>OX276393.1:27500-10027500 GCA_946251805.1 Cybosia mesomella | reverse complement strand
GCTTTTCCGTTTCAGAAATATATTTTTTTAATGTTTCCATATTTAATCCCAAAATAACTGGTTGAAGGCAACAGTCTCGTTCCTTATTACATAGGCTCACAAATATATAATGCTACCAAAATTAGAGAGTGTAACACCGAGGATACGTAGAGTCAAATTTTACGTACTTTGACAATGTATGTAGGGCGCAATTACTCCCCTAGTTGGATGGTTTCGATATCTCAATATTTTTCATACATTTCGAACTGACTGCTAGTAAGCAAAGAGTGACGTCAAATTTCGAAGTTCACAGCAACAAGCTTAACACTAAATCACAAAAGACAGTTACGCGGTAAAAGCTTTAAATCTCATTATCTTATTGTAGGTTTAAAGACTTAACGGCGTTCTATATCCAGTGTGTATTTAGTTATTTCTACTGAGATTATGAGATGATTATGAAATCTTTAGAAAAAAGTAAGCATACAAAATGCTTAAAAATTAAATTGAATTAAGTAGATATATACAAAAATATGTATAATAAAATAACTAAACAAAAAAACATTACAGGCATTCCTCGTATCATCACCGACTTTCTCGTGTCGCTTGCGTAATTGCCACGTTAATTGGCAATGCTAATTCTTATGCAAAATAATGTCCAACCTTCAGGTAACGCGACAGCAGCTTATTTGTTATGTTTTGTATTAATATGGTCTCAACAATAGTATTAAATTCTTATATTGATTTAAATATACACATACTTAAATACAATAATATTTTGTAATAAATATAGTCCGACAATAAACTGAGACAATATTGTTAACAGACTACATTTTTTGCAATATATCGTAAGTACATCATTTTCTTAAGTGCATTACTACGTTCGGTAAATTGTCAAGGAATTTCCACAGTAGATAAATCATAAAACATACATAAATGCGGTAAATCATGAACGCCGCCATAATTACTTGATGTATCAAATTGGATGGTAACCACAATCCTACTCAGGAAGATAACAGACCACATATAGTAATAAAGTGAATAAACATAAATATCAAACAATCCAGCTGTTTTGGTTGGTATTGTGTTTATTGACTTTCGTTATCAAGCAAATAGATAAGAATATTTGAATTTGCTTTTGTAACTTATTTAAAAAATGTATTTTTCTTTATACGAACATCAATCTCGTTTGCATTCAATGCTTGATCTTCAGCTTCTTCCTTCTCCTTCTTTTACATAATTTGATTTGATTCGGTTTTAACGGGTGCGACTACCGCCTGAACCCCTACCCTAAGAACCACGTCCTTCACTCATCCTACATTTGAATGGCTAAAGGGGTAAAGTTGACTTGAGCTACGAAGGTCTTTTCGGGGTCGCATACACCCCCTCCCCATATCCACCCCATAATTTATTTTAAAATATATTGTGATAATGTGTGTGTAGATTATTATACGTACGCATCCAGAATCAGTCCCACTATCAGGCGCTCACAAACACAGTGTCAGCACTTAACGGCGCAAGTAAATGACAGTCTTAATCAACCTTAACCTGTGAATGCCATGGGGGAATAAAATAACAACCGCTCGTTATCTTCGCTGCTACCAAATTATTTTACTTTAATTGGAATCGTTATCCTTAAAAGGAATAAGTTGATGTAGGAGATATTCAAAGGACAAACGACCAGCAGTACAAATATAGAACAGCATCTTATTCGAAACCTCACAAGGAATATTAAGTTTTTAATCATCTTATAAATACATATGACAACGAACGGCGGCGTATCAGTAGAGCGTTTGACTGCTAAATTAGAGGCCGTGGTGCGGATTCGATTTCAGCTCAGTACAAATGTTTTTGTAGGACTTGTATGTACATTTGCATTGATTTAGGTGTTCCTATATTCCTTATATGTATGTATTTACAAAAAAATTATGAAGTATTTATAGCTATACAAGCTAGTTAAGCTATTGCTTAGGTCTAGATAGCTTACTAAATACTCTAAACTTAGTCGACTATAGACTATAGACTATCCTATCCTACTATTATAAATGCGAATGTAAGTTTGTTTGTTACGCTTTCACGCAAAAACTACTTAACCGATCATCATGAAACTTTGTACATATACTCTTGAAGGTATTAGAAGTAACATAGGATACTTTAAAAAAAGTTTAATAGTAGGGATTGGTTAAGTAGAACTGGAGATATGACCAAAAAACGATAACCGACCTCCGCGCGGGTGGAGCCGCGAGCATCATCTAGTCTTACTAATATTATAAATGTGAAAGTTTGTATGTTTGTATGTTTGGATGTTTGGATGTTTGGATGTTTGTTACTCAATCACGCAAAAACGACTGAACGGATTTGGATGAAATTTGGCATGCATGTAGCCTGTGACATGGAAAAGAACATAGGCTACCTTTTATCCCGATTCCTTAAGTAGTTCCCGAGGGAAAATTAAAAATTGTTTACCAGCGAAGCCACGGGGAGAAAACTTTGAAATTTGGAATGCATGTCACCTATGACATGGAAAAGGACATAGGATACTTTCTATCCCGATTTCTCAAATAGTTCCCGTGGTAAAATCATATATATCATAATAATCATAATAATTTGGTGATAATGTAGGTACTGTTCTTTTATAACATAATAATAATAGCTTTTCGCCGGCTTCGCTCACAAACAATTTTTGGATTCCCACGGGAACTGTTTCAGGGATCTGGATAAAAAGTAGCCTATGTCCATTTCCATATCATAGGTTACATGCATGCTAAAATTCATCACGATTGGTTGAGGCGTTGAAGCGCCATAAGAGGACAAACAAACAAATAAACAAACACATTTTTTTATATTCTAAAGAATAACTAACGCAGAAAATTTTAATCTATGACACGGAGAGAGACAGATTATTTCGAACCCTCAAATAGTTCTCAAACTTCATCAATAGATGGCGCTGCCTTAAATTTAAAACACGCAAGCGATTACGTCTTGCGGATTTCATATAAGCACTAATGTTGGTCGCGCCGAACGTCTCGAATAGTTCTCAAACTTCATCACTAGATGGCGCTGCCTTACATTTAAAACGCGCAAGCGCGGTTACGTCTTGCGGATTTCATATAAGCACTAACGTTTATCGCGCCGAACATCTCTTATCTAGGGGCTACCTGCGTTTATATCTGCGTTTTGACAAATTTAATGAATAACGACTAGGTTTACTTTCTGGATTCGATTTATTTGCTTTATTATTTGGTACTGTTGTTTTGGTTTCACTGTTCTCTTTACTAACGGTCTTTTGCTTCGTTTATCGGAATTAATTCCTTGCTTTGCGATTTGGAATTGTTGTTTGGTTTCGTTTTGTTTCTTTTTAATAAATTTGCTAAGCATTTCGGATTTCGTTGTTTGTTTTTTGATTAATTTGTCTTCGTTAGCGAATTTTGATTTAGGTAATTTTCTTTTGTTGTTTTTACTTCAATCCAAAATCACAGTTTCCCAATTTTAAAACATGCCGGGAAAACGCAAATCTAATTTGTCGAGAAATTCTAAAAATGCGAGAGCTATGAAGGTATCCAGAAATCTAGAGACTTCTCCTCAAGCGGAGCTGAGGAGGATTGAGCAAGCTGGGCGTCAAGCGGCTCTCAGAGCTGCCGAAACGCCGGAGCAGGCGGATCATCGACGCCAACAACACGCTCATTATATGGCATCCCAGCGAGCTGCTGAGATGCCGGAACAATCACAAGCACGGCGCGAGGAACAAGTTCAGCGGCAGGCCAGCTTGAGAGCTGCCGAAACGCCGGAGCAGGCGGATCATCGACGCCGACAACACGCTCATTATATGGCATCCCAGCGAGCTGCTGAGATGCCGGAACAATCACAAGCGCGGCGCGAGGAACAAGTTCAGCGGCAGGCCAGCTTGAGAGCTGCCGAAACACCGGAGCAGGCGGATTATCGACGCCAACAACATGTTCACTATATGGCATCCCAGCGAGCTGCTGAGATGCCGGAACAATCACAGGCACGGCGCGATGAACAATGTCAGCGACAGGCCAGCTTGAGAGCTGCCGAAACGCCGGAGCAGGCGAACCGTCGACGGCAGTAATTTGCTGAATATCTGGCATCCCAGCGAGCTGCTGAGACGCCTGAACAATCTCAGGTGCGGCGCCAAGAACAAGCTGAGCGGCAAGCCAGCTTAAGAGCAGCCGAAACGCCGGGGCAGGCTGATCAGCGACGGCAGCAATTTGCTGAATACGTGGCATCTCAGCGGGCTGCTGAGACTGTGGAGGAAGCAGAAGCTCGGAGACGGGCTGTTGCTGAAAGGGTGGCGCAGCGTCGGCGAACATTTACTCGAAACACTTGGGGTGTCTTTGAACGCGCTGCATTGGAGTATGATGCGAGTCTCGACTACGGCAGTCATAGGCTCCTCAAAATGGAGAGAATGAATAAAGCGTGTAGATTTTGCAATGCGCTGAAATGGAAAGAAGAGACGGCTGAAATGTGTTGTTCTGGGGGCAAAATAGTAATCCCACGGTTAGAGGAGCCAGCGGAACCATTGAAAGAATTATTTTCATGTAGAACAGACGAATTTTTTAAATAATATCAGAAAATACAATGGGTGCTTCCACATGACATCTTTTGGGGCGGATAGAGTTATTACCATGCCGGGGGTTTTTCCAACATTTACTGTACAAGGGCAGGTTTATCATAGAATTGGGACCCTGCTTCCCGTGTCAAATGGGCAGCCACAGTTTTTACAAATTTATTTTTTAGGCGATGAGGAAGCGCAAGTAGAGCGACGTTCTCGCATCGTTCAAGGTGTTCAGAGACAGACAATTCAAAAAATACAAAGGGTTCTCAACGATAATAATATTTTGGTACACGAATTCAAAACCGCTTTGGAGAACATGCCTAATGAAAGCTTCAAAGTGGTAATCCACCCAGACCGCGTGCCGCGCGGGCAGCACGAGCGGCGCTACAACGCGCCCACCACTAGCGAGGTGGCGGCAGTGGTGGCCGGCTCGGAACACACCGCCGGCAGGGACATCGTGCTGCGCATGCGCGATGGACAGCTCAGTCGCATTGCCGACACGCATAGGTTCTACGACGCTCTCCAGTACCCGATTATTTTTTGGAAAGGCCAGGAAGGGTATCATTTTGAAATACCACAGATGAATCCACAGACTGGGCGTCCAGTGCCTAACAAAAAAGTTTCTTGCATGGACTTCTATGCCTACCATCTCATGGTGCGTAACAACGATTTTAATCTGCTGCTGCGCTGCAAGCAACTTCTGCACCAGTTCTTAGTTGATATGTATGTCAAAATAGAAAGTGAGCGCTTGAGGTACATCTCTTTAAATCAAAGCAAGTTGCGAGCAGAAAACTACATTCATTTGCAAGACGCTGTAAGGAATGACGCGCAAGTTAACGCCAGTGATGTAGGGCAAATGGTTATACTCCCCTCTTCCGTCGTAAACAGCCCAAGATACCTCCATGAGTACACGCAAGATGCGTTCGCATACGTTCGGCACTATGGGCGCCCTGATCTGTTCATCACGTTTACGTGCAACTCGGCATGGCCAGAGATTACCGTTGAACTTATGCCTGGCCAAAAGGCCACTGACAGGCACGACCTCATTGCCAGAGTTTTTAAAATTAAAGTACAGAAGTTAGTCGCTCTGCTCACGAAAGGTCAAATATTTGGAAAGACGCAGTGCTTCATGTACTCCATAGAGTGGCAAAAGCGAGGCTTACCCCACGTACATCTTTTATTGTGGCTAAAAGAGAAATTGCGTCCCAGCCAAATCGACGACGTAATTAGTGCGGAAATCCCTGATGCCAACATTGACAAAAAACTACACGACACCGTTGTCAAAAGTATGATCCATGGTCCATGTGGTGCACTCAATATATCATCTCCGTGCATGAAGGATGGAAAGTGTACCAAAAAGTACCCCCGGGCGTTACTGAAGGCCACGCAGACAAGCGAAAATGGATACCCACTGTACCGGCGAAGAGCACCTCACGATGGAGGACGCACAGCTACTATTAGAATTCGCGATGGTCAGGAGTACATCGTATTGGATAACAGGTGGGTAGTGCCCTATTCTCCCCTTCTTATCAAAATCTTCGATGCCCATATTAATGTAGAGTTCTGTAGTTCAGTGCAGGCCATAAAATATATATGCAAGTACATAAACAAAGGGAGCGATCAAGCAATTTTCAATGTGAGACAAGCTGGCGATGTAAATATTGACCCCAGAGATGAAGTGCAAACGTTCAGGGCGGGCCGATACGTGAGCAGCAATGAAGCGGCGTGGCGAATCTTTGGCTTACCACTCCACGAGCGACACCCCACTGTCACCCACCTAGCCGTGCACCTGCCCAATGGCGAGCGCGTTTACTTCACGGGGCACAATTTCCGCGATAGAGTGGCGACGCCTCCAAAGACAACATTGACTGCATTTTTCCAACTATGCGAAAGTGACAACTTCGCAAAAATCCTACTATACGCTGAAGTGCCGAGGTACTACACGTGGAATGCATCGAGGAAAGAATGGAAGCGCCGTGTACAGGGGACACCTGTAGAGGGCTGGCCAGGTGTAAAGGCTGGAGATGCACTGGGTCGCATGTATACCGTGCACGTCAGCAATTTCGAATGCTACTGTTTACGCATGTTGCTCAATCAGGTGCGAGGTCCGACGAACTTTCAGGCACTGAAAAAAGTTGATGGGCTAGAACGAGCGACATTCAGGGAAGCATGTGAGGCACGTGGGCTATTGGAAGATGACAACCACTGGGACTTAACCATGGAGGAAGCCGTACTGTGTCGCTCAGCCGCCAAACTCAGAGAGCTGTTTGCAATTTTAGTAAGCACTTGCGGCCTCTCCAACCCTCTCCAGCTGTGGGATAAATACAAGGACGCACTGTCGGAGGATATCGCGCATAGGCTACAAGGCACGAATGAAGACTTAATAATTAATGAGGCTCTGAAATTAATAGAGGAAAAAATAATTAACTTATCTGGAAAAAATATGGGGGAATTCGGTTTGCCCACACCACAACGAAGAGGAGAATTGTCAAGCGATGTTGTAAGAGAACTTAATTACGATACCACAGCCTTAAATACTTTTGTCAATGAAATGGCGCCACGTTTACTTCCCGAGCAACGTCATGTTTATGATTTAATTATACAGCGCGTAAATAGTGGTGATGGGGGACTCTTCTTTCTTGACGCACCCGGGGGCACTGGCAAGACATTTGTGCTAAACCTACTGCTGGCCCGACTTCGCAAGGACCGTAACATAGCCCTGGCTGTGGCTTCCTCGGGAATCGCTGCAACGTTGCTTAGTGGTGGTCGGACCGCACATTCTACTTTTAAATTACCACTAAATCTTGCGAGCGAAGAAGCCCCTACATGCAACATCAGCAAAAGTAGCAACCGCGGCGCGCTCTTGCAACAGTGCAAGTTAATTGTGTGGGACGAATGCACTATGTCGCATAAGCGCGCGGTAGAGGCGTTGAACCGCAGCCTGCAAGATATCCGTGGCAACCAGGCTCTGATGGGAGGTGTTGTAGTTTTGCTCGCTGGTGATTTCAGGCAGACACTGCCTGTAATTGAGAGGGGTACACCGGCGGATGAAATGAATGCGTGTCTCAAGGCGTCGCCACTGTGGTCCAAGGTAGAAAAGCTCCACCTTACGTGCAACATGCGTGTCCAACTTTTCAATGATTTGGAATCAGGTGCCTATGCCTCTAAGCTGCTGCAAATCGGAGAGGGTCGACTAGAAACGGACATAGATGGTAAAATTGAATTTACCCATGATTTTTGCCATCCAGTGACGACAGAGGATGAACTTATTTCGTACGTTTTTCCGAACTTAGAAAACAATGTCAGCAACGAAGAGTGGTTATGTGAGAGGGCAGTGCTATCGCCGAAAAATGAGTCAGTCAATAAAATTAACAAAAAGATATTGGAAGCGTTAGTCAGCGAATCAAAAATATACACATCCATTGACACGGTGATGAGCAGTGACGACAGTACAACTTACCCTGTAGAATTTCTTAACACCTTGGAATTAACAGGCGTGCCTTCCCATGAACTGGAGCTTAAGGTTGGCGTCCCAGTTTTGTTGATGCGTAATCTTGATGCACCGAGATTGTGCAATGGCACCAGGCTGCGTGTCACAGAGCTGGGGAGGAATATCATAAAGGCCACTATTCTTACCGGAGCAGCAAATGGAGAGAGCGTGTTGATTCCTCGAATACCAATTATCCCAAATAATTTGCCATTTCAATTTAAGAGGCTGCAATTTCCCATAAAGTTGGCATTTACAATGACCATTAATAAGTCCCAGGGCCAAACACTGAAAGTGGCAGGAATTCATTTGGGCACTCCTTGCTTCTCACATGGTCAGCTTTATGTCGGTTGCTCAAGAGTATCGAGTGCCCAGAACTTACACGTACTGGCGGAAAATAATAAATCATACAATGTCGTGTACAGAAGTATATTAAATTAAATAGGTATGTGCGTCAAACAAAAATATAATTTTTGTGAGATATTATTTTGAGTTATTAAATACTTAATCACTCAAAACTGCAGCTAATTATCTCTATTACAGCGCAAGCGATACCACGGGTTAATTTTTTTTATTCCATTTTCTTTTATTACTCACATTTTTCATTTCTCTCTGGACCCAATTCTCATGCAGACGAAGTCGCGAGCAGAAGCTAAATGTGAAAGTGTGTTTGTTTCTTTGTCCTTCTTTCACGTCGTCTTGACGTTGTATAAATGTATATTTGATACTTACGAGCAATAAAATATTTTGACTTTGAAAGGAAGCAATGGATTTACATGATTTTTTTATGGGGATAGTCTTAGGTAAAAACGTCTTATACCCACGGGAAAACACGTTTACCATTTCCCAATGACCACGCGGGCGAAGCTGCAGGCAAAATTCAACCCTTAACGGGGAGAAAAGAGGGTTGAAAGATTGTGTGGAAGTCGGTCATTTTTGAAGCTACAAGCATGAAACTTTGGTTTTAGGTTAACAATTAATCGTGTCAATCGTGGTAGAGGCCATTATATTTACCGGCTGAGCTCGAGGTGAATTATTCCCCGAATACCTCTGATACCAACGGAGTACCCGTTCGAATTCAAGAGATTGCAGTTCCCTCTTAAGATCTGTTTCGCTATGACGATTAATGAAGCTCAGGGTCAGTCACTGAAAACAGCGGGAATAGACTTAAGAGGGAATTGCTTCTCCCACGGTCAGTTCTACGTGGCCTGCTCGAGGATGAGCTCACCAAGCAACCTGGCCGCGTTAGCACCTGAAGGCAGAACCTGTAACGTGGTTTGTAAGAAGGTACTTTAATAATTATGTAAGAGCTAAATATTAATTTTTAAAGTGTTTAACTTAAAGTACCTCCTAATAAACTTATAGATTACAAATTCCGGGCGGATTGCTTATTTAACGCGGACGAAGTCGCGGGCAAAAGCTAGTATTATTATAAATGCGAATGTAAGTTTGTTTGTTACGCTTTCGCGCAAAAACCACTGAACCGATTTTGCTGAATTTTGGTACAGGGGTAGATTAGACCTTGGGAAAGGACATAGGCTATGTTTTGTCGCGATAACCGACATCTACGTGGGCGGAGCCGCGGGCAAAAGCTAGTAGACTATATATTTAGTATAGCGACTTAGTCGAGACACGACATAACCACCCCCGCTGGCCGGCGGGGGGGTATCCGAAGGGATTTCAGCACGTCTAGATAGCTGTGTGTCCTATAATTTATTTAAGTTTTAAAGTTTTATGATTAATTTTTACATGCATATGTGTATTGGATGACAATGAAATATTATAACATGGAGCTGAACTGATGACGGAGATGAAGCTGGCCATAGGCACGCACGTTGAGATACAACGGCGCATCCCCCTCGAAATTGGGCTCGTTTGAATAATGGATGACGGATTCTGGAACAGGGTCTGAATTTTTAAAATAATAAACCTTTAAGATTTAGAAGTAAAGATAAAAATGAATAAAATTGAAAACAAGCTTTGTTTTTTTTTTGTCAAAGATGCAATAACTAGGGGCGCAGTGTATTCTGCTGTTGCAATGTTGAGCTGAGAGTGCACTACATGACTTCCTACAATTCACTCGCAATTTTTTTCAATTGAATACCATTGAATTGTTTTTTCGTTGATTATTCCTCCATTGCTAGACCGATTTTCGATTTTCTTTTTCTGTCTTAAGCCAATAGTAAGTGGCACATTTTGACGCCAAAATCGTTGTCGCAACATTGATCATTTTGGTAAAACAGATTTTGAAATTTTTGAAGGGTGATTATTCCTCCTTGGTATGTTCGATTTTCAATTATTTTTTCTAGACCTTCCGGGTATCAAGTTGTATTTACATGCCATGTTTGGTCAAAATTGGTCGATTAGTTTAGGAGGTGTAGCGTCACAACCGAAATACACCGAGTAGAGTATAGAGAGCTTTTCGCTCGACTTCGTCTCACTCAGTTCAACTAAAATGAAAAAAAAAAGTTTCATACCCTGATGCATTAGAGTAATTTCTATATCGGATAGAGTGTAGACAATATTAGCAACATCGGTAGGTATATTTTAGGGCACTTATCATCTATTATAATGGTACTATTTAACTATAACTACATTAAATGTTTTCTTTCGTTTAGTGCAAACAGGCATATTCTGTGACTAATGGTTGCCATACACGTTAGGGTTTGCATGACGATAATATAAGCTATATTTTCACCACAACTCGAACTCATTTCAACCCTATCCTATTAATTATTTTAACGTACATATTCATGAATAGGTTGCTATATAAAAGTAATGGGGAAAAGAAAATCTATATACACTCGGGTGCAATGAAATCGCACATGTGACTTTTTTTTGCAAAATATTAATTATTATTCTTTTAATAAAGAAATTCTATATTTTTTTAATATGCAATTAAAGCTTGTTTCAATACCTATATAATGAATGATACCAAAATAAGTCGTTATAAGTTTATCCTATTGCTAAAAAGTAATGACAACAAAAAATCCGAAAATTACTCCCTTTGGTCACCGCAGTTTGCCAGATTAATTGCAGGTATAAAAAGATATGTTTTGAGTCAAAAGTCATCAGGAATAGGAAGCAGGAAAGGACGTCCAGTGAATACAGCTACATTTATCAGAAGAAAATGTATAATACTCCGGAAAAAGCCGCTCAAGTCGTTGGTCTAATTGAAGCGGGCCAGAACCAGAGTACTGTAGCTCGGCAGCTGAATATCAGTCGATATTCAGTTCGTCGTGTGTACCAGCGCTATCGGGAGACTGGTAGCTTTGAACGACGACAAGGATCTGGTCGAGCCAGAGCTACATCTCAGTGCGACAACCGATTTCTCGTTACGGCGGCTTTACGAAATTGTCGTGCGACTGCCGTTGATCTTGCACATCATCTCTAAGAGGTGCGTGAAGTGGTAGTCAGCTAATGGGCGGTCAGAAGAAGACTTGCTGCAGGCGGCCTGACTGGGCATAGGCCAGCAAACGGCCCTAAATTGACGCAAGCTCACCGCCAGGCACGTCTTCGATTTGCACAGGAACATGTGGACTGGACAGTCGACCAATAGAGAGCAGTACTGTTCCCAGACGAGTCCAGGATGTGTCTTAATGGACTCGTCTGGGAACAGTACTGCTCTCCATTGGTAATGAGGAATGAGGACGGATCTACAGAAGGCCTACAAGAGATTTACCCAGTGTTGGAGCTACAAGTAGGAATGGGATGCTATCCCACAAGACTCTATCAAGAACTTGATAGAGTCGATGGAAAACTGGTGTCGAGCGAGTGTTTTTGTTTTTTTTGTTATATAATCATTAATTGCCACTCCTTTTAATAGAGTTGAATTTGTTGTTGATGTTTTTTTGGAGTAGGGTAAACTTATAACAGTTTATATGGTGTCATTGAATAGGTATTAAAACAAGCTTTAATTCCATATTTAAAAATAATAGAATTTCCTTATTAAAAGAATAATAATTAATATTTTGCAAAAAAAGTCACATGTGCGATTTCATTGCACCCGAGTGTATTTTATTAAATATTTTTACTTATTTTGGAGCACGTCAGTGACTTTTGTCTCCCGTTTGTACTTATTTAAATAACAGACCAACACGCAAATAACTCTGCAAATAGAACAATGGGGGCTTACATTTTAATTTTTTCAAAACACAAGGATTAATACGAGCATGTAGTCCATTGTTTGCTGTTATTAAAATCCAGTATACCTTTGTAACTAGTTTTATAAATGTTTGTTTTCAACATAGTTCGTACCGGGACGGTGGGGCGACTAGCGCCCCTCCCCCAAACCGGGGCAAGACGGGGACGCCGTGGTTCCCAAACCCGAGGGGGTCATCTCGAAACCGGAGATGGCCCAGGGTCAGTCGGGGTGCGAGGGATATGCTCTATGGGCAACCTTACACCCCGGCGTCTGTAGACCCGAGACGGCGTGCGGTTTTAGTAGGTTCAAGCCCGACATAACCGCCCCCGCTGACCAGCCGGGGGGGGGGGGGGGTTTGTATCCGAAGGGATTTCCGCACGAAATAAAAAAAAAAAGAGGTATCACCAATGTGTGCCTCGGAGAGCATGTTAAGTCGTCGGTCCCGGTTGCCATACTGTAACGATTAAATGTTTTCATAGAAGTTTTTTGATGGGGTTACGTAAAGTTAAAGGGTCTTATGCACTGGGAAAATTAATTAAGTGATGGATGTAATTGAGACTACTACCGGCTAGGGCGCGCAGAGTTAAATAAAAGGTTGATTACAATGTATAGTATGAGATTATAATCGTGAATAGAATGTTACATAAATTTATATCTGGTATTTGAGTAAATGAACCTCAGGGAATAGATTCTTAATAAATATTCTGCCGTGGCGTTGTTCGGTCCGTTGTGCAAGATGGTAGAATGCACTTAGCTAGTGGACACGTGGCTGGTGGTGATGCCGGCGTGCCAGGGTCTCCGCTGGTGTGCCTCGCTACCGCTATGATGGTGCGAAGCCCGGTGCGAAGACCCTGGAAATAGAAAAAGTGCGGGTCAGTTTGTCACTAGGTAATTACGTCCAAGTGACCCGCTAAAATAGCAGGTGAAGAGAATCTCCCAGCGGCAATGCAGCGTAGCTAGAAGCTATAAGAAAAAGAATATAAATAGGCAGCACAAGCTGGTGCCGCGACCTCTGACCTTAGGGGTCATCGGCCTCGTGGCACTAATTAGGTAGGCTGAAATAGCACACATAATAAAACAAAATATAGTAAGCCATGCATTTTAGCAGGCAATAAGCTGCACCGCTGGAAACTCTTCACCTGTAGAAGAAGTAGGAAATGTTGATCTCAAAACTTACCCGGAGCCGACAGCAGTTGGCCACGGGGTCAAAGTGACTTTCCCCGGCGAAGGTTACCAAGGAAAGGAACGATATAAGAGCCGTCAGTTGATGACTGGGCTAGTGCTGTCCAATCTCGCTTGCACAACCATAGATAATTAATAATATATTATAGAAACATACTAAAATATCGATTAATTTATGGATATTGTTTTAATTAGATTTATAAAGAATCCACAACGTTACAATACAAACATCTGTGGAATTCATCAGGGTTAGTTGGAGCCCTAAAAAAAGTCCAACAACCTGGTCTACTTACAGAACTGTGAAGATTAGATGGTAGTCGTTTCATGGAAAATATCGAAGTTCAGCCGTTTCCCAATTAGACTGAAAGACAACCACAACTGAATTGGGAAGAAATTACGTATTCAACAATTCTGTACTCGTACTAATCGTGAAGCATAAATAATACCAAATGCTTGTGTAAGAAGTGTCAGCTCACCAACATCTTCGGGGCCCAAGCTAACCTCACCCACAAGCTGGTACACCTGTTGATTGTTTGATGAGGCTCTGGTGCCGGTGTTTCTCTCGGAGTAGGGCAGTAAGACGGCAGTCGCACCCATAAAAGTGCTGATAAACCAAATTATATAAAAAAATGGAAATCAGCCTCCAAATCGCAAGCTTTGGATGCAACCGGTATTGGCGTTCGAATGTAATTTAATTAACATATGAATTCTCTGAAGGTGCATATATATTTATCGCTTGGCGCTTTATTACATATACACTATACAGGGGTAGTGTATGATTAAACTGCCTTGTAACGACGACGGTAGACTCGTCACGGTTTCCACCATGCCGTTATTACGACCGTGACGCAGTGTATTCAAACACGCGATACAACAATAAAAAAATAATTTTATTTGTCACGTTTGCAAAGCAAAAAGAGATAAATAGCAAGGCTTTTATGTTTTGAGGATAGGTTTAATTTTAATGGAGTGAAAAGTTGCGTTGTAGCGTGGAGCCGGGTGGATCAATTTGCATAAATAGGGAATGAAAAACTTTTTGAGGTATCGTGGTGTGGTACATTGGTGCTTTGACGTCATCCAATACAGTTTTCACGACTTCCAAAAAGCAGTATTTTGCCTCCGTTTAAGAGATAAACCTTTTCTCATGTTTACTTTTTTATATTGCGTAAGAAAAATAAAAAGTAAGGTTTTTTTAACATTCGTAAACTCTGCTGTAATCAACTTAAAGGCTTTTCTATCTTTTTTATAAGAGCTTTCTCCAGTACTCGTTACGCACAGACGCGGCCGTAAACAAATTACTTCGGCAACCGTTGTATGTAGGTAAGTTGCTATTTTTATCTTCGTCTCATCTGCTGTACACTAACGAGACGACAGCAGAATTTTGTTCTTTTATTTAGTAGACAATAGCTGCGCCCTTCCGACTTAGTGATTATTTTGTGGCCTAAAATAACAATATTACAACCTGGTACCTAGCGTAAAGGCAGTAACGCTATACCCAGGGTGGCAGTGTTTTGAGAAGTCGCGCGCGGTTTGTTGGTGGCCTAGGCTAGTTGCGGTCACATGAATTATTATTCTACGATTCCCCGAAAATATGACAGACGCGGGAGGTGCCGTGCGTTTTTAGTAGAATCGAGTGCGACATAACCTCTTCACCGCTAGTTCCGGTGCAGTAAAGCCAGAGAGGGATTACGCACGTAAAAAGAAAAAGGTAGCAGCGTTATCTCCACATTTGAAATTCCGGAGAAACGGCCAGTAATATTCTCATTTATTCACCATAAAAATGCAACAATAGTACATTGTTACCCTAGAGGTGAAAGTAACTTATTTAGTCCCGAGACAAGTCTTGGCGCCCGAACGAAGTGAGGGCGCCAATAGTTCGAGGGACTAAATAAGTCTTTAACCCGAGGTAAACACTGTGCTTTTCATTACGAATACAAGGAAAGTAAAAATAAAAACATGAATTAGCTAAAGAAAAAATGAGTAAAACCTTCAAATCGAAAAACAAATGAAGATCGAATTGCCGCTTTTCCGCCTATTTTGTTTGTTTTTTTTCTATGGCCGGCCAGCTATTCAGCCATTATTTTTCATTTTCATCATTGAAAAAATGGGAAATATTTTGCCCAAATCTATGTCATTTTAAGGAAATTATTGACACTTAACTAAAGTAAAGTTATTTAAAAAATATATATTCTATCAATACTTAACTTTATTTTATTTTATTTTACATCGCGCTGTAATTGTGTGCATGGCTGTATAGAAGGTTGGTACATGGTTGGTACATTAAGAATGTGAAAATAGAATTAGTTTTTTTTTTAATAATTTGACAGCTGTCAGTTGAAAGCGATTCTCCCTAGGGATGGAAAGTATTACTTTCACCCCGCTCCTCAGGCAACTTCAGACGTACTTTCAGAGTATGAGTAATGAAAAAACATTTTAATCTAGACCTAATTCAGTTATTCGATATTTCTAACAATCAAAAATTTAATCTCGCTAAGTTATTTGTGTACACGTTGCAGGATTACGGGGTTACATGATTATACAGAAAAAGGTTTCATTGCTTAGGTACATCATTGCCACATACTGCGCTGTTGCGTGTACAAATTTAATTAAATCCACCTACATAATCGTTTTGAGAGTGTGAACACAGCGCATCGTACATGCTGCCTCGTCAAAATTTATCCAACGATATTAAGTATATTGACGTCAATACTTGTGGTATAAATTGTGACTATACTAACTGCGATGCCTCGAGTGTTGAGTTTAATTTTCCCCAAAAAAAAATTATATACGTGACGTCACACCACTGACTTCTTGTCCGTCAATTCGAACGTCACAACGATGGTGACCTAGTGTGCGGATTTCACTTAAAACAGGAGACACCAAAAAGAAAAGAAAATAAACATATAATAAAATCGTAACGAGGTGAAAACTGTACATTGAATATTTTTCCATAAAAATAATTGATGTGTGTTCTAGGTATGTGTTCAGAATTTTTATCTGTTTGTCTGTTTGGCGCTTTGTCTGTCTGCTTTTTATTATCGATGTTCGAGCATTACTTGGAAACCACTGAACAGATTTGGCTGTAAATTTGCATGAACATTCTTCTAGGGCATGGTCATAAACTGCGCTATATAGTATATTGCCACGATATTATAGGCTTACTAGGAGCATTAGAGCAAAATCGGTCTAAACTATTATTGATGACAACTTTATTATTATAAGCTAGATCTTTACAAAATTTTGTAGTTCAGTAGAACTCAGACATGGACAAAATCCTGACTATAACTCATCACGCTATACCTGAAAGGTGATGAGTAGTAAAATGTTAATCTTGAAACTACACAGAGATACCCATATATAAAAGATAGTTGATAGTTTGAGATACGCATAAACATTTCATAACATAACATAACATTTCATTGTAGGGAAACTCGTTATGTGCTTAACAATTTTTGTTATTTCGTAATAACACAACTCCTCGCAAGAAGCATGTACTAAACTATTTGGTTCAAGTTGGAATTGTTTGCAACGTATGCGGATGACACATTGGTCCTCCACGAGTTGTTCAAGATCATGGCTATTGTTCTCATAACATGGGTGGATGCAATGTCTTAAGAATTGTACTGCATAAGTATTACTACATTATGGATTCTGATATATTCGCCAGAGACCTTTTAAAGTCATCGATTTTCCCGAAGAAAATAATGAGTGCCCTCATAGACCACGGCACCGAACGAAATGTTGATATAAAATTTCATCTACTGAACTAACAACAGTCTTTTGTAATGCGGTTATTGTAGCGTGGGTCATCATATTGTTAGAAGAATAAAGGTTCATAGAAAATATTATGAATCAAATTGTTAAAAATGAATATTTTCCCTTATCGTAGTAGTCAGTCTGCAAAATAGCCCTAGTTATAGAGAATTCAGTTAGTACCAAAATCGTCTTTCAGTTCATGCATTAAAAAACTATAATTAATTTATTGATTTGTACACTGATATTTTGAATATTTATACAACGATACTCTATGACGGCAAAAAAAACACATCACAGAATGAGGTCATACCTGTGAAGAAACAGAATAATGTTATAAAAATTTTAAGAATAATCTTAGTTAGACTTAGAGCTGTTAATTTTTTTACTATAATTATTATTATTCATTTTGTAATTCTCAGTCATTATTATTATGTTTCCTTTTAAACAGTGTAATGTCCAGCCATACAAAAATAAAAAAAATATTCAAGTTGGTTGTTCCATTTACAAATCTTATTTCTTTGTTCATTTACCTTTCCTGACCTGTTTGGTATAAAGGACGCTCCTGGATCCGTAAAAAAATGTCAACGTATTTTCATATATAATATTTATGTAGGACTGAGGCGTAGCGGCTCTTACCGCAATAGATATAAAAGTAGCACTTTGGCAAAATGAGGATGATCTTAACCTTTCTATTCGTAATCATTGATGACACTTTTATTTGAGTTCTAGCATAGATAAATACACACATATTACATATTAATCTACAACTAGCAATTCGTACTCGTTTCGCTTCAGTTTTAGTAGATTTTTTTCAAACTCAAGTCACACTGTATTTGTATTTACCGATGAAGCATTAGCTTATATCCATCGGTGACAACGTACCTTTCAAATGATGAAAGATTTTTTGCAATAACTGCAGTGGGTCCGAATATTACTCCAAACATATAAACAAACCACAGACATTAGATGCTGCCCCGTATGGGCGGAGACTCTGGCGGCCCGCAACGTGGCTGTTCTAAACAGCCCGTTGAAGGCGATGGCCGTCAGAATCATCAGGGGGTATCGCACGATCTCCGTCGAGGCGGCATGTCTTCTAGCCGGGACCCCTCCATGGGACCTGGAAGCGAGAGCCCTTGCGCTGCTTTACCAGTGGCGGAAGGAGGCGCTGGAGCGGGGCCATAGGCCGGAGCCCCGAGAAATCAGGGCTCAGCGGTCCCTGCTCCGCCAGGAACTCATGGAGACAGGGAGGGTGCGACTTGAGCACCCAAGGTGGTGGGAATCCACCATTGCGGCGGTGAGCCCGATCATGAAGGAGTGGTTGGAGAGGGACCATGGGGACCTCTCCTACCGGATGTGCCAGATGGTTACCGGACACGGGTGTTTCGGTAAGTATCTGTGGCGCATCCACCGGGAGACAACGCCGCAGTGCCAGCACTGCGAGGATCCTGGCGAAGACACAGCGCTCCACACGTTGGTGGAGTGCCCTGCGTGGGCGAGTCAACGCCGGGATCTCGTTGCGGTCCTGGGCGTGGACGTTCTCTCGTTGGAGACCATGGTGAGGGCCGTGGTCTCCGACGGGAGCAAGTGGCACGCCGCCGCCTCTTTCTGCGAGCAGGTAATGCGCGCGAAAGAGACGGAGGAGAGGGAGCGGGAGAGAACTCTGCTTCCCGAGTTTCGCAGATGATTCTGCGGCGTCCTCGCCGCAGACTCATCTACGCCCGGGACTACCGACCTCCATGATCGGGTCCTGAGGACGGCAGTTGACCGACTCACCTTCCTTACAGAAGCAGGCCGTGGCGGAGGCGTGTCGTGTGTGACCTACACACGCCTGCCAACTCACCGAAGCGGGATAAAACCTGACCCCACCAGGCGAGGCCGCGGTGGTGGTCAAAGTCCGCCGGCAACCCTGGGGTTATCCTTTCGAGGGCTTACCCTGGGTGCCCGGCAACGGACACTTGGGGAGGACACCGTGCGGTTTTAGTCCAGACACGACATAACCACCCCCGCTGGCCGGCAAAGGGGGTACCCGAAAGGTATCCGAACGTAAAAAAAAAAAAGACATTAGATGCTTGTATTATCATATAAACAAACCCACGAAATTCGGACTCTCTCTTTATCTAATACCCTTAAACAAGCAATTCTCGTATATATGTATAAATTTAATTTGAATCTCGGAAATGGCTCCAAAAAAATGTATGATATCTAAACGAAAAGGCAACGCTCGAAGAGAACAAGCTCTCTTGTATCCGCTAAAATCTTCTTTACATACTATATGACGAGAATTGTTCAAAATGACGAAAAAAATCAAGCCGACTGAGAGCTTCAATCGAAACGCTGCCTAATCCCTTTGAGACATAACAAAACAATGTATTGTAGGATTGTTCCTCTTTAATAGGTCTACAAAAAAGTATGCGATAGCATATTTCTATCTCTTAAGGATGGCTTACTATAGCCATTTTAACTTTTGAGAATAGTCACATTTCATGTAGTAATTGGAAATCTATTTAAACGAATACACTATCAATCTTTATCCAATTAAAGACGTTAGTCACTATAAGCATTTTAGGTATGTACCTGCATCATCATCAACCTATTCTAGTCCACTGCTGGACATAGATCTCCCCTAATGAGCGCCATAGCGCCCTGTCTTCAGCTTGCCGCATCCAGCATCTGCCCGCAGTCTTTCGCAGATCGTCATCCCACCTGGCCGGAGGGCGTCCTACACTACGTTTGCCGAGTCGCGGTGGAGACCGCGACTCGGCAAACTCAAGAACACGTTTACCCCAGCGGTTGTCGGTTCTTCGCGAGATATGGCCGGCCCACTGCCACTTCAGCTTGCTTATTCTTTGAGCTATGTCGATAACCTTGGTTCTCTGTCGGATGTATTCGTTACGAATCCTATCCTTCAGAGAAACTCCGAGCATAGCTCTTTCCATAGCTCGCTGAGCGACTTTGAACTGGTGGACCAGCCCTACCGTGAGTGTCCACGTCTCAGCTCCGTAGGTCATTACGGGTAGGACGCACTGATTGAAAACTTTCGTTTTCAAACACTGCGGTATGGATGACGAGAAAACCCGACGTAGTTTCCCAAACGCTGCCCAGCCTAGCTGGATCCTCCTCTTGGCCTCCTTCTCAAAATTGTTTTTACCCAACTGCACAATCTGCCCGAGGTAAGTGTACTCAGAAACAATTTCAAGAAGGTGGCCATCCACGACGACCGGTCCTGGATCAATGTGGCCATTGATCAAGACTTTGGTTTTATCCAAATTCATGTCAAGACCGATGCGTCGCGAGGCTGAAGCTAGGCCGTCCAGCATCTGGGTTAGCTCCTCTAGCGACTCCGCCATTAAGACTATGTCATCAGCGAATCGCAGGTGTGAGATGTAGTCGCCGTTTATATTTATGCCCTTACCTTTCCAGTCCAGCGTCTTAAACATATCTTCCAATGCGCTCGTGAACAGTTTCGGGGATATGACATCCCCCTGTCTCACTCCTCTGCGCAATTGGATGGGTTTAGACTGCTGACCCTGTACTTGGACACTCATAGTGGCGGCTTCGTAAAGGCATCTCAGCACCTCGACATAACGATAGTCTACTTGACATCGCTGTAAGGATTCCAGAACAGCCCAAGTTTCAACGGAGTCAAATGCCTTTTCATAGTCCACAAAAGCGAGACACAGGGGCTGATTATACTCTTCGGACTTCTGTATAATCTGCCTCACTGTGTGAATGTGGTCTATGGTGCCATATCCTCCGCGGAACCCAGCCTGTTCCGGTGGCTGGAACTCGTCGAGTCTCCTGGCGAGACGATTCGTGACCACTCGTGAAAATAGCTTATAGACGTGGCTCAGGAGTGTGATGGGTCTGTAGTTTTTAAGGAGGGTCTTATCACCCTTCTTAAAAAAGAGAACAACCAAACTCCCGCTCCACGCCTTAGGAGTTCTCCCACTGTGAAGGACGGCGTTAAAGAGCTTCTGTAACTCCTGTATGACAGGAGCTCCTCCTGCCTTCAGAAGCTCTGAAGTAATTCCATCCTCACCGGGGGCTTTTCCATTTTTAAGCTGCTTCAGAGCTAACACGATCTCGTCTTGACTGATATCAGGCAGTTTGTCGGTATAGTGGCGTGTCAGGGTGGCTCTGGAATCATGGTCGTCTTGTCGAGGACGGGGAGCATGTGCAGTATACAGACGGCCATAGAAATCCTCTATCTCGGCGGAGATCTCCGGCTTCGACAAGACGGTCCTCCCATCATGCGTTATGATTATGTTATGTTTTATCACCCTCGCGAAAGTAGAGAAGATGGCCCGAGTCAAGGGTTACGGTGTCCTCTCCCTCTCTACGGACTTCGCATAACCCGAGAACATGCCATTTAATGTTCTCTAACTCCACTTCCAACTGCGCTAGATGATGGTCAAGCCTCAGAGTGCGTCCGTTATACGTAGCCAGGGTCAGTTTGTGAAGGGTTTGGTAGCCTATTGTAGCCCGGGGATTCTTAGCACCCCCTGCCCCGCCGTTACCATGGCCGCTACCATGACCAGGGATAGCGAGGCGGCCGGGAACTGGGGGCCATCTTTTGGCTGTTTCCTTCATTTGGGGGTAGTGCCCATAATCCCCACGCTGGGCAGGCGGGTTGGGGATCGCAGTTTGTTGGAGGGGTTGTTCTGCGGGGGTGCTGCTGCCCGCCCCCGGATATGTCCCTTAGTCGCCTCTTACGACACCCACGGGAAGACTTGGGTTGGTGCTATTCTCTTCTAGGCCGGCACCACACAGCCAATGCATATTCAATGCAATTATTATTTAATAATTGCATTGAATATCTTCTGAAATATCAAAATTTTAATACTTTCCGGGCGCTGCGTGTCGCTGCAATTATTCCCGAACGAAGCTGGGACCCGGGCTACTAGTAATAAATAAACTAGAGCCATCAGTCGTCGACCGTTTCAAAGCTTACACAAAGAAACTTAGGACAATGTCCAGTCGTAATCTGCAGGAATTTATAACTAAACTCAACTTACCAAGATTTTAATTCACCACATTGTGGTTTCAATAGCAGGGAGATTCAAAGGGTATTGAAGGGGTTGATTCGGTTTCGGAAGCTTTTCAAGGTGATCTTGCGGGATTAAATAGTACTAATATACTTACCTTCGTATATTCATATACCTACTAAAGGAATAGGTTAGAACGTATTATACATCTACATTTCACCAGCTGTATTTTGTGATCCTACGTAATGGAGGGAGCCTATTACCGCCAACCGGGTACTCTTAGAATAAAGGATGCAAATAAATTATTAAATCAAAAATCGTACGACCTGAAACCCAGAAAATGTATCGGCAAGCTTCAGGTTCAGGCCTAGACAAGTGGTCAATGCTTCTTATCTATTTCTACAAACGCTATCACCTTAGCACTATCTATAACAATATGGTACCGAAGTGCACAAGAACTTGTCGATCGCTCATTCTATTCGTTTGTAAGATAACTCACTATATATATGGTCTCTTCGTAAACGTCATTTTCACATCGTGGAATTGCGCTACAATTTAAAAACTTTTGTGAGCCTTTAGTTTTTTCTTTTAAGTTATTTATCAAACATTCGCCATTTTGTAGCGTTATCCTTCATGTAGCGTGTTAGGGTTCGTCAAGTGTCGATGGCTAGCAGTCGTATTCGTTTATTAAAAGTACCACTTAGCTACGATTTCTATGGATAATAATGGTCTACTCTGACAAACCATATGTCGATCCCATACATTGATTGTTTTATTCTATTCTACTAACGATTTTGCTTCTGTGCTAGGCCTGTAGGAATGAAAAATCCTAAGCTACTTATAGTGCTTCCAAAGTTTGGCTAAAAGGACACACATGTTTTGATACCACATAGTGATGCAGCCAGCGTAACCGAATTTCCAATATCCACGTATGCAAGTAATTACAAAACGTACGAATTTCATTTGTAGTTAGGTATCAGTTTCGTGGGGTTCGACTGGTTGGATCACCTCCAAGTTTGGTGCACCCTGGGCAACGTGGGCGCTGACGCATCATTGATTGCTCCTCTGGAGTAGCTGGCGTCAACGTCAACTGCCAAGAGTCTGACCAACCGGCCCTTTTCAGGGCCAGCTGACCCCATTGCACAAGGGGGTCGGGGTATGGCGGGCCTGCAAGGCCCGCGCGGGTGGGGGCCGCTCCAGGTACCCCTCTGCTGTTATCAGAGGGCACACTGCGAATGGCCCAGGGTCAGTCGGAGTGCGAGGGATATGCTCTTTGGGTAACCTTACACCCCGGCGTCTGTAGACCCGAGACGGCGTGCGGTTTTAGTCGGTTCAAGCCCGACATAGCCGCCCCCGCTGGCTGGCGGGGGGGGGGGGGTATCCGAAGAGATTTCAGCAAAAAAGCAAAATTTTGCGTTTTAAAAATTAAACAATGTTATACAGTGGCTATTGGTTCCTTAACACATGGCAAGTTAACTTTAACTCTTGAACTTGTCATAAAATAATAAACAAAATTGTAGAATTAAAGATCGTTTGTAGATTTTTATAATTCAGCAACTTCTTAGAGTGAATGTACAGAGCCAACGATCATAGCATGTATTATAAATATCTTTATCTATACTCAAATAGAAAAATTTGAATTACGAATTCAAAGATGATTCTATACATACGCACTTTATAAACGCATATACATAAAATTAAAAATAAAACTTATTATAGTACCGCCAACTGTATCATAAAACTTACTACAGTACCGCTGTCTTTTTTTATTCATTAAACTAGCCTATGGTTTTAGGCTGAATATGGAAAAAAGGCGCACGCATGCGCAGTTCGATCTGTGAAAAAAATGGCGCACGTTAAATTACTTCCCACTAGGAAGTAATTTAGCGTGCGCCATTTTTTCCACCGCCACCTACCTACTATGTTTAATTTCAATTTTTCCTATGAGTGAAGATAAAGTACTGTATGAAACTGCATATAACTTAGGTATTAAAACACTCGAGTCGACCTATTATCGCATTTGGCTTCGCCTCATGCGATAAACAGACTCTCGTGTTTTAATACCCCTTCTTATATGACAGTTGCATAAACTACTATTATATTATTTATATATTTTGATGACTATTCATAAAGTAATCGATAATATATAGCTATTTAATAAATATAGAACTGGGATTCGCATAATCCTTTTTAAAATGAGGTTATAATTTCCAATCAAAAGTGCTTAGTGCGCTGTTATTAATCCGCTTGTAGTAAAAGCATTTTGCCATGGCCCCACCCATGGCAAAATGCGTTTAGTTGGACCTGTAAAAATAGATTCAGTTTAAATTTAAGTTTAAATTTTTAATCAGTTCATTTCCAACATAATCCATCGCACCGTTAGATCCAACGTAAAAATAATTTGGTATAGTACTAGTGCGTGTCTCAAGTTTATAACATTTCTGTTGCAAGTTCGACAACCGAGTCATTTCGTTACAGTACAGTAATATAAAATATAATTTATCTTTATTTATTTAATCCACCAGTTGCTTCGGTAAAATTTATTTATGAGATAAACCTTTGTCTATTTAAATTACTTTATCCAAATCCTTTGGATATTGCACCAGGCATACTGCGTAGTTTTTCGAAGATACCTTTTCTAAAAAGGTTGCAAGGGGTGAAGAATAAAAATAATACGTGAATATTTCATACGTTGCTAAGCGATCATGGGAATAACTCGGTCTGAATAAAATAAAACTACCTCATACGAGTTCTAAATATAATTTTTCTTAACAATTTAAACGTAAATTGAATCGCAATGAATAAACGCCTTTTTTCTTTTGAATATAGAGCACTCCCAATGCTGATTAACGATCGGTATTTAAAAATACATTTGCTATCTGTAAACAATACTCGACTCAATGAAGAGAAAAACTGCCCTGGAAAACTGCAAATGGAATATGAAAAATATATTTTCCATTTTATGAGAATTAGATTAGAACACGAGCGAATAGCCAAGCTACATGTTGAGCTATGTTTTATAAGCGCAGCTGATATAGGATTTATGGGATCTCACCAAGATCTTCCAACCTGACTACATCTGCAAGCCGGTACACGCGAAAAAGCCCAAATAAACAAAAAAGGGAGTAGAAAAATGAAACACTCGGATAAAAAAGCGGCTACCAATTACCATATCCTCTTTCACGCATTCCATCCATATTTTCTTCAGCCCTGCTCCTAAAACCCTTTACATTAATACTTTGAACCTTTCTGACAACATTTTTTCATTTCATCTCTTCTCATTACGTGTCGATATCATGACAGTCGCGCGCTTCTCAATTTTTCATTCACTGGTGCAACTTTCATACATCCTTTGATATTCTCATTCCTCATTCTGTCCATTCTCGTCACACCACATATCCATCTTAACCATCCCTATAAGACGGCAGGTCTAATCATGGTCTTATAAATTTTTCCCTTAAGTTTAAGGAGATCTCATATAGTGCCTGTGACCTGCCGCCATTTCATTCAAACTGCGTTAATTCTGTGCTTCACTGCATGATCAATTTCTTCATCGGCCTGGATAATAGAGTCGAGGTACCGGAAATCGGAGTAGGCTGGTATCGATCCATATACTCGTATTTTATTATTATTAACCATATATATTATTATACACATTTATTTTATTTTATCTTTTACTATTTTTATGCTTCTGCTAATCTCTCGAAGAGGAAAACCTCACACCTTGAACGAGAAGTGATATTCGATCACAGTAGATTGCATTCCGTTTTACTTATTGAAACAAATATTTCATTATATTATCACTGATAGCTAGCGTGGTGGGTGTGGACTGTATTATAATGTGTGAGGTTGATGGAAAACACGTATTAAAAGTTATTATTTAATTAAAATATCTAATAGGAAAACTTGAAAATTACAATCAGATGGAGCCGTGACCAAGGCAACAAGTCAATGATACATTGACATCCTTCCTTTTAAATATCTAACATTTTATAAAGATTCACAAAAAAGGTCGCACAAGACTGTCACTCGCCAACAATCACTATTACTAGGAACATATTATAAAACAAAGTCCTCCACCACGTCTGTCTGTCTGTTTGTTCGCGATAAACTCAAACACTACAGCACCGAATTTCATGTTGTTTTCACCAATCGATAGAGTGTTTCTCGAGGATTGAAGTATATAATCTCCTTTAACGCTTCACAAATTAACTCTATTAATTATGTAAACAAACACCTTGACACCCATACATTTATATCCTTTTACAACATATACAACTTACTCACTCAAACACATACTTTTATTCCAAACAAACAACACCTATTAACCACTTTTATATTAAATTCATGTTATGTTGAAAGATTCTATAACAAATTATTTTATTCTCAGTGGGCTTATAATTCAACTTTTACCAACTCGTTTATAGGCCTACCTACTTTTTTAGTTCATAAAAATGATGGTACCCAAATCTACATTAGTATAACACCAACCGTCACCGCACATTATTCAAACCGCACTTTTTACACTCGATCACAATATATACGTATATACACACATAAATTATCTACAATATCACAACGTTACAATGAAATTACGTTTACACATATGTGTAACGTGCCGATACTTAGTTTCTGTGCGCCCTCACTGTACTGTAATAACGTTTTATTATCTACAATAGAACTAAACGATAACATTTTTGTTTCGAGCCTCCATCTGCGAATAAATAGCATATTGGTGGTAATATATGGATACTCGGTGTTTACGCCTTGGTTGACAGTACCAACTAAAATTCGCGCCTGTTTGTGACTTACTGTCTGACCTTACCAACATCACTTTCTGTGAGGCTATTCAATGTAATGCCGAGGCTTGTTCGGAGTTATTACCAATATCGGGTTCATGTATCACTTTACTATCGCAAAACATACGTAGTATTAATGCTAATTTTCCGGGACTTTTAACCTTAATGAGAAGGATGGGCAATCATCCTGACATTATTGTCTTAACTGAATGCTGGCTATCCCAAAACCCCACTATTCCTTTATTGGACGGATATAACTATTGTTTAACCCTAATTACACACAATCAGAATGATGGCGTGGTTGTATATACCAAGTCAACACTGAATCAAGTAACTGTCACGGAACCGGTTTTGTGGGACTCCAGCTGTCTTTTGGTTACAGTGGGTACTTGCTTGGCTATTGTTGCCATTTATAGGTCCTCCGCTTTCAGAGACCCTTCGATATTTATACAATCACTAGATTCCCTATTACGTGGGCTTAAAGCATATAGTAGTATAATTCTTGTAGGGGACATTAATATTGATATTACCCATGGACAGTCAAATGATTACTCGCTTGACTACGTGGAAGTCCTGGCCCATCATGGACTTTTCCTTGGTCATACTTTTCCATCTCATGATCGCACTTGCCTTGATCATGTGAATTTGAAGTCTCATCTACCTATTAAAATACTTGTTGTTGAGTCGACCGTCACCGACCATTTCGCGGTTGTAGCTGCGCTTCTTTGAGAAAGAAAAAATCACACTATCGAACCTCGATAAATAAAATTGACGAGGACAGACTGTCTCGGGATTTGATTGGTATAAACTTTGAGTCTGTCTACATGAGTGATGATCCTAATATCGCGTTAAAGCACCTATATGACCCAATTCTTCATGCCATCTCTGCCAACAGCAAAACCATCAAATTGTCGCGAAGGCAAAGACCTATTAAACCCTGGATTACCCCAGGGTTACTGAGGTGTATGCGTCACAGGGATAATCTATACAAACGCGTGAGGAAAGAACCGGCAAATGAAATATTAAGAGTTACTTATAAGCGATATCGCAATTTTTGCGTTAACCTATTACGAAGAACCAGAATTGCATTTGAAAAACTCGAATTTCAACAAGCGGGTAGCAATTCCAAACAGGTGTGGAAGGTCATCCAATCAGTTACCAATTCCAACAAAACGAAGTCCCCGGCTGATAACCTCTTGTGCTTAAAGGAGGACAAACAACTTTGCGTTGATGAGGTAAATTCCTACTTTGCCAATATCGGCAGGCAGCTGGTAGAGAAAACACACCACGGTATTTCTCCTGTGAGAAACCACAGGACCAGTCAGTGTCCCGACTCTTTTGTCCTGTTCAGCACCGATGAATCTGAGGTCGAACGCGTAATCATGTCACTAAAGAACAACAGTGCTATGGGCTGGGACGGTATTTCATCTGGGTTCTTGAAGAAGCACAAAAACATTATAATACCACCTCTTACATACATATGTAACTTGTGCCTAAATACGGGAATATTTCCCACGGGCTTCGGAAGAGCCATCATACACCCTATTTTCAAATCAGGTGATCGAAATCATCTTCAAAATTACAGACCAATATCTATATTGCCAGCGATGTCTAAGATACTTGAAAAAATTATTAACTTCAGGCTTACTAATTACTTAGAGTCACATAATGTTCTGTCCATAAACCAATATGGTTTTAGGAAGAACTGCTCCACAGCTGATGCCGTACACAACTTAGTGGATCACATAGTCAGGAAACTTGACAATAAACAGAAATGTGTAGCAGTCTTCCTGGACCTCGCGAAAGCGTTCGACACGGTTTCGATTCCCATCTTGTTATCTAAGCTTGAGTCGCTGGGTATAAGAGGCAACCAACTGTCTCTGTTTCAGAGTTATCTAACTGGTAGATCCCAGTATGTTAAAATTGGCCCTTATGCAAGTTCTGAAACTTCCATTGAATATGGCGTTCCTCAGGGGAGTATTCTTGGCCCAAGCCTGTTTTTAGTGTATGTGAACGACCTATGCAATCTCAGCCTGGATAATGGAAAAATATTTGCGTACGCAGATGATACAGCACTGGTGTTCTCTTCCGGAACCCTATCTGGGACATTTGGTGTCGCACAGGATGGATTTAACACTGTTAGCCAGTGGCTTAAGGAAAACCTCCTGACCCTAAACGTAGCCAAGACTAAAGTGATTCATTTTTCCATTCGCAACTATGACATACCCTTAGAAGATTCCTTACAGATCTCTGTTTTGCCAACTGACGATCGATCCTCAGCTGGTATCCACTGTTTCATTGAAAAGGTACCATCTATTAAATATTTGGGGGTAGTTCTTGACCAAAACTTGACATTCAAACCTCATGTTGATTATATGACGGGCCGGGTACGGAAACTCATTTATATTTTCCGGCAGTTACGTCAGTCGGCCGATCCGAACGTTATGAAAATGGTCTATTAAGCGATATGCCAATCTATCCTGTATTATTGCATTGTGACCTGGGGTGGCGCTGCTAAAACTAATATTCTTTTGTTGGAGCGTGCACAGAGGACTGTTTTGAAGGTATGTTGCTTTAAGCCTCGCCTTTATCCAACAACGGATCTTTATAAATTCTGCCAAGTTTTGACCGTCAGGCAGCTCTTTGTACTGGCTATCATTATCAAACAGCACGCCATAACGGAGTATCGGCCGGAGTTTACTCGCCGCAATCATCTTGTGGCACTGTCCTCGAGGGTCAGGACATCATTTAGCCGGAGATTCTTTCTTTTTCTGGGACCGTACCTTTATAACAAACTTCACAAGGTCTTGTGTCTGTATGGTCTGAATATGTACAAATGTAAAACTATCGTACACGAATGGCTCCTTTGCCAAAACTATTGTGACACCGAGGGACTTCTGGAGGTCTTGGATTGATAGCTCGCCTATGAGCCAAGAACACCCAACCTCTAGCACGCGCTTACGCATTCCCTCATATGCACTCTCACACACACACATACACCCTCTCACTCATAACAATACACATACCCCGTTACACGCACACACACACACACACGCTCACACACATGTACTGCCATTTAACTATATTCTTTATGTATATTTTAATGATAAGTTCCTATTTATTTTGGGACCAAACCGCTTTCCTATATATACTTATTGAGCACTTTTTAGTCACTGTGTTGAAGTGGAATCCTGGTGACCAGTAATACAGGTAATTTTATTACCTACCACAGGCTCCAGCGATCCACAACCAAAACTTTTGTGTCCTCTATGATAGCAAACATTGTTTTTAATTTTGGTTGTTGGTGAGAAAATAAATAAATAAATTATTATTATATAATTTGTTAAGTTTTTGTATACATTGATGATACATTTGATGATATTTATTGGAGATGTCAGATAAAAAGAAGCCGTCTGGAAGCTTTCAACGAAAACGCTGCCTAAACCCTTTGCGATACAACAAAATGGTGAAATTGTGTATCTTACATAGGTTTCGATGGTGGAATAGGGTCCTATGGGTAGCGGGAACGGAATCAGAATTCATTCAGAAACAGCTAGTGGAATATATTTAGTTACTAAAGTAATATTATATTAGTTTCAATCACATAGTTTTTAAACCATATATTACACTAAGCTAAACATGTATATAAATGATTATGTGCTCTAGAAAAAAAGGTTCCTAAATTAAAGACTTACATCAATATGATAGAGTGTCATAAATCATAAACGTCGAAAACATTGTTGCTGAAAGGAAAATTTATTATATTAAGTAACAAATTACTGTAATTTAGTTGACATTTGTCTTATAACGAATTCGGTTTTCGTTCGTTCCACTCGCAATAGCTGAAATACATTATTACTCTATGGTACAAAGTTGACTACTATATTTGTAGAAATTGAATATTTTTGAAATGCGATGTAATTCATGTATTTAAATGTAAGAATTCACATAATGATTCGGATTAAACTACAGATAGTCCATTGCATAGAGATAGAAAATGTTCAATTTTTTTTTTTTTTAAATATTAGTAACTGAAATTACTAAAATTCCCCCTTTCCCCTCCAGCTAAGCTAAATTGCTTGTGTTTGGAGTGGGTTCACTTCGGTAGTGTAAAGGCCAGGATTCGAACCCGGGACCTCTCGATCGTAAGGTCGACTCCTTAACCACCAAGCTACCGACGCTTGTATTAATATTTAACAACTTTAGTACATACTGAAATAAATTATTTTATTTATTTATTCAGGGACAACAAACAGTTACAATATATGTCTAGAACATATTGTTTAAAGTATCTGCATATTAAGACACATACACACAATATTTCAGAGGATGTCACTAGAAGTTGGTACATTATAAAATAATAATAATTAAAAACAAAGAAAATAAATTAATTTGCCAAAAAAAACTTTAACAAAAATAAAATAGGAATATAATTCATGTTAAAAAATACAAACTTGTAAAAGCATATTTGCATGATATTCTCAAGTAATATGTATTGTATGCTACTTTTAACTATGAATTTAAAATCGGTCTCAGACGTAATATGTAGATCCAGACAGTTCTGTTGGCACAGTATTTACTATATAAAAAGATGATGCGGTCCCATCCTGTATGCTGACTTTTTCATATTGAAATTAATTGCCAAGGAAATTGAAACATCAGATATATTTTTCTTGCTTCAAACAATTTCCGGTACAATGTATTTAGAGTTTTCAGGTAATTTAATAAGTAAATTATCCAGTAACTATTATATATAAGAATAGTATACAGATAATACACTAAAAGATCAGCTGATACTTAAGTTTGCTACATACAAAATCTGTGTATTATCGGTAGTATGTGTAGTATGTATCGGTAAATGATAATAAAACATATGATATTTTAAGAGCATAAAAGTATCCCTATATTTTCTGTTTTACGTTAAAGAAAATGGAGACGATGGCATGTATTCAACTTCAGCTTTTCACGCTCTATTTATGTTTAACACGAGATCTTAGCTAGGTTTTAGATGAATTCTTAATAGTATTCTAGTATTCATCTTAATAGTTATAAACAGTGTCAGGAAATGGTCGATAAAATGTAATATGACAGCTACGGCTTATGTGCCATGTTGAACATTATTCACAACCCATTGGCGACTGACTAATATTTACTATTAGGCTGGTTTTCTGTTAAAAATCATAACTAATAACTGCAATGTTTCGTTTGAATTGATTGGTCATAACATTTGGGTTTGGTGAGGGGCCGACCGAGTAGGTTAGCACATGTCAAGGTTAAGTTATTGCAGCCAGGTCAGTCTTAGGATTGTGGGTGGCCACTCTTAACATATTAAAACCCCTCCGTGTCTCAAAGAGCACGGTCGTTGCCATATGAACGTCCCTAAAAGGTACGACAACCTGGTCTTGGAACCTGGAACTTTGATATGGCCAGAGGGCTGTGAAGGTCAGATGTCAGAGTTGCTTCACGAAAAATATGTAAATTCAGCCGTTTCGTAGTTAGTCTGAAAGCTGAGCCCAGCTGACTTGGGAAAAGGCTCGTAGGATGATTAGGAACATCAAAAAATCCGAGTTTCATTCATTGTACACTTGAAAACAATACAGTTAATCCTCCCTGACCTCTCACAACATCTTGCTTGACAAAATCATACCGACTTTAAAAACAACAAATAAAATGACATATTGTAAAATAAAGAAGAATAACGCGTTCCTTTACAAATACGGATAAAGAGACGAGACAGCACAAACACTGGTATATTGTTAAGTCATATCTTGAGTACATATCGTACTCCCTATTTCATTCGAACGCCATAAAAGTCTATGAATACGAACACAAGAGGTTATTCTTGCAATGAATAATTCACTCGATGATACGTATTATATTCAATTCCATACAGTCGCCCACATTGGATTATTCCAACGAGCCATATTTTATATGTACTACCAAATTGATGGGCATGGAGGGAAGGAAATTATCGTCCTTAAGTTATATAAAGTAAAATGATTCAAATATAACGCAATAATATACGGGTTACGGTTTGCTAAAGCTATGGGCGATAATCAACTTAGTCATCAACTGGCCAGAGCTTTAAGGTCCATACTGAAATTAATTCAAGGAATTTCTGTTCAAATAATAAATGAAAACATTAATTTTAATACAGCAAAACATGAAGTAGAGTTCGATAAGGACCCGTTTAAGTACTCGGGGAATATTTTTAGCGACAGAAAGCAAGATAGGCTACTGCTAAGTAACGATCAGATCCATAGCTACTATAAAAGTAATTATGAGGTGCCTAAATACGAAAAACAATACAGTAAACCAAACGCGCAAAAACCATTAGGCCCTCATTTCACATTTGACTGTAATCCACCTAGCTTAGACGAAATAGAACACCAAATCAAAAAGAAACCAACAAAAACCGCCCCAGGACCTGATGGCATACCTTACATTATCTATAAAAAATGCCCATCGGTACGTAAACATCTTCTAAGCATATTCAATAGGATCTGGTCGAGTAAAGAAGTCCCAGCGGCCTTCGTCAAGGCTAATTTTGTGCTCATTCCAAAGAAAGAAATAGTAACTAGTCCAAAAGACGCTAGACCAATAGCATTAACCAATACAATTTCTAAAATTTTCTTCTCATGGCTGCAATTTAAAATGACAAATTTCATGATCAATAATAACTATTTCAGACCAAACCACCAAAAAGGGTTCCTACCCGGAATTTCAGGATGTCTGGAACACAATTCTTTACTGGCGGAAAGTTTAAAAGATGCCAGATCAAATGAAAAGCAAATAACAGTTTGTTGGATAGACCTAGAAAACGCTTTTGGCTCAGTACAACACGAGCTTATGTTGTTTGCATTACAATGGTATCACTTTCCGTCCATCATTTGGGAAATAATATCCTCTTATTATGGTAAATTAAAGTTTGTGATTAATACCAAAGATGGATACACGCAACCTTTAAATTATAATGTGGGTTTGTTCCAAGGTTGCTGTTTATCACCTATAGTTTTCAATATAGTAATAAATATTTTAATAGACAGCATTTCCACACACGACAAGAAGTGGGGCTATCGGTTTAAGCTAAACGGTAAATATACGGAGTCTATCCTCGCATTCGCGGACGATTTGGCAATACTGACTCGTAACCCAAAGCAGTGCCAGGACCTACTGCGTAGAGTAGACGATTTCTGTACATGGACAGATGGAATGAGAGCAAAACCTAGCAAATGCTACTGTCTATGTCTGGGTAGGCGGGGTACCAGGTATACTTCATATGACCCAGGACTTAGTATAGGCGGGGAAAAAGTTTCAACTATATCTGAAACCGTGCCTTTTAAATTCCTCGGAAGAAAGATTGACAACAGAGGTTGCACTCCAGCTTTGGACGAATTAATTGATAGTTTCATTATCGATTTAAAAAAGGTAGACCAACAACCAATAAGTAATGTTAAAAAAGCTTGGGTCTATGACAATTATTTAACCTCGCGTCTTAACTGGCCGTTTCTTATATATGATATAAACCAGAGCCTCCTCAAAAAACTAGATGCGAGTGTCACGAAGACACTGAAGTCGTGGCTAGGGCTAGCTCAGTCGGCCGACCCGTCGGCATTATATAGATCCGCGAATAATTTTGGAATGACGCTTAAGAAGCCATCAGAACTCTATAAACACCTAAGAGTAACTAAAATGCACGTCTTATCGGAATCTAAAGACGAAATAGTAAAAGTCCTTCCAAAAGATAAAAATGCATCGGAGCTCGAATCACGCCTCCAGTTCCATAAAAGATTCATGATAGGCTCGCAGACTGGTAGAGTAGGTCTAGGTAATATTCAGAGACAAACAGATAAAGAAATAACATAATCTTTTCTTCAAGCAGACGAAAACAACACCTATAAGGTGCACGCAATAAACCTAGAAATGCAAAACGAATGGTTGACCCTAGGTGAATTTTGTATTCCCATAGCCTTAAAATGGCGTACCATAATATACGACTGGTCACCGGCCTTACTTAAATTTTACCTAAATGCATTCCAGTTGATCCTCCCCGACCAAAGCAATCTGGTCAGATGGGGAAAAGCCACAGATAAAACATGTAACTCATGTGGTGAAGCAACTGGTACGGCTAGGCACCTACTAGTGGGTTGTAAAACGCTATTAGACCGGGATCATTACTCGCGCCGTCATGATAAGGTATTAGAAATCATACGTGAGGCTGTAAGTTTGGCGGTTGGTAGAGCGAAAAAAGGATTAACCACAAACCAAAGAAATGACATTGCGTTTGTAAAGGAAGGCTGCTCAAAGAAATCACTTCAAAAGCCTCATTCAATTTTGATAGCTGCCGTTGACTGGACAATACTCGTAGACACGTATGAGAAGCACTATAGGATACCGGAGGATGTCTGTGCCTCATCATCCAGACCCGACATATTCCTTTTTTCACGATCGCATAAGCGTGCAGTGCTTGTAGAACTCACAGTACCGTGGGAAACTGATATACCTAAAGACCACGCTATATCGTTCAAAAGATGGAGATCACCGGCATCACAACCCAGCTGCTGACGGGACATGGTGGGTTCTCTGAATACTTGACCCGGTTCAAGTGTAAGGAGGACCCATCATGCGCCTGCGATCCTGGCGTCGAAGAGACGATCGCACACCTGATTGTGGACTGTCCTATATATGGGCGAGATAGGTATGAATTAGAAAATAAAACTAAGGTAGAGATTAAAATAGAAAAGTTACCACATCTGATGTCCAGTCATAGAGATGAATTTTTAAATTTTGCTAGTAAAATTGTGACCCTAGTAAATAAAAAGAATAGTGCATAAGAAATCTCGAGCAGGTATCGTTGGATATCTTGTGAAGTAGATTTAAGATAGTGTGTATAAGGTTATGTCTACGTAAATATATTGGTACAGCACAAAATATGTGTGTTAAGAATAATTATGTATATATACAAAATTATGAAATTAGCAGAAGTATGTAATAAGATGTAATAGTCTATTAGATAAAATAAAGACAGAAGTAAGTAGTAATAGATAATAAAGAAAAACAGTAGGAGAACATATATACCCTTAACCCTTATCCCAAGTATGAAAGGAATGGAAAGAAAGTGCGAGAGGAATATAAGCGAGAACTGGTATGGTAATAGAGAACAGGAATGAAAGCGCGAACAAATAGAATATAAGATATAGTTAAATCTGCAGCTAACCCTGAGTGGGTTCTCAGTAAAAGTAGACAGCAGACTAGACTAAAAATAATACTGTCTTAGAATAGGCTCTGACGCTCCAGTCAAGAGGTGATAGATATAAAAAAAAAAAAAAAAAGACCACGCTATAAAGACAAACAAATACTTTGATTTGACTAACGAGTTAACCAAAAACGGCTACGTGGTTAAACTCTATGCCGTAGAAGTAGAAGCAAGGGGAATTCCAGCTAAATCCCTGTACAACTTACTTAAAGACCTCGGATTGCCAAGAGCTTCAGTAAGCTCTTTATTAAAACGTATATCAAAAGCGGCATTGTTAGGATCTTACCAAATTTGGATAGGTAGGGGGGAACACTACTGACGGTGGAGGTGAGCGCTGATGCATCACAAGGTGGCCACCCTAAACCTACATCTGGGTCGCAAGTCCCAGTCGCCGTCATGGTGTTCCTCTCTGTACCACGCTATGGACCCGGCGACCGCACGGTGAATCCATGGAGTGCTGAGAATCGGATCTCTTTTTGTAAAGAATGAAGCCTGAATTGAATTTCAAACAACGCGTCGTGTCATGGCATTAGATCAATGGTTTAAGACATTTGGCTTTGGTTTGTACTTAGAGGCTGCAGGTGCAAACCCAGTTACCAATATTAACACGAACCTTAAACAAGTTAGTTCATTTACAAGCAAGCATACTTTGATTAAAATTTGTAAATGACAGTCCAGTGCGTTTGGCTCACGCATCGAGGAGATAACCACCTCGAGGGGCTCACGTCACTAGCTAGTCTTATTATTCTCAATCTCAATTAGTCTATTGCAGTCCACTGCTGGACATAGGCCTCTCCCATTGTACGCCAAAGCATCCGATCCTCCGCCTTGGGCAACCAATCTATCCCAGCTACCTTTTTCAGGTCGTCGCTACCTTGCTGGGGGATATCCTATCTTCCGTTTACCGATTCGTGGTCTCCACTCCCGGACTCGGTCGCTCCATCGGCCAATTAAATAACCAATGAAACTTCTAACTTCATTTATCAAGTGGATCCGGGAGTCTAGACTCCTAGATAGTTCCCGGAGTCCGGACCTCGTAGTCCGGATCCCGGAAACTATCTCGAAGTCTAGATTCTGGAGTCCAAATCCCGGATACTAAAATCTTTAATCTGGAATGCGGGTACTGATTTTCTTGATCTGGATCCTGGATTTCGGATCCCAGATCCTGGAGTCCAGATCCCGGGAACTGAATCTCGAAATCTAGAACCTGGAGTTCGGTCCCCAAAAGTTCGGATCTCGGCGTTCCGTTTCTGGAATCCGGATAGATAGAAAACATTTTATTGTTCACCAAAAAATTACAGGAAATACATAAATAAGTAGGACTATAACTGAATCTCTGAATCTGGATCATAGATATTCAATCCCGGTGTCCGGACTCCAGATCCCGGAGTTCGCATCCCGACCCGTTTGGACTCCGGTATCCGAATTCCAGGATCAAAGGGCCAAAGTCCCCGATCATGGATGCGACGCATGATGTTCCCTGGTACTCCCACATCCCACCGGATCTTCGGGATCCGATATATTATATGTTTCTTGGTGAAAATTTTCTAAGTCCTGAATTTCGTGTAATATCAATTACAAGTTCAGCAGAATACTAATTTAGACCAATTTGCACTATTTTTAAGTTTCAGTCTAATTTCTATATAATCTCATTGTGGAATACATTACAGTCAATGTTCGATGTTCAACATTTTATTACGAGAATACTTTTTTTCACATTTGGGAGATCGACTTATGAACGAGACTAGATTAATACTGAATTTTGAACATTTTTGTTATTACTAGAATTATTGGCCTTCAGTATAGTAGTTCATATTAGTGGCATCGAGGTACTATAAGTTCATCTGAAATAAGTTTTAAAATTCACCGTCTTTCAAACTTTGATATGAGGTTTAATAGATTATAATGGCGTAATTGATTATATCATGATTTTGCTCTTATTATAAGTCAATTTCTAGATAGATTCTGTAGTAGTTTTGTTCATAACCGCAATACATTTTTGTTAATTGTGATTTACATGACTTCAGTTTTTTTGCAGACCACATATCATGTTTTTCATAATTATCCTACAAACTATTTTTCTGCTTTTTCATTTGAAAGCATTGTTTATGCAACAAATTCAAGTTAGCACGTAATTCGAAGGATGAAATGTCCCAAATGAGACAATATAAGCCCCATGGAAAATAACAATAGCTCAAAATAACCTTGTCACTTAAAATTCACGTCTCGTTGCATTATTAATTCAGTAAGAGAGAAATATAATTTACTTATTGTATTTATCATCAACAGGCCTAGAAATATCAGCCGAGGTGGGGTGGGACGGGACGTCTTTACGAAATAGTATGCCTGTAGAATATATTATTTTATGCGTGGTGTAGTGATGTAGATGATGTAGATAAACCAATATATGCTTATCTATACTATATATATATTAGCTATACTTACTTAGAAATTGTGGAAGGTGAGAATTCAATATCCTTACTAATCTTTAATTTACCCCTATTACTATATATATGTATTATCTATGACTATATTTATACTATTACTATAATAATAATAATAATATCTATTAAGTTTAATAAAGGGAATAATAATATAATACTTTTTTAGGGATTTTCTTTACAAAAGCCCTATTGCTATCGAGTTGTCGTCGTCGTCGACGTCGTCGTTGCCAATTTTCTGTCACGGTTTTGGGTATGAAGGAGATGAGCTATCAAGTTGCTGTTTTCGGTAATAGATTCGTGCTGGGGTGAACCATTGCAAGATAAAGAAAAAATCGCAAAAAATCGCAAAAAAAAAGGCAAAATCGAAAATCACTTTCATTTTTTTTCCGTGCGGAAATCCCTGTATTCGGCTGAGCTCGTCTCAGGAATTCAACTTGTTATATTTTTAAATATATCTCTTTTTTATATAGAATGTATTTAAAAATTTATATGTATTTTAAAGTTAATAAAGGGAATAATAATAATATTTTTTATTTCTCAAAAAAAATGTTACATGTTGTACATAATGATTAACTGCTATTTTTTAGATAGTGTACATAGGTTTGGTGCTCTGAATTCCAAACTAGGTAAAGACCTGTATTTTGGAATTCAGTGATTTACTGAGAACTGTGGTATTGTAAGATTAGTATAGTTGCACATTACAAATTTTCAAGATAATAAAATGATATGAGATTAAAATATGGAAGCGACAAATTATATTTATGTATTACGAGGGTCAAACTGAAAGTTCTTAGAACTGGCCACTTATAAAAAATATAATAAAAAAATAATTCTAAAATTTGAAAATAGAACTCTTTGCCAATATTACTGAGTATATATTTCATTCATTTATCATTTGTTTTACGATTTGGCGGCAAATTGAAAATTGTCTGTGTCACGTTAACATGAATTTAACACGAGAAAATTTTCGTGCAATGATTTTTTATGACTTTCGATGTCATTTAAGTCAACAAGAAAGTTATGATAGACTACGATTGGCCTTTCACGATGAAGCCCCATCTCGTGCGACTGTTTACAACTGGTTTAATGAGTTTAAACGTGGTCGCACTAATCTCACTGATGATTTACGTGAGGGACGGCCTTCTACGGCGACGACTGAAAATAACATCTGTGTTGTGCGGCGTATGATAGAGACTGACAAAAGAGTGACCTATCAGCAGATTCGGACAAGCTTAGGCATCGGTATGAGTCAAGTGCACAAAATCCTCCACGAACATTTAGCGGTCAGGAAGCTTTGCGCCCGGTGGATACCTCATAATTTGACTGAGGCTCAAAAACTCCATCGTGTGGATTGGTGCCGTAAAATGATTGAAAGATTTAACGGAGGTGACTCTAATGCTGTGTTCGACATACTAACAGGTGACGAAAGCTGGATTTACTGTTATGATCCTGAAACCAAAAGACAATCTGCTCAGTGGGTGTTTCCTTTCGAGGAGTTGCCAACTAAAGTGAAGAGAGATCGAAGTGCGGGAAAAAAAATGGTGGCCTCGTTCTTTGGAAGGATAGGTCATTTCGTAACAATTGTGTTAGAGGATCAAAAAACAGTTTCTGCAGAATGGTACACTACCAATTGTTTGCCACTTGTCTTGGAAAAAGTTCGAGAGAAACGACCTCGCAGTAGGATCCTCCTTCACCACGACAACGCCTCGTCGCACACCGCCAAGCGAACGATCGACTATTTGGCGACATCAAACGTTGAATTACTGGGTCACCCGCCGTATAGCCCCGACCTCGCGCCTTGTGATTTTTATTTATTTCCAAAAATTAAAGAAAAACTTAAAGGAAAGCGGTTTATGAATGCTGAAGAAGCGGTGGCTGCGTATCGCGATGCCATTGAAGAGACCCCTAAGGACGAGTGGGCAAAGTGCTTTTCCCAGTGGTTCCATCGCATGCAGCGGTGTATTGACGTGAATGGACAATATTTTGAAAAGATATAATAAAACTAATAACTGGCTAATGTAATCAGTTTTTGATTTTCTAAGAACTTTCAGTTTGACCCTCGTAGTATGTATATAATATTATATTAGTTAACAACTAGGATATTGTGCATGATGGGTGTTTGTATATGTGGGTGTGTGAGAGGGAGTATGCGTGCGTGTATATGAGGATGTGTATATAGAATTTAGTGTTTTAGGGTAGTGATATTTAAGTATTATTGTTATTAATGAGGTTTTCGGTTTCCACGTAATTTAAGTTCTGTAGCCAACTTGTTATTTTTGTCTTTACGTCGATTTTTTTTAATAATTGTATAGACAGTAGTTGGTTGACAGTATTGTAGACTTTATACTTTTTTTTTTTTTTTTTGTCGTGCGGAAATCCCTTCGGATACCCCCCCGCCGACCAGCGGGGGCGGTTATGTCGGGCTTGCACCGACTAAAACCGCACGCCGTCTCGGGTCTTCAGACGCCGGGGTGTAAGGTTACCCATAGAGCATATCCCTCGCACCCCGGCTGACCCTGGGCCATCTCACCACTAACAGCATCGCTCATCCTGTCTCCTCTGAAAGCAGAGGAGTACGGAGAGCGATGTGTTCCCGCCACGTTGGGTATTGGCCGACGATCAATGCCAACCCTATGAAGGGGTGAAGGGGAAGCCATTGACCGCCGCCCAGGGTGTACCGGCCGCTCCGATTCCGTTCCCCCCGGACTGCAGCGGGATCGGAATCGGAGCGACACTCGAGGAGGTTACCCAACACACACCCCTTTAGACTTTATACCTAGAAATTGGAAGTTGTCGTGTAGAAAAAGCAGTTTTGTGTGGGGGTATAGGGAAGCCTCTACAGGGTCGTCTTTTAGTGGTATCTGGCTGTGGTACTCACGGGTGGAGGCTTAGAATTGATCGGAGAACAAAAAGTTGCCTTACTGTTAATGTTTTCGCAATTTTATATAGTTCTTGTGTAGGAAATCTGTATGGTTTGAGGTTGATAACTTTGAGCACCGCTCTCTGCGCTCTTTCCAGTTTTATGAGATGAGTTTTGTCAGCACTGCCCCAGACTGGGATGCAGTAAGAGATTATTGATACGCAGAGAGCGGAGTAGACCATGTACAGAGTTTCCAGATCTGCAGAGTGACTGAGAGTTTTAAAGGTGTGAATAAGGCGTCTGACTCTAGTACTAACCTTATCAATTTGTAAATGCCAGTTCAGGTTGCGGTCAACTATAATTCGTCTCTTTCTATACTAATATTATAAAGAAGACAGATTTGATTGTTTATTTGCCTTGAATAGGCTCCGAAACTACTGAATTAAGTAATTAGGATTTGGAAATTCAGGTTTTTAATAATAGGATTTATGATATGATTAGATTTATGATTTGAGATGCATAATAATCATTGCCCCAGTGCGATAAGGTCACCAATAGTATATATATACCTACCATAATGTATTATATATATTACATTTTATAAACTTGGTGTACAATAAAGACATATACTACTATTACATCAGATTTCTGATTTTCGGAATTTCGAATCATTTGGAATAATAAAATTCTTAATTTAGTCCGTGATCGTGACTTTCGGAATTCAGTTTTTCCTATTGTAGTGTACCCTTTTTTTTCGTGCGGAAATCCCTTCGGATACCCCAAAGTTTTGTATGAGTCGCCTACGACGCGCGGCGAGCATGTTGCGGGCTCGGCGGGCCGGGAGAGTTCTAAATCTCTCCCGGGCGCGCTCCGCCATCTCCTTCGCGAGCATTACATGCTCGCACTCCGCACCACTGCCGCAATCATGCTGCTGAGCGAGAGGACTCTCACCCTGATGGCTGCCACAAGTTCACTCCTCGGCACCTCCCACGCAAACTAGGTTCAAGTTGAGATTCAAGATCAAGTTTTAAATAATGATATAGTTTTATAATAATATTAAAGAGATCAAATATAGCAACTAGATACGACGATGACTGTGACGTAGCGGTAGTGCATTTAACTGCTAAGTCAGAGGTCGTGGGTTCGATTATTTACAAAAAAAAAGTATCTACGTATATTTATCCGCATTCTAGAACCCATATGACAAGCTCTGCATAGTTTGAGTCTAGATGGCGTTGTGTAATATGTTCTAGGATATTCATTTGAAAAATAAAACATATTTATCCTTATTTTATTTGCGGGTATAGCCGTAAAAATGATGTGGAATTTATTTTTTAATTTATAATTCAACAATACTCCAATAAAATATAAAGGCATAATAATGCAAATATTTGTAAACATGAATGTCAGTACTTGCATTGGTTTAGGTGTTTCTATACCGGGTGTTAGGAAAAAGCTCCCGAAAACGAATACAGGTGATAGTAATGGAGATTAAAAAAAAATTGAACGATATTTTTTTCAATCAGCTGATTTCTTTTTTATACTTTTTTATTAGCATTATTCACGCTCCATACAACAGTAGCATCAGAAAAAAATCAAATAAAACGTATCTATGAAATTACGGTCTTTTTACTTTTTACAGGATTGAGGAGAATGTTTGTTTAAAATTAGGAATGTATAAAGGAAAATAAAAGAATTATGATGATAATGATCAGTGACGTGCCGTGCACACATACCTTTTCAATAAAGACGATCACAAAGACTCACCCAATTCACTACTTTTATTGTTGTGGATATTTTGAGTCGATTGTAGATAACGCGGGGTCTTTAAGGTCATATTGTTATTATAATGGAAAATATATGATATAAGACGTTTTAACCCTAATCCGTATTTGAAGTTGGTTAAAAAGGCATACTTTGAAAGAGCCAATGTGTCACAGATTCTATAACATCACGCAACACGCAGTCAGTTTTGTGTGTAGGGAGCCGAGGTGAAAGGTGATGTAATGGTGTACAATATAGTGCCAATATGGTGGCAATATGTTGGTTTTATGGTGCCTATATGGTGGCCATATTAGTGTGAATGTGTGAGGAATATAAATCGTTTTGTCTCCTTATAAGTGCCCTTCTGTAACCTTAGTAGTCCAGTGCTTCTTGGCCTTACGTACTTTAGAGGTTTTAACTTTGAATCCTGGCAATTAAACTAACGTCGTGAACCCAAGCCTTTGAGATTTTGCCGCTCTGTGCGTGTTCTACCGCCTATATAATGATATGTCTTTAGAAGAATTGTTCGATATGATGCCCACGGCCATATTCTATTATCGTACCGCTCGGCACAGACAGGGAACTCATCCGCACAAGTTGCAACCGGCAACGGTACGTACGCACAGTAAGATATGAAAGAAACTTCATTCTGTGCACGCTCAAACTGTGGAAGGATCTCCCTGCTGTGGTTTTCCTAAGCGACTACAATATGGGGTTCTTCAATAAGGGCATTAGAAGGTTTCTACAGAGTTGGCAGCGCGAGTGTGACGCCCCTGGTGTTGCACAAGTTCATAGGCCACGGTAACCGCTTCCCATCAGGTGGGTCGTGTACTTGTCTGCCACCTAAGTTGTATAAAAAACGCAATTTGAGGAGGTGTTAACGGATACTAGTAATTTTGGTGACTATTACTCTTTAAAAAAATCTTTTTCTCTTATATATAAAAATGAATTGCTGTTCGTTAGTCTCGCTAAAACTCGAGAACGGCTGGACCAATTTGGCTAATTTTGGTCTTGAATTATTTGTGGAGGTCCAGAGAAGGTTTAAAAGGTGAATAAATATGGAAGTTGTTTTCGATTGAGGCAGTACGAAGTCTGGCGGGTCAGCTAGTTATAAAATAAACTTAAAACAAATCAAAAAGTTTAAATGATGACCTACCTGCAATAATATTATTAATTATAAAACATAACATAACATAACATAAACTCACGCCTATATCCCCGAAGGGGTAGGCAGAGGTGCTAGCACCCACATTTCGCCATACTTGGCCATTGGCGAGCCTATTGCCATTAACCGGGCACTTATAAACCTGCGATAAATACACACATAACTTCGAAAAGCATCGAAAAGTCATTGGTGTGTGCCATGGTAAAACCTGGGATCGAACCCGAGACCTCGTCTCAGCATTCTATTACCCATACCACTAGGCTACCGCGGTAATTATATCAGTTTAAAAGCTTCATCATCATCATCATCATGTCAGCCAAACGACGCCTACTTCTGGGCATAGGCCACCCCCAAGGATCTCCACAACGATCGGTCCTGCGCTGTCATCCAAAGCTTACAACTCAATAAATGCAGCAAATAGCTATCCAATCATTACGTACATATCCACATAAATAAAGCCTGTAGAATATCCGCACAGATTGCAATTACGGAGTTGAATTCTGTCTTATCACGGTACGAACATGGAAGACGTATATAAACTATTTAACAAATGCAAATCCGTTTACGTTTTGGTGTAGTCCTCCAACTAGTGCACTGGTGTTTCGCAATCATACGTTATATTTTGATTACCGCTCGTTGTGAACTGAATATTCAATGTTTTTGTTCACCGATATAATGGGGTTGGTTAGAGATGAATTGGAAAGCATATTAAATGGCTTCACGCATTTCTGTTATTCTTGTACTATATTTAGCTATACATACATTAAAATGGTCAGGTGGTAGGACCATTTTTTGGCTTTGCTTTGTTAATATGAAGGTGTATATTTGCATTGATCTGAGTATTTATATGTATGTATGTTTGTATGTTGACTTAGAAGTACGATTTTTCACTGCTTCAAGGCATTCCAGAGCTAAGTAATTGATACTAACTAACATAATATTAAACAATTTCAACATGATACCTCCACGCGTTCCTGGCAAAAGGTCTTGACAGACAGAAAGACAAAAGAACCACGAAGTGACCCTATACCTAAAGTTTCCGTTTTTCGTTCCTGATGCATTCCTAATGCTATTATGCATTCAAGTCTCAGTTATTAATCTCACGGGCCCCATGGCTTCGCCTGGTAATAAAACTGTTCAACGAAGAGAGCCTTTTTTATTAATACTTACTCTTTCGCAGTGAATTCAATCTGCGCTAAGAACCTTCTCACTTTATACCCATTATCGACATCCATTTAAGAAAACTCGCAATGTTATCGTTTCGCTTCCATATTTCATTTTAAAGATGGTAAGAATAAGTACATTAGAGGCAGTTTGAAAATGTGCCAACCACAGAAAAGTTACGAGGAAATCGCTTGTCTTGGTTCGGTATTCATATGTTATGCGTAGGGATGACAGTAATGTCGTAAGACTCGCAAGGTTATGAATGCAAGTGGACCGCTAAAAAGAGAAAGGAAGACGTAATAGAAATTGAATGAATAGTTATGAAAAATGATACGATTACTGATTAGACCAGGAAGGGAGTGAATGTTAATATTCAGCTTCAAGCAGAGTTGGATAGAAAAGGCACATAATATGTTGCGCTAATCCCAAACAAATATGGGATCAGGGTAAGAAGTTGATGATAGTAAAGTAACATCCTTCTGGCCACGAATGGAAAAAGTCAATTGAATATTATTAAGAGGCAAGCAGGAAGTAGACAAATATAAACAGCAGTCTATAATTAAATTTAAATCAATAAAGATATCAAGTAACGTAATCTATTCTTTGTTTCCAGAATGCGGTGGCGAGACACAAGTAGTGCCGGGTGAGTTTGAGAACGGGGCTCGATGAGCGCTCCGGAGCCGGCAGTGCTCAATGCACTGAAGGGCTTCACAGAACACAGCGATAAGTGGCCCGGACCTCGAGCTGTTAAAATCTATGTCGCTTCTGTTTACAATGGTACGTATTCAATAATAATAATATAATAGTGTATGAAGAGGGACGTACTTACTTAGGGCATAGTGAAATATTTACACTATAACTCAGTTAAATATAGATTTCTATAAAAAGATAAATTAATGGAGTTGCTACCAAATAATTTGATAAATATATTAGTTTTCAAAAGAGGAATGTCTAAACTCAACGACCTCACTAGATTGGTGTCGAAAGTCAATACGTATACGACCTGCTTAATATAATCATAACTACTATTAGAAAACCAAAAATGAATTTGTTACTCGTTCACACGAAATCGGCTAGATGGATTTGACAGAAACTTTGCAGACGAGAATAAAACAGGCTAAAATATCATAAAACTGGTTTTAATTTTACTATGATCGTATAGCTGAAATTTGAAAGCTGCGTCGAAAATAACCTACTAACACCTAAATGTTATTTCGGACAGAAAGAAAAAGCCTATTAATTTGTTTATGATTATTTACTACTCAGAAAGGATTTCCTCTCTTCCGTGACTAAATAACCCTCCGTCAATATTAAGGTCTTTTAACGTTTCAACGCGTTTCAACATTAGTTTGATTCGCTTTAATTTAAGTCACAAAGTAGCCTTGTACAGAAGATGTACAGAAGTTTAATTGAGAGGCAACGAGAAAAATAACCTCGTCGCTATCTTACTTTCTTTCTACTACTATGGTAGCAAACAAAGTTAGCCATTAGCTTTTCTTACTACCTCGTCTAGGAGGTTACACTGTGGCGATCCCATTACCCACCATCATCCAGCGATAGCAAGTAGAATTACTTAGAAAGTATTGATCTTACATTGCGCTATGAGGCACTGATACGGAATATTATTATAATATATACAACAAACCAACGTCTCCCTTTGTGTCATATGAACACCACAGCTCATTCCTCCAAAATAGGTACTAGCCGCTTCGCTTAACGACCTCCGTCCTCCATGAGCGCAGGCCTGGGGGTGGCAGGTGAGGCCGCCTGTCACCCCAGCAGAAGCAGGCCGGGACGGTGGGGCGACTAGCGCCCCTCCCCCAAACCGGGGCAAGACGGGGACACCGTGGTTCCCAAACCCGAGGGGGCCATCTCGAAACCGGAGATGGCCCAGGGTCAGTCGGGGTGCGAGGGATATGCTCTATGGGCAACCTTACACCCCGGCGTCTGCAGACCCAAGACGGCGTGCGGTTTTAGACGGTTCGAGCCCGACATAACCGCCCCCGCTGGCCGGCGGGGGGGTATCCGAGGGGATTTCCGCACGAAAAAAAAAAAAAAAGGTACTAGCCGCTTGCAGAATTTCTATAGTAAATAAATATCTATATATAAGTATAATAATTGTAATTATAAAAGTATTCTGTTTGTCGACTAACACTTTCTACTGTTTATTTATTTTTGTACTGAATAATATGTTGTTTTACAGAATTCCGCGAAGAAAGACGTCAAATACTGGAGTTGGTGGGGCCGGAGTTGCAGTCCACTTACGATGACCGCCACATTGAGGTAAATAGATTTAAAGTGGAGTTGTAAATTATACGTAATATCTGATACTCGTATGTAAAGAACCTGACAAAACTGCTGTTCTACCTGACAAAAGTGCCACATCAGTGGGAGTGACTCTATATTAAAAATTCTAAATGTCAGTCTTTGCATCGATTCAAAAACAAATTACTTACAGATTAGCAACGAAAGAGCTTAACTCATCATATTAAAATACATAAATTTAAATTCTATTGAAACAAATGAGTAAAATAATATAGTAATAAATAAAATAATGGTTATTTTGACTGCCATCTCCTGTAGGGTATCTACCCTACAGGAGATGGCAGTCAAAATAACCATTATTTCGTGTTTAATACAGTGAGTATCTACTCACTCCCAAATGACTCGAAACTTGCCTCGAGTTCGCCTTGACTACGAATTTTACTGCTTCCTTTCCTAAAATTGTGTGTTAAGTGACTTTTATGGTGACCTATATCAACCCTAAATTACGAAGTTTCTGTTCACCGTGTCCGTATAAATTCTGATTAAGTTCTACAGAATGAGAACCCAAACACAACTAAGAAAGTTTCTTGTCATTCATCACGTAACAGGTTACACTTACGGTGGTTCCGTACTACATATCACATTACAACTGATAAAGTTTAATACACTGAGTTTCCATTTAACTACGTACCCATAAATACCCACAGACGTTTCGAGCACGGATGGAGTCAAACTTTCAGATGACGGTGCCGACGCCTGTAGTTTTGATGTAGGGTGACAATTAGGGTTGTCAAGTACACAAGTGAAGACTCAGGGCTGCACACGCTGGTGGAGTGCCCGGCGCGGGAGGTGCCGAGGGGGACCCTCGTGGCAGCCCTTGGAGTGGGAGTCCTCTCGCTTGACGTTGTGCTCATGGTGATTGTGTGGAGCGCAAGGCTGCCGCTGCTTCTTTCTGCGAGCAAGAAATGCTTGAAAAGGAGGCGGCGGAGTGGGTCCGGGAGAGACTCAGGCCCGCAAGGCGCAGAGGTGACTCAGACGTCGGAGGTTGCTCAACGACCTTCGACCTCCATGAGCGCAGGGGGGGTGTGGGTGTCAGGCTTTGCCGGGGGCATGACGGGGACACCGTGATTCACAATTCCAAGGGGGCCATCTCGAAACCGGAGATGACCCTGGGTCAGCCGGGCTGCGAAAGAAATACCTTATGGGCCACCTTATACCTTACATCGGAAGAATAGACACAGCATCCGGTTTTAGTCGGTTCGAGTTTGACATAACCTCCCCCGCTGCGTGGCGGGGAGGTTACGCCAGACAGAGAGAGTTGTCAGACAGTAACCGATTTGGGTGACCCGAGTTTAAGCATCGAGGCTCATAAACGCAAGAGATAATTTTTCGCTTTAGGGCAATCGGTGTGTTCTATGTGATGGAAGACTATTTTAGACTAATTAAGAATAGTTTAGTTTTCTCCTATCTGCTGCCTAATTAACGCGCGTAGAACGAATCATCGAAATAAACGTCAAGCCTAGTAAGACCAGAAGGTACTATTACGTTGAAACTTAGACATAGCCACAATAAGGTAAAAGACAATAGTGTAGATTTTCTAGAAACCAATTTGGTATATTCCAAAGGAGTTTCAAGAGTCTCCTCCCTTAAAACAAACTTTATATGATATATTATAAGTTACAATATATTATATAAAGTAAAATTAAATAATTTATAACAGTAAACAACTGCATACTTACAAAAGCATAATAGCCACCAGAATACAAATTAACCTAAGTATATTTTCTCCTTTTATTTTTCTTTTTTTAACTACCTACGTTAGTGTTACTTACTTATTTGGTGTGTTTTAGTTAAATAACAATACATTTTATACACGGTTCAAATACATTTCATGACATGAATTAAAAAAACTTTCGTTTTGTTGTTATTTTAATCACAGCTGTTGAAGTACTGATTAAGGTTACAGTAAATGAGTTCTACAATTAACTGACTTCCTGGAAAAGGTAGCTGGGATGGATTTGATGTAAAAGGCAGAGAACCGAGTGCAATGGCGCACATTGTAGGAAGCCAGTATACTCCAATAGGTAGCCATTTACGATTAGATGTTTTCCGATGCAAGCCTGCGCCAGTGTTTCGTACATTAAGTATTAGGTGTACCGTTAAGCAGGTGAGGTTGGTTTTGGTCCAACAAACATATAGAAACTAAGACTAGAACTAGAACCGTTTAAAAATAAATATAAACTACAAATCTAGCCAAATTTATTACAATCTAGTGGTGATGGCAAGCTTATAGAGGATTCAAAACGACTGCACAGATGTGTTTGACGGCAATTCAGTAGCAATTTAATACTATATAGATGATATGAATGAATTACATTCGTCCTATTCACAGTAGTAACTACCTTTTTTTTTTTTTTTTTTTTATCGTGCGGAAATCCCTTCGGATACCCCACCGCCGGCCAGCGGGGGTGGTTATGTCGGGCTTGCACCGACTAAAACCGCACGCCGTCTCGGGTCTTCAGACGCCGGGGTGTAAGGTTACCCATAGAGCATATCCCTCGCACCCCGGCTGACCCTGGGCCATCTCACCACTAACAGCATCGCTCATCCTGTCTCCTCTGAAAGCAGAGGAGTACGGAGAGCGATGTGTTCCCGCCACGTTGGGTATTGGCCGACGATCAATGCCAACCCTATGAAGGGGTGAAGGGGAAGCCATTGACCGCCGCCCAGGGTGTACCGGCCGCTCCGATTCCGTTTTCCCCCGGACTGCAGCGGGATCGGAATCGGAGCGACACTCGAGGAGGTTACCCAACACACACCCCACAGTAGTAACTACCTAACTAGCAGGTGAAGTTTACCATCAATCGCTCAATATTAACTCATAACCCATAACTCATTTATTCGTAAGAATATTACACGTCAAAAATTACAATACTTACTTATCTGTTAAGCATACCAGCATTAAATGTATAATACAATAATAAGTCCGTTTGATTTATCAATTTCTATAGGTAAGTCAGAATTCAAAATGTCAGCTAAATTATATAAATATATTATAGATAAATAATTCAAATAGGTACCGTTCTGGAAGTCATTACCTTAATATCTAAATATATTTCACTGTTAGCAGTTCGGCAAACGAGTAAAATGCCTGCTGGATAAGCCATTTCTTCAATCTGACTTTGAAGGATCCAATGCTGGGAGCACAAGTTACATTGGCCGGTAACTTATTGTATACTATGGGTCCCATAACATGAGTCGTCTTATCGAATTTCGCTAGTGACCTAAAGTTAACTTCTATATATTAAATGGGTATATGGACCGGCTATACGAAATAAAAATTTGGTCTAGTGACGGTAGATTCGATTTCAGTTTTTCAAGCTAACCTCATCTGGAAGCCAGTACACCTGCTTATTGTTGGATGAGGCTCCCGTGTAGGCTTTTCTCTTGGGTTTTGGAGGTGAGATGGCAGTCGCTCCCATAAAAGCCGTATAAGACCACTCAATAGGAGAAGAAGAAGTAAACGGACCCCAGGCTCGAAATGAAAACCTCAGATGCAACTGATAACAACGTTAAGAAGATGATGATGACGTATAGTCAATACCATTCATTGTCATCACATCTAAAATGATCCCGAACAAAATCAACTCACCGAAATTAAACTCAATACTTAAACTTTCATTGTCATCGACCATGTAAAAAAGTCGTATCCAAGCTTCAAGTACATTTAAAGTTCAGTGATTTTCCTATCCACCCTTAATGTCACTTAGAACCCTCTGCTATTTATATCACTCAATATATAAATTATGTACGCATGATAAAGTGTATCTCAGTACGAGATTTTGACCTTCACTGAGTCTGTGAACATAAACTACTTCTAGAATTAATATAAGTATTTGGGATATTTATCATGTCTGTATTCCAAGAACCTGTAACCGACGTGCATGTATGAAAGTAGAAACAATTATGAAAGTAGAAGAAGCGAAAGGCGTATGCCAGAAACGTAGCAATTGGAAAAATGTTATCTCTGCCTACCCCAATGGGAAAGAGGCGTGACTACATGTTTGTATGTGTTTTCTAGAGTTGCCGATTTTTTGGCACTGTTCAAAGCGCCATGATCATAATGATTATAACATCATAATTATCTTAGCGTTGTTCGTGATGTCGCGATGACTATTATTATAATTTTCCGATAGTCATCATTTTACTCTTAATAATGAAAAATTATTATTAAGTAGAATTATTTTTCCGTAGAATGTTTTGTAGTTTTGAATATTAGATGAGAAGATAAATATACCGAGTAGTAGCCACATATTTCGAAAACCCACAATTGTTTTATCTTTCATCACTAAAACTCGCCATCGCACATACACAATACATTCATATACATATTAAAACAATTTCTAACATTATTTCCTTTATTTCATTACTATACATATAATTACGTTTTTAAATATATATAAAAAAAATACAAATATATTTAAATATATAAAAATAGTGCTCCACCGGCATCGGGTACAGGGACCAAGCTGCCGGTGGTTACGCCTCCAGGGAGAGAATCTTCCTCACTATGCGTGCCGCGTCTAGCAGAACGGCCTTCTGCATCAAGCCTTTGAGCCAGCTGCCTAACGAGAGCCTCATAAGGTGTTGATCGAGGCTCTTGGCGATGAGTCCATGTGCTGACACGACTATCGGTACAATAATAGCTGAGTCCACATCCCACATGTCGACAATCTCATTTGCCAGGTCCAAAAAATTTATTTGTTTTTCTTTTTCTGCCTTCATGAGATTCTCGTCATGGGGGACAGTGATATCAACTATGATTGCACGACGCTCTATTCGATCCATTATCACTATATCAGGCTTATTGGCAACAATAGTCCTGTCAGTGATATTAGATCGATCCCAGTACAATGTGACACGACCGTTTTCGAGAACTGGGTCGGGCACATACTTGTAGTATGGCACCTCCGAAGTCACAAGATTGTATTTAACGGCAAGTTGCTGATGTACAATCCTGGCCACTTGGTTATGTCTGTGCAAGTACTCGCCGTTGGCGAGACGAGAAGATTTATTTTGGTTGGTCCCAAAATAAATAATAAGTACCTAACCAAACAAATATTTGTCCAGCTAAATCTCTGAAAAAATTTTAAGATGTCAAACGTTGGTAAATAACATGGTTCGAAAATTTGTGTACCTACTCGTGCCGTATATCTGAAAACAAAAATGGAATTTTCATATCTGTCGTTGACTTACCTAATGGAAATAGTATGGTGTTTGACTTGCCACCATTATGAGAATACAAAAATAAAGCTGGTGAAATATTAATGTGGCAAATATTCCTACCTCTAGAGGAATATACAGTCGTCAGTATGTGTGTAAATAAAGAAAGGTTATAATATGTATTTAGCTTGAATTTGACTCAATTTATTTGAACTCATTTGCGTCCTCTTCAAAAACTGCGTCACATTTACGTAACACTTCAAGACTCAGGACATTAGACACTTCACAATAACATTCATGTGATAACAAAGGAGTGCTCATAATATAAATGCGTCAATTCCTACAAATGACTTAATTATACAAATGACGGATAAGTTACAAGACTGATGATCTCATATATGTAACACACAAAATCCTTATTACATCAAGTGATGATTAATCGGTGAGCTGAGAACTGATCTCGTTATGTTGAAAATTGGAGACTATTATTCTCACGTAAAAGAAAAAATACAGAGTAATGTAGGATAAGATGAGAAACATTGGTTCCGTCTAAGAATACGATATATTACACGACGCTCGTGAGTTGTGTAAGTACAGCGACAAATGATGAGGGCTATGCCTGCCTCGGAAGGAGAAAGGTGAGAGTATGTATATGGCGTTGTCAAAATGACATTACATTAGGATGTGATTAAATTTAACCATGAATTCGGCCGTGAAATATATACTCCAGTTGGTCCTGACAAATCTATTAATCCAGACTTCCAGATCCAGAAACAAAGGTTTGCCTAGGCTGATAGAGTAGAGAGATAGATAGATAAATATATACTCTTTATTGCACACCAACCAAAGAATACAAATGTCTAAGATATAAGATAAGAGAGATGACACGGCGGTCGATTGTGTCGGATGACCTAGGTTAACCCTGGAATGAGTAATATGGTTTTGTCTATGGTACGAAGCAAAAGCGTGTAGAACGCTACTGCATTATTACGCAAAGAAGAATTATACGTTTGCGAAGAATGTGGTACAAAGAACATAGGAGAGGAATAAAGTTACTAGAGGTGTAAATTGTGCTATGCATGTGATATGCATAAAGAAAAGAGGCGAGTAGGAAACTGAAAACAAAGTGAGGTCAGGCCTATAACACTCTTATAAAGTGTACAAACTGCAACACTCTGCATTCATATTAAGTGCAAAGTTGCTTAGAAAGCATATCCCTACCACTTAAGTAATATTAAGCGGTCGATTTTAACAACTAATTTTGGTCAGCAACCAATGAAATAAACAAGGCTTCGTTGAACCGAATATCACCTTCATATCACCGAAGATGCTAGATGAGATACTGCCATAATAAGTATCATCTAGGAACCAATAGTGAAGAAACCATGAAAAACGTTAAGTGCTTGCACATTAGTAAATACTTTTTCAAGAATGTCTTTGGTCTGTAAATTATGACTTTTTTTTTTCATTATTGTATTCCTGTTTTGCCTCGTAAATTAATTGTTCCTCTTTAGCCAGTAATAGATTCCTTTTAAGTACCACATTAATGCATAAAATTCTTGACGAACATCTTTCCTTTTATAATATAGTCAATACATAAACACCAAAAGGGTGCTACGTGCCCAACGAGATCTTCGGGTCTCAAGCCCACCTCACCTGCAAGCTGGTGCAACTGCTGATCAATAGATAAGTCTCCGGCGAAGGCTTTTCTCTCCAGGTTCGGGTCAGACGGTGGTCGCTCATATAATAGCTAAAAATCTAAATACTCTACGACATTCTATACAGCGCAGCGCTTTCTAGACCCACAGTAAGCATAGTTTAACTAGCTTGTGTTGTTGTTTCCAGAATGCAGATAAACAAACTTATATACTTTTTTTTGTAAATACTTACATATTATACATATTAACATCCAGACCAATGTAAATAGACATATTCATGCATACCAATATTTACACTGAGCGGGAATCGAACCCGCGCCCCCTGTCGTAGCAGTCGAATGCACTACCGCTACGCCACAGAGGCCGTCTAATCAAAATTGGTAGTAGGAGTAGGATAGCGTACCATTATTCATGTCGAATTTTAATGAACTTTCAAGTAGTTTGAAATGATTGTTTCGATAAAGTGATAGGTACATTGTGATTGCCCTTAAAACTACTTGGTAATACAGAATGACCGCTCAGAGACCACTCTCGGGAAGTAATTACTCTGGAACATGGTATGGTAATTATACTAATAACCCTAGTATAATCATATTAAAAGCCTACTTACGAGTATAATGTGTATCATAACTAAAGTTTAGAATATAATTTTGTAATATTTCCCTAATTCAGATGTACAACTACAACATTTTCATAGAAAGTACTTTTATTCCGTGGTTTGAAACCATCAGTAATAATTTGACTGCAGTCAAAAGTTCACTGTTAGTAATTGTTATAGAAAGTAAAAATTTCATTTTGACGAATTAAAATTGTAAAATTATTTGTATTCGCCCTACGGTTTTAGCCTCGCTTACAAAACAACTTATTCGCCACATTTTTTTTTCATTGTTTTATTCCTGTTTTGCCTAATACATTGATTGTTCCACTTTAGCCAGTAATAGATCCCTTATTAAGTACCACATTAACGCTGTCAACTATCATTCGAACAGTCATCGAATCTTATAGTCACTTAGTTTTTACCTCTTGATAGATAATAATTTATAGACATTTTAGAGATAAATTATCGACGGTTTAGAGCTTAAAATTCATAAACGCTTATTGGCAACACTTTAGATAGAATAATTTATTCCCCGTCTATCTTACGTAACGCCTGTAAAGGCTGAAAAGTACTTAAGAATGAACACTAGAAATGAGCAAGAATTTGTGGGTACTTGCTAACGCGAATATAAAGTTTTCTCTTTCGCTTATCTGGTGTTTTATTCAATGAAGTTCCAGTTAGACTCGTGGAGTTACCCCTACACTTATTCAAACATATAGTCAAACATCATTATATTATTGTATAAATGCTATAACACGATTAATTTATAATATACTATATAATGTGTTGATTTATGAGTGGTCGCCGGCCCTGTTAAAATTCTATCTTAACGCCTTTCAAATGACCCTCTCAGACCAGAGTAACCTAGTAAGGTGGGGGAAGGCCACAGAAAAACAATATTATACTTGTGGCGAGGTAATAGGGATGGCTAGGCACATATTAGTAGGATGTAGGGTGCTTCTCAGTAGAGGCCAATACTCACGCCGCCACGATAAGTTGCTTATCATCATACGTGAAGCAATGAGCCTGGCAGTAGCTAGAGCCCAAAAAGGATTGACTACTAACAGACGTCATATCAACTTTGTGTCTGAAGGTTCATCCATAAAATCCAGGAACAAACCTGATTCAATCTTAGATACTGCCCCAGATTGGACTCTCCTAATCGACACGTATGAAAAGCACTATAAAATTCCGGAGGATGTAGGGTTTCGTCATCCAGACCTTTTTTTTTTACGTGCGGAAATCCCTTCGGATACCCCCCCGCCGGCAAGCGGGGGTGGTTATGTCGTGTACCGACTAAAACCGCACGGTGTCCTCCCCAAGTGTCCGTGGCACCCCGGATAAGCCCTCGAAAGGATAACCCCAGGGTTACCGGCGGACTTTGGCCGCCATCGCGGCCTTACCTGGTGGGGTCGGGTTTTATCCCGCGTCGGTGAGTTGGCAGGCGTGTATAGGGCACACACGACACGCCTCCGCCATGGCTTTCTTCTGTAAGGACGGCGAGTCGGCCAACTGCCGTCCTCAGGCCCCGATCATGGAGGTCGGTAGTCCCGGGCGTAGATGAGTCTGCGGCCTCCTCGCCGCAGACTGCGAAACTCGAGGGGCAGGGTTCCCTCCCGCTCCCTCTCCGCCGTCTCTTTCGCGCGCATTACCTGCTCGCAGAAAGAGGCAGTGGCGTGCCACTTGCTCCCGTCGGTGACCACGGCTCTCACCATGGTCTCCAACGTGAGAACGTCCACGCCCAGGACCGCAACGAGATCCCGGCGTTGACTCACCCACGCAGGGCACTTCACCAACGTGTGGAGCGCCGTGTCTTCGACAGGATCCTCGCCGTGCTGGCACTGCGGCGTTATCTCTCGGTGTATGCACCACAGATACTTACCGAAATACCCGTGTCCGGTAACTATCTGGCACATCCGGTAGGAGAGGTCCCCATGGTCCCTCTCCAACCACTCCTTCATGATCGGACTCACCGCCGCAATGGTGGATTCCCTCCACCTTGGATGCTCAAGTCGCACCCTCTCGTCATCCAAACCTGACATATTTCTTAAATCGAGAGCGATAAAATATGTGGTCCTTGTGGAACTTACTGTACCGTGGGAAACAAATATACCGAAGGACCACACAATAAAGAAAAATAAATACTATGATCTCACAAACGAATTAACCAAAAACGGTAACGTGGTTAATTTGTATGCAGTGGAAGTGGGAGCGAGAGGCATACCAGCAAAATCTCTCTATATCCTTTTTTTTTTTTTTTTTTAACGTGCGGAAATCCCTTCGGATACCCCCCCGCCGGCCTGCGGGGGTGGTTATGTCGTGTCTCGACTAAAACCGCACGGTGTCCTCCCCAAGTGTCCGTTGCCGGGCACCCCGGGTAAGCCCTCGAAAGGATAACCCCAGGGTTGCCGGCGGACTTTGGCCGCCACCGCGGCCTCGCCTGGTGGGGTCGGGTTTTATCCCGCTTCGGTGAGTTGGCAGGCGTGTGTAGGGCACACACGACACGCCTCCGCCACGGCCTGCTTCTGTAAGGACGGCGAGTCGGCCAACTGCCGTCCTCAGGCCCCGATCATGGAGGTCGGTAGTCCCGGGCGTAGATGAGTCTGCGGCGTCCTCGCCGCAGACTGCGAAACTCTGGGGGCAGGATTCTCTCCCGCTCCCTCTCCGCCGTCTCTTTCGCGCGCATTACCTGCTCGCAGAAAGAGGCGGCGGCGTGCCACTTGCTCCCGTCGGAGACCACGGCCCTCACCATGGTCTCCAACGAGAGAACGTCCACGCCCAGGACCGCAACGAGATCCCGGCGTTGACTCGCCCACGCAGGGCACTCCACCAACGTGTGGAGCGCCGTGTCTTCGCCAGGATCCTCGCAGTGCTGGCACTGCGGCGTCGTCTCCCGATGGATGCGCCACAGATACTTACCGAAACACCCGTGTCCGGTAACCATTTGGCACATCCGGTAGGAGAGGTCCCCATGGTCCCTTTCCAACCACTCCTTCATGATCGGTCTCACCGCCGCAATGGTGGATTCCCCCCACCTGGGTTGCTCAAGTCGCACCCTCCATGTCTCCATGAGTTCCTGACGGAGCAGGGACCGCTGAGCCCTGATTTCTCGGGGCTCTGGCCTATGGCCCTGCTCCAGCGCCTCCTTGCGCCACTGGTACAGCAGCGCAAGGGCTCTCGCTTCCAGGTCCCATGAAGGGGTCCCGGCTAGGAGACATGCCGCCTCGACGGAGATCGTGCGATACCCCCTGATGACTCTGACGGCCATCGCTTTTAACGGGCTGTTTAGTACAGCCACGTTGCGGGCCGCCAGAGTCTCTGCCCATACTGGGGCCCCGTACAGGGCCATGCTTCGCACGATCCCCAGGTACAGTCTCCTAGTGGGGGCGTTGGGTCCCTTAACATTAGGCATCAGCCGTGATAGCGCGGCCGCAGCCCCCCTCAGTTTCGGGACCAGACTTCGGAGATGAGGTCCGAAGTCCCATCGGCTATCGAGTACGAGCCCAAGGTACTTCATCGTGGGCTCGATGCCGATGCTTACGCCCCCTACGGTTATGCTGGTTCTCTCTATATCCTACTTAAAGATCTAGGCCTATCGAGAGCTACAATAAGCTCATTACTAAGTGGCACTAGTAGGTTCGTATCAAATTTGGTTAGGCGGGGAGGGGAACTTGGGTAGTGAAGGTGAGTGTTGATGTACATCAACAAAAGGGGCCCCTTCTAAACCTACTCTTGGGTCGCAAGTCCCAAGCACTGTCCCGAGTTCCCAACTTAGAAACGCGAGGGACCCGGCACACGCACGGAGAATCCATGGATTGCTAAGAATATCGGTCTATCTTTGAATTTCATCTCATATACCATAAATAATGTAGGTATAGGTTACATTTCACATTAAATGCTGAAGTTCTCGCCTTTTCAATGCCTTAATTAAATCTGCACTGCACATGCCAGCTCATCCCTTTATAAGCTAATTCGTACAGCGCAGATTTCTTTTTTTTTTAATAGTACAGCCGTCTTTTTCCCAACGTTCACGACTCAATCTGACTCGACTGGAGAAATTAAACATAGTATTAGACATAGTATTACGCAATCTTACTGTGCATTTATATTAGTTCTCAATATAAAACACCCTTACAGTTACAACTGTATAAACAAAATTTGGCTTTAGAAATTTAGCTTTATCAAACTGAAAGTAAATCATTACTCTGCAATCAATCTCATAAAATAGTTTAAAACTTGTCTTTTTTATTAAACTTAAATCATTACAAATAACGTAACATAACATACGTTTCACAATCGAATTGAATAGGACCGAAATATCCACTAAAATCTTAATAAGAAGCAGCGAAACTTAGAAGGGTGTGGTTTCGTTCTCCAAGAACTTTGAACCGTTTTGGTTAAAAGGCTTTCGTGGAATGTGCAGCACTTCAAAGTCAGTCGATGAATAATTACGTTTATAATTACTTGTAGCTTAGGAATTGTGGGTTGGACTTAAGTTGAACTTGGTTCTGTTTATCTCAATGCAACATTTCTGTTAGATTTAGATAGGAAAAAGAGAACATCCAGGACGGGGCTTATACCCGCGCCCAGAAAGTTTGCATACCAATTGTTTCAAAATTTTATTGACTTTTTATACTCTTATTTTATTCCTTAATACTAAGTTACTATAATGGATCATCGTCCTAGCGGTGGTCCGTAGCATCCGTAACTTGCCTTATTTTGGCTATAATGGGAGCGACTGCCCACATACCTCCTAATGCCTCGTCTGTTGATCGGCAAGTGTTTCAACTAGTAGTTGGGGTTCACTTAGGCCCCGAAGATGTTGATAAGACTCCAGATATTCAGAATAGAGTCTCATATACCCCAAGGTACTATAAAGGATATCGTACTCAAATTCCCTAGAGGGGCGTTGAAACTTTATTCGTCCGTCCATTTATCAGACGGGTTTTATTTGAAACGGAAAAGATAGCGACTTGTCAATTTAAAACGTATATCAACGGATATAAAGGAACTGCCACATATAAAGAGGATAAAGTAGTGTGCAGTGTGATGTAAGCAAATCTATAGTGAACAGTAGGCCTACCATGAAACGTACATCTGCAATTGCCTGCCCGAACGAAACACGAACGAAAGAAGTGCCTTTTAGGTACCATGAAGGTACTTTGGATTCTACCGTTCTTTCGGTCGGGACTAAGATAAAGTATGTTCGGAAGTGAACTAAAACATGTCAAGGAGGTTTTCGTTTACAGTACCTCGTATTAAAGAATGAACTATTATAAACCAACTAATAAAAAATATATTCCTTTGTATTAGAGTATACCTTTCGACCTTTTGAAATAAGTTGTATAGTATCGTGTTTTCATTTTAATTTCATTTTGACAGGCTGTCAAATTCCAAATTTGGTGTCTCGGGTCGTTTCGCTCACCCGATTGCGGGATAAGTGCGTTTCATGGTACCGATTGCCCGAAATTTCGGACCGCAATTGTGGATATGCGTTTCACAGCAGGCCTACAGATATAAGCAAGCCGTATTTCCAATGAACATGTCACTTTTATTCGTCCACTCTCATAAAATGAACTGAACTGAAATTTGAACTGAACGGTATTGCAATGTTAAAGAAATTAGTTTGTAACGCATTGTATAACCTATTCCGCAATCAGAGCAATCAATAAAACGATACCGTTACAATTACTATTACTAAACAATTACTTATGTAAGTACATGGGGTGAACTTTGTGGGCATGGAAGGCCAAATCCGAAACTATGAGGTATAGCGAAAAGTACTCAAAGGAGGCTCGGGCCGTTTGTCATTAACTCCCATAATTTGTTACTATTAAGTTGTATTAGTGACATTGATGTAATAATATAGTGTTTCTTTTCAAAATCAAGGGTCTCAAAATGTGCTGGCAGAAATTTGATGGCATTGAATGATCAAAATTAAATCTAATGGTGTATTTATAGTTCTATAATTTTCGCTATTCGTCATAGTGTAGGATTTAGCCATCCACGTCCACTTGAAAAATTTACCCTTTATTTTATACCTATGGCATGAATTGACGTTTGTGTGTAACGGTTGTTTTTTCTGCTTTGTGTTTAGATGGACTTTGTGGACATGCACTACGGGACTGACGGTGGAGACGAAACCAACCCAGCTCTGCTACGTTACTACCTCCAAGAAATACAAAGCTGTAACCGAATATCAAAAGCAGGCTACTTTTTGGTAAGTACAGAACTCTTTCTTTTTTTTCAAATACAAACACTCACAATTTTTAAATAAAGAAACAAATTACCGAACATTTTATAGGTATTTGTTCAAAAAGTTGTTTTTATCTTTGTTGCTACTTGATTCAAATGTAATTTCTTATGATATATAATGGAAGGCACGTAAATAACTTATAATAATATTTGTATATTTAGTTAACCCTTACAGATTTATATGACTTTTTTTGTCTTTTATCGTAAAAGTTTGATGAATTTCAGAAACAAATACATTTAGGTATTTAAAGGAATCAATCGAAGCGTATTTTAGGTAGGTATATAAAAATACAAGGGAAAACCTGTAAACGCTAAAGAAATAAAAACTTTTAAAATGAAGAGAATGTCTACTAATTATTTTTAATTGGAGTGGTTAATTTGAGCCTAATTGTCCCTCGTTAGAATTTTTTACATAATTTTTAATTATAAGTGGTCTGAGCAATTCAACTTCTAGTGAAAATGTACATTTTATGAGAAAAAGTCCCTAAAAAGGTTTCGTAAATTTTTTAAATAATAGAGTTTTTCAAATGGAATCTGTCGTAGGAATAGTAGAATGAATCAATTGACTATTTGACAATTGTGATAATAATATATTTAATGCGTTAGATACCGTTGATTATAGGTTCACAATAATCACGGGACGGTGGGGCGACTAGCGCCCCTCCCCCAAACCGGGGCAAGACGGGGACACCGTGGTTCCCAAACCCGAGGGGACCATCTCGAAACCGGAGATGGCCCAGGGTCAGTCGGGGTGCGAGGGATATGCTCTATGGGCAACCTTACACCCCGGCGTCTGTAGACCCGAGACGGCGTGCGGTTTTAGTCGGTTCAAGCCCGACATAACCGCCCCCGCTGGCACGCAGGGGGGTATCCGAAGGGATTTCCGCACGAAAAAAAAAATGTTCACAATAATCATACAATATGTTTTTTACATTAAATTTTTGACAAATAAAAAACAGGATTTTTACGATGTGACGTATGTGACGGTGTGACGTCACTTCTCATAAAATAAAATGTCGTGTTTTATCGTTGGCAGTTTGTTGAGAAGATTAGTCTAAAATATTTTAATTTGTGCTTGTGAGAAGTTTAACGAAATGGAGAGAGGCTATATAAAAACTGATAGTGCAAATCTGCCAAAAATCGATACATTTATGGTTGCAATTTTTTTTGCATGTTATCCAGATTTTTGCTCACCTGAGTTTTGGAACGTAAAATCTTCCGTGTAAGTACCAGTAAATGAACAAAGTAATTGAGACGTATATATGAGACGTACCCCGAGACGGATATTATAACATATCGGAGAATTTCGAATATCTGGGACGTGTCTAGGAAGCTCAGTTCGTTAGAGCATTGTGTAAGGGACTGGTCTCGGGTACAACTCCCGAACTCCCGTCCTAGATGTTCTCTTTTTCCGATCTAACTCTATAGGATACTAATTATATACAATTTATTGTAGAAGTCAATGTGTATATAATTATTCATGTACGTAGTGCCACTAAATGGTACTTGAAGAAGTCAAAATTGTCTAAAGCACTCTGAAGTATATGAAAATTAAATAAATGGGTAACAATAAAGGTTCCATATGTACCCAACAAGTTGATAGTGTTTTATGCAAATTTCTAAAAGAGAGTAAAACAGAAAAACTAGATAGAATATACTGCTTCCGGGCTGTTTGGCCGTGGTCCATCGGAAACTTGTGTTCCAGACGTTTCGTCGATCACTGTTTACATCAGTCGCACCGAGTTCGCCACTATCTTCGGCTGGAGTTTACCGAATCCCCTGCTCGTGTGGCTCGGTATACGTGGGCACTACTCAAAGAAGCGTCAAGACCCGCCTTTCAGAACATGAACGAAATTGCCGCCTCGGCCACTTCGACAAGTCTGCGGTTGCGGTACACACCCAGGAGGATGGTAATCATACCATCAAATTTCAGAACACGAAGGTTCTAGCCACCACTTAACAATTCTTCCCACGGCTATGTCGAGAAGCCATCGAAGTATTCAAGCATCCCAATAATTTTAATAGAAAAAACGAAGGTTTTCATCTCCAAAAAGATTGGTATCCAGCACTGAGAGCCGCGCGTCATCACAATTCAAACATGACGAAGCCGCCACCATCCCCGGTATCCCCCTTGCTTAGCCTCAACCAATCGGTATCGAGCGTATCGGTTGCGCAGCTCTCAACCAATCAGGAGTGATCACGTTGTTTAGCCCCTCCCATTGCACCTATAAATACGCCAGTGACTCGGGCCTTTACATCAGTCGCACCGAGTTCGCCGCCGAGGAAGGTTCTCCGCACTCGACGGCGTCCCGACGTGTACCACTGAAGATGTCGACCGCAGTGATCGACGAAACGTCTGGAACACAAGTTTCCGATGGACCACGGCCAAACAGCCCGGAAGCAGTATATTCTACCTGTAACGCCGGCCGTGAAAGCCTTAAGATTTATATTCGACGCCTCTACGGGGAGGAAGTTCACCAGCGAGTTCGCCGCCTCGAGTCACTTCGAAAAAGAAAAGCCCACCTTTTGTCTTCATTGGCGTTTCTACTCCGCTGTCGAGATAGCAACGTCGTGCCCCGATTTCTACGCCAGAAGAGGATCATACAGAGCCCTGCTTCGCACCGCATCTACGATCGTACTGAGAGTGCCCTTCTCCGAGAACGTATTCACAGTACACGTCGGACCCTGGCGCTTCTCAGTCAGGATCTTCTGAGAGTTCACCTTCAAGTCGCCCACGAGCTTTCACCTGATGATTGGGACCGCGTGGAAAAACTGACTTTCAACACAATAACCTGGGAAAGCGAGCAGGCTTCTACACGACAGAAGAGGAAATTTGACAAGCTCCCAAGAAAACAAGAGTCTGGTCCAAGTCTGGATAAACGCCTCGTAGTAGTCAACCTGTCAGACCACCAACTGTCTGAAGAGGAGAGTTCAGTCTTGAGCAAAGGGGAGAATTTTGCCATTACCCCAAGATCAGTTCCGGTGGAAGATATCATCGCCAACGTTGAGGCAAGCTTGCGCAAGCTTCCCGAGGAACTGGCTGAGAGGGTCCGCCAAGAGTCCTCCAGAATTCTACGGAAAGCCAAGCCACCGAGGAGCAATATCACGGAGAAAGAGCGGAAAGCCTTAAAGAACCTAAGGGCTAATAAGGATATTGTTATCCTAAAAGCTGACAAGGGTAATGCCACAGCAGTCCTCAACACCAAGGATTATGAGACCAAGGTCAAAGATCTTCTCGACCCGGCCACCTATAAGGAGATTCCAAAGGACCCAACGGCAAGAATCTTGAGACAGGTAAACAACCTGATCAAGAGTTCGTCTATTCCAGAAGAAACGCAGCGTATTATCAAGAAGTCTGAAGCTCTGCCACCTAGGCTGTATAGGTTACCAAAAATCCATAAGCCTTCAGTACCGCTCCGGCCCATCGTGAGCGCTATTGGCTCACCCACTCATCCAGTCTCGAAGTATCTCACCGGACTGCTTCAACAACATGTTGGATCCTCCTCGTCATACATCAAGGACTCGCGCCACTTCGTGGAAAAACTTGAGAATCTCAAACTACACCCGGATGATCGTCTGGTCAGTTTCGATGTCGTCTCTCTATTCACGAAAGTTCCAGTCATGGAAGCTATGTCACGTATCCGACCGTTGTTCTCTAAGGACATCGCAGAGTTGTTCGAGTTCGTGTTGACGACTTCATACTTCCAGTGGAACAACACGTTCTATGAACAAGTGGAGGGTTTAGCCATGGGAAACCCCATCAGTCCTGTAGTTGCGAACTTCTATATGGAATTCTTCGAAGAAGCCGCTCTTGAACGAGCGCCCAAGAAGCCTAAGGTCTGGTTCCGCTACGTGGACGATACCTTTGTGGTTTGGAGTCATGGAGACACGGAGCTGACTAAGTTCCTGAATCACCTGAACAGCATCCATCCGAACATCCAGTTCACCATGGAGGTAGAGAAGAACGGAGACCTGCCATTCCTCGATGTCCTGGTATCCAAAAAAGAGGATGGCAGCCTTGGTCACCGGGTCTACCGAAAGCCTACACACACAGACCGTTACTTACACAAGGACTCCAACCACCATCCCAGACAGAAAATGTCAGTCATCAAGACCCTGGTCCACCGAGCTAAGAGCATCTGTGAGCCCCAACACCTTAAAAACGAGTTACGCCACCTGGACTCGGCCTTCCAAGCCAATGGATTCTCTGCCCGGGAGATACGAAGAGCTCTTCATCCGAGGAAATCTTCTCTTACGAACCAGGATGAGGAGTAACCTGCCCCTCTAGGGAAGGCCTTTTTGCCATACATTTATGGTACAACGGATCGTATCGGGAGACTGCTAGAAGCTTACAACATTAAGCCTATTTTCAAGCCCACGACGCAGTTACGTAATCTTCACCGTTCAGTCAAGGACCCTCGTGACCCACTATCTTCGGCTGGAGTTTACCGAATCCCCTGCTCGTGTGGCTCGGTATACGTGGGCACTACTCAAAGAAGCGTCAAGACCCGCCTTTCAGAACATGAACGAAATTGCCGCCTCGGCCACTTCGACAAGTCTGCGGTTGCGGAACACACCCAGGAGGATGGTAATCATACCATCAAATTTCAGAACACGAAGGTTCTAGCCACCACTTCACAATTCTTCCCACGGCTATGTCGAGAAGCCATCGAAATATTCAAGCATCCCAATAATTTTAATAGAAAAAACGAAGGTTTTCATCTCCAAAAAGATTGGTATCCAGCACTGAGAGCCGCGCGTCATCACAATTCAAACATGACGAAGCCGCCACCATCCCCGGTATCCCCCTTGCTTAGCCTCAACCAATCGGTATCGAGCGCATCGGTTGCGCAGCTCTCAACCAATCAGGAGCGATCACGTTGTTTAGCCCCTCCCATTGCACCTATAAATACGCCAGTGACTCGGGCCTTTACATCAGTCGCACCGAGTTCGCCGCCGAGGAAGGTTCTCCGCACTCGACGGCGTCCCGACGTGTTACCACTGAAGATGTCGACCGCAGTGATCGACGAAACGTCTGGAACACAAGTTTCCGATGGACCACGGCCAAACAGCCCGGAAGCAGTATATTCTACCTGCAACGCCGGCCGTGAAAGCCTTAAGAGAAAAACTAGAGTTGTCAAATTTTAAAACATCATATTTATTATGAAGATGATGTAGTTCAATTGCTCTCATTACATTATTTAAGTTTCACATTTAATTCTGTTCTGTTCTCTTAAAAACTTTCCACTCCAAATATGTTTAAGAGTTGAAGCGTCGTAGTTAGCAAGTAGTTAGCTTTACTTCACAGACTACTTAGATATACTACTTGGTTTGTTTGTTGGAATATGACGTCACAGCCAGAAATGTCACGGGATCGCCTGTTTTTACCTGAATTCAAATAACTGGAGAAAAAACTTTTTTTTTTTTCTATTAAATAACGCTTTTTTGAGGAAAAGATAATTGTAAGAGATGTAAAATAAACATACGGATATTTTAAAATATTTTTCCAAAAATTGACAAAAAGCCAAAAGCTAAAAGTTGCACGGAATCGCTTAACCAAAGTTGAAGTTTATAAGCAATAGTTTTACAAAATATCTACATTAAGGGTGTGATCACTATATGACCGATTTTTTTCTGTATTTGAAATATTTTAACCTAAAATATACTGCTATATAAAATTTCAGGTTTTTATAAATACTGCAACCCATGCCGACAGGACCACAAAGCTTTTTTTTTAAATTTTCTTGCAAAATAGAAGTAATTAATAAAATATGTACTACTTTAGTAAAATTATATCTAGAAACAACACCAATAATCTTAATTAATAATCACATTTACTCAAATTAATAAGAAAATAAAAAGGCATGTTTATTTCATTTTTATGGTGGCTTCCTTACAGTCAGGATAGAGATTTGTGTGCTCTTGCTCGCAATGCAGAAGAAATTGTTCCTGCTATTCATTGGAGGTTATCAAACTGTGGTATTCTTTTATTAACTTGACTGCTTTCTCTGCTATGTCTTTTAGCTTTCATTTAGACTTAATTTTCTTACCATGAAGAAATGCTTTCCTGCACAAAACTGTTGTCGTAAAAACAAGTCCTTGCTCTTCCGTGACAGAGGACACTCTCAGATGACTTTGTATCAAACACAAAGTTACCTGCGGATCTGAAAACTTTGTATCATAAATTTATTAAATATGTGTTAATGAGACTACATAAAACACGTTGCAAAGTGTTTAATATCTCTTAAGTGGAATACCTATATCATATCCCTAGGGTAAACTTGTTCACGCTCTAAGCCATCTTCATTTTTATTTGATCATCAACTTAGTAGTTATAAAGGCAACTTCGGTACATGAATACAATATTATATTGGCAGAACTTGATAAGTTTATAAGATATTTATCAATTGCTTTGAACTTTTTAAAGCTTTCAAAAAGGATAAAATCTCTCTTTGGTGCTTTGGCTGGTCTCTATATCACAGACTACACAAATATACATACACAAATATATCACAGACCGTTCAATAAGTTTTTGGTTATCATATCTCATAATAGATTTCTTTAGATCTTCCTAGTGAAACCCATTTAATAAATTTCGGATATTTTTTTATTTCTTTTTTGTAAATAAGCCATACCGTATAAAGATTTAGGTACTAACTTTTAAACAGTAAGGTACTGCTTAGTTTGCTATTCGAGCCTATTCCCAAAATAATAATCACGAATCACAAGATAGACAGCTTCACTCACAGTGAATTTAACTTCGTGTATAGTATAAAACAAAATGCTAGGATTTATCATTTTGTAGGTAATTTTGCACTTAATATCTGGTGTTTAATGTTACTACTATTATTTGTATTTTAATCAATAGCGGCAAAAATGTGATGACTATGACTGCTTCACATGATGTCCGACGTATTTTCCTAACCAAATACAATTATGAAACATAAGTTCTCTCTGTTGGTTTGTTTGCTTATAGCAAACAATTACTTAGTTTAGATAATCCTCTTAAACGTTTGTATGAAATACTTTCTATATAGTTTTGTTTTAGAAATACAGTAGATAATAGAATAACCAGTCCAGTTGTTATCATGGGCCATCCGAATAGTCGAAAATCGGCTTGAACATTTATTATGAAGAATTTATTTCATGTTGCATATTAAATCTAGGAAGAAAAATTTCATCATTCACTTATGATAGCTTTTCAGGTAGATACGTTGTCAAATATCTCTAACTTACGTTATTTCTTACATTATTCCACATAATTTAGGGGCCATGAAGACATTAGCTAATGCCAAGCATGGGTTGCAATGCCTCTGCATGACCACAAACCATTAGTATCAACCAAATTTACTCACGAATGACAATTCGGAAAGGAAAGTAGTCTTATAATTTTGTACTGTAAATAGGCGTTGAGGAGCCTCAACTTCAATTTCTCAATTCGGATAACGGTAATTTCTCCCGTACTTCGTGATCTTAATTCATGGTCTTAAGTAATAGTTTAGTATCTACCTTTCTGGAATTAAACTATAATTATCTGTACCGCTAGTGCCTCATTGGAGGAGACCCATCGTCTTACCAGCCAGTACTACCCTTCAAGATTCCAGAAGCGACGTTCGACGAACTCGTCAAGTCTAACTCTCCACAGGCCGCCCTCGTTCGAGCATGCTACAGGCTGAACGGTGATGGTAGCTATCATTTGGAGGGCGATGATAAATGGTAAGCGATATTAAATATCTATAACTTTAATAATGTGACGACTCTTCATAAAACCTAGGAGTTAATTTTTGGTCTAATTCTTCTAATACTACTTTACTTTATTTCTTTTTACTAGTTTTATTTACTTTCTACTAAGTTCAGAATATAGTTACATTAGTGCAGTGTCATAACTTTATTACCCTGGTAACCGGCCGGGATAATTCGGACTCTCTATACCGGAATAAAGCTATCCTTTGGGGTCCAAGGTACTCAGGGCATAGCCCCTCCAGCTTTAAATATTCCATAACAATACATAATATCTCGCAGCGTTTCAGATATTCTGGATGAAATCGATTAGGAACGCCGACTGTAAATAGAAATGGGCCGAATGAAGAAGAATCTCAGCTTGTACATTAACTGTGATGGTTTGCGCGTTAAAGCGTCGGCAGCTTAGTGGTTAAGGAGGAGTGGAATTCGAATCCTAGCCAAAACATTACCGACGTGAACCCACTTTTAACACAAACAATATAATTTAGCTGTACGGGTGACGAGAATACTAATGATTTCGGTTACTAGTCATCTTTTTTTCAAATTTAAAGTATGCGTATGTTAAGAAGATTACGACGAATTGAGAAGCTTCCTCCTTTTTGGAAGTCGGTTAAAAAGGACTGACTATAAAGATCATACACATCATTCATTCAATTCATCGTGTCAGAGAACAGAATAACTTGAATGCTTCTCATAACTATTTAGTATTTATAGATTAAGTTCGGAAAAAGTAACCATCCAGGACGAGACTTTAACCCCGCGACCAGTCTCTTACAGGGGGTATACTCTGACCAACTGTGTTACTTGGACACGTCCTAGATATTCGAAATTCTCCAATATTTTATAAGTCAACGGATTTCGTTTTGGTACTTAAATTAACAAAATGGTGTATGAGCCCCGCTAAAATCTTCTAGGCCAACCTCTTTTGCATGCTGGTACACCGGCTGATTGACTGCCAAGACTGGCTAAACGCTGAAATATGGAATTATAGGAAGATTAGAACAAGCGTATAGATCAGGTATTCCATTCTGGGGTGTGTGTTGGGTAACCTCCTCGCGTGTCGTTCCGATTCCGATCCCGCTGCAGTCCGGCGGGAATGGAATCGGAGCGGCCGGTACACCCTGGGCGGCGGTCAATGGCTTCCCCTTCATGGGGTTGGCATTGATCGTCGGCTAATACCCAACGTGGCGGGAACACATCGCTCTCCGTACTCCTCTGCTTTCAGAAGAGACAGGACGAGCGATGGTGTTAGTGGCTGAGGCCACCATAGGATCCTGTGGGATCCAGGGGCGGGTTGGCCCACTGCTAACGCAGGGGCCGACGGGCATTTGTGCCGCCGCCAGTGAGAGAGGACTAGCCATCCTCTCGCGTTCCATAATCGGTAGGTGATCAGCAACGACCTAACTGGTGGCTCCAGAAGGGTACGCTGTGATCTTGCTGACCGGAGGGCTTGCCTTTATTGGCCGGCCCACGACAAGGAAAAGTCTATAACACCCGACAGCAAAGTCGTAAAAACCTATGGATACCAGCCGACCTCCATAGTATATAGGCTTATCCAGGTGCAGGGGGCACCGCCTGGATGGACCACCTATCCCCCATACTCGTGGGATATGCTATGGACTACATAAATATCAACAATAATAAAACGGATCGATCACAACACAACAACCAGGGCAAGAAAAAGGACTTGAAAAATGACGGAGTCTGCGCGGAGGTCGCGCAGCAGGGAAGCGTGGAGGTGACGCCAAATACCTCGGCGGTGTCGGAGAATTTCGACACCGCCAACGAACGAAGCCGGGCGAGCAGCCCAGTGGGTCTGGGCGTGCAGCGGACCCGCAAGCGCAGGAGGCGCGCAAAGGCTCGGGCGGGGGAGGACGTGTCGGATGAGGACTTTACCCTCACCGGGACGACCTCCTCCTCCAGCAGCGACGAGGCGTCGAAGCCGGCGTCCAAGGTGGCTGCGGGCCGCCGAGGGGCGCGGGGTGGCGTGAGGGCTGGACAATCCACCCGAGCTCCCTCTGCTCTTGGAAGAGCCGTGGGAAACTCACCGCCGAGGCCTTCCACCTCGGCAGTGTCGGTGTCGGAGCCGTGCGGGAAGACGCGGTCACTCCTGGAGAGACTCCAGAAGGAGGCTGCGTCGTCCCAGGGGTCCCCGGACCCTCAGCAGGAGGAGATGCTGAACATTGTGTTCGGCATCGCCTCCGAAAACGAGGTTCTCGCCTCACAGCTGGCCGAGTCCCGTCGAGAGACGGCTCGGCTAGCTGCAGCTCTGCAGGAGCTGAAGAGGTTGGTGGCGAGCTCCACCCAGCCGGCACAGCCAGCGCAATTGGCGCAACCAGAGCCGCTGGCGCGGGTGACGCGATCGACGCGGTCGACGCAGCCGGTGCCGGCGAAGTCATCGCAGGCGGAGCAGCCGACGCAATCGGTGCGGCGGCCGGCCCAATCACCACCGGAGGAGCCCTGGGTAGCTGCTACTCGAGCGCTGGAGGAGAGGATGATGAGTCGGTTGCAGTCCTTAGTGGACTCCATCCGCCGTCCGCCTCTGGCGCCACCGGTGGCCGGCTACGCGGTAGCAGCCCGGAAGGGTAATACCCGCCCGGCTGCAGTGGAGGCTCTGCCGGAGCCGGCTCGTCGCCCCGCTCCCGCTCAGGGCCCCGCTCCCACTCAAGGGAAGAGAAAGGGGAAGGGCAAGGGCAAGGGGAAGACGTCCCCAGCCCAGGCCCCAGCCCCAGCCCCAGTCGCGGCTCCGGTAACCCCCACTAGAACCCCTTGGAAGGGGGTTGGGAGGTGGCTGGAGCCAACAAAAAGAGGCGGAAGGGCGCCAAGAAGGCCAGGAGGGCCGCGGCCGCCGCGAAAGCAGCGCCGGGGAAGCTCCGTGCCCCCCGCACTACGGCCGTCGTCGTCACCCTGACGGCGGAGGCAGCGGGGAGAGGCATGGGGTATGCCGAGGTGTTGGCCAAGGTGAAGACCAACGTCGACCTCAAGGCCCTCGAGATCCCGGGCGTCCGGTGCAAGAGCACACGGACAGGAGCCCGACTTCTCGAGGTCCCTGGCGCCGCCAGTGGCCCTAAGGCCGACGCCCTAGCGGCTCGGCTGAGGGAGTCGCTGGACGCAGCCGACGTCCGGGTGTCCAGGCCCATTAAATGCGCAGAAGTGCGCATTACGGGCCTGGACGACTCCGTCACGGCAGAAGAGCTCAGGCTCGCCGTGGCGGAGGCCGGGGACTGCTCCCCGGACACAATTAAGGCCGGAGCTATACGCTTCGGCCGCGGTGGACAGGGGGCAGCAGTTGTCGGCTGCCCTATCGCGGCGGCCCAAAAGGTCGCAGACGGGCGGAGCCTTCTGGTGGGAGGCTTCCTGAGGGCGCAGGCACGGCTCCTGCAGGCCCGACCGGCCAGGTGCTTCAGGTACCTGTCGGTGGGCGATGTGGGGGTGCACTGCACGGCGGAGGTAACGGCGGGTGACCGCTGCTTCCGCTGTGGCCAGCCCGGTCATAAGGCCGGCACGTGTAGCGCCCCGTTGCACTGTTTCAGATGTGCAGCGGGGGGCAAGCCGGCTGACCATAGGGTTGGCAGCAAGGCCTGCGCCGGAGGGGAGCCGAAGCCGGGAGGCCGGCCTTCCGCCCCTAGTTCGCAGCGGGATGCGGAGATGGGGGTCCCATAATGGATCCTCAACTCCGCATCCTGCAGGCGAACGTGAGCCACGGTGCCTATGCTCAGGGTCTTCTGCTCCAGAGCATGGCACAGTGGGCCATAAATGTCGCCGCTGTCGCCGACCCATTATTATTATTATTGCAATTGGGGACACCGGAAGCCGGACGGACGATCCACCTACGATGCTTGTGGGCCACTTCATCCATTTCCCCTGCCCTCCCGTTGGGGAGAGAGTGGTTATTCCAGCATTCACGGCGCCCCTACAAACCTTTTTGTGTCCTTGCAGAATCTTACGATCTGTTCCACCCTCAGATCCTTCAACTCCTCCATGTCCAGTGTGTCTGATCCCAGAAGTTCCCTACTTATTAGTGAGTACATGGGACATTCGGCCAGCAGGTGGAAACTGGTTTCTTCTGTCTCCATGCACTCCTGCCACTTGGGGTCATCCTTCACTCCGATCACTGTCAGGTGTCTGTTCAGTCTGCAGTGTCCTGTTATTACTTCGATGACGAGCCTCATGTTCCCTCTTGAGAGTTTGGTCAGTTGACTTGTCTTTTTCTTATCAATGCCCTTGATAAAGATCTTCGACTGTCTCATGCCTGTCGATGATCTCCATCGTCGGTTAGTCTCTGCTATAATACTGCAACTAATTACTCCCTTGGTGATTTTGTGCGATATTGGGAGCCAGGGCTCCGGCCCCACCAAGGTTTTATCGGCGCCGTCTCTGGCAAGTTTGTCAGCTGTCTCGTTTCCCATGTTGCCCTCATGTCCGGGCACCCAGGCAACTGTTGAGTCGACTTTTCTGGCCAGTTTATCTAGTGACTCTTTACATTCCTTTACGATTGCTGAGGTCGTTTCCGCTTTTCTGAGTGCCTTCAGTGCCGCCTGGCTGTCGCTGTAGATGGTCACCCTGTTGATGTTGTTCAGGTGTTCGACCAGCTCAGCACATTCCTTTATGGCGTATACTTCTGCTTGAAAGACACTTGCGTATCTGCCTAAGGATATTGATCTATTTATCTCTGATCCGTCTTCGCCATTAATGTGTATTCCAGATCCTGATAGCTTTGTTGTTTCCTTTCTTGAGCCGTCTGTGTAGCAGACCGTGCCACCGGCATCTGTCCTCCAGTCGTCTCTTGGTCTTATGTGTACTCTGTACTTCTTGTCGAAGATTCTCTCTTTCCTGATCAAGTCATTGTTAGAGAGGATCATCGACAGCCTCTCTTCGTAGTTCTTGCTGATGCTGGCATGGCCTTTGTCCATACTGGTTCCGGTCCATTGACCAGTGCTTCTAAGTTTGAACCATTGTTCGGTTGCTTTTCTTTTTATTTCTAAGTCCAAGGGGTTAAGCCCCAATATGATTTCGAGCGCGGCTGTGGGAGTTGTCCTCATCGCGCCCGTGGTCATCAGAGCTGCTAACATTTGTACTTTGTCTAGTTCGGCTTTATTTCTCCCAATGGCAGTTTTATGCCACCATACAAGGGCACCATGTAGGATTCTTGGCAGGATAATTGCTTTGTAGATCCAAAGCACTATCGCTGGTTTCATCCCCCACGTTCTTCCTATTGCGCTTTTGCACTGCATCATAGCCATTTTGGCTTTTAGGCATGTGTTGCTGATGTGAGTCTTGAAGGTGAGCTTGCTATCCAGTGTTACTCCTAGATATTTTACTTCCTTGACAGTTTCCAAGGCTTGGTTATCCAGGCGCACTGGCGCAGTTCTTCCTATTTTTCTTTTATTGGTGAACAAGACTATCTTGGTTTTGTCAGGGTTGAGGTTTAGACCTTTGCTCCTGCACCATACTAGTGTTTCTTTTATGCCTCTGTTCATGATGTCGCACATGACGCTGAGAACTTTGCCTGTGATCAGGAGCACTCCATCGTCCGAGTACACTTGTGTGTATATGTGCATCCTGTTAATCTTGTTTACTAGTTCGTCTATTAACAGGCACCACAGCAGTGGCGATAGACATCCTCCTTGTGGGAAGCCTCTTCTCGCTATCACCGTGTGTGTTGTTCCTGCAATCTCTGCTTTTTCAGTCGCCGACCCATACACCCACCGGCTCCTCGGGCCTGCCTGGGAAACCGCGCTGGATGGGTCGGCGGCACTGGTGCACAACCCTGCCGCCGGCAGCCCCCCTCTTGCCGTCGTTGCAAGGGGACCCGGCTGCGTGGCGGCGGCGGTTGGGGATATAGCAGTCGTGGCCGCTTATATCACGCCGAACCGAGACCAAGCTGCATATGAGCAATGGCTCCGTCAGCTGGCCGTCGTCGTCAATGCCTGCCAGCCCCGTCCGGTCCTTGTGCTCGGGGACTTCAACGCCTGGTCGTATGCGTGGGGTTCCCGACACGAAAGGGGCGCGACGGGGCATAGAGGCAGGGCACTGGTGGACTGGGCCGCACGACTCGGCCTAGTCCTCCTAAATCGGGGAGCCGTGGACACGTTCGTGACCTCGAGGGATAGCTCCATCGTGGACCTATCGTTCGCGAGCCCCTCGTTGGCGCAACGTGTTCAGGGCTGGCGCGTCGTTTTGGGGGAGGACACAAGTTCGGATCACCGATACATTCGGTTTGACGTGTCCCCCCCTGCGAGCGACGCGCCGGCTGCACCGGCTCCACCCGAGCCACGTTGGGCGCTTAAGCGACTTGATCGGGAGCTCCTCCCTGAAACCGCCATCGTACAGGCCTGGGCCCCTGCGCCGGACAGGCCTGTCAGCATAGACGATGAGGCGGAGTGGTTCCGGGAGGCCATGACCCGTGTCTGTGACGCGGCGATGCCTAGGGCTCCGCCCTATAATCCGAGGGGTCAGGTCTACTGGTGGTCGTCGGAGATCGCGCAGCTCAGACGGGCCTGCGTGATCACGCACCGCCGGTGGGCCCGATTCCGTAGGAGGCGTCGCCGCCCCGCAGATGCGGAGGCCCGAGAGGCGGAGTTGTACGAGGGATACAGGGAGGCCAGACGAGCCCTCCGAGCGGAGATAAGGCGTTCCAAACGGGACGCCTTCCGCGAGCTGCTGGAGACGCTGGAGCGGGACCCTTGGGGGCGGCCCTACCGGATGGTGAGGGGCAAGCTGCGCCCCAAGGCCCCGCCGTTAACCCGGTGTCTCCAGCCGGATCTGCTCGGAGGAGTTGTTGGCTCCCTGTTCCCAGCGCGGGCGGTGGAACATGTTCCACCGCAGATGACTCCGCCTCGGTTGCGCATGGCGCCCGACGTGGAAGACGACGACGTGCCCGAGGTCACTTGGGTAGAACTAGAGCTGGCGGTGAGAAGGCTAAGAGCCAAACACACCGCCCCGGGACCCGACGGCATTCCAGGCCGAGCGTGGGTCCTAGCTCTAGTCGACGACGCTCTCGAGCCCCGACTGAGAGGGCTTCTCAGCGCATGTTTGGAGCGGGGCCAGTTTCCGAAATTGTGGAAGACGGGGAAACTGGTCCTCATCCGAAAGGAGGGGCGCCCGGCGGACTCACCGTCCGCCTACCGGCCCATAGTGTTGCTCGACGAGGTGTGCAAGCTCTTTGAAAGAGTAATTGCGAAGCGCCTCGTCAAGCACCTCTCAAGAGTGGGGCCGGACCTGGTGGATGGCCAATATGGCTTCCGCCAGAGGCGCTCCACCGTGGATGCCATCATGCGCGTGAGGGCTCTGGCGGAGGATGCAGTAGCCCGGGGTGAGGTGATGTTGGCGGTGTCCCTGGACATCGCCAACGCGTTCAACACCTTGCCCTGGAGTTGCATTAGGGAGGCGCTCGTGTATCACGAAGTGCCTCTCTACCTCCGCCGCATAGTCGGGGCGTATTTGACGGAGAGAGCCGTCATCTACCCAACAGTAACCGGTCTCGGTCGGCGTGAAATGTCGTGCGGTGTTCCACAGGGATCGGTCCTGTTGCCGCTCCTGTGGAACATCGGATACGACTGGGTGCTTCGCGGTGAGCTCGTAGGCGGTGCCGCCGTCACGTGCTACGCGGACAACACGCTCGTGACGGCGTGCGGGGCGACGTACCGTGAAGCGACCCGAAAGGCCACGACCGCGGTTGCCCAAGTCGTTAGGCGGATCCGGCGGCTGGGTATCGAGGTGGCCCTGCATAAAACCGAGGCCCTGTTCTTCCATGGGCCTCGGAGCAAGCCACCCGAGGGATCCAGTCTCATCGTGGGAGGAAATCGCATCGGCATCAAGCCCCAAATGAAATATTTGGGGCTCGTGCTCGACGGCCGATGGGACTTCTCTCCGAAGTCCCATCGGCCACATCCGAAGTCTGGCCCCCAAATTGAAGGGCACAGCTCTTGCTCTGGCTCGGCTGTTGCCCAACATGAGGGGGCCCGATGACTCCTGCAGGAGACTCTACGCGGGGATCGTGCGGTCCATGGCCCTGTATGGGTGCCCAATATGGGCGGAGGCCCTGAGGACCAGAACTGTGCAGATGCTGCGCGCTCCGCAGCGAGTTCTGGCCATCAGGGTCATCCGAGGGTACCGCACGATCTCCTTCGAGGCGGCGAGTCTCCTTGCCGGAACTCCGCCATGGGACCTGGAAGCGAGAGCCCTTTCGCAACTGTACCAGTGGCGAAAGGAGGCGTGGGAGCAGGGATGGAACCCCGAGCCTCGAGAAATCGAGGCCGTACAGTCCCAGTTCCGCCAGACCATCGTGGTGGAGTGGAAGGAACGACTTGGGCGAGCAAGCGCAGGGCACGCCGCAATAGCGGCGGTAAGGCCCATCATGGAGGATTGGCTGGAGAGGCGACACGGAAGCCTCTCGTACCGACTGACGCAGGTGATCTCTGGGAAGGGGTGCTTCGGGGACCACCTGCATCGGATCAGGAAGGAGCCAACGCCTGAGTGTCATCACTGCGACGCGAGCGAGGACTCCGGGCTGCACACGCTGGCGGACTGCCCGGCGTGGGAGGCGCCGAGGCGTGACCTCGTGGCAGCCATCGGGGTGGGAGTCCTCTCGCTCGGCAGCATGATTGCGGCAATGGAGCGGAGCGCGAGCGCGTGGGCCGCCGCCACCTCCGTCTGCGAGCATGTAATGCTCGCGAAGGAGGTGGCGGAGCGCGCCCGGGAGAGACTTAGAACTCTCCCGGTCCGCCGAGCCCGCAACTTGCTCGCGATGGCCCAGGGTCAGTCGGGGTGTGAGGGATATGCTCTATGGGCAACCTTACACCCCGGCGTCTGTAGACCCGAGACGGCGTGCGGTTTTAGTCGGTTCAAGCCCGACATAACCGCCCCCGCTGGCACGCGGGGGGGTATCCGAAGGGATTTCCGCACGATAAAAAAAAAAGGTATTTCATTCTAGGTTTACTAGTTATTCGATTTAATTGTAGTCAATACAAATTATATTATACAGTTGTAGCTTAGTAGCTTCCTTCTTTTTTTTAACGTGTGGAAACCACCACGGGCTTCACCCCAGCAGTGCCGACGATGGGGTGGGCGTATCGGAATCGGACCGACTAAAATCACACGGGTTCCTTCCCAAGCGTCCATTGTCGGGCACCCCGGGTAAGCCCTCGAAAGGATAACCCCAGGGTTACCGGCAGAACTTTGGCTGCCGCCGCGGCCTCGCCTGTGAGCTCGGGTTTTATCCCGCGTCGGTGAGTTGGCAGGCATGTGTAGGACAGACACAAAACACGCCTCCGCCACGTCCTGATTCTGTAAGGACGGCGAGTCGGCCAACTGCCGTCCTCAGGCCCCGATCATGGAGGTCGGTAGTCACTAAGCTTCCTTAATAAAAGTCAATTAGATATATTTTCGATTTTAATATTTATCATGTTACACATACGTTTTTCCCTCCTAGCCATTCGTCGATTTTCTGTTCAATTTCATCCGCAAACAGTTTCATCATCATCAGTTTCATTCTTATGTTTCATCTATTTGGGTAGTAACAATTTACGACCGTTGCCAGAGGACATAGTAGGATTACTCAGTGGGGTCGTAAAATAAATAATTTATCGCAAGGCCAAAGAGGTTCCATCTATAGGTCGGGACACCCAAATACCTATGTCCCACAGGTTATCTTTTATTGTGTCGACAAGGGAGCCCAAAATATGAGGTTATAAAGAAGCAATACACGGTCGAGTAAATGGGCTATTCGAGAAATCGCCCTCGTATAATGTAACAGTTGAAGATCAAGATAGCTGCGTGATTAAGAGATAGGTACTGTTCGTGTTTTTGTTTTCGTATTTAATATTAGTTTAGAGTATTTGTATCGACCTATTTGCATGGATATTTATTTCATCAAACAAATTTTTACAGTAGGTAGATATATCTTTTGTAATTCAATTTATTTAAATTCGATTCAGTGAAGTTAATGAGTGAAACAATGGTGCGAATTTTGCTACGCATCTCTTCATGCTAAACCATCTACAATTATTTTTATTTAGACAAAAAATAATTTTAGATGGTGTACGTTATACCGTATGTAACGTATGTACGTTAGTGAAATAGCTACATAAAGAAATAATACATATTCTACGACATTCTACACAGCGCTTTCTAGACCCAAATTAAGCATAGTTTAACTAGCTTGTGTTATGGGTTCTAGAATGCGGATAAACATACTTGTATACTTTTTTTGTAAATACATACATATTATACATAGATACACCCAGACCAATGCAAATAGACATATTCATGCATACAAATATTTGCACTGAGCGGGAATTTAACCCGCGCCCCATATCGTAGCAGTCCAATGCACAACCGCTACGCCACAGAGGCCGTCATCTCTATCAAATTAAAATATAGCATCAAATTAAATATGAGAACGTTGATATTTGATTCTAACGTAGTACAATATACTCGTGTTTAGTTTAGTAATGGGTGGATTCCACTTATGATGAATACAGGAATCATTTCAAACTAAGCTGGGTTATCAAGATTTCCGCAATGAATTTCAGTGGGTAATGTGTCAAATATAGTTTAGTTTAATTCAAATACAAATTATTCTTACTAGTGAAATCAAATTGCATTATCTGTTTGTAATGTTAAAATAACAGTTAAATGAATGCATGTATAAATATGATATGAATATAATATACTTATAACAAAATAAAAACTTTATAAACTTGTGTCTATTGTTTATTCCGGCTAATATCCGAAGTAGCTGAGTCAATTTTTACAAAAGTTTCACTGGCAGACAGCGGATATTATAAAGCGTAACAAATACAATCAAAATCATGAAAATGTAAAAAAAAACAAAATAATCTTTACGCTGACAAAGTCGCATTAAGTACACAGTATAAAACTAGGACGGTTACCAGCTTCGCAATCAACTCAAACTTAAGCGTAGCGAGATTTGCCTATCCAACAATAGGTCAACGTGACAGGTCGACTTTTGCATTGATTTGGTTTTTCGGTGATTATTCCTCGATGGTAAGACCGATCTGGACATTCGACCCCTAACGACACTCAGTAATGTCTACTTGATCACCGTGGCAAATTTGGTCGAGATCGGTCAAACGGTCTCGGAGGAGTATCATTTGTTTGAAATGCAACTTTGAAACCAAAGACGCTTCGCTCGCCTTCGGCTCGCTACGCTTAATAATGATAACACACGTGTTGTCTTATTATATTAAAGAAACATTATAATATAGATAAAGATATTGATATACATTTGTGGAATGCTGCTTACTACGCTTTTATTTCTTAACAATATGGCAAAGTTACAATGCCATAAAATTTTGGCAGGGGACCAGAATACTAATGAGTTCTGATCGTAATTATCATTTGGTTTCCTTACTGTAATGATTGATGTCGATGAGATGTCGATCAATGAGAATAATGTTCACAGTAAGAATTCTAATTTGTTAATATGAAGCTTTATAATATCTGCAATTTTATAATAATGACTATTAGAACATTGCACATAAGCTATTAAGTCGATTCTTATAACCGTTTTATTTTCAAAGGCTTCTTAAAAGCTGGAAACTAGAGAATATAAGGGTTCCCCGTTCAAAACGGTAAATGTTGCTACTAATAATTTTTGGGCACTTTTCTTCATGACCAGGGCTATCAGTGCTGCTTCGTGCAGGGGTAGGTTAGTTAACAAGGTGGTCATTGCCATCATATTGTATAAAAAAAATATTAATTTTATTTTGCTTACGATAACAGAAACCAAAGCAAGCATAACTTTGCTATATTGTATTTAGAGCTCTGAAATATGGATAATCATACCTAGATACATATTTCTTTTGTAAACACATACTATTATAGGAAGAAAACATTTAACTTTAACCATAGCATTAATACCTGTGTGTTTCATCAGGTTCAGTGACTTACTAGACCGCGAAGAACAACGAAGTCGGCTGTTCGAAGTCCAAAAAGCTTTCAATGCTACAGCACTTGAGGCTTTATCAAATGGTGCTGACGTCTCTGACCTACTACGTAGCCCTATGGAACACCAATGTGAATTAGCCTTAGGTAATCATATCATATAATGTTATTTTTATAGTCTGCTCATAAAAATGTTCCTTGGCTTAAGTTTCTTTTAAAGGCATTTGTGGTTTCTTATTGCTTTTTTATAGGTGGTGTTTCTGAAATGAACAATAGAATTAAGGGGTTTTGTTTTGGTTCTACGAATTATTTACACAGACAGTATAGTGTTCTTTTTACCTTCTAAAATAGTTTTTTTTTTGTGGATATTTTCGAATACCTTGCGAGGACATGATATAACGGTCATGTTGAAGTTTAAACTAGTCCATCAACCTCCATCAGATCGGGTCCATAATTTCTGGTGACTTCGTTCTTTGAGTTGCTTAGCACACCTGGACCATTTAAAAGATTTTGATAGAAAATGTCACTTTCTTATATCCAGCCCTGAAAGGATTTGAAGAACCTTTTTTGAAACGACTCTAAATTTGAAAGCAGAATTCAGTCTTTTCCAATATTAAATTTAAATACTGAATGTCCATTTCGGAAAATAAATAACTTCGATTTCAAGAATTAACTTTGAATAGGTTCAGCTTCATGAAATTAAACTTTAGATAATATTGGATTCCGTATAATTGCGCATACAATGGATTTTTCCGATTAAATGTTGTTGCCAAATTTTTTATACTACTAATGTAAGGAGGAGAACGAGTAAAAAGAACGGGCTTCCTCCCTTTCATTTAAAGTATCCAATAGTCATTTGAACGTAATGTTCATATTTGACTTTCATTAGTCTATTAGCTTATTGCAGTCCACTGCAGGAAAAAGGTCAAGTTCGATGTGCGTCATAGCACCCAATCCTCCGCCTTCCGCACTCAGTCCAACCCAATTACCATTACCAGCTACTCGCTAGCTATTATAATGATACGTTCAAAATATAAATAACATCATCGTGATCTCTCAAGTAGAGCAAAGTGTTAACTACCCTATTTTGATTTTCTGTAAGAAAAACATAAGTAGTAACACGGAACTTAGAAGTACATATAATTATTCCACGAAAATAACAAGTTTGCCAAGGCAAAAAATAGACAGATTTATGTTTCAGGATTCATGTCACTACATTTTTACGGAATCCTGAAAATATATTGGTATAAAGCTTGGAAATTATTTCTTGGGTGCCCGATCCAATTTCACGGGAACAACAGGGGCCCGCTTGAAATCCGTAGTGTTCAATTTATTTGCAATAGGTACTAGAAAAAGGATTCTTTCCTTACTCAAGCTAGAGCGGTATTGTTCTTCGATTTTTTTTTCTCCACGAAGAGTTACGGGAGGATCACATTTTTGTTGCTACCAAACATTTTAAACTGTTTGTATGTTAGTTTTGTGACATTATGTGAACATTGTCATTTTTTGTATAGTTATCTAATAAAATATACTCGCAAAATTTTAGCACACCTAATCCTATGAAAACATTTTAGCATTCTTCACAATTCTCTTCCAAGATGATTGTTTCAAGAAGAGCACTATATATGATTATTTGTTATTTTGACCACGTGCTACCTAAATACGTACCTAGTTATGAATGAGTTTACGTAAGCTTTGTACTCCTTCAACCATATTCAGAATCGTATATATTTCAGAACTCCTGTCAAATGGTAATCACCCTAAAGGAATGATAGCGGTGTTTCGAGATTTACCAGAATCTGAACCAGAAGACTCCAAGCTATCAGTCTTAGCTCACACAAGGTTAAAAGAACTGAAACGAAAAATAGAAAAGACGCTACCGGAATCTCATGTTATAAGCCTAGAGTAAGTATCTATACTATTATAAAATTGTAAATTAGTCGTGTCTGTGCTTTGGAGATATTAAAAAAAAAACTTAGGTCATGTTAGATGCAAGATACTGAACACAATTTTTTTTTTTTTAATTCTTGTCTGTTGATCTATTTATCTGTTTGCTTGTGATGGATGCAAAAACAACTGAACGGCTTTGGATGAGGTTATTTCTATTAAAATTTGCCGTTTGTTTGATTGCAATTGTTTAAGTAGAACCGGGGATGTGACCAAAAAACAATAAGTAACCTCCGCGCGGGCGGAACCGCGGGCATCAGCTAGGTATATCTCTTATACTCATCGTCATGTTGCTGTCATTTGATTTGAAAATTGCCGTAACAAAAGCATGCATACAAAATCAAACGCGTGCCAATGGTCAACGATCCTCACCTTCTGCCAAGATATAATATTATAGTTAAAAAAATAGATGTGATACACTAGCTCACAATGCCTATTGAGTTTACACATCTATTATAACCGAATATTTAAAAATCGTATTTGAGATAACTTAAACTCCATATAATACAAGTAATATAATATATAAGTAAAGAGTGACAGGTTAGATATTTGATTTCGAAAGAAGGTGCAAGATTAAAATGAACTTTGTCAGTTTTATTTCTTTATTATTTGATACTAAATCTAGAAACTCACATTTTGTTTATGACATGGTATATTGCCATTTATAATTCGAATTACGAACATCTAAATTCAAGTATAGTTTCTTTCTAATATTTTTATATTCATTGAAATGCCATGGCATGCATGGCCATTTTATTTATCCGATATACGTAAATATTAACTTAAGTAATAATCTTCTTCATATTACACAGCAGGTTACTGTTAGAAGCCATTAACGGATAAAATGAGGAAAAAGGTCGGCTATAAATAAAAAAACATGAAAGGACGCTCATAAAGATATTTTGATAGAAAAACTAGGTATAAATGTTAATATAAATTCGTTTAAAATTACGAATACTGTAACATAATAATACTACAATTTCATCCTCTAGGCTTAATTTTTCTTAATTCTTAATTAATTCCATCAAGTGATATTTAAAAAAGTAAAATACAACATCATGAATTCGCAAAAACAAGTATTTGATCAACTTCTGCACAAATACTCCTATGTGAGATTTAATTAAATAAACATTAAAATCTGAGTCACCAAATTTGACATTTTTCATAGCTATAATAATTAACGTCTTATAAATGTAAGAGAAATACATTTTCACTTTGTGCAAATTGTCATAATGAAACAACAAAGAAAATATAACAACAAAAGTTTTTTCCTGACACTCTGTATTGTAAGTCTTTCCTTTGTCATATAGATATGATCCTAATATCTCAGTAGATATTAAGAGTCAAGTTATGTCAGTCTCTGAGGGAAAAAGATTTTTCGAGGACAAAGTCCAAGCGATTAATACTTTATATATCTCACTTTATAAATCACAGCTTTGGGAATTTAGTTTAATATGACACAGCAATTAATCTTTAACTTTATTATATCTGAATGAAATATTTCTTAACCTAAACTTCAAGAACTAGAAATAAATTCTAAGGAATAAAGACTTCGAAATTATAAAGTCTTTAATATGTTCGCCTTTACTGCAGTATCTTTAATTAAGAAATGGGCGACAAAAACATTGCACACAAAACTAATTAGCGAAATTTAAAATATTTACCCTTTACAAACTTCGACTTCAAAAGCAGAAATTCGCGATCAATTAAATTTCCTTTAAAAATATTCAAGCAGTTAGAGAATCTTATAATTGTTTTTTTCTCAGATCTTCATCAGCAGAATCGTCAAGAACGGACGCGGCGTCTGACAATGATGAAAAGTTAGCTCCTTTTAGGGACAAAGTGCAAATTGTGGTCAGTTCGCTGGTTGACGACAGCCTTAGCACAGAGCCCGATCAGGGAAAGGGAAGAAAAAAGACTGTACAGGTAATCCTAAGCAGTTTAAAATAATGTCATATTGTATAACGTCATATCAGCGCTGCACGTCATACTTAATGCTGTGTGCAGCATTTATGCTGAAATGGTGACCATAACTTAGATTCGCACAATATGTAAAAATTTCAGGATTTAGAACTAGATTATAAGTTACTCTTTGTTTCAATTAAACTTTTAAGCATTTTGTATGCTTACTTCTTTCTAAAGATTTAGATCGGAAAAAGAGAACATCTAGGACGGAACATGAACCCGCAACTAGTCCCTTACAGGGGGAATGCTCTGACCAACTGTTACTCTTCTTCTGTTTACTCTTTGTTTTTATTGTGCGGGTCCCGAATGATATATTTTTCTTTCTATAAACTTTTCGATGTTCTAAATTTAATTTTATCTAAATATGTCAAAAAAACTTTTAATAGTTCTATATTATCTTAAATTTTATTAGAGGTCGCAAATATTGTCTGAAATTTTACTTGACTTAATATACGGCATGTTATTTAGCATGATCTAAATGATTTTGATTTTATCTTACAGGAAGTATTTCTAGAACACATCACTCATCTTAGGATATGTATAGAACATAATCGCTTGTATAAGGTTAACGTTAAGGAGATTGAAGAAACAGCCAAAAGCATTCTAAATAATGCTAAGGAGAATTACGAGAATCGAACACGACATCCACCGACATTAATATATGGACCCGATGCTTCAGGCAAAAGCACACTGCTGACACATTTATACTTCAATTATGAAAAAATATTTTCAAAACCAGTTCTAAGGATAGTAAGATTTTCTGCTTCCACACCGAGATCGGCCTATAACTTGGAGCTGTTAAGAGTAATGTGTCAACAAATATCAATCATTTTAAACATTCCAGAGGGTTATTTGCCAAAAGATGCAAGCTTTGATCCTCTTTATATTAATAATTGGTTTCAAAGTTTGCTAAGAAAATGTGAAGAGATGGAAAATGAAATTTTATTAATTTTTATCGATAATGTGCATAGAGTGAATCCTTTAGAGTGTGATATTGTAACCGGACTATCTTGGTTACCGATGTCTTTGCCAAGAAATGTGTTCCTAATTTGTACCAGTGCCGTATCTTTGGAGCAACTGCAGCTGACACCGGCACAAAAAGAAAAGTTCAAAGTTCAGAACTGCTATCATTTGTTGGAAGCTATAGAGGAGACCCCGGAGAATAATAGCTACGGAGACTATATTGATAGTGCCTTCGATAACTTAGAAGTTGTATTCGGTTCTAAGGCGTTTAGCAAATTAGCAAGTAAGTATGAATTGAATATCAGTTCCAATTTCGAATTAGGCTGGTTAGTGGAAAGAAGGCACAAATATGCATATTTTTAACATTTTTTGATTATTTATAATCACATGAAGTTCTCAACAATTTTGTTTCTTCTGATAACTAATTTTGCGTTTAGGTTGTGATTTGAATAAAGATAATACTATGTCGAATCGAAGAATCGAAGAAAATTTTATTCCGAAGTGTCATAGGTCATACTCACTATTATGTATATATATGTATATTGTAGGTACTAAAAGTGTTATTCTCACGAGGAAAAAGGTTACATTTTAATCTCATTTTATAGGTTACATAACATGTTCGGAGTTTGGGCTCACGGAACTGGAGTTGTTAGAACTTCTCATGCCAACTTCCAATAGCGAGGCGGTCATTACACTTAAAGATGCCAACTTTAATTTCTCCACAATTTGCGTTGCCAAATTTATGATGAGTGAGTATTTTCTTATTTCCTATTTAAAATTTCCCAGGTAGGGATACAAATGTCCCTAACGGTACAATCAAAGCGATTCCTATCTAGTTTAAATGTTTACAAGACTTTCATCACTAGTGTTGCCTTATATGCATACGAGTATATACTGACAGCATGAGTAGTTTTAATATTATTACCCAATCTATGTAAAGTTCTCCGACTGAACTAATAAATGTATACTATTTTCACAGAAAACCTAATATCAGAAAACGTAGTATCCGGACGTTACACTTGGAGATGGCGTGCTGCTGCAGCTAGTTCAAGGGCCCGACGACGCTACGTGCGGTCCCAAGCTGCCTTGAGGGACGCCCATTCTGATCTCGCAGCGTTACACTTCGCAAACTTTCTCCAAGATGCTGATGATACAGATACTTCCGAAGCTCAAGAACCAGGTGAGCGCTAATAATATAAAAATTTAATAAAAAGGGCTGTTCTAACTCTGTTGTAATACTAGTCATAATTCTTTAGTACTGTTACCCACTGATGAGTGTGAGGTAGAAAATCTCTTTACAGCCCTCAAGAGTGATGCCACAAGACGTGACGATATAAGCGCTAAGATTCTAAGATCGTATGAGACAATTATTGTGCCCCCTCTCACACATATATGTAATTTGGCTCTCAGCAATGGTATATTTCCGTGTGCTTTTAAACGAGCATTAATAATCCCAGTACATAAAGGAGGCCTCGCTAGAGACCGTGTCAACAGTTATAGACCGATATCTATCCTACCTGCTATGTCTAAGAGAGATTTTAGAAAAAATAATTAATAGCAGGTTTATGAAATACTTAGAGGTAAATAAACTGCTTTCTTCTTCCCAGTACGGTTTTCGCTCCGGAAGATCCACCGGTGATGCAGTTCATGCCCTAACCGATTACGTTTTTATCAACTTGGAGGGCGCAAGAAGTGTATTCCTGGATATAGCTAAGGCTATTGAAAAAACTTGAACATACTAGTGTGAGAGGGGCCCAATTTAGACTGTTCAATGACTACTTGAGCGGCTGAAACCAGGCCACAAAGATTGGGGATAGTGTTAGCAAGGACCTTCCTGTTCGATACTGTGTTCCACTGGGTAGCGTATTGGGTCCCACTCTGTTTTTAATGTATATTAATCAGCTCTGCAACCAACAGCTAACCAATGGCTCCATCGTTACCATTGCGGATGATACTGCTTTAATATTTAATGCACCGACATGGCGGGAGGTTCTCTCTCACGCTTAAACTGGCCTTGATACTGTCACTGATTGGCTTAGCGATAACGTCTTAACACTGAATACGGGTAAAACCAAATATATGACATTCATAAAACAGGGGTGTCACCCACAACATCCGTAAACAATCGTGACTCATTACTGCCCCCGTCCACGACGTTTGAATGGCACTGGCGACTCCACTACATTTAGAATGGTGTACGAGTCGCTTTGCCAACCATTGCTAATTTACTGTGTAGGTGCCTCCCATGAGGAAGGCACCTATAAAACATCACTCCTGAAACTTGAGCGCGGCCAACGAGCAGTTCTTAACACTCCATTGGCTCTCCCCTTTCGCTTCCCTACTGTGGAACTTTATATAAACAGTTCTTTACTTACAGTTACAGCTATTCATCTTATAGGCTATTCTTAAGCAACATTCGCTAAATGTATTACAATAATTCCCACACTCAGATACACACACACTCATACACATACACACACACATAAATACACAAACATCCAAAGCAAAGTATATGAATATTAACATTCCTTACCTATTGTTGATTTCCACGCATTTTTATTATAATTTATGTTTTTCACTTAACTATTCGTTAGTTAACTGCTTTGTTGTTCTTTTTAATCTTAAAATTGGTTTGCCTACTTACTGTGGAATGAAAGCCTGATTATCCATATCACGGGAACTTACCTAGCTTGGAAACCAGTCTCCCAATACCTTCTCAACTGTAATCGTATTGTTGTTTGAAATGTTAAATGGGAGAAAATCAAAAACTATTATTATTTTTATTTATCAAGCTATATCACGCCTAACCCTAGAGTAAGGGAGAGGCTGCGAGATAGCCCTAGCGAGGCAAGCAGCAGTCGGCCAGGGCATTAGGACGATTGGCAGAGGAACCGTCGGAATATTCAGACATTGTCAAGCAAGACCACTCTCTGCATCGTGGCCGCCACTGACTTCCCACTAATCCTGAGCCTCCCTAGATGGACTGAGAGGCTCCTTGGGATCAAACCATTGGCTGAAATAACAACCGGGACTATTTCTGTGGACCGCACCCCCTACATGTCGGTAACCTCGTGCGCCAGGTCCAGATATTTGGTTTTCTTATCTGCTTCGGTGCGGACGAGGTTCTTGTCATAGGAAATAGTGATGTCCACTGTGCATGTCACGGGTATTTCTACCCGTGACTCTGCCCGGTTCATCAGCACGGTAACAGTTTAATTTTAATAATATATATCCATTCCATTCTTACTAATTTATATATTTACAGTGTTATAATTTAAAATATAACTTAAAATAAGACCTCATTAATAACCTGTAAACGCTTCTATAGCCTGTAAACAACAGACACGTATACAGGAATTCTTAATAAAAATAAATGTAAAATACTTGGGTTATGTTAAATGAACGATTCTGAACACAAATATTGTTTTAGAAATTCTTGTCTGCCAATTGATTAAATAGAACCGGAGATATGGCCAAAAAACGATAATCGACCTCCGCACGGGCGGAGCCGCGGGCATTGCCTAGATACACATAATTGTAGAATAGCTTTAGTCAAAGCGTCACGTAACAGTACGCGATTACGTGTCACGAAATACGTGAAATGTATAACTTCCTTTGACTTCCCTTTGATCGAATTCTCGTCCTATTGTACTTATACGTACAAAGATGCCTTTAGCTTTAGCTAGAATTGATTTAATCTAGCCTTTCACGACAATAAACGTTACGAATATATTGTAGCCTATTTTCACAATGATATTGCTTTTCATTATAATACTATGAACTCTAAAATCTATTTAAACATTTGCGATACCATTTTGTATAGTAACACATTATTGTTTCCTTTAAGATAATAACTTAGTAATTTTTCTAAAATATATCTACTTAATTTAACATTTCCTTACTTTACCTTTTAATTATTTAAACAACAAACTATGAGGGTATGATATTGTCTCCTGTTTTAACGAGCATTTTGTATTGTCATGTAGGTTGTGTAGATGATGATGATGCACTCTTGGATTCGACCCCATTCCACTCGGCCAGCAGGACAGCGGCTGCTTTCACCCAACGTCACGTAGAAGAATCTTGGCTACATTTACTTCTGGCTGGAGACTTCTCAAAACTGAAGGACTTAACTGTCTGTAACTTCGACTTCTTACTTGCCGCCGTAAGTACTGTCATTTTCATCTAAATTAGAGCACACATGTTTATCAAAGATGAACAATATTTTAATACAATAAAATTTATTTTTACAAGGTACAGGTCACTACCTGTACCTTTTGCAGTGGCAAAAGTTGCTAAACACTTACTAATTTAATAACGTTCTTTACACATCAATATGACTTAACCTCGCCTGATGGTAAGCTAAAAGGGAAAGTTCAGAAATGAGAGTCAGCATTGCAGATATAAATAATGCTTCAAGTGTGGCGTCAGTATGACGGCCTCATCAAATGCTTTTTCACGCCCCGCTTAAAGGACCCAGTAATGCAGGAAGAAGGAAACAAGTGCATTGGTAAAAAATTCCAGAAATTTTCGGTGCAGCTAAGAGAAGCGGCACCGAAATGCATAAATTAGAGGTTTTTGACCTAGGGCGATACGTAAATTGTAGTGTGTTAAACTACTTCAATCAATCAATTAGCCTATTGCAGTCCACTGCTGGACATAGGCCTCTCCCATTGTACGCCATAGCACCCGATCCTCCGCCTTGCGCATCCAGTCTACTACTTACTAGACTCTAAATTAATTCACTTTTATATTTTGTAATATATTTTGAATGAGAATGTCAATAAGTTGTTGTCTAAGATAGTTACCTGCCTATCTTACCTTAAGTTTTTACGTGGGTTAAGCTCATTCAGCATTGTGTACCCGATTTATTAGTTTTACTATATAAACTCTATCATAAACTTTATTATAACATAAAATAAGTTTAGTAACACAAATTTTACAAGACATCAGTTACAACAGGCGCACTTGAATCGTGCGAACAAAATTATCTCGATAGTTGGTTAACACTCAACAACAGTCAAGGACAGTATGAAAAATGTTATTACTTTTAGGGTATCAAGATTTTGTTGGTCGTCTGAAAGCCGAAACTCATTGATCAACTTGAGATGTGCGTAATCATTCTAGGCCTAGAATTAAGAAACTAGGAAAAGAAAGAAATAAAAAAACGAAATGGCTCAATTAAGAGCGAATTTCACCAATGAAATAAAGCGGAATCCAGTCGAACTAAACCGCGTTATCACTTTATACTAAATTAATAATACGAAGCCAGATTAATTAAACTTAAACGCCATTATTTTTACTGGTCCGACCTAAGCAATTTAGCAGCAATAAGACAGATGCCAAAGTTATTATAATACACTTTTATTTGCAATCACACACATGTAAATGTGCGATTGCATAATATACGTATCCATTAACTCATTTTAATAAATACAACAATTGTGAGTGTCCGTTTCGAAGATATAATTATTATGATGTTTCTGATTACATCTTCAAATTTAACATTTTTTTATATTTTAAAGCCTGTATCTTACGAGGAACATATTAGAACATAGACATTTTTACACTAGTAGATAATTGGAAGTCTATAGTATGATAATCAATTAAAAAGAATACCCCAAAGTACCCCTGCCTGAACAAACTTTTCATTTATACAGGAGACGGTGGTACAGTTAGAAATGCCGATTTGTTTAATTATCTCAACAAACACCCGCCAATTAAACCTGCAACTAAGAAATCTAAAGATATGTTATTGAACTATATTTATGAGGTCATTGGAGTATCAGATTTGACAACACAACAACAAAATGAGTTACGAAATTCATAACATAACATAACATGACTTCACGCCTGTATCCCCGAAGGGGTAGGCAGAGGTGTATTGCACACCCACGATTCGCCAGTTATGTTTAGGTCCCATGTAATAGGGGGGGAGCCTATTGCCATCTACCGGGCACATTATACTACTAAGCGAGCGATAATCAACATTTTTAATACACACATAACTACAAAAAGTCAGAGGTGTGCCCGGGGCGACTGGGGATCGAACTGGAGACCTCGTCTCGGTAGTCCGTTACGTACACCACTGGGCTATAGCCGAAATTCAGTACATAGCTTTTGTTTATCAGCTTCCAGATATTGGATTAAAATCGGCAAAGATGTTTCCAAATCTGAAAATAATATCAGGATTGGTTGTCTAAATGCACAATAACATCTGGAGATCATAATATTGAACAGCCTTCAACTTCTAGGTCTGTAGGTAGAGGACGCCCGAGAAAGGATTTCAAGGATTTAGGTGAGAGAACTAAGCGTAGAAGGTTAAAAGACGAAGTATCATCCAGAAGTGAAGAAGAGTTGTGCCTAGCAGCTGAGATGAAACTTCATTCAGTCGGAAAACGTAGGGCTGCTTAAGCACTTCATAATATTTCATCATCTCCTGACTGTACTGTCAAGTTACGAGACAGCGTACAAAATGATATTTCTTATTCGGCAAAAGAAGCACTAGCACTTTTTATTCAATTGAAATTAACGCGTCTTCAGTATATTGAAGTTAGGGCATCAGCTATACGAAAAAATTTACAGAAATTGTATCCACCGTACTATAAACTTTTAGAAGAGAAGGCCAAGTGTTATCCACCGAACATACAAATTACAGACATATCGGCTGAAGGTACATTCCAAAATTTAGTAGATCATACGGTGTCACGTATCGCTGAAAACCAAAAATAACTGCTTTATGTATTTTAGCGATCATAGGAACTTAGGCCTGGAAATGACCTATAAATGGGGCGCGGATGGCAGTAGTAGTCAAAAAAATTACAAACAAAAGTTTGAAAAAGAGGATTCGGATGATTCGCACGTTTTTATTACTTTGTTAGTTCCTCTACGCTTACACTACATACAAAAAAATAATGATGTAATTATTTGGCAGAATCCACGTACTAATTCCACCAGGTTTTGTAGGTCAATTAAGTTTCAATTCGTGAAAGAGACACCAGAAGTAATTAATTAATTTAAATTAATATGTATAGACAAATCGCTAATTTAACACCTACCAAGATAGATTTGTGTGGTCGTACTTATAATGTCAAACATATTTTGCTGAAAACTATGATTGATGGAAAGATCTGCAATGCTTTATCATTAAATAAGTAAACACAGAGATGCTACATTTGTAAAGCGACTACGTCTGATTTTAATAAAATTCTAGATTTAGAAAGAACCAAGATCTTTCAACCCTCAAACACTGGACTTCGGCATATCACCATTACACGCATCTATGATGATTGAGTGCCTTCTGCACATATCATATAAATTGCATGTGAAGTCGTGGCAAGTTCGGGGTGAAGAAAATGAACAGATTGTTGCCAATAGAAAAAAGAATATACAAGAACAATTTAAAGAAAAACATGGTTTGTTGGTTTGATGTTCCAAAACCGGGCTTCGGCAACACCAATGATGGCAAGGGAAGAACCTTCACACTAATTTTTTTTTTGTACATTGGAATATCAAAAAGATATTTTAAATAAAGATTAATTTATTTTAATAGCAATATTTTCAATAACAGTATTAGATTATTGTAATTCCAAGTTAAAATATTTTTGTCATTCTAAATGGTAATTATTGATCACAGTCGCGTTCTATTAATTAAATAGGCTGTCCAAACTTCATGTTAGATAGACCAAATATTTAACGTTAATCCAGTGACCGAGTTTACCAAGTTTAACTGTCAGGCAACCATATATAATGATACTGTTAGCATAACCTCATTTGTTTGAAAGCTAATTAGCTATTTGTTACGAGCTGTTAGTTAATGTTAGTTGATTCTGGTATCCAAGAGTGTATGGGGACCTAATAACAATCTTGAACCCAACCTCACTTTTCACCTTCACTTCACCTTTAGCTTATTACCAGGCGAAGCAAAGTCATATAGATATAAAACTAAAAATAACGTTCTAAGCAAGGCCCGTGTGCTTGGCTGCCACCTAAGTGGACTAAAAAAAGGAACAAACAAAAAAATAAAGCCCCATGTTAAAGTGCCAGTATGTTTAACAACATAATGATCAATTTACCGGTCCACTGGGGCAATAATTATATGATATTGCCTGAACAATATCGCCTTCATTTACTGTTCGCTTACAATAAAGATTATCTATAATGTACATTCATCAACATATGATAAAAGTTCTCGTTGCTTATTTGTTTATTCTGAACTTACTGAAACTGCAAGGGATTTATTTTGTAACGTCACTGTTTACGCACGAATTGCTTATACTTGAACAAGGACCTGCTGAAATACAGAAAATAAAGAATCTTAAACGTAGCAGCGTTTTCTTTAGAGTTTTTTTTTAAACTAGCTGTTGTCCGCGGCTTCAACCGTATGGAATTCTGACCCCGTTTCCGTAATCCATGGGTACCCATTCCACGGATAAAAAGCCTTTGTGTTATTCTAGACTATAGTCTATCCCTGTACTAAATTTCAGCCAGTGTGAAAAACATGGCCGTACTACCTAATAATTTCATTTTGAATTTTATTATCGTAATACAAATATATAACATATTTCACGCAGGTTCAAACGGTAACAATATCGTATCTGCGATGTATCTTGGAACACGTCCGCTGCTACATCTTAGACCGAGATGTTGAACTGGTGTATGGAGCTGTAAGGAAATCTAGTGATATCCTAACCAGGGATCCTATGCAGCTGGGTGCTCAGGTAAGAACAATCTTTACAGCTTTTTTTTTTTTTTTTACTTGCGGAAATCCCTTCGGATTCCCGCTGGCCAACGGGGGTGGTTATGTCGTGTCTCGACTAAAACCGCACGGTGTCCTCCCCAAGTGTCCGTTGCCGGGCACCCCGGGTAAGCCCTCGAAAGGATAACCCCAGGGTTGCCGGCGGACTTTGGCCGCCACCGCGGCCTCACCTGGTGGGGTCGGGTTTTATCCCGCTTCGGTGAGTTGGCAGGCCTGTGTAGGGCACACACGACACGCCTCCGCCACGGCCTGCTTCTGTAAGGACGGCGAGTCGGCCAACTGCCGTCCTCAGGCCCCGATCATGGAGGTCGGTAGTCCCGGGCGTAGATGAGTCTGCGGCGTCCTCGCCGCAGACTGCGAAACTCGGGGGCAGGGTTCTCTCCCGCTCCCTCTCCGCCGTCTCTTTCGCGCGCATTACCTGCTCGCAGAAAGAGGCGGTGTCGTGCCACTTGCTACCGTCGGAGACCACGGCCCTCACCATGGTCTCCAACGAGAGAACGTCCACGCCCAGGACCGCAACGAGATCCCGGCGTTGACTCACCCACGTAGGGCACTCCACCAACGTGTGGAGCGCCGTGTCTTCGCCAGGATCCTCGCAGTGCTGGCACTGCGGCGTTGTCTCCCGGTGGATGCGCCAGAGATACTTACCGAAACACCCGTGTCCGGTAACCATCTGGCACATCCGGTAGGAGAGGTCCCAATGGTCCCTCTCCAACCACTCCTTCATGATCGGTCTCACCGCCGCAATGGTGGATTCCCCCCACCTTGGGTGCTCAAGTCGCACCCTCCATGTCTTTACAGCTTAATATTTTTTATTCTATCTCGCCCATTTTGTCCTGTTGCGAGGCAAAAACATTCGAGGCGAAACCCGTGAGGTGAATGCGGAAAAAGCTGACCTAAAAAATAACGATAGAAAAGTACTATCAATATGTAATAATATGAAAACGAACAACACTTCCTGCATAAAATCAAAAAAGGGAAACACATTTCACACAACCGTCAAAAATTTACGCAAAGGGACACTTATGAATGTGTCAGATATATGTTCATGGATCAAATATCAATCAACAAACAGTCCCTTCGATGTCAGCACAGGTCACAAAACCATTTAACGGGTCCCAATAAACCTTTGTTCTTGACGAATTTAGCAAATTGGTTAAAGGTCCACTCATAAATTGAATAGCTGTATGAATGAATGAAGAATAGAGAATATAATCAAAAAGATAGGGTTAAAGAAAAAGAAAGTTATAAACCTCGAAAACATAATTTAATAGTATTTACTGCTACGGTTGTTAATACGGTGTTTTAACATGCGTACCCCTTTATTACAAAACGTAGACGGGTCTCACCTTGTAGCTACGACATTTACAGGAAGTGATTTTAATCGGTTTGATCTCGATGCACCTGACTTAGACATCTTAACGTTAGCCTCTGAGAAAGAATACCTTTACAACTAAACAGAAAGAAATGAGAACCGTACTACCTATGAAAAAAAAATTAAATCTAAATAAGCATTAGCTTTTAAAAACAAAACTGCGTTGCGTAAATTCCCGCTGCCCTAGGCTTGGATCTTGGCACCATAAATAAGAATACTTAATTATTTGTTCGCAGATAATTGCGTGGCTGCGACCTGCGGTGGCACGACGAGGCGTTCTAGCTAGGCTTGTTACCGCCGCAATGGCGTGGTGTGATGGATACGACAAACCATTGCTCGTGCCGTTAAATGGATGGTAAGAATTTATCTTACAATATTGTTTCTAGCTCTGTTATTCTTTAAGATATCATTAAATTGACTACAACGACAGTTTAAGAAATTACAATCGATATACATGTGTGAAAATTGCCCAGTTAGTAGGTATACGATGACCAAGTCTATTTTAAAAATATCAAAATAAATTAGTTAGTGCGTACTAATATTCTTATTGAGCGACTTTATTACAACGACATATAATGTTTGAAATTATGTCCTTTGTCAAATAATTTGATAGTGTCCGGAATACAACATAAAACTTGACATGCTATAACAAATATTATAACTTCAATCAGAATATTTTTGATTAGATACATTATTATTATTATTTCGGTTGTTAGAATCACTTTTACCATTTTGGTAAAAGTGATTCTAAGCAAAAGCGTTCATTTAGCGACCACAAAGCCTTTGGACTGTGTTTTAAATCTAAATCTAAAATAACAAAGCTACCTAGCAATGATTGCCTTGTTAGGTTAAATTAATGAAAATAGTTCTTATTAGGGTTCCGTTGCCAAATGGCAAAAAACGGAACCCTTATAGATTCGTCATGTCTGTCTGTCCGTCCGTCCGTATGTCACAGCCACTTTTTTCCGAAACTATAAAAACTATGATGTTGAAACTTGGTAAGTAGATTTATGCTGTGAACCGCATTAAGATTTTCATAGAAAAATAGAACAAAAAACAAAAATTTTTTTTTCATCTGACCCATACGTGTCTATGGATAGGTCTTCAAAAATGAAATTGAGGTTTCTTAAATCATTTTTTTCTAAACTGAATAGTTTGTGCGAGAGACACTTCCAAAGTGGTAAAATGTGTGTCTCCCCCCCCCCCCTGTAACTTCTAAAATAAGAGAATGATAAAGCTAAAAAAAATATATGATGTACATTACCATGTAAACTGCCAACGATAATTGGATTGAGCGAGGTCTAGTAAGTAGTTTTTTTTAATACGTCATAAATCGGAAATCGCAATTTACCTTTCATTCAATCAACTCAAATATAAAAATTCAAAAAAAGCACTATCATGTGACTTGCTACTACGGAACCCTTAATGGGCGAGTCCGACTCGCACTTGGCCGCTTTTTTTATACTCAGTTCGTCCTTGGACCACTTCTAGCGTATTGTTGTTACAGCTAACTTGCAGTTTAATAAGTAGTTGCAAGAGTGCAATTTATTATTTTGTTTCTATGGCTTACAGCGAACCTCTTTAGTAAAATCCTTGTTCACCGATTGAAAAATTCTAGGTTTAAAATCTCACTGAGGCAAAACCACGTGATAATGAATCTGGTTAGTTGCGAATCTGTTTACTTGAGAATTTGATGAGTACCTAAGTTAAACCGACTAAAACCATAAGGGGTCTCTTTCAAAACGAAGTACCCTTTATACCCCGGCTGAACTTGGCCACTATTACTGGTGACCCCACCCTCTTGATCAGTTACGTCAGACATGACTGCGCTGCTTGATATAACCCGTGGCCATCAGTTAATAACCTGCCATCGCTAAAGCGTTATAGAGTACTGAAGTTGTCCAAAGTTACAGATGAAAGACAGCTACTATATATCCTTAACGGATATGGTCGGCCTCAGATCAAATTTGCTGCAGGCAATTTGCAACAACGAAACCAATCTGATCATCAGATGTCTATGCTATTATGTCATTGCTCTTAAAATCCAAAAGAATCTTAAGGCGATAAATCCTCAATGCCCTCTACTAATAGGGAGGGATATGTAAAGAAATTGAGTAACCTAAACGTGGACCACGGCTGATTTTGCAGAATATTTGATGGAATTAATAACGCCTGGCACTCTCTATCGAAGGCCTGACTGCAAAGTAATATCTATCACCACACCCATGGCTGCTTGTGCGTATCTGTTCATTCGTAAAAAAAGTTGTTGTTCATTAATCGCCTAATTCGTCACGCGGCCTCGCCCCCTTGTTTTTACATCGCGTGCTCTACTTCGGAACTGAACAAACGAGGTATTTAGTTATCTCTATATACATCTAAACGGAAAGCTATAAGGTAGTAATGAGCTGTTAATAAACGTAAACGTAATAGTTTTTGTGATTTTTATATTGAAATTATCTTGGGTGTAAGTGTCAATAAATCTTGAAATAAAACTATTTTTAACGGATTCTATCGCGATTTACTTTGATGTTATTTTATATTTTACATTGATCCTGGCGTGTCGGTTGCTTTTCAGCAATGTAGAATATAAAATAATATTAAAATAAATCGCGATAGAATCCGTTAAAAATTGTTTTATTTCAATATGTGACATTTGCGTAAACTTCCGACAATATCATGTCAATAAATCTGTTATTTAAGTATTTTAAGTTTTTGTTATAGCCATTAGTTGTATAGATTATACCCATTATTATAAGTCTTCTATCTTTTCTTTGTGTAATAAACACTTTCGTTACTACCCCGCCGAATGCATAGTTATATATGTAGCTAAAACTAAAAAGAATAAACTGAAACCACGAGATATCTACAGACAAAAAAAAGGTTTTACAAGTCTGCAAGTAAGACCAAGAAAACCTCTATAAAAATCACCCAGTAACAGGCCTAACGTCAATGACAAAAACTACCTCACTTTTGCCATACTGAATTGGTGAAATGTGGCTGGTAATATACATACATACATATACTCACGCCTTTTTCCCTCCGGGGTAGACAGAGACAACAGACCGCCATGTGCTTCTGTCCTGTTCTGTCGATTTGCTACTCTGAATGTAAAAGGGGCTGGTAATATATTATATTAAGGATTAACACGTGTATAGGTGATTAAAACCCAAATTGCGGCAAATAGTTACTGTCCTACGCAATACGGACGAGGATATAGCTTTAAATTGTGGGCTTGTTCCGATTTCCGAGCTGTTATTAAGTTTTCTAAAAAAGTACCATTGTCCAACCCAGGTATCGAACCCGTGATTACAGTAACCTATCCACTACCGCGACACCACTAAAATAAACTAGGCACATAGAACATGGAACAATATTTTACCGTGTGCACTGAAAAGCTATGAGCATATTTGTATTATAAATTCACACCATACCCTTTTTTTTTTCGTGCGGAAAAACACGAGAATGGAAGTTCTAATATTATACACAATATATACTATCTAGATCGATGTATATATAATATACCTAATTGTATAATTCTATTACGAACATGGGGCATTCGAAGCAATTCAGACGAGGTAACGCACCTGGCCACGAGCTTTTTTCAATTTTGTAATGTCAACAGTCGTTTTAACAAATACTGCATTATTGTTATACCATATTTGATACCTATTAAGATATCGCAGGTACTTAAATTTATTTTAACTCGAAACTTAACGCTCTCTACGAGTTCAACAATTTCACTCAATATTACTTGTGCTGTTTATAATATTTTTGTAAACTACAGTGTTGCCATAATCAGAACCCAAACAAAACTGCAAAATTAATAAGAAATCATACATCAACAAACATTAAACAATACAGATACGAATAGTAAGTTTTTCCTATTTTAAAGTTTGTTCAAAATAGGTGAATGACAAATAACATATTACGTAATACAATTTTAAATACGTCATTGGATAATATTACACCTGTCACACGCCACATCCCATTCCAGAAATGTTATTTTTCTCCTGCAATTTGCGTCATATCCGTACCATAAGTAACATAAATAAATCACGTTTTATTCCTAAACTCTCTTATCGCGATTCCAATGATTCCATGAAGGTGTAACCATAGACTTATTTGTGGAAGTGACACGTGTGGCAATAAGGAGCTTCAAGTAAAATAAGCACTGCTACAAAATTCCTCAAATATTTTCTATTTGATTTTAGAATTCCTTTGAGGAAAAATATTCGTTAATTTAATATTTGCTTGTAAAAATATTTTATTACTTTTTAAATTCTGAAGTTAATGTCAAAACAGGAACTCAGAAGTCGTTATTTTTTATGAGAAACAAAACAAACATTTTTTTTTTTTTTTTTTTTTTTTTACGTGCGGAAATCCCTTCGGATACCCCCCCGCTGGCCAGCGGGGGTGGTTATGTCGTGTCTCGACTAAAACCGCACGGTGTCCTCCCCAAGTGTCCGTTGCCGGGCACCCCGGGTAAGCCCTCGAAAGGATAACCCCAGGGTTGCCGGCGGACTTTGGCCGCCTTCGCGGCCTCGCCTGGTGGGGTCGGGTTTTATCCCGCTTCGGTGAGTTGGCAGGCGTGTGTAGGGCACACTCGACACGCCTCCGCCACGGCCTGCTTCTGTAAGGACGGCGAGTCGGCCAACTGCCGTCCTCAGGCCCCGATCATGGAGGTCGGTAGTCCTGGGCGTAGATGAGTCTGCGGCGTCCTCGCCGCAGACTGCGAAACTCGGGGGGCAGGGTTCTTTCCCGCTCCCTCTCCGCCGTCTCTTTCGCGCGCATTACCTGCTCGCAGAAAGAGGCGGCGGCGTGCCACTTGCTCCCGTCGGAGACCACGGCCCTCACCATGGTCTCCAACGAGAGAACGTCCACGCCCAGGACCGCAGCGAGATCCCGGCGTTGACTCGCCCACGCAGGGCACTCCACCAACGTGTGGAGCGCCGTGTCTTCGCCAGGATCCTCGCAGTGCTGGCACTGCGGCGTTGTCTCCCGGTGGATGCGCCACAGATACTTACCGAAACACCCGTGTCCGGTAACCATCTGGCACATCCGGTAGGAGAGGTCCCCATGGTCCCTCTCCAACCACTCCTTCATGATCGGTCTCACCGCCGCAATGGTGGATTCCCCCCACCTTGGGTGCTCAAGTCGCACCCTCCATGTCTCCATGAGTTCCTGGCGGAGCAGGGACACAAAACAAACATTTTGTCAAAGAAATAAAGAAAAGAACAGTTTTTGACGATTCTTTGATCAGATTTTTTTTTTATTTGTTCTCTAATACAAAATATTGGTAAACTAGTTTGTTAATGTTATATTACCTAACATTAAAAGGTAATGCAACTTTCTGATTGAAAGACTAACCCTAGACAAGGTCACAGGTTTCTTAAGAAAAAAGTGAGCACTAGGACCCTATAACCCTACCATATTGTCCTTTTCCCAAATGACTTAATTATTACTAAATTATTAATTACGACTTAATTTATTTTCAGTTTGTTCTTAAATGTTCCAAACTAATTCCACCGTTCTATTTTCTAAAAACAAAAACGCTTGTGAACTTACGTCAGCAATTTTCCGAATCCCGAAGCCCTTTAAGCTAACAGGTAGGGACGCTTGAAGCCGTTTAGTCATTCAAATTCATGCTTAGATTTTGTATAAAACGTTTGGAATAATTTATCCATTCTATCTTAAAGTGCCAAACATTTAAAATGTTGAGTCGATCACAGTTAGTTAATAAGGAAAGTTTAGATAATAATACGTAGTTTGCCCTTAATATACTCTACCAGTTTTCTGTTAAGTTTAGAAAGATCGCCACAAAATAAATATAAGCCAAAATATTTTGATGTGTGTCCTATGTTGGAAATCTGAAGTAGATTATTCACAAAGAATCCCTAATATTTACCTGCAACTCTTTGTTTTCAAACTAAACCCTGGCTGGATAAATATCATCATCTAACGTTTACAAATCGTATTCTACGCGTACTGGCCGAAAGATTCACATTCTGCTTTACAAGCAGTAGTGTTTTTTTTTTTTTTTAACGTGCGGAAATCCCTTCGGATACCCCCCCGCCGGCCAGCGGGGGTGGTTATGTCGTGTCTCGACTAAAACCGCACGGTTTCCTCCCCAAGTATCCGTTGCCGGGCACCCCCGGTAGGCCCTCGAAAGGATAACCGGCGGCGTGCCACTTGCTCCCGTCGGAGACCACGGCCCTCACCATGGTCTCCAACGAGAGAACGTCCACGCCCAGGACCGCAACGAGGTCCCGGCGTTGACTCGCCCACGCAGGGCACTCCACCAACGTGTGGAGCGCCGTGTCTTCGCCAGGATCCTCGCAGTGACAAGCAGTAGTGTAAGGAAATTTAATGGTTATAAAGATCAAGGAAGTAAATATGCATGACGTCATATTGCACAGGCCAATATCAAACTAAAAATGTGCAATATCTACGCTGATTACTACCCATAGCACGTTTAATTATCTCATTAATTGGTGTGCTTATCTATTCCATTACTTTTTCGTAACAAATGCTCTCAGGGACAACTGGAATGAGCTCCCATGCCCATAGACGATTATCTTTAATGAGAAACTCAGGAAAAATAATTGGGTTGGAGTGAAAAAAGAAATGATCCTATCTTATCCTTTGTAATAGTATCGAGTTTCATTTTATTAGAGGTCTTTATTATACGCAGCTCATTAAGGAATCACCCAGTATAGTAACGAAGGACATTATGGAACTATAACCTAGTTGAAATTAAACTAGATAAGACACTTATTCGTAACTACCTCACTTAGCTGGTTGATGAGATTCTTTATAAACAATTTTTAAATCTTGTAAGCTACCGTCATGAAGACTTCTGACTGAACGGCCTGAGCTTGTTTCTATTGGTCGGTTGTACCTACTGAAGTAGCCATCCTGATAGAAAATTTTTGCATCATCTGCCTGCATCCGTCAATCAGCAGGTGTACCAACTTGCAGATGAAGTTGGCTTGAGCCTCGAAGAATATGATATTAATGGGGCCTCATACACCCAGAATTATTTATATGAAAACACAACGAACGCAAATTACTAAGTGCTCTGGACTCTGGTGCAAGTCAAGTCAAAGTCAAAAATCATTTATCCTTTATGATCCATAATACAGCATTTACGAAACCATAAAAAAAATTGAACAAATGTTTAGCAAATGGACCACCGGTTCACAACTTGACCCCGTCCTGAGAAGAAACTTTTTTGGTCTATTTCCAAACATGTTTACTTAATTTATATACAATGTTTTGTTTCAGTAGCATAGCAGAGTTAACAGTTTATTTCGAAGCGTTTTTTTTTCTTTTCATGTAATCAACTAAACGTAATCTTTTCTGAATCTTTATTGCTATGATGAGTTCGATTGTACTATTTTCTATTCTCATAGGCTCCAACCACCGATAGCCTCCACCGTGCGCGTGGTATCAGTCGGTGGGTCAACGGCTGGCGCCGGTGCGAAGCTACTACAGTTGGCACCCTCGGGACAGCATCTGGTGCTGGCCCCATCGGCTGGTGACCCTCAGCTCTGGCATGTTATGTCTAACTCGAGAGTCCACACTTTCAAAGGTCAGTATTCTTTTCTACAAACTTTAATGTAAGATTTAATCATTGAACGCTGTACAGGGTGTACGGTCACCTACTAAGATCTTTGGGACTCAAGCTAACCTAACTTGTGAGCCGGTACACCTAGTGCTCAACGCACCAGTCTCCGGTGCGGGTTTTTCTCTCGGGGTTGGGGGTCCGATGGCAGCCGCTTACGTAAAAGCTAAGATAAATCAATAATGAAGAGAAAGCGAGCGGATCCCGGGTTCCAAAGTATACGCTTCCAAAATATTATAATATAATATGGATCTGATCACCAATATATATATATATATATATATGCTGTACATTCAGAAGGAAGGGGATGCCGTTCAACTAATCAACAGTTGACTAACGTCTATACAAGGATTTCCCAAAGGTGCCGTCAAACAATCAAAGTGCTTTGATTAAATTTGTAGAAAGTTATGATTAATAAAGTTCTTTATAACCACTTTACATCATACTTAAGTACTTAGGATACATCTTTAATGATAATATACTCGTACTTATAGCACAGGAGTTCAAAATAACGTTCGGTTATCATTTATCGTACAAAAAAATAAATGGTGAAGAAGCTATTTTCCTGATCAGATTAAAATAAGTTTATATTTTTCAAGGTCCTGTTAAGATTTATCGTAATAGAAAAAGTCTGTCGCCCACCTTTTGACCACTACCTACTGATATTACACTAAAGACAAAACAAACATTTTATACAACGAATTAGCATATTATCTACTCGTAGTAGTATATTATGTAATCCACTGCTGGACATAATCCACTCCTAATATGCACCGTAGCCCCCGGTTTCCTGGAAACACATAACAAGTATGCACAAAGTTCAATATCCCATGAGGATAGCAAGCTAGCCGATTGTCTCTCAGCACTACAATGAATTAATTTCCTGCATCGATTCCCACAGCCTTTGCGGAAATGATAGTTCCTTAGAACGAAGAACATATAGGTTCTCTAAGATCTTAACCAAAGTGAAAGTTCTTTACATCATCAATGTTGCAGTGTTGACAATGAGTTGTTATCTATAGTAGTGTAATACAGAAGTTCTCCGATACATTACGTCTTGGGTAGATGGCTCGAGCGTCGCCCCATGAAGTAATGTATTGGATAATCAGACGTGTTCAGATAGCTCAGTTTGTCATAGTATTCCCCTTGTAAGGGATTGGTCGCGGGTTCGAGTCCCGTCCTGGATGTTCACTTTTTCCGATCTAAATTATAAGTAATGAACTTATTGACACAGTCGTTCATAGTGAACCTTTCCTATAGAATAATACAATATTCATTATTTACCCAAAGAGGTCATTACACACGGGCCTCAAACGTATTTAATCAATTCATTGCTTCCCTCACATCAGTAACAGAGCCAACATTATGAAACATTCGTAGGTAATTAATTATCTTGATTGTAATGGTATCGAACATAATATTATTGCATACTCACTGAAATTTGATTCTATCTATGATTTTCGACGTTTGATGCTGGTTAACGTTTTCGACTGCCCTTTTGAAATATAATGAAATTTAAAATCGAATTACACAAATATGAATCTCCATCGCTTTGTTTTATTCCATAGAAGCTTAATGGATACGGGTAATGCGGTTTTTCTATTATAGAGTCTTATATTTTACCGTCGGGATTGATTTATTTTTTGATCGTTTAGATAGACGATTCAATACAAACGCAATTTAAGCAATTCTCTTGTTATAAAAGATAATAGTGAGCAAATTTATTTCGATATTAATCTAAATTATCAACTAATGGAGCCCATAAACAATTTGCAGATTTATTTGAAGATTCAATTAAATTTTAGGGTTGAAAACATTCATTTAATAAAATTAAAATCTTATTATTTGGTGTTATCGTATGATTTGCATTATCCCGACGTTTCGGTTCACAAGGTGACTAAGATGGTAGTTTTCTCATGTCTGGAAGTGTAAAGTTATATCAAAGAACCGAACTGTGTTCTCAGTGTCTTGAAGTTTTATTGTCATTTACTTTTTCTTGGCTTTGATTAACTGAATGACTGGATCTTAAGCTGATGGTATATTCCAATCATCTACTTTATTGAAATTAAGATGTGAATGTGAATTAAGAATTTCAATTTTATTTTCATCATCATTATCAATGCTTTATTTGATTTGTAACAAATTATTACCCAGTTATACCACAATTGTATTCATAGTATGTACTTCCTTAACGAGAAGAAGCTATATTTGACGTACGCAGTACGCAAATTTATGATAAGCTTCCTTACTGGATTAAAGGTGAAAATCCGTAAAACCCTTGCATCAAATTCACGATTGGACTCCATGGGAATCACCTACGTCCTCTATTGAACATTAAATCTCAAAAGGTACGTTCACAGGTTCAATTCGAAATAAGCAGGGAAGCCTGGCACTTGGGTCCCTTAGTAGTAGATTTGTGATTATAATTTATCTGCGGCCCAAATACATAGACCCTTGGGAGCGTAGAGGGAGAGATAAACACTGGAAAGTAAGAAGTCTTCTACACAGTGCAATACAAAAGTTACATATTACAAATTAAAGACAAATAAGAAAGGAATAAAGAGAACACGAAAGAAATAATTAATTTAGGAATCTAAGATCTAAAATTGCTTCCAAGAACTAAATGTAAAAAAATACTAAGGTTTAACCCCTGGCCTGACCGGAACATTTTCCATACTTCTTGCTGATATTGAAAATTTTCCAATACCAAATTGCCTACTAATAATTTGCTAGACCCGGGAACCCAAAGCGGGATCCCAGTTGGATTCATTATTACTTCAGATTTTTATCGGAAAAGAGAACATCCAGGACGGAACTTGAACTGCCTACTGCTTCACATGGGCATTGATATACATAATTTCTTTGATGTCTGACCCACAAATAAACACAAATGTTGAATATAAAACTAAGAATATTTTTACAGCCGTTATTATACAACGTTATATAGCTTTGTCAACGTTACATAGCTATTCGTGAAACATTCAATCTGTAACTGTGTAAAAATAAATGAATTTGAATTGAAATATACCCTATCCTAGCTAAGAAGGATCCTGCATCTCTACACAAACATATTTAATTTGTTTAATTCATAACTTATTGTTTCTATTGTCTAGGTCATTCAGGAAGAATCCTCTGCATGTGCGTAACGCGAGAGTCTCAGTACCTCCTCACCGGCTCTGAGGACACCAGTGTCATCGTTTGGGATCTTCATACGCTGGCTGTCAAGACTAAAATATTGTAAGTCAATATCATATCTATCACTTTTGGACACTGCTATCTGGAATTTCATAGAAGGAAAACATCCCATTGCTTTTGACGTGATGAAAAAATTAATGAAGTATGTATAAAGACGGTGGTTATTGAAGCTTTAGCAACAGATTTACTAACGCAAAGAAATGCACTCCTTTGATCTTCAAGAAAGTCGTTAAATATTTTAAATACTTAATCATACTCTAAACGGCGCCACAATTCCTGGCCAAACCACTTACCATCTCCAAAAGTAGCGGGATCCTCGGTGTCGATATTTTTAGTGAAGTCCAGTATCGCAGTTTTCTTTATAAGTCGCAAGTCCGGCCCCAGATGGAGCACTGCTGTCACCTTTTTGTCGGAGCACCTACATACCAACTGGATCCGTCGACGATCCCATACTCACAGGCAGTGTAGAACCTCTCAATGTTAGGAGAGATTTTGCCTCCCTGTGCGTTTTATATGCCTATACAATGGGGTGTGTTCAGAAGAATTGTTTGATATGATGCCAACGGCGACATTCTATCATCGCAATGCTCGCCACAGACAGGGAATTCATTCTCATACGTTGCGACCACAAACGGTGCGTACAGTGAGGCATAAAAGGCACTTTATTCCGCGCACCCTCATGCTGTGGAATGATCTCCCTGCTGTGGTTTTTCCAAGCGACTACAATATGAACCCCATAGGAACATCAAGAAGGGTATTAGAAGGTTTTTAAAGGGTCGACAGCGCGAGTGTGATGCCCCTGGTATTGCATACGTCCATATGCTGCGGTAACCGCTTTCCATCAGGTGGTCCCTGTGCTTGTATGCCAACTGAGTGCTATAAAATAAAATGTCGGCAAACTTCAAAACTCAAAATCATGAACTAATCAACTTTTACATAAATTTATTATATACCAACGATGTTTTTCTTTCATATACTATAATGTTTATAGTACCATACCATTTAATCAGAGTTAGATAAAATGACTGAAGATCATATATCGAACATAATTTTTGTATGTATGTTCACAAACTGTGTACCGTATGTATGAGCTGATTAGTAATCTTATAAAAAATAACGCAACCCGAAGTTGATGACAACTGAAAGATACACTGCGCAACAAGTTCTCCAATCTACAGGTGACATCCTTCCTTTCCTTCCTTGTAAGATTCATATTAGGGGGTGCACAAGCAATATCCCAATTTAATTAGAATTTGCTGAATATGAGAACCAACTCGTATATTATAGCAGAATCTGAGACTATGTGATGAGGATTTCCAATGTATAAAGTAAGCTATTATAGCATGCTGACCTTGCTTTTGATCCATTATTGGTCTTAGTAAATGTGGAGTGAAACAAAATGTTAAGCATTTTATTAATAGATTGCTCTGTTGAAACCCCGTAGAAGTCGGTATGGCACTCTATGTTCCATAAAGTAAACTTTTGAGCAATTTATGTTTTGCTCATGGAATTTGATTAATTTGACGGACGAGTAGGGAAATAGATCCCGGGCGCCAAAATGTAAACTTTGGAGATAATGAGATTGGAGCTCTAATGAATAAACCGATCTTATAATTATTAATTTAACTGTAAAATCTATGATTGCTTTCGATTTTTATTTTTTGGAATATCTATTTTGTAAATAGTTCGAAACATATAAGGACTAGTACATTGTACACACAGTACATGAAAATTTATTTAATAATAATAAATATCTCTTCTAATTTAATTGGAAGCAGATGTAATTAATTGTTAATTTGACAGCTCGTACCTTTTTTTTTTGTGCGGAAATCCCTTCGGATGGGTTTCCGAAGGGGCGGGGGGTCCCCGCCGCCCCGTCGGGCTTGAACCGACTAAAACCGCACGCCGTCTCGGGTCTACAAACGCCGGGGTGTAAGGTTACCCATAGAGCATATCCCTCGCACGCAGACTGACCCTGGGCCTTTCGCAGTGTCCCCTCTGATAACAGCAGAGGGGTACCTGGAGCGACCACTCCCGCGGGCCCGCCATACTCCGACCCCCTCATGCAATGGGGTCAGCTGGCCCTGAAAAGGGCCGGTCGGTCGGACTCTTGGCCGTTGACGTTGACGCCAGCTACTCCAGAGGAGCAATCAATGATGCGTCATCGCCCACGTTGCCCAGGGCGCACCAAACTTGGAGGTGATCCAACCAGTCGCACCCCTGACAGCTCGTACCCGTGAAACGAAAGACATTAAGTTCATTACATACGGACCATTATCTCCACTGAAATAGTGATTAATATAAACTGTTTCATTATAATAAGACTCTAAATACAGATAAAGAATATGCATATGTTGGTAATTATAAACTACTCATAATGTGTTTAAATATCTATAATTACCTACGTAATCTAATCTAAATACTTTACATTAAAGATAAAATTATGGTAATAAAAATTTGGATTCATTTATTGAATTATACGACAGACATAAAATAATTCAGATTTGGAATATTAGATCAAATTGATTGTCAGTGAGCATAAATCTATGTTTCTTGATACGATGTTTTTGTTGTTGAAGTATACAGGTTTTTTTTTTCATTTAATATATTTAATGATTTCTGATATAATATAGTGTTATAATTATGCTCCAGTTTTTCCTCGAATAGAGGGAACTTATTAAGTTTTTACCATTAACATTTCTAAAATTGAATGAATGAGACCAAGACCTAGCGAAGGGGAGGACGAAAAACCGGAAAGCGGACCTCGGGCTCCTAAGTGAAATCGGATTCGGAGATCGGACTCAACGCTGAAATAATGGTCAATTAGAACATTATTTGTGTAAATTAATATTATTTTTAATTGTTTCGTAGAGAACACATAGCACCAGTGCTGTGTGTGGCCGCGATCGTTAACAGGTCATTAGTGATCAGTGGGGGGGAGGACTCCGCTGTTATCGTGACCTCACTCGTAGATGGCGCACTAGTGAGTATAATGTCATTCAATTTGTGTTAATGTCCTTCTTACTTTGAGAAAAGGTATAGGTACATAGTTTCTTTGTAAACATTTTTTTTTTTTTTATCGTGCGGAAATCCCTTCGGATACCCGTGCCAGCGGGGGCGGTTATGTCGGGCTTGAACCGACTAAAACCGCACGCCGTCTCGGGTCTGCAGACGCCGGGGTGTAAGGTTGCCCATAGAGCATATCCCTCGCACCCCGACTGACCCTGGGCCATCTCCGGTTTCGAGATGGCCCCCTCGGGTTTGGGAACCACGGTGTCCCCGTCTTGCCCCGGTTTGGGGGAGGGGCGCTAGTCGCCCCACCGTCCCGGCCTGCTTCTGCTGGGGTGACAGGTGGCCTCACCCGCCACCCCCAGGCCTGCGCTCATGGAGGACGGAGGTCGTTAAGCGACCTCCGGCGCCTGAGTCGCCTGCGACGCGCGGCGAGCAAGTTGCGGGCTCGGCGGACCAGTACCTAAACTCAATAATGTTTTTCTCAATCTCATTATAGGCAATAGCAAAACTAATAAGATATAATATAATAATAACACGTTAAATAGTGCTACGCAGATGAACTTCGCGGACGTCCGCGCCGGATTGTTAAATGTACTGAACATATATAGTGCGTTCACTGCGACGCAGACTCTCCGCGTGGTGGTGAACCTTTCGGGCATAAAACCAGCATTGTACTAATACGCTACGCACTGATTACATTATTATTTATCCACGCAGGACAACGTCTGCAGAACCACTCGCGGAGAATCCGCATTGCACTGTATAGTACCAAAACCTATATTTTTTACCAACACGTGTATTTCCTTCTTCCGACAATCCCGGGGACTGTAACCGGGTCATGAAAAAACATCTAACCAGGCCTTGGTATCATTTTTTTTTTTTATCGTGCGGAAATCCCTTCGGATGCCCCCCCGCCGGCCAGCGGGGGCGGTTATGTCGGGCTTGCACCGACTAAAACCGCACGCCGTCTCGGGTCTTCAGACCGGGGTGTAAGGTTACCCATAGAGCATATCCCTCGCACCCCGGCTGACCCTGGGCCATCTCACCACTAACAGCATCGCTCATCCTGTCTCCTCTGAAAGCAGAGGAGTACGGAGAGCGATGTGTCCCCGCCACGTTGGGTATTGGCCGACGATTAATGCCAACCCTATGAAGGGGTGAAGGGGAAGCCATTGACCGCCGCCCAGGGTGTACCGGCCGCTCCGATTCCGTTCCACCCGGACTGCAGCGGGATCGGAATCGGAGCGACACTCGAGGAGGTTACCCAACACACACCCCAGGCCTTGGTATCTAATATAACTACAATTTACACACATACACAGCTACATGTCATAGACAATACAGGTATATTATCTCCAGGTCACAAAACTCGATCATCACCGAGGACCTGTAACAGGCATCAAAGTAATACAAGATGGTGAAATCTTGGTCACCTGCTCACAAGATGGCACTGTTTGCACTTGGGACGTGGACAACTTCACACTGCTCAGCACGGTGTCAGCTGGGGTGCCAATAGCAGCCATGGAAGTGACAGATGACAACGTGTTCTTGATAACACTGCAAGGGGAAAATGAACTGCATATCAGAACGTTTATTACTGGAACGCATTTGCATATTCTGAAGAGGCATAAAACCAAGGTAAGTTGGTGACATATGATACTGTTATTATACATTAGAGTAGCTGTCAATTTAATTTAGTTTTTATATTATCCAAAATTCTAAAACCAAGCCATCGAGCCCATCTTGCATCCTTATCATCCTACTAATATTATAAATACGAATGTTTGTAAGTATGGATGTCCATACAGGATGACAGACGGGCAGTACAACAAACATCCATATGTTTGTTACTCTTTCAAGCAAATACGGCTGAGCAGATCTGGCTGAAGTTTGATACAGGGATAGATTATAGTCTGGAATAACACTTATACTACTTTTTATCCCTGGCATAGGTTCCCATAGAAAGCGGGAACTCACGCGGGAGAAGCTGCGGGCAAAAGTTAGTCACCTATAAGGCTGTTTACAATCCACTGCTGAACATTTTGTTTCCTCTTCTTGATATTTGACAATTTGGATATTTAACAATATTTTTGTGATGATGAATGGTATGTGAGGTACATGCCCAAGATATGCCCTCTCAAATAATACTTTAGACTCTTTAGAATAAGTCTTACGGTACTCTTTTCTTTAATCTCCGCGCACTTGGGAATCTTTCATCCATAAGGCCAATAAATTAAAATGTAGCTGCAGTCTGTCTCTATATGTTGTGACTCTCCCCTCCCTTATTTCTTCTTTAACAGTTCTGATGCCAAGCACTCGGTTAAGTCTTTTATTAGTATCATACCATGGTGCATTTACTATCATCCTTAGCATTTTTGATTGAACATAAGGCTCTATCAATATGCACCGTAGCACCTGGTCCTCCAATAATATACATCCAATAATAATTTGTCCCTTTATTAAAAGTATGGGATTAATAAAAAATATTCTTCTATCGTTTTGACGCAACTCCCAGTAACTCAATTGACATAAACATGAATAATATGATAGCAATTCATTTAGTCAAATATAATAAAATGATAAAATTGTTTAAGTAATTTATAACTCCCTTGTCATTGATTAATTAATAATCAAATTCCGGAACCCCTTACCATGCAGATCCATTTTCTTGATTCGTTTGGAAGTTTAGGAGTTTCGTTAAAAGAGTACTAATTGTAATAAAAAATGTCGTTATTAAAGAGTCTGTTCGTTTGAACATGCTAATCTTTGGAAATATTTGGTAAATTTGAAAAAATATTGAAGGTATTTAAGGTAAAACGGGGTACGTTTTTAGTAAAGATACCACAGGGCACAGCTATAATTATTGTTGCAAAAACTGAAAATAATTTGCAACTCCACACATTTCATTCATCTGGTGCAGGCTTTAGTGTACGGATAAGTACCATACGTTATTTAAAGTCTATTGTCAGCAATATCGATATAGTCTTTGATAGTACATAGGCTATTTTTTATCTCGGGAATTGATTTGGGACTTTTTCATTGGGAATAAAATGTCAGTGAATCTCGGAAACACGAGCAGTATTTCACACATACGGTGTCACGTGCGTTAACTATTCAATATTGCAACTGTAGTTTTGGTTCAGCATCTCGTCACTTAAGATGTTTTAGAGATTTTATATCTACCGTATCATGGAAATGAAGTCCCAGAATAGAATTAAGCTAGTAACAGAATATTTATAAACTTAACAAACCTGCTTGATAGTCTTGAAATAGCAAATAATATTGTTATTAGAGTTACAAAATAAAATAAATGCCTAAGTCTAATAAAGTAACTTTGTAAACAAAAAACAAAAAAAGAAAACTATTGTTCCTTGAAACCACTTGAAACAAAAAAGCTTTTGTTTAAAAAATCTCGGTTCTGTTACGTTTTATGGAAAACTGCTTTGAAATTAAGGAAAGTATTTAAGCCATTTCTTAATATAATAATGTAGATATTAAATATCTCAATATACACTTAGAGGATCGTATTTGACTAGCTGTTCCCCGCGGGTCCACCTGCACGTCACACTAAACAGTGACATGATCGATTATAATAAGCAACAGAAAGCTAGACTCAAAGGAAATTTCAGTAACTGGCCTATCGCGTTGTGAATTATGTTGAACATCTTCACAGCACACAAGCTATAGCATCAGGACACCATATTACAAACATTCATAATTTAATAACGTAAAGGCGAAGACGAATTCTACCATCCTTGCAACGCGAGATTTACTTGCTGAATCTTCATAAATTAAACTGATTCCTACTAAAAACTCCTTATCTCCTAAACAAAATCACTTTTTACTTTCATTTCCAGCCCTATTCAATGCACAATGAGGACAAAAAAGAACAAGTTTGAACAAAACGGCCCCATGTTGCGTTCCGCAATAACTTCACCGTTAGAATTTTGTTCAGTAATATGTCCCCATTATCTCGAACAAAGTTAATCTCATTCTCTCTCGGTGAGACACAAGAATGATGTTTAATTAGATTGTAAACGTTCCTTTATTAAAGATAGACTTCATTGCACAAACTTGAAAAAGTTCACTCGACCTTGGTAACACTTTGTATTAAACTGTTTCTTAAATAACAAATTAATTAGTTTTATAAAGTCATTAATTAATTAAGACAGACGGGCAGTACAACTTGATTGAGACCTTGAGACCTACATGTGTTACGAATTTATGCCAAGCTTCCTTCGTAAAATGCTGAGCAACTTTTAAACACTTGTTCAGGTAAAATAAATAACCTTATTTTAAGCCTTAAAAGGTTTTAAGGTATAATTTTAAGCTTTAGAACAGTTAGAAATGCTTGTTTTCCGTGGAATGAAGTTCTGTAAAATATCTCCTTTGGGATATAATTTAAGAGACATGAAAAATCGTAAAATGTATATGTTCCATCAAAAGTAGTTGTGGCTTTCCATCAAGTATCACGCGGAATTTGCTAGCCAGCATTGAAATAAAGGTATTGAATTCAGATAAAGGCTTACTAAAAACAAATTCCTCTGTTAAGTTTTTTTTTAAGTTTAATTCTTGCAATAACACTGAATGTGCAGAATCGTAACTTCTATTTCCATACAAATATTTCATATTATATGATCATCACTTCATTTCCCAACCTCAATTTTCAGTAAAGGAGTCTAATGACCGAATATTTAAACCTACGTATATGTCGGAAACATCCTTGACATTCTACCCGACATTCAACCGCCGTAATAGGGGATCAGTAAATTGGTTAAGCTCTTTATTCGTTATAGAAAATAGATTACCACCGATTTCTGTTAAGTGCTCTCGGACTACGTTTTCTTATTACATTTTGGTGGCAACGCGCCGCTAACAGCCTCTATTACGTTACTATTGATATTGAGTGTTCGAAACTTTTCCTTGTATATTGGACGATGGTCATGGTTTCCAAGTTTTATAACAATAACTTTAATATTACGGTCAAGTAAGACAAAGAAATAATTATATTTTCCTTATTTATCTACAATTTCAATTCTTCACATTGATTATTTTAGGGTTCCTCGTTGACATCAATTCTCACTCGAAATGCTTTTAACATAGAAAGCCACAAAACCATTAGAACCTTTTATCTCCAAACTTTTACAATAACTTTTGTACCTTCATTAAATAACCCATTTCTCTTCACACTATTGGTTCGGCACTTTCAATTATATGAAGATCGATCCATGAATTATTTGATATTTGATTTGATTATTTGATACTTTGTTATATTTTTCATTCATTGAAAAATTCAAAAACATGGAATTCGAATTATAGACTAGTCGAAATAATACATTGTTAACTTCTGTTCCAGATAAATTTTGAACATTGTGGTAAAGGAAATACCATTCAGAGATTTATTTTCTGTGGTTTTCGAAATATAATAAAGACATAACGATATTGAATTTCCACTAAATTAAAATAATTAGTTGCACGTTAATATGTGATATATTAATTTATTACTAAACCGTGTTAGAGAGATAGAAAGAATAAATTTAGATACCCCAAGAGTTTATAACTTGTAAACTCTTGAGGTAATGGCAATCACTAAACGAATTTGTTGCCTTACAGATATTAAGGCGATAAATTCATTTAGTGACGAGTCACAACATGAAAAGTGCTTTGAAAAGATCACCTTAACAGGCAATAGACTTATACCCAGCGAGTTACTGAGTTTAGAACTGTAAAAAATAGTTGAATTTATTGTCGTTGAACAAAACCGAACGACGCACTGTATGGGTTCATCTGTATGTAATTATCTACTTCGTGTGCATTAATCTCATATAATAATGTACTGGAGTATTTGAAAACTTTAGGAACTTCTCTCACCTCCTCATTGTGTGAATCGACTTTTGTTTTTTGTTGCTAACTTGAATGTTATCAATAATGGAATTGGTTTTATTTTCGCTTTGACTCATGTTTTCCTCAAATTTTCAATGTATGACGTTTTATGTACTAATTTATATTCAGACTAGCTTTCCCCCGCGTCTTCACCCGTGACATTCTTCGATCCCCGTGGCACCTATTTAAGAGGGGGTATAAAGAAAAATTGCCGATCTTAGATTTGATTTTTATACTCGAAAATATGCCTCAATTGTTCTGTTTTTTATATATATAGATATTACATTATATTTAAAAGATTGAAGTATTTAAGAGATTGAATTAAGTGAAAACATAAAATTGTAATATTTTATCGATAGAAAACAATCACAAAGTTACGTCTAATTTCCAACTAAAATCGATTTATTGCCATAAATATGCATATAACTGAGTCAATATTTTAATACATTGTGTAAAAATACATTACCGAGGGATGCTACTAGCGCTTTGAAAAAATAATGTACAATTTACGAGTAATTACAATAAAACTGATTTGGCGCTTACTACGTTCTTATTCCGCGCAGAACGCTCCCTTTCTGGCGCACCTGACACGAGAGGTAACGGGCATGTTTTGTTTCATCAATCAGTCGTGATCGCTCCGTTGAGACGAGAATACTGTGCTTCTGTGCTCCGCTTCGAGAAAATACTTCGACGACCATGGCAAACGAAAAAAATAAAACAAAAAGCTCTAAAAGAGAATTAAAAGTTCAACTCATGGCTAATTGTCGAAGGCAAATGCCTATTACTTTACTTTTCTTATATTTGTGTTTGATTCATGAGTAGTTTTACTTAGAAATTTAACGCGTCGATCTCACAATACCTACATGTAGGTATTGTGAGATCGACGCGTTAAATTTATAATGTTAAATTAATAATGAAGTATAAGCAAAACAAATCGATATTTTTGACCACTCGCATGTTGATGCCAGTATACAACGTTTTTATAGTATTAACATAATCTTTACTAATATTATAAAGAGGAAAGATTTGCATTTTTATTTGTAACGAATAAACTCAAAAACTACTAGACCGATTTAAAAATTATTTCACTTATAGAAAGCTATATTATAAGATAGTAAAATAAGCTACGCGAGCGTAGCCGTGAGCAACTGCTAGTTCATAATATGTTACAAAAGTATCGTATCATACTTTATATTTTACCGTACAGTTTTACCCGCGATTGTCGATTTTTTTCAGCACCATTTTTATTTATTTTTCTTTAAGAACCTTCTGATAATTCAAACAACAAAAAAAAAATTCAGCCACGGCAAACTTTATTGACCAAGCTGGATAACCTGCCCTAGGTAGACATATTCCTGAACAACTTCGAGTGTCGACCCTTCAACGTCAATCAGTCTCGGTTCGGTTATGTTCAGTACCCCTCCAGTACAATCCGGTTTCTTAAAGACGTCCTCCAGTGCGTTGGTGAATCATTTATGGATAATTATGGGGTTCGTTTTCTGGTCGTGGTGCTGGACGTAAATGGTGACAGTGTCATACAGACACCTCATCACCTCGATATATCCCGAATCGACATGACACCGTTGCAAAGCTTCAGAACTGCCCAGGTCTCGATAGATTCAAAGGCTTTCTCGAAGTCCACAAAAACCATAGACGTCGGCTGATTGTACTCCTCGGTCTTCTATACAATTCGCCTAACAGTATGGTTGTGGTCTACGGTGCTGTAGCCCTTTCGAAACCCGGTTTGTTTCTGTGGCTGTAACTCATCGAGCTTACTCGCGAGGCGGTTTGTGACGACTCTCGAGAACAACATGTAGACATTAATCATAGAGTGAGATGGGTCTGTATAATAATAATAATAACTTTATTGAAAATGAAATAGTACAAGTGTATCTTAAAAAAATTATGGCACTGATCTCCACACTAGGATACCCTGTGTTGTGAAGACCAGTCACTTTCACTAGACACTGGATACAATAAATAATAAATAAAGACTGGCATAAGAAATTTTTTTTTTTCATTTTATCCCTATATATTTAACATGTAGAATAGATATCTGTTACAGTGCGTGCATGTTTGATATTGTTGTTCTTGAGCAAGTCCTTGTCGCCTTGTTTTTGAAGAACAGCACCACCGCACTCCCGCTCCATGCCATGACTTTGAACAACGCAGTACGCAGTCCCAAGGCTAGTACCGCCAGCCGGCATCATAGCATTACTTTAGCATAGTCCTCATACACGGCCTCAACAGATTCGTGAGGGCGTTTTGAGGTCAGCGCATACACTTTTATCACCTTCAGGGAATGCCTGTTTGATTTTTAGTATGAGGTACGCTACTCCGTTCGATACACTGTTGACTTCCACAACCCTGCTTATGAGGTCTTCGTGACCAGAAAACTGATGAGAGAGATCCCTGGGAGAGCTGATCACCTCCTTTGAAGTAGAGCAGGTCGCCTGATATAAGGGTTATCATATCCTCCCCCTGTCTTCGATGTCAACCTCAATATATGCCAGTTGGTACAACTTAGCTCTACCTCGAGCTCGGTGATGTGTTGGTTCAGCCGTAGGGTGTTGCTATTAAAAGTTGCCGGCTATAGTCGGTTAATGGTAGCCTACCGTAGCCCGGAGATTCTTCGCACCCTCTGCCTCACCGTTACCACGACCGCTAACATGGCCGGAAATAGCAGGAACGCCGGGAACTGGGGCCTTTTTTGTGGTTTATCTCTATTGTGAAGATATTGACCTACTATTGCCGGGTTGGTAAAGGGTTTGTTTCGAGTTTTTCTTTTCTTAGGCCATATCGACCTTGCAGAATATCGGCCGGAAGTGGCAACTCCTCCCCCAAAAGACGGGGGAGTAGTTACCGTTTCCGTTGCCCATGGTGCATCATATGGCTTTCAGGCCTTCAGCATCACCACCTTCATTCAATTAATTAAAATAATTAATGCAATTTAAGCTTAACGTTCTTTATATGCATACATATAATTATGTTCGATAGTAATAAAACATCAGTATTTTCTTTCTTGTTTATTTCGTTACCGCATTTACGACACGTTATTGTCGTTTTACAGAAATCCGGACTTCAACCCTAAACTATACTTCTTATTATTTCTTTCCCTTATCACCTTTCGTCCCTTTTTCTTATACGTGCCGTTTTCACAAAATTAATTATCTTTTCGATATTCGACCTTTTTCAGTCAGTAACCGTAGTCTGAAAAAAAGAACAACATAATAATGAATGTCAACAAAGCGAAAACGAAAGTAACATTTTATTAGATCAAATTAGAAAAACATTAGAATCTCACTACAACAGCCCACATGGACTTATTATTTCTACTTTTCTTGTGCTGTATGTCCAAATTTTGTAAAAAGCCACAACAATTTTAAAGTAAATGTATATAAAAAATATATTTATTTTATTACTTGCCTCTTCGTATCATCTACACAAACAAAAAGTATTGTTACTGTTTGAAGTATAGACCAACTTGCGCTTAGTTTGTATGAAAACTAACATTAGCACTATAGTAATGAATACAAGTCAAGCGAGACTTATATATGTTTTACAATTAAACATTTAAAGTAACATTACACTATAAATAAATATATCATTATATTAGGTTATATCTTTTCGTTTTATTTATCACCTGCAAAAATAGATACTGATAGATAAAATCTGACTCGCAGTAAGACAATTTTTATCTGATTATTTTGGGTATACTGTGCGCGCAACGCGCGGCGACAACGCAAATGTAGCAACATACGTATTCTTGCCGATGCAATGGACGAGAGCGGGAGGTGTGAGGCGCGCGGGTGAAATCTGATATTTTTTTAGGTTTATGCGCGCTCTTAACCCATACCTACATGCCTGTAATTTATTAATTTTACAATAATGTATACAAATTTGCCCGAATTGTTGACATATATGATTACTGCTCCGCTCCTCTGAATAGTAGCGGATTATATATAGCGGCCTATAGCCTTTCTTGATAAATAGGCTGTCCAACACAAAAAGTTTTTTTTAATTCGAACCAGTAGTACCTGATATTAGCGCGTTCAACCAAACAAACTGCTTTGCTTAGCTTAACTTAGCTTTGGTATAGATACTTGTGACATCTTCTAACACTTTGTGGATGTTAGAACTACCTACGCATAATGTGATCAGTGTTTAAAGCGTAATTATATCATGTATTAATTTCCTCTCAAAGACGATTTCATATCCTAGGTGAAATGTTTCTGCGTGGCTCATGACTCTTCACGTGCCGCAGTAGGATGCTCAGACCAGCGTATATACCTGTACAGTTTGCACAGTGCTCAACTGTTACGCACTTTATCAGTGGCTCACGATCTAGCAGCGTTGGCCATTGCCGATAAGGACCACTTCTTATTGGCTGCAGGTGAGACCAACTTAAGTTTTTATTGTTAGTAACGTACATCGTACCGCGGAAATAAATCCGTACAATTGTAAAGTTTCTCGCTATTTTATCTTACAATATTCATTAGTTTCGTATTAGATTTACATTGAGATATATTCCAGCAAGGTTATGTTTACAATATACTATCAGCACTTCCTGTTTGAGAATTTTTTTGCTGATCTTATTTTGATTTCAGGTGGCAATAGAGTGACAATATATTCTTTTCACACGGAGGATAACTTGACGAATTTCCGACCAACCAAACAGACCAAGAGGCGTCAAACAAAATCTAAAACCAACGTTTCACTTTTACAGGTAAGATAAAAAAACATATACACTTTCTTGTAAATATATGCGAATATTTGCGATACTTTTATTATTAAACCAGAATCACAACTTTTAAATATTTTATGGTTGATGTGATACCTAACTTTTTGGAGGACAATCCCAGATAAATTATTGTTACCAACAGGCAGAACAAAGTGAACTAATTCCAATCAGCTGTCTTGAAGTTTCTCGGGATGGACAACTGGGTGCCAGTGGTTGTGCTCGTGGTCTTGTCAGAGTCTGGCAGCTTTCAACCCATCGTCTTCAGGCTACCTTGAACGGGCACATAGGACATGTCACTTGTGTGACTTTCTCCCCGAATAATTTGCTGGTTTTGAGTGGATCCGAAGATAGGACAGTTGTGGTTTGGCAATTAGCAGATAATTCGCCATCTTTGACTTATAAGGTGAGGGAGAGAAATCAACACATTTTAAAATATATATACTGTATTTATTGGCTTCAATTCTTGTGATTGTAATGATTAAAATTTTAGAGTCATTCTTTTTTATTGGCACAACTAATGGAAACTAAACTAATCTGAAACCGATTCACATGTTATCATCTTGTATGTACAGGGCCATACTGCAGCTCTACAAACACTACTTATGATGTCAGATGGCCGGCGGGCAATGTCTGGAGATCGTTCTCGTGTCGTCCACGTATGGGTTGTTGACTCTGGTATCGTACTCCACTCCACATCTGCACCCACTGCCAGTATCGATGTTACTCTCAATATGAAATATGCCGTAAGTAACATTATTGTGTGGTGTATGTATTGAATTGAAATTGACTTCACGGATCATATATAACTAATACCAGTAGGTATCAAAGGGATTTCCGCACGAAAAAAAAAGAAAAAAAAAAAGGTACTGTAATCGCGTATTTACTTCACAATATATTATAATTAGATATAATACAGAGATCATTGAAATACTAATCTGCATAAATTCAACTACACGTAATATTGGTGTAAATGTCTGGTTTAGTTTGAGTATAGGATTTAGCAGTAGCATTATACGATACTTGTGTGAAGCAAGCTATGGTACTTGTATGAAATTTCATACGAACATTACATTATACAGGTGAAGATGAAGACGTACACGCTCAGGTGTGCATAATAAAAATATTTGACTCTTTGTTCGGTTTGCGAAATTATACAAAATATTTCTTAATTTAGGATTTCTTATTGTGATGTTTTCTCAATAGGTATTATCAGATGGCGATAATTCAGTTCGTATCTGGATGCTAGCTGGCGGAGACAGTGGTGAAGAGAAACGATCGGTTTCTCATGCGGAACGAATAACATGTTTTGCACTAACTGCTGACTCGCAACATGTAGTTACTGGTTCAATGGACATGTCGTTAAAGGTGTGGAAATTAGACGGAGGAAAATTATCTCAGGTTAGTAAAAAAATAATCATCAATTAGTATATTGCAGTCCACTAATGGAATTAAACCTCTCGTAATGTGTGCCATAGTACCCGATTTTCCGCCTTCCGCATTCAGCCTATCACAGACACCTTTCTTACACATTATATATATTACGCGTTTATAACAAAATGTAACAACGCGTAATCTCCCGTTTTGAAGATTTAATATGGCCAGCAAGATCGACAGTTTTAACCATCTTAGACTTATTTCTTTGAGGCTACTTGAAGTTGCGGGTTTTTGCCAACAAGCCTCAAACAATTGCAGCCTTTTTTTTACGTTTGGAAACCCCCACGGGCTTCACTCCATCGGTGCCAACGAGGGGGTAAGGAAAATATTCAACAGGAATGCAAATTGTTATGACCGGAAAACTTGCGGAAAGTCATGTCAAGTCACTTGACGGATATCATCTTTTTTAAAAGAAAGAAATCTATAGGTTCAAATAAAGATTTCGATCACTCAAAATCATTTATTTTTTATTTAGTAAAAAAGTTATTCAAATATAAAATTGGATGAATAATTTAGCGCCACCTTTTATAATTCAATATTTAAAACAGGTATTGGTCGGACATTCAGACATAGTTACATGTGTAGCAGTATCCATCACAAATAAGACGCAGGTAGTGTCAGGATCTTGGGACTGCAACCTCATCGTATGGGACATCAACACTGGATCAGATTTGCATCTATTGTCTGGACATCTTGGCAAAGTCTCGTGTGTCAAAGTCACCGGCGATGGAACCATTGCCGTCTCTAGTAAGTTCAATAAATAATTATATTAATTCAAAAGTGTGAAATGAAATCTCATAAATGAATTAAATAAATTCTACCAGTGATATCCTAAATTTCTCTTCTCCAAAGGACTCTCATACATAGAAATACTAATCAAAATGGAAACCAGAACATGAATTCCTTAGGCTTGAAACTATGTTACGCGGGCATCCGCACCGTGTTCACGCGCGTGGCCACGTTTACTTGCGGGCTCCATGCTAACCCCTCGCAGAGTCCCGTCGCGGAGTGCGGAGTAGGTATTGCTGTTAGTTCAATTTTTCAACGTTGTGCGTGTACAGTCGTGTTGTTGGAAAGCTTAATACATTATTACGTAGTAAAACAACGATTAGCAAAGAGAAAACAACAGCCAATAAGCCCGTCCGTGGCGGATCTCGGCGAACGCGCGGGCCTTTTCTCCCCGCAATGGTCGCCCGCGTGGGTCCCCGTGACTGAGCAATTTTGTATGAATACGCGCGGACGTCCGCTTAAGGCAGTTTCATGCCTTAAAGCTGAACCACATATTCAGTCTGTATAAACTAATTATTATGTTTGTGTCTCAATTCAGAATATATTATGTTCTTTGCAGCATAAACTTGGATAAGACTACTAGTCTGTTAGTTTTATACGAGTTAAGGGTTCTTACTGAAAAATATAAATAATCTCAATTACATAAATTAAATGGATCTGTTTATAAATTCTATACATTATGTCAGACTCAAACTATATACTGTATACTTATTCATTAATCTTTTTGCTAGGTGCGGAAGATAAAACTCTCATAATTTGGGAAACGAAAAGAGGTCTAGCATTGACATCTTTATCGCTACATGTTCCACTACTCGGCTTTCAGATCACTAGTGATTGTTCACGAATCGGTGTTCATCTTTTAGACAGAGGTAATTTTATAGGCAAATATTTATCATCATTTACGACAATTTTCTTGTATACAATCCTTGTAAGTGTTGCATGTTGAACAAGCACTAAAAATAGAGATACAATTATGTTAAATGTTAAACTTTTATTAAATCTGAGCTGTACGATTTCAATAACTATTTCAACTATTTAAAATGATCAGATTATTTGATTTGAATATTCTATAAAATTGAAACTAACATACTAGAAGAGACAAAGCACTGCCTTAGGGATGACTCTATTGAATAAATGTTTATAACTCTTGTTTACTGCTCCATATTTATAAAAATAGTTAGATCACAAAGATTTCTTGCAGGTTGCCTTCCCATGATCTGTCTTCACAATACACCCGCTACGTATGTCAAGATACCAACGTATACTGCACCAACCAAAGATGCCGACGGTAAGTCGGCTATTGATATCACCATAATCCACGAATCGCTCCGCCGCGGAATAGCATATGCTCAAAAGACCATATTCTCATAATATCGTATTCATGAAAGATGTCTAGTATAATGATATAGTCACGTCGGTATTGCTCGGCATTTAAGAGAGCAGTTACAGTGTAATACTCGTTTTATCATGGTAATGTTTCTGTATATTTCTTTTTAGAAATGATACTCTTAATAACATGACTTTTACTTTAGTTGATTCTTCCTTCTATGTCAAATTCAGAAATAATTGAAGTACATAATTATGACAGGGTATTTTCCTGTTTCTTTTCCCACTTTTTCTTTATAAGCTGTTTTAGAAAAGAATATGATGTATTATGATGATGCTCGTTTGTAAAGCCATACTGATAACAAATGAAATATTTTTCCACGAAGAATTATATTGAATAAGAAAGTTGATAACAGATAATCTATTGGAAGAAGAGTAATTGTTTTTTTTTTTTGTCAACGGAATTTGGTTTTTGTTCAGAACTCCGACCGCTGGCACCAAAGCGACCTATGAGAAGATTATTGAAGAAGGAGGTATCTTTAGATACTTACACGTGGCAGAAAAAATATGGACACCTTACTTCTGCAGCTATGATGGCTCAAGTGGACGAACGGTTAAAGAGAAGGTAAATAAGTACATTTTGTGTCGTACCCACCCTTCGAGATGGATGCTTATAATAGAGGGACGGTAGTATATAATAATTTCTTTCGTTAATACACATCAATTCTCTCCTTTGTGTATATTTTTTTAAATATTCGTTTTTGACCTAAAGGGGTTATTCAAATAACAAATAAAATTCTCTCTTTTAGATTCTCAGTTTCGGCTTCAATGGAGGAAATTTCCAAAATTCAAGAAGCAAAGAACAAAGATTTGGGTTCACAGGTATTTGTGCTTCTCTTAGAATTGTGTATGTATTTTCAGAATACTAGAAGCATATTTCTAGAATATTAGTAATTTTACGGTTTTTAATGTTTAAAACGATTTATATTATTTGTATATCAAACAAGATTTTTAATATAAATCCTGGCTTTATTTCTGGCATTTCTTAATTATCTAGATGTTGTCTAAACTGTAAGTCCCTATTTCGGATCTACTTTTTTGTTACTAACGTTATTATTATTTATATTTGTCACACTATAGAAAACTCTTTTAATATAAAATTTCACCTACAGGTGAGCTTAGGACCCGAAGAAGCGGCGATAGCGCAATCTCAACACTTCGATCAACTTGAAGCTTTGTGGAACAAGATATCTCCTCCAAGACGACGCTCCAATAAGGTAACGGCTTTTGATTATTATTTTATATCCTTAGACATAATATTCCACTTTAAAAAACTGTGTTAATCTTTAAAAGGATATTACAGAGTATTCCACACACCGTGCGGTTTTAGTCGAGACACGACATAACCACCCCCGCTGGCCGCTGGCTAGCTGGGGTATCCGAAGGGATTTCCGCACGTAAAAAAAAAAAGAGTATTCCACACAAAGATGATGTCTATACATAATGATATAATAAAATCGAAACGAGGTGAAAACTGTCATAAAAATAATTGTTATGTGTTCTAGGAACGATACCGATGCAAAAAATGAAATTTCGAGATTTTTTGTATTTTTGACTGTTTATTTGTTTGTCTGCTTTTAGTATTGATGTCCGAGCATCACTTGAAAACCGCTGAACAGATTTAGCTGAATTTTGCATGAACACTTTTCTAGGGTATGGTCATAAACTGCGCCATATATCATCACGTTATTATAAGTGTAATAGGAGCAGCAGGGTAAAATCGACTTAATCTATTATTGATCATTCCTTTATTATTACAAAGCAGATCATCATGAAATTCTGAAGTTTGATAGAACTTGGACATGGTCGGACTATTAATGATCACGCTTTAGCTAAAAGGTGATGAGCACTGAAATATGAAACTAGAGACTCAACCTGTAATAATAAATATCATGACGCTATTATATTAGGGAACCGGGTAGAATTAATTTCGACGTTACATATAAACCTTTATTTCTTATGATAAATGATTGAAAATATAACTATGAGATATATGTAACCTGATACATGCTGGGTTCGGAACTGCAGAAGTAAACATACCTTTTTCTATTCCAAATTTAACGCGGACGAAGTCACGGGCTACAGCTAGTACATAATATTTTGGTAAATAGGCAATTGGCGCTGGATGAAGGAGATATAAACTCATGCTTTTCTCTCTCGAATAAGAGGTTTACCCTACTTGTCTTAGTAAAAACATAAACATATTTTATTGATTATGTTTGTCCGAATGCTTTCCAACCCTCAAAAGTAATCTTGTTACAGACTTTAACGAAACAAAGTTCACTGATTGAAAGTCGCTTTGATTCGTCGGACGAAGAACATACACCTGTAGAGGAACAAGGTAACTTTGTCCAACTTTCGTTCTTATTACTTATCTTCTCTTATCAATATATAATAAATTGTCTTACAATGTAGAAAATAAAGATGGTTTCTTTAACTTAATAATATCGGCTTCAAATTCAAAGAACTAATAGTGAGAACCGTAATCAACACAAAATAACAAGTAAGTTAGAGTCGGGCATATAACCGAATTTATCATCATGTATTAATTAAATTATCTGTAAACCTATATAGTTTAATTTTAATAATCCCCATTAGATGGCATATAAAATTATTAAAATTATTTCATTTATTTCACCTATTCATGTCAAGACACATACATTTAATAATACTATTATTTCCACAGAGCACATGGTCGAGTGAAGACTTCCCAGGAATTTTGTTACAATATTAAGTTAATTTTAACAATTATTATTAATTTATCATGAAAAATGAGCTGGTCTCTTTTAATTACATATTTAATGCAATCTATACACGTTACCTATTATTTATTAACGAATAAAATAGTTTCTTTGCATTAAAACTTTATTAATTTAAAATAAAAGTTTGTTCATGATTAAGTTAAAAATTAAACAATTTAACAATTTATAAACGTTTGCATGGCATAACACCTAATAGTTTCGTAGAGATGAAAATCTGAGAGACGAACACATCTAGGCAATACCTTAAATGTTGTGATTATAATCTACGATACTTAATCTATAATATAATCTTATAATCTTAGTCAAATAGATTTAAGTAAAATTCACATGATACGGTAATTGCAAAAGAGAGTTAGAAATTTTGTAATATAATATTTTTAGCTTACATGTGATTTTTTAGAATATCTTTTCCTGGGCCAGTTTCCTTAACACTGTACTAATAACGACGTGTTTAATCTCATATTTAATCTGTCTATATATTTTATACCTTCCAAGCGAATTTTTATTATTTTTAAGCTGAGGGTAATCAAATATATTAGTCGACGTCGGAGATCCTATCTCTGCGATTATTCCGAACCTGACCCGGTTTCGGGTTAGGTTAGAAGCTTGTAAAAAATGGTATATTTGTTCCGAACGTAACCCTCTTCCTAACCTTTTTTTTTTTTTTTTTTTTTGTTCAGGCAGGAAAAAATGTACCTTCCGCGGGGCTCTCACCACACTAAAACAACCTGCCGTGTGCCATACACCGCGACTTAGTGAGTGAACCGTCGGAAATACTACGCACTCATCGACGGAACACTCATGCGCCGGCCCGCAAGGTGCGGTGCGGGCCCGTCTCTAGGCGATGTCCAGACACACCGGGACATCACCCCTTCGCGGTGGGCTCTACGCGTCACACGTTTTATTTTGAGAAAGATAAGAGAGAATGAACAATATGCGCAATTCGGGTTATGATAGAAACGAGACGTCGGGTCAGGTTAGGAAGAGGGTTACGTTCGGAATAAATATTAAATTTTTTTTCAAGTTTCTAACCTAACCCGCGACCGGGTCAGGTTCGGAATACACCAATCTCTGTCCCTAAGGAGGTTTATTGGTTTTAACACCAACAAGAAGCATGCAACTTGGTTGTGATTTTGTGTATGATGGGCGTATTTTTACTAGATAGTGTTATAATACGAACGGCACAACCCGTTATGTGGTTAGCACCCATCTGCATCATATTAAAATTGATAACTGCTGTTAAAATAATTTTTATAGTTCTCCTATCTCTTATATATAAAAATGAATTGCTGTTCGTTGGTCTTGCTAAAACTCGAGAACGGCTGGACCGATTTGGCTAATTTTGGTCTTGAATTATTTGTGGAGGTCCAGGGAAGGTTTAAAAGGTTTGTCATCGATTGAGGCAGTACGAAATCTGCCGGGTCAGCTAGTAATATATAAAATAACCGATGTTTAATTTATAAAGGAACTTAAAGCATAATTATTTCAACAGAAGCGATAATAAAATACTTTAACGATCACAAATTGAACATAAAAGTGTGCAAAGAACGTTTTAAAATCAACCTATGACATAATTTAATTTTTGTTATCGTTCACACAGTTTTATAAAGTGTTGATGACCATTTTTCTATTTGCTTGAAAGTTAATGGTGAATCTTTCAACCGAAAAAAACAGCCTTTAAGTAAAGAAGATCAATTTTAGTCAGTAAAAAGACGTCGCAATTTCAAATCGAGATTATCAAGATATTCATCCAAAACTAAGATTAACTGCTACACTATGCTGATAGCTTCTCGTTTTGAATATGGACGGGTTGTCATGATAAACCAGAAGTTCTGAGGCCTATATTTGGTGACTTCTTGCTCACAAATCACTAATTTACAAATATAATATCAAATAATTTTAAGATTTTATACAGTAGCAACAAAACTTTAATTTAAAGTGATATCTACACTTTATCTGCTTCCCTTTAAGTGTTGTTGATTCATATAACAGCCAAATGCTGCTGTTTCCTTAGAGTATAAACGATATGTCGTAATCATACGCACGAGCATTGACAACTGAGTATCTATTTTTTTTTACTATTCTCATCGCCTACCCAAATTCGGATTTTTTATGAGGGACTTGAATTACTTCACAAGGTTCAAGGTGTCCACTATATTATGTTAATCTGCCGTGCTAGAGTATTCTGCGATTTGCCTATATGCGAAATATATAGTTTATTTAAAACTGTTCTCTATTTTATCAGTACAGCAAATGAAACTGGTCCTATCGTAGGCTACTATACTCTTCATTCACGCTATGAAATGTGACAGCACATTATAAATTGTAATTAGTATTTTAAGTAGTACATAGCGCTGCTTTGGTTTAATAAAAGCTTACAAATTAACGTCATTGACGTCATAATTACCTTTAGTGTATGTTAATGTGACTACAGCCTCAACCCCTTTGTCTCATAAAGTCTCGTTTATTATTTAGCATTGATTATCCCTCACAGGGAAAGGCAAAACATTATAGAGAAAAAAATACACATGATTTCTCTTATTACGAAAAGGGGTTATAATTTATGTGTTGACTTTTGAATATAAAATTTTCGTTAAGGATAAAAATACTATAATTATTTGTTGATAAGATCTAATACATCCAGTCAACTACAAAAGTTGGTGAATATTTAAATATTTACAAACCTTTTTTTACATAAGAATACACGAACCAATAGTGGATGATTAAGTACTTTCATAATCCACAGAGGATAAAGTTAATATTATTTATATTTTATTTATTATTTTATGAAAGGGTTAAAAGCTAAGGTGGTGAATAGATTAGAATTTGCTAAGCGACTTCTGTCGTTGACTGTACCTCATATTATTATTTTTTTACTTTTATGATAGATTTAGCTCGTAAATATATTGGAGAATTTCGAATATCTAGGATATTTTCAGGTAGCTCAGTTGGTCAGAGACGTCAAAGTATTCCACGTGTAAGGGGATGATCGCTGGTTCAAGCCCCGTTCTGGATGTTCACTTTTTCTGAGCTAAATCTATAAATTACGAATGGTATTATAGTTATTTTTTATAGTTGTAAAAAATATCAATTTGTTAAAAAAACTAAATTATGAAAACAGCATTTTAATAATCAGTAACAAATTACTTTTAAAAATCGTATCGAAAAATCGTAAAATTCGTAAATTACTTTTCAAATTTAGAAATTAAGCGAAAAAAATTTGATGATAGTTGTTAAGAAATTTGTTAGTGTGTTACTTATTTTCATTTAGATTAAATTTCTCAAATTTTACAAATTGTTTTCTAATTACTGCAGTAATACATAACGATAAATAGTTGTAGTTTAAGATAGTACTAGTTAATTATATAGGCATAGATGTAATATCCCCGATTTATGTATTGAACTAGTGTTTTCCAACTGTGATCCCTTATAAAGACTTCTATATAAGTACACGTAGTATTCAAGCTACTTATGTAATCCTTATGAATAATTAGTAATAATAAACGTCTGTCATTCTACTTGTCGAAATATACTTATACTTACTTATAATTTTAGTAAACTTAATTTTATATATGATTTCTCATTTTTACACTGCAGAGACAATGATTTTGATAATGTTAATGCTTCAATTAAATAACATTTTTAAGGCATTATCATGATTAAAATCATGTTCTTTTACCAATGTTTAAACTTTTTGAAAGACATATTTCAGGAATAATATCTGTCATATAAAACCCTAATCTAAGCTTTTACACTTCTATACCCTACTGATAAATTATACTGAGCCATATACACTTACTAAAACACATCTTTTCTGAACACATACTCTTGTGTTCAAGGTTGTACGGTATCAAAATATTTTGTGTTTTTAAATGTTCAAATATTAACATATTTCGTTATCGTAGCACAATATTTTTTTTATGTTGATGAAATACTTAATTCTTAAAATGTATTTACGAAGCGAGTTTAAGAGTAGTATACATTGTACTATGTAGGATTTCTAAAATGTTAACGTTGGTATGAACTAGTCGTTATTATGTATGTATAAATTAGACAATGCAATAATATTTCATAAGTAGATGCACTTACTTGTAGTTACATAGGCTGAATTCTCTTCGTGAATAGGCTGTATTCTCTTCGTGAATAGCATTTGAAGCATAACTTCTGCAAACAAAGCTAGCACAAACTAAGCTTTTCAATCAATCTGTCACAAACAAGCTAAGTGTTTTCAAGGAGAATTCTATGAAAATTTACACTTGAGGACGGTATAACATCTGCACAGAACAACAATAACGATTCGAATGTATTTATATTACAAATGTAAAGTTATGAAGTCACTCATGTAACTGCCATATTTTGTCCTCAAGTGTACAGAATGTTCGCAATGAGTTTTAATATTATAATTGTTAGACACTGTCACCTTGTTAACTATTTATATAGAGTTTTATATATTTATTGTTTCTTATTCCTCACTTATGTGAGTTTTATTTTTGACCTGTCGTGACATATATCTGAAAATATATCTTCTGTGTTTCTTAAATATGTTTTATTATTGAAACAAAATTTTCCATTCAAAAAAATTCTTATTTATTCATGAATAATCTGAAAAGTATTTTTAAAGTTCATTAATGACTCATTATCTGGAGAGTCCATGGAATTCCACATCATTCTCATTCTGAATTTTTAGCAATGAGATGAGTTTTCTTATTGCAAAGTGATGTATGCAAAAAACGGATGTGTAATGAAGGATAAGTATTTAAATTAGCCTAATCACCGCTTAAACGATCTTCAGTGGCACTATGATGGAAGTAACTAAATTGTTAACTGTGTATTTGCAATCTACAAAAGACTCATGTCTTTAAACTGGGAGTAGAGAGTGAGGGGCACTCTCTATTGTATAATGTGGTCTAGGAATGTCCTTCACATATATGTTGCCATAGAAGCCTAGAAGCTGGTCTTGAAACATTGTATTTCTTTCTTGCCTGACGATAGCTATAATAAGTATTAAAATATTTATTTGTCAGCGTATAAAAAAAATGTATTTTTAGTATTTTTTATACCGTCAATTTTTTAAATACTTAGTCCATTCTCTTCTCCTTCTCCCAAGCATCAGTCCAGGTTGCATACGCACTAAAGTATTCACAATAGTAATATTCTAATTATTGTCGGATTGTGATGTAATCATAATAATGTTGCAAGTGTTTTGATTCCCCAAGTTTAGATACTGATAATGACTTAATATAATCGACTACTTTATAACCCAAAACGCAAATCTAATCGTTCATATAATCTTATCGAACAAGAACTGGTACGTATTCATTAGTTATTTTAATGAAACGAGCGTGAACACTAACAAAATTAATTTGTATAGTCTTTTCAGAGTAATGTAATTAAAAGTATTTTTAATTAACCTTCTTAAAACACATTTTAAACAATAACTGTAGCTACTAGGTGCGATAGTGATATGGTAATGGACAATTTGGAACATTTGTCACTTAATAAATAATTCTGTGATGTGATGTAGTGATAACAGTAAGCATAGACCCAAGAAAGAAAGGATCAAAAAAATATGAAAGTTTTCAATACTATGCCGTTTGTGTATGACCTAGAGATGGACAACGTTATTCTTAATACCAATAACACGCCATGGACAACTGTTACCTTCACAATGAGTACTATCGGAATGGCTTTATCATCCTTGGCTCTGCTGCTACTAATTTTGACAGCCGTTTTATTCGTCGAATGGAGGAACAGTTACAAAAACAAGTTACTCCTCCAATTCATGATCGCCAGATACTTGTATACGTTCATAAGATACTTGCATGACATCCAGAGTACGTTTCACGTCCTACCTTTTATTTATCGGCTTGTAACACTAAATGTTTTGATAATAATTTACTCAGAAGTGGCGCTTATTACGTGGATGTTTCTCTTCAGTCGACAAATGTATTTGAGCTTTGTCAAAGTGTTTAATACTCATATGAATATTTGGAAAGTGTCTATCTGTGCATGGACTTCACCTATTTTTGTTTCGTTACTGCTTTATTTGATATACTATTTAAAACGAGATACTAAACCTATAATTTACTCTAGTGTAGTCATTGCTTTTAAGTGGCCAGTATTAATAGCCAATGCAGTTTTATTAATATTAGTACTGAAATCAGTATTGGCTTCTAATAGACAGGCCAGAAATAATCTGAAGATTGTTCTTGTAATGATGATAATGATATTTGTATTTTGTTTTCAAGAAATGTTTAAAGATATTTACATGTTAATTTATTTACTGATAGACGATATCCATATCGTAGTGATGTTTTTCATTACTGGTAATTTACTTGTCATGTACCAATGTGCATTTTCTATTTTATTCTGGTTATTTGGAAATGAAAATACAAGGAAACTATGGATGTTTCAGAAGAAAGAACAAGTCAATAAAACAGACGTAAATGTGAGATGCAGTTTACAACAGTCTACTGAAATAGATACTAGTTAGAATGATACGGTTGTCGTTATAAATACATAAAATACTCAATATTTTAACATCTTTATTTTTATTTTTACGTCCTTTATATTACAATACGTTATCAATATAGAAAGAAAGAAGAAAGAAAGAAACCGTTTATTTTACACACACTACACACTGAAATATGAACAAATTAAAAAAAAACTAATAAAAACAAATACAATAAAAACAAAAAAATTAAGGAAAACAATAAAAACAAAAGATAAAAAAGAATCAAAACATCAAAACATCTACTTAGTTACCACCAAAACAACACATTAGGCACATTACACTAACCTAACCCAATAATATTATCAAAACTGCAGAAGATGCCATAGCACGTAAAGCCGGCTAAAATGAAACCTAATTAAAAATATTAAAATAATTTATAATTCTTATAAATATTTCTCTACATCATCATCAGGTTTTCGTTTACAATATATTTCTATTAAAAAATAAACTATTATAAAGCAACATATTAAGAAATACACTCCGCCTGTCGGATTATGATAACCTTTCGACCTTTTCAATTAAGTCGTATAGTATCGTGTTTTAATTTATTTTTTGGTGCGCTTTCAAAATTCCGAATTTTGGGGTTTCGGGTCATTTCATGGTAGGGTTTAGGCCGAATAAACTCTCATGTGCCGTCTTAAGGCCCGATTGCGGGATAAGTGCATTTCATGGTAGCGATTGCCCGAAATTTTGGTCCGCAACTACGGCTGTACGTTTCATGGTAGGCCTACTGATCTTCTTAAAACCGCAAAAGTCATAAATGTTTATTTTTAAATACTCCAGAAGTTTTATTAGTTAGAGTGTCGTACTAAATTAAATAATTTATTGATAATATGAATTAATAAAAACATACAAAATAAAATTATATTATTTTTAACTTTATGTATGCTGACATAAATTATTTATCAATATAAAACTTGAAAGATTTACCCATCCTACCACCAGTGGTACAAAACGGGGATATGACGGAGCAAAACCAAACCAAAACTATCAAAATTATGACATTTAATTCTATTTTCCCTACTACTATGAAGAAATTATTCAACAATTGACATTAAGTTTTTTGTTTAAATATGACATAATTAAGATTTATATGACATGATTGGATTCAATTCTCTAAATTCAGATGGTACAGGAAATTAAATAATTACGACTGTGATATAGCAATGTAACTTATAAGCTTTATTTTCTTTATTATTATTATGAATCAATTATGTTGTAAGTATAAGCTTACTGCTAATCAGTCTTACATGTGAGTAAATTTTATTTAAGTATCCATAATTAACTGAACACTTTTGCACACCAATATGGTTAAACATAGATTGGACAACCACAATTAATAATACCTTATTATGTACCCATGTTTAGCAAAATAAATGATTGATTGATTCTTGCCTCTTGTGACTTAAAACCCAATAGCCAACATATAGTTTGTAAGATAGATTAAGGGATCTAATTGGTGCATTTTTTTAAAATAAATCGTAGTAATGTCTGTTGCTCCTTTTTGAGCATTAATATCTGATTTGCTGTATAGGAACACCAGATGTAAGAATTGACCTCCATTTTACACCTGACCAGGGAGGGGTATAAAAGCATAATAATGTGAGGGTTCTGGAAGTCATGAGCATTCCGCAACACAAATCCCAAGCGTCTAAAGGACTCCTACTCCGCAAGGGTTCACCCCTATAATCCATATTATGATCGCTAAATGTTAGGCGCGGATCTAAGGTTCCTCCCAGATCCTTTACACTAACAATTGGAGTGATTACACCATCGTAAAGATTTCATAGTTAATTGATAGCAAACGACGGCTTATTAATAATGCTCCATTGACTAAGGGTGTCAGTGTATCTTTGTAGGAGTATACAATCTTTTTCCGCTTTTATTTCCATGTAATCAGTTTGAGATCGTCAGCGTGCAGAAGGCACTTCGCTGATTTTACCGTAGTCACCTATATCGTTGGTTATGTTTTATTTACGCCTTAATTAGAAGCCCTCTCAAATTTTATACGTTGTGTATAATATACATTGTAGGTGAACTTCTATCGTATTGCTTAGTATTCCAGCTCAATCGCCAATAGTTTTGAATCGAATTGGACCTGGTGCCCTTTTTCTGATAAGATTACGATACAAGAAAGTACTATTATTCATAATATAAAACATATTGCTGACAAAATTTAAACATATTGATACGTTTCTACGGAGGTGATAACAAGGTTTCAGGTCACCTTCGCACTTAAGAACCAGAACCATCATAAACGCCGAAAATGTGGAATGATTCTTCCAGAGAATTTATTTATGTTTAATGATTTTCTGAAACACTACAATTCAGATTTTTCAAAAAGGTAATAAAAAGGGTTTAGCAGTATCTGCAGCGCACAAGTGACAGAATAAATCCCCTGAGTTCATCCATCTGGTTAAGATGGAGGCCAAAGGTAAAAAATGTAAGATTACTTAACTTTCAAACCGTACCAACAAGTTTACAAGTTACCTTTGCCCCACTGGTGGGGACACTTGGTACGGCAATCTGTAAGCACCCGTTCCAGTGACAAATAAGAGTGACTGGTACTTTTAACCGACTTCAAAAAAGAAGACTATCAATTCTGTATGTACATGTATTATGGCTTCTCAACAATTATAATTTTTTTAAAGAGTACTAACAACCGAAATTACTAAAAACTTAATGTATCAATACTGCAATTAACATGCAGTGCTAGCACCTCCAAAAGGATGAAGCTGTGGTACGAGTACACTAAATGTTAAACCATTTTCAAAAACATCTCTACTCAACTGTTATAAAAAGCCTCGTAAAAACGAAACAAGGGTCCTAAACATCTTAAAAGGAAATTAATGTAACACACGTGCCGGTAACATGAGGCCGAACCTCTACTAATTGAAGTGGAAATGTGCTTAACGTGAACCCAAATTGGTTCATAATTAGTGCTAAATTACCACCACAAACGAGCAAGAGATTTAGGTAAGTACACCTTGGTCTGGTTAAGTAAGAACTACCTACTTTGTAACGTCGTAAAATATTTACTTGATAGTTTAGGTACTGTCTCCGATGAACTAGTAAATGAAACACGTAGTTTGTCAAGCCATATGTATATTAACGAACCATACGGCGGGCAGCGGACGACTGCCCGTTCCCGCTTACAACATAATGCGCATACACTTCCTAATGCGCCCGTCAGCACATTCCATACCCCACATACACCCCCTTCTTAAAAAAAATATAATAAAGAAAATAATACAGAAATTAACATGTGCCAAAAAAAATGTTGTACATGTTTTTCTACTGGAAAGAAAAATTATACACAGGAATGCCAAAGTATTGCTTACAGCTAAAGGTTATACATTGTTGCAGCTTTGTGCTGCGTTGAGTTCCCGCCGCAACAAATGTTTAGTTTTATTAGCACATGCTTTATACATGGTTAACAGACACGCTATAATCACTACAACACTTATCACTGTGACTAATATTTCTAGAATTTCCAATTTATGTTCCACGTGATCTGTGGACGCCTGGTTTGCCCCAGACTGGGCGATGATGACTTCCTGCTTCTCATTATGGGAGTGTGATGCACCCATTATTAAGTGTTTACTCAGCTAATTAAAACAATAAACAAATATCAATTATACACGAGTTTGCTTCCCAAAATAAATGGATTTAATAATACACAGCTTCTTATGTACGTGTCTATAAGTAACGATTTCAGCTCTACATAGCAAAAAAAATATCTATAAAAATACATTGTCAATTTAGCACTGTCCTAGATTGTTTCGTACTGAAACAGTATTAACTTTGTAATTTTAATTTTCTTATTATTCTATAAAAATAAAATTGTGAATTTTGAATGTGACTGCGCCTAGAGTAATTAGATACATTTTTCGTGTGTTGGTAGCGAACTTAGGCTAGCGACTTTGGGTGTCCTCCAGTTATGTTGGCTACCAGTATTTTTCATATAATGTGCAATAAACGCATACTTCAGTGCACCTTTGATTGTCCTTGAGAGCGGTTCGTCCGTGCTTCCGCGTCCTCGAACACGCCGAACAAAAACTTTTGTGCCGTGTCCTAATTACGTGAAAATTCGTCTATCTTCAACAACCAGCACCCACTCCAGCGCTGACTGCACATACCCCCAGGCCGACGGATTTCCCAAGTAAGTTCGTAGACCTATTTCGCTTCAACATAAGTTTTGATCCGTTCGAGTCGGATATCTTTTTTTCTTTGCTGTAGTCACGCTAGAAATTCACGTTGTTAGGACATTAAATTTCTTATTTTTATATTGTAATTCGGTGTATTTTGTTGTTTGTCGTAGCGACGTCACGCGTCCCGACAATATTTCGAGTTTTTCGTCTTGATTTTTGCCCATAATTGTATTGCGACGTAAAACGTCCTGCAAAATGGCGGAACAAGACATTTTCGAACGAGAAATTTTACTTGACGAAGTCAAACGTATCTTAGAATTTTGTGAAATCAATGAGCAACAATTCAAATCACGAGCTAAAGATATTCAATCGATTCAGAGAAAATTTCTTAAATTGCAAACTAAAATTGAAAGGTCGTTATTAAAATTAGAAACATTTGATCGAAATGAACAACTGCGCATTCGAAATCAGTTTAGTGATATTTATTACGCGATTTTGACTCGTTTCGATGAAATTAAGAAAAATGAGGATGAGTGCAGGCGCATAAGCAGAGCTTCATTTAATAATTCATTGCAACCTGCTCACGGCAGTTGTATAAATAAGTTGCCAATTTTACCGTTGCCTTCCTTCGCTGGAGAATCAACCGATTGGCCGTCTTATTATGATTTGTATCGTTCTATTGTTCACAATAATGATGCCTACACGGAAGCGGAGAAATTTAGGTATCTTCTGCTAACATTAAAAAACGAGCCTTATAATTTAATTAAGTCGATACCTATCACGGACGAGAATTATGATGTCGCGTTGAACATTTTAATTGCGAGATATGAAAATAAACGAGCCATCGCTTCCAAACACCTGGACCGTATTTTAGATATTGAGTCTTGTTCTGAGAAATCAAACCACAGTTTACGTAATTTGTTGAACATTTACCACGAAAATATAAAGGCGTTAGAAGTGATGCGTTTGCCTACAGAACATTGGAGTTTTATTTTGTTGAATATTTTACTACGTAAAATACCTACTTCTTTGCGTAAAAGATTCGAGTTGTCGTTACTTAAACCATCGGAGATTCCTAAGGTCGAGTTGTTAGTCGAGTTTTTAGAAAAGGAATTGACCGCTAGCGAAATTGTAAATTCCGGCAGTCATAGCTACCACAATGCGGGTAGGTACAATCAAACGCGCGGGAGCAACACTGGCAGCAGTTTGACTTTCGGTCGTTCACTGACTGCCAATGCCGCTAGCCCGGCCACGAACACGGTCAAAAAAGATCGAAATTGTGTGTGTTGTGATGGTCAACATTTATTAACGAAATGTAATCAATTTTTGAGTCTGTCACCAAACGATAGATATGCTTTTATTAAAAATAAAGACGTATGTTTCAATTGTTTATCTAGATCGCATTCGGTATCAAACTGTCTCTCGAGTCATTCATGTAAATTCTGTCAAAAGCGTCATCATACGCTAATTCATTTTCCTATCGACGGGGCTAACAATCGGTCAATTGAGAAAAGTAGTGTTTCGGTCCCTCTTACAGAGGAATCTAATCCAACCGTGAATACGCAGCATGCGATGATATCTAGCCACGTGACGCGGACTGAGTGCGCGTCATCCACTGCTCGCTTCATTCAGACAACTACCGTGTTGCTTTCTACGGCGCTCATCGATGTGTGTGTAGGTACACAAACGCGATCGACGGTTCGATGTATCGTTGATACGGGAAGTCAGGCTTCTTTCATTACCGAAGCGTGCTCGCAGAGATTAGGCATGAAGCGACGTTATGCGGACATACCTATTTATGGCATAGGTGATAAGAAACCGGTGCGTCCTAAAGGTATTATTTCGTGTAGTATTTCACCAAGAAATGCAATTAAACCTTCTATTCCGATTGAAGTGTTAGTTTTACCGAAACTTATACCTCAAATGCCGAGTGTGTCATTGCCACGTGATGGGTGGTCACACATAAAAAATTTAAATTTGGCCGATCCTACTTTTCACACTCCACAACCTGTGGAGATGTTATTAGGTGCGGATATATTATCTCATATTTTGTTGGGAAACGTGATAACGGGTTCACCTGGTTCGCCGATTGCCATGAACAGCATCTTCGGCTATTTATTGTTAGGAAAGCTAGATATCAATTGTTCGACTCCGTCCCCAGTTCAAGTGTGCTTTAGCTCATTATACGATGACGGCGACTTGAAAAAATTCTGGGAGCTCGAGTCCGTGCCTGAGGAGAAGGTACTCACACCTGAAGAACGTTTATGCGAATATATTTTTGAGAGCTCATGTTCTCGTGACGTAACAGGGCGGTATACAGTAGCCTTACCTCGTAAGCCTGATGCTCAGCCTCTAGGTGAATCTAAAGATATTGCACTCGCTCGGTTCCACAAACTGGAACATCGCTTAGAGAAAAACCCGAGTCTTAAAACAGAGTACCATGCGTGTTTACAAGAATATTTAGAATTGAAACATATGGAGCCGGTTTCCGACCCTCCAAAATTAGGTACATCGTACTACATTCCCCACCATTGCGTAATCAAGGAATCGTCTCAGACTACACGGACCAGAGTTGTTTTTGATGCAAGTTGCAAAAGCTCCAATGGGACCGCACTGAATGATATCCTTTTAACGGGTCCTAAGCTTCATCAAGATATTGTTGACGTCATTTTAAAGTTTCGAGTTCACGGTGTCGCGCTTACGGCTGATATAAAGCAAATGTATCGAAATATATTAGTCCGCGAATGCGATAGGGATTTACAACGTATTCTATGGCGCACCTCTCCACACGAGCCCATTCGTGAGTACCGCTTGCGTACGGTTACGTTCGGAGTTAGTTCGTCCCCATACTTAGCCCTTCGTACAATAAGGCAGTTGGCCTGCGACGAAGCTTCGAATTTTCCTCTGGCATCCAAGGTTTTATTGGAGGAGGTCTTCGTTGATGACGTGGTCTCCGGGGATTGCGATGAGACAAAAGCCCTCGTCTTACAAAGAGAGTTGATAGGTATTTGTAAGTCGGCGGGGTTTGAATTACGCAAGTGGCACAGCAACTCGCCAGCGATACTCGCTGCGGTGCAGGTGCCAGATGTTCATGGTGAGCGGCGAGAAGAGGTATCATTCGCTCCAATGGACAATGATAACCAAACTAAGGTACTAGGACTTCAGTGGAATCCTAAGTCTGACCAGTTCACTTTTAGTGTTCAGTGTTCCTCAGCTGACACTATTACTAAAAGAACCATTCTTTCACAGATCGCCAAGATCTATGATCCCACGGGGTGGTTATCCCCTGTCACTGTGTTTGCCAAGCATCTAATGCAGTTGCTATGGATTTCCGGTGTTCATTGGGATGAACGTCCCCCTAATGATATAGTTAATGCATGGACAGCGTTCGTAAAGGAGTTACCTCTTTTATCTCAAGTATCAATCCCTCGCCAAGTGTTTTTTCCTGCATGCAGTGTTCAGCTTCATGGATTTTGTGACGCTAGTTCTCGCGCTTACGCAGCTTGTCTGTATGTCCGTCTTACAGACGACTGCAGTAAACAAATTCGAACCTTTCTGCTATTAGCAAAAACGCGTGTTGCACCAATATCACCATGTCTGTCCATACCGCGTCTGGAGCTAATGGCAGCCGTGATGTTGTCCAAACTTATAGAAAAGGCGTTACATATCTACCGTGACCGAATTAGGGGTGAGGAAGTGTATGCGTGGTCGGATTCCTCAATAGTGCTAGCGTGGCTTCGTTCCCCTCCATACGAGTGGAAAACGTTTGTTTCGAATCGTACAAGTGAGATTCTTTCGAGAGTTCCTAGTAGTCACTGGGCTCACGTTTCTTCAGAAAATAACCCTAGTGATGCTCCTTCTAGAGGTATGTTGCCGTCTACATTCTTACAGAATGAGATGTGGTTTCATGGACCTCAGTGGCTTCGTGAGGAATCCGCTGCTTGGCCTATACAGAAGAACATTCTTAGCACGAGTGAGGAAAAACGTAACTTAACAATTGCTTCTGCGTCGGCCACGCTGATCGAAGAGATTGACGTAATAAATAAGTTTTCGAATTTAAACAAATTAGTGAGAGTTACTTCTTACGTATATCGTTTTTATAATCTTTTAAAATCCAAAGTTAAAAAAGAAAAAAATACACATCCTAATCATATAACAGTCCACGAATACAATTACATCCTAAACCGATTGATATACTTAGTTCAACATCAAGTATTTCAGGAAGATTTTAAAAACATTTCGCAGGGTAAACATCCCTCGAACCAATTGAGACGTCTTGATCCTTTTATTGACGAGTTTAATTTTTTACGTGTTGGCGGACGTCTTCATAAATCATTGTTGTCCTACGAGTCCAAGCACCAATTAATTTTACCGAAGAGACATCCTTTAACGAATTTGATAATTGATAACGCGCATATTACGTATTTACATGCGGGCACCCAATCAGTTCAATATTTACTTCTACAGAAGTATTGGATTTTATCGAGCCGAGATATAATACGTAAACAGCTGTTTCGTTGTGTGCGTTGCTTCCGTACGCGCCCTGTACATCCACAGCCGGCGATGGCGCCGCTTCCAGCAGCTCGGCTGCGACCTGAGCGTCCTTTTATAAAAACTACTGTTGACTACGCGGGTCCATTTTACGTGCGAGCTAACAAGGTTAGGAATGCAAAGGTAATAAAATGTTATGTTGCCGTGTTTGTGTGTATGAGCGTGAAGGCTATACACTTAGAGCTCGTGTCAGAGCTAACCACCGAGGCTTTCCTAGCTGCCCTGCGTAGATTCACATCACGCAGAGGTTTGTGCACTGATCTCTATTCAGATTGTGGCCGGAACTTCGTCGGATGTAATAGTTATTTAAAAGATTTGTACGAATTCTTGAAAACTGACTCTGTGCAATGCGCTTTGAATTTTCAAACCTTGCAACAGGGCATTACATGGCATTTTCAACCCCCTTATGCTGCCCACTTCGGGGGTTTGCATGAATCCGGAGTTAGGGGATTTAAAAAACATTTATATCGTGTTCTAGGGACCCAGGTCCAAACCTATGATGAGATGCATACTTTGTTGTGTCAAATTGAAGCCATATTGAACTCACGGCCACTGTGTGTTGTTAGCTCGGATGCATCTGATCCGCTACCCTTAACCCCTGCTCATTTCTTAGTCGGAGGCCCGTTGATGGCTATTCCAGACGTTTGCCTAACAGAGTCAAATCCAGGAAGACTTTTGAGGTGGCGTTGGGTACAACAATGTGTCCAACATTTTTGGAAGCGATGGAGTCGTGAATACCTACACGAGATCCAACAACGTAGCAAATGGTATCGCGACTGTGGGTCCCCCATTCGCGTGGGTGACATTGTTGTGGTGAGCGATGATAACCTCCCTCCACTACAGTGGAAACTTGCTCGTGTGCATGAACTACATCCAGGCTTAGACAATAAGGTAAGAGTTGTGACCTTGCAAGCTGGCAAGAGTCTTTTCAAACGCGCAGTCGTTAAACTGTGTAAACTCCCCTTAGAATAATAATAAGAGAGCGTAGGTAATATTAACTTAGTACCTACCACCTTAGTTAAGTTGTTTAGAATTAGTAACATTAGTTTCATCGAGGTTTCACATTAAAAGAAGTTACGTTCTTTTAAGGTGAGCGGCATGTTTCGTACTGAAACAGTATTAACTTTGTAATTTTAATTTTCTTATTATTCTATAAAAATAAAATTGTGAATTTTGAATGTGACTGCGCCTAGAGTAATTAGATACATTTTTCGTGTGTTGGTAGCGAACTTAGGCTAGCGACTTTGGGTGTCCTCCAGTTATGTTGGCTACCAGTATTTTTCATATAATGTGCAATAAACGCATACTTCAGTGCACCTTTGATTGTCCTTGAGAGCGGTTCGTCCGTGCTTCCGCGTCCTCGAACACGCCGAACAAAAACTTTTGTGCCGTGTCCTAATTACGTGAAAATTCGTCTATCTTCAACAACCAGCACCCACTCCAGCGCTGACTGCACATACCCCCAGGCCGACGGATTTCCCAAGTAAGTTCGTAGACCTATTTCGCTTCAACACAAAACTTAACAATCATCTATATATAAAAATCTAACAGGTAGCTTAATGGTTCGGCCACTACGTGACTTTTTTACATTTGACTGTACTTCCGTAAAAGAATGCTGATTTAAATCTCTGGTGACATCATCTAACATATAAGCTGGTTTAAGCCTGTCTGTGGAAACTATACAAGGTTTATTATCTATTAAGATTTTAAATATTTTTGGGGACCTTTCTATTACTTTGTGGGGTCCGCTGTATGGTGGTGTTAACGGTTTCCGTACTGCGTCTATTCTCAAAAATACATGAGAACAAGTATTTAAATCAGCATGTACAAATATGGTCTTACTATTATTAAGGTTCCTATTTTTAGGTTTAATAGTGTTCAAAATATCCCGTAATCTACTGATGTACGCTTGTGGATCGTCTATGCTTGTGCTACTGTCCCCGTAAAACTCACCCGGTAACCGTAAACAGTGTCCTAACGTGAACTCCGCTGCACTAATGAAATCATTCTCAGCCTGGCATGCTGCTCGTAACCCTAACATTACGGTAGGTAACTCTAAATGCCATGCCAAGTTATCCTCCATCCTAGCCTTTAACGCGTTTTTTAATGACCTGTGCCATCTTTCAATCTTACCGTTGCATTGAGGGTGATAAGGTGTGGTTCTTGTCTTATGCACCCCTAATATTTTCATCAAGTCTCTAAATAGTTCGCTCTTAAATTGTCTACCTTGGTCTGTAGTTATTTTGACCGGGCACCCGTAACGACAAATCCAGGTTTCATAGATCGCCCTAGCTACCGTCTCAGCTGTCATGTCCTTGACCGGACATATTTCCGGCCATCGCGTACGACGATCTATCATCGTTACGCAATACCGATAACCTTGCTCAGTAACAGGCAGAGGCCCTATTAAATCTACATGTAAATGCTCGAAACGGTCACCTACCTCGAATGAACTCAATTTAGATACCGTGTGGCGTGTTATCTTACTCCTCTGACATTGCATACACGTTTTTTGCCCAATTGCCTATATTTTTATTCATTTCAGGCCAAAAAACTTTTTTACTAATTAATGCCCTTGTCGCTCGAACTCCTGGGTGAGCCAAACCGTGAAAATTGTCGAAAATAGATTTTCTAAAATTTTCTGGTATATAAGGTCTAATACTGTTAGTCGATATATCACAATAAATTGTATCGTTTGAATCATTGAAAGGAATACGCTTCAGTTGTATATTATTTGCTCCCTTAGTATTTAACAATATTGCTAACTCAGCGCCGCCCGCTTGCGCGCGCGCGATTTCTTGGTATTGCAATCCGACCGGACATGTTATTGTTTCTATTCTAGATAGCGCGTCAGCGACCGCATTCTCGCTACCGTCTATATGCCTTATGTCGGTTGTGAATTCGCTAATAAATAATAATTGACGCGCCCGTCTAGGTAACTCTTTGTCTGAACCTAATTTCGTGAATGCATATGTCAGCGGTTTGTGATCTGTATAGATCGAAAAATGCCTGCCTTCTACCAAATTCCTGAAATATACGATACCCGAGTAAATTGCCAAAAGTTCCTTATCATACGTGCAGTACTTCTTTTGGGGTTCCGTAAGCCTCTTTGAAAAATAACCTAGGGGCCTCCATACATTACCTTCTTTCTGATGTAAAACCGCGCCTATACTAAAGTCTGATGCGTCGGTCATTAACGCTAGTTCTGCCTCCGAGTCAGGGTGCGATAATGTGGCGGCATTCTTTAAATTTTCTTTACATTTTACGAATGCTGCCAGTGCCTCGTCCGTCCATTCTATCTTACGCTTGTCTCGCTTTTTTTGCCCCATGTAAATATTTATCTAATATTCCTTGTACTTTCGCGGCGTTAGGTATGTGGTTCCTATAAAAATTTACCATCCCCAAAAATCTACGAAGTTGCTCGATAGTCTCTGGTTTGGGATAGTTCTCTATGACCTTGACCTTATCCTGTACGGGTCTAATACCCTTTTCCGAAACCTCATACCCAAGAAACTCTATTTTTGTCTGACCAAATACACACTTGTTTAAATTAATGGACATCTTAAATTTACTAAAGCGTTCGAACAGTAATCTTAAATGTTCTCTGTGTATGTCTGCGTTATCTGACCCTATTATGACGTCATCCAAGTAACCGAATACAAATGACTGCCCTGTAACATTGTTATGACTGTAGCTAGCGCCTATTTTATGATCGCAATTTATTTGTTCTATACCGGATAATACGGTGTTATTTATAAATCTTTGAAAAGTTTGGGCTGCCCCCCGTAATCCGAAACTCATCCTAATCCACTCCCAAAGCCCGAAGGGTGTAATTATGGCTGTTTTTTCGATGTCCTCAGGTCTAATCTTAATACAGTGATAAGCCCTACAAATATCTACTTTCGAAAAAATTTTTTTATTGTGTAATCCGTAAGTGAAATCCTGGACTCTCGGAATTGGGTAACGGTCTGGCTTTGTAATGGCGTTAAGCATGCGATAGTCCCCACATGGACGTATATCACCCCCTTTTTTTGGTACCACATGCAAAGGGCTTGCCCACGCGCTCTTTGATGGCCTAATTATCCCTAACTCTTGCATTAACTCAAATTCTTTTTTTACCTTGTCATATCTATGTGGCGGCAATCTCCTCGCACGAGCGTGCACTGGTGGGCCCGTCGTCTCGATGTAGTGGTATACGTTGTGTTCCGGTATATCTTTGAAGTTGGGCGGGCGCGTGATTTCCTGGAATTGTTTTAGCAAATCGGCGTAAGGATGGCTACTATTTATACTTTTTACCGTACCTTCCTGACCTAAACTCTTGGATCCACAAACGTACATATTTGTCACTAGATCTACTAATCTATTATTAAATAAATCCACAGATAACCTAAAATGTTTTAAAAAATCTGCGCCAATAATTGGCTGCTTAACGTCACATACAATGAAAGGCCATTTAAATACACGCCTCAGCTCGAAGGTTAATTCTAAGTAACATATGCCATATGTCTTGATTTCGCTGTCGTTAGCAGCGTACAATTTTAAATCACATTTTTCGATAATACGGCCTTTTACCCATCTTTTTGGAATGACCGATATATTGGCACCTGTATCAATTAAAAAATAAAATTTTGTCGAGTTATCTCTAATAATCAAACGGTGGTTTTTTATTACCTGTTTTTGCGTACCTCCGTCCACCGCGTCCGAACGTACCGCAATTAGTTTCCCGCCTTCTCTTTCTTCCATGCACAAGGTGGTTCGCAGCGCCTTGCATTGTTCCTGAACCTGAAATGGAATCTGCACAGCCAATCGGGGTGCTCTGGCGTTCTCCTGTCCCGTGATGGTGATCGGCCTCTTCTCGCGTCTCGGCTCCTGCTTCTTGTACGCCTGCCTTCTCGTACTTCGCTGCGTAACGCTGCTACCTCTAAAGACATCTTGTTTATCAGGTCTACTAATGACTCCCTAGTTGTCTGGCTTATACTCTCCTCCACGGCGGCGATTTCCTCTGATCTGCTATTTTCCACTATTTTGTCTGCAATCTTAGCGAGGCTGTCTAATGCTTGGTCTTGACATACTGCGATTACCGCTCTGACCTGTGACGGCATTCTAGTCAACCATAGGCTTTTTAAAGTTTCTTCTGTAACTTGTGTTGTGCGCCCCAAATCCCTCATTCGACGTAAAAGTTGTGTGGGTTTTTGGGTACCCAACTCCATCTCCGACAGGAGCTTTTGAAACTGTCGCTCCGAACTCTCTTCGTAGACTTGCAGTAGTCTTTCTTTCAGCGCGGCGTATTTGTTGTCTGTCGGCGGTGTCGTCACTAAATCACTGACTTGCTGGATGGAGTCTCTACCTAACTTGGCGATAACCAAGTTGAATTTCACCTCGTCTCCTTGTTTTTGAGGCGCCATTATCGCCTCGAACTGCGCGAACCACAGACGCGGCATCTCCACCCAAAATTCCGGTAATTTTGTTGACACCGTTATTGCTGCAAGCATGCTACCAGTCTCCGATAGCGCCGGCTCCGTCTTCAATATACCAGGTTTGGGTGCCGGGTTAGTCATTATGTCTTGAATCCCACGCGGTTTGTTTCTATGACGCAATACTGTAGCCCGCCCGCGTTAGCTTGTGCGCGCTGAGTCGCCCGCTGCCACGTTACACTTTTTATTCTACGTTAAACTGAGAGTATGTCCCGACAGTACCAGAAAATATATTTTTTTTGAAGAAATAGTCACTAAATTGTTCAAAAATTCACTGTAGTTAATCGTCGGGGTCACCAGTTTAGGTACTGTCTCCGATGAACTAGTAAATGAAACACGTAGTTTGTCAAGCCATATGTATATTAACGAACCATACGGCGGGCAGCGGACGACTGCCCGTTCCCGCTTACAACATAATGCGCATACACTTCCTAATGCGCCCGTCAGCACATTCCATACCCCACAATAGTTTTAGAAAAAAGTTAAAGTTCTGTATTGTACTTGATCTTCTTTTCTCTAATTCAGACGGTTAAATAAGTGCACGTCTCACCTGATGGTAAGCGATTATAACGTATACTATACTATACTATACATATAAACGTAACACTTGTAAAATCAACTGTCAACTATTTTCCAAAAAGGATGGCTCCCACAATCAAACAAGAGATCTTAAGGTATACTCTAAAACCTAGTTTTCCGTTTATACTACACAACCCGCAAGTAGCTTGTATGAAAGCTTATCGGTAGGTAAAAAAGTCTGAAACTCAAAAAGATAAAGGTCAAATCAATCGTATACTGGCAATATCGTGTTTTGTGTACTTTTTGTTAATGAAAATTCGGAGCAGGATAATGGCACGTAAAAATAATGACCCTACCGTAAAATCCACGATATTTACGGTAAATATACGGTACAGATTTCTTATTTATGCAGCTCAGACTTTACGAGGCTTGAACAAAAGCGGGTGTTTTGCAAAATAAATTGAGTTTTCGGGAGGTTACAAGTCTCCTCTTAGTAATAATCACGTTACAGTTTGTTACGTATGCATGATACGTTACAGACATGTAGTTCAGTGTCAAAAGTTGATGATGAGAGCACAGATTTCAAAATAAAAAATCGGATTTATATTGATATATATATATATCCAAATGAAAGTATTGAGTACTAGCTGATGCCCGCGACTTCACCCGCGTGGAATTCTGTTCCCGTTGCGCTTACCATGGGAACCTATTCCAGAGATAAAAAGTAGCCTGTGTCATCAATGCCCTGTACCAAAGTTCAGCCAAATCTGTTCAGTTATTGGAGCGTGATTGAGAAACAAACATCCAAACTTACAAACATCGTCATGAACTTTCACATTTATGATATTAGTAGGAAATAGGATTTAACCTGTCCAAATACCACCATTTTGTCTGATTAATCACACAATTTAATATTTATTCAGAAGAGGGACCTCCGCTCGAATCATAAATACCAATTTTATTAACACTTTTACAATTGGGCTTTTTGGGCCTTTTTGTGAATTTCTAAATTAAAAGGGAGGTTTTATTTCTGAAAATATTTTACCAATATTTACGTACTACCATTCAATCAACCAATGTAACAATTCAATTGTATTCCTTCGCAAAAGTATTCGAAGCTTAATTGAATTCTGTCGTGTAGAGCGTGTACGGAGGGTTGTTTACGTTTTGATCAGAGATTAAGTGCGGCCGGATCGAGGGCCACTTCAGCTGGTGATTGGATCCGCCACCCGGTGACATATCGAAAATGTGGAGCACTCTGCAAAAATGTACGGAGATTTATTTATGATATTATTGCTGGCATAGATGTGTGTCTGGGAGAGCGGTTCGATGCTGAATATATTGGCTGCTTTTGGCTACTAAATCTATACAGAAATTACTTACATTTACTAAACGAATAAATAAAATTGAAGTGTCTGTTTGTAATGTTCAAATAACAATGTTTTAATAAGAATGGAAAAATTGAAACTTTTGTCTGTCTACATTTTTTTGACGTGCGGAAACCCCCTCCGGTTTCACCCCACCGGAGCTAACGGAGAGGTCGGACTGGAACTGACTAAAACACACGGTGTCTCTGACATCAGCCATGTGGTATGAGGAATCTGGTGTGCCCTAAAACGGAAAGGAAAGGTAAAGAAAATTTTGAAAGGTTAATCTGATGAAAATATTACCCTATTTTCTTGGTACGGCGGCTTTTCGGGTTACGAAATTGCTCTATCTATATGATTTAAAGTTTTTTTTTTAAATATATTTTACTACATTTTACACAGCGCTATCTAGACCCAAAGTAAGCGTAGTTTAACTAGCTTGTGTTATGGGTTCCAGAATGCGGATAAACATACTTATATACATTTTTTTTGTAAATATATACATATTATACATAGGAACACCCAGACCAATGCAAATTGACATATTCATGCATACAAATATTTGCACTGAGCGGGAATCGAACCCGCGCTCCCAGTCGTAGTAGTCGAATGCACTACCGCTACGCCACAGAGGCCGTAATTTTCAAGAGATTTATTTACATTTTTTTACCACGTGATTAAGGCTATAAACTTAAGATCATATCTTAATCGTATACTGGCTGTTAAACATTTAACACGAGTGTTGAAAATAATTAAAGTAGGTGGTATATAGGCACACAACTGACCGACAACTGACCTAACTACAGAACTTCCATATCGCCAGTGGGTTGTGGGGGCCAAATGGCAGTGGCAATGTCACAGAAAATATCGAAGTTTGGCCGCTTTGTAGTTAGATTGAAAAGTCAACCCCAAGTTGCATGGTGAGTGCATAACAGACATAAAACCACGGATATATACCTTTTAAGTACCTTTTTTTTTTTTTATCGTGCCGAAATCCCTTCGGATACCCCCCCGCGTGCCAGCGGGGGCGGTTATGTCGGGCTTGAAACGACTAAAACCGCACGCCGTCTCGGGTCTACAGACGCCGGGGTGTAAGGTTGCCCATAGAGCATATCCCTCGCACCCCGAGTGACCCTGGGCCATCTCCGGTTTCGAGATGGCCCCCTCGGGTTTGGGAACCACGGTGTCCTCGTCTTGCCCCGGTTTGGGGGAGGAGCGCTAGTCGCCCCACCGTCCCGGCCTGCTTCTGCTGGGGTGACAGGTGGCCTCACCCGCCACCCCCAGGCCTGCGCTCATGGAGGACGGAGGTCGTTAAGCGACCGCCGGCGCCTGAGTCGCCTGCGACGCGCGGTGAGAACACCTTTTAAGTACCCGCGTTCCAGCGCGATTAAAAGTCAACCTGTGACCATGGACAATGTAACCTTCGAAATTTTATTCAATTCAAAGTTTTATTCAAAGAGGATAATGTATTTCAATTAAATTTTTTAAACAATTGGTATGTTTACTTTTTCTATAGATTTAGATCGGAAAAGGCAAATATCTAGGACGGGACTTGAACCCGCGACCAGTCCTAAATCTATAGGAAAAGGATAATGTATAATCAGCTCGGTATTGCTCTCGGTTGCACCCTAGGCTTTCACGTCGGCACCCCGGCTCCGCTTACTCTTCTCCTTTTGATTTAGTTTACACAGCTTTTATGGGAGCGAATGCCGTTTGACCTCTCAACTCTGAGAGGAAAGCCTGGGCCAGAGCCTCGTATGTCAATGAGCAGGTGTATCGGCTTGTAGGTGAGGTTGGCTCGACCCTAAATATCTTGGTGGGGCCCTCATACAAAAACGTTAATGTATATCACTGTTATGAAGCTTGTATAGTGTTGTTTTTCTGATATTGAGTATGCAGCCAAAGCTCCTTGGGTAGGTAGAATCGGCAAAACACATGAGTGGTGTTAGAAAAACCTATGAGCACCGATAACCGCCTAAAAATTGCCGCCTAACATAAGGCGCACTTTGTTTGTTTGCAAATACCTACTGTTATCTCTAATATCATAACTATCTAAGTATCTGAAGTACTCAACATGTTTATGATAAAAATCTATTGAACTACAGCACTCACATATCAACTCCATGACATACCAATGACAATAAAGCCACTTGACCGCGCATACAGTTCGCATCAAATATTATGTAACATCGAGTCTATATTAGCTACCAAACGTGTCCCATTATAAAGTCCCGACCAAGTGTTAGATCACTGCGGTCGTAACACGACTCTGTGGATATTGATTGATTAAAAATATTAGTTATATAGTATTCAGTTTTGTTGACTCACCAATGGCTTATAGCTAGATCTCTAAATATTTACTCTTAAAAAAACGTTATTTTTATATACATATATGTAACCAATGGAGGGCTTATTCCGTGCGAAGCCGATACATGCCGCTAAGTAACACTATACATACAGGTTGAAAACGTTAAGTGTGTCCGGCTTGTAATTTTGACATTTTCAAAGATATAGCAAAACTTTAAACTGATATGAAAGCTGCATCTTAATCTATAAAATCAAAGAAAAAAATCCGTTCCCGCAGGGGGAACGCACAGGTAGATTTCGTGAAGCAATTAATATAACCTATGCTTCTTCTATGACCCACGCCGAGCGCATTTTTAACATGTTTAATTTTTTTTCTCGAAAACGGTAACTTTTAGCGAAAAACTTTTCAGACATTTATTTTAGACTTAAAAATGGCCTATCGATTAAAAATGTTTCCGACATCAAGAATGTTCACCGGTTAGAAGTTATGATTTTTTTCCCGAAAAATTTTGGTTTTTTCCCCCTCCACTTTTAGTTAAGTTTTAATCTTATAGGTTTATAATTAAAAGTTGTTAGTATTCATGTATACTATGGGATAAAATTAGAACGATTCGAATATCTTTCATGGAACGTGAAATTTTGAGGAAAAACTGATTTCACAAAAAGTGGGGCCCTACCGTCCCCTTAGGCCGGATTCCACCCGTTCACGAACTTAAACTAAGTTTACACCCAAGAAATTTTTGACCGCAGTTTGAAAGCGATCGGGGCAAAAATGCGACCGTGAGAGTGCCGCAAATTTTGGGAAGTGGAACCATACATACATATATATATAAATATAAACTTTTTGACCAGTGGTCATTTCGGACTCAGGGGGTCATAACTAGACCTCCTATGAAGAAATTTTTTTAAAATTCGACAGTAGTCAAGAAACCAATAGGTAGATCGATTTCATCGAAATCTACCTAAAAAAAGGAAAAAACAAATATCGGCATGTGTCCACAATTTGTAATTTTGGAGTTCATATACACATGTTATGACACGGTTTATTCACTAGTCTGATAAGTAGAAACGGTAAAAACAACATTAAAAAAGTAAAACAAATAATAGCTTAGAAACATACACGTTATACATTATTATCTATAATATTATACAATTGTAAATTAGTAGTGTTTTGTACATTGGAGATATTAAAAAAAGATAGTGAGCAGGAGAGAACTCTGCTCCCCGAGTTCCGCAGTCTGCGGTCACAGTCAGCAGTCGCAGTGCAAGTCTGCGTCGTCCGCGCCGCACCGTTGTTTACGCCCGAGGCTACCGACCACCATGATTGGGGCCTGAGAACGGCAGTCCGCCGACTCGCCGTCCTTACAGGCTAAGACGGACGCGTGCCAACTCACCACAGTAGGATCAAACCCGACCCCATAGGCGAGGCCGCAATGTTGACCAAAATCCGACGGTAACCCTGCGGTTATCCTTTCGAGGGCTTATTCAATGGATACTCAGGGAGGACACCGTGTGGTTTTAGTTGGTCCGATTCCGACACACCCATCTCATTGTTGGCACCGATGGGGTGGAGCCCGTGGGGGTAGCCACACGTAAAAAAGCCTTTGTTTTTTACTGTGTTTGGTTTACCTAACCTAAACACTTCATATGTATGTGTAACGTGACCTTCGACATAGTTATTAAACAAATATTTTTATTCCCAAGTAACATTATATTATGTATAATGATAAATATACTCGTTTATCTCAAGTGCTCCAGATGTTTATAGATAAAAACTCCCATGGAACTACAGCTACCGTATTGCACTCACATGTCGCATACGTATTTTTTGTACTGGACGTCTCTTACGATAACTTTTTAACAATTCGTGAATCTGTTACAAAAGTATAGTATGAAAATATTTGAAAGAAGACCGCAGACGCAACGAATATTAAACATTACTAATGAAGCCATTTGTGACAAAGTGAATATGTCGTGATAGAATAAAAGTAAATACAAACAAAACACTTGCAGCGTGTTATTCTTTGACGGAAGTAGTTGGATAAATATGGGAAGTTTAGGTCCTGTGCAGCTCATATGCGAACTAGAGTTGTATAATATATTACAAAATTCAACTAATACAGGTATATACAATCTTGTTTTGGTAACCACTTCTATTGGAATGGCTTTATCGTCATTAGCATTGATTGTACTTGTTTTAACGGCCCTGTTATTTGCTGAATGGAGAAAGAGTTACAAAAATCAGTTGTTGATTCAATTCATGCTCTCACGATTCTTTTACACATTCATACGACACTTTTATCGACTGGTATCCTTTAACGTTTTACTGGTGCTTTATTCGGAAATGGCGCTCATTTGTTGGATGTTCGCCTACAGTCGCCAAATGTACTTATGTCTTGTCAAAGTATTTGATACTAATAATGTGAGCATATGGATAGTGTCGTCCTGTGCGTGGATTCCACCTGGTTTTGTTTCGGCGTTACTTTATTTGAGTGTGAAGCAAGACAACAATCATATGATAATTTGTATCATAATAATGATAATAACCTGGCCAATATTAATAGCCAATGCTGTGTTGTTAGTTTTAATACTTAAGTCTATACTAAAGAATAATAAAAATAAAAAAAATAATGTAAAAATAATTATAGTAACAATAGGAATGATATTTGTATTTTGTTTTCAACAGATTTATAAAGATGTTTATATGATAACTTACTTAATAATGGGTGATAATTATGTTTTGGCGTGGGCTTTTTTGGGAAGTAATATTGTAGCGATGTACCAATGTAGCTTTTCTATTTTGTTTTCTTTGTTTGGCAACGAAAAGACAAGAAAATTGTGGAAATTCCAGAGTAGAAAAATGTCGATTAGTAGAACAAGTATATAATTATGTTATTATCTAAAATATTATTATATTGCAGATAATAATTTTATACCATTCATAACAACTATTTCTGAAGAAAGCACCTGAATTCCTAAGTATATTTAATGCGATAAACAGTTAAGTAATTTCTGTCGGGATGTATTTCTTGATAATAATCCACATCCACATCCATTCTTGATAGTACTACAGATTACAATAATACCTTTTCAATTTTAAGTAGATGTATTATGAGAGGACGTATATTTTTTATTACTTCAGTGATCCAGCTTATTTGTTATATTAATACAAAAAAACTGAATGAAAAGAACTTGTAAATTAACATAAGATATGACTCTTAAGAAAATTTGTAACTATTTTTGTTTAGTACCCAATAAATAGCAAAAGTAAGGTTGGTATTTTAACTAAGCATTTTACGACACGAAAATTGGCGCCTCAATCCGAATGTACATCCACATTCATATTTTTTTTGAAATGGGGCTAACCACTACATACTTATAGCAATTCCGTTTAATTCAGTGACGGTGAGAGAGAGAGAGAGAGATGGAACTATACATTGTGTATAGCCCTATCTTTTTCCCTCTGCTCCGCAGGACATCCGCTAATGATCTTCCGCTCAGTCAATATGTGCAATAATCAAACGCTCTACCTTCGCGCCACACAAGTTCTACCTTAAGGTTTCTATATTTCTTGTAAGAATTTTTGAAGTTGCAATATTTCTATTTACCACATTACCTTTTTTTTCGTGCGGAAATCCCTTCGGATACCCCCCCGCCGGCCAGCGAGGGCGGTTATGTCGGGCTTGAACCGACTAAAACCGCACGCCGTCTCGGGTATTAAAACGCCTTAAAATATCCCTCGCACCCTGACTGACCCTGGGCCATCTCCGGTTTCGAGATGGCTCCCTCGGGTTTTGGAACCACGGTTTCCCCGTCTTGCCCCGGTTTGGGGGAGGGGCGCTCGCGCTCGCGTTACCACAATCCTGCTGATAAAAACGCAGGATGATTTATTTAAAACTAGCTGTTCTTATCCCGTTCCCACAACCTATTCCAGTAATAAAAAGTTACTTATGCGTTATTCCAGACTATAATCTATGTCTGTACTAAATTGTAGCCAGATCCATTCAGCAGTTAGGGCGTGGCTGAGTAACAATCATCCAAACATACAAACATTTTCACAAACTTTCACATTTATAATAAAAGTAGGATAGGGTGTAGGAAGTGGAATAGGATGTAGGATATTATATGCTTACCGAATCATTTTAGTACATTTTAATTACATATATACTATATCTTACTAAGCCCTAAATATTGCAGGTAATTGTATCGGCATTCTATATAACATTAGCAATATATGGTTACTGATAAGTGTTTTGATAAAATGTTGTAATTATTTCATAAGTTGAGTGTTTACAACTTTATCACTGGTACGACCAGTGCTCGATTGGACCTTACTACCACATGGGACGTAAAGGAATAAGATTACGGGAAAAAAATACTAACCCCTCCCGTGCCCTTGAGCCTGTGGCGTAAGATCCACTTTAGGGCAGACGCAGTTTCACCACTTTGTATGCTATCATGGGGGTAAATAGTTTAGGTGCGTGAGGAGATTAATGAAAGTTAGGTTGCGTGATACACTGTCACCGTATTTCAAAAGTTACGCAAGGTTACACAATCGTTACACAATGCTATTTTGCTACTCTTGTAATCGCGAGAGGATTTAGGCGGGAACACCAGCGAGCGGAACGTTGGTAAGAGGCAACTGACGCGTCACAGTGTATTTGCGAGTTCATTACATTTTGTGCTGACTTAGCACTGATTAGGGGAGTGGGGGGGAATGGGAACCACTTAAGGAGTAAGTTTAATTACTATTGTCTGAATGAAGATTTTTTTTTTTTTTTGGTATATTGAATACCTTGAGCCTTAAGTTTTCGTCATCAAGAAATCAATCTGAACAACTTTTTACGAATCATAGTTCTTAAAAAAGTAGCTTTGGCTCCCATTGCCCCAGGTTCGACGTAATAGGAACCAGTGGATGGGGTGGGGTAATGATAACAAGGGCTCCACTTTAACGAATCATTCAGTTTGTAGATTACCTAAAAACTAACGTAACGTCAGCCTGCCAAGTTGATGCGGCTTATTTAGATTTTGAGAAAGCATTCGATCATGTGGATAATGATATCCTTATAACCAAGCTTTCTTCTATAGAATTCAACTGGCAGCTTACAAGATTTATCGCGGATTATCTCGGCGACCGAAGACAGTATGTTAAGTTGAGAAAGTATAGATCACATGATTATTATACGAGGTCTGGGGTGAGTCAGGCTAGTACCCTACGACCGACTGTATTTCTTCTCATGATAACATACATACATACATACATACATACATACATACATATAGTCACGACTTTTTCCCATAGGGGTAGGCAGAGACAAGATCTTTCCACTTGCTACGATCTTGGCATACGCCTTTCGCTTCTTTCACTTTCATAATTGTTTTCATAGGTACATGATAAATGACCTACCAACTGTCCTTGGCCGATCGGAGTGTCTTATGTTTGCCGACGACCTTAAATTGTTTACATCGATCAAGGACATTAATGATTGCCAAGCACTGCAGCGTGATATTTATGCAGTAGCAGAATGGAGCGTTACGAATAAACTGTCATTAAACATTCTGAAATGCAAATTGATTACACTCACTCGATCGCGTTATCCAATAAGAATGACATACGTATTAGCTGGAGAGCAGCTTGAGCTTGTTACGACAATACGCGATCTTGGCTTAACGCTCGATGCCAAACTGGACTTTCATGATCACATTAGAATTACTTGTAAGGCGCAAATAGATCTCTAGAATTCATAATCAGGACAGCATCCCAATTTAATAATGTCCTTGCAGTAAAGGTCCTATATAACACGTATGTAAGAAGTAAATTGGAATATAACGTCATTATTTGGAGCCCTCATGAAAAAACATTAACGCGTTAATGATCGAGAGAGTACAACGTAAGTTCGCCCGGTATCTCTACAAGCGCTTACACGGATATTATCCTTTTATGTATCGCGCCCTGTTTCCTGCGTCGCCGGGATGGTAGGTCTGGAAAACCTAGAGCTGAGGCATTCTTCCTGACTTCCCGCATATAATGCATTATTACCTGTTACTCAACAATGAGGTAGATAACCCATCCGTGCATGAATGCATCAATTTCGTTGTCCCGGATGGTTATATGCGTGCTACTGGGCGTCGACAGCATTGCCTTTTTGTAACTCCTCCGACATGGCGCTTGCCTCAGGCCGTCAATTGCCCCACCCCAAAATAGCACCCCCCACGGGGACCATAGTCGAAGTGTACCTTTTTTTTTTTTTTTTTTTTTTATCGTGCGGAAATCCCTTCGGATACCCCCCCGCCAGCCAGCGGGGGCGGTTATGTCGGGCTTGCACCGACCAAAACCGCACGCCGTCTCGGGTCTTCAGACGCCGGGGCGCAAGGTTACCCATAGAGCACATCCCCCGCACCCCGACTGACCCTGGGCCATCTCACCACTAACAGCATCGCTCATCCTGTCTCCTCTGAAAGCAGAGGAGTACGGAGAGCGATGTGTTCCCGCCACGTTGGGTATTGGCCGACGATCAATGCCAACCCTATGAAGGGGTGAAGGGGAAGCCATTGACCGCCGCCCAGGGTGTACCGGCCGCTCCGATTCCGTTCCCCCCGGACTGCAGCGGGATCGGAATCGGAGCGACACTCGAGGAGGTTACCCAACACACACCCCAGTCGAAGTGTACCTGTGTGCCTTGTTAATATATTTTGTTTAGTACTAAGTATAATGTATAAGCACTTTGGTTCTGTCTGACTGTTAGCTTGTATTGTTTTTATTATATAAATAAATAAATAATCAATGGGGGTAATAGTGGCCAGACCACAAATAAGTGTACCAAACATAAAACATAACTATAACATAGCATAACAACTACAACATAAATGTAATTTAAAAAAAAAAGTGGGGTAATGAGGACCAGTTGGTTCCGATTACCCCAAATGGTCGTTTTCGAATTTCAAACATTATTTTAGAAACACTATAAAATATTTACGAAGAATTATCACTTTCAATACAATATTTAACTATCACTTTATACACTATACAGGATAAAATTTAAAAGACAATGTCCGAATTACTCATATTTCTTCTTCGAAGATCGTTAAAAATTACAACAAATCTGCTTAAAATCCACATGCGTCCGATTTGTAGGCTGCCGCACTGACGAGCGATGCGGCCGTTAGCGCGTGCCCTTTTCGCGCCCCTTTACCCTTCCGCCAGGCGCATTGTACAGTGTATAGTTATGCCTAAATAAGACCCAGTACCCACTGGCTCCCATTCCTCCCTGTTCCCCGACTATGTGCCTGCAATCCTATATATCCTTCTTCTGAGAGACGAGAGGATATAACAGGCGTAAGAAAACACGTAACGATTTATGGCCATCATGAACGCTGGCCTGAGGGCGATAGGTCGAACTGCTCTTTGTCCTAGCAGATGCAGGCGCGAGAATGTTGAGTGACGTGGTTCACATATTTGCCTATATGGGATGGAGGGAGGCATCGCTCCCCGCTTATCTAGGCGAAGGCACCTACAACCAGGCGGTTAGGGTCTGCCGGGGTTCCTGGCGATTTCCTTACTAATTTACCAGATTGTAGTGATTGTACTCACAGGAGTTCCCACATATAATTAATTAATTTTTAAGTGCCATGAATAATAATTATGGCCTATACAGAATTAGCGATTATTGTTTCAGACTTTAGATAAAATAAAATACTGGAATTCTTTTATTTCAAGTCATAGAATCATCAACATTTGAATGTCCCCCACTAAATATTATATTGTATAAGTACATTAGCAATTATATTATACGTTTGGAACTTGCGGTTTCATTCCATTAAACTGCACGAGGTAAGCCGTTCCATTTGGCTAGCCACAACCCGCTTCGCCATATGTGTAATTCAAAGCTTCATTTATTTAGATTATTTAGAAGATATATGTTTTGTTAATGATAAATAATGAAGATATACAGCTGTTATATTATTATTCTAGCATAGTGTTGGCATTCCAAGGTATTATTTGCGCTATAGTTACCTTTGTAGGTGTCTGCTTGAGTTATTAGTATTACTAACTCCATCTTGTCTTTACTTTTCTCATACATTAATTTTAGCTATTATCCAAATAAAGTGAAGGTGAGGTCACTCGAAAACAAATGAAAACTTTACAACAATGAAAATGTAACTAAGAAAAAAATGTGTTATACTCTAAATATAAATAAAAAAGCGGCCAAGTGCGAGTCGGACTCGCCCATGCAGGGTTCCGTAGCAGCAAGTAACATAATAATGTTTTTTGTTAATTTTTATAGTTGAGTTGATTGAATGAAAGGTAAATTGCGAATTACGATTTATGACGTATTAAAAAAAACTACTTACTAGATCTCGTTCAAACTAATTTTCGGTGGAAGTTTACATGGTAATGTACATGATATTTTTTTTTAGGTTTAACATTCTCTGGTTTCAGGGAAGGGGGGGGGGCACACATTTTACCACTTTGGAAGTGTTTCTCGCGCAAACTATTCAGTTTAGAAAAAAATGATATTACAAACCTCATCAATATCATTCTTGAAGACCTATCCATAAATACCCAATCCGTATGGGTTTGACGAAAAATAAATTTTTGAGTTTTGGTTCTGAGTATGGGGAAACCCCCAAAATTTATTGTTTATTTTCTATTTTTGTGTGAAAATCTTAATGCGGTTCATAGAATACATCTACTTACCAAGTTTCAGCAACATAGTAGGTACTTATAGTTTCGGAAAATGGGGTTGTTGCGAAAAGTTTCGGGCTGTGACATACGGACGGACAGACAGACAGACAGGACGAATTCCGTTTTTTGCCATTTGGCTACGGAACCCTTAAAATATTCCAGTATAAACTAGACAGCGCTATCTAGATCCAAACTAAGCATAGCTTATAATATAGGCTCTAGAATGTTGATAAAGATACTTAGATACCTTTTTTTGTAAATACATACATATTCGGTCGGTAGCTTAGTGGTTAAGGAGTCAACCTTACGATGGAGAGATCCCGGGTTCGAATCCTGGCCATTACACTACCGACGTGAACCCACTCCTAACACAGGCAATTTAGCTTAGCTGGAGGGGTTCGGGGAGATATTAGTAATTTCGGTTACTAATATTCTAAAAAAAATATAATATATATTATACATATTATATTATAAAAAAGCAGCGATAGCCCAGGTGGCGCACGTAACGGACTGCCGAGACGAGGACTCGAGTTCGATCCCCAGTTGCCCCGGGCACACACCTCTGACTTTTCGTAGTTATGTGTGCATTAATAAATGTTAATTATCGCTCGCTTAATAATGTGCCCGGTAGATGGCAATAGGCTCGCCCCCTATTACAGTGGGACCTTAACATAACTGGCGTCGTGGGTGTGTAAGACACCTCTGCCTACCCCTTCGGGGATACAGGCGTGAAGTTATGTTATGTTATGTTATACATATTATACATAGAAACATTTGGACAATGCAAATAAATATTTGGCAGTCGTTACGGGTAGTTGGGGCTCTAAAAAGCCGACTACTGGTCTAACTACAGAACTTTGACATCGCCAGTGGGTTGTGAAGAACAAATGGCAGTAGCTTCACAGAAAATATCGAAGTCGGCCGCTTTGGCCGCTAGTTAACTGAAAAGCCGACCTCAACTTAGTTATTAAGAGGCTCAGAGGATGATGATGAATGCAAATAGACATATTCATGCATATAAATATTTGCAATGAGCGGGAATCGAACCCGCGACCTCTAGCATAGCAGTCGAACGTTCTACCGTCACGCCACCAAGGTCGTTATACTCTAAAACTTTTATGCCTATTTTTTTCAAGCTTTATCATCCATACTTCTATGGGCATAGGTACTTATCCAAACATCGGGTTGCGAGGGATATGCTCTATGGGCAACCTTACACCCCGGCGTCTGAAGACCCGAGACGGTGTGCGGTTTTAGTCGGTTCAAGCCCGACATAACCGCCCCCGCTGGCCGGCAGGGGGGTATCCGAAGAGATTTCCGCCCGAAAAAAAAAAAGAAAAAAAAAAGGTACTTATCCAAACAATGCCATTTACTATAGCTGATATTTAAATGTGTTAGTACTTTCAAGTACTATCATTACTTAAGTTGCAAGTTTCAGGCAGAGCATAGACAACCGTTTTAACTTCATAATGGCTTGTGCATCAGAACTGTGCTGCTAGCGACTTCTAATCAAAGTTTAAGTTACTTTGTTGAAATATATTACTTGAACGTTGTTTTTAATCATCTGTTCATGGTTCATGCATATGCATATAGCTAACTAGTCCAATAATGCAAGCCACAGGACTTAGGGGGCTACTCACATACTAAGAATCTCACACATTGGTGAGTGGACAACGGCCAGCATTCATAATGGTAATTTCACTCACTTGCTGAGCCGGAGTATGTGAGAAAACTATTCACACATTTTTGATGTGGTTAATTCACACAGATTAATAAAAAATAATTGAAACAGATCCAAAGTATTGTTTAATTTGCTAATTGTTTTTTTCAGTGATTCACAATGGTACCTTGTTAATTCATACCTGTATTACGCACACAAACATTTTTTTTTGTCATTTTTGTTATTCTTAACACTGGCACAGTCTAAAATAGCAATTACAATTTACAATCAATCAATCTATAAATCAAATGTCGGTACTTGATATATAAATTTTAATTTGAAATGTAGGTACTCCTAAAACATTAGTATGCACTCATCATTTGCGGTTTTGTTTGCGGAAGTTAACAAGTTTATATAGTTATAGTGTTTATAACTATTTATTTAGTTATTAGTATTACTTTATAAGATTTATTGTCTGTTTATGTGACATAAAAACGAGGTAAGTAATTCAAATATCAGCCAATTTGTCTTGTTTGCAACTATGTACTTCCAAATATTTGCTATGGCTATTTTTTTCAGTCATCATGAACATCATACCTTCAACAACGAGCACAGATTCCGATTTTGTTGTCATTGACTCGCAAAGAGGAGGCAAAGTTCTTTTGCTAAATGGCTACAGGTACAATATGACGCGTGTTAACGGTAACAGGCATAAAGTATGGCGTTGTGTTGAAGTGAAATGCACCGGTAACATAGTGAGTAATAATTGTAATATAGTTGTAAAACAGCAAGCACATAAGATATAATAAGAAATGAAATTAAGCAGCGATTACAAATTCGTCTCAAAAGAGTTCGTGAAGAGACTACTCCAGTGCCTACTATTTATTCGGATATGCTAGAAGAATTGAAGGATGATGGCCTAGGGTTATTGCAAACATTACCCAAATATGACAGTATTAAAAAAACTCTTTACAAGCACAGAAATAGAGCTAGGGGGCGGAAAAAATACGCTTTTTAAAAAGAAAAGATACACAGATTCCTAAAAAGTTCCAAAATTTTCGCCGATTATGTTAATAAAAAAAACAGAATCGTAATTTTTTCAAGCTCAGAAGGAAGGGAAATTCTTAGACGCGCAAAACACTTTTACTGTGATGGAACTTTTAAAAGTGCAGTCCCTCTTAAACAGCTTTACACAGTTCATGCTGATCTTGGAATTGAGGATAACCAATACATGAATGTCATTCCTGTCCTATATGCATTATTACCGGACAAAAAGCAGAACACTTATGAACTTTTGTTACATTTGATTAAAAGTCAAGTGCCAGAATTCCAGCCAGACACTTTTGTCACGGATTTTGAGATAAGTGCTATATCAGCTATGCGGCATATTTTTCCTGAAACTGAAAACCGTGGTTGTTTATTTCATTTTTCTCAATCAGTGTGGAGAAAGGCTAAAAAGCTTAATTTGACTAAATCAAAGGTGAATAAAGGACACATAAAGCGATGCATCGCACTTGCATATCTACCAAAAGAATTAAAATTAGATGGTTGGTTGTATATTTTGGGAGAATGTTTAGACAAAAAAGACGTTAAAATGGCAAATTTCAACCATTATTTTGAGACTACTTGGCTAAAAAAAATAGTGCAGGCTTATCCGACACATGGTCTTTCCACAATGTTCCCTATAAGACGAATAATGTGACGGAATCGTGGAATTCACGTCTGAATAAAAAAATTAAAGCGAAACCAAATATAGCAGTAGGGGAGAGGGGGGCATAGTGGGGTATCTAAGGTATTTGATGTGATTTCTCAAATAATAATAATGTTAGGCCGATTATTGAGACTTTTTTCCATGATACAGTGTATCCATATTTATTTAGTATAGTATTTTCTATTGTAGTAGTATCAGGTTGAAAACTGAAGCGAAATACATTCAGAGTGAGGTTTGCCCCACTTTGCCCCGCATATTGGGGTAAAGTGGGGTACCAGGTGGGGCATTGTGGGGTATTTTTCTAGAAATGAATTCAACCATTTTTATAATCATAATATAAACTTTTAATCGTTTTTAAAACAAAATTAAACATTTTTACTCCAATGAACATAAAATTTAACATCAAAATCAGGTACAAAAAATCAGAAGAATCAAAGGCTAATCAGTGACACACATTGCACACACATGTGTGGTATCGACATCATCTTCATCTTCTCCAGCACACGAGCAGTGTGCCCATCGATTGCATAGTATGCAACGTATCCATCCTTCAGTCGACTGGGACCACAAATACCCACAATATATGCACTCTGCATCTCCATCATCTAGGGTTTCTTTTGAATTACCCACTTTTTTAGATGTTTTGGTTTTCTTCTTATTAGGCTTACTGGCGCTTAAATCTATGACTTTGGTAACCTTTCTTTTCATATTTTCTTTGGTCTCTTTGGTAGTTTTCAATGCAATCAGCTCATTTTTATATGGTGACTCTGTCAGGATTGCCGTTTTTCCTCTTCGTCTTACGACCCTTTGTGTCGTACGGTTTTCCTTTGGCAAAGGCATAATTTGTTCAGGAGACATCACAAAAGAACTTTTTGGTTGATCATTCATCCAAGAACATCCAGGTCGTGGAGAGCCTTGTCTAAATCCCGGAGAAATATGTTCTCGAGTCGATGAATTTGTAATCAACTCTGTCAGCGGTGGTGGTGGTGGTGGGGGTGGTGGTGATTGTGGTGGTGTCTTCTCCTTAACATTAAGTGAGTTTGTGTGTAAGTCATTTTGTGGGTCGTTAGATTCTAGGCAATCTGTTGAGCTTGTATTCACCTGAGAGTTATTTTGTGAATAGTTAGATTCTAGGCAATTGGTTGAGCTTGTATTCACTTCCGGATTATTTGTAGTTTCCGCTGGTGCAAAATCTGCATCGGTGAAAACTTCTCGATTCATAGGCCAGATTCCTGTTGATCTATATGCATTTATTGCCGTCGTCATCGTGGCCGCAGCTATAAATGCCAGTCCGAACAGTGATGCTGTCTGAAATTGAGTCACTACACGTCCTGGGTGACTTCTAAGCCATTTCTTTACTTCATTGCTATAGTAAGTGCTAAGTGGCTTCATGAAACCTACGTCTAACGGCTGGAGACGGTGCGTACAATGAGGTGGAAAACATAACAATATTACTCCATTTTCGCGAGCTATATCGATCACCTCCAAAGATTTCACATGGGTGGCATGACCATCTAGGAGCAAAAGTACTGGGTCGTCTTTTGTCGCATGTGACCATTCTATAAATCGCTTTAACCAGAGTATAAAAAGGTGGCTTTGTATCCATCCTGATTCATGACATTCCCCCCAAGATCCAGCTGGAGCCCCATCAAGCAATTCTGGTTTCATCCGCTTTCTCGGGAAAATAAACATCGGAGGCATGTAATTACCAACAGCACTAAAGCAAACAATCGTTGTCATTAATTTGCCTCGTTCTGCAGAAGTCATTGTCCCTACTTGACGTTTACCACACGACGCTAAAATCTTGGAATGGCTCTTGGGCACGGTAGAAACTCCTGTTTCGTCTACATTAAAAATACGTTGTGGGCTTAGTTTGTAATTATCGTAAATTTTTTCCAGTAAATCAAAAAAATTATTAATTGCAATTCGGTTGAACCCCATGGCTCTGGCTGCAGAGGTAGGTTCAGGCTTTCTATAGCTAACATCACGATTTCTTTTAAGAAACCCTTTAAGCCAGTCTATTCCTGCCAAACCATTACTTGTATTGAACCTGTGTTCAATGCTATTTTTTTGGGCTAACGAAAATGCAAGTTTACGTAGTTCATGTGATGTAAGGCCGTAAAATCGCTCTTCCATTGTCTTAATGTAACTAATCAATTCTCTTTCTTGATCAGGAGTAAAAACAGTTGTGTAATGACCTAACTTCTTTATAAACACGGTACTATCTGGATTAGCCCTATATTTTGCCACATACCGTTCAAGCGTAGTCTGTGGAACACCGTGAACCTGTGCGGCTTTTTTGTATCCAACTTCACCAGACATCACATTATGAACGGCCTTTTCCATGTTTTCCATCGACCAAGAATGCTGCTTAGTAGTTTTCTTGTATGTTCGAACCATGGCTGAAATCAACAATAGTTTATATAATTAATATACCCGTTAATTATGATTCAATTCGAGACAAAGTGATTTGAAACGTCTTGATGATTGACTACCCCACTATGCCTCCCATACAGTACCCCACTTTGCCCCTTCCTATTTGGTTAACTATAATACAACAGAGATTTCTTACCTTTGATTTTAATGCTTTTTTTTCTTTCAAACTTATATCTTGTTTAGTTTGTCCTAACCTGTAGCTCTCAATCACAAACTTGACACTAACACAATATATACTGTACATAACACGAAAAACAACAAAATTTTTAAGGAATATGCAGTTTTAAAACTTTCGCTCCGAGCGATGCAACCGGCGTCACGACTGCGAATGACAGTAGCGCTGGTCGTACGATGGCTAAGCACCAATCACAGCGCGTCATTTGATTCGGCGTACGATCGTTTCTTCACGAAGTTTTAGCGCTACCCCGCTATGCCCCGCTACCCCGCTATGCCCCCCTCTCCCCTACTTTTAAAAACTTGAAGTAAAGACGCAAATTACTATTTTGGATTATGGGAAAAGAATAAGTATATCACAAAGCGAACAAATGAGGCGATAAGAAAACAGAAAGTTATTGAAAACGCAATTCGAGAATTAGTTGATGGCGAAATTTCTTTGGGACACTGTATAGAAAAACTGAAAGGATAAAATATTTTGTAATAGACTTGATTTAAAAATTGATTGGTTGTAAATTGTAATTGGTATGAATTATTAAGGTACCATTGTGAATCACTGAAAAAAACAGTTAGCAAAAACAATACTTTGGATCTGTTTCAATTATTTTTTATTAATCTGTGTGAATTAACCACATCAAAAATGAGTGAGTAGTTTTCTCACATACTCCGGTTCAGCAAGTGAGTGAAATTACCATTATGAATGCAGGCCGTTGTCCACTCACCAATGTGTGAGATTCTTAGTATGTAAGTAGCCCCCTAAGTCGCCACAGTCGAGAGATTTGCTACACTCTTGACTCTGGTCAAAGGGGTTCAAACTAAGAATGATATGTCGCCATGCAAATTTAACTCGATACAAGCTGTCCTTTAGATTTTGTGCTTTTCATTAACCTCGTGATACATTTCTGTTCACATTCTCAACGTGCGTTAGTCTCATGAAGAGATACGGGCCAAAAAAAAAACAATTACAGAGAGTCGAGCAATAAAAAAATGCATTCCTGATTTCTAACCTAACAAATAACTAAAACATAGAATCTCATAAGCCTTGAAGACATATGACGCTGAGTCAGGATCGATCTTAGCGTTAATGAGAAACGTAGAAAAGTCGTTGCTTATTACGCACACGACAGGGAAAAATCACAAGGCAGACAGCAATTTATATACCTACCTATGTAGACAAGCTTGCCGCTACGAAGAAGTGGGTTCACAAAGCTTCGCATTTATCTAGCTCGGGATAAATTGCAACGTAATAAAGTATAAACATATATGACGCAGTGACACAACATGTTACTTAAAATGAGTACGGTCAGGTTCCAAGTGAACCCAGCGGAGCAAAAGGAATCTGATAAGGAACTCTTCTTGGTCTCCGGGAAAATGTTACAAAACTTGACACATCAATGAACGTCTTGATACTCATATAATTTAATGTTTCTTTTCTTTATTAGAAAAAACAAACGCAATCTTAATAAGGTTTGAAATAATTTGATGCCAACCACAACCTCTACACGAGTATAAAATGACACACAACGGTAGAGCTTTCGACTGCTAAGTCAGAAGCCGTGGGTTCGATTCCTACTCAGTGCAAATATTTGGGTGCATGAATATTTGCATTGATCTGGGTGTTTCTATGTATGATATGTATGTATTTACAAAATAAACAAAGTATCTATGTATGTATATCTGCATTCTTCGAGGAGTAAGGGGAGAACGGAGTATAACATCTTTTCCGACCCCATTGTCATCCTCACCTACCCGCGTTAGTGGTTCTTTTCAGAATAGCTAGCGGCGGCGACCGAGGGTTCACCGCGGATAACGGATGCTAGATAACGGACGAGGCAATGGCGACCGAGCAAAGGCGGTATAACCTTACACCCAGTAGGGCAACCATCTGGAAGAGGCTACAGCAGCCTGGGGAGCTAAATTCTCCCACGCTAAAAGGTCTGGTGCAGAAGGCAAGGGGAAACCACTGCACTACTTTCCCAAGAAATCTAGCATGAAATGAGTACACAGAGAGATCATATGGCATGCGATCCGGCCACCACCCGGCGCCACGTCGATTCCAGGTCGCGTGGTGTGAAGTTTGCTACTGGCCACGCTGTGGAGGCCCGCCAGGCTCAGAGTGGACAACATGCAACTGGTGACGGCACTATGCCTTCAAAACACCGATCACTGAGGAAGATGATTGCGCTTGCAATGTGGAATGTCGGTGGCATGATAACAGTCGTGAAGAAGGAAACGATTGACAAAGAGCAGCTGGCTTACAAACTAGATATTCTAGGCCTCAGCGAAACTCACATGAGAGGTGCAGGGTTTTATAAAACGAGCAGAGGGCATACTGTGTACTTTTCTGGTCCTGATAATGAGAGTAGCAAAGGCGTTAAAATATCTGTTACACCAGAGGTCGATAAATGTATTCTGGGATTATATCGGAGATTATAGATTATATAGGATTATCCTATCAGCGACCGTATAATAATTCTGAAACTCAACACCAAGCCATGTCGTATGACAGTTGTTCAGGTATATGCGCCTACAAGCAAAGGTAATGCTAATGAGGAGGAAATTGAAGCATTCTATCAGCAGTTAGATGACACTTTCAACTCGTTGCCTAAGAGAGAAGTGAATATCTTAATAGGAGACCTTAATGCTAAAGTTGGATGCACGGAGTACGATAACGATCTGAGAGATGTTGTTGGTCGATTTGGGCTAGGCGTCCGGAATGACAGACGCGACCGATGGCTACAATTCTGTGCGGCGAACTCTCTGTCCATAATGAACACCTGGTTCCAACACCATCCTCGACGACTTTATACGTGTACATCGCCAGGAGACCGCACCAGAAACCAAATCGACTACATTGCAGTTCCGAAAAGATGGAGATCAAGCGTAACCAACACCAAGACCTACCCAGGTGCTGACTGTGGCAGTGATCATTCGCTGCTGGTTGCAAAAATGGTCATCAAGCTTAAGAGATGCTTTCGACTAGTCAGTAAGCAGAAACGAAGGCTTACACCTGGAGAACAGACGAATTTTAAAGCTCGGTTTCAGCAACATCTGACAACAGGAGTACATATAGGTGATAGCTCTGATGTGAACGAGAATTGGAGGAAGTTTAAAGAAATGGTACTTACAGCTCACCAAGAAAGTCAAATTGAAATACGTGATTCACCCCACAGTTCATGGTTATCGGATGACATGGAACATCATACATAAAAAGAAAGATCTACTGAAAAACCTATCAAATCCGAATAGTCGCGAACAATACAAGGATCTCTCAACGAAAGTACAGCGTCGGTCTAGGGTTGATAAAAACAGGTATTTCAATAATATTTGTTCTGAGATTGAGAATCATGCCCAAAAGATGCATACTCAAGATCTCTTTATGAAAATAAAGACTATAACGCGGGATTTCAACGCTAAAACGTGGGCTGTGGAGGACGCAAGGGGAAGGTTGCTCACAGAGATTGATAAAGTTGTAGACAGGTGGAGAGGTTATTGCGAAGACTTATACGCAGACGCCACAGCAACAGCAATAAACCTGCCACATAGCATGACCGATATTCCTCAAGTGCCCGTAATCTTAAGATCTGAAATCGAATTTGCGATGAAGAAGCTCAAAAGTAACAAGTCGGCCGGAAGCGACTGTTTTTTTTTGGCTTGAAGCCTTTGAAGCTTGTTGGGGACGAAGGTATATGCATCCTACAAAATCTTTGTAATCAAATACTAAGAAGCGGCGAATGGATCAGTGAGTGGCAAGAATCCATTTTAATACCCCTGCACAAGAAAGGATCAACTAAGTCCTGTGGCAATTACAGGATTGTAGCGCTCATATCCCATGCTAGCAAGATTCTACTGTACCTGTGTACGCCTTAAAGCATTCTTGTAGTGGCAGATACCAGTGGAGCAAGCGGGATTTGTAAAAGGACGGGGTACAAGGCAACAAATCGTGAATGTCAGGCAGATCATAGAAATATGCCGGGAATTCAACATTTCAGTACTGATGTGTTTCGTTGACTACTCAAAAGCGTTTGATTGTGTCACATCACAACGGAAATGGGGGTACCGAAGCACCGTGTTGTTCTCATTTCCAACCTGTATCAGGATGGGACCACAGTAGTGAGGGTAAACAATGTTCTATCCAAGCCCTTTAAGCCGCAGAAATGTGTGAGACAAGGGTGTATACTGTCTCCAATTCTCTTTAACATTTACGGGGAATACATTATGAGACGAGCCTTAGATGGTTGGGATGGTGGAGTGTCCATTGGGGGCAAGAGAATCAGCAGCAATCAGCAATGACACCACACTATTTCCATCTTCAGAAGAAGAACTAGCTCAACTCATATCTAGAGTGGAGAAGGAGAGCGAATTAGTGGGCCTTACTATTAACAAGGCAAAGACCAAGGTGTTGGTAGTAGACAGACCTGGTATGCTCATTCGCTCTAACGAACTCCGAGACCTGGAATTTGTTGACCACTTTGTATACCTGGGATCTCTTCTTAGCAACGAGGGAGGCAGTGGAAACGAAATAGCCAGAAGAATTCAAAAGTCCAAAGCGGCGATGACTAAACTCACTAGGATATGGAAAGATCGCAATATATCCCGCAAAACCAAAGTGAGGCTGGTGTAGACTTTGGTCTTTTCAATTTTCTTTTATGGTTCCGAATCGTGGACGATAAGACAGAGTGAAAGGGTAAAGATTGACGCTTTTGAGATGTGGTGCTGGAGGCGAATATAAGAATCCCATGGACTGCACGCCGAACCAACGTTTCCATTCTGGAAGAGCTCGGATTGTAGAATGTCGTAGTATATATTTGTATTTTCATTTTGAATTTTCGATTGATTTATTACTATAATTAATAACGTGTAACATGAACTACTAAAACCGTCAATGACCGATTGGGTTAGGGGTCATTCTGCCCACTATGTGACTGGGAACGGGGACAACTTGTCCCTTTTGAAAATTGATAATGGTGAACTGAACCCACATGCGTTTACCTTTTATGATTATGAAATTGTTGTTTAATGAATAAACATATACCTATATATATTACAATGTATTATTTGAATATTACTATTTAATAAATGTAAATACTTGGCATGTAGATCTAAGAAAAATAAGAATATTTAGTGAAACCAACCTTTTATTAATCAACCCTCATAAAAATAAAAAACTCTTTTTCCTATTCTTTACTTAATTAGGTAAGTACAGTCAACGACAAAAGTGTATTAAAACTTAAATATGTACAAACCTTTTTTTACATTGGAATATGAATATCCTATAATGAATATTTAAGTAGTTTATGATTCCCAGAGGAAAAAGTTAATAAATTTCATGTTTTAGTTATTATTTTTTGGGAGGTTTAAGAGCTAAAGTGATTAATAAATTAGAATTTTTCCTATAGATTTAGATCGGAAAAAGAGAACATCTAGGACGGGACTTGAACACGCGACCAGTCCCTTACAGGGGGAACGCTCTGACCAGCTGAATCCATCCACAGAATTATCCATTAATTTTCTTACGGTTTATGATTTGCAAAAATGGGTCCCGCCTGCTATCAAACTTGTTTCGGTCTTTTTAAGGCAGTCGGGTTTTTGATTTTTTCATTGATAAGTTTATTGTATACTTTTTAGTTACATATATTTTTGAAATCATCCTTTAATGAACCTCATTTCGATACCCTATTCGATAAGTTTGAGTGAAAATATTTGATAACAACATAAATTTTTGCGCCAAATATCCGCCATTTTGTTTTTTTAATTTTTGGATATACCCAGTAGCACTCTCACAGTAAATACGAATCTAACGACACCTCTCAAGCTAAAATCCATCGAGCCGTTCAAACTGCAGAGCGTACCAAACAATTATATACACATACAAACTCTTTGTATTGGCTTCACCCCATACCGGTGCCAACGATGGGGTGGACGTGTCGGATTCGGACTGACTAAAACCAGTCAGCGTCCTCCCGAAGAGTCCATTGCCGGGCACCCCGGGTAAGCCCTCCAAAGGATAACCTCAAGCTTACCGGCGGACTTTGGCCGCCACCGCGGCCTCATCTGGTGGGGTCTGGTTTTATCCCTCGACGGTGAGTGGGCAGGCGTGTGTAGGACACACACGACACTCCTCCCTGTTGGCCTGCTTCTGTAATGACGGCGAGTCGGCCAACTGCCTCAAGCCCCGATCATGTCGGTAGTCCGGAACGTAGACGAGTCTGCGGCGTCCTCTCCCGCTCCCTCTCCGTCGTCTCTTTCGCGCACATTACCTGCTCGCAGAAAGAGGCGGCGGCATACCACTTGCTGCCGTCGGAGACCACGGCTCTCACCATGGTCTCCAGCGAGAGAACGTCCACGCCCAGGACCGCAACGAGATCCCGGCGTTGACTACACATACAAACTCTCGAAAAACATAACCCTATTTCTGGCGCAGTCGGGTAAAAATAAGGAAACACGTGTGCGGGTACAGCATTCCAGTTCTTTATCGTGCGACAAAGAAATGAATTTATCATCATCATCATCCTACCGTTGATCGCGGTCGCATCCGAGGTTGACACCTCGGAGTCTAGGTACCGCTTTTCGACTTTTACTTCTCCACTTCGCACGGTCTTGGGCACCTATGATAGTGAGACCAGACATTTGTTACCCACTTAGCCTGGCGGCCACCGCAGAATGTGGCCACACCAGCGAAGGCGACTCTTCTGAATTTTGTCCGCGCACCGCAGCATATTGATCTCCATGGCACGCAGCTCCTACTTGTGTCGCTCTATATAGCAACGGCCACGCTTTGCAGCCGTGTAAAAGGACAGGCCTGATGATGGTTTTATAGAACTGTCCCTTCAACGTAAACGGCATTTTGAGGTCACAAATGACACCAGTCACCTCACACCACTTGTCTCATGCAGCGGCAATGCGGGCCTTGACGTCGCAATCGATGTCACCAGTCGTCGAAGTACAGATCAGATTTTTAATTAGTGTTCAATAGAGTTCATTTCTATTCCATTATATTGATGTACACACTTAATTAAAATAACAATGAAGGCGTTTGTGAGCCCTAAATAAGAGGGTATCTATAAGAGACTTCGACGCAGACCTAAAAAGCTAAAGACCGCCAAGGTAAAGACGCATTTGGAAAGAAAAACTGTAAAAATGCTTACTTCTATTTTAATTTATATAAGAAGTCAAGGTTTCCAGCACGTATGTACCTTCAAAGTACTTGATTTCTTTTTTTCATAGACCCTGCAGCTAAGTTTATCTCAGTCACATTTCGTGACAAACTTGAGTTTAATAATAATAAAGTTAAGATGGTAAGACCCACGTGCCTTCCTATCCTCATATAATTCATTTATACAAGCCACGCTTTTCGTGTATACGACCCTCCCCACACTGTATCTTTCGGAGAATCATAATTATAGCCCTATTTAACCAGCACACTGTGTTGTAATATGAATGAAAGTTGAACAAAATTATAGCGCAAAGTAAAACTTTGACTCATTCTAAATTTTCAATTAGCAATTGTAGGATATTCAGTTACCTACCACATTTTTATATACTGATGTCTGTAGATATCCAAAAGGGTAATTGCAAATGTATTACCGATTACACGATCATGATAAGGGTATGCACACATTTTTAAACTGCCTGACGTTTATATGCTGTGGCTTACAACATTATGATCGAACGCATAAATTAGTGTAACTATATAATGCCGACATTTCATCATCTATATTTCATGATCCTACGTTATAGGAAGTAAATATTTTCCCGTCTGTCAGGCACCTTTCCAGTCTACTTGCAAGACTTGCGAGACGTGCCAATATTGAGAATTTTCTGACAAAAAAAAAGTCGAACCCAGGACCACGAGAAATCAATTGTATCTAATAGAAATGATCTCAGCATTACTTAGAAATCATTCCATTAACATTTGATAACAACATTGAATAATATACAAAGAGAATATTTTTCTACCTTTTGCTCGTGAAAATGAATAGCTTTTCGGTTTGTTACCTATATATGTAAGTAGGTACAATGTCAGCATCGAGGTTGAGCAATATCAGTGAGGGAGATCAACGACAATATTTACCGTTCGGCAAGTTGGTCGAAAATGTGAAAGCTGTTGGTTTGACATCGTTTCCTATTAATATTTATACAGAATTCTTTTGTATAAAATTATTGTTATTTTATGACTGAATCGTAATGAAACAGGGGGATAGGGAAACAAAACAATTTGGTTTTGTTGTTTTCACCTACGTATACCTATTCAGTTTTTTATAAACCACATTATCGTTTAAGGCTGAAAAATCCTAATTTGGAATTGAATTCATAATTTTTAGTTAAATGAATGAAATTTTAAAGCAATTAGTATGCTAACTTTTTCTATATATTTTTTTATTCTAAGACGTATGTAGACGAGAATCTCAGCTATCCAAGACAGGTCCAGGTAGCTCAGTTGGTCAGAGTATTCCAAATATTATCGTGGGTGAGCTACAATGGGCACCGAAACAATGTACTGGTCTGGGAGACTTGTCAGCACAAGGTCTAGCAGAGAGGGCGCTTAACTTGATTAATATTTTTGATGTTCTGGTGGTCTGGCGTACCAATTGGACCAGGTCGTGCGTAACAGCAAATAAATGGGCGGCTCTTCCCGCATGGTCTGTTTTGGCGGAGCACATCCAGGTCTCATGGTGGGCGTAAAAATCCCTCAAAAACACTATTTCCGCGTTAGGAAACCGCTCCTGCGCATCATCTGCCGTCTGACTCAGGTATTCGAAGAGTCGAGTTGTCTCTTTATCTCACGTATGGGAACGGCAGAGGCACACATAAATCTTACTTGAAGAGCCATGAAATACGTAGAGAATGGAAAAGGATGGGTCCTCAGGGCCTGTAGACAAAGTCACATTCTACTAATGGAATCGCAACGAAGCGAACCTTCAAAAGATCGAAATGTATAGGAGAGACAACATTTGTCGACATGTCACGTGTAACAAATAATGTCAGTCCCATACATATTGAACATTTGAAGTTTCGCTTCGAAGCGATTCCACTAGTAGAATGTGACTTTGTCTACAGGCCCTGGGCAGCGCAAACGGCGACAACAAACATCCGCCCTAACAGACTCGCACACCCGCTGCTTTAGCTCGGAACTTTCCTCAATAACGTAGCCAGGGTAAAGCTAGTAAGTGGTATCATCAGGGCGGCGCGGCGTCTTTGTGTCTCCCTAAGAAAGAGCATGGCTGGCTGCCCTGTCTTAAGATGTTGGTGGACGGCGTTGAAATTCGCATGGAGCCCACAGATGTTAGTGGACTCCACCTCAAATAGCGAGTTTGTGGAAGAGTGACGAGCCGCTGTGTTGTCATTATCTCTATTCTGTGCTGCCATGATATAGGGTAAGAAAAAGCGTGAAAAAGAGATGATCGTCGTCGCAACACAGCGTGACAAAGAGCAGAGATTGGTTTCGTGTATGTATATGAGGCATGATGGGAGCCGATCCGCTGGAGAGAAGGGCCCCCATACCCATATATGTGGTCACCGGGTCGCACTCCGGTTACCAATCAACACGACGAACCACATCGGGATTACGAGTGACCTGGTAGTTAGCCTTCCAGGGTGGTTGCTACCAGTTGGGCCCCTGTAAAATGCCGCGGGTGACCAGCGACACCACCATTTCTACAGGTCTCCCTGTCCAGCGGGTCGACCCATACCAAAAGGCTACACCAATACCCACTGGTCCCACAAGTTCTGCGATAACCACCACCTCATACCCGACTATGCACCTGCTGAACTATGAATGCAATCCAACCGAAATCTGATTACTATGGAAGGTTTTTCGCAAGAGTGCACGCACCTACCCGGTCCAATTTGAGACAGATTTGTGCCATCAAATTGTACCAGCTAGTAATTAAAAAATAAATGTTTAAAAATAATACATTTGAAAGTTTGTGAAGATGTCTGTTCTAATGGCTGAACGGATCTGGATGAAATTTGGTTCCCGTGGTATGCAGGACAAGAACAGAATTTCACGCAGGTGAAGCTGAGGCCAGCAGCTGTTAAATATAATGTTTAGCCCCACTAGAAAGCCACTATGCAACACTATGCTGTGTGCAGAGTTGGAACATTCAGCACACAAGGCGACCGTAAAATGTTCCAAAGCGGTACCGTGCAAATATATACCGGTGAGCACTTAAGATTACAGATACGTAATATCTACCCACATGCTCAGATTACCTACAGGTAATTTTTGCACTAAGTAAGCCTTCCCAGCATCTAAGTTCATGATTTACTCTTTCACCTTTGTACCTAGAACTCTTTTTATCTTAGTTTATCTCTAGAACAAAATAAATACCTATACCTACGGATCTGCCTGAAAGGAGGACGGTCAAAGTCGGCTATCCGATGGACAGCTGTTTCGTAGCAAAATAAAAATGGCAATAGTCTTCTTTCATTATGAAATTATATTAGGCACAATATTGTAGTATCAAACGAGTCCATTTTGAAAACGTTTTTGAAAATATTTAATATGTTTGAGTTTTGTACAATTCACACAATATTCATTGTCAAAAAGGTGGTTAATGTTGCTTAGATACAAAATCAGTGGAAAAATAATTTTAAAATCACTGATTAATAAATTGAAATGTAATGTAACAAGATATTTTCGAATTATGATTATTTATGAATATTTTGAATATTTATGATTATTTTTCTTTTACTATCTAAATGTATTTTATTTAAGACGAAAATGTATTTTTTTAAATAAATGATATTGAAAAATTGTAATGCGCATGGGTATTTTATTTTTTTACGCTAGCAATAGCAGTATTTTTATTTAAATTAAAAAATGTCCACGCCTGAGCCGAAGTTCCATACAACGTGGCCAGTGTCCTTTGGTACAGGGATAGATAATAGTCTGGAATAATACATATGTTACTTCATTCCTAGAATAGGTTCCAATGAGTTGCGTAAACGGGAATATAATTCCAGGCGGACGGACAACAGCTAGCAATTCTTACCTTAACGCGCGTTACCAAGAGGCAAACGTTAAAATAGGCAGACTTGCTATGAAATATTGAAAGCCACTAGGTAGCGAATAGAGAATTTTATCCCGGCTCAATTATTCCTAATCCCAGGATATCGGTATTGGTTCCGGGATAAGATAATTTCAGTATTAGTTATCAATCTGATGTTATGAATAAAAATAAGAAACTCATACTGAAATCATCGTTTTAACCAAAAATCTGAATTAAACAACATTTGATGGTATGCTTCTATTACTGTTACGGTATAACCTATCTAATTCAATCATTCAAACTACGATACACCTGCAGATTGAAGGCCAAAGCACTAGCTTTCTTCTCGGAGTTTGTAGGTCAGATGGCAACCGGTCCCATAAAAGCCAAAATAAATTAATAATTAGTTATTAGTTTAGATTAAATCATAACATAACTACACGCCTGTATCCCCGAAGGGGTAGGCAGAGGTGTATTACGCACCCACGATTCGCCAATTATGTTAAGGTCCCAATGTAATAGGGGGCGAGCCTATTGCCATCAACCGGACACATTGTTAAGCGAGCGATAATTAACATTTATTAATACACACATAACTACGAAAAGTCAGAGGTGTGTGCCCGGGGCGACTGGGGATCGAACTCGAGACCTCGTCTCAGCAGTCCGTTACGTACGCCACCGGGCTATCGCCGGATTAAATCACAGCTTTTAAAATCGGTCATATCTACTGCTAAAATAAGCTACGTCTACGGTACATAAGAGAAATAATACTTTATTGTACTTAAATCTGGCACGGAAGAAATTTTACCAGAAAATATAAGTACTAATATAGCAACATTTACTTAATAGTGTGCGCATTGAGAATCCGATGAAAATGAAGTTTTTTGAATCGAAAACTAACATTTCTTATTATTTAATGTTGCATATTTTGACCAATCTCGCACATTTTATGTTGCAGAGAATTCGATCCCTAATTAGTTTTTCATTGGTAATAGGCTCCCGTTTGACCACTGTCTTGCCTGTTGGTAAGTAAATATGTGGCCGATGGTGGAGCACGTTTGACCACTATCTCACCTGTTGGTAAGTGATGATGTGATCGATGGTGAAGCACGTTTTCCTAGAAGTAAACTGGTCACTCTAAACTTGAAGACTCCCAGGTTATAGCTTTTCGGAAACACAGATGAACGATAAACTACCTATAATCGAAATACCGCCCACTGTATGTAATCACTATCAAATCATACCACTTTATTCATGAGCCATGTTTATTTGACAAGTACTAAACAGGGTATACTGACTGTTTACCTCAGAAGGGCAAACCATCGCTTAAAACTTAGATTGATATTATTGAACTTTAATATTGAAGTCTATTTTAGCTGTGTTTCAAATCTAAGGTGAGCAAATATATTCAAGTATATTAGACAGTTATTACCTTGATCATCAGTAGAAAACTGAGGTTCCACGCGGTTCTAAAGTAAACGGCATGTCATTACAAGCTTTTATTTAACTTACTCTGTTTATTTAGGTAGATTTCGATGAAATCGATCTACCTATTGGTTTCTTGACTAATGTCTAATTTAAAAAAAAAATCTTCATAGGAGGTCTAGTTATGACCCCCTGAGTCCGAAATGACCACTGGTCAAAATGTTTATATATATATATATGTATGTATGGTTCCACTTCCCAAAATTTGCGGCACTCTAACGGTCGCCGTTTGCCCCGATCGCTTTCAAACTGCGGTCAAAAATTGCTTGGGTGTAAACTTAGTTTAAGTTCGTGAACGCGTGGAATCCGGCCTAAGGGGACGGTAGGGCCTCACTTTTTGTGAAATCAGTTTTTCCTCAAAATTTCACGTTCCATGAAAGATATTCGAACCGTTCTAATTTTATCCCATAGTATACATGAATACCAACAACTTTTAATTATAAACCTTTATGATTAAAACTTTAACTAAAAGTGGAGGGGGGAAAAACCAAAATTTATCGGGAAAAAAATCATAACTTCTAACCGGTGAACATTCTTGCCGTCGGAAACATTTTTAATCGATAGGCCAAAATAAATGTCTGACAAGGTTTTCGCTAAAAGTTACCGTTTTCGAGAAAAAAAAATTAAACATGTTAAAAATCCGCTCGGAGTGGGTCATAGAAGAAGCATAGGTCATAGAGGGACAAAAAAATATTTCTAACCGATAGGTTATTTTTTGCTCTAAAATAATTGTCCGAAACGTTTTTGCTCAAATTTACCGTTTTCGAGAAAAAGAAAAAAAATAGTGCGGTACGGAAATCTTCACGAAATATTGTTTAAAGTCCGTAGTTCTCTATATAAAATAATATTAATTGCTTCACGAAATCTACCTGTGCGTTCCCCCTGCGGAAACGGATTTTTTTTATAATGGGTAAAATCTTAAAAGCTCAATTAGAACCAATTCCTGATTTTAGATTGGACTCAAATATGATATACTTGGGTATCTTAGCTGACAATGCGAAAAAATGGTACTATGGAGATGGTTTGATGATGAAGTCGGAAGATGTCCATAGGAACTCCTGAACTGAACAAGATAAACTAATATTCTAAGTAATCTAGTTTTGACACATGATATCCAGGGTTTTTTTATATGTTTGAAGATTGTATGAAGACTGTAGTCTAGGAAGTCATAGGAACTTCTAATCTAAACAAGATAAACCCTTCATATTTGGTCTCCTTGGATTTGTCTTGTTATGCACTTACTAGAGTTTTTGTCTAGTTTGTTTAAAAAAAGTGTCTTTAAATTAATAATTATTTCAATTATAAAACGATGCGGCTTAAAATTCAATAACCGTGATTAAACAACGACAAGTAATAAGATATTAGAAAATATATAATACATATTATTTAATCCGCTTCAAAAATAAATAATTACTGCGAAAGAATGTCTTATACTTATTTGTATCATTCATTATCATTTTCAAGTTCGATTTCCAGTTTCAGATATACATATGCATATTAAAATAAAAACTCACCTTTTTGGCCGCAATTAATTGTAAGTATAGGTTATCCTTATATAAGACATTTGTGAACTGGTATTATTTTTGTTATTATTATTTTAATGTAATATTTTAACATAATTTTTGATAATGCGAATATTTTAATGTGACTTATGAAATAAAATTATTATTTTTACCGACTTGTGAATCTGCCAATCCATACTAGGCTAGCATCATCAAAGCGGCGAATAGCCTAACTACCCGCCCATGCTAAAAAAGCCTTTATTGAGGATATTACACAATAAACAATTTTGATTTAGGGAATTAGTGATATGATGGGTAGATGTTCCGCGATTACATTTGAAGAAAAAAGAGTTTTTTTTCGGAAGTTTACACGAATGTCACACATTGAAATAAAACTATTTTTTAACGAATTCTATCGCGTTTTATTTTGATCACGGGGATATTCACGGCGAGACTTAAAGATGGTTGTTGTCTTGTAGTTTGAAGTGTAAGTTATCTCAAAGTACCCGAACTATGTTGAATTGTTGGTGTTACTATTTACGCAGAATTAGCTCACAGTATCACGAAGTCTTGTTGTATTTTTTATTTTTCTTGGAATTAATTAAGTGAATGACTGGGTCCCAAGCTGGTGGTACTTTCGATTTGATTTCGATTCGATTAGAATCCGTTAAAAATAGTTTTATTTCAATGAAAAAAGAGTTGATTTAACCAATAATCAGTAGGTATATTTATCCGTTAAATAAGCCAAAAGGTATGGCCCGGAAAGAGTTCAATTTCCTGATTTCTCAACTAAAATTTAATATTTACTAAGATAAATACAGGATTATTTCATCATCATCAGCATTAAGATGTGATGCCCATCGATTTATCTTTATTTACTACAGCCACTATTGTCAACTTACAAAATACTTATAGATATTTGGTTGTCAGCATACATGTATATCAACGTTTCCCAAAGTGGACGATAACGCCCCCTTGTGGGCGCTGCAGGCCTAAACTGGCTCCCATTCCCCCCTGTTCCCCGACTATGCGCCTGCAATCCTATATATCCTTCTTCTGAGAGACGAGAGGGTATATCAGGCGTAAGAAAACACGTAACGATTTATGGCCATCATGAACGCTGGCCTGAGGGCGACAGGTCGAACTGCTCTTTGTCCTAGCAGATGCAGGCGCGAGAATGTTGATTGACGTGGTTTACATATATGCCTATATGGCAACGTTTCCCAAAGTGGGCGAATGAGATAAACGAGTTAAGTAATGCATGTTTGTCTTATTCCTGTCGGTGCGTGCTGCTTATGCAATCCTATAATATTCCGTTGTTTATATATAAACAACGGAATATTTATTTTATTTTCATTTGTGGTTTCGCGCGTAATAGATAAGCAGTAGTTAAGTTCAACACTTACTTACGTATTTCTTAAAACAAAACTGAGTAGAGTAGACGATTTCTGTACATGGACAGATGGAATGAGAGCAAAACTTAGCAAATGCTACTGTCTATGTCTGGGTAGGCGGGGTACCAGGTATACTTCATATGACCCAGGGCTTAGTATAAGCGGGGAAAACGTTTCAACTATATCTGAAACCGTGCCTCTTAAATTCCTCGGAAGAAAGTTTGACAACAGAGGATGCACTCCAGCTTTGAACGAATTAATTGATAGTTTCATTATCGATTTAAAAAAGGTAGACCAACAACCAATAAGTAATGTTAAAAAAGCTTGGATCTATGACAACTATTTAACCTCACGTCTTAACTGGCCGTTTCTTATATACGATATAAACCAGAGCCTCCTCAAAAAACTAGATGCGAGTGTCACGAAGACACTGAAGTCGTGGCTAGGGCTAGCTCAGTCGGCCGACCCGTCGGCACATATAGATCCGCAAATAATTTTGGAATGACGCTTAAGAAGCCATGAGAACTCTATAAACACCTAAGAGTAACTAAAATGCACGTCTTATCGGAATCTAAAGACGAAATAGTAAAAGTCCTTCCAAAAGATAAAAATGCATCGGAGCTCGAATCACGCCTCCAGTTCCATAAAAAATTCATGATAGGCTCACAGACTGGTAGAGTAGGTCTAGGTAATATTCAGAGACAAACAGATAAAGAAATAACAAAATCTTTTCTTCAAGCAGACGAAAACAACACCTATAAGGTGCACGCAATGAACCTAGAAATGCAAAACGAATGGTTGACCCTAGGTGAATTTTGTATTCCCATAGCCTTAAAATGGCGTACCATAATATACGACTGGTCACCGGCCTTACTTAAATTTTACCTAAATGCATTCCAGTTGACCCTCCCCGACCAAAGCAATCTGGTCAGATGGGGAAAAGCCACTGATAAAACATGTAACTCATGTGGTGAAGCAACTTCTACGGCTAGGCACCTACTAGTGGGTTGTAAAACGCTATTAGACCGGGGTCATTACTCGCGCCGTCATGATAAGGTATTAGAAATGATACGTGAGGCTGTAAGTTTGGCGGTAGCTAGAGCGAAAAAAGGATTAACCACAAACCAAAGAAATGACATTGCGTTTGTAAAGGAAGGCTGCTCAAAGAAATCACCTCAAAAGCCAATTCAATTTTGATAGCTGCCGTTGACTGGACAATACTCGTAGACACGTATGAGAAGCACTATAGGATACCGGAGGGTGTCTGTGCCTCATCATCCAGACCCGACATATTCCTTTTTTCACGATCGCATAAGCGTGCAGTGCTTGTAGAACTCACAGTACCGTGGGAAACTAATATACCTAAAGACCACGCTATAAAGACAAACAAATACTTTGATTTGACTAACGAGTTAACCAAAAACGGCTACGTGGTTAAACTCTACGCCGTAGAAGAGCAAGGGGAATTCCAGCTAAATCCCTGTACAACTTACTTAAAGACCTCGGATTGCCAAGAGCTTCAGTAAGCTCTTTACTAAAACGTATAGCAAAAGCGGCATTGTTAGGATCTTACCAAATTTGGATAGTTAGGGGGGGGAACACTACTGACGGTGGAGGTGAGCACTAATGCATCACAAGATGGCCACCCTAAACCTACATCTGGGTGTGTTCCTCTCTGTACCACGCTATGGACCCGGCGACCGCACGGTGAATCCATGGAGTGCTGAGAATCGGATCTCGGAAGAAAAAAAAAGAGGCGGCAATACTCTGTGGAATATATTAAATTCGGATTCATTGAAAATCCCACAAACCCATCGTCGCCTCGAATGAAGCAATGAAGCCTTCAAGACTGCAAGATCATTTGAATAAAATGCATTCAGATAAGAAAGACAAGAATGTAGCATATTTTCAAGACCTAGAGAGGAAGAATAATACTCAGCCAAGTGTAGCAAAACTATTTTCGGCAGCTGCTAAGCAAGATGACGACGGACTTCGTACAATGTCTCTTTGTTAATTGCTCAAAAAGGCAAACCACACAATATCGGAGAAGAGTTAATTTTGCCAGCAATAAAGGAAGTAATAACTACTGTGCTTCATAAACCGGCCGCAGATATTATCTGAAAAATTCCTAAAAGCCGAATTGATGAAATGGCTGAAAACATTGAAGGATCATTGTGCAATCATCTGAAGACTAGTCAATTCTCAATTCAGCTCGATGAGTCCACTTTACCTACTAATGAAGCATTGTTGCTGTCTTACGTGAGGTTTATTAAACATGAGAAAATATGTGAAGAACTCTAGAAATTTAGAGACCGATACAAAAGGCGAAACCATAGTCAATACATTGGAAAAGTTTTATGATGAGAAAGAGATTCCCTTGAAAAATATTATATCAATTGCTACGGATGGCGCTCCGGCTATGACAGGGTGCCATAAAGGCTTCATAGCGTACTTAAAAAATGAAATTCCAGATGTACTTGCTGTACATTGCGTTATTCATAGACAACATTTGTTTGCTAGAAACTTAAGTGAACGACTATTTCAATCACTGCAATATGTCATCATAGCAGTCAATAAAATCCGTACCAGCTCTTGAAATGATAGATTATTTCATTAGCTTTGTGTTACTAATGACGAAGATTCCAACCGTTTGTTGCTTCATACTGAGGTTCGTTGGCTATCAAGAGGCAATTGTCTGACTCGATTTTACAACCTGTTTGACTCTGTGATAGAGTTCTTGGAAACTAAAGATACAGAAATGCGCAACAAGCTCATTACATCAAAAAATGATATAGCTTACATGACAGACCTGTATAAATTGTTCAACGACATGAATCTCCAACTGTAAGGCGATGAACTAAATTTAATTAAAACAAAAAATGTCGTTGCTGCTTTCGCAGCCAAACTGCTTCTACACAAAAAGAATATGGGCAGACGTGAGTTTCACAATTTTCCGAATTTATCAGTATCCTGCAGTAACGACGACTTGTTTGCCTACTGCCAACATTCGGAAAACCTCCACATTGACTTCACCGAACGATACCAGGACATTTTGAACTTGGAAATACCAGGTTGTGTGTTAGATCCGTTTTCAAATGTCAACACAGCAATCTCACCTCAGCTGGAAGAAAAACTTATAGAATTGACAACAAACGGGGAAATAAAAATCAAGTTCAAAAATGGCTATCAACAATTTTGGCTACAAAAACCGATCCCGCAATTGTACCCTGGATTGTGGTCAATCGTTCAACGATTCTTGATAGCATTCCCATCGTCATATTTGTGTGAACGTGGATTTAGTGCTGTGGCAACGCTGCTCACTAAAAAGAGAAATCGTTTGCATGTTACCGAACGTGGCGACTTGCGGCTGTTCTTGAGTAAATTGGAACCTGATATCAACAAACTTATTAAACAGCATCAGATTCATCCTTCACATTAGTTTTTATATAAGAATCGATTATGTTTGTTTTATTTTGAATAAAAGATACTCTGTCTGAATACTATAAAGTTGCGTTTCAATAATCATTCTCATTGGCAGGTGTAGCCCGTAAGAGTTAACTTGAGACCTGAGCGTCGTTATGTACTACCTACTGTGCTCAGGTCTCAAGTTAACTCTTGCGGATTATAGTAAAAGTCTATTTTAGAATGAATGTTTAATCTCCGCTAATATAGCTCACAACAATTAATTAATTTACTTTGAAGTTATAGTGGTTTTTAAGTAGGTGAAAAAATGGGGGCGCTATAAATTAATATAGTCTCAAAGTGGGCAGTAGACAAAATAAGTTTGGGAACCTCTGATGTATATCATGATAAGTCATGACAAAAGTATACAGTAATCTACACTTTTTCAGTTCATGTGTATCCGTTTTCGCAAAAATCATAAATTATACCAAAGAATATATAAGAAATTTTGAGGTAGAAATATCATATATTGTATTTAGGTAAACGCAGGAGACGCGTCCCAAAACCAACGAGGTGACTTAACTAAGCTTTTCCGCTACATGTTAAGGAATACATATTTATATATATAACACATAATAATAATGCTTCTTGTGTGGGAATAATATTGTTCCATACAAACTGATAGCATATTCTTTCTATAGTGTTTACTAAAAATGTGATTGAATTGTAAGCTCCATTGAAGGAAAGCAGAAGAAGAAAGAAAGGGAAGAAAAAATAAAAGAAACAAAAGAAGAAATCCCGTGGGTTTGGTGAAAATAAAAAAAATACAGACCAGAAAGAGTTATGACCAGAAATGACCTTATTATTCGATACAAAAGTAGGGAGGCGACGAAATTAGAAATTATTGTACACGTGTATTGGCGTTTTTCAGACTGTTACCCCTGAGATATTGGGTGTCGAAAATTCAAGTAGAAAGTTCTTAACTTTTGAAGTAAGAAGCATGCAAGTAAATATGGGTCTTATGGGTTACATTCACAATTGAAGGTGGTGGTGTATTTGGATTATAGGATTTTCTTTTACGAATTTATAAAATACATACATACATACATATAATCACGCCTTTTTCCAGCCAACCAGCCAACCATATTACTCCACACATACTACGCAATGACCGCATCTCCACTGCATTCACTCTACTTTCATGATTTTTCTGCCATACTATTTATAACATAGATATGATAGATATGATTTTGATATATAGCCGTTGCATATATGGATCATATTCCTATTAATCATACTAATGGCAACCGTCAGTTTATTTTGAGCAGCTGAAGCCACTAGTACAGCTATAAAAAACTTATTAAAGCTTTATACACAATCAGGAAATCAGAGATATGGCGTTATCAAATATGCCATTTCTGTTAGTCACCATAATTGCACCGTAAAAGTAACCATTCTACCTGCATTTTATGTTTCGTTCACCGTTTTAACAGCTAGAATATAAAAGTGCACATATTCTAAAGTATTAAATACCTCGTAAAGTTATTGTTCCAAACTACTAAAGTATTAGAGGTAAAACATTTTCATGCAGTTTCAGGTTCACTTTACGATATCCAGTCGTTAAACATGTTAGATTTATATAACATTACTTCTGTGTACCCGTCATGTATCTTTAATATTTTTGCGTACTTATTTTAGTTAGGCACTTCTACAGATATACTTACCACAATTTGCTGAGATTTATACTGAGCGCAGATTAGAGAAATGCCGGTTTTAAGACCGTGCTTATCTTATCTTATCCATTCTTATCTTATTGCAGATTACCTTACAGAAATATATGAAAGTGCGCTACTACGAACAAAACAAAACTGTTTAATACCTACAAATCACGTCACGACGTGTCTCTAATCTGGGCTCAGCGTTAACCGCCATCTAAATGAATGGTACGGAAACGCCTACAGGACAAGCAAAGAAGAAAAAGGTAATTACGTACAACATAATTACAGTACCTGCCTTTTGATTAGACATGTTGAGAATAAGAGTAAGAATCTGGCTAATATCGGCCTGGTTTTGTAAAGCGTGTCTTGGATAACCGAAATTCTCGTCTACATGCGTCTTAGGGCGTCATCATTAGTTGGGCGAAGTTAATAACTCTCATAGCGATCAAAGCATAAAAGAATATTTGAACTTACACTCTTGTGCGCTGTTTTCATAAATTCGACGCAGTAGGTTATGTTTACCGTCCAACCCACATTACTTGTCAGAAGCAGCCGCCGCCAGCATGTTTGTAATTCATAAACTGGCGAGGCGATCCTACACGATTTCAATTTCTGACACAATTTCAATTATGTAGGGAAGACAAAAGCTGTTATCATTCAGTGACAGACGCGCGCGATCGATACAGCTATAGCGGTTATTACTTTATGTAGACAAGCAGGTGAGAAACAGCATTTTTATGTGGAAACTTCCACATTTCAGAAAATGGTGGTAGATACCAAAATGTGCTTAAATATAAATTCCAGGACATTCTATACAACACTGTCCAAAAGTAAGTATAACTAAACTAGCTTGTACTAAGGGTTCTATAAAAAACCGAAAAATATACTTAAGTACATTTTTTGTACAGTTCTACTTAAGGTTAATATTACAAGATGAACGCAGTAGTACTTTTCAGGTAGAGCGAGTTTATTTTTGTGCTGAGAAAAACTTGTCTTTAACACATCCCGAAAAACCTCTATTAATACTTAAAAAACCGATCAAGTGGGAGTCGGACTCGCGCACTGTGGGTTCCATATAAAACTGTGTATGTGATGTGGGTAACTATATATTTTCGGTTTTTAGACTTTTCTATTTTTTTATGATTTGCAGCGAAACTAGACTTACTATCGATAAATGTTAAAGATGAAATTTGTAGGTGAAAATAAGGTCTATAACTTTTTTTAAACTATTTTTCACATAGCGTTTCTGTTTTCTAGAAAAATCAGAAAAACCGGTGTTTTGGTTTTTTTAATCTTATCGGCCACAAGAACTATTTTTTTCTTCACGAAATTTAGTAAAAACTTATTTTCTTATTTTATTTTATTTTTACATTTTTATTTTTACATTTTCGGAAAACTTACAGCTAGTATAATGAGCAAAGTGTATAATATAGCATGCGAGGGCCAGTTACAAGTTTTCACATGTAGATGTTACGATTAAGTGTTAGCTTTCAAGAAACAGTAGTAGAAACAACGGATTTAGGTACTTAAAACAATAGCAAATAAATAAAAAAAAAAAAAACACAAAAAATAAACAACAATAATAAAAGAAAAGGAATTAAAATACAAAAAAACAGAGACAAAATAGAATGAGTACAGAAATCAATCTGTCCCTCAAACATTCATTTTATCGCCGAAAAAGTGCTCACAAGAAAGTTTCTTTAATATAGGCACACTGGTGTTAAAGATATCAATGTCAACACTCTGGGATGCTTCGTTGTATATGCGACCAGCTCTGATCATATATGAGTTTTGGCGATACGTGGTTCTTGCGATAGGAGTATAGATTAACTCAGGTCTACGAAAAAATGCAGATGGAACCCGTATGCCTATCTTGCTCACCAACTCAGGCGTGTCAACCGACCCGTTCATGACTTTGAAAAAGAACGATAAGTCAGCAATTTTTCTTCGCTCATATAGTGGAAGGATATGAAATTTTTTGCAACGGCTATAATAATTTGGAAGATAACACTGTGATCTAAACTGTATATACCTCAAGAACCTCCTTTGTATGCTCTCTATTCTGTCTATATACGTGTTATAGATAGGATTCCATACTTGAGAGCAATATTCGAGATGGCTTCGAACCAAGGAACAATATAATATTTTTATTGTTTTTATGCTCTGAAAATCTGCTGACGTTCTTAAGATAAACCCTAACGCTTTTGAGGCCTTAGTGACAATACTGTCTATATGTGTATCGAAAAGGAGCTTTGAGTCGAACGTGACACCAAGATCTTTCATCGCGTTAACTCTAGACAGACACCTCCCCCGCAGCTTATAATCGTAGCTTATGGGATTGGGCTTACGTGTAAAGGAACACGCGAAGCACTTAGCGACGTTCAAGTCGAGCCTGTTTCGGCTACAGTATTCCTGGAACCGCTCAAGATCCTGCTGCAATAGCTCAGCGTCTGTGATAGTTGATATTTGTTTCATAACTTTCATATCATCTGCATATAATAGTATTTTTGAGTTTACAAAACATTGACTAATATCATTCACAAAAATGTTGAACAGAAGCGGACCTAACAATGATCCTTGAGGAACTCCTGAAGGAATGTAAGTCGCCCTTGATGAATAACCATTTAAAACGACGGTTTGGCACCTATTTTCAACATATGACTTGAACCATCTAAAAAGATTACCCCTAATGCCCATCGACAGAAGCTTTCGCAGTAAAGTGGCATGGTGTATCCGATCAAAACACTTGCTGTAATCGGTATATATAACATCAACCTGGGACCGCTGAGCCATTCCTTCTGTTAGGAAGTCGCTACAGATGACTAAATTAGACGAGGTGGACCGACCTTTCAAAAAGCCATGTTGCTCCTCACCAAAGCCATGTTTGAGAGCAGAATAGAGTTGTGTATGAATGATTCTTTCGAGGATTTTTGCAAACACGCATAACTTTGAGATCGGTCTATAGTTCTCAACAGAGTTTTTTGGCCCCTTTTTGTGAATTGGTGTTATATATACCGACTTCCAGACCGAAGGCATTTGACCAGACTCGAGAGATCGCATAAATAGGATTGACAGAGGAACAGTGAGACTCTTAGCGCAATTGGTAATAAAAACCGGTGGAACATGGTCAGGCCCGGCTGACTTCCTTAAATCTACTTGCTTTAGGAGCCTGAAGACTTCATCTTCGCATATTTCAACAGAACTTATATCTGCTGTTGCTGTGGGGTGTTCAAATTGCTCGGGAAAAACTTGATTTCTATCCGTATCCATCAAAAAGTTAGAAAAGAAGTAATCGCTAAACATGTTAGCAATTTCCTCACCATTGCTGGACGACAGGTGTCCAAACCTGAGCACTGAGGGATAGGAGTTAGATAATCTTTTCGATTTAACGTAACTCCAAAAAGCCCTAGGGTTAATACATATGTCCGCCTCAATCCTAGTTATGTAATCCCGAAATAATTGTTTATCTAGTTCTTTAGCCCTTTGTCGCAAAATAACAAAAGACTGGTGGTCGGAGAGATTATTGTACTTTTTGAATTTAGCATGAAATTTAGATTTTTCTTTAATTATTTTTATCAACGGGCTTCTATACCAAGGAGGGTATTGTGATTGAGGCACCACTGTTTTAGTTGGTATATATGTATTACGTAGTCTCTCAATGATACTGTAAAAGTAAGCAACTGCATCCTCCAATGACCCACGATTTAATTCACTTTGCCAGTCCACTTGAGTAATTTCAGTATTTATTGCATTGAAATTGGCTGAAGAATATAGGAATTTCACATGGGGACGTGACGGCAAGCTATGCAGCTGAACAAACTCGCCTGTAATAGTCAGAGCCTTATGATGCGGATCCTCCTTAACCAGCGGGTCCTCGCTATGAGCTACTGAGACATAATCGTTGGAAAGAACTAGATCCAATACCCTATCAATTGCGTTAGCATGATAATTGTATTGCTGTAGACTACACATGTTAAAGTTGTCGATCAAGTCCCTTTGTGTATCACCCTGGACATTAGAAGGAGACAAAGAACCTTCCCCGCCACCAGAATGCCAAGTTAAGTTGGGTTGGTTAAAATCACCAATAACAATGAACCTATCCGCGGGGTTTTTTAAACACGTTCCAATTCATTCATTTTTCAACAATTATTATAAATTTTTACGTTTTTATTTTGATGTTTAACAAAAAAGAGTCCTCATTTCCACTCGAAAATGCCTACAAAGATACGAAATAGTTATTTGTTCAACAAGTGACCAAAGTAATTTTTTGCTGCGAGTGGGATAGATTGAATCCCGAGTAAGCGAGGGATTCTAGGATTGAATCACGAGCGTAGCGAGTGATTCGGTAGAATTCCGAGTGCAGCGAGGGATTCAACAACACTCGCAGTAAAAAAGCTTTGGTCCCGTGTAGCACACATTATTTTTCACTTTAGGAGTGAGAACAAATAAAAGACACATTAAAATGTAGGTAACGCTTTATTTCAGGAATAAAAAAGATACTAAAAGTTAAACGTACAATTATTACAATGCTGTAAATTTAAAGTAATTGTTTTATTAGGCATCTTTATTGTGGTATTCACTTGGCTTAGATTTTCTATTGGTGTATCTGTTTCACTCATCAACTCAGAAGAAACAACAGTGAATGTAGGTGATTCAGTTCGGGTTTCTGGGTAGCCATCCATGCTATTTTTAGAAGTTGATGGTTGTGGTTCTGAAGTCTGTTTCACATTTATAGATTCCTCAATCCGATTACAAGTTTTTGATTTATTTTCAATTGAGTCTTCTATATAACCTTCAGTGACTGTATTTGTTTTCCACCCTCCATGACGTTTCAGAGTTGTGAGATCAGCTCCAGAACTAGCCAATAGTGTTGCAGATGTCCTACGTAAACAATGACCAGTATATAGGGCAGGCTCTGCAAGTTTTAAAAAGGTCGCTATTTGTCGCGGTGTAGAGCCAATTTTGTTTATACCCATAGGCTGCTTTGTACATTTACCATTAAAATATTGTATGAAAAATCGACTTGTGTTAATATTATTTGGACGTAATCTCTGATATTTTTCAACAAAAGTAACATATTCTTCACGAATAACAAAAGATCAGTCCACATTGGTTTTAGTATTATTCAACTTAACTAACAATAAAGTTTCTGAATGTTTTTCAATGTCATTTATAGTAAGATTAAGTAATTCTTGGCTGCGACATGCACCATTAATGCCTATTATTAAAATTACTTTTGCAGCAAGATATACATTGTCAGGAGCTTCATTTAAAAACATTTCTATGTTATGAGCTGTTAATACTTTTGACTTTTTCGGTTTATAACCAACGGACTTCTTCTTCAAGTACGCTACAAGTTTTGTATATCTATCGATATGTACGTCATGTTTTATTTTCAGTGTAGATTTAAGCATAGAGTATATACTCCACAAAGTTGAGGATTGTTTGGACTGTGACATTTCAATGAAATAAGACAGTAAGACTGTCTCTGAATAATTTTTTGCTCCTTTTGAACTTCGCCATTCATTGAAATTATGTAATGCTTGAATGTATTTTTCCCCTGATTTAGAGGGCAGAAAACTAGTTTCTGCGTTTTGCACATATTGTTTCAGTTCCTCAGGTGTCAAAATATCTTCGTCACTTGATTCACTCATGTTTAAACTAATAAAAGGCACTTTACAAACTTTTAAAAACAAGCAAGATAAAATCTTGTTAAATTTTTTTAATTGCGCGGGCTGTATATTTTTTTATTTATCTGTGGCGCGGGTAACAAAGGTGCGTTCCGAAATTGGCGCGCGCAGCCGCCGCGAGGCGGGGCGCGGCGCGTTGATAGCAAATAGCATTTTTTTTCAAGCTGAAATATCTCAGAATATAAGCATTTATCAGTTTTTCTTTAGTAATTTATTGAATTTAATTTAGTTTATTTTTTAATAATTGTCCAAATCTAAAAACTTTGCTAGTTAGAATTATGATTCTTTGATTAGTTCAGAATTCGGAACGAAAAATTATAAAAAAACTTTGGCTCTCTAGGCAGCAAAAAGCTATTTTGCTGCCTGTTTTTAAGCAGCAAAATACGCTTGTTTGAGCTACTGAAGTGAAAAGTTTTTAATATATTATGGCGAAACCTCTATTTTTATATGGTGTAAAAAAATAAACATTTATGTGGAGAAATTTCCCAGGGAATGTGGAAAACTAAAAATACTGGATTTCAAAAGTTATATTAAATTATTATGGTATAATTATTCACCAAACGTCAATAATTCAAAATATGTAAAGGAGTAGGCCTGAAGACAGTAGAGTCCGTCAAAGTTTTCTCATTTGTCGATACAGAACCAGCTTCTTGGAGCATCAATTATTTTCATACGATAAGTCCTATGCTTACATTAAAAACCTTCAATAAAGCTAGTCCTATGTTTGTTCCAGGCTTCAAAAATAATATGACCGTCCAACATATAATTCAACGGTAAGCATGGAGTGTAGTTACTTCCACTAGTCTAGTTATTAAAACAAGTTGAATTCCTGAGACGAGCTCAGCCGAATACAAGGGATTTTCGATTTTGCAATTATTATTTTTTTGCGATTTTATGCGATTTTTTTTTTTATCTTGCAATGGTGGTGAACCATTGCAAGCCAGCACGAATCTATTACCGAAAACAGCAACTCGATAGCTCATCTCCTTCATACCCAAAACCGTGACAGAAAATTGGCAACGAAGACGACGTCGACGACAACTCCTTAGCAATAGGGCTTTTCTAAAGAAAATCCCTAAAAAAATTACAGGTTACGTAGAATAATTTATTGAAGACGTTAATTCCTATTCTGTTCAAATGATGTGGACATATTTCTGAAATATCAACATCACCCTCGACCTTGATCTTAATGTAATTTTAATAACTTTTGAGGACGCAAGTTGAAACTATTTTTTTTTTTTTTTTTCTGTTACGTGTTCTAAAAATGTTTACTAGTGGTTCTTGTGGAACTTACTGTACCGTGGGAAACAAATATACCGAAGGACCACACAATAAAGAAAAATAAATACTATGATCTCACAAACGAATTAATCAAAAACGGTTACGTGGTTAATTTGTATGCAGTGGAAGTGGGAGCGAGAGGTATACCAGCAAAATCTCTCTATAACCTACTTAAAGATCTAGGCCTATCGAGAGCTACAATAAGCTCATTACTAGGACGAATGTCTAAAGCGGCACTAGTAGGTTCGTATCAAATTTGGTTAGGCAGGGAGGGGAACTTGGGTAGTGAAGGTGAGTGTTGATGTACGTCAACAAAAGGGGCCCCTTCTAAACCTACACTTGGGTCGCAAGTCCCAGGCACTGTCCCGAGTTCCCAACTCAGCAACGCGATGGACCCGGCACCCGCACGGAGAATCCATGGATTGCTAAGATTACGGTCTCACTTTGTTCTTATCCACATAATAGTTGTAAGCTTGTTAATTCTTAATAATGTACTGTTATAAAAAACATACATAATTATTTATCTTTGCAGATTCTGACTTATTGGTTATTTTTGTAGTCTCATTAATAATTCTCGGCAAACATAGTTTCTTGCCAATCGTATAATCAGTATGATATGACACCTATCCGAGAGGGCCATAGTTTACCCGAGCTGGCTAGGGCCAGGGCGCGGTGTTCCGCAGGGGTCGGTCCTAGGGCCACTCCTGTGGAACATCGGATACGACTGGGTGCTGCGCGGTACGTTGCTCGAGGGTGTCAGCATAGTGTGCTATGCTGACGACACCCTCGTTATGGCGCGGGGAGCAACGTACCGAAGCGCGGCACTGAAGGCCACGGCAGGGGTTGCTCAAGTCGTGGGTCGAATACGGCGGCTGGGACTCGAGGTGGCTCTCCACAAATCCGAGGCTATGTGTTTTCACGGGCCTCGGAGGGGGCCACCTGTGGGAACCAGCATAACCGTAGGGGGCGTAAGCATCAGCATCGAGCCCACGATGAAGTACCTTGGGCTCGTACTCGATAGCCGATGGGACTTCGGACCTCATCTCCGAAGTCTGGTCCCGAAACTGAGGGGGGCTGCGGCCGCGCTATCGCGGCTGATGCCCAACGTTAAGGGACCCAACGCCCCCACTAGGAGACTGTACCTGGGGATCGTGCGAAGCATGGCCCTATACGGGGCCCCCGTATGGGCGGAGACTCTGGCGGCCCGCAACGTGGCTGTTCTTAACAGTCCGTTAAAGGCGATGGCCGTCAGAGTCATCAGGGGGTATCGCACGATCTCCGTCGAGGCGGCATGTCTCCTAGCTGGGACCCCTCCATGGGACCTGGAAGCGAGAGCCCTTGCGCTGCAGTACCAGTGGCGCAAGGAGGCGCTGGAGCGGGGCCATAGGCCGGAGCCCCGAGAAATCAGGGCTCAGCGGTCCCTGCTCCGCCAGGCACTCATGGAGACATGGAGGGTGCGACTTGAGCACCCAAGGTGGGGGGAATCCACCATTGCGGCGGTGAGACCGATCATGAAGGAGTGGTTGGAGAGGGACCATGGGGACCTCTCCTACCGGATGTGCCAGATGGTTACCGGACACGGGTGTTTCGGTAAGTATCTATGGCGCATCCACCGGGAGACAACGCCGCAGTGCCAGCACTGCGAGGATCCTGGTGAAGACACGGCGCTCCACACGTTGGTGGAGTGCCCTGCGTGGGCGAGTCAACGCCGGGATCTCGTTGCGGTCCTGGGCGTGGACGTTCTCTCGTTGAGACCATGGTGAGGGCCGTGGTCTCCGACGGGAGCAAGTGGCACGCCGCCGCCTCTTTCTGCGAGCAGGTAATGCGCGCGAAAGAGACGGCGGAGAGGGAGCGGGAAAGAACCCTGCCCCCCGAGTTTCGCAGTCTGCGGCGAGGACGCCGCAGACTCATCTACGCCCGGGACTACCGACCTCCATGATCGGGGCCTGAGGACGGCAGTTGGCCGACTCGCCGTCCTTACAGAAGCAGGCCGTGGCGGAGGCGTGTCGTGTGTGCCCTACACACGCCTGCCAACTCACCGAAGCGGGATAAAACCCGACCCCACCAGGCGAGGCCGCGGTGGCGGCCAAAGTCCGCCGGCAACCCTGGGGTTATCCTTTCGAGGGCTTACCCGGGGTGCCCGGCAACGGACACTTGGGGAGGACACCGTGCGGTTTTAGTCGAGACACGACATAACCACCCCCGCTGGCCGGCGGGGGGGTATCCGAAGGGATTTCCGCACGTTAAAAAAAAAAAAAAAAGTATGATATGACCGCATATGATAAAACTAGATTACGAAAAGTGCGAACAAAAACTGTGTATCATTTTTATACGAATTAATAAATCCATCGGCTTATAGACTTGTCTTTCCTTCTGGTACTTTCTGTCAGGTGGCTTCCATGTGCTGGGAAGCCAATGTACCTCATCATTGTCTTAGCATTGTTTCCGGTTGCATCCGAGGCTTGCACTTCATTTGGCTGGTACGGCTTTTACTTCAAGGGGTGCCCATAAATACCCAGGGATGCCGATGTGACTCTATGCCATAGAGCCTGTTGGTATATTACCTTTACCGTAGTAAGTTTAGTACCATCCTTACTGTACCTTTAAATCCTATATTAACGTTAACTTTGTTCTTATTGCATCATTAAAAGTGAATTAAGCAGACAGTTTCGATGTTGGCCATAAATAGTCGCAATAACTCGCTAATGTCCATTACACACCTCGTAAACAAATCATTGTGTCTCAAGGTAAATGAATAAGCTGACAATAATTTTTAACTGAGTTCAAATAAGGAATAACGTAATTTTACTGAATATGTTTTTACGTGGGATATGCGATATTTATGCGATCCTTTTTTACCTGTCTGCGCCAGAAGGCGGGTTAAATTTTTCAAGAATATATACAGAAAATGGTGCTTTGGTTGGCACGTCGGGAAGCAGTGTCAGTAGATTGGAGTAATCTGCAATGTAATATAGGTATGTGCTCTTAATTCATTAAGCCTCTAGGCTTAGTGAGGAGGCTTAGTGAATTGAGAGCAGATTATTAGAGATTTTGCTACCCATTAAGCACCTAGTAAACAAAATAGAACTATGTCTCGAGAAAATTGAATAAGCAGACACTATTTTTAACTGACTACAAAAAAAGGAAGAACTTAGTTGCGTTGATTATATTTTTGTGTATTAACGCCGATTATGCTTGATTATTTTTTGGGGTTCCGTACCTCAAAAGGAAAAAATAAACAAAATGGGAGGTGGCGCTTGGGCGAGCACTTCATGCAGCTTGCCCTAAAGTTCGTCAGCGTTCCGTCTGCCCTGGGTTTGCTCTTGCCTAATTTAGCGGGACTCAGCGTTACTTGCAGGCGGCTGTACACGGGGATTGATTGGTCAATGGCGCTCAATTTACCGCCAAGAATAGAGCCCAACTGTGGCGCCCTTAAAGGGTCAAGATCATACGCGGTTACCGCACCGTATCAACGCAAGTTGTGTGTGTGTTATTGTTGGGGAAGCTAACCCGTGCGACTTAGAGGCGGAAGTGATCACCGAAGTATATCAGCGGACCACAGAGTACCTCATGGACGGCGGCAGTCGACCTCCGCCCGAAGAGATTAACGGGTGGTGTGAAGCCGCTCGGGTGGTGGTAGGTGGTTGGCCTGTGGAGGCGCTCCAACCGGTCATTGTCGAGCAGGCAGGGAGGAAGCAGGGGTTTCTTTTCTTCCGGCTGACGCAGGTGCTTTCCGGGTACGTCTACCCGTTCAAGGTCACCACTGCGACTGTAGCGAGAACTCGGCGCAATACACGCTTGCGGTCTGCCCAGCTTGGGAGACACAATGCCGGGCCTTCGCAGCAGTTTTTATTGGATTTACAATAATCTGCTTTTATTAAATTGTATAGTCATCAGAATGAAAAATATATAACTCGCGCCAAACTGCTTGGCCGCTTTGAGCATAGCCGCGAGTTCCGAGTTGCGCATGTACAGTCCAGTGGACAATGCATACCTTTTTTTACGTGTGGAAACCCCCACTGGCTTCACCCCATCGGTGCCAACGATGGGGTGATGAAACAATACATACCTAAGGAAATTATAATAATGTAAGAAGTTAAATATACTAGAACATTCTTGATAAATGGAAGATTTTTCGTAACATTGCTTTGATTCACTAATTAAATATTGAATCAAGTTTAGTAATAATGTAATTCGAAATAAAATCTGTAATTTTACATAATTTATTCAAGGCAAGGCGCGTATTGGACTACTTCTGAGAAATACAGAAGTGGTCCAATTTAAGCGTTCGTTCAATATTGGTTACTCTCCCCTATAATGTGTATGGTAAAAACATTTAGCAAGTGAAAACATATAGTCATTTTTTCCCGAATTGGAAAGAGGTATCACTATGTACTCGTATATAATATTTATAAATCAACATGTTGTGAAAGATACTTTTAGAACATTTGATCTCGTAACTTATATATTATATTTATATGATTTACTTGATCTCTAAATATAAGAATCTTGCAGTTTACGAGCAAACGTAAAAAAATTGCAGTAGTAAAATTGTAAGTTATAGTACTAAATTCTTAACTTGATTTAGCTTCTTGCTAACTTGCTTTTTATTTCAGTCATAAAGTAACGTCTACTTCAGAGGAAGGATCACAGTTACAAGTATTTATTATTTAATTTATCTTGGCGTCCACAGCGCCATGTTTTACTTTGTTCGACAGAAGTGCCATATATGGTTTGTGAGAATGGCGGTGGCCTTCGTATCATTTTTTCCATTCGTCTATTTTACTTCACATTTCACTCTAAATATGGCAACACGTGAAATTTTTACCATGATAAATATTCTTTCCTACCGTGGAGTGAAATAAATATTCAGCCTCAAGACTGAAAAAAATAAAACTTAATTATATTTTTAATTATAACTTTATCCCAAATCTTATTACCGTATTGTCACTAATTGTCTGCGTACTGCAACAAATCGTTCGAAGTGGTAAGTCCAGAATCGTAAAAGAGGTGTTTTAGAAACAGTTTTTGGGTATCAACTGCTAAAATATATGAAATGATATTCCTACTGTCCTAAAGATAAAGAAATACTTTGTATTGTTATACAATTCGAAACACGATTAGAGTGATTTGCCTCGATAAAAAAAATCGTGAATATCGTAAAAAATCGTAATTTTATTGAAATTTTACAATTTTACGGCGATTGTAAGGAAAAAACAAGTGCAAAATTTATATTTTCATATACCTTAAGGCCGCGAGGCTTCGCCGCGAGTAGACACGTACTGCTTCGTCGCGCACGCTCACTCTGAACGAACATCGAAAATAATACAAGGTCACGGTACACTTGACCGGGTACCGGTATTGGCATTATCTTGTCTCGATACCAATTGTTTTCTTAGTATGAGTATGAGTATGAATGCTAATAAGGGTCACCGTACACTTGACCGGGTATCGGCATTGTCTTGTATCGATACCATTTTTTTTCTCAGTATGAGTGGGAATGTCAAGACCATCTTCACACTATAAGAAAATTTCTTGTGTACGATAAGAAATGTCTGATCAGATATTTCTTATAATGTGTAAAAAATCTTGTCACAAGTTTTGGATTGTTCTTGATTTCCACCGTTCCTGATTCCCACCAATTTTGTGCCATGCCTACGGAGCGATCCAAGCGAAGCCATCAGAGGCCTCCCATGCGATGCAACCCCGGAGGAAGTGGGGGAATATGTCCGCAATATTCGGGCTCGAGGTGACCGACCGGCTGCATCTTGCATGCAGTCCTGAAGAAAACTCCCACGACCGTTCCAGCGATCTGGGAAGTCAAGGCGATGCTCGGTGTTCCCGGAGTCGTTATCGAGGCCTGGCGAGGGAAGAGGAAGCCCGCACAGTGCCAACGATGCCAGAGCTTCCGGCACAGCAGCTATGCGTGCCGCTGAACTCTGGCGTATGCCTGTCACTGAGAGGCTGGCACTGGTAAACCCCATCCCAGAAGGGGGACAAACAATTGGAGGCTCGCTGATGACTGCAGTGAACGATCCCAACCCCCGCGAAGCCGCGGGAAACCGCAGGAGACGCCGGGAGAGTCGTAACCATAGGCAGAAGGCCTCCCAACCTGAAGCCGAGGGAGAAAACCCCGAAAAAACCACGGAGACAGTCGCTCCCGTAAAAGTCAACTCCTACCCTGAAGCCCCCAACGCGGTGCAAAGGACGCCGGCAACATCCCGGAAGCCTCCAACTTCAAGCGCAAGCACAGACAAGGCCGCCGTCATCGAGGCCGCCGTCGACGTGCTGCAGGAGGTGCTCATCGCTCTTCGCGCTAGCGAACAATCCATGAGTATCGTCCGTACGGTCCTCGTGGGCAACGCAAACCAATAAACATTATTATCCTCCTCCCTTCTGATGGCCGATAAGACACAAGAATTCTAATCTAGAAACGTCATCTACTCAACTATCCTTCGTGAAGGGTTGGTCTTGACTCCCACTGTTCCTGGTTCCCAGTTGGTTTCTGGCGGGAACCAGAAACCAAGAATATTTAGTGCAAAAATCTACTATCACTAACTATTATTTTATATAAATTAAACTTTTTAAATAGATCTAATAAGTGTCACTTTATTTTAGAACTCTCTTTTTACGTTTTATTATAGAAAAAAATTGAAATAAATGCTTTAAAATAAATATTTAACTTACATTTTTTTTAGTCCGCTGTACCTACATTGGTTTGTATGACATTGTTTTTAAAACAAAATTTGTGGGAACCAGGAACGGTGGGAATCAAGAACAACCCAAACCAAAACAAAACAAATCAACTGACATTCGACGTCTTGCGGAAGACAAGAGTTTTTCCTGGATGCATTCACATTATAAGAAATATCTGATCAGACATTTCTTATCGGACACAAGAAATTTTCTTATAGCGTGAAGTGGGTCTAATTGATTTCATTCCATTCTTACTTTTCTTTTGTAAATTACATATTTATAATACGTATAGAAACACCCCGACCAGAAACAAATATCTGTGTTTCACACAAACATTTGGTCCCAGCGGGAATCGTACCCATAACCTCCTGCATTGTAAGCTGGCGCTCGCCCGACTACGCTACAGAGGCTGTTAAGTACGTACAATTATACGGTGATCATTTCACTTCTACTTATACTGGTAAAAAATAAATTGGTATCGATACATAACAATACCGATATTACCGATACCCAGCCAAATATACGTTGACCCTCAATTTCACGTCAACTTATCATACTGATGAAAAAAAAATTGGTATTCGTAAAAGACAATACCGATAGCCGGTCAAGTGTACTATGACCCTTATGGTCCGCGAACATAAAGCGCGAGGGGAAGATGGTTGCCCCGCGCATGCTCCCGCCGCACTTCATACCTCACCCCCTCACAAAGGCGATACGTGTGTTCCCACTTCGTCTTAACAAACTTTAAAAAAACTCAACTGTGTAATCAAGAAAGAGATCCAACATAACTATTGAGAACAAATGCAAAGACAATGTGGAGTAATTACTGTAATCTTCATTACTACGTAATCGCATAATTTTATTAGGTCATTCTAGAGTCTTGTACTTCACGTCAATTTTTCTATAAGCTTTTGAACCCATTAGATAGTGCAACGGAAAATGAGAAAATTTTCCGATTGCGTATACCGCCGCAACTGTGTTCTGTACAAAACTTTTAATTGATAGAGTTCCCTCAATTATCACGAAACGCGATACGCTTCCCCGTGTGCGTGACTGATTTTAGACCATTTTAAGTTTTAACGGTCGAGTAAACAGTCTAAGTTTAGAAACAGTGAACAATCTAAGTGAAAATAAAGTTAGTTACTCGTATAACGTCATCGTCAAATATTTCAGACATGCTTAGCCCTCATAAATTTATAACTATCTAAAAAGTCGTTTTCTTGAAAAAAAAACATAACCAGAACCCTCACCTGTTATGAAGAAGATACAACTCTATACCATAATTCCATAAAATAGAATTTCAAGATACCGATACCATTTTTTTTTTTTTTTTTACGTGCGGAAATCCCTTCGGATACCCCCCCGCTGGCCAGCGGGGGTGGTTATGTCGTGTCTCGACTAAAACCGCACGGTGTCCTCCCCAAGTGTCCGTTGCCGGGCACCCCGGGTAAGCCCTCGAAATGATAACCCCAGGGTTGCCGGCGGACTTTGGCCGCCACTGCGGCCTCGCCTGGTGGGGTCGGGTTTTATCCCGATACCATACCATACCATAGTCAGTTTAGTCATAGATCAAGTTTATAAATAATGTAAAAATAGTGTCGTTAACTTTTCACCCGAGTCTGGTCTCTTACTCCTACATTCTATGATTTGGTTGGCTTTTACGGAAGCGATTACGCCAGTCAATCACCAGGTATACCGACTTGCGGGTGAGATTGCCTTGGGCCCCGAAAATCATCTATGATGCTCTATACAACCTCGTTGTTTTATTCTGCTGTATCAATTCAGATGCCATTTAACTTTTACGATTATTTTAAAGGTACTCTCAAGTGCAAATCTAGTACTGGTCAAGGAAACTTAACTTTAACATCCAAGACTAGAAACCTCAAGGTTTCCTTAATTCCCATTTTTGTAAGCATGACACGTCATTGTCTACGTAGCTTTTTGTTTAACTCAATTAGGGAAAGTTAGTTCGCATACGTCGAAATCGCCTACGCTTACCTACTCAAATACCATGTTCAAGTTACATCGCAATCAATTTGCTGAACAACTCCTGAACTCCCGTCGAACTTTTGAACTTAGCCAGTAAGTGTAAATAATTGTCATGGCCGCAGTTTTACTTTATCGTGTATCGGTAGAATGTTATGGGGATTTCCAAAGTTTGGGGCATGAAGGCAATAGGATAAATAAAGGATTAAAGTTATTTTAGGAGGAGGCTGAGCAAGATGGGATTTTCCAGTTGAAATTGGAGCCACCCGATTGGCTTAGAAAGTGGAGTAATACCCCCATCGGGTGGCTCTGTTTAGAAAATTGTTATGAACATAAGCAGTTTTGTGTCTGCTGGTGAGTAGAATACACAGAACACCTTGATGTGGGAGGCGGATAAAGCTTTTGTTTGCTATTTTAGAAATTACTTACTGGTAAATTAATTATAGCTTTGTCGTATATTGTTTGTCACCATTCATTAAACATCTCGCTAACCACCATGATTTCCAGTGATGAATTTTGATATTGATGAAGAGTGATTGCGTACACAAGACAATTTACAATAAATTATACAAATTCAATTTGTATAATTTACGATATAATATTACGAATCTGAGTATACATACTCGCCAATAGATAAATAGCGTTCGTGAATTACAGTACCTATAGTTTTCTTCAGTTCAGTTTAGTAAACAGTTTGGCCAAACACATTTCTTGTTTGTCTGGAGTAAAATTGTTTTATAACTATTTCCACAGCTGACCTTTGAAAAACTCTCCTAATTTGCAGATAATTATATAGATGACAAAGATTAAACTGATTACGGACTCAGCTTTTATCCTTTTCAAGTTGTAAATAAGTACAGGGCTCGCCTGGTTGGAAAATAGCTTACAAGGATTTGAATTTTACTGACCCTATCCCCCTCACCAAGGACCTGATACCTACTCAACAGCAGAGACACAGTACGAAGCAATCGCTATTTTACAAAGACTTTCTGTAGTATACTTTACAGGCGAAGTGGATCTGAATTCTGAAAGAGAATCCTGTAAAACACTACCATTTACCTAGCTACAGCTGCAAACATTACAAAACTGAATACAGTCGTAACCACAGAACTGTAAGTATGAACTAAAAATATGGTATATTTAGATCAGTTTATAGGCTAAAATGGAGCTTCAATATAAACTAAAAGTATCAATCAATCAATGAATCAATAAGCCTATTGCAGTCCTCTGCTGGACATAAGCCTCTCAGATTGTATGCCATAGCACCTGATCCTCCGCCTTACGCATCCAGTCTATTCTAGCTACCTTTTGCTAAAAGTATACAATTCTTATTTCAAATAATCAGATCTTCAAATAAGTAGATTTCGAAATAATCTAGTGTCCTTGATGTTCTCTAGAACCTTGAAGGAAAAGTGTTTTATATGCGCACCACGTAATTAATAATGAAACTGAGAAACGGAGAATAAAAAATTTAATCCATTCGGCTCGGTGGGAACATTTAAATTCGCTTACTAAGCAACAATGTTCCTAACTAGCTCGGAAGGTGGTGTTTAAAAGTTCAACAGCTATTTTTATTTTCATCAAGTGAATGTAGAAATGGTTAAACGATTAAAAAAAAGATGGAAATCTCAATTCGTAGGGCTTAATCTTATGCGTCTTCAGCGATAATCTTATCACCTTTATCTGATTTGACTGATTTATTTATTTGTTGTAAGCGATTTACCTACATTTCATCAAGATCGGATGATGGAATTCATGCTAAAAACCTGCAAGCCTAAAATATGCACCACATACGGGTAAATGATGCTTTATTTTACATAGTTAGATGAGAAAAAATGGGGTTTGTGCGTAAAATAAGGATCTAGACTGCAAATAAGAATTCAATACTTTGTAAATGATGTAGATACCTTTTTTTTCGTGCGGAAATCCCTTCGGATAACCCCCGCCGGCCAGCGGGGGCGGTTATGTAGGGTTCGAACCGACTAAAACCGCACGCCGTCTCGGGTCTACAGACGCCGGGGTGTAAGGTTGCCCATAGAGCATATCCCTCGCACCCCTACTGACCCTGGGCGATCTCCGGTTTCGAGATGGCGTGGTGGGGTTTGGAAACCACGGTGTCCCCGTCTTGCTCCGGTTTAGGGGAGGGGCGCTAGTCACCCCACCGTCCCGGCCTGCCACTGCTGGGGTGAAAGGCGGCCACACCTACCACCCCCAGGCCTGCACTCTTGGAGGACGGAGGTCGTTAAGCGACCTCCGGCGCCTGAGTCGCCTACGACGCGCGGCGAGCATGTTGCGGGCTCGGCGGGCCGGGAGAGTTCTAAATTTCTCCCGGGCGCGCTCCGCCATCTCCTTCGCGAGCATTACATGCTCGCAGAAGGAGGTGGCGGCGGCCCACGTGCTCGAGCTCCGCACCATTGCTGCCACCATGCTGCCGAGCAAGAGGACTCCCACCCCGATGGCTGCCACGAGGTCACGCCTCGGCGCCTCCCACGCCGGGTAGTCCGCCAGCGTGTGCAGCCCCGAGTCCTCGCTCGCGTCGTAGTGATGGCACTCAGGCGTTGGCTCCTTCCTGGTCCGATGCAGGTGGTCTCTGAAGCTCCCCTTCCCGGAGATCACCTGGGTCAGCCGGTACGAGAGGCTTCCGTGTCGCCTCTCTAGCCAATTCTCCATAATGGGCCTTAACGCCGCTATTGCGGCGTGCCCTAATGACGTAGGTACCTATTACTACCTATATACTTAAGCGCTCCGGCAACCGATTCAAAACACTTCCGACCTCAGAGTAAGCATGATTATTTCCTTCAAAGGAATTCCATCTACAAAAGGCTTTTTAAATGATTTCTTGTGATAAATGAAAAGATCGTAGGTAATTAAGTTTTATAATAAAACTATTTTTATTTTTGTTTTTCGTTATACCTAGTTAAAAGTTATACGAAATTAATAGTTAATTTCTGAACCTAGTAGCGGCGTGCTTTCGGTACTCAGTTCAGAAATTTACTTTAACAGTACAGTTTTTTTTTTTTTTTTCGTGCGGAAATCCCTTCGGATACCGCCCCCGCTGGAAAGCGGGGGGTCTCCAGCGGGGGCGGTTATGTCGGGCTTGCACCGACTAAAACCGCACGCCGTCTCGGGTCTTAAGACGCCGGGGTGTAAGGTTACCCATAGAGCATATCCCTCGCACCCCGACTGACCCTGGGCCATCTCCGGTTTCGAGATGGCCCCCTTACTTGCTCTCCACTGTGCCATCTGCTAATCAGAGGGACACGTGGAAAGCTTCCGAACAGCCCTCAACAGGGCCGTCCTCGCCTCGGTCGGAGTTGGCCGTAGGCGGCAGCGTCTCTCCCGCCCTAGGAGAGAGGCGCTGCTGTCTCCGTTGCCCAGGGTGCACCGCGTGGAGGTCCCCAACCAAGCACCCCGACTTTAACAGTACCCGATGTATTCCAAGTGCGTGTGACGTCACAATGTTGATTTCAATTTTGTATATTATTAATCAATTCACGAGTAGAAGCCGATGATACTATACTACCGTGAAACTCTTTTAACATTATGACGTCACATTATTTCATCATTTATTATTGATAATTAAAATATTTTTTACCGTTTTGCGCATCAACTTTCAATATTATTTATAATTCAGTTTTAAATTACAAAGAATAAATCGTTATTTGGTTTTTATTCAAAAAGCTAATTTCTCAAAGGATTTCCAACATAATTATATAACAGACAAAAAGTATCTCCCCCACATCAACTATCTGTAAATTAAAATTAAATAGTTGTTTCATTCCAAAAGGAAATAAAACTCGTTAATTGTACAGCGATTTCTGTGATATTACCTACGGCTACGGAGCCATTCTTTATATTTTTTGATTATTTATTTTAAATATTGTAGGTATGTGTATGTTTGTAATTGTACGCTAGGTTAATAAAGGATTAAAGGCACTTAGAGGCTACGAAAGAACTACAATTACATTAGATAGCGTTATAACTTAGTGATTTCTACCGGGCAAATATTTGATAGAATTATTTTGGTAGAAGTGAGCGGTAGCGCTCACTTCTACCAAAATAATTCAATCAAATATTGTACGTAATATATACGTAAAAAACTACTTTTTTACGTATATATATTACGTACATACATAAACTCACGCCTTTTTCCCTTCGGGTTAGGCAGAGATGACAGCCTGCCATCTGATTCTGTCCTTCCATACTTTACGAGCTTCCTCTACTTTCATTAAACCTTTAATGCAAACCTGCCGGTTCCGAGTGCTTTTGACCTGCTCTTATTTCAATACCTCATAAAATTGATCAGAGTATGTCCTGCGAGGTCGACCCCGGCTTGCTTGCCCACTTACATCTGCCTTATATACTTGGTGTGTCATTCGCTCAGTACTCATTCGTTCTAAGTGCCAAAACCACCTTAGCATACCCTTTTCAATTCTTATACCAAAATTCTCTTTCAATTCTTTTATTTGTATTCCTCTTTCTGTCAACCAACCTTACTCCACACATACTACGCAATGACCGCATCTTCACTGCATTCACTCTACTTTCAAGATTTTTCTGCCATACCCAACTTTCATTTCCGAACATTAATGTGGGGACTAGCACGCCGTCGCCGTTATGAACGGCCAGTCGTGCCTTCTTCGGTACAAACTGACTACTCATGAAGGAGTTTAGCGCACCATTCACGCGTATATACTATACACCTTTCATATGTATATACTATACATATAAATATTTATAATAGCGCATAATAAAACTTCTATTAGCCTAGCCTTTAACTAAGGCTTCCCTTATTTTTGCTGTTAGCTTATTCCATAAATGAGTAGCCATAACAGTGAAGGACCTGTCATAGGATGTTCTTGAATGCGACGGTATCTAATTATTATAGGTTTTTCAAGAAACAAAGAAAGAATGAGAGTCTTTCGACAAAGTCGTATTGGCAACCAAGCTGTGTTCGAAATTGTGAAATACGATCACATTTGCGTAAACCAAATAGAAATCTTACACAGACATTCTGAAAACGTTCAAGTTTGTACAAAAGATTTTCGGATAATATGAGATAGTTAACATATATATAATCAAAGATGAAGTTATGAAGCAATTAGTTTGCAAGCACAATTTTGGTTGCAATAAGAAGAAACTTATGCAACTTTTGTAACGGTCTCAAAGCCGTAAATATAAGATTATAAGCTCATCCTAGTCATCACAACGTTAGTCCCGGTTGCATCTAAAGCTTACACGTTGTAGCCCGCAGTTCGCATTCTTACTCTTTCTCTTAATTTGATTCACGCTTTTCTTTTTTTTTTAAAGAATATTAGTAACCGAAATTACTAGTATTCCCTCTAACCCCTCCAGCTAAGCTTAATTGCTTGTGTTAGGAAGGGTTCACGTCAGTAGTGTAATGGCCAGGATTCGAACCCGGGACCTCTCAATCGTAAGGTCGACTCCTTAACCGCTAAGCTACCGACGCTTAGTTTTGAAGACAGTGACTGACCCCCAAAGAGGAAAAATTAACCTAACGATTATAGGAAGACGGAGTAGGAGGCGAGTCTCAGGGTTCCAAACAGTATGCTTTAAATGCAACCAAGCTTGATGCTGGAATGAAGAAGAAGAAATCTCAAAATAGACCACTAACTTCAATAGAATACTGACTCATTCCTAGCATAAAGTTTAGTTAAAAAACATAAACAATATTGTTTATTTTTTCTAATGATAGTCGCGAACGTTACGTACACCACTAATAAAGTCTAATGAGGTACTAAGCTTCTGTGAATTCCATAAGTAAACATGATTCAAGTAATCATAAATCGGTATCGCCGGATCTACTGACTGATGAAAGCGTAATAAATCATCTCAAAGTACTGACAACTTTTCAAAAATATTGTAGCTTGTAATACCTCGGAGCAAATTCTTGCACAAAAATATTTCAGTCACGTAAAATTTTTGTCCCCGTTTTGGCGCTCCCACCAGAAAACTCCTAAAATTATTTTCTTATATGTTTTTCAACGTAATAGGTGCAGGTAATCTGCTTTTTGAACTTTATTATATTTTCTTCATTGTATGAAGAAATTATGTAGTGTATGAATTTATTATTTATTAAATTTTGAAGCAATGAGTATGCTTACATTTGAAGCAATTAGTTTCCTAACTTTTGCCTATAAATTTAAATCAGAAAAGTTATCATCCAGGACGGAACTTGAACCTGCAACCAGTCACTTCCTAACACACACACTTAGAAGGGTAAAAGGAATCCCGTGCTAAATGGTGACCGCTTCTGATTTAAATTTATAGTTACTTTGAACATCGAATGAAATGCCCTTTTTGATAAGGCTACTTTTCTTTTTAATATAATTTGTTGTAGCTAGTTGATTGTGAGAACATGAATTGTTTAAATTAGATAAAATTAATAAAGATCAGCCTCTATTACCGTAATCGCCTGATGGTGGCGGGCTGGGTTTTCGATAATGAAATAGTAACTAGTATAAGTTCAAATGGATAGAAACTCATTATCTTACTTACTTATTATTCTTATGGTATTTGTAATGGACTACTGAGACGAGGTCTCGGGTTCGATCCCAGGTTTTATCATGGCACACACCAATGACTTTTCGTCACAACGTATTTATCGCAGGTTTATAAGTGCCCGGTTAATGGCAATAGGCTCGCCACCTATTACATTGGGACCTAAACATAAACTGGCGAAATGTGGGTGCTAGCACCTCTGCCTACCCCTTCGGGGATATAGGCGTGAGTTTATGTTATGTTATGTTATGTTCAGAATGATATTGAAGGTGTCACTTATCAATCATTTGCAATGGTTAAAGTCGCATATAACATAAAAAAACACAAGGACAACAAAATCACAACAATTTAGTTCAGAAATCAGAAACATTGTTAAGCTAGAGGCTAATGCCAGTCAGTTCTTTTATCAATCTTCTAAGAAACCTTTATTTTTACTTTATCGGTTTGTATATATAACAAACAAACATAGTAAAAAAATAGGTTGCTTACCTGAGACCCCTAAATGTTTATGGAATTAAATTGAGGAAAACGCAAGTCAATAAAATTAAAATGGATCTTTCTGCCTTACTTTCATTGAGAACAATCCTGGCCTAGTTGAAAATATATTTATTAATCTCAACGATCGATATCCAACGAGTGTATAGGGTCATATTGGGTGGACCAACATATTCGGAGGCCAAGTAAACCTCAGCTGCTAGCTGGTCCACCTGCCCATCAACTGGCGAGATTCTGACGCAGGCTTTACTCGCGGGGTTGGGATGTCACATGGCAGTCGCTACCGTAAAAGCGAAGATAAACCAATAATGGAGGAGTACGCTGGGGCTCCAAAGTGCAAGCTGGATGCAACCGGGATTGATGGCGTTGAGGAAATTGATATTCAACAGAGGTCACCTATACAATGCGTTGATTTGCATTTGCGCATCATTTATTCGGGTTATTGAGCTACTTATAGTCGCAAAAACAAATGTAAAAATAAAAGGATTTCATCCCTAAAATGAAAAATGAAGACAGAAAAGCATTGTTATTTTAATAATAATTTTATAATATTCAATGTACTAGTAATCAAATTCTCAAGTAACGTAAATAACATGCAAACGCAGTTGGAAATGTGTGATTCTATTTTTAATCCTTTTTTGAATATGAATTTTTAACCACTAAAAACAGCTCAAATGTGAATGATGCATAAATTCAAATCAACACATTGTATATTAACTTGCTTTTATTACTTAACAATTAGAATAAATAAAAAGTTTAATCCAATCGAGATTACCTTTTAAATTTAACAACTTGTAATTAAAACAATTATTTTCAAGAACCACTTGAAATTCGCACCTGGCGCAATATAGCTGTCTCTACATTTGATTGCCAGTGAAGGGTCTAATGGATTCATTTAATTCGTTAGGCTAGCGTATTTCGGTATCTGTACCTTTTCTGATATTTATACTGCTCAGTTATCCCTAGCGTGGAATTAAATTCATTTTATCTTTAAAACATATGTACTCAGTTGATTAAAAAAGACTACATTAACGTTTAACTATTTTTGGCGAATTATATAGCGTTTTATTTTGTGTTGCGTAACGCGTTTAACTGCTAATTCAGAGGTCGCGGCTTCGAGTTCCATTAACTGCAAATATTAGGTTACTTAGGTCTGGTTATGTTCCTGAACCAATAACAGAAGTTATTTAAGTTATGCTTGGTTTGGGTCTAGGAAGGTCTAAATAAATACAAAGTATAATTTATGCTTTGATGAATAAATATTATCAAACTAAAATTTCAAACGAACTACAGGTAGGTACCGGCGTCTGAAGACCCGAGACGGCGTGTGGTTTTAGTCGGTTCAAGCCCGACATAAACACCCCCGCTGGCCGGCGGGGGTATATCCGAAGGGATTTCCGCACGAAAAAAAAAAGGTACTTTCCTGTTATACATTATAGTTATCTAATAAATAAAATACTCTCTGCCTAACCTTTATTCTCACGTGACAAAAAGCCCAATGTTATAAGTATTTAGATACTGTCCTTTTTATATTATGCTCATACGAATCCTTTCACGATTCTCGTCATTTTTCGACGAGGAAGCTGAATGGAGGTATGTAAATATTGTATTTTCAACAAATCCAAGATTACGAAGGCTGTAAAGGCGCAGACGTATTCTAATCTGAGCAACTTGGGATTAGGATAGTCGTAAGATAAACGTTACTGTTGTTGGTTTGACGGTGTTAAGTAGCATTGACATAATCCTACTAATATTATAAATATTAAAGTATTCTAAAGATTTAGATCGTTAAAAGAGCACATCTAGAACGGGACATGAACTCGCGACCAGTCCCTTACAGGGGGAATGCTCTGACCAGCTGAGCTATCTAGACACGTCCCAGATATTCGAAATTCTCCGATATATTATATACGTCTTAAGGCGATGCTGGAGCCATCTACCGTAATTCTTGCGAACTACGGAAACAATGAATAACTTTACAGTCATTTTTAAACATTGTTTTTCGATGACTCCGCCTAATTAATTCAATTACATTTTTAAGCATTTGGTATGCTTACTTTTTCTAAAGATTTAGATCGGAAAAAGAGAACATCTAGAACGGGACCCGGGTAAGCATACAAAGTGCTTAAAAATGTAATTGAAAAAAAAAACATTAAAGTTTGTGAAGATGTTTGGATATTTGTCACCCAATCACGTATAAACCGTAAAACAGATTTGGATGAAAATTGGCCCATAGATAGACCATTACCTGGATCAACCCACAATACCACCGTGCACGATTGCGAAAAACCTTCCATAGTAATCCAATTTCGGTTTGATTGCATTCAGGGGTCAGCAAGTGCATAGCCGGGCTGGGGGATTGTGGTCGCGGCACTAGTGGGACCGGTGGGTGTCACGCGGTGCTGCGATGACAATCCTCTTCTGATGAGGCCTTCAAGCTGAGTGCCACCATTGTTAACATGGTACGTGTATGTAAAGGTGACCCTCTTGCCTGAGACTTTACCTTCAGCTTACCATCAGGCGAGGTGAAGTCAAATTGACGTGTCCTAAATATATAAAAAACCTAGGTATCAAGATGTTTAGACTTATTTGTATAACTGAATGAAAAGAACAACAACAATATTTATCTTCAACTGTCAAGGTAAATGTTGTGGGAAAAAATATTTGCTTTCCTCAAAAAAAAAACAGTAAGCCTCTGTTTTTTTCGCTACAAAATACGAGAGCAAATATGAATTCGAAGAAAACGCCGTGAGCGTTTCCTTTTAATCAATCGATAGACACTCGATTTTTAATTTTCACACGAGAGGAACCAAGAGTTGAGTTTACATCGTACTTCTGAAATATATATACGTACAGTGTTCTACTAGAGAGGTTCTCACGGCCATAATTACGTACATTGAGGCCATTACAACCGTAATGTTGTTAGCCACGGGGCCGACGAATTAAGGTCTGTGTTTGTAAGATACGAGTGCATACTTCTAAGAGATTTAAGGGTGCTTGAATTGGTGATTCATTGCATAAGGGTGAGGGTAAATAGGACGTATACATATACGAAAGACCGGGTAAACTTGAGCTTGAATTTTGGGGTTTTAGATATGTATTTAAGGTAGGTCAAGTGACTAGAAACCCTACAGCAATTTGAATGGAATAGCATTACAGGGATGGCGCAACCGTCTTATTATTAACTGTTATCAACAGTCACCGCTTTATATGCATATGTGATATCTTTAAATATATATACGCATACTTTTCACCTTCGGGTAGGCAGAGACAACAGCCCATCATCTGCTTCCCATTTCGTATCGGTAAGCTCTCGTTAGTGGTAAACTGAATAAAGTTCGAACAAGCAAACTTTTAATTTCTTAACGCTGATCGAACTTTCTCATATTACACAATACTCGTACTGTCAATAATATGTATGTATTTACAAAAAAAAGCGGCCAAGTGCGAGTCGGACTCGCGCATTAAGGGTTCCGATGCAGCCAGTAACATAATAATGTTTTTTTTTATAATTTATATATTTGAGTTGATTGAATGAAAGGTAAATTGCGGTTTACGATTTATGGCGTATTAAAAAAAAACTACTTACTAGATCTCGTTCAAACCAATTTTCGTTGGAAGTTTCGATGGTAATGTACATCATATTTTTTTTTTAGTTTTATCATTCTCTTATTTTAGAAGTTACAGGGGGGGACACACATTTTACCACTTTGGAAGTGTCTCTCGCGCACACTGATCAGTTTAGAAAAAAATGATATTAGAAACCTCAATATCATTTTTGAAGACCTATCCATAGATACCACACAGGTATGGGTTTGACGAGTCAGTTCAAAGTATGGGGACCCCCAAAATTTATTTTTCTTTTTCTATTTTTGTATGAAAATCTTAACGCGGTTCACAGAATACATCTACTTACCAAGTTTCAACAGCATAGATCTTATAGTTAAGGAAAAAAGTGGGTGTGACACGGACGGACAGACAGACAGACATGACGAATCTATAAGGGTTCCATTTTTTGCCATTTGGCAACGGAACCCTAAAAAGTATATAAATATGTTTATCTGCATTCTAGAACTGGTAACACAAGCTATAGGCCGACCGCTTAACTCGCGTATCGCCTGCGCGGTAAGAAGGGAGCGGGGGAAGATGTTACCGGGTGGGTGGAGCAGAAAGCTCACGTCAAACGCGGTAGTGCGCTGGCGGTGCTCGCAGCGCGTGGTTGGTATTTTGTTACGGACGGTTGGACATTAACGCACAAGGTAAACGGCTTGCCAAAATTAATCCCAAGACGAATCGCTCTTCCTGTTTTCCGAAAAAAATTAACAAGCAAGCTAAACAAATAGCATACAATTTTTTTTAAAGTCAGAAAACAAGATCATAGTTCTACGGAATATCTTCAAGACGTAAACCTAAACAAACTTGTTGCTGAAGCTACAGTACTCTCGGTGACTACCATAAGTAAGATAATAAAAGAAGGAAATTAACTGAAAGATGAACAAAGTCATGTACATTTTAAATCACCAACAAAAATAAACAAATCCGAAAGAAAAAAATTGAAGTAGACAGTTTTAGAGAAGGCGTAATTAGAAGAAAAATAACTCTATTTTATACGGGTTACAAGCAGGTTCCTACATTAAAAACTTTGAATGTGAAACTCAGAGAAGAAGGAATTTTAAATTGTGGCTGAGAATATTTAAGAACATTGATTCATAAGCTTGGCTTTCGATTTAAGAAATGTCAGTCAAAAAGAAAATTACTGATTGAACAACGAAACATCGTATCGTGGCTGTGGCTTTATCTTAATGCAATAAAGAAGCACAGGAGAGATCAAAGAAACATCGTTTACCTTGATGAAACATATGTCAATTCGTCTTTAAATGTACCGGCGTGTTGGCAATCTAATGAAGAACGAGGGGTGCTGTCACATATTGCCAAAGGGACACGTTTAATTATTGTACATGCTGGAGGACAAGGTGGATTCATTGATAGAGCTCTTTTAATTTTTAAATCTAAAACAAAACCGGAGATTATCATAGTGATATGAATTTTGTAAACTTCAGCAAATGGACTAGAGTAAAGTTATTGCCAAATTTACCGCCAAACTCCGTTATCGTAATGGATAATGCCTCATACCACTCGTTACAGGAGGACAAAAAGCCTACGATGACATCCACAAAAGCCTTCACGCAGGCATGGCTACAAAGACACAATGTTGAATTTGATATGTCTTTAGGAAAATGTGATTTGTTGAACTTAATCAAGCAACACGCTTCAGAAAATGTGTACAAAATAGATGAAATTTTAAAGGCGGCAGGTCATGTAGTCTTCCATATCACCCAGACTTGAACCCCATCGAATTGGTCTGGGGGGATATCAAAGGACAGCTCGCAATAATTGAAATTGATTCTAATTTAGACAAAAAGAAAAATACACTGGAACAGTTATTCACCGCGTCATTGATGAAGAGATGGACCGATTTATTATTAATTTGCCAGATTCTGACTCCTCAAGCTTCACAGACAGTGAGTCTTCAAGCGATATGGATATTAGTGATGAATAATCCTACTTACATAACTTTTATCAGTGGTTAAATATTTCGTAAAAGGAGTTAATTGTTGTTTTATTACTTCTTAAAGAAGCCATTAATAAAGTAATTGTAAAAATTAAAAAGTTTATCTTTTACTTAAACATACAGATACTACAATTATATTTGACACTTTGCCAACAATGTCTATCTCGAGATAAGTCTTTGAATTATTGACCGTGTGTAGCGTTACCCGCCCCTGCTCCCTTCTTATCGCGCAGGCGATACGCGAGTAAAGCAGTAAGCCTACAGTTAAACTATGTTTACTTTGGGTCTAGAGAGCGCTATGTAGAATGTCATAGAATATTTTTAATACAAAACAAAAGTAATAACAACGGGATTATTAATGCATTAAAAATGGCAGAATATGTTTGTACATGTATGTTTATTATGTAGCATTTACTTAGCATACTCGTAAAACGTCATTTGACTACTACGAGTAACATTATACGAGTATTCTTGTGATTGTTGCGTATTAGCCTAATGTAAAGTTATACATCTGTATAACGTGAAAACGCGTTTATTTACACTTGGGTGTCAGTATAAAGTGCTTCGAATGTACTGTTAAGAGCCAATTTAAAGTTAAAAAAAGATTAGTATATTAGAATTATTAGTAACCGAAACTACTAATATTCCCCCTAACCCCTCCAGCTAAGGTTAGGAGTGGGTTCACGTCGGTAGTGTAATGGCCAGGATTCGAACCCGGGACCTCTCGATCGTAAGGTCGACTCCTTAACCACTAAGCTACCGGCGCTTTACGACATTGATGGATTAAATCTCGTCTGTTTATTATAACCTTAGGAGACCGCCTCCTTTTATGTGTTATTTTTACAGTTTCCACGTATAATAAGTTCATTCTCTGAGGATTATTTGAAATGATCAATTGTTTTTTTGATTTCTAACTTTGCACCACTCGCCGTAGGCAGGTGGTTTATCCTCTCACTGCAAAACCAGAATTTTCGCTAGAAAAAAACTTCCTTCCGTGGCTCTGTTAATATTAAAATTATTATTTTAATTAATGATTACAGTAATGGAGCCTCCAAAATAAGAAGATTATTACATAGTTAGCAAAGCACGTGTTGCCAAACCTGTAAAAGTGTCTGATGATTACTTCAGTTCTGACCATTTTTTAACATGCATTACAATGTAGTGTAAATTGCGTATGTTTACTAAATACTATTGAAGTTGTACACTTTGTAACAAAATCAGATATATAACAACTATAGAAGCGGAGTAATACAGAATGAAGAATATTTTCGTCGAGTATTACGATTTTACGGGCACATTCAGATTACGTTTAATATTTCAAGCGACAGCGTATCTAATGTGAGCACTGAAAATAAATTCATGCTCGGTGGATTCTTTCGTGAATTTCACGCATAGTCACATATGTTTCGGTTAACTTACTTAGAAAAATATTAAGTGTAGGTAGGCTTTACCTTTATAGAGTAGTTAAAATGATCATCATCATCTTGACGTTAGTCCTGGTTGCATCTGAGGCTTTCACCACAGGTTCCGGGATCCACTAAAGTAGTTAAAACCGTTCAAAAATATGCCCCGTGCAGGTGCAATAGAGAGAACACTTTACAAAACTTAAGCAAGCGGAACTTAGTTCTCTCTCACACACTAACTGACTCACACTCTTCTTCTCGAAGGGCCAAACTAAAAGTCGGTGCTATATTTATTTAAACTTATGACTACACTGGTTTCAAGTCATCGGTTTCCGAGCCTTATCAGAGATCTTCCAAAGCGCATGTTTTAATAAACAGAATTAACTCATCAAGGTATCAAACAGTCATAAAGTTCACCACAGTCATAATGAGACAAACTGGATTATACCCGAATAAATAGTTCATCAAACTTTTAAAAAGTATTTAATTAGATATAGTCAGAAGTGTATAAAAATTGAATTTCTAATTAGGTAGTTGACCTACTGTCTATTTTCTAACAAGAACAAGCCTGCTGTAGAACCTTCATAAACAGATTAGGAAATGAAAGATTTCTACATTGTTCTATATTGTTAAAAGGCAAATTTATATACAGAGTACAAATGTACTCGCTGTACGAAAACTAATAAAAAATGTAGTACCTTCGTTGAAATTCGTGACGTTTTTTCCCCGGAATACCAATTTTGACCTGACATAATATACCTTTAGAAGCTAGCTGCCATTTCGTCAATACTTTTCCTTTTTACTCGGATAGAATCGAACCACGTAGTTATCTCTAAAGAATGTGTCGGAGAAAAAGAGGTATAGTATGCGCGTAATAGTGCCTCCAACTCGTACTATAAATGGGAAATTTTAATGTTGAAAGGTCACGATCAAAATGTACAAAAGGGTGCAAATATATACCCATATTCTTTCCTTATTTGAGGGTTAACTAACTATTATTTTCATGGTCTCATTGTAAACACCACCAATGTAAAGGTAACCCGATTATCAATGGACTGTTTCTTTTAAAACCTTCGTAAATTTGTGTTTATTTTGTTATCTGGAAGCACGGGAGATCACGGAAGCGCAGGTCACTACCTACATTTTCTCGAAGCGTTATATTATAGTGAAAATCACCCTTAAAGATTTGATCTGAACAGTGCTAGACAGTCCAAATTCTCAGGATATGATAGCAATAGAATACTTATATTAATCATGCCAAGTTTCACATATGTATATAGCTTTTATACCTACTTCATATAGATTATTGTTACAACGATCGTCGATATCTCGGAAACTACTGATCGAATCTTCTAGAAATTAAAACGCATTGTTAATGTCGAAGTACTCTATCGATTCGTTTAGAAAAATCCAGAAAAGTCAATAAGAAATCACAAGCCCTTTTGTCTACCTATACCTACTTTACCTACAAATCGCGATAACAAGGGCATTCACCTCTATCGTCGGCACGACTGTGTAGGTACTTGTTTTCTCGAACGCCCCAGTAAATACCTACTCGTCTCGAACGCTCTAGTGCCTTATCTCTAGATGATTCCGGAACCTTCTACCCTCTTTATTCAGAGTTATAAAAGGGCGCCCGGCTATCAACACGGGGCAGTTAATTTTCGAAAGCGAAAGCGAACACATCTTACCGAAGTGAACCAAGAGAGTTATACCTGCGACTCAAGCAACGACTGTGGACTACTGTGAACTGCTGAGTGACTGGAACTGTTGAAGAGTACTGTGTGTGCTAGTTATTTAGTTGTCTAGTTTGTGGTGAGCGAATAAACCTCTTTGTTGTGTAAACGGCATTTAATTTGTACCCCGCGCACGTAACAACTGGTGTCAGAAGTGCGATGCCGTTATTACCACGTGAAGACGAAGGGCGTACTCCACGGACAAGACGTCAAGTGGAAATGGATGCTGCACGTCAACGGAGCCTTGAAGAGGAAGGGCGTCAGGCCGATTCTGCTATCTCGACGGGAACTACGGCAGCACCAGATGGAACCTCGTCAGATACCAACATGATGACGCTGTTGGCTTCTATGCAGCAGATGATGCAGGCCTCCTTGCAAGACATGCAGGCCAAACAAGAGGCTAGTCAACAGATGATGCAGGCCTCCTTGCAAGACATGCAAGCCAACCAAGAGGCTAGTCGACAGACGATGCAAGCCTCCTTGCAAGAAATGCAGGCCAACCAAGAGACTAGTCGTCAGACGATGCAGGCCTCTATGCAAGAGATGATACAGACCAACCAACAAGCAGTCATGGGTAAAATTGATGCAGGCATCCATGCACTGGGATATAAAGTGAAGATCCTTGAAGATGGCTTGCAAATGCTGAGTAAGGAAGTGGCTTCGAAGACTGGGACCATTGACGACTGCTTGCAAATGCTGAGTAAGGAAGTGGCCTTGAAGACTGGGACCATGGACGGCCGCTTACAAGAGCTTGAAAAAGAGATCGTCAGGCTAAAAACCTGCGGACCTGTTGATGATCGCTTGCAAGAGCTTCAAAAAGAGATTTTCAGGCTAAAAACCTGCGGACCTGTTGCCGCGATCTCAACATCATCAGCGAAGTTCGACCTACCACACTTCGATGGAACTTCCTCGTGGACAGCCTTCAAGTACCAATTTTAGATATTGGCAAAAACTAAAGCCTGGAGCTACGAGGAGTCCTTTATGGCCTTGGCACTTGGATTACGAGGAGATGCCTTAGTAATACTGGAAACCCAGCCGCCTGAAAGTAGGACACTGGAGTCTCTGATGGAAGCATTAGACACACGCTATGGTGACAGGCACCTGGAGAAGGTCTACCGAGCGCAGGTATGGGAGAGGAAACAGAAAGCTGGTGAAAGCCTCCAGGAATGGGCTGTAGCGGTTGAAAGGCTCGTCCGTCGAGCCTACTCATCGACACCCGTGATGATCGAGCCCACTCTACTGGAGGCCTTCCTAAACGGTATACGGGACGCAGAAGTGAGAACTAGTGTGCAGTTGTGTCACCACCAGACCTTAAAAGAAGCACTGGCTTATGCCCTTGAGGTGGAAACCGTACGGCAGAACGCCGGGATAAGTAAGGTCAGGGAAGTCAATGAGGTAGTTGCAGAGGCGAGGAAGCCGCGGTATGTCCCAACGTGTTATTCCTGTAGAAGAAGGGGCCATATCCAGTTAGAGTGCCCTTCGAGGAAACGGAGGAGGGTCACGGACTCATGGACCCAAGTGGAACATGGAGTCAGGGAGGTCAAGGAAGTAGTTGCAGAGGAGAGGAAACCGTGGTATGTCCAAATGTGTCATTTCTGTAGAGGAAGGGGCCATATCCAGTTAGAGTGTCTTTCTAGGAAACGGAGAAGGGTCACGGACTCCTGGACCCAAGTGGATCAAGATGTTCCGTTAAAACTAAATGTCGCCAGGGCCGCAGGGCGTGCGCTGGCTGGTCGATATGAGGCCCCAACCATCACTATAACTCAAGTTGGCAATGCTGATGCTTTGTCACAAAGGCCGTGTGTCGAAGATCACAAGCATTGTCGGAGGAACGAAGCCCGAGAAGAGATTAAAGTCATAAAGGTGAATGGACTTGACGACGAATGGAGTGGACGCAGTATGAAGAAGGCGCAAGAAGATGATGATGATCTACAACCTATACTGCACTGGAAACAACTTGGAAGCAAACCCCGATGGAGTGATGTATCTGCTTACAGTTCAACTACCAAAAGCTATTGGGCTTAGTGGGACAGCTTAGCTCTGGTAGAAGATGTCCTGTATAGGAAATGGGAGTCTAACGATGGTAAGGAAGTAACCATGCAAGTAGTGGTACCACGAAGCAAGGTGGCCCCACTCTTACGGCACATCCACGATGGTGTTTCTGGCGGGCATCTCGGAGTCAAGAAAACCCTGGTTAAAGTGCGACAGCGGTTTTACTAGCTTCGTTGTCGGGTAGATGTCGAGGATTGGTGCCGTAAATGCACTGCATGTGCTTCGGTTAAAGGACCGCCGACAAGAAGCAAAGCAAAATTGAAGCTGTACTACGTTGGAGCACCGTGGGAACGTATCGCCATTGATGTTGCTGGACCTTTTCCAACGACTGATGAGGGTAACAAATACATCATAGTAGTGCAAGACTACTTCACTAAGTGGCCGGAAGTATTTGCGACACCCAACCAGGAAGCAGTCACTGTAGCCAAGAAACTGGTTCAGGAAGTGGTCAGTCGCTACGGCGCACCTATGGAGCTCCACTCCGACCAAGGATGAAACTTCGAGTCTGCTCTGTTTCAAGAAATGTGCAAACTCCTCGGTATAAACAAGACCCGTACGACTCCAGCGCACCCGCAGTCAGACGGAATGGTCGAGAGGTTTAACCAGACGTTGGAAAATCACTTGGCTAAAGTTGTCGACGAACACCAAAAAGATTGGGACCAGTACATCCCACTGTTCCTGATGTCCTATCGATCTGCGGTGCATGACAGTACGGGACACACTCCAGCTAAAGTAAATTTTGGTCGAGAGATAAGGCTACCAGTGGATGCAATAACCGGCACGCCACCCGAAAGTCCTAAGCCCGTAACGGACTACGTGAGTGAACTTCAAAAATGGCTGGACGAGGTGCACAGAATGGTACGGGAAAACAATTTGAAGACAGGTATAAGGATGAAAACCCGGTACGATAGAAATGCAAACACCAACGGTTTTGAAGAAGGAACACTGGTATGGTTTCACAATCCGCTACGCAGAAAAGGAAAATCTCCAAAACTTCAAGCTCGCTGGGAAGGACCCTATACGGTTGTTACAAGAATCAATGACATCACCTACCGTATTAAGAAGGGGCTTAGGGGAAAACCAAAGGTAGTTCATGTGGATAGGTTGACGCGATATCATGGAACAAATGATGCTCGGGACGAGCATGATTAAGAGGGGGGTAATGTTACAACGATCGTCGATATCTCGGAAACTACTGATCGAATCTTCTAGAAATTAAAAAACATTGTTAATGTTGAAGTACTCTATCGATCCGTTTAGAAAAATCCAGAAAAGTCAATAAGAAATCACAAGCCCTTTTGTCTACCTATACCTACTTTACCTACAAATCGCGATAACAAGGGCATTCACCTCTATCGTCGGCACGACTGTGTAGGTACTTGTTTTCTCGAACGCCCCAGTAAATACCTACTCGTCTCGAACGCTCTAGTGCCTTATCTCTAGATGATTCCGGAACCTTCTACCCTCTTTACTCAGAGTTATAAAAGGGCGCCCGGCTATCAACACGGGGCAGTTAATTTTCGAAAGCGAAAGCGAACACATCTTACCGAAGTGAACCAAGAGAGTTATACCTTTTTTTTTTTTTTTTTTGTTATCGTGCGGAAATCCCTTCGGATACCCCCCCGCCGGCCAGCGGGGGCGGTTATGTCGGGCTTGCACCGACTAAAACCGCACGCCGTCTCGGGTCTTCAGACGCGCGACTTAAGCAACGACTGTGGACTACTGTGAACTGCTGAGCGACTGGAACTGTTGAAGAGTACTGTGTGTGCTAGTTATTTAGTTGTCTAGTTTGTGGTGAGCGAATAAACCTCTTTGTTGTGTAAACGGCATTTAATTTGTACCCCGCGCACGTAACATTATTATCAATATCTAAAATACCTTTTTTTTTTTTTTTTTTTTTTTTCGTGCGGAAATCCCTTCGGATACCCCCCCGCGTGCCAGCGGGGGCGGTTATGTCGGGCTTGAACCGACTAAAACCGCACGCCGTCTCGGGTCTACAGACGCCGGGGTGTAAATATCTAAAATACCTAAATTATTACTTTCTGTTCCCTAACACCTAGTGAATTAAGTAATTCACTAGGTGGTGGTGGTAGTCTACGTCACTTTGACTAAGGTGTAGGATTCGTAGATAACTTGAAACTACGATTCACGTAGAATGATGAGATTTACAGAGTGCAAGATTAGGGCTTGTTGAGTTAGAGTCTTAGCTCTCCATAACATCTGATAACTATTTTACAGTGCAAGCAATGTGTACTCGTCTTGGCGTTATTTTTCATAATGTTTTGGGTGGGATATTTACATACTAGCTGCCTACTTTAAATCTGTGTTCTATTTCAATCTACTAAAAATTCATTGCATCCAATACAAGCAACATCCTTTTTAGGGTTCCGTAGCCAAATGGCAAAAAACTTAACCCTTATAGATTCGTCATGTCTGTCTGTCCGTCTATATGTCACAGCCACTTTTTTCCGAAACTATAAGAACTATGCTGTTGAAACTTGGTAAGTAGATGTATTCTGTGAACCGTTTTAAAACTTTCACAAAAAATAGAAAATAAAAACAATAAATTTTGGGGGATACTTATGGATAGGTCTTCAAAAATGATATTGAGGTTTCTAATATTTTTTTTTCTAAACTGAATAGTTTGCACGAGGGACACTTCCAAAGTGGTAAAATGTGTGTCCTCTCCCCTGTAACTACTAAAATAAGAGAATGATAAAACTAAAAAAAATATATGATGTACATTACCATGTAAACTTCCACCGAAAATTGATTTGAACGAGATCTAGTAAGTAGTTTTTTTTGTTACAACGAACTACAAGAACTTTTTTATTATGTTACTTGCTGCTACGGAACCCTTCATGGGCGAGTCCGACTCGTACTTTGGTGGTTTTTTTACTAAACAGATCTCACATCAGGGTACACCAATATCCGCGTCTTAAGATTCAAGACACCTTAGAAATATGAAAAATGTTCGCAAGATTGTCGCGATCTTACACCTGAGGGCACTTGAGATAACAAAGAGTTACTCAACGTGGCTCCAAACGCCCACACCCCCCAAGGGCATAGCTAAGAGCTTGCGGTATGCATGATAAAATTAACTTAGTGCTGCGGTACCTGTAGGAATTTCACCTTCATATATACGTGGGAAAGATTGCAAGAAGTGAATTCATATTTCAGATGATAATGGTTCAGTATGAAAGTAAAAAGATTAAATAAACTTACTTTCTTCTTTAGATTATTGTTATATATAGGATGTTTGTGAGACTAAGAGCGGCGATAGCCCAGTGGCGTACGTAACAGACTGCTGAGACGAGGTCTCGAGTTCGATTCCCAGTCGCCCCGGGCACACACCTCTGACTTTTCGTAGTTATGTGTGCATTAATAAATGTTAATTATCGCTCGCTTAATAATGTGCCCGGTAGATGGCAATAGGCTCGCCCCCTATTACATTGGGACCTTAACATAACTGGCGAATCGTGGGTGTGTAATACACCTCTGCCTACCCCTTCGGGGATACAGGCGTGAAGTTATGTTATGTTTATATGTTTATGTTATGTGAGACTTGAAATGAGAGTACAGTTGGAGAGACTGTACTCTGCAGTATATTTGGGCAATAAACAAAATAAATACCAAAATTCACTAAGGATATCTTAAAATAGCAGTTCCGCCTGCGTGAAACTCTGATCTCGTTCTCACAACCCATGGTTCAAAAACCTGGTAAAGAAATCATGTGTTAATCTAAACTATAATCTATCCTTGTACCAAATTTCAGCTAGATCCATCTGTTTCCATTGATTCACCGTTTCAGCGAGACTGAGTAACAAACATTTAAACGTCGAAACATCTCCACGGACTTTCACATTTATAATATTATTAATAGGAAGTAGGATTAGTAGGATGATACCTTTTGACCAAATCGGGAATATCATTGTATAATTTCACAAACAATTGCAGCTATCTTCAGATATCAGAGAACCTGTAAAGATAGTGTTAAGGATGAAATAAATAATAAGTAAGATTAGTTTACTTATTTTATGTTGCAATACGTACCAACCAAAGAAAAATCTAAAGTACTTCGAAATTATAACCACAAAAAGAGAAAAGGAAAATAAATGGATTCCGTAATTTTATATAATCAATGTATTTAATTTTTAACACAACATTATAATTTAATACCAAGCCTGTCCGTCGAACGAACGAAAGGAGTGTAACCCGAGGGGAATTTAATTATTTAAATTAATAAAGTCAAGGGCGAAATTAGCCCTTGTAGAGTAGAGATAAGGACTTTTCCCAATTCGAGGCAGGTATGTCTATTTTAAGCTTGTGGAAAGTTCAAACGTTCACCTTAAATATTTCTGTACTAAGGTGTCTCAAGCTCTCTTTATTATTTTCAATACTTCAACTTCAACTTTTAGTTATGGCGGTCTTAACGATTGGCCATATTAAAAAAAGGTATTATAACCAACTGTGATGAAGTTACGCTATTTTAAAAATGAATTATATTGAAAATTATATTATAAATTTAATTTGAATTTAATTTTATTCAAGTGCTCTAAATCTTTTAATGGGTTTTCCTTATCTCATGCCTGAGGAAATAAAAATACGACTCGAAAGTGAAATAAATAATTCGATTGTAATATTCCAAAGCGTATAATAACTTTTTCTTGAAAACTTAAAGAAATGCAAACAACCATTTTGAATAAAATGCTGGCTTTAGCTCTTTAAAGAAAAGCAGAATTATGAACCTCGCTCAGAGATATTTTACTTCACTCTTGTTTTAGAGCACTTGCTAGCACAGAATATAAATAGTACTTAAGTACTAATAGTCTATTCAACAGGTGCTTTTTAGGTCATAACTTTTTCTAACTCTCCAAAAAATATGATCAAGGAATCGATGCGGAATAGCATGTAGGTAATTTTTGAGAGTGGTAGAGTCAAGCAACAGTCATTTTGGCCGTTGCATTAATGGGCCGACTCGACCGGGGAAGCACCACCCTCTCACAGAATATCGACGCCAAGTAACAGTATTTGAACTGTTGCGTTCCGTTTGGTGAGTGAGAGTGCCAGAGCCCAAAATCCTTTCCCATCCCCTCCCAAACTCCTCTCCCATCCCCTCCCAAACTCCTTTCCCATCCCCTTTCCTTCACAGGGTCGGCAGAGCGAGTGTGACGCCACTGGTGTTGCACACGTCCATAGGCCGCGGTAACCGCTTCCCATCAGGTGGGCCGTGTGCTTGTCTGCCACCTTAGTGGTATGAAAAAATATATATAAAAAGAAAAAAAAATTGAGAAAATTGAAGGGCAAATCGCAAAAAATTTTAATTGACTGATGGATAACTTATTGAAAAATAGCCATAAAAGTTTTTGGCTGGCGGATTATTGTTCATTTTTATCTATTCAATAGGCGCCTGAATTTTTTCAGTTCTTAACTTTCATTTTTAATGAGTTTAATATTCCACACCCACTTTGGGCCTTCAAGGAATAATTTAAACTCATTAAATATGAAAATTAAGAAGAGAAAAATTTACTGAAAAACTATACTTGTCGCTCGGTGCAATTATTCTATTATACCACTGTAGATGGCGTAGCGGTAGTGTACTTGACTGTTAAGTCAGTTCTCTTTTAAAAATATTTGTATTCATGAATATAGTCTATTATGTGTATGTGTAGGAGTAGGTCAAGATAGTTCTGCGTAGAATGTCGTAGAATATTTATTTTTATTATACTATTATTTTAATGTGTAGGATCGATAAACGCTTGTGCATTTCTTCTTCACCCGAGTGACAGTAGCGGTTGCTTGGGTGCAACCAGCTTGCACGTTGGAGCCGGGGTCCGCTCTCCTACAACTTCGTTATGTGGTTCATTTTTACGATTTTCGACTGCCTTCTGATCTGAACCCCAACCCCGAGAGGAAAGCCTGCGCCAGAGTCAAGTCCATCAACCTCACCTGAGGTTGGCCTGTGCTCCGAAGATCTTGGGGGGATCTTATTTATACCCCCTAAAACTTTACTTTTGTCTTACTTATACTTAAAATATTTGATTTAAGAAAATTTTCTGTGGTTAAAAGATTTAGAATTTTTGATAAAATACTTTAAGGTTCTTGTGCTGAAGCAATGTTCTTCACGTTAAGATAATGGCATTTAAGAAAATGAGATGTTGTTGAGAAACAATCGCAATATGCTAAAAATACAATAAGTATTTGTTTCATTTTAGTAATAATACTCGTATAAAATAGATAAAGAATAATATATTTTGTGTTGAGTTTTGTGTGAGTTTTGTGCTATTATTACAAGTATATTTACATATCAGTATCATCATATGCAGCGCATCATTGATATTTGTGGAAGCATGTGTTTCACAACTGCTCTTCCTAGCCTGGGACGTTCTCCTACTTTTTCGTTAGATTTGGCTTATCTTGGCTTTTGCAGGAGCGACTACCGCATGAACTCCATCTCCGAGAGGAAAGCCGCGCCAGAGGCTCGTTCGTTAATTAGCAAGTGTACCGGCCAGCAGGCCTCGCCCTCACCCCCATCGTTGGTTTGATGGTGGCCCCAAAAATAAAATCCATGGAATTCGTTTGCAATGTGTAGGTACCTAATGTAAATGAAATACGTTAATGATCTATGACTTCTAAATACAAGTACTTATTCGCAGCAAAGTGAAATAAAATATATCAAATTATCTTATATGTTAACTGAATTGGGTGGGTGTGTAATACACCTCTGCCTACCCCTTCGGGGATACAGGCGTGAAGTTATGTTGTTGTTGTTGTTGTTAACTGAATTCACAATCAAAGTACTTTTCTTCCCAATTTCTTCCCAAATACTCCTAAATACCACCCTATACCTCAGGTCTAAACCGCCTGTTATTTACTTATTTTAATTCATTTCTCAATTCTCAATTACACAACCTCGATGTTACACAATACAATTACACTTATGTACATTTTTGTTAAAGGAAAATGACCTATTTTTATTTTGAAGGAACAGAGGAGAGAAAACCACATTTAACACTCGTAGGTACGTAAATATCAGATTATCGTAAACAATTAGATGACCTTTCATCGCTTTAATATACAGTCAAGAACATAATATATTCACAATGAAAGGGTTTAATAACTTGTTTTAATGTTTCGCTTAATTTTATATTTACTATGTTGAATATTATGTTCTTAAGAAATGCCAGATCAAGAATGAGAATAGGGTGCGCCATAATAGCGGCGGTAAGACCCGTCATGGTACGTACATATGGGCGAGAGAGGCGACACGAAAGCCTCTCATACGTGCTGACGCAGGAGATCTCTGGGAAGTGACTTCGGGGACCACCAGTGTCGAATCAGGAAGAAGCCAACATCTGAGTGCCATCGCTGTGATGCAAGCGAGAACTCTGAGCTGTACACGCTGGTAGATTGCCCAGCGTGGGAGGTGCCAAGGCGGGCCCTCGTGGAAGTCCTCTCACTCGGCGTCTTGCTCACTGCGATAGCGGGAGCGCAAGTGCGTGGGCAGCCACTGACTCCTTCTGCGAGCAAGTAATGTTCGAGAAGGACCCATCTGGGCCGGCGGTGCGCTGCACGCCTCCCCTTTTTCCGGGGGCAAGACGGCGACGGGGGCTATCTCGATACCGGAGATGACCCTAGGTCAGCTGGGGTGCAAGGGGAATGCCCCAGCATCTGAAGACCCGAGACGGGGTGCGGTTATAGTTGGTTGGACATAACATAACATAACATAAACTCACGCCTATATCCCCGAAGGGGTAGGCAGAGGTGCTAGCACCCACATTTCGCCAGTTTATGTTTAGGTCTCAATGTAATAGGTGGCGCGCCTATTGCCATTAACCGGGCACTTATAAACCTGCGATAAATACACACATAACTTCGAAAAGCATCGTAAAGTCATTGGTGTGTGTCATGGTAAAACCTGGGATCGAACCCGAGATCTCGTCTCAGCAGTCCATTACCCATACCACTAGGCTACCGCGGCTTTTTGGACTCCGACATAAACGACCCCGCCTGCAACCGGGCGCATATTCAGACAAAAAAAAGTCCAGAATGAGAGTAATCTTGCACCCTTTAAAATAAAGTATAATTTTCCTGGTTCCTGTTCCCTGTTCCTACCCCAAAGAGGCAAAGGTGGGAAATATGTATGTATGTATTACTTTTTCAAAAATATTAAAGTAAAAATGCTTCCTCTCGTTTTATAAATAGACTTTAATGTTGTTATGTAATAAAATTATACAAAACTAGTATTATGCGCGGTGCGCGAGCTGCAAGCAGCTCGCGAGTGTTAAATAAAAAAAATCGATCCGCCATCTTGGATTTTTCAACTTTTTTTTTCAAAAATTCAAAATCAGAGGCCTCGATTTACTCAAAAATGACACCCATGTTGCCATGTCATCAAAGATGGCGGAGAAACGACCACCATGTTGGCCGCCATCTTGAATTTTTGACTTTTCGGATTTTTCCCATAGTCACCTCAGCTCTCTCTACATTTTTCCCATACATACCCATATCCCCCATTACTCCTTCTAGGAGAACAATTGTGACAGTGAGTGAGTGAGTGGTAATCGAGCTATATATAATATGCGGTTCCGAGTATTTTTTGTTTGAGCAGCCCTCACCTACCTTTAATACCCTGGCCATGCTCCTCACCCATCTTCCAAACCCTCGATCATCATCTATCTCCATATTTCTGACCGAGAGTTCTTCCATAAAAACATTCTGAACAGGAACCATATCAAAGTCTGGCATAGTTGCCAACTTGCAGTCCCTTCAATATTCTCCATATATTTTGTATGGAAAAATAAATTCCGCCATCTTGAATTTTGTTTCTGTTCATTGAGTAGACCTTCAGGTCCTGATCATCTTTTGCTAAGAAACCACTCTTCTATTTTTTATACTCTCCGAGATAGACACCGACGAAATTTGATTGGCGGCCATCTTTTTTTCTCTATTTAGAATTTTTTTTCAGCTCACTGCCAATTGGATGAGGTTCCAAGTATTTTTTGTTTGAGCAGCCCTCACCTATGTTTAATACCCTGGCCGTGCTCCTCACCCATCTTCCAAACCCTCGATCATCATCTATCTACATATTTCTGACTGAGAGTTCTTCCACAAAAACATTTTAAAAAGAAACCATAAATCAAAGTCTTGCATAGTTCAAAACTTGTAGTCTGTTCAATATTCGCCATACATTTTCTATAGAAAAATAAATTCCGCCATCTTGAATTTTTTTTCTATTCTTCGAGTAGAACTTTGGATCCTGATCATCTTTTGCAAAGAAACTACTCTTCCATCTTTTATACTCTCCGAGATGGACACTGACGAAATTTGTATGGCGGCCATTTTTTTTTCGCCATTTTAAATTTTTTTCAGGTCACTGGCAATTGAATGACGTTTCGAGTGACATTTGCTCTAGCACCCCCAACCTATCTTCAATACCTTAAGCGTGCTCTTCACCCGTCTCCGAAATCCTCAATCATCAGCTCTCTCCATATTTTTCCTCTGAATGAATTTTTATCCTCTATACGAAACCATCAGTGAAAAAAAAAATTTTCATACAAAATTGTTCAGGAGAGGTGATCAATGAGTCAGTGAATCAGCACGAGCAGCTATATATATATATTAATAAGTGTACTAATAGGGACTTGAATTCCCGTTCGCAAATAAAACTACCATTAAAAGATATTATATATACAAAAATAAACTTTATAGGGTAATAATTCTTTATATTAGGTACCCTTTTCTTATATGAGCCCAGCATTTGTATTTTGATGAGAGTACCCAATCCCTTTCACAGATTTACCTGCTAAATCATTTGAGTGAAAAATTAGAGACGATTTTACTCAATAACATACTCAATTAAATAAATTCTAAGAGGGAAGCCAAAAGTGTATAAGTATGCAAACTTTGATAAGTATACTTAATAATGGGCGGACGCATTGCCATTATCCAGCCACCATCAATGGTAGTAGGTAGTGCTAAGAAATTTGTTACAGAAAAATCCTAATTACACTATCGAAACCGGGAATCTAATCCAGGACCTCACTAACGCTAATTGGTTTATCGTCGGTAGCTTAGTGGTTAAGGAGGTGGCCTCTCGATCGAGAGGTACCGGGTTCGAATCCTGCCAAATACACTACCGACGTGAACCCACTCCTAACACAAGCAATTTAGCTTAGCTTGAGGTGTTAGTAGGAATACTAGTAATTTCGGTTACTACTCTTTTTGCAAAAAATAATAGGATTTCTAGAAACAAAGTGTTATTTCTTTTTGGGAAGTAATATTATTTTACTTCATTCTTTCATATAAAAATATTATCCGGAAAATAATTTAGCCTGTATTGAGCAATAAATTTATATAAGTTAATCGTGAGACGAGACTTTTTTTCGATTTTCACGGATAAATGTTGGCTATGTATGATAACCGGTCGTCTGTGGCAGACTTTATGCATAATTAACTGTCAGCAACAGTAAATATCTTCTAAAGACCCTTTGTTGACCTCACAACAAATAGGCTTAAGAGGTTTAGGGTAAGCCTAACTTGTCCGGCAGTTTGTTGAAGTCTGCAAAATTGTAGAAACATGCCAAGTGTGAAATATAATGTGTAAAGGTTGGTTTAAATTTAGAAATGTTAAATAACGTTCAGGACAGATTTTATGTGCTAATCTAATAGGTATGTTATTAGAGTGATTATTTTTCAGGGCTGAATGATATACAAGTATTGCGTAATGGTGATACCATGTATTTGAAATGAATAAATTAGTACGAAATAATGGTAGGCCTTTGTTTTTTTACTATTTTTTATAAACAAGTGACTATAGCATTAGCACGCTACCTATATCATATAGGTAGCGTGCCAATACTAGAAGCTTTTAATATAAATCTCACTATCTAATATCTACTACTGTATAATTATGTTTAAATTATCTAGCTGTTAGCTGTTACCCGCTGCTCTATTCACATGGAATACTGATACCGCGCCCCAATAAACCCCGGGATAAAAAATAAAGCCTCTGTGTTTATTTATATTACATAAACTGAAACAAGGTGATCTGGGCTGTGTAACTCTTATGACTACATAGTAGTTTTTTAAAAGAATAAACAAAAGACAGATCAAAATCTATATAAAAACTTGTTAATTTAACCTAATCTTAGAACATAACCGATAAATACTTACAGCAAAAGTTCACAAACCGTGGAAATTTAATAATAACTAAGTACAAGTTAGGAAGCAACCTCCATATCGTTTAATTTTACGCTGGAACGCCCAAAAAAGCACTCATTACTGTAACAAAATGAGCGCTATCAGACCGAGAAGGTATTTAATTCCGAGCCATGAAAAATTCTCGACCGTAGAATGAAAACGTCTAAGTGTGTCAAAAGAATTCATTGGAGTAGGCACGCTCTCATTTCGCCAGGCTTTCACGGCACAAAGCGGCCTTCAACAGGTCGGTGATTCAAAAAGTTTCTATAAGCACGTACTCGGTGTTTTCTGTGGATGTGTGTCACTGGATTATCCGTTTGTTTGTTCATCTCCATATGTTTCTGTATGTGTAAGGCTTGATAAAGTGGTACAGTGATTGATTAGCCGGCTTTAAAAATATGCGTATCCTTTCCCCTGTTTCTCCCGATTTAATTAAAAACTAAATTGATACAATTACGTTTTCAATTTCGAGTTCGTTTATTATAAACCTGAATTGTATTATACGTTTAAAAGTTAGTGGGGTTTGCTGGTAGAAATCTCAGCTATCCTTCGCAACTGCTGGAGTGTCATTTCTCGGTGTTTTAGTGGGTCACTACTGTGGATCCTAGTGTACAGGAGTTACAGCAGTGCCGTCAAATGTGCACTTTTTTCAGACTCCGTTCTACTACTGAGAATTTCCTAACGGAAAACCGAGTTACACTTCCCACGATCCGGCAATTTCCGGATCTTACAAACAACAGACACACACATTACCAGTTATCGCTATCATAAAAAATAAATTATAATAAAAATACACAAAAATAATTGACCTGGGTTGAATTGGCTGGATTGTAAGATATTAGTGGAATTTAATTACCGTACTTTTTTTAAGTACGTTATTTAACGAACTTCATCCTGTGTACCCTCAGGCTATGAAATTATCTTCCTGCTGTAGTTTTCCCAAGCGAATGCAATATGGAGTTCTTCAAGAAAGAATTCTTCAAGAATTAGAAGGTTTTTACAGGGTCGACAGCGCGAGTGTGACTCCCCTAGTGTTGCACACGTCCATAGGCCGCAGTAACCGTTTCCCATCAGTTGGGGCTTAGTGGTATTAAAAAAAAACGTAAACTCTACAAGACCTGATGCCTATATAGATGACTATACATTACCCAACTTCATGACTCTTAAAGCTTCCCTTTATATTTTAATATTGTTCCTTTTAATTATATATCTCAGTCAAACTAAATTCCTTTCGAATTCCTATACTAGCAGAAATGTTGAATTTTCCAATATTGGGATCACAATCAACTGTTCCATTGAAACCAAACGGTCGGCAAATCCAGTCAAAGCGTCAAAGGACAGATTTCAATACACGATGCTGACCACTTCAGTGACTACGTGCTACGTCACTGGCTACGAGCGTAGCGTATTCGAGTGTCTACGGCGTAGCAAGGAGTATCAAAGCTAGCTCAATGTGGTCTTATTTACGTTGAGGTGTTTGTAGTCCGTATAGTTATAATTTGTTTATTGTTACGTATTGGCTAAATTATGAACTAATTTCCATACCTTGAATATTTAAAGGGCATTTTATTTTACCAATTCTTTTTTCGCTATTTTCAGGTATTTAGCGCCCACCAAGAACTTCAGGGCCAAGCCAAACTTACCTACAACTAAACCTGCTGATCACTGGATGAAGCTTTGGCGCAGGCTTTCCTCTCGGGTCAGACAGCAGCCACTACCATAATAGTCGTATAAATCAAATTAAAAGGAGGAGAATAGATAAGCGGACCTCGGGCTCCGAGGTGAAAGCCTTGGTTGCAACCAGAAGCAATGCTAAAATGATGATGATGATGATTTATTATACCAAACTACCACTGAGCTGAAATTAATCTCTTTCTGTATTTCAAAAAGAAACATGAGGAATAAATGCTTAAATTGAAAAAAAATGTCTGGTTTTTTTATTAGTACTGTTCTTTCACAAAACACCAATAAAAGATTCCTTTAGTGTTAAGTTGAATCTTAACACTAAAGGAATCTTTTACTGTACTCAGGTTTATACCTCTATAAAAACATATATCCGGAGCTCAATAAACCTCAGCCGCTTGTCCTTACCTCGTAATTGTGAACCGTAGTCTCACCTCCCCCATCCTGAACCCCTCCTTCCGGAACTGACGAAACAAATGAGAAGGCAGTTTTTAAGTCAACACGTATATTTTTTATAATTTACCATTCACAATTTTTTGAAGGTAATCGGATTGGCACGATTCTTTTTTATTACTTGAATCATACCTTGAATTTAAATTTGAAGAAATGAAACAACCGTTAAAGGTGTGAGCTTGGCTGTAAGAAATATATTTCAAGCACAAATATGACTTACGTTTAATTCAAATAAGCTAGATTCAATGACAAATAAACCATCAACTATGCAGATAAAGGAAATGGAAATTATTCCATACAGTCTTGAGCCATAATTGTAATGAGATGAAAATGGTGCGAATTTATAGATTTAGACTTATCAGCTCCTTACTGAATGTTTCGTAAGTTATATATTCCGAGAGCTGAATTTTACTAATAATAAAAGTCGGCCAAGTGCGAGTCGGACTCGCCCATGAAGGGTTCCGTAGCAGCAAGTAACATAATAATGTTTTTTGTTTAATTTTTATATTTGAGTTGATTCAATGAAAGGTAAATTGCGGTTTACAATTTATGACGTATTAAAAAAAAACCACTTACTAGATCTCGTTCAAACCAATTTTCGGTGGAAGTTTAGATGGTAATGTACATCATATATTTTTTTTAGTTTTATCATTCTCTTATTTTATAAGTTACAGGGGGGGGGGACACACACTTTTTACCACTTTGGAAGTGTCTCTCTTGCAAACTATTCAGTTTAGAAAAAAAATTATATTAGAAACCTCAACATCATTTTTGAAGACCTATCCATAGATACCACACACGTATGGGTTTGATGAAAAAAATGTTTCTTAGTTTCAGTTCTAAGTTTGGAGAACCCCCAAAATTTAATGTTTTTTTTTCTATTTTTGTGTGAAAATCTTGATGCGGATCACAGAATACATCTACTTACCAAGTTTCAACAGCATAGTTCTTATAGTTTCGGAAAAAAGTGGTTGTGACATACGGACGGACAGACAGACAGACATGACGAATCTATAAGGGTTCCGTTTTTTGCCATTTGGCAGCGGAACCCTAAAAGCAAGGTTTGAAATTATGGTTAGAACTTATAGCTTCAACAATATCCAGTCGTAAATTTAATTGTGTACATAATAGTAGATTGTTACACAAGGGTTGAAAGTCAGCCATTTCACCCGAGATGTTTCCGGCGCTCAAACGAAGTGAGAGCGCCAATAGTTCGATGGTGAAATGGGTGACATTCACCCGAGGTAAACGCTCTACTTTTCATTTCGACTATGTGAGGAAATTAAAATACTACACACACATTTAATGAAACTGGAATATTGATAATCAGTTAAAATTTAAAGTAAAATTGGAAAAATTGGAAATAGATTATTAACAACAGCTTTTGCCTGTTCTTCAATCTCATCGGGAGTTAAATTAATATCCATGTCACTGGAATCACTTTCCGAAACCATTTTTAACCACAATTAACACAAGGTATTTATTTATATTGAATCTCGTTTTCCCGCTAATTATTTAGCAAACTTAAATAGTTTTTTTTTTATTCTGAAAAAAAAGTTATAATTCACGTACCTACATACTGCCAAAATTAGAAAACTTTTGAAAATCGAATCTATTGGTTACATTGTAATCGAGTTGGTCACGAGATGTGCATCTAAGCGGCCATGTAAAAAAACGTCATTATATCTAGACATTATGACGTAACTTAACGATCATGGACTCCATGTCAAAATTTAAAATTTAAAAAAAATTTCTTTCCGCCCTAGGGATGAAATAAGCTACTTTCCACCCGGCTATCTACCCATGAAAATTAAACTTTCCGAACAGGAGAGATGAAATAGAACATTGTTCCCCTAGGGGTGAAAGTAAGTTATTTAGTCCCGAGACAAGGTTCCTCACTTCGTTCGGGCGCCAATAGTTCGAGGGACTAAATAAGTCTTTAACCCGAGCTAAACACTGTGCTTTTTATTACGAATACAAGGAAAGTAAAAATAAAAACTTGAATTAGCTAAAGAAAAAATGAGTATAAATGAGCAAAACCTTCAAATCGAACAACAAATTAAGATCGAATTGCCGCTTTTCCGCCTATTTTGTTTGTTTTTTTTCTGTGGCCGGCCAGCTATTCAGCCATTATTTTTCATTTTCATCATTGAAAAAATGGTAAATATTTTGCCCAAATCTATGTTTTTTTTTAATAATTTGACAGCTGTCAGTTGAAAGCGATTCTCCCTAGGGATGAAAAGTATTACTTTCATCCCGCTCCTCAGGCAATTTTTGACCTACTTTCAGAGTATGAGTAATGAAAAAGTATGTTTACGACCTTTGTAGCGTAGCGGCAGAGCATTGAGAGTAGAGAGTAGTTCGACTGCTGATATATTTGTGTTCATGAGTATTGATATCTGAATACTTTGGGTTTGGGAACCACGGTGTCCCCGTCTTGCCCCGGTTTGGGGGAAGGACGCTAGTCACCCCACCGTCCCGGCCTGCTTCTGCTGGGGTGACAGGTGGTCTCACCTGCCACCCCCAGGCCTGCGCTCATGGAGGACGGAGGTCGTTAAGCGATCTCCGGCGCCTGAGTCACCTGCGACGCGCGGCGAGCATGTTGCGGGCTCGACGGGCCGGGAGAGTTCTAAATCTCTCCCGGGCAATCTCCACCATCTCCTTCGCGAGGTGGCGGTAACCCACGCGCTCACGCTCCTTTCCATTGCCGCAATCATGCTGCCGAGCGAGAGGACTCCCACCCCGATGGCTGCCACGAGGTCACGAATCGGCGCCTCCCACGCCGGGCAGGCCGTCAGCGTGTGCAGCTCTGAGTCCTCGCTCGCGTCGCAGTGATGGCACTCAGGTGTTGGTTCCTTCTTGATCTGATGCAGGTGGTCCCCGAAGCTCCCCTTACCGGAGCTCACCTGCGCCAGTCGGTACGAGAGGCTTCCGTGTCGCCTCTCTAGCCAATCCTCCATGGTGGGCCTTACCGCCGCTATTGCGGCGTACCCTTGGCCATCTAACACCTTAAGAGACCCGAGACGGTGTACCGTTTTAGACAGTTCGAGTCCGACATAACTACTCCCAATGGCTGGCGTTTGGTCAACCATGGGGATTTATGCAAAAAAAAACACAAAATGCATAGTGAAAAATACAAAATCGGTTCTCTAGTTATAAACGGTATCAGTAACATACCATAACATCCTACTTTATAATATAAAGTAGGATTTAACTTGGTCTAAACGTAAATAAATAGTTAAAATATGTTTACCAATTTCCACTGTTTGATATTCCATGGCTGTAGGCTTTCTGTAACACAGAATGAGTCTGAAACTGTTTTAACTACAAATTTCATAGACATTGTTGTGGTAATTTTCCCGTAGAAGGCAAGTCTGACCCGCACTTAACCGTTTTCATACACCTTGTTAAAAGTTTACCTTGTTTGATTTTTACAAACTTTTTTGGGCACTGAGTATTCGCTGCGAGTAAATATTCACCAATCTATCTTTTTTTTTTTTTTTTTTTTATCGTGCGGAAATCCCTTCGGATACCCCCCCGCCGGCCAGCGGGGGCGGTTATGTCGGGCTTGCACCGACTAAAACCGCACGCCGTCTCGGGTCTTCAGACGCCGGGGTGTAAGGTTACCCATAGAGCATATCCCTCGCACCCCGGCTGACCCTGGGCTATCTCACCACTAACAGCATCGCTCATCCTGTCTCCTCTGAAAGCAGAGGAGTACGGAGAGCGATGTGTTCCCGCCACGTTGGGTATTGGCCGACGATCAATGCCAACCCTATGAAGGGGTGAAGGGGAAGCCATTGACCGCCGCCCAGGGTGTACCGGCCGCTCCGATTCCGTTCCCCCCGGACTGCAGCGGGATCGGAATCGGAGCGACACTCGAGGAGGTTACCCAACACACACCCCTCACCAATCTATCTGCCTATAATATTTTCTTGAATGCTCAATAGCGCTTCCTGCTAAAATATAAAGGAAAGGAGTTTAGATAACTCATATACTAAATTACTACATACTCATATACTAAATTATGATAAAGTAAAATAAAAAAAACACACTTGTTGCCAAATGTAATGCATGGGATGTTTGTTTCAACTTGTTAATCTCTGGAACTAATAGTGATATTTCAAAAATAGTTATTGAATTCGAATCACGCTATTACCTTCGAAAGCCGTGTACAGCAGGACACCTTCTACTCATAGTGAAGCTGAAGAGTTTATTTAAACGCGCTAATCTCTGGAACTTACTACATGTGTTATTCTGAATTATTTTTGCATTTATTGAGAGCCCCATTTTTGAGATAGGTTATGGGCCATTTAATATTACGCTACGGCTCTTAAGTATAGCGTACGATGGGTAAAACCACACGTCATTATAAACCTAATCATACTCAGCTGTTATTGGCAGAAGTTTACGCGAATATACCTACACATTGAAACAAAACTATTTTAATGGATTTGATCGCGATTTCTTTGGGTGTTTTTACTATTTACACTATTTTTCACTGAATCCCGGTGACCACAGCTGCTAAAAAGCAACTGAAACGTCAGGATCAGTGTAAATAATGAAAACACAAAATAAATCGCGATAGAAGCCGTTAGAAATAGTTTTATTTCAACACTGAGCTAGATTACAACCGTTGAACACTATCTAAACATCTTTACCGTCTCGTTTATACTAAGGATTATATACGCCTACTGTTTATTTCCTAGAGCTGCCGTGCCTGAGCTCTCAACGTTGTAAAACAAGATGAAATTTATTCCTGCAACTAAGTGCAGTATAAATCACAACTTCATGCCCCACGCTTCACCCTATTATGTTAGACGGCCAGAGTTTATTCATGGCGTGTAACAATAATGCTTTTGTTTCGAATACTTTATGATTAACAATGGAGAAATTTAGTTTCTGGATAAAAATTAGGTGTACATAAAAAAACCTTTTATATTTCGTGATTCATAATTTTAGCGCTGTTCCCGATTGCATCCGAGGCTGCATGCGTTTCACACTGGAGCCCGGGGTAGCTGTATCTATTGCGCTGAATACGCAGAACTTCACTGAATATATATTCTTGGACAAAATACACTGCTACTAACACTAAATTACAATTACAAATTAGACTATAATTATGGGTACTAGAATACGGATAGACATACTTACTTAGATACATGTTTGTGTAAATACATGCATACAAATATTTGCACTGAGTGGCAATGGAACCCGTGACCTTCAACATAGTCGAACGCCACCACGCCACGAAGGTCGGTAATAATAATAAGGCTATGCCGTCAGCCGAAGTTGCGATTCACTCAAACTTCGCAAAGTTTTCACATTTAAGCGTATCATTGAAACTTGCGTTTATTTTTCCTTCGCCTACTTGTTTAGAAAATTATTTTTATTTTTCTTTACCAAAACTTTCGCATCAAACTGAGGCGGCGTTTTTATTTCAGTTGAAAACGGAATGGAGTTCGTATTTTGATACTTTTTATGTTTTCTTATTTATTTTTGCTTACAGAACTTTTAACTTCGGTAGCTTAGTGGTTAAAAAGTCGGGTTGGCCTTACGATCAAGAGGTCGAATCCTGGACATTACACTACCGATGTTAACCCACTCCTGACGCCAGCAATTTAGCTTAGCTGGAGGGGTTAACTGGAGTACAAGTAATTTCAGTATTTAATAAAAATCCTTTGAGTAGATGAACTTGTCATCAACTTGTGTGAAACGCAGTAAAATTCTTACATTTTTGTTACGAAATTCTCAGTAGCAGCCAGCTCTTTTGAATTGTTAAGTTTTAAAAATTCCTGAAGAACTTGAGAATTCTCAAGAATATTGGTCTAGAATTTTTGCACTCCGTGAAAAATAAAAGTCGTGAGAACAGAAACCCTCTTACCCATTTGTGCTAAGAAAAACCATGGCTCAACCACTTGGTTTTATTGAAGTAGCAGCTAGTTTAATAAAACGAACTTGTTGAGCCATCGCTCCGCCAGCGTCAAAGTAATCAAAAATCGCGTGAAACGAGTACATACTCCCGGAATTAAAAGTAGCCTATATGTTATATATATCCATTCTCACAAACATTCACATTAAATTTATAATATTATCAGGAAGTAGGATATTGTGTTCAGGCTCCAAAAGTTTCGAAGTTGAGAACTTTTGGGTCGGTTCAAAGAATCAAATTTCTAATATATTATCTTGGTTAGGATCACGTAGTCCTCACAAACATGTTAGTATTTATCCTTTCGCCCGGTAACAGGATTTAAACCGGACTTTATTCTTTCACATCCGCGTGCAACTCATTATATACGCAATGATCAAGAACAGTAATTGTAAGTTTTTGCATTCGTTTTTGCGGTAAGGCTCGTTCGTACCGGTGTTTTACGTGGGCCCGGAAGTTTGTACTTTATAGGATTTGTAATGTATGTACAGTCGGCCTCAAAAGTTGCTGAATACACACGATTTATAAACGATCTTTACATTGAAATTTTTAAATTGAAAATAAAAAATATTTATAAGGTCGTCTGCTGTCCCATGCACGCAAGGGGGTGCTTGTTTAGTGCAAAAAAAAAACACTATGTATTTTTTTTGCACGAAACAGTCCGCATTGCAGTGCCCACGTTCGTAATCTTCAGACATGACAGATGCTCCATGTCTCAGAGGACAAGCTACTCGCTTTGTCTTGATTCCATTATAGACTAATAGAAAATAACATTGCTGACTTGTTGGACAAATATTATCTATCTAAACGTCCACTTGAAATAATGTCTCGTTTCCGTTAGATTTAACATTTTGTTTCCATGAAATGTCCATAAAGTGTTCCCTTTATTACAGGCAATATCAATAGAAGCGTGCCCATAAAATTAAATTACTATTGAGCGCATCTGCTGTTGCATTAATCCAATATATTATAACGTACCCCTTTCGCATAATGAGGTTTTATCGCTTTATATCATCCAGTTAGAGCGAAATGATATTATAATCCAGCACTGGTTTTTAAACGCCATAACGCCTATTTATGTCTTTAAATATTATAAAAATTCGTGTTAGAGATAACTGGGATAAAGGTAACTAACATAACTTGATTTCTCAGGCGGAACGCAGTTTGCCAGGTCAGCTAGGGTTTACATATTATGTAACTATGATGATGGGCAGTAGCCATCCAAACGCCATGAAGATTATATCAATGTTATTAAAAAGCAGGCAAAGCTAGACAGGCAAGATTTGATCCCAAACACCATGTCAGGGTTGCCAAAGTTGGCATACGTCTTTAAGGCATGCCTGGTTCTCCGGCCACACAGGCAGATATGACGGATCACCTTTTTTTTCCATGGCGAAATCCCTTCGGATACCCCTCCCGCCGCCCAGCGGGGAAGGTTATGTCGGACTTGAACCGATTTAAACCGCACGCCGTCTTGGTCTTTAGACGCCGGCGTCTAAGGTTGCCCCATAAGGCATTTGCCTCGCACCCCGGCTGACCCAGGGCCATCTCCTGTTTCTAGATGGCCCCCTCGGGGTTAGAAATCACAGTATTTCGTATTGCCCCCGGAATAAAGGAGGGAAGGGTGCGCTGACGCTCCGACCTGCTTCTTCTAGTGACAGGCGGCTCTACCTATCACCCCCAGACAGATCACCTAGTAGTTTAAGTTAGTTCGAGTCCGACACACCCACTTCAGAGGTGAGGTGAAAACAGAGGGTGATTCCGCTCGTCAAAAAAAGGCATAGCTATAAAGCAAGCCAAAAGTAATTTAAAATGCGAACCATTTCATTCACAATAACATAAATCTCTACTTAGTGACGTTGAAATGGAATTTTAAATAAAATTTTAAAACCACAGACTATTTACTGCAACTGTATAAATATTTAACTTAAATCCCGAGGGGTAAGCGGACGAAATCGCAAATTTAGCACACGGTAAATGAAATGGTAATTTGAACATATTTCAGCTCTTCGGATGTATAATCATCTGCTAATTTAGATCGATATGTCTCGGAGGCTGTCGTTCGTGAGTTCTTTAATCGATGGCAAACACATGAGATGACACATTTATTATGAAATAATGAATATTGGATTTTTACTAGGTCTGCAAGGCGAATCGCTGCTTGCAATGTAGAGCTGAGTTAGACATCGTGCGGAATCAGATTTTGAAAATTTTGAACAGTGCTCATTCCTCCGTGGCAAGTCCGATTTTGAAAATTCTTTTTGAAAGTCACAACTCTGGACATGCTTTCTGAGCGTGTAAAGTTTGGTCACAGTGTCTCGAGCGGTTATTATGTAATTCCATCTGGAATTTTTTTAACGGTGATCATTTTAGTTACACACCTACACTTTAGCAGAAATAGCTGTCCACTTTAGTAGCTCTTTGGGGCGGCCATTTAGATTTTTTTTAATCCATCAATTGATTAGCAATTATATATACATACATTGTGTATATAACATGATCATAACATACACAATATATAATATATAACATAAATGTAACATTAGTATGTGTAAAATGGAAACAAATTGCGGCCCATCACTATTAATCCGTCAAAAGACATCGCACTGTAATCTCTTGTTATCTCACACACTCCATTCGAAATATGAAAATGTTTTGATCTCCTCTAAATAGATCGGAATTGCATGCATTTCTTGAGAATCTATCGCTAAATAAATCATCACATCACCATTAACAGCTCCAAATGAGAAAATTTCTTGTGCTTCTTCTCTATTTTGTTCGAACTTGCAACGGCCAAAAATAAAAAGCGGCCAAGTGGGAGTCGGACTCGCCCATAAAGGGTTCCGTAGCAGTAAGTAACATAATAATGCATTTTTTAAAATTTTATATTTGAGTTGATTGAATGAAAGGTAAATTGCGTTTTACGATTTATGACGTATTAAAAAAAAGCGGTCAAGTGCGAGTCGGACTCGCCCATGAAGGGTTCCGTAGCAGCAAGTAACATAATAATGTTTTTTAAAAAATTTATATTTGAGTTGATTGAATGAAAGGTAAATTGCGGTTTACGATTTATGACCAATTAAAAAAAACTACTTACTAGATCTCGTTCAAACTAATTTTCGGTGGAAGTTTATATGGTAATGTACATCATATATTTTATTTAGTTTTATCATTCTATTATTTTAGAAGTTACAGGGGGGACACATTTTACCACTTTGGAAGTATCTCTCGTGCAAAATATTCAGTTTAGAAAAAAATTATATTAGAAACCTCAATATCATTTTTGAAGACCTATCCATAGATACCGCACACGTATGGGTTAGGTGAAAAAAACATTTTTGAATTTCAGTTCTAAGTATGGGGAGCCCCCAAAAATTCATTTTTCTTTTTCTATTTTTGTGTGAAAATCTTAATGTAGTTCACAGAATACATCTACTTACCAAGTTTCAACAGCATAGTTCTTATAGTTTCGGAAAAAAAGTGGCTGTGACATACGGACGGACAGACATGACAAATAAGAGTTCCGTTTTTTGCCATTTGGCAACGGAACCCTAAAAATGAATCATTTTAAACACCACTCATACGGGTGATTAAACACTAGAAAAAAACAGGTACTAAGAAGTTCTCTGTATCATTTTGTTTTATTATCTTTTGGAAGTAAAACTCACTAGAGTATTTTAATACGATATATGTATAACAAGTTCCACTTTTTAACTTCTAGCTTCTTTATTTCCTTTCCTATACTTTTAGCCTTGATTAAACTACGAAATTCTGAGCATCGTGTATCCTCACGAGCGTTAACAATCAATAAAGTTTTAACGCCAATTACTTTTTCCAATTAACTGATGCTATACAGCGTAACACGGATGTGCGATAGGCTATATTACTTTGCTAGATAAATATACACTGACTTTGTAGGCTAGAAATGTCAGGAATGTGAATTGACTTCAAATAAGTGTTTTACTGAATCTATGGTGATTTATTTTGTGTTATTTTATTATTCACCTAAATAGTTAATATTAGCGTTATATATTATAATTAAATAACATCAATGTTTATCAAGCAATAATATTTGAAACAGTAACCGCTTTAAATTTAATCTTAAGAAAATGCAAATAGATAAACAAAACTTATAGTTTCTGCAGAATGGAGTCTGAGTTGTAATCCAAACTAAAGTGTATACAGTAACAAAAGATATTACCACTTACCAGCTACATTGCAATTTAATAGGTCCTCAGCTGCAGTAAAAGCGACCAAGCAGACTATCCAGGCCAAATGAAATTCATTTACTGAAATTATTTCACTACTGTATATGTTCAGTAAGAACTGTCTATGTGCCTATTAGAGTCCTAGTAACAATTATCTTTAATATCGTTAATATTATAAATATTAAAAAGTTTTTAAAGGTGTTTGTTTGTTACTCAATCACGCTGAACAAATCTAGTCGAAATTTGGTACAGTGATCGATTATAGTCTGGAATAACACATAGGCTATTTTTTATTCCTGATTCTCAAGTGAACCCGCAGGAACGGGATCAGAATTCTATGCGGGCGAACCTGCGAGCAACAGCTAGTATTGTTATATGTAGATAATAGTAGGATGTACTAAGATTTCCCAATTCATAGTTTCTAGGGTTATATTTCCAACCTAGTGTAAAGATGATATACCTACTTAGTAAGCTAAGCAGATGTAAATAAGTTGCAACTGATGGCGTACCGCAAATGTCTGCAATTAATTAGTCAGCTTATTACTAGCAAAAAAAACGATAATGAATAATTTTAAGGACTGAAGTAAATAAAAAGTGAATCGTTTTGTGTTATAAAAAATATATTAATAGAGAGTAATTCTTATGCCAGGGAATGTTATTTACCAAGCAAAACTTGTTACTCTTAACTAGTTGCGAAAAAAGCCTATCGGGTGACACTATTACTCGATGACCAAATTGTTTTCCCAACCATTATCACCAATATTACAGTAGTGTTATCTACTGGTTGGGACAAAAAGTATTGGTGATACTGGACGGGAACAAAAGTCGTATGTGAGATGCATGCAAGAGGGTGTGACGCGTATAGAACGTAGCAAGTTCAAGTATCTGCGGCGGAGATTTAGGTACGAATATGAGGCTAGTTAAATAATTGTTAACTATAATACATTGAGGTATATATTATTGTCAACTACTACTGACTATTACTTACGTAGTAACTATTTAGTAATCTGTGCTATTACTTAGTTACTAATAGGTATTCTTTTACTCCCTACTCTTTTATTTATTCCTACAACTGCGAGCTAAAGCTATTTCATCGTTGCAACATACATTCTACGAGTAACAAATCTGCACGAAAGTTTTTAGAATAAAGCCTTGTATTACATAAGAATCTCATCGAGTTGGTTCAGTTTTACTGTTTTACTTGATTATCAAAATTAATTCGACCTTTATGAAAGATGTCCTTTTGAGCCCGTACATTATTAGTTTGATAACATTCATTCTCTTAAATTTGCATGTCGAAATTCCGGTGTGGAACCTAAGATAGAAACACGCTTGTACGATACGACTACATACAGAAAACACAGCTAATAGAAATCGCCGGAACCACTAGTCCGGAAAGTTTACGGCAAGAAGTACGGCATGAAGAGAGATCTCTGTGTACAGTGCTTCCTATGTACCGAGAAGTCTACAAACAATGTTTTCTGTCAACGAAAGTTTCGGCGAAAAGTGCTGTCTAGGAATAGAGATTTCTATTAGCTGTGCTCTCTGTATGCAGTCGTATCGTACAAGCGTGTTTCTATCTTAGGTCCCACACTCACGAGACTCTGGCGTAAGGTTTCTTCTCGGGATTGAGCGGTCAGAGGGCAGTTACTCCCGTAAAAAACATGTTATGGAATAGGATAGCGGACCCCGGGCTCCAGTGCAAGTTTCATAGCTCATGATAGCTGTGTGATAGTGATACGAAATCACATCAACTATGAAAAATAAATACAAAATCAACATCTTATAAACTGACTAGCTGTCGCCCGCGGCTTCACACGCGTGGAATTCTGAACGCGTTCCCGCTACCCATGGGACCTTATTCCACCACTACATCATTTTGTTATATCTCAAGAGGTTTAGGTAGCGTTTTCTTTTAAAGCTAGCAGACGGTATTTTTTCCGACACCTCCAACAAATATAATTATATTTTAGCCAATGTATACAAGAACTTGCCAAATTATATACTGAAACCTTCCTCTAGAACCACTCTATACATTGGTTAAATCAGCATAAAAATCGGTACAGTAGTTTTTGAGTTTACCGTGAACAGACAGACAGACAGACGCGGTGGAGGACTTTGTTTTATAAAATGTACACTACATTGTATGTACATCACTACAGTGATCGGATTTGTGCTAACGAAATCCAAGCCAGCATCTAGTCATGAATACGAGTGAGCAACCCAGCCGGATCATTCGATTAGGGAGCGTGCAGACTCTCGATCGTGAAATCGAGTGCAAACCATTAAAATACAGCCTTAGCTTATATCTACAGACCTGACCTAGCCACATAGGTATATTCGTAACTATATAATCGCAGGGCGTTATATATTTACGTGCGGTAGAAACATATACAATACAATATATACCTACATGTGTATACATATAATATAGGTGTATGAGACCCCACCAAAATCTTCAGGGTCCAAGCCAACCTCACCCACGAGCCGGTAGATACACCTGACGAGGCTCTGGCGCAGGCAGTCCTCTTGGATTGAGAGGTCAGATGGCAGTGGCTCCTGCAGAAGCTAAAATAAACCAAGAGTGCAAGAGGATGCAACCGGGATTGGGCACCTGGATGAAGAAGAGACCGATAATTAAACAAAAAATGGAAGTGTAATTAAATAGCTGATACTCATGATTGAGCGTCTTTCTGGCAAGTGTTTACGAACTTACCTGTTTTCATACATTACATTTATTACTTTCATAACAATGGAAGTAGCCCGTAAAAATGCCGTAAATTCCCCGACGATAGTGTTTCTGTTAGTTAGCTAGAAAGCACTACGAATAGTGAGTAATAATTTTTTGAATAATGGTATAGGTATTTTACTATCTGTTATTCAAAGGAAAGTGCCAGTTATTTATTTAAAACAGATTTTATGCTATGAGATTTTAAAACTCTGGATTCTCAAAAATCTACCAAATGTATCCATATACATTTGGTAGATTTTTGAGAATCCATAGTTTTAATATCCACGTTTAATAGCCCTTACTAGGAAAAGGGCTGGTTGCGAAGAATTAAACATTTTAAATGACTACTTAAGGATAACGTTCTGATGGTGATGAATAGTATCTAATGCAACACTTTCAACTTAACATAAACATAAACTCACGCCTATATCCCCGAAGGGGTAGGCAGAGGTGCTAGCACCCACATTTCGCCAGTTTACAATAGTAAAATAGTTAAAAATATTAAAAGGCTCAAACCTTACACTTTTTTTTTTCTCCTAGCTTACACTTCTAACCCCATACATGAATAATAAATAATAAATACCTATAAGGTTCTCTATTTCGTAATTAGCTATGCGACCCAAGTGAGCTGCCATTAGCGAGATTACTCCGCGCAGAGCTAATATTTTATGAAAGGATCACTCCACTCGTGCTTAATACGAGTGCACACCGAATATGAAGTAAGTCTACGTTGAAAATAATATTGTATATTTGAATATCATTAATATGCCATTAATGATATTCAAATATACAATATTATTTTTACTTAACAAACTTTTGGCAAGTTGTCTGTAGGTATGTTTCTGCTAAGTGAATAGCTGTTTACAGAATTTCAAAGAGTAGGTATGTCCTTTTGCTAGGCTTTAGCCTTTTGTCCTTCATTGAGTAACACGTGAAACTGAATTTATTCATACGGATTTAATTACTCCAGGCTTGTTTTATTACATAGCCGGCGGCCGGGGGGGTATCCGAAGGGATTTCCGTAAAAATAGATCAACAACCTTAGCTGTCTATAAGTACATACAGGAGGCTCTAAATATTATAAATAACAAAAAATATGCAGTAGGAGTACTACTTGATATGACTAAGGCCTACGACAAAGTACAGTTTAATATTCTACTGGGTAAACTATACGGAATAGGTATAAGGGGACAAGCTCACAAGTGGCTCACATCATATCTAACAGACAGGAAACAACTGGTAGAGATTGAATCCTTTAACGAGAATACTAACCAAATAGAAAAAAATTGTTCCAGCGAACTAGAAGTAAAGGCCTCAATACCGCAGGGTAGCGTGATAGGGTGCTTACTATTCCTCATCTACATCAACGATTTGCCTAAAGCTATTGAGGGACCATGTGTACTGTTTGCGGATGACATTTCTTTGCTTATCACATGTGAAAGTAACTTAAACCTAAAAGAGAAATTAAATGCTATTTTGAAGAAAACATCATCTTGGATGGCTGAGCATAATTTAGAGATTAACTATAAAAAGACAAAAATAATAACCTTCCACCCTCACCAAAAGCCACCAATAGATATAAATTTCAATTATGAGAACATAAAATTAGAAGCTGTTAGGGAATTCAACTTGCTTGGTTTAACCATAGATACTCATATAACTTGGAAGCCGCATGTCAAAAAGGTGAGAGCCAAAATAGCAAGGTTTTCTTATGCCCTACGGGAAGTCAAAAAGACAACTGACTTGGCGACTGCTTTGGTTACCTACTATGCCTATGCATACTCTTGGCTGACCTATGGTATCATTTTGTGGGGAAACAGTAAAGATGCGCCTACTATATTTACTCAACAAAAAAAACTCATAAGAATATTAGTAAATATAGAACAAACAGACACTTGCAAACCCCATTTCCAGAAACTAAAAATATTAACATTGCCATGCATTTATATTTTGGAAGTATGTAAATTTGTCCGTAAATACCCAGAACACTACACTACACGCGAAAACATACAAACTAGGTATACACTGAGACACAAAAATAGACTAAACCTACCTACCTCCAAACTCGAAATGCATTCTTCTGGTCCTTTGGTCATGTCAATAAAAATTTATAATAAGTTACCCGAGCCCATAAAAAATGAAGAAAAGTTTTGCAGTTTTGTTAACAAATTAAAAAACTTTCTACTAATTAAAAGCTATTACAGTATACAAGAATACTTTGATGATAAAAGTTGAAATTAATTTACATAAAATTATATAAAATTATTGAATGTTTAATAAGACATCTGAAATAATATCTACACAAAATACACCTAATAAATAAAATGAATAATATAATCAATTCATAATGACATTAAATAACTTACATGGACGCCAATTTATTATTACTAGGACATAGAATTATTAATGATTGATAAACCATTGACATTGGATGGAGACAATTCATGTCTATATACCTACTAAAAACGGAGTATGTAATGGATTAAACGTTCACATCTAATAATGACATTTTAGTGTTTTGTATTTGACATCTAATGTTGAGATTTTTGTTTTCGTATTGACATCTAATATTGACATTTTTGTATTCTGTATCGACATCTATAATAGTATTGACATTTTGTATATTTTTTGTCTTTGTTAAAAATATTAATAAAAAATGGGAACTAAAATGTAATAAAAAACTATGTATTCGTTAATGACTATGTATAACAAATATGTATCTGCATGAATGATATAAATGGACATAGAACAATAATTTGTTATTAATATTTCGTTTATTTGAATACTATTGTCAAATAATATTTTATAAAACACTAAATCATCTACTCACATCATCACATCATACAGGATATAATATATAGGAATAAAATTAAGATTGTTTCAATTAATTAATAAAAACAAATAGATAAATAATAATAATATCCAAAATTAAATTATGGATGCGAAACTGTGTACAACAGAAAATTCTCCCTCTCTCCAAACATTGTGCTGTGCCCGACAGGGTCCATAATTGTAACTAATTAATAATAACATGACATCTGTATCACATTATGGAACGCAATAAATGTATTGAGTATTGAGTATGGGATTTCCGCACGTAAAAAAAAATCCAATAAAAAAAAACTTGTTTTATTAAATTGGTTAAAAGATTTTTCTTCATATTTTAAAATGACAGTTTAATTTAAACGCCGCAGTATTTTCATGAAATAACGGTTTTCATTAAAATAAAAAATCAAAACCCTATATAATAAAAGTTTTCCCACTCATTAATCTTCTCGGAATAAAACGAACGATGGACAACTTTTAAACAGGCCCCACGTAATTACATACAGAAGTTCTTACACCCTAAACTTTAGTAAAACAAGTTTGGGCCACTGTAAGCCAACTTTAGAGAAGCGGTTCGACTAAAGTTGAACAACTTGGGTAGGTAGGTGCGTAGTTTGAAATTGCCTAAATTTAATTACTATACACAAAAGGAAAGCTTTTGCCGCGATGTAAGCTGATATTTAATTTATGAAGTGTTACATTGCCCTTACTGCTTTTAACCTGGGGACCGGCCGGTCTTACTTACCGGCGAGCATTCGTGCAGTTCCTTTTCATTTCAATTTGTTACTTTCTGTATGTATGTATTTTCGATTTGTCTATTTTGTATGATACGCTGATTGGCGTATGTAGGTTACAAAGGGCCTGGTCGAAAATCAGCGCTAGAAAAAGGTCCATAGGGGTTTCCACACGGAAAGAAAACCACCAGTCTGGGATATCCAGAACCAGGTCCTATTCAGCACGCCTGAGGGGAACATGCCTGTCGATGATTTTTGATAGTTCAGATTCAATTAGAATTATTATTGATGTGTATTTTATTCTTGTATGTGTATCTTGTGTTGTTGTTTCAGTTAGAACGTGGAAACAGGCTAGCAATGACCGACATGTGTACCTACTTATTGCACACATTGTAGCAAACGCCGTAACGTTCTGTAACACCGTTTATTACCTACTGCGGTGGTTGCCAATGTAATGTCAGTGTAGTGTAATTTTATGTGTTAATAGTAGTTTAATTATAATTTGTCGATTTATTCAACTCATTATTAGACCCCTAAATACGGACCTCGGCTTTTGATTTGGTACGCCGGGAAGAATAGTGAGTCCGGCTAAGGTTTGCCGAGATTGGACTCATCAGTTTTTTTTTTTAAGGTTTGGAAACCCCCACTGGCTTCACCCCATCGCTGCCAACTCCCGCTCCCTCTCCGCCGTCTCTTTCGCACGCATTACCTGTTCGCAGAAAGAGGCGGCGGCGTGCCATTTGCTACCGTCGGAGACCACAGCTCTCACCATGGTCTCTAGCGAGAGAACGTCCACGCCTAGGACTGCAACGAGATCCCGGCGTTGACTCGCCCACGCTGGGCACTCCACCAACGTGTGGAGCACCGTGTCTTCGCCAGGATCCTCGCCGTGCTGGCACTGCGGCGTTGTCTCCCGGTGGATGCGCCACAGATACTTACCGAAGCACCCATGTCCGGTAATTATCTGGTACATCCGGTAGGAGAGGTCACTGTAGTGCCTCTCCAACCACTCCTCCATGACGGTCCTCACCCTTCGGATTCCCTCCACCTTGGTTGCTCAAGTCGCACCCTCCATCTCTCCATAAGTTCCTGGCGGAGCCGGGACCGCTGAGCCCTGACTTCTCGGGGCTCCGGCTTATGGCCCCGCTCCAACGCCTCCTTGCGCCATTGTTACAACGACGCAAGGGCTCTCGCTGCCAGATCCCATGGAGGGGTCCCGGCTAGGAGACAAGCCACCTCGACGGAGATCGTGCGATACCCCCTGATGACCCTGACGGCCATCGCTTTCAACGATTGGACTCACCATTAAGTAACAAAAAAACATCCTTTCAATATGAAAAAAAATATTTATTTCCTGATTAAAGTATAAAAAATTGATCATCGCATTTACAATGAGAATTAAAAAGAACTATAGGTAGATACACATCTCCATCATAAAAAAACAGACAAGATACTTTAGGTACAGATATAGCTTCAGGTAATATAGATACAAAATTAGGTATAGACAGAGAACTAATATGTAGGTAGGTAGGTATTTATCACTTATTATATACATGCGAAACTATCACTGACCATTTTTACTGGCATATAATAAACTGTTGTACAATACTTGGCTTTAAATTGGGTACATCGGTAAGAAGAGTGAGAGTCTGGCTAAGATAGGCTTGCTTCGGTTGCGTAGAGCGCTCTCTCTCTTTCACACATCGTACTGACAGTTTGGAACCTTTATAGAGTAGTTAAACTGTTTGTGTTTATAAAATATTACAATTATAACTTCGGTTTTAACTACTTTAAAAAGATATCAAGTTACACAAAATCGAAGCAAACCGATCTTAGCCGGGCCCTCACTTTTCTTCCCGGCATGCCAAATTAAAAGGTGGGTCACTACCCACATACACACATTCTATTTTTAAATACTTATATCACCCAAATCACACTAAAACGGTCGCGTGCTTGCATTAGGTTGTATACTGATGCGACTTTAATGTAACATTCACAGCGAGCAACGAGCGTTACGCTAAGTACCGAAAATCTGTATACGAGCGGCTCGTTGCTCGCATGTTTCCCTCGTACTGACTGCTCGAATGCTTGCTGTATAAAGGTGGAACCAAACTGTGTTATGTGTTATTTGTTATTCGCTTTATTCGGCCGCATGCGACGAAGCGTAGACATTCGTCTATATTTGCTTTATTCGCACACACTACGCATAATCGTGAATAGCAACTACGAATAAACTGAATGTGTTTTGACTGCCCACACTTTCTTCACTTATTCACAAGCGAGTCAAAGTAGTAGTAGAAAAATACACAAAAAATGTAGTGGACGAATGATAAAGTAATGAAATGTTGGAATTATAATCCTTGTACCCAAAGCATGGTTGGCATAAAGTAAAAACTAAAGTTAACGATGCCTGGTTTGAAATACGAAATAACATGGAAGAACCAGTGTGTACTGGTAAAGAGCTCAACAAGAAGGCTTCGCTTATTTCCATGTACCGAGGTAATAAAACTGCAGTGAACTCCAAATGGTTCGCCTACGAGTATATGGATACATTTTTGTCAAGCATATGTAATTTTTAACAAAAAAATTATGACACATAAACAACACAGGTATATTTAGCATCGGGACGGGTGGGCGATTAGCGCCCCTCCCCCAAACCGGGGCAAGACGGGGACACCGTGGTTCCCAAACCCGAGGGGGCCATCTCGAAACCGGAGATGGCCCAGGGTCAGTCGGGGTGCGAGGGGTATGCTCTATGGGCAATCTTACACCCCGGCGTCTTAAGACCCGAGACGGCGTGCGGTTTTAGTTGGTTCAAGCCCGACATAACTACCCCCGCTGGCCGGCTGGGAGGTATTTCCGGAGGCGAAGGGATTTCCGAACGAAAAAAAAAAGGTATATTTAGCATGTTCGGCACGTCGGTACGAAGTGTGGATGGCAATTGTGTTGTTCGCTCATACAGCCTAGCCGCATAACAGATAACACATAACGAACTGCAGTACCAGTAATTTTACACTACGCTGTGTAACGCAAAACGCATAAAATGTTTTTCTTTTGTTTCTACATTCACGATATCACTTCAACGATTAAAAAGCACAAAGATGTCATCAATTTTCTATACAGCAAGGATCACAGTGATTTTTCTGTCAACTGTCTTTGTCGCTAGCATCCTTTTAGATTTCAATCGTCAAATTGGTTTGTAATAAGTCCTATTTATTCAACTAACTTAAGAAGTAACTTTCCAGCGTGGGTGGGTTGTGGGTGTGGCGATGCTACATATACCCAGCGCCATCTAGCGCAGCCAAGCTGAACTTTTACACAACTATCGATTCTACATCGCGCAATGAAAGTTCACGCGCTGGTTAACATATTATTTTATGATATACAACATCTCAACAACAACCGTTGCCTGGTCAGGGGATTACTTTTTTGTTGGAGGAATATTACACCTCATTCCTCCGTATCATACAATTATTAGTTAAAATTTGCAGAATACGTATGCGGTATCAAACCCACATACTTGGACACAAACACGGCTATGGGACTTTGTGCGACGACATAATCTCTCCATAGCTAGACTTGAATTCACTTATTGATTTTTCCACCATCAACTCCTAGCTATAGAATACTGGCAATATAATGAAATTTTGAAGCAATTAGTATGCTAAATTTTCCTAGATTTAACTCGAATATAGTGAATATCCAGGACGAGACTGGATCCGCGACCAGTCCTTTACAGGTGGTTTAATCTGACCAACTGAGCTACCTTTCATTCTTGATCGTCCTAGTTCATAATAATTACGGTAGGTAGATGGCTCCAGCGGCAGCCCGAGCCGTAATTTATCGGAGAATTTCAAATATCTAGGACGTGTCTAGGTAGCTCAGTTGGTCAGAGTATTCTCCCGTAAAGGACTGGTCCCAGGATCCAGTCCTGTACTGGCAATATAAATATATTCACAATAATAAATAAATGTACTTATTACAAAACATATCATGACAAGGCAGCTCTAACGCGTCCTATGTATAAATATAATTATAAATTGACTATCACAATATGCAGGTCTTTTAAAAACCTCAACTGATTTCGAATCATGATGGCAACACTTGCAATAATATTCCAAGATTTATCACAATCAAAATAGATACCTCAATCGCAGGCAGAGTGCACTAAAACTAAGACATGTGCATAGGTGGGCAGTATTCATAGTCCGCAAGTCAATGATTAGTGCACTTTCCCCGCCAAAAGTTATACATTATATAAAATATTTCTTCATAATATTAAATACATCACAGATGCCACTATCAAGAGAATAAATAAAAATAAATCGAGTAAGTTGTGTGATTTGCAGTTTAAATAGATGACTAAAAAAAATATTTTTATATAAATATACATTTAGAGTTTTTAAATATATGTACTTATTAATTCTACATTTAAATATGTGAGAGATATGTTCAATACTCTTCTATAATTTACAAAGATGTTTTCTTAATTTTTAGATGCATCAAGTTCAGATGATGATGAAGGTCTCCTGCCCCGGTCTAGGCAATGACAGTTCTAAGATACTGGACCCATCAGAAAGAACAGTAGAAGTCTTAATTAGGCGGCGCCCTCGTACCCCTTACTTTGCGCATATGTGAAAAATAGCAAACAAATAAAAGTTGACTTTATTCTATATTATTTTATCTTTTTTCTTCTAACTCAAACATTTTTCATATGACGAATAGTAATTTTAGTACACAAAAATTAATTAACTCAAAACAAATATGTAGTGAATATAATTAAATGCGTTTACCATGGTGACGTTTGTGCTTTTAAAGAAGAAGGTAATAAACACATACCAAAAATAGACAATAATGAAATCTACCGTCATATGTTTATGTTCTTTTTACAAAACGCGAAGACTGATACATTGGCTATTTTGAATCTATGCTAAATTCCACTAATCATGAAAAGGATTTCCAAATATTACCAATACAACCCTTGGTTGACTGGTTGATAATGCCTGTGGCATTAAGTCCGCCTATGTGCTTGTGCATAATGTATAATAAATAAATATGATTATTTTGGAGATGTGTGACTTGGACTACGCTGGGTATTTTACTAAGCGCTTAGCTATTTCTACTGTTCTATTCTGTTCTGAGGCTCATATAGTCGTCTGATGTATGATTCTGAATAACTACAATGCTATTTTTGTACACCACCGTTAAACGTACATACTACCCGCGGTAATTAAGCGTTAAATATGTTAATTGTCTACGAGAAAATTACAAGAGTAAGAGATCTTAGTGTTATGGTTTTTCAGAATAATAACCATTACTGTAAAGCTTATTACTTGACTTGTGAATTCGACTATGTACAGCCACCATCGGTATTAACGTAACAGATTCAAAGTTACCGAACACCTAAGTTATAAAACTTTACACATAATAATAAACAAAATTGAAAAATGTTAAATTTGTCCTGTGAAGTACAAAAATAATTATACATTAATTATTTATTTTATTTTTTCAATGTAAAGATCGTTTGTAATTTCGTTACTTTCAGCAAGTTTTGAGGGTGACTGTACGTTTAGTAAGCTTCACCCTTAGCCACCGAATTAAGACATACTTAAAGAGGAACTCGAGTCACTTAATCCATATATCTTTCTATCGTCGCCCTAATTATTTTAAAGTGTAAGTTAAGATTTGGCTAGTGAACGATTTTCTATATTGATTTCACCAAAATATACAAAAAAAAATACGTTGAAGCATACGAAAACGAGATCTACAATAAATTTAATTCGGAAAAGGCACCATCCATGCGAAAGGAAAAGTAAGCATAGCAATAAGTAAAAAAAAAATTGCCTATAACAATGGCATTTTTTTCTGTTTTCATTGGTGAAATAACACTCAGAATTTTCGAACGCCTTATTCGAATTTGGACAAAGATTATATACAAGTTTCTTAACCATAACTTAGTCCATATCTTGTGGCGACTTGAGGCGTATGTGTAGTAGCGACAGCTAGAAGCAAAGGTACGTCATTCACGTCAATGTTCAACGACTTAGTGAGCGTCGCTATGTCGCAGAAGTCGGTTGACATCAACATATCTGCTAATGTCTTTGAGAGAACACAGAACTCACGCAGTTTGCTTTCCAAGAAGGATATGCACTGAAAACGAAAAATAGTTTTAAAATAGAAGTTGGCTATAAGGAAACCTGTAGTGATTAGATTGAGGAAGTGTCGCATTCCTACAGTAGATGGGTTATAACAAACACTTTACTGATATTCTTATGCCACGACGAAATATAAAGAGTAATGTTACGTATAGCTATGAATAGGCGACCCCACCCTACGCCCTTGCACTTCTAATGACGGCAGATCTATTTCCGTCCTCTATAAAGTCAACGCTGACACGCTAAAGAAACACGTCAAAACCAATATTTTCGTAGCCGGTATGAATGGATCGAGCGTCATACAAAATGGACATCCTACTACTGCGATCTTTAAATCTATTTTTATGGCAAAGAATTTTCATTATATGTTTCTTCTCGGTTTCGATTTCTATATACGAACTGGTGTAAAGGTTGACATATTAAATGTTACACCGAATTATATTCGTCAGTCAACGTAAAGAAAATATCTCAATAATTAAAATATTTATACTTTATTTGGATTCGAGATTTGATCCCCAACAATACTTTGGAGTTTGGCAATATTGTCGGCCCAAGGCAGGTCGGGCTCTCAGGAATATCTTTTCTAGGGCAAACCTAGTTGCCCGACCACATAGGCGGATGTGATGAAGCACCGTGCGGTTTTAGTCGGTTCGATTCCGACATATCTACCTCATCGTTAGATGTTAATTCCAGTAAGGTGAAATCCGAGGGTGTTTCCGCAAATAAAAAAATAATTTGAAGCTATTTTTTAAGTACGTCATGTTAATAGGTAAGTTATAGTTCTAGAATAAAATATTTACCTGTTGAGCGGGGACCTTTGCCTTCCACATGGCTGGTAAGGTATCCAACATGGCACCCACTAACGATGACATGCCGCCTGAACCGCAGTCCTTGCCTATTACTCTCACTTCCCTGTAAAACAATCACGCAATCACATTTTTTATTCCTCGACCTGTTATACTAATACGTTAACTTGGGATTGAGAAAAGTCGGGTTCGAACCCTGGCCATTCCACTACCGATATAAACCACTCTTAACATTAGCAATATAGCTCAGTAATAATAATAGTAATCCCAGTTACTAGTACTATTGAAAAAAAAATGCGAGTGGCCGATGCTACCACCTTTGCATTTAAGAAGAGAATAAAAAGAAGAAAGTGTAAAGTAAAAGTCATAATTACCAAGTAGTCATGTCCCCTATAATGGCTATGGCTTGTATGGGCGACTCAAGCGTCAAATTTATATATGATGTTAAATTCAAATCCCGGCGTAGTTCTGTCTCCCAAGCGTTCGGCTTCGCGATTATTCCTATAATTAAAACACACGATGCTTAAATTATTCAGTTAGTACTAGATAATTCACGGAAACTAAAATTGGTGCTGCAATTGTTCCATCAGAAGTTCAAACATAAACTAAATTGTAACATTGATGTTAGCTATAATGGATGCAACACTTATTTTTATTTTTAAAAGGCCAGACAAAGGCTAGTACAAATTAATATAAAATTGTCATCTCTGGGTTTTGGGGCTAGATGTATCGTTCGAGACACTGATATTCAACTCCAATATACTTGGAAAAAAATCTCTCCCGACACAGGCAAAGATTCTAGTTTAAATACACAAAAGGTGGACTTTGGATACCTGATATGCGATATCTGACATATTTTTTTGGAATACGTTACTTTAAATCAAAACATGCAGCGAGAAAAAAAATCAAATGACAATTACCTTGTAAAATTAAATCAGGTACATAATGGTCCGTGACGCCTCCCAGCAATGACCCTTGGAATCCCGACCGTGTATGTTCATCCTCCAACTCCACGCACAACGATGGCATTGGAAACTCCAATACTTGCTTCACTTCGACCACCTTCTCCTTCTCTTTCTCTCTAGTCACCTTCCGCACATCCGGTCTTCTTGTTCCCAAAGCGTCGTCACACGCTGCACCTTTGGTAGTCTTGACGCAGTTCACCACAACAGTATTCTCTTTCCGCCTCCTAACAAAAGTTTTTGGTGACATGTCCCTAGGTGGTTTTACATTATCCTCCACTATGGATTCCTTAGCAAACTGTGGTTCGGTTTGACGTGGCATATCGTTCAAATATTCCATTTCAGACGCGTTAGTAGGGGTCTGCAACATCGTTTCCATCATCTGACACTTGACACAAGTGTCACACCTCTCCTCTTGTATCGGAGGAACTATAGTGGGGTCAAACTGGAAATTATCCAACTTCAAATTCCCTGGCTTACCGATATAGTGTCTATCTAATATTTCTAAGTTTTTGCTCTTCATATAATTAGTGACTATCTGAGGGTACTTATCGAATTCGAACTTAAAACCGGAATGTTTGATTGGTTTGGAATGTTGAAGTGTTTGCCCGCAGCACTTAGACGGATTTTCAGCCCTCTTGTTCTGTTCACAGCCTTCATTTTTACACGGTTCAGTAATCTCTTCTGGTATATCAATATTCAAGGGCTCGTTTTGTATTTTGGAAGACTTCTTCACGCGCTTTCCGCCGACTGATTTATTTTTCAGTCCTACTAGTTTATCGTTATCACCTAACACAAACACAACTTTCTGCTCACTTTCTGGCTGGGTCTCGGATAGGGATGAACTAAGACTAGAATCTGAGGAAGGGTTTAGTGACAGTATGGCAGTTTGATTTCTCTTCAGGCGACTGGTGGCCGGTACTTCGCTAGTGGAACTGCTATCCTCGAAGAGAACTTCCGAACTATTAGAGAGCTTTTGACCTAAGCTAGCTAGTGTGGAGGACTTCTTAATGCTGATGTCGCACGCCGCTAATGTACTTGCACTACTATCACTACTTTGAGTATTAACTGACACTTTTAAAGCTTCTAAATCACACTGGTTTAGGTTAGCATGCGTGGTGGTTTTCCGGAGGCCCGCGCACACTGGCACCACACTTGGCGAAACATTTACAACTTTATTTTCTTTTATCGTACACTCTTGGAATTGAAAGGTATTCCGTCTCACGTCACCGCAACGAACAAAATAAGTTAAAACCACTAGCAGCCTGTTGACCAATTGCGTATTAGTTGCGCCACTTATGATAGTCCTAGCTGCCCGAGGCGGGAAGCCAATGCTCCCGCAGAGGTCGCTGAGTTGTGCCCAAAGTGCGTTATAGGGCCTTCTCGTGTCTATTCTGGAGTCCCGCTTGGCCTGATGGTCGATTGTGTCGTAGGGACTCACGGTAGCCACCCATCCAAGGTGGTAAGTCAACACATGCGTCAACAGCGTACTGATAAAACTGCAACAAGAAATAAAATGGAGTTAAAACTGGACACCAGAACAGTCGGTTCAAAAGTCTAAGTAATTGCTATTTGCAGGGGTCATTAACATCAAAAGATTTTAATAGATTAGGGCTAAGTATCATGTCAACATATCGCTTATCAGGACCGACAGCAACAACAACAAATTGTAAATGTTACACAACAAATTTTTAATTTTTTTACGGTTTATGCTTATCTCGGTATTTTATCGTCTAATTTCTTTTTATTACTCAATACATTATCTTTGTTAAAAAAGCAATTTAGTATTAAGACCTACAGTGGCAGCATATTTTCCATAAAAAAAATCGTACAGATGATTTTTCTGGTTGCCGGTGAAATGAAACATGAAATGGAAATAAACTTTTTGTCAATAAACACAAATTTAATTTTTTGATTAATAATTCGTAAATAGGTATATCTGTCTGTTTAATTAACCATGTAAGTGACAAACAGATAGTGTCTGACTGTGACTTATCACGTCATCATCACTTCATCACTAGATTCCAGCGCTCGATTAGCCCTGTATCAATGTAAACTTGCTTCAATCCAGTCTAGCATCCAGTATCCAGCACTGGATCGCAATAGACCGGTCAACAAATTTTCGATCCGGTAACCGACCCCCCCGTAGCGTAGTGCGGGGGTTGGCCCCCGCACTACGCGCAGCCCGTGCCTGTGGCGCTGGATCCGTATAAAAACCGTGTAATAGAAGGCGAGCCTATTGCATTCAACTGGGAATGTTTAAAATCAACGCTAGATGAAAGAAGGTAATAAATGCAATTCAATCAGTGCAGAGTAATGCTTTCCTCCACCTGTTGTAATCTAATAACCCATAGTGGCAATAACCTGACTAACTTTAGACTATACACTATATATATACACTATAGAATACACTATAGAAGTAGTGCTATTTGAACGGGAAATCCCCCATCCCTTAACTATTTTTAGTAATGGTTTTTAAAATGTAGACTAAAGATGAAACTAATGAAACGGTGCACCATAAATATTAAGCAATTTGTACAACAGACGTCATACCATTAAAAAACAACATCAGAAATCACGTGAGGCGGCGGCATACGTAAACATTACGGACAAAAATATCTTTGTAAGCAGAGTACCTGCTTAGTTAGAAAAAGACGCCTTTCTTTCAACACTTGTTTGATTGATGTAACTGTTTTCGCGCTAAATTGTGTGTATACAATTGTGTTTTTTCCTACCATCACTCTTTGACTGCATTTGAAACGTTTCACGTTTGTAAATTAAAAAAAAAACAAATGTCAGCAATATATGCATCTGTACTTTCATAATGCAAAACACGACGCGGTCTGCTAGAATTTTAGATAAGACTTTTTTCACAACTGGAAACAACAATTAGCAATTTGCATCACATGTCAGCAGAAAATCGGCATGTCATACAATCGTGACGTCATATAGATTGTACAGATAGCACTTTGTTTAAAAAGCCGTAGACAGGTTTGTCAATAGCCAAAGCTTTTCTTATATACAATAAACATTGTAAAATATTTGCAGAACATTTACATAACGATTTTAAAATAGCTCGATTGTGGAGGGCTTCAGAAAATCATGTGATCACATGTTTATGGGCCAGGTGTTACTAATGTTTAATAAAACACGACACTAAATACCCACCCACCGCATATTGAGTAATTAAATGCGACATTAAATTTTATACACTACCTATGTGAGTTTAATAGGAAATAATAAAACGTGATAATGAAAAAGTATAAAACCGAGGAAATACGTCTAGTTACAAATTCTTTGCGGTTTTTAATGATACAAAAGTATCCCTTGGTTGGTTTCTACCGTGTTTATTATAAGTATTAATGGACTAGGCTTATATAATCAGATTTTGGGTCTCGTTTTACAGTTAACATTGCCAAAACTATTAAAATATACTTTTATTATTGGAACAATTAAATATTATCTCGACTGTCAGTACGTCTATCAAAAATAGTTATAGTCGTATAGTCAGATGATGACGTGTAGTATCCCAGACTTGTTGGAAGCCAAATATGGTTAAAATTAGAATTATAAACGGGATATAATATAACTTATAATAAATATAATATATACTTGTAACAGTGCCGAAATATCGGATTCTCGATAAAGATACTAAACATGGTAAATATCCCGTTTATAATTCTAATTTTAATGTAAATGACCATGTCAATCTAAAACCAAATATGGTTACTGAATCCGATTCCGAAATCCCTGTTTTAAGTCTGAGGAATGCTGCCAAGAAGTTAATGAGCTGTAGGAGGGTGCTGTTGGTAATGTCTCTGGACATCGCCAGTAGGCCCGTCTTCCTAAGACGGCTAGGGGCAGACTACGTGCAGGAAAAAAGGTTCACTATGATGTTTGTTGTAGCGACCGACGCTGTGCGGTATTCCTCAGGGGTTCACACCAATATTTTGATACATCACCGATTTTCCAAGATTAGGTCCTCCGCTAAGTCTTCCCTCCCGGGCTGAGCATGACGCCAATAAAACTACTGTTATAACACAGGCGTGAATTCCTAGGGAAAGCTAAACTGTCTTGGAACCCGCATTGAAATTATTTAGAAGTAAATTGGAGAAGTTAGAATAATAAATCTACTTCCCTTGTTAGCCAACGGGATACAATAGAAACGAGAGATTTATAAGTGTCGTTAGTCCAACATTCAGACAAACACTATGCTGAAATAGTAGAGTAAATGCTTCTACAAATAAATCAGACCACTATAAAACTGAACAAGTTAGTTTCGAATGAACTCACACACACCATGTCTTATTGGTTCTTTAATCTATAAATATATTTATAGATTAAAAAACCAATAAGATTGCTCTATAAATACATATGACGTAAAGAGAATTCCCAGTTATCAAAGTGACCCATATACCTAATTGGCGGCTACAATGTATTACTACGTGTAATACAACGATCTTTTTACATATTACTCATTCCAAGATTGCAAAACGACTTATGATCACGGCCTGTAGACAAAGTCACATTCTACTAGTGGAATCGCTTCGAAGCGAACCTTCAAATGTTCAATATGTATGGGAGTGACATTATTTGTTACACGTGACATGTCGACAAATGTTGTCTCTCCCATACATTTCGGTCTTTTGAAGGTTCGCTTCGTTGCGATTCCACTAGTAGAATGTGACTTTGTCTACAGGCCCACATCTGCATCCCATAATGTCAACTGCAATTACGGTTAAAACTTAGGGCCACGCACATGAATAAATTATTTTTTCACATTACAAACATAACTTCACGCCTGTATCCCCGAAGGGGTAGGCAGAGGTGTATTACACACCCACGATTCGCCAGTTATGTTAAGGTCCCAATGAAATAGGGGGCGAGCCTATTGTCATCTACTGGGCACATTATTAAGCGAGTGATAATTAACATTTATTAATGCAAACATAACTACGAAAACTCAGAGGTGTGTGCCCGGGGCTACTGGGGATCGAACTCGAGACCTCGTCTCAGCAGTCCGTTACGTATGCCACAGGGCTATCGCACATTCACAATGGTATATTTATATCGGTACTTCGGAGCCCAAAACGATCTCACCACCTTTGTCCCTTAAATAAGCATGTCATCAGAAATGGAAGCCAGGACCCGCAAAGTGAGGTGGTACCTTAAGGGTTCCACGCGTACCTTATCATCATCATCATCCTCTTAGCGTTGTTGCCGGTGGCATCCGAGGCTCTCACCTCGGAGTCAGAATCCGCTTACTCCTTCTCCTACTTTTGGTGTGGGCTTATTCAGTTACGGCAAATTTCCCAAAGTGGGCGATAAGGCCCTTTGTGGGCGCTGCAGGCCTAAAGGGGGGCGGTAAGAGACCCAGAAAAAAAATGGGGGCGTTGTGTAGACTTCGGGGGGCGATTTGTAATTTTGTAACAATTTATTTTCTGAAATAGATTTTAAAATAAGGAGAAACGGTAGCGACATCTATGCATGGAATTCTCCCGGAGTGTAGCAGCGTTCGATCGGAATCCCATAGTGGTGTTGTGGTTCACAGTAATACCACGAGATGGCGTTGCTCTACTGGATGCAATAAAATTCCATTTCATTCAATGTGTCCCTGTATTCAGTCCTGTGGGAAGAATAATTATGATTTGTAGTCAAACGTTAAGTTCCAGGCTTTTCCCTAATTTATTAGCTCAGTCCCTCTATCTTCATAAGCTATGGTTTGTTTAGTAAAATACGTATAAATTAAGTAGATACTTAATCTGCCTTGTGTTCACAGCGACAAGTTGACATTTGATTGTACCGTATTATCGGAGTGACTTTGTGTTTGCTGCGAGACTCCTCGTGAAAAAAAACGCTGGAATTTGGTTTTTTCGAGAAAGTTCTTAGCTAGAAGGTATATAAGGCCAGGTCAGCTGGCGGGCCGTCACTTGAGAATTCTTCGTTGAGAACCTATAACGGTTATTTTGTGTATAAACTATTTTGTCAATTTCTATAAGTTCATAATATTAATTAGATTCAGTGATATTCCCACATCGTTGGTAAGTTTCTGCACTATATTTGCTTCTAAGTTTCTTCTGCATTAGAGTCAATACTTTATACTCATTTTGGTCTCAGGGTCCCAGATTCGGGTCTTGGAATCAACTTGCGAACGTGATTGAGAGGAAATGCAATCCCGAGTGTCAGTATCGCTATACCGAGGGCTCTTCTCGTCTACATCTCGGTAGACAATGGAGGACTCGCGGGGCGATGCTTGGCCCCGTGCTGGCAGAAAACCAAGGCTCTGGATACGTATTTAATTTTATCTGTAATATTGTGTGTGTACCCTAAATGTCACTAAACTTGTACTTACTTGGGCGTAGAGGAGTTCCCCAACCACCTTGGGTTGGCTAGGAAGACCCTACGCATGAGTGGAGAGACCGGCAAGACCTTTATGTAATTTCAAGTCAACGTATAATCTTATTATGTATTCATGAACTTTTTGTATCTTGTGTATTGTGTTTCTGACGTAAATATATGTATGTATAACTGTGTGTAAGAGAGTTTTCTTTGAAGCGACATCCGAAAGTTCCTCGCACACCCACAGCACTATTTTATTCTCTGACCTCTGATGAAAAGGCGCCCTGGGATATATGAGCTCATGCACCCTACTACTGAGGTAGCTGGTGAGTAGATCGTCTGACAAGGTTCGGCGGTTACAGATTTGTAGACCGTCTGACAGGTTCAGCGGTTATAAGTTTGTAGACCGTCCGACACGTTCAGCGGTTACAATTTCATCTAGCTAGGAGGACTCTTAGACACCGACAGAGCTCTCGACTCTCGGCTACAACTTGTGAACATCAACTAATATTAATTAAGAGATTGCTCAAACTCGGTTCGATATTTCTCTCCGCGTATTTCATGTATCTGTCCTGTTTTATTCAATAAATAGAAGAAAAATCATGTCAATCGGTCGCTCCGTTTCGAAATGAAAGTAGACACAAACAAACAAATAAAAAAGGCAATAGACACACTTTCGCATTTTAATAGTTATTAGTATTCCTAGATAGGTAATTTTCGTAGATAATAGACCGCGGGCCATCATGTTTTAACAAGTTTTTGTTAAATAACCCGATTTGTGCATTCCTGTATCAATCGGCTGATTCATAGAATACTTGTTCTTACTTGTTGAGTACAATTGAGCGTCGAATGAGCGTCGATGACCGCGGGCAATAATGTTTTAACAAGTTTTTGTTAAATAACCCGATTTGTGCATTCCTGTATCAATCGGCTGATTCATAGAATACTTGTTCTTACTTGTTGAGTACAATTGAGCGTCGAATGAGTGTCGATGACCGCGGGCAATCATGTTTTAACAAGTTTTTGTTAAATAACCCGATTTGTGCATTCCTGTATCAATCGGCTGATTCATAGAATACTTGTTCTTACTTGTTGAGTACAATTGAGCATCGAATGAGATAAACGAGTTAATGCATGTTTGTCTTACTCCTGTCGGTGCGTGCTGCTTATGCAATCCTATATAAACAACGGAATACTTATTTTATTTTCATTTGCGGTTTCGCGCGTAATAGATAAGCAGTACTTAAGCTCAACACTTACTTACGTATTTCTTAAAACAAAACAATGTCGGAAGTAAAAGAAGAGACGGCAATACTCTGTGGAATATATTAAATTCGGATTCATTGAAAATCCCACAAACCCATCGTCGCATCAGTGCCTTCTATGTCTAAAAACATTTTCGAATGAAGCAATGAAGCCTTCAAGACTGCAAGATCATTTGAATAAAATGCATCCAGATAAGAAAGAGAAGAATGTAGCATATTTTCAAGACCTAAAGATGAAGCATAATACTCAGCCAAGTGTAGCAAAACTATTTGCGGCAGCTGCTAAGCAAGATGACGACGGACAAGCTTCTAACAATATCTCTTTGTTAATTGCTCAAAAAGGCAAACCACACAACATCGGAGAAGAGTTAATTTTGCCAGCAATAAAGGAAGTAATAACTACTGTGCTTCATAAACCGGCCGCAGATAGTATCCGAAAAATTCCTTTGAGTAATAATTCTGTGCAAAGACGAATTGATGAAACGGCTGAAAACATTGAAGGATCATTGTGCAATCATCTGAAGACTAGTCAATTCTCAATTCAGCTCGATGAGTCCACTTTACCTACTAATGAAGCATTGTTGCTGTCTTACGTGAGGTTTATTAAACATGAGAAAATATGTGAAGAACTTTTGTTTGCTAGAAATTTAGAGACCGATACAAAAGGTGAAACCATATTCAATACATTGGAAAAGTTTTGTGATGAGAAAGAGATTCCCTTGAAAAACATTATATCAGTTGCTACGGATGGCGCTCCGGCTATGACAGGGTGCCATAAAGGCTTCATAGCGTACTTAAAAAATAAAATTCCAGATGAACTTACTGTACATTGCGTTATTCATAGACAACATTTGGTTGCTAGAAACTTAAGTGAACAACTATTTCAATCACTGCAATATGTCATCAAAGCAGTCAATAAAATCCGTACCAGCTCTTTAAATGATAGATTATTTCATCAGCTTTGTGTTACTAATGACGAAGATTCCAACCGTTTGTTGCTTCATACTGAGGCTCGTTGGCTATCAAGAGGCAATTGTCTGACTCGATTTTACAACCTGTTTGACTCTGTGATAGAGTTCTTGGAAACTAAAGATACAGAATTGCGCAACAAGCTCATTACATCAAAAAATGATATAGCTTACATGACAGACCTGTATAAACTGTTCAACGACATGAATCTCCAACTGCAAGGCGATGAACTAAATTTAATTAAAACAAAAAATGTCGTTGCTGCTTTCGCAGCCAAACTGCTTCTACACAAAAAGAATATGGGCAGACGTGAGTTTCACAATTTTCCGAATTTATCAGTATCCTGCAGTAACGACGACTTGTTTGCCTACTGCCAACATTTGGAAAACGTCCACATTGACTTCACCGAACGATACCAGGACATTTTGAACTTGTAAATACCAGGCTGGGTGTTAGATCCGTTTTCAAATGTCAACACAGCAATCTCACCTCAGCTGGAAGAAGAACTTATAGAATTGACAACAAACGAGGAAATAAAAATCAAGTTCAAAAATGGCTATCAAAAATTTTGGCTACAAAAACCGATCCCGCAATTGTAACCCTGGATTGTGGTCAATCGTTCAACGATTCTTGATACCATTCCCATCGTCATATTTGTGTGAACGTGGATTTAGTGCTGTGGCAACGCTGCTTACTAAAAAGAGAAATCGTTTGCATGTTACCGAACGTGGCGACTTCTTGAGTAAATTCGAACCTGATATCAACAAACTTATTAAACAGCATCAGATTCATCCTTCACATTAGTTTTTATATAAGAATCGATTTTGTTTGTTTTATTTTGAATAAAAGATACTCTGTCTGAATACTATAAAGTTGCGTTTCAATAATCATTCTCATTGGCAGGTGTAGCCCGTAAGAGTTAACTTGAGACCTGAGCGTCGTTATGTACTACCTACTGTGCTCAGGTCTCAAGTTAACTCTTGCGGATTATAGTAAAAGTCTATTTTAGAATGAATGTTTAATCTCCGCTAATATAGCTCACAACAAATAATTAATTTAATTTGAAGTTATAGTGGTTTTTAAGTAGGTGAAAAAATGGGGGCGCTAAAAATTAATTTAGTCTCAAAGTGGGCAGTAGACAAAATAAGTTTGGGAACCTCTGAGTTACGGCAACCCTAGAGGTAAACCTGCGCCAGAGTTTCATCGGTCCGTCAGCAGGTCGTAGCTTGCAGGTAAAGTTGGTTTGGGCCCCGAAGATCTTAGTGGGGCCCGAAAACTCCTGTACCTTATGACCGTCCTTTTTGACTACACAATTTCAGTCTGCTTTTGCTATTCAAAATATCATACATATCTGAAGCCTTTTTCCCTCCGGGGTCGGGAGAGACAACTGCCCGTCAGCTGCTTCTGTCCTACATACTTCACAAGTTCACCTACCGATTTTAAATGCATTTTTCAACTGTGCAAAATATCACTATATCATAAAAATACTATACTCACAAGTTGGTGCTCTTGGTGTCCCCCACGGATAGTATCAAGCATAGATCGGAGAGGAGCGACTCGGCCAATCGGTTCGAACTTCGTGCACGTTCACCCATGACTAGATTCAACCACACTGGCTGTAAGCGAGGCCCGTACACCAAGTCTGATAACCTGGCGAACAAACAGTACATTTTGGTCAATCAATCAAACATACTCTAACCAATTTCGAATGATGTTGTAGGTTGCTTTATTTACAGCGTTTTTTTTTTCTTTTTTTATAAATATCACGTCAATTTGACTTTACCTCGGCTGATGGTAAGTTAAAGGTCTCAGGAATATTATCGATATTGTAATGGTGACAATTACTGACACCGATAATGCTACAATGAGGACCATCAGCTTGACGACGTCTTTAGATGCTTTTCCACGCCCCGCTTAAAGGACCTGGGACTGTAGGAAGGAGAAAACGCGTGGGCTGCTTAAGAATTCCAGGTCTTTATGATGCGGCAATGAAGAAAGGTGCTTAATCGCTTGGTCCATACGAAAATGTCCATATCACACCATGGCAAAGTGAAATATATAATGTTTTTTAAATTGCGCATACGAGCCGTTCTATCCTTTAAAAAAATGTAGTTCTTATATGAATAAATGTATACACTGGCAATCAGATGTCAGATAATACACTAATGAGAGGCAGGTTGGAAAGGTTGTCCGTTGTAAAGTACAGTGCAGCATACTTACCACTGTGCAGCATGCTCGGCGGCGCGGTACAGAGTCGACACAAACGCGCTGCTAGCGCCCGCAGTCAGTGTTGCCAGTCGCAACCGACACACTAGCGATTGCAGCTGTGGTGAGTGCTCCAAACATTGTCGGACTACGTCACTGTGATGAAAAATGTACTGATTACTTTTAAAGTCCCATTACTTAATATTTTAATCTAAATGGAATAGAAATACAATATATTTTTTAGTCTTAGATCCTTTGCTGCCTAAGAATAAGGTAATTTCTGGCAACTCTCAGTTAGAAAGGAAATTACAAACACATAGACCGGAACGGAAATCATACTAATATTATAAATGTGAAAGATTGTGAATTTTTTTAAATGTTTGTTAGTCAATAAAGCTCTAACGGCTGACCGGATCTGGCTGAAATTTAGTACAGGGATAGATTATAGTCTGGAATATTATTTTACATAGGATACTATTTTCATCCCTGGAATAGGATTCCCATGGGAAGCGAGAACGGGAACCGAATTTCACGCGGGCGGAGCCGCGGGATACAGCTAGTAATTGATATTTGCATTAAGTAGTGATAACTTCACTTTTACTGATAACTTTGTGGACATCACTAGAGTACGTGGTCCACCCAGGTGAACTAAGCAGATGACCCACAGGCAATAAAGAGGGGACATTAAAAATTCGCATTTTAGTATGCAAAATTGATTTACATGGTTTTTGGATACTATTGAAATTGACTATAGTCAACTTTAAGTAACAGTTGACGGGACGAGGATGTACGAGCATTAAAAAAAGAATAATGTGACATATCCATACAGATAATTTTGAAAACCAGACAGAAAAACAGGGACACAAATTTTTTTTAGGGGAAACAGGCGTGAAGTTATGTTATGTTATGCTTAAACGACGACGTTCACAATAGCACATTTATTTTAACCTTTGAGACAATATGATTATCTTTTACTATGTAATGAGATTGCGGCCTTCTGTTTCATAAAATACCTACCTAAAAACTTCAAGATATATAGATATCTATTCGTGAGACAAGGTCTGTCCAAGACAGTCAAGGATCTTCGGACAAGGTATATCCTTTTATTTCAATATACATAGTATTTTTATAAATAGTATAACATATTATAGATGCACGTGAGTTATTTGAAGAGGAACTCTTCACTCAAAGTCAGTCGAAAGATAAGATAGTAAATTACTAAGCGTATTCCCGTGTCTGTACGTAATTGAATCATATTTTCTGGAAAATAGACAAACCAAGCTTTTAGAATACTGTTAATTTACATGAATATCGGCATTACTATACATCATCTGTGAGCCCCAAATGCGACTCAATGAATTTTCTTTTCTTCATCTAATGGCCTATCACATGTAAGCTTCTGTAAGTAATACGATTAAGCGATTTATTTTAAGAATATTAGAAACCGAAATCACTCGTTTTCCCTTAACTCCTTCAGCTGAGCTATATTGCTTGTGTTAGGAGTGGGTTAACGTCGGTATCCGGGACCTTTTTTTTTTTTTCGTGCGGAAATTCCCTCGGATACCCCCCCGCCTGCCAGCGGGGGCGGTTATGTCGGGCTCGAACCGACTAAAACCGCACGCCGTCTCGGGTCTGCAGACGCCGGGGTGTAAGGTTGCCCATAGAGCATATCCCTCGCACCCCGACTGACCCTGGGCCATCTCCGGTGTCGAGATGGCCCCCTCGGGTTTGGGAACCACGGTGTCCCCGTCTTGCCCCGGTTTGGGGGAGGGGCGCTAGTCGCCCCACCGTCCCGGCCTGCTTCTGCTGGGGTGACAGGCGGCCTCACCTGCCACCCCTAGGCCTGCGCTCATGGAGGACAGAGGTCGTTAAGCGACCTCCGGCGCCTGAGTCGCCTGCGACGCGAGGCGAGCGTGTTGCGGGCTCGGCGGGCCGGGAGGGTTCTGAACCTCTCCCGGGCGCGCTCCGCCATCTCCTTCGCGAGCATCACATGCTCGCAGAAGGAGGTGGCGGCGGCCCACGCGCTCGCGCTCCGCACCATTGCCGCAATCATGCTGCCGAGCGAGAGGACTCCCACCCCGATGGCTGCCACGAGGTCACGCCTCGGCACCTCCCACGCCGGGCAGTCCGCCAGCGTGTGCAGCTCTGAGTCCTCGCTCGCGTCACAGTGATGACACTCAGGCGTTGGCTCCTTCCTGATTCGATGCAGGTGGTCCCCGAAGCTCCCCTTACCGGAGATCACCTGCGTCAGTCGGTACGAGAGGCTTCCGTGTCGCCTCTCTAGCCAATCCTCCATGATGGGCCTTACCGCCGCTATTGCGGCGTGCCCTTGGTATCCGGGACCTCTCGATGGTAAGGCTGCTTCGTACCACCACTAAGCTACTTAGTTCGCATGGGGGACGATTTTGACAGATTCGGAAATTATATTAGACGCGAACGAACGTATATTTTTTTTCGATAACTATGATATGATTGGTTTTCAAACATCGATTAAAGATACTTCTCTACAGCCGTAGTTCTTCGTAGACCTTTTCAATTAACGTCAAATGTTTATGAAGTCTACGAGCTCAAATTCAACTTGAAAGATGATTTTAATTCAAAACATCTTAAGTTAATAAATTATATTCGAAAGATATCACCGATAAAAGTGACAGTGACAAACGAGCTTGTATTACAATAATAAATGCTTCAGTGCTTCATTAACCTAGCAAAATAATTAGTTGAGTTTTCTGTTCGATTCCTAGTTAGGTTACCTTACCAAACAAAATAGGAATCGAATAGACCACAAATATAGAATTTAATTAATCGTGGTATACACTCACATTTGCGCAGCATCTGTGACGCTTATCAATAACGCTAATCCCAATTTGTTCTTCCTATGTACCTTCATCGACCCGGAGCTTGCTATGCTGTCACTCGTTCCGCTTGTCGAACTATTGCTGTACATCTGTATGTAAAGAATATAGTGTTAGATAGTGTGTGGTGCCCCCAAGGTCCATAGCTTGGCCTCATACTAGAAACGCTATCAGATGTACGAACATTTTAATCTCTTTTGGCAAAACAGCGTAAGAAATTCTGAACTTATTTAATTAGTAGGTACAATGTGCAGCTTCGAATTCACTAGGGCAGCTCAATATGACTTCACCTAGCCTGTTTGTAAGCTAAGGGTGAAATCTCAGGAATGAGGGTCACCGTTATATATAACAATACTTAATGCTACAATGGTGGCCCTCAGATTGACGAACTCAAATACTTTTTCACGCCCTACTTATTAAGGGACCCGGGGTATAAGATCAAACGCAGCTTTTAGACTTTTAGAGAATTATGGAGAGTGTAAGTCGAGCTTAAAACTTTGTTAGAATAAAATTTGAGAAGATTCAGAACTACGGCTAAACGTGTCATCAAGATAACCAAACTGGCTGGTTCGTAGTTTTCGCACAGAGGAATTGTTTTTGATCGCCAGAGAAGTCATAGTCATTAAATTTAACTGTTAATGTAGTCACAAAAATATACAGTTCTACTATAATTTGGAACGTTTACGAGCTGATGAAATCTTTAAAGCAATACGATTACGCTGACAGATTTATAGCACTGTGGAGAACTCACTATGAGCAGAAGTTTTTATATCCAAATAACTAGCAATAAGATTAGCGGTGGAAATAAAAAAAAACCGGCCAAGTGCGAGTTGGACTCGCAAACCGAAGGTTCCGTACAAACTTGTAGGTGTATAAGTAAAAGTTCACCCCTCACGACAATCGAGTCATAGTTGTGGTAGTGGTAATTTTCAAATATATTTTTTATTATATGATGTAACTAAAAATTTACGGTTTTCGCAATTTTTCCTTTATCTGTACTATAAGACGTTATTTATTAAGAGTTTCGAAAATTTGCGGCATAAACGGCTGTATCTTTTGATTGCTTTGGCTTAGAAGTTTGATTTTTTCACAGTTCCAAGGGACAAAGTCGCTTTTGTCTGTCCCTATGTATGCTTAGATGTTTAAAACTACGCAACGGATTTTTTTGCGGTTGTTTAGATAGAATAGTTTTAAACATAACATAACATAAAATCACGCCTTTAATGACAAAACATATATTGATAGACGAAAGAATTATAAAAATCGGTGAACCTGTCTAGTCTCTAGAGTTCCTCAAGAGAACAACAACCTTATAAACCTCCTTCGGATCGCGCATTCTGAATTCCCCCGTTTAGGCATTAAATTATATAATTAAAACGTGGAATACAAAAATACTGTTCATGTTTGAATCATCATCAATCAATCAAATGAAATTGCTTAAGCGTAGTTTTCTTATTGATATTCTATTGACATGCTATTACTGGTGGTAGAAATTTGATGACACAAATTTGTCACAAAATTCGGCCGGGTAGGTACCACCGTGCACTGGGGTGCTTGGTTGGGGACCTCCACGCGGTGCACCCTGGGCAACGGAGACGGCAGCGCCTCTCTCCTAGGGCGGGTGAGACGCTGCCACCTACGGCCAACTCCGACCGAGGCGAGGACGGCCCTGTAGAGGGCTGTTCGGAAGTAGTGTTGCCCAAAATCGGACTGCAAGAACAAGAGTCTTGCAGTCTTGGTCTTGCAGTTTTGCAAGACCAAGACCAAGACCAATACCACCTATTTTTTGCAAGACCAAGACCAAGACTGACCCTTGCAAGACTTGCGCAAGACAAGACTACGTCTGCAAGACTCTTGCAGTCTTGCAGTGAAGTCAAACTGAGATTTGAGCATTTTTAATACCTGAGTATGTAGGTACTAGGTATTTAGTTTCTATACCACAGAATAAATAATAGTACCTAGGTACCTACTACGTCTATACCTACTGATAGAATGATAGACGGAGGCTGTGGTAGGTACCTTACCTATTCCGTGGCGTAGTGGTAGTGAACGCGACCGGTACGCAGGAGGCGCGGGTTTGATCCCCGCTCAGTGCAAATATTTGTGTGCATGAAAATGGGTATTTGCATTGGTCTGGTCGTGCCTCGGAGAGCACGTTAAGCCGTCGGTCCCGGTTGCCATACGAACATCTGTGACAGTCGTTACGGGTAGTTGGAGCCCTCAAAAGTCCGACTAGTCTAACTACAGAACTTCGATATCGCCAATTAATTGGTTGTGGAGGTCCGACGTCAGTCGCTTCACGGAAAATATCGTAGTTAGCCGCAACTTAGACTAGAAAGCCGACCCTAACTGAGTTGGGAAAAGGCTCAGAGAATGATGATGAGATAAGGTACTTACCACCATACTTACCTGTTGCTTTTTTGTAGTATGTTTTTATACCTACCTATGTTTAGCGTAGGTAAATAGAAAGGAAACTTCACTGACCTTGAACCTAAAGCCCTAGTTAATGAAGAGCACAGGCGGTAATTAGTACCTATTCCATTTTCCCTTAGAGACAAATTGCCACATGTTGTTATACCTATGTATCATACCACTGGCAGCCGTACGACCCGATGTCTGACGTGCGTGCCAATATAGACGTGGCACAAGCCGCGCTAGCCAACGACTGAAGTTCTTTTCATCGTAGGCAGGTAGGTACACTAGGTACTTAATCGCGCTCATTGTCGGTAGTTACTAGTTACCGACAATCAGCGCGAGCGGCGACTTGCGCAGTGTCAATGTGAAAGTTTGTGAAGATGTTTGTATGTTTGTTTGTTACTCAATCACGCTCTAACGGCTAACGGCTCTGGATTTGGTACAGAGTTACATTAGAGCCTCGATCCTAGAATAACACATAGGTTACCTACTTTTTATCCCGAGAATAAGTAGATACACACACACACGATTTTTTAATTCATAATCTGTAATAGGCGCGTGTCCCTCAATTGTTTTAAATTACTGTGTAATATGAATGGTTTGTGTTTTAATATTTTTAGAAGTAGGTAGGCCACTAGCCACTATCATTCGGCAGAGGAACGAACGTTTTTTAAAGACACTCGGTTCTGTTCTGGCGACGCCGCCGCCGACGACGTGACGCTTATTATGAGAATATGCAGTTTCAATGTAAAGTAGGTACCTACCTACTTACTTATGTGACACAAGACTCGAAGTCCTTTATATTTATTTAAGCTTCATGTAGATACAAAGAGGACTTGCACTTATTTGCACTTATCGATCTATGCATTTGTTGTAGGTACCTATTATTTCATTGACAGCCCCTATTAAAGGTCTCAAGATTCATCAACTATCACTGACTGTAGGTACGTATACCATTATACCGCCGATTTTTGCCTATTTGGCACATGGAAATGTATGTACTTGCCACGATAAAGCTTTATGCCTACTCTCCACGTGTAACATTTGTCAAAGAGATACCGCTTTAAAATAAAGATTTTAATATAGAGATAAAACGACATTATGGCTGCCGTCAAAGGACACCGGCGAAAGGGGACGGATTGGGCGCGTTTTTACTGATTAATCAGAATCGAATAAGACGATTATAAATATATTTATTTTTTCATTAATTGCTATTTGTGTAAATAGTGTTGAAATACAAGGTAGGTTACTAGGTAGGTACCTACTAATTCATTATCAAATTGAATATTGTTACTATTTACTGCACTGAACGTGTACGTTGGTTATTGCAAAAAATCTAGCCTATGTAGGTGGGTAGGTAGGTAGGTACCTAATATTACTGTAAAGTTTCATCAAAATCAGTTTACGTCTGTTTTTTTTTTTATGTTTCTACGGCGGTAAACATGCCTACGGCCCACCTGATGGAAAGTGGTCACCGTAGCCTATAGACGTTTGCAACACCAAGGCTGCTACTAACGCGTTACCGCCTGAAGGAGACGGTGGAAAGAGAAAGGCAGGATAAAGGAGGCGGAAGGGGAGAGAGGAAGAGGAGGGATGGGAGTTTGGGCCTCCGGAACTGACACTCACCGAACGAAACACAACAGTAGATCTGTTATTTTACGTCGATATTCTGTGCCAGGGTGGTAACTACCCGGTCGAGCCGGCCCATTCATGCTGACACCTAACGGTTCCAGCGGGGCTCTACCACCAGTAATATAAGTATATTACTGTATACGTAATACACATTCCTACATACATATGCTCACGCCCGTAATTCCCAAAGGGGTAGGCAGAGGAGTATTTAACACCAACATTTTGTCGATTGGGCACTTTGTCTTGGGCTGTGTGTTTATTGTCGGATGTAGAACAGCCCCTATCCCATAGTCGCCTTCTACGACACCCATGAAAAGAGATGGGGTGGTCCTATTCTACTCCACCGGGAACCAAACCAGCACGGCAAATACTTACGTTACGTAAAATTAAACAGCCCAATTGTAGAGGTGACCAATGAATGTGATGATGAGTTTACTTCTCAGAAATTATTTATCACTAAAATAAAATCGATACATAAATGCTTTAAAAATAAATAGAGTTTTGTGTGAGAATCAAAGTTATACTTTATGTGATCCAATTATTCTATTTCCATGAATTTAATGGATTTAAATCGGAAAAAGTGAATATCCAGATTCTATTTCCGCCTGAATTCACCCCTGTACAGCTAATACATATAATACAATAAATCTATGATATTTTTGATATTTACCGACAAAGACGTGGCGGTATATTAAAAGAGTTTGCGACAAGTGAATTTCTTTTTTGATTTTGCCGCTCTGAAGTCAAAGGTATCCGACATTTCAAAGACTAATTAAATTAAGTTTCTGGGTGCTCAAAAGTGTCATAACTCATAACGAACGGACACGATAACCTGCAAGTTGTCATGCAACCTGCAAATCCTGCAATAGTCCTTGCAATGAATATTGTAGCCACACCATAAAGATAGATAGATGTTATAGTATTATACCTACTTGATCACAGGGATAGTACCTAACCTACCTAATAGGGTTAGTGCTTAGTGCAATAGTCTTAAAAAAACTTAAAAAAAGGTGGGTTGAAGTCAATTAATAATAATTTCGTTCCTCTTTTGATAGAATTCACTTAGTTACCTCCGTCACTTTATTGTTTTGCTCGGATTGCAGAGATTGGATTTGAGGAATTTGATACTACGTTAAGATGACGTTTCTGTTTTTATAGTCTTTGGAAGGATATTATTTTTGTCAATAGATGCCGAACGTAGGTTATGTAGGTATCTTTTGGCCTTTCGGCATGTGCTGTATATAAGGGCGTTCATCATGATAAAAATGCATTTTGGTTTTGATTAAGCTGCGCTTAGAGTCAACCGGGTTTTAAAATGAGTGACATAGATTCAAATAGTTCTAGTCAGAGTAGTGAGAGTTGGACTAGGTCTAAAAGACTAAAAAGTAAATTTGATGAGTTTTTCGATATAATTCATGCCACTGAAACTGCTACATGTAAGTTATGCCACCATAAGAAAGTTGAAATCAAAATGAAGAACAGAAATACTTCAGGATTAAGGAAGCATCTACTGTCTTTTCACGAGAAGGAATCGCGACTATTACTTCCTGCAAGTCAACTAATCAAGCAAAAGCCAACAAAGGGGCCCATATCAAAGTTTTTAATGAGAGATGGAGAAAATAGACAGGTAAGAAAAAATACCTACCTAAGTGTTAATATACGTAATTATAGTTAGGTACCTACCTAATTACCAACAACAAAACATATAAAAGTATGGCAATTCTGGTAACAAGTAGGTAGATACCTATTTAACATTTTTTTCCGCCCCATGTCATTGGTTGTGCGTGGGAGATTGTCGTGCACATTTCTCTCCCCGGCTGACCCAGAGCCGTATATCTCGCCATGCATTACAAATTGCGTTGGTGCGCCAACAAAACAATTTGTAATGCATAAATATCGATGTAGATAAAAAAGTGGTCTATGCAGATAAATGAATCATAATTATGACCGATTAATTACTAATATTCCCGGTAACCCCTGCAACTAAGCTAAATTGCTTGTGCTAGGAGTGGGTTCACATTCGGTAGTGTAATGGCTAGAATTCGAGCCCGGGACCTCTCAATAGTAAGGGACTCCTTAACCACTAAGCTATCGACGCTTCTCACAATAATAACGAAAATAACTGAATTTGTTTACAGAGACTTCGACCGGGTTCGATTCCCGGTTACCTATGTATGAAAGTTAGTAGAAAAGTTTGAATGTCATTATTATTAACTGAATTTGTTTACAGAGACTTCGACCGGGTTCGATTCCCGGTTATGTATGAAAGTTAGTAGAAAAGTTTGAATGTCATTATTATTAACTGAATTTGTTTACAGAGACTTCGACCGGGTTCGATTCCCGGTTATGTATGAAAGTTAGTAGAAAAGTTTGAATGTCATTATTATTAACTGAATTTGTTTACAGAGACTTCGACCGGGTTCGATTCCCGGGTCCAACAAGATGGAATTCTACACATGATATGATTGGATTTGGTATAAAAGTCCGAATGGGTATTAACATATTGTGTACTTCTGTCAGCGAATTAAACGATTTTCAAATCACGGAAATTGAATGGCGAATACTCGACAAAATATATAAGTTTCTAATAAACTTTAAAGTTTTATCAACTAAACTTGGTGGAGAAAAATATGTTACAATACCGCTAGTCGTTGTGTCATTCAATCTTTTACTGGATAAAATTGAATCCATGGCAAAACAATTAGACGAGAAACCAAATCGAACCGAAGTGGACGAAAAGCTCGTTCTGGGTTTTCAAGCAGCCCGAGATAAAATGCTTAAGCATTATAAGAAGAGCAACTGGATTTACTGTACAAGTTTAATTTTAGACCCTAGGCACAAAGCTGAGACTTTCGAAATGACTACGTGGGGACAGCAAATAAAAACAGAAAGCCTGCGCAAATTCAATGAAATTTATACGCAATATAAAAGTACAATAAACCTTATGTCTAAGTCTCCACAGAACAATGAAAATATTGAAAATATTCTTCACGATCATGATGAAGATATTGAAGATGAAGACATAATAGATTTCGAGAAGCTATACACAGGTCCCTCTACGTCTTCAGGATCTGGCTGTGGCTTAATGAAAACTGACGAGTTGGAGGAGTATTTAAGTAAGCCGAGAGCCACCAGCTCGGAAGACATTTTAGAGTGGTGGAGGACGCATGAAACGGAATATCCGATTTTATCCAAGATGGTTCGTGATTTTCTTTCAATACCTGCAACTTCAGTACCCGCTGAAAGATTATTTTCTAAAGCATCACTAGTAATAAGAAAACACAGAAATAGGTTAAGTGATGAGTCAGCCAGGTGGTTACTTTGCATTAATTCTTGGTCAAAAGAATTATTATAATAATTCTCTTATTATTAATATTATTAAAAATCTACCTGATATTTACCATGTTTATTGATTCTTGAGCTTAAAATTGATAATTTCAATAAATAGTATTTTGCATACTTTGTCTTTATTATGTTTCCTTCCATATATGGTGATTACGATTACTATCACTATTTATCTTGACAATATTTAAAAAATGATGTCAAGTCATTGACATAGGAATCTATGTCAATGTAATCTCAAGTTTCCATACTTCATTACGATGTTTCATATCTTACTAAATCACACTAAGCAATTGATAAGTGCGAGACTTGCAAGACTCGCAAGACTCTTGCTGCAAGACCAAGACCAAGACCGAGACTGAGCGTGCAAGACCAAGACCAGGGGTATCGGTGCAAGACCAAGACCAAGACTGGCTCAAGTCTCGTCTTGGTCTTGCAATGGGCAACACTATTCGGAAGCTTTCCACGTGTCCCTCTGATTAGCAGATGGCACAGTGGAGAGCAAGTAAGGGGGCCATCTCAAACCGGAGATGGCCCAGGGTCAGTCGGGGTGCGAGGGATATGCTCTATGGGTAACCTTACACCCCGGCGTCTTAAGACCCGAGACGGCGTGCGGTTTTAGTCGGTTCAAGCCCGACATAACCGCCCCCGCTGGAGACCCGGGCTCTCCAGCGGGGGCGGTATCCGAAGGGATTTCCGCAAAAAAAAAAAAGGTACCACCGTGCACTATTGCGAAAAACCCTCCATAGTAATCCAATTTCGGCGTGATTGCGTTCAGGGGTCAGCAAGTGCATAGCCGGGCAGGGGGATTGTGGTCGCAGCACTAGTGGGACCGGTGGGTGTCACGCAGTGCTGCGACGACAATCCTCTTCTGATGAGGCCGTCAAGCTGAGTGCCACCATTGTTAACATGGTACGTGTATGTAATGGTGACCCTCTTTCCTGAGACTTTACCTTCAGCTTACCATCAGGTGAGGTGAAGTCAAATTGACGTGTCCTAAAAATTAAAAAAAAAATGCATTTATTTAATTTATAATTCTAATTTTTTTATTAGTCCACGTTTTGTGATATGGAGGAAAGGGTAAAATACGTTTAAAAACAAGAAGTTTCCACGATCTTCGATACGGCTGTATTGATGTCAACAAAACTTTCTCTTCTATTATCATAAAGCATACTAACCGAATATGTAAATATACTTTCATGAGCAAACAGTCATTGTCCTGATAACGTCACTTGTACGCTAACCTGGAAAGTCATGTGACACACATATCGCGGTTACATATTCAGATAAACAGATAATGCCGCTACTAAACAAGCAAGATCCCTGATTACGGCGGATAAGTACTTTTAAATTGCCACGATTGATATGCCGCGTCCAGTTTGCAGCGGTTAGTATCATAGTTTTCAAGAACGACCCTCGTAAAATATCATAATTTTTTGCAAGAAGCTGGATTGGACATATCCAGTTTTTGATTGGGCACGATGGTAAGAAGGGTGATAGTCCTGCTAACATCGGCTTGCTTTGTTTTGTAGAGCGTTTTCTCTATTGTACAGTGCTTGTCTGCAGCTTGATATATTTTCAGAGTAGTTAACACCTAAGCGATAGTTTCAATATTGTTTAGGCGACGGATAAACAGAACGGACGCGCTTCAGGTTAAGGTGTTACAAAGACACGTTTAGGACCCGCGACCTTTCTGTTTATCTGGCGCCTTAAACACAAATGGTTTAAACTACTCTATAAAGTTTAAAGAGTAGTTAAAACCGTTAGTTTGTTTTTGTGGAGCGTTCTATCTATCCTATATTGAACTGACAGTAATTCAAGCATCGTCCGATATATAGGATAGAGAAAACTATCTACATAATGGAAGCAAGCCGATCTTAGCCAAGCCGATCTTGCACTCTCCTTCCAGACGTGCCAAATTCAAAAGCCGGGTCCTGTAGTATAATCCGTCTGTCAGTCATCGTTAATCTTCTTTCCTAATTATAAACTCAATCCCTGACATAAGTCTCCCTCCTCGAGCAGAGTAACACATTGATTGAGTGATGTGGGCACCATATGTTGTGAATTGGGTGCCAGATATGTTTATGGGCGCAATTATGATTTAGTACAGATGTCCGTTCGTTTTGTTCTTATAAATTGCTACGGCTATAAATAGCACACTGAAATTGAAACTTGAAATTGTAAATTAGTTGTGTCTGCACATTGGAGATATAAAAAAATATACTTGGGTTATGTTAAATGAACGATTCTGAACACAACAATATATTTTTTGGCAATTTGTGTCTGTTTATCTGATTGTTCGCGATGGACGCAAAAACTACTGAACGGATTCTGATCCAGTTTTTGTATTAGAAAGTTCTTAGTCAGACTTAAAATCTGCCGTATGTTCGATAGCAATGGGTTAAGTGGAACCGGAGATATCATAAAAAAAACTATAACCGACTCCGCGCAGACGGAGCCGCAGGCATCAGCTTTGAAAATGTTGAATGAAATTGGTTAGGGAGGGCGTACGTGACATTACGAAACAAGTTATGTGAGTTGAAGAAGCGCAAAACCAGTGTATTTTGGGGCCCCATCAAGATTTTCGGGACCCAAGTCAACCTCTCCTGCTTGACCTGATGATTAATGTATAAAGCATTCCTCTCGGGCTTAGGTGGCCAGACGGCTGTCGCTCCCATAAAAATCCAAGATAAGTCAAATTAAAAAGAGGAGAAATAGTTAGCGCTAACCGGGAACAACGTTAAGATCATGAAGAAGACTAACATAGGAAATGAAAAGATGTGGTACCTATCTGCCTATCACTATGAGGAAGTAGCTGACTGTTACATATATGTGTCAATACTTTCTTCTTCACTAATAATATTGAACAAAAAAAAAGGCAGTGGCAATCCAGTAGTGCCAGCGCGTTTATGGAAACCGTTCCAGTATTCAGAACTCCAGTAGTTCTGAAGTACGGGAGTTTGATAGATTAAATTCTACCCTGGTTTTAGTTTTGTAATACGTCCTTGGGCTTTACAAACGCAATATTAGCGTTATGGATTTATGAATTCCTACCGCTACTCGGACTAAAATTTGGGTTTTAGGTATAACAGATTTACGCGATAACATAGAAATAATATTATTATTTCTGTGCACTGCAAGGACTTCAATGTAACCAAGTGAAGAATAGAGAAAGGTTACAATTATAATATCTACTATTAGGAAATCGTCGCGGGAGGGAGTGAAGCGAGCTCGTGGACAACGCGGGCCTCGACACGGATAGATAGATTAGGATAGAAGGGTTACCTTCGCCTTAGGTTATTTGTGATAATGCATTTCTCAATCATTATTATTCATAAGATAGAAAACTTTCCACTAAATATCTATACTAGAGATCTGAGTAGAGGTAGTATTTAAATTATAAAACCTTGAATACTACACTGCCGCGGAAACCATACCCGAATCCAGATCGTTTGCAACTCTGAATAGTGGAATGGTTTAAAGTTACGTTTTTTCGTTTGCTTGTAAATATACGCAATGCCGACAGAATTGAAATCTTGAACAATTACTTGTGTATTTTTGAATCGTCATCATCCAAACAAGTGCTTGCCATCAGTGCTAAACGCGCCTAAATAAGTTTTTACTACAAAAAAAAAAAGTATGATGGATGCAGAAAAGAGTCCAACTTCTGTAATAGTTGGACGGACCACAACTCTAGGTATAGGCCGGTAGTCCAATTATTTGAACATAGAACGACTTCTATGGTCCAGCGAGCTCTGCCGCTTCATTTCACCAAATTTAATAAATCTTACCTGTGAATCAGAACTTCCACCATGGCTGGAGAACGTTGGAACTCCTAACAGATTCGTACCCTGATGTCCGAGATCGAACCTCGTCGCCATATTCTGGAACGTTCTGCGCTGCCAACTGCCATTACTAGAAGTGCTCAGCTTTCGACCCGGTGGTACTAATGGAGAGAACCAATGATTCGCAACTAGAATTAGTTAGTTAACTAGTTCATTCGTCGATTAGTCAGGTAGGTAGCTTAGTAGTTAAGGAGTCGACCTCACGATCGAGAGGTACTGGATTCGAATCCTTATCTTAGGACAAATTAAACATAAGAAGTGAGATATTACGGTTACATGTCATTATAACTAAAGTTGTTTAAACTATTTTCAAAATAACTACGGTCGTATCACAGATGTTTGTAAGAAATATCTAAAGGTCAACTCACCTACGATTTATTCAACTACGGTTTAATTGAAATACGACAAAAAAATCCTAACATGTAATTAGGTCCTCAAGTTGATGAACCGCCTACCCAACACGGCCAACTGATTCAAATTTAGGGTAAAATAGAGTGGAATGGACTTGGGTGGAGCAGAGCGGTCAAGGGCAGATAAGGTTAGGTTACAACATTGACCATGAACCAACAAAAGAGGGGATGTGGCGCTCGGTGGCCGCAGCAGCGGCCCGGGCCACCGAGAACATCCCTAATAGATTGCAAGCAGGCATTTATCATTTAGACATGCATAAAAAGAGAACTTCCTATACACAATAAGGTACTGTTTATTTTTAGTTTGTGATTGTGATCTGTTATTTTTCTTTCATGTAACGACGACCTACAGGACTTATAATTTACTCTAAATAAATTAATGTAACAAAGAATCACATGAGTCACTTTGTATTATTGTTAGTCTGATAGCAAAGAGGATCAGAATTTGTTTTTTCATCTCTCCTGTTCGGAAAGTTTAATTTTCATGGGTACGATAGCCGGATGGAAAGTAGCTTATTTCATGGATTTTTTTTTTTTTAATTTTACGTTTTGCCGTGGAGTCCATGATAATTAAGTTACGTCATAAAGCCTTGATGTCATGACTTTGTTTTCCATTTAAAGCCTAGATTACAATGTAACCAATAGATTCGATTTTCAAAACTTTTCTAATGTTGGCAGTATGTACGTCAATTAAAACTTTTTCAAATTGTTCTGATTTTACTTTAAATTTTAACTTATTACTTATCAATATACCTGTTTCATTAAATGTGAGTGTGGTATTTTAATTTCCACACTAGTCAATCACCATAGTCGAAATGAAGAGTATTTAGCTCGGGTGAATGTCACCCATTTCACCCTCGAACTATTGGCGCCCATTTCACCCTCGAACTATTGGCGATTGAAATATCTCAGGTGAAATGGGTGACTTTCACCCCTTGTCTAACAATCTACTATTTCCTTTGTAATGACAAGACAATTTTAAAAAATACCTACAATGAAATGAGTAGAAATCTTCCTGGTTGTTATTGTTGCAGATGTCAAACATAGAGAAGTAATCGTGGGTAGATCCCACGCTGCTGTAAGGCGAATGGTCCCCGTAAAATCCTAAAACAAGACCAACCTTGATACAACTCCGTTCATTTATTACTCTCCAATCGCATGCATCTTTTCTATTGCTGTTGTAGCTCCAACAAATTGAAGAAGATAATATCCAGGACAAGACTTGAACCTGCGACCAGTTCCTTTCTAGGGTGCAATCTCTGACAAACTGAGCTACCTGGACACGTCCTGGATACGTTTTGGGGCAACGTTGGAGCCATCAACCGAATGTAGACGTATATAGGAGGGTCTAGAATATCCAGAAGATGTCCAAGTAGCTCAGTTGATCAGAGTATTCCCCTAGAATGTGACTAGTCGCGGGTTCAAGTCCCGTCCTGGATCCGATCTAAATGTACAGGAAAAGTTAGCATTCGGTACTACTTGCTTCAAAATTTCATTACATTTTTTAACAGTTGTAAGGGGGGCGCTTGACATACTTCGCCCGATGCCAAAAGGTAATCGTTAATCATTATGAAGATTGGGTGCATGTTTGACCGTAGAAAATGGATGGCCGACAACGGTTATTAATATCAAATGCTATCATTTAGGAAAGTACGGACAGTTTGCCATTCAGAAGTTCTTATCTCCTTCTTTTCCTAATCATTCTTGATCTGTCCCAAACCTTCACTTCTGCAAATGCGAGTGACATGTCTTAGGCAGCAAGTGTTCATAAGCCAAAGTTACACTTACCAACAGATACCTTTTTTTTTTCGTGCGGAAATCCCTTCGGGTACCCCCTCGCTGGCCAGCGGGGGCGGTTATGTCGGGCTTGAACCGACTAAAACCGCACGCCGTCTCGTGTCTTCAGACCTTCAGACGGGTGTAAGGTTACCCCTAGAGCATATCCCTCGCACCCCGACTGACCCTGGGCCATCTCCGAATATATCTGTATCGGGACGCAGGGTATACTATCGGTCATATGGAATATGTGTGGCTATTCGATGAAATGACCCACCGATCAAATGACCGATGGGCGGTTAAATAGCTATTCGATGATTTGGCGTTATAGAAATCGTTATAGAAGGCTTCGCAAAGATGTCTTTCGAAAATTAGTACGAAACCATAGAATATATACCCGACGATATATAAAATAACACTCAGCTTACCGGAATCTCCTCTTTCCATTGAAAAGCTTAATGATACTCCTTCTTCAGACACCAAAGGAACGTTTGACAGGTTAGACCTACTGCTGAAGTCACCGCTACCACTGTTGATTCTTCTATTAAGATTGCGATCTGCGTTAGCTCGGCTTATACGTCGAGATGGCACGCAAAACACTTTTGTGCACATCAACCTACGAAGATCGAAAATAATTTGGGGTGTTATGCGACACAACGTCAATTGAGAAAAAGGTCAAATATGGTCGACAAATATTGCCGAACTGGTGGCTTGATTGATGCTGTGAAGATTTAAAAAGCAATAATGATTACTCTAAATTCAAATTAATATAAACATACCTACTCTTAAGTTAATTTTTGGAGGAATACAATGATTTCCAATATTATTAGTATGTATTATGTATAATAACTTCAAAATCATCAAAAAAATACAAAACCGTAGATGACCGTTTTGAAAAATGGAATGCCTTTAAATAAAATTGATTGAAATGTAGAATTACAAGTCTAAACTGACAAAATTGTAAAGAATCAATATTTTATGAAAAAATATTAGTACATTCGATCATATTACCTGCTAGGCTCATCCATAATATGAATTTTGAGAGCAACGTTCTTGTAATTCATGGCGACTGCACCGAAAATCATCTCTCCGAGAACACTCGCGTCCTCCTTCGGGCCCTTGTACTATAAAAAATACCATGATTAAAAAATGTATTAAGAATATAAAGCTTAAAAGTAACAGATACAGTAGATATATGATTCTTTTACATGTACCATAATTATACTGTGCTGTACAGTATTGATATGATGTATTAAACAGCGCGTAAATTAGTCTGTCACTCTATCATTTAAATGTCCGCAGTTACAGCAAGTATCTTTCAACGTAAAAAACTACAACAAAAACTATACTTATGTCTTTGGACTGTCAAGTTCATATAAAAATACATTCCTAAAGACTCAGGGATGTCAGACATACAAGCAGGATATTTTCGCATAGGGCCTTTCATTTACAAATGTGACAGTGCAGTCTTTACGTAATCAAGACTAAATATAATATTTGACCTTCCGAAATATTCAAAACAAGCTCCGTCAATTCATCAAAGACGTGATGATTTACAAGCCAGGTGGTCTACGCTACCAAATACGTCATTATAAATTAAAAATATACGATTTATTCAACGTTTACCTCACGCCCTCGCAACTAACCAATGAGATGAATGTTTTTTAGACAAAAATATCCTCGTATTTTTTTCAAGTTCGATGCTCTTTTGTTAATTTACAATTTCCATGTAGGTTGTTGTTTCTGTTACAAACTCAAAACAACAAGTCAATTTATTTTTCTTATTCCTACACACAGATCAATTTCTTTCGTTTCAAGACTCATCTAAAGAAACAAAATGTAGGTAATATTATATCAGTCTAACTATCTTAATTATACTATATTTTATATTGATGAAAAAATAAACCAAATTGTAGAAGGGAGAAGTTGTAGAACAGACCCCAGGTTCCACAGTGTAAGCTTTTAAAACAACCGGCATCGACGTTCAGATGAGGAAGATTTGATATCAATTAAACCCACTAATTTAGATAACTCATTGAGATATTTAGATCTGTAAATAGTATAAATAACGAGTAAAGTATTACAGAGGATACAATTAGCTATCACCAATTGGGATAACCAAAATAAAATACAGATAGAAGAAACACACAATATAATGATCACAACCATAGCAGACATGTGATGTCTAATAATTAGAATCCAGCTAAATTTATAGCGGCTGCGACATCATAAAGCCCATTTGCAGCACTCTTCATAATCAAAAGGCTAACATCTGAAGTGGTCTAAATTTAGAATGGTCCAGTGATAATGTGGAGTGAATTGACGGTCTTGTGACCATCTTGATGACGGTTGGCGGGTTATTTTTACACCGTTATCGTGATGGACTACGAACAACAGGACGTTATACACACAACATACACACAACATACACACAACATACACACACACTACACACATAACATAGAGTATTTTTTATTAGAAACCAAAGGCTTCAACTTTGGTTTCTAATTCACAAAAAAAAAACAGATAAATGTGTATTTTTTAATTTGGGATTCAAAATCAATCGTTGCTATTTATGTTTTAAGGATTATCAAATGTGTTGACCACGATTACGTCCAATTTTAAGTTAGTTTTCTGAGCTTATTTGGCTTGTATATCACCGATAACACGTGATCATCACGCTACTACCCAAGGGAGCGGAGCAGTAATCATAAATGTCAACAAATCTGGCAGATTCTCATATATTATATGGAAACTAATAAATTACGGGCATATATGGGTTAGAGGGGCAACGGGGGTTCGAAATACGCCCCGGGCAAAGCCGGGGAGGGCCAGGTATAATATTATAAAGAGGAAAGATTTGTTTATTTGTAATGCATGAACTCTGAAACTAATGAACCGAATTCAAAAATTCTTGCACCATTAGTATGCTACATTATCCCTGAGTGCCTATCATAGGCTACTTTTTGTCACGTTATTCCCACGGGACAAAAATTCTTAGCGGGCGAAGCCGCGGGTAACAGCTAGTTAATAATAAAATAATTACGCTCACTATAGTATATTATTTACATTATATAATGTATATTATTATTTCGTTATACGATTCAACATTATTTTGAAGAACGGCGGGTGACCAATTACAATAAACAATATCACTCCAGGTATCATTCATGGTGTCAATGTCACCCACCCACGTATTACAAATGACTATTTTAAATTTTAAATGTGACATTTGTACAGATTTCCAAGAGATTTCCCTATTTACTTGGCGAGATTCCAATTTACAAAAACAATTGTCTGATAAAACTCTCCATTAGTTAAGACTTTGATAGATAGGTAATAATAAATCAGAATGATAAATGGTCAGAAGCAGCGGGTATTCTCAAAAATCCTAAGTGGGAGAGGATACTTTTGTGAGCAAGCAAAATATTTCTACTCCGTCGCACTTAAGGACATACATAAAATAATACATACATACATAAAATCACGCCTGTTTTCCATAGGGGTAGGCAGAGATCACGGATCTCCATTTGCTACGATCCTGACATACAATTCTTGCTTCATTCACTCTCATTACATTCTTCATGCATGCTCGTCGGTTTAGGGTACTTCTGACCTGCCCCTTTTCTAAAACTTCCCCGATTTGGTCCAGGTATGTGCGCCTAGGTCCCCTTCCGACGGTAACATCCACACTCGCCTCATACACCTGTTTCGTTAGTCTTCTTTCATTCATTCTCTCAACATGAGTGAACCATCTTAACATACCTCTCTCAATTCTCGTCACTACATCTTCTATCACTCCACATCGCTCTCTTATCAGGCTATTTCTCACTCTATCTCTCAAAGTCAATCCACACTTACTTCGCAACGCTCGCATTTCTACTGCATTCACACTACTCTGATGCTTTTTCTGGCGTACCCAACTTTCGCTACCATACATAAGAGTCGGCACTAATACTCCTCCATGTACAGCCAGTCGTGCCTTTTCGGACACTTTTCGGCTGCTCATAAAGTTGTGTAGTGCCCCATTCACTCTATTTCCAGCTGTCACTCTCCTTTCAACATCTTCTTCATGCTTTCCATCTCTCGTAAACAATATTCCCAAATATATGAACTCATTCACTTGTTCCACTTTTTCTCCATCTATACAAATCCTACACTCTGTCACATATTCATCTCTTTCAAAAACCATAACTTTTGTCTTACTAACATTCACTTTCATTCCTTTTCTCTCAAAAGCTTCATGCATAGTTGTTACCATCTCCTGCAACTCATCTGCCGATAACGCAAGTAAAACCTGATCATCAGCATAGAGGAGACATTTGACGAGTAATGCCCGCTGCTTTACCAGCTTTCATACTTCTTAATGCATTCACAACTTCATTCATACTAATACCACTTTCATCAGTATCAACATGGTCATCCATCACCGAGGTTAGTGCATGTCCACCATCCTCTCTTTCAAACAAGCTTTCAAAATATTCCTGCCATCTTTTTAACACACATTCTTCACCTTTTACAATACTTCCATTCTGGTCTCTGATAGAGTTCAGCTCAGAGCTCTGCGTTTCTCCTCTGGCTGAACGGATGGATTTCCAAAAGAACTTAATGTCCGCCTGGAAATCCTCAGATAAGCTTTCATCAAAATCGTATTTTTGTTATCTTTCTTTCTGGCAATCATTCCTTTCACTAGCCCTTTCAGTCTTCTATCTGGATCTTTCGCTTCATCCACATCCTCATTCGTAGCTTTCTGCATTCTCTCATTAGCTATGACTGAAAGCCAGTCTAGCCACGCTTTCTTCTTCTCACATACCAACTTTTGCACTTCATTATCCCACCATGCATGCTTCACCTTTTGCACTTTACTTCTCTTACTTACACCACATGCTTGGGAAGCCACACTCAATCTCCTCTTTAAATACCTTCCAGAACTCCTCAATCTCACAAATACTATCAATGTCATGAAACCTTTCAGTCAATTTGCTTTCATACTCCTCTCTCACTTTATCTTCTTGCAAATTGTCTACTTTTATTCTTTCTAGAACATTTACGGGCTCACGCATTCTATGTCTCCATCCCTTAAAGAGATCATTTATAAGGCACATAACCAAAAAGTGGTCTGTATGGATGCCCCCACCGCGATAAGCCCTAGTGTCTAGAATATTTTTCCTCAATCTTTCATCCACTATAACAAAATCAATCATACTTTTCCTGACATCCTTCGCCTCTCTTGTATATATATGAATCCTTTTATGTTCAAACATAGTGTTTGACACACAAAGGTTCCATTCCAAACATACTTCAAACACACCTTTACCATTTTCATTCACTCTTTCATCTCCGTACTTGTCCAGAACCCTTTCAAATATATCACGTTGCAGTCCCACCTATCCACTAAAATCACCTAACATTGTTATTCTTTCATTATCCTTACATTCTCTCAATATATCTCTTACACTCTCCTAAAACTCCTCTCTTTCTTCTTGTACTTTCTGGGACATACTCGTACCAGAGTCTACAGGAGCATAAACCCCTACGACAAAAAATACGAGTGAGTCCCACGTTCATTCTCAAGCCACATCAGTCTAGCATTCACACATTCGAATTCATTCACACACTCAGCCATTCTAGCAGATAGGACGACACCAATTCCCTGGCAAGCTCTGTCGGTACTGGGTAATCCCGACCAGTACGCGGTGTAGGGTCCGTGCTTGGTGGTGTCACATCCTTTCCGCTTCGTCTCATTCACACAAAGAACATCAATCCTTCTTTCATCCATCATCTGACAAACATCATTCACTTTTTCTTCCATCCCTCCTCCAACATTCAATGTAGCAAAACGGCTCCCCGTGAGCCACTTTTGACCCCCCACGGGCAACGAGACGTGACGGGTGGCGTACCGCGTCGCCGCCATGCGGATGATTTATTTTTCCTATCACCATTGCGTTCCCACGAGCCATAGGGAAAAATATGGTCCACCCCCGCAGAGCCCTTTACAGGGATAAGGCGGGATTTCGAGTGTGTCCTGTGACCGCCAACACAGACACCCTCCGTTACACTAGCTTGCCCTCTGGTCACGAATCCTCGGCACGGGTCGGCTAACACCTTGGATCGGGATTTTTTTCCGGGTATGCTCCCTGGGAGTTGGTTTTATTTCGGAGTGACCTTCTCCTAGCTGATTGCAGACCAATGCTGACGAGGCCCATCTCCCCGGGTTTGATTTCAGAGTTTTCCTTCTCTAAGACGGGTTGCAGCCCAATGCTGACGAGGCCCATCTCCCCGAAAACTTAAGGACATTTTTAAGGACATTTTTGTATTAAATTGAATAACATTAAACTTTGCATTCGTATATTTATTCGTTAATAGTGTTGTTCGTTAGCAGTTTAATTTTTAGTAGGCACTTACTAAGTACATACTTATAAAAAAGGATTATGTAGATATTATTACGCTTCTACAACAAGCTTCCTAGTGAAATGAAGAATCTACCTCTTCATAAATTTAAAAGACAAATTAATTACTATTATAAAATTCTAGACTATTTAGATGACAAACAAGCTTGGATATGAACTGTTTGCTCTCTCTTTATGCTACTCAAATGAAATATTGTAATTAGGTTAAGTAAACATGTTTGTAAATAGACCAAAAAAAAAGCCCGCTTAGTTTCTTGCCGGAGTCTTCTCAGGACAGGGCCGCGGTTCGAACCGGTGGTGCATTTGCCAAACATTAGTTTAATTTTTTTGTTTGACGTTTTGTAAGTGCCGTATTAATGGTCTATACAGAATAAATGATTTTTGACTTTTGACTTTTATTCTGTAAATTAAGCTCGTGACATATGTAAGCATGTTACCCACATTTCACCAATATCTGTACAGAACTAACTGTGTAATAATATATATATATATATTTATTATTATAATCATATATTACTAGCTGACCCGGCAGACTTCGTACTGCCTCAATCGATAGCACCTTTTAAACCTTCTCTGGACCTCCACAAATAATTCTTGACCAAAATTAGCCAAATCGGTCCAGCCGTTCTCTAGTTTTAGCGAGACTAACGAACAGCAATTCATTTTTATATATAAGAAGAAGAAGAAGAAGAAAGAAGAAGAAGATTATAATTTCGGTCCCACATTCTAGGACTTGTGTTGACGCGTGGGTCAAGACAAAGACACTGAGGCCGTCCGCAGCCTCATGCGTGTCGCCCGCAATGCGTAAGCGACCTCCGGCGTCTGAGTCGCCAGCGACGCGCGGCGAGCATGTTGCGGGCTCGGCGGGCCGGGAGAGTTCTAAATCTCTCCCGGGCGCGCTCCGCCATCTCCTTCGAGAGCATTACATGCTCGCAGGAGGCAGCGGCGGCCCACACACTCGCGCTCCGCACCATTGCCAGAATCATGCTGCCGAGCGAGAGGACTCCCACCCCGATGGCTGCCACGAGGACACGCCTCGGCGCCTCCCACGCCGGGCAGTCCGCCAGCGTGTGCGCCCACAATGCGTACCTACCTACTGTTTCGTGCAAATCGTATGTATTTTTGCACGAAACAGGCGCCGTATGCTTGCAGACACATAAGGCAGCGGAAGCTGTTAGGCTGAGTCACTGAGTCACATGCCATTTTAATTTTTAACCCACCTAAATACGTTACTTACTAAATTAATGTATCTCGAAACAAAGTGATCTGTCTATGAGTAATATTGCACCGTTCTCGTTCCAACGAAGTGTCATCGTGTAGCCGGCATGTATGTGCCAAAGTCACGTGTTTCGTGGTCGTATTATTATCATTACAAACTAAGGTAAACGGCCTACACTCGGTTTGGCGTCCGTTCAAAAACGCTTTAGAGTTACTTTGACACAAATAAATTGTGTTTTAATTAAGGAATTGTCTTTGATACAGGTATATTTGAAATGTTTATATTACATATAATAAATTATATTTTAAACGCAGTTACCGATTGTTGAAACTTGGAATCTAGGTATCTATCTAATACCTTTAAACGAGATATTCTTGTATATATATACGATTTTCATGAAATTTAATATACTAGGGGTTTCGGGGGTTTCATGTAATTTAATATAAATCGATCTAGCCAGGTTTAATTTTACCAAAGCTCGGTCACCCAGATATTAAGATTTCACTACATTAATTCAATGAAAATTGTAAGCAATTAGTATGCTTACTTTTCCTATAGAATTAGGTATGTCTAGGTGGCTCAGTTGGTCAGAGCATTCCCATTGTAATCTAATTACTTTTGTAATAATTGTAAAAGAGATATCTCTTTTTCCGATCTAAATCTATTTCACTACATTTTTCCAACCTTTTGAAGACCCTTGTCAAGGACTATGAGCAAACTTATAAGTTTAAAGGCCTGCGCAGACGAGAGACATTTGTCTGCAGAGGAGTCAGCCGTTTAAAAGAGAATACTGGGTCCATCCCTTTATTTCGACGTTCGTCACTTTCGAATGCTCATCGCGAACTTAAGTATACTGTGGGCGTTGCTGCGCCTATTCACGTTAGCTCGATTTTTAGGCGAATTCCCTCCACGGTTGTGCAGGGGAATTTTTTTGATATGCGGTGCTTTTATTCTGTTGTGTGCGTTATTCAATACAACTGTAAGGCCTCGGTCACGAAGTCAGCTCATTCAGTCAGGCTCGTTTCAATGCAAACATTGATATGGAACTGGCTTCGAAGGCGATGGCGCAGAGAGCAGGCGACGAGCGGTGCTTACCGGTGTAACAGTGCCCGCATACGGGATATATTTTGAAGGACAAAAAAGTACGCCGAGCATTGTCTCTCGTCTGCGCAGTTATTTAGAATATGTTGGTTTACTGTCAAGTCAAATCAGTTTCTTTTTTATTAAACCGCGTAATTACCAATTAACAGTTAGGTGGGTAACAAAAAAATTATATTGAAAAAAAAAAGAAGATTGGATGTTTAATGTTTTTTCATAATTTAATCATCTCAGTTAAACAATTTATTGTAACCATTTGAATCTACCCAACTACTACATTGTTACCTACCTGCAATCTCTGATTATTCAAAAACCTATGTGTACTTAAGAGTAGTGTTAAGGATTTATTTAAAATAATGAAAAATTACACTTACCAGGTATGTGAAACCCTCTGACACCTCCACAATACTGGGCGCCTCATTTCTCTGTCTGAGGTTTGGCCGGTCATCTTTACTCGCTGGCACTTTCTGTATAGTAGATGAATCAAATAAAAGCTTCCTGCCCCTCTGATCACACTCTTTAAATAGAAGCAATCGTACTTGCTCCGGATTTATCTGATAGGACCTGACAGGACAAAAAAGATAATGATTCCAATAACATTCAGACGTATCAGCCTGTTGCTTAATAAATGTAATGAAATCAAAAATAGAGTGACTGCTGTTTGGCCTTCCAATCCCGGGAGGAAAGCCTGTCAGAGCCTTATCTGTCAATCAATAGGTGTAGTTGGCTTGAACATTAAAGATGTTGATCTACACCCATATCAGACCAGGAATAAGACCTTATTGCCATAGTTGCATGGATGTGATGGGGTGCAAAACTATTCTGTGATATGAAGACACCTGTTCTGAGTTAAGGTGTGTGTTGGTATGATCGTCCAGGAAACAGGAATATAGGGTGGAAGTAGTCAACCATTAAAACTTTTATATATACCTAACTTTTAACTACATACTTTCTAGGCTAAATATATGTGATATTTAGATTCTCTTTTAGGATATGAACAGAAAATGAATTGAAGGCAAAATACGGTAAAATACACAATAAAACACCAAAAATATAAGCTGCATAATCTACCGTATATGGCGTATACCCAGTATATTACATAGACTTATTATTGAATAACGCTAAACTTTCTCCATTTATTTGTCATAGTTTGTTAGGAATCTCCATGTTTTGTTTTATCTTAAAAACAAAGTTGACATGTCAGAACAAAATTTTATAAACCACATTCTTTTTTTAATTAGTTTTTGTTAAAAGAATCCACACTACTCAAAATTGAACATATTGCTTTACAGTAATGAAACACAGACTCAATATATAGGCTACAGTTAGGCTTCTAGTCTCAAAATTTAGAAAATCACAAAATAAACAATACCTATATTTCATTTTATTTCATAGTCACATCAGTTGTTCCCACAGTTGCTTACAAAATTATAAATCTCACAAAGTTTACTAAGGGTTAACTTATGTCATATGCACTCACTGTTTACATAAGTACCACAACTAATAATGATTTACACTAAAATGCACATTCATGGGCAAATACGAGTGAATGAGCGTCCGTGTGCGGTGGAATGTGCTAATGTACTAGCTTACACCTCTTGTAAATAATAAGTAAACATAGAATGCGACCCGCCCCTCTCGTTTGACGTGACTTGACCGTGCGATCGCCTACGCCTGCGTTCGCCCCGCGCCAGTCATCACATGCTCATTGTACTCATACTGATCTGCCAGAGTTGTGTGCGTCACCGCTCCGAAACGAAGATCCACAAGTCCACATATTGCCCTCTTCAGGTCAACCGGCAGTTCGGTACTGACACCCGGCAGGGGTGATCATATCGTACGTCAACATCACAATCGCATGCCACAAACACACAAAAATAGAGTACATTGAATGAAATACGTTTTATTAAGACGTACCTGTCGCGCTTTCGTAATTCGCTATCAAGTTTTCTCTTGAGAGAAAACAGTTTGTCGAATAGTGCCATTGCGTCACACGTAACATTTCACAATATTTTCATTGCTTTATTTTCTGATGTTTCTTTGCAGATCTAATTGCTAATAAATAAACAAAAACCGATTCTTTTAAAACTTCTAATATCACAAATTAGATGTAAATAATCTGTCAGATCACGTGACAAGTCAAGTCATATGATTCATCATAGACAAATGTTTAGGTTTTGATAAAGGTCAAATAATGATGATGATGGAATCAAAATATTATTATTTTAAATTATGCATTCATTTTCAAAGATACCAATTTTATTTACTTAGAAAATTTAACACTATTTTGTAATTTAATGTTACTGAACCGTTTAACTTAGCATCATAAACAATACGTATTATCTTCTTACTTTACACGCAGAAAAATCAAAATTTAATGAATCTTCAATGCTTTAGCCTTAGCCTAAACTTGGCCTAAACTATAACCATAGCTTAACTCTGCATGACACACATGTGTATTTAGTTTTAGTTGTGTTGTGACTTGCGAGTTGTGAATATGGTAACCATATATAAATATTTTTTAGAAGTGGAATTGCCAGTTTCAATATTAGCACATGCTTAAGAAAAAGAGTAAAAATCATAAAAAGTAGTTAACATAAATTTAGTTTATTGAAGTATTTATTGCATTCACTGGAAGGAATATGTAAGCCCGCGTAAACCGGACAACTTTTCAAGAGAAGTCGACGTCCAACGTCATGTCATAATGTCTCACTCGGTTGTCACGACAGAACAGAAGAATCTCGACATGTTGTTTAATTTACAAATACCTTGAAACCTCTATAAACGATTAAATCTACTCTCCACCTTGATGTTGTACCGCTTAGTAGTCTGTGGTTGGCAGAATCATCGGTACCTAAACAACCGATGCTAGGTGCCACTTTAAAAAAAAAAGAAGAAGAAGAAGCCATAGATAAGAATATCACCGCAATCGGTGAATAATTATAAACTTCGGTTATTTTACTACAAATCCCACATACTAAAAATTGTTATTAAATACGATAGGTGTTTCTAAGAAAAACGAAAATGTTTGTTTTACAAGATATTTCTTGCAAATTGGAAGAATACAAAACGACTGTAGCTGAAGCATTAGTAGAAGTTGACGATACAGATGCGGCCTCGAAAGCTTTATTGCAAAGGTATATAAACAGCACACAGTCCACAGATCGTTCTTCTACAATGAGAATTCAAGCAATAATTGATTATATGTATGAAAAAATCAATATCGGCAACTGGAAAGACGTAAAACCATATGTTAGAAAAACAATAACAATTGCCTCATATTTAAAGTTATTAGCTCATGTAAAGTACTGCGACGAAGATAAAGAAACTGTCATTAAGCAGGCATTTAAAATAATTGACTTCGGGTTGTTATTTGGCTGTCCCTTAGATAAGGAGCCCAAACTACTACAAAACTGTGCTACAACACTGAACTCGGCAAACGTTAGGAAACAGTGTGAAATGTCTAAAAGAATATCAAATTTAACGAACGCTGAAGCCAGCGATAGTTCTTTAGAGTATACTAAATTAAATACTACTCCAATAGAAGTAATAAACTGTCCAAGTATGGAACATTTCTATAAATATTATATTTTGGCAGAAAAACCTGTTATTCTAGATAATTGTATAAATCATTGGTCAGCATTACACAAATGGAACGATCAAAATTATTTTATTAAACTTGCTGGACCCAGAACAGTGTCCATTGAAATTGGAAGCAAATACACAGATTCTGATTGGACACAAAAACTTGTAACTATAGAAGAATTCATTGAGCAATATATTAACCAAAGTCATGGACCCACTGGTTATTTGGCTCAGTATCAATTATTTGACCAAATACCTGAACTAAAAAATGATATCACTGAACCCGAATACTGCTGTTTTTCTGAAAGTAATGAGCCTGTTGATGTTATGGCTTGGTATGGCCCAAAAGGCACTGTCTCCCCGTTGCACCATGACCCTAAACGGAACTTGCTGTCTCAAGTAGTAGGTGAGAAAAGGCTATTTCTATTTTCTCCTTCAGATTCAGAGCATCTACATCCTCATGAACATGAGTTACTAAATAATACAGCACAAGTTGATCCTCGGCAACCAGATTTAGAAAGGTATCCTAAGTATAAAAATGCCACACCATATTACTGTATCTTAAAGCCTGGACAGATGTTGTATATTCCACCGAAATGGTGGCACTTTGTTGAGTCACTGTCTATTAGTTTCTCAGTAAGTTTTTGGTGGGAATGAGTTTCTCGGATTTTTGTGCTGTGGGGGGGGGGGGGGGTTCTAGTTTACAAAATCAAGTAACTGATACAGCAGTAAAATAATAAGATTTTGACTGAAGAGTCTAGCCTGAACAAGATGGTTTTCATGCTATTGCAGTTAATTCTGTGCCCTATGTACTTATGCACAGGCTTAGTCAGCTCTTAGTTTCAGAGGGTTTAAGATTTTGGTTAAGAAAATAAAACAACAAAAATTTGCATGCAGTCACATTATTAATGTGTGAAATAAGAGACTGTTGATTGATAGATAATATTTTGAATTTAATTGGGGTTACACCCATGTACTTATCTAAGGTCGTTACTGATTTTGGTGACAGTAACGAATTAAAATAAAGATATTAAAACTTCTTAAATTTCATCTAGTCATATGTTACAATATATTGATGAAAGCTGTGATTACTTTAGGACCAAGGTGTTGGACCCTTAATAGAGAGTTTGTAAGTTCAGTGCCAAGGTGAACCTACTCTTAATTCAAACATTTACCATAGTTACAAGTGGTTGATCAATATTTAAAAAAATATGTATTGTAGATTATAAGTATAAGGTTCATTATCTCTTTGAAAGCCACAAAGTTGTGGTTCAGTCTTACTATGCATCAATGTACACATTTGGCTAAAGGAAGATTCACAAGGCCCTTGTAACATGATAGGATACTCAATTATAAACTATAATAATAAAGAGATTGAAACTAACTCACAATAATCAAATTTTGCTTATCAAGCCACAAAATTGATCTCTCTATAAATTGATCTTAAGTACAGATAGCATGCTAGAACTAAATATTAAAAAAGAAAAGAAAATATAAAGTCCCCACATAACTTTAGTTCTAGAATACAAACTGTACTTTAAACTAGTTTCAAGTCGAGACTCATGACTGAGTATTGTTCTAGAATACGGGCTCTAGTCTCTTGTAGCATATCTTATACCATAGGTATTAGATTTTTTTTCAAAATGATTGCTTTGCCTGCTTCGTTTGTTGTCAACCCTATGTTATATATATATATATATATATAATATATTATAACTTAAAGTAAATTACGCTTTTATATGCAATAGGTACTTTTAATAAATAAAAGATATATTGTTGAAGATAATCTTTTATTTATATTCACTATTCAGTGCTCTGCCAATTAGCATTCTCCGAACTTCAGATGTACCAGCGCCAATTTCATAAAGCTTAGCATCTCTTAGAAGCCTTCCAGTTGGATAATCGTTTATGTAGCCATTACCTCCTGTAAAAGAAGATATTGAACATTAGCGTATAATATTGAAGTATACATATATTCTCCAGTATTTCAGCTCAGGCATAATGCTATGAAGTTTAACACACCATCACTATTTTCTAAATCAGTATAAATCACAAATTAATAAGATGAGTCTACAGGGCCCCACCAAGATCCGCAAGGCCTAAGTCAACCCCACCTGCAAGTCAGTACACCTGCTAGTTGGCGGACGAGGCTTTCCTTTCAAGGCGCAGGCTTTCCTCTCGAGGTTTGGGTCAGACTGCCGTCGCTACCGTAAATAAAAAATTAAAAAACTAAATTATGTAAAGTAGGAGCAGGTCCCAGCAGTAATTGAAGATCAGTTGAAATAGAATAAGGAAGTCCCCTAAACAATTCAAGTTCAAGCAACAAATCCAAACTTACCTAAAATCTGTATAGCATCCAATGCTACCTGTGTAGCTTTTTCAGCGCAGTAGAGGATGACGCCCGCGCAGTCTTTACTATTCGTGTTGCCCTGGTCACATGACCTCCCAACGTTGTACAAGTAGCTTCGACATGCACTCAATGTTGTGTACATATCCGCCATTTTGCCCTAAAAGTCATATCGTATTAAAATATTAGCCGAAGGTAAGTATCTTATTGCACAGTTCCTACTGACTTGTCCCTTGAGGATGTATGGGCAAACCAGTAAGGACGTTCTAAGCAAAAACTAGATGACGAGTACCCGCAGCTGGCAAGTATGTATGTAATTTTTAAGGCTCCAACTTCTCGTAACCGCACTGGCAACCGGGACCAACAGCTCAACGTGCTCTCCGAAGCACGGAGGAGTCTCGCTGTGTTAAAAATGGTAACCCAAAGACTGACCTGGCTTTATTGCTGAACCTTGCAATGCGCTAAACTCCTCGGTTACCATTTAGCCACGAGCCCCTGAACAACAACTATAATATATAGATTTAGATCGGAAAACGAGAACATCTAGGACGAGACTTAAACCCGCGACCAGTCCCTTACATGGAGAATACTGACCAACTGAGCTACCTAGACACGTCCCGATCTAAATCTATAGGAAACGTTATCATACTTATTGCTTAAAAATTGCATTTAATACTAAACATATGTACGTATGTATGTATGTAGGTATACGGCAGTGTCCCCTCTGATAACAGCAGAGGGGTACCTGGAGCAGCACCCATCCCCGCAGGCCTTGCAGGCCCGCCATGCCCTGACCCCCTCGTGCAATGGGGTCAGCTGGCCCTGAAAAGGGCCGGTTGGTCAGATTCTTGGCCGTTGACGTTGACGCCAGCTACTCCAGAGGAACAATCAATGATGCGTCATCGCCCACGTTGCCCAGGGTGCCCCAAACTTCGAGGTGATCCAAACAGTCGCACCCCGGTATAAGGTATACCTTTCTTTTTTTTTTTTATCGTGCGGAAATCCCTTCGGATACCCCCCCGGCGGCCAGCGGGGGCGGTTATGTCGGGCTTGAACCGACTAAAACCGCACGCCGTCTCGGGTCTGCAGACGCCGGGGTGTAAGGTTGTCCATAGAGCATATCCCTCGCACCCCGACTGACCCTGGGCCATCTCCGGTTTCGAGATGGCCCCCTCGGGTTTGGGAACCACGGTATCCCCGTCTTTCCCTGGTTTGGGGGAGGGGCGCTAGTCACCCCACCGTCCCGGTCTGCTTCTGCTGGGGTGACAGGCGGCCTCACCTACCACCCCCAGGCCTGCGCTCATGGAGGACGGAGGTCGTTGAGCGACCTCCGGCGCCTGAGTCGCCTGCGACGCGCGGCGAGCATGTTGCGGGCTCGGCGGGCCGGGAGAGTTCTGAGCCTCTCCCGGGCGCGCTCCGCCATCTCCTTCGCGAGCATCACATGCTCGCGGATCTAGAGTACCTACCTACAACCCCCTATCTATAGTAGGTTTCACCTGTATTAGCTGGAATTCTCCAATATTCTTGCCGAACTGTTTTCTGGTGTGTGCGTAGTTGAAGGCTACATCGACTGCCGCCTGCATGATTCCCACGGGGCCAGCCGCAAGGACCAGCCTCTCTAGGTCTAAACCAGACATCAACACGTAGACGCCTTTGTTTTCTTCGCCAAGCATATTTTTTGTTGGCACCTAAAACAATTTGGAAGTGAAAACTTCTTTAGGCTCGTTTAGTACTTTTGGGTGAACAAAAATCATGGAACTAGCGTCATCGTCAAGACATCCTTTCCATATTTAAAAATGGATGGATGGATGGCGGGAGGGTTGTATGATGAGGATTCCAAAAATACACACGTAATTGTTCAAGTTTTCACTTCTGTCGGTACTCCCGGAGTGCCTCTGTAACCAAAATTACTAGTATTCCCCCTAACCCCTCCAACTAAGCCAAATTGCTTGTGTTAGGAGTGGGCTCACTTCCGTAGTGCAACGGCTCAGTATACTAAAAACAAAAAAATAATTAACTCATTTACGTATCTATTTTCTGCGTTCCGTTCCAAATTCAAAATTAATAAAATTCCAGATAGGAACCGTGACATAATTTTTGTAATAAACAGCTTATCTAGTAGGTTTATCCTACATTTACTAATATAAAATCAATGCCCTACACTACATAGAAGTAATTTTAAAACTAGTAATTCAGTGTGTCCGTTATGCTAGCGTACACAAGAGCTATATCCAGTTGGTTACTATGCCATTAAACTCTGTGTAAATACTGCCTAATTAGTGTAAAAATAAAAAAAACTCTTCCTCTATAGTCTAGGAAATAAACACCATTTTCACTGTGTACGCTGGCGTCACGATCAAGCTAGCGTACACATGGCCGTACTCGAAAACGGCTAATTGTAAAGCAACAAAGTTTACACTCAAAAATAGTGCTCTAATACTTCTCCCGCTATGCAAAATTTCATAAAGATTGCTCTTGTAGGAACAGAGATATTGAACAAGACTTTGCAATGACATTCGGAGCTGGCGTTATGGCAGCGTACACATAATAGTTCTTATAGAAAGGAAACTTTTCTTTTAATAAATGCTATATGTATAAATAGTGCGTGAAATTCTGCCTCTATTAGTGTAAATACTTTATGCGAATTCGCAGTGGAATAATTAAAAAAACCATGTTAATTTCTGTTCATAGTACAGGTACAGATATGCTCAAAAGTGATTTGTCAAGTTTTTTAAAATACAGAACTAAAACTGAAACGTGAAAACTGAAAGTGAACGACCATGAGAGCTGCCATAAGACGTGCAAGCGCGAGGTAGAAAGTATTATAGTCTATTTCACATTAGCATTTGAAAATGTTCCATTCCACGCAAACCAACTTTTTACAGTCAAGCACGTAACTTTATTCGTCATTTTAATTTAATTTATGTCAAAACACATCATGCTAACTTATATTAGAAAATAACGCTAAATCTCTGTTTATAATTTCACTAATAATTCATTTTGTTCGCGACTGTACGTCAATACATTTGTTTCTAGAACTTAACATAATTTTTTTTATTATTCCACTGCGAATTCGCATAAAGCAATTACACTAATAGAGGCAGAATTTCACGCACTATTTATACATATAGCATTTATTAAAAGAAAAGTTTCCTTTCTATAAGAACTATTATGTGTACGCTGCCATAACGCCAGCTCCGAATGTCATTGCAAAGTCTTGTTCAATATCTCTGTTCCTACAAGAGCAATCTTTATGAAATTTTGCATAGCGGGAGAAGTATTAGAGCACTATTTTTGAGTATAAACTTTGTTGCTTTACAATTAGCCGTTTTCGAGTACGGCCATGTGTACGCTAGCTTGATCGTGACGCCAGCGTACACAGTGAAAATGGTGTTTATTTCCTAGACTAAAGAGGAAGAGTTTTTTTTATTTTTACACTAATTAGGCAGTATTTACACAGAGTTTAATGGCATAGTAACCAACTGGATAAAGCTCTTGTGTACGCTAGCATAACGGACACTAATTCAGTGCAGGGCGCGACTGAAATAAATTGAGCTGAGCGATCTTACTTGAAAATAAGACATCCTACTACGGTCGCGCACTTAGCTAAGGCCGCGCACTCATGAAACTGTTTTTCGATGATTATTCCTCAATGGTAGGTACATTGGACATGAACCATCTCGCTTCAAAACCCTCCTCAATGTCTACACTATCACCGTGGTACATTTGGCCAAGATCGCACTAGTGGTTACGGAGGAGTTCAGCCACCAATATATATACCAATATGTATAAGAGCGGGTATAAGCCAGTTTATTTACTTACATAATTATACCTACCTACTCAATTTATTATACGACTAAGTTAGTATAGATAGTAAGTTAAATGTGACTTTGTCTACTTATAATATCCAAATACCTACTGCAATAACATATATATTATGATAAGCACAATATTTAAAGAGAGTAGGTACCTATCGAATGACAAAGAATGTCAAGGACAGATGAACGTGCAAGACCTGGGGGTCTAGACAAAGTGACATTCTACTAGTGTCACTTTGTCTAGGCCCTCTGACGTCCTAAGTGATATTTTTTACAAAATGCATTAAAATCATTGTGACGCCTGGAGTAGGTAATTTTTTTAATAATTGTATTGTAACTACTTATTTAATAAATATTCTTATGAAGTAAGTGAGATGTTGAACTGTATATTCAAGTGTCTGATGCCTGTAAGTCACATTAGTCACGTCAGTAGAGCATAATAAAATTATGACTAGCTGTCCCCCGCGGCTTTACCCGTGACATACTTCGATCCTCGTGGCACGTAACCTATACCTGTGTATGCAAATTTGCCTGATTTTTATATACATATATGATTACTGCTCCGCTCCCCTGGGTAGTAGCGTGATAATATATAGCCTTCCTCGATAAATAGGCTATCCAACACAAAAATATTTTTTCAATTCGAACCAATAGTTCCTGAGATTAGCGCGTTCAACCAAACAAACAAACAATCAAACTCTTCAGCTTTATAAATAGTACTATTAATAAAGTATAGATATGTTGTACTTAATTAATACCTGTCAGGTCGTTACATATTATTAGGGAGGTACCTTTTTTTTCATGCGGAAATCCCTTCGAATACCCCCCGCTGGCCAGCGAGGGTGGTTATGTCGTGTATCGACTAAAACCGCACGGTGTCCTCCCCAAGTGTCCGTTGACGGGCACCCCGGGTAAGCCCTCGAAAGGATAACCCCAGGGTAGTATATCTTTGTTATATATTCTCCCTCTAAATACTTCAAGAATATAAGTTGTAAGTAAGTGTCAAATTTCTCCTGACCCCAAGCTCATTATATCCTACCATTCCCATCACAAATAAAGTAGGATACATTAAGGGATAAAAAGGGTACACTCCATACAGACGTAAATACAAAAATCTAAGAAATTTGTTTTGTACTCTTTCCACCATGATCCTATATTTAGCTTCATGTGGAGACCAGATGACTGCGTTACATTCAAGTTGACTCCTAACCAAAGCGTTATAAAAGTGCTATAATGGCGTTAATATTAGTAAAGCCGCGGGCCATACGAAGAATAAAGCCTAGGTTTCTGTATGCTGTTTTACAGATTTTCGTAATGTGGTTCTGAAACGTTAAGCCTGTGTCAAGACTTACCCCTAGGTCCCTAATCTCCGCGACTCGAGCTATCGGTACTATGTCAATACTGTACTCATGCAGGATAGGTGAGCGCTCGAGAGAATGATATCATAGCACATTTTGAGGTATTGAACTGGAGCCGGTTTAATTGACTCCAGGCTAGAACCCGATCTATATCTCTTTGTAGCCTCACACAATCCTCGACGCTTCTTATAGCTAACGATAGCCTAAGATCATCAGCGAACAATAAGCATTGGGCATCCTTGACTACATTAGGTAGGTCGTTTATCATTATTATGAACTGTAGAGGCCCAAGGTTGCTGCCCTGGCTTACGCCAGATCTCGTAAAATACGGTTCTGATCTATGACCCGCATACTCCACATACTGCTTCCTATCGCTCATGTAACTCGCAAAAAATTTCAGTAACTTTGGGGTGAAACCCACAGCGGCCAACTTTTTAAGCAAGACATCATTATCGACTAAGTCGAATGCTTCTTTAAAGTCAAAGTAGGCATAAAGTCGGTTCATCCGTTCAGGAGCTATGATGTCACAGACACGTCGCGCTAACTCCCCGTCGTTTTTGCGACAGGGGTTAATAAAAGATTGGTGGCAATGGAAACAACATAATATTGAATATTATAAATATTAACTTTTTTTTATTCAATAGAAAGAATAATGTCTGTAATGTATAACCATATTCTTGTGACTCAATAAGTGATTTGATTTGATTGAATATGCCAGAAAATAAACAAACTCACTTTTGCAGTTATAATATTCGCACAGCGCAGCGTAAAGAACTTTCTTGGACTGTGATATTCGTTAGGAATTAAGATGTAAGCTTTAGAATTGTATAGGTAAGCACCACGTTTCAACCTCGCGATGGCGTCCGTGTTAAAATGCATCACACTATTCGATTACCTCTCGAATATAGCAGAAGAAATGACTAAAAGAAATTATATTCCTTCAAGTACAATTTTTTTTAGGTAGATTTCGATGAAATCGATCTACCTTATTTATTTTTATTTTTTTTCGTGCGGAAATCCCCTCGGATACCCCCCCGCCGGCCAGCGGGGGCGGTTATGTCGGGCTTGAACCGACTAAAACCGCACGCCGTCTCGGGTCTGCAGACGCCGGGGTGTAAGGTTGCCCATAGAGCATATCCCTCGCACCCCGACTGACGCTGGGCCATCTCCGGTTTCGAGATGGCCCCCTCGGGTTTGGGAACCACGGTGTCCCCGTCTTGCCCCTGTTTGGGGGAGGGGCGCTAGTCGCCCCACCGTCCCGGCCTGCTTCTGCTGGGGTGACAGGCGGCCTCACCTGTCACCCCCAGGCCTGCGCTCATGGAGGACGGAGGTCGTTAAGCGACCTCCGGCGCCTGAGTCGCCTGCGACGCGAGGCGAGCATGTTGCGGGCTCGGCGGGCCGGGAGGGTTCTGAACCTCTCCCGGGCGCGCTCCGCCATCTCCTTCGCGAGCATCACATGCTCGCAGAAGGAGGTGGCGGCGGCCCACGCGCTCGCGCTCCGCACCATTGCCGCAATCATGCTGCCGAGCGAGAGGACTCCCACCCCGATGGCTGCCACGAGGTCACGCCTCGGCACCTCCCACGCCGGGCAGTCCGCCAGCGTGTGCAGCCCTGAGTCCTCGCTCGCGTCACAGTGATGACACTCAGGCGTTGGCTCCTTCCTGATCCGATGCAGGTGGTCCCCGAAGCACCCCTTCCCGGAGATCACCTGCGTTAGTCGGTACGAGAGGCTTCCGTGTCGCCTCTCTAGCCAATCCTCCATGATGGGCCTTACCGCCGCTATTGCGGCGTGCCCTGCGCTTGGTCGCCCAAGTCGTTCCTTCCACTCCACCACGATGGCCTGGCGGAGCTGGGACTGCATGGCCTCGATTTCTCGATGCTCGGGGTTCAGTCCCTGCTCCCGCGCCTCCTTTCGCCACTGGTACAGTTGCGAAAGGGCTCTCGCCTCCAGGTCCCATGGCGGAGTTCCGGCAAGGAGACTCGCCGCCTCGAAGGAGATCGTGCGGTACCCGCGGATGACCCTGATGGCCATCACTCGCTGCGGAGCGCGCAGCATCCGCACACTTCCGGCCTTCAGGGCCTCCGCCCATATTGGGCACCCATACAAGGCCATGGACCGCACGATCCCCGCGTAGAGTCTCCTGCAGGAGTCATCGGGCCCCTTCATGTTGGGCAGCAGCCGCGCCAGAGCGAGAGCTGTGCCCTTCAGTTTGGGGGCCAGACTTCGGATGTGCTCTCCGAAGTCCCATCGGTCGTCCAGCACGAGCCCCAAATATTTCATTTGGGGCTTGATGCCGATGCGATTACCTCCCACGATGAGACTGGATCCCTCAGGTGGCTTGCTCCGAGGCCCATGAAAGAACAGGGCCTCGGTTTTATGCAGAGCCACCTCGAGACCCAGCCGCCGGATCCGCTCCACGACTTGGGCAATCGCGGTCGTGGCCTTCAGGGTCGCTTCGCGGTATGTCGCTCCGTACGCCGTCACGAGCGTGTCGTCCGCATAACACGTGACGGCGGCACCGTCTGCGAGCTCACCGCGAAGCACCCAGTCGTATCCGATGTTCCACAGGAGCGGCCCCAGGACCGATCCCTGCGGAACACCGCACGACATCTCACGCCGGCCGAGACTGGTCACGGTTGGGTAGAAGACGGGTCTCTCCGTCAAATACGCCCCGACTATGCGGCGGAGGTAGAGAAGCACTTCGTGATACACGCGCATGATGGCATCCACGGTGGAGCGCCTCTGGCGGAAGCCATATTGGCCATCCGCCAGGTCCGGCCCCACTCTTGAGAGGTGCTCGACGAGGCGCTTCGCAATTACTCTTTCAAAGAGCTTGCACACCTCGTCGAGCAACACTATGGGCCGGTAGGCGGACGGTGAGTCGCTGGATCTCCGCCCTTCCTTTCGGATAAGGACCAGTTTCCCCGTCTTCCACAATTTCGGAAACTGGCCCCGCTCCAAACATGCGCTGAGAAGCCCTCTCAGCTCGAGAGCGTCGTCGACTAGAGCTAGGACCCACGCTCGGCCTGGAATGCCGTCGTCGGGTCCCGGGGCGGTGCGTTTGGCTCTCAGCCTTCTCACCGCCAGCTCTAGTTCTACCCAAGTGACCTCGGGCACGTCGTCGTCATACACGTCGGGCACCATTGGCAACCGAGGCGGAGTCATCTGCGGTGGAACATGTTCCACCGCCCGCGGTGGGAACAGGGAGCTAACAACTCCTCCGAGCAGCTCCGGCTGGAGACACTGGGTCAACGGCGGGGCCTTGGGGCGCAGTTTTCCCCTTACCATTAGGTAGGGCCGCCCCCAAGGGTCCCGCTCCAGCGTCTCCAGCAGTTCGCAGCGGGCCTCCTTTCTGGCCCGCCTTATCTCTGCTCGGAGGGCACCTCTGGCCTCCCTGTATCCCTCGTACAACTCCGCCTCTCGGGCCTCCGCATCTGCGGGGCGGCGACGCCTCCTACGGAATCGGGCCCACCGGCGGTGCGTGATCACTTAGGCCCGTCTGAGCCTCGCGATCTCCGACGACCACCAGTAGACCTGACCCCTCGGATTCGAAATCGCCGCGTCGCAGACACGGGTCGTGGCCTCCCGGAACCACTCCGCCTCATCGTCTACGTTGACAGGCCTGCCCGGCGCAGAGGCCCAGGCCTGTACGATGGCGGCTTCCAGGAGGAGCTCCCGATCTAGTCGCTTAAGTGCCCAACGTGGCTCGGGTGGAGCCGGTGTGGCCGGCGCATCGCTCGCGGGGGCGGAGACGTCAAACCGAATATATCGGTGATCCGAACTTGTCTCCTACCCCAAAACGACACGCCAGCCCTGAACACGTCGCGTCAACGAGGGACTCGCGAACGAGATGTCCACGATTGAACTGGCCTTCGAGGTCACGAACGTGTCCACGGCTCCCCGATTTAGGAGGTCTAGGCCGAGTCCTTCGGCCCAGTCCTCCAGTGCCCTGCCTCTATCCCCCGCCGGGCCCCTATCGTGACGGGAACCCCACGCCAACGACCAGGCGTTGAAGTCCCCGAGCACAAGGACCGGGCGGGGGTGGCAGGCATTGACGACGACTGCCAGCTGACGGAGCCATTGCTCATACGAGTCATCAGCTATGTCTCGGCTCGGCGTGAAGTAAGCAGCCACGACCGCTATGTCGCCAACCGCCGCCGCCACGCAGCCGGGTCCCCTTGCAACGACGGCAAGAGGGGGGCTGCCGGCGGTAGGGTTGTGCACCAGTGCCGCCGACTCATCCAGCGCGGTTTCCCAGGCAGGCCCGAGGAACCGGTAGGTGTATGGGTCGGCGACAGCGGCGACATTTATGGCCCACTGTGCCATGCTCTGGAGCAGAAGGTCCTGAGCATGAGCACCGTGGCCAACATTCACCTGCAGGATGCGGAGTTGAGGATCCATTATGGAACCCCCATCTCCGCATCCCGCTGTGACCTGGAGGCGGAAGGCCGGCCTCCCGGCTTCGGCTCCCCTCTGGCGCAGGCCTTGCTTCCAACCATGTGGTCGGCCGGCTTGCCTCCCGCTGCACACCTAAAACAGTGCAGCGGGGCGTCGCACGTGCCGGCCTTGTGACCGGGTTGGCCACAGCGGAAGCAACGGTCACCCGCCGTCACTTCCGCCGTGCAGTGCACCCTCATATGGCCAACCGACAGGCACCTAAAGCACCTAGCCGGTCGGGCCTGCAGACCTGCGCCCTCAGGAAGCCTCCTACCAGGAGGCTCCGCCCGTCAGCCTTTTGGGCCGCCGCGATAGGGCAGCCGACAACTGCTGCCCCCTGTCCACCGCGGCCGAAGCGTATAGCTCCGGCCTTCACTGTGTCCGGGGAGCAGTCCCCGGCCTCCGCCGCGGCGAGCCTAAGCTCCTCAGCCGTGACGGAGTCGTCCAGGCCCGTGATGCGCACTTCTGCGCATTTAATGGGCCTGGACACCCGGACGTCGGCTGCATCCAGCGACTCCCTCAGCCTAGCCGCTAGGGCGTCAGCCTTGGGGCTACTGGCGGCGCCGGGGACCTCAAGAAGCCGGGCTCCCGTCCGTGTGCTCTTGCACCGGACGCCCGGGATCTCGAGGGCCTTGAGGTCCACGTTGGCCTTTACCCTGGCCAACACCTCGGCATACCCCATGCCTCTCGACGCTGCCTCCACCGTCAAAGTGACGACGACGGCAGTTGTTCGAGGGGCACGGAGCTTCCCCGGCACTGCCTTCGCGGCGGCCGCGGCCCTCCTGGCCTTTTTGGCGGCCTTCCGCCTGCTTTTATTGGCTCCAGCCACCTCCCAGCCCCCTTCCAATGGGGTGGAGGTAGCCGGAACCACGGCTGGGGCTGGGGCTGGGGCCAGGGCTGGGGACGTCTTCCCCTTGCCTTTGCCCTTCCCCTTACCCTGATTGGTTTCTTGACTACTGTCGAATTTAAAAAAAAATTCTTCATAGGAGGTCTAGTTATAACCCCCTGAGTCCGAAATGACCACTGGTCAAAAAGTTTATATATATATTTTAGGCGTAGAGGTGTACGAGTTGATTTTACTACCAGGTGTTAATACCAATAGCGCAACAAACGGAACTTGGTTGGATTTTAAGCGGCACAGTACAACCACAAAACTACTGTAACGTCGTATTGGTTGATTTAAGCGATATTCGTAGATTCTGGGAGATAGAGGACCTCTGTGAGAATAAGATAGACATGCCCAAAGATGATTACCAATGTATGCAACAATACCAGTTGGAAACAACGCGCCGACCGGACGGGCGCTACGTTGTAAGGTTACCACTTAAAAAGTATGCTACTGAGAAATTAGGGGAGTCCAAAACCAAGGCAGTCGCCCAATTTCATCAGTTAGAAAGAAGATTTAGCAAAAATAAAATAATTCATGAAAGTTATAGACAATTCATTAATGAATATTTATATTTAAAACATATGAAGGCCTGCGCCGGTAACCAGACACCGGTATCGTATTTACCTCACCATTGTGTAGTGCGAGCCGAGTCAACGACCACAGCCACGCGTGTCGTTTTTAACGCGTCAGCTAAAACATCGACGGGATATTCATTACATGATCTCATGTTTTGCGGGCCAAATTTACAAAAAGATCTATTATCTCTTCTAATCACTTGGAGACAATTTCGGATTGCCTTCACTGCTGACATAGAGAAGATGTTTCGGCAGATTCTTGTCCACGAAGATGATCAGGCTCTTCAGAGGATAGTATGGCGGGACAACCCCTAGCTACCACTGCAGGAATACCAGTCGAGCACTGTTACCTACGGGACGAAGGCGGCTCCGTTCTTAGCGATGATGACGCTTAAACAGTTAGCTAAAGATGAAGCTCATCGGTTTCCAGAAGCAGCCAAGGTCGTGGAAACCAGTTTTTATATGGATGACGTACTCCATGGTCACCAGGACCGGACCTGGAGTCCAGCTTAAGTCCGACCTAATAGCACTTTTGAAAGCCGGTGGATTCAACCTTCGAAAGTGGTCTTCCAATAACCTGGAACTCGTGGAAGAATATTATACAAATAATAGGGATGATCAGACATATAACTTCAAACACCAAGAGTCCACCAAAACTCTCGTATTGCAGTGGCAGTCACGTGCTGATCATTTCACATTCCAATTAAAAATAGAACCTCCTACCAAACTTACCAAAAGAACCCTACTTTCGACTATACCCAAGATCTTTGATCCTCTGGGCTGGTTGTCACCAGTAACAACCAAATTCAAATTACTTTTTCAAGAAATCTGGTCCCTCAACGTACAATGGGATGATGTCTTACCGAACGACATCACCTCAAAGTGGGATACCATGAAAGAAGATGTAACGAAGCTCAACAGTGTCAAGATTCAACGATGGTTGCAAACCAAACAAGGTGACACTATAGAAATACATGGATTTTGTGACGCTTCTGAAAGAGCTTATGCACGTGTCATTTACTGCAAGGTATATACTAAACCGAATACTGACCCATCAGTTGTCATTGTAGCGGCCAAATCGCGTCTCGTTCCGGCAAGAAAAATCGTTTCACTACCAAGGTTAGAGCTGTGCGCGGCCGCCCTACTAGCAAGCTTGATGAAAACCACATGTCAATGCTTGTCCAAGTTCAAAATTAAAATATTTGGTTGGTCAGATTCTACGGCAGTGCTAGGTTGGTTAAGTGGCGACATTAGCCGTTGGAAACCATTCGTTGCTAATAGAGTCGCGAAAGTTGTAGACGTAATACCACCAACATGCTGGCGTTATGTGCAATCAAAACAAAATCCAGCTGACTGTGCCAGCCGTGGTATCAGTGCTGAGCAACTTATTAACCATCCTATTTGGTGGCATGGACCAACATGGCTGTTGTCTTTCGATGAGAAAACCAACAAAAACATCTCGTATCATACTTCTGAAGAATTAAATAAACATAAGTTGATAAACGTTGCGACATTGAAATCCGAGAACCCAGTCATTAGCGCGCTACTAAGCAGACACAACGATTTTGCGCGCGTCTCAAGAGTGCTCGCTTGGACATTACTATTTACTTTACGTCTGCAAAACAAACCAACATATTTAACCATACCAGAATTGAGAAAAGCGAAAAGAATATTGATCCTATACGTACAATCAGAGTTTTTCGAAGACATTATTTATATTAGAAAACATAAGAAGCCGAATCCCAAAAGCCGAATATTGAAACTAAATCCATACTTAGATAACCAAGGCATTTTAAGAGTCGGCGGACGAATCGCAACTGCAGGTGTACAGAATAACATGAAGCATCCTGCGATTCTACCAAATAACCAACATATAACAGATATGCTCATTGAACAAGCGCATAAAATGACCTTCCACGGAGGCGCTCGTTTAACGTCAGCGTGGCTGCGTCAGCAGTATTGGATACTAGGTGGCAACAGAGCGGTTAAGAAACTGCTCCGAAAATGCGTCGTTTGCAGAAGATATAGTCCTTCCAAGCAAGATCAATTAATGGGAGACTTACCAGCAGCGAGAACCAATATAACTCGACCCTTTTACCATGCGGGGGTTGATTTCACAGGCTTTGTAGACGTCAAGTCAGCAAAGGGACGGGGAGTAAGGTGTACCAAAGGGTATATCGCCGTTTTCGTTTGTATGACAACCAAGGCCATACATTTAGAAATAGTGTCTGATCTCACTGCCTCGGCTTTTATAGCAGCTCTTCGTAGATTTGTAGCTAGACTGGGAGCTCCCGGGCACATGTACAGTGACAACGGGACTAATTTCATAAAAACCAACAGAGTGTTACAAGAAGAGATAGTCAACCTTAGAGCAATTGTAGACGACCAGTTCTATAATATTATAACAGAAATGCAAATCGAATGGCATTTTAACGCGCCGTTATGGCCCAGTGCTGGTGGTATATGGGAAGCAGCGGTAAAGAGCCTTAAATACCACCTGAAACGGGTTATAGGAGAACAAAGGTTGACGTATGAAGAATATTCAACTTTATTAGCACAAGTAGAAGGATGTCTCAACTCTAGGCCTCTATGTCCGCTCACCGAGGATCCGGAGGATCTAGACATTCTTACCCCAGCTCATTTCCTCACAGGAGGACCCACTTTGACCATAGTTGAGACAGAAAAAGATTTACGAACCAGGTGGCAACTTACTCAGAAGATATACCAAGATATCTGGAAGAGATGGAGAACGGAGTACTTGACCCAACTCAATGCTCGATCCAAATGGCAGCGTTCGCAACCAAACATGGCTATTGGCGACATTGTCATCATTCACGATGTCAATCTTCCTCCGGGAAAGTGGGCTCTAGGAAGAGTAGTGGAACTCCACCCAGGAAAGGACGGATTCGTAGAGTTGTATCCGTCAAAACAAAAAATGGAACAGTAAAACGCCCAATTGTAAAATTGTCGCTGTTACCAGTCAATGAGGATACAACCGGCACCAATAAAAATGCGGAGTGACAACGGCAGCCCATGGTGTGCGGTAGTGGCAGCCACGCCGTCACCGCCTCGGTACAGCTGCTGCGCTGGGAGCCGCGGGGCAGGGGCCTACGCCGGCTAACCAGCGCGGCCTCACCAACACCGCGTTTCATTTTAGTGTTAGTGACCAAAGTGTAGTGGAAAAGTGAAGTTACCATTGTGCTAGTGTATTTGATAAACCATATAGACACTAATTTATAATAAGTCCCTATACCTAATACACCTTATTGTGTATCATCTTGTCTCACATCATTCGCATTCATCTAGCATCCTTGTTGACCTCCTCTCGAGCCGGGAGCATGTACGATGCAATAATCAACACAAGCATCATACAGACACGTTGCGCGTGGTCAGCAGTTTACGCCGAACCGCGCTATTTCATCATTTAATTCATTTAGTATTATTTCGATCATCAATCAGTTCGGGTGTACTCACTATCATACCATTTTAGGTTAAGTTAAGATAATACACATTAGTTGTCCTTAACTTCATCTTTTATTTACAACCAAACATTCCTGTACGGCTACCATTGCTCGTACAATATATGTATGTATGTATGGTTCCACTTCCCAAAATTTGCGGCACTCTCACGGTCGCATTTTTGCCCCGATCGCTTCCAAACTGCGGTCAAAAATTGCTTGGGTGTAAACTTAGTTTAAGTTCGTGAACGGGTGGAATCCGGCCTAAGGGGACGGTAGGGCCTCACTTTTTGTGAAATCAGTTTTTCCTCAAAATTTCACGTTCCATGAAAGATATTCGAACCGTTCTAATTTTATCCCATAGTATACATGAATACCAACAACTTTTAATTATAAACCTATAAGATTAAAACTTTAACTAAAAGTGGAGAGGGGAAAAACCAAAATTTTTCTGGAAAAAAATCATAACTTCTAACCGGTGAACATTATTGCAGTCGGAAACATTTTTTATCGATAGGCCATTTTTAAGTCTAAAATAAATGTCTGAAAAGTTTTTCGCTTAAAGTTACCGTTTTCGAGAAAAAAAAATTAAACTGTTTAAAGTCCGTAGTTCTCTATATAAAATAATATCAATTGCTTCACGAAATCTACCTGTGCGTTCCCCCTGCGGGAACGGATTTATTACGTTTGAAATCCCCCACGGGCTTCACCCCATGCATCGATGCTGACGATGGGGTAGGCGTGTCGAAATCGGACTGACTAAAACCACTCGGTGTCCTCCCCAAGCTTCCCCTCGGAAGGATAACCTCAGGGTTACCGGCAGGACTTTGGCCGCCGCCGCGGCCTCGCCTGGTGTGGTCGGGTTTTATCTCGCGTCGTCGATGAGTTGGCAGGCGTGTGTAGGACACTCACGACACGCCTCCGCCACGGCCTGCTTCTGTACGGACGACGAGTCGGCCAACTGCCGTCCTCAGACCCCGATCATGGAGGTCGGTAGTCCCGGGCGTAGACGCCGCAGACTGCGGTATTCGGGGGGGCAGGGCTCTCTCCCGCTCCCTCTCCGCCGTCTCTTTCGCGCGCATTACCTGCTCGCAGAAAGAGGTGGCGGCGTGCCACTTACTCCCGTCGGAGACCACGGCGCTCACCATGGTCTCCAGCAAGAGAACGTCCACGCCCAGGACCGCAATGAGATCCCGGCGTTGACTCGCCCACGCAGGGCACTCCACCAACGTGTGGAGCGCCGTGTCTTCGCCAGGATTCTCGCAGTGCGAGCACTGCAGCGTTGTCTCCCGGTGGATGCGCCAAAGATACTTACTGAAACACCCGTGTCCGGTAACTATCTGGCACATCCGTTAGGAGAGGTCCCCGTGGTCCCTCTCCAACCACTCCTTCATGATCGGCCTCACCGCCGCAATGGTGGATTCCCTCAAGCTCAAGTCGCACTCTCCATGTCTCCATGAGTTCCCGGCGGAGCTGGGACCATTGAGCCCTGTATTCTCGGGGCTCCGGCCTATAGCCCCGCTTCAGTGCCTCCTTGCGCCATTGGTACAACGACGCAAGGGCTCTCGCTTCCATGTCCCATGGATGGGTCCCGGCTAGGAGACATGCCACCTCGATGGAGATGGTGCGATACCCCCTGATGACTCTGACGGCCATCGCTTTTAACCCTAACCCCATACGGGGGCCCCGTACAGGGCCATGCTTCGCACGATCCCCAGGTACAGTCTCCTAGTGGTGGCGTCCCTTCAGTTTTGGGACCAGACTACTTAGGAGATATGGTCCGAAGTCCCATCGGCTATCAAGTACGAGCCCAAGGTAATAGGGCTTACCATGACGTATTTAAGCGTTCGTGTTCCGAGTGAGAAAGAGGGATGGAGCTATATAAGGTATATATATATACAACTTCCATCCCTTCTTTGGTCCGGTACACGAACGTATTAACATGTTAAAACGTCTGTGTTCTGGGCACACAACGGGTTTCACAACCACTTACCATGACAGGTTGCGAAGTTAAAGCTGAGTACCTACCTACTCGGGTCGATACATACCTTGCAATCTTCAAACACTAATTCGCATGTATTTGACCCTCGCATGCCTAATTTGTCCAATTTCTGTGCAGTACTGAATCCAGGAAAATTTTTTTCTATCAAGAACGCTGTGATACCGTGCTGAGGTTTAGCTGAGGTATCCGTTTTTGCATATACCTGAAAATATCAAAGAAGTTATTAAGTATTCTAAGAGTTGAAAGGGATTGCAGCACTTTTGTACATATTCGTGGACAGGTAGGTTAATTACTTCAGCTGAATTAATTACGTGCAAACAATAAAATCTAGTAAGGTTTCACCCGTAAACGTAAACGCAACGTAAACATTTCATCCTGTCATTTGATTTATTGATGTTAATACGAGTATACCAGACATAACTAAATAGGTACATAACTACATGGAAACAAGTGTCTCCATCAGAGCGATCAATAAAAAATAAAAGGAGAATTGATAAAATTTGTCTCTTGGTAGAACTTACGACTAACACATCCGCATCAGGTCCATTAGTGATCCAAAACTTGTTACCATTCAGTACATAGTAGTCTCCTTTCTTGTCTGCCCGTAACTTCATCGACACTACATCGCTGCCAGCACCCGGTTCTGACATTGCTAGTGCGCCGACGTAATCTCCTGAACATAACTGAAAAACGAACATTAGTGAGTTTGCTTTATAAGAGCATCCTACTTACATTATAAATGTGAAAGTTCGTGAAGATGTTTGGATGTTAGTTACTAAATCACAATCTAACGGCTGAACGGATCTGGTTGAAATTACAGCAGTACAGGGATAGATTACCGTCTGGAATAACACATAGGCTTTTTATTCCTGGAATAGGTTTCCATAGGCAGCGGGAACGGGAACAGAATTCCAGTCGGGTGAATGCGCGGGAAGCAGCTAGTTCTCTATAATTTTAGACCACAAACAGTCATCACCATCATTCGAGTGCTTGCATTTTGGCCCGGGGTCCGCTCTTTTACTGCTCTATTATTAGTATATCTTGTTTTACGGGAGTGACTGACCTTCCAACCCCGAAAGGAAAGCTCGCGCCAAGTCCTCGTCCCTCAATCAGAAGATGTAACAGCTTACATGTGAGGTTTTCTTGGGCCTTGGTATTACGATGGGTGACCATTCTTAAAATTTTGAGACCCCTCCGTGCCTCGGAGAGCACCTCGAGCAGTCGATCCTGGTTGCCATACGAACATCTGAGGTAGGATTTACGGATAGTTGGAGCCCTAAAAAGTCCGACAACTGGTCTAACTACAAAACGCCATCGATATCGCCAGTGGATTGTGGAGGTTAGATGGCAGTCGCTTCATGGAAAATATCTTTGTGTGGCAGCTTCGTAGTAAGACTAAAAAACAGACCCCAACTAACTTGAGAAAAAGCTTGGAGGATGATGATGACTCACACCTAGGTCACACCCACAATATGATAATTTAACCTCGAGGGTCAATTTATTTGCATGAAATTTCGTTTCAAGCTTTCCAAACCTTACTTACTTTAGGCAAATATTTTTGTTTTTGCTCTTCATTGCCATTTCTGTGTATTTGATTTATGCATAAGTTAGAATACGCTCCGTATGACAATGCTATTGCAGAACAGGCTCTGAAATTATTTCATTTATCAATCTTTATTTACAGTTTCAATAAATACCTAAGTACATATGACCCGGCTTTTGATATTTCAGCTTTTGAGTCGGACTATCACTCTCACTCTTCTTCTTGTAGCGTCTGGAAGCAAAGTGGGAGTCCGGCTAAGAACGGCATCTTTGGTTTTGATATCTTTTTAGAGTAGTTAATACAAAGGCTTCTGTTTTTATAATTTATTAATTAAAACTGTTTAACTACTCTATAAAAATATCAAACTATCAGTCAGATATAAGCAAGCCGATCTTATCCGGACTCTCCCAAAGAAGGCGTACCAAATCAAAAGTCGGATATCTAACAAAAGTATTTAGGTATCTACCTTGACCCGAGGGGGCCATCTCGAAACCGGAGATGACCCAGGGTCAGTGATAGATATGCTCTATGGGCAACCTTACACCCCGGCGTCTGTAGACCCGAGACGGCGTGCGGTTTTAGTCGGTTCAAGACCGACATAACCGCCCCCGCTGGCTGGCCGAACGAAGTCCGAAGGGATTTCCGCACGAAAAGAAAAATAAAGGTATCTACCTTGACATCTCTTCATAAATAACACAGTGGTCTAAGTATTTTCCACCAGTACCGCCGTACTCTGGGGCAACCGTTATTCCTGAAAATAGTTTACAAAGAAATAAATTATGTATGTGTGTGAATAGGTAATCACTAGAGATATTTTTGTAAAAGTTTTTTTTTATGTAGCTGCCAAAAATATATCTATTTATTGGACACAATATGCACGAAAACAAAATACGCAATGATTGGGAGCGCGTGTTTACAAATGCTTCTTTAGCCCAGCACTTGCTTAGTGGTGGGCTAAAGACGCTTTTGGGTGGAAAAATTGTGAAAACGATCCACGTATCCTTCTTTAGCCCAACACACACACCATGTTGGGCTGAAGAAATATTTGCGGAGACAAATTGTGTTATGCGTTGCAAATGCTTCTTTAGGCGAACGTTGCACGTACCGCCCGCACTCCCTTGCCCTGCTTGTCACTGTCGCTTGCCGCATCACGCGTCGCCCCGCAACTGATAATTGTGACTATTCGCCCTAAATAAAATTATTTTTATGTTGAAAATTTAAACGTATTTCGTTAAGTATAAAATAATTAAATATTCTGCGACATTCTACACAGCGCTTTCTAGATCCAAAGTAAGCATAGTTTAACTAGCTTGTGTTACGCGTTCCGGAATGCAGATAAACGTACTTATATATATATATTTGTAAATACATACCTACATATCATACGTAGACACACCCAGACCATTGCAAATACACATATTCATGCATACAAATATTTGCACTGAGTGGGAATCGAACCCAAAAGATAAATCAAGCCAACAATGAATGTCAATAGCCGTAGGAAGTCCACTGCTGAACATAGGCCTCCCCTATCGACTTCCATTTCGACCGGTCTGTAGCGGCCTGCATCCACCGAGTCCCTGCTCTCTTTGCTAGGTCGTCTGTCCACCTTGCGGGAGGCCTTCCTACGCTGCGTTTTCCGTCACGTGGTCTCCACTCAAGGACCTTTCTGCGCCAATGCCAATAATGACAATGATGATTTAAAAAAAAATAATTTACCTAAAAGTCCTAACTCTCCACATTTCTTCCAAAATTGTCTTATCTCAGGAAAATTATTTTCTTTGTCTATTTGTGCTGCTTTAGGTGCCAGTTCCTTTTGAGTGAAATCGAAGACTACTTGTCTAAGCTGAAAAATATACGACATCAGTGTTACTTCTACTTATTAGATTTTTTTTATTCTCAACGTTCTTTTTACACTAAGTAGTTACAAATGGGTGTGCGTTGTTTTATAGACAATTGTTTTAAATAATTTCGTTTTACAGAAAATGTTTCGCATAATTTCGTTTCATAGAATAACCAATATACAGAATACTTACTTTATAGATTTTTAAATCATTGATTTTTGTTTCACATAAAGTTTAACATTAGAATAATCATATCATAGAATAACAAATCACATATTCTTTATCATTATATTGTTTATTTAATATAAAACTTATTACCAAGAATAACATATCGAGCCTTTTCAGGAAGAAGATCGTAACCGCCGTTTTGCATATTTTACACGGGAAGGCTTTTTTTAAATATTTCTTGAAGTACTTATAGCATCAATTTGCATTTTTTACTAAGGGTTATATGGATACCTCCCTATTAGTTCAAATGTTAAGGTTTGACTTAGTACTCTAAAATCACATACTTATGTCGCTTACTTTAAAACTGATGACCGTTATTAGTTAGAGCTGATATGAGTATGTCGATTACGATAATTCTTTAATATCATGAAATAGTAGAAATAATTTATTATGAAGGATTTTTAACTGTTTTTATAAGATACCAGACAAAGAGTCAGAAATTCAAAAAACCAGAAAAACATTAAGTACTTCTAAGTGAATTAGCTTTATTAATAAAATAAAATACAAAAAGAAACATAAATCAGTCGTCGTCTTCATCAGTCTCAGGTAAAACATCTCTTGTGTTTTTATCGCAGGGCAAATCCAAATATTCTTTGGCATATAGTTCTGGTATAACACCGTTTTCCCACATTTTCTTTAAATCTTCGTATTTTGCCTTTGAGATAGGAATTTTTTCAGTGTAAGCAGTTTTAGGTTCACGAATAGCTTGTTGATTCTGCCGAGACCTCAATATGAGAGACACATCAATTGCTTGTTCGGGTCCATCATAGTCGTATTTAAGATAGAACTTATCGCCTTTTTCAAATCTAGCATTACGCAGCTTGCTTGTTTGTATTTTAATTTTGTTTGATAAGAACGCGGTTGCGTAGGAATTCCAGTCTTTAATTTCATTATTTTTTAAAAGAATTGTCTCATATTTTTTGGGATTAGTCCGAGCATTTCCAATCAAAGTTTGCCATTCAGATGGTGCATAAATGGTTCTTTTCTGTACAAATCCTTCTATTGTCGCATGCACAGAGTCTACTGGCATCATGGTATGTCCAGGAATAAGAAAGTTTATAGTTAGCCTTTCAACAAAACTTGCATGATATTGCATGAAATAATACAGCATTACAATCATGCCTTTATTTTTATTTTGTCCTGCACAGCTGTCACAGTATAATGCAATTTCATTCTGAGTTCTTCTCTCATCAACCATTTGAAGGTATTTAAAGATAATAGTACAGATTTCATTACATCCTCTTATCGCTTCCGTTTCGTTCCAAAGATAACAAAATGCAGATCTGGTACCGCTTTCATAACTGCTTTCATTATAATAGGCAAGTTTTCGAGTATAGTAGAAATTTACGCTTTGACCGTGAGGTGTCGTTAAGACCTTTTCGAGATCAAAGCTCGCACACAAAAAGTTTCTTTGGTGTTTGCTTCTGTTTTGATCCTCTAGAAATAGCTTTAATGATCTTTCTTTGTCCTTAATGTGAGTCTTGTAAACATCTGATTCTATCGCTTTTTTTCTTTCTTCATCGTTCAAATTCTTTATTCTCTCACATTGATCCCATTTATCTTTCTTTGGTAAGTGAAAACCTAAGTTAAATTCAGTCTTAAATATTTTTCTAAACTTTTGATAAGTTACTGCACCTAACTCCTTTGTATTATCGTCTTTCAAATAAAAGTTTCTATATAAATACGTCACATCCCTAAATTCAGTTGGTAAATACAATTTGTTACTTTTGTTTCTGCAATAGTGTGATTGAACGGCAGGCAACTTTTTTATAAAATTATTTACATTTTGAACTTGAGATTGACTGTATTTATTTGAAGGTGTGCTTTTACCACGTTGGTCAGATTTTGAGATGATACTTGCAATTTTATGCGATTTAGTGTAACGCAGGGTCATTTGTGAAATATCAAGGGTTTTTAAAAGAAACTGTTGGCAAATTTTAACCGATTCAGTGCCCTTTGGTAAGTAATAATTGTAACTTATTTTTCTACGATCACTTTCTGCCCTTTTTCGACCGATTTCGCATTCCTTTATACAAGTTAAAATAAAATCTCTTTGTCGTTGTAAAGATCCAAGACCCCAATAGAGTTGATGAACGCAGTTTCTCTCGATTTCAGTAAATTTATTAGCGCAGTCATTCCCGCATTTTTTACCTAAGCAGGGATTAGGTTTGACATATTTTCCTTTTCCAGACCACCTCTCAGACCTTTCTTTTAGTTTTTTCGGTAGTGGTCGTTTCTTCCGCATACCCTTTTTACCAACGATACCAGAGTCCTCTTCTGTGCTCTCAGAACTTTCTTTGGTCGAGTCCGAACTTTCAGCTATCGCCTAAGAAATTTGAATAGCAGACTTGGATGGACCAGTGTAGTCGTCCATACTTGTAAATACTTGCCTTTTCTTCTTTCTTCTAATAGGAATATGCCAAGACTGGTCAGAGTCACAGCAGCTATAATCCTTTTCTTCTTCAGAGTTTTGGTCGATAGACGAGCAATGAGTAGAATCAGAGTAGTCAACTAAAGAATTGGATTGTATAAGCTCAGCCATTTTTTGAATATTCTGGAAACGAAATAAAAGCGCTGTAGAAATTCCAATCGCCGCCACTCAAAGAAAAGTTATAGCACGAAACAAGAAAAAATCCGAGTTGGAAATTTAAAATTTAGGTATTACCAGCACCCACAACGTATTTCATTGAAATGCACTTTGTAATAAAACTTTTCATCAAACTTAATAACATCCAGTAGGTAGGTAATTTACCTTATTTACCTTAATCGCAGAGTATTTACTTAAGTCTCTAGTGTTAAAATACCGACCGCCTTATTACATTAGTTCAAATCACAAGATTCAAGTAATTTAATTTCACATTTTACTTACCTTGACACTTGATAATACGTGGATTGTACTATAACACTCAGTTTACGCAAATACATAACATAACATAAACTCACGCCTATATCCCCGAAGGGGTAGGCAGAGGTGCTAGCACCCACATTTCGCCAGTTTATGTTTAGGTACCAATGTAATAGGTGGCGAGCCTATTGCCATTAACCGGGCACTTATAAACCTGCGATAAATACACACATAACTTCGAAAAGCATCGAAAAGTCATTGGTGTGTGCCATGGTAAAACCTGGGATCGAACCCGAGACCTCGTCTCAGCAGTCCATTACCCATACCACTAGGCTACCGCGGCTTACGCTACGCAAATACACATGAGGAATAATTAGTTTTTAATATATTCGTACTGTTGGTGAAGAAGGTATACAACAGGAACGAATAAACTTCAAATTTAAAACACGTTGAAACCAGTCTCGACGCTACGTTGCTTCTACAAGTGCGTTTTGATACACTATTAAATTATTAGGTAGATCCTTTTAAACATAAAATAATAGACAGTTTTATTATTTCTATGACTAACCTAAACACAAGAAACTTTTCTACTATAGTAATTAAGTTTATGACATTCATAATAATTCATAATTCATAAAATTATTAATATAGTTCACGAACAACTAAACGTAAAACGCATTTTATTTCTATCGCAAGCGACAAGTATTCAACTTTCGTTGCATAAATTTATTATCGTAAGTGCCAAGTAGGATGCTTGCAATACAATTAATAACCTAGTATTATATCGTAAGCGACAGGTACTTTACTTACGATCTGGACGTTACGTTAAAAAAACAGAATGGGTTGAAACTTACGATGAAAAATTCAAAATTCAAAAAAATGCCTTTCATTTCTACTTTGAACTCCAAAGTAAGTGCTATAAAGTGCAAAATCATTCGATCAGGCGATTAATATTAAAACATTTTTTGGGATTTCTGGCGCTTACGATGTTTTTCCTGAAAAGGCTCGATATTATCAAAGTGAGAGTTTCTAAACGGTTCAATTCATACCGTTCATTTCAGTCAAATAATTTACAGGTGAAGCTATTCTTTTTTTAAATATAACGATAAGTTAATACAATAAACGATTCTGGGTGGTAATATTTCTCGGTGATTAAAAAAAAATAACCACGAAGGCTAAGGCGGGAGCTCCGCTCCGCTACGCTCCCGCCTCAGCCTTCTAACCTAACCTATACGAGTCGGGGTAATCTGAGTCGGGGTGTTAACTATAATGACGTTTTATTAACAATTTAATAACAAATTGATTTTATTTTATTTTACAGAAGAATTCAAGCAAACAAATTTGCAACAAAATATGCGAAAGATAAAAAATTCTATATTGATATGAAATTATTCAGAAATTAAATTACTACAAGCAATCGGAAAAAAATAAAATTGTAAATGTTACAGTTAAAAATAAATGTGATTTGGAAAATTATAAAGGTGGTTTAATATTCTTTTAAAAATAATTCTACAGTTTGATAAGTTTGTTAAACAAAAAAATGTGATTAAACATTCATTCAATTGTGTTTCTGTGAAATATGTTTCATTGTAGTAAATTGTTTTTGAAACAATAATATTCGAAATAAAAATATAAGGACCAAATATTATATGAAACATTTTCTGTGAAACGAAATTCTATGAAATTTCTTTCTGCGAAATAAGGGGCTCCCAGTTACAAATATTTCAGTGCAAACTCGCAGGGCAATCAGTCGTAGGTACGTTGTACCTATCTTGCTATATATAGATACTATAGCAAGATAGGTATACTCGTACCTACCCACTCCAAGCCATCTTGGGTAATCTTATTTCTACACTGACTATACCTTTAATAAGTAAGTACGTCGGGTATTATAGGTAGGTACTTACTGAACTACTGATAGTCAGTTGAGAAGTTCTTTAATGGACCTAATAACTTATTAACACTTCCGAATCATTGACCCCCACCCCAGAGAGGAAAGCCTGCGCCAGTTAGGTACTTATCTGTCAATCCGCAGGCGTGTACCTTTTTTTTTTCGTGCGGAAATCCCTTCGGATACCCCCCCCCCGTCGGCCAGCGGGGGCGGTAATGACGGGCTTCAACCGACTAAAACCACACGCCGTCTCGGGTCTATAGACCAGTGTAACCAGACAGTGTAAGGTTACCCATACTCCCCCAAACCGGGGCAAGACGGGGACACCGTGGTTCCCAAACCCGAGGGGGCCATCTCGAAACTGGATATGGCCCAAGGTCAGTCGGGGTGCGAGGGATATGCTCTATGGGCAACCTTACACCTCGGCGTGTTAAGACCCGAGACGGCGTGCGGTTTTAGTCGGTTCAAGCCCGACATAACTGCGCCTGCTGGCCGGCGGGGGGGTATCCGAGGGGATTTACGCACGAAAAAAATAAAAAATTAAGGTATTATATGAGCTTTTTTCCACCACCTTTTTTCTGGGCAGGTCGACACAATCTATACAGATTTTGAAAAGGCGTTTGACCGTGTTCACCATGACATACTACTTGCTAAGCTATATAAGTTAGGACTCCATGGGGATTTACTACGCTGGATACGGTCGTACTGACCTGACATATTAAATATATATATATATATATACATATATATATATTTTCCTATATTCTAAGAGGTTAAAACATGTGGTTCTTGTGGAACTTACTGTACCGTGGGAAACAAATATACCGAAGGACCACACAATAAAGAAAAATAAATACGTGGTTAATTTGTATGCAGTGGAAGTGGGAGCGAGAGGTATACCAGCAAAATCTCTCTATAACCTACTTAAAGATCTAGAAAATTATTTTGATCCCTAAGATCAAAATAATTTTGGGATGAAACTTAAGAAACCATCGGAGCTCTATAAACACCTTAGAGTTACCAAAGCCCACATCTTAGGTAAATCCCAAGATGTCACAATCAGGGCACTCCCGAAAGATAATAACGCGTCCGAGCTTGAATCTAGACTCCTTTTCCATAAACGATTTATGATCATATGGGCCCAGTCGAAAAGAGTGGGGTTGGGAGTACGAGAGCCAGAAAGGGACCAGGATATACTTAAGTCCTTTCTAAAACAAGACGAAAATGATAAATATCGAGTGCACGCGATGAATTTGGTAATCCAAAATGAATGGAAGTGGGAGCGAGAGGTATACCAGCAAAATCTCTCTATAACTTACTTAAAGATCTAGGCCTATCGAGAGCTACAATAAGCTCATTACTAGGACGAATGTCTAAAGCGGCACTAGTAGGTTCGTATCAAATTTGGTTAGGCAGGGAGGGGAACTTGGGTAGTGAAGGTGACTGTTGATGTACATCAACAAAAGGGGCCCCTTCTAAACCTACACTTGAGTCGCAAGTCCCAGGCACTGTCCCGAGTTCCCAACTCAGCAACGCGATGGACCCGGCACCCGCACGGAGAATCCATGGATTGCTAAGAATATCGGTCTGTTACTTATATTTTAAGTGATGCATGCAATTTTTACATGTCGGGAAACTTTGTTACTGGCTAAGAATCCTATGTAATTCTTAATTTATCCACGATATATGTATCATAGCTGTTAAGTTTCTAAACAAATAAATAAATAAATAAATAAATAAGCATCTATTTAATCTATAGGTATATTCTATACTAGCTGTTACCGGTGACTTCGTACGCCTTAAGTTCGGAATAGATCGAGGTATGTTTATTTCTGCAGTCTCGATACTAACACAGCGTGTCACACACTACGCAGATACACTACGAAGATTTTATCTGCATATAAAAACTTAATTATCTGAAAGCATCACACACTAAACAGATACGATAATATACGAGATGATACATTCACTCGGAATCCTCCAGATTGAGTAGACTTGTTTTTAGGGTTCCGTTGCCAAATGGCCAAAAAACGGAACCCTTATACATTCGTCATGTCTGTCTGTCTGTCCGTCCGTATGTCACAGCCACTTTTTTCCTAAACTATAAGAACTATGCTGTTGAAACTTGGTAAGTATATATGATGTACATTACCATGTAAACTTCCAACGATAATTGGTTTGAACGAGATTTAGTAAGTAGTTTTTTTTTAATACGTCATAAATCGTAAACTGCAATTTACCTTTCATTCAATCAACACAAATATAAAAATTAAAAAAAAATAATTATAATGTTACTTGCTGCTACGGAACCCTTAATGGGCGAGTCCGACTCGCACTTGGCCGCTTTTTTGTAAGAATTGTTTATACAGAGTGTTACAATGAGTTCGCGTTTTACGGAAAAATCGCGTTTATTGCTTCTGGATTTAGTAGACAGCTCGTCAGAAGATGATGCTGATTTTGAATTTGATGCACGTCTTGCTTCATTTACTAAAACGCGAAAAATTTGGATAGAACGCCAAATATAGCTTAAACAGGACTAAGGCGAATTTAATATCTTCCAGGATGTATCAGATAAGAAATTTAACACCTATTCCGAAACCCAAGAGCAACTTTTCTGGAGATTCACGATTTGAATAAAGAAGATATTAAAAAAATAAATACTAAAATACGACAGTGTATTTCTACCGAAGAACGACTTGCTGTTTGCTTAAGGTACGTAATATTTATATTTTACTAGCTGACCAGCAAACTTCGTAACGCCTCTAAATCAATAAAAAAAAGGTGCAATTTCCCATATTTTCTCACCGTTTAAACCTTCCCTGGACATCCACAAAATTAAATATTTCTAGACTAAAATTAGCCAAATCGGTTGAGCCGTTGTCGAGTTTTAGCGAGACTAACAGAATTGCAATTCATTTTTGTATATAAGATTATACACATGTATAAGCAATATTCTTAAAAGTGAAAGTAATCTTCGATTCACATACTTAAGGATGTTACAGGAACTTGTAGTTCAGACCCTGACCTTGCGCATCCATTCTGTATTTATGTGCAGATAAAATATGATGCCATTTGTATCGGCAGATGTTATCTGCAGATATATTTGTATATGCAGATAATAATCTCGTCATCTTTCTATATATGTTGGTGCCCACAGATACTCTATGATAAAATATAAATTATCTGCGCTGTGTGTGGCAGTTCATACAATTTATATAGAGAGCGATATTGAAAGATATGCGGTCAGAATATACAGATATCTTATCGTATCTGCGTAGTGTGTGACACGCTTAAGTATTCAGTTATTTTATTTCACGGGCAGGATGAGGTGATGTGATGCACTCGTTTTTCATTGACAATTCGTTTGAAAAAGACCGAAATAATACTAATATTTCTTATTTCTAATTTCTTAATATAATAGTGTGATGATATTCATTATGAATTGTTTATGCGTACGTATAAAAGTTAGTTGATTAGAGAATCAACTAACTTTTATACGTAGGTAACTCTGTAGAGTTTGAGACTTTACATTTTACTGTTAGTTACTTTTCAGGTATAACGTGATGAGCTATAGTCTGGATTTTGATCATGTCTGGTTTCTGCTGAACTACAAAATTTCGTAAAAATCTACCTATTAATAATGAAGTTATCATCAATAATAGTGTAGACCGATTTGGCTCTACTGCTCCTATCATACCCATAATCGCGTGATGATATATAGCGCAGTTTATGAGCATGAATTCTTCTAGGTCATGGTCATTAAATGTGTTCAGACAAAATTTCAGTCAAATCTGTATAGCGGTCTTGAAGTGATGCTCGGGCATTGATAATAAAAAGCAGACAAACAGAAAAAACATTCTAAAAATAACATTTTTAGCATCGTTATAGCTTCTTTAACGCACATCAATTATTTTCTTGGAAAATATTCAATGTGCAGTTTTCACCTCGTTACGATTTTATTATATGTGTGGAGGAAAGGGGTGTGATGTTCCTCCAACACAAAGACATAACAAAACACAAAACAAAAGTTTGGGGGATGAAAGACGCGGCAAAGGTAGAGAGGCTGGATTGCGCATAGATATCTATGGTTTTCATAAGCGCTGATCTTTGAGCGACGACGGGCGCCCTTCCAAGACTGGAAAGAGACAGTTCCCAGAACTCTATATTCTCCTACTATTCGACAGATAGCCGAAGTCGGCTAATTGGGGCTCCCTGCACGGATTACCGATAATGATATAGTTTTAGTTGTTTAAATTCCAACATATATTCTGACATACGCCATACTCATTAATATCATCACAGCGAGCCCCGGTTGCAATCAAATCTTTAAATTTGGAGTCCGAGGTCTGCTCTCTTTCTCTTGATTTCACTTATCTTTTCTCTTGCGGGAGCGGTTGCCGCCTAAACTCTCAACCCTGAGAGGCGAGCCTGCGACAGAGTCTCCTCCGTTCATGAGCAGGTGCTTCGGCTTGCAGGTGAGGCTGGAGTCCCGAAGCTCTTGATGGAGTCCACATACACCTCTTGTGCCTCGCTCACTATGTTGGTAATTAATTTCTACCGTGCCGCTTTTACTGGGACTCAGAAGTATGGGAAGGCTCAAGAAATGCCGTTTTGATGTTGAAAGAGATAACACGTGAGTCTCAGCCCGTCAGGAATGTCGCATACCGTCCGAAATGATGGAGGAAAGCGGATCCCAGGATCTGAAGTCAAAGCTACGGATGCAACCGGGATTGCCAGGATCTTGGGGCTCAAGTCAACCTCACTTGCTAACCGGTACATTTACTGATGAACGGAGTAGGCTCTAGCGCTGGCTTTCCTCTCAGGGTTCAGACAGCAGTTGCTCCCGCAAAAGCCAAGAAAGCCAAATCAAGATATAGAAGGAGTAGAAGAAAGGACTCAGTCCGGACTCCTAAGTGTAAGCGTTGGATGCAACGGACGCTGTGAGGATGATACGCCATCTTAAAGCCCTGGTGAAGTGGCATTCTCGTAAGGGCCTTCTCACATTTAAAGTATTAAAAATAGCAGTATACATTAACGAACAATTAACAAAACAAATACCTGTTTACAAATTTTATCGCATTGCTGATGTTGTACAAATGAAATAGTAATGTCCGAAAATGATTCCTTTATAATACGATTAGATAATTAGCAATAAGGACTTAATGTGCCTGTAATTATTACAACCTACTTTGCCATAAGGTCCCATCCTTTTGGGTGCGTCGAACTTGGTTTGAAATATTTAAGTAGGTACCTACCTACCCAATCAGCTAGTTATTACGTTTTTTTTTAATTTTTCTTATTTGGGTACCTACCTATCTAAGTATAGATGATGAATACTTGTCTAAACTGACTCGAAGTTAAATGGGATCACAGATTACCTATGGCAGGATAACCACACAAATAATACAGAAATAATAAGAATACCTCATATTAAAAAAAAATACTCTACGACATTCTACACAGCACTTTCTAGACCCAAACCCAAAGTAAGTATATTTTAACTACCTTGTGTCATAGGTTCCAGAATGCGGATAAACATACTTATATACTTTTTTGTAAATACATACTTAGGATACATAGAAACACCCAGACCAATGCAAATTGACATATCCATGCATACAAATATTTGCACTGAGCGGGAATCGAACCTGCGCCCCCTGTCGAATGCACTACCGCTACGCCACAGGGGCCGTATTAGTAATTATTAGTACCTAATTGACTTGTCATTTCGTATCAGGCAAATTATTGTTGAATTGATTACTTGTTTGTTTAATTATTTGTTTAAAAAAATAACATCTGAAGTAGTATTTAGCGATATAAATAGGTATGTACCTACTCTTATTATTTAGTTATACCATTAGGTTGGTAAACAACTAAATATTACTGAAATTTTGTAATACATAATTGCTATTATGGAAGCAGAACGGTCTTATACTGGTAATTCTTAGCTACTGTACTTCATAAGTACATACCTACCTACATATATTATATGTAATGACTGGCGAATACACCCGCTTTTTTTGCAAAATGAGTCGTAGACACGTATCCGCTTTATCCGCGAGTAGTACCTACTACCTACTAGCATTTACCTAATATTATGTTCCAATACTAGTTATAGGAGTGGAACCGGTACCTACCGTGTACCTAGGTATTTTCAATGAACATAAGCGCATGCTCCCACTTGATTAAGTACATGTAGGGACCTAAATGTTTATGTTCGTTCCTTTTAGGTACCTATTTATAGAGTTTCTGGAGTGTCTCGAAACGTATGTTATGGTACCTACCGTAAATACCTACGTATTTATTTATTTAAGGGAATTGCGCTATGGCGCTCATTAGGGGAGACCTATGTCCAGCAGTGGACTAGCATAGGTTGATGATGATGATAGCCTGCAGGTCTGCTTTCCTGCAGCTTTGAGTAACAAATTGTTTAGAAGAGTGACATGCCTTAATAGCAGCAATAACTACTGTCAGGTGCCTACCTCCCCGGAATTATAAAATTTATAGAGTCGCAGGCAATCCGACGATATTCTATAGCATAGAGTTATGCTGCGATCCGCTATAGTTAATTAACAAACTATATAAGTACCTATGTAGATATAAGTACACCAAAATATGAGTCACAATAGTTGTTTTGGGCTTTGGGTTTTGGGATTTACAAACTGCAATTGTGTTATCAGTGTTGTGGAGAACTGATTTTAACTAGATTTAAGATCAATTCGTGAAAAAAAGTATGCCAAAATGGCTGTGTTCGAAATGCAGTCACACATTGAAAACCAGTATGTAATGGTCCTGTCTTTTTCGTCCTCGGTCCTTGAGTCGTTTTTAGTTTTTTAGCGGACTCTATAAAACAACAATGCCATTTTTGGAACAACTTATTTTCGATACCTGCCTACCAATTTAAGCCTACCATAGCTTGGTATAGTGTAATTTAGAACTACTTTCATTATAAAGATTTAGATTTAGATCGGAAAAAGAGAACATCTAGGACGGGACTTGACGGGACTAGGGGTCCCTGTAAGGAAATACTTTTGTATTGAAATACTTTCATTTATTTCAATAACTACTAAAAAATATTAGGTTAACGTTATAATTAGGTTCAATATGAATGAAAATTAGACAATGTTGGTTCTTTTTGCGCCTAAAACCTTTAAAAAAGTTTTATATCAATGTGTGACATTCGCGTAAACTTGGGAAGTTTACGCCAATGTCATGTTAACATATCATATGTTGGTTATGGCTAGTCATTTTTTAGGAAAAAATGCACATTATAGAGACTATACGAATAGAGTAAGATCGAATATTATAGAATATCTTTTGATCTTTACAATCCATTGGATAGATAGTTACACAGGAATATAAAAGACACAATAAAAATTGTGGTTACCTTGATGTTAACGCGGATTTAAGTGTTATCTGGAATAAACATTATGCAACAACCAAGCCAACTGACCTGTTGTTGTTCACTGGATAATCCAAAAACATGTTCGTCGATCGGATAAAATGCCATTGACCTCGTACCGTTTCTACTTGCACATTTACGGAGCACATTTGCACAAAGTCGAAATGCCATCGTGCATACGACTTCACTTCAAGAATGTTATTTCTGTACTGTGCTGCTTGTATAAACAATATCGTTATCTTGGTTATAATATTATTTAAAATATACCTTACGGCTTAAGTGATAAGACTTGTTTTGCATAAAATAACATTCTTTAATAAGTTTTGCATGACGTTCTAGATAATAGACATTATGATAACAACAAAGATAAGAGCCGTATCCCGATATTAACTCGCACTACCGAATCAATATTGTATTTTTTTTAGTTTTACAATTTTTGTAACGAGGCGGTGCCGCGGTGTCGAAAACCTGACAGCCGAACCGTATGCGCATACGCAAGCGATCACTGAAGTCTACTGAGTAGTTTCCTTGTCTTACAAGTTCAAGTTCGGGAAAGAGGTCATGAGTATGAATGTCATGATCCAACCCTGACTTCGTATACGTAACAGATATATATTATATCCCGAACGCGTTGCCGACCTTGTAAAAGTCCTTCTTTAAGAAAGAACGTTACTTGTAGTAGGTACTTCATAATGTAATTAGTTGGGTTTTCAATGTCATGTTACTGCACTGCAATGTACTTGCAGTACTGGTGACAATAAGGTTAATTAAGATAAGTAATCGATTAAATTTTCGGCCGGTGGCAAAAAATACAAATACATTCTGTCATAATTTATCTTATCGTACTTTTATTAAATACCTGCTAGTAATAAATGTTTAGGCATAATATAATGTAACGATAATTGGTAGTCCGGGGGGAACGGAATCGGAGCGGCCGGTACACCCTGGGCGGCGGTCAATGGCTTCCCCTTCACCCCTTCATAGGGTTGGCATTGATCGTCGGCCAATACCCAACGTGGCGGGAACACATCGCTCTCCGTACTCCTCTGCTTTCAGAGGTGACAGGATGAGCGATGCTGTTAGTGGTGAGATGGCCCAGGGTCAGCCGGGGTGCGAGGGATATGCTCTATGGGTAACCTTACACCCCGGCGTCTGAAGACCCGAGACGGCGTGCGGTTTTGGTCGGTGCAAGCCCGACATAACCGCCCCCGCTGGTCGGCGGGGGGGTATCCGAAGGGATTTCCGCACGATAAAAAAAAAAAAAAAAAAAAAAGGTATACTGTTACCATAACGATTAAAAAGCATGTTCTTCTCTTCTAAAGCATAAGTAATAACTATTCGAAACGTACAGATTCATTGGAATCATTGGCACACCTAATAATGCACCCCAATTAGTGTACGTTACCCCAGCAGGATTTTGTCGAATATAGCCCGTTTTACCAGTCGTATCATAAGTGCCTTGCTATTGCGGGGCCCTGGTCCTAGTCCATGTCGCATTTGATCTTTGCGCACTGTACCCCTCAACCTGCACTATCGAGGACCTGTGTAGGGCAACAGAGACCGTTGTAGCTGTGGCCGAGGATTGGACGGACAAAATCTAGGAAATATTATTAGCCATTGACTAGATGAAGAATTTGAATAATGACATTTGAGTCGTACAGGTAATTACTTCTCCAGTTTATCAACACTTAGGTACAGTAGTTATGTCCCTTTTTAGAGAAATGGATCATCGTCCAGAAATGAGTAGACAACTGTGTATGGGGCCACATTAAGATATTCGGAGTGGCAGCCTACCTCACCTTCATACAATTACATCTGCTGAAAGATGGAGCGGCCTTTGGCGAAGGCCTTCCTTTTGGGGATGGAAGGCTATTGCTACCGGGCTGTTTGGCCGTGGTCCATATGAAACGTGTGTTTCAAACGTTTCGTCATTCACTGCGGTCGACATCTTCAGTGGGACTGGTCCGGGTGGCGACGAGTGCCAAGAATTGTTGTCGGCGGCGAGTTCTCTGCGACTGATGTACCACTGAAGATTTCGACCGAAGTGAAAATTTTGGAACACAGGTTTCATATGGACCACGGCAAAACAGTCCGGAAGCAGTATTGTTGTGAGTATTGATAAGACATATTATTGTAGTAAATATATTATGTTTGCACGTATATAAACTGTTGCATCATATTAAATAAAGCAGTATTTATCCGTCACTCGTCTTGTTACTATCCCAACCTTATATGTCGACCCTGCCAGAGGCCCGCGATCGGTGTTTACAAATTCCTTAAACCATATAAGGGTACGCGCTTCACAATGCATTTGAAATATTGCATTCAATCTTTGTACTCGACTAAATTAACTTGGTTCAATATTTCGACGAAAGTTCAAGATGGTTCTAACCAAACTAAGGAGGATCTCGTTGTGGCCCAAACCGCATAAGGAGGTAGCAATGGTTCTGGAGAAGAGCAGCTCAAAGTCCACGCAAGTACTACCAACATTATCCTACTTCTTATTCAGTCGCTATTGATCCTGGGTCTACTTTACCTCGTGTACCGAATATATAAAAATTGCCATGTTAAATGGATGACTAATGAAATAAATCGCCACGCATTAAGAAGGTCGATTGCGTACTTCCGAAAAGGCCCAAGGCTTGAAGCCAAGGCAGAAGAAGTTTGAAGATTAAGAAATACACTTTTATTTGGAAGAATTCAGACAATTAACGATACTGGAAACCGACCTTATTATACAAGTCTGTACGCAATACTTTTATGAAACATATTACCAGGTTACTTGGATGATTATGACTTCAGTGTTATGAAAACAGAAATCACAGCAGATCGTTTATTCTTGGAAATACCAATCTTGGAATCTTCAATCGTCATTAAAGAGCGTCTAATTAGTAAAATAAAAAATTAACTCAGTGTTATAATCAATTAGTGCAGTGGGCACGTATCAAGTGTCAAATTTCAATCGTGTATTATTCCTGCATATATGAACTTGAGACATGGCGTTCTATTAATCTATTCAAAGTTAATGTGTTGTTTAAATAATTTTGTGAGTAAGTATACAAAAAAAAATTGTATTAATTATTATAAGTATGCATACCTTTCTTTATACTTTATTGAGATAGGTTCAATTTATGGATCAAAAGTTAAGAAATATCGTTCAGATGTTAAAACAAATAACGTATTTAATAAAAATAGGCCCAAGTATACCTACCTACTGGTCCTATTTTGGAGGTTAAATTACGAGAGGCTATCAGTATAAAGAGTGAATATAATATTTTTTTGGAAAAGTTAAGTAATATTACAGGTAGCATACAAAACGATGAATATAAATTTATTTTAAAAATGTGTGAAAAATTTGATAAATTATACAAAGAAATCACATCTTTAGACATGTTTAGCAAAGTCTGCAATAGATCAAATAATGGCTAAGTTTGACTTAAAGGTTGCGTTAAGTTTATTTCCAGCTCCATCAGACGACGAATCGAGTGTTATGCAGCTTATAGATAGCATTGAATACTACAGCTCAGTTAGAACTAGAGACGAGGACTCAAAAAAATGGTTGGTAATCCATTCTAGTTATTCAAACTGTTGACGCACTTTTAACTGATATTAAATCACAATTGTTGCTGTCGCGCAGTTCGCGAAGTAAAAAGGTAGCAGAGTCAAATTAATATTGTTAGGCCAAAAGACTTGTAATAAACTAGTCAGAGTATTTATAGTTTATGGTTATGTGCTCTATGTTGTCTGTGGCGTTTGCCGCTTCATTTTCAGTCATTTGAACTACATCAATAGCCTTAGTAGAATTTAATAAGTGCAAAGTAAAGTGATTGGTGTTTGATGGAGGCGTCCAGCATGGTGGCGGCTCGTCTAATATAAGCTAAGTGGTAGCACTAAGACAATAGTGTAGAGGTTCCCATCTAAATGCATAAACTTGAGATTCCTAACTTTATGAAAGTTTCTAATGTTCTTGGAGGTCAGTTATATTAAGAGGTCTTTCGATACTTCAATGCGAAAACCTCGTGAGTGTTAGACTGGGCGAAAGGCCGTGATCAGTCTGTTAGGGGAGACCTTCGGTACCAATACGAAGTCTCTCTAACAAAGTTAAATAGTTCTGTGGTGCACCCAGAGTAATTGGCAGACTTGGCTGCCAGAGGTCTTTCGATACTTCAATGCGAAAACCTCGTGAGTGTTAGACTGGGCGAAAGGCCATGATCAGTCTGTTATAGGAGACCTTCGGTGCTGCAATACGAAGTCTCTATAACAAAGTTAAATAGTTCTGTGGTGCACCCAGAGTAATTGGCAGACTTGGCTGCCAGAGGTCTTTCGATACTTCAATGCGAAAACCTCGTGAGTGTTAGACTGGGCGAAAGGCCGTGATCAGTCTGTTATAGGAGACCTTCGGTGCTGCAATACGAAGTCTCTATAACAAAGTTAAATAGTTCTGTGGTGCACCCAGAGTAATTGGCAGACTTGGCTGCCAGAGATAGCAAAAGGTAATTGACAGACTTGGCTGTCATTAACATGTAACTGACTAATGAATTATAGTAGATAAATGTACGTGTAAGATATTTCTATGTTGTACGTAGCCTCGCACCTAAGACACCAAACTTTTGGGTGTGAGGTTAGGTATATTGCAATATGTAGAATGGTGGGAATCAGTGTACGTTTTAACTACAGATGGCGAGCTGAATCAAGGTACGTGCTGGTAAGAACTAAGGCCGATTTACGCGAAGCAAACCTCCCAAAGTAATGAAGATTTCTCTCGGAACAAACCCCAGGTACATACAACTATCCAAAAACAACCAAATAACTTTTCCCGTCGCGGCGTCTCGGCGTCGCTGCGTCGCGTCCATCCACCAACGGGCCGGACGGTGAGCCTGGCCAGCTCGCACGTCCTGACCCTATGGATGGGGCGGCCTAGCGTCGCCGCGACTACGCGACATGGTGGAGATGCTGGGATCCGAGAGAAATCATTTAATTCATGTAAACAATATTTAACTGGTCGAGTTCTTGTCAGTGCTGCCATCTGTAAGCGCCAAAGTTGGAGGGAAATACCTATGCTAAAGTGTTGAATAGAATTGATACACGATTCGCAGATATTGACTCTGATGTTACAAATAAATAAATACTAAATAAATATTATCGAATATTTCTCAATGTAATTCTCTAAGAATTAACTATCACAGGTAAATAAGTAGGTGTTGTGAACATCTGGAAGTGATGGATCGATACAACAAACACACTAGATGGCGTTACTTGTTGCTGAAATGAATTAAAGACGATAAATTTATTTCTTTGTTTGTGAAATAAATTAAGTGATATTGTTTATTTATTCGTTTACAAATTATTTAAGGCATTCTATCATTAATATTCATAAGTTTACAAAGATATGACCCACAAGTTTTTAAATGGGTAAATATTATGAACAGGAAGTAGAACAAATATGATCAAGTAAACGACTGTAAAGGCTTGAAACCCCCTTGCAATTTGTACTTGAGCTTCCTGTGCGAAAAGTTCAAGTCTGTGTTTTCAAAAAAGTTTAACAGTATCAGAGTTTGTGAAATTTCAAAATTATCTACGACTTATTGGTGTACCCCACGTCGGGAAATAAAATAAGTGTACTTGGATTAATAAAAGGTCAGTATAGTTTAGATGTGTATTGAGTACTATTTCAAATTTGTGTTCAATTCAAAGTTCTTAGAATACTTGTGAAACTGAAATTGGTAAATACTCTGTGAAACTTAGATTTACATGTAATCGGTAAGAGAAAGGGTATATTTCTCTTGACTATAGATATAGCGTGTTGCGTGAATTATCATAAAGAATTATTACACAAATTATAGTCTACCATTTTATCAAATCAATGTCGGCAGGTATAGCGTCCTACGAAAAATAAATTTAACTTACTTCAAACTTACCTACAACCAGTGTTAAGAACTAAAATCCTATGTAGATTGTACGACAACAATAGGGAAATTAAATAAACTGTTTGTAGGAATAAATAGGTATCTACATGACAAAAGCTGTGTACTTAGCCTTTCAAAAAGACCTGAATTATATTAGTTATCAGAGGTAATTATCACCGAAAGAAGGTGGATTGAATTAAACTGCCTACAGTTAAAGAAATAGCTGTTGGAGTTATAACTAAAACAATATCTCAAGTGAGGTGCATAAAGTTTAAATAATTAAATAAATAATAGTTTATAATCTTATAACATTGGATTAGTATACATGCTACCTTATTTGCAATAGATAAATGTTTGATTGGACATCTCTTGCATGGTCATTTGGTCCTAGACTGACCAACTAAGTTAGTATTGAGGACCTCTGTAGACAATACATACTGTGAATGAGTACTTTGGGTACACATGGCAAATACAAACATTTGTCTAAGACACAAGCAGAAGCACTGCTGACTAGGCAGCGGTGTCTTCAATACTTAAAAATAAATAATTAAAGAGAGATTATAAATTCTTGTACTTTATAAGTACCTAGTAGTGTCTGTCATCTAAAGACACATTATATAAGAACATATTTCCTCATCATGCCCATTAATTATTCTACGATTAATAAGGTGCCCTCGGTGGTTGAGTAATTATGTTAGGAGCGTTCTAGTCTCACAACACTTGATAGTAATTCTGAAAGGAGATGATTATCTCTTTGATAGCGAACCAGTTCCATGAAAGGGAAGTTGAATTTCTGAAATTCTGATTTAAGGAAAATTTTAATACCTATTTAAAATTTTAAAATATCCTGTATGTATGTATGAGGTGTGATCAAATAAGCAATCAGAACTATTTCAGTAAATAATACTTAGAACTTGTCATGGCATGAGCTGTGCCTATGATGGTATATTGTTATATTACATTACAGAACGTCAATATGGAAGAGGCCATGCTCCTTATTCTCCGCAGTCTATGTGATAAAATAAAAACTCTATCTGAATGTGCTCGGAATACAACTAGCAAACTCACTAATGAAATGAATGACTTAACCTTGCATGAAGCAAGAGTAGTATCCTCTAAACTTCATACCTGTCTCCAACGAATGGAGAGGGAACTAAATAACTATTTTCGACTCGTTAAAGAACCACAAGTGGATGAGATCTCTGCTATCTCTGCAATCCAGCTGGAAGCTGAAGAAAACTACTGCGAACTCAAAGTGAAAATTGAAGAATGTGAAAATTCAATGACAAATAACAACAAGAACGAGGAAAGTTTCTTATCGAGGAAGTTGCCAAAATTAGAGTTACCACAGTTTGAAGGTGACATTCTCCATTGGCATCAATTTTGGGACCAATTCAGTTCCAATATTCATAATCGGAATTTGCCAGACATTGACAAATTATTATATCTGAAGAATTCTTTAAAGGGGGAAGCCAAGGGAGTGATAGATGGGTTAGAGATTACAAATAAAAATTATTCTATAGCTATACAATCTTTGAAAGAAAGATATGGGAAACAATCTCAAGTGGTTGATGCACACTACTCCTCACTCTATAGAATAAAACCAGCAAGCAAAACTGTATTAGATTGTCGAAGAGTTTTAACTGAAATTGAAAAACATTTGAGAATTTTGGATTCAATGGGTGAAAATATTAACCATAACCACTTGAGGTTTATGGTAATGGAGAAAAGAAGACCAAAGGAGACAACAGAAAGGTCATGAAAACAATCAGGGAAAGGCTCGATACTACCCTACACAGAACAAAGGAAATATTTCCCAGAGAAACTACGGGACCAAGCAAAAATATACAAGTTATTCTGGAAAATTCCAGGGAAAGGAGGAACCACCTAAGAAGAAGTCTAAACTTCGTTGTATCTTCTGTAAGGAGCCACACTACAACGATGAATGCACTAAATTCAAGGAAATAAAAGAAAGAAAATCCCTATTAAAAAATAGATGCTATGGTTGTCTTAGAATAGGACACTCTTATGTAGATTGTAGAAATAAAAGAGAATGTTCTCATTGCAATAAATTAGGTCATAACCGGGCTTTATGTCCTGTTAAAATTTCCAGTGTACTCAAAGGTGAGTCAATGAAAACCAATGTCCTGTACACAAGAGATAAGGGACTCACAGTCCTACAAACGGCAGTAGTTACTGCTAATAAAGTAGGAGAATTTTCTAAGGAAATTCCATGCAGAGTTCTATTAGACTCTGGAAGCCAAAGAACATACATCACACAGAAATCTGCAAAGAATCTTAATCTAAAGTTTGAAGAAGAAAGTACACTAACTGTATTTACATTTGGATCAATGCTTCCTAAAGAAATATACAGTCCTGTGGTTAGAGTGCAGTTGAGAACAAGAGTGGATAAGATAATCACTCTATTTGCTAATGTGGTACCAGTGATATCACATAGTGTCCCATATCCTCATCAAGACCTCAGTCACTGGGAAAATAAATTAAAACTAGCTGATGATGGTTCTCTACAAGACCAAGTGGACATACTGATTGGCAATGATTATTACTTCTCACTTATAGCAGAACAGAAAATTAAACTGAAGGAAAACTTGTATTTGGTACAGTCTGACCTCGGATGGATACTAAGCGGGAAAATGGATTCCAGTCCTATACACGAACTATCAGTGGTGACATACCTCCAGCCTAATGTGGATATGTTATTCAACGAACCTGACCTGCCACTGATTCAGACTAATATGAAGAGCCTATGGGAACTTGAATCCATTGGCATAAACGATTCTCCGAGGGAAAATCGAGAAGATGAGGCTGTAAAAAGATTCAACGAAACTACTAAATATATAGATAACAGGTACTTCGTATCCTGGCCCTGGATTGAGTACCCTCCTACTCTGAATGTCAACTTTGGGTTAGCTTATGGTCGACTCGTCAACTTATTGAAGCGGCTACATACATCCACACTATTGGCTTATGAAGAAACATTAAAGGATCAAATGATGAAGGGAATAATTGAAGTCGTACCTGATTTGAGAGATCAAGCAGTAGGACATCCAGTTCATTACCTTCCACACCATGGGGTAAAGGTACCTGGCAAACCTATAAGAATTGTCTATGACGCGTCATCTGAAACAAAGGACAATAAAAGCTTAAATGAATGTTTGTATTGCGGACCCATGATGTTGGAGGATCTGACTGGATTACTTATAAAGTTCAGATGTCAACCAATAGGTTTATGTGCAGACGTCGAGAAGGCGTTCTTACAGATTGCTCTCAATAAACCGGATCGAGATGTAACTCGATTCCTATGGTTAAAGGATACAAAGAAACCCGCTACAGAAGATAATCTACTTCACTTAAGATTTACAAGAGTTCCGTTTGGTGTTATATCAAGCCCATTTTTGCTAAATGCAACAATCAGATTACACTTACAAAGTTCAGATAATGAACAGGTTAAGAAATTAACTAAAGACATATATGTGGATAATGTTGTCACTGGAACAAAAACAGTGAAGGAAGCACTTCAACTTTATAAGGATTCCAAAGAGATATTCAACCAACTATCCATGAATCTTAGGGATTGGAGTTCCAACTCCGAAGAATTTATAAAACAAGTACCTGACTCTTGCAAAGAGGATAATATCAAGGTTCTTGGCCTAAAGTGGAAACTGAAGGAAGACACGCTTCAATTGAAAGATAATGTTATTAATGAACCTAAATTTACAAAAAGAGATGCCTTACGGGTCATAGCGTCAATCTACGATCCATATGGATTTGCTGTACCTTCATTGTTGTCTAGCAAACTGTTCATACAAAATCTGTGGAAAGAAAAGATAAATTGGGACACACCATTTTCTGAAACATTAAAAACCGATTGGGTGAAAATATGTAACGAATTAGATGAAGTTAGAGACATAACTTTGGCTAGATGTTACTTTAGTGATGCCACTACAAGCACTTGTCAAATTCACTGCTTCACAGACTCTTCTTCGAAGGCCTATGCAGCTGTAGTCTACGTAGTTAATGGCAAGGAAGTAAAGTTTGTTCTAGGAAAATCAAGGCTAGTTCCTTTGAAGGATCAAGACGATCTGAAAATACCACGGTTGGAATTACTAGGTGTATTAATTGGAACTAGGCTAATAAAATATGTATGTCAATTTTTACAATTCAACATCACAAGTCAAACGTTATGGACGGATAGTCAAATTGTTATCGATTGGTGCAAGTCGGACAAACTACTTACACCGTTCGTGGCCAGAAGAGTAGAAGAAATTAAAAGGAATAAAAGCCTAATGATACGACATGTTCCATCAGATCTAAATCCAGCGGATGTTGCCACAAGACCATTCAGCTCTAAAGAAGATAAAGTAAGATGGCTGACTGGACCCCAGTTTCTATTACAACAACCAGATTCCTGGCCGTCAGGAGTCAAAGAAATTTCTTCTCTTTGTGTGGGGGAGGGTCTCCCGAAAGAGTCGCAAGAATATACAATGGATAAAGAAAATGAACTTGATGTGGAAAATCAAGAAGACAGTACAAGGAACCAAACTGAGATGGAAGTAGACATAAGTGAAGAAAAGAGTGACAAAATTAAGCAGCTTAAGAAGCTACAAGCCGAACACTTTCCAAGAGAACTAGAAGGGAAAGAAACAAGCTTAAAAATTAATCTTGGACTATTTCTGGACGTGGACGGACTTTTACGTTGCAAAGGACGTCTGAAGAACACGGATTGGTCGTATGACCAACGTTATCCAATACTTATTCCAAAGGATTGTGATTACACTAACAAAATTATAACCCAGACTCATAGTGACAATCATCATGTAGGTGTTAACCACACCCTCGCTATAATTCGTCAATCCTTTTGGATTCCACACGGAAAACGCCAAGTTCAGAAGATTATAAGGAAATGTCCTAGATGTCAGAAACATGGAGGGGGACCATTTAAGCTACCACCAACCCCTGCGTTACCCACTGAAAGAGTAAACTACACTTCACCGTTTACATTTACAGGCCTGGACTACATGGGCCCTGTACTAATTAAACATGGAAATGAAACAAGTAAACGATGGATAGCACTTTTCACTTGCCTAGCAGTCAGGGCGGTGCATTTAGAGGTTGTTCGAGATCTCACAGCAGAAGAAGGACTTCTTGCTTTGAGAAGAATGATATCGACTAGAGGTGTACCACAAACAATCACATCAGATAATGCTACAAATTTTAAGCTTATGTCAGAAATACTATCAAATTCTTATTGTATCAAACACGAAATTCGTTGGAGATTCATACCCCAACTGGCTCCCTGGTTCGGGGGATTTTATGAACGATTAATTGGAATAGTGAAGAATTGTATGCGGAGAACACTGGAAAAAAACATGCTGACAGATAGTCAAGTAGTCACATTAGTAAAAGAAATTGAAGCTACTGTCAATACAAGACCGTTAACTTGTGTCGATTCTGAATTGGTACATATTTTAAAACCGTCTGATTTCTTAACTATGGGAAAATGCATAACGATGGAAGGTTCAACTGAAGATTTTTTAGTACAAGGCACTACGACAAAATCCGACCTTATCAAGGCTTGGAAAAGAGGTTTAGTTATCCTTAATGAATTTAAGGATATGTTCACAAATCGATACTTACAAAGTCTGCGTGAACGATATGGACATTCTGTAAAAGAACCTAGAATCACGGCAAAATTAATCCCGAAGGTAGGACAAATTGTGCAGATAAAAGGAGATAGTAAAAATCGAGAAGAATGGAAAGTTGGAAAAATTACTTCATTGGTCAAAGGTTCTGATGGACTTTGTAGAGTTGCGAAGGTCGAAGTTGGAAATAAAGAGTTTATAAGATCTTTAGCTCATTTATATCCATTGGAAATAGAGGACAATGAAGAAGTAGAATACGATGCGAACACATTAAAAGGAGAAAGTGAGATACCACGGAATATAACGGTACACGAATTGGCACCATTAGAAGAGAAAGTTACAAATTCAAAAGATATGTCAGATAGTTCAGGAAACGAGAAAGAAGGCACAGAGTCGATAATATCAACGGAAAGTTGTATGTTGAAAGACTTTGATAATGTATCAGAGAGCACAGACAGAGAGAAAATATTGATTCAGAAAGAGGATGAACCTGATAAAGTAATTCAAATAAACAATGAGGTTAAACAAGAAGAGGCGCGGCCACCAGAGCTCTGGAGAAAATTTCAGAGTGGACGCGTAACTTACTAACCCTGCTCTAAGACTATTCGGGCGGGAGTGTCGCGCAGTTCGCGAAGTAAAAAGGTAGCAGAGTCAAATTAATATTGTTAGGCCAAAAGACTTGTAATAAACTAGTCAGAGTATTTATAGTTTATGGTTATGTGCTCTATGTTGTCTGTGGCGTTTGCCGCTTCATTTTCAGTCATTTGAACTACATCAATAGCCTTAGTAGAATTTAATAAGTGCAAAGTAAAGTGATTGGTGTTTGATGGAGGCGTCCAGCATGGTGGCGGCTCGTCTAATATAAGCTAAGTGGTAGCACTAAGACAATAGTGTAGAGGTTCCCATCTAAATGCATAAACTTGAGATTCCTAACTTTATGAAAGTTTCTAATGTTCTTGGAGGTCAGTTATATTAAGAGGTCTTTCGATACTTCAATGCGAAAACCTCGTGAGTGTTAGACTGGGCGAAAGGCCGTGATCAGTCTGTTAGGGGAGACCTTCGGTACCAATACGAAGTCTCTCTAACAAAGTTAAATAGTTCTGTGGTGCACCCAGAGTAATTGGCAGACTTGGCTGCCAGAGGTCTTTCGATACTTCAATGCGAAAACCTCGTGAGTGTTAGACTGGGCGAAAGGCCATGATCAGTCTGTTATAGGAGACCTTCGGTGCTGCAATACGAAGTCTCTATAACAAAGTTAAATAGTTCTGTGGTGCACCCAGAGTAATTGGCAGACTTGGCTGCCAGAGGTCTTTCGATACTTCAATGCGAAAACCTCGTGAGTGTTAGACTGGGCGAAAGGCCGTGATCAGTCTGTTATAGGAGACCTTCGGTGCTGCAATACGAAGTCTCTATAACAAAGTTAAATAGTTCTGTGGTGCACCCAGAGTAATTGGCAGACTTGGCTGCCAGAGATAGCAAAAGGTAATTGACAGACTTGGCTGTCATTAACATGTAACTGACTAATGAATTATAGTAGATAAATGTACGTGTAAGATATTTCTATGTTGTACGTAGCCTCGCACCTAAGACACCAAACTTTTGGGTGTGAGGTTAGGTATATTGCAATATGTAGAATGGTGGGAATCAGTGTACGTTTTAACTACAGATGGCGAGCTGAATCAAGGTACGTGCTGGTAAGAACTAAGGCCGATTTACGCGAAGCAAACCTCCCAAAGTAATGAAGATTTCTCTCGGAACAAACCCCAGGTACATACAACTATCCAAAACAAGCAAATAACATTTCCCGTCGCGGCGTCTCGGCGTCGCTGCGTCGCGTCCATCCACCAACGGGCCGGACGGTGAGCCTGGCCAGCTCGCACGTCCTGACCCGATGGATGGGGCGGCCTAGCGTCGCCGCGACTACGCGACAGTTGCCATAAAGTCAGCAACTGCAATCGAACAAGAATTATTTGACTTAAAACAAAATAATCTATCTATCGATGACTTTGGGAAGCAAATTTCAGAGATATATGTTGATCTAACCATTTCTCAGGCTGGAGGTGATGAACATGCTTTTGATGTTCTAAGACTATTAAATGAAAAACAGGCCATAAAATGTTTCGCCGATGGCTTAAGAAATCGAAGACTAAATTCTGTGATTACGGCAAGAAACTATAATACACTCAAAGATGCCATTCAAGCGGCTGTAGACGAGAACGTTACGTCTTCCTCGAGCTCCGCTAATTTGATGGTTTTCAATCGCTATAACCATTATAATAACAATTCAAGGAGCTTCGGAAATCGTCAAGGTCAGAGGGCAAGACCGAGAGGTACGACATACGCAGGTGCAGGTCGTGCCCCAAGGGAGCAGCGCGGCGCACCCCATGGCGAATAATGAAGTGCGACACGCAGCTGGAGAGGCCGGCAGTCTACAGGTCGTGGTGCTCGGCGACCATATTTCAGAGGTATGTCTTATAACAGTAACCAGCAACCGTATATATACTTTGACAAATACAAATTCTCAAAATAACAGTAAATCGGAAGAAAATAACAATTTTTTTCGAGACTAACGAAGTTATTTTTGTATCAAGTAATTCGTATAGCATAAACTTATACAGCCAGAGTAACTATTCCTATAGCTTGTTAATTGATACCGGGGTGCATCTATATCAGCCATCAAAATATAAACATGTACCTACTAGAACAGAACATTCCAATTCATATACAGAACAATAGTGTCATCGGTATCGGAGGCAAAGTTCAATCCATAGGATATGTTTATCTAAACTTTTTTTGTAGAAGTCAAATGTGGACACATAAGTTATATGTTTTTGATTCCAAACAAATATAAATCAGTATTGAATTTTGGTAACAAATCTTTATTACTTTGGATTAACAATGTTAATATGACAATTCCTTTAAATTTTATTTGAAAAAGTATAACGATACCATACCAGCTAGGAGTGAATCAATTCGTTTTATAAATACGTTGGAAACCGAAGAAAGTGTTATTTTTACGTCAGAAATAAATTGAAAGAAGATATATTTATTGCTAGTGCTTTAGTAACACCAGTGAACGAGACGATACCAATTCGCAGACTTAATACAACAGATAACGATTTGATTTTAGATAAAATTGATCCGATTATTCAAAAAGCAAATGACTATAACATATGTTTATTTGAAAAAAAACAAATATAATGCAAAACGACTTAAAAAGTTGTTCTCAACTTTAAATTTAAATCACCTAAATAAAGAAGAACGAGCATCAATTGAAAAAATATGCGCATAATATTCTGATATCTTTTATCTCGAAGGGGACAAATTGACCACAACTTACTGAGATATACTCACACAAAATTTATTTAAAGCATATTTATTTATTGATTTAAAACTTTATGCACATGGGGATGTACAAAGGCGGACTTAATGCCAAAGGCATTATCTACCAGGCTACCTTGGGGTGATGCAGAGATAAATTGAAGTAGGTGCTCATATGGTTATGATGTAACCTTATTATTATCATTAGCCGGTACAATAAATAACTATATGCATAATATACAACAACACACACATATAAATATATATATATATATATATATACATTGAATATAATATAATATTGTAAATATAATATTGTGGTTATAATGTGTTAACTACCATGAGTTACTGTAGAGCTGGCGTACTTTATATATGAATGTAGCATGGTTAGTGGACATCTTGACTTCGAGAGGAAAGACGAATTAACTATAGCCTAGAACTATGAGTGGGGCAGAGGAGAAGATTGTTAGCTGAGCGTAGATTTTGTCGTGATTAGAGCTAAGTAACTGTATCTGAGATGTTAGGTAAGTACGGATGTTAGGGGAATTAAGTAATAACAAAGTCAGCGTCACTGCTCGCAAGCTGCGTCGCTGACGTGTAGTCAAAGTAAGTCAATATTTAACGTCCTCACATTTGTATGTATATACTTTTTAGATAAGTACTATTATGATTTATATATTGTATGCACATTATAATATATGTAATAGAATTTATATATTATGAGGTATGATGTAAGTATTTAAATTGTAAGTACACCACATGTTGCCTGTTACTCCAAAACTACCAGTAAGAGATCGCAGTCCGCGATAAGTCCGCCCATTGTACTTCATTAGTTATGTTATTATCTACGTATTACTGGTGTACAATAAAGCATATTCTATTCTATTCTATTCTAAATACTTTTCGCCAAATGTAGAAATTTTAATAAATGGTAAACGTGAGATTGTTCATACAAATAGAACTTTTATTATGATTAAAATAATGCAAATATTTTAATTTTGTTTTGTTATTGTCTGAATTCTTATACTTTATGTGCTTTTATATACTATGTACCTACTCATAAAATAAACAGAAACTGATTGTAACCATGCATTAGGAAGTTTCTAATGTATGTTATTACATTTATACCTATATGTTAATTTTTTTTTTCGGCCCCTTGTGGTTTGTGTGTTTGCACGTATATAAACTGTTGCATCATATTAAATACAGCAGTATTTATCCGTCACTAGTCTTGTTACTATCCCAACCTCATTGTATATTCTACATGTCTGTTACATTAATTAATACTCATGGTTAAGAAGTCGGCCTTACGACCAAGAGGTCCCTAGTTCGAGTCCGGGCCAGTACATCACTGACGTGAATCCACTCTTAGCACAAGTAGTTTAGCTTAACTGGAGGGGTTAGGTGGAATGCTAGTAATTTCGAATACTAAAATTCTTTAATAAAAAAATATTGATGTGTAATGTAAACGCGATTCCTACCTATATTGACACCGGATCACAATATTTATTACCTGTCTAATCCCCACAATACGCGTCTGATTTTATTCGGACGGGGTTACGAAAGGTTCATAGAAGTGTATAATGCTTGTCTACATTGTTTGATACCTACTATTGAATGCCGCAAGGCCAAATGCAGTGATATTTTTGTAATGAACATGTAGCAACTCTCTGCCTACTATACTAGTATCAAACCGATAATTATCATTAATTTATCATTATTGATAACTATCTGTTTTTTTTTGTTTTTTAAGTTCGGAATAGGTCAAGGTATGTTTATTTCTGCAGTCTCGATACTAACACGTAAGTATGAAGTTATTTTATTTAACGGGCTGGATGAGGTGATGTGGTACTCCTTGTACATAGACAATTCGTTCGAAATGAATTCTATGATGTAACATCGAAATAAAAATTTCAGCTAAATCTATTCAGTGGTTTACTAGTAATGCTCGGACATCGATAGTAAAAAGCAGACAAACAGAAAAACCGACAAACAGACAAAAAGCAAACATCAATTATTTCTTTGGAAAAATATTCAATGTACAGTTTTCATCTCGTTATGATTTTATTATACAGGGTGTATTTTTGAAACGGGGCAGTAAGGACCTTAACCGTTGTAGTTACAGCAAAACGTTCTTAGGAGACCTTCCCTAACTTTTTGAGATATTTTGAACTCCATTCATAGATTTTTCAATAATTTTAGTTGGCAAACAAAATATGCAAATTAGTCAAAAAAATTTTTTGTGCCCATGGATTCTATTTCATGTGGGGATGAAAAGACGCTATGGGACCATTTTAGCATGATTTTAGCTTTGAGTACCTACTAGGAAAGACAGAAATCGCCAAAAACGGTTCCCATACATTTCGGCAAGAGAATCAAATTTCTACAATGCACAATGGTCAAACTTTTTGTTATGGGCAGGAAATGGGTAGGATTGACTATAAAGTAAATAAAAAGAATTTTTACCCACAAATTTCGAATTTGATTCAAATATCTTTGTCATTCTTAGTATCAGCTGAGAAAATTCGTATAGGTTATTAATTAAGAATTTTGGCTAAAATGTCTTCTAATCGTGAAAAAATTGACTTATTAGAAACCTTTTTTGTCAATAATCGAAACGCGGGAGCTGATTTAGTGTGGTACCGCAATAAGTAGGTATCCGTTGCCAAGGCCGGTCTTAGCCATCTAGGCGCCCCGGGCGAGTCATGCCTTTGGCGCCCTTTTATGTATAGGCCTATAGGTACTTATTTCATTACAATTAAAAAAACTTATTTAGGATTTGTACCATATTTTTTTTTTATTAAGTAGGTAATTACTTCAGATAAATATTAATTGGGATTTCCGCGCAAATAAAATTGCACAATCGCTCAATGCGCTCTACTTACGGGGACTTACCCGACCACCGAGTACATTTTTATATAGGTAGATAGTTAGATACCCGACTACAAAATGTAAACAGATTTTTAAACAAGACTAAATGGGCGTACTAATGGTACCTACCTATTTTCTGAATTTAGCTACCACGCAAATAATAATAAATAAATAATTCGTAGGTAAGTTATTTCTAACGTACAGGTACTATTAAAAGGTTTTTTTGATATGCTTGTGAACTTACGAGTATGTAAAAAGGAAAGAAAAAAGTATGTATATATAATGCGGGCCTAATAAGAGTTGCAATTTCTAGGCCTGGTACCTTTTTTTTATTTTATTTTTTTCGTGCGGAAATCCCCTCGGATACCCCCCCGCCGGCCAGCGGGGGCGGTTATGTCGGACTCGAACCGACTAAAACCGCACGCCGTCTCGGGTCTGCAGACGCCGGGGTGTAAGGTTGCCCATAGAGCATATCCCTCGCACCCCGACTGACCCTGGGCCATCTCCGGTTTCGAGATGGCCCCCTCGGGTTTGGGAACCACGGTGTCCCCGTCTTGCCTCGGTTTGGGGGAGGGGCGCTAGTCGCCCCACCGTCCCGGCCTGCTTCTGCTGGGGTGACAGGCGGCCTCACCTGCCACCCCCAGGCCTGCGCTCATGGAGGACGGAGGTCGTTAAGCGACCTCCGGCGCCTGAGTCGCCTGCGACGCGAGGCGAGCGTGTTGCGGGCTCAGCGGGCCGGGAGGGTTCTGAACCTCTCCCGGGCGCGCTCCGCCATCTCCTTCGCGAGCATCACATGCTCGCAGAAGGAGGTGGCGGCGGCCCACACGCTCGCACTCCGCACCATTGCCGCAATCATGCTGCCGAGCGAGAGGACTCCCACCCCGATGGCTGCCACGAGGTCACGCTCGGCACCTCCCACGCCGGGCAGTCCGCCAGCGTGTGCAGCCCTGAGTCCTCGCTCGCGTCATAGTGATGACACTCAGGCGTTGGCTCCTTCCTGATCCGATGCAGGTGGTCCCCGAAGCACCCCTTCCCGGTGATCACTTGCGTCAGTCGGTACGAGAGGCTTCCGTGTCGCCTCTCTAGCCAATCCTCCATGATGGGCCTTACCGCCGCTATTGCGGCGTGCCCTCAAGGCCTGGTACCTATATTTCGTTCTACACTATTTAGTGAGAGATACCACAAAGGACAAAATGACAGGTCGTATTTGTTAGACATAGAATACTGATACTCACTCCTACGAGGTAAGTCTATAAAAGTTAATATACGTTGAGTCTAGTTTTCCTTTAGATCGATAAAAATAGGTATTCAAATTAAGTGGTATAGTTGAGCTGGCGCGCGCGGCGCCCTAAAGTACCTGGCGCCCCGGGCTGTCGCCCCGGTCGCCCCCCCCTAAAGCCGGTACTGTCCGTTGCGGCATGTACCAACAAAAAAGGTTATTACAAATCTTTTGGAAAACCTGGAATTGCAGGGTTCTTTCAAAAGCAAGCGGCAGCCCCGTGTGGACACAGACATGGAGATTGCGGTTGTGACTTATGTCGAAGCATATCCAGAGGTATCGTCGAGGCATGTCGCTCTTGAAGTAGGTGTTTCCCACTCCCTTGTAACAAAGATATTGAAAAAATACGGCTATAAGTGCTATTGATATGGGCGCATAGTTAAACCTGTTACATCCGGGTGATGATGTTCGAAGGCTTACTTTTTGCAGATGGCTAAGAGGAAAAATAAGCAGAGGTCATGAATTTTTGAATTACCTACATACTGTGGTCTGACGAAACAAATTTTTCCAATAACGGTATGTACAACCGAAAAAATCACCACTATTGGTCCAAAGAAAATCCACTAAGAGTTACTGCAAGTCATAATCAGGTTCCTTTCTCATTCAACTCTTGGTGTGGTATAATTTCCAATCGAGTCATAATAGTAGAATTTTATGAAGGGAAACTGAATTCTGCCATGTATATGACGTCATTTTACACCATCTTGAAAACGAATCGCCCCTGTTGGAATTGCGAAAAGTTCATTTTCAACAAGAGGGTGCTCCGCCACATAACAGCCACCTTTCACGTTCCAATTTGAGCCGCCTATTCGGTACACAGTGGATAAGTACACATGGTCCAACACAGTGGCCACCTCGTTGCCCCGATATGACGCCACTTGATTTTTCTTTATGGGGCTTCGTAAAAAACGAGGTTTATAAAACGGCGTACACCAGTGTTCAAAAGGTCAAGCATGCATTAACGACCATTTTACGTAATATTCATCCCAGAACATTATTAGCCGCCATTCGTTCAGTGCAAAAAAGGATAAACTTATGTATTCGTGAAAATGGAAGTCATTTTGAGCAATTTATTTCATACATATTTAAGTGTTTTTTTTTACTTACATAGTTCAGAATTTTACCTATTGTTTCGAGTTGATTTATCGTATTTTCGTACGAAATGTATAGGAAAAGTTTTTAGCGATTTCTGTCTTTCCTATTCAAAGCTAAAATGGTCCCATAGTCTTTTGTTACCCAAATGAAATAGAATCGATGGGCACAAAAAAATTTTTGGACTTAGCATTTTTTTGCTAAGTGTAAGATTTTTGCAAAATCTGTGAATGCAGTTCAAAATATCTCAATAAGTTAGGGAAGGTCTTCTAAGAACGTTTTGCTGTAACTACAACGGTTAAGGTACTTGCCCTTACTGCCCCGTTTCAAAAATACACCCTTATGTATAAATAATGATAAATTAATGATAATAATCCTATAAGTAACATAGGATATAATATACCTAATCAGACTGTATTAGCAACACAAGCAAATAAAACACATCAAAATCACTTTTGTCTTTATTCCTGATACATAATATATATTTAAAAGCACCTTTATTCACTAATATTACAACAATTTATTAATAATAATTAAACCTCTTATAAATTAACAATACGTCCCTGCACACATGATTATGTTTACGTAGATATAAAAATATTGTATAATAATAAAATGATTCAATGTTGCAACCGATTAATACTAAAAATAAAAAAATACTAAATTGCCAAGAGGACTTGTGCACAAATCTCATTATCTCACTCGTATATATAACAGTTAATAAATCATTTGAAATATAATGCATATGATATATTTTAAGCATTCCATCTCTAAGCTAGAGAAATGTAAAACGCAAAGAGCACAAACTAAGCTAAAACAGGGTCTAACGGCAAATACATACATAATCACGCCTCTTTCCCATTGCGGTAGGCAGAGACAACATCTTTCCACTTGCTACGATTCTGACATACGCCTTCCGTTTCTTCTACTTTCACAATAAATTGTTTTCATAAATGCTCACCGGTTGCGGGTACAGTACGCCAATTTATGGTAAGTACTATGTTTTAGTACCTAGATGCCAGTTTTATTTCGACGTTTTCTAAAAATTAAACCTAGCTATTTTGATTTATCGCCCCCGAAACCCTTTGCATACTAAATTTCATGGAAATCGTTGGAGCCATTTCCGACATTCAGATTATATATACAAATAAATACAAGAATTGCTGGTAAATTAAAGGTATTTAAATTATATAGTATTGGAGGAGAATGTTTAGGTCGCTAGACTCGGCAGTCCTATGGTCTCTAAAAAGTCTTATTTCACCATTTTTTTAATATTATATCAATTTGACTGCACGACGCCTGATTTAACAAACATAAATTCAAAAAGTAAAGGCCACTAATACAGTAGTTTTTGCGCACTGTCATGTCGTGCAACCAAAAAAACAATATTGATTTTTCTTAGGCCCGTATTCATCACTGAGTATCTTTCTAGAATATGGACCTTAAACTGAATTACGTGTTAAATCATCACAGTCATTGTCATTAGTCCGTCTGTCTATTACTACAGGTTTTTTATTAATACAATGTACAGTAATAACGAACTTTTTTCAAACTATAGATTTACATCGGAAAAAGAGAACATCTAGGACGGGACTTGAAACCGCGACCTAACACGTCCTAGATATTCGAAATTCAACGATCTATTATATACCTCTTAAGGCGACGCTAGAGCCATCTACCGTTATTCTTGCGAACTACGGAAACAATGAATGACTTTAAAGTCATTTTTAAACATTGTTTTTTCCGATGTAAACCTATAGGAAAAGTAAGCATACAAAATGCTTAAAAATTTAATTGAATTTTTACAAACTAGTCAGCTTTTGTTAGATTTTTAAAATTTCTTTGGTCATATAAGAGTACCGTATAGTATATACAATTAGTCGAAATAGTAACTCAAATGGATTAAATGCTTTGTTAGTAGTAGTAAAGTTACATTTAGAATTCAATAGGCTAAGAATGTTTTAATACGAGCACTTTAATTGTTATGAATGAGAAAAATAAATTTAGCGTCGGTAGCTTAGTGGTTAGGGGTCGGCCTTAAGATCGAGGATCTAGGTTCGAATCCTGACTATTACACAATCGACGTGAACCCACTTCTAAAACAACAATTTAGCTTAGCTGGAGGGGTTAACAATAATACCAGTAATTTCGGTTACTAGTACTCTTTAAAAAAAAATCTCATAGAAGGTAAGATTGATACGCGAAAACTGATAACTGTTACTTATCATTGATGAGTAGTACGCCAAAATACTATTATTAAAATTAAAAAATATATTGTGTCTATGACGAGTGACGGTTACTGGATGTACCATAGATTCTCGCTTTAGTAATACAGTTATTCCCCCTAGGCCCATGTCAACAAGAAAGGGAGTATTTTTGTTTCTATTTGTTATCTGTACTATTTTATTATGCACTAATCCCATTATTTTTACTCTGAAGGTTTGTAAAAAGTCACCCAGCGCTTTTTCTTTTTTAATCTAACATGTTAATGTGTAACAACGTTAACGTGCTGAATAAAAAGTTCGTTGTATTAACTAAGTTATATCACGGTTTCAACGTGACTAATACTCAAAACTGGGGCCCAATTCAGTAACGCTACGCTTTCAAAACGCGTGATTTCAATTCGATTACAAAAAAAAACTGTATTAAATAATTTAATATTCAGTATGATCTGTCAAAACAAAATTTATTTTCACTTTAGAGAGGTTATTAAACATTTAAAACCACTCATAGTTGATTTCCTTTTCAATTAGATTTTGAGATTTTGATGTTCATTAGTTTTGAAATAAGTTTTATAAACGTAATTTTACTGAATCGAGACCCTGATTACGTTAAAAACATTTTACGTACGTAAATACAAAAACGTTATGTATACATAAATACTTGGAATGTGTATATCTATTACACTGGTTAGAACATAACAGGAATGTTCAAAAATATATATAATTAAATAAGATCAAAAATAAAAATATTGCACTACATAAATAATGTACTCTTTCTACAAGTCAGATTAAGTACAGTTATATTTTAACATAATAAAGAGTATAAATGTGTAGAACTAAAAACTATAATTAGTAGGTAGTTAAAATCACACTTTTATACCAAATATGATAATAGTATTTTGGTTGATGTGATATAAATAAACTATCAAATAGTATGATTGTAGCCACTGCTAATAGGTAAATTCAGGATATTTAGTCAAAGTCTAAAATTAATTTATTAAGCATATTATAGATAACCCAAACTTCGTGGTTTGATTTTCAAGAATTTATGCAACAACTGTGCTTAAACTGTATTTAACCAGTAAAAAAACTGTTTAACTACAGACTTACTGAGATTCCACGTTTATACAGGAAATCCGTTGAGTAAAATGTGTTAACACAGTTTAATTTGCATTAAACGCGATTATATTCCTGGATGGTATTCAGTCTTAGTACTATTAAATTATAACATTAGAATACCACTACGGATTCTTGTAAATATTTACTCCGTACAGTCAGCAAATGTAGATGATGATTGCACATATTACAAAATTAAAAATCTACATCAAAAATGATATTTTAATCGAAATTTTTAAATATATGTTTTCCTAGAGCCCACTTAAGAAATAAACAGGAAATACTTTAGAAGATGTAATTAACTTTGAAATTAAATTAATCTGAAAATGATTATCTTCTTTTGCTGACTGTACGTTTGAATTATCTTTAATATGTTCACAAGCAATAAAAAAATCCATATAATAATTATTATTACTGTCAAAAATTAAACTTCACACTCAAAATTCAAATAAATCATATTATGAATTCTGGTATTTCGGTATCAAGCAGCAGTATACTAGCAATAAGTAATACTATAGTTACGTATCTAGGGTTTTTAGAGTTTAATTGGTGTCCATCTTGGATTTCAGCGACTGGTAATATTCGGACAACACTTTCCATGCAGTAGGCGCCATGAATCCCTTCGGTGGCTCCTTGCCGGACCTAGCTAGACCTGTAAATAATTATATTTATATTATTAATATTAAGTACCTGGGCGACAAAGTTTCGGGGCATTTCGTAGAGTATAGTAGTTGTAATTGTAGTAACAATGCAAGTACTTCAAAGGATTACGAGATGGCATTATACCTTATGTGACAAATTTTTGTTTCTGTACATTGTACTTTTTTATGTAACATCGCATATTTTCAGGAACAGACCTATGTTTAGTTAGGTCTAAATACAAATTTCCATTCAATGAGTTAGAGCTGTTTCCAAAATAGTTTAAGGCGAGGGTATTCGATGACTTTTTTGATTTTAGACTAGAGACTTTTTCTTTAGACTAGAGATTAGATTTTAGGCATAGTAAAGTCAATTTACGCCACAGCGAGGCGCTGGCGGTCCGCATCCAGGGTTTTTCGTCAATATAAAGAAAAACGACGAAAGCTTACTTAGGGTTGTGTTGTAGTATCAACACTAACAATGACCCAATTATTATTCACACAGATCTTCTAGTTGCACCTTACATAAATGGAATAAAGCTTATAATAATTATAACATTGTAACATAGCTAGCTATCAGGCAATCGCTTCCGTAAAACCCATGGGGGGCATACACTAAGGGCACCTCACACATGTATGGGGCCCGTACACCCATGGGGCCCCATACATATATGTAACCCATGGGGTCCCATACATATATGTAACCCATGGGGCCCCATACATGTATGTAACCCGTGGGCCGCGATATACGTCTATTAATACCAATGGCAATCATTACAAATTCTTGTATTGAATCGACTAATGTCACAAGATATTTAACGCTATTATAATGTCGATACATTACTTAGTTTTAATATTTGGGCAATATTTAACTACTTACTTATTTACAAATCTTATGGATTTGTACATCTGGCACATTCTCTACGATGTGGCATTTACGCTAAGTACCTTTTTTTTTTCTTTCTTTTCGTGCGGAAATCCCTTAATTTAAAAATCGTACGGGTTCACTTTGCATCTGCCGCAAACCGACACACGTTCTGCTTGGGACTGACTGACTCGCCGAACGCGTCATATAGGTAGAAAGCGTAGGTATTTTGAATTTTCATGGTATAATTCAGAATTTATGTAAATTTTGATAAGCGTTTCTTATTCTCCTATCAAAGACCTTCATTTTGGTATCATTTTTATTTTTCTAATCTGAACACAACTCAAATAAAACTGGAATGCGTTTTTGGTTAGACCAATCTTTGAGAGCAAATTCTATCGAGGAAAGTAAAAGTCATCGTGTATCGAATAACCGAAAGTACTAGTTAGAATAGCCTAGTATAACATATATGATTTTCAGAATACATGGACTTCACATTTTCGATAAATCTTAATCTAAAAACACCCTTCCTCAGGGACCCTCGCCTTAAATCCGAGAGTCGGAAGCGGAATCATTCGCCGCTCAGTGCAAATATTTGTATGCATAAATATATCTATTTACATGGACCTAGTTGTTACTATGTATAATATTTGTGAATTTACGAAAGGAAAAACAAACTAATGAATCCGTGTTCTAGAACCCATTCCCACCTCTCATCCTGGTTCCAGAGATAAAGTCAAAGTCCTCCTTCCGCGTGGGGTCGAAGAAAGCCATCTTCCCAACTGATGTGTCGTAGGCTGCCACACGGAACGGAATAATCTGGAAAGTGAAACATTATAAAGCGTCGGTAGCTTATTGGTTAAGGATCTGCCTTACGATCGAGAGGTCATTATACTACTGACGTGAACCCACTCCTAACACAAACAATTAAGCTTAGCTGGAGGTGTTAGGGGGAATACTAGTAATTTCGTTTACTAGCATTCTTTAAAACAGAAAAGATGTCAGAAGCCACTTGTGAAACTTGTCTATAGAGCCTCGAACACCAATAATGGCTCTAAGGACTGAATCAGACACTTATTCGTAGGTTCTAAACGTACAAAATACAGCATGTATATGAAAACATACGTTAGTGATCACAAAATTGAAGAAGTAGTCGATTGATTGCTTTGAAATTTCTATTCTATATCTAACAGGCAATATTTTGTAATGTAAATTTGTATGTTTACAAAATATTGCCTGTTCATGGGAACATCGGGATTTTGTTTCCAATACTTTAATTATTATCAGGAAACAGGCAATATTTAAATTATTATCGCGTTATGTTATTTTTTAGCGAATTGTTAGGAAATAAATAAAAAAACCTTATTCAAACTGTCGTCAATATCATATGACAACCTCTGTGGCATAGCGGTAGAAAGTTCGATTCCCGCTCTGTGCAAATATTTATGTGCTTGAATGAAGCTAGTTAAGCTATGCTTACTTTGAGTCTAGATACCGCTGTGTAAAATGTCTTAGAATATTTATTTTATTTATTTAAGATTATTTAAAATACCAATAATTATGCTGCCAAAATAACAATTGACCCATCCCCCTATATTTAGATTGCTTTATGAACTAAATATACAACAACTAAATATATAAATTATTATTAGGTTTGTCCAACGTGTTACCTCCAGATCGTTAAGTCCAGGTGCCTGTTTCAGCACAATAGCGCCATGGCGAGGGTCGAACAGGTCCCCGCCCCCGGCAGGGTGGGGCAAGCCTGCGGGGTCGCGGCCCACGATGTAGTGGTTCGCTCCTGCGTTCATTCGGCATTTCGCATGCCATTGTACCTATGGAAGTCTTAATTGTTATAGTAATACGCTAAATGATTAAAAAATATACGCATTGTCTATCTACAAATTTTGTTTGTCGGATAGAATTTGGTACTTGACTGTCTACTGTAGTGAAAACAGTTTCTTTTTATTAAACGCCAAAACGGTAAAACTTGTGTATATTAAATTATAACGTTATCCAATAATTTACTATTAGTATGTTACTAATAATAAGAACGGACGTAATTTTTACAACGCTATTACAATTATTTATTTAACAAGGATAGTTAAATACCTTATTTTAACTATTGCAATACTTTGCAATAGTTAAAATACCCAATTTATTGGTTACCTCTGTAGGTCCCGCGTACATCATAGGTGAAGGGAATATGGCTAGGATGGTCGACTGAGGATCCAACACTCCTTCGCTGAGCACAGCCTTATGTTGGTTGATGCGCACCTCTAGAGGGACGTCGTCATCTTTCGTCCATCCGCCTTAAAATAAAAATAAATATAATAAATATCTGTTACCATTAGACAAATACTTGGGCCCCAACATTTAAATTACATAAGTATACTTTTTTATACATCGGTCTGCCAGTTTGATACCTTCATAGAGTAGTTAACAACGTTTGTATTTATTATATTAAAAAACTGTAGCTTCGGTTTTAACTACTCTAAAAAGAAATCTACAAAACCGAAGCAAGCCGATCTTAACCACACACTCATTTCACGAAAGTCCCCCTGCACCCACTAGTGGGTGATGCCGATGGGGGCACAGGTCGTGCACAATTTTTTTCAAGGCACTGTCGATAGTAAGGTAAGTAAAGGAAAGTAAGGATGACTGGCAAACTGTAATGTAGAGTACATTGCAAGTTGTTTGCCGCGCTTATAGCGTTTTTCTAGCTCTCATTGGTGGTAGCGCGGAACATGACGACCGAAGCGCGCCAATCCAATTGATCAATCTATTTAATGATTTTTTGGTGGTTCAGTATAATGCATATGCGCAAACTTTCCGACTTTTGTTCAAGATGAGAAGTAAAATACTATTTACCAAGAGGATGCAACAGAAGCACTGGTTTTTTGTATCCTCTCTCGACCAGCTGGCGGTGTGTGTCTTGCATCAAGAGAGCGTGGCCGTTGTGGATGGGGTTACGTAGCTGTAAACAAAAGACATGTATTAGTTACCTTTTTTTCAAGTTATTATGAATTTCCTAAACTTTTTAAATGTTAATAAATTAGTCAAAATCATCATAATGTTAGACCCGGTTACATCCAAAGCTTGTACTTAGAAGCCCGGAGTCCGGAGGTCCTGTGCTCTATTTGGTTTGGCTTATACGGCTTTTATGGAAGCGACTGCCATCTGTTCTCCGAACCCCAAGAGGAAAGCCTCGTCCATCAATCAGCTGGGGCACCGCTTGCAGATGAGTTTGGTTTGGAACCCGAAGATCTTGGTGGGGCCCTGAACATCCCAATGTATGTATCAAGTTGTAGGTTTATTATTAGGCATAGTTAGCTCAGTTCTTATTAGTATATTAATAACAAACTTTGTTGTGTGTCCTCAGTTTGCTAAAACATTTTTGTAAGGTGTTTTTGCAGGCGTTACACGTCAATCCATAGGCTGTCCGCTGGCTTATACGTGCGCACTCATGCGGTCACTGCTATACTATGCGTGCAAATACAAGGCTGCTCTAAATATTTGCACAAAGTAGTGCGGACACCCGCATGCGTGCTTCCGCAAAAGCCAGCGGATGGCTTTATTTACCCCTGAATGATTACATAGATAAGCATCTTATAAAGCATAGTTTAAACGCTTTGCTATTACAGTCACAAAACTATTGATATTATTTTACTCACGTATTCCATTCATAATACGGAACTAAACGGAACAAATATGAAACTTGTCGTATCGATAATGGAAAATCGTCAAACCATTTCGCAGTATCGATTTCCTTATCGCTTAACGCACTAATGGACATGAACGAATTTACCAAACAGATGGTAATCGTTTTTTTTTATTTGAAAGCCAAATTATACAAGACTGTAGTCGCTTTCGAAAACTAATAAGTGACACGCATCACTTTTTTAAAATGTTTTACAGCGTTGCAGCTAATACTTGCTAACTTTTTCAAATATAAATCTTATTTCCAAGGTTTTTTTTAGATATGATATAGTCGGAAGTTTACGTGTATGGATTGTCAACTGAGAGAAAAACTGTAGGTTCTTGAGGTCATTAAGAGCCACACAGGCTAATACTTCTTTTGTGCAATGTAAGTAAAATAACAGAACTAACTAACTACTCAAAAGATAAACTTTAAGACGTGTTTTTTCTAGAATGAAGAATATAAAAAAAGTGTGTGTCCCTCCGGGAGTGCTGACTGAAGTGAAAACTTGAACAGTTACGTGTGTATTTTTTAATCACCTCTACTCCCTGTTTCTTAATTCCTCCCTCTCTCCCTCCATCCATCCCTTCCTCCGTTCCTCCCTCCGTGTCTCACACCCTCCCTATCTCCAGTTGTCTGATTTATCGAGTCTTAGATTTTAAGTTAGTTATATTGTAGTTTACTCTACTTGGTTGGTGTGTCTACAATAAAGAGTATGGACCTATATCTATCTATCTACTAGGTACATACTAAGGTTTAACCAGACCACTACTTCAATGGTTTTTTTGTGTAGGTTCAGCGATCATTTATCACGACTACTATTGTTTATATTAGACTAAATTATTCTCATCATCAATCTCACACATGCTAAGAAGTTGGATATTCAAACGTAGTATTTATTTAATATCATTTTACGTTTATAATATTATTCTTTGCGTAATATGCTTCCAAATCATTATGCCTGTAATATGCTTCCAAATTATAATGCCGAAACAACGTAAAACAAGTTGAATTCCTGAGACGAGCTCAGCCGAATACAAGGGATTTTCGATTTTGCGTTTTTTTTTTTTTTTTTTTTTTTGCGATTTTTTGCGTTTTTTTTTATCTTGCAATGGTTCACCCCAGCACGAATCTATTACCGAAAACAGCAACTCGATAGCTCATCTCCTTCATACCCAAAACCGTGACAGAAAATTGGCAACGACGACGACGTCGACGACAACTCCTTAGCACTAGGGCTTTTCTAACGAAAATCCCTAAAAATATGACAAGAAAATTATGCGTAACGATCTTTAGGATGCATAAAGTCATTATCCTTATCTTTACTTTGTCCACAGTTGCATCCGAAGTTTTCACGCCGAAGGCCAGTCCACTCACTCCTCTTCCTTTTGGTTTGGTTTATATGGCTTTTATGTGAGCGACCACCGTCTGATCTCCCAACCCTGACTGAAAAGCCTGTGCTAGAGCCTCGTCCGTCAATCAGCAAGTGAGGTTGGCTTGGCCCCAAAGGCCAAGGGTAAATAAAGTATCGTCTGAATACTCCCAACTGCATCCTCGTGAAACAGGCCCACTCAGATAGGGTTGATCACCGGTGTCCCCGTTGGAAATAAAAATATTAATAATCGTCTAAATACTTACCTGGAAAGCAAACACAGCGTCGGCATCGAGCTCCTTGAACTTCTGGCCGAGCTCGTTGGGTGTTAGGCGGTACGAGTCCAAGCCATCGTTCCAGTAAATACGCTCGAACACTTCTAAGTTGCCGCCTACCAGCCAGTCGCCTGCTTCTTTCACCATCTGAGAACCACAGATCAGGAAATTAAACCTTTCAAAATACTGTTAACATATCTGTGAATAGATCTCAAAAAATCCGCTGAGTTTCTTGTCGGAGCCTTCTCAGGACCGGGCCGCTTGTGAACCGATAGTCAGATGAGTGTTAACCGGTCGTTCATTGATCATCATTAGTTAATATTAATAAATAAATTATTTTAATACTTTTGACGTTTTATAAGTGCCGCGTGTCTAGTACACAATAAACGATTTTGACTTTTGACTACTTTCTTCTCTTATTACTATTTTACTCTTCTGTTATCCCCGTCTCTTTTAAAGATAGTTGTGGGCGTTTAAATGTGGTACTTCTGGTGTTGCAAACGTTTTTAGACAAACGCTTTTCATTAAGTGAGCCGTCGTAGGCCTGTTTGCACAGAGCAAATGCAAAGAGGAGGCAGTCTCAGCAACTGTGCACTGTGATTTTCAATGACTTCAGGACCTAGTCTGACGTCATCGCAGTAGGCGTGGCCTTTGTCGGTGTACTGTCGGCGTTAGTTCTGAGCATAGGTCTCTTTGTGTCCTCAAATATAACTCTACTGGATGCTAGATGGCGACGCTTTGTATTTGAGTACGTCCCAGTTACATTTAGTGGCATCTAGTGCGAGATAGTTATACTACGTAGTAACATCGACATGGAATGAAGTGAGTAGTCTTACTATTAACCGGTAGATGAAAAATAAAGAAGTGGGCGGAATTTACCCCATCATAACGCACACCCTTTCTCCCGCAAAGTGTCACGAGTACTTTCATAGGAAAATCTCATTACAATACCTCTCTGTGTTTGCTTTGTTCTGGTTTGATACCGTTGTTACCGTATTAGTATAAAAAGGGTTTTTTTTAAAAAGAATATCATTAACCGAAATTACTAATATTTCCCCTAACCCCTCCAGCTAAGCTAAATTGCTTATGTTAGGAGTGAGTTCACGTCGGCAGTGTAATGGCCAGGATTCAAACCCGGGACCTCTGGATCGTAAGGTCGACTCCTTAACCACTAAGCCACCGACGTTTTGTAGATGACGTAATCAAATCATTCAACCGAATATCGGAGTTCGCGTTAAAAAACATACCTTGATATAAGGATGCTCTGGGTGATAAATGCCGAACTGTCTCGAGCACCTCTCCTCTTTCCTGTGTGGGTAGAACTCAGGTGCCCGGAGTACAGCTACGGCTTTTCCATTGTATACTAGAGCGATCGCATTAGCTCCAGTTAAACGATCCTTTACTTCAGTCTCCACTGGTAGAACGATGGGGATAGATTGGTTGACTATTGAGCCATCGGGCAGCGTAATGCAGTTCGAGTGTAGAGCCTGAAAAAAGAGGGTTTTTAACTTAGTTCTCGTCATCATCATCACAGCGTTAGTCCCGGTTCATCCAATGGAACCCGTGGTCCACTCACTTAGTCCTTATATTTATTTCGTATATTTTGGCTTTTACGGGAGCGACTCTCGTCTAACTCGATCTGATTGACGTACTTCAATCGAAGATTTTTTAAGAAAAGGCTAGGTCGTACAACCAGCGATCATTCTATGAAAACAATTATGAAAGTAGAAGAAGCGAAAAGCGTATTCCAGGATCGCAGTAAGTCGGTAGACACCCATGGTGTCTGCCTACCCTAAGGCTCAATTTACATTGCCTCGTGCATGAATCCTCGAGAATTGAAAGCCTATATGGTTCCCCACCTCTCAGTTATACGACCTAATGAAAGTTTTGACAGTGCGAAAACTCTTCCTACAAAAAGTTATACTTCGAAAGCACACAGAGCTTCCTTACTCTCATAAGCCCAAAAAACGCAGATCAGTCAGAGTTTGTAACATTGAATTGTGCAAAACACAACTTGCTAAACGACACTACCATTTCTTTGCCCCCTCCCTCTACAACAAAATAAATAAAATTTGAAACGTCTATGCTAACCCTATCCTCCTCTGTAAATCACGAGCTACGGAATGGCTGCATGGTCTAAGTTACGAAGAAACAGAAGACTTGATTGCATCTATTGTTTAAATCATCTCCCAGCACAACTAGTCTATTTCTGTTTGTATTATTGGTACTAGTGCAACAACACACACACACACGCACATAAACACACACAATCATATTAACACACCCACACACTTCTTCACTCACCCTCCCTCTCACTCACACACAAACAAATCCTCACACACAAACACACACTCTCTCACACACACACACACACACACACACATACACACACCCTCTTATACACATTCCACTCTTCTTTCACTCCACAGACCCAGTTAATGTTTTATAATACTTATTATAGGTAATGATTACGGTTAGTAATAAGCAAAAGGAACGCATGCGCCCCCTATCTGGAGGTGGCCGTTAGTGACTGCGCCACAGTGTTTCACTAATGCAGTCACTATCGAACACATTGTTAATTTGTTATTACTGTCAGTTCCAATAAAGCATTTTTTTTTTAAATCCTCGAACGATTGCGGTGCCGTAATTAGATTAGATCATAGCTCAATTGACATATAGTTCATTATGCTACGTACAATTTCGTGCAAAAATTAGCTTCGAATCCATTCCACTCAGAATGTAAATTGAGCCTAATGAGAAGGAGACATGACATGACATACGTATGTAACTCTAAATTTTATCAGACATATTTTAAATGTTTAAGTTATTCTGCAATGTACTAATACTGTTATCGATATCTTGAAAGCATAAATGTATGCGATCGGTATCGGTAGAAATAATTACCCTTACATGCTCAAGTAATACTCACGTTTCCTAGTTCCAAGACTTCCAAGATAAGGTTCCGTTCAAAATGGCGATGTATGTTAGTTCGTACTAGTGTGTGAAGACTTCATCTTTAGCTTACCATCAGGCGAAGTGAAATCATATTGACATTACTCATTTAAAAAACGGTTTCATAGGTTTTCGCACCGGGAATATAGAACTGGCTTGAGAATGAAAAGTTTTTATTAATACTCACTGCCAAATATTCATGTTCTCTCATAAACCCTTTGAGAGGATAAGCCCAGCCTTCGGACAGCACCTGAAACAAGCGTCCCCTATGTATATAATTTTTATAGTATAATCATAATCAAGTGAAAAAATGCGGCGATAGCCCAGTGGCGTACGTAACGGCCTGCTGAGACCAGGTCTCGAGTTCGATCCCCAGTCGCCCCGGGCACACACCTCTGACTTTTCGTAGTTATGTGTGCATTAATAAATGTAATTTATCGCTCGCTTAATACTGGGCCCGGTAGATGGCACTAGGCTCGCCCCCTATTACATTGGGACCTTAACATAACTGGCGAATCGTGGGTGTGTAATACACCTCTGCCTACCCCTTCGGGGATACAGGCGTGAAGTTATGTTATGTACCTAATCATAACCAATATTATTGAAAATACGAAAAAGTGAGTATTTTTTTTTTTCAAATCAAATGAAACTTTATTTCATTACACTATGGTTACGTGCTTTTGTAACGCCATAACTACTCAATCAATCACCATGAAACCGAATAAACGTTGTCAGGGGTACGGAGAAGGACATGGAAGGACCCATCCAGAAAAACAATATCTACTTTTCCTTAATGCTAATGATAGAGTGAGCCCACGGGAAAATGCTAGTAACTAATAAAATAAATAATACGGTTTTAAAGTCAACTAAAAGCGTTAATTAATTCTGATTTAAAACAAAAAGCGTGAGACGTGTAATAGATACTTCATGCATGAATAGTAAAATAAAAATATATATTACATATATAATAAACATAAAATAAAATTTATTGAACTCCAAGAAAGTTAACGTTGAAAATATAAGTCAAACTAGTACAGTAAAAATGACAATCGTAAGACAAAAAGTAAGTCTTATATTAGCCGGCATTCCACAATCGAACAGTTTGTGCAGTAAAATAGGTACTTCACTACATAGTTTAAAAGAAAGTCGCTTCCCGCTGTCTGTCTGTCCCATGTATGCTTAGATATTTAAAACTACGCAAAGGATTTTGATGGGGTTTTAATAGATAGTGTGATTCAAGAGGAAGGTTTATATGTCTAATTCATCCATAATATAATAGAGAAACACTGATAATTTGAGAGGTTTCTAATGTGATGTCGTAACTAAAGACATTTTTTGCGCTTACATTGCAAACGCTGGCTGAACCTTACGAGATAGATCAAATACTGTACTATAGTATTGTACACCTTAAAAATCTTCTATCTCTTAGGGATAACCCACAATAACCATTTTTTATCCTTTACTTTTTACGAGAAATGATGGCATATTTACGAAGCAAATTTAAGTAATACAGCATTAATTATTTTCCAATAACATGTTTGTATTTACTATTAATTAGTATAAAAACAATATCTGTATACCTATATACAATTAATAATAATGTATGTATAATAATTAATAATACAAAAAATTCCTCCCCATCGACGTCAACTGGGAGGGTGGCCAGAAGGCTGGCGGTATTGCCACGTTGAATGGCAATGCCAATCCTTTGTGCGAGGAATGAACCAGCCCTCTGGTCACGGGTAGCGTCTATAAGCCATTTTGAAATTTCTTTAAATAAAAGACGGGCACTTGGACCCCAAGATCCCAGCGTCTCAACCCCAAACGGCTCAAATATGTAATTACCTGTTACACTAGTTTGTATTGTCTAATGATAGAAAGCCGTGAACGGTGCATAGGAGTATAGAGACATTCTGTAGTATATTTAGTATCAGCATTGCACCCATTCGCACGAATCCGTCGTGGGGCGCTCTTTCTCTTCTAATCTTTCTGTATCTCAGTACCAACTTTCAGTAGGTAGTGTACTATCTATTCAGAGATATAGTCGTGAAAAGATGATACACAAACAGACAGGCATACAACTACTGTCACATTTATAATATTATTGTGGAAATATGTCTGTGCCTACGCTTAAGGAAAAGAGGTGTGACTGTTTCTATTTCTTTTCATTTTTGATATGCACGCGTTACACCCATGTAAGGCCACCTGCTGTCTCGTGCGCCTTATTTTGTAAAAGTCGTATGTATTGGCTCCAAATTATTTGCAAGGCAGTCCGTTGCCGCCGCGGCCAAAGTTATGTTATTATTATCGAAGAAGGAACACACTAGCAACGTACGCATGTTATGACTTATATTTTAGAAAACTGTTTGATTTAATTTTTCAACAGCTTCACATCACATACATGTACGGAAGGACTGTTTAATAATAAATAACAGATGTAACGATAAAAGTAATTTTGTTTAATATTTTATCTAAAAATTTAATCTAATATGTGCTTTATAATCAGATTATGAGCGTATATGTCCACATTATCAGTTGTTAAAACGATTCTGAAAAATATATAATGCATAGATAACATTGGTACAGGTGTACTCCTTATCCTATCAGAAATAAGTGAAAAAGGATTCATTCATTCGTACCAAATTGAATTTCTAAACCTCATTATGTGGAAGATTTTGAATAGAGAGTCTAATTTTTAGCTCAATTACGCTCAGAGTATTCACAGTGTTAACATTTTCTAATAAAAACTTTTCTACTAGATACCTATTGTAAACACAAATGCAAATAAACGTACTAACGAAATGCGTTTACGTAACGTTTTGTATCAGTAAGCGTAAGACGAAATTTTCCCACGCTATTTCGCTTTTTTTTTTGCTAATCAAATTCAACTTTTGTTTTAAAGATATTGTATTGTCTTCGTTTATTCTAACGTCTTAAGTTCAAACGTGTTCTATTTTGTCTGCGATCCGATAAAAGAAATAATACCCTCATCTGACTATTGCACTTAAACAAAGTTTATATTTTAGAATTTAAATTGCGATTTGATGCGGGCGTGAATAAAAGTGATTTGAATTTCGAGCCACACACAAAATAACTTTGCTCACTTGTTGAACAAATAACTATTTTCATGTTACCTGTACCCACTGCAAGTCCAATTTGTTGATGTGAATCTGCGGGAGTCTAGCAGCTTCTTCAATGGCGCTGGTCAACCTGTTACCGTAGATAAATAATTCTTCAACTCCAGCGCGGTTGTCTTCGAAACGCGGGATAATACCCTAAGGAACAATGACAGATGGATTAATAACGTTTGAGCTCAGGTTTATGTGCATATGCGTGTGCGTGTGTGCGATTATGGCTATTGGATTTTCTGTTAGGATGTATTATGTTTGGTGTAAGCCTTTTTGTTGCACTCTGTAATACTGTAGACAGATATAATGGAAAGCGAGAGAATGAGTACCTGAGGAAGAACGATAGAGAGATAGAAAGAGAAAGTGAAATAAAGTTTGAGAGAGTAATTGTATCTATACTAAAATGGTGGAATGTGAACGACTGAAGATGGTTCTCTGACGGCAGTAAGTTTATTAGAATCTATAGCAGAACGCACCCCAAGATATTGTTACAACTGATAACATACAATATCCTTATTTATTTACAAGCTGATGCCGGTTGGAAGTTGGTAATCGTTTTTTGGTCATATCTCCGGTTCTACTTAACCAATTGCAATCAAGCATACGGCTGATTTTAAGACTGACTAAGATCTTTGTAATAGAAAAAACAGCATCAAAATCCGTTCAGTAGTTTTTGCGTCCATCGCGAACAAACAGATGAGAAATCCAAAAAATATATTTTTGTGTTCAGTCAGAATCTTTCATTTAGTATATCCTATGTATTTTTTTTAAATATCTCCAACAATGTACAGACAGGACTAATTTACAATTTTATAATTATTTACTTAAGTGGAAGAGGTCAGACGGCGTGCTCTCCGTTTAAACTTAATTAGGTACTAAAAGGCGACCCTAATTTAACTGATAAGAATTAAGCACAATGATATGCAATTAAAGAGCGAACAAAGAAAAATCTTAATCGAGTAATTGGGACATCAAAGTAATTGTAATGGATCAGAGTGAAGTACATACTGTATATAGTCCGTAGGGGCGGGGTTCCAACCGCATGAAACTGTTCATTTCAGTTCAAATTTTGAACAAAAGAATTTATATTTCCATAGCGTTCCCACGAGTAGCTAGGGAAATATGTGGTACGTACCGCATATCTGGGTAAGGCTAGCCTAATTCTGGGTTCGCCTGGTCCCAGGGCCTAACTTAACCTAACTTAAAACTATACGAAGCTAACAACTAATTTCGCCCCTAGCCACGCAGCCCTCGGCACGCAACCACTGGCTTGCTTGGCATATGCAATCCTACCATTCCTACCAGGATCGTAGCAAGTGGAAAGATGTTGTCTCTGCCTACCCCAATGGGAAAGAGGCGTGACTATATGTATGTATTTATATTTCTTAACTAGCGATCTGACTTCGCCCCGCTGCAATACGAGGGTCAAACTGAAAGTTCTTAGAACTGGCCACTTATAAACAATATAATAAAAAAATAATTCTAAAATTTGAAAATAGAACTCTTTGCCAATATTACTGAGTATATATTTCATTCATTTATCATTTGTTTTACGATTTGGCGGCAAATTGAAAATTGTCTGTGTCACGTTAACATGAATTTAACACGAGAAAATTTTCGTGCAATGATTTTTTATGACTTTCGATGTCATTTAAGTCAACAAGAAAGTTATGATAGACTACGATTGGCCTTTCACGATGAAGCCCCATCTCGTGCGACTGTTTACAACTGGTTTAATGAGTTTAAACGTGGTCGCACTAATCTCACTGATGATTTACGTGAGGGACGGCCTTCTACGGCGACGACTGAAAATAACATCTGTGTTGTGCGGCGTATGATAGAGACTGACAAAAGAGTGACCTATCAGCAGATTCGGACAAGCTTAGGCATCGGTATGAGTCAAGTGCACAAAATCCTCCACGAACATTTAGCGGTCAGGAAGCTTTGCGCCCGGTGGATACCTCATAATTTGACTGAGGCTCAAAAACTCCATCGTGTGGATTGGTGCCGTAAAATGATTGAAAGATTTAACGGAGGTGACTCTAATGCTGTGTTCGACATACTAACAGGTGACGAAAGCTGGATTTACTGTTATGATCCTGAAACCAAAAGACAATCTGCTCAGTGGGTGTTTCCTTTCGAGGAGTTGCCAATTAAAGTGAAGAGAGATCAAAGTGCGGGAAAAAAAATGGTGGCCTCGTTCTTTGGAAGGATAGGTCATTTCGTAACAATTGTGTTAGAGGATCAAAAAACAGTTTCTGCAGAATGGTACACTACCAATTGTTTGCCACTTGTCTTGGAAAAAGTTCGAGAGAAACGACCTCGCAGTAGGATCCTCCTTCACCACGACAACGCCTCGTCGCACACCGCCAAGCGAACGATCGACTATTTGGCGACATCAAACGTTGAATTACTGGGTCACCCGCCGTATAGCCCCGACCTCGCGCCTTGTGATTTTTATTTATTTCCAAAAATTAAAGAAAAACTTAAAGGAAAGCGGTTTATGAATGCTGAAGAAGCGGTGGCTGCGTATCGCGATGCCATTGAAGAGACCCCTAAGGACGAGTGGGCAAAGTGCTTTTCCCAGTGGTTCCATCGCATGCAGCGGTGTATTGACGTGGATGGACAATATTTTGAAAAGATATAATAAAACTAATAACTGGCTAATGTAATCAGTTTTTGATTTTCTAAGAACTTTCAGTTTGACCCTCGTAATAGCACTTTACCCGTGGACTTCCCGATTTTTTTTCTTTCATGCAAACCTTGTCCTGACAATAATTAACACAAAAAAATCCAATTTGGTGCAGTCGTTCGGAAGTTATGCGGGTACAACATTTCGGCGATTTATTTTTATTTATATAGATGAAAATGCTGTTTAACTACTTAGTGAACTATATTAAAAAATATTTAATCATTTCCATTCATGATATTGTCGGAAGTTTACGCGAATGTCACACTTTTTTTTTACGTGCGGAAATCCCTTTGGATACCCCCCCGCTGGCCAGCGGGGGTGGTTATGTCGTGTCTCGACTAAAACCGCACGGTGTCCTCCCTAAGTGTCCGTTGCCGGGCACCCCGGGTAAGCCCTCGAAAGGATAACCCCAGTTGAAATAAAGCTATTTATAAAGGATTCTATTGCGCTTTATCTGATGTTATTTTATTATTTACATTAAACCCGACTTTTCGGTTGCTTTTCAGTAGCCATGGTAACGGGGAGACTGAAGATGGTGGTTGTCTTGTAGCTTGAAGTGTAGACTTAAGATTTGATAAACCTCAGATAAGTCTAGTCAAGACGTATGTGTCATGGTAGTTAGCCCATTGGCACGCATATCATCTTCTACAATGTAAAGCCAGCACTTCTTGGGTCTACCCATTCTACCGGAGTCCGGCGAAGACGGCATGGCCAGACATTTGTTACCCACGTAGATTGACGGTCGCCGCAAAATGTGGCCGCACGAGCGGAGTCTTCTATAGGAATACTTCGCTGTTGCGGATTGCATATCTAATCCAAAGCTTAAGTTTTTCCGATGTTATCTCTAGACTAGCTAGTAGCTACAGCTGTACCCCGCGGCTTCACCCGTGACATACTTCGCCCCACCCATTTATCCCATACATGCCCGTAATTGATTAATTCTACAATAACATAACATAACTTCACGCCTGTATCCCCGAAGGGGTAGGCAGAGGTATATTACACACCCACGATTCGCCAGTTATGTTAAGGTCCCAATGTAATAGGGGGCGAGCCAATTGCCATCAACCGGGCACATTATTAAGCGAGCGATAATTAACATTTATTAATGCACACATAACTACGAAAAGTCCGATGTGTGTGCCCGGGGCGACTGGGGATCGAACTTAAGACCTCGTCTCAGCAGTCCGTTACGTACGCCACTGGGCTATCGCCGCTTCTGTAATAATGTATGGAAAGTTGCCCGATTTGTTGGCATTTATGACTACGATTCTGCTTTCCTGAGTAGTAGCGTGATCATGTTTAGCATATAACCTTCCTGGATAAATGGACTATCCTATACAAAGGGTGGACAGACAACCTGGTAAAGAGCGCAGGGACTCGATGGATGCAGGCCGCTACAGACAGGTCAAAATGGAAGTCCATGGGGGAGGCCTATGTTCACCATTGGATTTCCTATGGCTGATATGATGATGATACGAAACATTTTTTTCAATTCTAACCAGTAGGTTCTGAGATAAGCGCGTTCAGCCAAACAAACAAACTCTTGAGCTTTATAATATGAATATATAGTATAAATTCTCATACCTTAGATGAAATACAAAGTCTGTCTGTCGTCTAGTATTAGCATAATACACCTCTAAAAATTCAGTCCCACGTATGTAGGCACTGGTGCGCATGTATAGGGGGCGACCCTGTTGACGTCAAGTGGACAATTTTCCAGAACTGCTATTGAGAATATCCGCCATACCCAATGACACTTTACTTGATTCAGGAATCGAGTAAGGGGACCTCATCCACAGCATTCACATTCACTATCACTTAGAACTTGAAAACCAAATATGGATTTTTTAACAGAGTACTAATAGATAACCGAAATGACTAATATTCTCGATAACCCTTCTAGCTAATCTTAACTTCTTGTGTTAGCGAGTATTACATCGGTGAGTTCTTAGCTGGTGTTCGAACCCACGACCACTCCCCCTCCCCCCTCGAGAATAAGACTGCCGCCTTATACTTAGTGTTGTCGACATCTCGGTACTGTGTGCTTACGTAGTCATGGACAAAGTCTGCAATCGTTTGATTACAATCATAAAAATACGTTACTTCAATTTAAAACAAGATAAGTCGGACTCAAGTAGGTAATTGCTTTATTGGCAGCCTATAGTAATTTGATATCGTTGTTGTACAAATTATTATATTGACATGGTTTAGTAATAAAGCATACCTTGAAAAGGGAATGGTTAGGCATAAAACAGAAAATAAGACTACCAATTATATTCTTAGAAAATATATAAATTGAAGTAGGAAAACCATTCCACATCCAAGGTCTGGGGAAAGTCAGGAAGCTTTTACAAGGTCACAGTAAAATGATATAAACACATAAACAGGAAGGCAAGTTAAATTTAAGTACGTGAAAGGCAAGAAAACAATATCTGGGAAAAAAAACTTTTAACCGTGCGACTAACCTTTTATACTTGGATACTGAATGTACTATTGTTTGGATGACTTTCTTCTTACCGCATTATTTTTTTTGTTACTAGTTATAAAACCTATAAATTGAATTAGCTCCACTACACTTTTATAAACAGGAAAGTATTACTCCGATCAGGTGCGCCTAAACGAATCTGTACGACATTTGCACATACGTAGATTACAATTTAGAACAGTCCTTAGGGTACGTTTTACAGGGGCGAACATGCGGGCAACAGATTGGGGTATAAATAAAAATGTATATTTTATTATTATTATTTTTTTAGAAAATATTGGTATAGCCCTTGATAAGTCAGTAACCGGGTGACACCAAGCAAGAACAGTTAATATTTTTCATTATAATAACTATGTCTTAGGAACACACAGGACGTATACATTTTTAAGTACATATCTATGTAAGCTAACACTTGACATTTTTTACCTGGGATTCCAGAAGTTCCACCACGTGCATAGTTGACTCCTCGATGGACTGTCCCACAGTCTGCACCACCAGCTCGGGTGCTTCGGGGCGCTCATAATCTTGCGTGATGCCTGTGAAACCCTGCAATAAGAATATATTGTTAGTGACAGTTTTTCCAGTTACGTTGGTACGAGTAAAATGGTACATGAAGTGTGATGTTGAATGAAATTGGCTAATAGAAAAATTGGACACGTCTATTAAGCTCAGTAATGATATACTTTGTTGGCACTTATGAAAGACGTAGGAACCTCTGTGCTAAGAATTATTTTGGAACCAATGACTTTATATTCAGCAGTTTTGGTTGTTTTTGGGCCACAGGGGCCCCAGTCAACCTCACCTGCAAGCCGGTACACCAGCTGATTGACGGACGATGCTCAGGCGCAGGTTTTTTGAGATAAGGATTTTCGAGATAAGATATATTATCTACTTTATCTAAACTAAACTAAACTAATCACAAAGGTGAAGAGTTTGTTTGTTTGGTTGAACACTTAGCGTGTCAGGAACTACTGGTTCGATTTGAACAATTATTTTTGTGTTGGATATCCTATTTCAGGGAAGGGTAAAGGCTCATCACGATACTATCCAAGGGAGCAGAGCAGTAATCATATATAATCTAATTATACGTAATGCTAGCTGTCCCCCGCGGCTTCGCCCGTGGCATACTTCGCCCCGTGGCACCTATTTATCCCAAACATGCCAGTAAACTTTTTGTTTTCAGGCATATTTTTAAATTTTTCTCTCCGTAAGAACCATCCTCATACTTCAATGAATATTATAAAAACAGAATTAGCGAAATCGGTTCAGTTGCTCTCGAGATTTGCGCTTAGCAACACATTTAGCGATTCATTTTTATATTATAGAATACCCATGTATAATAAATCAATAAATCGGGCAAATTTCTATCCATTATTGTAAAACTAATAAATTACAGGTAGATAAATATAAAAACCTAATAAATTGTAGGTATGGGTTGAATAGCGCGAGCGCGTGGGCCGCCGCCGCCGGTGCCGGTGCCGGTGCGCGGTGGCGGAGCGCGCCCGGGAGAGACTTAGAACTCTCCCGGTCCGCCGAGCCCGCAACTTGCTCGCCGCGCGTCGCAGGCAACTCAGGCGCCGGAGGTCGCTTAACGACCTCCGTCCTCCATGAGCGCAGGCCTGGGGGTGGCGGGTGAGGCCACCTGTCACCCCAGCAGAAGCAGGCCGGGACGGTGGGGCGACTAGCGCCCCTCCCCCAAACCGGGGCAAGACGGGGACACCGTGGTTCCCAAACCCGAGGGGGCCATCTCGAAACCGGAGATGGCCCAGGGTCAGTCGGGGTGCGAGGGATATGCTCTATGGGCAACCTTACACCCCGGCGTCTGTAGACCCGAGACGGCGTGCGGTTTTAGTCGGTTCAAGCCCGACATAACCGCCCCCGCTGGCACGCGGGGGGGTATCCGAAGGGATTTCCGCACGATAAAAAAAAAAAAAAAAGGTATGGGTTGAATAGATGCCACGGGGGAACGAAGTGTATGTCACGGCCGAAGCCGCGGGGGTAAGCTAGCTTTAATAATAACCGATGTTCCGATGATGTTTTAGTGGTGGTAGAAATTTGATGACACAAATTTGTCACAAAATTCGGCCGGGTGGCTACCACCGTCCACGATTGCGAAAAACCCTCCATAGTAATCCAATTTCGGTTTGATTGCGTTCAGGGGTCAGCAAGTGCATAGCCGGTCAAGGGGGATTGTGGTCGCAGCACTAGTGGGACCTTCAGCTTACCATCAGGCGAGGTGAAGTCAAATTGACGTGTCCTAAATATATAAAAAAAATAAAAAAGGCCGCGGTAGCCTAGTGGTATGGGTAATGGACTGCTGAGACGAGGTCTCGGGTTCGATCCCAGGTTTCACCATGGCACACACCAATGACTTTTCGATGCTTTTCGAAGTTATGTGTGTATTTATCGCAGGTTTATAAGTGCCCGGTTAATGGCAATAGGCTCGCCACCTATTACATTGGGACCTAAACATAAACTGGCGAAATGTGGGTGCTAGCACCTCTGCCTACCCCTTCGGGGATATAGGCGTGAGTTTATGTTATGTTATGTTATGTTAAATATATAAAAAAAAATAGTTCAAAGTAAGTGCAGCACTTACTTCTAGACCATGAGGGACCTTCTAGACCTTAAAAGTAAGTAAACCATGTACAAAATTGTTTTCTTTGACATGCATGTCATTATTTACGTCATCTTTGCATTACGATCCACTTATTTTATAAAGCCATGTTTATACAGGAAGCCGATTTAATTAGCAGAATAATCGAAATCGGTTCTAGGTAATATTGATCTCATAAAAAGGTAATAATAAAGTTGTTTCAGATTTGTACCTAGAACCAATATCGAGATACAGTGATTAGTATCTAGTAGCACTAAAAACCACCAGTACCTGTAAAAAAATGTACGTTCGGCCTATGAAATAAGAAGGTATACCTTGGTGGCAGGTGAGGCCGCCTGTCGCCCCAGCAGAAGCAGGCCGGGACGGTGGGGCATCTAGCGCCCCTCCCCCAAACCGGGGCAAGACGGGGACACCGTGGTTCCCAAACCCGAGGGGGCCATCTCGAAACCGGAGATGGTCCAGGGTCCGTCGGGGTGATGCGAGGGATATGCTCTATGGGCAACCTTACACCCCGGAGTCTGTAGACCCGAGACGGCGTGCGGTTTTAGTCGGTTCAAGCCTGACATAACCGCCCCCGCTTGCCGGCGGGGGGGTATGCGAAGGGATTTCCGCACGAAAAAAAAAAAAGTATACCTTCACTTGTAAAGGTGTATATATACCCTTGGTCGTGTATATATTTTGATGAAAAATAAAGGTGTAATTTTTTTATACGTTTGGCGTCTGTAGACCCGAGACGGCGTGCGGTTTTAGTCGGTTCAAGCCCGACATAACCGCCCCCGCTGGCACGCGGGGGGGTACCCGAAGGGATTTCCGCACGATAAAAAAAAAAAAAAAAGGTAGAGTGTCATGGTCTGATTGAACTATTTTAAGTACTTATTCTATTTATGAAATATACTCCCTATTTAAGAGCGGTTGGGAAATTTTATTACATTTTATAATAAAATGAGCTGAGCGCCAATCCCGGTTGCATCCAAAATACTCAGCCCGGGGTTCGCTCTGCTCCTTTCCGTAATTAGGTTTGTTTAAAAACCATCTCATAACATTTTTTTTTACCAAAGTTTTTAGGGTTCGTAACCAAATGGCTAAAGAAACTTGGTAAGTAGATGTGATGATGTGATGATGATGTGATGATGATTCTGTAAACCGCATTAAGATTTTCACAAGTAAAATAGAAAAAAAAACAATCAATTTTGGGAGTTGCTCATACGTAATAAAAATAAAAATAATAATTAATATTCTGCGACATTCTACACAGCGCTTTCTAGACCCAAAGTAAGCATAGTTTAACTTGTGTTATGGGTTCCAGAATGCGGATAAACATACTTATATACTTTTTTTTTTGTAAATACATACATATTATACGTAGAAACACCCAGACCAATGCAAATAGACATATTCATGCATACAAATATTTGCACTGAGCGGGAATCGAACCCGCGCCCCCCTGTAGCAGTCGAATGCACTACCGCTACGCCACAGAGGCCGTCACTGAGCACCTAGAACTGAAACTCAATTTTTTTTTCATCATACCCATACGTATCTATGGATAGGTGTTCAAAAATGATATTGAGGTTTCTAATATCATTTTTTTCTAAACTGCATAGTTTGCGCGAGAGACACTTCCAAAGTGGTAAAATGTGTCCCCCCCCCCCCTGTAACTTATTAAATAAGAGAATGATAAAACCAAAAAATATATATGATGTACATTACCATGTTAACTTCCACCGAAAATTGGTTTGAACGAGATCTAGTAGATAAGTAGTGCTTTTTTAATACGTCATAAATCGTAAACCGCAATTTACCTTTTATTCAATCAACTCACATATAAAAATTTTACTTGCTGCTACGGAACCCTTCATGGGCGAGTCCGACTCCCACTTGGCCGGTTTTTTTACATTCTTCACCTCATCGGTGCCAACGATGAGGTGTGAGGAGTGGTATGAAAGGCACCGCGGTGACCATCTCATTACATAATATAATAATAATGAGGAGATTGGTTTTCGTACCCAAAGTAATTAAATACTATAAATGTGTTTGCAGATCAAATTATGCTTATCGTGTTTGATTACTTAGCGTATAGTCCATTATCAAGATAAAGTGCGATAAATCCATCAAAAGAACTATTGCAAAATTTAATACATTTCAACATCACCATTCTGTCATAATATATGCTGATTGGTTTTTTATCTGGCAACTTAAAGCTTAGCGTGAAATCTTTTATCTGTTATATAAATCGAATTTAGAATTTGTAGCCATAAAGGTGATGTTTTTCCATGTGTACCTCTGAAGGTAAAAGGGAGCGAGATGAAAATGAAACCCTGGACAGAGATGGCCCTGGCTGTCAGAAAAAACGACCTCCGTAAATGTGAAACTAGGCGGGCGATCAATGTCTGGTGAACCGACACGAAGAAGAATCAAATACTGGTTGTGCACTTGAAGCTTGCACTTTATACCTCTTCTTTCTACACTACTTCATACACTTCGCCTTCGGCCTCCCTGGCAGGGAAATATTGGCCCACATGTAATCTTTCACAACGAGTCTACCCTTCTAGAAGCCGAGGCCTGGAGCATTTATTACTCCCGTAGCTAGGAGCTCATTTCACCTGCGCAAACACCATGTGCAAATAGGCACAGGATAGTCAACAGAAATACTAATTAAGTAGGTATATACAGTTCAGGGGTGCGACTGGTTGGATCACCTCCAAGTTTGGTGCACCCTGGGCAACGTGGGCGATGACGCATAATTGATTGCTCCTCTGGAGTAGCTGGCGTCAACGTCAACGGCCAAGAGTCAGACCAACCGGCCCTTTTCAGTGCCAGCTGACCCCATTGCACGAGGGGGTCGGGGTATGGCAGGCCTGCAAGGCCCGCGGGGGTGGTGGTCGCTCCAGGTACCCCTCTGCTGTTATCAGAGGGGACACTGCGAATGTCCCAGGGTCAGTCGGAGTGCGAGGGATATGCTCTATGGGTAACCTTACACCCCGGCGTCTGTAGACCCGAGACGGCGTGCGGTTTTAGTCGGTTCAAGCCCGACATAACCGCCCCCGCTGGCCGGCGGGGGGGTATCCGAAGGGATTTCCGCACAATAAAAAAAAAAAGGTATATACAGTTCTTTACCTTGATAGATCCTTCTCTTGCTTTCTTGTAAAGGCCCTTTGTGTCTCTTTGCTCGCATACCTCCAGTGGCGTGTCGATAAACACTTCAAAGAACGGTAGGTCCGAGTCCGTATGGATTCGACGAGCAACCTCACGATCCTGATAAAAAATATCATTATTATAGGTTAATCATTAGCATTGTAATCAAGGCAAACACTGCATCTTATATGAGCACTTTAATGCCATATTTTTTGTATTTTTGTATTGTAAATAATATTTAAACTCTGGTTTCATCGCTAAACTGAACGTCCAACCAAGAATCGCATATCGGACAAAAAAAAATGCATTGCGCGACTTGTATAAAATGATGACGTTGATAAAAATGATGATGAAGTTCCGTTTTAATATATCAAAAAATATATCATGGTCACTAACATTACTATTAGAATAAACGGGACACGTTTTTTTTTTCGTGCTGAAATCCCCTTGGGTACCCCCCCGCCAGGGATATGCTGTATGGGAGGGATATGCTCTATGGGCAACCTTACACCCCGGCGTCTGTAGACCCGAGACGGCGTGCGGTTTTAGTATGTTCAAGCCCGACTTTTTTTTTTTCGTGCGGAAATTCCTTCGGTTACCCGCAGAGTCTTCTGAGGCCGGGGTGCCAGATGGCTCGCCATAAGGCATTTCCCTCGGTTCCCTGACTGATCATGGATCATCTCCGGTTTCGAGATGGCCCCTCGGGTCTGAGAACCCCGGTGTCGCCGTCTTGACCCTGGAAAAAGAGCCCCTGGCTCCACCTGACACCCCCAGGCTTGCACTCATGGAGGACGGAGGACGTTGAGCGACCTCCGACATCTGGGTCGCTTCCACGCATCGGGACACTCAAAACAACACATGGTAAGTATATTCCATTAACTGAAAATCCTTATTGTACAAAATCACAATAAAGTATCCAATGAGCATGAATGCAGTTGAAAACTTGAATGTAACAGGTCGCTCTCGCTCTGATACCAGTTTGTGTTAACTATATCATAATATAGTAAACGCAAACTGGTATCAGACTCCATTTAAGTTCGTCCCCGCAAGGCTTTGCAAATTCTTATCTTATACGCTAACCGCCAACAGAATGCTTCTTTTATAAGCTTTTCGAAGTTTTCGATAATATAACGTTTTGTTTATGACTATTTTGGTGACAGTATTCGCAGATCAGTACCCATTAAACACACCATAAACAAACAATTTTGTCAGCGATCGTTGATAAAATGACAACTCCTGTACGGGCTCTATTGTGCAGTTGTCATTTTGCGCTGCGGAATGGACAAGATATCGCGTCTGTGAAGTTGGCATCTCAAATGTTAGCATCTCACAAATAAAATCAATATAAAGTGGCATCCAGCATAGTTCCACAGTTCTTGATAAGTTTTATCAATAGTTCCGTCGATTAAACTATTAATATCGCGTTTTGAAAAAATGAGATGCTAACTTCGCAAACACATCATAGCATCTCATCACATTACGAACGCCTGACTGCACAAAAGTCGAAACTTGTTGAGTTCTATGTTCTCAACAAGTTTCAACAATAGTTCTGGCGATTAAACTGATAAAGTTAAGTTTTGAGAAAATGAGATGCTAACTTCGCAAACACATGGTAGCATCTCATCACATTTCGAAATCCTGACTACACAAGGGTCTAAATCCGGTGAGTTTTATGTTCTCAATAGGTTACAACAATAGTTCTGGCGGATAAACTAATTATATTGCGTTTGAAAAAACTAGATGCTACCTTCGCAAGCACAAAACAAAATCTTCTCAAATTCCGAATGTCTGACTAGCGAAATGCTTCTAGATGATGACCAGCGTCTCTCGCAATGCAATGCAGAAGAGTTCCGGCATCTGGAACTTTCTCGAATTTTTCTATCATTTTTTTTTTCCTAAAAAATTCAATAAAAGGTGAGATGCTAGCCTTCTGTTCAGAGTTCTGTCTTGGAAAATAGTTCTAGAAGATGACGAGCATCTTTTACTGTGAAATGCAAAAGAGTTCCGGCCTCTGGAACTTTCTCGTATTTTTCTATCAATTTTTTTTCCTAAAAAATTCAATAAAAGGTGAGATGCTAGCCTTTTGTTCAGAGTTCTGGCTTGGAAAACCGTTCCAGATGATAAAGAGCATCTTTTACGGTGAAATCCAAAAGAGTTCTGGCCTCTGGAACTTTCTCGTATTTTTCTATCAATTTTTTTTCCTAAAAAATTCAATAAAAGGTGAGATGCTAGCCTTCTGTGCAGAGTTCTGGCTTGGAAAATAGTTCTAGAAGATGACGAGCATCTTTTACTGTGAAATGTAAAAGAGTTCCGGCCTCTGGAACTTTCTCGTATTTTTCTATCAATTTTTTTTCTAAAAAATTCAATAAAAGGTGAGATGCTAGCCTTCTATTCAGAGTTCTGGCTTGGAAAATAGTTCTAGAAGATGATGAGCATCTTTTACTGTGAAATGCAAAAGAGTTCCGGCCTCTGGAACTTTCTCGTATTTTTCTATCAATTTTTTTTCCTAAAAAATTCAATAAAAGGTGAGATGCTAGCCTTCTGTTCAGAGTTCTGGCTTGGAAAATAGTTCTAGAAGATGATGAGCATCTTTTACTGTGAAATGCAAAAGAGTTCCGGCCTCTGGAACTTTCTCGTATTTTTCTATCATTTTTTTTTCCTAAAAAATTCAATAAAAAGTGAGATGCTAGCCTTCTGTTCAGAGTTCTGTCTTGGAAAATAGTTCTAGAAGATGACGAGCATCTTTTACTGTGAAATGCAAAAGAGTTCCGGCCTCTGGAACTTTCTCGTATTTTTCTATCAATTTTTTTTCCTAAAAAATTCAATAAAAGGTGAGATGCTAGCCTTTTGTTCAGAGTTCTGGCTTCAAAAATAGTTCTAGAAGATGACGAGCATCTTTTACTGTGAAATGCAAAAGAGTTCCGGCCTCTGGAACTTTCTCGTATTTTTCTATCAATTTTTTTTCCTAAAAAATTCAATAAAAGGTGAGATGCTAGCCTTTTGTTCAGAGTTCTGGCTTGGAAAACCGTTCCAGATGATAAAGAGCATCTTTTACGGTGAAATCCAAAAGAGTTCTGGCCTCTGGAACTTTCTCGTATTTTTCTATCAATTTTTTTTCCTAAAAAATTCAATAAAAGGTGAGATGCTAGCCTTCTGTGCAGAATTCTGGCTTGGAAAATAGTTCTAGAAGATGACGAGCATCTTTTACTGTGAAATGTAAAAGAGTTCCGGCCTCTGGAACTTTCTCGTATTTTTCTATCAATTTTTTTTCTAAAAAATTCAATAAAAGGTGAGATGCTAGCCTTCTGTTCAGAGTTCTGGCTTGGAAAATAGTTCTAGAAGATGACGAGCATCTTTTACTGTGAAATGCAAAAGAGTTCCGGCCTCTGGAACTTTCTCGTATTTTTCTATCAATTTTTTTTCCTAAAAAATTCAATAAAAGGTGAGATGCTAGCCTTCTGTTCAGAGTTCTGTCTTGGAAAATAGTTCTAGAAGATGACGAGCATCTTTTACTGTGAAATGCAAAAGAGTTCCGGCCTCTGGAACTTTCTCGTATTTTTCTATCAATTTTTTTTCCAAAAAAATTCAATAAAAGATGAGATGCTAGCCTTTTGTTCAGAGTTCTGGCTTCAAAAATAGTTATAGAAGATGACGAGCATCTTTTACTGTGAAATGCAAAAGAGTTCCGGCCTCTGGATATTTCTCGTATTTTTCTATCAATTTTTTTTCCTAAAAAATTCAATAAAAGGTGAGATGCTAGCCTTCTGTTCAGAGTTCTGGCTTGGAAAATAGTTCTAGAAGATGACGAGCATCTTTTACTGTGAAATGCAAAAGAGTTCCGGCCTCTGGAACTTTCTCGTATTTTTCTATCAATTTTTTTTCCTAAAAAATTCAATAAAAGGTGAGATGCTAGCCTTTTGTTCAGAGTTCTGGCTTGGAAAACCGTTCCAGATGATAAAGAGCATCTTTTACGGTGAAATCCAAAAGAGTTCTGGCCTCTGGAACTTTCTCGTATTTTTCTATCAATTTTTTTTCCTAAAAAATTCAATAAAAGGTGAGATGCTAGCCTTCTGTGCAGAGTTCTGGCTTGGAAAATAGTTCTAGAAGATGACGAGCATCTTTTACTGTGAAATGTAAAAGAGTTCCGGCCTCTGGAACTTTCTCGTATTTTTCTATCAATTTTTTTTCTAAAAAATTCAATAAAAGGTGAGATGCTAGCCTTCTATTCAGAGTTCTGGCTTGGAAAATAGTTCTAGAAGATGATGAGCATCTTTTACTGTGAAATGCAAAAGAGTTCCGGCCTCTGGAACTTTCTCGTATTTTTCTATCAATTTTTTTTCCTAAAAAATTCAATAAAAGGTGAGATGCTAGCCTTCTGTTCAGAGTTCTGGCTTGGAAAATAGTTCTAGAAGATGATGAGCATCTTTTACTGTGAAATGCAAAAGAGTTCCGGCCTCTGGAACTTTCTCGTATTTTTCTATCATTTTTTTTTCCTAAAAAATTCAATAAAAAGTGAGATGCTAGCCTTCTGTTCAGAGTTCTGTCTTGGAAAATAGTTCTAGAAGATGACGAGCATCTTTTACTGTGAAATGCAAAAGAGTTCCGGCCTCTGGAACTTTCTCGTATTTTTCTATCAATTTTTTTTCCTAAAAAATTCAATAAAAGGTGAGATGCTAGCCTTTTGTTCAGAGTTCTGGCTTCAAAAATAGTTCTAGAAGATGACGAGCATCTTTTACTGTGAAATGCAAAAGAGTTCCGGCCTCTGGAACTTTCTCGTATTTTTCTATCAATTTTTTTTCCTAAAAAATTCAATAAAAGGTGAGATGCTAGCCTTTTGTTCAGAGTTCTGGCTTGGAAAACCGTTCCAGATGATAAAGAGCATCTTTTACGGTGAAATCCAAAAGAGTTCTGGCCTCTGGAACTTTCTCGTATTTTTCTATCAATTTTTTTTCCTAAAAAATTCAATAAAAGGTGAGATGCTAGCCTTCTGTGCAGAATTCTGGCTTGGAAAATAGTTCTAGAAGATGACGAGCATCTTTTACTGTGAAATGTAAAAGAGTTCCGGCCTCTGGAACTTTCTCGTATTTTTCTATCAATTTTTTTTCTAAAAAATTCAATAAAAGGTGAGATGCTAGCCTTCTGTTCAGAGTTCTGGCTTGGAAAATAGTTCTAGAAGATGACGAGCATCTTTTACTGTGAAATGCAAAAGAGTTCCGGCCTCTGGAACTTTCTCGTATTTTTCTATCAATTTTTTTTCCTAAAAAATTCAATAAAAGGTGAGATGCTAGCCTTCTGTTCAGAGTTCTGTCTTGGAAAATAGTTCTAGAAGATGACGAGCATCTTTTACTGTGAAATGCAAAAGAGTTCCGGCCTCTGGAACTTTCTCGTATTTTTCTATCAATTTTTTTTCCAAAAAAATTCAATAAAAGATGAGATGCTAGCCTTTTGTTCAGAGTTCTGGCTTCAAAAATAGTTATAGAAGATGACGAGCATCTTTTACTGTGAAATGCAAAAGAGTTCCGGCCTCTGGATATTTCTCGTATTTTTCTATCAATTTTTTTTCCTAAAAAATTCAATAAAAGGTGAGATGCTAGCCTTCTGTTCAGAGTTCTGGCTTGGAAAACCGTTCCAGATGATAAAAAGCATCTTTTACTGTGAAATTCGAAAGAGTTCCGGCCTCTGGCACTTTCTAGTATTTTTCTATCAATTTTTTTTCCTAAAAAATTCAATAAAAAGTGAGATGCTAGCCTTCTGTGCAGAGTTCTGGGTTGGAAAATAGTTCTAGAAGATGAGGAGCATCTTTTACTGTGAAATACAAAAGAGTTCCGGCCTCTGGAACTTTCTCGTATTTTTCTATCAATTTTTTTTCCTAAAAAATTCAATAAAAGGTGAGATGCTAGCCTTCTGTTCAGAGTTCTGTCTTGGAAAATAGTTCTAGAAGATGACGAGCATCTTTTACTGTGAAATGCAAAAGAGTTCCGGCCTCTGGAACTTTCTCGTATTTTTCTATCAATTTTTTTTCCTAAAAAATTCAATAAAAGGTGAGATGCTAGCCTTTTGTTCAGAGTTCTGGCTTCAAAAATAGTTCTAGAAGATGACGAGTATCTTTTACTGTGAAATGCAAAAGAGTTCCGGCCTCTGGAACTTTCTCGTATTTTTCTATCAATTTTTTTTCCTAAAAAATTCAATAAAAGGTGAGATGCTAGCCTTCTGATCAGAGTTCTGGCTTGGAAAACCGTTCCAGATGATTAAAAGCATCTTTTACTGTGAAATTCTAAAGAGTTCCGGCCTCTGGCACTTTCTCGTATTTTTCTATCAATTTTTTTTCCTAAAAAATTCAATAAAAGGTGAGATGTTCTTTTGTTCAGAGTTCTGGCTTCAAAAATAGTTCTAGAAGATGACGAGCATCTTTTACTGTGAAATGCAAAAGAGTTCCGGCCTCTGGAACTTTCTCGTATTTTTCTATCAATTTTTTTTCCTAAAAAATTGATAGAAAAATACTTAATATTTTCTACCAATTTTTTTTCCTAAAAAATTGATAGAAAAATACGAGAAAGTTCCAGAGGCCAGAACTCTTTTGGATTTCACCGTAAAAGATGCTCTTTATCATCTGGAACGGTTTTCCAAGCCAGAACTCTGAACAAAAGGCTAGCATCTCACCTTTTTCATTATTTTTCTATCAATTTTTTTTCCTAAAAAATTGATAGAAAAATACGAGAAAGTTCCAGAGGCCAGAACTCTTTTGGATTTCACCGTATAAGATGCTCTTTATCATCTGGAACGGTTTTCCAAGCCAGAACTCTGAACAAAAGGCTAGCATCTCACCTTTTATTGAATTTTTTAGGAAAAAAAATTGATAGAAAAATACGAGAAAGTTCCAGAGGCCGGAACTCTTTTGCATTTCACAGTAAAAGATGCTCGTCATCTTCTAGAACTATTTTTGAAGCCAGAACTCTGAACAAAAGGCTAGCATCTCACCTTTTATTGAATTTTTTAGGAAAAAAAATTGATAGAAAAATACGAGAAAGTTCCAGAGGCCGGAACTCTTTTGCATTTCACAGTAAAAGATGCTCGTCATCTTCTAGAACTATTTTCCAAGACAGAACTCTGAACAGAAGGCTAGCATCTCACCTTTTATTGAATTTTTTAGGAAAAAAAATTGATAGAAAAATACGAGAAAGTTCCAGAGGCCGGAACTCTTTTGTATTTCACAGTAAAAGATGCTCCTCATCTTCTAGAACTATTTTCCAACCCAGAACTCTGCACAGAAGGCTAGCATCTCACTTTTTATTGAATTTTTTAGGAAAAAAATTGATAGAAAAATACTAGAAAGTGCCAGAGGCCGGAACTCTTTCGAATTTCACAGTAAAAAATGCTTTTTATCATCTGGAACGGTTTTCCAAGCCAGAACTCTGAACAGAAGGCTAGCATCTCACCTTTTATTGAATTTTTTAGGAAAAAAAATTGATAGAAAAATACGAGAAATATCCAGAGGCCGGAACTCTTTTGCATTTCACAGTAAAAGATGCTCGTCATCTTCTATAACTATTTTTGAAGCCAGAACTCTGAACAAAAGGCTAGCATCTCATCTTTTATTGAATTTTTTTGGAAAAAAAATTGATAGAAAAATACGAGAAAGTTCCAGAGGCCGGAACTCTTTTGCATTTCACAGTAAAAGATGCTCGTCATCTTCTAGAACTATTTTCCAAGACAGAACTCTGAACAGAAGGCTAGCATCTCACCTTTTATTGAATTTTTTAGGAAAAAAAATTGATAGAAAAATACGAGAAAGTTCCAGAGGCCGGAACTCTTTTGCATTTCACAGTAAAAGATGCTCGTCATCTTCTAGAACTATTTTCCAAGCCAGAACTCTGAACAGAAGGCTAGCATCTCACCTTTTATTGAATTTTTTAGAAAAAAAATTGATAGAAAAATACGAGAAAGTTCCAGAGGCCGGAACTCTTTTACATTTCACAGTAAAAGATGCTCGTCATCTTCTAGAACTATTTTCCAAGCCAGAATTCTGCACAGAAGGCTAGCATCTCACCTTTTATTGAATTTTTTAGGAAAAAAAATTGATAGAAAAATACGAGAAAGTTCCAGAGGCCAGAACTCTTTTGGATTTCACCGTAAAAGATGCTCTTTATCATCTGGAACGGTTTTCCAAGCCAGAACTCTGAACAAAAGGCTAGCATCTCACCTTTTATTGAATTTTTTAGGAAAAAAAATTGATAGAAAAATACGAGAAAGTTCCAGAGGCCGGAACTCTTTTGCATTTCACAGTAAAAGATGCTCGTCATCTTCTAGAACTATTTTTGAAGCCAGAACTCTGAACAAAAGGCTAGCATCTCACCTTTTATTGAATTTTTTAGGAAAAAAAATTGATAGAAAAATACGAGAAAGTTCCAGAGGCCGGAACTCTTTTGCATTTCACAGTAAAAGATGCTCGTCATCTTCTAGAACTATTTTCCAAGACAGAACTCTGAACAGAAGGCTAGCATCTCACTTTTTATTGAATTTTTTAGGAAAAAAAAATGATAGAAAAATACGAGAAAGTTCCAGAGGCCGGAACTCTTTTGCATTTCACAGTAAAAGATGCTCGTCATCTTCTAGAACTATTTTCCAAGCCAGAACTCTGAACAGAAGGCTAGCATCTCACCTTTTATTGAATTTTTTAGGAAAAAAAATTGATAGAAAAATACGAGAAAGTTCCAGAGGCCGGAACTCTTTTGCATTTCACAGTAAAAGATGCTCATCATCTTCTAGAACTATTTTCCAAGCCAGAACTCTGAATAGAAGGCTAGCATCTCACCTTTTATTGAATTTTTTAGAAAAAAAATTGATAGAAAAATACGAGAAAGTTCCAGAGGCCGGAACTCTTTTACATTTCACAGTAAAAGATGCTCGTCATCTTCTAGAACTATTTTCCAAGCCAGAACTCTGCACAGAAGGCTAGCATCTCACCTTTTATTGAATTTTTTAGGAAAAAAAATTGATAGAAAAATACGAGAAAGTTCCAGAGGCCAGAACTCTTTTGGATTTCACCGTAAAAGATGCTCTTTATCATCTGGAACGGTTTTCCAAGCCAGAACTCTGAACAAAAGGCTAGCATCTCACCTTTTATTGAATTTTTTAGATGCTAGCCTTTTGTTCAGAGTTCTGGCTTCAAAAATAGTTCTAGAAGATGACGAGCATCTTTTACTGTGAAATGCAAAAGAGTTCCGGCCTCTGGAACTTTCTCGTATTTTTCTATCAATTTTTTTTCCTAAAAAATTCAATAAAAGGTGAGATGCTAGCCTTTTGTTCAGAGTTCTGGCTTGGAAAACCGTTCCAGATGATAAAGAGCATCTTTTACGGTGAAATCCAAAAGAGTTCTGGCCTCTGGAACTTTCTCGTATTTTTCTATCAATTTTTTTTCCTAAAAAATTCAATAAAAGGTGAGATGATAGCCTTCTGTGCAGAATTCTGGCTTGGAAAATAGTTCTAGAAGATGACGAGCATCTTTTACTGTGAAATGTAAAAGAGTTCCGGCCTCTGGAACTTTCTCGTATTTTTCTATCAATTTTTTTTCCTAAAAAATTCAATAAAAGGTGAGATGCTAGCCTTCTGTTCAGAGTTCTGTCTTGGAAAATAGTTCTAGAAGATGACGAGCATCTTTTACTGTGAAATGCAAAAGAGTTCCGGCCTCTGGAACTTTCTCGTATTTTTCTATCAATTTTTTTTCTTAAAAAATTAAATAAAAGGTGAGATGCTAGCCTTCTGTTCAGAGTTCTGGCTTGGAAAACCGTTCCAGATGATAAAAAGCATCTTTTGCTGTGAAATTCGAAAGAGTTCCGGCCTCTGGCACTTTCTCGTATTTTTCTATCAATTTTTTTTCCTAAAAAATTCAATAAAAGGTGAGATGCTAGCCTTCTGTGCAGAGTTCTGGCTTGGAAAATAGTTCTAGAAGATGAGGAGCATCTTTTACTGTGAAATACAAAAGAGTTCCGGCCTCTGGAACTTTCTCGTATTTTTCTATCAATTTTTTTTCCTAAAAAATTCAATAAAAGATGAGATGCTAGCCTTTTGTTCAGAGTTCTGGCTTCAAAAATAGTTCTAGAAGATGACGAGCATCTTTTACTGTGAAATGCAAAAGAGTTCCGGCCTCTGGATATTTCTCGTATTTTTCTATCAATTTTTTTTCCTAAAAAATTCAATAAAAGGTGAGATGCTAGCCTTCTGTTCAGAATTCTGGCTTGGAAAACCGTTCCAGATGATAAAAAGCATCTTTTACTGTGAAATTCGAAAGAGTTCCGGCCTCTGGCACTTTCTCGTATTTTTCTATCAATTTTTTTTCCTAAAAAATTCAATAAAAGGTGAGATGCTAGCCTTTTGTTCAGAGTTCTGGCTTCAAAAATAGTTCTCGAAGATGACGAGCATCTTTTACTGTGAAATGCAAAAGAGTTCCGGCCTCTGGAACTTTCTCGTATTTTTCTATCAATTTTTTTTCCTAAAAAATTCAATAAAAGGTGAGATGCTAGCCTTTTGTTCAGAGTTCTGGCTTGGAAAACCGTTCCAGATGATAAAGAGCATCTTTTACGGTGAAATCCAAAAGAGTTCTGGCCTCTGGAACTTTCTCGTATTTTTCTATCAATTTTTTTTCCTAAAAAATTCAATAAAAGGTGAGATGCTAGCCTTCTGTGCAGAATTCTGGCTTGGAAAATAGTTCTAGAAGATGACGAGCATCTTTTACTGTGAAATGTAAAAGAGTTCCGGCCTCTGGAACTTTCTCGTATTTTTCTATCAATTTTTTTTTCCTAAAAAATTCAATAAAAGGTGAGATGCTAGCCTTCTGTTCAGAGTTCTGTCTTGGAAAATAGTTCTAGAAGATGACGAGCATCTTTTACTGTGAAATGCAAAAGAGTTCCGGCCTCTGGAACTTTCTCGTATTTTTCTATCAATTTTTTTTCCTAAAAAATTAAATAAAAGGTGAGATGCTAGCCTTTTGTTCAGAGTTCTGACTTCAAAAATAGTTCTAGAAGATGACGAGTATCTTTTACTGTGAAATGCAAAAGAGTTCCGGCCTCTGGAACTTTCTCGTATTTTTCCTACAATTTTTTTTCCTAAAAAATTCAATAAAAGGTGAGATGCTAGCCTTCTGTTCAGAGTTCTGGCTTGGAAAACCGTTCCAGATGATTAAAAGCATCTTTTACTGTGAAATTCGAAAGAGTTCCGGCCTCTGGCACTTTCTCGTATTTTTCTATCAATTTTTTTTCCTAAAAAATTCAATAAAAGGTGAGATGCTAGCCTTTTGTTCAGAGTTCTGGCTTCAAAAATAGTTCTAGAAGATGACGAGCATCTTTTACTGTGAAATGCAAAAGAGTTCCGGCCTCTGGAACTTTCTCGTATTTTTCTATCAATTTTTTTTCCTAAAAAATTCAATAAAAGGTGAGATGCTAGCCTTTTGTTCAGAGTTCTGGCTTGGAAAACCGTTCCAGATGATAAAGAGCATCTTTTACGGTGAAATCCAAAAGAGTTCTGGCCTCTGGAACTTTCTCGTATTTTTCTATCAATTTTTTTTCCTAAAAAATTCAATAAAAGGTGAGATGCTAGCCTTCTGTTCAGAGTTCTGGCTTGGAAAATAGTTCTAGAAGATGACGAGCATCTTTTACTGTGAAATGCAAAAGAGTTCCGGCCTCTGGAACTTTCTCGTATTTTTCTATCAATTTTTTTTCCTAAAAAATTCAATAAAAGGTGAGATGCTAGCCTTCTGTTCAGAGTTCTGTCTTGGAAAATAGTTCTAGAAGATGACGAGTATCTTTTACTGTGAAATGCAAAAGAGTTCCGGCCTCTGGATATTTCTCGTATTTTTCTATCAATTTTTTTTCCTAAAAATTTCAATAAAAGGTGAGATGCTTGCCTTCTGTTCAGAGTTCTGGCTTGGAAAACCGTTCCAGATGATAAAAAGCATCTTTTACTGTGAAATTCGAAAGAGTTCCGGCCTCTGGCACTTTCTCGTATTTTTCTATCAATTTTTTTTCCTAAATAATTCAATAAAAGGTGAGATGCTAGCCTTCTGTTCAGAGTTCTGGCTTGGAAAATAGTACTAGAAGATGACGAGCATCTTTTACTGTGAAATGCAAAAGAGTTCCGGCCTCTGGAATTTTCTCGTATTTTTCTATCAATTTTTTTGAAACTCTGAACAAAAGGCTTTTTATTGAATTTTTTAGGAAAAAAAATTGATAGAAAAATACGAGAAAGTGCCAGAGGCCGGAACTCTTTCGAATTTCACAGTAAAAGATGCTTTTTATCATCTGGAACGGTTTTCCAAGCCAGAACTCTGAACAGAAGGCTAGCATCTCACCTTTTATTGAATTTTTTAGGAAAAAAAATTGATAGAAAAATACGAGAAAGTTCCAGAGGCCGGAACTCTTTTGCATTTCACAGTAAAAGATGCTCGTCATCTTCTAGAACTATTTTCCAAGACAGAACTCTGAACAGAAGGCTAGCATCTCACCTTTTATTGAATTTTTTAGGAAAAAAAATTGATAGAAAAATACGAGAAATATGCAGAGGCCGGAACTCTTTTGCATTTCACAGTAAAAGATACTCGTCATCTTCTAGAACTATTTTTGAAGCCAGAACTCTGAACAAAAGGCTAGCATCTCACCTTTTATTGAATTTTTTAGGAAAAAAAATTGATAGAAAAATACGAGAAAGTTCCAGAGGCCGGAACTCTTTTGCATTTCACAGGAAAAGATACTCGTCATCTTCTAGAACTATTTTCCAAGCCAGAACTCTGAACAGAAGGCTAGCATCTCACCTTTTATTGAATTTTTTAGGAAAAAAATTGATAGAAAAATACGAGAAAGTTCCAGAGGCCGGAACTCTTTTGCATTTCACAGTAAAAGATGCTCGTCATCTTCTAGAACTATTTTCCAAGAAAGAACTCTGAACAGAAGGCTAGCATCTCACCTTTTATTGAATTATTTAGGAAAAAAAATTGATAGAAAAATACGAGAAAGTTCCAGAGGCCGGAACTCTTTTGCATTTCACAGTAAAAGATGCTCGTCATCTTCTAGAACTATTTTCCAAGACAGAACTCTGAACAAAAGGCTAGCATCTCACCTTTTATTGAATTTTTTAGGAAAAAAAATTGATAGAAAAATACGAGAAAGTTCTAGAGGCCGGAACTCTTTTGCATTTCACAGTAGAAGATACTCGTCATCTTCTAGAACTATTTTTGAAGCCAGAACTCTGAACAAAAGGCTAGCATCTCACCTTTTATTGAATTTTTTAGGAAAAAAAATTGATAGAAAAATACGAGAAAGTGCCAGAGGCCGGAACTCTTTCGAATTTCACAGTAAAAGATGCTTTTTATCATCTGGAACGGTTTTCCAAGCCAGAACTCTGAACAGAAGGCTAGCATCTCACCCTTTATTGAATTTTTTAGGAAAAAAAATTGATAGAAAAATACGAGAAAGTGCCAGAGGCCGGAACTCTTTCGAGTTTCACAGTAAAAGATGCTTTTTATCATCTGGAACGGTTTTCCAAGCCAGAACTCTGAACAGAAGGCTAGCATCTCACCTTTTATTGAATTTCTTAGGAAAAAAAATTGATAGAAAAATACGAGAAAGTGCCAGAGGCCGGAACTCTTTCGAATTTCACAGCAAAAGATGCTTTTTATCATCTGGAACGGTTTTCCAAGCCAGAACTCTGAACAGAAGGCTAGCATCTCACCTTTTATTTAATTTTTTAAGAAAAAAAATTGATAGAAAAATACGAGAAAGTTCCAGAGGCCGGAACTCTTTTGCATTTCACAGTAAAAGATGCTCGTCATCTTCTAGAACTATTTTCCAAGACAGAACTCTGAACAGAAGGCTAGCATCTCACCTTTTATTGAATTTTTTAGGAAAAAAAATTGATAGAAAAATACGAGAAAGTTCCAGAGGCCGGAACTCTTTTGTATTTCACAGTAAAAGATGCTCCTCATCTTCTAGAACTATTTTCCAAGCCAGAACTCTGCACAGAAGGCTAGCATCTCACCTTTTATTGAATTTTTTAGGAAAAAAAATTGATAGAAAAATACGAGAAAGTGCCAGAGGCCGGAACTCTTTCGAATTTCACAGCAAAAGATGCTTTTTATCATCTGGAACGGTTTTCCAAGCCAGAACTCTGAACAGAAGGCTAGCATCTCACCTTTTATTTAATTTTTTAAGAAAAAAAATTGATAGAAAAATACGAGAAAGTTCCAGAGGCCGGAACTCTTTTGCATTTCACAGTAAAAGATGCTCGTCATCTTCTAGAACTATTTTCCAAGACAGAACTCTGAACAGAAGGCTAGCATCTCACCTTTTATTGAATTTTTTAGGAAAAAAAATTGATAGAAAAATACGAGAAAGTTCCAGAGGCCGGAACTCTTTTGCATTTCACAGTAAAAGATGCTCGTCATCTTCTAGAACTATTTTCCAAGACAGAACTCTGAACAGAAGGCTAGCATCTCACCTTTTATTGAATTTTTTAGGAAAAAAAATTGATAGAAAAATACGAGAAAGTGCCAGAGGCCGGAACTCTTTCGAATTTCACAGTAAAAGATGCTTTTTATCATCTGGAACGGTTTTCCAAGCCAGAACTCTGAACAGAAGGCTAGCATCTCACCTTTTATTTAATTTTTTAAGAAAAAAAATTGATAGAAAAATACGAGAAAGTTCCAGAGGCCGGAACTCTTTTGCATTTCACAGTAAAAGATGCTCGTCATCTTCTAGAACTATTTTCCAAGACAGAACTCTGAACAGAAGGCTAGCATCTCACCTTTTATTGAATTTTTTAGGAAAAAAAATTGATAGAAAAATACGAGAAAGTTCCAGAGGCCGGAACTCTTTTGCATTTCACAGTAAAAGATGCTCGTCATCTTCTAGAACTATTTTCCAAGACAGAACTCTGAACAGAAGGCTAGCATCTCACCTTTTATTGAATTTTTTAGGAAAAAAAATTGATAGAAAAATACGAGAAAGTTCCAGAGGCCGGAACTCTTTTGCATTTCACAGTAAAAGATGCTCGTCATCTTCTAGAACTATTTTCCAAGACAGAACTCTGAACAGAAGGCTAGCATCTCACCTTTTATTGAATTTTTTAGGAAAAAAAATTGATAGAAAAATACGAGAAAGTTCCAGAGGCCGGAACTCTTTTGCATTTCACAGTAAAAGATGCTCGTCATCTTCTAGAACTATTTTCCAAGACAGAACTCTGAACAGAAGGCTAGCATCTCACCTTTTATTGAATTTTTTAGGAAAAAAAATTGATAGAAAAATACGAGAAAGTTCCAGAGGCCGGAAGTCTTTTGCATTTCACAGTAAAAGATACTCGTCATCTTCTAGAACTATTTTTGAAGCCAGAACTCTGAACAGAATGCTAGCATCTCACCTTTTATTGAATTTTTTAGGAAAAAAAATTGATAGAAAAATACGAGAAAGTTCCAGAGGCCGGAACTCTTTTGCATTTCACAGTAAAAGATACTCGTCATCTTCTAGAACTATTTTTGAAGCCAGAACTCTGAACAAAAGGCTAGCATCTCACCTTTTATTGAATTTTTTAGGAAAAAAAATTGATAGAAAAATACGAGAAAGTTCTAGAGGCCGGAACTCTTTTGCATTTCACAGTAAAAGATACTCGTCATCTTCTAGAACTATTTTTGAAGCCAGAACTCTGAACAGAATGCTAGCATCTCACCTTTTATTGAATTTTTTAGGAAAAAAAATTGATAGAAAAATACGAGAAAGTTCCAGAGGCCGGAACTCTTTTGCATTTCACAGTAAAAGATACTCGTCATCTTCTAGAACTATTTTTGAAGCCAGAACTCTGAACAAAAGGCTAGCATCTCACCTTTTATTGAATTTTTTAGGAAAAAAAATTGATAGAAAAATACGAGAAAGTTCTAGAGGCCGGAACTCTTTTGCATTTCACAGTAGAAGATACTCGTCATCTTCTAGAACTATTTTTGAAGCCAGAACTCTGAACAAAAGGCTAGCATCTCACCTTTTATTGAATTTTTTAGGAAAAAAAATTGATAGAAAAATACGAGAAAGTGCCAGAGGCCGGAACTCTTTCGAATTTCACAGTAAAAGATGCTTTTTATCATCTGGAACGGTTTTCCAAGCCAGAACTCTGAACAGAAGGCTAGCATCTCACCCTTTATTGAATTTTTTAGGAAAAAAAATTGATAGAAAAATACGAGAAAGTGCCAGAGGCCGGAACTCTTTCGAGTTTCACAGTAAAAGATGCTTTTTATCATCTGGAACGGTTTTCCAAGCCAGAACTCTGAACAGAAGGCTAGCATCTCACATTTTATTGAATTTCTTAGGAAAAAAAATTGATAGAAAAATACGAGAAAGTTCCAGAGGCCGGAACTCTTTTGCATTTCACAGTAAAAGATACTCGTCATCTTCTAGAACTATTTTTGAAGCCAGAACTCTGAACAAAAGGCTAGCATCTCACCTTTTATTGAATTTTTTAGGAAAAAAAATTGATAGAAAAATACGGGAAAGTTCCAGAGGCCGGTACTCTTTTGCATTTCACAGTAAAAGATGCTCGTCATCTTCTAGAACTATTTTCCAAGCCAGAACTCTGCACAGAAGGCTAGCATCTCACCTTTTATTGAATTTTTTAGGAAAAAAAATTATAGAAAAATACGAGAAAGTTCCAGAGGCCAGAACTCTTTTGGATTTCACCGTAAAAGATGCTCTTTATCATCTGGAATGGTTTTCCAAGCCAGAACTCTGAACAAAAGGCTAGCATCTCACCTTTTATTGAATTTTTTAGGAAAAAAAATTGATAGAAAAATACGAGAAAGTTCCAGAGGCCGTAACTCTTTTGCATTTCACAGTAAAAGATGCTCGTCGTCTTCTAGAACTATTTTCCAAGCCAGAACTCTGCAGAGAAGGCTAGCATCTCACCTTTTATTGAATTTTTTAGGAAAAAAAAATGATAGAAAAATTCGAGAAAGTTCCAGATGCCGGAACTCTTTTGCATTGCATTGCGAGAGACGCTGGTCATCATCTAGAACCATTTCGCTAGTCAGACATTCGGAATTTGAGAAGATTTTGTCTTGTGCTTGCGAAGGTAGCATCTAGTTTTTTCAAACGCAATATAATTAGTTTATCCGCCAGAACTATTGTTGTAACCTATTGAGAACATAAAACTCACCGGATTTAGACCCTTGTGTAGTCAGGATTTCGAAATGTGATGAGATGCTACCATGTGTTTGCGAAGTTAGCATCTCATTTTCTCAAAACTCAACTTTATCAGTTTAATCGCCAGAACTATTGTTGAAACTTGTTGAGAACATAGAACTCAGCAAATTTCGACTTTTGTGCAGTCAGGCGTTCGTAATGTGATGAGATGCTATGATGTGTTTGTGAAGTTAGCATCTCATTTTTTCAAAACGCGATATTAATAGTTTAATCGACGGAACTATTGATAAAACTTATCAAGAACTGTGGAACTATGCTGGATGCCACTTTATATTGATTTTATTTGTGAGATGCTAACATTTGAGATGCCAACTTCACAGACGCCAAGATATCCAGATCTAGAACAATAATTATTTATGCAGCAAATAATTTTTTGTACCATGTGGGGATTAAATACACAATACTATATGGCAGTCGTAGTTGACGAAGTGATCACTCAAACCATCACGCGAATCTAAGTCAGAACTTGCCTGTACTAATACTATTATAGAATTGTTAGATAAATAGTATACTAGTTTTTGACTTCGCCCGCATGAAGAACGCTTTTTCAGGTATTGAAATAAAATAAAAAATTTAAACTGATTCTATCGCGATTTATTTGGGACTCCGTGGGTCTGCTGGAAAGCAACCGAAACGTCGGGTTCAATGTAAATAAAAAAATAAAATCAAATAAATCGCGACAGAATCCGTTAAAAAAAGTTATATTTAAATGTGTGACATTCGCGTAAACTTACGACAATATCATGTTTTTCAGTGATAAATTATAGCCTATGTGTTATTCCAGACTCTAATCTATCCCTGTACCATATTTCAGCCAGATTCGTTCAGCCGTTTTTTCGTGGAAGAGTAACAAACACCCATACATCCTTACTCACCTCAAAAACCAATTAGTAGGATTCCATCGAAAATCGATATCAGTCAGTGTAAATATACAATTTTACAAGAGCACCTAATAAGGCAGTAAGACAATGCCGGTAAAACAATGCTTTCATACAACCTTTCAATGGAAAAGCAGATGAGATAATCAGAGATAGAAAATAGATAGGGGTTATTACGTATTTGTTGAACCTACGATTATTGAGTGTGAGTATTCCTAGGTATTAGATATTATAGTTCTCCAAGCGGATATACAGTTATGCATTTACGTTGTTGACAACTAATCAGGGAACTATGAGGCTAATCAATTACCGGTGGAGATATTTTGGTTATATCAGTGTTATGGTGGTTATAAAAGTAGTCGATTAAGTCCGACCCCGGTGTCTGTAGACCCGAGACGGCGTGCGGTTTTAGTAGGTTCAAGCCCGACATAACTGCACCCGCTGCCGGCGGGGGGGGGGGGGGGATTCCGAAGGATTTCCGCACGAAAAAAGGAGGTTTTTGCATCTACATGAATCAACATCTTTTAATACTACACCATCGTAAGACTGTAACGTATAGGTCGTGGGTAGTTTGTTACTCTTATGTAAGGCCATTTTTTGAGAAGTGTCCTTTGGATATTTCTTGTATTTCAGGATGAACAATCTGAGGGTGTCTGGTGGTCCTCCCCCTTTGTTTATATCTATCGTTAAAACTAGTCATCACATCATAATCCCGGTTGCATTCCGAAGCTTTCGGATGTCGCTTATATCGATGCTTTCGATTATAGTCGCTTAATGTATCTTACCTCAGCGAATGGCGACACAAAACTGCAAAGGCAGACAACACCACTGTCGGCAAAAAGTTTTGCCACTTCAGCCACTCGCCTGATGTTCTCCTCGCGGTCTTCTTTGGTAAAGCCCAGATTTTTATTCAAACCTGTCCTTATGTTATCGCCATCCAATCCATACGCGGGTATTCCTGTAGAACAAAAAAGTAGGATAGAACCAATTTAACAATTCATCATCATCCCTCATAGCGACTTCGTATAGTTGCGTCCAAAGTCTGCACTTTGAGCCCGAGGTCCTCCTATCGTTTTTTATTGGTATTTCGGCTGGTATTGGTATTTGCATGTGAGGATGGCTTGAGCCTCAAGGATTTTTTTTTCAAAGTCAATTTTTTATTTAGTCGTTTTGTTTAGGAACATTAGTCGTATAAACCGTATGTACCTGTGAATTTTATAAATAATTGCTGTTCAGACCTCTATGCCTGCAGAAAATGTGTAAAACCAGTTTTGTTGCAAATCACATTTTCTACAACTTTGGTTTCGTAATTTTTAGTCCTAGAACCAAAGATAACAAAGTTAATGACATTTTGGGAACACATTTTTATTCAGTTCAGATTCAATGGGTTTCTTTTTATTTACTTTTTATTTAATTTACTATGTTTGTTAGAGAGATTTGATCCTTAGGATTGTCCCTATCGATTACCATAAAAGTACAGGATGTTATTTTTTCGGATTTTAGCCGGTTCGAATATCAATTGCGGCAAGCGAGAGTTCTCGAGAATCTTTGAATGCACTTCAAATTGTTTCAAATTCAAAATTAAGTCTTCTTTCAGTAAAATGGTCTATCTAAATATCACTATTCCGCAATTTACGCATTTTTGTGGTATACCTACTTTACTAAGAAACTATCACGCTTACGGGTTAGGGCTTTGACATAGTAATTTCTATTCATGTCTAGATGTGTTATAAATCATAAAATAATCCATGCATTAAAAGATAATTTAATTTAATAACTGCCCTCAAAATTATTACTCGGTAGAACATTTCGCGACCCCTCCTAAAGCATCCCTTTTAACTACTTTAAGATAGTTTACCTCCATGTGGCATAACCGTGGGACGCCCTGTATAGCTCCAACCCTCTTTCTCGCCAGGAAAATCAGTCATGGTAAGCCATCTAACCGGTGTCTAACGGTGTAAAGTAGCATGTTACAAACCAAGTATTCGTGCAGTCATTAGGTACGGGGAGACCCAGACGGGGTGCGAGGGAATTGCTTTATTGGGCCACGTTACACCCCGGTATGAGACCCGAGACAGTGGGTTTAAGTCGGTTCGAGTCCGACATAAAATATATATAGCAATACACCAAAAATTTAACAATTTGGCCATCAGGGTCATCCGCGGGTACCGCACGATCTCCTTCGAGGCGGCGAGTCTCCTTGCCGGAACTCCGCCATGGGACCTGGAAGCGAGAGCCCTTTCGCAACTGTACCAGTGGCGAAAGGAGGCGCGGGAGCAGGGATGGAACCCCGAGCCTCGAGAAATCGAGGCCGTGCAGTCCCAGCTCCACCAGGCCATCGTGGTGGAGTGGAAGGAACGACTTGGGCGACCAAGTACCAGGTAAGGCCCATCATGGAGGATTGGCTGGAGAGGCGACACAGAAGCCTCTCGTACCGACTGACGCAGGTGATCTCCGGGAAGGGGTGCTTCGGGGACCACCTGCATCGGATCAGGAAGGAGCCAACGCCTGAGTGTCATCACTGCGACGCGAGCGAGGACTCAGGGCTGCACACACTGGCGGACTGCCCGGCGTGGGAGGCGCCGAGGCGTGACCTCGTGGCAGCCATCGGGGTGGGAGTCCTCTCGCTCGGCAGCATGATTGCGGCAATGGTGCGGAGCGCGAGCGCGTGGGCCGCCGCCCACACGTTACATGCTCGCGAAGGAGATGGCGGAGCGCGTCCGGGAGAGATTTAGAACTCTCCCGGACCGCCGAGCCCGCAACTTGCTCGCCGCGCGTCGCAGGCGACTCAGGCGCCGGAGGTCGCTTAACGACCTCCGTCCTCCATGAGCGCAGGCCTGGGGGTGACGGGTGAGGCCGCCTGTCACCCCAGCAGAAGCAGGCCGGGACGGTGGGGCGACTAGCGCCCGTCCCCCAAACCGGGGCAAGACGGGGACACCGTGGTTCCCAAACCTGAGGGGGCCATCTCGAAACCGGAGATGGCCCAGGGTCAGTCGGGGTGCGAGGGATATGCTCTATGGGCAACCTTACACCCCGGCGTCTGTAGACCCGAGACGGCGTGCGGTTTTAGTCGGTTCAAGCCCGACATAACCGCCCCCGCTGGCACGCGGGGGGTATCCGAAGGGATTTCCGCACGATAAAAAAAAAAAAAAAGGTACAGACATAAGGACCCCTCGGGTTTGGGAACCACGGTGTCCCCGTCTTGCCCCGGTTTGGGGGAGGGGCGCTAGTCGCCCCAGCGTCCCGGCCTGCTTCTGCTGGGGTGACGGGCGGCCTCACCTGCCACCCCCAGGCCTGCGCTCATGGAGGACGGAGGTCGTTGAGCGACCTCCGGCGCCTGAGTCGCCTGCGACGCGTGGCGAGCATGTTGCAGGCTCGGCGGGCCGGGAGAGTTCTGAGCCTCTCCCGGGCGCGCTCTGCCATCTCCTTCGCGAGCATCACATGCTCGCAGAAGGAGGTGGCGGCGGCCCACGCGCTCGCGCTCCGCACCATTGCCGCAATAATGCTGCCGAGCGAGAGGACTCCCACCCCGATGGCTGCCATGAGGTCACGCCTCGGCGCCTCCCACGCCGGGCAGTCCGCCAGCGTGTGCATCCCTGAGTCCTCGCTCGCGTCACAGTGAAGACACTCAGGCGTTAGCTCCTTCCTGATCCGATGCAGGTGGTCCCCGAAGCACCCCTTCCCGGAGACATCTCGAAACCGGAGATGGCCCAGGGTCAGTCGGGGTGCGAGGGATATGCTCTATGGGCAACCTTACACCCCGGCGTCTGTAGACCCGAGACGGCGTGCGGTTTTAGTCGGTTCAAGCCCGACATAACCGCCCCCGCTGGCCGGCGGGGGGAGTAAAAAAAAAAGTAAAGACATAAATAAGACGAAGGTTGCAATCCGACGCCGCGAGAGATGTGAGTATTGGTCTTTTGATATAATCCCTACATCTGTTTGTTTCTCAGACGGTGTAATGAATAAAATAAAAACACTATTGTATTTCAATATGAAGAAATTAGCTCAATGGACCAGTTCGTATTGAATTTGTCAATAATAATGGTAGGTTTTAATGTACCGGCAATCTAAAGCAAATGGTTCGGATTTCTCACAAGTTAGATAAGAGAATACGGAATGAATTTGGTCTAAGATAAGATAACACGGTGTTTACCATGAAATGTGGTCCTAACTACAGGCCTAGTTGAAGAATGAAAATAAACCAAAAGAAAACGAATGACGATGGTGCAAAGACCGTAAACATTTTTTATACTAGCTATCCACAGGTGCAGCACACAAACACCGGGTCTATCTGACGTTACAGGTTACAGAACCTAAAAGTAGTTACCAGGGGCCTTACCATGATGACTTATAAACAGTTTCGGAGCAATTCAATACAATTTTATAAACTGAATTGCTATGATTCGTACTATGACATGCTCAAACTGAAAAGCGTCCGCGATTGGTTCGTTTCTTGACATTTGGAACCTGAAACTGAACTACTTAAACGACGTCACGGTATGAGTACAAAACTATTCAGTTTAGGTCTGTAATTGAATTGCTATAAAGCGGTCATGGTTAGCCCCCAGGGCTTATTACGCTTCAGTCGGGGTGCGAGGGAAATGTCTTATACCTAACACCCCGGCGTTTGAAAACCCGAAAAGGCTTGCGGTTTTAGTCAGTTCACAGTCCGACAGAACCACGGGTGTTATCCGAAGGGATTTCCGCACGGAAGAATAAGGGCTTGTTACGTTTGCAACATCCAAGGCGTGCCAAAGAACACATAGGATAATGAAGTCTTCGATACTCTTGCAAACTATACGAATTATACTTAGTTGTGAACAGCACATTATGGCGAGTTCGCCAAACCAACCCGAAGTGATCCTCTCGTCTGATTTGATTTAAGACCTATGGTTTGAAATGGCATAAAATCTACATAAACTAATGTATCTAATGTTATATTGTATTAAATGTTTATTGTGTATAGTTTTTAGTCCTAATAAATAACCACGGTCAACGATCAATCAGTGTTACCAATAACAATAATTATTATCACATCCTTTAAACAAATACGTTATCATATATTGTAGAGACAGTAACCATCGATAACGATGATACAACAAAGAAATTGGGATCATTGAATACAGTTCAATATATGACAATCCGGGGCCTAACAACACCTTCAAAGTTAAGTCAACCGCACCTTTTTTTTTTCGTGCGGAAATCCCTTCGGATACCCCTCCGCCGGCCAGCGGGGGCGGTTATGTCGGGCTTGAACCGACTAAAACCGCACGCCGTCCCGGGTCTACAGACGCCGGGGTGTAAGGTTGCCCATAGAGCATATCCCTCGCACCCCGAGGCACCAATTACTTGTTGCGAACGACGCAGCAAAACTCAGGCGCAGGCTTTCAGCTTTGGGAAGTCAGACGGCAGTCGCTTTCATTAAAGATAATAAACCAATCAGAAATAATAAGCGGGCTCCAAAATATTTTGGACGCAACCGGGCCATTGCTAGGAGCATGATGACAAGGGGAAAATACTATGTTTGGTTTCATCACGTCTCACATTTTTTGCGTTCCATTTTTCTAGTGCTATCCACTCACCCTACTTCACGAATACTTCTCAGTGATCTCATCTTAACTGTGCTGATTCAACTTTCATAACTTTTCTGCTATACGAACCCAAATGTTTGCTCACATAAAGGTCGACAAATTTGTAGGAAAATTTTAAAACATGTAATTAAAAGCCTGTCCGCCTATTACTTTACCACGACGAAATTTCTCAGTACTTTGGAGAAGGTTGGTTTTCATCAGCGTCTGTGTTTTTTTTTTTATACCACTCGGGTGACAGACAAACTTACGGCCCACCTGATGGGAAGCGGTTACCGTGGCCTATGGACGTGCGCAACACCAGGGGCGTCACACTCGCGCTGCCGACCCTGTAAAAACCTTCTAACCGATATTTACACGAATGAAGACACGAGCAACGTCTAGTGCTTAAAAAGTTACCTTACATCCTTCGAGGTCACAGATATTTTAAATTGATATCGTTATGAACACGCACTATTGCATGTAATGTTGTTTTTAATATTTATTCAGTTTTATCTCAACTAATATTGGTACCTGTTTTTTTTTCGTGCGGAAATCCCTTCGGATACCCCCCCACCGGCCAGCGGGGGCGGTTATGTCGGGCTTGAACCGACTAAAACCGCACGACGTCTCGGGTCTTCAGACGCCGGGGTGTAAGGTTGCCCATAGAGCAAATCCCTCGCACCCCGACTGACCCGGGGCCATCTCCGGTTTCGAGATGGCCCCCTCGCGTTTGGAAACCACGGTGTCCCCGTCTTGACCCGGTTTGGGACAGGGGCGCTAGTCGCCCCACCGTCCCGGCCTGCTTCTGCTGGGGTGACAGGCGGCCTCACCTGCCACCCCCAACTAATATTGGTACCTTTATTGATCCTCTCGTCTGAGTGAAACACGACATCGAGTTTCTACATTACAGAATAACCTACAACCATTGTAGGTTATTCTGTTTTTGTGACGTTAACACACACATACTTGAATTTGAACAGCATCACCATAACATAATGTAAAAATAGATAGCCTAAGTGGTTGATGAATAACGATCGACAGTCGAAATTCGAGAACTCAACTTCTAATTTGTGAATACAATAGATTGACTTGATTTGTTTCATCTCCTTACTCAATTACATCATTGCTATTTAATTGTACAGTGACATTATAGCGAATTTATTTGATTGAATCACCATCTGAACACAATCAATCTGAATCAATCTGAACACTCAGCCAGTCGAAAATTGTGCATGACATAGACGAGGACGACATTATTAATGTAATACGCAATTTCATTTATTATTTCTGTAAGCGTTTATAAACCATATTATAAACTGATTTATGACACAACTTTGTAGTACTGAGAAATTATCTTGCCAAAAATCATAACATAACATAAACTCACGCCTATATCCCCGAAGGGGTAGTAAGAGGTGCCAAAAATCAAACGGTGAATTTTAAAGGGGTCATTCAGATTGGCGACATGACTGTAAATGTTAGTCGAATCTGTACATGTCACACATCTGTCACATGAAAAAGTCGTACTATAGCTACTTTCAATCTTTCACGTTCTATTACATCTGAGGCTCGATTCAGTAAAATTACGTTTTTTAAACGTATGATTTCAAAACTAACGACCATTAAAATCTCTAAATCTAATTGAAAACGAAATCAACTATGAGTGGTTCTAAATGTTCAATAACCTCACCAAAGTGAAGGTAGGTTTTGTTTTGACAGATCATAATACTGAATACTAAAATATTTTTTACGGTTTTTCTTTATAATCGAATCGAAATCACGCGTTTTGTAAACGTGGCGTTAATGAATCGGGCCCCTGGGTCGAAACGTCAAGTACTCTAAAGGTAAGTAGATGCAAACTATTACCATGATCGCGTTAAAATAATGAGACGTTGATGAATACACCAAAAGCAAAGCTTTGCGTAGTCAGTTTGCTGTTAAGTAAGTTGACGACCTCTTTAGCGTAGCGGTAGTGCATTTGACTGCTAAGCCAAAGGTCGCGGGTTCGATTCCCGCTCGGTGCAAATATGTATATTTGCATTGGTCTGGGTGTTTCTATGTATAATATGTATTTATTTACAAAAAAAATGAATTTAAGTATGTTTATCCGCATTCTAGAACCCATATGACAAGCTCTGCTTAGTTTGGGTCTAGATGGCGTTGTGTACTTTGTCGTACAATATTTATTATTTATTTATTTATTTATTATTAAGTAATTTAAATTCAATATAACACGTAACTTAAAAGCTTGTATTTGACCTAGAAAAGTACTTAGCTTTAGCTATTTTTGCAGACAATCCAAGGCAATAAAAGAATTTTGATGAAATCACAACAATAAAATCACTACACTTATGTTAGAGGAGTAGGACAGAGTCGTTGTTGCAAAAACAACCCAAACAAGTCCTGTGCAACTTCAAAGGCTGGGTTTCCCAAAATACTAGGAAATACAACTACACCATGTACGTTTATTTCATGTTTTTGCACCAACATCCGAAACTTCACACAATCCGTCAGCCAGTGTTGGAGATCATCTAGCACCACATATTTATATCTTCGACGGCCTCTACGGCTTAGCGGTAGTTCATTCGACTGCTACGACAGTGGGTGCGGGTTTGATACCCGCTCAGTGCAAATATTTGTATGCATGAATATGTCTATTTGCATTGGATTTTCTGGATTTTTAATAATTGTTTTTGTTATTGTATTGTTAAATAATGTATAATATTTATGTATTTCCAAAAAAAAAGTATATTAGTATGTTTATCCGCATTCCGGAACCCATAACACAAGCTAGTTAAACTAAGCCAAAAGTAAGCATACTTTGGGTCTAAAAAGCGTTGTGTGCAACGTCGTAGACTATTTATTTATTTTTATACTATCTAAATTTTACGAAATACAGAATTTGTTGAACATACCTTTAGAGACTAGATAAGCTTCCAGTGCGAATGCAATGCTGGTCTTTCCAGCTCCGCTAAGGCCTGTGAACCAAACGGTGCTGCCTCTGAATGCTCTACTGCCAAGAGCACGACTTCTCTTAGCTCTGGACACCTGGTGCTTTTGTTCTACGACATTGGTTGCCACTTGTACACACTGAAACAAGATTAAATGCATCAACAACATGCCACATGATCAAATGACTTGTCTGCTTCATTACTACACTTATGTAAGCATCCTCAACTAATTTATTAAAAACTACGTGAACCCGCTTCTCCGCCCGACCAAAGTTCGTTTTTTGGACATATCTTCGGCTCTTATTAACCAATTGCAATGAAACATACCGCAGATTTTAAGTCTGGCGAAAACTTAAAATCTGCAAAGCAATAGTTTCTGCGTCCATCGTGAACAAAAAGATAAACAGACAGATAATGTTAACATTATTTCTACCTCCTGCAACGTGTACAAGGTCCTAGGTGCATAAAGCAATTAGATACCTATTTCAATCAATAAACACTAGCACCGGAAAAACGTATTGGAATGGTAAACAATGATTGCATTCAATAAATAGCTTGAAATCTACTATTAAAACCGTAGAGCGGTCAAAAATGCAAATTACAATTAGCAACACCGAAATATTTAATGGGTATAACCACTTCAGGATCAATTAGAGCCAGGAAATAATTTGTCAGTAATATAGTGTTCAGACTTTTTTTACCAATCGTAATGCCAACATCGAAGGTCGTACATGAAAATAACAAAAGAATACGCGACAAACAACAATTTTTTTTTAACCTTTATTACCAGCTTCTAAAGGAGGAAGCTCAATTCGTCGGAAACTTTGTTTTTTATTTTTTATGTATGTTTTATGAATACTCGAAGACACCTGAACCGAGAAATAAGTAAAATTTTAATTAAAAAAAAAAAGCCGATGTCAAAAACCACTAAAAACAGGCACAGAAAAAAGAAAAATAATTGAATCACATATTTAATTCAAAAGAAAAAAATGTGCGTAGGACTTTCCTCTTGAAGTCGGTGCCAAGCCAAATAGGTTTACCCATTAGGAAGCAGGTCTCCAAGCGCAAGCGATGATGTTATAAACGTAGGTAGAATCTCCTCGTTTCTAGCTACACAACCGAAACGGGAATCAGACGTCTCGAATGATATAAAATTTTTACGTTGTGTTTCAGGTTTGGCACCGACTTCAGAAGAAAAGTCTTACGTGTATTTTTGTCTTTTGAAATAAATCTGTAATTTAATTATTATTCTTTATTCAGTGCCTTATTTTAGTCAGTTATTATGTAGCAGATGCACTAAAATCTGGCGAACATCAACATGTATTATATTATCATTTTTAGAACATAGGTAGTTAATAAGCTGAAAATTTAAATTTTTTCAAGTTTTTTTGTGGTAGAGTCCTAATAACAACTCTACCAAGAAAAACGTTAAGAGTGTCAGAGGCCTCATTTCCTTTTCCCCCTTCCCTCCGCAGGTGACAACGCCTGACACCTCGGATGCAGTAAACGATAATAGGCCATCATCACCCCACCATGGTAACGCTAAGACTTCTCAATGGACGCTTAAAAAATAAAAAAGACCACGAAACTATGAGAAAAATAAATAGGAGAGTGGATCCCGGAGTCTAATGTACATAAAAGCTTTGGATACAATCGGGATTGGTGCTTGGATGAAGAAGAAAATCCGTTGAAAACAAGAAAAAAAAGTTCCTGAAATTGTCTCTATAGGAAGTTGTAGAAACTGTGTGAAATGAAGGCGAATGTATGCGTGACGTTATTTACGGATGGCTCCTAACCTTAACCAGATATATGTATAACTAGCAGTTGCCCGCGGCTTCGCCCGCGTGGAATTCAGTTTTCGTTCCCACAAACTATGGTAGCCTATTCCAGGGATAAAACGTAACCTATGTGTTATTCCAGACTATACTCTATTCCTGTGCCGAATTTCAGCCAGATCCGTTTAGCCGCTAGAGCATGATTGAGTAACAAACATACAAAAATTCAGACAACTTCACAAACATTAATCCGTTCCTAGAATAAATGTTTATGACTTCTACTTCCTAGTAGGATAGTAGGAAGCAGGATAGCATAATATATGCCCTTTGTTAACTATACAGTTCTATGTAGACCTAAAGTAAGCACAGACTATGTAACTCGCTTATAATATGGGTCCTACAATGCTGATAAACATATTTATACAGTTTCTCTTGTGAGAATATACTTATATATATGTGTTATACATAGAAACACCTAAGCCATGAATACAAATGTTTTCACTGAGCGTGAATCGAACCCGCGTCCTCTGATGTAGCAGACGAACGCTCCACCACCCCGGCACAGAAGTCGTGATGTTCATAATCATACCATTCTACGGTATCAATCAATGCTATTTCGAGAATATAGCACAGCGGTTGAAGGTCGTTCGTTAATACAATCGATCAAATCCTAATAACAAAAATTAACAAAACGGTACTCTTTGTGCAAACAAAGCCGAGTATAATTTGCGTGGTAACTGATTACATTATATTATCTAAACCACAATGGTTTGCGATTTTTCATAGGCCTGCATCTGCCAAATGAGTGGCGCTAAATATAACATGCGTGTAATTTAACAATTATACTAATGTACAGTGTACTTACACGTTTACTGACTGACTTATAAGCAATATTACTGTAACACAACATCCGATTAAAGCTCTAGACAGAGGGACTGTATTTTAACTGCACTCCAACTAAAAATTTGCAGTGTACATGCAGTAGTACGACTACAATTAAACTCAAAACCAACCACGCAGGTCGATTGCAGTCGGTGTGCAGTTGGAACGCAAACTGTATGCTAACTGCAAGCTAGCCGCATCGACGAGCAGCAAATTTTTGATACACTAGACTATTATATATTTTTATACATTTTTATACACTAGACTACAACATATCAGGCTAAATGTCGCGATAAAAAAAGTTTACAAATATTATGATGGTGGAATAGGTAGAGGAAAAATAACTGAAATAACGTTGATAAGTTACTATTACTAGTTACTTACATGGTCATATATTTATTTATTTAAACTTACTGCACGTATGAAAATATAAATATCTGATGACAACCTTTGCTCGGGTTTTTTTTCCACGTTTTCTAAAAAATTAAGCCAAACTAGATCTATATATACGAAGTATATATAAACCAGAATGACTTGTTCAAAGGTATTAGATTAGATAGTTATTGGTAGAAATCTTTAACAAGGGCAGTAGGCTCGCCCCCTATTACATTGGGATCTCAACATAACTGGCGAATTGTGGGTGTGTAATACACCTATGCCTACCCCTTCGGGGATACAGGCGTGAAGTTATGTTATGTCTTTAACAAAGGTCAAAAAGGTCGCGCATGTGCTGGACAACCAAAAACCAATAAAATGAATTATCAACCAATGATGCGAGCCCTTTAAGCCCGTGATTAGTTTAAATAATCTGTGGGTAGTTGATGGGCCCGCCTCTGCCGCCGCACTCTGCGCTTATCAACAAAGAACCCTAAAATGCGTACCTTTTTTTTTTCGTGCGGAAATCCCTTCGGATACCCCCCCCCCCCGCCGGCCAGCGGGGGCGGTTATGTCGGGCTGGAACCGACTAAAACCGCACGCCGTCTCGGGTCTACAGACGCCTAAAAATGCGTACCTACTGTGCGACGAGAGTAGGTATATTGTCAAGATTTTTGCCCATAACTATAATGTGTATAATACACCTCTGCCTACCCCTACGAGGATACAGGCTTGAAGTTATGTTTTTTTATAATGTTATTGTTATAAAGGCAGCCATAAGCATTTTCAACCAACCCTCAACTAAAGAGATATAATTCGAGAGAACTCGGAGAAGAGATATAATTCGAGATTTACATACATCTCGAATATGAAGTAAATAATGTAAGTGCCCTTTGATAGTGAAGGGCATCCTTGAAACGTTACCGCAATGCGTTCAAAAGTGAATGACCTACGTCCGTATTTAATTTTTTTATAATTTTGTTTATTTCTTTTAGAGCCAATTTCATGCAGCTGCAATACGACACGGTTATGACCTTTAATTTTTTTTTTGTCATTAATAAAAGTAGTGTTCAAAAGTAGTAACTCTATATCATAATACACATATATACACACATTGACTCTCCGTGGCTCTGAGCAATATAGCAAAACCGTTGTCCTTGGTAATGCGGTTTACTTTATGCCGGGGCCTGTAGGTATGCGACAAACTATACATATCCTTTTTCTGACACCCAAAATAACTACAAAAACACATCTTGCCGCTAGGTGTGATGGTCCCTTTCACGTTATTTCTTTTTTTCAATACTTGCGATTGGTCTACAACAACGACAATACACCAAGTTGTAGATAATTTTTTCACAAATATGAAACCGTTTGAAAAATCATCGTAGGTCATTTAGAAACTTTTACTTTTGCCTGCGTTACGCGAAAACTTTTGAATCGATGTTACTTAAACTTACAGGAAACTTTAAGGTTCATAAGCTCATAGGATATGTCCAAGTTTCAACTCTTCATATTAATTAAAACGGACGTTATAAACTTTCAAAATTTTGCTAGAATAATACGGTTTTATTTTTAATTTACCGGCGATCTACTAAACCTATTTAAGTCCACTGGAGCTCATTCATTTGATTTCTAAGCGCCTGCTCTGACTGGCATTCGTACTACTTTGAGTAAATGTACCGATTTAAAACTAAAACAGAGATCACACAAGAATTCTGGCACCAGGCGGAAGGTCAAATTGCCGGTTCTCATCATCATCATCCTCATCACAATTTCTCAGTTACCAAACTAACCAAACGTTGAAAAATAAAAAGCTGAACCTGGGTTCCAAAGTGCAAAAGGGCTCCTAGCCCAGGGTCTGCTTTTTGCTTGGTTTGCTGGCGACTGCCTCCTGACCTGCCAACCCCGTGCTGAATACACCCGTTCAAATTGACGTCTCTATCTCTTGCATCTCACCAGTGAAACTTAAGAGTTTACGTTTTACTTGATTAAATTCATTGTGTAAATTGGGACAGTATGAGTCCCCTGGGACAATATAAGGCAATGCAAAGCCGTCCTAGGATCCATTAGCTTTTTTTGTTAAAACAATTTTGGCATACTAAAGTTTTTGGTCAAAAGTAACTCCATAAAAATGAGTCATTTTAATCAACTTATAATATAATATAATTTAGTTATTTTGCCAATAGATCCTTGAGTAACGAAACTGCCAAGCCACACATTTTGACCAAGGTGTAGGATTTATAGAGAACTTTAGACTAGAATTCACGCAGAACACTATACGCTATGATGAGATTTAGAGCATTAGGTTAGGGCTTCCAGAGTTAGTAGCGTGGCTCTTCATAGGATCTGATAACTTTTTTACAGTATAAGCAAAGCCTCATCTTGGCATCATTTAACATGAACATGTTTTTGATGGGATTTACCTTATTTGAGGTTGGTGCCAATTAAGCTAGACCTCTAAATTGTATAAGCGCCGATACAACTCAGAGGCCTATCTTAATTGGCGACAACTATGTATGTATGGGGACACCCTTTAATTTTATTATTTGGATTTTTCCTTTATTTGTGCTGTTGGATCTAGCTTTTTGCCAAATTTCGTACTTCTAGGCCAACGGGGACTACCATATAGGTTTTCGACCCAAAAGCCTATAGGGTACTTCCGGTCTACCTAGAATTAATAATTTCGGTTGAAAGCAAGGTCTTGCAGCACAAGTAAATGGAAAATTCAGATAATTAACGAAAGTTGAAAATTTTGGTACCTACAAGTTTTCGCAAAAAATTAAATTTGCTCATATCTTTGTATCGTGTTCACTCAGGACCTTGATTTTAATACACCTAATAGGAACGATAGACCTCAGTATCTGGTATAAATTTAAACTGGCTAGGTCTACCCATTCCTGAGAAAAATCGATGGTGTCTAACGAACAGACGGACAAGAGAGTGATCTTATAATTGCTCCATTTTTCATTCACCCAAGTCATTAAAAAAGACTCTTCACCTTTTAGTTTGAGAAAGAAAAGAAATTGTGTGTGAAAATTTGTCGGTAGTTAATTTTCACTTATTTGCACATAACATACGTAAGTTTACTGGTTTCAACAATGGAATGACACTGGTATTGTATTAACAGGCCACGATAATCTCTCACCATCAGGAGGGTAGTATACCTTTTTTTTTTTTTTTTTCGTGCGGAAATCCCTTCGGATACCCCCCCGCGTGCCAGCGGGGGCGGTTATGTCGGGCTTGAACCGACTAAAACCGCACGCCGTCTCGGGTCTACAGACGCCGGGGTGTAAGGTTGCCCATAGAGCATATCCCTCGCACCCCGACTGACCCTGGGCCATCTCCGGTTTCGAGATGGCCCCCTCGGGTTTGGGAACCACGGTGTTCCCGTCTTGCCCCGGTTTGGGGGAGGGGCGCTAGTCGCCCCACCGTCCCGGCCTGCTTCTGCTGGGGTGACAGGTGGCCTCACCCGCAACCCCCAGGCCTGCGCTCATGGAGGACGGAGGTCGTTAAGCGACCTCCGGCGCCTGAGTTGCCTGCGACGCGCGGCGAGCAAGTTGCGGGCTCGGCGGACCGGGAGAGTTCTAAGTCTCTCCCGGGCGCGCTCCGCCACTTCCTTCGCGAGCATTACATGCTCGCAGAAGGAGGCGGCGGCGGCCCACGCGCTCGCGCTCCGCACCATTGCCGCAATCATGCTGCCGAGCGAGAGGACTCGCACCCCGATGGCTGCCACGAGGTCACGCCTCGGCGCCTCCCACGCCGGGCAGTCCGCCAGCGTGTGCATTCCTGAGTCCTCGCTCGCGTCGCAGTGATGACACTCAGGCGTTGGCTCCTTCCTGATCCGATGCAGGTGGTCCCCGAAGCACCCCTTCCCTGAGATCACCTGCGTCAGTCGGTAGGAGAGGCTTCCGTGTCGCCTCTCCAGCCAATCCTCCATGATGGGCCTTAACGCCGCTATTGCGGCGTGCCCTGCGCTTGGTTGCCCAAGTCGTTCCTTCCACTCCACCACGATGGCCTGGCGGAGCTGGGACTGCACGGCCTCGATTTCTCGAGGCTCGGGGTTCCATCCCTGCTCCCGCGCCTCCTTTCGCCACTGGTACAGTTGCGAAAGGGCTCTCGCTTCCAGGTCCCATGGTGGAGTTCCGGCAAGGAGACTCGCCGCCTCGAAGGAGATCGTGCGGTACCCTCGGATGACCCTGATGGCCAGAACTCGCTGCGGAGCGCGCAGCATCCGCACAGTTCTGATCCTCAGGGCCTCCGCCCATATTGGGCACCCATACAGGGCCATGGACCGCACGATCCCCGCGTAGAGTCTCCTGCAGGAGTCATCGGGCCCCCTCATGTTGGGCAACAGCCGAGCCAGAGCAAGAGCTGTGCCCTTCAATTTGGGGGCCAGACTTCGGATGTGCTCTCCGAAGTCCCATCGGCCGTCGAGCACGAGCCCCAAATATTTCATTTGGGGCTTGATGCCGATGCGATTTCCTCCCACGATGAGACTGGATCCCTCGGGTGGCTTGCTCCGAGGCCCATGGAAGAACAGGGCCTCGGTTTTATGCAGGGCCACCTCGAGACCCAGCCGCCGGATCCGCCTAACGACTTGGGCAACCGCGGTCGTGGCCTTTCGGGTCGCTTCGCGAGGAGGGTAGTATACCTGTTTGCTACCTTAGTAGTATAAAAGAAACAATAGAAGCGATAGGGTGGGTGAAACCGCGGAGTACAGCTAATGTCCTGAATATAGTGATACATTATAATTTTATTATCTTTAGGCAAGTTCATTGTTCATGGCTAAATCAATAATTGCACGTATCTCTACATTGTATCAATCACTACCTGTAGATATAATTTAGTAAATATTGGAATTGTGCTCATTACTTTGATTGTTATAATGTACAATATTTCTAATCGTGACAACGTTCACCAAAAGCAGTGTGCAGTAATGACAGAAAATATTGGCACTATGTGAAACAGCGTAAAACAACTAGCTGACTTTAAATTACAAAAAAAAACATTAAGCCAGTTCTGTACTAATTGTGACTTCTAGCAATAATCATCATTAGGTCATCGTCATCTTCGCGATGATCGCGTTTGTATCTCAGGCTTTCAACTCGGAGCCCGAGATATCCGCTTTCCATACGAGAGTGACTACCGTCTGAGTTCCCAACCCCGAGAGGTACGCAATACAATAAGGCTATTTATTATAAAATTCAAGAATATTTAGACGATAAACAAGCTTCGAAATGAACTGTTTGCTCTCTTACTATGCCACTCAAACAAAATATTGTAATTAGCCAAATAAAACATGTTTGTAAATAGACCAAAAAAAATAGGTCGCCGAGTTCCTTGCCAGAGTCTTCTCTGGACGGAGGGCGCGGCGTTTCGAACCAGTCAATTTGATAAACATAAGCCTAGGTTTTTTGAAGTTCCGTTTTAATTGTCCATACTACAGATAATACAGAATAAATTATTTTTGACTTTGACTAAGCCTGCACCAGAGTCCGCTGATCGACAGGTGTGCATAGCTGAGCTTGGCTAGGGCCCCATAGTCACACAAATAGGTACCAATCATTAGTTGGTATAATAATATAATAATTACCAGAATATACCTTTTTTATATCAGAGTCCGAATTAAACCATAAAACATTAAAATGCACTTAGATTACCACAGAAAAAAGTTAAATGTAAAGATAAAATCGAATTGTGAACCTTTTTACAATGCGGACAAAGAAATGATTCACTGAAAGTACATAACTGTATCAATCTGAAATTAAAGGGCCGTGACTGAGGCTACCGCAAATTAGTGACAAGACAGCCTTTCTTTTTTTTTGTGCGGAAATCCCTTTGGATACCCCCCCGCCGCACTACTGACAGTTGTGTCTCGACGTGACATGTAGGTAGGACAGCTTTGTTTTGTTCTAAATGTTCGCACTTTTATATATTTCGGTAGAGCAATAGTCTGTCTTGAATGTTTTGTCTATAATGAGCGCTCAGCCTTAATGACATCTTACGACTTCGAGGTTAGATCTTTAGGCACTGTAGGTCAAGCAGTGACCGCGCGCCGCCGTGACCTTTCTATTATGCGAATGGTGATTATAAGGCCACTATCGATCTTTATTTTTGTCTAAATTTAAATAATGTGTTAAATCCGAGGCCAAACGCACTAGGGATCCACCAGAGTACTTCAATAAAAAAACCTGGTAGGATATCTTGTACTGTATTTCAGAAGTACCAATTACAAGGTCTTGTTCGGACTTAAAATCTGCCGTATGTTTGATTGCAGTTGAAGTAGATACCGAGATATGACCAAAAAACTATAACCGACCCCACGCGGGCGTGTAGTGTAATATAATATTCAAATACACATTATTTACTAGCTGTTGCCCGCGGCTCCGCCCGCGTGGAATTCTGATCCCGTTTCCGCTACCCATGGGAACCTATTCCCGGGATGAAAAGTAGCCTATGCGTTATTCCGACCTATAGTCTATCCATGTGCCCAATTTCAGCCAGATCGTTCAGCCGTTTTGCGTGAAAGAGCAACAAACATACATACATACATACTATAGGTAGAATAGCTCGCAGATGGTAGATTTTATCCTTCTTGCTTGACACTTATCGTCATATTTTGGACAATTCACACAATATCTTATAAATTGTAGCCTATGTGTTATTCTGATGTATATGCTATAATATTGTAAAGTTTCATTAAAATCCATTCAGTAGTTTTTACGTGAAAAGGTAACAAACATTCATCCATCCATCCATACTTACAAACTTTCGCGTTTATAATATTAGTAGGATACAATTTTCGAATGGAATGGAACCAATGGAAGATAGTCATCATTATAATCCTTGCGTTAGTTCCGGTCGCATCCGAGGTTTTAATTGTCCACTTCGCACGGTCTTCAGTATCCACGGTAGTGAGATCATTGGCACGCATGTCATTTACGAAGCCAAGCCAAGCACACCTTGGAAGATAGTTAAAACTATTTATATTACAATGTTTCACAAATATTATTATTTCAAACGTATCTGCATATTGCACTTGACTATTATGTAGCTAATCTGTGTCTAGGCGCCTAGTAGGTACAAGATTTACATCTGGTGGCAAAGTAAAGTTTAACAAACATATTTTTGTAAGTCTACCTAGGCCCTCACTAGGACCTAGTCAACGGTGACACTCTGTGTGCCTTTGGGGGGGCGTGGTTGCTTCCGGTAGACGTTAATCATTGGTCAGTTAGTCACTGTGTATCTACACCTGAAAAATTTGACCGATTCAAGTCATACTCATGAGATATTTAGATTATTGAGTTTATTGTTCATAGTTATGTAAGGATCCGATAGGAGCTATAGTTGAAACTTAGTCACGTAGTGCCCTTGCCATATTTTTATTCTCCATTAAGCGGATGCATTGAAATACATTATTGTTCTTACACGTACCTTTTCTTTCGTGCCCTCGGATACTCCCCGCTGGCCAGCGGGGGCGGTTATGTCGGGTTTGAACCGATTAAAACCGCACACCGTCTCGGGTCTTAAAACGCCGGGGTGTAAGGTTGCCCATAGAGCATATCCCTCGCACCCCGACTGACCCTGGGCCACCTCCGGTTTCGAGATGGCCCCCTCGGGTTTGGGAACGTACCTTTTTTCGCGCGGAAATCCCCTCGGATACCCCCCCGCCGGCCAGCGGGGGCGGTTATGTCGGGCTTGAACCGACTAAAACCGCACGCCGTCTCGGGTCTGCAGACGCCGGGATGTAAGGTTGCCCATAGAGCATATCCCTCGCACCCCGACTGACCCTGGGCCATCTCCGGTTTCGAGATGGCCCCCTCGGGTGTATTAATTACAACATCCTACTTGAGACATTTTGTAAACAAAATCACTGTAGTTATTTACTAGCGATTAGAAAAGTGTCATTATCATCATCATCGTAGCTATGTTCTCGGTTGCATCCGAGGCTTTCACCTCAGAACCCGGGGTCCGCTTACTCTGTTCCCTGGTTCTGGTTTGGCTTATACGGCTTTTATGGGAGCGACTGCCGTCTGAACTCCCAACCCCGAGAGGATAGCCTGCGCCAGAGCCTTGTGCGTCAATCAGCAGGTGTACCGGCTTGCAGGCAGGGCTCCAAAGACGCACACGCTTGCTCTGTCATACGAACAAAAAGTAACAAATTTTACAACATAATAGGCCGTAGTATTCAATTGATCATAACTCGTATGACTAGCATCGCCGAGAAATGTGGAGAAAGTCCAATGTTTACGTAAACTCGAGACGGCGACGTAATCGTAGCATAACATTGCGGGACTAATATTCTTACTATGAGTGTTTTGATTCCCATTTGGCTTAATATTACGAGTGTAGTAGTAGGGGTTGATACCACTATAATAAGGTAGGTTTTATCCTGATCATAAACTAACACACCTCCCTTCTTCGGTTCTTAAAGAAAATCACACAACATTGGTGTGGGTCACGCCCACATTTTGAAAACATGCACAAGTTTTTGTATCGTTTTTGCTATTTATAAGCAAACAATTGGAATGTGATTTCATAATACTACACGTGGAGAACATAACACCTGACATTGTGATAAAGAAATAGCTGCGTAAATATACCTACTACTACCGTAATTCCAGCTAAATTTATATTTGTACTAACTTCGATCTAGATCTGGGTTTTAATATTTTTGCGGGGAACTCTAATACTTGTTCTAAACTAAGATTTGCCTAAGTTACACCTTATAACATCAGACACCTGTAGTTATAATTCTGTCAAAATTGGTCCATCGGAGATTACCCGGAACAAACAGACAGATAGGCAGACAACCAAACTTAAAAAAAAAAATTGTTATAAGTCCCGTGTATACATTCATATATACACGGTACCTATAACTTATACTTATACATATGTAACCATTAAAAATATATTTTAATAATATAATAACAAAAATATAATTTTATTACAAACATAGGTACTTCATTTTTATTTATTTGTATAGATATATAGATAGTTTCAGTTTAACAGTCATGCATTCGTGATAGAGCAGTTATAATAAAATGACTACCTCGTAGGTACTAGCATCTTAGTAGTTCGTTGCCAAGTTTAAAGCACTCTGTAGGGAATTTAGACAAATTCCCTACGATAGGTAGGGAATTTGCATAGGCATAAAAGCCATGCTTAAGTGCTTGATTCGAAGGAACGTATAATAGATTTTTTATTGTAATAAATGAATAAATATTCTACACCATTCTACACAGTGCTTTCTAGCCCTTTTTTTTACGTGTGGAATTGCCCCTCCGGCTTCACCCCATCGGTGCCGACGATGGGGTGGGCGTGTTGGAATCGGACCGACTAAATCCACATGGTGTCCAAGTATCCATTGCCGGGCACCCCGGGTAAGCCCTCGAAAGGATAACCCCAGGGTTACCGGCCTAAAGTAAGTTCTAGCCCTAAAGTAAGCATAGGTAATTAAAAAAAATTAGCTTGTGTTATGGGTTCCAAAATGCGGATAAACATACTTACATACTTTTTTTGTTGTAATTACATACATATTATACATAAAAACACCCAATCCAATGGCCCCCTGTCGTAACAGTCGAATGCACTTCCGCTACACCACAGTAGTGATATCAAAGTTGTAAGTTTTTTAACTTGCATTCAAAAACTTCATTGGGTTTGGGGAGTCAGATGGCAGTCGATCCCGTAATAGCGAAATTAGCCAAAAGAAAAAATGGACAAGAAGTCCCCGGGCTACGAGATGAAGGCTTCGGATGCAACCAGCTAAGATGATGATGACGAACAGTACCAATACCGTTGGTCATTTCAAGAATGTGAGAGTGTAAATAGACTTTCTAACTTTCTGCACTTCGAAAGGCAGCTTTACTTTTTTATATTTTTAGCCCACTACGTTGGGCTAAAAATATGTCATACATTATGTAAATCGCCTTTAAGACTGCAGAACCAATCACGAGAGATCTAGATTTAGACATAGAAGAAATCAACTGTTTGATGTTTGAACTAAAAAGAAGTAAGTAGAAAAAATTACTGTACCGTACTTCAAAAGGTAATCAAGGAACCCTTATAAGATCACTCTTTTGTCCGTGTGTCCCCACCGATTTTTTCAGGAACGGGTGGACCTAGCAAGTTTAAATTTGTATCAAATAATAAAACTTGTAAATACCAAAATTTACATTAGTATTCAACTTTAATTTATTTTTATTTTTAGTCAACGCCGGGATCTCGTTGCGGTCCTGGGCGTGGACGTTCTCTCGTGGAGACCATGGTGAGGGCCGTGGTCTCCGACGGGAGTAAGTGGCACGCCGCCGCCTCTTTCTGCGAGCAGGTAATGCGCGCGAAAGAGACGGCGGAGAGGGAGCGGGAGAGAACCCTGCCCCTCGAGTTTCGTCGCCGCAGACTCATCTACGACCGGGACTACCGACCTCCACGATCGGGGCCTGAGGACGGCAGTTGGCCGACTCGCCGTCCTTACAGAAGCAGGCCGTGGCGGAGGCGTGTCGTGTGTGCCCTACACACGCCTGCCAACTCACCGAAGCGAGATAAAACCCGAGCCCACCAGGCGAGGCCGCGGTAGCGGCCAAAGTCCGCCGGCAACCCTGGGGTTACCCTTTCGAGGGATTACCCGGGGTGCCCGGCAATGGACACTTGGGGAGGACACCGTGCGGTTTTAGTCGATACACGACATAACCACCCCCGCTGACCGGCGCGCGGCGGGGGGGTATCCGAAGGGATTTCCGCACGTAAAAAAAAAATACCAATTTTATTATAGCGGTATAATGCGTAGGGCCATCAAGAAACCGGAAATGGGCCAGGTTCAGTCGGGGAGCTAGGGATATGCTCTATGGGCAACCTTACACCCCGGTGTCTGGAGGCCTGGGACGGCGTGCGGTTTTAGTCGGTTCAAGCCCGACATAACCACCCCTGCTGACCGGCGGGGGGTATCCGAAGGGATTTCCGTACGAAAAAAAAAAGTTACGGCATCCTCGGCACACGAGTTCATCTTGCACTTGACCAGTTTTTTAAAGGTAAATAGAATCTAGGATAATTGCAAGCCCCAGTTCAACTATCTTATTAGTTCTAGAAGAAGAATATTCTTTTGTACTGTTTCACTTTTTGTGGAGGACTTATGTATGGGGACCCCACCAACATCTTCGGGTATCTAAGCCAACCTGCTATCACCTGCTAGCCAGTACACCTGCTGATTAACGGGCGAGGATCTGGCGCTGGCTTTCCTCAGGTGGTCAGACGGCAGTCGCGCGCGCAAAAGTCAAGATAATCCAGTTCAAGACAAATGAGTAGTAGAGCGGTCACCGGGCTCCAAAGTTCATGCTTTGGATGCAGCCGGGAGTAGCTCAGTGATAATGATGACGAATTTTCGTGTAGGCGCAGTGCGTGTGGACGGAATATCGTAAAAGACAAGACCCATTGTTAGAAACGTTTTGTGTATTATGGAAAGTACTGGTATATAATTACAACCTTATTAGGTACTTACTTAATTTTTTTTTAAACAATCTGCGTGTTACAGATGTGAAAAGTAAAAGTTAACAATGTATTCAATTTAAAATTTCTCATGATCATACTGGAGAAACAAATGCCGTGCCAAATTTCCCACCATAGCAAATGAAACGGTCGTTTATTTAATTAATCCTTTCAAATGCAGATACCTAATATTTTAAGTTATAGAACACAACTATCAAGATCCAAAGTAAGAAGGTGCCTTTTTTTTTTTTTTTTTTTTTTCGTGCGGAAATCCCCTCGGATACCCCCCGCCGGCCAGCGGGGGCGGTTATGTCGGGCTTGAACCGACTAAAACCGCACGCCGTCTCGGGTCTGCAGACGCCGGAGTGTAAGGTTGCCCATAGAGCATATCCCTCGCACCCCGACTGACCCTGGGCCATCTCCGGTTTCGAGATGGCCCCCTCGGGTTTGGGAACCACGGTGTCCCCGTCTTGCCCCGGTTTGGGGGAGGGGCGCTAGTCGCCCCACCGTCCCGGCCTGCTTCTGCTGGGGTGACAGGCGGCCTCACCTGCCACCCCCAGGCCTGCGCTCATGGAGGACGGAGGTCGTTAAGCGACCTCCGGCGCCTGAGTCGCCTGCGACGCGAGGCGAGCATGTTGCGGGCTCGGCGGGCCGGGAGGGTTCTGAACCTCTCCCGGGCGCGCTCCGCCATCTCCTTCGCGAGCATCACATGCTCGCAGAAGGAGGTGGCGGCGGCCCACGCGCTCGCGCTCCGCACCATTGCCGCAATCATGCTGCCGAGCGAGAGGACTCCCACCCCGATGGCTGCCACGAGGTCACGCCTCGGCACCTCCCACGCCGGGCAGTCCGCCAGCGTGTGCAGCCCTGAGTCCTCGCTCGCGTCACAGTGATGACACTCAGGCGTTGGCTCCTTCCTGATCCGATGCAGGTGGTCCCCGAAGCACCCCTTCCCGGAGATCACCTGCGTCAGTCGGTACGAGAGGCTTCCGTGTCGCCTCTCTAGCCAATCCTCCATGATGGGCCTTACCGCCGCTATTGCGGCGTGCCCTGCGCTTGGTCGCCCAAGTCGTTCCTTCCACTCCACCACGATGGCCTGGCGGAGCTGGGACTGCATGGCCTCGATTTCTCGATGCTCGGGGTTCAGTCCCTGCTCCCGCGCCTCCTTTCGCCACTGGTACAGTTGCGAAAGGGCTCTCGCCTCCAGGTCCCATGGCGGAGTTCCGGCAAGGAGACTCGCCGCCTCGAAGGAGATCGTGCGGTACCCGCGGATGACCCTGATGGCCATCACTCGCTGCGGAGCGCGCAGCATCCGCACACTTCCGGCCTTCAGGGCCTCCGCCCATATTGGGCACCCATACAAGGCCATGGACCGCACGATCCCCGCGTAGAGTCTCCTGCAGGAGTCATCGGGCCCCTTCATGTTGGGCAGCAGCCGCGCCAGAGCGAGAGCTGTGCAGTAAGAAGGTGCCTATAGCTTAACTAGCGTGTACGTAATATGGGTTCTAAAATATGGATTGGACTCCATATATCTATACCTATTGCTGTCATTCAGAAGACAAATAAAGAAGAAAAAAAAAAGACTGGTCAACACGTTCTTTCAGAATATTGAAATATTTATTTATTTTTATTTTGCATTTTCCTAATTTTTTGCTCAATATTCAAAATCATGGAACAAAATTTGACAAATAGTCCTCCATGTCACTGCATTATTATTTTTGAACTCTTTTGCGTTTTTATTCTATAGAATTGTGTGTTGCTAAATTAGCATTGAAAATAGTCTAAGTATGTTGATTTTAGCAACCACAATTGTTCAGTTCATACACAGTGAATTACTCGTATTGCCGTGACAGAATCATGACACAATAATGATTGTTTTCTGTTTGTATCTTAATATTTTACTGATACATCGATCTTCCTACGAAATCCGTCAAATTTGGGCTAACTGACGTTAAGGACAAAAAAAAAAAGAACACATGTCCGAATTGTTACTTTTTAATTTTACTATTTTTTTACTGTAAATTCGGACACCATCATAACATTAAAGCTATTTTTTAAGTTAATCATGTTTTTTGTCTGACTGTTCAAAACAGCGTTTTTGCGTGGTGTCCGAATTGTCATTTAAAAAGGATTACAATTACAAAGTGTAAATTTAGTCAAGTGTCCCTAAGTATTTATGTCCCTAACGTCGGCTAACCCAATTTTTTATGTAAAAATTTAGTACAACCCGAGTAGGCAATTAAAAAGTTGTTTGTTGTACTCATAAGCCATGAAAACTAGACCTGGAATATTTTTTTAACAACAGGCTCCGAAAAGATTGTTATGATTAGGGCAGAAAGCAGACGACATAGTAGGAAATCTTGTGTATCGACTATTAATTTAGAGTGCATCATCATCTTGCTACCCAGTGTGCGGGTGGCATGGAAAGTTTTACCTCAGAACCCGGGGTCTGCTGAGAATTTTAGAGTAGGTGCATATTCACCAATTCCATTTAACATTTTGGTTAGTTTCTGAGTATTTTCCAACCGTCATCGAATACTATTAACGCTAAGATAGCCATTTCATTTTATTTTTAATCGACTTCATTAGTCCGAATTTTCAAAGAACATTATTTTATTCCAATAAATAAATATATAATTCCTATAAATATAATAATCATCTGGAAGAATGTTAATGACTTGGGATAATTTACATATTGTGATAGTTTAAATTAAATGACAGGCCTAATAAATACAACATATTATATAACAATTTACTCAAATGAAAACTATATCTACATAAAAATCAATGTTGGTTTGTTTTATATGCGCTGCAGTGCCATTCATCCGAATGCGATAAAACTTTGTCAATTTTGGGTTGCACTTGAACTAAAGTTTTAGGCATAGTACCTTTTTTTTTTTCGTGCGGAAATCCCTTCGGATACCCCCCCCCCCGCCGGCCAGCGGGGGCGGTTATGTCGGGCTTGAACCGACTAAAACCGCACGCCGTCTCGGGTCTACAGACGCCGGGGTGTAAGGTTGCCCATAGAGCATATCCCTCGCACCCCGACTGACCCTGGGCCATCTCCGGTTTCGAGATGGCCCCCTCGGGTTTGGGAACCACGGTGTCCCCGTCTTGCCCCGGTTTGGGGGAGGGGCGCTAGTCGCCCCACCGTCCCGGCCTGCTTCTGCTGGGGTGACAGGTGGCCTCACCCGCCACCCCCAGGCCTGCGCTCATGGAGGACGGAGGTCGTTAAGTGACCTCCGGCGCCTGAGTTGCCTGCGACGCGCGGCAAGCAAGTTGCGGGCTCGCCGGACCGGGAGAGTTCTAAGTCTCTCCCGGGCGCGCTCCGCCACCTCCTTCGCGAGCATTACATGCTCGCAGTTAGGCATAGTACCTACCTACAATTTATTAGACCCGGTGCGCTACAACCAGGTTACAGGATGTTTCGTATGAAAGAAACGAAATAACAGTAGCTACGTATAAAATTAAATTTGTGAGTATTATTGCGTGTTTTTGTTTAATTGCCTTTGATAGGTTTATTTTAACAAACACGATTAAATTAATTAACTCTATTTTGTATTAGGTGACAATTGCTGGTATTGTAAACATGCGTCGTTGTTAGAAAGTTTATTAAAAAAAGTTTTATTTAACTTTTGTATACAAAAAAATCATATTGATAGGTATCTACATATCCAATCAAGTCAAGACCAAAGTGTTATAATAGATAGATACTTACAGTGTACGTATTTCGTGGGTATTAGAAGTGACATAATACGTCCGTAGTTGTTCGAAAGTAGCTTTGAAAAGTTTGAATAGAAAGTCAAGTTATTAAAATTAATTCGCTGAATGGATCCTTTTTCATAATGACGAAATCAACGGAAAATCGTTCCCTATTCTAACAAAGTAAAATATCGTTCATTGCATTTTATTAGGTCAGCAGCTCACTCTGTAATCAAACTTAAAAAAACATTAATAAACATAATATTCACAATTGTGTTAGACTACACAATTATAAATATTTTGTTTATGAATGCGTTTTAAGACCATTCATTATCCTTTTATATTTACTTATCAGAAATATAAATTTTGTCATTCATGGAACATTAAATCAAATCCACTAACCGTTCTTGGTTGTCCTTTGCCCCATTCTGCAATTTTAAATTTTTCGAAGGTTTCAGTTACCTTCTTGTTTCTCAGTTCCAGACTCATGTTGAAAAAAAAACAAATGTCAAATAAAACTTTCCCGCCAACTTCGATATGCGAGTTCTACAAAACCGGTTGGGCATAAACGCAGCACGCACGTCGCGCAAGCCGTTGAGCTCTAGACTGGCGCGCTCACGGAACGATACTGTACTTTAAATTGCTAGTAAATTATACTTCATGTTTATTGGACGGCGGAACATTTGCACTGCATTTTAGCCTTGTTAGACAATGATTGTTATGAATACGTAAAATGATATTATTTATTATAAAACCGATGGAAAAAAAAATCACGTGTCCTCGTTTTCGGGAGCGTTTCCCTAACACCCGATATATTTGTGAGGTAAGATATATTTTGCTAGTTAGCTGCACCCTTTGGGATAACGGTTACATACAATTAAGTGCGTTGTTCCTTTTTTGAAATCAAGCCATGGTTTTGGACGACCCAGAAGAATTTTGTCCAGCACTGTACTGCAATAGGCTAATTGATGGATTCAAAAGAATGTTGCATTGTCTTTTACCTCGGCTGGTGAGTATAATCACCGGAGTCTGCTGAGTGGGGCTGTTGGCGTCAATGAGTGAAGGTAATATATATATATTTTGCTAGTTAGCTGCACCCTTTTGGATAACGGTTACATACAATTAAGTGCGTTGTTCCTTTTTTGAAATGAAGCCATGGTTTTGGACGACCCAGAAGAATTTTGTCCAGCACTGTACTGCAATAGGCTAATAAAATTGATGGATTCAAAAGAATGTTGCATAGTCTTTTACTTCGGCTGGTGAGTATGATCACCGGAGTCTGCTGAGTGGGGCTGTTGGCGTCAATGAGTGAAGGTCACCATTTCTAATTAAGTAAGTAATCGCAATTTCGCCACCTTAGCGGTAGGTATAAAAATGAAAGATTCTTGAAAAATGATTTAGTTTCGAGCAATTTAGAGAGCTGTCCGGCACTACAGTCCACCAGGGAAAGACGAGCAGCACCGATTTCCCCTGCACCCTGCTCTAAGCTTTCCAATTCGTGCCAATGTCATCCATATCTAGGCATAAAATTCGCCCCCGGGGACCTGAGGACGGAGTCTACTGTTACGACTATGAAAATGGTGTCACACTGTAAGGAGCTTTGTTTTTAGTCCGACACAAAATAGTAAACTTTCTCTAACCTCCTTAAAATGGTGTCAGTCACGGATTCGGTGGAGCCCATCGCCAAGGTATTAACCGGCTAATATATATTGTTTCTGTAACCTCTGCACCGCGATGATTGTATGTGAGAAAGGAAGGGAGAAAAGAATGGCCAGTCAGAGTCTCTGGGATATCTTATATATCTGGGGCACACCCGACCACTCAGGCCGATGTCACAAATGACAAAAAACCGTGCAGTTTTAATCGGTTCGAGTTCGACTTACCCACCTCGTCCTTGGCTCCGGTGAGGTGAAGCTGGAAGGGGTTTCCGTACGCAAAATATGACTCCTTGTTTCTTATAAACATATAAAATTGGTTAAGGAAACTTTCACAGACTTGGTGTTGGTAGTGAGAATTGTCTAACAGAAAGATCCAATGACACTGTTCTATTGCGGAATTGAATTGACAATAAATACAAACTGAATCCCTTTATGTTACTTACTATTTATAAATGCGAAAGTTTGGATGGATGTATGTCTTTTACTCAAAAACGCTAGAGCGGTTGAACGAATCTGGATGAAATTTGGCGCAGAGATAGGTTATAGTATAAAAGCGGCTAAGTGCGAGTCGAACTCGCCCATGAAGGGTTCCGTAGCAGCAACAATTTTTTTTTTTATATTTGGGTTGATTGAATGAAAGCTAAATTGCGGTTAACGATTTATGACGTAAAAAAAAACTACTTACTAGATCTCGTTCAAACCAAATTTCGGTGGAAGTTTACATGGTAATGTACATTATATATATTTTTTAGATTTATCATTCTCTTATTTTAGAAGTTACAGGGGGGGGGGACACACATTTTACCACTTTGGCAGTGTCTCTCGCGCAAACTATTCAGTTTAGAAAGAAATTATATTAGAAACCCCAATATCATTTTTAAAGACCTATACATTGATAGGGTTCCACACGTGTGGGTTTGATAAAAAAAATATTTTTGAGTTTCAGTTCTAAGTATGGGGACCCCCAAAATTTATTGTTTTATTTTTATTTTTGTGTGAAAAAGTTTCAACAGCATAGTTCTTATAGTTTCGGAGAAAAGTGGCTGTGACATACGGACGGACAGACAGACAGACATGACGAATCTATAAGGGTTCCGTTTTTTGCCATTTGGCAACGGAACCCTAAAAATAGCATATTTTTATTACGGGAATAGGTTCCTGTAAGTCGCGGCTACAGGATCACAATTTCACGCGGGTAGAGCACAGCTAGTTGATTGATGATTCAATAGTTTTGTTTACAACTAAAACGAAAGTGAGGTTAGGTTAGTATTATGACATGTTATCAGTAATGTTATCGTTATCAACAGTGCCGTGACCAATGTATTGTAATGTACGCTTACGTTCGGGATGATTTTTGGTCTACTTTTTGGTGTCCATTTTATTTCATGTATTCAATTTAGGTATCTATCTTTATGTCCAACTAGCTTATGCCCGACGTATCGCCCGCGCGGCGGTCGGTTTCAATTTTTTGTTAATATCTCCGGTACTAATACCAATTGCAATCAAACATACGGCAGACTTTAAGTCTGACCAAGACCTTTCTTAATGAACCGCATAAAAATCCGTTCAGTAGGTTTTGCGTGCATCGCGAACAAACAGACAAACAGATAGGTACACGCATGATTTCCAAAAGAAAATAATTGTGTTCAAAATCGTTCATTTAATATATGTACTAGCTTATGCCCGACGTATCGCCCGCGCGGCGGTCGGTTTCAATTTTTTGTTAATATCTCCGGTACTAATACCAATTGCAATCAAACATACGGCAGACTTTAAGTCTGACCAAGACCTTTCTTAATGAACCGCATAAAAATCCGTTCAGTAGGTTTTGCGTGCATCGCGAACAAACAGACAAACAGATAGGTACACGCATGATTTCCAAAAGAAAATAATTGTGTTCAAAATCGTTCATTTAATATATGTACTAGCTTATGCCCGACGTATCGCCCGCGCGGCGGTCGGTTTCAATTTTTTGTTAATATCTCCGGTACTAATACCAATTGCAATCAAACATACGGCAGACTTTAAGTCTGACCAAGACCTTTCTTAATGAACCGCATAAAAATCCGTTCAGTAGGTTTTGCGTGCATCGCGAACAAACAGACAAACAGATAGGTACACGCATGATTTCCAAAAGAAAATAATTGTGTTCAAAATCGTTCATTTAATATATGTACTAGCTTATGCCCGACGTATCGCCCGCGCGGCGGTCGGTTTCAATTTTTTGTTAATATCTCCGGTACTAATACCAATTGCAATCAAACATACGGCAGACTTTAAGTCTGACCAAGACCTTTCTTAATGAACCGCATAAAAATCCGTTCAGTAGGTTTTGCGTGCATCGCGAACAAACAGACAAACAGATACACGCATGATTTCCAAAAGAAAATAATTGTGTTCAAAATCGTTCATTTAATATATGTACTAGCTTATGCCCGACGTATCGCCCGCGCGGCGGTCGGTTTCAATTTTTTGTTAATATCTCCGGTACTAATACCAATTGCAATCAAACATACGGCAGATTTTAAGTCTGACCAAGACCTTTCTTAATGAACTGCATAAAAATCCGTTCAGTAGGTTTTGCGTGCATCGCGAACAAACAGACAAACAGATACACGCATGATTTCCAAAAGAAAATAATTGTGTTCAAAATCGTTCATTTAATATATGTAACCCAAATACTTTTTTTTTATATTTCCGATTTCCAGACACATCTAATTTACAATTTTATTATAGTATAGATAATGAATCTCTCTTTACAGAGGGCCTATTCTCGTATTAAAAAGATGTTCAAGACTCAGTCTCAAGTCTCGATCTCCCAAATGTGAAATTTAAATGTCAAAAAATATTTTTCAACAAAATTTTGTTATGAGAACGCCTTTTTAACTTTTGGGAGATCGAGACTAGATTCAGACTGAATTTTGACCATCTTTTTATTACGAGGTATCATTCATCTGGCGTGTGTGTTCTCCGATTCCGATACCGCTGCAGTCCGGGGGGAACGGAATCGGACCGGCCGGTACACCCTGGGCGGCGGTCAATGGCTTCCCCTTCACCCCTTCATAGGGTTGGCATTGATCGTCGGCGAATACCCAACGTGGCGGGAACACATCGCTCTCCGTACTCCTCTGCTTTCAGAGGAGACAGGATGAGCGATGCTGTTAGTGGTGAGATGGCCCAGGGTCAGTCGAGGTGCGAGGGATATGCTCTATGGGTAACCTTACACCCCGGCGTCTGAAGACCCGAGACGGCGTGCGGTTTTAGTCGGTTCAAGCCCGACATAACCGCCCCCGCTGGCCGGCGGGGGGGTATCCGAAGGGATTTCCGCACGATAAAAAAAAAAAAAAAAAGGTATCATTCATCTTTTGATGTTTTCTAATTCTTTGTAGAAGGTTATTCATCATCATCATCATCATCAACCTATGCTAGTCCACTGCTGGACATAGGTCTCCCCTAATGAGCGCCATAGCGCCCTGTCTTCAGCTTGCCGCATCCAGCATCTGCCCGCAGTCTTAAAAATCAAAATTAAAATTGAAAAATTTCGGTAAATTTAATGACTATTTCATTATTCCAATAGAAAATTGTATAATGTCACGTACTGGTTTATTCCGAGATTTAATAAAGCCGAATCGAAAAATATTAAGAGTCCAAAGTCCAAATCGAGCAAAATTAGGACTTAAATAAAATTGAAAATTTGATACCACAAAGTTTGAATTGATACATCCTCTTTCGCATAAATATGAACCGGAAACTAGCCGAGCCGTCTAATAAAGACCCTCAGAGCTAACTTCAAATAATAAAAAACAATTGACAGCATATGTTCATATTTCTCGCAATAAAACTAAGTCATTATCTATGTTATAAACTAGCTAAACTCTTAATTTTTCAGTAGCATCTATCCAATTAGCGACTAAAAGTTTCATGGAACTCGAATACTTTATGTTTGTGCTCATAGGAATGCATAGACGGCAAACACTCAGAGACATTACATTTTATAGAGATGGAAGATTAACACTGCAATTTTTTTTTTGTAATTCTAATTATATAACAATACAGTGTGTAAGGGCAGAAGCAGATGGCGGGCTGTTTTCTCTGCCTACCCTAGAGGGAAAAAGGCGCGTACCTTTTTTTGTGCGGAATTCCCCCCCACCGGCCAGCGGGGGCGGTTATGTCGGACTTGAACCGACTAAAACCGCACGCCGTCTCGGGTCTACAGACGCCGGGGTGTAAGGTTACCCATATCCCTCGCACCCCGACTGACCCTGGGCCATCTCCGGTTTCGAGAAGGTTTTTTTTTTAGGTTTAATAAACTGTTAATAATAATAATAATTTATTTGGCATAAACAATTACAATTTGACTGTGTAGTACATCTGGGTGAACTTAAATGTAGCATTTGAATTTAATTATTCCATAAAATTATACAAAATTGACTACAAGTGTGACATCCTGCTCTCCTGGCTAGGCTATGAAATAGCCTGTATTAAGGATGAACAGTTTGCATTCCCCATAGGTTGACAAATTCTAAAATATTAAACAACATTAATTACTTTTAGATAGACTTAACTATAGAGTACTACGATTTCTTGATACAAATTCTAATTATATAAAGGCATGCGAGTTTGTGTGATAGTGTGTGTGTGTGTGTGTGTGTGTGTGTGTGTATGTGTGAGTGTGTGTGGATTCAGGTTAATGTTTTCAACATATCTTCTGTCTCTTGAAAGGTTCTACTCATTAAATAGTTCTGTACCAAGCACTTACATTCATGACTTGCTAAACCAAAAATAGTGATACTCTTGCTGACGTGATTGTAGATAAAAGCTCCTAGATAGTAGAAAAACCTCTTTGTAAATTCGTAATTAGGTTTTGGTATGGTACAAATTTTATCTATCCTACGTTTGGTCAGTTGCACATATGGTGTATTACGGTGTTTTCAAAGAAGTGTGTATAGTATAAATAGTTGTCTTACATTAAGTACATTATGTACAGTGTTTGTACAGTTCAATGGTGGGGTACAGTATTGGTCGAAAGGTGGCAATTTTTAACACAGCCCTATGTGCGATCTCTATAGTGGTTTAAGAAAAGTTGTGTCGGCTCCACCCCAGCAAGAAATGCAGTATGTGATGATGGACAAGCAGAGAGCATAATAAAACCCGACGTAGAATATTTTGGTTTGCCACATGGCGGAATGTTTCAAAAATGTATATTAGCTTGCGAACTCTGCCAGTCAAGGTTTCAATCTGTTGTTTAAAATTGAGTGTCTGGTCTATAACAACACCCAAATACCACACTGAATTAACTGCATTTATGTGGGGACAGTGACAGTTTGAGCGTGATGTAGGTTTACATGTATGTGGTATTAGGGTTATAGTTTTTATTGGCTGGGACACTGATGATATTCAAAATGTAACAAATGTAGTTTTTGCAGCGTTAAGTGTGAGAGTGTGGGAAAGAAGCCAGTCCAATACAGAGCTCAGGCCTTCCTGGGCATCGCTAAACAACCTGGACCACGAATCAGATACAAAAGTAATTGCTGTGTCATCAGCGTATGAGATAATGCCTAGAGTTCGGAATATAAAGATTGCATAGGTCGTTGATGAAGACAAGAAATAAAGTGGGCCCAAGTATACTCTCTTGGGGTTCACCATAGCGTATAGGTAGTTCTTCACTCATAAAATCTCCGATCTTCACCATTTGCGTTCGAATCGTAAGGTAACTTTAAAAAAAATCTAATTGGCCCCTGACTCCGATTCCTTCCAGTTTCAATAAAAGTGTATTGCTGGGGATGGTGTCGAAAGCTTTCGTTATATCCAAGAACACGGTTAGTACCTTTTTACTGGCATTTAAGTTTTTCACAATAAATGAGATAAGTTCTTGAACCGCGTCTGAAGTAGACTTATTTTTTTGAAAACCAAATTGGTTTGCAGAAATAATATTGCAATGTTAACCAGCCTACAGTTCACCAGTCGTTCCAGAATCTTTGAAAGGGCGCTTAGGACAGCTATAGGACGATAGTTACTGATCAAGTTCCTTTCTCCACCTTTGTATATGGGATGAATAATAGCCCCATAGATTTCAGTGAGATTGGAAAAACAGAAACATGAAAGCAACGATTAAAAATATATTTCAGAATAGGTGCCAATACATCAGCGTAACGTTTCAAAGTGGAGAAATTTTACCCCAACCGGTAGCTGCATTGGGTCTTAAAATGAGTTTATTTGAAATCGTATTTCGTCAGGATCTGTGCTTTCAAAAACAAAAGTATTTAAATTTGAATAAATGGTTCTAATTTTTTGAGATTGTGGATTTGTCTGTAAAGTTTTCCTTGCAAGCAGAGTTCCAATTTCAACGATACGACGAATTATTCACACTATTACACGTTTGAATGCCAGGTTGTGAGTGCACTAGTAATTGTGTAGAGGGGTGTTTACTTTTGGAAGTATTCGTTATTTTTCTTATCGTTTCCCAGAGAGCTCTCGAATCATTGCCGGCCTTACTTAGTTGTTCTGTGTCATAAACGCGTTTTGCTTTTTTCAGTATTTTTGTACAGAAATTTCTGTATCTTTTATAAGTGATTTTCAGGATTTCATTTGTTGGTGACAGTTGTACTTTCTTATGCATAGAATCCCTATTACGCATACACCGCAATAAACCTGGTGTTATCCACGGTTTATTTATTCTTTTATTAGTTGGGATTTTTTTAATAGTGCTGTTCGCGTGTATGGCCTCCGAAACCAGGCTTATCAGAGTATCTATGGCTATATTAGGGTCCTCAATGTTCTGCAGTGGAGTAAAGTCGATCTGTCTCATAGTATTATCTAATGATTCGTAATTTGGTTTCATTCGTTTGCAGTATTTTGTTATGTTTGGTATCAATACATAATAATGTTGAGTAATGGTCAGTAACGGACGTTTTCAATACAAAAGTAGTTGCCAAGCACTTTGTTCTCAGGAAAATATGGTCAAGAAAGTTTATTCCTCTAGTCGGGTTATTGCATGCAGGTAAAAACCCGTGAAGTGCAAGGCAATTCAAGTAATGATGTGATCGAATATCTGACATATGTTTTATATCGATGTTTATGTCACCAGTAATGATGACTGTTTCAAATTTTGCGAGTGAAGGCAAGATATTATTCAGCGCCGATAGAAAATTGCCGATATCACTGTTCGACGGAGTCCGGTAGACGCATAATGCAGCTATATTAGCACGAAGTTTGAGAATCAATCCCGAGGCTGATACATGAAAATTCGGTTCCTTCACCGTGACAAGTAAATTAGATTTAGCGTAGAAAATAACCCCATCGTTTTTGTTATTATTTGCTGTTGTTCTATAGGTTAAATAATTTTGAATATTAGGTTTTTGTATGTTTGTGCCACAGTTTAGCCAACCCTCAGTCAGAACCAGAACCAGAGATAGTCGTTCGAGAATAATCTCTAAGCCCCTGAAGTTACGATGTATAGAGCGTATATTCATTGTGAACACTTTAAGGCAATTATTTAGGTTACCTACCTATTATTTGACTACACCTTTCAGGTGTGCAAGAGTATTATTGTGATAGTGAGATATCATCAACACTGTTTAGAAGGTTGTTTATGTTATCAGTCATTTTAAGCTAATTTTAAGGAGAGTTAAATGGAAGTCACGCAATGTCATACCATATCTGTTCCTAGTGATACAAAGAGTAATAACATACAGAGACAATGTGAAATTAAATCCCATGATAATTATAATAAATTTGCTATTTATATTCTTCCCTACAACTGTATATATTTTCTTTTGTGCCATGTGTATATATTGTTTTTTAGTTGTGTAATTTGTAAGTTTTATGTTGTAATAGTTTGTAAGTAAATTTTGTAGTGGATGCCTAGTCATAATTGATATAAACTTTATAATATAAAAGGAGAAAGTAGTTGAAGCAAAAGATATATAGCAGATCACACTTGCCAAGACAAGAAAGCCTCCTAGCCAAAACAATGGCTTTCGTAGAGTGTTCGAGCAAGCAAAGCGCTTCATAAAACAATTCAATAAAAAAATCAATAAACAATTCAATAAGCAATTCAAAAAGCAACTTAAAAGACAATTCAATTAACAATGTAATGTTCAAGTTTTTCAAGTCCGATTCATTTTTAACAACTATATAATATAAGGACTAACGTTTTCTTTCTTCAACAGCACTCATCCATTTGAAATCCAACAGTGAGCATAACTATTAGCCTTTGCGAAAACTCTGGTTACATAGATAGAAGAGTCTCTTTAAGTAGGTACTTAGTTGTTCTGAGACATATATAGGTACTATGTAGTCAAATCCCATGTGGCTTGAATTTAATTTATTATTGGGATTTCGCTTGTTGAAACTCTTTGCCGCAGTCACTACATTATGTTTCAGAAGCGTGTTAGCCAGTTCGATGGTCATTGATGAGCTTTTTTGTTCCCGTTTTGATGGCTGTCTAGAGACGCCACGGATATCTGATAGTTGTAATTCAACCCCTATAGTCGGGATTCGATCCGACACTCGGCCGAGAGTTGTACGTTTTGAGGTTATATTTGGCTTTTTTTACACTGCTGTCCTTGTTTACACTCGGAAAATTAGTGTTTGTGTTGTTTTGGTGGTGGGATATCACCTATAAGGTTAGTACTGTTCGTACGTATCGGCGTCCGCGCTCATTTCCATGGAAATGAGCGTGGACGTGCCCCCTGACGGGGGTGGAGGTGCACCTCCAGATTTACCTAAAAAAACGATGAAACGTTCTGCTGAACCGAACTCGACAGATACCGAAAGTAAAAAGACCCGTTCTCCAGCGGAATCCATCCAATCCGTCTACTCAAAACCGGGTTACGACCCGGATTCTAAACTCGAATACTCAAGTTCTGATAAAGGTCCCTATATTGTATTTGTTTCGAGATTAGAGCAGGACCCAAAGAATGGCATAGCTTTTAAATCCTTAAGATTTGCTCAGTTCCTCTATAAAAATAAAGTAGAAAACATTAAAGTGGGCGGTATAAAAAATAGTGGTCGAAATAGGGTGAGCGTGGAGTTCGTTTCAGCAGATGCGGCAAATAACTTTTTGAATCTCGTTTTGTTAAAAGAACACAATTATGTTGCTAACATCCCAAGCTTCAACATATTTCGCATGGGAGTGGTAAGGGATATTCCCACTGATTGGACGCTGGAGGAATTGGTTGGGGGTATCTCCTCTACTGCTGGAGAAGTGGTGAGAGCTAGACGGCTCAATACCAAAATTAGAAGAGATGATGTTTCCGTGTGGGTCCCATCCAACACAGTGGTTTTAACTTTTTTGGGCCAGGTTCTTCCGGATAGAATATTTTGTTTTAATGCATCACTCCCAGTTTCCCTTTACCAGCTGCCAACGATACAATGCAGGAACTGCTGTCGATTTGGGCACATTGCCAAGCAATGCAGATCGAAGGCCCGTTGTTATAAGTGTTCACAATCTCATGCGGGTGATTCCTGTACTGTCACAGATATTTCATGCTTTTTATGCTCTGGCGGTAACCACCTGGCTACCGACAGAAGATGCCCCGAACATAGCAGGCAAAAATCTATCAAAATTATTATGTCCGAGGAAAATATTAGTTATGCTGAAGCCTCCTCTAGACTTCCTCAACGCCATAGACTCCTCTATTCTGAGGCTGCTGCTAGGCCCCAAACTCCTATGCACTCCTCTCTCGTTTTGCCTTCTGTACCTTCTCCCTCATCGCCCTCTTCGGTATCATACAAAAAAACAATTTCTCTCCCCTTACGCCCTAGGTTTGCTCCAGGGAAGTCTTTTGATGTTCATGAACATAATGGAATAACTAATTCTCCTCCCTCTTCTCAACCTAATGGGTGCTGTATCAGTCCCCCTACAGAAACTACTCCACTGGCCACCCCAAATGATAATCTTGTCCAGCTACTACTTTGTTCACTTATAAATATTCTGACGAAAATGTCAGACGCTCTACCGCACGACGTTGCTGTTCTCGTAGAACAACTACTGGTGATCATCTCAAAAAATAATACCAACAATGGATCTCAATCTCCTACAATGGAACTGTAAGAGTATTCGTCGCAGAAAGCCAAATCTCATCGATTTAATAAATCGACACAATCTTGTTATCTTGGCTATCCAAGAAACTTTATTAAAACCTGCATCCCATTTTAGGGTCCCTGGTTTCTTTTGCCTGCGAGATGATAGAGACGACGGTTGGGCGGGTTGTGCTCTGCTGATCAAAAGGAACATCACATTCTCCCAAATTCAACTCCCTGCTCATGATCCTGGATTACACATAGTTGCCATTAGAACAATGAATACTTCTATTATCTCTGTATACATTCCTCATCCTGACCGCAGTATCCTCTCTGAAGTAAATTCTATCCTGTCGTCCATCCCTTCTCCAATGGTTGTATTAGGTGACTTTAACTGTCGGCATACTCTATGGGGTTCGCACTGCAATGACTCCATTGCCACATCTATTCTTGACATCCTAGATGATTTAAATTTATGTGTCTTAAATGATGGGTCTGCAACCCGCAGAGTCCCTCCGACACAAAACATCAGTGTCCCAGATTTATCCTTGTCTTCTGATTCTCTAACCCCACTCCTGTCTTGGTCTACTCTTCCTAATACTCTTGGTAGTGATCACTTCCCAATCTTAATCTCTTATTTTCAGGCTACAGCCCCTCCTCCCTGTCTCCATGAACCCCTCCTAAAGTACAAACTTAATAAAGCTAATTGGGAGATGTATTCCTCATCACTAGACACAGAATTGGCATCTCTCCCTCAGCCTAACTCATCTAATTTTCTTTCGTCATATGATTACCTAATCTCAGCAATAAAATCAGCCGCTGACTCTTGCATTCCCCACAAAAAACCATCCAAACTGCTCACTCCCTCCCCGCCCTGGTGGGATTCAGAATGTACAGAGAGTGTTCAGAAACGCACAGATGCTGAGAACAAATTTGCACTCTCCCTATCCATGACAGATTACGTCAATTTCAAAAAGACTGCGGCTTCTACATCTAGGCTTTTGTCAAAAAAAAAATCACTGGGTTGGCGTAAATTTTGTGAGTCCCTATCTCCCCGATCTCCTCTTTCTTTTGTCTGGAAAAGAGTTAAATCATATAGAAGAAGTGTAGTAGATACCACAGTTTCAAGTAATGACCCAAACTCTTTCTTAAATGACTTTTTATCTGGTCTAGCCCCTCCTTATGCTCCTGAACTAGATTGTGTTCCCCTCTTACACCCTCCCAATCTCCCCACAACGCAAGATCATATGAATGACCGGTTTACGTTTGCCGAATTATCTTGTGCCCTTGGTCATCTTCGGGATTCATCTCCTGGCATTGATGGCATTCCATATTCTTTTATTTGCAAATCCTCTGACTCCTCGAAAACCTTCTTCCTCAGTATCCTTAATGCTATCTTTCTATCCGGTCAAATCCCAGAATCCTGGAAAACACAAATTGTTATTCCAATCCTGAAGCCAGGGAAGGACCCAAAAATCTCTTCCTCATATCGCCCTATTGCTCTATCCTCTGTCTTAGCCAAAATTATGGAAATCCTTATTAAAAACCGTCTGGAATGGATCTTAGAAAATAGGCAATTATTATCCTCTAGCCAATACGGTTTTAGAAAGGGTAAGGGCACTTTAGACAGTCTGAGTATCTTGACCTCAGAAATACGTTTGGCGTTTTCTCGTAATGAGCATTCTATAGGGGTTTTTTTAGATATTTCTGCTGCCTATGACAATGTCCATCTTCCGCTACTCAGGCAGAAAATGCTTCAGCTGAGTATACCCGTGAGGTTGGTTCATATCATTTGCAACCTGCTCATGTGTCGTACAATATCTGTTCGATACCAGGGCAACACCCTTCCTTCCCACACTGTTTGGAAAGGCCTTCCACAAGGATCAGTCCTTAGCCCTATCCTCTATAACATCTACACTCTCGATCTAGATCTTTCTGTCAACTCTTTTTGCAAAATTCTGCAATATGCTGATGATGTTGCTCTTTTCTCTACTTCCCCCTCTTTTTCAGTCGCTGCCGATAATCTCAATACTGCTCTTTATTATTTGAACAATTGGCTCTCAGAACATAATCTGTCCCTCTCAGTTCCTAAATGTAGTGCAGTGGTTTTCACTCGCAAACGTTACACGCCTTACATCAACATCTCTGTTGGGAATGAATCAATCCCAATTTTAAATTCCGTAAAATTTTTAGGCCTTATTCTAGACTCCAAATTGACAGGTGCTCCCCACCTAAATTATGTCGTAGAAAAGTGTGAGAAGGGTGTGAATGTCATGCGGTCTCTGTCTGGGGTCAGGTGGGGTTCTCATCCTTTTTGCCAAAAACTTATATACAATGCTATTGTACGTAGTCACTTTGACTATGGTACTTTCCTACTCGAGCCATGCAATATATTGCCACTCTCCAAACTAGAAAAGATTCAGTCGAAGTGTCTTCGTATTATAACTGGCGCCATGAAGTGCTCTCCTATCAACGCCCTCCAAGTTGAATGCAGGGAACCTCCCCTTCATCTTCGCCGGCAATTTTTATGCGACAGGTTCCTCTTTAATGCAACCCAAATTAGTTCTCATCCCCTACTTCGTATACTAGAACAACTTACTTTCTTAGTCTCGTCTTCGGATTACTGGAAGAATAAATCCCCTCCGCTCCTCATAAACTCTTATAGAAAAATAATCAACCTCTCAGTCCCTTTCCATCAATTCCCTATAAACCCCCTTTTTGATCTGGACTACCAATCCTTAACATTTCAACCAAGAATCATTCTTGATTTTGGCATCCCCAAAAAATGTTCATCAGCTAATCAAAGGTTTTTAAACATCTTAGGTAATGACTGGCCAGATTGGACGACCTTTTACACCGATGCTTCCAAATTGTCCCTAGATGCACCAGTCGGTTCTGCTGTATGGATTCCCAAATTTAGAGTCATTTTGAGTTTTAAGAGCCCTCCTTATAACTCCATTTTCACAGGAGAATCTATCGCTTTGCTAGAAGCCGTCACTTATGTACAATCACATAACCTTAATAAAACCCTCATATTGACGGATTCTCTAAGTTGTCTTACTGACTTATTGAAAAACCCCTTTAAATCTAGGAATAATTTTCCACTCACTCTTCAGATAAAAGCCATACTCTTCAAGTGTCACATGTCTGGTATTGATGTAGCTTTAGCATGGATCCCCAGCCACGTTGGCATTTCAGGTAATGAAACTGCAGATTCGTGCGCGAGATTGGCAGCTGGTACAGGATGCGTTACATACAACTACGCTTTCGCCCGGGATCTACGCACTTTATCCGGCGCTGGCCTGGATAAAACTTGGAACGACTTGTGGCAATCCTCTAGAGTAATCAAGGGCAAATTCTATGGGTCCATACAACCATCTATCCCTTCCAAGCCATGGTTCTTTAAGCATAAGCGTTTTAATAAGTTAACTACATCCATTATAATTCGCCTTCGATTAGGATTCGTCTGTACACCGGTATTCTTGGCTAAAATTAGAGTTCGGGACCACTCTCTGTGTGAGTGTGGTTTGGATGAAGGCAGTCTTGAGCATATTTTCTATTCTTGTCCAAGATTAGTGGTACCATTATACGATCTCCTCCCAAAACAGATTCCTCGACCTGTAAATTTGGCCTACTTACTTACCCTAGTATCCTCCCCCTTTATTAAGATCCTCTACAAATTTATATCTTTGAACGATATAAAACTATAATATCAACTATATACTTAAATAAACTGTATAAATTAAATTATGTTAATGTTGGTTGAATACAAAACATACGCTTTGTAATCATCCAACCTCATAATAAATAACCAATCTAACTCTGAGCCCTAATTTAGATAGATCTATATATTTATTGCTATATGTTATTATTACTAACCTTACTAACACTTGTGTTGTCCCTTTTCAGTGACCGACAAGGATAAGCCTAAATTACTAGGTCATTGGCACATAAATACCTAGAGACCTCCATAAACGGTTAAATCTACTCTCCACCTTGAGGTTGGCAGAATCATCGGTGCCTAGATAACCGATGCTAGGAGCCATTTAAATAAAATAAGAAGAAGAAGAACCCCTATAGTCTTTGAAAGATGTACTAATTCATAGATATCCTTTTTCGTTTCCTGAGTTTTTTTGGGTACCTTGCGGATTTCTATGCAAGTCTTAGCCAAGTCTCGATCGATACGCTCCACCTTTTCTTCAAGTGTGACAACCTTAAAGATATAACACTTCGCTCCTTTTCAAGGCCAGTGATCTTTGTTTCCAAAGATGAAAGTTGATCAGACATAAAAGTCATAGACTTTCCAAATTCCAAATTAGACCTTTCTATGTTGAGGAATTGCTTCTGAACTCTGCTAGGCCCCAATCATAACCGTAACGGATAAGATGCTCTTTCTTCGGGGTTGCGAGCATGTGAAGGTAGGTTCCCCGTTTCAGAACAAAATAGATATCGGAGGTGACGGATTCGGTTTAACAGACCACCGGCTAGCCAACCCGAGATCTTGACTAGCAACGATACTTCGCAACTGCGAGAAACAAAACCTTCGTATAAAATCCACCGCGATGTGAGAGAGGAATACTGCTTCTCGTAAACCCTATCATGGGTAAATCAAATTTAAAAATTTTCTTACAATGATTCCGCTATTCTACCATTTATTAATGCAGGAAAATTTCACCAAATTCATTTTGAGGTTCAGACGTAAACTGTTTCTGACAAATATAGATTACGGGGAAAATGGTACATTTGCACGTTGCGAATCTAAAGCACTCCAATCTAACTTTGGTCAGCATTGCCGGTGACTCTATCATTTTTACGAGAAGCAGTATTCCTCTCTCACATCGCGGTGGATTTTATACGAAGGTTTTGTTTCTCGCAGTTGCGAAGTATCGTTGCTAGTCAAGATCTCGGGTTGGCTAGCCGGTGGTCTATGTACGTCCCACCTCTTTCTACACCATCAGAAATTACACAAATTCTTAAGAGGCAGGCAGAGGTGATGATGATGCCTCCGACCGATTTCGGCCATGGCGACCACTTCAACTCCTAGTCGGCTCGGCGCTGATGCGCTCGAAGATGGCTAACTTAGCTGATCTTCGCGGTGAACTCTCGTGTACACTGAGGGCACGGTACTACTAACTGAAAAGGTTTTGTGGCTAGCTCAAAGTAACTAGAGAAGTGCGCGCAGTCAGTACAGAGCCTCTACTTTTATGTGTATGGATCTGTTGGGTTTGCACACAGAAATAAAAATAATACTATTTCTGTGAGTTTGCAAATATATAATAAATATTATCTCAAAGTTTCAATTTACTTTGTTGACTAGTACTTGAACTACAATTGATAGCGTATAATTTTATTATAGTTATCAAACGTCAGTGTTGAGAGGTTGTTGAGAGTTTCGTTCTGGGTTTACTTGTAGCAGATTGTATTCAGATTTCGTGTTTCTCCTGCTTTTCATGTTTTGTAGTCAGAGTTGTTTATGCAACGAATTTCGTTCTATAACCATCGAGTGTCATCTAATAAATAATACTACTGATATTATGAGTGTGAAAGATTGTGAAAATGTATGGATGTTTCTTACTCTTTACGCAAAAACGGCTGCAGAACGGAACTGGGTGAAATTTGGCACAGAGACAGTGTAGTCTGGAATAGCATAAACGATTAGGTATATATAAGAGCCTACGAGTAGCGGGTCCAGGGGGAACCGCGTGCAACAGCTCGTATTATAAATTCGAAAGTGAGTCTGTTTATTTGTAACTCAATCACGCTAAAACCTCTGAATGGATTGGCCGAAATTTTGCAGACAGAGTAGGTAAGCCCAAAAATAGGTTTATTCTGAGAATAAGTTCCTGTGGGTCATGGGGACAGTATGCCGCGCAATATGAAGCCGTATGCAACAGCTGGTATGAAATACTTGGTATTAAATACTCCCAATGGTATGACCTTTTGTAGATGGTCAATCAGTTATGTATTTGATTGCGCTGATGGTGCTTAACTCAGCAACAAATCAATCGCCGTACAAGTGAATCATTCAACGCGGGTGGTGACCTTATCTCTACCGCAAGTACTCGTTAAATGGGGTTATATCTTAGTTTGATAAAGCATTGTATTCAGTACATTAGATATGGATATCATGTATAGATTGGGCCTGCATTACGCTCTACACACAAAGGCACTATGATGATAAGATGATAATAAGTCATATTTCCTCAATGGTACATTTTTAACAGATTATGTACTCCACCATAAAAAGGGTTACTGGTTTATCAGAAAAGTACGGTTACTAACCCCAAATAGCAATCTTTTTGCTTAAATATTATTCAGGACCGAGACTTAGGTTGTCTGGGGCTCCATCAAATATTTGATGCCCAAGTCAACCAAAACTAAAGCAAAAAATAAGCATGGAAAAGAGGAGGAAGAGGACCACCAGAGAGACAGGGAGGAGGTGGGGAGAGGAAGAGGGAGAAAGAGAGAGAGACAGGCAGAGCTATCATTTTGTTTACATATTATTCAGGACCAAGACACCAGTAAGTTGGGAATTTTATATTTGTTTAGCTCTTCTTTTAATATGATTTCATATGATTAATTTTAAAATATCTTTAATATGAGTAAAATATGAGAGTAAAATAATAAAAAGGACCAAAAGGGTAGGTAGAGCAGGAAAATGCTAAAAAGTAAAGGTTTGCAGTTCTCTCAAAAACTGTAGGTTTATAAATATATTTCATTCACTGCTACTAAACACCAATATTAAGTATGATAACTGGTGCTTCCCCAGCCGAGCCTTCCCACCTGTACTATTGAACCACTTATAAAAAAACATTACAGAACCATTCCCATCCCACTGGGGCAGCACATCCAACGTAGGAGATAGAGAAGGGCAGCCAGTCAATTTGAGGTGATACACAATCATAATAAAATTTTCATACTTCTATGTTGCTCCCTCCCCACTCCTAACACACATACTCGCACTATTGAATAAAGACACTCATCATCATATTTCAGATGCATAGAAAAGTACACATAATATTGTACCTATATGTATAAATCTAATTGACTTTCACAGATGCATAATACAAACAATAAATTATTCCGATGCAAATTGAATGAATTCCACGAGAACAGTCTGCATTCCAAACAAATCACACAAAGTGTGCTACACTTGCTTACACTTTAGTGTAGTTATATCATTAAGCTATTATGGTTATATATTTACACATTCCACCTGAGGTGGTGGTGAGCTGTAGGTAAAATAAACCATTAAAACTTTCCAAGAAGAGAACTTTTTACGATAAAGTGGCAAAATCATTGTTGATGCTGATCACATTTTTGGTTTTTTAAATAAATTGCTACCAGAGATAGTCTACCTGGTACTGCCGAATTCTATAGCGAGGAGGTGCAATTGGCACTACAAGTTGTTTAATACATTGCAATATACAGAGCACTAAAATAATTTATCACTTTACACTTCACACATTTACTAAGCTAAACATGGCCAAATTATACTTATGTTTTGAGGTATGTACAAATCCTTAATCATAAATTATCTCTTGGTATAAATATTTGTGAATATTCAACACCTTTTGTTATTGACTGTTATTGATCTTCTGTTGCCTGACTAGGGAGTCAGGATTAAAGTAAAGTATACTTCTCTTAAAATACATTACAGTAGTACATCTTATAGAAAATGAAATATCTCCAAGAATTTAATATAGATGCCGGTTTTCCGGTTAAAAACAGGTAGTTACATTACAGGCCTAATCTATATATTGTTTTTAGATCTAATTGCTAAGTGGTTTTTTTTAAATTTATAATATATTAGTTTGCACTAAAAATATTATGTACTTAGATGGTCAAATACTGTTCTATTGGTGGAAAGTTGAAAACATAGAATAAAGTAATACAATTAAACTACTACTTAGCAATATCAATAAACTAGTATCACACAAATTAATTTGAGAGTTGGAAATCGGTCTGATAATGAAAATTGATACTGGCTTGAACGAATCTTTATTACATTATATACTACTTACAGTTTTAAGTTTCTTCTTAGGCGCAGACGGTCCGTCCATGTTAAGTGTCTGAGGTGATACCAAGATAAACACAGGCTCAAAATCACGAAGTTTTATGTCAGAAATTATTAAACCAATTTAAAAATTCAATTGTAATACATATTTTATTTTTGCTAAAATTAATCAGTACACACAAAAATCACACACATTATACCGCAAGAGAGGGGATTGTCAATGTCATGTCAATTGAATTAAAATATATATGGATTAAGAGGCCGGCAGAAGGGCGGGAGGGGTACAGGTATTATCAGTGACAGTGACAGGTATATGAATACTGTTGACAGAAAATTTATCGTACGTATAAATATTGGGGAAGCCTTGGAAGACTCATTTTATTATTATCTCCTTTATTAAATTTAAAATACATATTAATTATATTTTTAAATACATTCTATGTAAAAAAAACAAATGTATTGAAAAATATAAAAAATAGTGACCCACCGGCATCGGGTACGCCAGTAACTCATGGAGACATGGAGGGTGCGACTTGACCATCCAAGGTGGGGGGAATCCACCATTGCCGCGGTGAGACCGATTATGAAGGAGTGGTCGGAGAGGGACCATGGGGACCTCTCCTACCGGATGTGACAGATATTTACCGGACACGGGTGTTTCTGTATCTGAAGTATCTATGGCGCATCCACCGGGAGACAACGCCGCAGTGCCAGCACTGCGAGGATCCTGGCGAAGACATGGCGCTCCACACGTCGGTGGAGTACCCTGCGTGGGCGAGTCAACGCCGGGATCTCGTTGCGGTCCTGGGCGTGGACGTTTTCTTGTCGGAGACCATGGTGAGGGCCGTGGTCTCTGACGGGAGCAAGTGGCAAGCCGCCGCCTTTCTTCCTTTGTCTTTCTTTCTGCGAGCAGGTAATGCGCGCGAAAGAGACGGCGGAGAGGGAGCGGGAGAGAACCCTGCCCCTCGAGTCTCATCTACGTCCGGGACTACAGACCTCCATGATCGGGGCCTGAGGACGGCAGTTGACCGACTCGCCGTCCTTACAGAAGCAGGCCGTGGCGGAGGCGTGTCGTGTGTACCCTACACACGCCTGCCAACTCACCGAAGCGCGATAAAACCCGAGCCCACCAGGCGAGGCCACGGTGGCGGCCAAAGACCGCCGGCAACCCTGGGGTTATCCTTTCGAGGGCTTACCCGGGGTGCCCGGCAACGGACACTTGGTGAGGACACCGTGCGGTTTTAGTCGATACACGACATGCTGGCCAGCGCGGGGGTATCCGAAGGGATTTCCGCACGTTAAAAAAAAAAAGGTCCCGGGATTTAAGAAACTGTAAATTACGTTTTGCGCTTTCAATACATTTGAACTAAATTATTATATTGAAGAATCTTATTATGTTTTCAGGGTTCCGTACTAAAAGTGTTAAATTGAAAAGCGTTGTTTTTTCTCCTATTATTTACCATATGTAATAAATTCATTTGATCCTTGGATGGGTCTTACTAAGAATCATAGTTGTTTAATACTAGGTTATGAAGGTCTGATGGCAGTCACTTTACGTAAAATATTATTAATTGGGGAAAAGGTTGGGAAGATGACAGTGCTAATAAACATGAAAATTAAAAAAAAAAACAAATTATCCAATCAAAGCAATATATATTATAAATATTTTTCATACAAAACTTTTTTTCTTAAACTCAACTAAGAACCATAAAAATATACAAAGAATTAGCTCTATTTTTGCCGTCGTGCCATTTATAGGGCAAAAATACAAATGTTGTCAGATAACAGATACGCTTTGATTCAATTCAAGCTGGGGTCGAAACTGAGGTTCCTCAAAACTGTTTCACACGTTCGCACTCAACAGAATATTGCTCTGGAATGCACTCCCACACATTTTATAATAGAAAACGATGTTTGCTGTCTGTTTCACACAACTCTTACTTGAATAAAAGAGAAAATATATAAATAATAATTATACTGCATTTATTCGTGTAACAAAAGCTAATAAGAAAGAATACAGACCGCCGCACCACCGCTACCTGAACATTATTAACCAAATTGTGCAGCAAAATGGATTTAAGGCATAAGTTAAAATGTATTTAATATCTACATAAACAATTCCAACTGAGTATTAGAGTTAACGGGATATATACCATGTGTTTCTAAGAGTGTCCGATATACTTATGTTAGTGACCATGATAGTTTAAATACCTATAAAATTCCAACTGAGTTTTAATCTGACTATTTAAAACATTTGAATCTGACACAATTGTACTACGGAGCCCTAAAAATTGTATTGTGATTCTTCAAATCAATAATTTGTAACTATACTCAAGTCTAGTCTCGTAATAAAAAGATGTTCACAATTAGTTTCAATCTAGTGTTCTCGTAACAAAATTTTCAATATTTTCAACCAAATTTTGTTACGATAATATCTTTTTTGACATTTGGTAGATCGAGACTAGATGGAGACTGAATTTTAAAAATCTTTTTATTACGAGAATTGGCCCTCTGGCCACGTTTTCACTATCCCGGATTTTAATTGTCATATTTATGATTCCGGGATTTTAGAGGACGTATTATCAACTCTATATTACTTACTTCTCCGAACTATAGGTAAATATACTCTACCTATTCCGATCTCAGGTGATGATTGATCGATCCCAATACAACGTGACACGACCAGTATCAAGAACTGGGTCGGGTACATACCTCCAATACGGTACCTCCGAATCTACAAGATCGTACTTCAGAGCAAGTTGTTGATGAATGATTCTGGCCACTTGGTTGTGTCTATGCAAATACTCTCCGTTGGCAAGACGAGAATAACTAGAGAGATAATATCCATTATCATTATGTAGAATATACTGCTTCCGGGCTGTTTGGCCGAGGTCCATAGGAAACTTTTGTCCCAAACGTCCGTCGATCACTGCGGTAAACATCTTCAGTGGTACAGGTCCGGGCGCCGACGAGTGCGGAGAACTCTCCCCGGCGGCGACTTTACTGCGACTGATGTAGAGGCCCGAGTCACTGGAGTATTTATAGGCGCATTTCGAGGGGGAAATGACGGCGACGTGATCGATCCTGATTGGTCGAGAGCTGCCGAACCGACGCGCTCGATCCTGATTGGTCGAGGCTAGGCAAGGGGGCGTGGCCTCCCAATACCGGAGATGGTGTTGGCTTCGTCATGTTTGAACCATGATGACGAGCGGCTCTCAGTGCTGGGTACCATGGAACGCCGGCCGTGAAAGCCTTAAGATTTTTACATTATGTTTTTTATCGAGTTATATCACGCCTTACCCTAGTGTAAGGGAGAGGCGGCGAGATAACCCTGGCGATGCAAGCAGCAGTCGGCCAGGGCATTAGGATGATTGGCAGAGGAACCGCCGGACTATTCGGGCATTGTCAAGCAAGACCGCTCTCTGCATCGTGGCTGCTACCGACTTTCCAATTATTATTATTATTATTATGTGTCCTTGCGTGCCCAAGTACTTACAAATAGGTTCTGTTTTTGTACTGGATTACTATTACTAATAGCAATTATACATATTCATGCAGACAAATATTTGCACTGAGCGGGAATCGAACCAGAATAATATTATTTCATTCACGTTTTTGCTGTTGTTGTGTTTGGTTTTATCCAAGCCCCGAGCCTGACACAGAATTTATCCTTGTATTCCTTTCTCGAAACTAAAACCTGGCTAAGTCCTTGCAATTATTGCACTATGAGGAATGCTGAAGATCGTACGAAGTAGAGGAGAAAGAGTAAGAAGCGCACCCCGGATTCCTAAGTATATGCCAATGGGATAACCGCTGAAAATCCAAAGTTCATCGTTTGTGATGATGATGATGATCATACCTAACTACTCTTTACTCTATGGATACTAGTAATGTAAGAATCTTAAATTGAATCTATGTACCTTTTTTTTTTTTTTTTTTTTTTTTATCGTGCGGAAATCTATGTACCTACCTATACATTCTTGTTGTAATGGTATTTGATCGTTGTCAAATTGACAAATATGTCAATTGTGTCATTGTGTATGTCTACATCAGATGCTATCCGCTTTACTCGAATTTATTGATTATAGGGATCAATATAAAATAAACGAGTAATACGACACAATCTATACGTTACTTCAAGGTTTCAAAAGAACTGATTTGTGGCAAGTTTTGGTTGGAATTTATGATGTGTTGATAAGTTTTATTATACTCTAAGAAGCCAAGCATTAATTCAAGCATCTCTCACTTCGTAAAATTCCGCTGTCCGCAGATCAGCCGTCTGCAGATCTATATCGTTATTCTGATTACCAACCGTATTCTGTGGATGGATTTGTTTTGAATTTCATTACAATGCCAGCCGTCACTGCAACTACATTAGAAGAGCAGAATGAGGCAGATCAAAAGATGTGGAGTGCTTTGAAACGGCACATTATACGCGAAAGGCAAAGGAAGAAAGAAGGTGATAGTTTCAATTCAATATTTGAAAAATATTTTTGCCCATTTCAGGTTTCTATCTCGAGTCTTAAAAACAATGTTGATGAAATTGACTTGTACAAATGTTGTATTAGATATTGATTAACATTTTATTATTATTATTGCAATTGGGGACACCGGAAGCCGGACGGACGATCCACCCACGATGCTTGTGGGCCACTTCATCCATTTCCCCTGCCCTCTCGTTGGGGAGAGCGTGGTTATTCCAGCATTCACGGCGCCCCTACAAACCTTTTTGTGTCCTTGCAGAATCTTACGATCTGTTCCACCCTCAGATCCTTCAACTTCTCCATGTCCAGTGTGTCCGATCCCAGAAGTTCCCATCTTATTAGTGAGTACATGGGACATTCGGCCAGCAGGTGGAAGCTGGTTTCTTCTGTCTCCATGCATTCCGGACACTTGGGGTCTTCCTTCACTCCGATCACTGTCAGGTGTCTGTTCAGTCTGCAGTGTCCTGTTATTACTTCGATGACGAGCCTCATGTTCCCTCTTGAGAGTTTGGTCAGTTGGCTCGTCTTTTTCTTATCAATGCCCTTGATAAAGATCTTCGACTGTCTCATGCCCGTCGATGATCTCCATCGTCGGTTAGTCTCTGCTATAATACTGCAGCTAATTACTCCCTTGGTGATTTTGTGCGATATTGGGATCCAGGGCTCCGGCCCCACCAAGGTTTTATCGGCACCATCTCTGGCAAGTTTGTCAGCTGTCTCGTTGCCCATGTTGCCCTCATGTCCGGGCACCCAGGCAACTGTTGAGTCGATTTTTCTTGCCAGTTTATCTAGTGACTCTTTACATTCCTTTACGATTGCTGAGGTCGTTTCCGCTTTGCTGAGTGCCTTCAGTGCCGCCTGGCTGTCGCTGTAGATGGTCACCCTGTGGATGTCGGTCAGGTGTTCGACCAGCTCAGCACATTCCTTTATGGCGTATACTTCAGCTTGAAAGACACTTGCGTATCTGCCTAAGGATATTGATCTATTTATCTCTGATCCGTCTTCGCACTTAATGTGTATTCCAGATCCTGATAGCTTTGTTGTTTCCTTTCTTGAGCCGTCTGTGTAGCAGACCGTGCCACCGGCATCTGTCCTCCAGTCGTCTCTTGGTCCTATGTGTACTCTGTACTTCTTGTCGAAGATTCTCTCGTTCCTGATCAAGTCATTGTTAGAGAGGATCATCGACAGCCTCTCTTCGTAGTTCTTGCTGATACTGGCATGGCCTTTGTCCATAATGGTTCCGGTCCATTGGCCAGTGCTTCTAAGTTTGAACCATTGTTCGGTTGCTTTTCTTTTTATTTCTAAGTCCAAGGGGTTAAGCCCCAATATGATTTCGAGCGCGGCTGTGGGAGTTGTCCTCATCGCGCCCGTGGTCATCAGAGCTGCTAACCTTTGTACTTTGTCTAGTTCGGCTTTATTTCTCCCAATAGCAGTTTTATGCCACCATACAAGGGCACCATGTAGGATTCTTGGCAGGATAATTGCTTTGTAGATCCAAAGCACTATCGCTGGTTTCATCCCCCACATTCTTCCTATTGCACTTTTGCACTGCATCATAGCCATTTTGGCTTTTAGGCATGTGTTGCTGATGTGAGTCTTGAAGGTGAGCTTGCTATCCAGAGTTACCCCTAGATATTTTACTTCCTTGACAGTTTCCAAGGTTTGGTTATCCAGGCGCACTGGCGCAGCTCTTCCTATTTTTCTTTTATTGGTGAACAAGACTATCTTGGTTTTATCAGGGTTGAGGTTTAGACCTTTGCTCCTGCACCATACTAGTGTTTCTTTTATGCCTCTGTTCATGATGTCACACATGACGCTGAGAACTTTGCCTGTGATCAGGAGCACTCCATCGTCAGAGTACACTTGTGTGTATATGTGCATCCTGTTAATCTTGTTTACTAGTTCGTCTATTAACAGGCACCACAGTAGTGGCGATAGACATCCTCCTTGTGGAAAGCCTCTTCTCGCTATCACCTTGTGTGTTGTTCCTGCAATCTCCGCTTTTATCAGTCGGTGTCTTAGCATAGCTTTCACCCATTCTGATATGTCTTTGTCGATTCCTTCTCGATCTAATGCTTCTTGTAACATTTTAGGGAAGATTTCGTCCGGTCCAGCCGCCTTGTATGGCTGGAATGATCGTATACTCCACTGTAAATGTTCTTCTGTGATAAGGGCCTTCCACTGTGGGTCCTCTATGGGGTTTGAGTCTATCGGCGTGTTATCGTCCTCATATTCTTCGCATTCTGGGAAGTGTGTTTCCAGCATGACCTCAAGTATCCTCTTGGGGTCCGTTAGTAACTCTTTCCCTTTCTTGATACTTCCTAGTTTACATGTGTTCACTTTGGAGAATGTTTTCACAAGTCGTGCCGCGTCAGGTTGTTTTTCAACTCCTGTGCAGAACGCCTTCCAACTTGTTCTGTTCTCCTTTCTGCATTCTTTCTTGTAAATATTTCTTTCCTCTCTGTACGCGCGCCAGCTCTCGTCATCGTCCTTCTTCAGAGCGTGTTTGAGAGCTCGCCGTGTTCTTTTCCTTTGTTTGCCTAGTGCTTTAGTCCACCAGGGTTGCCCTTTGCCTGGTTTTATCTCCTTGAGTGGGCATGCCTTGTGGTATGCTTCCCTAAGAGCTTCGTCCAGTCTGTTAGCTTCTTCTTCTATTTCTTTTTTATCTATTAGTAAGGTTTCACCTCCCGGGTTCCATTTCTTTATGTGGTGTTCGTATGTCGCCCAGTTGGTCTTCCTCGCATTTCTTATCATAATCTTGTCTATCTTGGTCTCTAGGCTGAAGGTGACTCTTCGGTGATCCGACATTGAGTCACTTTCGTCTATTTTCCAGTCCTTGATGTACTGGGTTATACTGTTCGTGGCGATAGTAATATCCAGCACTTCTCTTCTAGATTTGGTGACAAACGTAGGCGTATTGCCCACATTTAGAATCTCCATTCCTGTAGTACTAATGAAATCCAGGAGTAAGTCCCCCTTTTTATTGCAGTCTGTGCTGCCCCATACCACGTGATGGGCGTTGGCATCACAACCTAGAATAATAGGAATGTTCTTACCTTGGTATTTTCTTGTTATTTCCTCCATTTCCTGGGATGGTGGCTCGAAGTCCCTTTCGCTGGGTAGGTACGCAGAGACAAAGAGCACCCTTACTTTATTTCCTGCTTCCGCTTGTACTGTCACTGCAATACTAGCGAGGTCACTGTAACAATCTGCTTTTATTAGTTCTAACGATCTCACTCTGCTGCTGGCGTAGATGCATGCCCTTGGTTTTGACTCACCATCAGCATGATAGAAGATGTCTCCTCCAAGAGAGCCCAGCCCGGTCACGCGTCCGTTATAGACGTGTGGTTCTTGCAGCAGAGCGATATCGATTTTCTTTTCCACCACATATTTGCACAGCTCATTCATGGCATCGTGGCAATGGTGGAGATTTACTTGGACTATTCTTATTTTTTGTGTGTGTTTTTGTGGTGTGTTTCTGGGTGTGTTCATTTGTTTGTGTTGATGTGTGTATGAATGTGTGTGTTATTGTTCCCTCCCTATTTGGTCTTCGCGTTGGGAGACTGCACCCCTTTCCAATGTGGTTGTAGCGATGCTACACTTGGTGGGGGTGTCAGGTCCTTCCGCGTCGTAGGGGGGGGGGTGTGTGGTGCTGGGGTGTGCGGGGCTAGCCTGTCGGTGGGGTCTGCGACATTCAGTGGGGACCTCTTTCTGTGAGGTACCCGTTTGCGATCCGTCTCCCCCGCCTTCGGGCTTTGGCCCCTCTGTGTTTCGTGCTTGTTGTGTGCTGTTGGGTGTTGTGCTCGGTCGACTTGGTCCACTTACTACGGTGGAGTTGTCGGCCGGCGCCGCACCCGGTGCCTTTGTTGTCTGGTGCTTGGGACATATGTCTTTGCATATGCATCTTGCTTCGGGCTCAGCAGGTGCTTTGCCGAGAAGCCTGGCATGGACCCTTGTGGCTTGATAGTGGAGCCAGATGGTTTCTTGTGTTGCGACCTCCTGAGGGACCCCCATCACAAGTCGTACACCCAAGGGTAATACTTCCCTGCGAATGAGGGACCATTCAGGAAACCGCAACTCTTCCCTGTAGACGTTTTGCCGTTTTAGGAAGAACAGCTCGTCTACAGGTATCTTGTCAGTGCTGCCTGGGATCCAGATCGACATCCTGTGTTTGTCGAGTTTCTTGGATCTCAGGGGTACCCCATCTTGGTCTCCGAAGTCGCATCCGAGTAGCCAGGTCATAGCCTCCTCGGTGGTTGGTGTCACAAGGAAGTATCCTTCTGCCACCAGCCCCGAGGCGTCGAATGCTACGTTTCGGCCGCGTCCATCGGCTTCGTCCTGTAGGGTCTTAAGGATCTTGTTGGTTAGTCTTAACCTGATTTCGGCGGCAGTAGCCTCGTCCATCGCCACCCCGTCCTCCCGCTGGATGATGACGGAGAGATCACTTTGACCCGCTTTGGGTCTTTGTGGTCCCTCATTCCTTGCGGTCTTGGGTTTTTTCGATGGCCGTTGCTGTGTCCTTTCGTCAGGATCGGTGCTTTGGCGTTTGACTTTTTGAGGTCTCGAACCGGCCCCTCCCTGAGTCACAGTCGTTGCCTCTGCGGCTGACGAGCCCCGGGGTTTGACCTGGTTCGATTGCTCACCCTGCTTTTTCCTGCGAGCCCTTAACCTCTTCCACATGGATTTGGTCATGGGCTCCTCCTGGATGGTACTTTGAGCATTGCTCTCTGCAATGCTCATTTGGGTCAGGTCGTCCCCGAGAGTCTCAGATAGAGACCTACCGGGACGTACCACCTGACCACGAGGTTTCTTGGGTTGTTGTTGTTTTGGCGCACGGGTGTCCCCCCCAGAATACGAGGGACTGCCTGAACCTTGGGAAGGTCCAGGAGGGGATTCTCCGGCTTCGCCGGTACCCCCCTGGGGTATATCTTTTGTCTTTTTTTCCATTGCGCATTTTTTGTTTTCCGGGGCTGCCGGTTTTGCTGGATGGGGAAAGGATGTGTCGACTTCCTGGCACGCGGGTCCCGCAGCCCCACCCGTGATCGAGTGTGGCTGCGGGTCCCGCACACCAATAAGTCGACGTAGAGGATGGGATGTTGGATGGGTGGAATTTTTAGCTGCGATGTTTTGTTGCGTCTGTTTCTTAAGGAACCAGACCAATAACGGGCGGCACCACGTGAAGGTAACCACTAGCCTGGTTCTGGGGATCTTCGCGACCTGCGCTCCTCCCAGGCCTTAGCCAGACTCTTCACCGGACAGGTGTTGAGAATAGGGGTTCACCAGCCCAACGCGCATTTCCGTCGGGTGGATCCGCCCCGCCCCCATTGATTAACATTAGTAAATTGTTAATTTGGGATTTTGTACATATCATTAATCATTGTTGATTGCAGAGTATGAAGCAGAAGTGGAAGAGGAAAGACTCCGTAAAGAACGAGAGGCCAGAGAGAGACAAGATGTCATGACTCTTGGTATGTATTAAACTGTTATTTGGTTTAGGTTTTTCAAAATTTTCAATATATGTTTAACATAGTAGTAAATCGAATCAAATAATGAAGTATAATTGTCTACTCATACATCTTTCTTTCTGTCATTACACATTTCAGCTTCTTGTAATGCCATTAAACCTTTTATGCAAGCCCATTAATGAGATTAGGAATTGTTAGACCAAAATACAAATAATGATTTAGTCCTGATGCACTGTAGAAAGTGCAGTTTCATAATCTGTCCGGCTATCGGTGTCTTTATTGGAAAACAATAGAAATAATAACTCACACTTTTAATTGTTACTATTGATCAAATCTTGACTGAATAAATGACTGATTAAATTTAAATTGAGTCTATGTAAGAGTATAGTACCAATGATAACTTTTACATTATGAATTCCAGAGGAAACTAAAGAGCAAATAGAGCAATTGGAGCAAAAACTAAAGCAGCTAGAAAAAGAAAAACAACAGTTGTTCATGCAACTCAAGAAGGTGCTGAATGAAGATGAGGTTAGAAAACGACAGCAGCAGAAGGAAACTAAGTGAGTATGACATGGTTTGAATCTTCATCATGATGATGAAGGTTTGACTGTATATTACTATTTACATCATATAGTGTCATATAAAACACATCTCATATTCTGACAGAAAAGGACAAAGATTTTTACCCAAGAGGAATCAATTTCTGTAGCGAATAATAAGAGAATTGAAGAACTTATATTAATTCAATTCAATTCTTTATAATGGCTCCTGTACCTTAAGCAGTGATTCTGCCAATGTCCCGTAGATAGAGCTGTTAACGAGGTAAATACAGTGGGTACTTAAATTAACACAAAAATGTTGAAGGTCACAGGTTCAATTACTGCTCAGTGCAAATAATCGTATTTATGTATTTAGCTTCTTTATGTGGGACCTTACACATAGTTGGTAATCTGTTGTCTGTCTACCCTTTTGGAAATAATAATAATAATTTAATAATAAATATTCTACGACATAATAAATATTCTACGACATTCTACACATCGCTTTCTAGACCCAAAGTAAGCATAGTTTAACTAACTTGTGTTATGGGTTCCAGATTGCGGATAAACATACTTATATACTTTTTTTTTTGTAAATACATACATATTATACATAGAAACACCCAGACCAATGCAAATAGACATATTCATGCATACAAATATTTGCACTGAGCGGGAATCGAACCCGCGCCCCCTGTCGTAGCAGTCGAATGCACTACCGCTACGCCACAGAGGCCGTCATAAAATATCGGAAATATAGGTTGTGAGTGTGTGTAAGTGAGATTTCACACATTGGAAAACAATGTTACACTTCAATGACTAATTAATTTCTGTGTTATTTTCAGTGAGATGCAGCCGATGAAGATGCCAATGGGAAATATCCAGATGCCAATGTTTCCTATGTCTACTTCTACTGGTCAGGGAGAACCCCCACCTTCTCAGGGACGCCCTCCACCACTTACATCGCACCTGATGCCCAAGGTAGGTAACGTAGGCAAACTGCATGTTCATTTTGCCCTCACACATACAAAAATATATATGTCCCTGGAGTTAAATTGTGTTAGGAGTGGGTACTCTTTAATAGTTTATTGGTTGGGGATGGTAACTGCAAGTTCTTGCTTGCAAGTGGTTGTAAGGTTGAATTTCACTGATAAAAACATACAAGTTTCAAGTTAAACTTGTTAAAATGTGAAAAAGCAGTCTCAATTAAACAGATTTTCACTGGTGAAATCCAGCCTTAACCGGTAACAGTACTACACTGATTTAGAGGTGCTGAAATCTATCAGTAAGTATGTAACTATTTTGAACTTCAGCATGTTTGAATGGCATATGCAGGGTTATGAAAATGCACTTAACGCACCGTGTGTTCGTTACTTATTTCTTCAGAACTAACAAGGTCTTACATAATTGAGTTAAAACATTAATTTCTTATGATGTGTCTGTTACTAATAAAACTTACTACTTAGCACAGATTTTCCTATCTCTGAAAGAGATCATATATTTCAAGTAAGCATCACTAGGTTATGTTGACCACTTACCAACATAAGAAGTAGTATATTTGCTATTCCAAGCTTAAATCTCTCCCGGTGCCAAATTTCACTCAGATAATATAATATGGTAACAATAAATTGTCGTCTAAGCAAGAATATAATGATCTCCATGGTCCCAGAAGATAAAATTTCTTAAAAGACTAAACAAGCAGGAACGAAAGATCCTTGTAAGACAAACGATTTCGTCTCCTTTCGAGATATTTAAATTACTAGCTGTTGCCCGTGGCTCAACCCGTATAAATGTTGGTTATTGCGACCACACATATCCCATGTCCTTTCCCAAGTTCTAGTCTATCTCTATACCAAATTTCATTAAAATCAGTTCCGTGGTTTAGGCGTGAGAGCGTAAGAGTCAGAGTTATTTCCTCATTTATAATCTTAGTATGGATAATAAGTCCTTCTTCGTCTTCAAGTCCTATGTTTATTAGTTATTGGTTTGATATGCAACTATCACATGAGCTGATTTTCTTGCAAGTTAGTTGCTTACTGATGGACCGGGTAGAGTCACAGGTATTTCTTGTGAACATCACTATCCCCAAGAACGAGAACCTCATCACGCGCCGAACTTGATAAAGTAACCAAATATCTGGAACTGGCACACTAGGTTGCCGACATGTGGATGGTGGGGTCTATAGAAGTAGTCCCAGTTGTCATATCAGACAGTGGTTTGATCTTAAGTAGCCTCTCAGTCTATCTTCTGAGGCTCGGGATTAGTGCAAAGTCGGTGGTGGCCAAGATTCAGAAAGCGGTCTTGCTGAACAATGTCCGAATAGTGTGTCTGGTCCTTTGCTGATCGCCCCGACGCCCTGACTGTTATTAGTTTAAACGGGGATGCCGGAAGCCAGACGTACGATCCATCTACGAAGCTTGCGGGCCACTTTATCCATTTCCCCTGACTTACTGTTACCCAACTCGGGACTTCCTAACCGTTTCTGCCTAATTCTAGGGGAGCTACTTCTTAACGACCCCGGAGTTCACTTAACGACCTCCGTCCTCCGTGAGCGCAGGCCTGGGGGTGGCAGGTGAGGCCGCCGGTCACCCCAGCAGAAGCAGGCTGGGACGGTGGGGCGGCTAGCGCCCCTCCCCCAAACCGGGGCAAGACGGGGACACCGTGGTTTCCAAACCCGAGGGGGCCATCTCGAAACCTCCCAGGGTCTGTCGGGGTGCGAGGGATATGCTCTATGGGCAACCTTACACCCCGTCGTCTGAAGACACGAGACGGCGTGCGGTTTCAAAGCCAACCCCATTTGAGTAGAGAAAAAGCTCTGATGAGGATGAGGCAGCCGTTTTATCCCGAGACTTTTCCTAGGTAACTTGAGAGTTGGTTATAGCAATTGGTCCATCTGCATAGCCCTGGTTCTATTGATCTCTCTCTTTCTCTATGAGCCTTTAGTTATTTAGTACCGCTTCCTTCAATAACCACCACCCTTGCACCTTTACCTGCACGTATTATCGTATTATTCTCCTTTGTTTAAGCATAAGCACTCAAACATGTTGTTTCCACAACAGCAGACTATAGTGCGTGGTCCAATACAGTCTGGTGTCAAGAGGCAGCGCAGCCCATCTCCGAATTATGCACTCTACGCGCATCGCTTGCACCAAGCACCGATGAAACATCAATCTGTATATTCGGATCACAGTAAGTATTATTTTCTTCACGAAACAAAAAAGAATCTGTCGTCTAGCTAGCGAAAGTTTATAAAAAATACCTATAAAAATTGTAAAGTCGCCGATATCTGTACCTAGTAAATATATATTTTTTTTACGTAAAGCACTTCAATATGACTTTACTTGATCTGATGGTAAGCAGCAAGTATGTTAGGAAGTCTGAAGAACCATTATAGATGCCACAGTGAAAGAATGATGGTCTTCACGCCAATCTTAAAGGATCCGGGATTGTAAGACGAAAGAAATACGTGTGTTGGTAAAGAATTGAGAAATTGAAATTGAGTATCGTCAACGCCTACTTATGCACATGGCGGAATTTCTCAATTCAGAAACCTAATTATAAGCTTAATTTTCATATATCAATGCTGTTTATTCTATGTAATGTTAATTTTAATTTACAGAGGTCGAAGATGGCCGTATGGGCCGTCAAATGGCCCGCGCAGTGCTATGGAACAGTGAGTTGAATTTACGATAGGTGTCGTCACTTGTTTCTCATTTCATCTCCTTGCTTATGTACTGTTTCTTTGTTGTGAATCAGAGTGTTAAACTTGGGTTTAAATTTGACTACTGGATTTATACATAAAATTAAATCAAGGGTTAAAATCAAATGACTTCCATGTATTAGGTCGTTATATTATGAAATTGCCGTTTTTCTTGAAGAAATTGGAGGAAATCCAATTTTCAGTACTAACATTTTTGCATTTTTTTTAGGAATGATGAATCCAAATTTTATGATTTTTTTTGTGTGTGAATGAAACAACATTAAGCTAACAAACAGCAACTTTTATTACATTTTTGAAAAGTGACAGCTGTTAAGTAATACAAAATTTATCATCAAAATGGATAGCATTTAGAAAGTACTGTTTTTGAAGATCGAATTAATTTATCAAGCGGCCAATAAAAACAAAATTTAATACAGAGTTGTAAAATCTTGAAATCAACTGTCAAACAAAATATAAATAATGGAAATAGCTATTAAATTACAGGAATAACGAACTCATGAATTTGTAAGAAAATTTCGGAAATTACATAGGTAAAGCCCTATTATATCGACTGCCTGTACAGAATAAAAACTTTGGTCTCGATTTAAGACCACAACCTCACCACTAACTTCTTGTAGCTGTCATAAAGATGGGAACGGTGCCAAAATTCATTCACTCATGTCGTTCCTGTGTCCCATTCCAAATTCTAAGTTTATAATTTATGCCCACCTCACTTAGGAACCGAGACACACTTTTTGTTCAGCATGTCTTATAGTATTAAAAAGTGTTACAATATAATATATACTTTTAGATTAACATGGTACTTCAAATTGGTAATATAATCGCTCCCCGGCAACAAAAACGTCATAACACATAATAAGCAGGTAGGTATGTTTCGGCTGGGGTGTGTGTTGGGTAACCTCCTCGAGTGTCGCTCCGATTCCGATCCCGCTGCAGTCCGGGGGGAACGGAATCGGAGCGGCCGGTACACCCTGGGCGGCGGTCAATGGCTTCCCCTTCACCCCTTCATAGGGTTGGCATTGATCGTCGGCCAATACCCAACGTGGCGGGAACACATCGCTCTCCGTACTCCTCTGCTTTCAGAGGAGACAGGATGAGCGATGCTGTTAGTGGTGAGATGGCCCAGGGTCAGCCGGGGTGCGAGGGATATGCTCTATGGGTAACCTTACACCCCGGCGCCTGAAGACCCGAGACGGCGTGCGGTTTTAGTCGGTGCAAGCCCGACATAACCGCCCCCGCTGGCCGGCGGGGGGGTATCCGAAGGGATTTCCGCACGATAAAAAAAAAAAAAAAAAAGGTATGTTTCGGCTTTTTTGTATCATTTCATTGCAAATATTCCATTTGACCGGCTATAAAATCGTCGTTATTATAGTGCACTTAGTCGCCGAAAAATGGTAATCAATACGAAAAAATATAAAAAATCATAAATGTAATGTTTTCTCAAGACATAATAATGTTTTTACATTGTGACACTTTTTTTGCCGAGGGGCGTAATAATCATTATAACTAACGGGATATTTACCATGTTAATTTGTATTATCGAGTTTCCGATATTTCATGCAGCGGACCTGTAGCGGACGGACAGCGCTATGATCACGAATTTATTTTTATTTATTTTACTGAAGTATTGCGTTTGTAGTTGCTTATAGGCAGACCGTATCGATCTACCCTCTTCTGATTCGGTACGCACTTGATCACGTAGGATCTACGGAATTGTTTAAGGCCTTTAGTGTCAAGAATATCGTAAATGTAATACAATTATCAAATGGAACGGTTTTTTTGCGAATATTAAAAAAAAAAGTGATATAAATAATAAATAATAAATAAATAAATATTCTACGACATTCTACACAGCGCTTTCTAGACCCAAAGTAAGCATAGTTTAACTAGCTTGTGTTATGGGTTCCAGAATGCGGATAAAAATACTTATATACTTTTTTTTTTTTGTAAATACATACATATTATACATAGAAACACCCAGACCAATGCAAATAGACATATTCATGCATACAAATATTTGCACTGAGCGGGAATCGAACCCGCGCCCCCTGTCGTAGCAGTCGAATGCACTAATGCACCTAAGCCAATTTTTTTATATGGATATATAAAGTAAAGCTTAGAACAAACCACAATCAGTTCCGAGTACTTTGATTCACACTTGCACTTTTACTTGTCATTAAAATCGTTTTCATTGGTTTCTTGCATCTAACGATTTATGTACGTATTCTTATTTCAAAATTTTCTTAACTCTTTTGTTGACTATAGCTATCTTCATTTCATGTCGTCATAAGTTCATTCGAAATGCAAAAATACTGATTTTGTAAAATAACTTACACCAATTTAAGGTGAAGGTGTTCAAAATCAATAAATGAACTCGTAGCTAAAAGTTCTACATACGTCACTAATTTATTTGCAGTTGATATATTGAGGATATGTACGGGGACCTAGCATCTAGCACTACAGGTAGCATCTAGCATAAACGTTATTGACCGAGTGTCTATAACGTTTATGCTAGATGGTACCCACTGGTAGCGCTAAAAGCGTGCTTCTCCATACCATGGCCTAGATCGTCAAATAAGAGTGATGTTACACTGTGTGCTATGTCAGTCTGAGACCAAAGTCAGTGTAAGCTGATCGAAATTTCAGGTATTTTGAAGTTATGTGCCTATGCCATGATTGCGTATTAATTTATATCATGCAAAAGTCCTATTAGAAGTAGACGTAATATTATGCGACAAAAAAATAAAAATTACCTAACCCAACCCGGAAGTTGTAGTTGAACATCCTACTATGTCTACAGTCCAACATTATAGAGTCTATAGCCGTCGATCTTACATATTTGCAGACTCTGTGCTGCTACTGAGAATTTCCTAACAAAAAAAACGACAAAACTTGGCATGGTAAGGAATTTGAATCCAGAATTTCGCCATCGCTGGCAATGATAAGACTTGCAAAACCAGCATTCATATAAAGCTGCCTACTGACCGGTGTTACTTGGCGTAATGTAACATACACAGGAAGCATAACGTTAAGCCGTGTACCGAAAATCCATTTACGAGCGGCTTGTTGCTTGCCTATTTCCTCGTACTGTTTGCACCAATGCTCGCTATGTAATGTTACAATACGTCGTATGACGCTTATCTGTACTCACCTTTAGAGAATAAAATTAAAGTCTTAATTCTAATTTGTATCTATTTGACATTAACCAATTTTATTTACCAACTTTTTTAATTACTAACTTGTTATATGTCAATTTTATTTATATATTAACAGAACCACCTCAATACGGGTCAAACGTTGGAGGTCAGCAGGTCACGTCTACATATTACGCAATGCCCACTTCAGGAGTGGTGGGGGTAGTTGGAGAGCGTCCACCTCCCCTTCTCTACGCCCACCACGCTCATACTCCCCACACACCTCACACTCCTCATCACGCTAACCTGATGTATGCGCCTGCGCCGCAGCCGCCACACGTGTACCTTGATATGATGAAGAGAGATGGTCAACAGCATCAGGAACAAAAGAAGGAGACTCAGGTAATCGTGTAATACTTAGATAGATAAAATAATGAAGCCGTCAGGGGACGCCTGTACGTTGCAAAACCTCAAAATTAAATACACTATTCATCCTAGCGTTGTCCCAGTTACCTCCAAAGCTACCACTTTTGCCGCTAGCAGCGGTGCGTTTCTCTACTCCTAACCATGGGAGCAACTGCCGTCTGACTTCCAATCCCCAAAGGAAAAGCCTGTGTCAGAGTTTCGACTGTTATTCGGCAGGTGTACCAGCTGGCAGGTGAGATTGGCTTGGGCCCCGTAGATCTTGGTAGGGTACCCATCCACCCATCGAAATTGATTACATTAATAATTTGGAATTGGTACACCTTCGAGACATACATCACAAGAAACCATCACGACGTTTGTACGATTGCCAACACGCTAGTTTGACTAGGTACACCTCGCTTGATGGTCTCAAGATCACTCAAGGTCACCATTATAGATGCCGAGAATGCTACAATGCTCCCCTTCGATTGACAAGGCTGTCAAACCTATCAGCAATGGAATCTAAATGATTTACCTGACCTACCTTGTTGTCGATCAAATTGCTCCAAGTTTAAAAATAATGAATATAGTCTGTTCTTTCGTGTGGCCAGCCTCAAGTACTAATCGGATTGAGCGAGGCGCACCACCCATCCGTGAGTAGCGGCGTGGCGTACGCGCAGCCGCCTGTGTCGCGACACCTCGCAATTCACCCGCCCCAACACAACAACATGCAGGTATGTGCTGATCATTGTGTCAGTAGTGCTTTTTTATTCTTCTATTATTTTCTCTTCCAATCTTCTATAGAGTGTAAGCATGTTATAATACCTTGCAAGATATGCGTGTGCATACGCAAAGTAGACACACATCTGTTTGTGCACGCACATCTCGCTTATATACATACACACAAGCGCCCAAATACATAATATGAAAGCGCACACAGAGACATAGAATCACGCACACACTCACACCCTTTTTTTTTTTTTTTTTTTTTTTTTTTTTTTTATCGTGCGGAAATCCCTTCGGATACCCCCCCGCGTGCCAGCGGGGGCGGTTATGTCGGGCTTGAACCGACTAAAACCGCACGCCGTCACACGAACGCACACTCGCAGACACATAAGCGCGAGCACACACTGACACCCACACCCTGAAACACACAAGCACGCATAACACATACACACACCACATAGCCAGGAGCGCATTTACACACCCACACATACATGCTGACATTGAACTGAACGCTGACTGAAAATTATTGTAAAATTGCCATAATAATAGTTTTGGACCCGAAAGGGGGTTACTCGGAATAATCTATGGTACCATTTTGAGATGTCCAAATTGCTATACCGGTTATAATAAAAAAGTTGACTTTTCTGTAATCTTTTTCACTCGTTCGAGTAGAAACATAATTAGCGCTTCGGTAATTCATTGAGAATTTTTAAGTAATGTAGGTGCGTCCATTTTCATAACTGCGCGGGAATAGGTATCGCGCCATGCGGCGAAACAGGTGATCGGCGGGGCGACAGGCGCCCCTCCCCCAAACCGGGGCAAGACGGGGACACCGTGGTTCCCAAACCCGAAGGGGCCATCTCGAAACCGGAGATGGCCCAGGGTCAGTCGGGGTGCGAGGGATATGCTTTATGGGCAACCTACACCGCGGCGTCTGAAGACACGAGACGGCGTGCGGTTTTAGTCGGTTTAAGCCCGACATAACCCTCGCTGCCCGGCGGGGGGGTATCCGAAGGGATTTCCGCACGAAAAAAAAAAGGTATAGAGCCTTATGCTGCCAGCAAAATTACCTACCTTGCCCATAGAGCACATCCCTCGCACCCCGACTGACCCTGGGCCATCTCCGGTTTCGAGATGGCCCTCTCGGGTTTGGGAACCACAGTGTTCCCGTCTTGCCCCGGTTTGGGGGAGGGGCGCTAGTCACCACACCGTCCCGGCCTGCTTCTGCTGGGGTGACAGGCGGCCTTACCTGCCATCCCCAGGAAGGCTTAATACCTATAGATCTACGATATACCAACAACTTGCATAAATTAACTGTAACGTATATAGTTTATTTATATATAGTGTTACAATTATTTTCAGTCAGAGTTCAATCAGTCGTCAGTCCAGTCAGTATTCGAGTGCTTAACTTTCAGTTACGTCATTTCATTTTCGACTAATCTAACATATCGTTTGTAAAAGAAAAAGTATAAAGTACGGTGATCGATTTATGGTTATTGAAATGTTTGTAAATATAATCACGTTATTGGTAAGAGTAATTACCGCAATATGCAATCTAATTCATATCGTCCCCAAACTTGAGTCACACCGTGCTATTATTTGTGTACTTATTATTTGTTGGAGCTCTAAAAATACATGCATATTCTCTATTAACATTATATCTTTATTACCTATTAGTTAGATGCATTGAAGTGGCATTATATTTATTTTAAATGGGATCCCCTTGGTTCGCATAAGTTTTTGTCTTAATATTCTTTAGTATAAATGTAAAGGCATAAAAATACTTTGACATATTGTTTCTTTTTTTCTACTACTACTACTGTTATAGTAGGCATATTTATCATTTAGGTTTAATATTTTTTACAACTTGAGCAGTCTGTTTCTGATAAGTTACGGTAGAAGATTGATTAAGGAAAAGCAGCCCCGCGCAAGCGAAGCTCCGCAAAGTTCCCTTTTTAGGTGCCAAACTTACAAAAACCCACTTACAAAAAAAACTGAAGTAGAACAAGCGATAGATGTATGTCAGGATCTTAGCAAGTGGAAACATGTGGTCTCTGCCCACACCATTGAGAAAGTGTCGTGATTGTATGTTGTTTGTATGAGTATTTTCACTTGGTGTTCTGTTTATCTTGCTTCAATGCCACTATACATTTATAATATTATGCTTTAGCATAATATGCTTTTAAATCGTTATACTAACAGGGCCTCAAGTTTGCTATTTTACTTTAAGCAAAACTACTATAAAATGCCAGTTAATTTTAGATTTTATAAATATTCAATTGAAGTCTAAAATTAAATGCAGAGAGTTCATTACACACTGTCATACGCTCTACAAAATGCTTTATTTTTTATTGACTTTATATTTATGACGTTGAAGTCTAAAATGAAATGGCTTTTTTTGAGTGTCAGTGGAATGACAGTGGCTTGCTTTAACACAAAATAGCAGAATTGAGGCCCAGTAGTTATGGTAAAGAAGGACCCTGAAATGTATTCTGAATTTTAATAATATGCGTAACGATCTTTAGAAAAAAATAGCAGTATGCCACTATAGATTATGACTTATTTTTTATGGGAACAAATAGGGAACTATTTTAGATATAGTCTAGTCTCTTTTTTCTTTATTTATTTTTCAGTTTATCTTTATCTTTATCTACATATTCTGATTTATTTGCTTGGAATTAGTTTTGATGTTATTTTTCTTTAAGATATTTTCTTACCCTATTAAACAAGTCTCCTTTAGAGGCTTTACAATTATAACTTGAAAAAAATACTTGCAATTTTTTTGGAAACTTAGATTTGAATCGATTCTTGAGTATTCACTGCTCAAGGCGCGGATACGACAGCAGCAGCCTCGTACTTTTCGAGTCTTTTCGATCAATGAATGGATTAAATATTAATCTGTCACGTGACCAAAACTTCTGATTAAATTGGTCAAAGAGACTCAAGGGACACGGGTCTATATGATATATACTAGAAAGCAGGTGCGGGGGGAATGTGAAGGTGTACATTGCCTTGTCTCTTTGAAAATTCATACGTGTCGTGTCACACTGCAGCCGCCCCCCACGCCTTCGCTATTACCCTGTAATGGCTTTAACGGTTGGTGATTACTTCTTAAAACTTATTTTCGAGATTTGTCTAATTCTGGATTTGACCACTTCGGTTTTCATCCACGGTAGTGTGCAAGAGGACAAATTTTCATTGCGCTAGTGGTCTTTTTGATAAAACTGAATACCGACTGCAATGCCTCTCAACTGTATATGCGTCTCAAATTTAGGTTTAAGACAGCATACTTTATGACAGCTCTCAAGAAAAGCGAATTAACGCCTGCTTAATGCCTAATAGTTCGCTTTACAATACTCAGTTACTGAGAAAGTAAAACCTGATTATGAATTAATGCAAATGGATTTTCAGAAATCCTACACATATTATATGCCGAATAGAAATTGTCATAATAACTGTTAAGATACAGATGCTTCAAAATATTCGATGTAAGACTTTTACATGCTACCCATTTGTTATCAATAAATGTATCAAAATTATTTTACATTCAGTTATATGTTTACGTTTCATCAAAAATCATAGTTTTTGATTGCTTTTGTGACTAATATTAAAAGGTTCATGAATATGTTCGTGACAAGTCGCATTAATAACAACAAATAAATAATAGTATTACATACAGCAGGTACAAATTTATATTCACAAAATATTGAAATAAATAACGACTTTCGCAATTCGTTTCTTATTTCGATTATTACGAAATGTTGATATGGAAATGCCATAAAAGTACTTGTTGCTACGAAATAAATATATAAAAAAAATTACTTCCACAAACGTAATCGTCTTACGAGATTCTTCTCGAGAGGTCTTATTAAAGTCCAACATGCCGCCATATTTCTTTTTATTTTTTTAGTAATGTTATGAAACTTAAGAAACACAAAATTATTAAAAACAATCTCATTAATCTACATATATAGAAATGAACCCCTAGTTTCCTTGGTCACGGCATCACGCGTGAACTGCTGGACCGATATGAAAGAAAAAGTTAAGAAACTTGCGCGGCAAATTAGATAATTTAAAAAACTTAACGACCATATTAATATTTGTGGTGTAACCTTATGGCGTATGACATACCCGTCAGTCGTTTGTAATTAGCGCGATTCACATATTGACTGACACATTAACAGATGCATCGGTCTTAAGGCAGGACAACGTCAGTTGGGTCAGCTAGTAACCTAATAAAAATCCGACATTGTTCGATATTAATCCCAAAATCGGTCTTCCACATAACTATATTTTACCGACAGCAAGAATGAAGTTTACTTGAGATTTTTCGCAGATTGACGATTTATTTGATCTTGTTTGATTAGGCTATATAATTTTAAAGTGTATTTTCATGCTAGTCTGGATACGTAGATTATAGCTGCTTTTCTACTCGCACTTGTAAGCTTTATTTATTTTATCTTAATGCTTGTTGGCCTGTACAAAGTGAGCATACTTTTAGAGGCAGCTATTTGGTAACTAGTTTCAAAAGTTTCAGAGGAAGGAAGTTTTTAAAATTCATATTCCTTTAAAACACCTTTCCTTTAATGCGCCTGTATATCCCCGAAGTGGTCTTGGGGTAAAATCCCTAGCTCATATTCCATTACCTTGTGTAAATAATATTGCATATTTATTTTAAATTGTGGCTGTGCTCACCTTGTAAGGGTTATGACGAGCTGTGAGGGTATGTATTATTCGTATAAAACATCTGTATCTACACGAGCCGAAACTTTATTGGCGATCCAAATTTTTTAAAACAAGGCATTCGTTCAGTTCGAAATGTTGATTTCGAAATTAATCGATTCATTGAATGGAGCTTTTATGGACTATTCGAAATAAATGTACAAAATAAGTGATAAACTGGAATCACGTAATCGTTTAAAAGTAACATTTTAATTTTTATTTCCTTAAGTATGTGCCCGAAGTGATCGCAGCTAGTGTTCTTTTTAAACATTTTACCACTTAATTTTCCACTTAGAATTGATGATTAAATGATTTAAAATTATAACCAATATTTTGCAGAAAAGAAGAGTGTGTTGAGATTGAGTGTGTAGTAATCTCCGTGAAATGGATCGATTGTGCTTTACTAAATACAGATATAAGTTTAACCCTATTTTGATTTATTGTTTCTTAATATTCCGGTTGGACCAGATAAAATGAAGTATGTATACAGCTATAATCCAGATAATATGAGGAATATGCGTTTCATTAATGTAATCCAAAATTTGTAGTGGGTCCAAACGCCAACCAAAAAGAAAATATTCCCTTGATTTTCTCTCCTTTTAAACACGATATTAGATACATACAGATATTATGCGATTAGTACCTGCTCCTTATTATTCAGTTATAAAGAATAATAAAAATCTTTGTTAGGAAACTTAGTCTGTTGAATTTGGTATTATTAATACCTACATGTACTTACATAATAGGGATGTGGCTTGTTATTTCACCCTCAAGTCACGTGACAATGAACACCAATCAAAATGCGTGACGTCACTTGTTGCCAAATAAGAATTTTCGCTGTCAAGTACTATGGTGTTTGTTGATATTTGGATAATACTATTACTGTGATTCCCGAGAAATTTCTTCGAAATTTGCTCAATTAGCTTTTTGAATCAATTTTTAAAGGTTTTCCCTTAATGGAAAGTGGATATATTAAGGCAGATAGTTCAAATTTGCCAAGAATTGATTGCTTTACGGTGACTAATTTCTTCGCAACAAATAGTAACTTCTGCTCTGCTGAATTTAGAAATGTGAAGACCTCCATGTAAGTATTATACTCAGGATACATTATAATAGTAATCGTAGGTATTTATAAACTCGAAAAGTTAAATTATATATAATAAAATAAATTAATATGATTTTGAGGTTATGTTTTATCTAAAAAGATAACTTTTCGAGTAAATTGTTTCATTTCTTTTTAGTTCCTCGAGGCAGAAAAAAAAATTGTATTAAAAATTATTTGAATACAAGTAAATCTAACAAATATTATCAAACTTACATCAAAATGATCCTCACAGAAATACATTTTACTTTGTGTAGATACAAGTGCCGGATCCCGACGGGCTAGTTGAAGCCACATTTTCCGCATCGTTTTTGTACGTCGAACGTGAATAAATAGTTTTTCAGGTGGTTTAATAGTAGTACTTTCACACTGCGGCACCGCACAACATTTATAAAATGTAGAATCCACCTAATTAACACAAAACTACGAAATAACTTTCTATTACATACAACTTCGACAATGATTAGGAACAAGTGACGTCACAGCGGGCGTTTGACAGGTATCCACGTTTTGGCGCGAAATTCGAAATGGAATTTTAGATAACTTATTTTAAAGGTATTAGTTGTATTAAAAAAATAAATATAAATAGTTTGATATGAGATAATTTGATACTTATGCATGGTTTTAAACACTTTCCCAAAAATAGTCCACATCCCTATTTAATAACATTACTACCAACTATCCCTTATAAGCAAATTTCAATCAATTTCATAGAACTCAACTGGCATTTAATAATATCAAGTTATTTCTGTACTATCGAATTTATAATTTTGAATTAATAATATGTGCGTACGTCTGTGTATATTTGTTGTTTAATGTGAACCGACTTCAATTATACCTTACATCGTCAAGAAACATTTTTTATATAAATGATGCTCATTTGTAAACTCCACATCGTTATATAAAGGTTAAGATATGTTTCGAATAAATATCGATACGATAGAATAAACTATTGATATGCCAAATGCTTTAAAAAATATTTGTAAGCACACTTTGAACTGAAAAGATTTTTCCGTATACATCCCTAAATAATAAGATTTTATAAATCTATTGCATAAAAAAATAGCACTTACCTACTATGAAAACTCTAGTCTTATCTAATCAAAGTCCCTTAATCTTTAGTCCGCAGCTGTGTGATTTTATTATCTCATATCAGAAGCCTCATTAACGTTAAAAAGTTCCGAGTGTAAAGCAATATTCGAAATATCTCTAATTAATATCCCGAGATCCCACGATATGATTTCTTTTATTTTATGAAAGTAGAAGTGACGTAATGTTCAAGGCATTTGGACTTGCAAATTAGAAGTTGCGTTGTCATATTCCAGTTAGTATACCACCGGTGTGAACAAGAGTTTCAAGTGCCATTACGTCACTAACCAAATAAGCAATTTGGCCTAGTTGTAGGGGTTATTGATATATTGTTACTAATGATTTATTGTCACTAATAATAGTGGATTACGTTGCTTCCTGCAAAACGTCAAAATGTAGAGAGTACTTGTTAATAATCTTCTTCTCTTATATATAAAAATGAATTGCTGTTCGTTAGTCTCGCTAAAACTCGAGAACGGCTGGACCGATTTGGCTAATTTTGGTCTTGAATTATTTGTGGAGGTCCAGAGAAGGTTTAAAAGGTTTGTCATCGATTGAGGCAGTACGAAGTCTGCCGGGTCAGCTATCTTCTTCTTCTTATATATAAAAATCTTCTTCTCTTATATATAAAAATGAATTGCTGTTCGTTAGTCTCGCTAAAACTCGAGAACGGCTGGACCGATTTGGCTTATTTTGGTCTTGAATTATTTGTGGAGGTCCAGAGAAGGTTTAAAAGGTAGTACGAAGTCTGCCGGGTCAGCTAGTTAATAATAAATAATAGTTAATAATAAATTATACAAAATGTATGTTTTTTATGTATGTAAAATACTAAATAGTATCTACTTTATTTCATTATTTCCTAATTGATGAGCTAAGATAGAAATACTTAAATAAAAAGGTATTTAAAACTAGATCCATTCTATCTTACGTAATATACCTTGATATACCTTAAATAACGGTTTAAATATGGATGATGTAACATTTTTATAGTCATGCTTCCCAATCGAATGGGTTAGTATAATGGAGATGGTGGGACCCTCTCATTCAATGTCTATCAACTTCTACGATAACTATTATTTATCAGATTAAAAAAAGATAAACGGGAAGAAACGAATCCTCTATTAAAATAATAAATTTGAATAAAAAACAGATTCATATTGAAATTATGTCGTGCGATCTTGGGTTGAAATGCCTCTAGTTGAAGTCGGTTCCTTAAGACAGATTACCTTACTAATTGTATTACCTTTCCTTCAGACGGCGAAGCCAGGCAGTATAACCCAGGGGTACCCCGTGCAGCAGAACAACAACGTGCAGAACAATATGTACCCCAACCGACATCGCTATTAGCTAGTAATCATCAGGCGTCACCGCGCCAAGCAGCCCCCATAGCACCAGTTCAAACATCCCAGCCTCCACGTGACCTAAGTAATTTAGGCCCGGTAAAAATGCTCTTGTTGCGAGCTTTTGTTAATGAATTGTTGCAGTAACTTGTTATTTCATTAGGGTTTACACAAATATCTTATATCAGAAAGAGGTAGATATGGAACTGGCGTTTAAAGACGGCTCTCAAAACTAAGCCTACCCAAACGCAATCACGAGTGCGACAGGACAGATGCACTAATTATTGAGTACTTTTGGCATAGCGATAGTATTAAGGTAACATAATATTTATCCCATTTTATTATAAGATCATTAGGTCTACCCATGATATACTGTTCAAAAAAGCATCAAATAGGCATGTAAAAGAACTTCCTACAAGGTTTATCCAAACGAATTATTTTAAACCTACGCATACAGACTGATTGTAATGCTTAGGGTCAAAAGGGAATCACCTTGAAACGCATAATTTTTTTTCCCAATATACTTTGGCATAACGAGGTTTTTTTATCCCTTCGGATACCCCCCCGCCGGTCAGCGGGGGTGGTTATGTCGTGCATCGACTAAAACCGCACTGTGTCCTGCCCAAGTGTCCATTGCCGGGCACCCCGGGTGATATAACTTTCGTTGACATAGATTTCATGGCACACTTTTTCGGCATAACTAATGTTAAAATGTAAACATAATTATTACTATTACTTTATTAATGAAATATCGGACTCAAATAAAATACACAAACACATCAAAAAGCTTTTTTTTAAAGTGCTAAATAATTTATGTCATAACATAAGTATATGTCATTATATGTTTAAAAATGTTGTGCGATCATAATATGCGTCTTGATCGTTATGATAACTGTATTTATGGTAAAAGACATATGCTTTGAATATTATGCCTAATGAATGTTATACGTAGTGATTACTAGGAAAAGTAAAAGTACGCTATTATAAATTTTGACATAAAATGTTATGCGTTCTAATAGGGAACCAGTCCAGTAGAGTTTAGATGTTGAAGATATCTGCTTTCTGTATCGGTCAAATATGATTCATAAGTCTTAAGCATCATTAATTACACGATTACCCAAAAAAGAGGTGTAATGTTTTCAGAGTTTTGAACAGTCTGAACAGTTTTGGATCTATGGGGTATTGTTAGATTCCTTACATCGTCCTGAGTGACACGGGCTATAATTTTTTTTGAAGAGATAAATAATGATATAGGACATGTATGGTTTAAGTGGGCGTGGGTAATCGAAGTATGTCACGGACGAAGCCGCGGGGCGCAACTAGTGAAATATACAGCTACTTACATTCACTTCTCCTGGGCAGGTCTCAAATATTGCATGTCCCTTATGTAACACTAGTTCGGGCATCGGCAGATCCTTTATGGAGCAAAGCGCATAAATAACACGTAAGTAAATATTCTATTTACAGTACCCAGTTTTTTATTTGTCAGGTCACTCTGACAGTTTGGTACCTTCATAGAGTAGTTAAAACCGTTTGTGTTTATGAGGTATGAAAACTATAATTTCGGTTTCAAAAACTCTAAAAAGATATCAAGCTAGCAAGTAGAAATGTGTTGTTCGATCCAGTGAACGCTTTACATAAGCGAAGCGGATGGATTTTAGCTACACTCTCACTCTTCTTTCCGAAGTGTCAAATCAAAAACTAGGTACTGTGGCTACTTATCATAGCAAAAAAACTAATAGCCGGCAATAGCTAGTAAATATCTTATACAGTGTAACAAATAACTGCAACAACTCATTTACAATGAACGTGTGTATCGGAAACCTAGGCAATGGTGTCAGTTGATAGGATTAAGTTGTGCAGTGTTTAAAACTGTTTTAGTGCAAATACAGGAGAGATTTCCAGTGAAAAAATAGTACATAAGCGGTTATTTATTGGCAAGACACATATATTTTCTTTCTGTAATAGCGTTATTATAAACAGTAAGTATTTGGAAAAAATAGCGAAAAGTGCTGCATAAGTTTTCAACTTTCATATTTACTATTACTCAATTTATTGTATTGTAGGTGCCAATAAATACTGCATATTTTTATACTTTATGTTGTTCATTGCATAGTTATTACTAATATACAAACATGGTCCCGAATACTTCCCCACTTAATATATTTGATGTGAAATAGCCAATATACTTTAAGGTACCTATAAATAACAATATATGCACAATTTTAGTATTTATATAGTATTCTGGCTTCGCCTTAACAGTTAGAACAACCTCATGTTATTTATTTAGAATTAAAAAAAAAAACAAAGTCAGTGTACAAATATCGATAACTATTAGGTAGGATCGAATTGGATTTACAAGCTACATTATATTAGTGCGATTCCTTCATACGACATCGCTTCTCACTAAGTTAATATCGAGAATATGTGGTTACATATTCTTGATATTAGTTTAAGGGTTCATCTTTGTCTTACCTTCAGTAAACAATGCAATGGGAAAAACTTTTAGTCCCCAGAAGAGAATCGGCAATAATATTTTGAATTGACACGTCGCGTCGGCAAGAAGTGAAAGTCCGGTTAAGATCGGCTTGCGTCGGTTATGTAGAGCGTTCTCTCTATCTCACATCGGACTGACAGTTTGGTACCTTTACCGTTTGTACTTATAAAATATTTATACTATAATTCCCGTATTACCTGCTCTAATACGATATCAAGCTGAAGACATGCGCTGTACGATAGAGAGAACGCTCTACAAAACCGGAGCAAGCCGATTTTAGCTGGACTCTCAGCCAAATTAATAGCGAGGTACTGTAGAATTGACTTTCGTTACTGTAAATATAAAGAAAAATTGGTACAGGAATACTATTAAGTTTATTTTATTTTTAAGTTAAATACTTGTTAGATGGTTTATCGTCATCGTATCTCCAGTACGTATCTGCTCGTTAAAGTGGTTAAACATATATTTGCCTACATTAAATGTTCATACGTGTAGTAATATGTAGTTTATTATTTATCCTGAAACCAAGTCAGCAAGGATATTATTTGGTTCGTTGTGAGCGGCGATAACGCCACCAGTTGCCGGGAATTCCCATTGAGGATGACAGAACAAGGTACAGAAAGTCAGAAAGACTATGATGACAGAAATTTAAACTATTTTACTGTGTTTTAAGGACGGCAAATCCGCGTACGGACAGAATATAATAAGTAGATACATACTCATTTCGACAACCTGGTCTGCAGTCCTCCATCGCCATCCTGGCTGTATATAACTACTATAATTTGAAATAAATCCTTTTTATCCTATTCTATCGCAATTTATTTCATCATCTGATGATGATTCATCAACCTCTATTAGTCCACTGCTGGACATAGGTCTCCCCTAATGAGGTCGAGCCGCCTGTCACCCTAGCAGAAGCAGGCCTGGGTGGCGGCAAGTTGCGTGCCCCCGATTTTCCGGGGGCAAGACGGGGACACCGTGGTTCCCAAACCGGAGGGGGCCATATCGAAACTGGAGTTGGCCCTGAGTCAATCGGGCCCCAATCACTCCTCTTTTCAATTTGGTTTATCTTGGCTTTGACGGAGCGACAGCCGTTTGTACAACCCAACACCGAGAGGACAGCCTGCACCAGAGGCTCGTCCGTCAATCATCATGTGTAGCGGTTTGCAGGTGAGGTTGACTTGGGCCTCGAAGATATTGGTGGGGGCACCCATGAATTCACTCCGAATACTAGTAATTTCGGTTACTAGTATCCTACTTGCTCTACCAAAAGTTTGTGAAAATGTTTGGATGTTTGTTACTAAGTAAGGCTCTAACGACTGGAGGGATCTGGCTGAAATTTGGCACAGGGATAGATAATAATTTGGAATAACACAGGCATTTATCCTTGGAATAGGGTCCCATGGGATGCGGGAACGGGATCAGAATTCTATTTGGGCGAAGCCGCGGGCAACAGCTTGTTCTTCATAAAAACAACTCCTAACTGGGCAAAGCAACACAGGTCTACCCAAGGTCTAAAGTGTCGTTGAAGTGATGCGGACAATAGGTTCCCCCTACCGTAATGAGTACTTAGGTACTTAGTGGAAAAATAAGATTTCGAAGAATTGACAACCTGCTCCTCTTTCCGAAGTCGGTAAAAATAGACTGAACTCATTCGCTAACAGGAATGAGGCACTACTTAATCAAATAGCTATAATTTTTGTAGCTTGATGGTAACGTAAGTTGCCCCCGCTGCTACTACGAGTCCGTCTCATAGTTGCGACAAACAAATACGCTGCAATTCGATACGGCGACCATCAGTGGCGCGACAGCACATCAGCTGTACATGCGTTAGTGTGACTGACCGACTGATTGTTTTCTCGACGAACGATAACGCGACATAACTGTCACCCGACAAACTAAAGCGCTAACACTCACAAACATAGATACGTCGAGCGCTGTCGCACCACTGAAGGTCCCCGTATTCTACTGTCGGCCCAACAGTTGTCCCGTATTTGTTTATCGCAACCAGTCGCAACATGTCTACTACTACATCGAGATTTGAGATTGTCATTTAAACAAGAGCGAATAAAATTCTTTTTTATTCTTTTTCTATAGGTACCTACTTTTTGTGTGGGCGCGAGCGCGTGGGCCGCCGCCACCTCCTTCTGCGAGCATGTAATGCTCGCGAAGGAGATGGCGGAGCGCGCCCGGGAGAGATTTAGAACTCTCCCGGCCCGCCGAGCCCGACACTTTACTCGCCGCGCGTCGCAGGCGACTCAGGCGCCGGAGGTCGCTTAACGACCTCCGTCCTCCATGAGCGCAGGCCTGGGGGTGACAGGTGAGGCCGCCTGTCACCCCAGCAGAAGCAGGCCGGGACGGTGGGGCGACTAGCGCCCCTCCCCCAAACCGGGGCAAGACGGGGACACCGTGGTTCCCAAACCCGAGGGTGCCATCTCGAAACCGGAGATGGCCCAGGGAGGTACCTACTTTTTGTGTGGGGTGCGACTGGTTGGATCACCTCCAAGTTTGGGCTACGTGGGCGATGACGCATCAGTGATTGCTCCTCTGGAGTAGTTGGCGTCGACGGCCAAGAGTCTGACCAACCGGCTCTTTTCAGGGCCAGCTGACCCCATTGCACGAGGGGGTCGGAGTATGGCGGGCCTGTAAGGCCCGCGGGGGGGGGGGGGGGTCGATCCAGGTACCCCTCTGCTGTTATCAGAGGGGACACTGCGAATGGCCCAGGGTCAGTCGGAGTGCGAGGGATATGCTCTATGGGTAACCTTACACCCCGGCATCTGTAGACCCGAGACGGCGTGCGGTTTTAGTCGGTTCAAGCCCGACATAACCGCTCCCGCTGGCCGGCGGGGGGGATCCGAAGGGATTACCGCACAATAAAAAAAAAAGGTACTTTGACATTGCGGCTCCTACCTTTTTTTTTTTTTCGTGCGGAAATCCCTTCGGATACCGCCCCCGCTGAAGAGCGGGGGGTCTCCAGCGGGGGCGGTTATGTCGGGCTTGAACCGACTAAAACCGCACGCCGTCTCGGGTCTTAAGACGCCGGGGTGTAAGGTTACCCATAGAGCATATCCCTCGCACCCCGACTGACCCTGGGCCATCTCCGGTTTCGAGATGGCCCCCTTACTTGCTCTCCACTGTGCCATCTGCTAATCAGAGGGACACGTGGAAAGCTTCCGAACAGCCCTCAACAGGGCCGTCCTCGCCTCGGTCGAAGTTGGCCGTAGGCGGCAGCGTCTCTCCCGCCCTAGGAGAGAGGCGCTGCCGTCCCCGTTGCCCAGGGTGCACCGCGTGGAGGTCCCCAACCAAGCACCCCGCGGCTCCTACCTGGCTTTTGATATCTACGTCGGCAAAAAAGTGAGAGTCCGGCTAATACCGGCTTGCTCCTTCTTTGTAGTGTTCTCTCTATCGTAGGTACATCAGATCAGTCTGCCTACGATACACTGTTTTAACCACTCTATAAGGTTGTCAAACTGTCAGCAGTTTGACACCCTTATAGAGTGGTTAAAACAGTGTTCATGAAGTATTAAAACGATAACTTCAGTTTTGACTACTCTAAATAGATTTTAAGCTGTCAGACATTCCATATGCGATAGAGAGAACGCTCTACAAACTCGAACCAAGCCGATTTTAGGCGGACTTCCATTCTTTTTTCCGATGACGCGGACATGCCAAATCGCCCTCAGAAGTTGCTGAACACAAACAAATTTACAAAAGATATCTATATATATAAAAATGAAACCCGTTTTCCGTTGTCACGATATAGCATGAAAACGGCTTGACCGATTTGGCTGTTTTTTTTAAATTAGTTTTCTAATACTCCGTACAAGGTTCTTACGGAAAAAAATATTAAGAAAATCTCTCAGAAAGATTGAAAAATGCGGTACGAAGTTCGCCGGGTCAGCTAGTTTACAATAAAATAAATTAATAGGTAAATAATAATTGATAGATTTGTAATTGTATTTGAAATCTTAAGACGACAAATTTTATATTTTTTAATTTTGGCTTTTTATTTTATGTAAAGTAAAGTAGTCGGTAACTAGGAAAGTGTAAAGTTAATACGATGGCGAGTGTACCTACCTGTTGTACTGACTGTACCTACAGCCTACTCATCTATGTAAGTGTTAACGTTCCTTCAAGATCGTTGTCCAGCCAGTGGTTTATAGTTCATATCTATGGTTTGTTCTACTGTCAGCTCAGTCTGTTAGTCATCGATCATCAATTCCGAAAATCGGTATAATTATTGTGCACATTTTTTTTAATCCAAATTATGGTAAATTGTATCTACTATCTACAACCTAATTACTATTGGGTACGTTACTATTCGACATCGATAGGGACGAATTCTTTAATTTTCCAAACTTTTTAGTTTTAACTGTACCTGCATAATGCCTTCCCCTTTTGTGTTATAGAAATTATTATTATTAATTACTGTGTGATAGAAAATTAATTTGTGATAGTTAAATACTTAGAATATGTATGCACATGTGGGTATTTTAATGATAAATCAGTCTCGGTCTAACTTGTTTTTCATATACAACATGGTTGATTATTCCGAACCTGACCCGAAAATGACCCCTGTGTCCGTTATGTTAGCGTACACAAAAGCTATATCGAGTTGGTTACTATACCATCAAACTCTGTGTAAATACTGCCTAATTAGTGTAAAAATAAAAAAACTCTTCCTCTTTAGTCTAGGAAATAAACACCATTTTCACTGTGTACGCTGGCGTCACGATCAAGCTAGCGTATACACATGGCCGTACTCGAAAACGGCTAATTGTAAAGCAACAGAGTTTACACACAAAAATAGTGCTCTAATACTTCTCTCGCTATGCAAAATTTCGTAACGATTGCCCTTGTAGGTACAGATATTGAACAAGACTTTTCAATGACATTCGGAGCTGGCGTTATGGCAGCGTACACATAATAGTTCTTATAGAAAGGAAACTTTTCTTTTAATAATAATAAATAATAAATAAATATTCTACGACATTCTACACAGCGCTTTCTAGACCCAAAGTAAGCATAGTTTAACTAGCTTGTGTTATGGGTTACAGAATGCGGATAAACATACTTATATACATTTTTTTTTTTTTTTTGTAAATACATACATATTATACATAGAAACACCCAGACCAATGCAAATAGACATATTCATGCATACAAATATTTGCACTGAGCGGGAATCGAACCCGCGCCCCCTGACGTAGCAGTCGAATGCACTACCGCTACGCCACAGAGGCCGTCCGTTTAATACATGCTATATGTATAAATAGTGCGTGAAATTCTGCCTCTATTAGTGTAAATACTTTATGCGAATTCGCAGTGGAATAATTAAAAAATCCATGATAATATGCACAGATTATGCCTTCGGGGTTAGGAAGAGGGTTACGTTGGGAACAAATATTACATTTTTTTTCAAGTTTCTAACCTAACCTGCGACCAGGTCAGGTTTTCGGGTCAGGTTCGGAATAATCGAACATGATGGTTGGTGATATAATACCCACATCTGTAGCATGTTCTAAGTAAGTATTTAACAATAGTAATTAGGTACCACATAGATACAATTTACCACACAAATGACGTGACTACCAGAAATTCGTGGCGAAATACCTAAGTACTTAGGTAATAGGTAAGTGCTTCTAATTTCCTTGTGTACTTATGTAGGTAGTTACTTGTACCTACAATACAATAGCGATAGAGCTAGGGTTTGAGTAGCACGGTGTCCCCGTCTTGCCCCGGGTTGGGGGAGGGGCGCTAGCCGCCCCGCCGTCCCGGCCTGCTTTTGCTGGGGTGACAGGCAGCCTCACCTGCCACCCCCAGACCGGAGGACGGAGGTCGTTAAGCGACCTCCGGCGCCTGAGTTGCCTGCGACGCGCGGCGAGCATGTTGCGGGCTCGGCGGGCCGGGAGAGTTCTAAATCTCTCCCGGGCGCGCTTCGCCATCTCCTTCGCGAGCATTACATGCTCGCAGCAGACTTAGTACCTATGCCTACTAGAAGTAGGTAGGTAGGTGTTTAATATAATTACAGTAGTTAGTTGTATTGTCGTAGCTAGCATTGTAAAACTGTAAAAGTATAAAGCTAGAGTTTAAATTCCTATAGGTCCTATACCTACTGATGAGGTCAAAGTCAAAACTCATTTAATCTGTATAGACCATTAAAACGGCACTTACAAAACGTCAAAAATATCAAAACTAGACAAATGTTTAACAAATGGACCACTGGTTCAAAATGAATTAAATAAGAGTATTAAGTATAGTGAATACTGTAAACCTCACCTACCTATGGGTTAACGCAGGCATAGGCATATAGGTGAAAAACTTGAACAAACGTCAAAAAGTTCGTGCATGTCCACTAACTGGCGGACCAAAAAACCAACAAAAGGACTGATCAACTAATGACGCGAGCCTTTGGCGCCCAAGATTAATATTATATATGAGATATATTGTGCCTCCTTAGCCAGTTAAACACCAAATTATGTAAAAATATTACTTTATTTTATTACCATTCAAATATCACTTAAACATGGTTCGCCTCAAACCGGAGAATGAATCATAACATCTAAAACTCATTTTGACAGTTCTTTTTTTTTATAAGTTTGGATACATTCCAATATATATATGATTGGTTGATTGGGAGCACATCTGCCGTCGCGCCCCGCGCCTTATGCCAAAGAGCAAAAAACATGTTCAGCGGATCTAGAGTACACTGTCAAGATTTTTGCTCAACTATAAAGATAGTAGATAGGTAGATATAATTTTAATGTAAGTTTCTCAAAACTCTAGAAATATGGGTACCTATAGATACTTACGGTAAATAATGAATGGCAGCTTTACCGGTGGGCCGGGATAGTTGATGTTTGGCTGTTTGACCTGCAAGTAGGTCGGCTGCACAGATCGATGCGCTTGCTGCATCTTACTCAATTCAGCGTGCTAGATAATTTATTATCGACCATGAAATTCTGTTACCAAAATATTCAGGTAATCTTTAAACATTAAAATTAGAATTATAAACGGGATATTTACCATGTTTAGTATCTTTTTCGAGAATCCGATATTTCGGCACTGTTACAAGTACCATGATCACGGATTAGAATTATAATTCTAATTTTAATGTAAATGACCATGTCAATCTAAAATCTTTAAACAAGTAAATAAAACTGAATTGTCTGTTTGTTGCGTTAAAATAACAGTGTTTTAATAAATGCATATGAAAATATATGTACACTAGCTGTTGCCCGCGGCTCCGCCCGCGTGGAATTCTAATCCCGTTCCCGCTTCCCATGGGAACCTATTCCCGGGATGAAAAGAAGGCTATGTGTTATTCCGGACTATAGTCTATCCCTGAACCAAATTTCAGCCAGATCCGTTCAGCCGTTTTTGCGTGAAAGAGCAACAAACATACATACATACTCACAAACTTTCGCGTTTATAATATTAGTAGGATAAACATTTCCATCATACATTACTTATGTGTAACTCTAGCGGTTTTGGCAGCGCCCGCCAGAATAGTTCGCAGACGGTAGATTTTTTCCTACTTGCTTGACACTTATATTTTGGACATTAACACAATATCTTTATAAATTGTAGCCCTTCTTTTTTTTTTTCGTGCGGTAATCCCTTCGGATACCCCCCCGCCGACCAGCGGGGGCGGTTATGTCGGGCTTGGCTACGACTAAAACCGCACGCCGTCTCGGGTCTACAGACGCCGGGGTGTAAGGTTGCCCATAGAGCATATCCCTCGCACCCCGACTGACCCTGGGCCATCTCCGGTTTCGAGATGGCCCCCTCGGGAACTATAATTGTAGCCTATGTGTTATTCTGATGTATAAGCTATATTATTGTAAAGTTTCATTAAAATTCATACAGTAGTTTTTACGTGAAATAGTAACAAACATCCATCCATCCCTCCATACTTACAAACTTTAGCGTTTATAATATTTGTAGGATAGATACTTGTATTTATAACAAAAAATATTTTGTTTTTTGTATTTTTATTTGTTTGTTTTTATTGTAAATGCTAATGTTATAAGGTATCACTACATAGTATAAAACAAAGTCGCTTTCTCTGTCCCTATGTATGCTTAAATCTTTAAAACTACGCAACGGATTTTGATGCGATTTTTTTATAGATAGAGTGATTGAAGAGGAAGGTTTATATGTATAATAACATCCATTGCACCCGTGTGAAGCCGGGGCGGGTCGCTAGTAACTTATATAAAGTGGGTGTAAAGTATAAACCCTAGTAGTGCATGGAAGGAAAAACACATTTCAATGTTTACATAAATCTAAGTTTATCTAATACCTTTAACTTGCACTTCTTGTATCTATACAATTACAAAAACAATTACATTTAAAACAGCGTTAACTTTTAACACCGTTGGCATTGACACAAATACAACACATTTCTTGATCATTGATTGTAAACAATGAGACAATGCTGCGACCCGGTATTTTTAGGGTTCCGTGGCCAAATGACAAAAAACGGATCCCTTATAGATTCGTCATGTCTGTCTGTCTGTCCGTCCGTATGTCACAGCCACTTTTTTCCGAAACTATAAGAACTATGCTGTTGAAACTTGGTAAGTAGATGTATTCTGTGAACTGCATTAAGATTTTCACACAAAAATAGGTGTTCAGTAACGGGGTCTTCAGGACTCTTCAATAACTTGTGTATTTAAAAATATTCGAATAATGGTTTATTTGACTGAATTTTACAATATATTAGAAATAAGTAGGTGACGGTATGTGTTCCGTACGGAGACAAAATCGTTAAGACGTACAAAAATGCTTCAAAAGTAGCGGGGTGTCAAAGACGCCCCCTGCGTTCAGTAATTTCGAGCTTCAAGCTTTTGTTCGGTCAATGAAAAAAAGATGGCGCTAGTTGTTGCGCCGACATGCCCCCGGCCTTGGAAGCTCCGACTTCCAAGGATACTGCTTCAGAGGTCATCATGGCTGCTATCCTCAGGCTGCTGTGGTAAAAGACATATCTTGGAGAATGCTCTCCTGACGATCCCACTGGCGGTGCGTATATCGGCAACACGTGAAACACCATCGGCTCCCGGGAATACTTGAATAACGCGGCCCAGTTTCCATTTGAGAGGCGGCGTACCATCTTCCTTGATCAGGACTAAACCGAGCATAGGAACGTCAGTTTTATCTGACTTCCACTTGGTCCTCTGCTGTAGCTCGGACACGTATTCTTTAGACCACCGTTGCCAGAATTGCTGACGTAGTTGCTCCACACGGCTATAACGATCGAGGCGTGATGTTGTCGCATTAATCAGGTCTTCGCTGGGAGGTGCGGTCAACGGTCGGCCGATGAAAAAATGACTCGGTGTCAGAGGGTTTAGGTCGTCAGGATCTGAGGACAGTGGTGACAGGGGACGGGAATTCAGGACGGCTTCAATTTGTGTTAAAACCGTGCTAAGTTCCTCGTATGTTAAGTTAGCATTGCCTACAGTACGTTTAAGGTGATATTTACAAGACCTTATCCCACTTTCCCATAAGCCTCCAAAATGGGGTGAATACGGTGGGATAAGATGAAATTCAATGCCGTCATTGGCGGCAAAGTCAACAAACTGTTGATAATTATTGTTAAGAAAATCACGAAATTCCCTAACAGCTCCTACAAAATTCCTTCCATTATCTGAATAGATAGCATTAGGTTTACCCCTTCTGCTAATAAAACGCTTTAGAGCTAAAAGGTAATCGTCGGTGGATAAACTAGTGACGAGTTCTAAGTGAACGGCTCGTGTGAGAAAACAAATAAACAAACAAATATACGCCTTAGTTAAACGGGCTCCCCTCCCCCTTCTATTTAATATGAAGACTGGCCCAGCATAGTCCACACCAGTTCGTATGAACGGAAATCCAGGATCTAAGCGCTCAGCTGGTAAATTACCCATGATAGGATTCAAAGTTTTGCCTTTATTTCGCGTACACACAAAACATTGACGAACTATTTTACGTATTAAATTTCTTGCACTCAGCAGCCACCAGAATTCGCGTATACTAGACAATAGAAGTTGTGGGCCGGCATGGAGTAAACGTTTATGTTCATGTTTGACTAATAGAACCGTAAAATCATTTTTAGAACACAATAGAATCGGATGTTTCTTGTTATAATCGAAACTAAGCGAATTCCCCAGTCTACCACCTACTCTAATTATCTTCTGATCATCCATAAACACGTTGAGACCCGAAACACGATTATATTCTTTTCTATTTGTATTTATCGGAACATTATTTAATAATTTATCATAAAGATCGGGGAACGATTGTCGTTGTGCAATTCTAACTAGCATGCGTAGCGACGCGTTTAACTCGTGAACAGATAACAAACCGGTTTCTTGTTTACATTCGTCGGTGCACTCGCTTCGATCTGCTACCATAGCACGCAAGTATTTTATAAATCGGTACGTATAGGCACCTACACGTTTAAGTTCATTGAATGAGGAATACGTATCGAACGGTATTTGATTCTGAGTCGTGCAAACGAAATTTAATGATTTATTAATTGATTTTAATTCTGGGAGATTTATATTAAATGAGTTACGATTATCATATGACGAAAATGATTCATTATGATTTTGTAAGTAAGACGGTCCATTCCACCATAAGTTATTATTAATTAATAAATCTAGACTCATTCCTCTGGACAGTAAATCAGCTGGATTGTCCTTACTAATGACATGTAGCCATTTTGAATTACTAGTAAGTTCGTTAATTTCTGTGACCCGATTTTGAACAAACGTTTTTAAGAGGTGTGGCGACATTTGAACCCATCCTATAACGATAGTGGAGTCAGTCCAAAAGTATACCTTGGTGAAAGACATGCGTAATGAGTCGACTATTCGTTTATAAAGCCTAGCTCCTACCAGTGCGCCGCAAAGTTCGAGACGAGGTATACTAATGGCCTTCAAAGGTGCTACCTTTGTTTTGGCACACAGCAGTCTAACGGTGATTTCTGAACCATCGTTATAAGTACGTACGTACGCGCACGCCCCATATGCACTTTGAGATGAATCAGTAAATACGTGAAGCTCCTTACACTTGGCGTTTTCACTGAATGCATAACGTGGAATTTTTAATTCATGTAAACATTGTAGTGTGTTAATGAAATGATTCCACGTTGATGCAATGTCGTATGATACAGGCGTATCCCAGTCGAGCTTGCTAAGCCACAGGTTTTGTAGTAATACTTTTGCAATTATAACTACAGGGGACAGTAGGCCTAATGGGTCGTAAATCTGAGAAATAGTAGATAGCATCAGACGCTTTGTTTTGGCTGCGGTAGAATGCTCGTCAACTTTGGTGATATAGTACAACTCATCAGTGTCGTTATGCCAGCCTATGCCGAGAGTTTTGTTTTGTGTATGCTCGTCGACGAACATATCAACCGGCGCGCTACGCATTACGTCAGAGTTGAACGTCCACTTGCGAAGTGTGAAGCCACCAGACTGCAGCACCCTTGAAGTTTTTTCACAGATTAATAATAATTTCTCATATTTATCATGTCCCGTTATTAAATCGTCAACGAATATGTCGTTAATTATGACGCGTGAGATGACGTCGTCACTGCAGTCCAATGCTAGCTGCCGTATACAGCGCATACTTAAGTATGGCGCTGATGCAGTCCCGTAGGTAACTGTATTAAGTTGATAGACGTTAAGAGGATCCACGGGTTTCTCCCGCCAAAGGACAAGTTGCAATGGTCTCTGATCCTGTTGGATCCAGGTTTGCCTGAACATCTTCTCTATATCTGCACAGGCAACGTATTTATACAGCCTGAACCGTAGTAGAATAGAGAAGATATCGTTTTGTAGCTTTGGGCCTGGTAACTGAATATCATTCAGTGACTTTTGTGACGTAGTTGGAGCACTTGCGTTAAATACTACTCGCAGTTTAGTGGTGCTACTGCTTTCTTTGAACACCCCGTGATGTGGTAGAAAGTAGTTAGGATTTTTTATGTTATTAATACGCGTCATATGGCCTAAGTCCTCGTACTCACGCATAAAATCGCAGTACATACGTTTATAGTCAGGGAAACGTTCTAGCTTACGTTCCAATGACAAGAACCTAATTTTTGCCATAGCATACGAATCGCCTAAAGTACCAGGTGATTCCTTCAAGGGTATACGAACAGAAAATCTACCGTCAGTCTCGCGCTTTGTAGTGGTAACAAATATCTCCTCACACAATTGTTCGTCTTGGGTGAGAATGTTACCTGACTGTGGTATATTTTCTAACTCCCAAAATCGTTCCATCTGGTTATTTAAACTTTGAACAATGTTACAATTAATTTTTTCCCGAACGCTTACATTTTTTGTGTTCATGGGACCAGATATTAACCAACCTAGCTTAGAATTCTGAAGATAGGGTCCGTTAACTAAACGAATTCTATCACCGTCTAATAAGTCCCAAAACAGGTCCGCACCAATCAATAAATCAATTTCGGAAGGTACATGATAAGTAGGATCTGCCAATTGAACATAAGGCGGTATACGTAAAAATTTGGTATCAATGTTTGTCGAGGATAGATTATTTGTAATACGCTCCAAGACGAAACATTGAACCGTGGTAGTGTAATCGCATAGTTTGGAACGCATTATTATTTTACACGATTGACTCGATTGTGTGACAGATTGTGACACACCGCAAATTTGTATAGTGGACTGTATTGTATACGCATTAATTTGTTTTCGCAGTTTATCCGTAATAAAACTGTGTTGACTTCCATTGTCTAGCAGCGCTCGGGCTGTGACAACTCGCTTATTACGGTCGTCAACCAGTTCTACTAATGCCGTGCTTAGCAATACCGATTGTTTGTGCCGATACCCTAATGTATTACAATTCGCATTATTATCGATAGATATTGTACATAGTGCAGTCGACGTCATAGTTTGAGACAAATTGTGAGCAGCTGTGTTCTCGCTACCTACACAAGTATAACTATCGGTACCGGTTAAATGTAGTAACGAATTGTGTTTACGTTCACAGAGCTTGCACGGACCAAACCGACAATCAGAAAGTAGATGCCCCATCCGTAAACAATTGCGACATAATTGTTTATTATCCACGAATTTAATTCTTTCCTTAATAGGTAAATTTAGGAAAGTGTAACACGAATATAAATAGTGATTGCCATTACAGGAAGGACAGTTAATTAAATTACGTTTACCGTTGTTAATATTGGATTTGCCTTTAGAACCGGTCGTGCTCGTAGATACATAACTATGTACAGACGCATTATTTTTATGTTGAATTGATTTTGTGTCGGTGATAACCGGTTTGCTTTGTGAGTTATTACGATTTGCGCTTATCATTTCTAACATATCCGCTTTATTTCTAAGAAATGAAAGCAAATCTTCCAACTTTAATTTTTGAGACGAAGTCGTGATAAGTGACCCTTTATGGTTTTCCCAATCGCGTTCCGTATTGGAGTCGAGTTTTGATGCGATTAAATAAATAATTAAAGTATCCCACGACTCTGTAGGTTCGTCTAACGTTTTAAGAGCACGAAGGTTTCGTAAGATAGTGTCAATTAACTTCCTAAGTTGCGATGCCGATTCCTGTTTTAAAACCGCTATAGAAAATAAAGATTTTAAATGATTGTGTACTAAAAGTTTAGTATTATGGAATCTATTTTCTAGCAGTTCCCACGCATGTAGGTAATTAGTAGCCGTGAATTCCAATGCACTAATAACTTGTAGCGCAGCGCCACTGAGTGAAGATCTTAAATAATGGAATTTCTGAATCGTATCTAAGTCTGTACGCTTATGGATCATGGTGGTATACGAATTTTTATACTCAAGCCAGTGATCATATGATCCATCGAACGTAGGTAGTTTTATCTCCGGTAACTTGATGTTCGCACGAGAAGAATGACCGTTACAATTTGATTTTGAATCACAAGAACTTTCACTAGTCTTTCCACCTTCAATTAAACTTTCAGCAGTAGCTAATGCGTTGAAGTAAATTGACTCAAGAGCTTCTACGTAATCAATATTTGAAGAAACTTCTACCTCGGGACATAGAAGTTCTATTTGACCTTCTATGTCATTGAAAGTTTTAAAAAGGTCGTTACTAGCCTGCATTCGAAATTTAATTTCTTTAATTTGAAATTGAGATGGGGTAATATCTTGAAACGATTCTAAATATTTTTTAAAGTTGGTAAATCTACACTTAATGTTGCCTCGCTGTCTTTTGAGGTCAGAAAGGTTTCCTAACGCTTTTCTAGTGGGAGAAACTGACGAGCCACTTGGAGGCACCACTAATTTATCCTCACCACCCATTATAAGGCTTACAGCAAAGAAAAGATAAGTACTTACGGTTTTCACCTGCGCGGCAATCACAGTACAACGATTCTGTAAAACACAATAACACGATTTTAACACAAATTCGGTTAGGAGAGGAGTAGACGGGTTTGAACACCTGACCGTTGAACTGATGAATTTGCGGTTCACGATGCGATGAGAAGACAGGCGATTCCGTATTTCGACGTGCTTCTCCGTGATCCGGCCGAAGGATCAATATGTTCAGTAACGGGGTCTTCAGGACTCTTCAATAACTTGTGTATTTAAAAATATTCGAATAATAGTTTATTTGACTGAATTTTACAATATATTAGAAATAAGTAGGTGACGGTATGTGTTCCGTACGGAGACAAAATCGTTAAGACGTACAAAAATGCTTCAAAAGTAGCGGGGTGTCAAAGACGCCCCCTGCGTTCAGTAATTTCGAGCTTCAAGCTTTTGTTCGGTCAATGAAAAAAAGATGGCGCTAGTTGTTGCGCCGACAATAGGAAAAAGGCAATAAATTTTGGGGGCTCCCCATACTTAGAACTGAAACTCAAAATTGTTTTTTGCATCAAACCGTATACGTGTGGTGGTATCTATGGATAGGTCTTCAAAAATGATATTGAGGTTTCTAATATCATTTTTCTCTAAACTGAATAGTCTGCGCGAGATACACTCCCAAAGTGGTAAACTTGTGTGTCCCCCTCCCTTGTATCTTCTAAAATAAGAGAATGATAAAACTAAAAAAAAAAAAAATGATGTACATTACCATGTAAACTTCCACCGAAAATTGGTTTGAACGAGATCTAGTAAGTAGTTTTTTATTAATATGTCATAAATCGTAAAACGCAACTTTCAATCAACTCAATTTTTTTTTTTAAAAAGCATTATTATGTTACATGCTACTACTACCTTTCATGGGCCAGTCCGACTCGCACTTGGCTGCTTTTATATTTTCGTGCCCCGGTGTGACTATTTCAAAAACGGTGATTCAGATTCAGTAAAATATGCATATAGTCACAGGTAAAATAACATAATACGTATCTACACAGACAACGAGGGAGCCATTAACATTATTGTGTTTGTCTATGACGTCGGCTTCAATAAATATTAGGCATCAAAGTGTTATTGAGTTTCTGGTGGTAAATTTTCCGTAAAGGTTAAGAATAAGTGCCCGGTTCAAGTGACCGAAACAATAGGTACCTTTTTTTTTTTTTTTATCGTGCGGAAATCCCTTCGGATACCCCCCCGCCGGTCAGCGGGGGCGGTTATGTCGGGCTTGCACCGACTAAAACCGCACGCCGTCTCGGGTCTTCAGACGCCGGGGTGTAAGGTTACCCATAGAGCATATCCCTCGCACCCCGGCTGACCCTGGGCCATCTCACCACTAACAGCATCGCTCATCCTGTCTCCTCTGAAAGCAGAGGAGTACGGAGAGCGATGTGTTCCCGCCACGTTGGGTATTGGCCGACGATCAATGCCAACCCTATGAAGGGGTGAAGGGGAAGCCATTGACCGCCGCCCAGGGTGTACCGGCCGCTCCGATTCCGTTCCCCCCGGACTGCAGCGGGATCGGAATCGGAGCGACACTCGAGGAGGTTACCCAACACACACCCCAAACAATAGGTACCTACTTATAATTGGCAAAATTTAGGTGTACACTATTTGGGGATATAGGCAAATACATCGTTATCAGCGTTACTACTGGTTGCATACGAAATTTCCACTTTAGAGTACGGGTTACACTATCCTACTCTCTTATCTCGGCTTTTATGGGACCGACTACCGTTTACCCTCCCCCCCCATCCCTAGAGGGAGCCTAAATTCATGAGAACCTCGTCCGTTGATCTGCAGGTTTACCGCAAGCAGGCAAAGATGGCTTGGGCTCTAGCAATACCTACTTATCCCAAACTTATAACTTGGAATTGCTCCCTTTCAGTTGATCTGCTTTTTCTATGATCCGCTACGTGTTCCAGGGTTAATATGTTCGCTCTAAATCGGATTAATAGTCGGTAAGTTATAATATATCGAACAATGTTAGTGTATGTCGCACCGCCCCGCGTATCAATTTGCTAATACTATTAGCATATCACCTTCGCTAGGTCCTATCTGAGGCTTCAATTGCTTATCGATTAAGTTTAAAAACATTTTCTAAGTCCATTTAAAGTGGTCGTAAACGTGTTTAGTATCGACATTAGTGTTGCTAAGCTTTTATTTATTACTATAGTATCGCCACGCGGTTTAACCCACGTAAGTCTTATTCCCGTGGGAATATCGGGATAAAAAGTAGCCTATTGCTCAGGTACTTTTTGCATAACCGCCCCCGCTGGCCGGCGGGGGGGTATGGGTATCCGAAGGGATTTCCGCACGAAAAAAAAAGGTACTTTTTGAGCCAATTCGTTACAAACATACTTACATACCAATCTTTCCTCTTTATAATATTAGTAGGTATAGATGATCAATCATGTCGTATGAGGTCTAGACAAGACACTCGTGGTGCAAACCTCACCAGCGAGCCGGACGAGGCTCTGGCACAGGGTTTCCTCTCGTAGTGGGGGTCAGACGGCAGTCGCTCCTATAAAAGCCGCAAAAATCAAATCTAAAGGAGAAAGAGTAAGCAAATCCCGGGCTCTGAGGCATGCGTTCGGGATTTCCCCCGGACCTACCGGACCACGCTAACACATGAATAAGAACAGATGTAATTTTTCCAGCTCTTTTATGATTCTTCCTTCAATAACCTCAGTTAAATTATTTATTTTAACTAGTACCTACCTAATCCAATCACAGTAAATAAAACGACTGTCTAAACAATGAGGATGTCACACAGGTCACATACTGAGCGAGCCAGCGATAGCACTAACCAATATACTGCTGAATGTCCCATGAAGGAGACAGATTGTAGTAAATAATGAAAACAAATAAAATACTAGTAGGTACCTAATTTTCACTTCCGATTTTACGAGTGTATAAAGGCACCTAACCGCTTACAATCAACCGGGTTTTACAATATTGTTTGTCCTTTAAATCGTATACAAAATACTATAAAGCCGAATCAACTTCAAGTATTTCATTGTTAGTGTTCGAATAGTAATTGAATAACAATATTGTAATATATATTGTCAAGCGTAGCGAGCCGAAGGCGAGCGAAAAGTGTCTTTGGTTTCAAAGTTGGATTTCAAACAAATGATACTCCTCCGAGACCGTTTGACCGATCGCGACCAAATTTGCCACGGTGATCAAGTAGACATTACTGAGTATCGTAAGGTGTCGAATGTCCAGATCGGTCTTACCATCGAGGAATAATCACCGAAAACCCAAATCAATGGAAAAAGTCGACCGGTCACGTTGACCTATTGTTGGATAGGCAATCTCGCTACGCTTAAGTTTGGGTTGATTGCTAAACTGACAACCGTCCTAGTAATAAATAATATAACAATAAATATTCAATATGTAATAAACAATAGTAATAATAATATTGAAAGTTTAATTGACTCTTACTTAGCTCCCAAAATCTGATACGATGTACATGCAGTTCAAAATTAATTGAAGTTATATCTTGCCTATAACCTGTTTTTGATACATAAAAAAATAATAAATCACTCAAATAGTTTTGAATTATGTTCAAAAAAATTAAACAGTTTAGTGGGCCAAAAGTTACTGAATAGACTTTCACGCGTAAATTCATCACCATAATCTTATATCGTTGGTGATATTGTGTTACCATATTCAGCATTTTGCTCCAATAAGGCCTTATTTTTAATGGTATTTTCTTCAAAGTTCGTTCCTCATGCTAGCTAACTGTTGTGACGAGACCGTAGTTCAGGGTGTCATCGACGAAATAAATTCTGTTATATCTATTGCGTATTTGAAATATTTCGAGCACTTTAAAAGACAAAGAGTTCATTTCTATAGTCCTGTTCTCAAATAACCAAATGCTTTAAAATACTGACTCGTTTCTCAATACAGAATGATCAAATTCCGCACTTCTATTTACAATAACAAGGCCTTGAAAAGAAATCTTTTTCCGGCCAATACTTTATTATCCCCGATTCTAGCGCCCAGACTTCTTTATTCCACGGTTTAAGAAGATTACATCACGTCACTAAAACTTTATTCCGTCGAGATAAGACTGATTTTTGTAGCTTCAGTACAGTTACGAAATATAACTGCGCAAGCGTGACGGTATCGACTGTCCCCTCTCGTCCCTCGCTTAAGCTTGAATGTACCTAGTTACCACAGGACTCGAATATAACAGACGCAACTATATAGGTAATACGATAGATACTGGCTTTCATCCACTACATCATGGCTTATATCTATTCTCCCAATACTTCTTATAGATCACAGAATCGTTCATCAAGTTCATCGTCGAGCTAATACGTTTATGAGTGCGGACGAGTTTTAAAACTACATAACACGCCAATTAAATCAATGGAGCACCAATTTTAAAGTATGAACTCGTTGAAAAGTACATCTATTGGGTGCAACTACCAAAATGTTGGGGCTCAAGCCAACCCCACCTGCGACCCGGTACACCTCCTAATTAACGGACCAGGCTCTGGTGTGGGCTTACCTCTTGAGGTCGAAGGTTCAGGTGCCAGTCACTACCCTTAAACCTAACCGAACCAAATTCTGTAAAGACGGAGTAGGAAAGCGAACCCTGGGCTTCAAAGTGCAAGCTTTGAATGGCACCGGGATTTGTTTGGACACACCTGTAAAGGTTTTTTTGACTACTTTGTACATTATACGCCATGATGATCCTTGATTGAGACATGTAAATAAAAAAAAATGCGCTTGAAAGAAAAAGAAAACACCATATAGTGTATTTTAATCACCCACAAACTATTTCTGTATAACTAACGTTATACGGCAAATTTTCCAATATTTGTGGACTCACATTTGATATGTTTTATTCACTAACAACAACTTCAATATATCGATAACTCGTAGCGTTTCCAGAAGCATCTAAAATAGAATAACTGTAATAGAATACGGTTGCATAATCGATTAGTATTACCGGGGTGAGGTGATGAGGTTAGCTTTCAGTTTAACTACGAAACGGCCAAACTTCGATATTTCCCGTGAAGCGGCTGCCATCTGGGCCTGTACACAAAGTTAAGTAGATTCTACTAGTAGAATCACTTCAAAGCGAACACAATAAAGTCCGAAATGTATGGGAGTAACATTATTTGTTACATGTGATATGTCGACAAATTATATTACTCACGTTATGGCCAATATATTGTGGCTTTGTCTAGGCGCCCTGATCTTCGTAACCCACAAGCGATTCCGAAGTTTTATAGTTAGCTCAAGTCAACCTCATCTGCCAGCCGGGTACAACTGCTCATTGATGGCGAGACTGGCATAAGTTTACTTCACGGGGTTGGGAGTTTAGACAGAGTCGCTACCGAAAAAGTTAAGACAAGCGTACCTCAGGGTGGGGTTCTTTCTCCGCTCTTATTTTCCATATTCATAAATTCTGTTACGACCCTAATATCCTGCAAATTCCATCTCTATGCCGACGATCTGCAGCTGTACCATCATTTTGCTGTAGCTGATATCTGCCATGAATTGTGACCTGGATCGGATAAGTGTATGGGCCAAATCATTTGGATTATGCATCAACTCATCCAAGTCACAGGCAATGATCATTGGCAGCAATTACATGCGCAGCAAGCTTGATCTGACTACGCTGACCCCTGTTCTTCTGAACGGCACTCCAATACCCTACTCAGATACCGCCAAGAATGTGGGTATACTCATTGATGCCAACCTATCCTGAAGTGCCGACATTGACGAAGTCAGCAAAAAGGTTCGTTATACCTTTCACTTCCTGAAATGCCTCCAGAGCTTTTGACCCTTAAAAACCAAAATTAGCCTTGCCCAAACTCTTATCCAACCCATTATTGACTACGCTGACGTCTGCTATTTAGATGCCACTGAGGAGCTCCTAAATAAACTTGAGAGGTTGCAAAACTTGTGCATTCGCTTCATATTTAATCTCAGAAAGTATGATCACTTTTCACATTTTCCCAATGAACTCAAGTGGCTCCTCGGAATCTGTCTTCTCTTCAATATTCTGTATAATCCTTCAGCGCCGTCTTACCTGAGGGAGCGGTTCTCATTTGTCCTCACTCCTGATGCTCCATGCAGGTCAAGCATTCGCTCTATCCTATTCCCTTCACACAATACTAATTTTTACTCTTACTCCTTCTCTGTGCAAGCGGTTAGACTGTGGAACTCACTTCCATCTGACATCAGAGCCAGCAATACCATATCTGCCTTCAAAAGTAAAGTCCATAAATACTATCTTTCTTCTATATGCCGAAGAAACTACTTTGCCTGTATGCATATTTGCTTATTTATTGTCTATTTAGGTATAATATTTTTATTTATATTGAATATTATACTGAAATATATATTTGTGTATTTATATGTATATTTTTTGTAATTTTATTTATGTATGTGTGTGTACTCACTGTTCTTTCACGTTTTCATACACACATTAATACACCTTTTTCTTATTCTTCACGATCTCCTCTCGCCGATCTGCTGGAAGAAATTTCTTAAAGAAATAAGCAGTACTATTGTGCCATACTTTCCACCATCCATAGATTATAATCATATTATTGTGTGTGCATAAATTTTTAAATAAATTAAGGTTTGCACGAATAGATTGGTTTGATCAGATGGTTACTTACCATTCTCATTAACATATCCTTCTCAAGTAACAGGGAAGTACCCAAATAAACTACCTATGTATTATGATTCTCATGCTGCATTTGGAATTATGATAATGCTTTTAATATCTTTCTTCAATTGCTATCTATTTTCACATTCTCCTCTTTTATTTCCCCTTTTGAAACTTTATAAGTATGTGACATCTGAATCATACTACCTGCATACATACATACTGTCACGCCTCTTTCCCAAATGGGGCCACATGGTTCCACTTGCCACGATCCTGGCATACACAATTTGCGTCTTCTACTTTCATATTATTTTTATACATGCTCACCGGTTGCCACCCGATCTTTCTTTCATCTGAATGTGATGATGACTATGAGCTAACTAATCTGGTGATGAAGCTAGGAAGAAAATACTCTTCAACGGCTATTAGTAAACCTCTGGGAGTTATTTAATTTGTTTTCACGAGTTCTATACTAAGTGTGCGTTTCGTCGCATTTCTTTCACTTCGTAAATGCTTCACTTTGTCCATATCGCGAAACGTCATATTCCTGAATAGACCACTACGTGATTTGGAGCTTCCTTGTTTCCACACGAATAATAGTAAGAACACGAAACTTCTATCCCACCAAAAACATAAATGTAAAAAGGAGAGCCAAGTTCAATACAAAAATTATGCTTAGCTGTGGGCTTCGCCGCAAAAAGAATGAAGATCTAAATGAGTGCCAAGTTCTAGGCAAAATCGAAATATATATTTATAGGAACAAAATAACATTATGAAAAAGTATTAAACTCTATTTCTTTGCTTTATTAAATACTTATAACAATTGCTGTTATTTAAAAATGTGAGATCTTAAAGTAGGTTAGATTTGACTTGGCCAGTTTTTATCATATATATATATGTTGAATAACTTTATAAAATGACTGATGTAATGAAAACTGGCCATGTCAAATCTAACCTAATTTAAGATCTCACATTTTTAAATAACAGCAATTGTTATAAGTATTCAATAAAGCAAAGAAATAGAGTTTAATACTTTTTCATAATGTTATTTTGTTCCTATAAATATATATTTCGATTTTGCATAGAACTTGGCACTCATTTTGATCTCCATTCTTTTTGCGGCGATGCCCACAGCTTAGCATAATTTTTGTATTGAACTTGTCTCTCCTTTTTACATTTATGTTTTTGGTGGGATATCATTACTTTTGTAAAGAAAACTAGGCAGGTAAAATAAATAAAATAAATAAAATAAATAAAATAAATAAAATAAATAAAATAAATAAATAAATATTCTACGAAATTCTACACAACGCTTTCTAGACCCAAAGCAACCATAGTTTAACTTTCTAGAACGCGGATAAACATACTTATATACCTTTTTTTTTTGTAAATACATACATATTATACATAGAAACACCCAGACCAATGCAAATAGACATTCATGCATACAAATATTTGCACTGAGCGGGAATCGAACCCGCGCCCCCTGTCGTAGCAGTCGAATGCACTACCGCTACGCCACAGAGGCCGTCAATCGTCAGAGGTCGTCACAGGTATTGAGATTTAATGTTTTTTCTTGCGTTTCCGCTGTGTGGTAACGTGTCTTAATCCTTATTGCGATTATCGATTGGCGCTGCATTAACTTTAAGCATTTGATAAAGCTGTACCATTCATTTTCCATTTTGTGCAGAGAATATATTGTATACTCTTCATAAAAATCTTCTTTATCTTCGGTTACCTGAGTGAGAATTGAGTACTGATTTTTTACTCCTATATCATTTTCATCTCGGGAATATTGAATGCTTGTTTAGCGCGTATTACAAGTTTTTTGTATGGGGACACCACTTATTTTTTGATTCTTTTATTTTTATTTTTTTTCCTACGCTTACACACAATTACCGAGCTGGATTCCAAATTTCATCCTTCTAGGTCATCTGGAAGTAGGTTAGGTTTCAGTCAGTCAGTGCTAAAATTTACGACTTTTTGACCTTCATATCTTTATAACCATTTGAGCTAGCTTTATGAAATTTGGGCTTCTACATGTCCTTATGGATATAATTAAACACACGAAGTTTTACCTGTTTAAGTTAAAGAGGTTTTGAGTTATAGATGAATCAAAAGTGGCACCAAGTGGTTCGTGTAATATTACACTCTGCGCTGGCTAGCCAGTTCCTTAGCTTGAACTTGGCTTGACACACTGCCGCGTGTCTAGATTTGAAGACATGGTTACTGGTCAAGTTATTACTCGACTGAAAGAGTTGTTTATGGACAAAACTTTTCTTGTGAATTTCCTATGAAATCGTTACAAGTTGTTTCCTAATATTATTGAATGTTAATTTGTATGGCTACATTAACTTATTTGGTAAAAGAAAAACAGGGTTCGACAAACCATTACATTTTGGTTTTGTGGTATTGTGCAGATGACTTTAAAAATTTAAGAGTTTTTTTCTTATTTCTTTCCTTATTTTCTTATTCTTCTTCTTTTTTTTTCTTATTTATATAATATAAGTGTAGTCCATTGAAATGTTACATTTTTTAGGTTTTACCTTGCGCTTTTAAGAGGACGCAATTTTATTTTTCTGATGTGTAGGGGGGGTCAGTGTAAAGCTAAAACCAAGTTTGTGGGGTCGCCACTCTTGTCCCACGGCCGCCATCTTGAAAATATTGGTTGAAATGGTTTTTACGATATATCTCAAACTATTTATCTGATAAAAAAAAATTGTTAACATTTTTTGTTGCAAATTAAATTTTCTACAACTTTGGTCCAGTAACTTTTGTTGTTTATTTATTTTGTTATTATAATTTTTTAAATTATTAATTTTGCAATATTATTAATAATTAATTACTGACTCTTTTCCCCACTACCCACGAGGTAGAGTCTGGAGGCCCGTTTTTTTACGTGGTATCCCCAATAGGCATAATCCACGGTGATTTTCTAAATTTGAACTACTCTGTCCTCAGTCTTTTCGATGGACCAGGCTGCGGCTCAGCATCTGTTCGGCTTTCTGAATTAAATATCAGTGGGAGAACTGGAGAAGGAAGGGGTGTTAATGTCGGCGGTTCATCATCAAAGTCATTTTCATTTATTAATTTTGAGGGCCCCATTACGTTGCTGCAAGTCTCTCCAGAACAATGGACCTGATGGTAGACTCGGAAAGTATGAAAGCGAGCTGTGTCTGGTGTTGGAGGCAGTGAAGATAAGTTAAATGTACTTTTTGTCACTGCCTTGGCGAATTGTTTGTGTCTTAGGCTGTCAAGAGAATTATCATCTTTTTTACCACCGTATAAAGAGATAAAAAAACGTTTCCGAAAAAAGTTATAAGCGAAAATCGCTTATAACTTTTTTATTTATAGTTCTACGATAAAAAGTTACTGGACCAAATTTGTAGAGGATTTAATTTGCAACAAAAAATGTCAATAATTTTTTTTTATCAGATAAATAGTTTAGGAAATATATCGTAAAAACCATATCAACCTCTATTTTCAAGATGGCGGCCGTGGGACAAGGGTGGCGACCTCACAAACTTGGTTTTTAGCTTTACACTGAACCCCCCTACACTTGAAAAAATGAAATTGCGTCCTCTAAAAAACGCAACCCCAAATGTAACTTTTCAATGGACTAATGGTGAATCCATATAACATTATTCCTGACAGCTTATTCTAAAGATTTGGTAAAAAATAATAATTAGTGATGTTTCAATAAAGTCAAATAATTGAATTTTAAGGTAAAATTATCATTCAACAAAATTCTATGTCATCTAGTCCGCCTTGCCCAAGAAAATATTAATAACTTATTAAACAAATTTCTCAAACGTATATAATATATGATACATTAATACACAACTTAGAACAACCATATAGTGTCGTGAGGCAAACGAACCACTCAGCACACTAGCAAAGCGATCACTTTCCCCCGTATTAGGCTGTACCTGTTCCCTAGAGAGCACATTACGCAGCGTTTTTCCAAACTAGACGTAAGCATTATGTACTTGTCAGTCCATAAAGGGTAAATTGTGTGAACCGAGGTATAGGGAACATTCAGATATCTAATAGCTGAAGCGATGCGTAATTTCAAACGTTATCAGGTTGAAGTATCTACAGGTATGAAGAAGAGTGCATTCGCCAGTAAAATAAATTTAGCTTTCTGCACTCGTAATCGAAATCTAATTCTCCTCCTATGCACATAATATGCTTAAAAATGACTTGTTCTTCAAAATTTCCTTTTCATTTATTAATTTGATGACTGACGAAATGATAGCATAACATTTACGATATTGAACGGAAAATTCCAAGGTCGCGGGTTCGAACTTCGTCCACAACACTAACGATATGAACAAACGTTTTAGCTTAATTGGAATTGTTAATCAGATTTGTATATTTTTAGTATATTAAACAAACTGTTTTCAACAAATAAGCATTCGTGTCACCAGATGGTAAGCTGTCACCGTTGGTTTCTGGAAGCTTCCAACAGTAGTGATGTTACTTGCACGTAGCCAACCTCGCCTGCAAGCCGGTATACCTGCTGATTGACGGAGGAGGCTCTGGTTGGGGAGTCAGACGTCAGTCGCTCCCATAAAAGATAAATCAAAAGAAGGAGAAGGAGTAACCGGACCCCAGGTTCCGAGGTTAAGCCTCGGATGCAACGGAGAACAATGCCAAGATGATAATGCCCGTGCCCGGTTCAATCACCTGTTAATACCTACATAAAAAAGTTTTGCGCGTCTATTGAAGCAAAACTACCAATGCAGATATCTGTACTGTAATAGGCGTAACGGTATAGCGTTCAATTGTTCGTTCAGTGTTCGTGAGTTCGATTTTTGCTCAGTGGAAATATTTCAACGCATTCATTTATATATTTGCGCTGATCTGGTTGTTTCTATGTATAATATGTATGTATTGAAGAAAAAAAAATCTAAGTATGTTTATCCGCATTCCAGAACCCTTATTACAAGCTAGTTGGGCCATGTTTACTTTTGGTGTAGGTAGTGCTATGTAGTTGTCCTAGAATATTATATTATCAAGAAGCATGTCATAACTGCACATCTTTACTAAGTGATAAGTGTAAGATGTATACTTACCGTTATAATGTTATCAAATATCCATTTTACCTATTAATATTCCCCCGGGGGTTCCATCCATTACGGTTTAAATATCCCCACTGCCAAGGTCAGAGCGATCGATGTGCCGCGTGACAGAGAAACAGTTATATATCATGTTTTCTGTCTTCTTCTAGCGGAAAATCTCTGTTGTTAGAACACGTCAGTAAAGTGTTGGTAAACATAGAAAAAAGGGGAGGCGGTGTGATAATACGTAGTAATACGTAGGTATACATATGGTTTGATCAACTTTAGAATATGTGAAGAATCTATATCTAAGGCTAACTCTCTTAATAAAGTATTTAGTACACACAATCTAGTTTAGCTGGAGGGGTTAGAAGTAATACTAGTCATTCCAGTTCTTTAAAAAAAACATAATTATTAATATTTTTAACCGATTTATAAATGGAGAAAACTCTCAAATTCGATTGTTTTAAAAGCCTTTTAACTTGCAATGTTTGTCTGTAAATGTCAAACCTTACAAGTTTCCAAGCAATAAAATCACATCCCTCTATCCTACAGCACTTAGTTTTCAATGTTGGTGCAGTTCCGATGACAATGCATTTTTATGGTTAATATGACGTGAATCAGATTAGTCAGGATTAGCTGTTTTAACTCTTCAAAGGTTAACAGGATGGACACGAAATTTTCCTTTATTCGTATAAAGACAGATTCTCAAGAGTTCAAATTTTCAAAAGGACAGATTCTCGAAAATACAGCGTACATGTAAGCAGAAACACAAAAAAATATTTTTGGTTCTGTTTACGCATTTTAAAGGCTTATTTTTAAATGTATTTATTACTATCAATTTTAGAATAATTTTAATACTAATTTGATTACTTTGAACTAAATTAATAAAATTAGAAAAATATCGGAAAACTACTATTTCAGTATTCCACGCGGGCGGAGTCCAGTTTTTATGTAAATATAGGTATCTTAATTTCTTTGACATAGACTTAACCTTCACTCCGAATCCAACTTGAAAGGCAATAGACATATTATAAATATATCCAACCTAATTAATCCACATAATTTGTGGGCTCGAGAGTGACAGACTGTTAATTCAAATAAATGCCTTCCTGTGGGATACGGTAACCGAATTCCACAAATAGTCAAGTCGGCATTAAAGAAACTTGTGGTAAAATTAGTTTGGTTTCTCCATTTTACTGTAAGGGAATTCTTAGCAACAGCACGGAAAAAGTGTTGGATTACAATAAGCCTGCGTATTATGTGGAACCACGGGATATAAAAAAAATATTATAATAGGAGAAGTACCCTTGACCCTCGTTACTGTAACCACTTTTAAGCAAAATCATACTAATTCCTAATAACTATTATTTAGTATTTATTTAGTTATTGCTCATGATCATAACATTGGTCATTCTCATAATCTATGATTTGTATCGTAATAAAATAATCCAGATATAAAATAGACTTATAAATCACTCTTATGTTATTAATCAAGTAATAAATAATACTTCTTTGCTGATTTTATTCAATAGGCTTTTAAAAAAAAACAGAGCGTCAAAAGCTTTGTCTGAGAATCTGCTAATAATGCCACCGGACAAGGAGAACACTCGGTTTCAACAAATATCGGTTTAATTGTATTTAAGTCTTTATACATTAGTTCCAAACTTTTTGTACGTTTTCAGGTTGCTTCACACAACTGAAACTCCTTTTTTAATGTTGCTAGAATGAGGCGAAGATGGCTCTAGTCTCTTAAAACGATTTGAAAATAAAAATGATTACAATACAATTGTAATCATTTTTATTACACCACGGGCAATAGCGGAGAGACACTTCTACTTGTTTTTTATTCTATTCTACTAATTCCGTTTGTGGAATTGACAGTTTGGTGCTAACATTTCTGCCTGCCCCTTCAGGGATAGCTTGATAGCTTGAGAATACAGAATGAAAGCATTCTTAGGACAGTCTTTATTTTTTCGTGTTATTACACTCAATTGTATTACATAGCTTCTGCACTCGAATTACACTGTCTGTGACGATGAAAAATAGCGGGCGTGTTCATCTACGTAGCTAGGAGACCTCTACGCCGTAGCACTATCCCGCTACGCGAAACATCGTCAGCTTAGGAAACTCTAGTTTGCTTCTCAACCATTGCTCGCTGGATACGAGAAGAACAACTTCGGTTAGTAAACAACGAATGTATGAGTGGTGAATTCAGAAGTAATGCAATATGTATCGTTCCTTGCTCAAGGTACTAGCCCTCCTCCCCTTTCCTTACCGCAACCAGTGGGCAAACGTGCGCCTCGACATGTTTACATCCCAGTGATATCAGCTTAATTTTAGTGTCGATAGATAACATAGGCTGAGCTAAAATTTACGGGTACTTAACATTGGAACATTGTAAAAAGACCTTAGGTGAACTTTTTACTAAGAAATTGCTGTTCCTTTGTACTGCGCTATTGAAGGTTTATTTATCGTTGTAGTTATCACGAATTTCTATTCGCCGTAATTCTAAACAACATATCTGTTACTACTATAATAAATGCGAAAGTTTGTGTGTATGAATGGATGTTTGTGACTTAATCACGCCTGATTGGCTGAACGGGGATGTAGATGAAATTTGGCATAGAAATAGATTAAATTGTAGTCTGAAATAGCACATAGGCTAATTATTCCGGGAATGGATTCTTGTGGCTTGCGTGAACGGGATTAATATTGCATACGGGCGGAGCCTTGGGCAACAACTTATACTACATTTTTATAGGGCTATTACATTTCTATGTATCTACAACTAATACTTTGAAACAAGCAATTCTTGTATGTACATATAAATATGAAATGGCTCCAACATTTTTCATGCAATTTAGTTTACAGGGAGTTTCGGGGGCGATAAATGGATCTAGCAAAGTTTCATATTTAGAAAACGACGAAATAAAAAAAAACAACCAGATATTATAGATAATAATATAATATATACTTTTTATTCCACGACTTGTTATCCAAAATACCTTGGTATACATTATGGTATGGTATTTTATGGTATAAAATATAAAAATATATTATCAATTTGTCTCGGTATTTCTTTTGGCATAGTTCAGAATAGCTTGATGACAATCTCATCTCTTCAATGGCCGATATCCGTTTCTTTTCCCGTCTCTCCAGTAGTAGAGTGACTTTTTAGATCTATTGGCTCCCACCAAAGTGTGACCATTGGTCTTTGGTAAGGAATCCATGATTATACATCCATGGGAGGATCCTTTCATACATAGAAGGACAAGTGTTACTAATAAGAACTTAGCCCAGTTGTAACTAAATTTTTCATGTCTCCTTAATTTATTTCTGCACATATAATATACTAGCTTGTGTCCGCAGCTTCACCCCTGTGGAATTTTGGTCCCATTTCGGCTTCCCATGAAACCTATTCCAGGGATAAGAAGAAGCCTTGTTCAATTTCAGACTATAATCTCTCCCTGTCCCAAATTTCAGCCAGATTCAGCTGTTTTTGCGTGAAAGAGTAACAAACATCTATACATTAAGACATCCATACTCACAAACATTCGCGTTTATAATATTAGTAGGATTGATGGATAAACAAATGAACCCTATTTCCATTGGTCACAGCATCAAGCATAAACGGCTGGACCGATTTCACTATTTTTTTTGTATGTTATTTGTGTATTTTGTATGCCAGGAGGTATTTTGGAAATTTTGGAAAATCCATAGGAATAGACAGCTTTGGGATGAGTGACGCCGGGCCGAACAGCTAGTATGGAATGAAATGTTCCTATTAATCACACCTGAGGACTTTTTTTAAATAAGAAGGTTGTTCAAGCCGCTCGCGTGTGTACGAAATTGTCTCTCATTTCCTATCTTAAAGCAAAAGTATCGATAAAATATACGCTCGATCCGGCGGCCGGCTCCGCCCAATGTCCCTTCAGCCTTCAGTCGGTACCACAGGGCGCGAGCGAACGCACGTTATACGCCGTCTTGAACCGCGGCGCCATTGTGAACTCAGTTCCATCACTTCCTATTCTTTCATTTAACTTTGAAACAAGTAACAATTTTGAAAATTTCCAGACTTTTTCGGTGAGTGCGCTTTGTTGTATTGTATTCGAAAGAGTTTGTGTATGTTTTCTTTTAAGGCCTTTTGTCTGTTAAGATCTAAACTCAAGGCCACTATTGTTCCGCACTTCGACATATACGCGGAACATTGATGTGTAATGATAGAAATGCATTTTAGTTTATTTGTGATTCTGAAATGTATTATTGATGCAAGCAGTAACGTAGATATTTGCTTTTTCTGTTTACTAACGTGGGTGAAGGCTTTCTAAACGTTTGGTTGTTGTGTGGGTTTGAAACAATTTAACATGAACAATTTACATTCTTTACATTTATAAATTACTAGCGACCCGCCCCGGCTTCGCATGGGTGCAATGGATGTTATTATACATATAAACCTTCCTCTTTAATCACTCTATCTATTAAAAAAAACCGCATCAAAATCCGTTGCATAGTTTTAAAGATTTAAGCATACATAGGGATATAGGGACAGAGAAAGCGACTTTGTTTTACACTATGTAGTGATTTATTTATTAATCAAATAATATATTTATATTATATAGTAGTATTACATATATCTACAAAAGAAAAAAAAACGCGCGTAGTAAGCGCGTATAGCATCAACGGTGTATAATATACGTTTATATTTATATAGGTATTTTTAGTACTTCTGGTCTTTAGTAATAATAATATAAATAAATGAAATTACGTTGTGTGAACTTCACAAAAAAACTTAATATAAGCATTTACTTAATTTTTTCTTTGTGAATTGTTTTTATGTTAATTAATAATTTTGTTTTATTAATTTAGAATTGAACTAGACGTTCATATTATATCGAGAGAATCCTAAATCTATTTTTAAAATAGTGTTGAATCATGCTGTAACGCTATACAATATGATTAATTTGAATAAAAATCTATAAAATCTAAGCTGCACTCTATAATCATTCATTACGTCAGAACAGCCACTTACAAAATGTTAGTCAATACGTATAACCATCGGGTTGACACGCCCACACTGCGATCAACGAACCCGAGAGTAACCAGGTCAAATACAAGTATTTCAACCTTATACTGTCTGTATAATGTTAAATAATCGTAAAGTAAAAAATAATGTTAAATTTTGCATTTACCTGTGGTGTCTAAATAATACCCACTGCGTAGGCTTTTGACATCGTGTCACTGTCATTTTTTTTGCATGGATTCCGCTTCTGTTGCGTGCTGTGCAATGGGATTTGGCATGTATTCCTTTTTTCTTAAGAACCATATTATATTCTAATAGGATTTTAGGGCTCCGTTAGGGTTCCCATCAAGATATACGAGGCCCAGGCCAATGTTTTAGCCGGTACACCTGCTGATTTATCGGTCGAGGCTCTGCCGTAGGTTTTACTCTCGAGGAAGGGAGATCAGACGGCATTCGGTCCCCAAAAAATAATGCTCGGTTCTCCTCCCTTTTTTTTTTTTCGTGCGGAAATCCCTTCGGATACCCCCCCGCCGGCCAGCGGGGGTGGTTATGTCGGGCTTGCACCGACTAAAACCGCACGCCGTCTCGGGTCTTAAGACGCCGGGGTGTAAGGTTACCCATAGAGCATATCCCTCGCACCCCGACTGACCCTGGGCATCTCCGGTTTCGAGATGGCCCCCTTACTTGCTCTCCACGTGCCATCTGCTAATCAGAGGGACACGTGGAAAGCTTCCGAACAGCCCTCAACAGGGCCGTCCTCGGCTCGGTTGGAGTTAGCCGTAGGCGGCAGCGTCTCTCCCACCCTAGTAGAGAGGCGCTGCCGTCTCCGTTGCCCAGGGTGCACCGCGTGGAGGGCCGCGGTGGCGGCCAAAGTCCTGCCGGTATCCCTGGGGTTATCCTTTCGAGGGCTTACCCGGGGTGCCCGGCAATTGACACCGATATGGATTCCGACACGCCCATCACCTCATCGCTGGCACCGATGGGGTGAAGCCCGTGGGGGTTTCCACACGTTTTAAACTAAATGGTCAGACGAAATCGAAAAAAAAATTGTAAGCTGTTTTTTAAGATAGGTGGCAAGACTTCTTAAATTCTTGAGACTGGAAAACTATATGGAGAAGATAAATCGTCCGATCTCCCAAACCTGAGGGCAAAGCCTGCGCCTGCGCCTCATCCATATCAGCTGGTGTACTTCACCTGCAAGCTACAGGTGAAGTTGGTATGACCCTGAAGTTATTGATGGGGCTCCTAACTACAAAAACAACTGGGCATTTATCGTATTCTACACCTTTTCTTCAATTTAATATAACTAATAGTCTAAATATATTTCAAACAACTGCAAAATTTAGTTACACGTTATAATAAAGAGTTAACGGTTCCACCATTGGTATCATAGCAAACCTGAATAAGAATACATATTCCTTTGGTTGCATGTTTGAAATATTTATGAAAATAGTCTAAAATATATTATTGGGGTGTATCCATTCCACCCTAAGTTCTTGGGGCCAAACCAACCTTAGTTGCAAACCAGTACACCTACTGAATGATGGACCAGGCTCTGGTGACAGCAGACAGCATTCGCTCCCGTAAAAGCCAAGAGAAACCAAATAATGTAAAGGAGGAATAGGAAGCCAACCCCGGGCTCTAAATTATCAGCTTTGAATGCCACCGGGACTGGCACTTGGACGAAGAAGCGTTTAAATTATATTATTTCGGGCGGAATTCTCACGTCGACCTTATAAAACGTAAGTTTTTCTTATCTAATCTCTCTCAAGCGGGGAGATCAGATAAGTGTAACATGTGTGTACTGTTACATTTTCGTACATTTCCTTCCTCCATTCCTTTTATTTATTTTTTCTATTGCGCCGGTGACAATTTAATTAGGTCAGCCCTGAATTAGTCTGTGTGTATTTGGTTGTCTGTATTATTTCATTTACGAGCAAATATCACAGTTCATTGCTTTATGTTAAATGTTTACATTGCTTAAAGAACAAAATAATTTGATAATTTTTACCATTCGCATATTTCCTTTATTATAGGAGTACCTTTTGGGTTGCTTTGACGCCTATCAATAACGAAAAAATTCTACCTATCAACATCGAAAATCTGTTAATAAGTAGATTTTATGCGCTTATGTACTGTTGTGAACTTATGTTACGTGAACTCACGATCAGTTTGTGGATAGTTTCCCCGAATCGGGCATACCGTTGTTGGATCTTTATTGTAGGTAATTCTTTCTAGCGCCACAGAGTATCGAATGGGGTCTGTAGCCGCAAAGGATCGTATATTTCAAAGGTACAAAGAGATAACTGGTGAAATGTAAGAGGTGTACAATGTCCTTGAGGCGAAGTAATTCCGTGATAACACTGCATGAGTATTTGAATTAAAAAAAGAAATATTGCTTATAGATACCTATTTATTGGGTGAATACCGGTAGCATACGATGGTAGCGTACGGGCTGAAGCATCAGACTTACACCAGTGTAATACCGATGAACTCATCGAGATCTTCGGAGCCAAGCCAACCACTCCTGCAAGTCACACACAGCCTTAACTGCAGAGTGGTGGACGAGGCTCTGGTACAGCCCTCCTTCCGGGGTTGGAGGGTCGGACCGTAGTCGCTCCAGTAAAATGAACCAAATAATTGAAAGGCGGAAGAGGAGAGCGGTCTTCGGGATCGAAAGTGCAAACTTTAGATAAAACTGGTATGTTTGCACTCGGATGATGATGTCGATGATAAATACTGATGTGAACCCACTTCTGATACAACTACTTAGACCCTCTAACGAGGATACTAGTAATGTGTACACGTTGATAGAATTATATTAAAAATAATCCACTTGTTTTAGAGTTCATTGTTTTATTACAATATATAACGTTATTGTCTACTACAATACAATACGTTCATTTAAACATCATAACAAAAGATAAATGCATCTATCTTTTAAGCAAATGTCTTGGTATCATTCTATACCATTTGTTATTTGACATTTCATTTCATTTATTTTCATAGTTACAGGTTCAATCATTATGTAATGTTTTCAACGAGATAGAACAATGTACTCGCACTTAAAAAAATCCAATTTATATGAAAGTAATCTTTTCAGAACTTTGAAATCAATCAATTAGCCTATTGCAGTCCATTGCTAGATATAGGCCTCTCCCACAGGGCGCCAATGCGCAATAGCACTCAATGCTTCGCCATCCAGTTCTTCCCAGCTGCCTTTTTCAAGTCATCGGTCCATCTTTCTGGGGAATGTCCTACCATCCGTTCTGCGATTCGCGGTTTCCAGTCTGCTCCACCGGCCAACGATCCTTCGGCAGATATCGCGAGCCCATTACCACTTCAGCTTGCTTATTCTGCGACCTATGTCGTTAAATTTAATTCTTTGTCGGATGACGTCATTATGAATTTTACCCCAAGCACTCAACAACGTTAAAACTGATTTGATCTAGTTCATGAACATTGTCTTCTCAGAGGTTATATAAATTATATATATTCGATTATGAAAAATATGAAAGAGAAATAAAATTAATGGCTCAATTTCAACTTTTTGTGAATTGAATGCATCGCTACTATTGGGTAACCAATTGTAATCAACGAAAAGAAAATGCAGAACCGGAGATATGACCAAAAGGCGATAACCGACTTCCGCGTGGGTGGAGCCGCGGGCATCAGCTAGTGTAATATATATTTATTCCTCAATCGGGCCCCAAGACGGACGTGACGCCTCGTTCCATCTAAACCCTAACCGAAACAAATTCGATATATAAGATAGGTATATAGAAAATAAATAGATAGGTAGAAAGATATATAGGCGTGTATCGGCACACAATCTGTTTATAACACTTAGTAATTTTGTTTTTCTTATTATTTCTGTTATCACTGCTTGAAATTAATTCTGTTTTTGTTTATGTTTAACATTATTTTTCTTATTTTGTTTCCTACGTGATTTGTGTATGCGAATGGTATTAAATAATTTCTTTCTTTCTTTCATATAACTTCATGGACTTAAATGCTATGTCTTCCGATTGTATTTCCTACGGGAGAGGGATAAGATCCCCAACGTTCGCGACTGTGGCCAGTTGGGTTGTCCTTTATAGGGTACACTAGGTTCCCCGTACCACATGGCTGACGTGAGAGGCACCATGCAGTTTTAGTCGGTTGATGTCCGACATACCCACATCACCTCACCGTTAGCTCCGGTAGGGTGAAGTCCAAAAGGGATTCCGCACGTAAAAAAAATACCACGGCTTGGCATAGCAATAGTATTCAAAAAATAAAAACATTGTGAATACAATATCATCAGAAAAGTGTTGAAATCAAATCTTTATTTATATTTTGTTGTTGAAGTAGAGTGTTAAAGCTAAACTTCGAAGATCTACATTTAAGTATATTTACTATCTTAGAAATGACTGACTTAGAATGAATATCTTAAAAGTGCCAGAATGGCACTGACAGACGGACATGAAACCCTAGGAATGTTACCAGACGACTTACATTTTTAACCTATCATAGTTGTTCAAACCACCTATATCCGATTATAGTTGCCGGTTTGGAATTACGTTAAATATTTTCAAATTGTCACTAAAGAGCTTTTTTCTTTCTGCTTTCTCCTTTAGGAATGTTATAGTAATGTCATCGAAGAAAGATGTATAAATAAAAAGGGTGTATGTGACCTCATTTGCTGATTAACGGACAAGGCTCTGGCGCAGGTTTTTCTCTTCGGATCGGCGCAGAGAGATGGTGGTCGCTCCCATTAAAGCCAAGATCAGCCAAATCATCACAAAGAGTAGGAGATCGGACCCCGGGATCCAAAGTGCAAGCTCTGGTTGCTATGATTTTGACTGAAGAAAGACGGACGGCAAGTTCTATTACAGCCATCGAGCATGATGCTGAATTATTGCAGTAGTGGACTGCGATAGGCTAATTGAGCAGAAAAAAATAAAAACATATAGAGAATGGAAAATATTAAAACTGTGATGCCTGATTCTGTAACCGATAGGATGAAAATGGCACTGATTGGTATGAGTAGATAGCTCTCGCCTTCATATTGATGACAAATTGCTTTTAGGATTCTGATTGTCAAAATTGTACGCAATGCACACTACATTTGTCAGCGAAATTAAATAAAGCAAGATTTCAAACGAGATACAAGTAAAATAACTACTAAACAATGTGCAAATGAAACGTGTTCAACTGCTTTCGATTAGCGCGTTCCTTAGTGCAATGAACTTAGAAAGTAGGGCTATGACCTAAGCACTCAGAGCTTGAATGTATGCAGTTTTAATTGCAAATACAGTGTAAAAACGACTTCTTTTGAAGGTAACTTTAAAATGAGTTAGTAAATATGAATGAATTTATATATTAATATGTTAAGAGAAAAATGTGTTCGCTTGTGTAAAGATGGAATGTAATGGAAATTAATATGGAGGAGATCAGAAAACAAAAATCATGTAATATGTAAATGATATCATGTACTTAATGTCATGTCTGTCCTCGTATGGACCGAGATTTGCCATTTAGTCCATTGAAATGTTACATTTGGGGTTGCGTTTTTAGAGGACGCAATTTTATTTTTTTGATGTGTAGGGGGGGTCGGTGTAAAGCGGTAACACAAGTTTGTGGGGTCGCCACCCTTGTCCCACGGCCGCCATTTAAAAATAGGGGTTGAAATGGTTTTTACGATATATCTCTTAAACTATTTATCTGATAAAAAAAATTGTTAACATTTTTTATTGCAAATTAAATTCTCTACAACTTTGGTCCAGTAACTTTTTGTCGTAGAACTATACATAAAAAAGTTACAAGCGAAAATGTTCAGAAACGTTTTTTTATCTCTTTATACGGTGGTAATAAAGATGATAATTCTCTTGACAACCTAAGATAGAAACAATTCGCCAAGGCAGTGACAAAAAGCACATTTAACTTATCTTCACTTCCTCCAACACAATACACAGCTCGTTTTCATACTTTCCGAGTCTACCATCAGGTCCAGTCGTGGCTTGGTAATAATAATGATCCTGAAGACTGGGGCTGGCAAAAAAGGTGGAAAATTATTGATGCCAGTGCAGAGCTCTAAACCTCCAGCACCCCCTGAGCTTCTAAAATTGATCTTTTGCAAATGCAAAGGAAACTGTGGAGCGATGTGTGGATGTCGAAAAGCAGGGCTGAAATGTTCTGCAGTGTGCTTCCATTGTTCTGGAGAGACTTACAGCAACGTAATGGGGCTCTCAGAATTAATAAATGAAAATGACTTTGATGATGAACCGCTGACATTAACACCCCTTCCCTCTCCAGTTCTCCCACTGATATTTAATTCAGAAAGCCGATCAGATGCTGAGCCGCAGTCTGCTCCATCGAAAAGACTGAGGACGGAGTAGTTCAAATTTAGAAAATCACCGTGGATTATGCCTATTGGGGATACCACGTAAAAAAAAAAACTTGCCCCCAGACTCTTCCTCGTGGGTAGTGGGGAAAAGAGTCAATAATTAATTATTCATAATATTACAAAATTAATAATTAACAAAATTTTAATAACAAAATAAAAAAAAACAAAAGTTACTGGACCAAAGTTGTAGAATTTAATTTGCAACAAAAAATGTTAACAAATTTTGTTTATCAGATAAATAGTTTAAGAGATATATCGTAAAAACCATTTCAACCCCTATTTTAAAGATGGCGGCCGTGGGACAAGGATGGCGACCCCACAAACTTGGTTTTAACTTTACACTGACCCCCCCTACACATCAAAAGAATAAAATTGCGTCCTCTAAAAAATGCAAGGTTAGGCCTAAAAATGTAACATTTCAATGGACTAATTCGGAACTATAGAATAGGAGAGAGGTGAGAGTTATGTTGTTCGAAAGATTCAAAGTATGTATTTAGAGGGATTTAGTATAAGAAAAAAAAAGTACTTAGGGGCAAAAAAGGCGGATGATTGAAACGTTGTGGGCATTGGTCCTAATGCGCTGTCCAAATATTTAGTCTATGGGCTTATACCTGGGTCATGGTTTAACTATTTTAGATGTTGGATTATCACTCCTTCTCATAGTCCCATGGTCCAATTTATTGAATGTTACAGTAAATTGAACTAAGGTCAACAAATGATGATACTTACCAAGCTGTGAGCGTGCTCTCGAAAATTAGTAACACTGCTGGTCTTTTTATACCATTTAGGTGGCAGACCAGCACACGGCCCACGCATGAAGCGGTTACTGTGGTCTCTGGACGTGTGCATCACATGACATTCGCGCTGCCACCCTGTAAAAACCTAATGCCCTTCTTGAAGAACCTCATATTTTGGATGCTTGGGGAAACAAACGCGTACTGAGCTACCTAGGAAAAGAAATGCCCATCACACTCAGTGGTTTAAATTTAAGGGACCGATTCCTGTCAACCGGGATTATATATGAAAGATTCAAGGATATAGAGATAATTTTAATGGTTTCGGGCAAAATCTTGTTTAATGGTCTTCCCACGTTACCTTTAATTGTGAGGATAATATTAAATGAACGATTCAGTTTTTATGAGGCTATAAAGATAATTTTGATGGCTCAGATAACAATCTTAATTAATAAGTCCATCTACGCCAGCCTAACCCTAAGTGAATGTTGATGATCAAAACCTTTAATTACTGTTCAGAACTGTTTTTGAAATTTATACTATTACCTGGTTTGTAGGGTAACGTAATGGCAACGCAGTAAATGAGGCCATTTCCTGAACACAGCGAAAAGTTGGTTATTTCTACTTAAAGTAAAATATTTGGAATTCAGAATTGATCAAAATTATATATGGAAGGTCCAAACAGTCCAATAACAGAAAAGTGTCAGATATCGGTTTACACTATTTTCATTAATGTTGAAAAATTAATACCCGATTTTGGTTCAAATCAAGCAAGCAATCTTTTTATTGCCTTCAGCTAAGTCTAAAAGTTTTTATTAGGAGTAATTGTAGCGACTAAGACTACCACTGCTTAGACATACAAAAATTAAACGTATTTTAAATTTCGATATCGGGTTTATTGATTTTTAACCGACTTCAAAAGGTTCACGGTTTTCTCGATCTATTGTTCATAACACTTCAGTTCATCGAAGAAGTCTTCTATCACTTCTTACAATTATTTATCACAGCTGCAATCTCTTGATTAATATCGTAACGACGATTTTTCCAACCATAATTCTAAGTAGATTTCTATTTCGAAGTTCAGGCCTTTGACGAGGTCAATATTAAAACCATTCTCTTGTACCATGAACCATCACCATATAAATCATTGTAATCCGACGATCAAAGATTGATATCAGTACTGTAAATATTGTTAACAGTAGCATTTGACCTTCATGGGAACGAATGGTTGGTAGTTGGTGGTCGCTTGACGAGTAAATGATGGCCGCGTCGGTAATTTTTGGACTATAAATTACTATAATTACCATCAAGATCACAAATACCATACAACTGACAGTAGGAACATTGGAATAGCCAGCAAATTATGTATGTAATTGTCATATGAAGTGATATAACATTACACTATTATTGAGAAACAAACGATCATCATCGTCATAAACGGTTTTCCCGTTTGCATCTAAGGCTTTCATTTCGGAGCTCGGGATCTGCTCACTCATCCGGAAGGATGAGTGAGCAGATCCATATCTATCTCCATATCCATATCAATCTCCGAGTTGGGAGGTCAGATGGCGGGAACGCCATCTGACCTCCCAACTCGGAGAGGAAAACCCGCTCCACAATCTCATCCGTCAATCAGCAGATGTACCGGCTTGTAGGTGACGTGTTCTAGGCCCCAAAGGTCTTAATGGGGCTGAGACCGCGAGGAAATCATGATTTAAGTTATTCGATGTTTCGTTCCAAGCAGAACGAAATTCTCTAGTTGTTTTACAACATGTTCTGGCGGTCGATATTTCACAAGCAAAGTTAGGTACAAGCAGAGTGATTTTATATAATTCTGTTATAATAAGCCCGTGAGCCTCAGAGACTGACGCAATTCAAGCAAATTATGTGGTTTATTGCGACTAAGCACTCGTAAATATATTCAAGCTTTCGTTTCATGTGACTTTACTAGCTCATGAAGCACCTTGCTATAATGAACAGAATAAATTAGCATATATTTATTTATTCGCTATTTCGTTTACAGACCAATATTGACATTCAATTTACATATATACTGTACCATAATTTTATGAAACATAAGGGTAAAGTGGTAAACATTATTTCAAAATTAATTCAAAGTTAATTATGGTATTTGGGAATGGTATTTAAAAAACTATAGCTTCGTGGTTAAAAAGTCGGCCTAACGAATTAGAGGTCCGGGATCCTGGCCATTACGCTAACAACGTGAACCAACTCCTAAGACAGAAATATAGCCTATAGTATGGCCGCTGAGTTATTACCGATTTGACACATGACGAATTGACAATACTAGTGAAGTGACTGAACCAGTAACCCTAATATCATTTGGGAACAGTTTGTTTTTAAATATTCTAGTATAGTGTGTAATTAAATAAAATCAAAACAAATAATAGTTAAAGACACAGGTTCTTTATTAGGTGGAGTATCCTTGATGGGCGTAGATAATTGGTCGAGGACATATAAAAATAAAACAAATTTGTAAACACTGTTACACATTTTAATGAATAGAGTAGGTACAAGATGTTTTAATAAATGACTACCTATCATTTATTAAAACAATTATTCAGACTCTGAACCAGATTCGCCAGAGCTGTCATCGCTATCAGTCAGTTGTATGACAATTTCATTGTCTATAATGGTGTCCACTCTTATATCGCGTTCATAATTTTCTGTTATTAGTTTTCGAGTCTTTTCGACGACCTTGACCCAATCTTCTTTCGTTATTTTGCTGCAAGCATCTTTTAATAGACCCATCATTTTATTAGTACTGAATGGCGGAGTCGTATTATTACGAGCTGCGTAACCTGTAATGTAAACATTAAATAACGTTAATTTATTACATTAAATAAATGAAATGTTACACAATTACCTTCATGTAAGGGACATGAGATATTTATTTCTTAGTTATGTATCTTTTTACTTATATGCTGAATATTGGATGTTATAATAGTACAAATTATTCATATTCATAACTTATGCGATAAAAAACAATACCTTTGATTTGTGCCCATATTAGCTCAATGACATTGTACTGGCAGTGATAAGGAGGAATTCGAAGTACCCGATGTCCATGTGCCAGAGCTATCTCATCTACTTCATAACGGACTCTTGATGATTTATTTTCGCGTACCAACTTTACTAAGTCAGACTTTAGCAATTCGGCAGTAGTTTCAATTCCATTTTGGTGTAGCCATGCTAGGAGATCAGCTTTCTTGTAGGCCTGAGTAGGCGCTTTATTCACTTGTTTCGAGTGATATGAAGCGTTGTCCATTATTATGATAGAAGGCTCTGGCAGGCTGGGTAATAATTGATTTTCGAACCAATTCGTAAAAGTGTCTGTATCCATCTCCTCGTGGTAATCGGAAGTACTTTTTGACGCGAAAGCCAGCAGTCCATTTTCAAAGAAACCACTTCCAGCAGAACCGGCGTGACAAATTATCAGTCGCGATCCTTTTCCAATTGGAACCTTTGAGGTTGATGCTTTTGTTTCGTCAGTCCAAGAGCGTGACACAGTGTGGTTCGCATTTAACCATGTTTCGTCAACAAAAACGACGTTGTCCCAAGACTCGATTTTTCTGGCTTCTCTTAAAAAGTCACTCCTTTTAATTATTAAATCAAATCTTTCCATTAATATTTTCCTTTTATTCGTTTTTTTATATTCAAACCCAATTTCGTGCAATACTTTTGACAACGCCATTTTACCGCCTTTAAACAAGCCAGCTTCTTTTAAAGAGACCAAAAGCAAACGTCTAGTTGGAAACTCGTTCCTAGTATAATAACCATATATGTGGTTTCTTATTGCATCTGCATCAAAAACATCAACACCTGTCACGGGCTTTTGTCTTCGTTTTTTCTTAGGAGTGCGTAAAATATTATCTTCACTTCCAGAAGCACCAAATTTTTCTTTATTTATATTATATAGTGTTTTTGCACCAATTCCAAGAGCTTGTGAAACCCGATCTTTCACTTGAGTGACAGGAATCAAAGGGCCGCCATTTTGTGACTCACGCTCAAAGTAATCCTGTAGCTTTAGTACAAGCTCACGACATTGACTATTCAATGTTTTTCCTCGTTTCGGCATTTTCAACAAAATTACCAAACACAAACAAAATTAGTCCAATAAAGCGCAACGATAAACAGGAGAAAGCCGAGTTAAAAAACAACGGTTACACAAGAGAACGTAGTCTGTGCGCACGAGAGTACGGAAGACGACTAAACAGATTAAAATAGCGGTGGTAAGGATGTTGCCAGAATAGTATCGCCAATTACTTAAAAAAATACACCTATAACATTGCTTAATTGAGGGAGAAAATTATATTTATTAAATGTTGTTTTATATATTATAAATGTTAAAAATTATACATAATCATTTTAATTGTATTTATTTTTAAATCATAGAAAACAGTATTTCTGTCTTTGGATCACACATAAATCTTAAAAATCATAAGATACTGGCAACACAGTGCAATTAAGAGACGCAAAAAAATGGTAGCATTATATTTAGTCTAGTTGCTCGAAGGAATAAGTAAACTAAAAATATCCAAATAAAATAAATATCATATCTATTCCAATGAATTCGGACCGAATACTATCAAGCACATCACTATGAAAACTAGACGCACGATGTAACTTTGAACAAGCGCGCCAAAGAACAAAAAATAAATGTTTTCATATTATTTACAAACTATTTTAAGTTTTGAAACAGAGTTTATTGGAAAATTACTTGATTCTGACATTTTGACATAAAGTTTTATATTAAAGAGGTATTCTAAATCATTCGGCAAATGTGTCGCTAGTGCAAGGTTATATCGATTAATTTAAGAATAATCTGTCAAATCGGTAATAACTCAGCGGCCGTACTTTAGTAGGAGGGGTACGTGGGAATATTAGTAATATCATTTTACTCTACGGTCGCGCGCCCGTGAAACTGTTTTTCGATGATTATTCCTCAATGGTACATTGTATTTGAACAGTTGACCCTCTAAACACTCAGCGGTGTCTACACTATCACCATGGCAACAAGATCGGTATTGTGGTTCCGGACGAGTACAGTCTCGACCAAACGGCTTAGCCACGTTTAAGAGCTTCGCTTCGCTCAGCTCAAAAAAAACATTATTATACTTGCTGCTACGAAACCCTTCATGGGCGAGTCCGACTCGCACTTGGCGGCTTTTTTACATAACGAATTAATGATTCACGTTCTAACAATCATCTATAAAAGTTATGCAATCTACAATTTAAATATCAATGAATAGTTTCCAAGTCGGATATTGTACCTATTATCATACTTATCGATATGGAAAGCTGAAAGCTTAAAGTCTTACTTTAATTAGCTGGACCGAGACTCATCAGCATCCGTGACACGTAGTGAAAAATAGTGTAATAGCATATTGGTACTTCAGTCACAACAATTCTTTAGTTATCATCATCATCATCAACCGATTCTAGTCCACTGCTGGACATAGGTCTCCCCTAATGAGCGCCATAGGGATTCTTTAGTGCAGCAGCAGTATTCTAGTCTAGGACATTATTATTTTATTATTATTATTTCCAACGGGGACGCCGGTGATCTGGCGGGTGATCAGCGCTTACCTTAGTGGGCCATTTCACCCATTTGCCTTGATCCTTCCTTTTGAGAATGATATGGTTTCCAGCAATCACGGCGTTCCGTCGAAACTACCTGTATTCTTGCAAAATCTTAGAATCTAGTCCACTTTCAGATTCTCTAGGTCTTCTGTGTCCATTGTATTCGACCCTATTGTCTCCCATCTTATCAGTGCGTACATGGGGCATTCGGCCAGAAGATGGAAACTGGTCTCGTCGCCCTCCATGCACTCTGGGCATCTGGGGTCGGTTTCACGCCTATCAGTATCAGGTGCCTGTTCAGTCGGCTGTGTCCTGTTAACACTTCCATGACGAGCCTCATGCTTCCCCTGGAGAGCTCTACCAGCTGGCTCGTCCTTTCTTGTCTTGCCCTTTAAGAAGATCTTCGACTGTCTTATGCTAGTCTAGATCATTCTATTCAGCTTAATCTAGATACAAATGTAAACATAACTTAGTTTGTACTATAGGTTTTAGAAAGAGGTTTTTTTGAAAATTATACCTAATTATACCTAATTTTAGTCACCTGTAAATGGGCTAGCGATGCGGCTTGGTAGGCGATTTGTGAAGCAACTAGCCGCGAGGCAAAAATTGACCCGTACACATACACATACTACATATAACATGTAGGTAGTACAGATATTAATAATCTGGAAACTGTTTGACTGTGTACAGAACAAATGTTGCCAGTTCGGCACAATGTCAGAAGCAGACGTAGCCTTGAGTAAAAACTTTTCTACCACTACTGTTTTCTGGCTGTACTTACATTACAGCAAAACAACCTATGTCTCTGTTTGTAATAGATAACAAGGATAGCTTAACTTGCTTGTATTATGGGTTCTAAAGAATCATTTTTTTCTTAATACATGTATGTAGAAATACTCAGACTAATGCAAATATAGTTACATATTCATGCGTATAATATTTACGCTACGTCGTAACAGTTAGTATGTCATTGTATTGGTCCTCTTTATCATCTATTTATATTACTGAGATCTCTTAAATACGATCCCACGCGTTGGACTTACCGACCTACGCAGTTATATCCTAATGTTAGTCTCATATAACAAATATTCAGGCCGAGAAGATTACATTCGCAAAAGAGTAAATAATTTATTAACTCTTGCCGCATAGTATCAACATTTTTACATATACCTACTCATAAATTCATAAAGCAGATATGTATTAATACCCATATTTTGACAGCTGGTTTTCGACCCTAGGATCAGACTTTTACCGGTAACCGTTCACATTTTCCTGACATTGTGATACCATTGAGAATTTCTTAACAGAAAAAACAAGTGACGCTCTGATTAATACCACAATTCCGTTCTCTAATCATCATCATCGTCATCATAGCGTTACTCCCAATTGAGTCCAAGGAATGCACTTTGGGGCCTGGGATCCAATCTCCAACACTTTGGCTTGCTTTGGCTTTTTCTGGAGCGACGCCGTCTAATCTCCCGACCCGAGTGGGAAGTTTACCGTAGGCAGATATGATTGGCTTGGGCTCCGAAGTTTAGGTGGGCCCCAAAAACACACAACTAAAGTACTAGATTTGCTACAGCTTGCATATAAACGCTGAATTATATAATTATAAATATTATCCGTCTCGCTCCCACTCATTTTTCTTAGGAAGCACCACAATAAATGACTGCCTTACTATAACAATCGACACCTATCGGCCGTATTCGACATCTTTACACGCCAGTGGAACAATATACTGCATGATAGTATGATATTGTTGCCGTGTTGTTTTTTGGAAATTTTTGGTATCAAAATATAGATAAATAAATAAACCTAACCAAAAAGGTAATCATTATTCAGATAAAATCGCAATTTAATACCATTTGTAGTTCTAAACTTTCAAACAATGGAATTTTATTTTACCATTTCGGAGGCCTGCGATGCGTAGTAACTGTGGCGTCGTAGCTTTTGAGAATCTGCTACGCGACGCTACGAACTGCGTAGTTCGTTGCCGCAACCCTCTTTGTTACGTAACCCTGACTCATAACGTAGCACTTATCTCAACCAATATGATTTTCAGGGGTGCTTTGCATGACTTACAAAGTATAAATCGATAAAAGTGCTTTATATTTCAAATTCACATAGATTTTTAGATTGATATAGGATATTGTATTCTACGACATATAAAGCGCTATCTAGATCTTGCATAGCATAACTTAACTAGCTTGTAATATGGGTTCTAGAATGCAAATAAGCTACTTAGATACACTTTTCTTTGTAAATATATATTATACATAGAAATACCTAGACTAATGCAAATAGACATATTCATGAGATTTCCACTAATCAGTCGTCCCAAGGAAATACAAACTTTGAAAATGTTATACGTCTAAATTAGCTAAAGTACACATGCTATGTATAACATAATACTAATTAACTTACAAGTATTAATTAGTTAATGAGTCCGTCGCTGAATTACTACCTAACATGCTTAAGTTCGTGTAGTAACAATCTTTTACTGAAACATTGTTAATAAACACTTATTCGTATTTACATAATCATATTTAAAGAAACACTACGATTTGGGGTTAACACTTTCAGGACGGAAGTAGAGTTTCAGTGTACTCGGTAGAGATCTTCACCGAACATTATTATCATCATCTAATACTTTTAAACGAGCAATTCTTGTATATATACTTTGGGGGGTATAAATCGATCTAGCCAGGTTTCATTTTTAGAATATAGTTAAAAATAACCGAACAAAGCCACCCATTAATCATATATTATGCGTCTGTCTCATTAATGTTACACAGTGTTACAACATTTAAGTATTCTTACTAATATTATAAATGTTAAAGTTTTTAAGGACAGGTGGATGTTTGTTACTTTTTCATGCAAAAAAGCCTGAACAGATTTGAAAGGTATTTAGTATAGATATCGAATATAACTTAGAATAACACATTACTTTTTATCCCGCGAATAGGTGGTGAGAACGGGATCAGAGTTTCACACGGGTAGAGCTCGTATTGCTTTAATTGAACCCAATTGGCAATTAGAAACCAAGGACAAAAGCAATCAATTCATAATCATTGGAACTAAACCCTTAGTTGTTGACACAGAGTAATTAAAATATACTAAGTTGTTTTAGTAGTAGTAGTAGTTAAAGATTCAGATAAATAAAATCGTGTTTTTTTTCTTTTTAGGTCCACGCTGTTTGTATTCTGTAACCGAACAAAATTGACATCTTCAACTCTTCAAAGATGGACTGCAAGATGATAGAAGATAATTGACCTACGCTTCTACATCATAAAAACCTTGCAAAATCCTTGAAATATCTTGAGAAGGCGCAAGATCATAATGAGAACATCGCATTAACAGCGATCGAGAGCTAACAAGCTCTAAAACCACATTCGGAACATCAATGCTGAATTACAGACTGGTATCAACGCATTTTTTAAAGCAACCGTAAATCGTTTAAAGACAGTCTCTCTCCTGACTTGTGTGCCGTTCCGAATAATTATGTGTCGTGATTGGGACATGTCGGTGCATAGTGACATCATTAAATAGAGTTTTCTACCGAAAGTATTTGACAATTTGTATTTAATCTAGTGTCAAGTTTTCCGTCAAAACGGCGCGCGCATACGCTCTGCCGTTTCGTTTTATTTATTTCATTTTGTTTTACATCAAAGGATAAGCAATAGCCCGGTTGTGTAGTGTTTGATTGTGGATTACTGGTGGGGGTTTTGCCCAGGAGCCGAGCCCAGAGCGACCCTGGCCAGCCGTACCCGAGACAGCATCTCGAGAATCTTGGACTCCATAGTAGACGCAGCTAGATATTGCATTGTAAGTATTCATCTGCTAATTATAGAGGAATTCTGATTATAAAATGTAATTGGCAGGAAAACTGTTAGGGTACTTAATAATTTGAGCTTAGTTCCGCCATAGTCGACGAAGCTTGTTAATTTAGGTGCGTTCAGTTGCATTCGTTCCAAAAGATGATTTAATTTCAGAGTCGCCCCATTAAAGGCCGAAAACATTTGGAAATTGGGTGATTTATTTTCCGAGTTAGCGAAAATGGTACAATTGGAAATTCCACAGGTATTTTGAAAATTAGATAATGGGGCTTTACATTCTCATTTTAGTGTCTATACAGATTTTATAAATATGGAAATTACAGCTTATACTTTACATATTATGCTTTGCTATATATACGTAAATACATGGGTAAATTGAACTTAATATTTATATTATTGCCATTTAATGTTAGAATAAGTAACCGACATATTAGTTGCCTAAAGTTAGTTGCTTTTCTAAATGTCGAACTTAAATTGTGTAGGTATTAAAACAGTGTTGTAGATAATCTCCAACGCTTCGTTAACCCATGCCCCTCGATAGAATCAATAGAACTATTTAGTTTTCACCAAAAGTGATCTATTCACATATGTACCTACGTATATATCTAATCAATATACTGTATCATACATGATCAACACAACTCATTCTCTTCACTATTCAATACGAATCGCAAACATCAGCTTAACCCACCCACAATCCAATATCAACTTTATTTTACAACACTGAAAGTCAACATTAATACGCACATTACACTACATTAACTCATCCATAATATGATTAGGGTTACGGACAGGAAAGTGACCGCTCGAGCGAGCGACGGGTTGTAATATCTGGGCTCGGGTGGCGTGCGCAGTGCTCGGAGCGCGACCGAGAGCGGGAGAAATCGGCCGAAGACATGGCCGCCCCCGAGTGTGAACGAGAGGCACGCAAGCGACGTGAGCGCCGTGACTCCGGTTCTGCGCACGAGCGTAAGGAGCGGCGTCCACACAGCGAGGAGAGACCACCGCCGCCACCACCTGCTCCACCGCTACATGACCATAATCGACTTGAGGTGAGATGAAAATAAATGTTATACAAAAATAAGTTATAATACTTATAATATTCCTGTGATTTTTATCTCATTCAAACTACATCACGCCTTCGCCTTAGTTCGGTAGAGGTGGCAAGATAGCCCCGGCGAGGTGGGCAACAGTCGACCGGGGTGTTAGGGCGATTGGCAGAGGAACCGCCTTACTATTCGGGCATTGTATTTGAAATTAATCCAAAGAACTCCTTTCTTTTTTTGGATTCATCTTCAAAATCTATGGATCCAAAGGTACTTTGGTGTTTGACTCCTCGGATGGATCTGAGGAAAGTTTTGGATGAATTCAAGGGCAAAAAACTTCAATCTGTTAAAGAAGCTATACAAGAGGAAAGAAATGGGGCCTTGAGAGTTTTTGCGTTGAAGCCGTCCAAGGGGTCGACAAAGTGCCTTTGGATGTATAGGTTTTGACGACGGATCTAAAAGAGGCAAGTTTTCTTTATTGATGGAGTTTAAGTGAGTCGAAATAATTAAGTATGGTAATACGTTCTCTTCATCAAAGCGCCAATCCCAGTGGCATGCAACTTTTGCTTGAACTTTTCAAATTCAATTTTTTTTTTATACCACTATGGTGGCGGACAAGCACACGGCCCACCTGATGGGAAGCGGTTACCGCGGCCTATGGACGTGTGCAACACCAGTTGAGTGGCGTCACACTCGCGCTGCCGACCCGGTAATGGAAAGGAGTTTGGGAGGGGATGGGAAAGGATTTTGGGAGGGTATGGGAAACGAGTTTGGGCTCCGGCACTCTCACTCACCAAACGGAACGCAACAGTTCAAATACTGTTACTTGGCGTCGATATTCTGTGAGAGGGTGGTGCTTCCCCGGTCGAGTCGGCCCATTCATGCAACGGCCAAAATAACAGTTGCTTGACTCTACCACTCTTAAAAATTTACTAAAAGTTCATCCTTTAATTGGTTTTACGGGAGCGACTGCCAGCTGACCTCCCAACCCAAAGAGGAAATACTGCACCAAAGCATCGACCGTCAATCAGAAAGTGTAACTTCTTGCAGGTAAGGCTAGCTTGGGCTTCAAAGAGTTTGGGTGGGGTTCCATAATATGTACAAGTTTAGTAATACGTTATGTAAATGTGTTCTTCAGTCAGAACGTCGTGCAGAGCGCCTGTCCCGCGCCCGTCGCCCGCAGTTTGGCGGTAAGCGTCGCCGCCCACCACCCAGGATACAAAAGCACCCCAAAGAAAATGATTGTTTCACTACATCTGAAGAGATCAGATGCTCCACACCGCCACACTTTGATTATGCCGTTGTACAGAATTCTCGCAGTAAGTAAATTGATTTTATGAACACGATTTAACTGCGGCCGAAAGTCTAATTATAGAAAAACAAGTTGAATTCCTGAGACGAACTCAGCCGAATACAAGGGATTTTCGATTTTGCGTCTTTTTTTTTTTTTTTTTGCGATTTTTTGCGTTTTTTTCTTTATCTTGCAATGGTTCACCCCAGCACGAATCTATTACCGAAAACAGCAACTCGATAGCTCATCTCCTTCATACCCAAAACCGTGACAGAAAATTGGCAACGACGACGTCGACGACGACAACTCGATAGCAATAGGGCTTTTCTAAAAGAAAATCCCTAAAAACTTGTAAGAATATGCATACGGCAGGAAGAGGAAACCCTGCGACCAAATGCAAAATTATTACCTACCACACTAGTAACGAAAGTTTATTTGTAGATTTGAAAAAAAGATAGTAGCCAAAGTGATGCATTTTTATCCATTGTCCATGGCAACCGCTTGTTACAACTACAATATATTGTTTTATTTTACCTTCACACTTTTGGCTTGGACAGTTCCTCTCGCCAGTAATTAGTGTCCCATAGAGAATATTAAAACGAAATTCACTTTAAAGTATTACGTTTTTGGGCACCTCCGCTAACTGCTAGCAAAAAAACGTTATTACCTATTATAAGTTCTCTTTCAAGAAAAATCAGTATTTGAACTGTAATGTAAGTCTCGTTCACATATTCGTGGACTATATCATAGTATACTAAGAGAACAGTAGGTTATCTAAATCCCCTCGGTGAGTTAATTACCTAATCTGCATTGGCGCTTAGGGTTGTCACGGTTATTTTGCGTTAAATATATATACGCAAATACGTATTATGAGCAGCACTAGATTCTTAAGCCCCGACGCCAAAACGACGGGGTGTTAAAAGTTTGACGTGTCTGTCTGTCTATGATTTCCTCAGCATCGTTTAGGCGGTCTGTGACAACTTCTAGTGACGTCCTCTTCTGGATATGACTAATTCTGTTTTTGACCACTTCTTGTTACGGCCGGTTCTAGTAATGCCCACTTCTGTTTTTGACCATTTCGTGTTATGACTGTAAGTACAGGTGTGAACAAAAAGAAACAAGAGATATCCGACATTTTTTTAATAATAGTTAATACAAGTAACAACATAGAGTAATTTTTCAATACGTTTCAATATGTGTGACGCAGCTTATTGTAGATATTTTTTTAGGAATTCGATATCGAAAATCTCATTCAGCTCAAGTTTTAGTATTTTTTTTTTCAGCTCTTTATCGAATTTTATATCTGTTAGTAGCCTTCGATTTTTTTGGACTAATAAAGTAACTTCTTTTTATTACATGGTCGTAATGTATTGCCTCCTTCTTCAAACCAGCCACAAATGCAAAGAATGCAGGTTTTCTTGGTATTCTTGCGTTTAATCTTTTGTGCCATCCTTCAAGCGGGTTTGTATTCCGGTGTCGTTCATAAGCACAACTCAAAATTTGCTGTGTCCATTCTACAATGTACTATACAATTATTTACTATAAAATGCGCAATATATCAAACTGACAGGGAACGTCAATTAAAATTCAATGATTTTATTAGTGGCCAGCATAACTACCACATAGATTGAATTATTATGTAGGTGTAGTACTAGAAAAAACAAATTATAATTAAGAATTTTTGTTCTCGCTCTTACTTGTAATAGTCATAACACGAAGTGGTCAAAAACAGAAGCGGGCATTACTAGAATCGGCCGTAACAAGAAGTGGTCAAAAACAGAATTAGTCATATCCAGAAGAGGACGTCACAAGAAGTTGTCACAGACCGCCTAAACGCTCAACATAGGTATCAAATAAAAGGGCTTGAACAGTAGAATAATTGTACACTATAACAGATTTCTAATCCAAAATGGCTGCCGCCACAAAACAGCCGATTTTAATTTATTTCACAACTCCCTCAATATGGATATTGATTGAAAGGGCTTGACTAATAAAATATAGAAATGAAATAAAAAAATAGAACAAAAAGGTATGAACGTGAAACACTGTTAAAAGAAAAAAAAATGGAAATTAATGACCCTACAACGTAAGTATAACGTTTTAATAAATTTATGCAATTTCCTAATGTAAATACTAAATATTGAAAAGGCCTATTATGTACATACCTCATTATTTCATTCATATAATTTATAGATGATAAAATAAATATTTCATTATCGTCTTATGTTATAAACCGCTAAATAAAAAAATAAACTGCGCTCATCAAATTAAATCCAGTGGGAGAAGGCGAATGCGAGCAGCCGTGCAGTACCTACCTACGCTACGTGAACGCTCGCGATCTCACTCACGGTACGGCCCAAACTACAACCGGCGTATTTTACCTATATTCTGCATATAATATGCAGCGCGTGCCTACACGGCACCCGGCGCGCGCTCACACATCTAAACCGGCAGCAGCCCATTTCTATGAAGATAACCTGCTTATACTGTGACTATATCTTCCGTGACACTACTCGAAGTAGAAAATTAGATTTGTTCACAAAATTTTCTTCATCAAAAATACGAAAAATGCCGTGTTTTTCATTTTTCATTGGTACTTAATGTGTCAAATAGTCAAAATCAGTGTCATCTAAAAAGATGCTTGCTTGAATTTGCTATGCCAACAGTTCCCATACTCAAGCAAACGATATACATCATGCATGGTTATTGCAGTGTGCGAGGAGTCGGAGACTTTGGACGCTGGCGCTCTTCACCGCACGATCGGACGCACACCAAGTGTCAGTTCCAACGGTGATGAAGATACTCCAACAACATTTTATGCTGCTGCCGAAAAAGCGAGGTCTGATGAACGTTACGCAGCACCGCCAAACGTGAAGAGACATGATCAGCCATGTCCTGACCGAAGGCTTGATAAGATTCAGAAGAAGGTAAGGTTTTTAGTATCGGCTTAGATAGTATGAATACAGAGCCTAGCATTATATTACATTCATTTTGTTAAGCACTATAATTAGTGTCTGCTCTTTTTTAAGATATTTTTCGGTGCCAGGTTTTTTTTATTTTGATAAAAAACTATTTAGAACTCAGGGTCAACTGCGTAATTTGGCCCAGAATATTTATTTATTTATTATTACTTAAGTGGTATAAACTGTTATTGTATAACTTAATTGCTTGTTCCATAATAATACCTATATAAAAATTTATAGGGTTAAAAAGCTGATATCGTAGATAAGATGTCATTGCTTCTTAGCGGTAATTCTTGCAATCAAAATGAGTCATAAAAAATGAATTTATTAGAAACTCATCCTCGTTCATAGATCACCGTACTCAAGAAAAACATCTCAAAATACGAATCTGATTTCGAAGCCAAGAATGGTCATCCCTTAACACCTAGTGACAGGATCACTGATGTAGGCCTCACTCGCATGTATGAGAACTTGCGTCGTCTTCAAGCAGAAAAACGCTGCATTAAAGCAGATCCTGTTGAGTATGCCCTGAAACTTCAAGCAGCTAAGCAACAGAAGGAGAGAGATGAGAAGCTTGAAGCATCGTTCAAGAGCGAAAAATCTATGGCAGACATCGTTAAAGATATTGAAGAAGTAAGTTTATCATGTGGTCTACATTTTTTCCTAGCTTCGGCTTTCGATTTTTTAATCGCTAGAAATTAGTGTTCAAATATTTGCCACCTCTGTTGATCTATTTATGGGTTCAGAACAGGGCTACGTATATACTGAAAATGTGAAGGTTCACTGGTAAGTAAAAGTCAAAGTAAATCCTTACTCATTTAACACAAAAAGAGTCAAGTGGTGGCAGACTGACAGAATGCCAGTTTCCACTACAATAAGGTCGCGTGGTTGATATTTCATAGCGAAGTTTGTTTCAACACCTTACCAGCCAGGTTTTTGGATTGGATGGTGATCGATGCTGTATTGATTTGAGTGTGTACGTAAATAGAATCAAAACCACCCAAATAATGATACGATTTGAGCGTTGTGTGAATACTTTATAATGCTTCCTGTCTCTTAATTCAGGGAATCCAGTATTTAAAATATTAAAAAAAAGTAACTGTGGTTACTTTTTAGATTGGATAAAACGTAAGTCGTTGCCAATAAAATTTACAACACCAAAACAATCCAGAGACTGCAAACTACGGTTTTGTACTAATGACGATTGGGCAGGGTAGTTCACAGTATAGTGAAACTAGCCTCTTCTAATGTACTTGCCTAACATTTGAACAGGCCAATCAGTTTATTTGCCCAGGGTGCAACAAGAGGAGAGGTTTTCTTGATAATCAGCTTACACCTAGCTATTGCGCACTAGGAGTCTTTTAACTATAGTCGAATGGTGGGCATAAAAACTTATGATTCGAATAGCTACAAAACTGAAAAACTAACCGTAGAAAAGAAGTGTTAAACTATTTTACCTTCACGCAATTAATTAGATTTGTGCTATTTGGATACAGGCAAAGCGTTTCATTTGTCTATTTAATGGTTCTAAATTAAACTCATTAATTTCTACACACAGTGGCTCGAAGGTTGTCGTCAGGCGGAAGGTCGCACTGCCGTCGCAGAATCTAATTGGACTTCATCTCAACTGGCAGCAGAGAAGCTCACAGTACAGCGTGCACTGTTGAGGCTAGAAGCGGCTCGGGGCCGTCCGCCAGCGCATTCAGAGGAACGTGGCGCAGCTCGGCATTTGTATGAACGATATCGTGCTGTGAAGAGAGTGCTGGCATCCTCTAGACCTGACGCTGTAAGTAATCGAATGAAGTGAAGTGTTACAGGAATAGGGATGTATAATAATTTAAAGTTTAGCCATATGTTTTAAAAAGGCGTTTTAACTTGAATGAATTCAAGAGCCCTATGATTACATATTTTAAAACGAAAGTCTTCTGCTAGATCGGTTTGTCTGTTCAAGATAAACTCAAAAACTACTGCACCGATTTTCACGCTGTTTTCACCAATGGATAGAGTGGTTCATCACTAGTGGCCTCTCACTATGTATTATGTAACAAAGTTCTCCACCGCGTCTGTCTGTCTGTTCGCGATAAACTCGAAAACTACTACACCGATTTTCATGTTGTTATCACCAATGCATAGAGTGGTTCTCAAGGAAGGTTTAAGTATATAATTTGTCAAGTTTTTGTATACATTGGCTAAAATATACTTATATTTGCTGGAGGTGTCCGAATAAAATAAGCCTTCTGGGAGCTTTCAACGAAAACGCTGCCTAAACCCTTTGAAATATAAAAAAATGATATAAGGTGGTTTTGTGTAAATAAGATACATTAAGTTGTGGTGGTGGAATAGGGTCCAATGAGTAGCGGAAATGGGATCAGAATTGCACGCGGCTGAAGCCGCAGCAACAGCTAGTTTAATATATTTTCGCGCTTGAGTTTAAGTGAAAAATTTACTGAAGCGCTGCTTTTTTTTTTTTTTTATGTTTAGGACACGTCTATTTGACTTCACCTCGCCTGATGGTAAGCTTAAGGTAAAGTCTCAGGAAAGACGGTCACCATTATATACACGTACCATGTTAACAATGGTGGCACTCAGCTTGACGGCCTCATCAGAAGAGCATTGTCGTCGCAGCACCGCATGACACCCACCGGTCCCACTAGTGCTGCGACCACAATCCCCCTGCCCGGCCATGCACTTGCTGACCCCTGAACGCAATCAAACCGAAATTGGATTACTATGGAGGGTTTTTCGCAATCGTGCACGGTGGTACCCACCCGGCCGAATTTTGTGACAAATTTGTGTCATCAAATTTCTACCACCAGTAAATTAGTATTAGTAAATTGAATTAGTTTCTATACATCATATTAGAAATTAAACGGTTTTACTTTATTATTATAATGTTTGCAACACGAAAAGCACGTAGGCCTTACTAAACCTATAAAACTCACTTTTGTTTAGATTATCGGCACAAACGGTGAGCTAGCAACGATTCACGAGCACGAGACAATGTTGTTCAACACAAGCGTCGATAGTTCTAGCGACTCGCAAGAGAAACCCTCAGTGCCCTCAGAGTCTTCACAGGTAAATATAGCGTATATAACGAGCTCCCTACCTTTTCCACCTGATAGAGGGTATACTTGGTGATGGAGGGCGTATAATTATCTCTGACTGACCTGTATGATCATTGGCTTGATGACAATAGAAATTTAGGATATCTAGGGCATACGTATGTGACGAAACAACTTGCGGTTTTAGTCGGTTCGAGTCCGACATACCCACGTCATCGCTCCGATAAGGTAGTCAGAGGGGGTACGCACGTGTAAAAAGAACTCATAATGGGCTATCTACCCAAACAATATCTTCATCTTATATTCCATAAGAAAATCTTAAAAATTCATATAAGCGAGAAACTATGGTGCTCTTTTTTTTAAAAAATTACAAAATATATCCGCAGGAGACAATCGAAACACCACTGCAGTCACCGCCGACTCGTGAAGCCCCAGTAGGTGAAGAGGTTCCTTCATCAGCTTCTTCAGCCCAGTCAGCTCCTAGCGAAGAGGTGGTTCCGTCTAACGAAGGTCTTCACTGTCTAGGAATCGAAGATCTCACCAAAGCGCTCACAGACGCTAAACTTCAGAAATCTGTAAGTTTACCTACTTATTTCTATAAGGCCGTCTGCTGCCTCATGCGGGTTGTCGCACGTCATGCAAATCGTATGTATGTTTTTTTGCACGAATTTTGTGCAACTGATCTGCACGATATGCGATCCATATTATTTGCACGCAAACGGTGCCCGCATACGTGCACACTCTCCTGTCATTGGACAGTCTAAACGCACTTGTGCCCTTGGTCCAAGAGCCGGTGAATGTTAGACCTATATCATAGTGTAAGAACACTATACCAGATTTGATTATTTGCCTATTATTTATTATTATTGGCATAAGTTTGTAAATTATCCGTTCTAAATTATTCGAAGGCGCATAGGAAAAGATATTATAAAACATTTTTTCAATAGTTCGTTTTCAATTTAGAATGATGTATTTACTTTTGACGATCTGCGAAAGACTGCGGGCAGATCCTGGATGCGGCAAGCTGAAGACAGGGCGCTATGGCGCTCATTAGGGGAGACCTATGTCCAGCAGTGGACTAGAATAGGTTGATGATGATGATTTACTTTTAGGAAGTACAAATTACTTCACAAATCCTTTGTTTTACGTAAATTTTATTATTTGTATCTAATTACGCTTGTTTCATAATTTTGTTTATACATTAACACGTATTTCTTATGTTGGGGGTTCTACATTACCTAAAATTCTACCTATCCTTATGACGTCGTATATTTTCAGATTCTAAGAAGAACTATAAAGGATTACGAAGTAAATTTCGAGCAAGTGAATAGTCGAAAAGTGCAAAGGGATGATAAGAAGGGGCATGAAGATGAATATCTTCGCTATAAAGCAGTCAAAGCCAGAATCAAACTCATTAGCGCATTGATCAACAAACAGAAAACACTTAAAAACACTAACTGAGAACCATGAATAGTAAATGAGCAAAACCTCTTTGAAAAATACAATACATCAATAGATTAAAAAACCTATATGTCGCAAAAAGCTGACTTTATAGTGTTTTCTAACTATTCTTGAAATATGAGTTAAATACTATGTTACACACACACACACACGATTTTTGTTATTGTCACTGTGTGTAAAATGTATGATTAGATATATTGTAGAAATATAAGAACTTGGTTAAACTCGATTTCGAATCGAAATTTGATAATGTTAACAATAATTTTCTTACGATCAAGGGTGATCTAAAAATCTAGTGCTTCCGATAATTTTAATTGAAGTTATTCTGCCCTACTGTCTCTACGATGTAATTACTGGGTAGAATCGGCGAATTCTATAAAAGTTATTGCATCTTTTTATTTATTTTATTACAATAATTGTGTAGTGCCAAATATTGTCATTCTATACAATTTTGGAATATATTAAATTTGGCAAACACTAACCTAAGCTAAAAACGTGTACCAATTGATACATGAAAGGTATAAATTGTAAAATTGTTAAGAAATATCAAACGATGTTAGAACTGTATGTGCAGAGTTTTGTTTTACACAATATCTTCAATCAATAATAAATTAGTACTCTGAAATAATTGCGGGAAAAAATAATAGTTGTAAATAGGCACAATGTTTACCTACTGAAGATTAATTAAAGAAGTACTTCTCGTTAGTTTGGTAACGAGAAGTACTTCTTTAATTAACTTTAAAACTGACTCCTCACTGCCGTATTTTTAACTTTTCAAAACCAAGGCGATGTACAAACCATTCTGATTTAGGTTATTAGTTTTTGACCTAAGTACTTAAGTAGAAACATGAGTATTTTACTGCTTCATACATAATACCATTATAATGCTTAACTGTATTTTTTTTATTTCAAAACATAACGTACATGATAATCGTGTACGGCTTCAGTATATAATAATATAATTAACAATATAGGGGTCGTTTAATAGTTAAAGACATACAATGAATACAATCGGGTAATTATTTTAATATCAATAGGTACTACGTATTTAATACAGACGAGAATACGAGTATGACGTTTTATTAATCTAGGCGATATCCAAAGTTAACAGTTAGACTTTGTAGTAACTCCAGTTTGTAGTTATAATAAATACAAACAAATTGATGCAGAACATGTTTATCGATTAGAGTTAGAACCAGTCATTTCAGGAAGTGTATGGCTGTAGGTTTCGGTATTGGCAGCACAAGTAGGAACTTCTTATTTTATAATATAATATTATACAAAATGTAAAAACATTTTTACATCGTTAAATATCTGGGTGACCGAGATATTCGCGTTTTTCTTTCTACGTTTTCTAAAAATGAAATCTAGCTAGATCGATTTATCGCCCCCGAAACTACTACCCGAATACTAAATTTCATTAAAATCGTTAGAGCCGATTCCAAGATTCAGATAATTGCTCGTTTAAAGGAATTGGATAGGTGAAAGATCTATGCTTCTTAAATTTTATTTTGAAATTATGAAATCGTAAGATGTAGTATTTCACCATTATGATACAACTTGTACTATAAAAAACTGGCAAAATGTAAGGCAGTTCTGTTTCATCATTCTTCATTATTTGTTATGGTGATAATCTGTGGAATTATGATAATGTATTTTAAACTATATGAACGCTATGTAAATAAGAAACCTTTTAAAGCGAGATGGGGTTATATAACGATGTTCTTTGTGCCCCTGATATCTTATAAATGTTAAAGCTACTTATAATCTAATAGTTATATAACTTAAATATATGTGTATAACTACGAGACCTGAACAACAGTAGATGACTAACACAGAAACCCGCTTCGGCTATTTACATTAAGTAAAAGACATGTATAAAACATCGATATTGTATCGATATTGCAGCCTAAATTTTTTAATGGTCAACAAATTTTCCGTGTCCATTTCCATTAAAATCTCGCATTTTTGCGGGCTTAGCGTACAAAAGTCAGATAACGTAATTTTCTTTTTATCAAAACAGGGTTTGTAGAGAATTTAATTTGCAACAAATATGTATTTAGATTTTTTCTGTACGATGAATAGTTTGTCCGATATAGCGTTAAAACTATTCGCACCCTTTTTGCAAGATGGCGACTGCGGTACAGGGGTTACAATTCCACAAACGTGGATTTAACTTTGCACTAACACCCTCTTGAGATCTGAAAAATAAAATTGCGTTATCTGACTTTTGCAACCTCAAATGTAACTTAAATTAACGTAAAATTCTTCTTTTATGTGTTAACGTAATATTGGTTAGTGTGTATAAAAAATAGATCTCTGTGTGACAGATCCTCAAGACGGATCTGTTTTCGTTCTCTGAAAGAGAAACAGTTGAATGTATTTAGTGATAAAAGTACTTACTGTGATTTTATTGTAACATAACTATTCTTGTGTGACAAGAACTTGAATGTCTAATAAGTTATTCGTGTTAGATATTACGTGAAAATTCCGTTTCACAATATTAATTACCCGACTTCGTTTATATTAAAGATTTTTTTGACGATGATTGATAGTTGAAATAGATAAGACTTGATTAAAATGGTTTATGACAAACCTTATGTCTATGTAACGTTATAGTTATACGAGATAATTATGATGTTTAGATGCAAAATGTTGATTGAAGATGCAACTTTTCGATAACTTACTAACGAGTATTGTAGAAAATTACTTGTTGTATTACTGTAGTGCCACACGGATGAACTACGCCGACTTCCGCGGCAGATGGTAAAATGTATTAAACTCGTCGTAGTCGTTCGCTCTTTTCAGCTCGCGTACGGAAACCGGTGATAGTATCAATCCGCTATGCAATCATCAGAACTAATTCGTAGCGTCCGCTAATCCACTCGCGGAGACTGTGCGCCGCACTGCTTAGGCTCTAAATATTGTCATGCGAAACGACTTATTCTGTAAATTTTACCTTACTTTATTCAAAATCTAGTCCTCAGCTGGTCACTAATGAGTAAATTGAATTAGATTCAATTTGCATGCATTTGCATTTACATGGCAATAAACCAACAGATCTGCCGCATTGAATACCTAGAGGAAGTTTTCGTGTAACGCGATTAGCTACTATAAATAATATTTTAAGGTCTGTCCTCCGTTGAAAGTTATGTCCAATGACGTCATTGTTTTGTGTGACGTGATAGGTCATAATTTATGAGAGTTTAGCGACACTAGTCTCCATATTAAGGCTGTCCACTGCGTCACGTAATGTTTCGTGCAGATACATAGGGCCGCCCATCACACGATTTGTTCGTGACGTAGCCCGTCGCGTGTGCATGCAACTGTCGTACATTCAACGCAATGGACGGCCTAACGAGGTTTTAGGACACTTCCTCTTGATTTCATTCTCCGTGGTTTTTACATATATGAGAAATGAAAGTATAGACATCATATCATCTTATAAATTGACAGTAAACTATTTGTACCAATGTCATATTTATATGTAAGTTATCGTCCCTTTCCCAGCTGACATTACCTATAGCCAATCACAAGAAGCCATTTTATGTAAATTTAATTTAAGCATCGACTGCATCTGGTTTTAAAAATTTAAAAATACATAATATTGTACTCGGTAGAGTTCTACAAATTGCCAGTAATATTCATATAATGTTTAAAATAAAAAAATAGAACAAAGTTTTTTTATTATTTATTCCTATCGTATCGTATCTGCTCAATGCATGCATTTTGTTTGACAGCGAGTTTTAATCACAGTCGTTACGTTAGAAGTCAGTGCATTTTAATTGGTTAGCATAGAAGAAGGACGTGAAACTAAATCAACGTTAATGTGTTGGCTAACGCTACGTTCACACGACGTCGTGTTCGAAACTACCGAATCGGTTTTTTATAGAATTAGGTTAATTAGCATCAGTATTTCAATACATGAGTTCACACATACATCCGGTTCCAAGACACAGCAGAAAAACCGAATCCAGCTAAAGTTGACATCCGATTTGGCGAGTACAATGCGATCCGGCCGTACTGCGAAATGTAGAATTCAGTGCAGTGGCATAGCGCATTCTATACATGCGTTCATACGATACAAGCAGTTGTAGATTCGGTTATTTGCCGGATTTTGAAATTGAATACATGTCGGGTCGCAAAGGCTCCAACTCTTGGTCGTTTTTGCACTATTTAGTTTAACCACAACGCTGGTGGTGATGAAACCAGTATATTGTAGCAAGACTGTTCACGTCCATCGCTTCCAAATTAATGAGGGACTGCGTGCATTCTCGCATAAAAACCGAATGATGTGTTCATACGGGAGCTCGATTCGAGGCCGTCAGATATGGCAACGCAAAATGTGCCGTGTGAACACAATATTCGGTTTTTCCAGATCCGAATGGGGTCCGGCAAAACGTGTCTCTGTGTGACGATATGGATTATTCTTTGTATAGCTCATTGAGTTATGTCCCGCATAAAAAAAATCCTGGATCGTCCCAAACAATATACTTGCTTCGTGCCAAAATATAATTTCAATTATTTTATTCCCGCTTCGTCCTATTTTATATTCCTTCTACGGCTCATTTTTTTTGTATATGCCAAACTTACCCTTTTGTACAATCAGCAAAAAGGGATAACGTATTAAGGATTAACTGATAAAATATTTAACATAAATATTATTATTATTTAAAACACTCTCCTCTCTATCTTCTCCGCGAGAGAAAACACTTACTCGTATTATTTTATAATTACGCTCTTTAGCCGCTCTTAGTGATCAAGTAATACGTATACAGCTGACGTCACTGGAATCTGTTTAGAAGAGCAGTAAAAAAATGCCACCCATTTTTTTTTGCGTCCTTTGTTTGCTTGTATTGACACATTTGATCAATAGCATTACTTTTCGTTATCAGCAAAACGGGCTTCATGCTAGCTCCTGTGGTGCAAAGTGCATTCGACTCATTCGTCACCTGGTTAAAGTGTGTGTAAAGTGAGAGTGAGAATTAATCAAGTTTGTCATAGGTAAGTTAATATTTTTATCTAAAGTATTATTACAAAATTAGAAGTAAATTACTAAATAGTTGTTTTTATATTTAAATAATACTAATTAAGGAATCAATTATTTTAAACTCATAATCTAACTTATAATCGAAATATAATGAGCGTTACTCTACTACGTTTTTACTATGGCACACACCAATGACTTTTCGATGCTTTTTGAAGATATGTTTGTATTTATCGCAGGTTTATAAGTGCCCGGTTAATGGCAGTAGGCTCGCCACCTATTACATTGGGACCTAAACATAAATTGGCGAAATGTGGGTGCTAGCACCTCTGCCTACCCCTTTGGGGATATAGGCGTGAGTTTATGTTATGTTATGTTACTCGTTGCGTGTGTCCACTATATGAACACACGCAAAAACGAAAAAACAAAATGGCTCCATAATTTGGAGATGTGTGAACAGAAAGTGCCATGGTGGTATTGTAACAACGAATAATAGTGTTCAAAAGTTTTAAATCAAGCAAGAAAGAAGCAAGAGCTGCGGATGGGAAATCGATCCCATCTATCTTTAATGCCGGTTTAAGAAGATTAAAGGACAAAGGAACCGACATTGTAGAAAAATTATCAAACTTATGTAACGTTAAGGGCAGTCTCTACAGTGCACGTAACAAATCACAGCTAATCCAGAAATCTTCATTTCGAAAACCGTCTGAAGTTCAAATTCCACGGTGGTAGAGTCAAGCAACAGTCATTTTGGCCGTTGCATGAATGGGCCGACTCGACCGGGGAAGCACCACCCTCTCACAGAATATCGACGCCAAATAACAGTATTTGAACTGTTGCGTTCCGTTTGGTGAGTGAGTGCCGGAGCCCAAACTCCTTTCCCATCCCCTCCCAAACTCCTTCCCCATCCCCTTTCCTTTACAGGGTCGGCAGCGCGAGTGTGACGCCACTGGTGCTGCACACGTCCATAGGCCGCGGTGACCGCTTCCCATCAGGTGGGCCGTGTGCTTGTCTGCCACCTTAGTGATGGGAATATAGTTTGGGAGGGGATGGGAAAGGAGTTTGGGAGGGGATGGGAAAGGAGTTTGGGCTCCGGCACTCTCACTCACCAAACGGAATGCAACAGTTCAAATACTGTTACTTGGCGTCGATATTCTGTGAGCCCATTCATGCAGCGGCCAAAATGACTGTTGCTTGACTCTACCACCTTAGATAATTAAATTATTAAATCGCAAATTCCTGATTGGAATCCCATTTCATTCAGAACTGATTATGAGAAGGCGGTCAAGAATGGTATCCGTAAAATATTTCCAAACGTTACATGCAAAGATTTCTTTTTTTTACCAATGATTGTCTTTTAAACATTTGGATTTGAACTCTCATTTAATTGTTGGTCGGTAAATTTTTCAATGATTAAAATTATCACGTCTTAAATATTTTTTATTACAGATCTGACTGTTCTGTATACTTAAACGGTAGTAATGTTAAGTTGATTATTATTCCATTTCTGTGATATTGATTGTGATACTGGATAATAAAGATGATTAATACCTGAATGTTTAGAATTGTTTTATTGTTTCAAAAGTTTTAAAAAGCACTTTTTTTGTTGACTGTACCTTTCAAGAAATTGTAATTTCTTTAACGAAGCAAAACTTCAATAGTGATATGGGACACACCTGATTTTTTTTGGAATGTGGGACAAAACTTCAGGACGAACGAAGAATAAATCGACGATGGATATGACGATATACGTCATACGGACGCGCCTGCTCACGGTAGTCAATCCGAATAAGGGGCTAGAGGAAGGAATAACATCATAATCCTTCTACGGTTCTACATTTTTTTTTACAACTCCTACAAAATCTAGGTAACATGTTTTTCGATTCACGATTAGAACCCTTAATCCATACGCACACCTTTTTCTCAGGAACGTGTAAAGGCATCAAGTTGAAATTTATATCAAGATGCTCAAGGTTATAACGCCTAAAAACTGTAAAAAATCAAACTTCTAGGTCAATGCAATTAATAGTTACTGCCGTTTATGTAGCAAATTTCCCCAAATTGCCCTTGGCACCAAAAGCTATAGGCTATTCCCATCGAGCTAGATATATATATATATACATATATATATATATAGCAAGTTCTGTATGTCTGGATTTTAAGACTAGAAGCTCTACAGCAACGTTAAGTTCAGCTCTCAATCCAGTTTTGTACAGAACGAGTCCGTCTCGCACTTGACCGGTTTATATATATACAGATATATCGATAATTATCTTAGTATGTCTGCGTGTTGGACCAGCTGTCTACCAGCAGTGACGAAAGAGAGACTACAATAACGATAATAGTTTATTTTACATTTAAAAATGATACATATTATTAAAAAAAGTTTACATACTAGTTGTGATTACATAGGAAATCTTGCATAATTTTGATGCCGTCTTAGGTCTTAACTATAAGTATAAGAAATAAAATGTAATATTAGTTACTAAACAACAAAATCTGCATTAAAAGATAACACTACGTTGCCTGAAGTCTTGATGTGATGCTCCTTTGTGTTATACGTGCTGATCTGCCTAATCTGTGGAGTAAATTCTTAAATTAGATAAATTATTAAATAATCTAGGTCACCATGACACAGCGCCGTTTTAGCGCCCCGTCCAGTAGGATCCCCTAGGGGATCCATTTGGTTTTTTTGCCCACATAGATGCCCTTTTTTTATTTTTGTACATATAGATCTCGTGGGATCTATTTGGAATTATATCCATAATATTTAGATTTCCTGAAAAATGATTAATCTTGATAATGTTATAGGTATAATCGTGTCCGGTATTTTTATGTTTAAAGTAAAAATAAATAAGATCTATTGCTATCAAGTTGCTATTTTCTTATGATTTTATATTTGTTTATAACCGACTTCATAAAAGGAGGAGGTTTACAATCCGATTGTACTTTTTTGCCTGTTTACTTGTACTTGCGATATTCATACGTTTTCTCGACCCTCACTTGTTTCAATAACAAAATCAAAATCAATTACCCAGGGATCTTAATGGATATTGGGATCCAAATAGATCTAACAGGGTATCACACTCAATGATGGGATCTATGTGGACAAAAAATTTCAAATAAATCCTCAGGGGATCGAAACAGGGGATCCTACTGGACGTGGGGCCACTAACCATAGTTGGCAATGTCGACTCTAGAATGCGAATAAACATGCTTAGATATACAGATTTGTTTATTACGTATTTACAAATAAATATGTATCTTAGAACGTTTATTATATACACTAGCTGTTACCTGCGGCTTCAATCGCGTGGATATCGGTTATCGCAATCAAACATACGCAAGCTCTACTCTCGCTCTGTACCAAATTTCATCGAAATCGGTTTGTTATGTGATGAAAGCGTGAAAACGGAACAGCCTATATCCTTTCGCAAGCTCTACTCTCGCTCTGTACCAAATTTCATCGAAATCGGTTTGTTATGTGATGAAAGCGTGAAAACGGAACAGACAGACAGACAGACAGTTGTACTTTCGTATTTATAATATTAGCATGGAGATTAGTATTTATAATGACATTATAGAGCAAGATACCGCGATGGACAGATGTTCGTTATTGTATAAAAGCTTAAATACTAATAAATATTAAAGTGAAATTTTGTGAGGTTCGATGGATACGTGTGCGAGTGGATTTTTGTTGTTCTTTCACGCAAAGATATGAACAGATACGAAAGAAATGTGGTACAGGGATAGATTATAGTCTGGCAGAATACATATGCTACTTTTTCCCGGGGTTAGGTTCCTGTGGATTGCGGAAACGGGATCAGTATTTCAGGCGGGTGAGGCCCCAGGCAACTGCTGGGATTAGAATAAGGACATGAAGATGATGACGAGTTTGTATATGAATAATGTAAAAAAATAACTTACTTGTTCCAGAGAACTCGCGCGGATGATGCTAGCAATCGACCCAAACACCTTGAAACTGTCGCATGTTTCTAGCTTTTTAAGTGTGCAGCTCAGAACGTCGTCATTTATACCATTAATTTGCTGTAAAACGAAATATAGAACGTCTTTATAATTCTGTAGGTATGTTTGAAAATGCTCATTATCAATGAGATTTACATTAATTTTCAGACACCTGATTATTGCTTACAATAGAAGTATCGTAAGTCGTCTTAAAATGAAAAGGACAGAGCAGTTCCTATCCCTTTCGTTTTATGTGTAAGTAATGTTTTGATATTTTAAAATGTATAGCATTAAAGTTTATTTACCTAATTGGTTCCACATTTTTGAACACTTGAATGCTTGGTTACGACTGGTGGGATGACTGTAACCATATTTATGGCGGTTTGACTGAACCTATCTTTATGGCATTTTGAACGTCTCGACTTTTGAGCGCTTATATGGTTGTCAACAATATGGAAACTTTACTTGTACCGAAATTATTGACTTTTTGCTTGCGTCTTTTAATTTGATTACCATAAGTGTCACTATTCAATTCCGGGCCAGGAGGTATATTGCGCAGTGGAAGTTGGTCCTCCTGGCTACAATGGGGAAGTGAGCAGTCTGCGGTTCACAGAGCAAATTGTTAATAAATAGGTTTCACTTACCATTTACTTGAAGTCGCCCGAAACACAACGCTTTACCTGTGTCTGTATTCGAGTGTATATGAAGTGTAGGGGTGTATGATGGTTTGTGTGGACAGATCAGCACAGCGCGTGGTATAAGTGGAGCCCTTCAAATCAAATATATGATTCGGTCGAACAACTACCAACTGATTACGTTAATTATTCCAAAATATAACCAATCCAACGCTAGCCAAATATGATATTCACGGATTATACTTTATTCGAACAAAAAACTTATTTTTAACCAAAACTTTTTCTCATGACAATTCCTTCAACAAGTTGACAACAAGTGACAGTCGTAGATCTGTCAACGCAAATTATGTTTTTTTATTTTACTTCGTTTAGGAACGCAACATCTACCCCCCCCCCCCCCCGGACGGGCCTTCCCGTCCGCTAATCAATTGGCAATCTTGATAAGGTTGCGACCGCTCTCCTCATCACCGATCCGTCAACCAAAACCTCAGCAAATCGAGGAACCCCATCGGTGCCAGCCACTAGATTGAGAATGCGCCCCCGGCAACAATACAACGGCATTAGGTTGGCATCCTTAATCAGGACGAGGTCTCCGACCTTGGGAGGATGAGTTTTATCCGTCCACTTGACGCGCTGCTGGAGGATGTGCAAGTACTCCAAGCTCCAACGCTTCCAAGCTCTGAGCGAGCTGTTGCACTAACTGGAACCGCGATAGCCGATTTCGGCTTACATCGACAAAGAGGTGCTCCGGCAGGGCGACAAGTGGTGGCCTCCAAATCATTAGGGTCCGAAGAGAGCGGGCACAATGGACGCGAGTTTAGTACGGCCTCAATGCGGCAAAATACCGTAGCTAATTCCTCAAAGGTGAGAACTGTGTCTCCCAATAATCTCCGCCAGAGTCCCTTGGCCGCTTTCACCGCGGCTTCAAAAATACCCCCCCAATGGGGGCAGGCTGGCGGGTCAAACAGCCAAGTGACCCCCTTGCGGGCTAATTTGTTGCCTATGTCAACCTGGTTCTCCGCAAGGAAGGCGTAAACTTCCTTCAAATAGTTACTTGTACCTCTGTAATTGGTACCGCAATCAGATCTAATTAAAGAAGGCAACCCACGGCGAGACACGAATCTATCCAAAGTTGCCACAAAGGCCTCCGTCGAGAGCGAGGTTACTAGCTCCAAGTGTACTGCCTTCGTTGACAGGCAGACAAACACACACAAATAAGCCTTAAGGATTTTACTGTTACGAAGAGTAGACGTCTTCACCAAAAAGGGACCGGCAAAGTCCGTTCCGACGCCTGCAAAAGGCCTTGCCTCATTGACACGGTCAGCCGGCAAGTCTCCCATCATGGGCTGCATAGTGGGGGCCTTAGTCCGGTAGCATGGCATGCAACGAAAGACAATGCTGCGGATAGTACGACGGGCCGACAAAATCCAAAAGTCTCGCTGCAGAATGGCCAACAGCGCATTACAACCGGCATGCGAGTTCTTAATGTGACGATCAGTCACCAACAACTTGACCAAATGGCCTTCCTTGGGCAACAAAAGGGGGTGAAGAGCTCCGTAGGGGAGGCTAGAGTGCCTCAAACGTCCTCCAACACGCAAGAAACCCGCATCATCCAAAAAGGGGCACAGCTTACTGATAGCTCCCGACAACTTAGCCATACCGGACTTCAAGATTTCAATCTCTTTCTCAAAGTGTGCAGCCTGCATAGAGCGGACCCAAAGGAGGAGAGACTCCTGGAGCTCTTGAGGAGAAAGGACCGGCGACAGGCGTTTGTCCCCACGGTTCCTACAATTGTGACGAAAGCGCCTGATCCAAGATGTGACATTCAACTGTTAATCGAGGGAGCTGTACCGATTCAACAAAAGGTCGGGATCAAACGGCGGGTCCTTCGTCTCAACAGCGAGCACCCTTAGCCCGGGCAAAGGATCCGTCATCAAGACTGGCATTCGAGGCCAAGCATCCTCGGACCGAGTCAGCCACCAGAGGGGGTGATCAATCAAGTGGCCGTGCACCCACGTGAGGCCACGTCGCCGGGGTTCAGGTCCCCAGGGACATGCCTCCAAGTTAAAGGTGTTGCAGAATTTTGTATCTGTGACACTCGGTTCGCCACAAAGACCTCCAAAGTGTGGACGGACGTCTTCAACCAACACAAAACAATTTGACTGTCCGTCCAGGCGTAAGAGGATCGAATGTCCACAGTTTCACCCAAGGTATTAACAACGTGATTCAATAGACGCACAAGAAGAGCTGCCCCTGACAACTCCAATTTGGGAATGGTCAATGCTGTTCGAAGAGGGGCCACTTTGCTCTTGGCCATGACCAGCGACAGCTTCCTCTGGCCTGTCGCGCTGACGGTGCGCAGATAAACAACGGCTGCATAACCGTGCGACGACGAGTCACAAAACCCGTGGAGGCTAGCAGTGTAACTCCCAGGGGGGAGGATGGCGCGGGGCAACACGACCTCATTGACCGCAGGGGGTGTGGACACAAAGTGGATCCAATCCTTCAACAGGGTTTCCCGAAGCGGCTCGTCCCAACCAAGTCCCGCGGTCCAGAGGCGCTGGAGAAAGCATTTCGCCCAAAACAGTACCGGACAAATCCAACCATTAGGATCAAAAGTCCTTGCGACAGTAGACAACACAAGTCGTTTAGTCCAAGTGTGGGGCGACTCTAGGTCGACATCGTATGTAAAGATGTCTTGGACAGGTCTGTACTGAACACCGAGGACGGCCATCATGGCGGGGTTGTCAACGTCTTCAAACAAATGCGGGTCCTGTCTATGATCCTCCGGCAAACCTTCCAATAGAGCTGGAGAGTTGGACACCCATTTACGCAACTCGTATCCAGCGGAAGCCAGGATCCCAATCAACTCGTCACGCAATAAATTGGCTTCCCCAACCGTGGGAGCCCCAGTACAGACGTCATCAACGTACAGGTCCGTTTTCAAGATGGCGGACGCCCGAGGGAACTTCAAACGCTCTCGGTCCGCGAGCTCCCAAAGCGAACGAATGGCAACAAAGGGGCTAGAACGAAGGCCGTATGTATTCGTATTGAGCTCGTACACAATCATGGGGTCCTGGGGGTTCTCGCGCCACAGGATTAACTGATAACGTCTGTCTGTCTGCCCATGCGGCGCTCCATTGCCAACAATCTCTTCTCGGCCGTAGGTCTAGATTCACCGAGAGGTGGTCGCACTGCGACAAAGGGCAACCTGGTAACAATCCGACCGGAACGGAGTCGACCCGTGTTGTTCTGATATAACAATTCGCAATCCTGGTGTTCCGGGTTCAAACGGGCCACCTGAGGGGGCTCCTCAACCTCCCAAAACCTCTGAACGGCGTCAGAGAGAGCGGAGCCGGACACCAATGCACAATCAAGTTCAGGTGGAGGGGGTTCCTTAAATACCGGTCCCATCAATGCAAAGCCAAAGATGGTCGAGACAGCCACCAACCCGGTTGGCTGCAAGACCCTTATACCACCCAAAAATATTCTCCCTAGTACATCGGCACCCAACAACAAATGCGCTGTAGTAGGAGAATCAAACCGGGGGTCAGCCAACTCCATACCCAACGTCAACCGAACAATATCTGAAGACAACTGTGTCCGGGGATGTCTTCCCAGAATGTTCTTCATAACAATGGCCGAGGTACCAATTTTAGGGCCCAACGAATGCAAAGGAGTGAGCCCAAACCGAGCCTGTCCCTCAACAGTGGTGACAGCTGCGTTGCCCACTCCTCTAATCGTGTCTGAATAGCCACGTACATCAAGGCCTACCTGTCCCACTAACCAAGACGACAAAATGCAGCCCTGGGAACCCGTGTCCAAAATGGCACGGACCACAACAGTGGCCCCCGCTGGTCCCCAGACCCTGACCGATGCCGTAGGCAACAAAACCGTGTCAATCTGGGGGGCTGCAGTAGTGGGGCAGGCGCCGACTTCCTAATGTCTGGGCGGTGACCGATCGACGCAACCAGACTGTAGTCTCTCGCGATGAGGATAGGGTTCAAACCTCTCGTCCACGCGATGTCCCGAGCCGCGTGCCATCGCTGGAGGGGCGTATCCCACCGGATGCTTGAATGGCGGGGGGCGCGACTCCAATCGGGGACGCTCCGCCAACGGAGGTGAGGGCAGTCGGTGCTGGTCCGGCCACTGCCGGCAAGCGGCCGCTGCGTATTCGTCTCCATGTGAGGGAGCCCTACGGCACTCATGCGGCTCTCGTGACACGGGGGGTGGCGAGCGGCGTTCAAACCTGCGGATCTCGCCTCGGTTCTGCACTGGCGAGCGGACCCCGTGACCGTCTCCATCGTACCCCGTCATCGTAAAATGTCCAAATGTGGTCCCCCACAAACTCTGCAAGGACGGGGGTTGGGGCATTCCCGTTGGAAATGTGCCCCCAAACATGAGTAGCACAGTCGGCGTGCACTGGCAATGCGGCGGCGGGCACTCACGTGCTCTCCCAAAAAGGCCGCGCAAGTTGCTATGCCATGCCCCGTCGCCTTACAATACGAACAGTCAGGACGAATCTGGGTGCCGGCAAAACGGGGGGCGGGGCGACTCTCAACAGGCCCACGAACCCTAGGCAGTCCCTGGCCTCTGGGCCGAGGAGACGGTGGGCGAGACCCCATGGCAATACTGGAGTTGTCTAGAAACCGGCATTCGTCCTCCAAGAACTTGATGAGGCCATTTTTAAGTCTAAAATAAATGTCTGAAAAGTTTTTGGCTAAAAGTTACCGTTTTCGAGAAAAAAAAATTAAACATGTTAAAAATGCGCTCAGCGTGGGTCAAAGAAGAAGCATAGATCATAGAGGGGCAAAAAAATATTTTTGCTTACGAAATCTACCTGTGCGTTCCCCCTGCGGGAACGGATTTTTTTTCATTTATTTATTGCTTCATTACATCCGTTATTACAGAAAATCCCAATGCGACAGTGTAGTAACATGATTAATGAAGAAACTTAATATATTGTTATATTATACTTAAACACTACAGTGACATATTTTCATTACAATTGCACATAATTTCAAAGAATAATTATATAATAATAATACAGTTACAACAACAATCGTAAATATCTCGAAAACTACTGATCGAATTTTCTGGAAATTAAAACGCATTGTTAGTGTCGAAGTACTTACCGAACAGTGTAGAAGAATCTAGAAATCCCAACACAAAACCACAAGTACTTTCAATACCTATACCTACTTTACCTACAAATCTTGAATACAAGGTTATTCACCTCGACCGTCGGCCTGACTGTACCTACTACTAAGTAGGTACTATTCTCGAACGGTCTAGTTAAATACCTAACGTACCTTTTTTTTTTTTTTTTTTATCGTGCGGAAATCCCTTCGGATACCCCCCCGCCGGCCAGCGGGGGCGGTTATGTCGGGCTTGCACCGACTAAAACCGCACGCCGTCTCGGGTCTTCAGACGCCGGGGTGTAAGGTTACCCATAGAGCATATCCCTCGCACCCCGGCTGACCCTGGGCCATCTCACCACTAACAGCATCGCTCATCCTGTCTCCTCTGAAAGCAGAGGAGTACGGAGAGCGATGTGTTCCCGCCACGTTGGGTATTGGCCGACGATCAATGCCAACCCTATGAAGGGGTGAAGGGGAAGCCATTGACCGCCGCCCAGGGTGTACCGGCCGCTCCGATTCCGTTCCCCCCGGACTGCAGCGGGATCGGAATCGGAGCGACACTCGAGGAGGTTACCCAACACACACCCCATACCTAACGTACCTTATCTCTAGATGAGTCCGGAACATTCTACCCTCCGAATAAGAGCTATAAAAGCGCCCGGCTATCGCCACGCAGTCAGTTTCGGCTGAGAGCCCTATGCGCTCGCCACACTGTTCGCATAAGGTTGCAGAGGCCTGTCGGCCAATAACCCACACCCCACACAAAAAAAAAAACCACGTAGTCAGTTTATTTTCGGAAGCGAAAGCGAACACATCTTACCGAAACGAACCAAGAGGGTTATACCTGCGACTTAAGCAACGATTGTGGACTATTGTGAACTGCTGAGCGATTTGAACTGTGTGCTAGTTATTTAGTTGTCTAGTTTGTGGTGAGCAAATAAACCTCTTTGTTGTATAAACGGCATTTAATTTGTACCCCGCGCACGTAACAATACAAAATACATACATCAATTAACATAAGAAATGGAATTCAGGGTAACCTTTACGAAGTCACTCAGTGAACACGAGAATGTTCTTATAAATAGGTCGCCATTGAAAAAATCGCGAAGATTGCGACTTTAGTCTATTCCCTGACATAAGGCTCTCAATTAGGCGACATCCAGTCCAACCTTTGGAAGACCTAATCTGTTTTGTGGTAATAAAGACTACAAAGCTTAGTTTGCATTTACTTTAGGTTCAAAAGACGCGATACCTGAAATCTATTTTCTAAATAACTTACAGTTCCTGAATGCGGCGGTTCTTGTCCTGTCAGGAATGAGTTCTTAGGGTTTTCAGCACATCTCAAAATTTCATGGGCCTTGCTTTCCAAGCATTCTAAACCACGTTCGTTGAAGAATTCTGAATATGAATAAGTTTTATTATAATTATATTCTCTATATGTATGAGCCAAGTACGCAATATATAACAGAAGAGCTTCAGGGGTTAAACGGCCCTATAATTTTAAAATTGACAGGAATACTATACTTGAAAACATTTGGCAAATCATGCAGCACGCAGCATGGCAGGTACAGTCGCCTACATATGTTGTAAAAACTAATAAATTAAGGCAGGTGGGTTTTGGGCTTAGGCCGCGAAGCTCTCGGTGGGCCCCAATTTCATCCTATGGGATATAATATAGGTATAATTATTTATTTAGTGAAGTCTATACTAACTTGAAATACGCTCGAATCCGTCGTAGTCACCTATTTGGCATATGTAATCCAAAATCTGATCGTACGCCTGTACGGTGCTTGACAAATAATGTTGGGCCTCGTTGCCGAAACAGGGCGACACGCCGTATGTGAATGTACGAATGCATGTTTTGATATACGGATCTCTCTTTTTTGCACAAAATCTAAAAAAGGTAACCTTGCTATATAAAATCCAACGTATTCTACTATTATTATAAATGCGAAAAATTATTTGTCACACTGAAGCGGCTTGACGGTTTTCATTGAAATTCATGATACAAATAGGTTATATACTTAGATACTGGAGTAACTCATAGACTTTTATTCCGAAAACTAGCTGACCCAGCAGACTTCGTACTGCCTCAATCGATAGCACCTTTTAAACCTTCTCTGGACCTCCACAAATAATTCAAGACCAAAATTAGCCAAATCGGTCCAGCCGTTCTCGAGTTTTAGCGAGACTAACGAACAGCAATTCATTTTTATATATGTCGACGCGTCAAATTAGTTATAGTTTGTAATTACTTACAAATTAAATAATTCAGGTTAATCAAACCAATTTTAAAATCCTATAATCACTTAGTAGCTTTTCTAACCATTATTGCCAATTCATTTGATTTTGTAATTTTAATTAGGTTGTTTTAGATGATCATTATACCTTGGTATAATGACCAAACAAACTTGTTTGAAAACTGCAAGTTATGATGTGAGTTACTTATAACGATTTATTATCTAAACCATATTGTTAATTCATATTATGATTTGTAAACATCAATCGGTGTGTTTTTATCTAACTGAAGTAACATTTGATTTTATTTACATTGAAACTAATATGGCGTCCATATTCTACGTTTGATAAAAACACATCCGATTCAAAATAAGAAAAGCTAAAATTCATTTTTAGGTTTTAAAATTACTAATAAATTGAATTAGTATTTGTCGATTTATAAAAACAATTACATTCGTCACTGATTATTGTTTGGTTTAAAATGTTAAACATTTATGCAAGTTCCGGTGGCGTGATCGGCCATGTTGTTTGCTTAGTTGGATCGTTGAAAAGTTTTTAACGGCCCATTTTTCCGCTGGAAATTGTAGAGAGTAGAAGACTCCGGAGATCCTGTGAGTAAATATTTTTTATAGTTTAAAATTACTGTGCTTTGTAATATTATTAATTCAATTAAGTGCATACGTTAAAGTGTACCAAATTATAAAGTGTTATTCAATTGTTTGGTGTTTTTCATTATCCTGCAATGTCTGAGAATAATAGCGAGAGTAGTGACGTCAGCCATGCTGACGTCACTCTTTCTAAAAATTTAAGTGGGAACCCTCCGCCGTTATATATAAGAAGAGAAGATAAATCGCGGCGCTCAGCCAGTATTAGGTTTATATGAAATTGTTTGTTTTCTATCATTTTGTTACTAACCTTTGAAAGAATTCCACAAAGAAATAATTATGCTCGGTTGTCATATTAAGACGGTCCTCTAAGCATTCTACAGCCTGGTCCCCAATAATCTGAAATAAATAGTGTATTATGACCGTTTGGTAGCATTCATATATTTTAAACTCTCCGTGAACGCTGGGGCGTTCGTTCGGGGCGTTCGGGCTTCCGTTGAAGCAGTTTATAATAGAAAATATATATACTTTGTTTGAGAGAGGTTGTGTCTCGCGGCACAAATTCCCACCAAGCCCAGGTAAATCCTTACTGGCATCCCTTTTTATTTCCCTCGTCTGCTAAATGACTGTAGACGGAAATAGTCAACAGGTGATATTCTAGCGTACTTACGTCATTTCGTATAGAGTAGGGCTATGGTCAAGGATGGTCAGTCATTAGCTGTCTATCTGGTACAGATCGCTTCTTTATAAGTTTGTACAATTATGTTAATACTAACCGTGACGATCCTGTAATCTTCCCCATTCGCTTTGCACATGTTCCTAATCTTGTTGCCCAGTGGCTCCTCTGAAATCATTAACTTATGTGTTATTTATTCGTGGAGTTGAAAACTACCTTCTTTTTAACCCTCGACGCAAAAACAACGGGGTGTTATGAGTTTGACGTGTCTGAGTGTGTGTCTGTATGTGGCATCGTAGCTCCCGAACGGGTGAACCGATTTTGATTTTGTTGTTATTTTCGTTTGAAAGTTGCATTAGTCGGCAGTATACTTATCTATGTCGGGGGTTTTTGAATTTTTTAATTTAATTTTAATGAAGTCAGATGAGATTAGAATTACATCGTTACCTGGTTCAGGTTTGGTGTGGATGACTGGACTCACTGCGGTTATCGTAACTTTGGAGATTGGTTCGACTGCCTGAAAAAAATATATAATATAGTTACGGTAAGTCGTTTCAATTGAATTAGCTAACTAAAAAGTCCCCTTCTAGGAATGGACAGTAGGGCTGAAATACGATATGATCTTTAGGGTTCCGTAGCCAAATGGCAAAAAACGGAACCCTTATAAATTCGTCATGTCTGTCTGTCTGTCCGTTCGTATGTCACAGCCACTTTTTTCCGAAACTATAAGAACTATGCTGTTGAAACTTGGTAAGTAGATGTATTCTGTGAACCGCATTAAGATTTTCATACAAAAATAGAAAAAAGAAACAATTAATTTTGGGGGTCCCCATACTTAGAATTGAAACTCAAAATATTTTTTTTCATCTAGCCCATACGTGTGTGGTATCTATGGATAGGTCTTCAAAAATGATATTGAGGTTTCTAATTTCATTTTTTTCTAAACTGTATAGTTTGCACGAGAGACAGTTCCAAAGTGGTAAAATGTGTGCCCCCCCTCCCTGTAACTTCTAAAATAAGAGAATGATAAAGTTAAAAAAAATATATGATGTACATTACCATGTAAACTGCCAACGAAAATTGGTTTGAGCGAGATCTAGTAAGTAGTTTTTTTAATACGTCATAAATCGTAAACCGCAATTTACCTTTCATTCAATTACAAGCGTCGGTAGCTTAGTGGTTAAGGAGTCGACCTTACGATCGAGAGGTCCCGGGTTCCAATCCTGGCCATTACACTACCGACGTGAACCCACTCCTAACACAAGCAATTGAGCTTAGCTGGAGGGGTTAAGGGGAATATTAGTAATTTCGTTTACTAATATTCTTTTTAAAAAAAATAACTCAAATATAAAAATTTTAAAAAATCATTATCATGTTACTTGCTGCTACGGAACCCTTAATGGGCGAGTCCGACTCGCACTTGGCCGCTTTTATATTTACATATTCTATGTATTTAAAATGTATTTAAAAAATAATTAAAAATATAATTTATATGTATTTAAAGTTTAATAAAGGAAATAATATTCTAAGACACAGCGCCTTCTAGACCCAAACTAAGTAGAGCTTGTCATATGGGTTCTAGAATGCGGAAAAACAAACTTAGATACTTTTTTTTTGTAAATAAATACACATTATACATAGAAACACCCAGACCTATGCAAATATACATATTTGCAATGAGCGGGATTCGAACCCGCATCTCTGACTTAGCAGTCGAATGCTCTACCGAGTCTACCGCTAGGTACGCCATAGAGGTCGTAAATAATTAAATTACTATATATAGTCCATTGAAATGTTATATTTTTTAGGCCTAACCTTGCGTTTTTTAGAGGACGCAATTTTATTCTTTTCATGTGTAGGGGGGTCAGTGTAAAGTTAAAACCAAGTTTGTGGGGTCGCCACCCTTGTCGAACGGCCGCCATCTTGAAAATAGGGGTTGAAATGGTTTTTACGATATATCTCTTAAACTATTTATCTGATAAAAAAAATTGTGAACATTTTTTGTTGCTAATTAAATTCTCTACAACTTTGGTCCAGTAACTTTTTTTTTTTTTTGTTATTATAATTTTTAAATTATTAATTTTGCAATATTATTAATAATTAATTATTGACTCTTTTCCCCACCACACACAAGGAAGAGTCTGGAGGCGCGTTTTTTTTTACGTGGTATCCCCAATAGGCATAATCCACAGTGATTTTCTAAATTTGAACTACTCCGTCCTCGGTGTTTTCGATGGACCAGGCTGCGGCTCACCATCTGTGGTAATATTCTTAAAGTGTTTATAAATCTCGACTGCTGAAACCGAGGTGAGATATCATATTTGCCATAAGAAATTTGATACTCATCGCGGATTCAGCCATCGAGCTTTTTTATTTATAGTTCTACGACAAAAAGTTACTGTACCAAAGTTGTAGAGAATTTATTTTGCAACAAAAAATGATAACAATTTTTTTTATCAGATAAATAGTTTAAGAGATATATCGTAAAATCCATTTCAACCCCTATTTTCAAGATGGCGGCCGTTCGACAAGGGTGGCGACCCCACAAACTTGGTTTTAGCTTTACACTGACCCCCCCTACACATCAAAAAAATAAAATTGCGTCCTCCAAAAAACGCAACCCCAAATGTAACTTTTCAATGGACTAATATAACACCATCTCATTTTATTCCGCGGGCACGTGGCATATAATCGGCGAGGTATTCACGAAATTTTACCCTTAAAGGTAAGAGGAAAAAGGATATATTATATAGTCAAGTAATAGTAAAGAGTGAGAAAAAATATCTCTTGTAAACCGATCGCTTACCGGCCTATCGGATTACAAGAGATATTTTTTCTCACTCTTTACTATTACTTGACTATATAATATATCCTTTATCCGCTTACCTTTAATCGGGCTCGGGCAGTCGATCCTCATCAAATGTTTACCTATAATTCTTATCTATGCTTGAATGCTGCGAGCATGCCGGTTGCAAAGTACTTAAGTAGTGAATGATTACGTAACTTGAGAATTGCTATAATTTTAGCGAAGGCGTTTGTTACAATTTAATGTTTAGTTTATTGTTCTGCAAATATAATGAGTTTTAGATAAATGCAGTATATATATTATTTATTAGAGCAGATATATATCTCTGCCATCTCTGCCAAGGGAAGCCATATGGAATCGGCATATACGGACCCCAAGCCCCTGATACCCAGAAGGTAAATGTATTTTATATTCATATTTTGTGACATTATTTTTGGCCCTAGGTCATGGGAGGTGTATTGTTGGGCCGTGACGTGCTAGTAATGAGAATCTTCTGACAGCAAAATCCAAGAACACGTTGCTCGATCCCGGAATTGGTTCTTGGATCTCACGATCGTATTCAAACGTGTGGCAAAGGAGTTATGAGGAATAATAAGCTATTAGAATAAATATTAGGTCGTTACATATGGGGGTGCTTGGTTGGGGACCTCCACGCGGTGCACCCTGGGCAACGGAGACGGCAGCGCCTCTCTCCTAGGGCGGGAGAGACGCTGCCGCCTACGGCCAACTCCGACCGAGGCGAGGACGGCCCTGTTGAGGGCTGTTCGGAAGCTTTCCACGTGTCCCTCTGATTAGCAGATGGCACAGTGGAGAGCAAGTAAGGGGGCCATCTCGAAACCGGAGATGGCCCAGGGTCAGTCGGGGTGCGAGGGATATGCTCTATGGGTAACCTTACACCCCGGCGTCTTAAGATTCGAGACGGCGTGCGGTTTTAGTCGGTTCAAGCCCGACATAACCGCCCCCGCTGGAGACCCCCGCTCTCCAGCGGGGGCGGTATCCGATATCCGCGATATCCGCACGAAAAAAAAAAAAAAAAAGGTTACATATGAAATTGCCGTTTTTCTTGAAGAAATTGGAGGAAACCCAATTTTCAGTACTAACATTTTTGCATTTTTTTTAGGAATGACAAATCCAAATTTTATGATTTTTTTGTGTATGAATGAGACAACATTAAGCTAACAAACAGCAACTTTTATAACATTTTTGAAAAGTGACAGCTGTTAAATAATACGAAATTTATCATCAAAACGGATAGCATTTAGGAAGTACTGTTTTTGAAGATCGAATTAATTAAAAACGAAAAAAGCGTCGGTAGCTTAGTGGTTAAGGAGTCGACCTTACGATCGAGAGGTCCCGGGTTCGAATCCTGGCCATTACACTACCGACGTGAACCCACTCCTAACACAAGCAATTTAGCTTAGCTGGAGGGGTTAGGGGGAATATTAGTAATTTCGGTTACTAATATTCTTTTATAAAAAAAAAAAAAAAATTATCAAGCGGCCAATAAAAACAAAATTTAATACAGAGTTGTAAAATCTTGCAATCAACTTTCAAACAAAATATAAATAATGGAAATAGCTATTACATTACAGGAATAACGAACTCATGAATTTGTAAGAAAATTTCGGCAATTTCATAGGTAAAGACCTATTACATATTCTAGGACATTCCACAAACTGCTATCTAGCGCCACCAAAATACCCAAAGTAAGCATAGCTTAACTGTAATGAAAGCCTTTTAAAAATAGTTCAATATTATAGGGCTATAGGATGCGAATACACATATTTAGATAGTAAGTATGTTGTACAGTATCACTTACTCCTTGAGATATAGTGTTGTGGACGATTTTGATGATTGATTTCAATATCTCTTTGGGTATCGGGCTATCACAGGTCTCAATTGTTCGAGCTAAGCAGTTAAACATAGCCTCATAATTAGAGAATATTTCCTGCAATGTAAAAAACATATTCAATATCTACTTACGAAGTTCAAGTTGTACTGCGGCTTGAGCTAAAGCGTTGGAGATCCATATAATAGCTGATGAGCCACAATTATTAATATCTTTTTGATATTTAATCGGGGATTCGGGGTTGAGATTCAAAAACGTACTATTCAATAAACATGTAAACAGTTGTGTTTTATATTACATACGGTTACTGAAGCAGTCGTGTTTTGCGGCGTAAACCAACGGAAGGTACTTCGAGTATCTTCGGAGCACTGCATTATCTCAAATCTCTTGCTCATTATGCACTCCGGACCACCTTCGGTAAGGAATTCTTAAACAGAACAACATATTCATTAGCTACTAGGTAATTTATATTAGGATTGATCAATAAGAGTCGAAATTATATCGCTGATTTTGCCGGCTTTTAAAGTTAAAGCAGCAAGCACTTTTGGTAACGAAGTCAAACATATAAGTTTGGTTATTTTTACCAAATTGATGATTTATTTATGACGCGGCTAGCCAGATGCAGCGTGCCAGACTGCAGGCCGCGTACCCTCCAGCCTGTCGCATCCAGCACACTGCATTGCAGTTCTGCAATGCCGGTAAATTTTCCGGTCCGGCGTAATGGGAAGCCGGCCTTACTATTTTCATACTGGTTCTACCTATTGCTTTGTGAATATATGTTCATTACGAAGCGTATGATAAGACAAGTTATAAGGAAAGCTTGTACACTCACTTGTAATTCTGGAACCATCATTGTAACACATATATTCTAAAAGTCGGTCATCGACATTCTTAGTAATTATTGAAATATTATGACCTTCGACACCCAAACAAGGAGACATGACGTTCATCAGTTTGTGTAATTTTGTGATTGCCTGCGGGAGCTGTTTAGCACAATACCTGAAAATACAACCAGATTGAGAACCACCTCCTTTTGTGAAGAAGTCTTTCGGCATCCAAGTGTCAATGCTGATGGCATCGGAAGGAAGAGTGGACCCGGGCTCCATAGTTCACTCTTTGAATATAACCGGGATTAACACTCAGATGAAGAAGAGACAAAGCGAATATTTGTGTAGTCAGTACGGGCAAACAAGCGAGCAACGAGCCACTCGTATAGTCGCCCTCAGAGATTTATGTACGTATAATTATTTTTATGATCTTCAAAGAGCAAATTTAAAATTTTTCAATTTTTATTTATTATTGTACGTTTAGTTTTAGAGCTAATGGTTGTCGGTAACTTGGAATGTGTTAAGTTAATACCGATAGCGACTATACATGTATTTTGGATACATGGCGGCGTAAGGACAATATATGAATAGATGATGATAATCCGTATCCATTCATGTGGGTACATGCTTGTGGCGAATGGTATATCATGCCGTTTGAAGGCGGGCGGCCACTGCGAAGAGGATTCCGTACGGACTTAGTTTACATGGCATTGAACTCTTAAAGAGTCTTGAAGACTCTGAAAATATTATGATGAATAAGTGAACTTATTCATCAAAATGCTTTAAGTGTTCAATATTATTCAAACGGAATTCGTATGGAGTTCTCTCCGCTCGTAGTGGAAACAAGCCTTAACTCCGGTCGAGTATGCAGTTTAATAGTCAAGTATAGTACCGGTCGTACCGCTGTACCGCTTCCTAGGAACGCGCGGTGTGGTGGGGGACAATACAAAGGTCAAAGTCGGTCTGTAGTATGATTGATTAGATATGAAACTGTAAATCTACAACTTACTCTTTAAAGAGTTTATTATAAGAAGAATTATCTCGAGTTTCTATCAACTTGTTGAAATCAAAGTTCTTATCCATTTCTTTTGTAAAATTATTGATAGCGACCTGAAATAAAGCGGAGAAATAGAATTAAAATGTATGAAAATAAATATAACATAAATCCTAAATATAATTGTGAATATAAACCATCCAGAAACTCTAGTAATGGTTTATTAAAACCTGCTTAAAATATTACGATTGCAAAGACATTTACCGGAGCTTGTAGTGAACACACTTAAATGAATTTAAACTCATTAAAACATGCCGGATGTTATCTTGAATTTAAACTATTCAGGATTACGCAAATACACACTGGATTCGGCCGTTAGGAACCCATTCCAGTGCGCCCCCGGCCGATACGCACCCACTGTGAAAAAATTGTTATTTCGCTACGCCCCTGGCTAGGGTTTAGATGTTAGATGTGTACAGAAAGAATAAGAATAATGTGACAACAACTACCTAAAGCAACAGCAGAAACAGCAAAATATTGTAATCTTATTAGACTTACTAATGATAATTGATTAGTTTTAATTGTTAAATAATTATAGTTTGATATTTTCACCGCGTATTAAAATGTCGGTGTCTTTATATTATTTTTTCTTTACGTACCCGCTCATTATTAGTAGTACGAGCGCAATAACGCCTGCACCGGACGAAGTGGGCGTGGTATGCTAGCGGTACATCGCGAGTTGTGCGCGAGGTGACTTTGTTTTTTTAAGTGATCGAGCAGGTTGGCTCGTTCTGGATCACTTGCTCGCGCGTTTTCGGTCGGCCTAGCCACGCGCTTTGATGAAGCAATGGTTCCCGCTGTGTTATATGAACGCGCGCAGTTTTGTTTTGTGAAGAATTTGATTTGGAACTTCAACGGTTTCATTGTGGACGTCTGAAGATCGGACCGCCGTTACCGATTTAAAGGGAAGTGAAATCTTTTATAATTTAAGTAATCTATTGTTACATCCTCAACATACATTAAACTAGGATTAGATTAGGTACATTATCACTGGGTCATTTGTTCCTAATAAATAATTGTTCTTAATAAGGTCAGTTAACAACCCACTTATATATTTCATTTTCTTGAAATTTTATTTATTTGTTTGTTTGTGTAATTGCGTATTTTGTTTGAAATCGATCGATCTTTTGCCTCGATCGATCTTTTGTCTCGATCGATCTTTTGTCTCGATTGAAATACCACGCGGATTTCGGTTGTAATAATTGTACACGTTGAAACGCAGCGGGTCGTCCATTTTTGATTACCCTCTTTGTAAAATAAATTACTATTTCATATTAAATACTTGATTAATCTTGCCTAAAAGTCGAATGTTGCCTAATCGCCCGCGATCGGAATTTATCCTTTGAATTTGCATGATTGTGTTGATTTGAGTGCCTATTTTAATTGTTTTGGGACTTTGTGGGATTTAATTTTGATAATATTTCCATCCAAATATTGTTGCTTGAGATCTATATAATTGACCTAACACTTTCCCATATTGTGATTGTTTGGTCAAAAGCGAGACACTTTGGTGGACGGTTGGATTACTTAAATTAATTAATAAAATAATATTTGGAAATATATGTTAATACCTTGGGGAGCTCTCAGCAACGTTGAGAAGCCTATCCTGAACATTTTTATTGATTTTTGGAAGTGGGGTCCGGTAGACCCCCACACTAAATTGGTCCAAATTTTGCATTCTTGTTTCTGATTTGTGTCCGGTCGGCTCCCAGAACTTATTTGAACTGATTTTTATATTTTTCCCTATTTATTCTTTACGGGAAATTCGGGTTTTTCATAAACTTATAATTTTGTTGTATCACTTTTGCCTAACCTAGTAATAATTGTTTGTGCCGATTTGGCGGGCCTAGTTTGGCATCGGATTTTACTAGACATGGTTGATAAATTAATGATTAAGTTTTACGCACGTTTCGACTACGCGATTTTTTAGACTTAAGTTAATATCGTTGACTTACGACGATATCGGTGACTAGTAACGCGGTTTACGAGCGCGAAAGCGACTAGTGGGGCTACGGTTTGAAAACTACCTACTCGTAGTCGCATTTTTCGCCTTTGCTTCCTCCTGAGTGAGGGAGCTGGTAGAAGAGCTGCTTCGGAATCATTGCTCTGGCTACGTTCGCGTACAATGATAGTAAGTCTAATTAAGACAAGAATCCTAAAAATGTAATCCACAAAGCATAATATAAAAAATAATGAAACTTATACTGATGAATTAGTTAAATGACTGACCACGAGAGCATGGTAGTCAACGCCGTTCTGCTCACACATCAACTGGAACTGATCGATTTGCTTCTGCCGTGTAGGCTCGGTGCTACCAATGTACCGCGGCACCACCACTGAAGTCGTTACTATCAGAAAGTCATTAACACATCATTATTATATTACGGAGTGTTGGTAGCTTAAAATGGTTAAGGAGTAATTGATATGGCCAGGAAAGGACTGAGTGTTGAGATGATTGCAAACAGAGATAAAATGAAGAAGTACATATATATTGCGCGATGCTAATATAAATATGGGAGAAGGACAGGCAGATGATGAATGAAGATTACGATTAATTGGCAAGAGAGGGGCTTTTCGAGGAGTTCGTGGCTAATTGGTAACCGAGTGGATGAACACATTGCAAAGTTAAGCAATCCTAGCCAGGTCAGTCTTAGGTTGGGTGATCATTTTTAACATATTGAGATCCTCCGTGCCTCGGAGAGCACGTTAAGCCGTCGGTTCCGGTTGGCATACGAACATCTATGGCAGTCATTAGGGGTAGTTGGAAATCTAAAAGGTCCGATAACTATGATCTAACTATAGAACTTCGATATCGCCAATGGGTTGTGTTGTGGAGGTCAGATGGCAGTCACTTGACGAAAAATATCAAAGTTGGGCCGTTTCGTAGTTATATCAAAAATCCGACCCGATTTGAGTTGGGAAATGGCTCGGAGGATGATGATGGGAAGGAGGAGAAGGGGCTTTTCGAGGTTAGGAAGACGAAATCTCTGTAAAATTCTCCCAGAATCAGCAAACTCTCCTTACGGATAGTGGGTTAACTAAGCGAAGCTTCTTTGAGCTTTGGTCTTGATATTGTGACATATCTTGTTTTATTCAGTCCACATTTCTTCTTTCATTATATCATCGGTGAGGTGGTAAATTAAATTAAAAAAGGCAAAAAGAATACCTGACCCAGCCTGTGTGCCGTTCTCATTATATTTCACTTGTGGTGTCGTGTCCGTGTCGTTGGTAGCTGATTGGGGTACCTGAAACTATTGTAAAATTGAATGAATTATAATGTAATACGAAACGAGTGTCTGATACGGTTTCCGATTATCGAGTGAAATGGCTCATGTTACTTTTCACAAAATTGTCTGTATATATACCTATAAATACATATCTTACCTTGTCTACATAGACAAGGTAGAGTTAGTATCTTTAATTTAATAAAGTGTGGTTTGTCTGTCTGTTGTAATTTACATACGGCTCTTAAACACCTTTCTCTGTCAGTTGAATTGTCCCAGAATATAATCCCATACCGTAGTATTGAAGTCACGTGGGCATGATATGCTGTTAGTAACGCATCTTGATGAACTAATTTTGATATTATATAGAACGCAAACGAGAAACTGTTTTTAATTTAGGACATATCTTATCAATGTGCTTTTTCCGGTTTGAATTCAAATCAATGTGACGCCCTAAAAATTGGGTAATAGATATGTAAATAATAGTTTTATTTAAATGTTTTATATTACAAGTGTGAAACGACCGTAGGTACTTTAAATAGAATGTCATATGACCGTAGTTATTTAAAAAATAGTTAAAACAACTTTAGTTATAATGATACGTAACCGTCTTGAATATTACCTACCGCAGTCAAATAACTCTTGGTGAAAGTCCAAAAAGGGAAAATATATTATCATTATTTTGAGAATAGGAAAGAATTGGTACAAAAGCATTTTCTATGGGTGGATAAACTTACAACAAATGTCAATTTATAACGATATCAGAAACATTCTTCCAAGTCTCAAGGTGTAGAGTTCACACAACAAGAAGCTCGTGGGCGAGCTTTTTGAAGCAACTATTTCACTCCCAGTATTAATCCACTCATCATGTTTGTATAGATACTGACTTTAAGAATTTAAGCATCTTAATGTAAAACAAAAAATGACTTACTTGGGTGAAACCATCGCGGACAATTTTGGAGACATCCGTAAAAAAAAACGATGCTGTGGGGTTGTGACATGTGTCCAGTCTTTTAGCTATGCACTTCAGTAACTCATCATTCAATCGTAACTGTAAATGTGAAATAACATGAGTTCTTTATTTGTAGATAAAAACAAACTGAGCCTGCTGTGGTTATTTAAATTTAGAAACTTATAATACTGAATCTATACCAGTAGTCCCCAATACAAGTTTGTGAGATTAAAAAACTCTGCAATGTTAATTCACAGCATTCATAGTGGTCCAAGATCTCACTTTCGCCAGAACTCACTTATTTTTACAAGTATAAAATATATGGAATTAAGTAGTGTAGGTATGTCACATGAGTGTATGCATACCAGCTAGCTTGTTCGAGCGGCCGTTTGTCAGTGTTCAGGTGCTAAAGGTAGGTTTTTGGTTAAATATGAGATATTTCCTTAAGTTTGCCATACCTTATTACTTCGCAGAATTCTTACCTTATAAGCGGCATTATCGAATGGTGTAATAATGCAGGGTGTATTTTGTACCCCAAAATCAACGGGTTTGATTTTCACTACTTTTAGCACCTGATTACTGACAAATAGCCGCCGGGACAAGCTAGTAAACATGTATACGCTCAAGGTTACCTATACTACTGTATCCCATTCATTTTATCTTTAGTTGTAAAAATAAGTGAATTCTGGCGAAAGTGAGATCTAATTCTATAGCGTTGCAGCGACATGCAGCCCGCATTATTGGGTGTTCGTGTTCCTCCTCAAGGGGAGGCTTTGCAGTTGCGTAGAGACATAGATGCTTTATCAGTATTTGACAGCCTCTACTGTGACGAGTGTTCAGAAACCTCTTCCTATTAATCCTATCCAATCCTATCAAATTCAGAGCAACAAATGCAGGGCTCAGGTACGCCCTTATACGGTTCAAACTCGATCAAATCATCTGATGAAACCGTTAGACTGAGGTATCTACGAGTATAATGGTGACCCATATTCTTAGAACTTCACCTGTAGCTTACTATCAGACATGGTGAGTCATATTGACGTACTTTTTTTTTCGTGCGGAAATCGCCTCTGATACCCCCCCGCCGGCTAGCGGGGACGGTTATGTCGGGCTGGAACCGACTAAAATCGCACGCCGTCTCGGCTCTTCAGACATTAAAAAAACTTACAGCTGCAGAGAGATCCATAGTCTTCTCCATGTACATAACGGTGTTCTTATAATATTCGGCACACATCATGATCTCGAATTGCTTACTTTGGAAGCAATGTGGACCACCATCCCTCATGAACCCTGAAGAAGAAAAATAATATCACACACAGATTTCAGCTTGAAGTTAATTTCTGTAAATAATTAAGTCATGTAGTTACTTGATTGTAATTAACGTACAGTTGTTGTACATATTTAAATGAAATTTTACGAAGAGAAATAATATTATGCTGTTCAATGCAAGTTTGTGACAGTAGGTATGACGTCTGTAGACCCGAGACGGCGTGCGGTTTTAGTCGGTTCAAGCCCGACATAACCGCCCCCGCTGGCCGGCGGCGGGGGGGGGGGGTATCCGAGGGGACCAGCGGGCCAGCGGGTGCGGTTATGTCGGGCTTGAACCGACTAAAACCGCACGCCGTCTCGGGTCTTAAAACGCCGGGTGAAATTTAGCTTACTATGGTTTAATGATGGTGTCCATTCTGTTGAACATTTTCACTAAACCAAACTAAAATCTCTAAATTTAAATTTCGATTTTATCTCGTTTTGCTTGTTTCAGAACGTTTCTTAAACTATTCACTATGATAACGGCTTATAGTTGATAGTTTTTGTTAATTTTGAAAACAAAACAATAACTGAATTGGCTTGAAAGTCAACATAAAATTTTGAGCTTTTAGTTTAGTTTAGTGAAAATGCACAACAGAATCGACTCCGATGTCTACTTAACGAGCTGAACCGAGAGATTTCGAGGCGCTTTATTCCTGCTTGTACGAAGATAAAAAGCTCATAGAGCTACTTCATGTTCGAGCCACGAACAAGAGGATTGAACTTTCGACTCTAGACCTATAGTAAAATAAGATAACGGATTTTTTTACAAATTTTTACACTTACTTGTAATTGGCTCACCATCATTGACACAAACAAAGTCTAAGACTTGGTCGGTAACGTTTTTGATAGCTTTTGTAATATCATACTTCCCGCCGTCTACACAAGGTATTACGCCGTCGAAAAATGTGTGATAGCAACTTTTTAGCTGCGGACTCTTGGCACAATACCTAAATGAACAATATATAGATAATTCAGAAGTAAACCCAACCTAAACGTTACGGGAAAGACATATAAATTTGTTAGTAATCGCACATTTTGAAGATCTATTGCTACCTATGTTATAAATATTGTGATAAAATGTAAATACTATTAAGGTTGATTACACAAGGCACCGCGCACCGCGTAGGCGGTTAAATGGATCGCATGTTGCATTTGTCTCTAAGAAATCTGTTGACGCCAAACACACATACGCAACCCATGCGATCGAGCTGTGCTCTTGTCGCCAATACCTTTCCGCGCTGCGGTCCGCGCGGAGAAGTACACACACGGGGCGCCGCACAGTTACAAGCCAAACTTGTCAGTGTTTGTGATCAAACTAGTCAAAACCACGTTAAAACCATCTGCGCGGAAAGGCGCCTAAACCGCCTTACCACACGGGGCACCACAACAAAATGCGCTTTGCTGCCACCGTGCTCCGCGGCGGTGCCGTGTGTTAGTTGCATTAAAAAATTTTAGCTCTTTGAGATATTACTGGTACTGGTGTAACCTTTAATAAAACAAAAATTGTTAGACATAAATTATTTATGGATGTATTTTAATGAGAGCATGGTTTGCAACTTTTTTAGTGCACACATGGCCATGGGCATAAGTATACAGTTTTACATGTTTAGGTGTATACTTATCTCCTTTCTATTATACTACATACATTGTTTTTATATTTATTACTTCTGGTACTTACTTCTGAAAGACTTTTTTATACTGGTGATCCAACTCAGCTTGTTTCAATTCACTTTCAAAGCTATTGACTCCAAAGCTGTACTGTAAGCAGTTCAAAAACTGAAAAGCAGAGTTCTGAAATAAAAAATGGCGCCTTTTATGATATGTTGTATTAATTTTGTATCATGTACCTACTCAAAAGTTTCCAAAATGTGCTTGAAAAGGGGAGTTAACGGTTGATCCAATAAAGAATGGGCCCATTTTAAAGCTTCGTTGTTAATATTATCCGAACAAGGAATTTCATTTGTTCTTAATTTATTTATTGTTTGGACAACCTCTGCTATTACGAATGGTTTACATCTCATAGAATTTATATCCGTCCGATGTGTGTGCCGTCTCTCGGCACCCTCTCACAAATATATTTAAATATAACTATTTTTAACGGATTCTATCGCGATTTATTTAATGTTATTTTATTATTCACATTGAACCCAAGGTTTCGGTTGTTTTTTAGCAGCCATGGTCACGGGGAGACTCGTGACATTCGCGTAAACTTCCGACAATACCTATCATAACAAATATATTTCAGTCAATATTTTACTTCTACTTAGATGTAGCAGTAGTTTCTTTCTAAGTCAGTGATAAATTATTATGCGATACTTTCTCTTCCACGTTCAAAGCTGTCTTCACAATATTGATAATGTTAAATAACTTACCTCAACCGTATCGTAGTTTACGCCATTCTGCTCACACATCGATTTTAGCATGTTGTTACCCATCGGCGATGCCGGCTGGGGATCAATGCGGTAGGCGCTCGCCGACGCCACTGAGAACAAGGTTATGACTCTGTGTGATGATTTTGAATTCGTTATTCTCCTAAACTAAGTAATGGTGAGGTATTACACAAGGATATTTATATCAGCCCCATGACGATATTTTAAGGTAGGTTCTTTCTTACGTCCTAATATACGTTACAGGCTGGGTGAACGCTTTCTGCTACAGACTACCGTCTCCTAACCGGCAACGGGGAGGCTGGGACTTCGGTGCTACGATGACGAAAAACTCTTCGAAAAATCAACTTATGGTCTATTCTATATTATATTATATATCATATTATATATCAAACTATTAACTGGCTGGAGGAGCGATATGCTTATCTCTTCTCAAGAAGGGAGGGTAGATTGCTAAAAGATTGCAAACTCGCTTGCAAAAAGAATGGGGTCACCAACAACAGTAACTAAAATCTCATTTATTTTGCCAACCTGTCGGGATTGATTTGCCGGTTTGGCCTGCCTTTGGTAGGTTGGCAGATTGTCCGTTAGGTCTCGGCAGGTCCCATGATCAAACCGTGTCTCCCGGCTATGGATTTATTGACAGATATACTGTTTGATTTTAGTCGATTCGACATTGTCACAACCGCTTCATCATCCCTTCGGCGGTTTCCCACAGGTAAAGCGGAACTTGGTTGTTTGTTCCAACATTCCAATTTATACCGTAATGCTAGTAATTTATTATTTAAATGTCGTTAAAATTTAACATCATTTATTTAAACATTTACTATGCAAACAAACAATAAAAATGATAGGAAAATGGTAATGGCAAATAAAAACTAGGTACATTTTTCAACATGTTTTGTGTTTCAACATGTTTTCAACAGGTTTGACGTCTCCGCCCCCGCGAGCGATGCGCCGGCCACACCGGCTCCACCCGAGCCACGTTGGGCACTTAAGCGACTAGATCGGGAGCTCCTCCTGGAAGCCGCCATCGTACAGGCCTGGGCCTCTGCGCCGGACAGGCCTGTCAACGTAGACGATGAGGCGGAATGGTTCCGGGAGGCCATGACCCGTGTCTGCGACGCGGCGATGCCTAGGGCTCCGCCCTATAATCCGAGGGGTCAGGTCTACTGGTGGTCGTCGGAGATCGCGAGGCTCAGACGGGCCTGCGTGATCACGCACCGCCGGTGGGCCCGATTCCGTAGGAGGCGTCGCCGCCCCGCAGATGCGGAGGCCCGAGAGGCGGAGTTGTACCAGGGATACAGGGAGGCCAGAGGTGCCCTCCGAGCAGAGATAAGGCGGGCCAAAAAGGAGGCCCGCTGCGAACTGCTGGAGACGCTGGAGCGGGACCCTTGGGGGCGGCCCTACCTAATGGTAAGGGGAAAACTGCGCCCCAAGGCCCCGCCGTTGACCCAGTGTCTCCAGCCGGAGCTGCTCGGAGGAGTTGTTAGCTCCCTGTTCCCAGCGCGGGCGGTGGAACATGTTCCACCGCAGATGACTCCGCCTCGGTTGCCAATGGTGCCCGACGTGGTTGACGACGACGTGCCCGAGGTCACTTGGGTAGAACTAGAGCTGGCGATGAGAAGGCTGAGAGCCAAACGCACCGCCCCGGGACCCGACGGCATTCCAGGCCGAGCGTGGGTCCTAGCTCTAGTCGACGACGCTCTCGAGCCCCGACTGAGAGGGCTTCTCACCGCATGTTTGGAGCGGGGCCAGTTTCCGAAATTGTGGAAGACGGGGAAACTGGTCCTCATCCGAAAGGAGGGGCGCCCGGCGGACTCACCGTCCGCCTACCGGCCCATAGTGTTGCTGTGGAGTGGAGTGGAGGGGATTTCCGCACGAAAAAAAAAAAAAAAAAAGGTACATTTTTCAACATAACCGCCCCCGCTGGACGGCGGGGTAGAGGCGGTAAGGCCCATCATGGAGGATTGGCTAGAGAGGCGACACGGAAGCCTCTCGTACTGACTGACGCAGGTGGTCTCCGGGAAAGGGTGCTTCGGGGACCACCTGCATCGAATCAGGAAGGAGCCAACGCCTGAGTGTCATCACTGCGACGCGACCGAGGACTCAGGGCTGCACACGCTGGCGGGTTGCCCGGCGTGGGAGGCGCCGAGGCCTGACCTCGTGGCAGCCATCGGGGTGGGAGTCCTCTCGCTCGGCAGCATGATTGCGGCAATGGTGCGGAGCGCGAGCACGTGGGCCGCCGCCACCTCCTTCTGCGAGCAAGTAATGCTCGCGAAGGAGATGGCGGAGCGCGCTCGGGAGAGGTTTAGAACTCTCCCGGCCCGCCGAGCCCGCCACATGCTCGCCGCGCGTCGCAGGCGAGTCAGGCGCCGGAGGTCACTTAACGACCTCTGTCCTCCATGAGCGCAGGCCGGGACGGCGGGGCCCTTAGACAACCCTCCCCCAAACCGGGGCAAGACGGCGACACCGTGGTTCCCAAACCCGAGGGGGCCATCTCGAGACCGGAGATGACTCAGGGCCAGTCGGGGTGCGATGTATATGTTCTATGGGCAACCTTACACCCCGGCGTCTTAAGAGCCGAGACGGCGTGCGGTTTTAGTCGGTTCAAGCCCGACATAACCACCCCTGCTTGCCGGCAGGGGGGTATCCGAAGGGACATCCGGACGAAAAATAAAGGTACATTTTTCACTTACTCAAAGTTAATGTCGCTAAAATTAACATTTTCACCATTTTAACGTTGTCCGCACAATCTGCTGCAGCAGGAATCTAAATACATGAGAAGTCGTCTCGTTATATATACTTTAGAATGAGGAAACAGTTATAATATTACAGTGTTATCGATCGTAATTAGTGCTCTGAAATATCGAACTAAAAACACAAACATATATTACAAGTAAACATTTCAATAATTAAACTTAAGAGCAGCCAACCCGTTATCATTTTCATACAAACGTTCGCACATGATTATGGCGTTGTTACGCATTTATGTTTTTTTTTAAGTAATAGGTATTATATAGTAATAGGTGTTATACTATATTTAGGTTTATATAGAAGCAAAAAAATTAAATTTATATAAATAAATTCATAGATATTTATGAACTGTAAATTAAAAATGAATGTCCATGTAAACCTTACACATGTAATGAAGATTCTTAATATCATTTCTTAATCGTTTATTTCACAAACTTGTAAAACTTTATAAAAAAAAAAACTTTTATCTAATTTGTTGACGACAGACCAACCAGGAAGGACCCTCTTAAGCTGCAATGAAGAATTCCAAAGAATTTATAATTAGAAGTCGAACTTTAGAATCGAGTACTATGGCACATATTAGGAGAGGCATACACCCAGTAGTAGACTACAGTAGGTTAATTATGAGCTTTTATTCAGCTTCACCTGTCCCGATGTTTGTCATAAAATCTTGCAAATTAAATTTGATCCACTTCCCGGTTGAGCAGAAATTTTACATCCATGTGTGAGTCGCGTGACAATGCAATATTACGATGACATGGTGCTGATCTAATGATGGAGCTGGAAGGTAGTCACAGGAACTCGGTAATGAAACGAAGCAACCAAGACGAGTTTCAGCTCGTTTGATTTTAAATTTTTAGATCTTTTTATTAACAAGAACATAATAAAAGCTTATTTTAAAAAGTTTTTTAAAATTTAAATTGAAAAAAAAATCATCTAAATCCTAGTTGTTGACTTTATCTATTTCAATTTATAGGAAAAATTAACATACTAAATGTTTCGAAATTTCAATATTCATATTTGACTCGTTGAGCTGAGTGAGACGAAGTCGAGCGAAAGCTCCTCATACTAGACTTCAGGATTTTCTTTGTCACAGGTCTCCTCCTAAACTACTAATCCAATCAGAACCAAATTTGGCATGATTAAAGAGGTCAATCAGAGGAAGGTTTATGGATATATTTTGAAAAAATTAATGCTACCACAGAGGAATGATCACCGTTAAAAAAATTCCAGATGGAATTACATAATAACCGCTCGAGACACTGTGACCAAACTTTACACGCTCAGAAAGCATGTCCAGAGTTGTGACTTTCAAAAAGAATTTTCAAAATCGGACTTGCCACGGAGGAATGATCACTGTTCAAAATTTTCAAAATCTGATTCACGATGTCTCACTCAGCTCAACATTGCAAGCAGCGATTCGCCTTGCAGACCTAGTTACCGTATGTCATTACTCCCAATAATTCGTTCCTTATCTATCGAATAGTGTAATAATACAGTGTGTGTTTTCGTTCAAAATCGACGAGATAGATTTCTGGCTAGTTAATCTTATACTATAAAACTGTTTGTCCTGACTGACTGACATAGAGACAACGTACAGCCTAAACTGCTGGTCCTGGAGACTTGAATTTTGTAGGGTGTGTTTGTTTTGATGCGTAGAGGTGTACTAAGAAACGATATTTTTTAATTCAACCTCTAAGTCGGTAAAAAGGGGTAAAACCTACTTTCTTACAACTCAAGAACGGCGGAACAGAATCTTTTCTTTTTTTTATATGTAGGACACGTCAATTTGACTTCACCTCGCGTGATGGTAAGCTGAAGGTAAAGTCTCAGGAAAGAGGGTCACCATTACATACACGTACCATGTTAACAATGGTGGCACTCAGCTTGACGGCCTCATCAGAAGAGTATTGTCTTCGCAGCACCACATGACACCCACCAGTTTCACTAGTGCTGCGACCACAATCCTCCTGCCCGGCTATGCACTTGCTGACCCCTGAATGCAATCAAACCGAAATTGGATTACTATGGAGGGTTTTTCGAAATCGTGCACGGTGGTACCTTTTTTTTTTCTTGGGTGGAAATCCCTTCGGATACCCCCCGCCGGCCAGCGGGGGCGGTTATGTCGGGCTTGAACCGACTAAAACCGCACGCCGTCTCGGGTCTTCAGACGCCTGGGTGTACGGTTGCCCATATTGAACATCCCTCGCACCCCGACTGACCCTGGGCCATCTCCGGTTTCGAGATGGCCCCCTCGGGTTTGGGAACCACGGTGTCCCCGTCTTGCCCCGGTTTGGGGGAGGGGCGCTAGTCACCCCACCGTCCCGGCCTGCGTCTGCTGGGGTGGCAGGCGGCCTCACCTGCCACCCCCACCCGGCTGAATTTTGTGACAAATTTGTGTCATCAAATTTCTACCACCAGTAAATCTTTGATTTTTGGATTTGTCTCCGCCTCGAAATAAATGCTAGAAATAAAGTAGAATATTAAGAAAATTCGATTTTTTATCACCATCTATAATTGTAGTCATGGCAACAGGAACTACAAGTGGCTTACTGTCGTAAACTTGATGTTTTATATAAAAAACGTTGTTTATTTACTTACGGTTTATGTCTCTTAAATAATATATGTACTGAACGGCATATTTGAAAGATAAAAAAGGGAGTTAATGTGGAGGGCTGGCCTAGCATTAAGAAAGAACATGCTTTAGACAGAGTTTATACGGTGCATCCAAATAATTCAGAATGTTATTACCTTCGTATGCTGCTACATGAAATTCCAGGCCCAACTTCATTTGAGGCGTTAAAATCTGGTAATGGAGTAGTATATTCAACTTACCAGGTAGCTTGCTAAGCATTCGGCTTGCTTGAAGATGACAAACACTGGCACGCTACGTTGGAAGAGGCTACACTAAGCAATTCACCCTTTATATTGCGAGATTTGTTTACAGTTCTGCTGGTGTTTTTTCAATTATCAGATCCAATGCAATTATGGGAAAAATTTAAGGATGATTTAACAGAAGACTTTAAGTAGCAACTGGAAAACCTGCAAGAAGGCAATATTGGCCATTTAACTGATGAAGCATATAATAATGGCTTATTTGCTATTGAGGAGGCCGCTTTGGCATTAGGTGGTCGTGCCTTGAAAGAGTATGGGATACCAGAACTAAGTAAGCCGCAGAATACAGGGAACAGAGAATATTTGAGAGAAACTAACTATGATATTTTGGCTTTGGATAGATATGTGAGCGATAATGTAGCAACACTAAATTTAGAACAAAAGGCAGCTTATGATACAATATTATCGAGCATAGACGCAAATGGGGGAAATTTTTTCTTCTTAGACGCTCCAGGTGGTACAGGTAAAATAGGCAATTTAGCTGAGCTGGAGGGGTTAGGGGGAATATTAGTAATTTCGGTTACTAATTTTCTTTTTTTTTTTAAACTGATTAATTTGATTTTGGCTTAAGTACGGAGCACTAAAGGTATCGCTTTAGCCGTAGCATCGTCAGGTATTGCAGCGACACTACTGGAAGGAGGTCACCAAAAGAAATCTGTTTTATGGGCTTCCGTTAAAGTTAACTAGAAATATGAGAGTTCATTTAAATTGTGATGTAAATGCTGATAATTTTTCAGATATTCTTCTTCAAATAGATAACGGTAATTATCCTACTGAAGGTGGGAAGATTACTATAACAGATTGAGAAGAAGCTGTGGCAACTATTCAAGAGCTTATCAATCACATTTATCCCAATATTAATTAAATACGGGAAAAATCTATGTTCTGGTTTCGTGAAAGAGCTATTTTAACTCCTAAAAATGAACACGTGGTGTACATCAATGATGTAATACTGAATTCAGTTGATGGTGAAGAAATTATTTATAGGTCTATATAGATACGGTTTGTGACAATGATGCAGTAAACTACCCAATAGAATTTTTAAATTCGTTAAATCCGGCGGGGCTTCCGCACCACAAACTCAGAATTCAAAGGGCATACCCGTTATGCTATTGCTGAATCTTAAACCTCCAAAACTGTGTAACGGAAGTAGGCTACAAGTAAAAACTCTTCACCAAAATGTAATTGAAGCTGCCATTATAATAGGGCAAGCTATAGGCGAGATAGTAATCGTGCCGTGCATTCCCCTTATTCCTAATGACCTACCATTCTAATTCAAACGGCTGCAGTTTCCTCTCAAGGTTTTTTTTGCCATGACAATCAATAAATCGCAGGGGCAATCTTTAAAATACGCTGGGGTGAATACGAGAGAGGATTGTTTCTCCCATGGGCAATTTTGTGTAGCTTGCTCGCGAGTGAGTTCACCCACTTCGCTTATTATTTTAGTACTTTAACAACCACAAGCGGTCTCAGTCCTTCACAATGCCACCATAAAAGGCCACCGCACGAGCACGTTTTGGCTAGCCGCCAGCGGTGGTCTCCACATCCTCTCTGCTCTTCACAATGCCACCATAAGAGGCCACCGAACGAGGCCAGTTTTGGCTAGCCACCAGCGGTGGTCTCCATTCCAACCTGCCCTTCAAAGTACCACCATAAGAGGCCACCGCACGAGGCCAGTTTTGGCTAGCCGCCAGCGGTGGTCTCCACTCCTCCCTGCATTTCACCATTCCAAAATCCTGTCTGCCCTTCACAATGCCACTTTAAGGGGCCACCGCACGCGGCCAGATTTGGCATTTCGCCAGCGGTGGTCTGCACACCGTCCCGGCCCTTCACAGTGCCACCTTGAAATGTCACGGGGTGACTGAACGTAATGTTTCACAGCGTCTCCATCTTCACGAGTTATGAATATAATGTGCATGTGGACAGATAAGACACTGCTTTAAGATGCCGAAAATGTATAATTGAAGGAAGATAATGAAGAATGAATAAGAAGAATGATCATTTGTTCACAACTTTATTTGTTATTTAACGCAACACGCATTATTACAACATTATTATTTTTATAACTAAGCAATGCTTTATAGCCTCAACTGATGAATAGTTATAACTGCATTGATTTTTAATAGATTCCGTAGGCAATCACAAAAACTCAATAAGTTCACAAAATATCCAGTTACACCCTTTTTATTTTTAGCGTGTTGAAACCCCCACCACCACCGATAGAGTATAATATATATATAATATATATATATATATATTGTAGTGTTCGGACTCTTTCGAACACTATAGTTAGTTGCCTGGCCATCATGCGTCAGCGTTATTAAAATAAAAATGTATAAATGTTTTTGAATTTAGAGGATAGGAAAAAACAAAAGGTTTGCGGACAGTTCGAGTCAGCGGGTGACCAGAGGCTCCGGCCTTGCCCCGCCGCACGAAGAGAATATCAAGAAGTAAAAAGTGCGTTTTGCTCAAACACTGAGCAGAGCTCGCGACCCTCCCTAGTTCGTTCAGTAAATATAAACATTCTCGCGTAAAGTTAAACTTTTCTCGCATAAACACGTTGAGTAGAGTTATATTTATGAATAAATATATTAATCATATAAAAATCCTTGTATAATTTAAATACCATTAGTGATCAACAAGAAGCTGTGTAGTCAAACCCCAGACTCCACAATATGTATGTAATATATATATATATATATATATATATATATATATATATATATCTATATATATATATATATATCTATATATATATATATTCCGGGTGTCTCAGTAAATGGGGAAAGTTACGCTAAAACCGCAAAATTCGCCAAATTCTCAGCCGAGAAAGTGCACCTAATGTGTCACCCATTCGAAGAGTGGTCAAAAAATTTGAAGAAACTGCGTCGATTATGGATAATAAGAATCCTTTGCGTCAACGTACCGGTCGGTCTCTTGAAAACATTGCTGCTGTAAACGAGAGTGTCGCCGAAAACCCGAAAACATTTTTGACTAAAGACCTCCACCAACTCAGGAGCTCAAACCAGCAGACCACGGAAAGCGCCAGCAATTCAATGCTTAATGGGCAAAGTGAATTCGATGCCAAATTTTTCGAAAAAAGTAATTTTCTCCGATGAAGCGCATTTCCATATGAATGGCTTCGTGAATACACAAAATTGTCAAATTTGGGACTCAGAAAATCCTCATGCAATCCATGAGAAACAAATGCACCCACAACGAGTAACTGTCTGGTACGGATTTTCGTCATGCGGCGTGATTGGACCTTACTTTTTTGAAAATGAGGCCGAAATTGCAGTGACTGAACGGCATTCGTTACAGGAATATGATAACGGACTTCTTGTGGCCTCAACTGCACGGCATGAATCTGGACAACGTGTGGTTTCAGCAGGACGGCGCAACCTGCCACACCGCGCATGAAACAATCAAATTATTGCAGCAACGATTGCCAGAACACATTTTCTCACGAAATTCTGATGTCAACTGGCCACCAAGATCGTGCGATTTAACGCCGTGCGATTTATTACGACCTCTGTGGCGTAGCGGTAGTGCATTCGACTGCTAAGCCAAAGGTCGCGGGTTCGATTCCCGCTCAGTGCAAATATGTATATTTGCATTGGTCTGGATGTTTCTATGTATAACATGTATTTATTTACAAAAAAAAAAGTATTTAAGTATATTTATCCGCATTCTAGAACCCATATGACAAGCTCTGCTTAGTTTGGGTCTAGATGGCGTTGTGTACTTTGTTGTACAATATTTATTATTATTATTTATTTATTTTTTTGGGGTTTTGTGAAATCTCGGGGTTATGCGAATAAACCCGAACAATTCCTGAGCTCAAATCGGAAAACCAACGCGTCATCGGTGAGATACAGCCACATCTCTGTGCAAAAGTCATGGAAAATTTCATGAAAAGAGTAATAGCCTGTCATCGGAGCCGTGGGGGTCATTTGCCAGATATTTTATTCCATACTTAATCGGAACATGTCTTCTTTACAATACAAATTCTAATTTCAAATTAATTTTATTTTAAAAACACGGAATTCATTTTCCAAATGTAGTCATTTGTTTATTGATTAGTGTTACGTTTTCATCGCATTTCAATCTTTTTCGTCATCATGGATACGTTAAAAATTCGAGTAATTATGGAATATGAGTATCGTCGTGGCAGCAACGCGACACAAGTGGCACGCAACATCAACGACGTTTAGGGAGCTAACACTACAAACCAATGCACCGCCTGTTATTGGTTTGCTCGCTTCCGTTCGGGAAATTTCGACCTGAAAAATAATCCTGGTTCAGCGCCTAAACAATGCCCTAAACGAAAACTTACCCCTAGAAAAGTGATGGTCACTGTTTGGTGGTCTAGCGCCGCCGGTGTGATTCATCACAGCTTCTTACCAAACGGGGTGAGCATTACTGCAGATGTGTACTGTGAAGAACTGAACACAATGATGGAGAAGCTGGCACATCTCCAACCAGCATTGGTCAATCGCTCGTCTCCGCTGCTCCTGCACGACCTCATACTACACAGCAGACGGTCTCCAAGTTGCAAGAACTGGTGTTGGAAGCTCTCCGTCATCCGCCATACTCACCAGACCGTGCGCCTACAGACTACTACTTTTTCCAGAATTTGGATAACTTCTTGGCGGGAAAGAATTCAATACCCGAGAGGCAGTACAAAATGCCTTTGAAGACTTTGTTGCCTCCCGTCCAGCTGATTTCTTTAAGAAGGGCATCAATAAACTGCCGCTGCGCGTTGGCAAAGATGCATTGATTGCATGGGTAATTACTTCGTATAATACAAATAAAAAAAACATGAAAAAAATATTTTTTTTCATACATAACGGCAATTTCATAGGTAACGACCATATTTATATGATTATATAAATGATTTTAGAACACAAACGCCAGCGGTGGTTTCCACACCTCTCCTGCCCTTGGCAGTGCCACCATGAGAGGTCACGGGGAGGCTGTGCGTCATGTTTTCGCAGCTTCTACCTTTTTACGAGTTATGAACATAATGTGCATGTGGACAGATAAGACACTGATTTGAGATGCCGAAAATGAATAATTGAAGGAAGATAAAGATTTTAAACCTCAAGAAATACATGAAAAAGTGTTGATTATTTAAAAAAGAAACCTATATTACGCCTTATAATATTTCTTATCTGCCAGTGAAAATCAGATGCCTAATCAAACAAACAGAAAGACAGACAGACAACATCTTCAAAATTTGCTGTGTTGTTATATGTGCGCATACACTCATATACATTTATTGAAAACCTGTTATTTTAATATTACACACAGACACATAAATTTTATTTATTTGTATAGATTTAATACAAAACACATTATCTATAATCATATTATTTATCAACTAACATTGTTTGTAACTTAACGCAATGCTATAATCTCAAGTGATGAGTCGTTACCATTGCGCTGATCTTATGATAGATTCCGTAGGCGATCACAGAAACTCATTACGTACATAAGGTATCTACCTAGTTTCAGCCTATTTTTTTAATCATTATTTACAAATAGAACTTGAGCGCCAGCGGTGGTCTCCACACCTTCCCTGCACTTCAAAGTGCCAACTTGAGAGATCACCTCACGAGGACAGTTGTGGCAAGTCGCCAGTGGTGGTCTCCTATCCTTCCCTGCTCTTCACAGTGCCACCATTAGAGATTACCACAAGATAACCGGTTTGAATTATTTTTATAAATGCATAAGTCTCTATGTTCGCATATCTATTTATTTGTATGTTTGTTACCTTTTCACGAATAAACCGAAAAAAGGTACCCTGGGCAAGGACATAGGCCGCGATAACCGGCATTCACGCCATGGGCAACAGCTAGTATTACTGTATTCCGATTTAAAAAAGTCCAATATTATAGTTAGTTTTTAAAATCGAGCCCTAGACTGCCTCTACAACTTTTCGCTATTCCTCATTGTTGCGGATTTTGCTATGCAGCACGTCCACTTGATAACTCATTATGTATAATATGCGATCTTGGTATAGGTAATAATACCAAGATCGCGGTAATTTCCACAATTTTTTTTTGTACTTACGTATATATTTTTTCATAGTTCTACGATATGAAAAAAACCCTATCAATCAAAGACAATAAATAAATACTTATACTGGAGCGTGTGTTATTTATAAACATTTTCCCATTAAGAAATGTACCTACAGTAAGTTACGATTCAGGCCGGCTCGCATCGGGCCGGGTCAGACGGCATGTAACAATGCGGTAGAGGAAATTGAAATATGTAAACTGGAATTAAAGTCGACGAGCTCGTCGACGAGCTCGTCGACGAGCTACCGTAGAGAATAGCACTGCTGAACGGCACTGCGGCAAGCGTTGGATCTAATTTTTGTGTTTTATATACGGTGTGGACGTTATTGCCTGCCGTGGCACGCGTACGGCTCCAACGGACGAGGACTTTCCATGGCACGCGTACGACTCCAATAGACTCGGCCAGCTTCCATGACACAAGAACGGTTCTAACGGTCGCGGCATGCGACCGTTAGAACCGTTCCGGCCCGATGTTAACCGATCGGTCTGAATCATCCCTAAATCAAATAAATTGTAACACAAACAAGTGCTTTTTTATATTACAATTTATTTGATTAACTACTATCCATATATTACAGACTTGAACTTACCAAATATTTGCTTTGTCCAGGGGTCTTACCAAGACGCTGAAAACAATTCAGTTTCGCACTGTTCAGCCAAAGGAGAGTTTAGTTATCATCGTGAAATATATCGAATGTGCATCATAATATATTATTCATAACAAGTACGTACAAAGAGTTGGTTGTATCGCCACCAAGATTTTCGTGGTCGAGTGAATTGATTACGTTTAGGCAAGCGTGTTTCATCGTCGAGCAAATCATGAGACAGGGGTAAAACACTGATCTTAAGATGAACTGAAGAAGATATCACAGTATGGTATGACAGCTACTTTTGTATTCAGGTTCATTCTTACTATGGCAGAGTGTGCAGTTACCGTGAATATAATTATTTACGCTACATTGACTTGGGGTAAGTGAAAACTACATTTTGTTTAATTAGTCTTTAATTATTTCAATTACGTTTAAAATGTGTATTAACTCAAGTACTGTCAATGTATAAATGTAGTTAGTCTTTCAATATAAAAATAAGGTTTATAATTATATGAAAGACTAAGAATTACAGAAATACTAATACTCCAATTAATGAAATATGTTCTATTCATAAATTATTTACAACAATAACTTAAAATAATAATAAAAAAAATCATAAATAGAATGTATTTAAAAATATAATTTATATGTATTTAAAGTTTAATAAAGGAAATAATAATAATACATTTTATTTCAGACTTCGTCCATATTTGTTAGTAACAGAGAATCTTAACCTAGTGTTAGTAGTAGTAGTTAAATACTTGTGAATTTCATATGTAACCCTATCCAGTGTTCCATAAGTACAGAGTCCCACCGCGTGGCGCACACGTTCAGCATGCCACTGGGACCAAAACGACCCGCGCCAGCATTGCTGCACTGCGCTTGCGCATGATGCCGTGGAAGCCGTCCACATGCGCCTCTGCGAACATACCACTCGCGCTTCAGTATCGTGGTAGCCCCATCAGCACCCTGAACGCGTTATTGTATTGCACACGCAGAGCGTCGTATCCGCCACCTTGAAGCTGGCCCACAAACTGCACGTGTAGAAGGTCTGGCAGAATGCCCTGAAAAGCGTGATTTTCACCTGCTTCGTGCAACGCGAAAATCTGCGAGCCAACATATTGCAGCGCACAGACAACACTCTACGTTCCCTTTCAACATCCATATCATCTTTAAGGTCTTCAGTGACCCAGTGACCCAGATACTTGAAGAAAGGGATTTTTTATAATAGTGTACTATAGAATGAGACGGGTGGCACGTCAAAGTAATTTTTCTGGGTGCTCTAAAAATCATGAACTCAATTTTCCCCACATTGTACCTGAGTCCGTGGGCCTCCGCATACCTCTCACATATTCGAAGTAGCTTCCGTAACGCACTGATTGAATGGCTGAGCAGCACCGTGTCATCCGTGTAGCTTTTGTTGTTAACACATTTCCGTCTATAGGACAACCAACACCGGTGCTGCTCAGCTCCTAAATCAGACTATTCACAACTATGTATAATTACACAAGTAATTATAAATAAATAATGTAAAGAAAACTAAACCTATAAGATAGAAAAATATTTACTTACATGCATCATAGAATTCTTCCGCATCATCACCGACTGGTAATGTTCCCAGAAGACTGGCAGCATTGCCTCGTTGAATGGCCTCTTTGTGCAAGATAAAGTCCAGCCTTCTGGTCACGTGTAGCGTCGATCAGAAGCTTTGCCAAATTTTTGAACTAAAAGTTACAAACAAAACGGGTACTTGGACCCCATAACCCCAACTTCCCAACCCCAAACGGCTCAAAAACATAATCCACTACTAGGTTGGAGTATTTACGCCGTTTGAGGCTTTTCGAAGATGTAGCCGCAGCTCCGGCACATCCCGCTGTGCTTGGAAGGTGTGAAGGCGCAAGGGTGTCGACGCACGTTGCGTCCCATACCAAAGGCCTACCTATCTTCCAAGACAATGACGACATACCATCCGGTCCCTTGCCATCGTCGCGTACCAGCCCATTAGGTTCACGAACAGCTAGCACGCCAGCGGTGACAAGAGCACGGCGGATTATGTCGTTGATGCTAGCGTATCGCGATAAACGGCCTTTGCTTCTGCTGCATGAAAGGCCATGGTGCCCAAGGCTGTCGACAGCTTCACCACAGTGACAATGATGCGGCGAAACAAACGGCGCTCCCAGACGGAGGCAAGTGGCAAGGCGGAAAGTGGTATCGTCCAACATGGTACCTATGTTGGGCGATGGAAGTGCCTGGATCCAGAGTCCTGACTCCCATTCCCCCCCAGGCCAACAAGCGCGCACCCTCTGAAACATTGGAAGATGTATTTATTAAATTATCTTTTACCAACTTGCAGAGCGGCGCATCCCATTGTCTCTGGGAGAAAAGGTTAGCAGGCAATTCAGTATTGGGACACGCCACTTTCCAAGCAATTATGGCATCGGTCTTGCACGACACTTCAGAGTCAACCTGTGTGTTTAATAGAATTTTCCTGGTTAACTCCTCAGTTAATCGGAAATTTTGAGAACACCGAGACCGTCCAAGCGAACCGGTAAAGATGCGTGGTGCCAGGGTCATTCAAGGCCACATTTAAAATTTTGCTACGAGTATTATGGATAATATTGTCAATTTTTGCCAAAAGTGTCAGATGTTGCCAAAACTGGGATGATCGAAGTGCATGAGTAAATTTAGGGACAAAAAGACATACCTAACCGAAGTATGGTGAAAGCCGAATGAACACATTATTTTTTGAATTTTTTCTTCTATAAATGAATGATATCCATCTTCCAAAACCGGGGACCCAAGGAGGCGTAGTGAAGCTTTTTCTACTATTTTAATGTTGGGGTCTGTCTGTTTTGTCATTAGTAAAAATTTCTCATTTGTCAGAGTTAAGTTCTAAGCCAATGGATTTAACTTTATTTTTGATAAGTTCTAGGTCTTGTAGAACTACTTGTACGCTACACCCTAGAGTCCCGTCGTCTAGATACCATATGTTGAATTTTGAATTTATCTGTTGAATTATAGGGTGTATCGCTAGACTAAAATGACTGGTCCCAATGGGTCACCTTGCTGACATCCAACTGCCGATTCATTTTTTTTTTATATCGTTCAGGTGACAGACAAACTCACGGCCCACCTGATGGGAAGCGGTTACCGTGGCCTATGGACTGTGCGCAACACCAGGGGCGTCACATTTGCGCTGCCGACCCTGTAAAAACCTTCTAATGCCCTTCTTGAAGAACCCCATATTGTAGTCGCTTGAGAAAACCACAGCAGGGAGATCATTCCACAGCCTGAGGGTGCGCGGAATAAAGTGCCTTTCAAACCTAACTGTACGCACCGTTTCCGGTCGCAACGTGTGAGGATGAATTCCCTGTCTGTGGTGAGCGGTGCGATCATAGAATGTGGCGGTGGGCATCATATCATGTAATTCTTCTGAACACACCACATTATAAAGGCGGTAGAAAACGCACAGGGAGGCGAAATCTCTCCTAAGGTTAAGAGGTTCTACACTGCCTGTAAGTATGGGATTGTCGACGATCCTCAGCGCCCGTCTTTGCACCGAGTCGAACGGGTCCAATTGGTATCTGGGTGCTCCGGCAAAAAGGTGACAGCAGTACTCCATCTGGGGCCGGACTTGCGACTTATAAAGAAGAAGTCTTTGCTCCGCAGTGAAGTACTGCTTCGCCCTGTTGAGCACTCCAAGTTACTTAGATGCCAACTTGACCTTGTCTTCCAGGTGACTACGGTACTGGACCTCGCTGGAGATGTCGACACCGAGGATCCCGATACTTTTGGAGATTTTAAGGGGTGGGTCCAGGAATTGTGGCGCTACAATAAATGGGGTTTTTTTAGCGGTGAATGCACACACTTGTGTCTTAGTGGGGTTGAATTGTTTGTTTTGTTTGTAAATTATCTTTATTGAAACATAAAACAAAAGTATTACATATTTAACAGTAAACATACAATAAGTCTGTTAATACGCAGGCTGTAGGCGCCTCTAAAAAACTTAGTACAAATCTAAGTAAGTACTTATCTATTATTTATTACAAAAGGGATAGTTAATTAACAAACTTAAGATAAAACGATGCACCAATTAGTTGAAGGTAACATTTAGTAGAATGGAGTGAGAAATTAGTTCGATAGCATATCGATTTCAAGAATACAAACAAACTATACGATCGCGGAGTGCACAAAAATTATGATATATCATGCAATCCACAACTGTACAGTTACATGTTTATATACTAAATAGTAACTTAAACATTAGCATATTATACAAAATTTAAAGCAGTAATTTTAATACGGAGGTAGTTATGAAAAATATTTAATGCGCGGGAGCATCGGTATTCGCATATAGGCTGTGGAGTGAGCAGCGAGCACGAACAATGGCCGACTGTCTTCGCCGAGTGCGAGTGAGACGGGAATGGACCGCGCTATCGTCAGTATGCAGGATATAGTGATGCGGCAGACGATACGTTTTGTATTTATCGATATACGACAGATTATAATGTCTACTGCGACCTAGCGATGAAACTAAAATATTTTTATTTAAGGTAATTGCGCCAGTTCTTGATATTGTCCTAGAAGTTGATAAATTTTAGTTTAACTCATTATAATAAGAATTCCTCCACAGGTATCAATGAAACATTTATTAATTATACTAGCAGAGACATCTCTTAATCCCATCTGGAATTACTTTCTTTGTGATTGGCTGTCAAACACTCACATTTTTATTATGTTTACAATAGTGTCATCACGTGTTCGCCGCTCAATGTTTATGTTAACTAATTTGATAAGGACCTTACGTGTTTCGAACTGTGTTACTCAAAATTGAAGCTCATCAAGTGGTAAGTATATATATTATTCTATTTGGAATTGTATAGGTTATGTAAATGTTTGATTTTCTAATAGTTTTTTGAATAATTAGACGAAATATAAGGATATCAAATACTAGGACAAAAAACCTTTGATTTCCAGTACTTGATACAACTATCATCTACTAGGTATATTCTCAAGTGCTCGATTCAATCGATTTTTCATAGTATTACAATAAGCTTAAGGTTGAAATAACTTAATTTCGAATATAGCGTTCCTATGTGACTTCTACCTAGTGGTTGATAAGGGGTATCAATTATTGGAACATTCAATATCAAATACTAGTACAAAATTAAAGTTGTTTCTTTTTTTGCAGGTACTTATTAAATTGCTAACATACATTAAACATGCCTCCAATAAAGGGTAAAATGTTTAATTATCGGAATAATTTAACATTTTACCCTTTATTGGAGGCATGTTTAGATAGTAAAATCAGGGACTTCAATATCCGCTGCGTCTAAGAAATATAAAATTCCATATAGCACACTGTCATATAAAGTGCATGGCAAAACACCTTTTGAGCGCCGAATGGGTCCAGGCTCATATTTATCTACAGAACAAGAAGATGTCATTGTTGTATGGATATTAGAGATGGCTAAAGCTGGATTTCCCGTTACTGTGCAGCAATTACAAGATAGTGTTTGCAAGCTAGTGACTGAATTAAATATTGAAACACCTTTTAAAAATAACAGACCTGAGAGACACTGGTATGAATGATTTCAAAAAAGACATCTATAGATTAGCCTAAGAACATCCCAAAATTTAACAGAACCTAGAGCAGCTGTTACAAATGAAGCATTAAGCAAATGGTTTGCGGAAATTTCTGAGTTCTTTACAAAAAAAAATTTTGACGTTGTCATCGTGACCCAAAGCGGGTGTTTAATTGTGACGAAACCGCTTTTTTTCTTAACCCTAAGGGTAATAAAGTCCTAGCAGCAAAAGGCAATAAAACAGTCTATCAGAAAGTAAATGCTGATGAAAAGCAATGTCTTACAGTTCTTCTGACGGGAAATGCAGCGGGTGACCTACCACCTCCTATGATTGTATATCAGTACGCGAGAATTCCAAGAGATTTAGCTCTTAGCGTATCAAAAAATTGGGGTATTGGGCGTTCAGAAAATGGCTGGATGACGGGTGAAACATTTTTTGAGTTCATAGCGAACATTTTCAATCCATGGCTTAACGAGAACAATATCGAAAAGCCAGCAGTATTATTCATCGATGGACACACTTCACATTTGACGCTTCAAACCAGCAAGTTTTGCTCTGAAAATGGCATTGTTCTTGTGGCATTGTAACCAAATGCCACGCATTTAATACAACCTATGGATGTTTCAGTATTTCGCACCTTAAAATCATAACATGGACAATCCTAGACTAAGAAAAGTCCACTTTGCGCCACTCTTAGACCAAGTCTTGAAGGCGACTTTAAAAAAATCTCTCTTTGAAAATGGTTTCCGAAAATGTGGCCTGTGCCCATGGAATTTACATGCAGTACTTCAGCCAACGTCAAGAACTAATACTTTGATGGAAGATCAAACCAAATCTCTAAAAGAATTGAGAGAGGGGTTACCTTTCGTTGAAAAAAATATTGGCCTTTCGAAATACCAAAGAGTGGACAGTAGATGTAAAAGATCAATCACTTTATGAATTTTGGAAGAATATCAAAGATAAACATGATGTTCTTTTACAATCTGTTAATCAATCTTTTTTGACTGATGAACAAGAGAATTCAATTTATGTCAATAAAAAAATGATATAAGTATTGCTGAGTTAAATTTAGAAGGTTTAAGGGCTTCAGAAGCTATATTGACTCCTTCGCTTGAAACTCACAACTTCTTGAATGCATCTGAAGTGACAGAGGTTTTGAATAATTTAATTGTGACGGAAAAAGACAAAATCACACCAACGAAATCTATTTGTGATACAGAAAAACAACAAACAACAGAAGTGGTTGATAATCTACAGCCAATTGCCCTTACGTCTACTGTCGTCCAGTCGTCTCTTCCGTTAAGTCCTATACAACAAATAGCGTCAACTAGCACAGCAAAACATGTTATTCCTACTCCGTTTAAAAATTCTCTGTTTTGGCCAAAAGAAAAGGAAAATAATAAAAAGAAGAGAAAAACTGAGAAAGTACCTGCAGTAATTACATCAGAAAAGTGGCAAGAGTACCATGAAAGTAAAGAAAAGTAAAAGCTTGAACAACTTGAACAGAAACAAAAAAGGGCTGAAGAAAGAAAAAGGAAAAAGCAAGAAAAAGAAGAAGCTAACAAAAACAAAAATGCCAAAAGCCGTGCAAAGGAGATTAAAAAAAAAAAGAAACTACTCCTTTCAAAAAAGTCACAAAGACGTTTTTTGCTTCAAGTAGCGAATCAGAATGTGAAACATGGAAGACTTCTGGTGGTAGTACCGATGATATCAATAGCGATGATTCTGATGATTTTAATATTTTTTAATGTGAAACATGGAAGCCTTCTGGTGGTAGTACCGATGATCTCAATAGCGATGATTCTGATGATTTAAATATTTTTTTCAGATCATTTTGTAACGAGCTACCGGAGCAATGAAAAAGATAAATAAATTATATAACGGTACGATTTATATTAGGGAGTCATCTAGTGGCCAATGATGCGAAAGTCTTAATTCGATTGAACGGAAAAAGGATTGAATTAGTTGAGCAGTTTTGACATAGGTGGCAGTAAACTATATAAAAAAATTATCAGTCGAGAAAAAAATAAAATAAAAAAGTAATTACAAGAAACTAATTAAAAATAGTGTATAAAATGGTAAATTATAGTTGTGAATATACGTAAATGTATATGAAAATGTATTTATAAATATATATATATTAATCGTTGTGGGAAAAATAATATTTATAAATGAATCGATTATAGTAAAAATTTGATTATCTGTATAATGCCGCATGGCACTTATTTGGTTTAAGACGACTGTTTAGGTATTGTTTATTTAGAGAAAATTCAATACGAAGATTAATCAATAAAATCTAAGTAAAAGCAATCACTTAAATAATATCACAAATAGTTATATGGAATGTATGTAAGTAATACATTCTAATGATGAGATAGTAATATTTGAAACGCGGAAATGCCGGAAGGTAGATTTTGTACTTTGCACAGAAGGGAGACTGCAACGCCTCCGTGTGGGTGATTTAGGAACTAATTAGGCTTTGGCGGACAAAAGTTTTAATAAGATATACGAGGAATTACTTGGGAATGTCATGCGTAATTGGTGAAATTCATTGTTGAAAGTTTTAGTGAAGAGATTTCAATGCTTAAAAGTATACATGGGCGTTGAAAAAGATAGGAATTTGTAATATTTGGGGGGGTTTGAATTGTGCGGTTGGCATTACGGGGAGGTTTTTGATTGGATAGAGACACGGGTGGAGCGCGGTTGGCGGGGGGAGAAATACGAAGGCGCCAATAACTCTTTCACTTTTGTTGGGGAACTCGTCAGGGGTAGTGGAGACGTCGTACATTTCTGGTGAGACTGTTTTTTAGAGCATTTAGTGGGACTTAGTCGTGATATATGTGTTGGGGTTCGCGCGTTTTCTTGTTTTAAGGGGATGTTTTGATTTGGGAAGTAATAATTCGCTGAAATAGTGGTTAACATATAGTTATTTGAATTGGAGGGATCGCCATTTTGTGAAATTGAATTTGGTTCATGTTTGGTTGTTTAGAATGGGATTGTTGGGAGTAGTATATTTGAATAATAATTATTAAAAGGTAAATTACATTTTGGGACGCGATCGACATAGGATAGGACCTTTACGTGAATGAAGACACCTTACATTGGGCTGGATTAATACACGCATACACATGTGAATTGATCTCTGCCTTGTGCCGCTGAGTCTGGCGGTGCACACGTAAAGCAAATGCTGTCGTTTTATCATTTTTATTATGTTAGAAGTAGGAATTAGGGCTGCGGCGTACTTAGCTAGCATTCCCGTAGGAAACCCAAGGCGATGTGCTTTGGTTATGGAGGGATACCTAACGGTGATAACGACTCCATATTCCTCTATATTTCGCTAGTAGCCGATAACTTTGAAGCGAGCGGCAATCTGATTTTCCCTGGAAACAGGATCGGATAAGCTTCCTGGATGTGGGTGACTGTTCGTTCTGTGATAGGTAGGCACCGTCGAAGTGGAGCCGTCCAATTCGGGCCAGGATCAGAACTTACGGAGCTCACAGTTCAGTCTTATGTATTTATTTATATATACACTAACTATAATCTCGTCAGGGTTTCAGTTCACATCCCTGAGCTTCGGCTCGTGAACTGGGGCAATCACACCGTGGTAGGGATTACACAAAGTCAAGTTTCACGAACTTGCCCCCAAAGTTAGCTAGAAGGAAAACACAACTCACCACACGATTAAGTAAAATACAATGGGTTTTGAAAGGTAAATAGGGTGACCAGGCCAGTTAACGACCACTTAATCGACTTATAATCTTTAAAGTGAATTAATTAAATAAAATTGAACTATTTTGATTAATAAAATATCAGAAAACCTTGACCAAAATATCAAAAAATGGAATTACGTCAAATTTTTGTATTTTAGATGACGATAAGCAATTAATAATTAGTTATTTATCAAAAAATGCTATTTTCTCAGTTTCCGACCATTTACGATCAGTTTACGCCCGACATTTCCATCAGTTGACGTCCACTGAAATGTCACTAAAAAATGAGCACTATGGAAATAATTGATAAGGTTGAAAGTAATTTTCATAACAACAAAAATGAAAGATTTTACGTATATTTATTACATAAAATAAAGGATTAAGATTAACATAATTAAGTTGTTCGTATTCTTAAAACAAAATCTAGTTAAAACTTAATAAACGATGACTGACTGACTGACCAGTAGGTATTGACTGACTGACAAGTAGGTATCGAGTGACTGACGAATAATTACCGACTGACTGACAAATAATTACCAACTGACTGACAAATATTTAGGTACCGACTGACTGACAAATAGGTACTGACTGACTGACAAATAGTTACCGACTGACTGACAAAATGGTTACCGACTGACTGACAAATAGTTACCGACTGACTGACAAATAGTTACCGACTGACTGACAAAATGGTTACCGACTGACTGACAAATAGTTACCGACTGACAAAATGGTTACCGACTGACTGACAAATAGTTACCGACTGACTGACAAATAGTTACCGACTGACTGACAAATAGTTACCGACTGACTGACAAATTGTTACCGACTGACTGACAAATAGTTACCGACTGACTGACAAATAGTTACCGACTGACTGACAAAATGGTTACCGACTGACTGACAAATAGTTACCGACTGACTGACAAATAGTTACCGACTGACTGACTCTAGTTATGCCCCAAATTCTGATTCTAGTTAGGCTCTAAATTCTTTATTTTATTATTTGACGATTATACAATTATATGATTTAATTTTTATAAATGTTGACGTTTCAAAATATTCTATAGAATTTACTGAATAAATGATTTTTTTATTTATTTATTTAAAAAACAAGTTCAATAACTTTACTCAATAAAAATAATAATCACAAAAGTAAGAAAAATCACCGTTTTACAAAAAAGGAAAGAAAGTTAACAAAAGTGACATGTATAATCTGATGTCGCAGCTTCTATGTAATCCAAATCTTTCAAAGTGGTACACTTTAAGTGATACCAACGCTCACAATTGTCGCATCCAATATTTTTATCTGAATCATCTTCTACGTCACTAATCAAATCTTCAGAGCATTTACTACATTGCATAGCTGTCTTTTTAGAGGTACTCTTCGGAACTGCTTTCTTTATTCTAGATTGTCTGCTAGCCTTCTCCTTAATTTTCCTTTCTTTTATTTCAGCTCTTATCTTTTGCTTCCTACTCTTTTCTTTAGCGAAATTTTCTTTGTCTTTTTCTTTCTTTTCATAAAACTCTCTCCATGCCGTAGATGATATAGCGCTCGGCAATTTGGGCCCTTTGTTTTTTTCCTTTGGCGGTGGAAGTGCCGGAAATCTTAAGTGCCTTGTGAAAGCATCTTCAGATATGTTTCTTGTGGTGTTTGGCTGTTCATTTATCTCGGCTAATACCGTGTAGGAAAGACATTCATTTTCAATAAGAGTCGTCTCCTGAGAAATTTCGATTTCACTTAGCGGCATAACCGAGATATTGTCCAACGACACAAACGAACCGGCTTCAGGAACACTTATATTTTCTTTATTTTGTTCTTGTATGAATTGTTCTAATGTAGCATCAGTTGTTACCTCTGCAGTCAAAATATTGAAGTTCGAACATGAAGGAACATCTGAAGCTGGTGGCAAGGTGACAGGCTCCTCGAAACTTAATCGCTCTGGTGTGACGGCATCGGCATATAGTGCAGCATCTACTGTGAGTATACTATTGCTCAGATTTGATGTTGCAGAATTTCGCGGAGTTTTGGATTTGGTACGTCGAGTAGGTTTAGCTTTCTTTAATTCTTCCAAAATTAAATGGGCATCAATGTTTAGTTTACCTAAATTTTCACGTTCCGAATAAATTACTTTGATGGCTATTTCATAATCTTTTGCCGAAAGTTTTTTTTGGGTTTGATTTGAACTAGTTCTTTTGCTTTGAATCACATCCTTTACACATTTCGTGTAATCGACAGCGTCTTCGTTGAGCGGATACAATCCGCATTTGCGAAATCCATTAATGATTGCGGATTCTAGTGTTATTGTATCAAACGTTTCTTTTAGCACAGAGCAAAAATTTAATTTCGTTATTGTCTTATTAATATTTTCGTCACGACTTTGCCAATTTTTAACTGTCTTTTTCCACTCTTGTTTTAATGGTTTGAAAACACTGACGTCCGCTGGCTGCAATATGTGAGTGGTGTTTGGCGGCAGAGCATAGAGGATGATCCCATTTTTTTCACAAAAATCACTTAATGGCAGGGTCATGTGTGACTTGTGTCCGTCTATAAAAAGAATTACTGGTTTCTTGACACCCTGTTCTGTCAGCCAAGTATTATAACTGTTACAAACGTATTCGAAGAAGACTTCACTTCTCATCCATCCACTCTCTGACCTACCAAGTATCCAGGACTCCGGCATGCTGTTTACCAAAGCTTTAGGTGGTCGAATATAAGGGAACACCACCAGAGGAGGACAAATCTTTCCGCTTGCTGAGAACACAACTAAAACCGTTATGTTCTCTTTTTCGTTATTTTGCTTAGTTATGTAAACGTTTTTGAAACCTTTGGGAGCTAAAACTTTGCCGCTTTTGGGACAAAGTGCAAATCCGGTTTCGTCCCCATTGAATATTCGAGTCGGCTCGTCCAATATATCTAAACAACCTATGGATTTAAGGTATTCTTTCAAATCATTAAACCAGCATCGTATCCGTGTTTCAGTGACTGCCGCTCTGGCGTTATTAATGCCCTCAGGTTCACGAACGCTCACATCAGGGTGGCGTTTTAAAAAAGCTTTATACCACGTATCCCCCGGTACACCATCCTTAAATGGATTTTTGATGCCCGTATCTTTAATAATTTTTGACACACTTTCCAGGAGATCTTGCTTTTGAATAGGAAACCCACATCTAGCCATATGTAACAGCCAGTTTTTTACTTTTTCTTCACCTTCAATACCTAAAATTGGAGCAGGGCCTACTTTTGGTATTTTGTCTGATGAAATTTTGCCTGAAAGTCTATCATAAACAGTTGTTTTCGGAACGCCATAGACCCGACATGCTTCCCTAATGCCCATGCTCTTATTTTTAATTGCTTCAATAGCTTTGTTCAGGTCTTCGTTTCTATAATTAAATAGACGTCTGGTTATTTTTTTCTTTGCTATCCCCACCTGTAAAATTATTCATTAGAATTAGTACTCGGGACTTACGTGGGTGCAATCGCGGGACGATGCTACTAATAATATACTTGAAATCAAATATCTACCAATTTACGCTTGTCTTTTCCATTCCTTTTTTTCGTTTGACTCTGAGGAGCCATCTGAAAAAACATGCAATACAACACCATTATCAAAAGCCACCCATTAGTGCTGTCTCAACTCTCAGTTAGGGTAGCTACACACATAAGCGGGTCTGCATTACCCCTCAGGGTAGCTACCCCTAAGGGGTTATGCCAGGTTACACTGAGTTAAACACTCCAAAGCATGATTAGTTTCTAGTGGACGTAAAGTAAGCATTTCTCGTCCTAAAAATATTATTGATTCTGTTTTGCAAGACGACTGACGATAATATGAACGAGAAATAATTAATTCACGACCAACAAAACACCGCTGCTGGTATTGAAAAAATGTATGTACGTAAATCAGTCAGTTTCCGACCACCAAATAAGTGATTTTTACAATATTTTTGTATGGCACTAGATCTATGGTCGGTAGCTAACCGATTGCCGACCACCAAATTATTAATAGTAAAAGGGATCTGAATATATTATGTATCAATATATTTTGTTGGTCGCAATCTAACTTGTAAATAAATCACACGTTAAAGAATTAAATGAAGAATTAAAATAAGCCGTATCGTGTAAATTATAAAAGTTAATTTATTAAGAAAAATGATTGAAAACAGTTATTTGCCGACCGTGTGGACGAGAAATAACGGAAGCGTAATTTTGATAGGTTAGTTGGCGAACACCTATTATTTTAGTTAAAAACGCACATTTTCCCTTAAAATCATATTTACGAACCAAATCCATGGATTTATTAACAAGATATGCCACATTGTAATGCGTAAACATGAATAAAAACTGGTTTTACTAACGTTTCAAAATTAACTTCTCACAATTTTTTTTGTATTTTTTGACGCGTCCTTTGCAGCTCTAGTTTCGAGGCTCACTGGAGGGCGACGCATGTCATAATCGAAAAGACGGAGACGTGCAGGGTGAGGGGAACAGATTAACGCTTCGTTCTAAAATAATACGTACTTACTTGCGCTTCAGTTTGACATGTTCTGTCAGATTTACGAATAAGTGTTCGTGAACCGGCAGTGGTCGGCTATCTAGCCTGAATACCCTACAGGGATTAAATTCTGTAGGTAGATAGGTAGGTACACTCATTTGTTTAGTGAAAATCTTAGGCATCACAACGAACGTAGGAAACCTAGTCTATTTCAAAGTCTGCTTAGTAGAATTTATTAATATCATGTTTTATATCGATTTATCGTGCGGTTTTAGTCGGTTCAAAAAGGAGCCATAGGGACTATTCGATGGTATGTAGGTAAATTACTATTAACAATATCATGTTCTATATCGATTTATCGTGCGGTTTTAGTCGGTTCAAAAGAGCCATATGAACTATTCGATGGTATATAGGTAGGCTACTACTGCTGTAGTTCACGTAAGAGTGGTGATACAGTGTGTAAAAATGGTGGAAGTGAGATCTACAGTGAAATTTTAGTGATTCTTTTAAGAAGTGTTGATTGTGTACAAAGCCGGGTTATAAATAATCAAAAGTAACCACACCCAAGACTAAATATTAATTACACAAAAACTTGGGTAATAACACCTACGATATCTGCTAATAACTGATTGACCAAGAGTGATTTTTATATTTGAATTCAGTGATTATCTCTCTTTGCATGTGTTCGAATCAGGGTTCAAAGAGCCATCTCACGGTAGTTGGGAACCTTATCCAAGTGGATACTGCTCGAATCTAGAACCCTGGGAGTGTAATTCCTGTATACTAAAACCCTATATCATGGGTCAGTTATACCAATTCGTTTATGTGATCTGAGAGTGTATTATACTTTAATAAACCTTTGAAACCACATTATTCTGAAGTGAATTGGTTACTAGCACCTTTTATAAGATTACACAATATATGTTAAAGTCCTAGCTGTGTACAGATTCAATTTATCGTTTAACATTCTAAAAACAAGTGAAGTATCACACCAGAATCAATGTTATTCGTGAATAGTATTTAAAGCGGCTTGAGCGAGGGACGCTGTAGTTTGCTATAATAGCTAGCAGTAGGAAAAGAATACTCCTTTGTTAGTTTCATAATAAAACAGTTTGTGTTAATATCCAAGCTGAGTACTGACTCAATTTATCGTCTTACATTTTAAAAACAAGTGAAGTATCACACCAAAATACATGTTATTCGTGAACGATATTTAAAGCAGCTTAAGCGTGGCGCTGTAAGTTACTACGGAAACTATTATAATCAAAACATTATGGCAGTAAGATTTGTATGTTCTTCTGTCAGGTTCATGTTTACTCTGAATAGAGTATGGGAAATTATATTTACCGGATGTCTCGGTATAATAGGGGGAAGATGTATGAAAATCTTCTAATGCCTATTTAGACATAGGAAGGACCACGATATACCTTTAAACAATACAAGTGGAAGGGTCCTACTGTGGCTGGCGTGATATGGGGCCACCACCTCGGGGGGAAAATCCAATATAACTAGGTACTGTTGTATAGGAAAGAAATAGTTATAATGAGCAAGCACCTCGGGTAGATAACCTCAGAATAAGTAGGCATTATAGGAAGAAGAATTAGTAAGTTCCAATCAATAAAGAAGTAGTCTAAATGAAGTTATTAAAAACATCTAAATATAATCTACATATTCTTGTCGTTCAAAGTACTAGTTTAAGGGAGTAAGCATTATAGGAAGAAGAATTAGTAAGTTCTAATTCATAAAGAAGTAGGTCTAAATGAAGTTATTAAAAACGTCTAGATATAACCTACATGTTCTTGTCGTTCAAGGTACTAGGTTAAAGTAGTAAGCATTATAGGAAGAGGAATTAGTAGGTTCTAATTCAACTGATATTGCTATAAGTACTTAATAAAATCGATACGAGAGAAGCAGTGAATGATTAAAGCGGCGAACTGCAGGTACCTACGTAGTTGCAAATAGTTATAGGTATCTAAATAAACGAGGTAAATGACCGGAATGCTTCGGTTCCTAATATATATTTTCTAGTATAGGTTATTTCCATCCACTCCCATAAAAGTCACTAAAAGATATTACGGAGATTATGGAGGAAGGACTTTGTTTGTTGCATGTTAGGTTGGGCCGAATGAATTAGTGTAGGTTGTTTTCATCCGCTCCCGTCAAGGTCACCAAGGACATTAGGTTAATCCGGAAGAAATTTGTGTAGGTATAATGGAATTTGGAGGATTGTTAATAAATATGGAAGGAATAGGTTCTAATTTTGGGATACCTACTTAAATGAGACTTTGTTGATTATTTAAGGAAGTACTTATGTTCGCGCACGTAGTGTAAGCTTTTGAACTACTTACGACTAGAGGGTTTAGGAAGACTTATTTGGTTATTTCATGGTTTAATATAGTGTCAATAGAAGCTGTGTAATTAGATAAAAATGAAATAGGTACGTAATGGTTAGGTTGGAAGGTAGGTTGTAAGGAAAGGTTAATGATGAATTTAAATGATAACGTTTCAAACAAAATAGGTTTAAAGTTTAATGTGAAAGAGTAAATTAATTGGGATTTGCGATTATATATAGTTGGAATTAGGTTACCGTAGGTTTAAGATAGGAGTCAGCATTCTTCACCTTTATAGAACTAGGGATACTAGGTATCATGATAAGGGTTCCTTTTAACCACTAGATTGATCACAGGCCAAGTTTATTAGAAATAAGTACAATTTTTCAGTGAGTTTAAGTAGTTTGGTGAGTTATTTGAATGAATCATACATGACAACAAGTAGGTGGAATAGGAATTGGGATAGCCGTAAGAGAGAAGTGAATGAGTGGTAGATATAGGTAGTTATTTAGGGCAGGAAATGTGAAAAGGATTGAGTGAATGAGTTGGTTTCGGAGTAGTAATAGGAGTTATAGGAGTGGGGAAAAAGAGTTTAGAAAAAGGGTTTAGGATTTTTGAAAAGGGGGGGTACAATTTAGACATTTCGCAATGTTTGTTTAAATAAATAGTAGTAGTACTTAGAATTAGTTATACTTTTGTGAAGAAAATTTTAGTTTTATGTGATTTTAAGAAAAAATGTGAAATCATTTTCTACAATTACTGTGTTTTTTTAATTTATCGTATTCTTATGAAGAATATGCTTGTCAAGTATTGGGTCACCAGTTTAAAAAAGTCATAGTCAATTACTGGGACAATTAAGAATTTACCCATCAATTACTGGTACATTTTGAAGCCTCTTGAAAAAAAAATACATTAAAATAAACAATACTTATATTCTTTAGTTAAGTTCAATGTAAGATAAATGGAAGACTGGTTAATATTTGTATCTTACTCTGAAAATTCCTACTAAATTAAATACATTGTTATGAAAGAAAACGTGTTTTTTTCTCACTCTAGTATCAAGTACTGGTACATTTACCTTAAAGGTGATTTATACAAATAGAATTTACGTCTAAGTTCGAAATCTTTAATTAGTGGGAAATTAATATCGATATGAAGTTTGGTTTAGTTTATTTTGAACGGGGTATTGAATGAAATTTTTAGGGCCTTATTTTGAATGACTTGCAAATTTTTATAGTTAGTGTCACATATGCTACTCCACACCGGAGCAGCATAGGTGAGACACGGTGTTATCAAGGTGGTATATATACTGAGTTTAATGCGAGGATTAAGTTTGCTTCGTCTGTTAAGAACAGGAGAAAGTGCACACATAGCTTTTAAAGCTTTTGTCCTGACATTATTCACGTGGTTCGTCCAGTTAATTTATTGTCCAAGTTAACACCAAGGTACTTAACATTTCTAGACCATGGGATGTCATGACCATTGACATTTAATGTTTTCTTGGGCAAAGATCTTTGTCTTGTAAATAAAATGGCTTCAGTCTTACTCTCATTAAGTTTAAGCTTCCATTTAGTAAAATAAGGATATAATAGGTCTAATGACAGTTGTAAGCGAGCCAATATAATATGTGTGTCAGGATCCGAGGTGTAAGATGCAGTGTCATCAGCGAAACAGGCTAGTTCTGTACGAGTTTGTATTGGAATGTCGTTTATATATAATATAAATAGGTATGGACCTAACAAAGATCCTTGAGGGACACCTGCTTGCATGAAGCGAGGAGAAGATTTTGTGTCATCGATATAGACTCTAAAACTTCTATCCGACAAATAAGACCATATAAGCCGAATGAGACATGTAGGTATCGATTCGGTAACAAATAACTTATGGATAAGGCCCATACCGCAGTACCATACCAGTAGATTGGTTCAGGTTCAGGTGGTGAGCAACGTGTTCAGCTACTCTAGCTAGTTGTTGTGTAGTTGAATGACAGGATCTAAAACCGAGTTGTTCGTTGATTAGTTTATGGCTTGAAGCTGAACAAAGTCGAGAGTATATCAACGCTTCGAACAGTTTACCCATTGCTGGTAGCAAGCTAATGGGTCTATAACTGTTGGGTATGGTAATATCTTTGCCAGGTTTCTTTAGGGCAATTACTTTTGCTTCTTTCTAAGTCTTGGGGAAATATGCCAGATGTAAACAGGCATTAAATATTTTGGTTAATAGCACCAACACTTTCTGTGGTAATTTTTTTAAAAGCCGTTGTTGATATTATCGTTACCGGGTGATTTATTGACTTTCAATCTGTTCAAATAACGACGGATTTCTTTTGGTCTTATTGGGGACACAGCAATGTCTACAGTAGGAGAGGTTAACCTAGAAAACGATTTTTCAACCGCATTATAAATCTCTTCATCGTGCCAATTTAAAGTTAGTGACATGTTATCAATAAATTCATTGGCTAGAGCTTCACACTGTTCATTGGTTTTATTAGTAAAGAAATTATGAGATTTTTTGAGGGGAGGTATTTCAGAATTTTGGCGTTTTAGTTTTTTTGTGATACGCCATAAGTTATCAACTCTCGAAAGGTTTTTATCTCATATTGCATCGTTAAATGTTCTAATACGGTTATCAATTTCGGATTGAAGCCAATTAATTTCGGTCCGTAGTTGTCTTTTTAGATATAATTTTTTTTTTCATGTTGACATTTCTTGCGTAGGTGATTCTTATATTTGATTATATTCCGAATTTCAAAGGGGAGTTCTTTAGTAACATATTTATTGGAGCGCAAAGGCACGCTGCAATCTCTAGCGGAGTAAATAGCATTAGTGAGGTCACTTACAACGAGGTCAATTTCATCTTTTGTGCGGTATACGCAGGGGGACAGGGTAATATTTTTATTTAGGTGATGTCTGTAGTTTGGCCAATCGGCTTGACTGTAAATAAACTGTTTATAATCTTTACGCTCTATATGGCTTCCTAATGTGAAGTGAACAGGTAAGTGGTTAGATGATAAAGCGGTGATTGTCTGAATTTCGCTAATATAATCAACATTTAAGGAAAGGACTAGATCAGGAGTGGATGGCTTAAGATCAGTTCCATAGTGAACTAGGGTAGGTAGATTAGGTGCATGAATTAAAAAGTCACGATCAATCATATGTTGGAAAAGTGTGCGCCCCCTGGCGTTAACAACTGGAGTACCGCAATGCCAATACGTATGCTTTGCATTAAAGTCACCGAGCACCAATACTTTAGAACCTAACTTAAGTACTAAGTCTAAATCATGTGTTAATAGAGCTAGATTGGGGGACTGATATATGGAAACTATGGTAATGTTATCACCGGATACCGTTATTTGTATAGCAATGGCCTCCATATGCTGGGTTAGAGGAATAGCAATGCGCGAATGTTTTATTTCGGATCTGACTAATAATGCAACACCCTGGCCACGACCACTTGAATGCTTATCGGCACGATGGCAAATGAAACCGGGAATGTTCAAAATTTGTTTATCAGTGATTCTGGATTCACAAATAGCTATTATATCGACTAATAACTCATTCGTAGCTAGGTTGATTAATTCATCAATTTTATTAGAAATGCCATCAGCGTTCCAGGAAAGTAAGCTAAGTTCTCGTGGGCTAAACATATTGACCTAAATGAGACAATATAAGGATAACCTTATCCATCATGGATTTACAAGCAATAAATTCTTGTTTGAGAGATCTTAAGGCAATGAATATTTCTAGCATTACTTGGGTAGTGTCATCTGAAATTTCAGCAGGAATAGAGTTGACAGAAGTTGCTGGTTATACATGATTTAGCCGCACAGAGGGAGCTTTGGAGACCAGAGGATGTTTGTTAGTTGTACCTGCGAGTGAGGCCCAGCTGTGCTTGTTGGAGAGAAATCTGTTACGCAGTTGATCCAAATTGCGCTTACGTTCTTCTTTTTGTGATTTGAGATTATCAAGATACTTCTGTCGGGCCTTGCAATTTCTGTAGTTGGCTGGGTGTTCCAGATTACAATTGCAGCATTGAGCTGGTTTAGCCGTGTCTTCTTTAGGGCAATCCGAAGTAGCATGTGATCCAGTGCATTTTACACAGCGAGCAGGCATGTTGCAGTTGTTTGACGAGTGCCCAAAACGTTGGCACCTGAAGCACTGAGTGCCAGAAAAAACTTTAGGTTTGTATTTTTGAATGCCGACTGAGCAATGACAAAGATATTTTATTTGCCGCAACTTTTGAATATTTGTCTCAGCATTAAGCTGAACGACGAAAAGCGGGTTTTGTGTGTCATTTTTAGTCTGAAGTTTTATAGTTTTAGTACATTCAAAGCCAAGTTTTTCAAGCTCGATTTGTAGCTCCTCCTCCACATATGCAGGGAGACCGCGTATCACCACTTTAGGCTTCTTCTCATCTTTACGTGAATAAGTCACAAAAGCGACATTTTCTTTGAGCAGGCCTTCCTTAATTAGCTGGTGTGCTTCAGATGAGTAACAAATAATTGACACTTGGTTCCTACCTCGGTATTGAAGATGGAAGCACTTATGATACTTGCCAATCAGGTCTAACATTGATCTATGGGTCCATCCTTCACTCATTTCAACAACAATGGGTGGTATATGCCCTGTCTTCTTTTTGGTGCTAGCTTCTTGAAAGAAAGGTGAATTGGTAACTGGAACATTGTCAACCGGAAGCCCGGTAAATTTGTTTGAAGTTTTGACACGAGGATCGGTTGGACCTTGTCTGCGTTGAGCAACTCTTTTTGTTAGGTGCCATTCCTCAGCGTGTTCTTCAGTATTTGCTTCAGCTGGTCGTTTGGCACTTGATACCGAATCATCCGATTTGGTAGACAGGTAACTGTCAAGAGTCTCTTGACGGGGCATCGTATCGACAATTTTATATCGATACTAACCTTAACCTTAACTTCAACAGCTAAAGTAGTATGCGTGACAATAGCAAAAGGTAGGCGCGTCCGCTCACGACCGGGACTACCTGCCGACGAAGTGGGGTTGAATTGGACCAGGTTTAGTCCACCCCAATCGAACACTCTTGTGAGAGTAGTCTCGATTTCAGACACAAGTTGTTCGCGACTTTCTTCCACTGCGGACCGAGGGATGTTAGTCCGGCCCGTATAAAATGCGATATTCTAAAAGATGATCATTGTTAACTAATTAGTCGGTTCAAGCCCGACATATAACCGCCCCCGCTGGCCGGCGGGGGGTATCCGAAGGGATTTCCGCACGAAAAAAAAAAAGGTAGCTTCGCAGTAGTTTGTGTTTATTTCAGCTCATATTCTTTTAAACCCTTTAAGGCATAACTCTGTGCATCGCAACCGAAGGGAGTTTATTCACCAGCTTTCATTGACTTCTGGATTTTATCGGAATATCGTTTATATATAATCGTTTGCCGCCAAACAAATCAAACAAATCAAACAGATAAATAAATCATTTAAAAAATATGACGGATTTGAGGATGTTGCTTTGTAGATATTCCACTAGCTGATTAAATTTCCTTTATATTTGTAACAAAAAATATATATGTCGTCGCTAAAAATATTGAGATAATTGAAACGAAAAATTTATTTCAAAGAGTGTTTCTTTGCAATTTTTTTAACAAGAAACTGAATGAATGCATGAATGTGCGTGAACAGTAGATAATTAACTGTATATATAAAAAAAAAACAACTGTCTAGCATCAGTAATCTTAGAGAGAGAGAGAAATAATCTCGAGAAACAAAAAATAAGCCTAATTATGGTAGCTTACGCCCAGACAGGGCCTTAAATATAACTCTCAAAAGGCGAGCTCGAACCCCATCCAATATTGGTATGACGTGAACCCATTCTTATACACATGAATTATAGTTTTATTAGATAGGTGGACGCGAATACTGAGTAAGACTTAAATAAAGAGACCTTTCATTACGTTTCAAAAAATACTCCAAATAATTATATCTAATACCTTTAAACGTTCTTGTATATTTTGTTTTTTTTAACGATTTTCATGGAATTTAGTATACAGAAGGTTTCGGTAGCGATAAACCGATCTAGTGGGTGTCATTTTTAGAAGACGTTGAAAAAGAACCGAGCATAGCTCGGTCACAATAAAATTTATTATTAATTAAAATCATAAAAGTAGAGGTAATGCAGTTCAGATGCAGTCATTGCGCAGTACGTTTTTGAATAAGGCTTGATACTTGATACGATAGGAAATAGGTAAATGTGGCTTGAAGTTGAATATTTGATTCAATTTTAATGTTTCTTTTAACAGCTTTGGAAACAGTTTTGATGATATAATCCATAAGGAATTCATGGAACTTCACAAATATTATAGGCATACATATAGCGATTATATTTATTTATTTTATACTTTATTGTACGCCAATTGAATTACAACAGAAATTAAAAAGAAAAGAAAAGTCTTATCGCTTAACGCAATTTCTGCCAGGCAACCTTTGGATGGAAATATTGGTTGGAGTGCTCGGTATTTTGTTGGCGTGCTATTGAATGATAATAATATAAACATATAGTACTTATATAAATACATAATTATAAACATAGATAGGTACTTAAATATATACACACTTATGCAGATATAATGACATAATATACATACTTTTACATAGGATATTGTCTATGTTACACGTGATACACTGGACAAATAATACTCCTTGACCATTCTTTTAAATTTCATTAACGTCTCAGCTCGTCTTATTCTAACCGGTAATCAGGCGAACTGCTGTAACAGTAAAATAATTATCAAAAAAGCCTGAGGAAAACATTGGCATTTTTTAAATTAGGTTCACTGATGATCGTAAACACTTCTAATGCGTATCAGAAAGGAACTGAAAGCGTTATTTTAAATAAGAAGGTGTTGTAGGGCTGAACAATATATTGTATAGCAGGGAGAGAATAATGTGCATTCCGAGGAGACCTTATGGGTAACCACCTAAGCTGGGTACGGAACTCCGGGATACATGATCAAACTTGCACAGACCAAATATAAAACGAATACAAACGTTTTGAAGACATTCAAGTTTGTCAAGCTGGTTCTCTGTCAAATCCCAGTAGCTATAGAATCCGCATAATCTAAAATTTAAAGAAGTAAATAGTTTGCAAGCGCAATTTTTGCGCCAATTGGTAGCAAATGTTGTAACCTTCTAATTGATCCGGCAGACGCAAACACCTTTCTACTTACTTCCTGCAGTTGTGGGCCCCAAGATAGGTTGGAATCAATTATTATACCTTAAATTTTTAACCTGAGTGCTTACAGGAATCGTAGTGCCATCACATATAACCGGAGGAGTCTGTGTCAGATCTAAATTTGCTAAAGTTCTTGAGCTGCCTACTACAACTATTTGTGTTTTCGCTGGATTCAGTTTAAGCCCATAGGATCTACTCCAAGCACTTATCCGAGCTAGATCCTTATTAACTAAATCTATTGCATCTGTTAGTGAGTCTACGGGTGTCTGTCTGTAAATTTGAAGATCATCTGCATAAAGGTGGTAGTTAGAATGGAGTTCATTAGAGATCGAATTTATAAAAATTGAGAAGAGTAAAGGTGAAAGAACGCTGCCCTGGGGCACACCGACACTAGTACACCAACTCGAAAAATTATCTTCGATACGTATTCGCTTTCGGTGGCCACACAGGCACTACCAACAACCAATCTATTACTGTTGGAGATATGTTAAGAGAGCGAAGCACATATAGTAGAATATCAAAGTCCACCGTATTTAAAGCGTTACTAAAATCTAGTAAACAGAGAACAGTTAGCTGTCGCTTTCTATACCAGACCTAATGTCATCTGTGATATTTACTAAGGCTGTGACTGTACTATGACCAGGACGAAAACCGGATTGGTAGGTATTGAGGACATTATTTTTAAGTGATAAACGCACTCAATTGGTTATTGACGAGGCGTTCGAGAACATTTAATAAAAAAGGTAATATGGATATTGGGCGGTAATCGGTCAATAACAAGGGTTTAGATGTTTTTGGTAAAGGAGTAATTAAGGCAACTTTCCATAGCGATGGAAAAGTACAACTTGATATGGAATAGTTTTTAAATATAACAGATGATTGGAAGGATTTTATCAAGGATACTAATGATCATGTTCCGGCTAATACAGTCACTACGGACTGCTTTAGACGTTATGCCATGATGCTCTTCTTAACATCACAAGCGCTAAATAGACTAAAGACGAATGGTGAGTGGTTAGGGGTAGGAAGCGACGAAAGATAATTAATAGTCTGTGCCTTTGTAGCCCTATCAAAGTTGGACTAGATAGTGAAATGCTGATTAAGAACATCAGTATCTAAGTCTCTTGGAATTGTATCATGGCGTGCTTTTCCAACTCCCAGGGTTTAAAAAAATTTCCAGACCTTTGACGGGTCGCTGTTCTGTTCAGATTTATGAATATACTGGCGTTGTGCATCCCTACACACCTTATTGCAGTGATTCCGAACAGATACATATTTCTGCCAGTTAGTTTCACTAGGTATAATTTTGTATTTAAATTTAGCTGCAGCTTTTTTTGAAATAAGTAATTTAACCTCGTCTGTTAGCCATGGTGAAGGTGGATGATTGATTTCAATTGCTCGAATAGGAGCGTGCTTGTCATAGAGCCAGATAAGTTTTGAGGTAAAAATGCCAACTTGCTGGTCCACGGACGCCGAAGTTACCACTGAAGTCCAATCAATGTTGTTGGCATCATCACGCAGATTGTCAAGATTCATGCCACAAAAATTGCGCTGCATGCAGATTTTAGGCTTGGCCTTAGGTGGACGGATTTTGAAAGAGAGCAAGAGCAGATCATGATAGGAGAACGCATCCGCTGGGCCATGCTTAGTGACTCGTTCTAAGGAAGAAACCATAATAAGATCAAGAAGTGAAGGAGTACAGTTTGGAAAGTGGTGAGTAGTTTTAGATGGAAGAATAGATAAGTTACAAGATTTTGTGATAGTGTTAAGAGATGAGGTTTACTGGTGGTAGAAATTTGATGACATAAATTTGTCACAAAATTCGGCCGGGTAGGTACCACCGTGCACGATTGCGAAAAACCCTCCATAGTAATCCAATTTCGGTTTGATTGCGTTCAGGGGTCAGCAAGTGCATAGCCGGGCAGGGGGATTGTGGTCGCAGCACTAGTGGGACCGGCGGGTGTCACGCGGTGCTGCGACGACAATCCTCCTCTGATGAGGCCGTCAAGCTGAGTGCCACCATTGTTAACATGGTACGTGTATGTAATGGTGACCCTCTTTCCTGAGACTTTACCTTCAGCTTACCATCAGGCGAGGTGAAGTCAAATTGACGTGTCCTAAATATAAAAAAAAAAAAAAAAAAAATGAGTACCGCTGATCATTTTTAAGGAGGCACGTATTAAAATCTCCCATGATTATGAAATAGGTGTAAGAAAGTATGAGGTTTACTAATAGTGTTTCGAAGGAGGAGAAGTAATTAATTCTAGACGAAGGACTGTAATAGACACCGAGTAGGAGTTTGATATGGTTGAGCTCAACTTCGAGAAACAAATGTTCCCCAGTATTTGGCGGAGGTGGTTGTTGTGACATGTTTATGACAGTATAAGGTATATGAGTTCTAAGGAATATGGCAACACCACCAGCTCGGCCAACAGCGCGATCGTTTCTAATAAGTTGAAATCCAGGCAGAGAATACGAAATTGTGGAATGACAGGGCTTAAGCCATGACTCGAAAACCAGGATTACATGAACGTTTTTACAGTCGAAGGTGACTTGCACAGCAGAGAAATGTTCAGGTATACTTTGAGCATTAATATGAACGATATTGAAGGTTTTTGGAACATCATTAAACTGAGCCTCGAAACATTCAGGTAACGAAGGAGGCTTATCAAAACTGACATCAGAGCTATTCGAAGAACAAAAGCTATCAGTGTCACTATCACACGAATAAAAGGTATCAGTGTCGCTATCACACATAAAAAGTACCTACCATAAAAAAATCCTTTAACAACAATTCTATACTAATGAAAATATATAAATGAAATAGAAATATAAAATATCAATAATACTGAAATATTTTTTTTATAAGCGCTAGCTCCAAAATACTTTTGCCACCCGCCAGTTGTTAGAAAGTACTTGTACTGTCTTATACCCAGGCTAAAGATGATATTTAACATAGCCATATCTGTTAGTTTTTGAATTTTAGCCTGCGCATTGTAACGTTACGCTCCACCTCTGAGAGGAGTAAGAGCGTAATGCACATTTATTGAGTGTTATATAAAAGAATTTAGGTTTCAAGTTAAGTTTAATTTTAATCTTAAAAATTAGAACTAAGGACAGAAGATAAAAAAATTGAAGAAAAATAAGTATTTTTTTAAATATTTAGGACACGTTAATTTGAATTCACCTCGCCTGATGGTAAGCTGAAGGTAAAGTCTCAGGAAAGAGGGTCACCATTACATACACGTACCATGTTAATAATGGTGGCACTCAGCTTGACGGCCTCATCAGAAGAGGATTGTCTTCGCAGCACCGCGTGACACCCACCGATCCCACTAGTGCTGCTACCAAAATGCACTATACGGCTATGCACTTGCTGACCCCTGAACGCAATCAAACCGAAATTGGATTACTATGGAGGGTTTTTCGCAATCGTGCACGGTGGTGCCCACCCGGCCGAATTTTGTGACAAATTTGTGTCATCAAGTTTCTACCACCAGTAACAATTGAAACTGTCAGCTCGAAGTTTCACAGGACCGGAGGAAGTAGAAGTAGTTTCTGGAATGAGTAGTGAAGGCTTCTAGTCAGAAAGCTCTGAAGTTAAAGAGCTAATAGAGGTCTCAAGCTTCTTACGAGTGCTTCAACTTCTTCAGTCACTTCAGTTTTGTTGGGCTGAAAGTTGTATTTGGCTTCGTGAAACTAGTTAGTCCGACAGCTGTAGTAAGACTCAAGGGTGTCACTAGAATCTTTCCATAGAACTAGTCAGTTTGAAAGTCGGCGCTAGAATGAGTACTATTCAGAATCAAGGCCGTCGCTAGAATGCCTATGAAGAAGAATTGGATTAATAATAACACCTCGGGAGGTTTGATTCTAAAAATTACAAGTAAAATTTTAAAATTCAAGATTTAGATACAAATAGGTATAAAATTTCAGATACTTTTCAGAGAAAATTAGAAATGTACTTAGGTGACATGATATTTGTCACTCCAAAAATTTCAACAAATTAATTTTTATATTTAGGTTCAAAACTAAGTAAAAAGACAAGTAAATATGAAAATAAATACTAGGAAATGAAGAGAAAATGATTATCCTATACGATATATTAACATTCAAGAGATAAAAATCGATAAAAAATTATAATGAATTATGACGGTGAGTAAAAGATAGTATACATTGCAGCATTTGAGTACAACTTTGTCATTTTATCTATTTTTAGAATACGAATTCTCAATCTCAAGATTGAACTTCTTTTTGAATGGCAGAAACATCCCAAAGAGAAAAGTAATAGAACATTATATGATTTTCTATCGATAAAACATGATCTTGCGAATATCAAGGAAGCGTCTGCGAGGAAAATCAGAATCAAAATCTGAAGATTGCCATCCAAATGCATTAGAAATGGAAAAGTTCCAGGGAGCTCCGCGATCGCTTCCTGACTTCGCTTCCCGACCGAAGATTTTGGTGGAGTCCCCAAACACCCAAACAAATTCAGCATCCGAATATTTTCTTTTCTACTTCTAACATTCAGTAATTAACGTTCAGTAATTGGTTCAGCGATAATCTTGCTAGTTACAATAGTTAAACTTAAATTTTAGTATTAGTAGTATTATTGAAATAGGTATACAATAGGAATATAGGAAATGAAGTTGGAATAACACGCGATTATCAGGCCGGGTATTTTGCCGGAAATTTAATTAAATATAAAAGATTAGAACAAATGTATTGTGCGTACAATGCTTGTTTACCATGAGGTCATTATGATTAGGTTTCATATAAACATTGAAAAGGTAAAAATTAAGTTTTAATTAATTTGTTTTGTACTTTAATTTAATGTTATTTTTTACTAATTGATGCTGGCGGCTCCACCCGCGCGAGTGTCGGTTTTCACGAAATTTTGGTCATATCTCTGATTCACTAGATACAACTAATTTACAATTTTATTGTAGTACTAGCAGATGTCCGAGCCTCCGCCCGCGAAGCGGTCAGTTATCGACAAAGAGACAAACAGACAAACGGACTGTTATTAATGAAATTAAGAATGTATTTACACTATCTGTTAGTATCGGTATAACTATTGGTAGTATTGTGAAGGTCTCATCTACGAACTGTTTATAAAATCTAGGTGTAAAGGTGGCCGACTGCAGAGCTCGCGCCTCGAAGGCCTCCATATCTATGTCAGCAACGACAGGCGATACTGGGGAGCCCATTGCCACGCCATCGATTTGTATGTAGAACTTGTTGTCCCAGAACAGATAGCCAGTTATTAGATAGCATTATGATTAGATTAGCCAGATAGCAGTGATTCTGTATTTGTGCATATTCCTCAGGCCTCCTTCCTCCTAACTATGTCTATACAGTCATGTACAGGTAGGCACGTAAATAATGACTACATCGGTGTTTAATTTCACTAACAAAATGGTAGGAATCGTTAACATACGCTGTTGAATTACCTCGAAGTGGTGAGAGTACCTTCGCTACTTGCTGAACTAGTATGTAGGTTGGTGTGTCGATCTGGCTCACAATAGGACGTATCCTTGTATATTTTCGGTAACCCGTATAGTTTTGGAAGTATTTATATATTAACATTAATTTGTAATTTTTCGAAGTATTTATTATTTATATCATGAGTATATAGTTATATGAGTATTTATTCGCGTAAACTTCGGACAATTTTATGATTATTGATTTTTATTATATAATTAATTACATTTTCAAGCTTAAAATATATACAACTTATTGTAAATTGCATACAAAACTACATTTTAAGCAAAATAAAAATTTCATAATTTCGAGTTAACTTATTTTAGAACTCGTTTGTGTTTAAATTGGTTTTTATTTTAAGACAATGAATTTGGTGATTTACGTAGCTTCGATGTTAATAAGTATATACAAATACGCCTAGATATTGATATAATAATTTTGTATTGTAGACAATAACCTATTATAATAAATTTATAATGTTTTCAGCATTACACCTTTACACCCCGGCGTCTGTAGACCCGAGACGGTGTGCGGTTTTAGTCGGTTCAAGCCCGACATAACCGCCCCCTCTGGTCGGCGGGGGGGTATCCGAAGGGATATCGACACGAAAAAAAAATGTATTTTTGGCATGGTAAAGCTTATAATAATTATAATATTGTAATATAACTATCAGAAAGTCGCTCCCGTAAAACCTATATGAACCAAACTATGAAAAAGAGCAATAGAAGAGTGGACTCCGAGCGCCAAGCTGCAAGATCTTGATGGAGCCTCATAGACCCATACGCCCGTGGGCCCCATGAATTCCCCTATGAAGCCCCATACACATACATCAATTAAGGGGCCCATACATCTATGGGGTGACATAGACCCATGGCACACCATAATTGTATGGGCCACATACATATTCGTTACCCATGGGGCCCATGTACCCATGGGTCCCATACACCTATAGCGTCCTATTCACCGATGGGGCCCATACACCCATGGCTCCCATACACCTATGGGGTCCTATGCACCCATGGGTTCCATATACCCATGGGCACCATTAAGATCCGTAGAGCATTTGGGCCCAAGCAAGATGTGAGACAGCAGTCGCTCCCGTCAATGTCACAATGAACCAGGATATGGAAAGGAGAAGTAGAAGCGCGTACCCTGGGCCCAAACTGTAAGCTTTGGATGCAACCGGTATTGGAGCTCGGATTCATGAGCTTAGGCCCCAAAGCAAAAGCTTATCAGCAATGAAAATAATATATAGATATTTAGAGGCAGGCAGTAGTAGTATTTGGTAGTGTTGAAGGTTCATGTCAGTTTAAATTATTTTGCTGGTAGGTAATACCTAATATTTAGTACCACCGTTCAATATACGTCTATCAGTACCAATGTGAATCATTACAAATTCTTGTATTGAATCGATTAATGTCATAAGACATTTAATACTATTATAATACCGATACATTACTTAGTTTTAATATTTGTGCAATGAGTAACTACTTACTTATTTACTCAACTTATACTTTAAAGAGAACAGGGTACTAATACTAGCATTATATTCGCAAAAGTTCGAGTCTCAACATTTTAACACTGGATTTGTACATCGGGCACATTCTCTACGATGTGCCATTTACGCTAAGTTTAAGAATACGATTTCGCTGTGCATCCGCCGCAAGCCGACATACGTCCTACCTCTCTCTCCGAACGCGTCATATACGTAGAAAACGTAGGTATTTTGAATTTTCAGGGTATAATTCAGAATTTATGTAAATCTTTATAACTGTTTTTCATTCTCCTATCAATGACCTTCATTTTTATTTTTCTAATCCGAACACAAATGAAATAAAACTGGAATGAGTTTTGGGTTAGACCAATTTTTTAAGAGCAAATTCTATCGAGGAAAGTAAAAGTCAGCGTTTATCGGATAACCGAAAATACTAGTTTTAAAAATACCCTTCCTCATTTTTCCCATGACACTAAAGGTACTTGTGATCACTAACAACATTATTAAATCATACCAACAATATTGTTGGTATGATTTTTATGGTTTTTTTTATGGTTTGATTACAATAAATAGCAGTGTAAGTTTCGTTTTAATTTAAACTAAAATCGAGTTTTTATGTTGGTAACTGAATTTATTTCTTGCGGTGGATGAAAAGTAGAAAACGGACTTTCTTAAAATACGCTATATAACCTTAATACATTTAAATAAATATTGCACAAAGGTGATCCGGTAGAAAGAAAATTTGTACCCAATTTTTCGCTCCCCTTTTTACACGATGGTGACCGCGGGACGATTGTTATACTGCAAACTTGAACTTTACACAAGCTCCTTTTAGACTTCCAAAACATAAATTTGCTTACTCTGACTTTTGTAACCCCAAATATAATGTGCCTACTGTCTTAGGAACGAGTGAAAAAAGCGATATAAAAAAAACAGTTAAGTAATACTTGAACGGCCCCTAAAATCATTCATTACACATCGAAAAAGTTCGTTTTTTACCTTACCTAAATAGGAGTTATACCTAAACTCCTATTTAGGTAAAAGTAGTAGGTATTCTTGCTAGGCTGCCCACACCCTAGACCAGGGATCGGGCCCCTTTTTTTTTTAACCACCCCCGCTGGCCGGCGGGGGGTATCCGAAGGGATTTCCGCACGAAAAAAAAAACCAGGGATCTATTCAAAATCAGTCTATTATAAAAATATACTATACGTTTTCCTTGTTCCGATCCTATATATATAATGAGGTAAATATTCTAGCACTTATGTATTCAGGTGTAGCTTGTGTAGTCAACGTGAAAATGTTAATTTTCGCTGTATTAACTTTGAGTAAGTAATTTTTTTTAATCTTGTTGGTATCACCATTTTTATTTTACAGAATTATATTTAAATTGTTAATGTTAATAAATTGTTAAATAATTCTTAGTGATGACCGCGATGAACTCGAGAACAGGAGGATCGATTTTTAACCGACTTCAAAGGAGGTTCACTGTTTGTCTGGTATGTTTGTGCGTGATTTTCTCACGCTTATGTGAACGGATTTTGATGCGGATTTCAGAAAAGTATTTGTTACGATCCGGAGAAGATTTTAGGTTACTTAGCCGACTAAAAAAGGAGGTACGTTAGTCCGTGATTCGTTTCATTGAACCGTGGAGATGGCCCAGGGTCAGTCGGAGTGCGAGGGAAATTCCCTATGAGCAACCTTACACCCCGGCGCCTGAAGACCCGAGACGGCGTACCCGGGGGTACCCGAGGGGATTTCCGCACGAAAAAAAAAGGTATCGTGCGTTTGGTTGAACTGATTAATCAAAACTGTATTTCTTGAATTCTGGAGAACGTTTTGGTATACTAAACCGACTTAAAAAAGGAGGTATGTCCGATATTTTTAGGGTTCCGTTGCCAAATGGCATTCGGATTTTCACGCAAAAATAGAAAAAAAGCAATACATTTTGGGTCCCCATACTTAGAACTGAAACTCAAGAATTCTTTTTTCATCATAACTCATGGTTTGAACGAGATTTTTACTTGCTGATACGGAACCCTTCACGGGCGAGTCCGACTCGCACTTGGCCGGTTTTTTTTAACAACATGTCGTCGTAGTTTCTTTTTATTAATTTTCAGTTTTCATTGAATTAGTAACGTTCACTAAAAAGGAAAAAAAACATAATCTTTGATTTTTTATATATATCTATACTGTGCATTTTTGTGGTTTTTTTTTGCGGAAATCGCTCCGATGATCTTCGGCTAGGGTGGTTATGTCGGTCCAACCGATCAAAACCTCACGTCGTCTCGGGTCTTTAATGCCAGGAGGCAAGGAGATATTCACGAAATAAATTCAGCTGATAAGGTAACCAACATAACTTGATGCTAAGGCGAAACGAAATTAAAGTTTAAATAAGTACAGGTACTTATTTAAACTTTGATTTAAAAAAAAAAAAAAAAAAAAGGGATATCATTGACGTATACATTGCACTGTTTAATAAAACAATCAATCGTCTTCGTGGAGTGCTCTTTATTTTGCGGTTTACCTCCGAACCTTTTATTCTCGCCCTAGCGCTTCTGAATGTTCCTGTCAGTATCTGTACTGCACTCCTGCCACGCTTACTGCACCAGTCAGGACAGCTTCATTGAAATATAGGCACTTGATAAGCTTTCTGTACCGCATATATCTTGCGTATCTACTGATGTTGCACTGCATAAACTAATCAGAAAAGGCTCTTAGCTAACGAGAAGAACGTATTAAAATTTATCACAATAGCGTCGTAAAATTGTTCTCAGTGGCGTCGGTCGATGGAAACCTTCTTTATAGCCAGCCAGGAAGCTCGCAGAGGGACATGATGAAACAAATGTTTGAGAAGAACGGCATAGACTACGAAAACTTTGAGGTTAGTTATTTAACATTGTCAATATTGTGGACATAGTCATAGTTTTGCAATATGAAGAGAAGATGTGATATTCTGTGAGTTTCTCCCCTGCCGCATTGAAGGAAGTCAGCATCAACAATAAGTTCGCTCTTTTTTATGCATATTTATATCCTATGTCAATGTTACCAGTGTTAAGACAAACAGTTAATCTAAAATGTAGTTAAGAATTTGATGCAGTTCTAAAATTTTTATTTACAAAAATCGCAAAGAACTTAAGAATAAATAATTTTGCATCCAAGTTATCTGGATTTTCAGTGTTGTTTTTTTTTGTTGAAGAATTACGTAGGCATATAACTATATTACGATATGCTGTTGTCAAATCATCAGCATCAAAACAGCGTTAACACTGGGACTAATTTCGAAACTAATCCCGGTTGCATTCAAAGGTTGTACTTTGGAGCCCAGGACCCTCTCTCCTACTATTTCTCTTGATTTGGCTTATATTTGTTTTTAACGGGGCGACAGTCCTTTGCCAAAACCCCTAAAGGACAGCCTGCAGCAGAGCCTCGTCCATTAATTACCAGGTTACCAGCTAGTAGTTGAGGTTAGCTTGGACCGTGAAGATTTTGTCTGTAACTATATTATTTATTTAAAGCGTTCTTGTCGCTAGAGCAAGTATGTTGTCCATATTATGACCTTAGTTTTGACTTCAAAAAAAAAGGAGATAATATTATCGATTCGACATGTCGGCATTACGGCTTTCAAGTAAATTCCTAAATATTTTGTTTCTATGTTTATGTACTGGCACCAAACTCGAAACAAATTTTAGATCTCTAATTTGTTTATTTCACAGCTTTACAATATTATTTAACTATTTTTAAATTCATAGGATTTTAATATCTTTCTACAAACGAAATTTCGGTTCGATTACAATGAATACTAGCTAGGTAATAAAAGTATTTACACGACCAATAAACCAAGCAAGTAATTATTCAAATGAAGATTGTCACAACTAATAATCTCCCGCGTGGGGGGGGAAAAAAAATGAAAGGTATGGTACCAATATACATAAAATGTCACCATTTTTTATTTCAGAAAACTGGGATGAAGTTTTTAAAATGCATACAGGACAGTTTGGAGTTTGGAGAAATTGGCGAGGCCCACAATGAAGCACAGTATAAAAGAGTATTTAAAAAGTAAGTATAAAAAATAACAGAACCGAAGGTGAACAATCTCTACGAATAACTACGTATGTGTATACTTTCATAAAATTGATTGTGAAAGGCCAGAATTAAACATTTTATTATCCGAAATATCAGGCAGGTCACTGGAATTAGAATAGAAACGAGTTGAATTGTTTAGTTTTTTTTTTAAATAAGAATATTAGTAACCGAAATTACTAATATCCCCCTAACCCCTCCAGCTAAGCTAAATTGCTTGTGTTAGGAGTGGGTTCACGTCGGTAGTGTAATGGCCAGGATTCGAATCCAGGACCTCTCGATCGTAAGGTTGACTCCTTAAAACCACTAAGCTACCGACGTTATTTATTTATTTAATTTTAAAGAATATTTTTGTTCCCAAGTAACAAAATAATATTAGCACTCATATGTCAAAATTATTATATTTCTTACTCGTTACCATAGACACGAGTGACGGCTGAGTTGAAAATTTGCTTCAACGTCATATGTATGCTTGTTTCAGTAATGTTTATGCACAGGAAAAGAAAAGGATAGCGCATATAACCAAGTGACCAGAAAGAAAGAGATCGAATTAAATTAAAATCTAGAAAAGAGTCTGTATCTCTTATGTCTGTGGTTTTCTATTTGTGTTTTTGAAATATTGTACTACTAGTATTACCTATTTTATATATATACCTGTATCGACTATTAACCACTATTGGTCACGACACGAGTAATATCTCAAAGACTCGAAGCATTTTAGCATTTTCATTTGCGTTAGGTTACATGTTGCGACGTTGTTACCCTTTGAAGAAATGTTGCGACCGCATCTTTGCTCGATTGTGTTTTAACTGATGGGTCAGATAAGCCCTTGTAAAACTACTAGAAGTCTGCACCAGAACCTCGTCCGTTGTTTAGCAGGTGAGGTTGGCTTGCGCCTCAAAAACGTTAGTAGGGCTCTGTACACCCGTTCAACATAGTAAAGAAACCATAGTTTTTTTTTCAAAATATGATTTTTAAACGATGCCTACGCCTTTTTGTTAAAAGTTATGGTTCAATTTACTTATATATTGTTTATTTAGGTTTTGTGCCAAGAGTCCGCAGCTAAAAACATGCTATCACACGTATATCGACTCCGCGGTTCCTGTTGCAGGCAGCAGTGTGAAGTATGATGTTACAAAAATCATCAAAAATGTAGGCGACCAAGTCTTAGACTATGTTTGTTCAAACGATGGTTCCCCAATTACAAGTAAGTGTAAACACTTTATTAAAACAGTCGTTATTACAGGTCCAGATACTGTAAAGATAAACCTAATAACTTTATTTTTTGCGCTAACAGCCAATTTTAATATTTATCCTTTAATTCTCTACCTATGTCACAAAAAGCTTTTACCTAAATATATAAGAGAGTTACCGACACGACAATTTAAGTCGACATTATATAAGTGGGTCATTGACATGTGTTTTTATGGTGAGAACGAATTTATAAATACATAAAATATACTTAGCAGAACTTTAATCTGTACCTTCATCTATAAAATAAATAAAATAAAATTCGTTTATTTCGGACCGGAATCCATAGTGTTAGTAACAATAATCTTAAAAACTACGTTAGTAACATAATAATTTTAACACATTTTTTTTTAATGTATATAAGTACATACCCGGATACCGCTATTACATATAACGGTTATATGTAATTGCGGTATCCTTGGTTATGTGAAAGCGTGTCCAGTGCTGCATAATAGCACTGTCCACATCAAGCCTGTTGGCTACAGTCTTCAGGAGGCTGTTGGAACTGCCACGGACCCGCTGTAACAGGGACGCTATTCGCTTTCTGATGATAGCCGAAAAGCTATCAACCCCAGCTAAGGCCAACATCCCTGAGGCACTACAGTGGCGTCGCAACCCCAAAAGCGCCCTGAAGGCATTATTGTATTGGGTACGCAGGGTCCTGTATGCTCCTTGAGTGTAATTCATCCACAGGCCGCACGTATACAAAGAGTGACAATATGCTTTGAAAAGCGTGATTTTAGCTTTTTTAGAACAGCGTGCAAACCTGCGGGAAAGCATATTAGCTCGAATGCTCAGGGCCCTGCGCTCCCGTTCCATGTCCATGTCATCCTTCAGCGATTCCGCGACCCAGTGCCCCAGGTACTTAAAGCTGTTTACTTGAGCTATCGGGGTCCCATTGAGCATTACTGGAGGTACTTTGTACGACTTATTACCAGCCTTGAATACAAGAAGTACACTTTTAGTTGTATTATACCTAAGACCATGAGCCACAGCGAATCTCTCACAGATGCCCATTAGTTTATTCAGCGCACTTATTGATGGGCACAGCAGCACCATGTCGTCAGCATAATATCTATCCCTACATATAACAAAATTGTAACGACTTACAATTTTGAAGAGAAGCGGCGATAGCCCAGTGGTGTACGTAACAGACTGCCGAGATGAGGTCTCGAGTTTGATTCCCAGTCGCCCCCCGGGCACACACCTCTGACTTTTCGAAGTTATGTGTGTATTAATAATGTTGATTATCGCTCACTTAGTAATGTGCCCGGTAGATGGCAATAGGCTCGCCCCCTATTACATTGGGACCTAAACATAACTGGCGAAACGTGGGTGTAATACACCTCTGCCTACCCCTTCGGGGATACAGGCGTGAAGAAGTTATGTTATGTTATGTAACGAGTTAAAAACTGTGCATTGAATATTTTTCCAAAAAAATAATGGTGTGTGTTCTAGGAGCGATACCGATGCCAAAAATGTGATTTTTTGAATTTTATAATATATAAATATAAATTTTGCATAAACATTCTCCTAGAGTATGGTCATAAACAGCGCTATATATCATCACGCTATTGTAGGTATGATAGGAGCAGTAGCGAAATCCGTCTAAACTATTATTGATGACAACTTTATTATTGCAAGGTAGATCGTTGCAAAATTTTGTAGTTCAGTAGAACTCAAACATGGTAAAAATTCGGACGATAACTCATCACTCTATACCTGAAAGGTGATGAGCAGTAAAATGTAAAGTCTCGAACCTCCACAGAGTTACCCACGTATAAAAGTAAATTGATTAGAGACGCATGAATATTTGATAATTAATATCATCACGCTATTATATTAAAGAATCAGGCAGAATTGATTTCGATGTGACATATAAACCTCTATTTCGAACGAATTGTCAATTTAAAACGAGTGCAACACATCACCTCATCCGGCCCGTTAATAAAGTGACGAAGGAACCTACTGTCCTAGTTTCGTAGTTCGAGCTTTAGTAGTTTAGCTCTACGTTGATGAGTAAGTCCCTGAAAAAGGCTTTATTCTTCATAATAAATACACACATACCTTAATCTATTGCGAACTTAATGCGGACGAAGTCGCGGCAAACAGTTAGTTATAAAGTAAGTGTCAACGTGACTAACTTAGCGGTCCTAATTTTCTTGTACTGTATTTTGATAATTTCTTAATTTTGATAAAAAAAAATTGCGGACTCTGAGCGATGATTGGAGCCTCCGATGCTGCCATGATAATTGATAAGAATAGTAAATTCGTTTAATAATGTAATAATGTAATGTCATTTTCTTTTTCTTCAGGATTCATGGTGAATCATGGCCCACAGTGCTTAGAGAGCAAGCAGAATGAGATCTTAATGTGCACTGAAGGTCTTAAGATCAACTCCATGGGTTTGGTTATGGATTACTCTGATTCTGTAAGTTAAACTATCACATTTATAATATTGATAGGCAGTAGAAACAACTTTGTTTGCGTCCAAAGATCTAAAACTTAGGTTTTTTCGTGTTGCAAGATTAATATTTTGGTTTAATTTTTATTTTTCAACCTAAACAGCTTAAAATTATTTAACTTTTCATTTCCGTCATTTAGAGCCGATTAAATTAATTGTAGGAATAGGAGAGGAATTCATTATATCAAATAAAGTAACAACAGAAACTACTGGGGTACAATTAGTCAGTAAGCCAGTAAGTCCACTGCTGTACATAAGCCTCTCCCAATGTATGTTAGGACATCCTACACAGCAATATCTAAACCCAAAATAAACTTACCTTAACTAGCGTGAATAAACGTACTTAAATTATTTGTAAAAACATACATATTATACATAAAAACACCCAGATCAATGCAAATAGATATATTCATGCATTCAAATATTTGCACTGAGCGGAAATAGACCCTGCAACCCCAGACGTAGCAGTTGAATGCACTACCAACACGCCACAGAGGCCAATCTTGCAGCCAGTTTGTTTTCATCTACGAATCACCTCATATTATTTTTGCGTTTACAGTTAAAGTTGGCTGATGAGGTCAGTCAGTGCATGATTCAAAAGCTGAGGACATGTGACAACCCTGCAGCGGCAGATTTCTTTAATAATATCAAGGAAATTGTCAGCTATAGTGTCACCAAAGTAAGTTATTCTTTGTATTGAAAATTATTGATTTTTTTAGAAATTTTCATACCTATAAGTTAATTCAAAGATAATAATAGTCAATTCACTGCGTGTGTACCAATATGTAGTCAACCTCGCCTACAAGCTTGATCGCCTGCTCATTGTCCGACAAGACTATTATACAGGCTTTCCTTTCGGGGTTGGGGGTCAGATGATTCCTTCAAAGTGTTATCTTTTATATGTGCAACAGAAATAACGTCCTAAAGTACTTACACTGAACGGCAATAAACACGGTGCGTTACGAGTTGTAGTTACTTTGTTAGGTTACGTGTTGCATCTGGTCCAAACTTATGGCCTATCTAAGCATGTCACACGCGTAACTATAATATATAATATTACTATACATTTTTCAAACACAGTTTTGACCCCTATAAATATTAATTATAGCTGTATATGCTGTCACTAAAAAAAATTGTATAGAATATTATATCGTAATATGCCTTGCATATTAATTTATATCATTATAGCCACGTGTGTAACGGGCTCTAAGCATACTCGAGTGTTTTGTAAGAGCTTGCTCTACACTCTCACAATAAAAAACAAGAGCACGCGCTTCTTCATCTGTCTTCCGTCTCCCTCGCTGATGCATAATTCAATTTGTGTTCTGACTTCTGCGCATCGTTATCGTAACGCGCCGTGTTCAGAGCGGCCATAATAGGACTGTACCTACCGTACCTGCCTATCGAAATCGAATCTTCTTTTGGAATACTGATCGGGCTGCACGCCTCGCGTAATAAGTTATATTATAATAATTTACCAATAATCTATAAACTTCGTACTTCTTACATACATTATTCTGACTGCTAATTTCTCATCCTACATTGAACATAACTCTATAATATCTATCTCTCGGATTGGATTTAGAAGGGGGGCACGTGGTACGAAGGAGTTCCTTATTTTCGACACGGCCATTAGCCAACAGGTCCACCGTAACCGAAGGAATCTGACGACGAGGGAAGGATCGACTAGAAAGTCTACGACTCCGTGCCATATACATGGCTGTTGAGGGTGGTGGAATTGTATAAAATAATATAACTCTATGCTACTTCTTGGAGGCATGTATGAGGCAATGGAGGTTCGGTTCTTCTTTCTCCAGGGTGTCGTCAGGTCCTTGGGTACGGCGTACCGATAAAGATCGAGAGGGGTATATTCCAGGGTGATAGCCTGAGTCCGTTATTAAGTACATCATTTTTAATAAATAACTATTTCGAACTCGAATTTGATTCGTTCCTTTACATTGATTGCCTTGGAAAAAAAAATATACAGATGAGACAGAACGTGCGCAATGCTGTCGTTTTCAAACAACAAAAAATTTTGTTCAATTTAACACCTTCATCGCATAACGCCCCAGGGGCGACGGGCGGCGAAGTGGCAGAGTGTACAAAATACCTTTATTTAAACAAATTATTTTTTTTAGATTAAAAATATAATATGACAGTAAACTTGGCAACGTAGCGTTTCGATTAACACTTATTAACACTGTTGACAGATCAATATCTGTTACATTTATATAACTGTTACACAATTGAAATTGTCAACGATTAACACATTTAATACCACATTTATAAGTGTAACACTTTCATTTTGTAACCTTTTCATAGTGTAACCCATATAATTATGTAACCTTTATGAATATGTTTTTAAGTCCCTGCTTGCCACCCTTCTTGATGCCCAGCGGAAATTCCTGGCGATCAAAGACGAGCTAAAAAAAATTTGTGTGCAGAACGGCGTACTCTACGAAAACATTGAGGTTAGTTATTTTACATTATAAGTAAATTGGACACAGTCTTAAACGTTTTGATAGCCCTGGGTCAGCCGGGGTGCGAGGGAAATGCCTTATGGGCCCACCTTACACCCCGGCGTCGGATGACCTGAGTTTAAGTCTGTGCGGTTTTAGTCAGTTCGAATCCGACATAACCACCCCCGGTGACCGAAGAGGGGATTTCGGCACGAAAAAAAGGGGTGCCGTCCCGAAGGATTAAATGGGACTCTGTTACTAAGACCCCGCTGTCCGTCCGTCTATCCGTCTGTCACCAGGCTATATCCCATGAACCGTGATAGTTAGACAGTTGAAATTTTAACTAATGATGTATTTCTGTTGCTGCTATAACAACAAATACTAAATAAAAACTGGCCAACTACTAGTCTTCCTCACGTACGAAGGGGTCCTTACCATTATCTACAAAAACGGGCAAAACAAAAAAGACGATTGTTTTCTTACATATATGTTTTATTTCAATTTAATTATTTATTTTTTAAAGTGAATATAAGTAAATATTCTGTAAATATTTCAAGCGTGTGAATGTGGCTCACTTAATAAACAGGTTTCTCTATCTCGGCCATACTACAATACATATGTACATAAAATTTTGCCATTTTTATATCAGATTGCTGCTACTCAGTTTGTAACATGTATGGAGAACAGCGTTGACGGGAAGACGTTTGTCAACGAATTTTTTAAAGCCAAGGATGAAGCCCAGTACAAAAAATTGTTTCAAAAGTAAGTATTAGATATAACTGCGGTGTTTAGAAGGGAACCGGGTTTTAATTTATCGCATCGAGAAGAAGTGTGCGAGTCTGGCTAAGATCGACTTACTTCTTACGTCTTGTAGAGCGTTTTCTTTGTCTTCCATAGTTTGATACCTTTATAGAGCAGTCAAAACCAATTATGTTTATGGAATATTTAGTCTATTGCCTCGGTTGCTACTCTGAGAAGATATCCAGCTGTAAATGTGCACTAGGGAGAACGTTCTACAAAACCGACAAGCTTAACTTAGCTGGGCTCGCACTCTTCTTCCTGACGCGACAGCGACGTGCCAAATCAACAGCCAGTTACCGTAACCGTAGCGGACGAGCACAGGCAGGCGTCTGAGTCGCTTACTTGCTCGCAGAAGAAGGCGGCGGAGGATTTACCTTAAATCACTTTTGGCCACCAATAAAATCTCTGTTAGTGAAAAACATTTTGGCGTTTCCATTTACTACAATAATTTTGTTCAACACGGTATAGCTGCAATAGATTTTTAACCAACTTCAAAAGGAGTTTGTCCTATATGTTTGTCCGAGCTTATATCGCGTTTTTTTAAACTGATTTTGATGCAGTTTTCAGATAAGTATTTGTTACATTCTGGAGAAGGTTTTAGTATACTTAACCGACTTAAGAAAAATGAGGATGCCCAAGGCTTTTTTAAATATCTTCAATGTACAGACACAACTAATTTACAAATTTATAATATTGTTTATTTAGGTTTTGTGCCAGGACTCCGCAGCTAAAAAGTTGCTATCACAACTTTTACAACGTCGTGGTTCCATGTGTGGACGGCGGAAGGCATGGTGCTTCAACAATCGCCAAAAGTGTAACAGATCAAATATTGACCTATGTTTGCTCCGACGGTGGTTCTCCAATTACAAGTAAGTGTGATTTCTTTATTAAAAACAATCGTTATTACAGGTCCAGATACTAGAATGATGTATATGAACTTGAAGTTGAATAATGAAATTATTAGGGACGTTTTCATTTTGTTTTTTTTTTGATCTAACAAGTAGTAATGATCCTTCATTCATCTTTTCCGTTACTTACGATTGTTTCCAAAGCCTCAATTTGAAGCCTCAGGTACGCTTTCCTACTTCTTCAAAATCAATTTTTGTTTTGCGTAGTAGCTATGGAATAATCTCCCAGCTGTGGTTTTCCCGAGCGACTACGATATGTGGTCAAGAACGATTCATTAGAAGATTTTCAAAGGGTCGGCAGCACGAGTGTGACGCTCCTGGTGTTGCACACGACCATACGCCACGGTAACTGCTTCCCATCAGGTGGACCGTGTGCCAGTCTGCCACCTAAGTGATATAAAAAAGCTATTACGGGTTACGGAACGACTGCCGTGTGAACCCCCAACTCGGAGAAAAGTTTTTGAACCTCGTCCATTGTTCGGTACTTCAAGTGAAGTTTTTTCCCACGATTGCCCAGTCACGTCAAAGTTTGTGGTTTGGAGCCCGAGGGCCTCTTATGTTTTTGATTGGTATCTCGGTGTCTCCGAGAGCGACTGCCGGATTACCTCCCAACCTAAAAAGCCCGAGCCTGAGCCTCGTCCATTGTTAAGCAGGTGCACCGACACGCAGGGTTGAGGTTGGCTTGGGTCTCAAGAATTTTGGAACACCTGGGCCCAGAAGCTATTATATTATGAATAATGGCGATAGACGACCTAACAAAGAGCGCAGGGACTCGGTGGATGCAGGCCACTACAGACCGGTGGAAATGGAAGTCGATGGGGGAGGCCTATTTTCAGCAGTGGACTTTTCATCTCATTTTGTTGATTACAACGCAATTTTGCGATAAGTTAAGCCCTTACAATGCATTTTTTTAAAGGTGTCACTCCAAAGAGGCGTCACTCATATTTTTAAAAGTTTAATGTCTATTCACCTTCTTTTTTACCAGATTTTATTAGTTATTTTCACTGACTTCAATTGAAATCTAAAATTTTTGCCTCTATATTACCTATATTAATATAATAAATACAATAATAAAAGACCGGACTCCGGACTCCAAGGTCTTGGATCCGGCCCGGACTGACACTAGGATGATGATGACAATAATAAAAGAATCCATATCCATTTTGAGTCTTCTTCAGGTTTCATGGTGCATCATGGCCTGCAGTGCTTAGCGAACAAGTCGAATGAAAACTCGAGGTGCGACGACCGTTTTTATAACGACTTAAGGAAACTGCCTATGAATGTCACTGTAGATGTAAGTTAAACTATTAATTTCCAATACAGCGTTTCATATTTCCGCGTGAAAAACTAAGCCCGTACCCGCGACTCACGGGATCCTTTTCCGGGATAAAAAGTCGCCTCCGTGTTATTCCAGACAATAATCTATATCTGTGCCAAATCTCATCCAGATATATAATTTTGCGTGAAACAATCACAAACATCCACACACACACACATACACCCTTACATGTACACACAAACCAACTCACACACCCTCTCACAAACTCTCACACTCTCTCTCTCACACACACACACACACACACACACACAAACATTTATTCTCAGAAACTTAATTACTTAGGTGTAATTTTTATTTTTCCAACCCAAACATACTTTTCATTTGTCGTTCAGAACAATTTATTATATCTAATAGAGTAAAATTTAATCGTATAAATATAGAACAACAGTAAATACTGGAGTTCAATCAATCAATTAGCCCATTTTATCTCCCAATGTGTGCACAGTCGTGGTTTTGTTTCCATTTGGAGGAATTTTAGCCTGCCCTAGCCATGCTGGCCACACGGGTTAGTACAGGGTTTCATTTCGAGTTTCCTTCTTTGAAGCCACCTCCATCTCGGTTGAATATCAGCCGAAGTAGTAACGCTTGTCTCAAAGAAAGAGACGCGTTGCCGCTTCCGTTGCCCAGGATGCACTGCGAGGTTATTTATTACACGGAACTAATTAAAGTTGAATGTTTTTTTCGCCTTAAATTTCCATTGGTACAACTGCTAACCTCCATACAGATGAAACAATGTATTGAAAAACATTCACGAGTGTAAGTGGCAATAACAGATGACAAGAAAATCTATTTTCATAATGAAGTATTTAGGATCTTTTTCCTTTGAATATTCGGTGTCGCTTGCCCCCTTTTGCCTTTCGAACGTCGAATGTAACCAATATTGCAGTCTAGACCTCATAATATTTTTACGTTTACAGTTAACATTGGTTGATGAGTACATTCAGTGCATAGTTAAAGAGCTGAAGACATGTGACAACCCTGTGGCGGCAGATTTCTTTTCAAATATATTCAAAATTATCCGCGATGGTTTAACACAAGTAAGTAATTCTTTATATTATATCAATTTGCTTATTTATTTATTTTTAATTCATCCATATAAATATCTATAATCTATTCACTTACATTTTTAAGCATTTTGTATGCTTACATTTTTCTAAAGATTTAGATCGGAAAAAGAGAACATCTAGGGCGGGACTTGAACCCGCGACCAGTCCCTTACAGGGGGAATGCTCTGACCAACTGAGCCACCTAGCCACGTCCCAGATATTCGAAATTCTCCGATTCATTAATACGTCTTCTATCTATAATCTATCTATAATATTATAAAATTGTAAATTAGTTGTGTCTGTAGATACATAGAGAGATTTAAAAAAATGTTAAGTGAACGATTCTGAACACAAAAGTATTTTTTTTGGAATTCATGCCTGTATGTCTGTTTACCTGTTTGTCTCTTGTGATGGACGCAAAACCTACTGAACAGTTTTTAACATAACATAACATAACATAAACTCACGCCTATATCCCCGAAGGGGTAGGCAGAGGTGCTAGCACCCACGTTTCGCCAGTTTATGTTTTAGGTCCCAATATGCCAATAACCGGGCACTTATAAACCTGCGATAAATACACACATAACTTCGAAAAGTCATTGGTGTGTGCCATGGTAATACCTGGGATCGAACCCGAGACCTCGTCTCAGCAGTCCTTTACCCATACCACTAGGCTACCGCGGTGAACTGTTTTTGATGCGGTTTTTTTTACTAGAAATATCTTGGTCAGACTTAAAATCTGCCGTATGTTGGATTACAATTGTTTTAGCAGAACCGGAGATATGCCCAAAAAACCTCCACGCGGGCGACCTCCAACACTAGTCCATTCACTGTATGTGTACACGAGTATGTATATAATCTCTCCTGCAAGCTGGTGCCGCTGCTCACTAACCGACGAGGCTATGTGCAGGCTTTCCTCTCGGGTTGGGGGATGTCAGACGACTATCGCTCCCGTAAAAGACAAAACACAGTAAATTGCCGAAAGAAATATTAGGCGAGCGGACCCCGGACTCTACTGTGTACGGCTTTTGTGGACTATGAAAAGTGGGTCAGTTCTGGACGCTTTGCAACGATTTCGTGTCATCTGTCAATATATTGAAGTGCTGAATATTCGCCCGCGTCTAGTTTTGATCCCATTCCTGCTACCCATGGGAACCAATTCCCGGCATAAAAGGTAGCCTATGTGTTATTACAGACTATAATTTATACCTGTACCAAATCCCAGCCAAATCCATTCAGCCGTTAGAGGGTGATTGAGTAACAAAAATCCAAACATGCAAATATCTTCACAAACTTTCACATTTATAATAATAGGTTAGGCATAGGCAAATTTTCTTACAAATTCATGAGTTCATTATTCCTGTAATTTAATGGCATTTCCATTATTTATATTTTGTTTGAAAGTTGATTTCAAGATTTTACAACTCTGTATTAAATTTTGTTTTGTTTTTATTGGCCGCTTGATAAATTAATTCGATCTTCAAAATCAGTACTTCTTAAATGCTATCCATTTTGATGATAAATTTCGTATTACTTAACAGCTGTCACTTTTCAAAAATGTTATAAAAGTTGCCGTTTGTTAGCTTAATGTTGTCTCATTCATACACAAAAAAATCATAAAATTTGGATTAGTCATTCCTAAAAAAAATGCAAAAACTGAAAATTAGGTTAGCTCCAATTTCTTCAAGAAAACTGGCAATTTCATATGTAACTACCTAATATTAATAGGGTTATGGGGCTAATCGTCCGAGCCAAGACTGATCCTCGGACGAGTTGCCTCATTCGTAAAACGTATGAGGCTTTTCGTCTGTACAAGAAGTTGTCCTCGGACGAGTAGCCTAATTTTTGAAAAGAACGGTTTTGAGGATATTGGTCGATTCGTCGGGGCTAAGACTGGTCCTTGGACAAGCAGCCTAATCTCCAAAATAACTGTTTTTTGGCGTATGTATGTATGTATATATACCCACCTGAATATTTTTCTTAAATTATATAAAAAAACAATCAACAACATAAAACATTTTTTTACAACATTATGTATGCAAAACAAAGTTATATCAAAATATATTTATTTTTAATAGACAAAAATGTTTCCCGCGTAAGGTAGGTGATGTTTGAAGTCATACTAATTTTATTTATATTTTTGAGGGTAAGTCGCATAATTATTCTTAATACAATGTCAATGTAATTTTATAATTCCATTCGCATTTCGCTATTAAACATATAATCTTGTTTAGTTATCTTCTACGATATCAAGGTAAGTTTTATGTTAAACTTTATGTATTTGTGCAATTACACTGTATTATGTTAGTATGAATATATTTACTTGTAGCTTTGTAATATTCTTTTAGGTCAATATGAATGAACCTTATTCATCGACTAGTAATTGTAGCTCCTAAAAATTTATAAAAATTCCTTCTCAGCGAGGTGGAATATTACTCTTTCGAAAAGGTTTAAGATATAGTTTAAAACGTAAAAACAGTAATGCGCACGAAATATGGATCTGCGTTAAAAGGAAACAGTGTTGTGCTAAATTAGTAATCTGTGCTAATATTATTATTCTTGAGGAAGCACACAATTGTGCATCTGATGAAATAGAAAATGATGTGAAACTTAGAATAAGTCAATGTACCTATACATAATGCTAAAACTGACATTACACCGATTTCAACAATTTATTCCGAAGTGGTGGAAGAGTTGAAGGATGCAGCACCAAATATGATTGATAAAATACCTAAATTTGATAACATAAAAAAAATGCATAAGCACCGTAATAAAACGCTACAAGTAAAAAAAATACGGTTCCGGAAAGTGATTGATGTTGAAATTCCGAATATGTTCAACAAATTTCTTTTAGCTGAATATACGGAGAAAAATATTAATTTTTTTTATTTGCAACCGATGAGGGGATCAAAAATTTAAGTCAAGCTAAGCATATTTTTTGCGATGGCACTTTTAAAAGTGCTGTGCCACCTTTTAAGATAGAATAATAGGATTATACGAATACGTGATATGATTAGGTATATTTTGAATCTTCGGTTCGCCGCTGCCAATACACTGAAGTAGCTGTGCGATATGTTGCACGGCTTAGATAGAGCATCTTGATGCCTTGGTATGGAAGCAAACTTGGACAAAAAGAATAGGTTCAACTAGATGTTTTAAGTTATTTGTGGTGGCGCTGTTTTTTTGTGCGCGGCATCCTAATTCTATCTCTAAAAGTCTTTGTTACACATCTTAATATTTCCCATCTGCCAGGGAAAGTCACGTTTAATTCAGTCCATCCGTTCCAGAGATTACTTAATTCAAATAGACAGAAAGATAAACAGACAGACGAACAAACATTATAAAAATTGCATTTTTGTTATACGCATAAACTTATATTCCTTTTAAATTGAAACCTGTTATTTTAATGTTACAAACAGAAACTCCAGTTTTATTTTTTTGTGTAGGTATAGATGAATACCTATGTCACCTCAATTTTTATTTTTTAGTTTTTCAATTATTTTTTTGTTTCAGTTGGTGAATAGCGCAGCGAGTGGCGCCACTGTTACATCAGGATTCATCGGCTTGGTTTTATTTGCAGCCATTCATACCTATATTTAAGCATTCTACACTGGAGAACAATGCAAAAGAACTACAAACAAGCTTTATGTTACATCAATGTTAGAATTTTACATTAATATCTTAAATAAGTGCTTTTCATTTTTAGTACAAATGTTTAGTATAAATGTCGAAGTATGCAGTTCGGTGTATGTCAGTAACAAGCACATGAACAATAATGAAGACATGAAATAGTATTGTTATTATAATAATAATTTTATAATATTTAATGCACTTGTAATTGTATATCAATAGGAACCACAGCAACCAAGAAGCACACGAAGAAGTACTTAGTAGGTAAATACTGTTCTATCATTAGTTCCTCACCTCATTCCTTTGGATTATGACGGATGCATAGAATATGACACTGTAATTTCGATTACAGTCAAATATAAAAATTGGTTAAACTGTTGCAGACACATTTTTATCTCAGTAAGAATATCATTAGCAAATCCTTGAGTGATATTGAGAGTGGGGAAAAACCTGTCGCTTCTCCGCGGATTCCTATTATTTTGATAGCAGCTGTGAATATACCTTTTTTTTTTTTCGTGCGGAAATCCCTTCGGATACCCCCCCGCGTGCCAGTGGGGGCGGTTATGTCGGGCTTGAACCGACTAAAACCGCACGCCGTCTTGGGTCTGCAGACGCCGGGGTGTAAGGTTGCCCATAGAGCATATCCCTCGCACCCCAACTGACCCTGGGCCATCTCCGGTTTCGAGATGGCCCCCTCGGGTTTGGGAACCACGGTGTCCCCGTCTTGCCCCGGATTGGGGGAGGGGCGCTAGTCGCCCCACCGTCCGGCCTGCTTCTGCTGGTGTGTCAGACGGCCTCACCCGCCACCCCCAGGCCTGCGCTCATGGAGGACGGAGGTCGTTAAACGACCTCCGGCGCCTGAGTCGCCTGCGACGCGCGTCGAGCAAGTTGCGGGCACGGCGGTCCGGGAGAGTTCTAAATCTCTCCCGGGCGCGCTCCGCCATCTGCTTCGCGAGCATTACATGCTCGCAGAAGGAGGTGGCGGCGGCCCACGCGCTCGCGCTCCGCACCAAGCTGTGAATATACCTGGCGGTGGAATTTCAGCATTCGACATGAATCTTGCAGCAGATTATTTAACTTGTAAAGTATAATAATAACAATAATAAGTGAAGAAGAGGTCAAGTTGTATCCCACCTTCTTTACATTGACGACTTGAAATTGTTTGCCTCCACTAGTTTCTGTGCTCCTGTGCTCCAATTGGTGACTGAAACCTTTAGCTGCAAAGGCTCAAGGGTGTTAATAATCTCAGAGCTCCCAATAATGCATTTTGTATGTCACTATAATCTGTCGAGAGCATCTAATATTATTGTGCAGAGCCATATCAGATATGAGAACACTGAACAGTGTTTCATATAGGAAAGACCTAGTGTTTTATATGAGAAACACCGTTTCTCCGGCGAAAGAAAAAACCATCTCGCCTTGTTCAGAATGTATATGTTTGCGACGGTTTTAATGTTCATTTTACAGAAGACATTTATACAGAGTAGATATGTACTTACATACCTCACAAGCTTCTTTTACTAAGAACTTACTAAACCTTTCATGCAAGTCCGGCGCGTACTTAGGTCACAACATCTTGCAACTAAGTTCAACATGTAAGTACTACTTCTATAATGTTAGCGTAAACTGTCCCTAGTGGTTGTTCATACAGGCTCTGACTCAAACACGTCTCGGGTTAGGAGTCGTTCTCGGAAACAACAACAAACCATTTAAAAACTGGACCTCGGACTCCCAAAGTTCTGAAAACTAGGAGGTGTACAGGGTTCTACCTACATTCTTAAGGCCCGAGCTGACGTCACCTGCAAGTAGGTGCACCTGCTAAACAACGGAAGAGACTCTGGCGAAGTGAAGCAACTACCTTTTGACCAGTCTGACTTCCACAGCCACATAAACAATGAAAGGTACAGGAGTGTGATACGTTTTAAGCCTTGTTCGGACTAAGCGTTCCAATGTACGCATAATCTAGGTATTTTGAATACGGGTACAGGTAAAGCTGAATACGTGTGCAGGTATGTACGCGTAAAGGGCACAAGGCATTGCTGGATTATGGACGCGTAGTCGAGAGTCGGCCAGCCAGTATGTGCCATAGACTGACTGGCAAGGACTCACCGCGAGGTGAGAGTCGACATGCGTACTCAAATTGCATACGCGTACTATAGATACGGACTATCGTTCATGTGTACGCGTAACCTACTACGCGTATATTATATTTAAACCATTCCATATAAGGCTCTTACATAGTTTCTTATTGCACGTTACACGCACGGCTCAGTCTGTGACGAATCGCCGCGCTGCATCGAACGAATGAATTTGTCAAAAAATGGTTAATTGCTGTACTTCGAACTGTAGTAACAGATCGTACCGGTAAGTAATTTAAGTCAGTAAATTCTAAAATAAAACATTAAATATGTGATCAAATTTATAAACTCCACCGGAGTAAGTAATTATCGAATATTTCCCTGAAACATTACCTACTTGTTAAACTTCGTTATAGGTAAAACAGCACCATTGAGAAGCCGCAATTAATTATTATTTAACAATATCATCATCGCTCACGACTGTTTCATGGTACGGTCGCGTGCCTGGGGGGTTAGCAGAAGCAGGCCGGGACGGTGGGGCGACTAGCGCTCCTCCCCCAAACCGGGGCAAGACGGGGACACCGTGATTCCCAAACCCGAGGGGGCCATCTCGAAATCGGAGATGGATACGGAAAAAATGGCAGGACTAACCGGCTCCAGTGTAAACGCTGGTTTTTGTAGTGTCACGCATCAAAGTCACGTGTTACGGGCCGATCCATCGGAAGTCGGTCTATTCAAACGATGTTCGGTATTGTTGTGCTATTGTCCGCGTTACCAGATAAGTCCACACTTGCATTTATGACACTCGTTGAACTGCGCAAGATGACACAGATATAGTCACGGGATAAGGAGTTAATCAAGTAGAGACGTTTCCCGGTACTTCCTCCTAGTATATATGTGTGTAATTTACTTCCTCTATTCCTAAGGCAGAGGAAGATATAGCTGCCTGGTAGTCGGAGCTTAAATAAAACTGCCGATGCCACGATACTCTGTCTGGTTCATGTCGAACCAACCATGCGTCTACATAATATTTCATCGTCATGTGGTTTGTGGCCATGTCAGCACAACCTAGACTGTCCACATTCAGCGTAACATGTCCTGTAGCGATGCCACGCAGTCTGGTCCGTCGTCATGTTACAAGTGTGAACCTGGCTTATTGGGACTGCAGGCAGCGTCATTGTAGTACTTCAGAAATGTTTACTGTGTGTATGTAGGCTCTAAAAATAATTTACGAATCGTGTATAATACACCTCTGCCTACCCCTTCGGGAATACAGGCGTGAAGTTATGTTTATGTATATGTAGACTCTTTCAATGCTATTCATAACATAACATAACTTCACGCCTGTATCCCCGAAGGGGTAGGCAGAGGTGTATTACACATCCATCTATTCAAAGAAAAAGAATAGCCTCGTTAATGTCTAGAGTTGACTTTTATATTGTTACATTTTTACCCAACCTATAAATTACAACTACAACATACATGTTATTGGCCCCAATAGGTGGTGGTGTTTTTAAATTATTTATTTTATTTATTAGCCCCAAATTCAATAACTGGAGCTCTTAGATAGTTTAAGTTAAATGGGATTTTACGTGAAAATATTTAAAATCAAATAGTTGTATAAAGAACAATGGCAGCCTCCCATACATATTTTTATTTGAGAATAAAATGATGCGTCTTTAAATGAAAAAAATACTATTTAATACAGCGTGATTACCTGTTCACTACGTACTAGATTTGGACTCTTGAGAAGGCCGAGTATAATAGATATTCGAGCTTGAACATTTTGTAGGTTATATCTTTAGATCGCTTTTAATGTGTCAATGTTTTTGATTAATGGTATACCTACTATTGTCTCTTGTAATCTAATGTTGGTGTATAACGTCCAACTGAACACTCCGACTGGGGAAGTAGGTACCTCCGCCCTGCAGAATACCGCGGCCATAGTAACCTCGTGATTTGTTCCCGGCGGTGAGCAGAGTAGTCAGAGCCCACTGGAGAGTTTTTGTACTGTCAGAGAGAAGACCAAAGGCTATTCCCGATTTGTCTTCTATACTGACGGCACAGAAAGTCTGTGTTTACAGGGTCGGTAGCTCGAGTGTGACTCCCCTGGTGTTGTACACGTCCATAGGCCACGGTAATTACTTTCCATCAGGTGGTCCGTGTGCTTGTCTGCCACCTCAGCAGTTTAAAAAGAAAAACCGGCAACGGACATCCCACGCGGTACTCGCCGTCACTTCAGGTGTTTAGTCTTCAGAGAGAGAGAGCGGCAATCTTAGTTAAAACATTATTTATATTTTAGGGTAAAAAAACTAAATCATTTTATTTTAAAGTTAGTTTATTCATCGTCTTCTCTGACAATAATTGCATCTAAAAATTCTGCCGGTGCTGAAATATTTTGTTGACGTCTGGCCCACCCCAAATACCAGACAAGCGTCATCACATGAGCACAACAGTCTACAGTGCGACGACCAACCAAACAATTGCAGCAATATTCTAAGATTACTGTCCGGCCTGGAATATCGTTTTGTATTAAAATATATACAAAGTATTGTTTATTGCTAACATGGCGTGACTTTATTTTGCCTCTTATTAACGTGGTGATGCCAGATATTCTAAGATTATATCGAGTGGGATCAATGTGTTCACTACACACTTCAATTCTGTAGCCTCCATGGAAACGTACATGCTCGCCATAATATGAGCGTGCTTGTCTTATTTGGTACGTTCCCAAGGCAAACAAAATTAAATACCTATATTCCATGGTTGGGAAGTATAATATATTATTTTCATCCGCTGTAATACTTTCAAAATGGGATGACCTTCTGTTCATATTTATGAACTGGACCATGTCTGCCAGGTTATTATTTAAAGCCATGCGTTCTCTTATAATTTCTAAGATTTCATTCGCATAAATGTTGTCATGAAAGCGAACACCAAACTTGTTAAGGAGAGCCGCTGCTATTTGGAATGTCTGCATCATGTGTGGCAGAGACACCTATGGAAGTATTCTTGTCTGAAGAGTTTAAAATCTCTTTTCAAATGACCATTTACAGCCTCTACCACCCATCGACAAATAGTAACGCAGCGGTTACGGTTAGCTTGAGCTGTAGTTAATTGGTGTTCACCTTCTAAAAGAGATTCTGGCATACATGCTCTATAGCCACATCCCTCTAATAAACTAATACTGTCCCTAAAACCCCGGTCTAAGATGAACACATCACCTTCTCTGAAATATGGCCTTAGAGAACCCATTGCAGAAAAAAGGTTGGTCATTATTTCAGCGTCTGATGTAGTTGCTTTATATGGGCCAAAACAATCAACAATATATCCATCACATGCGACAATCATAAATGGCTTTAATAAATTCCTGTATATGTGTAGAGAATAACTCTGTTTCTGGAACATATAATTTGAGCTCTTATGTATATAAATGTACGTGCCATCACATATTACAATGGCATTGCTGCCATTACCATATAGTCCGTTTGGGATCAACATGTTATGTTGTAATAATTCCTCTTGTGTCATTTGATTAATTCCCAGGTGCTTAGACATTCTAATGTGCGACGTGGTACTTCCACCAATGTTGAAATCCTCTCATCAGAAACACCAGTTCTCATCTTCAATAGCAGCGCTGCCAGACCTAGACTGCCTCTTTTTATTTGTGTTATTCTAGGTACTTCTTCAAGTAAGAGATTGAACTGTTCTTTAGTGTACCCTACCCAAAATTCAAATACTCTGTTGTCCATTTCTTCTAGATTTTCGAAGTCAATAGCTGGACTAAATGTATTAACAAATGAAAACACATGTTGTATTTGGTCTGCGGTAAACGAGTCAATACTATTTTCTGACTCAAATAGTGTCTGCCATGTATTACTCCTTAAATGTTCAGCACAAACACGAGCTAAGTTTGGTACATAATAATGGTGATTGTGAAGAATAATTGCACGCAATTTATCTGATATACCATGCAATGTGGTGCTATTGCAGTTAGGGAAAACACAATGATTATTTGAGTTGGCCGCTCTTCTGTACTCAGGTAATACTATTGTATGAGTTGCCACAGGTTGAGGATTCTCTTGTGGTACTGCTGTTGATTCCTCTATTGAAGTATTACTGCTACTAGGCAATGGTCTGATATCATCAATATGGGTCATACGGCGTACCTCTCTTTGAGTGCGTAACCAGCATGGGTGGCACACACGATCAGATGCTGCTATCTGAAAATAAAGAAAACTATTTTCAACACTCAGAATTAAAACTATATATGCATTTTCCTATCATATCTATTAACATTTAAATGCATAACACAGACTGCTTTTTCCAAGCATAACATTTTTTAAAGGTATTTGAGGGGACCTTACATATGAAGCTGACGATGACGATGACGATGTAATACCATTTTATTGTAAATAAAAATATAATAAAACCAACCTGTCTTGGTACTATTCTGATTTCTATAATATTAATCATGGACTGCTGCAGTTCAGATGGATTGTCCCTCAATACTTTATCACTTTGACGTCGTAAAATGGAACAACCACATAAAATACACACATTAGTATGGCCATGGTGGCTAGGTCCAGCTTGTGTTTCACCACTTTGATTTGCTTCTTGCTGCAAATTAACATTCACGCTGAACATAGCCAGGTCTCTACATGCTTCACATACATAGTCTTCATCAGTAATCTGAAAAACAAAATGGTATAACTCAAATTATGAATGTTTTTGGGATCACTCAATTGGTTTGAAAATGTAAATGGTATCCTTAATAAATCTTCAATACTTACGATTCGGGGATACACCCAGCTACAAATTAAAGTGGTAACTCGGGTATCAAGTTCCAAGGCTTTATATCGGCGCAGTGTATTGACGCATATATTGCAATTGATGCATAGAATACGAGTTGGCCTACCACGTCCTCCCATCTTGGCGGCAGCAAACAAGGCTTAAAGCAACGAGATCCACAGAATAGGCAAAATCGGCATCCAATATACAAACAGAACAGTCACTCAGGTAAGTATCAGTATCAGAGTCCGTAGGTATGCAGGGGTCATAAAGAGGAAAGATCAGAGTCCTTAAAGCAGTCCGGGTCACAATAAACGTTTTTAAAAAAAACGGTAAAGATGATCGAAAACACTCCACGACAAAACAGCGCAAGCGCAAATATGTACCATAAGAGAATTTAAGCGCAAACGTCTAATGTTGTCATAGACAACATTTCTTTTTTGCAATGGATATGGGGCTTTTCAAACCTTTGTACAGTGTACACATAGATATGTTTTTTATTTATATTATTTATATACATTCATTTCAGAAAGCCTGTGAGGTTGAAAAACATGCATTTAAAAATATATCAATAACTAACATACTTCATTGATTCAGTTCTTACAATAATTTATAAAACTAAAAATAATTAGACTTTACTGCACAGTAGTTTACGACCTGTTGTTAGAATAGCTGCAAAATGGTAACATTGAATTGATAAGGAAACTAATTAATCAATTAAACTCATAATAATTTGTCTTTCTTTTCCTCGGCTCTTATTAGCTTAGACGATAATTTCATAAAACGTAGATATTTAGTAGAATGAATTTGCTCTTAATGACATTTTAAGACGCTCAAATTTTTGTCTAAATAGGCTCTTTTACTAACTGTAATGATATGATATGACATCAAATCTGAGCGAAAGGCCACAATTTTAGAGATTAAATTATATTATTAATTTTTTATATTTAAAAAATCGGTATCACCGTATTTCGATGGCTAGATCGAGCAATTTTCTGACCTTTTTCTGTAAGATAACTAAGAAATAATCGGTGACTAGTTGAATAAATTGTTAAAGAAATATTGTTATGTTGTTGTTGGTGTATGTTGTGTTGTTGTTGAAACACCTCTACTTACCTTTTCCGGGAAACATGCAAGGATGAATGTGTAAAATTAGGGAATTATACCAGGCCACCGATGCCTTACGAACATCCAATTAGTGTTACTAACACCAGTAATCTAACACAACAGTAATCGAGAAAAAAATGTTCGATTATTTGACTCACATGTTTTGCCCTTAACTAATAAGGGCAAAACATGGCGAGAAATGAATGGAATGGCGTATTGAGACTCAAAAGCCGACCTCTACAGAGTTGGAAGAAGGCTCCGAGGGTGATTAGATATATCGTGGGTATAATGGCAGAACTAAATAACTCAATATTTCAAGTTTCGAGATAATCGCGATTTACTGTTTTTTTGGCCCTTTTTTTGACATCATTAACAAATGGAGAACAATTTTACTGTCGGCAATTTTATATGTTATAAGCATGTTTGCTGTCGATTCAATGCTTAATCAAACTGATTTCTTTCATGAACCAAAAAAAAAGAAAACAAAAACCTAGTTATCCAATTTTGCCACACCAAGATGTTGCAAACATACCGTAGTTAGCTAATTCTTTATGGTAGTTATTCAGTTTTCTCACACTTAAGATGGATGTGAATACATGAAATTGGGTCAACAAGTTCACTTGTCGAGTTCTGAACCTAATGAAATATTTAAACATGAAAGTTAGGCATTCTTAGTGAAAGTTAATTTGTTTAATGTTATCACCTGATTATTGATCTCACATGAAATAAAGAACCTGGGTTGGAAGAACTCAAATTGTTTAGTTTTCCTTCAACATGCCTGCTTTCATTAGAATATTTTCGTTCGTGGAAGAACTAAACAACTCAATTTAGCTAATTCATTTCATACTCAAGTGATCAGAAGTCACAGTTGTTCATTTATTTATAGAGTTAGTCATTTTTTCTAATAATATTTAGTGTTCAATTAAACATATCTATTTCTTCAATTGAAACACGAAAATGGATTTATTTTTGGATTAGATTGAGATATAGGAATGTTTGTTAGACCAAAAGATGCGGCACATTTTAGGGTTCTCGAAAATGGTGAAAGGTCAATTTGGCCAAAATCGGAGTTATTTAATTCTGCCATTATACCGACGATATGATTTATATAAATGTTTCAGTTTATAATTTAGTGATTAACCCCATCGGCCGTTTGGAGAAAAGGATAATAGCAATATGAAGAGCTTGGAGTGGTCTTTCACAATACATTTACAACTTATATGTTTCAATGTAATGTGGAATGAGTTTAAAAAACGTCGGTAGCTTAAGGTTAAGGAGATGGCTTTACGAACGAGAGGTCCCGGGTCCGAATCCTGGCCATTACACTACCTACGTGAATCCAATCCTAACACAAGCAATTTAGTTTAGCTGGAGGGGCTAGGAGATTACTAGTAACTTCGGTTACTAGATTTCTTTAAAAAAAACATCATAAAAAACCTTAATCTCAATTTTCAGCAGTGTTCACGGATGACTATTTTTTTAACGGGGCTGGCGGATTTAATAATTAGAAGGCAGTGTACTAAGCATGAGAAAAACTACAGTAAAATGGAAATTAGATGGTCGATTGAATCTCATAGATATCTGCTGCTAAATAATGACGTTGGAAGTAGTGGGAAGTAATGTCAGTATTTCGAATTTGGTAACTCAGGGTTTCCGCGCCTTTAAGGGCTATATTGTCTAACTTTTGAATCTTTGTGGTTGCCGCATTGTAGATTTTTTTTTAACTGATAGCTTACCGCCAAATTATAACTAGTAGGTAGGTATGACACTTTTAATTTGATACAATATATAAGGATAACAAGGATAAATAAATAGTGGATCTAGGCGTATGTATATGTCAATCAGATTGGGGACATTTTAAGGAAACGTCAGGTCAAGACAACTCGCAACTGGCGAGTTTGGATGAAAACAAGTATGAAAGTGAAAGAAACTAAAAGGTACTATATGTATTCAGTGCTAAAAGTGTACGTCATGTGGTCTCTGCCTACCCCACTGGGAAAGGGGCGTGACTGTATTTATTATGTAAAGAATCAATTATATTCACTCCTCTTACAAATCTATCAGAAAATCTGATTATAATCGTACATACATAAATGGCATCTATTTTTTATTCCAGATTGCCTATAATAAGTTGATCGCAAAAATGCAAAACGACTTTGATAAAAATATGTTTGATGCAAAATTTATAGTATAATAGTATAATAATTAATGACGCTTTAAATGATCATGTAAAAGAATAATTTATCTTGAAGATAAAGAAAAAAGTTTCAGCAAGTTTGTGTAAAAAACAAATCGCTGTCTTGTAAAAAGTATCTTCCGTTCCCGCAGGGGCAACGCACAGGTAGATTTCGATGAAATCGATCTACCTTTTTTTTTTTTTTTTTTTCGTGCGGAAATCCCTTCGGATACCCCCCCGCGTGCCAGCGGGGGCGGTTATGTCGGGCTTGAACCGACTAAAACCGCACGCCGTCTCGGGTCTACGCCGGGGTGTAAGGTTGCCCATAGAGCATATCCCTCGCACCCCGAAGAATGTGAAATCGATCTACCTATTGGTTTCTTGACTACTGTCGAATTTTAAAAAAAAATCTTCTTATGAGGTCTAGTTATGACCCCCTGAGTCCGAAATGACCACTGGTCAAAAAGTATATATATATATATATATATTGTATATATGTATGTATATATGTATGTACGTATATATGTATGTATGGTTCCACTTCTCAAAATTTGCGGCACTCTCACGGTCGCATTTTTGCCCCGATCGCTTTCAAACTGCGGTCAAAAATTGCTTGGGTGTAAACTTAGTTTGAGTTCGTGAACTGGTGGAATCTGGCCTAAGGGGACGGTAGGGCCTCACTTTTTGTGAAATCAGTTTTTCCTCAAAATTTCACGTTCCATGAAAGACATTCGAACCGTTCTAATTTTATCCCATAGTATACATGAATACCAACAACTTTTAATTATAAACCTATAACATTAAAACTTTAACTAAAAGTGGAGGGGGGGAAAAACCAAAATTTTTCGGGAAAAAAATCATAACTTCTAACCGGTGAAAATTCTTGCGGTCGGAAACATTTTTAATCGATAGGCTATTTTTAAGTCTAAAATAAATGTATGAAAAGTTTTTCGCTAAAAGTTACCGTTTTCGAGAAAAAAAAATTAAACATGTTAATAAAATAATATTAATTGCTTCACGAAATCTACCTGTGCGTTGCCCCTGCGGGAACGGAAGATACTTTTTACAAGACAGCGATTTATTTTTTACACAAACTTGCTGAAACTTTTTTCTTTATCTTCAAGATAAATTATTCTTTTACATGATCATTTAAAGCGTCATTAATTATTATTGGTAATATAAGTGATAAAATTTGCATCTAATTAAAGTTCGTCTTAATAAATAGAAATTTCGCTAAATCAGCGCCGAATACGCGTGTTTTGTGTTAAATACTGCCTAATTAGTGTGTGCAAATATCATTCAAGCCCTTATTGGTACAACCACCGAAGCCACACCGCCAAGCGCTTGCGCATATTTCTGCACTCACCTACTCTTGAATACTACTGCTAACCTGGTACTATGGAATCGCCGAACAACAATTTTCTCTCTCTGTAGAACGCGCAAAGGGACTGTAGTCCCTTTTTTAAATATCCGTCGTGCGCGCAAAGGGACTGTAGTCCCTTTTTAGTGCTGACGCGGCACACTCGTATAAATAAATCGATTTCTTTTTAACATTTGAAATAATATCAATTTTCGTGTTTTTTCTCGACTAAATACTAATCTCAGCTTGCTTCAAAAATAATTCGCAGTCCGACACTAGCTGTTTCGATTTAAAAAAGAAGTTCGAAGTTGATGCTGTTGATGCTCTATGGGTGACGTAAATAAGACATTACGCGTGTTGAGAGCTCTACGAATATAAATGGTTTTTGTGATTTATTATAGTTATTTTGCAATAAAAACTTGTTTTTAGTGTTTAATAAAACATAATTGAAGTGTGTGATAAAAGGTTGTAACCTAAAGGTAAGTATAATTCTGGTTTTGTGTGACTTCAATGTGCATGTCTCTAACGGTACTGGTAATATTCAAAATGTCACGCTAATTTATTTAATTGTAGCACTAATTTTGTGTAAAAAGTAATCATTGTGACATCGAATATATAATCCAAAATGGTTTTCAATAAAGATTTTGCAAAATACTACAAAATTTTAGTCAAGATCACAATTTTCATTCATGTTAAAATTAGTGTAAAAAACAGCTAACATAAAATGGCCGCCATTCGTATCGCGCAGTCGATTCGTGGAATACACCGTTAGGCTGGCGACACATAGAGAGTTTTGTAACGGTCGAAGTACATTTTGAATTTAAGATACTGAAATAAATTGTTTAAATATATATATATATATATAATAGTCATAATAAATTATACTATATAATAGTTAGATATTAAACTAATTAACTTTAAACTTAAATTATTTACGAGACAAAATATTCGTTATTTCCTTTTTTTAATAAGAATTTATTTTCATTAATAATACTACATTACATTTTTTTTTTATTCGTTAATTTTTGACTTTTTTATTAATTTGTTAATTAAAATAATAGGTGAATATTTATTAAATATTTATTTATTTTAGATTACTTTAATAATAGCTTGTAGTTTTAAATGTAATTATATTTTGTATTATAATATGAATAAATAAATAAGTAGTTAAACTAAGTGAACATGTTATAAATAGACCAAGAAAATTAATTTAGATTGCAAAAACTGAACGTCTTAAACGAAACTTGAACCCGCGACCAGTCACTTACAGGGGGATCGGGGATCTTCTATATATAAATCCGATGGCTTATTATGTAGGGATGGATATGATAGGGATGGGGGCGAAGACTACGTTGTCAGTTATTGGAATCAAACCACTGTGACGTTTTTTAAGTGCTGATTAATGGTCTATACAGAATTAATTATTTTTATATTTTGCCTTTGAATTTGAATATATAAACAGTTATGAAAAACTCCACACATTTACACCTGAATTGTACCACATGTGTCCACAGCCTAACAGCACACGTGATCTGCAGCTGTTTAGGTGAATCACCCCATTTGCGAGATTTATTGGTTTGTATATTTTACAATCACAGTTGTAAAAATACAGAATAATGTACAACAAGTGTGATATATCATTGGAATGAGCGTTTTTTGTAGAAAATACATATGATTTATTTCCTTTACTCAAACTTTACTGAACAAAAAAAAACAAGTAAGGTCCCATGTGTTTTTACGAAAGTGGTAATACCTACATTGAATCCCTTATTTTTTTGCAAAAGAAATACCTTTTTTTTTTTATCGTGCGAAAATCCCTTCGGATACCCCCCCGCCGGCCAGCGGGGGCGGTTATGTCGGGCTTGAACCGACTAAAACCGCACGCCGTCTCGGGTCTACAGACGCTGGGTGTAAGGTTGCCCATAGAGCAAATCCCTCGCACCCCGACTGACCCTGGGCCATCTCCGGTTTCGAGATGGCCCCCTCGGGTTTGGGAACCACGGTGTCCCCGTTTTGCCCCGGTTTGGGGGAGGGGCGCTAGTCGCCCCACCGTCCCGGCCTGCTTCTGCTGGGGTGACAGGCGGCCTCACCTACCACCCCCAGGCCTGCGCTCATGGAGGACGGAGGTCGTTGAGTGACCTCCGGCGCCTGAGTCGCCTGCGACGCGCGGCGAGCATGTTGCGGGCTCGGTGGGCCGGTAGAGTTCTGAACCTCTCCCGGGCGCGCTCTGCCATCTCCTTCGCGAGCATCACATGCTCGCAGAAGGTGGTGGCGGCGGCCCACGCGCTCGCGCTCCGCACCATTGCCGCAATCATGCTGCCGAGCGAGAGGACTCCCACCCCGATGGCTGCCACGAGTTCACGCTTCGGCGCCTCCCACGCCGGGCAGTCCGCCAGCGTGTGCAGCCCTGCAAAAGAAATACCTATCGTTATAATGTTTACACTATCTGTTACAATATGAATTAAGCTTTCAGGTAGTAATCATATTTTTAGGTTACGTGGGTCGATAAAATTAAAATAAATTATTTAATTTTGCCGAAAAATTGTTCGCCGCCAGCAAATGTTTCGTCCTAGTCATAGGCCTATAAATAAATATTTTTTTACTATTACATATGTTTTTTTTATATACTCGTATGTAGTTGGAACCTGTAGACAATTTAAAATTATAAAACACATAGGTATTTGATTTACTTTTTCAAATAAACACACTTAAAGTTCACATAGTAACATTTTCAACTATCGTCACTGTTTACAGTCACATATAATAAATCAAACGATAAGTATAAACAAGATTCTTATAAGAATTGAAAGAATGACTCATAACCTTAACAAAAAATAACACTTCAGCGTCTCATACAACTTGTAAAGCCATAGTTTTTTTTTTTCGTAATTCTACCCGGCGGGCGCCGAACGACCGACGTCACGCCTGCGCGCTGAAGTGGTCATCAAGATAAGAGAGGCGCGGTCAACAGTTCTGAGCTAAACAAACATATAAGTGTAAAAAAAATGACCTATTATTTCTCAAAACATTAGACATTTGACAGTTTTTTAACAACATTATCTACTCTTTTGTTTGAAACAGATATAATTATACTAACGGAATGTAGATTGAATACTCATAAACCCATTCCGCAACTTAAAGGATACAACACTTTCACTACTACCCGCCAATTGAATCAAAATGACGGCGTAGTTATTTATATAAAAAGTACATTAAAAGCGAAAGTTAGGGAAATAATTGCCTTCAATTGGATGTGCTTAATAATGTAATAATACTACAATGAAGACCAATTTAGTCGATGGCAAGTCCTGGAATGCTGTTGCTGCTGGTAAATCTCAAACCCAAACACTTAAGGAAAGTCCACATGATCAGACGACGACTGATATGTTAGCAATCCTCATGACCATCAAATCCATCAAGAGTCAATTTATAAGCTGTAGTAGCATGATGGACAAAGTTATTTTAATCCTGACACATCTTGGTCAATATGTCTAATAAGCATCCACATCTACGTATCCTGTACTGGAATGCTGATGGCATTCGGTCTAAAATCTCTGAATTACTGCACCTGGTAAGCGAGCTATCCATTGATATTATTGCACTATCGGAGACCAGAGTCTCATCTAATGTTAAAATTATCACCCCCGGATTTACCTGTTACCGGCAAGACAAAAAATCGAATGGTTATGGACAAGGGGTTGCTATCCTCATAAAATCTAACATAATCCATTCTTATTTAACCTTACCTAACACACGAAATATGGAATGCATAGGCATTCAAGTAACTGTATCAAATCATAAATTAGCTTTCATCTCAGCCTATCAGTCACCCAATCTGCCTTTCTTGACTGATGATCTTGACTTAATCATTAATGCTAACCCTAAAACAGTAGTCATGGGTGATCTAAACACAAAGCATCCATATTGGTTTTGCCCTAAGCCTAACAAACACGGGAAACTACTTTACGATCACATGATTAGAAACGACTACCAAATCCTTGCACCTTCTAATCCCACGTTAGTCCACTACGAAAGCTCCTACATACCATCGACGCCCGATATTGTTCTAGCTAAATCTGTCTATCACCTGACAGAACCCCAAACTGTCACAAAACTGTCGTCCAACCACTTACCTGTTCTCTTTTCGGTCGGCGGTCAGGTTCCCAGAGAAGAGAAAACAGTCTTCAATTTTAGAAAGGCCGACTGGAAATACTATAGGTCATATTTAAATAAACACATCTTTCTCAACTCATCTACCTTTAATACATCCTTGGACATCGATGACGGTGTGGAATATTTTAGTCATACCCTCAAAGAAGCTAGAGATGCAGCCATTCCTAAACTAGTAACCAATTACTGTCCTAAACTACCTCGTCGTCTTAAGACGCAAATAAAAATAAAGAATTCCCTTAGAAAACAAGCCCTTAAGGAAGACAATCCACATATTAGACATTCCTTATTCTCCCAAGTGAACTACATGCAGAAATGCATCAAGTCGCAAGTACAGGCCCTAAATGACAATGAATGCCAAGTTAGCCAAAGTAGCTAACCCATCTACCGACCTCTGGCGTATAGTTAAGTCCATCAATTATCAACCGATTGTGATTCCCCCATTGGTCATGAACAACAACGCTCTGTCTTCTTCCACTACAGAACAGTGTGATACTTTGTCTGATGCTTTTTTGGATAACACGAGCCTTACAAAGCACTGGATCAGCGATGCGCTTACAGAGAAGTCAGTACGTGAATCGATTACTCAAATAGATACGTACCAGCCTCTTGACTGTCCATTTCTTGTCAGACCAAGGGAAATCCGAAACTTGCTTAACAGACTTAAAACTAACAAAGCTTCTGGCTTTGACAATATCGGGAATGGCCTACTAAAAAACCTCCCACAAAAAGGCGTAGTCTACCTAACAAAATTATTTAATGGGTGTCTACGCGTTGGCTATTTTCCATCTGCATTTAAACTTGCTAAAATTATAGCCATCAAAAAACCAGGTAAAGATTCATCCATCCCAACAAATTATCGGCCAATCAGTTTGCTGCCGAGCTTAGGAAAACTATTGGAATCAATCATTCTATCCCGTTTAGCAAAAAGTACTGAAAGCATACTGATGCCAGAACAGTTTGGGTTCCGATGTTCACACTCAACTACGCAACAACTCGAAATAGTTGCTGAACATGTTCTACATGGTTTGAATCTAGGTACCTCTAGTGGAATGATCTTGTTGGATATAGAAAAGGCCTTCGACACTGTTTGGCACGACGGCCTCTTGCACAAACTGATGAAATACCGGGTCCCTCTCTCCTTGGTCAAACTAATCCAAAACTACCTCAATGCACGTTCTTTTTCAGTTTACATAGGCAATGTTCACTCAAACCCTAAAACCATTCATGCAGGTGTACCTCAAGGGTCAATTTTGGGTCCGTTCTTGTTTATCCTGTATCTAAACGACATACCCAAACAACCACATACACATCTCGCTGTTTATGCTGATGATACAGCAACTTATACAACGGACAAAGACTTTGACATTATAATCTCGCGTTTACAACTTTCTGTCGAATTATTAAGTCACTTTTTTGCTACTTGGAAACTTAAGGTTAATGCTACCAAAACAGAAGCAATTATGTTCACTACAAAACGCTCATTGCCCACAAGAAACGTAAAAATTGACAATCACGAAATTGTGTGGTCTAAATCAGTTAAATACTTGGGTGTCACTTTGGACAATAAATTAAATTGGAGTAATAACACTAAGCTGACTATACAGAATGGTATCAAGGCGCTCAATTCACTAACGCCTGTACTGAACCGAAAATCGGTTCTTAGTCCTTCGACTAAACTACGTATCTACACTACACTTGTCCGTCCCTGTTTAACTTATACGGCCCCAGTTTGGTGCAACCTGACCGATACCAATTGCACAAAACTTCAAACCATCCAAAACAAAGCCATAAAAACATCATATAATACCCCGTTCCGTACTAATCTCAAAAATCTTCATAAATATATTAATTATCCCACTATAAAAGAATTCATATTAAAAATCTCACGAAAATTCTATATAATTAAAAATCCTAACCATCAAAACCCTTTAATTGCAAATATAGGCAAAACGCGTCTACGCTCACTTTCTTACGCGAGGACTTATAATCGATATCGACTCCCGCATCACTATTTCCTACGTGAATCATAGCGATAGCTCGCTTACTAGCCGACACCGCTAAGCCGGTTGTGTGCCATACTATGTGTAAATACCCGCATAACAATTATTATTTTTCTAGTATCTTGTAATAAGTGTTTCTTTTTTTGTAATATAACAGTTTTGTTTACCTTATAGAATCTAACCAGTGTAATGAATGTAAGTCATCACTAAGACATACATTACTACTATTTTATGTCCTTTTTATAATCTTATGTCTTTAACATTATTTTATAAAAGATTTCTAAATGTTTTTTAAAGGTGATTTTAGCCTGCATTACAATAGTGAATAAGTTGTGTTTACAAATAGAATAAGATCATTTGCTTAAACCATTGTATACATTTTATGACATAATAAAGAACTTGAAAAATCAAAAATCAAATCAATCAATCAATAATATAATCCTGTGTATCTACCGATCTCCTTCCAATAAATACGCTGAGAACTTTCTTAATTCACTCGATACACATCTAAATACCTTAACCTCACAAAAAGGTATTATAATCACAGGTGACAAAAATAATAATAATAATAAAAAAATGTAGCGCTAGTGTGTGCCCTGGATTCGTTATTATCAGATTATTTTGATAATAGCGAAGATCTCGGTGATACACATTCAATTCTTTATTGCACGGCCGTCGCAGTATGTCGAGTAGCTAATGTTCAATTTCCAAAGTGCGACTTAGCTACTCGGTCGAAATCTGCTGTGCCGGCTTGGCAATTTAGAATTGAGCAACGTATCACCGAGACTAGGGCACTCATTGGAAAGCTCATTTGTTTCAGGTCGGGCAATACCCGCCCAAGAGTGATGCGCTTTGTGAGTCGAGCGTTCTCAGGGTCTGATATTAGGCCTCGAGAATTTTTGGCACGAGTCACAGAGCGTATCGACTACCTGAAACAAAAAGTTTATGCAGGGCAAACCGGATTCGGCGGTATAAAAAAAGAGTGGAGCGATATTCTCAGAATCGCACGTCCAAAGGGACCAGACGGAATGCATAATTTTTGGTTAAAATGGCTGAAAAGCTCACACGGTCGTTTGGCATCTCAATTCCAATCATGTATTGAATCAGGATTGATTCCCAATTTCATGACCACTGGTGTAATCCACCTTCTTTACAAGTCCGGTAGTGCTATGGACCCTAAAAATTATAGACCGATCACATGTCTTCCTACGGTCTATAAGCTTCTTACATCCATCCTGAGAGTAAAAATATCTTCACACTTAACTGACAATTCTATCATGTCTATCTCTCAGAATGGATGTAGAAGTGGGGCTCGTGGCACTAAAGACCTCCTTATAATTGATATGGCCATTAGCCAACAGGCACGCCGTAATCGTAAGGACCTGGGGACATGTTGGATAGACTATAAAAAGGCCTATGACTCCGTGCCGCATACGTGGCTCTTGAGGGTGCTTGAGTTGTATAAAATTGATACAACTCTATGTACCTTCCTGAAGGCATGTATGGGGCAATGGAGTACGGTCCTTTGCTATCCAGGGTGTCGACGGACCTGCGAGAATGGCGGGCTGATAAGGATAGAGCGGGGCATATTCCAGGGTGATAGTCTTAGTCCATTATGGTTTTGCCTGGCACTGAACCCTCTTAGTTATATGCTGGAGAGTTCAGGGTTAGGCTGTCGATTGCGGAGATATGGTCAGGTTATATCCCACCTCCTTTACATGGATGATCTTAAATTATTTGCCCCCAACAATTCCCAACTGATAGCGTTACTAAAGATGACCGAAACCTTTAGTAAATCTATCAGTATGGAATTTGGTGTGGACAAATGTGCGGTAAAAAGAGGGGAGATTGTGGAATCTGATGGGGTTGAGCTCTCAGATTCCACAAAACTCAGGTTTCTCTCTGCAATCGACACCTATAAATACCTGGGTATGTCGCAGGCGTTAGGCATTACAGAAGCTAGCATGAAGCAATCGTTACGGGAACGTTTCTTTGGCCGCTTGAAAAAAGTCCTCAAAAGTCTTTTGTCAGGCGGTAATAAGGTGCGCGCCTATAACGGTTGGGTCATGCCGGTTTTAATGTACTCCTTCGGCATACTCAGGTGGACTCAGACGGAATTAGACACCCTGGATAGGAGAGTCCGTACGCTTCTTACTGCATACCGAATGCATCATCCGCGTTCATCTGTGATGAGGTTGTACATACCACGGCAATGCGGGGGACGTGGCTTTTTAAATGCCAAATCCCTCCATAACCGTGAGGTGTGCAACCTCAGGGAATACTTCCTACACAATGAAGCTGATATGCATCGTGATGTAGTAAGGGTGGATAACGGATTTACCCCGCTAGCTTTGGCTAAAGAGAACTGGCGCAAACCTGTGGTATTAAGTATTAATGACCGCATGGATGTATGGAAGAGCAAGGAGTTGCATGGACGTTTCTATCGGGCTCTTCATGGGTCTGATATAGACTTACCAGCATCTGTGTCTTGGCTACGCTTCGGTGACCTATTTGGGGAAACCGAAGGTTTTGTGTTTGCAATTATGGACGAAGTTGTGATGACGAATAACTATCGGAAGTATATTCTAAGGGATGGTACGGTTGAGATATGTCGGGCGTGCCACCGACCCGGAGAATCCCTTAGACATATAATCTCTGGTTGTTCTCGTCTTGCCAACGGCGAGTATTTGCATAGACATAACCAAGTAGCCAGGATTGTTCATCAACAGCTTGCTCTAAAGTGCAACCTTGTGGAATCAGAGGTACCGTACTATAGGTATGTGCCCGACGCAGTTCTCGAAAATGGGCATATCACGTTGTACTGGGATCGATCTATCATTACTGACAGGACTATTGTAGCTAATAAACCTGATATAGTGTTGATAGATCGATCAGAGCGCCGCGCAATAATTATCGATATCACCATTCCACATGACGAGAATCTTGTGAAAGCCGAAAAAGAAAAAAAATAAAATATTTGGATTTGGCTCACGAGGTTGTCGACATGTGGAGTGTGGATTCGGCGATTTTTGTTCCGATAGTTGTATCGGTTCACGGACTGATTGCCAAGAGCCTCGAACAACATCTCCAGAGGCTCGCGTTAGGCAGTTGGGTCAAGGGCTTGATGCAGAAGGCAGTGCTCCTCGACACGGCACGTATTGTGAGGAGATTCCTCTCTCTGGAGCCCTAACCACCGGTAGCTTGGTCCCTGTTCCCGATGCCGCTGGGCCACTATTTTTTATATTTTTAAATATATTTGATTTTTTTTTATATATATAGAATGTATTTAAAAATATAATTGATATGTACTTAAACTTAAATAAAGGAAATAATAATAATAATAAATTTATTTTCAAAAAGCGCAATTGTACATTGTGTCTATCTCCAACAAACATAACAAAATACCGTTTTGGATGAAACTTTTTTAGAGACAGAGTGAACGTCAGTGTCTGTGCTAGTATCAATATTTTACAAAAAAATTGTGAACACTCCCATGAGTATATAAATAGAATGAAATACGCTAATATGCTTGCCTTACACGGTATTCTGCCAGGGCATGTATTACCTACGAGAGTAAATAGCTGTATCGATCACTTCATGCTTAAATTAAATAAAATAAAAAAATCTGCATTCATAGCTGTTATACATACATCCATCACCGATCACTACACAACACTTCTAGTATTGTCTAAAACAAAATACATGCAATCGACTCGGAAAACTACTACAACCATAAATTTTGAACAGGCGCTAAAATATCTGCAAGATAATAATATTCACGAATTATTACTTTGCAATGATCCGAATTTATTATGTACACTTTTGATACAAAAACTCATTGACTCAATAAAGTTTGCTACCAGTACTATAAACATTCCGAACAACAAACGCATAATTAAGCCTTGGATCACCAAAGGCATCTTGCGCTGCATACAGAATCGTAACAAACTTCAAAAAGAGCTACGTCGTGATCCTCACAATATTATATTAAATATAACATATACACGTTATAGAAACTACTGTAATAACTTAATAAAAAAATTAAAAAGGAAATATGAGAGGGAACTTTTATCAAATTCAATTACAAATAACAAATTACTCTGGAAAAAAATATTAAAACAATGACCTACACTAATAAAGATAAAAATCAAAACAATGAATTACTAAACATTATGACATCCCCTACTGAATCAGTAAACTACATCAATGAATATTTTGCTAACATCGGCACACAACTAGCACAACAAATCCAGCCTCACGCTCACAATGACCCCAATCGGTTTGGTAACACTTCGGTACAAGTTAACTCTTTTGTACTTCTTGACACGGACTCTGGCGAGGTTTATAGAGTGTTACAAAGCTTAAAACCTGATAGTGCTCCTGGCTGGGACAATATCTCAACGAAATATCTACTATCTAATAGTACTGGTGGTAGAAATTTGAAGACACAAATTTGTCACAAAATTCGGCCGGGTAGGTACCACCGTGCACGATTGCGAAAAACCCTCCATAGTAATCCAATTTCGGTTTGATTGCGTTCAGGGGTCAGCAAGTGCATAGCCGGGCAGGGGGGTTGTGGTCGCAGCACTAGTGGGACCGGTGGGACCGACTTTACCTTCAGCTTACCATCAGGCGAGGTGAAGTCAAATTGACGTGCCCTAAATATATAAAAAAAAAATATAAAAAAAAATGTCAGCAAAGAAGTTATTCCCATCCTAACACATTTGACTAATTTATGTTTCGGAAAGGGTAAATTCCCTCCTCCACTAAAACAATCTATCATCATTCCAATTCACAGGGGAGGGGATAGGGACGATATTAACAACTATAGGCCAATATCTGTTTTAAGCAAAATAGCTAAAATTATTGAAAAACTAATTAATACCAGACTAATAAATTATTTAAAAACATTTGACATTATATCTGACTCACAATTCGGTTTTAGACAAAATATATCCACAGAAGATGCAGTCACTGCTATGAGCTCACTAGTAGCAGAACGTCTTGATAATGGGTACAAATGCCTGACTGTCTTCCTGGATATCAAAAAACTCTGCACCAAACCTTGTAAAAAAACTGGAAAAGGTCGGGATCAAAAGTACCGCCTTGAATCTGTTTAAGGACTATCTTGCAGATAGGAGACAAAGGACCAAAGTGGGATCATTTTTAAGTGATGATGCGGAGGTATCATATGGCCCCAAGGAAGTGTACTAGGCCCTACTCTCTTTTTATTATATGTTAACGAACTCTGCAATTTGAAAATTAACAATGCCAAAGTATTTTGTTACGCTGATGATACGGCTGTAGTTTTTTACGAAAAGTCTTGGCAAGATGTTAAACGTAGTGCTGAAGCAGGTATGAACTGTATTGATGGGTGGTTAAATACTAACTTACTCACACTAAATACATCAAAAACCAAATACATATGCTTCCGTATCTATAATAGCACACAACCAAAAAAAGATTTTAAAATTACAATACACTCGTGTGACGATGCAAATGGTAGAAACTGTAACTGTCCAAGTATCGATAAGGTCACAGAAATCAAATATTTAGGTGTAATAATTGACCAAAAATTAACCTGACATCCCCACCTAGAACAAGTTACGACTAGGGTTCGTAAATTAAGCTGGATTTTTAAGACACTAACTAAGACATGTGGTGCCACGAAACAAAAGTGACAATATTGACCCATCATTTTTGATGGGTCAACATTGTCACTTTTGTTTAGAAAATACTTTTGTATTTTAACTCAAATATATATAGCCCTAGAGCAATCTCTCCTGGTCTATTGCATTCCTGTATGGGAAGGTGCGGCGAAGACAAAGTTTATACAAGTGGAAAGGGCCCAACGAGCCTTGTTAAAAATAATGTATTTAAAAAAAAATTGATACCCTACAGAAAAAAATTACCAAATCAGCGATGTACTCTGTCCGAAAATTATATATTACTCAAATAATATTAAAAAAGCATAAGACTTTAACTTACGACGTGAACATAATTAAATCCAAAAGATCATATAATATAGCCCAAGTTCCAAAAACCAGAACTAACTTTGCTTCCATACAATTTATGAAAAGATCAGCTTAACTGTATAATAGACTAAATAAAGAGTTACAGGTATATACAAAACAGTACTATGAATGTAAAAAGCATATAATCAATTGGGTAAAACCACTTACATATGATGATACGGAAACACTTTTACAACTTACTACTTAACAAATTCAGACAAACAGACGACACACACAAACACACTCTCACAACACATCAAACCCACCCTCACACATGCAAACACACCCTCTCATATACACACACACACCCTCACTCATAAACCCTCAGAGCGCTATATTGTTTGCGTATAGGGATATTTTAAAATAAAAAATTAAAATAAAAAATGCATAAAAAATTAGTTAATAAGTTTAATTATTTTTTTCATGCTAGCTTACATAGTATTGTGTTAATATTATAAGTTATGTAATGGAAGAGCGGAGGCTCCTAACACAGGCATCAGATGCTTAAAAGGAGCTTCCAAATACTACCGTAAACCATGCTTTTGACACAATAAATACGATTGCGAAAAACCCTCCATAGTAATCCAATTTCGGTTCGATTGCCTTCAGGGGTCAGCAAGTGCATAGCCGGGCAGGTGGATTGTGGTCGCAGCACTAGTGGGACCGGTGGGTGTTACGCGGTGCTGCGACGACAATCCTCTTCTGATGAGGCCGTCAAGCTGAGTGCCACCATTATTAACATGGTACGTGTATGTAATGGTGACCCTCTTTCCCGAGACTTTACCTTCAGCTTACCATCAGGCGAGGTGAAGTCAAATTGACGTGTCCTAAATATAAAAAAAAAACAAAAAAAAATATGAGCACGAGGCTTTTGAGGCTATTGAGCCGTCTTATAGTAATATTGATAAAAAAATCGGCCCGTTAATGTCCAAATCTAATTCAAATTGTAAAAATAAAGTATTTAACCTGGTGCACCAAAATGTCGAAGGTCTGACAAATGGTAAAGAATTAGAATTGGAGTTGCACATGACCTTAAATGATATTTATATTTTTTGTGTAACTGAACATTGGTTGACAGACCATCAGGTCATCTTCAACTTCAATAATCACCAGGTGGCTAGCTCATTCAGTAGAAAAAATTGCATACGTGGTCCACGTATGCAATTTAATTATTATTAATAAGAACATTAAATTTAAAGAGCGTAAAGACCTAGTAAGCCTCTCTATTGAGCGAGTTATTGAGATAGCTGGTATTGAGTTTGAGCACTTCATTGTATTAAGCGTGTACAGTCCCTCGGACGCGCCTTATGCAAGATTTGAAGATACGATGAAAGAAGCGCTTTTTAAATGCCGTTGCTCTAAAAAGTCAATAATAGTTTGTGGAGACTTTAATGTTAATATATTAGATAACACTTTAGTGCCAGTAGAGAAAAACAAAATGTTGCATCTGTTCAAGTCTTACTTTAATCTTGGTAATGTATCGAACCTACTCGAATAACTGCCACAAGTGCAACATGTATTGATAATATTTTCACGGACATTAACCTATTAACAAATGTATTGTGGATGCTGTACAGTCGAATCATCGTGGCCAATTTATAAAATGCTAGAGAAATTATTATGAAGTATGCAGAAAAGAAATTACATTTGTACCGATAAACCAATATCGTTTAGATGCTTTCAAGGAAAATATAGTGAATAAACTACCTGATTTGCCCTTGTACACTAGTGTAGATAAGTCTTATGCAGACTTAATTAACCTGATCAATACTGAGTTTGGGAGAATTTTTACCCCAAAAACATTATCGATTGGCAGCCGTCCTGTTTTCAGTGACTGGGCAACACCAGGGATTTATAATAGCAGGAGGAGATTGTATGAATTATATTCTGAAAAATCATACAATTTCAACCCTGATTTTCAGAATTATGTCAAAATCTATTCTAAAATATTTAAACAAGCCTGTTCCTTTGCTAAATCAAACTTTATAAAAAACAAAATATCAAATTCTGTTAATAAAATTAAGACTACCTGGAACATTATAAATTCCGAATGTGGTAAATCTCCAGCAGTTGTAAGAGATTACCATTTAAAAATAGACGGTCGCCATGGCACGGGGGATCTGGAAGTGGCGACAGAGTTTGAACACTTTTTTTTTCAAATATACCTGTAGCCACTACCCGAACTCTTCAGTCATCTTCCACTTCCGCTGAGTCATTGCTTATGGAATCAATTACAAAATGTGAGGACGCTTTCAGCTTCCCAGTTGTTGATAGCAAGGATATCACAAAAGCGTTTAAATCCATTGATATTAAAAAGACCGCGGACCTATGGGGATTATCAGTCAAAACTGTCTCAAGCATCATTGATGTCATTGCTCCCCATCTAGCAACTGTGTTTAATGACTACGTCACTAGCGGTATATTTCCTGATTTAATGAAACATAGTAAAGTCATACCTTTGTTCAAGGCAGGCAGCGCCTCAGATCCCTCGAATTTCCAACCCATCTCTGTGTTGCCAACCTTGAGTAAAGTATTTGAGAAATTAATTCTAGACCAGATGCTAACCCATTTTAATAAATATAAATTATTTCATGATAAACAGTTTGGGTTTACTAAAGGACGATCAACAACGGATGCTGGTATAGAGTTATTGAAATATATTTACGAGGCCTGGGAGGATAAGCAGGATGCATTAGGTGTTTTTTGCGATCTATCCAGAGCCTTTGATTGCGTCCACCATGATACATTGGTCAGGAAATTAGATTATTACGGAATAAGGAACAAGGCTCTCGGCCTTTTGACTTCTTATTTGAACAATAGAATTCAGAGGGTCGATGTGAACGGTACACGTTCGGTGGGATCTTTGGTTTCAATGGGCGTTCCACGGGGTTCTATACTTGGACCATTTTTATTTTTATTTTACATAAATGACCTCCCTTACTATGTAAGGGATAAAAATAGTATTGTTTTGTTTGCTGATGATACTTCCTTAATATTTAAAATTAAAAGACAATTAGATAATTATGACGAAGTGAACAATGCAATCTCACGAGTGGTTCATTGGTTTAATATAAATAATCTTTGCCTTAATGAAAAAAAAACCAAATGTATTAAATTCACCTTATCTAATGTTACACAGGTGGAAACCAATGTACAACTTAATGGACAGTAGTTGAGCCTTGTGGAATCAACCGTGTTCTGAGGTTTAAGTATCGATGCTTAATTACAGTGGGGATCACTATTAAAAAAATAGCTAGTAGGTTAAGTTCTGCTTCCTACGCTCTGTGAAAAAGATTAGGACTTTAACAGATATAGATACTGCTAGAATTGTTTATTTCAGTTATTTCCATAGTATTATGAGCTATGGCATTCTCCTTTGGGGTAATGCCGCAGATTTAAATACAATCTTTGTACCGCCCGGTGCGGGCAATTTATAAGTTGGGCCCAAGAGTCTCCCTCCGAGAAAAGTTCAAAGAAATAAATATTCTAACTACAGTTTCCCAATATATTTTTGAAAATCTTTAGTATGTTAGAAGAAACATTTCCAATTTTTTAAGGCTTTGTGATATACAGAACGTAAATTCTACACATAAAAACAATCTCGTGGTTTGTAATAGTCGACTCCACAAGATTAGTGATTCCTTTCAGGGTAACTGTATACGCTTCTACAACAAGCTTCCTAGTGAAATGAAGAATCTACCTCTTCATAAATTTAAAAGACAAATTAAAAGTAAACTCTGCCAAAAAGGCTACTATAAAATTCAAGACTAGACGACAAACAAGCTTGGATATGAACTGTTTGCTCTCTCTCTATGCTACTCAAATGAAACATTGTACTTAGGTTGAGTAAATATTTTTGTAAATAGACCAAAAAAAACAGGCCGCTGAGTTTCTTGCCGGAGTCTTCTCAGGACAGGGCCGCGTTTCGAACCGGTGGTCCATTTGACAAACATTAGATTAATTTTATTTTGACGTTTTACGTATAAGTAACGTATTAATGGTCTATACAGAATAAATGGTTTTTGACTTTGACTTTGGGTATAGTGTCCTATACCCAAAGTCAAAAACCAACCACAAAAATTATTTATCTATGGTGAGGTGTCCCTCACCATAGATAAATAATTTTGGCACCCTTACACTACTTTGCAGATGATAGATGATCAGGGCCGCGTTTCGAACCGGTGGTCCATTTGCCAAACATTAGATTAATTTTATTTTGACGTTTTACGTATAAGTAACGTATTAATGGTCTATACAGAATAAATGGTTTTTGACTTTGACTTTGGGTATAGTGTCCTATACCCAAAGTCAAAAACCAACCACAAAAATTATTTATCTATGGTGAGGTGTCCCTCACCATAGATAAATAATTTTGGCACCCTTACACTACTTTGCAGATGATAGATGATGATCTCATATGAAATAAATTTAATATACTCTGTGGCTATGACAGCAACAGAAAGTGGCGCCAAAGTTCTGTCCAGTAGTGTTCAAAAATGTCTAGTATATATAGAAGTCATTGTAGACAATCTTACACGTCTTACGTCTTTAGACCCGAGACGGCGTGGCGTGCGGTTTTAGTAACTACAAATAGTTGCGAGGAATTGCCATCAACTAAGTGATCTTATGTTCCATAAAGCCGGTCTAGTACTTAGTATATATAGATGTTTTTGAGTCTAATGGAATTGATCTAATAAAGCTATTTAGCTCTCTGCCTACAAGAACATCCTCTATCTCTAACGCCCAGGGGATCATATAAACCTTTCAGGTACAATACCAAGAACGAATACCTAGTTTTTTGGGTATTCGTTTTTGGGTCAGTTTGCGGATAGCACAATACCATCAGTTCAACATCTCTTTGTGCTCGCAGTGATCAGAAAAACATCGTATCGCAGAATATTGTATTTACATTTCCTTAAATAACAACACAATTACCAAGAAAAGCACTTAACCTGTTGACCCGCATCTATCTATCTATATACAATTAAAAAATCATAAATTGTTTGCATCTGCAAATCGGAGATATTAAAAACTTACTTCATGTTAAATGAACGGTTCTGAACACAAAAATATGTTTTGTTTGGAATTCTTGTCTGTTTATTAGCGATTGACGCAAAAACTACTGAAGGGATGGATGCGGTTTTTCCTAATTGCAAGGTCTTGGTCAGAATTGAAATCTGCCGTATGTATGTTTGATTGAACCTGTCTAACTAAAAGGAGAGCAGACTAGACTAGAGAGCAGCATACAAAGTGCAAGCCTTGGATTCAACCGGTTCAACGCTGGGATGATGATGATCCGCTTTTTAGTTGGTGTGACTCAGACACATTTTTACCGTAAGGAGTGCTAGTTTACTCTTTACTGTAAACTTGTAAGTACTGTTGAGGTTGGTATCGCCACGCAGACCTCTGCAGTGTAAACAGAATTTAAATAAAAATATTATTTAAAATATAAAAGAGAATATGTCAAATGAAAGGAAAAATACATCGGTGTTAGTGATTGAATAAATAGCGTTCGAAGGTTTGTTTTTCTTTATATATTCCTAGAGCCTCTAGAGGCTTTAAGAATATATAAAACCACCACGCACTTAAAAAGTATAAGCAAAGGAAGGAAGCTACTGTTCATAAAAACACGATAGTGTACACATATAAATTCGTTGATTGGTTTTGTTCTACCAGTTATTTGTATTTACGACGCAATAAAATGTATATTACTTTATAACACTGGGATACGTGTACCTACACTTATTTTTTACTTTAAGTGGTCGATTTAACTATTAAGACTTCCCTAGATAAGGGCAAGCCGGTATATTTGCGTGAAACCGGTTTGATAGGTTACACTTGGCACATCGCAATGTGAATATACCTAAGAACATATATTTTTTATGTTGGCAAACTTAAGATAGAGCACACCAGGAGATAATTTCTGAGCTCCTCTGTCTTGAGTGCGACTACTGTAACAGCTCCCTGATTGTATCAACTACTTACATCCTTACAGCGATTTTCTATAAGAAATTTCTTAACAGCAACACGGTGTTGGGACAATAAGGCTCCCGTACCTTTTTTTTTTTTTTTTTTTTTTTTTTTTTTTCGTGCGGAAATCCCCTCGGATACCCCCCCGCCGGCCAGCGGGGGCGGTTATGTCGGGCTCGAACCGACTAAAACCGCACGCCGTCTTGGGTCTGCAGACGCCGGGGTGTAAGGTTGCCCATAGAGCATATCCCTCGCACAAACCTACATTTGATCTAACTTTTCGTTACTGATGAAATGCTGACTAATTTATCAACGCAGAGTCTAAATTTCAAGTTTGTAGCTCCAGAGCTACAAACTTGAAATTTTGGCAATGCCTTTTATGTTATGAGCATCAACGAAAGAACGATTTTTGGTCTTAAAGTAAGGCATGAACGGTAAGAAGTCCGTCATTTTCAAAGTAAGATGCACGATATTTTATACCTGCTTCTAATTAGAAATAAATGTACACATATATATATTGGCGATTTTTGTAATTCTACCCCTAAGAGTAGTAGCAGTACACAGTGTGACGTATTAAAAAAAAAACTACTTACTAGATCTCGTTCAAACCAACTTTCGGTGGAAGTTTACATGGTATTGTACATCATATATTTTTCTTAGTTTTATCATTCTCTTAGTTTAGAAGTTACAGGGACAGGACATACATTTTAGTAAGTAAGTTAGTAAGTAAGTAAATTCATTTATTGCACGAAACATGGTCAGATGTTAACATATAATGGTGTACAGCATGTCTCACAGAGATTTCCGCATGCAACATTGTCTATCAAATCAAACTATATAAGCGTTTTTGACAGTTATTATGCCCAAAAAATTGAATAAATATGTAAAATTAAGGCAAACATGTCAAAAGTTAAAATGAGTCAAAATCAAAATGACAAATTTACATATTGAGACCAAGATATTAAATAAACATGAAAATTAAAGAGAACATGTCAAAAGTTGAAATAAGTCAAAATCGAAATGTTAAAATTACTAAATATGTCATAAATGTTAGGAACAGTCAACAAGATTAGATTATCATAGCAAGCAATAGTACAATCTTAATAAACTAAATATTTCAAAGTCAAATAAATTATCATGTGAAACAATGCTTCCCAATCAATGCGCACCGAAACGGCAAGAACTGCTCTTCAGGAAATCTGAAGTGTCGTAAAAGCTTTGCTTAATTAACCACTCCCGTAATGCGCCACTTTGGAAGTGTCTCTCGCGCAAACTATTCAGTTAACCTCAATACCATTTTTGAATACCTATCCATAGATACCCTACACGTATGTGTTTGTTGAAAAAAAATTTTTTAGGTTCAGTTCTATGTATGGGGAGCCCCGTAAATTGATTGTTTTTTTCTATTTTTGTTTGAAAATCTTAATGCGGTCCACAGAATACATCTACTTGCCAAGTTTCAACAGCATAGTTCTTATAGTTTCGGAAAAAAAGTGTCTGTGACATACGGACGGACAGACAGACAGACATGACGAATCTATAAGGGTTCCGTTTTCCTAAAAGAGAGAATTGAAAGATGCTATATTTTATTTTCTACAATAACCTCTATCAATTTTGCACTAATTTGGATAGATTCCGAGATATCGGGCAAAATACTTTTTTTTCAAAATGGCACCTGAAGCTGCACCGGAATCTGTCCGCCTTTTGTGTTTTCATACTCATTAAGTGATCCTAAACCTTGTAAAAAATCAAATTTGGATAGGTAATGTGCGAAGTAAAACGTTCCTAGAAAATCATAAATTACTTTTTAAGATATTCTGAACTGCATTCACAGATTTTGGAAAAATCTTACACTCAGCTAGAAATATGCCAAAATACCAAAAAAAAAAAGTTATTTTATACGTATCGATCCTATTTCAAGTGGGGATCAAAAGCTTTTTAGGATCATTTAAGGTATGAGACCTAAAAAGAACCGAAGTCGCCAAAAACTTTTCCATTGCAGATGTAACCAGGTCGAAACGTCGAAGTTATGTATTAGCTTCTATACTATTATATAAAGCTGAACAGTTTGTTTGGTTGAATGCGCTAATCTCAAAAACTACTGTTCCAATTTGAAAAATTATTTCTGTGTTAGATAGCCCATTTATCCAGAAAGGTTATAGGCTATATATCATCACGCTACTACCCAGGAGAGCGGAGCTGTAATCATAAATGTCAAGGAATCGGATAAATGTCCATTCAGAATGGTACAACTATTCATTTATGTTTCGGATAAATGGATGCCACGGGGGCAAAGTATGCCACGGGCGCTGCCGCAGGGCATAGCTAGTTTACTATATAAACCTGTGCCATCGAGGACATCCCATACCATGATCGTGTTAGTTCCCGTTAACATTGTTGTATTGCCAGTTGTATGTCGAATCATTATTCCCAATAGTATTTTTCACTCAAATTAAAGTATGTAGAATATACTGCTTCCGGGCTGTTTGGCCGTGGTCCATCGGAAACTTGTATTCGTCGTAGATGTTTCGTCGATCACTGCGGTCGACATCTTCAGTGGTGCTGCGTCGCAGCGAAATCGCCGCCGAGGAAGGTTCTCCGCACTGGACGGCGTCCCGACCTGACCACTGAAGATGTCAACCGCAGTGATCGACGAAGCGTCTGAAATACAAGTTTCCGTAGGACCACGGCCAAACAGCCCGGAAGCAGTATACTCCACATGCAACGCCGGCCGTGAAAGCCTTAAGATTTATATTCAAATTAAAGTACATACCCGATTACTCACTTTGCCACCTGACCTAACGCATCATTGAGTACACAAATAAAAAACTATTATAGTTTATAATCACACCGGTAAGTATTACACACTGATTAACTTTGTTAATCCATAAAAAGTAAAGTTATTTAATATGACATTTCTTATAAAGGAGGATTATTATGTATGATGAGGTAAGCAGACAAGTTATGTGAGTTATGTAGATACATAACTCACATAACTTGTCTGCAATATGTCTATCCTTTGTAGATACATCGCATTATCCCTCGCATTTATCCCTCTCGTACTTTCATTTCATGCCTTTCATACTTGTGGGGAAAGGGGTAGGGGACTTTGAACTCCTTAGGTGTATCTTCTTTATTTATAACAAAATAGCTGTTGCCCACGGCTCCGTCCGCGTGGAATTCTGATCCTGTTCCCGCTACTCATGGGAACCTATTCCCGAGATGAAAAGTAGTCTATGTGTCATTCCGGACTATAGTCTATTCCTGTACCAAATTTCAGCCAGATCCGTTCAGCCGTTTTTGCGTGAAAGAACAATTAACATACATACATACATACATACATACATACTCACAAACTTTCGCGTTTATAATATTGTTAGAATTTTAATTCTATTTTTCATATTTACATGCTTAGGTTTTCACTTATTATTTAGCTCAACATTTATTGCTCATAAGTTTCATTTACAATGCTTACATTTACTTATTTTATTACTGTCTTAAAATCAACTACGGGATATTCAATAACATCTTGCTTGAGATTAAATTCACGTCTTATTCCTCTTGTTCATCACAGTTTCAAGTATCTTCGTTGCAAATGCTAGAAAATCTTCTCTGTACCTACTTTTTGGTCATCAATAGTGGTAAGTTTTCTTTTGACATTTTAACTCCTAATATTAATTCTAAATTGTGTCTGTCTCGCCCGTGGATTGGCGCTCCACAATGACACCAGTTTCGCAGGCGCACGATGGGTCTTCCTTACACTTGAACCGAGTCAAGTATGCGGAAAATCCATCATGCCCCGTCAACAGCTGGGTTGTGATGCCGGCGCCCTCCATCTTACGGACGATGCTGTACCTATGCCTCAACCGCGTTTGGGAAGAAGAGCGTGGTGCCAGAAGCGGTTTCACCAAGTCCATACCTTTTGTTCCATTCGCCAAGAGTGGTCTGACGCAAACCACGCTGGACGAATGAAACCAGACACGGCTGTAGTGTGGGCCGTCTTCAGTCCAAGAGCCGCCTCCTTGGCAAGCTGATCGGCTCACTCGTTGCGCTCCAACCCTGCGTGGGCTTTGACCCAGAACAAGTAGATTTCCTAACCCTGGGCCAGGTCCCTCTTGATGTTCAGTCTGTTTTCAACTGCCAGAGGGTAGAGTACGTGACAGTTGATTACCGTCAGGAGTGCGGCTCCGCTGTCACTGAGGATGCCGAACGTGGCCGCGCCTCGCTTGAGAATCTCACTGGTCGCTTTGCATATGGCAAAGAGGTCAGCCTGGTAGACGACAGGGAAGGTTGAGGGCCCTGATTTCGGCCCCGTTATTCCATAACGCGATAATGCGGTGCCGACCCGGCCCTCAATCTAGCTCCCGTCCGTGAATATACGCACTTGGATGTTATTAGTGTTTTGACATTGCTCCTCGTCTACCAGACTTGTGAACTCCAGGCTCATATGCTCCGCGGAGTGAGGTACCTCAATAGCTGGAGCCATTAATGCGATCGCTATGTCTGCCAACCATGACTGGAGCACTCCTCTCTTTTCATCGCACATAGAGGCCACCTCTCGAACTCTGAGGTCCAGAGGGAGCAGTCCAGCCGGGTTCTGCCCTGAGTATAAGGAGACCGTCCGGTAGCTCTAACTTAATTCTTGGGCAAATCCGCGCTGCTACACTTTCAGCTGCTTCCGCACACCAAGCTTGTCCACCGTCGCACACCAACTGCTGGCCGCATACAGCACCGTTGGCTGCACAGCCGCGTTGTAGATGGTTCGGATCACCTCGTGGTGTAACCTCCAGTTGTTACGGGCCATTCGTGCTAACTTGTGACAGATGCCGATCGCCTTTCTACAAACATTTGTGACGTGGTTATTGAATGTAAGTTTGTAATCGATGGTCAGCCCCAGGATTTTGACGTGGTCGGACAGTCCAATGTCTATCCCACCCATACTGAGGCGTTGGGGCATAGTACTTAAGCCTCCGTGGGATTACCATCGTACAAGTTTCGTACGGTGCAAATTTTAGCTTCATTCCGATGCCCCATTCCCGCACATGCTCGAGAGAGACATTGGCCTGTCTCTTAATTTCCAAGGCACTGTCCCCATCAAACACCAATACTACATCATCCGCGAAAGCCTGCACACCACACCGCCCTACACTTCAACTGATGGCATAAAGGATCCAATAACAGGTTCTACAGTAAGGGTCCGCCAATTGAGCCCTGGATGCAAACTTTTTCCGTAGAGCATCTGGACTCCTCGCCCGCATACCTTACCCTTACCTTCCTGTCGCTAAGTTAACTACTGATTATTCGCCTCAGGTTTGCCGGACACCTTTCCTCCGCCAGTCGTACTTTGATGGCTGGCCACCAAGCGCTATCGAAGGCGCCCTCTGTGTCCAATGACACCACACGGACTATTCTCTTCTCATCAAGACGAGCCCTTATGTGCCCCAAGAGGTCATAGAGGGCGTCTTCGGTGCTTTTTTGACGCATAAAGCCGTACTGAGGTATACAAATCCTCGGCAAAAGGTAGAACTTGAGACGAGCAACATGTATGCTCTCGTACACCTTTCCCAAGACGGACAGTAGACCAATAGGTCTATACGACTTGGGAACGGTGTACGAGTCCTTTTTTGGCTTCCTCAATGTCACCACTACCGTTTCCTTCCATATTTTTGGAAAGTAGCCATGGTGACGGCACTGGTTCAGCAGCTTCAGGATTAGTTAGGGGTTGGCCCTAATGGCGTGGGTGCAAGTATTGGCGGTGAAGCCAGCCGCGCCTGGAGTTTTCTTGGGGTTGAAGTTCTGGAGGGCATCGAGAAGTTCCCTCACCGTAAAGGGTGAGTCATCACTATGATGACCCCGTTCGTCATCGGGACATCTGAATTGTGTCGGTATTATGCTAGCATTACACGAACTATACCTTCTTGAGTTAGGGTCAGTCCCCATCGATATTAGCATATCAAATTTCAAGTTACCGAGCACCGAGCACACGAGTTAATACTTTACATAAAATAATAAATAAAAATCGGTATAAATATGTTAAATTTGTCCTCCGAAGATTACAAAAATAATTATACAAATAGATTTATTTCGATGGTCTGTAAATTTGTTAGCAACTACTGAGGACAATTGTATACCAAAATGTTATCCTTCAAATTAATTTTCTTTGGTCAACCTGTAAGTCCATTAAAATAGACTTCACCCTTTGCATTACTTCCAAAGAAGCTGAAAATTTGGGATATACATACGAATTCAATTAAATTTTTAAGCATTTTGTATGCTTACTTTTTTCTAAAGATTTAGATCGGAAAAAGAGAACATCTAGGACGGGACTTGAACCCGCGACCAGTCCCTTACAAGGGGAATGCTCTGACCAACTGAGCCACCTAGACACGTCCCAGATATTCGAAATTCTCCGATACATTAATACGTCTTAAGGCGTTTGGTACCAATTTGGTACCTTACTTGACCATTCGGAAATCCGAATGGTCAAGTAAGGTACCAAATTGGTTCAAAGTGTGATACTCCATTTTTTCTGAGTGAACCGGTGACCTCTGTTGTGTCGTCATCTGGATATGTCGGGCGATTAATACTTAAGATGCCTATTGTGGCATTGTAAAGGTGTGTATTAACTGATGTGTAACGATACATAAAATTTATTTAATAGATTTTATATTTCAAATGTCTAAAATTATGATTTAAATGACGCTAACTCTTAGTTATTACGTAGGAATATTACAACAATTATTATTAAAAAAAGTCCTGACTATGAAATCTAATGTCAAAATCATTTACTTAAATAAAAATAGATACACATGCTTTGGAGCAGGCAGAGGCACACATCACGGACTTTTCTTTACTCGCATTAAAATTTAAATGCCAGCCTGCCGGTTACGAATCCTACTGACCCATATTGACCAATTATTTTATATACCTACCTATAATTCTAAAATATTAAATTTTTAATGGTCTTAAAATCACTTATTTTAAATCGTTATTATTAGACCTGATAGTTAACCAATACCGAAGACGGTTAAGCAATCCCATTACTGTAGGCCGTCTTTTTTTTAATTGGGAACTTTTCTTGAGGTATCCATATGAAAAACTAGCAGAGAACTAGCGAGATTTTTAACATACCAAAAGTATATCAAATATCTCGCTTAAAGCTTGTAACGCGGTATCAATGATGCAGGATCGTTCGCGGTTCGCGTTAGTTAACAGGTTCCTTTATGCCATTGTGTATATAAAGAGACACCATGTTGTAGTGCTTCAGTTGACATCCAACGTTCGCTCATCAACCACAATAGTATATACTGTGTACAATCAATATGTTGACGAGAACGATCATTTTCGCCATCCTGGGCGTCGGTAAGTGAAAAAATATGTTAAGACTCTTTTTACAGTTAATATTTCATTTAATTTATACAACGCTATACTACATTGAATACATTTTAATTTGTTATAAGAAAAAAAATACTGTTACATGTCTTAATGTTTTTGAGCAAAGTGTAATTCAATTTTAAAATTAATAATAAATACAAATTTTAAGCTTTAATTTTTGCAGAAATATTATGTGGGTTCGTATATTATTTCAGCCCCTATTCCAAAAAACTATCTAACGGCTTCAAGTTTTTACCAGTTTCGTCTCTTGTCTCTGACTGCGGTAAACGCAGTTGGTTAAAGTGAAAAAAAAATTGGAAATTTATTTTTTGAAGAATATTCACATTAGTATTCACATTAACTTCTAAATGAAATAAATCCTGCAGCTAATCTAAATTGCTTGTGTTAGGAGTGGGTTCACATCGGAAGTGTAATGGGTAGGGATCGAACCTGGACTTGCTACGATCGCCAAGTATTATGCCTGGCTTATCAGGCTGTATGTTCCTACAATACTTAATCATAATATTAAGGGGGGAATTCCTATAATAACAAACTGTGTATAATTGCTATGATCATAAGCCACATCGTAGAGTAATGACAGAGATCATAATAATAATAAAAATATCAAATATGAGAAATAATATTAAGTAAGAAGAAAAATTCTACAAAAATGAATAATGTTATAGTATAAATAAACATAACATAACATAACATAAACTCACGCCTATATCCCCGAAGGGATAGGCAGAGGTGCTAGCACCCACATTTCGCCAGTTTATGTTTAGGTCCCAATGTAATAAATAGGTGGCGAGCCTATTGCCATTAACCGGGCACTTATGAACCTACGATAAATACACACATAACTTCGAAAAGCATCGAAAAGTCATTGGTGTGTGCCATGGTAAAACCTGGGATCGAACCCGAGACCTCGTCTCAGCAGTCCATTACCCATACCACTAGGCTACCGCGGCTAGTATAAATAAACAACAACATAATCTTTTCATATCAATTTGATGGGGACAAATTATTGTCCATTATTTGCTAAACATAATTTATGACTACAGCTCTTAAAATGTAGCTTGATCTCTGTAACAGTTAGCATTAGTGCTGTAACGCTTTCGATTTAGTCCATATTTTTTGGTCGATAGAACTCTTTATTTTTTAAATAGTTATTTTAGATTGTAATTGACTGTTTTATGAACAAACATGTTTATTTTATTAACAATAATGTGTATATAGTATTATTATTTACTCTGAGGAAATAAATATTATGAGTGGGATAAGTGGTTTTAGTCGGTCCGATTCCGACACGCCCACCCCATCGTCGGCGTCGGATGGGGTGAAGCCCGTGGGGGTTTTCACACGCTAAAAAAAAGTGGGTATTTAATACTGATATACCTCAATTGATGTATCTCAACACGTAACTGTGTAGCGTAGTTGTAAAAAAAATTGAAAGTTTTATAAGGGTTCTTGTTGGTTTTACTTCTTTTATAAATAACTAGCTGACCCGATAAACTTCGTTCTAGAATATAAATAATTTAATTATCCTAATTGCTAAGGTACAGTATCCCGAGGGGGCTATCTCAAATGGGCCACTGTCAGCCCGGGTGCGACGGAATTACCATATTTGGCCACCTTACACTATAAGAGACCCGAGACGGCGAGCGTTTTGGTCGGTTCAAGTCCGACTGAACTACCCTCACTGGCCGGCTGTGAGGTAACCGTGGGGATAGCAGCAAAAAAAACTACAAAAGGCACAGTATAGTTAACATCAAAGATCATGAAAATCGGTCAACCCGTTCTCGAGTTCATCGCGGTCATTACTAAACACGACTTTGTTTTGTATAAAAATATAGATTAGCTGTTGCCTGATGAAGTCGCTCATCCGTGTTAAATTCGGAATAGATCAATGTTTCTGTACTAATGCAGTTTCGAACCCAACGTGTGTTAGGTTACCTATTCCATCGTTATATTTTCAATCATTTAACATGAAGAAATATATTTTTACATGTAACATGGAAATAAATTCTACCCGGTTGTACTATGTAAAAGCGTGATGATATTTATATTATCAAAAGTTGAGTTTCTAATCAACTTACCTTTACACTTAGGTAACTCTATAGTTTCGAGATTTCATATTTTACTGCTCATTGCCTTTTACCGTGATGATTTATAGTCCGAACGTGGACTACGTCCGAGATCTATCAAACTTTAGTATTTTGTTATGATTCGTTTGTAATAATGAAGGAATGATCAATAATTGATTTGGTCGATTTACCCTGCTGCTACTATCACAATTATGGTAGCGTGATAATATATAGAGCAGTTTATGACCATACCCTGGCTAGAAGAAAGAAGAATACCCAAAATTTCAGCTGAAACTCTTCAGCTGTTTTCAAGTGATACACGGACATCGATAATAAAAAGCAGACAGACACATAAATAGACAAAAATTCTAAAAATCACATTTTTGGCACCGGTATCTTTCCTAGATAACATAACAATTAATTATTCGAAAAAATATTCAATGTACAGTTTTCCCCTCGTTACGATTTTATTATACGAGTATGTATAGATTTAATAAGGATAAGTTTAAAAGATTTAATAAGGATAAGTTTAAAAGATTTACGTTTAGCAACCGTCAACATTATCTTTTTCATAGTCCAGTATGATCTTTTGTAGGTGCGTAATAGACCTATTTTAACCGACTTCAAAATAGAGGAGGTTCTCAATTCGGATGTATATTTTTTTATGTAGGTATGTATGTGTGTTATGTCAGTTCAAGCCCGACATAACCGCCCCCGCTGACCGGCGGGGGGGTATCCGAAGGGATTTCCGCACGAAAAAAAAAAAAAGGTATGTCTGGGTAACTCGGTATAACTCCTTCGTAAAGGGACGGATTTGCAAAATTATTTTTTATTAACAGACATTTATTCTGAAGTTGACGTGCATTTTTATCTTTTGAATTAAATCTGTAATTCATTTATTTTTCGCTATTCAGTGGCTTTTCAGTTTTGAAGCCGGTTATATTTTTAGTAAAACAATAATAATAGTGATGAATATAAAGAAAAATAATAGCAGCTCTGAACAAAAAACAAAGTTTATCTCTCAGTCAAATAATTTATTATTAAGAAGTGACGTTCAATAACCCCTTGCACTTCTATCTGTTTCGAGATAATATAAATTAAATAGATATTATTTATTATCTTTTACTTTTGTTCAGATTGTACTCCACCATACTAACGAATTTTAAAACTGATTAGTTGAGGAAAACAGACGAATTAATTAAAACCTCAGACTAAAAGAATAACAAGTTGAAACAATATCTTCAAAAGCGTTGGTAGCATAGCTTATAATAGGTTCTGGGTTTGAAACCTGGCCATGACACTACCGACGTGAGCTGAAAGGGTAATGGGAAATACTAGGTAGTAATTTCGGTCAATCCTGTTTTGTTAGACTATTAGTTCTAGACTAGACTATTAGTTCTAGTTCTAGACTATTGTTAGATCAATCTAAGAAAACGGAATATTTCTGTTAGTTTGAAAAATATTTCTGTTGTTTATGTAACAAAATAGAAAGATTCACGTTCAATTAGAACATAAAAGCTGTGGTCAAGGTTACGAGAATAACAATAAAAATGTAAAAACTAAATAAGTTCGTGGTCAAGGAGTTACGATCGAGAGGTCCTGAGTTAGAAGCCTGGCCATACACTAACGTAGTGAGGGGGAATGTTAGTAATTTCAGTTACTAATAAATATTCTTGAGTGACGGATTCTAATCTAATCCAATTAAATCTAATCAAATCAATCTAATCAAATTATTGCTTTCTCTAAATCTTAACGATTATAATGAACCCGAGGGGGTTACACCTTACAAGAGCTAATAATGGGGTACTTATGTCGGACTCGAACTGACTAAAACCGCACGGTGTTTAGATACATCGGCCTGTGTGGTCTAAAAAGAATATCTCTGAGTAACATATGCTACCCTAATAATTTAAGGGGGCCGGACTCGTGCCTCACCTAGGTTCTCCACCTGGGTGAAGCACGGGGACTTGCAAGGTCCCGTGCTCCTGATGACGTTATTGTACAGTTAACCAGTATGTTTTCCCTATATGATTCAAAAGATCTAAAACAATTCTGTAAGAGGAGTGAATTTATATGTAGAATAATATAATAAATTTAATTGAAACTGTTTTTATTTATATTTAATACAAGTTTTTGTGATGCACAGAATAGAGTTTGAGTATTATATGTATACACACCTTTTTGGAGCATAAAATTAATAAAAACTAAATTATTGCGTCTGCTTGAGTCTTTTGAATAACGTCACGGAGAGTTGGATTTCTAAACACAATAAAGAGGTAAAAAAACCATATGGTACCATGAATAAATTGCTAACAGTGATATCGCAAAATACCGATTCTATAGACATATCGGTAACTAGAAGCTAGACTTTTAAATTAGCAAATGCAGTTACTTCATATTGAAATTTCGTTGCCCCATTTTTTAGAAAAAATGCATTAAAATAAATCCTATTGATTACCTATAATTGTGCTTGACTGTACTGATCATCAGTTCTAGCACGGGATCTTGCAAGTCCCCGTGCTGCACCCAGGTGGAGAACCTAGGTGAAGCACGAGTCCAGCCCCAATTTAAGGTATAAACTATGATGGTGATAGATGATAGTAAGTGAAGTCTTACTAGACACGAAAATGTTATTATTGATCTAAATCAACACAATTTTTAATCCGGATAATAATCTAACTAACAAAGTGGAATATTTATTCCGTATTGTTCGACTAATCGAACTAACAGTCTAAATATCTTCCAGATTGCAGACCATGAACCAACAAAGGATTCATCTAAAAGAACAGAATTTTTATTCCGTTATCCGAAGGGATTTCCGCACGGAAAAAAAAAGTTACTGTGCGACTAATCGGACTAAGAGTCTTAAGTCAACTTACGGGTTGTTAGACTATGATCTGAAATGACCTGTGAAATGTGACAACCTAACCCGAAAGAATATCTGTCAAAAAAAATTGTAACACCTTGAAATCAGAGAGCATAGTCACAACTGACAATAAAATTACGAAAACAACAAAAAATATCATCCAAATCGTTCTAACCATTTTGAAGCTTTGCGCTTAGCAACAAATTAAGTGATTCATTTTGCATATTTAAGTACATACTTAGATTTGAACTTTGATATTTAATTTATTGTTATCGATTTATCACTCATATAATTTCAACCCTACCAATGGAATGTAAAAAATGACTGTAATACAACTGAGTCGGTAAATCTTCAAAAACATTTACTGAGTAATTGTAATAGCGAGCTAACCGGTCAGTTGTCGCTCATTAAACAATAGCGATGTTAAGTGTAATTCCCGGAAAACGATAAATTGTACAATTATGCCTTTAGCGCTTGATTTGTCCCGTCTTCCGTTTTCTTATCAAAGGCCGCTGACCTTAGAAAATGAACATTGTCCAATCAATATGTTTTTAAGTTAAGAAATAAATTTAATTAATTATTATCAATGTGTGTAGCGTGTTAAATAATCATCTTTGATGATATAATAAATAAAGTTTATACAAGTATGTATATCGAATGTTGATAGCGTAAAACAAACAAGTAACCGATGGCTCCTACTATATACAATTATAATGAATCCTTTTACCGATATTGTGTAATATTCATTCTTTGACCTTTTTTTTTTTCGTGCGGAAATCCCTTCGGATACCCCCCCCCCCCCCCGCCGGCTAGCGGGGGTGGTTATGTCGGGCTTGAACCGACTAAAACCGCACGCGGTCTCGGGTCTACAGACGCCGGGGTGTAAGGTTGCCCATAGAGCATATCCCTCGCACCCCGACTGACCCTGGGCCATCTCCGGTTTCGAGATGGGCCCCTCGGGTTTGGGAACCACGGTGTCCCCGTCTTGCCCCGGTTTGGGGGAGGGGCGCTAGTCGCCCCATCGTCCCGGTCATTCTTTGACCTCGATGAAATTCTGAAAGCATAGAAATGGCTTCTAAACATTTCGTAATTCTGGAAGAGTTGATTACTTTACAAGAGTTTTAGCTTACTTGAACTAAAACAAAATTGCTGCACTTTACGATTCAGCGTTCACCCGCCCAACTAAGTTTAATTTTTGTGTCAAAAGTGGGGTTACATTACGTTTTGATAATAATGTAGATCTTTTTCTTCTCAGTGGTAGGTAGATCGCTTTAAGGTTTTTTTTTGTTTCTATCGTAGAACGAAAGGCACTTATCGTTCTGTGATACCTTTTTTTTATCGTGCGGAAATCCCTTCGGATACCCCCCCGCCGGCCAGCGGGGGCGGTTATGTCGGGCCCGCACCGACCAAAACCGTACGCCGTCTCGGGTCTTCAGACGCCGGGGTGTAAGGTTACCCATAGAGCATATCCCTCGTACCCCGGCTGACCCTGGGCCATCTCACCACTAACAGCATCGCTCATCCTGTCTCCTCTGAAAGCAGAGGAGTACGGAGAGCGATGTGTTCCCGCCACGTTGGGTATTGGCCGACGATCAATGCCAACCCTATGAAGGGGTGAAGGGGAAGCCATTGACCGCCGCCCAGGGTGTACCGGCCGCTCCGATTCCGTTCCCCCCGGACTGCAGCGGGATCGGAATCGGAGCGACACTCGAGGAGGTTACCCAACACACACCCCCGTTCTGTGATACCTAGATAGAGCCCTGCCTCTGATATTTGGTTAGTATCTAAAGGATCAGATTTGCGATCGAGAAGTCACGGTTTCCATGAACCCAATGCTGTACCCACGTGAACCCACTCCAAACCTTTGAGCAAGTAAATCCCTCGTCTTCGTATTTTCTGATCTTAAGAGATCTGGAGTTACGTAGACGAGGGCGTCAGTCAATTCGCCCAATTTTCCACACAAATTATAATCTTAAAACATCAAACGTGGCCCTTAATAAATAAATAAAAAATAAAAAGCCTTTTATTTCACCCTAATAAATTAACGAATACATTTTAAAAACATCATGCAATGTATTTTAAATTTCAAAAAAATTATTAAATTAAATTATATTATTTATGAATTAATTTTATTGTATTATTATCTCTTTATTAGAATTACTTCAACTGATTTTTATTTTTATTAATAATGATTTTTTTTCTTAGTTTTTTGAGTATGGGGAACCACAAAAATTTACTGTTTTTTTTTTCTATTTTTGTGTGACAATCAACAGCATAATTCTTATAGTTTCGGGAAAAAAGTGGCTTCGACATACGGACGGACAAGCAGTCAGACATGACGAATCTATAAGGGTTCCGTTTTTTGCCATTTGACTACGGAACCCTAAAAAGGTAACCAAGGATTTAGAACTATATTTTCTTCAATTTGTTCCAGAAATCTGTCAATTCCGGGAAATAGGGAATCTAAATCACTTTATATTCACAAACCCTGAAATCAACTATAACTTGAAATCATAATGAATGAATGCATCAAATTGAAAGGGTCAAGAGACCGTCCCAATCGAACTCAATATTGCTTGACCGACATATATATGAGTAGTTCCTACAGATCTATAGTATGGTTGTAAAGTTGAACACATCTCGACCCCTCTTCCGGCGAACTCATCCCATTTACCAATTAACTCGATCAAGCCCATTGTCTGAAGCCTGTCGCTGACAGCTCGACCGTCGTGTGATATTAGGAAATCGGGATATATGAAATGGACATAAAGTAGATATTTAGCAACATAACATAACTTCACGCCTGTATCCCCGAAGGGGTAGGCAGAGGTGTATCATACACCACCGATTCGCCAGTTATGTTAAGGTCCCAATGTAATAGGGGGTGAGCCTATTGCCATCTACCGGGCAGATTATTAAGCGAGCGATAATTAACATTTATTAATGCACACATAACTACGAAAAGTCAGAGGTGTGTGCCCGGGGTGACTGGGGATCGAACTCGAGACCTCGTCTCAGCAGTTCGTTACGTACACCACTGGGGTATCGCTTTATTTAGGATGGTAATAATATTGTCTATTACCCAAATTATAAAGATAGAGTCCAAATTAGGTAAGCTTGTTTATATGTTTGGGGTAATCTTCGGAACCACTGCACTTTTTGGAAGAAATCTATTCCCATTTGAAAGGTTACAAAATAAAAATATAATAAATAAGGTTAAATATTACCATTTTGATTTAATGAATAATTTATACTGCATTCAAAGATTTTCGAAAACTCGCTTGCCGCACTCGGTAATGGAACCGACTAAAATCTGAAAAAATACATCCTGTACTTTTATGGCATCAATCGATAGGGTCAATCATAAGGATCAAATCTCTCTAACAAACATGGTAGAATAAATAGAAAGAGATCCAATTGAGTTTAAAAGTTTTTAAAATCAAAATGAAGTCTTCTTTAAATACAATAAGATACTTTCCCTCCATGATGCAATATAAGTGGTAGAAATTTGATGACACAAATTTGTCACAAAATTCGGCCGGGTGGGTACCACCGTGCACGATTGATAAAAACCCTCCATAGTAATCCAATTTCGGTTTGATTGCGTTCAGGGGTCAGCAAGTGCATAACGATTACAATAATATCTGGGTGTAAGGGGATCCAATAAAATGTACGGAGCCAAGCCAAACTCACCTGCAAACCAGTATGCCTGATGATTCGCGGACGAGGCTCTGGCACAGGCTTTCCTCTCAGGGTTTAGAGGTCTGAGGTCAGGCGGAGGTCGATCCCATAGAAGCCCTATAAACCAAACCAAAAGGAGGATCATGAGTGAGCAGACTCTGGGCTGAGAGGTGAAAGACTCGAACGCAACCGGGAACAACGCTAAGTTGATGATGATATCTGGACCTGGCACACAAGGCACGTTAGGAAGAAGAGTGAAAGTCCGACTGAGGTCGGCTTGCTTCGATTTCGAAAGAAAGAAGAAAGAAAGAAAGATATATGTCGGCTTGCTTCGAGTTAGTAAAGCATTGTCTCTTTCACAAAGTGCATGTCTGCAGCTTGATATATTTTATGGTAGTTAAAACTGAAGATATATTATATTTAAGCATTCAAATACAAAAGTAAGTCGTACTCGTTACTAGTCCAAAAATAACCCGCCCCTGACCGTTCCCGGTGCAAAAGTGCCCATCACACATCGCGTATCTACGCTGGATTGCTATGGCCAGCCTCTGTACCTGGAATGATCCGGAACGAGAGTCACCAGTCGTCACTTTGACCCTTTGTCCGATTTCCTTTATAAGTGCCGGATGGGGCTTCCCTGCCCCAACTGCCCGGGGTTTCCACTGCTACCGGCATGAAGGTGTACAGCGGCTCCAAAGCGTTTTAATATTTTAACCATACAGAAACTGTTTTTACTACTCAATATCAAACTGTTAATTCGATGTGCAATAGAGAGAACGCTTGACAAAACCGAAACAAGCATTGTTCCTTGCGAAACGACGCGGTGCCAAAACAAAAGGTGGTTACTTAGTAATATGTAAAAAAAGTGACATACATGAACTTCCCAATCATCATCATACACCGTTATCATTCTAGTGACTAGTTTAAAGATGATATAATGTCGTAATAACAAGATAATAGGGTCAAATGAGGTTAAAAGATAACCATTCTAGAGTACCTAATACTTATCTTGAAATAAATATAATTAAAACTGTATTATTAACTACGTACCTATTTAATTTACGTCGGTTCAAGTCAACAATACCGCTTTTGTATGTTATCATTATTTCAAAAATACTTCTTTTTTTTTACATAAAGTGTTAGTAACCGAACATATTAATATTCCCTCCAACCAACTTGTGTTAGGAGTGGGTTCACGTCGGTAGTGTTACTGCCAGGATTCGAACCCAGCACCTCTCGATCGTAAGGTTGACTACTCAACCACTAAGGTACTAACGCTTTTGACTAACACAAGTTGGTTGGTTGGTAACATAATATTGTACTTAGATTACTTTCTAGGACAAAATTTTTGTCCTAGAAAGTAATCTACAATATTATGTTACTACGACACACTCTTTTATTATTTATTCTGTAAACGTCAAAAAATAAAAAATAGACCAATATTTAGGACCACCATTGTCCTGAGAAGACTCCGGCGAGAAACTCAGTGGGCGATTTTTTTTTGGTTTATTTATAAACAAGTTTATAAACTTTTTTTTGAGTAGCAAAGTGAGAAAGCAAACATTTCATATCCAAGCTTGTTTGTCGTCTAAATATTCTTGAATTTTATAATGGACTTTTTGGCAGAATGTTTAGTTTTAGTTTGACTTTTAAATTTATGAATAGGTAAATCCTTCATTTCACTAGGGAGCTTGTTGTAGAAACGTATACATTTACCTTGGAAGGAATTACTGATCTTGTGGAGTCGACTATCACAAACCACAGGCTTGTTTTTATGTCTGGTATTTATGTTATGTACGAATATATCACAAAGTTTTAAAAAATTGGAAATATTTTATCGAACATACAAAAGATTTTAGAAAATATACTGAGACACTACAGTTAGAATATTTATTTCTTTAAACTTTTCTCGGAGGGAGACTCTTGGGCCCACATTTTAAATTGCCCGCACAGCCCGCTTTTGCCCGCATTACCCCGAAGGAGGATTCCGTGGCTCATAACGCTATGAAACTAACAAAACTGAAAGAAACTGTTCTAGCCGTATCTACATCTGTTAAAGTTCTAATCTTTACTAGGTAATTCAATTTTCACATTTTAAAAACTAGGTAATTCTATTTTCACATTTATAATGTACCAACCATGTACCAACTTTCTATACAGCCACTCAATTACAGCGCGATGTAAAATTGAAATAAAATAAAGTTAAGTATTGATTAAAGAATATATATTTTTTAAATAACTTTCCTTTAGTTTTAACAATTTCCTTAAAATAACATAGATTTGGGCAAAATATTTACCATTTTTTCAATGATGAAAATGAAAAATAATGGTTGAATAGCTGGCCGGCCACAGAAAAAAAACAAACAAAATAGGCGGAAAAGCGGCATTTCGATCTTTGTTTTTCGATTTCAATTTTTTGTTTATACGTCCATATAGCAGAGATTTGTACCTATTTTTTCTTTAGCTAATTCATGTTTTTATTTCTACTTTCCTTGTATTCGTAATGAAAAGCACAGTGTTTACCTCGGGTTAAATACTTATTTAGTCCCTCGAACAATTGGCGCCCTCACTTCGTTCGGACGCCAAACCTCGTCTCGGGACTAAATAAGTTACTTTCACCCCTTTTTTTTTTTTTAACGTGCGGAAATCCCTTCGGATATCCCCCCCCCCCCGCCGGCCAGCGGGGGTGGTTATGTCGTGTCTCGACTAAAACCGCACGGTGTCCTCCCCAAGTGTCCGTTGCCGGGCACCCCGGGTAAGCCCTCGAAAGGATAACCCCAGGGTTGCCGGCGGACTTTGGCCGCCACCGCGGCCTCGCCTGTTGGGGTCGGGTTTTATCCCGCTTCGGTGAGTTAGGGTAACAATGTAGGTACTATTTATCTCTTACGTAGTAAGGGAGATCATTTATGTAAATTAACTTTTCATATGCAGAAGCACTGATCAGTGCACGTCTATTTAACTGCGTAAGCACTGATCAGTGCTCTGGTCGCCGTCAAATGTTCTGAAATCGCCGCCATGTTGCCGCACCGATTAATATCGTTTCACAGCTACTTCGCGCCTATGAAAGGTTAATAACAAGGATCCAAGTATCGAACCCTGTGGAATGCCCATCGAGACCGAAGAAGTCAGAAGGTCGAGAGCCTTATTCCGTAATGATCTAATTTCCTGGCTAATGTGTAATGGTGGCCGCTATTGAAGGCTCTGGATAGTTCGCAGAAAACACCTGCTTAGCCTCCCAGACCTCGTAAAAACATTTCAATAACTCTATACGATTACTAGCAAGCAAACCCAAAGTGTTTGTCATGAAATAATTTATATTTATTGAAATGGGTCAGCATCTGATCTAGAATTAATTTCTCAAATACCTACTTTACTCAAAGTTGGCAACACAGAGATGGGTCTGAAATTCTCTGACGCTACCAGCCTTGAACAGAGGTATGACTTTACTATGTTTAATTAAATCAGGAAATAAGCCGCTAGTCAAACAGTCATTAAACACAGTTGCTAGATGGGGAGCAATGACATCAATGAAACTAGATACAGTTTCGACTGATAATCCCCATAGGTCCGTGGTTTTTTAAATATCAATTGATTTAAATGCTTTTGCGATGTCCTTGCTAATAACACAGCTCTATCTAAACCCAAAATAAGCTTAACTACTTATCTTGTGATATGGGTTCTAATATGCGAATAAACATACTTAGATACATTTTTTTTTGAAAATACATACATATTAAACATCCAAACCAATGCAAATTAATATATACTAATACATACAATGCTGTTTTTTTGGCGTTCGTTGATATATCAATAATGAAACCGTAACTTTCTGTAGGTACGTGAAAACAGCAGGCCTGGGGGTGGCAGGTGAAGCCGCCTGTCACCCCAGCAGAAGCAGGCCGGGACGGTGGGGCGACTAGCGCCCCTCCCCCAAACCGGGGCAAGACGGGGACACCGTGGTTCCCAAACCCGAGGGGACCATCTCGAAACCGGAGATGGCCCAGGGTCAGTCGGGGTGCGAGGGATATGCTCTATGGGCAACCTTACACTCCGGCGTCTGCAGACCCGAGACGGCGTGCGGTTTTAGTCGGTTCAAGCCCGACATAACCGCCCCCGCTGGCCGGCGGGGGGGTATCCGAGGGGATTTCGGCACGAAAAAAAAAAAAAAAAAAGGTACGTGAAAACAAACTCGAGTCATTGAGATATTTGACTAATCCAATTAATTTGCCTTAACATCTCGCCATCACCCAAGTCCATACTAACACCTATACTGGTTACTGTGATTTATATTCCAATATTCGTTGTGGTGGAAGTTTGGTGATCTGAAACGCTGTTTTTTATTTTTCTGTACCGTGGTGAAAATCTCGGATGCAACCGGTATGCGGGATAATAATGATGCCTTACCTTAAAAAAAGAGAAATATAAAAACATTTCGATAAGATTTCATTTATGACAATTACAGTTGTATTGGCGGAGGAACTCAAGGTACCACCGGTTCAACAAATAAAAGACATAATCCAGGAGCAGTGCAAGAAAAACGGCGCAGAAGATAAAGCTACCGATATCGAGGTTGGTAGTTAGTGTGTACCAACTATGCAGCTCCACCCGCATGAAATACTGTAACCGACCTCGCGGCCAGTGGGAACCTATCTTGTGGCTCGCGAGAGCGGTAACAGTATTCCACGTGAGCAGAGCCGCTGGCAATGGCTAGTCAACAATATCAAAATGATCGTTCCTCTTTGATCTGAAAGTAAAGAAACTCCATAATCACCTTCTAGCACTTGCAATGTAATAATAGTTATTTTCTTAGAAATTAGACCACGTTCATAATATAGTATTTTCTTATCGCCGATCAAACATTAAGATGTCGTTACTTCCAGAGATGCGATTTATTTGAAATACTTCTATTTAAAATGCAAATACAAAATGCAAAATACCTATTTTGTATTTTGCATTTAAATGCCTTTTAGTAAAAAGCATTTTGTATTTTATTTGAAATACCTTTCGAGATGTATTTTGCATTTTTAATATTCATTTCAAAATGCAAAATGCTTTGTGAATAAGTTTAGCCAACATTACCAGTGAAACAAAATGCGTGCCCTTTTTTTCTTCTTTGGTCAGAGTGCGCGCCTTATGTCTGACTAGTGTCAATGTCAAACGAAAACGACGAACATTATCTATGGCTATAAAAACGCAACGCCGCTGACGCCTACGATTCGATTTCGGAATTGCGATTGCGGAACTCGGGGGGCAGAGTTCTCTCCCGCTCCCTTTCCGCCGTCTCTTTCGCGCGCATTACCTGCTCGCAGAAAGAGGCGGCGGCGTGCCACTTGCTCCCGTTGGAGACCACGGCCCTCACCATGGTCTCCAGCGAGAGAACGTCCACGCCCAGGACCGCAACGAGATCCTTGCGTTGAATCGCCCACGCAGGGCACTCCACCAACGTGTGGAGCGCCGTGTCTTCGCCAGGATCCTCGCAGTACTGCCACCGCGGCGTTGTCTCCCGGTGGATGCGCCATAGATACTTACAGAAGCACCCGTTTCCGGTAAATTTCTGGCACATACGGTAGGAGAGGTCACCGCGGTGCTTCTCCATGCATTCCTTCAGGCCGCCAGAGACTCCGCCCATACGGGGGCACCGTACAAGGTCATGCTTCGCACGATCCCCAGGTAGTCTCCTAGTGGGGGCGTTGGGTCCCGTAACGTTGGGTATCAGCCGCGATAGCGCGGCCGCAGCCCCCCTCAGTTTCGGGGCCAGACTTCGGATGTGGCCCGAAGTCCCATCGGCTATCAAGTACGAGCCCGAGGTACTTCATCGTGGGCTCGATGCCAATGCTTACGCCCCCTACGGTTATGCTAGTTCCCGCAGGTGGCACCCTCCGAGGCCCGTGAAAACACATAGCCTCGGATTTGTGAAGAGCCACCTCGAGTCCCAGCCGCCGTATTAGACCCACGACTTGAGCAACTCCTGCCGTGGGCTTTACGCACAACGAGCAACGAACCGCACAACACCCAATCGTATCCTATGTTCCACAGGAGTGGCCCTAGGACCGACCCCTGTGGAACACCGCACGATTCTTCTCGCCGCCCTGGCCCTAGCCAACCCGGATAAACTATGGCCCTCTCGGATAGGTATGCCCTGACAATGCGGCGGAGGTAAGGAGGCACTTCGTGATACGCGAGCGCCTCACTAACGCAGCTCCAGAGTGTTGAAGGCGTTGGCGATGTCAAGAGACACCGCCATCACCACCCCACCCCGCGTGACTACTTCCTACGCCAGGCACCTAACGTGCTTGATCACTTCCACAGTGGAGCGCCCCCGACGGAAACCGAACTGGTTGTCCGTCAGGTCTGGCCCCACGTTCGTGATCTGTTCGACGAGGCGCTCTGCAATGATCCGCTCAAAGAGCTTGCACATCTCGTCGTCGGTCGCCCCGCCTTTCGGATCAGGGCCAGTTTCCCCGTCTTCCACGCCTTTGAAAACTGGCCCCTTTCGAGGCATGCGCTAAAGAGCGCGACCAGTCGAGGCGTTAGTTCCTCAAGGGCCAGGACTTATGCTTGGCCTGGAATACCGTCGGGTCCGAGGGCAGTACATTTCCGAGCTTTAAGCCGGAGCACTGCTACCCCTAGCTCACTCTCCCTGACTTCAGGCACATCTTTTTCGCTATTATCAGCGTCAGAGCGGAGGAATATGATCCTCCGCTCTCGCTGGGAACACATCCTTACCAAGTTCAGCACCAGTAGAAAGACTTTTTCGTACGGTGGGATGATTTATGAGACCTCACAGAAGAAAAATGAGTGATGATGTATTGTATTCGAACAACAGGTATTGTTAAAAAGCGTAATAAATAAAAATTGATGTTTATTTTTTTCACTTTTAAACAATACCAGTTCAATTGTTATTAATAAAAGAAAAGTGTTAAAATAATAAAATAAGAACTAGATGCACAATCAACCGAAATAAATGGCCACACATTTCACAAAATGGACCCATGGCTATCTTTTCGTTAGTCTAACTGTTGACATTATTTTAAGTTAGTATTATTATTATTTATAACATAACAGAATTGATTGATACGCGTACTGATAAATATGACCAAAATGTCCTGCATAAGATGCCATTTGGTTGGGCATTGTATCTCTATTCTATTTCTCATGATAAATACCTAATATAAATAAAAATATCATTCGATTTGGTCAAACGTTATTTTATTTTGAAAAAGTATTTTGGAAATATCTATTTTGCATTTAGCATTTGAAATACAAAACGCAAAACTATTTGGTATTTTGCATTTGAAATAGTAAATCTGAAAAGTATTCTGGTTACTTCAATGTTAAATGCGTTTGTTTCAGAATGCTGGTAAAACCTTCATAGAGTGTATAAAGGGCCTAGTTGATGTTGATCAACTGAAAAGAGAAATCGCTGAAGCTAGACCCAACGGTGCTCTTGATGAAGTATTCAAGAAGTAAGTAAAAAGATAGAAAAAAGAAAGTATGTAGGTAAATCATTCAGCTCCGGCACATCTACTTAATCCGTAACTGTTGTTCGTGGCTATATTGTCCTTCTATCTTAGGGTTATTCTCACTAGTTCCAGTGTAATTTTTGTCCCATGGAATTAGTGAGTTTCTTTTTATACCCGCGGCCTTAGGCCTCAAATCTCCTGAGACGACGGTAAGCGGCCTGACGGGATGATTCTGGTACCATGGAGGATGGGCCGGGCTTTGGTATGGGATACCACATGCGCCAATACACTTGCGGCGTCCTACCTGTCGGTTACCAGTAAACGAGCTAGTGCAGCGGCGGATGCTCGCGAGCGTATCAAAATTGCCAAATCCAGTTGTCTCGGCGCCCAATACAATTTTTTTCGCCTTTGGCGTCGAGACTCTTGGTCCTTGGAGTAGTGGCGCGCATGGGCTTCTCGTGGAACTTATCAAGCGGGTGAGGGAAGAAACTGGTGATCCTCGTGCAGGCAGTTTTCTCGCGCAAAATCTTCCCATTCCCAATTCAGCGCGGGAATGCTGCCTGCGTCCTAGGTTTGGTTGAAAAAACTAGGTCCTTTCGGCTGGGTGCCGAAGGGACTTAGTTTTTTCAACCTTTTTTAATATATTACGATTCGTTTTATGTACTTCGTTTGGTTTTTAATTTAATTGTATTTTTATTAACGAAATAAATAAAATCTAATATTGAATATTTCAAGTATGAACTTCTGTTACATTTTTAAGTTTAATAAAAAAATGCAATGAATTGAGTTTAGTAAAATAATCATCGTGATACAGATTGGAGGATTAGTGGGTTCAAAGAAGTTTAGCCTCATTTTGCTAGACGGAAATATATACACTAAATTTCATGAATTTTATCAACTTAAACTGAAATTACTGATAAAGTTAGTTTACCAGCGTGGTCTAAGGCCAAACTCAAAAAATAAATAATTCTCTGAATATCTCAAAAAATACTTTAAGTAGGTATTATTAGATATCCGAATCGGAAATGAAACGGTCATGACACGAAATATTCCATTATAATCCTACCAGTAGATAGGTACAACTTATTTTCAAAATACAAAAATACCTACTCAAAAAATCAATAAATGGATCCAGTCCAATTCATTATAATTTTTTTATATTATTACAGATATTGCGCCAAATCTGCTCAGTTGAAAACTTGTATCGCCAATGTCCTGACCGGCGTATCTCCTTGCGTTGATGCCGAGTCTCGAGAACATTTCACAGACATCAATAACGGTGCTGGTCAACTAATAGACTTCGTGTGCTACAAGGATGGCGACAGAATTGCCTGTAAGTATAAAAGTCTCAGCTGAAGTGTTTGTGGTCACAATAACATCTTTGGGGCCGAAGCCAACCTCACCTGGATACTGATTCACGAGTGAGGGTCTGGCTTATGCTTTCCTCTTGAGGCTCAGGGGTCAGAAGGCAGTAGCGATGGTAAAAATTAAAAATAATATTATTTAAAAATTAAAAAAGCCCCAACACAAATTTAGTTATAGCTAAGAACCAGCTCGATCATATCGGCTTTCAAACAAAAAATCTGCATCAAAATCGGTTCATCCGTTCGGGAGCTATGATGCCACAGACAGACACACAGTCAAACACGTCAAACTTATAAAACCCAATATATAACCAAATCATAAGGGAAGGTGAGTAGTAGGAGAGTGGACCCCGGGCTCCAGAGTGCAAGCTTTGGATACAATCGAGATTGGCGCTGGGCTGATGAAGATGATGATGAAATTCTTAGCTGGCAGTAGACCACACATCACAAACATGTTTTATTGATGAAATTTTAAAATGCTTTTTGACACAATTGAATTTTTTCGTGTTAATTTCTTTCAGTGTTCATTGCCGAGGGCGGTCCTGAGTGCTTCCAGAGCAAAGCTTCTGATATCAGGACATGTGGAGAGTCCACGAAGAATTCTCTGACGAGCATAGAAGACGCCAAGAAACTCAGTACAGAAGTAAGTAACACGTAAACAGTAGTATCCGATAGGATATGAAATATTAAAAAACTTAATCCCTAGAATACTTATTACGCTGTACAACGCCGCCATTTGTACTTTTTTTTTCGTGCGGAAATCCCCTCTGATACTCCCTCGCCGGCCAGCGGGGGTGGTTATGTCGGGCTTGAACCGACTAAAACCGCACGCCGTCTCGGGTCTACAGACGCCGGGGTGTAAGGTTAAGGTTAGCATATCCTTCGCACCCCGACTGACCCTGGGTCATCTCCGGTTTCGAGATGGCCCCCTCGGGTTTGGTAACCACGGTGTCCCCATCTTGCCACGGTTTGGGGGAGGGGCGCTAGTCACCCCACCGTCCCGGCCTGCTTCTGCTGGGGTGACAGGCGGCCTCTCCTGCCACCCCCAGGCCTGCGAGCATGGAGGACGGAGGTCGTTAAGTGACCTCCGGCGCCTGAGTCGCCTGCGACGCGCGGCGAGCATGTTGCAGGCTCGGTGGGCCGGGAGAGTTCTAAATCTCTCCGGGGCGCTCCGCCATCTCCTTCGCGAGCATTACATGCTCGCAGAAGGAGGTGGCGGCGGCCCAAGCGCTCGCGCTCCGCACCATTGCCGCAATCATGCTCGCCATGATACGTCGTGTTCTACATTATTTCTTCTTCATATACATAGTCACTTACAGAATCACTTAATAAAGTGCAGATCAGACCCTATAGAACCTATCTATCGAAAAAATTATACGAATTTGTAATCTGTCTACCTATTAATTCTACAAATTTTTTATGTTTAAAAGAGAGGTAGGACATGACGGTATTCCCGTCCAACTGTGCAGTCCGACTGGGGAAGTACCTCCGCCCTACAGAATACCGCGGCCATGATAACCTCGTGTTGTGTTCCCGGCGGTGAGTAGGGTAGCCAGAGCTCACTGAGAGTTTTTGTGCTGTCAGAGGGAAGAGTCTTCCTTCTGACAGCACAAAAACTAAAAAAGAAGGGAGAGGCGGGAGTAGCCTTTGGTCTTCCTGGAAGACTAAAGGCTATTCCTGCTTTGCAATTTCTTTTTTTTAGGGTCGGCAGCGCGAGTGTGACGCCCCTGGTGTTGCACGCGTCCATAGGCCACGGTGACCGCTTCCCATCAGGTGGGCCGTGAGCTTGTCTGCCACCTGAGTAGTATAAAAAAAAAGTATTTATTATTAAAAGCAAAACATTACATTAATATATAGTAATAGCAACAAAGAAACCACTAAGGTTTATTATACCTGTGCTATAACAATAACAGTCGCTAAGGTATAGAACAAGGTCAAGTGAGACAACATTCAAACAAAGAAGAACAAATCTCCACATACCCGTAAATAATAATTAAAAAATGTAGTTAATTACAATTTAACACATTTACCCACGAAACATTAATGCCAAGAAAAAATAAAAGAGAAATCAGCACTACAAGGAATTTTAAAAATATGCTTCAAGTATCCGCTGGCCGGCGGGGGGGGGGGGGGGGTATCCGAAGGGATTTCCGCATGAAAAAAAAAAAAAAGAAAGGTACCAACGGAAAATGCATCAACGCAGAGCCTAAACCCTCGCGGACTATAAACTTGATTTTTAGCAGTTTATGCCTTCTACATTTTAAGCATCTGCTAAGGAAGGACTTTTGAAAATTTTACCACTAATTTTATAAAAACGTATGATTAATTCAAAAATAAGGTACGAAGGAATGGATTGTGTGGAAGTTCCTCATTTTCAAAAATAGAAATTTCAAATTGCACGAAATTTCAAATGTGTTCAAATGCGCTCAAATCATCACAAAATTCATTCTCGTTGGCTGTACGATTTCTCCATTCTGTAGGTATCATATGTATCTATTGCTCAATAAGCTTATGATTAGTACATATAGTGACTCCTAAAATTTCTAAATCCTTCTATCATCATAGCTATTTTAAATGAACAGATATTCCACCAGCGAGGATAAGAAGATTAATGTTACCGATTTATAATTGTTTCTGTGTTTTTTTGCAGGAACGTTGTGCCAAATACGACGAATTGGTGAACTGCATAGTACAAAAACTGGAGACATGTGATACGCCTACACCCTCAAACATGTTTGAATCGCTAGCTAAATTCGTCCGCAATAGTTCGCCCTGCGCAGTATGTGTTTTTTTTAAATATTATAGCAACACACGAGCTCAAGGTGTCTATAACCGCCACTAAATACAATCCTAACCAAATAGCACCGCTAAGCTGCAGTTGTAAGTAACTAAGCGTCAGTCTTTCGTAACAGTAAAGAAACTCCAAATCCGAATGGAATATCCATGTACACAATACCTCCTTCTAGTTCCCGAATCCGATCTGCTGATGATATTGATACAACACACACATACTTGCTTATACGGTCTGTGTGATTTCACATCATTTTCACATGTATCCAGCGCCATCTAGCGATAGCAAGTTGGGCTATATTGATACTACAAATCCTAAATCGTGTAATTGAAATACTGACAATGATTATCAATATAATATACAACATCCCAACGTCAACCGCCAGGCGTGATCACCTTGTCTGGTCAGAGGATTCTTCCTTTGTGTCGAAGGAACATCAACACCCGTTCCTCCACATACTGACATAATAGCAGTAAGAATATTTCAATATCAGCAGCAGATCACGTGGTTTGAAGATTTACACTAACACAATTCTATACATCTGTGTATAAAGTCTTGCGCAGTTAATGCATTTTGAGTCGTCATATTTCTCTACAATAGGTCTGGGTGAACTTCGTACTTATCTTCAGCACAAAGGTCACCCAGATATGGATTTCAGTATGTGTAAAATCTAACGATTTGCGTCAAATTGAGTCTTTAGAATTTATTTTTATAATTTTTTTACAGAAATCTACATAAACCAAGTCAACGCAGAGCTGCGGATTCATGAAAGTGCCAATGAAGAATATTGTTAAACGTTATGGTAATTCTGTAACTTTTAATAAATAAACAGTGAAACTATCACATGCCATGTTTTTATTAGCAAATATATTAATAATCAATACATTATTAGGAACGCTCAAAGTATTTTAATCTCGTAAAATCTATTGACTTTCGTCGTCGGGAAGAAGAGAGGGAGTCCAGTTTAGATCTACTTGCGTTCGTTTTTTAGAGCGTATCGTACAACGGATTTATAATTTGGTACCTATATAGAGTAGTTATAGAGTAGTTAAGTTAGAGTAGTTAAAGTTTAGAGTAGTTCATAAAGAACTAAAACTTCGGTTTTAACCATTCTAAGTATATATCGTGTTTTAATTATATATTTTTATGGCTACCTGTCAAAATTCCTATTTTTGCGGTTTCGGGTTGCTTCATGCTAGTGTTTACGCCGAATGAACTACCACGTGTCATTTTTGGGCCCGACTGCGGGATAAATGCGTTTCATGATACCGATTGCCCTAAATTTCAGTCCGCAATTGCGGATGTACGTTTCATGGTAGGCCTACTGATCAGACTGATCTTGGTGCAATTAATCGTTATTTCGTTATTCCCAGTTGTATTACAGGCTGTGACAGCTTCGAAGCCCGGGGTCTGTTTATTCCGTCTACTCTTTTTATGGCTTATACGGCTCTTATGGGAACGACTACCGTCTAAGCCTCTTTTATGATGAAATAGCTGTGCCCCCAACTTCATCCGCGCCGATTTCGATTTCTTAGGTTTTAATTTGTTTGCGCGGAGCCCAAATTATCTTGCTAAATAAAAGTTACTAGCCTTTGTTACGCCTTATAATATTACCTATCTGCCAGTTAAAGTCCCGTCAAAATCGGCCTAGCCAGAAAGACAGACAGACAAAATTTAAAAAGAATGCTTATTACTTCGAGCCACCAACCAGGTGGACACCGAAGTCTTAAAATCACGCAAAAAAAATCAAAATCTTACACCCACTTTTTATCACTTTTCTCGACGTTTCACATGATTCTAAGTCTAATTAAGCAAAAAAAAAATGTTTGTGTCGGTCTGTTTGTTGGTCTGGATGTCTGTTTACTCAAGAACCACTTTTCCGATTTAAAAAATTCTTTCGCCAATCATCTTGTTTGGTTAATGGGAAGAACTGATTAGATTTCGGGGTTTGTACGTTCAAGGTTTCGGGTACCTACCATACAAATTGTCCCTAAAAAATATTTTTTTTGTGTTTTTGACGTCGAAGACGTTTGATTTGATTTCATTTTCTTCATATTTATGGCTCAATATATAAAGACGCGTCGAATAATATGCATAAAGCCTAAGGTCTGTAATTTTTTTTTTAGGTGAAACCGGTAAGGTTCAAATAAATAAATAATTGTGGAAAAGTACAAGTGATTTATTCAATATGTGTAGCAAGTTCCACCAAGTGCCATCAATCTCCAGTATAAACAGTCTGTAATTTTGAATAAAAATACTGCAACAAAAATATCTAAGTTTGGCCCGAAGTTTGACAATCACTGTGTGATTTCCGCCCCACTAGATTTTTTGTTATGTTTATCGTCATACACGTATATTATTACCTACTATTACAAGCAGACACTTCATCATCGGACACTGGGTAGCATTCGAACCCAACACTGAAGATAGATCCATTATAAGAATTACTTATATGTTACAATAACTTAAAATTGTGTCTGACAGTATATCTGCCGGTTCAATCATCAATAAAAGCCAACTGAATCGATTTTTATTAAATATTTTGTTTTTGAAATATCCCTCAGTCCACTAGGATCCACTGCCAGATACACCAATACAGCAAACAACACTCTGGGGTTCACTGTGATCCACCGTTGGTCTAGTGGATCCTGTGACATTTATAACCGTTTTAGAATCCACCATCTGCTCCACTCGTGGATCGAACAGCACTCAAGGAGATAGATCCATCACTAAATAGATGGGTAGATACATCTAAAAGTATGTAGGTAGGTATAATAAGGTATACCTACATACTTTTAGACTTACTTATCGAAGTTGAAAGCAATTATCGTAAAAGCAAAGATATCCACATCAAATGGAGGGGGCGCAGCAGAGGGGACCACGGCTCTAAAATGCGAACTTTGGATGACAAACGAGGATTATGATGACTTTGGGGGTACCTAAATATATGTGACTTCAGCAAAGAAATTACTTTAAGTAGGTATACTAGAAGATTTTAGAGATCGAAACATAAGTCTGCTAGGTTATATTTTACTCATCAGTTATCAGTTATTTATTTTAACATGAGTCAATTTAGATATGAAATGTGGATAAAAATGTACGTAGACGATATGCTCGATACTGCTATCCCTAAAACGGCTTCATACCAGATATCATATTATATATATTTAGTGAAATTTTGGGGCTGGATTAATTAACAGTCGTGGATGAATTGACTGACATGATTCCTCGTCATCCAAATTTTACTTTGTTTTCATTTTTTTCATTCATTTAAATTTTAGTTTGACTTTTACACCCATCCACTGCACAATAATTACGTGGTTTCTGCATTACGAAGCGTAAGCGCGGGAAACGTGCAGTGCGGTGCGATGCGAGCGCTTAGGCGGGCGTTCGGCAGCCCTCTGCCCTGTTGTATCGTCGACGATACGCCGAGCGGTGGGTATTTAGCGCGCAGCCTTGAGCGAGTGACGGAGGCTTGCCCAGGACCCGTGTCACAATTTTTATTCTAAACAGCTCGTCTAGTAACCTTATATACTGCCAGTGGGGACGCCGTTTGACCAGACGGGTGATCAGCCCTTCTATGTGGGGCCATTTCACCCATTTCCCCTATAACGACTGTCATACATATTCGTATGGCAACCGGGACCGACATCTTAACGTGCTCTCCGAGGCACGACCAGGCCAATGCTAATACTCATATTCATGCATACAAATATTTGCACTGAGCGGGGATCGAACCCGCGCCTCCTGCGTAGCGGCCGCTTTCAATACCGCCACGCCACGGAGGCTGTCGTCTAGTAACCTTACACCCCGGAGTTTAAAGACCCGAGACGGCGTGCGGTTTTAGTCGGTTCAAGCCCGACATAACCGCCCTCGCTGGCCGGCGGGGGGGTATCAGAAGGGATTTCCGCACGAAAAAAAGAAAGAGATTCGTATACCTACATAGAAGTCAATGGGATATTATGATAGGTCGTATATCCGTTACAGTATTCGTCGCCGACGGTGGTCCTCAGTGCTTTCAGAACAAGGTCACTGACATCAGGGCATGTGGAGATGCCTTAAAGAATTCTCTCTCAAATTTTGACACAGCCCAGAGCCATAAAAAACAAGTGGAGTGGAAGCATAAGAAATTAAGTGGTAGACTGGCTGTGTCCGCGACTTCGTTCGCGTTGGACTTGGACGAATAGAAGTTTTTATTTTGTCTCGAATGATGTTTTATTTTTGCAGGAACATTGCGCCAGGTATGAAGAAGTCGTAAGCTGCATAGTTCAAAAACTGGAGACATGTGAAATGTGAAACCGCAAACCTGTTTCGGTCACTCGCTGGAGTGGTCCGCAATGAATCCCCCTGCGCAATATGTAAAAACCTTCTACAGTATTTTATGGGCAAGGCGCCCACTAGTGGGTTCAGGCGGAATTTCAGTTTCCCCGTACACCCACTGGGCTATGAAATACTAAAATTATCGTGCAATAAGAACATAATATTGAAACTTTATATTGCCAAAAGATGAAGTACTCAATATAGTGGGGTTATGGGGAATGTCAAATAGACCGCCTGATAGAAAGCGGTTACCAGAGCCTATAAATGCTTACAGCGCATGTAATATTAATACGACACTAAATATTTGATTTTATTGCAAGGGTACTTTTGACGATATTAATATTAAAAAAAATTATAGCAGGGATTAGACTGTGGATATATATATATATATATATATATATATATATATAGCTATTTTCACGATACTGTCAATATGTATTGATCTTATTGATGCACAAACACAATTCGTCCCCATATCGACACAGGATCACGATATTGGATCGCGATATTTATTGACTATCTATCAGCCTATAACAGAGGCGGGTAATCTGTGTTATAACATTATGGAAAAGTAAATGAAGGAAAGAAAACAAGTAAACAATAATCGTCGTAATCATTTTCCATTGAAATTATTTTGTCTAATTTCTAAAAAATTTTTTCAGAAACCCAAATAAACCAAGAAAATGCAATCACCTGAATAGCAATAATCGTTATGTGAATTATATAACTTTTAGTAAAACAAATAGTTGATATCTACCAAGTCAAACAAGCAATGATAATAATTATTTTGCCACGAAGTGGAAGATGACAGACATTTTTTGAACGGTCCTATATAGGTTGAAGGTTTTTGAAAATTAACATCGAACACATTATAAAAAAATCGGTTCACAAACGGAATATCGATGAACATAAAAAAATAGATACCGACTAACATTTTGGAGCTCTTCTTGAAATCGGTTGAAAATAGGTCATGCCACGGCCTCAGCCTCCTTAGGCCCACGCCTAATAACGACTAGGTTTTCTTCGGCCCAAGTCATCGTCATCCTCCTTGCCGATTACACTTCTAAAGGTCGACAAGAAAAATCAAAACAACTGTATACTATACTTCCATAGTTTATTTGCAAAATATTATAAACAGTTAAGAACACAAAAATCATATTAAATTAACGTTTACGAGTTAGTTTTTCAAGTCATGTAATTTCATTATGAGAGCTAAAATATACCTACACTAATAAAAATTAATAATATCAATGTGCTTCGAAATCTTTTGATTCAAGATTAGAGAACACTCATAGTTGATAAAAAAACTTTAATGATTAAAATGATTGTATATAACACTTTCTTTTTATTATTTACGCAGTTTATTCTTTTTTATTATTTCCTTTCATAGCAGTATCGATGTGTATAGTCATACCAACCATTCTGTGAACTGGAGGGTGCCACCGTCTATCTGAGAATACCTAATCTGCCGTAATCTGTAGTCTTTGTTTCGTAATTGCAGGGCGCCATCTTTAAACTATTTGTGGCCCTGGGCACATTAGGATAACACTATTTGGTTAGAATAGACAATGAAAGTAGGTAGACAAGGTTCTACATTTATTTATATTTATTTACTAACTGGAAATGAACAGACAATCTATACATATATTACTTGTCCCGACTGACAGACTGATTCATCAACGCAGAGCCTCATACTAAATTAATATCTTTTAATCTGAGCGCAGAGCGTATACCGCTGCAGCAAAAAACTTGAAATTTCGGCAGTACATAAATGCTTTTTATGATGTAGGCATCCACTAAGGGGCCCCTTTCAATCGCTGGGCCCTGGGCACGTGCCCAAGTGTCCAGTGGGAAAGAGGGGCCTGCGTAATTGTAAGGAATTTGACAGTGACAACCGTAGTGCCGATTTTCACCATTTCACAGAAAAGCTAGTAAAACTATAAACCGTCCTAAGATCATACTCTACTTAAACCATAGACTGCCATACTTAATCGAAGATCACTCACCCACTCTTGCAATCTACTTAAACCATAGACTGCTAAACTCGAGCATCATTTGCTCACTCTTACGTTCTGCTTAAACGATAGACTGCCATTAAAAAATCACTATCTTACTCTTGATCCACTTAAAGATCTGAAATCATAAATAAAAGTGCTTGTCGACGTTACCGTGTTATGTTACAAAGTTAATGAAATAGAAAAGTTAATGGTTCAAACATGTAGTCTCATAACTTGAAAACTTAACCTGTATACTGAAGACATAAGACTGAATGACATGTGATTTTTTTATGCAAATAGGTTTGAGTATGACGATCTGCGAAAGATTGCGGGCAGATGCTGGATGCGGCAAGCTGAAGACAGGGCGCTATGGCGCTTATTAGGGGAGACCTATGTCCAGCAGTGGACTAGAATAGGTTGATGATGATGATTTAATTTTTGCAGCCTTTGCATAAGGTACGAGTTTTTATAAATTCTAATTGACTTCTGCCACTTACATTGATAAGATGAAGATATTTTGGTCAGAATGTTATACAATCATAAAAGAGACTAAAAGGCTAAAAACGAATTTCACCAGCAATTATAGGAACCACGATCAAGACGAACTAAACTGTGTTACTACATTTTACTCAGTGAATTCCATTGAGTAAAACGTGAGATCTCAGTTTAGTTGATTTTTACTGGTGAAATCATGCCTAACTTAATTTTGGAATGCATTCATACCGTAAAAATATATAGGTATAAGAAAAATGTCATTTTACATGATATGCTATTTCGCGTATACGCTACGAAGCTCCTATACCGTAAACTTAGTTTTGGCAATCTACATATTCTAACAACTATGACACATACCCTTAAACCGAATGCTCACATTTAATGCATAAAAAATATGTTTCATAATATGGACAAACGCCTATAAATAACCCCAAAAACACCGAATAGCAGCGATAAAATAAGTCTTCAAGATAACTACTCGCATATACATTTATTCTCATAAGAAAGGTCGAGAATGCCGATCACGGACTGTTTAGTCGTGTTCATGACGTCATCTCACTATTGGAGGACTGAGGTGACTTATTGCCTCGCGAAGGGACAAAGACGTGGTAATTGTTTTTACAGATTTGCTAAAAGAAACAAAATATTTCAATCAAATGCTGCTATTAAATGTTCTGTACTTATTAAGCCTGTAATAGTTTTTATACATAAGTATTGTACCTTATGTTATGTAACCGAAATCTAGAAATATTGCCCCAGTGTTGGCATCTTAAAATTATACATAAAAATATATATAAAAATACTTTTGTTGTTCGTATTCCGCACACTTACACTAATCATTTTTATGACGATATCGTTGGCCACGATCTTGGCAAATACCTTAGGAAAATATGTATGGATAGGTACATTACGCATAACCCTAAAACAATATAATATCACTGAATGCTTATAAAACCCAAGCCCTGTATATAAAATCAGTATAATTAAATGATTACAAAACTTTTAAAAATACCCAGTCTCTTACAAAATTAAATCTAAAAACGATACATTCTACTTTTATAATCTGGTGATCCGCTTAAATAAATGTGAATATGATATTGACTTCATTCATTTTATCGCAATATGCAAAACAAAAAAATCTAAATAGTTATTACAATATTTAATCAAAAAAGGTTCGAAGCTTTTTTTTGGCCTACCATAAACCTCTATAACTGATGACTATAAAGATTCTGAACGGACCTTAATCGATTGTATAAAATCGATTACAATACAATTAGGACCGGCTATATAGTAGTGTTATGGGAATGTTTTGATGCAAATATCACATAATATTAAACATTATTATTTCAAGTGACTCGGTATAAACACATTTTTATATATTACGACTTTTGGGGTTATACAAACCCATATAAGCAGCCTGTGAGTGTTCGTTATATAGGCGTATTACAAAAAATATTGATTCGGACGCAAAACTAAATTAACATAAAAAATAGCTGTTTTTTTTACCTTTAATAGAAAGCATAGACTAGTAAAATAGAATTACATTAATCATTGTTATTGATTCTGTTGCGCATGTAACTTATCTTAACCATCTCTAAAAAGTTGTCATTTATATCTAGAAAGTTTATTGTATTTGACGTCGGATTAAATTTTGACTATAAGTGAATTTTGATGTTCTTACACTTCATAGTCTTCGTCGATTTAACAGAACTAATTCAAATTTCAGTGAATTTCAGAGCTTTATAATAGCAGAATCGGCACCATTGATATGAGCTGATACCTCTTCAAGGTGGGTGTAATCTTGTGCATTGTTGTGGAGTTCACCAGCGCATTATAACACATTATTTAACCATAGTTTAAAAGAATCGTCTTATTTATTTATATCTTTACTCAAATGTTAAGTTATGTACCGGACTATTAAACTAACGTATTCAAGTATGATGTTACTTCGAGTCTACACAACCTAAATCATATTATCAAGACTCAACAGAAGCAAGAAATGGCGTAAATCCCCTTTACAACATCTACCACACTACAAAATGTAAGACATGCAGTTACAGTATGATTCCTGCCTGTTATAGCACATCAGATACGTTTGGCATTATTTGATTTTTACATCCATACCCTAAACAGAAGCTTGAGAGGCACCTTTATGAGAATCTAAATATAAAACCGGCCAAGTGCGAGTAGGACTCGTGCACGAAAGGTTCCGTACCGTACCGAGCAATAAACGGCAAGAGTATCACGATTTTTGTATGGGAGCCCAACTCAAATATTTAATTTATTCTGTTTTTAGTATTTGTTGTTATAGCGGCAACAAGAGTACATAATCTGTGAAAATTTCAACTATCTCACTATCAAGGTTCGTGAGAAACAGCCTAGTGACAGACAGACAGACGGACATTACAATCTTGTAATAGGATCCCGTTTTTACCCTTTGCGTACGGAACCCTAAAAACGGATTATCCGAATACTATCAAAAAAATTGGCACACTAAGCGAAATATAGTCGATCAACGACGCTGCACTATGAAGTAATACAATTAAGCACGTTTAATAAAAAGCAATATCCGTATGCTACTTTAATTCTAAATAGTGTCAATTCTGTTGTACATTTTCACTAAACTGAAATCTGTAAATTTAAATCGGGATTTCATCGCGTTTTAGCTTTGTTTTAGAATATATGGTTTGCACCTGATAATTTTTGTAATTGGGTATAAACTCAGGATAAAATTTGGAGATTTTTTAAATTCTGATATGTTTTCTGGACCGGTTTTAGACATTATAAATTAAATTAGCCCAAACTTATGTCAATTTTTGGAGTTTGTCTGATAACTTTAGCCACGCCACTCTCTGGTAGGAGTGCAACACTAGCCAAGTCCTGTCATTAGTTTGTTGTCTTTATGGTATGGAGGCGACCGCATTGGTCTGACAATATGTGATACAGTGTATGACAGTAGGTCGCTACGCTAACAAGTTAGGTTATACAACCAGTATTTTGGTTTTATACGTCGGGAAGAAAAGTGAAAGCCCGGTTAAAATCGGATTGTTTCGGTTTTGTAAAGCGTTCTCTCACACAGCTCATGTGTGCAGCTTGATATTTTAGAATGATTAAAGCCGAAGTTATAGTTTCAATGTTTTATAAACACGGTAACCATTCATACATAATTTACGTACACCATATTGAAGGAACACTTTTTTAACGAACAATTAAAAATCAAAATTGAGCATCCTGTATACATACTCGAGCGATGGCGCAAAACTGCGTATTGCACGGAACGCGCCACCAATGTGTTTGGCAAAAGAACGGCTACCTACGTTGTTCCTCGGCTGATTGACAACTTACCTGGAGATTTAATTGATGCTATAACAGGATGATATAAAATACAAGCTAAAAGCCTTTTTGTTTACAAATAACTAAGTTGTAATAAATTGCTTGTTTTTTATAAGATTTTATGCATGCAATTGAGTTAATTATTTTATGTACCTCACCTACCTAATTTTTATAAAATTATAAATTGTACTGACTTACTGTGTAGCACTATGCAAACCTTTATGTGTTATGTATAACTAATTTGTGTACTGTTAGTTTCTAAGTGATAATAAATAATTAAAAGAAGAAACTACTCTATAAATGTATCAAAGTATCAGTTCGATGTGCGACAGAGAGAACGCTGTCGTGTTTCTTCCTCTCTTCTGCTTCATACTCCTGCACACTGTTCTAGTTGCTATGACGGATCCTTCACGGTGCAAGCTGTTCGTCTCTGGAACTCACTCCCTCATACCATTCGGAGTAGTACCAGTCTGGACATCTTCAGAAGAAGAATTAAAGAATTTTTCCTTTCTCCATAATTTAGTGTGTATATATCTAACCTACGAATATATTTATGTATGTATGTATGTGTGTGTATATATGTATTCATTTTTTATTATAAGTATTGTAGCATGTTTCTCTTTTCTTTTTGTCTTGTAAACACTTCACAGCCTTTCGTAAACTATTCTTCCTCTATTACTCAAAGGTTTGCTGGGAGAGAACTCATATTGAGTTAAGCTCGCCTTTGTACATCTTTTTTGAAATGTTATTGTTACTATCATTTTCTTGTGTGTGCAAAAAGAATAAAATAAAAAAATAAAAAATAAAACGCTCTACAATACCGAAGCAAGCCGATTTTAGCCGGACTTTCGTTCTCTTCCCGACATGCCAAAGCTAAACCGTACTGTACATTCTTTTCCGACGATTTTCTTCAAAGCATATGTAAAACTAAAGTTTGTATGGCTTGTATAGTTCCTTAAACAAGTAAAGCGGCTACCAGCGCCACGAAAACAGTGCCTGAAGTTATAGTGATTCCGTTTGCTGAGCCGCCTGGGCCACCTTTGCCGCTTTTCACGACCTGCAACGAAAACACACATATTATAATCGCATTCAATGATTTTATATTAAAACTAGCTGATGCCTGCGGCTTCACCCGCGTGGATGTTGTGTGGTTTTATTTTTGATCATATCACCCGTTCTACTCAACCAATTGCAATCAATACGGCAGTTTTTAAGTCTGACCAATACCATTCTTATAAAGATTATGCTTTACGCCTTAAGACTTTTCTGTAAAATTCACTCCTTAAATGGTTTAAATGGTGGACCGTTCGTTCCAATGATTGGGGCTGGTGCAAGTATGTTATTTCAGGGAAAAACTATGTAGGTATATGACATTGTTTTTAAGGTAAACCAGGGTTTGTGACCCTGGTTTACCTTAAAAACAATGTCATATAAGTTATATTGTGGTCAAAAAAAGAGGTCGAAATTTAAAAAAATCAAGACATTCTAATGTTTTAACATTTCAAACAGTTAACAATTTAAAACTGCAACCAAAATTACGTTGAAACATCAAAGATGTCACTAAAAGTAAATACATTTTAAAATTGATTTTATTTTTTGACCACGACATTTAACAAAAATAACGTTCACAAAAACTGTCACAATATTTTCTACATTGAAAACTTACTGTTTTAGTATTAGTATCTCCTTTGGCCTAGAAAACATGCATGTTGGTTAGTGAGTTAGTATTAGTTAAATTGCATAAATGAGTGGATGGGATTCATTCCATATCAACGGTTGAAAGGTAAGCGACAATTACACTTGTCAAGAAAATTATTTTTCGGTCAAATATTATGATGATATCGTCGAAAATTTAAGAGAATGTTACACATTAGAATAAAACTGTTTTTAACGGATTCAATGGCGATTCATTTAGTGTTATTTACACTGATCCCGACGTTCAGGTTTGCTTTTCAGTAGCGCTTCTTGATCACGGGACTAAAGATGTTGGTTGTCTCAGGGTATGAAGTGGAGATGGAGATATCTCGTTGGAGACCATGGTGAGGGCCGTGGTCTCTGACGGCAGCAAGTGGCACGCCGCCGCCTCTTTCTGCGAGCAGGTAATGCGCGCGAAAGAGGTGGCGGAGAGGGAGCGGGAGAGAATCCTGCCCCCCGAGTTTCGCAGTCTGCGGCGAGGACGCCGCAGACTCATCTACGCCCGGGACTACCGACCTCCATGATCGGGGCCTGAGGACGGCAGTTGGCCGACTCGCCGTCCTTACAGAAGCAGGCCGTGGCGGAGGCGTGTCGTGTGTGTGTGTGCGCCCTACACACGCCTGCCAACTCACCGAAGCGGGATAAAACCCGACCCCACCAGGCGAGGCCGCGGTGGCGGCCGAAGTCCGCCGGCAACCCTGGGGTTATCCTTTCGAGGGCTTACCCGGGGTTCCCGGCAACGGACACTTGGGGAGGACACCGTGCGGTTTTAGTCGAGACACGACATAACCACCCCCGCTGGCCAGCGGGGGGGTATCCGAAGGGATTTCCGCACGTAAAAAAAAAAAAAAAAAGGGTATGAAGTGTAAGTTTCTCAAAAGTCCTTACTATGTTGAATTGTTGGTGTTACTATTCAATATTTGACGTCGCTTTTGCCTTTCAACCGTCGATATCATTATAGTAATACTGATGTTGTCAATATAGTATTTATAATTGATAAACAACCGGCCAAGTGCGAGGCTTCGTACCATTATCTATAAACGAACGAATTATTCCAATTTCCAACTTTTTTATGTTTTGGAGTTTTTTTGAGTTTACTTGTGCTGTAAAACCTTGTTTTTTGCCACAGTTCGTTATTGTAAGTCCACGGGAACTGACATATAGGTTTTCAACCCAAAACCTATATGGTACTTCCGGTAGACCTAGAATTGTCAATTTTGGTTAAAACAAGGTTTTACAGAAAATTCCGAAAAATAAAAAAGTTTAATATTAAGGTAAATGCTGGTACAAGTTTTCGCGAAAATCTAAATTTGCCAATGATTTTTTATCGTGTTGCTTCAAGACCTTGATTTTTATACACCTAATGGGGATAATAGGAACTATATATATACCTCAGTATCTGCTGTAAATTTCAACTTCCTAAGTCCACCCCTTCCTGAGAAAATCGGTGGTGACACACAGACAGACGGACAAGAGAGTGATCTCATAAGGGTTCCTTTTTTACCTTTTGAGGACGGAACCCTAAAAACGCTTGGCAAAATGCTGAATTAGAATCAGGAAGTACACTAAACGCATGCTTCTGAATAAGTATTGTGTGAAGAAATAAAATAATCGTTCAACATTTATACACTCATGCATATACAAGCATCTTGCTACAACCATTTAGTAAAAAAAAATACGATTACGTTCCTTGTGAAATTTAAGAACAAAAAATCTATTTTAACCATCTAATAAGCAAGACCGCGGTAGCCTAGTGGTATGGGTAAAGGACTTCTGAGACGAGGTCTCGGATTCGATCCCAGGTATTACCATGGCACAAACCAATGACTTTTCGATGCTTTTTGAAGTTATGTGTGTATTTATCGCAGGTTTATAAGTGCCCGGTTAATGGCAATAGGCTCGCCAACTATTACATTGGGACCTAAAACATAAACTGGCGAAACGTGGGTGCTAGCACCTCTGCCCACCCCTTCGGGGTTATAGGCGTGAGTTTATGTTATGTTATGTTATGTTAATAAGCAAGAGCAATAAGTACCAAATAATATGACGGTACTGAATCGTGAATTGTACAAACTACACTACTGAATTACTAACGAAGAACACACTACTGTACTGCAACATTAAACTGTTCTAATTTATACATTTGAAACAGATAAGTGCTTTATCTTACTAATAACTAACTAACTAACTAATGAATCCTTGTTCCTAATTATCTGTAGGGCCATTGCCTCATGTGTGAAAAAGACAGATACTTACTTTAAAGTTCTTGCATGGCGTAGCAGTTCTGATGAAATTGAACAGTGAGTCAACAATATTAGCAGAGGTAGACTTGGCGCAGCTATCTAACACACCAACGACACACTTCTGTATGTCAGTCATTTGATTGCATTGCTTCTCCTGTAAATATGACGGTAATTAAATGAAATTTTGAAGCAATTTAGTAAGACATTTTCACCTTTTTAGCCTCTTTTAGCGTCTTTGGATTCAAAGTTGCATTTCAAAGAAATGATACTCCTCCGAGACCGTTTGACGGATCTCGATCAAATTTGCCACGGTGATCAAGTAGACATTACTGAGTGTCGTAAGGGGTCGAATGTCCAGATCGGTCTTACCATCGAGGAATAATCACCGAAAAACAAAATCAATGGAAAAAGTCGACCGGTCACGTTGACCTATTGTTGGATGGGCAAATCTCGCTACGCTTAAGTTTGGGTAGATTGCGAAGCTGGTAACCGTCCTAGTTTAAAGTATGATGGCTCTACGTGTGTACGTGTATTCATTTAAAGGTTGGAAGAACTTAGGTGTGCACGGGAAGTCACCAAGCCAAGGCTCCTCATGGCATTTTCTGATCTTTTGGACGGACCTGCTCTGTCTTCAAGCACGAAAAGGTACCTTTGCTGCGTCAAATAGCATTTTGCTGCGAGTTTTTAGCGTGCACTATATTATACATATCATGTTGTGTTCCTCACCTATAACCTGAAACACTTTTCTCACTGGTCGAGGTTAAAAGTTGTATGTGCAACACAAGAGCAAATCTTTTTTGTCTCGTGTCTTTAAATCACTCACTGTGCTCAGTAGTCGATGTTTTAGACTACTTCGCTAGTTCGTGATTTGAAGCCGGCACTCGCAACAATAATAACTGTGTGTGTTATTGTAAAAATATATTTTTTTCTATAAATTTACATCAGAAAAAATTATAAGTTATGCAGGACAGGTCGAAGTTAGTCAGTTGGCAGAATATTTCGCGTAGAAAGGGCCTCTACAGAACAAATACAGAGAGATGTTGTAATTAGATTTCAATATGAAAGACGCGTGACACTAAGCGGGGGTGAGGGTGTGGTGAAGAGGGGTAACTTTCCCACCCCCTCCTTTATTTTTCATCTACAGGTCAATAGCCTCTACCTGCAAGCCGGTGCACCTGCTGATTGACGGACGACACTCGGGCGCAGGTTTTCCTCTCAGGAATGGGAGGTTCCACGGCCCTCACCATGGACAGCAGTCGCTCTCATAAAAGCCGTATAACCCAAACCATGAGGAGGCCTAAGCGGACTCCAGGCGCCGAAGTGAAATCCTCGGATGCAGCCGGGAGCAACGCTAAGATGGTGATGAGGAATTTAATTGATGATGATGATGATGAAGCGTCGGTAGCTTAGTGGATAAGGAGTCGACCCTAGGATCGAGAGGTTCCGGGTTCGAATCCTGGCCTTTACACTACCGACGTGAACCCACTTCTAACACAAGCAATTTGGCTTAGCTGGAGGGGTTCGAGGGAATACTCGTATTAGTAATTTCGGTTACTAATATTCTTTAAAAAAAAAAAATTATGATTATCGACGGTAACCTTAAATTCCAGTTCAAAAGCATTGTCCACTGAGATATTCTTCAAGTCCTTTTGTGTTTGGGCATCGATTGTCCGGTTAACGCAGGCTTGAAGCTCTTCTTGCTTCTCTTGGAAACATTCCTGACCGCCTTCAGCTATGAACACTGAAAACAATATCAATTATTTATTGAGGTGAATATGCCTTTAAATTTGCTCCCATAGTATGAGCGAATCCAGCAGTTTTTGGGACGCTACCAAGATCTTCAGGACTCAAGCCAACCTCACCTGCAAGCTGGTACAGCTGCTGATTGGCGGACGTGGCACTGGCACAGGCTTTACTCTCGGGGTTGAGAGGTCAGACGGCAGTCGCTGCCATAAAACCCAAATGAAAAAAAAAGTAGAACATCAGGCTCCAAAGGGCAAGCTTTGGATGCAACCGGGTTTAACACTGTGAAGATGATGATGACATGATACAGAACCCTAGATTCGTTTACAATATCAGACTGAAGACTCTGTAGAAGTCTCAAAGGAACATTTTCCCACCTTAATAATACCCACAGAACATAAGATCATGAGGAAGTGTCCTTAAACTTTATCAATATGGAAACTACCTAGAGCCAAACACACATGACCAATCACGTCGCACAAAACAGTGTCATGATTCGAGTAACAATAGGAACGTCATTCTTAGACCAGTAGGCCTACAATGAAATGATCATTCGCAATTGCGGGCCCGCATGTAACACGAACGCAAGAAGTGTCAGTATAACCGCCCCGGCTGGCCGGCGGGGGGGTATCCGAAGAGAATTCCGCACGGAAAAAAAAAAAAAGGTACCATGAAGTTACATCGGATTTCGTTATTTCGGTCGGGACCATAAAGTCTTTTCGAGACTGAATCAAACATATCAACGAGTCTAGGTCTATGTCTAGGTGGCTCAGTTGGTCAGAGAATTCCCCCTGTAAGGGACTGGTCGCGGGTTCAAGTCCCGTCCTAGATGTTCTCTTTTTCCGATCTAAATCTTTAGAATATCAACGAGATTTTAGTTTACAATATATTTCTGTTAAAAATGTACTATTACAAACCGACATATTAAAAAATACATTCCTTTGTATTGGATTATGATATCCTTTCGACCTTTTGAAATAAGTTGTATAGTATCGTGTAATAATTTTAATTTTTAGGCGTGCTGTCGAAATTCCGAATTTTGCAGTTTCAGGTCTTTTCATGGTAGGGTTTAGACCGAATGAACTGTCATGTGCCGTCTTCAGCCCGATTGTGGGACAAGTGCGTCTCATAGTACCGATTGCCCGTAATTTCAGTCCACAATTGCGGATGTACGTTTCATGGTAGGGCTGCAGATTTTGTTCTATAATAATACTTACACGCGATTCTGTCGCCATCCTTGTAGCAGACGAAGTCGGTGAGCTGGTCAGTAACATTATACAAAACCTTAAAGTTCTTCTGTTCGTTGGGTGAGAAGCACGGCTTTATCGTCTCGGTCGTGTTACGGAAACATTCCCTGAATTGTGGAGTCTTGTCGCAGTATCTGAAATACGAAGGAATCAGTCAATTACACGAACGGCTTCCAATTCAATCCACCGAGTCTCACTTTTTCTTCTGTCGTGTCAATGGCTTTCGTAAGATTTTGTTTGTTTGTTTGTGCTGATAACTTGATGGCGTTCTCAGAGATCCTCGTGACTTCCTCCAGTATAAGGTAGTTGGGCCATAGTCGGCTCATCTAAGAAAACCTACCCCACCTAGACCAGATTTTATTGCTTCGGCCGAACTATATCCCAAGTGTATTGAAGGCTTCCACTTGATGCAGGGAAGAGCATTTCCAGAGTAAAGATTCTATGTCAGCGGGACAAAAGAGATCGATAGCGTGCTCTGTGCACTACAGGTATTTATCGTCGCTAGAGGGGGTTCGGCATAAGGAGGTAGGTAGAAGCTGTAGATCGGAAACTGATGGTTTAAATTGGACGGGTAATACGGGGCAAATTAGGAGCGACCTATGACCAGCAGGGGACTGCAAAATTGCTTGATTGATACTTACTTCTTAAACACTTCATCGACCTTGCCATTGGGCTTGGCAGCTTCAATCTCCTCTTGAAGTACGTTCATATCTACAAGGGATGTGGCACAAGCCATTAAGCTTTGGACGGCATTCTGAAAAGGGAAATTTTACCAAATTAATAGACGTACAATCACTATGTTCTGACGCACATTGTTCAGCCTTTACAAATTCTGTTACGAGTATGATTGCTCTTCGAGTAATAGTAGTAGTATATAATGTACTACTGTTGCCCGCGGCTTCACCCGCGTAGAATTCTCATCCCGTTCCCGCTATCCAACGGGACCCTATTCCATCACCACAACTTAAAGAGTTTAGGCAGCGTTTTCGTTGAAAGCTCCCAGACGGCTTTTTTTTCTGAAATCTCCAACAAATGCCCTCATATTTTAGCCAATGTAAACAAAAACTTCAGGCAGACAGACGGACAACGAATTGATTCTACTAGGATTCCGTACCTCAAAAGGAATAATCGGAATTCTTGTTGAATCACTTCGTTGTCCGTCTGTCTGCCAGTCTGTCTGTCTGTCAGTCAGGCAAGACCTTCTTCTCAGGAACGCCTCAACCATCAGGTTGCAATTCATACCGAAAACTCAAGTCCGTAACGCCTTACAGCTGTAAAATAATCTAACTTCTAGGTCAATGCAATCAAAAGTTTTAGGTGGCAAATTTCACCAAATTGCCCTTGACATCAAAACCTATAGGGTACTTACCGTTGAGTTAGAATCATGAAATTTGGCAGGCAAGGTCTTATAGCACAAGTAACGGGAAAATTACAAAGTCAATAAATATGTAGTCCCATTAAAAATATGATGTCCACATGACAAAAAAAAATATTTCTTCTTTCTCAGGTACGCGTGGAGGTTCGGAGCAAGCCACCCGAGGGATTCAGTCTCATCGTGGGAGGAAATCGCATCGGCATCAAGCCCCAAGAAATATTTGGGGCTCGTGCTCGACTGCTGATGGGACTTCGGAGAGCACATCCGAAGTCTGGCCCCCAAACTGAAGGGCACAGTTCTCGCTCTGGCGCGGCTGCTGCCAAACATGACTCCTGCAGGAAACTCTACGCGGGGATCGTGCGGTCCATGGCCCTGTATGGGTGCCCAATATGGGCGGAGGCCCTGAAGGCCAGAAGTGTGCGGATGCTGCGCGCTCCACAGCGGGCGATGGCCATCAGGGTGATCCGCGGGTACGCCACGATCTCCTTCGAGGCGGCGAGTCTCCTTGTCGGAACTCCGCCATGGGAACTGGAGGCGAGAGCCCTTTCGCAACTGTACCAGCGAAAGGAGGCGCGGGAGCAGGGACGGAACCCCGAGCCTCGAGAAATCGAGGCCGTGCAGTCCCAGGTCCGCCAGGCCATCGTGGTGGGGTGGAAGGAACGACTTGGGCGACCAAGCGCAGGGCACGCCGAAATAGCGGCGGTAAGGCCCATCATGGAGGATTGGCTAGAGAGGCGACACAGAAGCCTCTCGTACCGACTGACGCAGGTGATCTCCGGTAGCTTTGGGGACCACCTACATCGGATCAGGAAGGAGCCAACGCCTGAGTGCCATCACTGCGATGCGAGCGAGGACTCAGGGCTGCACACGCTGGCGGACTGCCCGGCGTGGGAGGCGCCGAGGCGTGACCTCGTGGCAGCCATCGGGGTGGGGTCCTCTCGCTCGGCAGCATGATTGCGGCAATGGTGCGGAGCGCTAGCGCGTGGGGACGCGCTCGCGCTCCGCACCATTAAAAATACGCCGCCACCTCCTTCTGCGAGCATGTAATGCTCGCGAAGGAGATGGCGGAGCGCGCCCGGGAGAGATTTAGAACTCTCCCGGCCCGTCGAGCCCGTAACATGCTCGCCGCGCGTCGCAGGCGACGGAGGTCGCTTAACGAGCTCCGTCCTCCATGAGCGCAGGCCTGGGGGTGGCAGGTGAGGCCGCCTGGGGAGACCCCAGCAGAAGCAGGCCGGGACGCTGGGGCGACCAGCGCCCCTCCCCCAAACCGGGGCAAGACGGGGACACCAAACCCGAGGGGTCCATTTCGAAACCAGAGATGGCCCGCAGGGTCAGTCGGGGTGCGAGGGATATGCTCTTTGGGCAACCTTACGGCGTTTTAAGACCCGAGACGGCGTGCGGGTTTAGTCGGTTCAAGCCTGACATAACCGCCCCCGTTGGCCGGCGGGGGGCTATCCGAAGGGATTACCGCACGAAAAAAAAATACTGAGGTCTGTAGCATCTTGAAACTATGAAAAAAATCAAACTTCTACGTCACCGCAATGAAATGATTATAATATTATGCAGCAAGAAATCCTATGACGCGATTGCAGCGCCACGTGGCGCCAACGCGAACTTTGAATTTTTATTGCGTTATAGTTTTAATAATACGATATTTCAGATGATATTCAAAGAATTATGTGATGTAAAAGGCAAAATGCTTAAAGTGACATATTCAACATATTGCTTAAACTTTAAAATGCTTAAACATATTTCATTTGATAAATATTCGTTTAAATGGCTTTCCAATTAATAGGCACATCAAAATATGTGATTATTTTTTTAGAAGTTAATATGGCAAAACCTATAAGGTTGCTTCCCGTTGACGTAGATTCATGGTATTTTGCAAAAGTTTTATAGCCCAAATAAAGGTCCAGAAACCGTAAATACGTAGTTATCCACGTCACAAAAATAAAATCTGTACCTATTTCTGTCAGAAGTTCGCCCCTTAATCCAGTTTTGTACGGAACCCTCAGTGCGCAAGTCTGACTCGCACTTGACTGGTTTTTTTTAGATAAGTATTGGGTTCCGCGAAAAAATATAAAAATCCAGATTGGACTCCACGCGGACGAAGTCGCGGGCACAGCTAGTAGGTAATAAAAGTGAAGTCAAAGTTCACTTCAGCGTTTTACTTATCATTTGAATAGCTATGAATAGACCGAATACATACATTTGCACTTGATATGCACTAAAAGGAATCAAAGTTACGTCCTTGTTTATTTTAAGTACTTGTAGTATCTTATCGTGTAAATAATTATAAATAAACTAGCTTATACCCGCGGCTCCGCCTGAATAGAATTCTGATCCCGCAAGCCATGGCAAGCTGAAGACAGGGTGCTATGGCGCTCATTAGGGGAGACCTATGTCCAGCAGTGGACTAATAGAGGTTGATGATGATGATGAAGCCATGGGAACCAATTCTAGCGATAAAAAGTAGCCTTTTGTTATTCCAGACTATAATATACCTGTTCCTTACAGTCCGATCCTTTCAGCCCTTTGAGCGTGATTTAGTAAAAAAACATCCAAACGTCTTCACAAACTTTCACATTTATAATTAGTAGGATAATAGCTTATAACTTACAATACAAAATAAAACAAAGCCAATTCTCTGAAATTAGGTTTCCAAATGGAGGAAAACCGCAACCAATTAAGTCTAATTGTATTCTTTTGTGTCTCCTTGCTCGACTGAAGTAGGCTTGTCAGAAATCCTTGACGACTGATACTTCGGGTTTTAATTGCACTTACTGGTAACCTGGTAGGCCAACAGTACCTTTCATTGCAGTTTTTATCACCCGATTTTTAGGGTTCCGTTGCCAACTGGCAAAAAACGGAACCCTTATAGATTCGTCATGTCTGTCTGTCTGTCCGTCCGAATGTCACAGCCAATTTTTCCCGAAACTATAAGAACTATGCTGTTGAAACTTGGTAAGTAGATGTATTCTGTGAACTGCATTAAGATTTTCACACAAAAATCGAAAAAAAAACAATAAATGTTGGGGGTCCCCATACTAAGAACTGAAACTCAATTTTTTTTTTTCATCAAACCCATACGTGTGTGGTATGTATGAATAGGTCTTCAAAAATGATGTTGAGGTTTCTAATATCATTTTTTTCTAAACTGAATAGTTTGCGCGAGAGACACTTCCAAAATGGTAAAATTTGTGTGTCCCCCCCCCCCCCTGTAACTTCTAAAATAAGAGAATGATAAAACTAAAAAAAAAATATGATGTACATTACCATGTAAACTTCCAACGAAAATTGGTTTGAACGAGATCTAGTAAGTAGTATTTTTTTAATACGTCATAAATCGTAAAACGCATTTTACATTTCATTCAATCAACTCAAATATTAAATTTAATAAAAAGCATTATTTGTTACTTGCTGCTACGGAACCCTTCATGGGCGAGTCCAACTCGCACTTGGCCGCTTTTTTATTTTTTAAATTTAGTAGTTCTTGACGAGTGTTGTCAATAAGTATTAATATTTTGAAAACAGTTTTTACGGGCTTTTACTAGGCACAAATCTTATCACGGACTTTTGGAAGGGATTTTTATTATCTGATACATAAATAATTTATCAAGCGTTCGTGTTCCGGGTGAGAAAGAGGAATATGGAGTTATAGCTCCATCCCTCTTTCTCACCCGGAACACGAACTCTTATAACATGTTGGTAGAATTGCTGAACTGTTTTATCTTAGCCTATTAACAAATAGATAGCTGCTAGTTCACACTATCTGTGCATCGCAGTGCGGCATAATCAGCGGTGAGGTCAAAACTCAAAGGTGACGATGTTTTGTCTGTGAGTGTGATGTTATAGTCCAGTTGATGATAGGGTTGACTGTACCTAACAGGTACAGTCAACTCCATTATTTCATTATGATACAAGTTACCTTCCAACATCATAATTATATTTCGCAATAGGGAAGTTTGGCAGCAGAGAAGTTGAATAAATGTCGTCGTATATAACCGCTCTTAGCACCGTTAGGAAGATTTTAAGGTGTATTCAAACTGAGATCTAAAGTGGATGAATATTATATTTTATTTACATATTTCTTCATTACATGAAATATGTGTAAAAAGCAATTAAGTTGGCAATTGAGAGGCATTTACAGCAATTAAAGCTATGTGCTTACTTACGTAAAAACGTAGAATTTTCTAGTTATAACTACAGTTGAGTACTTACATATCAATATGTAATTGTTAAACACAAATAATTCTATGAACGTTAGTAAATTTTATTTTAACTAGAACTTACTTACTAGAATTTTACTTGGTTGAAATGTTTTATCGTAGGGATTAACACAAATTAAACATGATACCACGAATCTAATCTAAACCTTCAACATTATATTCGATCAACTTTAAGAAGTTACTATATATAAAATTACCGAAAAAAAGAAAATCATCATCACGGAGTTGGATCACGAATGCATCTGAGGCCCTCACGTCGGAGCCCGGGGTCCACTTTCCGGCTTTTCCTCATCCACTTCGGCCTTGGGCATCACTGGTAGTGGGAACCTTTCAGAAAAAGAGAGGTAGGACATGACGGTATTCCCGTCCAACTGAGCAGTCCGACTGGGAAAGTACCTCCGCCCTACAGAATACCGCGGCCATAATAACCTCGTGTTGTGTTCCCGGCGGTGAGTAGGGTAGCCAGAGCTCACTGAGAGTTTTTGTGCTGTCAGAGGGAAGAGTCTTCCTTCTGACAGCACAAAAACTAAAAAAGAGGGGAGAGGCGGGAGTAGCCTTTGGTCTTCCCGGAAGACTAAAGGCTATTCCTGCTTTGCAATTTCTTTTTTTAGGGTCGGCAGCGCGGGGGTGTGTGTTGGGTAACCTCCTCGAGTGTTGCTCCGATTCCGATCCCGCTGCAGTCCGGGGGGAACGGAATCGGAGCGGCCGGTACACCCTGGGCGGCGGTCAATGGCTTCCCCTTCACCCCTTCATAGGGTTGGCATTGATCGTCGGCCAATACCCAACGTGGCGGGAACACATCGCTCTCCGTACTCCTCTGCTTTCAGAGGAGACAGGATGAGCGATGCTGTTAGTGGTGAGATGGCCCAGGGTCAGCCGGGGTGCGAGGGATATGCTCTATGGGTAACCTTACACCCCGGCGTCTGAAGACCCGAGACGGCGTGCGGTTTTAGTCGGTGCAAGCCCGACATAACCGCCCCCGATAGGCGGCGGGGGGGTATCCGAAGGGATTTCCGCATGATAAAAAAAAAAAAAAAAAGGGTCGGCAGCGCGAGTGTGACGCCCCTGGTGTTGCACACGTCCATAGGCCACGGTGACCGCTTCCCATCAGGTGGGCCGTGAGCTTGTCTGCCACCTGAGTGGTTAAAAAAAAAAAAAAGGCGTAACTTGTTGATAATAATTGATCAGTTTATTACTTAAACGTCAATAATTTATTCAAACGGTAAACCCACTAACAAAAAATTTAGTCGAATTTTATTTATCGGCCGGGTGACGCGAATGTAGGACACAGAGCCTGTTATAGACAAAGTGACATGATACTAGTGAAATCGCTACGAAACAAACCTACAAATGTCCGAAATGTATGGATGGAAAGACATTATTTGGTGACAGTTCACGTGTAACAAATAATATCACGATTTCACAGCGATTCCACTATTATTATTCTTTGTCTAGGCCCCCAGGTCACTTATAGATAAAGTCGTACTTTACTGCGAAGTATTTTTTCTTTAAATTACCTGCCTGTCATTGTTTTTTCTAGTAGTAACAATAGCGAGGTACGTAGTGTATAATTACTTTAGTTAATTTGGCGACCTCTGTGGCTTAGCCGTAGTGCATTCGACTGCTAAGTCGAAAGTCGTGGATTCGATTTCCGCTCAGTGCAAATATTTGTATGCATGAATATGTCTATTGGCATTGGTCTGGGTGTTTATATGTATGATATGTATCTTTTTACAAAAGAAAATGTATCTAAGTATGTTCATCCGCATTCTAGAACCCATAACATAAGCTAGTTAAGCTATGCTTACTTTGGGTCGTAATGCCGTAGAATATTATTTATTTATTTACTCTGTGAACTCCAATTAGGACACTTCAAAATTATAACGTAATTAACATGAATTTTACAAGGTCGTTGAAGCGCTCATAACATCCTTGTTTTTTGCTACAACTAGGCGACGGCAACGGCTTACCGCCGTCAACTTAGTAGGTACCTCGTAAGTCCCCGAGGGGGCCATCTCGAAACCGGAGATGGCCCAGGGTCAGTCGGGGTGCGAGGGATATGCTCTATGGGCAACCTTACACTCCGGCGTTTTAAGACCCGATACGGCGTGCGGTTTTAGTCGGTTCAAGCCCGATATAACCGCCCCCGCTGGCCGGGGGGGGGGGGTATCCGAAGGGGAAGGAAGGGCGCTCGTATTTATTACAAATAATTTATCACATTTAATTCCTAATGGTTTCTAATTTCTAACACATACAGGCACACACACGAATGTTTGTTGTTGTTGTTTTGCAACCAGTTCTGACATTTCTTGTAAGTACTGTACATATAGTTTATTGTTTACAAAGAAGTATCTATCGTTCAGAGATCTCGTCAGACAATGTACTTTGAAACTAAGTATATTAAACAACCTTGTCTTTGAGGTCAATTGAGGAACCGGTTACAGTAAGAAAAATATGTAAATACTTATTTACTTATGCTTTACCGTTCACCAAGACGAAAAAAAATACAATTAAGTAAATGGGTGTATGGAAGCGGTATAATAAGAGCTCTTATCGCTTGTGCGCGGTTTCTACTAGGCAACCTTTAGACGGAAACAAGTTTGTAGGATTGAGCGGCAGTTGTTGTACTGTGAGTATGAATATATTAACGATATTAACTAACAGAAAACAGTACAATAACAATAATATTCTATAGGTATATCATACACATCAATCAGATCGAGGAAGTTATAAAGTATGGACAGGGCAGAAGTATCCACAACTACTATTATTTATTCTGTGCCACAACCGGCGAGCAAAGAAGCGAAAATCGTATGCCAACAATGAAGAAGCCCGCGGAAAGACTTTGCTCCTGCCTTCTAATGGGAAATAATCACTACTGTATGTGTCTAATATACGACATACCATACACACCTGTATCAGAAAATGAGAAAAAACGAAACTAATAATTAGGCAGAATGCAGTGCTCCACGACACGGCACGTATAGTGAGGGGATTCCCCTCTCAGGAGCCCTAACCACCGGTAGCTTGGTCCCTGTACCCGATGCCGGTGAGTCCTTATTTTTTATATTTTTAAGTATATTTGTTTTTTTTATATACATATTTAATAAAGCCCTGAGTGGTACAAGGAGAGATATACCATTTTTAGTGCGTCTGGGTTTGCTGATATCTTAGGGTTTTAAATATGTGTAAAAGACGACTTCAAGTTGTTTGTCCTATTTTAGATTTTCGTCGATGTATAAATACATCCAAGTACTTTACGTAGTCACACTGACAGAAGAACACAGTTGGTTTGAGCAATTGTGTGTGGTTAGCTTTAAGGTATGTGATGGCCTATATATACGTGTGATACTAAATGAAACGAAAAGGTTTTCTGTAGGTTGACTATTATGTGGTTAAAATTGAGCCACTTTATAATGACCGACAGAGACGACTCCGCAGAAGCTTTGACTCGATCCCATGTTGGTCCCGAGACTATGGTAGCCGTGTCATCCGCATAAGTGTATATTTTGAAGTTGGCGACGGTCAATCTGCACAGGTCATTTATATAGATTTGGAATAGTGTAGGACCTAGTATGCTGTGTGTAACGATGAACGTTGATGAGACTCAACTTCAATGTCTCAATTCAGAAACCGGCCAACAGTTATTCATTTATTTGTAAAATGTAATTATAAATGTCTTTAGAAGCTTATAATGTTCAGCAGTACTGAAATAGTGACTTCCAATGGCTGAGATAATGATAGTAAATAAATAATTTGGTTCCAAAATATAGGAGTAGGTACAATACATTTAATGTGCAAAAATATTGCTGATGTTTCAATGCCAGTCATAAAATTGTGTAAAATGATCAAATTCTGCACACTCGACATAAGTAGTGGTTGCGTTTTATTTGATTCCACGTAATAATATCACGTTATTTCAATGTGCATGTTAGAATTAATTACACTTTTTTCACGATTCAGAGGTAAAGTAATACCTTTTTTTTTTTTTTTCTTTTTTTTCGTGCGGAAATCCCTTCGGATACCCCCCCGCGTGCCAGCGGGGGCGGTTATCTCGGGCTTGAACCGACTAAAACCGCACGCCGTCTCTGGTCTACAGTGGGCACGCCGGGGTGTAAGGTTGCCCATAGAGCATACCCCTCGCACCCTGACTGACCCTGGGCCATATCCGGTTTTGAGATGGCCCCCTCGGGTTTGGGAACCACGGTGTCCCCGTCTTGCCCCGGTTTGGAGGAGGGGCGCTAGTCGCCCCACCGTCCTGGCCTGCTTCTGCTGGGGAGACAGGCGGCCTCACCTGCCACCCCCAGGCCTGCGCTCATGGAGGACGCAGGTCGTTAAGCGACCTCTGGCGCCTGAGTCGCCTGCGACGCGCGGCGAGCATGTTGCAGGCTCGGCGGGCCGGGAGAGTTCTGAACCTCTCCCGGGCGCGCTCCGCCATCTCCTTCGCGAGCATTACATGCTCGCAGAAGGAGGTGGCGGCAGCCCACGCGCTCGCGCTCCGCACCATTGCCGCAATCATGCTGCCGAGCGAGAGGACTCCCACCCCGATGGCTGCCACGAGGTCAAAGTAATACCTACCGACATGTAATTTTGAAAAAACCCTGAGGGGTTGGTAGTTAAGTCTACAAATATTAAGCATAGTAATGATAGCTAGCTAGCTAAGCATTTTTATCTATTTTTTATTTGGAAATAATTGTTAAAATTTTAGTAAACTTAGTTGGAATCAGTCAACATTTAGGCCGAGCCTTGAACCAGTGAGAAAGCAATGTCAGCCAGAACATCTAAGTTTGCCTTCTTGTTGAAATTCTTCTTTAGGGGCGGGACAAACACACTTTTCTGCGATGTAAGGCAAAGACGCACCAAAGCCGCATCACGAGCGCCCTTTCAGTGAGTTTCATACAAAATGTATAGAAGCGTCGCGACAGAGAACTAACAGATAAGACGGCGCACGGGCGAGACACGGACTCGACGAGACTTCATAGTCAAAAATAAACATTTATATAATTAGCGTCAGTTGCTTAGTGTTTAAGGAGTTCACCTTACGATCGAGAGGTCCCGAGTTCAAATCCTAGTCATTACACTAATCCGTGCGGGTGGGAGCCGTGAACATCAGCTAGTTCCAAATTTCAAATAGTCAATTGCATACATTTTTGGAAAGGAGGACATTTCGGTAGTTAAGTTTGGATTATAATTTGTATTAGAGGTGTAAAATATTTAGATAAGCACTCCATATTTATGCCTATTTTTACGATAAGCTATATGAGATAAAGTTGGCCGCAACGATAACTGGTAGCAGAGTATTAATTAGGTATGTCTATATTGAGCCTTATTAACTAATGCGATTGTAATCGCTGTAGCGGTAACGGATGTAAACTACATGACGAAACGAGTGTAGAATAGGTTAACTGGGAATAGATATTAATTTCATCCATTATTTCTATTGGGTATGTATACTGCACTACCAAGATCTTTGAGGCGCAGGGCTCAAGACTTCCTACCAGGTCTTCACCTCACCGAAGCTAACGATGAGGTGGATTTGTTGGATTCTAACTGACTAAAACCGCATGGTATTTCGTCACATCGTTTATGCGGCTGAGGATCCTTGAAAGGATACTCATGGGACCCCAAACTGCCTTGGCTGCCAACGTTCGCGACTCCGACGATGTTCTGTTTGGGATCAAATCATCCCCTCCCTTCTATAGAGAGGTTTCCCTGCCATCATGGCACTGCATCGCTAGCCCCAACCCACACCCCTCAACTGATTAGCTCACTGTCCTGCTTCCATAACCTAGCGTCTACTCCATGAAATTAATTGTTTACAAACCTTAGCATTTTCAAAAGCTTCAGGGTGTCCATTTTCCTCGCATTTTGTCTTAAATTGGTCCATATACTTTTCCTTTACTTGTTGAATCTCTGAATCATTTAATCGTTGCTGTAGCTCAGGTGGTATTGATATGTTTTCAGGCAGTGTAAATTCCTCATTTTGTCCCAATACACCTGTAAAGCACACACATTGTAACATATATAATGATTAGTAATTTACTAATTATACAGATACAGATCATACAGATTGTCAGTTAGATTCCTAATTATTTTTACTTCATTAATTATTCAAAAAGTGCCAATTATTAAAAGTTATGAATTTATGAATGAGTATAAATTATTATCACATTTGATGAACACCAGCTGCTTCGCCGCAGCACAATTAAAGCACCTTACCCGTGAATTTTCCAAAAAAAAATGTGATAAAAACCTTGTTCTAATAATAACAAACACAAAAAATAGTATATTATGCAACTAGTGAATAAAGGAAGGATTTAAAGCGAGGGCCGTAGATGAGTCACGAGCAAGTGAAGGATTCTAATGATTGAATCACGAGCGCAGCGAGTGATTCAACTGTTAGAATCCTGAACGACGCGAGTGATTCATGGCCCTCGATATAAATTCGTACTTTATTCAGGAGTTGCATACTATACTTTATACCATGACTACGAGAAAAGACATAATTTAAGCGAAAATAGAAATTTAATCAAGAAATAAGAATTGTAACATTAATTGAAATGGACATTAAAATTAGAGCAATGACTAAAATTAAGCGTAATTTTCTTATTATTATCATTAGAGTGGTCAACTTGTGAAACAATATTTATTAATCTAATGCCAAACTCCTTGTCGCAAATATCGACCAATCAAATCTCGAGAATTTATTTGCACCAAAGAGTTTTGAATTTCGAATCTTAGCGCAAGGAGTTTGTGTAAGCATTGAAATAGAGACCGGATATATTTTTGTGTTCCAAATTCAAACACCAAAATAGTGAATAAAAACAAAACAGTGAATAAAAGGCCTTTTTATTCACTGTTTTGCGTGAATAAAATAAGCTTTTTAGAGTAGGTATGGTATAAATAGAATTATCCAATTTGATAAGATAAGTGGTTCTGAAATTTCGGCGATTCGTTTTTAATTATTTAGATAGTCTAGCGACCCACCCTCGCTTTGCTTTGGTTTACATGAGTTTTTATTAATGCAACCATTTGTAATTTATGTAGCATATTATGTCCGTTGGGGATTATGTACCTCTCAAATGTTGAAATTAGTGTTAACGTATTAGTGGCATAGTGATGAATATTTGCAATAAGTGCTGTGGTTTCAAAGATTACCCCAGATATGAACAATGTTAACAGTTTATCATTTACTGAAAGTTTTAATATTATTTAAGCAATTCTCTCAAAAATCTACTAAAGGCCATGCCTACATCTATTTTGTTTAAGTACCTCTAAGTAGTGCTATAATCATCCTATAAATTAATATTGTGAAGCTGCTTTGGTTGTTGACCCGATCAAGGCTACGATAAAAAGGACTATTGGACGAAAATAACTATTTTATTATTTATTAATGTTTTTGTACACACACAATCAAACTTTAAAAATCCGTTCCCGCAGGGGGAACGCACAGGTAGATTTCGTGAAGCAATTAATATTATTTTATATAGAGAACTATGGACGGTTTTTTTTTTCTCGAAAACGGTAACTTTTAGCCACAAACTTTTCAGACATTTATTTTAGACTTAAAAATAGCCTATCGATTAAAAATGTTTCCAACGGCAAGAATGTTCACCGGTTAGAAGTTATGATTTTTTTCCCGAAAAATTTAGATTTTTCCCCCCTCCACTTTTAGTTAAAGTTTTAATCTTATAGGTTTATAATTAAAAGTTGTTGGTATTCATGTATACTATGGGATAAAATTAGAACGGTTCGAATATCTTTCATGGAACGTGAAATTTTGAGGAAAAACTGATTTCACAAAAAGTGAGGCCCTTCCGTCCCCTTAGGCCGGATTCCACCCGTTCACGAACTTAAACTAAGTTTACACACAAGCAATTTTTGACCGCAGTTTGAAAGCGATCGGGGCAAAAATGCGACCGTGAGAGTGCCGCAAATTTTGGGAAATGGAACCATACATACATATATATATATATATATAAACTTTTGACCAGTGGTCATTTCGGACTCAGGGGGTCATAACTAGACTTCCTATGAAGAATTTTTTTTAAAATTCGACAGTAGTCAAGAAACCAATAGGTAGATCGATTTCATCGAAATCTACCTAAAATAAATTAGTGAAAAGAGTAGTATGAAGACCCTACTCATTTTTTAAGGAATCTATTTCAGCATGCCTGCTCATTGACTGCAAGATCTTGTTGAGCAAAATGAAACCAAATGCAATACTGCCATGGTGATTGAATAGGAGTAATTTTCTGAGATACTAAGGAAAATCTAAGAGACTTGTTATCAAGATAGGAAAATGAATAATTGAAAATTATTATTGAATCAATCACTAATGGTATCAAGTAATTATTAATATTAATGAAATCTCCTAATATTATCTTGTATTTTTTTTGTAACAGGAAGTAATTAAGAACTTTTTTCTGTACGGAATTCCCTCTGCCGTGCCGGTGGTATGTCAAACTTGAACCAACAAAAAGTCAGATCTTCAAACGCCAGCGTGTAAGGTGGCCCTAAGGCATTTCCCTCGCACAAGGCTTACCCAGAAACCGAAGATGGCCCCCTTGAATTTGGGAGCCACAGTGTTCCTGTCTTGCCCCCGAAAAAGGGGTTAAGTAATAAAGTATCCTTCCTACTAGTAGTCCTTGTCCAAGATATGGCAGTGTGATAATTTTAACTCTATTTGGGAAACACTTAATCATACTTAGGATATAATCTTATATTGCATTATAGATATGGTAAGGTGATGCCCTTATTATTCCCCCTTTGCAAACCCAAATTGACTTTCGTCTGTTATATACTTAACTTTGGTCCTATCTTATCAGCTGTGAGGAAGTCAAAGCTATATGTAAATATTTGGATATTTCTACAATGTAGGGTATAAATATTGCAGTGATTTCATTCATTCTCGCCAAAAATCTATACACAGTATACACATTACTATAAACATTTTTTAACAAATTTTGCAATACTTAAATATGTTGTTACCTATTATTGTTGGTTTATTTATTTAAATTCTAATTTAGTAAGCCCGTTAGCTATTAATCATTCAAATAATATAATATATAAAAATAATTAGATCCAACAGTTTGTTAATGCCTAACGACCATAATAGTAAGTAAATAAGTAAATGTTTAGAAGAGCCTCATTCTCACAGACTATGAGAGAGTAAAATAATAATAAGAATTTATATATATATATATATTGATGTTTATATAATATTATATAGATATATGTAAATATATTATTATATTTAATTCAACCAAAAAAAAAAATTTATATAAATTTTATTTGCCTAAATGGCGCCTTTTTTTTTTTTTATTTATCGTGCGGAAATCCCTTCGGATACCCCCCCCCGCGTGCCAGCGGGGGCGGTTATGTCGGGCTTGAACCGACTAAAACCGCACGCCGTCTCGGGTCTACAGACGCCGGGGTGTAAGGTTGCCCATAGAGCATTAAAGTTTTTTTTTTACATTTAAAATTACATCAATAAATATTATTATACAAATCATTACAGGTAAAATATATATTTTACCTGTAATGATTTGTGTGTTTTAGCAGTAATTTGAGTTTATTTTCATTCTTGCCCGCGGTGGGCGTGACGAACAAAGCGAGTCCGCCAATCTCCATTAAATCTTTCATAAAATAATTGCCAAAACATGAAATGTATTAACTATGTGCCCTAGGAGTTATCAAATTACTTACACAGCTATTATTGGTACATGTATTCCAATATAAAAACTATTGTAAATAGTTTTCATATTAATCAACTTTTGTTGTATAAATACTGTATACTACAAATATTAAAATTTTGATACTTACATTAGCTTCTAAATACGAATTGTTTAAAAGAGGATGTTGCATTTAGTAATAGTCCAAAACAGAGGAAATACTTTATAAAATCATAAGTATTAGCAAAAAGAAATATTTATTCAGTTGTCTCTTTTGAAATTTTCTTGGATCGATACTTTGCAATAGAACATTAGTTATTACCTATTTGTATAGTTAAAAACCAAGTGGAATAATAAATAGCTCAATCACATTTAAATACGAATACGAACGTGAATGTGTTTTTAGAACGTTCTTAGAAATATGTCAAAAACTAATTATGAAAAACAAATTTAAAAGCCGGTTTGCTTGTACAATCATCACCGGAATTCAACCAGTCGGCTAATAAAATTTGCTTTAAAAGTGTACACAATATACGTAAATTCGATAAATTAAATATGCATGTACAACAAATTCACAATCTTAATTACAAATTAAATCAAATAATTTATGAACTTACTGATTAGACAAGGTAGAATAAAAATCATCCAAATCATTTTGTAGTTTGTTGTCCAGATAACACGTTCAGCACAAATTATATCACGATTATCACACACGACAAGTATATAACACTAACGATACATGTACACGACAGACTACTCTCAGCAACAGTGTTGCCAGAGCCTAATCAGCCCAGGTTGCCATTTGTAGGTTCAAATGTTGCCATCTGAAACCAAAGGTTGCCATTAGAAAAACTCTGTAAAAAAATCTGTTTTTATGTAAATAAAAATATTTATGCATATACCTATAGAATACCTATTGGGTACCGTTTATTGCTCTGCATTTTGGTTGATAAAAATTGAAATCCTCGAAGACAAACCAAAAACACTCTTTGCAGTTGAAATTACCTACATAAGTACCTTTCGTCGCCGGAGGTCGCTTAACGACCTCCGTCCTCCATGAGCGCAGGCCTGGGGGTGGCAGGTGAGGCCGCCTGTCACCCCAGCAGAAGCAGGCCGGGACGGTGAGGCGACTAGCGCCCCTCCCCCAAACCGGGGCAAGACGGGGACACCGTGGTTTCCAAACCCGAGGGGGCCATCTCGAAACCGGAGATGGCCCAGGGTCAGTCGGGGTGCGAGGGATATGCTCTATGGGCAACCTTACACCCCGGCGTCTGAAGACCCGAGACGGCGTGCGGTTTTAGTGGGTTCATGCCCGACATAACCGCCCCCGCTGGCCGGCGGGGGGGTATCCGAAGGGATTTCCGCACGAAAAAAAGAAAGAAAAAAAAGTACCCTTCGTCGATTTCATGCGCATTAACTTATGACTCTATGAGCAATTAATAAAAAGCGTCTTATTCCTATCCTAGGTACCCAAAAGGCTGGGAAGGGCGCTGATTATAAATAATGAATGAATGATGATTCAATCAGTAAAATTGGTTTTTCAAGGTATAAGTATAGGTAGCTTCTTCGATTAAAACAATAAAAAGAGAACTTACCAATAGATTTAAAAACAAAAGTATTTGTAAACCACGAAAACTTTCTTCCGTATAATACAAAATTTACAAAGTACTCTTTCACTTTCTTTGCACTGCACTGCACACTGCACACAGACACATAGGTACTTTCTTCCATTTTTGTTTCGTTTTAGAGTTTTCATAAAATTACTTTTATCTCTAGATTCACCAAAATAGACCTTGTTTCTGCAGAAATACGGGTACAATTTGTTTGTCTACTAATTATGTATTGTTTTCAATTGGGAATAAAATTGCGTTCAATGTTTTGATTTTATTCAATTCGATGCGAAGATATTCGATATTTTTTTCACTGATGATCACGCGATGGTTGCCATTTGGTTGCCACCAAGGGTCAAATGTTGCCACCAAGGGTCAAATGTTGCCAAAATGGCAACCAAAGTTGCCAAATGGCAACGCTGCTGGGAAGGGCGCTCATTATTAATAATGAATGAATGATGATTCAATCAGTAAAATTGGCTTTTCAAGGTATAAGTAGCTTCTTCGAATAAAACAATAAAAAGAGAACTTACCAATAGATTTAAAAACAAAAGTATTTGTAAACCACGAAAACTTTCTTCTGTATATTACAAAATTTACAAAGTAGGTACTCTTTCGCTTTCTTTAAGTTTCTTTGCACTGCACTGCACACTGCACACAGACACATCTTCCATTTTTGTTTTGTTTTAGAATTTTCATAAAATAACTTTTATCTCTAGATTCACCAAAATAGACCTTTTGTTTGTAGAAATACGGGTACAATTTGTTTGTCTACTAATTATGTATTGTTTTCAATTGGGAATAAAAATGCGTTCAAGGTTTTGATTTTATTCAATTCGATGCGAAGATATTCGATAATTTTTTTTCTGATGATCACGCGACGCGACGAGTCAAAAAGTTGCCATTTGAGCTTGGTTGCCATTTGGTTGCCACCAAGGGTCAAATGTTGCCAAAATGGCAACCAAAGTTGCCAAATGGCAACGCTGCTCAGCAAAGTCAGCAATGTATGAAAAAGCGCAAATCACAAATTATGTAGTTACGAAAATCTAATTTACGAATGACAGCCGGCGATGATAGCAGTGTTGCCAAGAAATATTTACACATAAATCTATGTTTTATAAGTTCAAGAGTCAAAACCAAGAATAAATTACAGAGGCATTCATTAAAAAAGTATATTATAAGTCAAGCAACTAAAAGTAAGACCCTAAAATGACTACTAGTCCATTGAAATGTTACATTTTTAGGCCTAACCTTGCGTTTTTTAGAGGACGCAATTTTATTCTTTTGATGTGTAGGGGGGGTCAGTGTAAAGCTAAAACCAAGTTTGTGGGGTCACCACCCTTGTCGAACGGCCGCCATCTTGAAAATAGGGGTTGAAATGCTTTTTACGATATATCTCTTAAACTCGAAGTAATGTGTGTATTTATCGCAGGTTTATAAGTGCCCGGTTAATGGCAATAGGCTCGCCACCTATTACATTGGGACCTAAACATAAACTGGCAAAGTGTGGGTGCTAGCACCTCTGCCTACCCCTTCGGGGATATAGGCGTGAGTTTATGTTATGTTAAGTATTATCAAAGGCAGTTTTACATATTTACTTATGGCACATTAAAATATTACTCTTGATATGAAATTATGCATTGTAAAGTAGTAAGTACTTAAGTATGAATCACAGACTGCTTTTTTAAAGTTACAAAAGTATTATCCTAGACAGTCTTATATTCAAGGCATGATTATAAAAATATTATTATTCTGACAGTGACACGAACAGTGGTCAGATGACTCGCTGGTGGAACGATTTTTATTGGTTTTCTACGAGTTTTCAGTTCAAAACGCTTTTCATCATCATTTAAACCCGATAAATTGAAATCAGGCTGGTTGTCACGATAGGAATTCGTATCAGAATTGTAATTGGCTATATCTTCTTCTTGTCCAACGAGTGTTGGTATTTCAGTTTGCTGTGTGTTGTCGGGAAATAAAGTTTGCTTTTCTTGGGTTCGTAAAACAGATGGCTGACTGACTGGATGGTACTTTGCATCAAAATATGGTTTACCCGTTAATATGTCTTCACGAACTAATTCTGGAACATCACATTCTTGAATTTTAGAGTTGATAATGGAACGGTTTTGTATCCTATCTGATTCTTCATTTGAATTGTCAACTGCCATTTTCAAAATAATTCTTGTTCTGCTACTCATTCTGTAAATAATAATGCAATATTACTCATAATACAATGTGCACCTATCATAAATATTGTTACTTTGGGCTCAAAAAATCTAAAATATCTTATTTAGCTTTTTAATAATTCAGTTATAATTTAGCTGTAAATTTGTTGGGCCTCGTGGCGTAGAGGTTAGTGAAGTGATACTGACAGCTAAGCCAGGGGTCGTGACTTCGATCCCCACCCAGGACTCTGATGAGCATGATTAGTTGTTCTGTGCTTTGGTGTAATTTATGTATATTATGTATATATTTAGAAAGAAATAAATGTATATGTATGTTTATCAGTTGTCTAGAACCTATAAGACTAGCTTTATTTGCTTACTTTGGGACTTAATACCGCTGTGTGTACATGGCGAAATATATATATTTGTTATTTGGTTAAAAAAGTACCTACACATTTATTTTGTAAATAATGACATTGTTTAATTTTATATTAGAAAGCAAAATGTACAGATATCGAAATATGGCTAAGTTTTATTTCATATTAGAATGCAAAATGTACAGATATCGAAATATGGCTAAGTTTTATTTTATATTAGAATGCAAAATGTACAGATTTCGAAATATGGCTATGTTTTACTTCATATTGGAAAGCAAAATATACGTATTTCAAAATAAGGCCCTGTTGCATTAATAATTCTGAATGTACTTACTTGAAATTTGAGTGCAATACGGACGTATTTCAAAATGTGGCCTCTTTGCACAGAACACTAGATTTAGCTTTGGTTATTTTTTCGAAATGTGGCCGTTTTGTACGAAACTGGCGTGAGTTCGCTTCAAGTTTTGGGTCGCAACTGACAAAATGGCGGTTTTCGTTTGAACTTCGCGCGTAAGTCAGTCCAATGCTAAAACGGCAGTTGATCAGTTTTGCATCAAAATGAGCGAAAATGACGGGTGTCTTCAGCAAAATGTAAAATATTGCAGTTAAAAAGCCCAATTTTGTAATAAAACGATTTTCAATTTTTTTTTGATTTGTGGCTGTATTGAATTCAATGAGCGATAAGTAGTAATTAATATCTTAATTACCAAGTTAATACGTCACGAAAAGAAATGGGGTTATCGGTTTAAAGTAATTAACATATACTCAGTGTCCATCTTAGCTTTTGCTGACGATATCGCAATACTGACGCGTAATCCAAAACAATGTCAGGAACTATTAAAGGAAGTCGATGAGTTCTGTTTGTGGACAAATGGACTGAGGACGAAACCCAGTAAGTGTCACTGTCTGTGTCTGGGTAGACGGGACACCAAATTTACCTCCTACGACCCGGGACTCTCCATTGGGGGTAAACCAGTTTCCATAGTCGCTGAATCGGCGCCATTTAAATTTCTTGGGAGAAAGATAGACTATAAAGGACGCACACCATCCTTAGATGAAGTTGTCGATACGTTTATAAATGACCTAAATAAGATAGATCAGCTACCACTAAACAATATCAAAAAGCTTGGATATATGACAACTACTTAACATCACGTCTGACTTGGCCTTTTGTGGTGTATGAATTCGGTAAAACCTTACTGGCGAAAATAGATGCAACTGTCATAAAATCGCTAAAATCGTGGCTTGGACTAGCGCACTCTGCTGATTCGTCTGCTCTATTTAGGGATCAAAATAATTTTGGGATGAAACTTAAGAAACCATCGGAGCTCTATAAACACCTTAGAGTTACCAAAGCCCACATCTTAGGTAAATCCCAAGATTACACAGTCAGGGCACTCCCGAAAGATAATCTAGACTATTACTATTTATTTATTATTACTAACGCGTCCGACCTTGAATCTAGACTATTATTCCATAAGCGATTTATGATAGGGGCCCAGTCGAACAGAGTGGGGTTGGGAGTGCGAGAGCCAGAAAGGGACCAGGATATTTAAGTCCTTTCTAAAACAAGACGAAAATGATCAATATCGAGTGCACGCGATGAATTTGGAAATCCAAAATGAATGGTTGACAATGAGAGAGTTCTGCATACTGATGGCCTTAAAGTGACGCACCTTGATCTATGACTGGTCGCCGGCCCTGTTAAAATTCTATCTTAACGCCTTTCAGATGCCCCTCCCAGACCAGAGTAATCTGGTAAGGTGGGGGAAGGCCACAGAAAAACAATGTTATACTTGTGGTGAGGCAATAGGGACGGCTAGACACATATTAGTAGGATGTAGGGTGCTTCTCGATGGAGGCCAATACTCACGCCGGCGCCGCCACGATAAGGTGCTTATTATCATACGTGAAGCAATGAGTCTGGCAGTAGCTAGAGCCCAAAAAGGATTGACTACTAATAGACGTCATATCAACTTTGTGTCTGAAGGTTCATCCATAACATCCAGGAACAAACCTTATTCAATCTTAGATACTGCCCCAGATTGGACTCTCCTAATCGACACGTATGAAAAGCACTATAAAATTCCGGAGGATGTTGGGGTTTCGTCATCTAGACCTGACATATTCCTTTATTCTAAGAGATTAAAACATGTGGTTCTTGTGGAACTTACTGTACCGTGGGAAACAAATACACCGAAGGACCACACAATAAAGAAAAATAAATACTATGATCTCACAAACGAATTAATCAAAAACGGTTACGTGGTTAATTTGTATGCAGTGGAAGTGGGAGCGAGAGGTATACCAGCAAAATCTCTCTATAACCTACTTAAAGATCTAGGCCTATCGAGAGCTACAATAAGCTCATTACTAGGACGAATGTCTAAAGCGGCACTAGTAGGTTCGTATCAAATTTGGTTAGGCAGGGAGGGGAACTTGGGTAGTGAAGGTGAGTGTTGATGTACATCAACAAAACGGGCCCCTTCTAAACCTACACTTGGGTCGCAAGTCCCAGGCACTGTCCCGAGTTCCCAACTCAGCAACGCGATGGACCCGGCACCCGCACGGAGAATCTATGGATTGCTAAAAATATCGGTCTCTATTAAATTAGTATGTAGATAAATTGTACTTTAATAATCTAGAGTGAACACATAGAGAGCAGAGGTGAAAAGATGTCTCATAACAAGACTATAGACGGCAGAGAGGATAATGGGTAATTTAATCATTTTAAACCCATTTTATCGGAGCAACAACATGGTTTTGTTAAGAATAGATCAACTGTTACTAATCTGCTCGAGTATAAAAATTATCTCTGTCAGGCGTTTGCTGTTGGCGGACAGGTTGACTCTGTGTATACCAACTTTTCTAAGGCATTCGATAAAGTCAGTCATCATCTGCTTTGTCAAAAACTGGCATCATATGGTATTCATGGCAGTTTGTTTCGTTGGGTATGTTCATACCTTGATAGTAGAACTCAGTTGATCGCATTAAGGGGTTTTGTCTCTTCACCTGTTGTGATAACTTCTGGCGTCCCTCAGGGTTCTCATTTAGGGCCCTTATTCTTCGTTGTTTTTATTAACGACCTCATTCAGCAACTATCGTGTAATTGCTTGTTATATGCAGATGATTTAAAGATTTTTGCATTGATCTCTGAGCCTGAGAACTGTCTAGCCCTTCAACAGGACATTAATACTTTGTCACAGTGGTGTCAAACTAATTACATGTACTTAAATACTGGGAAATGTTTTGTTATATCATTCACCAACAGGTATAATAAGATTACGTGGCACTATAGTATTGATGGCCAAATGCTTGATCGATCGGGAGTTGCTAAGGATCTGGGTATTATATTTGATGACAAGCTCTCATTTCGTGCTCATTATAGTTATATCATATCCAGAGCCAACCAACTTCAGAGGGTTTGTTTTACGATCTACCAAAGAATTTAGAAAGCATCTTAGTGGTTTGTACCTGTACTATGCTCTAGTGTGGAGTATATTAGAATAGGATTAGAATAGAATAGGATATGGCAGTCCCGTATGGTCGCCAAACTACAGGGTACATATTGAAGCGATTGAGCGTATTCAGAAGAAAGCACTTAGAATTCTTAGTTATCGTCAAAACCCTGGGCGGTCAAGCATTGGCTATCAAGGTAGACTTTGCAAATTCAAAGTACAACAATTAGAAATTCGGCGCACATATTTTGATCTAGTTTATTTGTACAAAATTATACATTGTGTTATAGATTCTCCAAGATTACTAAATCATATTACTTTTAATATTAAATTTAGGGCACGTAGGTCTAATGAAATAAATTTATTTTCCCTTCAGATTTATAAGAATAATGTTTCCTTCTTTAACCCTTTAACAAGGATGGCCCGCCAATATAACGAGGTGGCAAAGTGGAACGAACCCCTTGACATATTTGAGTCCAACTTTAACAGATTTAATAAAATTCTGAAAGACATCCTCTATAGCAGTCTGGCCTTGAAAGACATTTAAACACGTCACTATTTGACTTTGACCAATTTGGAGCGTTTCCTATTCTTATTATACTGTTTTAACTGTGTGCACATGTATTTATGTTACAATCCAAAACGGATCTGTGTTTTATTGTTATTGTTTTTAATTGATTGTAATGTGTTTTGTGCGCCTCAATAAAAAAATAAAAAAAATAAAAAAGTTAAGTTGATAAAGTGCCTAGTCACAAAGGACAATTTTTCATACACAAAGACGGCTTCCGTTTTTATTGCGAAACAATGCAATGCAAAAACAATAGAAATACCTTTTTTTTTTGCGGATACCTTCGGATACCCCTCCGCCGGCCAGCGGGGGTGGTTATGTCGGGCTTGAACCGACTAAAACCGCACGCCGTCTCGGGGCTACAGACGCCGGGGTGTAAGGTTGCCCATAGAGCATATCCCTCGCACCCCGAAACCTAAATACCTATCTAGTTCATTTAGTTAAACAATAGTATCATTCAACGGGAGTAGTTAGGTACACTCCGGTCCCGTTGAATGTTTTAGATAAGCGTTTGCCGGATCACAGTGTGCAAGTGAAACTCTTTTTAAAGCCTATTCCATCACTTTTTAGGGTTTCGTAGGCAAATGGCTAAAAACGGAACCCTTATAGATTCGTCATGTCTATCTGTCTGTCCGTCCGTAGGTCACAGCCACTTTTTTTCCGAAACTATAAGGACTATGCTGTTGAAACTTGGTAAGTAGATGTATTCTGTGAACCGCATTAAGATTTTCACACAAAAATAGAAAAAATTTTGGGGGTGCACCATACTTAGAACTGAAACTCAACATTTTTTTTCATCAGACCCATACGTGTGTAACATCTATGGATAGGTCTTCAAAAAATTCCCCCCCTGTAACTTCTAAAATAATAGAATGATAAAACTAAAAAAAATATGTGATGTATATATATATGTATATATATAATATACATATATATGGTACCATGTAAGCTTCCACCAAAAATTGGTTTGAACGAGATCTAGGGAGTAGTTTTTTTTAATACGTCATAAATCGTAAGCTGCATTTACATTTCATTCAATCAACTCCCATATAAAAATTTTGCCCGCTTCTACCCCCCTTCATGGGCGTGTCCGACTCGCACTTGGCCGGTTTTACACTTGCAGCCTGCGGACTGGCTATACGAACAACTTCGGGTGTATATTGATATGCCAGTCAGTTAGTCGATTCCAGAAAAAGCCACTGTCACCGTAATTTTACCCAGTCGATTTCGGATGCTTAAAGTTTGGAAAGATTATAGTATAGGACCTAAAATATAAATCGGGTTAAGTACGTAAGTAGGTTCATGAAGTGCCTCTCTACCTTCGTCGCATAGTCAGGGCATATTACACACATCACCTCGCGAACTTCCTCAAAGAAGAGTTTTGGCCGATGGGTGTCATTTACCGCCGATTTCGAGGGCAGCTACGAGACACCACGCAGCGCAACACGATGACGTCATTTCGTGGGAATTAGTTATAGGAATTTTGTAATTTTATCTATGTTAGTCTGTAAGGTATTTATGTAAGTATGACCCATTGTGCTTGAAATAAATGATTATTATTATTATTAATAATAACAATAATAGAGCTTGCCCTTAAATACGGCCTCATCGAACAAAGGCTGCACTACTACAAGTACGTACCGGAAGCCGTACTCGAAAACGACCGCGCCAAGCTATACTGGGACCGGTCCATCATCACGGATAGGACTATTCTAGCGAATAGGCCTGATATCGTGCTGATGGACCGGGCACAGTCACGGGTATTTCTTGTGGACATCACTATCCTCTACGGTTCCTCTTGGGGTGGATCGAATAAAATGCCCACCCTCACGCAAAAACCGCGCCTTGTCGTGGAGTTGCGGATACCAGCCCGTGATACCATACCATACGGTTCCTCTGCCAATCGCCCTAACGCCCCGGCCGACTGTTGCCCACCTCGCCGGGGCTATCTTGCCGCCTGTCCCAATCTTGGGGGGAGGCGTGAAGCACTTTAATAATAATAATTAATACAACTCTAAGTGACGTCCTTTGCTATCCAGGGTGTCGACGGATCTGCGAGAATGGCGGGCTGATAAGGATAGAGCGGGGCATATTCCAGGGCGATAGTCTTAGTCCACTATGGTTTTTCCTGGCACTGAACCCTCTTAGTAATATGCTGGAGAGTTCAGGGTTAGGCTGTCGATTGCGGAGAGATGATCAGGTTATAACCCACCTCCTTTACATGGATGATCTTAAATTATTTGCCCCCAACAATTCCCAACTGATAGCGTTATTACAGATGACCGAAACCTTTAGTAACTCTATCAGGATGGAATTTTAAGTAAAAAGAGGTGAGGTTGTGGAATCTGAAGGGGTTGAGCTCTCAGATTCCACAAAACTCAGGCCTCTCTCTGCAATCGTCACCTATAAAAACCTGGGTATGTCGTAGGCGTTAGGCATTACAGAAGCTAGCATGAAGCAATCGTTACAGGAGCGTTTCTTTAAGCCGCTTGAAAAAGGGTCTTAAAAGTCTTTTGTCAGGCGGTAATAAGGTGCGCGCCTGTAACGGTTGGGTCATGCCGGTTTTAATGTACTCCTTCAGCAGACTCAGGTGGACTCAGACCGAATCAGACACCCTGGATAGGAGAGTCCGTACGCTTCTTAATGCATCATCCGCGTTCATCTGTGATGAAGTTGTACATACCGCGGAAATGCGGGGGACGTGGTTTTAAATGCCATTTAAAACTTTTTAAAACCAAATATTAAGTATTAATGACCGTTTGGATGTATGGAAGAGCAAGGAGTTGCATGGACGTTTCTATCGGGCTCTCCATGGGCCTGATATAGATTTACCAGCATCTGTCTTGTCTGGCCGACGCAGTTCTCGAAAATTGGCATATTTCGTTCTACTGGGGTCGATCTATTATCACTGACAGGACTATTGTAGCTAATAAACCTGATATAGTGTTGATAGATCGATCAGATCGCCACGCAATAATTATCGATATCGCCATTCCGCATGACGAGATCTTGTGTAAGCCAAAAAAGAAAAACAAAGAAAATATTTGGCTCACGAGGTGGTCGACATGTGGAGTGTGGATTCGGCAATTATTGTTCCGATAGTTGTATCGGTTCACGGACTGATTGCCAAGAGCCTCGATCAACATCTCAAGAGGCTCGCGTTAGGCAGTTGGGTCAAAGGCTTGATGCAGAAGGCAGTGCTCCTCGCCACGGCACGTATTATGAGGAGATTCCTCTCTCTGGAGCCCCAACCATCGGTAGCCTAGTCCCTATACCCGATGCCGGTGGGCCACTATTTTTAATATTTTTAAGTATATTTGTTTTTTTTATTTATTTAGAATGAATTTAAAAACATAATTTATATGTATTTAAAGTTTAATAAAGGAATAATAATCCTAATTTATTGAATAAATTGGTTACACTGGTACATACAGTCTCTGTCTGAACTAGTTTGTTAATAGTTTGTATATAGTATGTATGTATATAATAGTTTGTATCTCAGGAGACATTGCCTTCCCAAAATAAAAGTAAACAAAAAGAATAGAGAAATATTTATATGCAAGCAAGATAGCTAAGTAAGGATCTAATCATTACATTTTTATTTTAATATTCGGCTTACGTATGTTCGGTGTATGAACCTTCACGTGTTGAGTTATGTGTGTGTGTGTGAGAGGTTGTATGTGTCCGTATGTATGTGTGTGTATGGGGGGGGGGTGTATAAGATTAGTAAGAGGGTGTGTTATCGTCTGTAGTTAATTGAACTGATTCGTAGTAATGGATTCAATTTGATCGTAGTCTATACCTACTACTTGTAAGACGATTGAGTAAATATTTTTTAAAGGAGTGGTTGTTGAATTTACGTGGTCACACACACACACGTGTGATTTTACAAGAGGGACTGGACACCGGAATCTTCTTTTGACATTTTTTGGTAGATATGGAATAGCGACACGGTGATATCTCCGTAGTTGTTGGTATATGCGAATGCGGTCTCGGTCGGCGTGAGATCGTGATGTGCGGTGTTCCGTAACGGTCGGTGTTAGGAGCGTTCCTGTGGAACATCGCTTACGACTGGTTACTTCGCGGCGACCTCATAGGTGGTGCCGCCATCATGTGGTACGTGGACGACACTCTCGTGACGGCATGCAGCAGGACGTACCGTGAAGCAACCCAACGGCCGCGGTTGCCTAAGTCATGGGGCGGATTTGGCGGGTGGGTTTCGAGGTGGCTCTGCACAAATCCGAGTCCTTGTTTTTTCATGGTCCTCGGAGCGTGCCACTGGATGGATCCAGCCTTATAGTAGGAGGCATTAGCATCGGCATCGAGCACCAACTGAAGTATTTAGATCTCCTACTCGACGGCCGGTGGGAGTTCGGCAAACTTCTCCAAAGTCTGGTCCCCAAGCTGAAGGACATGGCTAACGCTTTGGCGCGGCTGCTGCCCAACATGAGGGGACCCGATGACTCCTGCAGGAGACTCTAAGGGGGGATTGTGTGGTCCATGGCCCTATAGGGGTGCCCAGTGTGGGCGGAGGCCCTGAAGGCCAACAACGCCCGGTTGCTACAGGAAGTGCAGCGGGTAATGTCCAACAGGGTCATAAGCCCCCTCATGACCCTGTTGGCCATTACCCGCCATTATCGCACGATCTGCTTCGAAGCGGCGAGTCTCCTTGCCGGAACTCTACCATAGAATCCGGGGCGAGAGTTCTTGCAGCTATTTACAAGTAGCCCAAGGAGGCGCGGGAGCTGGGACGGAATCCTCAGCGTTGAGAAATCGAGGCCTAAAAATCTCAGCCTCGCCAGGCCAACCTGGTGGAGTGAAAGGAACGACTTGAACAGCCAGGCGCAGGGAACGCCGTTATACAGGTAGTAAGACCGTTATGGAGGATTGGCTTGAGAGGTGACACGGAAGCCTCTCGTACCGACTGACGCAGGTGATCTCCGGGGTGCTTCAGGGACCACCTGCTTCGGATCAGGAAAGAGTCAACATCTGAGTACCATCACTGCGACGCGAGCGAGGACTCGGGGCTGCACACGCTAGCAGAGTGCCCGGCGTGGGAGGTGCCATGGCGTGACCTCAGTAGCAGTAGTCGGGGTGTAAGTCCTACTTCTGCGAGCAAGTAACGCTCGAGAAGGAGGCGGTGAAGCGAGCACGGGCGACATTTGGTCTCTCCCAGACCGCCGTGCCCGCAATATGAATGACACGCGGCGCAGGCGACTCAGACGCCAGAGGTCGCTCGACGACCTACGTCCTCCATGAGCGCAGGCCTGGGAGTGGCAGGTGAGACCGTCTGTAACAAGCGCCCCCTCTTTCCGGGGCGAGGTGGGGGACTTGTGAAAAATTAACTTTTTTTTTTCGTGCGGAAATCCCTTCGGGTACCACCCGCCCGCCAGCAGGGCGGTTATGTCAGGCTTGAACCGACTAAAACCGCACGCCGTCTCGGGTCTTAAAACGCCGGGCCATCTCAAAGCCGTAGATGGCCCAGAGTCAACCAGGGAGCTAGGGAATTGACTTATAGTATTAGAGACCCAAAACGGCGTGCGGTTTTAGGTGGTTCAAGTCCGACATAACCACCCCCGCTGGCTAGGGTTTGCGAAGGGATTTCCACACGAAAAAAAAGGTACGTAAGTAGGTACGTGAAAAGAGGGGTGCGACTGGTTGGATCACCTCCAAGTTTGGTGCACCCTGGGCAACGTGGGTGATGACGCATCATTGATTGCTCCTCTGGAGTAGCTGGCGTTAACGTCAACGGCCAAGAGTCTGACCAACCGGCCCTTTTCAGGGCCAGCTGACCCCATTGCACGAGGGGGTCGGGGTATGGCGGGCCTGCAAGGCCCGCGGGGGGGTGGTCGCTCCAGGTACCCCTCTGCTGTTATCAGAGGGGACACTGCGAATGGCCCAGGGTCAGGCGGAGTGCGAGGGATATGCTCTATGGGTAACCTTACACCCCGGCGGTTTTAGTCGGTTCAAGCCCGACATAACCGCCCCGTTGGCCGGCGGGGGGTATCCGAAGGGATTTCCGCACAATAAAAAAAAAAAGGTACGTGAAAAGAAAATTTATTTATTTATATTTATTTACTTTATTCAATATATTCAAAATAACATGATGATTGATTAAAAGTTTTATAAAGATATCGATCGTGAGACAGTTAAAAAACAACAATACTTAGGTACATAATAATTGTGAAAAAGTACGTTTGAACATTATAAAATAGATGCAGTATTTAAAATTCATTAAGGGTCAGATACCAGTCGCTAGTAAGTTATTAAGTCGGTGAACGCAATTAAATCATGTAACATTATCTTTGTATTTATAGTTACTAAGTATATTTTCGACATCAGAACCTATACAAACACGAAGTAACAAAACACTTATAAACTGCTTGGTAGCATCTACACTTGAAATAACTCTTCCAAATAAATAAACACCCGGAAGACAAGTGCGGGGCGACCTCTCAGCCGATGCTCATTGGCACAGAGGCTGGTTGTACAGGGCCCTACCAACATCTTAAGGGCCCAAGTCAACCTCACCTGCTAGTCGGTGCACCTGCTAAACAACGGCTCTGGCGCAGGCTTTAGTCTTGGGGTTGGGAGGTCAGATGGCAGTCGCTTTTTGAAAGTCGACAAGCCAATCAAAAATAATTAGCGGATCCCAGGCTCCAAATCATACAACTTGGACGCAACCGGAAAATCGTTAGGAGGATGATAATGAAGACAGAGGCTGTGGAGCGAGTCCATAAATTTACTAACCTCGGGATAGTCGTGTCGGAAACTGGTGGGACCAAAGAGGACGTCAACTCGAGAAGTCGTTAAGGCAAGAGCAAGCTTCGCACAGCTCAGTCCCAAGGAAAGCTGACTCGGAGAGTGAAGCTCAAAATATTCCGAGCTAGCGTTAAAACCGTTCTATAAGGTTACGAGATTTGGAAGAACACAAAAGACAGACTTCTACAAGTTTTCACCAACCGCTGCTTCCGTTGGATCCTCGGTATATACTAGTTCGAGATAATTAGCAACGTAAGCTTGTGGGAACGCTGCAATGAGACCCCTATCCACCAATAGGTCAAACGCCGAATATGGAGTTCGATTGGCCACACGCTTCGAAGAGACCATAACTCACACATACACACACATAATAAGATTGCTCAAACTAAGCATTTGAGCGAGCGTTTTAATTTATTCTGTTATACTTAGACAGACGGTAAGGTTAAAAACTAAATTAAAACCACGAGCTTCAATTTTCGTGGCGCTATTTTGTAGCAGTAACACTGTTTTCATATTTACAGGGCGTTCCACGGTGATGCTACATGGAGTGAAAGTATCTTCAAAAATGCAGATATACCATTTTACAGAAAGAAGACTTCATTTTGATTTTAAAAACAATTTAAACTGCATTCATAGATTTTCGAAAACACGATTGCCACACTCGGTAATCGAACCGGCTAAAATAACATCCTGAACTTTTATGGCATCAATCGATAGGGTCAAAGATACGGATCAAATCTCTCGAACAAAATCATGTTAAATTAAAGGAAATCCATGAAATTAATGCTTTTAAATTCAATGGGACAAATACCTTAGTAATATTAATACCTTATTAACAATCTTTAACGTCATTTTAATCCATATGTTATTTTTTCTTCAATTAAATTTTTAAACATTTTGTATGCTTACTTTTTTCTAAAGATTTAGATCGGAAAAAGAGAACATCAGCGTACAATAGTCAGAGAACGCAGTTTCTTTTTTTGGATATCAACAGCGGGTTAGTGTAAAGTTTGTGCGGTCGCTACCCTTGTACCGCGGCCGCCATCTTTAAAAACGGGTGCGGATGGTTTTCACGCTATATCGGGCCAACTATGTATCGCACAGAAAATTTGTAAAAGCAGTATTGTCTATAACTTTAGTTCTGGACCTTTTAGTCGTAAGACCAAAGATAACAAAGTTATTAACGAAAATAAATTAAAAATTATGAACAAATTTTTATAAGTCTAGTTTTCTAGATTTCCTTTTATTTAATTTACCATGTTTGTTATAGACATTTACATTAGAACCCTATCGATTAATGTCATAAAACTACAGGATTTTATTGTTTTGAATTTTAGTCAGTTCGGTTACCAAGTTTGGCAATCGAAAATCTTTGAATGCAAATGAAATTATTTTTTATATCAAAATGAAGTCCTCTTTCAGTAAAATTGTCTATCTAAAGTATTTAGGATAACTTTCCAACCATGTGGCATCGCCGTGGCACATCCAGTATAATATGTCATATGCGTTCACTGTTAAAACTACTTAAAGAAGATAACGAAGTTAAATTTAAATTCAGGTAAACGGTTTTCACAGATTTCTAAGACTGATTTTAAGACCTCTTATGAATGGTATTATCTTACCAACTTTTTTTAATTTCAATCCAGCTGAAACAAACTTTTTGCTCTTCAGTAGGTTATTATTATTACTAATAGTTTTGTTTTTAAAACAACTTACTAACTCATGTTCTTGTTTATCTTTGAGTTCCTTATACCATCTTACTTTGTCCCTAACTAAGTCTTCACTACGCAAATTTTCTTGAAGTCCACGTGTACATAAACATTTCACTGCATTCCTGAACAAACTAGGACCTTTCATTATTAGTTTATTTATATTATCTATACAGTTTTCTTGATCTTCGTGTGAACAGTCGAATTCAGTATTATCACAAGCAGTGCTGTCACTGAAACAGTTTGGTGGTAAATTTGGAGTATAACATGTTTTATCGAAAACGATATTTTCAATATCACTGCCACTTGTTTCCGCGCCATAATATGACACACTACTTCTGGTTGATAGAGTATCATTAGGATTTGGGTAAGAAATGTTACAATTTTCTTCACCGTCATTACTATAATCTTGAGATTTATTTATTTTGTCTTTTGGGTTGCATGGATTAATGGACCATTCTGTATTATCATCAATATTAATGTGAGGACTTTGGCAGCTGATATGATGAGATTTTTCAACGCAAAAGTGGTCTGTATTTTTCTCAGGGACAATACTACAACCTTGACATTTATTTATTTTATCTCTTGAAGTGCATGTGGTAATGTGCTGTTCTGGTTCTTCTTCAATATTGACGTCAGTACTTTGGTCATCGAACTGATAAGATTTATTACAATAGTCATCAGTATTTGAAAACAAATTATTACTCATATCTTCAGCGTTGTTACTAAAATCCTGAGATTTAATCATGTTGTCTCTTGAATTACACTCGCTAATGTGCTGTTCTGTGTCTTTTTCAATATTACTGCCAGAATTGTCAGTGGTTTGATAAGATTCTTTATCACAATAACGATCAGTATTTGGAAACGAACGAATATTGTCTTCAGCGTCATTACTAAAATTCTGACATTTATTTATTTTGTGTCTTGGATTGCGTGTGTTAGTGTACCCTTCATGTTTTTTGTCACAACTTTGGTCAGTGAACTGATCAGATTTTTTATTACAACAGCGGTTATTTCTTGGTTTAGGTTGTGTTTGTTTTAGTTCGCACGTACATTTAAAATTATTATTCTGTTTTTCTTGAATTAAATTCTCATCAAAACTTTCAGAGTTACAGCCACGATCTGCATGATAAAATGGCTGGCAAAACTTAGGGGGATAATGCAGTTTCTTGGATATGGTACAAGGACATTCAAAATCATTCGTTCGATTATTTTCACAGTGCTTAAGCGAATCCAATTTTATATTCTTACCACGGCAAAATTTATTCGAAAAAGGTTTTTCGTTATATTTTCTTTTATTGCGGAAATCTTGACGATCTGTTATGTTTCTATTCAATCTTACATTTTTTGAAATATCTTCTTTTTCATTATCTAGTATACTTGTATCGGGTATTGGGACTGTTAATTTCGCTTTGCAGCTTTGTTCACTTATTACAAGACATGGACATCTAATCTTATCACTTCTATTTTTCAGGCCAGGTATTTTAACGCAGGTCTTAATATTCTTGCCACCACAAAATTGATGGGGAAAGGATTGTTTATTGCATCCATCCGTGTGGCATGAATCTTGATGATCTGTTTCATTATCAGATAATTTTTGATCTTTGGAAATATCTCCTTTTATATTATGTCCTAGTCTACATTCATTAAGTCTTGTACGTGTTAATTTTGTTTTATATTTTAATTTACTGGTACATTTACACCTTTCCTTTTCATTCATCGAGTTTCTTTCATTAATATTTACTGAATCATCTTCAATATTGGAATCTAAAATTACTTGGTTATGGTTTTCAGTTCTCGTACAGGTTTCTGTTTTTTTCGAAACTTTAAAAGGCGATTCGAAATCACCCTTTTGCTGTTTTTTGTTACACTCATTTTTGTCTTGACCACATGCATAACATTGTAATCGGTCTTCATCAGTTTTACATTGTTTTTGGTTATTTCTATCTATTATATGACAATCACCACCCAAAGAAATACCTTCAATCTTATTATTTTTTCGGCCGCTATTTTCAATCTTCGGGTTAACTTCTGTTTGCTTTGATTTTTTACATGGATATTTACACTTCCCTTTTACTGCTGTCTTTCTATACAATTCAGCATCTTGTGTCAATATAATAGAAGTGTTTACACTCATATTTGCCCCACCGTCATTAGAAAATTGTCTTCTAAAACTATTTTGCATTTTCTTGCAATCATTGCACCCATTTACCTCATTTATTTTTAATGGTTTTAATTTATAATGGTTACCACCTTCGTGCAAAGAAACAAGTCCTCCTTTAATTTTATTTTTCTTGTACTGTTTTTTATTAGTTGTCTTTAGACATTTTGTTCTGTCTCTTTTGTTTTGGTCTACCTTTTTATCAAATGCTTTAGATGTCTGTGTTGCAAGATTATCAGGAACACAAAATGGGTAACCTTTTATTTCATCTTTCTCGTATTTTAATTTATATAAATCTGTCGTTGTTGTGGTTACATTTAAACATTTATTGAATAATAATTTGCGCTTAAATATACCAAAGAATTTTGGAGACATTGATTCTGGCACTGGCACTTTCATGCAAGATACATATATTGCTTTAGGTTTAAAATACTCACTTTCCGAACCCTCTGATAGGACTTTTGACTTGATTTAATTTCCTTTTTCTAATACCCGTAGGTATGTGTTTCATCGTACCTTATAAGATTTTTTTATAGCAATGAATTGTTTTACCATCAGTTATTTTATAGGTGTTTAATTAACATTTTGTAGTTGGTCATATTCTTCTTTCTTGTTCTGATACAAAGTATGAGTTATTGACAGCATTATTATTAGGTCACTTATTATTTTTATTATCAAATTCTATTTGTTACCATTAAACGGTGTTTTATTGTATCTATTCCAATCTCAGTTCAGGATGAAAATGATTCTTTTTGGTACTTTTTTATTTTCATAACATCAGTTTACTATCAATTATGTTTCCCTTCAAATGTATTTTATTAACTATACATTTATAGTGACGGTAAAGGTTGTTGATTACCCGGGGCTTTGTTTTCTTGTTTTTTTTTAAGCATGCGTGTAATATCTTTTAAATATTACTGGCTCCTGACTAGTACGGGTTCATCCACAATTATAACATGTTACCTGTAAAAAATATCATTATTTGTAATAAAAATTATTGAAAAGGAAGTTAAAGGCGGAGCTGGTTTATTTAAGTCAATAATACCGCGTTATAACGAACTGGGAATTGTATTTCTCTATTTCTTCAGTTGCCCTTGCCCATAACACTTGTGAAAGCATGTGCGGAGTCAATGCTATAGAGATTGATAGATTCTAAGATACTAAGAAGAAACATGCAGTATGTAATTAGCAGATTGACGTTTCCCATAGCATTATCGAAAAAGAATTTCGTTAAAGCACGCTTTATCGAAATCGTCAACCTAGAAATCAGTTCCTACGATTGTAGGAGCTGATTAGAATTTTCATTCATGCAGTTATTGACAGACTGACTACTTTTCCGCTGAAATCAGATATCTGCGAAATCCATTTCACAAGTTATTTCTTTGAAAATACAACTTTTATTCTGATCGATACGGACTACGCTGCAAGGCTATAATAATTAGGATGTACCTACAGGTAATACATACTTCAACGGGTTAGGTATAAGTAATGAACTTAATTATACGAATAAGTATACCAACTCACTTTTTAATAACAATGTAAATAAGAAAGGATATGTAATGGTTTCACGAATAACACATTTATTAAGAAGGTATAGACGTCGCCAGGTACGTAAGTATGAAACGAATTGGTCAAAAAAGGGAAATAATACCTATTATGCATATATTTTGTAATTTTATAACAATAAAATATTGGTAAATAGTTATGAAGTGATGACAGAACCTATAAAAAAAAATATTTTTTTTTTTTTTTTTTTTCACGTAGCATGGGTACGGTGACATTTGACTAATTCCATTTCATGCATGATTCATTTCGAAACAATTTACCTAACGCGGAATACAGGAAACAACACTTAAAACGAAGATAAAAAGAAAACTGTTTTATTTTGCATTTTTAACTTAAAACTATTTTTATTTCTCCGTAATTATTTAAACTTTAAATATAAACATTCCAAATACATAATTCTTGATGCGTGAATCGGAACAGGTTGCGTTAGAGATTGACATAGTAAAATCGTTATAATCGATAAATTGTCGAATAAAGTATCATAAATCGTTAGTTGTATTTTTAACTAAAATACGATTGTAAAATATAATTATGTAATAATAAACTTTAAACAAAGCATTTTTGTCTTTGTGGAGCTTTATTATAATATAGCAACACTGCTTAAGCATGAGCTGGCAGCCATCTTGTTATATCAACTCAGTACGAGTGCGTCTGCCTTATATGCGGTCTGTTTTCTTTGTTTTGAGCTTGCGTGGTGTTTTTGTTACTTGTTTTTGTTATTGACTATCGTTGTGCTTTGTTGTTTTCGTTACCGTTTTTTGTTATTGACTTTTGTTTTGTTGTTTTTTTTTTGCAAAATGCCAAAAAGAACGAAAAAGACTGTGCTTGGTAGTCAAGCCCGTGAATTTGTAGTTCGATTGCGGGATTACTTTGAGCGGGAACGTGAGAATGGCGGAACGCTATTGCCTGTGTCCAACGTTTTGGATCGAGTGGCAGATGCGTTAGACATTGGGCGGAACACGGTTTCTCGAATCACTCGAGAAAAATATGGTGCTCACGATACAGAAGAAAATAAGTTGTCCACCCCTAATAAAAAGCGAACCAAAAAGGCATCTGTAACAGATGTAGACAGTTTTGCGGCCGATGCTATACGGAGCCACATTTATAACTATTACCAGAATAAAGAATTACCGACGCTTCTAAAGCTGGTCAAGTCTTTAAAAGATGCTGATTTGTTTACTGGAAGTCCTACATCCTTGTGGCGCGTATTGAAGGACATTGGTTTCCAATTCAAAAAAGTAAACAAAAGAAAAATTGTCATGGAGAGGGGCGATATAGCACTTGCGCGGGTTACCTTTTTGAAAAAGGCTAAAGCGATTACCGATTGGAGCAATGTCGTCTTCCTGGATGAAACTTGGCTGAATGCCAATCATACGGTCGGTAAAATGTGGACTGACGATACACCTCATGCCTCGACCAAAGTGCCAGAAGGAAAAGGGGAGAGATTGATTATTTGTCACGCAGGCACATCGAAAGGATTTGTAGAAAATGGGCTACTTGCTTTTAAATCGAAAAAGACGGGAGAATATCACGAAGATATGAATGCGGAAGTATTCACGGAGTGGTTTCAAAATATGCTTAGCAATTTAGAAGAACCCAGCACAATTATTATGGACAATGCCCCATATCACTCCGTGCAATTGAACAAACCGCCGACTTCTTCCAATAAGAAGAGCGAGTTGATCGAGTGGCTCCAAGCCAATAATGTGGAAGCCGATGAGACGAAATTAAAGGTGGAGCTAGTGAAGCTCGTAAAAATGCACAAGCCCCAAACGACATACAAATTAGATATGATGGCAAACGAATATGGTCACGAAGTCCTGAGGCTTCCACCGTACCACTGTCAGTACAATGCCATTGAATTAATTTGGGCCCAAATCAAAGGTAACTTGTTTAACCATAGTCTATTTACATACTGACAAAAATATGATTGTTTATTACTTGAATTCTATGACTCAATTTGTTTTTTATCTTGTTTCAGGATACGCTGCACGAAAAAATACAGCTCCGCCTTTTACAGCCACAAAAATGATGGGGTTATTGAAAGAGGGATGCAAAAATGTCACTGGCGATGACTGGAAGAAAGTAGTGGAGAAAACCAAAAATCTAATCTTACATGACTGGGAGCGAGACATTAGAATAGACTGCATAATTGATTCCCAAATAATTATTCACGTCGACGAGTCAGATGACGATGATGATGATGATGATGATGATGAAGATGATGAACATGTTTGATTTTTAATAAATAATTAAACAGGTTATCAATTTTGTTTTACTTTTTTTCTTCAAAATTATTAGTTAATAGAATCGATTTCTTCTTCATTAATAAATGATCTCGATAAGATATATAATCGATTTTATTTCATGCGATTTTATCTTGACAACATCTCTAGTAACTTCAAATCCCAAACGTCACCGTACCCATGCTACGTGAAAAATATTATAGTTTCTCTATCTGTCGACGTGACACATTGAGGTAATAATAGAACTGTTGCCCGTGGCTCCGCCCGCGTAGAATTCTGATCCCGTTCCCGCAACTCATGGGAACCTATTTCCGGGATAAAAAGTAGCCTATGTGTCATTCCGGGCTATAATCTATCTATGTGCCAAATTTCAGTTAGATCACTTCAGCCGTTTTTGCGTGAAAGAGCAGCAAAGATACATACATACATACATATACATACTCACAAACTTTCGCGTTTATAATATTAGTAGGATTAACGTATGGGTGGTATTAGTAGCTTCACGCATGAGAAAAAAAAGGTTTGAGTTTTTTTGTGTATGGGAGAAAACACTTAAGTATTTTTTTTTTAAACTGATTGGAACTGAAGGGCTGGTGCTCATACGAGCTATTGTAGCATTGGTTTGGTAACCATTTGACACCGCTTCGCACGAAGAATGGAATTTTCGATACATATTTCATTTGTATATTACTTAAATTATGATTCGTTTATCAATGAATTTTGTGATGACAATAATCAAAAATTATATGGATTATTTGTGTAAGTTTCTTACAAAATTGAACTCTAAGAGCTAAGTAACATGGTTGAGTTATTATTAGATATTAATGATATGAGAATTAACCAGCCAAATGGGTCCTACTTACAATACAATTTCATTATCTGACAAATCAACATTCTTATATATTATGAGAATCTTCCAATACTTACTCAGATATAGGAAGGACTGCGATACATACGATACTAGTGGAAGAGTCCTACTGTGAAGTAGTAGTGAATGATTAAAGCGGTGAGCTGCAGATACCTACATAATTGCAAATAGTTATAGGTATCTGAATAAACGTTGTAAACGGCCGGGATGCTTCAGTTTTCGAATAAATACTTTCTAGTAAAGGTTGTCGCCATCCGCTCCCATAAAAGCCACTAAAAGGTATTACAGAGATTATAGAGGGAGGAACTTGTTTGTTGCATGTTAGTTTGAGGCGAATGAGTTAGTAAAGGTTGTCTCCATCTGCTCCCGTCAAAGCCACTAAAGACATTAGGTTAATATGGAAGGAATTTGTGTAGGTATAATTGGATTTGAAGGATTGTTAGTAAATATGGAAGGAGTAAGGTTCTAACTTTGGATTATTTGAATGGGGCTTTTATTGATTATTTAAGGAAGTACTTATGTTCGTTCACGTAATGCAAGATTATGAACTACCAGTGACTATAGGGTTTAGGAAGGCTTATTTGGTTATTTCATGATTTAATATGGTATCATTAGAAGTTTGTGTAGATTATCCTCATTTCATTTCTATCCAGAAATGAAATAGGTACGTAATGGTTAGGGCACGCCGCAATAGCGGCGGTAAGGCCCATCCTGGAGGATTGGCTAGAGAGGCGACACGGAAGCCTCTCGTACTGACTGACGCAGGTGGTCTCCGGAAAGGGGTGCTTCGGGGACCACCTGCATTGGATCAGGAAGGAGCCAACACCTGAGTGTCATCACTGCGACGCGAGCGAGGACTCAGGGCTGCACACGCTGGCGGACTGCCCGGCGTGGGAGGCGCCGAGGCGTGACCTCGTGACAGCCATCGGGGTGGGAGTCCTCTCGCTCGGCAGCATGATTGCGGCAATGGTGCGGAGCGCGAGCGCGTAGGCCGCCGCCACTTCCTTCTGCGAGCATGTAATGCTCGCGAAGGAGATGGCGGAGCGCGCCCGGGAGAGATTTAGAACTCTCCCGGCCCGCCGAGCCCGCAACTTGCTCGCCGCGCGTCGCAGGCGACTCCGGCGCCGGAGGTCGCTTAACGACCTCCGTCCTCCATGAGCGCAGGCCTGGGGGTGACAGGTGAGGCCGCCTGTCACCCCAGCAGAAGCAGGCCGGGACGGTGGGGCGACTAGCGCCCCTCCCCCAAACCGGGGCAAGACGGGGACACCGTGGTTCCCAAACCCGAGGGGGCCATCTCGAAACCGGAGATGGCCCAGGGTCAGCCGGGGTGCGAGGGATATGCTCTATGGGCAACCTTACACCCCGGCGTCTGTAGACCCGAGACGGCGTGCGGTTTTAGTCGGTTCAAGCCCGACATAACCGCCCCCGCTGGCACGTGAGGGGGGGGGGTATCCGAAGGGATTTCCGAACGAAAAAAAAAAAGGTACGTAATGGTTAGGTTGGAAGGTAGGTTGTAAGGAAAAGTTATTGATGAATCTATCTGATAGTGTTTCCAACAAAATAGGTTAGAAGTTTTAACGTGGAAATGTAAATTAATTGGGGTTTGCGATTATATATATATTTGGAATTAGGTTATCGAAGGTTTAAAATAGGAGTCAGCATTCTTCACCTTTATAGAACTAGGGATACTAGGTATCATGATAAGGGTTCTTCTTAACCACTAGATTGATCACCGGCCAAGTTTATTAGAAATAAGTACGATAATTCAGTGAGGTTAAGTAGGTTAGTGAGTTATTTGAATGAATGGTACATGACAACAAGTAGGTGGAATAGGAATTAGGATAGCTGTAAGAAAGGAGTGAATGAGTAGTAGTTATAGGTAGTTATCTAGGGTAGGAAGTGTGAAGAAGGATTGAGTGAATGAGTTGGTTCGGGACAAAGTAAAAGGGGCGTGGTAGGCAGGTGGGGGGGTGGTTCAATATGGTATAAATTTCAACTTGCTAGGTCCACCCGTTCCTGAGAAAATCGGCGGTGACATACGAACAGACAGACAGACAGAGGGACAAGAGAGTAATCTTATAAAGGTTCCTTTTTTACCTATAGAGGTATGGAATCCTAAAAGAGTAGAAATAAATAAAAACATATAAAAAAATATTTATTTTGATTGTTTAATAAGTATATAAAAATGACAAAAATACCCAAACTAGAAATCACCCTCCACCAGCACACATGAAACAACACATAATAGATCGGCAAAATTCTGTTAACAGTATACACGGGCTCCATATTCCGACAGCTAATATAAATAAAACTACGTCAGTGAAAGACCTCCAAAAAGACAGTAAGCTCAGACAATGTGGATAAAACCAAGGGCAAAGATGATATAACCACTTACATGGTTTCTTTCTTAAAGATGTCATATAAGCGCTACATTCATAATCATAATCTGGTTCTTTATCAGGCTTCTTTTTTAACAATCGTTCTTTAGGATCTTTAGCTCGAAAATGAAACAAATAATTCGTTATTGGATTAGCTTCCACTTTGGCTATCAAATATCTTGATGTTTGCATGGCAGCACACCTACTCCTTACTCTCGCGACAGTCCCACTGAAACCGCTATCTCGAAAGTTCTGCAAAGCTTTAGCTGCCGTAGCACGTGGATTAGCTCTAGCTAGCTTTACCCTATTATGAATATCTCTAGGATGACAAATACATCTTTTAAAGCTCGTTATCATACGGCCAATAGTATTCCTGCCCAATCTGCCAACATCTGAAGTATTCTCAGCTAACAAAGCCCAGCTGTTAACATCTGCATCATTTATGTACTTTTCCAGGTCTTTCATAGCTTTCTCGTCATGACGTTTTATTTTTCTTCGCATCGCAGCATCTTTTTTAGCATACCGTTTTATTCGAGTTAAGGACTCCTTTTTTAACCGTTCCTTCCGTTGTTTCTTTTGTTTTGCCTTCATTTTTTTCTTTTCTTCTTTATTTCTATAATATGGTGTTACACGCGTATGTTTTGATTTACAGATTGCGCTCCCACAGACACAAGGGGGGGGCCTATTTACTTTGAGACCTTTTGTACGTGCGTGCCCAAGTTTATCAGTTTCTTTTGCACATATTTTTTGTCCACAAAAACATGGCTTTACGCATAGATAATTTGCAAAACTTTGTACAACAGATGTGAGACTTGTTATGGGTCCCAGTTTGTGCCTTTTAAGCCGTTCTTCTTTATTTTCTTTTGCGATTAATTTATCATTATCTTTGTCATCTGGTTTTATTCTATTTATAGTCCCATATTTTTCAGCTTCTTTTTTTCTACCTTTAATGCCATAACGGCAACCATATCGACAAATACAGCATGTACAATTTTGGGGTTGATGTTGCTTTTGTACATCGGGGTCATCACTACAAAAGCAGCAGGTACAATGTTTCGAATGATTATGCAGGGTAACACTCGTAGAAACCTGGCATGGTGTTTTATCTTCCCGAAAATCACGACAGCACGGCTGGCTCGTTGCCATTACATTTTTCAAAGTAAAGGCTGTCTTCTTTTTTCTTTTATAATCAACACCTAAAACCCGATATATATGTTCGGGGTTTAAAACATTAGCACCGTCTCTATCTATGACCAAATCAATTACTGGTAGCACCTGATTTTTCGAAGACACTGGAAACGATGAAAGGTCTAGACTAGATTAACTGTACATAAAAAGTCTAATCACACATTGTTTTACAAATTATACAATTAATATCTTTATTGTACCACCATATCATATAGGAACCCAGTGCAATAAGGGTAGTTAACTGTTATTGGTATGTAAGAGTTCCTACGGCTACCACGATATCGTGAGCACGTTGAAATGCATGAATCGGAGTGAAACCAATCAAAATCTCACTCTTTTTCGTCATGGGGTTAGAAATCAGCTATACCCTGGAAAGCCCTAAGTCACCTGACCAGCACAACAAAAAACACGATTTTATATAGGACAATGGTCATAAAACGATATCACTACGAGAGTGCTATATCATTATAAAACTCTCCATCTTGATATATGAAGTAAAATATTTAGGAAAGAACACTAACTTTCAAGATTTTGTTTCGCTTTCTGAGGTTCACGGTGACATGGTCTTAAAGTACGATATATTTCGTCTTTGTTTGTCACTTTCATAGTTTTTGCATCTACAATCATGTCAAAGAGAGGGGATGGTTTAACTGAAACTTTTTTGCTTTTCTTTTCCAGGGTTTTCTTTTTTCCTTGTTTTTTAATTTCACTTTCACTTTTAATGCATTTTGTTCCAGCAGGAACAAAGTGCTGATAGTTACCACAGGTTGATGGAGGAATATTGAATAAGACATTTTTCATACATGTTGTACACTCCTGTTTAGGTAAAGGAATATTTTTCCTTCTATAAAAACATTTGAAGAAGCCGGGTACAGATTTTCGACGTGCTACAATACGGTCAAGTTTTGGTTGCGTATGATTTCTGGCGGAGCAAGGATGGCTTTGAAGTTTGATGTCTTTTTTATCTTCGCAAACAGATAGTCTTACATTGGGTACAGACTTATCTTCGATTTGATTTACACTCGTTGCACAAGTTTGTATACTTCTAGATTTTGGTGGTTTTAATTTAATTTCTTTCTTTTTAGACTTTATTTCTTGTAGGTTATAATTGAAACTTTTGGTGCGGCAAGATTCACAATTACAAAAACTGTTTTTTTTATCTTTGATCTTTAGACAAACGGTATTATCAGAAACATTTTGTGGACATTCACGAATTGAACGCACCGCAGTTGTAACAGGTTGGGCGCAAGTAGTTAGGCATATAGTATGAGAGCATTGAAAATTCAGCTTTTTATCTTCTTGTTGTTTTTTTCTTATATATTTAAATATTTTTAGGAAGCCAAAAGGTAAGTTAATAAACCTAGTTCCAGCAGTGAGATGTTGTAGGCATTTAGAATTATCAATTGGGCCTCGCTCGTTTGTTTCGTCAACAATTTTTAAAGCATTAATCGCATTAATTTTGATCGTTTCTTCATGTTTATGCAGCTTTTTAATTTTTTTATGTTTATAAATATCTAAATGCCCAACAGAAGCATCATCATTAGATTCGTGATATGGACTTTCTTGTTCATTTGTTTTTGGCATAGGAGCATGAACATAACCTATTTTAATTTGACTGGTGCTTTTTTTGAATTCTTTCTTTGAATATGTGTCTTGTTCATCTGTTTTTGGCATAGGAGCATGAGTATAAGCTATTTTAATTTTACTGGTGCTTTTTTTGAATTTTTTCTTTGAATATGGCATAAGTGTTTCCATAGTGCTATAATTTTCTTGCAACGTTTGCTTTGTTTTTGACCCTGATTTACCAAAATAATTACCTAGCCTTTTATCACGAACAACATTTGTGGTCTCATTAACCTTTCGCCTCATAGCTTTAATACTTTCAGATGATTTGTCCATATTTTCATTTTTTTTGTGTCCGAGAAGACAGAAACACCTTTTGAATGCGGACACCGTGCCTACTGATTTTGACTTTACGTCTGTTTTTGCTAATACAGACATGTGCTTGAAGTTTTCCTTTTTACTTTTAAATATTTTAAAACAGACATTTGGGTCACATACGCCTGGTACACATATGTGTGGTTCACATTCATAAAAATGTTTGGAAATTCGTTCTTCAGTCAAAGTACTTTTGTCATAGCTATAAACAGATGTTTTAATTGATATTCTACTAATACTGCCCTTAGTTAATTTATTTTTTGAATGTCGTTGCATATTAGATTTGTTACCACCACACAAGCATTGTTTATTGCGGTCTTTATTTCTTCTTTTTTCGCTTTTACGACCTTGTGACGTGCGATCATTGTTTAATTTTCCATCTGCATTATGTTCTTTTTGCTGACATTTGCATAATTCGTTTTTTGTTTCGGATAATGCAGATTCATCGCATAAGCAGTCATATTTCTTCTTCTTTTCTTGTGATTTGTATGTGGAATCAGGTGCTTTATGACTTTTATGAGAATTCTCTTCTGAAAATTCATACTTTTGAAGTTCACTTTTAAGTACGACTTTTTTCCTACTAATTTTAGGTTTGTTATTTTTATTATGTTTGGCCTTCTTCTTTTTAACAATATAGTGTTTAGTCTGGTTTTTTATTACTTCTTCGTTGGTAGATTCATTACTATAATAGGTTTTAGGTTTTTTATCTTCCTTCTGTGAAGTAGTGCTTTTAGACTTCTTGAATATTTTTGAAGAGCGCAATGACTTGATTCTTTTTATAAAACTAGAAGTGGCATGTTGTTGTGGCGACATGGAATGGGAAATCGAGTGTCCTGCAAAATGCCAAACTATTAGATCAATTTATCTGTACTTCAACTAAACAAATTAGGTGTTATCTGTCTGCTAAGATGGTATTATTAGGGGATCTCCTTGGAACGCATGACTTTATATGTCCTAACATACTTACGCATAACACGTTTGGCATAAATTTCAAAAGCATAACAATACTTTGGCATAACGATTTTATGGCATACTCATTCTTTAGACATAACTATTATTTAGACCAATTTATTTTGGTCTTCTTTTAAATCGCAAAAACTGTTTACTTAGGCATAATATTATTTATATTTAAAACAGTTTACATTATATAAATGGGAACCCCTTCGAACTGTTACACCTGGGCCTTGTAAGGCAATAAGCACACCAAGTGCTGTGTCAGCTCCTTTGTCGCTCGGACTAAGGATGAGCCTGCCATTTTGCATTCAGTCTCGTTCTGATCCTAAAACGTCGGGTTTTAGGATCAGATACGGGACGGGTGCCAAAAGGCTCCGCTAGCCTAAGTTCGACCTCGTTTTATATATATATATATATATATTATCCGAATCTATCCGTAAATTAAATCGATTGTCAAACACCCAAAACCTTTTTTTTTTAAACCCCCTACGCCGAGGCTCGTGCAACAGAACGCATGTTTGTTCTAATTTTCTTTAGCATAACAGGTTTGGCATAAAATTTCAAGGCATAACAATACTTTGGCATAAATATATACTGTTTCTTTAAGCATAACTATCATTTAGATTAATATATTTTGGCCTAATTTTAAATCACATAAATTTATAAAGCATAATATTATTTATTCGCATAACAGTTTGCTACATGTTAACATCTAAAGGTTTGATCGGATATAGTCGCTATTTTTGGTTACTATCTTAATAATGACTGTTGATACCAGCATCAGGATTAACACCCCGACTCGGATAGATAAGGTTAGAGGTAAGTTGATATTTTTTAACCACCCCGAAATAGGGGCCCCGCGTAGCCGTGCTCCGATAAGTTTTTTTTAATATCCTAAACATTTGTGTTATGTAATACCTTCGCTAAGCTAAAAATAATAGAATGAAAACGCATATGTATTTGGTTAGAGCAACAAATGGCTGTGTAATTAATGACTTTTGATACCAGCATCGGAATTAACACTACGACTCAGAGCAGTCCGACTCGGAAAGATTAGGTTAACCCTAGTAGTTATTTTTTTAACCACATAGTAATAGGAACCCTGTGTAGGTAGTGGGGCTCCGTCAAGTTCTTTTTGAACTCCTTAACAGTTTTATGTCTTGCTTTAATATCGTTATGCGACTATAATGTTATGCTATAGCATATTATGCTGTTAAATAGTTATGCTTACAGTAGGTAGTTATGTTAAGGGGTGTGTGTTGGGTAACCTCCTCGAGTGTCGCTCCGATTCCGATCCCGCTGCAGTCCGGGGGGAACGGAATCGGAGCGGCCGGTACACCCTGGGCGGCGGTCAATGGCTTCCCCTTCACCCCTTCATAGGGTTGGCATTGATCGTCGGCCAATACCCAACGTGGCGGGAACACATCGCTCTCCGTACTCCTCTGCTTTCAGAGGAGACAGGATGAGCGATGCTGTTAGTGGTGAGATGGCCCAGGGTCAGCCGGGGTGCGAGGGATATGCTCTATGGGTAACCTTACACCCCGGCGTCTGAAGACCCGAGACGGCGTGCGGTTTTAGTCGGTGCAAGCCCGACATAAACGCCCCCGCTGGCCGGCGGGGGGGGTATCCGAAGGGATTTCCGCACGATAAAAAAAAAAAAAAGAAAAAAAAGGTAGTTATGTTAAAAAACAATATGCCTTACAATTTATGATTGTCATGCGTTATGATCGTTAGGAGAAATGAAAGTATGCGATACTAAATTATGACATTAAATTTTATGCGTTCCAATAGGGAACCCATATAAATCAAATGGCCGAGGTATCTAAACTACGAATATGTTTTTATTTTGAAGGAAAGTTAATTCACACAAAACATACAGTGAACAAACTTTTCTCGAAGTAGGTACATTTGGCATAACCCGACATAACCGCCCCCGCTGGCCAGCGGGGGGGTATCCGAAGGGAGTTCCGCACAAAAAAAAAAGGTACATTTGGCTCGCGATTCTTAGGATGAGTTGCCATTCGTAAAACATTGAGCTCTCTCAACAAATAAACAACGTGGGATAGCTTCACTAAGAATAATAAAATAAAAATGGCCACATAAGTATTTCGTTAGAGTAAAACTCAAGAATGTGCTGTGAATGTCTGTTGATTAACACCCCGATTCAGCGCAGTCTGACTCGGATAGATTAAGAAAAAAAACTACCACGAAGGTTAAGGCGGGAGCGGAGTGTTATCGCTTCGTGGTTTTTCTTTATAACCACACAGAAATACGAGCCCTGTGAAGCCTTACAATTTACTCGTATGTTGAATAAATGTTATGCGTTTTGATGTTAAGGAGAAATGAAGTATGCCATAATAAATATCATGACATTCAACTTATTGTTAGCTTTATCTGCAGTAAAGTATATATAGAACACATTGATTCGGAATTTAAGTAAAAAAATTGAAACCATTTCCGAAATTTCCGAATTCCGAATTTCTTTAAGAAAAGTCTTTGACACAGTGACGCAGAGTAATGGGAAAAGTAATGGGCTCTGGAAAGAGAATACTGGAACAAAGCATTCAAAAATTCTACAGGGAATCCTAAAGAAGATACCACTTCTTGAGGCGCCCGTAGACAGAATACCATGTCACCACGTCTTCGAAAGGAATTATCATATTCAACTCACTGAAGAAAAAAGAGACAGCTCTGGCGTCAAAGAAGTTAGGATATACACAGACGGCTCTAAAACCACATATATTATGGTACCGGAGCAGGCGTCTTCTCGAATGACATAAACATCAAAATAACAACCACCCTGGACAAGCTAAGTACAATATTCCAAGCTGAATGTATTGGCATAACGAGAGCGGCGGAGACGATTGCCGCCAGAGACGTCAAAGATCTAGATATAAAGATCATATCAGACAGTGCATCCGTACTCCAAGCTCTGAAAAGCAACACCATAACCTCTGTCCTCATATTGGAATGTCACAATACACTCCAATCCATTGCAAACACAAACAAGGTCACGCTGCAATGGATCAAGGGACACAGCAACTCCCTCGGCAACGACGCAGCCGATGAATTGGCCAAGAGAGGATCAGGGGCAACAGTATATGGTTCGGAACCAATACTACCTATACCTCAAGCACAGGTCAAAACTTGGCTGCGGAAAAATACGGAAGAAACCCATCAAAAAGAATGGACAAACATTGAAGGATGCAGGCAAATAAAGAATGCAGTTCCGGTAGCATCAAAAACGTTTAGCCGAAACTTCATTAGATTAAAAAGGGACCAGATCCGTAAGGTCATAGGCATCTTGACCGGTCACTGTCCTCTAAACAAGCATCTATTTACAATAGGTGTGACGGACAGCCCCCTGTGCAGAGGCTGCATGGGGGCAGAAGAAACGCCAAATCATGTGCTTACAGAGTGCATGAGCGTGGCCGAACAACGGGCGAAATTCCTCCAGTCACCAGCGTCTCTCCGGGAAGCATGTGAAAACCTGAAAGGGCTGCTGGCTTTTTGGGAAGATCTGGGTTGGTTGGAGTGAGAGGTAAGATGCTACGCACAATGGCCCAATCAAGAGGCTAAGTGCGGAACAGCCCAGGTAAACTAACTAACAGTGACGCAGATACGTTGGGACCGAACCAATTAAATCCGCACAGTGTTTCGTCATGTCTGGACTGCGACCAGCCTTGGTCGCCAACGTTGGAATTTCTCATCATCATCCTCATAGCGTCGTAGTTACGTCCAAAGTGTGCACTTTGGAGCCCCGGGGCCTGCTTATTTTTGATGATCCACTTATTATTGTGAAGCGCCTGACCTTCCTAACCCAAGAGAACAGCCTGCACCAGAGCCTTGTCCCTTGCTCAGCAGGTGCACTGACTAGCAGATGAGGTTGGTTTGAGCCTCGAGATGTTAGTAGGGCCCAGTACACCGATATAGTTCATATGTGTTCTATTGATGTATTTTTGAAGACGACCAAGACTAATATTACTACATTCTAATATTCATCATCCTCCGAGCCTTTCCTCAACTCAGGTGGGGTCGGCTTTTAGTCTTAACTACTAACAAATGCCACAGAAGTTCGTATGGTAACTTGGGCCAATGGCTTAATGTGCTCTCCGAGGGACGGAGAGGTCTCAATGAGTTAAGAGTGGTCACCCATCTTAAGACTGATCGGCTAGTATTGACTAATCTTGCATTGTGTAAACTTGCACGATTACAACTTACCTTCATTGGGGTCAGAGGCTGCATGATCAAAATTCAGGTTATCCTCTTTAAAAAATTGTATACTCAGATTAAAGTTAGATCCAACTGTGAGAACGCGTCTGCGCGGAGGTTTCCTTAAGAAAATTTCAAGTTCAACTGGCATCTTAGGAATAGTGCTTGAACGAGCTCTGCGGGTGGAACGATTAGTTTGTATATTCCGTGAGTTACGAAATTTGGCAGAATTAGTCGATAAAGATAATAATTTGGATAGGGCATTTTTCATCGTCATTCGACTTACACGGTCGTAAACCATGGAGTCATATTGGTTTTTAACCAAAGCAATCCTACTTTTCTTCTTATTGGCTTTTAAAGGAATGTCATAATCTTTTGGTTTATTTTTCAACGTTATCCTACTGTCTTTTCTAAATTTGTTTTCACCTGTACCAATATCTTCATCATGTGGAAAACAATTTTTTTGATGGAGTTTTTTATAATATTCTGATGTTGGTGCTGGTTCAAGGATTTTTTTTTGTTTTATTTTTTCTGAATATTTTTTTCTTTTAGGTGTATCGTGTTTTGAAGGAATTGATGTTTGTTCCGATGGAGTTCTATTTTCTATGTTATTATAACCTGACTTTCGTAAAGTAATATTAGATCCAAAATGAGTGACACGTTTAGGTTGAAGAGGAACTCTTAACTCTGAATGATTATCTGTTTGAATATATTTATGTGTCTTTGATCTTTGCATTGATTCTTTTGTGATACTTCCCACCGTTATGGATTCAGAGATATCCGTATTAGTCTGATTTGGAGACTTAAAGCGATTTTTTATTCGCTTTAAGCACTCTACTGGATCACATTGATACGGAATGCAGAAACCGGGTTCACATTCACAATCTTTTAGAGTAGGACGCCGAACCTTTTTATTTTCTTGAGATACTTTCACATTTGAATCACAAAAGGGGTCATCTATATTTTCTTTACGACTATCACTTCGAATATAGTATTTTGTATCTTGATATTTGGCATATTTCTTGAAGTTCGGTGCAGTGTGTCTATTCCTTTTGGAACCGTTACCAGATTTGGGAATAAATAAAATGCTTTTCTTTAGGACTTGTGTTTGAAATATATTCTGTTTGTTAATCTGATTTGTTTTAATTGATTCATACTCGTCAAATTTGTTGTATTCATTGTGCAAGTCTATAATTTTGAGTTTATTATTATTTTTTGTTGCTTTTAGTATAGATTTTGTTACATAATCTTCTTTTTCATGACCTTTTTGATGAGGCTTGATAAAAATCTTTTTTCGTCTAGAATAACTTAAATGGGTACTCGGAAAACCACGTCTTTGCATTCTTGTATTTTTAAGATTATGTGGACGTGAAAATATTTGTAATAATTGACCAATGCGGGATGACCTGCATTTAATTGTATCTGTAGTATTTGCTTGGAGTGTACTATGTTCCGAAAGGTACCTTTTGTTTTTATTTCGTTTTCTTTTCTTGGCTGATATTAAATTACTATCTGTGTGACACTTGGCTAAGATAACTCTTCCCTTTATATTTGAAGCGGATGGTTGCTTATAAAAATCTGCACTAAAACCAACATTTGACCTAGCCGACGACGATGACGATGGATTGTTACTTTCTTTTCTTTCTCGTCTTCTTTTCAGTTTAGAATCGTATATTACGGGCTCTACAGTCCTAAATTGAGTACTTCTAGGTTTACAGTTGCAAGAAGAGGACAGGCTCATTGCTGATTTTTTATATTTTTCTGTAGAAATGGATCTATCGCGATATCGCTTATTATTTCTTATTGCCTTTGACGATGAAGGCTTATTATAAGCTAGCCGTGGAAGCCTTGGATCGTAAATTTTATTTTCATGTGATCTAAGCGTTTTGGATTCATATGATAGTGAAGGCGTATAGATGCGAGATTCATATTCACAAAATAACAAATTAAGATCTTTATGAGCAAACATACTTTTTTTAGTATTTGCGTTAGATTTTCTTATTTTCGGTTTTATGCTTTTGCTATTACTGAGTTTTTCATTTTTATAAGAATGCCCTTGAAAATAGGATACTCGTGCTGGTTCATGCGGTTCTTTTTCTATGGCATTGGTTGTATTTTTCAATGGAACCATAACATCTTGTTTCTGCATACAACAGTTTTTGCTAAAATGCTTTGTTAAACGACCACTTTTACGCAATAATGGTAAAAAGTTTTTACTATAAAGTCTATCTTTATGAGTATACATAGGCGTTTTGTCTAAATAAATTATACTTGATGCAGGTTTTAGTAATATTTTATATGGCCCAGAAGAGGCTCTTTTGTTCAGTCTATATTCATATGGTTCATATTCTCTGAATACGCGAACAAATGTCTCATCGTCACGATGTCTAGCTATATATGGAAGTTTTTCACCTAATTGCTTTTTTTTAATTGCCCTGTCTCCCTCGTTTTTATAGCGCAGCGAGAAAAGAGGCTTCTTAGATACTGAAATTTTCCTCTGCTGAAATTCGTCTTCGTAAGATGCTTTATTGGCTCTTGATTGTAGTCCTGTACAAGATTTATTAAGTCCTAATCGGTCTCCTTTTGTCGCACGTTTTTTTAAAAAAGCATTCGATGAATACCTTAATAAAGAAGTGCAGAAACAAGGTACGCAAGGTTCTGAATAAACAATTTTAGGATAAGAATGAATACTTCTAATTGCAGCAAGCTTTTTTGAGTCAAATCTTTTACGGCCAGTCTTTATATATTTTTCAGCCTCTAATTGCCGCATATAGTGCGGATGTACTGCATGCTTCTTAGTATTTCTGTTTATCTTAGTCTTGGAGCAGCAATAACAGTAATTGCAACAGCTGCAGGGATTATTGCTATATAGAGATGTTTTATATCCTGATCTGAGCTGATCACTACCTCCATCAGCTGAAACTAGTTCATTCCTTAGGTTATCATAAGTTACATTATTTTTTATTAATGATTGAAGCATTTTTCTCTCACGTGTCGGTAGATTACTAAAATAATGTTTATTAATTTCTTCACCGTTCGCTATAAGTTGTTGTATTGATGGTAGCTTCAAATAACTTTTACAAGCACAGATGGGGCAAAAGTAGCAATCAGGGTGCTGGTTCATTGTGGTTTAGAATAACTGCATAATATTGAATATTTACAAATATATAGACAATCACAAAACAACGAACAACACAAATTACATGATCCAATTACACCATGATTTTGGAACTTGTAACGTCACCTCATGTTAAACGTAGGAACACAACCTGCAAAAATAATTAAGTTTTTTAATTATTGTCAATCTCCATGTTATTGTACACTTTCTGATTTCTTTTTACCCAGGATTAGTTAAGTTGATTTTATAAATAGTCGATTTCTAGAAATCTATACTTACCAACATGTTAAAAGTTTGCAGAAACATCTCATACCAAACTAAGAAAGTAAAAATTATATGCCTCTTCAAGTACTTTCAGCCTACAGGCACTGAATTATACAATACATTTCTTTGCAGTAAAATGCTGAACCAGCTAATGCATTACCATGATCAAACAAATAATATAATTATATATTGGAATAAAAATTGACAATGCCCGATCATGAGTAGGTATATGACGTTATTTTAGGTACTTATTGCACGTCTGACATTGACAGAATTGTTGACATCGGCATTGTTGGAAAAATAGAACTATTAAACACCATGGACAAACCCCGTAACCTAGAACGTGGTTAGAAATGAACTTTGAATGCTAGAGCATAAAGCGGTACACCCAGGTGGTCTGCGGAGGTGGACGGTGGGAAAAAGCATTGCTGCATTGGTGTCACGGTGCTTGGTGCTAGGTATTCGCCGGTGTACAGTTCTACACAATACTGTATATTATTATTCCTTAATAAAAATTGCTGTATACTAATATTTGTTGCTGTGGGTGTACACTACGTGTAAGTAGTCTAGGAAATAAGTATTTTGCTAACCTGTAAAATGATAGACTGCATAAATGCTTGGATTAGGCGTTTGGAAGATAAATGGAAACACACTTATTCAGCACAATGAAACTTAATTTATTACTAAGTGTTTTATATTTTATTTAATTATAATTAAGAAACTACAGTACAGAATTGGACACTCTGGGCAGCAGTAGTTACAATAGGGTATAAGCTGGATAGATGGCCGGGTAATGGGATTTTCGATAAAAACCATTATAAAAAAATATGCACTTAATATGAATATTGCGACATGTATCTACCTAATCTTGCCATAAATATAGTAACAAAGAAACAAACATTTTTCTTTTGCAAATAACATTTATTACTTTTACAGTGTGTTAGTTTAATACATAAATATAAAACAATTTAAAATTTAAAAAGCTTATTCGAAGTGGTCTCCATTGGCTGCAATACAGTACTTTAAACGTTGAGGCCAGTTATCAATAGAAGCACGCACTCTTTCCATGGGAAAATTCTTCACTGCCAATCGTATGGATTGTTTTAGGGACTCCAAATTATCATGGCGTTTAGAGCAAGCCGTACTCTCTAAAACTGACCATAAATCATAATCCAGCGGATTAAGATCGGGACTAGACGACGGCCAGTCTTCAGCACTAATGAAGTCCGAAACGTTCGTTTCCAAACAAGACTGCGTAGACCGAGCTTTATCACCCGGCGCCGAGTCTTGCTGGAAGGACCATTCTTGGTTATTGAACATGGTGTTGTTAAGCGACATCACTACCTACCTTCTCAAGAATGGTATCTTGATACACTTGTGCCGATGTTTTGATACCTTTTCTAAGTCAACTAATTGGGAAGCTTCCTTAGAGCTGTGAGCATAAATACGGTAATTTTGTTTGTTAAAATATTGCTCAATGCTAAAAAAATTCTCATCCGTAAACAAAATTTTATGCTTTTTATTGATTTATATCTCATTAGAGTAATTTAATTTAATTCTTAAACAGTAAATTAAATCAATGCAAATATTCGGAGCGCAGTAACCGGGCAGAGTCATCCCATACCGCTGTATTCACGTGTGAGCTACGAATAATGTATATTATTCGTAGCGTGTGAGTGTAATCATAATAGTACATGCCATAACCGGCTTTCACGTAATTCAACTTTATCTAGGGGTCTATGTTGAAAAGTTGAGTCCGTCCAGTAGGACTCAACTTTTGTACTAAATCTACGATAGACGACCACTCACCTTGACCCTTCGAGATCAGAGGTGTCACCGTATAGTGGACGGAAAGCGATTTGATACGAACTGCTCGATCGGCGACCAGCAGAGACCCCAGCGTACCTGCATAACCACTTCAACTTATTGCATCCTGGTACATTGCTTTTGGCGGAATAATGCCACTACGACGCACGCCTCCTTCTACGCCTATAAATACAGAAACACACATATCAGATAGCAACATCAATACACAATTGGCGACCCAGATTGGTACGCCTTATTTATTGGCGTCTGTTGGTGAACCTTACTCAAAACCTAGTACACTCCAAACATTAAAAATGACCCCGAGTGGATCAGCACCAAACTTATCTAATCTTTTAAATAAAAACGTCTCTCTAACCGCAAACGCAAACATGAAGATGAGCAAGCGCGCATCATTATTGACATGCAAAAATTATTTGGCTCCCATTCTGAGCGTTGTGAAACACGTAGTTGCAAAACTGATGACGCCTTGGTAGTATTACGAAATATGATGCATGAACTCCTGAAACAGAACACGTAAATTAAATATTCTATTACCTTCGTATCGCAACAGTATGAGGATATGAGGAGCAGAGTAGACCTTCTGGAGTCTGAGAATAAAGAGAACCATAAGCACATACACCAACACGGAAAAAATAGACAGTATGGAGCGTATGCTATACTCCAGGAAACGTATAACCTTTTTTCTTAATCGGGTTACTCACCGGCTAGACCAGGTGAGCAGATGAGATTCTAATCCCAGGGCGCCTTGTCAGAGAGGTTCTAAGGTGGTGCACAGGTCAGCGGATCTCCAATGAAACTCGTGAATCAAATATATCTATTATCAAGCAAAAAAAATAATCTTAGGGCCACTGCGACGACTTTTATATACCAATTTATTTCTGGAGACTCCTAGGTTGATCGGTCATATGTCTAAATACCAGAACAGTCGATAAACTTCGACGATAATACCTCTCACGCCCGCTCGCGGGGATTAGCTGCACTACGTCGTAATGACCACAGTTAGGCACATTGAGTCATTCGCAACAGTTGCTACTGTGTCTCACAGATGGCGCCAACTCTAATTACAATCTTAGCATTATCTAATGTTACACTCTCCTCTTAATAATATTTCCTGCGGGCACGATACGCAGGGAATACACCATAAAGAAACAAAAAAGAATGTCAAAACAAGAAAAGTTCCTTAATTCTAAGAGAACAAAATCATTAACAACCTAAGAGACAATCCATCTATACACCTTACTAAGCACCGACTCTTGCACTGGTTAGACGAAGTAACCAGAGTCGAGATACCTTACAAAGAAAACGAATGCTCCCTTCACTCACTGTAGTAGCCCACACACTTCTAAGGCATGATAATAGTGGTAAAGTATTGAGCGGATGATGAGGAAGGATTACTCGATACGATGTACGGACGATTCGATAACGCGCCACTATCAATGGACACGCTCATACACAGAGATGACAATCGTCAGCTATGACGTTTCGACCTCACATAGCACTAGCTTTGCAAGCAAAGACCTAGTGCCATGTTGTCGAAATATTACTAATGGTAGGTACAGGAGAGAGGGTTGGCTGATCCTCTTCCCTATACTTCAGAATGTCCTTGATATGGTACTCGCCCAGGTCCTTACCTTCCAAATCTGACAGACCAAAGGGAATCGCTTAGCGGTCATCACACATTTCAGGAACTTAGGGGCTAACTTAGCGGTAAAGTTCTTTGCTTTATTCGACAGGTAGAACGTTCGTTTGTATACTATTTGTCCCACTTTCAGCTCTACATGCCACTTTCTGAAGTTGTAATATTTTTCATTACGCTGGTGGGTAACGTTCAAATGTTTCCTCATCTGATCGTAAATGCGTTGAATTTCTTTCAGCTTGGCACCGAATGCAGAGGGATCGTCAATGGAGACTGAATTAGGGTGACAAGTAATGTCCAACTGTCTATCAAGAACCCCATTCCCAATAAATTCCCTGACATGTACTAGGAAGTATGGGGTGAAACGAGTCGCTTCGCTCACTGCAGTGTTCATTGCGCACTGTAGTTCAATTAGGAATTTGTCCTATTTCTTGTGTTGAGACTTTACATAACAAGAGATGGCTTGAACTACGTTTCGGATGGCACGTTCCGCCTGGTTTGTCTGGGCATGGTACCTAGGGTTATAATAAATATTTGGCACGTTATACTTAGTTAAGAGATCTTTAAATTGCTTACTGACAAACTGAGGACCATTATCCATATAAATGGTTTTACAGACTCCATGCACGAGAAACACACTCTTCTTAATGAATCTCGCGAACATCGTGCCTGTTGCAACCCTGATAGGACACAACATGACGTATTTACTAAAATAGTCGGAGACCACAATCAGTTGTACATTTATATTGCTAGAAGTGGGGAAAGGATCAAGTAAATCAACAGAGATGGCTTCAAACGGCCTCGACACGCGTTTCGGACTACCCATGAAGCCAGGACGAGTGTTTACGGGTTTGTACTGTTTACAGACTTCACAATTCCCTAGTATCGTTTGACGTCTTCAAACATTTTGGGCCAGTAATAATTTAGGGCTAACCTTTTGTGCGTCTTCCAAACGCCACCATGGGCACTAAGTGTGTCGTAATGGTACTTGGTGAGGAGGGGTATTCTATCCTTCATGAGTACCACCAACTTCCAGTCAAAGTCTGAAGTCAGAGAATATTTGTTCTTTGAGAAACGATACAATAGGTTGTCACGTATATCAAAATTAGGTAACTTCCTAGGGTTTTTCCGCACAGTATTCATAGTGTAGATGTACCATGGGTCTTTAGTAGAGATCGCAGCGAGAGAATCAATTTTTATTCGCGATAGAGCGTCTGGTACCACATGGTCCTTACCCTTACGGTACTCTACGTCGAAGTCAAATTGACTTAGTCTCATGCTCCAACGCGCGAGACGACTGGAAGGATTTTTTAACTTATGGAACAACAGTAAAGAGGCATGGTCAGTGACTATAGTGCACTTTTTTCCCTCTACATACTGCCTAAACTGTTCCAACGCGAAAATTACGGCCAGAAGCTCTCTCTCGGTTGTGCTGTAATTCACTTCGTTCTTGTTGAGAGAACGGCTGCAAAACGCGACAGGGTGCTCTATTCCGTCCTGAGTTTGTGTCAGCACAGCAGCAACTATTCCCGGCTGCAACTATTCTGCTGGTGTTCATGTAAGGCCAACGTTATTGCTTTTGTTGTTCAGAGACTGCATCAATTGCTCAAGTTCTGAAGATGAGTTAGCAAATAGTACAATGTCGTCAGCAAATCTTAGGTGGCTCAGGTATCCCTTACCAATCCATATGCCCTTATACTGCCAATTCAGTCCACGAAAAGCGTTCTCCAGCACTGCTATGAACAGTTTAGGTGAGAGCGGGTCACCTTATCTTACACCTCTTTCTATTTTTATTGCTTCCCCCTTGTTTTCCAGACGTATTTTGCTCGTACTTTGTGAGTAGATATTTTGGATTACTCTTATGCACCAGTAGTTTATATTGCATGACATCGATGCATCCCATAAGGCGCTGTGAGAAATACTATCGAATGCCTTTTGATAGTCTACGAGACCAATATAGAGAGGATGATTAAATTCTTTGCATTTTTCTAAAAGTTGTTCTATTGTATGAATGTGGTCCATTGTTGAGAAACTGGAAAGGAAGCCGGCTTGTTCTACTCTCCGCATGTCATCTATTTGGCTTGATATTCTGCTTAATAACAATGATGAGAAGAGCTTATAAATACTGGACAGCAAACTAATTGGCCTGTAATTACTTATGTCACTTAGATCTCATTTTTTTATAAAGCAGTACTATTTCAGACTTACACCATTGATGTGGGATAGTTCCTGATTCATCTACCATATTGAACAGTTTCGTTAAAAATTATACGAGCAGTGGAGCTCCTACCTTTAAGGTTTCATTAGAGATATTGTCTGGGCCAGGACTCTTCTCCAGTTTTAATTTTTTTAAATGGTTTAATACTTCATTTTGTGGTATATAGTCGGTTGTAGTTATCTTTTTGTACCCATTATTTCTTGTTTCTTTAAAATTGGTGTCTTCTGGTAGTTTTTTAGTAGTAGTAGTAGTTTAGTAGTCTTGACTTGTTTTTGTTTCTTTTTGATTTTGTCTGAGATGTTGAATCCAATTTTTATGTGAGTTAAATTTTTTGTAGGCCCTTTTTGAACTTCTATATTTCGTCTAATTTGTTTTTATAATTGTCCTTCTGTAGCTGTGATTGTCTTCTCTGATAGCTTTATGGGTTGTTTTACATAGAGATTTTAGCTCATCTTTAATTTCTTTTGTTTTATTTTTCATTGCCATAAGTACCGAACTTACGACAATATCTTTTATTTATCAATTCTAGTGTACTTTTTTGCAGTATTTTATGTTCTGTATTGTTACTTTCCATTTTGGTTTTGGTACTAGAAAAAATATTTTTTTCTAAATTGTCATATTAGGTCTGAACATTGTGTATTTTAGGGTACGTCATAAATTTCACTCCAACAATTATTTTCTTTTTAATGGTTTAATTCAAGTGTTTCATCTATAAATATAAACAGTATCATCAAGTTCACTGAGCAAGTTGAAATAGACATTTGAGGGTAGCAATTTATCGTCATTAGTAATCATTAGTGTGACTGTCAAGTGCCAAGCTGAAATTATTACCAGCAGTGAAAAAATCTACCAAAATACCAAAATTTTTCCGTGCTCAGAAATGGACCAGCAAATGGAAATGCTACTTAGTAAACTGAAAATAGAGCTTGAAAAGTAAACTACAGTTCTAACCGAGAACCTGACAAAAACTATGGAACAAATCATTGATGGAAAACTAAAACCATTAATTGAAGAAAACCAGTCATTAAGAAAGGAGGTGGAAATTTTGAAAACAAAAATGAGAAACATGGAGAAAGAAACAAGAAAAAAACATGGTAATCTTTGGCGTAGAGGAAACAGAAAATAACAACACTGAACTCCTTGATCTTGTGCTGCAATCTTTAAACTCCAGTAAGAACGATTGCATGGGATAAATGGGAAATTAGTAAATTAGTAGGTCCTTAAGAATAACAAGCATTTTACCTCTAATATTTATGTCACTGATGATTTTCCAAAGGATGTTTACAAAAACAGAAGGAATTAAAAACCAAATTAAAAGAAGAACTAGATAAAGGGAATGTTGCCTATATTCGGTACGACAAACTTATTATCAAAGAAGCTGGAAAAGAGAAAAGGAAGCGTTCTCCATCTAAGTCACCGACCACTTCCTCAAACAATCATGTTATCACAGTTATAGCAAAAAAGCCTACAAAACTCTGCAAGACTAATGCTCCCATCTTCACTAAAACTCAATCACACTCGACTTCTGATCGAATCAACTTATAGCAGGGAACTACCATCCGGATAAAAACAATAATTTCGAATACAACTGTCACCAACACAAGAATAATAACAAGTCGGAGAAATTATATAAAATCGTTAGAAAACCACTTATCTAGCCAAAACGAAACACTTAAAAAAAAGCGGCCAAGTGCGAGTCGGACTCGCCCATGAAGGGTTCCGTAGCAGTAAGTAACTTAATAATGCTTTTTTTTAAATTTTATATTTGAGTTGATTGAATGAAAGGTAAATTGCGTTTTACGATTTATGACGTATTAAAAAAAACTACTTACTAGATCTTGTCCAAACCAATTTTCGGTGGAAGTTTACATGGCAATTCTCTTATTTAAGAAGTTACAGGGGGGGGGGGGGGACACAAATTTTACCACTTTGGAAGTATATCTCGCGCAAACTATTCAGTTTAGAGAAAAATTATATTAGAAACCTAAATATCATTTTTGAAGATCTATCCATAGAACCTCACACGTATGGTTTAGATGAAAAAAAAATATTTCAGTCTCAGTTCTAAGTATGGGGAGCTTTTTTCCTATTTTTGTGTGAAAACCTTAATGTGGTTCACAGAATACATCTACTTACCAAGTTTCAACAGCATAGTTCTTATAGTATCGGAAAAAAGTGGCTGTGACATACGGACGGACAGACAGACAGACATGACGAATCTATAAGGGTTTCGTTTTTGCCATTTGGCAACGGAACCCTAAAATACACAATGTTCAGACCTAATATGACAATTTAGAAAAAAATATTTTTTCTAGTACCAAAACCAAAATGGAAAGTAAAAATACAGAACATAAAATACTACAAAAAAGTACACTAGAATTGATAAATAAAAGATATTGTCGTAAGTTCTGTACTTATGACAATGAAAAATAAAACAAAAGAAATTAAAGATGAGCTAAAATCTCTATGTAAAACAACCCATAAAGCTATCAGAGAAGACAATCAAAGCTACAGAAGGACAATTATAAAAACAAATTAGACGAAAATATATAGAAGTGCATAAAAAGTACATAAAAGTACATAAAAATTGGATTCAACATCTCAGACAAAATCAAAAAGAAACAAAAACAAGTCAAGACTACTAAACTACTACTACTACTAAAAAACTACCAGAAGACACCAATTTTAAAGAAACAAGAAATAATGAGTACAGAAAGATAACTACAACCGACTATATACCAGAAAATGAAGTACTAAACCTATTTAAAAAAATTAAAACTGGAGAAGAGTCATGGCCCAGACAATATCTCTAATGAAGCCTTAAAGGTAGGAGCTCCACTGCTCGTATCATTTTTAACGAAACTGTTCAATATGGTAGATGAATCAGGAACTGTCCCACATCAATGGTGTAAGTCTGAAATAGTACTTCTTTATAAAAAAATGAGATCTAAGTGACATAAGTAATTACAGGCCAATTAGTTTGCTGTCCAGTATTTATAAGTTCTTCTCATCATTGTTATTAAGCAGAATATCAAGCCAAATAGATGACATGCGGAGAGTAGAACAAGCCGGCTTCCTTTCCAGTTTCTCAACAAAGGACCACATTCATACAATAGAACAACTTTTAGAAAAATGCAAAGAATTTAATCATCCTCTCTTGTAACGATTACAATCGTAAGTATAAACAATTAATTGTTATTTAGAATTAATTGTGGTTAGCGCCATCTATCTGACCCGGCTGCGCATCAATCGATGTGGCGTTGGTTGCAATCGAGGTGGCGGTCGGTAGTGGTTCCCCGTCAGAGGGCGTATGTTATGCGGTCGAATTTCATTCACGATTATTGATTGGGTATAGAATATTCGGGTTCGAAGTTCATCACCGGTATTATTCTCAAAAGGTCTAGAAATATTTGGGTATATAAGAGTGACCGCAGTGACAGTATTTTTTATTTGTTGTTTAAGAGGTAATTAGTCCTCTACTCTGAGATTTTGTTTTTCGAAGTACTTGCAGTGATTCGAAAGTCATATTGAATTTGAATTTGTATTATTTTTTAATATTTGTATTTCTGTGTGTGAAGTCCCATTTGATCTGGTAAGTTGTCCTTTTGATTGCTGTTAATCTGTTAGCATTATTGAGATGTGTTGTTGATAAATGCTGTGTATATTTAAACAGGGTCGTTAGCTTTGGGAGAAACCCCATATACCCTCTGAAACGAGAACAAATACTCTGAGGTGTCGATTGTGCTGTCGTGGAGGCCTAGACCTTGGGCGAGCTGACCAATAGAGAGGCTCCGGAATCAGCTTTGCCGGAACCCCAACACTGACGGTCAACCGATAACTATAACGGAATAAGGTCATGTATCAATTCCTATAATTATTATTGCATATGTTGAACTGTGCCAATAAGTAGGTGATGCTGCCTTGTGGAGAAGAGTGTTACATGTGTTGAAAACTGTTAACTGTATATGTAAATGTCACTGTAGATCTCCTAAACTAACTTCTTCTATTTCTATTTATGTCTATATTTCATGTGTAAAACTTCTGTGTAACCCTCTGTGACTCTGTGTTTTCTGTGTATGCAAAATATATGTATGTACAACTGAGTATTGTTTCATTGGAGATCAGCTGACCTATGCACCACCTAGAACTCTGAGAAAAGGCGCCCTGGGATTAAGATACTCTGTTGCTCATCTGGACTAGCCGGTGAGTAACACTAGCAGGAAATAGTGATACACTCTATATTGGTTTCGTAGACTATCAAAAGGCATTCGATAGTATTTCTCACAGCGTCTTATGGGATGCATTGATGTCATGCAATATAAACTACTGGTGCATAAGAGTGTAACGAGCTACCGGAGCAATGAAAAAGATAAATAAATTATATAACGGTACGATTTATATTAGGGAGTCATCTAGTGGCCAATGATGCGAAAGTCTTAATTCGATTGAACGGAAAAAGGATTGAATTAGTTGAGCAGTTTTGACATAGGTGGCAGTAAACTATATAAAAAAATTATCAGTCGAGAAAAAAATAAAATAAAAAAGTAATTACAAGAAACTAATTAAAAATAGTGTATAAAATGGTAAATTATAGTTGTGAATATACGTAAATGTATATGAAAATGTATTTATAAATATATATATATTAATCGTTGTGGGAAAAATAATATTTATAAATGAATCGATTATAGTAAAAATTTGATTATCTGTATAATGCCGCATGGCAATTATTTGGTTTAAGACGACTGTTTAGGTATTGTTTATTTAGAGAAAATTCAATACGAAGATTAATCAATAAAATCTAAGTAAAAGCAATCACTTAAATAATATCACAAATAGTTATATGGAATGTATGTAAGTAATACATTCTAATGATGAGATAGTAATATTTGAAACGCGGAAATGCCGGAAGGTAGATTTTGTACTTTGAAAAGAAGGGAACTGCAACGCCTCCGTGTGGGTGATTTAGGAACTAATTAGGCTTTGGCGGACAAAAGTTTTAATAAGATATACGAGGAATTACTTGGGAATGTCATGCGTAATTGTTGAAATTCATTGTTGAAAGTTTTAGTGAAGAGGATTCAATGCTTAAAAGTATACATGGGCGTTGAAAAAGATAGGAATTTGTGATATTTGGGGGGGTTTAAATTGTGCGGTTGGCATTACGGGGAGGTTTTTGATTGGATAGAGACACGAGTGGAGCGCGGTTGGCGGGGGAGAAATACGAAGGCGCCAATAACTCTTTCACTTTTGTTGGGGAACTCGTCAGGGGTAGTGGAGACGTCGTACATTTCTGGTGAGACTGTTTTTTAGAGCATTTAGTGGGACTTAGTCGTGATATATGTGTTGGGGTTCGCGCGTTTTCTTGTTTTAAGGGGATGTTTTGATTTGGGAAGTAATAATTCGCAGAAATAGTGGTTAACATATAGTTATTTGAATTGGAGGGATCGCCATTTTGTGAAATTGAATTTGGTTCATGTTTGGTTGTTTAGAATGGGATTGTTGGGAGTAGTATATTTGAATAATAATTAGTAAAAGGTAAATTACATTTTGGGACGCGATCGACATAGGATAGGACCTTTACGTGAATGAAGACACCTTACATTGGGCTGGATTAATACACGCATACACATGTGAATTGATCTCTGCCTTGTACCGTTGAGCCTGGCGGTGCACACGTAAAGCAAACGCTGTCGTTTTATCATTTTTATTATGTTAGAAGTAGGAATTAGGGCTGTGGCGTACTTAGCTAGTATTCCCGTAGGAAACCCAAGGCGATGTGCTTTGGTTATGGAGGGATACCTAACGGTGATAACGACTCCATATTCCTCTATATTTCGCTAGTAGCCGATAACTTTTGAAGCGAGCGGCAATCTGATTTTCCCTGGAAACAGGATCAGATAAGCTTCCTGGATGTGGGTGACTGTTCGTTCTGTGATAGGTAGGCACCGTCGAAGTGGAGCCGTCCAATTCGGGCCAGGATCAGAACTTACGGAGCTCACAGTTCAGTCTTATGTATTTATTTATATATACACTAACTATAATCTCGTCAGGGTTTCGGTTCACATCCCTGAGCTTCGGCTCGTGAACTGAGGCAATCACACCGTGGTAGGGATTACACAAAGTCAAGTTTCACGAACTTGCCCCCAAAGTTAGCTAGAAGGAAAACACAACTCACCACACGATTAAGTAAAATACAATGGGTTTTGAAAGGTAAATACAGGGATTAGATTCTGTAGGTAGATAGATAGGTACACTCATTTGTTTAGTGAAAATCTTAGGCATCACAACGAACGTAGGAAACCTAGTCTATTTCAAAGTCTGCTTAGTAAAATTTATTAATATCATGTTTTATATCGATTTATCGTGCGGTTTTAGTCGGTTCAAAAAGGAGCCATAGGGAATATTCGATGGTAGGTAGGTAAACTACCATTATTAATATCATATTCTATATCGATTGATTGTGCGGTTTTAGTCGGTTCAAAAGAGCCATATGACCTATTCGATGGTATGTAGGTAAATTACCATTATTAATATCATATTCTATGTCGGTTGATCGTGCGGTTTTAGTCGGTTCAAAAGAGCCATATGAACTATTCGATGGTATATAGGTAGGCTACTACTGCTGTAGTTCACGTAAGAGTGGTGATACAGTGTGTAAAAATGGTGGAAGTGAGATCTACAGTGAAATTTTAGTGATTCTTTTAAGAAGTGTTGATTGTGTACAAAGCCGGGTTATATATAATCAAAAGTAACCACACCCAAGACTAAATATTAATTACACTAAAACTTGGGTAATAACACCTACGATATCTGCTAATAACTGATTGACCAAGAGTGATTTTTATATTTGAATTCAGTGATTATCTCTCTTTGCATGTGTTCGAATCAGGGTTCAAAGAGCCATCTCACGGTAGTTGGGAACCTTATCCAAGTGGATACTGCTCGAATCTAGAACCCCGGGAGTGTAATTCCTGTATACTAAAACCCTATATCATGGGTCAGTTATACCAATTCGTTTATGTGATCTGAGAGTGTATTATACTTTAATAAACCTTTGAAACCACATTATTCTGAAGTGAATTGGTTACTAGCACCTTTTATAAGATTATACAATATATGTTAATGTCCGAGCTGTGTACAGATTCATTTTATCGTTTAACATTCTAAAAACAAGTGAAGTATCACACCAAAATCCATGTTATTCGTGAATAGTATTTAAAGCGGCTTTAGCGAGGGATGCTGTAGTTTGCTATAATAGCTAGCAGTAGGAAAAGAATACTCCTTTGTTAGTTTCATAATAAAACAGTTTGTGTTAATATCCAAGCTGAGTACTGACTCAATTTATCGTCTTACATTTTAAAAACAAGTGAAGTATCACACCAAAATACATGTTATTCGTGAACAATATTTGAAGCTACTTAAGCGTGGCGCTGTAAGTTACTACGGAAACTATTATAATCAAAACATGGCAGTAAGATTTGTATGTTCTTCTGTCAGGTTCATGTTTACTCTGAGTAGAGTATGGGGAATTATATTTACCGGATGTCTCGGTGTAATAGGGGGAAGATGTATGAAAATCTTCTAATGCCTATTTAGACATAGGAAGGACCATGATATACCTATACACAATACAAGTGGAAGGGTCCTACTGTGGCTGGCGTGATATGGGGCCACCACCTCGGGGGGAAAATCCAATATAACTAGGTACTATTGTTAGGGGTCACCACCTCGGGGGGAAAATCCAATATAACTAGGTACTACTGTATAGGGGTCACCACCTCGGGGGGGAAAATACCTAACTAGGTACTTTTGTAAAGGAAAGTAATAGTGAGCAAACACCTTGGGGAGGAAACCTCAGAATAAGCAGGTACCTTTGTTTGGGAAAGTGAGCGTCAATAAAGTAGTAATTCAAATGAAGTTATTAAAAACATCTAGATATAACCTATAAATTCTTGTTGTTCAAAGTACTAGTTTAAGGGAGTAGGCATTATAGGAATAAGAATTAGTAAGTTCTAATCAATAAAGAAGTAGTCTAAATGAAGTTATTAAAAACGTCTAGATATAATCTACATGTTCTTGTCGTTCAAAGTACTAGTTTAAAGTAGTAAGCATTATAGGAAGAGGAATTAGTAGGTTCTAATTCAACTGATATTGCTATACTTAATAAAATCAATACGAGAGAAGCAGTGAATGATTAAAGCGGTGAATTGCAGGTACCTATGTAGTTGCAAATAGTTATAGGTATCTAAATAAACGAGGTAAATGTCCGGAATGCTTCAGTTCCTAATAGATATTTTCTAGCATAGGTTATTTCCATCCGCTCCCATAAAAGTCACTAAAGGGTATTACGGAGATTATGGAGGAAGGAGTTTATTGGTTACATGTTAGGTTGAGGAGAATGAATTAGTATAGGTTGTTTTCATCCGCTCCCATAAAAGTCACTAAAGGGTATTACGGAGATTATGGAGGAAGGAGTTTATTGGTTACATGTTAGGTTGAGGAGAATGAATTAGTATAGGTTGTTTTCATCCGCTCTCATAAAAGCCACAAGGGGATACTACGGAGAATACGGGGGAAGGACTTCGTTTGTTGCATGTTAGGTTGGGCCGAATGAATTAGTATAGGTTGTTTTCATCCGCTCCCGTCAAGGTCACCAAGGACATTAGGTTAATCCGGAAGGAATTTGTGTAAGTATAATGGAATTTGGAGGATTGTTAGTAAATACGGAAGGAATGAGGTTCTAATTATGGGATACTTGAATGAGACTTTTGTTGATTATTTAAGGAAGTACTTATGTTCGTTCACGTAATGTAAGTTTTTGAACTACCAATGACTAGAGGTTTTAGGAAGACTTATTTGGTTATTTCATGGTTTAATATAGTGTCATTAGAAGCTGTGTGAATTAGATAAAAATGAAATAGGTACGTATTGGTTAGGTTGGAAGGTAGGTTGTAAGGAAAGGTTAATGATGAATTTAAATGATAACGTTTCAAACAAAATAGGTTTACAGTTTAATGTGAAAGAGTAAATTAATTGGGATTTGCGATTATATATAGTTGGAATTAGGTTACCGTAGGTTTAAGATAGGAGTCAGCATTCTTCACCTTTATAGAACTAGGGATACTAGGTATCATGATAAGGGTTCCTTTTAACCACTAGATTGATCACAGGCCAAGTTTATTAGAAATAAGTACAATTATTCAGTGAGTTTAAGTAGGTTGGTGAGTTATTTGAATGAATCATACATGATAACAAGTAGGTGGAATAGGAATTAGGATAGCTGTAAGAGAGGAGTGAATGAGTGGTAGGTATAGGTAGTTATCTAGGACAGGAAATGTGAAAAGAGAGGAGGGAATGAGTTGGTTTCGGAGTAGTAATAGGAGTAGTAGGAGTAGGGAAAAAGAGTTTAGAAAAGGGGCTGGATTTAAGAAAGGGGGGGGTACAATTTGGTGGCGCCGTTAACCAGGATTTGGTATGCCGTAATCATGTTTGGTTCATTGCTGTGAATTAGGTAACATAGTCATAGTAGTATATAGAATAAATAATTAAAGTTTAGCAAAATGTAAAGTAATAATAAAAATAATACCTATTAATATTAGGGTTGTTGAGTCATGTTGTAGCTAGGAAATTGGGGAGGATTTACATTTAATCAATAAATTATCGATTAGTCAAATAATCAGTTCTTGAATGTTTAATTGAAAATAGTTATTAATAAAGTTGCGGTATTCAGGTACTGCACAATTTGTTGCCGTAAAATATAGGTAAAAGGTAAGAATGTTGCACTGGATGTTATTGTTCAGCCTAAAATACAGTTACTTAGGAGTTTAGGATTATTAACAAATAGGGGTCGGAATCTTGAAATTGATAATAAACATCTTGTAAGGGTATAGTTGTGTGCGTGAATGTGTAGCTATGCGTGGGCATGTGTATATGTATGTACCTATGTATCTATATTTATTTAAACAATACTTTAATTTTCTCTATGTCACTGACTGAGCAAAATTGTATGAAATGTAAATTGGTATTTACTATAGGTTTATATAAACAAACTGTGGAACTATAGGAAAATAATTACAAATCAAGCGCGAACTATGAAATTCACTGTAAACAAAACTGAGCGAACCTTGAGAAAGTAAATAAATAATATTAATTCGTAAATGAGGCCTGAGATGGGTGTCAAGGTCTTACGCATCGCCAAAATGCAAGTGCAACAGGGACAAAATCATTCAAAAATTAAATAACGCGTCGACGCGAGCTTAGTAATTAATTCGTAAAAATTCGTGTGTCGTCGGTCGCGCTCGGTAAGGTTCGTATAGTATAGGTAGTTGTTGAGTGCGACACATCGGTCGGTCCGCGGATCGTAGACAATGTAGGTAAAGCTAGGTTATAGTTTTTGTAACTATTATGGTTCGGATCGACTCACCTCTGATATGTATGTGTATTCGTGCAAGTATGTGTTTGTGTATAGAGAGGGTTAGATATGTTCTTTATTTTAGGGGATGGGGGGTCGCGAGTTAATTTTTTATCTATTTCAAGTGATAGATAGGGTAGGATTAAGTATTGCTGAGATTAGGAAATATAACAACATAAGATTTAGGTTGAGAGGGGTTATTGAAGTTTCGTGTCCGTTGTCACTAATGTTAGAGATTATTGCATATTCGATTTGTTGTCGTCGGAACAGCGGTGACAAGCGCGCGTTTGTCAACGGAAAAAAAGTGTTTACGCGTTCTGACAAGTTTATCTTGACAGTGTATTCTTTTCCCGGTTTTTAGAGTTGTCATTGATTTGTGTTTACAATCCATGTTAATTATATATTATGTAATAATTGGGTTAAACCTTGATTGGAGTGAAAAGGTATCGAACGTGTTATTGTTAGCAACAAGAAGTCTAGTCATCATCTAGTCGTTTATGCAGGGCACTGTGGAGATAGCGGGTTTGTGTTATATAGATTGGTTGTGTCTTTCTTAACATAAATGTTAAAACTTTTAGGATTGGAATAGTGTAGTGAGGAAATTAAATACGGATTAGGTATTGACAAAAGCTATGTCAGACAATGGGACACAATTCACTACCTACTAGTCGAGTTTGGAAAGAAGGAATGAAAACTTTAGGGATTAAAATAGTCTATACTTCGGTTAGGAATCCTCGGCCTTACACTGTAGAATGGGTTAATAGGGAATTGGAAAGATTGTTTGGGACCTACAATGGTGCTAGTGCTAACCATAGAGGTTGGGTGGATACATTATCAAAATTAGATCAATGGATAAAGTTTTGTATTCTAAGGGGGAGAGTTTTATAATGAGAAGTAAGAGATTTGTGTTGGAGAGAGATGTATAAAAAAGTAGTTAAATAAATTTATTAAATAGATTACCAAAAAAAAAAAAAGTAGTAAGGTTCGTTATAGTTCGACTTTAAGATTTAGTTAAAATTTATCAATTTATCACACGTTGTGTGCAATAGGGAAGGATATACTGAAGTCCGCCTTTCCTTATGAAAGCTGGGGACATTCCTAAAATTACGAAACAATAACCATTCGTTTGTATCAAGTGCTGATTTTGGTTGGTAGTATGAATGGCCATGGAAGTCGGCTATGTTAGAGCGATAGGATTATTCACGTTAAGGAAAGGTTGTATGTTGAATGAGTATTTGTTTAAATTCAGTGTGAAGGGCCTTCCCAACCAGCACTAAGGGGGGAGTAGAATCGCGAAGCATGGTTATAGTCTAGTCATTCTGCATGCACTACAATCGGATTTATGAAGGGCTGCTAAGAGTTAGGTTAATAGATGGGCTCGAGATTGATGAATCCGAGGTCTAAGCATGACGTTAATGTACCTTCATATTTCCTCAACTACACCACCAGGTTATAACGACGCACACTATACATGCGCCATTTTCGGGGCAAATGATTTTGAAGTCTCGAGCCTTGTGGGGTGAAACCGCTCGCACTTTTCTATGGTTGACGGCCATATAGGAATGACTTTATAAATGAGGGACTGGGTAATTAGATGTGGACGAACGTAAGATTGGTTCACTCCACAAATCTTTATTCGGAGTCACTAGGACGGAGCTGGCCTCACAACCAAGTTTTTCCCTGCTTTAAATTGTCATGTCCTGGTTTGAAGAGATAGTTTTGTGTTGTGGGATTACTAACAAACTTGGTATCGAGATTGAGAAGTGATTTACCTTGATATGGTTAAACTACACAAACATTTTAATGTGTGGGGTGACTGGACTCTAACTAAACGGAATAATATACAACAAAAAAAACATCTGTGGGTAAAAAAGTATCTTCACTTCGACATGTAGTTCAGAGAGTGTGAGTTTTAAATTAGGTTGTCTTTTATTGTTCAGTATTATAATTAGCAGAATATTGGCTACGGTCATAAGAAAATAGAAATTGGGGGGTCGCAATTGTAACAAAACGTAACTATTCAATGAAGTATTATACACGTAGTGTTGTAAGGAGTAGTTCACAACTGTTTGAGTAGATGGAGTAATAAAAAATAAAAAAAATCAAAGGAGCGTTTTTAGTACCTGAAGGGCTGGGAGATGGCACCACTGTTGTGCTGTGTTACTATGTTTGACGCGAAGTCTAAATATTAGAATACGAATAATTAATTAAAAAAATAATTAAACCTTTTCTGTCAGTGCCTGCTCTTTACTGGGGAACAGGGTAGCTTTACCTAAATAAATAAAAAATATGTTAATTTACTTTCCATATAAATAAATGAGGGAGATATTCTAAGGCCTCTCTTTAGAATATATAGTAGGCAGGGAATAGGGAATGAACATTCAGAATTATTAAGATCTAGTGGTCACCTCGGGGAAATGTTATAATGCTGTTTGGTTGGTAGAATGATGAACCGTGAAAGTTGGTTCTGTTAGAATGATTAAAATAAAAAAAATAATAGAGAAAAAAAGCTAGATTAGTATGAAATGTTAAAGTGAATGAATTTAAAATCAGAATGGAGGGCCATCCCAACCAGCATTATGTAGAGAGTAAAAGGGGGGGAGTGATATTGTGAGGACAGATTGCAATTCAATTATTTGCATGCACCACAAAATGGGTTTATGGAGGTAATGCTAGGAGTTAGGGTAAAGACAAAATTTGATTCCGAATGAATCAATTGTCTGAGCGCACCATTTAAGGGCCTCCATGAATGCACTACTAAACAACCAGGATACGACGAATCACACCATACACACTCCAATATTTGGGCGAATGTCTGGTCAATTTGGATCAGGTGGGGTGAAGTCGTTCGTACTGATTATATCTGTCAGCCATTGGAGTTTGACTGATTTTTATGGGGAAGGGGGTAATGGATTGAGGGATGAACGTAAGATTGGTTCCGAATCAAAACATTATTTCTTAATGATAGCATTGGAGTCTGTCTCACAATCAGACTTTTCCCGCTGAAATTTGTCAGGGTCGGATTTCGGACATGGTTTTGTGTGGGGACTTAGCCGGAAAGCTTGACTCCGGGATTGACTAGCCATTTGTTTTGGATGTTGGTTGAAAATAACACACTACAGATAATGTGCAGTTGTTGAATTGTAACTGGAGTATTGACCAATAAAGTGTGACGTAGATAGCTAGCATATTCGAAAAATTTATTTATTTAGCATTCTTTTAGTAAGGGTGAATCATCACTACGGACAATAGGGTTAGTATTGTACCTGCGTTGAGATTCAAGGGGTCGGATTGTAACGAGCTACCGGAGCAATGAAAAAGATAAATAAATTATATAACGGTACGATTTATATTAGGGAGTCATCTAGTGGCCAATGATGCGAAAGTCTTAATTCGATTGAACGGAAAAAGGATTGAATTAGTTGAGCAGTTTTGACATAGGTGGCAGTAAACTATATAAAAAAATTATCAGTCGAGAAAAAAATAAAATAAAAAAGTAATTACAAGAAACTAATTAAAAATAGTGTATAAAATGGTAAATTATAGTTGTGAATATACGTAAATGTATATGAAAATGTATTTATAAATATATATATATTAATCGTTGTGGGAAAAATAATATTTATAAATGAATCGATTATAGTAAAAATTTGATTATCTGTATAATGCCGCATGGCAATTATTTGGTTTAAGACGACTGTTTAGGTATTGTTTATTTAGAGAAAATTCAATACGAAGATTAATCAATAAAATCTAAGTAAAAGCAATCACTTAAATAATATCACAAATAGTTATATGGAATGTATGTAAGTAATACATTCTAATGATGAGATAGTAATATTTGAAACGCGGAAATGCCGGAAGGTAGATTTTGTACTTTGAAAAGAAGGGAACTGCAACGCCTCCGTGTGGGTGATTTAGGAACTAATTAGGCTTTGGCGGACAAAAGTTTTAATAAGATATACGAGGAATTACTTGGGAATGTCATGCGTAATTGTTGAAATTCATTGTTGAAAGTTTTAGTGAAGAGGATTCAATGCTTAAAAGTATACATGGGCGTTGAAAAAGATAGGAATTTGTGATATTTGGGGGGGTTTAAATTGTGCGGTTGGCATTACGGGGAGGTTTTTGATTGGATAGAGACACGAGTGGAGCGCGGTTGGCGGGGGAGAAATACGAAGGCGCCAATAACTCTTTCACTTTTGTTGGGGAACTCGTCAGGGGTAGTGGAGACGTCGTACATTTCTGGTGAGACTGTTTTTTAGAGCATTTAGTGGGACTTAGTCGTGATATATGTGTTGGGGTTCGCGCGTTTTCTTGTTTTAAGGGGATGTTTTGATTTGGGAAGTAATAATTCGCAGAAATAGTGGTTAACATATAGTTATTTGAATTGGAGGGATCGCCATTTTGTGAAATTGAATTTGGTTCATGTTTGGTTGTTTAGAATGGGATTGTTGGGAGTAGTATATTTGAATAATAATTAGTAAAAGGTAAATTACATTTTGGGACGCGATCGACATAGGATAGGACCTTTACGTGAATGAAGACACCTTACATTGGGCTGGATTAATACACGCATACACATGTGAATTGATCTCTGCCTTGTACCGTTGAGCCTGGCGGTGCACACGTAAAGCAAACGCTGTCGTTTTATCATTTTTATTATGTTAGAAGTAGGAATTAGGGCTGTGGCGTACTTAGCTAGTATTCCCGTAGGAAACCCAAGGCGATGTGCTTTGGTTATGGAGGGATACCTAACGGTGATAACGACTCCATATTCCTCTATATTTCGCTAGTAGCCGATAACTTTTGAAGCGAGCGGCAATCTGATTTTCCCTGGAAACAGGATCAGATAAGCTTCCTGGATGTGGGTGACTGTTCGTTCTGTGATAGGTAGGCACCGTCGAAGTGGAGCCGTCCAATTCGGGCCAGGATCAGAACTTACGGAGCTCACAGTTCAGTCTTATGTATTTATTTATATATACACTAACTATAATCTCGTCAGGGTTTCGGTTCACATCCCTGAGCTTCGGCTCGTGAACTGAGGCAATCACACCGTGGTAGGGATTACACAAAGTCAAGTTTCACGAACTTGCCCCCAAAGTTAGCTAGAAGGAAAACACAACTCACCACACGATTAAGTAAAATACAATGGGTTTTGAAAGGTAAATACAGGGATTAGATTCTGTAGGTAGATAGATAGGTACACTCATTTGTTTAGTGAAAATCTTAGGCATCACAACGAACGTAGGAAACCTAGTCTATTTCAAAGTCTGCTTAGTAAAATTTATTAATATCATGTTTTATATCGATTTATCGTGCGGTTTTAGTCGGTTCAAAAAGGAGCCATAGGGAATATTCGATGGTAGGTAGGTAAACTACCATTATTAATATCATATTCTATATCGATTGATTGTGCGGTTTTAGTCGGTTCAAAAGAGCCATATGACCTATTCGATGGTATGTAGGTAAATTACCATTATTAATATCATATTCTATGTCGGTTGATCGTGCGGTTTTAGTCGGTTCAAAAGAGCCATATGAACTATTCGATGGTATATAGGTAGGCTACTACTGCTGTAGTTCACGTAAGAGTGGTGATACAGTGTGTAAAAATGGTGGAAGTGAGATCTACAGTGAAATTTTAGTGATTCTTTTAAGAAGTGTTGATTGTGTACAAAGCCGGGTTATATATAATCAAAAGTAACCACACCCAAGACTAAATATTAATTACACTAAAACTTGGGTAATAACACCTACGATATCTGCTAATAACTGATTGACCAAGAGTGATTTTTATATTTGAATTCAGTGATTATCTCTCTTTGCATGTGTTCGAATCAGGGTTCAAAGAGCCATCTCACGGTAGTTGGGAACCTTATCCAAGTGGATACTGCTCGAATCTAGAACCCCGGGAGTGTAATTCCTGTATACTAAAACCCTATATCATGGGTCAGTTATACCAATTCGTTTATGTGATCTGAGAGTGTATTATACTTTAATAAACCTTTGAAACCACATTATTCTGAAGTGAATTGGTTACTAGCACCTTTTATAAGATTACACAATATATGTTAATGTCCGAGCTGTGTACAGATTCATTTTATCGTTTAACATTCTAAAAACAAGTGAAGTATCACACCAAAATCCATGTTATTCGTGAATAGTATTTAAAGCGGCTTTAGCGAGGGATGCTGTAGTTTGCTATAATAGCTAGCAGTAGGAAAAGAATACTCCTTTGTTAGTTTCATAATAAAACAGTTTGTGTTAATATCCAAGCTGAGTACTGACTCAATTTATCGTCTTACATTTTAAAAACAAGTGAAGTATCACACCAAAATACATGTTATTCGTGAACAATATTTGAAGCTACTTAAGCGTGGCGCTGTAAGTTACTACGGAAACTATTATAATCAAAACATGGCAGTAAGATTTGTATGTTCTTCTGTCAGGTTCATGTTTACTCTGAGTAGAGTATGGGGAATTATATTTACCGGATGTCTCGGTGTAATAGGGGGAAGATGTATGAAAATCTTCTAATGCCTATTTAGACATAGGAAGGACCATGATATACCTATACACAATACAAGTGGAAGGGTCCTACTGTGGCTGGCGTGATATGGGGCCACCACCTCGGGGGGAAAATCCAATATAACTAGGTACTATTGTTAGGGGTCACCACCTCGGGGGGAAAATCCAATATAACTAGGTACTACTGTATAGGGGTCACCACCTCGGGGGGGAAAATACCTAACTAGGTACTTTTGTAAAGGAAAGTAATAGTGAGCAAACACCTTGGGGAGGAAACCTCAGAATAAGCAGGTACCTTTGTTTGGGAAAGTGAGCGTCAATAAAGTAGTAATTCAAATGAAGTTATTAAAAACATCTAGATATAACCTATAAATTCTTGTTGTTCAAAGTACTAGTTTAAGGGAGTAGGCATTATAGGAATAAGAATTAGTAAGTTCTAATCAATAAAGAAGTAGTCTAAATGAAGTTATTAAAAACGTCTAGATATAATCTACATGTTCTTGTCGTTCAAAGTACTAGTTTAAAGTAGTAAGCATTATAGGAAGAGGAATTAGTAGGTTCTAATTCAACTGATATTGCTATACTTAATAAAATCAATACGAGAGAAGCAGTGAATGATTAAAGCGGTGAATTGCAGGTACCTATGTAGTTGCAAATAGTTATAGGTATCTAAATAAACGAGGTAAATGTCCGGAATGCTTCAGTTCCTAATAGATATTTTCTAGCATAGGTTATTTCCATCCGCTCCCATAAAAGTCACTAAAGGGTATTACGGAGATTATGGAGGAAGGAGTTTATTGGTTACATGTTAGGTTGAGGAGAATGAATTAGTATAGGTTGTTTTCATCCGCTCCCATAAAAGTCACTAAAGGGTATTACGGAGATTATGGAGGAAGGAGTTTATTGGTTACATGTTAGGTTGAGGAGAATGAATTAGTATAGGTTGTTTTCATCCGCTCTCATAAAAGCCACAAGGGGATACTACGGAGAATACGGGGGAAGGACTTCGTTTGTTGCATGTTAGGTTGGGCCGAATGAATTAGTATAGGTTGTTTTCATCCGCTCCCGTCAAGGTCACCAAGGACATTAGGTTAATCCGGAAGGAATTTGTGTAAGTATAATGGAATTTGGAGGATTGTTAGTAAATACGGAAGGAATGAGGTTCTAATTATGGGATACTTGAATGAGACTTTTGTTGATTATTTAAGGAAGTACTTATGTTCGTTCACGTAATGTAAGTTTTTGAACTACCAATGACTAGAGGTTTTAGGAAGACTTATTTGGTTATTTCATGGTTTAATATAGTGTCATTAGAAGCTGTGTGAATTAGATAAAAATGAAATAGGTACGTATTGGTTAGGTTGGAAGGTAGGTTGTAAGGAAAGGTTAATGATGAATTTAAATGATAACGTTTCAAACAAAATAGGTTTACAGTTTAATGTGAAAGAGTAAATTAATTGGGATTTGCGATTATATATAGTTGGAATTAGGTTACCGTAGGTTTAAGATAGGAGTCAGCATTCTTCACCTTTATAGAACTAGGGATACTAGGTATCATGATAAGGGTTCCTTTTAACCACTAGATTGATCACAGGCCAAGTTTATTAGAAATAAGTACAATTATTCAGTGAGTTTAAGTAGGTTGGTGAGTTATTTGAATGAATCATACATGATAACAAGTAGGTGGAATAGGAATTAGGATAGCTGTAAGAGAGGAGTGAATGAGTGGTAGGTATAGGTAGTTATCTAGGACAGGAAATGTGAAAAGAGAGGAGGGAATGAGTTGGTTTCGGAGTAGTAATAGGAGTAGTAGGAGTAGGGAAAAAGAGTTTAGAAAAGGGGCTGGATTTAAGAAAGGGGGGGGTACAAGAGTAATCCAAAATATCTACTCACAAAGTACGAGCAAAATACGTCTGGAAAACAAGGGGGAAGCAATAAAAATAGAAAGAGGTGTAAGATAAGGTGACCCGCTCTCACCTGAACTGTTCATAGCAGTGCTGAAGAATGTTTTTCGTGGACTGGATTGGCAGTATAAGGGCATATGGATTGGTAAGGGATACCTGAGCCACCTAAAATTTGCTGACGACATTGTACTATTTGCTAACTCAGCTTCAGAACTTGAGCAAATGATGCAGTCTCTGAACAACAAAAGCAATAAGGTTGGCCTTACATGAACACCAGCAGAACTAAAATTCTAACAAACAGTCATGAGAAGCTTATACAAATAGATGGGAACCAGATTTACAATCTAAGTTCTACGATCAAACAAATATCTTTCAACCCTGACAGTAATGAAGTCGAAATAGAAAGAAGGATCAGAAGCTCTTGGAATAAGTTTTGGTCACATAAAGAAATATTAAAGGGAACCTATGACTCGCAGCTAAAAAAGACAGTAATGGATGTGTAACTTACCTTACCTCACCTACGCAAGCCAAACATCGGTGTACACTAACAAAGTTAGACGCAGACTACTCACAACATAAAACGCCATGGAGAGAAGTATCTTGAAACTAAGAAAGATACATAAACTCAGCAACAAAACCATCAGAAGAAGGACAAAACTAACAGATGTTCTTGAACATGCTCGAAACATGAAATGGCAGTGGGCTGGACATGTGGCTAGGGCCTCAGACCAACGATGGACTCTGTAAATTACTAAGTGGAGAGGTCCACCGGGAATGAGAAACCGGGTCAGACCAAAATGAGGTGGATCGATGACATTGTCACAGTGGCAGGCGAAAACTGGCTGGAGAGTGCAAAAATAGGGAGTCTTGGAAGGAGATGGAGGAAAGTGTACTACGTGAGTTCGAGAAATGGAAGTGCGATTAACGATTGTGTGACAAAACTGTACTGCGACTCACCGTAGTTCGAATGCACGTTAGTGCGACACACTGTAGGTCGACATTACTCTAGTACGACGAACAATTGTGCGACAGTAGTTCGACACTACGGTAGTGCGACAAATCATTGTCGCATTACCGTAAGAGTAACAACAATGGTTTGATTTGATTTCATACATTCTCTCAGTGGTTTTCTTACATCACTGAAATCGGCAGGGTTAGGTTATGTTAGAACTGTGACCACAACAAGATACCCAGATGCCAGATAAATAACACAAATGACATGAAAAAAATAATGAAAACCCCCTTTACATTTGCAAAAAAATGTGTTCTGTGGACTTTTAACGCCATCTAGTACAACACAAACGATTATCGCATAGCGTGCATTCGAACTATGGTGAGTCGCAGTACAGTTTTGTCACACAATCGTTAATTGCACTTCCATTTGTCGAACTCACGTAGTACACTCGATGGAGGAGGCATATACCCGGATGGGATCAAGGCTATAAAATAAATTAAAAAAACCTTACTAACAATAGTTTAAGAGATTTATTAAGTAGGTACTAACATTTTTTTATAGAATAGTATGTAAACAATAGTGTCTTGAATAAATATGCTTTATTATTACACTAGTCCAAGACATCATCTAGTGACAGATTGGAAGCTGATCAAAACTGTGTATGAGTCCCTCTGCCAGACAATAATATCATATGGAATCACCGCCTGGGGAGGTTTAAACAAGACTGATATCCTAAACATAGAAAGAGCACAACGGCTGGTTCATAAAGTTGCTCTCTTTAAACCACTTCTATACTCAATAAACAGCCTTTACAATAAACAGTGTAATAATAATAATAAATAACTTTAAATATAATTGATAAGTATTTAAAGTTAAATAAAGGAAATAATAATAATAACGTTTATTTATTTTAAAGAATTGTAGTACAATGAGGCATAATTATAAGTTTACAAGGTAGGTAGGTACTATTATTCTACAATATGTGGGTGCGGTTCTGATTTCCTAACTAGGCCTGTATGTAATAAAAGCTATTATGCATGCAAAGAAGCAAAAAGTTGACTAAAACAGAATCAGAAATAAAAATAATAAATAAGTACTTAGCAATTTAATTTTAATGCCCGTCGAGGTTGTGCCGTGGAAGATTTTAGCTAACATGAAGGAAATTAACGCCAAACGAAATTAAAAAAAACGACACTTAAGGTTCGAGGCAGGAGGGACACTTCTGAGTAAAAAATTAAAGTGCTGAGACCACTGACGTCCCTAACATGGTGTATTCAAAACCGGGGCAACTATCCCACGGGACATCTCGCCTCGTGTCACGGGCCTCTGTGGCGTAGCGGTAGTGCATTCGACTGCTACGACAGGGGGCGCGGGTTCGATTCCCGCTCAGTGCAAATATTTGTATGCATGAATATGTCTATTTGCATTGGTCTGGGTGTTTCTATCTATAATATGTATGTATTTACAAAAAAAATGTATATAAGTATGTTTATCCGCATTCTGGAACCCATAACACAAGCTAGTTAAACTATGCTTACTTTGGGTCTAGAAAGCGCTGTGTAGAATGTCCTAAAATATTTATTTATTATTATTATTATTATCTATTCGACTTTTACCCTAATTCATAGTTTGCAATCTACCTTGTCTATCTTACACTGTTAAAATAAAAAAATAAAAAAGTTAAGATACAAAAAGCACTATAACTACTGGCCCTAAAAGACGTTTTATAGTCATAAAACTTATTTGTAGCACCTCTTACCGTTCAATTGTGAATCTAAACCATCCAGGTATTTATTCTTACACTGACACGAAATTTCGTCGATTCTATCCGATCCCGATCTTAAACGGCCAAACCGATTTTGTACACGCGTACGCACAAAAATGATTTTTCTACCGTACTACGTAATAAAGAAGAATCAATATAGATGAATTGAAAATTATAATACATCAAAATAAGTTCAGAAGAGGGAAGATGAGTCGGGTCATACATACATTTCTACACACATTACAAATCAAACATATGACCGTGTTTTTGACTTCAACTCAGTCGGGTAAAGATAGCACTATTCATAATAATTGTGGTTTGTAACCAATGCTTGTATGGTTACTGAACCTAGAGCTAGTAATATATTGCCCAATAACGTGGTAAGGCTTGTGGCTTTATTTTCTGTTTTTTTGTTGGTCCCCGCCGATTGTCCTTCACCCTAGAAATAAATACGAATATGTAAGCTATAATCTATTGCGATTTATACAGCTTTGAAGCATTACGGTGGGATTCCTCAGGTTACTACTATAAAACACTAAGTATACAGAAGTTTAGCATCCTCAGCCCAGCGCCCATCCCGGTTGCATCCAAAGCTTGCACTTTTGAGGCCGGGGTCTGCTCTCCTGCTTCCCGTACTTTGGTTTGCATATTGGCTTTTATTGGAGCGACTGCAGTCTGACCATGTTGGTCCCCGCGCTCCAAGGTGAAGGCATCGGGTGCAATCGGTATACAATGCTGTGATTATAATGATAATGAATTGGCACTATTCTACTCACTGTCATTTCCATTTTCGTCAATTCTTGACATTTATTATTAACGTCAGTATAGAATTTGATCGTTTTGTTATCACAATTCGTGTACATGTCCTTAGATATACAGTCTTCATAAGGCTTCTCTAAGAAACACGAAGTTGTCTGTAAATATAATATGTTTCATTATAAGCCAAGGTAATCATAATATTCTATACGTATAGGTACGTTTACTTTTGCCGGTGCCTTCGCCCGCGTGGAATTCTGTTCCCGTTCACATTTCCTATGGGAACCTATTCTACGGATACCTACGTGTTGTTCCAGAATATATAATCTATCCCTGTACAAAATTTCAGCTAGATCCGTTCAGACGTTTTTGCTTGAAATAGTAACTATCATATGGATGTTAGTTACTCTTTCGTACTTTCTACTTCTTTAGTTACGCGACAAACTTTCGCGGTTATAATATTAGTAGGATTACTGATTAATTTTAGATTTAAGAACTGTTTCTCCAAATAAGCTATATCTATAACTATGCCAAAATCTTACACTCCTGCTTACGTCTCTGTCTCTGAAAAAACCTCTTCAGCCCAACACGGTGTCTGGGTTAAAGAAGGATACGTGGATCGGTTTCACAATTAGTCCGCCCGAAATCTTCTTTAGCCCAACACTATGCAATTGCTGGGCTAAAGAAGCATTTGTAAACACGCCATCCGAACAGAGGACCTGGCATCGAGATTCGGTTCTATTCAAGTAATGGTGAAGGTTTCTGAGTCTGTATTGAAGTAGCCGGGCAGGGGGATTGTGGTCGCAGCACTAGTGGGACCTGTTGGTGTCACGCGGTGCTGCGACGACAATCCTCTTCTGATGAAGCCGTCAAGCTGAGTGCCACCATTGTTAACATGATACGTGTATGTAATGGTGACCCTCTTTCCTGAGACTTTACCTTCAGCTTACCATCAGGCGAGGTGAAGTACCTGCATAGTAGGTACTATAAACACTCAGGTTTTTTATGCAAACCATTAACTGTTCTTTACTCCCCAAGCCACGTTTTACGTATTACTTACGGATGGACTGGGTATTCTACGGCTTTTACTAAATAACTCTAGTCTCAGATACTCGTTCGATGTTGGCGATACAGCCGGTTTGTTCTGGGCTGTGGTAATCATGCTATTTCCTTCCTTTGGATAGTGGCGCTTAAAACATTCATCCTTTACGGTCCTATTGATACAGTCATCATGAATAACAGCATCTATAAAAAATGTTTGATTACTTCACAAAACCAATTAAAATGGTTACCAGCTTACTTGTACTAATATTGGGGGGGGTCCTGATTTCACCGAATTGTACATTGAACCCGATGGCAGTGCCACGTGCAGATAGCGCTGCAGTTGGGTACTAGACTTTTTTATTTGAATTATTTATGTTCACAATAGGAGCCGAAAGATGGTGCTGTAATCAAGTTATAAGATTTTTAAAGGGCCGCCTATTAGTTTGTACTTAGTCCGTGTTTCTGTTTCCTAATAGCAAGTCATTTTAGCGGTGTTCCCAGTTGCATCCGAGGCTTTTACCAGATGCTCAGGATCCGCAAACTGCTTCTCTTTTTGGTTTGGTTTATACGGCAATTGAGGGAGTGACAGTGCCAGAGCTTCGTCCGTCAATCATTAGGTCTAACGGCCTGTGGGTGAGGGTGACTTGCTCCCGTAGAGAAGTTTTAGTGAACATTACACACCCATCCCCAAGAGTTAGTATATAATTTTAAACATTAAGTACGTTTGAAATATTCGTGCGTCACAGCGGCTTCCATTCTTTTAATGAACTCCGTATTCTCCTTCAAAGTATAATTCTTCTTTGTTGAATTGAATAAGTCAATAGTTCGGTTAGCCTTGAAAGCAAGTACTACTCTGTTGAAATCGACCATATCTATACATGTTCTGAAAAGAAAACATATACCAACTTAATTATTACTTTCTACATAAAATGTTATTATTGCGGATTATTATGACATTTTTAGCCGTCGCGTTTTAGGTTATGTGCAGTTTAACCGGGTAAAGTTAAAAAGTTTCATTTCAAACAAACATTCTATCGCAAATCGCATTATTAATTCGATCTAAAAGTAATAATGATTTAACAACTTACCTATTTTCCTTTAATGGGTCTAATACATCGTTGTAACATTGCGTTAGCTGTAGATCCTAAAATAAAAATGAAAGTTTTTCATCTAGTTTTGTGTAATTAAATAATTTTCCTATTCCCTTTTGGTGAGGGTTAGAATTTAAGTTTGCTGCAGCGCTGAATCAATACATAGGCCGCCTAATCCAAAGATTCAAACATGCAGCGCTATGGCATAGTTTTCTCGCGACTAAACCCTGTTCGAAAGCGCCTCGATTTTAACTTCAGTGTGTCGTCCTACGCCCGTCCGTCCTAATGAGACGAATCCTAAAGTATATTTTGCTCATGCAGTGATAATTCCCAATGATTCGAATGAAAAATAAAATAAGTATATTTCAAAATTCTGTCATTCGTCCTTTTATCACTTTAATGAGATTATCATTGATCTATCTACACATATTATTAAGTATATAAAAAAGCGGCCAAGTGCGAGTCAGACTCGCCCATGAAGGGTTCCATAGCAGCATAATAACATAATAATGTTTCTGTTTTAATTTTTATATTTGAGTTGATTGAATGAAATGTAAATTGCGGTTTATGATTTATGACGTATTAAAAAATAACTACTTACTAGATCTCGTTCAAACCAATTTTCGGTGGAAGTTTATATGGTAATGTACATCATATATTTTTGTTAGGTTTATTATTCTCTTATTCAAGAAGTTACAGGGGGGGGGGGGGCACATTTTACCACTTTGGAAGTGTCTCACTTGCAAACTATTCAGTTTAGAAAAAAAATATAGTAGAAACCTCAATATCAATATCATTTTTGAAGACCTATCAATAAATCCCACACGTATGGGTTTGATCAAAAAGAAATAGGGTAAGTGCACCAGTGAATGAACACCCACCGGTGAATGAACAAAAGAGAGTTTTTTCATAAAATTAAGAAAAATAAATATTTCTACCAGACATTGTATTTTTTTTAGGATTGGCCACATTATCTAACGTGTACTGGTCACGCTAACATTGCTTTGTTATACATAGTTTCAAAATCGCCACTGTTTAAAGTGCACGTGTTGTGCTGTGTTACGTTTTTATATGAGCCAGAAGTTAGAACTCAGGTAAGACAGATCATTTTGATATTTATGTTGTACATGTTACATGCGAGTCTGAGAAATTAAATGTGCCAAATAAGATATATCGATAGTTATTTTACTGGATAGAAAGCAATTTGTTTGTAATTTCATGAGTTTCAACAATATAAAAGCATGTTCGAGGACTGGATCATGAAAGTGCAATTAATTTAGTGAATGAACGGGGGTTCATTCATTAGGTATAGTCTGTTTTGTTACTTTTAGCTAATTTTGATTCTTAATGTTATGGGAATTAGTTCATTTTGTGTAGGAAGGCTTATTAAAGGATTGTCAATCTTTTGGCCAGTGTTCGAACAACTATGTTCATTTACTAGTTTCTAAAAACCAATGAATGAACTACAGAAATAATCATGTGTTCATAAGAAATAATCATATGTTCATATACTGGTTATTTGAAACCAATGAATAAACTGTGTTATGTTTTATGTTAATTTCAAGCAATTATCGGATTATTATATTTATTTTAGTACCTAATAGCTAGAAAAATCATTTATTTTCTCAATTTTCATTATAGTTTTCTCTCATCTCTGAAGCTCTGCCACCTAGGCTGTATGGGTTACCAAAGATCCATAAGCCTTCAGTACCGCTCCGGCCCATCGTGAGCGCTATTGGCTCACCCACTCATCCAGTCTCGAAGTATCTCACCGGACTGCTTCAACAACATGTCTGATCGTCCTCGTCATACATCAAGGACTCGCGCCACTTCGTGGAGAAACTTGAGAATCTCAAGCTACACCCGGATGATCGTCTGGTCAGCTTCGATGTCGTCTCTCTGTTCACGAAAGATCCAGTCAGGGAAGCTATGTCACGTATCCGACCGCTGTTCTCTAAGGACATCGCAGAATTGTTCGAGTTCGTGTTGACGACTTCATACTTCCAGTGGAACAACACGTTCTATGAACAAGTTGAGGGTTTAGCCATGGGAAACCTCATCAGTCCTGTAGTTGCGAACTTCTACATGGAATTCTTCGAAGAAGCCGCTCTTGAACGAGCGCCCAAGAAGCCTAAGGTCTGGTTCCGTTACGTAGACGATACCTTTGTGGTTTGGAGTCATGGAGACACGGAGCTGACTAAGTTCCCGAATCACCTGAACAGCATCCATCCTAACATCCAGTTCACCATGGAAGTAGAGAAGAACGGAGACCTGCCATTTCTCGATGTCCTGGTATCCAAAAAAGGAGGATGGCAGCCTTGGTCACCGGGTCTATCGAAAGCCTACACACACAGACCGTTACTTACACAAGGACTCCAACCACCAATCCAGACAGAAAATGTCAGTCATCAAGACCCTGGTCCACCGAGCTAAGAGCATCTGCGAGCCTCAACACCTTCAAAACGAGTTACGCCACCTGGACTCGGCCTTCCAAGCCAATGGATTCTTTGTCCAGGAGATACGGAGAGCTCTTCATCCGAGGAAATGTTCTCTAACGAACCAGGATGAGGAGAAACCTGCCCCTCTAGGGAAGGCCTTTTTGCCATACATTCATGGTACAACGGATCGTATCGGGAGACTGCTAGAAGCTTACAACATTAAGCCTATTTTCAAGCCCACGACGCAGTTACATAATCTTCACTGTTCAGTCAAGGGCCCTCGTGACCCACTATCTTCAGCTGGAGTTCACCGAATCCCCTGCTCGTATGGCTCGGTATACGTGAGCACTACTCAAAGAAGCGTCAAGACCCGCCTTTCGGAACATGAACGAAATTGCCGCCTCAGCCACTTCGACAAGTCAGCGGTTGCAGAACACACCCAGGAGGATAGTAATCATACCATCAAATTTCAGAACACGAAGATTCTAGCTACCACTTCACATTTCTTCCCACGGCTATGTCGAGAAGCCATCGAAATATTCAAGCATCCCAACAATTTTAATAGAAAAAACGAAGGTTATCATCTCCAAAAGATTGGTACCCAGCACTGAAAGCCACGCGTCATCACAATTCAAACATGACGAAGCCACCACCGTCCCCGGTATCGGGAGGCTACACCCCCTTACTTAGCCTCGACCAATCAGGATCGAGCGCATCGGTTGCGCAGCTCTCAACCAATCAGGAACGATCACGTCGTTTCCCAACTCCAACTGCGCCTATAAATACGCCAGTGACTCGGGCCTCTACATCAGTTGCAGCGAGTTTACCACCGAGGAAGGTTCTCCGCACTCGACGGTGTCCCGACCTGTTTCACTGAAGATGTCGACCGCAGTGATCGATGAAACGTCTGGAGTACAAGTTTCCGTTGGACCACTGCCAAACAGCCCGGAAGCAGTATATTCTACATGCAACGCCGGCCGTGAAAGCCTTAAGATTTATATTTCTTTATATAATTAGGTGTAGACAATTTGCTTTACAGTATTCTTTATGTTGGTTAATTATCTCTTTCTTTATAACTAATGATGATTCCTGACTGGAGTTTGTTTTGATTCTTTAGATTAGACCATGGCAAGTTGCTAAGTGATATTTTAGACTGATATATGTTGATTGCTGTGTGATTTATATAACTGTGCTTATAATGAGTCTAGGTTCAAATAAAACTTATTTTCTGATTCAACTGCTTTTCCTTTTACGATATTTCCTTATGATACTATAAGCCATTTTACGCCACCACTGGGTTTCTATACATCAATTTCATCCCTCAGCCACTTAGCTATATTCACTGTGATATTAAAAAAAACATGAATTAGGACAAACTATTTCCTCGATTACTAAATGAGCTAGATTTGGATAAGAGTCTAATGTTCATTAACTGGAGTTTTATGTGTTCATACACTGGATTTTGGGGTTCATTTACTGGTGATTTTGGGTATTTTTACATAAAATGTGAAATATCTTATTAACTATACATTTTAATGACATTTTATCCATGTAATTTCAATCTTGAATAAATTTTGAATATCAAACAATAGCAAAATTATGGATTAGCCGACCTGATATAGATGCAAATATTTTTTAAAGTTCAAAATTGTCTTAAGGGTTCATTCATTGGAGCACTTACCCTATGACGAATCTTTGAATCACGATGAATCACTGTTTCCCTTAGTACTATGCCATAATTTGAGAATGACTTAAACTGAACTTTTTTTAAGCTTTCTAATACTTCGTAGAAATTTCGTACGGAAACAAAAAATAAGAAAATTGAAAAACATCTGAATTTTCACGACTAATATTTCACGAGGGTGGAGCTGCGGGCAACAGCTAGTGCACTATAGTAATTAATACTTACATCGGCCAATACAGGAACAAGTAGTGCAGATGTGCTTGAAAGAGCGGTTAACGGAGTTGCATATAATGCAGCTGTAAAAGAAAATATATTAAGTCCTTACATATGAGGTGAGTGTTTTGTGGACCAGTGTTAGTTTCATACGCTATAGCTTTCAAATATCTGACTAAAGATTGCGGTAGATCTGTATTGTCAACAATTATAACAATGAGTGCAAAACTAGCCGTTAAGCAACCGAGACTGGTAAATTGGTCTAGCCAACTGTTGCTTCACTGCACGACAAACGGTCTCTAAATTCGACCAGCTGGGATTGGAATGTCTCCGACACCCACCTTACTTCCAGGAATTTGCTCTAGGAATTATAACTTTTTTTAGTAATTTGTACAATTTCTTGCAAGGAGAAAATTTCAATTCTTTGAAATTGAAGAGGCCAAAAGCTAAAAGGATAAACCTATCCATAAAGAAAGGAGGGGCGTCGTTATAAGAGATGGGCTCCAAATTTGGATGTTTGGGGGGATGTATGGATGATTGTTATAGAACATATTTTTTTATATTTGGTCTGTCAATTGATTGCAACCCGCCTGACGATAAGCTGAGGTGATGTTCAAAGTGTAGTGGCCACCATTTCATATGCTATCCCTAGAATGGTGGCCTTACTTTGACGGCCTTGACTGCGATTTTAAGTAGAAGGTATATTATTGATTATTACGGGTACAGGATCAGTATTTAACGCTTGTGGGACTCCACAAGCGCAGGCAACTCCTAGTTTTTTTGTTGTTTTACTATTAAAATGATTATCCAAAGTTTGCTTAGGCACAAATCCATTATAACAGTGATGACAAAAGTATTAATTAATAAATGGACCATAATGTATCCTGTTGACGTTAAAATTATGTAATACAACAATGCCTATTAAATACAAATAGACTTGAACATGTGACGTATGATAGGAATAAACATAATAATGTTAACGGGAATTAACGCGATCATGGCATAGGTACAGTTAACGACAAAAGTGTTTGAACACTAACATATTAACAAACCCTTTTTTACATTGGAGTACATGGGCCAATTACTGATCTATATGTTGTTTTATAATCTCCAGCCGACGAAGTTCATATATTTGATGTTTCGATTATTATTTTATGAAAGGTATAGAGATAAAAGGATATAAGAGCTAAGGGGATCCATAAATTAGAATTTGTTAAGCTATATTTGCCGTTGACTTTACCGCATACCTTTGAATTGTCTGAAGTTTCGATCAGGTTACACAAGCAGTGGTCATAGGCTGACTGACAAGTTTTTTCTTGAGAATTTTGAAGTGAAAAGTTCTTTAGACACGTTGAGCAGTTTCCATATATGCACTTTTTGGGTGAAGAATAAATCATAAAATTCGCGGTTTTTTTTTATCCTCACCGAGATGCCTACGCCATGCGAGACGATTTCCATCATTTTTTTTTATAACAACTCCATCTTAATACAAAGATCGCGTTAATTCCCGTAAAAATTATTGTATAGCATGGAACGCCAAATCTTAAAAGTTAGGGATATCTATTCTCTTTGGAGCAGCTTGTATATTACCGAGGATGGTCGCATAGGATTGATATAGCCACTGATGCTCCTTGTTCCTCATGCTCCGACTTGTGATTGGCTGTCCAGCCCGCTCCTATTTCAGGCTTTAGCATTCAGGAATAGCAAACTACTCTCTATATTTCGGGAATAGGTTCGTGCTGGCCGCGTGAACGAGAAAGGGTTTAGTATTTCACATGGGTGGAACCGCTGGCAACAGCTAGTAAGATATAAAAAGAAGTTCAAGATACGTCTAATATTTTTGCAACGTCACGTGCAGTCAGAGTTGAATGAGGATTTAAAAAAACATTGTTTGTCATAGTTAACCTCCACCACAGCCTCGTCCGTCAATCAGCTGGTGTACCCGGCTTGTAGGGGGGTTGTCTTGGGCCCAATCGATTTTTAGGTTTGCATGGGGCCCCATACACCCCGTTTACCATAAAAACTACAAAAAAATAACTCACCTATATTAATAACTGCGAACAGCACAGGCACTATCAACATCCTTCGACTCATTTTCCTCACGCTAATGTACTCAGTTATGTAGAGGACCGCAAACTGGTGTCACATAACCGATATGAGCAATATATATATATAGAACATTATGATTATCTATACATATAATAAAATCGTAACGAAAACTGTACATTGAATATTTTTTCAAGAAAATTATTGCTATGCCAGGAACGATACCAATGCCCAAAATGTGATTTTTAGTATTTTTGTCCGTTTTCTGTTTGTCTGCTTTTCTTATCGATGCCCGAGCATCACCTGAAAACGGTTGAACAGATTCAGCTGAAATTTTGCACGATCATTCCTCTAGAGTATGGTCATAAACTGGACTATAAACCACGCTATTATAAGTGTGATTGGAGCAGTATGGTAAAATCGACTAAATCCATTATTGATTATTCCTTTATTATTAGGATAGAAATGTCTATCGTCAAATCGTTAGAACTCGAATATGGTCAACGTTCGGACTATAAATCATCACGCTATAGCTAAGGGGTGATTAGCAGTAAAATATGAAATCTCGAAATTACAGAGTTACCTGCGTGTAAAAGATCGTTGATTAGAGACTCCACCTTTGATAATACATTTAAACACGTTATTATATATATACGCTATAACCGGGTAGGATTAATTAATTATGAATTAATATTACATATAAACCTTTATTTCTTATTGATAAACGATTGAAATATAACGATGAAATAGGGTTCGAAACTGCAGAAGTAAACATACGAGTACCTTGATCTATTCCGAATTTAACGCGGACGAAGTCGCAGGCAACAGCTAGGGATTACTATTTTCCTTTAATGAGCAATTACGGAAAATACAAACTATTAAACAATATATTATAATTTAGGCACGTTAGGTACTTAAGTAGAACGTTCGGGAATTAACTACAACAGTAGACGCGCCAACATTCATGGTGAATAACCTTGTATTCAAGATTGTCGCGACCGGCGAAGTCGGCGCGCGTGACTCGCTGATCCGCGAGGCAGTCGACGCAGCAGGCGCTGTCGGCGCAGCCGGAGCAGCTGGTGCATCCGGTTTTGCTGCCGGCACAGTCGGCTCGGCCAGCTCATCCGAAGGGACTACCGGCGGAGCCTTGGTTCGCGTACATGGAGGCGCTAGAGGAGCGTATGATGAGTCGGATGGAGGCCCTAATGGACTTCATCCGCCGTCCGCCTCTGGCGCCACCGGTGGCCGGCTACGCGGCTGCAGCCCACAAGGGTCATACCCGCCCAGCTGCAGTAGAGGCTCTGCCGGAGCCGGCACGTCACCCCGCTCCCGCTCCCACTCAGGGGAAGGGTAAGGGGAAAGGCAAGGGTAAGGGGAAGACGTCCCCAGCCCAGGCCCCAGTCGCAGCCTCCTTCGCGGCTCCGGTTACCTCCACCAGAACCCCCTTGGAAGGGGGCTGGGAGGTGGCTGGAGCCAACAAAAGCAGGCGGAAGGCCGCAAAGAAGGCAGCCAAGAAGGCCAGGAGGGCCGCGGCCGCCGCGAAGGCAGCGCCGGGGAAACTCCGTGCCCCTCGCACTACTGCCGTTGTAGTCACCCTGACGGCGAAGGCAGCGGGGAGAGGCATGGGGTATGCCGAGGTGTTGGCCAAGGTGAAGGCCCTCGAGATCCCGGGCGTCCGGTGCAAGAGCACACGGACAGGAGCCCGGCTTCTCGAGGTCCCCGGCGCCACCAGTGGCCCCAAGGCCGACGCCCTAGCGGCTCGGCTTAGGGAGTCGCTTGATGCAGCCGACATCCGGGTGTCCAGGCCCATTAAATGCACAGAAGTACGCATTACGGGTCTGGACGACTCCGTCACGGCAGAAGAGCTCAGGCTCGCCGTGGTGGAGGCCGGGGACTGCTCCCCGGACACAGTTAAGGCCGGAGCGATACGCTTCGGCCGTGGTGGACAGGGGGCAGCAGTTGTCGGCTGCCCTATCGCGGTGGCCCAAAAGGTTACTGACGGGCGGAGCCTCCTGGTAGAAGGCTTTCTGAGGGCGCAGGCACGGCTCCTGCAGGCCCGACCGGCTAGGTGCTTCAGGTGCCTGTCGGTGGGCCATGTGGAGGTGCACTGCACGGCGGAAGTAGCGGCGGGTGACCGTTGCTTCCACTGTGCCCAGCCCGGTCATAAGGCCGGCACGTGTAGCGCCCCTTTGCACTGTTTCAGATCTGCAGCGGGGGGCAAGCCGGCTGACCATAGGGTTAGCCTGCGCCGGAGGGGAGCCAAAGCCGGGAGGCCGGCCTTCCGCCTGCAGTTCACAGCGGGATGCGGAGATGGGGGTTCCATAATGGATCCTCAACTCCGCATCCTGCAGGTGAACGTTGGCCACGGTGCCCATGCTCAGGACCTTTTGCTCCAGAGCAAGGCACAGTGGGCCATAAATGTCGCCGCTGTCGCCGACCCATACACCCACCGGTTCCTCGGGCCTGCCTGAGAAACCGCGCTGGATGGGACGGCGGCACTGGTGCATAACCCTGCCGCCGGCAGCTCCCCTCTTGTCGTCGTTGCAAGGGGACCTGGCTGCGTGGCGGCGGCGGTTGGCGATATAACGGTCGTGGCTGCTTATTTTAGGCCGAACCGAGACTTAGCTGTATATGGTATATGAGCAATGGCTCCGTCAGCTGGCAGTCGTCGTCAATGCCAGCCAGCCCCGTCCGGTCCTTGTGCTCATGGACTTCAACGACTGGTTGTTGGCCTGGGGTTCCCGACACGATAGGGGCGTGACGGGGCATAGAGGCAGGGCACTGGTGGACTGGGCCGAACGACTCGGCCTAGTCCTCCTGAATCGGGGAGCCGTGGACACGTTCGTGACCTTGAGGGCTAGCTCCATCGTGGACATTTCGTTCGCGAGCCTCTCATTGGCGCGACGTGTTCAGGGCTGGTGTGTCGTTTTGGGGGAGGACACAAGTTCGGATCACCGATACATTCGGTTTGACGTGTCCCCCCCCCCCCCGCGAGCGGCGCGCCGGCTGCACCGGCTCCACCCGAGCCACGTTGAGCGCTTAAGCGACTTGATCGGGAGCTCCTCCTGGAAGCCGCCATCGTACAGGCCTAGGCCCCTGCGCCGGACAGGCCTGTCAGCATAGACGATGAAGCGGAGTGGTTCCGGGAGGCCATGACCCGTGTCTGCGACGCGGCGATGCCTAGGGCCCTTTAATCCGAGGGGTCAGGTTACTGGTGGTCGTTGAGATCGCGAGGCTCAGACGGGCCTGCGTGATGACGCACCGCCGGTGGGCCCGATTCCGCAGGAGGCGTCGCCGTCCCGCAGATGCGGAGGCCTGAGAGGCGGAGTTATACGAGGGATACAGGGAGGCCAGAGGAGCTCTCCGAGCAGAGATAAGGCGGGCCAAACGGGCCGCCTTCCGCGAGCTGCTGGAGACGCTGGAGCGGGACCCCTGGGGGCGGCCCTACCGGATGGTGAGGGGCAAGCTGCGCCCCAAGGCCACGCCGTTAACCCGGTGTCTCCAGCCGGGCTGCTCGGAGGAGTTGTTGGCTCCCTGTTCCCAGCGCGGGCGGTGGAACATGTTCCACCGCAGATGACTCCGCCTCGGTCGCCCATAGCGCCCGACGTGGATGACGACGACGTGTTCGAGGTCACTTGGGTAGAACTAGAGCTAGCGGTGAGAAGGCTAAGAGCCAAAACCACAGCCCCGGGACCCGACGGCATTCCAGGCCGAGCGTGGGTCCTAGCTCTAGTCGACGACGCTCTCGAGCCCCGACTGAGAGGGCTTCTCAGCGCATGTTTGGAACGAGGCCAGTTTCCGAAATTGTGGAAGACGGGGAAACTGGTCCTCATCCGAAAGGCGGAGCGCCCGGCGGAGCGCCCGGCGGAATCGCCGTCCGCCTACCGGCCCATAGTGTTGCTCGACGAGGTGTGCAAACTCTTTGAAAGAGTAATTGCGAAGCGCCTCGTCGAGCACCTCTCAAGAGTGGGGCTGGACCTGGCGGATGGCCAATATGGCTTCCGCCAGAGGCGCTCCACCGTGGATGCCATCAAGCGCGTGAGGGCCCTGGCGGAGGATGCAGTAGCCCGGGGTGAGGTGATGTTGGCGGTGTCCCTGGACATCGCCAACGCATTTAACACCTTACCCTGGAGTTGCATTAGGGAGGCGCTCGTGTATCACGAAGTGCCTCTCTACCTCCGCTGCATAGTCGGGGCGTATTTGAATGAGAGAGCCGTCATCTACCCAACCGTGACCGGTCTCGATCGGCGTGAAAGGGCCGCTCCTGTGGTACATCGGATACGAATAGGTGCTTCGCGGTGAGCTCGTAGGCGGTGCCACAGTCACGTGCTACGCGGACGACACGCTCGTGACGGCGTGCGGAGCGACGTACCGCAACCATAAAGGCCACGACCGCGGTTGCCCAAGTCGTTGAGCGGATTCGGCGGCTGGCCATCTCGAGGTGGCTCTGCATAAAACCGAGGCCCTGTTCTTTCATGGGCCTTGGAGCAAGCCACCCGAGGGATCCAGTCTCATCGTGGGAGGAAATCGCATCGGCATCAAGCCCCAAATGAAATATTTGGGGCTTGTGCTCGACGGCCGATGGGACTTCGGAAAGCACATCCGCAGTCTGGCCCCCAAACTGAAGGGAACAGCTCTCGCTCTGGCGCGGCTGCTGCCCAACATGAGGGGGCCCGATGACTCCTGCAGGAGACTACGCGGGGATCGTGCGGTCCATGGCCCTGTATGGGTGCCCAATATGGGCGGAGGCCCTGAAGGCCGGAAGTGTGCGGATGCTGCGCGCTCCGCAGCGGGTATCGGCCATCAGGGTCATCAGCGGGTTCCGCACGAACTCCTTCGAGGCGGCGAGTCTCCTTGCCGGAACTCCGCCGAGGGACCTGGAGGCGAGAGCCCTTTCGCAACTGTACCAGTGGCGAAAGGAGGCGCGGGAGCTGGGACGGAACCCCGAGCCTCGAGAAATCGAGGCCATGCAGTCCCAGCTCCGCCAGGCCATCGTGGTGGAGTGGAAGGAACGACTTGGGCGACCAAGCGCAGGGCAAGCCGCAATAGCGGCGGTAAGGCCCATCATGGAGTATTGGCTAGAGAGGCGACACGGAAGCCTCTCGTACCGACTGACGCAGGTGATCTCCGGGAAGGGGTGCTTCGGGGACCACCTGCATCGGATCAGAAAGGAGCCAACGCCTGAGTGTCATCACTGTGACGCGAGCGAGGACTCAGGGCTGCACACGCTGGCGGACTGCCCGGCGTGGGAGGCGCCGAGGCGTGACCTCGTGGCAGCCATCGGGGTGGGAGTCCTCTCGCTCGGCAGCATGATGTTGGCAATGGTGCGGAGCGCGAGCGCGTACCTACGCGCTCGCGCTCCGCCGCCACCTCCTTCTGCGAGCATGTAATGCTTGCGAAGGAGATGGCGGAGCGCGCCCGGGAGAGATTTAGAACTCTCCCGGCCCGCCGAGCCCGCAACATGCTCGCCGCGCGTCGCAGGCGACTCAGGCGCCGGAGGTCGCTTAACGACCTCCGTCCTCCATGAGCGCAGGCCTGGGGGTGGCAGGTGAGGCCGCCTGTCACCCCAGCAGAAGCAGGCCGGGACGGTGGGCGACTAGCGCCCCTCCCCCAAACCGGGGCAAGACGGGGACACCGTGGTTCCCAAACTCGAGAGGGCCATCTCGAAACCGGAGATGGCCCAGGCTCAGTCGGGGTGCGAGGGATATGCTCTATGGGCAACCTTACACCCCGGCGTCTTCAGACCCGAGACGGCGTGGGGTTTTTAAAAAAAATAAAGTTATTCGACTTAGGTGTGACTTTATCTTGGCGATTCTAGATTTTTCTACACTGATCGGTAGAGAACTTCGACACTAACAATGCGTTTTAAATTCTGAAGATTCGATCAGTAATTTTCGACATATCGACGCTAGTTGTAATAATATATAAGAACATATTGTCAATTTTACGCAAAACATGGTTACTAACAAAGTTAACATATGAACATGTCAGATATGTTACTAAAGAATAACTTAAAATGATAATGTACAACTAATTATAATTAACTAAAGAAAACTAAACCTAAAAGACAGATATTTTTGGAGATATTTAAAAAAAGGTACTTAGGTTATGTAAATGAACCATTCAGAACACAATTTTTTTTTTTTGAATTCTTGTCTGTTTGTCTGTTTTATCGCGATTGACGCATGAACGGATTTTAATGAGGTTCTATTAGACAGGTCTTGGTCAGACTTAAAATCTGCAGTATGTTTGATGGCAATTGGTTAAGGCGAGATTATTCGACAACTTTAGGTATTTTTGGCATGGTAAATTTGCCACTTTACGCCACAGCGAGACGCTGGTCGCGGACCGCCGCATCCAGTGTTTTGTTTTGCGTCAATATACAGAAAAACAACGAGGGTTAACTTAATGATATGTGGTGTTGAAGTATCAACACTGTTATTTACAACGAAGATCTACTAATTGCATTTTAGATAAAAATATTGTAATATAGCTATCAGAAAGTCGCTCCCGTAAAAGGTTATATGAACCAAACTATGAAAAAGAACAATAGAAGAGTGGACCCCGAGCACCAAGCTCCAAGATCTTGTTTGGGCCTCATATACCCTAAAACCATGGGGGCCAAACACAGTAATCAGCCCCCACGCACGTATGGGGCCCGTACACCCATGGGGCCCCATACAAATAATAACAACACTGGTCGCGAACTGTCGAAATATTTTTTTCTCGGAATAGATTTTCTGTAAAGAAATTAATTTTATTACTATTGTACACTGTGATCAGGTTATATTGTCTCAATATATTAACAATAATTTCAAAAATATAAAAATGGGTAGGTATATCAAATTATGAATCAAATGTTAGGAAGAGTGACACTTTCAATCGATACTAAGGGCTTTTGATGCTGAAGGTATTTCTTCTCAAAAAACATTACCGATAGTTTTTTTTAAAGTTTTGATAAAGCGGTAAAAGATATAATTCCCAATTTTTTTTTTATACCACTAAGGTGGCAGCACACAGCCCACCTGATGGGAAGCGGTTACCGCGGCCTATGGACGTGTGCAACACCAGTGGCGTCACACTCGCGCTGCCGACCCTGTAAAGGAAAGGGGATGGGAAAGGAGTTTGCGAGGGGATGGAAAAGGAGTTTGGGAGGGGATGGGAAAGGAGTTTGGGCTCCGGCACTCTCACTCACCAAACGGAACGCAACAGTTCAAATACTGTTACTTGGCGTCGATATTCTGTGAGAGGGTGGTGCTTCCCCGGTCGAGTCGGCCCATTCATGCAACGGCCAAAATTACTGTTGCTTGACTCTACCACTACTGAATGTAGTATTAACTATCAGACTGTAATATTACACGCAAGCCCCTGAATTCAAGCATTTTGTTTAAAAAAGCCTCAGTTAGCAGTGTTCATAAAATTGATAAACAGCTTAATTCGAGGAAAGCTCCAGATGCTGATGGCATCAAGGTTTCGGACATTAAAATGATAGGTGACAGTATATGTGATCCCATTGCCAACTTAATTAATCGGAGTATTGAAATGGTCTATATCCGGATGACCTAAAAGTAAGGTGCATAAGACCAATTCATAAAAGGGGTAAAAGAAACGATTATTTAAACTATCGTCCAATAACACTCCTTTCATCTATTGATAAAATCGTTGAAAAATATGTGTGTGAACAAATACACGCATTTTACAGGAAGCATAATGTGATCAACCCGAAGCAGTTTAGCTTTCAGTTTAGTAAGGGTACTACAGCCCTTTTGTCAGATGACGGCTGAAGTCAATAAGCACTTAAATGAGAAAAAATATGTACTTGCTCTGTTTATGGACTTTTCACGTGCCTTTGACACATTGGTGCATCGCCAGCTGATTGACAGACTGGATGACAGTGGAATACGAGGCCCGCTACTAACTTGGTGTACTGATTATCTAAAAAATCGAACCTCAACTTTAAAAATTAATAATATCTGCAGCGAACGTATGTCTATGACGGGGGGCACAGCTCAGGTCCGCTGCACTTTCTGTCCTACGTTAATGACATGGGTAACTGCATTACTAACAGCACATGCTATCAGTTCGCTGACGACACCTGCCTTGTGATAACTGATAGAAGACTGCAAAGAGCATTTGAACGATTACAACACGACATGGATGCCCTTGCAAGATGGTGTCATGATGCTGGCCTTGTACTTAATGCAAACAAAACAAAATTATTAATAATTAGATCACCGTACATTAAGCAACTTCCTGTTCAAAATATAATAGCTCATGACCATGATTGCTTTCACACTACCGGTGGTTTCAACTGTAACTGTCCATCTATAGGTATTGTTAAAAATCAAACATATCTAAGATTGGTAATAGATGACAAGTTTAACTGGAGTCATCACCTCAACGAGTTTGCGATAAAAAGAGATAATTTCTGCGAATATCACAATTTTGAGAAACCGAATTCCCTTTAAAGTAAAAATAATGCTTTATAACGCACTAGCTGAATCCTACATACAGTACGGCCTTAGTAGTTATGGTCGTACCTATAAGTAATATCTGGATACCTACTATAAACTAAAACTCGGGAATAACGATAACATGGGAAAGCGACAGGAACGCACCTGCCAAAAAAATGCCTGTACCCAAGTTACCACTTATTTTCAACTCCTTACCCAAGGGAATGGCGGAACTACCGCGCTTAAAATTTCTACGCACATTACGGGAGTGGTTAATTAAGCAAAGATTTTACGACACTTCAGATTTCCTGAAGAGCAGTTCTTGCTGTTTCGGTGCGCATTGATTGGGAAGCATTGTTTCAGATGTAATTGATAATTTATTTGACTTTGAAATATTTAGTTTATTAAAATTGTACTATTGCTTGCTATGATAATCTAATCTTGTTGACTGTTCCTAACATTTAAGACATATTTTGTAATTTTGACATTTCGATTTTGACTTATTTTAACTTTTGACATGTTTACTTTAATTTTCATGTTTATTTAATATCTTGGTCTCAATATGTAAATTTTTCATTTTGATTTTGACTCATTTTAACTTTTGACATGTTTGCCTTAATTTTACATATTTATTAAATTTCTTGGTCATAATAACTGTCAAAACCCCTAATATAGTTGATTTGATAGACAATGTTGCATGCGGAAATTTCTGTGAGACATGCTGTACACTAATGATATGTTAACATCTTTTATACCTGACCATGTTTCGTGCAATAAATGAATTTACTTACTTACTTACTAACTACAAGTAACTATTCAGAAAGCATTAGTATCACCCAAAATAAAAATGCAATTTTACAACAATGAAAACGGTCTCTTCAAACATTGTAAAGTTTTGCCAGTACACACGCAAGTACATTTATCGCTACTGAAAGAACAATTTTTTTATTAATCTTTAAGAGATATCATCGAACATCCTGTACGCACTCTTGCTGTTTCCGAGAATCGGCTTTGCACGCAGCATGCTAATAATATGTATTGCGAGCGCACTACGGGCTATGTTGTCCTACGGCTTATTAATAGTCTACCTTCTTATATACGAGAATGTAACACGGTAGGTATCAGGTATAAAGTGTAAACTAAAACCATATTTTTTAAATTTACTGTAGGTGTTTTGTTTTCTAAACTGAATTTCTTTTAAATTGTTATTATCTACTCGTAGCGTGTGTTCTAAATTATAATCAGTATGTTAAGTTTTTGATAACTCATGATAGCACAGGTTGGTATGGTTTTTTGTTGCTATTTTTATTTGTAAATAATGTAATGTTTGTTTCTAATAGTAAAAAAAAAACAAAAAAGAAATATACCCATGGGCACCTTTAAGATTCGAAGACCATCTGGGCCCAAGCAAGATGTGAGACGGCAGTTGCTCCCGTAAATGTCACAATGAACCAGCTCGGATTCATGAGATTAGGCCCCAAAGCAAAAGCTTCATCAGCAATGAAAATATTACATATGATATTATGATTTAGAGGCAGATAGCATTTAAAAATCAGTGCATCTGCTGCAAACTGATACACGTCCTGCCTCTAACACATACCGCTCGGGACTGACTGAGTCTCCTAACGCGTCATATAGGTAGAAATTCAGGGTATAATTCAGAATTTATATAAATTTTGACAATCGTTTTTCATTTTCCTTTTTCCATTTTCATCAATGGCCTTTATTTTGGTATCATTTTTAATTTTCTAACCTGAACACAAATCAAATAAAACTGGAATGCATTTTGAGTTAGACCAATCTTTGAGAGCAAATTCTATAGAGGAAAGTAAAAGGCATCGTGTATCAGATAACCGAAAATACTAGTTTAAATAGCCTAAAATTGCATATTATATGATTTTCAGAATACAGGGACTTCTCATTTTCGAAAAATCCTAATCTAAATCGTAACTGAGAACGGCAACACACTGCAAAGTTAAGCAATACTAGCCAAGTCAGTCTTAGGATGGCTTCTAAACACATTGCCTTCGTGCCTTAGAGAGCACGTTATGCTGTCGGTCGTGGTTGCCATACGAACAGCTATGGTAAAGTATTTTTTTTTTTTATATTTGGGACACGTCAATTTGACTTCACCTCGCCGGATGGTAAGCTGAATGTAAAGTCTCAGGAAAGAGGGTCAACATTACATACACGTACCATGTTAACAATGGTGGCACTCAGCTTGACGGCCTCATCAGAAGAGGATTGTCGTCGCAGCACCGCGTGACACCCACCGGTCCCACTAGTGCTGCAACCACAATCCCCTGCCCGGCTATGCACTTGCTGACCCCTGAACGCAATCAAACCGAAATTGGATTACTATGGAGGGTTTTTCGCAATCGTGCACGGTGGTACCTACCCGGCCGAATTTTGTGACAAATTTGTGTCATCAAATTTCTACCACCAGTAAAATATGCTATAAATATGATAGTGCCAGTCGGTTATAGAGGTCAGTCGCTTCATGGCGAATGTCGAATTTTGGCCGCTTCGTAGTTGGACTGAGATACCGACCCCAACTGAATTGGAAAAAGAATTGAAGGATGATGATAATATATAATTTAGATTGATACTCCAAATAGGTCCTAAAAAATCAACTATGTGTGAATAAGTATAACGTGAAACCTTCTTAGTTTTAGTACTTTACTAAACAAAAATTAGTCTCATTGAATTTATCGTTATTCTACCTGGGCCTGTAGACAAAGTCACATTCTACTAGTGGAATCGCAACGAAGCGAACCTTCAAAAGACCGAAATGTATGGGAGTGACAACATTTGTCGACATGTCACGTGTAACAAATAATGTCACTCCCATACATATTGAACATTTGAAGGTTCGCTTCGAAGCGATTCCACTAGTAGAATGTGACTTTGTCTACAGGCCCTGGAGTAATATTAAATTTGTTGGGTAAGGGCTTGGTGTTGCTATCCTCTATTCAATGTTGCAACAAAAACTGCTGCACGCTCCGTTAGACCTGTAACTGACATTAAATTTTGTGTGATCTTGGATTTTCTTGACATAGTTTGTAGCATTAGATTTTCTTCGCCATATTTTTTTATCTTATCTACTAATAGAAATTATTTTATCAACCCATGGGAACCTTCCGAGAGGGCCATAGTTTACCCGAGCTGGCTAGGGCCAGGGCGGCGAGAAGTGTCGTGCGGTGTTCCGCAGGGGTCGGTCCTAGGGCCACTCCTGTGGAACATCGGATACGACTGGGTGCTGCGCGGTTCGTTGCTCGAGGGTGTCAGCATAACGTGTTATGCTGACGACACCCTCGTTATGGCGCGGGGAGCAACGCACCGAAGCGTGGCACTAAAGGCCACGGCAGGGGTTGCTCAAGTCGTGGGTCGAATACGGCGGCTGGGGCTCGAGGTGGCTCTCCACAAATCCGAGGCTATGTGTTTCCACGGGCCTCGGAGGGGGCCACCTGCGGGAACCAGCATAACCGTAGGGGGCGTAAGCATCGGCATCGAGCCCACGATGAAGTACCTTGGGCTCGTACTCGATAGCCGATGGGACTTCGGACCTCATCTCCGAAGTCTGGTCCCGAAACTGAGGGGGGCTGCGGCCGCGCTATCGCGGCTGATGCCCAACGTCAAGGGACCCAACGCCCCCACTAGGAGACTGTACCTGGGGATCGTGCGAAACATGGCCCTGTACGGGGCCCCAGTATGGGCGGAGACTCTGGCGGCCCGCAACGTGGCTGTATTAAACAGCCCGTTAAAATCGATGGCCGTCAGAGTCATCAGGGGGTATCGCACGATCTCCGTCGAGGCGGCATGTCTCCTAGCCGGGACCCCTCCATGGGACCTGGAAGCGAGAGCCCTTGCGCTGCTGTACCAGTGGCGCAAGGAGGCGCTGGAGCGGGGCCATAGGCCAGAGCCCCGAGAAATCAGGGCTCAGCGGTCCCTGCTCCGACAGGAACTCATGGAGACATGGAGGGTGCGACTTGAGCACCCAAGGTGGGGGGAATCCACCATTGCGGCGGTGAGACCGATCATGAAGGAGTGGTTGGAGAGGGACCATGGGGACCTCTCCTACCGGATGTGCCAGATGGTTACCGGACACGGGTGTTTCGGTAAGTATCTGTGGCGCATCCACCGGGAGACAACGCCGCAGTGCCAGCACTGCGAGGATCCTGGCGAAGACACGGCGCTCCACACGTTGGTGGAGTGCCCTGCGTGGGCGAGTCAACGCCAGGATCTCGTTGCGGTCCTGGGCGTGGACGTTCTCTCGTTGGAGACCATGGTGAGGGCCGTGGTCTCCGACGGGAGCAAGTGGCACGCCGCCGCCTCTTTCTGCGAGCAGGTAATGCGCGCGAAAGAGACGGCGGAGAGGGAGCGGGAGAGAACCCTGCCCCCCGAGTTTCGCAGTCTGCGGCGAGGACGCCGCAGACTCATCTACGCCCGGGACTACCGACCTCCATGATCGGGGCCTGAGGACGGCAGTTGGCCGACTCGCCGTCCTTACAGAAGCAGGCCGTGGCGGAGGCGTGTCGTGTGTGCCCTACACACGCCTGCCAACTCACCGAAGCGGGATAAAACCCGACCCCACCAGGCGAGGCCGCGGTGGCGGCCAAAGTCCGCCGGCAACCCTGGGGTTATCCTTTCGAGGGCTTACCCGGGGTGCCCGGCAACGGACACTTGGGGAGGACACCGTGCGGTTTTAGTCGAGACACGACATAACCACCCCCGCTGGCCGGCGGGGGGGTATCCGAAGGGATTTCCGCACGTTAAAAAAAAAAAAAAAAAACCCATGGGAACCTATTCCAGGGATAAAAAGCCTATATGTTATTACTAACGTTAATCTATCCCTGTCCCAAATTTCAGCCAGATCCATTGAGCCATTATTCATGATCGAGTACCAAACATCCAAACTTACAAACATCTTCACAAACTTTCACATCCTGCTAATCCTACTTAATAATATAAACGCAAAATTTGTAAGTATGGATGTATGGATGTTTGTTACCTACTCTTTCACGCAAAATCGGCTGAACGGTTCTGGTTGAAATTTGGTACATGGATAGAGTAAAGGCTTTTGATCGCTGGAATAGGTTCCCATGGGAAAATAATTTGTAATAGTAAATAAGATAAAAAATATGGTGAAGAAAATCAAATGCTACAAACTACGTCAGGAAAATACACCTGTATTTTCTTGAAAAAGATCACACAAAATTTAATGTCAGTTACAGGTCTAACGGAGCGTGCAGCAGTTTTTGTTGCAACATTGAATAGAGGATAGCAACACCAAGATTTTGCCCAACAAATTTATGTAGGCATTTTATGTAGGCAGGAACAGGATCATAGTTCCACGCGGACTTAAAAAAATAAAAAATCCCACTGCTGCTGAAAAGACTGTAACAAGTTTGACAGCCCGCGGTACCCATTTGCAAATCAGAAACAGAAAAGAATCAATGGGTCCCGTCTGCTATTAAACTTGTTTCGGTCTTTTCAGCAGCAGTCGGATTTTTTGATACTTTAATGTTTATTTTTATTTGTAGCATTTTAGTTTTAAGCATATAAGAGAAACGAATCTCACAACAACACAAACGAAAACTGGACTACAGAGGCTCCGTGAAGGCTTGTTGTAAAGTAAACTCCGTAAACGCTTCATCATTCCTCATTTCAAATTATAATAAAACAGATATTATATATATTACCCCTTTTAACCATCTGCGTACATTCGTATTTTTTATAGGTCATAAGAGAAACAAAAATCCATGGCCTTTATTTGAATACCTAATTTTTTTTTATCGACATAAACTGACTTCATGGGCTATGACAAAAATATAATGGCATAATATTAGGTCGTTACATATGAAATTGCCGTTTTTCTTGAAGAAATTGGAGGAAACCCAATTTTCAGTACTAACATTTTTGCATTTTTTTTAGGAATGACAAATCCAAATTTTATGTTTTTTTTGTGTATGAATGAGACAACATTAAGCTAACAAACAGCAACTTTTATTACATTTTTGAAAAGTGACAGCTGTTAAGTAATACGAAATATATCATCACAATGGATAGCATTTAGGAAGTACTGTTTTTGAAGATTGAATTAATTTATCAAGCGGCCAATAAAAACAAAATTTAATACAGAGTTGTAAAATCTTGAAATCAACTTTCAAACAAAATGTAAATAATGGAAATAGCTATTAAATTACAGGAATAACGAACTCGTGAATTTGTTGAACCTATTATCATACATCATTATTTCTAAATAGACATCTAAAGGTGAACATACAAAGATGCGTTAACATCTAGGCAGACTTATCCAAATCCTACTAATATTATAAATGTGAAAGCTTGTGAAGATTGCTAGTTTAGCGTATTATTTACACAAAAATCGAATGTTTGTCCCGTTACCTAAATATCATTTTCTATGTATTCTCTGTGCAGTACAAGAGTATGCAATTCATAGTTTTCACATTAGCCTTTCGGAGTACCTTTTTTTTTTTTTTTTTTTTATCGTGCGGAAATCCCTTCGGATAACCCCCCACCGGCCAGCGGGGGCGGTTATGTCGGGCTTGCACCGACTAAAACCGCACGCCGTCTCGGGTCTTCAGACGCCGGGGTGTAAGGTTACCCATAGAGCATATCCCTCGCACCCCGGCTGACCCTGGGCCATATCACCACTAACAGCATCGCTCATCCTGTCTCCTCTGAAAGCAGAGGAGTACGGAGAGCGATGTGTTCCCGCTACGTTGGGTATTGGCCGACGATCAATGCCAACCCTATGAAGGGGTGAAGGGGAAGCCATTGACCGCCGCCCAGGGTGTACCGGCCGCTCCGATTCCGCTCCACCCGTACTGCAGCGGGATCGGAATCGGAGCGACACTCGAGGAGGTTACCCAACACACTTGATATTTTCTTGAAGACAATTGTTTCATGACACTCATTAGGGGAGACCTATGTCCAGCAGTGGACTAGAATAGGTTGATGATGATGATGATGAATTGTTTCATTTTGCGACTTAATAGTTAACAAGATCTAAGAACCTTCCAATGACTCCAAAGCTGACTATTTTGGATATGCTTTAGATGAAGATCGGGAGTCTGTACCCCCAAAAATGAACCAAACAGTCGTTAACCACCATGAAATTAAAACCCAGTAGCACGGACTTTTTTATTGTTTTATTCCCTGTAGATTTTCCAGGAAACTCATAACTTATATTTCACACACTTCCAACTTCTCCGTATCTACCACGATCAATTGAGCACATTACGGGCAGAATTGTAGTCACCGACGGGGTACAAGTGTAAGTTAACAAAGCACTTGTCACTTGACAGATAGCTATAAGAAATCCACAAAATAACACTGGCATTTGAGATATCTATTAAGCATACGAAAAAGTGAAAATATTAGTTATTATCAAAATATACTATTAAAAAAATAGCATCAGTCTGGCTGGTAGTCCAGTCAAAATAAACATTTGACTAAGGAATAATAATAGGAATATATCATTATAAATAAAATGTCAAAAATCCCCATCGATCCTACTTCTACAAAAAAAAAAATTCAAGGTCAAACGTACAAATTAAAGTTTTTTCCATGTTTCTCGAAAACGGTAAGTTTTATCGTGAAAATCGGTCAGACAAAGTTGTAGATCCTACAATTCTCTACAAAAATGGTCCAGTCACTTTTTCTATAACGACTCACCATTCGTGAGATATCGCGGATTTAATAATTAGAAAATTCATTTTTTACATAACATATTATGTACAAATTTCCGCACCACCTATGAGGTAAGTATAGGTAGAGGTAAAGGTACCTACTAGGAATTCAGTGCAGGGTGCGACGGAAATAAATTGAGCTGAGCGAGCAGGACTCTCACTTGAAAATAAGATATCTTACTAAGGCCGCGCGCTCGTGAAACTGTTTTTCGGTGATTATTCCTCAATGGTACATCGGACATGAACCATCTCGCTTCAAAACACTCCTCAGTGTCCACACACTATCACCGTGGTAAATTTGGTCAAGATCGCAGGAGAGGTTACGGAGGAGTTCAGCCGCCAAAACATGGCTATGCCGCGTATACAAGCAATGAGGTGAGTCATGGTTGTTAGGGTATATTATGTTGGAACGGGAATTAGGATATAAACCCTAATACGTTACGAGTTTGCACAGGAACACGCAACAAAAACAAAATTTGCACGTGTGCTTTCGAATATATTTATTGTAATCTCGCAAAATAGTAGTTTTCAATACAAGTGTGGGATTTCTGATATTACAACAAGTTCCGACAGATGTTGGCCCGAGTCAACTCGTTCCATTAGGAACGAGTTGAAATAACAGTCCCACACGTTGTTGAATTGAACAACTATTTTTAATACAGTTGCGAAAAAATTAAGCAATTTAATAAAATAATATAAACACAATAAACTCAACTAACTAATAATTTATATTTCGCCGCTTCATTCTTCGATATAATTAACAGGTAGTCCCTTAAATCTACTAGGCAACATCGCACATTTTTAAAAGATATGAATATGACTACAAATGAACAAGTACCTGCCTACCGAGCTACGCTCTTGACATTATACTCATTCCTTATTTGTGCGAGGCAACGCGAGCACGTCTTTAGCAATGCCAAAACGCAGTGCCGAAGAAAAAATAAATCGTTATTACAAAAAATAAGGAGATTAGAATATAAATCGGAAAAACGTAAAAGTTATCGTTAAATAATTATTTCTTCAGATGCGGAAGAAAACGAAATATGTAAGTACATAGATAAAACATTTTATCAACTATCATATTGTGTATTACTCATTAAATAGTTACAATATTCCACGGAGAGACAAAAAGATTCTGTCCTCCGCGCCATATTCCTACAGGTATGGATTGACTGCGAGTCAATAAATACCTTTCAAATACATCGGAGTTGACTGCGAGTCTCCATCGATGATAATTATTATTTTACGTTAACCGTAAAACAATAAATATTCGCCAGTTCGTAGGGAATAACTGCGAGTTATTAACTACACACATTATTAATTAAATTAACTATCGGGGTCCACTGCGAGTGTTCAACGATAGTTACAAAACCAAACAGTCAAGTATTACTGTGCCGCAATGCAATAAATGAGTGATAAAATTTTCTTATTTTTATACCCTCATTTATACTGTTTCATACAAGAGAGTAATGCAGATTTGTATTATTTTGGGTCAAGAGGACCAGATGATTGAGAGCTCGGCTCCAACACCTATTGATAATGTTGTTCCGACCGGAACACAAGAAGTCACCGAATTGACTATAACACCTATTGTTAATCCTGAACCGTTGACTTCGGGCGATCCAGAGCTTGATCCAGAACTGTTATTAGCCTTGGGCGAATCCACCTCCGAATCACCAGACTATGGCGACAAAATCCTTGAGAGTCAAGCCAAATTATGGCTACCACTTCTAAAGAAAGGTATGCCCTCAGAAAATAAAAATAAATTGTTAAAGGAGTATATAATCCCAGACAACAGTCATGTAAATATCTAGGCTTTGTGTATGATACAAGAAACCTAACATTAACGTTACCTATCGAAAAGCGAAATAATATAGCACAGTTAGTTCAAAAGTATTCAAGTTTACCACAGTGCACTATACGTGGCTTAGCTCAACTGATAGGAGTTTTAACTTCTTCGTGCCCTGCCGCCAAATACGGCTGGCTATACACGAAAATTCTAGAACGATATAAATTTCTTATGTTATCGAAGTACGACGAGTTTGAAACCAAAATCAAACTCCCTCCAGAGTTATTAAAAGACCTTGATTGGTGGAGCGAGAACATATTCTCAACATTTAATCATATGCGTCTCACTCCCTTTAAATTTGAGATTTATACGGACGCATCCCGGACAGCGTGGGGCGCAGTGTGTAATAGCAGTCGAGCAAACGGAATGTGGTCAACTTTTGAACGCGAGAAGCACATAAATTACTTAGAGCTCTTAGCCGTTTTTCTTGGATTAAAAACCTTTATGCGATTAGAGAACAACTGTGTAGTATTGCTTCGCGTCGATAATACGACAGCTATAAGCTATGTAAATCGTATGGGCGGAATACAATTCCCTCATTTAAACGAGTTGTCCCGGTTCATTTGGCAGTGGTGCGAGAAGCGTAATATTTGGATTGTAGCATCTTACGTTAATACTAAAGATATATATATATATATTTTTTTTTTTTTTTTAATACTAATAATTACGCGGACTTTGATTCAAGAATAATAAATTCGGACACAGAATGGGAACTATCCAATAAAGCATTTGAAATTATTATAAAGCGTTTAGGCCACCCCGAAATAGACCTATTCGCTTCTCGCACCAATACAAAATGCGACAGGTTCGTATCTTGGAAACAAGATCCTGATGCGATAACAGTGTATGCGTTTACGATCAATTGGCAGAAATTCTTTTTTTACGCATTTCCACCCTTCTCCCTAATATTAAAATTCATTAGAAAAGTGACTGACGACGAAGCTACTGGGATACTTGTGTTTCCCTATTGGCCCTCTCAGCCCTGGTTTCTCATGTTGAAAAAGTTGATAGATTCAGAAATACTTTATTTTAATTCTGAAAAATATCCTCTACAATCTCTTTTCAGAGACCGACATCCTCTTCAACAGAACCTTACCCTGGCTGCAGCGAGGCTCTGCGGCAAGCCTTCATCCGGCGAGGATCTCCTCCCGACGCACTAAATCTATTAATAGCTTCGTTAGCAGACAGTACTATTAAACAATATAATGTTACCCTAACTTCTACTACGGCTTTGGTGGCAATTTTACCAACGCGATCATATTAATTTATTCAAAAACATAAACTCATAACATAAACTCACGCCTATATCCCCGAAGGGGTAGGCAGAGGTGCTAGCACCCACATTTCGCCAGTTTATGTTTAGGTCCCAATGTAATAGGTGGCGAGTGGTGGAGTGTAATAGGTTTATTCAAACCTCCAATAAGGGCGGTACTATCATTTTTAAGTGAACAATTTACCAACGGATGTTCATACGGTAGTTTGAATAGTCACCGATCAGCATTATCATTATTCCTTGGTGACAACGTCGGTTCCAACGAAACTGTAAAGCGTCTGCTAAAAGGTGCATTTAGGTTAAAACCGTCAATGCCTAAATACTCTACAACATGGGACCCACAATTAGTTTTGAATCACGTCTCACAATGGTATCCCAATACTAATTTAAATTTGGAAAGTATCACTAAAAAATTAGTAATTCTTCTTGCTCGTTGTACTGCTCATCGCGTACAAACACTTTGTCTTATTAAAATTGAAAATATCTTTTTTTCAAACAATGGTATCCGTATCTCGATAACCGATATGATAAAAACTACTGCTCCCGGTCGTGACCAACCTATTCTGTCCCTACCTCATTTCGAGGAGAACATCCGTATCTGCCCTGCAACAGTTCTCAAAGATTATATTTTTGTTACAAAAAATAAGAGAACTGCCAGTACGGGTCAATTGTTACTAACACACAAAGCACCATATAGACCAGCTACCACACAGTCAGTTAGTCGCTGGATTAAGCAGGTACTGACAGAAAGCGGCGTTGACACGAGCGTGTTTAGCGCACACAGCACGCGCCACGCCGCCACGTCCGCCGCGCACTCTCGCGGTCCTTCAGTGGACACTATTAGGAAAACTGCTGGCTGGAGCAGCACATTCAATACATTCGCAAAATTTTATAACCGAACGGTAATCGGTCACGAAAACTTTGCTAATTTAGTATGCTTAACATAGTATTAACTATATAGTACCTATGTAATTTGAATTACTATTTTTGTATTAGTAATTAAATATTTAATTAATTACCTAAGTAAATACGAAACTTTATTTTTGTTCTCAATATAATCATTATGCTCATATTAAGAGTTTTATTGAATTAAAAAACTTTCTATGCTAACTCTGAAAGTCTACCTGTTAATTATATCGAAGAATGAAGCGGCGAAATATAATAAGTGATCAAGTGAACTTCGCAAGTGAAGTTCGATCATTATTATATGAGACGCTTCATTCAAAGATATAATCTCCCTCCCACCCATAGTACACAAACAGTACACAGTTTGATACCTACTGTACCCTTTTTTTTTTTATCGTGCGGAAATCCCTTCGGATACCCCCCCGCCGGCCAGCGGGGGCGGTTATGTCGGGCTTGCACCGACTAAAACCGCACGCCGTCTCGGGTCTTCAGACGCCGGGGTGTAAGGTTACCCATAGAGCATATCCCTCGCACCCCGGCTGACCCTGGGCCATCTCACCACTAACAGCATCGCTCATCCTGTCTCCTCTGAAAGCAGAGGAGTACGGAGAGCGATGTGTTCCCGCCACGTTGGGTATTGGCCGACGATCAATGCCAACCCTATGAAGGGGTGAAGGGGAAGCCATTGACCGCCGCCCAGGGTGTACCGGCCGCTCCGATTCCGTTCCCCCCGGACTGCAGCGGGATCGGAATCGGAGCGACACTCGAGGAGGTTACCTAACACACACCCCTACCTACTGTACCCAAAGCGAGAAAGTTTTTTGTGTTTTTCCGCTCCTCTCTAAATAATGAGTATAATGTCAAGAGCGTAGCTCGGTAGGCAATGAACTAGGGTTGGCATTGATCGTCGGCCAATACCCAACGTGGCGGGAACACATCGCTCTCCGTACTCCTCTGCTTTCAGAGGAGACAGGATGAGCGATGCTGTTAGTGGTGAGATGGCCCAGGGTCAGTCGGGGTGCGAGGGATATGCTCTATGGGTAACCTTACACCCCGGCGTCTGAAGACCCGAGACGGCGTGCGGTTTTAGTCGGTGCAAGCCCGACATAACCGCCCCCGCTGACCGGCGGGGGGGTATCCGAAGGGATTTTCGCACGATAAAAAAAAAAAAAAAAAAAAGGTACTTGTTCATTTTTAGTCATATTCATACCTTTTAAAAATGTGCGATGTTGCCTAGTAGATTTAAGGGACTACCTGTTAATTATATCTTTGAATGAAGCGTCTCATATAATAATGATCGAACTTCACTTGCGAAGTTCGCTTGATCACATAATATTTCTTATAAAAGTTAAAATTCACATATATATTGAAATTGGTACAGTTTTTTATACTAACTGGGGAAGTTTTAGGTTGGATATTTACTGCTTGAACGTAGGTTTTAATTTTGCTGAAAGTTCGGAGAAGTATCCCAACATAACATTTTCTGACAAACTATTTGCTTTTTTCTCTTCTCTCCACGCAATAAATTCGTCGTATGTAGATATGTAGCGACTTTTTGACTTTTCCGCTAAAATGTTCTCCGAAGCATTTTGTGCAATTATACTGAGTTGCGGTGGTGTTATTTCAAATAAATTGTCATCGAAATTACTCATTTTGTGCAACAAACAACTAAACTCGCAAATAAATTTTTGAAAAATGGCGCCAACCGTTATGGAATATAAGCAGAGACTATGGCAGTGCACGTCATACAGCCAACTTTTTTATATATATAAATTGAATTTGGCCGATACTAATATTAATTTAATGTTTAAATTTTAATTAAAATTGCTTTTAGATCTGATATTGATACAAATTAGTAGCTTTTTTTAGAAATATTTGCATAAATCATAAAAACTTCTATGAATTTCTTTTAGTAAAAACTTCGTGGTTGGTTTTTTCTTTTTAATAGACATTATTTTGACAGTTGGGAAAGAAAACGCACGAGTTCGGGAAAGGTAAAGAAAAAGCTCGAATATGTATGCCCACATCCCGAACGCTATACGTCCCTGCAATACGCCACTTTTTGAGCTACTGTATTAAAAAAGCCTTGTTGTGTGTTTACTACTAACGCTAATCGTAACCGTTTTACAAATGTTATAAAGTCTTAAATATAACTTGTATGTACAAAATACTAAAAACAATATTAATTTATTCGTTACTGATGATAACTTGGTAGCGAATTACTATAGATTATATAGATAGATAGACACTTAAACATTCATAACAGTCTTTTTGAGAGAATTTTAAGAAAACAATATCATTGCTGGTAATATGGAGGTATTTAACAAAATTGATGGATGATTACTTAAAATCTCTTTATTTCATGCCCATTTCTACTATTTATACCATAAATCAAACAGAAATCTGATTTATCCTTTATAAAGCACATGTTAACTTTAGTTCCCTTGGTCTAGAAGTAGAACATAAAAACTCCAAAAAACTGGTGTCTGGTACTCAGAAGGTTAAAGCTCTTGATTTTGATAATGTACTCGATAAGGGGGTGTGTGTTGGGTAACCTCCTCGCGTGTCATTCCGATTCCGATCCCACTGCAGTCCGGGGGGAACGGAATCGGAGCGGCCGGTACACCCTGGGCGGCGGTCAATGGCTTCCCCTTCATGGGGTTGGCATTGATCGTCGGCCAATACCTAACGGGGCGGGAACACATCGCTCATGCAGCATCAGCGCACATGGCAGTAGTGGAGGGTGAAGAGGTGAGGCCGCGGTCTCACTCGCGGTCGCTTAAGGCCGTCTTCCCCAGGCCCGCTACTCCGCTTCCAGCAGGTGGGGAAATCGACGCGGACAACGGGTCCGCGGCGTCGACGGCTGGTACCGACAATGAGTCGGTATCCAGCCGAATGGAGACCGAGGAGGGTCTCCGTCGAAAGCAGCCACGCCCGGGTGGAACGTCCCGTGACCGGAGCACAAGCCCCATACAACGGGTGACCTCCTCAAGTGAGGACGATCGGCCGGCCAAGTTGGCCACTTCGGCGAGCAGAGCGCCGAAGCCTCCAGTACACGTCCCGCCACTACTCAGTGGCAGGGACCAGGACGTTCCCGCGGCGAGGGAGCTCCTGTCGGCCCTGGCCCGTATTACGGAGGCGTTAAAGGGGGCCAAGAACGTGGCTGGAAAACGTAAAACGGTGGCGGAAAACGTGGCCGTCGCCAAGATGGCTCTGGAGGAGCTCCTCGCCAGGAGAAAAGAAAGAAAGAAAGAAAGACTCATTTATTACTGCAAATTCCGCGAGACACAGTAACAGGTGAACAGAAGCAGAGAGATATTATTTAAATTTAAGTTAAATAATGTTTTAGTTATTATGAGGTTAGGTACAGATTAAAACAGTCGAAAACAGTTGTCACAATGCAAGTAACGGTTGCAGTAACAGGAACCCAGTTCAGCATCTGCCAGGCCACAAGGACCTGACGCTGGTTTTCAACTGGGCCCTAATGCAACTCACGGATGCCATCAACCTATACTATACATCGAACGATTGCTACAAAAAAAAAACGCAGAGGTAAAGAATAAATAAATTGAATATATAAATAGTGTGTCTTGATGTTGTAGTTAAGGGTGAAATATATAATAATAATAATAGGCATTCTGATAAAGAGCACTACCGAACAAATAGATATACCTTTATATCTTCTCACACATATCAACTGTATACATTTAACCACAGTCTACCCACCACTGCACCCAACATTCGCACCTAAAGTTACTTAAGGTACTTACAATAAAGGAATAACCTTCTCCGCACCCACCCGACTATAATTCAATCCATAAATCAATATAAATAAATAAAATAATAAATTAATAGAAGTATTTAATTAATTAAAATTAAAAAGAATCATTATAAATCATTGGTTGTGTACCCCCCCCTTTCTCAACCCTATACCCCCTTTAATAAATTCCTTTTCCCTACTCCTACTACTCCTATTACTACTCCGAAACCAACTCATTCACTCAATCCTTTTCACATTTCCTGCCCTAAATAACTACCTATATCTACCACTCATTCACTTCTCTCTTACGGCTATCCCAATTCCTATTCCACCTACTTGTTGTCATGTATGATTCATTCAAATAACTCACCAACCTACTTAAACTCACTGAATAATTGTACTTATTTCTAATAAACTTGGCCTGTGATCAATCTAGTGGTTAAAAGGAACCCTTATCATGATACCTAGTATCCCTAGTTCTATAAAGGTGAAGAATGCTGACTCCTATCTTAAACCTACGGTAACCTAATTCCAACTATATATAATCGCAAATCCCAATTAATTTACTCTTTCACATTAAACTTTAAACCTATTTTGTTTGAAACGTTATCATTTAAATTCATCATTAACCTTTCCTTACAACCTACCTTCCAACCTAACCATTACGTACCTATTTCATTTCTATCCAATTTACACAACCTTCTAATGACACTATAGGTATTAACCCATGAAATAACCAAATAAGCCTTCCTAAACCCTCTAGTCGTTTGGAGTTCAAAAACTTACATTACGTGAACGAACATAAGTACTTCCTTAAATAATCATAACAAAAGTCTCATTCAAGTAGGTATCCCAAAATTAGAACCTACTCCTTCCGTATTTACTAACAATCCTCCAAATTCCATTATACCTACACAAATTCCTTCCGGATTAACCTAATGTCCTTGGTGACCTTGACGGGAGCGGATGAAAACAACCTATACTAATTCATTCGGCCCAACCTAACATGCAACAAACGAAGTCCTTCCCCCGTGTTCTCCGTAGTATCCCCTTGTAGCTTTTATGAGAGCGGATGAAAACAACCTATGCTAGAAAATATCTATTAGGAACTGAAGCATTCCGGACATTTACCTCGTTTATTTAGATACCTATAACTATTTGCAACTACATAGGTACCTGCAGTTCACCGCTTTAATCATTCACTGTTTCTCTCGTATCGATTTTATTAAGTATAGCAATATCAGTTGAATTAGAACCTACTAATTCCTCTTCCTATAATGCTTACTACTTTAAACTAGTACTTTGAACGACAAGAACATGTAGATTATATCTAGACGTTTTTAATAACTTCATTTAGACTACTTCTTTATTGATTAGAACTTACTAATTCTTATTCCTATAATGCCTACTCCCTTAAACTAGTACTTTGAACGACAAGAATATGTAGATTATATCTAGATGTTTTTAATAACTTCATTTAGACTACTTCTTTATTGATTGGAACTTACTAATTCTTCTTCCTATAATGCCTACTTATTCTGAGGTTATCTACCCGAGGTGCTTGCTCATTATAACTATTTCTTTCCTATACAACAGTACCTAGTTAGGTATTTTCCCCCGAGGTGGTGACCCCTATACAGTAGTACCTAGTTCTATTGGATTTTCCCCCCCGAGGTGGTGGCCCCATATCACGCCAGCCACAGTAGGACCCTTCCACTTGTATTGTTTAAAGGTATATCGTGGTCCTTCCTATGTCTAAATAGGCATTAGAAGATTTTCATACATCTTCCCCCTATTACACCGAGACATCCGGTAAATATAATTCCCCATACTCTATTCAGAGCAAACATGAACCTGACAGAAAAACATACAAATCTTACCGCCATAATGTTTTGATTATATTCCGTAGTAACTTACAGCGCCACGCTTAAGCAGCTTTAAATATTGTTCATGAATAACATGTATTTCGGTGTAATACTTCACTTGTTTTTGAAATGTAAGACGATAAATTGAGTCAGTACTCAGCTTGGATATTAACACAAACTGTTTTATTATGAAACTAACAAAGGAGTATTCTTTTCCTACTGCTAGCTATTATAGCAAACGACAGCGCCCCTCGCTCAAGCCGCTTTAAATACTATTCACGAATAACATGGATTTTGGTGTGATACTTCACTTGTTTTTAGAATGTTAAACGATAAATTGAATCTGTACACAGCTCGTACATTAACATATATTGTGTAATCTTATAAAAGGTGCTAGTAACCAATTCACTTCAGAATAATGTGGTTTCAAAGGTTTATTGTAAAGTATAATACACTCTCAGATCACATAAACGAATTGGTATAACCGACCCATGTTATAGGGTTTTAGTAGGTATACAGGAATTACACTCCCAGGGTTCTAGATTCGAGCAGTATCCACTTGGATAAGGTTCCCAACTACCGTGAGATGGCTCTTTGAACCCTGATTCGAACACATGCAAAGAGAGATAATCACTGAATTCAAATATAAAAATCACTCTTGGTCAATCAGTTATTAGCAGATATCGTAGGTGTTATTACCCAAGTTTTAGTGTAATTAATATTTAGTCTTGGGTGTGGTTACTTTTGATTATATATAACCCGGCTTTGTACACAATCAACACTTCTTAAAAGAATCACTAAAATTTCACTGTAGATCTCACTTCCACCATTTTTACACACTGTATCACCACTCTTACGTGAACTACAGCAGTAGTAGCCTACCTATATACCATCGAATAGTTCATATGGCTCTTTTGAACCGACTAAAACCGCACGATCAACCGATATAGAATATGATATTAATAATGGTAATTTACCTACATACCATCGAATAGTTCATATGGCTCTTTTGAACCGACTAAATCCGCACAATCAATCGATATAGAATATGATATTAATAATGGTAGTTTACCTACATACCATCGAATAGTTCATATGGCTCTTTTGAACCGACTAAAACCGCACAATCAATCGATATGGAATATGATATTAATAAATTTTACTAAGCAGACTTTGAAATAGACTAGGTTTCCTACATTCGTTGCGATGCCTAAGATTTTCACTAAACAAATGAGTGTACCTACCTATCTACCTACAGAATCTAATCTCTGTATTTACCTTTCAAAACCCATTGTATTTTACTTAATCGTGTGGTGAGTTGTGTTTTCCTTCTAGCTAACTTTGGGGGCAAGTTCGTGAAACTTGACTTTGTGTAATCCCTACCACGGTGTGATTGCCTCAGTTCACGAGCCGAAGCTCAGGGATGTGAACTGAAACCCTGACGAGATTATAGTTAGTGTATATATAAATAAATACATAAGACTGAACTGTGAGCTCCATAAGTTCTGATCCTGGCCCGAATTGGACGGCTCCACTTCGACGGTGCCTACCTATCACAGAACGAACAGTCACCCACATCCAGGAAGCTTATCCGATCCTGTTTCCAGGGAAAATCAGATTGCCGCTCGCTTCAAAGTTATCGGCTACTAGCGAAATATAGAGGAATATGGAGTCGTTATCACCGTTAGGTATCCCTCCATAACCAAAGCACATCGCCTTGGGTTTCCTACGGGAATGCTAGCTAAGTACGCCGCAGCCCTAATTCCTACTTCTAACATAATAAAAATGATAAAACGACAGCGTTTGCTTTACGTGTGCACCGCCAGACTCAGCGGCACAAGGCAGAGATCAATTCACATGTGTATGCGTGTATTAATCCAGCCCAATGTAAGGTGTCTTCATTCACGTAAAGGTCCTATCCTATGTCGATCGCGTCCCAAAATGTAATTTACCTTTTAATAATTATTATTCAAATATACTACTCCCAACAATCCCATTCTAAACAACCAAACATGAACCAAATTCAATTTCACAAAATGGCGATCCCTCCAATTCAAATAACTATATGTTAACCACTATTTCAGCGAATTATTACTTCCCAAATCAAAACATCCCCTTAAAACAAGAAAACGCGCGAACCCCAACACATATATCACGACTAAGTCCCACTAAATGCTCTAAAAAACAGTCTCACCAGAAATGTACGACGTCTCCACTACCCCTGACGAGTTCCCCAAAAAAAGTGCAAGAGTTATTGGCGCCTTTCGTATTTCTCCCCCGCCAACCGCGCTCCACCCGTGTCTCTTATCCAATCAAAAACCTCCCCGTAATGCCAACCGCACAATTCAAACCCCCCCAAATATTACAAATTCCTATCTTTTTCAACGCCCATGTATACTTTTAAGCATTGAAATCTCTTCACTAAAACTTTCAACAATGAATTTCACCAATTACGCATGACATTCCCAAGTAATTCCTCGTATATCTTATTAAAACTTTTGTCCGCCAAAGCCTAATTAGTTCCTCAATCACCCACACGGAGGCGTTGCAGTTCCCTTCTTTTCAAAGTACAAAATCTACCTTCCGGCATTTCCGCGTTTCAAATATTACTATCTCATCATTAGAATGTATTACTTACATACATTCCATATAACTATTTGTGATATTATTTAAGTGATTGCTTTTACTTAGATTTTATTGATTAATCTTCGTATTGAATTTTCTCTAAATAAACAATACCTAAACAGTCGTCTTAAACCAAATAATTGCCATGCGGCATTATACAGATAATCAAATTTTTACTATAATCGATTCATTTATAAATATTATTTTTCCCACAACGATTAATATATATATATATTTATAAATACATTTTCATATACATTTACGTATATTCACAACTATAATTTACCATTTTATACACTATTTTTAATTAGTTTCTTGTAATTACTTTTTTTTATTTTATTTTTTTCTCGACTGATAATTTTTTCATATAGTTTACTGCCACCTATGTCAAAACTGCTCAACTAATTCAATCCTTTTTCCGTTCAATCGAATTAAGACTTTCGCATCATTGGCCACTAGATGACTCCCTAATTTAAATCGTACCGTTATATAATTTATTTATCTTTTTTCATTGCTCCGGTAGCTCGTTACAATCCGACCCCTTGAATCTCAACGCAGGTACAATACTAACCCTATTGTCCGTAGTGATGATTCACCCTTACTAAAAGAATGCTAAATAAATAAATTCTTCGAATATGCTAGCTATCTACGTCACACTTTATTGGTCAATACTCCAGTTACAATTCAACAACTGCACATTATCTGTAGTGTGTTATTTTCAACCAACGTCTAAAACAAATGGCTAGTCAATCCCGGAGTCAAGCTTTCCGGCTAAGTCCCCACACAAAACCATGTCCGAAATCCGACCCTGACAAATTTCAGCGGGAAAAGTCTGATTGTGAGACAGACTCCAATGCTATCATTAAGAAATAATGTTTTGATTCGGAACCAATCTTACGTTCATCCCTCAATCCATTACCCCCTTCCCCATAAAAATAAGTCAAACTCTAATGGCTGACAGACATAATCAGTACGAACGACTTCACCCCACCTGATCCAAATTGACCAGACATTCGCCCAAATATTGGAGTGTGTATAGTGTGATTCGTCGTATCCTGGTTGTTTAGTAGTGCATTCATGGAGGCCCTTAAATGGTGTGCTCAGACAATTGATTCATTCGGAATCAAATTTTGTCTTTACCCTAACTCCTAGCACTACCTCCATAAACCCATTTTGTGGTGCATGCAAATAATTGAATTGCAATCTGTCCTCACAATATCACTCCCCCCCTTTTACTTTCTACATAATGCTAGTTGGGATGGCCCTCCATTCTGATTTTAAATTCATTCACTTTGTCATTTCATACTAATCTAGCTTTCTTTCCTCTATTTTTTTTTTATTTTAATCATTCTAACAGAACCAACTTTCACGGTTCATCATTCTACCAACCAAACAGCATTATAACATTTCCCCGAGGTGACCACTAGATCTTAATAATTCTGAATGTTCATTCCCTATTCCCTGCCTACTATATATTCTAAAGAGAGGCCTTAGAATATCTCCCTCATTTATTTATATGGAAAGTAAATAAACATATTTTTTATTTATTTAGGTAAAGCTACCCTGTTCCCCAGGAAAGAGCAGACACTGACAGAAAAGGTTTAATTAATTTTTTTAATTAATTATTCGTATTCTAATATTTAGAATTCGCGTCAAACATAGTAACACAGCACAACAGTGGTGCCATCTCCCAGCCCTTCAGGTACTAGAACGCTCCTTTGAATTTTTTTTTTTCTTATTACTCCATCTACTCATACAGTTGTGAACTACACCTTACAACACTACGTGTATAATACTTCGTTGAATAGTTACGTTTCGTTACAATTGCGACCCCCCAATTTCTATTTTCTTATGACCATAGCCAATATTCTGCTAATTATAATACTGAACAATAAAAGACAACCTAATTTAAAACTCACACTCTCTGAACTACATGTCGAAGTGAAGATACTTTTTTACCCACAGATGTTTTTTTGTTGTATATTATTCCGTTTAGTTAGAGTCCAGTCACCCCACACATTAAAATGTTTGTGTAGTTTAACCATATCAAGGTAAATCACTTCTCAATCTCTATACCAAGCTTGATAGTAATTCCACAACACAAAACTATCTCTTCAAACCAGGACATGACAATTTAAAGCAGGGAAAAACTTGGTTGTGAGGCCAGCTCCGTCCTAGTGACTCCGAATAAAGATTTGTGGAGTGAACCAATCTTACGTTCGTCCACATCTAATTACCCAGTCCCTCATTAATAAAGTCATTCCTATATGGCCGTCAACCATAGAAAAGTGCGAGCGGTTTCACCCCACAAGGCTCGAGACTTCAAAATCATTTGCCCCGAAAATGGCGCATGTATAGTGTGCGTCGTTATAACCTGGTGGTGTAGTTGAGGAAATATGAAGGTACATTAACGTCATGCTTAGACCTCGGATTCATCAATCTCGAGCCCATCTATTAACCTAACTCTTAGCAGCCCTTCATAAATCCGATTGTAGTGCATGCAGAATGACTAGACTATAACCATGCTTCGCGATTCTACTCCCCCCTTAGTGCTGGTTGGGAAGGCCCTTCACACTGAATTTAAACAAATACTCATTCAACATACAACCTTTCCTTAACGTGAATAATCCTATCGCTCTAACATAGCCGACTTCCATGGCCGTTCATACTACCAACCAAAATCAGCACTTGATACAAACGAATGGTTATTGTTTCGTAATTTTAGGAATGTCCCCAGCTTTCATAAGGAAAGGCGGACTTCAGTATATCCTTCCCTATTGCACACAACGTGTGATAAATTGATAAATTTTAACTAAATCTTAAAGTCGAACTATAACGAACCTTACTACCTACCTACTTTTTTTTTTGGTAATCTATTTAATAAATTTATTTAACTACTTTTTTATACATCTCTCTCCAACACAAATCTCTTACTTCTCATTATAAAACTCTCCCCCTTAGAATACAAAACTTTATCCATTGATCTAATTTTGATAATGTATCCACCAAACCTCTGGTTAGCACTAGCACCATTGTAGGTCCCAAACAATCTTTCCAATTCCCTATTAACCCATTCTACAGTGTAAGGCGAGGATTCCTAACCGAAGTATAGACTATTTTAATCCCTAAAGTTTTCATTCCTTCTTTCCAAACTCGACTAGTAGGTAGTGAATTGTGTCCCATTGTCTGACATAGCTTTTGTCAATACCTAATCCGTATTTAATTTCCTCACTACACTATTCCAATCCTAAAAGTTTTAACATTTATGTTAAGAAACTTAAGAAAGACACAACCAATCTATATAACACAAACCCGCTATCTCCACAGTGCCCTGCATAAACGACTAGATGATGACTAGACTCCTTGTTGCTAACAATAACACGTTCGATACCTTTTCACTCCAATCACGGTTTAAACCAATTATTACATATAATTAACATGGATTGTAAACACAAATCAATGACAACTCTAAAAACCGGGAAAAGAATACACTGTCAAGATAAACTTGTCAGAACGCGTAAACACTTTTTCCGTTGACAAACGCGCGCTTGTCACCGCTGTTCCGACGACGACAACAAATCGAATACCTATGCAATAATCTCTAACATTAGTGGCAACCGACACGAAACTTCAATAACCCTTCTCAACCTAGATCTTTTGTTGTTATATTTCCTAATCTCAGCAATACTTAATCCTACCCTATCTATCACTTGAAATAGATAAAAAATTAACTCGCGACCCCCCATCCCCTAAAATAAAGAACATATCTAACCCTCTCTATACACAAACACATACTTGCACGAATACACATACATATCAGAGGTGAGTCGATCCGAACCATAATAGTTACAAAACTATAACCTAGCTTTACCTACATTGTCTACGATCCGCGGACCGACCGATGTGTCGCACTCAACAACTACCTACCTATACTATACGAACCTTACCGAGCGCGACCGACGACACACGAATTTTTACGAATTGACAAGGTAGGTACTTGGCTAAGCTCGTGTCGACGCGTTATTTAATTTTTGAATGATTTTGTCCCTGTTGCACTTGCATTTTGGCGATGCGTAAGACCTTGACACCCATCTCAGGCCTCATTTACGAATTAATATTATTATTTACTTTCTCAAGGTTCGCTCAGTTTTGTTTACAGTGAATTTCATAGTTCGCGCTTGATTTGTAATTATTTTCCTATAGTTCCAGTTTGTTTATATAAACCTATAGTAAATACCAATTTACATTTCATACAATTTTGCTCAGTCAGTGACATAGAGAAAATTAAAGTATTGTTTAAATAAATATAGATACATAGGTATATACATATACACATGCCCACGCATAGCTATACACATTCACGCACAGAACTATACCCTTACAAGATGTTTATTATCAATTTCAAGATTCCGACCCCTATTTGTTAATAATCCTAAACTCCTAAGTAACTGTATTTTAGGCTTAACAATAACATCCAGGTCAACATTCTTACCTTTTACCTATATTTTACGGCAACAAATTGTGCAGTACCTGAATACCGCAACTTTATTAATAACTATTTTCAATTAAACATTCAAGAACTGATTATTTGACTAATCGATAATTTATTGATTAAATGTAAATCCTCCCCAATTTCCTAGCTACAACATGACTCAACAACCCTAATATTAATATTATTATTTTTATTATTATTATTACTTTACATTTTGTTAAACTTTAATTATCTATTCTATATACTATTATGACTATGTTACCTAATTCACAGCAATGAACCAAACATGATTACGGCATACCAAATCCTGGTTAACGGCGCCACCAAATTGTACCCCCCCCTTTCTCAACCCTATACCCCCTTTAATAAATTCCTTTTCCCTACTCCTACTACTCCTATTACTACTCCGAAACCAACTCATTCACTCAATCCTTTTCACATTTCCTGCCCTAAATAACTACCTATATCTACCACTCATTCACTTCTCTCTTACGGCTATCCCAATTCCTATTCCACCTACTTGTTGTCATGTATGATTCATTCAAATAACTCACCAACCTACTTAAACTCACTGAATAATTGTACTTATTTCTAATAAACTTGGCCTGTGATCAATCTAGTGGTTAAAAGGAACCCTTATCATGATACCTAGTATCCCTAGTTCTATAAAGGTGAAGAATGCTGACTCCTATCTTAAACCTACGGTAACCTAATTCCAACTATATATAATCGCAAATCCCAATTAATTTACTCTTTCACATTAAACTTTAAACCTATTTTGTTTGAAACGTTATCATTTAAATTCATCATTAACCTTTCCTTACAACCTACCTTCCAACCTAACCATTACGTACCTATTTCATTTCTATCCAATTTACACAACCTTCTAATGACACTATAGGTATTAACCCATGAAATAACCAAATAAGCCTTCCTAAACCCTCTAGTCGTTTGGAGTTCAAAAACTTACATTACGTGAACGAACATAAGTACTTCCTTAAATAATCATAACAAAAGTCTCATTCAAGTAGGTATCCCAAAATTAGAACCTACTCCTTCCGTATTTACTAACAATCCTCCAAATTCCATTATACCTACACAAATTCCTTCCGGATTAACCTAATGTCCTTGGTGACCTTGACGGGAGCGGATGAAAACAACCTATACTAATTCATTCGGCCCAACCTAACATGCAACAAACGAAGTCCTTCCCCCGTGTTCTCCGTAGTATCCCCTTGTAGCTTTTATGAGAGCGGATGAAAACAACCTATGCTAGAAAATATCTATTAGGAACTGAAGCATTCCGGACATTTACCTCGTTTATTTAGATACCTATAACTATTTGCAACTACATAGGTACCTGCAGTTCACCGCTTTAATCATTCACTGTTTCTCTCGTATCGATTTTATTAAGTATAGCAATATCAGTTGAATTAGAACCTACTAATTCCTCTTCCTATAATGCTTACTACTTTAAACTAGTACTTTGAACGACAAGAACATGTAGATTATATCTAGACGTTTTTAATAACTTCATTTAGACTACTTCTTTATTGATTAGAACTTACTAATTCTTATTCCTATAATGCCTACTCCCTTAAACTAGTACTTTGAACGACAAGAATATGTAGATTATATCTAGATGTTTTTAATAACTTCATTTAGACTACTTCTTTATTGATTGGAACTTACTAATTCTTCTTCCTATAATGCCTACTTATTCTGAGGTTATCTACCCGAGGTGCTTGCTCATTATAACTATTTCTTTCCTATACAACAGTACCTAGTTAGGTATTTTCCCCCGAGGTGGTGACCCCTATACAGTAGTACCTAGTTCTATTGGATTTTCCCCCCCGAGGTGGTGGCCCCATATCACGCCAGCCACAGTAGGACCCTTCCACTTGTATTGTTTAAAGGTATATCGTGGTCCTTCCTATGTCTAAATAGGCATTAGAAGATTTTCATACATCTTCCCCCTATTACACCGAGACATCCGGTAAATATAATTCCCCATACTCTATTCAGAGCAAACATGAACCTGACAGAAAAACATACAAATCTTACCGCCATAATGTTTTGATTATATTCCGTAGTAACTTACAGCGCCACGCTTAAGCAGCTTTAAATATTGTTTATTTTTTTATTTTTTATTTATTTATTTGGGAAAATAAACAGTCACACAAATGATTACAAACCATAACTTAAGATAAAGAAATACCTTTGTGAGACCAACAACATTTTCCACATAATATTTTAACACAAAATATTTTAAAACTATCATGCGTTGTTCCTACTCAGCTTGAAGTTTATACAATTTAACAAATTAACTTATAAATCTAAATACTTAAATTATCCAAACTTTGCGCTACACATTTTTTAAATTTGCCCGAAGATATTGCAAACAAATCTATATCTTGAAAATATTTATTGTAATTCTTAGTTAGCCGACGCAGTGGCGCTCTCAAACCTGCGTTAGTACGAGAAGTAGAAACAGCAAATGTGAGTTGCGTGCGCACCTCTCGTCGTGTTGATGTTCTAGGTACTACGTAGCATAGCTTATTGCGAATATCAATGCAGTCATATACATTGCCACATAGATCGAACAGAAACACCGTCTCCAACAAGATACGTCTTCTTTTCAGTTTTTGTAAATTATACCTTTTCAGTAAGATGTCAGTCGCTGCAAAACTACGAAAACAACGATAATGCATGGCTCTTAAAAATTTGCTTTGAACCCTCTCAATATATTCAGAATATTTGTTATAAAAAGGATTCCACACAGGTACTGCATATTCTAGCTGTGACCTAACTAAACTTTTGTACAGATACAAGTAAGTAGAAGGGCGCACAAATTCTTTAGCTGTTCTCATTATGAAACCATACATCCGATAGGCGTTATTTACGATTTTACTAATATGTTCATCAAGATGTAGTTTATCATCGAGAAGAATCCCCAGATCACGAACTAATGATACTCTAGATAGGGTTGTGCCATTTAACGTGTATGGGTGTTTCATTACGTTTTTGTTTTTTGTAAAGCTTATACAACAGCATTTGGATATACTAAGTTGCAGTTTGTTAGCTTTGCAGTATACATCGAAGCGATCCAAATCTGCTTGAAGCAAAAAACAATCCAATTTGCTTTTTATTGGTCTGTAAATTTTGAGATCATCAGCAAAGAGTAGTAATTTACAGTTATGGAAACATGTATGAATGTCGTTTATAAATATGATGAACAATAGGGGGCCCAGGATCGATCCCTGGGGCACGCCAGAAGTCACACAAACAGCAGATGACTGGAATCCATTAATTACTACTCTCTGGGTTCTGTTGGTAACATATGAAGAAAACCATCGCAGGAGATCGCCACGTATGCCATTGTAGGCTATCTTGTTCAGTAACAGCTGGTGGTCAACCTTGTCGAATGCCTTTCGAAAGTCCGTATATACAGTATCAACTTGGACTCGAGAGTCCATGTTGTTGAATAAATAATCCACAAAGGCAACCAGATTTGTAGTGGTTGATCTTCTCTTCACAAATCCATGTTGCTGTTGAATTATGTTGTTTTGAAGCACAGGATATACTTTATTGTGGACTAGTCTTTCCAAAAGCTTCGACAAAACTGACAATATTGATATTGGGCGATAGTTTTCAACGTCCTGCTTAGGACCCGATTTGTAGACGGGTGTTATATTAGCGCGCTTCCATTCGTCAGGAAAGACCCCTTGTGATAGTGATAGATTGCACAACATTCTTATAGGAATACACAGATTTTCCGCCGTATTTTTAAAAAATATTACCGGGAGACCATCAGGCCCTGGCCCTTTAGAGGCATCTAGAGATTTCAGTGCTTCTAACACATCACCATCACTAAACCGAATCTTATTAAATATTGAACAACGTTCGGAACAATCCTGGTTCGAAATTGGATCATTATTAATAGTAGAAGGTTCGTAGACTGATTTAAAAAATTCTGAAAAATAGTTACAGATCTCAGTAGGGTCATTGGTATGTCGGTCAATATATTTCATATCGGAGGGGATACCGGCAGAAGACTTTTGTTTAGAGACATACGACCAAAAATATTTAAGATTGCTGCGTATACCCTCCTCAACAGAGTTCATATAGTTAGTATAACAATTTTTACACTCGGCATGAAATCTGGACCTAAACAACGAAAATTGTTCATAGTCAGATATATTTTGATACTTTTTCCATCTGATCCATGCTGAGGATTTATCTCTGTATATACGTATTAGGGCGGGCGAGAACCAATGAGGGAATTTTGAAGACCTGCCATTAACCAGGGGTACGTGCGTTTTTATTATACTAAAAACAATGTTATAGAAAGTGTTCAAGGACTCATTAACGCATTGATCTATCCTAATCTCGTTACTCCAGTCTATAGTGCTCAGTTCACCATTAATGCAACTGTAGTCAGCCTTAAAGTAGTTATACTTTTTAATAAATTTCCGCTCCATGGGAGTGTGACACAAGTCAATAGTAAGTAGTACACAAAATATCGGATGTTTTTTATCAGATGGTAGCAAATCATTATTCGGCACGAACACCGAACAGTCTCTGTCACTGATAACTAGATCCAACAAATTCCCATAAGCATTCTTTAGCGTGTTGTACTGACAAGCACTAAAATAAGACAAAAACATATTGAGGCATTGACAAATAGAAGAGTTACCACTGCATAACAGTCCCAATAGTGATGTATCATTATTACAGGGTGACCAACAAATATCAGGTAGATTATAATCACCCACCACATAGAAATTTTCAACGTGAGTGTCCTCTAGGAGAGATTGCAACATTTCAAAGTGTTGAACATAAACATATTCAGGCGTATTGGGTGGTATATAGGCTGCACTAATGATGATTTGTTTAGGTCTGGATGAACTGGGTATTTGCAGAACGACGCACTCCATCTTAGAATCAAGGGTTGATTGTGGTACAATTCTTACTGAACGCAAACCTTTTAGTACCGCCACAAGAACACCGCCACCATCTTTTTTATTAGTAGCTATTCGATCACGGTCACATCGATAAACTATGTAACGGGAATCGATAAACTCATTATCAAATATTTCTGGCGTCAACCAAGTCTCGGTAAGTACAATTATGTCATAGATATTAGACAGAATATTCATATATAGTATATTCAGTTTAGTGCGGGTCCCCCCACAATTCTGATAGTATATTAATAAATTACTAGACATTTAAACCCAATAACAACAAAACAATAAAACATTACACCAGAACTACCTACTTTACTCAATATGTATATCATCGGTAGACAGTATCTCTGCTCGACCAACTGCAACTTATTGGCAACAACAGATGATAAGTTGTCAGAACTCCGTAAAACGCAAATTACATTAAAAATCCAGGTGAGGTTTACAGTAAATATACCGGTGACATAATTTACTAAACAAAATAATATCCTCAAGTCGCTCACTTTTACACATCTATCGTCTAAGTTCAAAATAAACATAATTTTTTGAGGGCTCTTTCTTATTTCATTTATATACTGTACAAAGGAAAGCTTAAAAAATATATATCTCGAAAACAGAGAAAAAGTGTGGTAGTATTTAAGTGAGTTATATGTCTTAAAATTAAACAAAAATAAACTTATGGTGTAGCAATACAACATGCAAAAATAACACAAGCTTGGCAACATTAACTTCAGGAGGAAAATAATACAAAATAGACGAGTATAATAATATTTAGATAAGTTAAATATTTCAAAACTGAAGAAATATATGGTTATATACCTACAAAACATGCAATAATGAAACAAACTGAAAAGTAAATGAAATAGTAAACGTATTATTATTTGAGTATACTTCAATATATTCACTTTAAAAAAATAACTAAATAAACGAACTAATTTATGACATTTAATGAGTTCATGAATAACATGTATTTCGGTGTAATACTTCACTTGTTTTTGAAATGTAAGACGATAAATTGAGTCAGTACTCAGCTTGGATATTAACACAAACTGTTTTATTATGAAACTAACAAAGGAGTATTCTTTTCCTACTGCTAGCTATTATAGCAAACGACAGCGCCCCTCGCTCAAGCCGCTTTAAATACTATTCACGAATAACATGGATTTTGGTGTGATACTTCACTTGTTTTTAGAATGTTAAACGATAAATTGAATCTGTACACAGCTCGTACATTAACATATATTGTGTAATCTTATAAAAGGTGCTAGTAACCAATTCACTTCAGAATAATGTGGTTTCAAAGGTTTATTGTAAAGTATAATACACTCTCAGATCACATAAACGAATTGGTATAACCGACCCATGTTATAGGGTTTTAGTAGGTATACAGGAATTACACTCCCAGGGTTCTAGATTCGAGCAGTATCCACTTGGATAAGGTTCCCAACTACCGTGAGATGGCTCTTTGAACCCTGATTCGAACACATGCAAAGAGAGATAATCACTGAATTCAAATATAAAAATCACTCTTGGTCAATCAGTTATTAGCAGATATCGTAGGTGTTATTACCCAAGTTTTAGTGTAATTAATATTTAGTCTTGGGTGTGGTTACTTTTGATTATATATAACCCGGCTTTGTACACAATCAACACTTCTTAAAAGAATCACTAAAATTTCACTGTAGATCTCACTTCCACCATTTTTACACACTGTATCACCACTCTTACGTGAACTACAGCAGTAGTAGCCTACCTATATACCATCGAATAGTTCATATGGCTCTTTTGAACCGACTAAAACCGCACGATCAACCGATATAGAATATGATATTAATAATGGTAATTTACCTACATACCATCGAATAGTTCATATGGCTCTTTTGAACCGACTAAATCCGCACAATCAATCGATATAGAATATGATATTAATAATGGTAGTTTACCTACATACCATCGAATAGTTCATATGGCTCTTTTGAACCGACTAAAACCGCACAATCAATCGATATGGAATATGATATTAATAAATTTTACTAAGCAGACTTTGAAATAGACTAGGTTTCCTACATTCGTTGCGATGCCTAAGATTTTCACTAAACAAATGAGTGTACCTACCTATCTACCTACAGAATCTAATCTCTGTATTTACCTTTCAAAACCCATTGTATTTTACTTAATCGTGTGGTGAGTTGTGTTTTCCTTCTAGCTAACTTTGGGGGCAAGTTCGTGAAACTTGACTTTGTGTAATCCCTACCACGGTGTGATTGCCTCAGTTCACGAGCCGAAGCTCAGGGATGTGAACTGAAACCCTGACGAGATTATAGTTAGTGTATATATAAATAAATACATAAGACTGAACTGTGAGCTCCATAAGTTCTGATCCTGGCCCGAATTGGACGGCTCCACTTCGACGGTGCCTACCTATCACAGAACGAACAGTCACCCACATCCAGGAAGCTTATCCGATCCTGTTTCCAGGGAAAATCAGATTGCCGCTCGCTTCAAAGTTATCGGCTACTAGCGAAATATAGAGGAATATGGAGTCGTTATCACCGTTAGGTATCCCTCCATAACCAAAGCACATCGCCTTGGGTTTCCTACGGGAATGCTAGCTAAGTACGCCGCAGCCCTAATTCCTACTTCTAACATAATAAAAATGATAAAACGACAGCGTTTGCTTTACGTGTGCACCGCCAGACTCAGCGGCACAAGGCAGAGATCAATTCACATGTGTATGCGTGTATTAATCCAGCCCAATGTAAGGTGTCTTCATTCACGTAAAGGTCCTATCCTATGTCGATCGCGTCCCAAAATGTAATTTACCTTTTAATAATTATTATTCAAATATACTACTCCCAACAATCCCATTCTAAACAACCAAACATGAACCAAATTCAATTTCACAAAATGGCGATCCCTCCAATTCAAATAACTATATGTTAACCACTATTTCAGCGAATTATTACTTCCCAAATCAAAACATCCCCTTAAAACAAGAAAACGCGCGAACCCCAACACATATATCACGACTAAGTCCCACTAAATGCTCTAAAAAACAGTCTCACCAGAAATGTACGACGTCTCCACTACCCCTGACGAGTTCCCCAAAAAAAGTGCAAGAGTTATTGGCGCCTTTCGTATTTCTCCCCCGCCAACCGCGCTCCACCCGTGTCTCTTATCCAATCAAAAACCTCCCCGTAATGCCAACCGCACAATTCAAACCCCCCCAAATATTACAAATTCCTATCTTTTTCAACGCCCATGTATACTTTTAAGCATTGAAATCTCTTCACTAAAACTTTCAACAATGAATTTCACCAATTACGCATGACATTCCCAAGTAATTCCTCGTATATCTTATTAAAACTTTTGTCCGCCAAAGCCTAATTAGTTCCTCAATCACCCACACGGAGGCGTTGCAGTTCCCTTCTTTTCAAAGTACAAAATCTACCTTCCGGCATTTCCGCGTTTCAAATATTACTATCTCATCATTAGAATGTATTACTTACATACATTCCATATAACTATTTGTGATATTATTTAAGTGATTGCTTTTACTTAGATTTTATTGATTAATCTTCGTATTGAATTTTCTCTAAATAAACAATACCTAAACAGTCGTCTTAAACCAAATAATTGCCATGCGGCATTATACAGATAATCAAATTTTTACTATAATCGATTCATTTATAAATATTATTTTTCCCACAACGATTAATATATATATATATTTATAAATACATTTTCATATACATTTACGTATATTCACAACTATAATTTACCATTTTATACACTATTTTTAATTAGTTTCTTGTAATTACTTTTTTTTATTTTATTTTTTTCTCGACTGATAATTTTTTCATATAGTTTACTGCCACCTATGTCAAAACTGCTCAACTAATTCAATCCTTTTTCCGTTCAATCGAATTAAGACTTTCGCATCATTGGCCACTAGATGACTCCCTAATTTAAATCGTACCGTTATATAATTTATTTATCTTTTTTCATTGCTCCGGTAGCTCGTTACAGTTGTAATATTCAAAAACAAGTAAATATTCAATTATATTCAATTTAATAATTATTAAATTTGACTAAGCAAGGCTGTCACTTCAATATTGTATAACTAAAGTGAAAGCCCCGCAGACCCAAAAATTAAAAAATAATCATGTAGGTATGTACTGGTACAATTAGATAATAGAAATGTCCATACCTATATTATTAAGTTTCAGTTGCTCGGCTAAAAGATAACACTTTAGTTTTCGTCTAAAAGACGCCAATGACTTTATCAGTCTAAAAGGAGGAGGGAGATTATTCCAGATTTTGGATGCGGCGTATCGGAAAGTACCCCTATAAGCTGTTGTGTTGTGGTTTTGAATGGACAGCTGCTGAGCACAGTGCCTGTTCGCACACTGTCTCCGACTGGATATCCACAACAGTTTATCGTATAAGTACGATGGTTCACGGTGCTTTATGACACCAAATAGAAGACACGCTAAGTGTAACTTACGTCTAGACTTCATTTTCAGTATAGCGTGTTCGTTAAGATGTGGGGTTACGTGAGTTCTAGGTTTAATGGCAAAACAAAACCGAGCAGCCGCATTCTGAATTCTTTGAACAAGCCGTTTTGTGCGAGCCAGCAACCGTGGACCGTACACAGTATCTGCGTAATTTAACTTTGACAGTACTAGAGATTCCACCAACTGAACACGTAGTTCCGCTGATAAATATGGTCTGACATTATACAGAACCTTGAGACGGTAAAAACAGTTTTGAATGGTGGTGGTCATGTGCTTTTCAAAACGAAGATCAGGTCCAGGATCAAACCTTGGGTTAAATATGCATATATTTAACCCAAGGTTTCTGGCAACGTATACCCTTTCTATAGGTTGCCCTAAAAGAGAAACACCCAGGTTAGCCGGCAGTATGCCTAACTGGTGTTTAGTACCAAGCATCATGTACTTCGTCTTATTCGGGTTCAGTACCAGACAGTTATCCTGTGACCATGCAGCCACCCTATTCAGATCTTCATTCAATTCCCTTATGGCATTAAGGTATTCATGTGGTGGAAATGAGATATATAGCTGAACATCATCAGCATATAAGTGATATTTACAATTCCTGATGTGTGTAACAATGTCAGCGGAATATAAGATGAAAAGAATTGGACCTAGAATGGATCCCTGAGGCACGCCCCTTTTCAAGGAAGTGACAGCTGATGTTTTGGTATTTCCATCATTCAATTTCAACTCAACAAATTGCCTACGATCACTCAAGTAGCTGTGAAACCACCGTATCGTTTTGTGGTCGAAACCATAGAAATTTAATTTTGATAGAAGGAGGGAAATATTTATACAGTCAAACGCCCTGGAAAAATCCAGAAGCACCAGCAATGTACACATTCCCTTATCTTGGACATACAAGATATTGTCTGTGACATCAAGTAATGCAGCTGAGGTACTGCGTCCTTTCCTAAACCCAGACTGAAGGTCAGGTAGCAAGTGCTGGGTCTCCAAGAAGTCGGTCAACTGCTGACATACGACCTTCTCCATGACCTTCGAAAGACAAGGTAATAAACTTATAGGTCGTAGGTCTTTAAAATCCCGAGGGTTATTATTTTTAGGTATTGGCCTCACAGTAGCTACCTTCCAATTATCAGGAAACGTTGAAGACGAAATCGATAAATTAATAATTTTAGTTATAGTCGTTAAGGAACATGGCAGTGTCAGTATCAACATTTTCAAGCTTATACCATCAACACCCTCAGCATTAGACTTTAGTCCCAACAGAATACGCGATATGGTGTTTTGGGTAACTGGTTCGATAGCAAAAGTAGCAGCACCCTGTCTGTGAAACTCGAAGTACGTCAGATATGAAATAGGGGTCGCCTCCCAACCTGGCACATCAAGAAAGTGTAAGTTAATTTCGTCAGGGTTGGTGAAGTGCGATGGAAGCTCCGATCCCGTCTCCCTGGGTATCACGGTTTTTTTTAGGTTTATCCATAGTGCTTTGGGATCATCCAGATGGTTATTTATGTGGTACTTAAAGTAAGCTATTTTTTCACTGTGTAAAGACGTAACTACAAGTGACTTCAGATCCTTATAGACCAGCTTTTTAGACTCCAGCTTAGTTTTCCGGTAATTGTTTAGAGCCTTATCCCTTAGATGCATCATAGTTTTTATGGTGTCTGTTATCCAAGGATACGAAGGTTCCTTAAGAAGGCAAGTTTTAAGCGGCGCGTGAACATCATATACTGAAGTGATAATCCGACTGAACTCGTACACCAACTCATTTACCGACTCCAGGGTAAGCAATTTATCCCAGTCAACGAACGATAAGTGAGACTGCAAGGCTTCTAAGCATATGTCCTTAAAGGGCCGAAACCTGATTACATGCGGCTTAAACCTCTCTTCGTATATTGAATTCGCAGTTAATAACCGAATGACCATTCAACGTTCCGAAACTCTCAGTGGAAATCTGCCTTACAGGGAGATCTGTACACACCAGGTCTATAAGAGTTTGACTTGTGTTCGTAAAATGTGTTGGAGATGTAACCAATTGCCTTAGATTCAAGCATTTTAGAAATTCGGATATTTTTTTACTATTAGCCAAACTGCTATTTAAAAGATTCACGTTAAAATCACCTAATAATACGGTGTGATCGCAGCCACCAAAGCTACTTAAAGAGTACGTGATCGCATCAAGAAACAGTTCCAGACCAAGCCATTGCGGTCGGTAGGCCGTACCGATAATAATATTTTTACCATTACACGTATACTGCAACCACATTTGTTCCACTGAATCATACCTATCATCAACAGGGACTGACAGTAGGCGCACGCTGAGACCCCGCCTCAGGTAGAATCCGACACCCCCTCCACGAGATCGCACGAAGCAGGGCCGCGGAGTGTGGCGTAGTCTATAACCCGGCACTACGGGCGCTCGCGCTCGCGCGTCATCACCCGGTCTCAGCCACGTTTCATCGACTGCCATAATATCGTATTTATACCTATCAAATAATGCGATAAAATCATCTTGGTTTGTATTCAGAGAGCCCGCATTCAAAAATCCAACCCTAAAGAATTTTTCAACCATTGACATAGGTAATATAACTCACAAAAGGTTTGACCACTTTACACACAAATATTACAAGTTGTTGAACTCGTATGCTACACATATTATATTCATTGTTATAAAAAATGTTTGAATGGATATGCGTGTTTGAATTTAGGCTGATATAGTAAACAGACGAGTGCTGCACAACAGAAAATGCCATTACCGTTAACCAAGCAAGTGCAGTAGAGTGAGTTTTTGTTGTGTTTTGTGTATGTTTACGTTTCCGTGTGCGGAACAGAGCATAATAAGCGTTTATATTTATTAATACAAATTTGAAAAGATAACTAGACAGAAAAGGTATATGTTGATCACGTGCATTGATTAATACATGTTTAGACTGCGGCTTTATGGGACACGGTGTCTTCCCTGCATTGTGTAGTAAATAGTTGGTAAACAAAATACATAGGAAGTTATTAAGACCAAACAATTTATATAAAGACAACAAAAGCGTTTTTACGTCATAAATAAAACAGAAAGGCGGAGATATACAAATCAAACAGTGCACGAGCCAAAAATCCTGATAATGTCCATATCATTACGAATGCGTTCGGCTGGTTTGCCATCGTCTTTACGGGCCAGTATCTTTCCTTCCCGGGTCCAGATGTATTTCCATTGGTGCAGTTGACCCGCTTGCCTTACGTGGTAGAAGAGGCGTCTATTTGTAGTAGTTAGGCGCTCGTTTATATAGACACGGTGCGACGGCCCATCCACTCCCACATCAGCTGATGTTAAACGGCGTCGCGAGCGCGCCGCGCGCAGCAGCTGATCACGTAAAGTCCGGCGCGCAAATCTTACAGATACGGTTCGTGGTCGTTGCCCATTGGTATCAGCAAGTACAGAGCCATTAGTCGCATTAGTCATCTCCACCCTGTTGCGCCGAGTCAACCCAATACGCTCGGCATGTACTATGTCCCTCTCGTCGATATTGACTCCTAATTGACAGCTACGATTTTTATCACATGCAATAGACTTTCGTCTTTATACTCGGGGATACCTGTTATCTCGACGTCATTGAGCAGTAGTTCTTGGTCCCGTTCATTAACCTGACATTTAAGATCAGCAATCGTTTCCTCGAGGGGCGATACGTCTGCTGTAACCCGTTGTTCAAGAGTGGAGATCCGGCAATCCATAAGTTTAAGCGCATCATTGCATGTGTTAATGGCAAGCCTAAAGTCAGCAATTTCAGAACGACATTCCCGGATCTCAGCCTTCAATGAACTCAATTCTTCCCTGAAGGAGCGAATCTCCGATGCCAGGTCCAAATCCATCTTCTTAGTAAGGTCCCGCGCAGCGGCCGACTCCTTAGGATTCACTGTCTCACAACATTTAGAACGAGTCACCGACGTGACGTAAGCTGTCCCCGCTGTTCCAGGCTCTGGAATAAGGGTATTCCTCGTCCTCGTACACCCACTACAGCGCCACATACCGATGTCGTCATTACCTTCAGTCAAGGTGACACAGCCTCGGTGATAGGTTGCCGAACAGCTGGTACACTTCAAGGATGTACTCGCAGAGATGTATTTACCGCATCCCAAGCACTTCATAGCAGTTTATCGGTCACTATGGCTATTCGTTGATTAAAAGATTGCACTTTATAAATATAATTGGAGGGTAGTTTTAGACTCGCTGCTCACACAGGTTTATGGTTTTTTATTTGGTTGAAATTATATAGTTCACAGATACACTGACCAATAACTCACGTTGCGTAACACATCAACTACTATCTTTATTATTGGAATTTACTTGGCTAGAATACAGTTATATATTTTTATGAAATGAACCGTACGGAGTGCAAGTGTTCGACGACATCAGTGACGTCACACCTCCGTCACAGCTCCTCCAGAGCCGTCTTGGCGACGGCCACGTTTTCCGCCACCGTTTTACGTTTTCCGGCCACGTTCTTGGCCCCCTTTAACGCCTCCGTAATACGGGCCAGGGCCGACAGGAGCTCCCTCGCCGCGGGAACGTCCTGGTCCCTGCCACTGAGTAGTGGCGGGACGTGTACTGGAGGCTTCGGCGCTCTGCTCGCCGAAGTGGCCAACTTGGCCGGCCGATCGTCCTCACTTGAGGAGGTCACCCGTTGTATGGGGCTTCTGCTCCGGTCACGGGACGTTCCACCCGGGCGTGGCCGCTTTCGACGGAGACCCTCCTCGGTCTCCATTCGGCTGGATACCGACTCATTGTCGGTACCAGCCGTCGACGCCGCGGACCCGTTGTCCGCGTCGATTTCCCCACCTGCTGGAAGCGGAGTAGCGGGCCTGGGGAAGACGGCCTTAAGCGACCGCGAGTGAGACCGCGGCCTCACCTCTTCACCCTCCACTACTGCCACTCCGTCATTTTCATTGTCCTTGTTCGTGCCCTTGTCGTTGTTTTTGTTTCCGTCCGGTTTTTTGTTGATATTTTGATTTTTAGCCATAACATATCCCACGAGTATGGGGGGAAGGTGGTCCATCCAGGCGGAGCCCCCTGCACCTGGATAAGCCTATATACTATGGAGGTCGGCTGGTATCCATAGGTTTTTACGACTTCGCTGTCGGGTGTTATAGACTTTTCCTTGTCGTGGGCTGGCCAATAAAGGCAAGCCCTCCGGTCGGAGAGATCACAGTGTACCCTTCTGGAGCCACCAGTCAGGTCGTTGCTGATCACCCACCGATTACGGAACGCGAGAGTATGGCTAGTCCTCTCTCACCGGCGGCGGCACAAGTGCCCGTCGGCCCCTGCGTTAGCAGTGGGCCAACCCGCCCCTGGATCCCCCAGGACCCTACGGTGGCCTCCACCACTAACATCATCGCTCGTCCTGTCTCCTCTGAAAGCAGAGGAGTACGGAGAGCGATGTGTTCCCGCCCCGTTGGGTATTGGCCGACGATCAATGCCAACCCCATGAAGGGGAAGCCATTGACCGCCGCCCAGGGTGTACCGGCCGCTCCGATTCCGTTCCCCCCGGACTGCAGTGGGATCGGAATCGGAATGACACGCGAGGAGGTTACCCAACACACACCCCCTTATCGAGTACACTAGGACGGTTACCAGCTTCGCAATCAACCCAAACTTAAGCGTAGCGAGATTTGCCTATTCAACAATAGGTCAACGTGACCGGTCGACTTTTTCCATTGATTTGGTTTTTCCGTGATTATTCCTCGATGGTACGTCGGACATCAACTTTCGACCATAGAGACACTCAGCAAACTGAGCTTGATAACCGTGCCAAGTTTGGTCAAGATCGGTCGAGCCGTCTAGGAGGAGTATGGTTTCACGCGAAAACCCGATTTGTGGAGAAAGACGCTTCGCTCGCCTTCGGCTCGCTACGCTTAATTATCAAAATCAAGAGCTTTAACCTTCTGAGTACCAGACACCAGTTTTTTGGAGTTTTTATGTTCTACTTCTAGACCAAGGGAACTAAAGTTAACATGTGCTTTATAAAGGATAAATCAGATTTCTGTTTGATTTATGGTATAAATAGTAGAAATGGGCATGAAATAAAGAGATTTTAAGTAATCATCCATCAATTTTGTTAAATACCTCCATATTACCAGCAATGATATTGTTTTCTTAAAATTCTCTCAAAAAGACTATTATGAATGTTTAAGTGTCTATCTATCTATATAATCTATAGTAATTCGCTACCAAGTTATCATCAGTAACGAATAAATTAATATTGTTTTTAGTATTTTGTACATACAAGTTATATTTAAGTCTTTATAACATTTGTAAAACGGTTACGATTAGCGTTAGTAGTAAACACACAACAAGGCTTTTTTAATACAGTAGCTCAAAAAGTGGCGTATTGCAGGAACGTATAGCGTTCGGGATGTGGGCATACATATTCGAGCTTTTTCTTTACCTTTCCCGAACTCGTGCGTTTTCTTTCCCAACTGTCAAAATAATGTCTATTAAAAAGAAAAAACCAACCACGAAGTTTTTACTAAAAGAAATTCATAGAAGTTTTTATGATTTATGCAAATATTTCTAAAAAAATCTACTAATTTGTATCAATATCAGATCTAAAAGCAATTTTAATTAAAATTTAAACATTAAATTAATATTAGTATCGGCCAAATTCAATTTATATATTAAAAAAAGTTGGCTGTATGACGTGCACTGCCATAGTCTCTGCTTATATTCCATTACGGTTGGCGCCATTTTTCAAAAAATTTATTTGCGAGTTTAGTTGTTTGTTGCACAAAATGAGTAATTTCGATGACAATTTATTTGAAATAACACCACCGCAACTCAGTATAATTGCACAAAATGCTTCGGAGAACATTTTAGCGGAAAAGTCAAAAAGTCGCTACATATCTACATACGACGAATTTATTGCGTGGAGAGAAGAGAAAAAAGCAAATAGTTTGTCAGAAAATGTTATGTTGGGATACTTCTCCGAACTTTCAGCAAAATTAAAACCTACGTTCAAGCAGTAAATATGCAACCTAAAACTTCCCCAGTTAGTATAAAAAACTGTACCAATTTCAATATATATGTGAATTTTAACTTTTATAAGAAATAATAAGTGATCAAGCGAACTTCGCAAGTGAAGTTCGATCATTATTATATGAGACGCTTCATTCAAAGATATAATCTCCCTCCCACCCATAGTACACAAACACTGAATTGAACTTGAACTGGTTTTTGGTGGGTGTACATGGAGAAATTGCTTTTAAGTCCAATAACTTATCTATAGCTAAAGACATATCGTGTTTTTCAATGGGTGAAAAATTATTATTAGGGACTGTGACTTGCTGAACGTCTTTGCAAAATGGAATTGAATAGCCATCTTTGATCCATTTCGGAACAACTGTATTTTTTGTAACCTTAAGCCAACAGTTATAAAAATAACTTATACGACCGGCATGTACCTGAACTACTGTTGTGTCGTTGCACGGAGCTTGTTCGAAGAGACAGCCTTCGTACTGGGAACACGCTGGTTGTTGCGGCGCGAACTCGCAGTTGGCGCCTGGCGACGGTTCCCTCCTCGCCCCCCCCCCCCCTGTTCGATGGGAAGCGAGGAGCTTGCCAGTTTCCCTGATGGGAATAGCGATAGGGGCCTGTCTGTTGAGAGGCGCTTGCTATTGGCTTCTGTGGAGGTACTTTTTTAATTTGCAAACCTTGCCTTTCAATGGCCCTTTGCTGCCTTGATTTTTTCCGCAAGTTTTGCTCCGAATAAGGTTTCGTCTCTTTCTGCATCATGAATTACGTTTAGGCAGGTTTTATCTAGACTGGGCGTAATGAGCTTAGTACGGCACTGTGTGAATTGGTAGTGTAAGTCTGTTAGCAAACGGCACCCATTGCTGAGGTGCTTTATTGCCTGAATTTTATCTTCGCCTAATAAGAGAAGATCCATTGCCCTATTTATAGCGGTAATTCCTGAACCGAGTTGTTGTTGCTGGGTAGAAAGAGTGTTCTTATCTCTATTTCTAACCATGTCAGGTATGGCGGCTGCAATTTCAGCGTTAAGATTATGCGCTTGCAATAATCTACAATTGTCTGGGATTATATACTCCTTTAACAATTTATTTTTATTTTCTGAGGGCATACCTTTCTTTAGAAGTGGTAGCTATAATTTGGCTTGACTCTCAAGGATTTTGTCGCCATAGTCTGGTGATTCGGAGGTGGATTCACCCAAGGCTAATAACAGTTCTGGATCAAGATCTGGATCGCCCGAAGTCAGCGGTTCAGGATTAACAATAGGTGTTATAGTCAAGTCGGTGACTTCTTGTGTTCCGGTCGGAACACCATTATCAATAGGTGTTGGAGCCGAGCTCTCAATCATCTGGTCCTCTTGACCCAAAATAATACAAATCTGCATTACTCTCTTGTATGAAACAGTATAAATGAGGGTATAAAAATAAGAAAATTTTATCACTCATTTATTGCATTGCGGCACAGTAATACTTGACTGTTTGGTTTTGTAACTATCGTTGAACACTCGCAGTGGACCCCGATAGTTAATTTAATTAATAATGTGTGTAGTTAATAACTCGCAGTTATTCCCTACGAACTGGCGAATATTTATTGTTTTACGGTTAACGTAAAATAATAATTATCATCGATGGAGACTCGCAGTCAACTCCGATGTATTTGAAAGGTATTTATTGACTCGCAGTCAATCCATACCTGTAGGAATATGGCGCGGAGGACAGAATCTTTTTGTCTCTCCGTGGAATATTGTAACTATTTAATGAGTAATGCACAATATGATAGTTGATAAAATGTTTTATGTAGGTACTTACATATTTCGTTTTCTTCCGCATCTGAAGAAATAATTATTCGACAATAACTTTTACGTTTTTCCGATTTAGATTCTAATCTCCTTATTTTTTGTAATAACGATTTATTTTTTCTTCGGCACTGCGTTTTGGCATTGCTAAAGACGTGCTCGCGTTGCCTCGCACAAATAAGGAATGAGTATAATGTCAAGAGCGTAGCTCGGTAGGCAGGTACTTGTTCATTTGTAGTCATATTCATATCTTTTAAAAATGTGCGATGTTGCCTAGTAGATTTAAGGGACTACCTGTTAATTATATTGAAGAATGAAGTGGCGAAATATAAATGATTAGTTAGTTGAGTTTATTGTGTTTATATTATTTTATTAAATTGCTTAATTTTTTCGCAACTGTATTAAAAATAGTTGTTCAATACAACAACGTGTGGGACTGTTATTTCAACTCGTTCCATTAGGAACGAGTTGGCTCGGGCCAATATCTGTCGGAACTTGTTGTAAGTGCACATACTTCAATAGGCCTCCCCCATTGACTTTCGTCATTTTGGGGGGGTTTGGACCATAACCCGCCGCGCTGGTCCAGTGCGTGTTGGCGGGTCGCCAGAACCTTCTCCGTTAATCAGCAGAGTGCACCGCGGGCAGGCGAGGTTGGCTTGGGTCCCGAAAGATGTTAGGAGGGACTCCTTACACTTTACTATTATACTTTCTCTTTACTATTATAAAATTGTAAATTAGTCGTGTCTGTACATTGGAGATATTTTTAAATCGCGGGCATCAGCTAGTACCTTATAAAATCAGCTATCTGCCAGTGGAAATCCCGTCAAAATCGATTCAGCAACTTCGGCGATTAGCCGTCACAGACAGATAGAAAGACAGACAAACATTTAAAAATATACTTAGTTCTTTTCTTTTTATAAATATCGTACATATATTCATATGCATTTCCTTGTCTAGATATCGAATATAAATCACGGAATCAACGCAGTCACGAACGCAATCAACCAATATTTATTATATTCTTTTCCCTTAATTGTTATTGTAGGAAAATAATCAGTAAGACTGTATAACGAAGTATGTTATTTTCCTTTATAATGATATTAATTAATGTCATAAATCACAAAATCAGCAATATTCATTTTATTATTAGACTAGCTGATGCCCGCGGCTCCGCCAACGCGGAGGTCGGTTATCGTTTTTTGGTCGGTTATCAAACATGCGGTAGATTTTAAGTCTGACCAAGATCTTTCTAATAGGTAAAAACCGCATCAAATCCGTTCAGTAGTATTTGTGTCCATCGCGAACAAACTTAAGAATTTCAACATAAATATTTTTTTGTTCAGAATCGTTCAAATAACATGAGTATTTTTTTTAAATATCGCCAATGTACAGACAAGTAATTTATAATTTTATATATATATATATATTATAATAGTTTAGTATGTAACAAAACTCTGGCCCGCAGGGGGTTTCCGAAGGGATTTCCGCACGTAAAAAAAAGTGTCCAATCAATAAGGGGCACATAAGATACTAAAATACATAACCATATAGGAAACTGCCTGATATAGTTAGGTATATGTGCAATATGTAACAAAACCAGTGATTACCCGACTGTGCCAGCGAAGGTAATGTTTTATTTACGCGGGTATGTACGTATATACCAGTATTTATATTTATATTAATATATAGTTTTCTTTGTTCCCCGCTAACGGCTGAATGGATTTTGAATGAGGTTTCAAATGAAAGGTACCTACCGAGTGTCATAGGGTACATAAAGTTTTACTCAAACTTATCGAGTACATTTTTTTTTTTTTTTTTACGTGCGGAAATCCCTTCGGATACCCCACCGCTGGCCAGCGGGGCTGGTTATGTCGTGTCTCGACTAAAACCGCACGGTGTCCTCCCCAAGTGTCCGTTACCGGGCACCCCGGGTAAGCCCTCGAAAGGATAACCCCGGGGTTGCCGGCGGACCTTGGCCGCCACCGCGGCCTCGCCTGGTGGGGTCGGGTTTTATCCCGCTTCGGTGAGTTGGCAGGCGTGTGTAGGGCACACACGACACGCCCCCGCCACGGCCTGCTTCTGTAAGGACGGCGAGTCGGCCAACTGCCGTCCTCAGGCCCCGATCATGGAGGTCGGTAGTCCCGGGCGTAGATGTAGAGTTCCGCAGTCTGCGGCGAGGACGCCGCAGACTGCGGAACTCGGGGGGCAGGGTTCTCTCCCGCTCCCTCTCCGCCGTCTCTTTCGCGCGCATTACCTGCTCGCAGAAAGAGGCGGCGGCGTGCCACTTGCTCCCGTCGGAGACCACGGCCCTCACCATGGTCTCCAACGAGAGAACATCCACGCCCAGGACCGCAACGAGATCCCGGCGTTGACTCGCCCACGCAGGGCACTCCACCAACGTGTGGAGCGCCGTGTCTTCGCCAGGATCCTCGCAGTGCTGGCACTGCGGCGTTGTCTCCCGGTGGATGCGCCACAGATACTTACCGAAACACCCGTGTCCGGTAACCATCTGGCACATCCGGTAGGAGAGGTCCCCATGATCCCTCTCCAACCACTCCTTCATGATCGGTCTCACCGCCGCAATGGTGGATTCCCCCCACCTTGGGTGCTCAAGTCGCACCCTCCATGTCTCCATGAGTTCCTGGCGGAGCAGGGACCGCTGAGCCCTGATTTCTCGGGGCTCCGGCCTATGACCCCGCTCCAGCGCCTCCTTGCGCCACTGGTACAGCAGCGCAAGGGCTCTCGCTTCCAGGTCCCATGGAGGGGTCCCGGCTAGGAGACATGCCGCCTCGACGGAGATCGTGCGATACCCCCTGATGACTCTGACGGCCATCGCCTTTAACGGGCTGTTTAGAACAGCCACGTTGCGGGCCGCCAGAGTTTCCGCCCATACGGGGGCCCCGTATAGGGCCATGCTTCACACGATCCCCAGGTACAGTCTCCTAGTGGGGGCGTTGGGTCCCTTAACGTTGGGCATCAGCCGCGATAGCGCGGCCGCAGCCCCCCTCAGTTTCGGGACCAGACTTCGGAGATGAGGTCCGAAGTCCCATCGGCTATCGAGTACGAGCCCAAGGTACTTCATCGTGGGCTCGATGCTGATGCTTACGCCCCCTACGGTTATGCTGGTTCCCGCAGGTGGCCCCCTCCGAGGCCCGTGAAAACACATAGCCTCGGATTTGTGGAGTGCCACCTCGAGTCCCAGCCGCCGTATTTGACCCACGACTTGAGCAACCCCTGCCGTGGCCTTCAGTGTCGCGCTTCGGTACGTTGCTCCCCGCGCCATAACGAGGGTGTCGTCAGCATAGCACACTATGCTGACACCCTCGAGCAACGTACCGCGCAGCACCCAGTCGTATCCGATGTTCCACAGGAGTGGCCCTAGGACCGACCCCTGCGGAACACCGCACGACACTTCTCGCCGCCCTGGCCCTAGCCAGCTCGGGTAAACTATGGCCCTCTCGGATAGGTATGCCTCGACAATGCGGCGGATGTAAGGAGGCACTCCGTGATACGCGAGCGCCTCCCTAACGCAGCTCCAGGGTAAGGTGTTGAAAGCGTTGGCGATGTCGAGAGACACCGCCACCACCACCCCACCCCGCGAGACTACTTCCTCCGCCAGGCACCTAACGTGCATGATCGCTTCCACGGTGGAGCGCCCCCGGCGGAAACCGAACTGGTTGTCCGCCAGATCTGGCCACACGTTCGTGAGATGCTCGACGAGGTGCTCTGCAATAATCCGCTCAAAGAGCTTGCACACCTCGTCGAGCAACACGATCGGCCGGTAACCGGATGGCTGATCCGCCGGCCGCCCCGCCTTCCGGATAAGGACCAGTTTCCCCGTCTTCCACGCCTTTGGAAACTGGCCCCTTTCGAGGCATGCGCTAAAGAGCGCTACCAGTCGAGGCCCTAGTTCCTCAAGGGCCAGGACCCATGCTCGGCCTGGAATGCCGTCGGGTCCGGGGGCAGTGCATTTCCGGGCTTTAAGCCGGAGCACTGCTACCCCCAGTTCACTCTCCCTGACTTCGGGCACATCGCTCTCGCTATTATCAGCGTCAGGCGCCTGAGGCGGAGCCATACGCGGAGGAACATGCTCCTCCGCTCTCGCTGGGAACAAGGAGCCCAGTATCCCCTCCAGCCGCTCCGGCTGGAGGCTCTGGGTCAGTAGGGGCGCCCTTGGGCGGATTTTGCCCCTGACCGCAAGGTAAGGGCGCCCCCATGGGTTCTGCTCCAGAGACTCCAGCAGCTCTTCGCGGGCCCGCCGTTTGGCCTGCTTAATGGCTACCTGGAGGGTCCTCTTGGCCCCCTTGTGCGCCTCATATAGCTCCGCCTCTCGGGCTGCCGCATCGTCTGGGCGGCGACGCCTCCGGCGAAACCTTGTGTACTGGCGGCGAGCGGTCACGCATGCTGCTCGCAGCTGTGCGATCTCCGCTGACCACCAGTACACCTGTTTCTTTGCCGGGCTGGGCTTAACCCTAGGCATCGCCGCATCGCAGATGTGCGACATGGCTCTCCTGAACCATTCGGCCTCTGCGTCGACATCGGCAGGCCTGGCCGGTGACCGAATCCAGGCCTGCACAATAGATGCCTCCCGATCCAGGCGTCTGAGCGCCCAACGTGGATCCGGGGGGTTCGCTATAGTCGGCGGTAGGTTAGGTGGAGGGGAGACGTTGAACCGAATGTACCTGTGGTCCGATGACGTCTCCTCCTCCTCCACCACGCGCCAACCCTGGACGCGGCGGGCAAAAGCAGGGGTCGCGAATGCAACATCCACGACCGAACTGAGCCCCCGCCGCTCCCAGGTGGCGACACTCCCCCGGTTGAGGACCTCTAGGCCACGGGTATTGGCCCAGTCCTCCAGAACTCGCCCCTTGGCATTGGTTTCCCGGGAGCCCCATGCCAGAGACCAGGCGTTGAAGTCTCCCAGGACCAAGACAGGGCGAGGACGGCACGCAGCGAGAACGATGTCCAGTCCTGCGAGCCATAGCTCAAGCTCATACTGGTCAAGGCTTGGCGAGAAGTAGACGGCCACGACAGCCAAACCCTCATAGTCCGCCGCGACACAGCCTCGGCCCCTTGCAATGACTGCAAGGCGCGAGGTGTCCGCGGCGGAACCCCCGAAAACGGTCGCTACGCCGTCCAGGTCCACCGGGCTTCCGGGGTGGACCCAGTACGGCTCAGCAACCACGACCACATTGATAGACCACACCACGATGCTCTGGTACAGAAGATCCTGAGCACCGGTGCAGTGGTTTATGTTCACCTGTAGGATGCGGATTGGTGTGTCCATTAATGGACGTCCATATCCGCATCCCGCCGCGAATGTGGCCGCTCTTGAGCGGCACCCCCACTACCCGTTGCGGACGAACGGGGCTTTGGCCTCGAGGCGGCGCAGGTACGGCTGTCCGCCCGGTGTTCCGCCGCTTTACCCTCTGCTACGCACTTTTAGCAGCGCGGCGGAGCATAACAGGCGCTGGCCTTGTGACCGGGCTGACTGCAGCGGAAGCACCGATCCCCCACGGTGTCTCCCGCTGTGCACTGCACTCCCACATGCCCCACGGCCAGGCACCTGAAGCACCTGGTCTCGCGGGGCTGCAGGAGTTGCACCCGCGCCTTTAGGAAGCCCCCAATGAGGAGGCTCCGTTCGTCCCCAATTTTCTGCGCCGCTGCGACGGGGCAGTTGACGACTGCCGTGCCGTGACCGGTGGAGCTGAAGCGAATTTCTCCAGCTCTCACCTGATCCCGGGGGCAGCCGCCCGCCTCCACGACGGCGGAGATAACCTCATCCGTCGTGGCCGCATCATCCAGACCCGAAATGCGCAAACCTGCGCATTTGTTGGGTCTGGTGACGCAGACGGCTTCCGTGTCCAGCGACTCCCTCAGCTTGGCTGCTAGGGCATCTGCTTTGGGGCCGCTGGTGGCGCCGGAGACCTCGAGAAGGCGAGCTCCGGTGCGAGTCGTCTTGCACCGGAGCCCCCCCTCAATCTCGAGGGCCTTGAGGTCCACTGAGGCTTTCACCTGCCTCAGGACCTGGGCGTACCCCACGCCCTTCTCCACACCCTCCGTCGTCACCGTCAGGACGACGGCTGTGGAGCGTGGGGCGCGGAGCCTCTTCGGCGCCTTCGCCGCAGCGGCTTTTGCCGCCTTCTTAGCCGCCTTTTTGGCGGCTTTTTTCGCCTTCTTGGCGGCTCCCGCTACCACCCTACCCTCTCCTCTGGAGGAATGTTCGGGTGCAGCGGGAGCGGTAGTTCTGGCGACGGCGGGGGTGCCGCTCCCCTTTGACTTCCCTTGTGGCGGTGGGGCCACTGGGGCAGCGGTCCTTTTATTAGGACCGGGCTTCCCGCTGGCAACAGCCGCGAAAGATGCAGGCTGTGCCAGCGGAGGACGGTATGCCCGGTCCTCCAAAACACCGAGCCGCCTCTCGATGGCCGCTAGTAGCTGTACCATATTTGGCGCAGGCTCCGGCGTCGTCTTGGCTGCCGGTTTGGGCGCTGCCTTAGGCGCCGACTTTGGCGCCGACTTTGGTGCCGACTTAGGCGTCTCACCTGGCGACGCAGGAGCCCTCGACTGGACCGCCGCCTCCTGGGCTTCTGGGGCCCTTCGGGCCTCCGGGGTTCCCCTGACCAGCTGGGTCAGGTGCTTGACCTCTTCCCGGAGGGCCCGCTGTTGCTCCCGGGAGTTGGCGAGCTCAGTTTCCAGGTTTGTCACCCGGGCCCTGAGCTTCGCCTCCTCCTCGGAGGTGCTCCTATTGAGTTATATTGGTGGAATATGTAGTCGATTCTTTAGTTTGATATCGATTCATAGTCTACTATCGGCTGTGGCATATTACCTATGAACCCCCACTTAATTACTTTCACCTAAGGTTATATAAATGTGAGTGCAGCGGTTTTGAAAACCCCTATTTTCTGTGGTCGCATCTTACTCAAGCACGGGCTAGCTCCTAGTACTGAGCCGTTGATCCGCCGAGACGAGTCACACGGCGGTTGATGCCAGCGCGACACGCCGCGCCGGGCGAATGAAAAACTAAGTGCTGACTCCTGGCTGCCGCAGGTCGTTCTTCACATCCTTTCACCTTCAGGCTTCTTCACCTTCTTTCCTTACCCTTTTAAATCTTAAACTTAGCTGTGCGTACTCATCCCTGAGACCACTATTATAATTCATTGTCATATATTATATACTTTTATAATATATGAAAGGTAAAACTGTTTCATGTTTAATTTATTAATCAAACCTTTATATAACCTTTAATTAACTTTAAATCAACTATCTACCTATAAATTAACTATCAATGTTACAAAATAAAAAAATATGTAGTCGGTCAAAATTAAGTAATAAGTATCTACATAAATCAAAAATTAAATAAACATCAAAATATTGGACATATAAAATATGTATAAATTATAAATTAAATTGTGTCTAAAAATAGAAACTGTTCGTGGAATTCCGGTCGGTACGCGATGGACAAATAAGTGTCAGCAAAATGTTATCGTAGCATAAGGAACTGTGCTTCGAATAAGGTAGAATTATTTTTAAGTGTATGAAATATGATGCCACTTGGTTTGCATTGATGTTACTTGGTACGTATCTTGGAATTTTATGGTAAAGTTTTAGTTTCTTATGGCCGATTTAATACTTAAGAATTATGAGCAATTAATAGAAATTAAGAAATACCTTATAAAGAAAGGGCAAAGTAGGTATAAGTGTTCAGTTACGCCGATTAAACTACACGAGGCTGATGAATTGTTTAAAGACAGTGAATTTATAATTTCTGGTGTAAGTCTTAATAAAGACAAATCTGAAATAGAAGTAATTACAGAAATTTTTGGCAAGATTAGATTATTGTTTTCTGAAGTGTCTGCATTGTGTAAGGCCCCTGAACAAAAATTGACGAAAATGGAGTTTGATTTAAAAACTGCATGTGGTTTAATACCAGTTTTAGACGATAAAGAAAATACAATAAAGCGGTTGATTGATGCTGTAGAAATGTATTCGGATATGCTTGGTAGCGAGGGTCAGTTATTATTAATTAAATTTGTTTTAAAAGGTAGGTTGTCTGAAAATGCCAAGCTACGGGTGAACACTAATTATAAAACTGTTAATGATATGGTAAAGGACTTTCGTAGGAAGTTATTAACAACAAAATCCTTTACTGCAGGAATACTTTAAGACTTTTATACAGGAGCAAATACAATCCTTAAACCAGGGTTTTAGGTCTGTAGACGAATACGGTGCCCAACTTGAAAAACTTTTGACCGAGTTAAGTATTTCACAAGCTGAGGGTGATGTATCTAAAATAAATATATTGAAACCGATTAACGAAAAAATGGTTGTAAAAAAATTTGCAGATGGCCTTAAAAATGAAAAGGTGAGCACTATCATAATAGCGCGAAATTATTCGTAGAAATTATGCGAAAGACGAATGTACGAATGTAGAATGTAGAAATCATCCCTATTTTCGTGGACAGGGCAGAGGTCAATTCCCCCGTGCTCAAGGGTATTATACTAATAATAGTAATAGAGGTAGATGTCAAAATAATTATAAGAATTATAGCAATAACGCGCCAAGGTATCGAGGTTATTCCAGATCTTTTCAATATACTTCACGTGGTAGAGGTCAATATAATCGCCGTAGACATGCCAGGCGTGGAGGAAATAACTTTCATAATAATGGTAATATCTTTAGTATCCCCGAAAATGCCAATAACCAGGCTTCTGACAAGTCGGAACAAGATAGAGGTAATGAAAGAATAAATCAGTTTTTTCGTGATGAATAGTTTTATTTTTGCTTTTACAAGTTCTTCGAAATTTGTAAATTTTTATAGAGATGGACAAAAATATGTTCTGTTATTGGACACTGGTGCGACAATTTCGGTTCTTAAAGAAGAGGTGTTACCAAGGGAGTGTCAAATCTGTTATGATCAATTAGAAGTTAATGGGATCGGAGGAAATTAAATCATCGGGTTATGTAAATTTAGATATAGGTACATGCATTTGAACGAGAAAGATTTAAAAATAATTTTTACGTTTTCAAAAATTTGCCTATTGTAGTTGATGGTATATTGGTTTTTTTTTATACCACTAAGGTGGCAGGCAAGCACACGGCCCACCTGATGCGCGGACTATGGACGTGTGCAACACCAGTGGCGTCACACTCGCGCTGCCGACCCTGTAAAGGAAAGGGGATGGGAAAGGAGTTTGGGAGGGGATGGGAAAGGAGTTTGGGCTCCGGCACTCTCACTCACCAAACGGAACGCAACAGTTCAAATACTGTTACTTGGCGTCGATATTCTGTGAGAGGGTGGTGCTTCCCCGGTCGAGTCGGCCCATTCATGCAACGGCCAAAATGACTGTTGCTTGACTCTACCATATTAACATTGATAACATATTCATACTGATTTCATGACTAAATATGAAGCGAATATTGATCTAGGAAAAACATATTTGACATTAAAATTGGGAGGTAAATATTGTACGATACCAATTCACAATAAACTCGAGAACAGTAACTCATTGGTAATACCTCCTCGAAGTGAAACTATTCACTATGTTTTTCTGGATAAAGATATGAAAGATGATTATTTTGTGAGTCCTAGAGAGATAAAAAAGGATGTGTTTTTGGCTGGAGCTATTGCTCGCCCTAAAATAAAAGAATCCCTATTAAAATTTTGAATTCAAGCGAGGAAGAGGTAAGATTGTATAATTTAGATATTAATGTTGTATCGCTAAATGACCATAACATTTTAAACTTTAGTCCATGTGAAAGTAACCATAAAAGGGCTGAAACTTTGTTGACTTTAATTAATTTACAGAATTTAAATAAGGAAGAGAGAGAGTCTGTTAAAAACATATGTACCAAATATTCTGATATTTTCTTTTTGCCAGGCTGTTTGCGATGGATTCAGCAAAACAAATAGAAGTACTTTTACATGTTTAATGCAGCTACTAGGTAAGTATGTACAATAATAATTTTCAATGGGTAAGTAACGTGCGTCTAGTGTCGCGCTCTCAGTTCGACTAACGCGGGTGTGAATCAGGACACGGCGGGGCGCGGTTGAGGCGGCGGTGCGGGCGCAGGTCGGTCACTGTGACATCATCGCGCTCATCTTGTGCGCGTATATACTGCCCCCGTTGAAAGACGTTTTCAAAATATACTTCATCGCGGGGTAGACCATTCTCTCCTCCTCTTCTCTCTTTTTCCCCTCCAGATAGTTTAGGCATCCGGAGATGTTGGGAGCAGGCATATTTTATTGAATGCCCTCCTCATCGTTCCTTTTGCTGTGATGATATCCGCTACTCTGTTTATGCCATCTGGACCAGTGTACAATCGAGTAATGCGCCCAAGGCGCCATCGCAGTGGAGGTAATTGGTCTTCCTTCAGGACAATCATGTCGCCGACTGCAAGGTCCCGCTGCCGAGTTCACCATTTCGTTCGCTGCTGGAGCTCGGCGATGAACTCCCTGCGCCAACGCTCCCAAAAGTGTTGTCTCAGCTGCTCAATTTTTTCATATCTGTTTGACCTTTTAGTGGTGACAGGCAGAGATGGAACCGACATCAGAGGTCGCCCAATCAAAAAGTGTCCTGGAGTCAATGGATATAGATCAGTGGGGTCTGACGAAAGAGGAGATAGCGGGCGGGAATTAAGGATTGCTTCTATTTGCGTAAAAAGCGTCGCTAGTTCCTCAAACGTCAGAGAAGCATTGCTTGCTACACGTTTTAAATGGCTTCTTGCTGACTTAATACCGGCTTCCCATATCCCTCCAAAATGGGGCGCATTTGCGGGACTGCATACAAATTTAATATTTTCAGCGCTTGCGTAATCGGACACGGACTGACGGCGGGCTTTAAGAACCCTACCTAATTCATTCTTTGCACCCACAAAATTAGTACCATTGTTTACTACGTAGGTTCAATTTTAAAATAAACACAAGTAAACATTAAAGATTATAATTATGAACTTGGAAAGTACAATATTAGTGTTACGATACGGGCGACTCACGGGAGACAGCTCGCGCGGCCTCGCGGCCGACCCGCCGCTGCCGGCGCATCCCCTACCCCGCGCGTCTCGCTCCCCGCGTACGGCTCCCGCTCGACGTTAGTGTTGTCAGCGTCATGAACATCCTCCCCCCCCTTGGAAGCTGTGTTTCCAAGGAGCTCATGGGAATCTCCTGTGGGCAGAGCGCAAACCTTTGTTAACGCCCTTTTGATGACGCCCTTGGACGTAGTAATATCCACAACTCTGCAGACTCCATCAGGTCCATGATACATTTTGTTTATACGTCCCAGGATCCATTTCATCGGCGGCAGCTGATGATCTTTGACGACGACCATGTCTCCTATCCTAATATTGCTTCCACTGGATCGATGCCATTTTACTCTCTGCTGCAGCTCAGACAAGAACTCTCGCGACCATCTTGACCAGAAATGTTGTCTCATCTGCTCTAGCTGCTGGTATCGGTTAACGGAGATTTTGGTTGTGACTGGAGATGGTAACGCCGACAAAGGACGCTCGATAAGGAAGTGCCCGGGTGTAATTGGTGTTAAATCACACGGATCCGCTGACAAAGGGGTCAACGGCCGCGAGTTCAAGATTGCCTCTATTTGCGTAAAAAGAGTAGTAAGCTCTTCAAATGTTAAACTTGTATTGCCTGCTATACGCTTTAAATGAAACTTAGCCGCCTTTACGCCAGCTTCCCAAATACCACCAAAGTTAGGTGCATAAGCTGGACTAAATTTAAACTTAATACCTTCACAGAGACCGAAATCAGAGACAGACTCGTTAGCGGCCTTGAGCATTCTGCCTAATTCGTTATTCGCTCCTACAAAGTCTTTTCCGTTGTCGCAAAAGATAGTCTGTGGTTTACCACGTCTTGAAATAAATCTACGTAAACATAAGATGAATGCGCTAGTGCTTAACTCACCCACAACCTCTAAATGCAATGCCTTTGTGGAGAAGCAAATGAAAACGCACAAATAGCATTTACTTGTTTTTGCACCACGGCCCTTGCGACTCGATATAAGAAAGGGACCCGCGAAATCTGTACCACATGTCTCAAATGGAGGAGCTGGGTTGACTCGCGAGGTGGGTAAGTTACCCATTATGGGTTGTATAATTTTTCCCTTTAATTTTGTACACTGTACACAATTATTGACGGTCTGTGTAGCTAAAACTCTGCCACCGATGGGCCAAAACTCTTCGCGAATCAATGACAGTAATAGTGTTGGTCCACAGTGTAAAAGACGTTTATGTTCTTGCTTAAATAAAAGTTTTGTAAAAGGATGTTTAGAATCAATAATTATTGGATGTTTTTTGTTATAGGGAACCAGTGCCTTCTGAAGGCGACCTCCAACCCGTAAGATTTTTTCGTCGTCTAGAAAGGGATTAAACGATAAAATTCTCGATTTACGATTTATATATCCAAATTTTTCCAAAGAATAAATTTCCTGTTTGAAAGATTCTCTTTGGGAAATTTTAGTTAAAGTAGACAACGACTTCAGCATTTCCTTAATTGTTAAATTGCCTTTTACCTTTGTTTTTGACTTACAATTTTCTATAAACCGCATTGCGTACGTTAATATTCGTTGCATTTTATAAAAGTTCGAACAAGTAAGGAAAAGCTCGAAGTTAGAAGTCTCATCGCTCTGTACGTGCAAACTGACTTTTGTTTCAGGTAGTGTTGTATGAGTCACATGATGCACTGGCCATTCCTCCTCTGGTTGTGTTAGAAAGGGAGCACCATGCCACCATAATTTGTTTTCTTTCAGGTGTTGCGGCTTGACACCTCTAGAAGCGAGGTCAGCTGGTTTATCCTGGGTAGGCACATGCCGCCACTCGTATTTCGAGGTAAGTTCACGAATCTCACTTATTCTATTACACACAAAAGTTTTTAGAGATTTTGGTTCAGAATTAATCCACCCTAAAACTATGGTTGAGTCAGTCCACAGAACGCAACGAGATATATTAAAATTTTTAAGACGTAATGATTTCACAACTTTGGTAAGCAATCGAGCACCTAATAAAGCGCCCGATAACTCTAGCCGGGGTATCGTCAGTTCCGGCTTCAAAGGAGCCACCTTTGCCTTGGCACAAAAAAGATGGACTGTAACCTTTCCTGTCATATCAGTAGACAAGAGGTACAAACACGCACCGTAAGCCGTTTGCGAAGCATCCGTGAAACAATGCAATTCAACTTTGCTCGGAGTTTCACAAACGACGTGCCTAGGGACCTCAAAAGTGGATAAAGAATGTAAATTTGATATAAATTCCTGCCATTCAGCTGTGATATTATCTGGAATTGGATCGTCCCAACCGCTTTTTAGCAACCACAATCCTTGAAGTAATATTTTGGGAATAATTGTAGTGGCTGACAACAGACCAAGAGGATCAAATAACTTTGACGAGGTCGAAAGAATATTCCTTTTGGTCACCTTTGGATCACCTTTGGATCAGCCTCAAGCGTAGTAGAAAACCGTAAATTATCAGTTTCAGGAGACCATTTTAGCCCTAAAACCGTAGATTCTTTACAGAAGTCCTGACTTTGATTAGTTGCAGGAATATTATCGAAGATATCAGGCACATTTGTGCGAAACTTTCGCAATGGCAGACAAGCTTCCGATAATTTACAAACGACATCTTTTAGATTTTTCTCTAACTCAGTTTTAGAATTAGAACCTGTGTTCAAATCATCTATATAAAAATCGTTTTTAATAATATTAGCAACGTCCGGTTTATCTTTACATTCCTCTGCCAACTGCACTAGGCATCGCTTACATAAAAACGGCGCAGAGGCTGTTCCATAGGTAACCGTGTTAAGCTGCAGAACTTTGAGTGGTTGAGCTTCATTGTCCCTCCAAATTATCAACTGCAGATGGCGCTGTGACTCGTGCACGTCGATTTTCCGGTACATTTTCTCAATGTCACCCGTTACGACGAACGCATTTTGCCGAAAGCGGAGCAGGATTGAAAACAAATCACCTGTACCACCGGCCCTACGAGCTGTATGTCGTTAAGGGACTTACCACTTGCCGTTTTACAAGACGCATCGAAAACTACGCGCAGACGTGTCGTCTCACTCTGGTCGCGTATCACGGCATGATGCGGCATATAATACCCAAAAGGAGGACGGTTAATGGTTGATAAATGGCCCAACCGTTCATACTCATCAATGAATTTCTTATATTCTTCTTTAAGAAGTGGAGATTTTTTAAGTTTTTTCTCTAAGCTTAAAAATCTAAATTTAGCTCTATTATAAGAGTCACCTAAAGCATCTTCAGGTGACTCACTCAGAGGGATTTTGACTGTGAAAAGGCCTTCTTTAGTACGTCGTACATTTTCTAAAAAATGACCTTCACAGAACTCTTCGACCTTTGAGAAATATTTTTTGTCAATTGAAGGCAGTTCTTCAATTTCCCAAAATTTTGAGAGTGCTGTTTCAATGTTTTTTGAAAAGTGACAAATCTTGTTATTTAAGTTAGACTTAATCCCGGTTGGGCCAGATATCAACCACCCAAATCTAAATCTAAATCTAAATCTAAATCTAAATCTAAATCTAAATCATAAATTAAAATCAAAATTAAAATAAAATAAAATATAAATCCAAAGCAGCATTTTGCGAGCTCGTCGACGAGCGCAGCGCTGCGCGCAAGGCTGTGGTCCTTAGAGAATAGCACTGCTGATCCCGGTGCCGGTGACGTAGTGAGGTTCGTTGAACTCGAATATACTCGTACAAGTCGCACCACACTCAGATTCTGGCAGCTGACGTAATGACGGCAACTGAAATAATCGGTATTTTAACTAGATGCCTTTTACATCATTCCCATGCACCTAAGAGTTCAATTAAAAATGTGCAGAGAAGATAAAGGTTAACTTAGCATGTAGAAAAGGTAACTTCTTCTTATTAGTATTTATTAAATACTACTGAAATAATAATCGGAACTAGCAGCAATTATGTTAGTTACCTATTTGCAATTTCAAATGTAAATGCTGCACCCAGCTGTATTCATATGCAATATTCAAAACCTAGCATGAATGACAACAAATCCCCAACAATTTATGCAAAATGACAGGCTGTAGTGTGAAATTTGGCATTCATTACTCATAAGAATTATGCAGAATGTGAATTCGTGCTTGCAAGCTCAAAGCTGTGTGCAGTTATTAATATTTCGAATTATATTCGTAGGCAAAATCAGGCAAACTTCAACTCAATAAAATAAGTTTATCTTTTAAATTTTGTAAGCAATTAAAAATGGCTACTTTTCTGATCGAGCTCCATAGCAGCAATCGCACAACATTATCACAATAGCTTCAATAGCTGTCCGTCGTCAAGGTTTTAGTAATTTGGTGTAGGCAACTCTTCTACTTCCCAGAATCTCTTCATACTTTCATGAATATCTAATTGAGTAAAATTACACATTACATTATCGTTACAAGTACTTTTACCTATTGGGCCAGACACGAGCCACCCCAGCTTCGAATCTTGTAACGTAGGCTTGCCTTGACCCAACTTGATCTGTTGTGTACCTTTTTTTTTTCGTGCGGTAATCCCTTCGAATACCCCCGCCGGCCAGCGGGGGCGGTGATCTGTTGTGTACATATACATACATATATATATATATATACATAACTATAACATCCCAAAAAACATCTGCGCCTATAAGTATGTCGATATCAGCCGGTTGATAAAATGCAGGATCAGCAAGGTCGATGGTTAATGGCAACTTCAAGTTCTGCAGTTCAATTTTGTTACTAGGCACGCTGCCGGTAATTCTAGGTACAACTAAGCATGTCAACTCAGCAGTAAAAGAAGATACTCTAGAATTTAATTGAACACAGCAGCGCTCAGATATATCAAAACCGATATTATTTATACCCGATACGTTTACAGGTTTCACTCGATTTACAGAGAAACCCATTTTATTTTTGAAATCAGTAGTTATGAAGCAGGACTGACTCCGCGTATCTAACAAAACTCGAGCCCTTTGACAGTTATTGTTCTGTGCATTAACTATATCTACAAGAGCGGTACATAGTAACACCTGTTTTGCACTAGCCACTGCCAAAGAGACGGGCGCAGCCGTCAAAGCCTCTTCAATTTCCGTGTGGAGTAAACTGTTATGTTTCCCCTTGCATGACCTACAACAACCCCTTAAACGGCACCTGTGCGCATTGTGCCCTTCGCGGAGACAGTTTGAACATAATTTTAATTTATTTACCTCACTCTGCCTGTCCTCCAAACTCATTTCTAAAAAGACGAGACACAAGTACACACGGTGGTCCTTTTTACAAATGCTACACATAAACCGTTTTGTCACTTCATTACTTCTAGCAGTGACTAATGATTTAGAAGATTGTTGTGGTTTATAATTAGACTTATAGTCATGGGTGTGCTTATCCGAGCGGGTTCCTTGAGTGGTTTCTAACACATCTGCTCGGTTACGAAGAAAAGTATTAAATTCAAGTAACGTAGGTTAATCGGAGACGTTACCTTTGTATTCCTCCCATTTTCTATTTGTAGTGATATCCAATTTAGATAACACCATAAATATAACCAAAACGTCCCAGTGCTCAGTAGGTAACCCTAAAGTAACGAGTGCTCTTAAAGTTTTAGATACTTGATCAATAAGATAACGCAAAGCTTTGTAAGACTCTCGTGTTATAGGATCGATGTTGAATAATGCCTTCAGATGATTGTTTATCAAAATATTCTTATTATTATACCTTTCGCATAATAAATCCCACGCAACTTTGTAATTCGCCGAGGTAAATTCTATGGATTTTATGACAACCGTAGCACTGCCTTCTAAAGCAGCCCTCAAGTAATGGAATTTATTTATGATAGGTATAGAATCATTAGAATTAATTAGCGAGTCGAACGTATCCCTAAATTCCAGCCATTTTAAGTAGTTCCCGTCAAAATTTGGGAGTTTAATCGTGGGCATTTTAATCGTATTAAATGCATGAGAACAAGTGCCCGATGGATTGGAATGTACGGAACCCTCGGCTCGATCTTTATTTTGAGGAATCGAATCAATTATATCCTGCGCAGTCGATATCAAAGAATAAAATTGAGCTTCTATGAAATCTCTTTCTTTAAGTTGTTCATCTTGGTCCGTACTTAAAACTTCAATTTGATCTTGCAATTCATCAAAACTCGTAAACAACTCCTGGAATTTAGTCGATTTCAATGAAATTTCTTTTACCTGAGCACCAGTTAAATCTGCAGGTTTAATTTGCGTGAATACTGTTATATACTCTTTAAATTTAGTTAAACGACCTTTAACCGTACTGCGTTTCTTTAAAAGTTTCTTTAAACTACTCATTTCAGTTTCCGGCATTGTAAAGAACAAAGAATGAATCAAATAAAGTTAAAATGTGCACTCAAACCAGTTATCACAGCAGCCCGCTGCAGCTGTTCCAATCCCGCCAGTGCTGATCACGCCAAAATACACTGTTAGCGCGATGGTAGGTACTTCCACCGAAGTCCCTGGAATGTTCGGCCAAAACCGTTAATAATGCAAGAACCAAGAAATTTAATGCTTATTTCCAAAAAGCGGGTAGAAAATAATCTGCTGTGGGTCTTTTGTTGCATACGGCAATTACTTTTTAAAGTTAAAATCAAATTGTAAACGTTCTAATTGAAACAACCGCTAAATACTTAAGCACAAAACTAGCAAACGTAGATAGATAAACAGCCTTATTGTTCGTGCAAGTAATAAAAAACATTTAGTTATGTGCATAAAATAGTTGTAAGACAAGCTTAAAATCGTTTATTTAAGATGCAAAATCAATCAGTAAACACTTATAAGTCCAATAACAACAATAATTTTATTTGCAATATGTACCTAATCATTAAGTGCTTGTTGTTTAAAAGTGCAAGAATGTAGGCAATTTAGCTTACGAGTCGAAAAAATGCATAATAATAGTATGAGAGCGCAAGCGTCAGCGTAAATCACTTTTATAAAAAACGTAAGTAGGTATAGCTCACAGGCGAAGGAAGTACGCATAAAGCAAGATACTTCAATAGTATGCCCGAGGAAATAACTACACCTCTTACACAAAAGAAAAAAGGAAAACGGAATTTAAAGTAAGGAAAAATAGGAACGGATCACTTCCCTTAGGTTGATCTCCGGAATCGTGCACGAAATAGTCCGCCAGGCCCTGTTGCGAAGCAGCTGATTGTCCGTTGTAGTCCCGTTACTTGACCGTTAATTGCTATCTTCTTTGGCTTTAAAACTTCTTAGACTGCTGTTGTAGACGTGTAGTCCTGTCACGGTCGCCACTTTGTTTGCGATGGATTCAGCAAAACAAATAGAAATACTATTTACAAGTTTATTGCAGCTACTAGGTAAGTATGTACAATAATAATTTGCAATGGGTAAGTAACGTGCGTCTAGTGTCGCGCTCTCAGTTCGACTAACGCGGGTGTGAAGCAGGACACGGCGGGGCGCGGTTGAGGCGGCGGCGCGGGCGCAGGCCGGTCACAGTGAAGCCATCGCGCTCATCTTGTGCGCGTACACAGGCGATAAATTAGAAACTACTAATATCGGTGAACACTCTATAAAATTAAGAGATAACATTAACCCTATTCATACTAAACCATATAGATTACCTCAATCTTTAAAGCCAGAAGATAACAACCAAATAAATAAAATGCTTCAAGATGGTCTAGTCCTATTTTGCTAGTGCCAAAAAAATCAGACGGTTCTAAAAAGTGGCGTTTAGTTATTGATTTCCGGAAACTTAGTGAAAATATTGTTGATGATAAATTTCCATTACCTAACATTACTGACATACTAGATTCTTTATCAGGCTCGATCTAGTTCACTCATTTAGATTTACAACAAGGTTATTATCAAGTGAAATTAGATCCAGACAGCAGAAAATATACAGCCTTTTCTACGAGAACAGGTCATTACCAGTTAAAGCGATTGCCAATGTGTCTTATAAGTTCATATAGTGCTTTCAGTAGAGTTATGTCAATAGTCATGTCAGGTCTAGCTTTTGAGAAGTGTTTTATATACTTGGACTATTTAATCATATTTGGGCGTTCGTTGGCCGCTCACAACCAAAATTTAACAGACGTATTCGAAAGATTGAGAAAGGTAAATTTCAAATTGAATCCCACTAAGTGTCAATTTCTCAAAAATGAAATATTGTATTTAGGCCACTTGGTATCTGCAGAAGGAGTTTCCCCTGACCCTGAGAAAACTAAAATCTTAGAAAAATATCTAATACCAAAAAATGCAGATGAAGTTAGACGGTTTGTTGCTTTCTGCAATTATTATAGGAAATTTGTGCCATCTTTTGCAACTATCACCATGCCTTTAAATCGTCTATTGAAAAAATTGTAGAAGATATGGGAATAAATGTTAAGATTGAAAAAAAGGGAAGGTAGATATAGTGCATAAGGACAGAACGAAAATGTTTCTTACGATAAGAAGATAAGCATTTTTTTTTTCTTTTTTTTTATAACCCCGGAGGTGAAATATGTGCACTTATGATGTTATATGTACTTAGTTTAAGGTATAATTTGTATCGTTATTTTGACTGCAGTCGTAAATACAAGCTTGTGCTGAATGGTTGTTTCCTTCATAATCATAACACATCTAAACCTACTTCACTATGTTCAGCAGTGGACTTCCTACGGCTGATATGATGATGATGATGAATAGTAAAGAAAACGTATGTTTCTTAGGCTACTTTTATTTCAGAAAAAGTATTAGGATTCCGGGTAATAAATAATTAAACCCAGATATAAGTTCACGTGGACAAAGTCGTGAGCACAGCTATTCAAACTCTATGCATGACGATGTCAAAGTAAAAATGACTAAAACGGGATGGGTATGCATGCCCGTGTAGAGCTGAGTACATGGTATGGTATGGTTTCGCGAGCTGGTATCCGCAACTCCACGACAAGGTGTAGTTTTTGCGTGAGGGTGGGCATTTCACTCGATCCACCCCAACTCATTGAAGAACGCCAGCAGGCTATTCACGCTGCTGGCGATCTCCCGGAGCGTACCTGTATTTTCGAAGTACTTAACCCTGTATGCGGACGGCTGGCGGAGGAGGGGTGTCCGGCAAACTTGAGACGAGTAATCAGTAGTTACCTTAGCGACAGGGAGGTAAGGGTAAGGTATGCGGGCGAGGAGTGCAGACGCTCTACGGAGAAGGGATGCGTCCAGGGTTCAATCGGCGGACCCTTGTTGTGGAACCTGCTACTGGATCCATTGTTACATAAATTGGCGAATGGGGCGGTTTACGTTCAGGCCTTTGCGGACGATGTGGTGTTGGTGTTCGATGGGGACAGTGCTCTAGAGATTGAGAGACAGGCCAATGCCTCTCTCGAGCATGTGCGGGAGTGGGGCATCGGAATGAAGCTGAAATTCGCACCGCACAAAACCTGTGCGATGGTAATCACGCGGAGGCTTAAGTACGATGTCCCACGCCTCAGCATGGGCGGGATAGACATTGGACTGTCCGACCACATCAAAATCCTAGGGCTCACCATCGACCACAAACTCACATTCAACACACATGTCACAAACGTATGCAGAAAGGCGATCGGCATCTACCACAAGCTCGCGAGGATGGCCCGGATCAGCTGGGGGTTACATCCTGAGGTGATCCGGACCATCTACAACGCGGCTGTGGAGCCGACGATTCTGTATGCAGCTAGCAGTTGGTGCGCGGCGGTGGACAAGCTTGGTGTCAGAAAGCAGCTGAACGTGGTGCAGCGCGGATTCGCCCAAAAGCTGACTAAGAGTTACCGGACAGTCTCCCTGCACTCAGGGCTGATCCTGGCTGGCATGCTCCCTCTGGACCTCAGAGTTCGTGAGGTGGCCTCGTTGTACGAGGCCAAGAGAGGAGTATTCCAGTCATGGTTGGGAGACAGGGAGATTGAACGGATGGCTCCAGCTAAAGAGGAGCCTCACCCCGCGGAGCATATGAACCTGGAGTTCTTAAGCCTGGTAGACGAGGATCAATACCAACGCACAAATACAATCGAGACGCGTATATTCACGGACGGGAGCAAGATTGAGGGTCGCGTCGGCGCCGCATTATCCATTTGGAATAACGGGGCCGAAATCAGGACCCTCAAACTTGCTCTCTCGCCGCACTGTACCGTCTACCAGGCCGAGCTCCTGGCCATATGCAAAGCGACCAGTGAGGTCCTCAGGCGAGGTGCGGCCACCTTCGGCATCCTCAGCGACAGCAGAGCAGCTCTCCTGACGGTCATAAACCGTCATGCCTTCCACCCCCTGGCCGTTGAAGCCAGGTGTAATATTAAACGGGGCTTGACCCAGGGCAAGGAAATTTCCTTATTCTGGGTCAAGGCCCATGCAGGGTTGGAGGGTAATGAACGAGCCGATCAGCTGGCTAAGGAGGCGGCTCTGCTGTCGAAGAGAGCTCCACACTACAGCCTGTGCCCAGTTTCATTCGTCAAGCGTGGCCTGCGGCAGATCACGCTTGACGAGTGGAACGAAAGGTACAGGGTGGGTGACACGGCTTCTGGCACCAGGCTCTTCTTCCCATGCGCGGTGGCGGCATACAGAACCGTCCGCAAGATGGAGGTCGCCGGCATTACAAGCGCAGCTGTTGACGGGGCATGGTGGGTTTTCCGGATACTTGACCCGGTTCAAGTGTAAGGAAGACCCATCATGCGCCTGCGAGCCTGGCGTCGAGGAGACAGTCGCACATTTGCTCGTGGACTGCCCAATTTTTGCGAGAGACAGATTTGAAATTGAGAATCGGATAGGCATACAAATAAAAGTTGATAACTTTCCTGACTTAATAAAAACATACAGGGAAGAATTTCTAAAATGTGCTGAAATCATAGTCAAGAAGGTCAATAATAGAAACAGCACTTAATAACCTCTGCAGATATAATGGTATACCTGACCAGAAGGTTAAACTGTAGTGTAAAATTTAAGAAATTAAACCTGTACATCTGAAAATAGAGTGTTAGTATTAATAAATATTTGAAATGTATGTAGTTATAAGTAAAACTAAGATGTTATAGCAGAAAAGTTTGTAATAGTTAATAAGATAATGTAAACTATAAAGTAAGGATAATAAAAGTAATAAAAAGTAAACTAGCAGATAAGGAAAAGAAAAGAGAAATAAAGAAAGCAATAAACAATGTAATCCCCTACCCTACCCCAATAGTATGAAAGGAATGGAATGAAAGTGCGAGAGGAATAAAAGCGAGAACTGGTATGGTACTAGAGGAAAGGATGGAAGCGTGATATACATAGAATTAAGAATAGATAAAAAGAAATTAACCCTGAGTGGGTTTTTCAAATAAAGTAGATAAGACTAGTTATTAAAAATATTTTTGAGCGTAGGCTTTGGCCAAGCCAGAGATGCTAGTAAAAAAAAAAAAAAAAAAAAAAAAAACCCTGTATGCGGCGGTTGCAGGGCAGTGTAGGAGCACGTGTGCCGCTGTTTCTTACTCTCTCATGCAGGCTCTGCAGAGAGGGCTGTAGGTGATTCCTAAAATTAAAAGGTGTTTATTGAAGGAGCCGTACCGTGCCTTGGGATGGCAGCTGTGGCTGTGCGCAGTTGCCGTTTGGTCAGTTGTCGAAGACGCCTGGTCAGTCTATTTTCAAGCACGGGGAGTGCCTCCCTCGCCTGTCTGCAAACTTCCAGATTTATCCAATAGCTGTTGTGTTGATCTCTCGTTCGTTTGCTTACTATGGTACGTAGGTATGCAAAGGGGATCGGTATTATGGGCTCAGGTCCCATTACCACCATGTCAGATCCTCTCCTGGCAAGCTCATCTGCTGCATAATTACAGCGCGAGCCGCTGTGGCCCTTAATCCATTGCAAGGTTATGTTGTTGAAATGGCCTATTTGGTTCAGTTTACGATGGCACTCCAATATTAGTTCCGAGTTTATAGTGTGGCTGTTTAAAGCTTGCAGCACGGCCATTCTGTCGGAGAGTATGCGTATTGAGTGGCCTTCCACTCTCCTGGCCATTACCGCTGATGCTGCCAGGGTAATCCCCATGCATTCAGCTTGAAATACTGTGTTGTGGGTCCCCAGCGGTGTTGAAATGGATACATTAAGGTCCTCCGAGAAAACGCCGGCCCCGGTGCTTATGAGATCTGTGAGCAGTGAGGTGTGTCGTGTGTTTCTCTCGCTCCATAGGTTGAGTGCCCTTAGGCGTATAGCCGCAGCTGTTGCTTCTTGACGGATGAACAGATCCAAGGGTGGGAGTCCGAGCATGGCTTCTATTGCCGCGGTGGGGGTAGATTTCATGCATCCAGTGGTTGCCATGCAGGCTAGTCTTTGGGTCCGTTGTAGTTTAGCCGCTATATTGTGCTGTTTTCGGTCCTTGGCCACCAGAGGCGGATTACTGTTTCGTAAAGCCACAGGATGATTTTCGGTGATAGCCCCCATTTTTTACCAATCATTCTTCTGCACTGCCAGAAAGTAATCCCGGCCTTTTGTAATTTATTGTCTAGGTGGCAACTCCATTTTAACTTGCTGTCAAGAATAACGACAAGGTATTTTACCTCTTTTGACAATTGGAGTTCCGTGTCAAAGACTTTGGGTAATCGGTATTCGCCTAATACCCTTTTATTCGTAAACATGACTAACTCGGTTTTGTTCGGATTCACCGATAGTTCTAATTCCCCGCACCATTTTTCTATGATGCGTAAGGCTTGTTGGGTTACAGACCGTTCCCGCTACCTTCCCTGAGATAAGGATTGTTAGGTCGTCTGCGTAGCCTATTGTGTAGTCGCGGTTTTTGTTCAGCCTTGTGATTAGGTCGTCTATCACTAAATTCCACAGAAGGGGAGAGATAACTCCACCCTGCGAGCAGCCTTTGGCTATCAGAGCTGTCTGATCTTCTTCCCCAAGGCGAACTACTCTTTTGCTGAGCATGTTTTTTATCCAGTCTGATAGTACCGGTTCCGCTCCATGTTTTGACAGGGCGGCCTTAATACTGGTGAAGCTGGTTTTGTCGAAAGCTCCTTCGATGTCAATGAACGTTCCTAGGCAGAAGCCTTTTTGTTCGATCGCTTCCTCTATCCGGCTGACTACCAGATGGAGGACTGATTCCGTAGACTTACCGGAGCTGTATGCGTGCTGGTTTGCATGTAGGGGTAGCTGTTTTAGTGCACCATCTCTCAGCTCCCTCTCGCATAGGCGTTCCATGGTCTTTAGCATGAAGGAGGTCATACTGATTGGTCGATGTGCTTTGGGATTCGTGTAATCACCCTTTCCTGGCTTCGGGATGAAAATTACTCGCCATCCTTTCGGAACGTATCTGTGTGCCAGACAGGCATTAAAGATACGCTCCGTACAATTGTATCTAATAAATGTAATATTCCGCATATTGTATAAACGCACAAAACATTTTAGCAATGCGTTGATTGTGTGTATTGATAAGGCAATTCTAAGGGGTGGAATAACTTACCTGAATCTGTTGCTACCCAGCAATAACCTGGGAGGGAGTCTTCAAGGGTATAGTGAATATAACTATTGCTTTTAAGCAGGGGTACTCCATCATCACCTACTAACAGAAAATTTGCCTCACTTACCATCTTTCTATAGAATTGAAGTGAGACGCTCACTTCATTTCTACAGATGATAAGTGACTTCGTCTTCTTCTTTTAGTTAATGGCTTCTGCAGTCAAGAATCACACTTCAATTATTTTTTTTAACGTGTGGAAACCCCCACGGGTTTCACCCCATCGGTGCCGACGATGGGGTGGGCGTGTCGGAATCGGACCGACTAAAACCACACGGTGTCCTCCCCAAGTGTCCTTTGCCGGGCACCCCGGGTAAGCCCTCGAAAAGATAACGCCAGGTTTACCGGCGGATTTTGGCCGCCACCGCCTCCAGGCGAAACCCGACCAAACCAGGCCTCGCCTGGTTTGGTCGGGTTTTATCCCGCGTCGGTGAGTTGGCAGGCGTGTGTAGGACACACACGACACGCCTCCGCAACGGCCTGTTTCTGTAAGGACGGCAAGTCGGCCAACTGCCGTTCTCAGGCCCCGATCATGGAGGTCGGTAGTCTCGAGCGTAGACGAGGACGGGCAAGGACGCCGCAGACTGCGGAACTCGGAGGGCAGGGTTCTCTTTCGCTCCCTCTTCGCCGTCTCTTTCGCGCGCATTACCTGCTCGCAGAAAGAGGGGGCGGTGTGCCACTTGCTGCACGGCCCTCACCATGGTCTCCAGCATCCACGCTCAGGACCGCAACGAGATCCCCGCGTTGACTCGCCCACGCAGGGCACTCCACTAACGTGTGGAGCGCCGTGTCTTCGCCAGGATCCTCGCATGCTGGCACTGCGGTGTTGTCTCCCGGTGGATGCGCCATAGATAGTTACCGAAGCACCCGTCTCCGGTAAATATCTGGCACATCCGGTAGGAGAGGTCACCGTGGAGCCTCTCCAACCACTCCTTCATGATCGGTCCCACCTTGGATGCTCAAGTCGCACCCTCCATGTCACCATGAGTTCCCGGCGGAGCTGGAACCACTGCGCCCTGATTTCTCGGGGCTCCGTCCTATGGCCCCGCTCCAGCGCTTCCTTGCGCCACTGGTACAGCAACGCAAGGGTTCTCGCTTCCAGGTCCCAATGAGGGGTCCCGGCTAATCACACTTCACTTTAGTAAAATATTCGGCAGTGTGAAGTATGAGGTCCTATCAGCGTCAAAATATGATTGCACAGATGTTTAAAAAAAATTAAAGTTAAAAATATGAATGTAATCTTTAATTAGTAAAACAGTATTTTTCTTAAGAAATACAAATTAGATATTTTGTTCAAAAACTAGGTAGGTAAATTGAGAGCCCAGTGGCGTACGTAACGGATGGCCGAGACGAGGTCTCGAGTTTGATCCCCAGTCGCCCCGGGCACACACCTCTGACTTTTCGAAGCTATGCTCGCTTAGCAACGTGCCCGGTAGATGGCAATAGGCTCGCCCCCTATTACATTGGGACCTATACATAACTGGCGAATCGTGGGTGTGTGTGATACACCTCTGCCACCTTCGGGGATACAGGCGTGAAGTAATGTTTTTTTTTTTAAATTGATGAATCTAACATAGATCATAGATTTACTTTTGATACTGATTCATGATAACTGACAGACCAAGGGCCATAACGTACTTCCGGCTAGCCGCAATGAGGTGTGCAGGATCCGGTAGACTGCCGGTCGATTTTGATATGAAACCGCATGAACGCAACACTTTCGGCTCGCTGCATTTTCGTCGGCTCGCCACATTGTGATGGATATGGAATGAGTATTACTGTATTGGGTGTGTAATAACATACATTGTTGGGCTCCGACACTTGAGTATACTGGATACCTTAATTCCGATATCATACAGTCAATATACATCGCGATCATGTTGATAGCGTTCATGATATTGATGTGCAATGGCGATATTATTGATGTGCAAACAAACGCGATTGGTCCCTACACCGCAATCACAATATTGGATCGCAATATATATATTGAATGTCTCTACGTGCCCTATACCTAACAACGCGACGGGCCGTCGACGATACCGGATGCCGGGTGCTGGACGGCAGGCCACGTACTCTCTGGTTACAGCATCTCATTGCAGCTAGGCGGAAGTGCGTTGTGCCCCTTGTGCCCCTTACGCACCCCTAACGGTTGCCCTTTTTGATAAAGAAATACAATTTAACACATCTCTGATAATATATTTTAAGTAAAAAAAAAAAAAACAATGTGACAAGCAACAACAAGCAAATAACACGTTATCCTCCACCGGCACACAGGAAACAACACAAAACGGTTCTGCACATCTCCGTTATCAGAATGCACGGACTCCATACTCCAACAGCTAATATGAATAAAATTACGTCCGTGAACTGCCTCCATAAAGTCAGCAAGCCCAGGCAATGTGGATAAAACCAAGGACAAAGACGGTATAACCAGAAATATGGCCTCTTTCTTAAAGAACTCATAAATGGACTGCATTCATCAGGTGGCTGTTCTTTCTCAGGTTTCCGCTTAAATAATCGTTTTCTGGGATCTTTATTCCGGAAATGTATCAAGAAGTTTGTAAATGCGCTGCCTTCCATTTTCTTTATTAAGTACTTTGATGTTTGCATGTTGGCACATCTATAGCTGACTCTTGCGGCAGTTCCGCTATAGCCACTACCTTGAAACTCCTCTAAAGCTTTCCGTGCAGCAGCACGTGGATGTTTACGAGCAAGCTGCGCCCTGGTGCAAATGTCTCTAGGATGACGGACATTTCTATTGACACCAGTCATCATACGACGAATTTGATTTATACCAAATCTGCCAATTTCCGCACAATTCTCAGCTAACAAAGCCCAGCTATTAGTTTCTTCTACGTATCTATCCAGATCTTCCATTGCTTTTTCATCTTGAAGCTTTATTCTTTTTCTAATCTTGGCATCATGACTATCATATCGTTTTATTCGTGCTATTGATTCCTTTTTCAATCGCTTTTGCCTTTTCAACCTTGCCTTCCTTTTCTTTATTTTCTTATCTCGTTTCTGTTTGTAATATGGAGTTTTGCTTATATGCTTTTCTTTACAGACTTTACTCGCACAGATACATGGGGGAGGTATTTTTCGATGCCTTTTAAATCTTTCTTTTGCACATATACGCAGCCCACAGTAGCACGGCCTACTAATCTTTGATTTGATATAGATGCCTGCACCTCTGATTGCATTTTCTGCCCGTAGGCACGATGATCCTTTGTTGTCTAGTTTTTTACCTTTACCTTTTCCTGATTTACCAGCTTTGCCTGATGCGCCTACACCTTTTCTTAAATCTGCACCTTTTCCTACTGCCCCTGATGCGCCTACACCTTTTGTTAAATCGGCACCTTTTCCTACAACCCCTGATGCGCCTACACCTTTTGTTAAATCTGCACCTTTTCCTACAACCCCTGATGCGCCTACACCTTTTGTTAAATCTGCACCTTTTCCTACAGCCCCTGACCCCTTGCTAGCAGCTATTGTATTTTTTAATGTTATTGCTCCTCCTTTACCACGATGAACATTGGCGTATGGATCTTCATATTCGGGTTTGGGCGTTTTCATGCCAAAACGGCAGCCGTAACGACATACGCAACATGTGCAATTTTTGGGGTGACCATGTTTTCGTTTACCTTCAATATTACTACAAGCACAACACGTACAATTTTCCCCATGAGGTTGGTCACTTATAACTGGCTTAACTTTCGTCATGCACATAGGACACACAGCTGGTTCGCTGGCGGCTTCTTGTTTTGTCATGCGATTCTTATTTTTATGGGCACCGGGAAACTGCCGCATCATATTATCGGGTCTCAAAACAGCAGCATTATCTCTATCTATCACTAAATCGATTACTGGTGCACCTTTTTTAACGGCTGTAAAAGAAAAGGATTATAAGAAACCATTACTTTATTAATTTAAAAAAATATTTATATAATCTTACTTAAAAAATCTTCACCATAGCCCGCCTGTAATTGTTAAAAAGAAAAAGAGTAGAATGGGAAATTCTTAATCATCTCTTGCGGCATCGGCAGTCTCATCAGCTATGTGATTGCAAAAATGATCAAAAGGGATGTTTTATTCGGAGCAACCTGTTTTTATGGTCTCCTGTTTTAGAAGTGTTGATTCTAATCTCGGAGAAGATGTCAAACAAATTTAAGGCGCGTAGATATTTGTACCCGTGTTTCCGACTTCATTCAACCACGAGTTATTTGAGAGGCCTTAAAAAAGCAATTGTTGAGACCACCATTTTAAAATCGATAGCATCTGGAATGGTGGCCAGTACCTCATGGACTTCACCTTAGCTTCTTACCATCCAGCAGGGTGCTGACTGCACCCTGCTGGATGGTAATATGTAAGGAGTTGACGGACTAAACATAAACAAAGTTAGAAGTCACTTACATTGAAGATGACGACCTTCAAGTCTATCCTTGCAGCCAATTCCTAAATGACGGTATATTTCTGCCTTGTTTCTTACTTGCATATTCTTTGCGTCAACAACCATACTAAATAGCGGTTCAGGTGGTGGTTTGCCTTTAGTTTGCTTCTGTTCCTTTTGTTTCTTTTCTCCTTTTTGTTTTGGAATCTTTGTTGAACATACGGGGCACACACTTTGTGTAAGATCCTTCTTCGGGATTTGGCCAGCTGGTTGCTGGCAACAGCAAGGGTAGACGGCAGGAGCACTAGTTGGTAATTTAGGTTTACCTGCAACTTCTTCATTGTTAACACTTTTTTAGTTCCACTTATGATTTCTATGTATACTACTACAGAGGTTGGCTGTAAGGAACAAAACAAGTTGAATTCCTGAGACGAGCTCAGCCGAATACAAGGGATTTTCGATTTTGCATTTTTATTTTGCGATTTTTTGCGATTTTTTTTTATCTTGCAATGGTTCACCCCAGCACGAATCTATTACCGAAAACAACAACTCGATAGCTCATCTCCTTCATACCCAAAACCGTGACAGAAAATTGGCAACGACGACGTCGACGACAACTCGATAGCAATAGGGCTTTTCTAAAGAAAATCCCTAAAAACACATTGTACCACTTTGGAATTATTTCTCGCGCAAACTATTCAGTTTAGAGAAAAATTATATTAGAAGCCTCAATATCATTTTTGAAGGCCTATCCATAGATACCTCACACGTATGGGTTAGATCAACGTTTCCCAAAGTGGGTGATAACGCCCCCTTGTGGGCGCTGCAGGCCTAAAAGGGGGCGGTAAGAGACCCAGAAAAAAAATGGGGGCGTTGTGTAGGCTTCGGGGGGCGATTTGTAATTTCATCTAGCTACGAGGACTCTTAGACACCGACAGAGCTCTCGACTCTCGGCTACAACTTGTGAACATCAACTAATATTAATTAAGAGATTGCTCAAACTCGGTTCGATATTTCTCTCCGCGTAGTTCATGTATCTGTCTTGTTTTATTCAATAAATAGAAGAAAAATCATGTCAATCGGTCGCTCCGTTTCAAAATGAAAGTAGACACAAACAAACAAATAAAAAGACAATAGACACACTTTCGCATTTTAATAGTTATTAGTATTCCTAGATAGGTAATTTTCGTAGATAATAGACCGCGGGCAATCATGTTTTAACAAGTTTTTGTTAAATAACCCGATTTGTGCATTCCTGTATCAATCGGCTGATTCATAGAATACTTGTTCTTACTTGTTGAGTACAATTGAGCGTCGAATGAGATAAACGAGTTAATGCATGTTTGTCTTATTCCTGTCGGTGCGTGCTGCTTATGCAATCCTTTATAAACAACGGAATATTTAAAGATTTAGATCGGAAAAAGATAACATCTAGGTCGGGACTTGAACCAACTGAGTAAGTAGAGAACAAAGTAAGCATACAAAATGCTTAAAAATTTAATTGAATTAATTAGGCGGAGTCATCAAAAAACAATGTTTAAAAATGACTGTAAAGTTATTCATTGTTTCCGTAGTTCGCAAGAATTACGGTAGATGCCTCCAACGTCGCCTTAAGACGTATTAATGTATCGGAGAATTTCGAATATCTGGAACGTGTCTAGGTGGCTCAGTTGGTCAGAGCATTCCCCCTGTAAGGGAATGGCCGCGGGTTCAAGTCCCGTCCTAGATGTTCTCTTTTTCCGATCTAAATCTTTAGAAAAAAGTAAGCATACAAAATGCTTAAAAATTTAATTGAACGGAATATTTATTTTATTTTCATTTGCGGTTTCGCGCGTAATTGATAAGCAGTACTTAAGTTCAACACTTACGTATTTCTTAAAACAAAACAATGTCGGAAGTAAAAAAGAAGAGACGGCAATACTCTGTGGAATATATTAAATTCGGATTCATTGAAAATCCCACAAACCCATCGTCGCCTCAGTGCCTTCTATGTCTAAAAACATTTTCGAATGAAGCAATGTAGCCTTCAAGACTGCAAGATCATTTGAATAAAATGCATCCAGATAAGAAAGACAAGAATGTAGCATATTTTCAAGACCTAGAGATGAAGTATAGTACTCAGCCAAGTGTAGCAAAACTATTTTCGGCAGCTGCTAAGCAAGATGACGACGAACTTCGAGCTTCGTACAATATCTCTTTGTAAATTGCTCAAAAAGGCAAACCACACAACATCGGAGAAGAGTTAATTTTGCCAGCAATAAAGGAAGTAATAACTACTGTGCTTCATAAACCGGCTGCAGATATTATCCGAAAATGACCGATCCGGCTATGACAGGGAAATATTATATCAGTTGCTACGTATGGCGATCCGGCTATGACATAGTGCCATAAAGGCTTCACAGCGTACTTAAAAAATAAAATTCCAGATGTACTTGCTGTACATTGCGTTATTCATAGACAACATTTGGTTGCTAGAAACTTAAGTGAACGACTAATTCAATCACTGCAATATGTCATCAAAGCAGTCAATAAAATCCGTACCAGCTCTTTGTGTTACTAATGACGAAGATTCCAACCGTTTGTTGCTTCATACTGAGGTTCGATGGCTATTAAGAGGCAATTGTCTGACACGATTTTACAACCTGTTTGACTCTGTGATAGAGTTCTTGGAAACTAAAGATACAGAATTGCGCAACAAGCTCATTACATCGAAATATGATATAGCTTACATGACAGACCTGTATAAATTGTTCAACGACATGAATCTCCAACTGCAAGGCGATGAACTAAATTTAATTAAAACAAACAATGTCGTTGCTGCTTTCGCAGCCAAACTGCTTCTACACAAAAAGAATATGGGTAGACGTGAGTTTCACAATTTTCCGAATTTATCAGTATCCTGCAGTAACGACGACTTGTTTGCCTACTGCCAACATTTGGAAAACCTCCACATTGACTTCACCGAACGATACCAGGACATTTTGAACTTGGAAATACCAGGCTGGGTGTTAGATCCGTTTTCAAATGTCAACACAGCAATCTCACTGGGCGTCGCGTCGTTATGTACTACCTACTGTGCTCAGGTCTCAAGTTAACTCTTGCGGATTATAGTAAAAGTCTATTTTAGAATGAATGTTTAATCTCCGCTAATATAGCTCACAACAATTAATTAATTTAATTTGAAGTTATAGTGGTTTTTAAGAAGGTGAAAAAATGGAGGCGCTAAAAATTCATTTAGTCTCAAAGTGGGCAGTAGACAAAATACGTTTGGGAACCTCTGGGTTTGATGAAAAAAAAAAATAGAGTTTCAGTTCTAAGTATTAGCTTTTTTCTATTTTTATGTGAAAATCTTAATGCGGTTCACAGAAACCATCTACATACCAAGTTTCAACAGTATAGTTCTTATAGTTTCGGAAAAAAGTGGCTGTGACATACGGACGGACAGACAGACAGACATGACGAATCTATAAGAGTTCCAAAAAATAAATAACGCTGATATCCCTAAGGTAATTTTTTCTTTTAATCAATAATAATGGATCATTTATTCATTTATTTATGAAATTTAATAAAAAAATCCGTACCCGCAGGGGGAACGCACAGGTAGATTTAGTGAAGGAATTAATATTATTTTTTAACATGTTTAATTTTTTTTCTCGAAAACGGTAACTTTTAGCGATTAAAAATATTTCCGACGGCAAAAATGTTCACCGGTTAGAAGTTATGATTTTTCCCCGAAAAATTTTGTTTTTCCCCCCTCCACTTTTAGTTAAAGTTTTAATCTAATAGGTTTATAATTAAAACTTGTTGGTATATCTTTCATGGAACGTGAAATTTTGAGGAAAAACTGATTTCACAAAAAGTGAGGCCCTACCGTCCCCTTAGGCCGGATTCCACCCGTTCACGAACTTCAACTAAGTTTACACCCAAGCAATTTTTGACCGCAGTTTGAAAGCGATCGGGGCAAAAATGCGACCGTGAGAGTGCCCCAAATTTTGGGAAGTGGAACCATACATACATATATAAATATATATAAACTATTTGACCAGTGGTCATTTCGGACTCAGGGGGTCATAACTAGACCTCCTATGAAGATTTTTTTTTTAAATTCAACAGTAGTCGATTGAGAGATCGATTTCATCGAAATCTACCTTTTTTTTTTTTTTTTTATCGTGCGGAAATCCCTTCGGATACCCCCCCGCCGGCCAGCGGGGGCGGATATGTCGGGCTTGCACCGACTAAAACCGCACGCCGTCTCGGGTCTTCAGACGCCGGGGTGTAAGGTTACCCATAGAGCATATCCCTCGCACCCCGGCTGACCCTGGGCCATCTCACCACTAACAGCATCGCTCATCCTGTCTCCTCTGAAAGCAGAGGAGTACGGAGAGCGATGTGTTCCCGCCACGTTGGGTATTGGCCGACGATCAATGCCAACCCTATGAAGGGGTGAAGGGGAAGCCATTGACCGCCGCCCAGGGTGTACCGGCCGCTCCGATTCCGTTCCCCCCGGACTGCAGCGGGATCGGAATCGGAGCGACACTCGAGGAGGTTACCCAACACACACCCCTCATCGTAATCTACCTAAAAGTTGTTTTTATTTTTCTGTCACCCCAATAAAATAATCTATACAATTAAAAATATTAAATTAATTTATTTTCTGGAACTTTTTTTTCATTTGGCAACGGAACCCTAAACATCGAAATCTTTTTTGTTACGGCAGATTATATTATTATGTTATCTTCCTTTTAGATTGTTTATTTAAAAGCAAAGAATTAGAATGTAAAACAATAAAACAGTTCAATTGTTTTTCCATATAAAAAGGCTTCCAGTCCTAGCTTACGCTTATTCAGAAATCCGATTTAGTCAATTTTAACGGATTTAAAATACTTTTTCGCGAAAAGTTGTGATAGAAAAAAAAGCCAAGAGGATTATCAGAATTTATATGAGCTTTGAGGGAAGAAGGATGTGTATATTTTTTAAGAAATAGCACGCAGAGTTACTATATCCCAATCCTGTGTCGTGACCATGTTGCAGAGGTACCACGAGATGGGTAATTTAGCTGACCGACCCCGCAGTGGACGCCCATCTGTTTTAACTACTGCCCAAAAGCGCTATATTAGGTCTCTGGCAGCCCGTTACTCAACAATTAACGCTATTAAAATAAAAGCAGAAGTTCGGGCCGCCTCTGGGCTTGAAGTTAGCACTCAGACCATTCAGAATTGCTTGCACCAGGCTGGATTACGAGCACGGAGGTCTTGGCGAGTTTCTCTGAATTCCTTGAAAAGTCAACGTCGGAGATTGCAGTGGGCTAGGCTTCGCAAAATGAAGAAGACGAATCGCGAATCCGTACTTATCCAGATAACCGACGTGTCCGTGGCTGGAGAAGACCAGAAGACCGTGAAAGCCAAAGAACTGCCACTGCAACAGTTCAGCAAAGCGGGAAATCGGTGTCCTTTTGGAGTGGTATTATGATTGGAGATAGACCGCTTTTGATCCTGTATCGAGGCTTCATGACAACAAACATGTATAAAGCAGTTGCTTTGTAAACCATGGGCACCAATTTGTACTGGTCGATGATAATGCGCCCGTCCAACGAGCTCAACGAGTCAATGTTGCTCTCCGAGAATACATCACAAGGTTGGACTGGCCTGCCGGCTTGCCTGACTTAAACCCAATAGAGCACGCGTGGGATGCTCTAAAGCGAGCTGTTTGGAACCGTCAGCCACATCCCGAGACAGTGCCAGAGCTTAGGGAAGCCGCTATTCAAGAATGGGAAAGGTTACCCCAAGAAATGCTGGGTAACTTGATTCTCAGCGTGCCCAGGAGGATCACCACATGTTTTCGATCCAGGGGAGGAGTTATATTATATTAAATTATCATCAACCTATGCTAGTCCACTGCTGGACATAGGTCTCCCCTAAATGAGCGCCATAGCGCCCTGTCTTCAGCTGGCCGCATCCAGCATCTGCCCGCAGTCTTTCGCAGATCGTCATCCCACCTGGCCAGAGGCGTCCGACACTACGTTTGCCGAGTCGCGGTCTCCACTCAAGAACACGTTTACCCCAGCGGTTGTCGGTTCTTCGCGAGATATGGCCGGCCCACTGCCACTTTAGCTTGCTAATTCTTTGAGCTATGTCGATAACCTTGGTTCTCTGTCGGATGTACTCGTTACGAATCCTATCCTTCAGAGAAACTCCGAGCGTAGCTCTTTCCATAGCTCGCTGAACGACTTTAAACTGGTGGACCAGCCCTACCGTGAGTGTCCACGTCTCAGCTTCGTAGCTCATTACGGGTAGGACGCACTGATTGAAAACACTGCGGTATGGATGACGAGAAGACTAGACGTAGTTTCCCAACACTGCCCAACCTAGCTGGATCCTCCTCTTGGCCTCCTTCTCAAAATTGCTTTTACCTAACTCCACAATCTGCCCGAGGTAAGTGTACTCGGAAACAATTTCAAGAAGATAGGCCATCCACGACGACTGGTCCTGGATCAATGTGGCCATTGATCATGTCTTTGGTTTTTTCCAAATTCATGCCAAGACCGATGCGTCGCGAGGCTGAGCTAGGCCTTCCAGCATCCGGGTTAGTTCCTCTAGCGACTCCGCCATTAAGACTATGTCATCAGCGAATCGCAGGTTTGAGATGAAGTCGCCGTTTATGTTTATGCTCTTACCTTTCCAGTCCAGCGTCTTAAACATATCTTCCAATGCGCTCGTGAACAGTTTCGGGGATATGACATCCCCCTGTCACACTCCTCTGCGTAGTTGGATGGGTTTTGACTGCTGGCCCTGTACTTGGACACTCATAGTGGCGGCTTCGTTAAGGCATCTCAGCACCTCGACATAACGATACTCTACTTGGCATCGCTGTAAGGATTCCAGAACAGCCCAAGTTTCGAAGGAGTCATAGTCCACAAAAGCGAGACACGGCCGCCGGCCGGCCGGCAAGGCAAGTATATATATTCCATGGAACCTGGCTGTCTGTGGGCGCACTACGAATAAATGTTTTAAGTATTTTGTGATCGATTTAAAACTTAAAATCTCCAAACTAACGATGTGAAGTGCTTACAAGTTTCAAGAATACTACTGCAGTATCCTTACTGACGTTTTATTCTATAAAAATAAAAAATCTGTGAATTCCTCATTCAGAACATGATTGCAAAAAAATAATATAACCAAAATATAATTGGAAATTGAAAAGAAGGGCACAGTAAGTGAAATTATTATTGTTACCACATATTATACACTTTATTGTACGTCGCATTAGTAGTATACAATGTAGGTATCTACATGCTGCGTGCTGATTTGACGTCGAAATGTATGTAACGATTAATAAATTTGTAGTAGGTTTTAAATGGAGTTATGAAAAGTTTAAAGGTGACTATATGCACTGTGAAAATTAATTAAGTAATGAATGTAATTGAGACTACTACCGGCTAGGGCGAGCAGAGTTAAATAAAAGGTTGATTACAATGTATAGTATGAGATTATAATCGTGAATAGAATGTTACATAAATTTATATCTGGTATTTGAGTAAATGAACCTCAGGGGATGGATTCATAATAAATATTCTGCCGTGGCGTTGTTCGGTCCGTTGTGCAAGATGTTAGTATGCACTTAGCTAGTGGACACGTGGCTGGTGGTGATGCCGGCGTGCCAGGGTCTCCGCTGGTGTGCCTCGCTACCGCTAAGATGGTGCGAAGACCCCGGAGCCGACAGCAGTTGGCCACGGGGTCAAAGCGACCTTCCTTGGCGAAGGTTCCAAGGAAAGGGCGATATAAGAGCCGTCAGTTGATGACTGGGCTAGTGCTGTCCAATCTCGCTCGCACAACCATAGATATTTAGTAATAACTATCGAAACATACTAAAATATCGATTAATTTACGGATATTGTTTTAATTAGATTTATAAAGAATCCACAACGTTACAATACCCCCTCAATTAGTTCAGGGTTTTTGTTACCCAAAAACCCGATACTGGACTGCTCAAGACAATGCTCGACTTACGCTTACACATACATACTTTCTTACATACCTCCTCTATCATTTTCATCCATACTTTGCGGTTACCACTTAAATAATGTAGCACACGCTTCCCTCCGAAGAGAGTTTCCAGGATAATAGGCGCTGGAGACTCAGACGTAAATCTAACAAGATGTTAAATATTGAAATGTCACAGACCAACAATTCCAATGGAAAGAAAAAGAGCAATAAATACCACTATATATTTTCGACTATAAAAGATAAAGTGTTATGTTTTTAGTATAGGGCTTCTTTTAGATGTATACATTACCGCATCTGCAATAAGGCTTATTTAACGAGTTTACAAACCGCTCGGAAGAAGACATAACAAAGATATGCAATAAGGCTTGTTTTTGGAACTGAGTTTGCACGACCGCTCAGCATAATAGTGGTATAAAAACCATAAAAATCAATACCCAGATACTGGTTGAATATCCCAGCTCCAAGAAAAGGTATCCGTTGGTTTAAAACGCCAACGGACCCACAAATGGTACAAAACCATAAAAATAAGGTATCCGTTGGTTTAAAACGCCAACGGACCCAAAAACAACATCAGTTGGTTTAAAACGCCAACCGACCCACAACAACCTTTACTAGGCAAAGCCTAATAATAAAAGAAAACGAACATGAAGTTCAAAGTTCCTTCTCAAAGAGAGGAGAAAAGAAGAAGAAAATATATAGTAGTGGTAGGGTAATATGATTTCAAACAATAAAGACAATTAATTTGTCAAAAAAATATAATTAACAACTTTTAAAGTTATGACCAAGTCAATTTATTATTAAAGTGTTATTATTTAAAGTAAAATAGTTTATTATTTGACCCACATCAGTGAGTATGTATGCAAACATCAGTTGCAATTGGAACAACTAGTGTTCAAAAAAAATTTTTTTCAAAATTTCAAAAAATTAAGAACCCACGATTCAACAAGGTAGGTAGTTTCTCTAAAGTTTTGTAGTCGTTTATGTTTATATTTATATTTTGTGGCAAAAAGTAAAAAAAAAATTATTTTTCAAGTTCAAAATGACCATGAAGGCATTTTAGGGTTGATCCAACGGATCATACAAAAAATTGCAACAAGGCAAAATAATTACGGAGTTGAAAAAATTAATAAGTTGAAATATATATAATAAATTATTTTGGGGCAAGTCCAAAAAAATTATTATTATTTATTCACTAGTGAATAAATTTTAATGTTTTCTTCAAAAAACAAAAACATAAAAGGGAACAGTCATCCTAAGAAAAGTATTACAACATGATAGAACATTAACCAATAGGTTATAAGATATTAATATTTAATATTCAGTTATAAAAGTCCAAAAGTTGGTATTCATCAAAGAATAATATTATTTTGTTTTTAAAAAAACAAGACAATTTTTTAAACAATAACTAGTAGTAATTTTATATTTTAGTATACTGGCAACCTTTTTGATTGTCAAAACCATATGACGTTTGACAACTAAGTTTCAAACAATTTCAAAACAAACTTTTGTTCAAATATACGAACCGAAGATGTAATAACAATTGAAAAGTGTTACATTATTTAGTAAGAAGACATAATTGACCTGTAGACCGTGTCTACAAACAGGATACTTGAGTTATTTAAATTATAAAAGTTTTCGTAATATGTGAACAAGTTGGTAGGTACATGAAATTAAATTTTTTACTGGTGACCTTTTTATAGGTGACAATATCATTACGACCATTGTAGTGTTGAGATATAGGTAGTGTATTACCAACAGTGGAATAACAATAAGGAATATTATTATAAAATACAAGTTTTGTTACAAGTATGTGTAGGTATATACTTGTTTGCCACAATAGTGTATAATATTGTTTAAGTGCAAAGCAAAGTTTATTGAATATTTACATATATTTACAACAATAGTGATTATTAGAACAAAACAAGTGTTGTTCATAGTTAAGAAGTTAGGTTGCTATTTAATTAATTAATTTATTAGGTTAGGTTAGGTCCTTGTATTGTATTATGTTTGATTAAAAATGTTTTATATGAAATATATTGATTGTTTTCCCTATATTTAGTTTATAGTTATGACACAAGTCATTTTAAAAGGACTCGGGGGAAATGACTAATGCATTGCTGACTTTGAACGGTCAATTTATATAAGCGGTAATGATTTTAAAGACTAAACTATACCTGACACAACAATCCCATATGGAGAACAAAACGAGGTCTACAATTTAAGTATTTATTATCTTTGTTGTTCTTTTCAAAGATTTTATTAGTTGTATGCAGATCTTTTATTCTTTGTATTTCTTTTCAAAGAATTAAGTTTTAATTTATTTTTTTCAAATACAAAAGCTAATTTGGATACAGAAATCCGATAACAAGCAACACTGACTACAAAACAGTTGAGTAAGTATTAAATTTAAAAGGTAAATTAAGCCAAAGTTAAGTAAAATATAAAAGCTATGGTGCGATGAGCGAGATTGACAAATAATTTAAGTAAGTAATTTACTTCAATATAAGGAACTCAAATCAAGGAAAATCAAGTAGTATATATGTAACCTGTCAGTGAGTAATAAACTATTTGTGTATAATACATCAAAATAGTATTAATTTATCAAAATAAAGATAAATTTCAACCAGCAATGGTTGATATTATAACCTAATATATGTTATTATAATGCAATTAAAAGGTAAGCAAGTATAAAAATATAATAAATTCACTGACTGTGTACTAGGTATACAAAAATAGAATAAAAAGTAAGTAGATAATGGTTGAGATCAACAAGTCCAAGAAACAAAAGTGAATAGATCCTTATTTTACCAGTGGTATAACAGTATACAGTTAAAATGACCATAAAAGGTATTAAACCAGTCTAGATGTTAAATGCAAAATAATTGAATAAGTAATGTTAATTAACCTTGTTGTTATGTTTAACACAGGTGATTAGTTAAATGAATGAGTAATTTCACTAAAATAATGGAAATGTATGCATTATTCAGTTAATTATAAAAAAATTGAAATTAAAAATTATTTTCAACTACCTTCATTTAGTTAAAATGAAAAATAACAATAAAATTGGTGAAAAAAATCACCGCACTGGTAAAATAAAGCGGAAAATAAGAAGAAATAAAGTACTTACGGACCAAACACACAATACCTACGGCAGAATAATACCTTGTAAGGCGCCAATGTAACGATTAATAAATTTGTAGTAGGTTTTAAATGGAGTTATGAAAAGTTTAAAGGTGACTATATGCACTGTGAAAATTAATTAAGTAATGAATGTAATTGAGACTACTACCGGCTAGGGCGAGCAGAGTTAAATAAAAGGTTGATTACAATGTATAGTATGAGATTATAATCGTGAATAGAATGTTACATAAATTTATATCTGGTATTTGAGTAAATGAACCTCAGGGGATGGATTCATAATAAATATTCTGCCGTGGCGTTGTTCGGTCCGTTGTGCAAGATGTTAGTATGCACTTAGCTAGTGGACACGTGGCTGGTGGTGATGCCGGCGTGCCAGGGTCTCCGCTGGTGTGCCTCGCTACCGCTAAGATGGTGCGAAGACCCCGGAGCCGACAGCAGTTGGCCACGGGGTCAAAGCGACCTTCCTTGGCGAAGGTTCCAAGGAAAGGGCGATATAAGAGCCGTCAGTTGATGACTGGGCTAGTGCTGTCCAATCTCGCTCGCACAACCATAGATATTTAGTAATAACTATCGAAACATACTAAAATATCGATTAATTTACGGATATTGTTTTAATTAGATTTATAAAGAATCCACAACGTTACAATAGATAACAGATAACATATATGTGACAATGGTCGCACTACCAGTTTGGCTTGGGAAAATGGGTGAAATGGCCCACTCACGAAGGGTAGATCACCCACTCGCCGGCGTTCCCGTTGAAAATAATAATAACGGATGCTCAACATCGTGCGAAGTAGAGAAGGATAATGGGCTTCGAGGTGAAATCTCGTATGCATCGGGACACAACGCTAAGATGATGATGATGATGAATGTTTGAGTAATTGAAAAGAAGTGGAAAAGGCAATCTATTGATACTAATATAAAAGTAGGTACACCTCTGCCTACCCCTTCGGGGATACAGGCGTGAAGTTATGTATGAAGTTATGAATGTACAGGTACAATCAAAGTAAATATTAAGTTATGGTTAAGTCATATTAATAACATATAGGTACACCTACATATGTAAAGCTAAATTCTATGTATCCTAACCTACAAGTAAATTTTATAATGTAATTAAATTGACAAGATTTTTTTTCTTTACAGTTGATATGATTGTTTTCGGAGCGTCTGAAACTTAAGAATCTCTAGACAAGAGATGTGAAGTCCTTACAAGTTGCGATAGTACTTACAGTACAAGTTTAATGAAACAAAACTATAAGGACAGTAAAGTGGCATGACAAGTAAGTAAATTTATTGTTGTTTATGGGTACTTAATTTTACACTGCACTGATAGGTAAAGCTATAATGTATATTGAGTAACTCAAAATAAGTGGGAAACCAATAGGCAGTCTGTTAATAGAGAATGTAATATGAAAGTATAAAATATAATATATATGTTTGTATTCACATAATTTGAGTTTTAAAATCAAAAGTAAACATTAGGTTATGGTTAATAAAACATATTAATAACATCTAAGTAAAATATAATTTTATTAATAATGTAGGTTTAAAGAATTTATTTTCTCATAAGAACCTAATACAGTTCGCTTAAAATGAGATACAGAGTATAGTTAGTAGTATAAATATATTACACCTCGGTGCACCAGAGGTCACTGTGTACAAACATAGATTTTAAGTTTTTTTTTAATATATTCATATCGTTACATTTCTTAACATCATTTGGTAATCGATTGAACAGCTGAACTCCCTCAAACAATATAGTTTTTTTCCCGTAGTTAGTGCGTACCCCCGTTAGTTCAAGTTTGTTACTGTTTCTTAAATTATGCGACATTGTTTTTTTTTTGTATTTGTAAGTTAGTTTGTATAGATTTAGAGGTTATATTTTTTATAAGTGTGCATGTGTTGTAAATATAAAGTTGTCTTAAGTTACGTAGTTCTGTTTGTGTGTATAACTGTTTGGAAGGAGGAAAGTAGTGGTAGTGGTATAATGTTTTAATTACTTTATTTTGAACTCTTTGTAGTGAGTTTAGATTGGTTATAGCAGCCGATCCCCATACTTCAATCAGGTAATCCAGATGTGATTTAACTAAAGAATTATAAATAATGTTTTTTATTTTGTATTACCATACAGTTTGAAGTCTTTTTTAATGCCCCTAAAACTGCCATTAATTTTGTTTTGACATGCTCAATGTGCTGTTTCCAGGTTAATTTATCGTCCAGCCACAGACCAAGATATTTTTCATGACTTGATCGACTTAGTGTCATTGTTTATTGTAAGAGGAGTATAATCGGGAATTCGTTTATTTTGTGCCGCAAAAATCATAAACGACGTCTTGGATGTGTTAATAGTGAGCAAGTTATATTTTAACCACTCATTAAGTAGGTTTAGGTCTTTTTGAGCGTCTGTTAAAATATTATGTATGGATTTGTCGAAGTAAAAAAGGCAGGTATCATCGGCATATATGGTTAGGTGACCTGATAATCCTATGTTACTAATGTTGTTGATATAAATTAAAAACAGTAAGGGGGCTAAGCACAGAACCTTGTGGGCAACCGTATAGCATGTTTTGTGTTATACTGGTGTAGGTATCGATCTTGACAACTTGTCTTCTGTTTTCTAAATATGATTTGAACATTTTGTAAGCCGTGCCTTCTACACCTATGTTATACATCTTCTGTAAAAGCTTCTGGTGACTTACTCAAATGCTTTTTTAAGTCAATGAATATACCTAAGGCAAGGCTACCCTTATCTACATAATAGGTTTTAATTTTTGTGACAAGGTCTATTGCCGCTGAAAGAGTGCTAGACTTAGGTCGAAAGCCATACTGCTCCTCTATTAAACACTTTTTCTGCAGAAGATAGCTGTGTAGACGATTATACAGTACACATTCAAAAAATTTTGATATGACAGGCAACACCGACACCGGTCTGTAGTTACTTGGGTCAGTTCTGCTACCAGATTTGTAAATAGGACTTACATTCGCAACCTTCAGTGAGTCTGGGAAAATATCATATAGAAGGCAGTTATTTATACAGTTAGGCCGCCGTCACATTACGTCGGCAGCAGCGCGACAGCCGCGCGACAGCAGCGGATGCCTTCTCATTACAAATACAGCCGCGTGACTCAGGGTGGCCAGTTCATTTCTACAATGGACTCCAAAGAGGAAACGTCACTGTTGCTCCTGCTTTTGTTGGTTCTCCTTCGGCGCCATCGACGTCGCATTCATAAAAAAAAAAGAATTTGCTGGATTGATCCTTTGTTTCGAAATCGACATGTGAATGATTATGTAACAGTATTCAAAGTGTTGAAATATGGTAGTAATAAAAAATTCTTTAATTACGTCCGAATGTCAAAAGTCTTTTGGTGAATTATTATGTCTTCTTAAGAGTAGTATTCAGCGCCGTGATACTCCATTTCGCAACAGCATTTCCGCAGAAGAAACACTTGTTATAACACTTAGGTAAGTCTGTTTTTAAAGGTAAAATATTGAAACAAGCTTTTAACAATAACATACAGTGTTTGAACTTGAATGATAAATTGTTCTGTGTCAAATTCGCTCATTGTGAAATAATGCTCTACGGTATGTACGATTGCAACACTGGCTCGAAGCCGACTGACCGCACGCGGCTGCCGCGCTGCCGTCCACTATGGACAATCAAGTGTCGCGCGGCTGTCGCGCGGCTGTCGCGCGGCTGTCGCGCGGCTGTCGCGCGACTGTCGCGCTGCTCTTTTTAGTATGGAATTAGCCGCCGGTGAACAGCGCGTCTGTCGTGCTGCTATAGTCGCTCTGCTGCCGCACTACTTGCGACGTAATGTAAAGGAGGCCTTAGACAACCTTTCAGAAATTATGTTTTTTAAGCATTTAATTGCTTTGGTGCTAATACCATCAAGACCAGTACTTGTGTTGCCGTCCAACCCATCAATAGTTTTTATTATTTCTGTAGTGTTACATGGCTCTAGCTCATGCAGTGTTATATCATGTGTGTAGTTATAGTTATACATTAAAGTGTTGCTTGCGGCTGTGTGATATTTGTTAGGTATTTTACTCGCCAGGTCCGCACCAACAGATGAAAAAAATGAGTTAAAAATATCACATATTGCATTACCTTCAGTGATTAGTTCTGAATTAGATATTAGTTTGGGGGGAGCAGCATTATCCCTTATTTTGTTCAGTCCTAGGTCGTTAATAACGTTCCACATTTTTTTAGGTTCGTTGTTACATTTCTGAAATAAAGCAAAGTAATAGTTTCTTTTTTGTGTTCTTATTATGGTTTTAACTCTTTTTTGGTCTTGCTTGAGGTTTATTCGTAGTTCATCATCATTTGGGTTCATCTTAACCTGCTGCCACCGACTGTTCCGTAAGTTTATTGCATTAATAACATTCTGGTTTATCCAGTCTTCCTGTGGTTTGTTGAGAATTTTAGTTTTAGTTATTTTACTGTCATGAATTTGTTTTGAAATAAATGTTTCCAGATAGTGGTAGTCATCGTCATCGTTCTTGTAGTTAGCTTTTAGGGCATTGTTATATAATTTTTCATAATTAAGTGCTGTATAACTAGACTTCTTCTTAATTTTTGGTGCTAGATTTCCAATTTCCAAGAATATCTGTTTGTGATCCGAGAGGCAGGAGTTAATGATCGAGAAGCTTAATGAATGGTTATCTATGTTCGTACATATATGGTCCAATATTGAGTTGGTTTTGCTAGTTTTTGAGTAGGTTAATATTGAAGTCACCAAATACAATAGCCCTTCTCCGTTGCTCAAGTTGGGACGAGTATATGTCTAAAAAAATATTTACGTTGGTCTTTCCGGGTTTATAAATTGCTCCTATATTTCCAGCTTTTCGAATACTGCGTAAGTTAGCGTAAAAGAATCTTAAAGATGATGGATGAAGTGGGATATCTTCGTACTTATTTACTATTTGGTGTCTTAATGTAAAAGTTTCATCCCTGTGTTTATCCTTTCGTTGTGAGTCATTTATTAGTTTTTTTGGTCCGCAACGACTATGGTCGGCATGCCTTTTATATATTTGATAATAAGGTTATCTTCGCCATCCTTAGTACGTTTATTTAACTCCTCTTTTAGTGATTGAAACAATCGCTTTTGTGCTGGAGTTTGATCAGAATACATCTGCAAATTATCAGGCAGCTTAGATAGATAGATAGATAGATAGATATAAACTTTATTGTACACCAATCAGAATAAGCATATATCGTAAACTTAATTAACATATGTACAAATGGCGGCCTTATCGCTAAAAGCAATATCTTACAGGCAGATTTATTTCGTAAAAGATACTTCGGAGTGTTCGTGTTGTCGAAGTAAACTTTTATAGGACGGTTCTTGTTTGGTACATATTTACCTAGCTTAATAGTTTTCATAGGCATAGGACAGTTTTCGTATATCGATAATATCTTTATAACTTGTTCCTTGTCATAATTTTGTCTAGAGTTCAAATTTTTGTTATTTATTTCCGATATACCCACAATCACAATATTTTTCTCACGGTCGCACCGGTCTTTTAGTTCGAGTAGGAGGTTTTCGTGACATGAGATTAGCGATTTTGGTATAAAGTTTGTGTTCTGTTGTTCTTTAATTTGACGTATTTCTAAATGTTTGATTTTGTTCTCGGTTGTTTAAGTTTTCGACTTAATATTTTCGATATCAGCATTTATTTGTTCAAGGTGATGTGACAGGTTTTCTGTGGTTGATTTTATGATTTTGATTTCGCTTTTAATGTCTGATATTTCTTCTCGAATATGATTTAAATTTTCATTTTGGGTCATACCAAACTTTTCCAAAAATTGCATCATTTCCATCCGGAAGTTTGCACAATCACGTTTGTAATCATTTTCATCAGTTCGTTCTTTACGTTTTCTAGAGGATATACTGGTGTAGAAATCCTCTTCACTATATGCTGATAAGTTAGGAACTGAACCACTACCTTTTTCGCTACCGATTATTAATATGGCACTGGGCGGTGTTCTCTGCAGGCTCATTGTGAATTTCTATGCGCGTGCGAACGAGATGAAAAACAGCAGCGGCTCTCTTTACTCTAGTGGGTTAGCTGTGTTGCGTGCGGGGGCACTCACTGTGTAAAGCGGGGCTAGTGCCTAGAAAACACTATACTTAATTGAACTTTACACTGCACTTTTAAGAATCACTTTAGATTATTCGAACCTTTATTGACACAAATTATTCTAACATATTTTTGCACACGTCTGTCTCCGGCGAGCACCAGGTGCATATAGTTATATATAATGTTTAAAGAAAATGTAAGTAATTATGTAATATATATAATATATATAAAATGAAAAGCCGCATGAATGAATAATTAGAAATAATTAATAAAAATTTCGATACCAATAATGATATAAAGAACCTCGAGAGAGACTGTTTTGTCAACTGCATTAATCTAATCTGACTACTAAAGAACTGTGCAATAACAAGAATTATTGTCTCTATTTTATATTTATTGTTTTATTTTGAAAAACTCCCATTTTAATAAATTTTTGTCTCTTTTGGTATGTAAATTGTGACCTATTTCTATAAAACAAAGTCGGGTAATAGTCCAGTCGACAGGTTGGATAAAGTGGGGTTAAGTGGTAAAAGGTCAAAATTTAATGAAACTTCGGGATGTTGTTAAAGGATGGTTAATTAACATTTTCTCAAGTTTTGGACCTCGTGGACCCTGTGCGAAAAGAGGAGGGGGGGAGGAACTGCAAAAATTTCGACCTTCCTCCGGTTTTTCCTGAATAACATTTTTCCCTTACACACTAAGGCAAAAGTACTTCAATACTTATTGTAGATTGTTAAATTTCCTATAATTTTGATCATACAAATATGTTTGTATGTCAATTCGTTACCGAGATACAAGGTTTAGAAAAGAAACATAATTTTTTGAATTTGCTAAAAAATGCCTAAAAATGCTGAACTCCACCTTAGTTCTTCTGTTATACCTGAATTATGATGACATTTTGTTGTAATTATACTTCTTGGTTGCAATCACCAACTTTGGGAACCCCCGCTCCCCTCTCCCCCCACCCAACCCGATTCCAAAAGCTGATTGTCTTCTCTGATAAAAACCAACCATTTTCACATCATGTTGGTATTGATATTAGTTACTTTTCGGATCGATATCCTATCGATACCCCAGGGCAGGTAAAAAAAAGACGATATGAGATCCGATTCTCAGCACTCCATGGATTCACCGTGCGGTCGCCGGGTCCATAGCGTGGTACAGAGAGGAACACCATGACGGCGACTGGGACTTGCGACCCAGATGTAGGTTTAGGGTGGCCACCTTGTGATGCATCAGCGCTCACCTCCACCGTCAGTAGTGTTCCCCCCCCCCCTACCTATCCAAATTTGGTAAGATCCTAACAATGCCGCTTTTGATATACGTTTTAATAAAGAGCTTACTGAAGCTCTTGGCAATCCGAGGTCTTTAAGTAAGTTGTACAGGGATTTAGCTGGAATTCCCCTTGCTCCTACTTCTACGGCATAGAGTTTAACCACGTAGCCGTTTTTGGTTAACTCGTTAGTCAAATCAAAGTATTTGTTTGTCTTTATAGCGTGGTCTTTAGGTATATTAGTTTCCCACGGTACTGTGAGTTCTACAAGCACTGCACGCTTATGCGATCGTGAAAAAAGGAATATGTCGGGTCTGGATGATGAGGCACAGACATCCTCCGGTATCCTATAGTGCTTCTCATACGTGTCTACGAGTATTGTCCAGTCAACGGCAGCTATCAAAATTGAATAAGGCTTTTGAAGTGATTTCTTTGAGCAGCCTTCCTTTACAAACGCAATGTCATTTCTTTGGTTTGTGGTTAATCCTTTTTTCGCTCTAGCTACCGTCAAACTTACAGCCTCACATATGATTTCTAATACCTTATCATGACGGCGCGAGTAATGACCCCGGTCTAATAGCGTTTTACAACCCACTAGTAGGTGCCTAGCCGTACCAGTTACTTCACCACATGAGTTACGTGTTTTATCTGTGACTTTTCCCCATCTGACCAGATTGCTTTGGTCGGGGAGGGTCAACTGGAATGCATTTAGGTAAAATTTAAGTAAGGCCGGTGACCAGTCGTATATTATGGTACGCCATTTTAAGGCTATGGGAATACAAAATTCACCTAGAGTCAACCATTCGTTTTGCATTTCTAGGTTCATTGCGTGCACCTTATACGTGTTGTTTTCGTCTGCTTGAAGAAAAGATTTTGTTATTTCTTTATCTGTTTGTCTCTGAATATTACCTAGACCTACTCTACCAGTTTGCGAGCCTATCATGAATCTTTTATGGAACTGGAGGCGTGATTCGAGCTCCGATGCATTTTTATCTTTTGGAAGGACTTTTACTATTTCGTCTTTAGATTCCGATAAGACGTGCATTTTAGTTACTCTTAGGTGTTTATAGAGTTCTGATGGCTTCTTAAGCGTCATTCCAAAATTATTCGCGGATCTATATAGTGCCGACGGGTCGGCCGACTGAGCTAGCCCTAGCCACGACTTCAGTGTCTTCGTGACACTCGCATCTAGTTTTTTGAGGAGGCTCTGGTTTATATCATATATAAGAAACGGCCAGTTAAGATGCGAGGTTAAATAATTGTCATAGATCCAAGCTTTTTTAACATTACTTATTGGTTGTTGGTCTACCTTTTTTAAATCGATAATGAAACTATCAATTAATTCGTCCAAAGCTGGAGTGCAACCTCTGTTGTCAATCTTTCCTCCGAGGAATTTAAAAGGCACGCTTTCAGATATAGTTGAAACGGCAAACGGCGGTTGAAAATTTAATGCAAACAACATAAGCTCGTGTTGTACTGAGCCAAAAGCGTTTTCTAGGTCTATCTAACAAAAATTATGTAATTGACAATTGACAATATTAAGGTAAATACACAAGACATATATTATAGAGAATAGAGATATTATTGTTGAAAGGTACTCATATATACATGTACATATCATAGTAGGTAGTGTCATTCGTAATAATTAAAGATCTTTTCGGGATTTCTTAGCCGGTGTTTCTGCTTCTAACAGCTCGTCGTCCTCCGGAGTGATCAGACTGTCAAGGACGACCTCGCCGTCGTCGTATTCATCGACAATGCTTGGTGAGTCATCCTCGTTTAAATTAGTTGCGGGGGCGTTTTCGCAGGAGCCTGTGCAGTGCTTGCACATTGCTGAGCACCTAAGGCCTGCTTTCCTGCAGCTGCAAGCTCCGTGTATACAACCTTTGCTGCACTTGCAGAAAACAATCTGGAGGATGTTATCCGGCGCAGCATTTCTGGTTGTTTGGAGTAGCGATTTGTGTTGTTCTTCCCCAATCCATACGGTGCTGACGTGGTATCACAACCACTCACTGCGTGGAGGAAAAGTATGTCCTTGGGGGGAAAGGAGCAGGAACTTGGCGAGTAGAGGACACTGGGACCACTGCCTCTTCCACTTTTCTGAAGGTAGATGTTCTTTGTAGACACACCTAATGCTGTCAACAGAATAAGTATGTCCAAATCTTCAGCAATAATGATGACACTGTCGAATTCACTGGCCTTGGATATGGCGGTGTTGACGATCATCACGTCGACGTCCTCATATGCCTGCTTCACTTGGATTCTAGCATCCACCATTTTCGTCATCAACATCAAAATGAATGCGCTCTTATTTTGATCGTTTGCCAAGAACTTTTCTTGTGCTATTGTCACCATGGTAGATGAGGAGAACACGACTTTGGTTGGTGATTGTAATGCAGACCGGCGAGCTCGTTCTGCGGCTTTGGTGCTTTGATAGCCGGCTCTAGTGGGGTATCCATCAAATACAACAATCACATTGCTACCAAAGTGTCTCTGCACGTAGTTGATGTACATAGAGCACAGCATCTCGAACGTAGTTGTGGGAGTTTTATTCCACAGCACTTTATGTAACAGGTATCCTCCATCAATCACGTAACATTTCCTATTGCCAAGGTTGACTTCATCTACGAGAGTGAAGAGGGAGTACATTGCAGACTTTGTTCCCTTGCGCATTCCCTCCTCAGTAAATAGTGACATAGGGAAAGGTGCGAGTTCAAACTTGAAGAATTCTTTCAGATCTTCTTCAGATTTTTTGGCAATGCAGACATGCTGGAAGAGAGTGAGAGGATTGACAGTAAATTTTTTGCCAGCAATGTTTAACGTGCAGGAAATGGAAGCCAGAGTCACGACCTTATCATTCCGTTTCAGTTTCAATTCTTGAAAATTTCCCCCCACCACTTTCTTCATGCATGGTCGTGCTAAGTGACAGTTAATTTCGCCATGACCAATGATTCCTGTGTTTAGAGAAACTATCGCCTGGATGTGAAGGAATGGAGGGTGTTCAGTGAACCATGCGCGCAGTTCAGATGTCCATGTTGTCTCTCACTACTCGGGTTGGTCTCATGTCCACATGCTGTTCAGATGTCTCTGATCGCACATCAGCGAACAATTCTATTTGTTCACAAATGTTTCAAGGCACAGCATGCCCAATGTCCACCTAGCAAGCACGGAATCGCTTACACCGCGTCCACGAGTGAGTCCACCATAGCTCTACATAGCCCGCATGAGAACCTGCTCAATACTCATGTCGGACCAGATGCCCGACCAACATTTTTCACAATTTTTTTTTTTTTTTGACAAAATGTCATCATAATTCAAGTATAACAGAAGAACTAAGGCGGAATTCAGCATTTTTAGGCATTTTTTAGCAAATTCTAAAAAAAATGTTTTTTTTCTAAACCTTGTACTTATCTCGGATAGGAAATTTAACGATTTCCAAAAAGTATTCAAGTACTTTTGCCTTAGGGTGTAAGGGATAAAAGTTAGTCAGGAAAAACCGGAGGAAGGTCGAAATTTTTGCAGTTCCCCCCCCCCCCCCCTCCTCTTTTCGCACAGGGTCCACGAGGTCCAAAACTTGAGAAAATGTTAATTAACCATCCTTTAACAACATCCCGAAGTTTTATTAAATTTTGACCTTTTTCTAGCTGAAACTACCTGTCGACTGGGCTATAAGTGATACCATTTATAACTCGAGAACGGGTGGATGTTTAGATTTTATCTCTGCATATACTGTGCCACTTTGTGGTTAATTTTCTTTTTTGTCAGTGGGAGTAGTTATGTCGAACTCGAACCGACCAAAACCGCGCACCGTCTCGGATATCTAATGTCAGGGTGTAAAGTGGCCAAATAAAACAAGTCCCTCGCACCCTTTTTTTTTTTTTTTTTTCGTGCGGAAATCCCTTCGGATACCCCCCCGCGTGCCAGCGGGGGCGGTTATGTCGGGCTTGAACCGACTAAAACCGCACGCCGTCTCGGGTCTACAGACGCCGGGGTGTAAGGTTGCCCATAGAGCATATCCCTCGCACCCCGACTGACCCTGGGCCATCTCCGGTTTCGAGATGGCCCCCTCGGGTTTGGGAACCACGGTGTCCCCGTCTTGCCCTGGTTTGGGGGAGGGGCGCTAGTCGCCCCACCGTCCCGGCCTGCTTCTGCTGGGGTGACAGGTGGCCTCACCCGCCACCCCCAGGCCTGCGCTCATGGAGGACGGAGGTCGTTAAGCGACCTCCGGCGCCTGAGTTGCCTGCGACGCGCGGCGAGCAAGTTGCGGGCTCGGCGGACCGGGAGAGTTCTAAGTCTCTCCCGGGCGCGCTCCGCCACCTCCTTCGCGAGCATTACATGCTCGCAGAAGGAGGCGGCGGCGGCCCACGCGCTCGCGCTTCGCACCATTGCCGCAATCATGCTGCCGAGCGAGAGGACTCCCACCCCGATGGCTGCCACGAGGTCACGCCTCGGCGCCTCCCACGCCGGGCAGTCCGCCAGCGTGTGCAGCCCTGAGTCCTCGCTCGCGTCGCAGTGATGACACTCAGGCGTTGGCTCCTTCCTGATCCGATGCAGGTGGTCCCCGAAGCACCCCTTCCCTGAGATCACCTGCGTCAGTCGGTAGGAGAGGCTTCCGTGTCGCCTCTCCAGCCAATCCTCCATGATGGGCCTTACCGCCGCTATTGCGGCGTGCCCTGCGCTTGGTTGCCCAAGTCGTTCCTTCCACTCCACCACGATGGCCTGGCGGAGCTGGGACTGCACGGCCTCGATTTCTCGAGGCTCGGGGTTCCATCCCTGCTCCCGCGCCTCCTTTCGCCACTGGTACAGTTGCGAAAGGGCTCTCGCTTCCAGGTCCCATGGCGGAGTTCCGGCAAGGAGACTCGCCGCCTCGAAGGAGATCGTGCGGTACCCTCGGATGACCCTGATGGCCAGAACTCGCTGCGGAGCGCGCAGCATCTGCACAGTTCTGGTCCTCAGGGCCTCCGCCCATATTGGACACCCATACAGGGCCATGGACCGCACGATCCCCGCGTAGAGTCTCCTGCAGGAGTCATCGGGCCCCCTCATGTTGGGCAACAGCCGAGCCAGAGCAAGAGCTGTGCCCTTCAATTTGGGGGCCAGACTTCGGATGTGCTCTCCGAAGTCCCATCGGCCGTCGAGCACGAGCCCCAAATATTTCATTTGGGGCTTGATGCCGATGCGATTTCCTCCCACGATGAGACTGGATCCCTCGGGTGGCTTGCTCCGAGGCCCATGGAAGAACAGGGCCTCGGTTTTATGCAGGGCCACCTCGAGACCCAGCCGCCGGATCCGCCTAACGACTTGGGCAACCGCGGTCGTGGCCTTTCGGGTCGCTTCGCGGTACGTCGCCCCGCACGCCGTCACGAGCGTGTCGTCCGCGTAGCACGTGACGGCGGCACCGCCTACGAGCTCACCGCGAAGCACCCAGTCGTATCCGATGTTCCACAGGAGCGGCCCCAGGACCGATCCCTGTGGAACACCGCACGACATTTCACGCCGACCGAGACCGGTCACTGTTGGGTAGATGACGGCTCTCTCCGTCAAATACGCCCCGACTATGCGGCGGAGGTAGAGAGGCACTTCGTGATACACGAGCGCCTCCCTAATGCAACTCCAGGGCAAGGTGTTGAACGCGTTGGCGATGTCCAGGGACACCGCCAACATCACCTCACCCCGGGCTACTGCATCCTCCGCCAGAGCCCTCACGCGCATGATGGCATCCACGGTGGAGCGCCTCTGGCGGAAGCCATATTGGCCATCCGCCAGGTCCGGCCCCACTCTTGAGAGGTGCTCGACGAGGCGCTTCGCAATTACTCTTTCAAAGAGCTTGCACACCTCGTCGAGCAACACTATGGGCCGGTAGGCGGACGGCGAGTCCGCCGGGCGCCCCTCCTTTCGGATGAGGACCAGTTTCCCCGTCTTCCACAATTTCGGAAACTGGCCCCGCTCCAAACATGCGCTGAGAAGCCCTCTCAGTCGGGGCTCGAGAGCGTCGTCGACTAGAGCTAGGACCCACGCTCGGCCTGGAATGCCGTCGGGTCCCGGGGCGGTGTGTTTGGCTCTTAGCCTTCTCACCGCCAGCTCTAGTTCTACCCAAGTGACCTCGGGCACGTCGTCGTCTTCCACGTCGGGCGCCATGCGCAACCGAGGCGGAGTCATCCGCGGTGGAACATGTTCCACCGCCCGCGCTGGGAACAGGGAGCCAACAATTCCTCCGAGCAGATCCGGCTGGAGACACCGGGTTAACGGCGGGGCCTTGGGGCGCAGCTTGCCCCTCACCATCCGGTAGGGCCGCCCCCAAGGGTCCCGCTCCAGTGTCGCCAGCAGCTCGCGGAAGGCGTCCCGTTTGGAACGCCTTATCTCCGCTCGGAGGGCTCGTCTGGCCTCCCTGTATCCCTCGTACAACTCCGCCTCTCGGGCCTCCGCATCTGCGGGGCGGCGACGCCTCCTACGGAATCGGGCCCACCGGCGGTGCGTGATCACACAGCCCCGTCTGAGCTGCGCGATCTCCGACGACCACCAGTAGACCTGACCCCTCGGATTATAGGGCGGAGCCCTAGGCATCGCCGCGTCACAGACACGGGTCATGGCCTCCCGGAACCACTCCGCCTCATCGTCTATGCTGACAGGCCTGTCCGGCGCAGGGGCCCAGGCCTGTACGATGGCGGCTTCCAGGAGGAGCTCCCGATCAAGTCGCTTAAGCGCCCAACGTGGCTCGGGTGGAGCCGGTGCAGCCGGCGCGTCGCTCGCAGGGGGGGACACGTCAAACCGAATGTATCGGTGATCCGAACTTGTGTCCTCCCCCAAAACGACGCGCCAGCCCTGAACACGTCGCGCCAACGAGGGGCTCGCGAACGATAGGTCCACGATGGAGCTACCCCTCGAGGTCACGAACGTGTCCACGGCTCCCCGATTTAGGAGGACTAGGCCGAGTCGTGCGGCCCAGTCCACCAGTGCCCTGCCTCTATGCCCCGTCGCGCCCCTTTCGTGTCGGGAACCCCAGGCATACGACCAGGCGTTGAAGTCCCCGAAGTCCCTCGCACCCTGGGTAAAAAAAAGTATGAGACATTCACGAAATAAATCAGCTGATAAGGTAACCAACATAACTTGATTGTAATTGGAAACGAAGTTTGCCGGGTCAAGTAGTACTTATTGAATAAAATAGAAATATTTATATCCGGAGGGATTTCCGCACGAAAAAAAAAGGTATATATTTCTATTTAGAAGTAGGTGAATTATATAATATCGATTTCTTTAAAGTTTACTTCAAAGGAATTGTTCAGAAATAGTTTTTTATTCTTGAAAAATTCCAGTAGCTATGAACCAAATATATAGAAATATATAGTATTTGAATAGACTTCCTAAGGACTTATTATTATGATTTATAAAATGGAATTTTAAACTCCTGCAATTTTGAGAAAACATCGTTTTAGCTTCCGTATATTTTTTAGGCTGAATACGAACAAAACTTTTGTAACCGGTGCCCAACAAAAAAAAAAGATAAGTTTGACAATTGTCACCTACGCGTCACATGTGACAGATGTATGACAATGACTGTTCTGATGCAATTTTTGTTTTGTTTACTTGTGAGATTTCTACAAATATAAAGAGAAAATGATAGGTTATGCCATATTCAGACGACTATTGATTTATCTATGAATAAAGTGCATTATTTAATGCAGATATCGTTCACATATAGTGTTTTGAAACTATGAGACTTAAACACCATCATTGTATTCCTCCTATATAGCTTCTTGGCGTAATAAAATTGTAATATGTTGACTGTTTGTCAAAGTATAACTGTTAATCGAAAATATTTGAGACTTAAATAGCTACAAGCTACTGAAATCAGAGCAGTACCAAAACAATACATGAACTATTGGCTTGCAACAAATGCAAATTAACGACTAATCCTGTAGTTATAATGACCTAGTAAGGAGTCCTATTAAGTGATAACTATATCTTGCACAGCAAATGACGCATAGATATCTTACATTACTTAAATGAGCATGGTTCATGTGATGGACCTCTAAATATATTTCACATTGAATGAGCCAGATACATGCTATCCCCCAACATTGTGTTGATAATATAAATTAGTCAAAAGTTGAATATAAAAGCTGAGAAATAATGAGTCAGCTCCAGCTAATTCCCGATTCCTAATTTTGACTAATATATATCAGTGTAATTTGAGCCATATTGGAATTTATTCGGAATTGGAATTTATAAAAACCACGTCCATACAAAATGTAGGTACAGCAACAGTGAGGAAGCTCAAATGGAAATGGGCAGGCCATACATTAAGAGGGAAGGAATAATGGTCAAGGTTAATAATGTCCTGGTTCACAGGGCACAGGAAGAGAAAAAGAGGTAGACCATTGAGACGTTAGGCTGATGAATTAAGAAAAACAGCAGGTGTACGATGGTCTAATACTAATAGCTACCAATACAGAAAAGTTGAAAGAGGCACATAGACGGTGTCCAGTACAAACTTAGACTTAAGTTGATGTATATAATAGATTTAAGTTGATGTAAAAATAGACGTAAGCTTAAGTTAACATTTGTTAGAAAAGGTTGCTCGTTAAGGCGCACTGCGGGCTAACGACAAAAGAATACGTTGCTCGTTAAGGCGCCCTGCGGGCTAACGACAAATAGTAGTACTTAAGCTCGAGATTTTCATTGTAAATTAGGTTAAGAAAAGGTTACGGTTACAGATCAGATTGAGACAGAGGTTGTGTGTTGTATTACGAATTGTTCCGGAAAAAGAAGAAATTGTATACTGAATAAATGGGATTCCAGAATGTAAATATTGTTTGACTGCAGAGGGTTACCAGATAAAAATCGAAGAGTGAAGAAAATAAATACAGTCCACTAGAAAACGCTCTGTGGTCCACGACAGACGGAGTGTAGAAGAAAAGTGACAATTAAATAAAATTGATAATGCTATTATATTATGTAATTAACAAAAAAAACATTGATATGTTTAATTATTATTATGTTAATCTATAAAATTATTGTAAACTAAATGTTATCTGTCTGATTTAAAGGCTATTATTATTATTATTTCCTTTATTAAATTTTAAACACATATAAATTATATTTTTAAATACATTCCATATATGTATATAAAAAAAAAACAAATATATTTAAAAATATCAAAAATAGTAGCCCACCGGCATCGGGTACAGGGACCAAGCTACCGGTGGTTAGGGCTCCAGACAGAGGAATCTCCTCACAATACGTGCCGTGTCGAGGAGCACTGCCTTCTGCATCAAGCCCTTGACCCAACTGCCTAACGCGAGCCTCTGGAGATGTTGTTCGAGGCTCTTGGCAATCAGTCCGTGAACCGATACAACTATCGGAACAATAATCGCCGAATCCACACTCCACATGTCGACAACCTCGTGAGCCAAATCCAAATATTTAATTTTTTTTTCTTTTTCGGCTTTCACAAGATTCTCGTCATGTGGAATGGTGATATCGATAATTATTGCGCGGCGCTCTGACCGATCTATCAACACTATATCAGGTTTATTAGCTACAATAGTCCTATCAGTGATAATAGATCGATCACAGTACAACGTGATGTGCCCATTTTCGAGAACTGCGTCGGGCACATACCTATAGTACGGTACCTCTGATTCCACAAGGTTGTACTTTAGAGCAAGCTGTTGATGAACAATCCTGGCCACTTTGTTATGTCTATGCAAATACCCGCCGTTGGCAAGACGAGAACAACCAGAAATTATATGTCTAAGGGATTCTCCGGGACGGTGGCACGCCCGACATATGTCAACCGTACCATTCCTTAGTATATACTTTTTTTTTTTTTTTTACGTGCGGAAATCCCTTCGGATACCCCCCCGCCGGCCTGCGGGGGTGGTTATGTCGTGTCTCGACTAAAACCGCACGGTGTCCTCCCCAAGTGTCCGTTGCCGGGCACCCCGGGTAAGCCCTCGAAAGGATAACCCCAGGGTTGCCGGCGGACTTTGGCCGCCACCGCGGCCTCGCCTGGTGGGGTCGGGTTTTATCCCGCTTCGGTGAGTTGGCAGGCGTGTGTAGGGCACACACGACACGCCTCCGCCACGGCCTGCTTCTGTAAGGACGGCGAGTCGGCCAACTGCCGTCCTCAGGCCCCGATCATGGAGGTCGGTAGTCCCGGGCGTAGATGAGTCTGCGGCGTCCTCGCCGCAGACTACGAAACTCGGGGGGCAGGGTTCTTTCCCGCTCCCTCTCCGCCGTCTCTTCCGCGCGCATTACCTGCTCGCAGAAAGAGGCGGCGGCGTGCCACTTGCTCCCGTCGGAGACCGCGGCCCTCACCATGGTCTCCAACGAGAGAACGTCCACGCCCAGGACCGCAACGAGATCCCGGCGTTGACTCGCCCACGCAGGGCACTCCACCAACGTGTGGAGCGCCGTGTCTTCGCCAGGATCCTCGCAGTGCTGGCACTGCGGCGTTGTCTCCCGGTGGATGCGCCACAGATACTTACCGAAACACCCGTGTCCGGTAACCATCTGGCACATCCGGTAGGAGAGGTCCCCATGGTCCCTCTCCAACCACTCCTTCATGATCGGTCTCACCGCCGCAATGGTGGATTCCCCCCACCTTGGGTGCTCAAGTCGCACCCTCCATGTCTCCATGAGTTCCTGGCGGAGCAGGGACCGCTGAGCCCTGATTTCTCGGGGCTCCGGCCTATGGCCCCGCTCCAGCGCCTCCTTGCGCCACTGGTACAGCAGCGCAAGGGCTCTCGCTTCCAGGTCCCATGGAGGGGTCCCAGCTAGGAGACATGCCGCCTCGACGGAGATCGTGCGATACCCCCTGATGACTCTGACGGCCATCGCCTTTAACGGGCTGTTAAGAACAGCCACGTTGCGGGCCGCCAGAGTCTCCGCCCATACGGGGGCCCCGTATAGGGCCATGCTTCGCACGATCCCCAGGTACAGTCTCCTAGTGGGGGCGTTGGGTCCCTTAACGTTGGGCATCAGCCGCGATAGCGCGGCCGCAGCCCCCCTCAGTTTCGGGACCAGACTTCGGAGATGAGGTCCGAAGTCCCATCGGCTATCGAGTACGAGCCCAAGGTACTTCATCGTGAGCTCGATGCCGATGCTTACGCCCCCTACGGTTATGCCGGTTCCCGCAGGTGGTCCCCTCCGAGGCCCGTGAAAACACATAGCCTCGGATTTATGGAGAGCCACCTCAAGTCCCAGCCGCCGTATTCGACCCACGACTTGAGCAACCCCTGCCGTGGCCTTCAGTGCCGCGCTTCGATACGTTGCTCCCCGCGCCATAACGAGGGTGTCGTCAGCATAGCACACTATGCTGACACCCTCGAGCAACGTACCGCGCAGCACCCAGTCGTATCCGATGTTCCACAGGAGTGGCCCTAGGACCGACCCCTGCGGAACACCGCACGACACTTCTCGCCGCCCTGGCCCTAGCCAGCTCGGGTAAACTATGGCCCTCTCGGATAGGTATGCCTCGACAATGCGGCGGAGGTAAGGAGGCACTCCGTGATACGCGAGCGCCTCCCTAACGCAGCTCCAGGGTAGGGTGTTGAAGGCGTTGGCGATGTCAAGAGACACCGCCACCACCACCCCACCCCGCGAGACTACTTCCTCCGCCAGGCGCCTAACGCGCATGATCGCTTCCACGGTGGAGCGCCCCCGGCGGAAACCGAACTGGTTGTCCGCCAGATCTGGCCCCACGTTCGTGAGATGCTCGACGAGGCGCTCTGCAATAATCCGCTCAAAGAGCTTGCACACCTCGTCGAGCAACACGATCGGCCGGTAACCGGATGGCTGGTCCGCCGGCCGCCCCGCCTTCCGGATAAGGACCAGTTTCCCCGTCTTCCAAGCCTTTGGAAACTGGCCCCTTTCGAGGCATGCGCTAAAGAGCGCCACCAGTCGAGGCCCTAGTTCCTCCAGGGCCAGGACCCATGCTCGGCCTGGAATGCCGTCGGGTCCGGGGGCAGTGCATTTCCGGGCTTTAAGCCGGAGCACTGCTACCCCCAGTTCACTCTCCCTGACTTCGGGCACATCGCTCTCGCTATTATCAGCGTCAGGCGCCTGAGGCGGAGCCATACGCGGAGGGACATGCTCCTCCGCTCTCGCAGGGAACAAGGAGCCCAGTATCCCCTCCAGCCGCTCCGGCTGGAGGCTCTGGGTCAGTAGGGGCGCCCTTGGGCGGATTTTGCCCCTGACCGCAAGGTAAGGACGCCCCCATGGGTTCTGCTCCAGAGACTCCAGCAGCTCTTCGCGGGCCCGCCGTTTGGCCTGCTTAATGGCTTCCTGGAGGGTCCTCTTGGCCCCCTTGTACGCCTCATACAGCTCCGCCTCTCGGGCTGCCGCATCGTCTGGGCGGCGACGCCTCCGGCGAAACCTGGTGTACTGGCGGCGAGCGGTCACGCACGCTGCTCGCAGCTGTGCGAGCTCCGCTGACCACCAGTACACCTGTTTCTTTGCCGGGCCGGGCTTAACCCTAGGCATCGCCGCATCACAGATATGCGACATGGCTCTCCTGAACCATTCCGCCTCTGCGTCGACATCGGCAGGCCTGGCCAGTGACGGAATCCAGGCCTGCACTATTGATGCCTCCAGGAGAGCCTCCCGATCCAGGCGTCTGAGCGCCCAACGTGGATCCGGGGGATTCGCGATTGTCGGCGGCAGGTTAGTTGGAGGGGAGACGTTGAACCGAATATACTTATGGTCGGAATCCGTCTCCTCCTCCTCCACCACGCGCCAACCCTGGACGCGGCGGGCGAGAGCAGGGGTCGCGAATGCGACATCTACGACCGAACTGAGCCCCCGCCGCTCCCAGGTGGCGACACTCCCCCGGTTGAGGACTTCTAGACCACGGGTGTTGGCCCAGTCCTCCAGTACTCGCCCCTTGTCATTGGTTTCCCGGGAGCCCCAGGCCTGAGACCAGGAGTTGAAGTCTCCCAGGACCAAGACAGGACGAGGACGGCACGCAGCGAGAACAATGTCCAGTTCAGCGAGCCTTAGCTCAAGCTCGTACTGGTCAAGGCTTGGCGAGAAGTAGACGGCCACGACAGCCAAGCCCTCATAGTCCGCCGCGACGTAGCCTCTACACCTTGCAATGAGTGCAAGGCGCGAGGTGTCCGCGGCGGAACCCCCGAAGACGGTCGCTACGCCGTCCAGGTCCACCGGGCTTCCGGGGTGGACCCAGTACGGCTCAGCGACCACGACCACATTGATAGACCACTCCACGATGCTCTGGTACAGAAGATCCTGAGCACCGGTGCAGTGGTTTATGTTCGCCTGCAGGATGCGGATTGGCGTGTCCATTAATGGAGGTCCATCTCCGCATCCCGCCTCGAATGTGGCCGCTCTTGAGCGGCACCCCCGCTACCCGTTGCGGACGAACGGGGCTTTGGCCTCGAGGCGGCGCAGGTTCTGCTGTACGCCCGGTGCTCCGCCGCTTTGCCCTCCGCTACGCATTTGTAGCAGCGCGGCGGAGCATCACAAGCACTGGCCTTGTGCCCGGGCTGACTGCAGCGGAAGCACCGATCCCCCACGGTGTCTCCCGCTGTGCACTGCACTCCCACGTGCCCCACAGCCAGGCACCTGAAGCACCTGGTCTCGCGGGGCTGCAGGAGTTGCACCCGCGCCTTTAGGAAGCCCCCAACGAGGAGGCTCCGTTCGTCCGCAATTTTTTGCGCCGCTGCGACGGGGCAGTTGACGACTGCTGTGCCGTGACCGGTGGAGCTGAAGCGGATTTCTCCAGCTCTCACCTGATCACGGGGGCAGCCGCCCGCCTCCACGACGGCGGAGATGACTTCCTCCGTCGTGGCCGCGTCATCCAGACCCGAAATGCGCAAACCTGCGCATTTGTTGGGTCTGGTGACGCGGACGGCTTAGGTATCCAGCGACTCCCTCAGCTTGGCCGCTAGGGCGTCGGCTTTGGGGCCGCTGGTGGCGCCGGAGACCTCGAGGAGGCGAGCTCCGGTGCGAGTTGTTTTGCACCGGAGCCCCCCCTCAATCTCGAGTGCCTTGAGGTCCACTGAGGCTTTAACCTGCCTCAGGACCTGGGCGTACCCCACGCCGTTCTCCACACCCTCCGTCGTCACCGTCAGGACGACGGCAGTGGAGCGTGGGGCGCGGAGCCTCTTCGGCGCCTTCGCCGCAGCGGCTTTTGCCGCCTTCTTAGCCGCCTTTTTGGCGGCTTTTTTCGCCTTTTTGCGGCCCCCGCTACCACCCATTCCTCCCCTGTGGAGGAACGCTCGGGTGCAGCGGGAGCGGCGGTTTTGGCGGGGGCGGGGGTGCCGCGCTTCTTCCCCTTCCCTTGTGGCGTCGGGGCCACTGGGGCGGCAGGGCCGAGCTTACCACTGACAACAGCCGCGAAAGACGCAGTCCGTGTCAGTGGGGGACGGTAAGCCCGGTCCTCTAACACGCCAAGCCGCCTCTCGATGGCCGCCAGGAGCTGCACCACGCTAGGCGCAGGCTCAGGCGGCGGATTGGGCGTCGGCCTAGGCGCTGTTTTTGGCGCCGGCTTAGGTGCCGACTTTGTGGCCGGCTTTGGCGTCGAATTTGGCGCCGACGTAAGCGCCCCCTCTGGCGGCGCAAGAGCCCTCGGGTGGTCCGCCACCTCCTGGGCTCTTGGGGCCTTCTGGGCCTCCGGGGATCCCCTGACCATCTGGGTCAGTTCCCTGACCTCCTCCCGGAGGACCCGCTGTTGCTCCAAGGAGTTGGCCAGCTCAGTTTCCAGGCTTGTGACCCGGGCCCTGAGCTTGACCTCCTCCTCGGAGACGCTCCTACCAAGGAGCTCCTCCAGCGCCGTCCTGGCGACGGCGACGTTTTCCGCCACCGTCTTTTTTTTTCCCGACACATTTTTGGACCCCTTAATGGAGTCCGTAATGCGGGCAAGCGCTGCGAGGAGTTCCCTCGCCGCGGGGACGCCTTGGTCCCTGCCACTGGGTAGTGGAGGGACGTGCACCGGCTGCTTCATCGATCTGGACGCCGCGGTGGCCAATATTTTTTTGGCCGGCCGATCATCCTCGCTCGAGGAGACCGTCCGTTGTCCGGAGCTTCTGCTCCGGTCAAGGGACGGTCCACCCGAGCGAGGCCGCTTACGTCGGAGACCCTCCTCGGTCTCCATACGGCTGGATACTGACTCGTTGTCAGTACCCGCCGTCGACGCCGCAGACGCAATGTCTGCGTCCGTTTCCCCACCTGTCGGTAACGGAGTAGCGGGTCTGGTGAAGACGGCCTTGACAGACCGCGAGTTAGGCCCCCGCCTCACCTCCTCTTCACCCCCAGCTACCTCCGTTCCATCGTTTCGGATTCCTTTGTCCGCGCCTTGGTTGTCGTTGTTGTTGGTATCGTCTGGTTTGTTTTTATTTTGGTTAGTATTTTCCATATCTAATCCCACGAGTATGGGGGAAGGGTGGTCCGTCCAGGCGGAGCCCCCTGCACCTGGATAAGCCTATATACTATGGAGGTCGGCTGGTATCCATAGGTTTTGACGACTTCGCTGTCGGGTGTTATAGACTTTTCCTTGTCGTGGGCCGGCCAATAAAGGCAAGCCCTCCGGTCAGCAAGTTCACAGCGTACCCTTCTGGAGCCACCAGTCAGGTCGTTGCTGATCACCTGCCGATTACGGAACGCGAGAGGATGGCTAGTCCTCTCACTCCGGCGGCGGCACAAGTGCCCGTCGGCCCCTGCGACAGCAGTGGGCCAACCCGCCCCTGGATCCTCCAGGACCCTACGGTGGCATCCACCACTAACAGCATCGCTCATCCTGTCTCCTCTGAAAGCAGAGGAGTACGGAGAGCGATGTGTTCCCGCCACGTTGGGTATTGGCCGACGATCAATGCCAACCTCATGTAGGGGAAGCCATTGACCGCCGCCCAGGGTGTACCGGCCGCTCCGATTCCGTTCCCCCCGGACTGCAGCGGGATCGGAATCGGAGCGACACTCGAGGAGGTTACCCAACATACACCCCCTTAGTATATACTTCCGATAGTTATTCGTCATCACAACTTCGTCCATAATTGCAAAAACAAAACCTTCGGTTTCTCCAAATAGATCACCGAAGCGTAGCCAAGACACAGATGCTGGTAAGTGCACTTCCACTCATATCGCTTGCAAAAGTCAGTTTACGGCTCCTTGCCAGAACTGGCTTAATTTATTTCTGATACCAATGAATATGTACAATATGTGCCTCTTAAGATACAGGGGTAACCCTAGTTTAAGAGGTAGGGTTAACAATAATAGTAACTAAGTACTACCTATGTTGTAATATGCTTACATCACACTATCTGATATTCTTATTTAAATTTGATATCTCATTCACTGCTCTGTAATGTTACTATGTACTCCTTATTTGTGAAATAAACATTATTATTATTATTACCTATGTAAGCTTCTCTTTCAATGTCACTTTTTTGCATGTTGTGTCTACCTTTAAGTAACTGTTACATTAAGACTGGTCATCTATTTATATTGTCATGTATACTGGTGTGAATGTAAACAGTTGTTGGTGGATCTAAATAAATAAAGTCTATATCAGGCCCATGGAGAGCCCGATAGAAACGTCCATGCAACTCCTTGCTCTTCCATACATCCATACGGTCATTAATACTTAATACCACAGGTCTGCGCCAGTTCTCTTTAGCCAAAGCTAGCGGGGTAAGTCCGTTGTCTACCCCTACTACATCACGATGCATATCAGCTTCATTGTGTAGGAAGTATTCCCTAAGGTTGCACACCTCACGGTTATGGAGGGATTTGGCATTTAAAAAGCCACGTCCCCCGCATTTCCGCGGTATGTACAACCTCATCACAGATGAACGCGGATGATGCATTCGGTATGCACTAAGAAGCGTACGGACTTTCCTATCCAGGGTGTCTAATTCGGTCTGAGTCCACCTGAGTATGCCGAAGGAGTACATTAAAACCAGCATGACCCAACCGTTATAGGCGCGCACCTGACAAAAGACTTTTAAGAACTTTTTTCAAGCGGCCAAAGAAACGTTCATGTAACGATTGCTTCATGCTAGCTTCTGTAATGCCTAACGCCTGCGACATAGCCAGGAATTTATAGGTGTCGATTGCAGAGAGAGACCTGAGTTTTGTGGAATCTGAGAGCTCAACCCCATCAGATTCCACAATCTCACCTCTTTTTACATGCATGACCGCACATTTTGTCCACACCAAATTCCATCCTGATAGAGTTACTAAAGGTTTCAGTCATCTTTAATAACGCTATCAGTTGGGAATTGTTGGGGGCAAATAATTTAAGATCATCCATGTAAAGGAGGTGGGATATAACCTGACCATCTCTCCGCAATCGACAGCCTAACCCTGAATTCTCCAGCATATAACTGAGAGGGTTCAGTGCCAGGCAAAACCATAATGGACTAAGACTATCACCCTGGAATATACCCCACTCTTATCTTTATCAGCCCGCCATTCTCGCAGATCCGTCGACACCCTGGATAGCAAAGGACGGTACTCCATTGCCCCATACATGCCTTCAGGAAGGTACATAGAGTTGTATCAATTTTATACAACTCAAGCACCCACAAGAGCCATGTATGCGGCACGGAGTCATAGGCCTTTTTATAGTCTATCCAACATGTCGCCAGGTCCTTACGACTACGGCGTGCCTGTTTGCTAATGGCCATATCAATTATAAGGAGCTCTTTAGTGCCACGAGCCCCACTTCTACATCCATTCTGAGAGACAGACATGATAGAATTGTCGGTTAAGTGTGAGGATATTTTTACTCTCAGGATGGATGTAAGAAGCTTATTGACCGTAGGTAGACATGTAATCGGTCTATAATTTTTAGGGTCCGAAGCACTACCGGACTTGTAAAGAAGGTGGGTTACACCAGTGTTCATGAAATTGGGAATCAATCCTGATTCAAGACATGATTGCAATTGAGATGCTAAACGACCGTGTGAGCTTTTCAGCCATTTTAACCAAAAATTATGCAGTCCGTCTGGCCCCGCTGACTTCCAGTTAGGCAACAGACGGACTGCATCGGTTACATCCTCTTGCAGTATAGTAATCGGATCCATGATCCTAATAGGCTCACACGATCGCTCAACATCCCGCATCCAATCACCATCTGTATGCCTGACGGGCATCGACCAGATATTACGCCAGAATGTATTAGTAATATCATCATTAGTCATTTCTGTAGACCCACCTTTGGAACGTGCGATTCTGAGAATATCGTTCCACTCTTTTTTTATACCGTCGAATCCGGTTTGCCCACGCATAAACTTTTTGTTTCAGGAAGTCGATGCGCTCTGTGACTCGTGCCAAAAATTCTCGGGGTCTAATGTCAGTCCCCGAGAACGCTCGACTCACAAAGCGCATCACTCTTGGGCGTGTGTTGCCCGACCTGAAACAAATGAGCTTTCCAATGAGTGCCCTAGTCTCGGCAATACGTCGCTCAATTCTAAATTGCCAAGCCGGCACAGCAGATTTCGGTCGAGTAGCTATGTCGCATTTTGGAAATTGAACATTAGCTACTCGACCTGCTGCGACGGCCGCGCAATATAAAATTGAATGTGTATCACCGAGATCTTCGCTATTATCAAAATAATCTGATAATAACGAATCCAGGGCACACACTAACGCTACATTCTTTTTATGCGTTGGCAAACGTGGTAGGAGAGGCCTATTACCAGAAGGTATGGATCGATATTCCCGCATAGCACATTCCAAAGCGCTCCTTAATTGTTCGTTGTACTCGGTACTTACATCTATAGCCCCGGTATCAATCACTTCTTCGCCACAGATGAATTGTGAGATGGTCTCCGTGGCTGGTTGTCTCACAATTTGCGAACAAGGGGTGGTACCCGGGCTACTTCGTATGTTAGAGCGTAGCCTCTCAAGTACAGATTCATCCAACAAATGCCGATACGTTTACAGTTGGTTCAAGTACCTGAAACAAAGGCAGCATACGAACACGGTACGCAGTGAGGTTGACTTCTCCCTCTGTAGCCACAAGGTAGCCACAAAATATGCCCGCATGACGTTTTCGTTCATAGAAGTAGTCAATCGCATGCGGTGCACATCACCACCGGTAGCGGGGGCCCTATTCGAAGCCGGTAGGCGTCGGGGCTCCAAGCCAGTCGGTGGCCGGCCTCTCCCCTGCCGACGTACAGGTGTTGGCGACGTCGGCGGGGAGAAAAACTCGTCGCTGGAACTTGAGCTCGACGTCGCTGTCACACCCAGAGAACTTGCTGGTGGCTGTGGGACGGAGCTGAGCGACGAGTCCGGGGTTGTTGGGCGTGCTGCTGCTCTTGCCTTGGCTCTTGTTATCATCATTCATTGCTATTTTTGTGCATTTTCATTATTTATTGTTTGACAGGCAAACTGTCATGTCAATGGGTGCTGTATTTAAGGGTGAATATATTTCTGGTTACATATTTGTAGTTTATAAAATCAATTTAAATCTATTTTTGTATTCTGAACGTATATTGCACTATTGGTGGTTAATTTGTATAACAGATTTTAAAGTAAATGTAATTTTATGTTAGGCAAAAAATAGCCAACTGTTATTATTATACAAAAAGTGGACATCTTTTTTACATTAAAACAGAGTATACCTTAATAAAAACGTCTTGTTATTTTGGGTTAGGTGTATATAATTCTAGGACATACTTCACAGCACTGTCTAGTTTAAAACTCATTGTCAACATCACAGCTTTAGTCCCGGTTGCATCCAAAATTTGAAGTTTGGAGTCCGGGGTCCTCTCTTCTACTATTTCTTTTGATATTTCGGGCCTTTGCGGGAGCGACTGCCGCCTGACCCGTCAACACCGAGAAGAAAGCATACTCCAGGCTCTATTATTTTTTTATATCACTTAGGTGGCAGTCAAGCACAAGGCCCACCTGATGGGAAGCAGTTACCAGCGCCTATGAATGTGTGCAACACCAGGGGCGTCATCAGGGGTCGCGCTGCTGACCCTGTAAAAACCTAATACCCTTCTTCAAAAACAGTTCTTCTGAACACACCATTATATGGGAGGTAGAACATGCACAGAGAGGCAAAATATCATAAGGCTGAGATATTCCACACTGCCTGTAAGTATGGGATTGTTGACAATCCTCAGCGCCCGTCTTTGACCTGAGTCGGACGGATCAAGTTGGTACCTATGCAGCTTTGGATGCAACCGGACCTAATGCTGTGATCATGATGTCAATATGTCATCCATGATGATCAGATTAAGTACATACAAGTACCTACATTAAATGCTTGGTTCAATATGCTAAAGGCATTCCTCGGTTATTGTCTTAGAAAATAACCAAGGAAAAACAATGAGTAAGTATCTTTAATCAACCAACTTCGATTGCTTTTATAAATTAGATAAGGTATATCGTCACTAATCATCAATTATTACTTTTTAACAAAACACGGATCAATTCAATACCAAAAAAATCTATGTGTAAAGCTTAAACATTGCATTCGCCCAACAGCTGATTATAAGAAAGCCGCCATATTACATTCACGATACTCGCTTCACCACTAAAATAGACAGTGAGAGCGACACGAGAGCATATAAATAGTATTCTATTGTTTATCCTGTCGCTAAATGTCCAATTGTGGACTCATGGTAGCAAATTGAGCTATACTGTCAAGTATACTACAGATCGTATCCGAAAACATTAGAACCGTTCCGTTTTGATACGTAGTGTATCGACTATCGAGTCGGAAACAGTATCGTTTTACAAAATTCATGGTAGATCAGCCGTCGAAAACGATGCCACTGAGAAATACATTACAGTATACTACTGCCGTATTAAACACATGGTGGTGGCTGGAACTCGTCGAGTCTCCTGGCGAGACGATCTAGCTGTTAATACGATAAGCTGTTTTCACGAGTGGTCACGAACCACTCGTGAAAACAGCATAAAGACGTGGCTCAGGAGTGTGATGGGTTGGGGTGTATGTTGGGTAACCTCCTCGAGTGTCGTTCCGACTCCGATCCCGCTGGAGTCCGGGGGGAACGGAATCGGAGCGGCCGGTACACCCTGGGCGGCGGTCAATGGCTTCCCCTTCATGGGGTTGGCATTGATCGTCGGCGAATACCCAACGTGGCGGGAACACATCGCTCTCCGTACTCCTCTGCTTTCAGAGGAGACAGGATGAGCGATGGTGTTTGTGGCTGAGGCCACCATAGGGTCCTGGGGGATCCAGGGGCGGGTTGGCCCACTGCTAACGCAGGGGCCGACGGGCACTTGTGCCGCCGCCGGTGAGAGAGGACTAGCCATCCTCTCGCGTTCCGTAATCGGCAGGTGATCAGCAACGACCTGACTGGTGGCTCCAGAAGGGTACGCTGTGAACTTGCTGACCGGAGGGCTTGCCTTTATTGGCCGGCCCACGACAAGGAAAAGTCTATAACACCCGACAGCCAAGTCGTAAAAACCTATGGATACCAGCCGACCTCCATAGTATATAGGCTTATCCAGGTGCAGGGGGCACCGCCTGGATGGACCACCTTTCCCCCATACTCGTGGGATATGCTATGAATACAAACGTATCTATCAAAAAGAAACCGGCACCCGAAAATAAAACTAACGAAAACGGCAAGAAAATGGACACTGAAAAAAATGACGGAGTCTGCGCGGAGGTCGCGCAGCAGGCGGGCGTAGAGGTGACGCCAAAGACCGCGGCTGTGTCGGAAAAGTTCGACACAGCCAGCGAAAGGAGTAGGGCGAGCAGCCCTTTAGGATTGGGCGTCAAGGCGCATAAGCGCAAGCGGCGCCCAAGAAAGCACCGAACGGAGGAGGACGTGTCGGATGAGGAATACACCCTCACCGGGACGACCTCCTCCAGCGACGAGACAATGTGGGCACCTAAGGTGGCTGCAGTCCGCCGAGGGGCGCGAGGAGGACTGAGGGGTGGGCAACCCAGTCGGGCCCCCTCGGCCACTGGGAGGGCTGCGGAAAAATCGCCGCCGAGGCCTTCCACCTCGGCGGTGACGGAACCGAGCGGGAGGACGCGGTCTCTTTTGGAGAGACTCCAGAAGGTGACCGCGTCATTCCAGGGGTCCCCAAACCCTGAGCAGTAGGCGATGTTGAGCATTGTGCTCGACATCGCCTCCGAGAATGAGGGCCTGGCGGCGCAGCTGGCCGAGTCCCGTCGAGAGACGGCTCGACTAGCTGCAGCCGTCGAGGAGCTCAAGAGGGGGATGGCGAGCTCGGCCCAAACGGCGCAAAGGGCGCAGCCGGCGGAGCAGACACGCGTGACTCGCTCGTCCGCGAGTCGGTTAGTGCAGCCAGCGCTGTCGGCGCGGCCGGTGCAACCGGTCCAGCAGCCGGCACCGTCGGTGAGGCCGGCGCAGCCGAGGGCACCGCCGGCGGAGTCCTGGCTCCCCTATATGGAGGCGCTAGAGGAGAGGATGATGTGTCGGATGGAGGCCCTAATGGACTCCATCCGCCGTCCGCCTCTGGCGCCACCAGCGGCCGTCTACGCGGCTGTAGCCAAGAGGGGCCCCACCCGCCCGGCTGCGGGTGCGGTTGTGACCCTGCCGAAGCCGACTCCTCAGCCCCCTCCCGCTCAGGGTAAGGGGAAGGGCAAAGGCAAGGGGAAGACGTCCCCAGCCCTGGCCCCAGCCCCAGCCCCAGCCGTGGTTCCGGCCACCTCCACCCCATTGGAAGGGGGCTGGGAGGTGGCTGGAGCCAACAAGAAGAGGCGGAAGGCCGCCAAGAAGGCCAGGAAGGCCGCGGCCGCCGCGAAGACAGCGCCGGGGAAGCTCCGTGCCCCTCGTACCACGGCCGTCGTCGTCACCCTGACGGCGGAGGCAGCGGGTAGGGGCATGGGGTATGCCGAGGTGTTGGCCAAAGTTAAGGCCAACGTAGACCTCAAGGCCCTTGAGATCCCGGGTGTCCGGTGCAAGAGCACACGGACGGGAGCCCGGCTTCTTGAGGTCCCTGGCGCCGCCAGTGGCCCCAAGGCCGACGCCCTAGCGGCTCGGCTGAGGGAGTCGCTGGACGCAGCCGACGTCCGGGTGTCCAGGCCCATTAAATGCGCAGAAGTGCGCATTACGGGCCTGGACGACTCCGTCACGGCAGAAGAGCTCAGGCTCGCCGTGGCGGAGGCCGGGGACTGCTCCCCGGACACAGTAAAGGCCGGAGCTATACGCTTCGGCCGCGGTGGACAGGGGGCAGCAGTTGTCGGCTGCCCTATCGCGGCGGCCCAAAAGGTCGCAGACGGGCGGAGCCTCCTGGTGGGAGGCTTCCTGAGGGCGCAGGCACGGCTCCTGCAGGCCCGACCGGCCAGGTGCTTCAGGTGCCTGTCGGTGGGCCATGTGGGGGTGCACTGCACGGCGGAAGTGACGGCGGGTGACCGTTGCTTCCGCTGTGGCCAACCCGGTCACAAGGCCGGCACGTGCGATGCCCCGCTGCACTGCTTTAGGTGTGCAGCGGGAGGCAAGCCGGCCGACCACAGGGTTGGCAGCAAGGCCTGCGCCGGAGGGGAGCCGAAGCCGGGAGGCCGGCCTTCCGCCTCCAGTTCGCAGCGGGATGCGGAGATGGGGGTTCCATAATGGATCCTCAACTCCGCATCCTGCAGGTGAACGTTGGCCACGGTGCCCATGCTCAGGATCTTCTGCGCCAGAACATGGCACAGTGGGCCATAAATGTCGCCGCTGTCGCCGACCCATACACCCACCGGTTCCTTGGGCCTACCTGGGAAACCGCGCTGGATGGGTCGGCGGCACTGGTGCACAACCCTGCCGCCGGCAGCCCCCCTCTTGCCGTCGTTGCAAGGGGACCCGGCTGCGTGGCGGCGGCGGTAGGGGATATAGCGGTCGTGGCCGCTTATATCACGCCGAACCGAGACCAAGCTGCATATGAGCAGTGGCTCCGTCAGCTGGCCGTCGTCGTCAATGCCTGCCAGCCCCGTCCGGTCCTTGTGCTCGGGGACTTCAACGCCTGGTCGTATGCCTGGGGTTCCCGACACGAAAGGGGCGCGACGGGGCATAGAGGCAGGGCACTGGTGGACTGGGCCGCACGACTCGGCCTAGTCCTCCTAAATCGGGGAGCCGTGGACACGTTCGTGACCTCGAGGGGTAGCTCCATCGTGGACCTATCGTTCGCGAGCCCCTCGTTGGCGCGACGTGTTCAGGGCTGGCGCGTCGTTTTGGGGGAGGACACAAGTTCGGATCACCGATACATTCGGTTTGACGTGTCCCCCCCTGCGAGCGACGCGCCGGCTGCACCGGCTCCACCCGAGCCACGTTGGGCGCTTAAGCGACTTGATCGGGAGCTCCTCCTGGAAGCCGCCATCGTACAGGCCTGGGCCCCTGCGCCGGACAGGCCTGTCAGCATAGACGATGAGGCGGAGTGGTTCCGGGAGGCCATGACCCGTGTCTGTGACGCGGCGATGCCTAGGGCTCCGCCCTATAATCCGAGGGGTCGGGTCTACTGGTGGTCGTCGGAGATCGCGCAGCTCAGACGGGGCTGCGTGATCACGCACCGCCGGTGGGCCCGATTCCGTAGGAGGCGTCGCCGCCCCGCAGATGCGGAGGCCCGAGAGGCGGAGTTGTACGAGGGATACAGGGAGGCCAGACGAGCCCTCCGAGCGGAGATAAGGCGTTCCAAACGGGACGCCTTCCGTGAGCTGCTGGAGACGCTGGAGCGGGACCCTTGGGGGCGGCCCTACCGGATGGTGAGGGGCAAGCTGCGCCCCAAGGCCCCGCCGTTAACCCGGTGTCTCCAGCCGGATCTGCTCGGAGGAGTTGTTGGCTCCCTGTTCCCAGCGCGGGCGGTGGAACATGTTCCACCGCGGATGACTCCGCCTCGGTTGCGCATGGCGCCCGACGTGGAAGACGACGACGTGCCCGAGGTCACTTGGGTAGAACTAGAGCTGGCGGTGAGAAGGCTAAGAGCCAAACACACCGCCCCGGGACCCGACGGCATTCCAGGCCGAGCGTGGGTCCTAGCTCTAGTCGACGACGCTCTCGAGCCCCGACTGAGAGGGCTTCTCAGCGCATGTTTGGAGCGGGGCCAGTTTCCGAAATTGTGGAAGACGGGGAAACTGGTCCTCATCCGAAAGGAGGGGCGCCCGGCGGACTCGCCGTCCGCCTACCGGCCCATAGTGTTGCTCGACGAGGTGTGCAAGCTCTTTGAAAGAGTAATTGCGAAGCGCCTCGTCGAGCACCTCTCAAGAGTGGGGCCGGACCTGGCGGATGGCCAATATGGCTTCCGCCAGAGGCGCTCCACCGTGGATGCCATCATGCGCGTGAGGGCTCTGGCGGAGGATGCAGTAGCCCGGGGTGAGGTGATGTTGGCGGTGTCCCTGGACATCGCCAACGCGTTCAACACCTTGCCCTGGAGTTGCATTAGGGAGGCGCTCGTGTATCACGAAGTGCCTCTCTACCTCCGCCGCATAGTCGGGGCGTATTTGACGGAGAGAGCCGTCATCTACCCAACCGTGACCGGTCTCGGTCGGCGTGAAATATCGAGCGGTGTTCCACAGGGATCGGTCCTGGGGCCGCTCCTGTGGAACATCGGATACGACTGGGTGCTTCGCGGTGAGCTCGTAGACGGTGCCGCCGTCACGTGCTACGCGGACGACACGCTCGTGACGGCGTGCGGGGCGACGTACCGCGAAGCTACCCGAAAGGCCACGACCGCGGTTGCCCAAGTCGTTAGGCGGATCCGGCGGCTGGGTCTCGAGGTGGCCCTGCATAAAACCGAGGCCCTGTTCTTCCATGGGCCTCGGAGCAAGCCACCCGAGGGATCCAGTCTCATCGTGGGAGGAAATCGCATCGGCATCAAGCCCCAAATGAAATATTTGGGGCTCGTGCTCGACGGCCGATGGGACTTCGGAGAGCACATCCGAAGTCTGGCCCCCAAATTGAAAGGCACAGCTCTTGCTCTGGCTCGGCTGTTGCCCAACATGAGGGGGCACGATGACTCCTGCAGGAGACTCTACGCGGGGATCGTGCGGTCCATGGCCCTGTATGGGTGCCCAATATGGGCGGAGGCCCTGAGGACCAGAACTGTGCGGATGCTGCGCGCTCCGCAGCGGGTTCTGGCCATCAGGGTCATCCGAGGGTACCGCACGATCTCCTTCGAGGCGGCGAGTCTCCTTGCCGGAACTCCGCCATGGGACCTGGAAGCGAGAGCCCTTTCGCAACTGTACCAGTGGCGAAAGGAGGCGCGGGAGCAGGGATGGAACCCCGAGCCTCGAGAAATCGAGGCCGTGCAGTCCCAGCTCCGCCAGGCCATCGTGGTGGAGTGGAAGGAACGACTTGGGCAACCAAGCGCAGGGCACGCCGCAATAGCGGCGGTAAGGCCCATCATGGAGGATTGCCTGGAGAGGCGACACGGAAGCCTCTCCTACCGACTGACGCAGGTGATCTCAGGGAAGGGGTGCTTCGGGGACCACCTGCATCGGATCAGGAAGGAGCCAACGCCTGAGTGTCATCACTGCGACGCGAGCGAGGACTCAGGGCTGCACACGCTGGCGGACTGCCCGGCGTGGGAGGCGCCGAGGCGTGACCTCGTGGCAGCCATCGGGGTGGGAGTCCTCTCGCTCGGCAGCATGATTGCGGCAATGGTGCGGAGCGCGAGCGCGTGGGCCGCCGCCGCCTCCTTCTGCGAGCATGTAATGCTCGCGAAGGAGGTGGCGGAGCGCGCCCGGGAGAGACTTAGAACTCTCCCGGTCCGCCGAGCCCGCAACTTGCTCGCCGCGCGTCGCAGGCAACTCAGGCGCCGGAGGTCGCTTAACGACCTCCGTCCTCCATGAGCGCAGGCCTGGGGGTGGCGGGTGAGGCCACCTGTCACCCCAGCAGAAGCAGGCCGGGACGGTGGGGCGACTAGCGCCCCTCCCCCAAACCGGGGCAAGACGGGGACACCGTGGTTCCCAAACCCGAGGGGGCCATCTCGAAACCGGAGATGGCCCCGGGTCAGTCGGGGTGCGAGGGATATGCTCTATGGGCAACCTTACACCCCGGCGTCTGTAGACCCGAGACGGCGTGCGGTTTTAGTCGGTTCAAGCCCGACATAACCGCCCCCGCTGGCACGCGGGGGGGTATCCGAAGGGATTTCCGCACGAAAAAAAAAAAAAAAAAAAAGGAGTGTGATGGGTCTGTAGTATATTGAATATAAACCTTTTATTAATAAATTGTTGTTAAAGTCTGGTTACACAGTATTTTTCGTTCTATCAAATTTCTGTTACAATAATTATGATTTATTACTCAATTTTTAATTTTCTTTTATATTTCAAATAGGGTATTTCTATTTAAAGAAAACACACAACAACGTTCAATTTAAAAAATTATATCAGCTTATGCTAGTGATCACAAACTTTTTTGAGGTGTGTACATTTATTATAAACCTGATCCCGTGGCTCCACCCGCGCGGAGGTCGGTTCTTGTTTTTTGGTCATATCTGCGGTTCTACAATTGTAATTAAACATACGGCAGATTTTAAGTCTGACCTTTCTGATAGAATCCCGTCTATATTTTAAGCTTTTCGTAGTCTGGTTATAGTTTTTTTTTAACAGCTTTTTAACAGCATCGCTCATCCTGTCTCCTCTGAAAGCAGAGGAGTACGGAGAGCGATGTGTTCCCGCCACGTTGGGTATTGGCCGACGATCAATGCCAACCCTATGAAGGGGTGAAGGGGAAGCCATTGACCGCCGCCCAGGGTGTACCGGCCGGTCCGATTCCGTTCCCCCCGGACTGCAGCGGGATCGGAATTCCGTCACGGTACCCATTATGGGAAGATACCGATTCCCAAGTATAACCTAGGCAGGAACTAGTAAACTCCTGGAATTGGAACTTGGTTGGTTTGTTTCACCGAGCTCCACACATAATATTTACTAACAAACATTGTAGTTTATTTAATAATTATTATTATGATATATTTAATTAAGTGGTCGTGAAGTAAGATGCCCCATCAAGACCTCTGCGGACCCAGCCAATCTAACCTGGATCCTGGTGCACCTGCTGATCGAGAGGGCTCTGGTGCAGGCTTTCCTCTCGGGGTTGGGAGGTCAGACGGCAGTCGTTCCCATTAAATCCCGTAATGTATAAGCCAAACCAAAAGGAGAGAGTAAACAAACTGCGGGCTCCGAAGTAATAGCCTCGGATGTAACTAGGAACAGCGCTAAGATGATGATGATGATGTCTAATTAAGAAAAATAGTCACTTACGTTTAAAACAACTTCCTATTTTAGCCAGGCAGCCACTTTTTGCCACTTTTATATTTGTTGCTTGAGAACAGAAGGGACATACCGGTTGGTCGGCTTGACATTCGCAGATGTTTGGGATCTTTTCTGGGATCTTTTTGCCAGACTGACACGGGCAAGAATCAATTTTCGCACATAGACATTCAGCAGGTGGTACTGGTTCAGGTTGGATATTAATTTGACCACAGCAAGGACAAATAGGAGGAGCACCATATCGTTTAGTGTATTCTTTTAAACCCATCTTTTTTATCTTTTTAGATTCAGCCAATGTGATCGATTTAGAAAAATCTTGCTTAATCTTTTTAGATTCTTGCTTAATTTTTCGGTCACCAGATGCTAATTGAGACGGCCTAAGCTTTAAACTCGCCAGAGATATACGTTTGATTTGTTCACCAGCAGCTTGTTTAAGAGATCCGCCGATTACCCCGGTTTTCTTATTTGTCGGCACAGGAGGTTTAGGACATTCACAAATATTCTTTTTAGAACATTCACAAATATTCTTTTTCGATTTTAGTTTTTCTTTGTCACCAGCTGGTATAGGTGTAACACCTATAGCAGGCTGTTTTGGTTGTACATCTGTTGCTTTTTTCGGTTTTGCGGGTCCAGGTTCTTTAGCAGGGATATGTTTAAATATATTCTTGTTAGAACATTCACAAATATTCTTTTTAGAACATTTACAAATATTCTTTTTCGATTTTAGTTTTTCTTTTTCACCTGCCGGTGTAACACCTTTAGCAGGCTTTATTGGTTTTACATCTGTTGCTTTTATAGAAAGGCCTTCAATCTTTTGCGATATACGAGCTTTTAAATCTGTAATTATAGGTTTTGCGGGTCCAGGTTCTTTAAATATATTCTTGTTAGAACATTCACAAATATTCTTTTTAGAACATTTACAAATATTCTTTTTAGAACATTTACAAATATTCTTTTTAGAACATTTACAAATACTCTTTTTCGATTTTAGTTTTTCTTTTTCACCAGCTGGTATAGGTTTTGCTTTTCTAGAAAGGCCTTCAATCTTTTTCGATATACTTCTTCTTATAGAAAGGCCTTCAATCTTTTTCGATATACGAGCTTTTAAATCTGCAATTGTAGGTTTTGCGGGTCCAAGTTCTTTAGCAGGGATATGTTTAAAACAGACACAGATCATTCCAGGTTTTGTTTCGATACCACACTTACACTTGCGGTGGAGTTTGTCACATTTACATTTATGGTGCTTCTTTTTATCTGCCTTAGATACAGGCGCTTTACGCTTCTTTGGTCTGCCAGTCTCAGGTTCATCTGCTTTAGCTTTGTTGACTTTACTTTTCTTTGTTACAAGGGCATCAGGTTCATCTGATTCAAAATCCGCTCTAATTCTCTTCATAGATTTTAGGGATGTCGATATTTTATTAAGTACACGCTTCTTTTGTTTATCTGTTTTTTCCTCCTCTGGCATAGAATCACCAAAACAGACACATATCATTCCAGATTTTGTTTTTGCACGACATTGACACACATTCTTTTTGCAATAACATACTGTATCCTTTTTAGTACTTTTAGATTTGCCTTTACGTTTCTTTGATTCAGGACTTATAGGGTCCTTAAATTCAGACTCCTCATCGGAGTCCGGTTTAATCTTCTTAAGTTTTTGTTTCTTTACATCAGGAGGTTGAGACTTTTTAAGTTTCGACTCCTTGCGAATTTTTTGTTTGATCTCCCCATCGGGTTTTTGTCTTTTTTCAGCATCAAGTGGGCTCTTAGAAGGGCGATTTTTAATCTTTTTTACATGAAGTGTTTTTTCTTCCGGCTTTGGAGGTGTAGGATCAAAGCACCGTGGTAAACATTTACAGATTGATTTACTGATTGCTTTCATTTTTTTGCATTCCTTTCCATATTCGCATTTCTCTATTCTGCATATATCTAAACTATCAGGTTTTGATTCAGACCCACCAGGAAAAATCTGTTCCATCTTTTTCAATTTCGTTTTAGATTTTTGACCTTTGGGCTTTTTATCTGTGTCTTTCTTTTTGAGACCACTCGCTAACTCAAATGATTTTGATTTTATAGACTGACCAAGCCTTTGTAATACATGTTTCTTTTCGTCTCGTGTAACTTTATCTTTACCAGAAGTTGCCGGCTCTATCGGTGTAGGCCCAACAAAACCCTGTGTTTGGCATGTACAAACCATAGATTGACATTTACAAAGGATAGATTTGCATTTACAAACGAAGGATTTACCTTTACATTCACATACAGGGAACTTCTTATATGTGTCCGATTTAAGTTGTCTTTGGTCGCTAATTGGTATTATTGGCTCAGGCTCTATAGGAATAGATTCTCGTTTTTTTTGTTTTTCGAGTTTGCCTTTGTTAGGTTCCTTTAGCATTTTCTTCTGCTTACTTACATTGACTTCTTCAGGTTGGCGTTTATCTAGAGCTTGTTTAGACTTAGGTTTTTGCCACATAGATACAGGAGGAATTTTAATTTCCTCAGGTTTTTGATATTGAGTATTATCAAGATATTGTTGCACACATTTACAGACATTGCGAAGATTCTTTTGTTTCTTTTTTTTTTCACATACACAGACATTAGGACTATTATCTTTATTACCCACAGTTTCTGGTAATTTTAGGTTATCAATTTGTATAGCGCCTGTTTCTGAATAAGGCATGACTATTTCCATATCTGGGCTTTGTATTGGTTTTGTTTTAAGAATTCCTTTTGCTTTTGGAGATGGAGGACTTTTTTCATCTTTCTTATTAAAACCAAAATGCCATAAGCCTTTACTCCCTTTCCTTTCCTTACCCTTGGTATCTTGAAGTACATTATTTTCGGGAGTGGTATTAGCAGGTTGTTTTTTATAATCAATCCTTTTCTCTAATATTTCATCCAACTTTTTATGCATACTTTTAGTTTGTCTATTTTTTAATTTTAAGATACAAAAGCACCTTTTAGCCGTAGAGAATGGAAAAGCTCCGGTGCCAACTGATTTTGATTTCAGGGCTTGTGTTGCGGATATCGAAATATTTTTACATCCTCTCTTAGCTTTAAATATTTTAAGACATACTTTTGGATCACATACGTCAGGTACACAGACATTTGGCTCGCATTCATATAAATTTGAATATTGTTTTCTTTTTGTAGAAGTACTTTTATCGTAACTCAATACGTCTGACTTTACTGACAACGCGTTATAGCTGACCTTTGTTGATTTACTTCTTAAGCGCCGGGATGGTTGAAATTGATCAATACAATTACAATCAGGCATTTTACATTTACAATCAGGCTTTTTACATGTACAAACTGGCTTTTTACATGTACAAACTGGCTTTTGACATTGACATACTGGCTTTTCACATGTACATACCGGCTTTTCACATTTACATATAGGCATGTTACATTTACATATATATTTTTGACCTTTTTCGATTTTATCTGGAACTTTACTTATTTTACTTTTAGTTTTTTCCATTTGACTTCTACTTTCTTCAATTTTACTTTTACTTTTTTCAATTTTACTTTTACTTTTTTCAATTTTACTTTTACTTTTTTCAATTTTACTTTTACTTTTTTCAATTTTACTTTTATCCGGTTTAATCGTACTTCTGCGCTCACTCAAGTCGATGTCACATATATCTTGTAGTTTACTTGAGACTCCATATTTGCTTTTACTGCTTTTACCAGAACCTTCTAATTTACTTCTAAAGCTTTTAATTGATGGTTTTACGGTTGATGATTTAGTTTTTTCTGATTTCTGTGTAACTCCTAATTCACTTACTTCGGTTTTTTCCGAGCCTTCATATTCACTTTCTTCCATTTTTTCAGAACCTTCATATTTACTTTCTTCTGTTTTTTCAGAACCTTCATATTCGCTTTCATCTGTTTTCTTTGTTACTTCAGATTTAGTTTCTTCGGAACCCTCTGAAACTGTAGCTCCACTTTCTTCAGTTTTCGCCGAACCACTAAGCGTACTTTTGGTAGTCTTATCTAATACTTTAAGTTTACTTTTTTTACTTTTGTCTATACTCTGTTTAGGTGGAGATGCTTTTGTACTAGTACGAGTACAAAAGCATCTGATTCTTTGAAGAATACCAGTCCCTGCATCAGTTTGACCTGTAAAGTATCAATAATTTTACGTAAAGTTCCAGTTTGTTGTTCCAATAAATATTTTATCAGTCAAGATTAGTACTAGCTGTGCCCAGTGATTTCACTCATCACACTCGGTTCTGTTTAGGCGGCCCCCCATTCCCACCGTTATTCCACTTTTTTCTTATTGCTGGGCTCCTAAGAGTTAAATAGAATTAAATAGCCCTAAAAGCCTTAACCTTGCTCAAAAATTGGGCTACACAATGATTTTTTCAGAACGTATGAGTAATTTCAAAGATTAACACTTTCAAAGAAACATACTCTTCAGATTCATTATTATTAGTAATAAATATAGGTCATATTTTCTTGATTTGACGATTAAGATTTTGAAGGACTGCTGCAATATGGAAGTAAAGATTTTTCCGTCAATAAAATGAATAGCCGTGAAAACTCAAGGCATAGTAATCCATAAAGCACCATTCTAATAATACACTTAAATTACGGCTGGTATAGGATAAAAAATATGCTCATGTTCTTATCTTGTTTCCAATCTCAAAATATCTTCCATAGTGTTGATGGGAATCTACTTCCAAACTTTAAATCATTACTTTACCTAAAATTACACTATCACCGTTTGAAAAAGATTATAATTATTATTTTTTTTTTTAATACCACTCAGGTGGCAGACAAGCTCACGGCCCACCTGATGGGAAGTGGTTACCGCGGCCTATGGACGTGTGCAACACCAGGGGCGTCACACTCGCACTGCCGACCCTGTAAAAACCTTCTAATGCCCTTCTTGAAGAACCCCATATTGTAGTCGCTTGGGAAAACCACAGCAGGGAGATCATTCCACAGCCTGTGGGTGCGCGGAATGAAGTGCCTTTCATATCTAACTGTACGCACCGTTTCCGGTCGCAACGTGTGAGGATGAATTCCCTGTCTGTGGCGAGCGGTGCGATGATAGAATGTGGCCGTGGGCTGGGCTGACCGCTATTGCCTCACCTTGACTCTCGATGGCTTGCGCCCAGCGGTGTGTGAGATACACAAGAAGGTCACCGGTAGAGCGACTGTGGCGGAAGCCGTACTGTCGGTCGCTCAATAGATCGTTTCCTTCAAGGTATCTCAGGAGCTGTATGTTAATGACACGCTTCATTACCTTCGAGAGAAGGGAGGTGATAGCGATAGGCCTGTAATTGGACGGGTCTGTCCTATCGCCTTTCTTAGGCACAGGGTGCACGAATGCAGTCTTCCACGAAGCTGGGACTTGTCTCGTGGAGTAAGAGAGCGCAAAAAGCTGTGTAAGAACAGGGCACAACTCTGGAGCACACTGCTTAAGCACCATCGCCGATATGCCGTCAGGCCCACTCGACTTGCGAACATCTAGGGACTTCAATTCCCGCCGGACCACCCGTTGTGTGATTTTGATTTCTGGCATAGAAACACCACACCAGGGGATAGTGGGTGGCTCGGCATTCCCATCATTCATGGTCGAGTTTGACGCAAAGAGGTCACCTAAAAGACAGGCTTTCTCCCTTACGCCATGGGCCAGATTACCGTCGGGTTTTTGCAGCGGCGGCAGACAAGACCGACAAAAATTTCCCTCGGCAGCTTTGGCAAGCGACCAGAATGCACGACTACCAGATGGGTACCGCGCCAGCCGTTCACCAATTCTGCCGATGAATTCAAATTTAGCCCTGGCCGTATAATAACTTATAAATAATACACATACCTTTTTTTCCATCCAAAGCTAAGGAGTCGTCCTCTTTGTAGAATTGCATACTAAAATTAATGTTAGATCCAATTGTATAGACCCGTCTTCGCGGAGGCTTCATTAAAAATTTTTCGAGTTCAGGGGGCATTCGAGTGGGTCTTGAACGAGCTATGCGGGAAGCACGGTCTGTTCGAATGTTCATAAACTTACGATATTTGCTTGATCTAGACAGTCGATCTAATCGATCTAGTCTGTCTAACTTATCAAGTTGATCTAGTCGATTGTCAGGCTCCCTTAGCATTTTCGAAAACTTGCGGTATTGGCCTGAATAAATCGATTTACGTCCTTCTTCAGGTTCCATTGGCCTGTTCATTGATTTACGGTATTTGCCAGAATGAATCGATTTTCGTAATACTTCTTCCGGCTCCATTGGAAATTTCATTGACCTTCGATGTTTGCTCGAAAAAACCGATTTAGTTTTAGGTTCAGCTTCAGGTTGAACTACTGACTCTGATTCAATATTCATTCCCTTGCGAGATTTACCTGAAAGTATTGATTTACGTACCATTTCAGGCTCCGTCACAATTGAAGTTTTCGTAGAATTTCGGTGTTTACTCGAAAGAATCGATTTAATTTCAGGTAAAGCTTCAGGCTTCGATACCTTTTTCATTGCCTTACGGGATTTGTCAGAATAAAAGGATTTAGATAACACTGCATGCTTAACTGGAACATTTTCTGACTTACGTTCTGTGCCCGAATAAGTCGATTTAGTTACTGTTGGTTCCGTTTGAATATTCGTTAATTTTCTACTTTTTCCAACAGATTTGTACAACAATGCTGGTTCTGTTTGCGTAGGCATCAATATAGGTCTTTGGTTTTTTGGTTCAACTTGTGGCTTAAATTTAAGAGATGCCATTTTTCTTCTTGATGAAAATCTGCTAGGTTTCTGTTTAGCTGCAACAATATCTTCATCATCTGGATAATAGTCCTGGTAGTGACGGCCACGACGTTTAGGTGTATCGTAAAAATATGGTTCTTGAGCTCGAGTCGGCACAGTCCAATCATAATCTTTTTTCTTTTCCCCATAAACATTTTTATATTGGTCTGGATTATATAAATCAGGTATCGGTTTTCGATCTGCTTTCAAATCATTTGTATCATCATAGCGCGTGTAAGCTGACAGATTTAATTTGATACTAGATCCATAGCGCTTTTTTCTTTTAGAGGGACGAAAAACTTTGATGACACTGTGCTTATCTGCTTGAGAATAACTGTGACTTGTTGATCTTGGTGTTGTCATACTCGAAGTGGCTCTAGTACCAGCGTGGTCCGTTTCGGTCTGCTTCCAAGACTTGAAGCGACTTTTTAGTCTTTTTAAGCACTCCACTGTATCACATTGATAAGGGATACAAAAATCGGGTTCACATTCATCATCTTCGAGAACCGGCATTTGAGACCTTTTACGTACTTGAGATACTTTAAAATTTAGGGCGTAATAAGATCTATAAAAAGGGTTATTCTCCTTTTGTGTCTGATTATTTAATACACGCCTAAGTTTCTCAAGCTTAATAGAACCATTTTTCAAATTATTTGTTTGAATTTGATTGTGTTTTGTAACACTAATCATAGATTCTATTTTATTAAAGTTATTGTAATCCATGTGAAAGTTATGAGATATATATTTTTCAGCTAATTTGCCTGTTGCAATATATGAAACTGAATGATTTAAAGATTTTAATTCATCCACAGATTTTTTATATTTTTGTCTTGGTGTAACTTCAGCAAACTGTCTTATTACTGGACGAACACTATGGAAATCGGATGTTGTTTTATTTTTGATGAATTCTTTCTTCTGCTGAATAAATGTACATAAACATTTTTTAAATATATTACTCATGTGAGATGCCTTATTATTGCTTTTACCTATGCTATTTACTTCTATTAAACTATGATGTCTCGAAATATGTCGTTTAGGTTTTGTTCCCATATGGGTTTTATTGCTAATATTTTTCAGATTAGTAACTGTACTATACATAGTTGTAAAAGTTTTATCTCGTTCATTTGAAAATGCTTGATCTTTATAAAAATCTATACTAAAACTGAAGTTTGACCCTATCCGGACAGCTTGTCGAGAAGGCGAATAAGCATTTTCAATTTTCTCTTGCTTCTTCTTGACTCTACGTTCCTGTAGTGCTTGCTCAACAGCACTCGATTGAGTACTCCTCGATTTAATACTGCTACTAAACTCACTTGAAGTCATACTCAGAACTGATCTCCTTTTCCCTCGTTCTGTAGCAATGTGTCGGTCGCGATATCGTTTATTATCTCTTCTTTTTAGTATCTCATAACAATTATAAGGATCACACAAATTAGGAACACAAATACCGGGAACACATTCGTAACTTTTTAAGTCATGTCTGAGGCTTTTATTTGTATTTGTACTTTTAATTGCTGAAAATTTTGGTCTTGGACCAAACAATTGAAGAGTTGTTTTAGTCTCTTTGTTGACTAATAAGTGCTTTTCTTTTACTTTCGCATTTCTACCCTTCTTATGAAGTTTCAAAGTACATAGACATGTTTTCATTGCGGAACCAACATAAATATTTCTTTTTTTAACTTTTGCCTCCGTAGATTTTCCAATTTGGTTTGAATCTGCTTTTAATAATTGTGACCCTCTAGACTTTTTGTTAATCTGCCGATGTTTTGTATGTTCGTCTCTTTTGTACATGTCTTTAATCTGTTTTTTGTTATCTTTTGCTGTATTATCAATTTCCTTACTATTCTCAAGTTGAATTCGTTCCTTATAAAATTCTATATTAAAACTAAGACTGGAGCCGATTCTTACTGCTTCTCTGGAAGGCGTAGAATCAAGAATCATTTTATCTGGCTCTTTGAGAGAATGGTCTGTATTTTTCTTTTCTTTGGCAAATGATTGAGATTGAGTGTTTGAAGAAATTTGTTGTTTTGGTACTTCACTGTAAGTTGAACGTGTCGCTAGATTTGCATCTTGGTATTTATTTTTGAGTTGCACATTACGTAATTTCATAAAATTTTCACGATCATAAGGATTGTTTTGGTCGGCAATACATAGGCCTGGACCACATTTATAAAGTTGATGTTTTGTGTTTTTAGTGGCTGTGTCAGAATGCTTATTTTTGAAACTCATATAACGGGTTTTCGTAAGTTTTTCACATTCCTGAGGATTACATTTACCTGGTACACAAATACCAGGTTCACATTCATAAGGCAAGAGTTTCGGAGGTTCATAAAGATATTTCATATTTTCAGTGTCTTGTGTTGTTACTTTATGTTGCCCTTTCACATTGATGTCATTTTTATTTTCTGGTGGAGTCATGGTGCCTATTTTCTTTTTAGATCCATCTTTACTGAAAATTTTTAGATTGCACAAACATTTGTGCCAAAATGCTACCGTATTGGTTGGTTTTGTCACATTATTTGTCACTGCCTGCAAACTTGTATCATGTGCTCTAGTGTTGTGGGGTTTGTTCCCCCGTGCATGAGTAATTTTCCTTTTTCTGCGCATACTTTGAGTTTTTTCTGGACGCGTATTTGTTTTGTTTTGTAAAGTAAAGGTAGAAGTGGATTTCTTTGAGATGTATGAAGTATTGGTTAATTTCTTGTTTCTTTTAGCTTCGCTCCGTTCACGAGCTTTTATTTTCTTTATGCAATCGTACGGATCGCATTTTCCTGGTGTACAAACAAATGGTTCACATTCGTAAGGAAGTAACGATAGAAAGGATGCCTGTACCGGGTAGTTTTGGCCTTCATAAAAAAAAATTGTTTGTGTTTTCCGTACTCGGCCTTTCTTGTCTGGGTGCGACATAGAAGTCATTGTTCTTTTTGATGTCGATCTTTTTAAATGACGTTTCTTTTTTTGTAATTTTAGTGTGCAAAAACAACGCTTCAAGCTATGTCTAGTCTGTTTTTTTTTTAATGCATGTGACGATTTTGATTGAGACGTAACATGTTTGGTGGTCTTGTGAGTAGTTTTTGGTTCGCTAGGTGTTTGTGCTAATTCTGATTTAGAGCTTGTTTCTAATGATGGGGTTGTTATACTTGAAGATGCAAAAGCTTTTCTCCTATGATACTGAGAAGACTTACTACCAACTTTCCCGAGAAAGGAGACTTGACTTTCTCGACCTCGTTTATGCTTTGCCCTTTTTGTTGGTTTCAATTTGCTTTGCACTGTTGAGGATTTTGTTATCGATATTGATGTCGAAGAATTAGATTTAGTTTTCACATCTGTTCCAGAAAGTTTATGGTATTTTTTCCTCTTTCTTTTTTGGCGGACGCGTGTGACTTCTGATAAATAAGATTCTGAGTCATGGTACCTGCCTTTCCTAGCACGCTTTTTTCTTAGCTTTGCTCTAAATAAACTGAGGGAGTCTTTTTTTATTTTAAACCTTGACTCAAATTTTTTTGCCAGTGATTGGCTAATGCTTTTTAATTTTTGCGCTGGTGTACTTGTTTCCTTTAATTCTGCAGAAGAACTAGGAGGTCTAAAAGTCACCATAGCGTTTTCTTTCGATCTAAGTTTTTTTTCTGATAGTTTTGAGGAAAAATTCATTAAAGATAATGTGCAAAAACAGGGATCAGAACGAATGTTTTTAGCATTGAAGCGTTTATCTCTCATTCTCATACTTATCTTCGAGCCTAGTCTTCTGCGACGGGCCTTGGCTCGTTTTTCAGCGTTCTGTTTATACTTAGCAATATTTTCGTAAGGTACGCAATGCTTGTAGACATGCGGATGTTTCTCAATACTTTCTTTAATTTTTTTTAATGAACTACAAGAGCAGCAATTACAACAACTACTCAATTTGCTGGTATTCGAAGATCTAATTTCTCCTCTGTCGCTGAATTCAACCATTTTCCTCCTCGTAGATGATCTTGTCTGATCACTACTACTGCATCCACTTGTTGAAAGTAATCGATTCCTTACGTCATCATAGACAGCACGAGTTCTCACTAATTTCTCAAGCACTTTTCTCTCTCGCAACGGTATATATTTACCGTAGAAGAGTTTATCAATACGTGTACCATCTGATACAAGTGCTTTTACTGATTGTCGGTTTGAACCACTTCTATAGGCACAGTTAGTGCATGAGCAGCTTCCAGAGTGCATCGTTGTGAAGTATAACTGCAATACAATTAGCTTTTAGAAACATGCACAATCATAAGACGATCACCAGAACTATACCAATACATATTCCAAATCTTGACAATACGCTTGGTCTTAAGACTAGTATTGCTGATATAGAGACAACTTGTCGTGGACGTCACCTCTTTTTAAGTGTATATGACCTGAAAAAAAAATAAAAAATGTAATACTATATCATCTAATCCCGCTTTCCAAGTTAAGCAACACTAGCCAAGTCAGTCTTAGGATAGGTGACCATACTTAACACATTGAGACCCTTTCGTGCCTCACAGAGCACGTTAAGTTATCGATCCCGGTTGCTATACGAACATCTAGTCGGGACGGGTAGTTGGAGCCTTAAAGACCGACAACTGGTTTAAACTACAGAATTTCGATATCGCGAGTGGATTGTGAAGGCCATTCAGCTTATCCTAGCTACGTTTTTCAGGTCGTCAATCCATCGGGCTGGGGGTCAATCAATCCTACTTCCAACTAATATTATTAAATGTGAAAGTTTTTGAAGAAGTTTGGATGTTTGTTACTAAAGCATGCTCAAACGGCTAAACAGATCTGGCTGAAGTTTGAAACAGGGATAGATATAGTCTAGAATAACACATAGGCTACTTTTTATCCGGGGAATAGGTTTCCATGACTTGCAGGAACAGGATCAGCAGTGCTATTCTCTAAGGACCACAGCCTTGCGCGCAGCGCTGCGCTCGTCGACGAGCTCGCAAAATGCTGCTTTGGATTTATATTTTATTTTATTTTAATTTTGATTTTAATTTATGATTTAGAATTAGATTTAGATTTAGATTTTAATTTATGATTTAGAATTAGATTTAGATTTAGATTTAGATTTAGATTTAGATTTAGATTTAGATTTAGATTTAGATTTAGATTTAGATTTAGATTTAGATTTAGATTTAGATTTAGATTTAGATTTAGATTTAGATTTAGATTTAGATTTAGATTTAGATCCAAATCCAAATCCAAATCCAAATCCAAATCCAAATCCAAATCCAAATCCAAATCCAAATCCAAATCCAAATCCAAATCCAAATCCAAATCCAAATCCAAATCCAAATCCAAATCCAAATCCAAATCTAAATCTAAATGTAAATCATAAATTAAAATCAAAATTAAAATAAAATAAAATATAAATCCAAAGCAGCATTTTGCGAGCTCGTCGACGAGCGCAGCGCTGCGCGCAAGGCTGTGGTCCTTAGAGAATAGCACTGCAGAACTCCACGCAAGCGAAGAAATGGGTAACAGCTTAACAGCAGTGATCTTATATCTATCTATTATCTAAACTATTATAAAAGTGGAAATTAGCTGTGTCTGTACATTGGAGACATAAAAAAAGTATTTGGAATTCTTGTTTGTTTGCGATGGACGCAAAAACTACTGAATGGATTTTGAAGTGCTTTGCTTCTATTACAAAGGTCGTGATCAGACTTAATATCTGCCGTATGTTTGAGTGCAATCCGTTAAGTAGAACCGGAGATATGACCAAAAAAACGATAACCGACCTCTGGCGGGGGAGCCACGGCCACGGGCATCAGCTAGTTTTAACATAAGATCATTTCTTTTAGCAGTACGATACGATATCATTTTAAAGTTTTGTACACACCGACATGTTGAAATATGTAATACCATCTTCGATTCCGCCTCGAAGTAAGGTGTTACGAGAATTTTCCAACAATCACATCACCACAAAATTTTAATTACTATTTGTGTATACTCGCACGTCAACTCATGCTCAAAATCAATTTCGAAATAATGACACAGTCTATCAAAACACCTGCTTACGTCAATGTGACATGGGTTACACTTTTATTTGACAACCTCTGTGGCGTAGCGGTAGAGCGATCGACTGCTAAAAGTAACAGGTCGCGGGTTCGATTCCCGTTGTTTATTATTTGCATTAGTCAAGGTGTTTCTATGTATAATATGTATTTATTTATGTTAAACCGCATCCTAGCACCTATATGACAAGCTGTGCTTAGTTTTGGTCTAGATGACACTTTGTAGTATGTCGTAGAATATTGATTTATTTATTATTATTATTTCAATTTACAACCCGTAAGTAATAACGAAGGTTATCCAAAATGGTGATCATACTAGATTACTTGAAGCTCACTTGAGTAGTTCTTATTTTAGCCAATCCACCTTGCATTCCACAGATGAGTTAGTAATATTGGCATGACTGAAGATATTTACGACCTCCGTGGAGTGGTGGAAGAGCGTTCGACTGCCACGTCGGAGGATTCGATTCTCGCTCAGTGCAAAAATTTATATGCATGAATATGTCTATTTGCATTGGTATGGGAGTTTCTATGTATAATATGTAAAAAACGTATTTAAATATATTTATCCGCAGTCTAGACATACCTACAGACCTATGACATAAGCTTGATACTAATACCTATGCCTACTTTGGGCCTAGATAGCGTTGTGCAGAATGTCCTAAAATATTTATTATATCATTATCGAGCTATATCACGCCTCACCCTAGAGTAAAGGAGAGGCGGCGACATAACCCTGGCGAGGCAAGCAGCAGTCGGCCTGAATATGTCTATTTGCATTGGTATGGGAGTTTCTATGTATAATATGTAAAAAACGTATTTAAATATATTTATCCGCAGTCTAGACATACCTACAGACCTATGACATAAGCTTGATACTAATACCTATGCCTACTTTGGGCCTAGATAGCGTTGTGCAGAATGTCCTAAAATATTTATTATATCATTATCGAGCTATATCACGCCTCACCCTAGAGTAAAGGAGAGGCGGCGACATAACCCTGGCGAGGCAAGCAGCAGGCGGCCAGGGCGTTACGATGATTTTCAGAGAAGCCGCCGGACTATCCGGGCATTGTCAAGCAAGACCGCTCTCTTGTCGTAGCCGCCACTGACTTCAAACTAATCCCGAGCCTCCCTAGATGGACTGAGAGGCTCCTTGGGATCAAACCATTGGCTGACATAACGACCGGGACTATTTCTGTGGACCGCACCCCCCACATGTCGGTAACCTCGTGTGCTAGGTCTAGATATTTGGTTTTCTTATCGGTCGATCTTCGCGGACGATGTTCTCGTCATAGGGAATAGTGATGTCCACAAGAAATACCCGTGACTCTGCCCGGTCCATCAGCACGATATATTATTATTCGCTAGAATCGTCCTATCCGCGATGATAGACCGGTCCCAGTAGAGCATTGCGCGGTCATTTTCGAGTACGGCTTCCGGCACGTACTTGTAGTATGACAGCCTCTGCGCAATGAGGCCGTATTTAAGGGCAAGTTCTTGATGTAGCATTCTGGCTGCTTAGTTGTGCCTGTGCAGGTACTCAGTGTTAGCAAGCATGGAATAACGGGCGGTCACATGTCTGAGTGACTCGCCAGGACGGTGGTATTAACGACAAACGTCCATGGTTCCCTCAGTATGTGCCTCCTGTAGTTGTTCGTCTTGATAACCTGATCTTGTATCGCACAGACAAAACCCTCGGTTTCTCCAAAGACGTTACCAAAGCGCAGCCAGTGCACGGAGGTCTCGGTCCACGTGAGGCTCATGTAAAGTTCACAATACATCCAGTTGTTGGTAAGTACTCTGATATATACAACAATTACGGCGTATATAACATTCATTACAGTATCAGTACAGTGAGATAAAATTTGTTTGAAACAGTATAAATAGCATTTATAGCAAACATTGTGATGATGTCCAAAATATAAATACCTACGAAACTAAAAATTTTGAAGAATTTTAAAGAATAAGTATATAAATGGTTTCTACACACTACCTATCACTACTATAACCAGGCAGTAACGTTGTTTTTAAGCTGGTTAAGCGGACGTGGAAAATGTCGAGATCATTGATTTCGCTAACTTTATCATTGTAATTGCAGCAAATTCGTGTCAACGGTGATTACAAGTCAAGATTTGTTCTGCATACTGGTGTATGAAAAAGTTTAAGTATGGGTTGTCTGGGATAGTGATAAGGAACGAACAATGAGACCCTTCCGAGCAGTTCGTTACATCTGAACTGACCGGTTACTACCTTATGCAGAAAGCAGACATCCAGCATCTGTCTCCGGTCGTGTAAGCTATTCATTTGAAACTGGGCAAGGCGACGGTCATAGGAGTTCCTGTGCGAGAAACCCGTGGCCCGAAAAGCAAGGTGTCTAGTGAATGCCCTTTGAATACTCTGTATTATGTAATCTGTGCTCTCTATGCGTTCTGAGTGAATACTATAGAAAGGGCACCACACAACCGAGGCAAACTCGAGTCGGCTACCTACCAGGGCGTTTTAAAGAATTACCTTGGTCTGGTACTGAATAAAGTCTTTAGTATTTCTTTTTATAAACCCAAGCAACTGTGCTGCCTTTTTAACAGTTACGTCGATGTGAGTGTAAAACTTTAGCTGACTAGCGAGCACCACGCCAAGGTCGCGGATTTCGTTAACTTCTGTTAATTGTACGCCGTCTATTTCATATCCAGTAGCAAGTGGTTTTATTTTCCTGCAATATTTTATAAAGAAACACTTCTTCGCATTTAGGGTCATACGGTTGCTACTACACCATGTCGTAATACTATTTAGATCATTTTGAACCAGAACAGCATCCCTGTCATCAGTTACGGTTCTATAAATTTTTAAATCGTCTGCGTATAGTGCATACTTTGAATATTTGATGTGGCTAGTAATATCATTAACAAATATCACGAAGAGAATTGGGCCTAAATGAGATCCCTCAACAGCTTGCGGTCTATTATTGAGATATAATTTGAACCATTTTAATAAGATGCCTCCTACTCCAAAATTATTTAACTTTCGTAAAAGTACCTCGTGATCCACCTTATCAAAGGCGCTGCTAAAATCAGTATTTTCTACAAACTCACTTAGCATAGGCAATTACCGGAGCATCTAGTGAATGCTTGCTACTTCAGAGGAACAACGCAGGCGATGCTGACCTATTCTCATAGCTAATACTAACCGCACCACCAACACAAAATACGAAGTGTTGTTAACTTGCAGGGTGTAAGTACTCCTCAAATCTACCGGCTTCATATTGATTATAACCATTTGGAATGGTGAGTGTCAGAATGGCCGGTGTGCCTTAAGGAATCCAAATGTACTTAGTACCAAAAAAGGTACCTAAACTGATAAAAATTGTACCTCGAATCGAAAAACTTGCAGGGAAAAATAACTGGTACAACCGCCATTATGACGTCTTAAACGGGTGTATCTTGTTATATTTTCGGTTTAGAAGAGCTAGAGACCTTTACATTTTGAACTTCGCCCAAGCTTACCATCAGACGGCGTGCAGTCTAACTGACGGACCAAACGTAAAATAAGCTGATGAACAAAGAATTGTTTTCTTTGGTGTTGAAAATATAGTTATACCAAAATGTTAAGAGAAAAAATATACTAATTAAAAAAATATAAGTAGGTAATTTTAAATTATCTTTACTTCACTGCCACACAATCATATTTTACTTTTGTTAGACGCAGAAAACAAGGATATTTTCAAATTGTTGGTCTGAAACTCATTTGTTGACTAATCAGTTTACTGCTTCGTTGATATTGACGACAGAAGTAATTCTCCGATTGTCGTACTCAGTAACTTCTTTGAGCTCCGGTCAAACTTTGGGTAACTTCGCATTTTGAGACTCTGCTTTTGATGAGTTTCAGGTGTCTGATTAAAAACCCCCGACTTGCTGAGCAATAAGACAATCACTACAATCAGAAGTATCGCCATGATGTTTGATTGTAATAATGTTCTCACAATATTCTCTAGCATTAGTAGCAAGCTCATGTAGAGCCTTACTAATGCCTGTATACCGCATTGCAAAGTTCCTGTTAAATCCTTTACTGGTTTACACATTTTGGGATATTAACCTGGAAGCAGTAAGATGCCTAAAATAAATGTAGCCATTGTCAATCGAGATGGTGTAAGGACTCCGATACCCCATACATTCAAATTTGTCCAAGCATGTGAGGTGTATGGAATCAAGAAACTCAAAATACATTATTTGAACCCTGAAAACACCGGTTATTCCCAGTCGTCACCACTGACTTAGTCACTGGTCTCTGCTTAAATACTCTTTTTTGGACTCCTTTCCCGTGGTCGTCCTTTCTCCGTCACGTGGTCTCCACTCAAGAACCTTTCTGCCCCATGCTCGCTGACTCGCTCTGCTATGTTGGTAACTCTGGTTCGTCTACGGATCTCCTCATTTCTGATTCGATCTCGTAGAGAAACCCCAAGCATAGCCCGTTCCATAGCTCGCTGTGTGACCCCGAGCTTCCTTATGAGGCCCATAGTGAGATACCACGTCTCGGCACCGTAGGTCATCACTAGTACACGCACCGATTAAAGACCTTTGTCTTCAAGGACTGCGGTGTTTTGGACGAGAAGACGCTGCGCAGTTTCCCGAACGCAACCCAGCCGAGTTGGATTCGTCGATTGACCTCCTTCTCGAAGTTGGTTTTGCCTAGTTAAACGGTTTGTCCCAGACAGACATATTCATCAACAACTTCGAGAGGTGAGCCTCCCAATAAATACTACGGCAACACATGGACATTTAACATGACTTTTGTCTTGTACATGTTCATGTTCAGGCCCACCCGCTGGGACACTCTGTTGAGGCCTCCGAGCATACTGCTGTGCTCCTCTTAAGACTTTGCCATGACTACGATGTCGTCGGCAAACCGAAGGTGAGTGATGTATTCGCCATTGATAATGATGTGAAATTTCGACGCTGAGATGTAAAAGTTTATTCTCCACACACATAACAAAAACTGTCGGGGTTGTAAAAATACTTTCGTGGCATGTTCAGGATGTAACAAAGGTATATAAAATGTAAGTTCCTGACCCCTGACTCCAGTACTCGACCGACGCCTGTCCACATCAGTCTTGCAGCTGGAGCCCCCGGGCACAAGGGATCGTGCTCCTCTGTCCATCGTCATTTTGGGGGGGTTTGCCAGAGCCTTCTCCGCTAATCAGCAGAGTGCACCGCGGGCAGACGAGGTTGGCTTGGGTCCCGAAAGATGTTAGTAGGGACTCCTCACACTCCAGTAGGGACTCCTCACACTCCAGTAGGGACTCCTTACACTCCACACTTACTTATATAAATTTGTTGTATGTCCAAGATATGCGTCCATTCCTAAATCATTGTAATTAGCAATATTTATAACGTGATCGAAAATTACACAAATGACAGATGAGTTATTACATTATTTTTAACGAAATCTTCCTACCAGGAATAGGCACTAGGTTTTTGGAACCGTTGACAACAACAAACATAGCCTGTTACATTCGTGCGCGAGCCAAGTCACGAGCCGCGAGTGTTGTAAACGGTGCAGTGCACAGTGGGCGGAAACGATCAAAACTACGCGCGAGGCAGTAAATCTAATCCAAATGAAAACAATTTTTTTTATACGCTTTTTATTAGCTTCACCTGTATGTTTGTTTGTATGTTTGTATATTTGTATGTTTGTATCTTTGTTTGTAACCGACTCCTTTGGGCGCGATTTTGACCCACTTTAAACGGCCAGATTTCGTTCAAACTTTGTAGATTTATTGAGGACCGATGACAATACACTAATTTGATAGAATTGTTCCATTTTTCCATTTTCAAAATAATTTAAACTTATGAATTCGCGAAATATTTACTGACAGCTCTGTAAATATTTGATTACAGCGCCATCTATCCCGTCAACTTTATATCACGTAATAGCGAATAATGTCACATTATAAACTCTGAAATAGGTGACAACAGCAGCGTGTTAATTTATTTATGACTAAACAAAACTGAAAAGTAGGAAATAAATAATAGTTTAAAAAACTGAAAAACACGCTTTTTATAGAAAACCGAACTAAAAAAATAGAAAATAAGTTTAATAAATTTAAATTAAGAATAGTGTTAAAAATTTCACTAAATATAAATTAATAATAGTGTTAAAAATTTCAATAAATATAAATTAATAATAGTGTAATAAAAAAAATGTATTTTATTTAAAAAAAAGCGTGGTATATCATGTTAGAAAGTATGTTTATCAGCAATCTGGAGCTAGCATATATATTAAATAGGGCCTAGATTGTGTTGTGTAAAATGTCAAATAATAAAACTACATATTATACAGGGTGGAATTTTGTAATGCCACCTGGAGGGAAAGTACTCTTAATACTGCAGATAGAAAATTTTACTCAAAGGAAAAATTCCTTTATTTTTGAATAGAAAGCAAACTGCATTCAAAGATTTTCGAAATTTTCTTCCACACCCGGGAATCGAACCGGCTAAAATCTGAAAAAATATACCCTGTACTTTTATTGCATCGATCGTTAGGGTCAATTATAAGGATGAAATCTCTCTGAAAAACATGATAAATTAAATGAAAGGAAAACCAGGAAATCTTAAATTAATTTAATTATTTACAAAAAATGGTAAACTAACTAATTAGTTGCTCGAAATGGGCTTCATTCTCTTGGATACACAAATTTATTCTTTTAACGAATTCATTTCTATAATCCGCTCGCTGAATGATGATCCCTATGACAGTTCGTTAGCGCTTAACATTGTACTGACGTCCTATCACATCAAATCCTTTAGAGGTCCATTAAAAAGTCGAAATAATCATAATTGTGTACATTTGTAAATTATAAAAATGAATATTAAGAAATTATTACGTAATGTTCAAAAAAACTCAATGCAAATGTACATGGTACGTGCTGCAAAAGTTACGTCGTCAAGCTGTTATCGACTAAGAAGGGACACATCGATAAACAAAATATCGATAATTTGTTGGAAAAATAAAACAAATGCTTTGAGTTTGTATTTTATTTATATCAATCTGAATCTGATACAGGGTCAATCGGATCTTCAAAATCTGAGTCTGAACTGCAGCTATCCGTGACGTTTATTATTAACGGTGACGTTTATTATACATCTCGATCCCAGTCTTGTAAGCAAATTTTCTTCGTTCTTTCGACCACTTTTCGCCAATCGTCAGCTGTCACTTGAGCGCAAGCTTCTTCCAATAAAACCATCATTTTATTTGCCGTGAATGGCGGAGCTGTGTTATGCCTAGCTGCATGACCTGAAAATATTTGTACATTTAGTAATTATTTTTAGAAATATATGCATATACATAATATTATATAAATAAAAAATACCATATCAACTCGATTGCATTATATTGGCAGTGATAGGGCGGTAACCGAATTACCGTGTGTCCATTTGATTTGGCCAATTCATCCAAAAAATATGATGGGTGCGTCTGTTGTTTGTGAAAGTTCAACAGTCTAACCAACTCTTTTTTTAACATCTGACTGTCAGTTTCCGCACCATTGCGTTTTAACCACTCTATAATTTCAGCTTTTTTGTTATTGCTGCTGGGGGGTTTGTTAATTTGAACTGAGTGATATGAAGCATTGTCCATTAAAATATAGTGAGGCTCATTCAAATTTTCTAATCGTTTTATAAACCATGTCTTAAAGTTTTCGAAATTCATTTCCTCGTGGTACTCCGTTGTTTTCACGGACTTAAAAGCCCACAGGCAATTCGGCACAAAACCTGTAGCTGTGCCAGCGTGGCAAATGATTAAGCGCTGGCCCTTTCCTTCAGGAGTTTTTGTGCTGGATTTGGCTGTGTCATCCGTCCATGCCTTACCTACAGTATGATTGGCGTTCAGCCATGTCTCATCAAGGTATACTACCTTCTCCCAGTTATCAATTTGTTTGATTTTGCGAAGAAAATCTCATCGTAGTAAAGCTGTGTCAGTACGCTCCATTAATATTTTTCTCTTGTCACATTTTTATAGCGGAATCTACATTTTTTCAAAACAATTCTAAGAGAAGTAGCACCGCCTTTGAAGAGTTCTGCAGCTTTTAATGAAGATAATAACTTCTGGCAGGTCGGTCGGCAGGTCGTAGTTCACCTCGTAGGTAGTAACCATAAATATGATTGCGTATAGCATCTAAATCAAAATCATCAGGTTCTGTTATATGACATAACCTTTTCGTTTTCTTCTTTGGTGTTAATAGTTTATTGTCCTCCATGGACGACTCCCCAAATTTTTCCTTTGTTATTCGAGAACCAGTAGCCTTTCCGATTCCTAGAGCATCGGCTACACGATCGCGAACATTGTCAAGCGGTAACAAGGGTCCGCCATTTTGTTGTTCACGAGCAAAATAGTCTCGCAAACGAACTACAAACTCGCGAACTTCACTGTTGAGAACAGTTTTCCGCTGTCTTTTCGGCATTTTGCAAAACCGAAAATCAACAAATAGGTAACAGAAAATCAACAAATAACACAAAACAGCGAAAACAGAAACAAAACTCAGCTAACAAAGAAAGACGTGGCGCATACAAGGCGTTAGAGCACTCGTATGACGCGATGTGATGCGGTGTGACAAGAAGACAAAACAGACTGACAAGACATGACATGACTGAATTAAAAAAATACGGTAGGTCTATGGCCTCCTTTTAAATACTTTTCCATAATCCATAATTGCCAGCTAATTATGAATTCTTTAAAATTCAATTCAAAAAGAATTTTAAATTCTTTAAATTATGCAATTTGAATAAAAATTAAAGTATAGTAAAATAAAATATAATAAGGCTGTTACTTTTTTATCTAGTGTTTATAAAATAAATAAATATTGCTTATTATGTTGAATGACCTGGCTGAATGACATGACATTTGCCTGAAAAAACAGTATTTTATCGAAATTGTTTCGCATAACTAATACAACTGTCAGTTGAAACGTCATAGGGATCATCATTCGGTATGCGGAGTATAGTAACCTTAAAGTGTTGTGGTGAATATTATAAATCGTATTCTGAACTTCAACTCTCAACTCGTTGTCATTCGCATAAGATTTCTTGTAAATTTGATTTTTTACATAGGGGCTATGTAAAAATATATACAAAAAAAAAACCGTTCCCGCAGGGGGAACGCACAGGTAGATTTCGTGAAGCAATTAATATTATTTTATATAGAGAACTACGGACTTTATACAGTTTAATTTTTTTTTCTCGAAAACGGTAACTTTTAGCGAAAAACTTTTCAGACATTTATTTTAGACTTAAAAATGGCCTATCGATTAAAAATGTTTCCGACAGAATGTTCAGATTTCGTGAAGCAATTAATATTATTTTATATAGAGAACTACGGACTTTATACAGTTTAATTTTTTTTTCTCGAAAACGGTAACTTTTAGCGAAAAACTTTTCAGACATTTATTTTAGACTTAAAAATGGCCTATCGATTAAAAATGTTTCCGACAGAATGTTCACTGGTTAGAAGTTATGATTTTTTCCCGAAAATTTTTGGTTTTTCCCCCCTCCACTTTTAGTTAAAGTTTTAATCTTATAGGTTTTTAAGTAAAAGTTGTTGGTATTCATGTATACTATGGGATAAAATTAGAACGGTTCGAATATCTTTTCACCTTAGCAGCTCAAACATACTGGGTTCCCTGCTTAATAAGAGTGAGGGAAACGCGTTTTCCCTGCGAGAGTGAGGGAAAGTGATTGTTAAGGACCGTTGTTCATGACAGTCTATGACTATGACGGTTCCGAATAGACTGCCACTTCGCGGTCGCCTTCAGTGGACTGTATGTTGAGGATGTTGAGTTGAAGAATGAAACACTTGGATGGGTGGCTTGTATGACGTCAGTGAGGCATTGGATGTACTTGGCTCAGCACTACCCTTGATGTACTACTTCCTGTTGAGCTTCCTTGTTCCGTGAGAGACTCTTGTTGTCTACTTGTTGCCCCATAATCCATAATTTCCTACCAAATGGTCCCTGCTTTTATAGTCTTTTGTAGTGCTGGCCCGCGATCCAAACTACCTCACCTCCGCATTTCCATTTATTTATAAAACTCATGTTATACATATTAATCACATAGCATATATGTATATTGGTAGCAATAAGAGTTGCCCGACCATAGGTACTTACGCCTGTACCGTGCGACGTCGGGGTACTGAATGACGGGCGGATTGACCCCTCAGACTTATATATGGGCCCTGCCTCCCGCGAGCAACTATATAATAAAATGGCACCAGCCGGGGGAGCGCATATTCGCTTCTTACGGCGTGGGAGGCAGTCGCGGGGTGTAATTAAACTTACATACTAGTATACAAAGTCGTATTTCCTATTTATACGAAGTTATGTTAGATTCTGAGTAATGCATTGTCGTAATTATATTTGCAATATGCTTTTCAGGGAGTGTACTTTCTTTATTAAATTTGGCTCTAACATACTTAATTACTCAGAAAACTAACTCATAACAGTAGTAAGCTATTTATCTTAGCTTAATATCAAAGTAATTACATAATTACGTTTTTAATTTACGTAAACCTAACATTTTCATAATTCATTCATTATATTCACGCTTACTAATCTACATGTCACTGGCACATGTGTCCATAGTCTATTTGTGTCGTGCACATTCTCCCGCCGTCGCTGACCCTTGTTCGTCTGCGAGCTCCGTTGGTAGCACGACGATCTTCTTCGTAGGCCTCCTCAGCACGTATCCGCTGCTGGTGGTGACGTCCACGACTCGTACCTCGCCGTCGGCTCCTGGGAACACCCGGCTGACGCGTCCTCGCGGCCAGGTGTTGCGCGGCAGATTGGAATCGCAGATGATAACGACGTCCCCGACCTTCGGGGCGACGCCGGTGCTGGTGGGCTCCCGCCGGTGTTGCAATAGGGGAAGGTACTCCTTCACCCACCTCCTCCAGAAGATGTCAGCCAGGGCTTGAGCTCGCTTCCGTTGTTGGCGAGCAGTCACGTCGTCTGCAGAGAAGTGCCCTGGTGGTGGCACATGGCAGTTAGGCCCGATGAGGATGTGGTTCGGCGTGAGGGCCTCGGGATCGTTAGGATCAACCGAAACATGTGTGAGGGGTCGCGAGTTGACGATATTCTCGACCTCTGCTAATAAGGTTAACAGGATCTCGTCGCTGGGATGCTTTTCCATCATGGTGACACGAAGCACTTCTTTCACTGCCTTCACCATTCGCTCCCATGCCCCCCCCATGAAGGGTGCGGAAGGGGGTATGTACTTCCACACGATGTGTTGACTCGTAGTTTCTTTTTCGAGCGCGTCGAGTGCGGCCTCTGCTAGCTCCTTTTCCGCTGCCTTGAAGCACGTAGCGTTGTCACTCCATATTTCTTTGGGACACCCACGTCTGGCGATGAATCTTCTTAGGGCGGAAACGGCTGAGTCGGCGCTTAAGGAGTGAACGACCTCTACATGTATAGCTCGAGAGGTCATACACGTAAATAAGGCTCCATATCTTTTCTCTCGATGGCGTGCGACTGTAACTTCTATAGGTCCGAAGTAGTCTAGACCGGTGAATGTGAAGGGGCGTGTGTTGTGACCTAACCGGGCTGCTGGTAAGTTGCCTGTGACCGGTGACGCTGGTTTCGCCTTTCTTATGCGACACAATACACACTTCTTTATCTCATTTTTCACTGCGGGACGTATCTTGGTAATCCATAACCGCTGCCGGAGTTCATTGACCGTGATCTCGGTGCCACCATGCCGTAGCTTCTCGTGTACATGTTTGATGTAGAGGCGTGTGTACGGGTGTTTGCCGTCGAGCACCACAGGGTCCGATGCGTCTTCTCCCAGCTCCTTCGCAGCTGATATGCGTCCTCTCACGCGCATAGTGCCGTGTGAGTCTAGGTACACGCTTACATTGTTCAGTCGGTTGTCGCGAGGAGTTGATTGACCTTTTGTCATACGTACTATTTCACTCGCGAAACTATCTCGTTGACTGGCGTTTACACACAGGTGTTCGGCGCGGTTCAAGTACTCACCTGGTATGTTTATGTAGCACTGTTTATCGCGTATCACTGTGTTATTTTTGTTATGCACTGGTATTTCTTTCTTCGCACGCCAATCGGGATTAGCTTTCTCTATTTTACGAGTTGGCTTTCGAGCAGCTGACGTTTTACACTTATTCGGCCGGCACAAATCGATGAACTGGAGTACTCGTGCAGTCGTTCGTATGAGTCGCATCCATTTTGAGTACTTCTCTATACGCAGTAGTTGACTTGTGCTGGGCTGCTCGACATCTTGCGATGTGTGACACGCTTGTCTTTCTTCGCCCGCGTCGTGACGAATGACCTTTTCTTCTGTGGGCCACTCGGTTGCTGGCAGGCGCAGGAAATCGGGGCCGTTATACCATCTGTGTTCGGCCCGGAAGTTGTCGGGGGTTGCCCGAGTTGCGTCGTCTGCCACGTTGAGTCGAGTAGGCACCCAACGCCATTCATTTTTCTTCGTGGTGTCTTCTATCTCGGCGAGGCGATGTGCAACGAATGACTTACATGCACGCGGCTCCGACCTTATCCATGTGAGTGCGGTTCGCGAGTCGCTCCAATAGGTCTTCTCTGTTAACTCGTAGTCGTGTTCTTCCAGGGTGGTTTGAGCCAGGCGCGCTCCCAGTAGTGCAGCTTGAAGCTCGAGTCTCGGCATGGAGATGGGCTTCAGCGGGGTCACTCTGCTCTTTGCGGCTGCTAATGACACGGTTACTGACCCGTCGGTGTGTTGCATACGCCAGTACACAGCTGCAGCGTAGGCTTCTTCACTCGCGTCGACGAAAGTGTGCAGTTGGCGTGAGGCGACTGATGTCGTCAGGTGATCGTAGCAGCGGGGTATTCTCAGCAGGTGTATGTTGTTGAGCTGAGCGAACCATTTGTTCCATCGTTCCCGTAGCTCTGCTGGGAGTGGGTCGTCCCATTGCGCCTTATAGCGCCATGTGTCCTGAAAAATACGTTTACCGGGAGTTATTATTGGTGAAATAAGGCCGAGCGGATCGAATAAGGCCATTATCACACTCAAGGCCTCTCGCTTCGTTGGAGGTCGCGTGTTTGTTTCCACTTCGCGCGGGATCTTCAAGTTGCTCGCGTTAAAGCCAAGATGATCTTCGTTGACGTGCCATGTTAGACCCCATGTTTTTTCTGTCTCTTGGCCGCCGAGTTCCACTGTAGCACTGCTGTCTTGGGGCAGTGATAAGTCTTCTATAATTGTTTTTTCGTTCGAAGTCCAACCGTTCAACACGAAGCCTGCTTTTTTGTGTATCATGTCGACTGTTCGCGTGGTCTCTCGTGCCGCTGTGACCGTAGGGAAGCTCTGCAAGTAGTCATCCATGTAGTGATTTTCTTGTATGGCTTTTACGGCATCCGGGTAAGTGTCGACGAAGTCTCTTGCGTTCCTGTTCTTGATGTACAGCGCTGTACACGGCGACGAGGTGGCTCCGAAGATTACTGACGTCATACGATACTCTTCGGGTTGACCTTCACGGCGTCGTCCTCTCCACAGAAAACGCAGCGCATCTCGATCTTCTGTCCTTATCTTCACTTGCATGAACATTTCTTTTATGTCGGCACTTACAGCGTACGGGTATTGGCGGAATCTCATGATCACACCTGGCAGGGACTGCAGCAGATCAGGACCGGAGTGGAGCATATCGTTCAAACACACTCCGGTGCTCTTGGCGGCGGCGTCGTGTACCAGTCGAGGCGGCTTGTGCGGCTTGGCGGGGTTGATGACCGGAAAGTGAGATAGGTACCACGTCCTTCCCTTCTGCGGTGGCATAGGAGCCGGTTCTGCATAGCCTGACTTGAATAGGTTTTCCATTCTTTCTTCATATTTCTGTTTCAAATCTTTGTAACAATGCACATTGTACTTTTAAGAATATTAGTGGAATATGTAGTCGATTCCTTAGTTGATATCGATTCATAGTCTACTAATATTATCTGTATCGGCTGTGGCTCATTATCTATGAACTCCCACCAAGTCGCTTCTTTCAGCCGACGTTATAAATTACGGTGCAGCGGTTTTGCGAGCCCCTAATTTTCTGCATCGCTACCACAAGTGCATAGCTCTGGTACTGAGCCGTTGGTCCGCCGAGCGAGTCACGTAGCGGTTGGTGCCAGCGCAACACGCCGGGCGGATACAGGCAGAGCTAAGTGCAGATTCCTGGCTGCCGCGGGCCGTCTTTCACGTCCTCCACGTCTTTCACGTCTTCACATCTCTTAACTTCACTTCCTTAACTTCAATCTTAATAAAAATTATGGGTACTCACCCTTGGGATCACATACAATTTATAACATTTAATATATGAAAGGTAAAACTAGTCTCATGTTTGATTTGCTATAACCTTATAAACCAACTACTAACTTCTAATAACTTGTAACTTATAATAAACCTTAAATTCAACTATCCCTGTTGTAAATGAGTAGTTGAGCTCAGAAAACAAATAGCCAAATTAGCTCCACTATATCCTCCGGAGGATGTCTTAACATCTCACCTCGAACCAGCCGATGATCTCAGAGGTATTTCTGATTCTATATCTAAAGCAGACGTAAGTCTTAAAACTTTAAAAGGTGGTATCGACAGGAACTTATTGGCCCGTACTGAAACATTACTCAACCATATATATCATAGAATTAATAGGGTTGACCACACACTGCCAGACATTGACAAGTTGTTTCAAACTTGTATGTCTAGTTTCCAATCTCAATACAAGGAATTGTTATTATTAAAGGGGAGAGAAATTAAAAATACCAGTGTAACTACTGTTCATTCAGATCAAGTGCCATTGACTCCAGTTAATGACATGAGTGAAAGGAAAGTTTACTCTGAGCTTTCCAAATTAAAGTATTCTGGAAAGACTTGTGTTCGTGCTTTTATACAAAAGGTTGACGAATTCATTATTAGTCGCTCTATTCCTCAAGATAAGTTGGTCACTTTTGCTTGTGAGATTTTTACTGATGATGCTCTTCATTGGTTCAGATGTATTAGCTCGAAGGTTGAGACTTGGTCTGATATAGCTGAACTGTTGAAACAGGATTTCAGCATTTCTGATTATGACTATAGATTAATGTCAGAAATTAGATTGCGTACACAGGGAGAATTCGAAAACATCACTATTTATATTTCCATCATGCATGGTATGTTCTCTCGGTTAGACAAACCATTAACCGAAGAAGACAAATTAGAAATCCTATTACATAATATCCAACCCTGTTATGCTAGTACTCTTGCTTCATCTGCTGGCATTACAGACATATCCAGTATGCAGAAGATTTGTAGAAATTTCGAAAATATTCAGCCTAGGCTTCAGCAATTCCATGAACCTCCTAGAAAAACTTCAGTAACCTTGGCCCCACGTTGGGCGCCATTTGTAACAGGGATAGTTGAATTTAAGGTTTATTATAAGTTACAAGTTATTAGAAGTTAGTAGTTGGTTTATAAGGTTATAGCAAATCAAACATGAGACTAGTTTTACCTTTCATATATTAAATGTTATAAATTGTATGTGATCTCAAGGGTGAGTACCCATAATTTTTATTAAGATTGAAGTTAAGGAAGTGAAGTTAAGAGATGTGAAGACGTGAAAGACGTGGAGGACGTGAAAGACGGCCCGCGGCAGCCAGGAATCTGCACTTAGCTCTGCCTGTATCCGCCCGGCGTGTCGCGCTGGCACCAACCGCTACGTGACTCGCTCGGCGGACCAACGGCTCAGTACCAGAGCTATGCACTTGTGGTAGCGATGCAGAAAATTAGGGGCTCGCAAAACCGCTGCACCGTAATTTATAACGTCGGCTGAAAGAAGCGACTTGGTGGGAGTTCATAGATAATGAGCCACAGCCGATACAGATAATATTAGTAGACTATGAATCGATATCAACTAAGGAATCGACTACATATTCCACTAATATTCTTAAAAGTACAATGTGCATTGTTACATCTTCATCCCTATCGAGTCTTCGTTCGAGCGTAAGCAGACGCTTCTCAGCTTCCTTGTAATTGTTCGGTATGTTCGCATTTTCTTCTTTCCACAGCAGTCCGGTCTCATATCTTCCATCTGGTAGCCACCGGCTTCTTTCTTCGAGAATCTGCATGGCTCGTAGTTCGGGATCTTCTCTCGGGCGTCGGGGTTCGATGCCCAGTGATTCCAACTTGAAGTAATTCTTCACTGCATCTTCAATGGAGTCCTTTTCACGCTGTTGTAACTTACCGCAGAATGACACTGTTGCAGTCACTGAACTGCTGCATCCGTGGAGCACCCATCCCAGCTGAGTGAGCGACGCCACAGGCTGGTTACGGCTTCCGGTGCGCAGCTGACGGGTTACGATGAGATGCCAGTTGTCTTGTCCTAGTAACACTTTGGGTGAAGCCTTTTCGTACGTTATCTTATCACGTATATCCTCTAGATGTTCGCAGCCGTTGAGATGCTCTTCATACACTGTATCGGGTGAGAAGCGGAGTCGGTTCATGGTGCGGGCGGTTAAGTCGTACTCATCGGCGTACTTCCCTTTGATGAGTAAACTCACTGTCTTGCTCTCGTGCTTCATTTCACTGTTTACACCTTGGATGCAGATCTCCTTGGTTGGTCCGTCTGCCCCGATGACGTCGGCTATGGTCTCATCTATTAGCGTGATCGTGCTTCCCTCGTCCAATAAGGCGTAGGTATTGACGCTACCGCTTGGTCCTCTTAGTGTCACTGGTGCCATCTTGAGGTAGGCCTTGCGCTGACTACGGGGAACTGCTGCTGTGGCTACTTCTGCCGTTGAGGTCGTGATCTCTTCTTTCTGTTCTTCACGGTCTCCCGGCGGCATATCGCGATGCAGTAGTTGGTGATGCCTCATCTGGCACCCGTTCTTCCCACAGGCCGGTGCTTTGCATGTGACGCGTCGGTGGTTACCTCGAAGACAGCGATAACAGACTCTATTCTTCTTGGCTGTTTCCCATCTCGCGGTGATGTCTAGGGCGATGAACTGCTTGCAATCAGGTAGCTTATGATCCCTGCTACACTGTGGACATCTCTCTTCTGATGTCTTCTTGTTGATGGTGAGCGTCTGTTCAACTCTTCTGCTTCTTTGAGGACGATAACCGGCTCTTCTGTTGTCTTCTGTGTGGATCACCTCTGGGAGCGCATAGGAGCTGCACTTGTCTGCCTCTTCTGACAGAAACACAGATATCTTCTTCAGTTCTGGTATGTCTTCTTTCTTCTTTGCAGCGAAGTCGTACCACTTTTTTCTGAGTATAGGTGTGAGTTTCTCGATGATACTTCTGCACATCTCTGGACTGTGTAAGTAGTGCGGCTTCCTCAAGGCTTCTATGGTTCCCACGATGTTTGCTATCTTCCCAGGGAAGATACAGATGTCCTTGGCGTTATCGGTCACTTTGTTGAGAGTCTTGAGCTTCTCCATCTCGACGTGGATGAGTGCTTCTGGTCTACCAAATCTTCTCTCAAGGGCCCTTATGATCACCTCGGGGTCAGGTTGACTCAGCATTAGACACTCGACTGCTTCTTTTGCGAGTCCACGTAAACTTTTTCTAATTCTTGCGATATTTTCGTTCTTCGTGAAGTATATACCCGATTCTTCATACGTTGTCTTGAAGGCGAGCCATTCTGTACTGCTGCCGCTGAAGATCGGTAGTTCCCGTATATACTTGGGCGGCTCCCTGTTGCTTCTCATAGCCTGGGATAGGGCCGCGGTGAGCGTAGCTACATCGATCACGGAGTTCTTCACTGGGGCACTTCCTTCTGATTTTTCCTGGGTTTGACACTTCTCCACTAGTTGACCCCTATCTAGGCAGGTCTGAGTGTTTTCCTCGATGTCTTGCCCCTTTTCCTTCAGATCGGGTGCCGCAGCGTCATCCTTCTGTAGCCACGTGTTAATACGTACCGATGCCAGATCTTCCTCAGACCCGTCGTCGCTGCTCTCGTCCTGCAGTAGCCGCTGTAGACGGATCTGCTCTATTTCTGCTTCGGCTTGTATTTGCTTGAGCTTCAGTTCTGCCAATCGTTGTTTGACCTCCAGTTCCTTCTTCTTTCTTGAACTGGTGGAACGGCGTGACCTCGTGTCCAAAGGCCGCATGGTGCGCTGTGAGCTAGGCTCCCCATATATAACAGCGCGGGTGTGGGGCGATACCTCTTCCGTCGTCCCTGACTCTTCAGTGGTCACAGTTGTGCTGGACGTGGTCTGCTCGGTGCTGGCTGTGGCTTCCGACGCAACACTGTCCGCATAGCTTCTGGCCTCTTCAGTGGCCGCAGGGTGTAGTACTGATCTTGGTACTGGTGCTGATGCTGATGCCGGTTCCTCTTCCTGACGACGCTTCTCTCCATCCCTGGTGAGAACCATTCTTCTTTATTCAAGTTTATACTTACCCGGATCTTCGACGGATCGTGGACTTTATTCCTATCCCTTGACCCGATTCCAATGGACCATAGATGTTCGTGACAGCCTACCCCTAATACGGTTCCGAATAGACTGTCACTTCTCCCTTAGTTGAAGAACGATGGAACGTCTATGGCTAGCTTGACTTGAAGTTGACCTGGATCTTCGAAGGACCGTGTACTATATCCGGCTCCGAAGGACCAATGTTAAGGACCGTTGTTCATGACAGTCTATGACTATGACGGTTCCGAATAGACTGCCACTTCGGTCGCCTTCAGTGGACTGTATGTTGAGGATGTTGAGTTGAAGAATGAAACACTTGGATGGGTGGCTTGTATGACGTCAGTGAGGCATTGGATGTACTTGGCCCAGCACTACCCTTGATGTACTACTTCCTGTTGAGCTTCCTTGTTCCGTGAGAGACTCTTGTTGTCTACTTGTTGCCCCATCATCCATAATTTCCTACCAAATGGTCCCTGCTTTTATAGTCTTTTGTAGTGCTGGCCCGCGATCCAAACTACCTCACCTCCGCATTTCCATTTATTTATAAAACTCATGTTATACATATTAATCACATAGCATATATGTATATTGGTAGCAATAAGAGTTGCCCGACCATAGGTACTTACGCCTGTACCGTGCGACGTCGGGGTACTGAATGACGGGCGGATTGACCCCTCAGACTTATATATGGGCCCTGCCTCCCGCGAGCAACTATATAATAAAATGGCACCAGCCGGGGGAGCGCATATTCGCTTCTTACGGCGTGGGAGGCAGTCGCGGGGTGTAATTAAACTTACATACTAGTATACAAAGTCGTATTTCCTATTTATACGAAGTTATGTTAGATTCTGAGTAATGCATTGTCGTAATTATATTTGCAATATGCTTTTCAGGGAGTGTACTTTCTTTATTAAATTTGGCTCTAACATACTTAATTACTCAGAAAACTAACTCATAACAGTAGTAAGCTATTTATCTTAGCTTAATATCAAAGTAATTACATAATTACGTTTTTAATTTACGTAAACCTAACATTTTCATAATTCATTCATTATATTCACGCTTACTAATCTACATGTCACTGGCACATGTGTCTATAGTCTATTTGTGTCGTGCACAGTGATTTGAATTTAGAATGCTACGAATTATCATTGTTATATACGAAACACGTCATTCGAAGTTCGATTTATCAATTTTTTTTTTTTTTTTGTGGAGATGGCACTAGTTGACTTTGTGTTTATCTAATTTCAGAACACCCAAACAATAAAACGTTCGGAAACTAATAAACCTTTAAAATGAAAATTATTTGGTAATGTTGTAATTAAATATCTAATTAAATATGTGGTTCTTGTGGAACTTACTGTACCGTGGGAAACAAATATACCGAAGGACCACACAATAAAGAAAAATAAATACTATGATCTCACAAACGAATTAATCAAAAACGGTTACGTGGTTAATTTGTATGCAGTGGAAGTGGGAGCGAGAGGTATACCAGAAAAATCTCTCTATAACCTACTTAAAGATCTAGGCCTATCGAGAGCTACAATAAGCTCATTACTAGGACGAATGTCTAAAGCGGCACTAGTAGGTTCGTATCAAATTTGGTTAGGCAGGGAGGGGAACTTGGGTAGTGAAGGTGAGTGTTGATGTACATCAACAAAAGGGGCCCCTTCTAAACCTACACTTGGGTCGCAAGTCCCAGGCACTGTCCCGAGTTCCCAACTCAGCAACGCGATGGACCCGGCACCCGCACGGAGAATCCATGGATTGCTAAGATTACGGTCTCAATAATAATAAATTCTTAATGTCTGTATTCTTTGATGTTTCTGGTGCCTTTAATAGTGTTAATAAAGATATCCTTTACTCAGAATTGCTTTCTGTTGGAATACCAAATAAACTAGCTAACTGGGTTCGTAATTTCTTAACTGAACGTGAAGTTTATGTCAAATATAACTTTCATCTTTATGGTCCAAGATTTGCTTCTGTTGGTACTTGTCAAGGTGGAATCCTTTCACCTTTATTTTTCATTTTATACATACGTCGCTTGAATATGATTCTTGGTTCAGAAGTCAAAAATCTTCAGTTTGCTGATGATTTGGTCATATACGCATCTGGAAATAATTTAATTAGTGTTACAAATACTCTCAATAAATCTTTGGAAGGTTTACACAGGTATTTCTCTCACCTGAATCTTGAAGTAAATGCTTTAAAATCAAACTTGGTAGTTTTTGGTAATTCGAGCCTCTCTATTCCCTCTGTGCATTATAATGAAGTACCTATTCCTGTCTCTCGTGAAGTTAAGTTTTTAGGAGTAACATTTACTAATAATGTTTCTTGGAAAAAATATAGCGAACTAATTGCAACAAGAGCTAATAAAGCTTTCAATATTTTAAAAACACTGTGTAGTACATCATGGGGAGCTGATCCCAAAATATTACTGCTTTTATATAAATCTCTAATTCGCAGTCACTTCGAATATGGCTTTTTATGCTTTGCAAAAGATACCAAAATAGTAGATAGTTTGGATAAAATACAAAACAAATGCTTAAGACTTATTACTGGAGCCTTCAAAAGTACTCCTATTAATGTAATGCAAGTTGAGTGTAAACTACCTTCACTAAATATAAGATTTTCATATTTAAAAGAAAGATTTATTTTGAAACTTTACAGCAAAAATAACAATCATTTATTTGTAAACTTAAAACATTCCTCTTTATCACCCTCTTCTAATGCCCCATTCATTGTGTTGGGATTTTCGCAATATGTACAATATCTTGAATCTTTGCAAATTTATAGGTCATCCATTCTTCCCTGTTATCAGGGAGAATTTGATAGTAAATTTCCTGCAATGAACATCATTATTGATCAGAAACTATCTTCCAAAGAAGATGTATATAGTACACTTTCAGAGTTTAGTGGTTATAGATTCGTGTATACAGACGGGTCCAAAACTGATTCTGCTGTCTCTTTCGCTATTTTTGATGGTCACCTAAATACAGGTACTGGTTATAAAATAAATACAAAATCAAGTATATTCACAGCTGAGGCTGTGGCTATTCTAGCTGCTTTGAAGCACATTAAACATAGAAATAATGGATCTAACAAATGGGTCGTAGTTAGTGATAGCACGAGTGTTTTAGAAAATCTTAAGAATAACAAGTTTCAGGCTGACACGAATCATTATATTCATCTAATTAAAGAACTTTGGTTTGATTTATGTTCTGTACATAAAATTGAAGTATTATTCATATGGGTTCCTTCACATGTTGGTGTATTAGGTAATGAGGAGGCAGATTTTTTGGCCAGAACTATTACAAATATTTCGATCATTATTCCTGATTCTAGCAGTCGTCTTAATGTCTTAGTGCCATGTACAGATATAATCACCTTATTAAAGAATAGATCCATTCAGTTATGGAGGCGATATTGGAACCGATCTGTGCAAATTGAAAATAAAGGCCTATGGTATGCTACTTATAATGTTCCTATTGGATCAATACCCTGGTTTTGCAAAAGCAAATTTTATGCCAACAGGAAATTCTACTCCACTATTCTAAGGCTTCGTTTTGGTCATTGTCGTCTAAGCTATCATCTCTCTCGTCTAAACATGGTAACATCTCCTCTCTGTGAGCATTGTAACTCTCAAGAGGAACAGACTTTGTCTCACATATTCTTTGTTTGCACATCCTTTGGCATTCAGCGCCTTGTGCTAATGGATGAGCTAATTGAAATTTATGGTGAATCTGCATTAGTACCGCGCAACATTCAGACTTTTCTTGTAAATAGCTCCACATACGCAGCTATGTATAAATTTATTGTTACTACAGTAGGTCAAATTTAATTAAAATTTTGTATGGTTTCTCTGTATGTAAATTGAAGCTATTAATTAAAAAAAATAAAAAAATATTAATATATATTTAATATACACGTATATTATATAAGAACCCAAAAAAAAAGAAAAAAATAAATAAATATATATATATATATATATATATATATATATATATATATATATATATATAAATAAAAACTTAATAAATGGTAAATTAAAAAAAAAAAGAATATGAACAAGAAGAATAAACTGATGACAAGGCAGTATGGTTATAGAACCTTAGCCTGTTCCGAAAGGAGCAAATAAAAAAAATAAAAAAACTTTCTTTTGTTTTTCGGTAGGTAACTACTTAAAATTAGTGTTGCATATCACAAATTCATAAAATATGAGTGAGTCTAGTGACGAAAACAGCAATTTAACACCTGAAGAATTAAAACAACAAGTGTTGAATGCTGAATTCAGTTTTCTTCCTCAGAAATCATGTGATAGATATCTGAAAACCTATGATGTTTTCAATAAATGGAGACTTGAAAAGGGCGCGAACACTTTCTCGGAGAATGTATTATTGTCGTACTTCATAGAATTATCACAATCGAAGCAATCACCTACAATGTGGAGTATTTATTCGATGTTGAAAGCTACAATAAAGACAAAACATAATGTTCATATTGAAACTTATCCCAAACTTATTGCATTTTTGAAAAGAAAGTCAGTAGGACACAAGTCTAAAAAGTCCAAAAAAATTTCAATCTCTAATATTGAAAAATTTCTTAATGAAGCTCCAGACTGCAATTTTCTCGCTGCAAAAGTAAGTTTATACTTAATTAGTAATATATGTGCACGTACGCTAACCATTTTCGCTAATATTTACTAAAATACGAGTTACTTATGTAAAGAAAGTGGGTAAATACTACGTTTTGTTTGTTATACATTTTAATTACTAACATTTTACTTATATAATATTTTTATAGAATAAACGGAGCATGCCTCTCGAACGAACTGTTAAATCTGACTGTTAATGCCATCGAAAAACATTCTGACGAACTGCTATTAGTCAACCTACCCAACACAAAGACAAACATTGACAGGTCCTTTGTTATTCGCGACGAATATGTGAAAATTGTCGAGAAATATAAGGCATTACGACCTGATAATACGAAAACAGATCGATTTTTCTTGCAGTATCGTAATGACAAGTGTTCAAGACAGCCTATGGGAATCAACAAAATAGGCGGGACACCACAACAAATAGCCACTTTTTTTTTATTACAAGAGCCTCACCTTTACACTGGACATTGCTTTAGGCTAACTTCGGCCACGCTTTTGGCTGATTCAGGAGCCAACCTCACAACATTAAAACGTCATGGCGGCTGGAAGTCAAACACGGTCGCGGAGGGATATATTGAAGATTCGATCGAAAATAAGTCTAAAACCTGTAAACGCATAATACAAAGTATAAACTTTAATCCTGATCCTTATGCAGACCCGCGCCCCCTCTACTTTCAAAGACACAAATATCATTGAAAATTCGGTAAGAAGCCGCACCGAGTCGCCAACGTTTACTAATAGTATTGTGTCGTCACAGTCCAATAAAGAAATAGAAACGAACTCGAGTCAAACTCAAATCGCAAACTCCACGGTATCACTTCCTAATAAAACTATAAATTTTCAAAATGTAACTTTTAATAACTGCAATTTTAAATTTTAGTAGATACTTATTGTTTGCAAATATATGTGGTTTCATTTTTATTCAAATTGTATTTTTTTATCTCTAATAATGTTCTCGCTGCTAAGGTGAAAAGTTGTATGTGTCACGCGTGAGAAAAGTTATTTCCAGCTCGTGCCTTTTAATCCTTCGCTTACTCGGGATTCAAAATTAGCACTCGCTTGGAAAACCAACTTTCCTCTCTAGTTGAACAAATAACTATTCATGGAACGTGAAATTTTGAGGAAAAACTGATTTCACAAAAAGTGAAGCCCTACCGTCCCCTTAGGCCGGATTCCACCCGTTCACGAACTTAAACTAAGTTTACACCCAAGCAATTTTTGACCGCAGTTTGAAAGCGATCGGGGCAAAAATGCGACGTGAGAGTGCCGCAAATTTTGGGAAGTGGAACCATACATACATATATATATATATATATGTAAACTTTTTGACCAGTGGTCATTTCGGACTCAGGGGGTCATAACTAGACCTCCTATGAAGAATTTTTTTTTAAATTCGACAATAGTCAGGAAACCAATAGGTAGATCGATTTCATCGAAATCTACCTTTTTTTTTTTTTTTTTAACGTGCGGAAATCCCTTCGGATACCCCCCCGCCGGCCAGCGGGGGCGGTTATGTCGGGCTTGCACCGACTAAAACCGCACGCCGTCTCGGGTCTTCAGACGCCGGGGTGTAAGGTTACCCATAGAGCATATCCTTGGCACCCCGGCTGACCCTGGGCCATCTCACCACTAACAGCATCGCTCATCCTGTCTCCTCTGAAAGCAGAGGAGTACGGAGAGCGATGTGTTCCCGGCCCGTTGGGTATTGGCCGACGATCAATGCCAACCCTATGAAGGGGTGAAGGGGAAGCCATTGACCGCCGCCCAGGGTGTACCGGCCGCTCCGATTCCGTTCCCCCCGGACTGCAACGGGATCGGAATCGGAGCGACACTCGAGGAGGTTACCCAACACACACCCCTCATCGAAATCTACCTAAAAATCAAATGGGGTGAGATCTGGCGATCTCGCAGGCCATCTGATTGTGCCGTTTGTACCAATCCAGGTATTAAAATGGTTATTAATGTAGGCAGTAGTGATTCTGCTGTTATGTGCTGGAGCACCATCTTGCTGTAGAATTATTTGGTTTCGCTCTTCCTCGGGGAAACCATTTAACTCGTTTCTTAAGAGATCCAGTATTTCAATATACTTGACAGTGTTTAAATGACCTTCGTACACGTGGACCAACACTACGTTATTTCTCATTATTCCGCACCAAACGTTGATAGAAAATCTTACTTGATTGTTAGTTTCATGAACACGAACAGGATTCACTCGAGACCAATAATGGTTATTTCGGCGATTGTACATGCCATTATTGCTGAAGTTGGTTTCGTCAGACCTTACAATGTTACTCAAAAAATTAGGGTTTCGGTCAATTTCTCCAAGCATGTTTTCACAAAATTGTAATCGTCTCTCACGATCCCCAATATGCAATTTTTGCACCAACCGACCTTCACGATAGCATTTATACTTATACTTTTTCAGCACTTTAAGTACGCGAGTGTGGGTTGTTCCTAATTCATCGGCAGCATCTCTACTTGAAGCCTTTGGAAATGATTCAAAGTATGTAAAAACATTTAGTTCAAAATCGAAATAGTTTTGCTGAATAGTTTGCCGTCTCTTTTTGAAACCACCCGTATTCTTTAAATTTTCTACCATTCTTTTCAATACGAACCGAGTTGGTGCCTGTCGGTCTTGATATCTCTCTCCATACCACTGCAGAGCTAGATTCACGTTTTTGTTATTTAAAAAATAAGCTTCCATTAAATCAAACTGTTCTTGATAAGCCATTTTCACCGTGAGACAAAATGTGAAATGAGTTGTAAAAACAATCAAATGTGAATAACAACTATGACAATCTAATTTTCAAATTTTAATCTAACATTCCATATTTAAATTACCTCATACACGCGAGATTTCATCCATATAATTTACCCTAACGATCGATGCAATAAAAGTACAGGGTATATTTTTTTCAGATTTTAGCCGGTTCGATTCCCGGGTGTGGAAGAGAATTTTCGAAAATCTTTGAATGCAGTTTGCTTTCTATTCAAAAATAAAGGAATGTTTCCTTTGAGTAAAATTTTCTATCTGCAGTATTAAGAGTACTTTCCCTCCAGGTGGCATTACAAAATTCCACCCTGTATATATATATACCTATATTAATTTTCAAACGAAGAGTTTCAATAAAATTACGTATGTATATAGGTATTCATACCTACGGGGGTGCGACTGGTTGGATCACCTCCAAGTTTGGTGCACCCTGGGCAACGTGGGCGATGACGCATCATTGATTGCTCCTCTGGAGTAGCTGGCGTCAACGTCAACGGCCAAGAGTCTGACCAACCGGCCCTTTTCAGGGCCAGCTGACCCCATTGCACCAGGGGGTCGGGGTATGGCGGGCCTGCAAGGCCCGCGCGGGTGGGGGCCGCTCCAGGTACCCCTCTGCTGTTATCAGAGGGGACACTGCGAATGGCCCAGGGTCAGTCGGAGTGCGAGGGATATGCTCTATGGGTAACCTTACACCCCGGCGTCTGTGGACCCGAGACGGCGTGCGGTTTTAGTCGGTTCAAGCCCGACATAACCGCCCCCGCTGGCCGGCGGGGGGTATCCGAAGGGATTTCTGCACAAAAAAAAAAAAAGTATTCATACCTACGTATCGCATTGGGAGTCTGCCTTCTTAATTTTCAAACGAAGAGTTTCAATAAAATTACATAGGTATTCATACCTACGTATCGCATTGGGAGTCTGCCTCTTTTTGGAAATCGATAAAAAATAATAGCGGTAAGTAATTGGTACCTACTAGTATACAGTTTAATAACATATATATATATAACAATGCACGTGCGTGTGCGGAATGCTATTCATACAACATACTTAGTTGTTGATACATAAATGTTTGTTCATAATAGGTACATGAATGAACGCAGCTTTATTTGAACTTAGACGTAGAGGGGCGGCTCTAGCCTATGTAGCGGCCGTGTGTAGTCAAAACCCTGCCGCCCTTTAGTAGGCGCGCGGTCAAAATGGAATACATATACATTAAAATTTTGGGTGCAAATGGTGCAATTTAAATGGTGTTAGAAAGCAGTAAGTACACAACTTAGAAGTATGTTTTCGCAAGAAAGGGGTTACAAGAATAAAAAAGTACAACTTTAGTGATTTCAAAAATACTTAATTTAAATACTCATTATATTACAGGACGCTCATGTATGTTGACAAACTCACAATATCATTAACTTTTCACAATAATTCAGTTCAGTGGGAAATGGTGGCAAACTCAAACTACAGTGCGACCTAAAAGAGTAGAAAACGGATAAAAGAGGAACTAAAATTTTCCATACAAAATAACTATTTATTTTATGAAGCCCTCCTTCATTTTCTACACTATTATGTCGCAGTATTGTCGCATACGTAGTCGTATACGTAGTTTTTTTAATTTTAACTCTTGATAAACTAAGGCCCTAATTCTCGTGTCGTTCGAAATCAAGTATATAGATGAATTAGCCAGCAAAGCGATAGCATGAAATTACTTTTGTAGTAGGTAGTTGTACGGTTCGATTGAAAAGGAGAATAACTTAAGTAGGTATTTCTCTTAATTTAATGACTTTCATACCCTTCTAAGTGGCGATAGCCCAGTGGCGTACGTACAGGACTGCTGAGACGAGGTCTCGAGTTCGATCCCCAGTCGCCCCGTGCACACACACCTGACTTTTCGTAGTTATGTGTGCATTAATAAATGTTAATTATCGCTCGCTTAATAATGTGCCCGGTAGATGGCAATAGGCTCGCTCCCTATTACACCTTAACATAACTGGCGAATCGTGGGTGTGTAATATACCTCTGCCTACCCCTTCGGGGATACAGCCGTGAAGTTATGTTATATGTTATGCTTATCTTAAGTAAAACAATACTCAGTCCTTTTTTGCTTTCATTCATCATCATCAAGCTATTTTACGTCCCACTGCTGGGCACAGGCCTCTTCTCAGAATGAGAAGGCTTGGCCTATAGTTCCCATGCTGGCCAAGTGCGGATTGGGAACTTCACACACACCGTTGAATTGCTTCGCAGGAGTGTGCAGGTTTCCTCACGATGTTTTTCTGCACCAAAAAGCTCACGATTAATTACAAATGTGATTTCGCACATAAATTCCGAAAAACTCAGAGGTGCGAGCTAGGGATCGAACCCACCACCCTCTGCTTAGAGAGGCCATAGAAACAAAAAAAACAAACCACTAGACTATCGTGGCTTCACTTTCGACATGGCGAAAAACAGTTTCCCAAAATATACGCACAACGTCAATAATATTTAGAATTTGACACTGATATTTTGGAATTTTCTTCTTCAATATAACTATTACAAACCTCTTTTTATGCTGATGGTACGGGAAAAAAGTCTTTGTTAAAAAAATAAACTGCGATTAAGGCGGAATATATTTTCAATTTTACTTTTATGGTTCATTTTTGAGAAAAGCGCTAAAAAGTACTATACATGCTTCGTCTGAAATTACCATCCTAGCTGCCATACACGCACTTTCGACGTACCTTGGCAGCGGTGAAAGTGAGGTCATTTTGAAGGTTGACCTGAGGAATGCCTTCAATTCAGTGAATAGGGATACCTTGCTGACCCAAGCAAAATTAGAAACCCCTCATATATATAAATTCCTTTGGCAGTGCTACAGACAGCCTACAAAATTAATTTATAAGGATCATCTTTTGGAATCAGCAGTTGGTTGCCAGCAAGGTGACCCTTTGGAACCAGTCATCTTCAGTCTAGCAATACATCCCATCATGCAACAGTTAAATTCAAAATTCAACATCTGGTACCTAGATGACGGGACTTTAGGGGGTGATGTACAAACAGTGTTACAAGATTTAGAGCTTATGAAAAATAAATTTCAATCCATTGGCTTACAACTCAACTCAGTCAAATGTGAAATATTTATTAGTGACACTACAGACAGACCCTCGACTATACAAAAATTTAACCATTTAGCTCCCAATATCAAAATTCTGGAAAAAGCTTCTCTGCGCCTCCTGGGGTCCCCAGTTCTGGAAGATGGATTTCATTCATTTATTGAGGAAAAAATTCAAAATTTTGAAAATATCGCAGATCGTTTACCAGTCCTTACCAGTTCGCTTGGGTGGGCTCGGCGTTCGCAAAATTACTGATGTAGCCTTCCAGCATTTTTGTCATCGGTCCACGGCACTGAGGAGTTAACCAGAAAAATTCTTATAAATACACAGGTTAACTCTGAGGTGTCGTGCAAGTCCGATGCCATTAATGCTTGGAAGGTTGCTTGTCCCTACACTGAATTGCCTGGCAACCTCTTCTCCCAGAGACAATGGGATGCGCCGCTATGCAAGCTGGTAAGAGACAGTTTGATACGCTCGTCTTCCCATGTTTCAGAGCGTGCGCGCCTGTTGGCTGTGGGGGAATGGGAGTCAGGTCTCTGGATTCGGGCACTTCCATCGCCCAACATAGGTACTATGTTGGACGATACTACTTTCCGCCTTGCCACTTGCCTTCACCTGGGAGCGCCGTGTGTTTCTCCCCATCGTTGCCACTGCGGTGAAGCTGTCGACAGCCTTGGGCACCATGGCCTTTCATGCGGCAGAAGCGCTGGGCGTATATCACGACACGCATGCATCAACGACATTATCCGCCGTGCTCTTGCCACTGCTGGCGTGCCAGCCATTCGTGAACCTAATGGGCTGGCGCGTGAGGATGGCAAGAGACCGGATGGTATGTCGTTGCTGCCTTGGAAGATGGGTAGGCCTTCGGTATGGGATGCAACATGCGTCGACACCCTTGCGCCTTCACATCTTTCAGGCACAGCAGGCTGTGCCGGCGCTGCTGCTGCATCTGCGGAAAACCTCAAACGGCGCAAATACTGTAATTTAACAGGTGATTATATTTTTGAGCCGTTTGGGGTTGAAACGTTGGGGACATGGGGCCCAAGTGCCCGCTTTGTGTACAAAGATTTAACAAAGCGGCTGATCGACGCTACGCGTGACCAGAAGGCTGGTTATTAGAGTCTGGCCATCGGTTCTTTGCACAAGAAAAGAGCGGTAAATTCAAAAAAACAAGGGGTGACAACACCGACTATAGACTGAAGAAATGCGTTTGATACTATTATTTTTTATATTCAATTAAAGTTATTTTATAATTTTTTATTTATTACGTGTTATCATACCTGTACATATTATATAACAAACTGAGTCGGATAAGCTGCACAAACTTTAAAATTAGCTTAGATATCATCATTATAGCGTTTAGTCCCGTTTGCGGCCCAAACTTGCACTCCGGTATTTATGAATTAACGGTGACTGTAGCCTAATGGTTATGGCATTGGACGTACAATGTTGAGGTTACAGTTTCGATCCCCAGTCATTGCACTACCGGTATGAACCCACACAAGCAGTTTTATACTAGTAATTTCTGTTGCTAGTATGCTTTTATTAAAAAATAAATTTCCAACTTACACATAAAGTTAACATACATGCTTGCTCATCATGCAAATAATGATCATGTCCAGGATACAAGAAAAAAAATTACAAGTCATTAATATTTATAATTTTATTATGATTCATAATCAAAGTCTGATTCTATAAATTCAACACCTGAAAATGAACTGTCACTATCGTCATCATCATCACGTACATTTATTATAAATCGTTCCAGTGCTGTTTCTGTGATTCCATCTCTTAATTTGTATTCATTTTCGACGTGAATAACGTGATCTGTGCATTTCTTCCAATCATCAGCCGTTACACTAAGAAATGACTCTTTAATTAAGTTTTCCATTTCTGCCCCTGGTACTCCTATATTTTTGCTAGCCACTTTTCGTTTAGCTAAACTCCATATGAGCTCAATAGCATTTAAATCACAGTGGTATGGAGGTAGTTTAAGCACTTTGTGGCCATGTTGTTTTAGAAGTTCTTCTGCTTTATACAAGGGTTCAGGCTTATTCTCTTTAACGAGGCACATTAATTCATCTTTAGTATAAATTTCTTCAAATGGAATGTCGTTTTCTCTAAGCCATTTCTGTATGTCACTTTTTAAGTTCTGCATTGTTGGTGGTTTATTTATTTGTGTAACATGGTAACTAGCATTGTCCATCACAATCACACTAGGCTCTGTCAAATTTGGAATCAATTTCTCACCTAACCACTTCATAAAATTTTCTGCGTTCATGTCATCATGATAGTCAGCTGTTTTTGATTTGGTACTAAATATTAACAGTGCATTGGGCACAAAACCCTTTTCTGATCCAGCATGTACTATAATATGTCTCTTGCCAGACGACATTTTGTCTATCACTCCACTAGTGGAAGGACCTTGCCATGATTTTTTTACCTTATAATTTTGGTGAACATAGGTTTCATCAAGATAAATTATTGGTTTCCCTTGTTGTCGTTTCTCAGCAATTGTTCGAAGATATCTGTGTCTCCAAGCAGCTATTTCAAAGTTCTCTATAAGCAAAGACCTTTCAATCTGGTTTTTCTTAAACTCGAAACCATTTTTTTTCAATATCTGCCGTAATGTTTCACGACAGCCGGTGAAGCCAATTGACTCTCTGAGTTCAACAAGTAAATTCCGTAGAGTAGGAACCTGTTTTTTTACACAGTAAAATTCATTAATCTTATTCCTAATAGCCGTTAAATCAAAATCATCCAGAGTTGACACCGTGCCCTGACGAGGGTGTTTCTTGCCGGGTGTATTCCATTCTCCTTGGTTTATAGAACCCTCCTTCTTGATTGTTTTAATAGTTCTAACAGATATTTCTGCAAATAAAAAATATAAAAGCCTAACAATAATTTAACTGTTCCACTATACTATGAACAAAGGTAAACTTGTATGCAAACATTGAAAATAATCGTACAAAGATTTTAAGACATTTTACAAAACCATAAATTTACCTACCTGTCATATATAGATTGTCATGTATAGATTTTAAAAAACAGTCCAGTGCAGAGAACCGATAGCCAGACTCTATCTTGCACAGAGAATAAGCATTGCCATTCAACGTGGCAATGCTGCCAGCCTTCTGGGAACGTTACCGGTCGGTGACGATGTGGAGGAATTTAACGACTCATTATGCATGTAAATATTTTATTTCTTTAATTTAGTTTATTTTAGTAATAATAGTGTGTAGTGTTAATTTAATTTAGTATTATTTTGAACTTGTAATTATTTTTTCACAATAAAATTCCCCCACTTTATTTAACGTTCAAAGGATTCAAAAATATGTAGCGATGACCTTACCTCGCCGGAATAAGAGCGTTCGGTACTTATTTTTGAGACGTTAAGTTTACCTATAGTTTACACTCTTGCCGAGTTCGCAACGATTGGCGGCGTCTTGTCATACGAATCAAAACAGGTGTCGGCACTAGAGTTGGCAACTGTTTTTATGAGAAGTAAAGTAAATAAAGGTCGGAGTAGGAAGTAAACAATCATCATCATCATCAACCTATGCTAGTCCACTGCTGGACATAGGTCTCCCCTAATGAGCGCCATAGCGCCCTGTCTTTAGCTTGCCGCATCCAGGGTAGCAAGTAAACAATATTTTGGAAAATTGTCATTATGGAAATGGAAAATTCTTATTATGTTTATAAAACTACATCTATAGTAAGGACAATTCAATTTAGTATTATTTTTGAAAGCTTTGTAAGCCTCACCACAATAAAAATTACAATAAACGAGCAGCTAATTTTTTTATTACAATTTACCTTTACTTTTCACTGGACTGTGGATAGGTACCAGTGATGCTGTAAGAATATTTTATATATGTACTTAGGTACTTAATTTTTCTTCAACAGTAAAAAGTGTAACGAAGTGGAAAGCTGTATAATACTTTTTTCAACAATGGGAAAGCAAACTAGCGTGTGGGTCACCTAATGTAAGTAAGATAAGTAAGGTGAGTGCTATTACCACCCATGGATACCCGTAACATCAGCGGATTGCAGATGCGTTGCCATCCTTACCTTTGCATGTGGTAGGGCCTTATGCAATGTCCGTCGTGATTGCTACCACCATCTTGCTCGCTAATCCTGCCGCCAAGCAACAGTGTTTGCACTGTTATGTTCCGGTGTCGAGAATTGCAGGGTTAAGCTTGAATACCTCTTGTGTCAGTAATTGCACCTGTTGTGTTATTCTTCACACCGGAACACAACCGTGCAAGCTTTCCGGCAGGATTAGTGAGCAAGATGATGATAGCAATCCTGAGTCCCGAAATTTCCGACGGACCTACCACAAGGTCCTACCACCTGCATACTATTACTGTAATACGTTTTTCGCAGTATAGTTGGGAACCCTAGTCGGCACGCGCCTTTGATGGCGACGCGACGCTACGCCAATATAATCTTTAATTATAGGTTTTAATGCTATTTTTACGTTGAAACAAGTTATTGTGTAAGGGTGGAAAACTATTATCAAAAATATTTCTATTTTTTAAAGCAGCCGTTCTTGGCGCGCGTTCTTTTGCGCGGTGTCGGCCTTATTACAAGGGCGCAGAGTCTTTGAGAGCGCTGGAGCCACGAACAACGTATGGTCTTTTGAGGTTGCGTGAACGGCGCATGGCGCCCCCTAAGACCCTGCGCCCGTATGCGCCGCACACCTTACACTATAGGTTAAGCCGCCCCTGCGTAGACGGATATCAAAATAATAAAAGTGAATAACGTAAACTGTATTACTAGAAGACATTCTATGTAATGAATAGTTGTTTAGTCATTTTTATTGGTACCACAATAACACAAATCTTAAGTAAACATTCTTATTTTTCTACACTTAGGCCCGCGAATCTAGCTGCGGACGGCCAGCGCTTCGTTGCGACGTAAAGTGGCAACTTTGCTATGCCGAAAATACCTAAAGTCCCTGAATACCCTCACCTTTCGAATCATCACTCGTTTAGTAAGTACCTACATTTTTTTCCATACTCATATATGCACAGAGGTTCATGAATAAAATGAGGTTTTATAACCTATGTTACGGGAAATATTCATAGTCTGGCAATAAAAAAAACTATCGCTATTTCACTACGTAGTATACCTCGCGCCAAACTTGGTGGCCGCTCTGAACATAGCCGCGAGTTCGGACTTGCGCATGTACAGTCAAGTGGACAATACATACCTAAGGAAATTATTATTATGTAACAAGTTTAATATACTAGAAAATTCTAGATGAATAAAAGATTTTTCGTAATATTGTTTTGTTTCACTAATTAAATATTGAATCAATTTTAGTGACAATGTAATTCGAAATCAATTCTGTATATTTTACAACATTTTTTCAGGATTAACAGGAACTAATCAAATTAGGTTGTTATTATTAAAACATATTATAATAGTAATTTATCACAAGAATTTATAATCATTGAAATCACTTATCTATCAAAGAATATATCGAGAGAGAGATAAAAATAAAACACTGAAAATAACAAAATTAGTTTGATTGCGACTGTACTGCCAGAGAACAACACAGCGTGTGATAGCTAAGACTGACAGCGTGCAATGCAGATGGTGGTCGACACCCAAGCGCGCATACGTGCCTACCCCCGCGCCCCTCGTCCGTCCCACTGATACCTAATTTTTTTCATTGCTCATCGAATCATTCTAAGTTCAGAGCGGTCAAGTAGTTTAGCGCGAGTTATACGCTGATAGTCAGTACATAGCTTTAGCTTTTATTCTCCGTCTACGCTGATAACCAGTCTCAAGTTCATGATATGTCTACGTTTACTGTCAGTCCGATGTACGACAAACGGAACGCTCTACAAAACTGAAGTAAGTCAATCTTAACCGGACTCTCTTCGGACCTGTACCTATTATAGACTCTTATTAAACCTCTTATCAAAAGTTAATTCTAAATAGAAATTTTTAAAAAGAATAAGCTGTTTGTCACTTGTATGTGTCATTTTGATAGGAGGTTTAGTGTAGTTAGCAGATACTATATTATAAGATAGCATAATTATTAGATTTAATGCATTTATTTGGAATTTTTAATGCAAATGTTTTGTTATAAATAAATAAATATATACTATGATTAACATCTTCAAATAATAGAAACGAAACAGGACCATTTTAAATTACTTTCTCAAACCTCACAGGTAAATCACCAAAATTTTAAATAGATAGGTATACCTACTTTTCCTATAAGTAGCTAGTTAATATTTTTTCAACACACCTGCTCGTAAAGTAGGTCTTATTACAGCGTATTTACACTGATAATGCAGAATATTACCCATGCCGTGCCTTTTACATTACATTATCGCACTAGTGCCTTTTCATTACATATCTTTTTAAATATTAGCAAGAAGTATTAATGTTTCGAAAACAGCTAAGTAGTTATTTGCGTAAATATAAAATTTAATTCAAAATGTGATAAATACTTAAAGAATTTCATGAAACTGCTTGTTAGCTTGTTGGTATTCATATTTTGACGGTGTATTTTTACCTATAAATACCCAATTTCAAAATTTATAAATATGTGGCTGATTAGCTACTTTGCCGGTGCCCTTATCTCAGACTTGCGCGCGCATGCAGCGCTGAGCGCGCGGAAAAATAAAATTACGGCCGCCATTTTTTAAATGGGTATCTGTTTGTTAAGTTTATTCACAGTATTGCATTTCGTTAGTGTTGTTTTGTAAAATGTCGAATTTAGATAACGAAGAATTACTTATCGAGTGTACGCCGCCAGATATCATAGTTGAAGCGCAAAATGCGAGTGATAGTCTTTTGCCCTCAAAATCAAAAGATAAATACATGCAAGCCTACGCAAATTTCATTCAATGGAAAAATAGCAAAAATGAAAGCTCTTTCTCAGAGAACGTGTTCATGGCTTACTTTAGTGAACTGGCGAAGAGGTATAAACCTAGTTCGCTTTGGTGTATATATTCTATGTTGAAGAGTACCGTGCAGAATAAAAATGCAATTGACATCAAAGCGTACACCAATCTAACTGCATTCTTGAAAAGACGTTCTGACGGCTTTTACAGTCGAAAATCCAAGGTTTTAACACCTAATGAAGTGAAGAAGTTCATTAAAGAAGCACCGGATAATCAATATCTAGCGACAAAGGTCAGTTCCACTATTTAGTTTTGTATTCATTATTATAATATTTGTAGGCGGTATTGTGAGTGTTGATATAATAGGAACTAAGTACGATTATTATAACTTAATTATGATTTTATTTATTTTCAGGTCGCATTAATATTCGGAATTACTGGTGGCCTGTAGGCGTCAGGAATTAAACAACATTACGACAAAAGATATAGAGAATCACGGAGAGATGCTACTTGTCAAAATTCCGAACACTAAAAATAAAATTCCTCAGTCATTCACTATTCACGGACCATTTTATGAAATAGTGAAAAAATATGAAAGTTTACGTTCAACAAAAGGAAAATCTGACCGGTTCTTCCAAAATTTTCAAAACGGCAAATGCACGAGTCAAGTTATCGGAGTGAACAAATTTGGATCGATGCCTAGAGAAATTGCCAAGTTTTTAGGCTTACCACAGGCTGACGCTTACACCGGACACAGTTTTAGGCGGACTTCAGCTACATTGCTGGCTAATTCAGGAGCCGATATATTGACTTTAAAACGCCATGGGGGATGGCGATCTGATAATGTCGCCGAGTCATATATTGAAGACTCCATCCAAAATAAAGCCACCATAAGTGCCAAGATAACACAAGCAATCCATTTGGAGCCACAATCCAAGAAGTTCTGCCCTAAACCGCGTCCTTCCACCTCATATGCCAATGATGATTTGGGATTTCATACGCTTGCTAATGATGAAACGCAATGTTCTTCTACCTCCTTTCAGAATGTTGCATTATCTCCGACATTTACAGTTACCCAAGAACAAAGCAATGAAATAATTAATAATACAATTAAACATACAGTACAAATGCTAGGCGGTAGCATATCATTTCAATAATTGTACTTGTTTCAATAAAAGTTTTAAATAAATGTGAACTTTTATTTACTTTTCCTCGCAAGTGTGTTGAAAAACGTCGTATGAAACACGTGAGCATTGGTCATTACACTTCTCGTCTCCATTAAGCCTTCGCCTTAGTGTAATGACCAACTTAGCACACTTGTATCATAATGTTTTTTTATTTGTATGAGGTGATTTATAACGTATTATTTATTATCAATATCAGTATGAGTTAAGTATCATTAATGCTGGGACCACAGTAACGAGAAATGCCGTTAATTATCGCGATAATGGACGTTCAAGGTGTAGCCACGAAGAGAGAAATTTAACGTGTGGCCACTGCATTTCACACGCTATCGCGATAATGGGCGTTGACGTTGCCCGTTAGTGTGACCCCAGGGTAAAAGAAATGTAATTTTTACAGATCATATCATAAGGCAATGTGTCAAACAGCGCAGGCACTGATGCAAGCATTTGTATGCTGTATACAAATGATAACTAATGTCCTCGTAACCATGTTCTCCGTCTTTGACAATTTGATAAGATTGGCCCTCCAGACATTGCACAACTTCATATCATTCATACTGCAGATGGTGTCGTTACTACCTATATGTTGTGTGTTCATACTTACGTCAAAGCTTAGATGCCTACTGTGCCGTGGCAGTGGATTTGGCTTTGACTATGGACGGAGGACGTGGGATTGCGTTATGACAATCATCGCTTTGACTATTCTATATTACATACTCAAGGCCCACAATGGTCTCGACAAAATTAGGAATATATACGAGAAACAAATGATGATTTAAAGAGATTATTTCGAGGTGGTAGTCCCCCAATGTCCTTCATTAAAGCGAGTGAGTGATTGAATGCTAATAATAGTGAATTATTGGTTAGAACTTAATATTAGGATTTAAGAATTTGACCTACACACGTTTGTAAAGATAGTAAATATTGCCTTTGTTATTTGCATAATTAACAAGATACATAATATTTGAAAGCCTTGCAAAATTTGATGTTTCGGTTGCATAATTACTGAGTTAAAAAAAGTAAGTTAAGTTATTAGTTAAAAGCGACTTTTTCCTTGATAAATTTCGACTTATTTGTATCTCAAATTAGGGCAGACGACTGTGTCTTACTATATGTTCTTACTTGACTTGTAATTATAATGTTAAAGTAACTTTCACTGGGAGTGCAATAAAATAGAATTAATAAGATTGAAAAATATCAAATGTTTTAAAACCTGTTCCACTACTAACATGAACCTCTCATTATGAAAAAGATTTAGTGAATTTGGTTTTAGTATGGTCTGTGCCAGACTGAATCAGCGGTCAGCAGCCGCTCAGGTTGAGGTAATTTTTTGTAGAATAGTTTTATTCTTCGCAGCACCGGAGAGTCGGAGTTTCCGTACGTTGCCGTTCAAGATTACGGGTTAGCCAAGTGGAGATCAGTCTAAGACTAGACCAGACCATCACTTCGAAAGAATTCGGAGACAGAGAACCCGCTCGCGTCCTCTCCTTGATTCCATAGAATCCTCTGTTACTCAGAAAGAAACGCAGAAAAACCGTATAACCCGAAACGTGAGTAACTCCCGTCTCAGTATAATATTGGCAGAGCTGCTTAGCAACGAAAGCTAACCGCTAAGCGAAAAGGGGGTCTACGTATGTCTTACTTACGACAATATTACCAAATAATAATAGAAATTTCAATGACCATCTCAATCTAAAATCTTCTTGTTTGTCCCGGTTGCCTCCTAAGCTTGCAGTTGAACCATGTCGCTAAACATGGGCAATATCCGGCAGATGTATTCTCGTATCATCATCTTCTCTATCTCTCCTATAAAATTCGTCCTCCTAAGGCAAAATTAAGAATATTAATGCAGCGAAATTTTGGTGCCATGAATATCGGTCTGCTCCGACAAGACGCGAAAGAGATCGATTGGTTTCCTTTATTAATGTCAGAGTCTACAGATGAGAAGGTAAATATTCTTAATAACAATCTGATCGCGCTCTCCGATATACATGCTCCTATTCGACCTATTAAAGTGAAGCATCTTCCGGCACCTTGGCTTACAGATGACATTAAAAAACTAATTGCCAAAAAAGGAGCAGCTAAGTCCAAGTACAAGATGCGCCCCTTAGGTCGTAATAAAGAAAATTATTTGAGGATACGAAATCACTGCAACAAGGTGTGTAGGAATGCACAACGCCAACATGTCCATAGTTCTGTTCAAAACGAGACCCAGCTAAAGTCTGGAAATTCCTTAGAACACTAGGGGTTGGAAAGCAGCGTCAAGAATTAACCTCAACACGTCTCGATATTAATGCCCTTAACCGGCACTTCTCCACTTCGTCTAATTTTAGCAGTACAGCTAAAATTAATACACTTAATCATCTTTCATCGCTTCCAACTCCTGACTATTCTCCATTTGTCTTTAGTCAATTATCCGTTTGTGATGTTGAGAAGAGTATTCTATCCATCTCATCGATTGCGATTGGTGCTGATTCTATCAGTCGCAACATGGTGCTCCCCATACTGGCTGACATTCTTCCCATCATCACTCATATAATGAATCACTCCATTTCTAGAAGTGTATTTCCTACTACATGGAAAGATGCTCAAGTTATCCCTTTACCCAAAAATTCTAAACCTGCTTTTTTTACCGATTATCGTCCTATCTCTATCTTACCTTTCTTGTCTAAAGTTCTTGAACGTCTCATCCAAAACCAGCTTAGTTCTTTTATTCGTGAAAATAATTTACTCAACCAGTTTCAATCCGGGTTCCGTCCGGGGCACAGTACCACGACCGCCCTTGTTAGCATTACTGATGACATTAGGTCTGGCATGGAGAAGGGAAATCTCACAATTCTCTGTTTACTGGACTTTAGCAACGCCTTTAACACTGTGGATTTCGACGTTCTCCTTGCCGTACTAAGCTCTCTCAACATATCTCCATCGGCTATTGACTGGTTTCGAAGTTACCTGTCTGGACGGCGGCAGCGCGTTCGACTGGATGATAGTTATTCATCTTGGTCTGATACCGCTGCTGGTGTGCCGCAGGGTGGCGTTTTATCTCCCTTACTCTTTTCAATATTCATTAACTCTATCTCTAATCGACTTCTATGTTCCTACCACCTTTATGCAGATGATTTACAAATTTACTGTCAAGTGGGCTTGGACGATTTGTCTAATGGTATTGCCAAGATTAATGCAGATCTAGTCCGTCTAAGTGATTGGACTGCAAATTATGGACTCAGTATTAACCCTGGTAAGACTCAGGTTACTGTCATTGGCAGCTCCAGACTGTTAGATAGGGTGGACTGGTTAGTACTGCCCCAGGTTTATTTTGATGGCAGTATTATTCCTATATGCGATACAGTCAGGAATTTGGGAATATACCTTGACAAAACCATGTCATGGTCGGCGCAGGTGCAGAATATTAGTCGTAAAGTATTCGCTACCGGAGCATCTCTAAGGAGATTACGTAATTTCCTCCCAACAGCAACTAAAATTGCACTAGCGCAATCTATACTCCTTCCTATTCTTGACTACGCTGATGTCAGCTATCTTGATCTTAATGAGGACCAACTTGATAAACTTGAGCGGCTCCAAAACTTCGGTATAAGATTCATTTTTGGCTTGCGCAAATTTGATCACATTTCCGAATTTCGTATTAAACTCAAGTGGTTGCCAATCCGCCTTCGCCGGAATACTCATATACTCTCTCTTCTCTTCAATATCTTGTTCCACCCTGCTGCTCCTCTCTATCTTAAAAATCGCTTCAAATTTATGCACGACACTCATACGAGATACTTGAGATCTTCGGAAAATTTAACTCTGGAAATTCAGCAGCATGCCACAACCTTTTACGACAAATCGTTCACAATTCAAGCTGCACGCCTGTGGAATGCTCTGCCTGAATCTATCAGACGAGCACAGTCATTACCAAATTTCCAAAAACTCGTCAAAGAGCACTACTTAACGCTTTAAAAACAATTTTCTATTTTTCGTCATTATTTTTATCATTTATTGTGTATATATAATATATATATATATATATTATTTTTATCATTTATACTCGCAAGATAGGTATAGCTATGTATTTATGTGTTGCAATATTATTATAATTTATAATAGGTACGCCACTATAACTACCCATTTCTAGCAATCTAGTCCATCTAAAGGTTGTCTGGAAGAGATCGCAAATTGCGATAAGACCGCCCATTGTACAAGTTTATCTCTAAGTATCTTAGTAATTTGTATCCTTTGGTTGGTGTACAATAAAGAGTATCTATCTATCTATCTATCTATCTATCTTGCACTTCGGGGCCCGGGTTAGCTTGGTTCCCGAAGATCTTCGTAGGACCCGTACACTTATAACAACTGTATAATAGCATTATTTGCAGGTACCTACAGCTTAAACCATGTGTCGCACGGTGCACGCTCTTCTTCAAACCTTCATATGCGCAGTTCAAATGATGGTGAGGGTCTGCATGACCATACTACTCATGTTCGAGAATGTCGTTAGAATGCTCCTGCAGACTATGTACAACTTTGCATCCTTCGTGCTGCAAATGATATCACTTATACCAATATGTTGCGTGTTCTTGGTGACGGCAAGGTTAAAGTGCTTCGTGTGTGGTGGCGGAGGGCCTTGTCCAGTCAACAGAGGAGGAGCATGCGATTGCCTGATGTCGTTTTTCGCTATCCTCATAATTTTCTTTATATTCAGAGCGACTGGTGTCCTTGATAAGATATTTTATTCCTTGGGCTATGCTAAAGCTAAACCGATACTTATTACTAGGTATGTACCGACTCCTGGAGAGATTACCGAGTGCTCCAGGAACGATACTGTGTTTGCACGGAACGGACCAACAACGGAATCTGACAGTACTTCTACAACCGAAGATTATGGTGGTAGAAGATTCCTAGACTACGGCAGTTACGGCACACCTGAAAAAAGTTACTTAATTCAGAAACTCCAAAATCACTCTGTATCCGTCATCTCGACTGGTAAAGATTACTTAATGGCAAAACTCGACGAGCACACTATTCCATATCGAAGACAAAGCAATACAAATAATAATAATTGGACCACTGTATTTTATTATTTGGTTTGATTAAAAATTCTCGAGATTGTCAATAAATATTTCATTATTTTCGAATTCCTACAAGAAGGTAGTTCCTGACCGGTTTCACCTTAACGGTATCTAAGGCGATATATATAAGGTGTCACAAACTTAGGTCTCAGAATTTGGGGAGATGACTTGCTATCGACAAAATATGCATTTGAAACAAAAAAAAATATCGGTTAAAATTAAAAAGAATATAAAAAAAAATAAAAATAAAACACCACCACCAGCGTCACGTGACGCGACGAGCCCGTGACGCACGTGGTAAGCGTGCAGTCCTCGCAGTATTCTCCAAACATAAGGAGAATACTGCGTGGGTACTGTGGGAAATACCTAAATCGCGACCAGCGTACGTGTGCTCGTCGCGTCATTTGACGCTGGTCGCTGGTGTTTTTTTTTAATTTTTTAGTTTTTATTTTTTTATTTTACCCGATATTTTTTTTTGTTTCAAATACATATTTTGTCGATACCAAGTCATCTCACCAAATTCAGAGCGGCTGTTCCACTTATCCCTACCACGTTGTCCCTCCCGGTGGGGACAAGTGGATTTTTTTTCCACTCTTCCCTACCACGCCGTCACTGGTTGGGACGAGTGGAATTACATTTCCACTTATCTCTACCAAGCTGATTTTGTTAATACGTACAGTCGAGAATAAAATGATGCTAATGAAAAATATATTTATTAAAAAAATATATATTTTTGAATAATATCATGTCAATTACCTAACCAATAATTTATATGATGAAATAATAATAATTTAGCGTAATTTTTCCAAGCATAATCCAACATCTATGTCCCCAGTTACTAGCTGCATTTGTATATCTTGTACGACTGTGTCCCGGATTATATATTTTCGTTCCCTTTTCTTTTGTTGAAGGTTATTGGTGATTGCAATGTATTTATTTCTAAGAATACCATTTGCATATTTATGCAATTTGGTCAATAGTTGTAACAAATTTAAATGTGTGGAACGTTTATTGTTTATTTTAAAGTGCCATGCTTCGGCGAAATTGTTGGTGCGTTCTCGCAGACCAAAGACGTTCCATTGTTTCTGAAATTCTTTATTTTTAAGCCACCATTTATCAAAATACTGTACAAATTTTCCTATGCCGAAATCTTCAATGATATTAGATTTTATATAGGACCATCCATATGTCACCTGTTTCATAGGTAAAAGAGGTAACACAGCAATTCGTCGTGTGTCTCTTAATTTGTCTAGCTTTAACTGTCGTCCTTTTCGCCAAACTGCAGTGCAATAGTGATAATAGCACCCTCGGATTTCGACAAACGGAAACACGAATTTTAGAGCCCGAGTCATGGAATCTTCAAAATCTGTCATGAAAACTTTTGGTTCCCATTCCTTAACTTGTGATTTTAGTATCCGAAATAGAACTTCATATGATTTAATTTTCTTGTCCGGGAGTAATGCATAAATTAATGGAATAATTTTGGTATTTTGCGTTGTGCTTCCTAAATCACAATGTATGGTCACTAATTGCTTAAACGGGGGAGTACAAATTCTAAAAGTGCCATCACAAAAGTATTCTTTAGCCGTTGCCATTACTTCCTTCACCCACTCAGGACCGTAAACTAAAATCCGAGTATCTTCATGTGTATAATCTCCAATAACAAACGATTGGAATCGCGGTGCTATCTCAATGTCTTCAAAATCAACGAATTTCACCATTTTTTTAACACCCATTTTTTTATTACTATACATGTACAGCCCAGATTTTACATTGTCAAATTGAGGAATTTTGCAGATCATGTCTAAGCCATCATCTTCAATTCCTGATACAGTGTCTTCAAATATTTTAGTAACAGGCCGGGTAGGTTGTAAAGCAACTTCTTTTTTACATTTATTAAGACGTATGTCAATTTCGTTTCTACACACATCCCTTTTACATGTCCTTTTCGTTCGTTCCTTTATAATATTTGTTTCATCCTGTAACAAGCGTAACAAAATCAAAATTTAAAACGGCATTTTTCGCGCAGAATAAATACATAAATAAAAACGAAGCAACGGTTTTCTTATCCTACATAATATAATATATGTTGGTACTCACTTTGATCGTTAGAGATCCTCCACATTTAGTTTTCTTAGTTAGTGAACATTTCCAATATTTCATTCCATTTTTATAATTTTTTTTCCAGTGATATTGATAACCATTATGTAGCAAAACAATACCTCTACCTCTTTCTATATATATTACATCGTCGGACATAACGAAAAGAAAATTAGTGGCAGAATGATCCTGAATTCATTACGACAATATGATTTACACATTATTTTGTAATGACAATGACGGTAACTTATTTCCTTATTTTTCATAATGACTATCATTATTCAATAAAGAGATCTTATACATATATGAATATTATGAAAATAATATATTTATTGAAACTGTACAATAATATGTCAAGAATGTATTAGTAGAGATAAGTGGAAATGTAATTCCACTCGTCCCAACCAGTGACGGTGTGGTAGGGAAGAGTGGAAAAAAATCCACTTGTCCCCACCGGGAGGGACAACGTGGTAGGGATAAGTGGAACAGCCCATTCAGAGACCTTATTTTGTGACACCTTATATATTAGTGGATATTCCAGTTGCATTTAAAACTTGTAGTTCGAAGCCTGGGGTCCGCTCTCCTACGCTTTCCACCCCCGATGTAGCTTATCTTGGCTTTTACGGAAGTGACGATCTGGAGAGGAAAGCTCACGCCATCTAGCTAGGAGGACTCTTAGACACCGACAGAGCTCTCGACTCTCGGCTACAACTTGTGAACATCAACTAATATTAATTAAGAGATTGCTCAAACTCGGTTCGATATTTCTCTCCGCGTAGTTCATGTATCTGTCCTGTTTTATTCAATAAATAAAAAATCATGTCAATCGGTCGCTCCGTTTCGAAATGAAAGTAGACACAAACAAACAAATAATAAGGCAATAGACACACTTTCGCATTTTAATAGTTATTAGTATTCCTAGATAGGTAATTTTCGTAGATAATAGACCGCGGGCAATCATGTTTTAACAAGTATTTGTTAAATATCCTGATTTGTGCATTCCTGTATCAATCGGCTGATTCATAGAATACTTGTTCTTACTTGTTGAGTACAATTGAGCGTCGAATGAGATAAACGAGTTAATGCATGTTTGTCTTATTCCTGTCGGTGCGTGCTGCTTATGCAATCCTATATAAACAACGGAATATTTATTTTATTTTCATTTGCGGTTTCGCGCGTAATAGATAAGCAGTACTTAAGTTCAACACTTACTTACGTATTTCTTAAAACAAAACAATGTCGGAAGTAAAAAAGAAGAGACGGCAATACTCTGTGGAATATGTTAAATTCGGATTCATTGAAAATCCCACAAACCCATCGTCGCCTCAGTGCCATCTATGTCTAAAAAAAATTTCGAATGAAGCAATGAAGCCTTCAAGACTGCAAGATCATTTGAATAAAATGCATCCAGATAAAGACAAGAATGTAGCATATTTTCAAGACCTAGAGATGAAGCATAATACTCAGCCAAGTGTAGCAAAACTATTTTCGGCAGCTGCTAAGCAAGATGACGACAAACTTCGAGCTTCGTACAATATCTCTTTGTTAATTGCTCAAATTCAAATTCAAATTCAAATTCATTTATTTGCAGAAATGTGGTCATACATGATGTTGTATACAGATAATTCAGTTCCGCACATCTACCATTCAGTGGCATGCAAATATTAGCTTAGGCTGTATTTAATTTCTTCCATTCAAAACAAAATTGAAATACAATTATTATAAGAATTAGATTACAATTCAAAATATCATAGAATAATCATAGTCATAATAGGATGTCAACATAGCAATAATAATAAAATAGTCATAATGTCCAAGATAATTCACAATGTCCAAAATAACTACATTAATAATGTCCACAATAGGTATTACAAATTTGAATGCCATTAAATAAATAAATTTAATTTTTAAAGTAGTCGTCTAAAGAATAAAATGATTTTTCTAAGAGCCATAATTTAAATTTTCTACAAAACCTATTTGTGGGTAAATGTTTTAATTCATCTGGCACTGCGTTATAAATACGGCCACACATTGCTGTACAATTTTTGAGAAACATTGTGGTTCTAGGTATCTTTGTCAAAACGATTCTGTCTGGACGTCTAGTATTTCTGGGATAAAGATCTTTTGCCTTTTTGAACAGGTGTGGGCGAAGTTTTACAAATTTAGCAGCTTCTAAAATGTACACACAGACCAAGGTAAGTATACGGTGCTCTTTAAAGAAAGGTTTACAAGATTGCCAAGGTGGTATACCAGCAATGGCTCTTACACACTTTTTTTGTGCTATAAAAGCCCTTTGAACTTCTGTTGAATTACCCCGCAAGACAAGCCCGTAGTTTAAGACGGAAGATACGTATCCGTGGTACGCTACTAACACTGTTTTTTGATTAGAAGTCTTACGCAGTGTACACACACTTTGTTTACGTGGTATTTCCAATTTAGATGTCCATCTAGAGTTATACCTAGAAATGAAGTTTCTGTTACTTCATTTATCTTATATTCTTTATAATTTACTGTTAGATTTTGCAGTAACATCGGACCTGTGTTAAATTGAATTAAATTGGTTTTATTCAGGTTCACCTGTAAATTATTATCATTGAGCCATTTAATTATACCATTTATTGTGTTATTTATGTCAATTGAGAAATTTTCAATATCCGCATGTTTATCGCAAGTCATAATTAAAGAAATGTCATCAGCATACATTATACAAGGATTTGAAGTAATGTCAGGAAGGTCATTAATATATAATAAGAATAATAAAGGGCCCAGGAAAAGGCAAACCACACAACATCGGAGAAGAGTTAATTTTGCCAGCAATAAAGGAAGTAATAACTACTGTGCTTCATAAACCGGCCGCAGATATTATCCGAAAAATTCCTTTGAGTAATAATTCTGTGCAAAGACGAATTGATGAAATGGCTGAAAACATTGAAGGATCATTGTGCAATCATCTGAAGACTAGTCAATTCTCAATTCAGCTCGATGAGTCCACTTTACCTACTAATGAAGCATTGTTGCTGTCTTACGTGAGGTTTATTAAACATGAGAAAATATGTAAAGAACTATTGTTTGCTAGAAATTTAGAGACCGATACAAAATGCGAAACCATATTCAATACATTGGAAAAGTTTTGTGATGAGAAAGAGATTCCCTTGAAAAATATTATATCAGTTGCTACGGATGGCGATCCGGCTATGACAGGGTGCCATAAAGGCTTCACAGCGTACTTAAAAAATAAAATTCCGGATGTACTTGCTGTACATTGCGTTATTCATAGACAACATTTGGTTGCTAGAAACTTAAGTGAACGACTAATTGAATCACTGCAATATGTCATCAAAGCAGTCAATAAAATCCGTACCAGCTCTTTAAATCACAGATTATTTCATCAGCTTTGTGTTACTAATGACGAAGATTCCAACCGTTTGTTGCTTCATACTGAGGTTCGTTGGCTATCAAGAGGCAATTTTCTGACTCGATTTTACAACCTGTTTGACTCTGTGATAGAGTTCTTGGAAACTAAAGATACAGAATTGCGCAACAAGCTCATTACATCAAAAAATGATATAGCTTACATGACAGACCTGTATAAACTGTTCAACGACATGAATCTCCAACTGCAAGGCGATGAACTAAATTTAATTAAAACAAAAAATGTCGTTGCTGCTTTCGCAGCCAAACTGCTTCTACACAAAATGAATATGGGCAGACGTGAGTTTCACAATTTTCCGAATTTATCAGTATCCTGCAGTAACGACGACTTGTTTGCCTACTGCCAACATTTGGAAAACCTCCACATTGACTTCACCGAACGATACCATGACATTTTGAACGTGGAAATACCAGGCTGGATGTTAGATCCGTTTTCAAATGTCAACACAGCAATCTCACCTCAGCTGGAAGAAGAACTTTTAGAATTGACAACAAACAAGGAAATAAAAATCAAGTTCAAAAATGGCTATATTTTTTATATCTAAATTTTGGCTACAAAAACCGATCCCGCAATTGTACCCTGGATTGTGGTCAATCGTTCAACGATTCTTGATAGCGTTCCCATCGTCATATTTGTGTGAACGTGGATTTAGTGCTGTGGCAACGCTGCTTACTAAAAAGAGAAATCGTTTGCATGTTACCGAACGTGTCGGTAAGTCGCTGTTCTGTGGCTGTTCTTGAGTAAATTGAAACCTGATATCAACAAACTTATTAAACAGCATCAGTTTCATCCTTCACATTAGTTTTTATATAAGAATCGCTTATGTTTGTTTTATTTTGAATAAAAGATACTCTGTCTGAATACTATAAAGTTGCGTTTCAATAATCATTCTCATTGGCAGGTGTAGCCCGTAAGAGTTAAATTGAGACCTGAGCGTCGTTATGTACTACCTACCGTGCTCAGGTCTCAAGTTAACTCTTGCGGATTATAGTAAAAGTCTATTTTAGAATGAATGTTTAATCTCCGCTAAGATAGCTCACAACAATTAATTAATTTAATTTGAAGTTATAGTGGTTTTTAAGTAGGTGAAAAAATGGGGGCGCTAAAAAATTAATTTAGTCTCAAAGTGGGCAGTAGACAAAATAAGTTTGGGAACCTCTGCATTAGAATCAATTATCGAAGTGGCTGATTATTTAACTAACGTTTGCAATATATCGAGTAACACATGAAAACAGTGTTAGCAATACAAAGAGATTCTCGTTTGTGATCTCAATATGCGCACAGTCTTCTAACAAAATGGTGCATTTTAGTCGAATACAGTAAGTAATAAATATATGTGTTACAATCAGCTCACTTAATAGGTAATTTAAATACAATTTTAGCTCCTGGGACCATTTGGATTTTCGGTTTGAGCAAGTTATCAGTGTGTAGCAACAATCCATAAATTATATTTTTTACAAGCTAAAACAGATGAATTCTTGTTAAATCAGTATTTATACCAATCTTGAACAAAACCTACGTTGGAATGAAGGCATACCAAAAGTTTGTGAGGCGATTGCGAAGGGACTGTTAAACTTATAATAGTACCAATAAAATTAGTGAATACTGATATAACTAGGTCTGCAAGGCGAATCGCTGCTTGCAATGTTGAGCTGAGTGAGACATCGTGAATCAGATTTTGAAAATTTTAAACAGTGATCATTCCTTTTGAAAATTCTTTTTGAAAGTCTCAACTCTGGACATGCTTTCTGAGCGTGTAAAGTTTAGTCACAGTGTCTCGAGCGGTTATTATGTAATTCCATCTGGAATTTTTTTAACGGTGATCATTCCTCTGTGGTAGCATTTATTTTTTCAAAATATATCCAGAAACCTTTCTCTGATTGACCTCTTTAATCATGCCAAATTTGGTTCTGATTGGATAAGTAGTTTAGGAGGAGACCTGTGACAAAGAAAATCATGAAGTCTGGTATGAGGAGTTTTCGCTCGACTTCGTCTCACTCAGCTCAAAAAAAAGAATACTATTATACGTTTAGCTTTAGTGGGGTGACTGATAACCAAAAATTAAATTATTCTTCAGAGAGAGAGAGAGAGAGAGGGAGGAAAATATTTTGATTTAATATCAACCAAAATATATGAGCTCACGACACAAAAAAAAAAGAAATATAAAAAAAATACAGGTCATTATTATAATCTGGATCCAGAAAACCTCAGTTACCTAGTAGATATTATCTACGACCGTAAATGATAACTTGATATTTAAATCAACATCGTATAAAGAGAAACTAAATTGGATGCAGGTAGAGTTCATTTTATTTCAAAGTTTAAAAGTTAAAACATTACATAAGATATAATATAAACCTTAGGTTAAATTAGTGAGGAAAATATTCTGCGGATCTGTTTTGGTTTAATCGGTGATTTTCATTTTCGTTGTCTTTTTTGTTGACTTGTTGTACAATTCTAGATACAGACTTTTCCGATAGTTCAGTAACTTTCGTTACAGTATGACTCTCACAATGCGTCCGTAACTGTCAGCACGTGCGATCGCTAACCGCGTAGCGAGCGAAATGAGTTTTGAAAAGAATGTGTCTGTCTCAATCAATCAATCAATCAATCAATCAATTTGCCTATTGCAGTCCACTGCTGGACATAGGCCTCTCCCATGTGCCTGCCTGATTTTGTAAAATGCAAACGGAACAACAAAGTCTACATCGAGAGCATCATCGAAACGGCATCGCGTAAACTCGAAATTCTAAAGGCGAGACTATTTTTCACACCGGAGCTATGATGTCTTCTGTATAAGACAGTGATTCGTTCATGTTATACTGGTCTCATCTGTAAGATGGGGGGGGGGGCATCCGAGGGAATTTCCGCATAAACAAAAAAAACAAAAGAAAGGTATGTCCTCATGGATTGTGGAGCCAATTTTCGTATTTAAAAAAAATTATACTTATACTGATATTTAGTAGTAAGTTTAAAAAAAATGTAGGGTTGATCCTCCATTTTGTACTATACTATTCTAACCATAAGATATAATAATAACTTTTGATTTGGGAGGCACATCATCACTAAGAACATCATAGATGAATATTTATCATAATTTAGTATGATTTTGTAGTACCTATTTGAGAGTATTTAGTAGACAAAAACAGAGCGCACTAGAGTTAAAATTAAAAAACTTACCATACACCATATAATATTATAGTCCCTGTGGCCATATATACGAGTTGTCATATTAAAAAAATATTAAAAAATGTCACACGGCACTTTGATTGGCACATTGGAAAGCAGAGAGAGAACCGGTTAAGTTTTGTCAACCATGGTCGATAATGAAAGGGCACCAGGGCCTGTAGACAAAGTCACAGTCTACTAGTGGAATCGCAACGAAGCGAACCTTCAAAAGACCAAAATGTATGCGAGAGACAACATTTGTCGACATGTCACGTGTAACAAATAATGTCACTCCCATACATATTGAACATTTGAAGGTTCGCTTCGAAGCGATTCCACTAGTAGAATGTGACTTTGTCTACAGGCCCTTAGTGATCATCGTCATCCTAGCTAATGTATTACTCGTCAACTTTTGCATACTTAAATCAATGTTCTATAACTGATAACAGTATAACTATTTATATTTACTCTAATTTTCGAACCACGTATTCAGTGTTATTATTATGCACTTAATTATTTGATTACAGTTGTAACCGTGAAACCTCCCTTGGTTACTTCACCGACTGACCCAGTCGAGAGGGAAGCAATTACTCATAAATCCCAGGGTGAGTAATAAGTAGGTACATTAGACTAGAGATCAGAATCAATTATTAATTAAATTAGTGCATTCTAATGGGACACCTTTAATGAGAAGACAGAGGTGGTTTCATACATATATTTACCAAGTACATACATATACCAGCAAAACAGAACTCCAGTGCTGATTCTATTAACACTACACAATACAGTAATTTAATTCCCTAAATTGCTTGATTCACAATTCGTTGGTTAGGTTGACGTTATCACAATCTTGAGCTCCCTTTCAGAACAGCCAAGATGCTGGTCTGAAGTTTATTGCAACTTTATTAAGAGAAGGTTATTCACAATCTTCTTGCTTATGTTACCTTCCTAAGACTTCTACTAACTAGATTATAATGTTAAGCTCTCTTTCGGAGCAGTTAAGATGCTGGGCTGAAGTTTACTATAATATTACTGAAGTACAATGTAAAAAAATAATCAAAAATCAATACATGACCTTAAGGTCAAAGGCGGTCCGTCTGCAAGGTGAGCTGGTTAGGCCTTGGGTGCGATCTGCGAACCGTAGGATGCCTGAAGGTTGCAATTTAACAGAATCGGCCTCTCCTTGCTCTCGTTCCCTTTTCCAGCCCTTCCAACTTTCAAACTTCTTCAAACGGCAAGGTGCATGCAATGCCCAGAATCGGGGCGACGACAGCTCTCAATAATAAATAAAGTCTTCAACCAAGATTATAAATTAAACTTCACAGGAATAACCGCAGCTACAGATTGACTACCAGTCTCAAAAGATCTCCCTTCTACACCCGGTGCCTAATTATAAGTTTTCGAATCGAAATTTCTCGCATAAACTTTGGGCTTTGAATCAGACTCTTACACTCCGAACTTCCTATGCACCAGAATGATCTGAAACCGTCAGCACCGGATCTCATCCCATGAACCTTCTCGAACCTACACTAATATTCCCCTAAATAGTAAATAAAATGGAATAGCTTCTAGAATAAATGGGTGGGGCGAACTTACATTGAACCCACATCTGAGGCCATCTCGCGTTCACAAGCGAAACCTAAAAGTCCACCTCGATCGTTACGTCCAATACTAGTATGGTTAAGGTTCCACGAAAAATCAACAGATATCGCTAAAATAAATGACTTATGCTCGTTTATTAAAAAAAAACTGTTACACAGTGCTTAGGTAAAAGTTTATGGCGATAATGATATTACACGTATTCTTTTAAATCATACCCGGGAGTATTTTTATATAAATTCAAACATCAGCTCTTTATCTTGCTATTCAAACCAATATACTATATAATAGTTTAAATTTACCATACATTATTTAGTGATATATTTAAAGTTAGATAACCAACGATCACGGCTTATTTAGACAATGTTCTGGAAATATCTTCGATATAACTATGTATAATTAATTATTGAATAACGTATTTATTCACAACTTTACAATAAAAATTCGCGTTTACTTAATTTAAACTACAATGGTTTTGCCGTTAGATTGATTAAGTTAGGTATTTATGATAATTATTCTGTAAACAAAAATGACTTAACGCGATATAAATTTACATAAACACTTTACTCCGGTTAGTTGTCACGTAAACAAACGTATTTACTATAATATAACCTACAAGTCCTATTATTCCGCCTCGACGGATTGAACTGAATAATTCTAGACTAAAATGGTCCTAGTGTATTTACCTTTCGTTTACGAGTTTCTTACCACAAACATGTAGGTGTGTATGATTTTATGTGTATGTGTTTGAATGCGAATTGTGTGTAAGGGTATAACTATGCGAACTAAACTGAGGATAAGGAATGGAATAGCTTGCGAAAACCCCTAAAACTATTTCACGTATCCTAGATTACAGGAAATAGGTGTTCGAATCGCTTCCGAAATCAGACTCAATCCCGGAAATTAAGGCATATGACACCTACCAGTTCTTGCTTGCCACGATTCTAGGAGGTTTGGATTGTATTGAGATTGCTTATACAAAATATAGGAATCCTTGAATATTACGTTCATAGCCTTATTACCATTGTCACTGATGGCATGGCACTGATAGCACGCACAGCTTTTTTTTATACGTGTGGAAGCCCCCTCGGGCTTCACCCCATCGGTGCCGACGATGGGGTGGGCGTGTCGGAATCGGACCGACTAAAACCATATGGTGTCCTCCCCAAGTGTCCATTGCCGGGCACCCCGGGTAAGCCCTCGAAAGGATAACCCCAGGGTTACGCACAGCTCGTTAAAGTATCGCCAATTATATTAGCATATCACAACCAACAATATTTACTAATCGTTTCAAAAGAACGTGCACATCTAAACAGCGAGGAATGAGAAACTTCCCGCTTCGCCACCCGTCACATATCTGATACCGCGCACCCCGCATACCCCACATAGTGACGGCACACGTCCCTCGGCTTTTTTAGAAGAAATGGACCTACGCATTTCTAAACAAAGAACGCCCATACTCAATTCTTTACCCGATAAGAGATGCCAAAGTTTTGATTGATAGGGTAGTACGCATGACTGATGATAAGATTTGAGATTTGCAAGCGGGATTTCGAAAGCTTGCGCTGCATTATGGAGAAAAACCTGGCCAAAACCAGAAAGTATTTTGCGCATTCGTAGACTTGGAAAAGGTGTATGATAAGGTGAACAGGAATGAGTTGTGGAAGGTACTATCCATGTATGGGGTAGACGGCAACTTAATACGGGCTCTGAAGTCATTGTACAAGGGCTCCATTGCCTGTGTTAGGATTAATGGCGCCTACACAGACTAGTTTGACATCTCTAAAGGTGTCAGGCAAGGATGTGTAGCTTCGCCTTGGTTGTTCAATCTTTTCATTGATAGCTGTATGAGTGATATGAAAGAGTAAATATGGAATAAAGATGGGAGACCTGCATGTTACGTGCCTCCTATATGCCGATGACCAAGTTATGCTTGCATCATCGGCGCAGGAGTTACAAAAAATGGTGATCAGCATGAATGCGGTCTTTAAAGCGAATTCACTTTCATACTGAAAGTGAATGAAAGACGAAAGTTATGGTTTTTGAGAGGCAGCAAGAAATGACTGAATGTAATGTTATGATTGAGGGTGAATGTGTAGAACAAGTGTCAGAGTTTGTATACTTGGGTAGTGTGTTCACAAGGGATGAAAGATACGATGGAGATATTGAAAAGAGAGTGACTGTAGGAAATCGCGTCAATGATGCGCTACACTCCTTCATGAGTGGTCAGTCAGTGCCGAAGAAGGCACGACTGGCGGTTCATAACGGTGTGCTAATCCCCACATTAATGTATGGAAGTGAAAGTTGGGTATGACAGAAAAATCGTGAAAGTAGAGTGAATGCAGTGGAAATGCGGTCATTGCATAGTATGTGTGGAGTCAGGTTGGCTGATAGGAAGAGGAATATAGATATACGAGAATGGTATGTCCTGAAAGAGAATGTTGTTACAACGCCGTCTCGGGTCTTCAGACGCCGGGGTGTAAGGTTACCCATAGAGCATATCCCTCGCACCTCGACTGACCCTGGGCCATCTCACCACTAACAGCATCGCTCATCCTGTCTCCTCTGAAAGCAGAGGAGTACGGAGAGCGATGTGTTCCCGTCACGTTGGGTATTGGCCGACGATCAATGCCAACCCTATGAAGGGGTGAAGGGGAAGCCATTGACCGCCGCCCAGGGTGTACCGGCCGCTCCGATTCCGTTCCCCCCGGACTGCAGCGGGATCGGAATCGGAGCGACACTCGAGGAGGTTACCCAACACGCACCCCAACGAATGAGTACCTACTGAGCGAATGACACACTAAGTATATAAGGCAGATGTAAGTGGGCAGGCAAGCCGGGGTCGATCTCGCAGGACATACACTGATCAAATTATTGAGGTATTGAAAAAAGGGCAGGTCAAAAGCACTCAAAACCGGCGGGCTTGCATGAAAGGTTTAATGACAGTGAAGGAAGCTTGTAAAGTATTGTTACAACGATCATCGATATCTCGAAAACTACTGATCGAATCTTCTAGAAATTAAAATGCATTGTTAATGTGGAAGTACTCTATCGATCCGTTAAGAAAAATCCAGAAAAGTCAATACAAAATCACAAGCCCTTTAAATACCTATAGCTACTTTACCTACAAATCGCGATAACACCCTTGTTAATAATATATGATTGATAATGCCCTCATTCACTTCTATCGTCGGCACGACTGTGTAGGTACTTGTTTTCTAGAACGCCCCAGTAAATACCTACTCTTCTCGAATGCTCTAGTGCCTTATCTCTAGATGATTCCGGAACATTCTACCCTCTTTATTAAGAGCTATAAAAGGGCGCCCGGCTATCGACACGAGTCAGTTAATTTTCGGAAGCGAAAGCGAACAGATTTTACCGAAGCGATTCAAGAGAGTTATACCTGCGACTTAAGGAACTACTGTGAACTGCTGAGCGACTGGAACTGTTGAAGAGTACTGTGTGTGCTAGTTATTTAGTTGTCTAGTTTGTGGTGAGCGAATAAACCTCTTTGTTGTGTAAACGGCATTTAATTTGTACCCTGCGCACGTAACAGTATGTAAGGACAGAAGCAGATGGCGGGCTGTTGTCTCTGCCTACCCCGAAGGGAAAAAGACGTGAGTATAATGTATGTATGTAGTTGCGTCGTCTGACTCTGCCTAAACATTAGACCTTTTGTAACATTTTTTATTTTAGCGACGACAGCTCTCAATAATCGCTTATGACTCCAACCAAGAATTAATTTCACAGTAATTAACGCAGCAAAGTAGACAGACCAATCTCAAAAGCTCAAAGGATAAAAAGATAAAAGCCCCCTGTTCAAAGCCCGGTCGTTATTTATATCTAATCGAGACGAACTTTCCAGCACAAAACACTTAACATCCGGGCTTTAAATCATAATCACTAGAATGATCGAGACAACCGAAACATATAAAACTAACATATGAAACTTCTGGAAACCGTACTAATATTCCCACAAATGGTAATCAAACTGGCTTAGTTTCTAGAATAAAAGAGTAGGGGCTAATAGTAGAACTTACATCGAACGCCAGATGGCAAACCACTGGCGCCCTCTCGCGTTCACATGCGAAAACTAAGAGTCTCCATCGATAGCACGATCGTTAAGTCCATAAGTCTAGTATGGTTAGGGTTCCACGACGGATCAACAGATGTCGCTAAAATAAAAAATGTTACCTTCCATTAACTTTGATATTTCCATGATGTTGCTGCATGTTTCGCCAGAATAATGGAGGCATACTGCTCTACAGTATGCCTCCATTATTCTATTTGAGGCCTGCTTTTCTGCAGCCACACATGCTTCCACAATTTCCTTTGCATCTGCAGAAAATTAATTTCATGAGATCGGAGGGTGCTGGAGGCTTGGAAGCTTGTATTGGCATCCAAATGTTTGAATGCTTTTTCCAGCCCCAATCTTCAGGATTTTGATATCTTCCGAGCCACGACTGGACCTGTTGATATACTCGGAGACTTCGAAAACGAGCTTCATCTAAAGTTGGAGGCAGCGATGATAAACTAAATGAATTTTTAGTCACTGTCTTGGCAAATCGTTTGTATCGCATGCCGACAAGTGAGTCGTCTTTATTACCGCCGTAAAAAAGCAACGAAAAAACGTTCGCCAACAATTGTGATCTAAGTTGAATCGACATTCTCACTCAGGAATAGCGCGGTACCACCAACATGATGTTTCTCCATAATTTTTAATTAGCTTCACCTGTATGTTTGTTTGTATGTTTGTTTGTAACCGACCTTTGGGCGCGATTTTGATCCACTTTAAACCGCCAGATTTCGTTCAAACTTTGTAGATTTATCGAGGACTGATGACATTACACTACTTTAAAGATTTAGATCGGAAAAAGAGAACATCTAGAACGGGACTTGAACCCGCGACCAGTCCCTTACAGGGGGAATGCTGAGACCAGCTGAGCTATCTAGACACGTCCCAGATATTCGAAATTCTCCGATATATTATATACGTCTTAAGGCGACGCTGAAGCCATCTACCGTAATTCTTGCGAACTACAGAAACAATGAATAACTTTACAGTCATTTTTAAACATTGTTTTTACATGACTCCGCCTAATTAATTTTATTAAATTTTTAAGCATTTTGTATGCTTACTTTTTCTAAAGATTTAGATCGGAAAAAGAGAACATCTAGAACGGGACTTGAACCGTTCTAGATAACACATTTAATAAAATTACACTACTTTGATAAAATCATTCCATTTTTCAATTTGCAAAATAAGCTGTTTGTTAATTTATATAATTTTCATCTATAGTCTTTAGAAATTTTAAGTTCCAACCATTATCTTTAGCCGATTTATCTAATATTAACAAATTTTCGAACTCCAAAGAGAAGTTTTAATTCAACAAAGCATATAATAGTTAAACACAAAAAAAAACGTTTTTATAAATAAACAAAACTAAAAAGTAGGAAAAAGGTGCTTTATAAGATATTATCAAAATGATAATCACTCTACTCATGTCTGTCGATAAAATATTAATATATATATATCTGCTCGTGCTGATTCACTGACTCACTCATTGATCACCTCTCCTGAACAATTTTGTATAAAAATTTTTTTTTCACTGATGGTTTCGTATAGAGGATAAAAATTCATTCGGAGGAAAAATATGGAGAGAGCTGACGATTGAGGATTTCGGAGACGGGTGAAGAGCTCGCTTAAGGTACCTATTGAAGATAGGTTGGGGGTGCTTGAGCAAATGTCACTCGAAACGTCATTTAATTGCCAGTGACATGAAAAAAAATTCAAAATGGCGAAAAAAAAATGGCCGCCATACAAATTTCGTCGGTGTCTATCTCGGAGAGTATAAAAGATGGAAGAGTAGTTTCTTCGCAAAAGATGATCAGGATCCAAAGGTCTACTCGATGAATAGAAAAAAAATTCAAGATGGCGGAATTTATTTTTCTATAGAAAATGTTTAGCGAATATTGAATAGACTACAAGTTTTGAACTATGCAAGACTTTGATTTATGGTTTCTTTTTAAAATGTTTTTGTGGAAGAACTCTTAGTCAGAAACATGTAGATAGATGATGATCGAGGGTTTGGAAGATGGGTGAGGAGCACGGCCAGGGTATTAAACATAGGTGAGGGCTGCTCAAACAAAAAATACTTGGAACCTCAACCAATTGGCAGTGAGCTGAAAAAAAATTCTAAATGGAGAAAAACAGATGGCCGCCATACAAATTTCGTCGGTGTCTATCTCGGAGAGTATAAAAGATAGAAGAGTGGTTTCTTAGCAAAAGATGATCAGGACCTGAAGGTCTAGTCAATGAACAGAAACAAAATTCAAGATGGCGGAATTTATTTTTCCATAAAAAATATATGGAGAATATTGAAGAGACTGCAAGTTGGGAACTATGCAAGACTTTGATATGGTTCCTTTTCAGAATGTTTTTATGGAAGAACTCTGTCAGAAATATGGAGATAGATGATGATCGAGGGTTTGGAAGATGGGTGAGGAGCATGGCCAGGGTATTAAAGATAGGTGAGGGCTGCTCAAACAAAAAATACTCGGAACCGCATCCAATTGGCAGGGAGATGAAAATAAATCCAAAATGGCGGATTCAAGATGGCGTCAACACAAATGTCATGAGTGTCTCTCTCAGAAAGTGTTAAAGATGGATGAATTGTGTTTCGGTTCACCTCTGCTGTAATTTTTTTTCCCTGATGCTTTCGTATCATCATCATCATCATCAACCTATTCTAGTCCACTGCTGGACATAGATCTCCCCTAATGAGCGCCATAGCGCCCTGTATTCAGCTTGCCGCATCCAGCATCTGCCCGCAGTCTTTCGCAGGAAAAATATGGAGGGAGCTGATGTTTGAGGATTTTGGAGACGGGTGAAGAGCACGGCCAAGGTATTGAAGAGAGGTAGGGGGTGCTCAAATAAAAATCACTCGGAATCTCATCCAATTGCCAGTGAGCTAAAAATATAACCAAAATGGCAAGAGAAATGGCAGCGTCTATCTCACAAAGTATAATAGAAGATAGAAGAGAGGTTTTTTGGCAAAAGATGATCAGGACTTAGAGGTCTACTCGATGAATAGAAAAAAAATTCAAAATGGCGAAATTTATTTTTCCATACAAAATATATATTATATATAGCTCGATTACCACTCACTCACTCACTGACACAATTGTTCTCCTAGAAGGAGTAATGGGGGATATATGGATGATGTATGGGAAAAATGTAGAGAGAGCTGAGGTGACTATGGGAAAAATCCGAAATGTCAAAAAATTCAAGATGGTGGCCAACATAGTGGTCGTTTCTCCGCCATCTTTGATGACATGGCAACATGAGTGTCATTTTTGAGTAAATCGAGGCTTCTGATTTTGAATTTTTGAAAAAAAAAGTTGAAAAATCCAAGATGGCGGATCGATTTTTTTACATGACACTCGCGAGCTGCTTGCAGCTCGCGCACCACGCAAAATACTAGTTTATACTATATCTATTGACCCATGCACCCCACGCTTTTTTTAAAAATGAAATACATTTTTTTTTATTTACACTTATTAATTCATATTCATTGAAATTTTTAACACTAAGTATTCTTAATTTAAATTTATTAAAACTTATTTTCTATTTTTTTAGTTCGGTTTTCTATAAAAAGCGTGTTTTATAGTTTTTAAGCTATTATTTATTAGGCTGCGTTTTAGTGCATATTACTTGTAAGTAAAATATGATATTTCTAATTATAAAAACCGCGATATCTCACGAATGGTGAGTCGTAAGAGTAAAAGTAATTGGACCATTTTTGTAGAGAATTGTATGATCTACAACTTTGTCTCACCTATTTTTACGGTAAAACTTACCGTTTTCGAGAAAAATGGAAAAAAACTTTAATTTTGTACGTTTGACCTTGAATATTTTTTTTTGCAGAAGTAGGATCGAAGGGGATTTTTGACATTTTATTTATAATGATGTATTTAACGTCTCTGCCAATTTTCAGCTCTATGCGAATTATTCCTTAGTCAAATGTCTATTTTGACTAGACTATTAAGTAATGTGAGTTAAAATTCTCAGAGTCGTTATCAATTCGTGTCGATATAAATAATACCATCTCAAAAGTATGCTGTCTCATATCGGTAAAGGAGCGTGGGAATCGGTAACACGCAACGAGCGCCTGCGCTCCGCACATAATGTGGTCCCCGTTCTGGTCCTACCTCCACGCCCTTGTACTCCGCAGGCGAGCACCCAGTTAAGCGGTACGCCTAATGTTTGAATGCGACTGTACTGGCAGAGAACAAAGCAGCGTGTGACAGCTGATGAGCTGATACTGACAGCGTGCAATGCAAATGCTGGTCGACACCCTAGCACGCATGCGTGCTCGCGGCTCGCCCCTTCGCCCCTCGTTCGACCCACTGATCCTAATTTTCTTCATTGCGCATTGTATCTGTCTTAAATTCAGAGCGGCCAAGGAGTTAAGTGCGAGCTATACATACTTATTTTTTAAAATAATGAATTCTTAATATATAAACAGTTTAATAAAATCAATAAATAAAACATATATCTTATAAATTAATAATCGCTTACGCAATAGCCGATAAACATTTTCGTCTAAAATAAACCTGTGGTAGATATAAATGTCCCTATAAAAACAGGAAAATTTAGTAGCTAATGAATTATGATATAATAGATAGATAATAGGTACTTGTGAATAGGATTTGGTAATAATAGCATAATCCTTTCTCTCTGTAAGGTCAAAATGACCCAGAGAAAAGAAAAACACTCGACTCTTTTTGCCCCGAGCAACTCCGATCAGTTTTCTTCAACATTTACGCATCTTTCGACTATTGAGACTATTTGTATTAATCGCACGTGTCTGCCTTCATCCAACTCGAGTAGTATAAATTTGCGTAGATCGTTAGGTAACCAATATAACTTGATTCTAAGGCGGACCGAAGTTTGCGGGTCAGCTAATTAGATATATAGGTAAGTACCTCTCACTTTCCCATGACCACGATTGCCATTAATCTGACAAGACTTATATGTTCCCTTTCCTTCTCCCTCCAAGGAAAAATTCTCCAAATTAAGTTTTCAAGAACCTCTTTATAAGTTCATAATCGTCTTAAATGAAAAATCGATATTGGTAAACTCAATTCCTTACCGACTGTTACGATTTGCTGTATCCCAAAGCACGAAATATTTTTTCCACTAACCCGAACCAATTTAATATGTAGTACATTATAGCGATTGATATTAAACTCAACAGGCATTGGCCCATTCCACCTCCACCGGAATTCGGACAAAATGTCCCACCACTGCCACAAAAACAGCATCTCAACTTTGATGTACAGATGAATACACAGCATATTGGTATTATGGATATCATTTGCAGTATTGTCGATATTATGTTGTAAAATGTTGTTAGTACAAGTCTAATTATGTTTTCGGTCATTAGCATGATGGTCACAAGCATTCTGACTATCATTTGTAACATACATAGCATGGTTTGCACTAACACTTGTACTGTTCGACACATGATTAAATATATCTGTAAGAAATAATATCGTTTTAAAGCCATGATAATAAAATGTATAGGTACGTTTAGTCCCGGTTGCATCCAAAGCCTTTGGCGCCTAGAGTTTGCTCTCCCACTCTTTCTCTTAATTTAAACCAAATTTCCTCTATCTCATTTTTTACAGGAACGGCTACTGTCTGCCGTCCGAACTCGTCCTTCGTCAACATGTATATCGACTAGCAATGAGTGAGGTTCGTTAGGGCATTCGCATTGAGGTAAGCAAAGATAACATTTTTCCACTTGCTACGATCCTGGCCTACGCCTTTCGCTTCTCCTACTTTATATTTGTTTTCATACATACACGCCGGTTGCCGGGGTACTCTTGACCTGGCCCTTCCCTAAAACGTCCCCGATCTTATTGGCATAGGCACGCCTGTGTCGACCTTCATCGGATTGCTTATTCACCCTATATAAATCTGTTTCGTAAAAGTCGTATAAGACAAACCAAAAGGAAGAGGGTTTTGCGGACTTCGGGCTCCAGGGTGAAAGCCACGGATGCAACCGGGAACAACCCAAGATGATGATCGTGTTTACCTTTTTCCTCACTTACTGAAACTGACGAACCGAAATTAATAAAGTTGTTTAAATTATCTAGATGTTAACACATGTATAAACATGTATAACCTTCAACTTTTGATTTATATTGAATCGTATTGAATGATGTATTCAACAACAACAAATATGACAGCCTAATTAAATGTCATGATGACAGTCCAAGACCTGACCAGAAATATTGAGAAGTTCAAATGTGCTCTGACCGGTTCTTTCCCACCGTGCATCTCCGCAGATGACCTGGGTGTAATCTTCAGAATCCATTAGGTCCCCATGACGACGCACGTGTAAATCCCCATTTAGCATCTTGGGCTTCCCTACTACAAGGCGTACCGCGGAAATTTAATATTTCCCACTGTATATAATAACCCCAGATGGACAGAGAAGTATAGTTGTTAAAAAAAATTACCACGGTACACCCAGGTGGTCTGCGGAGGTCGATGGTGGGAAAGAACGGTGATCTGTATAGTATAAAAGCAAGCGGGTATATGAGGCCCCACCAAGATCTTCAAAACCCGAGTCAACATCACCTGCAAGCTGGTACACGTGCTGATTGACACGGACGAGGCTCTGTTGCAGGTTTTCCTCACAGGCTCACACTCTCGGGCACAGACGGCAGTTGCTCCCATAAAAAAAACGAATAATGGCAATGGAGTAAGAGAGCCGACCCTTTTTTTCGTGCAAATCCCTTTGGCTAGCGGAGGTTATAGCGGAGTCGAACCCACTTAAACCGCACAGTATCGGGTCCTTCAGATGCCGCGGTGTAAGGCATTTCCCTCGCACTCCACTAGCCCAGGGCTGATACTTACGAGGCGTCTCCTAAGTGTCAGCCATAGAGCATCCTCGGCCTCTATGGACACCACAAGCGGGCGAGGCCGCTTTGTTATCGTGCGTCTATTTTTGCTCTCAGAAGGAGGGGGCGGCAGCCCACGAGCTCACACTCCGCACCATCGCTGTGAGTAAGACACCGAACTAGTAGACTCCTACTCCGAGGACTGTCATGAGGGCCCGTCTCGGCAAGCGAGCAGGGCCCTTTTGGCCCTACGGCCATATCTGCATAGAGGCATATATAGCCTACTGCCCTAGCACCCATATAAGAGCATAGCATATCTTCTATCACACGATAAGTGATATGACTTTCCACACTTTTTGCGAACACTGCATACACACTTCATCTGTAATAGGGCCATCACAGTCTTTGCATTTGATTCCCATTTATATTTGTTTTATTTACTTATTACTTCAATATAACATAGCCTAGTGGTATGGGTAATGGACTGCTGAGACGAGGTCTCGGGTTCGATCGCAGGTTTTACCATGGCACACACCAATGACTTTTCGATGCTTTTCGAAGTTATGTGTGTATTTATCGCAGGTTTATAAGTGCCCGGTTAATGGCAATAGGCTCGCCACCTATTACATTGGGACCTAAACATAAAGTAGCGAAATGTGGGTGCTAGCACCTCTGCCTACCCCTTCGGGGATATAGGCTTGAGTTTATGTTATGTTATGTTTTATAACACAGTAAAAAATATAAATGCTGTTGAGTGTTCAAATTATTTTTAAATTAACATATAAAATACCTTGATGGACGCCGTCATAGTTCACGCGCTTTCAATGACGTCACGTAGGATCTGTATTATTTACTATTATGTAGGTACACCCACCAGGCGAAGCCGCGCTGGCGGCCAAGGTCCGCCGGTAACCCTGGGGTTATCCTTTCGAGGGCTTACCCGGGGTGCCCGGCAATGGACAGTTGGGCAGGACACCGTGCGGTTTTAGTCGATGCACGACATAACCACCCCCGCTGGCTGGCGGGGGGGTATCCGAAGGGATATCCGCACGTAAAAAAAAAAATATGTAGGTAGAGTCAGGCTTTTCGATTTTAATTAATTACCTATTGCTAACAAACTTTTTTATCGATGTTGTCTAGTTGTTGTTTTGGTACTCTGGTGTACCAAAACACTACCATGTACTCACCAGATACCTTTTTCTGTTCCAAGAGATGCCTTGAAAAAAATGGTGTAAAGAGATAAAAGAGGTAGGTACTTATCGAATATCACGGTTACATTTGTAAAATCACTGATTGCTTATAAATTTAAATTGAGAAACCCTTAAACACACCAAACAATAACAAGTTGAATTCCTGAGACGAGCTCAGCCGAATACAAGGGATTTTCAATTTTGTGTTTTTTTTTTGCGATTTTTTGCGATTTTTTCTTTATCTTGCAATGGTTTACCCCAGCACGAATCTATTACCGAAAACAGCAACTCGATAGCTCATCTCCTTCATACCCAAAACCGTGACAGAAAATTGGCAAAGACGACGTCGACGACAACTCGATAGCAATAGGGCTTTTCTAAAGAAAATCCCTAAAAAATCCAGTGAAAATCCTTTCACTTCAACTTGGTTCTCATATGAAATTCATTAGGAGATATGATGACACAGTTTAGTTTGAATTATACTCTGTAAGTATATACATTACAGTTGGTGAAATTCACTCATGACAGCAAATGGAGATGTTATTGAAGCCATTGGCAAAGGTTCCATTCAACTTGAAGCTTGCCAAAAAGAACTAATAACTCTTACTAATGTATAGTACATACCAAGCATTCAAAGAAATTTGTTTTCCACACTGGCCGCACAAGATAAATTAAGGAAAAGCATATTTCAATCAACAGCTCAGTCATGCTATGTGAAGAATGATGGAAAAATAGTTTTAGTCGGAAATCGTGACCAGTATGGAGGTTTGTATAAACTCAATGTTAAAGTAATATTACCTAAACTTGAGATAAACCAACTAACAATGTCACAGAATCTTCAACTCTACCATGAACGTCTTGGACACCTAAATAAGAGACATGTAGCTAAGCTGATACAAAGAGAACTCGGAGTAAAGTTAGATTCGAAATCTACTGATATCTGTGAAGGATGTATCCTTGGTAAGAGCCATAGACAGAAATTTGGTGAAAGACCTAAAGTTAAATATCCTGGAGAGCTGGTTAGTACAGACGTATGCGGACCTTTTCCTTATTCGATCTCAAAGTATAGATACTATGTTCTATTTAAAGACAGTTACTCGAAACATCGATGGATTTACTTTCTCAGACAAAAGTCTGAAGTTCACGCACGGTTGAAGGAATTTCTTGCTGAAGTGAAAACTTTTGGATATGTCATACGCGATAATGGTGGAGAGTTCGATAACGAACAAGTACGAAATACTCTGAGACAGTTTGGCATAAAGCAAAGATTAACAATGCCATACACTCCTGAACAAAACGGTTCTGTTGAAAGAGAAAACCGTACAATTCTTGAGATGAAGAGAGCACTCATGCACGCTCATGATGAGATACCAAAAGGTTTATGGGGCGAGATATCAAAAGCATCAGTTTACATACTGAACAGAACGGGACCTACTACAATAGATGGTAAGTCACCGCATGAGCTATGGTACAACAGAAAGCCTAAAATCATCTGATAATCATTGGCAGCGTCTGCTATGTGCATGTCCCTAAACAAATGAGATCTGGAAAGTTAAACAAAAGGGCTAAAACTGGAATACTTATCGGATATGACGGCGATGAAGGATATCGTGTGTTTGATGTAAAAAACTTAAATTGATTGATCACGAGATGTTATTTTTGAAGAGGTCCCTTTACTTAAAAAACGCAAAACAGATGAACCTGCAGAAGGAACAGAAGTTGAACCTGAAATAAGTAAAACCTATGAGCTACCTGTACCTGCAGAAAAATCTCAAATTCTTGAAAATGAAGTTCAATTGCACCCATATTCTGAATCAAATGAAAGTGATGAAGATTTTGCGTCGATTGAGGAAGAAACAGATGAAAACGACAATGATGCAACTCGACAAGACGAAGAAAGTCCACTGATAGAATACAGACGACAACTTCGTGATAGAAGCCAAATTAAACCTCCAAAAAGAATTTAGATCACTTCATCAATGAGGCCATATCTGTTCCTGAACCAACTTCATATCGAGAAGTCTTACGATCTCCAGAAAAAGATAAATGGATCGAAGCAATGAATAATGAAATGAATTCATTAAAAGAAAACCAGACTTGGGAGCTGTCAAACTTACCTAGAAATATATTATAAATTACAAATGTTTAGCAAACTATTTTAGGCTGGATTTCACAGAAAATTCGTTCAGTTAAACTGTGTTCTCACGTTTTACTTAATGACATTCATTGGGTAAAATGTGATAAATAACACAGTATGGGTTGAATTAAACTCGGTATAGTATAGTTGGTGAAATCAGCTCCTAATCTGGATTTTACCAGTGAAAATTCGGTTAACTAAAATGGGTATACGAGCTTAACTCAATGACTGACAAAAAAACCGGCCAAGTGCGAGTCGGACTCACCCATGCAAGGTTCCGTAGCAGCAAGTAAAATTTTTATATTTGAGTTGATTGAATGAAAGGTAAATTGCGGTTTACGATTTGACGTATTAAAAAAAACTTCATAAATCTCGTACAAACTAATTTTCGGTGGAAGTGTACATTACCATGTACATCATATATTTTTTTAGGTTATATCATTCTCTTATTTTAGAAGTTACAGGGGGGGGGGCATCATTTTTGTAGACCTATCCATAGATGACGTATGGGTTTGATGAAAAATTTTTTTGAGTTTAAGTCCTAAGTATGGAGAACCCCCTAAATAATTTGATTTTTTTTTCTATTTTTGTGTGAAAATCTTACTGCGGTTCACAGAATACATCTAGGTACTTACCAAGTTGGGGCGACTAGCGCCGCTCCCCCAAACCGGGGCAAGTCGGGGACACCGTGGTTCCCAAACCCGAGGGGCCATCTCGAAACCGGAGATGGCCCAGGGTCAGTCAGGGTACGAGGGATATGCTCTATGGGCAACCTTACTCCCCGGCGTCTGTAGACCCGAGACGGCGTGCGGTTTTAGTCGGCTCAAGCCTGACAAAACCGCCCCCGCTGGTCGGCGGGGGGTATCCGAAGGGACTTCCGCACGAAAAAAAGAAAAAAATAAAGAAAAAGTACTTATCAAGTTTCAGCAGCATAGTTCTTATAGTTTCAGAAAAAAGTGGCTGTAACATACGGGCGGACAGACAGACATGACGAATCTATAAGGGTTCTTTGGCATTTGGCTACGGAGCCCTAAAAACGTGTCAACGCAGTTTGTTGACCTTGGTTCCTACATTAATCCGCTCGAATCGTTTCACATGTCACACAAACTTAACTAAATAGTAACAACACATGTCACACAGGAGGGGGGTCGGTGTTTAGTCCTTAGTGGGGTGACTTCTGCCAGGGAATTTACCTTTAACATAAATGGTAAGACGACAATAGCGTACGCCTAGGTGAGCGAAGCTAGGCTGTTCGGCGCGCACCGGCAAGTGCTTCATATACGTCCCCGCCGCCCCCAGGCTGCCGCCGCGGCCTGGGTGCGGGCTCGTTTGGATTCTTCCAGGCGGGTCGTCTCTTCCGGGCAATGCTATGGTTTATAACGAGCCTCGCTCATTCCACCTACCTCGGACCTGTAGTAGCTAAATATGATGCACGAGGGCGAATCTCCGGCGCCATAACCGGATCATCTGGCTAGGGGAAGAAAACCCCGAAACAAAAAATAACCCTTGTGACTGGGCAGTCACCTGCGTCATGGACCTACGCAGTTGAGCGCCGTACGCAGGGATGAAGTGATCCTGGAGGGCTGAGCCAAACGGCGCTGGCGGTTATGCGTCCGCGAGGCAACACGCCCTCTTTGGCCTGGATTTCAGGCTAAACGGTAGCCCCAAACACTAGCCATGGTTGGGGAAATTAGGTCAAGGTGTCCCATTAGTGGGCCACCGGCGAGGAGTGTAAGGTCTACGATAACCGTCCTTGGACGACTATCGTGGTGGGTAAAGGTCATGCTGACGGGGTGAGGGTTGACCAGTCGTTGTGGGTAGGCCATTTCATGCCCCCAACGCCAACCCGATCGACTGCAACCAGCACTGTAAACCAGCCTTGCACTCCTATATCTCTTTGGTAGTCCTAGTGCCCCTCGAATTAAGTCGAGTAAGGCACTCCCAGTTGCGGGCTCCGTGGAGGGAGGGAAGCCAAAGGGACGAATTTTAGAATTATATACTAATATGGATAGGCCTACAAATAATAAAATTACTAACACCTCAAATCCCAAAACTGGCAGCTCAGTAGTCCAGACTACGGGTACCAGTCAAGGGAATGACGGAACACGCGCCTTCAGCGCACACTTGGCCCGAACCGGCAGCTCAGCGGCCTCGGCTGCAGGCACCGGGAAAGGCACCCTCACAACTCACCACACCGCCCAAACTGGCAGCTCAGTGGTTAAAACTACGGGCCACCAGGGAGGGCGAAAGCACCTCAAGCGCCCTCAGCGCACACTCGGCCAAAACCGGAAGCTTAGCGGCCTCGGCTGCAGGTACCCGTGGAGGCAAGCACACTAAACAAAGACACACAACCTCAGCCCAAACTGGAAGCTCAGTGGTTTTATCTACGGGTACCAGTGCGGGCACCGAAACAACCTTCACGGGAAGCTCAGTGGTTCCATCTACGGGTACCCGCGAAGGTAATCACACACATGAGGGGGAAACCCCTTTGTCTCACAAACCTCCCCCCGTGGAAGGCCCCCGTAGCGTCAGTCCGGCAGCTTCCTGCCAACCAGAGGACGCTTTCTCGGAAGGCTGGCAACTGCCTAAGAGAAAGGGGGCAAACAGGACCAGGGCACGCACCCAACCGATTGGCGTGGATGGCAAGGCAGCTGCCGAACCAGTCAAGCTAAAGAAACGGAAGGTCCGATTAACGAAGGAGAAGCGTATGGCTGCATAGCTTTCTTCCTCACAACCCTCTGTCTCGGCAACGAAAACAGAGGCGATCGGTACCCTTAGCTTCGCCGCTGGTGTGCGGAATATTCCGCCTACCAGTGGCAAAGCGAAGGGGGCTAAACAGCAACCGAATGGGAACGGTCAGTCCTCTGCCAAACGTGCTCTCAACGAGACGATTTCGCCTCGCGGGGAGTACAAAAGGCCAGGCCAACCTACGCCCAAGCTGCGAGTACGCCTCTTGACGTCGCAATTACATGCGCGCGCACGGGGCGTATCGGCAAGGACGTATCCGAGCAGGTACTCACCGTGATACAAACTCGTATTTTCGGTGATGCCTTGGCTCGGAAACAAACTCAGCCGGATGAACACACACGCACATGGCTACAACGTGCCGTAAGCGATATGGTGCTCACGCCCAACGTCCAGTTGGTCGTGAAGCGCCAGACTGAGATCCCTCAGCGGGCACGTTGTGGCATACTGGTCCCTGATCCACAAGGGCTTCTGAAAGACGCGCGCAAAATTGGGCGAGTTCTGTCCTTCCAGAACCCCGAGGTGGAGGTCGCAAAGTGGTAACCGCGACGAAACAAAACGCCGCGTGGTTCCTGGTGGTCGGAGTCCCAGAGGACCAAGTACCGACCCTTATTGGAGTGGGGACGGTGTACGTCAAATTCCAGGGTCGGTCCGGCAGGTTTGCCGACGTCCCTCTGGGATGGGACCCATCCACGGCCACCATCAAACAGGAGCTCAAGCAGCTACCTGCGAGAGTGGAGTCCCATCCTCTCCCAAACGCTCCCGAATCTAGCGGGGAGGTGCCTGCAACGGCACCACCAACAGCCCCTGCCAGTGTCGGACAGGAAGGCGCACCCATGGAGGCAGAAGAGGCGGAGGACGTTTTGGCCTCAATCTCCGGTCTCCTGGGGGACGACTTCGAACCGGGCGACCTATTCGCGGAGCTCAAACTTGGGGGGACGAAGAGGGAACGGCCAGTGATGGCGTCCCCTTCGTCGAAGATTAGTGTCCTCCAAGCGAACCTCCAGCACAGCCGGGATGGGATGGCAGAGTTGCGTAAATGGCTGGAGTTTCAACAAACGGCCATTGCTCTGATCCAAGAGCCTTGGATCAGAGGAGGCCACATCCAGGGGCTCTCCAGCTTAGGAGGTAAGCTTATTGTGACTGGCGAACATGATCTCCGCAGATCGTGTATATATGTCACAAAAAACCTAAAAACACAGGTCCTCACAGAATTCTGTTGCAGAGACCTCACTGCCATAAGGCTGCACACACAGCTGGACGTCGAGGACAAGGTGGTCATCCTCGCCTCAGCCTACATGCCCGAAAGGAGGAGCTGCCCCCGCAAGACCTAACCCGGCTGGTGGACCACTGCGAAAGGGAAAGGGTAGAGGTCATAATTGGGGCCGACACCAATGCTCATCATCCGCTATGGGGCAAGAATGATTGGTAAAAAATGGGGGCCATCACCGAAAATCATCCTGTGGCTTTACGAATCAGTAATCCGCCCCATTATAGCGTATGGCGCTATCGTCTGGTGCCCAAGGACCGAAAACAGCACAACAGCGGCTAAACTACAACGGACCCAAAGACTAGCCTGCATGGCAACCACTGGATGCATGAAATCTACCCCCACCGCGGCAATGGAAGCCATGCTCGGACTCCCACCCTTGGATCTGTTCATCCGCCAAGAAGCAACAGCTACGGCTATACGCCTAAGGGCACTTAACTTATGGAGCGAGAGAAACACACGACACACCTCACTGCTCACAGATCTCATAAAGGAGATACCCATGATAGGAGCAATGAATGATCGTGTACCCAAACAACACGTATTCGACAAAAAATACAAGATCCAACTTCATGAGGACCACCGCTGTACGACTTTATGCCCAACGGAAGTACGCATCTTCACAGATGGATCAAAAACTGGTACAGGCACCGGGGCCGGCGTTTTCTCGGAGGACCTTAATGTATCCATTTCAACACCGCTGGGGACCCACAACACAGTATTTCAAGCTGAATGCATGGGGATTACCCTGGCAGCTTCAGCGGTAATGGCCAGGAGAGTGGAAGGCCACTCAATACGCATACTCTCCGACAGCATGGTCGTGCTGCAAGCTTTAAACAGCCACACTATAAACTCGGGACTAATATTGGAGTGCCATCGTAAACTGAACCAAATAGGCCATTTCAACAACATAACCTTGCAATGGATTAAGGGCCACAGCGGCTCGCGCGGCAATGATGCAGCAGATGAGCTTGCCAGGAGAGGATCTGACATGGTGGTAATGGGACCTGAGCCCATAATACCGATCCCCTTTGCATACCTACGAACCATCCACACAACAGCTATTGGGTAAATCTGGAAGTTTGCAGACAGGCGAGGAAAGCACTCCGCGTGCTTGAAAATAGACTGACCAGGCGTCTTCGACAACTGACCAAACGGCAACTGCGCACGGCCACAGCTGACATCACGGGGCACGGCTCCTTCAATAAACACGTTTTTAATTTAGGAATCACCGACAGCCCTCTCTGCAGAGCCTGCATGAGAGAGGAAGAAACAGCGGCACACGTGCTCCTACACTGCCCTGCAACCGCCAAATGCAGGGTTAAGTATTTCGGAAATACAGGTACGCTCCGGGAGATCGCCAGCAGCGTAAATAGCCTGCTGGCGTTTTTCAATGAGTTGGGGTGGATCGAGTGAAATGCCCACCTTCACGCAAAAACCGCGCCTTGTAGTGGAGTTGCGGATACCAGCTCGCGAAACCATACCATACCATACCATCGTTTCACATGTCGTTTCCTCATATTAGTGAATAATATTATGTAATCTGTGACCATACAATAAAAAAATCCTATAGTGGAAATAATAAGCTTTTCTCTCAAACACGACTAGCACAGAACTTAGACTATGTATACCGATCCCGTAAGCTGCTATGTGACGTACTTTTCAATTCGACCAATGGTGACACCTTTCGCAAATTCGAATGCCCCACGAGTATTATGCACTTGAAGTTTTATGCAATTATATTAACTAAACAAGAAAATAATGACTGGCGATACCACATATACCCAGCGCCATCTAACGACAACAAGGTGAACTACTTGTATACTACTACATCAATACCAATCCTGAATCGCGAAAGTGAAATTCGCGCGCTGGTATAGCATATATATACAACATCCCAACGACAACCGTTGGGGTAGCTAGAAAACTCCAATCCGCGGCCGACACCCTAGGGACATGGTTTCGGAAATGGAGGATAGAGGTTAATCCGGATAAAGAGTCAGGCCGTGCTGATCCACAGAAGGAGGCGCGACCTGTATCCCTTAGAGGGACTTACACAGATTAGGATGTTTGGCAAGCCGATCCCTTGGGCTAGGCAAGCCAAATATTTAGGTATCATCCTTGATGATCGCCTCAGCTTCAAAGCTCACCTCAAAGCGGTCCGCGATCGGGCCGCCTTCGTATTAGGTAGACTACATAGTTTAGTGAACTCTCGTTCTAGGTTATCACTAAGGAGTAAAGTCAGACTTTACACTAGTTGTGTTAGGCCAATCATGACATACGGATGTCCGGTTTTCGCTCATGTTAGTGAACAAAGGATCCATAGGCTACAAACACTACAAAATTGTTTCATGCGCCGAGCTACGGGAGCACCGTGGTTTATGCGTAATGTCGAGCTTCACACCGACCTAGAACTGCCGACGATCAGGCAGTACATAAAACAGTGCTCCCTTAGCTACTTTGACTCTGCCCCGACTCACCCCAACCCTCTAGTGGTTGGGGCTGTAAACTACACACCGAGTTTAATTTCACGCACGCGGAGACCTAGACACGCTCTCGGAGAGCCCGATGATGCAATAACACTCGCTCAACGAAGAGCCTACACAGCTCGCGGAGCTACACAAAATAAACCGCGGTTCCACCTTCGCCGACGAGGGCGGAACACGCGCCGCGCTTTGTTCGTAAATGTGGGCCTAGGTCGCCCCAGTATTAATCCAGCAGCAGCCCAAGCCGAGGCCGCCCCAACTGGGGACCCTTGAGGCGTGTTGCTTAAAATCAACTTTCGGCTGAGAGCCCTATGCGCTCGCCACACTTCGCGTAAGGTTGTAGAGGCCTGTCGGCCAACAACCCACACCCCACACAAAAAAACAACCGTTGGGCCGCAGCCCGCCAGGCGTGATCACCTTGCCTGGTCGGAGGATCCTCCCTTTGTGTTGGAGGAACATCACACCCCGTTCCTCCACAACTTAGTTGTAATGTTAAGGCCTATGGCCTATCGGCGTATAGGGGAAATAATCCACTACCGACTCGTAGTCACACCACATTATCACACCAGTATGACAAAATCAAGTCAATTTAAATAACTTTCATATTCCCTATTATTATAAGTATGTACTTCATAATTATTATATTTTACTTTTACACTATCCAATAAACGTTCGCTCGCCGAGGGTAGGCGGTATTTTTTTTATCATATCCGTGTTCCGATGTCCCCACGGGAATAAGATATATTTAAATTCATATTAAACAAAACCAGTGAAGCGTGGCTGGGTTTAGCTGGTAGATTAAAATAAAATAAAACATTTTTAAATCAAAATACTTTAATGAAATTAACATAAATATCATACCACACGATAATAAATTATAAAATTTTACAATAACATTAGAAATACTGGTGCACTGTGAAACGCAATGATCAATCAGATCTTCGTGCTAGAGTTAATGAAGCAAACGGCTGTGAACATACGAAATATACTTAACTACACATTACACTGACGCTAAAGCTTTGAAGGAACATTTAAAGCCACCTTTTCACAAAAAAAAACATTTAAATTTTGACAGATCGAATCGCATGTTAATAACAGTTAAACTTTGTTTAAATTTCTTCGATTTTAAATCGAATGAAAGATTTAGATTTCCAAGTAAACGGTAATAAATTAAAATTAAATATTTATTTCCATTTGTGGATTTGAGATTATTAGTTTGTAGTGATTCCGTACTGTCGCTTCAGTTTGGTGCCAGCTTAAAGCTTGTAGGCCTGTCGCATCATCAGATCGAAGAAGCAGTCGTTGTCGATTGACACGCTAATTCCACTATAGTAGTTCATAAACTCCTCAAGAGTCACCTGTGATCAAAATATAAAGTCAAGAAACGAAGTCGAAAAGTAAAACTACACTCATATAAATATTCTAGGACGTATTACACGACGCCAATCTAAATTCCAACTAAGCATATGATTAAATTTGGGTTCTAGAATGTGATTAATGTATTTTTTTTACCCATCCATATTACTTATACTGAGCAAGAATCGAACCTGCGACCTCTGATGTAAAGAAAGAAAAGAAAAGAAAAAAAAAAGTGAGTAAAATCACAAATCTCATTTTTTACTGATCACTTCAGGCTCATTTGTCACTAGCTAAGGGTGTAATTAACATAACGAGCCAAGTAGTGACTCAACTTTTCCCTTAGTAGGTACTAGTAAATATTCTGTACATCGGAATTCAGGACTTACAAAATAAATTGATTATTTACCTTTCCATCGACGGAACCCTCTGACTCGAAATTGGCAAGGAACTTGTTTAGAATCAAGTCACCTGTCTCTTCACCGCTCATGTATCTAAGAAAAAAATATGTTCATTTCAACAGAAATACAAGGATCAAAAATTCACTTAGGGCAAGGCTTTATATATATACGGTAAATCCACCAAAATAACATGTTTTAAAATTTTTGTCTGTCTGTCTGTTTGTTCCGGGTAATCTCTGAAATGGCTGGACCGATTTTGACGGGACTTTCACTGGCAGATAGGTAATATAACAAGGAGTAACATAGGCTACTATTAGGAAAAATAATTAGGGTTCCGCGCAAAAAAACTTAAACCCTAAAAAGCTTAATCCACGCGGACTAAGTCGCGGGCACAGCTAGTCTATAATATAATACAATTTCAATGCAAAGCCACGGCCCGTATTGTACATATTATTATTATATATAAATATAATAATAATATGTACAAATTTGTGTCCATAATGTTTTTGGTGTACAATAAAGAATAATCTATCTATGTTGAATAAATAATATTTGGACATTCTCATCGTCATCATCCGCATAGCGCTCTCCCAGTTGCGTCCAAAGTTTGCACTTTACAGCCTGAGCTCCGCTAGTTGCCTTTGATTGGTATGTCGGCTTTTCCATGAGCGACCGGGCCGACTGACCTCCCAATCCTGAGAGGAAAGTCTACGCCAGAGGCTCGTCCGTAGTTTAGCAGGTTGGCTTGGACCTCGAGGATATTGGTGAACCCTGGGAGCCTAGACAAAGTGACATTCTACTAGTGGAATCGCTTCGAAGCGAACCTTCAAAAGTTCCAAATGTATGGGAGAGACATTATTTGTCGACTTGTCACGTGTAACAAATAATGTCACTCCCATACATTTCGGACTTTTGAAGGTTCGCTTCGTAGCGATTCCAGTAGTAGAATGTCACTTTGTCTACAGGCCCTGTACACCCCAAGATTCAGACGTTCCAAAGAAAGGTTAAGTACTTCTGAGTACCTTTTTTTTTTTTCGTGCGGAAATCCCTTCGGATACCCGCCGGCCAGCGGGGGCGGTTATGTCGGACTTGAACCGACTAAAACCGCACGCCGTCTTCTGAGTACCTTCCTGCAACTGGTGAGTATATAAAGAAAGTCGGACTGATTGTAGAGGTTATGCCAAACTGAATGATCGATATAAGCGCCGTTTGATTTTTTGCAAGATAATTTCTCACTATCATAAAATAATTTCAAAAACGAAACTTTATAATACGTTTAATAAACGCATACAAATATTCATGTTTTGAGACCATAAAATTAAAAATCGGACATACCATTGAGGAATAATCACCGAAAAACAAATTGCCTATTTCTCGTGAATTAAATGCTCGCTCAGCTCAATTTTCTTGCGATCGAACTGCATCGCATCTCTAGTTAATAAAGATTTCTCATCCAATTGCCCGTTAGATATACATCGACAAGACAATACATTAAATAAAATTGTACTTACCTAGGATGTGCAGTCAAAGAGTATACTCCTCGGATGTCTTCGACGGTTATAGCGCCATCGCCCGACTTGTCCAATTTCCTGAACGCTTGCTCGACAATAGCACGGCGAGAGTCCGCCATGGGGGGCTGCAAAGTAAGTAACAACATTATTACGTGTGGGACGAGAATACTTAGTAGGTGTGCCCCGCCGCGGCTTCACCCGTCGCATACTTCGTCCCCGTGGCACCCATTTGTTCCAAACATGTCCGTAATTTATTAGTTCTACAATAATGTATGGAAATTTGCCCAATTTGTTGACATTTATGATTACTACTCTTTCAATTACTATTTTTTCAATTCGGGCCGGATTCGGATATCAGTTCCTGAGATTAGCGCATTCAACCGAACAAAGAAACTCTTCAGCTTTATATAATAGTATAGAGTATAGATAGAAAAAAACAAACTCTTGACTACACTGCTGTTTGAAACTTCAGTTTAGCTCCAAAATTGTTGATTTTATAGTTCTGATTTCTTACAGTTTTAAAAACCAATTAATAAAATATAATATAAATAAAAAGCAATGTTTCAAGCAGACACTTTGTCTGCTTGTAACATTGCTTTCTAGTAAATACATGAGTATGAATGTTTGACTTGGCTAATCTCTGAAACGGCTGGGCTGAGTGTGATGGGACTTTCACTGACAGATAGCTGATGTTATAAGGAGTACTTCGGCTACTTTTTATTTGAGAAAATGTATTAGTGTACCATGCAAAAAGATTAAAACCTAGATCTAAGTCCTCGCGGACTAAGTGACATACAGCAGATAAAATGTTCGCATAGTCTGCATGCATCACGGATATTTAAAAAAAATATACAATGCACCAAAACTAGTGTCCGATCCGTGAAGATGTATGTGGGTATCAATATTAGGTTCTGTTTATGTAATCATTTTTGGAAAATAAGTTTAAAAAAATTACCACCCGAAACTACAATAAAATTTAGGTCGATACGGAAATTTATGTACATGGCAAGGGCAACACAGACCAGGGCAACCTTGTGAACAAACACTAAAATTAAAATAAAAAAAATACAAAAGGGATCGGTGGTGCAGCCAGAGGAGGGCTGCATTGTGGTCCGCCACAAAATATTATTGGATCTTGGATTGGATTATCTACTGTCACATTCTTAGATTTTGAGGAGACATTGGGAGAATATGATCTAGGTAATGGTATTTAAAATTCGAATAGCACATTTATTTTTAATTTCGTATATTTTATGGTTATGTATTTAGGATACCTTTGTGCCCTTATTGATTGGACACTAGTTTTGTTACATACTGTATACTTACACGGATCTGATGTAGGAACTCATCAAGGCTAATGGAGCCACTCTTGTCTGAGTCGAATTTCTCAAACAACTCTTCTGCGTCCTGTAATTTACACAAAAAAAAAAAAATACAATTAGTCATTTATACATATATTACTTGAACATAAAAATTTGTCCTATTTCTTTACTCATGAAATATGTATTTGACTCTCATTGAAATGTTACATGAGCTTGGCATTTAAGCTTCTATTGACACATGTCCCAAAAATAAAATTGCGTCCTCTAACAAATGCAATATTAGGTCCTTAAAATGTAACATTTCAATGGACTACATGTAGATAAATGTAACTTATCAATTTTAAGTAAAATGTTAAAATTTTTCAAACAATAACATTGATCAATATAGTTTGTTGCAGTACCTTACCACACACAAATATTTTTATACTACATCTGCTCAGAAAGTACCCTAGTACTTTTTCAAAAATAAGGCAGAATGTACGTTATTACTTCCGTAGAAACATACAGGAGACAACAATGTATGTAAATCCGTGCGGGAGAAAAAACTTAAAAAGACAGAAAAGTTTATGAAAATCCATTGTTTACGTGTTAAGCGGGAGACAAAGGTGTATGAAATTCATTGTTAACGTGTTTTATTTTTTTAATTTTAGTTGTTATTTTCCTTGTAGGTGTAGTATATAGCAAAATGTATCTCTAAGAAAGACGAGCGATTCCCAAAATGTATACAGGTGGGATGACGATCTGCGAATAACTGCGGGCAGATGCTGGATGCGGCAAGCTGAAGACAGGGCGCTAAGGCGCTCATTAGGGGAGACCTATGTCCAGCAGTGGACTAGCATAGGTTGATGTTGATACAGTATTGAGACCCTCGCGCTCGTTAGTAATAGGGCCCTTTCTCCCCTCCATGAACAATGTACTATTCATATAATGCATTTATACGTATGCAGGAATATATGGTCGTAAAGTTTATAGAAAAAGAAATTAGTATTAGCGTACATCACGGCTCAGATCCAACCCAGTCTCCTTAATACCGTGGAAGAATTCCTCCTTATTCAGTTGCTTGCTGCCATCCTCATCCATCCTTCGAAAGATCCTGAAACAATAAAATTGCCACCCTCAGTCTCCCATACATTGTATACATACAACACAAGTAACGCTTTTTTTCCATTGGGTAACATCTTTGTACTTGATATTGTCGGAAGTTTACGCGAATGTTACACATTGGAATAAAACTCCCGACAAAATATCGAGTCTCCCCGTGACCATGGCTGCTGAAAAGCAACCGAAACGTCGGGAGCAATGTTAAATATAAAATAACATCAAATAAACCGCGATAGAATCCGTTAAAAATAGTTTTATTTTAATCTTTGTACTTGTTACGATCCTGGCATACGACTTTCGCTTCTTCTGCTTTCATAAAAGCCGTATAAGCGAAAACCCTGCTAAATCAATATTGAACTCACCCTGCATACATTGTATACGAGATACAAAATGAATATCTATGTAATACCTGTTAGGGTAAGATTAGATGTATAAAAGTACGGGTCAAAAAGGTTTCTTCGTGACCTATTAGCATATAATAAAGAAGCTATGTTTATTCAAGGTTACAATGCGAATGATATTTCGTGAGTTACTCTATTACTAACGAAAGATTTTCAAGCGTGTTCTAGCCGCTCCGGAATTGCCCTGTTCCTTATGAAATATTATGCGAGTTGTTGTGGCACAACACATGTTTCGCACAAAATATTATGGACCCCTAGGGGATTTCAACATAGCCACCTCACCAAGGCTAGCAGTGGAATGGCTATATCGAAATCGACCAGAATAATACTTCGTGATGCACCATGGGTACCTTTTGCAGTAAACCCCAGATATTACCATTGGAAGATAGAATCCCCACCAGGCATTGGTTGTCTATCGTGCTACAAGTAACCTCACGGTTGACTGCACGGTTGAGTTGCCTTGCACCGGCACCCGGTGCACGCTCTGCGGGACGGTAGAGTAATAGTTCTCTCCCATACCCTTTCTACCACCTCTTTTACGTACATCACCTCCTCCCAAAAAAACCAAGCGGCGGATTCTCACATGCTTTGACTTCATGTAGTCATGTGGGAGGCCATAACGATGTGCCCTCTGAATAAGTTACGAGGTTGACGACGACGTAGAGATGATAATACGACAGACAAAATTTTTTGAACATTACCTTCCAAGACCTAATATGCCAGAAGCACCTCTGGACAAACAAAGGAGGCGCAGCTTGTCGATTGGCTCCGTAGCACCAGCAAGAGCTCGCGAAGATTTCTGAATCAACTCTTCCTCCTGCCTGGATGTCGCGGACTGCGGTCTGTGCCATGCTACTGCAATTACGAAATATATATGGATTAGAAAAATGATTATTTGCCGCAAGAAACGTCTAGCCCGATTGCGGAAGCACCACGCGCTCATTTGATACTGACGTTAAACAACAGTATACGGTTATACCTATTTGGTGCACCTGTGTGGTGAAGAAGCAGTAGAGCGTTCGAATGTTAAGTCTATGGCCGCGGGTTCAATGCCCGCTTATTGCTGATACTTATACATAAGTATGAATAATGTATATTGGCATCAGTCAATTCTGTAGGTATTTACAAAAAAAATACAAAATGTATCTGAATGTTTCCTTAGGTTCTAGAATACGTCTGGATCCAAATTTTTTTTTTATAAAGAATATTAGTAACCAAATTACCAAAATTCCCAAATCTCCTCCAGCTAAGCTTAATTGCTTGTGGTAGGAGTGGGTTCAAGTCGGTAGAGTAATGGCCAGGATTCGAACCCGGGAACTCTCGATCATAGGGTCGACTGTAAGCTACCGACGCTTCAATATGTCGTTTATTATATTATATCTATAGTACCGTTTAAGCCCGTCGCGCGTCGGTAGACTAGAGTCCGGCGAAAAGATCGGGTTGCTTTGGTTTTGTAGAGCGTTCTCTCTATCGTATTGTGAGTGGTAGAGTCAAGCAACATCCATTTTGGCCGTTGCATGAATGGGCCGACTCGACCGGGGAAGCACCACCCTCTCACAGAATATCGACGCCAAGTAACAGTATTTGAACTGTTGCGTTCCGTTCGGTGAGTGAGAGTGCCGGAGCCCAAACTCCTTTCCCATCCACTCCCAAACTCCTTTCCCATCCCCTCTCAAACTTCTTTCCCACCCCCTAACAAATTCCTTTCCCATCCTCTTTCCTTTACAGGGTCGGCAGCGTGAGTGTGACGCCACTGGTGTTGCACACGTCCATAGGCCGCGGTAACCGCTTCCCATCAGGTGGGCCGCGTGCTTGTCTGCCACCTTAGTGAAAAAAAAAAAAAGCGCACTGTTTTAGAAACGCCTGAAAGACATCCTCCTTTTATTCCATGGATCGACAGGGTCTTGAATTACAAATCTCCTATATGTCAATATTGCCTTTGTTTCCGTGAAAAAACCTAAATATCGTACCCTTATTGCCAAATCTGATATCCGAAGGGATTTCCGCACGAAAACAAAAAAATAAAAAGTAATAAAGAGACCGATATTCATAGCAATCCATGGATTATCCGTGCGGGTGCCGGGTCCATCGCGTTGCTGAGTTGGGAACTCGGGACAGTGGTTGGGACTTGTGACCCAAGTGTAGGTTTAGAAGGAGCCCCTTTTGTTGATGTAAATCAACACTCACCTTCACTACCCAAGTTCCCCTCTCTGCCTAACTAAATTTGATGCGAACCTACTAGTGCCGCTTTAGGCATTCGTCCTAGTAATGAGCTTATTGTAGCTCTCGATAGGCCTAGATGTTTAAGTAGGTTATAGAGATATTTTGCTGGTATACCTCTCGCTCCCACTTTCACTGCATACAAATTAACCACGTAACCGTTTTTGATTAATTCGTTTGTGAGATGATAGTATTTATTTTTCTTTATTGTGTGGTCCTTCGGTATATTTGTTTCACATAGTACAGTAATTTCCACAAGGACCACATCTTTTTTCGTTTTCGAATAAAGAAATATGTCAGGTCTAGATGACGAAACATCCTGCGTAATTTTATAGTGCTTTTCATATGTGTCGATTAGGAGAGTCCAATCTGGGGCAGTACATAAAATTGAATATGGTTTGTTCCTGGATTTTATGGATGAACCTTCAGACACAAAGTTGATATGGCGTCTGTTAGTAGTCAATCTTTTTTGGGCTCTAGCTACTGCCAGGCTCATTGCTTCACGTATGATAATAAGAACCTTATCGTGGCGGCGTGAGTATTGGCCTCTATCGAGAAGCATCCTACATCCTACTAATATGTGCCTAACCGTCCCTATTGGCTCGCAGAAGGCCACAGAAAAAAAATGTTAAACTACTGAGTATAACATTGTTTTTCTGTGGCCTTCCCCAAACTTACTAGGTTACTCTGGTCTGGGAGGGTCATCTAAAAGGCGTTAAGATAGAATTTTAACAGGGACGGCGACCACTCATAAATCAAGGTGCGCCACTTTAAGGCCATCGGTATGCAAAACTCTCCCATTGTAACCTAGCCTACGGGATCGTTTGCCTGCAGCCAACATTTCTGAAGACTCATGTGAAAGCGATGATGAATGACCGAACCTATTTAAATCCTATTATTTTATTTACACAGTGCCTATTCCTTTTATTTCAGGAACACACAGTATTTGCCTAAAGTACTGATATTTTAAAGCTGCAGAGTTTGTTTGTTTGTTTGAACGCGCTAATCTCAGGAAATACTGCCGATTTGAAAAAATCTTTTTGTTTTAAATAGTCCGTTTATCGAGGAAGGTTATAGGCTATATAACATCACGCCCCTACTCAAGGGAGCGGAGCAGTAAGCATAAAAGTCAACAAATCCTGCAGATTCCCATACATTATTTTGGAAAACTACGGGAATTTATGACTTAGGGTGATACAGGTTTCAAATTATACCACGGGCAAAGCCGGGGCGAGTCCGCTGATTAAGAATAAGAGGCAAATTAGGACAAGATTATGCAGATATAAAAATAAAACCTATTTTAATTCAGCCAAAACTGGCTAAATATTTTTTATACCATACCTACTCTAAAAAGCTTATTTTATTCACGCAAAACAGTGAATAAAAAGGCCTTTTATTCACTGTTTTGTTTTTATTCACTATTTTGGTGTTTGAATTTGGAACACAAAAATATATCCGGCCTCTATTTCAATGCTTACACAAACTCCTTGCGCTAAGATTCGAAATTCAAAACTCTTTGGTGCAAATAAATTCTCGAGATTTGATTGGTCGATATTTGCGACAAGGAGTTTGGCATTAGATTAATAAATATTGTTTCACAAGTTGACCACTCTAATGATAATAATAAGAAAATTACGCTTAATTTTAGTCATTGCTCTAATTTTAATGTCCATTTCAATTAATGTTACAATTCTTATTTCTTGATTAAATTTCTATTTTCGCTTAAATTATGTCTTTTCTCGTAGTCATGGTATAAAGTATAGTATGCAACTCCTGAATAAAGTACGAATTTATATCGAGGGCCATGAATCACTCGCGTCGTTCAGGATTCTAACAGTTGAATCACTCGCTGCGCTCGTGATTCAATCATTAGAATCCTTTACTTGCTCGTGACTCATCTACGGCCCTCGCTTTAAATCCTTCCTTTATTCACTAGTTGCATAATATACTATTATACCATACCTACTCTAAAAAGCTTATTTTATTCACGCAAAACAGTGAATAAAAAGGCCTTTTATTCACTGTTTTGTTTTTATTCACTATTTTGGTGTTTGAATTTGGAACACAAAAATATATCCGGTCTCTATTTCAATGCTTACACAAACTCCTTGCGCTAAGATTCGAAATTCAAAACTCTTTGGTGCAAATAAATTCTCGAGATTTGATTGGTCGATATTTGCGACAAGGAGTTTGGCATTAGATTAAAAACTGTTTTGTGTTTGCTGCCTTTATAGAAAAAAAATAGTGAATTAGCGCCATTTATAATACTTACTGTGAATTGTATGATGTCTTTTCTCGTAGTCATGGTATAAAGTATAGTATGCAACTCCTGAATAAAGTACGAATTTATATCGAGGGCCATGAATCACTCGCGTCGTTCAGGATTCTAACAGTTGAATCACTCGCTGCGCTCGTGATTCAATCATTATAATCCTTCACTTGCTCGTGACTCATCTACGGCCCTCGCTTTAAATCCGTCCTTTATTCACTAGTTGTATAATATACTATTATTCAACGTTGACTAGTTATATATTAATCTGGATAAGTTTTTACATGATGAGCTAATTATTTGCAACGTGCAGAACCTGTAGAATTATTTATTTCAACGATTAAACAGCTAGTTTAGGAGATATGAAACTTTCGGCTCATTCAGGAAAAACTGAATAAATGCACTCCGTCCCAATAATTTTCTTCATTTATCTGAAAACTATTAGGTTTTCAAAAAATACATTCTCAAAAAACATAACTTAAATAGTTTCTCTTTTTAATTTGAGTATTTGCGATACACAATAACTATGTATTTCCATCCCTTTGTGTCGATAAACTTTAAAATCGTCGTATCTCAAAATGATGTTCAGTGCAGTTAATCAGTTTTGGCAATAAGGGTACGATATGATTTTTCAGGTCTCCTTGAAACTTTAACTTTAACTGTGTTGTTAATTTTTAACATTGCTTATTTAATAGGTCTATTCGATACTTAGACGCATTTTGTGTGTTTTATTTTTATTTATTTTTTATTTATTTAATAAGGTTCACCAACAATTGTTTACATAAAAACTTACACTAAATTCATGCAAAGATTCAGATCATAATGCAACAATCACTTATAGGTAAACACCGCTTATGAATAATCACAATATAAATGATAGTAAGTTTACATTACTTGTACAAAAATACACTCTGACTAATTTAAACAGAAAAGTGTCTAGAGAAAATGCAGTATTTCAAACCCGAACATAACGCAATCAAACGCATACCAAACCATCACTCAAAATCAGCCAAACTCATGAGAATCGACTTGACTTTACCCAAGGAATCAAAGTGAAGATCAATTTGATCACTGCAACTGTTAATCGTCTTGCACAGCCTTGCACATGGGGAATTAGCACCCCGTACTGTACGTCTAAGTGGGGAATGGAGTGGTGTAATGGCAAAGCGAGGAAGTCTGGAGGGTACACGCAACCGGAATAGAGCAAGCAGATGGGGACAGTCAATTTTCGAACCGAAAACCTTACAGGCGAATATTACCTCATTAAGAAGTCTGCGACCAGCCAAGGTGTTCAAATGGAAATACTTCAATCGGTTTTTATATGAACGTATTTTTTGACCAAACCATTGGCAAACGCAAGATGCCATACAAAGCGTTTCTGAATACGTTCAATACGCAGTGAGTGCGTGGCATAGTGTGGGCGCCATACTACACAGTTATACTCCAGAATACTACGTATAAGGCTGTTGTAAAGTAATATCTTCGTTTTGTTATTTCGAAACACTTTGCAATTCCTTAAAACGAATCCCAACATTCTTGAAGCCTTCTTGACTATGTTGTCATAATGAGGTATAAAAGTTAATTTTCTGTCATATATCACACCCAAGTCACGAATATGATCCACTTCATCAATTTTGTCATTTTTAATAAAATAATTACATGTTGCCAAATTAATCTTTCGTGAGAATTTCACATGGAAGCATTTTTTTGAATTTTGATGCATTCCGTTATCTTCACACCAGACAATAAGTCTATCAATGTCATCTTGCAGAAGTACGGAATCCTCTTTTGATTCTATTACTCTAGTAAATTTTAAGTCATCAGCAAACATGAAAACATTGGAGTTATAAAAGCAGCTCGGGATATCATTGATGAAGTAATTAAATAAAACTGGTCCCAAATGTGATCCTTGGGGAACACCGGAAGTAATTTTTTTCAAACCAGATTCGTAACCGTTAACCACAACATAGAAATGCCTATCCCGAAGATATGAGCTCAGCCACTCTAGCAGAGAACCAGTGATGCCGTACGCACGCAGTTTGAAAATGAGTATACCTACTGTGAGAGACCCGATCAAATGCTTTGCTAAAATCCGTGTAAATCACATCAGCCTGATGACCAGAATCTATGGCTTTAATCAATAGTTCCGTGAAGGGAACTAAATTCGATTCTGTAGATCTACGTGCCACGATTCGAAAACTTTAGCAAAGACTGACAAAGTCGAAATAGGCCTATAATTAGATATGACTGCCCTATTCTCGGTTTTATGAACCGGAACCAACTTTGCCACCTTCCACCTCGTAGGGAATTCTCCAGAAGCCAAGGATTTATTAAATATTAATGAAAGCGGACGTGCTAACTCAAGAGAACATTCCACAATAAATATCGGAGGTATGCCGTCTGGGCCTGCGCCCTTTTGGATATCAATGGTTTGTAATTTTTTTTAATACAGTATCCTCGTTCAAGACTGGTGCACTTAGGCATATGCTATGATTCACCAATAAATTCCAGTAGTCGGAGTTATGTGTGTAATTTGATCCATGCTGGGGGCTGTAGACCGAAGAAAAGTGATCAGCAAAGAGCTCACATATCTCCGACCCATCTGAAGAGGTTCTTGAGCCGTCAGTCATTGTTATTGGGTATGCACTAGTCCCCCCTCTTTTAGACTTTATATAAGCCCAAAAAAGCTTAGGGTTATTCCTTAATTCATCCTCCAATAATCCCATATATTTGTTATAGCATTCAGTAGACAACCTATGACAGCGTTTGCCAATATCCTTTAGATCCATTCCATCTAGGGGGTTTTTATATTTTTTGTAGCGCATCCTAATCTTGTTCTTTAATTTTAACATTTTAATTAGTCTATTATTAAACCATGCGGGGTATTTATTACTCTTATGGTTGCGGAATGGAATAAATTGTCTAATAATTGTACCAATAGTCTCGTAAAATAAACCTAACATTTCATTAACATCATCTTTTCCACTAAGTAATTCATCCCAGTTAATATTCCTCAGCGATTTACAAATAGATTGATAATCTCCTCTTTGAAAATTAGGCCTAAAATTATTATTATTATGTAAGTGTTCGTTGTGTTCTTATTAGTTTTGGTAGAATATAATTGAACTCGCAGACAAGGCGCTCCCGAGTGGATGTAGTGAGTCTGCCCTTAAATACCTAACACTCCATACAAAAAATACTAATACTACTAACCGCTCGAAGCTAGGCGGTGCAGGGGGGCCGAGACAAAATGTCATTCTACTAGTGAAATCGCTTTGAAGCGAACCTTCAAAGTCCGAGATGTCTGGGAATGACACTGTGACATGAACTGTCACGTGTAATAAATAATGTCACTTCCATACATTTCGGGCTTTTGAAGGTTCGCTTCAAAGCGATTCCACTAGTAGAATGTCACTTTGTCTACCTACAGGCCCTGGTCGGGTGCTGGGTGGATCTTATAAGATACCTATAAATTCTAAAACGTTAGTTACTATGTTTTTACAGAAAAATCGAGAAGCATAGATCCCGCGGTATGATGGAGTGATTAAAAACTTAAAACCCCCGAACACAAATTCATTCATAGCTGAGAACCATCACGATCGTATGCACTTTTGAACAAAAAAAATCTCATCAGCATCGGTTCATGCGTTCGAGTGGCGTCTGAAGACCCGAGACGGCGTGCGGTTTTAGTCGGCTCAAGCAAGACAGACAGACACACACACACACACACACACACACAGACACGTCAAACTTATAAACCCAAGTCGTTTTTGCGTTGGGCGTTAAAAAATTGAATTGTCAATGCGCACGATCAATTTTTTATACTTGCTAGTGTATTGCAGTTAATAATTTATCAGGCACAGAATATTTAATATTTATATTTCTGTTTCTTGAAATATTCAGATTAGCGAATAAAGATTTTCTTGATGCTACGGAATCAATGGGCGTTCATTCGGTAATTTATAGTCATTCACAAACCTTTTTAGTCGCGTCCAGCCTTAAAGTGCCTGATAAATTATTAACTGCAATACACTAGCAAGGTTTTAAGAGTGTGCATCGGACTGACGGTTCTGATACCTTCATAGAGTGGTTAAAACAGTTTCTGTATTAAAAAAATACTAGCTGTGCCCCTCGGCCTCGCCAGTAGCATACTTCTTCCCCGTGGCACCCAATTTGTCCTATACATGTCCGCAATTTATTAGTTCTACAATAATGTATGGAAATTTCCCCATTTGTTGACATTTATGATTACTGCTCCACTCGCCTAGGTAGTAGCGTGATGATATATAGCCTATAACCTTTCCCGATTAATTTACAATTTTACAATTATGGATTAGGCTATGGGACCTAACGCTCCCTAAACTGCTATACGTCAGTACTGTAACGCTATTATTCAGCGTGCCATGAACACGCAGTCACGAATTGTTGGAAGGTAATAACCATCCTTTCTTGACCCAAATCATTCCTTACGTAGAATTTAATATTCAAGATTTGTATCGCTATAAACACCTAATAACGGTAGCCAGATTGTATTTAAAAATTACTTTAGTAATGACGAATTGCATACATAAAGATTGATTAAACAATATAGGTACCTATAATAGCAATACACAAACTTGAAATTTTGGTACTTAATGCCCTTTATTTTACACAGGTGCGTCTCGCCCACTGGTAAGTCGAAGCGCGGAAGGTGGAGGATGTTTGCGTTAAGTTCGGAATAAATTAAGTCATGTTTACTTCTACACTCTCGATCCCTACACGTGTCAAGCTATTTCATCGTTGTTTTCAATTATATATGTTTTATGAAGAAGTGAACCCTTTTCGGGTGATTAAACTATCACTCTGCGGCAATGTAAATTGAGCTTATTGCCCATTTACAGGATGCCATTTTCTTGCACATACAAGAGCAATAATGAAATGCAAAAAATTGACTTTTAAGAATTGAATGCAATTATTGAATGCCAATCCTGACAAGAAGTAATCGTGACTTTTGTTTACACACCATACGATTATGTTTAGGCAATTATTGCTTTCATCTTTTGACTTGTCTAAAGCAAAACTTGTACGTGAGCTTGCAATCTTATTTATACTCGTGTTGCTGCAAGTATTGCCCGTATTTGCGTTGGCGTATTTTTTTTATTCGAGTATTGAACGTTTTAAAAGTTTTTTTTTATTCGAAAGGTGTTAAATTTCGGTTCTGCTGATTTAATAAAGGTTATTGAAATTTGTTGCAGTATACTGAAAATGTAAATTACAAGAATTGTGATGCATGTAAGGCTGCATTTGCGCAAGAATTTGGTATTCAACATTAATAGTTTCGCACCTCTAAGAAAATATATAACAAAATAAAAAATTTAAAGATGCAATGTATAATGAGGAAAGGAATAACATAAAAGATTCTATGGGTACAAGTGGTAAGGGCACTCACGTTTGCAAAAGACAGAATCCAATTGAAAACAAAAATTGCATACGAAATTATTGTATGTGTTGTTTATACCAGGAATGTACCCATTCCATGAAAAATTGCCTAGTAGAGTAAGAATGTTACACGTTGTTTAGACGATGCAAGTCATTATTATTTATTGCTTCCATTTTATCGTATGCAGAACAGGCAAGAAACTTGCATCGTGTAAATCGGCGTTAAGAATCGCTAGATAAAACTAAACCGCGTTGTCACATTGCGCATTAACTAATTCAGCCATCGTAGTTATGAATTGTTTCATCACTAACTTGGACAGTGATAAAAATATGTTTACATTTAGAATTCAGGGTCACACGGAAGGCCGTGTGGGTGCGACCCTGAATTTCAAATGTAAACATATTTTTATGATAAATTTGATAAAAGGTTTCTAACTAGGAATAGGTACTGCCTTGTAATATGGGTTGTTCGCAAGAAAATACTGTCTACATTATTTAATACTAGCTGATGCCCGCGGCTCCGCCCGCGCGGAGGTCGGGTGTCCTTTTTTGGTAATATCTCCGGTTCTAGTTAACCAATATTTTTTTCTAATGCCAAGGTCTGACCAAGACCTTTTTAGTAGAAAAAACCGCATAAATATCCGTTCAGTAGTTTTTGCGTCGCTAACAAATAGACAAGAATTCCAAAAAAAAATTTTTTGCTTCCAGATTCGTTCATTTAACATAACCCAGGAACTCCTTTTTAAATCTCCAATGTACAGACTTGGTTTGGCACCGACTTCAATAGGAAAGTCTCGAGTTTTATGAGAAATTAAATATGTAATTCAGTCATTTTTCACTTTTTAGTCCCTTCTTGGTTTTGATGGTGTTTTATTTCTCCCTTTCGGTTACGTATACTAAAACCTTCTCCAGAATGTAACAAATACGTTTTTGATGAAAACCGCATTAAAATCGCTACAACCAAACGTGCGATAGGACCTAATTACAGACAAACATACTTACTTACCTCATTTTTAAAGTTGTTTAAGTGTATTAGAACCGTAAGAATATAAAAAATACTTCTGATAACCGCATCAACATCGGTGCAACCAAACAAGAGATATCTGGACCAACACACAAGTCAAACGGTGAACCTCCTTTGGAAGCCCAGCTACTTTCGAGATTAGCCGGAACAAATAGGCAAATAGACAAATGATTTCAAAAATTATTTTTGTTAAAGTATCGTAGGTACTACTTACCTCAGCATAGACGATGAGGCGGAGTGGTTCCGGGAGGCCATGACCCGTGTCTGTGACGCGGCGATGCCTAGGGCTCCGCCCTATAATCCGAGGGGTCGGGTCTACTGGTGGTCGTCGGAGATCGCGCAGCTCAGACGGGGCTGCGTGATCACGCACCGCCGGTGGGCCCGATTCCGTAGGAGGCGTCGCCGCCCCGCAGATGCGGAGGCCCGAGAGGCGGAGTTGTACGAGGGATACAGGGAGGCCAGACGAGCCCTCCGAGCGGAGATAAGGCGTTCCAAACGGGACGCCTTCCGCGAGCTGCTGGAGACGCTGGAGCGGGACCCTTGGGGGCGGCCCTACCGGATGGTGAGGGGCAAGCTGCGCCCCAAGGCCCCGCCGTTAACCCGGTGTCTCCAGCCGGATCTGCTCGGAGGAGTTGTTGGCTCCCTGTTCCCAGCGCGGGCGGTGGAACATGTTCCACCGCGGATGACTCCGCCTCGGTTGCGCATGGCGCCCGATGTGGAAGACGACGACGTGCCCGAGGTCACTTGGGTAGAACTAGAGCTGGCGGTGAGAAGGCTAAGAGCCAAACACACCGCCCCGGGACCCGACGGCATTCCAGGCCGAGCGTGGGTCCTAGCTCTAGTCGACGACGCTCTCGAGCCCCGACTGAGAGGGCTTCTCAGCGCATGTTTGGAGCGGGGCCAGTTTCCGAAATTGTGGAAGACGGGGAAACTGGTCCTCATCCGAAAGGAGGGGCGCCCGGCGGACTCGCCGTCCGCCTACCGGCCCATAGTGTTGCTCGACGAGGTGTGCAAGCTCTTTGAAAGAGTAATTGCGAAGCGCCTCGTCGAGCACCTCTCAAGAGTGGGGCCGGACCTGGCGGATGGCCAATATGGCTTCCGCCAGAGGCGCTCCACCGTGGATGCCATCATGCGCGTGAGGGCTCTGGCGGAGGATGCAGTAGCCCGGGGTGAGGTGATGTTGGCGGTGTCCCTGGACATCGCCAACGCGTTCAACACCTTGCCCTGGAGTTGCATTAGGGAGGCGCTCGTGTATCACGAAGTGCCTCTCTACCTCCGCCGCATAGTCGGGGCGTATTTGACGGAGAGAGCCGTCATCTACCCAACCGTGACCGGTCTCGGTCGGCGTGAAATGTCGTGCGGTGTTCCACAGGGATCGGTCCTGGGGCCGCTCCTGTGGAACATCGGATACGACTGGGTGCTTCGCGGTGAGCTCGTAGGCGGTGCCGCCGTCACGTGCTACGCGGACGACACGCTCGTGACGGCGTGCGGGGCGACGTACCGCGAAGCGACCCGAAAGGCCACGACCGCGGTTGCCCAAGTCGTTAGGCGGATCCGGCGGCTGGGTCTCGAGGTGGCCCTGCACAAAACCGAGGCCCTGTTCTTCCATGGGCCTCGGAGCAAGCCACCCGAGGGATCCAGTCTCATCGTGGGAGGAAATCGCATCGGCATCAAGCCCCAAATGAAATATTTGGGGCTCGTGCTCGACGGCCGATGGGACTTCGGAGAGCACATCCGAAGTCTGGCCCCCAAATTGAAGGGCACAGCTCTTGCTCTGGCTCGGCTGTTGCCCAACATGAGGGGGCCCGATGACTCCTGCAGGAGACTCTACGCGGGGATTGTGCGGTCCATGGCCCTGTATGGGTGCCCAATATGGGCGGAGGCCCTGAGAACCGGAACTGTGCGGATGCTGCGCGCTCCGCAGCGAGTTCTGGCCATCAGGGTCATCCGAGGGTACCGCACGATCTCCTTCGAGGCGGCGAGTCTCCTTGCCGGAACTCCGCCATGGGACCTGGAAGCGAGAGCCCTTTCGCAACTGTACCAGTGGCGAAAGGAGGCGCGGGAGCAGGGATGGAACCCCGAGCCTCGAGAAATCGAGGCCGTGCAGTCCCAGCTCCGCCAGGCCATCGTGGTGGAGTGGAAGGAACGACTTGGGCAACCAAGCGCAGGGCACGCCGCAATAGCGGCGGTAAGGCCCATCATGGAGGATTGGCTGGAGAGGCGACACGGAAGCCTCTCCTACCGACTGACGCAGGTGATCTCAGGGAAGGGGTGCTTCGGGGACCACCTGCATCGGATCAGGAAGGAGCCAACGCCTGAGTGTCATCACTGCGACGCGAGCGAGGACTCAGGGCTGCACACGCTGGCGGACTGCCCGGCGTGGGAGGTGCCGAGGCGTGACCTCGTGGCAGCCATCGGGGTGGGAGTCCTCTCGCTCGGCAGCATGATTGCGGCAATGGTGCGGAGCGCGAGCGCGTGGGCCGCCGCCGCCTCCTTCTGCGAGCATGTAATGCTCGCGAAGGAGGTGGCGGAGCGCGCCCGGGAGAGACTTAGAACTCTCCCGGTCCGCCGAGCCCGCAACTTGCTCGCCGCGCGTCGCAGGCAACTCAGGCGCCGGAGGTCGCTTAACGACCTCCGTCCTCCATGAGCGCAGGCCTGGGGGTGGCGGGTGAGGCCACCTGTCACCCCAGCAGAAGCAGGCCGGGACGGTGGGGCGACTAGCGCCCCTCCCCCAAACCGGGGCAAGACGGGGACACCGTGGTTCCCAAACCCGAGGGGGCCATCTCGAAACCGGAGATGGCCCAGGGTCAGTCGGGGTGCGAGGGATATGCTCTATGGGCAACCTTACACCTCGGCGTCTGTAGACCCGAGACGGCGTGCGGTTTTAGTCGGTTCAAGCCCGACATAACCGCCCCCGCTGGCACGCGGGGGGGTATCCGAAGGGATTTCCGCACGAAAAAAAAAAAAAAAAAAAAAAAAAAAAAAAAAAAAGGTACTACTTACCTACTGCCTACATAAACTCATATGCATTTATTAAAAAGCTTTTATTTGAATATTACAAACATACACTTTTTATTTATTAGTATTGATCACGTCAGAAAAAATAGTTTGGTGATAATATAAAAAAAAAATAAAAAAATAAAAAAAAATATATATATTATGTGATTTTCAATAGAATAATATTATGTAATCTGTGTTTTCAACATATTGTTATACAACCCTTAAAGTAACTGTGAATTAGTTTCTTTAGTCACATTGCGAGTTAGCTATAAGTTATATTTACTAGCAAGCGAGGGCCGCTTCGGTTTATACATATGAGTTTTCTTAACTCAAATAGGTATATAGCCCATGTCTATCGGGAATAATGCGCCTTCCAACTGGTGAAAGAATTTTGCCAATAAATGCATGCAGTGGTTCCGAATATTACCCCCAGACATACCTATGTAGGTATAAATAAACTCACAAAATTTAGCCTCTTTAATATTAATATAGATTACTTTCAAAGAACACAGAAAAATACTTAAAACATATTAACCCTAAACACTATAATTTGAATAGAACAAGTAACTACTAACTAAAGCCCCGCATGAACCATTGTATATATTCAACTGAAAGGTAGGTAAACTAAACTAGCTAAGTAGCTATAACCTATATGAGGGGTTGCCACGCGAGTCCGACTGCGGACAATCAATATGCTGTCTGCTTAATTATTTACTTTATCAAACACTATAAAGTCTTACAAATACTATGAAAAGAAACATTTCAATGATGTTATTGTAAGGAAATGTTATCAAACAATCGTTTTTGTTGTAACAGATATTATAATCATGTTACATTTTTTTCGCGCTAATGCGTAGTTCTCGTTTCATGACATTATTGAATCATATATTTTCACAATAAAAATCCTACTTATTATTATAAATATGAAAGTATCTGAAGATGTTTGGATATTTTTTATTCAATAAAGCTTTAACGGCTGAATTTGGTACAGGGATAGATTATATTCTAGGTTACTTTTTATTCCTGGAATAGGTACCCATAGAATAGAACGGGATCAGAATTCTTCGTGGGCAACAGATAGTATTTTACATAAACCTGTATTGTATCCTATGGTCACTTACACAAGCTTCAACGCAAAAGCAAAAAATAATAAAACGAAATGCAAAGAATACATAGAATGTAAGTCATACAAAATCAGTTATCAGATTTAATAATTAAACCACACCAAACCAAAAATAATAGTATCTAGTGCGCATAACGTCCCCGTCCCTACTGGAAACCAATTAATTAATTGCGATTCAGAACGAAAACAACACTGAACAGCCATTGCGAGTTTATAGGTACATAACCTAAAAAAAATCGGCCTCACAATTGTTGCTAAATAAATGACGAAGTACCTACTTACTATTAGAGGACGTCCTCGGTTTACCAAGATACATTGTTCTTTTTTTCATTTGTAGTTTTATCACCTCACAAAACACGTTTTCAGTAGTTCCTTTTACTCGCCATTTTTACTAGAACGTCTTCAAGCGTTGAACCGCAACTACAGACTAGCAGGGCGCGTCGCTTCGTAAGTTGTTGTTGTCGATATTTAGTAGAGGTGGGTCGTTGACGGTCACGAACTTTAGAACGTCAACGAAATGAAACTGTTCACAAACAACGGTCAACTGGTTAAAAACCCAGTTGTTGTTAATAATTGGTTTTATTAGAATAAGCTGTAGATTCACCTAGTTAAATCGATCGTTCTTGTAACATCGAGAACTGTCTCTGTACTGTGTAACATCTGTAACTGACTCATAGTTGGTTTGAGTGAGCTGTTTAATTGTAAGGAAAGTGAATCTACTATCACATTTTTGTTGTTTTGTTTTCTAGCGTGTGTGGATGAATACCGCTTGTTGATTCAACGCCCACTCCTTATCTCCAATTCCTTTCACGCAAGAAAACCGTCTTCGAAAGGCCACTTTTATATTATGCACGTCAGCGGCACCTATAAAATATATTAATAAATGCTCCCCCAAATACATTTTGGGGGTGTTCAAATACAGAGTAATTTATTTGTCACATGACGCCAGGTACGTGCCGCGAACTATTGGCGGACGAATACTAGTTATAAAAGATCTTACTATTATTTCCAACGGGCACGCCGCCGGCGACCAGGCAGGTGATCAGCCTTACCTGAGTGGGTCAATTCAACTGCATACAAAGCATTGCAGTTTCGACTATATTTTTTAGTATTGAAAAGTATAAATTCGAATCACATATTCCAAGACTAGTTTATGGAATGTGACTGTAGCCTGTCTACTTATCAGAACTCGAGAACGGTTCGCTCATCACAGAACAAAACGGTTGTCTAGAACGGTACATTTTTAGAACGCTCAACCCTACTACAGACTGAAGTGAAGAAATGGGGATAGGCGTTTAACGGAGTTTTCGTGATAAGCTGGTGGTAATTAGCTGTATTTCTTTTTACAGTTTTACCTACATTTAAGTAGGTACATCCAACAACTTAACAATATAAAGGCACATTAAAATAAGTATTGCGAGTTCTTGCATTCAAATAGTTTCGGGAAGTCGCTTGCCACAGTTGCCACACTGGGCAAAAAAAACATGAAATCTAAACTTATAAATTCAATAGGACAAGACAACGCACTTTTACTCAAATGTCCATCAGTAGATATAGGCAGGTGAAAGTTTTTGAAGTGAGAATGCGGCAATGGGTGCATAGACATTGTGGTCGAATTTTCACGACCGGACGACCTAGTATAATTTTATTAGATAATTGAGTACATAATGTACACACCCAGATATTCGGTTAACACATTGTTGTTGTTACTAAATCTCCCGAGCAAGACATCAAATTACCAATTGACATTATCAGAACAATAGGATGAACCATCTGGGCCATCAGTAGTTCAGTAAATGGACCGTGAAAAGCAAATGTAGATTTATAGACTTTAAATTGTAAATCGGATCCGGTATTACACAACCTTGGGTTAGAACAATTAGAAACGTGCCGTGAAACCTCGTTAGTCTTCTGCGTCCGACCACCAATCCCGTTCGCATCTAAAGCACAGATTCGATAATAATTAGGTACTACGTAAACATTTTGTTCAAAGTTTGCGCCTTGGAGCCCTAGGTTTCTTTGGTCCTCCTTTTTAGGGTTTGGTAGCCAAATGGCAAAAAACGGAACCCTTATAGATTCGTCATGTCTGTCCGTCCGTATGTCACAGCCACTTTTTTCCCAAACTATAAGAACTATGCTGTTGAAACTTGGTAAGTAGATGTATTCTGTGAGCCGCATTAAGATTTTCACACAAAAACATAAAAAAAAAATTGAATTTCAGGTCTAAGTATGGGGGACTATACTTAGAACTGAAATTCAAAAAATTTTTTCATCAATCCCATACGTGTGGGGTACTATCTATGGATAGGTCTTCAAAATGATATTGAGGTTTCTAATATCTTTTTTTTTTTCTAAACTGACTTGCTCGAGAGACACTTTCAAAGTGGTAAAATGTCACTCACGCATCCGCGGCAGCCTCCATGTCCGTGATATTGTAGATAAAATGCAGGGTCCCTGTCGCTGGTGCTTTTACGGTAGTCGCCTGACTACGTGGGTAACAAATATCTGGCCATGGCACTTTCGCCGGGTCTGAGGACGGGGAGACCCAAGAAGTGCTGGTTTAACGTCGTAAGGCATGACATGCGTGCCAATGGTCTCACTACCATGGATGCTCAAGATTATGCAAATTGGATAAGGAAAAGCAGTAAAGCGGACCCCGGGCTCCGAGGTGTAGGCCTCGGATGCAATCGGCACACAACACTCAGATTATGATGATGATTACCCTAGATTTTAAGGAAGCGACTGCCAACCCCAATTTGAATACCTGCGCCAGATCCCCGTGCGTTAATGAGCAAGTGTATCGGCTTACAGGTGAGGTTGGCTTGGGACCCGAAGTTCTCGGTGGACTCCAAAATACTCAACCAGACTTCGTTAGCATGGCAACTAATGAGCGTTTTTACATACCAATCCAACGAATTCTAACCTCTCCATTCCTATCCAGAAGGGTACCTCTATTTTTTGCCGTACCATAAAGACTCGGAATTCTTTATCAATTCACGTATTTTCGTCTTCAACCCATCCCGGGTCCTTTAAGCAAATCGTGAAATATACGAATTCTTACTTTATTACTTCTTTTGAAACCTGGCCAAGTGCGAATCGGACTCGCCCATAGAGGGTTCCGTAGCAGCAAGTAAAGTTTTTATATTAGGTCGTTACATTTGAAATTGCCGTTTTTCTTGAAGAAATTGGAGGAAACCCAAAAACAACAAAAAACAACAACAACAAAATATAAATAATGGAAATAGCGATTAAATTACAGGAATAACGAACTCATGAATTTGTAAGAAAATTTCGGCAATTTCATAGGTAAAGATCTATTATTTGAGTTGATTGAATGAAAGGTAAACTGCGGTTTACGATTTGTGACGTACTAAAAAAAACTACTCCCTAGATCTCATTCAAACCAATTTTCGGTGGAAGTTTACATGGTAATGTACATCATATATTTTTTTTGTGGGGAGGGACACATTTTACCAGATGTCTCTCGCGCAAACTATTCAGTTTGGAAAAAATGATATTAAAAACCTCAAAATCATTTTTGAAGACCTATCCATAGATATCCACGGGCTTGATGAAATTTTTTTGAGTTCAGTTTTAAGTATGGGGTACCCCCAAATTTTTTTGTTTTTGTTCACATAATATATCTACTTAACAGCATAGTTCTTATAGTTTCGGAAATAAGTAGCTGTGACATAGCGAATCTATAAGGGTTCCGTTTTTTGCCATTTGGCGACGGAACCCTAAAAAGCATCTCAAATCATAAAAGTGACTTACGATTAAAAGGAAGTTGCGAATATCAGCCAATGTAACGTAGTTTTTCATAACTTACTTTTTAATAAAAGAAAAATCGTAAATAGCCGCATGCCATGAAAGAAATCGACAAACGCGACCCCCAAACGAATATTATTATGTTCACAGTTCAAGGTAGTGTATGCGACGTAGGGTTGCCACTTGGCACCAAGCAGACGGGTGGGGTTATCCATTTTATACACCACAAAATCCAATAAATTGTGGACGGATTAGGCAGAGGCTGTAAAACAACATACGAATTCAAATTACAGCTATACAAATAAATAAAATTGAATTATATATTAAAATAAGTTTTTTAATAAATGCGTATAAATTTATGTACCATATTTATAACCGAAAAAAAAAAACAATTTGGCCTCTCTGTGTCTGTCCTTCTGTTTGTTCCGGCTAGTCGCCGAATTTGCCGGATCAATTCTGACATGATTTCCACTGAGGATGTTATTTTCACTCTGTATCACCAGCTGTATGAACCAAAACGTGCCTTTTAGGCGAGCACTTCGCCAAATTACTTAATGCTACTGACGATTTTCTTACATAAAAATTCAATAAACCTTATAGACCAATGCACATAGCTCTAAATACGACAATTTGCCTTTCATTTCCAACCGGTCTCGTGCTTTTATTTTATTGTTTCCTTCAAAAAGCTTTCTGAACTGGACTATTGACCCGGCCAATATATAGAATACAGTACCGGTTACGGTCACAAACATGCGCACAAAGTTATGCTAGAGGATTAACTTAAAATTTCCGGCCAGTGACAACCCTAGGTCGATGATGTTTTGATTAATTAACTGAAAATTCCTATAAAAACTTGATTTAGTATTACTCGCTTTATAAAAACTGTAAACTGGTACATATGAAAAACTTTCGTAGACAAAGAGCTTACTTTCAACATGTTTTTATTGATTTCTACCGGCTTATAAAATATTGTTTCTTTTAGACCAAATAATTAACTTTCGTGTACATTTTCAATCATAGATAATGGCGTTTTTATACATTGGTGACGAACGTTTCAAAGACAATAAAAAAAATCAATTGATCTCCTCTCATGTTATACTGTTCCCGTTCCCGTGATCTACAGCGAACCTATTCCCGGGACAATAATTAGGCTGTACTATTCCAGACCGTACTCTATCTTCGTGGCAAATCTCATACACATTCATTCCGCCGTTTCTGCGTAAAAGAGTAACAAACATCCAACGATTAAAAAAAGTGAAGTCAATTCGTAACGGTATGAATTCCGTGTCTTCACATTACTTTTGCATTATTTGCTATGAAAAACTTGACATTGGTGCCTTGCCATGATAAATTTTGTAGTTTATGTTTTACTAGACTTTGGCGGCTTTGCGGCAGAAGTCATTAATGACAAAATAAAATATTTGTTATACTACTAAGGTAGCAACCAAGCACACGGCCCACTTGACAATAAGTTATTACCGTGGTATTATTGCCTATTAAGTAATATTCGGTATTGCTACTTACCGAGGGAGAAGACGATGAGAATCGGTAAAAGAAAAGGTAGGAAAGTGCTCCGACCATCTGGGTGAGATAATAGACCATATCTACGAATACAGGGTGTACTTAATATTATTAACAATAGTGGGAAAGTAGTACCTTTCCAGTCAAACCTGCCTTATCGTGCAGATAATAGCTAATTGACCATCGTTGAAATGTCTAGTAACAGTAGTAACAGCAGTTAGACTGTAACTGGACCGGTTAAAAGCTATTCAAACCTAACTATGCAATTTGCTAACGAAATTGTTGTGTAGATATTTCAGTTTATCCCCAATCTTTCAATCCGAGATCCGACTGTTCGAACATACGAGAATATTTTTCCGGCTGCCCCAAAAGCAGGTCCTGATATGAAATTTCATGCATAATACTTAGAAAATGACGGAGTTCTGGTCCTGTACAAAAATTGATGCTTTATATTATTTTTTCCAATAGGGGTGAAATTTCGAAAAAAAAAACATCTTTAATGGATGCATATGTATAGTAAAAAACATCAACTGCCAAAAGTTCAAGTTTATAATGTAACCACAACGGCTTAAAAGCTCGCGTTGCTAAATCAGTCCGTCATGATACTGTCCGAAGTTTACGCGAAAATTACACATTGAATACATACCGTCATTCAGGACCAGTAATTAGGTACCTACCCATATAGAATAGCTGGATCAGTACTGCCACCTTTTTATTTTAAACCATGACATTAGATAACCAAAGGTGATTGTGATAATAAGATTACCAAAACAGACAAGAAGTCGTCGGGTTTACGCTACCATGTTATGTAAAAACCTTAAACTACAGATTGTATCGTGCTACCTAAATATTTGCGCAGTGATTTCTTTTTTTAGAAAATGGAAATCGCTACCTATGCGTGTAGCTTATAAAGTGAAGGTATTGCCATATTATTAACCGATTACTGCCACTAATGGCGATTTATTATTCAGTGCTTTGTACCAATCGGACTATTACTACTTCCAAAATGGTTCACTTGTTTGACGAACGGACTAACAACCAAGTAATTGCTGCTAGAATTAACCTTTACTGATTTAAAAGAATTGTTTTAACATTTTTTTTATAAGCTTTTTATTTAATTAAGCGTAGCGAGCCGAAGGCGAGCGAAGCGTCTTTGGTTTCAAAGTTACATTTCAAACAAATGATACTCCTCCGAGACCGTTTGACCAATCTCGACCAAATTTGCCACGGTGATCAAGTAGACATTACTGAGTGTCGTAAGGGGTCGAATGTCCAGATCGGTCTTACCATCGAGGAATAATCACCGAAAAAAAAAAAATGGAGAAAGTCGACCGGTCACGTTGACCTATTGTTGGATAGGCAAATCTCGCTACGCTTAAGTTTGGGTTGATTGCGAACCTGGTAACCGTCCTAGTTTATCTTGTTAGTAAGGGTCGGTGTCGCCAACGTTGGTGGCCAAGTCTGGTCGGGGTTTCAGGAATATAACTTCTAGGACACACGAGGTTCCCCAGCCACACAGGCCGATGCCGCGATGACCGAACACCGTGTGTTTTGAATCCGTACGAGTTCGACATAACCACCTTATTGTTAGCTCCGGTGAGGCGAAGCACGAAGGGGGTTTTTAAACTATTTTAAAAAGGCGTATTGATATGTAAGTAACTTTGTAAGTAGGTGTGTGACGCCCGACAGGACACCATCGAAATAATAATGATGATGGAATCAGAATGTTAATAGTGGCAAACTGACAATAGCTTTAGGTGCTGAATCAAATATTGGGAGAGGCCTATGTCCAGCAGTGGACTGTAATAGGCTAAGCTAACTAATTCATTAAGTAACATAAAGTTTAGTGGCTATTATTGTTAGATATCTAAATAATGTTGATTAATATTTATAAATTGCTTTTTATGTAAAAATCATAGTGAGGAGTCTATCCCCGCTTGAGGCAAGTATCCCCCGTAGTTTAGGCGTCTATCCGCCTGTGTAGGCTTCATCCTTCTTTTTAAACACAATTTAATCAAAACCATGATTAAATATGTTCACAAAAATAGGCTTCTACAATAGATGAAAGACCTATCTATTGATATACATGTTGTATTTTTCTTATTAAGCAAACCTTTTTCTATAATAGAGCTTTATCGAAAAGGCATCTATCCTACGTACGTAGGTACACGGTACTTTCGGGGTGCGAGGGATATGCTCTATGGGCAACCTTACACCCCGGCGTCCTTAGACCCGAGACGGCGTGTGGTTTTAGTCGGTTCAAGCCCGACATAACCGCCCCAGCTGGCACGCGGGGGGGTATCCGAAGGGATTTCCGCACGATAAAAAAATAAAATAAATAAAGGTACACGGTACTTTCATTAATTTACCTAACACGTACCTTATATATTTTATACCACGATGATAGATCAAGTACACATTAAGTGGGTAAATCGATCGGGGTCGACCTTAAAACACAAACACGATTCAAATTGGTATTGATCTGAACAGAGCAGTACTTGGTACTATAAGAATTGGTATCACATTTAAGTGGGTAAATCGATCGGGGTCGACCTTAAAACACAAACACGATTCAAATTGGTATTGATCTGAACAGAGCAGTACTTGGTACTATAAGAATTGGTATCTACTGTAATAACCATGTACTGAAACTAAATCAGCATTCATTCTTTAGGCTAATTAGTAATTTACATTTTGCGCAATATTCTCTGCTTTACTGCATACAATGTCAGCGCAGTTCTTGCTACGCCTCCTAAACGCTCATAGGCTGCGGTAATCATTTGCAATCATATGGGCCGTATGATAGGGTAAAATCCGGATAGATGCCTTTTCGAAAAAGCTCTATTATAAAAAAAGGTGTGCTTAATAAGAAAAATACAACATGTATATGGTCTTTCATATATTGTAGAAGCCTATTTTTGTGAACATATTTAATCATGGTTTTGATTCAATTGTGTTTAAAAGGGGGGATAGACGCCTACACAGGCGGATAGACGCCTTTTTTTTTTTCGTGCGGATATCCCTTCAGATACCCCCCCGCGTGCCAGCGGGGGCGGTTATGTCGGGCTTGAACCGACTAAAACCGCACGCCGTCTCGGGTCTACAGACGCCGGGGTGTAAGGTTGCCCATAGAGCATATCCTTCGCACCCCGGCTGACCCTGGGCCATCTCCGGTTTCGAGATGGCCCCCTCGGGTTTGGGAACCACGGTGTCCCCATCTTGCGCCGGTTTGGGGGAGGGGCGCTAGTCGCCCCACCGTCCCGGCCTGCTTCTGCTGGGGTGACAGGCGGCGTCACCCGCCACCCCCAGGCCTGCGCTCATGGAGGACGGAGGTCGCTAAGCGACCTCCGGCGCCTGAGTCGCCTGCGACGCGCGGCGAGCAAGTTGCGGGCTCGGCGGGCCGGGAGAGTTCTAAATCTCTCCCGGGCGCGCTCCGCCATCTCCTTCGCAAGCATTACATGCTCGCAGAAGGAGGTGGCGGCGGCCCACGCGCTCGTGCTCCGCACCATTGCCGCAATCATGCTACCGAGCGAGAGGACTCCCACCCCGATGGCTGCCACGAGGTCACGCCTCGGCGCCTCCCACGCCGGGCAGTCCCGCCAGCGTGTGCAGCCCTGAGTCCTCGCTCGCGTCGCAGTGATGACACTCAGGCGTTGGCTCCTTCCTGATCCGATGCAGGTGGTCCCCGAAGCACCCCTTCCCGGAGATCACCTGCGTCAGTCGGTACGAGAGGCTTCCGTGTCGCCTCTCTAGCCAATCCTCCATGATAGGCCTTACCGCCGCTAGGCGGATAGACGCCTAAAGCTAAAAATACTTCGAGGGATACTTGCCTCAAGCGGGGATAGACTCCTCACTATGATTTTTACATAAAAGCAATTTATAAATACTAATCAACATTATTTAGATAATCTAACAAAAATAGCCACTAAACTTTGTTATTTCAATCAATTTGTTAGCTTAGCCTACAGTACACTGCTGGACATAGGCCTCTCCCAATGTTTGATTCAGCACCTAATTTTTATATGTGTTAAGTACTTATGTTATTAATAAAATATTATTTTTTATTTTGAAGGCATAACAATATAGCAATCATTTTTATCGTATTATTTATGAAGTACCCAATAATCAACATTTACTATTTAGTTTTATACTTTAAAATTATAAAAAAATAACAAAAACTAAAATTTGAAATGAATAAATCAAAAAGAGAAAATATATTTACTTACTTTGATAAAATATTATTTTTGAAGGGAGGCCTTTTCTATTAGGGCCGGGAGTCACTGCCACAAAGCCGTATAAGCCAAACCAAAAGGAGGAAAAGGTGTAAGCGGACACCGAGCTCGAAGGTGCAAGCCTTGGAGGCAACCGAACAACGCTAATATGATGATGATGATTATAAAGTAAAATTGTAAATAAAGACTATTTTCATCATAGTCACGAGTTGGAAAAAAGTAAAAATCAGTTTTTGCTCGTTAAAGATCCTATGAATGCGGATAGTTGCCCTGGGGCAACAGCAACTGGAGCGACTATCTTTTTTCATACGGACAGTAGCCCCTTCTGATTTGTAAAACAAATATAAACTTTTCAATGATAGAACGCAATAAACAGTGTAATTTAAACCCTAACACATGCAAAGAAACAAAATGTTGAATGATATCGCAATCATTAATAAAAATATTCAATAGTTATTTGTTACCAATATAATTGCATCGTCCGTCGAGGTCTTGCCGCGGAAGATTTCTCTCACACGGACAAATCGCGTGCGTCTATACCGACGGTTTATATGAGACCTAGGTCTGCGGGCGGGGCACTTACAATTACTTAGAAGAGCACTCACGCCACTGACATCCCTAAATGCCACCCTAATAGTCTAAAGGAACCTACTCCCGAGATATAAACCCTATGTATTATTTCAGACAAGAATCTCTCGATTTTAAAATTAATTCAGATCCTCTATTCTGAAGTAAGTGAGTAACATTCAAACTTTCCCATTTATAATAATAGCATAGTAGTAAGATATAAGATCGAATTAAAAAAATCTTACGATTCTCCATGGCGTCGGTCCTGTCTCCTTTATCACCTTTGTCTCCTTTAGCGCCTTTGTCTCCTTTAGCGCCTTTAGAAGACGCGTTGTCGTAGTTGAAGCAGGCTGGGAACAATTATTTAATCATTTAGTAAAGTTACTTCTAGCAAATAAAATGTATGAAATTATCAGGCATGGAAGTGGTAGAATCTGCTTTCCCATCATGAATAGGCCAGTTTAAGTGCCATCCTCTCACGTAGTGTCGATGTTAAGGAGCAGTTTGCAGCATGTCATACAGGAAACGCAAAAGGACCAACTCGCTTAACACCAGAAACACAAAATTCCGGGTGATGCAGGTGCCAGATTCGCCAAATGGCAGAAACAAACTGTCAAATTTATATTTCTCATTTGACGATTATCTAAAATCTAAAACTTTCCCAAGATTTGAAATTATTTATTTGATATATTCTTTTTAGGGTTCCGCACAATCACATCATTGTCCCTATGTCTGTGTGTCTGTCTGTCAAGACCTTTTTCCAGGAACGCGTAGAGGCATGATTTATAGTAAATTAGGTAAATTGAAGCAACTTGAAGTTGTGAAAACATCAAACTACCGGGTCAATGCAATCAAAAGGTACAGCCGTTTATTCAGCACTAGCGACCTTCGCACGGGAATAAATTCGTAAAAAATAAATCCTATGACACGATTGCAGCGTCACGCAGAGCCAGCGCGAAACTTTTTTTTTTAATATTACGATATTTCAGAAGATATTCAATGAAGTTGTGTGATGTAATAGGCAATCATTATGAATATAAAATGCTTAAAGAGACTAACATATTTAATATAATATGAATTCATAGTAAATACGTCTAACTAGCTTTCCAATTACTACATAAAATGTGACTATTTTCTAGAAGTTAAAATGGCTATAGTCCTTGAGAGATACATACGAGTATATGCTGCCGAGGATTTTTTTGTAGACCTATAAAAGAGGAGCAATCCCACGATACATTGTTTTGTTATGTCTCAAAGGGATTAGGCAGCCTCTTCGATTGAATATCTCGGTCTTCTTTCATCATTTTGAACAGTTATCATTAAATTTCAACAAATTATCACGAAATAGTATCAAACTATTAATATTAACCTCCCGCTTGAATCACCATTTGTCGTTTATGACCGCATCAAAATCCGTTGGGTAGTTAAGTCCTAAAGGAACAGACACCGAAAGCGACTTTGTTTTATACTATGTAAAGATAGATATTTAGAAAATTGCAAGGGTATCAAAACCTATAGAGTTACTTCCCATTGAGCTAGAATCATGATATTTTGCAGAAAGTAACGTCTTATAAGTAGCACAAAGAAATCGAAAAATCCGAAAATATTAATATCCCACATGACAAGGTCGCCCCTCAATCCAGTTTTGTACGGAAGCCTCAGTGCGCGTGTCCGACTCGCACTTAATCGATTTTTTCTTATACATCATTATTCTATATCTAGCTGAATTGCCTGAGTGGTTACTGCAGTACTTCTCTCCCCCACCTTACACTGCTAACTTTCGTGTCCTAATCGATAATACCCTTTCTCGTCAACTAATGATATCCTACAAATTAAAAACTCGAACGAATTAAAACTGCGGATCTCAAGTATCGTTTTGCATTCTAAAATTTCATCTATACATATACCTTTTTTTTTTTTTTTTTATCGTGCGGAAATCCCTTCGGATACCCCCCCGCGTGCCAGCGGGGGCGGTTATGTCGGGCTTGAACCGACTAAAACCGCACGCCGTCTCGGGTCTACAGACGCCGGGGTGTAAGGTTGCCCATAGAGCATATCCCTCGCACCCCGACTGACCCTGGGCCATCTCCGGTTTCGAGATGGCCCCCTCGGGTTTGGGAACCACGGTGTCCCCGTCTTGCCCCGGTTTGGGGGAGGGGCGCTAGTTGCCCCACCGTCCCGGCCTGCTTCTGCTGGGGTGACAGGTGGCCTCACCCGCCACCCCAGGCCTGCGCTCATGGAGGACGGAGGTCGTTAAGCGACCTCCGGCGCCTGAGTTGCCTGCGACGCGCGGCGAGCAAGTTGCGGGCTCGGCGGACCCATCTATACATATACCTAGTAAAATCGTAACGAGGTGAAAACTGTACATTTAATATTTTCTCAAAAAAATAATTGTTGTGTTCTCGAAACGATACCGATGCCAAAAATGTAGTTTTTAGAATTTTTGTCTGTTTCTCTGTTTGTCTGCTTTTTATTATAAATTTAATTCTTATAATGAAAGTTTATGACCTAGGGTATGGTCATAAACTGCGCTATATATCATCACGCTATTATAAGTGTGATAGGAGCAGCAGGGTAAAATCGGCCAAATTTATTATTGACCTATCCTTTATTATTAAAAAGCAGATCACGAAATTCTGCAGTTAGATAGAACTCTGATATGGTCAACGTTCGGACTATATAAATCATCACGCTATAGCCAAAAGGTGATAAGCAGTAAAATATGAAATCTCGAAACTCACATAAAATACACCTCTGCATACCCCTGAAGGGGTAGGCAGAGGTGTATTATACACCCACGATTCGCCAGTTATGTTAGGGTCCCAATGTAATAGGGACCGAACCTACTGGCATCTACTGGGCACATTATTAAGCGAGCGATAATTAACATTGATTAATGCACACATAACTACGAAAAGTCAGAGGTGTGTGCCCGGGGCGACTGGGGATCGAACTCGAGACTCATCTCAGCAGTCCGTTACGTACGCCACTGGGCTATCGCCGCGTTTTTACCTACGTGTAAAATATACATGATAAGGAACTCAACCGTTGATAATAAATATCATCACGCTATATTAGGGAACCGGATATAATTTATTTCCATGTTACATATAAACATCTATTTCTTCATGAGAAATGATTGAAAATATAACGATGAAATATGTAACATACATGTTGGGTTCGAAACTGCAGAAGTAAACATATCTTGATCTATTCCGAATTTAACGCGGACGAAGTCGCGGACAACATCTAGTGAGATTCTAAAATTGCATTAGCAATGATTTGATACAATAAATGCTGCTTTGCAGTTGAGTGCTGGACTGGTGTCTCCCAATGTGCGCCATAGCGCAAATTAGACAGTTGTTTGGCCATAGTAACGGATCCTCCGATTTGACACAAACAATCCGTCAAGGGGCTCGGGCCTAAGTGGTAACACTGGTAACATGGCACGTGGCTAAAGTTAATACATAGCAAGTTTAAGCGATACTACCCAGGTCAGTCTTAGAATGGATGACCATGCTTAAGACATTGAAACCAATCCATTCCTCGGAGAGCACGTTAAACTGTCGGTCCCGGATACCCAACGAACATCTTGGACATTCGTTACGGCTAGTCGGGAGTCCTAAAAAGTCCGACAACGATGTCGTTCCATATCGCAAGTGGATTTTGGAGACCAGATGGCAGGCGCTTCACAGAAAATATCGAAGATCAGCCGTTTCTTTGTTAGACTGAAAAGTCGACCACAACAAAGTTGGGAAAAGGCTCGAAGGTTAAGTGGGAAAAATTCCATCAGAGTATTTATTGAATCCTTTTTTCCTTTTACTTTTAAACACACGGATCGTTGTATGCTAGATCATAATTTTCATGCACGCACGACCATGACTAATCACGTGCTATAAAGTTATTATATTAAACCTTAATGTAAAAATATGATGTCTAAGTATGTTATATCGAACTTATTGATCGCCGCACTTATATACTGTCAATTTTGTTACATGACAATGGATATAAAATTATAGACAGTTACGGACAATGCTGACAAAAGAATACCTTCTACCTATACTTGTTGTCGGTGTAATAATATAATATATGATAGTACAATGTAATTAGATACGCCCAGTAATGTCCCTGTAGGACAAAATTGTAATAGTAGGTCGAACTTCTGACACACTTTCCGTGGTTCACCATAAAATCAATACTTCACATTCACTCTGAATTTGGAGTTGTTGTATTAACTTTCCAAACAATTAACAGTAGTATAGGCAGCTAGTCGTTAAGTAAAAACAATCAACAGAAGTACGGCTAGTCCAAATTGCAAACAAATTAAATTAGGTGTTACTATTTTTTCTTTATTGTAAGTGTTTGAATGGGTTCCTGTATGGTTTATATGCTCCCAGCTCTTCAAATACTGAAATTGTTGTTAAGTTTTCTAACCATTTCAAATTTAATGTGCAATTTTCTTAATTTTTAGGGTTCCGTACCTCAAAAGGTAAAAAGTGAACTTTTTTGTTCGTATGTCTGTCTGTTTGTCTATCCGTCCGTCCATCTGTCTGTCAACATTTTTTTCTTAGGAACGTGTGGAATTAGTATGCAACCCCATGAAGCTGTGACGAAATCAATTTTCGACTTCAACACCATTAAAACATACGGTCATTTATGTAGCTGCATATTCAGATACTTGCAAGAGAATCAAAATCTATAGGCCATCCCATAATCCGAGCTACCTTTTTAATGTCGTCAGTTCATCTGTCTGGGGTGAGTCCCGTCCCACCTTTTGTTTAGGTATCTATTCGAGGTCTCCACTCTAAGACTCGCCTGGGGCCATGGGCCAATCGACAGATGTGGGCAGCCCAATATGTGGACTAGCCCCTTGATCAGTGTCTATAGCAACGGTAAGTTCATCCCTCTATCCAGTTTTGTATGGAACCCTCAGAGAGCGAGTCCGACTCGCACTTGACCGATTTTTCTTCGCGTAAAAACCGACAAGGTATCAAAAAACTTACAAAAACCTGGTTAAGTTCAAGTACGAGTTGAACTCGCGCTCTGAGGATTCCGTACAAAACTGGATGGAGAAACGTACTTACTTGCTGTTGGAAAACTAGAGTTACCAAGGGTTGTTTACATCTGCTGAAGGCCTGATGTGGGCCGTAAACGATTGGAGCCCGCGAATAAGTAAACGAATGTTGTGACCCCAGAGCCAGATGAACTGACTACTTGAAAAAAGTACAGGTCCGGGCGCTTAGGTTGGCACGTCGCGTCGGGAATTATGAGCGAAAATTTGAGAATAATTTAAGACGACCCATCAAAAACGGCCATCACCCACTGAACTAGTGCTTTCAATTCTGGACAAATAGCATGTGTAGTTTTTTATTTTAGTGTCATGTACATATTTATTATCTGTCTTCAACTGTCTGAATAATGTGCGACAGAGCGAACCGTCTACAAAACCGCAGCACACCGATCTTAGTCGAACACTCTCTATACTTCCCGATGTGCCAACCAAAACGCCGTTTACTTTAAGTAGCTGGAGTAGACTGGATGCCGAAGGTGGAAGATCAAGTACTATGGCGCAGGCCTATATTCATGCATATCTAGATAGATAGAATGGAGTTGTGTACGGAAAATATCGAAATTCGGCCGTTTAGACTGAAAGCCAACCCATACTGAGTTGGGAATAGACTCTGAGGATGATGAGGATGGTGGTGCTGCAATTTTCGGACAGGACCACTTTCGAGGATTACCGCGCACCCACTTAGAAATTTGTAGTGAGTATAGTCAATTAACGAGTTTTTTCTTAAAAGAAATCAATGGCTGGCTTTTAAATGCTAGCAATACAAGTGCTAGCAATAAGTTGATAAAGTTTTATAGCAATGTGCATAAAGCACTTTGTTTCTCTATAAGTAAGTGGGCAGTGGGCGCAAAATACATCTTTTCCGATAGGAACTTTTTAGCGGGCGGGAAAGAGATTTGAATTTGGAACATGGAATTCATAGAAATCGAACGCAAATTCTATGAATTACTAGCTGGTACGTGTTGGCTGCAAGGCTAGGACCCACACTACTAAAACAAAAAAGCGGCCAAGTGCGTGTCGGACTCGCCCATGAAGGGTTCCGTAGCAGCAAGTAAAATTTTAATATTTGAGTTGATTGAATGAAAGGCAAATTGCGGTTTACGATTTACGACGTATTAAAAAAAACTACTAACTATAGATCTCGTTCAAACCAATTTTCGGTGGAAGTTTACATGGTTACATTACCATGTAAACTTCCACCGAAAATCATCATATATTTTTTTAGTTTTATCATTCTCTTATTTTAGAAGTTAAAGGGGGGGGGAGGCACATTTTACTACTTTGGAAGTCTACCGTGCGAACTTAAAAAAAAAGTGATATTAGAAACCTCAATATCATTTTTGAAGACCTATCCATAGATACCCTACACGTATGGGTTTGATGAAATAAAAATTTTGGAGTATGGGGAGCCCCCAAAATTTAGCTTTTTTCTATTTTTGTGTGAAAATCTTAATGCGGTTCACACAATACATCTACTTACCAAGATTCAACAGCATAGTTCTTATAGTTTCGGAAAAAAGTGGCTGTGACATACGGACGGACAGACAGACAGACAGACATGACGAATCTATAAGGGTTCCGTTATTTGCCATTTGGCGACGGAACCCTAAAAATCATCATTATCATCTTCGCGTTAGTACTGGTCGCATCTGATAGTCTCACTGAGATGAGAGCCTTGGATGCGTCCGCGGTCCGGCTTTTCGTTTACATTTCGTTCGATTAGTTTTGGCTTTTGTGGGAGCGACTATCGTCTACCCTAACCCCGAGAGCAAAGCCCGCGCCAGAGCCTCGTCCGTCAATCAGCAGTTGTACCGGCTTACAGGTGAGGTTGGCTTGGGCCCCAAAAATGCCCTAGCCATGGCTTCAAAAATACCCTAGCCCTGGCTTCAAAAATACCCTAGTCCTGGCTTCAAAAGGAATATTATGTCTTATACACTCTTTTTGCCACATCACCGAATTTAATAAAGTAGGTAGTATTTGTTTGCCGCCTAAACCTTGTAGTTTTTATGTTTAACTTCAATTACCTTAAAAACTAAGTCCGTCACGGTTCAACTATCTGAGTCATAGTTCATAGAGGTAATTACGCCAAGCCTACGCTTAGAAATTATGGTAATGACTTTGTCATCGCTCGCACATTGTAGGTACACGATTAACTTCAAAGGATGCTCTAAAATTACCTAGAAGTAATATATTTACTAGCTGTGCCCGCAGTTTCACCCGCTGTATTCGGTTCTATTAGAGATTAGACCGTAATTAATTAACTCAAACTCTGTTTCGTGGAAGGGTACGTATACATTGGTGGTTTTTGTTGCCAGGCAGGTCGCTTCCGCAAAAGCTTAAATCAAGAAAAATGTTAGGAGAGCGGATCGCGGGCTGCAAAGTACCTTTTTTTCGTGCGGAAATACCCCCCCCCCCTGACGGCCAGCGGGGGTGGTAATGTCGGATTCAAACCAACTAAAACCGCACGCCGTCTCGGGTCTTCAGACGCCGGGGTGAAAGTTGAAGTTGAAGTTGAAGTTATTTCCCTCGCACCCCGGCTGACTCAGAGCCATCTCCGGTTTCGAGATGGCCCCCTCGGGTTTGGGATCCACGGTGTCCCCATGGGCTGCAAAGTACCTTTTTTGTTTTTTTTTCGTGCGGAAATACCCTCGCATACACCCAGCGCGGGCGGTTAAGTCACTTAAGTCGGGCTTGAGCCGACTAAATCCGCACGCCGTGTCGGGTCTACAGACGCCGGGGTGTAAGGTTGTCCATAGAGCATATCTCTCGCACCCCGACTGACCCTGGGCCATCTGCGGTTTCGAGATGGCCCCTCGGATTTGGGAACCACGGAGTCCCCGTCTTGCTCCGGTTTAGGGGAGGGGCGCTAGCCGTCCCAGCCTGCTTCTGCTTGGGTGACAGGCGGCCTCACCTGCCACCCCCAGGCCTGCGGTCATGGAGGACGGAGGTCGTTAAGTGGGGCTGCAAAGTACCTACAAGCTTTTAATGAAACCGGGACAAACGATGTGATGATGATGATATCCATGCAATCAACATTATCTTAACGGTTATATGTATTTGTGATGAAAATATGACGACGTGCCATTAATTCTATCGTTCAAGTATTGCTCGCTGTTTTATTGAATTTAGTTACTTCATTCATTTAATGGTAACCCTAATATTAAATACAGACTGTGGTCAACATACTTTAGCGTTTAATGACTAGAACTAACTACATATATTATACATATTATATTTGATAGCACATGCATGGACGACATTATCACGCGATCACATTATACTGATAAATTGTGATGTGCGCTAGCGAGTTTTTATTTCAGAAATGGCTTAAAATATACATATATATATACAATCACGCCTCTTTGCCATTGAGATAGGCAGAGACATCATCTTTCCAGTTGCTGCCGTCTACTAGGTCGACCTTTATTAAATCGCCCATTCTCCCTCGCCTCGACAATCTGTTTCATCAATCTGCTTTCGTTCATCCTCTCTACGTGTCCGAACCAGCTAAGCATCACTTTCTCTATCTTGGTCACTAAATCTTCTACCATTTCATAACGTTACCTTATCACGCTATTCCTTATATAAATAAGATATTTACGTATCAAAACGTAGTCTGAGAGGTGGCTCCATGGTCTTAATAAAAAATGGTCTCTGCAGCAAAGAGCGGATTGACATTGTTAGACTTTCTGTTGAGCGATGTGCTGAGGTGGCCTGTGCCGAGCTTTATAGTTATATAGTAGTCTGCGTATACAGTCCACCTAGTAGTGATTTTGGAACGTTTATTGGGGTCATGGAGCAAATTCTTGGGATAGCATCAAATAGCAGAACGAATCTAATTGTGTGTGGAAACTTTAATATAAACATCTTGGAACAGTGTAGGAAAAGTACCAAATTTCTAAACATGTTCAAGAGTTACAACCTTAAAAATATTTTCTGTGAACCAACTAGAATCACTGCTACAACTGCCAGTTGTTTAGATATTTTTTTTAGTGACAGTGTATACTTAAGTCTGTAATAAGTGCGTTGCCCTCAGATCACTGTGGTCAAATAGTATCCTTTTCCAAGGGAAAGAATAATCAACCTAAAGAGAAAATTATGTGTAGGTGTATAACCTCTAACAAAATTAGAGAATTCAAAAACTTGTTAGAGAACAAGCTCAATTGTGTAGCTTACCTAGGCAATAATCCTGAGGTTCATTACAATAGTTTATTTAGTACATTAACTGATGCTTTTTCACATACATTCAAATAAAAATGTAAAAAGCACAGTACTAAATCTAAATTCTGTGAATGGGCTACTGTAGGCATATATAAAAGTAGACGAACACTTTTCGATTTATACCCTCAAAAACAGTACAGACTTGACGGTCGTTTCATTGAATATGTCAAAAATTACTCTAAGGTATTCAAAAAAGTATGTAGACAAGCGAAGGCCATTCATATTAAAAGGAAAATAATTGAGGCTCCCAATAAAATGAAAGAAACTTGGAAAGTTATTAACAAAGAGTCTGGTAAATGTAAAATGAGGGACTGTTACTAAAATTAAATTAGAAAACAAGAATATAACCTCTCCGAAGGATATTGTAAATGCTTTTGAAGATTATTTTACCAATATTCCATTGCAACTCACTTCCTCTATTAACTCTAGCGTTAACAGTGCTGTGGCCCTTGTTGAGAGTAATATTAGTTCTTCTAAATTTAACTTCAAACATATTGATCCCAATGACATTTTAAAAGCATTTAAAAATCTAAAAACAAAAATGTCTGAGGATTACTGGGGCATGTCAGTTAGTTTAATTAGTCATATAATTAATATCATTGCACCTGATCTAGCACTCATAGTTAATGAAGGTATAGATGAAGGGACATTCCTAATTTAATGAAACACAGTAAAATAATACCATTATTTAAGAAAGGATCTAAGTCGGAACTTGGAAACTACCGCCCCATCTCTATTTTGCCAGCCCTGAGTAAGGTGTTTGAGAGAGTGATGCTCAATCAGATGCAACTGTACTTCAAGACCAACAATCTTTTCCATAGCCAACAATATGGCTTTACTGGCGGGAAATCTACCACCGATGCGGGAGTGGCTTTAGTCAGCCTAATTTATGACGCTTGGGAGGGATCGCAGGATGCTACTCAGTGCTATTCAGTGATCTTTCTAAAGCATTTGATTGTGTTGACCATCAAACACTCTTGCTCAAGCTACGTCGATATGGTTTTGAGGAGAAATCAATAGAAATATTAAATTCGTACTTAACAGATAGGCTTCAGACTGTTGTTGTGAATAACGTCAAGTCAAACGGATCAAACGTCAAAATAGGCGTACCACAGGGATCAATCCTAGGACCTTTTCTCTTTTTGGTGTATGTCAATGACCTGCCTTATACGATCGAGGCTCAAGCTGGCATAGTATTGTTTGCAGATGATACATCACTGATACTCAAAGTAGATCGGCGTAGTACAGATGCGAGTAATATTAATAATATTTTGAACGCCATTTCAAATTGGTTTTATGCAAACAACCTATTGTTGAATGCAGAAAAGACCAAATGCATTAAGTTTAGACTGCCTAATGTGAGGCAAGCACACGTTAATGTCGTGCTGGAGGGGCAAAGGTTGGAATTTGTAAATAGCACTACTTGTCTAGGCATAACACTAGATTCGAAATTGCAATGGGGTGACCATATCACTATTTTGGCCAATAAACTCAGTTCTGCTGCTTATGCTGTCAGACGGATTAGGCAGTTGACAGATGAACCTACTGCTAGGCTGGTATATTTTAGTTACTTTCATAGTCTGATGTCTTATGGAATACTACTTTGGGGGAATGCAGCAGATTTAGAAACTATATTTATACTACAAAAGAGGGCAGTTCGTGCCATTTATTGTTTAGGCAAGAGAGATTCTCTTAGGGAACGATTTAAAAAGACTAATATTTTAACTGTAGCTTCCCAATATATATTCGAGAACATACTGTATGTCAGGAAAAATATATCCAATTTTACAAAAGTAAGTGACATTACAGACAGAAATCTGCGTAATAAAAATAGACTGATCCTTCCATGTTATCTTAGCAAAGTTAGTGATTCTTTTAGGGGGGAAGGTATACGCTTTTATAACAAATTGCCTGAATCGGTCCTTGGTATGCCTGACAATAAATTTAAAACCTTTGTTAAGACCACCTTATGTAAAAAAGCATACTATAGGACAGATGATTATCTTAAAGACAAAAATGTCTGGTTTGAGCATGGTGCAGGCTCCTCCTAAAATGCTAAAATGTTACAACTACAGCATAATATTCTAGTAGGCACGCGACCTTTTTTACTAATTTTTAACTTTTTTCAATTATTTGAACGTTTAACTTGGGTTAAATATTATTACATTTTTTTTTATATACCTTTATTTATCTTGACACGAGACAAAAATGTACATTCGTCCTATTTAGTCTTAAGAAATCACTATTATAAGCTGACGTCTCGAAAATGCCGCAGTGGAGTTTGTTGCGCCGTTTCTTCTCCACTAGCGCCTAGGAAGCGGTGGTAAACTTAGTATTAAGCAGTTTTTGACGTCAAAAAGATGTAATTACGTTGCACTATTTTGAAAAATAAAGGCTTTGACTTTGGCTTCGAAGGTAGGTATCGCATTACTTGGGCACGCAACCAGCACGAATTCGCGAAAACGGCTCACAGAAGAAGATACATTAGATTGACGGCCTCTGTGGCGTAGCGGTAGTGTATTCGACTACTAAAAGCACTGAGCAGAATTGAACCCGTACCACATGGTACGGGTTCAATTCTGCTCAGTGAAAATATGATATATGCATGAATATGTCTATATGCATTGATCTGGGTGTTTCTATATATAATACTAGCTGTTGCGCGTGGCTCCGCCCGCGTGGAATTCTGATTCCGTTCCCGGAACCTATTCCCGGGATGAAAAGTAGTCTATTCCAGACTATAGTCTATCCCTATACTAAATTTCAGCCAGACCCGTTCAGCCATTTTTGCATGAAAAAGCAACATACATTAATACATACATACATACTCACAAACTTTCGCGTCTATAATATTAGTAGGATAAACATTTCCATCACACATTACATATAATTATGTACATTACATCTCTGGCGATTTTAGCAGCGCACGCAAGAATAGCTCGCAGATGGTAGATTTTTCCTACTTGCTTGAAACTTATCGTCATATTTTGGACAATTCGCACAATATCTTTAAAAATTCTAGCCTGTGTTATTCTGATGTAAAAGCTATATTATTGAAAAGTTTCATTAAAATCCATTCAGTAGTTTTTACGTGAAAGAGTAACAAACATTCATTCATCCATACTTACAAACTTTCGCGTTTATAATTAGTAGGATATTATGAAATTACAAAAAAAAAGGATATAAGTATTTTTATCCGCATTCTGGAACCCATAACACAAGCTAGTTAAACTATGCATACTTTGGGTCTAGAAAGCTGTGCAGAATGTCGTAGAATATTTATTTATTATTTATTCACACAACATGAATAGGATATGATATTCGTATACCCGGGAGAGTGAGAGCCTCGGATGCGACTAAGATTCAACGCTGAGATTTTGATGACAATTCAATCAAAATGAGATTACTCACTAGGAAAATACTTAGAGGCTGAGACAGATTAATCCCATGTAACATACCAAACCTATTCCCATAAATCGGGCCCCTTTTATCATACCCGTGGGTACTGACAATTTTCATACAAAACTACCCAAACAATACTGCATAATTCATCTAAATAAGTAAACGTTCGAAAAATAAAATAAAAAAAACTTACCAACACTGTAGTTACTTAATGACAGAGATGCCGAGGGACGAAAATATACAGCCGACTATCACCGTCCACAAATGACACAATAATGCTTGAGCGTAACTTAACAATGGCTGTCACACATCGAAGGTAAAAACCGATCAATAGTGAAATTTAACATTAATTATGTACCTATATAAACTAGACTTCTTAACATGTTGCACCTCTATATAATATACACTTGTTTTTTAGATGAATCAGACAAGCTGAGGAGATCAAATGACGCAGAGCAGCAGCGCTGGCCTTGCTCCTTATTCGGTGAATAATGTACGTAGTTCTTACGTATAAGATGTATATATATATATAATATGTATAAATGTATGTGTGTTTACAAACATCAAGTAGATATACAACAAACTGGAATTGTTTCAAAAATGTATTAGAAAAGCTCTGTATCCTGAGACCGCACGGGAAAATTGCGTAAAAGAAATCCTATGAGCCGATTGCAGCGCTTCCTACCGGTTCCTATAATTGAACTATGCCTATAACCTTTGTACAAGTCCTAGCAATAATTTGTTAAAGTTTTATCACAAGCAGATGAGCGGTACAGAAGTGCATAAAGTACTTTGTTCCTCTATAAGTAAGTGGGCGCAAAATAGCTCTTTTCCGATAGGAACTATTATAGGGCGGGAAAGAGATTTGAATTTGGAACATGGAATTCATAAAAATCGAACGCAAATTCTATGAATTACTAGCTGGAACGTGTTGGCTGCAACGCTAGGACCCACGCTTACTAAAACAAAAACAAAAGCGCGCGAATTACTCTGTTCTTGTAATCAGTACAGTAGATATTTTGTTGTATTTTGCAAAAATAATAAATTTTACACCGAGATATGAAAGTGACAATGCATTAACTCCTGACACAATAACTATAGAAGCTAACGTCCTACAATATATATTTTAATTGTTTTTATTTATATTCACATGTCTTTTTATAATTAAACTAGCGACCCGCCCCGGCTTCGCACGGGTGCAATGGATGTTATTATACATATAAACCTTCCTCTTCAATCACTATATCTATTAAAAAAAACCGCATCAAAATCCGTTGCGTAGTTGTAAAGGATTTAAGCATACATAGGGACATAGGGATAGACGGACAGAGAAAGCGACTTTGTTTTATACTATGTAGTGATATATTAATTAATTACATAACACCATCTCTTATGTATTTTCTCGTAGAATGGGGATGAAAAGTAAAGTAAGTATATGACTGGGAGCAAATTATACACCTCGGGCGATGTACTTAGAATCCCGAGCGTAGCGAGTGACAGAAATAAGACGTAAAACGAAAAATATCAATCTTACCAAATACCAAAGTAGTGGAAAATTTAATTTCAAACGACTTTATATAAAACAGATTTTCTTGGAAAATTGAAAATAAACGAGTTGTTAATCAAACAAAAATTCACCCCCTCTTTTGGAGTATAAATAGGAAAATTTGAATTCTAAAAAAAATAACTTTGTGATTACTATTTTTCATGTGAAATTGAATGAACAAATTAATCAATAAACAAAAATTGACCCTTAAAATCAAGAAGGCGATTGACGCAACCGATCGATTAGCACGCAAAACAAAATTTAGACTACCAGTAACCCCCTCCGCCCTTCGACGAATTCCGAAGTAAAACTTACGTCTAATTTTTTCCGGGTCAAATCCTAATTCGACTGGTTAATAATATTAAATTAAATAACTTACACACGACCCTTTTTTTTAGCGTGTGGAAACCCCCACAGGCTTCACCCCATCGGTGCCGACGATGGGGTGGGCGTGTCGGAATCGGACTGGCTAAAACCACACGGTGTCTTTCCCAAGTGTCCATTGCCGGGCACCCCGGGTAAGCCCACGAAAGAATAACCCCAGGGTTATAACACACGGCCCTGTGGTATAGCAAGCCTGTACGTACTAAGGGTCTACGGGGCCCTGCCAAGGTCTTCCGGCCCAAGCCAACCTCACCTGCTGGCGGGCAAATCTGCTGATCAACGGACGAGGCTCTGGCGCAGGGTTTTTTTCGGAGTCTTCTTGTCCCGAACGACACGTGCAGGACTTAGGTGTCATCCTCATACAGTGCAATCGAGACCGTCGCGAACCAAGCGGTTTGGAGACTCCTTTTATGGTCGGACCCTAAAGCACTGGAACGCTTTACCCACACACGTGTTCCCTTCTACCTACAATCTTGGGCTCTTTAAGCGGGGCGTGAAAAAACATCTGTTGAGGCCGTCTAGGTACGGGCCACCATTCTCTGGAAATGGTTGGCCACTACTTTATGGACTTCACCTCAGCTTACCATCAGGCGGGGTGCAGTCAATTTGACGGACTAATTTTTTTTTTAAAAGGAGTCGGGCGTCAGATGGCAGTTACTCCCTTAATTACCATACGCCACACAAAAATACTTAGAAGTCGACAACCGGACCCCGGGTTCAGAGGTATAAGCCTCAAATGAAACCAGTATCGGAGCAGCTAAGATGAGACAGTGATACAGCAAGCTTAAAAAAGGCCAACAGAACAATTTAAATCTATACTTCTATACTTATATCTATAAAAAGGTTATAAAAATGAATAGTTTGCTTGGTTGAACGCGCTAGTCTCAGGAACTACTGGTTTGAATTAAAAAGTACTTTTTGTGTTAGATAGCCCATGTATCGGAGAAGGTTATAAGGCTAGCAGCAGAGCGGAGCAATATTCATAAATATCAACAAATCGGGCAATTTCCAGACATTGCAAAATTCATGAATATCGTGCATGTTTGGGATAAATGGGTGCCTCAGGGGTGAAGTATGCCACGGGCGAAGCCGCGGGGCACAGCTAGTCTAATAATAATAGGTAATATTATTATTTTAAAGATTTTGTTTATTTCGTTTTAAATTTCGCATATTTATTTATTTTAGAATAAAGCTAAAAAGATTTACTCCTGAACTAAACAAGATAAACCTATCTAGTTTGAGCTAATTTGTTGTATCTTGACAAATGTTCTGATACTACAAATCCAGGTTCTGTAGATGAAGACGGTAGGTGGTAATAGGAACTTCTTATCTACACAAGATAAACTCGTCATGTTTGGGCTCATTTGATTTGTCTTGTTATGCACTTACTAGAAAGCTTGTTCTTAAGAAAGTGTTTTTAAATGCATAATTTATTATTAAAATCATAATTACCTAATTAATTATAAATTAATTTTGCGCCATCTAGCTCAAAACAAAGCAAAGCTCGTAACATGAGCTCTTATACAGTTTTGTACTTGTACACTTTAAATACATAGAAACATGTATATATACAACATACATGCTTACATTTTTTCTAAAGATTTAGATCGGAAAAAGAGAACATCTAGGACGGGACTTGAACCCGCGACCAGTCCCTTACAGGGGGAATGCTCTGACCACCTGAGCCACCTAGACACGTACATACATTTAAATTTGCACTGAGCGAGAATCGTATCCGCAACCTCTTTTTTTTTTTCCGTGCGGAAGTCCCTTCGGATACCCCCCCCCCCCGCCGGCCAGCGGGGGCGGTTATGTCGGGCACCGACATGAACCGACTAAAACCGCACGCCGTCTCGGGTCTACAGACGCCGGGGTGTAAGGTTGCCCATAGAGCATATCCCTCGCACCCCGACTGACCCTGGGCCATCTCCGGTTTCGAGATGGCCCCTTCGGGTTTGGGAATCACGGTGTCCCCGTCTTGCCCCGGTTTGGGGGAGGGGCGCTAGTCGCCCCACCGTCCCGGCCTGCTTCTGCTGGGGTGACAGGCGGCCGTATCCGCGACCTCTGCCGTAAAAGTCGCTCTACCGCCACTCAGATTTTTTCAGATATTAGACTGTACCAAATTGTGAAATAAACTGTATTTGTGATCGTGCAACTTTTAACCTTATTTGTAACTTTTAAAAAAACTGGCGAAAGCTCGGATGTACGAGATGGACTGCTTCTCGAGGTTGGTTTTTCAAACGGCAGTGGCTCCCGTTAAAGCCAAGATAAGCCAAATCAAGAGAATGTACTCCGGGCTCCAAAAGTGCAACATTTTGGATGCAACCAGGATTAACGCGTGACAAAAAAACACGAGTGAAACCATGAAGCGCAGCTAGTATTACTTTAATTTTTTTTTCTTTTAAAGGAAATGAAAGGGAATACTAAATTAATAGTATTCCCCCTAACCCCTCCAGCTAAGCTAATCGCTTGTTAGTACTGGGTTCACGTGGGAGAGATTATTCGAACCCGGGACCTCTCGATTACCTCCTTAACCACTAATCTACTCTAGTTTAATCTAATTTTTTACCTTTTTCATCAGTTTAATAACTTTTATTGCCGTGCCACGGTTTATGTACTTGAATCTATCGATCGACAGCTGTTGTGCTGACGACATTTTTTCAAGGATAGAGACACTATCATGCATATTTAAATATATGGACGTCAGGCGTGACAAATAACCTCGATTCTGCAGCAATGCTGTCTTCAATTGTTACTAGAGGAATTTTCTTTTAATTTTTTTTATATACTTTCGTCTGTCTGCGTGGGCCAAGGGGCGTGAGGTATCTGGTATTAATTGTGACCCAAAATGCCGGTTAGTTCAACCTAAAGGGCAACGATAGAGACACTATCATATTAAATATAAAAACGTCAGGTGTGACAAATAACCTCGATTCTGCAGCAATGCTGTCTTCAATTGTTACTAGAGGAATTATCTATTAAATTTTTTTATAATACTTTGTCTGCGTGGGCCAAGGGGCGTGAGGTATCTGGTGTTATTTATGACCCAAAATTCCGGTTAGTTCAATCTAAAGGGCAGATCTGTAAAACTATAGTTAAGCCTGTCTTGCTGTGAAGCGCGTGTTGAGAATAGTCCATTAGCCCATCACTTGCATTTTGTTGGGCTCAAGAAGCTTTCGGGCGGACAATTGTGAAAACGATTCCCGAATTCTTCTTTACCCGGCACACACACATATGTTGGGCTGAAAAAGCTTTTGCGGAGAAAAACTGTGTTATTGCGTTGCAAATGCTTCTTTGGGCCAACGTTGCATATACCGCCCCGCACTCCCTCGCCCTGCTTGTGCTACGCGGTACTCCTATTTCTTCGTCCAATATCACAAGTAACCTAACACGAAGGATACTCTTCTAACCTATATCAGGGTGTGCGGTGTCTACCCCCGGGCTCTACGGGACAGGTACCCATTTATACTAAAATAAAAACAAAATGCGCCAATCCCAGTCGCAACCAAAGCTTGCACGTTGGAGTCCGGGGGCCTATCTCCTCTCCACAATTGGGTTTATATTGAACTCTCCCGGCCCGCCGAGCCCGCCACATGCTCGCCGGGCCTCACAGGCGACTCAGGCGCCGGAGGTCGCTTAACGACATCCGTCCTCCATGAGCGCAGGCCTGGGGGTGGAAGGTGAGGCCGCCTGTCACCCCAGCAGAAGCAGGCCGGGACGGTGGGGCGACTAGCGCTCTCCCAAACCGGGTCAAGACGGTCAGTCGGGGTGCGAGGGATATGCTCTATGGGCAACCTTACCCCGTGTTAAGACCTGAGACGGCGTGCAGTTATAGTCGGTTCAAGCCCAACATAACCACCCCCGCTGGCCGGCGGGGGGGTATCCGAAGAGTATGCCGCACGAAAAAAATAAAAGGTATTTTGGCTGATACAGGAGCGATTGCCGTCTGACCTCAAATCCCGAGAGGAAAGCCTGCGCCAGAGGCTCGTCTGGCCGGTGTATCGACTTGCAGGTGCACTCACAAAATTTTCGCATCAAACTAAGAGCAAATTTCACCAATGATAGGAAAGGTGATCAATGACTTTATTCAATAAAACATCAGAAACCAGTCTAGTTGAACGAATCTTCACCAGTGAAGACCCACTCCCCTTCCCCACCCACAGAGATCTCACTCATACATTGTATTGGCAATGTATGAATTATATCTCTGTTGATAGAAGTATGCATGGACCGGACCATCTGTTTGCTTGCTACCTTAGTAGTGAAGGAACTGTACAATTTAGGGAAATAGTATGTTCTAATACTCAAGGGTGTAAAATGGTCAGAAAGCAATAAAACTTTATTTCACTGTTTGCACAGTGAAATACAAAGTTCTGACCACTTTTTGTAATGCACCAGGATTGTATTTGGTCAGTTTAAATAACAGGACAGTCAAATTATTTTTCCACTGAACTTAACTTTATAATTTTTGACATAACCTGGTAGCATGCCCATTGAACTCCCTTGAATAGAAAAGAGACATCAATACAAAATATCCAAGAATTGTGCTTGAAGATTTTGCACTTAGGAACTAATTCCTAATGTGAATTTAATTATGCAAACAACAATATAACTTCCTACTAAGTAACCTGTGATATAACCAGCTGATATGTCTCCAGTCAGTTGTTCTTGATAGCTAAAATCCCATGGGATCTTGGTATCAATTTATGGTTACATAGGACTTATTTATATAACTACCTGTTTTCTAAGGTGTATGCAGCAACTTAGTAGTTTATTGGTTTCTCACATGTTTGCTTACAACTTTAGGAGCCTATTGCAATTCATTTTCGGATGGTTTTGTAAGTGTCCCTGACTAAAAACCTGGCTAAGCTTGCAATGGCTTATTTTTGGAGAGAAACTATGTAAAAAAATTCTAACTTTTTAACCATGAGTTAAACCTAGGCTGAGGCCTGAGGCTACCATAGGTAACTTTTTAGACTACTTCAACCAATCATCATCATCATTATCTTAGTATTATATCTGTGAGTTTAAGGCTGTCACCATAGAGCCCAGGGTCCATTTACTCTTTCTCCTCCTAATGTGGGCCATTTATCAGTTTTTAGTTTCTATGGGAGAGATTGTCCTGAGAAGAAAGCTTGCCTAATTCCAGTACTCAGCAGGTGTACCGGCTAGCAGGTGTAGTTGCCACGGGATCCGAGAATTTTAGTGGGCCCCCGGAGAAAACACCAAAATTATACCACCTTTATTTTCTTATCTATACTCCCACTACTTCAACAAAACAAGGCATAAGACCCTTTTGGTTCTTATGCCTTGATTTTTCAATGCATGAGAAAATATTGCTGGATTACATGCAGGTCAACATATATAACAGAATATTCTGTATCAGATAGGATCTTTAGAGTGGAAAAAAAATCAAGATTCCATGGATTCCAGGCATGGAAGCCAATTGGCTGAAGAAGCTTAATAAATGAGTAAAATATTGTTAATACAAAATTTTTACAGCCTTATGTCATGGATGTAAAACGTCTATGCTTAAAATAATAATTTTTCAAGTACGCATTTTCTCCGAACGCAACTGAACTGCGTTGTCGCTAAGACCTGCGGCGTGGGTTATGTACAACGAAAAAATGTTAACATTTTATTTGTTCAAAAATAGATCGTCTCTCTATGAAAAAAATGTGTACAAGTACAAATTATTTTGCTTACTCATAAATGCATAAGTAGATGCAGTTCTACAACCTGTGGCTATACCGAAATACGTACATATATAAAGAACAGAATTGAATTAGAACATAAATAATTTAAACTTACCCGCCATAGAGGCACTGCTCATTCTTCCGCGTGTAAAATCAATCTTGGCGATTTTTTTAAACACTTACAAAAACTCAATAAATATACAATTGAATTATTATGACGTCACTGACAGTCAAATAAAATGTAAAAATTCTTTTTTCAGAAACGAAATGACGCGCCCTGTAATTTAATTATGCCAGTATGTGAGAGATATGTAGCCTCAACCGATTTTCATTTAAATGTAAAATAAATACTGGGAGGCAGTTGTATTAGATTCGTTGTATTTTGTGATAAAGTCAGTGATTTTACTTAAGTTACAAACATTGATATAACATTCGGGATCGGGAATTAGGAATCTGAAACCATAAACTCAAACATTAAAGTGTAGCTAGGGAACAATAGGGATGCTCGATACCGGTGTTATATTTCGATAACCCCGTTTCGTTTCGATGACCCACAACGGAATCCAAAACGAAATCTAACGAATTTCAAACGATTCCGTAGATCGTTACGAATGATTCCACTGAGTAAAACTTGTAATCTCAGTTTAATGGAGTGGATTTCCTGACTTGTGGCAATAGGATGCTAATGCTGAATAAGGCTAATTCAGCTTATTAAGCGTAGCGAGCCGAAGGCGAGCGAAGCGTCTTTGGTTTCAAAGTTGCATTTCAAACAAATGATACTCTTCCGAGACCGTTTGACCGATCTCGACCAAATTTGCCACGGTGATCAAGTAGACATTACTGAGTGTCGTAAGGGGTCGAATGTCCAGATCGGTCTTACCATCGAGGAATAATCACCGAAAAACCAAATCAATGGAAAAAGTCGACCGGTCACGTTGACCTATTGTTGGATAGGCAAATCTCGCTACGCTTAAGTTTGGGTTGATTGACTTGATTGCCAAGCTGGCAACCGTCCTAGTTAATAAAAATTGGCAGGTATATGTATTTTATTGTTACTTTCTATATCGGCTATATCGGCGTATAACCTATAACCACATGCCGCCTAATACGGCGATTTCCAAGGCAGTCTAAAGTCGATTTTTTAATGATCTTTTTGGGCAAAATCTACTGTTCGTTAACTCTTCTTCATTTTGATGAAACATTTGTTTGTTCGATTATAATTTTTTTATTATTATAACTCGCCCCAAAGTTGGCGGAGGGATATCGACTTTTGACTGATTTTTTGGCTAAATCAAATCCTCGTCAACTGTTCTTCATTGTTCCATCAATTCTTTTTCATTCTTTTCATTGATAAACACACATATTTAAAAAATTCACCACGATTTTAAAGAGAGCGTCTTTGTGTGTGACGGCAACAGCATGATATCGTCATTTGCTTCCCTTTTGTACCGTGTTGAGAAATCGTGTCGTTGTCGTTCATAATATAAAACCGCTCATTATTTAATTAAGCGTAGCGAGCCGAAGGCGAGCGAAGCGTCTTTGGTTTCAAAGTTGCATTTCAAACAAATGATACTCCTCCGAGACCGTTTGACCGATCTCGACCAAATTTGCCACGGTGATCAAGTCCAGATCGGTCTTACTATCGAGGAATAATCACCGAAAAACAAAATCAATGGAAAAAGTCGACCGGTCACGTTGACCTATTGTTGAATAGTCAAATCTCGCTACGCTTACGTTTGGGTTGATTGCGAAGCTGGTAACCGTCCTAATAAAACTATAAAAACACAATACATTAATCATATTATTATGAAACTTGGCTTTTATAAAACTACTTTTACAAATTTGGAGTCAATACAATTAACCATTTTTACTTTTTTTTCTTTAAGGCCGTCCTGCTCGAGAGTACTACGCCCGAAGCTTGAAACAGAAGCGTGGTGGTTCTCTTCTTCAAGAAAGGTGATAAAATCTTACTGAAGAACTACAGGCCCATCTCGCTTCTGAGCCATGTATACAAGCTGTTTTCGAGGGTGATCATGAATCGCCTCGCACACAGGTTTGATGACTTCCAGCCGGTTTCCGTAAAGGGTACCATAGACCACATCCATACGTTGCGCCGGATTATACAGAAGACCGAGGAATATAATTTGCCACTATGCTTGGCGTTCGTGGACTATGAGAAAGCCTTCGATTCGATCGAGACTTGGGCGGTGCTGCAGTCTCTTCAGAGGTGCCACATTGACTAACGGTATATCGAAGTGCTGAAGTGCTTGTATAAAAACGCCACCATGTCCGTCCGAGTACAGGATCAGAGCACAGAGGCTATTCCTTTTCAGAGGGGAGTTCGGCAGGGTATTATCATCTCGCCGAAACTCTTTACCAATGCAATGGTAGACGCCTTCAAGCTTCTGGATTGGAAAGGATTCGGCATCAATATCAATGGCGAATACATCACTCACCTTCGCTTTGCCGACGACATCGTAGTCATGGTAAAGTCTTTAGAGGAGCTCAGCACAATGCTTAGAGGCCTCAACAGAGTGTCCCAGTGGGTGGGCCTGAAAATGAAGTGGGTGTCGCCCACTCCCGTATTATTGGGAGGCTCACCTCTCGAAGTTGTTGATGAATATGTCTATCTAGAACAAACCGTCCAACTAGGCAAATCTAACGTCGAGAAGGAGGTCAATCGACGAATCCAATTCAGCTGGGCTGCGTTCGGGAAACTGCGCAGCATCTTCTCGTCCAAAATACCGCAGTCCTCGAAGACAAAGGTCTTTAATCAGTGCGTGTTACCAGTGATGACCTACGGTGTCGAGACGTGGTCTCTCACTATGGGCCTCATAAGGAAGCTAGGGGTCACACAGCGAGCTATGGAACGGGCTATGCTTGGGGTTTCTCTACGAGATCGAATCCGAAATGAGGAGATCCGTAGACGAACTAGAGTTACCAACATAGCAAAGCGAGTCAGCAAGCTGAAGTGGCAGTGGGCAGGGCACATAGCTCGGAGAACCGATGGCCGATGGGGCAGGAAGGTTCTTGAGTGGAGACCATGTGACGGCAAGCGCAGCGTAGGAAGGCCTCCCGCAAGGTGGACAGACGACCTGGTAAAGAGCGCAGGGACTCGATGGATGCAGGCCGCTACAGACCGGTCGAAATGGAAGTCAATGGGGGAGGCCTATGTTCAGCAGTGGACTTCCTACGGCTGATATGATGACTTTTTTTTCTGACCTTATTTATTTTATTTTATTGCACCGTTTGAACGTAATACAAAAGTAAACCTAGACTCAGATATATACATGATTTTTAAATCACAGATTCACAGATAGTCACACTACTGTGAATCGACTCTTATAAAATTTATTACTATGTCCAATTATTTGTTTCGACGCAATATGTCATTCTCCTCCATACTTTCCTGTCAGATGTCATTCTCCTCAGGCAATTCCTTCCTTGCCGTATCCTCTTTAACGCATTCCATTCTCCTTTTCTTAGGCATGCCTCTGCTCCCAAAGCCCTCTCTCTACATTTATACTTTGAACCTTTTTAATAACATTTAATTTATCTCTTCTCATAATATATCCATGCTACGACAGTTCAAACTTCCTCTGATATACTCATTCCTTATACGGTCCATTCTCGTCACACCACACATCCATCTTAATATTCGCATCTCCGCTACATGCAGTTGTCTTTTTTCCGTTGTCAGTCGCTTTAAGTCGTGTTAGATAATTCATTAAATTTGAATTTATTTTGTGATCTGTAGGTAACCATACAAATATAGCAACAAAGAAATAACGTCGAAATTAGTCATTGCTAATCTTGTGATCTGTAGGTACTATATATACTATAAGTATTCAACACGGGAGAAGCCTTAAGCGCGTGCTCCCCTATCGCCAAGGTACATGACAATTTTGGTCGTGTTGGTTGGCGAACAATCAGCAGACGTTATATGGTCTCTTTAAGCACTGTCAAATTCTGCCAATCTACACTCAAGTCCGTTTTTCAATATTAAAAGAACAATTTTTTAATCAATCTTTAAGAAATATTATCGAACATCCTGTACGCACTCGGGCAGTTTCCGAGAATCGGCTCCGCACACAGAGTGCCCACAATATGTATGGCGAGCGCACTACTAGCATTTGTGGGTAGGTAGGTGGAGATTTGTTCTTCTTGGTTTGAATGTTGTCTCATTGTTATTGTTATAGCACAGGTATAAACCTTAGTGGTTACAGAAGGAAGAAATAATAATAATAACCTTAGTGGTTTCTTTGTTGCTATTACTGTACAAGAATGTAATGTTATGCTTTAAATAATAAAAAAAAAAAAAAAAAAAAACTGTTTATAAAAGGTGTGCGTAAAACTTTATAATAATGTTATTGTGTGCTATGCGTGCTCAATTCGTCCCCCACCAAAAATGGCAGAACAATTTATTCGAACTACGGCGGGCAGTGAAGACATCTACCTAGGTTAAATTCTAAGAGACTATACAATGTGTCACCGAATTAGGTCTCTGAACTTGGAGAGGTTGGTCGTTATCAGTCATTATGCCGGAAAAAAAGTGATATGTAATTTTTCACTAAATATTTAATATTACGTTCTTATTTCTAATATTTGTATGGTCACGCTATCGTGGGGCTGCTACTCGGGACTGGGAGCTCTCTTGATGCGCACACGTGGCATCGCGCCACTGCGCAGCGGTGCCCGCAACCCCGACCCGCCCGCTGTTTCAGTGTTCAGTAAAAATAAATCTTTCACGAGGGATTGAAAACCGGTACCAATTTCGGTTCTGGTTCTATATTTAGGTTCTTATAAAGGTTCCTCTTTTCGGTACGGTTCCGGTTCCGGTATCGGTTCCGGTTTGAGTTCCGATGTACCGGTTCTAAATACCGGTTCCTAAAACCTTTAAATCGGATGATGTTATACCGGTTCCTTGTCATCCGTTTTAAAGGTTCCTTACGGAAGAGGGGACAAGCAAGCAAGTTGTTTTGACATTTTGCCGCCATTCATGTTTCCGCGTCTACCTTGTTTGTTAACATAATCACAAGTGTGTTGCAACTTTACAACTACATAGATTGTCGCCAAGATGGATAATAAAAGTAAGTAAAGTAAAGGCACTCATTACCGACCCCTTAAAATTGGCACCAAACTCCGACCCATTCATAAAATCGTCATTTTAGGCTGTTGTATGTAAGACAAATGTTTTCTTTAGAGAAAAAAAAGGTAATAATAATAAATAATAATAAATTGTTTATTGACTTAAAAGAGGAACAAATCAGGGAAGTACACAAAAAAAATATGGTCTTACAGTTAAGGTACATTTGATTTTCACATTTAAGTGTAGATACTTGTTCCCAAACTAAGCTGAAGCTTGTATTTTGGGAGTCAGTGGAGCTTCAACATTGTACAATCATAATGGCCTTTGTGAAAACGTGTTGTTATACACTTACGAGTATTAAGTTTTATTTATTAGTTAATAATTATATTAATTATATACCTTAGAAGGAACTTGAAAATCTACAGAAATTTATATTTAACAGTATATATATGTGTATGTGTGTGTGTGTGTGTGTGTGTGCATACAGGCATCCACATTATCTTACAAATTTCACTAGTGACTCGGTAGTCACATAATCTTTTTCAAGGAGCCATTCTGTTATTGTGGTTTTGGTTTGGTGTTTATTTAGTTTTGTGATCTTTAGCTGCCTATGGATGTTTTTATATAGGTACGGGCTAAGCGTGTAGTATTGTTCCTCAGAGAAGGAAGAAGAAGATGTATTTGTAATGTACACATTCATTACTTGCTTGTGTGCGTAAACCAGCGACTTCAAATTTTAATTTCATTTTTATTTTCAAAATTAATAGTTTCTCGTCGGACTCCGAAGATCCCGTACATTTCATATAGCTTTAATTTGCCTAAAATTCAATATTAGAAAGTGGCGGTGATAGGAGCCATATTCACAATTTTATTCCTAATGCAACCCATGGCACTGTTGGGTTTTTGCAAAGTATGTTAATTTCTTTTTGTTATAAGGCGTCTATTAATAAATAGTGGGCTATACTTAATATCTTAGTATGTCAAGCTTTATTAGAGCTATTAGCGTCATATGTTTAGTTGTACCGATAGCTGTGAAAATCAATTTTATTCTTGTGCAAATGTTTTGATTTCCCTAGGATGTATAGTTGTCAATTGATGTATTTTACGGTTAAAATATGTTTAATATTAAATATTCATGGTTACTGCAATCATATAACTATATAAATGTACATAAAAGTAATAAAATTACGTAGTAAATATAAATTTTAATGGGTCAGTAACAGGTTTTACGATTTTTCGTCGAAAGTGATGGCAGCAGTAACATAATGTTACATCAATGTGTCTATCTATTGTTGAGAACGATAGTGCGTTAGCACCTTTTTGCGACTTATAATTATTGCTGCCATCACTTTCGCCAGTATTTAGAAATACACTGAATTTTAATGATCATGCACATGAGCCTGGTTTTTTCTGGTAATCTCATCGTATAAAACATCCATTTTTTTTAGCTTGTTAAAATTTATTTTCCGTATCACCACCAGGTTTTTAGCCTGGCAGCATAGCCATTTCGTGTTCTCCCACTAAAGACGCGACTAATAATATATATATCATCTAGTAATGTGATCGAACTAGGACCTCAATATCATGGGCCTATGATGATACTATGATTCTATAGTCAATTAGTTCGAAACACGAGCGTTCATTTGTTTAGTAATAGTAGATTTTTACTCTTTTAATTTTTTTCTTATCATGGTACAGTCGGCAAAGGAGACAAGTAGACATCTTTTAATACAAATTTATATGAAAAGGTGTACTTCTCTCTTTTGTCGACTGTAGGTACATACATATTCAGTTTACACATACTTTAACTTTTTAAGAACTGGTTAATTAAAATAATGTTGTTTTTTCTAATAACACCTAATGATAATGTAATTAAACATAAAGAAGCATTTTATTTAACTTGAATTGTTTCATTTATTTAGCAGTCGGTAATAGGTGCCACAAAATCGGTATTAGGGTTTTACACATGCATGGGGTCGGTGATAGGGGCTGAGCCCATTTCATAAATAACTATTTTTATTTTATTTTTCTTTTATGCTTGCTAGTTATTTCTATAATCGAGTAAAAAGATCATTCATTTCAGCACCTGAAAAATAATAAAAAAATATTTTATTATAATTATTGTTAATTATAATTTTGTATGTCAAGATGAGCATGGCTTAAACTGACGGTATTAGGTGCCTTTACCTTACGCGTATATGCGTTTACGTAAAGTTTTACTTCATTCGTGTGGTCTAAAATACACTCTTTTTATTTTTGTAATAAATACAGTTCAAAATGACTTGTGCAGCTAAACAGTGTTTTAATAATACAATGTTTGTGGTTGCGTTCATTCGGCGACATTCGGCAGCCAACGCGATTTCACTAGCACGACAGCGCCGGCTCCATCTCTGTCCTTGTCTATTAGTATTTATTATTAAACTAGCTGTGCCTGCGACTTCGTTCGCGTGGACTTAGATCTGGGTTTTATTTATTTCGCGCGGAGGCCTAATTCTTTAAAAAAAATTAAAGTAGCCTAAGTTACTCTTTATTAGATCAGCCACCTGCCAATAGAAGTCCCGTCAAAATCGGTCCAGCCATTTCAGAGATTAGCCGGAACAAACAGACAGACAGACAGACAAAAATTGTATAAAATGTTATTTTGGTGTATGTACCGTATATAATATACTCATATACATGTAGTAAAAAACGGTTATTTCAATATTACAAACAGACACTCCATATAGGTACCGGAACCCCAAAATACCGGTATTTTGGAACCGTTTTCAATCCCGTCACGACTGGCGGTCTCTGTTCCGCGCTCTGACCGTAGGTATTAAACTATCACGAGTGTTTAGTTTAATTATTATTAAAAATGGCACATTACACTAATCGCGAATACATGGACATGATTGAGTGCTATGTGAGTAGTGGTCACAGTCTAGCTGCAGCTCGTAGGCGTTATTAAGAGCTGTATGGTTACCATAGAAGAAATATTTTAGGGGTTTTCTCGGCGGTTGTTGGATCACGGACAGCTTCACCCTCTTCATGCCGACGCTGGCAGGCCACGTCTACCCGTTCCCGTTGAAAACCAAGTGTGGAATTACTTCAATAATAATCCACACGCGAGCACACGTGACGCTGGTCGCGATTTAGGTATTTCCCACACATCCGCTTGGAGAATACTGCGAGGAGAAGGACTGCACGCCTACCCCTTTCTGCGGGTGCAAGAGCTCCTTACCACAGATTTTGATCCGCGGTTAAAATTTTTTAGATGGTTAGTGGAAGATCCTACCAGAAAAATTTTGTGGACAGACGAGCCCACTTTTACAAGAGTGGGCTTGTTTAATATTCACAATGCACACTGTTGGTCTGACGAAAATCCGAGGGCCTTCATCCCTTACCACTTCCAACATCGATTCTCAGTGTGGGTGGGAATCATCGGAGAAACGGTACTTGGACCCGTCTTCTTGGAGCGCCTTAATGGGCAGGCGTATGTCCGATTGCTCCATCACGTGGAAGAGCTGCTGGAAGATGTCCCACTAGCTGAAAGACGAGGACATTACTTTCAGCAAGCCAGCACACTATCACCATGATAGTCGAGCGTACCTAACTATAAGCTATCCAAATCGTTGGATAGGTCGTGCAGGGCCCATCGCATGGCCACCTCGCAGCCCAGATTTAACTCCCCTAGATTTTTCCTCTGGGGTCGAGTAAAGGATTTAGTGTACACGATCAGTGGTAGTGATAGTGATATTACTAACGTGGATGTGTTGAAAACACGTATAATAAGTGCATTCTACGTTGTTAAAAGTGACAGAGACACTTTACGGAGAGTGCACAACAATATATACGTCGTGCCCAAATTTGCATTGAACAGGAAGGTAGATATTTTCAACACCTTTTGTAAATAATGTAATTTGTTTTTGATTTAATTTGATTATTTTTTATTTAAGTAATTATTGTAAAGATAGATAGAAGATCATTCCAATTTTTTAAACATACCAATTTATTGAAATAATTGTATGAAATTTTGTTTTCATTAATTTATGACTATTACTAAAAATGGTACTTAATTTATTATTTTCCGGTGTTCCCAAGTTTAATTTCAATAAATTGACAGTCCAAAGTCTGAAAAATGTGATGGAAAAATTGGAATGCTTAAAACGTAAAAGTTTCACGTGTTTTGCGCCAAATTTGAGCCGCAGAGACAGCGCGTTGGCGCGGCGCCTCAACCAGCGATGCGGTACGGTTTGCATAATTAGCATTTGCTATAATAACAATATGCAGATCTCTTTGCAATTAAATTTTGGATCATTGGGTCACCCGATATTTTTTTTTTGTTTCAAATACATATTTTGTCGATACCAAGTCATCTCAGCAAATTCAGAGTCCTAATTCGGTGACACCTTTATATAGTAATTTCGAATATCTGGGACGTGTCTAAGTAGCTCAGTTGGTCAGAGCATTCCCCCTGTAAGGGACTGGTTGGGGTTCAAGTTCCGTCCTAGATGTTCTCTTTTTCCGATCTAAATCTATAGGAAAAGTAAGCATACTAATTGTTTAAAAATTTAATTGAATTAATGTGGCGGAGTAATCAAAAAACAATGGTTAAATATGATTGTAAAATCATACATTGTTTCCGTAGTTCGCAAGAATTACGGTAGATGGCTCCAGCGTCGCCTTAAGACGTATAATAAATAGGGGAATTTCGAATACCTGGGACGTGTCTAGGTGGCTCAGTTGGTCAGAGCATTCTCCCTGTAAGGGACTGGTCGTGGGTTCAAGTCCCATCCTGGATGTTCTGCTGGGGTGACAGACGGCCTCACCTGCCACCCCAGGCCTGCGCTCATGGAGGACAGAGGTCGTTAAGCGAGATTATATAGTACCTAAACAAAATATTACCAAACTGTGACCGGCACTTGTCCCACCGGCAGCGGCAAGAAAATGACCAACTATCGACTATTTTCTCACTCAAAAAACGTACAGGAGATATAGATCACGTATGAATGAAAGAAATGAATATTTGAATAGTTGATAGCAGCCTGTTCCCACTGCGGGTGTGACTCTGTCTCTCTGCTAGTTCTGTCACAATGATAAGAGCTGTCAAAGAAAATAACCTCCAAGCGCTTGGTGGTCATAAAAACACACCGAGCGTGTAGGCATACTCACCAAGTACGCAAATATTTGGGAATGTACCGTCGCGGCCGCCCTGAGTGAGTGGTTTGAGTAATCATTCGTCAACCTCGCACACTCGTTTATTACAGTCCAGTTACAAAACTATCGAAATGACACATTACTGGCTACATGTTTTATAGTTTCTAGCTTTATTTTTTACTCTTTCATCGAAGGTGGGACAAGTGTTGGCACTGAGCTGTGGCTCGCAGGTCATAATGAATATAATTTGAATTTATTTTGTACTTCATTCATCATGGTATACCAATACTAAATTCGCACTTGCGATAAGAATCGAGCATCCCTAAAACTGCCAGTGTCAGGCTCAGGCTGTCAGTTGTCAAATTCAACAATAAAAATCCAAAGTAAATTTGACCATTTATTACATACTTGAGGTTGTATTCTAAATAGTTTAAATACTGTGTTTAAATACCGAACAAGTTATTAAAGATTACTAAAACGAATAATACCATGATAAATTAATTGGAAGCTTTACACAAATTGGACAATGCCGCCTGGTAAAAGGGGCGGTGTACACGGCAAGCGCTCAAATCATCATGTTAAACGAGATTATGCCGAAAGGTTTAATGAATTGTCTATTCAATCTACTGCAGAAAGCGAATCAAACGAAAGTGACTCTGACAGTGATGGTATTGAGGCTGCATTTCCTGTAAGCATGTGGGACTTAAACCACTGTGACCCAAAAAAGTGTTCTGGCAGAAAACTTCTGCGACATAATCTCATTAAAAACCTAAAACTAGGGCAACGCTTTCAGGGTTTAGTTTTATCACCCGTAGGCACCCAGTGTGTAAGCCCTAACGATAAAGGTATAATTGAAAAGTCTGGTTTGGCTGTCATTGATTGTTCATGGGCTAAAATTGATGAGACACCATTTGGGAGAATGAAATCCCACCATCCAAGGTTGTTACCTTTCTTAGTGGCGGCCAATCCTATCAATTACGGGAAACCTTACCAGTTAAGCTGTGTTGAAGCATTAGCAGCAGCAATGGTTATTACTGGGCATACTAAAGAGGCTCAATTTTATTTATCAAAGTTTTCTTGGGGCCATTCTTTCTTGGAACTTAATTCTGAAGCCTTAAATATGTATGCAGAATGTACAGATAGCAAGAGTGTATTAGAAGCTCAAGAAAAATTCTTAGAATCTGCGCATAATGAAAAAGATGATAGGCAGATGTGGCCTCCGAGTGAATCTGACACTGAATCTGAAGATTCATAGTACATGTTAAGCTTTAAAAAAACATATATCATAAGGTAAAACATCCTATTATGGCCATATCCTGCTGTTGGCACTTTTGAGAAAAAGAAAAAGGAAATCAAAAGATGACATATTTACCCGGCCATTAAGTAGTATTTAAAATAAGTGTTCCTCTCTTATTGTATAGTATTTTTTGTGTTTCTTGCTGATTGTAACTATGACTATCTTCTTTGACAAATTAGCAGTGTCGGGACAGATAACTCGATTACTGAGATTGAATTATTAGCTGCCTGAATTAGGAAGTATGTTTATATAGTGATGTGTGACCACCAGACCTTGGTTGTGGTGTCTAATGGCAATATGCAAGTAATACTTCTAGTGCAAGAAGTAGTTATAAATGTTAATAATGACATATCAGGCCAACCATGTTTTTTAGGATTCCTTACCCAAGGGGTAAAACGGGACCCTATTGCTAATACTTAAGCTCTGGCTGTATCTCATGAACCATGATACCTAGACAGTTGAAAATTTCACAGATGATATATTTCTGTTGCTGCTATAACAACAAATACTAATAACAGAATAAAATAAATATTTAACCCCTCAAATGTTTTTGTTCCAGTTCCGCCCTTACTGTTATTATCTGACTCGTTTAACACATGTCGAGAGACATATTTATTACTCGTTTTAGAAGCTAAAAGCTAAAGTGGCGCGATCTATGGGTTAACAGACATACAAGAAATATTATTTTTTTGCTTTTTTCAGCTCAATATTAATAACGGTAACAGGTGGACACTTGAAATATTCACAGAATATTTAGTTGTATATTCACTTTAGAAATAAATAATTAATTTAACTTAATTTAAAATGCTCCTATTGTATAGATAATGAAACGGAACCCATCAAGAACAGGCATTTGAGATCTTTTACATTCACAAATCACTACTAATATCGAGGGACAATAATTTATTAAACAGGTGAATATATTCAGTAATAGTTTGGCTGCTTACAAAATAAAATTATGCAAACAACTCCTAACCACATAAATTATCCTATTTTTAATTACAATAAGTAAATGTACAAATGAGGTTACAAATTTTATATCTAACTAAACTAAATAAAACTAAAATAAAATAAATAATTAAAAGAAACTTAAACCTAAAATGCATCGTGGAATTCCTCCGCATCGCATGCCTCCTGTGGTAACGTGCCCAGAAGACTGGCAGCATTGCCACGTTGTATGGCAATACTTATTCTCTGTGCTAAAAAGAAGGCTGGTCACGAGAAGCGTCGATCATGCGTGTTGCAATCTCCCTGAAGAGACTGCGAGCACTCGGACCCCATGCCCCTAACGTTTCGACTCCAAACGGCACAAATTCATAATCTCCAACTAAGTTTGAGTATTTGCGCCGTTTGAGAGTCTCCGCAGAAGCAGCAGCAGCACCGGCGCAGCCGTTTATGTTGTGCTATACTTATAATCAGAGATCAGAATAGGACAGACTAATATTCTTAGCAATCCATGGATTCTCCGTGCGCGTGCCGGGTCCATCACGTTGCTGAGTTGGGAACTCGGGACAGTGGTTGGGACTTGCGACCCAAGTGTAGGTTTAGAAGGGCTCCTTTTGTTGATGTACATCAACACTCACTTTCACTATCCAAGTTCCCCTCTCGGCCTAACCAAATTTGATGTGAACCTACTAGTGCCGCTTTAGACATTTATCCTAGTAATGAGCTTATTGTAGCTCTTTATAGGCCTAGATCTTTAAGTAGGTTATAGAGAGATTTTGCTGGTATGCCTCTCGCTCCCACTTCCACTGCATATAAATTAACCACGTAACCGTTTTTGGTTAATTCGTTTGTGAAATCATAGTATTTATTTTTCTTTATTGTGTAGACCTTCGGTATATTTGTTTCCCACGGTACAGTAAGTTCCACATGGACCACATATTTTCTCACTCTCGGGTAAAGAAATATGTCAGGTCTTGATGACGAAACCCCAACATCCCCTGGAATTTTATAGTGCTTTTCATACGTGTCGATTCGGAGGGTCCAATCTGGGGCAGTATTTACGTAAAGTTCGAAGAAGTAAGTAACATAGAGTTAAAGTCCGGGATTATAAAAACATGAACTGGACTTCCAGTAGGTATAGTGATATAAATTGTTGATTTGAAGAACCATATTCCAATTTTTAGGGTTCCGTAGTAAAATTGTGTCAGATTCAAATGTATTAAATACATAAATTAAGACCAAGTTGGAATTGTTGACGTGGATATTAAATACATTTTAACTTATGCCTTAAATATATTTTGTTGTACAAAATCATTTAATATTATTCAGGTAACTGCGGTGCAGCGGTCACTATTGTTTCTAAATATCTTTTGTTACACAAATAAATGCGGTATAATTTACTGTCTCTTTCACACATGTAAGAATTGCTTTCCTTTTTTTTTATTCAAGCAAGAGTTGTGTAAAAGAGATAGCAACCATCGATTTCTATTCTAAAATGTGCGGGAGTGCATTCCGAGTAATATTCTATTGAGTCCGAATGACTGTGTGAAATAGCTTTTTCTGACAACATTTTTATGCCCAATAGATGGCACGACGACGGCAAAAACAGAGTTACTTCGTATTATATTTTTGAAAAAAATTATAACATCTTTATTAAGTTTAAGAAGAAAAGTTATAGTTATATATTATGTAAATATAATTGGTATCTGTGTTTTTAAGTTTTACTCTTTATAAGCATAGTCAGCTTCTCAACCTTTTCCCAATTACATCAGTATTTTACGTAAAGTGTATGGATTCTTAGTTAGACCAACTGTTGTGAGACTTTTCTTAATGACTATCCCAACCATGCTTAAACCTTTGAGAAATTTTTTATTACAATAAATCAGGTTAATAACAGGAGAAAAAACAACGCTTTTTATTCAACCCTTTTAGTACGGAACTCTAAAAACAATGAGACTCTTCATTTAGCTCAAATGTATTTAAAGCGCAATAAGTTATTTGCAGTGTCTTAAATCTTTATGATTCCGGGATTTTAGAGAAGGTATTATCAACTCTGTTACTTCCTTTCTCGAACTTTACTCACCTATTCCGATCTCTGCTTATCTATCTATCTAAGAATATATGATATTTATGTTATATTTTATCCTACTATCCTACTAATACTATTAACGCGAAAATTTGTGAGTATGAATACCTATTTGAGTGTTTGTTACTCTTTCACGCAAAAACAGCTGAATGAATCTGATTGAAATTTGGTACAGGGATAGGGATAGATTAGAGTCTGGAATAACAGGCTAATTTTTATCTCTGGAATATATTCCTATGGGAAGCGCGAACGGGATCAGAATTACACGCGGGTGGAGCCGCGTGCAGCAACTATTACAATATTTTCACTTCTCATTCTCTTAAAATGTTACTTTAGTCTCTGCATATAGGGACTAAAGTTCCTTATTAATCTCTAGGGACTAAAGTAATTTTTTTTTAATTTACTTTGATAACTCCTAAACAGCCAATCACGGTGTTTGTGAATGGGAGGATTATCACCTTTTTAGTGATTGTGTATAGAAATAACCTCAAAATGACATTTGAAAAAATCTAAAAAACCCATTTAATTTCGTGAAACACGATTAATGATATTAATTTAATTAATTATTATGCAAGTATTAAGAATTAATTCATTTTATTATGCATTTCCAATTAGTTTTAAATTATTTTTCAAGTTTTAATCTGTTGGCTAAATATGCAAGCATTTAATGCGTACGTCACTTAACAAAAAAAAAACCGCGGGACAAATTTCTTTGCAATTTGAATTTTGAATACATTATTCGTATTATGCTTGCGTTGTAATCACCAATTACCTACACCAATTAACAAAAACCAAACATTTAAATGTAAATAAATGTACAAATTGCACTTTTAACTTTTCTTAGTTTAGATTAACGATTAATAATACGTAATTTTAAGAAACTTTGTTATTATAAATATTATAATTTTGTATAGAACGTCGTTTTTTTCCTCGCATTCAAAGTGAAAAGTAGAGTGTTTAACGTGGCATTAAACAACCATAATGACACTCGAACTATTAGCCACCCTCGCTTCGCTCGGGTGGCTAAAACATCTCGTGTCATTATGGCTTGTTTTAGTCCCTTGTTGAACAATCTACTAATGCATTGTTATTTATAAATGCAATAAAATAGCTCGAATAAATCAGATGACAAGAATACTTTTGTAGTTTAATTTTTTCCTAGTACAGTTAAGTATATCGTGTGCTACAATATGATTGTATAGGTGGTAGTTATGCAGTATTTATATAAATTTATTTTCGACAAATATTCATGACTAAAATTTTTCATTGAAGAAACTTTATAAAATTTTGGAAATACTTATTTAAAAAACGCCCTCTCTGTGATTATAATTGAAACTACAAAACCAGTTATCCACCAAGTAGCACACGCGTTCTAAAGTTATGTTTACACAATAAAAGTTGCTCACGGCGCATGATAGATGACGCTCTCGAGTAATATTAAAAGTTTTAAGGTCCGTGCCGTGAGGTTTCAAGTGTCTGCTGTATGCTTGCGTTCGGTTTCGCCGTTCGTTGTTTAGTTTGCTTTTGCTCTCCGACTGTATTAGTCGGTTATAGTTTGTTTCAGTGGCGAATATAAACTCGCGGAATAACTTATTTATCAGTAACTTACTTTTTGAGTGATCCGTTAGTGTTTGCAAGTGTGTAGTGTTAGTTGAGTGAGTGTATACTTTTTGGGACTGGAGTTCTTGAGGCTAACTTCAGGAACTTTGGTAAGTTTGTCCGTTGATTTCAATGCAACCTGTCACGCAGGTGTCTCGCAAGCCGCAAGTCACTAACCTCTGATGAATACCTACCTAAGTGATCTCCTTCATGGGGCTATTAGCGATTTGATTAAGTTAAGTCAAGTTTCTGTAAGTTTTAAAAACTACAGCTCTATTTAAAGCGCTATCACCATTTTTCATCGTTAAATGTGGCATGTGCATAGGACCTTGTCTGTAGATAAATCGTTTCTGACTAAATCTTAAAAGATTTATGAGTTTCTAGGTATTACTCACACCAAAATACCAATAAGTAAGTAGTTACCAAATTATGAATATATTATGTTATATTAATAAACTCGTTCTCGTAATAAAAAATACGCAGTTTAGTAGGTTTATTCTAACTGGAAAGTGGAACTAGAGAGAGGATTTGGCCTTTATAGGCCCATACAACACAAACTCAAAAAAAGAACCCACCTAGTATGTTTTCGCACACGTTTCGCAGTCATGCATATTAATTTGTACTTTTAGGTATTTGATTTTCGTTGAGTTTACCTCTCCATGTTCGAGTGTGTAGTGTAGGTATATTTTATATATTACTGTTATCTAGTAAGAAGTTACTTACCTAAGTAACGGTGTGAAAGACTAGGCGCGCGCGGCGCTACCTATTAAAACATACAAGCAGGGACACCTACCAACTCGGGATTCCTTACGAACCGTGTGACAATAATTACATTTGATCATTATGATTAGATACATAATAAATGTAAATACCTATGGTGAACATAGCTCACCTAGCGGTCCAAATTTATTGTAATGACCCAATTTTCTGGAGAATGTGCAATAATAATAAAATAATTAATAAAAATCTTATATAAAAACACAAATGTGCCCAAAATCGGTTTAATTTATTTAGTTTAGGAGTTCTTATGGCCACCTTCCTACTTCATTATCAGACCCTGAATACCATGTCCCATCAGAGAGTTTGTCAAGACAACGAATGAGCCCAAACTCAATAGGTTAATTCATTAAACTTAGGAGTTCCTAGGACCACCTTCCTACTCCATCATCAGACCCTGAATACATGTCACATCAGAGAGTTTGTCAAGACAAAACGAATGAGATCAAACTCGATAGGTTTATCGTGTTTAATTTCAAAGTTCCTATGGCCACCTTCCTAAGCCATCATCGAACCAGGTTCAGAGTATCATATTAATGCATTGTCATCCAAACTAAACGTGCATGCAAAATTTCATCTCAATAGGTTGAGGATAACTGCCTCAAAATTCAGTTGCAAGATGATCCACAATAAAATACATACATTCATAGGTACATAGAGAGCGGGGTGTGTGTTGGGTAACCTCCTCGAGTGTCGCTCCGATTCCGATCCCGCTGCAGTCCGGGGGGAACGGAATCGGAGCGGCCGGTACACCCTGGGCGGCGGTCAATGGCTTCCCCTTCACCCCTTCATAGGGTTGGCATTGATCGTCGGCCAATACCCAACGTGGCGGGAACACATCGCTCTCCGTACTCCTCTGCTTTCAGAGGAGACAGGATGAGCGGTGCTGTTAGTGGTGAGATGGCCCAGGGTCAGCCGGGGTGCGAGGGATATGCTCTATGGGTAACCTTACACCCGGCGTCTGAAGACCCGAGACGGCGTGCGGTTTTAGTCGGTGCTAGCCCGACATAACCGCCCCCGCTGGCCGGCGGGGGGGTATCCGAAGGGATTTCCGCACGATAAGAAAAAAAAAAAAAAAGTTCATAGAGAGCAAGTTCAATAAAAGCTTGTAATAAATAATATGCCAAACAGAATTTGGTTCGTATATACCTAATGAACTAACTAACTACTTAACAACTACTTATACTGATACATACCTAATAAACAAATATAAATGCCGGATGAGCCTAATATCGTCGGAATTAAAACCGCACTTGGGTTTTTTGAATAAAAAATACAAGTAGGTAAATATTAAATTAAGTCTAGAGCACATTATCCGTTTACGTGTTTTGAACGCATATTTACGTGTTGAACCAATAGAATACTACTGGAAGAATGTGTTCTTGGAGCCATCCGTGCAGCAATTCAACGGAGCGAAGTGGCCGCAAGGGAAATGAAAGAGTCTGCATTTCGACAGCTATGTTCTTCGAAGAAAACAAATTAAATGTAAAATAAAAAAAAGCCCCGATATCGCTATCCCGACTCATTCACCTTTGAAACAAAAATAAAACAAAATCAAAATCTTATCTGTTCAGGAGCTACGAGGGCCCATACACACACACACACGTCAAACTTATCCCGTCGTTTTTGCGTCGGGGGTTAAAAATATAGCGAACTATCGAAGCACCTACACCAATAATGATACATTTTATTAGTCAAAATATTAGGCAGGTCTCTGGAATTAGAATAGAAACGAATTAATATTAGCTCTAAATCCAACTTTTTAACAACTGACAACTAATACCTACATCAAAATTTGTTATAATTCTTACTAGTTACCATGGCGACGAGTGATGACTGGGCTTCAACTCCATATGTATGCTTGTGTGAGTGTGTGTATGTACAGGGCAAAGATAAGGATAGTGCATAGTACCAAGGACAAAATTTAAATTTAGTATTCCGTCTGCATATCATATACACATCATAAATCTGTGGAACAAGCTTATAAAAGTCAGTTAGTATCCAATGACGTTGCGAGTATGTTGAAGATCTTTACGGTATTGTGGACAAGAGATAATTCTAGGATATTCAAACATTCATTTAATTCATAGGGATAGGATAAAGTAATGTTCCTTTCTACAAGTCGCCTCAGACCGGTAGTGATGATATTTTCGTCATTAATATAAGATTCTTGATCTTTCCACTTGCATTGTAGTTCCTACATAGAGGATTTTATATATAGAAGATACGACCTGGCCGTTTAAACTGTTTAGAAACCCTATAATTTAATATGCGAAACGTTACATTTGACATGTGTCACATTTTTTTACTATAATTTGGTGGCATTTGCGGAAAATTTTGATGTGAATTAAATTGGAAATTTTCTTGTTGGAAAGCTGTAGATAATAATGCACAGGAGTAAAAGGAATAAAAATGTAACATAGTGCCGATTTATACTGGCTTTGTTCCTGGCCTGTTGGGCTGATATGGTGGAGTTATACGAGCAGTAAGTTTGTTTTAACCTTATATTAAGAAAGATAGATAACTACGGCACTAGCGGTATCTATTAAAAAACAGTCGCCCGAAATTAAACTTAGGTATCGCCTAGCTCAACGCAAACACGAGTGCAAACGAGAACAAAGTGTGATTTCTGTCAAACAGGGCGATACACTTTTGACATCGCGATAGTATCGAGATACACATTTTTATTACAAGACTAGACGATGCCTGCGGTACCGCCCGCGCAGAGATTATCGTTTTTTGAATATATATCTCCGGTTCTACTCAACCAATTGCAATCACACATACGGCAGGTTTTAAGTCTGACTAAGACCTTTCTAATAGAAAAACCCTCACCAGAAGCCGTTCAAAAGTTTTTGTGTCCATGCAAACAAAAAAGAATTCAAAAAAAAAAATTTTGTGTTCAGAAACGTTAATTTTTTTACAAAAGAATATTAGTAACCGAAATTACTAGTATTCCCCTGACCCCTCCTGCTAAGCTTTGTTTTGTTTGTGTTAGGATTGGGTTCACGTTAATAGAGTAATGATCAGAATTCGTATCCGGGACCTCTGGATCGTAAGGCCGACTCCTTAACCACTAAGCTTATTTTTTGAAATATTTTCAATGAACAGACAACTAATTTACAATATTATAGTACTAGCTGTGCCCGCAACTTCAGCCGTGTGGATTTAGATTTTTTAGGTTTGAAATTTTTTTGCAGTATCTAATCCTTTTTCTAAGATAAATGTAGCCTCTGGCTGAAATTTAGTACTGGGATTTACTACAGTCAAGAATAACACAGGCTACTTTTTATTTCGGAAATAGGTTTCCATGGGTTGCGGAAACGGGATTAGAGTTCCACGTTGGCGGAGCCGCTGGCAATAGCTAGTTGGTAATTAATAATAATAATAATATTTATATAATAATAATTATTTATTCAGATAACAAAGATCCATTATTTGTTAGTAAGCAATTGCAAGTTTAAATTATGTAGGTAATAATACATTAAATCAATACATTTACATTAAATAAAAATAAAGTTACCGTAACCGCGATGTAGCTCAAAGGAAATTCTAATTCAATCAAGATTTCACCACGGCTTTTCTTGCGTGGTGGAAGTTCATAATTATGACCCAGAAGGAGAATTAAAAGAAATATCTCTTTACTTGTCTATCCAGTAATAGCTGATACTTTGGATGTCTTTGCAGCAACGCTATTAAGTGGTATTTTTTACCTAATAGACTTGCTTTAATTTAAAATGATTAAGTAGATAAAGTCTAATATCAAATATTATCAAGTCTAATATCAAATATTATCAAGTCTAATATCAAATATTATCAAGTCTAACATCAAATATTATCAAGTCTAATATCAAATATTATCCGAGGTTTCCATCTGCGCTCTTCTATACCCCGAGTTTTGTATTCTATTCTATTTCTAGTTGCTGTTACTTTTGCATACATCTGTCAGACAAATGAACATTTTATGTCGACAAAAAAATTCAATAATTTTGTTAACATGTGTAATAATGTAAGGAGATTATGATGTGAGGTAGGTATGCACCCATCGCCGTCATAAGTCGCTTGACGATTTAGACGAAATGTAAAAAGCCACTCTGAGCACTATCCTGGAGGAGGAAACTCCCTCAGCCTTACCTCGTCACTCAAAAGTTAGGGTGTAAAGCTAAATAGTGCAGCTGCGCTGATGGACATTGGATCTTCAGTATTCACTTGACTATGGCCATAGCTATTTGCCACTTTCGTGTGTAACAAGATGTTGGTACGGGAAGTTTACACTGTACCTACTTACATTACACTTACACCGATTAAATATTAAAGCAGAAAAACAGACAGTGTCATGCAAAATTTGAACATTCTTAGTTAGTAGCTATAACTTAGGACTCCTTCTCAACTTTGGACTCCGTCTCATAGTGGCGACAAACAAAAATACGATAACAGTCAGGGCGACTGTACGATATGTCGACCATCAGAGGTACGACAGCACACCAGTTCGCTTCATGAGACCTGGAAGCGAGAGCCCTTACGTCGTTGTACCAATGGCGCAAGGAGTTGCTGGAGCGGGGCCATAGGCCGGAGCCCCGAAAAATAAGGGGCTGAGCCCTTATTTTTCAGCTCAGCCAGCCCAGCCAGCCCAGCTCCGCCAGGAGACATGGAGGATGCGACTTGAGCAACCAAGGTGGGGGAATCCACCATCTCGGTGGTGAGGTAGATCATGGAGGAGTGGTTGGAGAGGCACCACGGTGACCTCTCCTACCGGAAGTGGCAGAGAAATACCGGACACGGGTGCTTCGGTAAGTATCTGTGGCGCACTCACCGGGAGACGACGCCGCAGTGCCAGCACTGCCAGGATTCTGGCGAACACGCTCCACACGTTGGTGGAGTGAGTGCCCAGCGTATGCGAGTCAACGCCGGGATCTCGTTGCGGTCCTGGGCGTGGACGTTCTCTCGTTGGAGACCATGGTGAGGGCCGTGGTCTCCGACGGGAAAAAGTGGCACGTCGCCGTCTCTTTCTGCGAGCAGTTAATGCGCGCGAAAGAGACGGCGGATTGGGAGCGGGAGAGAACCCTGCCCCTCGAGTTCCGCAGTCTGCGGCGAGGACGCCGTAGACTCGTCTACGCCTGTTACTGTCAACCTCCATGATCGGGGCCTGCGGCCGGCAGTTGGCCGACTCGCCGTCCTTACAGAAGCAGGTCAAGACGGAGGCGTGTCGTGTGTGTCCTACACACGCCTGCCAACCCACCGATGCGGGATAAACCCCGACCCCACCAGGCCAGACCGCCAGCGCAGGTCAAAGTCCGCCCTTAACCCTGGGGTTATCCTTTCGAGGGCTTACCCGGGGTGTCCGGAAATGGACACTTGGGGAGGACACCGTGTGGTTTTAGTCGGTCCGATTCTGACACGTTCACCCCATCGTTGGCACCGATGGGGTGAAGCCCGTGGGGGTTTCCACACGTATAAAAAAGTGCATCACCTCGACGTATGTACGTTACTGCTACTGTTTTCTCGGCTAACGATAGGGCGATGACGGAACTTTTGATTGACGATCGATGCGTGACACTGACGAACATTGCAGCGAAGTATTAATAATAATAAAAACTGGATATTGGAAAATAGGTTGAGCTGATGTAACGTACTGTCACCCTATCAGTTCTCGCGTATTTATATGTTGCAGCTATGAGAGGGAGTCACAACTTTGTATTAAAAATGATTGTGAACTTATTTTTCAGATAAAAATGCTATAATGCGCCATTTTGAACTACTGGACTGTGTTGGGAAGTGATGGACGTCTAAGAAATCGTGTGGATGTTTCATCTACTAATGCTGATTTAATGGCGGTGATGTAACATTGACGACCAATACAGCAATGAAACCAGTGCACGGGGACACCGTGTCGAACGATAATAGTTCCTCGAGTGCATGGTGCAGTTATAGCAATCAATCAGGTATATCCTTCAGACGTTTATCGTCTCTTCAAGGTGCTAAAACCGACCGAATTTTACATGATAAGTATATACCACTAAAAGAAAATAATTTATTGGAAAAACTGGTGAAAACCAGGGTACTATATGAAGAGCTTAGACATCAAATACTATCCAGTAGTCTTAGCACAAATAGCAAGCCAAATTTAATACCAGGCAAACCAGCTTTAGGGGCGGGTAAGCATATTTTAAAAGCGAATAAGAGTAAAATTATCGAGCTGGTGGATTTAGTAGATAAAGGTGTTATTTTGAGACCGGAAAAACTGTGCGAATGTTGTGACTGTAACAACTATAATACTGAAACAAGATTCAAATATGGACCTAAAGAACGTAGACAAAGACAAATCCACGCTGGCGGCTGTTTAACCTCAAAATCGAGTATTATTTCAAAGAAAATAACTATTGGAGAATCGCGTTTAGAAATCAGATTTAAAACAAAAAATATCAAATCTGATCCATGTACTTTTCAATTTAGCGAATTCCTCAAACATAAGTCGAGAGAAGCGTTAGCGAGAGATCACGGGAAACCGTACTATAACACGCACAGAACCTCTAATAAGAAATCACATCATAAATTGAAGCGCTCTAAGCCTCATTTCATGGATGTGGCTAAATTATCTGTTTCGAAAATAAAACAGTCAGCGTATAAAGATGTTAAACACACGAAATCTATAACAAAAAAATCTTTAGAACCCATAATAAACCATCGTCATTATTTGAAAACCAAGCCTTGTTGTTATTCAAACATCACTCAAAATAAGCTGATTACAGATTTCCCTATCACGGCTGATAATAAAGAAAGTAGCTGTTTATTAACAAAGGATCTCACTTCGAATGTTGATGTAAAACTTGATAAAAATTGCTATATGGGAAACTGGAATTATAAAATCGAATGTCCTAATGAAAAACATTCCCGAGATAATTCAAGAAACGCCAAACACAGAATATCAGGCAGTGTTAAGAAAAGTTTGCCATTTACCTTGGATATAAAGGTAAAAGCAGAAAAAAATACCATTAAGAAAATGGAAATCAATCTGTGTAAATCATGTAAAAAAGATACTGGAGACAATCATGATGATAGTTCAGAAATTCTGAAGCTAAATGAAAATTTTAATATAATAGCCTTAAGCCAGATAATAAATTCAAAAAAATATCCTTTGCTTTTACAAGGACAAAATACACACTTTACGACAAAAAACAGCTTGTCGTTAGCTAGTTCTAAGCGATCTATACCACTATTATCAAATGACTCCACACCTCAAGTAGATTCAGGATTGTTATTTAGTGAAACCAAATGTAAGACTTTTGAGAAAGCATGTTTATGTTGTAGAGTAGTTCAAAGAGAACATTCATCCGGTAACAAATATGATAATTCATATAAAACGAACACTATAAAATCATCTTTATTTTGTACTGATTGTAAAAAATCTGATCATATCACTACCGAAAATAAATATCTGGACAGGAAACTCGCCAAATCTACTTGTTTTAGCCTAATTGAAAACAAACTGTTACTTGAAAATATGGCTATAAATCCAGATCAACTTATAAGTGACATGAGAACAGATCGTCGCAATAACAATAAGAATTCAAACACATGTGATAAACGCATAATAGACACCTACAATTTACCTCTACAGTATAAGGATAAAAAACATAACTTTGTCAGAAAATTTACTGACGATGGGCAAAAAAGAATGAGCAAAAATGTAAGAAGTGGTAGTCACGCGCTCAAAAAATGCATTTGTACATCCAAACACAAAGCCATGAGCATTAATAATGAAAGGAAAATATCATATGTTACAGACACTGAAAGTATGAAATTTAAAACTTATCAGATTTGTAAGAGTAACTTTCCTAGTTTTAAGAAAGCATTGTTACCAAGTGAAACATTTCAACACACATCTGTCGGACATGATTCTTCAAATTTGAAGTCACCGATAACGCAAAATCCATACACTGCCTCTAATTTAACATCCAAATCACTTGCCACGCTTAAAGAATGCCGATTTATAACAAATCCACTGCACGTAAAAACATCGAATGTTGAAAATTGTCCAATTGCACGCAATCGTAAGAATAATATCGAGTGTTGTTGGCCTATACAATATAAGAAGTCAAAAACAGGGTCCTCTGTAGATAATACGAAATATCAACTGAGAAAACATTGTTTACGTAAATGCTTGTGCTCGTTTAAATTAGGTACTAATAAGATAGAGCATAGTATTTCTAAACCTACTACATTTTCCAGAGCAACTATGATGTCTTTGGATCGTATTGTTTTAGGTCCTCAAATGGTATCTGAATTCTTAGGCGTAGAAAAATCTTCATTCATTGCAAAAACATTGCCCCATTACCTCAGGCAAAGAGTTTCAAATACTCCTGTTAAGAAAACAGGAATTAGCAATGGTGATGGAAGATATAAAGTACCCATCCAAACATCAATTAAATGCCGAAAAGCTAAATCTACTTCTACTTTTTTAACACAATCCGTTTTTCATTTATTCAAAACTAAAAAAGTACACTCATGTTTTGATAGTTATAAAACAGACGTCTCTATCAGAACTCACAAACTGAAAGAAATTGAAAATCTGCAAGTCGAATCACAGAAACTTATAAAAAATGATGCAGATTTCATCACCGTTAATGATTTATTTAGGGAAACCTTTTTATCTGCTCCTGATATAATTCATAAAACGCCGGAATATCTTAACCAGAAAAATAGCAACTTGATTACTTTAAAAGAAAATTCTGGAAATAGTTCACGGAATTATAAACTTGTCAAAATTCAGAAAGAGATATATCTGATGATTAGCCCCTCTTCTAAGTACCGTTTCTCAACTTTAAAATTAGAAAAGAGCAACGATATAATAAATAGTAATTATGCTAGTAAACTTTTGTACAGAAATATTGACAAAGTTAGTAGGCACCAAAAAATTGAAACAGTGGCACAACGATCCCAAAGCAATTCCGAATTAAAAACTATATGTGAATCAAAAACTATGCATGAAGATGACAAATGTAGTAAAGAAGGTGCCAATCGCTCAAAAAGGGTAAATAATCATAAAAATATTTTACCAGCCACAGATTACTGTAAAGTTCCTAACGTCGGTAAAAACCCTAGTAACCACCAGTACTTTGACAAAAACTCTTCTAGTACTATGTCAGTATCGTCAACTATTGCAATCAAATCCAAGAATATGCAGTCTTATTTTCGAAGTAAATTAAATTTGTTTCAAATTAGATCAAGGGTGCACAACGAAACTTTTCAAGTTAAATCACAAATTAACTGTAAAGTCATCAAGAGTATTTCTTCAAAAAAAGTTAGTGTAAAACCATCCCAGGAACATTTTCTAGCTATGGAGGATCCCTGCAAAATTAGATCATTGAAAAGTAAAGTTGATATTGATTTTCCCTCACAAATAGTTAAACCTAATCCTCATCTTACTGGCGTTTCGTCATTGTTAAGAAGTTGTTTTTGCACTATGAATATACAAGTAGATGGTAAAAGAGAACTAAGAAACTTGCCATACAAACTTAAACCTTACGAATGTGCACCATATGATTGTATACCATACGAATGTGATCCCTATGAATGTCAAAAATTAATAATAAAACGATCAATGCGAAAGAAGTCAAGTATAACTTCAACAGAAAAGAAAGTAAAACCTAGTTCTAGCGAAACTTCAAAAACTAGAAGACTTCAGTCATCGTCGATGCGTAGACCTAAACAGACACAATGCCACTGCAATCGTCAACATCACTGTCTCTGTCAGCCTACTGACAACTGTCTCTGCACAGAAGCTTTCAGGTCAAATGTAGAATTTCCTAAAAGGAAACCATATTCTAAAACGTCTGACAAGCATTTGAGAAATAAAGGGATAAGAAATAGAGTTCACAAAAGTATTGCTCACGAAACCAATCCGAATATGAGAGAAATGCATCATAAAACATCAGCAGTATCACCAATACTAAAAAGAGGCACATTGAAATTACAAAAGACAGTGGGAATCAACAGAATGTCAGAATATCAAACTGTAAGTACATCTACACCGTCAACGAAAATAACGCCTCGAAAAACTAACAGAGGCCAATCTACAGAATTAAATAATAATTACTCAGGCTTATTGCCATACCAATGTGAACCCAACATTTGCATTCCTGGCAAGTGTGACCCTATTGAATGTTTAAAGTTAATAAATGCAAGAAAGAAACATGCAAAGGACATACATAATACCAAATCTGGTGCGTTAAACAAAACATCTATTTCACACTTGTCGTCAAGCATGAAAAAAAACACACATCGAGGCCAATCTATCCAATCAAAATATTTTCTCCATAAACCGGTTGCATCCAGAAACTTACCAGTAAAACTCAGAGAAGTGAAATCTAAACATGCTGTCTCAGTGAACATACCATCCACCACATCGGGGAGACAAGCCGTCAAAATAGGCTCAAATTTTAATTTCAGTGTGGAATTTTATAAAGATCCTGTTAGTCGAGTTGAAAATCCTGCTAGTCAAGTGGAAAAAAGACCAATAAACGAATTATATGGACAAAAGTATCGAGTAAACAAAACGAAAAGTCTTAAACGAAGTTCTAGGAATGTAATTTCTCAAACAGCAGAGAAGTTAAGAAAAGAACAACAAGAAGAACTTTTCAACAGAAGTTCCCATGCAGACTCGCTTCAACGTGGGCAAACTACTATAACACGATCATTTTTGAAACGTTGCTTTTGTACTGCAAAGTTACAAGGTTATAAAAAAAAGCGAGTGTCAAGAAAAACATACAAAAATGTTAGTTCAGGAACACATGAAAAAACACCGTTGAAGACTTTAGGGGAATCCGTTACGATAGTAAGACCAGTTAAGACTCAAACAAGATCCCAAGGCTGTGTATGCAAAAGTAGTTTTGCGCGAGGCCAATGTAAATGCTTAAAATGTATGTGTACAAGAAACTCAAAAACACCGTTGAAGACTTTAGGGGAATCCGTTACGATAGTAAGACCAGTTAAGACTCAAACAAGATCCCAAGGCTGTGTATGCAAAAGTAGTTTTGCGCGAGGCCAATGTAAATGCTTAAAATGTATGTGTACAAGAAACTCCATAGATAAAGGATCAGGCACTGAAAAATATCCCCGTAGTTTAAGTCCAAACAAATGTCAATGTTCAAAAATGTGTGAATGTCCACCCTCTATTAAAAAAAGTGTTGAACCTATTAAACCTATTGAACCTGCGACTGAAAAACACCGAATAAAGTCAATCTCAACAACTTTTTCAAAAATCTCAAAAGCACGATCGACACAGTCTATGCGCCAAACTACGCCATCCCTCAAAATAAGACAAGTAGAACCAACCTTATCACCCGACACAACGAATGAAGTGCAACCAATGGAAGACTCTTTGCATAGGCAATCTGTAAGAATTGGTTCCACTTTCAGCTTTGATATTGAATTTCATAAAGATCAGCTATTTCCAAACGATGAAAAAGTTCAAGCAGCTGCTGAAGCTATTAAATCGACTAGAGAAAAAATGCACGACGTGAATATAAATAGGCCTAGGAATAAAGTATATAAAAGTTTAGGAAGTTCGTTCAATAGTCTTTCCTCTGAAATTAATAAAGTTAAAGTTGTAGGTCCAATGCTACGGAGATGTTTATGTACTTTGAAACTACAAGATGAAAAACAAAGTCAACAAGGTAGTCAATCGCTGCATCCTTATTATTCTATGTCTACTTCTATGCACAAAGGAACAGGAACACCTTTTAGCCGTTCCATACCAAATTTTCACAATAGAGGTGTAATGACAGTCTACAAGTTAAGAACGTATCCGTATAAGTTGGCACCTCATGAATGTGAGCCTGGTGTATGCGTTCCTGGGGAATGCGACCCTTATGAATGCTTAAAACGGATGAATAGACGTCACGCAGGTTCAGGTACAGATAGTTATTCAACAAAATCTGCGTTGAGTATGACGGGACCTGGACGTAGGTATCGAGATAATAGAGTACAGTTTTCCCCAAGAGAACGAGGACCGAGGACCCGGGAAGGATATACTAGATCTCGACCAATGCCAAGACCACGTAATGGTGGTTTTGAAGTTCGCCAAAAACCAAAACCAACTGGTTCAAACAGACAAGCCGTAAAGATAGGTTCTAATTTTAGTTTTAATGTTGAGTTTTACAAAGATAGATCAAAAGGTGGTGAAGGTACCAAAGTTATCTCTAAACCTTGTCCCACTCCCTGTCCCAAACCATGTCCGGAACTTTGTCCTAAAACTTGTCCGAAACGTTTTATGAATAGTGGGACAGATGCCTATAGCGCAACTTGTAGAAATCAAAAAGCTCAACGCAAACAGGGACACACACGAAACAGAGATTCGCAAGTCTGGGGTAAAAAAATGCGTTCGACTATGACGGGGGTAGGTCCTTTTCTGAAACGGTGTTTCTGTACATTGCAATTGCAAAGACGTCCACAGAAAGAGTTGCCGCATAGAGAACAAAGACATGACTCGGACAGTAGTTCAATTGGTACCAAAACAGCTAAATATCAACCACCAGTAAATTATAGGGAACAGGGTACTCGTCCTAGAAGAAGACACAGATATCATGGAAGAACACTTGATCCAAACGAATGCGAACCTGGTGTATGTGTGCCTGGCCAATGTGACCCTTATGTTTGTTTGGATAGGATCAAAAGACGAAGAATGCACTCAAAACACGTAGGCCCTGGTAGGCACAAACTTCATTCCGTTTCTAGTTCTGTAACAGATCCTTACCGACGGAATAGAAATCGTTCAGTTTCTAGTTCAATGATGGACTATAGACCTCGGCTCGACCACCGACCTAAGAATACTCAAAATGCCTACAGGCATAGAAGAATTGAAAGACCAATGGCAAGAGAACGTAGCCCATATCCCCGTGATCACCAACCTTGTCCAGCTTCACACAGGCAAGCAGTACGTCTTGGTTCCAGTTTCAGTTTTAATATAGAGTTTTATAAAGATCGTAATCAACAGGGTGCGGGTGGGGGTCCTCCTGTTTATCATAAACGTACAGAGCGCCCAGCGCCTGTTCAACACGTTAGGTATATTAAAAGACCTGTACCTGTTAGAAGACTACGCACAGATAGCACAGGAAGCGGTCCAATACCTGCGAGAACTAGGAGTATGTCATCGTCTAATAGAAATCATCTAAGAAATCGACGTATGCAAGCTAATTCAAGAACTTTATTGAAAAGATGTTTTTGTACTTTAAAGCTCCAAAAAATTGGCACCCATCAAAGGGTAACCCAAGAGAGTAACACTACTGTAGGGACAATTTATAGAACAGCTGGTTCACAATTAAGACGAAAAGACGAAATTGTTCCTCAATATCGACATTTTGGCACTAGGACTAGAAGACGTCATAGGTTAGAACCTTATGAATGTGAACCTGGAGTGTGTATACCAGGGCAATGTGACCCTTATGAATGTTTAGAGCGAATAAAACGCAGACATCTTAGACATTCAGGAACTGGCATGGGTTACCCTCACACTAGGTCAATGTCCAATATTACTCCTCATTACTATAGATCTAGATCAATGAATACACCAATGTATAGAGAGCCTAGGAAAAAGCATCATGGAAGATCCGCAGAATCACCACGAATGAGACATACTCCGCCGCGAATGAGACAACCACCGCCCCGACCTTCACGAGCTCTAGAAAACATTCACAATCGTCAAGCGGTACGTCTGGGTTCTAGTTTCAGTTTTAATGTTGAGTTTTATAAAGATAGATCAAAAGCACAAAGGAAAAAAGAAGCTCCATGTCACCCTGCAATATGCAGAGAACCTGATTGCACTTCTTTAAAATGTAAAACCTCCTCCTGTAGTACGTCATGCCCCGTTACAAATCAACGAAGTAGAAATGTTCAATCACAAGGTGGAGGCCATAATAGAAGGTTACAAGCAAGAAGCACAAGAACAGAATCGAGGGGCTCTGGAGTACCCTTGTTGAAACGTTGTTTTTGTACCTTGACACTGCAGCGTGCAGAAGTCAGATCTATTAACCCATTTAACAGCAATCTATATTCTCAAGATCAATCCACATGTACAAAAAATAAATATTATGAACCAGATGTACCTTGTAATTTGCGTGATGACTGTGACTGTGAGCCATTTAAAAGAAGAGGGCTGAGGCGTATTTCAAGAACATCAGGTGCCTACATGGCAAGATCGCGAGATGTATCTGGAGGTCAGTTAGGATCAAGATTTATGTCAAATGATTCCCAATACAGTGTATCCAGATGGCTTGGAAGAAACATGCAAAGCAGTAAATCTGGATGGTGTAGCAGAAACCCACAACGCAGTATATCCAGGTGGTATGATAGAAGTCCATCGGAAAGAGTAGAGACAATAGTAGAAGAACCACGGTTTCAAATGTTTAATAGGCCTAATACTAAACATACTGTCAAAATTAGCTCCAATTATAACTTTAATATTGAATTTTTTAAAGACATTATCTTTCCTGATCCTTGTGATTGTGAAGCCGAAGAAGATTCAGATGAAATATCGGCAATCACTAAACTTCAGCAGACATTATATCCGCGATTAAGGTATAAAAAGAGTCGAAAATATTTTTATGAAGGTGATGATAGATCACTGTCTACTGAGCGCTATCATCCTAGGTTTCATCGTTATAAAACATTAACTGCTAGAAATTATGAAGAATACAGAAAAGGTGCGAAGACTAAAAAAGAGCTAGATGAGCGTAGTAGGAAAACTAAAAACGTGAAAGATCTAGATGAACACAGTAAAAAATCGAAATCTGGTAAAGAGCAAGACGAACAAATAAAAAAAATGAAATCTGGAAAAGAGATAGATGAACGCAGTAAGAAATCGAAATCTGAGAAGGAGCAAGATGAACAAATAAAAAAAATTAAACCTGGGAAAGAGATAGATGAACGCAGTAAGAAATCGAAATCTGAGAAGGAGCAAAATGAACAAATAAAAAAAATTAAATCTGGGAAAGAGATAGAAGAACGCAGTAAGAAATCGAAATCTGGGAAAGAGATAGATGAACGCAGTAAGAAATCGAAATCTGTAAAAGATCAAGATGACCAAATTAAAAAAATGAAATCTGGGAAAGAGATAGATGAACGCAGTAAGAAATCTAAATCTGTGAAAGATCAAGATGAACAAATTAAAAAAATGAAATCTGGGAAAGAGATAGATGAACACAGTAAGAAATTGAAATCTGAAAAGGCCCAAGACAAACACAGCAAGAAAATAAGTATTGGAAAAAAATCAATTGATCGCACTCAAGACAGTGAAAAAAATATTAAGCCAAAGAGTAAGCTCTTTAAACGCTTGCGTTCCAGTAAGGGATTTAAATGTATATGCCCAACAAATCAAGACAATTGTTTATGCACATTAAATCAAAATAAATGCTTATGCCCATCGAATCACGCAAATTGTTTATGCTCAACTAACGGTAACTCAATTAAAGTTTCAAAAGGTCACATGAAATATAAATGCTTATGCCCACCTACTGAGCCCAGTGTAAAACAAGGCTCATTGCGAAGTAAAAAAGCAAAAAGTATACAGCCTGATAATGTATTTCTTAATAAAGCCATCACTATTGCACGAGTTGAATTAGGAAAGCAAAATTCTAAATTATCAACAACTAGAACGGTGCCCAGATTAAAACTATCCAAATTATATGTGCAAACGGAAGATAGTGGTATTAGCGTAGCACCAACAACTGAAACAAAAAGAAAATTATTAATGAAACGTGGTGATTCTAGAGCATTTGCTGCCGATGAAGTGCCCATAAAAGAATTAACTTCAGGAATACTGTACTTATGTAGATATAATCAATTAAGGTCAAAATCTGAACAAAGTTTTAAAACCTGTGACGTTATTACTGCTGATCGATCTAAAACATTTTTAAAAATTAGGAGAGAAACATCCTCCACCACATCCTACAAAGTAAAGTCTGAAGAAGTTAGTTCTAAAGCCCTTACTTCAGTTTTACATGTAGCGTCGTCAGCATCATCCGCATTAAAATCTGAACTGAGTAAATGTCCTTCTTATACTATTACAGTTAGCCAATCAAGAATACATATCAAAAAGGAAAACAAAGAATGTTCTGCAGAGCAGATGAAAACAAAATATATCTACGATCACTCTTCTAAAACCGATATTGTTGCACAAGTTGCAGCAAACCTTCTTGAGCAGAAGCATAAATCATCTCAGCTGCTTAAGTCGCCTGGACTACATTCTTGCATATTTACTTCTGTCCGGGTAAAGAAAACTAAAAATAGAATTTCAAGTTCAGGAACGCTGTTAAATTTTGTATGCTCATCGAAATTAAGAAAAACAAAATCGGTAGATGGTATCTGTAACGCTATTTTGAATACTTGTCCCAATATGTTAATCAAAATGAGACCTAGCACATGTAATAAATCTACCTGTGAGACTAAGACTGAACAATGTAAATCAGCGGTTAATGGTTCACGATTGGATCAAATTAGACCGTTATCGATATTTACTCCAAAAGAATATTGGGTACAATATCAAATGCAACATTCTAAATTCTCCAAACGTTATCAAGATAAGTCATCAGTTACGCATAAAAACTCTAAACAGAACCAGACAGAATGTACTGAAATAGAAACCATCATGGCATACAGTCCATGTAAATTTTATAACTCCAAAAGTACAATGCTATTAAATGATAAATCTACAGTTACTTGTAACAATATTTGTTGCTTATTCTGTAGTAGTAACTCAAATATAGCAGCAAAACAAAATATATCCGAGATGAGGACATGTTCGTCTTGTGAATATCATAATCAGTTTTGTTTAAATCACAATCATGAAGAAGGAGATAGAATGCTTAACATAAATAAGAGCCCGATGATAAAAAGAAATGAATTGAGTATGGAAGCAATTAACATAGAACCGTGGGATCCACTTGTGTACCGATTTTTACGTGCACTATCAACGACAAAGAAAAACAATCAATCGGAAAGTGTCGTTTTAAAAACCTCCAAACACCGTTTTAAATTTACTACAACTGAGTCGTGTTCTAAAAAGTATAAAGATTCAAATAACAAGTGTACATATAAAACTTCGTATCGTAAAAAATTCATGATTTATAGGAGTTATCCGCGACACTTCGGTAACGTAGATAAAGTCGGCAATTTAGTCAATTCGCGTAAGACAGGTATAAAATTCATGGAAAAATCTCACGCTTGCTGTCGAGCTCAACGTAAACGCGCTATTCTACAAAAATCTTCAAAATCGCATATGGGTGAAATGCAATTTTTGTTTATGCCATCTGGCTCTGATAGTATTTCGGAGAAAACTCTAAGTAAACAAGATACAAGGACATCGACAAATACTTCACACAATAACACCTATAATACAGTTCTACTGTCATCTGGTTTTCACGACAATACTAAACATTTAAATTTACAAGGGAGTAGAGATAAGTTTGCACTAACTACTGACTCATTACAACGACAAATAAAACTATCGACTCAGTCAGTTACAGTTAATACAACCTCATCAGACCTTAAATGTCTTCTGATGTGTTCCAATTACAACATTGTCCCATCAGCAAAGAATAATTTGAAAAATACTTTTCTTTCGAGGGATCGGCGAAAACCCTGTCCTTGTTTTTTTTGTAAGAAAAAAGGTACTTCTAAGTGCCCGAAAATTAAGAGAATAGTCAAATGTAACTTAACGGGTGGTGGTGCTCCTGTCACAGAAACTCCAACAGACTCAATAGCAATTAGCGAAATCCAGAAAGGGAGTTTTTATGAAAGTAAAATTTGTATTGCTGAAGCTAGTAAACAAATATCGGAAGTGGGCAGTCTAGAAACGAAAGACGACATCTCTGCCAAATTACAACCGTGCTTAGAACAGTTTGAAAAAGATGACCATTTAAAGACAAAACGAGTTTTAAAAAACCGCAGTCATCCCTTATTCATTGCTAAAATATTGACTTGTATAAATAAACTGAGACCAGCAAGGTATAAAACCTTGTGCGCTGGAAAGGATGTCTTTGAACCAAAACATGCTTCTGACCATTTAAAAAGCACTTCTTTTAAACAAATTCGCATAAATTTAGCAAGAGTAATAAAAGACACCCTGCAAAAACGTGCTTTCAAATATCCACATTTATTGAAACAAAAAAGAAATCCAAATAAAGAAGTGTTTCCAAAACCTTCACGAGTAAGTCAAAATCCCGTTGACATAGGTTGTAATAAGTTAGATGTATCATCTCTACGAAGAAAACACTATTGTATTTACTGCTTGTGGCCACGATTTTATCCACATTTCATTACTTTAGTGAGAGTGTGGAGACAATTGATAGATGTTTTGCTGTTTGTTTTGTGGAGTCCATGTTTATTTAGCGCACAGTTGTGTAAGGCCTTTTTGTGTTGCTTTATTAGGTTCAGGCTACATTGCTACTTGAAATAAAATGTATGATTTTTCTTCAAATATTTAATTAAGTTTCGCAAACCCCTACCCATATGGATAATATTAATCTCAACGTAAGTATCAATATGAAATATTTCGAGCTATCTAATACTACTTCAACCAATTAGAATAAAAGTATTTTTAACGGATTCTAGCGCGATTGCTTTTGTATGTTATTAACCGAGGAGGAAGTTCTATGTTCGTCTGTATCTGTTTTTTATGAATAGATATCTCTGTCATTTGTGAACCGATTTAAAAAAATATTTTTGCTTGGGTTTGGTTTAACTCCAAGTTGGTCCCATATAAATTTTAACAGTATTGGACCTAGAATCAGAGAAGCAGCAGGAAACAACTCAGAATCAATTGAAAATGTGAAATTATTGAGGTACTAGCTGTTGCCCGCGGCGTTGCCCGTGTGTATTTCGGTTATTGCGCGTGGACGTCCATACGAACAATCATCCATATTTCATCCCCTCATGCGGCAGCGAAACAGCGAAAAAACTAAGTAGTAAGGCAGAGTTTCGCATATGGTATGTTTCACTCTTGCACTAAGCTAAATGAATGGTTGCGATCTTATCCGTGTAAATTCGCAAGGAACTTCGATTGGCGTTACGAGTCGCAGACACAGAAGCAGACTCCATGATCGGGGCCAGAGGACGGCAGTTAGCCGTCTCGCCGTCCTTACAGAAGCAGGCCGTGGCGGAGGCGTGTCGTGTGTGTCCACACACGCCTGCCAACTCACCGATGCGGGATAAAACGCGACCCCACCAAGCGAGGCCGCGGTGGCAGCCAAAGTCCGCCGTTAACCCTGGGGTTATCCTTTCGAATTATCGCGACTAAAACCACACAGTGTCCTCGCCAAGTGACCCCACTTGGGGAGGACACTGTGTGGTTTTAGTCGGTCCGATTCCGACTCGCCCACCACATCGTCGGCACTGATGGGGTGAAGTCCACAAGTATAAAAAAAGGAACTTCGATTACGCAGACAGAAGCAGATTCGCATTCGGCACGATCACCTTCGCATGCGTATGTGTAGGTGTACTAAAGGCGTCACAGGCGTTTTTGAATTTTTATTATCAAATAATCATAATGTAATTGTATCAGAAATGTGATATACAGAAAAAGACTATTTAGCCATACTTAATTCAATATCATATGACTCCTCCCTTGGCTCGAACACATGCCCAGATCCTCCTGGGCATGCTGAGAATCCAGCAATGATTGAGTAGCATTGAGTTGAACAGCATTTCTTGGGGTAACCTTTCCCATTCTTGAATGGCGGCTTCCCTGAGTTCTGGCACTGTCTGGGGACGTGGCTGACGGATCCAAACAGCTTGCTTAAGAGCTTCCCACGCGTGCTCTATTGGGTTTAAGTCAGGCGAGCCGGCAGGCCAGTCTAACCTTGTGATGACGTATTCTCAGAGAGCAATATTGACTCGTTAAACTCGATGGGCGGGCGCATTATCATCGACCAGTACAAATTGGTGCCCATGGTTTACTCGGAATGGTCTGTCAATTCCATCATCAATAGCATCGACTCTATGCATGTCTGCTGCCAAGAAGCCTCGATACGGGATCAAAGGCATTCTAGCTGGAATCATAATACCACCCCAAAAGGACACCGATTTCCCCGCCTTGTTGAACTATTTCTGTGGCAATTTTTTGCCTTTCACGATCTCCTGGTCTTCTCCAGACACGGACACGTTGGTTATCTGGATGAGTGGCTGATTCGCGATTCGTCAACGAAGAGACAGTTTTCTAAATTTTCCTTCTTTATCTTCTTCATTTTGCTGAAGCCTAGCCACTGCAATTTTCGACGTTAACGTTGCCGGGATTCAGAGGAGCTCGCCAAGACCTCCGCGCTCGTAATCCAGCCTGGTGCAAGCAATTCCGAATTGTCTGAGTGGTAACTTCAAGTCCACAGGCAGCCCGAACTTCTGCTTTTATTTTAGTAGCGTGGATTGTAAGGTCACGGGCTGCCAGCAGTCCAATACAGCGCTTTTGGACAGCAGTTAAAACAGATGGGCGACCACTGCGGGGTCGGTCAGCTAAATTACCCATCTCGCGGTACCTCTGCAACATGGTCACGACACAGGTTTGGGATATAGCACCTCTGCGTGCTATTTCTCTCGTGGTGTATCCTTCTTCCCTCAAAGTTACTATTCTTGCTCGTAAAACTTCTGATAATCCTCTTGGCATTTTTTCAAAAGTAATGGTTTAGGCCTCACAGCAAAAGCTTCATCAGCAATGAAAATATTACAGATATTTAGAGGCAGGTAGTAGTAGTATTTGGTAGTGTTGAAGGTTCATGTCAGTTTAAATTATGTCGCTGGTTATTAGTATAAAATGCAACGAGTCTAAGTGGGCTCCATTCCACGGCAGCCTGCATAATAGGTAAGTATTAATTTTTTAGGTAGATTTCGATGAAATCGATCTACCTATTGGTTTCTTGACTACTGTCGAATTTAAAAAAAATTTCTTCATAGGAGGTCTAGTTATGACCCCCTGAGTCCGAAATGACCACTGGTCAAAAAGTTTATTTATATATATATATGTATGTATGGTTCCACTTCCCAAAATTTGCGGCACTCTCACGGTCGCATTTTTGCCCCGATCGCTTTCAAACTGCGGTCAAAAATTGTTTGGGTGTAAACTTAGTTTAAGTTCGTGAATTGGTGGAATCCGGCCTAAGGGGACGGTAGGGTCTCACTTTTTGTGAAATCAGTTTTTCCTCAAAATTTCACGTTCCATGAAAGATATTCGAACCGTTCTAATTTTATCCCATAGTATACATGAATACCAACAACTTTTAGTTATAAACCTATACGATTAAAACTTTAACTAAAGGTGGAGAGGGGAAAAACCAAAATTTTTCGGGAAAAAAATCATAACTTCTAACCGGTGAACATTGTTGCTGTCGGAAACATTTTTAATCGATAGGCCATTTTTAAGTCTAAAATAAATGTCTGAAAAGTTTTTCGCTAAAAGTTACCATTTTCGAGAAAAAAAAATTTAACTGTTTAAAGTCCGTAGTTCTCTATATAAAATAATATTAATTGCTTCACGAAATCTACCTGTGCGTTCCCCCTGCGGGAACGGATTTTTTATTATACTATTCTTTCTTTCATTAAAATCCTTCGAGCACCTACTGGGACTTATCTCTGCATCACCCAAGGGTTGACTGGAAGAAATTGTCTCTGGCATTAAGTCCGCTTTTGTACAATTTTATTTGTGTGCATAAAGTTAATTAAATCAAAACGCATCGAGTTGCAGTTTTAGGATTTGGGTAGTATAAAAATATATCTATTGGATAATTTATTCTGCCTACGTACAGTACTCTTTCGTACCACTAGGACTATTCTGTCCATCTTTGACCACCTCGTTTACTACTACTGCTACGAGTACCTTTTTTTTTTTCGTGCGGAAATCCCTTCGGATACCCCCTGCCGGCCAGCGGGGGCGGTTATGTCGGGCTTGAACCGACTAAAACCGCACGCCGTCTCGGGTCGGGTGTAAGGTTGCCCATTATAGAGCATATCCCTCGCACCCCGACTGACCCTGGGCCATCTCCGGTTTCGAGATGGCCCCCTCGGGTTTGGGAACCACGGTGTCCCCGTCTTGCCCCGGTTTGGGGGAGGGGCGCTAGTCGCCCCACCGTCCCGGCCTGCTTCTGCTGGGGTGACAGGCTGCCTCACCTGCCACCCCCAGGCCTGCGCTCATGGAGGACGGAGGTCGTTAAGCGACCTCCGGCGCCTGAGTCGCCTGCGACGCGCGACGAGCATGTTGCGGGCTCGGCGGGCCGGGAGAGTGCTGAACCTCTCCCGGGCGCGCTCCGCCATCTCCTTCGCGAGCATTACATGCTCGCAGAAGGAGGTGGCGGCGGCCCACGCGCTCGCGCTCCGCACCATTGCCGCAATCATGCTGCCGAGCGAGAGGACTCCCACCCCGATGGCTGCCACGAGGTCACGCCTCGGCGCCTCCCACGCCGGGCAGTCCGCCATGCTACGCTACGAGTACCTTATAATGTTGCTCGTCGCCATCAATGGAGTGAATGTAAGGCTATCATAACACCAAAGCTGCCGGCTTGGCGGCATAACCCTTCGGCTTGTTTCGCCTGGCTACAAGCCAGGCGAAACAAGCCGTTGCGTTTGTTCCGGTACGATTAAGGCGAGGATCCCTGAGGAAAGGTGTTTTAGATTAAGATTTTTCGAAAATGAGAAGTCCCTGTATTCTGAAAATAGGCTAGGCTAGGCCATTCAAACTATTATTTTCGGTTATCCGATACACGATGACTTTTACTTTACTAATTTGTTCTCAAAGATTGGTCTAACCCAAAACGCATTCCAGTTTTATTTGATTTTTGTTCAGGTTAGAAAAATAAAAATGATACCATAATGAAGGTCATCGAAGGCAAGATTGAAAAACGGTTATCAAAATTTACGTGCATTCTGAATTATACCCTGAAAATTCAAAATACCTACATTTTTCGACATTTTGATTTGATACTGGCGTCATATTTTTTAGAATAAATGCAGACGAGTCTAAGCCGCCTCCGAGGCGGCTTAGATTCGTGCATTGCTTGTGACCTGGCGGATTGTGATGAATTTTCATGAACGTTTTCTTCCTCACAGTCGGACAGTACCTAAGTCATCGTACAGGCCCATAATGTCCATTGCCGTTCAGGGTTACGAGTTGGCTGGTTTGTGTTATCCTAAATCCGAAATCAATCAATAAATGTTAATTATCGCTCGCTTAATAATGTGCCCGGTAGATGGCAATAGGCTCGCCCCCTATTACATTAGGACCTTAACATAACTGGCGAATCGTGGGTGTGTAATACACCTCTGCCTACCCCTTCGGGGATACAAGCGTGAAGTTATGTTATGTAAATCCGAAATCACGAATAAATCTTAAGGAAAATATCTGAACGATTACATTTTACAAATTACCGGCTCCGCTTCTAAGTATTACGCATACTCATACAGGTTTACTTCCTAGGAGCAACAGTGACAGGAACGGTCTCTTATGTTAGGTTAGGGGATAGCTGAGTCTGTATCAGCTCATTATCTCACTAACTGCAAAGTTCAATTTATTATTATAGTACTTACCTAATACAAAAAAATATTCGAACTGAAATTATACAATTTTTTTACCTTATATTTTCATTGTACACAGACATCGATATAATTAAACCAACATTTTAAATGCTTAAAGTGCTATCACGAAATCATGTTGCAACGGTACACATTACGTTTAGAGTGCGAAAACAAAAGAGAGCAGTATCGACCAAACTCTCAAAAGTGAGAGGGAGAGCCGCCACCCTCTTTATGAGTCAGAGGGGAGGACCCTTGCACGTAGATATTGCGGTACCTACCCTTAGTACAGTGAACGACGTGCACTACAAGCTCATGTCTATCGATCTGGGGTTTTCGTAACTCATCTGATATTAGTATAGAAATAAAACTATTTATAACGGATCTCCCCGCGACCACGGCATCTGAAAAGCAACCGAAACGTCGGGATCAGTGTAAATATTAAAATAACACCAAATAAATCGCGGTTTTTGTTATTATTTTCACATATTTTTGGATAGAACGTATTATTAAACTAACTGTTGCTGGCGGCTCCGGCCCTATCAATACTAATCGTGCCTGCGACTCCAGAAATGGCAGCCTATGAGCTATTCCAGACTGAACGCTATCTCTCTGTCATCTAGATCGGTTCAGAAGTTCTTACGTAATTTAGTTACTAACACTCATCCAAACTTTAGCATTAATAAATAGGCATCAAAAACAATTTACTGCAAATTAAACATTGGGTCCAGCATGATGCCCTGTGAAATCCTTTAAGTATTTTGTTGGCGTCCGAGCACGAGAGCGTGTTTGCCGAAATTTCGAAATGCATGATTCCGTAGCAGCTGTTGCTGTATAGTCGCGAACATATTAACATTGGTTAACTTTGTTTAGATAGATGAAATTATTAACAAAAACACTGACTACATCAGTCTAGTTTTTGAACTAAGCCTAGAGCTAGCTAAAACAGGTTTTAAAATATTTGGAAATAGTTTGGCTAGCAGTTATAGCGGAATTTATATTTCGGCTAGGTATGTTACTGAATTAGTGAAACTCTAAATTGGTTCGTAAATTTTTTAATAGTCAAAGTTCAGTTTATAATGTCAGGATTTCAACAATGTTTAGCTTTGGTTATTATTTTTACCATTTTATTGAAATAAAAATGCCAGTTTTAGGACAGATTTAGGAAAAAGAAACAATCAATTAATCAGCAATCACTGAGTATGTTCTAGATAAGCATTTCAGAACAAAAAGTGTGTCAAACTTCGGAGGTGAGGCGGGAACGGGGAGGTGTTCGGGACGCCTCACCAAAGATTCATAATTTTGACGCCCTTACACTACTTAACAGATGTCAGGTGATGAGCTCATAATCATACAAAATAAATTTAATATACTCTGTGGCTATCACAGGAACAAAAAGTGGCGCCAAGTTGGGTACAGTAGCGTTCAAAAATCTATACCAATTTGTTTGTTCCGTACAGCCAGTCTATTAAACATAGAAGTCATTGTCATCAATCCTAAAAAGTTGTTATGAGGTTATTAAAGAAATACGCTGCAAGCAATGCTGCAAATTGAAAAATGTTCCCTTTATTTTTTTTACTATTTTTAATACTATAACTTTAAAATCTTAAAAGGTTCTAATACTAGTCTACACGTTATCTATACCTACACTTACATAGATTCAATCTAAGTATGCTATTTATAAATGCTAACGTTTGGATGGATGAATGATTTGTTACTTTATTATTTGTTATAATTATAATGCCAGACCAGGCGGAACGTATCTAAATGAAATTTGAAACTGATAGATTGTACATATTCATATAACCTGGAATAGTACATTTAAGAATAGCTTCAGTTACAGTATTAGTATCACGCGGGCGGAGTCACAGGCAAAGGCTTGTAAATATATAATTACTTTAAAGATATCAAACCCAAGACGCAAATAATGTTGCTGCTAAACTTTGTTCTCTCACGAAAAAAACATTATTTCCTTTCAAAATTGAGACAGTCACCAAATGAAGATGGTTCCCTCTTTAATGCCAGTCAGTTAAGCCTAAACACGGCCTTCTATCCGTGTGGGTTATAAACTTTTCCGTGTGACGTGGCGGTTTATTTCACCAACTTTAGGGGAGCTGAATTGCATTGCACTTTAGAATATTTCACTCGAGAGACTGGCAATATCGCATATTATTATTGAACATTGTAACATTCAAATAACTGTATATTTAGTATTCCACTAATTTCGGGCATTTCATGACTAGCTTCTAAACTCTGTTAAAGGAGTTTAGTTCGACGTGATCTCGTGTTACTCAATTAATTTCATTGCGTACATCAGACTAAGTAAATATTTGAATTTTTTAGCTTCGTGATGAAAGATTTTTTGTTCTCGCTCTTACTTGTAATAGTCATAACACGAAGTGGTCAAAAACAGAAGCGGGCATTACTAGAACCGGCCGTAACAAGAAGTGATCAAAAACAGAATTAGTCATATCCAGAAGAGGACGTCACAAGAAGTTGTCACAGACCGCCTAAACGCCTCCAACGGGGACCAGCTCACCAAGGCTAATGAAGTTTTTTTGAAAGACTTCGCTCAGCCGGGATCGAATCAACTAAAACCACACGTGTTCTGTCCACGTGAATCTTTTACCAATGACCCTGGATATACTGCCGGAAGTAACTCCTCAGGAACCCTGGTAGATTTTGACCACCAGTCATAACGAATACTTCCTGAAATAAATGAGAATTTCAGTCCTTAGTTTTAAACCACCACTCCTTCAAATAAGGTTACGTGTTAGATAACGTGACTAATATGGCTGTCATAATTAACCCCTGTCATTCCTTGCAAAATACCCTCCTGTAATATTAGGTTGCAAAACAGGTGCTTTTAAAATATACTGGTAGATATTGTTGGCCTTTTCGCTACATATGAAAATTTATTATCACGGCACGGTTTAAGAATTATGATGATAATTTGAAAGATCCACTTCACTGCCCACGTTTCATCGGTATCATCATATTAATATGGATACAAACATGATTAACCCTCACTAGGAGTACCAGGTATCCTACTTTAGACTGACAATTGTGTTGAGGATAACAATAATTCTTAATAATTTTTTTATTGCTCTGTTTATTGGTTAGTATTTATATCGTAAGGAAATTCGGATATTTTAGATGTCGTTGCCTTATACCCCGCAGTAGTAGATCGCACAGTCTGCGATCAAATTTATGCGAGCGATCACCAAGCTTTATTAGTAGATGTTTTATTTGAGATAGGAACTAAATAAGTAGGTAGTTACTTTATTAGGTACTAAGAATAGTCAGTCGAGCAATGCTATTCTGAAAAAGCTAACAAGATGACGTCAGCAACGTTTGTTGGAGTAAAAGTTATCGTCGGTGAAACCGATCGATGAATGGTGTGAACTGTGACTCACTCGCAACTGCCTTTGATCATCTTCTGTTTGCGACGCGAATAATGGACTAGTCATTATATTTTGAACAACAATAGCTATGAAAACAGTTGAGGATGTATAGTTAGGTAGGTAAAACAATATCCTTGAAACTTTAATGTTTTGTAAAATTTGACAACTCCGCCAAGAACCCGTGTTTTATGGAGGTATTTTATGGATTTCTAAAATTCGAATAACTTTGTAATAAGTAGGTACTTACTTATAAGAGTAGAAATTATGACTTACAGATATATTTAGAACTTGCTATTAGAATTCATACACGCCTTTTTTAGGGTTCTGAGTAGCCAACTGGCAAAAAACGGAACTTACAGATTCGTCATGTCTGTCTGTCTGTCCGTCCGTATGTCACACCCACTTTTTTCCGAAACTATAAGAACTATGCTGTTGAAACTTGTTAAGTAGATGTGTTCTGTGAACCGCATTAAGATTTCCACACAAAAATATACAAAAAAAGACAAAAAATGTTGGGGCTCCCCATACTTAGAATTTAAACTCAACATTTTTGAAGTGAAAACTTCTTTACCGGCGTTGTGCACTTTTTGTAATGGGTAAAAAAGGTTAAACTCGAGTCAGGACACGTTCAGGTCACGTGTCCTAATTCGAAAATTCGTAAGATGTTTGCAGACAAATATAGAAGCGCTAATTTCACACTGTACCTACTTAACAACCTTGGTGGTGCGTTCGTCTAATGAGTGGTCCGACCGAGGCCCAAGAAACACTTTTGTTATCATATAAATTTTTGTAATATTTATTCTATTTTGTGTCATAAATCTATTGATATAAAATGGAAATTAAACAAAGTGCATCTATTAATGAAAAATGTGACGAAGAAATAGCGAAAGAAGATGGGTGAGTACTTTATAAATATATTGGCGATAATGGTTCTGGTAATAATGATGGTGAAAAAGTCGTTGAAATTATGGATGGAAGTTGATTTTTCTGAGATAAACTTTTTAATGTAAAATAATTATTTTACATTAAATTACAATTGTAATAGTTCTAAAGAGTTCTTTAATGTGATATAAATTGTCATGTTTGTGTATGATAGCGCAATAAATGAATATTGTATGTTACCACATAAATTATAGTACTTTTATACTGAAGTTTTCACTTCTGCCGGCACTCGCGGAGTGCAACAAGTCGTTTTTTTTTTATCAAACCCGTGTATCTATGGATAGGTCTTCAAAAATGATATTGAGGTTTCTAAAATCATTTTTGTCTAAACTGAATAGTTTGTGCGAGAGACTTCCAAAGTGGTAAACTGTGCCCCCCCCCTGTAACTTCTAAAATAAGAGAATGATAAAAATAAAAAAATATATATGCTGTACATTACCATGTAAACTTCCACCGAAAATTGGTTTAATGAGATCTAGTAAGAAGTTTTTTTGTAATACGTTTTAAATCGTAAACCGCAATTTACATTTCATTCGGTCAACTCAAATATAAATTTTACCTGCTGCTACGGAACCCGAGTCCGACTCGCACTTGGCCGGTTTTATTAATGAAGACGAAATCCTAGCAACTTCGATCGATCAGCTAGCCACGATAGAGTATGTATTGCAGTTTTATTTTTTACTAGCGGCCTGTAAGGCTTCGCACGGGAAAATTCCATACTTTATTCCCTTATCGTTGAAAATCTTAAAATCCTTCCGTAGTGGATACTTATAACATAAAAGGTATTATTTATGAGATATTATGCGAAAACTTTATGTTGTTGTATACGATTTTATGTTGTTGCAAATATCCACGGTATCCACGGGAGAATCATAGTAGTAAAACCATATGGTATAGTACAACTAGCTAAACTGATAAATAATCCCTATATAAATATTGGCATGTAGTAATAAATGATAGTATTTCTGGGGAACAGGCCATATTTCTTTACCCGTCGGCGGGCGGCCCTTGAATCAATCGCGTGTCGAGTCCCCGCTGTGACACGTCTACACGCATAACACTGCAGCACGCGTATCGCCTTCCACAACTATATATTTTAATAGTTGTGACCCACGGTTAGCAGCAGTAGGACAATGGCCTTCAGCCGTTCTCATTTATGCATAGTATCCATTAGTCCTGAGCAAACTGAAATTTGGGCTTATTAAGTTTGCTTTAGCTTAGTCTAAACATATGACTGTGTCTTTACGTTACCTACTGTGTGTTCTTAAATATCTCCACACGATGTCAAAGCTCGCTAGAACCCTACCATAAAACAGGATCTATTAGCAGTTCTCGTCCCTCTAGGTACTAAAAGTCAAATGAACAACACGTAAATAACACCTGTACGTGTTATATACGAAGTAATATCTGTTTGAATGGGTATATTTGCAATATGATCATGTTTCAATGGTCATGGTCACAGACTCACAGTTGTCGTAAGGTCAGGTTAAGAGGTTATGCCATTAGTGCCCATATATTCGAGTCCTAGTGTCACCACACGATTTAGCTATCAAATCGTTTTACACTATTTCAAATTTCAATCAAATCATTTTCATTGCGCGCTTGACACTATGTCACGGATACGTGCGTTTAAATAGTAATGCAAACATTATTAGCTATTCATTCTTTCTACACGGGGCCAGGGCACTGAAGACTCGTTAAAAAAAATAGCACTCAATCCGCGCCCAAAATGTCTCTTAAGTAATTTAGACTGACCAAAATGTCACATTTCATCGGTTGAAGGGACTGCATAGACGGGCGTGTACAGTGCCGCGGTGCAGGGGCTGAACACACACTAGAAACCGTACGTACTAAAAGATTTATCACGCTGCTTCAACTACGCCGTCACGGTAATGATAAACAACAGAATAATATGAAAGAAAGGGACGACTTGCAGGGCCATATGTAGGTGACAGGGTTGCGAGGGACCTATAGATTTTTGATGTTGATAAATTTATCGCTTGGCTCCCGGCGTTGTAGAATACATTAGCTTTCCTTTCTTCCCGTGGGTTTCATACCAGGCATTTGTGTGCTTCTCCATCCGACAGTAAACTGCTAAAGATAAAGTTTCTGGTTGATGGCAATAAGCTATATTTTGTACTAGTTATTGCCGGCAGCAACCCCTACTGACCCAGAGCCTGCAGCGGCTGGAGGGGATCCTGGGCTCCATGTTCCCAGCGAGAGTGGAGGAGCATGATCCTCCGCGTATGGCTCCGCCTCAGGCGCCTGACGCTGATAATAGCGAGAGCGATGTGCCCGAAGTCAGGGAGAGTGAGTTAGGGGTAGCAGTGCACCGGCTTAAAGCTCGGAAATGCACTGCCCCGGACCCGACGGCATTCCAGGCCGAGCATGGGTCATGGCCCTTGAGGAACTGGGGCCTCGACTGGGGCGCTCTTTAGCACATGCCTCGAAAGGGGCGAGTTTCCAAAGGCGTGGAAGACGGGGCAACTGGTCCTTATCCGGAAGGCGGGGCGGCCGGCGGATCAGCCATCCGGTTACCGGCCGATCGTGTTGCTCGACAAGGTGTGCAAGCTCTTTGAGCGGATCATTGCAGAGACCCTCGTCAAGTACTCACGAACGTGGGGCAAGACCTGGCGGACAACCAGTTCGGTTTCCGCCGGAGGCGCTCCACCGTGGAAGCGATCATGCGCGTTAGGCGCCTGGCGGAGGAAGTAGTCTCGCGGGGTGGAGTGGTGGTGGCGGTGTCCCTCGACATTGCCAACGCCTTCAACACCCTACCCTGGAGCTGCGTTAGGGAGGCGCTCGCGTATCACGGAGTGCCTTCATACCTACGCTGCATTGACGGGGCATACCTATCCGAGAGGGCCATAGTTTAGCCGAGCTGGCTAGGGCCAGGGCGGCAAGAAGTATCGTGCGGTGTTCCACAGGGTTCACTCATGTTCCACTCCTGTGGAACATCGGATACGGTTGGGTGCTGTGCGGTTCGTTGCTCGAGGGCGTCAGCATAACATGTTAAGCTGATGACACCCTCGTGATGGCGCGGGGAGCAACGCACCGAAGCGGGGCACCAAAAGATACGGCAGGAGTTACTCAAGTCGTGGGTCGAATACGGCGGCTATCGCGGCTGATGCCCAACGTTAAGGGACCCTACGCCCCCACTAGGAGACTGTACCTGGGGATCGTGCGAAGCATGACCCTGTACGGGGCCCCCGTATGGGCAGAAACTGGTGGCCCGCAACGTGGCTATTCTAAACAGCCCGTTAAAAGCGATGGCTGTCAGAGTCATCAGGGGGTATCGCACGATCTCCGTCGAGGTGGCACGTCTCCTAGTCGGGACCCCTTCATGGGACCTGGAAGCGAGAGCCCTTGCGTCGCAGTACCAGTGGTGCAAGGAGGCGCTGGAGCGGGGCCATAGGCCGGAGCCCCGATAAATCAGGGCTCAACGGTCCCAGCTCCGCCGGGAACTCATGGAGACATGGAAGGTGCGAATCCACCATCGTGGCGGTGAGGCCGATCATGAAGTAGTGGTTGGAGAGGCAGCACGGTAACCTCTCCTACCGAATGTGCCAGATATTTACCTGACACGGGTGCTTCGGTAAGTATCTATGGCGCATCCACCGGGAGACAACGCCGCAGTGCCAGCACTGCGAGGATAGACAGCGAGGAGAGAGAAAGAAGACACGGCGCTCCACACATTGGTGGAGTGCCCTGCGTGGGCGAGTCAACGCCGGGATCTCGTGGCTGTCCTGGGCGTGGACGTTCTCTCGCTGGAGACCATGGTTAGAGTCGTGGTCTCCGACGGGAGCAAGTGGCACGCCGCCGCCTCTTTCTGCGAGCAGGTAATGCGCGCGAAAGAGACGGCGGAGAGGGAGCGGGAGAGAACCCTGCCCCCCGAGTTCTGCAGAGGAGAGAGAGAGAGGACGCCGCAGACTCGTCTACGCCCGGAACTACCAACCTCCATGATCGGGGCCTGAGGACGGCAGTTGGCCGACTCGCCGTCCTTACAGAAGCAGGCCGTGGCGGAGGCGTGTCGTGTGTGTCCTACACACGCCTGCCAACTCACCGACGCGGGATAAAACCCGACCCCACCAGGCGAGGGCGCGGTGGCAGCCAAGGTTCTGCCGGTAACCCTGGGGTTAACCTTTCGAGGGATTACCCGGGGTGCCCGGCAATGGACACTTGGGGAGGACACCGTGTGGTTGTAGTCGGTCCGATTCCGACACACCCTATCGATGGCACCGATGGGGTGAAGCCGTCCACACGTACAAAAAAAAAAGACGTATTCCCGGCAGCTCCGCACTCTTGAAATGTTGATCCAGTTACCACAACCAACAGGAACCTATTCCCGGGATGAAAAGTGGCCTATGTGCTATTTCAGACTATAATCTATATCTATGCCACATTTCATCCAGATCCGTTCTGCTGTTCTGGTAAGGAATATCCATCTAAACTCTCACATTTTGTAGTATAGTATAAGGCATGTCAATATGACTTCACGACGCGACGGACGCCGTGATCGTAAGCTGTGAGTGAAGCCTAAAGTCTTGTTAGGACAGCGTTCCAATGTACGCATAAAAAAACAAGACTTTAGTCCGTACAAGCCTTAAAAGTCATAGTCAATCATACTTGCCCGAATAAAGATTGTAAAAGAACTGTTAGATTAAGTTAGATTAAGATTGTAAGAATATTTATAAATACATAGATATTACTTATATTTTAAGTGATGCATGCAATTTTTACATGTCGGGAAACTTTGTTACTGGCTAAGAATCCTATGTAATTCTTAATTTATCCACGATATATGTATCATAGCTGTTAAGTTTCTAAACAAATAAATAAATAAATAGATGCCAACAATACTCAATCTCAATATTAAAATGATGGTCTTCAGTTACACGTCTCTATATTATTATTTTTTTGTTTTTTTTTTAAAAGAATATTAGTTACCGAAATTACTAATATTGCCCCTAACCCCTCCAGCTAAGCTAAATTGCTTGTGTTAGGAGTGGGTTCACGTCGGTAGTGTATTGGCCAGGATTCGAACCCGGGACCTCTCGATCGTGGGGTCAACTCCTTAACCACTAAGCTATTGACGCTTCTGTCGCGCCTGTAGCGTTAAATATCTCGTTTGGAAACGGCTTCAACTTCGTCCAATGGATGAATTTGCTGCACGGATTTCCAATTCACATTGCCGAGTGTAGTGACAATCGGCGCATAGGCAATTTCGAGGGGGAAATACAAGTCTGGAATACTAATACCTTGCATTGCATTCATGCAGACTGGCATTTGTGGGGCCGAAGATAGATAGTCTGAGTAGGTCATCATATAGTATTTTTAATCCCCGACGCAAAAACAACGGGGTGTTATAAGTTTGACGTGTCAGTGTGTGTGTCTGTCTGTGGCATCGTAGCTCCCGAACGATCGTTTTGTTTTTATATATATTCGTTCCGTCAATTGACTGCACCCCGCTGGATAGTGAGAAGCTAGGGTGAAGGAAGATATGGGCCACCATCCCAGATGCTGACGATCCTAAAATGGTAGCCCCTACCTTGACGGCCCCAAAAGATGCTTTTTCACGCCCCGCTTGAAGAACCCTGGATTGTAAGAAGAAGGAAACACGTGCGCGGCGAGAGCATTCCAGCTCTTTATCGTGCGACAAAGAAAGGAAGCACCGAACCGCTGAGTTCGGGACTGTATGGTTTCCACCGTGTGCGGATGGCATCCCAGTCCAGCGCGTGTTGTTCTGGATCGAAATGGAGAAGGTGGGATTAGTTGAAAGAGCTCCTCAGAACACTCGCCGTGGTAGAGGCGGTAAAATACAGCCAGAGAGAAAATGTCTCTACGCAGCTGCAGAGATTCTAAGCTATTAGTAATCTCAGGACTCCCATTGATACCGATGGCACGCCGCTGCAATCTGCCGAGAGCGTTTAATAAGTACTGTGGGGAGCCATCCCAGAGATGAGAGCAGTATTCCACGCAGGGGCGAATTTGTGTCTTGTACAAAAGACACCGCTGCTCCGGCGTGAAAAACCGTCTCACCCTGTTCAGAACTCCGAGTTTTCGTGAAGCTGTTTTGAAGACGCTCTCGATGCAGTTTTTATTGTTCAGTTTGCAGCGAAAGTCCATTTCGAGCATGTTAATGTGGTCCTGTAGTCGTAGCGGTGTGTTCTGAAGAGTTGGGAGAGGAAGGGAGGAGGATACCTTAGCTGTAAACTCGCACTTTTTATTTTATTTGGAAAATGAATTATTCGGGTGGGTTCTTAGCTATGTCGGGGGTTTTATTAAATAAATAGATTTTTTTAATGGTGTACCTGGTGTGTCATCTTAGTCTAAACTTTTGCATTATATATTTTTATAATAATAGATGGATGTTTGTTGCCAAACCACGCAAAAACAGCTGAACGGATCTCTATGTTATTTGGCACAGATATATTTGTCTTTCTTTTCTATTATAATCTGGAATAGCACATGCTACTTCTTATCCCGGAAGTCGTTGCCTGTAGGTTGCGAGAACGGGATCAGTAACGTAAAATAACGACTTTAGACGTAAACAGAGATAACTGCCCACCATTAGCTTCTCTCCTTACACACTTCACGATTCTGCCCTGCCCCATTTGTCAAGACGAAACCAATTTGTTACAACCAATTACAAAAAAGATACCTGAATACTTCATTGGTTTCGCAGCAGTTAATCAAAGGAATATTATCTTTTTCATACGTGACGCCGCCAGTAGGCGTGTAAAAGCATACTGAAAATGTAATTAACGCTTATTGGTGTCACGTCCCTCGGTTGTGGTGCTGTGATTTAATTGGCGAAATTGTATTGTGTCATCGGCAGACTAATTTCTGATTCAGTTATGTATTAATCTTTGAATGTAAAATTTGACATACATAGGTACATACAGTCACACCTTTGCCCATCATATGAAAGATGGAGAGAATCGGATGCTCTGACTTTCTATGCACTCTCACAAAACTGTGAAATGAATCATACTGCTGCTTAAGGTTGATACTAAACGAGAGGGAGGTATTTACCCGGTGTTTCAATGTGTGTGTGACTCAGTTTTCGAGATAGATACATAAAAAAATGAGGGAAAAAAAGTAATGCATTTCGAGCATTAGCAAGTTCAAAAGAAAAACTTAAAAGCAGCGTAAGCCGATTGTTTTAGCAGGGAACACTGGCGGCAATGCTTCCAAATATACGTAGAGGATTGATTTGTTTTCCGCCGAGATTTATTATTATACGAGTAGAATTATAGAGTGCATTATGTATAAACAAGATATAGTATAGGCCACTCTAGTCGTCCCAATAATGGACTAATACCGATGATAAATAATTCTTTGTCATAGAGTATTAATGTAACACTTCCACTGTTTATCTAATACTATTTAATCAATATCAATAAAAGCAGAAACGATTACATGTCATCATCATCCAAGCCTGCTCCTTTTTTTTCTTGTCTGGCGATGCCGATGTTTCCGCCACGCCTGCCCTTGTCCCGCCCAACAATATTGTGATAGACAAGAAATGTCTTCCATACACTCCTGTCAGACGCCATATCTCTTAGTCCTCTTTCACGCAATCGCTTCGTTTCTTCAGTAGATCGAAAAAAATTAGAATAAATTCTGCTCCAGCCTTCTACATTCATACTTTAAACCCTTGTGCAAACCTTCACATGTACTATTTATACTGTTGACTGATGGCACTTGGGGGAACTTGTTACATGTATCGAATTAAATCACTTGTACTTTTCCACAATATTTAGGGTTTATTAACTGTCATAAAAAAGCGGCCAAGTGCGAGTCGGACTCGTCCTTTAAGGGTTCCGTAGCAGCAAGTAACATAATAATGTTTTCATTTTTATTTTTTATATTTGAGTTGATTGAATGAAAGGTAAACTGCGGTTTACGATTTATGACGTATTAAAAAAAAAACTACGTAGTAGATCTCGTTCAAACCAATTTTCGTTAGAAGTTTACATGGTAATGTACATCATATATTTTTTTTAGTTTTATCATTCTCTTATTTTAGAGGTTGCAGCCTGCAGGGGGAGACACACATTTTACCACTTTGGAAGTGTCTCTCGCGCAAACTATTCAGTTTAGAAAAAAGTTATATTAGAAACCTCAATATCATTTTTGAAGACCTATCTATAGATACCACACACGTACGGGTTTGATGAAAAAACAAAAATTGAGTTTCAGTTCTAAGTATGGGGACCCCCAAAATTTATTGCTTTTTTTCTATATTTATGTGAAAATCTTAATGCGGTTTACAGAATACATCTACTTACAAAATTTCAACAGCATAGTTCTTATAGTTTCGGAAAAAAGTGGCTGTGACATACGGACGGACAGACAGACAGACATGACGAATTTATAAGGGTTCCGTTTTTTGCCATTTGGCAACGGAACCCTAAAAAACATTGAGAATGCCATGACGCGCACAGAGTCAGGTTTAATAAGTAAATATTGTGTAAAACTACAAGTGATTTAATTCAATATATTACATGTACCTTAGTAATACTAATTAATTTTTATAGCGTTCGATAGAATATTTGGAAGTATAAGGATAAATTTCACTGTTTGAGTTACAGCCAACACAGCCCGAATTTGCGGCATTCAAGATGTAACGTACTAAAATGAACAAGCCAAGTAAGCTTAGAACATCAATTACCGATTCCCGCTTAAGTTATTGTACCTTAGATAGTAAATACACGAGGAATGGCGGCAATAAAATCAAGCTTATTGATATAAATAGTTCAACTTTACCTATAAAATATGCATTGAGTTATTTTATAGTATACCAAAGGGAGTAAAGGAGGGAGAGGGTCTCGAAGTGCATGGGTTTTCCATTTGTAAATGGATTTTAAAATTAATAAATTCACCTGTGGGACTGTCTCTGTTTGATTAAATTAGTACCTAACGTAAGTATATCTTTACTAATGTGATGAATTTCGTCTGACAGAATAGGGTTGGGCAAAAATTGTTGAGATTCAATTAATTTAGCAAATAAATTTAATTTTTCCAATTGAAACCGGAGTTTATTCCGAAACTAGGCATTATTAATTTTCAAAGTCTATAACGTAATGACATAGAAAGTGCTTAAATAAGAATTTAATCTTTCAATAATTGCACCAGTTGCCAATGTAATTACATCGAACAAAAACCATCTAATTTTCGTATCCATGATTTATGTACCGTTCTACTCGTATATTATATAGTATAGTATCGTATAGTATACTCGTATTCATACTTAAGGTACAGAACTTCTAGCGACCACATTTGCCCGTTGCACTATCATCGTATAGCGGTATATAGTTTGTTTTAGTTTTTATAGAGTCGGCGAGGTCACAGAAATGCAATTACCTCCACAGGCAAAGTGAGTAGCATGTAAACGTTTATACACGTTCATATGCTACTTGCTGACTTTTTCTCGTGACTCCGTCGTGAATTTTGTACTTATCGTGTACGCAGACGGAGTCGTGGATTTAAAAGTTTATGTCTGTCTCTAGGTCCGAGACTACTCTGTTGTAAAGTTTCATTCCGACGGTTTAGAGGTTTAGTTGTGAAAAGGTAATAGACAGAATTAGTTGCGCATTTATAAGATTCGTGAGGATGGTACACGTTAACTATTAAGCGGCGATACGCTTAAATGCCATGTGGTTTACAGGATGTCTTATCTAGCACTGTTTTACTCAAGTTTTGTGTTGAGTATTTTTCGATAGATACCTAAACATACCCTACACTACTACATAAATACATAAAAACCTTCTCCATGATAAAAAGACGAATGAAAACATGAAGAGAATATGGTTGGTTTAACGGTGTTAGTGTAGGAATCGAATCCTGCGATCTCAAGCATAACACTAACAATCTTTACCGATGCATGCATTTACTAAACTAAACATGGGCAAAGTTATAACATTAAACATAAAAGGTCATAAGTGCGGTCATAATAATAAATATCAATGTTTACGGGTATCGTGTGCGTGACGATACGACAATAAACCTCGTATACTACAATTTTACTGGTATTTCGCCGGCACAATGCACATTACAATTTAATGTTCATAATTATGTTTTGGCGTTGTCCTTTATACGATGGTTTAATGACAGACTGGCGTATTTTACATTCGTTCAGAGATATATTATATTTTTTATTAAATTATTTTTGAACATTAGAAATTACGTCATTTTCTATTTTATCCCTTTAATTCATTTTAATCAAAAGTCAAGTCAAAAAGTCAAAAGTCAAAAACCATTTATTCTGCATAGACCATTAATACGGAACTTACAAAACGTCATAAAAAAAAAAAAAAAAACTAATGTTTGGCAAATGGACCACCGGTTCGAAACGCGGCCCTGTCCTGAGAAGACTCCGGCAAGAAACTCAGCGGGCTGTTTTTTTTTGGTCTATTTACAATCATATTTACTTAACCTAAGTACAATATTTCATTTGAGTAGCATAGAGAGAGAGCAAACAGTTCATATCCAAGCTTGTTTGTCGTCTAAATAGTCTTGAATTTTATAATAGCCTTTTTGGCAGAGTTTACTTTTAATTTGGCTTTTAAATTTATGAAGAGGTAGATTCTTCATTTCACTAGGAAGCTTGTTGTAGAAGCGTATACAGTTACCCTGAAAGGAATTACTAATCGTGTGGAGTCGACTATTGCAAACCACAAGATTGTTTTTATGTCTAGTATTTACGTTATGTATATCACAAAGCCTTAAAAAATTGGAAATGTTTCTTCTAACATACAAAAGATTTTCAAAAATATATTGGGAAACTACAGTTACAATGTTTATTTCTTTGAACTTTTCTCGGAGGGAGACTCTTGGGCCCAACTTATAAATTGCCCGCACCGCCCGCTTTTGCAGTACAAAGATTGTATTTAAATCTGCGGCATTACCCCAAAGGAGAATGCCGTAGCTCATAATACTATGGAAATAACTGAAATAAACTATTCTAGCGGTATCTATGTCTGTTAAAGTCCTAATCTTTTTCACAGCGTAGGAAGCAGAACTTAACCTACTAGCTATTTTTTCAATATGTGATCCCCACTGTAATTTAGCATCGATACTTAAACCTAAGAACACGGTTGATTCCACAAGGCTCAACAACTGTCCATTAAGTTGTACATTGGTTTCCACCTGTGTAACATTAGGTAAGGTGAATTTAATTCATTTGGTTTTTTTTCATTAAGGCAAAGTTTATTTATATTAAACCAATGAACTACTCGTGAGATTGCGTTGTTCACTTCGTCATAATTATCTAATTGTCTTTTAATTTTAAATATTAAGGAAGTATCATCAGCAAACAAAACAATACTATTTTTATCCCTTACGTAGTAAGGGAGGTCATTTATATAAATTAAAAATAAAAATGGTCCAAGTATCGAACCCTGTGGAACGCCCATCGAAACCAAAGATCCCACCGAACGTGTACCGTTCACATCGACCCTCTGAATTCTATTGTTTAAATACGAAGTCAAAAGGTCGAGAGCCTTGTTCCTTATTGCGTAATAATCTAATTTCCTGACCAATGTATCATGGTGGACGCAATCGAAGGCTCTGGATAGATCGCAGAAAACACCTAATGCATCCTGCTTATCCTCCCAGGCCTCGTAAATACATTTCAATAACTCTATACCAGCATCCGTCGTTTATCGTCCTTTAATAAACCCAAACTGTTTATCATGAAATAACTTATATTTATTAAAATGGGTTAGCATTTGGTCTAGAAGTAATTTCTCAAATACTTTACTCAAGGTTGGCAACACAGAGATGGGTCTGAAATTCGAGGGATCTGAGGCGCTGCCTGCCTTGAACAAAGGTATGACTTTACTATGTTTAATTAAATCAGGAAATATACCGCTACTGACGCAGTCATTAAACACAGTTGCTAGATGGGGAGCAATGACATCAATGATGCTTGAAACAGTTTTGACGGATAATCCCCATAGGTCCGCGGTCTTTTTAATATCAATGGATTTAAACGCTTTTGTGATGTCCTTGCTATCAACAACTGAGAATCTGAAAGTGTCCTCACATTTTGTAATTGATTTCATAAGCAATGACTCAGCGGAAGTGGAAGACGACTGAAGAGTTCGGGTAGTGGCTACAGGTATATTTGAAAAAAAAGTGTTCAAACTCTGTCGCAACTTCCAGATCCTCCGTGACATGGCGACCGTCTATTTTTAAATGGTAATCTCTTACAACTGCTGGAGGTTTACCACATTCGGAATTTATAATGTTCCAGGTAGTCTTAATTTTATTAACAGAATTTGATATTTTGTTTTTTATAAAGTTTGATTTAGCAAAGGAACAGGCTCGCTTAAATATTTTAGAATAGTTTTTGACATACTTATGAAAATCAGGGTTGAAATTGTATGATTTTTCAGAATATCATTCATACAATCTCCTCCTGCTATTATAAATCCCTGGTGTTGCCCAGTTACTGAAAACAGGACGGCTGCCAATCGATAATGTTTTTGGGGTAAAAATTCTCCCAAACTCAGTATTGATCAGGTTAATTAACTCTGCATAAGACTTATCTACACTAGTGTACAAGGGCAAATCAGGTAGTTTATTCACTATATTTTCCTTGAAAGCATCTAAACGATATTGGTTTATCGGTACAAATTTAATTTCTTTTCTTCTTACTTCATAATAATTTTTGTTAATAGGTTTAATGTCCGTGAAAATATTATCAATACATGTTGCACTTATGGCAGTTATTCGTCATCATCCACTAACCATTCATTGTATCTGAATTATTAGACAATAGTGAAATATGGCGTCATATTTCTTTGTTTCATACAATACATTCGTACAATAATACATAGAACTTAAGGTTTTGACGAGTAAAAGAACCTGATTTGACTTGATAGTTAAGTACCCTATTGCATGGTATAGATATACACACAAAAACATACGGTATTTTAGAAAATAAACGAGAATTACAACATATTGATAGAAATCCAAACAAACCCCAATTGAACATCCATTGATTCGTCACGATATTCGCATTACAGGCTTGTGCCACCCCGGTCGATGTACGACGGGTTAAACCCTGAAACATTAGGCCGCCCGTCCTAATCCCGCGTATACCCGTTTGAGTGGCTAGTCTAACAAAGAGTTGTACGGGTTCGCACGATAAAGGGATTAAAATTTATAAAATTTATAGCTTGGGATTATGCGGTGGTGTGAGGGTTGATTGCGTTCGCATTAGAAACATTAAGAATAGGTTTGGTGTTTGAATGAACTAATTTTTATTCTGACATAACTATCAGCGCAAACGGCTCGACGCTCTGGATGAGAACGGTTCCACAGGAATTTTTATTATCAAAAACGGTAGTTAGGTATTAAAAGATAGGGTCAGTATTGCGCATGGGACACCTTTAGCCCTTGATTTTAAAACCTAAAAAACCGTTACCAATGGCTATGGAGATCGCTTACCATCTTTATTATTTGTTGCCACATTAGAGAAAAGAAACAAATTCAATCGGGCAATGTTTAATTGTGCTTTGCTGTTAAAAATCCTCAGTGCCCGGTTGACGGAGAAAGGCTTTGCTGTCACGTGCAATTGAAAACATAGTTATGGAATAGACTGTTAATACATCTCGGCCTAGCCCTGTAGCGATTTATCTACTATATTCTAAGCACGTACAATCTAATCACAGAGGAGACCTAAAATAATTATATTTACACGCAAAATCGTTTAGAGACCTAGAAACCCCAGCTACCCTCGATAAACTTATTCCGAAAAGTTTAATGGCATTACATATTTTATGTGGGCAAAGTTTTACAATAACTTAATCACCTAAGTGACATGTACATGGGATTTTGCGCAACGCATTTCAAAATGCAAGAATTTTTAACTACCCTTGAACTTTGATCTACCGATTGCGAGCCGAGTCTCCAGTCCAAATCACAACTCTATTAGATTTACTCGAAACTACAACAGAAACATATATTAGCTGACCCGAGTATTTGGTAGTTTAAAACGAAATTATAAAACACTAGCTGTCGCCTGCGGCTTCGTCCGCGTGGCATTTTGTTTCCGTTCCCGCTACCTATGTTACCCCTATTCTAGGAATAAATAGTAAGCCTAAGAGTTATTCCAGACTATGATCTATCCTTGTACTAAATTTCGGCCAGCTCCGTTTAGCGGTTAGAACTTGATTAAGTAACAAAAATCGAACAAACTTTCACGTTTATAATATTAGTAGCATTAGTCTTGCGAGCAAGTAATGCCCGAGAAGGAGGCGGCAGAGCGAGTCCGGGAGAGACTCGGTCTCTCCCGATCCGCAGAGCCCGCGAGGCGCGGGGGTGCCTGAGACGTCGGAGGTCGCTCAGCGACTTCCGTCCTCCATGAGCGCAGGTCTAGGGGGGAGCCGCCAGTCACCGGGGTGGCGGCACTTTGCGCGCTTCCCCTTTTCCGGGGGCAAGACGGGGACACCGTAGTTCTCAAACCCAAGGGGCATTTCGAAACCGGATATGGCCCTGGGTCAGTCGGGGGTGCGAGGGAAATACCCTATGGGCCCATCTTACACCCCGGCGTCTGAAGACCTAAGACGGCGTGCAGTTATAGTTGGTTCGAGCCCAACATAACCTCCCCTGCTGGCTGGTGGGAGGGGGGGGGGGTCCGAGGGGATTTCCGCACGTATTTTTTAGAATTAGTTTATTCGTCTGAGCGCCGGTCCCGGTTGCATCCAAAGCTTGCACTTTGGAAGCCAAGGACCATCCTCCCATACTCCTACTCCACCCTTCCATAACAGACTGTCTTTAACCTCGTTCTTATTGAAACTAGTGCCGCCAAATGACGTATTTTTTTTACGTGTAGAAACCCTCTTGGGCTCCATCCCATCGGTGCCAACGATGAGATGGGTACACACCAACCATCAAACCAACTGAAACCACACGGTGTCTTCCCGAAGTACCCATTGCCGTGCACACCCTCGAAAGTGTAACCCCAGGGTTACCGAGCGACTTTGGCCTCGCCTACATGACGTGATTCATTATAATTTTCAACAGAGAACAAGCTTAAAAATAAATGTCGGGTAAAAGCCAATCGCGTTGTGAATAAGAAAGAAACTGCTGACCCGGCAAACTTCGTTCTGCCTTAGAATAAATTTATGTTGGTTACCTTATCAGCTGAATTTATTTCGTAAATGTATCATATTTTTAATTATCCTAATTGCTAGTATAGGCACAGTATCCCGAGAGGGCCATCTCAAAGCCGGAGATGACTCAAGGGAACCTTACACCCCGGCATTAAAGACCGGAGACGGCGTGCGGTTTTGTTCGGTTGGAGTTCGACATAACTATCCCCTACCCACACCGGCCGGCGGTCAAACAAAATGGTTCTGTATATGCGGAGATGAATCTAAAAAAATAGAATCCACGAAAGTCGGTCCGCCCGTTCTCGAATTATAGACGGTATCACTAACACGACGTTGTTTTATACATGATATATATATCTACAAAACAAAATTAACCAATAATTATGTCGAACATCTGTAGGTACATATAGCATTGTAGAATACAAGCCATACTTGTTGGGCACTTCCTTTTGATTATATTCCGTGCTAAAACATATTTGAGGCGGAATACAAAACATTTTAATGAAATATTCCTGTTATAGGTACTTCAATGAATTATAACAGAACATGGCCGCTGCCACAAAGGCTGTGGCGCAGTGATTCAAGAACATGTACAATTTTTTTAAATTATTCTTTATTATTACTTACGACGGACGTCAAAACATGGACATGCTTTTAGCCTTGGCATCTCAGGATTTTAAATATTGTTGAGTTGGAAGGTACTCTTCTAACGTATACTTACTTACTTTATACGAAAAAGAATGGGCTAATGTTAGGTTTCTATTTTACTAGTAGTAACGTAGTTTTTAGGTCAAGTGAAAAGTTTTAGATTGTATTTGTAATGAAATAGGAGTATTTTTTATGAATGACAGGCTCACGTTTGACCAGTATCTCACCTGGTCATAAATGACGATGTGGTCTACGATGGACCAGGTTGCCTAGAATGAACCTATCCATTCAAGACTTGAAGATTCCGAGGTTATAGCTTTCCGGAAACACAGACTCAGGCAGGCCATTCCACTACACTAGGAATGAAAATAAACTTTTAATAAGAATCCCGACGCAAAAACGACGGGGTGTTATAAGTTGGACTTGTCTTTATGTCTGTCTGTCTGTAGCATCGTAGCTCCCGAAAGGATGAATCGATTTTAATGCAGATTACAATTTTTTTCGAAAGCCGTTATGATCGAGATGGTTCTTAGCAATTAATTTTTTTTTCGCGAGGGTTCCTAATTATTTTGTATAATATTGTATATTTCATACGTGTAACTGGAATTAATAATTGATTTGTGTTAATACATATGCTGCATTTCCATTTATTCTTCGCCGCCTTTTTTTTACATGCCCGGGCATCACCCCGTACTGGAGCTAACGATGAGATGGGTAGTACGGTGTTTCTTCACATCTGTTTGCATTCCCGGGGCCCTCTAGGTAGGATATCCTTGGGATTCCGGCCGAACTTGGCCACTAACGTTGGCGACCCGAACCTGTTATTGGGGATCAAGTCTCTCCTCCCCTAAAAAGAGGCGTACGCGGAAACAAAGCGCCGAATACCCTGCATGGGTCTGGTTCTGTTAGGGTGACGTTAAAATCTATACAAATAAATAAAATTGAAGTGTCTGTTTGTAATATTAAAATAACAGATTTTTATTGATTGCACATGAATGTATAAACGATACTCATAACAAAATTAGTCTGTCTGTCTATCTGTGTTTCTGTCTGTTTGAAAGAGGTAGTCTGGAATGGTTGAGCCGATTTTGACGGGACTTTCACTAGCAGATGGGTAATACTAATATTACAAGGAGTCACGTAGTCTACTTTCATTTTAGAAAAATAATTAGGGATCCGGGTAAATTCATTAAAATCCACAAAATTGTGAATAAAATTTTAGTTACTCTGGAACGGCTGTGCTGATTTCAACGGGATTTTCACTGGCAGATAGGTAATGTTACAAAGCGTAACATAAACTACTTTATTTTTTAAAAATAATTAGGGTACAGCTAATTGGAAATAAATTCCTCGTGTTATGGTTTTTATCCTAGGTACTTCTTTTAACGTTTAATATCTATTTGTGTATAAAAAAGAAATCTTCAAAATTATCCTTTGGGGTATATTCCTAGGGCATGATAGTTTAAAACTGTTTAATTATTACATTCATTTCAATAATAATGTTGTGCGTCATAACATAAGATATTGTTTTAGAGATGCCTAGCGAGGAGTGTAAATATTGTATGCCAGAATTATGACACTCACATATATATTAAAAAAAAAAATTAAAAAAAAAATCACGAGAATTATAACAATTGTTTAATGCAATGCTGCGAATTATTTATTAACCCTGCAACGGAAACATGATTGTCACAGATGTAAATTTATGTATTATGGATAGTGATTGACGAATTTTTTAATTTTCTCATCCACATTGCTTCGCCGCGCGCCGCGCCGGTGTAAATTACTTTAGAATTTTTTATTTACTATATTTATTATTCACGTGTGCATGTCCATATTTGAGGTCAATAGTCTGAAATAGCTACTACGATAACTGCTTATTACGCAAATATATCTAAGATTTTACGGGGCTGACTGCCGTCTGACACCCTAATCCCGAGAGGAAACCCTGCGCCAGAGCTCGCAGTTGGCCTTTTCCCTTCACTCCTAGAATTATTTATTATTCACGAATACATGTCCATTTTTGAGGTCATTATCCTGAAATAGCTTTAGCTACTACAATAACTGCTTATTACGCTACGAACGTATGTATAATATCTTCGCATGTATAGTTTCGCAATTATAATAATCTAGACAGTGGATATAGCAATTAATCTTCTCGTTGATTGTGTTTTTCAACCGCTTAGCCTAGCCGTCAGTCATGTCGTTTATATTGCTGACTTTTTGTACCTGGAACTAGGACACTGATTAAATGAAACACTTATACAGAAGTGTCTAAAATATAATAGTCTAATGTCGACGGCAAAAAAACAAAAATGTTTTACCGTTCCGCGAGACAATTGTGATAGTCACTGATAGCGATTTAAAAGAATTCTGTGACACGTATGGTGCTTAGAATATCTTTTTATGTACTCGAATAAGTCAAAGGGTTAAGAAGTTTAAATATCTTATTTCCTGTAAACATTTTAACTCATGTTACAAGATTACTTTAAAAACAGTGTACTGTGTAAATGTTTTTTTGTGAAAGCCAGTCCTTGCGAATAATATCATTAACCAAAGCGTAGAATAATTTAGATTGTATATACTTTTAGATAAAATATATAGAAATTGATTCTTTTACACAAGCTATCGTTGGCTAAATAATGGTATTATTGGAGGCAAAGTTGATGCTGTTGTTATATTTTGTTGAGTGGTTGCTTGAGTGCTCTGAGGAAATTTAAAGTTCCTGTAGGAATGTAAATTGTAAATGTATTTTTTTTACTAAGATGGTAAATCAATAATACCAAATATTTAAAACTCAGTTTAGTTAAACGGATTTTCACCTATCCAGCCTAAATCTTTCATCACAGAAGTATAATAGACGCCTAACACATACGTACATACGTAATAATGAAATGTAGGTTGGGCTGCACCATAAAAGTCTTTTTATTTTAGTCAAGCGAGGCGAGGGATGGCTTGCCGCTTGCCTCGTAAGACGTGAACATCTGTACTTATTCGTTTTTTTTTCATTAAAAGGAACGAATGATGTCGTCAATGTCATAAATCTGCATGTGAAATCTGATATTTTTGTTGTTGGAGTTTTGATTTTGAGTACATACCCCGGATGTAGCCAGGTTTTTATTTTAGGGAGAAGGGGTTAAAAGACAAAAATGTATTGTCCATGAAATTACATTATTATATGACACTTCATTCGCTTACTTTTGGCTGGTGTGTAACCGACTTAAGAGATAGTGGTAGGTAGGTAGTTGGTAGGATAGTGGTATCTTATGTGTCATCCCATAATAGAAAGGAAGTTAAACGGTGACATTTTTCTAATAATTGCTCGCAGCAGCGGGTCAAGCGCGATTTGATACTAAATACGAAACTTCAAAAAAATGGTGTGACACAATTTTTTAAATTTGATGCATAGCCCGCTGATGTAAAGCGGTTACCGTACCCTGTCACGCACGTTTTGTCGTTGAAGATTTCTGTAATGTACAAATATAAAAACTGTTTTCTTCGCGAAACTTGCAAACTTTTACCAGAAGCCTACCAAGAAACGTACTTCCAAAGTTGCGGACCAAAGTTTCGGATGGTCGGGCTCGAAGAAGGCACATGACACTTCGTTCGGCAACCTTACCAGTAGAAATTCGAAGTAACTCCATGGGACCTACGTCTTTCGTGCGGGTCAGATTAGGAATGAAGCGAAACTCCGAGCGGATATGCGTTTCATGGTAGCTCCGTGTCTGTGACGATCCCGAGCCGACGAGGCCAAGCACGTAACATCTTTATAAACCAAAAGTATCTACAAACTGACACATTAAAACTTTATTATCATCTTCTCGTTGTTCCCGGTTGCATCCGAGGATTTCACCTCGGAGCCCGGGGTCCGATTACTTCTCCTTTTGGTTTGGCTTATACGGCTTTTAAGGGAGCGACTGCCATCTGACCTTTTAACCCCGAGCACCAGAGCCTCGTCCGTCAATCAGGAAATGTACCAGCTTGCAGGTGAGGTTGGCTTAACTCCCGACCTTTGTAGGCCCCGTACACACATTAAAACTTACATACATACATATACTCACGCCTTTTTCCCTCCGGGGTAGGCAGAGACAACAGCCCGCCATCTGCTTCTGTCTTTACATACTTCACGAGCTTCCTTCACTGTCATTAAACCTTTCATGCAAGCCCACCGGTTTCGAGTGCTTATGACCTGCCGTTTTTTCAATATCTCATTAATTTGATCAGTGTGTGTCCTGCGAGGTCGACCCCGGCTTGCCTGCCCACTTACATCTGCCTTATATACTTTGTGTGTCATTCGCTCAGTACTCATTCGTTCCAAGTGCCCAAACCACGTTAAAACTTATTCATTAAAAACGTAACACGAAAGTAATAAAGCCAGATTTTAAAAGGGTGTGCTTAAATCTCATTAAAATAACATTAAGCAACATGTATTTGTTTGAGAATTTCGAAATTTGTATGTAACTGGAGATAGCTTTTTGATTAGCACATTTGGATTTTGGATAATTACTAAGTATCTTTTTTTTTTTTTTTTGTTTTTTTTGCTACGACATTTTACACAGCGCATTCTCGACCCAAAGTAAGCATAGTTTAACTAGCTTGTGTTATGGATTCCAGACTGCGGATAAACATACTTAAATACTTTTTTTTTTGTAAATACATACATATTATACATAGAAACACCCAGACCAATGCAAATAGACATATTCATGCATACAAATATTTGCACTGAGCGGGAATCGAACCCTATATCACTGTCTACCCACCTTTATTTGTTATACTTAATGTAGTTTGATGCACTTTGATTATTTATAAGGTTTTTAATAACTTTTTAAGTGACTCGTAGCCTATGACGCATTAATGCGTCAAAAAATAATTCCCAGCCAGGCCAATGATGCATATTTGCGTCATTTGAACAATCTTTGGGCCAGTGGTCGCCATTTGTGAAATTGAAGGTGGCAAGGAATCGGTTAATTTGAAAATAACTGTGGCTCACTTTATGAGGAAGTTTCGCTACCTACCTAACAGCCAGAAGTGTCTACCTCCGAGTCTTTGAGAGGGTTGCGTGTCTAAAAGGTGTCTAGAATTCCTAATTAGTTTAGTAGCTCGTCACGTAACACAGCATGGTTACTGTTGGAACTTGTGATTACAGCTTATAAATTGTACGTATACAAGTTTGATTATGGAAATTTCTAGAAGTTTATCGTATACAGAGATCAAAGCAAATAGCATAACTTTGTTGGTGTTGATAAATATTTTGACTAATATGTTAAACAGCCTCTATGCTTATGTTCGCGCGTGACAAACTTTGATATGTTTGCGCGCGATCGTAAGATTTTGGAGTCGATTCCCAGTTCGGGTAAGGTATTTATTGATTTTTCTGTTTCGTAATTGTCAGAAGTTCTCACAAGCGATGGCTTCATCGCCGTTCGTCCTACTATGTCGCCAGTGAACTGGTAGAGTGCACAATTTTTGCGTATCTTAGACGCGATTAAAACGAATCTGTTTACGTAGAAAATTATCATTAAATGGGTTGCGTGACGTCATCAGTGAGACGTCATTATGTCATATCATTATGCCAACTCAAATCTGTCCTGTCCAGTCACATCCGAGGCTTTCACCTCGCAGCCCTGGAGCTGCTTTCAGGATTTTCCTCCTCCACCTCGCACGGTCTTGGGCATCCCTGACAGTGAGACCATTGAGCACTTCTTAGGTCCGCCCCTCTTAGCGTGGCCCGGTGAAGGCCACGAAAGGAGCCTGGCGGTTGCCGCAAAACGTGGTCGCACCAGGGAAGGCGACTCGCCTGCGTTTTATTTGCCATCACACAGACATGAAGGCTACCAACAGCTACTGCATATCCGATTTGGATATGTAGATAACGTGACATTCTATTAGCGATAACGTCTGTAGAAACGTTTAGCGGGCCTAGACAAAGTCACATTCTATTGACTATAACGCCAAGGGAATGTGGAAAAGTCTTAAATGTATGAATACGCTTTGAACATAGTCATTAAAATGTGACTACATTTTTTTTTATTTACTTAAGTTATTCTTTTGAACTCGAAATAAATGATAATATCTATTTTTTGTTATTATTATTGCCGAAGTGTCAAGTGATCCATTAATAAAGAATAGAAACGGCTTCGCTTCGAAGCGATTCCGCTAATAGAATATCAGTTTTTAGAGACTGTTTACCTTTTTTTACAATTGTGACGTCAGGTGTAACAATTTTTTGGGTTCTGAACCCAAAGGGACGGTACCCAAAACGGCACCCTATTACTAAGGCTCTGCTGTCCGTCCGTCCGTCTGTCACCAAATTGTATCTCATGAACCGTGATTGAAATTTTCAAAGATCATGTATTTCTGTTGCCGCTATAACAACAAATACAGAATAAAATAAAAATTTAAGGGCTCCCATACAATAAACGTGTTTTTTTTTCCCGTGTTTTGCTGGATATTAACGTAACGGGTAAACGCTTGTAATATTCACAGCATAATTAGTTATATACATATTCACTTTAAGAATAAATAATTAAATCTTAATAAATTAAATATTTAAGGGCATACAACAAACGTGACTTTTTTGCCGTTTTTTATTAGGGTTCCGTTGCTAAATGGCAAAAAACGGAATCCTTATAGATTCGTCATGTCTGTCTGTCTGTCCGTCCGTATGTCACAGCCACTTTTTTTCCGAAACTATAAGAACTATGCTATTGAAACTTGGTAAGTAGATGTATTCTGTGGACCGCTTTAAGATTTCACACAAAATTAGAAAAAAAAACAATAAATTTTGGGGGTTCCCCAAAATATACTTAGAAATTAAACAAACTTTTATTCTTCAGACTCATGTATGTGGTATCTAGGTCTTCAAAAATGATATTGAGGTTTCTAATATCATATTAAAAGTAATGTGGTAAAATTAAAGTGGTAAAATTTATGTGTGTCCCCTGTAACTTCTAAAATAAGAGAGTGATTTGGCCGATTATTCATTAATAAAGACAAAAATATTGTACGGCTGTCAGCTTTATCTCTTCCGATGATCTTTTGGAAACAAATTTGAGATTGACTTGACGACTACGGTGTTGAAGAGATGGGACAAGAGATTATGATTGTATTTTTATGATGTTATCGTACAAATAGATGTTAAGACCGTAATCTCAGTACTACGGATTAAACGGTTGAGTAGACTGAAGTTTTAACCGATTTCGAAGGAGGTGGTCGAGCGTTTACACAATACAAATAACTTCGCGGATATTCCGGGTCGGAACGCCAATACAAAAATGTTATTGCATATAAATGACTAATAATGGACAAACTGCGAAGAAGATCCGTCACTGGCGTACACATGAACATGTACCTACTCGTATTGGCGTGCTGGCTCGGAAGATCCGCGACGGAATTTCTATCAAGTGTAACGCAGGCCAATGTCTCTTGAGTCTCTTCGACCAATGAAATTTAATGAGTCATTCTCGTTGATGGGGACATCATTATGCTGTAAACTGTTTATTATGTAATTTGGGACCTTTTTTTCTTGAAAGTATTTGTTGTACATTGCACTCTTTTACCACCGATACGTAAATAAGTAGGCTCTTACTAACATTTGTAAGTTAAGCAATATAACCCTTATAAAACATAAGCGAAGATCGTTTAGATAACTGAATGATGCTGTTTAGCTTCTTACCTTCCGCTTTATGGACCAAATTAAGAAAACCAACTCCCAGAATGGCTTTAATGAATGAGATAACACACAAATGGATAGGAAAGTATTCTTCATTACCGTTTTAAATGACTGTTTTAAAAGGTATTCATAGATTGTTTCGTAATCTAAACTATCTTCTATTACGTTTATTTCTGTTTTTTTCCCTCTGAGCCTTTTTCCCCAACAAGGTTGAAGTCGGCTTTCAGACTAACTACAAAATGGTCGAATTTGAATAAGGTGTAAGGTTATTATAAACAAAGGGAAACCCGCGGTTTCATCCGCGTTACTCGGTTCTGGACGGCTCCTACCAAGGGTCCGCCTGCATTCGCAAGAAGTACTGATACCCTTCCTGCAACCCACAGGAACTTATTTCCGAGATAAAAAGTAATTACTCGTTACTCAATCATGCTAGAACCACTAAACGAATCTGGATAAAACTTGGTACAAACTATCGTCTGGAATAGCACTTAGGCTACTATTTCTCCCAGGATTATTTGCCTGTGTTTCGCGGGCACTGAATGAGTTTACCACGCAGGCAGAGCCGCAAGCAACAGCTAGTTTTAATATAAAATATTCGGTATCTATAGATTGGTTCATAATATTAATCTAAACGATCTTCTTTTACGTTCAAACTGTTTTGGCTTTATAATTAACTTTGATTTGGGTCGTTTGAAGTGAGAATGCCAGCAAAAAATACCCGGAACAGCCGGCACCTTTTCAAATTAATTTGGTTTTTTTTTTCGCCGAGGCACGGCTGAAGTTATATTTGTAGAATAATTTGTTTCAACAAATATAATTACGGTTAAATAAGAAAATATTGTGGGCATAACTTTTGGATATTGCATAAAATTTTTGGTTGTTACAATTTTCTGTTGGTATTTTTAGGGTTCCGTTGCCAAAAAAAACCTCGGTAGCTTAGCGGTTAAGGAGTCGACCCTACGATCGAGAGGTCCCGGGTTCGAATCCTGGCCATTACACTACCGACTGGAGGGGTTAGGGGGAATATTAGTAATTTCGGTTAAAAATAGTCATAAAAAAAAATTGGCAAAAAACGGAGCCCTTATAGATTCGTCATGTCTGTCTGTCCGTCCGTATGTCACAGCCAGCCGAAACTATAAGAACTATGCTGTTGAAACTTGGTAAGTAGTGATGTGAACCGCATTAAGATTTTCACACAAAAATAGGGTTTATGCCAATTTTAATACCAATGAAGTTCATTGAGTAATGATATAATTGCTCAGCTGTTTAAATCTCAGTAAGTACTGTTAAATGCGTAATTAATAATTTAATAAATGCGTAAGTTTGAATGGATATATGTTTTTTAATTTATCTATTCACCATTTTTGTTTAAATATTATTTTTTTCGGCATATGGGTTGTTACTCAATAAAGCATCATAAATACCGTGTTCTTGTTTTTTCCTCAGTCGTACAAAAATAACATATTTCTTGTAACGTTTCATTATTAAGACCAATGATCATTAGTTTGGTACACGCTCATGGGCCGCAGACAGGTGGCTCCATTAGTCCAACAAGCTCATAAACTTATCGCGATTCTCGATCGCCGGTTTATACTGCCCGCCTTATCTACACTTCACATCTATCTGTTCACGTACTCTGTTCACAAATCGGCTATCAGTAATTTTTATATGTGGGTAAACTGATGTCTCAGACTAATGTCTTCTTTATGCTACTAGACCGGCTGTATGGAACAAAAAAATTGGTATCGTAATAGCCATCAACCACGCGCAACTTTTCCTTGTTTTCATACTGAGGACATTACAAAAAGGCGCAGTGTCCTCCACATAGTAGTCAGTTGAAATCCAGCGCCAGGTACTTGTACCCAGCATTATGGTATTTAGTACCACCGTGCACGATTGCGAAAATCCCTCCATAGTAATCCAATTTCGGTTTTATTGCGTTCAGGGGTCAGCAAGTGCATAGCCGGGCAGAGGGATTGTGGTCGCAGCACTAGTGGGACCGCTGGGTGTCACGCGGTGCTGCGACGACAATCCTCTTCTGATGAGGCCGTCAAGCTGAGTGCCATCATTGTTAACATAGTACGTGTATGTAATGGTGACCCTCTTTCCTGAGACTTTACCTTCAGCTTACCATCAGGCGAGGTGAAGTCAAATTGACGTGACTTAAATATAAAAAAAAAATGCTGAACTGGCTCCTTTTTTGGTGCAGTGTGTTGCACCAAAATAAAGAGATTTTTCTTTCTTTCTCTTTCTTTTCTTTCTTTCTATTCGTTCTAAACAGCTTATAAAGTAGTATTTCATTAGAAGTCATTGTATTGAGGCGTATTTTGTAAGCAATATTATTGGTGGCCCAAAAGTACGACAACCTTGTCTAACTACAGAACTTTCACATCGCCAGTGGGTTGTGGATAACAGAAAATACCGAACTTTGGCCGTTTCGTAGCAAGCCAATCCTAATGAGTTTAGAAATTGCTGCTTGCGTCCGGATGACACGCTCCCCTTGCACTCGCGGGTGAAGACGGCCCTGAGTCTTGCAACAAAGTCAATAATAATTCACTACAGTTAATAATTAATACATCTTTGAGATACATATTTTGTACCTAATAATTACAAAAGAATGTTCCACCGGACTCGAGCTTTTTCTACAATCTTAATAAAAGACCGTAAAGTCGCGTTAGTAAGGTAGAAATTGTATTGTTACCAGTGTTGAATCAATTATATGAATATCTTCGTTGGTAAACTGGTTCTTTCCCGACAATGGATTGGACTAGGTACCTACTGAGGTTGTAGATCTGCTTTTTTGAATGAAATATTTTCATTAAGGAATATTCGATGCCGTTGTTTCGTTATACATATGTGACCAGTGAAAATACGTACTTATTAAACTGGATTTTTACGCTTTATTCAATGAAATCCAATAATAAATAAAAAATAATTGTCAAGCAGTAGTAGCAGTGTAGTTCGCCGTGATTGCTGTGCCTATTATTAAAGTCCAGCTTAGGTTATAAAATAACGCTCAATTTACCTTTTTTTGTTTCGTTCGGAATCCCTTCGGATACCCCCCCACCGGCCAGCGGGGGCGGTTATGTCGGGCTTGAACCGACTAAAACCGCACGCCGTCTCGGGTCTACAGACGCCGGGGTGTAAGGTTGCCCATAGAGCACGCTCAATTTACCTAGCTGTAACTTGTGTTTTTTTACCTAGAAAATAATAGTTACTTAAATACCAGTTATTCGGTATGTAATAAATATTTGAACGCAAAAACGCTCATTAAAAGTTGTTCACTTGTTTTTCTGCGATGCTCAAACCTGCTCAAACCAAGAAAGAAACGAGTAAGTACATAGAAATAATATGTAAAATGTTTCTACTCAAACTTAAATTCGGTTTTACTCAAATTAATTTTGCATGTGAACTCAGCAACATTTTTTTTATCTTGAACAAAATTTCACTCAACGAATAGGTAGGTTCAGCCTCATAAAGCTACGCTGGAGCAATTTATTTAGCGTTAGGTCTTCACTTTTTACAGGGTTCGCCATCCCAAAACCCTTTTCACAATAACGAACTTGTGCATTGAAGAATTGTTCGGGTCGGAATAATACATTTCGCCATCAAAGGGCGCTTCATATAAAGAAGTGAATATTTGAGTTTATATCTTCGCGTTAGTAAAGTTTTGGTCAACTTTTTTGTTAACTTCTTAACTTATGGTAGGGTGGTACGTGTACAAGTTTATTTGTGTATAATCATCAACATCTCCGAGTTAGTCCCCGGTCGCATCAGAGGCTCCTCGAAATCTGGGATGCGCCTTCCGGCTTTATATACATCGACTTAACCAGGTCTTGGGCATACATATTAGTGAGATATTGGAACGCCTGTCATCTTCTACGTCGACAAGCCAGCGTGTAGTGGGTCTACACCGAAATATATAATGGCCAGAAATTATGTTGTATAAATAACTGCAATCACCATCGTAGTCCAAGTGCCATTCCCGGTTCCAGTGCCATTCACCAAAGCCGCCTGCCCGGCCGCGGCGGTATAACCCACCAGCTTATGCCGCCGGGCTTGTTTTGAGTTTAATCGTACCGGAACAAACGCAATACAAGCCTGGCGGCACAAGCCGGCGGGTTATGCCGCCGGCTTGTGCCTTTGGTGTGTAGATAGGCTTCTACGTACTCTGTAAGCCAGGATCCGCTCTCCTACTCTTGTTTGGTGTATCGTGACTTGAGCGACTCTCCATTAAAAGCCATAATAATCCAAATTGTGGAAGGAAAGAGTGGAGACTGAACCTCGGGAGCGGATGAATTAGAAGAGAATCCGAGAAAAAAGTTTTGTTTCAATGTGATTATCGTTTAAAAAATGTCATTAAGCGCCATGTTGCTTTTCAAACTACCAAATTACGCATTGCTTTTTATTACTCTGTTTGATCTGATCACGTACACAGCGGATATTACAAGTCATTTTGATTATATAGCTGATGTTGTGTCCAGTTCAATTTAACGCCATATGGACACATAATTCATCACGGTCAGCCTTCAATGTACTGTACTGATACTGTAGATGTTCGAGTCCATTATTTAAACTACGTGTAAAAAGAGAGACATTTTCTTTTGACACCTTGGGCATTTTTTTGTTGGGAAAATCATGAAAGCATATCTCATGGGTTCGCTTTACAGACATGCTATTCTGTTATATATACGGCCTCTGTGGCGTAGCCGTAGTGCATTTGACTGCTACGACAGGGGGTGCGGGTTCGATTCCCGCTCAGTGCAAATATTTGTATAAATGAGTATGTCTATTTGCATTGGTCTGGGTGTTTCTGTGTATAATAAGTAAGTATTTAAAAAATGGATATAAGTATGTTTATCCGCATTCTGGAACCCATAACACAAGCTAGTTAAACTATGCTTAATTTAGGTCTAGAAAGCGCTTTGTAGAATGTCGTAGAATATTTATTTATTTATTATTACAATATTGGCGCCCTCTGTGTCGTGGTGGTGTTCGACTGGTACGTCAGAGGGTCCATTCCCGCTCATTGCAAATATATGTATGCATGAGTATGTCTATTTGCATTGCTGTTTCTACATGTGTAATAATGTATGTTGTTTTTTCAAAAATGTATCTTAAGAATATTTATCCGCATTCTGGAACCCATATTACAAGTTATGCTTAGTTACGGTCTTGTGCGTTGTGTAGTTTGTCCCAGAATATTAATATATTATATCATTTATTTATACTTAAGGGACAAAAGTAGGTATAAGAGCAGGTCTTCAGATCTGATTACCAATTGCATGTTGCGCCGCCTACGCGCGCCGGTAACTAATTCAGTACACTTATGAGAACTATTTAGTCGAACTGAGTCTAACTAACATCGCGTGGTAGATTGTAGTTACTTTACTTTACTTAGTTACTTTTAATTCATAGATTGTGACTTCCCCTTACCGATAATGGTCAATATAATTATAGTAACTACTCACTATTAAGGAAGTTAGTCAATAATCAAGGTAAGTGAGACGTAAACTCTCGCCCTTCTCCCGCCGAGGTAGGCAGAGACAACAGGTTCCTCTACTGTTGAATTATGTTAACCCCGCAAGGCCGCAGGTTTCGAGTTGTAGGTTAGAAGTCAACCTGCATTTTTTCAAGACATCTCTATTAAAAGGAAAAATATTAGAAAGGAATTATTTATGTATTTTATTCATTTATTTACATTACTTTTAGATTAGGTGCTAGGTAACATGGAAGAGGTCCCAAATTGCGATAATTGTTATTTGCGTTAATTGTAAAACATACTTATTCATATGTAAGTTCTTACAATCTCTACAGTAAGAAGAATAATAATAACAATAACATGTAGAAAAATAAAAACACTCCTACTTATACTGAACAGAAATCACCAAAACATTTCTGACTTATTATTATTTCACAAGTTGAACCTGAATTAAAACACCTTTGTTTCACCCAAAGTAAATTCTTAGAGAGTTTCCGGGAAGTTAAATTCCACTTGGATGTGCCCATGTTATTTATACCTAGATTGGACGGCTTTTTACCATCGATCTTCGTACTTGGAAGTGGAAGGCAACATTTTGTGTCATGATTAGCATATTGATAGATGGATATATAGATAACTCTTTATTGTACACCAAAAAAAACAAATTATAGTAAATACATAAATAAGTAGTACGCAAACAGTTGAATGTACAATGGGCGACCTTATCGCTAAAAGCGATTTCTTCCAGGCAATCTTAACAAAATGAATTCACAAATTAAATTAAGGAATTAAAAAACAATGTTTAAATAAAATAAATAACATATACAAAGGTGTCCAGATATTTCTGCACTAAGTAGATAAATTCGTACGTAGAGATTCTTGCTAGGTGTTTTTTTACACTTCAGTAGACGATGCAACACAAACCACAACGTGTTATCGAATAAAAATTCTAACTTTTAAACACTAAGTTTTGGATATATATGAATCATTACATAATCGCAAGTCATCAGTGTTGTTCTCAGAGTTCGGAGTCCGGTTACTCCTTCTCTGCCTATTGGTTTGGCTCATACGGCTTTTATGTCAGTGACTGCTGTCTGACCCTCCCCCTACCCCCTCCAAATCTGAGAGGAAGACCTGTCTAAGAGCATCGTCCGCAGCAATCAGCAGGTGAGGTTGGTTTAGCCCCAAAGCACAGATCAGATCTGATAATAGTTCTCAAAGGTCTTGGGAACTATTTTATCTAATCTGAATCCATAAGCATAGCATACCTACGCGAATATTTTCTATACATTAAAATTAAACAATTGTTTACGGATTTTATCGCCATTAAGTTTGTGTTATTTATTGATTTAGTAGACACTTCTCGGAAACAACACACACTAAATCGCAATACGTCCGTTAAAAACAGTTATATTTCAATAATTTCAACGGATTTTATTGCGAGTCACTTTAAATCATTGTTTCCTTTCAGTCTTTGCAGTCATGATCATGAGAAGACTAAGATGGTAGTTGTCTCAAGTCTTATAAGTATAAGACCAACAAGTAAACAAAGTTTGGGTAGGCACTTTTTTTTTTTTAGTTTGGGTAGGCACTTTGAGATAACTTCAGTTTTCGACGTCTCTTCGTGACCATGGCTATAAAGTAACTGAAACTTCGCGTGTATTTTAATTTATACATTTTATTTCAATGTGAAATATTCGCGGTAAGTTTTGACAATAACATACTTAAGACAGGACCTACTTTCAATGTTCATTTACAGTATGTGAACATTACATGTCTGCCTTTGATTAAACTAATATGGCGAACTAATTAAGAAGCTCTGTTCGAATTTTGGCTTGAATAGATACGTCAGTATCAGTCGAAAGTGTTTAGCCTACCAATCACAGGCTAACCCTAAACAGTATTGAGACAATTGTTAAGCGTAGTGATTTATTATTTGTTTGTAGTAGTGTGTTGTTGCAGTGATTATTTTTTTATAAGTAGGTACGCTTGTAAGTATATTCACGACGGGGTAAATTGATCAACATTTGCAGATTTGCAAATTTAGGTCTTACATACATATACTCACGCCTTTTTCCCTCCGGGGTAGGCAGAGACAACAGCCCGCCATCTGCTTCTGTCCTTACATACTTCACGAGCTTCCTTCACTGTCATTAAGCCTTTCATGCAAGCCCGCCGGTTTCGAGTGCTTTTGACCTGCCCTTTTTTCAATATCTCATTAATTTGATTAGTGTATGTCCTGCGAGGTCGACCCCGGCTTGCCTGCCCACTTACATCTGCCTTATATACTTGGTGTGTCATTCGCCCAGTACTCATTCGTTCCAAGTGCCCAAACCACCTCAGCATACCCTTTTCAATTAGGTCAATTTACATAAAAGCTGCTAGATTTTTCACCACTCATTATTTACTACCACAGTAGTATTAAAAAATCCAAAAGCTGTAAATATAGTAGATAGTGTGTTCATGAAAAGCAAACTTATTTAGTTTCTTTTTTTTTATTGGTAATAGGCTTGTATTTGACCACTTTCTCACCTGTTGGTAATAAATATGGCGAGGTGGACTTCTACCTCATATATGGTAGGTACACACCAGTCGAACGGAGACAAACGAAAGTAAATAAATGGGATCCGTCGATCCTTACGAATGCTACGCTTACTTACAACGTGACGTGCACACTGGTTCACTCGCATTCGTTGTTCAGCCATCGTTTGCTATTATGTATAAAATATAACTGATTAGTTGATACTATAAAATATATAACCAATTTGTAAAACAGGCACAGTCATGTAGTTTCATTTCAACAAGGTGTCTGTGGACGCAAACATATTATTCGAACCTATTAGCGAAAAGGCACGTGTAGTTTCAAAAAAGTTTTAAAACTTACGGTCAGACGGCGCTGCGCCACATCCCGCCAACGCACAGACCAACAACACACCAACCGTTAGAGATGCCATTTTGCACTACTTACAGTAATTTCGTTGTTACTGGTATATATACATGACCGTAAACACCCACCGCATCAGCTTCATAGGACACGGCCTTGGCCATAGATTAATTGGACAGTCGGCGACAAAAGCGGTTTGGTCAGTTTTTATTCACATACAAAAACTTTTTGAAACAGGTGTTTTTGAATTTTCATCATCAAATTTATATTCCAACGAGCCAAATCTAATCGAGACTATTCAAACTATAGAGCACTCTTTTAATATTTTACTTAGTGTAATGTTTGGATGTGTGGAACTGATTGACAGACGAGGCTCTGGTCCGCCAGCGCCATTTCCTCTCGGGATAGATGCGACTATCTATCCCTATTCCATGAAAGCCGTAAGAGACAAATCAAAAGGAGGAGAAGGAGTGAACGGACCTTGAGTCGGCACGGGCGCAACGCTAACATGATGACAGTTGTCAGTAAATAAAACAATGTCAAAATCCTCTTTCCTTTTTCATCATCATCATCATCATCATCATATCAGCGTAGGAAGTCCACTGCTGAACATAGGCCTCCCCCATCGACTTCCATTTCGACCGATCCTTTTTATTTTACTTTTATTTTAGAAAAATAAATTAGGTTTCCGCGCAAAAGGACTAATACCCTAAAAATCTAAATGTAAAATACAAATTCTATTACTTCTTGTGCTATCTGCACTAATGCTGTACTTATTCAAACGCCGTATTGTACGGACCGTGGACCAGCGGCGCGTGCATCCTTTCGTTTTTACTATCTATACGAGTCTGTTAATCGTTTGATTGACCTACCTTGATAACAGTCAAGGCCACAAGTGTCTACAAATGGCGGGTAATTAATTAATTAATGCAGGTTGATGCATCAATTATTTTTAACGCCCACGCGCTGAATTCTCGAGTATTGATGTGTTTTAACTATTTTATAAAACAGCTTTAATTACCTATACTATTATTACAAAGCCACTACATTTCTCATAGGTGTCGTTTCGCACATTAATAAAAACAGTTTGTAAGAATCCAAAAAAAATATCTGTTAAAATTATTAATTAAAAAATCAAATAACCCGACTGCCCTAAAAAGACCGAAACAAGTTTGATAGCAGGCGGGACCCATTAATTTTCTTTCGGTTTATGATTTGCATCTGGGTCCCGCCTGCTATCAAACTTGTTTCGGTCTTTTTAGGGCAGTCGGGTTATTTGATTTTTTAATTAATAATTTTATTGTATTCTTTTTAGTTATGATATATACATTTTTGAAATCCCCTTGCGATAAATACACACATATTTATAAGTGCCCGGTTAATGGCAATAGGCTCGCCACCTATTACATTGGGACCTAAACATAAACTGGCGAAATGTGGGTGCTAGTACCTCTGCCTACCCCTTCGGGGATATAGGCGTGAGTTTATGTTATGTTATGTTATGTTATGAAATCCCCTTTTAAAGTTCTTCATTTTAATACCCTACTCGATAAGTTTGAGTGAAAATTTTTTTTGAATAACATACATTTTAGCGCCAAAAATCCACCATTTCATTTTTTTATTATTTTGATATACCCAGTGTCACTCTCACAGTAAATACGAATCTAACGACAACTCTCAAGCTAAAATCCATCGAGCCGTTCAGGCTGCAGAGCGTGCCAAACAATTATACATACATACATACATACATACATACTCTCGAAAAACATAACTCTCCTTCTGGCTCAGTCGGGTAAAAAAAGAGTCGTTTCTTACAACGAGTGCAAAAGTTTTTGTGCCAATCAACCACTAAGCCAAATATTTTGGTTGTAATAATAGTTTTAACAAAGCTGTTTTACAAATATAATTATTTGATACGAATTCTGTAAATAAAAGTAATTCTACTAATATTATAAACGTGAAAGTTTGTGAGTATGTATGTATCTACCTTTGTTGCTCTTTCACGCAAAAACGGCTGAACGGATCTGACTGAAATTTGGTACAGGGATATTTAATTTGGTCTGGAATAACACATAGGCTACTTTTATTCCCTGGAATAGGTTCCCATGGGAAGCGGGAACGGGATCAGAATTCCACGCGGGCGGTGCATTAGCTGGTATTCAATAAATCAATTAAGCTCCTTTTATGTATAAAAGGAGTCGACTAGAATAGGTTGATGATGATGATGATGATGATGATGATGATGTATAAAAACCACAACGTTACACAAAGTTCTTGATTTTTTGTCTGCCTTTAAATTGCGAATTTTAAAGATGTCTTTGGATTTACGTAAATTGTTATGCCGGGTACAGACCGACCGATCAAAAGCGAAGGAACGAAAGCAAGTGAGAATCGTTAATCTTTACCGGACACCACCACACGCTGACGCGCGTTACCATGAAGCAATCCTTCTAGCTTGCTTTCGCCGTGAACGCCCACACTGGTTCGTTAATTAGTCATCGATCGCCCTTATGCGGTTAATGTGTACCCGGCATTAGCAGTACTTTCATAAATCGTACATAAAAAAATAGTTCTCATACAAATTCTACACGTTCTGTTCCTAATCCATGGGGAATACAGAGTTTTATCTAGTATTTTATTACTTCTGATATTAATATGAGAGTCTGCCTCTTTTAATCTTTATACACTGCCAGACTTTTGATTTGGTCCCCCAGGATGAAGACTAAGAGTTCTTCTAAGATCGGAGTGCTTCGACCTTGTATAATGTTCTCTCTATCATACATCACACTGACAGTTTGATAGCTTTATAGAGTCGTTAAAACCCGTTCAACTAAACTAAGTTTCCGGGTAAAAAAAAATACGTTTATAAATCATCCATGAAATTCAGCCTAGGAATGTTGGTCTCATACAGTTTTACATGAATATTCACACAGTTTGTAAATACATCTCAATAATAAACTTTAATTTGTGTTATAAAATTTAATCCGGAATTAATGTATCCGTATTCTAATTTACTGAATACAAACAAAACTTTATTACACATTGTAAAGGACGCGTCGGGCGCGAATCGATACAAATGCGTTGCCAGCCGTCTTTTGTTAGGGGATGTTAGCCCCAAGTGCATGCCACCCCATGCACGGTAGTTACCAACGCTTTTTGTGACGCAAAGCGCTTTTGCTAACATTTTTATTACTGGTGAACGGAAAGTATTTGTTTTCGGAATGTTTTTTTTAAATATTTTTGGTTACATGTAGCGAGAGGCTTTAAGTGTAAAGGTAGGCCTAAGAAAAGATAGATGGATTGCGTGAAAGAGGATATGGCAAGGAAGGGAGTGACTGAGGAGATGACATCTGACAAGAATGTATCGAGGGGAATGACATAAATAATAAATAAATAAATAAATATTCTACGACATTCTACACAGCGCTTTCTATACCCAAAGTAAGCATAGCTTAACTAGCTTGTGTCATGGCTTCCAGAATGCGGATAAACATACTTATATACTTTTTTGTAAATATATACATAGAAACACCCAGACCAATGCAAATAGACATATTCATGCATACAAATATTTGCACTGAGCGGGAATCGAAACCGCGCCTCCTGTCGTAGCAGTCGAATGCACTACCGCTACGCCACAGAGGCCGTCAAACATCAGACATGTTGAGCTGACCTCAAATAATTAAGACAAGGCCAGTAAGATGATGATGATGTGAGTTTTCAACGTTGCCTGACCGGACCACTGTAATCGAAAGCTTCAATAATAATTATATTCATCATCATCATCATCATCATCAACCTATGCTAGTCCACTGCTGGACATAGGTCTCCCCTAATGAGCGCCATAGCGCCCTGTCTTCAGCTTTCCGCATCCAGCATCTAATTATATTACTTAATTTAAATTGTATATAAATTACGTGTATTAATATATTCATCCGAATTCACATTGTGCTTACGTTCGTACATATTAAAATATTTTCAAAATTAATGAGCTTTCCACTTTCATGGCCAAAGATAGAAACGAAGATACATGAAGCTATAAGAATCCACACTTCGTTTTCTACAAAAAGTTGATATTCAAAAACCTATCTTCTTTCTTTGACCGTAATCAAAAGGAGATAACGAATCTGGAACGGACATAGTAAATCAGCGATGCCATTCCGCATACCATTGAAAGTTCTATTGCTGTGCAATGACTTGCGAATTTTAAAGATGGCGGACATTAAAGTTTCGTTCCAATTTACTTAAGGTAATATATTTTTGTTTTCTCCCCAGACTACTTTCTGCAGTTAAGCGTAAACTTGCCTCATAATTCTGTCGTACTGCGGAAACTTTACAAGTTTAACTAGATGTTTCAGACGAGTTCCGAAAGGTTTTTATACGTTTTACAAATGAACATCTAAAAGCATGACTCACTGAATGATGTAGAATGTTGTCACGGCCGGGGACTGTGTCCGGGAAAAGAAAGGAATGAATATAAGATAAACGTTTTGTTTGCATAAGTTAAGTCGAGTTTTTCCTCAGTAAAAAAAGTTCTAACAATAAAACAAAACAGGTTTTTTGAAAGTTCACGTGCCAACAAATAGGGTGAGTAGAACTCAAGGGGTGAAGTGTCGAGGGGCCCATATTATTCCATTCGTACTGGTTTCCTTCAATGCTTATGAGGTTTACTGTCAGAAGTAGAATAAATTAAACTGCTATATGGGACCCTACCAAGGTCTTCGGGCCTCGACAAGGCTTTCCCGCGAGCCTTTTTCTTTTAGGACTGACTGTCAGACGGTAGTCTCTCCTGTAGATAAAATTAACGAGATCATGGCAAAGAGAAATAGGAGAGCGGAACCCACGCTCAAAGTTCAAGCTTCATGCAAGCTAGCATGCAACTGAGATTGGCGCTCTTATGAAGAAAAGTTGATTTTAGTAAAATTTGATGAAGGTACTCAAGGATAATTTTGGAACTGACTGCTCAATTGAGCCTTTACTTCATAGCACTAGTTAATTGATAGTCGTGCGCGAGAATATAGAGGGAACATAATTTAACTAACCTTCAGAAACTATTTACCTCGTTGAGTTCTAATCACGCCTTTTTTTTAGCGTGTGGAAACCCCCATGATCTTCACCCCATCGGTACCGACGATGGGGTGGACGTGTCGGAATCGGACCGACTAAAACCACACGGTGTCCTCCCCAAGTGTCCATTGCCGGGCTCCCCGGGTAAGCCCTCGAAAGGATAACCCCAGGGTTACCGGCGGACTTTAGCCGCCACCGCGGCCTCGTCTGGTGGGGCCGGGTTTTATCCCGCGTCGGTGAGTTGGCAGGCGTGTGTAGGACACACGACACGCCTCCGCCACGGCCTTGAGTTCTAATAACCCTTTATACCTGTAATTTAGTTTACTTCGAAAATAGCGACAATTTAATGATTTGTGATCATTACTAAGCTGTAGTTTTGGTGCAACCCGCTCTTAGAGGTTACAGACAAACCAAACCTGTAGTAATTGATAGTGTTTTTAAAGAAAATAAAATATTTATGTGGTATAAATATATTATTTTTTCATTCCATTATTATCCCCCTCATTAGGTTCTTAGGATTAATCGGTGGTGGTCTGCTCACCCCTTGGGATTTAATCACCACTTTAGTTTAATTTACCCTAAAATTTTATAAAAGTTAAATCGACAGATGAGAATATCTTATAATCTTTAATCTTTTCCTATATGTAGGAAGCCCTCTTATTCATTAACGCATATTATGCGTATGCGTATTATATACATATTCGTAGTACTTTTTAGGTCCGTAGACCCAAGACGGCGTGCAGTTTTAGTCGGTTCAAGCCCGACATGAACGCCCTCGCTGGACGGCGGGGGGGGGGGGGTAACCCAGGGGATTTTCGCACGAAAAAAAAATGTAATGTAGTCTTTGATGAGGCAGCGAAAAAATCCCTCTCTTTTAAAATCATTTTATTATTAAACAAAAAATACGTCTGCAAAAAATAAACACCATAAATCTGAAACTGACTTTTGAGTAGAAAAATAAAGCACTATAAGCTAGGTACCTACAAACAGCCCTACCGAGTTGCGTTAATTTGCCCCATTGCACCCTCCTAAATATCCGCTAATGAGATTAACGTCCCGCGAGCACTCGCTCAAATAGGCCCCCTACGTCTGACGATTTTGACAAAAGACATCCGTAACTTCTAGTTGACGTCCTCTGCTTTGGTTTGAACCATCCCTAACTCGGTTTGTACGATCAGTGAGTTGGTTTGAACCTAAATACGATTAGACCGGCGACTGATCCTTAATTTACTAGAAATTGAGTCGTGTGTAAAAAGTCTCTGGGAGATCTAATTTCAATCAGTTTTATTCGTCAAGGTATATTTTTTGCTATTGTCATGTGAATCACAGCATCACGGTATGGTTCTGGAGATAAAAAATGTAAATTAGTGGTTCATAGTAAAATTTGTGTACCAGCCCTATAAAAACCTAACCAGCAGGTTCTGTTTTTCACTGTTCCACCCAAAATGTGGTTAGTTAATCCTATTACCTTTGCTATTCTGTTCAACTTCGAAGAACTTTGTTGATGTAAGCTTTGAAGCAAATGTCGGAGTTTTTCTGTCTGTATAATAGAATTGTTGAACTGGTATAACCTACAGCATAACCCCATACTGTTTTGAAATTCTAATTAGCTTATGAATGTTCCTTTTTTTAAACTTGTTTTTTGTGACTTGCACTAGCGATTGATGAAAATAAATGACATTTTGTCGTAGATATTTCATATTAATTGTCCGGAGTTTGCATCGGAGAAAATTACGGAATTTATGGTGATTCATTTTGTGAACACTATCTTAGTCTCCCTGTGATAGCTGCTGTAAAGCAATCGATACGAAATTGTAAATAATAAAATGACGCAATATTAATCGCAATAAAATGCGTTAAAATAGTTTTATTCCACATGCACCCTACGACTTTTACTACTATTTATTTTTACTTTTCAGGAATTTTTATACGATTCGTTAATCGTTAAAGATAACTCAAGCAGAGTTATCTTTAACGATTTTTCTTTAAAGATAGCTTTACTCATATACATATAAAATAACCTCTGTTTATTGAGCTACTAATTATGAAACTGTCATCTTACTTACTGTGGGTTGCTTCCATTTTGCCCCACATAGCGATCCCACCAGTGGGCCAAACTGAAATGTGTTTACTACCCCGGAATACTCCATATCTAAAAAAGTTATGAAATTTGATCTCCGGGTAAAGCTACAAACCTACCTACCTAAAATAATCTTTTTTTTTGTTTCAGGTTTCTCCCGCAGTAATTCTGCTACTATAACTGTAAGTCGCAATAAATAGAATTTTTTGAAAGGTTATGGTTAAGTAAGCCTATAAAAGGGACCCACTTATTATTGAATACCCGAGACGGCGTGCGGTTTTAGTCGGTTCAAGCCCGACATAACCGCCCCCACTGCCCGGCGGGGGGGGGGGGAGGGGGTGGATCCGAGATAATTTCCACACGAAAAAAAATAAAATAAAAAAGATACTTATCAACGTAATATTTAAAACGTATAAAAAAGTATACAAATCGAGCAACGTTCGAACACACAGAAATTTCTAAATACTTAACAAGAACTAAATTCAAAACTTGACGCGCACCGGTCGGTTGGGATGGGATTAATGATGAAGGAGCATCAGAACATTTTGCCTCGGGCAACAAACACTACACGACGCAACCAATTCGATTTCTGATTCATATAATAATAGGCACCTATCTGCACATAAAATAATGTTAACGAACTAATTTTAAATTCTGATTTTAATTGCATTTGAAGTAAAGCCACTATCTATACTATATAATATGTAATCATAAGATTTTAATATTAATATTAAAAAGAGTTTAAAGTTTGTGAGTTTGTGATGTTGTGGGTTTGTAGGGGGTGATCTTTGGTTGGATCTACTGAACGGATTTTATGATGATTATTTATTAGTATCATAGGGTATATATCATCACGCTACTACCTAATGAAGCGGAGCAGTTATCATAAATATCAAGAAAGCCGGCAGATTCCCATACAATATCCGAAAACTAATAAATTACAAAGTCAAAGTCAAAGTCTTTATTTTTCAAAATAGTGCAACGTAATTACATCTTTTTGACGTCAATAACTGCTTAATACTAAGTTTTATTAACCTAAGTTAAACGTTACAATAATTTAAAAAACGTTAAAATATGGTAAAAAAAAAGGTTGCCTACTACAATATTATGCTGTAATTGTAGCATTTTAAGAGGGGCCTGCACCATGCTCAAGCCAGACATTTTTGTCTTTAAGGTAATCATCTGTCCTATAGTATGCTTTTTTACATAAGGTGGTCTTAACAAAGGTTTTAAATGTATTGTCAGGCATACCAAGGACCGATTCAGGCAATTTGTTATAAAAGCGTATACCTTCCCCCTAAAAGAATCACTAATTACGGGCATAATATGGGTTAAAGGGGTGCAACGGGGGTTTCGAATACGCCACTGGCGAAGCCGGGGAGGGCCAGCTATAAGATTATAAAAAGGAAAGATTAGTTTGTAATCGATAAACTCTGGAACTACTGAACCGATTTCAATAATCCTTCCACCATTAGAATTCCCATATTCCCAGGGGATTGGAACTCTATGCGGGCGAAGCTGCGAGCAATAGCTTGTTTCTTACAAATACTGCTCTTGCTTATAGGCCAATAAAAAGTCGAGCATCAAGAACACCATGTTATAAAGTTATAAATATAAACGTCTGAAGTTCTTCGAAACAATAGTTTTATTGATGTTTAGGTATTATAAAAAAGAAAACCTCAGTCGGGGTGAAGACCTGAGACGGTGTGCGGTTTTAGTCGGTTCGAGCCCAACATGACCTCCCCTGCTGGCTGGGTATCCGAGAGAATTTCCGCACGTATAAAATAAATAAAAGGTATTCTAAAAAACCTGGGTACCTATTATAAAAAAAATGAACTTCACTTTCTCTTCAGATTTCGTATGGATAAACGAGAGTATAGTCGGATAAGACTGCGGTCATTTATTTTGATTTATTACCTTCAAAAGCCATCTATCCGTCCTCACTACATGGAACCTGAGAATAAAATCATAGCTAAAATATAACTATTAAAAGTTTAATTTATTTCCATTGTTCCATTTTCAGTCTGTCGTCCATATTGTTTATGACGCAATCCCTACGAGTAGAAACATGGCGTTCGTCGGTGACTCATTTACAATTATCGGGTGGGTCAATGCAAGGGTGATTTCACCCCCAATCGAAATTAAAATTCCGAGCGTGACGTCGAGATAGATGATCTAAAATTTGAATAGATAATGAATACGCACGGTTTTATTAGAAAATGTAATAAGCTCCTTTCAGTATGTTTTTTTTTCGGCTTTTTATCTTGCCTTGCATGACAGGAGCACGTTTTATTAAATTTTCATTTCTCTCTAAATAACTGTGTTCTTGTAATAGCTTCCCAGACAAGCTATTTAGTAAGGGTGAGGGGTAAATGAGGTAGACTATACACTATACTAGATAAATGACGACCTATGCATAGAATAAAGTTTCATGATGTGATTATGAACTGAAATCACTTTTATCTACACTCAAATCGAAAAATTCGAATTACGAATCCAAAGACGATTCTTACGACATACGCACTTTATAAACGCATATACGTAAAATTAAAAATAAAACTTATTATAGTACCGCCAACTGTATCATAAAACTCATTATAGTACCGCTATCTTTTAGGTAGATTTCGATGAAATCGATCTACCTATTGGTTTCTTGACTACTGTCGAATTTTTAAAAAAAAATCTTCATAGGAGGTCTAATTATGACCCCCTGAGTCCGAAATGACCACTGGTCAAAAAGTTTATATATATATGTATGTATGGTTCCACTTCCCAAAATTTGCGGCACTCTCACGGTCGCAATTTTGCCCCGATCGCTTTGAAACTGCGGTCAAAAATTGCTTGGGTGTAAACTTAGTTTAAGTTCGTGAATTGGTGGAATCCGGCCTAAGGGGACGGTAGGGCCTCACTTTTTGTGAAATCAGTTTTTCCTCAAAATTTCACGTTCCATGAAAGATATTCGAACCGTTCTAGTAGTACTAGATAGTATACATGAATACCAACAACTTTTAATTATAAACCTATAAGATTAAAACTTTAACTAAAAGTGGAGGGGGGAAAAACCGAAATTTTTCAGGAAAAAAATCATAACTTCTAACCGGTGAGCATTCTTGCTGTCTGAAACATTTTTAATCGATAGGCCATTTTTAAGTCTAAACTAAGTGTCTGAAAAGTTTTTCGCTAAAAGTTACCGTTTTCGAGAAAAAAAAAATTAAACTGTTTAAAGTCCGTAGTTCTCTATATAAAATAATATTAATTGCTTCACGAAATCTACCTGTGCGTTCCCCCTGCGGGAACGGATTTTTTTTATTCATTAAACTAGTCTAGGGTTTTAGGCTGAATATGAAAAAAAAGGCGAAGCATGCGCAGTTCGACCTGTGAAAAAAAATGGCGCACGTTAAATTACTTCCTTGTAACCTACCTACTTTGTTTAATTTCAATTTTTCCTATGAGTGAAGATAAAATAGTGTATGAAACTGCATATAACTTAGGTATTAAAACACTCGAGTCAACCTATTATCGACTCGATAAACAGACTCTCGTGTTTTAATACCCCTCTTATAATGACAGTTGCATAAACTACTATTTTGTATTTTTGTCGCTACACACCCACCCATACTTGATAACGCTTTAAATGTCACTGTAATGTAAGAAATATATTTTACAGCAGTATCTCATTCGATAGCTAGGTTGATCAGTTCATGAATTTTGATTTGACACATATCTGTATGAGCATAGCCCAACTTTTTGTATTGTCATCTGTATGGCAGCTACACAAAATTGCGCGTTGTTTATATCTGGTTAATGGCAATTGCATTAACAATTTTTTTTTTCGTCTAGTAGTTGGTAAACATAGAAGTCGTCGTGTTATTGTTGAAAATGTTCACGTGATTGTAGTAACCAACACGATAGGGTATCGACAATTGGATATGATGAATCACAGTAGAAATAATACGTGGAACATTTTTGAAACATTGCCAGCACAAAAACTTTTCAACTTGTGTGCTTGTGGCAGACATCTATGTTCTATGTTGGGGGATGATTCATCGGAACCATTTTAAAATTTGCTATGATTGTTACACTCTTTTCTGCATATAAGGCTGTAGGCTCAATATATATACATATAATTATTTTATTAATATCTTTCACCTTTACATACTAATATATATTTAATAGAATAAATAAACAATTTCATACTTGTATTCATACCTTCTACAAAGATTAATATATTATACTATTCTATTCTATTACTGTCCTTTCTATCCATACTATTTACTCCGAGCGTGGCGTGAATATAGTGCATCGCGGCCATGCCCCGGCCGTTCAATGTTTTGCCACATGAAGGTGACCTTTAGTCGCGCTTATGCTTCGAGGCCGTATGTTCGTATTGTTTGTTGACCCGCACCGCCGCGCGCGCAACATAATAAAAACATTGTTTTTAAGTGTTTCTAAACTTCGCATATTTGTGTAAACTGTGTCACTGTGCTATCTTCATCTTCTCCTTCTAATTTCTATTAACTATATGAACTATTGTGTGTTACTGTGTCTATCTGTTTTCAATAAACTTCTTCTGTGCTGTGTACCTACTTCGTATTATTTATTACGTTACCTAAGAACGTTTAGGCGCACCAGGTACGTGAACTATATATATTACGACATCACACACTCCTACAACTGGTGACCCCTGTTTTGAACATTAAAAATAAAATGAGTGATAGCAGTGACTCCATAAAAACCGCCGGGTCTAATGCGGGTCAAAATGTTACGAAGCGAGCTCCGCGTAAAATGCGTACGCAACGCGATTCTACATCCGACCAACGGAAACTTACCCTTAAGGTGGCAAAATTTTCAACGGAAGATCCGGAACTGTGGTTCGCCCTTTTAGAAAGTCAATTTGATACTCTCGAGATCACCGATGACTCCTTAAAGTTTAGTACTGTTGCTACTAACTTGAGCATTCAGCACGCCAAGACGGTAAAGGATGTAATACTGAACCCTCCAGCAAAATACCGTTATGAGAAGATCAAGTCCGAGCTTCTTCGACGTCTGACCGCTTCACATGAGGCAAAGGTTAAGCAACTGTTGACGCAAGAAAAACTGGGTGACCGTAAGCCTTCTCAGTTTCTGCGACACCTGCAAGACCTGGCTGGCGCGTCTGCTGCCGAAGATATCGTGAAGCAGATATGGAGCAACCAGCTTCCCATCGGAGTACAGACGTTGTTGGCGTCACAGCCCACGCACTCACTGGAGCAGCTGGCTGACCTAGCTGACCGCATCCAGGACCTGACTTCGCCGCCTGTGGTGGCGTCTACATCTGCAGCCGCCCCACCGAGTAGCGGCTCATCGAGCGAGATCTCAGAGCTGAGGAAGATGGTGGAGCGTCTCGCGGTTAAGATTGACGAGCAGTCGCGTAGGCATAGCCGGCCTCACGACCGGTTCAGGCCCCAACGTCGGCGATCGCCCTCTCGTTCTCGGTCCAGATCAAACTCCAATTACAACAAGCATCCTATTTGTTGGTACCACGTCAGATTTGGGCCTAAGGCGCGTCATTGCATAGCTCCGTGTGACTATGGTAAGTCGGGAAAAGACACCGGCAGTCGCTAATGGCGACTGACGACTGCCCGATATCTTCAGGTCGCCTCTTCGTCACCGACCGCAACACGAACACTCGGTTCCTAGTGGACACGGGAAGTGACCTGTGTGTGTTCCCCCAGTCTGCATGCCGTGACAGACGTACTAAAACTGAGTTCCAGTTGTGTGCCGCTAATGGGACTATTATAGACACTTTCGGTAGTATAAACATTAATTTAAATTTAGGTTTAAGACGCGACTTTCCGTGGCGTTTTACAGTGGCTAACGTTACTAGAGCTATAATTGGTGTAGATTTCCTTAGCTTTTATAACCTTATTGTAGATATCCGTAATCAACGCCTAATTGATAATACTACTTCCTTATTTTCTAGTGCTTGTATTGTTAAAAATGATGATGTATGTTCGGTGAAGGTCGCAACGGGCAATACGAAATATCACATGTTACTTGGTAAGTACCCTGATATCACTCGCCCGTCAGGTACTCCGTGGACTCCGAAGCATAAGACTGTGCATCATATTCGCACCACGCCCGGCCCACCCCTACATTGTACTCCCCGCAGGCTCGCTCCGGATAAACTACAGATAGCTAGGAAGGAATTTGAACTCATGCTACGTAACGGTACCGCGCGTCCCTCTGAAAGCTCCTGGGCTTCTCCTTTACACCTAGTTCCGAAAAAGGATAACGGCTGGCGACCTTGTGGTGATTACCGGATGCTCAATGCTCGAACCATCCCAGACCGTTATCCAATTCGGCATATTCATGATTTTGCTCATGCTATAGCTGGTTGTAAGGTTTTTAGTACTATAGACCTGGTGAAGGCCTATAACCAGATTCCGGTCTTCGAGGACGACATCCAGAAGACGGCCATCTCCACGCCATTTGGTTTGTATGAATTTTCTTTTATGAGTTATGGTTTGAGGAATGCAGGCCAAACTTTCCAGAGATTCGTCGACGAGATGACCAGGGGACTCGATTTCGTGTACCCATATTGCGATGACATTCTCTGTTTCTCTAAAAATGAACCCGAACATGAAAGTCATCTCCAGCAGCTGTTTGAGCGTATGAACGAGTATGGTATACTTATCAACACTGCAAAATGCGTCTTCGGAGCCAATGAGGTAAAATTTCTAGGCTACCACATTTCCGAAGCTGGCACCAAGCCTCTAAATTCTAAGGTGGAAGCCATCACTGATTTCCCTGCTCCAAAAACCATCAGGCAACTGAGGCGTTTCTTGGGTATGGTTAATTTTTATAGGCGCTTCCTGCCCAATGCAGCCCTAACCCAGGCCCCTCTTAATGCCTTACTCACTGGTTCGGTCAAGGCCTCTCAACCAGTTGTCTTAACTGGTGAGGCCCTTCTTGCTTTTAATCAGTGCAAGCAAAGCCTCGCAAATGCTGCACTGCTCGCACACCCTGACAGCAATGCCAAACTGGCGTTAGTAACCGACGCGTCTGACACTGCAATGGGTGCAGCTTTGCAGCAGCTCAAAGATGGCGACTGGCAACCACTTGCATTTTTTTCACGTAAACTTACCTCCTGCCAGCAGAAGTATTCGCCATACGATCGCGAACTATTAGCGATATATGAAAGCATCAAATACTTCCGATATATGCTTGAAGCTAGGCACTTTATCGTGTTCACTGACCATAAGCCTATCACGTTTGCCTTTCGTGAACGTAAGGCTACGTGTTCGCCCCGTCAGCATCGCCACTTAGATTTCATCTCGCAGTTCACGACCGACATTCGCCACATATCCGGCAAAGATAATGTCGTAGCCGATACGCTGTCGCGAATCGAAGAATTGCAGATGCCAATTGACCTGGATCAGTTAGCCGAGTCTCAGGCTAACGACTCAGAGCTCCTCCAATTCGTAGGTGGTGAATTTTCACTTCGCCTGAAAAAGCTCAAAATTCCTGGCAGTACGAGGGAATTGTATTGTGACGTCAGCACATCACAACCTCGTCCTTTTGTTACCCGAGCATTGAGAAAGCCACTATTTGACAGCCTTCACAATCTCAGCCACCCAGGCGCTTCGGCAACCTCCAAGTTGGTGGCAGAACGGTTTGTCTGGCCTGGCATGCGAAAAAACTGTCGTGAGTGGGCTCGTAAGTGCTTGGCCTGTCAACGTTCAAAGGTGAATCGTCACGTCTCTGCTCCTTTGGGTACGTTCGATCTACCTCACGCCCGATTTGCGTATATCCACGTTGACATTGTGGGTCCACTCCCGTACTCACAAGGCTTCCGATACTGCCTTACTGTCGTAGACCGCTTTACCCGTTGGCCTGAAGTCACGCCTATGGTGGACATAACAGCGGAAACCGTAGGCAAGGCATTAATATCGTGGATATCCAGATATGGATGTCCTACAGATATTGTCACTGACCGCGGTCGGCAGTTCGAATCCGCACTTTTCCAATATCTTGGAAAAATGATAGGATTCAAACACCGCCGAACAACCGCGTATAGGCCGGCGTGTAACGGGTTAGTGGAACGCTTTCACAGGCAGTTGAAGGGAGCCGTGATGTGTCATGCGGACGCCAATTGGGTTGATACCTTACCTTTGGTGTTATTAGGAATAAGAGCCTCTTATAAAGAGGACCTAAAAGCATCATCTGCTGAGCTCTTATATGGTGAGCCTCTGCGTCTCCCTGGTGAATTTTTCCAGGCAACTGCACCAGAATCCACCGATTTATCGGATTTTACGACTCGCCTAAGCCATTTTGCGCAAAAACTCCGTCCTGCTCCGGCTTCCCGCCACAATAAAGATAAAATCTTTATTTATAAGGACTTGAATACTGTGAGCCACGTATTTCTTAGGGTTGATTCATTGCGAAGTGCCTTACAACCTCCTTACTCCGGCCCATACGAAGTGCTCGAACGTGGGGATAAAAATTTTAAGATTCTGGTCAAGGGTAAGAGTGTCACGGTGTCAATAGACCGCCTTAAGCCGGCTTATATACTAGCTGACCCTACCCTTAACACCGCACCTGCAACCATTCCCACGCCTATTACCAACCCTCTCCCTGAACCTAGCCAGGATATCCCAGCTGAGTCGCATGCCAGAACTACTCGTTCCGGCCGCAGAGTTCGATTTCCTGACTACTATCGTCCGTAGGGACGGCCTCTGGGGGGGAGTGATGTAGGCTCAATATATATACATATAATTATTTTATTAATATCTTTCACCTTTACATACTAATATATATTTAATAGAATAAATAAACAATTTCATACTTGTATTCATACCTTCTACAAAGATTAATATATTATACTATTCTATTCTATTACTGTCCTTTCTATCCATACTATTTACTCCGAGCGTGGCGTGAATATAGTGCATCGCGGCCATGCCCCGGCCGTTCAATGTTTTGCCACATGAAGGTGACCTTTAGTCGCGCTTATGCTTCGAGGCCGTATGTTCGTATTGTTTGTTGACCCGCACCGCCGCGCGCGCAACATAATAAAAACATTGTTTTTAAGTGTTTCTAAACTTCGCATATTTGTGTAAACTGTGTCACTGTGCTATCTTCATCTTCTCCTTCTAATTTCTATTAACTATATGAACTATTGTGTGTTACTGTGTCTATCTGTTTTCAATAAACTTCTTCTGTGCTGTGTACCTACTTCGTATTATTTATTACGTTACCTAAGAACGTTTAGGCGCACCAGGTACGTGAACTATATATATTACGACATCACACACTCCTACAAGGCTATTATATATCATTGTCCAGTTTTATGATCCAATAAATATAATCATACGGTACAGTAAAGTAACAGGCGTGCCAAGGGATACTGAAGATCGGGCGAAGTGGTGGAGAACAAAACCGGAAAGCGGACCCCGGGATCCGAGGTAAAGCTTCGAGTGCGACTGCGAGCATCGCTGAGATGATGATGATATTCACATTAGGACTATGATTTAGACACAATCCAACCAGAATTATACCCTAGAGCTCCAGAAAAACGCACTGTAAGGAATAACGCGTTTCATAATCTACCTCCAAAAATATTAAACGAGCACAAATTGGAACTCAATTTGTTCTAGTTTAAAACGCCTAAGTCACTACGCTCGGGTAGTAGGGACTAGGGAGTGAGTGGGTCGGCAATATGGCGACTAATTGCAATGATTCACAACTACCCTCCGATCCCGACTGCGGAGACGGTCTTGATTGATTATTATTATTGTCCGTAAACGATATGGAAATCGCTTTAGCTCTACGACTATTATTGGAATCGAATACATTATCCCCGAAATTATTATGATTCGAACCCGTTTAGATGATAAATCACAACGGTCTGATCGAATATTTTGGGTCTAAATGGTTCGATTTTCAATTAAAGCTGTTTTGTAGTTTAAATTAATGACCTGTTAGTTTTTAATTTTCGTTTTATCACCCGTTTATAATCCGTCGAAGATACGACGCACGATCCTTCTGCAGTTTTTTTACTTTTAAAGAATAGGTATTAGTAACCGAAATTACTAGTATTCCCTCTAACCCCCTCCCTCCCCCAGTAAGCTAAATTGCTTGTGTTAGGAGAGGGTGCATGCCGGTAGTGTAATTAGCCAGGATTCGAAATCGGGACCTTTTGATCATAAGGCCGACTCTTTAACCAACAAGCGATTGACGCTTCATCTTTTCTAGATTTATTGAAGACTTCCGCTCTATTACCTACATTTCGTAAATAAAATAATTCGATGACTTGATTTGTGATGCACCTAAATTTTACAGCAAGATGGTGAGATTAAAACTTGACACACTACATATCCTTAAAAGCGTGCATTAAATTTAATTAGTGTCATCTATACTAATTAACATGCTTTTATAAGCGTCATCCGCTATTAACTATAATCTCGCAAGTGTAATACAATTTAACTGACTTCTAATAAAAATAAAAGATAGTTTTTTTTTCTGTAGAGCACAGCAATATATGTTCACGTCGCCTGAAAGTAAGCTAAACGTGAAATCTCAGGAATGAGGGTCACCATTATAAATGAAAATAATGCTACAAAGGTGGCCTTCAGCTTGACAGCCTCATCAGATGCTTTTTACATGTAGAGTTTTTTTTTCTTTTTTTATATTTAGGAAACGTCAATGTATATAAAAGTTAAGATAAGTAAACTAAATTAGGCGTAAGAGAGCGGACCCAGGCTCCAAAATGTAAGCTTTAGATACAACTGGAATTGGTGCTCGAATGCGCAGAGATACGGCAGAGCTTGGGACGGCGCGGCGGGGCGACCAGCGCCCCTCCCCCCTTTCCGGGCAAGATGAGTACATCGTGGTTCCCAAACCCGAGGGGCCATCTCGAAACAGGAGATGGCCCAGGGTCAGTCGCGGTGTGAGGGAATTGCTTCATGGGCCATGAAGTCCCGTGCGGTTTTAGTCGGTTCAAGCCCGACATAACCTCCCCCGTTGGCTGGCGGGGCAGGTAAAAAAAAAGGTACGACAGAGCCCAGTTTCAGGCGAGATTCTGGACGTCTGAGTCCAGAATCCATCATTGAGTAAGAAATCGTAAATACTATATTAAACCTTGGCAAGGCTTCGCACGTCATGACGTTTATTAGTGCGGTCTCCGAAATAGTAATATATAAATAATTTCCGTAAGTACCTACAACACGGTAATTTTTTTTTATTCTATTGAAATCTTTTTCTTTTAATGGTCACGTATTATGACTTCTCTTCGCCTGATGGTAAGTTAAAGGTAAAGTCTCAGGAATGAGGGGCACCATTAAAGACACCGATAATGCTACAATGGTGGCCCTCAGCTTGAAGGCCTCAGATGCTATTTCACGCCCCGCTTAAAGGACCAGGGACTGTAGGAAGAAGGAAACACGTGTGCCGGTGAAGAATTCCAAATCTTGATGGTGCAAAGAAAAGAGGTTTTGAACCGTTTGGTTCTTGTTGAAATTGTTTGCACCGGTATTAGGTCGTTACATATGAAATTGCCGTTTTTCTTGAAGAAATTAGAGGAAACCCAATTTTCAGTACTAACATTTTTGATTTTTTTTTAGGAATGACAGATCCAAATTTTATGATTTTTTTGTGTATGAATGAGACAACATTAAGCTAACAAACAGCAACTTGTATTACATTTTTGAAAAGTGACAGCTGTTAAGTAATACGAAATTTATCATCAAAATGGATAGCATTTAGGAAGTACTGTTTTTGAAGATCGAATTAATTTATCAAGCGGCCAATAAAAACAAAATTTAATACAGAGTTGTAAGATCTTGAAATCAACTTTCGAACAAAATATAAATAATGGAAATAGCTATTAAATTACAGGAATAACGAACTCATAAATTTGTATGAAAATTTCGGCAATTGCATAGGTAAAGAAAAGACCTATTACCTCAGCCTTGCACGTGTTGCTCTGTATACGAAAGGAGAGGGTGGGACTAATTTAAAAGAGCTCATCGGAACTGCCATGATAATAGATTTCTACTCTCTATTGCACACTCTCTCTACTGTATTTCCCAAAATAACCCATTTATTTGTCTTTTTCTACCCTCCACTTTTCTCTGTTCAATTCTACTGTTGATGTATAATATGACTCACAGTGACTAAGCAACATTTATTCGAGCGGTAATCCGGTTTCAGCTTTCAGACTGTCGGCGCCTTGCTTAATATGTTTCCGATAGACTGAAACTCCGGTTAAACATTTAATCACAATTTACAACTAGTATACGCGAAACCGGCGGGCATGCATAAAAGGTTTGATTATAGTAGGTGAAGCTCGTGAAGTACGACAGAAGCAAATGGTGGGCTGTTATCTCTGCCTACCTCGGAGGGAGAAAGGCGTCTAATAATAGTTATGTATGTATGTATACCGAGTATGTATGCATATTAAACTACTCACTTAATCTTACACACACAATTTTTTTATTACAATACGAAAAAACGGCTCAAATTTTTGAGTGAGTAGGGCTTTTCGAGACGAGTTCTCTGTCGAAATTTGAAAATTATTACCAATCGCGTGTCTGTTTCGCAGGATGTGATTTCAAAGAATTGGGGGTCCGATAGACGTAAACGAGGGTCCACGATAGTGAATAACATAAAAATAACAAAAGAAATAAGTAATGAAAATTGGTTCCGAGCCATTACTATTCTCTTTACCCGACTGCGCCAGTGAGGGGAATGTTTTCCAGGCGTATATGTACATAGTTTTCTTTGTTTCCTATAACGTATAAGCCTAACGGCTGGCCGGATTTCGATGAATGAGGTCTCAAATGAAAGGTATTTATCTCCTGTGTGTCATAGGGTACATAAAATTGGAAGAAAACTATAGTGTGGGTATTTGGCGCTATGTCGGATTATATTATGCACTATGCTGGGTTATGTCAGATTCGAACCGACAAAACCGCACGCCGCTTCGGATTTTCAGCGGTAAGGGTGTGTACGGTGGCGCATAAGGCATTTCCCTCGCACCGCGGCTGACCCAGGGCCATTTCCGGTTTCAAGACCACGATGTCCCCTGTCTGTCCCCGGAAAGAGGGGGGGGGGGGCTGTGCGCCGCCGCCCCGGCCTGCTTCTGCTAGGGTGACAGGCGGCTCCACCTGTCACCCCCAGGCCTGCTCTCATGGAGGACGGAGGTCCTCTGACGCCTGAGTCGCCACCGCGCCTCGCGGTCTCTGCGGATCGGGAGAGACCTGAGTCTTTCCCGGACATTATTTGCTGGCAGAAGGAGTCGGCGGTCCACGCAATTGGGATATGTATAGTCTGCTTAATGAAATATTGAAAATTAGTATGCCAATGATTCCTATAATATTTTGTTCATGCATGCAAGTAATATCAGATAGATTACCCTGTGGAGGAACTTTTTTTTGTGCGGAAATGCCAACGGAGCCTCGTCCATTAATCAGCAGATGTACCGATGAGCAGACGAAATTGCCTTCCCATACATCCTATTCAAAATACTAATTCTATCCTATGTCTATATCTATACAAATACCACTGTCTTCGTTCTCCGTATAGCAAGCTATTTTAAATTTGCAGAGACTACCGTGTGGAGTCGTCGTATAATATCGCATGCTCACATGCCCCTGCTCCGTGCTTTGCATGCTAAACACTCATTGACGGGAATCTGTTCGTCAGTTATATTCGAACTGCTTTATCGATATGACACGGTGTGAATTATGATCCACGTGAGGAAGGTTTTTTTGTATAGTCTTTAGAATAGATTTCTATGGTTGTAGTCATGCGGGATAAGCAATTAAAATAGCCCGATAGAGTTGATGGGTTATGGGCAGTGTGAACGCGAAAGAATAGCTTTTCCGGTAAACTGAAAACAATATCGGTTGAAACTGTAGACAGTAAAGGCGAATATAGTAAAATAAAACAATTTTTAATGGATTCTATAGCGATATGTTTTGTTTTCGTTGCTTTTGAGCTATCATTGTCACGAGGCTGGAGACAATTGCTGCTGAAAAGTAATAGCATAAATACAAAAATTACCCAAATAGAATCCGTTTTTAGTTTTATTTCATTGTTTTAATTTTGTTTGAATATTATTTTCAGTTGTGCAACCACTTCAAAAAGTTTTTAAGTACGTCCAAAATTGTAAATAAAACAAATTTTGTTCTAAAACTGCGGTAACGGTAACTGCCTGCCAACATATACCTTTTTTTTTTTTTTTTTTTTTATCGTGCGGAAATCCCTTCGGATACACCCCCGCGTGCCAGCGGGGGCGGTTATGTCGGGCTTGAACCGACTAAAACCGCACGCCGTCTCGGGTCTACAGACGCCGGGGTGTAAGGTTGCCCATAGAGCATATCCCTCGCACCCCGACTGACCCTGGGCCATCTCCGGTTTCGAGATGGCCCCCTCGGGTTTGGGAACCACGGTGTCCCCGTCTTGCCCCGGTTTGGGGGAGGGGCGCTAGTCGCCCCACCGTCCCGGCCTGCTTCTGCTGGGGTGACAGGTGGCCTCACCCGCCACCCCCAGGCCTGCGCTCATGGAGGACGGAGGTCGTTAAGCGACCTCCGGCGCCTGAGTTGCCTGCGACGCGCGGCGAGCAAGTTGCGGGCTCGGCGGACCGGAAGAGTTCTAAGTCTCTCCCGGGCGCGCTCCGCCACCTCTTTCGCGAGCATTACATGCTCGCAGAAGGAGGCGGCGGCGGCCCACGCGCTCGCGCTCCGCACCATTGCCGCAATCATGCTGCCGAGCGAGAGGACTCCCACCCCGATGGCTGCCACGAGGTCTCGCCTCGGCGCCTCCCACGCCGGGCAGTCCGCCAGCGTGTGCAGCCCTGAGTCCTCGCTCGCGTCGCAGTGATGACACTCAGGCGTTGGCTCCTTCCTGATCCGATGCAGGTGGTCCCCGAAGCACCCCTTCCCTGAGATCACCTGCGTCAGTCGGTAGGAGAGGCTTCCGTGTCGCCTCTCCAGCCAATCCTCCATGATGGGCCTTACCGCCGCTATTGCGGCGTGCCCTTGCCAACATATACCTACTAGTCTATGCGTACAACAATTAAAAACACTCTAATCTCAGGCTACATACATGTATAATAAATAATTAAATTTCAGTACAAACCATTAATTTTGCGTTGTCATTATCATAAAACTAATCTTTACACCCGGCTTAATCGTACAACGCTCGTAACAGACAAGCATAATTTTGCAAGTCTATAAATAAATTGATTTAACCACAGCGTTTGAATTTGTACGGTCGGTAGTCAGAACTAGGGAATAATTTCACTTTTGTATTACTTGCGTTTCTATTCCCAGCACAAAAATTTGAGAGAGGTTGTCTTTGTAAGTACAAAATAATGATACAGTCAAAGAGATGGACGCTTAGAAAACATGTACCGTCTGTACAATGTATACTCATCGTCACAAATTTGTATTAATGGAGGAAAAAAGTCTTGTTTCTCATCCGAACGCCAATACCGATTGCAACCAAAGCTTGCACTTCGGAGCACGGGGCACACTTTAATTTTTATAAATTAAGACCACTGGACACAAAGATAGTTCAAATGACGTATATATGCGTCATTAGCATGACTGTTTTTTTGGACGCATATATGCGTCTTTGGCAATGAGTCAGCTTAATACTTAAGTCCACTCGTTCATCTTTACATAATGTGGTTTATTTAAATTTTTTTGGCAGGCGAGAGAAATACTTAAGGCGAGGAAATACTCGTCTGTCAATTAGCAGGTTTACCGCTTGCAGGTGAGGTTGGCTTGAGCCCCGAAGATCTTGGTGGAGCTCCACACACGCTTCTATTCTTTTATAATATAATACTAGGAATTCAGTGCAGGGTGGAGCTGAGCGAGCAGGACTTGAAAATAAGACATCTTACTACAGTAGCGCGCTTAGCTAAGGCCGCGCGCTCGTGAAACTGTTTTTCGGTGATTATTCCTCAATGGTTCATCGGACATGACACACACTCCTCAGTGTCCACACTATCACCGTGGTAAATTTGGTCAAGATCGCGCGAGTGGTTACGGAGGAGTTCAGCCACCAACAAACGGCTATGCAGCAAGAGCAAGAGAACTATAAGAGCTTCGGTCGCTCAGCTCATGCAATAAACTGTCTTATCCACATTCTTGAATCCCTAAACATACTTTGTAGGTAGTCTTATCGGGTAGGTATTCGAAACGTTCACTTAGCCACCGTACCTGGTGGCAATTACTTCAAGATGAAATCTCCAACGCTTTCTTGAAAGGTGTCAAAGGTCGAATAGGGGGAGTTTTATTAGGAAAGCAAATCCTGTCCTAATCCAGTATTAACTCAAGGAAGGAAATATTCTGCGAGGAAGTGTGAGACTGTGAGCCTGTTTGGATGTTATCACTGTCGCGTAAAGGTGCGTTTATACTGGTCAGATTAGAAATAAATAATTTAAATACGTACTTAAGTACTATTAATACGTATACTAACATAATATACGAAGGCATTACAAAACAAGATCCGTCTATTTGACTGCACCACTGCCCGATGGTGAGCTTGGTTGTTAAAAAAGTATAGGCCACTATTTCAGATGCTATTAATTTTAAAAAAGAATGGCTCGTGGCTTTCCGCATTTCAAGGTCAATTAATACTAGCCAGGTCAGTCTAATGATGGGCCGCTCTTTAATACAGGCCAAGGTAACCTCATTTTTAAGCTGGTTGGTACATATGCTGATTAACGGGCGAGGTTCGGTTTTCCTCTCGGGGTTAGGAGATCAGACTGCTGTCACTCTCATAAAAGCGTCTAAGTCAAACTACAGCAGGAGGAGAATACGGACCCCGGGCTGAAAGCGTCGGATGCAGACGGAAACAACACTATGATGATGATGACGTGTATAAATGATATATTTTAAATATGCATGACAATCTTACACTATAAGTACGAGTAGCCTAGTGTCGTAACTACAATACACAGTACATGTGTGGAAAGACCTTTATACTTTAATTAGACGTCAGTCTTGCTTGCTGCCTCTCCTGAGCCGATTTATTTTTGCACTTTTTCCTTAACAAACTAACAATATAAGTACATGTGAATGATCCTAATTACTTACGGATTACAAGATGAAGATTAGCTTTTTCGGTGAAAGCTCTTTGGTCTAAAACTTTTTTTCACGAAAGCGCTATACATTTTTATCCTACAGCGAGTTTTTCATGAGGTTTGCTTGGTTGGGGACCTCCACGCGGTGCACCATGGGCAACGGAGACGGCAGCGCCTCTCTCCTAGGGCGGGGGAGACGCTGCCGCCTACGGCCAACTCCGACCGAGGCGAGGACGGCCCTGTTGAGGGCTGTTCGGAAGCTTTCCACGTGTCCCTCGGATTAGCAGATGGCACAGTGGAGAGCAAGTAAGGGGGCCATCTCGAAACCGGAGATGGCCTAGGGTCAGTCGGGGTGCGAGGGATATGCTCTATGGGTAACCTTACACCCCGGCGTCTTAAGACCCGAGACGGCGTGCGGTTTTAGTCGGTTCAAACCCGACATAACCGCCCCCGCTGGAGACCCCCCGCTCTCCAGCGGGGGCGGTATCCGAAGGGATTTCCGCACGAAGAAAAAAAAAAAAAAAAAAGGTAATTAAACCTGCAGAATCGCTCATAGTTGATTTCATTTTCAATTAGATTTTAAAATATGAATTTTATAAGCTTTCGTATGTTTTAAGATTTTAAAAACCTTATTTTACTGAAAAAGGAGCCCCATTGAGAGGAAAACCTGCGCCAGAGCCTCGTCCGTTGTTCAGCAGCAGGTGATATTTGGTAGGTACAAAATAGAAATAAGAACATTAAATATTAAAAAAACATTAAACGTACTACGTACACTGCTACTATTATTATTTTATTATGATTACATTTTTAGTCTGTTATATTATTACTTACTATTATATTACGTTTATTGAGCTGAGAGTGCGATGAAGTCGAGCGAAAGCGCCTTTCATCCTACTCGATGTATATCGTTCGTGTCCGAAGTGACCGACATAATGCTATACAAATTTAAATTATGAATTGGAATAATCACTGAACAAAAAATTCAAAAGCTGATTTCTCAAAAACCACAATTAGTAAAACCTAAGATTTGGCGCCAAAACGTAGCCTATAACCATAAATACCGATTAAAAAAAAGAAAACTGAAAATCGGACAAGACACGAAGGAATAATCATCGAAAAAAAATATCTAAAGCTGATTTCTCAAAAACTACGATATTCTAAATATTCTCCTTTCCAAATCACTCAGACATGGGCACTCTCAGCTCAACATTGCAAGAGCTTACTGCCTTGCGGACCTAGTTTATATTTATTCCTTCAGGACAATAAACTAGCTAGACTGTTACAATTGAATATTCTCTAATAGGTTGGAGTTTAAACGGCCTCGTAAAGTACAGGAAGGATTACCTAGTATAAACGTGATCTCAATTTGTGTGCTTAGTTTACGCGTAAATTGTACTATTACTAAGCTCTGTTAAACACTGACTGGTTGTTTCTCTTGCGACATTGTGGTATAGTACGCTACTCGGTAAGATGCAATGAGGTTAGGTGACTGATGCGTTGAACGGACATAGCCTCACCAACTGACAGTTACTTGTATTGTGCTTTTGATCACCACATAAGACACATGTGTTCGATCACCACTCTTTACAAATAAGAAATTGTATATAACAAATTCGTGTCGGACTCGCCCACGAAGTACCATTATCTATAAAAATGGCAAAAAAAAACATGTTTATTGTATGGGGGCCCCCTTAAATATTTATCTTATTGTTTTTAGGTATTTGTTGGTATAGCGGCAACAGAAATACATCACCTGTGAAAATATCAACCTTCTAACTATCACGGTTCATGTGATGCAGCCTCGTGACAGAAGGACGGATGGACAGTGGAATCTTAGTAAACGCGTAGCGCGCGACGGTAGCTTAGTGGTTAAAGAGTCGACCCTACGATCGAGAGGTCCTGGGTTCGAATCCTGGCCATTAAACTACCGACGTGAACCCACTCCTAACACAAGCAATTAAGCTTAGCTGGAGGGGCTAGGGCGAATATTAGTAATTTCTGTTACTAATATTCTTTAAAAGAAAAATAAGTTTCCGTTTCATCCCTTAGGTCCGGAACCCTAAAAATCATTGTTTGTTCGTATATCATGCATGTACGTATCGTTCATCCGATTATGATAAACTGCCGATTGCGCGAAGATGAGGTCTAGAACTTTAGGCATAGCACAACCATCGGAATTTTTAGATTGGTATATTGTTGGTTTTTACGAATTTCATCGTAATCTTCTTCATTCTTCAAAACTGCTGTGACGCTTTGGCGTTGTCAATTGCCCTACACAGGTCCTCGATAGCACAGATGGACGTGGAGGGGCACAGTGGCCAAGAGAGCAAATGCATGCCCTAGTTTGCCACATTTTCCTTGCTGCGGCCAACATGGGTCCGCAGGTAATTTAATGACTTCTCTAAGTTACCCAGGAGATAATGTTCAGATAGCAGGTTTTCTTTTGGTATAACGAAACCTACCAAAACTGGATGTGTGATTGTCTGACCACTTTTGCTCTTCCGTCGTGCAAAGCAAGGACGGATAGTAAAAAAAAAGTTTACCTATATGCCTACACTAAAGTTTAGTAACTATTTAGTAATCTGTGGTGGAGGTGCACAGTGGCCAAGAGAGCAAATGCATGCCTAGTTTGCCACATTTTCCTTGCTGCGGCCAACATGGGTCCGCAGGTAATTTAATGACTTCTCTAAGTTACCCAGGAGATAATGTTCAGATAGCAGGTTTTCTTTTGGTATAACGAAACCTACCAAAACTGGATGTGTGATTGTCTGACCACTTTTGCTCTTCCGTCGTGCAAAGCAAGGACGGATAGTAAAAAAAAAGTTTACCTATATGCCTACACTAAAGTGCGCAATACCACAACCCACAACAGAGAAATCACAACTTTGAGTGAAGTGAGGCGTACATTTTTGACCGAAACTGGAACTGACTGAAAGCCGAAAGCCGAACTACGCTTTAATTAATGGCCAGTTAAACGAATTTTCGTATTTCACTGTACATTTTATTTACGGCCAGTCGGACGGTTTAATTTGATATACGTTTTAGCGCTGAACTGCTGCGTTTATTTTCTTTGTTACAGTTATTATTGATCATTTATTGATGTATATTGATTTCAATTTTATATTGTCGTATTCTCACTAATTGTGCTTGCGACTTCGTCTGCGTTATCTTAGATCTGGATTTTAATGTTTTTGCGCGGCACCCTAAGTCTTTTTCTCAAATATACGTAGCATAAGTTACGTCTTGTAACATCAACTATCTGCGGTAAAAATCCCGTCATAATCAGCCCCATCGCTTTTGATAATACACGGAACAAATAGACTGAGAGGCAAAATTTTTCAAATAGTTTTTTGTTATTGAACTTTGTACATAATGTACATACCTTATAAGCATTTATTAAAAAGGTGTTATTTTAACGTTGTATATTGTATAGATGGTTGTAACTAAGGAGGAAGTTATTCGGTTTATGTAGATTCTTGAAGAGTTCATTAATAATAATAGGTAATCTAGTGAAGCATTGCGCTGATAGCCGCGTAGACTAACAACTGGCGTGACACGCCGCCGGCGTTCATTAGCTCACGCTCGTCTGACTTCAAACTACATGTACATACTAATAATTATTTATACGTACGCGTAGACAGATCTAAAAGGCCGCCACTCCAATAGAAATCTTTACAAAGTGGAGATACATTTTTTGTTCGTGCGGAAATCTGCTCCCCTCTTTAACCGACTAAATCCGCACGCCGTGTCGGGTGTAAGGTAGGCACATAAGGCATTTCCCAAAGTGGAGATAAGTGGATATTTTGATCATTGAGTTATGAAATTCGTGGAAATTTAAAGAAGAAAACAAAAGGCCAGGTCCAAACGGTTGAGGTAAAAGTCAACCTCACCTGCAAGTCTGTGCACCTGCTAAACAAAGTGGCCTCCGGTAAAGCCGACTAGTTTGTCGGCTTTACCGGAGGCGATTTAAATCAATAAGTGGATTGCGGGCTCCGAGATACAAACTTGGATGCAATTGGACAAGTTCTATGAGGATAATGAATATTCTAGGATATTTTACACAGCGACCCAAACTAAGTAGACCCTTTCATATGGGTTCTAAAATGTTTTTTTTTTATTAAATGCATAATATACATAGAACTACCCAGACTAATGCAAATGTACATATTTGCAGTGAGCGGGAATCGAATCGGCGAATTCTGACTTAGCAGTCGAATGCTTCACCGCTACGTCACAGAGGTCGTCGAGGATAATGAATTTGTAAAGAGAATAAAGATACCAATATTCTGATAGGTTCTGATTAGACAGCTGCTAAATATTTGCTGTTAAATATTATACTTTCAAAATGATACTTAACTCATAAATTGTATTTTGCATAGAAAGACCCAAATTTAGCTGTTTTTTTTTGGGATTTTCTTTAGAAAAGCCCTATTGCTAAGGAGTTGTCGTCGGCGTCGTCGTCGTTGCCCATTTTCTGTCAGGGTTTTGGGTATGAAGGAGATGAGCTATCGAGTTGCTGTTTTCGGTAATAGATTCGTGCTGGGGTGAACCATTGCAAGATAAAAAAAAATCGCAAAAAATCACAAAAAAAAAAAACGCAAAATCGAAAATCCCTTGTATTCGGCTGAGCTCGTCTCAGGAATTCAACTTGTTTTAAGATAATCCAAGGCTAGTCATCTTAATAATACCTACCACTGACCTTGAAATAGTAATGAACTTTTTACTATAAAAAATGCCATATCTATTACAATAGTCTACTAATTAAGTATCTTGTAAATAAAAAATATTAGCCGGAATTAGTTTAAAATCTCCGGTAAGATACAACGATATGTATTTCAAAGAATCTTGCTTTCTAGCGAAAATCCTTTCAGCTTATTCATTTATTACTGTTTGAATAAGACGCGCCTTCTCTTAGGAATGCTCTATCATCTCAATCTTCACAAAAATGCGGATCCTGAAGTCTGTAAAGAATTTGAAATGAGTTAATGAGCCTTTGACGCATTACGTCAACAAAGCCTCGCTAGGCTGGTTTATGAAGGGTCCTTCGTTGATTTGTGTCGTCATGAATACAGCTATAAAAGCGACGGAATCACGTCGAAGATAAATCATTTACGGTAAAGGATTTTTAAGAAAGTCTTCACAAGTTCAAGATGAAAAGAATATTATTTCAATGTGTTGTCTATGGTGATGGTGGTGATTTTTCGATTTGCCGCCTTTTTCAGTGTTTCTATCTCATTCTTAAAGATACTTACTCGTAGTATACTCCACGAAGTTTTTTATGTACCTTACCTTGCACATTGGGAAGAAGACAGAGTCCGGCTAAGATAGACTTGCTTCGATTTTGTAAAGCGCTCTCTATCGTACATAGGACTAACAGTTTGGAATCTTTATAGAGTAGTTAAAACCGTTTGTGTTTTGGAAAAATTACAGCTATAACTTAGATTTTAGCTACTATTTAGCTACTGTTTTTACAACATATCAAATTCTAAATATACGTTGTGCGTTCTATAGAACTCCGGCTAACATCAACTTGCTTCTGTTTTATAAAACAGAAGCAAGTTGATGTTAGCCGGAGTTTCACTCTTCTTCCCAACGGCGGCGAAACGAAAAACAGGATAATGTATAGTAGTATAGATATAGTATTATGAAATTCAAAATTAGTCCACATTAGTAGGTACAGACACTGTACATTGAAGATATTTAAAAAAAATACTTTGGTTATGTTAAGTGAACATTCTGAACACCAAAATATTCTTCTTTTTTTTTGGAATTCTTGAAATGAAATGAAATTTATAAATGGGATACTTGGTAAGCATAGGTGTTACACTTTAAGTTTAAGATACAGCATGTCTCGCCTTCATAAGGCATACGAATCTTGTACATAACTTATTATTTACTACTTACGTAATTAAGATTGTAGTGATATTATTAATTGCAAACAAATGTCGATATCAATAAAATAAGGATTGTTATAAATCATAATTATCATTAATGTCCACTGAACTTCAATTTGAAATATTAAATATTATATTTTAAAATTTTTGACAAGCATTATATTTAAAATTAAAATTATTTATTTGTTAGTCGGTTTATCCGCGAAGGACGCAAAAAGTACCAAAACGGATTTTGATGCTGTTTTTTCCATTAGAAAGGTCTTAGTCAAACTCAAAATCTGCCGTATGCTTGGCGGAGCCGCAGGCATCGGCTAGTAGGTAGTAAAATCGATTGGTAACAATTTCATTACCTTTGTCTTTGAATCATACGCACGAAACGATTTTGCAACTCATTCATTATGCCTACAGCTAATGTATGGAACTCCCTGATTGAGTCAGTGTTTAAATAAATAATAATAATAAATATTCGAGGACATATAACACAGCGCCATCTAGACTCAAAGTAAGCAGTTTGTCATATGGGTTCTAGAAAGCTGATAAACATACTTCGATACTTTTTTTTGTAATAATAAATACATATTATACATAGAAACACCCAGACCAATGCAAATATACATATTTGCAATGAATGGGAATCGAACCCGCGACCTCTGACTTAGCCGTCGAATGCTCTACCGCTACGCCATAGAGGTACTCGAGAGGTTCCGGGCAGTCTTCATGTCTCGAGAGAATAGGTTCCTTCTAGGCCAGCCTGTTTCATTGTAGACCACATCATAACATATCTGTAGGTGAGGTCATATATATATTCTATCAATTATAAAACAGTAGTGAGAATAACAAGACGTATCAGTTTTCCTACGTGATAAAAATGTAGACTAGATTATAATTATGTCGGAGTTCCCGCGAAAGGCGAGGGTCGTGAGGTTCCCATGCGACAGACCGCGACGGGCGCCCACCATTGTATGTGGTATCGAACGCAACGCAACCAGTGGGATATCTCCAGTTACGATATCAGAGTTATTGAACTTGAGGGACAGATTCGTAGTATTAATAGACAGTTACTTAGTTGCATATTTTTGGAAGTTATTTATTTGCGAAAAAAATAAATAAAAAATAAACCGACTTCAGGAAAAAATGGGGACCAGAAAAGATAAAAATCGAAAGATTAGGAGAGCGGGCCTCAGGTTACAAAGTTAAAGCTTTGAATGCAACCGGGGCTTCTTCTATCTAATATTATCATTCGACCTCCGTCCTCCATGAGCGCAGGCCTGGGGGTGGCGGGTGAGGCCACCTGTCACCCCAGCAGAAGCAGGCCGGGACGGTGGGGCGACTAGCGCCCCTCCCCCAAACCGGGGCAAGACGGGGACACCGTGGTTCCCAAACCCGAGGGGGCCATCTCGAAACCGGAGATGGCCCAGGGTCAGTCGGGGTGCGAGGGATATGCTCTATGGGCAACCTTACACCCCGGCGTCTGTAGACCCGAGACGGCGTGCGGTTTTAGTCGGTTCAAGCCCGACATAACCGCCCCCGCTGGCACGCGGGGGGGTATCCGAAGGGATTTCCGCACGAAAAAAAAAAAAAAAAAAGGTATTATTATAACAGGGGTGTGTGTTGGGTAACCTCCTCGAGTGTCGCTCCGATTCCGATCCCGCTGCAGTCCGGGGGGAACGGAATCGGAGCGGCCGGTACACCCTGGGCGGCGGTCAATGGCTTCCCCTTCACCCCTTCTAAGGGTTGGCATTGATCGTCGGCCAATACCCAACGTGGCGGGAACACATCGCTCTCCGTATTCCTCTGCTTTCAGAGGAGACAGGATGAGCGATGCTGTTAGTGGTGAGATGGCCCAGGGTCAGTCGAGGTGCGAGGGATATGCTCTATGGGTAACTTTACACCCCGGCGTCTGAAGACCCGAGACGGCGTGCGGTTTTAGTCGGTGCAAGCCCGACATAACCGCCCCCGCTGGCCGGCGGGGGGGTATCCGAAGGGATTTCCGCACGATAAAAAAAAAGAAAAAAAAAGGTATTATTATAACATTTTAGATTAGTTGTGTCAGTACCTACATTGGAAATATTTAAAAAAATACTTGGGTTATGTTAAATAAACGATTCTGAACATAACATCCTTTTTTTTAAATTCTTGTCTGTTTTTCTGTTTTATTATTATTTGGTACTATGATAACATTGTAAATTAGTTGTGTCAGTACATTGAAATATTTAAAAAAATACTTGGGTTATGTTAAATAAACGATTCTGAACATAACATCTTTTTTTTTTAATTCTTGTCAGTTTTTCTGTTTATTCGCGATGAACGCAATAAGTAGGTACTTAACGGATTTTGAAGGCGGTTTCTTCTATTAGAAAGGTCTTGTTAGACTTAAAACCTGCCGTATGTTCGATTGCAATTGGTTAAGTAGAACCAGATATATGACCAAAAAACGATACCCGACCTCCGCGCGGGCGGAACCGCGGGCATCAGCTAGTTTAGTCAGAGCTTGTATTTTGAGAGTCACTACTACAGGTGATGCAGGTGAAGTTGGCAGGTGATGGTTGAAAAACATTCTAAGGTGGGGGTTTATGGGAGTCCACCAAAATGTTCGTGGACTCTCATACACCTTAGAATGTTTTTACAAGTCGATAGCGCGAGTGTGACGCTCCTGGTGTTGCACATGGCCATAGGCCACATTAACCGCTCTGGTAGGCCGTGTGCTTGTCTGCTACCTAAGTGGTATAAAAAAAACATTACCCCAAATATCGTTATACATATTTTACGAACAATGTATATTGACAAAAGTAATACCTTTTTATGGGTTGTCTATTGTTCAACCGAAGATTATATACCACATCATATTCCCGAATTTAATTTGCCCGAATGTTTTGTTTGCCCTAAAAGATATGACATACCTACTTTTAATTGCCCGAAACTTAGATACCATAAGATACGAGTGCCATACGTATTGTTTTCCATATTTTTAATTGCCATAATAATTATTAGACATAATATTAAATGTCATAATGATAATTAGACATAATATTTAATTGCCATAATAAATACGATAATGTTAATGGTAAAAAACCGGCCCTGTTAAAATTTTATCTTAACGCCTTTCAGATGACCCTCCCAGACCAGAGTAATCTGGTAAGGTGGGGGAAGGCCACAGAAAAACAATGTTATACTTGTGGTGAGGCAATAGGGACGGCTAGACACATATTAGTAGGATGTAGGGTGCTTCTCGATAGAGGCCATTACTCACGCCGCCACGATAAGGTGCTTATCATCATACGTGAAGCAATGAGTCTGGCAGTAGCTAGAGCCCAAAAAGGATTGACTACTAACAGACGTCATATCAACTTTGTGTCTGAAGGTTCATCCATAACACCTAGGAACAAACCTTATTCAATCTTAGATACTGCCCCAGATTGGACTCTCCTAATCGACACGTATGAAAAGCACTATAAAATTCTGGAGGATGTTGGGGTTACGTCATCTAGACCTGACATATTCCTATATTCTAAGAGGTTAAAACATGTGGTTCTTGTGGAACTTACTGTACCGTGGGAAACAAATATACCGAAGGACCACACAATAAAGAAAAATAAATACTATGATCTCACAAACGAATTAATAAAAAACGGTTACGTGGTTAATTTGTATGCAGTGGAAGTGGGAGCGAGAGGTATACCAGCAAAATCTCTCTATAACCTACTTAAAGATCTAGGCCTATCGAGAGCTACAATAAGCTCATTACTAGGACGAATGTCTAAAGCGGCACTAATAGGTTCGTATCAAATTTGGTTAGGCAGGGAGGGGAACTTGGGTAGTGAAGGTGAGTGTTGATGTACATCAACAAAAGGGGCCCCTTCTAAACCTACACTTGGGTCGCAAGTCCCAGGCACTGTCCCGAGTTCCCAACTCAGCAACGCGATGGACCCGGCACCCGCACGGAGAATCCATGGATTGCTAAGATTACGGTCTCTACGGCGACGGAGGGCTTTCGGGCTGTCGATGTCGATGGGTGTGTAATGTTTGGTATAATAAGAATAAATTTATTTATTCTTTTCCTTTAAGTTTAATGGTCACAGTTCTAACCTAACTCAAATGGCACCTAACGTGTATAGATACATCCATACATCATCTATACATGCATATATCGTCACAAACTATCGCGTTTATAATATTAGTAGGATGTGTCCATCGTCGTACTTTTACGTTTACTTGCCGAGTAACAGCCATACCACACAAGCTACATTTGACATCGACGACTGGTGATTTTGCAAGTGCATCGCGATTTGAATGATTGACTATCTGAATTCGATCGCTAATTCTTAGTGCGGATATCACCATTATAAGTAATCGCGATGAAATCAACCAATATCAATTAATTTCGCAAAAAGTGTTAAACCACAGTCCCTGCGCCAGTTCATTACAGAGCTAAGGAAGTAAAATGTTCACTTCCAACTGCATTCAATTCGCACATCCCACTGTAGTTTAATTTGTTTTCACTGGTGAAATCAGCTCTTATCTGTCTGACTGACTGACAGCCTTGTCTGACTGTCGCGATTTAACTGGATCGATGATTCATAGCTCTCACTTTTTAAAACGTGATATAATTCGACTTGATTGTCTATCATTATCGTTAAATCGCCGGTGCTTAATGTGCAATAGCATGTGTGCCCAGGCCCTAAAGTTTTATTTGACAGTATCTGTATCATAAACAGGGATTATAGTTGAAAATGTTAACACTGTCTGACTGGTTAATGGCTTTTTGTTTTTCGTGGTGTATATGTATGTAGAAATTGACGTCATCCCATGGCGTTTAGAGTTGCGTGCGGACGGACGTGAGCTGCTGGATTCGATTCCCAAGCGAGGCAGTGCTAGCAGCATAGAGTTTAGATTACGACAATAGGGTCACCCTCCATAACTTCCGAAACTATAACTTAAAATATTCTCACGATTTGAATACACATTTACAATCTTGAAAGGAAGGCCGGTAGGAAGGAATTGGTTTATGCAAACTGTTCTTTAAAGGACCATAGCAAATGCAACTAATTAGATATGTTTTTTTTTCTAAAGAATATTAGTAACCGAAATTACTAATATTCCCCCTCCAGCTAAGCTAAATTGCTAGTGTTAGGAATGGGTTCACGTCAGTAGTGTAATGGCCAGGATTCGAACCCGGGACCTCTCGATCGTAGGGTTGACACCTTAACCACTAAGCTACTGACGCTACTGCGTGTGATAGAGAAAACGCTCTACAAAACTGAAGCAAGCGGGTCTTAGCCGAATTCTCACTCTTCACTCTTTTTCTGACGACGAGAGACGTGCCAAATAAAAAAAAATGTGGCCACAGTAAGCTAATTTTTTTTTCCTTACGAAAATCCCCTCTATTACCTCCCCCCCCCTCACTTGAGCGGAGGCAGTCATGTACCTGCACTAAACCATACCGTATCGCACCATAAACAACTAAAAGTATCACTACTAAAAAAATCACTCAGGGCTCAAATAATAAAATTCATCTTTATTAAATCGTTTAAGGAAAACCAACTTAGTAATTAAGTTATTCACCTAATTTGGATCAGTTGAACCTCAGTTGGAAAGCTTTAATTGAAAAATTCAAATTTATTTTCAACTTAAGATTCCAAGTGTTTCAATCAAGTCAATTTGCCGGGTAATTGTCGCCCGCTGTCATTTCGAGCCACTTCGTGAGAATTCGAGAGGTTTTATAATGATGCATATAAATTGGTAGGACTTACTGACCTGGTTATGGGCTGAAGGAGATATTTTTAATAATATTGGGCTGAGCGGAAAGTTAATTGAAATATTTTGTGCCGATGTCAATTTACGAACGCTAAAGCTTCAGTGGCGCAGCGGTGGCGGGTACAACTGCTGGGCGTAGGTTCTGGGTTTGATTTCAACGTCGAGCAGTGTTATAAGATTTTTTCGTTGCGAAATTCTCAGTAGCATTTCTGATCTCGGAGTTTAGAAAGTGTCTAGTTTATAGACTGCAAGCAACTGGTTAAATTAAGGTTTTCGCTTTTGGGGATTTCATAGACGAAAGTATAAAAAATCTGCCAAACTCAGTCTACCAATGGTAGATACTATAGTAAAATAAAGTATAGCAACATTTAAAAAGTGCAACAATACCAAATGTGTCTTTTTTCGCTGACTGTACATGCTCATAATGTATCTTGTACAACATGCTTTGTACGAAGTGTCTTTTGTTTCATTATAGCGAGAATAACAGGTTTCTTTCGTACTTTTTATCCATTACGTCTTCTTAGAATTTCATACGACATTACTTGTTTTCTGCAGCCTCACATTCAGACTAATGCACTTTGAAATTTATACATACATGTACATACATAGAACTCTGCGTAATTTTTGCATTGAGCGGGAACCGAATCCGAATAAATAAGCGTACGATTTTTTTTTTTTTGTAAATCCCCTCTGATACCCCCCCGCCGGCCAGCGGGAGTGGTTATGTCGGGCTTGAACCGACTAAAACCGCACGCCGTCTCGGGTCTACAGACGCCAGGGTGTAACAATACACACCTATATCTTCTTCCGTGGTAGGCAAAGACTATTTTTAACGGATTCTATCTCGATTTGTTTGATCTTATTTTCTATTTTACATCGATCCCGACGTTTCGGTTGCTTTTCAGCAGCCATGGTCACGGGGAGACTAAAGATGGTTGTTGTGTTGTGGTTTGAAGTGTAAGTTATCTTAAAGTACCCGAACTATGTTGAATTGTTGATGTTACTATTTACGCAGAATGAGCTCACAGTGTCATGAAGTCTTGTTGTATTTTGATTTTGCTTGGAATTAATTAAGTGAATGACTGGGTCCCAAGCTGGTGGTACATTCCAACCATCTTCTCTATTAAAATTATAATCTTATAAATTATAAATTAATAATAATAAGTTTTTGCACGCAAAACGTTTCGGTTCAGTAGTTTGTGTCTGGTTCTGAAACAAACAGACAATGGCAGCGTTATAATACTTAGATTTCCTTACAGATAATTTGCAAACACAGCTAAAACTCACTATGTTGCTTTAGCTTTAAATGTAAATGCCAACGTAACGTGTGAGCTAACTGATAAAAACCTGTACCATACTAACCATAGATGTAGACTGGGCTAGATAGGTACAGTCGTACGTTCCAGCGTGTCACGGAACTATTTCCAACCATCTTCCCGCTGAGGACTATATCGATGTTTACCTTGACTCGGCATTTTTATACGAACTGTTGCCCGCGGTTTCGCCCGCATGAAATTCTGTTCCCGTTCCTGCTAGCCATTAGAACCTATTCCAGGAATAAAAAGCATATGTGTTATTCCAAACTATTAACTATTCGTGTATAAAATTTCAGCTAAATCCGTTCAGCTGTTAGAGCGTGATTGAGTAACAAACGACATCTAAATATCCAAACTAACAAACATCTTCACAAACTTACACAGTAGGTCGTAGGCTGATAGACTAATTCGTTGCGATTAAAACGATTCCGTTAACGGAGAGCATTACTAGAAGCGACTTTCTCCAATGATAGGAACTAAGAACAAAGTAATACTAAACTGCGTTAATCATTGAGTATGTAAATAATAATATTCATTCATAATAATAGTATATTTATTATATATATATTAATATTTATTTACATAACAAAAGAAATTCAACATGATAACACAATTTATGGTTGCTAATGTTATTTGTTGACCTGTATTGTGAAAAAGTGATTATTACAAATTTATAATTAAAATAAAATAATGAACATGTGTCAATTTCCCTGTGTGTGTTATGTAAGTTGTGTGTATACCCACATGGTATGTATGGGTGTGTGTATATTCTGTGTGTGTATATGTATATGTGTGTATAAATATGTGCTTAATAGAGTGAGAGGAGAGTAACAAAGTGTAAGCATGATACTTTTCTGTAATCTGGTTTGCTTGGTCAAAGTTGTTATAATAAATCATAACCAATACTCATGAATTATCATAACAAATTTGAGCAAGCAAATCAGGATTTTAACGATGTTATAAGTCTACTGGACTGTAGTTGATTTGCAGCAATCAAGCAATGAAATACATTGAGTAAATCATCTGAACTCAATACATTTTGAGAGCCTGAACTGTTCTGGACATCGGTAGTAGCGAAAAAAATACACTTTCAATATTCATACTATTTAATGCAAACGCGACACCTAGCCTACTCTACGTCTGTGACACCAACTATGTTTTTTGCGTTCGTAAATCGTTCGTGCGTTTACAAGTATTTTTTTATTATGCTATATAAATTGTCTTTTACAGCTTTTGGATTGAATATCAAACAAAAACACGAAAACTGATCTTTTTGGGCCCCACCAAGATCTTCAGGGCCCAGGACAACCTCACCTGCAAGCCGGTACACCTGATGATTGACGGACGAGGCTCTGGTGCTGATTTTCCTCTCGGGCTTGGGTCAGGTCAGACGGCTGTCGCTCCCATAAAAGCTGTATAGGCTAAACCAAAAGAAGAAGTGAGCGGACCCCGGGTTCCAAGCATACCCCGGGAACAATGCTAAGGTAACGATAATAAAGAGGAAAATGTCATTGACACTGCTAATATCCGTGCGAGGTTAAGTTGTCATAAGTCTTCTTGATTTTTTGGTTTGTTTTCTTATTGTGAAAATAAATAAACTGTTTTTATTATTATGAGAAAGGGATGCTTAGATGGTTCGGTCATGTAGAGAGGATGGATGTAAGAAGATTAACGAAACAGATTTATGAGGCGAGGGCTACTGGGCAACCCGTTAAAGGTCGACCTAGGCGTACGTATGCCAATCAGATCTAGGACGTTTTGAGGAAAGGCCGGGTCAGAAGTACCCGTAACCGGCGTGCATGTATGAAAACAATTATGAAAGTAGAAGAAGCCAAAGGCGTATGCCAGGATCGTAGCAAGTGGAAAGATGTTGTCTCTGCCTACCCCAATGGGAAAGAGGCGTGACTATGTATGTTTTTATTATTAATCTCATTAGTAACTTGCATACCTACATAATATACTCGCACTTTTCGTCCTCTGGGGAAGGCAGAGACAAGCGAATGCCATCTGCTCTTACACACTTAACGAGCTCCCTCTACTGTCATTGAACATTTCATGCAAGACCGCCAGTTTCGAGTGACCCGTCATTTTTGCCATACATCATAAATATGATAATTGTAATATGTTCTGCAAGGTCGACCTCGGCTTGCCTGTTCATCTCAAGTGTCTTTAAATACTTACAATCTATACCTACACATAAATAAAATTGAAGTGTCTGTTTGTAACATTAAACTAACAGTTTTTAATGAATGCATACACGGTATTTACAATAAAAACCATTTTTTTTTACTTTTGTCTGTCGGTCTTTCTGTCTGTTTCAATTAGGAAATCTCCGGAACGGCTTGGCTAATTTTGACGGGACTTCCACTGGTGGATAGCTAATATTACAAGGCGTAGCATAGGCTACTTTAATATTAGAAAAAGGGTCCCGCGTAACAAAAATTAAAACCCAGATCTAAGTCAACGCAGGTGAAGTCGCGAGCACAGCTAGTATTAACTAATAATACTTACTCTCATAAAAGTAACCATGATTTAATTAAGACACGTTGTATACCTATTTAAAGTTTATTGAACTGCTACCATATAAAGATAGAATAAATATTACATTAAATATAACAATGGCTACTTGTAAACCGCTGTTCAAATAACTTGAATCGTTTGTAATTATCCCGTTCGCAAAGGCATAAAAAGTTTAATGGAAATTCTCAGGACCAACGTATTTGCGGTTGCGGGCGTTCATTCGGCCAAAATCTAGATTTTTTATAAGATTTTAATGCTGGCCGGCGATAAATTCTTTCATTTATTTTATTTTTTGGCGTTCTTTAGATAAACGGTAAATGGTACGCTAAATTAACTTTTGGTTTGGACGATTATCCGCCGCCTCGCTTGAATGGATACAAAGATAATATGCCTATACTATCAAAAACTTCAATGTATACTAGATGAGCAGTTCATAACAGAATTGTGTCATAGTTTGAGCGTGGGAGAGAGGTGCAGAGGCAAAGTGACGAAAGTATATAAATAGGAAAGCAGTCACATTTTATTTTCGTGCGGAAATCCTCTCTCAAATATCCTCCCACCGTCGGTCAGCGGTTATGTCGGGCTTGAACCGATTAAAACAGCACGCTGTCTCAGGTTTTCAAGGAACTAAGGTGGCCCCAAAGGCATTTCCCTCGCACCCCGACTGACCCAGGGCCATCTCCAGTTTCGATATGCCCCCTTCGGGTTTGGGAACCACGGTGTCCCCGTCTTGCCCCCCGCCAGCTTCTGCTAGGGTAACAGGCGGCTCCATCTGTCACCACCAGGCTTGCGCTCATGGAGGACGGAGACGTCTGAGTCGCCTACGCGAATCGCGGGCTCTGCGGATCAAGAAAGCACTGAGTCTCTCCCGGATCCACTCCGCCGCCGCCTCGTTCTCGAGTATTGCTCGTAGAAGGAGGCGACGGCGGCAGCCCACGAAGAAAGCAGTCTACGAGCGGCTCACTACACAGCGCTATAAATTTAACCGCGCATTTGTATACCAAATTATGTTTATAAATACTTTTCAAAACGTTTCTTTTGCTGTGTTACCACATAAAGAATGAATTAATTAATACCATGGCCGCATAATCTTAAAATCCGCGCTAAAGTATTTTGTAAAAGACCATAGACAGAGAAGATCTTCTTGCAAAATGTTATTATGTAGAGTTTGTGTAGAGTTAACTAGCAAAGACCGCACGAAATTTAAGGCATTAAGATAATGAAGGGCGTCCCTTGTGACACTTGTCAACTTATAATTTACTTAGTTACTTAGCAGGTTTTATACTTGTTCAAATTCAAACATACACCGCATACCTCCTTCTCATAGACCTCCTTCTACCCCCATTCGCGCTGTGATTGTTGAAGTGCCCATTCCATATACTTCTAGGTAAAAGATGCGGCAAATGTAGTGTCATAATATTGTGACTTTATATATACTAAATGAAATTCGTTGAGTAAAACCTGCTGACGCAGTTTGAATTGAATTAAACGCGTTTTAATATGCATCGGTGAAATCCAGCCTTAGAGTTAGTGTTCATTAAAATACTCAAATTGGTAGGTAAGTTTAAAGAATGTGAAGTGAGGCTCACTGCAATGAATTGATTTTGAAGTTAAACAGCTTGTTTTTATTAGATATCAAAATTGTAAGTTGTATTAAATAACAAGGTATGACCATAAACTGTGTATTGTCATACTATAATCAGTTCCGTGGATGATTAAATATAAATAAAAAAGATAAATAATAAATTAACAGGCTTTTGGCATTCTTTATATCAAAACTTCAGTTAAATAATTTAACTATAGGAAACTACACAATTGCTATTATCTTTAATTTCTCCAAATAACACTTGTGTGATGAGGGAGTTTACTTTGAAGCGTGTGGGGAGTGGTTGGAAGTTTCGAAACCTCGACCTCTTAATTAGAAGCTCGAAACCCTAGCTTACGCTGCCGTCCTTGATGCTTTTTTATTACTTTTTTCTCCGTGTACTCTGCGGTTTACTTTCTGGTAGTAAAAGGTAGCCTGTGTTAATACAGGACCTATATGCAGTATAGAAGCTAATTTCATTGAAAAAATAAATCAGAATTTATCAGGTACAACCAAACTCTAATTACACCACTCAATAACTAAAGGATCAAAGAATTCGTTACGTTGAGTCATGACTTTTTCATTTCGTTTTCCCAATGAAAATAGCTTATACTGCTTGTAACATTCTGAACTAACAACACACGAGGTCTAAAAATAGAAAAAAGGCAAACCTATAGTAATATTTTTCTTTTCAATAAAAAAAGCATCCAATCTGTGCGGTTAATTTAATAACACACAATTTTAGTGCTTCGTGTTATGTTCGTTTAAATATTCGTCCCGTCATTAGTAACATGGCTGTCTGCGTACATATTTCATGAGTGAATAGCTACCGTGTGCCAGTGATTAACAGATGCACCCGTTTGTTAATCAATGTACCATTTGAGCGATTGTATTAGAATCAATGTTATGATATTATAGTATTCGGTCCGTCAGAGACCATGTCTGTGGAAAAGCAACTGAAACGTCAGGAAATAGTGTAGATGGAAAACAATAGCTCCTCCGCAGCATCGAAAACAATTGACGAAATGTTGTTAATCGCTGAGAATACATTTATTTATTACTCCTTCGGGGATACCTAAACGGATGGGAATATAAGAATACAGAATATCAATGAAATCTGAAGTCAACATAATATGAACGAATTTCACTGATGATAGAAACCGAGATCAATTGAACATGAAAATGAAATACGTGTTAACGCAGTTTGCTAACACGCATGTCATTCAGTAAAACGTGAAAATCATGTTATTGTCTTATCTTTAGTCTCTCCGTGACCATTGGTGCTGAAAAGCATTTGAAAACTGAAAATAACAACAAATACATCGCGATAGTATCCGTTGAAATAGTTTTATTTCAACATGAAGATTCCACCGAAATGCAAACGTATTCTAATATTTTTTAAATATTTTAGTATCAAAAGTTATTCTCCATTCAGAAACGTATCGCACGTCTGATGAAGTTCATTATACAAAGTTAAATTCAGAATTGTCAACGCGATAGGACGTCGTTGTCTGTTCGCAGACACGCGTTGCATACAAATGTTCCGATCCTGTATAATATCGGCGTAATGGTGCTGGCACTACGCGGTGGTTGCAACGTTTGTACCTCCGTTTGTGCATAACTGCGGTACATTCTGATCGATTAAAGGGCGCTTCACAGACATTCGTATATTTGAATAAATACATCGTTTCATGAAAATATATATATTTTTTAATATTTTTCTTGCATGACTTTAGTAGACACTGGCTCGTCGAGGGCTTTAGGGCTTTAAGTCAGAACTAATAAGTACGGTTTTTCATGAAATATAGAATTTAAAAAAGGATTGTGTGGTTTTATGAAACCACGGTAAAAGTGAAACCTTTTTTTTACATTATAGACATTTAACTAAAAAATAACAACAATTACATTAAACACTGACAAACAACAAAAAAAATAGCGTGGAGCACTGGCACAAATGAGTAATAGTCTATACACTACACGGTCAGTGCGAACTATAGGCGCCGCCATATTGGCCTTGGCTGCTATGACGAGCGCCTTTCACTTTATCCCTACACCGCAGCCGACCGTCACGCGACATGCAACACACAGACGAAAAAGTTTGAGACGATGTAATAAAAGTTTCACTTTAAAAAGCATTATGCTTCATTTCCTACGGTATGGAATGGGTAATACCTAAATTTGTGAATTCGACCTCCCTGAAAATAGATTCAGGACAATTATTTTTAATATTTTCACCTTGGATAATGCGACATTCGACTAATTCCACTGCAACTTCCACCGTTTTGATTTGTGTACTGCAGGATCAACAGCGAAGACCCTCAAACCTGATTTCGTATTCTTGGCGTGAATATTTTAAGCAGAAATCCTTTTTAAACGTCATTAACCGTCATTGACCTTGACCTCTTCGTAATTGAAATGAAAATCATCTGAAGAGTTTCATTAAGACAACTGCGTCACAGTACACGAAGAACAGATATCATTAACGTGACTGCGTGGTTATAGTTCAACCGGATTTGACCTTGAACCTTAACTTTCTGTTCGCAGAGAATAATAGTATCTAGGCGAAAAATAAGGGTTGAGTCAGCCACAAGGGATGGATAAAACAGGATCCGATACGAGGTACATTAAAATCAAACAATTCGATTCGCGCGGCGGACCAGTTTTGGACAGCAAGCGATATATCAATCAGTAGCCGGCGCGTGAAGTGCGCTGAATCTGTAGGCTTAACCATTTTTTACGTCCGAAAAACCCCTCGGGCTTCACCTCACCAGACTCGATCCTACTAAAACTGCACGGTGTTTCGCAGACTCACCTCAACTTTTTAACAGACTCATAAGGTTTATATTTGCTTCTTGAATACAACCTATCTCCTCTTCCGACCGCTGGGTTATGTCATTCATGAAACAAACTCACTGAAATACAACGAACTAACTTGTTTCATATTTGCTCCAAACTTAACCAAACATGAACTTTCAAGCCACAAACAAGCTTAATCTTGCGGAGATGCTCAAGTTCCTGCAGTTCTAGAAATGCATAACTTAATGAACAGACTAGCTGACAACTGGGTCAAACAACGAGGCAAGTTGGCTGCGAGGTCCACTGCACTGTAGAAGTTGATTACCGATCTTCATTTTGTATTACCTTTAGGCAGTACTATGTACTGCTAGACTGGCTGGTTGTATAGATAGGGACAAAAATCTTGACAATGTTTCTAAATACGTGGTAAAGAGTTTTTGGCACTCTTTGGTGGCAAGCGCAGGGCGCGACGTTGGAGGCGCGCCATTCAACCAATCATAGTTATTTAAAACTAATCACGGAGTCAAAGAGCTCGCGTCATCTGTAGACCAGTCCTTTTGCTTTTTGATTGGCCTGTTAGTGCACATGCGCGAATTTTTTGACGTTTGGTCAAAATTTTTGCGTCGAAAATTTGTAAACCAAAAACAAAACAAAAGTATTAAACAGCTCGTCTGGGACTTTGGGCACTGGGCACGTATAGATAGTCAATATATATTTCTATCCAATATCGCTATCCAGTATCGTGGTCCAATAATACATATACGCACGAATCGAGTTTGAACATCCATATGCTATCTTTTTTTTTTTATATTTAGGACACGTCAATTTGACTTCACCTCGCCTGATGGTAAGCTGAAGGTAAAGTCTCAGGAAAGAGGGTCACCATTACATACACGTACCATGTTAACAATGGTGGCACTCAGCTTGACGGCCTCATCAGAAGAGGATTGTCGTCACAGCACCGCGTGACACCCACCGGTCCCACTAGTGCTGCGACCACAATCCCCCTGCCCGGCTATGCACTTGCTGACCCCTGAACGCAATCAAACCGAAATTGGATTACTATGGAGGGTTTATCGCAATCGTGCACGGTGGTACCTACCCGGCCGAATTTCGTGACAAATTCTACCACCTTTCATAATGAAGAAACATTAATATAATATTGACAGGTTCGCGATTTGTATTCACGGTCTAAACACGCCCTATAGAAGATATTGGTGCGATATTATTAAAATCGTGTGGTATTCTAGCTCCATTGGTGGTTTTGTGTAGTTAATGTTCACGACTCATCAAGCATTTTGTAGATGCTTTTAGATGCGTGTTTGCGGATTTATTTTAAAAAAAGTTTTTTGTGGGATTATTCGTTATAAATTTGCTAAGTTTGCTAGGTAAATAATGCAATATCGCAGATCTTAAGTTGTATAGTTTTGTTCCGGACTCTCTTTAGAATGTATAGATTTCGGTAGCTTCATTCTAACACCGTGCATTACAAAATGCAAAAGGGTTGGATTGGCGAAGATCCAGTGGACAGAGGATCTGTGCTGAGAATGGTGGATCAGTGCTTAACTAATTTACCTATCCATAGTGCAGTACTAGGTATACATAAGCTGATCACCTGATCACTGATCTTTCGCAGGCAGTATTTCTGAGCCATATTTATTTTTTCAACCCCCGACACAAAAACGACGGAGTGTTATGAGTTTGACGTGTTTGTGTGTATGTCTGTCTGTAGCATCTTAGCTCCCGAACGGATGAACCGGTTTTTTTTGTTCGAGGGGTGAATTAGTCGGAAGGGTTCGAAGCTATGTTTAATGCAAATTGGTCAGTGGTTTCTAAATATTTCTTTAATATTTAGGTTATTACGCAAAACTTTGTTTTGTTATCAGATGTCATCCTTTTTTAATATACCTGGCAACCCTAGTCTCGATACTCAATGTTGATGGACTAAGTTGTTTGAACTCGAAACAGACTTGTAGGTACGAGACAAGGCGCTAGTGACATCTGGACTAGTTTGTTTGTAATTCTGTCGGCAGCAGTTACTATTGAGACGGAGATACAAATAAAACTATTGTTGAAAATGTTTCGACCTTTTTGACGAAACAAGGTTTTAGGTTCTTCATTGTAGAATGTCTCTATACATTTACTGAAATGCCAATTTTTAAAAACAATAATAGAGGGAATAGTAAATTAGTGGTTTACTTAATTTCCTAAATTTCATACTTAAGTATAGGTACTCATATGTCGACTAACGACATGCATACCATAAACATGCAATATCATGAGAATTGGTTCAGTTCTCATGATAATGTGACCACGGAGTACGGACCACGGACCTACGGAGTTGAATTTGTGCAACTTACAAAATTTCAACTCCGTAGTATAAGCGGAAGCGGTTCTAATTCGCTTGCAACATTTGACCTTTATAACCAAAATAACAAACAAACATTGTAAGTTTAATAACCTTTTTTTTGACTGCGGAAATTCCCTCTAATACCCCCCCCCCCCCCGCCAGCCAGCGGAGGTAGGTATGTCAGGCTTGAACCGACTACAACCGCACGCCGTCTCGGATCTTCAGACGCTGGGAAATGTACAGTATCCGGCTTTTGATTTGGCATGTCAACATAGATAGAGCGAGAGTCCGGTTAAAATCAGCTTGCTTCGATTTTGTAAAGCGTTTTCTGTTTCACACAGCGTATGTCTCTACAGCTTGATATCTTTTTAAAATAGTTCTAAAATTTTATAAACACAAAGGTTTAAATTTTTAAACTACTTTATGAAGATTTTTAACTGTCAGTCCGATGTACGATACAGAGAACGTTCTACAAAACCGAAGCGAACCAATCTCAAGCGGACTCTCACTCTTCCATCCGTTGAGCCAAATCAAAAGCCGTGCGTTGTACCAATGTTAAAACATTAGAGCGAGAGAAGCATACTCGATTAAAGATTCGAATTTAGAACAAGAACCGTAAAGGCTCCACCATACGGGCACAGGTTATTATAACGGTCGATACTATCTGCTGCGTTATTTCGATATCTATTCTCAGAACACAGAATAACGATGCAATTAAGTAAGACGCACAATTTGTGTTTGAAACATATTCACAACAAGGAAATATCGGTTCTGTTTGTGCACGAATAGTGTATTGAGGTAATGTTTCTTCATTATGAAAGTATGTAAAAGCCAAGCTTAGCCATATCAGGAGGAAAAGCGTAGGAGAACGGGCCCCGGGCTTCAAAAGGCTTTGAAGTAATCGGGATTAATTCTCGGACGGATTCCTTTTCCAATAGACGATCATAAATTGATTCCAAATCAGTACTTGCTCTACCTGTGTAAGACTATCCATGGTAAATCATCACAGATCACCACTTTTTTTGATTTTTTCACTCGTAACCGAGGTACATCACACCGCTTGGAAAATCTATACTAACAAATAAAATTGAAGTGTCTGTTTGTAATATTAAAAGAACAGGTTTTTGAAATAATGCATATGAATATATTGAATACATCCGGTAAGTACCTACAGCAAAAACATTTTTTTTTTCAGTCTATCTTTCTGTCTGTGTGTTCAGAGTAAATCTCCGAAGTGAGTGGGCTGGCTGATTTTGATGGGTTTTTACTGCAGATGTAAAAAATTATGCTATAAGACGTAACTTATGCTACTTTTATTCTAAAAGTAATAGAGTTCCACGAAAATAGAAAACGCAGCGTCCAGCGGACGAAGTCGGGGGCACAGTTAGTTGATGGACAAAACTCATCAGTATGGCAAAGACATAAATCATTGCATTTTTTTTCCTAATAAAGTACTGTAAACAATACTTTCTTTATATTACAATCTAGCCTTGTTGACTAATAAGTAAATACATTTCACCTAAATTACTACGTAAACATAATTCTAAGAATGCATCCATTATTACTTACTTAGTTTTTATTAAGGCGAAGACACTTTGTGCATGTGTTCTTCATACGCACCAATTATCACTACATTTATTTATTTGTCTCTAAAACACTACACTAACTCAAATGGTTTCGTCCGTTTCGCTCTTCTTACTATATTAGTGATTTCAAGAAGCTGGATTGCCTCAACATTCACATGGTGATGAAGTCTATTTTCGTGAGCTTCTGCATATTTTTGTATAACACGATCTACGTCGTCCATGTTTAGGTCCCGGTGTAGATCGCAATTCCGGATGTACCAGGGCGCATTGACTATATCCCTGAGCACTTTGTTTTGAAATCGTTGGATGATCTGACGATTGCTCTTACTGGTACAGCCCCAGAGCTGTATACCATAAGTCCATACTGGCATCAATACCTGTTTGTATAGTAGGACTTTATTGTGTACTGATAGGGGAGAGTGTCTTCAAGCAGCCAGTACATTTTCTGGTAAATCATTGCATATAACTATCAGGCTAATAACGCATGCGATAAAATAACCGTTAAATTACATCTATCTAAAGTGAAGAGCCTATAACGTTATCATAACGAATACATATATTACAGATATTTGTTGTCCAAGTTCGCACCTGTCCAAGGTCAAGTTTACGGCCATTGATTCACAAGATCATTGACCAAACATTGTGAAGACTTATTTACAATAAGTACCTAATTAAACGAACACGTTTGAAATCAGATTTTTTTTATATGGGGCCCGTTAAAACACACCAAATTAACTCCAATTCGAAACTTTTATTATTAGCCGTGGAAATGTTATTTTATTCACATAACATAAACTCATAACATAAACTCACGCCTATATCCCCGAAGGGGTAGGCAGAGGTGCTAGCACCCACATTTCGCCAGTTTCTGTTTAGGTCCCAATGTAATAGGTGGCGAGACTATTGCCATTAACCGGGCACTTATAAACCTGCGATAAATACACACATAACTTTGAAAAGCATCGAAAAGTCATTGGTGAGTGCCATGGTAAAACCTGGGATCGAACCCGAGACCTCGTCTCAGCAGTCCATTACCCATACCGCTAGGCTACCGCGGTAGCCTAGCGGTAATTTTATTCACATCCTGGTTTTAATAGATAGTTTTAAAACTCTTTATTGAACGAAAAAAGTAACAGTAGTAATACAGACTTATCATCATTGACGGCCTCTGTGGCGTAGCGGTAGTGCATTCGACTGCTACGACAGGGGCGCGGGTTCGATTCCCGCTCAGTGCAAATATTTGTATGCATGAATATGTCTATTTGCATTGGTCTGGGAGTTTCTATATATAATATGTATGTATTTAAAAAAAAGGTATATAAGTATGTTTATCCGCATTCTGGAACTCATAACACAAGCTAGTTAAACTATGCTTACTTTGGGTCTAGAAAGCGCTGTGTAGAATGTCGAAGAATATTTATTTATTTATTTATCAGATCTATGGATTCTAAAATCTAGAGGGAGTGTCCTTAAATCCCGTTATTATGGAAACTAGCGTCGCAAGCGGCAGTAGGTCCCGTTAAAGCCAAGATAAGACAAATCAACGATGGAAATGAGGCTTTCCTCTCGGGGTAGAGAGTCAGACGACAGTTTCTCCCGTAAAAGCCAACCAAAACCCTGGCAGTGAAAGCTTGGAACTGGGGTTAACGTTAGGATGATGATGAAAAGGAGGAGGAGCAATCCCGAGCTTCATAGTGCAAACTTTGAATGCAAGCGGGATTGAATCTGATGATGATGATGATGATGAAGTACCTGATCAACATTGTGCCCGCAAGAAAAGAGAGTGTCGAATATATTGTGTCCAGTAACGGCTCAGCCTTAACCATATGGCCACATAAACTATACCCTTATCATACCTGTCAAACTGTAATAGGATGTTTCATTCGCCGTTGATTTATCGCATCGCAAAAATATTTATTCACTTTTAATACGGTCACAAAAAAAAGCCAAACAACTGTTCGTTTTTATGTTTGACTGTGACGTCAGAGTTCGCAGATTTGATTTCCGCTCAATGCAAATATTGGTAGGCTTATAGGCTTGAATATGTTTCTTTGTAGGTAAAATAAGTTTGTATGTTATAGCTGTTGCCCGCGGGTGGAGAGCGTGTAGCACTGACCTTATTACCTTACTAGCTGATACCCGCGGGTTGGCCCTCGCGGAGGTCGGTTATGGTTTTCTTGGTCATATCTCCGGTTCTACTTAATAAATTGCAATCAAACATACGGCAGATTTTAAGTCTGACCAAGATCTTTGTAATGGAAAAAACCACATCAAAATCCGTTCAGAAGTTTGTGCGTCCATCGCGTACAAACAGATAAACAGACAAGAATACCAAAAAAGAAAATGTTTGTGTTCTGGATCGCTCATTTAACATAATCAAAGTATTCTTTTTAAATATCTCCAATGTACAGACACAACTCTGTGCGGAATTGCATGCAGGGATATGCTCTATGGGCAACCTTACACCCTGTCTGAAGACCCGAGACGGCGTGCGATTTTAGTTGGTTCATGCCAGACATAACCACCCCCGCTGGCCGGCGGGGGGGCGTATCCGAAGGGGTTTCCGCACGAAAAAAAAAGGTACGTTCGCCGTTTTGGCGTGATTGAGTAACAAAAAACTTAAATAGTTTTGCACAACAAAAAAGTTTGTTTATTTACATTCTAGAACGTACAACACAAGTTCTGTAATGTCCCACAATAAAAAATGTATACCTAAATAATTTATAAAATGATATTAACAAAAAAGACGTCCATTCAGAAAATTTAAATGGAACAATTAATTTATAATTACATATTATATTACACTAATTACATCATATATTATGTAGTTGTGAGATTTAAAAGTTTTAACATTTAATTTATAATTATATTATTTTACTTACTTGAGTATGAAGGAATTAATTGCAGCATCTTACTTCATGAGAAAGACTGAGCCGTGAGTTTTATTGCCAGATTTTATATCACATGTTCTCAGAACTATAGTTATATTATAATGTAAAAGCAGATAATCTTGACGTTTATAGGTATTAACTGTACGAACATCCATCCCTTTTTCGAACGTAGCTTTGGAATTCCACACAACAGATAGGAATGGGATAAAGATTGAGTTTATACAAAGACAGTAATTAATGAAATGATATAAGTACAACATAAAGATGATGATGCTGAGCAATTAAGAATATTCGAAATTCAATATATAAGGTGTCACAAAATTAGGTCTCTGAATTTGGTGAGATGACTTGGTATCGACAAAATATGTATTTGAAACAAAAAAAAATATCGACAAAAATAAAAAAATAAAAAAGTATAAAAAACAATTACCTATAAAAATGAAAAAAAAAACACCACCAGCGACCAGCGTCACGTGACGTGACGGTGACGGTTTTAGTCGGTTGTAGCCCGCCCCGCCCCTGTATAACCGCCCCCGCTGGGGGATATCCGAAGGGATTTCCGCACAAAAAAAATATATAAAAAAAAGGTACATACCTTCTTACCTATCGGAACATCCAGACCAATGCAGATAGATAAAAAAAACAATGGGTTTTTAAAGTAACTGGTAAACAGGCCCGATTCAGTAAAGCCAATTTATCAAAAGAGGTGATGTTAATTCGATTAGAAAGAAAACCTGTTACAAAAAATCAAAAAGTGTCAATACGTACAAGTGGACCTAGAGACTAGTGGCCCTACCGTCGGCTAACCTTCGTGACCTTATTAAGTCTTCAGAATTACTCATAGTTTTCGTGATATATTTTTTTAACGTGCTTAAACCTTCCCGTTAGACCACCTCACCGGGGCTAGCAGTGAAGTGATGTGGCTATGTCGGAATCGAACCGTCTAAAACCACACGATATTCCGTCACGGATACCTATTACGGAGAGAACCCGGGTATACCCTACTGAAGGAAATTCCCCAGGAGCTTCATCAGGCGCAGTACCATTGTCAGAACCACGCACGGTCTCAAGTAAGAGGCTTACCACACCGATAGCTGTCGTGGTGCTTCACTAAAGCGTGAATCGCATTATCCTCGTGACACCTCCCGCAGTAATGGCAAGCGGGTGTTGGTTCCCAGCCTATACGACACAGGTAGACACTTACCGAATCAGTCGTGCCCGGTGAGTAGATAGTAGTAGATAGACTGCGTCAACCTGTAGGAAAGGCTACCATGTCACCTCTCCAGCCAGTCCTACATGTTTTCATGATGCTGCGAGGCCCCTTTTATCAGTGTTACTTATTTAAGGGTTGCGTTCAGTATTTTAACTTTTCAGTTTCAATTGTGTTTTGTTTGCTGCTGTTGTAATGGTTCCCTATTGAAATGCAAAGCAGAATTGTTTTGAAATTTACTCACTTAAAACTTTCTTATCAAACTTAATAAAAATAATATGCGAAAGTTTGGAGGTTTTGTTGTTTGGGTGGCAGTCATCAAGCCAGTACGGCTGAACGGATCTGATGGCAATTCGACACAAAGATAGATTATAGTCTGAAATAGCACATAGTCATGACATAATATGTCGAGAATAGGATTTTATGGGTCGCGGGAACGTATGATATGTTCATGTTTATAATAGGATCAGTATCCTGTCGTCCCCAAACCAAAATGCGGCTAAGTAGAAAAGCAAATTTCGAGCTAGGGCCTAAAAATGATATTCTAAAACCTAGGCTAGTATTTTCTATAAATCGTTGTCATTTAACAGTGGATGGATTTTGAGCATTTACGAGGACAAAGTTGCCATTGAATTTTTTGTTTATACATTTATTTCACATTTAAATAACAGTAAAAGTTTTATGACATAGCAGCATTCCTTTAAACCACGAAGGTTTGTATTATGCTGAGGGTACTTAAATCTGTAAATAAATAAATATAAATATTTGAAATAAAACTATTTTTAACGGATTCTATCGCGGTTTATTTGATGTTATTTTATATTTTACATTGAAACCGACGTTTCGGTTGCTTTTCAGCAGCCATGGTCACGGGGAGACTAAAGATGGTTGTTGTCTTGAAGTTTGAAGTGAAAGTTATCTCAAAGTACCCGAACTATGTTGAATTGTTGGTGTTACTATTTACGCAGAATGAGCTCACAGTGTCTTGTTGTATTTTGTTTTTTCTTGGAATTAATTAAGTGAATGACTGGGTCCCAAGCTGGTGGTACATTCCAACCATCTTCTCTATTAAATTCAATAGCTTCGCGGAGCATCCTAGGTAGGAATCGATTTTCTTTGGCGAGTATCTGCTGTGGTTTATCAAATCTTAAGTAATGTTTGGTCCCCTGTTGCACGTGTTCACATACAGCAGACTTTTTTGAGCGTTGATGTTTTATGTCAGCTATGTGTTCTTTGACGCGAGTGCCGAGAAGCATTGGCACTCGCGTCACGACGTCAACGTCGGGTTCAATGTAAAATATAAAATAACATCAAATAAACCGCGATAGAATCCGTTAAAAAAAAATAGTTTTATTTCTATGTGGAAAATTCGCGTAAACTTCCGACAATATCATATATAAATATTTGTTTGAAGTGACGATGTGAAAATTGATCAGAAGTCACTTAGCCGCGTTTTAGCTTGAAGACGGCAGTATCTATTTCATTTTTCAACAACTGGTCGTGTGCCAATGATATAATTGTTTACATTACGTACTGAATCGTAAGTTATAACTACTTACCGAAGTTATCTTGTGGCAGACGGCAGTCTGTTCCAATGTGAACATGGTGCGTAGTGCTAACCAAGTCGCTTAACTTCAACTGCGAAATTTGCACAGACTTGAAAATTTAATGACATTAAGTTGGTGTTTCGGTCTCAGACATCCATGTTAACTTTTATAGTTTGGGTGAAAATACAAGGTTTTTCTACTTTGTTTATTTGTAGCAAACAACATAAAAAAACTTCAAAAGCTCCACTTTGTAGTGCAATGTAATGTCATGCAAGTGAACGAACTGGGTAATATTCCTCCAATACTAAGGAAAGACCCATATTTTTTACTTTTACTAATTTGTCTATACTCATACTATGTTGCTAACTCTTTGTAGTCGTTCTGCTTTTCGCTACGCCATGGTAAAGATAAAGACACACCGTTTAGGGTTGACGGCAGCATTAGCTTACGGCCACTGATTATTTTAGTATTTGAGTAGGTAGGGAAGGTACTGTGGTGTCCGTGTTTCTTACATCCGTAGTCCGCAGAAGGAGCAATTTTTCATGGGAATTCGTTGGGGGTGGGGGAGAGGTCACTAGCAGTTAAAATTTTGTTTTGCGTGTTACTCATCCGCACGTCATCCGCCATCTTGATTTTGAGGGTCAATTTTTGTTTATTGAATAGGTACATCGATTATTCAATAAACAAAAATTGACCCTGTTTATTGAATAGGTACATCGATTACGTGCGAGGGATATGCTCTATGGGCAACCTTACACCCCGGCGTCTGTAGACCCGAGACGGCGTGCGGTTTTAGACGGTTCAAGCCCGACATAACCGCCCCCGCTGGCCGGCGGGGGTGTATCCGAAGGGATTTCCGCACGATAAAAAAAAAAAAAAAAGGTACTTCGATTATTTTTAATTTCACACAAAAGATAGTAATTACAAAAGTTGTTTACAATGAAATTTGTTCTCATCAATTTTTTCTTAGGATCGATATTTTCCGATTTCTACCCCAAAACTATAGATATTGAATGTACCTATATCTTTTCTATATTAAGTCAAAAGTACTTCCACATAAACTATTTTATTAAGAATACCTTACCTACACTAAACGTACATACCTAGTCTGCCCCACGTATTTACGCGTTACGTGACTGTGTTATAGTTATAAACCACCGACGCTTCAGGTGGAAAAAATACGGTCCGCTATTAATTTTTTTATATATTTTAAGTCCAGCACGAACTAACCAGAAACTTTTAATGGACTGCTCGAGAACCTTGATAGTTTTATCTTTGCACCGCTACTATACTAAAGACTTTGTCCTCTGTGTATTATTTTTATATGTAGCAAAAAGTATTCAATCAATAGGAATTCTATCAGTAAGAATTTGCAATCAAGTCAATATTTAGTCACGCTAAAACCAACACATTCCAACGGTATACCTTACCTGTTTTTAGAATCACTATAAAAAACTAAACTGAATACATTCAGATTTTCTTAGCGAGCATAACGGAATCTCGGTACAAGTTCTTTGCAAGTTATATTCAGCCGATTTTGCTGAAAGGTATTGTTGAATAAAAGATAAAGGAGGCACGTACCAGCTTACAGTGCTTAGTTTACACCCTGGCCCGTATCACAATATTGCGAGCTGTGTCGAAACCGGTCTGGTAACTGTATTTCACGATAAATCTGAATTAGTGATGTGACCATATTGTTTTTCTCCTAAGAATTATCGATCTTTTTCTTGTACAATCTCTTATTTATTGTACAACCGTTTCTAAACACAATTTATTGTTCACAAGCATTTTTTTCTGATTTCGTTAGTGGATATTCAACCGTAATTATTATTGAAAATTTAAAGAAAACATGAAGCAAGGGTTGGGGAATAAATACGATTTTCATTACTTTTTAATGATAATATTAAAACTCGTTAATAGTTGGTACATAAAAAATTTGGTTGACGAACAGGGGAGAGAAAGTAGTTCAAAAATTTCGCTTAATGTATTAATACCAATATATTTATACATTAAGCGAACTGTTCGGGAACCTTATAAAACTATTTATGCATATAGTTAATCGTGTGCCGACTTGCTATTTCAAGATGGAGACAATTCCGCTCCTCTTCAAACACAATTTACGAAGAAAAATCCTAACTATCCGGACTTACTTCTAAATTTTACCAACTTAGTATTAAACTCTTCCTTATCTCAGTGGGTACGACTCCAAGCTTCACGATTGTTGAAAGTTAGCGAAGTCTACGGGTCTACCTTTACTAGGCTTAAGCCGCTGGACTGACTCACAGTCTCAGACGTAATCCGAATCTACCGACTCCACAAGAATAACTACGTTCGAGCATTGAATGAACTTTCTAGATATTTCAAATGATGAACTGACTGACTGGCAGACAAAAGATTTAATTAAATGAATTTTTTGTAGTAATTAGTATGTTAACTTGTCCTATAGATTTAGATCGGAAAAAGAGAACATCTAGGACGGGTCAGCAATAATCTGACCAACTGATACATTATATACGTCTCGTGGCGACGCTGCGCTGGAGCTATCTACCGTAATTATTGCGAACTACGGAAACAATGAATGGCGTTAAAATAATTTTTCAACAAGGTTTTTTTATTACTCCGCCACATTAATTCGATGAAATTTTGGAAGCAATTAGTATACTTACTTTTTCTATAGTATATAATATATCGAAGAATTTCGAGTATCTGGGACGTGTCGAGGTAGCTCATTTGGTCAGAGTATTCCCCCTGTAAGGGACTGGTCGCGGGTTCAAGTCCCGTCCCACATGTTCTCTTTTTCTGATCTCAATCTATAAGAAGTTTTAATGCTTTTAAACTAATGATAAAGTACACCATACTACCCAAATACCAATTCCGACTATTTTCTGCATCCAGTGATTGCCTGTAAGAGATTGCCACAGCGTGATAAGGCCGCCAATTCTATATACCATATTGTCTTATTTTTGGTGTACGTAAAAGATATACCACTACTACTGCTACTTACACGTCGTTAGGCTTAATCTAAGAACATAAAACAAACGTAAAACTGTAACATAGTACTGTAACGTTTAAAAAGAGAAAAAAGATACTTTATTTAATGAAGAAACAACTTGAATTGAGTTTCTGTTGCTTTAAAAAAGTAATTGCTTGTTTGGTTTACTCGTTTACTTAACGTAGATCTTTGTTCTTGTAAACTTTTAATTGGGTTTTTCTATTAGAAATTTCTCGAGTCACAATTCTAAGTTAGGAACTAGAACTCCGCTGATGACAGTAGACTCGCATGCTATTGCGTAGGGATAGCAGACAACTTTTTTATTGTAAAGAATATTAGTAACCGAAATTACTAGTATTTCCTCTAACCCGTCCCGCTCAGTTAAATTGCTTGTGTTAGAAGTGGGTTCACGTTAGTAGTGACATGGCCAGGATTTGGACCTCTCGATCGTAAAGCCGACCCCTTAACTTAGGTACCTTAACTGGCGCTCTTGGCTGCCTGAGGTCGTGCAGTACCAGTTGCCTCATTCTCAACTCACAAGTTTGAACATAAAGAAGTAAAGTTGTTGTCGGCTGAGTATCTTGCCGGAGTATTTACCGGTGGTCCATTTGCTAAACATTAGTCTAAATTTTTTTACGTATTGTAAGTTCCGTTATAATGGTTTAACAGAATAAATGAATTTTGACTTTGTCCAAAAACATCGCCCTATCTCCTAGCTCTGAGCATAGTCGACCTTATGGGGAATCAGTCCCTGTGAAGGCACCAACAATAGCTGGTTAAATGTGGGTATTTATTATAACCCCTTTGTCAACTTTCAACTTTTATTTTTAGTATATTATTTATTTATTTTGAATGGACATATAAGTGGAACATCTTATATAAAATAATGAAATAGCATGCAAGGCGAGCTTGACTCATAGCTGAGTTTTCTTTTAGCTAACCCCGGGAGTGTAGAGAGGATTATCCTAAGATTTAGAAGCAATGCTTTACATATTATGTGACATTATTATTATTTCTCTTATTATTATTTATGTCTGTCTTGCCTTGTTAAACATTTCAATTGCAATTTTTTTTTATACACTAACTTAAAGTAACAAATTTTACATACCATAAGTCTTACTATTAATAAGCTAACAATGTTTCTAAAATGACGAGCGAGTTTGTATTTAGTAAAAACATTTAAATAAATCAAACGTGTTATAAGTCCGAGGGGTCAAATTTAGATTTCTTGTTCCACAAAATATATCGATAAAAAATTAAATAAGTAATGTTACTAATGTTCCTCACTATTCAAATCTGCGTAAACAACTACGAAAATGGTTAAGCAGTTGTATATTACCAATATACATATATTTACAATGGAATGCGAACTAATGAATGGATTTGCTACACCACATTTTTTAGTTTTCACACTTTTTACATACAATCCTATCTGCTTGTAATTGAGACAAAAATTGCGTGTTCAAACAAGTTATATTATATTTATAGAGGACTTGAGAGGCGTGTTCAAGTACCCTAATAATCTTACCAGTTACTACTATAATAATAAATGCGAGAGTTTTGATGAATGGACGGACTGGTGCATAGTTGTATGTATGTATATACAGGGGTATGTATGGATGTATGTATGAATGGATGGATATTTCCTACTTTTTCACGAAAAAACGCTTGAACGGATCTGGGGCTGGATTCGGTAAAATTACGTTTTTTAAACGTACGATTTCAAAACTTAATGAACATATATTCTCATAAACTAATTGAAAACGAAACCAACTATGAGTGGTTCTAAATTTTTAATAATCTAATTAAAGTGAATATAGATTTTGCAGCAGAGGTGTATTATTATTCAGTTATGTTTGTTACAGATCATTTATTACAGTTTTCTTGTTTTTTATCGAATTGAAATCACGCGTTTTGAAAACGTAGCGTTACTGAATCGGGCCCCTGAATACAATTTAGAACATAAAATATATTATTGTCTTGAATCGTACATAACCACTTTTTTATACTAGGATGCCTCGAGATCGTAATTAATCGGTGATTAACTATTTTAACGTATGTATGCATGACTAATGTGTTGTCGAATAACGTAATAGAATACACGGTGAGGTATAACGGTAAGTAACTGTACCTTAGTAATCTTATTTCATGGTTGTTTTTCCCAGTGTTGAATTCCTCGACAACTGTTGTCTAATACTTATGCTACCTACATTATGCACCATTTGGTACATTGGTAGTGAGCGTTGGTGAGATCCTTTTTTCCATTCCTGGGTCGGGTAAAGTTGAATTTCTGTTACGGAAATCTCAATAACAACACAGAATCAGTAAAAATGCTGTCAGTAATAGAAAACTGTCCTGTGGTAATTTATAACGTGGGGCTGAGAACATAGCGATATGTATGTGTGTTAATGCGCCTCTACCTAGACCTTCAAGGATATATTGGAAAATAATAATAATAGAAGATAACTGATAATATAGCTATCCGTAGGCAGTAGGTTAAGGTATGATCTGTTGAAACTTTTTGAAAGGCAAATGCGCATTAGATATCATTTTATCACTTGCTTGAAGGCTTCTTCTTGTTTTTTGTTTTTACTTGTGGAAACCCCCACGGGCTTCACCCCATCGGTGACGACGATGGGTGGGCGTGTCAGAATCGGACCGACTAAAACCATACGGTCTCCTCCCCTAGTGTCCATTGCCGGACACCCCGGGTAAGCCCTCGAAAAGATAACCCCAGGGTTACCGGCGGACGTTGGCCGCCACCGCGGCCTCGCCTGGTGGGGTCGGGTTTTATACCGTATTGGTGAGTTGGCAGGCGTGTGTAGGACACACACGACACTCGTCCGCCACGGCCTGCTTCTGTAAGGACGGCGAGTCGGCCAGCTGCCGGCTGGAGTTTTGAGTTGGAGGTTGGTAGTCCCGGGCAAGGCTGAAAAAGAAAAACATCGTTTGAAAAACTTGTTTACCTGAGACATCTTCATAATGTTCTCGTAGATTTGAGAAATTACAGACTTGACAAATCTTAGAAATCACAAACCCACAAATCTTCCACGCACTTACATGATTAGACTAGGTATATTAATTAATACGGCGGCATAGCTTCCCTCATTGGGTCTCTAACTTGAGAGTTAGTTACTTGGAAAAGCCTTCTAATTATGCATGAATAAACTTAAAACAGGCTTTAATGAAAGCCAATTTAAAAGCGTCGTATCGGTAACTTAGTGGCTAAGGAGTCGGCCTCACGATCGAGAGGTTCCGGGTTCGAATCCTGGCCATTACACTACCGACGTGAACCCACTCCTAACACAAGCAATTTAGCTTAGCTTTAGGACTTAGTGAAATACTAGTAATTTCGGCTACTAATATTCTTTAAAAAATAATATTTTAGGTATCTTCTGACGAGTTGTTAGAGTACTAAGCGCGTCTACGTAATCATTAAAATATTCTCAAATTTAATAACCTGAAGGCAAAATCGTCCTACACCAAAAAAAAATACTCTAAATTTGAACTCTATAGTACCAGACACCAAAGGTTACATTGTGTATACTTTCAAACGGGATGATTTATATGTTACCTTTTCACACCACCTAAAAAAAGGTTACGCAATTAAAACCAGATCCTACGGATTTATGTTCCGAAACACCCATTTTAAAAAGAAATAATCGTTAAATTCAACATTTGAACAGAGAACGTTTCATTTAAAAATGGCGGCAGTCTTAAGCAGTGTAATGGTAATCATATCAAAGTAAATGTAGTAGTTACCTTAGTATAATTTATTTTATTCAATATGCTACGCAGACTATACTTTGCTAGTTAAATCTTGCGAACTGGAATGCTCACAGGTAATTTATAACCCGTTCAGTAACGTCAAGTCGATGTGCAAAATGGCATAAAGGAACGTTTCGAAGTGTTTCACAACCGTTAGGTAAGGCCGCATATACACGAGACAGTTTTTCGTCGAGGAATCCGTGTCCGGACGTCATTCTTATCATTATCATTCCGGTTGCATCCAAAGCTTCTACTTAAGAGACCGAGGTTCGCTCCGTAAGCTTTCTCCTAATGTAGCTTATCGACTGGCGACTGATCTCTCAACTCCTTGAAGAAAGCCTGCCCCAAAACCTCGTGCGTTCATCAGCAGATGTACCAGCTCGCAGTTGAGGTCATGCCTTAGGCCTTGAAGATCTAGATGGAACCCCATACATTCGGTGGTCAGTCTTGTATGGCACACTATGGAACCATTCACACGAAGCCAGCGCTAACACCGGTTTACTGATGTACACCGTGAAACCGGACCGTGTAGAACCGTATCATGTTAATGCAGCCTAAGTCTTCTAAATTTCCAATATATCAATCACTTGGGCTGCGAGTTTGTTGTGTTGCGATTTCTAGTTGTATTTTGTGAATTTGGAAAGGGATCATTCGGACCATTACTTCGAGTCACTTTGAGAATTAAAGAACACTACTACAAACGTACTTTGAAATGAATTTCATTTTATTGTAGTAGTTAACCAATTGCAATCAAACACACGGCCGATTTTAAGTCTGACCAAGGACTTTCTAACCGATGAATCCGCTACAAAATCCGTTCTGTAGTTTTTGCGTCCATCGCGAACAAACAGGTAAACAAAACATGATTTTACAGATAATTTCATTAAAATAACACCATCTCGTTAATCTTTCAAGTACCTACCCTACCTACCTACCAGCATTGTTGGCGTTAAAAACAAAAAATCATATCGAAGCTCGATGCCCAAGTAGTAATTAATTAGAGACGCAACTTAAATGTGACGTTCATTTAATTTAACAAACTAACTTAACATTGGACCAATTATTTTACTACATGTAATGAACCTAAAGCGAGTCTTCATTTTCGAAATTCGAACATTCTAATAACAACGTCGTAATTAGTTCAGTAAACTAGTTGTATACAACACGAATCAACATTGTCTTAAATAAAATATGTCCTAAAACATTGTAGTCGCTTGTACTGTAGTGGTTGAGAACATCTATACAAATAAATAAAATTGAAGTTTAAGTTTGTAATATTTAAGTTAAGATTGTTAATGATTGTACATGAATGTCTATACCACACTTATAATAAAATGCAATTTTTTTAAATATTGTCTGTCTGTCTTTCTGTCTGTTTGAAGAGGTAATCTCTGGAACGGCTAGGCTGATTTTAGCAGGACTTTCACTGGCAGATAGGTAATGTTACAAGGCAGAACATAAGCTAATTTAAGCATAACCCTAAAGATCGAAATCCACGCGGACGAAGTGGCTGGCATAGCTAGTAGAAAATAATAATAGTACCGTAGTATACCTATACCAATAGTACAGCTCAGCAGTAGGTACAGGCTGTTTTATTTTTTTGCAAAATTCTGACAATATTTTTATTTTAACAAGAAAGAAATACAAATATTCAAGGAACTTAGCGACAGTTCCATTTTCGTCATTACTGATCATTAGTCATGAACAGTCGAATGAATTGACTACAACTCACGCTATTAGGTTTCCACATCATTCGTAACTTCCAACACTTAATCTCAGCCAATGTCGAAAATACAAACTACTTAGCATAAAACGTTGTAGTGGAACAAAACACGCGTGAAAGCCCTTTGTATAATCTAAAAGGGAATCGCAGTAGTATCAGCACTCGCAATGCAAAGGAATGAAAATCGTTCCACCGCTGGCTACAAAGTCAAGAAACAATACAGCCCGCCTATAAAAACTTGCAACACCGGAGAGGTGTTGCCTACCGACCAGAAGCTCTATTAATCCTGCACACACAACAACACACAATACGACACTAAGCACAAAACTGTAATGTACTTGAATCTAATGTAATTGATTGTAATGTAATTTAATTTAATGTAATATGCAATTCTTTTTTTTTTTAATTGTTTTAGTGGCATCCTCTGCTAGATATGATAATCTGAATTTGCGAATAGATATTCAGCTTGATCCTGGAGTGCTAGCAACAGTAAGGGCCCGGATAAGCAGAATGGACGCGCGTCCTAGACGTGTCTTTCTAACACTCCACGCGGAGTGAACGGAGGGGTTAAGGGGTGTGCGGGGTGTTTACAAAGACACGTCTAGGATGCACGTGTGTTCTGTTTGACAGTTAGTTTGAAACTACCTTATGAAGCTTTATGAAGATTCTTTATGCAGATTATTCATTTGTCAAGATAGGTACAGTTGCGTACCAAAAAGACATATTGACTAATTGGACTCAAATCGATTAAAAAATAAACGAAAAAAATAAATTTGTGTTCTTATATAACATACTATAATTAATATTGATATGTGACAAAATATCGCGCGTATTTTTGGATCATGACAAAACCTAACCTACTGTGTTCCAACAACCCTTACCAGTTCGTTACCCAAAACATTTTAGTTGAAACATTGTTTATTTTTCTTCTTTCTAAATGTGTAGGTACTCACAAAAAGGCTAATAAAGTAGTCGGTAAGTAGCTAGAATTACTTTAGCCACCCTCTAGCATTTCGAATTAAAGTCATTGCATCCGACTGTACTAAGGTTTCTTTTATTTTCGTCGAGGGCTTCACTTTAATTAACCGATACTCAACACTTTCCAACAGACCTGTACTTCATCCCAAAGAAACAGTTTGCGGTCTCTTCACTTTTTATTTTAAACCCTAATTTAATATCCTAGAGTATAAAATACCTCGGGGATGAATTAGGAAAGGCTTGGAGTCAATTTGCATACGAGTAAACCAGTTTTGCTTGTTTCCATTTTGTCACGGTTTATTTGAATTGGTAACAATATTATAAAGTTAATTTTTATTCAGCTCTATATCAACAAATATAAAAATACTTATTTACATAGTTATTACTAGCTGCTGCTCTCGGTTCCGCCCGCGTGGCAGCCCTTTATCGCACAAGGTAGCTAGTTTTCGTAGTAATAAGTATCGTTTGTTCTTTTTCACGTTATAAGTTATTCTGCGATCTAGGCGTGAAATGAAAAGGTAACACAGACAGAGAGACTTTCGCATTATTATACTAGCAGGAATGAGATACATCAAAATAAAGGTTAATATTGTAATAGACTTGAATATAAGAATACTATAAACAAACTAATTAATAAAAACATTTATAAAAGGAATAAAAACACAAGTATAAGTATTACTACTAATAATTTCAAAGATAGAATTATCAAATAATACCGACTTAGAAATAAAATTTTAAATAACCGTGCAGAGTGCAGACGCCCTCTATCAGGTCCATACTTCTGCACAATCTGCACCATTTAATTTCCGTTTCCATGTTAATATTATAAATATGAAAGTAACTCTCTCTGTTACGCGTTCACACCCAAACCACTGAACAGATTTTGATGTAATTTGGTAAGGAGGTTGAGCTTGGGAAAGGACATAGGATATGTTAACTGATATACACGCGGGCGGCGCTGCAGGTAACAGCTAATTCTAAGTTACAATACCTTACTTCGGGTTTCAATAATACCATAAGATACGTCACGATATTATCGAATTTAGAAAATCTTATAATATTGTCCCGATAATATCGTGGTATAGCGAAAACAGTGTGTTCAGTGGCCGGCTGGTTCACGTTCCCTTTTGCTTTTGTACGGCTACTCCCCTTTTGTTGTCAGTTCTTGTACCTACTCGTTACTGGGCATTCCACTCTTTTATATTCGTTTCTGACCGAACTTCGACTATTAGCCTATTGCGAATCTCATTTTGTCTATTTTTCACATATCGTTGGACTGTTACTATCTTTCTGATGGTTTTTTAACATATTGCTAAATTTCAATTTTGATTTTACTTTTTCGTTAGATAAGGCAGGCAATCGTTCCGCATTCCAAGTTTAAATTACTTAATCGGCTCCGAAGGTCTCCACTTTAATAAATAGGTAAACAAATAGGTATATTCGACATACTATTTTTTATCACAGATTACAAAACTTTGATTTATCATGTCGCACATATATTTGCGACTTGTTGTAACATCCATCTAATAAGCCTCCTGTCTGTCACTGTCTATAATATCAGTACAAATACGGTATCGGTTGCAAATTCAGGTCTGCCTCTAAAGACAAGATTGTGAAAAATATTTTTTAAAAGGTTATTAATTTTTTTTTAATACTTCTACTGAGTATTGAAATCAATGGTAGGTATAGCAGTAGCATATTTTTTGATGACTGAGAATCTTCATCTAGAATCCATAACTATACAAATTGTTGTAAACAAATACGAAAAAGAAAAAGCAATACAGTGAAATACCCAGTACCTGTAAGATATACAATATTCACTCCATGCTTCAGTTTAATAAGGTTCATTATGCTCAAGCTAAAATTACACAATACATATTCAACGCAATTGTTCTATTTTAAATTCACAATTTTCCTGGAGTGTAATAAAACTCTAAATATTAGATTGGATATTACAGAAAGGTCTGTTTCAACCTAACTTTGTTCTATAGTCCGCTCGAGCTCTTATAACCTGGATTTCCACTTTAATGCATAAAATAAAAGCTGCCAGATTAATTTACTGACCGTACTACCGAGAACCACGAAGAACAGGATAATGAGAAGGTGTGGTCTATTTGCAGATAATTATACGGCGGAGGTCTTCAGGCTTCTGTTCGTACAGGATCTAGGTAGGTACGTTCAGTAGTTAGTAATTTGCTACGCCTGTGTTGTACGTTCGAAGTATACAGCTCTTTATTAGATGCAATGAAATGACTTCGATTTGAAAACATACAAATTCAGGAGTAAATAATTCATTTGCGACCTAATTTTTGGTTTTAAATCGAAAGAGTTCTTTACTTTCAGTTCTGTGCTAAAACAGGTACTTCTACTTTACTTTACCGTTATCTCGTAGAGTTTGAGGTACAACAAAGATGAGATCGCGTTATATTATGAAATAGTTTATCTTAATAAAAAAAAAAACATCCAAAATCGTTAAAACGGGTTCTTAAATACTAGTGTAGAAAGAGCTTAGCTCGTTTAATAATTTTAGAATATATAGATAGTATTTATAAATAAGTATACAGTACCTACAGTATCCACTGTTTTGTAATAGCACTTAAAAGTTATGATCAAGCCGCAACTAATTACAAACTTCTGATAATTGAGGTGAATTACAGCTAAAGTTTTATGTCATAGGATTCAGTGGGAAGCAAAAGTAATCTAGTTTGCAACTGTGGGATATCCATTCGAAGTTTAATCAACGCACCGGCAAATTGCGTTTGTGGCTCAACACTCGGCGCATAAGTTCACCACGCAGAATACATACTACAAACGCATGATGCCTAACGTGATCAATGACCAGTTTTAAACGAGAATTTCCCTTTCTGAACAGGAATTTTAACGGGAATGTCCGGTTCTTTGTCCCGGTGTCCCGAAAAGAGCATCAAGACGCGAAATCACGTTTTTCCAAACAACAATCTTAAACGAGCAAAAAAACTGTGTATGAATAGAATATTAAATTATTTCATGTCCGCCTGTTACAAATGCACCAGTAGATTCTTTTCTTTCATGAACAAATTGCACAGGCTGAATTGATCTTGATGAAATTCGTCGCAGAAATAGATTACATACATACGTATATTCACGTCTTTTCTCTCTGGGGTAGGCAGAGACAACAGCCTGCTATCTGATCTGCCCTAACACACTGCACGAGCTTCCTCTATTGTCATTAAACCTATCATGCAAGCCCGCTAGTTTCAAGTACTTTTGATCTGCGATTTAGATAGAGATAGATTATTGGTTGAAATAGCTCATGGCTACTTTTTATCCAGGTAATAAATATGTTCCTGTAGATAGCGGCAACATTATTACACGCGAGTGGAGCCGTGGGCATCAGCTACTACAACATAAATACTATATCGCCTGCATATTAAATCCTGGCCAGAATTAAACGTCCATCCGTCTCCTATTAACGCCTCAAAACAAACCCTTCCTTTCCTCATCTTTAATAACGAGTTAGGAGCAATAACAATTATAACTATTACCATATACTCTCATGAAGGACGGTCTCGCACCCGTAAGCTCTCGTAACTTACCTCCTGTTACTTGGGCGGGCCAACCAACCGTGTAATACACTTTCTTTCGTGTTTTGCTTCATTTATTCATTCATGCATTCTTTATTATGTCTGCGTTTCAGATAATTATGGCAATAAGATTTTCTGCAGTAATGTAATCGTAAATTTTAAGCAGGACAGCTTACAATTAAACAATCGTTATTATTATTACATTACATACAATTATAATGTTATTTATTGATATATACTGGTGGTAGAAATTTGATGACACAAATTTGTCACAAAATTCGGCCGGGTAGGTACCACCGTGCACAATTGCGAAAAACCCTCCATAGTAATCCAATTTCGGTTTGATTGCGTTCAGGGGTCAGCAAGTGCATAGCCGGGCAGGGGGATTGTGGTCGCGGCACTAGTGGGACCGCTGGGTGTCACGCAGTGCTGCGACGACAATCCTCTACTGATGAGGCCGTCAAGCTGAGTGCCACCATTGTTAACATAGTACGTGTATGTAATGGTGACCCTCTTTCCTGACTCCTGAGACTTTACCTTCAGCTTACCATCAGGCGAGGTGAAGTCAAATTGACGTGTCCTAAATATAAATATATATATATATATATGAATATTTTAATGTAAGATCGTTTGTTTTGTCAGTGTTCAACAACTTCTGAGGGGGACTGTATGTGAAATAAAAGTAAAAAAAAAACAATCGCGTATATTTGTTTCGAATTAAGAACATTCGAAATTTATTTTTTTCGAATTTTATTCGAAATAAATTTAAGTAGAGTATTAGAGAAGTTTAGTTTATTAGAGAGTTTAGTTTATTAGAGAGTAGAGTAGTAGAGAATTTAAGTAGAGTTTTAAAAATCTTAGCACTATGAACTCAAACGAGTTTGCCATAAAATGTGATTTCGGATAGTCATAAATAGGAGCCATTGTAGCGCCTTATCACTGTCTCACGACCTGACGCGTTTAGAACCTCAATATTTCTCATTTTCTTATACAAATTTTTCAACTTACCTCCGTAACGTTTAACCCCGCTCTCCCCTAGCCAGCTACACATCTGCCTTGGTAGCAAAAAATCAAATTGTATAACAAAATTTCAGCTTCTTAAAAACAGGTAAAAAAAGAACATACCTATTTGTCTACTGTTCCCTTGGCTTTCATTTCAGTTTTTTATATCTGTAGCAGACAATGGTAAAGTATTCATTTTAGGCTAGATAACAAAAAAGCTGTCAAGTATGAGTCTTATTTAGTTCAATTTTTTGGAAACAATTTTAGTACATTGGTATTTTGTAACTACCTACTAGATTAAAAATAATATCATTTTGGGTAATGAAATTTGAAAAATTTTGAATTCTTTTGTAATGTTTTGTTCAGGATAACTTCAAAGTGTTTCCATTTTAATTTCATTAGACTTCTAAGATACACCAAATAACTTGTGCTTTCTTTTTCTTCACTGACTCCTCCGCAAAGCCTTTTTATTTATTTTTAGGGATTTTCTTTAGAAAAGCCCTATTGCTATCGAGTTGTCGTCGACGTCGTCGTTGCCAATTTTCTGTCACGGTTTTGGGTATGAAGGAGATGAGCTATCGAGTTGCTGTTTTCGGTAATAGATTCGTGCTGGGGTGAACCATTGCAAGATAAAAAAAAAATATCCCTTGTATTCGGCTGAGCTCGTCTCAGGAATTCAACTTGTTTTATATAAAGATAACATCAAGAGTATATTCGAAAAGTCTTATAGAAAAAAAATCATTAAAGCACGAGCTGGTGGACGATACATGATCACTCACTTATATATTCACTAGCGAACGCCGGATGCTACTATGCATGTATTGTACATATAAACATTCTTGAATCACTCTATTTAAAAAAACCGCAGCTAAATCCGTTGCGTAGTTTTAAAAATGTAAGCATACATAGGGACAGACAGACCGAAAAAACGACTTTGTTGTTATACTATGTAGTGATATGCTTTATAGTATTAACTAGCGACCCGCCCCGGCTACGCACGGGTGCAATGGATGTTATTATACATATAAACCTTCCTCTTCAATCACTCTATTTATTGAAAAAACCACATCAAAATCCGTTGCGTAGTTTTAAAGATTTAAGCATACATAGGGACATAGGGATAGAGGGACAGAGAAAGCGACTTTGTTTAATACTATGTAGTGATGGAAATAAGCGGCAACTGTGTGAGCCAGTGATATTTATATTACTACTCAATGGTGTAAAACAAAATTTTAATATAACGAAACTAGAATTTCGATGTAAAAGGAGCAAGCATAAAAATATCGTCCGCGGTCAGCATTAATTTTGGACCTACAAATGTGGAACCCTAAAATTCTAATACATCGAAATTGGCTCTTCAAGAAATGTTATTATGTAAACGAAACTGTTCTTTTTGCTGGCCCATATTTTCATATTCAATTGGAGTGAGTTTGGAACTTAATGAAATAACATACGTCTCATCTGAATAAGTGGAACCAATATTGTTAGTATTTAAGTTAAGTGTGTTTTTGTAAGTTATTACAAAATGGACCAAATTAGGATGCAAAGTAGGTACAAAATATAAACACTCTTCGGAGAAAATCGATCTGTGGAAACTACAAGTCGGTCCATCGACTATTCGAGCTTTGCGAACGCAAAAATATGAATGCTGTATTTTTATCATCAGCTTAGCGTTTCCCATTGCATCCGAGGATTCCGAGGTTTTCACTGCTGCTTTTCTGGGAGCGACTACCGAAAAAATGAGAGGAGGGGGGAAACCTGCGCCAGAGCCTCGTCCGTCAATCAGCCGCTGTACCAGCTAGCAGGTTAGGTTGGTTCTGGCACTGAAGAATTTGGTGGGTCCCCAAAAATACCCTTTTTTCGTGCGGAAATCCCCCCATGGCCCCCCGCCGGCCAGCGGGGGTGGTTATGTCGAATTTGAACCGACTAAAACCGCACGCCGTTTGGAGTCAGCAGAAGGTGTAAGGTGGCCCTATGGTATTTCCCTCGCGACCCCACTGACCCAGCTCCATCTCCGGTTTCGAGATGGCCCCCTCAGGTTTTAGAACTACGGTGTCCCCATCTTGCTACAGAAAGGGGGGTGGGGTGCTTGTCGCCACGCCGCCCCGGCTTGCTTCTCCTGGGCTGGGGTGACAGGCGGCTTCACCTGCCACCCCAAGGCCTACGCTCATGAAGGACGAAGATCGTCCCATAAATACCCTTAAACACGCTGTTTTAATATACAAATATAGATTATATAAATCTACGTCACAGTAATATAAATTCTCACAATGACGTCATAAACGTCCTTGGTCAGCTGGTGGACGACACGTCACGGTGTGGCGTCGAGAGCGAGTGGCCGCGGTCCACTGGCCAACCATACATCACGATATGTTTAACATACTGCCCGATTTGTTATTGTTCAACGACTTTGTTACTGTTATCTGAGACTAAGTGTTATACGTACAATGGTTTTCAAAGTTACGTAAATCTTCTTTGTTTTTTTTTATTCAATCACTACCAAGGTTATAGCGCCCGCTAGCCGTCGCCCTAGAAGAAGTATACCCAGAGTGGTTGCGCGGCATGTTTTAGAACTCAAAACAGAATAGAGTTGAGTAGCGCTAAAAGCCATTTCTTACAGGCAACTTTGGAATATGAAGACTAGATGGGTAAAATATCATAGCATAGTGGGTAGTTATTGATGTAATAGGACAGAGAAAAGGACTTAGGTGATCACTACCTGTTGCCCGCCGCTTCGTCCGCGTGGAATTCTGATGCGTTCCACAACCTATGGGAAACCCCCTCGGGCTTCACCCCATCGGTGCAGACGATGGGGTCGGCGTGTCGGAATCGGACCGACTTATGCCACACGGTGTCCTCCCCAAGTGTCCATTGCCGGGCACCCCGGGTAAGCCCTCGAAAGGATAACCCTAGTAAATAGTTTGGAATAACAATTCCAGGCTACAATCTATCCCTGGACACCTAATTTCAGCCAGATCCGTTCAGTCGTTTGAGCGTGATTGAGTAACAAACATCCAAACATCTTCACATACTTTCACATTTATAAGATTAGTAGGATTTAACGGATTACTAACATATATATATCATTGCCATATTCAAAAGACTCTCACAAACGCACTAAATGCAACATAGTTACTTCGGGCCTCCAACCAGGTGGACACCGAAGTCTTAAAATCACGCAAAAAAAAAACAAAATCTTACACCCACTTTTTATCACTTTTCTCGACGTTTCACATTATTCTAAGTCTAATTAAGCAAAAAAAATTTTGTGTCGGTCTGTCTGTTGGTCTGGATGTCTGGATGTCTGTTTACGCAATAACTCAAGAACCACTTATCCGATGTAAAAAATTCTTTCGCCAATCATCTTGTTTCACTAGTTAGTTTACTACTTAAAAGTCGATATTTAGTGAAAGTGTGGTACTTCCTCGGGCGTGCTCGCTCATTCGTGCAGGAAAAAGCCTTTAAAAACCCAGCGTCGAAATTATACAAGTTTCAGTATTTTACGACAGTTTTCTTGTTCTAAATTATAACTTGTTTTTACCGCTTTCGAGTGAGGTATTATTTTGTGTGTGGTTTAACTTTTATATTGCCGCCACTTTTATAGATTACTGATAATTTAATACTAGCTGTTGCCCGCGGCTCTGCCCGCGTGTAATTCTGATCCCATGACTGCAATCCAGGGGATCCTATCCCAGTGATATACTGAACTAACCTATGTACTCGCCAGATCCGTTCAACCGTTTGAGTGACAAACGAGACATTTCAGTGATCTTGAAAAATATACTTTTACTTTTCTATTCAAATACTTTTAAAAATTTGAAATGTCTTCATTTCTTTTCATTTATAAAAGATACCCGAAACCGCTACCAAAACAAATGTTGTATGAAGTGACTTTACATTTGACTTGGGGCAGTTGTTAAATTGATTTCTTGGTGGATTTGTTCACAAAAATGATTTAACTTTGCCCAAAGTTACAATGTAAACGGCGACTGACAGACAGCAGCCGTTAAATTATACCAATAGGTATAAGTAAGTACCGTTAGTAAAAAAAAACTCCAATCTTTTAAGTGACCAGAAAGTCAATATAAAGTACAGATTTAAATTGTAGGTACTGATGTGATAAAAGGGTTTATACCAAACTGGTAAGCTGTTGCCGGTGCCTAAGATGAATATGATATAGGTAACGACTAACGGTGTAACTCACGAGTTGCTGACCCATATAGCTTATGAAGCTGTGGTGACCCGAAAATGGATTTGTTTATTTGTTTGCTACTCAATCACGCAAAAAGGCAAACGAAAAGAAGTACGATTGCGAAAAACCCTCCATAGTAATCCAATTTCGGTTTGATTGCGTTCAGACGTCAGCAAGTGCATAGCCGGGCACGGGGATTGTGGTCGCAGCACTAGTGGGACCGGTGGCTGTCACGCGGTGCTGCAACGACAATCCTCTTCTGATGAGGCCGTCAAGCTGAGTGCCACCGTTATTAACATGGTACGTGTATGTTATGGTGACCCTCTTTCCTGAGACTTTACCTTCAGCTTACCATCAGGCGAGGTGAAGTCAAATTGACGTGTCCTAAATATATATAAAACAAAAAGGCTGGGATGGATTCAGCTGAAAATTTGCACACAATTCTCACTCATTTTCCGCATCTATACATATAAATAAAACAAAGTGTTTAGTGATGACCGCAATGAACTCGAGAACGGGTGAACCGATTTTCAGTCTGTAATTTTTTTGATTTGTGCCATTTTGTGGTTTTTTTTTGCGCAAATCGCCACGGTTACCCCTCCGCCGGCCAGCGGTGGTGATGTCGAACTTTGACCGACCAAAATCTCACGCCGTCTCGGATTTTTAATGCCTAGGTGTGCAAGGAGATATTCACGAAATGAATTCAGCTGACAACCCTCGTTCTGGCGCAGTCGGGTAATAAGGTAGCCAACGTAACTTGATTCTGAGGCGGAATGACGTTTGCCGGGTCAGCTTGGTCAGCTAAAATATCATAAGCACATCATCCTCTTAGCATTGTTCCTGATTGCATCCGAAACTTTCAGCTCGGAGTCCGAGTTTCCCTTACTCCTTCTCCTCCATAATCTTACCCCAAGAGAAAAGCCAGTTGTACCGGCTTGCAGGTGAGGTTGGTTTTTTGCTTCGAAGATTTTGGTGATTCAGCCTGTTTCTCTGCCTCTATTCTTAAAAAGCTTTCAGCATTTGTCTGTGGGTAGTGGATAACACAGCACATTACTCGACCAATAGCATGCTCGAGATAGTTGCGTAACGTATTCTACTCGTGCGTCTTTTAAAGATCGGGATTCAATAGATACGGAGATGGTACCCAACTATCAGCAACTGAGTTCTATAGAGTACAGAGGGATTTATTAGTTAGCAAATAATACCACTACTCAGCCAGCGGGGATGGTTATATCAGACTTAAACCGACCAAAACCTCACACCGTCTCGGGTTTTTAATGCCGAGATGCAATGAGGCATTCACGAAGTAAATTCAGCTGATTAGGTAATCAACATAACTTGATTTTAAGGCGAAACGAAGTTTGCCGGGTTAGCTCGTTTATAATATTGGTTAGGACACTAACTGATGGTGTTGCTGTACTTGCCATGCTCATGTGGTCCAAAGTTTTGTAACTTGGTATAACTTTTACGTCCACTTGTTGCTCTGGGCTGATGGTTGTTCATCGCGTCCGTCTAGTCTGAAAACAAGAGATCCAAGCATAAATTTGACTAATTATTATCATGTTATATGGCAAGCATTAAATATTGCACCAGCATGTACTGTACACACGGCCAAGTCGATAAGCATACACCTTTACATACCTTTATAAAGTAGTTAAAACCGTTTGTGTCGCTTTTCGCAGCTTCGGTTTTACCTACTCTAAAGAGATATCAAGCTGCAGGCTATGTTTTAGATAATGCTGTACAAAACTAAAGCAAGCCGGTCTTAATATACTTTTTTTTTGCTAACCATACCATAGCTAGAGCATAAATAAATAACCATAATAACTTTGAATTTCAAAGCCAGAAAGATAGAAGGGGAAAGTTTATAGAACCCCACGAATCCCGTGTAGCATTAAGTACCTATCTATTAGAATAGTATAAAACAAAGTCGCTTTCTCTGTCCCTCTATCCCTATGTCCCTATGTATGCTAAAATCTTTAAAACTACGCAACGGATTTTGATGCGGTTTTTTTTAATAGATAGAGTGATTGAAGAGGAAGGTTAAATGTATAATAACATCCATTGCACCCGTGCGAAGCCGGGGCGGGTCGCTAGTCTTTAGAAATAAAAAGTAAATAAAAACAGAAAGACGGCTAGCCGCAATAAATATATCTTTGGCGCTGATGAGGTTGCTTTAGTCCCCGAAGATCTTAGTGGGATACACCCGATATGTGCATAGGCACCCATGCGTAGTCATATTATTACATTTAAGGCCTTATATTCATATATACTCAGTTCAGAATGTACTCAGCTGACGTTGCAGTTTAATACCAGTCAACTGAGCCAACATAGATAATACTATTGACGTATAGAGGTTGCTCACTCCTTTGATCTTCAGGAAAGCCGACAGTTATTCCTTTGTTTACAATTTACCGCGTCTCCACGAGCATTAGGGTTGTCAACAATGTAAAATAAATATAAATGTTTTTAGAAAATGTAGTCTCTGATTTTTATCTAAAGTAGTAGGTAAATTTTGAGATTATGATAACTATTTTCGTAAAAATGTAGTAAAATTCAAATCAAATTGAATTTACCTAAATTCTCGTCTTTACAAAATTCTAAATCAAACAAATTAATCTTAAAACTACTGTGCCTACAAAAATTTGGACAAAATAGTCTGATCCTATGGTATAAGTAATAACCTCGCTATTTATATCATGACGATAAGGGTAGTTCCTCCTCCTCAATAATCTTAGTAATATGTTACTGTCGGAAGTTTATGCAAATAATATCACACATTGAAATAAAACAATGTTTTAACGGATACTGTCGCGATTTATTGTGTTATTCTATTGTTTACTCTGAATAAAATAACACAAAATAAATCGCGAAAGAATTCGATAAAAATAGTTTTATTTCAAAATCCTAGTAATAGTTAATAAAGTTCCGAGTTTGAGTCCCATCTGAATGTGTTAAACAAAGTTCACATTCAGGTGGGACTCTAAATAACCATTACCAGTATAGCATAATATTGTTAAGGACCGTTGTTCATGACAGTCTATGACTATGACGGTTCCGAATAGACTGCCACTTCGCGGTCGCCTTCAGTGGACTGTATGTTGAGGATGTTGAGTCGAAGAATGAAACACTTTGGATGGGTGGCTTGTATGACGTCAGCGAGGCATTGGATGTTCTTGGCCCAGCACTACCCTTGATGTACTACTTCCTGTTGAGCTTCCTTGTTCTGTGAGAGACTCTTGTTGTCCATTGTCCATGCCCATAATTTCCTACCAAATGGTCCCTTTTTTTTTTTTTTTATCGTGCGGAAATCCCTTCGGATACCCCCCCGCGTGCCAGCGGGGGCGGTTATGTCGGGCTTGAACCGACTAAAACCGCACGCCGTCTCGGGTCTACAGACGCCGGGGTGTAAGGTTGCCCATAGAGCATATCCCTCGCACCCCGACTACCAAATGGTCCCTGCTTTTATAGTCTTTCGTAGTGCTGGCCCGCGATCCAAACTACCTCACCTCCGCATTTCCATTTATTTACAGAACTCATGTTATACATATTAATCACATAGCTTATATGTATATTGGTAGCAATAAGAGTTGCACGACAATAGGTACTTACGCCTGTACCGCGCGAGGTCGGGCTACTGAATGACGGGTGGAATGACCCCTCAGACTTATATATGGCCCCTGCCTCCCGCGAGCTACTATATAATAAAATGGCACCAGCCGGGGGAGCGCATATTCGCTTCTTACGGCGTGGGAGGCAGTCGCGGGGTGTAATTAAGCTTACATACTAGTATACAAAGTCGTATTTCCTATTTATACGAAGTTATGTTAGATTCTGAGTAATGCATTGTCGTAATTATATTTGTAATTATGCTTTTCAGGGAGTGTACCTTCTTTATTAAATTTGGCTCTAACATACTTAATTACTCAGAAAACTAACTCATAACAGTAGTAAGCTATTTATCTTAGCTTAATATCAAAGTAATTACATAATTACGTTTTTAATTTACGTAAACCTAACATTTTCATAATTCATTCATTATATTCACGCTTACTAATCTACATGTCACTGGCACATGTGTCCATAGTCTATTTGTGTCGTGCACAAATATATATTTCAAAATTAAATAATTGAATTCAACCCAAATCAACCTGTTACCAAAAGGCAAATTATCGTTCTTATTGACTACGTATTCCCTTTCTACGTCTAATACACATAGAAGTGGGCCCGAACTTCACTCACGCGAAGGCTAACCAACTAATTACGGGTTGTTCTCACTAGTTCCATTGAACTAATGCGGTGGAACTAGTGAGATAAGTTTTTAAAAGTTTAGTTTCATTAGTTCCATTGAGCTTGATGATGGTAGTAGTGAAAAAACAAATTCTCACTAGCCTAGTGGTATGGGTAATGGACTGCTGAGACGAGGTCTCGGGTTCGATCCCAGGTTTTACCATGGCACACACCAATGACTTTTCGATGCTTTTCGAAGTTATGTGTGTATTTATCGCAGGTTTATAAGTGCCCGGTTAATGGCAATAGGCTCGCCACCTATTACATTGGGACCTAAACATAAACTGGCGAAATGTGGGTGCTAGCACCTCTGCCTACCCCTTCGGGGATATAGGCGTGAGTTTATGTTCTGTATGTTTATGTGTGTCCATTGAATTAATGCGGTGGAACTAGTGAGAAATGTTTTTCTAAATTAGTTTCAGTAGTTCCATTGAGCTTGATATTGGAACTAGAAAGAAAAAAAATAAAAAAATATCTCACTAGTTCCATGGGACAAATTTACACTGGATCTAGTAAGAACAACCCTAACTACGAAGTTCAAACTCAATTTGAAATCGAGCTTAAACTGTGGAACAAGAAAGTCCTACATATTACCAGCTTTAGGTCCCACACAACGCGACTGTGCCTTTTGCAGTCGACTGGTCATTTTGGGATTAAAAGATGCAGATGACATTACAAAAATGTGCGCTATGCTCATACAAATAGGTGTTAAAATTCATTAACTTATTTATCTAGTTTCCGTGTCCCGTTCCAAATCCAAAATTCATTCCCGCCTCATCCAGGAACCATGACACAATTTTTATACTAAACAGCTTGTCTATTAGTATACCTTTGAAGGGCCTTCGGGTACTTCGCCAACCATTTATATTATTTTACAACTCGAAGGTTTTGAGACTGAAGTTTAAAAAAGTCTATTATTTTTGCATGTTTTGGTATGAAACCTACTAAATGGAGACCATTTTTAACCCTTCCTTTTACATTTCAGGTAATATTCACACAAAACGGGGCGAATATTAAGGTGGAGTATCCTTTAATCTACTTTAATTAATAACTGAAAGTTCTTCTTTGAGACCAGTGAAAGATAGAGACGGATAGGACACTAGTGGTGATATTGAATATTTAAAAATTGACTGTAACCTATTTAATATTCTATCATGTATTTTGATCCCATATTAAAAAAAAAATGGCCTGTAACTTCTGGTTTTCACGCTAGCTTCTTACCATACTGCAGTAACTGATGGTTTACACTTTACAGTCTAATATTAACCGATTCAGAAGTCAATTCTGAGCAAACTACTTGGGTCTTACTATTGATGTAGGTACATTATATATAGTCTTTAACTACCTATCTTTAACTACCTATTTAAATGAGTCGAATAACATATGAAGGAGACAGTGTCTCCGGTCGCTAGGAGTACACATTAATAAAACCTCTGCCACTAATGCATGTAGGTTTTTCCACCTTTTTATCTACAATTCTGATAAAAATATACGTAATTTGGGAATTAAATACAATTATTTGTATATCATCATCTTCATGCATTTAAAAAAAATCCAACGGATTGAGAACTTTCTTCTTTTTTTGCAAATCAGTTTAAAATGTACAATGTACTCGTAGAGCAAACAGTTTAAAAACCACTTGTAACATAAACTTAATACAGATAACAATATACATATAAACTATATATGACGTAACTTGCCAGGCAATGTTACCCTGATGGATCAAACTTACCGAATAATACCATTAAGTACTTTAAGCATCCAAACAGATGTATTTAGCCTTCAAAACATCTGAAGACATAGAAACTTCAAGCAAAGCGCGAGGTACAGTTGTTGCCACAACTTCTGAAATCCCAGTTAACAATTTATTACACAAGCAATTTAACAAACTTTGCCGAGACATTTCTAAGATCTTCATATCTACAATTGCACGGGTATTACGTGTTTCTGTGTAAAAGTACATAACTGTTTCCAAAGTTTCATCCTCAGTTTTAAATGTATAATATTTAATTAAACTTTGCGAGGAACGAACTGTGACGTGTAGATGTAGATATTCTTGTGATTATAATTGAAGCACTTTTAAATACTTTACTAAAGAGCGTTGTAATGTAACAGCATTAAATTTGCAATATGCGGCAATGTATTAGATGTTTTTTTTACCAATTATGTAAATTCATTGATGGTTATAATCTGAGTTTAACGATATGAATAAATTAAGTTTTAATACCATAACCTTATTAAGACCTTAAGATATGAATGAATATTATTGACGGTAAGAAGTTGTATTATTATTACCCGTATATTACCCATGTGTATTTTCAAGTAATTTACTATTACTGAATTAAAAATTAGTGAAGACATAAAATGAAGAATGAACGTAATTTTTAAAGCCCCTTTCCTTTAGTAAATTATTGATTGACTGAACTTATAAAATGATAATAAATTTCTAAGTTCAGTCAAACAATAATTTATTTTAACGACAGGAAACTACTCAAACATACGACCAAAATTATATGTCTCGTCTATGCTATTAAGTACCGTTCTTCATTAAGCATGCATTTTACCTTCAACATAGATTTTATAATACAATAAAATATGGCTCAATAAAACAAAGGTTTCAATATTGTCGTTCAAAATTCAATATATTTTATTACGCTTCCGACATTGCCTAACAGCCGCAATAATAATAGAATCTGTGATTGTTTCTTTTATATCTTATTTAATTTCAATCTATTCCATTTTATCTTTATTTCGTATCATTGAAAAATAACTTTTCTCTCTCTTCCCTTCAATTATACGAGCTATAACAAAGAAAATTGGGACATTAGGGACATGTTAGGGAAATCCAATCCCTGTTAACTGATATGTGACTAATGAACCGGGCACGGCTGGTTATCCAGGCATATGGCCGGATATACGGATATCCTCCAAAGCAGATTATCCCCTTTCCCTCCCTTAAGGATAAGTGTACGTTTGGTGAATATCATGTTTCCCTTTTCTTCTAGGTGTTTGATTTCTCTAATGCGATTTTGTTCTTAACGCAAACACTTGTATCGCTACTTCTAACCCTTATAAAAGGGTATTGACTTAATATTTCTAGAATATGATTGAATTTGTAATCTTTAGATTAAATTTAGAGATACCATATAATCCCATTGTAATAGCCTCTGTACTGCTCTTTTTATATTGATATTTTTCTAGCGATAACGGTCCTCTACATGCTTTTCTTTTGTATGAGACTTTCAAATTAATGTGTAATAGAGAATTCTAGTTTTATGTTCGTATACATAATAAGACAGTTTCCCATAATTAAATTAAGAATACTAAAAGAGCGGTAAAATACATTTATTCTTATTAAAATGCTCAACCACATATAGTTTGACAATAGCACGGTATGACGTCATGCTTCGTTATTTCACTGTTCCAAAGAAATTACCGTTTTGACGTTTAATAAAAAGAAACTGATTTGACTTGACAGTCAACCACTCCATTGTCGGCAACCTCTGTACTTGTATCGTATAAAGATTGGAGATAAGGGGTGTACTATGCTAAGTCGAAAGTATTTCGTTTGTATATAAGTTTTCTGAAATACGGAGATATTCAAACACAAATAAAGCTTCAGAAACTCATTTTCAATAATGTGTTTCCCAAACTTTGAGAATATGGATCTAATAATTCAATCACATCCTTTGCGCTCATTGTTTTCAACACGTGCAGGAATACGACACGATTTATAAACTCCATTCCACTTGGCTTTGAGAAACTTTGCCTACATGAAAAGAGTTTAATTCCGAAGTTGATATTGAGTTATCATTTCACGGTAGGCGAAATTGTCCGGGTGCAACCGATGTTGTACCGCCACCAGACCGGTTTCTGCAGAATTTAATAAAGTCTTCGCATTTTACGATATCAATCGTAAAAGTTTTGTAACTGTACACTACCAGTAAAATGTTTCGGTTTTTATGATACAACTCGTTCTTGAAACGACTTTAACTTTATTACATTGTCACAATATTTTTGATGAAGTTATTATCCGTATTAAGATGTTAATCGGTTAATTTATTCTCGTATAGGTTTATAAAAATTAAAATTATGTGTTTAACATAATTTTCCGCACGGCAGGAAGTCTTGTTTTAAAATGCTTTTAACTTAATGGTTTTACTTCACCCCACCTGATGAAAGCTATACGAGAAACCTAAAGAATGAAAGCCACCATTATAGCTATGAACAATGATCAAGGCTAAAATTGTGGTCTTCAATTTGATGGCATGGAATATTAGGAAACTAGTGCATTGGTAAAGAATTCCAAGTCTTTATGGTGCGGCAAAGAAGAGAGTTGCTGAACAGCTTAGTCCTACAAGAGTTTATTTACACCGTATCTACACTAATATATATATTGAAACTAGCGTCAACTTTTTACCAATATCATGCTCGGTTTCTTGGTATACTGTGAGTTTAGGGAGAGGGGTAGCGTGAGTTTCATACACATTGGGTGAACAGTCGTCTGTCCCGACATAATTCAAATTAAGCCTCATGACAGGAGGGTCGCGGACAAAAGTACCAGGGAAGTAGAAAGTGTTTGGAGGTGCCGCCATGTTGATATAATTTATATTTTTAACATAATGCCGTAATGCCGAAATTCAAGCGCTGTCTGTTAAGATACTTCCGTGGTTTTGGTGCATGTTTATTTCGAGTGCAGAGTATAACAAAATAATTGTTTTTTTTTAAACAAGGTTTTATTCCGAAATGTTGGCGCACTAAAATGAAAATTAAATAATTTTATGCAATCGCAGTATTTGTCTGTTTTCTATTTGCGCTATAAGTTTTAGTAATATCATATCGCTCCAGAGTGACACTGAATACCATGTAACAACAAAGTGTTCGCTTCGGCCGAACAAATGAGCTCAAACTCGATATGTTTATATTGTTTAGTTTAGGAGTTCCTATGGCCACCTTCCTACTCCATCTTCAGACCCGACTATCATGTAACACCAGAGAGTTTACTAAGATAAAACAAATGAGTTTAAACTCGATAGGTTTATCTTGTTTATTTTAGTAGTTCCCGTGGCTACCTTCCTACTTCTTCATCAGATCAGCTCCATGGTACCATATTATTGCATTGTCATCCAAACTAGACGTGTATGCAAAATATCAGCTCAATCGGATGTCAATGATTGGTCGAAAAAGGGTTAGCAAATTTTGACGGACCACATACTTACATACAAACAGTGCAAGTTAAATAAAATCTTGTAAAAGCACGGCAGATTGTTCTAACGTGTTGGAGGAGTGAATGTATTACGTTGATGTCTACATTTGGTGTATCTCAATGTTATATTTTGTAACCGTAGCAGTTTGCCCATACCGCGCGGTTATCTTGGTACGGTTGAGTTTTTTTTTTTGCGAGATCAAATCTGTATAGTCCTTTAGGATACGGTATAATTTTTGAATATCGTAGTAGTTCGTAGTTATTTCATTTGCAACTTTGAACGGTTTATCAACAGCGGGATGAGTCTTGTTTCGAAGTATCTGTTGCATGTTGTTAAGCCACGCGAGGTGTATAGACGAAATAGCTCTCTGGAATGCGTTACTGTCAGAGCTTTCAAACCTTTTAAAGGAAAGCTTGCACCAGAGTTTCGTCCGTTATTTAGCTGGTGCACCGACTTGCAGGTGCGGTCTCAATGATGTTGGTAGCGCCCTCTACACCCAGTCAGTTTATATCTAACTAACACTTGTTACAAGTATTTGTTTATGAATGAAAGAAAAACAGTCAGCCATGTCCGGCGCACTACGATTCGATCGCTTTCGTCCCTATAAAAACGCCACGAAAATCGGTGAATTGAGTACACAATTCACACCCCATCCGTCTTACTCCTTGGGGAACTCTTTTAGGAGATTACTTGCGTGACCAAGCAATATATTTGCATTTTAATTGTCTTTGTAAAACATCTATAAAGTTTATATGTGATGTTTACTTTTTAAGTTTTTGAAATATAGATTTTGCTTATACAGTTTTGTAATGTTATCTATTTAACAGCTACAAAAAGTTGTGTATAGTTAATTTTCGGTTGATGGCCTTTTGCGATACCATTTCTTTTGTTCCCTACAGCCAGTCATTGGAACTGAGTATAAATATTCAATAGTATATACATCTCTACATAAACCTACATCTATATAAACCCGAAAAGTTAGGCAGAGGTGTATGTTACACCCACATTTCCTCAATTACATTTTTGGGTCTATGTAATAGGGGTGAGCTGGGCCGAGCCTATTGACGCCTACCTAGGTGCATAAATATTCAATAACTTGAGAAACATAGTGAATCAATTCAGATGATGAAGAATTCTTTTTTTTAAATAGTAATTTCTATATTGTCGGTCAATACACAGCGCTAACTAGAACCTAACTAAGCGAAGCTTCTAATAGGTATATGTTAAGGAATCAACATATTCAGACATCCACATTTTGTTTAAATTATTAAAGAATTATATCTTTACATACCTAACAACCTATCAGAAACATATTGTCAGTAATATCAACATAAAAATTACTTATCTATACATATGGAGGTGAAAACTGTACATAGAATATTTATTCAATAAAATAATTGCTATGTTCTAGCAACGGTACCGATGCCAAAAATGTGATTTTTAGAATTTTTGTCTTTTTATCTGTTAGTCTGTTGTCTGCTTTTTATTATCGTTGTCCGAGCATCACTTGAAAACCGCTGAACAGATTAAGCTGAAATTTAGCATGAATATTCTTCTGGGGTATAGTCATAAGAATTTATTTCAATGCTACATGTCAACATCTATTTCTTCATGATTTATTATTAAAAATATAATGATTAAATAGGTAACCTAATACATGTTGAGTTCGAAACTGCAGAAGTAAACATACCTTGATCTATTCCGAACTTAACGCGGACGAAGTCGCGGGCAACAGCTAGTTGTAAAATACGAAGCAAAATTGTAGATTTCTAAATGTTGATGCGTTAAAGGAGGTTTAACCCTTGACAAAGGTCCCGAAATAAGTGAATAAGTGAATATTCTACACAGCACTTTCTAGACCCAAAGTAAGCATAGTTTAACTAGCTTGTGTTATGGGTTCCAGAATGCGGATAAACATACTTACATATTATACAAAGATACATCCAGGCCAATAAAATAGACATATTCATGTATACAAATATTTGCACTGAGCGGGAATTGAACCCGCGCCCCCTGTCGTAGCAGTCGAATGCACTACCGCTACGCCACAGAGGACGTCAAATAATTAATTCCCGTTGCCTTTTTTTTTGTGTAGAACGAAATTTGACAATAGGGTTTTAATAAACATTTTGCTATGAATACGGTTCCATTTTATAGGAAAAAATACAAGTTTAGTCGAAATAAGTAGGAGCAATTATTACGATGAAACATTCAGAAAATACAAAAAAAAACCGGTCAAGTGCGAGCCGGACTCGTGTATGAAGGGTTCCGTACCATTGTCTACCTTTTGCCGATATCAATATGGAGCAAAAACAAAAACAAGCAAAAATAAATCACGTTTGTTGTATGGGATCCCCTCTTAAACGGATGTTTTATTTTAATTTAATAATTTATTTTTTAAGTAAATCAAGCTGTAAAGAACAAAAAGTGTATCACACTTCGGGGGTGAGGCAGGAATTGGAAAGGGGTACAGGACGCCTGCCCATAGATTCATAATTTTGGCGCCATTACACTACTTTACAGATGTCAGAAGATAATCTCATATATAATCGTAAAATGTTAATCCATTATACTCTGTGGCTATGACAGCAACAAAAAGTGGAGCTAAAGTTGCGTCCAAGTCCAAGCCAGTCTACTTTTATCCATCGCTGTGTATAAATCACGGGTAAATTTAATAAAATACATTAAACAGATAAATAAAATTGAAGTGTCTGTTTGTAACGTTAAAAAAAACTGCTTTTCAATTAATGCATATCGGTGTATACACGGGACTTAGAACAAAAATAGTAGTTTATGCAACTGCCATATAAGAAGGGGTATTAAAACACGAGAGTCTGTTTATAATATATATATATATATTTATATATACGATAATAGGTTGACTCCAGTGTTTTAATACCTAAGTTATATGCAGTTTCATACACAACTTTATCTTCACTCATAGGAAAAATTGAAATTAAACAAAGTAGGTAGGTTACAAGGAAGTAATTTAGCGTGCGCCATTTTTTTCACAGTTCGAACTGCGCATGCGTGCGCCTTTTTTTCATATTCAGCCTTAAACCTTAGACTAGTTTAATGAATAAAAAAAGATAGCGGTGCTATAATGAGTTTTATGATACAGTTGGCGGTACCATAATAAGTTTAATTTTTAATTTTATGTATATGCCTTTATAAAGTGCGTATGTATAGAATCGTCTTTGAATTCGTAATTCGAATTTATCGATTTGAGTGTAGATAAATCATTTTTTTAAACTTTTATCTCGAGAATGACCGGCCTGATATGATGGGACTTCCACTAGCAGATAGCTAATATTATAAGGCGTAACAAAGGCTACTTTTATTTTAGAAAAAGAATTAGGGTTCTGTGCTAAAAAACTAAAACAAAGATATAAGTCCACGCGGATGAAGTCGCGGGTACACCTAGTAGCTAATAATTGTCGCGCCTTCATAGATGACAGTTACACAAACACAAAGTGATTGTAAGGCAGCGTAGTCCTAGATAGCGCTCTGTAGAATGTCCTGGAATATTCGAATTTTAAATTTAAAAAGAAACCAATCCAAAGAATTGTATTTTCAAAAATGTACCTATTCTTAATTTTTGATACCTACTACACGAACGCACACGTCCTGTCTAGTAGTTATTTGTACCGATAAATTGTTGCAAATTGGAACTCTCAAAAGAACGAGTAACCATGCCAAAAATATTACAAAAAAAAGCAGATTTGAACTACTTCGAAAATAGTTCGAATTTAGAATCAAAATCCAACAGAACTTCAATAAAATATAAAACGCGTCATACACCACGAAACGAACCAGCCAGTATTGACATAATAGTCGCATATTTAAAAGCTTTTATTTAATGACACTACCTCATACCGCCGGCGTTATATCTCAAGTAATGAAATTAATGCCCCGAGCACTTTAGCCGTCGGTGCTCACTCATTTCATTATTCCATGTCTTGTTGCCGATAGTGATCGAGAATGCATCTGTTGTCTCGTGAATGGAATAGATTATCACGTCTAATGTTAGCATACCGTGGTCTTTTCACATAGATGTAATGTTAGTAGTAATTAGTAATCTTCTCGATGTCTCTGGGGGTTTGTTTGCAGGTGTTCTCATTTTTTATAGCTTAACTTCTGTACCTTTGCGTTTCTTAATGGCTGCACGGAACAAAAAAAAATGGTTTGTTTGATTCTCCACTGCAAGGCACGAAAAAAGTTCGTTTTACTGTCACCAATCTGTAACACAATTCTTGTTGGATACCTACACTACCTACTTGTCTAATTAGTACGACACAAGTCTTTGGGAAATTTAATAATGTTTAGAATAGTAAAGCCGAAGCCATAATTTCTTTTGTTTTGAATCCATACAATTTCTTTTTCTTTTATTCAGTCATTTGGTACTTTTATCTGGAAAATTTTCCGAGAGTTTGAAAATCGGTAGTTTTATAGATTTCGACATGCTCTGCCCGACTTCCAACTTTGCCTCTCACCATGTGGAAAAAATGGTAACGTACAGCAGATTTTAGACGATATTTCCTTTCCGGCTCATTCTACGATAAAAACCCTTATTTTAGTACCAAATGACTGTATTAATAATAGTTAATAGTAGTAATGACTAGTACTTATTTCCCCTGAAGTCTTCAGCTAAGCAAAATTGCTTGTGTTAGAAGTTTCACGCCGGTAGTATAATGGCTATAATTCGAACCTCTCGATCATAAGGTCGACTCCTTACCACTATCTCTGTATATCTGTGCGTCTGTTAGCTATATTTTCACGCCTAGGCTGCTGAACTGAGTTCGCAAAATACTTAGTACCTAAACAAGAACATAGGATAATACAGGAACTCGCAATAAAGTATTTCTACGTATGCGGAAACGCGGGCAGCAGCTAGTGGAATATAAACATGCGATAACTTTAAGGGAAATTGTAAAACGGAATGAAATTCCTGTTCAAGTTACCTAAGTGACGGCCGGTTAAGTAGGTACAATAATTGCAGTTCTTCAAGTAAAAGTAACGCTCCTGTTTCTTTTAAAGTAAGCAGTACTTGCTGTAAGAAATAGAATGAGGCACAATTATATAGTATTTAAAAGAAAGATGAGTGATTTTCGTACTTGGTTCCAGTTTACACTAGTACCCACAATATTTAGTACCGGCTGGTAAGTAGGTAAAGATGCCAATGGAAAAAATCATTTTCAAATAAAGTATCTTTGGAATGCGTAGCGTAGCTGTTAATTGAATTCATTCGTCATTTTGTTTTTACAAATTACGGCCATTTAAAACCGCGTGTCGTGTGCCGAATTCGCTGAATGATTTATTGTGACTTCCGTTTCGATCATTTATTCTAAACTGATAATATTATAAAGTGAAAGTAACTCTGTCTATTCGTGTGTCTTGCTAAATTTTGGTATACACAGACATAGCAACCGAAGGCTGTTAAGACGACGGCGCGGAGCGGACAAAATACCCCCGGTGAAGCGGAATTCAAAAAGCGGCTTCTCCCCCGGAATCCCGACACAATTTTTTTCTAAACAGTATGAGTATAGTACATAGAAATCATTGTCTACCGTAATCGTTGGATCCGCTGGTATAGTATACACTAACAGTTGCCCGCGGATTCGCCCCCGTGGAATTCTGATCCCGTTCCTGATTCCCATGGGAACCTATTTCAGGGATAAAAAGTAGCCTATGAGTTATTCCAGACCAATAATCTACCAAATTTCAGCTAGATCCGTTCAGCCGTTAGAGCGTGATGGAGTAACATACATACAAACATCTTCACAAACGGAAGTAGGATTAAAAATAAAAAAGCAATTCGTATATTCAAACAAAATAAAATGAAGGTAATCATTTAGACAGATGATATAGGTAACCCCAGACAGCAGGTTTAATCCAGGCCATTTTATTATCCCTGATTATAAGTCTGAACATGGCCGTTGGACAATGGGACAATGGCGGGACAGATTAAACTGTATTCGGGGGTATATTGATGGCATATTTTGTACGTTTATTGTTCACGAAAATATTAAATAAAAGTAGGTATACCCGAATGTATAACAAAGCACAACAATAAACTATAAGCTGACTCATCCCGGTTTCTCACAGGAAAATTCATCATATATATTATATCACATCTGCTGTCCAAACTATACCTCTGTGGCGTAGCGGTAGAGCGTTCGACTGCTAAGTCAGAAGTCGCGGGTTCTATTCCCGCTCATTGCAAAAATTTGAATACAGCACATGAATATGGATATTTGCATTGGGTTGTGTGATTCTGTGTATAATATGTATGTGTTTACTAAAATAAATTATCTTAGTATGTACAGTTAAGCTATACCTACTTTGTGTCTAGATAGCGCTGTGTAGAATGTGGTAGAGTACACCCTTTTTTTTAGCGTGTGGAAACCCCCTCGGGCTTCACCCCATCGGCGTGAATCGCGCGTATGCGTTTCGGAATCGGACCGACTAAAACCACACGGTGTCCTCCCCAAGTGTCCATTGCCGGGCACCCCGTCACATATATTTATCTGTCAATCTTTCAACACACATTTAATGACCCTACGCCTACACCCAACTTTATCCAACGCCATACCGAATCATGTTACAAATCTGGCATCCAATTAAAACGTTTGATGACAAATCATTAATGCTCCCTCGTAAATAGGAGTACGAGACACGACACTGAAGACTATGAATTATGCATGAACGGTAGGCTTCGGTCTGTTCAAGTAGATCACAGTTTCGTAACCGTAAGAGTACTTTTAGGATCTACTCACACTGGACACTTCTCTTTCCTTATGCAGGACACGAAGATGATGAACAAAAGAGATTCATGAGGCGAAGGTAAATGGGGTGTTTTACGCTATATCAGGCTAACTATTCTTTGCACAGAAAAATATTGTTGGTTCTATCTTCGACAAAAAGTTACAGAACTATCCAACAAAATTTGTCCGATATAGCGTAAAATTGCGTTTCTTGTACGCATAACCCAAAAAAGTTACATTTCAATGAACTAATAGACCGAAAAATAAGAGATTTGTGTTACATGAAACACCGGCAATACTAACCGCAGCGTTTTTCCACTTGTCACATTCCAGAGTGGTTCTTTGACGTAGTGATTTTAATTAAAGGATTGCAAACTGGTGTCTGCACTTTAAGTATTTTCGTATTTTTCCCGTTGCGGTGCTAAATATTCTCTTTCGACTAAAGTGTATTTTTCTTTAATTATGCAGCGTTTTAGGTACGGTGGATTGAAGTGTTCTTTAATTAGGACATTCTATTTGAAATATTCTTTCTTTCTGTATAGAAACAGTACTTCTAGTAAACTTTGTAACATACTAGTGTTGGTTTACCCATGAGGCCCCATCAAAATCTTTGGGGACCACGTCAAGCTCATCTGCGAGCCGATACAACCTGCTGATTGAGGCGAGAATTAAACAGAAAAGGCAAGCAAGAGCCATCCTTCTTCCTACTTTCTATCGTACTAATATTATAAATGTGAAATTTGTCAAGATGGTTGCATGTTTGGATGTTTGTCACTTAATCAGGCTCTAACGGCTGAACGGATCTGGCTGTAATTTGGTACAGAGATAGATTATAACTTGGAATAACAGGTAAGATCAGTTTTTATCCCTGAAAATGGCGTTCCATGGGTAAAGCAAAAGCGTACGTACAGTCAACGTCAAAAGTCAAAAATTAACTCTAAAAATATTTACATACCTTTTTGTATTGGAAAACATGTCCCAATAATAGCTGTATAAGTAATTCTATAATTTCCAGAAGACAAACTTAATATATTTCATGTTTTGTTTATTGTTTTATGAAAGGATTAGGAACTAAGGTGATTAATAAATTAGAATATTTGACGTCATTTCATGGTACACCTAATTAATCAGGACCCTTTTCATCTGCGAGACTACTCCTTCTCTGTCAAACACGTGATATGGAGCGGAGCAGTTAACAATTGGAGTCAATTTATTACGAACACCTTTGAGAATTCAGGAACTTATCTGGGGTAGAGATTGAGGGTCAGCTTTGTTCAAACGATGGGAGTTGTTAGATACTTTTCCTTTTTAACCGATTTAAAAGAAGGTTCTGTGTTTGTGAAATAATGTGTTAGTACCAATGTTTAGCGAACCATCTAAGCATCCCTTACTCTTCTATCTTGATCATTGTATATTTTATCATACCACAAAGTTACTTCACGTTGTTCCTCATTCGGTCCATCAATGTCACTCCCACTCCCACTCGCTTTATTTCACCTCTATAGCAAACGACTAAGCAACTAAAGATTTAGATCGGAAAAAGAGAACATCTAGAACGGGACTTGAACCCGCGAAAAAGTAAGAAAAAAAGTAAGCATATAAAATGTTTAAAAATTTAATTGAATGGACTAAGCAACTACTTAGACTAAGTTTACCATCTTACATAGCCCTCCAGATATGCCACACTGAAGTACATAGTAGATCGTTCCAACCTGATTGGGAACATAATCGAATCATGAGTACGGTTACTATACAACTTGTACCCACCATTATTAAGTATAGTACATTATTATCGGTAGATTACGTTGTTGGCTCGGCGATATTTCAGCCTTTATCTACAATTTGTGAGTTTACAATAACGAAACCACAGACTTAGATAGACTAGATAAATGCAAGCCGTCCTTCTCAGCGGGCGCGTGTCGCCAAACTGTTCCAATACACAAACGTTTCGCGCCTTCCGAGCTCCTATTTCAGTCTACGTTCTGGTGTATTGGGCCCTTTTTTTTTTCGTGCGGAAATCCCTTCGGATACCCCCCCGCCGGCCAGCGGGGGTGGTTATGTCGGGCTTGAACCGACTAAAACCGCACGCCGTCTCGGGTCTTCAGACGCCGGGGTGTAAGGTTGCCATAGAGCATATCCCTCGCACCCCGACTGACCCTGGGCCATCTCTGGTTTCGCGATGGCCCTCGGGTTTGGGAACCACGGTGTACCCGGTTTGGGGGAGGGGTGCCAGTCGACCCACAGTCCCGGCCTGCTTCTGCTGGGGTATTGGGCCTCATAACAATCATTCGGGCCCGAGACAACCTCAACCTGGAAACCGGTAGGTACAGCTGCTTGACTGAAAAGGCTCTGGTACCTACAGGCTATCCTTTTGGGGTTTGGCAGACGGCAGTCGCTCTCGTAAAAACCGAGATAAACTAAATAATGGAAAGGCAGATTAGGAAAGTGGACCCCGGGCTCCCAAGTGCCAGCTTTCGAGATTCCGGGCGATGACAATATGATTGTTGTCTACATTCAACCTTGCCGGCCGATATTAACCAATATCAACATAAAAAATGCCATATTGTGCCGACTGACGCGTTACGAGTTAAACGATTATCATTTTTTTTTATATATTTAGGACACGTCAATTTGACTTCACCTCGCCTGATGGTAAGCTGAAGGAAGCTCAGGAAAGAGGGTCACCATTACATACACGCCTCATCAGAAGAGGATTGTCGTCGCAGCACCGCGTGACACCCACCGGTCCCACTAGTACTGCGACCACAATCCCCTTGCCCGGCTATGCACTTGCTGACCCTTGAAGGCAATCTAACCGAAATTGGATTACTATGGAGGGTTTTTCGCAATGGTACACGGTGGTACCCACCCGGCCGAATTTTGTAACAAATTTGTGTCATCAAATTTCTATCACCAGTATCATTAAATGGCTCGTGTGAAGTCATCGCTATTGGCAAAAAAATTACACACTTGGTTTTCTTACTATTTAATACATATGCATATCTAGCCTGTGCGTGGAATAAATATCTTTGGGCTGTTTCTAGAACGCTTCGCTCCGAAATTGTCCAGCGTTTTTTGAACTCGTGAAATATTATGATTGCTTAGCTCTCTACTACAACATTCAGCAACCTGCCTTTTTATCTGCGTTGCTTTTTCGAGATAAACTTTCAAATTTGATTTTTGACTGTAGAATTTAAATTGTAAATAGGCTATATTTTAAGATTATTAGCGTTGCCACGTTGGTGATGTTTCGTGATATGTAATTGTTTCAATAGAAAGTAAAAACAAAAAACAAAAAAAGGATATTTTTTAGTTCTTTAAGTCCTGGTTGTATCCGAATCTCACAATTTAGACCCTACCCTGGGGTCCGCTCTCTTCTCAATTGATGGGTTATCTTGAATTTTACAAGAGCTAGTGCCGCCTGACGCCCTTACCCCAAGAAGAAAGCTTTCGTCAAAGCCTCAGCTGTCACTCAGTAGGTAGGTACGTTTGGGCCCCGAAGACCTTAGTGGGTCCTATACACCCAATAGACTCGATCAGTATCGTTATTTTATTCCCTTAAATAAATTGTTGTTTTATTATTAGCAAGGGTTTTTTTCTAGGAAAATCTGTACATTCGAAACGTTATTAAAAATGTTAATACATATTGCTTATATTATATTCGTAAGTTACGTCAGGAAAATATTTGTTCGGACCATTTTCCTCAATATACGCCTCGAATTTTGTAGAATATAATCAAGCCTCATTTTTGGAATCTTCCCGTATCTTGGATTCCTGCATATTTTATAAAATGATTCATAAAATGTACATGCTTTAACGGTAGGTAGGCATTAGTTTAAATAGTACGAAACAAATCTAAGACTTGGGCCATAAAATCTGTTGCTGATATTTGGAAATCTGACCGGTTCGTCAATCATCATTATTAAATACTAGCTGCGCGCACTGGCTTCGCCCCGCTACAATAATGGCACCTTATCCGTGGACTTTCATAATTTTTTTCTACATACAAACCTTGTCCTGACAATAAACAACATCAAAAAATAATTTTTCAATTTGATACTCTTGTTCGTAAGTTATGCGCATACCTACCTACATATATTTCGGCGATTCATTTTTATTTATATAGATTAGCTATGGCCCCATTCTTTTAACGGTTTCTTAATTTAAAAATCTTTCACAGGTATGTGTTGGGTGCTGCTGGCCGCCGAGGGGCGCGGGGTGGCGTGGGGGCTGGACGGTCCACCCGGGCTCCCTCGGCTCTTGGAGGGGCCGTGGGAGGCTCGCCGCCGAGGCCTTCCGCCTCGGCGGTGTCGTTGTCGGGGCCGTGCGGGAGGACGCGGTCGCTCCTGGAGGGACTCCGGAAGGTGGCCGCGTCCTTCCGGGGGTCCCCAAACCCTGAGCAAGAGGCGATGTTGAGCATTGTGCTCGACATCGCCTCCGAGAATGAGGGCCTGGCGGCGCAGCTGGCCGAGTCCCGTCGGGAGACGGCTCGACTAGCTGCAGCCGTCGAAGAGCTCAAGAGGGGGATGGCGAGCTCGGCTCAAACGGCGCAGCGGGCGCAACCGGCGGAGCAGGCGCGCGCGACTCGCTCGTCCGCGAGTCGGTCAGCGCAGCCTGCGCTGTCGGCGCGGCCGGAGCGGCCGGTGCAACCGGTCCAGCAGCCGGCACAGTCGGTGCGGCCGGCGCAGCTGAGGGCACCGCCGGCGGAGTCCTGGCTCCCCTACATGGAGGCGCTGGAGGAGAGGATGATGTGTCGGATGGAGGCCCTAATGGACTCCATCCGCCGTCCGCCTCTGGCGCCACCAGCGGCCGTCTACTCGGCTGTAGCCAAGAGGGGCCCCACCCGCCCGGCTGCGGGTGCGGTTAGAAAGAAAGAAAGAAAGAAAGAAAATATTTTTATTCAACCGAGCTTAACAAAAATATACACATAAATACAACAATTGTGCATGTGCATCCATATGGCTAGGTAGAATAAAGGCCGCCTCTCAGCTTAATGCTGTCCGCGTTGTAGTGCAAGCGGACAGCGCTGGTTTTCAGAGACGGCCGGACAGTGAGTTTGACTAATATACTTTTTTTTTTCCATTACGATACAGTTGCATAGATTAAACACAAAAGAAAAATGGCAAACAAAAAATCATTACAAAAAATGAAAACAAAATAAATTTAAAAAGTAAGAGAACTGGCAACAATTTGACACTGCAGGACGCCTCCCGCGCTTCCGCCGGCTATATGTCATTAATGTCAAAACTCCGGCGCAAGCCAGTGTTGTTATGCCACGTAATCCACGCATGTCCTAATATAGGTACTCTTTGGTCGGCCATATTACTGACACTGGACACATCATATCCGTATTCCAAAAGAAAAAAAGAGACAATTCAAGTTAAAACGTATTACGGTACCATGTGCCAGCGCAAGCACTGAATAACTCATTTATTCACCTTCGGCGCGCTATGTCCAGATACCCATCATGCAATGCAGTAAGTATAATGCCGATTCTACTTTGCGATTTGTGAGCGTTATTATAAGAACAAGTGACAGTGAACAAATATACAAATGGGCGTACATACGAAACCCACAACAAGATTCGTCCTATAGGTCAGCACACCGATGCGATGCCGCTGTGAACCAACAATACACTCACACCACATGGACGGGTCTAACAATAGTAAGCAAATTCCTATTATGAAGTCAGCTCGATGTGTGTAACTATAAATAAATAAAACTACATTATGTAACCTTTCACCTTTCAGATACGGTATCTATCCATCCACCAGCAAACAGCAGCATGAGTAGCATGAGATGGGCAGAGCAAAGCAATCACAATCAGAACGTCGGGTCATGGGCACTCCCCACACACCTCGTTGAAGGTTTGAATGGTTTAACGGTTGTGACCCTGCCGGAGCCGGCTCCTCAGCCCCCTCCCGCTCAGGGTAAGGGGAAGGGCAAAGGCAAGGGGAAGGGCAAGGGGAAGACGTCCCCAGCCCTGGCCCCAGCCCCAGCCCCAGCCGTGGTTCCGGCTACCTCCACCCCATTGGAAGGGGGCTGGGAGGTGGCTGGAGCCAACAAGAAGAGGCGGAAGGCCGCCAAGAAGGCCGCCAAGAAGGCCAGGAAGGCCGCGGCCGCCGCGAAGACAGCGCCGGGGAAGCTCCGTGCCCCTCGTACCACGGCCGTCGTCGTCACCCTGACGGCGGAGGCAGCGGGTAGGGGCATGGGGTATGCCGAGGTGTTGGCCAAAGTTAAGGCCAACGTCGATTTGAAGGCCCTCGAGATCCCGGGTGTCCGGTGCAAGAGCACACGGACGGGAGCCCGGCTTCTCGAGGTCCCTGGCGCCGCCAGTGGCCCCAAGGCCGACGCCCTAGCGGCTCGGCTGAGGGAGTCGCTGGACGCAGCCGACGTCCGGGTGTCCAGGCCCATTAAATGCGCAGAAGTGCGCATTACGGGCCTGGATGACTCCGTCACGGCAGAAGAGCTCAGGCTCGCCGTGGCGGAGGCCGGGGACTGCTCCCCGGACACAATTAAGGCCGGAGCTATACGCTTCGGCCGCGGTGGACAGGGGGCAGCAGTTGTCGGCTGCCCTATCGCGGCGGCCCAAAAGGTCGCTGACGGGCGGAGCCTCCTGGTAGGAGGCTTCCTGAGGGCGCAGGCACGGCTCCTGCAGGCCCGACCGGCCAGGTGCTTCAGGTGCCTGTCGGTGGGCCATGTGGGGGTGCACTGCACGGCGGAGGTAACGGCGGGTGACCGTTGCTTCCGCTGTGGCCAGCCCGGTCATAAGGCCGGCACGTGTAGCGCCCCGTTGCACTGCTTCAGATGTGCAGCGGGGGGCAAGCCGGCTGACCATAGGGTTGGCAGCAAGGCCTGCGCCGGAGGGGAGCCGAAGCCGGGAGGCCGGCCTTCCGCCCCTAGTTCGCAGCGGGATGCGGAGATGGGGTTCCATAATGGATCCTCAACTCCGCATCCTGCAGGTGAACGTTGGCCACGGTGCCCATGCTCAGGATCTTCTGCGCCAAAGCATGGCACAGTGGGCCATAAATGTCGCCGCTGTCGCCGACCCATACACCCACCGGTTCCTCGGGCCTACCTGGGAAACCGCGCTGGATGGGTCGGCGGCACTGGTGCACAACCCTGCCGCCGGCAGCCCCCCTCTTGCCGTCGTTGCAAGGGGACCCGGCTGCGTGGCGGCAGCGGTTGGCGACATAGCGGTCGTGGCCGCTTATATCACGCCGAACCGAGACCAAGCTGCATATGAGCAATGGCTCCGTCAGCTGGCCGTCGTCGTCAATGCCTGCCAGCCCCGTCCGGTCCTTGTGCTCGGGGACTTCAACGCCTGGTCGTATGCCTGGGGTTCCCGACACGAAAGGGGCGCGACGGGGCATAGAGGCAGGGCACTGGTGGACTGGTCCTCCTAAATCGGGGAGCCGTGGACACGTTCGTGACCTCGAGGGGTAGCTCCATCGTGGACCTATCGTTCGCGAGCCCCTCGTTGGCGCGACGTGTTCAGTTCTGGCGCGTCGTTTTGGGGGAGGACACAAGTTCGGATCACCGATACATTCGGTTTGACGTGTCCCCCCCTGCGAGCAACGCGCCGGCTGCACCGGCTCCACCCGAGCCACGTTGGGCGCTTAAGCGACTTGATCGGGAGCTCCTCCTGGAAGCCGCCATCGTACAGGCCTGGGCCCCTGCGCCGGACAGGCCTGTCTGCATAGACGATGAGGCGGAGTGGTTCCGGGAGGCCATGACCCGTGTCTGTGACGCGGCGATGCCTAGGGCTCCGCCCTATAATCCGAGGGGTCAGGTCTACTGGTGGTCGTCGGAGATCGCGCAGCTCAGACGGGGCTGCGTGATCACGCACCGCCGGTGAGCCCGATTCCGTAGGAGGCGTCGCCGCCCCGCAGATGCGGAGGCCCGAGAGGCGGAGTTGTACGAGGGATACAGGGAGGCCAGACGAGCCCTCCGAGCGGAGATAAGGCGTTCCAAACGGGACGCCTTCCGCGAGCTGCTGGAGACGCTGGAGCAGGACCCTTGGGGGCGGCCCTACCGGATGGTGAGGGGCAAGCTGCGCCCCAAGGCCCCGCCGTTAACCCGGTGTCTCCAGCCGGATCTGCTCGGAGGAGTTGTTGGCTCCCTGTTCCCAGCGCGGGCGGTGGAACATGTTCCACCGCAGATGACTCCGCCTCGGTTGCGCATGGCGCCCGACGTGGAAGACGACGACGTGCCCGAGGTCACTTGGGTAGAACTAGAGCTGGCGGTGAGAAGGCTAAGAGCCAAACACACCGCCCCGGGACCCGACGGCATTCCAGGCCGAGCGTGGGTCCTAGCTCTAGTCGACGACGCTCTCGAGCCCCGACTGAGAGGGCTTCTCAGCGCATGTTTGGAGCGGGGCCAGTTTCCGAAATTGTGGAAGACGGGGAAACTGGTCCTCATCCGAAAGGAGGGGCGCCCGGCGGACTCGCCGTCCGCCTACCGGCCCATAGTGTTGCTCGACGAGGTGTGCAAGCTCGTTGAAAGAGTAATTGCGAAGCGCCTCGTCGAGCACCTCTCAAGAGTGGGGCCGGACCTGGCGGATGGCCAATATGGCTTCCGCCAGAGGCGCTCCACCGTGGACGCCATCATGCGCGTGAGGGCTCTGGCGGAGGATGCAGTAGCCCGGGGTGAGGTGATGTTGGCGGTGTCCCTGGACATCGCCAACGCGTTCAACACCTTGCCCTGGAGTTGCATTAGGGAGGCGCTCGTGTATCACGAAGTGCCTCTCTACCTCCGCCGCATAGTCGGGGCGTATTTGACGGAGAGAGCCGTCATCTACCCAACCGTGACCGGTCTCGGTCGGCGTGAAATGTCGTGCGGTGTTCCACAGGGATCGGTCCTGGGGCCGCTCCTGTGGAATATCGGATACGACTGGGTGCTTCGCGGTGAGCTCGTAGGCGTTGCCGCCGTCACGTGCTACGCGGACGACACGCTTGTGACGGCGTGCGGGGCGACGTACCGCGAAGCGACCCGAAAGGCCACGACCGCGGTTGCCCAAGTCGTTAGGCGGATCCGGCGGCTGGGTCTCGAGGTGGCCCTGCATAAAACCGAGGCCCTGTTCTTCCATGGGCCTCGGAGCAAGCCACCCGAGGGATCCAGTCTCATCGTGGGAGGAAATCGCATCGGCATCAAGCCCCAAATGAAATATTTGGGGCTCGTGCTCGACGGCCGATGGGACTTCGGAGAGCACATCCGAAGTCTGGCCCCCAAATTGAAGGGGCACAGCTCTTGCTCTGGCTCGGCTGTTGCCCAACATGAGGGGGCCCGATGACTCCTGCAGGAGACTCTACGCGGGGATCGTGCGGTCCATGGCCCTGTATGGGTGCCCAATATGGGCGGAGGCCCTGAGGACCAGAACTGTGCGGATGCTGCGCGCTCCGCAGCGAGTTCTGGCCATCAGGGTCATCCGAGGGTACCGCACGATCTCCTTCGAGGCGGCGAGTCTCCTTGCCGGAACTCCGCCATGGGACCTGGAAGCGAGAGCCCTTTCGCAACTGTACCAGTGGCGAAAGGAGGCGCGGGAGCAGGGATGGAACCCCGAGCCTCGAGAAATCGAGGCCGTGCAGTCCCAGCTCCGCCAGGCCATCGTGGTGGAGTGGAAGGAACGACTTGGGCAACCAAGCGCAGGGCATGCCGCAATAGCGGCGGTAAGGCCCATCATGGAGGATTGGCTGGAGCGCGAGCGCGTGGGCCGCCGCCGCCTCCTTCTGCGAGCATGTAATGCTCGCGAAGGAGGTGGCGGAGCGCGCCCGGGAGAGACTTAGAACTCTCCCGGTCCGCCGAGCCCGCAACTTGCTCGCCGCGCGTCGCAGGCAACTCAGGCGCCGGAGGTCGCTTAACGACCTCCGTCCTCCATGAGCGCAGGCCTGGGGGTGGCGGGTGAGGCCACCTGTCACCCCAGCAGAAGCAGGCCGGGACGGTGGGGCGACTAGCGCCCCTCCCCCAAACCGGGGCAAGACGGGGACACCGTGGTTCCCAAACCCGAGGGGGCCATCTCGAAACCGGAGATGGCCCAGGGTCAGTCGGGGTGCGAGGGATATGCTCTATGGGCAACCTTACACCCCGGCGTCTGTAGACCCGAGACGGCGTGCGGTTTTAGTCGGTTCAAGCCCGACATAACCGCCCCCGCTGGCACGCGGGGGGGTATCCGAAGGGATTTCCGCACGATACAAAAAAAAAAAAAAAAAAGGTATGTGTTGGGTATGTTTACAACAATTTGCCAAAGTTTCAGTGAATGGTACAAGAACGCACAGTGAACAAAGAAAAATAATAAAACATTCCTTAAATACTCGCCGGGTAACCTACTTTTGAAAGGTTTGCGACTAACTATTTTGTCTATGAGACACTAGCTGGTTTAAATGTCAATTAAAACTATGATTCGAATTCAAATTTGGAACATTGTGTTTTTTTTTCATAATAAACATTATAAAAAAACATTACATACCAAATTTGAATTTCCCTCCATATTTTTTCTTTACGAACGAAATATACTTTATACTCACTGAAAAAAGGATCCCACCAAAAACATGTTTATGTTAAATGATGGCAAGACGAGCCTTTGCTTATAGTTACTATAAGAAAATTATCAGATCCTATGAAGAGCCAAACTTCTAACTTTGCTAGCCCTAACCTAACGCTCTAAATCTCATCATAGTCATAGTGTTCTGCGTGAATTCTAGTGTAAAGTTCTCTACAAATCCTACCCCTTAAAGTTGAAATAATCAACGAAGTACCTTTTGACACATAGGATTGACAGAAGCTAGACACAGAACGTAAGCCTTGCACGATTTGAACGAAAATAAAACAATTCTAAAATTAGTAGTTATTAGTTAAACAATTTTTAAATGAGTAATAATGTATGATATTGAGTTGAAGTAATTTAATGCGACATATTTTAGTTACTTAAAATTACTACAATTAATTTAAAATATAGTGGGATTCTTTATTTCTGGGAGACAAAAAAAAAAAAAAAAAAAAAAAAAAAAAAAAAAAAAAAAAAAAAAGACGTCTAAGTTTACGCTCTCCTATTTCCATTATGAAATTTTAGTGTTGTTCGATTTTAGTGTTACAGTGGTAAAAAATTATCAGAACATATGTGAAATCGTAAGTTAGCAAGGGAGTTGCTAAACCAGACATAAATCGATCGAACATAAATTCATTTGTCATTTGAAATTGGTTGTTCTCACTATCGATTTGTGGATACCCTTTTTTTTTTTTTTTTTTTTTTTTTTTTCGTGCGGAAATCCCCTCGGATACCCCCCCGCCGGCCAGCGGGGGCGGTTATGTCGGGCTCGAACCGACTAAAACCGCACGCCGTCTTGGGTCTGCAGACGCCGGGGTGTAAGGTTGCCCATAGAGCATATCCCTCGCACCCCGACTGACCCTGGGCCATTTTCGGTTTCGAGATGGCCCCCTCGGGTTTGGGAACCACGGTGTCCCCGTCTTGCCCCGGTTTGGGGGAGGGGCGCTAGTCGCCCCACCGTCCCGGCCTGCTTCTGCTGGGGTGACAGGCGGCCTCACCTGCCACCCCCAGGCCTGCGCTCATGGAGGACGGAGGTCGTTAAGCGCCCTCCGGCGCCTGAGTCGCCTGCGACGCGAGGCGAGCGTGTTGCGGGCTCGGCGGGCCGGGAGGGTTCTGAACCTCTCCCGGGCGCGCTCCGCCATCTCCTTCGCGAGCATCACATGCTCGCAGAAGGAGGTGGCGGCGGCCCACGCGCTCGCGCTCCGCACCATTGCCGCAATCATGCTGCCGAGCGAGAGGACTCCCACCCCGATGGCTGCTACGAGGTCACGCCTCGGCACCTCCCACGCCGGGCAGTCCGCCAGCGTGTGCAGCCCTGGATTTGTGGATACCCAAAACTAAAACGACAGCTGTTAAAAGGTAGGTACTTCTAAGATTATTTCAACTGTTGTCAATATGTGTGGCCTGACCGTTTCGTAAGAGTTACGTAGATAGCCACTCCTATGGGTTTATGAACAGAAAGTTGGCACTCAATTTACTAACCAGACGTTAATTTTGCCAATAGATCCTTGACTAACGAAACTGCCGTCTTAAAACCTAATTATTAAAGCATAATTAAACATGAACATGTTTTTGGTGGGATTCATTTTCATTTCTTTTCGTAACTTGCTTAAATAATTGTCGTAGTAGTTTTTAATATCAACACAAAATAAACATTCTATGACATTCTACACAACGCTATCTAGACCCAAAGTATCTAAGCATAGCTTGACTAGCTTGTGTTATTTGTTCTAGAATGCGGATAAACATACTTAGACACATTTTTTTTCTAAATACATGTATATTATACATTGAAACACCCAGACCCATGAAAATATACATATTCATGCATACAAATAGTTGCATTGAGCGGGAGTCAAAGCCGTGCCCCCAGACGTAGCATTCGAATGCACTACCGCTACACCAGAGAGGCCGCAAAAGGAAAAATAAAACCTTATCCGAAAGCAACCTTAAGTTTCTCCCTCAATCTAGTTGTATACTGAACCCTCAGTGCGTCAGTCTGACGAGCACTACACGGTTTTTGTAATTGTATTTTATGCACAGGTAACCATAACATAATTTAAATACTAATTTTCATTTCATCATTTCATTTATTTCCTAGGTTTAAAATTGCCAAAGTTCCATGCAGACTTTCACCCCCTTATTTTAAGGGATAGGGGGTGAAATGTTCAGATTTCTTAATGTTTATGTTATCTGTAAATTTGGTATGCAAGCTAGGATTATAGCTCGCATACCAAATTTCAGCTTTCTACGACTTCAGGAAGTACCCTAACAGTTTTAATTATTATTCAGTGAGTGAGTGACGAAATCTGCGTATTTTAGACATTAATAATCGCTAAAATATAATAAGTTAAAGTTTAATAAGTACTCTATTGACATCATATCCTGAGAATTTGGGCTTTCTAGTACTGTCCAGACCGAATAAGGGTACAAAAATACGGCGAAACGCTTTCAGAAAAGGTAGGTAGTGTTCTGCGCTCCGCTATCTCGTGGCGGGGCACTGCCGTGTCCCCAGATCTACATCGAGACCATTTTAGTGTAATGATTTTTTACGATTTCAAATGTCGAGGAAAATCAGAAGAATAAATTCCAAAGGTATTAAAACAGAAAACGTTTTAAGGACCCAGTCTAGTTAAACTTGATCGCAATTACTTACACTGGTGGAATCCGATCTTAGAGAGTAATTAAATGATCTTGATTAGATACAACTTACCTAGAATTAGAAACTGTTTTAAAAGCTCAAGCTACAGAACTTTTCTTTAACGAGTTTTAAGAAATATCTAAAATGTAAATTTTAATCACGCTGTACCTATGTAATGGTCACTTTCACCTACAGATAAAGACATTCGAACGAATCCGTATCTTTATTATTATCTGTTGACTCGGGCCAGCTAATGGTAATACAGTCGAGTATCAAGTTGACACTGTTTAATACGTGCTACGTTCGAAACACCACACGTTCTAGAACATAGACATAATAAAGGGTAGAAATGGCCGTAAACTAATTTTTTTTAATTCTTACAAATAGAGATCTCACCGAAAACATTTTCATACAAAATAACGCCAAGACGAGTCCTTATTGCTTCCACTGTATAAACATTATCAGGTCTTATGGAGAGCCAAGCTTACTCTACACACACTCTAATTTAACACTCTCTAACTCTCATCATAGCGTATAGCGTTCTGCTTGAATCCTAGTCACAAGTTCTCTACGAACCCTACACCTTAGTCAAAATGTATGGCCTAAGCGATTTATACAAAATCGCTTAGATTTTCGCCTCAATCAAGCAGCAGTCTTGTTATATCCTGAAATAGACAGTCTACTTCCAAACATCCCTACATTATTAGGAACCACATACATTGTTATTATAACACAATCATCAATACGGTCAATCACTTCGCAAAGACTATAAAACCATTCTATTTCTTTCTCAAATCTGTAGTTTTATACAATGTGAAATACCGCATATTGTGGAGTGTCGGCAGCGTTTTACAAAGACCTGTCTGCATCGCAGCGGTGCTTGGTATCCGGCGCGGGCGCGGCTAAACAATTCTCTCTGGCTATTAGGCGGGTAGCCAAAATGTCTACGTTGGAATTAGTGAACTTTTGCCATACTGTCTATTATCGTGCTGTTTAAAGTTTGAAAAGTTCAGCTCGAAAATTACTTTTATACGTACGTTTGATGCGTTTTTAGATAGGGTGTTAGTTTCCGACATACTTATTTAAATAGTTTTATCCAAGTTTAACAGATTTTTTCGATCCGTTGTATATTTAACATTCTCTTTGCAGACCCAAACTAAATCTTTGGGGTAAAAGCCAACCTCACCTTAGCAGGAGACTTAACTGGCGTGTTAACGAATGAGGCTCTGGCACAGACTTTCCTCTCTGTGCTGGTTGGTCTGACGGTAAGTATTCGCTCCCGTAAAATCCAAGATAAACTAAATCAAAATGTGGAAAAAGAGTAGGAGAGCGAGGTCTGGGCACCTACAATGCGGATAAAGATACGAAGTAACATTTTTTTAATATAATTATTTTTTTTGTTTATAATTACATTCATATTACACATAGAAATACCCAGACAAATTCAATTCGTCTTAAAATCAGTGCGGTATGCTTTCTAAAAAGTATCGATTCAATTATTGTGATTATTTATCGATTGAATGATTGATTTTCACCTGTATAAGATTCATGAGGTTTCAAACGATAAATCGTAAACACAACATAGCTCATCGATTTCGGTCGACTTGAGTCATCAGTGTGTTGATGCTTTACTGGACACAAACAGACATTTACAGTTAATCACGGAATATAATAATGTTAATGGTTTCTATTTCTTTTTTTTTGCAATAGAAAGTTGTCTGCACTTTTAGCTTCCTCAAAACTTACTATTCCACATAGGTACCTTCCTTAGATAATTACTTTACATTTGAGTGTATGAAGAAGGGGGCTGCGGCCGCGCTATCGCGGCTGATGCCCAACGTTAAGGGACCCAACGCCCCCACTAGGAGACTGTACCTGGGGATCGTGCGAAGCATGGCCCTATACGGGGCCCCAGTATGGGCGGAGACTCTGGCGGCCCGCAACGTGGCTGTATTAAACAGCCCGTTAAAAGCGATGGCCGTCAGAGTCATCAGGGGGTATCGCACGATCTCCGTCGAGGCGGCATGTCTCCTAGCCGGGACCCCTCCATGGGACCTGGAAGCGAGAGCCCTTGCGCTGCTGTACCAGTGGCGCAAGGAGGCGCTGGAGCGGGGCCATAGGCCGGAGCCCCGAGAAATCAGGGCTCAGCGGTCCCAGCTCCACCGGGAACTCATGGAGACATGGAGAGTGCGACTTGAGCACCCAAGGTGGGGGGAATCCACCATTGTGGCGGTGAGACCGATCATGAAGGAGTGGTTGGAGAGGGACCATGGGGACCTCTCCTACCGGATGTGCCAGATGGTTACCGGACACCGACGCGGGATAAAAGCCGACCCCACCAGGCGAGGCCGCGGTGTTGGCCAAAGTCCGCCGGTAACCCTGGGGTTATCCTTTTGAGGGCTTACCCGGGGTGCCCGGCAACGGACACTTGGGGAGGACACCGTGCGGTTTTAGTCGGTTTATGCCCGCCATAACCACCCCTGCTGGCCGGTTGAGGGTATCCGAAGGGATTTCCGCACGTAAAAAAAAAGGGCGTATGATCCCACCAAGGCCTCTCGACCCAGAAAGAAGAGTCTGCGCCAGAACCGCATCCAGGGGGAAGGTGGCTAGGTTCCCCTTGGATTCGGTTCTGGCGCAGGCTTTTCTTTCTGGGTCGGGAGGTCAGACGAAAGTCACTCTTGTACATGCCAAGATAAGCTACATCAGGAGGAGAAAGTGTAGGTCAGTGAATCTCCGGCTCCAAAGTGCAAACTTTGTATGAAACCGACCGGGGGTCACCCCGGCCGGTTTCATTAAAAGTTTCCATTCATTCTTGCCACTTGTTTTGCCACTGGATGCGCCCATCCATTAGTATTAGAGTCAACGGGATATACAACGGGAGTAACCGACTAACCGTAAACAAATCAAAATAAAATCGCGAGAAGATACAGTTAGCGTCGTGTGTCGCGATCGTGATCGAGTTCGAGTGTGAAGTTAAACCCGTGGTAGTAATTTTACGCATTAGAGACGATTGCGAAAGAGGGTAGATCGATATATTTACTTTTAAATTCGTTCACCCTTAACTGCCAATACTTCAGTTCCTCCGTTACCATGGCGCTTGCCACAGTGCCGAAATATCGGATACTCAAAACAACACATGGTAAATATCCCATTGACTCTAATGATATTGACTGTGATAGTTTAAATACCTAATCCATCCATGTAACAACAATGTTACAACGGTATGCCTACATGTCGTACAACAAACAATACGCAATCAGCAACAATAGGCCACAGAATGACTGATGTCTCGTTGCATATCATTAACTACGTGCTGCCAGTAGTTGGATTCTCTGGCTCGGTATAACATGTTATGACGTCATTGTTTATATAAGTATAGCTATATGGGTAACCCTATGACAGTAAATGGGGTATCGCTATTAAGTTCTTTGTGGCCCACTATGACAGTAAATGGGGTATCGCTATTAAGTTCTTTGTGGCCCACTATGACAGTAAATGGGGTATCGCTATTAAGTTCTTTGTGGCCCACTATGACAGTAAATGGGGTATCGCTAGCAAGTTCTTTGTGGCCCACTATGACAGTAAATGGGGTATCGCTATTAAGTTCTTTGTGGCCCACTATGACAGTAAATGGGGTATCGCTATTAAGTTCTTTGTAGCCCACTATGACAGTAAATGGGGTATCGCTATTAAGTTCTTTGTGGCCCACTATGACAGTAAATGGGGTATCGCTAGCAAGTTCTTTGTGGCCCACTATGACAGTAAATGGGGTATCGCTATTAAGTTCTTTGTGGCCCACTATGACAGTAAATGGGGTATCGCTATTAAGTTCTTTGTGGCCCACTATGACAGTAAATGGGGTATCGCTAGCAAGTTCTTTGTGGCCCACTATGACAGTAAATGGGGTATCGCTATTAAGTTCTTTGTGGCCCACTATGACAGTAAATGGGGTATCGCTATTAAGTTCTTTGTAGCCCACTATGACAGTAAATGGGGTATCGCTATTAAGTTCTTTGTGGCCCACTATGACAGTAAATGGGGTGTCGCTATTAAGTTCTTTGTAGCCCACTATGACAGTAAATGGGGTATCGCCATTAAGTTCTTTGTGGCCCACTATGACAGTAAATGGGGTATCGCTATTAAGTTCTTTGTGGCCCACTATGACAGTAAATGGGGTATCGCTATTAAGTTCTTTGTGGCCCAAGCAAACCTCATATACAGCATGCCCCTACTGATTAATGGACGAGGCTTTACCGTGAGCTTCCCTTTCGGGACGGGGGATGTAGTTGCTCCTTAAAAATCAAAAATCATTTATTCTGTATAGAACATTAAAACGATACTTACAAAGCGTCAAAACTGCATATCAATTGTAGAAAGGATTGCGATCTTCCACGCAATCCATTCCTCTTTCCTACCACTTCTCCTAAAACCCTCTGCTTAAAATTATCGATAAATGTAATAGTCTGTGAAGATGGGTGGATGTGTGTGTATATGTATGTGTGTATATACCTAATAAATAAATAAATATTCTACGACATTCTACACAGCGCTTTCTAGACCCAAAGTAAGCATAGTTTAACTAGCTTGTGTTATGGGTTCCAGAATGCGGATAAACATACTTATATACTTTTTTTTTGTAAATACATACATATTATACATAGAAACACCCAGACCAATGCAAATAGACTTTCAAAAACTTATTTGAAAGCGGTAATCGTAAACATTCTCAAGTTTTCTGATAAATAAGTTATTCACTCTCTTTCCGGCTTGAGAGCTTCTGCACTTCCAGACTTCCATTTCTGAAGTGGAAATTAATTCCAATACTAATTTCATTATCGTGCTAACTTTGACGGGTGCGTTGAAAAGCTGATTTTTATATGATTCTAATTTAAATAGCTCGTTAAGTTTGCAGATTTAAGGGAATATCTAATATATATAGAAGTCAATGATTGTTTGTTTATAAATATGGGGACGTGACAGCTTTTTTTTAAATAAAATACATTCTCTTGTTAAGTATACCTTCTAAGTTAATTGCTTGATTTAGGAGTAGGTTTAGTATTGTACTGAGTGGAACCGTGTGTTGTGTAAACACGAGCCAAGAATATAAGTATAAACTTTTACATGTAAAGGTGTATACTTATTTCCTCAGCCGTGTGTACGTGTACGTATGAGCCGAACCCGTAACTTCTAAACTACTTCTCTTTCAATCACACTTAGCCATTCATTACGTTACCAGTGCTACCACCTTCCTCATCAAATTTTCACCAAAAACTCACTCAGTAACATAACTGTCAATAAACTTTTGTATAACTTCATAAACCGTGTAATCCCGCTTCTGATATTAAGCTTTACAAGTTGTCCGACTGACACTCAAGTTATGTCTAAGTTACCACTAAGTTACCCCTCTTATCCGAGTACCCGATGGCTGCGATAACACTCAACTTGCTACTTCGTAGTGTAGAAAAAATACAAGGAGTTCAACTGGAAAGTGATAATTATTTTAAGCTTCTGTGATAGAAGTAATCTTAAAGTTTATAACTTTTTAAACTTGTGGAATATTTATTGAGATCTAATAAAGACTGGTCAAAGGTCGCCGGTTCCCTATAAGTTTTCCATCTCGTTTAGAAGTAACCAGTTCTATGAACTTTTAGTTTCCTATTTAAATATCATTTGCAATTCCACGTTGCATTCTGTTGAATCAAAAGTTCTAGAAACTGTATACATGAAAGAATTACACATTTTTTCTAAAGTTTGCAACGTCCGTTGGAACAAAGGCTTTCAGAATGTATGTCTTATTTACAAGAACTAACAATAAAATTAGTTAAGTTTACTTCTATATGTATCAGACTGGCTGTTCACAACAAAAAAAATTTGATAGATTTTTTGAGGCTACTATATACAACTTTGGCGCCACTTTTTGTTGCTGTCATAGCCCGAGAGTATATTAAATTTATTTTATACGATTTTATATGAGTATGACCCATCACCTCTGTAAAGTAGTGTGAAGGCGCCAAAATTATTAATCTATGGCGAGTATTGGTGAGGCGTGCCGTACCCCTCCCCTGTACCCGCCACACCCCCGAAGTGTGACACACGTTTTGCCCTGAACTGTTTGTCTAGTATACATAGAAGTCATTTGTTAAGGCAGAGCTTAAAGGTAAACAATAATATATTGGCGATTTGATCTTTGGAGTTTCTGGGCCCATCAAGACCTTCGTGACCAAGCCAACCTCACTTGCAAGCCCGTACACCTCCTGATTCTCAAAAGAGGTTCCTAAGCAGGCATTCCTCTCGGGGTTAGGATCGCTCCCATAAAAACTGTAAAAGTGAAATCTGAAGGATCGTTTACTCCTGGTAAACGAACCAAGGCTTTTTTGGTGAAATCCTTGGATGCAACCGGGAATAACATTAAGATGATGATGATTATAACACCAAATGACAATATCAGTTGCAGCCAAAGTTGGCACATTTGAGTACGGGGTCTAAAGGAGCGACGGCCGTCCGACCCTTCAACCCTTATTGAAAAACTGCGCCAGAGCCTCGTTCTTCGATCGGCAGATGTCTTGCACGTGAGGTTGGCATGGGCCCCGATCTTGGTACAGTTTTACGCCAGTTCTTTGAGTTGCGATAATTAAAACTCGTTTCCAAACAGAATATGCTCCAGAAGTTTATCTCCGTACAAATTAACAACAAAACAATTCACCGCACAACCCTAATTAATAAACTTACGTTCTCGTAAAATATATGGCGTCAATTAGGAGAACGGAACAAACAACAACGATGAATTTTAATCGGCTTAAGTTAACTTTTGGTATATATATTTTAATTTTAAGATCATGCTGTACTTAACTGTTCTAATCTTTTTAATATCTACTTCTAATTTCATTGGGTAAGAATTCAATGAAATTTTAAAGCAATAACTTTTCAAGAAGTGTTCACTTTTTCCTAATTAAAATCTGAAATTATAATAGGTAAGAAATTCTAATGCCGGCTGTATATTTGGGACAATGTTGGGCCAACGTTAGCCAATGTGCGCCACAGTACTTACAAATATTATATCTTACCATCAATTTATATGTATACATACTAATCCCATATTACATAAATTCGAAACAGTAACTGTGTCACGGTTCCTGGATTAGGTTGGAATGAATTTTGAATTTGGAACGGGATGAATGAATTTTGACATGACACCTATTTTTTATATTCATAGCGCGCCTTTTTGTAATGTTATCTGTATGACAGCTACAAAAAGTTGTGTGGTCTATTTTTGGTCTTTCGCAATATTGTTTTTTTTTTTGTTCTGCACAGCCATTCTAGCAGTATACATAGAAGTCATTGCGTCCTTAACAACATCATAAACTAAGTGCAACTCAATATCTGCATGGGGGATATAATTCTTGGTATTATTGAAACATAAAATATAATTGGCGAGTATCCCTATAAAAAGATATACCAATTTCGTTTAAGTCGGTACACTATTACTTCGGTTTTACGGGCGGTAAACTTCGAATTACAATCGTAAAGTGAAAGAAAAAGACGGACTGCACTTTACCGCTACCTTCCTAATATTTGTATTCAAGAAACGTAAGGGTTCGCTTGCATGGGTTTGTGACTTCTAAGCAGTGTTGCTGGGGGTCATGGGACTATGGGAATATAGTATACTTCAATTTGTCAGCAGATTTACTAATTCGGACATTTTAATAATATTTTTTATATATATATATATGTATGTATATATTTAGGCCACGGTAACTGCTTTCCATCAGGTAGGTAGTGTGATTGTCTGCCACCTAAGTGGTATATAAAAAAAAAATAAGTCCACGAGTTATATACTATGACTATGACTTGAATATAAGACAACCTGTTCAGAATAAACAAAAGTGTTGCAGTGTGTGTCACAGTTCCTGGGTGAGGGTGGTAATGAATTTAGAATTTCGAATTACGAGTTATTTTTTAGCAAATCTTTCGAACGAAGCATTAATCAATCGTATGAGCTTATAAGAAGAAAAGGAACCTTTTCCGTTTCCGGTCAAAGCAGCGGAGTGTTGAGATTGAAATAAAACACATTATTATTAAATTTAACAAAAAATTGGGTATTTATTCCAAATACACACACACACACACACACATAGACATCTGTTCTTATTGTCTAAGCCAGTAGGCAGGTTGATATGCCTGTTATGTATGTAAGATATTAAATGATTCTTTTATGAGTCTCTTTGTAATAGGTAATATTAGATTATGTATAGCTAAAAAACATTCATGACTCTCGTTATCAAAATACAATAAATAGCAAAACGGAAATTTATTTCTGGTTCGTTGGAATTGGATTTCTTGTTTTTATTAGTATATCTTGTATTACGTAACTACGTTGACACACCTGGAATAATTGAGAATTGTACGACCGTTACCTCTGTTGAATTCTTTGTCCTGGTATATAACAGGTGTATAACATTGCACAAAAAAAATTAAAATACTTCACAAAACTATACCAATTTTTTTTTGTGCGTGAATACCCACGATGAGCTTACGATAAGGTTTGTATGCTACAAAGTTTGTAAGGTTTGTATACGGTATGATGCAGTTTTTCTATTTGAAATGTCTTAGTCAGACTTAAAATCTGCCGTATGTTTGATTGCATTCTTCTTCTTCTTCTTCGTGTCGATGGCAATTTTTTTTCCTTTGTAGGACTGTTTATTACCATCGTGGTGAGAGGATTGGTCACCTAGGCTCTGCGATATCGAGTGCTAGGTGTCCAGGGTGCGCCGGACGTTGGGAATCGGGTTCACTTTATTGACGTCGCTCGGGGAGGCTCCTCTCATGCACCCCTTTTGATTTTGATTGCATTTTGTTAAGTAGAACCGAAGATATGACCAAATAACGATAACCGAACTCAGCGCGGGTGAAGCCGCAGGTATCAGCTAGTACAAAAATAAAATTGCGTTCTCTGACTTTTGCCACCCCAAATGTAACTTATCAATGGACTAACCGTTTGCTGCGTTTATAAAATGATTAAAGTTTTCACTTACTATACCAGTTTAAAGTCACTCTCAACAAAGTCACTGACAAAAATTGCGACAAGTACAGTCGGCGGGCTAAGACAATAACTTAGTGCGGGAGAAGTTTTAGTGATGCATTTTCATACAAGTTGGAGTCCATTTTCACTTAAGTACAAGTTGCAGCGGTACACCTAGAATAAATTGTCGTTTACCGCTTTTATACTGTCGGAGAAATTGCGCCGGGAAAATGTTGGTTGTTATTTTTTAACATCTGTGTTCAACTACATGAAATAAAATTTTCAAGTAAATTGTTTTGTGAGAGAACTCATGTACTCGTATATAAAATGATATTTTTGTTAGATATTGGTGTTCTCTCTGGGCAAACTATATCAAATGTGTGCTCGTGGGGCTCGGATTTTACAGTACCTATCGAATCGACTAAAGCTTTTGTATAATTGAAAATGAGAATCAAAATTGTTTTATTTGTCCCTTCATTGTGCATAATATAATATGGTGGCATACATAAAGTGATAGTAGGCTTGTGAGTACAGCATTTAGTGTATATACTTGACTTTGAAACTAGGTAAACCTGTACGTACTTTCAGAGTGCCAGACTGACTGTCCAGGATAAAACATTTGTGTGTCTGTCTGTCTGTCTGTCTGTGGCACCGTAACTACCGAACGGATGAACCGATTTTAATTTTGTTTTAATTTTTTTTTTAAGTGAATTAGTCGGGAGTGTTCTTAGCTATGTTGGAGGTTTTTAAATGTTTATTTTTTATTAATATTATTGAGTGTGTGCGGTTAGTATTACTTATGGTTATTTCTAAAAAATATCGATATTTATAACAAATTTTTGTGCTTAGTTATATTTTCAAGGTACCTACTAACTTTTTTACTATTTATAGACACCACCAGGGACCACACGACATAACTATTTATCTATAAAAAACCTTAAATACTACCATTGGTAGATAGTAATTCAATTTAAATGAAGTCGGTTTCAAATTGTAAGACTTAACGACATACGTGTAGGAGCCAGTCCTAAATATCTTCTCCAATACCTTCATTATACAGCACCAGAGGGAAACTGTATGAAATATAGCTTCGAAGGGGAAAACTGTATCTGCGAGCTACGATAACGGGAATACATAGGGAGGTGATGTTTGGAAGGCAAGTTGGCTTGTTACGTTGCAAATGTTAAAAAACAAGTTGAATTCCTGAGACGAGCTCAGCCGAATACAAGGGTTATTTTTTTTTTTCTTTATCTTGCAATGGTTCACCCCAGCACGAATCTATTACCGAAAACAGCAACTCGATAGCTCATCTCCTTCATACCCAAAACCGTGACAGAAAATTGGCAACGACGACGTCGACGTCAACTCGATAGCAATAGGGCTTTTCTAAAGAAAATCCCTAAAGAACACGTAAATATGAAAGAACATGAGCAATGAATCCTATGCGCTCATTATATTGTTTAATAAATTGAAATTTTAGAATTTCGATAGTATGTAAAGCCAACAGCGGCAAAAGTTGGTTAAAAGTTCGCTTGCCAAATAACCAGTAGATACTTTTAAAACATTGATATGTTATGTATGGGTTACTAAACCCGTTCCAGCGAAGCTACTCTCGGGATAAAAAGTAGCCAGTGTTCTATAGCAGGCAACCGTTTCAGCGGTTTTGGTGTGATGCAGTTACAGATATCCGTCTATCCATCCAAAGTTTCGCATTTGTGAAAAGTAAGAGTATACCCCAAAAGTGTAATGCAATAATGTGTAATGAAATCGTGTTTGGTAGCACCATTGGAGTTCTCGTATTTTTCTATCAATTTTTTTTCCTAAAAAATCCAATAATATGTGAGATGCTAGCCTTCTGTGCAGAGTTCTGGCTTGGAAAACAGTTCTAGATGATGACGAGCATCTTTTACTGTGAAATGCAAAAGAGTTCCGGCCCCTGGAACTTTCTCGTATTTTTCTATCAATTTTTTTTCCTAAAAAATTCAATAAAAGGTGAGATGCTAGCCTTCTGTGCAGAGTTCTGGCTTGGAAAGCAGATGGTGGTAGCATCAGCACAATTTATTTACGAAATACTGAATTGTTTGCATCTAAATGCATATTCATCATATCTCAAATTCAATTATATAAGGTTTTGACAAAAAAATTATCCACACAAGTCTCTCACGTGTAATAATTATCATATAAACGATAATTATTAATGTCAAGATGTTTGTTACGATTTACAGCAGTGTGTCCGCCAGCGATGTCCCGTTGCGATTACGACATGAACAACTTGATAAAGGCATTAAAATATGCAAGTAACTGCCTTGGAATCTCCTTATAACCAAGCGTCTAATTAGTGGCAAAATTGCTGACGGCACAAAACAACCCCTTAGCATTTACGTTATAAATAACAGTATTTTGTTATGAAAGGTATTAGACTGTTATGAAATTCTGTATTTTCGGAATAACAAATGTATCGGTACTTACCGGCTTATGTAAATTTCATTTAAATGCCTTCATTGTGCCGGTTTGTTTTAGTTGTTTTTAGTTCCATGACTCTAATTTTTTTTTACTTTACTCCCTTTGCTTTCCTTACCCTTGGTATCTTGAACTACATTATTTTCGGGAGTGGTATTAGCAGGTTGTTTTTTATAATCAATCTTTTTCTCTAATACTTCATCCAACTTTTTATGCATACTTTTAGTTTGTCTATTTTTTAATTTTAAGATACAAAAGCACCTTTTAGTCGTAGAAAATGGAAAAGCTCCGGTGCCAACTGATTTTGATTACCAAGGTTCTAAGGGTGGCAAGAGTTTTAGTTGTAGTTTTTAAGCTGTAAATGCATTTCATAGACAAATATGCAAAAATGTTTAAGGGCTTTTCAAAAAATGTTATGGAATGCGCCGGCATTATTTTCATTTTGCTGATAATTTAATTATTTAGAAATAATATGTCTGTGTATAAATCGAAGCGAAGCTAGAGCGGGTTGCTAGTATATGTACCTATATCTATCTATACTATTATAAATATTTTTATTTGTTGTGTTTGTGATGCACGCAAAAACTACTGTATAGATTTTGATGCGGTTTTTTCTTGACTTAAAATCTGTTAAGTAGAACCGGAGATATGATATAAAACAACCTCCGACCGACCTCCGCGCGGGCGGAGCCGCGGGCATCAGCTTTATTTTATAAACACACACGGTTATACTTCGCTATGACGAAGTTCATAAAACCGAAGCAAGTCGACCTAAGCCGAACTTTCATTCTAATTCTCGACGTGAATATATGAAGTAAAACCAGCACTGTGTAAAGCGCCTCTTTCTAAGGGCAGGTAATGCGCAGGAAAGAGGTGGCTGAGAAGGAGCGGGTGAGAACCCTGCTCCCAAGTTTAAATGCATAATATGCGATTATGCATAAAAATACATTAAATCAATAAAAAAACATTACACATACTACCATGCATTTGGTACACACACATCCATGTTAGTTTATACCGCACATGTCAATCGTATTATGATGTTCACAGCTGACATATATAAAAACAAAATTAAAAAGAAATATAATTCAGTTTAACTTTCTGACGACTTTAAAAAAAGGTCGAAATTCGACCATCCCCTGAGTCACTAGTAATATTAATTACATAACACTCGTTGAAAGGGGTTGTTCCGTATTAATCCCACGAAAGTTGTCCCGAATTCGAAAATTCATAATTGATCCCACTGTTACTTCCTTATTGATCCCACGGCACTTTATTTATATTTTATTCTTAATTGATCCCATTTTTTCTGTAGTCTACTATTCTCAACTGATCCCAAACCATCTTTTTCTTATAAAAACACTTTTTGTGAGTACGGTTTACAAATAAGGTAAGTAATTTGAATGACTGAAAAGGCGGTTATTAAAATCTTGTTACAGTGGCTCGCAGATCTGAATTTCTTCATCAAGCATCAGGCGTTACAATTAATTTAATAAAGGGATTAAGCCGAATACAAGGGTTATTTTTTTTTTTCTTTATCTTGCAATGGTTCACCCCAGCACGAATCTATTACCGAAAACAGCAACTCGATAGCTCATCTCCTTCATACCCAAAACCGTGACAGAAAATTGGCAACGACGACGTCGACGTCAACTCGATAGCAATAGGGCTTTTCTAAAGAAAATCCCTAAAGAACACGTAAATATGAAAGAACATGAGCAATGAATCCTATGCGCTCATTATATTGTTTAATAAATTGAAATTTTAGAATTTCGATAGTATGTAAAGCCAACAGCGGCAAAAGTTGGTTAAAAGTTCGCTTGCCAAATAACCAGTAGATACTTTTAAAACATTGATATGTTATGTATGGGTTACTAAACCCGTTCCAGCGAAGCTACTCTCGGGATAAAAAGTAGCCAGTGTTCTATAGCAGGCAACCGTTTCAGCGGTTTTGGTGTGATGCAGTTACAGATATCCGTCTATCCATCCAAAGTTTCGCATTTGTGAAAAGTAAGAGTATACCCCAAAAGTGTAATGCAATAATGTGTAATGAAATCGTGTTTGGTAGCACCATTGGAGTTCTCGTATTTTTCTATCAATTTTTTTTCCTAAAAAATCCAATAATATGTGAGATGCTAGCCTTCTGTGCAGAGTTCTGGCTTGGAAAACAGTTCTAGATGATGACGAGCATCTTTTACTGTGAAATGCAAAAGAGTTCCGGCCCCTGGAACTTTCTCGTATTTTTCTATCAATTTTTTTTCCTAAAAAATTCAATAAAAGGTGAGATGCTAGCCTTCTGTGCAGAGTTCTGGCTTGGAAAGCAGATGGTGGTAGCATCAGCACAATTTATTTACGAAATACTGAATTGTTTGCATCTAAATGCATATTCATCATATCTCAAATTCAATTATATAAGGTTTTGACAAAAAAATTATCCACACAAGTCTCTCACGTGTAATAATTATCATATAAACGATAATTATTAATGTCAAGATGTTTGTTACGATTTACAGCAGTGTGTCCGCCAGCGATGTCCCGTTGCGATTACGACATGAACAACTTGATAAAGGCATTAAAATATGCAAGTAACTGCCTTGGAATCTCCTTATAACCAAGCGTCTAATTAGTGGCAAAATTGCTGACGGCACAAAACAACCCCTTAGCATTTACGTTATAAATAACAGTATTTTGTTATGAAAGGTATTAGACTGTTATGAAATTCTGTATTTTCGGAATAACAAATGTATCGGTACTTACCGGCTTATGTAAATTTCATTTAAATGCCTTCATTGTGCCGGTTTGTTTTAGTTGGTTTTTAGTTCCATGACTCTAATTTTTTTTTACTTTACTCCCTTTGCTTTCCTTACCCTTGGTATCTTGAACTACATTATTTTCGGGAGTGGTATTAGCAGGTTGTTTTTTATAATCAATCTTTTTCTCTAATACTTCATCCAACTTTTTATGCATACTTTTAGTTTGTCTATTTTTTAATTTTAAGATACAAAAGCACCTTTTAGTCGTAGAAAATGGAAAAGCTCCGGTGCCAACTGATTTTGATTACCAAGGTTCTAAGGGTGGCAAGAGTTTTAGTTGTAGTTTTTAAGCTGTAAATGCATTTCATAGACAAATATGCAAAAATGTTTAAGGGCTTTTCAAAAAATGTTATGGAATGCGCCGGCATTATTTTCATTTTGCTGATAATTTAATTATTTAGAAATAATATGTCTGTGTATAAATCGAAGCGAAGCTAGAGCGGGTTGCTAGTATATGTACCTATATCTATCTATACTATTATAAATATTTTTATTTGTTGTGTTTGTGATGCACGCAAAAACTACTGTATAGATTTTGATGCGGTTTTTTCTTGACTTAAAATCTGTTAAGTAGAACCGGAGATATGATATAAAACAACCTCCGACCGACCTCCGCGCGGGCGGAGCCGCGGGCATCAGCTTTATTTTATAAACACACACGGTTATACTTCGCTATGACGAAGTTCATAAAACCGAAGCAAGTCGACCTAAGCCGAACTTTCATTCTAATTCTCGACGTGAATATATGAAGTAAAACCAGCACTGTGTAAAGCGCCTCTTTCTAAGGGCAGGTAATGCGCAGGAAAGAGGTGGCTGAGAAGGAGCGGGTGAGAACCCTGCTCCCAAGTTTAAATGCATAATATGCGATTATGCATAAAAATACATTAAATCAATAAAAAAACATTACACATACTACCATGCATTTGGTACACACACATCCATGTTAGTTTATACCGCACATGTCAATCGTATTATGATGTTCACAGCTGACATATATAAAAACAAAATTAAAAAGAAATATAATTCAGTTTAACTTTCTGACGACTTTAAAAAAAGGTCGAAATTCGACCATCCCCTGAGTCACTAGTAATATTAATTACATAACACTCGTTGAAAGGGGTTGTTCCGTATTAATCCCACGAAAGTTGTCCCGAATTCGAAAATTCATAATTGATCCCACTGTTACTTCCTTATTGATCCCACGGCACTTTATTTATATTTTATTCTTAATTGATCCCATTTTTTCTGTAGTCTACTATTCTCAACTGATCCCAAACCATCTTTTTCTTATAAAAACACTTTTTGTGAGTACGGTTTACAAATAAGGTAAGTAATTTGAATGACTGAAAAGGCGGTTATTAAAATCTTGTTACAGTGGCTCGCAGATCTGAATTTCTTCATCAAGCATCAGGCGTTACAATTAATTTAATAAAGGGATTAAGGAGAATAATATAAAAAAGGGACATGTGATTAAAATTGTGTAATAATAAAAAAAAACAAAAGAATCAAAATATTACAAAAATTCAATAAAACTTAAGAAAGAGTATTTATATCAATTTCGAAGTACAAGGTAATATAAATTATAATTATCGATTGTACAAAATTACGCATACGGTGGGTCAAAACAGCTTTAACACTCCAGTTATAAATGTTATCAAAAAAGATAACTTGTACAAAAAATATAAAAACATCAAGTAAATATTTATGCAAATCGACATAGCAATTGAAGTCAATTTTCTAGATAGATAATGCCAAATAAAAATGTTGTAAGATAAACAATACGAATTATTGTGAAAAATTATAGGACTAATCTAGATTATTAGTTATACTCGTATCACTCGCTTTGTGTTGTATAAAAAAGATTGGTGAGTAAAATAGAGATTTCCAATAAAATAGACGTCAAAATCAACATTATTGAAATTAAATAATTCAATTTCAAATCAACACATATATTTTTTTTACAAATCAACATACAAAAATAAAGAAATCATGTCCAACGAATTGTCCAAAAATTTATACACACATAATAAGGACAGACGTTGACTAACGACATCTCCATCAGATGTTCCACCCTAGGGGTGTGGGGTTCGAGTCCCAGCTGCGCACAGATGCCCGGCTAATTGCTCGATCAGTGTAATAAATGACTATTAGACATGTAAACTAATTACAGCAATCACTTTAATGTTTGTGTTTTTGATGGAATTGAATTTGTTGATTGGATTTGATGTTGTTTAAAATAGAAATTGTGATGGAGTACTTTCTCGGAGAGGCTCGTGGCTAAGTGGTACCCGAGTAGGTTAGCACAATGCAAGGTTATACAGTACTAGCCAGCTCAGTCTTAGAATGTATGACCATTCTTAACACAGTGAGAACCCTCCGTACCTCGGAGAGCAGGTTAGGCCGTTCGGTCGCCCGAGGGGGCCATCTCGAAACCAGAGATGGCCCAGAGTCAGCCGGGCGAGGGAAATGCCCATTAAGGCATTTCCCTCGCACCCACCTTACACCCCGGCGTTTGAAGACCCGAGACGGCGTGCGGTTTTAGTCTGATCGAATCCGACATAACCAGGCCGGCGGGCCATCTGGGGGATATCAGCACGAAAAAAAATGTCGTTCGGTTGCGGTTCCCATAAAATAATAGTAACCTAAATTGCTAGTATCCCCCCTAAACCCTCCAGCTATGCTAAATTGCTTGTGTTAGGACAAGCTTCGGCTTCACGTCAGGTGTGTAATGGCCAGGATTCGAACCTAGGACCTCTCGATTGCAAGGACGACTCCTTAACCACTGAACTACCGACGCTTGAATATCCATACCATAATAAAAAACTTCAGAGATACTCAAACCTAGAACGGCCTCTTTCAACCAAAATTGTCAAGTAAAAATCACCGTTAATAAAATTAGCGTACTCAAAAAAGTCCCCAAAAGGGAAAAAGTACCACTACATTTCGAGGTATTTCGTTAAAAATGAGCGGGTAACTTTGATTATATAGGCGCAGGTAAAAGCCGGTGCTCACCACAAATATAATAAAGTTGCCAATTTTTGCTCGCCACCCCTCCACAGAAGCATCAACGTTAAGTGCAATGCACACTGTATCATGCCGGCACCGGTACATTCTTACTCCTTTTTAAAAGCTTTTATTTTCCCGGTTTTTGATATGATACGTTCGGAAAGGAGAGTGAAGTGAGTGATCGGCTTGCATCTTCCGAAGTCTACAGCCTAATATCAGTAATATCTTTGTAGATTAGTTAAAACCGAAGCCATAGTTTTAATATTGTATAAACACAAACGGCTACTACACAAACTACTCTTAAACCGGCTTCTTATTCTTCTACTGACTGTCATGTGGAATCATTACTTCATGGTTCAGTGCTGATGCCAGTGTATATCTAGTTTAATCAACATTCAAGTTTGCTCAAGATAAAGGAAATGTTGTGTACATATTTATAAAGCTTGATTTTGAAAATATTTTAACTGTGTATAATATATTATGCATATTATTGTTATTGTTGTAATTCTAGTAAGAAATATGCCGTGTATCATATGCGTCACGTATTTTACTGCGGTGCCAATAACAAGCAGAACTTTCCAATATCTTGCAGTTTGCTAGAATTTGCAGAGTTTGCAGATAGTATATTATTTCCTATTTCATACTTGTGCCATATCGGGCACTAACCGATTCGGAATCATTTACGGTTCCGGCACGACACAGTCTATATGCTCCTTTAGCTAGCACAGACTCCAGTGTTGCCATACTCGCATCTCGTGTATTCTCTGAAAGTTTATCTAGGTGCATATGCTTTGTTACTTTGAGTTATTTCGCCAACGGCAACAGGTTGCGCGGATTGTTTTACACAAAAAAATCTTTTCAATTTATAATTTTATTCCCAGATTGTTTTATGTGGCGGATTGCCTTTGTGCGATACTCGAAGTCATAAATGTAACTAGATCGCTAGATCATATGTATTAAATAGTATGAAGACGGAGTATGTGATTTTTTTGCTTACCATCTTCGATATCACCGTCCGGCGGGCTCCCTTTAGAAAGGGAATATCCAAGAAGCGCTGGCTTCACATCGTAAGGAATGACATGCGAGTCATCCCACTGCTTGGGCGTCTCACTGCTATGACTACCGAACACCCGGCGAAGTGGAGGAGTAAAGCTTCGAGATGAAGGTTTCAGGATGAAGTCACACAAGCCATAACATAACATAAACTCACACCTATATCCCCGAAGGGGTAGGCAGAGGTGCTAGCACCCACATTTCGCCAGTTTATGTTTAGGTCCCAATGTTATAGGTGGCGAGCCTATTGCCATTAACCGGGCACTTATAAGCCTGCGATAAATACACACATAACTTCGAAAAGCATTGAAAAGTCATTGGTGTGTGCCATGGTAAAACCTAGGATCGAACCCGAGACCTCGTCTCAGCAGTCCATTACCCATACCACTAGGCTACCGCGGCTATATATATAGTCACACAAGCCATTTAGTGATAATGCTCACCGTATACAGAATTGTTTCACATCGCGTCAGGCTGCACAATTCGACATTGCATGTAAGCTGTCAACCGGCAAGGTTGAGCTTGAACGTAGACCAAAATACAATTATTCTGTAAAATGTGCGATTTCGAAATTTAAGAAAACGAACAAAATTAAAACTAACGAAAGCTTATAAAATTGAAATTTCAAAACCTAATTAAAAACGAATCAAACTGAGAGATTCTGAAGGTTTAATAACCTCACGAAAACTTAAGTAGCGTTTCTTCTGACAGATCATACCATACGGAATACCAAAGTTCCTTTACGTTTTTCTTTCTAATCGAATCAAAAACACGCGTTTCTGATAACGTGGTTGCATCCGTTTCGCGTCACGCTGGGCTATCTAGCCTACATTAAAACTGTGCTCAGAGCAAAACAATGGGGTGCTTATTGCCGCTTACAACAACCCAACCAAGTCTCTCTGCGGGTGGTGTCTTCACCCATCATTTATAATACTTAAATAACAGTGTTCTGATATACCATTGAATATCACAATAAATCGACTACAAGTCCTCTATTTTCACGAAAGGAAATAAATATTTTCATTGAAGTGTTCGGGAATTTGGTTTTTCTATGCAAAGGGAAGGTTTTCAATTGTTATAATACTTGGACCGAGTGTTATAAAGGTACGATGGAATTATCTGCAATTTTTGTTATTATGTGTTGATAAACACCTTATATTGATTCTCTGGTAAATGTACACAACTTTGTAAATAATTTGTCTCCAGCTTTGCCTACTCAAGTCGTTCAAGTCGTTTTTACAATATAACAAACCGACACAATCTTAATTTTCTGACATTTCAGCACCTTTCGACTTCGGAGGTTTTGATATTAAATATTCTAACAAAGTGCCCGTATGTGTGGGCAGACGTTTATAAACAAATAAAAAAATAAACGAAATGTGTGTGGTGTTATACATATACATTTTTATAAACATAACAGGGGGCGAGCTTATTGCCGTTAATCAAGGACATTTTTCTGACTGTCACTGCATATTCTCTAACAGGATAAAATCCAATAACACTATATTTATTAATTTATTGTACCTAATAACAGTATTAAATAGTACAAAAATAACATCTTTCATTTTACGTGGCGGGTTAATAAATTCGCGAGGGTAGCAACACTGCTAACATCGCCTCGGTCCTAATTAAGAATAGGCCACAGCAAGCAGCACTTACAACTTAAGGTCTGCGGGAATGGGAATCTCCATATTATGCAAATTTCATAGATGATGTTGTTCCTAATTTATTAAGGTACTAATTCTAGACGATGAAACGTACCTCCGAGGGAATTAATCACCTTTACGGCTTAAGTTTACATCTAGTTGAAAGATTAAAGTCTTGATGTTTGCATAATTTTACGTTAGATATAACGACGAAAATTGTATTTAAGTATGTATATTAGCATTCTAGAACCCATTACAAAAGCTAGTTAAGCTATACTTCATTTGGGTCCAGATAGCGCTGTGTAGAATGTCGTAGAATATTTATTTATTTATGTCGTACAATATGCAGGTATGCATATTGTACGACATAAATAAATAAATTATAATAAATAAATAATCAAGTAAGACTTAAGGCGACGTAAGGCGAGAATTTCGAATATCTGGGACGTGTCTAGGTGGCTCAGTTGGTCAGAGCATTCCCCCTGTAAGGGACTGGTCGCGGGTTCAAGTCCCGTCCTAGATGTTCTCTTTTTCCGATCTAAATCTTTAAAGAAAAGTAAGCATACAAAATGCTTACAAATTTAATTGAATCAAGTAAGACTTCAATATTTCGTTACTTTTGTTAAAATGAGTAACAGAGCGTTATTTTAATGTTATACAGGGTGGAACAACTCTTAATTGGTTTTAAATAACACTCGAAAGGCTCCAATAGTAAACAGAAACTAAACATTATCTTACAATATTGCTTCCAAGTTTTCGGTATCGTAAAGTCGATAAGCTCCTAATAATGTCCTGAAACATAACAAGTAAACGCCCTCAAGTTAAAATGAAAACAGTGAATCGAAACCTTTGCATGAAGTAAGTCCAGTAGCCCAAACAAACAATACCGTCGTGTTGGCTAATTGTCCGGCCATGAAATTGAATATAAACACAGGGTTGGTTGGTGCGGGGCGTCTATTTTTCGATATTATGTTGCCAATATCGGGAATATTGTTGACAAAAGTATGCATCGAAATTAACGAAATGGTAGTTATCAAAAACATGAAATGATAAATAATAAATAATCCAACGTACGAATCGTTAAATGAAAAAAGCACCTAGAATCTGTTCGTATTTAACTTTGATTAATTTTGAACTGTTTATTTTTAAGGCGCCATACTCAAAAGAAAAAATAGAGGACTATTATAGAATCACTTGGTTGTCCGTCTGTCTGTTTCTCTGTTCGTCTGTCTGTCAAGACATTTTTCTTAGGAATACGTGGACGTATTAAGTTGAAATTAATATCCAATAATCAGCAACCTCTTGCAGCTTTTGCATTCAAACTTCTAAGTCAACAAAATCAAAAGACACAGTCACACCGATGTTTATGTAGTGAATTCAGACAGATCGCAAGAGAATCAAAACCTATAGCTTAAGCAGAACTGTACGTAATTTTTACCGCTTTTTAGGGTTCTGTTGCCAAATGGCAAAAAACGGAACCCTTATAGATTCGTCATGTCTGTCTGTCTGTCCGTCCGTATGTCACAGCCACTATTTTCCGAAACTATAAGAACTACGCTGTTGAAACTTGGTAAGTAGATGTATTCTGTTAACCGTATTAAGATTTTCACACAAAAATAGAAAAAAAAACAATAAATTTTGGGGGCTCCCCATTCTATGAACTGAAACTCAAAAATGTTTTTTTCATCAAACCCATACGTGTAGGGTATCTATGGATATGTCTTCAAAAATGATATTGAGGTTTCTAAAATCATTTTTCTCTAAACTGAATAGTTTGCGCGAGAGACACTTCCAAAGTGGTTGTATGGGGTGTAGTGAACCCCCTACAAAACTTGTTAGTTATCGTCGTTGAGGAGGTTGTAAGAAGTAAAAGGGTAGTTTGACGGTTTCACAGTTTAATTACGTTTAGTTCAGTGGGTCGAAGCCGACTGACGTCGGTTCGATGTCGTTCTAGGTACCAGCGTAAAATGCTGACCCGTGGGAACATGTAAATGTTATTGTACACTGTTGCGGTTTATGTGAACCGTACATGCTCCCAAGGGCAAGAAGAGAAATTGTAAAAGAGAAGTATACAATAAAAATTACAAAAAAGAACTTATTCTAACTTAAAAATGTCATTGTTTATTATCCTTAAATAAGGATTTCTTAACTATGGGTGACATTGCTTTGTCTATCCGCCTGCTGGATTCCGCTTCGAGCTCCACCGAAGCAGCTGATGTCATCGGTCTTCTGGGTATTGGAGTCCGCTCCGCGAGTTCTATAGTGGTTTCCGTAGGACGTAGGGGCGGGAGAGCCGGTGAGCATCGTGCTTTCGTGCGTCGCCACAAGTACACTCCCATCGCAAAAAGCACTGCGCCCGCGAGAAGATACAACACCACGTACTGATGTATGTCATTTGAGGACATTCCGTCTAAGGATAGGTCGTCTCCTTCATTCTGCATCTCTTTAATTCTTTCACCGATACTGTCGAGTTGTTCTTTGTAGTCAGTTAGCCCTTCCTGGGTTATTATGAGCTTACTTCTAGGAATTGTTAAATTAAAAATTTCGTTTATCGGTGGTATTTCGATCGAAAGTAGATCTGGTTGTAAATTAATGTAGTTAGTCTGATGAGTGTTCGAGTATATTGTGAAGGCCTCGCCCTTGATGACACAGGCATTCCCGAGGTTGATAATGCCGGCCTTGCTGACTCGTTCGACGGTAACTTGACGCTCGCAGATAATTCTTATTGTTCGTAGCTCACAGCAGTAGTACATGAACGTGTTTATTTTGTTAAGCTTGATCCACATATCCCGACAGTAAGTTTGTTTAGTTTTACATTGATCCGAATGTTTATCTTTTAAACAAAGATAATCTTTAGATTTCAAATAAAAAATTGGGCGCTGAAGTGGACACATTATCGTTTCCAAATTGAATGGTTCACACCTTCGTAATTCGTTTTCGGACAGTGGTATATATGCATCCTTCTGTAGGTTTATGGCAACGTAGTCAGCTATAGGTTGAACGTTCACCATAATCTTGCGTTCTATAACTTGAGGTATAGTGATCAGTTTATAAATTTCATACGAGTCTCGTGTAATTAATGGGATCTCGACTTCGAATATAAAATATTTCACAGTCATTCTTGCCTGTACCCTCAGAAGGTGGTAGAGCTTCCGTAAATCTTCTTGTAAGTTTTGTATAGGAAGTGCTGAGTCTCTGGATAACTGACCAGAAATCACGTTTAACTCGGCAGTAAGCTGTTGAGGACTTAGCAAGTGTATATTGAATTTCCCGTTGTGAATTCCCGTGATCGTGTCCAACAGCGTCGACAAAAGATCCTTTAGATTTACAAGCAACCCATTGGCAACAATTGACATCAATGTAAACGCATTATTAATTTGCAGGTTGCTCAATTCAGTCGCAAGTGTGTTCGTGGCCTTATCCAGCGCAATGATATGTTCGGCGTATATTTTATTTTGTTTCTCAACTGACTGCTCCACTCGCTTAAAAATATTGTTTTCAGCTTCCATCACGGATGTTTGGTTCTTCCATAATAAGGCAAGATGCTTTTCGTTCTTCCTGATAGAGTCTATGTCCTTCTCGTATTTTTCTGCAAAACGTGCATCGAGAACTCCAAATAAACTGTTGGCAAGATAACCAATCCCGTCTATGAGCCCTCTTCGTTGTCTATTTGGCTTTAGCTTTTGATCGAGAAGTAGACCGCTGTAGTGCTCGAGCTCCGAGTAAGCGTGATGTAGTTGTAGTAGTACTACGTCACATTGGTTTGGTTTCACGAGGCAGGTACATGTTTTTTCTAATGTAGAAATATAGTTCTTGAAGGTTTGAACTCCTATCCAGTATGGGTTCATGTCGTAGTATATTACTAACTTCCACTCGTCACGAACAAAGTGCATATCAGTCACCTTGTCAAAGTAGATGCTCTGATTGTTATTTATAGATGTAAGGCTGTAGTTACACCGGGTGGGTGAAATGATAAACGCCAGTAGTGATAGTATAGTCCAAATTACGTTACACAACGAACGCTTTCTTATTCGACTTCTTTTGCTTGTATTTTGTTGTTCGTTTTCGTTAGAGTTGTCCTTGTTTTCGTATTTTGCTTGATTGTTATCAGTATCCGAGTTCGTACAAATCGGTAATTTAGAAACTTTCAATATGGGACGCTTAATAATCGTACCTTTGGAACGAATACTGACTACTCGTACGCAGTTATCTTTTCCTTCGTGAAGGTCAACTATTCTTCCTAATGCCCATTTTCCAGCTGGCAGGTTTGAGTCGTGTATGATGACAAGGTCGTTAATTTTCAAGTTTTGCTGTTTTTGTAGCCATTTGCTTCGGGGTGTGAGTTGCGTTAAATATTCTGATTGCCATCGTCTCCATACGTCCTTGAAGATTTTTTGGACAAGTTGCCAGCGAGTTCGTTCATCTGTTTCTGTTTCGAGGATAGTAAGTGTAGGGCCACTAGATAGAAAGTGAGATGGCGTAAGATAGTCTATGTCTTCCGGGTCTTCAGTTAATGCCAAGAGTGGTCTTGAGTTAAGACATGCTTCAATTTCTGATAGAAGTGTTGACAGCTCTTCAAAGGTTAGTTTTTGTTCCCCAATGACCCTTCGAAGATGGAATTTCAGGCTTCTGACTCCGGATTCCCATAATCCACCTGCGCTGGGCCAGGCTGGGGCCAGGAAATGCCACTCTATGTTCATGTCTGTAATGGCAGTATAGAAGGCAGAGTCGAGAGTTTCTTTCAAGTTCATATATTCTCGGCTTAGTAAGCGATTCGATCCAGTAAAGTTGGTGGCATTATCACTATAAATGTGGCGTGGTGCTCCTCGTCGTGAGGCCAACCGCCTTAGTGCTGCCAGAAAAGCTGACGAACTGAGGTCGGACACGACCTCAAGATGTACTGCTTTTGTAACCATGCAGATGAAGACAGCAGCATAACCTTTAGTTGTTTTTACACCTCGCCCTTTGTTTGATTTTATATCAATGTAACCGGTGTAGTCCACACCTGTATGATAAAACGGCCGGCTCGGATTACACCGCGCTGCCGGTAGGTCTCCCATTAATTGTTTTTGCATTATGGGTTTATTTCTTCTACACTTGACACAGTTAAATATTTGTTTTTTGACTGCCCTGTTGCCGCCAATAATCCAAAATTGTTTCCTCAATTTAGCTGATGTAAGACGTGGTCCCCCGTGGAATGTTGCCTTATGAGCTTGATCAATCATCATATTGGTACAGTGAGTATTTGATGGTACAATTATTGGATTTTTCTGTTCAGGATCGAGGTAAGAATTGTTAATCCTCCCACCCACTCGAAGTAGGCCTTCTGGGTCAAGATAAGGATTCAAAGGTAATAGTTTGCTTTTTCGGTCGACCTGTTGTTTTTGTTTTAAATTATAGATGTCTTCTGCAAATTCGGTTTGTTGTACGTGCTTAAGAATAATGTTTCTTGCTTTCCTCAATTCAGACGTAGTTAAGTAGCAGGGCTTTTGCTCGTTGCGTGATACCGCGCGAAATATCCACGCGATAATCCGGGTTAACCGAGTCATAGAACTGTTTTTCTTGAGTAGCTGTTCAATGACGTCATTTTCGTGACCTTGTAGCGTAACATATGTTTGTAACCTCTTCATCTCTTCATTTGTTTCGTACGACTGTAGTTTTGTAAATTGATAAGTGGGAAGCCATTCTGGACCACTCCACCATAGGTTATGTGTTTTCAGTTGATTAGGTAGTATCCCTCGACTGGCGCAGTCAGCCGGATTTTCCACAGATTTAACGTAGTGCCATGAGCTTGACGGTATGATTTCCTTTATCTTCTGTACTCTATTCGAAACAAATGTGTTCCAGCGATTTTGATCACCGTTTAACCATCCCAATACTGCAGTGGAATCCGACCACCCGTATAAGGTAACATCCTGTATTGACAAGCACTCTAAAACCTTCTTCATGAGGTTTGATAGCAGTACAGCCGCACATAGTTCAAGGCGAGGTAATGTTATTGTTTTCCTTGATGGAACGAGTCGTGATTTTGCGGCTACTATGACCACTGTCCCTTCTTTGGTTACAGTGTAGATAACGCAGGAGTATGCGTTTATACTCGCGTCGCAAAATCCGTGTAAAGTTATTTGCCCATTTTTCGTGATTTGCATCCATCTAGGTATTTGCAAGTTGTTTATCTCGAATAATTGTGTTTTAATTTTCTCCCATTCTGTATTAATAGAATCCGATACTCGGTCGTCCCATTGTAAGTCTGTCTGCCACACGCTTTGAAATAATAATTTCAACTTAGTAGTCACCGGGCTGAGCCATCCCAGAGGGTCAAAGATTTTGGAGATTTGGGACAGAAGTATACGTTTTGTGACGGGTTGCCTTGAGGCAGTGTCAATCGTTAGTTGAAACGTAAAGTTATCTTCAGTAGGGTTCCATCGTAGGCCCAATGTCTTAGCAGTTTCGTGGTGGCGAAAGTGATACGCATCTAATTTGTTACACGTCATTTCTTGTGAGTCTTGTAATAGTTGCGGCTCATTTGATTTCCACTTTCTTAAGTTGAAACCACCTGATTTGAGTAGCTCCGTAAGGTCGTTTTTAATACGCTTCGCAAGTTGAAGGCTGTCCACGGAACATATAAAATCGTCAGTGTAAAAGGAAGTTTCCAGAAGAGCAGAAGCTTCTGGGTAGTTATGCCGTTCGTCTTGTGCCAACTGTTTCAGGGTCATCATGGCAAGGAAGGGAGCTGCTTTCGTTCCATATGTGACCGTAGTTAGTGTATACTCTTTGAGCAGTTGTTCTGGAGAGTGTCTCCAGAAAATTTTTTGATACTTCTGGTCTTCTTCATGACACATAATTTGTCGAAACATCTTCTCCACGTCAGCGGTTAATGCGACCTTGAATTGTCTCCACTTCAAAATTAACGAAAGTAGATCAGTTTGCAAATTCGGACCGCTGTACATACAGTCATTGAGGCTTAGTCCAGAAGTTGTCTTAGCCGAGGCGTTAAAAATAACTCGTAGAGGAGTTGTTGATGAATCAGCACGTTGTACGCAGTGGTGAGGTAGGTAGAAACCCGCCTTTTTGTTAACGCTGCATTCTTGCATATGATTTAGGTCTTCATATTCTTTCATAAATACTTTGTACCCTTGAGATAATTTTTCGGAAGATCTAAAACGTTTTTCAAGTTGTAGAAATTGGGCAGCTGCTTTTGTTCTAGACTCCCCTAGTTTTTCGGCAATATCAGCATGTAAGGGTAACCTTACAACGTAACGCCCGTTTGCTTGTCTTTTTGTTTCAAGTTTATACTGCTGGAGACAGTAACTATCTTGTGTGGAGAGTTGTGGACATTCGACAATATCTTCTATCTCCCAAAATTGCTTAATTTCGTCCAATTTATTTAGGACAACATTGCATTGGTAGGATTTAATACTACCACATAAAATCCATCCAAGGTTTGACTGTTGCGCCATAGGTTGGCAATCGTCGCCTTTGATGACCCCGTTGAGAATAATTTTTGAGTAAACATCTGCCCCTAGTAGGATGTCTATAGGTCGACTTATATTGTAGTCAGGATCAGCTAGTGGGATTCCTTCTAGATGCGTCCAAGAATTTGGTTTTGTAAACGATTGGCTGGGTAAGTTATTGACAAGGTTTCTCATAACGAAAACTTGGGTGTCAAATGTAAAGTCATTTATAATAGAAGCGCAGTGCAGGTTCATTGTACCCTTACAATTATTTTCTCGTGATCCGAGTCCAAAAATTACCCCACTGCATCTTTGTCGCGGCAGTCCAAGCATTTGGGCAGTGTTCTCCCGAATAATTGATATTTGGGAGCCTAGATCAATTAAGGCACGTAATGTGACCTCTGATCCGACGTTTGTATTGACTTTAATTTGAGCAGTCGCCAAAAGAGTTTGAGATATATTTTCCATTGAAACGTTGCTGCTTAGCCCCTCTTTCTTGTTGGTCGAGTAAGTCTCAGAGTCGGGTTTTTTCCTAGGCGTCACGTTCATTGGCGTATCGTGTAGTAATGTATGATGGTGTGAGTAGCACTGTAAGCATCTTTTTTCCGACTTGCATTGTTTGTCTTTGTGATCAACTAAACAATTTATGCATAAGTTGAGGTTCGTAACTAGATTCCTTCGCTCGCTTGGTTGTAATTTGATGAATTCGTTGCAATGGTACAAACCGTGTTCATTTTTGCAGTGCGGGCACTTTACGTTCCTGGGAACGTGACCCACCTTTACGGTAGAGTTATAAGCGTTGTTTAAATAATTTGACTTTGATTTGTTTGCATTGAAATTTTGATAGTTTGTCTTGATAGCCTGTTGGAATTTATTATTTGATTGACCACGTTGTTGCTGGTGATCATGTGTGGGACGTTCTTGTTTACGTCGCGCTGACTCCAAGGCAGTAAACTTCGATTCAAGATAGCGCATAAATTCGTCGAATTTTGGCAATTCTCTTGGCTCTTCGATTGATTCAATGTAGTCGTTGTACGAGTCAGTATCCAGTTTTTGTGCGAGCAAATGTACTAGGATTGGGTCCCAGCTTGATATGTCGACCCCGAGCTTCTGAATAGCATTTAGACACTCGTTAGCTGTGTCATGTACCTTCTTTATAGTAGCTGCTGTTTGGTATTGCATTGTTGGCAAGTTCAGAATAGTGTTGAGATGCGAAGTAAAAATCAGTTTTTTGTTATTGTACCGATTGTTTAGAATATCCCAGCAGATCTGATAATTATCAGAGCTAATTGACAGGTGCGACACTAATTTTTCTGCTTCTCCTTTAAGCTTTGATTTGAGGTACTGCATTTTTTGGGCGTTAGATAAAGTTTTGTTATCATGGATCACTTCTGTAAATAAGTCCTTGAACGAGGTCCATTGTTGGTAAGCTCCTGAAAAGGTAGGTAAATCCATTTTCGGAGTTGATTTCTCCTTATGAGAGACGGACCACATTTTCGTGTTCAAGGCCTTTTTCATATCGTTGTATTGTTTTTCGTAGATTTCGAAAGTTTGCTCGTACTCTTTTTCAAACAACACTTCGCTATCTATTTCCCAGTGCGCAGAGTCAATAGTTTTCCATCGAGATTCCAGAGATTTTAGGGTGTCCTCGAATTCCCATTTTTCGTTGATTTTTTCTAGATTTATTGCTGAAAGAGTTCGAGTAAACGCCTTAAAGTTACTTTTTTGCTTGCGCATCAATTCTTCAGATTTGCTGGCACTCGCCTGGGATACCATTTTAGTTGATGTTGAAGGCTGTAGTGGTTGAAAGTTAGGTTTTTCTGATGGAGTAATTTGAATAGTTGGTGTCGGGCTTTTGGGTCTCTCCTGAGTAGCGACCTTGGTGGCCTCATAATTTTTAATGAGCACCACTGCTTCGTCGTACAAGTCCTTAGTTTTTTGGAAGTGGTTTTCAATAAAGTAAACGTCGTCGTAGTCTTCATATTGATACAGTACCGTGTGGTTGTTTTGGAATTCTGTCCAATAGGTGTTCAGAAGCTCCAGCCGTTTTTTAATATAAGCAGGAGTCTTTCGTTCGGCTCCGTCTTTTTTGAAATTGCGGATAAGGTTTTGTATCCCCTCCTGTAGTTGTTCTTGATTTGGTAGAATGTCTTCTACCTTGCTCATGTTGAAGAAGTTGAAGCAGTGCTATCTTCTACAGTAAATGCGCCTTCTCAATTTGACTGGTGAGACCCGCTTGTGGGAGGCCAGCAAACCGATTCGCTACCGCAGAGATAACACAAAGCTTCGTTTTTGTTGTAAATGTTTTTGTTAATGTGGTAATGTGTATCCACAAGTAGTAAGTCACCGCACTCACTGAGTAGTCACTATTTACACAGGTAACGCGATCGTATAAAAAAAAAAAACGTTGTATGGGGTGTAGTGAACCCCCTACAAAACTTGTTAGTTATCGTCGTTGAGGAGGTTGTAAGAAGTAAAAGGGTAGTTTGACGGTTTCACAGTTTAATTACGTTTAGTTCAGTGGGTCGAAGCCGACTGACGTCGGTTCGATGTCGTTCTAGGTACCAGCGTAAAATGCTGACCCGTGGGAACATGTAAATGTTATTGTACACTGTTGCGGTTTATGTGAACCGTACAGTGGTAAAATGTGTCCCCCACCCCCCGGTAAATTCTAAACTAAGAGCATGATAAAACTAAAAAAATATTTGATGTTCATTACCATGTAAACTTCCATCGAAAATTGGTTTGAACGAGATATAGTACCTAAGTAGTTTATTTTTAATACTTCATAAATCGTAAACCGCAAATTACCGTTCATTCAATCAACTCAAATACAAAATTAAAAAAAAGCATTATTATGTTACTTGCTGCTACGGAACCCTTCATGGGCGAGTCCGACTCGCACTTGGCTGGTTTTTACAATTCTTTATGAGCATTGAGCTCAGGTGACAGTATGTATGTACAATTTACGTAAAATATGGGTAACTATCCAATTATATTTGTGTACTAGAGCGTACTTACGTATTATCCTATATTAATAACTCGTATGGTCTAGCTATTAGATCTATTTCCAAACGACCGTACAGGGAACTATTCCATTGCCTAATGTAGCATAGGAATAATTTATTCGATGCGAAATCAGTTGAATGGTTTAATAGAATGATTCTTTCTGTAGGGTTGTATGATTCAGGTAATACATATAACTTCTATGGGTAGTCCTAAACTGGCTGTACAAAACTAATTTTTTTTTAATATTTAGGACACGTCAATTTGACTTCACCTCGTCTGATGGTAAGCTGAAGGTAAAGGCCCAGGCAAGAGGGTCACCATTACATACATGTACCATGTTAACAATGGTGGCACTCAGCTTGACGGCCTCATCAGAAGAGGATTGTCGTCGCAGCACCGCGTGATACCCACCGGTCCCACTAGTGCTGCGACCACAATCCCCCTGCCCGGCTATGCACTTGCTGACCCCTGAACGCAATCAAACCGAAATTGGATTACTATGGAGGGGTTTTCGCAATCGTGCACGGTGGTACCTTTTTTTTTTTTTTTTTTCTCGTGCGGAAATCCCCTCGGATACCTCGGATACCGCCGGCCAGCGGGGGCGGTTAATTTCTACCTCCAGTATGTATCGTGAAAGCCATATACCTACCATCAAGATACGTGTAATTTTTTGTAGCTGTTATACAGGTGACACCACAAAAAGCCGCAATATGCGTATTTTTTTTTTATACCACTAAGGTGGCAGAAAAACACACGGCCCATCTGATGGGAAGCGGTTACCGCGGCCTATGGACGTGTGCAACACCAGTGGCGTCACACTCATGCTGCCGACCCTGTAAAGGAAAGGGGATGGGAAAGGAGTTTGGGAGGGGATGGGAAAGGAGTTTGGGCTCCGGCACTCTCACTCACCAAACGGAACGCAACAGTTCAAATACTGTTACTTGGTGTCGATATTCTGTGAGAGGGTGGTGCTTCCCCGGTCGAGTCGGCCCATCCATGCAACGGCCAAAATGACTGTTGCTTGACTCTACCACACTAAAGTATACAGATAGATGCCAAAATTCTTTAACTCTCGTACCCCTCTCACATTCGCGATCTCGCACCCCCGAACTGCGACACAGTTTTTGTGCTAAACAGCTTGTCTAGTTGTATACATATATTATAATAGAAGTCATTGGATGATAACTACTACATATAGGTACTTACTAGATACAGAGTTCTTGAATGACCTATTCGATGAAGTTTTGAAGTATAATATCTCCAGTACACAGTGTCATCATCACAATGATTGATGATGATGAACCCTGGGGTTATCCTTTCGAGGGCTTACCCGGGGTGCCCGGCAACGGACACTTGGGGAGGACACCATGCGGTTTTAGTCGATACACGACATAACCACCCCCCCTGGCCGGCGGGGGGTTATTCGAAAGGATTTCCGAACGTAAAAAAAACACAAAGCGTCATCATCACGTGATGATGACACTGTACTGGCGATATTATACTTTACCTACGTAGGTGTATAGTCACGCTTCGCCAGGATACCTTTGAAGTGTGCCCAAAAACCGAAAACATCCCGTGTGCGCGCCACGATAACTAATTGTTGTATCACTGACATCATAATCAGATGACGATGTTGTATTATCCTTTGAACGTTTGCCTTTATCATGTAACTGTACAGGGTGAATTGCAAATATGTTCGTTTAATTTATCTCATTTATTAAATTAAAAATATTTAACTTATTTTTCTTTTTTTACAGAATTCACCGGCAGAAGCTTGGTGTTTATAAAGGTATTGTACATTAGTTTAATCGTATATTACAGAGTTTTAGGGACGTAATTATTTAACTTAAGTGCGTGGACTTTAGGGATGTTAGGATGTTACTTTCCCACGATACTGCGAGTTATACTAGTAAAACACGCTTTATGGATTTTACATAAAGGAATATGTCCGGTCTGGATGCTGGAACTAAGTAGGCTCATTCCCTCTTCTTTGAAATAAATAGCCGTCATGACGCTTACAAATACAACCCGTAGACGGTCTTGAATTAAGTATTTATATTGAAGCTACGGTCTCTTGATATTACATCGTAAGATATATTTATGTAACAGACGATGCCATATAATTTAGCAATGCTGTAAATATAAAATAAAACCATCAATTGCAGTCTTGCATTGTGGTTTTGCCTCCTGAATTAATTATTACGAGTATGTATATATTCCTGTATTCTTGGTAAACGAAGTAATATCAGCTATACATTCAATATTCGCATCTTATAATTCACTAGCTGTTGCCCGCATCTCCGTTCATGTGAAATACTAATCCCGTTCCCGCGATCCACAGGAACCTCGAGGATTAGATATAATTAGACTATGATTTATATCTTGAGAATTTATATATTGAGAAGCGGCGATAGCCCAGTGGCGTACGTAACGGACTGCTGAGACGAGGTCTCGAGTTCGATCCCCAGTCGCCCCGGGTACACACCTCTGACTTTTCGTAATTATGTGTGCATTAATAAATATTAATTATCGCTCGCTTAATAATGTACCCGGTAGATGGCAATAGGCTCGCCCCCTATTACATTGGGACCTTAACATAACTGGCGAATCGTGGGTGTGAAAATACACCTCTCGCCTGTATCCCCGAAGGGGTAGGCCCTTCGGGAATACAGGCGTGAAGTTATGTTATTTGTTATGTTATGTTGTTATGTTTATATCTGTGCCAAATTTCATTCAGATGCATTCAGCCGTTCTGGCGTGTTGAATAATAAACATCATCCATCCATCCCTTCGATGTTATAACGTCGAAGATTCAAACTGAATCCGAATTCAATTTTATTCTAAATATGAATTAATAAAGACAACCTTAGAATTGTAATTAGTTCTAAAAGACTGTGGGAACAGGAAGAAATAACCTTTTAAATTAAATATTACCAGCATTAGGAAATAAAAATGCAATTCGTAGGAATTAAAAGTTACGTTTCAGAGGCAAGGTCGGAATTGAAACGAATTAAAAGGTCAGACGCAGGCAACCGCGACCACATTAAACTGTAAAAGATATTCATAAAGAAATACTATTTATTCTGAACCTTTTCTTTCTCAATTTTAATGTTTAATGAATATAGAACGTCAGGTTTTAAATGATGTGTTTATTGCATTATATTTTATTTTAGTCGATACTAACTGAATCAGTTTTCAATTTAAATTTAGAAGATTTTTTTTCTATCAAATCACCATCGTCAGAATTACTCTCCAGACATTATTCTCTAACCCTATACCACGGGGGGGTATCCGAAGGGATTTCCGCACGTAAAAAAAAACGCTGTATAATAACATTATTAGTTCCGTTATTATTATTTGCAAATAATGTACAAATTGAATGATTTCATGTGCTTACATAATCTGTCAGCGATTTATTAGTTTAGATACCAGATAGACTGATACAAATCTATTGTGAGCAACATTTGAATAACACGCGTATTATCCACAATATGGTTTCAAATGAAGCATGAAGTGTGTAATCATTGGATAATACCTCCATTCTCTTATCCTTACTGGAAAACTCAAACTCAAAACCCCGAAATAAATAAAGCTAAAAAAAACTCCATACTCAAATAACTACTTATTACAGGGTCGTCTGCTGTGTCGTGCACGCATATGGTATATACCCCAGTTTCATGCCAATAATATGGACCGAGTTGCGTGCAAACAAAAGTCGATAAATACATACGATTTCCGCATGTGTGACAAGCTTGAGGCAGCGTACGACCTTTTTTTTTTCTTTTTTTTTATCGTGCGGAAATCCCTTCGGATACCCCCCCGCGTGCCAGTGGGGGCGGTTATGTCGGGCTTGAACCGTCTAAAACCGCACGCCGTCTCGGGTCTACAGACGCCGGGGTGTAAGGTTGCCCATAGAGAGTATCCCTCGCACCCCGACTGACCCTGGGCCATCTCCGGTTTCGAGATTGCCCCCTCGGGTTTGGGAACCACGGTGTCCCCGTCTTGCCCCGGTTTGGGGGAGGGGCGCTACTCGCCCCACCGTCCCGGCCTGCTTCTGCTGGGGTGACAGGTGGCCTCACCCGCCACCCCCAGGCCTGCGCTCATGGAGGACGGAGGTCGTTAAGCGACCTCCGGCGCCTGAGTCGCCTGCGACGCGCGGCGAGCAAGTTGCGGGCTCGGCGGGCCGGGAGAGTTCTAAATCTCTCCCGGGAGCGCTCCGCCATCTCCTTCGCGAGCATTACATGCTCGCAGAAGGAGGTGGCGGCGGCCCACGCGCTCGCGCTCCACATCATTGCCGCAATCATGCTGCCGGGAGAGAGGACTCCCACCCCGATGGCTGCCACGAGGTCACGCCTCGGCGCCTCCCACGCCGGGCAGTCCGCCAGCGTGTGCAGCCCTGAGTCCTCGCTCGCATCGCAGTGATGACACTCAGGCGTTGGCTCCTTCCTGATCCGATGCAGGTGGTCCCCGAAGCACCCCTTCCCGGAGATCACCTGCGTCAGTCGGTACGAGAGGCTTCCGTGTCGCCTCTCTAGCCAATCCTTGCGGCGTGCCCTGCGCTTGGTCGCCCAAGTCGTTCCTTCCACTCCACCACGATGGCCTGGCGGAGCTGGGACTGCACGGCCTCGATTTCTCGAGGCTCGGGGTTCCATCCCTGCTCCCGCGCCTCCTTTCGCCACTGGTACAGTTGCGAAAGGGATCTCGCCTCCAAGTCCCATGGCGGAGTTCCGGCAAGGAGACTCGCCGCCTCGAAGGAGATCGTGCGGTACCCGCGGATGACCCTGATGGCCATAACCCGCTGCGGAGCGCGCAGCATCCGCACAGTTCTGGCCCTCAGGGCCTCCGCCCATATTGGGTGCCCAATATGGGCAATGGACCGCACGATCCCCGCGTAGAGTCTCCTGCAGGAGTCATCGGGCCCCCTCATGTTGGGCAACAGCCGAGCCAGAGCGAGAGCTGTGCCCTTCAATTTGGGGGCCAGACTTCGGATGTGCTCTCCAAAGTCCCATCGGCCGTCGAGCACGAGCCCCAAATATTTCATTTGGGGCTTAATGCCGATGCGATTAGGCAGCGTACGACCTAACATTTAGTGTGACACGTTAAGAGCATTGATTGACCGAATGATCGAAGCGTCTCCCTTCCAGAAGTGGCCGAGTCAGTAATTCAGGCTGTTTTTACTTGTGTACAGTTCGTATTTACACGTTCAATCGTTTTCATTGTATATTCCGCCTAATAATAAGCAAGTTCTAAAATTAAAACCCGACTACTGAAAAATCACGCTCTTAAAACTGTGAAACAATAAAATATCTCATCTTTATCGTGTATTAAAATAGGTAATGTATTCGTATATTTCTCAAATTTCATTTTTTACTATTTTAATATACGTACCTACCCATTGACACTCTAATCTTACGCGATATTATTCATCAAAATCAATTCAACCCTTCTAGTAGTTACGAGGCAATATAGGGACAGACATATGTAGTTTGCAAGTTGAGCACATAAGCCTTTTTTTTTTGGCTTCGCTGCAATTGAGTCTAAGTGCCCAGATGACGGCAACAGGCTCACATCTTAGTATGTAGGAACGTAAACTGTAGTCATACCTACGAAATATGGATTTCATACATCTCTATTTTGTTATCTACGTCTATTTTTCGTTTTTATTTTATGGCGCTGCAGTCGGCTAGAATATTTTGTTTTTTTTTTACGAATTTATTCCTGAACGGCTCGCTAGTGTAATATAATATCCGAGCGAGTCACACCAGCATCGTCAAACATCGTTAAATGACTAGCAGTAAGAGTAAATCTAATTCATCTGTCAATTTGTCTGTCTCACGCGTATATGTATTAGCATACCAGATACGATCAGTCATGTGCTACCAAGTGGCATTTAAATATGTACCTTTTTTTTTTTTTTTTTTATCGTGCGGAAATCCCTTCGGATACCCCCCCGCCGGTCAGCGGGGGCGGTTATGTCGGGCTTGCACCGACTAAAACCGCACGCCGTCTCGGGTCTTCAGACGCCGGGGTGTAAGGTTACCCATAGAGCATATCCCTCGCACCCCGGCTGACCCTGGGCCATCTCACCACTAACAGCATCGCTCATCCTGTCTCCTCTGAAAGCAGAGGAGTACGGAGAGCGATGTGTTCCCGCCACGTTGGGTATTGGCCGACGATCAATGCCAACCCTATGAAGGGGTGAAGGGGAAGCCATTGACCGCCGCCCAGGGTGTACCGGCCGCTCCGATTCCGTTCCCCCCGGACTGCAGCGGGATCGGAATCGGAGCGACACTCGAGGAGGTTACCCAACACACACCCCCATTTAAATATGTACCTACTCATAATTATGTCACTAGCTTTCTTTTTATTCTCATGACGGTATAAAGCTATGAGAACGTGTATTAAAAGTAAAGAAAAACCGGTCTAGTGCGAGTTAGACTCGCACATGAAGGGTTCCGTACCACAAAATACTTTTTTAAAAGACAGTAAGTTAATATTTTGTCGGAAAAAACTTGACATTGGCGTCTTCGATAAACATTTATTGTACATATTTTACTTGACATTGGCGCAATTGTGGTGATCTTACTGCAGAAGCCATCAACTAAAAGAAGAAGAAGAATATTTTGTCTGCCTATCACTTTAGGGATGGGCATGAGTTTATTATCCAGTCATATTTTAACAATATGACAGCATTTAGCAGATGAATTGCAGGAGTGTCCCCTTCGCTGATGCGGCCACGTTTTGCGGCTAGGCTAAGCGGGTAAGAAATGTCTGGTCATGCCACTTCTGCCGGGCCCCGGTAGGAAATACTCAAGCAGTACTGGTTAGACGTCGTAAGGGATTGAATGTGTGCCAATGGTCTCACTAGGTTGGATGTCCAAGATCATGCGAAGTGGAGGAGGAAAAAACCGGAAAGCAGACCCCGAGCTCCGAGGTGAAGGCCTCGGAAGCTATCGGGATACAACGCTGTTATGATGATGACTTTGACAAGAAAGCGCAAGCTGCTTTCACACCGATCTACTCTCAAATCTTACTATTATTCAAATGCCAAAGTTTGGGTATATGAATTCATGTTTGTTACTAAATCACGCCAGGACGGCTGAACGGACCTGGATGAAATTTGGCGCAAAGATAGATAGATGAATAGCATATAGACAAGTTTTTATCGCGGGTATAGGTTCCTATGAGACACGGAGACAGTGTTTAATGCGGCGGAGCCGTGGGAAAAATCCAACATAAAATAACTACTTTGAAAATTGAATGAATTGCTACACCCAATGTTGGATGTAGATGTTAATTGAACAAGATTTGGGATACTCTAAACTTTGGTTTCGTTACATATGCAAATTAGTTGTACTATCCCCATTATGGTGTAGGCACGATGTGGACAATATTGCCGCGAACATATTGTGCGACTAGGATAGAGCTTCGTGTACACGGGATTAACGTTACTTGCAAATTAACATTACGTTTAGACTACAATGCGAGGTAAGTGAGATGTGTTTATGAATTGGCACGTTATATGAATTAGTTTTATATCGTACTACGTTGTCTAACATCATCTTAGCGTCGTCGTTCCCGGTACCCCGGGGTTCATTTACTCCATTTCCCACTTTAAATTTGGGTTATACGGCTTTTGTGCCGTCTGATCCCCGTCCTACGACCTGACTCAGACGGAAAATATCGAAGTTTAACAGCTTCGTAGTTATACTGAAAAGCCCGCCAACTGAGTTGGGAAAAGGCTCAGAGGATATTGATGATAATAGTAATCCAGACAAATGACTCTCTATTTAAAGCGGAAGCTAATAAACAAAATGTCCTTAGGTTTAGTGTCATATGAGTATAGGTACTAGAACATTCATCTCACATGCGGGATCCCAGACTCATATTGCATAATTGCAGGATATGCTAATAATTGGCTAAAGAGTCTAAAATTGACTAAATTCCTTCTTATGTAGTCAGTACAAGCCTTAGTTTATAAATAGCTGTCTTGTATAAGTGCGGTCGTTAGCAGTTCGGAATAATAATATAATTGTTAAGTATGTGTGACTTTGTGAGCAAGATGGAGTTACGCTAATTGACTAATTAACGGTTTTGTGACTTAATATTCACCGTTATTGTAACGTTACATCATAGTTAGGTATGGTAACTATAATTTTTACAAACTTTTTCATTACTGGGGAAGTGTCGTCGAATAATCTTTCTCGGTTGGTGTGTACCCAGCATTATACCAACGTTACCGTTTGACTTTTATTTATGTTTGGCGTTTATAATATGTAACAATTACAATTTAAAGAAATATTGTAACCTCGGAGATCACGCATAACCATTAGCCATCTGTCTTACAAAATGTTATCTGTATTTAAAAAAAATAACACACAGAGCACATGTATGCCACAAAACTCGAAAAGTAATCTATAGACTGACTTGAAATTTTGATAGGTGGACATGTTTATCCATACTTGGTTTCCCGAAAATTCCACGGGAATAGTTTAATATACCTATATAATTTAAAAATTAAAAACCCCTGACACAAATTTATTTATAGCTAATAAACATCTCGAACGTATCGGCATTCGAACAAAAAAAAATCGCATCAGAATCGGTTGATCCATTCGGGCGCTGCGATGCCACAGACAGACACAAACAGGCACATCAAACTTATAACACCCCGTCGTTTTTGCGTTTGGGGTGAAAAATTAACGTTTACTTGTTTGTATTTTATACACTCCCGTTCTGTTCATCCAATTGCGATAAAATTTTGTCAACTTATAGCTTGGCATTTTCGCGAAATATATAGGCATAGTTTCAGTTATAGGTTCTTACGAAGAACCTATAACTTTTTCCTTTCTAAAGCAACGACCGGTCATCTAGTCTATGAAAATAAATGACAACATAATGAAGATTGATTATTCAACCAAACAATCAAACTTTTGTTACACCAGAAGCTATAGACTAACAAACGAAGTCTGTAGAAAACACAACCTAACCAAAAGCCAGTATTAATTCAGCCATGTTTTGATAGTAAAACGCACGATCTATCGCAGTATTCACATCCCAGTGCAGTTCAAACATCTGCTAAATTCATGTTCTCGCCATCCAGCCATATTTACGATGCAATAAAATGATAACTTCAGAGTTAAAGGCCTTCGCTCCGATACACCACACCACTAATGCATGCAAATGGCAGTCCGTAAACTCATTATTATACGTACGCAGTTTGGATGTGCGTTTTGAAACTGAGACAATCCCATAAGAGGTATTTGAGCAGTTTAATGCTTATTCTGTGAAACAGTGTTTATTTGCAGCATGTCATGTTTTTGTATTAAAATGAGTTAGATCTTATTTCAATACTACCGAAGTCATACTTTGTTCTTGTTTGTACTCACCGGGTGGTATCCGAAGCTTTCGCATCGAAACCTGGGGTCTGCTGTCTGGTTTTCATTCACATCTTTACTTCGTAAGAGTTTCGGTATCCCTGGCAGTGGAGACCAGGCACCAGATCTTAGTTTTCAGCCACTACTGTCTTAAACGCCACTGCCGTATCTACCTGATTATGGATATCCATGAGATGAAAGGCAGCATGAAGTTGGTTTATAGTCATTTTACTTTTCTTGTGTACTTATAGAAAAGACAAGACACAAAAAACGAGGCGCAGATGGGAGTCGTGTGTCCCCGTTCAATCTGTAAGTTCTATGAAACAATATTTAACGGATACCCGCGACGTGTCTTGGGTGTCTGGCTTGAACCCTTAAATATTTACTTAATTTATTGGTAGATACAGTTACGACTAAGGCCGAAGCTCCCAGAAATCAGGGCTGAGTGGTCCCAGCTCCACCAGGAACTCATGGAGACATGGAGGGTGCGACTTGAGCATCCAAGGTGGGGGGAATTCACCATTGCGGCGGTGAGGCCGATCATGAAGGAGTGGTTGGAGAGGCACCACGGTGACCTCTCCTACCGGATGTGCCAGATATTTACCGGACACGGGTGCTTCGGTAAGTAACTATGGCGCATCCACCGGGTGAGAACGCCGCAGTGCCAGCACTGCCAGGATCCTGGCGAAGACACGACGCTCCACACGTTGGTGGAGTACACTGCGTGGGCAAGAAAACGCCGTGAACTCGTTGCGGTCCTGGGCGTGGACGTTCTCTCGCTGGAGATCATGATGAGGGCCGTGGTCTCCCGAGGGGGCTCCACACGCTAAAAAAAAATAAAGATAAAGTTATGACTAAAGGCAATATAAAGGCATTTCAGACATGAAACAAAAACAACCTGTGTTTATTTATTGACTTTCATAAATAATTTTCGCAAACAAACAAGATTTAATCCTAAACAAAATCCTTCATTATTCTGAAAGCATTTATTCACGGTTCAGAAGCGGTGCAAAGATGCAAATAAACCTTTATTTCCGAACGATTTGCTTCGTTCGAGAGCCGCGACGGGTTCGGAAATTAAAAATGCCATCTGTTCAACCATCAAAAATGTTTTGCTGATAAATATTGAAATAATACTGTTGCTTTTTTATTAAATTGATTGTTTTTGTTTGGAAAGATGAGTTTGATACGGGCTGTTGTTAATGTTCGTTCTGAAATGTGAGAACAATGAATTAAAACAAATTGAGACGCTTCACAAAATACAAGAAAACCTAATCAAGTGTAAAGCTTTCTCAAGTTTGTTTACATGGGGTCGGGGTCCTGACGGCGGGCTAGGCGGTTCGACTTTTGTGTATGAGGTTCGTTCTAGGTTCGATTACCGGGTTTGTGTTATTTTATAAGGATTAGAATTTCCTTTCCTTAGGAAGAAGAGTAAGAGTCCGGCTAAGATCGGCTTTCTTGGATTTTGTAGAGCGTTCTCTCCATGTGGTTATCTCCTCGATGTCTCCATCATATATCACTCACTTTATAGAGTAGTTAAAACTGTTCTCATTTTGGACATTGAGGAGTGTTATGAAGCGAGATGGTTCAAGTCCGATGTACCATTGAGGAATAATCACCGAAAAACAGTCTCGAGCGCGCGGCCTTTTTTTTTTTAACTTGTGGAAATCCCTTAGGATACCCCCCGCCGGCCAGCGGGGGCGGTTATGTCGTGCATCGACTAAAACCGCACGGTGTCCTGCCCAAGTGTCCATTGCCAGGCACCCCGGGTAAGCCCTCGAAAGGATAATCCCAGGGTTACCGGCGGACCTTGGCCTGCCGCGCGGCCTCGCCTGGTGGGGTCGGGTTTTAACCCGCGTCGGTGAGTAGGCAGGCGTGTGTAGGACACACACGACACGCCTCCGCCACGGCCTGCTTCTGTAAGGACGGCGAGTCGGCCAACTGCCGTCCTCAGGCCCCGATCATGGAGGTCGGTAGTCCCGGGCGTAGACGCTGCGGAACTCGGGGGGTAGGGTTCTCTCCCGCTCCCTCTCCGCCGTCTCTTTCGCGCGCATAACCTGCTCGTAGAAAGAGGCGACAGCGTGCCACTGGCTCCCGTCGGAGACCACGGCCCTCACCATGGTCTCCAACGAGAGAACGTCCACGCCCAGGACCGCAAGATCCGAGATCCGAGATCGAGATCCCGGCGTTGACTCGCCCACGCAGGGCACTCCACCAACGTGTGGAGCGCCATGTCTCCGCCGGAATCCTCGCAGTGCTGGCACTGCGGCGTTGTCTCCCGGTGGAAGCGCGCGGCCTTATCTAAGCTCGCGACCATAGTAAGATGTCTTATTTTCAAGTAAGAGTCGTGCTCGCTCAGCTCAATTTATTTCAGCCGCACCTTGCACTGAATTCCTGGTAAAATTTTCAAATCTATAGCTTCATTTTTCACTACTCTAAAAAGATATTAAATGCTCTGCAAAACTGAAGCAAACATCTTAGAGGGATTCTCATCCTTCTTCCCAGCACGACGTGCCAAATCAAAAACCGAGTAGTTAAGTTCTTGAACAAAATAACCAGCACTGATATCTATTTATTCGGTTATATATTATTTCATTTTCACCCCTATCCTCTAGTCAAATTCAACGTACAGATTATCTGAAGTGGATCTGAACAAGCCTGCCAAATGTCATGTCGGGAGTAACACTTGTGCCAACGGCGGGGGAGGCTTCCATTGTGTATGTACGGCGTTCGACTCACTGAGTCTGTGTGTAGATATGCAGTTAGATAATAAATTTAGGTATATAAATTGAGTAAATAGAAACAAATTCTTCAGCTTTATTATAAGTATAGATTTCAATTTAAAATAGCTATAAGGAAATTTTCATAACATTATGTAATGTTATGAAAATTTTATAACGCAAAAGATGCAATCCAATCATTTTTATACGAAATTTTATGGTTACTCATTTCGTTATGATCCTATTATTGGATAGCCTAACTTGATATGAAGCATAAACCGGCTTACCTATGAACAGAAATCTAACAGTTTGGGTGTCTAAAATCTTCGGGGCCCAAGCTGGTACACCTGCAGATTGACTGCCGAAGCTCTAGGCTTACCTTTCAAGGTTGGGGGTCAGACTAGTTGGGTAAAAGTCAACCAAACCATATTATGGAACGGAGGAGTAGCAGAGAAACCCTGGGTTTCGAAATGCAAGCTTTGGGGCTCGGATATAAAGATAGAAGAGAGGTGCGAGAGACTCATGTGATGAATTACTTAATTTTTCCTGTCTGATTGAACAACCCATCACCTAATTGAATGTCCATAGTGCCATCAGGTCTGATGACGGAGCCACCACAATGTTTCAGTCGGTCCGACTCCGACATAAACGGTTTTTCGTGTTTATGACCAGGTATCTGGAGTTATAACATGAAAAAATAAATTTGTTAACGCAAAACATGGTGTAGGAGGTTTTTTAGCCCTAGTAGTAGTACTATTCATTAAAATATGTTGTTATTGCCGTTTAATTAGCCTTCAAACACAGTTCTACGTTGATCGTGTGTTATGAATAATTTAATATGCAAATTGTAATGAATTAAATTAATAAGTCTTTTTTTTTATATTTAGGACACGTCAATTTAACTTCACCTCGCCTGATGGTAAGCTGAAGATAAAGTCTCAGGAAAGAGGGTCACCATTACATACACGTCTTGTAAATAATGACCGTGTTTAATTTAAAAAAATCTTGCAGATTTTAAAGCTTTATTTACTGATCGAACTGAAGATAAACCATTGATTTATTTTATTAGCTTTTTGTTGGTGCTTCAACATTTTATTTTGAAGGATTCGGGATTTTATTTTTTAACTAGATATTACATAATTATCTATGTAATGCACTATATATGAATTTTTATTTCGTGCGGATATCCCCTCGTATAGCCCCCCCCCCCCTCCCCCACCGGCCAGCGGCGGCGGTCATGTCGGGCTTGAACCGACTAAAACCGCACACCGTATCTACTTTAATTTGTGAATATTGCAGTTGTACTTGTTGTTCAGCAATTTTTCTGCTGACATCGACCAATTCAACTTTGGCTTTATTTTTCTGGTTCGATATATGGAAAAAAGACTAAAAAGACGTTGCCGGACAACATTAGGCCATTCGGCAGTGGACCATAATATGCAACATGTTGAAGACTAAGCTTACGTAAGAGAATATAAAGGTATTATGATGCGCCTCTAATACTCCACGGTCTTGAACCGAACATATCCAAAATAGAGTTTACCACGAGAGTTCGTGCCATCATTCATTCACACGATCGAGACGTTACGATATTAAACCGATACAACACGTGATTTTACGCTCCGACTGGCTAACCGATAATAATTCTTAATTCCTTGGAAATAGAAATATTATTCTACCTCGAGACGTTGGTGTAACCGTATAATCGATTACAAGCGATACGTCTTTGTTATGTAATTCTTGCGTGATGAATTATTGTCCGGTTAATGGCGATAGGTCTAATAAATGTTGTAGAAGTTTCATTGTTATAATGACTCATCTCATACGTATTACCACTAGCTGTTACCTGTGATATCTTTGCGTGGAACTTATTTTGTTCACAATTATATGGATTTTATTGTTTTTGCGCGGAACCCAATTATTTTACATGCTTATAGGTATTACGCTAAAAAATTAAGTCTAGTCTTAAATATTTCAAAAAAAACTATATTTTACTCAGGCGTCTTATTATGTACGCATACATGCCTAATTACTTAATTAATTGGGGTTTTGTAGATTAAGCACATCTGGTGTACCAACAAGATCTTCGGGGCCCAAGTCAAACCGATACACCTGCTGATTGACAGACGAGGCTCTGGTGCGGGCTTTCCTCTAGGGCTTAGAAGGTTCATATGGCATTTGCTCCCGTTATAACCATAATAAAGCAAATCTAGCGCCAGAGTAGGACCGCGGATCCTGGACTTCAAAATGCATTTTTGAGTACAATCCGGACTAACGCTGTGATGATTATGATGATTCAGATTAAGTACACCTACAAGAGGAAATAAGCGCTTGACAATAATACATTTATGACCAATTTCTGAATTGGGAAAAGAAGTTGACGAAACTCTTGTTGAATTTTTCAATTCTCAACTGGTCATTAGGTTACAATACGCAATTGCAAATAACCACTCAGATAAGAACACTATAAAAAGAAGCCCACTCTCGAAATTATATTTCGTTTTTGCAGGAATCGCAATTGATATTGCGGCATTGTTTACGTTCATAATAATATAATTGAAGCGTCCTTGTCTCTTATACATCGGCTACAACAAATAAGAGACTTTTTTGTATTTCATTGTGTATTTTTTCATGAAGCGTTACAATAAAATAATAAGCATGGATACTAATTACAGTGAGTGTATATGGCGTAATTACCCGTCCAAGCCAACGTCATCAGGTATTAGTTCTCGGGATCGGAGGCAGTACTCCCGTTAAATCCAAGAAAAAACAAATTATGGAAAGAAGAAGTAAGAAAGCAGACCCTGGGCTCCAAAGTGTAAGATTTGGATGCAAATGGGATTGGCATTCGCATGGTAATGACTAATGAGGGTGAGCATCTGACCATGGTAGCTTAAAAATATCGGAGGGTAGTGTTATATTAATTTATCTAAATGATGGAGGCGAAAGATTCCACATGAAAACTGTTAAAAATTAAATCGCCCTGCTCTCGGATGTCTCAAGGAAATTCAACTTTTGAAACCCTGCAAACGAGCAATTGCAAAATATTGGAATTTTAAATCACATCCCTTAATACAAAAACATTTAACATCAAAACAAAGATTAAAACATCGTTCTGCTAATAAATCTTTACTCTACAACATAACTAATAAGTTGCTTATACAATTTCTCGTTCATCAGAATAACCGCAGGGCCTCAAACACACACATTTGCTAAGCTACTTAATTATAGAGCCAATTATAGGATGAAGGCTTTCGTCTAAATCCAACAAATCTGTCCGCTGCGCACCGTGTCCAAAATAACTAGAGCTCTGGAATTCTGTGTTCGAGGTGGAACGAGGAAATTTAATCGTAAAGTCTTGGATGCTGCATGATGCCAAAAAATTTAAGTTAGCATTTGGTTTATGGTGTGCTTTGTGTGCTTTGCATTGGCGAGGTTTTTAATTATATTGAGAAAGTTTTACGGGTTGAATATGAAAGATTCTATAAAAAGAATATAAAATATTATTTTAATACCGGTACTGGTGATGAGGAAGTAGGTATAGTCAGCGTCAAAAGTAGATGATCATTTTCAGATTTTCAAGATTAGTTTTTAAACAAAGTTATTAATAAGTATTAGAATTAACGGGATATTTACCATGTGTTTCTAAGAGTGTCCGATATTTCGGCACTGTTGCAAGCGCCATGATCACGGAGCGTTAATTCTAATACTTATGTTAGTGACCATGATAGTTTAAATACCTATAAAGTTATTAATATTTCTTACTGAAAATGGTGTTTAAATACTCACTGTATTTAAACTTTAAATTTATTATAGGCTCTATTTAAATGTTTTAAAATATTTATTAAAATATTATTCATCATTTTCATTCGGATTTTTAATTTTGAAATCTGTGCAATTATCATCTACTTGCTGACTGTACCTTGTGGGTAGGTCAAGACCCTCCCAGAGTGGGAATGAAGTTCTAGTGCTTCTGAATATAAAAATATGAATTGAGAAGCGAGAGGTTGAATGGTATGAATATATTATGAGAAGATATGACAGTAATGTTGTTTGAAGGTCGGAAAAGGGAGTATCGTGGCGCGCCAACCTCAAATAATTAGTATAAGTGCAGGCAGATGATGATTATGATGAAATATAGGACATAAATAAGTTTTACACTATAGGTTCCTAAAATCTGTAACCCATATTCGACAAAATCGGAGATAATGCCCTTTCCATTAGGTATAGTCTACAGATATAATATTTCTGTCGCCAGTACCAGGAAAAAAAAACTTTACTTTTTCTACAAATTTTTCACTACAAAAAATTCCAATCGTCTAGTGAGAAAACAGATGAAACCATATCGGTATTCAATTAAAACATAAATAAAAGCTAATAATCTTAGCAAAAACCATACCAACTACTGTGTATGACAATTAATACATATCTTTTAAAGGAGATACATTTTTCATCATTCGGGGTTTGACTTCTTGGCATACAGTAGCGGTATGAAGGCTCAAAAAAGTGTCCAGGGGGTAACGACTGGACCACTTAACAGCAATTCAATCGCAGGCCTAAACTGAATAGTTTAGTAGGTACTCATACCATTGACGTCGTATTAAGTTGTTCATTTTCACGTTCCAAATGTCAACAAACGAACCAAACGCGCACCCGTTTCATTTTAAGCATGTCATAGTACGGATTATAGCAATTCAGTTTACAAACTTGTATTGAAATAACTCCGAAACATAACATAACATAAACTCACGCCTATATCCCCGAAGGGGTAGGCAGAGGTGCTAGCACCCACGTTTCGCCAGTTTATGTTTTAGGTCCTAATGTAATAGGTGGCGAGCCTATTGCCATTAACCGGGCACTTATAAACCTGCGATAAATACACACATAACTTCGAAAAGCATCGAAAAGTCATTGGTGTGTGCCATGGTAATACCCGGGATCGAACCCGAGACCTCGTCTCAGCAGTCCTTTACCCATACCACTAGGCTATCGAAACGAAACTGGTTTATAAGTCATCGTGGCAAGGCCCCAGTTGATGGAATTGAATTCCCTTGCTATTAAATGGGACCAAAATTACGGCTTGTGAAGTACACTAGATATACCCCTCTGCTTATCCTTTCAGTGTAAGCATACAAAAGTATCTAATGTTAATAATACAATATAAAATATTTATATAATAATACAACCACCATATTTCTTCACTCGTTAAAACTTCACGAACAACAAGGATGGATGGTATACATCATTTGTTCTAATTTTCGTCCCCAGGACCACATACAACCAATGATCCCATGCATGTTGATTACATGTCTTGTTTATGGACCATGTAACGGACTAACAGCCGTTCACCCTTCAATGATATAAGGATACCTTCGTTGTAAGCCAATAGTTTGCAGGGAACTGGGAGCCCTGTTCCCAAATTTGACAATTGGGTACTTGACCGTCAAGTCAAATCGGCTTCTTTTTATTAAACGTCAAAACAATATGTTCTAGAGTAACTTGTATGAAATAAAGAAGTAGGCTTTTTTTCTTTACGTGCGGAAATCTTTGACGTAGTATTTCGAATAATTTACTACTTATTAGTAGTTGGGTTGATGATTAACAAATAAAAGAACTGTAAATTAAGAATGTACGTAATTTTTACAGCTATTTTGTTATTCTCCATTTCATAAACTCAGTTAATTAGTTTATTTTTACCATAGAAAATAAAAAACGAATTAACAACAGTCCTTGTAGCACGGCATTGTAAACTCGTGACTCTTTGAGCAATGAAACGAGTTGTTTTGATAACGTGACAATTTTTTTCAGTCGAAGACACTCGAGAGACAAAAAGTCTTTACCGACATGCCGAGGTGCTGGGCGGCCATAAGACTCAGTCATGACGGTGTTTACTGTAGAGTCCCACTAATTAATTGCACAAGACATTTATTGCCATTTCCTATATCTTTCTTATGATACTTATACTAAAATTTATGTCTTTATGATCGAATAATAGATACATAATTAAACACAATTAACATTTAAACACGACAACTTTGAGCAACTGGTTCTACGCATTTTAATATACCTATATTTAATTAGTTGTGTGCTCAGAGGTCACTCGCATTATAACCGGATTTTTTTTCTTCGTAGCCTATGCACAGTTTTAGTGTCGGTAATCATAAAGAAATTACACCATAGCTAACAGATATTATCAACTATCGCTTGTGTCCCGAAGTCGCAAACCATGGTTCTCGTTATATGCAGTTAATTAGCGTACTAGCACATTCGATAATATCAGGAAAGCAATTAAATAATTAGTGCTTCTATGAATGCCAGTCAAACTATGACAGAAGGAGAAGGAGAGTGGACTTTGGGCTACAAAAGCTTTGGATGCAACTGGGTTTGGCACTTGGATGTAATGTATAGATCTCATAAGGCTACTCAGTAAATACGTTTGTACCTTTTTTTTTTTTTTTATCGTGCGGAAATCCCTTCGGATACCCCCCCGCCGGCCAGCGGGGGCGGTTATGTCGGGCTTGCACCGACTAAAACCGCACGCCGTCTCGGGTCTTCAGACGCCGGGGTGTAAGGTTACCCATAGAGCATATCCCTCGCACCCCGGCTGACCCTGGGCCATCTCACCACTAACAGCATCGCTCATCCTGTCTCCTCTGAAAGCAGAGGAGTACGGAGAGCGATGTGTTCCCGCCACGTTGGGTATTGGCCGACGATCAATGCCAACCCTATGAAGGGGTGAAGGGGAAGCCATTGACCGCCGCCCAGGGTGTACCGGCCGCACCGATTCCGTTCGCCCCGGACTGCAGCGGGATCGGAATCGGAGCGACACTCGAGGAGGTTACCCAACACACACCCCAATACGTTTGTACCTATTTATTGAAAAAATGAAAGCAGAAAATTCAAAAATAAGTTTGTGGCAAAATCTATGTTGGGTGAGAACGAATCCTAATTTTCAAACAGCTGCGTGGAGGCTTTGCTTTCGGTCATTTCGTACTAAAGTCTCGTAGAGCCTAACTTTGATTAAGTTAGCCAAGTTTTACGGGAAAACTTGTATAGAGAAGATACTAATAAAGTTGTTCTTCGTATTTGTTTGGGGCGATAATTTGATGAGATTAGAGCGAGTAATCCTATAAAATTAAAGTAACAATTTAATTAAAATGTAGACTTTTATTCTAAAACTCGTGTGTTCTGTAATGTAAAGTGGAGGGTGTTGTGACGAATTGAGATACTCCTTATTATTTCTGGTTATAAGTAAAATCCTACTACTATTATAAATGCGAATGTAAGTTTGTTTGTTACGCTTTCCCGCAAAAACCACTGAACCGATTTTGCTGAAATTCGGTACAGTGGTAGATTAGACCTTGTGAAAGGACATAGGCTATGTTTTGTCGCGATAACCGACATCTACGCGGGCGGAGCCGCGGGCAAAAGCTAGTTTAAAATAAAATTAAAAAAAAAAACAAAAAATATGTATACGTCTATACTATACTTATATACTTACTAATATTATAAAAAGGTAAAGTTTGTTAGTTTGTGAGGTAGTAGGAGTAATCTCTGGATCTACTGAACCAACTTTGAAAATTCTTTAACCCATAGAAAGCCACATTATTTGTGAGTGTCATAGGATATATATCATTAGGAGAGCGGTGCAGTAACCATAAATGTCAACAAATTCTGTAGATTCCCATACATTATATGATAACGAACTAACAAATGACGGACATATTATGGGTTAAAGAAGTGCAACGGGGGTCCGAAATATACCACGGGCGAAGCCAAGAAGGGCCAGTTAGTATTTTATAAAAACAAAAAAGAAATCACACTTCTATAGCAAATTGAACTACCAAGTAGAAACATTTGAAGAAGAAAGTTTGGAATTTAAACTTATATTGTGTAATTTATTATAAACTTATAGTGAGTAATTTAATCGTGAATAAATGTAGGCTAAAAGATCATAGAAATGTAAGTACTTTAATATGAGTAAACTCTTAAACACCATTTAAACATAACATAACATACATACTTATTTATACTCGCATTTTAAAACTTAGAAGCAAAATACGAGTACATATCCATATTGAGGATGAAGAATTCGATTTCAAAGCCCACTAATCTAGGCTTTAAGATAAATATATATATAATGTATGTACTTGCTGCTAAATTAAACCTAGCTTAGAATTAAATCTAGGGTAACTTTACGACTGGATTTAGTGCTTCGGTATTTGAATTAGATCACGGGTCAACAAGCGTGGCTAAAATGTAAGGTCAGGTGGTACTTTACAAATTTATTTCTATATCTCTAACTGCCGCAGTTGTTGTATTTAGATGTATGTAGGTAGGTAGTAGATATTTCTTCGGCAGTAGGTAGTTTAGCAAATAGGACTTGATTGACCAAGCTTCGAGTTTTTTTTTGTATTTAACGCCATATCGCAGAGTTAGGAGCTGCCAGTATGCTAACATCAATACCGACAATGCACTAACCTCAACGATATACAATATAGCGTTATTGGCAACTGTTTTTATAAAAGACTAGCTGATGCCCGCGGCTTTGCCCGCGTGGAGGTCAGTTCTCGTTTTTTGGTCATATCTCCGGTTCTACATAACCAATAGCAATCAGACACATGGCAGATTTTAAGTCTGACCAAGACCTTTCTTATAGAAAATCCTATATCGAAATCCGTCCAGTAGTTTTTTCATCCATCGCGAACAAACAGATAAACAGACAGACAAAAATATTTTTGTGTTCAGAATCGTTCATATAACATAACAAACGTATTTTTTTAAATACCTGCAATGTAAAACACAACTAGTTTTCAATTTTATAATAGTATAGATAATGACGCGTTTTGCTGGCAAGAATTACTGGGTTTTTGTTCTTAATACGATGTTTTTACGCGTCTTTTCAGGTAAGAACTGAAAAAGTAATGCATGATGGGTTTAGTTCATTCATAATAATTATAGGTGATATAGATGACGTAAATTGCATTTCCTAACCATGCCTTTACCTGAGCGACTACACTGACTTAATCGAAAAAATCCCACCTCTATCTTGTGTATATATATATAAGGTGTCACAGAATTAGGTCTCTGAATTTGGTGAGATGACTTGGTATCGACAAAATATGTATTTGAAACAAAAAAAAAATCGGGTACGTTGGATTTCATAAGGTTTATGAGTGCGAGGCTGCAGCTCTTTTCATTTTCTATTTTCCATTCTTCTCATTTACATCTTCACCGCACGGCACGCGATACATTTAGTGTTTGCAAGCGGTAACCACTTACCATCAATTGAATCTTGTGTTTATTTGTTACCATCAAAGTAAAAAAACAATGCGAACTCGTCTCTTATCCCAATATCAGGTCTATTACACTGTTATAATAATCGTAATCATTATAAAGATTATTATTAGGATTCAGATACCACCATTACTGTTTCAGAGTGTTTTTATTGTCAGAGAATTGCTTGATAACCCACTTTGTACCAGGCATCTACTATTAACAATCAACAATATTATTATATTTACGAATAATCAGCGTACGAATTCGCAGCTCATTGCAGCTTTTCAGTAGCTAATTATTAGGCAAGATTGGTAATTATTAATTCAGTAAGCGCCTAACTTTCTTTTAATTATTTACTCAGAACCTCTTCATGTATATTATAATTCTATAATAACTGACAAAATAGGGTCTATATTAAGACTAAAAGAGTCTGAGGCAGGTTAAAAGTTAAGTTCATATACAATGTTACGATTTAATTTAAAGTATGGCGACTTTTTACTTTTAATACTGTACTGTTAATACTCTGGTAGAGCCTCGTCCGTCACTCAGCAGGTGCACCGGTTTTCAAGTGAGGTTGGCTTGGTTTTGGTGGAGTCCCATACACACCCATTTAAACATTAATTCATCTCTTTGGACTACCTATATATAGCTGTGGTTATTGCTCAGCTTCTGAGTGTTGAAGCATGATTTAAATAAATCCCTTTCCTGAGAACTGGGGTAAAAAAGGCAAAAAGATTTTTTCAAATCGCGCAAATTTCCTGAAATTAACTTCTTCAAAAAAACAAACAACCTTTTTAGTTTTATTATTAGTATAAGTAGATAGATATACTTAAAAACACATACACGCAACAATAAACATCGACTTACCTAAATCATGGAAAATAGTGATAGATAGTCCTCTGCCGTCCTTTTTTTTTTCGTGAACACTTTGGCTCGTCTTTAACAGTTTGTCTCGTCCGTCCGTCGTTAGTAAGGGATCGAGGGTATTATCTAAAAAAAGGCTGGGTTAATATAAATGGTAGGCCTGATGGATATTTAATATGGAATGGGATGAGAAACGCCTTATAAAAAAAACTACATATCAGGTTTTTTCAAATATGGAAACTAGTGTCGCCAACCTCTCACATAATTATGTCTAATCACGTCACTGCTTTGTCAGTTAAATAGAGAACAAGTCTGAAAGTAAATATCAATATGCACAGAAAGCGTTTTTAATTTAATTTATTATATCATTGCCTCCATGAAAAAGATTTTTATGTCCTTTGCCTCAGCCGTCGCGCCGTGCACTACCTAAGGCGGCGGCGGCGGCGGCGACTGAGACGCGCCAATTAACCAATCATAGATTATATTAAACCAATCATTGGCTCAAAGGGCTCGCGTCATTTGTTGATCGATCAGTTTTTGGTTAGTTATATTGCACATGTGCGAACTTTCTGACGTTTGTTCAAGAATTCAAAATGTTTGTCGATACTTATAATATATACACACAATAAATACGTTTGCGTTAATTCCCGTAACCATAAAATTGTGTATGTAGGAGCCACTAGGCTATCCATTAGCGCATAGAGCGCATATAGCATAGAGATACCCGCCTGGAATTAGTGTTCCGTAGGTATTTGAATGTTCTGTTTCTCTCTTGATATACAGCCGTTTCAGGCCGTTTCCAAATAATAGGTTAGGCTAACCTATGAAATTGCCGAAATTTTCTTGCAAATTCATGAGTTCGTTATTCCTGTAATTTAATAGCTATTTCCATTATTTATATTTTGTTTGAAAGTTGATTTCAAGATTTTACAACTCCGTATTAAATTTTGTTTTTATTGGCCGCTTGATAAATTTATTCGATCTTCAAAAACAGTACTTCCTAAATGCTATCCATTTTTAATAAATTTCGTATTATTTAACAGCTGTCACTTTTCAAAAATGTAATAAAAGTTGATGTTTGTTAGCTTAATGTTGTCTCATTCATACACAAAAAAATCATAAAATTTGGATTTGTCATTCCTAAAAAAAAAGCAAAAATGTTAGTACTGAAAATTGGGTTTCCTCCAATTTCTTCAAGAAAAACGGCAATTTCATATGTAACGACCTAATATTTTAAATAGTTTTATGTAAACGTCAACAAGACTTTTGAACGAGTACTTTAAAATCGATTCCTCCATTCTATGGAGCTATAATTGTCTTATTTTTTATGGTTTCCGTTGTAGGTAGTCGTTGCCTGCGGGTATTTCAGGGATGTACGTTATATATATAATATACATATAAGAAAATTTCAGTTGCCTATATTTTATTTCAGACTGTTTAACCGTTTGAGCGTGATTCAGCGAAAAAACATCCAAACATCTTCACAAAATTTAATAATTATATTTATATATGTTAGATAAAACATTTATGCCAGGTAGCTAAACGCAGTAACCATAAAAATATAATCTATGGCAGTAGCTTATAAATCATAAAGTGTAAAGCCATACACTTGGGGATTCAAATTCCATTAGTAATGTAATCACTTACATTGACACGCGAAAGCAGCTCAAGAAAGGTTAAACATCTTATTCCAATCGATTTTATTTCGCACACAGAACTAGTATTTTTGAACTTCTCTTTGGCATTAACTCAGCTCATGTGAGGACATATATAAACTAAAAAACGTAAGATTTATTTTAAATCCAATAAAAGCACAGGAGCTTTAATTCAGTATCCCCTGTATAATTACATCTCATTAGTTCATACAACAATCACTCGATAAACATCTCGATGCTAATCGATATTGAAAACCGACGCAATCAAAGCGTATTCGAAACCGCAGTACAAAAAATGTAATAGGTCGGTAACTAGCTCACGTCCAGAAAACCAAATAAACCAAAATGATCCAGTGAGATGTTTACTAAAAAGGAAAGAAAAGATGGAGAGTGCGTGCAGGTAAACGTAAGTGCAACTGGTCCTAACCTCCATTAAAACCACCTAACAAAATTGTTTTATTCAAACTACGAAGCAAATTATAACGTATGGCTATTCACTTAAGTTTAAGATCAGATTACCACGAAACGATCCTGGAGGATTCGCGTGCGTCAGTTGCCATATTTTGGATGATAATTTTAATGGAATCCAACATACATATTATAATGTTGCGTGGTAAACCTGTTAATATCCCTCAGGATTTCCATGAGTTACCACTCTAGTTGAAATGTGTAAAGCAGGATTTGAGGGAATGATTTCAAAGGAGCGTGTATTATTTCGTCAATTTCACAATTTCGTCGCGTATCAAAATCGTCGAATCCGTCGCGAGTTGACGAAATCGCACTAATATTAGGTGTAAACGCGAAAGTTTGAATGTGTGGATGACTGGATGTTTGTTACTCTTTCAAGCAGGAACGACTGAACAGATCTGAACGAAATTTGGCACAGAGATAGATTATAGTCTGGATTAGAAAACGGTCAGAAACGGCTGCTTTTTATCCCAGGAATAGGGTCCTGTGGGACGAGGGAACGGGATCACAAGTTCATGCGGGCTGAGCCGTGGGCAACAGCTATAGAATAGAAAAATAATAGCCTCTGTTTAGCCTTTTGGTTATAATGCATATCGCAGTACTTAATAGAAAATACTGCTTTGCCATTGATTGATTTAGTGATAAGTTAACAGTGACCAATCCGGAGGCGCAGTGAAGCGCTTATTCTGTTCTGATTGGCTGACAAATCTTCGAGACGCTGATACTATACATATTTCTGCTTATGATCAAAATTTCGATCAACGCATAGTATCAACTAAACGTGGTGCGAATGAAGAATGATGGCTAAGATTGCGAACGACCCCGGCCTGACAGGACCCCAAGCAACATTAAGGAGTCACAAAGTCCACGCTTCATTTCCTGTGGGACCCTATCCGTGGCCTTTCGTTGCCTATTTTTATACAAACGACATGTCGTCTGTATTAAAATGGTGTAAAGGGAGAGATGAAGCGAGATATAAATATTATATTTAAACTAACTGTTGAACTAGGTATTAAATGTAAACTCTGACCACCATAAGTTACGTGGCCCACACGATTAAATAATTCCATTTCACTGGTAAATGCAAATAAATTAATAAAGGTAAATTCTAGCACATTCGACACCTCGCCATCAAGACCCAAAGTAAGCATAATTTAATTAACTTGTGTTACGGGTTCTAGAATGTGGAGAAATACACTTCAAGTAGGTACATTACTTTTGTGTATACCAATGCAAATATATTATTCATGTATACAAATATTTGCATCGAACCCGCGACCTCTGACTTAACTGTCGAACGCTCTACACAGAAGTCCAACATGTACTTGTAGTCGATATATGAAAAATCACACATGACTGTTTTATTTTTCTTTCACAGGCTTCTCTTTTGAAAGTTTTAATTTTTTGATACCTACGCCCTTCGCTCACAACTTCGAAAATAACTTTTATTTGCTCGCTCCTCACATTTATTTTCGATATTCCATTTTTCCGGGTTAACACTTCGAAAAATCGTGAGGCATTTTTAAATTACGATTTATTAACTATATTATTATTATTATCAATCATACAGTATAGGGTGGTTTATGGGGTTTGATATTTCGATTTTGATTGACGTCGAACTTTTAAAACAAACAAACAAACAGGCAAAAATAATTCGACTTTTTGAATATTTGCTGAGCATTGATGTCTATATTACTATGTAATGCTGAGTCTCCAATATCATGTATGCTGAATAAGATACATATAACTTATCCAATTAAAATCTACCGAAGTGCATGTTACGACTGTGATTAGACACGTTTCCAAGTAAAATAATGCCTCAATGCCTCTTTAAGCTATTGCGGGAAACCATGCCAATGCTGTCAATATAAAAACCATCATCATCATCAGCGTTACTCCTAGTTGCATCCAGAGCTCGTACTTTGGAGCCCGCGATCCGTTCCCCTAGTCCTCTATGAATGGTTTATCTCCCCAGAGGACAGTAAGCAGCAGAGTTTTAATCGTCAATCAGCAGATGTACCGTTTTGCAGGTGAGATCTTGGGCCGTGCAAATCTTCAGGCTCCAACACTACATAGTATAAAATAAAGTCGCTTTCTCTGTCCCTATATCCCTTTTTCTTTTTCGTGCGGAAATCCCTTCGGATAGCCCGTTATGTCGGGCTTGAACAATGTATGCTTAAATCTTTAAAACTACGCAACGGATTTTGATGCGGTTTTTTTTAATAGATAGAGTGATTGAAGAGGAAGGTTTATATGCATAATAACATCCATTGCACCCGTGCGAAGCGGCGGCACCCCGGGGCGGGTAGCTAGTACACAATAAGATTTGTATAACTTATCCAACTGAAATCTATAAACTAGACATATTACGACTTTCTGAACAGACTAAAACCCCAATACATTTTAATAGGTTGTGAGAAAGTGCTCAAAATAAAATACTGGCAATAAAACCGAGTACCTATAATAAAAATAAACTCCAAGGATAAACTCGATAGAAATTGAGAGATCGTTTAAAAATCACGATTGTCCCAGTGTAATTCTTAGAACGCTTTCACAGCGGCAGTTCCATAGACGCGAGCTAGTACCTCTATGACTTAGCGAATTCATGCGTAATACTCGGAACGTGGTAACCTGATGGCCGTCCCGCGCTCATGTTTCATCCCTCTCCCCCCCCCCCGTCCTACGCCCCTCATCCCGCGCGAATCATGCGAGTGTCACGCATCAATTTGCCAAGGTGTAGTCATCCATCATAGTCATCTTTTCAGTTTAGCGTGCTCGGTTACATCCGAGGTTTTCACACTGGAGTTCGGGATCCACTTACTAGTCCTCGCTCGGAGCGACTGCCGTCTAACCTCTGATCCCCTTGAGGAAATCCTGCGCCATTGCCACGTTCTTTTTGCAGGTGAGGTTGGATTGGGCCCCGACGATATTGGCGGGGCCCTAAAAGATCTGGATGTTTTAGGGCCAACTGGCTAGTACCACTGATGCTGGTGGTTTTCTTTCTTTCTTTCCTACGCTATTAGCATGTTTGATCCACATTGGAAATATATACACAAATGAAGCTACCCTTTTTTTTTTTTTTTCGTGCGGAAATCCCTTCGGATACTCCCCCGCGTGCCAGCGGGGGCGGTTATGTCGGGCTCGAACCGACTAAAACCGCACGCTGTCTCAGGTCTACAGACGCCGGGGTGTAAGGTTGCCCATAGAGCATATCCCTCGCACCCCGATTGACCCTGGGCCATCTTCGGTTTCGAGATGGCCCCCTCGGGTTTGGGAACCACGGTGTCTCCGTCTTGCCCCGGTTTGGGGGAGGGGCGCTAGTCGCCCCACCGTTCCGGCCTGCTTCTGCTGGGGTGACAGGCGGCCTCACCCGCCACCCTCAGGCCTGCGCTCATGGAGGACGGAGGTCGTTAAGCGACCTCCGGCGCCTGAGTCGCCTGCGACGCGCGGTGAGCAAGTTGCGGGCTCGGCGGTCAGGGAGAGTTCTAAATCTCTCCCGGGCGCGCTCCGCCATCTCCTTCGCGAGCATTACATGCTCGCAGAAGGAGGTGGCGGCGGCCCACGCGCTCGCGCTCCGCACCATTGCCGCAATCATGCTGCCGAGCGAGAGGACTCCCACCCCGATGGCTGCCACGAGGTCACGCCTCGGCGCCTCCCACGCCGGGCAGTCCGCCAGCGTGTGCAGCTCTGAGTCCTCGCTCGCGTCGCAGTGATGACACTCAGGCGTTGGCTCCTTCCTGATCCGATGCAGGTGGTCCCCGAAACACCCCTTCCCGGAGATCACCAGCGTCAGTCGGTACGAGAGGCTTCCGTGTCGCCTCTCCAGCCAATCCTCCATGATGGGCCTTAACAAATGAATCTAACCCACCGCACTTTAAACGCGCGTCTGTGAAACCCGACCGAATCAGTGTAATGTTAAGGGTTCCGCTTGTAGCGCTGCTGTAACGCGACTAAAACGCTAAAGTATATGTGAAAGTGCTCTTACTTGAAAAATACCCGGTTACATGTAATTTACCGCATTGAACGGATAATCCAGGGACTCCAATTTGTCAAGCTTGGCCACGAACGGCGTGTCATGCACTATGTGTCTCGCTTATGATGTTATATTCTTGCTATAATTTTGTTTCATTTCTCTCCTGTAATGGAGGATTCTTTTTCTCTGTCACAGTTTTCTAAGATTTTATATACGACTTGCCTTTGAATTGACCACGTTTTGAGATTCTTTGTGCAGGCGGTCCATCGAAATGTTGGCTAAGGCCCCGAAGATATAGTAGGGGCCCTAAACATATTAGATTAGAGTAGATTTCTATTGGATAAATTACGAGTGAGCAGAAGCAGGCCGGGACGGTGGGGCGACTAGCGCCCCTCCCCCAAACCGGGGCAAGACGGGGACACCGTGGTTCCCAAACCCGAGGGGGCCATCTCGAAACCGGAGATGGCCCAGGGTCAGTCGGGGTGCGAGGGATATGCTCTATGGGCAACCTTACACCCCGGCGTCTGCAGACCCGAGACGGCGTGCGGTTTTAGTCGGTTCAAGCCCGACATCACCGCCCCCGCTGGCACGCGGGGGGGTATCCGAAGGGATTTCCGCACGATAAAAAAAAAAAAAAGGTATATGAGTTGTGAGTAAAGTGAAACGGAATTGTCACCTTTTTTTATTTTTTATAAAGAATATTAGTAACCGAAATTACGAATATTTCCCCTAACCCCTCGAGCTAAGCTAAATTGCTTGTGTTAGGAGTGGATTCACGTCGGTAGTGTAATGGCCGGGATTCGAACCCGGGACTTCTCGATCGTAGGGTCTACTAAGCTACCGACGCTTGAATTTAAATGAAATTAATGTTGTTGACATGCCCCAGTTTTCGATGAAAATGAAAGACGTGTATGATTTTATTTGTTGTCCTACAGACAGACAGCGTAATAATAAGGTCTTTACGAGTATTATGACTTCTATGGTTCCGCTCCCGCCGCACGACAACATAACATTAGGTTTTGAATGATAGATGAAGCCGTTTGGAAAATTTAATTTTAAGCGGCGATTTCTTTGTTTTTTCCCAAACACGATAACGAAAATTCCAGGTCCGTAGGTGAACGGCGCTCAATAAGTGCCATAAAGAGTTTTCCGTGATCAAAAAGATCTTGACAATGTTAAAAAAATAATAATAATATATGTTAAAAATTTAAAAAAAAAAACCCACGCCAAAAAGTACTTATAAGTAGTTTAAGGAACAACCCTTAAAGAGTAAAAAAAAACACTTAATCGAGTAATCATACTCCAAAAATGCCTCACATCATTTTGGAAAAACAGCTGGACCGATATTAACCAAACATAACTAAAAACCACTTCAAGGAAACTGGCTTTCAAATGAAAAAACCGCATCGAAATCGGTAAATCCGTTTGAGAGTTACGATGCTACAGATTACACACATACAGACTTCGACGTCAAACTTATAACACCTTTTTTTTTTTTTTTATCGTGCGGAAATCCCTTCGGATACCCCCCCGCGTGCCAGCGGGGGCGGTTATGTCGGGCTTGAACCGACTAAAACCGCACGCCGTCTCGGGTCTACAGACGCCGGGGTGTAAGGTTGCCCATAGAGCATATCCCTAGCACCCCGACTGACCCTGGGCCATCTCCGGTTTCGAGATGGCCCCCTCGGGTTTGGGAACCACGGTGTTCCCGTCTTGCCCCGGTTTGGGGGAGGGGCGCTAGTCGCCCCACCGTCCCGGCCTGCTTCTGCTGGGGTGACAGGTGGCCTCACCCGCCACCCCCAGGCCTGCGCTCATGGAGGACGGAGGTCGTTAAGCGACCTCCGGTGCCTGAGTTGCCTGCGACGCGCGGCGAGCAAGTTGCGGGCTCGGCGGACCGGGAGAGTTCTAAGTCTCTCCCGGGCGCGCTCCGCCACCTCCTTCGCGAGCATTACATGCTCGCAGAAGGAGGCGGCGGCGGCCCACGCGCTCGCGCTCCGCACCATTGCCGCAATCATGCTGGATGCAGGTGGTCCCCGAAGCACCCCTTCCCGGAGATCACCTGCGTCAGTCGGTACGAGAGGCTTCCGTGTCGCCTCTCCAGCCAATCCTCCATGATGGGCCTTACCGCCGCTATTGCGGCGTGCCCTGCGCTTGGAAACTTATAACACCTGTCTTTTTAAAAAGGTCTTAAATGTCAGTTAGGTCAGTTTTAAATGCTAAAAAAATTAAGTTGCATTTTTATGCCCTCGTCTATCAGTGTATTACCTACCTACTAAACGTTTTCGGCGCAAAGAACAGGAAGTCTTAACCTACATTTCGTATTTACGTTTAGTTGCCTCCATAGTTTCGTCTTACGCCCTACGGTAAGAAACCCTAGTGCAGTGCAGCTCATATTACAAAACAAAAAAGTATTATCTCAATGCCTGACTTCCTGAGAGATTAAATAACCGAAGATATTATTGACTTAGGAACCACTTCCTTTGGTTTGGTTTCCGATATAATCGAGGGTAAACACGTGCTAGAATGAACTTATTAAACGGAAGCTCTTAATGTAAAAAAACTGGAGAAAATAGAAATAAGTTATTTTAAAATTAAGATGAGAATGCAAACGTTCAGATTAATCGTTCAGAAATAATTGGATATTAAGTACTTTTCGCGACCGACTAAACTTGAAACTGCTCTTTCAAACTGAAGTTATATTAAATATGTATAAAATATGAAGGAGTATGTGAATTAAAATGTAGGTACCTTTTTTTTTTTTTTTTTTTTTTTTTTTTCGTGCGGAAATCCCCTCGGATACCCCCCCGCCGGCCAGCGGGGGCGGTTATGTCGGGCTCGAACCGACTAAAACCAATGTAGGTACCTATATCCAATACTAATATTACCTCTGTCTTTTTTGTCTGTTACGCTTTCAAGCCTAAACCACTGAACCGATTTTGATTAAATTTGGTACAGAGATAGCTAGAGCTTAGGAAAGGACATAGGCTAATTGTTTGCTTGTGATAACCGACATCCACGCGAGCGAAGCCGCGGGCAACAGCTAATATTTTTTATATTCTTAGAAATCTTGCCTGGTATATCATTAAAAGTTTTATTATATTTGCTCCGCTCCTTCTTTGATTATTTTTTCTACTTCTGAATAAGGTTGACTGTGAGAGAAAATTTGTACAGGAAGTTTACAGAAATTAAGTTAGTACAATATTTTATTCCTGTCTTTTGTCGAAAAGTTTTGTTAGTAGTGTAATTTGATAATCCGAGCAAAACACATGAAGCTCATCAAGACATTCCGCTAGCGAACAAAATATTCATACGCCAGCGACGAACGTGTGGGCTTTACAGTTAGGGTTGCCAATCGGGAAACTGAATTACCTTAATAGATCCACGAAAAATGTTGGGGTTTGACAATTATGTCGGGAGAAAAGAAATATCAATATTACTAACTACTACTAAGTTCCGTAATTTGTAATAATAATAATAAATATTCTACGACGTTCTACACAGCGCTACACAAAATAAGCATAGCTTAACAAGCTTGTGTTATGGATTCTAGAATGCGGATAGACATACTTTTGTAAGTATATACATATTATACGTAAAATCACCCAGACAAATGCAAATATTCATATTCATACACGCAATTATTATTATTCAATTTCGTTTGCTGCTTTTAGGGCAGTTTGTTATTTCTTGGGAAATGAATATCGACACATGCTGACAAATCCCGACAACCTGGCAACCCCGATTCAAGTACAAATATTCAAGAGACCGGTTTTTTTTTACTCCATACCTCTGAGGCAATCGCATTGAGCGTACCTGTTCCCTGCTACTGGTTTACGTACTGATGGGAAGAGGTTTTAATAGTAAAATTAGCCGTCCGGTTATTCTTTTTTAGGTTCCGTTGCCAACCAATTAAATTTGAGTATTTGCGCCGTTTGAGAGTCTCCGCAGAAGCAGCAGCAACACCGACACAGCCAGCTGGCTATATGGGTAGGAGCAATGGTGTCGACGCATGTTGCGTCCCAAACCAGATTCCTACCCATTTTCCATGGCATTAACGACATACCTCTGTTGCCATCGTCGCGTGCCAAACCATTTGTTCCAAAAAACGGAACCCTTATAGATTCGTCATGTCTGTCTGTCTATCCGTCCGTATGTCACAGCCACTTTTTTCCGAAACTATAAGAATGCTTTTTTAGATGTATTCTGTGAACCGCATTAAGATTTTCACACAAAAATAGAAAAATAAACAATAAATTTTAAATGGGTTCTCCATACTTAGAACTGAAACTCGATAAATTTTTTTTTCCATTAAACCCATACGATATGGGCATCTATGGATAGGTCTTCAAAAATGATATTGAGGTTTCTAATATTATATGTTTTTCTAAACTGAATGTTTGCACGAGATACACTTCCAAAGTGGTAAAATGTGTGTCGAGATAAGAGAATGAAAAAATGAAAAAAAAAATGATGTACATGACCATGTAAACTTCCACCGAAAATTGGTTGGAACGAGATCTAGTAAGTAGTTTATTTTAATACGTCATAAATCGGAAACCGCAATTTACCTTTCATTCAATCAACTCAAATATAAAAAATTTACTCGCTGCTACGGAACTCTCACACTATACACATTTGAAGTAATCACTTACAGTTTCTAATCACCTGCACTCGCACTAATCTAAGTGAAAAGTAGCCTTAAGTGAAAAAAGTTTTCAGACAGACTTATCGCGCACTTTGCACAAATTAGGTAGGGATTTCCACACGAAAAAAAAAGGTGCGGATAAATTAAATAGAGTATTTGGATGAGAATATTCGCGGCAGCTAAACGAAGATGAATTCTAGAGAATCAATCATAACTAAATTGTTTTTTTTTATCTTATTTGGGGCACCACCAAGATCTTCGGAGCCCAAGTCAAACTCACCTGCAAGAGGTACACCTGGTGATTGACGGATGAGACTCTGGCGCAGGGGCTCTCGGGTTTGAGAGGTTAGACGGCAGTCGCTCCCGCAAAAGTCAAATCAAGAGAGAGAGTAGGAGAGCGGACCCTCATTCCAAAGTACAAATTTTGGATACAACAGGAAGTAACGGTTTGATGATGATGGTTTTGAATCATAACTAAATTACGAAAGGAGGAGCCCTTTTTTGGGCCTGGCGAATCTAATAATCCAGTCTTAATTACTCCCACCCATTTCTATCAAGAACATCACATGCAGGGCTAAGGTGTCATCCTCATACGGTGCAACCAGTTCCATCCAAGACCAAGGAGTTGAGCATCTCATTTCTTGGCCGCATCATAAAGAGATTCCTTACCAACACACGTATTTCTTTTTTCCTACAATCCCGAGTTCATCAACCAGGGCGCGTGAAAAAGCATCTGATAAAGCTGACAAACTAATATCACCATTGTAGCATTAGTTGTAATCTGCAATGTTGACCCTCATTTATTCAACATCCCTTTTAGCTTACCATCAGGCGAGGTGAGGTTATATTGACGTGTCATAAATAAATAAAAAAATCCTTCATTTTACCTCATTACCCTATGTAGGTAATGGCCAAGTTCTTCAAAAATGCATTTCATCAAAATCTAACGTTAAACTTATGCGTACGTAACACAAACGGTGCTCGAATTGACTGATTTGACGGTTACTGATAAGTAGTTGTGAAAATGAGGCTTTAGAAACATTTCTAAGTGCAAATTTAGTTGTGTATTAACATCCATTCCATGTTTGTATGGAGACCTGGATTTCCATACAAACATGGAATGAACGATAAGTTTATTTTTAAGTTCAGTGCCACAGAACAAAAAAAATACGCTACAGCCGTTCTACTCTTCTACTCTGGATCACTCCAGAGTCGCATTTCACGGCACTTGACGGCATTGTCTGTGCATGCATGTCTTTGTTCTGGGTTCTAACTGCACTGTTTGGGCGTGCGGAGCCTCTGATGGGACGTATGGCGGGCTGAGTTGTGATTGTTATATGTATAAATGTACCTTAAGGAAATGTTAAATATTGTCAAAGTTATTTAATTTTTATTGTTGGAATATTGTAAAATTACTTACTCTTTTAGCGTGAGGTATTCTTCTTGATACTTAGGTTACTTGTAGGGAATTATGTTTGTTGTTGACTTATATACGGAGCGATATTGCCTGACGACGTCAGGTGGCACACATGGGGTGACGCTGAAAATCAGTACTTGGGTGGTAGATACCCACCTTAGTGTATGCTGAGTGTCAATCCCTTATTGCGGACATGGCTTACATAATGTTAATACTGTTTCTATTTTAATATTGATTGATTTATTTTAATATTTAACACGTGTTATAAATTGCCACGTAATAAGACACGTTGTTGAGTTGTCAATGCTGCCATGCTTGACAATTTTGTCATACGTAAAATGTCATACGTATGCTCAGGTGGCAGCTACCACAGATAAATAATATATTTATAGCGCCTCTTGGTCAAGGTGGTACGAGCATTCGCCGCCAGAGTAGCTGCGTTTTTATTTTTGTTTTGCTATTTTGTCTTTTGTATTTGTACCTAATCCGCAATAAAACATTTTTCTTTCTTTCTTCTTTCTTTACTAAATACATCACATGTATAGGTTAACATCCTTATATGTACGTAGATATACTAGCGATTTATAAAAGTGTTGAAGCTAAGGACGAACTAAATGTTGACTATATCAGCATTTGACAATCCAAAATACAAATTCGTAGCACTTATCTGTCAGAAACAAATATAACGTAATGAAAAACCAGTTTAATATTCCAGGAACGTTTCGAACCTTCGCTCTTTGACGAATGACTTTCATCGATGACAGGCGTTCCAATTTCAAATATTCCCGGAATCTCATTTGAGAGATAGATCCCTACTGATTGTTTGCTTTGAAATTATTTTATAACAAAGGGAATTCAAATAAAGATTAAATAAGAGTTTGTTCTGTTTATAAATAAAGATAATTAAAATCAATTAGTCCAAGGTTGTCTTAGGATGGGTGACCATTCTTCTAACACATTGAGGCCCCTCCGTGCCTCGGAGAGCACGTTAAGCCGTCGGTCCCGATTGCCATACAAACATCTATGGCAGTCGTTACTCATACCGTACGTACAAATTGTCTAACTACAGAATTTCGATATCGCCCATGGGTTGTGGAGGTCAGCTTCGCTTCATGGAAAATATCGAAGTTCATCCACTTCGTAATTAGACTGAATGAACCGACCTCAACTGAGTTGGAAGAAGGCTCGGAGGATAATGATGACGAATTAAATTAAATTAGTAACACGAAGTCACACTCCGTTGGTCACACATCACACAACCTCACTCATCATCATTCCAACGTGGGATTGACGCTAGGATTGCATATAAAGCTGGCACTTTGGAACCTGGCGTCCACTCTCCTTTTCTGTCTCCTCCAATCCATATTTTAGTTAATTTATACGTGACCGACTGCCCCCCAACCCGAGAGGAAAGCCAGAGCGTCTTCTGTTAATCAGCAGGTAAAGTTGGCTTGGGCCTCGGAAGTTTTTTATGGTGTTCCATACACCCATCTCCTCAATATTTGTAACTAAAATTAGAAAACAAAAAAATAAATAAAAGCAAAATCAAATTATAATAGAAATAAAATTTCACAGCGTATTATTAGCATACGACAACTTGGCCGAGTGTTTCAACGCCGGTTTTACAAAGTATCTCTACTCGAGTCTAAAGGATGCCGAGTATTGAGAGGCCCTTGTGATGTCAAGTGTGGTTTCACCCTCCTCAGTCCTGCGCAATCCCCTGCAGCGGGAGAGCAGAACAAGTGTCTATTGAGAAAGTTAACATTTGCTATGTAGACACTTCGGACTTATGATCTGGCACGTTGGAGCTTTCTTTGCATACATGCGTAGGGGAGAACATTTTTTGTACAATGAAATTCAAAAAAAGAAATAGCATATTTTGAATTTAGAAATTGTCTTTGATTTTTTAACCACTAACCTTTGTTCGGGATTTCGTTCTAAATTAAAAAAAAAATGCCAACCTCACCTGCAAGCCGGTTGCACCTGCTGATTGATGAACGAGGCTCTGGCGCAGACTTTCCTCTAAGGGTTTGGAAGACGACAGTCGCTCCCATTAAAACCGTATACCTTAGTCAAATCAAAAGAAGTAGGTTACTCCTCCGGACAACTAGGATGCGACCTCGTAGCTAAATTGTACAGAGTATTCTCGCGAAGTTACGATACGCGATCATCGCTAATTTGACTCCCGTCTTAAGTGTTATCTTTTTGCAATTTTAAACATCAAATGAACAATAACGTTAGATAAGCCAAGCGAGAAATGGTGTCAAGTGGGCTTACTGCCTTTCATCCACTCCTAGCACTTCCAGAACCTACACGTAGGTACATACTCTTTCAATATAATAGATTATTTTGAACCCGTTAAGTTAGAAAAAAAGTATCCAAGTTTTCAGGCTACTACGGGTATTTATTTTTCATAACTTTGGACATTTAATAAAAGAAAAATGAGTGGCGAACCGATTAAAACCGCACGCCGTCTAAGTTCTTCAGACGCCGGGGTGTAAGGTGGGCCCATAAGGCATTTCCCATGCACCCCGGCTGACCCATGGTCATCTCTGGTTTCGAGTTGGCCCCCTTGGATTGGGGAACCACGGTGTCCCCGTCTTACCCCCGGAAAGAAAGGGGTGCGCAATGCGCCGCCGCTCCGGCCTGCTTCTGCTAGGGTGACAGGCGGCTCCACCGGTCACCCCCAGGCCAGCGCTCATGGAGGACGTAGGTCGTTCAGCTACCTTCGACGCCTTAGTCACCACCGTGCCTCGCGGGCTCTACGGATCGAGAGAGCCTTAGGCTCTCGCGAACATCCTCCGCCGTTTCTTTTTCGAGCATTATTTGCTAGCAGATAGAGACGGCGCCCGACATAACCGCCTCCGCTGGCCGGCGGGGGGGTATCCGAACGGATTTCCGCAAACAAAAAAAAAATGTAGTGGCGGCGACGGCCCACTGACTTTTATATTAAGTGGCATTCAGTTATTGTTGTGTTATGAGTATGATATGGCGTATACCCTTGTGTGTACAGCGCGTCCCGCGGCGATGCCATATGGCGGAAAAGTATTTTAAATAATGCAGATAGACAATTTTACTGAAAGAAAACTTCATTTCAATTTTAAAAGCAATGTAAACTGCAGTCAAAGATTTTCGAAAACACGGTAATCGAACCGGCTATTCTTCGGATTTCTTTTTATTTAGTTAACCATGTTTGTTAGAGAGTTTTGATTCTTTATTGATCCTATCGATTGATGCCATAAAAGTACAGGATGTTATTTAAACCCTTTTAACCGAGTGTGGCAATCGAATTTATGAAAAACTATGAATGCAGTTTAAATTGCTTTTAAAATCAAAATTAAGTTTTCATTCAGTAAAATTGTCTATCTACATTGTTTAAGATACTTTCCCTCCATCCCTATTTCCCTTGGTCAAAGCATCACGCGAGAACTGCTGGACCGATTTCGCTAATTCTGTTTTTGTTGTGTTTGTTATTGTCAGATAAACATTCTTATTAAAGAAGAAGTTCAGAAAGATATGTGGACAATTAGAAAATTTGAAAAACCTAACGACCATATTATATTTTATAATGTAACCTTATGGCGTTAGACATACCTGTCAGTCGGTATATTAACTGGATAGACTTGACACATTAACAGATGCATCGGTCGGATTTATATTGATAATCCAGCAGTTTACGCGCGATGACGCCCTCACCAAGGGAAATAGAGATTCATTTATATATGATATATATATATATATAGATTCAATATTCATAGTTAAGGCAGGACAACTGCAGGCTGTCGAGTCAGCTAGAATATTATGAAAGTTTAATAATATAAATACTCTAAATACTCTACGACATTCTACACAGCGCTTTCTAGACCCAAAGTAAGCATAGTTTAACTAGCTTGTGTTATGGGTTCCAGAATGCGGATAAACATACTTATATACTTTTTTTTGTTTGTAAATACATACATATTATACATAGAAACACCCAGACCAATGCAAATAGACATATTCATACATACAAATATTTGCACTGAGCGGGAATCGAACCCGCGCCCCCTGTCGTAGCAGTCGCACGCTACGCCACAGAGGCCGTCAATTCGAATCGGATGGTACAGAAAGAGATAGATATCTGTAGAGAGTAGAACTTGAAGTGCAGAAATTACAATGATTTTCTGTATTTGTTTCACCAGTTTCCGAGCGCGACGCGAGTGCAATATCTACCCTTTTAGGGTTCCGTTGCCAAATGGCAAAAAACGGAACCCTTATAGATTCGTCATGTCTGTCTGTCGGTCCCTCCGTATGTCACAGCCACTTTTTTCCGAAACTATAAGAACTATGCTGTTGAAACTTGGTAAGTAGATGTATTCTGTGAACCGCATTAAGATTTTCACACAAAAATAGAAAAAAAACAATAAATTTTGTGGGTTCCCCATACTTAGAACCGAAAATCAAATTTTTTTTTCATCAAACCCATACGTGTGTAGTATCTATGGATAGGTCTTCAAAAATGATATTGAGGTTTCTGATAATTTTTTTTTCTAAACTGAATAGGTTGCGCGAGAGACGCTGCCAAAGTGGTAAAATGTGTGTGCCCCCCCCCCCCTGTAACTTCTATAATAAGAGAATGATAAAACTAAAATAAATATATGATGTACATTACCATGTAAACTTCCACCGAAATTTGGTTTGAACGAGATCTAGTAAGTAGTTTTTTTTAATACGTCATAAATCGTAAACCGCAATTTACCTCTCATTTAATCAACTCAAATATAAAAATATTACTTGCTGCCACGGAACCCTTCATGGGCGAGTCCGACTCGCACTTGCCGGTTTTTTGTAGCTTAATGGTTAAGGATTTGGCTTATGATCGAGAGGTTCGAATCCTGACCATTAAACTAACGCCTTGAAGCCACTCCTAACGCAAGTAATTTAGCTTAGCTAGAGTAGTTAAGGGATACTAGTACTCGTAAGTTCGGTTACCAATATTCTTGTTACTAAAAACCATTTTATTTTATTTTATTTGGAACAAAAAACAGTAAATGCTAAAATTGTTAACAAATTAGGTATAGGTATAATAGGGGTGTGTGTTGGGTAACCTCCTCGAGTGTCGCTGCGATTCCGATCCCGCTGCAGTCCGGGGGGAACGGAATCGGAGCGGCCGGTACACCCTGGGCGGCGGTCAATGGCTTCCCCTTCACCCCTTCATAGGGTTGGCATTGATCGTCGGCCAATACCCAACGTGGCGGGAACACATCGCTCTCCGTACTCCTCTGCTTTCACAGGAGACAGGATGAGCGATGCTGTTAGTGGTGAGATGGCCCAGGGTCAGCCGGGGTGCGAGGGATATGCTCTATGGGTAACCTTACACCCCGGCGTCTGAAGACCCGAGACGGCGTGCGGTTTTAGTCGGTGCAAGCCCGACATAACCGCCCCCGCTGGCCGGCGGGGGGGGGTATCCGAAGGGATTTCCGCACGATAAAAAAAAAAAAAAAGGTATAGGTATAATAATAATATAACAGATTGGTGAACATATAACCCACACTATTATTCGTATATTTACAATATAAAAAAACAAACTCAAGTCAAGTTGTAGTCACGATCTCATAATAACAAAGATTATGTGAAATATGAAATTCATAACAAGTTCATAACAAATTTTCATGGACCTTTCTCAGAAATTAATAAAGTAATAAGGTAGTATTCATTACAGAGCTGACAAGAGCTCAATGACACGACTTTTAAATTGTTCGCTGGAAAATGCGAAGATGTCAATCTCATTAAAATGTGTGTTATAGGTTTCAACGAGACGACGAATAGGTGCGCGTATCCCTGCGTTAGTTTTGCAAGTTCCCGTGTTGGTTTAAAGTTGTCACACTTGAAGCACTCCAACATCTCGAAGTAACTATATACCTACATCATCATATATTAATAACTAGCTGATGTCCGCGGCTCCGCGTGGAGGTCGGTTATCGTTTTTGGTCATATCTTCGGTTCTTAGAAAAAAAAACGCATCAAAATACGTTCTGTAGTTTTTACATCCATCTCGAACAAACAGAATTAAAAAAAAAATGGTGTAAAGAATCGTTTATTTAACATAACCCAAGTTTTTTATATATCTTTTTTTATTATATATATTTATTTTATATATATTTCCGATGTACAGACAACTTATTTACGAATTTATAATAGTACAGAAGTCGAGATATAAGATCAAAAAATTCCATTCAATTCGTACAATAGGAAATGGCCGTTAGAAATTCTGGAGTCTTGTAATATTTTTCATTTGCCGCCACCGTGGGCCGTGCTACCAACTTAGTCTTATTTTATATAACAATATGAATAGAAATTTCAACCTTATTGCAGTATATCAAGATACATATTCATTAAAAAGATATTTCATTGTCTTAGCTGTGTATTTTCGCAACGTATCCAGTGTTGCAAGATTATTTGGCTCGGTTTGAATTTGGAATCATATTTTTGAAATCTTGAACGTTTTATAGCAACGGTAGCAGTAACAGAACAAATCGATATCCCATTACGATATTTTATTATCTGCTCTTATTTCACGTCATTGTTTGTCGCCATAACCTTAAACACAATTTTTATTCCTTGTTGCCCTGAAACCTCGATGTGGTTTAAATTAAACTTAAAATTGGATTTATAATCAAATGGACCTTGACGGTCGTTCTCATTCATTGTCTGTCACTGAATCCCATTGCTCTATTGATTGCCTTGCTCAAATACATAGTGGCGATTCAGTTTCAACGTTCCTCATAATATTATGTGAGACGTGTCATTAATTATGACACCATAGGTACACTGACGACGCTTTATATTATAGTACTGCCGTTATCAACTGAGTCGGTCTTGCTCGCTCTCAAAGTTACGTACCACGAGCACCATAATGATGTGTTGTGACGATTATCACTGGGCGACTTAGATGCAACGGGTGCAATATAGTAAAACTGACATCACATTGAGAACTATTTAAAAAAAATATTAAAATCCATCTTTAAATTCGATCGCGTGGCGGCACATTTACAAACAGAAGTAACAACAAAAATTCATTTAACACCAGTTTTCATAATTCAACATTATCAAAATAATCCCACTCAAAAGTTACTCGTCCATATACATGTAATTTGAAAGCAGGCGGGCCACTATACATTAATTAATGAGGTGTAGGCAGGATACATTCAGCTCATTAATTAAAAAAATATTTATTCATTAGCTCAAAACTGGGCCAAGACCAACTTTAGAGTACATGCATTTTTTTTCTTCCTTTATAGTGGGATTATTCAAAGCTCCTTAATGTATTTATTCTTTGTTAATAAACTTAGTTAAGTATATAAAAAAAATGCAAATTATTGATGAGCCTCTTTTTCTGCAGTTTGTTAAAAGAGTCGTTGGTACAAAACGAACAAAATGATTGCAGCTATAAAATTTCCTTTGTTCAAGTTTCTCCATACTCTTCCTCGAAGTAAATTACTTACTAAGTAATTTGTCTGCGTTACTTATTTTTCTTCTTTGACTTCCGTACATTCCTGTTCCAGCTTTAAATGGAAAATAAATCCCTAAGAAACTTTGAAAGCAACTCCAGAGTAATAAAACATCAGTCTAACATATGAGTTTCTAGATCCTTTGACAACATTTGCAAAGTTTTTCTTCACATGACTCCAATTTGTATTACTGTTGCAATATAAGAACACGATACCTAAATCTCATTACTTTAAGGTTAAAATTAGAATAATTATGTAACGCTCGTTACCATTTTATTTAAAACTAGAATAAATTCCAATTATAGTAGACACGTAGCTCTAACTTTTTTAGTCTTACGAAAGCTCAATGTTAATTTGACTTTTTTGTGAACATATCTAGGATTCCTCATTCGCTTTCTGGTCATTATTTTAACATTTGGTTTGTGTTTGCGCAGTATAATAAACTTGGTGTAGCTGGAGTGCACAGAATGTTGTTTGTTTTAGCTTTTGAACGTATGTCGAGGATTTTAAAATTTTATAATGTTGTGGGTGCTGTTACGCTCAGATTTTTATTTCGAAACAGATTGGTTCGTATATTTCAGAGAATATGTAGAAGGTTTTAATGTATTACGGTCCACTAAGTAGTCAAATAACTGGGGGCCGAAAAATATAGTTGGCGAATTGTGGATGTTGAACATCTCTAACGAAGATTTTAATGTATCTACCCGGTAACATCCAAAATTTACACTTTGGAGCCCGGCGTCCTATCTCCCACTCCTTTGACTGTATACGAAACTCTAAAAACTAATATATTTTAGGAAGTGGCAGCGTATTTTAAATTTTTATTTTTCGTTAAGAACTATGGTCTATGCACTAAGACTGACGATATCTTCAAAGAAGTGTAGCTAAAATATCTTTGAAAGCACTTTGTGGATTTCATCTATTGTGTATAAGGCTCCATTGAGCGTATTGTCCGTCCGTGAATGCCGGCAAATCGTATTGCCACCATTACTGTTGATCTCCCCTTCCTTGCTAACTCTACAAGAATGCTTTACAAAGAGGAGAAAACAGACGTTGTATAAGGGTTCTAGTTATATTGGATATGTGATAGGGCTATGTAATTTGTCCAATCATTGCGGATCGAGGTGCAAAAGATTTATATGCGTGTGTTCTTCCTTTATTCGTGAAACTGTTATTATTATGCTATGTAGTTTTTATTGCGACATAATATTTCATGTCCTATGGTCCTACTATTTTCATGCAGACTTCTTTATATATATATATATAAGCTAGGTCCTGACTGATTAGTTTTGTACTAGGGGGCAAAGCTGACATGCGTCATGTCGTGTGGATTATTATAAGCTGTTGTGTTGGACTTACAATTGGATATAGGAAGATATTACCGTACTGTTTTGAAAGGGAGGGAGGATTTGATCCCTAACTACATGTTGTGGTCACCAGCGGTGGCGGGCAAGGTAACCAATCGAGGTTTCAGCGATTTTCTACCTATAGCGAGGCGTACCTGGTTCTCCGGGAACACAGGCAGATGTGACACCGTGCATGTTTAGTCAGTTCGAATCCGACACACCTACCTCATTGTTAGATGAGGCGAAGTCACAGCAGGTTTCTACGCGTATAAAAATGGCATTCATACTGTAGTCGCCCGGGAAAACCTTTTAATCCAACTTCTGGGTATCCCAGTTAACCACGAACGCCACACAGATAACGTGTCACTAACTCATAACTACTGAACATAAAACGCTTCACAAAAGCGTTTACGAGAAAAGTCTTCCATGCACTATCTCCATTATTTAATATTTTCCCGCCGCCCGCGCTGTACCGCGACACATTATCCCATTCAGTTCGCCGTTCATCCCTCGCTATTAGGGTTGCCAAAATAATATTTAGTCAATAGTGCAATCACTATTTTACTGGTCAGCGCGGTGTACATTAAAGGAATACCTACTTGAAGGGGTTGAATCGGGCTTGAATCAGACGTTGATACAAGTACCATGGTCTGATTTTCTGATTCAACTGATCACTGAACTGCTTGTTGTTGTTGTTGAAAAATTGAAGTATTGTTTTCTATAGACTGTATAATCCATAAAAAACAACACCTCCATTAAATATCAAGATATGGTATTTTTCGTCGATTGCTTTGCTTAAGGGGTAAAAATGAATATAATATTTGACCTTTTTTTAATTACATAAATCAGTAGACAAAATGTTGAAAACCCTAGTGACAACATTGGTTTAACGCTAAAAGTAACTAAGGTATGAATGGGCACCGCTAAACCCTCTTACGTCCGTATCAAAAGGAACCCCCGATATGATTTTCACACAAAATTGCTTAACACAAAAGAAATTGGACGCTTTTGTTGAAACATCAAATGGTGGGTATACCGGGAAACAAATATTAAGCTCCGTCGCTCCTACATTTTGTTACATCATGTTCCAAATAAAATTTTAAAGGCTTATACATACTGTGCGAATTATTTTCATATTATATTACAAAGAAAATGTCAAGTCTTGTACTGTTGTGCACATGTGTGATATATTTTGCTGATATTTTTTCACTTAATATAATGACGTTACATAGTTAGAAGGAGTATGCAGAGGTGTAATAATATCACATGTCGGCAAATGTTTTTCCTCTTCATATTGCCGTCAGTCGAGTACTTTTCCATAGGCTTCGAAAAACCACATTTCCTGTCCGTTAGATAAGTACCAGTCTGGGTTACAGGTGGGTAACCCTGACTGGCGTACGTCTGAGTCTTTAAAATTTTATTTTTCACATCCATATACTTAGAGATTAAATTTGATAAATTCTTATTTGAATTATTGTTCATGCACCTAGACAAAACGTCCACGTCTACTTTGCTTCACGCTATTCAAATCAGGTACGATAATCGCAGACGCGCCGCAGGCTTACCGCAGGCGCACGCATCCATCTCCATCACTCGTTTGTCACTTGATTACGTTTAGAAATACGCTACTAGCTACGAACATCACATGCTTATCTAATTTAACTGCCGGAAAGCTATAGACCGTCCAAAGTAACGGAACAGTTACTGGCGGGGCGGAAGCGTCGCGGTGGCGGTTTGTTAAAAGGCTTTCAACGACGCTTCTACATAGTTAAATGTATATTAAGTAGAAAACCGTACCGGTTTTATGAGAAACTGTTTGAATGCTCTTCTCATATGAGAATTATGGTACATTTTGTGAAATTATGAAAATCTTGCATCGGTTTTATTTCTGATACTGATCATTCCAACCTCACGACACGCACTTTTTAAATTGTCGGTAATCTAAATTATTAAAGTTAATGTATATTTGTATGTTCGTATTTTAGAACTTGCCGTACCATTCATTTGATTGCGATAAAACTTTGACACTATGTTTTATCAGTTGCTATTGTTGTGCGTTTGCACTTGCATGAAGATTGGGAATAAAGAGATATAAGATTCTTGGGTATGCCTTGGGCATACAATTAGAGAAAATAAAAACTGCGGCGCTTACAGTGAGTTACAGTTAAGCTTCAAAAGTTTATCAAAAATAAATGCATTACATGAGAAGTATATAAAAAAAATGTTAGCAATTAAAAATAATTACGCTAAAATCTTCATACCTATAAACATCTACGCGAGAAGCTCTTTGTAAAGTTAAACTGCGGCCCACTTCAGGTGGAAACGCGAAAGCGATCCTACAACAATAAGGCCCCCTCAAAACAAACTGGATGCCTAGGCATTGTACACCGTCGACGCTTTCAGACCACTCTTCGAGGCTCTTAATTAAGGGGCGATACGAAACCTCCTAGACGGCTTATGAGTCTATTCAGACGTGTACCGTCTGCACAGAGATAATGAACCTCTCTCGGTTATTACAGCCTATTTTGTTGTTTTTTTTGCTTGAGTTGTCACATGTTTCATGTATAATGGTCATTTATTTGTTATAGCTGAGTTTTTTCTAAAACACAGTATTGTGAGAAAAAAAAAGTTTGAAAGTGGCCGGTTAAAAGGAGAGAAAGACCTAATAGAAGTTGTATGGACTGTGTGAAAGATGATATGACCGGGAAGAAAGTGAATTTTAAACAGACTGTAAACTGAGATAATTGGAAAAAGCACATGATATATGTTTATTGTACCGCCAAAACCAAAATAAATATGGGATAAATAATGATGATGATTGTGAGTCTCTATCTTTTAAACTTGTCAATCTATGTATCTTTTAAACACGGGCATTAACTAAGTATCCCTTTGTCGTTATGACATTCCAAATTAACTCACACGAAATGCATCTAGATATAGATAGGCTCCTGTGAAGGATATACATATTCTTTCCCCAGTAACAAAGGCCGGGTATATGTATGCCGTATATTATGTCTCAAAATATTATATTACTCTATTCCAAACCACGCCGTTCTCATTTCTCGACATTTCTCTTTCCTTCAATGAATCAGACTCCAGATACTACATAAGTATTACTAATTAATAACTTTAAAATAAGAGAACCGCCTCTTTGTAAATCTCTAGGTACAAACAGAGTAACATTTTCGTTTGATTAAATAAGGAAGAGGCAGAATAAACTAACTTCGGTGCCTTCATGAAATCGCTATGAAAAAGATTATTGTAAAAAGATAACATGGTTCCCGCCATTTATCTTGCCGCATGGCGGGCTCTCTGTAAGATTAAATTATTTTTTCCTGTTTTAATCATAAGTAAGAGAAAGTGAAACATTTATTTACAACCTTATCGTGTAGTGCTTTCGTTTCCATCTACGTCTCGTGAATAATAAAATAAATATTTTATCGGTAGACAGTTCTTGTTTAGAGAATGATTGAAAACTGTAATTATTTACCTGTGTGTCCAAAAACTTCGATCTACTAGAATCTTTACATCCAAGGACCAATCCTGGTGGCGCCTAAAGCTTGCACTTTCGAGCACGGGTCCGCTTAAAAAATCTGTTGTGCAGTTTCACCTTTACGAATATCGATTGGAACGATCCATTTCAACTTTCGCATTACAGATTAATGTTACTGTATTTGTCTTTTGGTCCCGTCAATAATGATGAACCCACAAGAGTAACGATCCCACGCCTTGATCGTGGCTTTAGCAGTTACCCTCACGCTTATGAGGTCAGACACACTAGAGACCTAGAGGATCTGACGGTGGAACGGATTGAAAGATTCTGTAAAGGAACAGGCGGTTTGAAGGATCACCGCTGTGGATACTGGAATACCCACGCGTCCCCAAAAGGGAAAATGGAAAAGTAAAACTTAGCCTTGAGATATCGCGGTTGAGGTGTCCGTCCACTGGCGGTGTCCCCGTTGGAAATAATAATACCCTCGTAGAGTAGTACATTTTTTTTCTAAGCATAATTTCAGTGAAATTACTCCTCGATCTCTTTATCAAGCTATACACTGTACTTAGTTAATAGTACCTAGACACGCCACAATCATTATAAAAGTATATGTAGCCCAATCACATAATTCCAATTCATATCTTGTCTGTTGGAGCGCCATGTACGGTTCCATCGCCCATTACTTTTCTTATAGCACTTGTTGCGCTTCAATTAAGTCTAAATTGCTTGAGCTTATTAGCTCGAATAAGTGGCAATTGATTGCCGGACTATTATGGGAATACCGTGCGAATACTGGCTGCAAACCCGTTATGCCTAGCCTTGAGAAACGGGATGCTGTAGAAATCAATTAAGATGAGCTTTCCATCATTTATAGTCTTTTCACTGCTAGTTGTAAGTAGCAAACTAGCACAAAGACAACGCATGGTAGTGGAATACCCTAGCCTGTTAAAAATTGCATCATTGACTCTACTCGCCTTCCCAAGGAACTCTGGTGATATTAGGCGTCAATTATACAGAAAAGGTACTTGTATAAGGCGTAAATAATAATCAAAGCAAAATCGTACGTATCGACACGATGTTGCTTTCATGTCATGTCGAAATGTACGATTTGCCTTGTTAATGTACCTTGAAAATTATTATACCTTTTTTTTTTTTTTTTTTTTTTACGTGCGGAAATCCCTTCGGATACCCCCCCGCTGGCCAGCGGGGGTGGTTATGTCGTGTCTCGACTAGTCCTGGGCGTAGATGAGTCTGCGGCGTCCTCGCCGCAGACTGCGAAACTCGGGGGGCAGGGTTCTTTCCCGCTCCCTCTCCGCCGTCTCTTTCGCGCGCATTACCTGCTCGCAGAAAGAGGCGGCGGCGTGCCACTTGCTCCCGTCGGAGACCACGGCCCTCACCATGGTCTCCAACGAGAGAACGTCCACGCCCAGGACCGCAACGAGATCCCGGCGTTGACTCGCCCACGCAGGGCACTCCACCAACGTGTGGAGCGCCGTGTCTTCGCCAGGATCCTCGCAGTGCTGGCACTGCGGCGTTGTCTCCCGGTGGATGCGCCACAGATACTTACCGAAACACCCGTGTCCGGTAACCATCTGGCACATCCGGTAGGAGAGGTCCCCATGGTCCCTCTCCAACCACTCCTTCATGATCGGTCTCACCGCCGCAATGGTGGATTCCCCCCACCTTGGGTGCTCAAGTCGCACCCTCCATGTCTCCATGAGTTCCTGGCGGAGCAGGGACCGCTGAGCCCTGATTTCTCGGGGTTCCGGCCTATGGCCCCGCTCCAGCGCCTCCTTGCGCCACTGGTACAGCAGCGCAAGGGCTCTCGCTTCCAGGTCCCATGGAGGGGTCCCAGCTAGGAGACATGCCGCCTCGACGGAGATCGTGCGATACCCCCTGATGACTCTGACGGCCATCGCCTTTAACGGGCTGTTAAGAACAGCCACGTTGCGGGCCGCCAGAGTCTCCGCCCATACGGGGGCCCCGTATAGGGCCATACTTCGCACGATCCCCAGGTACAGTCTCCTAGTGGGGGCGTTGGGTCCCTTAACGTTGGGCATCAGCCGCGATAGCGCGGCCGCAGCCCCCCTCAGTTTCGGGACCAGACTTCGGAGATGAGGTCCGAAGTCCCATCGGCTATCGAGTACGAGCCCAAGGTACTTCATCGTGGGCTCGATGCCGATGCTTACGCCCCCTACGGTTATGCTGGTTCCCGCAGGTGGCCCCCTCCGAGGCCCGTGAAAACACATAGCCTCGGATTTGTGGAGAGCCACCTCGAGTCCCAGCCGCCGTATTCGACCCACGACTTGAGCAACCCCTGCCGTGGCCTTCAGTGCCGCGCTTCGGTACGTTGCTCCCCGCGCCATAACGAGGGTGTCGTCAGCATAGCACACTATGCTGACACCCTCGAGCAACGTACCGCGAAGCACCCAGTCGTATCCGATGTTCCACAGGAGTGGCCCTAGGACCGACCCCTGTGGAACACCGCACGACACTTCTCGCCGCCCTGGCCCTAGCCAGCTCGGGTAAACTATGGCCCTCTCGGATAGGTATGCCTCGACAATGCGGCGGAGGTAAGGAGGCACTCCGTGATACGCGAGCGCCTCCCTAACGCAGCTCCAGGGTAGGGTGTTGAAGGCGTTGGCGATGTCGAGAGACACCGCCACCACCACCCCACCCCGCGAGACTACTTCCTCCGCCAGGTGCCTAACGCGCATGATCGCTTCCACGGTGGAGCGCCCCCGGCGGAAACCGAACTGGTTGTCCGCCAGATCTGGCCCCACGTTCGTGAGATGCTCGACGAGGCGCTCTGCAATAATCCGCTCAAAGAGCTTGCACACCTCGTCGAGCAACACGATCGGCCGGTAACCGGATGGCTGGTCCGCCGGCCGCCCCGCCTTCCGGATAAGGACCAGTTTCCCCGTCTTCCAAGCCTTTGGAAACTGGCCCCTTTCGAGGCATGCGCTAAAGAGCGCCACCAGTCGAGGCCCTAGTTCCTCCAGGGCCAGGACCCATGCTCGGCCTGGAATGCCGTCGGGTCCGGGGGCAGTGCATTTCCGGGCTTTAAGCCGGAGCACTGCTACCCCCAGTTCACTCTCCCTGACTTCGGGCACATCGCTCTCGCTATTATGGGCGTCAGGCGCCTGAGGCGGAGCCATACGCGGAGGGACATGCTCCTCCGCTCTCGCTGGGAACAAGGAGCCCAGTATCCCCTCCAGCCGCTCCGGCTGGAGGCTCTGGGTCAGTAGGGGCGCCCTTGGGCGGATTTTGCCCCTGACCGCAAGGTAAGGACGCCCCCATGGGTTCTGCTCCAGAGACTCCAGCAGCTCTTCGCGGGCCCGCCGTTTGGCCTGCTTTATGGCTTCCTGGAGGGTCCTCTTGGCCCCCTTGTACGCCTCATACAGCTCCGCCTCTCGGGCTGCCGCATCATCTGGTCGGCGACGCCTCCGGCGAAACCTGGTGTACTGGCGGCGAGCGGTCACGCACGCTGCTCGCAGCTGTGCGATCTCCGCTGACCACCAGTACACCTGTTTCTTGGCCGGGCCGGGCTTAACCCTAGGCATCGCCGCATCGCAGATATGCGACATGGCTCTCCTGAACCATTCCGTCTCTGCGTCGACATCGGCAGGCCTGGCCGGTGACGGAATCCAGGCCTGCACTATGGATGCCTCCAGGAGAGCCTCCCGATCCAGGCGTCTGAGCGCCCAACGTGGATCCGGGGGATTCGCGATTGTCGGCGGCAGGTTAGTTGGAGGGGAGACGTTGAACCGAATGTACTTATGGTCGGAATCCGTCTCCTCCTCCTCCACCACTCGCCAACCCTGGACGCGGCGGGCGAGAGCAGGGGTCGCGAACGCGACATCCACGACCGAACTGAGCCCCCGCCGCTCCCAGGTGGCGACATTCCCCCGGTTGAGGACCTCTAGACCACGGGTGTTGGCCCAGTCCTCCAGTACTCGCCCCTTGTCATTGGTTTCCCGGGAGCCCCAGGCCTGAGACCAGGAGTTGAAGTCTCCCAGGACCAAGACAGGACGAGGACAGCACGCAGCGAGAACAATGTCCAGTTCAGCGAGCCTTAGCTCAAGCTCGTACTGGTCAAGGCTTGGCGAGAAGTAGACGGCCACGACAGCCAAGCCCTCATAGTCCGCCGCGACACAGCCTCTGCACCTTGCAATGAATGCAAGGCGCGAGGTGTCCGCGGCGGACCCCCCGAAGACGGTCGCTACGCCGTCCAGGTCCACCGGGCTTCCGGGGTGGACCCAGTACGGCTCAGCGACCACGACCACATTAATAGACCACTCCACGATGCTCTGGTACAGAAGATCCTGAGCACCGGTGCAGTGGTTTATGTTCGCCTGCAGGATACGGATTGGTGTGTCCATTAATGGACGTCCATCTCCGCATCCCGCCGCGAATGTGGCCGCTCTTGAGCGGCACCCCCGCTACCCGTTGCGGACGAACGGGGCTTTGGCCTCGAGGCGGCGCAGGTTCTGCTGTCCGCCCGGTGCTCCGCCGCTTTGCCCTCCGCTACGCATTTGTAGCAGCGCGGCGGAGCATCACAAGCACTGGCCTTGTGCCCGGGCTGACTGCAGCGGAAGCACCGATCCCCCACGGTGTCTCCCGCTGTGCATTGCACTCCCACATGCCCCACGGCCAGGCACCTGAAGCACCTGGTCTCGCGGGGCTGCAGGAGTTGCACCCGCGCCTTTAGGAAGCCCCCAACGAGGAGGCTCCGTTCGTCCGCAATTTTCTGCGCCGCTGCGACGGGGCAGTTGACGACTGCTGTGCCGTGACCGGTGGAGCTGAAGCGGATTTCTCCAGCTCTCACCTGATCACGGGGGCAGCCGCCCGCCTCCACGACGGCGGAGATGACTTCCTCCGTCGTGGCCGCGTCATCCAGACCCGAAATGCGCAAACCTGCGCATTTGTTGGGTCTGGTGACGCGGACGGCTTCGGTATCCAGCGACTCCCTCAGCTTGGCCGCTAGGGCGTCGGCTTTGGGGCCGCTGGTGGCACCGGAGACCTCGAGAAGGCGAGCTCCGGTGCGAGTTGTTTTGCACCGGAGCCCCCCCTCAATCTCGAGGGCCTTGAGGTCCACTGAGGCTTTAACCTGCCTCAGGACCTGGGCGTACCCCACGCCCTTCTCCACACCCTCCGTCGTCACCGTCAGGACGACGGCAGTGGAGCGTGGGGCGCGGAGCCTCTTCGGCGCCTTCGCCGCAGCGGCTTTTGCCGCCTTCTTAGCCGCCTTTTTGGCGGCTTTTTTCGCCTTTTTGGCGGCTCCCGCTACCACCCATTCCTCCCCTCTGAAGGAACGCTCGGGTGCAGCGGGAGCGGCGGTTATGGCGGGGGCGGGGGTGCCGCGTTTCTTCCCCTTCCCTTGTGGCGTTGGGGCCACTGGGGCGGCGGGGCCGGGCTTACCACTGACAGCAGCCGCGAAAGACGCAGTCCGTGTCAGTGGGGGACGGTAAGCCCGGTCCTCTAACACGCCAAGCCGCCTCTCGATGGCCGCCAGGAAATTATTATACCTTGGTGTAAACAGCGCTGTGTACTATATCCCAGAAAACAAATAAAAGCCAGAGGTACGAAGACAAACACCTACCAATGCCGCCAGTTTCGCTGGTCACTTCTCCTAATTAAATACAATCAATCAGCTTACAGTCGTAATCCCGTTACTTTCATTTTAATCTTACAAATTTATCTTATGGCATTTTGCCCAGATGCTAACGATTGGATTGAAATAGTAGATTATTAACCAAGGGGATAAAGCAGTGTCTTCTGTCGCGGGTGACGATTTAAATCGCGAGCGTAACGAAGGACTCGAGGTTTACTCCCGAGCGTACCGAGGGTGTTAAAAAGTAAAATCACGAGCGAAGCGAGGGATTTAAGACGAGTCCTGAGTGTAGCGAGGGATTTAAGTTCACCCAAGACTAAGACAGCTTTATCACCGAGGAAAATACTCTACTTTTCGTACCATTTGCGAAAAAATTAACACAATAATAATATGAGATAAGCATTTATTAAAAATAATGACAATTTCAAGTAAAAGTTAACATTCGAAACATTGGGCCAATTATTGATAGAGAGAGTTACATTTTTGTTTGGTACATTTATTGTTGATGAGTTGGTTTGAGTATTTATGAATCGCGCGCGTAATTTTTTTTAGGCAGCATTCCATTTGCAAACATCCTTTGCCCGCGAACGCCGCATATGATTCGAAGCGTGCAAATGGTCAAATGTATGTATAATGCTTTATATACAAACTCAATGGCGTAAACACAGATGTAGTTCAGTATAAATTTCGGTAAGAAATCACATTCTCCCCCTAGAGGATGAATGAAATTCAGAACAATTTTCTTTCCCTGTTTTTAATAGATTAAAAATGACAATTGTTATGTTCGCTTTTTGTGGCATAGAATGTCACTTTTTTGAGCAAAAAGTATCTTATAAATGGGTAGAACTTCAAGTTCAAAATAGTCTACACTAGGCATACGACAGACGGATTTATTTTCTATAAGATAGCATTAGGGTGTCCAGTATGGTGGCCTCTAAAAAAAAATTTTCATTTGGATTTCCTTAACGCAAGACCTCTCAAAAGTTGTCGAATTATCGTAGATCTCCAAAATAGTAAAAAAAAAAAAATAAAGCTATATCTTAAGGGCCCTACCGGTCTTCAATTTTGATATTTTTTTGCTTTTTTATGGAAATATTTGACTCTTGTAGTCGTGAACTAATTATAAACACAATAATTAACTTTTTATTCTATATGTAGTGTTATTTATTTATTTATTTATTTGGACAACCAGTAGTTTTTACATTATCACTTACATCTAAAACATGCAACTATAATATTAAGTTTAATGCACAACATTTTAAGGTGTCACATCATGCAAGTAGTAACATCGGTACCTATAGAAGAAAAAAAGAAAAGAAACAAAACTGAGTACAAATGATAGACTAAAAAAATTGTTTAAAAGTTTTGTATATGAGCTAAATTAATTTAATTTCTGCTACTAATCCTAAGCAACCTTACAACAACCCTTTTGAAAAGTGGTAGTGTATCGGCTAGTAAATCTACCCCTCCACAGATTTCATTATATGTCTTGGACAAACGGGATATGGTTGAATGTTGTTTTAAGTTAGTTCTGGCCAATGGCTTATGCAACAATCCTACGTTAACGAGAGCACGTCTGGGCACGCGACGCGGTACCCTAAAACCGAACGAATTAAGTGATACGAATAATACCATACACGACTTTTCTTTCGAAATCGGAGTGTGTAATCGGTGTGTGTGTAATACTTTAACTTTAATAATTTGTAGTACCTACTTTAGTTTTTAGCATTGAGAATATGCCACGGTAGGCTCGCCTACTTGTTTTTGTTTATGACTACCTGGCAAGCCGGTATAAACAGGTAAGTCGATATAGTAGTCGAGTATATTAACTACACCGATCTACTAACCAATCGATAGTGGAATTATAAGAAAGATAATTTAATTACAAACCTATCGAGGCATATTTCTATTTTAAAAACTATCAGTTGGAATAAAAAAATCTGGTTATCAAAAAATGATTAAAATTAATTTAATTATGGTTAATTAAATTAATTTTAATATTTCATTTAATTAAATGATTTAAATAATTAATTTTAATATTTTAATATTAATTATGGCTATTTAAATTAATTTAAAACACTTTTTGATAGGCAAGTCATCATAGGCATGTTTATAGATTAATAGTATTTGATAAAAAAAAGAAATCCTCTCTGATTATCAGATGGGTGAAGATCGATCTTCACCGACTCTTAGACTATTGACTTCGACGTGTCTTTTCTTTCATTTCTTAAGTCTGACTAATTCCTTTTTATGAACACTACCATTGTGTGTTCATTTTTCTGTAATTTCTGTGATTTTTGATTTCCCTGAAATGTAAATTCATATAAGCTGAGCAATTTGATTGCATACCATAATATAATCATATAATCTTCTAAGTGCAGTTAATTAATGTAACGGGAGTTTATTACCGTAACCTTGTAATTTGCCACGTTCTCAGTTAGTAGACCAAGTGGATTTGGACATGAAGGAATTAATTTTCCCATAGATATGCTCTGAGAAGTGTACATTATAGAAAGTATGACAGTTGCACGATTGAGTCAAAAGTTGAGAAGCGAGCGGCTGTCATGGCATGGACATTATTATGAGAAGAGTATAACATAAACTCATGCCTATATCCCCGAAGGGGTAGGCAGAGGTGCTAGCACCCACATTTCGCCAGTTTATGTTTAGGTCCCAATGTAATAGGGGCGAGCCTATTGCCATTAACCGGGCACTTATAAGCCTGCGATAAATACACACATAACTTCGAAAAGCATCGAAAAGTCATTGGTGTGTGCCATGGTAAAACCTGGGATCGAACCCGAGACCTCGTCTCAGCAGTCCATTACCCATACCACTAGGCTACCGCGGCCCCACGAAATTATGAGAAGAGATTTGAGTAATATGCGTGTATGGGGCCCCACGAAAATCTTCGGGGTCAAGTCAATTTCACGTGCAAGCCGCAACGCCTGCTGGTTGATAAGACCCTGTATAAATTCTGTCTCAATCTGGTCTCGATCTCATGTCGATCCCTCATATATCAAAAAAGTTTTGTTGAAAATTTTGTTTCGAGAACACCTTTTTTGACACTTGAGTGATCAACATGAGATCGAGACTAGATTGAAACTGAATTTTGAACATCGTTTTATTACGAGAACTTGCCCTCAGATGTTGATGATGATGTTCTATTCGACAACTGCCCAAGTATACCGATACCAATCTGTAAGTCATCGGCACTTTCATTTTCAATCTCCACGTAAAATACATATATATATGTAAAAATATATAAAAAATGGATGTAAATAATTATATCATCAGTATTAAATAGTAATAAGTTTACAAAAAGCGGCCGAGTGCGAGTCGGACTCGCCCATGAAGGGTTCCGTAGCAGTAATTAACATAAAAATGCATTTTTAAAATTTTATATTTGATTTGATTGAATGAAAGGTAAATTGCGTTTTACTATTTATGACGTATTAAAAAAAACTACTTACTAGATCTTGTTCAAACCAATTTTCGGTGGGAGTTTACATGGTAATGTACATCATATATTTTGGAAGTATCTCTGGCGCAAACTATTCAGTTTAGAGAAAAAATATATTAGAAACCTATCGTGCGGAAATCGCTTCGGATACCCCCCCGCCGGCCAGCGGGGGCGGTTATGTCGGGCTTGAACCGACTAAAACCGCACGCCGTCTCGGGTCTACAGACGCCGGGGTGTAAGGTTGCCCATAGAGCATAACCCTCGCACCCCGGCTGACCCTGGGTCATCTCCGGTTTCGAGATGGCCCCCTCGGGTTTGGGAACCACGGTGTCCCCGTCTTGCCCCGGTTTGGGGGAGGGGCGCTAGTCGCTCCACCGTCCCGGCCTGCTTCTGCTGGGGGACAGGCGGCCTCACCTGCCACCCCCAGGCCTGCGCTCATATCCATAGATACCTCACAAGTATGGGTTAGATGAAAAAATAAATTTTGAGTTTCAGTTCTAAGTACGGGGAGCCCGGAATAATTTGAGTTGATTGAATGAAAGGTAAATTGCGGTTTACGATTTATGACGCATTAAAAAAAAACTACTCACTAGATCTCGTTTTTTTAGCTTTATCGTTCTCTTATTTTAGAAGTTACAGGGGGGGTTTCATTGTGCCACTTTGGAAGTGTATCTCGCGCAAACTATTCAGTTCAGAAATAAATGATTTTAGAAACCTCAATATCATTTTTGAAGACCTATCCATATATACCGCCACACGTAATCATCTAACCCACAGACGAACAAAAAAATTTGAGTTTCAGTTCTAAGTACCTACCTATGGGGAACCCCCAAAATTTATTGTTTTTTTCTATTTTTGTGTGAAAGACTTAATGCGGTTCACAGAATACATCTACTTACCAAGTGTCAACAGCATAGTTCTTATAGTTTCGGAAAAAAGTGGCCGTGACATACGGACGGACAGACAGACAGACATGACGAATCTATAAGGGTTCCGTTTTTTGCCATTTGGCAACGGAACCCTAAAAGGGTAGATATTGCACTCGCGTCGCGCTCGGAAACTGGTGAAACAAATACAGAAAATCATTGTAATTTCTCACTCTGTCAATAAAATATTTATATCTATTGACCCATGCACCCCACGCTTTTTAAAAATAAAATACACTTTTTTGTTTACACTATTATTAATTTATATTAATTGAAATTATTAACACTATTCTTAATTTAAATTTATTAAAACTTATTTTCTATTTTTTTAGTTCGGTTTTCTATAAAAAGCGTGTTTTTAGTTTTTTTAAACTATTATTTTTTTATTAGTAGGGTTTTGGTCAGCCGTAAAATCTGCCTTATGTTTTATTGCAATTGTTTAAGTAAAACTACCAAAAAACGATAACCGATCTCCGAGGGGTGGAGCCGCGGGCATCAGCTAGTTCTAAATAAACTTCTCAAGAACTGGATGTCGAATGCCCAGTGCGAAGTTGAGGCAGGTCGCCCATAGGCAGTTATTACCTGTTTAATTTTGTTTTCATAATAAACTTAAGCCTGTATGAGAATTGGGGACCCATTTTGAACGAAAATATACAGATAACGACAGTGTTTTGTGATAATATCTTGCTTTCACAAATTTTGTTTGGCAGTAGCTTACGACTTAAGACTATTTCTCAATCCCTCAATCCTCTATGTGTGAACTTGAGACCTTTACCTCGCTTTTTAGACTTTCACAAATTCTGATTTAAACTTTTACAATTCTTTGGGAATGTTCATTAAATCCTAAGCACATTCTCAAAAAGTTTTAACAATTAGGTCCTCACACTACACACACAAACTAATGATATCGATAGTATTATTAACCGACTTCAAAAAAAGAGGAGGTCCTAAATTCGACTGTATTTTATTTTTTGAAATTCCTTTTTTTTATAATCCATATAAATACTCCTTACTAATATTATAAATGCGAAAGTAACTCTGTCTGTTACACTTTCACGCCTAAACCACTGCAGCGATTTTGATGAAATTTGGCACAGAGATGAACTGGAGCTTGGAAAAGGACATAGGCTACTTTTGCCGCATAAAACAGGCTTAAAGTGGTGCAAATAGGGGATGAAAGTTCGTCATTTTCAAAGATATCGCGATGAAACTTTGTAATAATATTTGCCGTAGAGCGTTTTTGAAATATCAACCCGTGCAAGAGGGGATGATAGTTCGTATGGACGACCACGCCAGATAACTGACATCCACGCCGGCGGAGCCGCGGGCAACAGCTAGTAATAAATTCATACGCTATAGTGCGTTTTTGAAATTCTGACCTGTGGGGGGACGATACTTCGTGTGGACGTCCACGCAAGATAACTGACATCCACGCCGGCGGAGCCGCGGGCAACGGCTAGTATTTTATATTCCTTGAGAAGATTTTTTTTTTACATTTAGGACACGTCAATTTGACTTCACCTCGCCTGATGGTAAGCTGAAGGTAAAGTCTCAGGAAAGAGGGCACCATTACATACACGTCTTGTAAATAATGACCGTGTTTAATTTAAAAAAATCTTGCAGATTTTAAAGCTTTATTTACTGATCGAACTGAAGATAAACCATTGATTTATTTTAATAAATCAATGGTTCCCCTGCCCGGCTATGCACTTGCTGACCCCTGAACGCAATCAAACCGAAATTGAATTACTATGGAGGGTTGTTCGCAATCTCGCACGGTGGTACCCATCCGGCCGAATTTTGTGACAAATTTGTGTCATCAAATTTCTACCACCAGTGATGAACACCTCATCCTAAAGATTTAATACGAGGCCTTACGCCTGTTCTCATATATCCAAAGATAGGCAAAGGTTTTTTCAGCTGTTTTCGATCCCACATAATACCGAATGGACTAGTTCTTTTATTTTTAGTCAAATCTATGTAAGCCCTTCGTACCATAAGAATATTATACAGTCACAAATGCTGTTATCTAAAGGAAAAAGTAACAGTCATCAATATTGATTATTCATTTTAATACAAATGATACGCCCAATTATTCACGAACCGAACATCAAAGTCAAGGCATATCATATCTAAGTTACATGTAACGTCAACATCTGTCTGCCTTTAACCTAATTGAATTTTATCTAGGGACATTATTAATATATAAACCTATATTAAGAGAGGGTGCAAATCGAAGTTTTCTTTCGAATTCGGAGTCCACTGTGATTTTTAATTACCTATAACGCGTGCCTATATCCCGTATCAGGTGCCTTACAGGAGGCCTAACTAGAGGTCATTACAATCACGACTACATACTAGATACATGTTAAAGGAGAGAAGTCGCTACCGCAAAAGTCAAGATAAGCACAGCCCCCCCAACCCCGGGCTCCGAGGTGTCGAATTGCAAACTTGGAAACGACTGAGACTGGCGCTCAGATGACGATGGAGAAAATATGGATATACCTTATAGTATCGGTAATGTCATAAGCTCTATTCACTTGTGGTATTCAACCATGCTTAATACAACGTGTTTGAACAGTACTAGTCGAACCTGTATGATAACAGCCGAAGTTTCGAAGAACAGTCAATAGTTACGCTGTGTTAAAAAGTTCGTGTAAACATTTAGCCTACTGCTTAGCACCTCAGGTACTTATGGCCAGAGATAATATTTTAGGAACAGTGGCTGACCACGGAAACGTCATTCGGCCAACGACCTCACAACCACAACTTGATTACTATGTGAAATTATTGTGAGATTACATTACAAGTTCTCAGTTACTGAGGATTAGTAATTATATAGTACCAGCTATACTATAGGGTGTAGAGGAATGAAAAGTTTTAAGTGCATGTAATAAACAGTACTGGAGCCAAATACTTATATGTACATACATACATAAACTCACGCCTATATCCCCGAAGGGGTAGGCAGAGGTGCTAGCACCCACATTTCGCCAATTTATGTTTAGGTCCCAATGTAAAAGGTGGCGAGCCTATTGCCATTAACCGGGCACTTATAAACCTGCGATAAATACACACATAACTTCGAAAAGCATCGAAAAGTCATTGGTGTGTGCCATGGTAAAACCTGGGATCGAACCCGACACCTCGTCTCAGCAGTCCATTACCCATACCACTTACTTACGGTACTTCGCGTACTTCTATGTACGACTAAACAAGCTGTTTAGAACAAAATATTGTGTCTTGTTTCCGGAGGTGAGGCGGGAATTGGGAAGGGTTACAGGGTGCAAAGACAAGATAAGTGAGTTACTTAATGAATTTTTATACCTAATCTCTATAGACATAGGGCGCCTTTTATGTAGTGTCATCTGTATGACAGCGCTACAAAGAGTTGCGCGTAGTTGATGGTCGGTTGATGGCTATTGCAATACCAAATGTTTTGTGCCTTATGTACAGATAGGCCTCAAAATTCATTATGTAGATTCTGCACCCCGTTCCAGATTCAAAATGCATTCCCGTGTCACCTAGAAACCGTGACATATTTTGACCTTGACTTGTATACAAGGAAGTAATTGATTGATGGAAGTATTACATATTCGCGTAAACTTCCATCAATATCATGTAGACGATATGCAATTTAGCTGAATGTTCTTTTTAGTGTGTATGATAGGCAAGTTAGCGATATTTTCACCGATTATGAACCAATATAATGGTTATTTTTTATTGAATAGGCCATTTAGGCCTCGAGGATTATCCTATTTCCATTCCCATCCCATTCCATTTAGGAATGATTTTTTGAAACATTTATTATACTTTTTCTTCATATAGATACATTACATAAGAGTATAAAGTAAAATTTATGCGCATCTGTTTATTTCACGCGTTGTTCTAAACCACACAACGGATTTTGATGCGGTTTTCACTTTCATTTTGTTATGTTTATACGGGTTAGTATTTATAATATATTCTAATTAAACTTTAGTTTAACAGAGAAATTCAATGTTTTGAAAGACAAAGGAAGACATCAAATTGCATCCCTAAGAAATCGGAGGAAGTTGCTAGTTACGTAGTGAATTATGTAAAAAGATCCCCACCAGTCTGTCTGAACCTCCGAACGCGAAACTACCGAACGTATTTTTATACGGTTTCCACCAGTAGTGGTTCAAGAGGAAGATTCAGATGTGGAAATTATTAAAATTTTGTATAAATTGGCTGAAATATGAAGATAATAGTAGAAGAAGTCAGAAAAAAAGCCTACTTCCCATGCGAAACCGGGTCGATTGGTAGTTGCTTTATATGTCGAAAAATATTTAAAAAAATTTAAAGCCTTAAACACCCATTTCAATGCTCTCTAAATAATACATTAACCCCAGTTAAATGCAGGGTACTTGCAGTAAGTCATTATAAATAATAAATTCATAATTTGAGTTCGAAATTCCCAGTAAGTGGTACCGAGTCACCGACGGCGGTAATCATAGGCCAGCGACCCCATGGGTCGATAATACTTCATCGTTTTTACGTTTTTAATAGTGGTGTGCTGAACACCACTATTGTACATGATATAGTTTTTTCTCTGCAAGAAACGGTTAACCATTGATAGATCATAATCGATTGAAGCTGATTTCGTTAGCGAGATTTATCAAAATTAAACTGCGTTATCATAAAGCTATCTTCTAAATTCAGCACCAATCCCGGTTGCATCCAAGTAGTTGGCACTTTGGAGGGGTCTGCTCTCGTATTTTTCCTTTGGCTTTTAAGGGTCGCTCGACGGCCGTTGGCCTTCCAACCGCGAGAGGAAAGGCTGCGCCCGAGCCTCATCTCTCTATCAGTAGGTATACTGGCTTGCAGGTGAAGTTGACTTGGGCCCCGAAGAGGAGAGGTCACGTACCGAGCCTATGGTATTTCATTTATGAAATTCCTAGGTTGTGGTTCTTTTTAGGCTCCGTACCTCAAAAGGTAAAAAAGGAAACCTTATAAGATCACTCTCTTGTCCGTCTGTCCGTCTGTCTGTCTGTCCGTGTGTCACTGGTTTTTTCAGGAACGGGTGGACTTAGGAAGTTGAAATATTATAGTAGTATAGTCCCTATTAGATGTATAAAAATCAAGGTCCTTAGTCAACGTGATAAGAAGTTATGTGCAAATTTAAATTTCGCTTTTCAACTTTTTTTATTTTTCTTTTAACCAACATTAACAATTCTAGGTCCACCGTCCACCGTATCCTCTTTAAGTTATCCTATTGAGTAGAAAACCTATATGTTAGTTGCCGTAGACATAGAATCACGAAATTTGGCAAAAAGTAGGGTCTTGCAGCACAAATGAAGGAAATATTCCAAAAAATAAAAATAGGTTGAAAATTAATGTAAATTTAGTTTTAATACAAGTTTTTATCGATAATGGTTCAGGCGCGAGTCCAATTCGCTCTTGGCCGGTTTTTATTTTTATGTTGTACGTACTTATGTAAGTTTTATGAGTCGCGTTTGATAACTACTCTATCGTCGTATCGTTTTTATGATGGAAGACGCTTCGCTAAAGTATACGAGCTACTTAACGAACGTGCTATGTATCGTATCGTAGAAATAATAATAAATGTACACTCAGCTAAACGCACGTTGGAGACAAAAGTAAAATAGGTGCTGGGAAAGAACCTCCCTGTAACAATTGCTTCTTGCTAGTTATAGTACAGTATACTTGAACCAATTCCGTCTCTCAGTGTGGGTCCCCATCAAGATCTCTTGATTGACAAACGAGGCTCTTGTGCAGGCTACCCTTTTGTGGTTGGGGAAGTCAGAAGACAGTCGCTCCCGTAAAAGTCAAGGAAGGAAGGAAAGTAGGAGATCCCTCCTAGAAGGGCCCCGAGATCCAAAGTGCATTGACGCATTCGATTCCCCTTTCAGATAAATGTACAAGTAATTGGATTTTCTGTTAAATAATTATCAGAAATTATGTAACATAAAAGCCTATTATTCTTTTGCCACTCAGAGTCAGTTAATCAAAATAGGCACGCCTCGTGTAACGTTGCACTCAAAGCAGCCGACGTATTATATTATGTAACTTTTAATACTACATGTCCTTTTAATACACCTCTTCCCCTCTCCCCCTTCAAAAATATACAAGTTTGAATAGGTATATATATTTATATATATATTTATATAAAAATATAATATAATAATAATATAATATAATATAATAATATAATAATAATAATAATATCCTAAATAATTTCCAACACTAGTATCAACCAGTCAGCTATTTTTGTGCTTTAAATCAAATTAAATTTAGATAAAATCTGTTAAATATATAATCAACTACAATAGTGCAATAAACCATCAAGGGAAAAAAGTATTATAAAATTGATCCATACAACAAATATGTAAGCAAGAATATTATATCTCACAACAATTATTGACATGACAGTTTCTGTCTGTCAAAAACAAATACTGAAAATGCACAAAAATAAGTATCGATTATGATAACAAGAGCCAAGGCACGAGCAGCAGCACGCCCAACAACCCCGGACTCGTCGCTCAGCTCCGTCCCGCAGCCACCAGCCAGTTCTCTGGGTGTGACAGCGACGTCGAGCTCAAGTTCCAGCGACGAGTTTTTCTCCCCGCCGACGTCGCCAACACCTGTGCGTCGGCAGGGGAGAGGCCGGCCACCGACTGGCTTGGAGCCCCGACGCCCACCGGCTTCGAATAGGGCCCCCGCTACCGGTGGTGATGTGCACCGCATGCGATGGACTACTTCTATGAACGAAAACGTCATGCGGGCATATTTTGTGGCTACAGAGGGAGGAGTCAACCTTACTGCGTACCGTGTTCGTATGTTGCCTTTGTTTCAGGTACTTGAACCAACTATCAACGTATCCGCACAACGGCTATCGGATCAAGTGCGGGCCATCCAACGTTGTCATTTGTTGGATGACTCTGTACTTGAGAGGCTACGCTCTAACATACGAAGTAGCCCGGGTACCACACCCTCTCCGCAAACAGTGAGACAACCAGGCACGGAGACCATCTCACAACACATCTGTAGCGAAGAAGTGATTGATACCAGGGCTATAGACGTAAGTACCGAGTACGACGAGCAATTAAGGAGTGCTTTGGAATGTGCTATGCGGGAATATCGTTCCATGCCTTTTGTTAATAGACCTCGCCTACCACGTTTGCCAACGCATAAAAAAAATGTAGCGCTAGTGTGTGCCCTGGATTCGTTATTATCAGATTATTTTGATAATAGCGAAGATCTCGGTGATACACATTCAATTCTTTATTGCGCGGCCGTCGCAGTATGTCGAGTAGCTAATGTTCAATTTCCAAAGTGCGACTTAGCTACTCGACCGAAATCTGCTGTGCCGGCTTGGCAATTTAGAATTGAGCAACGTATCACCGAGACTAGGGCACTCATTGGAAAGCTCATTTGTTTCAGGTCGGGCATTACCCGCCCAAGAGTGATGCGCTTTGTGAGTCGAGCGTTCTCGGGGTCTGATATTAGGCCTCAAGAATTTTTGGCACGAGTCACAGAGCGTATCGACTACCTGAAACAAAAAGTTTATGCGTGGGCAAACCGGATTCGGCGGTATAAAAAAAGAGTGGAGCGATATTCTCAGAATCGCACGTTCCAAAGGGACCAAAGGTGGGTCTACAGAGATTGGGAGCGCCCTGATTCGACTGGGGCTGACGTGTGTCGACCAGATGATGATATTACTAATACATTCTGGCGTAATATCTGGTCGATGCCCGTCAGTCATACGGAGGGTGATTGGATGCAGGATGTTGAGCGATCGTGTGAGCCTATTAAGATCATGGATCCAGTTACTATACTGCAAGAGGATGTAACCGATGCAGTCCGTCTGTTGCCTAACTGGAAGTCAGCGGGACCAGACGGACTGCAAAATTTTTGGTTAAAATGGCTGAAAAGCTCACACGGTCGTTTGGCATCTCAATTCCAATCATGTATTGAATCAGGATTGATTCCCAATTTCATGACCACTGGTGTAACCCACCTTCTTTACAAGTCCGGTAGTGCTACGGACCCTAAAAATTATAGACCGATCACATGTCTTCCTACGGTCTATAAGCTTCTTACATCCATCCTGAGAGTAAAAATATCTTCACACTTAACCGACAATTCTATCATGTCTATCTCTCAGAATGGATGTAGAAGTGGGGCTCGTGGCACTAAAGAGCTCCTTATAATTGATATGGCCATTAGCCAACAGGCACGCCGTAATCGTAAGGACCTGGCGACATGTTGGATAGACTATAAAAAGGCCTATGACTCCGTGCCGCATACGTGGCTCTTGAGGGTGCTTGAGTTGTATAAAATTGATACAACTCTATGTACCTTCCTGAAGGCATGTATGGGGCAATGGAGTACGGTCCTTTGCTATCCAGGGTGTCGACGGACCTGCGAGAATGGCGGGCTGATAAGGATAGAGCGGGGCATATTCCAGGGTGATAGTCTTAGTCCATTATGGTTTTGCCTGGCACTGAACCCTCTTAGTTATATGCTGGAGAGTTCAGGGTTAGGCTGTCGATTGCGGAGAGATGGTCAGGTTATATCCCACCTCCTTTACATGGATGATCTTAAATTATTTGCCCCCAACAATTCCCAACTGATAGCGTTACTAAAGATGACCGAAACCTTTAGTAAATCTATCAGGATGGAATTTGGTGTGGACAAATGTGCGGTCATGCATGTAAAAAGAGGGGAGATTGTGGAATCTGATGGGGTTGAGCTCTCAGATTCCACAAAACTCAGGTCTCTCTCTGCAATCGACACCTATAAATACCTGGGTATGTCGCAGGCGTTAGGCATTACAGAAGCTAGCATGAAGCAATCGTTACGGGAACGTTTCTTTGGCCGCTTGAAAAAAGTCCTCAAAAGTCTTTTGTCAGGCGGTAATAAGGTGCGCGCCTATAACGGTTGGGTCATGCCGGTTTTAATGTACTCCTTCGGCATACTCAGGTGGACTCAGACGGAATTAGACACCCTGGATAGGAGAGTCCGTACGCTTCTTACTGCATACCGAATGCATCATCCGCGTTCATCTGTGATGAGGTTGTACATACCACGGAAATGCGGGGGACGTGGCTTTTTAAATGCCAAGTCCCTCCATAACCGTGAGGTGTGCAACCTCAGGGAATACTTCCTACACAATGAAGCTGATATGCATCGTGATGTAGTAAGGGTGGATAACGGATTTACCCCGCTAGCTTTGGCTAAAGAGAACTGGCGCAAACCTGTGGTATTAAGTATTAATGACCGCATGGATGTATGGAAGAGCAAGGAGTTGCATGGACGTTTCTATCGGGCTCTTCATGGGTCTGTTATAGACTTACCAGCATCTGTGTCTTGGCTACGCTTCGGTGACCTATTTGGGGAAACCGAAGGTTTTGTGTTTGCAATTATGGACGAAGTTGTGATGACGAATAATTATCGGAAGTATATTCTAAGGGATGGTACGGTTGACATATGTCGGGCGTGCCACCGTCCCGGAGAATCCCTTAGACATATAATCTCTGGTTGTTCTCGTCTTGCCAACGGCGAGTATTTGCATAGACATAACCAAGTAGCCAGGATTGTTCATCAACAGCTTGCTCTAAAGTACAACCTTGTGGAATCAGAGGTACCGTACTATAGGTATGTGCCCGACGCAGTTCTCGAAAATGGGCGTATCACGTTGTACTGGGATCGATCTATCATCACTGACAGGACTATTGTAGCTAATAAACCTGATATAGTGTTGATAGATCGATCAGAGCGCCGCGCAATAATTATCGATATCACCATTCCTCATGACGAGAATCTTGTGAAAGCCGAAAAAGAAAAACAAATAAAATATTTGGATTTGGCTCACGAGGTTGTCGACATGTGGAGTGTGGATTCGGCGATTATTGTTCCGATAGTTGTATCGGTGCACGGACTGATTGCCAAGAGCCTCGAACAACATCTCCAGAGGCTCGCGTTAGGCAGTTGGGTCAAGGGCTTGATGCAGAAGGCAGTGCTCCTCGACACGGCACGTATTGTGAGGAGATTCCTCTCTCTGGAGCCCTAACCACCGGTAGCTTGGTCCCTGTTCCCGATGCCGGTGGCCCACTATTTTTTATATTTTTAAATATATTTGTTTTTTTTTATATGTATAGAATGTATTTAAAAATATGATTGATATGTATTTAAACTTAAATAAAGGAAATAATAATATAATAATACATAGATAAGTTAGACGCAAATATTGATATAGGCATCCTTCAGAAACAAGCAGTAATACACACATCAGTCATACTCAGCAAAGTGCTTGGAGATACCGTCTTTGTAAACAACACACAAGACCAAACCACACAACAATCACCTAATACACAACATCTACCAGTTACACCAGATTTACAAACAAGAGGCAGAGGAAAACCAAGAGGAAGAGGTATTACACGCACACAAACAATACAAATACAAGAACAGTCATCCACGCAAGAATCATTTAACACACAGTCAACACCCGACACAATGCTTTCGTCATTCACACAGCAACCATTAATCACGCAACGATCAGCAGGCACAGTCAACTCACGAACAGTGTCAGACATGCAAGAGCTTTCGGTTGATATGGAGGGAAGAAGTGGAAGAAGAAGGATCAATAGCACACAGTCATCAAACACACATCACACGACAGACACACAACCACACATTCTGCCACACAACATTTGTAGAAGAAGAGGAAGGGGACGAGGAAACAACACAACACGTGCTAAAATATAGTAGGGGGAATGGCTACCTTCTTTCTCGCGGGCTGCGGGACGAGGTACCCATTAACACTGACACAATATTGTCGTGAAAGAGAAAAACTCTTGAAAAATAATATAATAATATAATATAATATATTTTATATATTTTTTTTTTATTTATTTGTATATATATTTATTTATTATTTTTTTTTATTTTTTTTTTATTTATTTTTTTTTTTATTTTTGGGGTGTGTGTTGGGTAACCTCCTCGAGTGTCGCTCCGATTCCGATCCCGCTGCAGTCCGGGGGGAACGGAATCGGAGCGGCCGGTACACCCTGGGCGGCGGTCAATGGCTTCCCCTTCACCCCTTCATGGGGTTGGCATTGATCGTCGGCCAATACCCAACGTGGCGGGAACACATCGCTCTCCGTACTCCTCTGCTTTCAGAGGAGACAGGATGAGCGATGCTGTTAGTGGTGTGATGGCCCAGGGTCAGCCGGGGTGCGAGGGATATGCTCTATGGGTAACCTTACACCCCGGCGTCTGAAGACCCGAGACGGCGTGCGGTTTTAGTCGGTGCAAGCCCGACATAACCGCCCCCGCTGGCCGGCGGGGGGGTATCCGAAGGGATTTCCGCACGATAAAAAAAAAAAAAAAAAAAAAAAAAAAAGGTATATATATTTAAAAAAATCGCAACCATCTACTAAAAACCTTAAGGAGTAATGAACCGAAGTATATACCTACTGTAAAAAAGAAATTAGTTAAAAATGTTCAATAATCTTGTAAAATACTCAAATACATCTTCCAAAGCTTCTAAGACAACCTATTTATTAACAATACTGTAATAAAATTTTTACTTCATAGCTCCTTTGTCATGACTTCTCATTATATTCTATCTACTGATTTAGAAATTCCTGGTTTCTCACAAAAAATCTTCTACAATGAGCGCCTAACCAAGGAAAACCGACTACTTTTTCGTGAGGCAAGAACAAAATCAAAGGAAAATGACTACTCCTTCTGCTGGTGTACACAGGGGAACATTTATGTTAAATAGCGTGAGGGCAGGCCTGCCCTGCCGGTACGCACACGCGACGATCTTCTGCGTATTTTCAATTCACCCATCTGAACTTTTTTATAAGACCGCATCTCATGCACACTTTTATAAGCCCATTATATACAATATACATCTATATCATACATTATACATCTTCTTATATATAATATTATATGATAGGGATGTCAATAATTATACCACACTACACAGCACTATACGTATATCTGATAATATGATCACGTTATTATTTTATTATATTTATTACTATACTTTCATATATAAACACACAATAAGTCACAATAACTATATTATACAAAAAATGTACAGTATCACAACAAACAAAATAATATTATTAAAATACAATATGTTGGGCATTGGTAACCATCATAATCATATTGCTCTATGTCTAACCTTCCTGAGGCCTTACTATTATTACACCCATGATTGATAAACACATTGAAGAGTTAGATTCTTTATGTATAAATTGTCTTACAGTACCAATGCCTGAAAAATGTGCATCAATAACAAAAAACTATAACTTTAAAATATTGACATTCAACAGTAGGAGCATCACAAAAAATTATGACCAATTTAATGTATTCCTTAAAAGAATGAACATTTCCGTCGACATATTAATTTTTACAGAATGTTGGTTAGATGACTGTACTATAATACCACAAATGCCATCATACACCAGTTTTAATACAAATAAAATTATTTCCCAAAACACAGGAGTAGTGGTTTACGTTCACGATTCACTAAGCGCAAGTGTTACAGAGCCAGATGTTAGCGATGCTAGCGTATTGCAGGTAGAACTCAGCAATATGATTACTCTCCTCGCTATTTATCGACCACCCTCAGGTCACTGCAAAAGGTTCCTTCGATCCTTGCATTGCCTCCTGGACAAAATCTCAGGCAAATCAACGGTACAAATTCTTACTGGTGACATGAACATAAATTTACTTTCACCGAAATGTGAAGAGGATCGAGTAGAATATTTGTCCATAACTGCAGAACACGGCCTTTTCCCTGCAATTTCAAAACCAACAAGGGCGGACGCATGTCATGATCATATATTTGTAAACGCCGTCAGAAATGTAGTTGGTGTAATTTGTACATCTAGTATAACTGACCATGAAATGAAATGAAATGAAATGAAATGAAATGAAAGTTTATTTGTCAGAATATGGGTGAGTGGGTACAGAAATTTTAGATGTTCGCATTTTAGGTGCAAGCCATACTCTACCACTGTGTGGCGTACAAAAATATGTCTTACAATTAAAATTAAATTATTCGAAAGTTAAAATTATCATATACATTATCATGCACATGCACATGGTGTTGCTTGGCCTAATTGGAAACAGAACTGTTAAGCGTTGCCTGGACCGAACTATCACCAAACGTGATACAGAGGCTATAAAGAAAGAACTTGGGGAGGTTGACTGGCTCCAATCGTTAAGCAGTGCAGGGGTGAACCAGAGAGTAACTAGTTTTTGTGAGCAGCTAACCGATATTGTTAGCAAGCACACACATATGACACGAATATGCCACTCAAAATATAATATCAAACCATGGATCACACCTGGTCTTATTCGATGCATGAAACATAGGGATCGATTACATCTCAAGACCAGAAAAGCACCAAGCGGCTGCCTCTTGCGCATAATTTACAATAGATATAGGAACTTCTGTAATGACTTGTTGCGTAAGCTAAAAACAGAATATAATAATAGTGAACTCTCGAACAGCATAAAGAGTCCTAAAAAGATGTGGAAGACCATAAAAAACGTATGCAACCTATCAGCAAATAAAAAAGAGCCTAAGGAACTTTTAACTATATCTAATGGTACAGACGCTGTACAATCATTGAACAAATGTAGTACTTATTTTTCAACAGTGGGGCAAAACCTAGCCAATGAGATATTGAAACAGCTTCAGCAGAGCCAGAAGGCATTAGCAGCTAAGATCAGCAGCAGACTTATATCCAACTCATTCTTTCTGCAACCCACTGACGAAATTGAAGTAGAATCTCTGATACTATCATTACAGAATGATAAAGCACCGGGTAGTGATGGATTGACTAACAGCTTCTTAAAAGAAATAAAAAATCTAATTGTACCACCTCTAACTGATATATTTAACTTGAGTTTACAATCTGGTATATTTCCTGATGCCTGGAAGACTGCGTCGATTACGCCAATTTACAAACACGGCCCTAAGGATGCTCCGGAAAGCTACCGACCGATCTCGCTACTGACAGCGTTTTCGAAATTACTCGAGAAGCTGGTTAATGATAGACTGATTAAATATATAGAATCTCACAATCTTGTCTCCGATAGGCAGTTCGGGTTTAGAAGAGGCAAATCGACTGATGACGCCGTTACACTGTTAACATCAACAGTTTCGTCTCACATTGACAAAAGACGGTTCGCCATAGGTGCATTCTTGGACCTGGCTAAGGCGTTTGATACCGTTTCAGTTCCGATCCTTTTAGCGAAATTGGAAAAGAAATTTGGCATACGTGGTATAGCCTTGAAATGGTTTGAGAGCTATCTATCGAGAAGGAAGCAGTGTCTTAAAGTGAGTAACTCTAAAAGTGATCTGCATACTATCAATTTTGGCGTCCCACAGGGTAGCGTGCTTGGCCCAACGCTCTTTATAATGTATATGGACGATATTCACGATGCGATCAATGCCAATACAATATGCTATGCCGATGACACTGTTGTCATATTTGATGGTGCAAGCTGGGCTGAGGCATTTTCGAAAGCTGAGTCAGGCCTGTGGCAAGTATCAGCATGGTTGCGTTATAATTTATTGACACTGAACGCCAGTAAAACTAAATATGTTTGCTTTCACAAAACAGCTGCATCGGCCCCTTGCACGTCTCTTTGCATCAAATTACACAACTGCAAAGAAACGAAAGGTTGCAACTGTGAATTCATCCAAAGGACAGCTAGCATTAAATACCTTGGCGTAATCATTGACCAAAACTTGGGCTTTAGGGAGCATATCATAGTTTTGTCAAACAGAGTGCGGAAAACTGCAAACATAATGAAACTACTACGTTCTTCAGCGCCAACTGACATCCTGAAATTGTTTATTTTGCCCTGAATCAGTCGCTTATAACGTATTGTATAGGAAGCTGGGGTGCTGCTCAGAAAACCTTCCTTATGCAATTGGAAAGAGCCCAACGCGCAGTACTGAAAGCCATGTACCAAAAGCCCGTTAGGTATCCCACAACACATCTCTACAAGGACAGCAAGGTACCTACCGCACGCCAATTGTTTATATTGAGAACGTTTCTTAAAGCACATCAAACAGTTATAAATAGCGAACACTATGAACATCTCCTTAAACGCCGGGTATATAGAGTGACGGTACCTAAAGTTGATACCACATTTGCAGAACGGTTGAATTGCAGAATGTGTGGGACATTGAGTATTTTATATATAATAAGATAGCTAAGTCTTGTGACATCAGAAACTGCTCACTAAAAGAGGCGAAAATGGTGGTTACAAAGTGGCTAATATCACTGACATACGAGGCTACAGAAATTCTTCTACTGCACTAAGTTGGAATACCTACTAGTATTTGCCCAGTATTTATTTATTTATATATACATACAATATACACATCTATATATAAATATACATATTACATACTACTATTATATACATGTATTTCATATCCTATTTATTCCTTCTTCTAACTCTTGTAAGTTCTTGTAAATTACATTAAACTTTATGACCGAGCACTGAAACTGAATGAGGCAAACGTCACGGTACCCACCCCACAGGACAGGCTTGCCTAGTGTGGGGCCAACGGTAAACTTTTTCAATTTGTAAATGATTTTAGGAAATAAATTATTTTTATTTATTTTTTATTTATTATTATTGTTTTCAAAGAATCTTAAAAGTGACAACAATCTTGTGAACAATAAAGGTCAACACTGATTTATATATACGTCTCTTTATTCATTTATTCATAATTATGCTCCGTGTAACACAGTTCTTGTGAAAAATACAAGCGAATTCATATGCTTTCCAATGAGAACATTTGCATGCATCTGCAGTTTTAGTGAGGCGTTTTACTGCAATTTTTTTCCTAACAACAAAATTATAATTTTAGGTCTTGTCTGCGGCTACGCCTTCGTGAAATACTGATTCGTGTTCGCGATCCATAGGACTCCATTCTAGTGATTTACATAAAAACACTATAATCTATCTCTTTACCAAACTAATAAAGTGTATTACTGTGTAATTGAACCTGCCTTGTTAATATAAGGTGTCACCAAATTAGGTCTCTGAATTTGGTGAGATGACTTGGTATCGACAAAATATGTATTTGAAACAAAAAAAAAGAAATATCGGGTAAAATAAAAATATAAAAAATATAAAAATAAAAAAATAAAAATAAAACATCAGATTTTTTAAAGATATTTTTCTACCATTGCATGTAATCAATACGAAAAGCAATCATAAACCATAAAAGTCATGTTTTCTCTTTTTTTCCGAGGAGCTATAAGTAGTATTTCTAGTCCCTCAGAAGACGTACCACGTGGCGGAGAAGTGCGTGTGCCTTTACGACGGATGCGACAGCGGCCATAGCATTCGCGCGTATCCGCGTTATCGTGCGGCGACTTAAAAACTACGCGCTCTTGGTGTACATCGGACCTAAGTCTACATTACATCATATTATCATTACAGTAGCCACCATTTAACTGCGAATATTATTATATATTATATTATATTATTATATATATATATATATTATATTCGTCTTGGTGTACGCTTGAAGGTTATTGGTGTAGTTTCCTTCTTAAAATATACACCAATTTCCTATATCTAAATTTTCTTCGTTCGGGACTTTTCCGTACTAAGTCTATTACTAGGTACTAAACTAAATGTGTTAGTAAGGTAGGTAAGTGCTTACCACCAGGTATTAAAAATTCGTTTGGTGAAATTCTACTTTGATTTGCATCCGGAACTTGCAATAAAAAATACAATCTTATTTGCTGATTCAAGTTAAATCTCTGTTTTCATAAAATTAATAAGCTGTAACGTTGATATGACTAAGAACGAGGCAACATCAGTTAAAACAAAACCGGAGCAGATAGTTATAAAAATATCACAGCGCTATAAAAGTGGTCCCAGGTATGAAGACATCAGAATATCGTATTATTTACTGGTTACTTGTATTAACCGAGGGACCAGTTCGAGTTCAATCGAATTGCATAAAGGAATTACGACGCTCTGTGAACAGCAGCGTAATTATGCAGAGCAAAGGAATTTAAACTCACATTGATTTGTAACGGACTTCAAAAAGTTTAAGTTTAAAATCTGTAACTAAACTGCGGTAAGGTTAAAATATAGACGTGAAAGAGTAATTTTTTTAAGAATAGTAAATCATAGTCCCGGCTCTCCACCGATAGGTGGCGCTAGTAGTAGGTAATTTAAATCATGAAATATGCTAAAATGCTAAAATCTCTTAGTGCATTCCATAATATAACACTATATTTATATTTTAGAACTCGGTATTTTCTCCCCTTTCATTTGATATTAGACTCTATACGACAACCAAAACTATTTTTTTGAGCCTGACACGGAGCCGATTGACGCCTCATTCAATACAATCTAGAGTTACAGTTAGTTACACTAAAACAAAAATAATAGTTTTATGCTCCGGCTGAGCTGATTTCAAAAGCTTGTAGCGCAAATAGAAAACGAGAAATTACTTGCGCGATACAAGCTTAATCAGCGCAGCCCTTTTTTTTTTTTTTTACGTGCGGAAATCCCTTCGGATACCCCCCCGCTGGCCAGCGGGGGTGGTTATGTCGTGTTGCATAAAATTTTTCGTTTAATTGCAACTACATTTCTTAATAAAAGCTTGTTTTAAAAAAATAACTTTCTTTTATTTATTTTATAAGATAGAAGGAGGATAGACATATCGGTTAACAAAACCGAGATGATTAACATTCCTCCCTCATCCCTCCATCTAAGCTAAATTACTTGTGTTAGGAGTGGATTCACGACGGTAGTGTAATAGCCAGGATTCAAATCCAGGAGCTCTCAGTCGTAACACCGACGTTAAACACTAAGCTACCGACCGACGCATTACAATAATGATAACATTTCCTCATTCGATTTGACAGAGATCGCATCAACGTGTGCGAATTTTCAGTGAAGGATTCTGTCAGAAACATGCAGTGTATTAAAGTTAATTGTGGCGTAGCTTGCATATCGCCGATGGTAACGACGCGCGACGTAGGAAACATGTACGGAAGGAAAATCGACAATGTAGAGTAAACTCAATTCTTGACAAGATAATGAAATGAAGGTATATGTAGAGGTAGTGCTATCCAAGTAAGATTTCCTGAATACTAGAACAAGTATCTTCACTCTACTGAGACCCCTAACCAGACGGGTTCAAATAATTACGAATTAACCTACCAAGTTGCTTAATGCAATGAAATGCAGAGATATGTCAATCCAGCCTGACCACACCTGCAGGCCAGTACATCTGCAGATTGACGGATTAGACTCTAGTCGCTCCCATAAAATTGACTTTTATGGGAGCGACTCCTATCCTACCGTTCAACCCCAGTCAAATCATGGAAAGGAGCCTTAGGAAAGCGAATCCTGGCTCCAAAACCAACTAATTCACCGGCTGAGTGGAAAACATTAATTCAGACTTACTACTAGTATCTTCTACAATGTCGCAGTAAATCCTTCGCATTATAGTGAGGAAATGAGAAAGTAAATCAAGGAGTAGCTATGTCTCCAAGACCCTTTCGCGAAGCGTGCTCAGGAAACGTTCCTATTCATCAAACGTACACGTGAGGCGGTTAAATCTCTCTAGATCGTTCCACATAAGGCGATGTACATACCTACCTGGTTTTTGTAGACTGACAACTTTTTGTGGTGCAAATGCGTAGCATTTGGACAAATAATTTCATTGAATGCGAGGCTGTGAGTGTGAACTAATATGCGATTGATAACGGACAGATATTGCTTCGCCGTTATAGATGGTAGTTTCAAACCAATTGTTGCATAATGTAGAACTTTAAAAATATTTATCTACACCCATGCTATAAATCCTCTATAAAAGATTCTGAAACAGTTAGCTTATTGCCAACATTAATACATCCAATGTCATAAAAACCATAATATCATCCGAACGGGTGTTATAATGTTGTATGAAATTTCATAATAACACTCCTTTCGCTTTTTCAATCTCTTCCGCGCAAAGGGTTACTCATCAGACAGCCAAATTCTTACCGCCCGATGCGTGGAATCTGTATGAGTTTCAAAAAAAGAACTGTCATTCACGCGCGTTGCATTGCACCACCACAGCGGCGGCGCTGCGCCGTAAAAAAAAATTAAAGCTTATTCGTTCGAATTCGAATTCCCGCTATTTTTCTTCGCTATTATTTTTGCAAATTGTTTTGTTTACTTACTATTTTATAGAGGACACATCATGGGTGTAGATAAAGTATTGTATGCAACTGTATAATTAGGTATTAAAACACTCATGTGATACTATTATCACACTCAGCTTCGCTTCGTGTGATAAACCCACATTCATATTTTAATACCCCTCATTATACCACAGTTGCATAAATAACTATTTTCCTTCATTTTAAATTCAGAAATGTCACATTGGTCTATAGAGATTTTTTGCTTCCCTATTTTAGAACGGACACAACATTTGTTACCACATAATATCTCTGCACTTCACCGAAGCTCCAAAATTTCTGTGTATCATATTTATATCAAAAACCCTTCTTAACGCTTTGTTACCGGGACTTAAACTGATTCTTAATTTGCAAATATAGACCCGCCCAAATCCCATTGAAAAACACTTTTATGGGAAACTTATATGGCAGACTTTTTTCCTGTTTCCTATATAAACCAGACACTTCTTGTTGATAAAATCGCATAAACGGATAGCTAGTCTACCTAAATCTCTTTCAGTTCGTACCACTGCTTTATACGTTACGTGTAAACGTGCGTGAGCTGCATAAAAAACTACCTTGTCTATTTTTTAAAGTGAGAAAGAGTTCTATAGCGAAAAGTTGAATGTGAGTTCCGCTACAATGACCGACACGGGAGAGAAATAATCACCTGCCCCGTTTACATTTTAGATCCTATTTGAATCAAACTTTGAAAAAAAATACAACTAAGTAAGGCACTAGTTAAAAGCTTCATGTACAGTGTATTCAAGAGAATCTAGGTTAGATCTACATGTATAAAGTTTTTGATGAAATTCTCATCTCGCCTCATGTATATTTGTCAATGTGTTTATCGCAGAAATCACACCAGAGATGGCCTAGGGTCAGTCGGGGTGCGAGTGATATGCTCTATGGGCAACCTTACACCCTGGCGACATAAGACCCGAGACGGCGTGCGGTTTTAGTCGGTTCAAGCCCGACATAACCGCCCCCGCGGACCGACGGGGGGGTATCCGAAGGGATTTCCGCAAGAAAAAAAAAAAAGGTACCGCAACTCTAATGACGTTGCAAATACCGTTCATAATCGATAATTTGGTGTATCGCCATTACTTAATCATTTCATATATTTATATTTTACCTAATTTACAGGTACAAAATTCTTGCTGTTAAGAAACCATTAAAATAAGAATTCGATTGTATATTTTAATTATATTATCATTGGCGCAATTGCAGTGGTTCCCTCTGCATGCAATACCCATCGATAAGAAAAGAGAAGATATTTTTATTTGCGGTATGATTTTTTGGCGGCTAATGTTAATGATCAAGCTACAACAGTATTCTACCTCTGTGTAGGTAATTTTAAACTAGATGGATGAAAAGAAATACAAGTAGCCCATTCTTGAAGCGGAATACTGTTCATGAAAAAATTAATAAACAAAAATTACTATTGTGCGATTTTGAAAGCTTTCTAACAGACTAATAAGACAGTTAAGAGCTGTCTGTTGTGTTAAAGATAAAAGGTTTTATTCAGAATTGTATCTATTGTTACTGGCTATGTGCTATAGTAAAATGGTTTAATTAAATAATTAAAATGAGGCCATTGTCTTAACGTTTATTGTTATGGTTGACTATTAAGGGGTCTTTTTCAGTAAATATCCTGAGACTGAAAATTGCATATACATATAATTACACACTAGACAATTCTCGTGGTAATATCAGTTAGGATTCTCAATCAATCATCTCAAAATAAGTACTCAATATTGAGTTAGTATTTATTTAATTTTTTCGGAATCGTTTTGTTGTTTACAAAGCTCCAGGCAATATTAAACCTATCACACTGACATGGCTTGCCCATTAAGGTAACATACAATACATATCAAACGTACCTACATAAAAATGTTGCTGCGTAAAAATTTAGATATAAAATAAAACGTTCGAATAAAAGTTTAATACCGAAATGAAATCGTTTTATCTGTGGCACTGTAACGCTCGGCGCGCGCTCCGTTGCATGCAGATTAGCTGATCTTCCTTTTTTCGACAGCATTCAGAATACTGTCTCAAACATTTGTGAGGGTGGGACTGATATTAAATTTCTTTGTATTGTAACTGAGACTGGGGTGAAGGGACGTTGCGTGTCTTGAGAAACGAGTGATTCTTGAGAATGGTTGACTAATCGCTCAATGGAATGTTCAACGCTCTCTTGTGCCACGGAGAATGTATAATTTTGTGCGTTTTTTTTGTGTTGTGCATGTATTATTAGTAGTAAAATATTAAGCTTCAAGCACTTATCATATTCAATGGATATATGGATGGATTCTTTTTCTACCTGTATGAACTGAACTACAATTAAATAGATTAGATGTGGTTTTCATTCAAAGTATGATTATTTGCCCAAAGTCAGAAGCAGCCAAAAAAATGTGCTATCGGATTACAATAGTTCGCCAATTATAAAATTTACTGTAATTTTTGGTGTTCACTATTGACTAAAGTACAATGGGGTTGATATGTCCGTACTAGATTAAAACCGGAAAATAAAATAAAAAAATGCAGAAGTTAACTATTGATCTTGTGAATTAAGCATCTTACAAATCAACCGTAAAAACTGAACATGTTGCGTGAAATTACCCGCGGTGCGTAGAAATATAAAGGGTTCATTAATCACCATCACCTCCCAGCGAAAATTGAACAATTCATTCAATCACTCATTCATTTGTCAAAATTATCTACTAGCTTTTGTGCGTCGACCAATTATTTTCATGACCGCCAATTAGTGAAAAAGTAAATTGAGGGGGCGGGCACCTCCAGCAAATTCATATAAAAAAAGGTTTACTTAGATTTCATTGTTTCCGCAAATTTTTTGAGGGGAAAATGCACTCATCTAAACTCGGTTTTCACGTCTTACTCAAGCTAACGAAATTAAATAAGAGAAAATAGAAGATTTATGCGTCTTTTTATTATTTTTTGTTGAATCATATTATTACATTATCTATATTGTGTCAATCACAAAGACAGGTACGTAAAAATTATAGAAAATGCTTATGTTTAAAAATTCGCGAATTATGATATGGGAATATACGAGTATTATCAGTCTCGTTAAATTTTTTGGTAAAATAAATGCTAAAATACGAATTCCCTGCAGTTTATATTTGGGTTCCCTAAAGACCCCACGCGAAATGGTAGAATAGGAATTACCTGTAGGTCAAATCTGGGGTTTCTAAAGACCCCACGCGGCGTCCCGCGTTCCAAAAATATCGCGACGGTTTGAGGCTTAAATCGGCACATTCGGCACTTACAAAACGCCAAAGAAAAAATAAATAAAAAGAATTATACTTACTAATGTTTACTAAACCGCTTCACAATGCGGCCGCTTGATGAGCAGAAAACTCCAGCAAAAAAACTCAGCAAGCTGTTTCCTTTTTCTTACTTTCACCATTATTTGTTTTGTAGATGATAAGTTCTTTTTTAATTTTCATTTTTTTTTTGTTACAGATGACGCTTGGATAAAAGGATAAATATCTCACTAATTGTAAAAGGTATGTATCTATCTATCTATGTTTGTTGTTAAAACTTGCGCAAAGAAATTATACTGACGTATCCAAAGTAAGCATAGTTTAACTAACTTGTAATATGGGTTCTAAAATACGGATAAACATATTCAGATAAAGAAAAATAGAAATTCGTGCATGACCGATTTCATAAAACGTTTTATACGCACTTTAAAAGCTATCGTCAATGGTTTATTGTCAGATAATACGATAAACATTACCTTACCTGGACACTTAAATTTAAGTTAATACATATCGAAATAAACTTAGGGAAACTTTAAATGAGTAGCCGACGCTTAAAACTGAGTTTATAATAAAATTATTAATTGTGTAAGCTTAGTTTGATATTTCATTAGTATGGAATAGATTTACCTGCTTATAGTCTGTGGTTCAAACATACACTTGCTGTTGCCCGCGACTCCGCCCGCGTGGACTATTTATTACTTGCCTCCTATCTAATAGTCTATACTAATTGAGCCAAGCTCTGAAAGAGTGAATCTCTCTCTTAGACGACTCATGTATTTCGGTTGTTTGCTAACTCTTCTAAAACGACTCAACCGATTTAGATAAAATTTGGCATATATACACAACATATGAGTGTTGAGAGGCTAGGAAAATCAAAAATCAAAAGTACCACGGAGGAATAATCACTGGAAAAATATTTAAAATCTGATTTCTCAATGAACAAACAAGCCTCATTCACGAGATTGGTATTAAATTAGGTAATTTAGTTAGGTCACGTGGTCAGGTCAGGTCATAATGCGCGCGAAAGAGACGGCGGTGAGGGAGCGGGAGAGAACCCTGCCTCCCAAGTTTCGCAGTCTGCGGCGAGGACGCCGCAGACTCGTCTACGCCCGGGACTACAGACCTCCATGATCGGGGCCTGAGGACGGCAGTTGGCCGACTCGCCGTCCTTACAGAAACAGGCCGTGGCGGAGGCGTGTCGTGTGCAACTCACCGAAGCGGGATAAAACCCGACCCCACGAGGCCAGGCCGCGGTGGCGGTCAAAGTCCGCCGGCAACCCTGGGGTTATCCTTTCGAAGGCTTACCCGGGGTGCCCGGCAACCGACACTTGGGGAGGACACCGTGCGGTTTTAGTCGAGACACGACATAACCAGCCCCGCTGGCCGGCGGGGGGGGGGGTATCCGAAGGGATTTCCGCACGTAAAAAAATAAAAAGGTGGTCAGGTCAGGTCCGGTGATCACATTATGTCTGGTTGACAGTTCAGGTCAAATTACACTGATGATGGTTATCAGTCGGGGGAGCTTCGCTCAATGTTTGCAACAGCACAATGCATTGCAGACCTAGTATTATATAGAGAGAGGTTAAATGTTGTGACTTTGTTTATATGTTGATTTTAATTTTCGTGCGGCGTGCGGTTTTAGTCGGTGCAAGCCCGACATAACCGCCCCCGCTGGCCGGCGGGGGGGGTATCCGAAGGGATTTCCGCACGATAAAAAAAAAAAAAGGTACATTGTGCCGGAAGGACATAGGCTATTGTGTGGCTTGAATTAACAAAAACTCATACAAACCGAAGAGAAGTAAGGGCGGATTGCTACTCCTTAATAAATACGATACCTGTGGAGGAACAGGGTGTGATGTTCCTCCAACACAAAGGCAGGATCCTCCGACCAGGCAAGGTGATCACGCCTGGCGGGCCGCGGCCCAACGGTTGTCGTTGGGATGTTGTATATATTATGTTATACCAGCGCGCGAACTTAACTAATATATATTAATAACCGCGGTAGCCTAGTGGTATGGGTAAAGGACTGCTGAGACGAGGTCTCGGGTTCGATCCCAGGTTACCATGGCACACACCAATGACTTTTCGATGCTTTTCGAAGTTATGTGTGTATTTATCGCAGGTATATAAGTGCCCGGTTAATGGCAATAGGCTCGCCACCTATTACATTGGGACCTAAACATAAACTGGCGAAATGTGGGTGCTAGCACCTCTGCCTACCCCTTCGGGGATATAGGCGTGAGTTTATGTTTATGATGTTATGTTATGCGAACTTAACTTTCGCGATTCAGGATTGGTAGTGACGTAGTAGTATCGAAGTACACTTGTTGTCGCTGGGTATATGTGGTATCGCCACATACCTAATTAAAACGAATGTTTGTTATTCAATCACGCACGAACGGATCTGAATGACATTTTGCAGAGATACATTATAATCGATATAAATAAAATAAATAATAGTCTTGAATACTTTTTGTCCCAGGAACTCGTTCCAGTGGCTCATGAATGTAATATATACCAAAATATACGAGGCCCAAGTCTGAGCGATGCTGTTGCTATCGTAAAGTGATAACCTATCGATCGTTAGAAACGCCAAAGCCTTTAAATTTAATACTACGATAAGAAGAATCTTAATTATACATTAACTGGCAACATCTATAGGAATATATAAAATTGAAATGTCTGTATATAAGGTGTCGCAAAATTAGGTCTCTGAATTTGGTGAGATGACTTGGTATCGACAAAATATGTATTTGAAACAAAAAAAAAATCGGGTAAAATAAAAAAAAAATTTTTAAGAACTATGAATAATAATAAGAATGCATGTAGGTATATAAAGTTGCTTTCAGAGGAGACAGGATGAGCGATGCTGTTAGTGGTGAGATGGCCCAGGGTCAGCCGGGGTGCGAGGGATATGCTCTATGGGTAACCTTACACCCCGGCGTCTGAAGACCCGAGACGGCGTGCGGTTTTAGTCGGTGCAAGCCCGACATAACCGCCCCCGCTGACCGGCGGGGGGTATCCGAAGGGATTTCCGCACGATAAAAAAAAAAAAAAAAAAAAAAAAAGGTATATAAAGTTTTTAGTTCTTTCGGATTTCTGTTCCAGCTAATTTTCTACATTATTGAGCCAATTTTGATGCGATTTTCCCTGGGGGATATCTAATAATAGAAGGCGTAATTTATGCCAATTCTATTTTAGAACAAGAATTAGAGTTCCGCGTAAAAATTAATCTCTTGAGATTGTACTCTCATAAAAATACACGCGAAGGAAGTCGTGGGTAGCAACTAGCTGTCGAATAACATCATCACAAAGTTTTATTACAATGTTAATAGGCAGTGCGACGGATGCACTTTATACCTTTTTTATTGGTGGTTAAAAGTAAAAAGTAAAAGTTACGTACAAACATTTTTTTAACATGAATGTGATCTTCTGATCTTGGGATAAAAAAAAGTGAAGTTTGAGTGTAAGTCTTTGCATAATAATCAATTATGAAAGTAATTATTATGATCTTTGCGTTGTTCCCTGTTTGCGTTCGTGGCTTTGGCTTTGACCTCGGAACCCGGGGGGCGCTTGCTCCTTCTACTCCTTTTGCATTGGCTTTCACGGCTTTTATGGAAGCGACTGCCCTTTAGCCTGCCAATCCTGAGAAGAAAGGCCGCGCCAGAGCCTCGTCCGTCAATGAACAAATGTACCGGCTGGCAGGTGAGGTTGACTTGGCCGCGAAGATCTTGGTACCCATACACCCATAATTATGGAAGTACATACATACATACAGACACGCCTCTTTTCCAATGATTTCCAATTGCTACGATACTGGCATATGCCTTTCGTATTTAGGGTTCCGTTGCCAAAAGGCAAAACACGGAACCCTTACAGATTCGTCATGTCTGTCTGTCTGATATGATATTGATATGATGATATTGAGGTTCCTAATATCATTTCTTTCTAAACTGAATAGTTTGCGCGAGAGACACTTCCAAAGTGGTAAAATGTCCCCCCCCCCCATCCCCCTCGCCTTCTCACTTCTAAAATAAGAGAATGTTAAAACTAAAAAAATATATGATGTACATCTATGTATTAAATTTCCAACGAAAATTGGTTTGAACGAGATCTAGTAAGTAGTTTTTTTTTAATACGTCATAAATCGTAAACCGCAATTTAGCTTTCATCCAACTCAAATATAAAAATTTTACTTGCTGCTACGGAACCCTTCATGGGCGAGTCCGACTCGCACTTGGCCGGATTTTTCTACTTTCATAATTGTTTTAATACAAAATCGCCGGTTGCGGATACTCTTGACCTAGCATTATATATATATATTTTTTTTTTTATATTTAGGACACGTCAATTTGACTTCACATAGCCTGATGGTAAGCTAAAGGTAAAGTCTAAGGTAAATTAACCGCGGGAATCTGTTGAAGGTTTAGAGTCGACTGCGAACTACCTTAAGATGAAGATGCTAATGCGCCTTCAGAAGTGAATTCACAATCACAAGTGTAGTGTATTGAACACGATGCTAATTCCAATCCCCTGAATGTCCATCATAATAACCATTAGACAAACACTGTACCAAATGAGCAAGAACGTCTAAAACAGCATAGGTAATTACGTACGTAGGTATGTATATAAATACATTGCCTATAGTACAAAGGGGGCCAAATGGAATGGCTGAAAGGGACCGGGATGGGAATCGAATCGGCTTTTCGTGGCACGTTTAATTGATAGCGCTATTAGCACTGCAGTGTCTACTATGTCGTGTGAATGTGGGACAGGGCAATAATATTATACTTTGTTTTTGACGTTGATAGATCTTCAAATTTACTTCCATAATGGGGGTTTCAGGTTCAAAGTAATTACAGGTTGTATGGTGTGGGGTATACGGGGCCCCGCTAAGTTTTTCGGGTCCAAACCAGCCTCTTATCCAAGCCAGTACACCTACTGATTGACAGACGAGGCTCTGGCTCAAGATTTTCTCTCAAGGTTGGAGGGGACAGATTGCAGTCGGTCCCGTAAAAGCCAATCAAACTAAATTAGTAGACTATGAAACAAAATGTATCGAAATATGTTGATCCGCATTTTAGTACTCATAATGCAAGCTAGTTAAGCTATGCCCAACTTGGGTCAAAACTATATAGCACTATTTAGTGTTTTCACATATTATTCCAATCTTAGGATTATCATTAGAAGATCGTATAAGAATATTTCAAGTTGCAAGTTTATCTACCTTAATTATCAAAACTGTGTCACCCTAGTCACCAGTGATCCCAAACTCCCATAGCAAGGGACCTCACGTTTCGGTCAAACAATCTCTCAATGAGTCATTTTCCAACCACAGACCATCGACTCACAGACAAACAGTATATTTTTATGTCGGTCTAGGCTTAGGCGGCCGCTTAATAGTGTATGTGTGTGTGTATATGAAGCTTTTAGGTAAATTATTCTAGGTGAGGTTTTATTTTAGTGCTTAGGTAGGTACATATTTTCATAGTTATAAAAACTCGTAGGTACGATCTCTTGATTGCTCGTTCGTCGTAACCAGCTGAAAATGGAAACAATTTGAGTAAATATATGTACTTTCAACCTTTGTATACCCGCAATTGGTCTGTTAGATAGATGATATAACAAAATTTGCGCAATTTTCTTTTTATTAGAAAAACTGGTGTTTTCTAGCTTCACAGTTAATTATTAACTTCAATTCAGTGCCACGCAAGTGACTTTTTTATGAGCTTTTTTCATTTTACAAATGTGTCTTTAATCGCACGTTATAGGTATGATGATTAAAAATATTATCTTCCACGCACACATACGCTCATACATTCACACATTGACGTACACAGTCACAGATACAATATAAACACATACAAACACGACCGCAAGTGCCCGTAATGGCTATAGTTCGCACGGGGGTTAAATATTGCGTTAAACAAAGTATTGATTTGTTCAGCTACCTGTATATCTCATCATTATTATTATAACTATAACATTAAGATTATAGGTACGATAAAATACGCTTAACGACCTCCGTCCTCCATGAGCGCAGGCCGGGGGGTGACCCAGGTTCAGTCGGAGTGCGAGGGATATGCTCTATGGGCAACCTTACACCCCGGCATCTGAAGACCCGAGACGGCGTGTGGTTTTAGTCGGTTCAAGCCCGACATACCCACCCCCGCTGGCCGGCGGGGGGGTATCGGAAAGGATTTCCGCACGAAAAAAAATGGTACGATAAAATAAACTTTACAATTTGATAAGAAATTAATAGCTACAGTCAAAGAAAACCTTAAGAAAGTAAATATTCAGGTCCGAGTATCAGATTCCTGCCATTGCATCGTAATCGAAATTTATAATATTTAATCGATCCGTCTTATAGAAGTTTCTTACCTCCCTTGATCTAGTAGAAATCTGATCAAATCACCTTTCAAACAAAAAAAACTAAGTTGGATCGAAGTTCTGAAGAGTATCATAATACGATTCCACCTGCGTGGACTAGTGATTCCGTGCCCGTAACCTACAAGAACCTTTGTATGTCCTATTCTTAGTCGTGCTTTACCTTTTTTTTTGTGCGGAAATCCCCTCGGATACCGCCCCGCCGGCCAGCGGGGGCGGTAATGTCGGGCTTGAACCGACTAAAACCGCACGCTGTCTCGGGTCTACAGACGCCGGGGTGTAAGGTTACCCATAGAGCATATCCCTCGCACTTCGACTGACCCTGGGCCATTCGACACTGATCCCGTTCTTGCGACCCACTAGATCCCATTCCTGGTAAATAAACTAGCCTATGTGCTATTCTGGACTCGCTGATTTAAACTTCATCCAAATCCGTATATCTTTTCTAGCGTGATTTAGTTACAAACATCCAGCCATTCGTACGTTAAGATATAAAAGTCGTTCCTTGCTATTCCCGGCATAGATGCATCTGCTCGCTTTATACACAAATCAAAAACACAAAAAGCTGTAAATTTATCAGCCGAATACCTGACAAAATACAGGTTGCAAATACCGTCAACAGAATAAATCATGTTGCGTGCAGTACCCCATGATATTAATTAAACATGGCCAATATTATCGAAACACTGAAACCCAGGTGTAAAATGATCTTCCCCTCTTGGAAAATTGGAAAACGCGGATATTGGCTGCACAGAGACCGACCCTATTAATTGGTGCCATTTATCTTTTGAACGCAATGATTGGTCACGGAAACACCCGAAGAGTGCCGATCGTTGGTAGTTGTCACAGAGTAAAATATACTTATAGACATGACATGTATCCACACCGCGCGAGTCGGCTTTAAGGTCAAGAGTGATCCCTAGTTGGCAATTGGTATATTAGAGACCAAAGTTTTGACAAAACGGTTCACACATGTACACTAAAAATGTTAAGCAAAAAGCCAATAAAAGGACTGATCAATGGAAGCGAGCCCTTGATTAGCTTTATAAATGATTAGCGGTTGCCCGCAGCTTCGCCCGCCGGGATAAAAAGTCCTATGTGTCATTCCAGAATATAATCCGTCCCTGTACCACAAATTTCAGCCAAATCCGTTCAGCCGTTAGACCGTGATGGAGTAACAAACATGCAAACTTTCAAACATCCAAACATCTTCACAAACTTCCACATTTATAATATTAGTAGGATAGTAGGATTGGTTGATTGGCCCGAAAGTAAATTGTCAAGATTTTGCCCCCTATACGTATACTATACGTGGTGTCTGAGCGGATCTAATATTTTTATTTAAATTTCTGTTTCTGCCTGATCTTCCTCTTCGACGCAACGATGACGGCGACATGCCAAATCAAATACCTGATCCTGTACAATAATGTTGTATGTCTTTACAAACGTTTGTTTAGGAACTTTTATATGGTTATATCAAAATATTAGGTATTTGTTAAGGAGGGGTGCGACTGGTTGGAACACCTCCGCGTTTGGTGCACCCTGGGCAACGTGGGCGATGACGCATCATTGATTGCTCCTCTGGAGTAGCTGGCGTCAACGTCAACGGCCAAGAGTCCGACCGACCGGCCCTTCTCAGGGCCAGCTGACCCCATTGCACGAGGGGGTCGGGGTATGGCGGGCCTGCAAGGCCCGCGGTGGTGGTCGCTCCAGGTACCCCTCTGCTGTTATCAGAGGAGACACTGCGAGCGACGTGTTGATCCGAGGGGATCAGGGGACGGGTCGGCCCACTGCTCGCGCAGGGGCTGACGGGCACTTGTGCCGCCGCCGGTGAGAGAGGACTAGCCATCCTCTCGCGTTCCGTAATCGGTAGGTGATCAGCAACGACCTAACTGGTGGCTCCAGAAGGGTACGCTGTGATCTTGCTGACCGGAGGGCTTGCCTTTATTGGCCGGCCCACGACAAGGAAAAGTCTATAACACCCGACAGCAAAGTCGTAAAAACCTATGGATACCAGCCGACCTCCATAGTATATAGGCTTATCCAGGTGCAGGGGGCACCGCCTGGATGGACCACCTTTCCCCCATACTCGTGGGATAAGCTATGGACACAAACATACATATCACAAAAAAATATTACGATCGACTCAACAAAAACAAAAACGGCACGAAAACGGACATCGAGAATGACGGAGTCTGCGCGGAAGTCGCGCAGCACTCAGGCGTGGAGGGGACGCCAAACACCTCGGCGGTGTCGGAGAAATTCGACACCGCCAACGAGCGTAGCCGGGCGAGCAGCCCGGCGGGTCTTGCTGTAAAGCGGACCCGTAAGCGCAGACGGCGCGCAAAGGCCCGGTTGGGGGAGGACGTGTCGGATGAGGAATGCACCCTCACCGGGACGACCTCCTCCAGCAGTGACGAGGCGTCAAAGCCTGCGTCAAAGGTGGCAGCAGGCCGCCGAGGGGCGCGAGGTGGAACGAGGGCTGGGCAATCCACCCGAGTCCCCTCGGCCCCTGAGAGGGCCGCGGGCAAGTCACCGCCGAGGCCTTCCACCTCGGCGGTGTCGGAACCAGGTGGGAAGACGCGGTCTCTGATGGAGAAACTCCAACAAGTGACCGCGTCTTTCCGGGGGTCTCCGAACCCCGATCAGGAGGCGATGCTGCACATTGTGCTCGGCATCGCCTCCGAAAATGAGGCCCTCGCGGCGCAGCTGGCCGAGTCCCGTCGGGAGACGGCTCGACTAGCTGCAGCCGTCGAGGAGCTGAGGAGCGGGATGGTGCGCCCGACTCAACCGGCGCAGCCAGTGCAGCGAGCGCAACCGGCAGAGCCAGCGCGCATGACTCGCTCGTCTGCGAGACAGTCGGCGCAGCAGCCGGTGCAACCGGTGCAGCAGCCGGCACAGCCGGCTCGGCCACCAGCACCGCAGAAAATACCACCGGCGGAGCCTTGGTTCGCGTACGTGGAGGCGCTAGAGGAGCGTATGATGAGTCGGATGGAGGCCCTAATGGACTCCATCCGCCGTCCGCCTCTGGCGCCACCAGTGGCCGGCTACGCGACTGCAGCCCGGAAGGGTAATACCCGCCCGGCTGCAGTAGAGGCTCTGCCGGAGCCGGCTCGTCGCCCCGCTCCCACTCAGGGCCCCGCTCAGGGCCCCGCTCCCACTCAGGGGAAGGGTAAGGGGAAGGGCAAGGGCAAGGGGAAGACGTCCCCAGCCCTGGCCCCAGCCCCAGCCCCAGCCGTGGTTCCGGCTACCTCCACCCCATTGGAAGGGGGCTGGGAGGTGGCTGGAGCCAGTAAGAAGAGGCGGAAGGCCGCCAAGAAGGCCGCCAAAAAGGCCAGGAGGGCCGCGGCCGCCGCGAAGGCAGCACCGGGGAAGCTCCGTGCCCCTCGAACAACGGCCGTCGTCGTCACCTTGACGGCGGAGGCAGCGTCGAGAGGCATGGGGTATGCCGAGGTGTTGGCCAGGGTAAAGGCCAACGTGGACCTCAAGGCCCTCGAGATCCCGGGCGTCCGGTGCAAGAGCACACGGACGGGAGCCCGGCTTCTTGAGGTCCCCGGCGCCGCCAGTGGCCCCAAAGCCGACGCCCTAGCGGCTCGGCTTAGGGAGTCATTGGATGCAGCCGACGTCCGGGTGTCCAGGCCCATTAAATGCGCAGAAGTGCGCATCACGGGCCTGGACGACTCCGTCACGGCTGAGGAGCTTAGGCTCGCCGTGGCGGAGGCCGGGGACTGCTCCCCGGACACAGTGAAGGCCGGAGCTATACGCTTCGGCCGCGGTGGACAGGGGGCAGCAGTTGTCGGCTGCCCTATCGCGGCGGCCCAAAAGGTCGCAGACGGGCGGAGCCTCCTGGTGGGAGGCTTCCTGAGGGCGCAGGCAAAGCTCCTGCAGGCCCGACCGGCCAGGTGCTTCAGGTGCCTGTCGGTGGGCCATGTGGGGGTGCACTGCACGGCGGAGGTAACGGCGGGTGACCGCTGCTTCCGCTGTGGCCAGCCCGGTCATAAGGCCGGCTCGTGTAGCGCCCCGTTGCACTGTTTTAGATGTGCAGCGGGGGGCAAGCCGGCTGACCATAGGGTTGGCAGCAAGGCCTGCGCCGGAGGGGAGCCGAAGCCGGGAGGCCGGCCTTCCGCCTCCAGTTCACAGCGGGATGCGGAGATGGGGGTTCCATAATGGATCCTCAACTCCGCATCCTGCAGGTGAACGTTGGCCACGGTGCCCATGCTCAGGATCTTCTGCGCCAGAGCATGGCACAGTGGGCCATAAATGTCGCCGCTGTCGCCGACCCATACACCCACCGGTTCCTCGGGCCTACCTGGGAAACCGCGCTGGATGGGTCGGCGGCACTGGTGCACAACCCTGCCGCCGGCAGCCCCCCTCTTGCCGTCGTTGCAAGGGGACCCGGCTGCGTGGCGGCAGCGGTTGGCGACATAGCGGTCGTGGCCGCTTATATCACGCCGAACCGAGACCAAGCTGCATATGAGCAGTGGCTCCGTCAGCTGGCCGTCGTCGTCAATGCCTGCCAGCCCCGTCCGGTCCTTGTGCTCGGGGACTTCAACGCCTGGTCGTATGCCTGGGGTTCCCGACACGAAAGGGGCGCGACGGGGCATAGAGGCAGGGCACTGGTGGACTGGGCCGCACGACTCGGCCTAGTCCTCCTAAATCGGGGAGCCGTGGACACGTTCGTGACCTCGAGGGGTAGCTCCATCGTGGACCTATCGTTCGCGAGCCCCTCGTTGGCGCGACGTGTTCAGGGCTGGCGCGTCGTTTTGGGGGAGGACACAAGTTCGGATCACCGATACATTCGGTTTGACGTGTCCCCCCCTGCGAGCGACGCGCCGGCTGCACCGGCTCCACCCGAGCCACGTTGGGCGCTTAAGCGACTTGATCGGGAGCTCCTCCTGGAAGCCGCCATCGTACAGGCCTGGGCCCCTGCGCCGGACAGGCCTGTCAGCATAGACGATGAGGCGGAGTGGTTCCGGGAGGCCATGACCCGTGTCTGTGACGCGGCGATGCCTAGGGCTCCGCCCTATAATCCGAGGGGTCAGGTCTACTGGTGGTCGTCGGAGATCGCGCAGCTCAGACGGGGCTGTGTGATCACGCACCGCCGGTGGGCCCGATTCCGTAGGAGGCGTCGCCGCCCCGCAGATGCGGAGGCCCGAGAGGCGGAGTTGTACGAGGGATACAGGGAGGCCAGACGAGCCCTCCGAGCGGAGATAAGGCGTTCCAAACGGGACGCCTTCCGCGAGCTGCTGGCGACACTGGAGCGGGACCCTTGGGGGCGGCCCTACCGGATGGTGAGGGGCAAGCTGCGCCCCAAGGCCCCGCCGTTAACCCGGTGTCTCCAGCCGGATCTGCTCGGAGGAATTGTTGGCTCCCTGTTCCCAGCGCGGGCGGTGGAACATGTTCCACCGCGGATGACTCCGCCTCGGTTGCGCATGGCGCCCGACGTGGAAGACGACGACGTGCCCGAGGTCACTTGGGTAGAACTAGAGCTGGCGGTGAGAAGGCTAAGAGCCAAACACACCGCCCCGGGACCCGACGGCATTCCAGGCCGAGCGTGGGTCCTAGCTCTAGTCGACGACGCTCTCGAGCCCCGACTGAGAGGGCTTCTCAGCGCATGTTTGGAGCGGGGCCAGTTTCCGAAATTGTGGAAGACGGGGAAACTGGTCCTCATCCGAAAGGAGGGGCGCCCGGCGGACTCGCCGTCCGCCTACCGGCCCATAGTGTTGCTCGACGAGGTGTGCAAGCTCTTTGAAAGAGTAATTGCGAAGCGCCTCGTCGAGCACCTCTCAAGAGTGGGGCCGGACCTGGCGGATGGCCAATATGGCTTCCGCCAGAGGCGCTCCACCGTGGATGCCATCATGCGCGTGAGGGCTCTGGCGGAGGATGCAGTAGCCCGGGGTGAGGTGATGTTGGCGGTGTCCCTGGACATCGCCAACGCGTTCAACACCTTGCCCTGGAGTTGCATTAGGGAGGCGCTCGTGTATCACGAAGTGCCTCTCTACCTCCGCCGCATAGTCGGGGCGTATTTGACGGAGAGAGCCGTCATCTACCCAACAGTGACCGGTCTCGGTCGGCGTGAAATGTCGTGCGGTGTTCCACAGGGATCGGTCCTGGGGCCGCTCCTGTGGAACATCGGATACGACTGGGTGCTTCGCGGTGAGCTCGTAGGCGGTGCCGCCGTCACGTGCTACGCGGACGACACGCTCGTGACGGCGTGCGGGGCGACGTACCGCGAAGCGACCCGGAAGGCCACGATCGCGGTTGCCCAAGTCGTTAGGCGGATCCGGCGGCTGGGTCTCGAGGTGGCCCTGCATAAAACCGAGGCCCTGTTCTTCCATGGGCCTCGGAGCAAGCCACCCGAGGGATCCAGTCTCATCGTGGGAGGAAATCGCATCGGCATCAAGCCCCAAATGAAATATTTGGGGCTCGTGCTCGACGGCCGATGGGACTTCGGAGAGCACATCCGAAGTCTGGCCCCCAAATTGAAGGGCACAGCTCTTGCTCTGGCTCGGCTGTTGCCCAACATGAGGGGGCCCGATGACTCCTGCAGGAGACTCTACGCGGGGATCGTGCGGTCCATGGCCCTGTATGGGTGCCCAATATGGGCGGAGGCCCTGAGGACCAGAACTGTGCAGATGCTGCGCGCTCCGCAGCGAGTTCTGGCCATCAGGGTCATCCGAGGGTACCGCACGATCTCCTTCGAGGCGGCGAGTCTCCTTGCCGGAACTCCGCCATGGGACCTGGAAGCGAGAGCCCTTTCGCAACTGTACCAGTGGCGAAAGGAGGCGCGGGAGCAGGGATGGAACCCCGAGCCTCGAGAAATCGAGGCCGTGCAGTCCCAGCTCCGCCAGGCCATCGTGGTGGAGTGGAAGGAACGACTTGGGCAACCAAGCGCAGGGCACGCCGCAATAGCGGCGGTAAGGCCCATCATGGAGGATTGGCTGGAGAGGCGACACGGAAGCCTCTCCTACCGACTGACGCAGGTGATCTCAGGGAAGGGGTGCTTCGGGGACCACCTGCATCGGATCAGGAAGGAGCCAACGCCTGAGTGTCATCACTGCGACGCGAGCGAGGACTCAGGGCTGCACACGCTGGCGGACTGCCCGGCGTGGGAGGCGCCGAGGCGTGACCTCGTGGCAGCCATCGGGGTGGGAGTCCTCTCGCTCGGCAGCATGATTGCGGCAATGGTGCGGAGCGCGAGCGCGTGGGCCGCCGCCGCCTCCTTCTGCGAGCATGTAATGCTCGCGAAGGAGGGGGCGGAGCGCGCCCGGGAGAGACTTAGAACTCTCCCGGTCCGCCGAGCCCGCAACTTGCTCGCCGCGCGTCGCAGGCAACTCAGGCGCCGGAGGTCGCTTAACGACCTCCGTCCTCCATGAGCGCAGGCCTGGGGGTGGCGGGGGAGGCCACCTGTCACCCCAGCAGAAGCAGGCCGGGACGGTGGGGCGACTAGCGCCCCTCCCCCAAACCGGGGCAAGACGGGGACACCGTGGTTCCCAAACCCGAGGGGGCCATCTCGAAACCGGAGATGGCCCAGGGTCAGTCGGGGTGCGAGGGATATGCTCTATGGGCAACCTTACACCCCGGCGTCTGTAGACCCGAGACGGCGTGCGGTTTTAGTCGGTTCAAGCCCGACATAACCGCCCCCGCTGGCACGCGGGGGGGTATCCGAAGGGATTTCCGCACGATAAAAAAAAAAAAAAAAAAAGGTATTTGTTAAGGAATTGTGTCCGTGCCGTTTGTATACACAAAACCTTTTGATCCAATAAGTATTTCAACCCAAACTCAATTGCTTCGATGCACAGGTGTCTCTATTTTCTTTCAATTTCCTCCATAGTAAACAAAACGTGTTCAACTTGCGTTGTTTCCGAACGATTAACCTCGGGTTTTTTATGGAATCTAGTGTTTCAGAACTGTTTTTCGTCGAATTGCGTTATTAAGTAGTATCTATGTATTAAAAGAAATAGATAATTTTTTAATATAAATCATGTTCAATGAAGTATCAATGAATTTGACAGAAAACTACACCGCTTAAAAACGTCTTAATGTCCATATTATTTTCTATTTCAATTATAATAATCTACGTAGTAGATAGTAGTATCTACCATCCTACCTACACAAGATAGCAACGTCTAGATAATAATATTTTTTAAGTCTCTTCATGACAATTCCTTAAATTCATATCTAGCAAATAATAATTAACCATTTTCCTTTCAGATGGACAACCACAGCGGTTGGTGGACGCGGCGGCATCGCTGTAGGTGAACCTGTCACAAGATGGTGCAGGCGTGGCTGCACGTGGTGGTCGCCGCCTTCGCGCTGGCGACTGCACATGCTTACCTTATCCTCGTCCCGGACTCCGCACCCCCCGGACATGTAGTCCTCGACGCCGCCGTCTACAAACTTGGCTCCGAACGCACCTACAATATCGACGTTCATCGAACAGCTAATTTCGTTCATCATATACTTCGAGTCAACAGAACCAGCGGGCTTGTCACTCTTCGCAAAAGGCTCAGATGCGATGGAGTCCTCTATCCGAATCTCTTCACGTTCTACGTCGACTCCACTTCAGATAGAATTAGGGATATCGATTATTACAGTCTTCCTATTCGATTACTGGTTACTGGGGAAGACTGCAGTCGAAGACATGCTGAGTTATATGATATCGATTTCGACCGCGTGTACGACGAAAGCGATTCAGCGTTACAGTACGATGATGAATCAATCCCCATCAGAGATAAAAGAGAAGTGATATATCAAGAGAGTATAGACTGGAGGTTGCTGGAAGCCGATGATTTAGTCTCTAGTCAATATAGTGTATTATCCACCGCGTATCCGTGGTTGAACTCGATGTTCGAAGACTCCGTAGCGAGAAATAGAAGTAGGAGGAAACGATCTCACAACTTAATACCATTCGATATGGCCATAGATGTAAAAATAGCTGAAGCGAAGCAGTGGATATCTGAAACATACGCGAGTTTCGCAATACCGACTACGGATCGATGGCAAGGGATTTGTCTGAAACGATCTCAATTCGTGAATTCCCTTACCGCGTTTCTGCCAAGAACTGTGCAGAGAATGTGTAAAGTGCAATTTTTAGATGTGAGCGATCCAAGATTCGTTATCGAGTCGAGTCAAGGTGACTTGGTTGCGAGTGAAGATGTCTGTATACTGGAACCAATGTGGAAGGTGTCAGTCCTTTTCACGTTTAACTGTGAGAAGGCTAACATTGTGGATTCAGATCATCGATTGAAGATAGTGTATCACCATCAAGAGCTGAATGATACTGATATAGCTAGAAGAGTTAAGAGAGAGTTGCGGAATCAATCGCCGTACTTCGAACAGGCCTTGTACGTGGCGTCGGTGGCTGAAGAACAGCCTCCTGGAGTGGTTGTTACTACCGTCAGAGCTCGGTAAGTTCATGAAACACTAACCTATTACTTCAACATTTCACACAACACTTTTCATGCGTGCTACACTTTTTAAGCATACCGTCCTGCTCCATGCGAGCACAAATCCCAATTGCATCCAAAACTTGCACTTTGGAGCCCGGCGTCCTCCTCCACCTTTCCATGAATGGTGTATCTTGACTTTTACGGGAGCTACTATCGAATCACCCCTGACTCTGAGTAGTATGTCCTAGAATAATAGATAAATTTGCGGATGTTTGTGCGAATATTATACATTGAAATAAAACTATTTTTAACGTATTCTATCGGTATTAATTTTGTATTATTTTACTAGTTAAAGAAACCGATCGACGTTTCGGTTACGCTAAAGTTTCATTGCAATCCTAGTATAATTTATTTATAAATAAACAAAAAAAAAAGAGATTGATTTAATTTACGCCACGCCACGAGTTATTTAATAAGCAGCCGTTTTTATTGCAATGTATGAGGATAAATGACTTTTACATCTCTTAACTCTCAGTTAAGTTCAGGATGTAATCATTACGGACTTCACTAGCTGCCTCTTAACATGATACCTAGTGGCAAACCATCTGTTTTAATTGACTTCAACAGAATTTTTATGAACTCATCTATTTTATGTTTTCCGGAGCCATTGTTAGGAGGCGGATGAACTGGCGGCACATGCAGCTTATTGTAATTAAACATAATGATATTATAAACGTTTACAAGTGTAATAATGGTCAGTTTATTCAGGCGTGGTTACAGGAGCGAGGAAGGGGCCATAGATACAAATTCCCTACAAGTGACTTACAATCCCAAGTACCTTATAAATATAAATAATATAAATATTCTACGACATTCTACACGGCGCTTTCTAGACCCAAAGTAAGCATAGTTTAACTAACTTGTGTTATGGGTTCCAGAATGCGGATAAACATACTTATATACTTTTTTTTTGTAAATACACACATTTTATACATAGAAACACCAATGCAGACCAATGCAAATAGACATATTCATGCATACAAGTATTTGCACTGGGCGGGAATCGAACCCGCGCCCCCCGTCGTAGCAGTCGAATGCACTACCGCTACGCCACAGAGGCCGTCAAAATTTATTATTAATTTATTATTATTAATATACTGACATTTCAATATCCTACAATCATTAGAAGGGTATCTCTACGAAATGAGACTCACTCCCCCCTGACCAAAAAAAGTCATTCATCCGAGTACCAATGCGCATCCACTGCTTGCACCTTGGAGCACGGGGTCCGCTCTGCTGCTTATCTTGTTATTGGTTTATTTTGGCTTTTATGAGAGGGTGCCCGGCAATGGACACTTGGGCAGGACACCGTGCGGTTTTAGTCGATTTACGACATAACCGCCCCCGCTGGCCGGCGGGCGGGTATCCGAAGGGATTTCCGCACGTAATAAAATAAATAAAAAAAAGCCACCGCCGTTTGACCTACCAGCTCCAATAAGAAAGCCTGCACCAGGTGTGTACCGGCTTGCAGGTGAGCTTGGCTTGGGCCCCAAAGCTCTAAGTGTCCCCCTCAGAAACGTGAAAGTTTGTGAGTATGTATGTATTGTATGTTTGTTGCTCTTTCACGCAAAAACGGCAGAACGGATCTGGCTGAAATTTGGTACAGGGATAGACTATAGTCCGGAATAACAATATAGGCTACTTTTTATCCCGGGAATAGGTTCCCATGGGAAGCGGGAACGGGATCAGAATTCCACGCGGGCGGAGCCACGGGCAACAGCTAGTCCTATATAATTGCATCCTTTCGCTCTGAACAATCCTATATTTGCCTTACCTTTATTTAACCAAAGGCGGGTGATGTCGCAGGTAAATACGTAAATACGCACCTTGCTGTACCCCTCGTAGGAGTAGGATATTATAGAGGGCGAAAAGCGACCATCTTGCCTTCGACCGAGAACTTTTTCTATAACTGTATGTTTATATGTAATATAATTATCTGAAATGATGCAAATTAGGTTCAGTGGTAACTACTTAATACGCCTCTTACGTCAATGTAATATTTGGATGGATTTGTCATCCTTTTTAGGGTTCCGTTGCCAAATGTCAAAAAACGGAACCCTTATAGATCGTCATGTCTGTCCGTCCGTATGTCGCAGCCACTTTTTTTCCGAAACTATAAGAACTATGCTGTTGAAACTTGGTAAGTAGATGTATTCTGTGAACCGCATTTGATTTGATTTGATTTTCACCCTAAAATAGAAAAAAAAACAAAAAATTTTGGGGTTCCCCATACTTAGAACTGAAACTCAAAAATATTTATATTATTATATTATTTATATTATAAAAATATTTTTTTCTAAACTGAATAGTTTTATTTTTATTTTATTTTATTTATTTGGAACAAAAAACAGTTACATGCTAAAATAGTTAACAAATTATAGGTAATTTAACAGATTGGTGAACATATAACCCACACTATTGTTCACGGGTTTACAATATAAAAGAAAGAAACTCAAGCCAAGTTGTAGTCACGATCTCATAATAACAGAAGATTAAGTGAAATATGAAAATCATAATAAGTTAATAACAAATTAATAACAAATTTTCTTGGACCCATCTCAAAAAATAAATAAGGTAATAAGGTAGTTTTAATTAATTACAAAGCTGACAAGAGCTCAATGACAAGACTTTTATATTGTTCGCTGGAAAATGCGAAGATGTCAATTTCATTAAAATGTGTGTTATAGGTTTCAACGAGACGACGAATAGGTGCGCGGATCCCTGCGTTAGTTTTGCAAGTTCCCGTGTGAAACAATTGGGGCACACGCACCGTTCGTCGATGAACAGTTCTAGGCACTATATAACACAACTGATTGGTGATTTCAAGGCAATCATATCTGTTGTTACATATACCATGCAGCATCATGACGTCCAGAAGTAGACGTCTAGATTGCAATGTTAAAATGCTATACTGTTTTACTAGCTGTACATAAGGAACTCTTAATCGGTGATATTTATAGTTTACGACACGTAAGAATTTTTTTTGCACTAATTCTAGACTCTGAGTGTATTTAGCATAGAAAGGATTCCAAATTGAAACGGCATATTCTAATTGTGGTCTCACTAAGGTTTTATACAAAAATAAAAGTGTGGAGGGCTGCACAAAGTCACGACAGGATCTCATGACAAACCCGTACATACGGTAGGCTTTATTAATTATGCTGTCAACATGCTGTTCAAAATGCAAGGACGAATCTAACAAAACACCCAAGTCGCGAACCAGGCTGACTCTGTTCAAAACTATATTATTAATGGAGTAATTATAGTTCAGTTTGTTTCTATTTTTTGTAAAAGAGATTGCGTTCACGTTCACGTAGTTTGCGCGAGAGATACTTCCAAAGTGTAAAATGTGTCCCCCCCCCCACAACTTCTAAAAAAAGAGAATGATAAAACTAAAAAAATATATGATGTACATTACAATGTAAATTTCCACCGAAAATTTGAACGAGATCTAGTAAGTAGTTTTTTTTACGTCATAAATCGTGAACCGCAATTTACCTTTGATTCAATCAACTCAAAAATAAAAAAAAACATTATTATGTTACTTGCTGCTACGGAACCCTTCATGGGCGAGTCCGACTCGCACTTGGCCGCTTTTTTATTACATTAGTTTGCGTTGACAGCCCAGGGTGAGTTGGAGGTTATCAGTAATTGGCTTAGAGCCTACAAAATACTCATTTTGGTTTAAAACAATTCCTATATAAATCATATTTATTTTCATCAGATATACATACGCACTTGGACCGCACATTTAATTTATACGTCAAATAAATTCAACACTGATAGTAGTATCTGGATGGAATATATTAGATTTATATATTAAGTTTACGTATTTCGAGATTTATCTTAACGTCATGTAGGCTCGTAAAGTGTTATCGGTAAAAGGGGATGAATATAAACTAAAGGGTGGAATTGTCTTGAATAGTCAAATTGGCAGTATTTATCTTTTACGTGAACATGATATCTTGCACTTCAGAATGTTTTTATTGAGATTGTTGTGGTGGACCTCCATAACCCATTGGTGATATTGAAGTTCTGTAGTTTGACAAGGTTGTCGGACTTTTGGACTCTGAATTTTTATAGCTACTGCCATCTCATTATCCTCCGAACTTTTTCCCAATTCATTTAGGGACGGCTTTCAATCTAACTACGAAAACAAGCAACTGCCATCAGACCTCTACGACCCGCTGGCGACATGAACGTTCAGTAGATTTTAGACCAGATTTTTTGAGGCTCCAACTACCAATTACGATGCTACAGGCCACAGTTGTTCGTATGGCAGCCGGAACGACGACGCGCGGCTTAACGTACTTTCCGAGGCACGATGTGTTAAGAGCATCCTAAGACTGACCTTACTTATTAACCTAACAATGTGGTAACCTACTCGGGTACCACTTAGGCGATTGGAAAAGACTGTCTTGAGTTTATTGAATGGTTCGCTTCTCATAAGATGCGATAAACTCTGACTGTCATATTAGTGTCACATTAATTTCATTGATTTATTCCATGTCTATTATTTTCCTGGTCTAACGAACATTAGTGTACCGATTACCTTTATTGATTACCGGACAAGAACACGGATGAGGGAAAGAAGGGACCTCTACCCTAATCATTTATTCCGGCGTCTACATAAAGAGGGAGGCATCTGCCGATTTTTAATACACTTTTATTAGCTTCACCTCCAACTGACTATGTACGAGTATATACACAACTCATAGAAGTAGAATTAGGTAATTCGTGAAGCTGAATTTCACCAGTGAAAATCCGTTCAACTTCAAACATAAAACGTGATAACGCAATCTAGTTTTAATATGGGTTTCTCTCATTGGTGAGATTCCCTCGTAAGTGTGATATGAATTAATAAACTTTGTAAGTACTTATGTGATGTGACATAGTGAGCACTCATATTCGGTAAAAGTAAGTTCCATGTTTATCGCGATAAGTCCCGAGACGTTATAAAAATATGAGTTTACACCGCGATAGTTTAAAAATAACATAGTGAGCATTGTTATGAACTGGGATTATTTTAATCTGAGTTCAAAAAAAATAAATTTTGAGTTTCCCAAATTTATACACGTTGACTGGTTGATGATGCGTATATTAGCAACTATTACAATGGTATGAGTGATGATTTTTTGAAATGATGACATTTGTATGTTGAAGGAAAAGATGACGTATACCTAAGACGTTCCCGTGGATTGCTCTTCATGTGGTTGTAGACGTGAACAATGACATTACATCATTTTAAACCATCGAGCTGATCTGATAATGAAGACAGGACGTGGATTTGTTCCGCTTCCCCTGTAATCACCTTTCCTGGCAGCCGGTCTGATGTCCAACATGCTGTGTGGTTTGAGTCTATTCAATTCTGACACAATCACTTCATCGTACTTTAAGTGAGATGGCACCCGGATGTTTCCACACGAAAATAATATCAAACCAGCTGAAACATCAAACCAACATGTTCGAACTTCGAAGATTATCACGTGCTACCAATCATACATAATAACATGTAATTTAGGTGAGATTTTACTCAGCATTTCTAAATTACAGCTACTTTCACACAATTCTTGCTCAAAGCGGATTACGCGCCGTAATACGCTTAATAAGCGAGCTCTCTGTTTGAAAAAAGGTTTTTACGGTCAATTACTTATTAAGTTTAGGGTCGAAATTGCAGCCAATTTGAGAAGATTAAATATGAAGACTAGACTGGTTAAATTAAATTTATTGAGCGAACGTGTACACCAAGCACTGTAGCACTGCCGTGAGTCGTTTGGTGAAACCTATATCTGCTCGCTCGCTCTCGTTATTCTCAGGTAGCGCGATAATACTCTACGTCGCGTTGTGACGTGTAAACGACTCGAATGATAACGGCCGCACTATAGCATAGGGCCGCGGGAGTAAGTATATTATTTTACACAATACTGTCCCAGTTTATTAATGTTTGGTGTATTTACATTACATTAGACAACACTATCTAAGTTATACAGACGTGTATGTATTGTCTCAAAAAGTGCTTAATCACAGAATAGATTTTTTTTATGAACATTAGTAACCGAAACTACTAATATTCCCCCTAACCCCTCCAACTAAGCTAAATTGCTTGTGTTAGGAGCGGGTTCACGTCGATATTGTAATGGCCAGGATTCGAACCCGGGACCTCTCGATCGTAGGGTCGACTCCTTAACCACTAAGCTACCGACGCTTCTAAACTAAACTTCTAACAGTAGCTTAGTCGAGCAGGAGGCCACGAAAACAGAACCTCCTTTTTTGAAGTTGGTTATAAATTCTAGTCTTTTGTATTCCTTCATTATTCTACTTAAATACATTAAGTCCGCCCTTGTACAGTTAACTATATTATTGTGCAGGCAGTTTAAACAAATAAATACAAGTACCTTTTTTTCTGTGCGGAAATCCCTTCGGATACCCCCCCGCCGGCCAGCGGGGGCGGTTATGTCAGGCTTGAACCGACTAAAACCGCACGCCGTCTCGGGTCCAAAGACGCCGGGGTGTAAGGTTGCCCATAGAGCATATCCCTCGAACCCCGACATACAAGTACCGACACAGTTATCTAGTTACAATGTTTGTATTGTAAATGTTTACTACTTGTACTTAAGTAAATATAAAACAATATGACACAACAATTTGAAATTACTTAAATCATTAAGTAATTTAAAATTGTTGTGTCCTTATGTACCTACGTCATGTGTGTATGTAGGTTTCCGTGGTTGTGTATGCACATGTATGTAAACCTCAGTTTACAAACATAACGTAAATCATCATCATCACCGTTGAGACCTAGTCCTTTCATCTCGGAGCCCGGGGTCCGCTTTCCGGCTTTTTCTCGTCCACTTCATAAGGTGCTGTAACTAGTTATACATACTAATCATTATAAGCTAGACTTACTGTACAATCTGGCGTTAGTTGGTGTTATTTTTTGACCCAACGCCAATATTTGAAGTCGATCGACTCGCATTTGACCGGTTTTTTCTTTGTTTCGAATTAGATTGCGTTTAGTAGCACCTGTTGCAAAAGTAATAAAAGTAATCATAATTCATCGCTTAAAAAGTTTTAATGTGCGCTTTCTGATTTAATATTTAGACCTTTTTGATTTGTTATGCAATAGCAGCGAAAAATAAGAAATCTTGATTTGAATTATCTTGGCTTTTACGGGAGCGACTGCCTGACTCCTAACCCCGAGAGAAAAGCCTGCGCGAGAGCCTCGTCCGTCATTCAGCAGGTATACCGATTTGCTGGTGAGGTTCGCTTGGGCCCCGAAGAAGGTGGAGCCCCAGAAATACACTTATTCCATTCCAGCAACACAAAAAAGCAGCTTATGTCCCTTTTCCGGTCGTACTGTGTGCAACATTTCACTTAGATCATTCAACGAACTACTAGATATACTACCTTTTTTTTTTTTATCGTGCGGAAATCCCTTCGGATACCCCCCGCGTGCCAGCGGGGGCGGTTATGTCGGGCTTGAACCGACTAAAACCGCACGCCGTCTCGGGTCTACAGACGCCGGGGTGTAAGGTTGCCCATAGAGCATATCCCTCGCACCCCGACTGACCCTGGGCCATCTCCGGTTTCGAGATGGCCCCCTCGGGTTTGGGAACCACGGTGTCCCCGTCTTGCCCCGGTTTGGGGGAGGGGCGCTAGTCGCCCCACCGTCCCGGCCTACTTCTGCTGGGGTGACTGGTGGCCTCACCCGCCACCCCCAGGCCTGCGCTCATGGAGGACGGAGGTCGTTAAGCGACCTCCGGCGCCTGAGTTGCCTGCGACGCGCGGCGAGCAAGTTGCGGGCTCGGCGGACCGGGAGAGTTCTAAGTCTCTCCCGGGCGCGCTCCGCCACCTCCTTCGCGAGCATTACATGCTCGCAGAATATACTACCTAAATATTAATATAATAGGACGTTATAATACAATCTACCGGAACTATTAGTAACTGTGGGAACTAAACACGGTATACCTAATTGCATTATTTGACTGACATGACACTTGAATTAATTTAGAGAAACTAGCTACTGATTAAATCAGTTGTCGTAGTACTCGTCACCTAGACGGGATTTTACATAAATTAGGCATCACTCAAACTCAAGTAAACAATTTGAAACATTATTACCATTAATTAATATTTTGATAAGGACAGAAGCAGAACCTCTGCTTACCCCAGAGGGAACAAGGCGTGAGTACATGTGTGTATGTAATATTGACGGGATTTCCGCACGATAAAAAAAAAAAGGTACTGAATCTGTTGTTATAAAAAGTAAAATAATTTTACAGGACTCAAAAGTATTTTCATCTTTCTCTTGGTTTTAGTAGAGAAATAAAAGGCAGTACACTTAAATCCTGTCAATCATCGTCATAATCTTTGGCTTGGTCTGGCTTGCATTCAAAGCTTTCACCCTGGAGCTCTTAGTCCGCTTTCCGACTTTTTCCTGTAACCACCAGTTCGTAAGTGAGGCTGGCTTGAACCCAGATGATCTTAATAAGACCCCATAATATCCACTTAAATTCTGTCAATCTACTCCAGTAAAGTTTGTTGTTTGTCTCCAAAAATCCCTCCAGCTACATTGAAACACTACTCACACAATCACACCCACACAATCACAGCCACACAATCACACACACAAAATCACACATACACAATTACACACACACAATTTCTTATTTTGCTTTAATACTAATCAAAATACTTTCTCATGACAGAGACCCAGAAAACAGTCCGGTGACGTACTCGATGTCCAGTCTTCTCGATTCACGGTCTGCTGGTATGTTCGCGGTGGATTCAAGAACCGGCGTGGTGACGACACAGGCGAGGCTGGACAGGGAGAGGCTCGATGTCCACTACTTCAGAGTTGTGGCTCAAGACGATACCTTCCCGCCTAGAAGTGGCACTACAACCTTACAGGCGAGACACTTCATATTCTTAAGAAATAATATTATTTGACTGCTTGCGAACGAGAAGGGCTCGAGGCTAAGTGGTATTAGTAGCAGTGACCATTCTTAACACATTGAGAACTCTGCGTACTTCGGAGATCACATTAGGCCGTCGGTCCCGGTTGATTTACAAACATCTATGGCAGTTCCTAGTAGTTGCGAGCCAAAAAACTGACCACTGATCTAACTACAAAACTTCAATATCGCCAGTGGGTTGTGAACGCCGAAGAAGCTTCGTAGTTAGATTGAAATAGCTGAGCCCAACTGTGTTGGGAAAAGGCTAGGAGATGATGAGTATCCCAAAAGATACAGAGAGAACGCGAAAGATATCCCAAAAGGCGTATGTAGTGGTATAATACGCAGATTTCGTAATGTATTTGGTCGTAATAGCAAGCGCCACTGCTGGGCATTTCCTTCTGACTCCGTGCTATTACTGAGAATTTTAGAAGAACAGTTTAGCACGGGACCCACTGCACCGCAGGGTGCAGTAGTTTAAGTGATTATTTCGCCAAATGGCACTGTGTCGAGTGTATTGAGTTCCAATCCAAGTAACAATATTTCTTTTGTATGCAGTCACCTAACTGAAATCGACTATAACACTTGTTATCTCTCTCTGGAATCGAACCCTGTCCGTCTATAACCTGCTACCCAAAGGCTTCTTTTATTATCTGGAATGAATGCTGGTGACATCAATATTCCCTTATTATTCTCAGATCAACGTCTTGGACTGCAATGACCACTCACCAGTTTTCGAGATGCAGCAGTACGAATCGTCAGTTAGAGAAGGTGCCAGCCCCGGGACTACAGTGCTTACACTGAAAGCTACAGACCAGGATATTGGGAAGAACGCTGAGGCAAGTTATATATAGCCTTCGCAGAAGTGTAAGCTTTATCGCCATATGATGAACAGTATGGCAGCAATAAATTTTTAATTTTTATATATTAGACTATCTGATTCCCGCGTGCGTGGAGGTCGGTTATTGTTTTTTGGTCATATCTCCGGTTCTACTTAAGCAACTGCAATCAAACATATGGCAGATATTAAGTCTATGAACGCCTATGACTACGATCTTTTTAATAGAAAAAACCGCTACAAAATCCGTTCAGTCATTTTTTGCGTCTATCAAGTCTTTTTTAATATCTCCAATGTACAGACACAACTTATTTACAATTTTATAATATTATAGATTCTGCTTGTTTCTTAACATATGTCACATAGGAATAAAGTTGTATAATAATCCATTTTGTAGGTCGAATACTCAATCGAATCCGTGACAGCAGAAACCTTAAACACAGAAGACACAAACGAGTCCATCGACACGGATCAGATTGACACTCAAGACGTGTTCAGAATAGATGGTAGGAGTGGAGCCTTGTTGACCAGGGCTCCGCTGGACAGGGAGCGAGTCGCGAGGTACACCGTGATCGTGAAGGCAACAGACCAGGCCAGCCCCGTGTCCGACAGACTTAGCAGCACGTGAGTATACTAAAAGAAATATCGTTAAAATAATAATTGTGAACGTGTGTAAGAGGCCCACCAAGATGTAGAATCTTGTTTGTCGAAGCCAACCTCATTTTTAAGCCGGTACAAGTGCAATTGTTAAGTCAAAAGTATAGTCGCCATCAGAAGTTGTTGAACACTGTTACAAGATCAATAAGTAAATTGATGTTGTATAATTTATTTTGTAATCTTGAAAATATATATATTTATTTTTTTGTTTATCCATTACAATAATTTCGATCGTTAAACTGAAGTCAGCTTGATTCGATCGCAATTATTTTCACTGGGGAAATGCGGCCTTAGAAGCGACGAGCGAACATAGAAAGTCTCTAAAAGCGATGCAATATTAATATAGTCGCAACATCTCCGGTCGCCGATGCTAAAAATAACATTTGTACTTAACCGTAAAATACGTAAGAAAATAAAGAAAACAGTCTTATATCATCTTCAAAACCGACCTCAATAAATTTTAAATTCATGTAAAGCCCTAAATACACAACATTATTTAAGTGTTGCGTGACCTTTTGATATTAAAGGGAGTGGTGGCCTGCCAGTGGAGAGGATCTCGTAGTAAGCCATTCGCTCGTTAAAGTTATCATACAAAAGCTTCGTAAATTAAACGGTTAATGAAGGTTCTACCTTTATTTCACATGAAGCCATATTCCCGGGGGGAGAAGTTCATTATACACCAGTGACGTAGTTACGTGACTGAGGTCCCCAGTTTAATGAAAAAATTTGGATATCCACACTCTGATTAAACCTTGACTATAGCTAACGGGAAAATAAGAACTTACACATATCCTTTTCATGAGGATAGTGAATGAACATCTCAAGATGCAGTGTCTCACCTCATCTCACCTTCAGGCGGTGCGCTCGACGAAGCGGCTCTATCTGATTAGTACACGGTCTAAAACCAAACGATGTCTCCAGCATCAGACCTATTGCCGGGAGAGGCGGTTTGGTCACAGAGGTGGATTCCCACCCTCAAGTCTTGGCGACCCCACCACTAAAGGCGCTTCAGAGTTATAGGGTCCTGGTGCTTAGCAACGCCATGCCTTATGGTAGCTGCACCACAGTATTCACCCAATTTTTCTAACTGCGTCCTCCTGGTAATATAGATTAGGCTTAATAAGCTTTCAACCGTCGATCTCGTTTGTGATTATGTACACACGGCCAAGGAAATAAGTAGGCACCTTAAAATACATCTTCATATGTAAAGGTGTATACTGGTTTTCTTGGCCCTATGTACACAAGACCCTAATCCGAATACTGTTTGTTCACGGTCTAAACCGTAGCTTGCCACCGTAATCTACTAATTTGTAATCTAACAGTTGAAATGATTAGAAATCGGTTAAAATATATTATTTTGTATAAGTATACTCGGTAAATGTTTATAGAGGCAGTCAGACCTGGCTGTGATCTGTGTATGTAAGACCGAATTCACGTTTGTAATGTATTTATATTTTGATGCAACAAACGTAATTATCATTATCAAAAAAAAAACTTTATCTTTTCACTTTGCTGCCTCGGTTAGGTTTTCATACGCTCACACAGGATTTATCGAGAATCTTGTATGGAGCATCGGAGAACTATGTAACTCTCACACAAAAGGAAGACCACAGGCTAGCTGCTAGGCTGACTGGAGTCTGATGGTTGGTGAAAGTACGGTCGTACGAGTATATGTTACAATCAACTCGTAATCGATCAAACTCGTGATCGAGAAAGGGTTTTGAATATAACATATTATACTCGTAATTATGAAGTAATCAGCGTAAAAACTTTGAAATTACAATCCAAAATTAGTTTTTATGAACCACTTCGAATAGATTTAGAAATCAATCTGCATGCGCAATCTAAGTGACAAAGACATAAAAAATGATATTCTGATCATGATCTTTAGCAAAATCTAGTTGAAAGTTACTGCGTACAAAGCTCGCTTATTTACATTCGAAAACCGATAACCGAAAGTCGGATGGAAATGCGAATTGTGACTGCACTTGCCTCACATGTTATGCACTTTGTGGTTACGACAAATTAGTAGCAACGCTATGCTCGTAGCGTCCATATCGAAAGATACGAACTAGTACATTATATATTATCGATTGGATAATGTAGTTTACGTCAGAGTACAACATAGCGTTAATTTGGACTCGTGTAATATATGCAAACTTTATTATGTGCTGCTGATTTCCATTCAGGCCCTGACCACTGATTGTGTTTTCTCTGATTAATTTACTCACCAGTATATCTTACTAGTACTTACTAGTAGTATTACTTACACAAAATAGGGCTGTCAACCGGGCACTTTACGGTGAAAGGAAGTATTTGCACGTGAAGTTGGCTTGGGCTCCGAAGATCTTGGTGGGGCCTTATACACATTTACATTCTAATTGAAGTACAATGGTGTTATGTTTGCTAAAGATTGTTTTTTCTATTCACAGAGCCACCGTCCACGTTAACATCTTGGATGACAATGACAATTACCCTCAGTTCAGTGAGAAGACTTACACTGTCACTGTGGACGAGGACATCAGTGTTGCTGACAACCCAGTCATAGCGCGAATCAAGTAAGATATACCATCTTCTTTTATCAAAGAGATAAATTTGTACATGTCCTGTGCTGTAAGCTACCCGATGTCATCGATGCTAGGTTTTCCAAGTCGATTAATTCGTGAATTTTTGCGTTCGGTTTAAGCAGTAGACAGTAGTATTTTTATCATAAAGGACTCGTCAAAAGGACTTCACCCCGCTATGGTAAGAATCTGTAAGTGAAATCTGAAGAATGAATCATTATAGACGACCATTATATCTGATGATGCGAACAATGGTCACTGATCCATGTCAATGGTCATGTCACTGGTCACAATGGTACATGCTTTTTCACACTTTGCTTAATGAACCCGGGAATTCGGGAAGACTGAACACGTGTGTTTCTAAGGAATTCTAAATCTTTATAGTGCGTATGGTGACTTGGTTCCACCAAACGATTCCACCAAGGGAATCGTTTGCACCTTCTGAGGTACAAACATGAGGTACACGTAAGCCCTGCACGTATTGTTCTGTATAGAAAAGAAGAGGTTGGGACTAACTGGAAGACCTCATCGGTACACTTGTCGTAATAGAGGCGATAAAATATTGCCCTAGAGGCAAAATCTCTACGTTACTGCAGAAGAAAAATTCAATAAACTTCAATAAACTCACTTAACCACAGAGCAAATGTACTAGTGTATAAACATCATTCCTTACTCAAAGTACTGGTTCTAAAGCCAATTTGTCTTGTTTTTAACGTTTGGTCAACACAAAACTCAAAATAAACTGTAAAATGTATATGTAAAATGTATATGTAAAAGCTATCACGGCAGAAAATCGGAGGACGGAGGATGAAAATGATGTTTATTTAGGCGTGATGTAATTCCCTATGATTGTATTTCATATCATAAAAACTGGCGCTTGAAAGAGAAGCTGAAATTTGGATTTTATTAAATTTATACTTATAAAAATGAAGGCAATGTTTAGAGTCGTTATCAAGTAGGTACAAGACAATGCCCGCGGCTCTTGCCCGTGGTGTAGTTGTCCCGTTACCTTTCCCCACAACAACAAGTTCCCGGGCCAAAATGTATCCTTTTTTTTTTTTTCGTGCGGAAATTCCTTCGGATACGCCCCGCCGGCCAGCGGGGGCGGTTATGTCGGGCTTGAACCGACTAAAACCGCACGCCGTCTCGGGTCTTAATACGCCGGGGTGTAAGGTTGCCCATAGAGCATATCCCTCGCACCCCGACGGGCCAAAATGTATCCTAAGAAATGGTCTATCTATTTTCCGATTTTCATCCAAATCTGTTTAACGGTTTACGCGTACAAACATCTTCACAAACTTCCATATTTATTAATGTTAGTAGAATTTAAATATGTAAAACCTTACCTGGACCTTTGACGACGTTATCTCTTCGGCAGTATTTCAGCGCCTCTACCATGACGAATGTTTCGATGAGCTCTTCCAATCAGTTCCACCCTTTCCTTCGACATCCAGAACAATAGGTATGTGCAGTAATGAGGTGTCACCCTCGTACAGTCAGTAGCAGCACGGACTTAACGGTTTGGCATCTCTTTTCTTCATTCATTCGGATCTTTAAAGTGTGGCCTGAAATAGTATCTATCGAGGTTGTCAAACTGACGGCCAGATAATTATTGAGACTTCACTATATGTATACCTACTATATGTCCTAAAAGTCGTAAAAACCATACTTACAAAGTTTTAAATCGATACTAAAATAAGCAGTGGGTTAAATTCGATTTAAAATATACAAACTCGAAATATCTTGATACCAGATTCCTATAGGTAACATTTTTCCTGTCTTGGCAAGAAAGCTTGCCGTAGCAGTAAGCTTAGCGTAGGTGCAATACAACATCTGGAGTTCAAAATTTCTATACCGATAAATCGTTATTGAAATAGTTTCAGAAGCCAGCATTTATTTATTGTTTTAGAGCGACGTCCGACTGCGGTCGTAACATATTTCATTCGACCATTAGAGCCAGTAAACAGCTGGAAATTTATACTGTTTTATAGTGCAGCTGCGAATTATTCTGCTTTACGTAAATTATAGTTTGACCGTTGTTAGGAACATTTAATTGAAAGACGGCCTCTGTGGCGGAGCGGTAGTGCATTCGACTGCTACGACAGGGGGCGCGGGTTCGATTCCCGCTCAGTGCAAATATTTGTATGCATGAATATGACTATTTGCATTGGTCTGGGAATTTCTATATATAATATGTACTTATGTATTTACAAAAAAAAAAGTATATAAGTATGTTTATCCGTAGTCTGGAACCCATAACACAAGCTAGTTAAACTATGCCTACTTTGGGTCTAGAATGCGCTGTGTAGAATGTCGTAGGATATTTATTATTATTTACAATAATGTTAACGGGAATTACGCAATCATGTATAGGTATATACATACTGGGCACGCTGCAATAGCGGCGGTAAGGCCCATCATGGAGGATTGGCTAGAGAGGCGACACGGAAGCCTCTCGTACCGACTGACGCAGGTGGTCTCCGGGAAGGGGTGCTTCGGGGACCACCTGCATCGGATCAGGAAGGAGCCAACGCCTGAGTGTCATCACTGCGACGCTAGCGAGTACTCAGGGCTGCACACGCTGGCGGACTGCCCGGCGTGGGAGGCGCCGAGGCGTGACCTCGTGGCAGCCATCGGGGTGGGAGTCCTCTCGCTCGGCAGCATGATTGCAGCAATGGTGCGGAGCGAGAGAGGTTCAGAACTCTCCCGGCCCGCCGAGCCCGCAACATGCTCGCCGCGCGTCGCAGAGGCGACTCAGGCGCCGGAGGTCGCTTAAGACCTCCGTCCTCCATGAGCGCAGGCCTAGGGGTGGCAGGTGAGGCCGCCTGTCACCCCAGCAGAAGCAGGCCGGGACGGTGGGGCGACTAGGAGGGTCAGTCGGGGTGCGAGGGATATGCTCTATAGGCAACCTTACACCCCGGCGTCTGAAGACCCGAGACGGCGGGCGGTTTTAGTCGGTTCAAGCCCGATATAACCGCCCCCGCTGGCCGGCGGGGGGGTATCCGATAGGATTTCCGCACGAAAAAAAAAAAAGGTATACACATACTTTTGGATTGCCTGACATTTCGACTGACCGCGGTGACAGGCTCACTCAGCGTGTGACCACGGCCAATGTAACCTGGTCGAAACGACAGGAAATTCAAAGAAATGTATATACCTACTGGTGGTAGAAATTTGATGACACAAATTTGTCACAAAATTCGGCCGGGTTGGTACCACCGTGCACGATTGTGAAAAACCCTCCATAGTAATCAAATTTCGGTTTAATTGCGTTCAGAGGTCAGCAAGTGCATAGCCGGGCAGGGGGATTGTGGTCGCAGCACTAGTGGGACCGGTGGGTGTCACGCGGTGCTGCGACGACAATCCTCTTCTGATGAGGCCGTCAAGCTGTGTGCCACCATTGTTAACTTGGTATGTGTATGTAATGGTGACCCTCTTTCTTGGACTTTACCTTCAGCTTACCATCAGGCGAGGTGAAGTCAAATTGACGTACCCTAAATATAAAAAAAAAAAAAATATACCTAGACATGATCCCGTTAATTCCCGTTAACAATATTGTATAAAATAAATGTGCATTGAAATTAACACCATGCAAAAATAACTATGAAGAAAAGACTTACTTTTTATCTACTATGTTCAATGAATTACATTAATGTACCTAGGTTTATGTGTTCTAAATTCTCTTACTAAGTGGTAGCTTTCGTGTGGCTATTAAGTGCTTGACATCAGGCTAGAGCAACCTTGTTTATCTTTGTCAACATTTAGGAAAATCTATAACATTTCCATATTATGTTTAATACATTACCGCATTTGCAGGGCTACCGATGCAGACGTGGGATCAAACGCAGCGATACGCTTCGCAATCATCGGTGGCAACACTCAGATGCAGTTTTCTATAGACAGCTTGAGTGGGGACGTGTCGTTAGTGAAACCATTGGACTATGAGCAAGTCAGGAGTTATCGACTTGTTATAAGAGCACAGGGTATAGTAGCAACTGCTTGGCCATGTATTTACAAAGAAACAATTGATCATCATTATCATTGCGTTGTTCCCGCTTGCATCCGAGGTGGTTCGGCAGAAGCAACTTTTACGGAAGCGACTGCCATCTGACCTCTCAACCTCGAGAAGAAAACCTGCGCCAGAGCTTCGTCCAATCAATCAGTAAGTCTTATGGGTTGAAGGTGAGGTTAGCTTGGACCCCGAAACTCTTGGACTCTTGGACCCAAAACATAGTAGATATATGTTGTGAAACAAATTAATGATGGCAGCTGGGATTGGCGCTCGAATTCTAAACAACTGATGCGGCAGTGATGCCAACGATAAAATCTCTGATACTTTTTTTTTTCATTTATAATGATCAATATGGCTTCACCTCGCCAGATGGGTAGCTATCTCAGGAATGAGGGTCACGATTACAGACACCGATAATGTTACAATGGTAGCCCCTTTTTCTTTTTTTTTTATCGTGCGGAAATCCCTTCGGATACCCCCCCGCGTGCCAGCGGGGGCGGTTATGTCGGGCTTGAACCGACTAAAACCGCACGCCATCTCGGGTCTACAGACGCCGGGGTGTAAGGTCAGCTTGACGGCTTCATCAGACGCTTTTTCACACCGGGAGTGTAGGAAGAAGGAAACACGTGCTGGTAAAGAATTCCAAGTCTTGATGGTGCGGCAAATTAAAGAGGTGTAGAGCTTGATTCTTGATGGAATTCTTTGCACCGTGTGAGGGTGATACCTCAGCCTTGCATGTGTACCCGGAGTGACCGGCAATGGACACTTGGGGAGGACACCGTGTGGTTTTGGACGGTCCGATTCCGACACGCCCACCCCATCGTTGGCACCGATGGAATGAAGCCCGAGGGGGCTTCCACATGCTAAAAAAAAAAGCCTTGCATGTAAGAGCTCGTCGGAACACACGCCATGGTAGAGGCATTACATTAGGTACAGTGAAAAAACATGGTTTTACTTGAAATCCGTTTACAGATGGTGGCAGTCCCTCGCGTTCAAATACGACGCAGCTACTAGTGAACGTGAAGGATGTCAATGACAACGCTCCTAGGTTCTACACCAGCTTGTTTCAGGAGTCTGTCAGTGAGAATGTTCCTACAGGATACAGTATTGTCAGGGTAAGTGCCGTTAAATATTAAACCTTCTAAAGTACTAATCCCGTTTCCAGGTTCCGGAATAAAAAGTAACCTATGTGCTATTCCGGACTATTATCTATCTCTATGCCAAATTTCTTACAGATCCATTTAGCCGTTTTTGGGTGAAAAAGGCACAAACATTTATCATCACCATAACATTAATCCCTATTATGCCCTATCTTACTATTATTTACAAGAAAAGAGTAACAAACATCCATACATCCAAACTTTCACATAGGAAGTGGGAACGAAACTTCCATGCGGGCGGAGCCGCGGGCAACAGCTAGTTATATATAATACTAGCTGTTCACCCGCGGCTCCGCCCGCGTAGAATTCTGATTCCGTTAATTTCCACTTCCCATGGAAACCTATTCCAGGGATAAAAAGTAGCTTATGTGTTATTCCAGACTATAATCTGTCCCTGTACCAAATTTCAGCCAGTTCTGTTCAGCTGTTTTTGCGTGAAAGAGTAACAAACATAAGCTTATGTTTTTCCCTGGAACAGATTCTCTTCATAATAAATATTCTAGAACATATTCCACGGCGCCATCTACGCCAAAACTGGGCAGAGCTTGTCATATGAGTTCTAGAATGCGAATAAACCTACTGAGATTCTTTTTTTTTTTGTAAATAAATCCACTTTTTTTTTCAAGAATATTGGTTACCGAAATTACTAATATTCTCTCTAACCCCTCCAGCTAAGCTTAATTGCTTGTGTTAGGAGCGGGTTCACGTCGGTAGTGTAATGGCCAGGATTTGAACCCGGGACCTCTCGATTGTAGGGTCGACTCCTTAACCATTAAGCTACCGACACTTCAATTTCATTCATTATAAGTATATGGAAATACCATGTTTACTTCAAAACTATATTTTCATCCAATGCTTTCAGTTTATTTCTCTTTGCATTTCAACTATTACAACATTGTATTTCCTACCTCAGTTTCGTACACAATAAAGAATATTTCTCGATCTCGCTCTTTCCTATCATCTTACCGAGACTATTAGCTCTAAGAAAGAATTATTCCTATCGTACATTTATTTCCTATTATGTAGCTACTATTACTACCGCGAATCATAATTTATGGAGTCATCTATCATTATAGCAAGTCAGTAAACGCTACAATGTATACCCATATAAAAGTGTTATCGCCATTTTATATAGCAATGGTTATTGCCTTATACGGGCGAATACAATGTAATAGCGATAGCTTGTGGTTTGCACTTGGTTCATTGGAAGTTATATTGTTCTAGTTTGATGAGGTTAATGATCGTAAATTACATTTTTCGTTTGTCTGTTAGACATGACTAAACTCTGAAAGGGCTGAGATGTTTTTGACGGGATATTTACTATATACCTAGCTAAATGGGCCTAGGAAACTTAAGCTTCTTTAATTTTTAGAAAAATAATTAGTATCTTTGCTCCCATATAAAAAACTATCAGTAGGTGTACTGGCTTGCAAGTGAGGTTGGTTTGAGCTCCGAAGATCTTAGTGGTGCCCCAAAAAAATACCCAAAGCTCGTACTACCGGCCGTCCTAAATGCCAATAAATTTAAATTCATTTGCTATATTACGAACTGAACATTTGACAGGTACAAGCATACGATGCAGATGAAGGTATGAATGCGGAGATCACCTACTCATTAACAGACAAGGAGTACAATAGCAACAATGGCCTGCCTATCAATATAGATCCCAGATCCGGATGGGTGTACACGTCAGGGCAGCTGGATAGAGAGGTGCAAGCCAAGTACCAGTTAATGGTGAGTACATCTTGAATTGGATTTAGTCGTAGTAACGTAATAATATTCCTTCCTTCCTGGATAAATAGGTTATCCAAAACAAAAATATTTTTTAATTCGAAGCTGTAGTTCTCGAGATTAGCGTGTTCAACCAAATGAATTCTTCAGCTTTATATTAGTATAGCTATAACAGAGATATTACTATAACAAAGAAATAAACATTCTAACTGTATTTTCCCAATATATTTTTGAAAATCTTTTGTATGTTAGAAGAAACATTTCCAATTTTTTAAGGCTTTGTGATATACATAACGTAAATACTAGACATAAAAACAATCTTGTGGTTTGTAATAGTCGACTCCACAAGATTAGTAATTCCTTTCAGGGTAACTGTATACGCTTCTACAACAAGCTTCCTAGTGAAATGAAGAATCTACCTCTTCATAAATTTAAAAACCAAATTAAAGGTAAACTCTGCCAAAAAGGCTACTATAAAATTCAAGACTATTTAGACGACAAACAAGCTTGGATATGAACTGTTTGCTCTCTCTCTATGCTACTCAAATGAAATATTGTACTTAGGTTAAGTAAATATGTTTGTAAATAGACCAAAAAAAAAACAGCCCGCTGAGTTTCTTGCCGGAGTCTTCTCAGGACAGGGCCGCGTTTCGAACCGGTGGTCCATTTGCCAAACATTAGATTATTTATTTTTTTATGACGTTTTGTAAGTTCCGTATTAATGGTCTATGCAGAATAAATGGTTTTTGACTTTGATATATAATATAATAGTATAGACAGCATGTATTTGCGTTCCGACGCGTAAGATCCGTGACGGAATGTCCGTCAAATGTAGAATTTTTTGTCCGTGGTGAGCATGCGCACCTACAATTAAAGTACAACCTACAACTCAATTTAAAACCCTATTATTATTTCATCCATCAGGTGACAGCAACAGACGGCGGCTCCCCCTCTCGGTCAGCGACTGCCTCCGTGGTGGTGGTCGTCCAGGACGTGAACGACAACGACCCGGTGTTCTCAGCGCCGCAGTACGACGTGGAACTGGCTGAAGACGAACCTCCTGGTACTCCTGTCGTCACGCTCACTGCTACTGACGCTGATGAGGATAACAGGTAGCGTAGTCTGTGGATATTCATTCTGTATGTCTTGCGCAGGCTTTCGTCTCAGGGTTGGGAGGTCAGACCGTAGTCGCTCCGAGAAAAGCCGAATACCAATCAAAAGCAATAAGCGGGCCTTGGTCTCCAACGCGCAAACTTGTAACGCAACTGGCAAATCGCTATGAGAATGATGATAATTTTGTATGTCTGTAATAGAGGTCTATTCACTCTGTAATTATCATCTAGTGGGTTGAAGTCATATTTATGTTTAAAAAATCTTATTGTCTCTCGCTTATGTTTACGTGCGATAGTAAGGTTCTGGGTTCGATGCCCGGACAAACTGTTAACTCAGTAGTAGCATGGAATATAGCTCCCATTACATTAAACTTACATCTCATCAAAAAAATACTTGACCGTATTTTTAAAGCTTATAATTGATCTTGAAACGTTGTTGGTCTAGATTTTATCACACTATACTCGTAAAGTACCTGATTAATTGTGCGACTTCTTCCTAGATTGCACTACGAGATCTCAGGCGGCAACACCCGCGGTCGTTTCTCCATCACCTCGCAGAACGGCAGGGGGCTCATCACCGTCGCCCAGCCCTTGGACTTCAAGCAGGAACGTCGCTACGTGCTCACCGTCACGGCTACCGATAGTGGGGGCAGAGCAGACACGGCGATGGTGCATATTAATATCACTGATGCGAACAACTACGCGCCCGTGTTTGAGAATGCACCGTATACTGCTTCGGTGAGTTGAGCTAAAGGTCAACACTCGTACATAACTTTACTTTAATCTCATATACAATCCTTCCACGGCTCGCTTATCAATTCATCATCAAAATTATCCAATCTAATATGTATAGGTATGTCAGAACAGTTTTGGCCATTTTGATCCATTCCTACCATATGAGGTACACATAAGATTTCTCGGACTCCCTGGCCGTTCCTCGTTTGCGTTTTAAAATTCCCGTCTCTTGGTACTTAAAATTTTACCTAGTTTTCCCATATAGTCACTAAAAATTAATAAAATACGAACAAAATTTTATAAATCAATACAGAGTACTTTACAAACTGCTACCTGAACACGTCCTGGATAACTGAAACTCTCGTCTACATATGACCTAGGGCGACCTTGGAGACATCTACCGTAATTAATGCATAAAATATTATCTATCGGTTTACATTAGAAAACACGTATTTCAACTTTTACCCAAATCTCACAAATTCCCCAAAAACCGATTACACACTGAAGTAGATTTTTTAAACTGCCTTTCCTCTTGGAATTCTGACGTAAACATAAAAAGGTGTCTTATCCTTCAATGTATTAAATGTCTCATTTCCCCCAGGTATTCGAAGACGCTCCAGTAGGAACAACAGTCCTGGTAGTATCAGCGACAGACAGCGACGTGGGTATCAACGCCCAAATCACGTACAGCCTCAGCTCCGAGATATCCAACGAGGCCGTAACGCATCACGACCAGGAGTTCGTCATCAACCCCCAGACCGGAGCCATCACCACCAACAGGCTGTTGGACAGAGAGACTATGAGCGGTGAGTTTTTATCAAGGACTTATTTTCTTAGCGTTATTCATGGTTGAATATAAGGTAGAGGGGGTCGGCCTACTACTTCTCCTCTTTTAGGTTTGGTTTATGCGGCTTTTAATGGATTGACTGTTGTCAGTTCCGTTTATCATTAATAGAACTTAACAATGGTAGAATATTCTTTAAGTCCTTTATAGTTTAAAGATTTTTCTTCGTCTTTCCATAAAATCGTCTAATATGGAAGCTGTAAACCTTATTCGTGATATTTTCTGATATTTACACGACAACACATGTTTGAGCCACGCTGCTGGCTCCTGACAGAGATGAATGGATACAAAATTTCAACATCGTGAAAGCTAACGGATGTTTTCTTCTCGTATTGTACTTTTCAGAATTCTTTACAGAAACTTCAAAAGTAAACTCTTCAACAAAGAATAATGAATAAACTGGAAAAAAGACTGGATGAACTGGATAGGCTTAAGGGAAATAGGAGATGTCTTTTATTTTATACTAGCAGACCATTGATCTTTTAGCCATGGCTAAATTATTGTAGGTACAGACAGACACAATATCAACATTTTATTACAAGCTTTAATTTAACTTGCTCTGTTAGTTAGTATGGATCAAATTATGGAAGCCCAATTAGAACTATGGTACTTTGAAGCTGGTCTGATGATGGAGTTGGAACGTGTCCATAGGACCTCCTGAACTAAATAAGATGAACCAATCGAGTTTGTGTTCATTTGATTTGTCTTGTTATGGACTTTCTAAATCTAGTTTCATTTATTTTTTTTAATCTTAGGGTACCTCCTGACTGTAACTGCTCGTGACGGCGGAGTACCTTCTTTGTCAGACACAACCGATGTGGAGATATCCGTAGTGGATGTGAACGACAACGCACCAGTGTTCAAACAACAACTGTATACAGCTAACATTGTGGAAGACGCTTTAGTTGGTAAGCTCATAAGTCATTGGAAGTAGTACTTATTACTTATAGTATAGCTCTAAATTGTTACCCATCACGACTTATCACCTAAAACTGGCACAATTTGATTACCCGCATTCTAGAACCCATATTACACTTTGGGTCTCGATAGCATAACATAACATAACATAAACTCACGCCTATATCCCCGAAGGGGTAGGCAGAGGTGCTAGCACCGACAACCGGGCACTTACAAACCTGCGATAAATACACACATAACTTCGAAAAGCATCGAAAAGTAATTGGTGTGTGCCATGGTAAAACCTGGGATCGAACCTGAGACATCGTCTCAGCAGTCCATTACCCATACCACTAGGCTACCGCGGTATATTCTCGATAGCGCTGTGTAATTTTATAGTAAACTAGAATAGAAATAACTTGTTAGCTTACGCTCTACTGCTATGCCAAAGAGGTCGTCTGCTTCACTGTTACATTAGAGGTGGCAGTTTCACTACCACTCAATACAAATATGTGTATGTATTTCTATTTGCACTGGTCTGGGTTTTTCTATGTATGTATGTGTATGTATTTATAAGAAGAAATGTTTCAAAGTTTGTTTATCCGCATTCTAGAACCAACAAGCTAGTTAACTTATGCTTCGTTTGAGTACACGCTGTGTAGTGTTTTGTAGAATATTATATCATTTTGACATCAAAAATAACTAACCGGTATTGTCAACAGGTACATCAGTAACTCAAGTAAGCGCGACGGACGCGGATGTCGGCCTAAACGGTCGCGTTCACTATGAGTTAGACACCAGGGATCGCGAAGAGGGCTCGTTCGTGGTAGACCCCGCGTCGGGGGTCATCAGGACTAACAAGGCATTGGATAGAGAGTCGGTTGCTACTTATGATTTGAAGGCACTCGCGGTTGATGGCGGTACTCCGCCACTGAGTTCTACTGTAAGTATTGTTCACAGACATTTATAGATAGGGTTTTAGCATTTTTATATGGCAACTTTAATTTTACTTACAGGGCCTAAGCTTTATATTTAAAAACAATTATGTTTGTAAAATTAAATTTATGTCAAATTTCAAGAATATGCTTAAAGAACCTCAAAAAACTGTAAAGAATTCTTATTCTCTCCATATGGCCTAAATCCTATAATAAATTGCCGAAGCGTCTACATAATGAGGATATTACTGTGATATTTTGAAAGAAGTGCAACGTCGCTTTGAAAGACAAAGAAATACAGAAAAAAATATCAATGAAATTAGAGAATACATAAAATCTACCAAGATTAGTCTGTTTCTTGTGCTATGTATTCGAAATTTGATTATAATTGCAGGTAATAGTTCACATAAAAGTGGAAGATATCAACGACTCACCGCCAGTGTTCGAGAGCGACTGCCTCACTTTCTACATCTCGGAGAACAGTCCTATAGGCACTACTGTGGGGGAAATATACGCACACGACCCCGACGAAGGAGCCCACGCAGTCGTTCATTACTCTATAAAAGGTAAGGCTGCTCAAGGGTGTATCCGGGGGGGGGGGATCATGGGGCTCATTACCTCCCCCCCTTGGGACTGGTCGTTTATTTAGATTTTATATAAGTTTATTACATTATTTTAGGTAATTGCATTGGAGTGTATCCTTATGAAACCTCGACTATATGACTAAAGCTGGATCCGTCCTTGCTGCTGTTTCTTGTAATCTTTAAAAAGTTGGAACCAGACGAACTCTGTTTTTTTATTGTTTTGTGAAAGGTTTAAGAGCTAACGTGATTTATTTATTTATTTCGTGGGTGTGTAATATATTATCCTCGAAGGGGTAGGCAGAGGTGTGCCTCTGCCTACCCCTTCGAGGATACAGGCGTGAAGTTATATTATGTTATGTGATTTTTATTTTTATTAATTACAATTTGTTTAACTACTTTTGTCGTTGACTGTACTACATACGTCTTGTTAAAAGACATATTTCTGGGCAGGCAATATACAGACTGCTGTCAAAAGGCTTCTTAGAAAGTTTTTCAGATCCTTAAAGTACCTCTTCCTTCTAGGTGGAGATGATTCCAACAGCTTTTCTCTGGAAACTCGTCAAGGTTCTGACAAAGCTGAACTTGTCACTATGGTAGATCTCGATTACGAAAGTCCACGAAAGAAGTATGAGCTGATCATCCGAGCCGCCAGCCCACCGTTATGGAATGACGTCAGAGTGGAGATAATGGTGACTGATGTGAATGACAACGCGCCAATGATGAAGGACTTTCAGATCATCTTCAATAATTACAAGGACTGTTTCCCTGTTGGGCCGTTTGGGAGAGTGCCTGCCTACGATGCTGATGTCACGGATAAGGTAAGGGACGAATTTATTTATTTATTACGCTACATTAATAAAAAAAGTTTACCTAATTCATGACTGAGACACTGACCACTTTCAGACTCATATTTACCATGTAAAATCCTACTTTCTACTAATATTACGATTGACGACAATACGATAAGTTCTGTGGAAACTTGTATGACAAGAAGTATGACGGCATACTTCGTTATTGACAATTTACTGTTAGTGGTTTTAAGTGGAAGAATATAAACAAATCAAAACAATAAAATAAGAACTGACGTACTTTTTACTACTCTTTATACGCTCAATTAAAATAAATTACTTGAAATATAGGAAAGTTTTCAATTATTGTATGTGTACTCAATGTTAAAAACCAAAAACAAAACGTCAAATTGTCAATAATACAATTAGACTTTTTTGGATGTTTTAAGTAGACCCTTTTGAACACTATGGAACAGCTTTATAAAATCAGTCATCAAGGCCTATTGGACAAGTACCAAATTCAATGAAATTTTAAAGCAATAAGTAGGTACGCTAAATTTTCCAATAGATTAAGTCCGGACCTAATTATAGTCCTCTAACTTATAAGGAAGATACTACTATATCTTGTGTGTCTCATTCAACAGTTACAATATCGCATCCTGTCGGGCAACAACGCGAACTTAGTTCTCCTGAACGAAACGTCGGGTGAGATGACGCTATCGCCGCAGCTCAACACTAACGTACCCAAACTGGCCACCATGGAAATATCTGTTTCAGGTAACCGTTACATTACTTGTAGATGCTGCCGTAGGTACGTCCATATCGGGGTGTGTGTTGGGTAACCTCCTCGAGTGTCGCTCCGATTCCGATCCCGCTGCAGTCCGGGGGGAACGGAATCGGAGCGGCCGGTACACCCTGGGCGGCGGTCAATGGCTTCCCCTTCATAGGGGCATTGATCGTCGGCCAATACCCAACGTGGCGGGAACACATCGCTCTCCGTACTCCTCTGCTTTCAGAGGAGACAGGATGAGCGATGCTGTTAGTGGTGAGATGGCCCAGGGTCAGTCGGGGTACGAGGGATATGCTCTATGGGTAACCTTACACCCCGGCGTCTGAAGACCCGAGACGGCGTGCGGTTTTAGTCGGTGCAAGCCCGACATAACCGCCCCCGCTGGCCGGCGGGGGGGTATCCGAAAGGATTTCCGCACGAAAAAAAAAAAAAAAAAAGGTACGTCCATATCGCCAGCTATATTTTTTAGTCCTATATTATAGGGGTTTTGGTAATTTGCCACTACAGCTTTCTGTCTCTGGTCTAGAGGTCTTAATGCTACTGCTACATTTCACTAATTTGCATTTTTACCAACAGATGGCGTGAACGAAGTAAAAGCGATGATGCAACTTTCTGTCCGACTGATCACCGAAGAGATGTTGTTCAACTCCATCACTGTGAGACTGAATGACATGACTGCGGAGCATTTCCTCTCACCATTATTTGGTTTCTTCGTAGACGGACTAGCGGCTATCATACCTTGTCCCAAAGAGAATATTTATGTGTTCAGTGTACAGGTACGAAATAAAATTCTTTGGATTTTTGCATTTATGGTGTAAATTAGTTGTAAATTTGATTAAATTCTAGTAGTATAGTTTATTTTATAGTCTAAGAACTCAAGTAAGTAAAATAAGTAAGCCAAGAGGTGGTGATAACCCTGCACTTTAACTGAGAGGAACGAATGTTTGAATCGAGATGACATCAGCTTAAGTATAGTAATATACATAAGAACTCCCTCGCCCCCTGCCCTCCGCTGCCCGAAATATTATCTACATATCAATTTTCTGTTAGTTTTCACTATTTTTCTATCTCCTCCCTTCCCCCGCGGAAGTTTAACGTCCGGGGGGGGACATTAAAGTTCCGCGGGGAAAGAGGAAATTTTCCCCGCAACTTAAATCTGTACGTCCGTGCTAAGTAAAGTTAGTAAGCTAAAAGGATTCTTTTGCCTACAGGACGATACGGACGTGACGGGCAACATCCTGAACGTGTCGTTCTCGGCGCGGCGGCCGGAGCCGGAGCTGGGCGCGGGCGCGGCGCCGCACTACTCGCCCACGCACCTGCGCGAGCGCGTGTACCTGCACCGCGCCACGCTGGCCCGCCTGGCCACTGTCCAGGTACGCAACACTTCTACATTATAAACTAGCTGATCCGGCGAACTTCGTTCCGCCTTAGAATCAAGTTATGATGGTTACCTTATCAGCTAAATTTATTTCGTAAATGTCTCATAAATACACAGTATCCCGAAGGGGCCATCTCAAAACCAAGCCGTAGATGGTCCAGGGTCATCCGGAGTGCGAGGGAATTGCCTTACACCCCGGCAATAGAGACCCGAGACGGCGCGGCGTGCGGTTTTGGTCGGTTCGAGACAGATATGACTACCCCCACTGGCTAGCGGTGGGGCAACCGCGAGGTGCTTCGCAAAAAAAACGCAATAAAGGCACACTATAGGTGGAGACAAATCTAAGAAATCAAAAATAATGGCCATCGGTGCAACCGTTCTCGAGTTGTCTGCAGTCATCACAAACACGAAACACGACTTTCTTTCATATATATACATTTAAATCGGAAAAAGTCAACATCTACTAGAGGCTAAATCCAGGAGAACACTGACTGAGCTACCTGGGCCTATCCTGGGTCTTTCCAGGTGGTCAGAGTCATCATCACCATCTTCTTAGCATTGATCCCGGTTGCATCCGAGGCCTTCACCTTCGAATACTCGGGGTCTGCTTACTCATTTATCCTTTTTGGTTTGGCTTTTATGCGCGCGATTGTCGTCTGATCTCCTAACCCCAACAGAATAAACTGTGTCAGAGCCTTCTCCGTTGATCAGCAGGTGAAGTTGGCTTAAGCCCCCAAGATCTTTTTAGACCATATCCCCAACTTGGTGGGAAGATCGCTTTAATCATCGTGCTGTGGCGGTACCACATGTACCTCAAGCTGAACTATTTAGAAACTCGCGATACTGGATCGCGCAATTAAAGTTATCACGCTGAATAACTTAATATACAACATATCAACATCAAGTCGGACCGTGGCCCGCCTGGCGTGATCTCCTTACCTGGCAGAAGAGCCTCCTTTTGTGTCGGAGAAACATCCCACCGCATTCCTCCACAGCGACGTCGATAAAGTTATATCGTGCAAAGGGTTATATAAACTGACTGATTTTGGTCCAGGTCCTACCATTCGACGACAACATCTGCGTACACGAGCCTTGCCTGAACTACGAGGAGTGCCTCACAGTGCTGAAATTTGGCAACGCTTCTGGGTTTATCAACAGTGACTCCGTGCTCTTTCGTCCAATATATCCTGTCACTTCTTTCACTTGCCAGTGTCCCCATGGCTTTACAGGTAAGGAATGTTTAAACAGAATAAGAAACAGTACTTATTGGATTTTTTATTATTATTTTTTATCCCTAAGTTCCCTTAACCCTAGGAGCGTATCGTATATTGGCTACGCTGGTTTGGGGGTTTACATGAACCTTTTTTTGTTATTTTTCACTTAAACATTTTTGGTGTTTTGTTTTTCTAAACTCTTTCTTAAATCTTCAAAAAATCTCATCAAACTCTTATTCAAGCATGTTTATATTTCTAGAACCCATAGTACAAGCTAGGTCAGCAGTACTTGCTTTGGGTCTAGACAGAGCTGTGTAGAATTTGCTAGGATATCATATTATATTCTTTTTATTTTTCATGTATATCTTGATAGGTTCTCGAGAACACTACATGTGCGATACAGAAGTGGACCTGTGTTACTCGTCGCCCTGCGTTAACAACGGAACTTGTATCCGCCGCGAAGGAGGATACAGCTGCGTGTGTCCAGCTGAATATACAGGTGATTGTTATAATACATTAGCATGATCTGGCAAACTTCGGTCTGCCGTAGAATCAAGTTATGTTGTTTACCTTATCGGCTGAATTTATTTCGTGAATGCCTCCTTGCACCCTGGCATTAAAGACCCGAGACGGCGTGAGGTTATGGTCGGTTCGAGTCCGACATAACCACCCCCGCTGCCCGGCGGGGGGGGGGGGATATCGTGTCGATTTCCCCAAAAAAAACACAAAAAGGCACAGTATAGGCGGAAATAAATCTAAAAATCAAAGATCATGAAAATCGGTCCACCCGTTCTTGAGTTTATCTTGGCCATCACTAACACGACTTGGTTTTATACATATAATTATTTATATATAAATATATATAATATAATATATACACATGTATGAAAACAATTATGAAATTCGGCTAAACGAAAGGCGTGTGTGAGGATTCTAGCAAGTTGAAAGATGTTGTCTCTGCCCACCCTCATGAGCAAAAGGCGTGACTGTATGTATGGTATATAACGGGTTTTTGACATGTATTTCTTTAATAGATGTTTTGACTCGAATTCAGATGTTGTATCACTTCTAAGGTTGTTTTAAGTTATATGTCCAAAATAACTGCCTTTTGCATCAAGCCCTTGAGCCAGCTGCCTCACGAGAGCCTTTTAAGGGTTAGACGAGACGGCTCTCGGTACAATATCTAAAACATCCCACGTATCGATAGTCTCGTGGGCTAAGTCCAAATACTTGTCTGATTTGTCTGTCTACCTTCACGAGCTTCTAGTCATGGGGGACAGTGATCATCTTTTTTCGATCGATTCTCATAGTGATTTACCAGTTGCGTCCAAAGCCATTTGACTTCCCAACCCCTTCGAGGAAAGCCTGCGCTGGAGTCTCGTCCGTTGTTTACTAGGTGCACTGACTTGCATTTTAGGTTGATTTGGGCCTCAAGGATGTTTGAAGACATCGACACCACATTATGGGGGACAGTGATATCAACAGTTATTGTAAAACATAACATAAACATAACAGCGTGAAGTTACGCCTGTATCCCCGAAGGGGTAAGCAGAGGTGTATTGCACTCCCACGATTCGCCAGTTATGTTTAAGTCCCAATGTAATAGGGGGCGAGCCTATTGCCATCTACCGGGCACATTACTAAGCGAGCGATAATCAACATTTTTAATACACACATAACTACGAAAAGTCAGAGGTGTGTGCCCGGGACGACTGGGGATTGAACTCTAATCAATTTATTATTACTCCTAACAGGTGTAAACTGCGAAACTCAACTAAAATCAGCAACATGCTCCATGTCATCTGCTGTCTGCCGCAGCGGCTCTCAGTGTATCTCATCCCGTGAGGGGGGGCTGCTGTGCCAACCTTGTGCGTTAGATACGGAACATACAACCGCGTTATGTGAATTGAGAGCTAGGAGCTTTCCGGCCTCGTCCTTCTTGACATTTCCTGGGCTGAAGAGGAGGAACAGACTACATGTGAAGCTGAAGTAAGTACATTTACATAGGCCACCGGTTGTTAATTGTACACTGTTCTTATCATCTCTTTTTGTTAGTATCCATCCAAAGGTTGCTTGGAAGAAGTCGCTGTTAGCGATATGGCCGCCCATTCCACATTAAATATACAATGGTATGCAATGGTGTACAATAAAGAATATTTTATCTTTTATCTTATCTTTATCTATTCCACATGAAGGTATACTCGGTCCAAAAGTGCACACAGGATTACTACACGATTTATTTATGTAGTGAATATTTACATGAAATATAGGCACATTTTAGCCTGCCTACCTCCGATAGGAATACCACACTGGTTTAAGAGCAATAGGTAGATCACGGCTTACCATAACGTGTTAAAATGTTCGTGTTCTGTTCGACAAAGCGGAATGGAGCTTATATAGAGTGTATAGCTCCATTCCTTTTTGGTTGAGTTTTAACACATCATGATAATCCCTCTGTTATTGTCTTAGTTGATATTGGTCCCAGATGCACGGTGTGTTGTTTCGTACGCCTTTTCCTGAATTGCAAGGGCTAAGGCTTCTTTCACTTCCTTTGATTGCTTTTGCTAACAATAAGGTTCAAATTACAAAAACTCTTCGCTACAATTACTCACCATATTAATTTCCTACAGATTCTCAACAATAACTCCAAACGGATTGCTGCTCTACAACGGGCGGTACAATGAACGCCACGACTTCCTCGCTCTTGAGACAATCAGCACCGGTGCGGGGAGACTACTGAGAACTGGGCTGAGGTTCAGCTTCGGTCTCGGAGGGACCAAGGTCGATGTTACTGTCGCTGGGAATGTAGCTGATGGGAACTGGCACACTGTCGAAATAGAGTACTATAATCGGGTGAGTTTTAGTAATAATAATAATAATGATGGACAAGAGCCTCGATCAACATCTCAAGAGGCTCGCGTTAGGCAGTTGGGTTAAAGGCTTGATGCAGAAGGCAGTGCTCCTCAACACGACACGTATTGTGAGGAGAGTCCTTTCTCTGGAGCCCTCACCACCGATAGCTTGGTCCCTGTACCCGATGCCGGTGGGCAACTATTTTTTATATTTTTAAATATATTTGTTTTTTCATATAGAATTTATTTAAAAATATAATTTATATGCATGTAAAGTTTAATAAAGGAAATAATAATTAAGAAGAGGGTGCATCCCCATCAAGATCTTCGGAGTCCCAGTCAACGTCACCTGTTAGCTGGTACACGTATAAGCCGGTACACCTGTTGATTGAAAGATGAGGCGTTAGACGCAGGCTTTCTTTACGGAGTTGGGGGGGTCAGATGGCAGTCGCTCCCGTAAATGTCAACATAAATCACATAAAAGGAGGAGAAAGGGAAGAAGAGCGGACCTCAGACTCTAAAGTGCAAGCTTGGACGGTGTCTGGATGAAGAGATGAAATATTTACTAATACCTACTGTCTCTATATTCCCGAAGACCTATAGTCCTAATAAGAGGCGACTCTATTACTGTCAACCGGAGAGTTATTCTTGAGGTTATAGGTGTTACGTTTACTATCGGATCGAGAACAGTCTTTTCTCTTAACCGTTTTGTACGCTAGCCACAGAAAGCCATTAGGTGATAGTCATAATATTTCTTAAACAGAACATGTACTTACGTGATCTTGTTTATTTTTACAGACGGCAACACTAATTCTGGACGATTGTGACAAAGCGTTATCATTGGCGGGCGCAGCGGAGCTTAGCGACAAGTACGCATGCGCCAACTATAGCACGAAGGTTCTGCCCCCGCGTTGTGATATACCTACAGAAACTTGTCACAGGTATTTTACAAACATACTTACATTATGCCCACTTTCCTATTGGGGTAGGCAGAGAACTATTTTCAAAGGATTATATCGCGATTTATTGATTTTTATTTACACTGATCCCGACGCTTTGGTTCACCAAAGTTGAAAGCAAAGCTGAAAAGCAAACGAAACGTCGGTATCAGTATAGGTAATAAAATAACATCAAATAAATTGCGATAGAATTCGTTAAAAACTGTTTTATTACAATGTGTAAAATACTCATAAAAATTTCCGACTTTTAAAACCATTTTTCTTTACAGATTCCTCGACCTAACAGGCCCTCTACAAATCGGCGGCCTCCCAAACATCCCAAGCAGCTTCCAAGTAAAGAATAAGGACTTCATCGGCTGCATATCAGATTTACACATCGACCACAAGTTCATTGACCTGAACTCTTACGTGTCAGACAACGGGACGTTAGCTGGTTGTCCCGAGAAACGATCCCGGTGTAGTTCCGCACCCTGTTATAATGGAGCTGAGTGCAGGAATCTTTGGGACACTTATCTATGTGACTGTACTGAAGGGTATACTGGGAAAGACTGCGCTGACTGTGAGTATCTCTTTTCTATGCTTTAAATTAGTTTAATATTATTTACTATCTTAAAACAAACACAAATACATATTCTATATTCTCAGAGGCATACATACCCACACACACACACACACATACACACACACACACATACACACACACACACACACAATCACACACACACACACACACACACACAAACTTAGGGAGATAAAGAAGTAAGAGTCCTCGTCCGTCAACCAGCAGGTGTATCAGCTTGCAGGTGAAGTTGACTTAACCTCGAAAGTCTAAACCCCCTTCAGAACGCTCCATAGAACTCTAAAACTAACATAACCTTTTCTTACAGCAACGACTCCACCATGGCGATTCAGCGGAGATGGCATGCTCTCGTTCAACCCTCTGCTCCGGCCCATACAGTTGCCCTGGCTTAACGCATTTTCTCTACGAACAAGGGCTCAGGAGGCCTTCATCATGTCGATACAAGTTGGGCAGAATAGTACTATATTAATTACTGTAAGTGTCATCGGTAACTTAAAACTATTGTGAACTTATGCTATTTGAGAGGGTATGGCAAACATCCCATTAGTTTGGTCTGGTCTTTAATGAACTTTAGTATTAATCTAATAGAATTAATATCTGTTCCCAACCTTAGGATGCGTCGACGTAATGGATATTCATATGAATATATAAAATCTGTAGTAACATTTTAAAGCATCACATAACTTCATAAATAACTTCACGCCTGTATCCCCGAAGGGGTAGGCAGAGGTGTATTACACACCCACGATTCGCCAGTTATGTTAAGGTCCCAATGTAATAGGGGGCGAGCCTATTGCCATCTACCGGGCACATTATTAAGCGAGCGATAATTAACATTTATTAATGTACACATTACTACGAAAAGTCAGAGGTGTGTGCCCGGGGCGACTGGGGATCGAACTCGAGACCTCGTCTCGGCAGTCCGTTACGTACGCCACTAGGCTATCGCCGCTTTATCGATAAAGCATCACATACATAGAATACACAATAGCTTCTTGAAACATAAGTATAAATGTTTCATCTGTGCATCATTTATACACACCTTCAATAGCAGATTTCGCTGTTCCAAATTTATAAGAATAAGAAAATATAAAATACGTAATTTTATATTCATTCGAACTCAAGAAATTATTTATTCAATAAACTCAGGTTAACAGTATGTTTTAACTATAGATGCTATCCCTTACAGCTAAAATCTGGGAACCTTCACTACGCTTACAACGAAGAATCCATGTACCTTCCCACAACGACTCTCTCCGACGGTGATTGGCACAGGATTGAGATCAAATGGCTCGGTACCGACATCTCGGTGAGCGTGGACTACGGCCTTAGGACCTCGTTGCTGCCCATGTTGGCCAACAAGATACAAGGACAGTATATTGGCAAGATTCTGATTGGAGGGCCAGATACCACGGCTGGGTTGTTATTGTCTGAAGTTGGCTTCTTTGAGGGCTGTATTCAGGTAGGTGTTGTTTGATCATTATATACTATAAAAGTACTGTTGTGAGTACTCCTGTAACAATGCACATTGTACTTTTAAGAATATTAGTGGAATATGTAGTCGATTCCTTAGTTGATATCGATTCATAGTCTACTAATATTATCTGTATTCCTTCATCGACTCGGTCTATGTTAGCTGTGGTCAACCCTAATTTTCTGCATAGCTACCACTAGTGCTGCTAGCTCTGGTACTGAGCCGTTGGTCCGCCGAGCGAGTCACGCAGCGGTAGGTGCCAGCGCGACACGCCGGGCGGGTTCAGCCACGTGTCCACTAGCTAAGTGCATTCTACCATCTTGCACAACGGACCGAAAAAAAAAAAAAAAAAAAAAAAAATTTGTAACAGGGGTAGTTAAATTTAAAGGTAGATTATAAGTTACAAGTTATTAGAAGTGAGTGGTTGGTTTATAAGGTTATAGCAAATCAAACATGAGGCTAATTTTACCTTTCATATATTAAATCTCAAGGGTGAGTACATATAGTTCAATTAAAATTTGAATTTGGAGAATAACCTTTTAATATCTTTGCAGGATGTAAGAGTGGGCACTGCACAATCTCTGCTCAACCGACCAACAGTGAGGGAGAATGTTAGAGATGGATGTCAGTCACGGGCTGATTGTATGCTGTCCATCTGTCCACCATACGTAAGTATATTAAACTCTTGAATTTGCTATATCTTTCAATATGTGTATGCTCTGCAATAAAACGTGATCAGGGTTCGAGATAAGTGAATAAAACTGACTAAATTACCAATCAAGTATGTGCACACGGCCAAGGAAATAAGTATACCCCTTTACATGTGAAGGTTTATGTAAAGGTGTATACTTATTTCCTTGGCCAGACTAAGTTGGCCTTTTATAATAACGAAAGTTATTTCCAAGCTGTGGCTGTCACAACCATTTACTTTTTTCTTCTTATTGATCCGATCTTCGCTTCATAAAACTCATGCCTAGCGTGACAATTTACGTTGGCAGGTATAGGCAGGCATAGGCAGGCATTAATTCACAGAAAAACCTACATGTTGTGTCTTTGATCACAAAGAGTCGCACTGATCGCTTGTTTACTTCAGAGCTCCTGCGTAACATCGTGGGACAACACAGATTGTACTTGTGAGCGAGGGCGTGTGGGCCCCCAGTGTATACAAGCTTGCGACCTGCACCCGTGCGGGGAACACGCCACGTGTGTTCACGACGACTCCGATAGAGGGTACCGGTGTAGTTGCGACGATGGATACATGCTTACTGGTGAGTACTTCATACTCTAAAAAAGATTTGGTTTTTACAAGAGCGCATTTTCAGTGTAAATAAGTATGTAAACCTATGTCATCATTATCATCGTTATCAGTGTTAGTCTAGAGTTTGTCAAAGTTAGTTAGTCAAAGTTTGTGCTTTGACTGCTACGACAGCCCCCCGTCGTAGCAGTCAAAGCACAAACTTTGACTGCAGGTTCGATTCCCGCTTGCAAATATTTGTATGCATGAATATGTCTATTTGCATTGGTCTGGGTGTTTCTATGTATAATATGTATGTATTTACAAAAAAAAAGTATATAAGTATGTTTATCCGCATTCTGGAACCCATAACACAAGCTAGTTAAACTATGCTTACTTCGGATCTAGAAAGCGCTGTGTAGAATGTCGTAGAATATTTATTATTTATTTGTAACCCCGGTTCCGCTCTTCTACTCTGTTGACTTTCTCGGAAGCGACTGCCGCCTGTCCTCCCAGGAAAGAATGCGCTAAAACCTCATCCGGCAATCAGCAGGTACTGGCTTGCAGGTGATGTTGGCTTCTGCTCTGAAGATCTTGGTGGGGCCGCAGTAACACCCTATAGACCTCTCCAAGAAGTTTAAATAACCTATGTCAGCAGTTTGTCATATAAATATGAACTAGACCAGTAAATGTACTTTTGTTACAGCATCCGGCTGTGTAGAATCTGTCGCTCAAGAATGTCCCGGCGGCTGGTGGGGGGGAGCCACTGGCGCGTGCGGGCCTTGCGATTGCGACGCTGCGAGGGGCTATCATCCACACTGTCATGCTAGCACCGGCCAATGTCATTGCAAGGTAATCTTTATACTACTAAGGTAGCCAACGAGTACACAGTTCATTTGATGGTAAGCGGTAATCGTGATAAGGTCAGAAGTAACACTACACTTACGCATTACTAACCAAAGTAAATGGAAATGGAAGAAAACAATTAGGAACATAGAAAGAAACAGTTAGCCAACATCCTAGTAGATTTGCGAATGAGGGGGAATAATCTAACAACAATGTTTAAGAATGCGAATATTGTATTAACAACATTCTCTGTTTTCGTATTTCGTAAAAATTCTAATAGACGGAATACGCGGGAATAAATTTTGAATTTTGTAATTAGTTAATGAATTTTCACATAAGGTACCGGTTACCCCCGAGGGGGCCATCTCGAAACCGGAGATGGCCCAGGGTCAGTCGGGGTGCTAGGGATATGCTCTATGGGCAACCACACATCCCGGCGTCTGTAGACCCGAGACGGCGTGCGGTTTTAGTCGGTTCAAGCCCGACATTACCACCCCCGCTGGCCGGCGGGGGGGTATCCGAAGGGATTTCCGCACGAAAAAAAAAAAACGTACCGGTCACCTATAAGTGGAAGAAAATATCAGCTATCTGGGACAAATCTAGCTAGTTCGATATGCAGAGTACAAATTTCTCTTTTTAGAAAGGGACTGTCGCAGGTTCAAATCTCATCCTAGATGTTGACTATTTTCGTTATACCCATCAGGAGAACCACTACAAGCCCCCGGGTTCGTCCGCGTGCCTAGCGTGCCAGTGCTACGCGGCGGGCTCGCTGAACAGTTCGTGCGAGGCGTCCTCGGGCCAGTGCCACTGCCGCAGCGGCGTCATCGGCCGCGCCTGCGACTCCTGCGCCAACTTGTATGCGGAGGTGGCGCCTAATACAGGCTGCGAAGGTATGTGACGTTTTTATGATTGCTATACATGATTTTCACTTTAACTTTAAAAACTTAAGTATCAAAGTCATCGTCTTAGCCTTGATGCCGGTTGCATCTGGTTCAACTCGAAGCCTGGGGTTCACTAACTCCTTCTCCTTTTGAAAGACTGCACTCTAGAACCTCGTCCGTCAACCAGCAGGTAAAACGGCTTACAGATGCACAGGCTCGCAGGTGAGTTCGGCTTGCAGGTGAGTTTGGCTTGGTCCCCTGAAAATTTTGGATTGACCTCAAAAACTCTCTGATATAGGGAAAATAAAAAAACACATATCAACATTGAGCTATTATTACTACGTACTACGTATCAATATCCACGTAATGTAAATTTATTAAAGTTAACTTTTTACAACGTTCACATCGACACAAGAGCAAGATATCTCTTGATCATGAACGAGTATGATTAGCTGAAAACTAAAGACAATATGGTGACGACCCACCAGTTGGGAAACGCTGCTCTAAAGAGTTGATGCTCTGAACTGACCCTTTTCGCTTTTATTTTATTTGAATTATACAATATTTAAAAAAGTTTCCATATAAAATAACTTAAAACTTATGCCTACTATGTTTATTCCCCAGTTGTCTACGATGGATGCCCTCGATCCTTCTCCCACGGCGTCTGGTGGCCGCGAACAAAGTTCGGTGTTGAAGCCATTACGGAATGTCCTGCAGGTATCTTTGTCCTCTACATAAGCGTCATCTTTATTTTGAATGTTGTCATATGCATCATTTTTATTTTGTCTCCTATAGGTACCAGCGGTAAGGGAACAAGAATGTGTGATGAAACTCAAGTCGTGCCGTGGCAAGAACCAGATATGTTCAACTGTACTACGGCCACATTCTACCAGCTCAGGAAACAGGTATCAGTATATCTTAAAAAATTTGATTAAATTCTGACAATATGAACATACTTGCCATCAGGCGAGGTGAAGTCAAATTGACGTGTCCTAAATATTAAAAAAATATAAAAAATGACATGACATCATAATGGCGTTGTTCCCGGTTGCAACCTCGGTACCTTTTTTTTTTTTTTTTTTTATTATCCCTTCGGATACCCCCCCGCCGGCCAGCGGGGGTGGTTATGTCGGGCTTGCACCGACTAAAACCGCACGCCGTCTCGGGTCTTCAGACGCCGGGGTGTAAGGTTACCCATAGAGCATATCCCTCGCACCCCGGCTGACCCTGGGCCATCTCACCACTAACAGCATCGCTCATCCTGTCTCCTCTGAAAGCAGAGGAGTACGGAGAGCGATGTGTTCCCGCCACGTTGGGTATTGGCCGACGATCAATGCCAACCCTATGAAGGGGTGAAGGGGAAGCCATTGACCGCCGCCCAGGGTGTACCGGCCGCTCCGATTCCGTTCCCCCCGGACTGCAGCGGGATCGGAATCGGAGCGACACTCGAGGAGGTTACCCAACACACACCCCACAACCTCGGTACCTGGGGTACCTCGGTACCTGTCTCCTCCTCCTTTTTATTTGGCTTAGACAACTTTTATGGGAGCAACTGCTGTTGTCCCCATAACCGCAGGAAGAAAAGCCACACCGCAGCCTCGTTCGCCAATCAGCATTGTACCGGCCTGCAGGTAAGGTCGACTTGGGTCCGAAATCTAGATGAGGCCCATACACCTCATGGAAAGGGTAGATGACCCTTGTAAACTACTATGCCAAGAAACCGTTTCGTAACTAGTAGGTCACTCCTATTTATAACTACTACAAGACTTACCAATTTCTCTATCACAGCTAAGCAAAATCGAATCAGGCGAGCTCTCTGTGAACACCTTCGTGGGAGTTCGGCTAGCAGCGGATGTGACGTCAGCATGCAGTAACACTCCTCACTTATATGGCGCCGATATCCTCATCGCTGAAGGAATACTCCTAGAACTACTCAACTACGAACTAAAGCAAGCAGGGTTGAACCTCACTCATAGTCAGGACAAGGACTATGTGAGGGTAAGTGTATGGTAGACAAAACGCATCTGTTTTGGTATCGAGAGGTTCAAAAATTACCTAGTCCACCGTCAAGCAATCAATCAATTTTATTTATTTACTTCTAAACGAACTACTGAGAACTAATAGTACAGTCACCCTCAAAATTAGTTGAACACTAACTAAACAATCTTAACATTGGAATAATTTAAATCAATAAATATAAATTGATGTTTCAGTTATCAATGTATTTTTTTCAAGGAACGAGTTAAAAATATTATCTTCTTCTTTTATATAAAAATGAATTGCTGTTCGTTAGTCTCGCTAAACTCGAGAACGGCTGGACCGATTTGGCTAATTTTGGTCTTGAATTATTTGTGGAGGTCCAGAGAAGGTTTAAAAGGTGAATAAATATGGAAATTGTTATCGATTGAGGCAGTACGAAGTCTGGCGGGTCAGCTAGTATTATATAAATATGTCGTTTATTTTGAACACTAACAAATTTACCAAAGATATTTACATAGTATTTGTTAATGTGTATATTTTAAGCTAGACTTTATTTATATTTTATTTTATATTATATATTATCTTTATTTATCTTTTGTTTCAGAACCTAATAAAATCAGCAAACACGATTCTAGACGTCCAGTACACGAAGGAATGGCGCCGTATCAGGGAGTTAACAGGCCAGGGCACTGAACTGCTTGTGCAGAGGTTCGACAAGTACATCGCGGTGCTGGCCGAGAGCCAACACGACACCTACACCAGCCCCTTTGAGATCGTCACTAGTGATTTAGGTAAAAAGCGCGACTGTTGTGCTTGAGGTCCTACTTTGGAATCCCGGGTTGGGTAAAGGTTTTTAGTAATGAAATTTGCTATGTATTGTTGTCCCCCCGAAGGTCTTCGAGGCCCAAGCCAACCTCACCAGCAAGCTGTAAACTTGCTAATTGATGGTCATGGGGCTGGCAAAGGCTTTCCTATCGAGTTTGGGTAGTCAGATAGTGGTTGCTCCCGTAAAATTCAAGATAAAATAATCCATACTAATAATAAAATAGACTCCGAGCTCCATACTCCAAGCTTTGAATGTGACTGGAGTTATAGTAAATAAATAATAAATATTCTACGACATTGTACACAGCGCTTTCTAGACCCACAGTAAGCATAGTTTAACTAGCTTGTGTTATGGGTTCTAGAATGCGGATAAACATATTTGTATACTTTTTTTTTTGTAAATACATACATATTATATATAGATACACCCAGTCTAATGCAAACAGACATATTCATGCATACAAATATTTGCACTGAGCGGGAATCGAACCCGCGCCCCCTGTCATAGCAGTCGAATGCACTACCTCTACGCCACAGAGGCTTTCCGATTTGAGGCTCAGATGAGGATGATAATGATTTTTATTAGCTATGTCTAATCTATAATCTAATTTGATCTAAATCCACTAAAATTTGTATCATTTTAATTTTACGAAACTTTCGACGATATCAAATTCAACGTTATCCCTTTTTTACAGTAATCGGCGTGGACATCGTCACAGCAGAATCAATATACGGCTTCGAGCCGACCCAACTGAACCGGTACAACCAAGACACATATACAACCGAGCGAGTTGTCCTACCTGACACATCCACTTTCATACATTCACCCATACAAGTGCCCGTGTTCTTCGCAAACGGCAAAGTCAACAAACATAAAAAACCGTCAAGTCCGACTGTTTCGTTTCCTAAATACAATAATTACGTGAAGAATAAGAATAAATTTGATAAGTTCACAAGAGTGTTGCTTCCACTGGATCTGCTTGGAATAACTAACAGTAATATACAAGGTAAGTTAATATTTTATTCACGGAACATAAAATTGAGATGAATAGTCTCTCAGCTTTCGCTTGTGCCAGAGTGCAGTAAAGATTCGATATAATTCGGGACGCTATTAACAACTGACTGACAAAAAACGTCATCTGAGTCCCACTGGGGCTAATTCTTTTAATTTTGTTCTTTTGACGTGTCCTAAGTGCCTTTTAAATGGCCTATACAGATTATAAAATTAACTTTTGGGTTAGTTCTCTGTATTTTACCCGATTACCTTTGTATTTTACTCATACCTTACTTTTTTGTAGTATTCTGATATCATTTCGAGCTTTCACTTTCGTATTCATATCAATAAATTATCTACAACTGACTACATTTAGCAGGGAAAACTTTAATTAGCTGAAAACTCATATTTTAGTATATATCTATGTAACTCGAACAATTAGTTGTAAGTTTCCCCTTAAAATGTAATAAATAAATAACGAATATTTTATATTCTAAAATGTCTATGCTATAATTTTACATAAACTTTCATGTAAAATCTTTCAGAAAACTTAGAACTGAACTACGAATCCCGCGCAGTATTCTCATACCTGCAATACTCCCGCAACACGTCCCAGCTGATGCCACTGCGCATGGACGAGTCAGTGAGCCAACGTTGGGGGGTCAACATCACCGTGGGCTCGCCCGTCATACAGCTCGCTCTGTTCGTGCCGGAGTACGTGTGGATGAAGGAGGCCAGTGACGTGACCGACGATAACTCTCTAGAGAATAACACAGAGGATGTGGAAGGTTAGTAGTTATGTTTTAGAGTTAACGGTAAATTAACCATGTGTTGTTTTGCGTATCCGATATTTCGGCACTGTTGCACGCGCCATTCGTCATTATGGCGATTGCAACAGTGCCGAAATATCAGACACTCAATACAACACATGGTAAATATCCCGTTGATTCTAATACTAATGACAATGACCATGATAGTTGTAGTTAAGGACTAGAAGCACATATAAATAAATATTCTAATACATTCGGCGCAATGTTATCTTGAGCCAAAGTAAGCATAGCTTAACTATAACTTGTGTTATGGGTTTCAGAATGTGACTTAAAAAGTATGTTATTATTTTCTTCTCTCATTTAAATCCTTCCGTAAACTCAAATATCTCATTTTTATCCGTGCCAACATAATCCTTTATAACATTTTCATTTTTATTCCCAAATTGCCCGATTAGAGGCGGAAGTTTCGTACCTATTACCTGCAGCTAAAAGTATGGGTAACAGGCAAAATGAGGACGTATAATTATGTATTACAACTCTGCCAGTCTCTAGTGGTTACACAGGCGTGAATGTATGTGCATGACACCTTTAACACCGGGATACAAATTGGTGTATAAACTTATTAATTTTATCCATTTATCAAAATTGTTTAATAAAAAATAACAATGTAATCTGAAAATATTTTTTCAATGATCGCTTATCATATTTTAGTACAACTTATTCAATTACATTTAAAATTTTCAACAGGTATCGTATACGCCAATAAAGGTAATCACCAGTCCCACCAAACCGACCACCTAAACCCAGTTCCACCTCATAACTCCTGGACGTCCGAAGACACCCAGAACCAAGACAACCACGGCCCAATTCTGATACAACCAACTTTCAAGAAAGAAGACAAATCCTTCACAAGTAATAACTTACAAGAAAATGAGTCTTTATACGTGGCAGATAAACTTGAAAGTGACGAACCAAAAGTAATGGCATTGATCAGTGAAAGTGGAAACATTACCAAGGATGGTGTGAAGAAGAAGTTGATGTACAAAAGTCTTAGTGGAATTAGGCTTAAGAGGCCGATTAGGCTGCAGATGTGGTTGGACATTGATAGAGAAACGTTTGGGTCTAGGACTAATCCACAGTGTGTTCACTGGTCCACTTTGAGAGGGTAAGTGTGGCAGTATGGTTTTTGAAGTAATCTATTTTTAGTATTTCTGACAAATTAATTAGACGTGATCAGGCAATACACAATATTCGATGTTGTATACCCTCCTCCTCCTCCGAGCCTTCTCCCAACTAGGGGTCGGCTTTCAATTTAACTACGAAACGGCCCAACTTCGATATTTTTCATGAAACGACTGCCATCAGACTTCCATAACCCACTGGTGATATCGAATTACCGAAGTTACACCGGGCTATCGAACATTTTAGGGCGCCAATTACCCCGTTACGAAGCCACAATAGTTATTTATGCAACTGTGGTATAATGAGGGGTATTAAAACATGAATGTGGGTTTATCACACGAAGCGAAGCTGAGTGTGATAATAGTATCACATGAGTGTTTTAATACCTAATTATACAGTTGCATACAAGACTTTATCTACACCCATGATAAACTAATAATACATCGTCAGAGAATGATGTACTGCCCTTTGATATTTTCCAATTCATGAAATCTTGGTACGCCTTTTCATACTGTTTTCTAGATTTTTCCGGTAGTAAGTAATTTGTTAGAAATGTCCTTTGCTGCATTCGAAATGTCTGGAGGTGTGTTATCAAAACTTAAATCGCTCATTTTCGTAAGTAAACAAAACAATTTGCAAAAATAATAGTGAAGAAAAATAGCGGGAATTCGAATTCGAACGAATAAGCTTTATTTTTTTTTTACGGCGCGCCGCCGCTGTGGTAGTGCAATGCAACGCGCGTGAATGACAGTTCTTTTTTTGAAACTCATATGCAGATTCCACGCATCGAGTGGTAAGAATTTGGCTGTCTGATGAGTAACCCTTTGCGCGGAAGACATTGAAAAAGCGAAAGGAGTGTTATTATGAAATTTCATACAACATTATAACACCCGTTCGGATGTTATTATGGTTATTAGGACATTGGATGTATTAATGTTGGCAATAAGCTAACTGTTTCAGAATCTTTTATAGAGGATTTAAAGCATGGGCGTAGATAAATGTTATATAACAATCGGATCGCTCCCGAGGCACGGAGGGGTCCCACGGTGTTAAGAATGTCCATACACCTAAAACTAGCCTGGTTATTATTGCTTCACCTTGCAATGTGCTAACCTACTGGTGCCACTTGGCCACGAGCCCATCAATAGATTTTCTTTTTTAATTGTTCCCGTAATTTCTAGGACTTTGGCAAATAGCTCCTACGTTGCCCTAAGACATAATATAGACGTTTAAACTATCTAGGTAGCTCAGATGGCAGATTAGTCCCCCTAGAAAAAGACTATCGTGGATTCAAATTTCGTTCATGGTGAAATGATGAAATTCATAATTAACAGTTAACACACTAATCGCTACAAAATTTTTATTTCATTCTCTGATTTTTATAATTCCATTTTCATAGGTCTGGTGAATGGTCACGCGTGGGCTGTCACACAGAAATAGACTATGACTGGTCCCCGTACTCCAACGAACCACTCCTCATCAACTGCACATGTAATCATCTGTCAACCTTCGCTGTACTGGTCGATGAAGTGGACATTGAAGTAAGTATTGAACAACGAGTAAAATTTTGAGCGAAACTTTTGCAATCCACTAGAATATTTTTTGACTTAAATGCTAACGACTGTAGTAAAATTGTAACATATTACCTGAGTCCGGTACTACTGTAACCATTATACAGAACACATATTTGATTATTTTCATTTTAACACCTCTTAGATATAAATGAGAAACCTTTTGAGGGTAGATACAGATTTAGGGTAAGTCACTATTGCTCAATCACCAATGGTATTGGCCTCGGCGGGCTATTCGTGATTGGGCAGTAGCACGCCGGTAGCACTAAAAACATGCTTCCCAATCTTCTAATCCTTAGAAGTGGCACTGAGTTGTAATTATCCCATTTTTTATAATTAATATAAAATAAAAATTCCCTTGTTAACAGTTCGTCCCAGAGGCATCCCTCCTAGAGTCTGTGACATCATACACGGCGTTTAGCATATCATTACCTCTACTCCTGGTGACGTGGGCAGCGTTGTGTCTCATGCGAGGCGGTGCAGCTACAGTCTCCAACTCTATCCATAAACATCTTATTTTCTGCGTGTTTATGGCAGAACTGCTTTATCTCATTGCACTGAAGGCCAGAACTTCTTTAGTGCAGAACGAGGTTTGTACAAACATGTATAATGAACTTGTCTAATTTGCAAAGTTGCGAAACGTGTTTATGGTATGCCACCACACATTTACTCGATAGAAATTGTGCTAAGTTTATATCCTCGAGCATCATTTCATCTTAGCATTGATCCCGGCTATCACCATCGAAAAGGGAGCCTTGTCCGTAGATCAGTACGTGTAAACACTAGTTACCAGGTGAGGTTGGCTTGGGCCTCAGATCTCGGTGGGATGAGGTGACGGTAATGTATTCCCTCGGTGTGCAGTTCCTGTGCAAGCTGCTGGCCATGGCGCTGCACTACTGGTGGGTGTGCGCGCTGGCGTGGTGCGCGTGCGACGGCTGGCAGCTGCGGCGCCTGGTGCGCGAGCTGCGCGACGTGAACCACGGCGGCCTGTGCGCGCAGCTGGCCTGCGCCTACGCCGCGCCCGCCGTGGCGCTGGCGCTGGCGGCCAGCCACCACCAGCACCAGTACGGGAACGCGCTCTTGTGAGTAACCGCTACACTAGCACGGTGAGCTGCGGTCAATGTAATCGATTGAGTAAGCGCAGGCTTACGTATACCGCCAGCCTCGGATTCGGATCACTGTACAGATAATTAAATCAAAGCTTGCTACAATTTTATATCGGCACCCGCGAATAACAATTGTAACACCTCATAATATCATATTTAAAAAATTATGGTTTTTGTTTAGCTGCTGGGTAAGTTGCCACGAGCCGGTCGTGTGGTGGGTGGTAATACCCGCTGCTATATACGCGGGGGCTGCCATTGTTTTCCTTGCCGGAGCTACAAGGGCAGCGTTTACTGTTCGAGATCACGTTATTGGATTTGGGAATTTAAGGTAAGTTTTTTTTATACACTCCCTGTTTTATTTAGTAATATCTGGTTTAATTTAGCGTTTTCTATATACTAAATTTCTTGAAAATCTTTAAAGCTGTCTCCGAGATTCCGATTATATATATGTATATTGTTCATTTGAAGGTATTAGAATTAATATATTTTTTACTTTAGACATTTTATATGACTCTCCTGAGACTTTTGAGACACAAAATTTGCGGAAAATGTAATGAGACTGCGATTTATTTAAATTATAATTTTACGGAAATTCTCTCAGTTATTTTCGAATTTACAGTACAGAGCGTAGTTTACAATATAGTACAGAGTCCAATATGGGTCAATACAGAGCAGAACAATACAGTACACTAAAGTCTAGTACAGTTAAGTACACTACAGTATAGCACAGAACAGAACAGTACAGTACCAAACAGTACAGAGCAGTACAATGCAACTTATACCTACTATTACTTTTCAATATACCTCGTATGTCGATGCAGGATGCTGCTGGGCGTGAGCGTGGTGTGCGTGCCGCTGGTGGTGCTGGCGTGGGCCGCCGCGCTGCTGCTGGGCAGCGAGTGGGGCGCGCGGCGGGACGCGCTCAGCGCCGCGCTGGCCGCCGCCGTGGCCGCGCACGCCGCCGCCGCCGCGCTCGGCTACATCGCGCTCAACGTGCGCGTGCGCGATAACCTGCGCAGGTACCCCCCCCCCCCCATCCTACACACACCTACCTTTGCTTTTTTTTTCGTCCGGAAATCCCTTCGGATACCCCCCCTGCCGGCCAGCGGGGGCGGTTATGTCGGGCTTGAAACGACTAAAACCGCACGCCGTCTCGGGTCTACAGATGCCGGGGTGTAAGGTTGCCCATAGGCATATCCGATATAGGGGCATATCCGTCGCACCCCGACTGTTTCTGGGCCAGTCGGTTTCTAGATGGCCCCCTCGGATTTGGGAACCACGGTGTCCACGTCTTGCCCCGGTTTGGGGGAGGGGTGCTAGTCGCCCCACGATCCCGGCCTGCTTCTGCTGGGGTGACACGCGGCCTCACCTGCCACCCCACACTCGTTCCTACATACAGCAAATGTGATGTCATCAATGACTTCTATGTATACTAGATTTTTGAACGGTACACAACTTGGCGTCAATTTTTGTTGTCATAGCCACAAAGTATATTCAATTTATTTTATACGATTTTAGAAGAGATCATCACCTGACATCTTTAAACTAGTGTAAGGCCGCCAAAATTATGAATCTGGTGAGGAGTCCCGTACCCCCGATCCCGCCTCACCCCCGAAGTGTGACATACTTTTTGTTCTGAACTGCTTATCTAGTATACATAGAAGCCATTGGGTATCGTATATCATCCTCCGAGCCTTTTAATAACTTTGATCGACTGTGAAACGGCGGAACTTCAATTTTTCGGTGAAGCGACCTCCGTCTGACTTCCGCAGCCCACTGGCGGTATCGGAGTTCTGTAGTTAAACCAGGTTGTCGGATCCGTAACGGATGTTTGTATGACAACCGGAACCAACGATTTTTCCGTGAAGCGACTGCCATCTGACTTCCACAGCCCACTGGCGGTATCGGACTTCTGTAGTAAGACCAGGTTGTCGGATCCGTAACGGATGTTTGTATGGCAACCGGAACCAACGACTTAACGTGCTCTCACGGCACGGCACGGCACGGAGGGTTCGGAATGTGTTACAAACTGTCACCCATCCTAAGACTGACCAAACTCATGTCTACCTAATACTGTACGTTTATTCGGTTTATCAGTGGAGGATGATCGATGATCAACAAGCAACCAATGAATGTTCAGTATTTGGTATGTTAAGTTGACACGAGTTTGACAAATAGATAATAAAAAAGTTAAAGACATGTAAACCTGTCAAAAAGTAATATGTATTAATATTTTTAACAGGACAATTCTAAGATGCCTGGGAAAGAAAGTACCTCTAGTCGACACTTCCATCATAATAAGCAGCAGCGCACAGAACTTGTCGCAAATCAACAGGTATGTAACAAAAATAAACAAATAGGTAGGTGTCTCATATGATTTATGATTGATATTTTCGTAAGTTTACGTGAATGCAACGCATTGAAATAAAACTATGTTAAACAGATTCTTTCGCGATTAATTTTCAGCAACCATGGACATGGGCTCCCTGTGACCATAGATAGATGACCAAAACGTCGGGATCAGTGTAAATAATAATATAAAACAAAATAAATCGCGAGAAAATCCGTTAAACTTAGCTTTATATCAATGATTTTTGATTGTTTAATCGCTACAGAATTATGAAATTATATAGTTTCCCTGTTTGTAAATTGAATATAACCGCATCATTTTTTTTTTATAAATAATATTTATTTAACTCGTAAAAAAAACCGATTATTTTGTTAATCTAACTAAACTAAACTAAATAAAACTAAAGTAAAATAAATAATTAAAAGAAACTTAAACCTAAAATGCATCGTGGAATTCCTCCGCATCGCATACCTCCTGTGGTAACGTGCCCAGAAGACTGGCAGCATTGCCACCTTGTATGGCAACACTTATTCTCTGTGCTAAAACCGCATCATTTTATATTTTATTTATTTTACTTGCATTTTTTTATGTTTATATAGGTCTGCCCTGGCGTATCATAGTAGCACCGAACCAGGACGACAGCTGAGGAATATTGGCATATCCGCGTCATCAACCACATCTAGATCTACTACAAAAACTAGCTCTAGTCCTTACAGGTCAGTTGTAGTCCTTACAATTTGTCTTTTTTAGGGTTTTCTATCTCAAAAGGAAAAACAGACCCTTATAGGATCACTTGGTTGTCCGTCTGTCTGTCAAGACCTTTTTCTTGAGAACGCGTACAGGCATTCAGTTGAAACTAATCCTAATTAATTATATTATAAAAAATAAAGTTTTTTTTTTTTTGTTTTTTTTTGCAGATGTCTGAATGTTTAGGTTTTGTTACTAAATCACGCCCTAACGGCTGAAGGGATCAGGCTGGAATTTGGCACAAGGATAGATTATGGTCTGGAATAACACATAACCTAGAATAGATTCCATAGGAATTCCTGCACGAAAATCAGAATTCCACGCGGGCGAAGCCGTCAAAGCTGTCAAAAATTATACTTCTAAGTTCAAAAGATACAGCCGTTTGTGCAGCATATTTAGACAATCGCAAGAGAACCTGCCCGTTGAGCTAGAATCATGTTTGGCAAGAAGTTAGGGCATAGCACAAGTAAAGTAAAAAGTCTGATAACTATAAATATGTAGTTGAGATTAAAAACGTATTACAATTAATTAATTTTAGCCTATTGAGATCTACTGCTAGACATAGGCCTATTAGAAACGTATTACAATTAGCTAAATTTAGCCTTTTGAAGTCTACTGCTGGACATAGGCCTATTAAAAACGTATTACAATGAGCTAATTTTAGCCTATTGAGGTCTACTGCTAGACATAGGCCTATTAAAAACGTATTACAATTAGCTAATTTTAGCCTATTGAGGTCTACTGCTAGACATAGGCCTATTAAAAACGTATTACAATTAGCTAATTTTAGCCTATTGAGGTCTACTGCTAGACATAGGCCTATTAAAAACGTATTACAATTAGCTAATTTTAGCCTATTGAGGTCTACTTCTAGACATAGGCCTACGCCATAGCAGCTAATATGCCGCCTGCACCATCCAGTCTACCCCAGCTACCTTTTTAAGTCATCAGTTTATTTGAAATTGTTTCTGAGTACACTTACCTCGGGCAGATTGTGCAGTTGGGTAAAAACAATTTTGAGAAGGAGGCCAAGAGGAGGATCCAGCTAGGCTGGGCAGCGTTTGGGAAACTACGTCGGGTTTTCTCGTCATCCATACCGCAGTGTTTGAAAACGAAAGTTTTCAATCAGTGCGTCCTACCCGTAATGACCTACGGAGCTGAGACGTGGACACTCACGGTAGGGCTGGTCCACCAGTTCAAAGTCGCTCAGCGAGCTATGGAAAGAGCTATGCTCGGAGTTTCTCTGAAGGATAGGATTCGTAACGAATACATCCGACAGAGAACCAAGGTTATCGACATAGCTCAAAGAATAAGCAAGCTGAAGTGGCAGTGGGCCGGCCATATCTCGCGAAGAACCGACAACCGCTGGGGTAAACGTGTTCTTGAGTGGAGACCGCGACTCGGCAAACGTAGTGTAGGACGCCCTCCGGCCAGGTGGGATGACGATCTGCGAAAGACTGCGGGCAGATGCTGGATGCGGCAAGCTGAAGACAGGGCGCTATGGCGCTCATTAGGGGAGATCTATGTCCAGCAGTGGACTAGAATAGGTTGATGATGATGATGATGATGAGTTTATCTGGCTGGAGGCATCTCACCACTCGTTTTCCAATTCAAGGTCTCCACGCTAAGACTCGTTTGCAACATCATTCATGTTCAATATGAGCTTATCTTTTGTATTATTCCAAGCTATGTTCACCAGATGGCCTATGTAATCATCATCTACCTGCCTTTGTCCCAATTATTTAAGGTCGGCACAACATGCCACTCCTTCATACATTCGTGTCAGCTGCTTAGGGGAAGCGTCGGTAGCTTAGTGGTTAAGGAGTCGACCCTACGATTGAGAGGTCCCGGGTTCGAATCCTGGCCATTACACTACCGACGTGAACCCACTCCTAACACAAGCGATTTAGCTTAGCTGGTGGGGTTAGGGGGAATATTAGTAATTTCGGTTATAAATATCCTTCATCTCCCTTCCTTGCCATATCCTCTTTCACGCATTCCATCCACCTTTTCTTGGGCCAACCTTTGCTCCTACAGCCATTTAGACTTTGAACCTTTTGAACCCTTTCATATCTTCTCATAACATGTCCTTCATTCTTCGACAGTCGCTCGCTTCTCAATTTTTCATTCACTGGTGCATCTTTCAAACTTCCTCTAATACACTCCTTATTTTTCTATTGTCCTATTTAAAATAGTATACAAAAATTAATAACAACAAAATATTCTTGTCGGCGTAGTCGCAGCGATGGACAACTACGCCACACGAGCACATCGACTTCAAACTACAACACTAGTGCGAGCGATATGCCCGCCTACCTACGAGGGTTCGACTCTTCACTCCACACTCGGAAAGATGGTAAGTGTACAGAAGTTAAATACATTAGTGTATTTAGTATGTTCGGTTGATAAGTGCGATTGAGCTATAATGGCATAGATCCACAATAAAATTGGATAGGATTTAAAATGTAGTAAAGTATAAATTTGTTGGAACTAAAAGACTATGTTTCTGCGTTTTATGTACAGTTTTCACCTAGCAAATAGTTGAAAATTGAAGTCGTATGTATAACCGACATTTAAGTTACACAAATTCTAAAAAAGGTGACACAATTGCCAAACAAATAGGTCCCAAACCACCATACACAGATATGTATACGGGACTAACTGTGAACATTATTTGTACCCTTCAATCTCATTTGAAATGATATTCACCGAATAGACGAAGGTCGTCGCCGTCGCAAGGCCGCGAGGGACGGCGAGCCGCCGGGCGAGACGGGCGAGGAGGCCACCGAGGGCACGGACAGCGAGTCGGACAGCGCGCGCAGCCTCGAGCTCGCCTCCAGCCACTCGTCGGACGACGACGAGACCAGCACGCGCCGCTCCAGCCACCCGCCCTCCACCAACCGTAAGTATAGGCCGCGCCAAAAATCGTGATATTGAACTCTAGATGCGCAGTCCGAGTATTTTGGGTCTCCTTGGCGGTCAGCGCGGGGCGTGACGGCGGAGGCACACCAATCATAGTGTACGGAACACCGGTAGTTGATAGGAAATTATTGAGTTGTGTTAATTATTGATACTTATAATTACTAATTGATATTAATGCTAATAATTGATATAATTAAATGCTAAATGATAATGAGTGCGCGTCGACCGTGATTGGGGTGCAAACGTGAACTAATGATATGTGCAATGCATGTGATCGACGCGAACTAAGTATTGCTGATGAATCTGTACGGTTTGGTCCGTACACACAGATTACACAAACTAATGCTTGTGGTAATTTTATGTTTTCGTTGTTTGTTATTGTTTTTATTCTTTGTAATTATTTGTTATTTTTCTCTTCTATTACTTAAATATACTTTATTTACAATTAAAAAATAACTAAACTTTCACGTTTCGGAATATACTTACAATAATGTTAACGGAGATTAGCGCGATTAAACGTTAACATTATAGGAAACACAACAATTATTGTATATCAATTACAAATTAAAATCCAAAATAAAATTTGCTTGGCTCCCTACTGCTAGAGAATTTATAACAGCTGGAGTCTGGTAACATGCCCGATAGACTCGTTGCTCTTATAACATGGAATCAAATGTAGCACCTCTAGAATCTTTGTTGCATTGATACAATTTAGTAGTGAGTCATTACACAGATTCTTATAGTACCTATTGTAAATGATATAAATAAATAATAAATAAATATTCTAGGACATTCTACATAGCGGAATCTAGATCCAAAGAAAGCATAGCTCAACTAGCTTGTGTTATGAGACTTCGGATAAATATACTTAGATACTTTTTTTTTGTAAATACATACATATTATACAAAGAAAAACCCAGACTAGTAAAATATACTATAAGTATTTGCACTAAGCGGGCATGCATTTGTATATAATTAAAGATGAAATGATTGTTGTTAATTTCATCGCCTTGATAACCACGTAATAAACCTCCTCTCCTAACAGGGGATCGCGGGACAAGCGCATCCAATTATCTGCCAAACATCACTGAAGGTGCTCCTTTAGCAATACCGCCGAGGTGGCCGGCACACGTTAGAGAAGGTATGTTGTTTAAATCTTATATTTTACTAGATACTAGATTCAACCTCTTTAAATACTCCTACAATAACAAATAAGTTTTAAGAAAAGATTAGATCTAACATCGTTTTTTGAGCAATTTTACGATATAATGGCGATTGCAGAGTTTGTTTTGCTTCAATGTCGTTATTATCCCCTCCTTATACGAGACCCGAGGTTTTAGTCAGTTCGAATCTGACATACCCACTCCCACTGGCCGGCGGGGGGGGGGGTATAATTTGGGATTACTATGCAACTAGTTATGTGCGTACACATCTAACAGTATTTTTTTTATTCAACCAGAATCAAACCGCCCAGAAATGGGGCGCTGGTCTCAAGAGACGGGCTCAGACAACGAAGGAATGAATGCTGGCTTAGCATCACCTTCGCCGAACCCACTTCCCAATCCGGATCTTACTTCGGACGTGTACCAACTCAGCAGACATCGAATGAAGCCGTCTATTCTGGAGAATGTGCACGATACCTACGTAGCTAGTGTTGATGCATCAAGGTTACCGCTTGATAATAGGTAAATATATTAATTTATTTATGTAACGAAAATAGGATACACGGCGATCAAAAAGAGACAGCTGGGCTTTTTTTGTGTGAATAACTCCGAATTTTAACAGAAAACCGTTGGAGCTTTTTGGTTAAAGTGTCGTCCTTAGGATCGAAGGTCCCGGGTTCGAATTCTGACCATTACACTACCAACGTAAACCCACTCCTAACACAAGCAATTTAGCTTGTTACTAGTACTACTTGTCAAATGCCTAGGATTCTTTAAAAAAAAAATACCATTCTTCAGATAAAACATCCAATACCAGTCGTTCAAATGATAATTTTGCATCATATAACTATCTCTCTCTTCTACAGGTACGGTGTAATGGATGACGAGTTAATGTATGGCGTACTACCGAACGACACCGAAAAACAAGTACCCTATGATCCAAACTATCCCATTTCCCCCACAATGTATAGACTGCCCGGCAATCCTTACGGATCCAAAACATACTTGGCCTCAAGAACATCCGACTACGGATACAGTCCAACGAAATATTTAAATTCAGAAACAAATGTGTATGGATCAAGGGATTTTCGAGATTCAGGTGTATCGACAAGGGAACACGATGGGTACCCACCGAGGGATTATAGGGATTCAGGGATAGCGACTATGTTGAAGAGTGATTATCAAAGAAAGATGGATAGTCATTACGGAGGTGAATACAATGATAGAATGTCTGATGGATCGGATAAACACCTTCCGCACGACAAATATTTATTCCCTTATACAGGTATGTTGTTTACCTATTGTTCTGAGTGTTTTTTTTAGATACAGCTGCGACAGTGTTTCATTATAACGTGTATTACCAAGTAGACACCTAGCACACGACTGGAGACGAACTGAAATTCAGTAAGCCTACCATGAAACGTAGATACATCCGAAGAGTTGGACCGTAGTTTCAGGCACTTGGTACCATGGAACGTATTTATCCCGTAATCTGGCCTGCAGTCGGCATGTTCGGCCTAAACCTTACCGAAAGAAATCCGAAGTAGCTTCATGGTAATGTACTACATCTTTTGTTAGTGTTTTGTACGAGCCCGAAGTTTCGAATATAGGTTTCATGGTAGACAGTGGACATCACGGTGAGAGCAAGCGAATGCATTTGGTCATCATTACGACACACAATACTAATTGTTTACGTCCGATCGCGTTCCTGCTGTTGGTGTGTACAAAGTGTAGTAGAAAATGATAGGGAATGGAGAAATATTAATTATTGAGAAGTTACTAGTAACAAAATTATATCCAATCCAATAAAAAATGTATGTACCTATAATCTGTATGATAATCTAAAACCCAAGTTTTACTTTTGTGTGGTTTTTATTTAGAGTGTGCTTTATTTTGGTGTTTTTTTTTCGTTATTCCCAATGCTAATAGCGTGTTTAAAAGCTGCTTTTGACTTTTTTGTTTCGCTTGCTTTAGCTGAGGAGGACCACACACACTTGCGTGCGATCAGCCAGTCACCGCACGTCCGTAGTAGTGAGCCGCAATCAGGTAATTACACGCTTTTACACATTGGACACACAACCTTGTTTTACGTTTACTGTTTTTTTTTAATAAAACATTGGTTACCGTTCTGTTGCGCATCTCTCTAAACTAAACTATATCTAAAATTCGAAACTTGGCGTCGGAATAATTTAAAACTTTAAATAAATAGCATTAAATGTGAATTTTGATGTACTTATATTTTGTGGTTTTAGTCGTTATGACAGGACTACACATTTTTTTTGCTAATTTAGTCTTGTTTAAAGAGTTTTTAACAGCAGTATCGGCACTATTGTAGTGTTAGTTATGTAGGTGCATCGAGCTAATTGAGCATTGTAAGTATCCAAAACTGTAAAATGCTTGCCCCATACAAATATCCTTATTATATTAAACCTACATCGTTCGGCTAGAGTTTGGAATTGCATAAGTGACTGTACAGGTACGAATTCAGGATTTCGTTCTGGGGGTGGGGTATATTTAAAAAGTTCATCTAGATAAAATCCTTGGCATTATGAGTCAAGGTTCTACCAGCCTTGAAACCTGTAGTGATGACATATGTTGGATACATCCATTGGCGCCATCTAGTGAAGCTAAGCTAAACTGTTACGGAATTAGGTTCTCATTTTGAAGTTCTAGCGATGGTTAGCGTAACATCTCATTATCAACAGTCGGGCCGCATTAGCAAAAGTTTTTCGTGTAGTTCTAATTTTCTCTTTTTGTTCTGAAAAACATTTTAATAGGCTTTTTGATGAGCTCATCAAAAAGCCTAAGTAACTAACTATATTTCTAAGTTTGAGCTTGAAGGGTCACATTTTTGCTCGTATTCTTAGCAGTTTGAGCTTGAAGGATCACATTTTTCAAACTTAGAAATATAGTTAGTTATATCCCAGCTATATTATTATTTTATATTTGCGCAAATTTTCTGAAAAATTCCATCATTGACATTTACTATATTATAATTATTATAATATTTGGTGACACCATATATATTTAAAATTGTTTTCAAATGCTTTTAGGAGAATCTCAACAGCAACAATTGGGAGCGCCACTAGCGAGCATGGGAGAGACCAGCGAGTAAGTTGTATTAAATTTCGGATCTGGCGGCATGAATATTATATATGCATGTTTTTAATACCACTCATCCTACCATAGAACCATAGAATTCCATATTCAATAGAGAAATTAATTCAAAACTACCCTCTACTGAGCACAAATAAATAAACTGTGGGGAATGTGCACATTTAATTCGTCTTATTCTCCCCCATTTATTCATACTACCTTTCTATTCTTTTTCGGACCCTGTGTGAGGAATTCAACTAACCTGTTAAACGTATGCAGTCAATTAAAAGAAAATTACAACTTGAAACTCCAGTATTGCTAAACTGTGTGTTGTAACAAAAGTTAGACTATGGAATTATGTAAGATGATAAAAAAAGGGTCATCTATTAGAAATTATATGACGAAGAACTTTTTTGTAACCTCCATGGCTTCACCTAGGGGGTACCGAGTCCAGTACCTACGACTAGACAGAGGGAGCACTTTCGTCTGCGAGAGTGATCCATGGCCTCTAGACAAAGTAACATTTAATTAGCGATAACGCCAGTGCAAAAGTTAACATAATTATCTAGATTAAAAAACAATGAAATCTAAGTGAGTCTTTGTAAGTCGAAATAAATTACATAGGTATTAAATGTAAAATCCTCAAATTGTCACGTAATAACGACTAGAAACAGATTCGCTTCGAAGCGAATTCGCTAATAGAATATCACTTTGTCTAAAGGCCCAGATGTAGGTTTTAGGAGCACTTCTTGCGATGCGTCAGCGCTCAACTCCACTGTGTGTTTACGTACTTTAGTAAACTCTTGAATGTCCTATAAATAATCCTACTCAGTCTGCCTCACATAACTACAACAAATTTTCCTATATAAACTAGTAAATGACCCTTAGGTGCCTAATGTCTTGTCCCAACTATGTGTCGACGTTGAATTCAGTCATGATAACGAACTTGTCAATAGATGGTGGCGGTTGTATGAGAAACACTCATTGTAAATCATCTTTTGCTTTGCTAACCGGTGGTGTGGCCGCGCGCAAAATCATCTTCAACCATTTTAGGGAGGAGGTAACAGAATGTTTATTTATTTGTAGTTTAGATCAATGAATGTATTTATTTATTTCAAGCATCGGTTTATTAATTAAATTTCTATAAATATTTTATAATTTCACCTTGTTCTTTTTTATCAACACTAAGCCTCAAATATCTACATCTATTAAATGTATGATCAATTCTGAAATACTGTTATGTAATTACTTTCGTGTGGCATGATTAGGTATACCCATTTTGATATGATAGTTCTAGGGTATTTATGAAGTCGCAAAATTGCAAGTAGTATTTTTAAGCGGAATATAATAAATATAAGAATAAAAATAATAATTTTCAAATAGTGTTAATATTTTTAGTAAAATCTAAAAGAACTATGAAAAATACGGCCAAGTGCTAGTGGGCCTCGCGCACATAGGGTTCCATAACACCGTAATACAGCAATCCCGTCTTGCTATGCGAACCCTATGTGTGCGAGTCCCACTAGCACTTGGCCTTCTGTTTTTAGTATTTGTTATCATAGCAGCAACAGAAATACATCATCTGTGAAAATTTCAACTGTATAGCTATCACGGTTCATGAGATACAGACTGGTGACAGACGGACGGACAGCAGAGTCTTAGTAATAGGGTCCCGTTTTACCCTTTAGGTACGGACACTAATTATGCTTACTTAACTAAATAAAATATAATATTTCAATTGTCTTCTTCTATTTATAGGAAATCTACTACTGAAGAAGATGCGGAAACGAGAGTATAACAACAATTTTAGTACAAGATTTCCAATGAATCTCAATTAGTTATAATTTTATACTTCTTAGTACTTTTATAATGATTAGTGTTAATTTACACAAAGACTGCCAACCACTCAGTACCCACTGCCATAGTGTAGAATAATGATTATTTATTTTGATTTTTGTCTATGCTTTAAGTAGGAACTGGAACTATAGTGGAACTCACCTAGTTTTTAGTATAATAATACTCATGATTTTTGGTGGGTTTTAGCGCTTTAAAAGTCTGCTTTTAGATTAAAATATCTGAACAAACAAGTTCTCAGTGCAAATAATGCTCTGAAATTGGGCACAATGATGCAAATTCAACGATCACACACTTTTAAATACATGTATATAGTGCTCTAGAAATTCTTACGCGTTACAACCGTAGAATATCAGAAAATATATATGAAGTATTTTATTATCATTTGATATAAATGATGGAAATAGTACCTAGCAATTAGTTAATAAGCAAGAATGACACTCAGTCATGTAAATAGATAAATTTAGCGTTCGATACGACGACGCTTCCCGGTAAAAATACCCTCGTATTTTCAAATTATAAATGGAAAAAGGAAGAATTTTTGACATACTTGAAACTTTGATCGTTACTTTGCGGGACAGTCAATGCTAACACAATTCCGAAGATAAAATAAGTGAAATTTCGTCGAAAATAGATTAGTGCAAAATATGAATTACTATTATTTTTATATAAGAAAACCAAAAGTATCGTTTGTAAACAATGTATTTAGCGGTAAGATAATGTTTAAAATGAATTCGTCGTTTCCTTATTAGTATGAATGCGGTGTGATAGGTATCCAGTATGACCTTGCAATGTTTGTTTCAAATCGGGATTTCAAAAAGCCCATTTGTGTTTAGCTGTTTCTGGTTGTTGTGTTATTTGAAAACCGAGTCAATACAAATTTAAGAAATTCGAGTTTTGTATGTAAATAGAGTGTTGCGTGCATTGGTAGCGTTCTACGAAGAGTCCACCTATTTTGTAAATAAATAGATTTTTACACGTTTAGTAGTTAAATTAGTATTTACGATAATAGTGGAATATTAAGTGAAAGCTTTATTTAGATATTCTCTAGTGTCAGATTGCCATAATTAATATTTAATAAGTTCGTAGAATGCACTTTATATATGAACAAAGTTATTAAATATTTTCTAATATACTAGTATTTGCTAATAAATAAAATCAGGAGTTTTTCGTAACTTGCATTCACATTAAAATTGGCAGTTTGTTTTAGATACGATTAATAAAAGTACCATATTGTACTCATGTTCGTAGTAGTATTTTATCATTGAAATTACATACCTACAGAATTCATGTTTATAATTTAAATCAATAGTCTACAAAATACTCAATTAAAACAGAACCAAGCATCTTATATTAAAAAGAGGTAGATATGGCACCAGCGCTTAAAACTGTCACTAATTCGCCTATTTGAACGCGTCCAACAGAGCCTCTAGACAAAATGACATTCTATTACCAATAACGGCAATGGCACGTTCAGTTTTTATGGATTGATGTCATCATTAATGTGATTATGTATAGGAATAAATGATTTATTATAATCGTCAAAATGGCACGTGATTCATTGATAACGAATCGCTCCGAAGCGGTTCCGCTAATAGAATATCACTTTGCCTACAGTGCCAGGACATGGACACTTTTGTCATCGCGAAAGTATTGAGACACATAAGGTCATAAACTGTATAGGACATAATCTGCCTTCTTATAATTTAAGAGCATTGACTAAAGTTTAGCAACATACTGCCTAATCCACTGACCTCAGTAATCGGACAAAAACACGACTTGAATGTCTGTCAGATTAATAAGATATTTGATATTTTTGTATCAGTTGGTGTTAAAGAAAGAAACGATTGTGACGTCATGTACATTCCTTGTAACCTTACATTCCATTTATTCGTGCTCAAATGTACGCTTTATGTATTAGAAAACAAGTTCGATATTGCTTTGTACTATTTATAAGTACATTTGCCACTTTTATAAACAAACTTTTGGCTCTATTTCCTTTCTGATTAATAGTGTGTCTTCCCACATTTTATGTACTTTTTTGTAAGTAATTTTACAGGCAATGTTTTAAAATAGTGGTACAAACTTTCAATTGTTTTTAATGAAATAAAATATTTTATTGCTAAAATTATCTTTTATTCAACTGTGAAATTCAAAACGTAATGAAATAATATGATATTCACACTTATGCAAGTCATTATTACGGCCCCTGCATTCCGGTAGGTACACCTGTTGACTAACGGATGAGGTTCTGGTGCAGACTTTCCTTTCGGGGTGGAGAGTCTGGCAGCAGTCGCCCCCCTAAAAGTCAACCAAACCAAATAATGGAAAGGAAGAGTAAGAGTGGACCCTGGGCTCCAAAGTGCAAACTTCGGATGCAACTAGGATGAAGATAAGAATGTAAATCCAAAACCCGAAGATTGGATCCAGCACACTCGTACATCTACTCTGGCTCATGCTTCTGTGTTATACCTATTGTTCATATTGATATACTGCCTATATCCATCCATACTGACCAATCTATGTATATATTATCAAAATCGATGTATATGCCGTATATAGGCTACGGTAACGCTGATAACACTGTGGCAGCGGAATCTTTATATATAAAAATGAATTGCTGTTCGTTAGTCTCGCTAAAACTCGGGAACCGCTGGACCGATTTGGCTAATTTTGGTCTTGAATTATTTGTGGAGGTCCAGAGAAGGTTTAAAAGGTGAATAAATATAGAAGTTGTTATCGATTGAGGCAGTACGAAGTCTGCCGGGTCAGCTAGTACATAATAAAAATATAGTCATAACTCATAAGGAAGAACTCACCTGTGTAGATATCTAGTATAATTAAACGCCATATTTTATTGTCATCTACCACCAAGGAACCTACATAAATATATTATTTACAAACCACTAACTAGCCCACCCCGGCTTCGCCCGTGGCGTATTTCAAATCCCCGTTGGACCTCTTTAACTCATATACAATATGTAACAAAACTAGCGTCCGATCCGTGAAGGTGTATATAAGTATCAATATTAGGTTCTGTTTATGTAATCCCTTTTGGAAAACAAGTTCAAAAAAAATACCCCACAAAAACTGCAATAAAAATTGGGTCAATGAGGAGACTTACATAGCAACACAGCACAGATAGGCGACTTTATGAACAAACCCTCTCTAAAAAAAAACAAAAGCAAAAGGGCGCATCGGTATATATCTACTAGGTATATGGTGTTTTCTTCTAAGATTTTGGGAAGATATTGGGTATTATGGAGATATTGGATATATATATCTAGGAAATGGCATTTAAAATTCCAATAGTATATTTATTGTCATCAATATACCTAAAAGATACACGCCATTTCGAGTTCGTCCAAAAACTAAAAATTTATTTTAATACCCACATTTAGGAATTTACTGACATACAGTATGTTCTCGAATATATATTGGGAAGCTACAGTTAAAATATTACAGTCTTATTCATAAAAAGTTATGGAAGGTTTATAAGACTGCTATAAGGTGATCGTTGAAAATTTGTATTCATAACAGCATTTTAGCACTAATATGCTCTATAAACTCTCGATAAACTTCATTTATGTTATGGAAGGCAGGAACCTACTATAGCCGTGCCATAAAGCAATATTAGGAGAAAAGATGGCCGACCTGCGCAACAGCTGATGTGTTTCACAGCTCTGACTAGCATCGTTACTTTGTTCGCATTAGTTTGGTGAATTATTGAATATATCTCTAATATCTCTGATTTGTTTCCAGACAATCACAAGCCTTTATTATTATTATTACTTATCTAGGTCAGTTACTTTGTGGAGTTTGTGGTAAATTTATTGCGGCAGAGTGTTTATCAGTGTCTTCCACCATGCAAGCTTTACAAAACCTAGATGTACTTGAAGCTATTGAAAATATTGGGAATCCGCGACCAAAAGTTTATCGACTATAAATTCATTAGGGAGCCATGAACTTATGTCTTCACTGTCTATTTTGGTAGGAGGTGGTGGACCACCACCCGTTTTAATTGGGCAAGGGTGCGTGGGGCCCCAACACACATACAATTGAAACTGAAATAAAAAAATATGTATTTAATTATATGAATCACTAATAGGTTTACCAACAAGTTTAATACCTATTGTGTAAACTAGCCCACGCCGCCACCTTCTTCGCGTTAGTGTTAGTTCGTGTCGGTGTTTTTATTTTCCAGCATACCGACCCGCTCTTTCACCAGTTCTTGTAATATGATCTTTGAAGCAAATAACCATAGCGTTAGTAATGCATAATAAACAGGCACATCAAATAACACGGCAGAAAGGACTTAATAATTTCAATTTCAGTTAAATTTTGATAGTCTACAACTTTTAGTAACTATGAAAAGTAACGTACCTTGTCCTCGTCTAACCAATTTTCACTTCTCTGCCTTTTTTTGGCACTCGTCGCATGTTCCTTTCCTTCCATTTTTATTTATGCTTGGAAAAAATTGCAATAGGTACCTACGAAAGAATCGCCGGAGGTCGCTCAACGACCTCCGTCCTCCATGAGCGCAGTCCTGGGGGTGGCAGGTGAGGCCGCCTGTCACCCCAGCAGAAGCAGGCCGGGACGGTGGGGCAACTAGCGCCCCTCCCCCAAACCGGGGCAAGGCGGGGACACCGTGGTTCCCAAACCCGAGGGGGCCATCTCGAAACCGGAGATGGCCCAGGGTCAGTCGGGGTGCGAGGGATATGCTCTATGGGCAACCTTACACCCCGGCGTCTGTAGACCCGAGACGGCGTGCGGTTTTAGTCGGTTCAAGCCCGACATAACCGCCCCCGCTGGCCTGCGGAGGGGGGTATCCGAAGGGATATCCGCACGAAAAAAAAAAAAAAAGGTACGAAAGAATTTTGAATACATAAACCAGGGGCGGGAATCGGTGTGACGTTAACGAAATAGTGACATATGACAATGACATCAAACCAAATCTATTGTCAATTTGAGTACATTTGTCTATGATTTTTACCCTGCATGCACAGCATGCAGGATGATATCTGAATTTTTTAACCAAGTGGCAACATTTTCGTCTATTAATCTCTTATAGCGACACTATAGTTATCGAAGGCTTATAGAACAGTTATGAATACAATATTTTAAAATACGTATGATAGCGTTATGAGACGTTTTAACTAAAGTACGCTATAAACCTTCGATAAGCATTTTTTATGAATAAGACTGTTAGTCTTTTTAAATCGTTCCCTAAGAGAATCTCCTTGCCTAAACAATAAATGGCACGAACTGCCCTCTTTTGTAGTATAAATATAGTTTCTAAATCTGCTGCATTCCCCCAAAGTAGTATTCCATAAGACATCAGACTATGAAAATAACTAAAATATACCAGCCTAGCAGTAGGTTCATCTGTCAACTGCCTAATCCGTCTGACAGCATAAGCAGCAGAACTGAGTTTATTGGCCAAAATAGTGATATGGTCACCCCATTGCAATTTCGAATCTAGTGTTATGCCTAGAAAAGTAGTGCTGTTTACAAATTCCAACCTTTGCCCCTCCATCACGACATTAACGTGTGCTTGCCTCACATTAGGCAGTGTAAACTTAATGCATTTGGTCTTTTCTGCATTCAACAATAGGTTGTTTGCATAAAACCAATTTGAAATGGCGTTCAAAATATTATTAATATTACTCGCATCTGTACTACGCCGATCTACTTTGAATATCAGTGATGTATCATCTGCAAACAGTACTATGCCAGCTTGAGCCTCGATCGTATAAGGCAGGTCATTGACATACACCAAGAAGAGAAAAGGTCCTAGGATTGATCCCTGTGGTACGCCTATTTTGACGTTTGATCCGTTTGACTTGACGTTATTCACAACAACAGTCTGAAGCCTATCTGTTAAGTATGATTTTAATAGTTCTATTGATTTCTCATCAAATCCATATCGACGTAGCTTGAGCAAGAGTGTTTGATGGTCAACACAATCAAATGCTTTAGAAAGATCACAGAATACCCCAATAGCATCCTGCGATCCCTCCCAAGCGTCGTAAATTAGGCTGACTAGAGCCACTCCCGCATCGGTGGTAGATTTCCCGCCAGTAAAGCCATATTGTTGGCTATGGAAAAGATTGTTGGTCTTAAAGTACAGTTGCATCTGATTGAGCATCACTCTCTCAAACACCCTACTCAGAGCTGGCAAAATAGAGATGGGGCGGTAGTTTCCAAGTTCCGACTTAGATCCTTTCTTAAATAATGGTATTAGTTTACTGTGTTTCATTAAATTAGGAAATGTGCCTTCATCTATACATTCATTAAATATGAGTGCTAGATCAGGTGCAATGATATTAATTATATGACTAATTAAACTAACTGACATGCCCCAGTAATGCTCAGACATTTTTATTTTTAGATTTTTAAATGCTTTTAAAATGTCATTGGGATCAATATGTTTGAACTTAAATTTAGAAGAACTAATATTACTCTCAACAAGGGCCACAGCAATGTCAGCGCTAGAGTTAATAGAGGAAGTGAGTTGCAATGGAATATTGGTAAAATAATCTTCAAAAGCATTTACAATATCCTTTGGAGAGGTTATATTCTTGTTTTCTAATTTAATTTTAGTAACAGTATCCCTCACTTTACATTTACCAGACTCTTTGTTAATAACTTTCCAAGTTTCTTTCATTTTATTGGGAGCCTCAATTATTTTCCTTTTAATATGAATGGCCTTCGCTTGTCTACATACTTTTTTGAATACCTTGGAGTAATTTTTGACATATTCAATGAAACGACTGTCAAGTCTGTACTGTTTTTGGGCGTATAAATCGAAAAGTGTTCGTCTACTTTTATATATGCCTACAGTAGCCCATTCACAGAATTTAGATTTAGTACTGTGCTTTTTACATTTTTGTTTGAATGTATGTGAAAAAGCATCAGTTAATGTACTAAATAAACTATTGTAATGAACCTCAGGATTATTGCCTAGGTAAGCTACACAATTGAGCTTGTTCTCTAACAAGTTTTTGAATTCTCTAATTTTGTTAGAGGTTATGGGCCTACACATAATTTTCTCTTTAGGTTGATTATTATTTCCCTTGGAAAAGGATACTATTTGACCACAGTGATCTGAGGGCAACGCACTTATTACAGACTTACTTAAGTATACACTGTCACTAAAAAAATTATCTAAACAACTGGCAGTTGTAGCAGTGATTCTAGTTGGTTCACAGAAAATATTTTCAAGGTTGTAACTTTTGAACATGTTTAGAAATTGGGTACTGTTCCTACACTGTTCTAAGATGTTTATATTAAAGTCTCCACATACAATTAGATTCTTTCTGCTATTTGATGCTATCCCAAGAATTTGGCCATGACCCCAATAAACGTTCCGGTGTGTGTTGAGTAACCTCCTCGAGTGTCGCTCCGATTCCGATCCCGCTGCAGTCCGGGGGGAACGGAATCGGAGCGGCCGGTACACCCTGGGCGGCGGTCAATGGCTTCCCCTTCACCCCTTCATAGGGTTGGCATTGATCGTCGGCCAATACCCAACGTGGCGGGAACACATCGCTCTCCGTACTCCTCTGCTTTCAGACGAGACAGGATGAGCGATGCTGTTAGTGGTGAGATGGCCCAGGGTCAGCCGGGGTGCGAGGGATATGCTCTATGGGTAACCTTACACCCCGGCGTCTGAAGACCCGAGACGGCGTGCGGTTTTAGTCGGTGCAAGCCCGACATAACCGCCCCCGCTGGCCGGCGGGGGGGTATCCGAAGGGATTTCCGCACGATAAAAAAAAAATAAAAAAAAAAAAAAAAAGGTACTGTTCGCATGTGGAAAAGAGTTTTACTTATCATTTCACTCCATGGCAGATTTAAATGAGTCATCTTCTTGATTTTATTCTTAAAAGTCTGTATCGCTCTCTCTATCTGTCCATTTGAAGCTGGGTGATATGGAGGAGAAAGGAGGTGTCTAATTCTATTTTTCTGTAAAAATTTGCTGAATTCATCAGACGTAAAGGCTCTACCATTGTCAGAAACTACCACATCTGGCAAGCCTTGAGATGCAAATATTCTTCTCATCAATGTTATGACAGCTCCACTACTCATACTATATCACATATACAATATACTATATATCTCTGCCTCCATCCATTTACTGTGGCTATCTATCATCACAAAGAAAGTCTTACCTAAGAATGGCCCTGCAAAATCTATATGAACCCTCTGCCATGGTTTCTCAGACATAATCCATGTCTGTGGATCCTTTGGTGGACTGTTTCTTACCAACTGACACTGTTGACAGATAGCTACCATATGTTCAATTTCCCTATCCATCTGAGGCCACCACACATAGCCTCTTGCATATGCCTTAGTTTGGACTATACCCGCATGAGGGGTATGTAATATTTTCAGTACCTGTTCTTGTAACTTCGCAGGTACAATGACTCTGTTAGTCCACAATAAACAATCTTTAGTGTGTGAAAGAGCCTCCCTTCTGGTCCAAAACAGCTGCAACTCCGGATCCGTGTTTTTATTTGGCCAGCCATGCAGTACCTTGAATAGAACTCTTTGTAGTAAAGCATCATTTTTGGTGTCTCTAGCTATCTTTTCCGGACTGACCTCCCAACCCTCCGGTTGCTCTTCCAATAGCAGTACTTCCTTAAGCTTCTCCTCAGCCAATGCTCCAATTGTAGGTGCGGTCCATCTACTTAACGCATCAGCATTTCCAATAGATTTTCCAGGTCTGTATTTGATGGTATATTCATAACATGACAATTTTATCGACCAACGCAGCATTCTAGGCGAAATCTGATCTGGAATTGGTTTTGCTGGATTAAATAAGCCCACCATAGGCTTATGATCTGTTATTATGCAAAATTTGCGGCCTAATAAAAATTCATGGAATTTCAACAACCCAAACATGATTGCAAGAGCTTTGTCAATTTGCCCATACTTCCTCTCATGTGTCTGCAGGGTACGTGACGCCATCATTATAGGTCTCTCTGAACCATCATCCATTACATGAGCTATTATTGCTCCAACTCCATATTCTGATGAGTCACAAATCAGCAGTAAATCTTTGTTTAAGTCATATCCCACCAGTGTCAAGTCCGATGACAACAAAGACTTGGCTTTATCAAAAGCTTTCTGCTCGCTTTCACCCCATCTCCAAACTGTTTTAGATTCTAAATGCTTATACAAAGGCTCCAGAATAGTTTGTCTATCTGGCAAAAACTTCTGATAAAAGTTATACAATCCCAGAAAAGCTCTTAAAGTTTATTTATTTGTAGGTGCCTGTTTTTCTTGTATCTCTTTTATTTTGGCAGGTGCTGGATGAAGGCCATCACCATCAATAATGTGACCTAAAAATGAGATGCTGTCTGCAGCAAAAACACATTTGTTACTGTTCAATCTAAAGCCTAAGTCATTCAGTTTTCCCATAACTTTGCGCAGTCTCTCATTATGCTGCTTAAGATTCACTCCAGCCACGGCCACATCATCTAGTAAACAAGCCACACCATCTATGCCAGCCAGCGTTGATGACATCACACGTTGAAAAATACATGGTGCCGCACTAACACCAAAAGCCAAACGATTCACCTTCATAAGGCCCATATGAGTATTCAATGTCAATAACTTTGCTGTTTCATCATCCACTTTCATTTGGGTATAGGCATGCTTTAAGTCCAATTCACTGAAGACCTTATCCCCACTGAGCTTCTCGAAGGCTTCTACTGAAGTCGGAAGTGGATACTTGTCTACTTGTATAGATGCATTCACCGTAGATCTATAATCCCCACATATACGTAAGGATCCATCATCCTTTTTCACTATTCTCAATGGAGTAGCCCAGTCAGAGTATCTCACAGGAGATAATACTCCTGTATCTACCATACGCTGAAGTTCCTCTTCTACTTGGTGTCTCAGTGGAAATGGTACTGGGCGAGCCTTAAGGAAACGCGGTCCTGCGTTCGAACGTAGGTGGAGTGAAACTTCAGGACCTTTATATGTGCCTAAACCTTATCCAAACAACTCAGGAAAATCTTTTCTCCAAGGCACTAAATCTTCTTCGGCCCAGTACAATCCCGTCAGTTGCAAGCCCAGAGAATGAAACCAGTTGCGACCCAAGAGGCTTGGTCCATCACCAGATACCACAACCAGTTCACATTGGGCGTCCTTCTGTCCCATTACAACATGAACATTAGCCACTCCCTTAACTTTCAAGGCATCTCGAGTCCATGTGACTAACTTCATGTCACTCTTATGTATAACAGGTGGAGTAGACCATAATTTATTGAACGTTTTCTCTGATATAATGCTACGAGATGCTCCTGAGTCCACCTCCATCATCAATTGAGCTCCATCGATGAAAACCTTTGCTCTAACCGGAGGTTGGTAACTGTCTGCACATACATAGACCCCCATCATATCTTCGGAACTTGGTGATATATCTTCTACAGACTTTGTCTTACTCTCCTGTATCTTATGTACTTTAGACCTTTTCTCGCAGACTCTAGCTATGTGTCCATATTTATGACATTTATAGCACTTTGTATTCACAAAAGGACACTTTTCCCCAGATTTGTGAAATCTGCCACAATGTTTACACTCATTGGACTTGATCTTGCCAATTTCCATCGGTTCTACCGCTGCTAGACTAGAGGAGGGTTCTAAATGCTGGTCGGATACATATCCTCGAAGGTAGCCTGATAATTGAGGCACATCTGCGATGCGGCCTTGCATGTCAACCCTTTTGTCTTCAACAGCTCCCGGCGCAGACGATCGTCGCGTACTCCTAGTACGAGTCTGTCCCGCACTTGCCGCTCCAAATCCGAAAAGTTGCACTTAGCCGCCAATGAACTTATAGCCGCTACAAAGTCTTGCATGCTTTCTTTTTGTAACTCTGACCGTTTGTAGAACTTTCCCGCTTGTAAAATTTCGTTTACTTCAGGCTCATAAAACTTGTCCAAAAGTCCCAAAATGTTCGAAAACTTAGCGTCACACGGACGTACAGGCACTAACAACGCGGCAATTAGGGCATAAGTGTCTTTTACGCATTGAGACAAGAACAATGATCGACATTTCTCTTCTTCACCCGGCGTGCTCAAAGACAGTCCCGCGGCGGACAACGCACAAAGTAACTGTTCTTTATAATCACGCCACACATCAGTTTTTGCATTATACGGCCCCGGCAACACAATATTCGCTATATTGAATGCCATTTTAGTATAAATCACGATTTATTTTCCTCGTCGCCACTAAAAGATACACGCCATTTCGAGTTCGTCCAAAAACTAAACATTTATTTTAATACCCACATTTAGAAATTTACAATCAACTGTCAATTACACAACAATACCTATATCGAAACGTCATTTTAAATTAACTTCTTTCATTTATTTTTCCTTCCTTTTCCTTCCTTCAAAACGTTAGAAACAGAGCGTGAGGTTATTCCCAATATGTCAGCAACTTTGCTCATACATTCATTTTCTTCCACAACTTCAAAGGCCTCCAATTGCGCAGAAATTTCATTTTTCACGTACTTGTAGGCGTTGCGGATCATTACTTTTTCAGTAACAGTGAAAGCTTTTCGTGGACGTTTTTTTCTTGGGGACAAGAAAACATCCACGTCTTTTTGTGGAGGATCCATTTTGATGGAAAACCAAAACAAATAGATTCACTCAAAGTTCACAAAAAACTATAAACGTAACAACAAACACAACGTAACAAAACTTTAACAAAAACCCAACAAAATAACAAAATATCGATTCGCAATGAAACAAGATATTCGTGCAGTCAGACTGGGAGCATAGATTATTATATTTATACTAGCAAACTGGGAGAATGAAGCCGAATGACAAGATAAACAAAATGGCGATAGCTGCACGAGCGCGCACGGGTTGCCAATACAGAAAACTATCTAGGCTCTTTTATTATAAGTTTTGTATTTAATATAAAAAACAAAAATATTAACTTTTTATAAAATAAAGCAGCGGTTACTAATTATTAAATAATTATTATGAATAATTATGTATTTATTTAAATAAAATTCAATAATTTAGTCTATAATTGGCAGACCAATATTATGATTACATAAACATAAATCGCGTTATCGATTTTTGTGTTCATCACTACACTATTATATGTGGTATCCTTATTTTAGAAAATGACAGTAGCTAATGTCAAATGTGGAATCGAATTATAATTCCGACTTTAGTGGGTTCGATTTCTGGCCAGCAGTATTGATTTTTTTTATCCATTGATGCCGTTTTAGTTTTCATCAAAATTGGGCCCGAGACTCCTTTGAGCATTTTTCGCTATTTCTCATAGTTTCGGATTTTGCCATCCATGCCCAGTAAAATTGGTACAATTTTACTAAAAGAAGACTTCATTTTGATTTTAAAAACAATTTAAACTGCGTTGAAAGGTTTTCGAGAATTCGATAACCACACTGCGTAAACGAACCGGCTAAAGTCCAAAAAAATAACACCTCTACTTTTATGGCATCATTGGATAGGGTCAATCAATCATAGGGATCAAATCTCGCTAACAAACATGATAAATAAAAGGAAATCTATGAAATCTCAACTTATGAAATTCTGTTCCCAAATTTTTATCTATTTTCGTTAATAACTTTGTTATCTTTGGTTCGGTTAGAATTATAAATTAGTTAAAACATTATTAAATAAAATAAAACTGTTGCCAGAAAAATAAATATTAGCATTAAAACAAAATAGAAAAGGGTATCTGCTATCACCGATAAGAGATTTAACGTCTGATAATGTTCAATTGCATGATAGATTACCTGCCTATATATAATTTTCATGGTAAATCGGCAACCTTAAGTAATTTTATACTACAGTGTAGGTAGGTCATGCTGTTGGAACGTGTATATGCCCCTCTAAATGTACTGTTGGCAACATTGACATGTCTGTCACTTCGATTGACTTTCCTCTCTCTGTGGTTTGCTCTCGCCGCACGAACCATTGTATTATTTGTAAGTTATAATAATCGTAATGCATCCTTTAATTAGACAACTGTAAACGCCCTTATATTTTGGTAAATATACAGCAGAGTGTTTATGTGACATTTCATGGTTTTATTTTGCCGACCGACATCGTGTGCCCTAACCTCACCACTGCGTACTAATATCTGCGGTGGAAGGCATCCTCTGGAAGCAACTTCTACAGGTAATTGGCCCAGATTGGCGCTAGATAACTATTATGCCAGCCGAACAGAATCGTGAGGGAGGTGTTGTCGGCGGTTTGCAGATGTTTCAACTCGAAAAACTCGAAGGCGTGTCGAATTATTTGCAATGGAAATTTTGCATGAAAAACTTGTTGACGCTAGAGGGACTTTGGGCGTGTGTCATCACCAGCCCTGCAGATGGTGCAGACACAAGTAAGGATGAACGAGCATTTGCACGGATATGCCTGTCTATTAAACCATGCTGCTACCAATATGTACACAATATCACAACGGCTAAAGAAGCTTGGGATAAGCTTGCAACTGTTTTTGAAGACAAGGGCTTCTATCGTCGTGTTCTTCTGCTTCGTAAGTTGCATAGCACTACCTTCAACCAGTTTTCAACCATGTCAGATTACATCGAGTCCATTATGACTGTCTCACAACAGTTAGTTGATATCGGACGGAAAGTTGAGGACAAAGAAATTGCTGAACTGTTGCTTAGTGGATTACCCGAGGAATATGATAATGTTGTATCTACTCTGGAGACAGCAAACATTACTTCAACGCTCACAAGCGAGCTCGTGCGTACTAGATTACTACAGGAGGAGTTCCGAAGGAATTCTAATAAGACTGAAAATCTCAACCAGGCTTTCGTTTCTAAAGAAAGAAAACAAGTCATATGTCATCACTGCAAGAAACCTGGTCATATCAAGTCAAAATGTTATAAATTGAAGAGGGAGAAGAAGAAGCAGGACGCCACCACGTTCTCCGCTTCAGCCTATCTTGCAGCACAAGAATTCCAGTTCATAGTAGACTCCGGTTGTACGGCACATATGTGTAATGATAAGAGAATGTTTGTCAAATTGAAAGAATGCTCAAATAAGAGCAGTGTAACAGTTGCAAATAGTCAAAAACTAGATTGCCTAGGATATGGTGACATAAGTTTAGAAACAAATAACAATTCGGTAAGAGTAATTAAAAATGTACTATATGTTCCTCAGTTATCCTGTAATCTTTTGTCTGTAAGTTGTTTGGTTGAAAAAGGTTTCGTTGTGTGCTTTAGTAGGGATGGATGCAAGATTTATGATTCAGACTGTAGAATTTCTGGCAAACCAACATGTGAGGCTTCTATGTACAAAGGTATGTATAGGTTATGTGCAAAGTGTACGTCTGTGAAGTCTTTGCCATTTGAGGACTCTTTGCTTCTGTGTGATAGACAGAAGACACCGAGTGCTCTGGTTGCTGCCTCATCTGTGCCACTAGATATTTGGCACAAAAGGTTAGGTCACCTGAATTTCAGAAGTATGTGTGCTCTTAGGGGTGGTGGTGCTTATGGTGTTCTGTTTCAGGCCGATAATACAGCTCTTGGTGAGTGTGTTCCCTGCCTGGAAGGAAAGATGCCAGCGAAGCCGTATCCAGTCGGCCAGGCGTCACGCGCTTCACGACCATTGGAGCTCATACATTCTGATGTGTGCGGACCTATGCAGGAGTGCAGCTTTGCAGGGGCAAAGTACTTTGTTACGTTTACTGATGACTACACCAGAAGGACCTTTGGGTATTTGATTAGAAGCAAGTCTGAGGTAATGTCTAAATTTATTATTTTTAAAAATTTAGTTGAAAAGCAATTGGGTATGCCTATAAAGAAGTTTCGGTCTGATAATGGCGGTGAATACTGTAGTGCGAAGTTCTCTGCATATTTAGAGAGGGAGGGGATAATTCATCAAACCAGTGTAGCATACTGTCCACAGCAAAATGGTGTTTCAGAGCGGTTAAATAGGACTATTATTGAGAAAGCTAGGTGCATGATGCGGGGTGCAGGACTCTGTGAGCGGTATTGGGGAGAGGCTATCATGGCTGCTATATACCTAAAGAATAGGTGCCCTTCATCAGCTCTTTCAGGTCAAACCCCGGAGACATTGTGGACTGGGTCCCGGCCAGACCTCAGTCACCTTCGTGTCTATGGATGCATTGCCTATGCTTTGGTACCAGAACAAAAACGTCGAAAACTTGATGCTAAAAGTAAACCGTATGTGTTTGTGGGGTATAGTGAGACGACTAAGGGCTATAGGTTGATGGATCCCCTGAATCCCTGTAAAGTGCTTATTGCTAGAAATGTGGCATTTCTGGAGAATCGATTTTATTCTAAAGAGAGAGAAACCAACTGTGATAATAGTTTTAATAATGAATTTATTTCTTATAATTTTGATAATAATGACTATATGAATAATTTAAATGAAAGTAAAATTAATTCTAATGGTGAAATAAATTCTAATAATGAAATAATTTTAAATGAAACTGACATTTTACTGAATTCTAGTCCTAGTAGTAGTTTACTGAATTCTAGTAATGATTTGAGTCACAATGAGAATCAAGATGGAAATAACTCTTCTATTTTTACAGATGCGACTGATGAGTTGGGCGACGACGGCAAGGGTGAGCTCGAGGCGACCTCTGCTACTCCGCCAACGGTTGACGCGCACCATGAGTGTGTAACGTCACCGTGTGACGACGTGTCAGCTGGAGGGGAAGGTATTTCCGTGCCGCCTGTCACTGCTCCCCAGCGGCCAGTTCGTGCTACTCGCTCAAAGTTGCCATCGAGGTATAGTGATTATGATCTAGATTATTCAATGTTGGTGGATGCGACATCCCCATTTGAAGAACCTCAAACATATGAGGAAGCTACCACATGCTCTGAGAGTCATGAATGGCAGGCTGCTATGCAGGAAGAATTCGATTCTCTCCTAACAAATAAAGTTTGGCGATTGGTGGATCGTCCAAAGGATAAACATATTATAAAATGTAAGTGGGTCTATAAAAAGAAACATGATTCATCTGGTCATTTCGATAGATTTAAGGCTAGGTTGGTTGCCAGAGGTTTTACACAAACAAAAGGTGTAAATTACAACGAAACTTTTTCGCCAGTGGTTAGGCATTCCACTTTGCGAATTTTGTTTACCCTAGCTAATGAATTGAATTTAAATATAGATCACATTGATGTTAATACAGCATTTTTAAATGGAGACTTAGAGGAAACAATATTAATGGAGCAGCCTCCAGGTTTTTGTAACGATAAGAACAAGGTTTGTTTATTGTTGAAAGGAATTTATGGCCTTAAACAGGCCAGTAGAATATGGAACCATAGAGTCCATACTTTATTGTCAGAAAATTCTTATATTCAGAGCAAATGTGAGCCCTGCGTCTATATAAAGAAAAATAAAGATAATATAGTAGTGGTAGCACTCTATGTTGATGACTTTTATGTATTCTTTTCTAATAATAATGAATTATTGCCTTTGTTAGAACGTAATTTTAGTGTTAAGAATTTAGGTGAACTAAAAAGTTGTTTGGGCATGAGAGTTACTCGTGATAATGCAAAGGGAATTTTAAAATTAGATCAAGCAGAGTATATTAGAAAGTTACTTATCCGTTTTGGCATGGAGAATTGTAAACCAGTCTTAACTCCCATGCCAGTAAATTGTAAATTAGTAAAATCTGAATCGGGTTCATTGTGTGATGAAAAATATCACTACAGGCAATTGTTAGGATGTCTTATGTATCTATCAGTATGTACAAGGCCTGACATTACATTCGCCTGTAGTCAGCTTAGTCAGTTTAATAACAGTTTTGAAATGAGCCATTGGCAGGCAGCTAAAAGAATATTGCGTTATTTGGCAGGAACAATTGACTATTCTTTATGTTTTTATAAAGGTGGTAAATTGGATTTATTTGCATTTACTGACGCAGATTGGGCCAATGATCCCATTGATAGAAAATCATATACGGGGTTTGTTATTAAACTTGGGCATAATACCATAAACTGGGAATCTCGCAAGCAAAGGTGTGTTGCTTTATCTAGCACTGAATCCGAATATATAGCGATAAGTGACGTATGTAAAGATGTATGCTTTATAAGAAATTTCGTGTCTGAAATTTTATGTAAGGATTTGCATGTGATAGTATTCAATGATAATCAGAGCGCTCATAAGTTATTACAAGTTAGGGAGTACTGTCACAGGCGAACCAAACACATAGATATAAGGTATCACTATGTCAAAGAATTAGTACATAATAAGATTGTGACCATTAAATATTTAAGTACAGATAAAATGATAGCAGATGTACTTACAAAACCACTGGGTAGCTCTAAGCATGTTGAATTTACAAAGAGTATGAATGTAAAGATGTTGAATCTTTAACTATTTCTGTTTTTGTTTAAATAAGTACATTATTGAAGAGTCAATGCAAATTGTTTTTATTTATGTACATGTAGAGTCAACATAGAAACAATGTGATGTTATATAATGTAGAGTCAATGTAAAGTCAATGTAGAGTTAATTTATACTTGGAATAAGAGATTATATACATTGTAAGGAGCATATAAGGGGAAGTGTTGGAACGTGTATATGCCCCTCTAAATGTACTGTTGGCAACATTGACATGTCTGTCACTTCGATTGACTTTCCTCTCTCTGTGGTTTGCTCTCGCCGCACGAACCATTGTATTATTTGTAAGTTATAATAATCGTAATGCATCCTTTAATTAGACAACTGTAAACGCCCTTATATTTTGGTAAATATACAGCAGAGTGTTTATGTGACATTTCATGGTTTTATTTTGCCGACCGACATCGTGTGCCCTAACCTCACCACTGCGTACTAATATCTGCGGTGGAAGGCATCCTCTGGAAGCAACTTCTACACATGCAATAATGAAGGTATATAAGAATGACATCCTAAAGATTTTGGCGGGGACCCGCGGTAAGAACATACAAGCCGCTTCATTGACGGACAAGGCTCTGGCGTGGCCTTTCCTCTCAGGTTAAGGGGTTCATACGGCAGTCACTCGCGTAAAAGCCAAAAAAACTAAACTATGGAAAGGTGGAGTAGCAGAACGAACCCCGAACTCCAAAGCGCAAGTTATGGATGCACCTGGGATTGACGCTAGTATGATGATATGTAACGCAATGATGAATACGAATTACTTGTGCTCTTATAAAATCCAAAATTCACATTTCAATTGCCGTTAAATAACCAATCATCGAATCAAGCCACGCGATTCAGTACCTAATTCCTTTCTTTGTCTCACGTGTTCCCTTCTTATAATTCCGGACTCTTCCATCGGGGTGTGAAAAAGTATTTCTCGAGGCCGTCAAAGTGAGAAACACCATTTTAAAATCGATACCACCTGGAATGGTGGCCAGTCAGGCAGGCCTACTGGTCTTCAGCCTAGTTTCTGGAGTGTTAGCGGGGTGTAGTCAATTTACGAACTGAATATCTAATGAAAAAAAAAAGATCAAAGCTATAATAGCATTGTCGCGCGAGTCATATTACCTTGGGTACAGTTTTACTTTATTGCAAAAATATATCACCGCCCGAACTCGAAACAGGGTGGTTATTTAGGAAAAATAAAAAATAATATCAAACGATTTTACACATCAAATTATTATTAAGAAAAAATCACATTAATGTTAATGTATCTTTTAACACTCTATCAGTAATATTTTGTATTTATTATTGCTGCAGTTGCTACTTACCTACTAAAATATTGGTATGTTCTGACTTATCGAGATACCCTAAAGGTGTCGAAATTTTTTCCGGTTGATATTCGCACGGTTGTACAGGGCCCTTTTGGTGGGGCCCAAAGCAACCTCATCTGCCAGCCGGTAAACCTACTAATTAACGGACGAAACGTAGGCTTTACTCTTGGAGTTGGGAGGTCGGACGGCAGTTTCTCCCGGAAAAGCAGAAATACCAATCAAGGGCTCCAAATTGCAGACTTTGGACGTAACTGAGAAATCGCTTTGAGGATAATGATGGAATTCGGGGAATAATCGGAACGTTAATCGATGACCACGATTGGTCGCAAAATGCTGACAATCGTCAATTAGGATCGTAATCATAAGTTTCATTACTAATTAATAGCATTACTAATTATTATTTTAAATTTAATACATAAAGGAAATAATAATAAATATTCTACGACATTTTTACACAGCAATGTCTAGACCCAAAGTAAGCATAGTTAAATAGCTTGTTGTGGGTTCTAAAATGCGGATGAACTTATATACATTTTTTTTTTGTAAATAGATACATATTATACATAGAAACACCCAGACCAATGCAAATAGACATATTCATGCATACTAATATTTGCACTGAGCGGAAATCAAACCCGCGCCCCCTGTCGTAACAGTCGAATACACTACCGCTACGCCACAAAGGCTGTCAAAATTATAAAATAACGGATAAGTAAGTATACACAATTGGCGGCCTTATCGCACTACTGCAATTGGCAATCTCTAAATAATATCGCTTTCCATTTATTCTCATTATTGTGTTAAACTTTTAAAATTACAGCTGGGCTTCATTTCACGTACATAATAAATTAAAATCCTACTAATATTATAAACGCGAAAGTTTATCTGTATGTATGGATGTATGTTACTTTTTCACGCAAAAACTGCTGGATCTGGCTGAAATTTAGTACAGGGACAGATTATAGTCTAGGATAGGCTACTTTTAATCGTAGGAGTAGGTTCCCAGGGGAAGCGGAAACGGGATCAGAATTACACGCCGGCGAAGCCGCAGTTCGCAGCTAGTAGTGATTTAAGCTGACATATTTTTTGTGCTCAAGATTAGTGATGGCTACTGTAACTGCATTTAGTCGACCTGGTGAAACGATGATATTTCTTCGTTCGCTGGTTCGCCGTTATCAGTAGTCGTAACTGACGCTGATAGTATTATGAACTAGCCTTTTAGATTGGTTTCGTTTTGCAAAATATATATAATTATAATAATCTAAGGCATACTAAAAAGTGCGATCTAACATTGCTTGTAATATGGGTTCTAGAATGCATCACATACTATGCATACTTAATTTATTTATTTTTTAATAAACTTGTCACAAGTCTATTTGAAATTTGACAAATCAAAAAGTGATAAACTTTTTATCTATTTATTTATTCATCAACATACATAATATCTACATTTGCACAAATAAAATATATTTAACTTAGAATTACATCAGTAAGCAATTTCGTAGACTGATATAATACTTTCTCGATTTGTTCCAAAATGTGAACACTGCTTACTTTAACCTTTCAATATTGATATATCGACGATCTATGGCATTCACAACACCTATATTTAAGTTATGCAGATATGAATTTACAAGTACAATAAATTAGGTAAGGAAGCAAACTAATATTTACAATTGGATGTTATATTTCTTTAATATAATATAAAAGGGGAAACAGTGCTTTATACCAGAGAATGTTAACAATTTAGATATATTCCATAAGACACAAATATACCCCAAATTTAAATTCATTAGCATGTGTATTGTTTTCCAAAAAGTTTCCTTATTATTATATTTTGTGCTTGGTAAACATAAAGGGGGAATCAGTAAAGTCAGTATATACCATTAAGGTATATATTGTCCAGCTACAAGTTTGTGTCCAATGGAAAATAGCTTATAACACCAAACACTAAATTTTATGTACATTCATTAATATTACTATGCATAATATGGGATACAGAGTGACCAATCAAACCTTGACAAAACTTGAAATAAGGTTTTATGGAATGTATAAGCCTTACAAATGACTAGGTACAGAATTAGATGACAGATCGGGTGACATGTTAGGCCATGGAAACTTTAAATCATACCTAGTCAACTCAGTTTAAGTAAAACACTGTTATGATAAAACAACACAATCTCGACTGGTTACTTAAAAAGATGTTTTTAAAATACTGTAATACAGTAAGTTCTTGTCAAATATCTACCACCTTAGCACAAAATACAAATGTCAAATTGCACATACAGCTGTAAGGATAAAAAGTCCAATAGAATACTATGAGGTGCTAAGATCAGATACTTTAGATAATAAGATGAACAATATTTTACATTGTAAACACATCAACAATGTGTAGGCAGAGGTTTACCTACACAAGTTCAACACTGATAATTACTTGAAGCTTCTTCGGTGAAAAATAAGTTATGTTATAGGCACTGGAAACTCTGAATGTAAGGTCTAGGTCAAGGCTGGTAACGTCCAGTGCTGTTGTACACTGTAAATAAAAAAAAAATACATTAATATTTTTGAAGAATTTTAATTAATAGTTCAGTTAACATGACAGATTATAATACAAATATAGATTAAAACCAAAACAAAACCAAATGACTAAGATAGATTTCTTAAGATTTATATTTATAGGTAAAGATGTTTAGAAATAGCAAACTCAAGATCATGTGATTACACACAGATTATCAATCCTTATAGTTGTGTAATTTTTTATTTTTTCTTTAATAGTAAAACAAATTAATGGAAGAAGCATATAGCTACTGTAAAGCTTTTCATGTTTGAATCATACATTAAACTACACATAAATAATGTAAGACTTATATTTCAATTTAATCACAACTGGCATCAATTTTCAATGTTCATCAACATCTGTAATGGTTTTGATTCACATCACAACCACAATAATGAAAGACACATGAATCACTGTCATTTCTATAATCATTGTCCACAAAAATAATACATCTAAATATATGAATAAAAGGTTCCACAATAGCTCTACAAAAGAAATCCCTCACACATCAGATGTAATATATAAAATGCAAATTTTTTGATCAATACTTACACTTATATTCAAGTTTTTAATTATTCTTAAATTACTGGTTGCCCATTTTGACCTTTGACGTCATGTAGATACCAACAATGAGACCAAAGAGACCAATGGCTGATCCAAAAATCTCTACAATTAAGATCTTAACAAACAAGGCAGCATTGGCAGCATCAGCCAGGGCGGCGCCTGAACCCACAATACCGACGGCGATACCACAAAACAGGTTGACGAGGCCCACAGCGAGTCCAGCACCGAACATCACATAACCTGCCATAAAGTTTTGGTTCTTGATGGTGACGTCAATCAGGGGCTCTGTGTACTTTTCCAGCATTCCAGACAACACGATAGCGGTGATCAATCCGTAAATGGCAACAGCTTCGCAGAAGATGACAGAGATCAAGTTCTTGGTCTTGATTCTGGGTGCTTTGACACCTCCTCCAACTATGCTCACACCGGTCGTGTGGATGCCCATAGCAGCCCCGACAACGGAGAATGCGACGGCAAAGGCTATACCCAACGTTGCCCACATATAGGGCGATGTGTTTTCCAGGAACCATCCGAAGCTTATTTGCTCACCCTTTCCTTGGAGAAGATAGTACATAGAAAATATTGGGAGCACTATCACCAGCAGCAACGCCAGCAGGTAAGTTAGGAAGTACCGCATCTTGAGATGTTTGTTTAACAAATTGGAGCTGTTTTACCCGATTTTCCCGAAAGGGACGGCCTTTTTTCGCCCAATTTTTGCCTTGACAGAAAACTAAAAATCGGATAGGTCTTGTGATCACAAGTTGTCATAGACAAAAAAGTGTTGCTATCAATGAATTACACGTTTTTTTTTTTTTTTTTTTTCTCATTAGTGGCACTGATGTAAAATCTTTGCCATTCGTCTGTTATTATATGTCTACCATAAAACGGGGAAACTTAACGCGAATATAAAAGGATTATGTAATCGGGAATTTGGAAAAGGAAAAAAGGATTAGGTGTGTTAACAATAGATAATATAAAATATACAGAAGAGAAAACGAAATAATAACTACAAATCAAATGTTAATATTATTACTTAAAATAAAATTGGATATTAAAGAATATATATATGGATCTATATCAGCAAGTAAAGTGGGAACGTAACTAGGAAGAGGGATCTCGTATCGGATTAGGGAATCAATAAAATTCGAAAGATCATATAAAGGACAGGAAAACAAAATATGATTCAAGTCTTCAACGTCATTACCACAACCACAAAGATCACTGTAAACAATACGCAATCTAGCTAGGTGTTTCTTGGTACTCGTATGGCCCAGTCGCATACGCACTAGACTGCTAATAGACCTCCTACATAGTCCTGAGTCGTGAAACCATGACTTCGTTTTTACTTCCTTTTGGATGTCGTAATAATAACGGCCTTTTAGTTCCGAGGATTTCAAAAAGTCATTATTCCAAGACTTCAAGAGCTCTATCTTTGGAATATTTAGTAAGTCATTTACATATATTCTATTCGGGAAATTGTCGCCTGATGTAACCGCGTCTTTGGCAAGCAAGTCCGCCTTTACATTACCTACTATCCCACAATGACTGGGAATCCAAATAAAGTTAATCTTAAATCCTTTTGTTATGCATTTATGCATAAGTATTCTTATTGAATATATAATATTTGAAAGAGAGTTGCTGAAGGGAAATTTTTCTAATGCTTGAAGAGAACTTTTAGAGTCAGTGAAAATTAATGTATTTTTTAATTTTGCTAACAGTACATATTCCACAGCTTTAAACAGGCCATAACATTCACCCGTAAAGACTGAGGACTCACAGGGCAATTTAACTTTCTGAATAACATTGTATTGCTTGTGGAATATACCAACACCAACGCAGCCCGATTGGTTAAGCTTTGAGGCGTCCGTATATAATTCGTGCCAGCCACTCCACCGATCTTCAATTATTTGTTTTAGAAGGATATCAGGATTGATATCAGATTTATATACACCTATGTCTGGAAAGATATTTGGAGAAAGTAATAATGGTTTTAAACGACTGCTAAAAACTGGAAGTATATGAGTATTATGAACCGGAGCGGAAAGTGACTGGGATTTGAGGTAACTATTTAAAAGTAAGGGAAGAGTAGCCTGAAGGCGATTTGCAATACACAGCTCTTTTAGTGATTTCGTAGCAAGGATGACGGGGTGATGTTGATATTGTAAGCAGCGATTAAAGAATTTGTCTGCTAGAAACTGTCTGCGCAGAGCTAAAGGTGGGATCCCACACTCTACTTCTAAGGCATTGATTGGAGACGATTTCATTGCGCCGGCTATTATTCTGAGGGCTTTATTTTGTAATATATCTAATTTACGAAAAGAGCTTACACTGCCTGGTATCAATAAATAGGTGCCGTAATCTAACACACTTCTGATAACTGCATTGTAAATTAATTTTAAATATAAGGGATGACTACCCCACCAAACCCCCGCTAAACATCTCAAAATGTTGAGATTTTTCTCACATTTACCTAAAATATATTCACAGTGAGCCACACCTGTAAGTTTAGAATCTAGGACCACGCCTAAATATTTAAAGTTGCTATGGACAGGAATAGAAATATTATCGTATCTTATATCAATGGGGAAAGGAAATCGCATTCTAGAAAAGAGAATAACACAACTTTTAGACGGGGATACGCTGAGTGCATTTGTTGTGAGCCAAGTACTGATACTTATTAAGGAGGAATTGAGTAATTTACAAGAGCTATTGATATTATCTTGGGAACAATATAATACTATATCATCCGCGTACTGGAGAATCTTACAAGAACCTATGTTTTTGTCTAAGTCATAGGTATATACGTTATACAGTAATGGGCTTAACGGAGAACCCTGTGGCAAGCCTTTGCGTACAGTGCGCGACAGTTCTCCATTTTCTGTTCGTATACTAATATATCTTTCAGACAAAATGCGAAGAATAAAGTTAGTGAAAATGGAGGGGATACCAAGCGTATTTAGTTTCTGAGCTAAAATATGAATTTCTACATTGTCGTAAGCTGAATTAATATCAATGAAACAAGCAACAAGTGATCTATTTGTTGCAAAAGCAATATTTATGTCAGAAATCAATATACTTAAACAGTCTATAGTACTTTTACCTTTTCTAAAGCCATATTGCGTATTTGATAACATACCGTTATGTTCTAGAAACCATTCTAAGCGGTTTTTTATTAAATGTTCGGCAATTTTCAAGAGAACAGAAGACAACACAATGGGTCGATATGAGGAGGCGACACCTGAGGGTTTTCCGGGTTTAAGAAGTGGCAACACTAAATGTGATTGCCATGATCTTGGAATGTCACCTGCTGTAGATAACACAGAATTAATTAGCTGTAAGAAATGTGAGAGTGTGTCATCGTTTAACTTCGATAAAAAAGAGTATGGTATGCCATCTAACCCAGGGGCAGTATTTTTAGGGTTTCTTAGAATACCTTTTAATTCACATAGTGTAAATGAGGAATTCAGTGCACAGTTATTATGGCGGTCTATGAAAGAACTGGGGGGCAGGGATACAGATGGAGGTGCAAGTTTATTTAAAAAATCATTAGCTAATTCAGGAGAAAGGTCTTGGATAGAATTGTGATCTTTACATACTCCTCTCCTAAATCTTCTAATATTATCCCATACTTCGGACGACTTTATGCTAGGATTAATTGATTCACAAAACTTTTTCCAGCTAATGTTTTTTTTCGTTTTAAAAAGTTGTTTTGTTGTCTTGATAACTGATTCTAATTGATCGAAATTTGTTTGTGACATGTCATTACAATAAATACGTTCGAATTGTTTTCGTTTTTTTATAGCCCTAGTGCATTCTTCATCCCACCAAGGAGGTGAAGGAATAATATGGGATTTAGCTGACTTCTGGGGAAATACTTCATTAGCAGATTCTATAAGACATGTGGAGAAATAATCTAAGGAGTTGTAATCAGTAAAAGAAGCGGAGTTTAATTTGGATTCTACTGTTTGAGCATATACAGCCCAATCTGCATTGGCTAGTCTAAATGGAAGTAAAGGTTTATGCTTAGGTAATGGCTTAGACGAATAAGGAAAACTAATCAATATAGGATAATGATCGCTACCATGAGTGGAATCCAGAGTGGACCAGGTTAAAATAGAGGCAAGGTTGTGAGTACAAATAGCCATGTCTACGGCACTAATGTTTTCTGTAGGACTTGTTCTACGGGTTGGAGATCCCGAATTGAGAATACATAAGTTGTATTTGTCTACTATGTCCAGTAGTTTTTGACCATTAGAAGTAGAGAGTGAGCAACCCCAAGCTTGATGATGTACATTTAAGTCCCCTAAAATAATGAAAGGTTTAGGTAAATTACTAATTATAGAATCAATCTCATCAAGAATTGATGAAGAAGGATGAGGTATGTACAGTGAAACATAACAAATGTTATCTACAATGACAGCAATTATGTTAAAGTTAATACTATGGTGAATTGGTATATGTACATAATTATAAGATTTTTTTACAAGGATGGCTACTCCGTTGTAGCCATCAGACCTGTCTTCACGGACACAGGTATATCCTGGTATCTTAAAACAGAGTTCTGCTTTAAGCCAGGTTTCATTCAGTGAAAGAATAAAAGGTTTATATTTATTTACAAGGTAAATTATTTCTGTTTTTTTAGAAATTGCACTACGGCAATTCCATTGCAGTACCACTGCAGGATCCATAACTGCTGAAAAATACTTTAAATAGTTCAATAAAAGAGGCAACGTGGGGCGGTAATTGAATATCTGATTGAGTTAAGAAGGATATAAGCTTGTTAATTAAATCATTGAAAGTTACATAATTATTAGAGATATTGTTAGGGTTATTCAGAGCAGTCCCATTACCAGTAGGGTTTGACATATTGTAATCTTTGTTTATATTGTTATGGAACTCTTCATTATAAGATGGTCTCAATGTCTGTTTTGGAGGCTTAGGTGGAAGGAACACAGTCTTTTTATATGAAGATCGGACTGAACTGGAAGCTGTTGTAGATTTGGTCATGTGCGACGGGTTAATGGTAGGTAACTTAACTATATCCGCATATGGACGAGTAACAGGAGGGTGAAGTTTTGTAGCCTCAGAGTATGTGATGCAATTATTTGCCATTGAGTTCTTAATTTGTTTTTGTCTTTCGTATTCAGGACATGATTTACTAGTAGCATAATGGCTACCAGAGCAGTGGCAGCATGATACTTCTTCTTCCTTTATATAACAGGATGCACCCACATGGTCAAGACCACATTTGAAACATTTAGGCTTGGATCTACATTGAATTTGTGTATGACCGAATCTACAACAGTTAAAGCACTGTATTGTAGGATAAATGTATAAATCTACTGGTAATGCATTGTAGCAAACAAAAACTCTTTTAGGGAGAACTTGACCATCAAAAGTGATGACAATGGTTTGTGAAGGCTTCCATACTACCTCATTGTTAATATTAACTTTATAATTGAGTCGTCTAACTTTAATAATGTTTCCACACCCAATAGGGACTGAAATGTTATCAATCACCTCTTCAGGTGTCCAGTCTGATGGAACTCCCCTAACTATGCCCATACGGGTGACATTTGATGTTGGTATATATGCTTTGTAATTAGAATCAGATAAACATTTGTTAGTCAAAAAATCATTTGCATTCTCACATTTCGAAAATGACACTGATACTCGGTTTCTGCCTATCCGTTTTACACTACCATTAATCACGTTATTTAAATTGAATCTTTTCAGAAACTTTCCAAATGCCACTGGATGGATGGCGGTGCCATCATTAGGTGTACTAACTTCTTTTTGTACGTGAATTATGTATGGCGGGCTATCTGCACTGACGTACATTTTTCTACCTATAGGTATTGGGGTACGAGCAGACTGAATTATAGGAGCAGTGTCCATTTTATCATTTGTGACCTTCGTGGTTCCTATATTGACCGGACTTCTCAATGGAGACGAATCATTAACGTTGCAGTTGCACCTACTAAGATCGTTCGAATTCCCGCCATTCTTTTTAGAACGTTTTCTGTTGCAGTGTCTGCATATTTTACGGGTTCTTACTCGTTTGGGAGCCCTTCCTAATGACGAATCCGTATCAGCAGTATCGACACTAGTGTCATGGGAAATTATAATTGTGTGTGAGACCTCAGGCACTGAGGTATCCCCTCCGCCTGGGTCGATTGGGTCCCCCATGCAGGAGACCAACGAAAATTATTTAAAAACTACAGACTGCACTTACCTATATTGTACACTAAACTAAATATAAAAAGAAAATAAGATATATAATTACAAACTACACCACTAATCCACCAATATTATAAGAATTTTAATAATAGCAAGAAAAACACAACCGCTTTGTACGAAGTTTCCCGCGCTTTTGAATTACACGTTCTTGTGACTCAATTTTTTTTTAAAGTAAATATCGATTAGAATGAATCACCACAGATTTACGATGAGTATAATATGTGATACCAGACGGAATACTAAAAATAAATTAATTACTAAACAATTCTCCTCGTTTCTATTCTAATTCCAGGGACCTGCCTAATATTTGGGATAGTAAAATGTTTAATTCCGGCCTTTCTTAACCAAAGAACGTATGCAGATACACCAGATAAAAAAAAGATATTAATTAACGGTCGCTTAGTAATGTGCCCTGTAGATGGCAATAGGCTCACCCCCTATTACACTGTGACCTAAACATAACTGGCGAATCGTGGATGTTATTCGTAGAGATTATCAGCGTTAGTTGGGCCCTTCTGAGCTACATTACTTATGTGATAAATTTGGCTTCCAAATTAATCGATAAAGTTCGGTTCTTAAGTTATTATAATTTGTCTAAGCATACATATTTTCCAAAGAAGGAAAAACAAAAAAAAATATTTTTAATCTGTGTAATATAATAAATCATGAATGAATGTACATATTTTAATATTTTACATAGTTTGAGTTTGTGTATTTTGAGGAGGAGCGAATCTTTATTCCTTCTATTTTCCCAATGTGTTGATTATTTTTGGTTGCAAAATGTGATCCCTTTTTATTTAATTTAAATAAGCTACAGTGAGTTGGGTATGTGTTATGCTGCTTTGAAGAGATGGTGCAGTGAAATAACTATGAGGCCCGTGAAATCATTACTTAAAGATGTTGTCAGCTTACGCCAGGTTTATCGTTCGCCACTCCTACCTTGTTATTTTTACCGTAACTGTGATTTCAACTACTCTAACTGTGATTCCATTAGTGTGCCACAATTTACCCTCATTTTCTGATCCAATAGTGGGTTTTGAAACGCGAGGCACGACTTTAGCACATCGTTTTATTGCGTGGGAAAATCTCATCGACGAAACGAGACCATCTCGTAGACTCGCCGTTAATCCCAAGGATATCGAAGATCAAATTCGTATGAATCAAAAATACCACAATAGAACAAGGCAGGACAGACCTAGATCCGGTCGTGGTCGCTCCAAAAACAAAGGGCGCAATAAGAAAAAAATACTAAACTACAACAATACTGTTTTCGAAAAATCACGGCTAGCATCAGATTCAAATATATCTAATGGCCATGTCCATTGGGGATTTGGAACTAACAAATCATATGAAGATGAAAATACAGTAATTTTGAAAGACCACATGAGAAGACAGTGGAATTGGATTATTGAAGAAATGCAGAGAAAACCTGACAAACCAGTCTATCACAACTATGCATCTGGGACTTGCGGATCACCCATATCAGAATATGCTCACTTAGTTATCATAGATACAGTAAATACATCTTTGATATCATTTGAAAATATAAAAAAAATGTGTAGGTATCAATCAATATTAGTGGAATTGGGAGGTGCTGGATATTACAATATGTGCCAAAGAAGTACACATTCAGCAGAGCTTTGTTGTCCAGTGTGGAGTGTGCCAAATTACATAGCTTTATTATCTGGCAAGAATTCATGTGAAAATTTAAGCAAAGAAGATGTAGACAACACTGTGGAGCTATTAATGAAGTGTGCGGGATATTTCCATAACTTTACATTAATGGCATCATGTGATTTAGATCGCTGTAAAGTCCCTAAATATTGTACTCAATATGATGCAATATATAATTTGTTGTTCTATTTAATAGATTCAGAAGCATTTATACCCTCAGATGTTTCGCAGACGTTTGTAAGCAATGTGATGCTCTTCTTACCATTGCCAAGAAGTAGTACTATATTACCTTATTATACACAATTGCAAAGTTCAAATTTATCTTATGATACACTTGTTGTCCCTGCTATGGATTTTGGGCTGACAAATGCCCTTTTTGATCTTTGGGTAATACGAGACACTTGGCTGATTGGTTTAGGTGGAGTGTTTGTATTTATGTGTGTATGGCTATATACAAAGTCTCTCATTCTCACTTTCCTGTTATTTACTGCTGTAACATATTCACTTGGAATAGCATACTTCTTGTATGTCTATGTGTTTGATTTGGAATTTTTTCCCTTCATGAATTTATTAGTAGTAGTTGTTGTCATAGGTATCGGAGCCGATGATGCATTTATCTATGTAAAGGTGTGGAAGATGGTTGGTAAACAGCTGATTAGAGACAATGCTGCTAGTCAAGAAAATGGTCTGAGTGACATAAAAAATGTATCTAGTGCTGGTGAAACGATACTCACACAAATACTCGAAGAAACTATGAAGCACTCTATAGTGACAATGTTTATTACTACATTGACAACTGCGGTTGCGTTCTATGCGTCATACGTAAGCTACATACCAGCAATTAATTGTTTTAGTGTCTTTGCTGGCACTGCTGTCTTAGTCAACTTTTTTCTAATGGTTAGTTGGTTGCCTGTATCAGTATTTATCATAGATGTTAAATTATGCACAAGTCAAAGGAAACTATTAGATTTGATACATAAGAGTATTAATGAATTTTGGGATGATATCAGAGTAATAATGAATAGATTTATTATAACTTGTGTGACAAGATTACACATAATATTGGTTATAGTGTTGGGTGCTATAGGAATTACCAGTATTATTATAGTTTTCTACTACCCAGGATTACAACTGCCTGACTCCAGACAGTTTCAAATTTTCCAAACTTCTCATCCTTTTGAACAATATGATATTGTGTACAGAAGCAAGTTTCTTTTTGAAAGATTTGGTGAAGATATTGGCACAGGCAGTAGAATGCCTCTAAGGTGGATATGGGGAGTAAAAGCTATAGATAATGGGAATCACATGGATCCTGCATCAAAAGGTCACTTGGTTTTTGATGAAAAATTCAGTATATCAGACCTTAATTCACAAATGTGGCTATCAGGATTCTGTGCTAGAATTAAAGCTCAGCCATTTTATCAACAGACTTTAGGTCCTCTACTACCAAATTGTTTTATTGAAAGTTTCAAAATGTACATGAGCAGACGATGTGTTGACAATATAGACAAAATAAACAGAACGCCATGTTGTGAATCATCGAAATTTCCTTATAAAAAAGAAGTATTTGAATTTTGTATTATAAAAGCTGTTGAGTCCTTATATCAAACATCTCGCCAAATATTTATACCAGGTGTAGCAGGACCAAAATTTCTTAGAAGTGCCAATCCTCCCACTGTGGCAGCAATGGTCGTAGAATTTGAAAGTGTTATACCTTATTCAATGTCTTATAGGGCTATGAATGATTTTTATATCCAAGTAGAAAATTGGACTCAGCATGAATTAAAAAATGCTCCACCAGGCATGCAGGGTGGTTGGTTCTTGTCAGATTTACAATTTTATGATCTGCAAGAGACTTTAGCTAGTGGAACTGTGATGGCTCTTGGCCTATCGGCTAGTTTAGGATTTATAGTTCTTATACCATCTACACTAAATCTTGTCGTTAGTATTTGTGCACTAGCAGCTATGACATTCTCTGCAACTGTTACTATTGCTATTTTAGTATTAAATGGCTGGAAGCTTAATATATTAGAAAGTATAGCGATATCGACATCGGCTGGGTTAGCTGTTGATTTTAATCTTCATTATGCCCTTAGTTATACGCATGCCAAAGGCGTAAAATCTGCTCGGGTGAAGTATGCATTATCAGCTTCTGCAGGCCCCACTGCCGCGGCCGCATTGACTACCGGCTTTGCTGGAATATTTATGCTACGCTCAAACCTTCTCCCTTATTCCCAAATAGGTTCATTCCTTGCTCTCATTATGATAGTAAGTTGGACATACGCCACGTTTTTCTTATGTTCATTATTCCAATTGTTTGGGCGTAATTCTATAAAGGAGACTTCACAAGAAGAAAGAAAGTCTGTTTCGCGAGTTAGTTCTGTGTGTTCAGGGGTACCCAATTTAGAGAGTCATGAACTGGAACATTTAGCTGATAGTAATCGAACTAATCTCACACAGTCGCACAGCCCCTCCAATATTAGCGCAACTACCGTCGTTTTACATGACGAGTACGAAAGTTCTCACAATAAAGTTGTTAAGAAGTCTAGTGATACGATTAATATAGTTTCTGAAAATGACTGAATGTTAGATCTAAAATAGATAACTAAGAAGTATTTTGAAGTATTTTTTTATTACAAATCAGTATTATTTTTATCTTTTTTACTGACTGCTATTTATTTTTATTTGTTACTATAGTTTGGTCTTTGTAAATAATTGAATAATCTGAAATGAACTCAATTTATAGGAAGAATTGATGTGACAATAATTATCACATAAATATTCACATGGGACAATATAAGATCATAACGAGCTTAGCTTAATATTCCTTTGCTTGTTTAATATAATGTTTATTTTCACTTTTCTCAATGTGAAGTCTAAAATATGATCTGATGTACACATGTAGGTACTTCCTAAATGTTAGATTTTGTAATTCTATATAAGTATAGACATATAATATAATTGATGTTACTTTGCACTGTTGTCTAATTGATGTACTTATATTCGTGTTATATGCAAATAAGTCTATAAAATATAAAATCATGTCAATTCCAGTCACAATGAAATGATTATGTATGCATTTGAATATGAACTAGGCAGTAATTTTTCGTCAGATTTTATGTCCATTCATATGCAACACTTTTATAGGTAGGTACGTTAAAATGGGGTGAATAGAAATCAGGGGGTGAATAGGAATAAACTGACCATTTGAAACTTTTATGGTTTATTTTACAAAACTTCAAGTAGGTAGGTAGATAGAGACCAGATATTTGATGATTCTTCGCATTATTAGGTACACTGAAAAAGCCTATAGTTTGACTTGAAAGTAAATAATCTTCTTCTTCTTATATATAAAAATGAATTGCTGTTCGTTAGTCTCGCTAAAACTCGAGAACGGCTGGACCGATTTGGCTAATTTTGGTCTTGAATTATTTGTGGAGGTCCAGAGAAGGTTTAAAAGGTTTGTCATCGATTGAGGCAGTACGAAGTCTGCCAGGACAGCTAGTTATAAATAAATCTGACCATTTTATTTCTATTTTCCTTGGATTTTTACTCACCGTTTTTTACCCGTTACCTACTTTTGTATTTTTAAATATTCTGTTAATAATCATTATGTATCCAAAATAAATAAGTATGTATTAGTTGCAAAGGCCCTGAATAATATAAAGGTACTGCATTTGAATGTACCACAGTATCTAAACTACCTAAATAATTGTACCTACACTACCTAGTTATAATTTACTCGTGATGTATTAATTTTCAGACGTTGAAAATACAATGACGACATACATAGTACGTAAGTATTTATGCAAAACAATTGTAAAGGATCGTACCTTAAATATGTGAGGCTAGATCACAAACACTACTTTGTCCCCGGCCTATACCAGTGATACTCCTTGAAGTTTTCTAATAACCTCAACACAAACCTTCAGTTATGGTTGACACTCTCGAACTGTGACATGGTTTTTGATCTAAACTACAAGTCTTGTAGTGGGTACACCTACATTATGGCTTGATATACCTTACCCTCATGTAGTTAATAGACGATCCCTAGTTAAATTAAGGCAACGCCTGAATAGACTTGCAGAAATATCGTACAAAATATAGTAAAATATTTTTGTTAAAAAGATGTGCCATTTGATCATAGATATTTAGATACAACTGGATTGTGAATAACAAATAAGTATACTATACAGTACTTATTGATGACTACGTATTTCTTTCAATATTTGATTTGTAACTACTAAGCACCTACCAACTTAAGATTTTTTACTAATTGGATGTATCGAAAGTATAGGTAACGCGCATCTGGGTATTCTACCTAAGGTAGATACAGACTTAATAGTATCAGTAGGTATCATTGTTTATGAACAGAAATAAAATGTTAATTTTGTAAAATAGTCTTTATTTCTCTGAATTGTGTGAATGTAAGATTGAATAGGTAATAGTTAAATCAAGTCGGCTCAAGGCAAGGATAACATTTCGTGTGTATATGTTACTGTAAAAGCCCAAACTACGGTAAGTAAATCCCAACATTTTCCGGTAAATTTTAGGATTTACCAACACGAGTTGGTAAATGTTATATTGTTATTATACAAATCAATTCTCTGTTGGGGTCACAGTTGAATAAAGCTTTTGCTTAGTGTAAAAATAAGTAAAGTTTGTTAGGTTAGGTTAGAACTATGACCCCAACAGAGGATTGATTTGTATAAAACAATATAACATTTACCAACTCGTGTTTGTAAATCCTAAGATTTACCGCAGTTCGGGCTTTTACAGTAACATATACACTGAATTTGTTGCTGTGCATCGGGCATTTTTAAACTGCTGCTACTGAGAATGCCCTAATAAAAAAGCCTAACAAACTACCCGATACGGAAATCGAAGCCGAGACAGTGAGCCTACCGCCCAAGTGTCGTCGATATCACAGCCGTCGAAATGTTGCGTTGGTCAAGGTCGACGGCCATTTTGTACCGCCCCATTGATAATCGATGCCGGCGCGGCGTAAGAATGAATGAAACGCTGTTTTTGACCGTTAAGGTAGCATTCGGTTCTTAGCGACAGCGACGCGCGACGCCGACCCGCGACCGCAACCGGGTCGCGCGACCCACTGCTTAGTATCAATTTATATGGAGCACTAAAGAAATCCCGCGACCGCGTCGCGCGACCGGTGGGCGGGGCCAGGGAGCGGCGTGGCGACCGCCACCCGGTCGCTCCGGAGGCAGTGCCGTCGCGCGACGCAGGCGAGAAGCACATCAAAATGGCGTAAATCGGAGAATAATATTCATACATCATTACTAGAATATTGTTTATGTTTACTGTATATGTTCATCAAACTGTTTATGATTTAACCTATAATATTTTCGGAACTGCTCTTCTTTATAAATTAAATGTCGTTTTATGAGTATTTGAAAGCAACGCTCTTCTCGCGAGGGGAAAATTGAGTCGACCTTCATCCTTTTTTCCGGAGGCATAGATAATAACATGATAAGATTATCATAATCTTCCTCATCCTCCAATAGCTGTTGAATAACTTTTTTCGCTCCGGAGAAATTGTCCGACATATCGTACTACAATAGAACACAACCGTCACACATAAAAACTGCGGGAAGAAGTCGCCCCCTTAAAAGCCATAGTAGCCCAGTGTTAGGTGCAATAGGATGGCAGAACCCAGTCGCACCCATAAAAGCCATAGTAACCCAGTGTTAGATGCAATAGGAGAGCAGAACCCAGTCGCCCCCATAAAAGCCGTAGTAGCCCAGTGTTAGGTGCAATAGGAGGGCAGAACCCACTCGTCGGCAGTCGCCCCCATAAAAGCCATAGTAGCCCAGTGTTAGGTACAATAAGAGGGCAGAACCCAGTCGCCCCCATAAAAGCCATAGTAGCCCAGTGTTAGGTACAATAGGACGGCAGAACCCACTCGTCGGCAGTCGCACCCATAAAAGCCATAGTAGCCCAGTGTTAGGTGCAATAGGAGGGCAGAACCCACTCGTCGGCAGTCGCACCCATAAGAGCCATAGTAGCCCAGTGTTAGGTGCAATAGGACGGCAGAACCCACTCGTCGGCAGTCGCACCCATAAAAGCCATAGTAGCCCAGTGTTAGGTGCAATCGGCATCGTAATCAACCGTCGGAAAATAAAATAATATTCAAAACGACAGCTCATGAGGTGCCGTAATGAAATGACACTTCAAAGCGACGCCGTCGATTTGAATTTTTTCAATGGGGCGGTACAAAATGGCCGTCGACCTTGACCAACGCTACATTTCGACGGCTGTGATATCGACGACACTTGGGCGGTAGGCCCACAGATAAGTACTATCGTCGTTTCACCTTCACTACTTTACAGACACTACTATCATTGGTAAGTATTTTGAATAGTAATGTATTGACAACAGTAACGGTCTATTGTGTTTAGGAGAATAGTGAATGCTAAATAGTTTGTTGACGACAATATTGTGCAGACTGCCGTCATCCCAGATTTTACGGCATAGTAGGTATATACCCAGGCAATGAGAGTGGCAACATCTCTACATGGAGGCGCTGCTTCAGTGCTTCCAGCCAATTCTAGAGGAGGTGAAAGCAGCCAACTTAGGTACGAGGTTAGTCCACTTAGTGAGCGGGAACATAAGATACCCGGAGGGTAAGCAGCTCACCGCTGACCTTCTCTAGGTTTTAGTGCATAGGATGCCATACATACCCGAGTTGCTGGTGACAGTGGACTAAAGCGTCCCGGGGATCCTTAACCGAGTAGAAGATAGGAGACCCTCCTGGCCGCGGCAGTTACCATTGTAGTCGGGAGAGCAGCCAGCTTGGCGGTCAAGGTACGTTTCAAATATATTTTTTAATTATGGCAAGCTCGCAAGCAATGTTACGTCAAGCGTTAAGGACTTGTATCCATGGCCGATAAATAAATTTAATAAAAAATCATTACGTCAAAATATATGTCATACTAAATATTGACGGTTGATTTATTTTGCTGCTTGGCTGCATTCATGGTATTCTGTAAACTGCTAGAGATTTCTAGCTTTACAAATACTTTTTCTCTGTCTCGTATATTCAAATGTGATACAGCCATCTTTCTCATTGATTTCACTTATTGCCATCTGTCAAATGACGCAATGGAACAATTTAATCGGGTGATTCATTCTTATTCACACAAACAGTAAATAATTTGTGTTAGTCATTCGTGATCCCGTGTAACGTTAAAAATTATTGTAGAATAAATTATATTCATAATGTTTTCTACAAATCCCAACTATACTAAGCTAAAAACCCACTTGAGGCTATCTGTAAATCGCCTCAAGTTACTTGAGAAGAAAAAAACTGAACTAGCCCAGAAAGCCAGGAAAGAAATCGCGGAATATATTGCAGCTGGCAAAACTGAAAGAGCGCAAATACGGGTGGAACATATTATAAGGTTAGTAGAACTTAAATCCATTCTAAATATGAAAGCCTTTTGAACAATAATTTGTCAAGTCAGCCTTGAGATGGAATTTGATCACTCCAGGCTCGCCGTAGACCTAATAAATTACGTCATGTTTTTAAGTAGGATTCATGAATAGCGTCTCGTCCTTTGTATATTACTTGAATGTAATTGAAACAACATATTCGTAAATATTAATTATCTGTATAAAGTTTTTATAATTAGTTTTGGACTTTCTAAGTTGATACATACATTCAAATCTTTAAACTTAGTTTATCCAGTGAATAGATGAAATCTTATTACAGAGAAGACTATATGGTAGAAGCAATGGAAATAGTGGAGATGTACTGTGACCTGGTGTTAGCTAGATTTGGTCTGGTGACACAGATGAAGGAGCTAGATGAAGGGCTTGCAGAAGCCATATCAACCCTCATTTGGGTTGCACCAAGGATGCATACGGATGTACAAGTAAGTAACTAGATTACTATTAATGCATTCTTACTGGAGAAGCCCAAATCTATCTTTAATTTTAGTACTTATGGAACATAATGTGCTATTACACTGTGTGTTATGGCACTAATAATAACCCTACACTCTTCATTCACCTATAACTATCCTAAATTTATGACATAACATAACATAACAGCATTTTATTTTCTAAAATCATAGATTATGAAATGTGCTGTATTATAGTGTACTGTATAGGGAGTTGACCCTACGATCGACAGGTCCCGGGTTCGAATCCTGGCCATTACACCACTGACGTGAACCCACTCCTCCTAACACAAGCAATTTAGCTTAGCTGGAGGGGTTAGGGGGAATATTAGTAATTTCGGTTACTAATATTCTTTTATAAAAAAAAACAGAATTAACAAAAATATAATAAAACAACTAGAACACAAATTCTAGGTTTTAAGATTTAAAAATAAAATTAAAAATTTTAGAAATAGAATCGAGGCACGATTTTTGCATCATGAACATTGATGGTGAGATAGTCACGGAATAAAGGATTATTGTCATCCTCCGAAATATATGACAACTTTCACCTTTCATTCTTATGATATGTAATTACCTTAATACCATTTTGTTGCTGATGCTGGCTTTCTATAAACAAAGGAGTAATATACACAGCTAATTGGCATTACATTCTCAAAACCAAGTTTTTATCTCAAAAAATCCTATCTACATATATAAAAATGAATCCCTATTTCCCTTGGCCACGGCATGAGTTGTGAACTGATGAACCAATTTTTCTTTTTCTTTAGACCATATTCACTTTAGTTATGTAACCTTATGGCGTTTGACAAGAAGAGCATTAGAAGGTTTTTACAGGGTAGGCAGCGCGAGTGTGATGCCCCTGGTGTTGCACACGTCCATAGGCCACGGTAACCGCTTCCGCAAGTGGTACAAAAAAAACCTGTCAGTAATATTTTATGTAATTGGCTAATTGACAGACACGTTAACAGATGCATTGGCAGGACAACGTCTGTCAGGTCAGCTAGTAAATATATATTTTTCTTAATACATTACTCTTATTTTTTAATATTTATAGGAGCTCAAAATTATATCAGATTTACTGACTGCTAAATATGGCAAAGTTTACGCAGACGCTTGCCGGAATGAAAATGTAAATACAATAAGTGATAAATTAAAGCACAAAATGTCAATACACAGCCCTCCTAAGATATTGGTTGAAAGGTACTTGATAGAGATTGCAAAGAATTATAATGTGGAATACACACCTGATGAGCAGGTCATGAGAGAGGGGGAAGGTATGTATTTTTTGTTTAATAAGGTCCAAAAAGTATGAGTCAAAGGTTTCTTATAATTATCAATTTTGCTTTTCAGATTAAATAAATAGATATAATTATATAATAATATTCTAGGACATTCTACACAGCATTATCTTAACCCAACATAAGTTTAGCTGAACTGTGAACACTAGCTGTGTTATGGGTTCTAGAATGCGAATAAACATACTTGATTATGCATTTGCTAATACTTAAATAGGATACATAAAAATACCCAGACCGATGCAAATATACATATTCATGCATACAAATATTTTAAATGAATGTGAATCAAACTTGTGACCTCTGACTTGGCTAACAAACACTCTACTGCTACGACACAGAGGTAGTTCTTATTGGTTGACAATGCTTCTTAATCTTCTGTTGTTTATGGGGTGTAAATCTTTATTTTTCTTATTAATGTATGTGATCCATAAACATTGTTTATAGAATAAAATAGAATAAATCTTATCAGCTTACCATAAGCCAAATGTAACTTTAATAGGTGTGGCGTGAATGTATGGCTTTAATCTACAAAATACTGCATTTTTTATTAGTATCCAATATTATGAATTAGGGGGCCTATGGGCCAGTTTACCAGAAACATAACCTCAATTTTGTAGGTCTGAAAAAAAATTGTACAGAAGGTTAGGTCAATGACTTTATATTGACCTTTTTTCAGCACTTTGTAGGTGTATTTAAGTGTCAAAAGAGACCAGAATTACTCAGCTTTGATAAACTCTTACCTTTTTGCAGCTGTAGGCCAGGATGCAATGCTGATTGACATCAATGGACCCCCCGGGCCACCTGGCTTTATTGGTTACCCGCAGCCGCCTATGCCTATGCCTAACTTGCCTAATATGCCACCCCCAGGACAAAATGTGCAACCATTCAGTTATCCCAGTGTAAGTACTTATTTATTTATACTAGTGTTGGCCCAAATTTAACCATAATTATGATTGAAAATTTGAGGAAAAAAAATACATGTAAACTGTTACTAATTGGTTAATTGACACTAATGGTTTTTTCTGAATTGAGAAACGAAACTGTTAGAAGGGCTTGACGAGACCACCAGAATTTCTCAATTCAGAAACAGGCCATAAAGCTTGTCAATAGCTAACTAAAGAAACAAAAAATTTAAATAGCTTAATGTACATATTATATAGAAATTCCTAGACCAATGCTAAATTCATACATACAGATATTTACACAAATCAGAAAACCAAACCCGCAAACTCCAACTTAGCATTTAAACTAGCTATTAGCAGGCAGTTGGAATCCTCTAACATAATAGACCTATATGCAGTACAAGTCTTAAAACATCTTCGCCACATATTTTAATATTGATTTCACTTTCATTATTTTAGCTACCATCAGGTGGTAAAGTTGGCGGTTTTGTGGCAACCCCACCGGCAAATTACGGCGGGCCGAGTCAGCCTCCAATGGGATATCAGCTACCTCCCGGTGTTGATTCCAAGAACTTGAGCAATAGTTTCTTACAGGTAAGCCATACTGTATGTCTTCGCAGCCCATTCTACTACATTGAATTGTATTGTGGGTGTGACATTCTGAAGTGCATGGGACCCTATCAACATTTTTATGGACCAAGCCAACCTCACATGCCAGCTAGTAAAGTACTGTCTGACACCCTTTCTATGCAGATAGACAAAATAAATTGATATTTTATGTTCATCATCATCACCACACTATTAGTCCTGGTTGCATCCAGTTGTACTTAGCAAAGAGTAGGCGAGTGGGCCCTCCATTCGCCTACGCTTTCTCTTAATTTGGCTTTCTTGGCTTTTGCAAGAGCAACTGCTGTCTGACCTCCCACCCGCGAGACGAAAGTCTGCACCAGAGCCTCGTCTGTTAATCAATGGGTGTCCCGGGTGGCAGGTGAGGTTGCCTCTAGACCCGAGAAAGGTGGAGCCCCAAAACACCACACTGATTTTGTCCTATTCTTAGTTAAAACAAATAGTAAACATGGCTGTTACAACAAATGACAATAATTAGGCGCATCAAAGACACATACTACATGAGTATTTAGAGGATTATGAGCGGGTATTTACAAACCTTGCCAAATAAGTAAGGCTTCACACATTTGACCTACATACCTAAGTGTGTGTACATTGTGACCTTGTAGACTGGTTTTTATTCTATTTTACATAATTATAGAATTCAAAGGGTGAATGAAGATAATGAAATATAGTCATTAGGAATTTCTAAACAAATTATTTTAGATCATTAAATAATATATATATATATATATATCTTTTATATATAAAAATGAATTGCTGTTCGTTAGTCTCGCTAAAACTCGGGAACGACTGGACCGATTTGGCTCATTTTGGTCTTGAATTATTTGTGGAGGTCCAGAGAAGGTTTAAAAGGTGAATAAATATGGCCGATTGAGGCAGTACGAAGTCTGCCGGGTAGGCTAGTATATATATATATATATTATGAAATATATACATATATTATGAAATGATTCTTTGACACACTGAACTGAGTACAATAGTTTCACTTAAAAAAAAGCTGCTAAATTTATCTGTTCATTTAATTTCTTTTCACTTTTTGATGTCTATTCACCCTTTGATTTCTATTCACCCCTTGATTTCTATTCACCGCGTTTTACCGATACTACTGCACCACCAGTGCATTCGCAAACGCTGCATGTAATGTATATGTTACGTCTATATGCTTGAAATGCCTGACTTCCTTTTTACAGGAGGAAATGAGCAATCTGCCACCTGCTTATGACAGCATCCATCACGATTTGGTATTTAATTTATTATTTTATTTCATTTTCACTCTCATTGTAGTCTGCATGAAAAAAAATGTGACAAAGACTTACCTGATCGAGTTTGACAGTATTAAAATTTAGGTATCACCATTTCTTCTTCTACCGAAAAGGTAAGACATAGATAGGGAAAACATTTTAATCCCATCAAACTCGTTTAGTTAACTCTATGTAACAGAATCCATACCAGTGTGTACAATTTATGTGCATGAAGCTTTATGTTATTCAACCCATATTTTTAAACACTCACCATAGAATAGTGCTAACAAGCATACTACCCAATGATACAGCATATATGTGGGTACTGAAAGTCGGCATTAAGTGTGAAGGTGGTAGGTCCACAATCGAGCCAGCCTATTGCGTAAAATAGAAGGATAATGTAATTAACTTACATTGGTCAGGCAGATCTCTCCACTGCTTTGAACTAATTCAGAAGATGTACCAAAAATATACCACAATAACAGTGGCTCAGACAGAACTACTTTGAACTAATTCAGAAGACACGCCAATAATATACCACAATATGAGTTAATATGAAAATCTTTTAATTGATTTCGGGAATTTAGAAAATGGCGATCGTAACTTAGTGAATTCTCATCATTCATTTCTAGTATACTTTGTGTTGGTCATATTATACACGTCTTTGCAGGCAATGTAACTATTTGGTTTATTTTCTTGTGTTTAAAACATTTCCTTACACTATCAAACTGCTCGTCCACTTAATCAACGTAGGTATTTCGGGTTCTTTGAGATAACTTACAGTTAAACTATTCGACTACGACCATCCTAAGTTTTCCCGTGAATATGGCAGCTGAAAAGCAAACAAAACATCGGGATCAGTGTAAAGTCTAAAATAACAACGAATATATCGCGTTATATTTTTATTCTTAATACGCTTTTGTCTCTTTTAGATTCATAAGTACTTAAAAATTATCGTTACAGCCGGCGCACCTTCCGACACCACAACCACAGCCCCGCTCCCGATTACCACCAGCGAACCATTTCCCCGAACTCCCCGAGCTACCAACAGTACCTTCAGACTTGATTCTACCATCAGTGCCTCATAGCCACAACTCGAACACATCTAGCGACGCACCAACGGCACCTGGCGGCTCCGATGAGATAGATTTTGACGACTTGAACCGTAGGTTTGAGGAGTTGAAGAAGAAGAAGTAATTGTTGGGTGGATCAAAGATTGTGTTGGCCAAAATATTGGGCTCAATAAAATCATGTTTGTTGTGTACTTGACTTAAGAGTTACCTGAGCAGGACACAATACAAATAGACATGTAAACCTGCGCAGCTATTTCTTTGGCCGTGTGACACAATTTATTAATAATTTTATTGCTTAGTAGACTTTATGTTGAGGCTGCACTAATGATGCAATTTGAGAATGTATCAAACTTGGTTAATATGCAAACATTTACTACTTTCTTATTATCATATTCTAAGCCATGGGGCGTCTACTGCTGAATATTGGCTAATAAAAAAATGCTTTAACTAAAGTATGTATAGTGGCCATCATAAATTGTAGTCCTAATTTTACTAATGACATTGTTTTAATTGAACATCAAACTTGGGGGTAAGTTGGACCCAAGTAATGCTTTCAATCGAGAGCAAGCTAATAATGTACCGTGATTATAGTAATATAAATTAAGAGAAAAAATGAGGAAGTATCTCAAATTTTGCTGTTTAACACGTTTTTTACGACATGTTTGCCCATAATAGGACGGTTGGGCCCTTAGTGCGACGGTTGTGCCCATAGTACGACGGTTGCATCCGTAACAGTCGTGACGGTTTCATAATTGAGTTCTTTTATTTGTTTTAAAAACTTTATTATAAATAGCCTAAACCTAAAGTTATAGTACACTTATGTGATATTATTCAAGGATGTATGTAATTGTAAATCTTGAAATATTTTTTATAAACACTTGTATCATATATTTTTTAATCATTACCTGTGTTAAGAGAAATTGTTGATTATTTCAGCGGTTACTGTTTGTAATTAAATGTAATATTTTTATATTGATATCTGTATTTTACTTTTTGGTTGCTGCCGACCTTGACTATGATAAAAAACAACTTTTTATGTATACTACTAGACGATCTGTTTATAACAGAATTTGTAGTTGCGGTTCGAGGGTCAGCCGAGAATGGGGGAGGGGTAAGGAACGCAGACTACAGTTGAAACAATCTAAGAAGTGCATTTTGACAGTTAGGGTGGGACAGGTGAGTGTTGGGGAATTGCGTGTGTATCGTACACGAATGGATTTGGAATGAGTTTAGCTATACTCTTTTTGGATCGTGCAAGGTTTACATCCGACAGAGAACCAAGGTTATCGACATAGCTCAAAGAATTAGCAAGCTGAAGTGGCAGTGGGCCGGTCATATCTCGCGAAGAACCGACAACCCCTGGGGTAAACTTGTTCTTGAGTGGAGACCGCGACTCGGCAAACTTAGTGTAGGACGCCCTCCTGCCAGGTGGGATGACAATCTGCGAAAGACTGCGGGCAAATGCTAGATGCGGCAAGCTGAAGACGGCGGTCATTAAGGGAGACCTAGGTCCAGCAGTGGACTAATAGAGGTGGTGATGATGAAGGTTTATGTTCTGTGTCTATCTTGTGTCAAAGTTCTTATTAAAGCATTGGTAGCTTAGTGGTTAAGGAGTCGACCCCACGATCGAGAGGTCCCGGGTTCGAATCCTGGCCATTATACTACCGACGTGAACCCGCTCCTTACACAAGCAATTAAGCTTAGCTGGAGGGGTTAGGGGAAATATTAGTAATTTCGGTTACTAATATTTTTTTATTTTTTTTAAACCCATGTATCAAAATGCACTTTTTAGATTATTTCGACTGTAGATAATGAGTGAATGAATTTTGGCACCTATCTATATGTTCATAGCGTAACTTTCTATAGTGGCATCTGTACGACCGCTGGTTAATGACAATGGTAATCAAATATTATTTTTTTTAACTCTTTTTAAACCTTTTTTTTTCTCATACATCCAGTCTAGTAGTAGACATAGAAGTGATTGAATGGTAATAATAACCAATATATTTAGAAAATAAGGTACTTTTACCAAATGAAGCAGTGTTCTTTTTTCATGATACTACGATTGATTATGAGGCCACTTACACAGTAAGAATCTCTGGTTGAAGTAATCTTAAATTTTCTATATCGAAATTCTATACTTTTACTTGAATTTATATCATTGTTTATAGGGTTATATCAAATCTCTTAATCAACTGCATTTTTAGCTTTCAAATTATAAATAAATGTACAGTCACCGACAAAAGTTGGTGTACACTAAAAAACCTTTTTTGTATAATTAGTTTTATAATCCCCAGAAGACAAAGGTAATTTAATTTATATTTTATGAAAGGTGGTTAATAAATTTGAATTTGTTAAGCTGCTTTTGTCGTTGACTGTACCCATTTAAGTTAAAAAAATATACTTAGAAGGTTTAGGCCCGTGAAACGAATGACAAAACAAGCATTGTACAACAAAAATAACTTATAGATTTTCATTCACAGGTAAGTTACAATAATAATTAGGCTCAAGGTAAAAGTTGTACAATTGGCGGTCTTATAGCTATTAGCAATCTCTTATAGGCAATCATTATATAGGAAGAGAGAAATTGGTGATGTTTTGACTAAAGGGCAGGTCAGAAGCATCCTTGTATAAAATTCTTCGATGTGTAAAGAAAATGGCCGACTGTTGTCGTTGCCATCCCCGAAGGGGAGTGTATGTAAACCCTTCGTTCGGCTTTATGACATTCATTCGAGTTTCGTGCGGGTCCGAAGTTTCGGATGTTTCATAGTAGCCCCCAGTTTAGTTTGTCAGTCCCCATTAGGTTGGATTCTGACGTCAGCTATACTTGATACACTCGTTTACAATCTAACTTATACCTACCGAGCTACCGTATACTCACTCATTAGAAATGCACGATTTTGTTATCATTGTTTTCTGGATTGCCTCCCATTATGAAATTTAAACTCAGACAGAATAATGATTGTGTGCCTTTTAGTATGCCACAGCTGTTCATGGGGGGTAAGTCTTTTAGGCGCTTAAATAGATATATATACATCATCTATTTATTGTGTTAATTGTATACTATTATACTATAATAATTAATAACAAAATAATATATTGTTTTCTATTAAATTAAATATAAATAATATCTCGGAGAATGTCGAATATCTGGGACGTGCCTAGGTAGCTCAGTTGGTCAGAGCATTCCCTCTGTAGGGGAGTGTTCGCGGTTTAAATTCCCGCTCTAGATGTTGTCTTCTGCCGATCTTAATCTATATAAATACTTGTTATGAAATGGCGCACGTGAGCTTGAATTTATATGTTTTGTATGAAAATTACTAGAAATGTATGAAAACTGTCTATTTAAGTTATGAGTGAAGAGATTTTTATTTCATTCAATGGAGCCATTCTTTCAAGATGATATAGCAAACATATGTGTTGTCCCTACATGTATCAAATACACGTAAATTACATTTTTACTAAGTGTTTTATTATAAAAAATCAGTGTTCCCCCTCCCATTTGGTTAAAATACGACCCTTGTCATGTATCGGGCATATGGGGTTGAATAGAAATTAAGGATTGAAAAGAAAAATGGTGAGATACATTTTGAAGTTATTTTCTTTTAATTGAAACTATGAACTACGTATTTCAATGTAATGTGCAGAATCATCAGGTGGAAACGATATGAAAGATGTTCTTTACAAATTTATCAAGAGTTTTTTTATTCACCCCGTTAGACAATTTTTGAAGTCTCAACAAAGAGATCCGTTGTTGCTTGTTGTGGGAACAATTTTTCTTCATCCGAGCGGATCCCAAGCTCAGAAGCTTGCACTATTCCTCCTAACCCTCTCTATGTAAGCTAATTCGCTGGTGTTAACAATGGATTCATGTTTGTAGTGCAATGGCGAGGATTCGAATTGGGTTTGTAGGTGAGTTTGGCTTGGCCCCATACTCGATACGAAAAAACAAAAAAATTAAAGCTAGGTAACGAAATAAAAGATTTTCATTTCAATATTTTATAAAACTTTAATTGTCGGATATAAAACAGTTCTAGGATGACAGATAGCAAGCAAATTGATAACATTCAAGTACCTTATAATTACTAAGTGATTTATACGTAGCATAAGGCCGCCGAGGATTTTATTCCCCAGTTCCCACAACGGTATATGTAATAGACATGCGAGACTTTGAACGTAACATAAGTCGAAAGTACTCAGTGCACCAGGGGGTGCTCAAAAGGTTGATCGCGTCAAACAACCCAAAATATTTCCTTCTTTCCCCGTGACACCACCAAATGGTACCTTCAGTGATTACGGGATGAATCTTTTTAATCCACTTGACACCCCTAGTGGCATCACGGGGAATTAAGATGACACCACTGGAGGCTATATATATATCACATGGTGGTGTCATGGGGGAAGAAGGAAATATTTCGAGGGCTAGGAACAGTACCTGGCTTTTGATTTGACAGATCGCGAAAAAGACTAAGATCGTCTTGCTTCGGTTTTAGAGCGTTCTCTTTATCGCATTTCGGATTGACAGTTGATATCTTTAAAACCGTTTGTGGTTATACAATACTAGCTGTTGCCCGTGGCTCCGCTCGCGTGGAAGTAGCTTATTGCGTCCACTTCCACTCCCGCTCCCACTCCCACTCAATAGTTCACGCAGCGCACGCCTAAAAAGATTTTCATTTCTCTATATTTTTTTACAATATTGCGATTTTCTTAAGGATTTCAATTTTTTTTTTAAATAAATTGTAGCCTATTGTTACTCCTAGATATTGTAGCTTTCTATATATGAAAGAATTATTGAAATCGGTCCAGTAGTTTCGGAGCCTATTCGTTACAAACAAACAAAAAAACAAAAACAAATCTTTCCTCTTTATAATATGGTTATACAATATTAAAATCATAGCTTCGATTTTACTACTACTCTAAAAATATATCAAATTGTGGACACGCGTTGTGCGATAGAGATAAGTAATTCTTTATAAAACCGTAGGAAGCCGATCTTAGACTTTCCTTCCCTCCGTGTGAAAGCAAAACCCGGGTTAACAATATCTAAGCGGCGAAACGACAAAGTAAATACATCATTAAAACTCGTGTTAGTCCAAAAGAAATAATGGATAACATGTCCTCGCTGGCCTTTAAGAAGTTCCTCGATCCTAATTTAATGTGTACTAAATTCTAAAATAGTCTACATGACATTGCTTTCTTCCATCGACATTATTGCTATAATTATTAAGAAGCTAGAAGTCAATCGCTGCCAATGGTAGATCACCGAATAATCTCAGCACCCCTGACTGTGTGATCAAAATATTACCTATGACGCTCAAGTTTGTCATTGGCGTCTAAACAACCTTGTACCTTCAAAATATTACTTATGAAATTAATGTTTGTCATTAGCAACCTTTGAGTATTTCACACAAGAGATGGCTTCACTGCCCGCAGCTGAAGACGAAGTACACACGTATAGCACACCACAACATTATTATAAAGTTACTACGCACATTTATGAGCAGAAATTTGGTATACTGTCACCTGATTAGTCGCCTACTATACCGGACACGACTAAAACGTCATGTACCTAGGCGAGAGGGGAACGCGTGAGCAAGGCTACTCCTGCGTTGAATACTCAAAGTTGACACACATGCATCAATCACGACTCATTGGATGAACTATTTAACTAATGATTAAAAAAACTACTTTATCGAATATCAAAAAGCTATTGAGTCTGTGGTTGTAAAGGCCTTAAATTTGTACGTTCATATTCCGGGAATATTCCAGGGAATGCTATCCTCAGTATAAACTATTTTATGTCAATAACGTTATCTCAATAATAAAGTAAGTACCTCTGTTTTATTCCATTACTCAAACTATTTTTTTGTTGAAAAATATTACTAGTATGCCCGCTAACCTCTCCAACTTAGCTAAATAGCTTGTTATAGGAGTGGGTTTATGTCGGTAGTGGCCAGGATTCGTACCCGGGACCTTTCGATCGTAAGGCCGACTCCTTAACCACAAAGCTAACAAGTACTAAGTTGTAAAAGGGACGCATTAAAATGTGTACCAACATAAAAATATTACCATCCATAGCGATCTTAATGAGAAAATAGAAAATGATATTAATTCTAACATAAATAACAGCCTTATTGAGTAGTTTTGGATTAGGGCTTGTTCATAAAAGGCTGATAATTTGCCGCGAACAGGCTGCGATTTTGGCTAAGTTAGCATCCGCTGATGAAGAAGCACTGTCTGTTTTTAGTCTATTATGTATTTGCGTGTTTGTGACTATTCTGGTTTGAATTTGTAACTTGTCGGGAGATTCAGCTAAAAGCGTACCGAGGGCGACCAAACCTCTGAAAGCAAAAATAACATATTTCAGAAAGATATAAAACTAATCACCACATAGCACAGGTTATATACAAGGCTTGCACTTTGGAGCCCGGGATCCGCTGAATTATTTGGTTTAGTTGACTTTAACGGAAGTTTTTTTTATACCACTAGCAAACCAGCACACGTACCACCTGATGGGAAGCGGTTACTATGAGCGTGTGGAACACCAGGAGCGTCACACTCGCACTGCTGACCCTGTAGAAACCTTCTAATGCCCTTCTTGAAGAACCCCATACTGTAGTCGCTTGGGAAAACCACAGTAGGGAGATTATTCCACAGTTTGAGCGTGCGCGGAATGAAATTTCTTTCATATCTTACTGAGTTACGAGTGCGTGGAAGAAAGTACCCTTTTTTAAGCTGTTTATGAAAAAAGAAATCACTATAGACTAAAACGTTTTAGTCTATAACCCTGATTTCTTATAGTATTTATACATTAAGGTCGTCCGCTGCGTTGAGCGGGACGCGGCGGGGCTCGCGCAGCATGCTGTTTCGCGTAAATACAGAGAGCAACGCTGCATTACCTAAGTCGCTCTGCACACGATGAGTTCACGACGCCCACACCAGGTCTCGCTCGAGGCAACGGATGGTCAAAAACCTTCCTAAATATTTATGCACTCCCAGAGTGAACACGCTATCCAAATTATGTGTAGTTTTTGTGAAAAGCACAAACATATATACGTAAGGGTTAAACCGAGAACCTCTTCATTACGTAGCTTATAAAATTGAATTGAGACATATTTTAACGAAATTCAATCTTTGTTGTAAGAATGCTTAAATTTACTTATAACCCTTGTTCTAATTTTGTTATCATTGTTTCATGTACATCAATGTTGGTATGTAATCTCTTATTATAAGAGACGTACATGTGGTACTACAAAACACGATAAGTTATCTGACTGTTTGTCTTATAATAATAATTTATACAAACAGTTATTAGCTGTCTTGCATATCACCGAGTTGGATATTGAGATCTCTCCGAGCTTCAGAGAGTACGTTCAGCCATCGGTCCTGGTTGCCATACAAACATTTGTTACTGGTACTTGCGAGTCCTAAGAAATCTGACAACCTGGTCTGACCTACAGAACTTCGATATCGCCAGTGGGCTGTGGAAATCAGACAGTAGTCGCTTCGCGGAAAATATCGATATCCTGGTTAGACTGTAAGCCGGACAGCCTCCGTGGCGTGGCGGTATTGAACGCGGCCGCTACGCAGGAGGCGCGGGTTCGATCCCCGCTCAGTGCAAATATTTGTATGCATGAATATGAGTATTTGCATTGGTCTGCACGTGACTCGGAGAGCACGTTAAGATGTCGGTCCCGGTTGCCATACAAATATGTATGACAGTCGTTATAGGGGAATTGGGTGAAATGGCCCCACATGGAAGGGCTGATCACCCGCCTGGTCAAATGGCGTCCCCACTGGCAGTAGTAGTAGACTGTAAGCCAACCTCAACTCAATTGGAAAAAAGCCTCAGAGGATGATGAGGTATGCGAGCATGGGGGTGTGTGTTGGGTAACCTCCTCGAGTGTCGCTCCGATTCCGATCCCGCTGCAGTCCGGGGGGAACGGAATCGGAGCGGCCGGTACACCCTGGGCGGCGGTCAATGGCTTCCCCTTCACCCCTTCATAGGGCTGGCATTGATCGTCGGCCAATACCCAACGTGGCGGGAACACATCGCTCTCCGTACTCCTCTGTTTTCAGAGGAGACAGGATGAGCGATGCTGTTAGTGGTGAGATGGCCCAGGGTCAGCCGGGGTGCGAGGGATATGCTCTATGGGTAACCTTACACCCTGGCGTCTGAAGACCCGAGACGGCGTGCGGTTTTAGTCGGTGCAAGCCCGACATAACCACCCCCGCTGACCGGCGGGGGGGTATCCGAAGGGATTTCCGCACGATAAAAAAAAAAAAAAAAAAGGTATGCGAGCATGTGGGTGTCTGTGGGCTGTAACATCTCTGAGAACCCAGCCAACCACACTAGCTCCCAACCCCAAGAGAAAACCTTATGCCAAAGTTTCGTCCATCAATTCGACGGCCCCTGCGGGGTAGCGGTAGTACATTCGACTGCTACGTCAGGGGCGCAGGGGGTTCGATTCCCGCTCAGTGCAAATATTTGTATGCATAAATATGTCTATTTGCATTGGTGTGGGTGTTTCTATGTATAATATGGATGTTTTTTTTTTTATATTTAGAACACGTCAATTTGACTTCACCTCGCCTGATGGTAAGCTGAAGGTAAAGTCTCAGGAAAGAGGGTTACCATTACATACACGTACCATGTTAACAATGGTGGCACTCAGCTTGACGGCCTCATCAGAAGAGGATTGTCGTCGCAGCACCGCGTGACACCCACCGGGCCCACAAGTGCTGCGACCACAATCCCCCTGCCCGGCTATGCACTTGCTAACCCCTGAACGCAATCAAACCGAAATTGGATTACTATGGAGGGTTTTTCGCAATCGTGCACGGTGGTACCAACCCGGCCGAATTTTGTGACAAATTTGTGTCATCAAATTTCTACCACCAGTTTATTTACAAAAAAAAAGTATGTAAGTATGTTTATCCACATTCTGGAACCCATAACACAAGCTAGTTCAACTATGCTTACTTTGGGTCTAGAAAGCGCTGTGTAGAATGTCGTAGAATATTTATATTTATTTTGTAGGTGTACCAGCTTGTAGTTGGCTCGGGGCCCGTAGGACCGCATAGACACCCGCAGTAAGCAGTAAGAGGGATATTGTCGAAAGAGCGCTATGCGCGTGGTGCGTACCGGAAATAGGCCTCGTTGTCGTGCAGTTTGGCGAACAGTTGCAGCACGCAGTCAGCCAGCTCGGCGCTGTCGGGCTGCTGGGCTAGTGCTACCGACAGGTTCAGCAGCAACGACGTCGCCGCGATCTGCGTATATAATAATATTGTAACAATAACATTCATTGCATCCAAATCTATTGAAATAAGTGAAGTTTCTAATTTTTAAACTATCGCGTTCCATGATATACCATAATTTAACGGGAATTAACGCGATCATGTAGGTATATATGTTTCGAACAGGTTACACTGGCCTGTGACCACGGCCACGGCCAGTGTAACCTGGTCGAAACGTCAGGCAATCCAAAGGTATGTATATAATTTTTTTTTTTTTTTATTGTGCGGAAGTCCCTTCGGATACCCCCCCGCCGGCCAGCGGGGGCGGTTATGTCGGGCTTGAACCGACTAAAACCGCACGCCGCGCCGTCTCGGGTCTACAGACGCCGGGGTGTAAGGTTACCCATAGAGCATATCCCTCGCACTCCGACTGACCCTGGGCTATTCGCAGTGTCCCCTCTGAGAACAACAGAGGGGTACCTGGAGCGACCACCCTCCCCGCGGGCCTTGCAGGCCCCCCATACCCCGACCCCCCTGTGCAATGGGGTCAGCTAGCCCTGAAAATACCTATACATGATCGCGTTAACTCCCGTTAAATTATTGTATAAGTGAAGTTTCTGTTTCTAATATACTAATGCTGAAGAGTCTGTTTGTTTGTTTGGTTGAACGCGGTAATCCCAGGAACTACTGGTTCAAATATAAAAATATTTTTTGTGTTAGCCCATTTATCGAGGAATGTTATAGGCTATATATCATCATGCTACTACCCAGGAGAGCGGAGTAGTAATCATAAATGTCAACAAATCGGGCAAATTTCCATACACTATTGTAGAAGTAATAAGTTACAGGCATGTTTGAGATCAATGGGTACCACGGGGGCGAAGTATGGCACGGGCAGAGCCGCGGGAGACAGCTAGTGTTTAAATAACAGCTTTTAATGTATATAGGGTAGGCGAGAACTGCCCACCATCTGCTACTATTCTCGCATATTTCACCAGCTGTCATTTAACCTTTCATGCAAGCCCGCCGGCATCGAGTGCTTTTGACGTGCCCTTTTTTCAATTCATTATTAGTTTTAATGTATATGTTACAGTTAATAGTCAAAATGCGGTTACAGTCAATGCGGTTTTAGTCAGTTGGAACTAGGTATAGCCAGTCACAGTTGGTTAAACTTAGATCTGGTAATTAGACCGACTTACCAATAACAGACAATTAAGAATTGGCCAGTGGTGCTTATACCTATATGCCTATTTACGAATTTCGTATATCGAATTTACTTTCAAAATCACCTGTGCATTATTGTTGAGTTGTGTGAGACATATCAGAGAATGTAGAACGCTCTCTCTGGCCGCCAGTACCAACATCTCTCCCGGCAGGTCGGAGAACGCGTTCACTAACACTCGCATCGCCAGCATCTGATTCGCTGGCAGATTATCTGGAAGCATTCAATGAATGAATGAGAATAGAATAATAATCTACTATATAAAATGAATTATTAAATGAATTGTTGTGTTATATTACCTGAGACTTCGTGAGCATGAAAAAATAAATAATATAATATACAAGTCAAAATAAAAACAAAAAAGCGGCGATAGCCCAGTGGCGTACGTAACGGACTACGGAGACGAGGTCTCGACTTCGATCCCCAGTCGCCCCGGGCACACACCTCTGTCTTTTCGTAGTTATGTGTGCATTAATAAATGTTAATTATCGCACGCTTAATAATGTGCCCGGTAGATGGCAATAGGCTCGCCCCCTATTACATTGGGACCTTAACATAACTGGCGAATCGTGGGTGTGTAATACACCTCTGCCTACCCCTTCGGGGATACAGGCGTGAAGTTATGTTATGTAAAAATACATCGTATAATGTAGGATATTATTGGGTGTACATAGGCCTCATCAAGATCTTCAGGGAAAGCCGGCAGGTATAATTGACAGACGGGGCTCTGATGCAGGCTTTCCTCCCGGGGTTGCGAGGTCAGATAAAAGCCTAGTCGCTCCCATAAAAGTCAAAACAAAACGCGAAGGAGGACAGCGGATCCCAGACTCTTGTTAGGAATTGCATCTACATTAAGAAGTATAAACGAAGAGTGCATGGTGGGCTATCTGTAGGTGAACTTGATATTTATGAACAAATGCAGAAAAATATCAGACTAAGTATTTATTTAGATCATTTGCCCTGTTGATCAATTTACCCACTGTTGCTCAAATAAGCTTTGAATGAGATTGTGGCTCTGATGTAGAAGAACGTACGATTATTGTGTTAATATTTATAAACATAAGGTGAAACATTGCAGGATTGTCCTTTCGAATTTAGAGTCACCCAACTAAGGAAATAACTCTTTTTACGCACTTTTCCTGCACAATTTTTACACATATTATTCATTCTTATCATATCCATTTTGTTTCTCTTTTAATAATAGAAAGGTCCATCATTAAACTAACTAAACTCCATTTGGTTAGGTACTTAACAAAAGGTAAACAAGAAAAATGGCGAATTTCAGAGATTGTCAGCCTTTAATGACAATGGTATTTTCGTGAACATCCGTTCTATAAGGATAAGTATCTTTGGGCCACGTTTCCTCAACAAACTTGAATATGTTTATTACAGTTTGTTTCTCTGAAGACGAAACAGGGCCCCTCTTGATACGTTTCTTCTTCGGAGATGGAAATGAATGGAATCTAGGACGACTAGTACCAGGTTCAGGATCACCCATTTCCACAGTTAAACCAACAAAACAATTAACAAAACTACTAACAACTATAACAATAAAAACTATAACAATAACAGCACAGAAACACCAAATTTTAACAATTATGGTAACGAACAATATACGAACTGCGAATAGACGTATGGCGCGATCCGGAAAAAACTGTTTTGAATACCTGTCTTTTTAGTTTCTTTATGGTAGGCACAGTGCAATACTTTTTAAAATCATTTTAAATAATATAATTATTATGATTTTTCAGCTTAGGAAATAATAATTGCAACTTAATATTAAACAAAGTAGTTAAATACAGAAAAATATAAGAGAAGAAATGGATTTTAAGTTCTAAAATGATTTATTTTGGTTTCTTTTTATTTCGGAACGAAAAATGCCCCTATAAAAGAACCCTTTTTACGATTTGTTTACCTTTTTTTAAGTACCTAAACAAACGGAGTATACTTCTAAAATAAATAGTTTATTATATTTTCATAATTTTATTTATCTTATCATTTTGTAATATCTATATGATAATTGGTGAAATGTGGATCTTATTACGCCTCTGCCTAATCCTCCAGGGATTAAGACTTGATTGTACGTATGTATGTGACATAAAGCTGCATAAAATACCTGGTGTAAGCAGGGATAGCAGGAAGTTGATAAACGATGGTCCGTACACTGTATCAAACATTATTCCATTGATTTCCTTATTTCTAACAGCTAATCTAGTCACGTCCAATACAGGAAATAGTATTTCTGAAAATAGAACGATTTTAAAATTTACTAAATGAATACATGAAACATTAATTTAAAAATTAAACAACCCCCGAAAGCAATGGCGCTACAAGCAATCATAGGGAATGGTAACCGTTTACCACCAGGTGGGGCGTGCGTTTATTTGCTACCTTAGAAGTATAAACAAAAGGAACACAAACCTTTAGGCCATTGTAACATTTTCTTCAATAAGCCTATAGTTTCATTACTATACGTATTATTCTGTAACAATAGAAAGAAATGAATAAATAAAGAGCATATTTAAGCACAGTACTCAGTTTTTTAAATTTAATACTAGCTGATGCGTGCGGCTTCGCCCGTGCAGAGGTCAGTTATCGTTTTTAGGTCATATCTCCGGTTCTAACCGATTGACCCCGGTACTGACTAGTATAGTTCTATTAGAAATGTCAGGTCAGACTTAAAATCTGCCATATCTTTGATTGCAATTTTTAAATTGATTTTTAGACCGGATTCTGAAAAGATTATGTTCTACTATTTGAATTATGGAATTTTAGTGTTGTTACATTTTAATCATTATGGTGGTAAAGATTAATTCGGTTCATATGACAAATCGTAAGTTACTGAAATGGTATTATTTATATCGCCACGATGGCGCCACAACGCTGAGAATTTTAAATATTAACACGTGTTAATAATTGCAAAATGAACTCTATGGACGTCTACATTATCTCATTGGTTAATGCGTATTAAAATAATTTATAAATGGTTTTAAAAACCAAATAAAATGTAATTTGATTTCTTTGTCAAGCTTTGATACGAGACTTGGTTATTGTAAACGGACGCGTTTACCAAAGGACAACATTCACTCTCCATACATTTCTGGGCTAATTTTGAGTTCCGGCCAATAAAAATAAACTTAATATTCTAATAGAGTATAACAAAATAAACATTTTTTATTATTAGACCGAAGCCCTAAGTCAACTCTGAGAGGTATAATATTCAACAACAAAAGTTTGTGAAAAAAATCCTAATTATTGCAATATTCTGTCGTCAGAATGTAAAAAAGGTCTCAGTTACTAGTCTCAAGGAGTCGGCTGACCGGCGGCTGCGCCTGGCGTCACATGCTATCTCGCTCGCACTTACCGTGTAGTGCACGCCGCTCGGCGGGGTGCGGTGGCGGGCGGCCGGGTACCGGCCTGCATTGTTTAGTTAATTTTTTAGTTCTCCATGCAACTTCTGTTACATCGGACGGCTATCTGTATCGTTTTAGTTATTGTTATCGTGTTTTTGTTTTGTTATTATAATGTCACAAACGTTGTGTATACAATGTCGTCGACCATGTGAAGGTCGAAGGACAGATACGTGGATATCACGAGAAGAGCAACATAGTGACATGGCGCAGATCGTTATTGAACAACTGATTGAGAGACAGGTAATCTATTTTTTAATAAATCTCCACCTAAATAATACGAAGAACGTACACTATCAAAATAGTCAACAAATCCGGTAGATTTCCATACATTTAAGACAATGAACAAATATCAGGCATAATAATGAAATAATTAAATGACGACGACCGGGGTTACGAAGCCGGGCAGTTAACTTTACAGTAATAGGAATACTATGCTCGCCTCATAACTTTGCGTCAACGAAGCTGTCCTACAAGTCGATCGAAAGTGTTTAATCATATTCTTTTTTATTGTTTTCAGGAAGAACCGACAGATCATATTTGTCGACCATGTTGGCAAACAGTTGAAAGGGCTTATGCAAGACGAATTCGTGACGCAAATCAGGTTGTTGATGCTCCACTGCCGGATGAACCTGCTGCACAAGTAAGCCGTCTCCATCCAACATTAAAATTAACTGGATACCTTCGTACTCCAAACACAACTGCGAATTGTGTTTTTCAATATTGCCAGAATGTGACTCGCCTTAGGGTTCCGAATAATGTGGTAATTCGTCTCATCGTACGCTATAACCTCGTTGTACCAGAAAATGCTCGAGTATGTCAAGAACATTTGGAGGCAAACCTCTGGCATACACTTCCTATGCAAGATAATCTCATAGAAGATTTTACGGCCTCGGAGATAGTAAATACTCTAACTATTATGCGAAATCATATTACAGCAGATATACTTGACTTTGAACAATATGAACTCATAAATGCTAACGAATTCCACACTTGGGTTGGAGTTACTCATGAACAGTTTTTGAATTTGCTTAACCAAACTTCCAGTCTAAATAATAACAGACTTAAAAAAACTATACTGGCTGCAACGTTAGCAAAACTGCGTACAGGGGATTCCAATGCGAGGCTCGCTTCGATTTTTAGAACAAGCGAATCTCGATTTCGAAGATTACTGATTTTAGGTCGTGAAGCCCTATTGCGAGATTTTGTACCTACTCATTTAGGGTTTGATCATATGAATCGACAAGATGTGGCACAAAGAAACTTATTGATACCCGAAACGTTATTCGGAAATCCTGAAAGCTCTATCGAACAGAGAAATGCTATAGTCATTTGCGATGGTACATATATATATAACCAAAAAAGTTCGAATTACCTTTTTCAAAGACTCACGTACAGTCACCATAAGTACAGAAATCTGACAAAACCCTTTTTATTTGTGTGCTGTGATGGCCATATTATTGAGGTGTCTGGGCCACATGCTGCGACTACTTCTGATGCTCACATAATAAATTCAATTCTTGAGGACGAAGAAAGTATATTTCACTGGTTCTATAGACCAGGAGATGTCTTCATTTTGGATCGTGGCTTTAGAGATGCAGAGTTGAATTTACGGACACATGGATACTCGGTGCATATGCCTCAAACAAAGGATGCTAATGAACCACAATTAACTACGGTACAAGCTAACAAGTCCCGCCTTGTCACCCTATGCCGCTGGGTGGTAGAAGTTGTCAACGGACGATTTAAAAGGGATTTTAGACTACTAAGAACAGTCCATAGTAATCTCGCCCTACCTAATATGATGGACTATTTTAGGATTGCTGCAGCATTATTAAATGCATATCATCAGCTGATTGTGGACAATGTCCGAGCCCCAGCGTTCTTACAAATAGTGAGAGAAAGAATGAATATGTCAAATAGATTGGGCGATATAGTTACTTCATATAATTATAACCGAAGACGGGCACAGTTTGAGCGAATAGACACGCCGTCCGAAATTCCATTCCCTGTGTTAACGGAGGAAGACATTATTTTATTCGCCGTCGGTATTTACCAAATAAAACAGGCACGAAGCTACTATGCAGAACACATCCAGGGCACTGGTAGATTTGCTATTGAACTCGGGGGAGAAATACCTGCTGAACATTTGCGGGAGGTTGAAGAGAGGGAATTCTTCCTACTTCGAGGCCGAATTCAGTCTCGGCATGTTCGTTTACGAACATATAATGTTTACATAGGAATTGATACAGCTCTCACGGGCAGGCAAGCCATAGCACACTATTATTGCACCTGCCTTAATGGCAGAAGAACTGTCGGCTGCTGCTCCCATGTGATGTGCATTGTGTGGTACATGGGGTATGCAAGGCACCTGCCTGTGATAAGCATTCCTGCTGAAGGTTTAGACGACATATTTGTGAGAGCTGGCTGGCTGAACTATAAAAAATAAATATTTAATATTTTAATAGTTAGTGTTTTTATTTTGTTTTCCTTTTTCTCCCTTGTTTTTTTCTGGCCTCTATACGAGACCGTAAAACCTAATTACAATATTTTTCACGTAGCATGGGTACGGTGACGTTTGGGATTTGAAGTTACTAGAGATGTAGTCAAGATAAAATCGCATGAAATAAAATCGATTATATATCTTATCGAGATCATTTATTAATGAAGAAGAAATCGATTCTATTAACTAATAATTTTGAAGAAAAAAAGTAAAACAAAATTGATAACCTGTTTAATTATTTATTAAAAATCAAACATGTTCATCATCTTCATCATCATCATCATCATCATCATCGTCATCTGACTCGTCGACGTGAATAATTATTTGGGAATCAATTATGCAGTCTATTCTAATGTCTCGCTCCCAGTCATGTAAGATTAGATTTTTGGTTTTCTCCACTACTTTCTTCCAGTCATCGCCAGTGACATTTTTGCATCCCTCTTTCAATAACCCCATCATTTTTGTGGCTGTAAAAGGCGGAGCTGTATTTTTTCGTGCAGCGTATCCTGAAACAAGATAAAAAACAAATTGAGTCATAGAATTCAAGTAATAAACATAATCATATTTTTGTCAGTATGTAAATAGACTATGGTTAAACAAGTTACCTTTGATTTGGGCCCAAATTAATTCAATGGCATTGTACTGACAGTGGTACGGTGGAAGCCTCAGGACTTCGTGACCATATTCGTTTGCCATCATATCTAATTTGTATGTCGTTTGGGGCTTGTGCATTTTTACGAGCTTCACTAGCTCCACCTTTAATTTCGTCTCATCGGCTTCCACATTATTGGCTTGGAGCCACTCGATCAACTCGCTCTTCTTATTGGAAGAAGTCGGCGGTTTGTTCAATTGCACGGAGTGATATGGGGCATTGTCCATAATAATTGTGCTGGGTTCTTCTAAATTGCTAAGCATATTTTGAAACCACTCCGTGAATACTTCCGCATTCATATCTTCAATCTCTCCCCTTTTCCTTCTGGCACTTTGGTCGAGGCATGAGGTGTATCGTCAGTCCACATTTTACCGACCGTATGATTGGCATTCAGCCAAGTTTCATCCAGGAAGACGACATTGCTCCAATCGGTAATCGCTTTAGCCTTTTTCAAAAAGGTAACCCGCGCAAGTGCTATATCGCCCCTCTCCATGACAATTTTTCTTTTGTTTACTTTTTTGAATTGGAAACCAATGTCCTTCAATACGCGCCACAAGGATGTAGGACTTCCAGTAAACAAATCAGCATCTTTTAAAGACTTGACCAGCTTTAGAAGCGTCGGTAATTCTTTATTCTGGTAATAGTTATAAATGTGGCTCCGTATAGCATCGGCCGCAAAACTGTCTACATCTGTTACAGATGCCTTTTTGGTTCGCTTTTTATTAGGGGTGGACAACTTATTTTCTTCTGTATCGTGAGCACCATATTTTTCTCGAGTGATTCGAGAAACCGTGTTCCGCCCAATGTCTAACGCATCTGCCACTCGATCCAAAACGTTGGACACAGGCAATAGCGTTCCGCCATTCTCACGTTCCCGCTCAAAGTAATCCCGCAATCGAACTACAAATTCACGGGCTTGACTACCAAGCACAGTCTTTTTCGTTCTTTTTGGCATTTTGCCAAAAAAAAACAACAAAACAAAAGTCAATAACAAAAAACGGTAACGAAAACAACAAAGCACAACGATAGTCAATAACAAAAACAAGTAACAAAAACACCACGCAAGCTCAAAACAAAGAAAACAGACCGCATACAAGGCAGACGCACTCGTACTGAGTTGATATAACAAGATGGCTGCCAGCTCATGCTTAAGCAGTGTTGCTATATTATAATAAAGCTCCACAAAGACAAAAATGCTTTGTTTAAAGTTTATTATTACATAATTATATTTTATAATCGTATTTTAGTTAAAAATACAACTAACGATTTATGATACTTTATTCGACAATTTATCGATTATAACGATTTTACTATGTCAATCTCTAACGCAACCTGTTCCGATTCACGCATCAAGAATTATGTATTTGGAATGTTTATATTTAAAGTTTAAATAATTACGGAGAAATAAAAATAGTTTTAAGTTAAAAATGCAAAATAAAACAGTTTTCTTTTTATCTTCGTATTAAGTGTTGTTTCCTGTATTCCGCGTTAGGTAAATTGTTTCGAAATGAATCATGCATGAAATGGAATTAGTCAAATGTCACCGTACCCATGCTACGTGAAAAATATAATAGATTACCATAACTGTAGCAATAGTAGTTAACATATAATAGCTTAGACAAAACAAGGTTGTTTTACGTGTACGCTAGTCACCTAGCGTACACGTAAAACAGCCTGTATTCAGTGAAAAGTGTGAACTTTAACCCTAAATAAAATCTCAAGGAATCGATTTAGAACTTTGGTGTAGTACTAAAAAATGCTTACAATATTGTGTTCTATCAAAATCAAGGACTTTTTTTTAGTGGCCGGCAAAATAAAAATTAGCCCAATCTGAATGATGTCCTTTTGCTCGATTGAATGCCGCTATGCTTTGGCTGACAATGAGTGTGTATTACGTAGATTGGAAGTTAAGTATTAAACGTTGCATGTTGCATGGAATGTTAGTAATTTAAGGTTAATGGTGTGTATATAATTAAAATATGCTTAATTTGAAGTAGTTAAGATGTTTGTTTAAAATAATATTGGCATGCTATTTTAAGTACAAGAAGTTCTAATGTTTAGCTAAAGATCCAATGCGTAGCTGTTTGAAGTGCACATGCTCTGTTAAAATTGTTAGTAATTTCGTTGGCTGTGTTATGCTAATATAATTGGTGATTCTTTTGACGAGTTGTGCATACTAGACAGTGACAAATGATAACGCTCTTTGGATTGAATATCTAAAGATTCCTGTATTTTATAAATACCTATCTCAATACAAACCCAAACTCCTGAAACGTGGCAAGTAAGAACTTGTAGGTAACATTGCCTTAAATTCTGGAATTGAGTCTGATTTCGGAAGCGTTTCGAACACCTATTTCCTATAATCTAGGATCCGTGGAATAGTTTTAGCGGTTTTCGCAAGCTATTCTATTCCTTATCCTTTTAGATCGCATTGTTATTCCCTTTCACACAATTCGCATATACATACACATGTCAAATCATACACACCTACTGTCTTTGGTACGGGACAGTAGACCAAAGGTAAAGACTATGGCCATTTTAGTCTAGAGTTAATCAGGGTTAATCCGTCGAGGCGGATTAATAGGACTCGTAGGTAACATCATACTAAATACGTTTATTTAAGTGATAACTAACCGAAGTGAAGTGTTACGTAAATTATATCGCGTTAAGTCTTTGTTTACAAGATAATTATCATAAATAACTCAATCAATCCAACGGCAAATCCATTGTGTTTTAAGTAAAGTAAACGTGAATTTTATAGTAAAGTTGTGAATAAATACGTTATTCAGTAATTAAAAATAATTATATCGAAGATAGTTCCAGAACATTGTCTGAATAAATCGTGATAGTTTGTTATATAACTTTAAGTATATTACTAAATAATATAATTGAAAGAGTCTGGTAAATTTCTACTATTTTATAGTATATTGGTTTGAATAGCAAGATAAAGAGCTGTTGTTTGAATTTATATAAAATTACGTTGGGAAGTGATTTAAATGAATACGTGAAATATCATTATCATTATAACATTTTATCTAGGCACTGTAATCCAATAATTAAGTGCATTATAACACGGCTGAATACATCTTTCGAGAATTAGAGCAAGTATAAATAATTATACCGTTATCAGTTATAGAACATTGATTTGAGTGGGCAGAAGTTGACGAGTAATATATTAGATTAAATTATCTAAGTGGCTGATTATTCAACTAACATTTGCAATATATCGAGTAACACATGAAAACAGTATTAGTAATACAAAGAGATGGTCGTTGGTAATCTCAATTGATATTCGACTTGTAAAGTGCAAAGAACACATAAGGTTCATTTCAGAGACACCTGAAATATCATTATTGGTACGCAGTTACTAACGAGAGGGTGTATTTTAGTCGAATACAGTAACTAATAATATATGTGTTACAATCGGCTCACTTAATAGGTAATTTAAATACAATTTTAGCTCCTGGAACCATTTGGGTTTTCAGTTTGAGCAAGTTATCAGTGTGTAGCATTTCTGGGGTCTGCCTGAAATCCATAAATTATATTTACAAGCTAAAACAGATGAACTCGTGTTAAATCAGTATTTATACTAGTCTCGAACGTAACCTACATTGGAATGCAGGCAAACCTAGATATGTGAGGCGATTTACGACGGGCAGTTAAACTTGTAATGGTATTAATTAGTGGAAACTAATATATAAAAAAGAGAAGAATACTATTATACGTTTAGCGTTGGTGGCGGTACTGATAACAGAATTAAATTATTCTTGAGAGAGAGGAGGAGAAAATATGTTGATTTAATATCAACCAAAAAATATATATGAGCTCACGACAAAACATGAAATATAAAACAAGTTGAATTCCTGAGACGAGCTCAGCCGAATACAAGGGATTTTCAATTTGGCGTTTTTTTTTTCTTTGCGATTTTTTCTTTATCTTGCAATGGTTCACCCCAGCACGAATCTATTACCGAAAACAGCAACTCGATAGCTCATGTCCTTCATACCCAAAACCGTGACAGAAAATTGGCAACGACGACGACGTCGACGACAACTCGATAGCAATAGGGCTTTTCTAAAGAAAATCCCTAAAAATACAGGCCATTATTATATAATCTGGATCCAGAAAACCTCAGTACCTGGTAGATACAATCTACGAGCGCAAATGATAACTTGACATTTAAATCAATATCGTATATAGAAACTAGATTTTATGCAGATAGAGTTCATTTTATTTCAAGAAAACTCAAAGATTAGAACATTAGATAATATATAATATAAACCGTAGGTTAAATTAATTTAGTAAAGAGAATAATCACGGCGTACATTATTTAAAATAAATCGGTTAGGAATTTAATCTCACAGTTTAGTTTTACGTTTAGTTAGGTTTAGACGATTACAGCCAAGCTAGTGACGAAGATAGCCCATAGGGCTATTTTCCCGTTACATTACCAAGAGAGTTGCTGACCACGATTGTTCTTATGGCATAGAGTATATGCTCAACTCATTCGGAATCCAGTCGTATACGACGCACACGCAATTTCATACGTTAATGTTATGAAAATAAGGTAGGAAGCGGCGCGCACGTGACGCCTTAGAGAGCCGGCGGTGTTTAACGGAGGCAAATCTGTTGCAATCGGTTATTCTTACAATGGGTTTGTAGACACTCAACACTAAACGACAGCTGTCAAAATGCACTTCTTAGATTATTTCAATCGTGGTACTCACCAGTTCACCCAGTTTGACAACAGTCTCCAATTCCTCATCCGTCATCGCGCGGAGCCCATCGCCCGCTTTGCTGTTGAACTCCTTCAGTTTATCGTGGATCGCTTTCAGATTAGCTTGATCGAACCTGAGACGAAGAATTTATTATGTAGTAATGTTATAAGATGTAGTCTCATGATGTCACTGTCACCGTAGAGTTGAAATATGTGGTCCGAAATCAAGTGCAACGTTGGTGGCAAATTTTGCCACCAAAACATTGCCCTCACACACACAATGTGTGTGGAGTTTGGAATTATAGACAAAATTATTTTGGTGTATGTATAATGGCAACTTAAAATAAGTGTTTTTATATGGCAATATTCAGCCTTTATGAAATTCTCTTCCTGTAAAATCTCCGCAGCGGCAATACACGGTATAAGAAAAAATATATGTTTTTTATTTACTTAACCACCATCGAAGTATACCTAGTAGTCAAAAGTAGAGCAAACATTTTCAAATAATAAAAATACTATAGTAATACAATAGTTAATAGAATGCAGTTGGTTGTACTATGTATGTAGGGTCAACAAGTTTTAGACTAATGCAATGAGGGACTGTGTAAGCATTCATCGGATTCTTTATAATATTTTTAATATTTCTAAAGAGAATTATAGCAATACAGTGGAGTTCAGTGTCTACACATATAGAGACCGTAATCTTAGCAATCCATGGATTCTCCGTGCGGGTGCCGGGTCCATCGCGTTGCTGAGTTGGGAACTCGGGACAGTGCCTGGGACTTGCGACCCAAGTGTAGGTTTAGAAGGGGCCCCTTTTGTTGATGTACATCAACACTCACCTTCACTACCCAAGTTCCCCTCCCTGCCTAACCAAATTTGATACGAACCTATTAGTGCCGCTTTAGACATTCGTCCTAGTAATGAGCTTATTGTAGCTCTCGATAGGCCTAGATCTTTAAGTAGGTTATAGAGAGATTTTGCTGGTATACCTCTCGCTCCCACTTCCACTGCATACAAATTAACCACGTAACCGTTTTTGATTAATTCGTTTGTGAGATCATAGTATTTATTTTTCTTTATTGTGTGGTCCTTCGGTATATTTGTTTCCCACGGTACAGTAAGTTCCACAAGAACCACATGTTTTTAACCTCTTAGAATATAGGAATATGTCAGGTCTAGATGACGAAACCCCAACATCCTCTGGAATTTTGTAGTGCTTTTCATACGTGTCGATTAGGAGAGTCCAATCTGGGGCAGTATCTAAGATTGAATAAGGTTTGTTCCTGGGTGTTATGGATGAACCTTCAGACACAAAGTTGATATGACGTCTGTTAGTAGTCAATCCTTTTTGGGCTCTAGCTACTGCCAGACTCATTGCTTCACGTATGATGATAAGCACCTTATCGTGGCGGCGTGAGTAATGGCCTCTATCGAGAAGCACCCTACATCCTACTAATATGTGTCTAGCCGTCCCTATTGCCTCACCACAAGTATAACATTGTTTTTCTGTGGCCTTCCCCCACCTTACCAGATTACTCTGGTCTGGGAGGGTCATCTGAAAGGCGTTAAGATAAAATTTTAACAGGGCCGGCGACCAGTCATAGATCAAGGTGCGCCACTTTAAGGCCATCGGTATGCAGAACTCTCCCATTGTCAACCATTCATTTTGGATTTCCAAATAACTCTATAAGTACGTAAAACCATTAAGTTACCTTGGCAAAGTATTTCTAATTATTAGTATACATTAAGTCCAAAGGTGCCCTGTTTTATAAGGTATCGGAAGGAAGTGGTACGTATTAAGTTATGGCGGCCATGTCTTGACAATTCGTTACCGGCGCGGCGACTTTAATACTATGTTGCGCGGGCGCATAACCTTCATATACCTATTCCACTCGTATATAAAAAAAAACATTTCCGGCGCTTTCGTTCTAATTGATTATTTATTTAGCTGACTGTATTAGAATAATAAATAGCATTCGTAAAAGTTTAATATGGCTCTCATTAAAACTTGTCGTGATTAAAATCATTAAATAAACCCATTAATACCATGAGACTATACAAATAGGTAGTCTTTTAAATTCTAATATTATAAACTAGATATTATTTAAAGTGAATATTAGACAAATTTGTGCGGTAATTATAAATACTTGAATAAAGCTTTTTTCACAGCAATATAATACATTATATCATACATTAATCATAATACATTATACATACATATACTCATGCCTTTTTCCCTCCAGGGTAGGCGGAGACAACAGCCCGCCATGTGCTGCTGTCCTTACATACTTCACGAGCCTCCTTCACTGTCATTAAACCTTTCATGCAAGCCCGCCGGTTTCGAGTGCATGAGGTATTGATAAAAGGGCAGGTCAAAAACCTGCCCTTTTATCAATACCTCATTAATTTGATCAGTGTATGTCCTACGAGGTCGACCCCGGCTTGCCTGCCCACTTACATCTGCCTTATATACTTGGTGTGTCATTCGCTCAATACTCATTCGTTCCAAGTGCACAAACCACCTTAGCATATTAATCAAAATGTAATCAATAATTCCGTATTTCCGTCAATCCGTCAATAATACGGCAGTTTGTGCAATTATCATATACTTTGCTACTTTATCACTTTAAGGTTTGCTGGCTGAAAACTCAATATTTTGTTAAGCTTGCCTTTGTACGTAAATATTTAAAAAAAAATTTAAACCACTTAGTCAAGCAGTCAAGCACACGACCTACCTGATGGGAAGCGGTTATCGTAGCCTATGGACGTGTGCAACACCAGAGGCGTCACACTTGCGCTGCCATCCCTATAGAAACCTTCTAATGCCTCTTCTCTCTGCCTCTGCTCTCTTCTTGAAGAACCTTTTGTTTATGTATCACAAAAAAAAATATCTACAATAAAGTATATGAATACTTTTGTCGCTGACCGTACGTCCATTGCGCTCAGCTGGCAACTCATCAGTCCTATTAACATCTTTGGGACCCAAACCGAGGTTGGCCGAGGATCTTTGTGGGGTTGGTCCCCACGTAGGTTCATAACATTACCTAATATAAGAATCATGCGGTATGAGCTTGTTTTCTTCGGTGGTGGCGGCGGCCGATGTCATGTAAGCCCCCCCTCCGGTGAAGGGGTCGGAGGCCGAGGGAGGCGGCAGGCCGGGCACGGAGCCCGAGCCCGGTATGTAGCGCCCCGAGCCCGTGAATGGGTCCGCGAACCTGGAAGAGGCAAAGTTATGTGTTATGCATATAAACAAAATGGGTTACGTAACATTTATATTCAACTATTTGACCGACTCCAGCTTATCATGGGAAAATTTCGTAAAAAAATTGTATCCTACTGATAATATAAATGTGAAGGCATGTGAAGATATTTGTAAGTTTAGATGTTTGTTACTCAATCACGCTCTAATGGTAGAATGGATTTGGCTGAAATTTGCTACAGGGATAGATTATAGTCCAGATCAACACGTTTTATCCCTGGAATAGGTTCCCATGGGAAGCCGAACGGGAACAGAATTCTACACGGGCAACAGTTAACAGGTGGGATGACAATCTGCGAAAGACTGCGGGCAGATGCTGGATTCGGCAAGCTGAAGACAGGCCGCTAAGGCGCTCATTAGGGGATAGGTCTCCCCTACCTCCCTTCCTCTTCCAGCAGTGGACTGGTGGAGGTTGATGATGATGAACATTTAACATAAGTTCATAAGTGTTTGCCAACTAAATGAATGAGGAGAAAACAAAAAACTCACCCATTGCTAGATGCAGGTTGTGAATCCAATTTGGCGTTAGTGATGATGAAGTTTGCTACTTGCTCCAGATATACTTGTGGAAGTTCATGTCTGAAATGTCACACAATCGTTTTTAGGCCATTGTCTGGTGTCTAGAGATTGAAATAATTTGAAGCATCTTCGGTAGCTTAGTGGTTAAGAAGTAGGTACGTATCCTGGCAAACGTTCCCGACGTGAACCAACTCCTAACACAAGCCATTTAGTTTATCTGGAGGGTTTAATGGGAAAACTAGTCATTTCAGTTACTAGTACCGAGATCTTCGGGACCCTAGTCAACCTTACCTGCTGGCAGGTGTACTTGCTGATTAACAGACGAGGCTCTGGCTTTCGTTTCGGGATTGGGGGGTCAGGCATTAGTCGATCCCGCAAAAGATAAGCCAAATCAAGAGAAAGAATAGGAGAGCGGGTTTCAAACTACAAAGTGCAAGCTTTAGATGCAACCAGAACTAATGCTCTGGTGACGATGGAGGTTTCCCAGTATTCCTCACGGGTATAGTCAAGTGACCAATGTACTGTGATGATTTTTCCATTGTGTATTTAGCTGGCAACTTACGTATGTCTGAATACTTACCTATGTATGAATGCTTGAGCTGCAACCCAAGGGTCTTCATTCTTATTGAATGGCAACTTTATTGGTGGAGCACCATCCTTGATGTCGACGCTGAACACGAAATCGTATTCCTGCAAATAAATGTGTCTCCTTATAAGCCATATTCTCCTTGCGGGTGTGACTGTCGTATGTGAAGTTTGGATCAATTATTATTGGATTTTTTGTTAGGACATTCTCAGTAGTAGCCTTGGCAGATCCCAGGCTCCGAGGTGAAGGTCTCGAATGCAATCCCGACACAACGCTGTGAAGATCATGATTCTTAGTAGTAGTCGCGGAAAAAGTGAGCGACTATAAATAGACTGAACAATTTTTTTTGTTGATGCGTTTGACTACACCTGCATTTACAGTTGTGGTTCAGAAATTGATCATAGTAATAAATCTATTTAAATAAAAATGAATCGGCCCAAATGTATGTACGCGTATAACTTCCGAATGATTGCACCTAATTGGATAATTCTTTTTTTTTGTGTTTGTTATTGTCAGGACAAGGTTTGTATAAAATAAAATTTTAAAAATCATGGCTTCAGAATTAAACTCGGGCGGAGTAGGGGCAACAGCTAGGAAAATATATAAAAAAGAGAATTGCATATTACTTTTCCTTGGTACATAGTCTTTCCCTCACTGGCAGGGTTGGCTCCCATGACGTCACCAATTTCATTCCACGTGTTTTCTGCTACGCTCCATGAATAACATTTTACGTTCGTCCCGCGCCGAACTAACTTAGTTTGACCGTCGGATTTGCCTGGCTCTAGAAGTACTTCAGGACCAGGTAATCTGTAAAATTCGAGTAATATGTTAATTGAATCATAAACTGAATATCAACATTCTCTGTTCTGACAATAATACAAAAATAATTTTAATAGGATAACTGAACATAATTGTGAAACTTGTGAAAGTTGGTTGACCCCATACACATTTTTATTATTTTATTGACATTACAGGGTGTTTTTAGAGCCCCACCAATATCGTTGGAGTCCAAGCCAACCTTACTTGCAAGCCGGCACACCTGCTGCTTGACGACCAAGACTCTGGCGCAAGGTTTCCTCCTGGGGTTGGCAGGTCAGATGGCAGTTACTCCCATGAAAACTGAACTGGCTCGGATGCCAGTTGGAAAGTAAGATCCCCTTATTTATAAATTTTTTCTTTATACATACTCGGAAAGTTTGAATCCCCCGATTTCTTGCTGTTGAGCAGCTTGCATTTTTTGCACCTCTTCCTCAAACGCTTTCAGCGTTGGCTCATCTGCATACCTAGCCGGGTCCTTCGTGAACACGCGTACTACTCCATCACTGGAACCTGTTCACACAATCAATGTTATATGACAATATGAATAGTTTCATTACAATAAAAGGGATGAGTTTACCCTACTATTTCACGTTCGATAAAGTGTTATTGGGTTCTACTGTTGGTGAATTTTATTTAGCACTAAGGATTCATGGATGAAAGTTGACACATATTATACATACCAGTGACAATGTCTCCATTTTCTAAGCAAGTGACACTCCATACAGATTGTACTGGTAGTCGGATATCACGCACGCAGTCTCCCCCAGTCCATAAACGTACACTGCCATCCTCACCACATGTTGCAAAACCTTGCTCAATGGTTGGGTTTATACTAATACTAAAACATCATACTTTATTATTGGCATAAATAACAAAAAGAATTATAGAAGTATACATTACATAGCATAGTATGTATTGTGTGATTTAGTAATAATCTATACTAATAATAAAGTTAAAGACATTGTTGGAACATGCTATTCTCTGAAACTACATGGCCAATATAAAAATTCTTTTTGCATTTGATAGCCCAGTTCTTAAGGAGAGTTAAAGACTACTTAATATCACACTTCAACCCCTAGGAGCAGAGTTCAAAGAAGAAAATAGGCCACATCGAACATTAATGGCTTCTTTCTATTTGTGGCAGGAAATAACCAATAAAATTGGGTACTTACCTATAAATATAATTAGAATGTCCATAAAATGTATTGAGGCACTGTCCTTTGTTAGTCCATAATTTAATTGAAGCATCATTAGAGCAACTGAGGAATGTCTCCGCATTGGCCGTTACTATACCTCTAACACAATCTGTATGTCCTGAAATATTCACAACAGACTTCTTTAGAAAAATAAAGTTTACCATCCAATTTTTTAGCCAATATTCTACCACTGGTTATTTATGTGGTTATGTGGCATAAAGCAAAAATTTGTTTCCTGTAATGATTATTGTAATTGTCAAACCAAAAGCAGTTATGTGCACTTTTTTAGAAGCACATAGCAGTTCTTTTATATGAAAGACTAGCTGTCCCCCCATACTCTGAACCCCCGTGGCACCTATTTAACCAATACCTACACATATGGAAAATTGCCCGATTTGTTGACATATATGATGAATGCTCCGCTCCCCTCAACAGTACGTGATGATATATAACCTATAGCGTTGCTCAATAAATAGGTTATCCAACAGATTTTTTTTTTAAGATTAGTGCGTTCAGCCACACATATAAACAAACTTTTCATAATATTATAGTATAGATTGGTGTTAAGCACGTTTTGAAGAAGGGCCAGGTCAGAAATACCCGTAACCGGCGTGCATGTATGAAAACAATTATGAAAGTGGAAGAAGCGAAAGGCGTATGCCAAGATCGTAGCAAGTGGAAAGATGTTGTCTCTGCCTACCCCTACGGGAAAAAGGCGTGACTATATGTATGTATGTATGTATGGTGTTATGAACAACACTTCATACTCAAAATCTTGAAATCTCATAAATTGCAAATTGATTTTGATAATGACACCACATATTTTAGAACTGTACTGAACTGTAGAAAGCAAAAATTTTTTGTGGAAATTTATATGGCATGGCAGCATGTCATAAGTATCCCCAATTCCATGTTATTTTGCATTATTCTTTACTTATTACCTGTTAGTGTACTAATGAGAGATCCATCGTCTTTCTTCCATAATTTGATAGTTTTATCAGCAGAAGCTGTTGCATAAGTACCATTAAACAGTTCTATAACCGACCAGACTGCTGCTTGGTGCCCCTTGAGTGTCTTAGGGGTTGATTTCTGAGCATTAAGGTACCATACTTTGGCAGTGCTGTCCCAACTCGAACTATAAAATATAAAAAATTATATGTTTTCACACTAAAATAAGTGTAAAAGTTTGTTTCTATGTATGGTTGATAGACAAAGAATATATTTTGTACCATCACAATCATTATATTGTATATTAATTAGAAATTAGTAGATATACTACTGGATGGGTTATTCCTAAGTTATTACAGAGATCCAGTCACTATGTTTGTAATACCAGGGTAAGTTCAGTCAATAACAAAAGTAGCTTAACAAATTCTAATTTATTGATCACCTCTTAAACCTTTCATAAAATAATACACAAAACATGAATAATATTAACTTTATCTTCTGGGGAGTATAAAACTAATTATACATCAATTATTGGTACATGTATTCCAATAGAAAAAATGTTTTGTAAATATTATAGTGTCTATAAACTTTTGTAGTGGAGTGTACTTTATTTTATTCAATTACTTTTTTACAGGTACAAATTGATAATATCAACAATAACACAATGTAAATTATTATTATTTATTCAGCTAAAATATATTTTTAGCATATCATGACACACATACATGACACAATCTATGTTCAAAACAAAAAGAAAAACAATTCATAATACCACATTTTAAGGAGGTTTTAACACTGCCCCTTACTCGAGTCATGTGAGCACGAGCACCATCAATATATAACATAAACACAAGGCGAGAGTACAACAAAAAAAAAAAACTAAATGAAAATAAAAACTTAATTATGTACTAAGAGCATTATATTAACCCTAAGCATTTAATAAAATTATTATGTTTAATCTTAGGTAAAGCCTTTGTGAATAGATCTGCCTCCAATTCTGATGAAGGCTTATAATCTAAACGAATCAATTTCCTATTAACACATTCTTGGATGAAATGATGATGAACATCTATGTGTTTAGTCCTACGAAAACACTCATTCTCAACCATTTTCAGTGTACTGCGATTGTCATTATATATGATGACGGGTTTAGATTCAAACCATTCTCTATAATTGAGTTCCTGTACAAAATTACGTATGAATTTTGCCTCTTTTACAGCATTGCCAAGCGCATAATATTCTGCTTCTGTGCTAGAGCAAGCTACATTTTGTTGTTTATGGCTATGCCAATTTATTACGCAATTTCCTACTCTAGTTACAAACCCAGAATATGATTTCCTATCGCTTGTATCCCCCGCCCAATCTGCGTCGGATGAAATAACTATGTCCTTACTGCCTCTTTTAAAATTGAGTCCGAAGCTAGTTGTACCTGAAAGATACCGTAATACGCGCTTAGCAGCAGTCCAATGTGACTCATCATAACATGTATTATATTGGCTGAGCTTACTGCACGCGAACGCTATGTCAGGGCGCGTACAAACAGCGAGGTACATTAAACTACCTATTAGTTCCTGATACGGAAACCTTGGATCAATCTTATCAGCTTTTGGAAGATTAAAGTTAACTTCCATTGGAGTTGCTATGCTATAACATTCATTCATTCCAAACTTGATTAGGAGGTTTTTCACGTATTCAGACTGACTTAACTTCAAGATACCTTGCTCTCGGTTCCTTTCAACTTTCATACCTAAGGCTTGTGTCACAGGTCCAAGCAGTTTAATTTTGAAGTTAGAACTGAGCAATTTGTATAGCAATTTCTTTTCATGTTCATTAGAACTGAATATGAAGAAGTCATCTACATACAAGGCTATTATTACCTTATTTTTGAAATAAACACATTTCTCAGTTTTTAATTGTGTGTAACCATTGGTAACTAAGACTTTGTGGACTTTTTCATTCCAAGCTCTACTAGCCTGTTTAAGTCCATACAAACTCTTTTTAAGTAAACAGACTTTATTCTGCCCCTCAATCTCGAAACCAGTGGGTTGTTCCATATAAATGCGTTCCCTGAGATCACCATTCAGAAAAGCTGTATTAACATCAACATGTTCTATGTCCATGTCATTTTGAACACCAATTGCAAATAGTAAACGTAAAGTACAATGCCTAACGACAGGTGCAAAGGTTTCTTCAAAGTTGATACCATATTGTTGTGTAAATCCTTTAGCAACTAAACGTGCTTTGAATTTTTCAAAGTTACCACTTGGATCAACTTTTTCTTTAAAGACCCATTTGCATTTTATAACGTTACAATCTTTAGGTCGATCTACAAGTTCCCAGACGTTATGCAAAATGAGAGAAGTATATTCCTCCTGCATAGCATCTAACCATTGTTTGCTTTTCTCAGACTTCATAGCTTCATTGTATGTTCGAGGTTCACTCCGCCCCATAAAGCCTATTTCAGTGAAACAGCTCATATCATAATCTTCAAATCGAATGGGAAGACGGTGTGTACGTACAGGTCTAGAGTGTTCTGCGACCTCTGAATCTATTGAATTTAAGTTCATAGGCGCAGGCTCTGTATTTTCAGAAGCTTGAGTATTAATATGATTGACATTTTCAACATCATCAGTATCCTGAATAGATACATTTGGTGTAGCATATTCATCAACATTAGAGTCAATGTCAATTGTCTCTGTCTGAGAAGTGTTTTGATTATTAATCAAAACTTCAACAGTATTAATTGAATTGATAGAATAGTTATTTGACTTATTAGTCATGTGTTCAAAAAAAGAAAGAAAGTGTTCAAATGTGTTCAAATACCTCATAGTTTATTGCATCTTATGGTAAGATGCAATAAACAATGAGGTACTAATGTAAAAAAGTAACATTACAGAATATCTATACTATCAGAGTAACATAACAATAAATTAATAGATTCTTTAATTTAAAATGATAACTCACCTCATTAGAACTCCAGAGTCTCTACCAGGTTGAATACTGCAAACAGTATTCTCATGGCCTTCCAAAGTCAATTGAACCGAGCCATCTTGTAGGTTATATCCTAGTATCACATTATCATTACCCCCAGTCACCACAAGCCCATCGGGATAAGCTTCGCAAGGCGGCAACCAGCAAACACATGACACAAAATTTCTATGTCCTTTGTATGTAACTACGTTAACAAAGTCTTTAACTCTGGGGAGAAAATATTTTATGATATTGTCGAAAGTTTACGCGAATGTCACCCATTGAAATAAAACTATTTTTAACAGATTCTATCGCGATTTTTTTTTTTTTTTTACATTGATCCCGAAGTTTCGGTTGCTTTTCAGCTCCATGGTCACGGGGAGACGGGTCTCGGGTCAATGTAAAATATAAAATAACATCAAACCAATCGCGATAGAATCCGTTAAAAATAGTTTTATTTCAATATTTAGGCATATTATTATTGTGCACACTTGTGTGGAGAAATAAATAGGCACAAATTAATAAGGATACTAACCCTTCTGGATGCCACAGTTTCGCAGTTCTGTCGCGTGATGCAGATAATATACAGTATTCTTTTGTCGTTGCAACACATCTAACATCGAGCGAATGGCCACACAAAACAGCACTCAATTTATAATCTGGTACAGCCATTGTAAAAGTGTTTGTTTGTAAAATGCCGTAACTTAAGAAATTCAGAAACAATCGCGATGAACAAAAGTTGTCACATCATGTTGACGTATCGTGTGGTATACTGTCATTCACAGACTACATAGAAAGCTGTCATTGGCTGCCTCAGCTGGCTGCGGCTGGCTGGAACGCAATGATATTTTTGAGCTGGCAAAGGCACAAAAGTAACCTAGGCTCCGTCGGATAAACAGAACGGACACGGGACGTGTCTTTGTCACATTCCGCGCACCCCTTAACCGCGCGCAGGGGCGTTAATATACGCACAATCTCTTCTTCTAATATAGTAATGAATGAATAAATGACCTTTTCTGGGAACTTAAATAAACTTTCTTACGGAGGTACTTCATCCGAATATCGTTCCCGAACCTTGTTCCACGACTACAATTTTTGGGGAACTTTTGTTTCTATCACAGTCAGCAGACTTTTCAAAGTAGGTATACGATGCACAATTTGATTAAGCAGGGCTTGAAGATAAAATTTGTTACTTCTTAGTTACTTATAAGAAATACTGCACAGGATAATCAGACATGCTTGTTGGAGTTTGTAATAGGATGGACTCAACAAATCTTTATTTTATTAGGTACTTGAATTTCTGTGTTTACTACTTGTGCACAATTTGGCCGAGACAGCGGACCCGGGCCCCAAGGTTTACCTAAGCTTTGGATGCAACTGGGACTAACACTGTGATGATGATCATGCATGCTTATCATGACAAGGATACTCATTACATCGATGTGATCTAAATTAATGATTTAACCGCAAAACTTCTTTTAATATTCCCGATCATTAGTTCAAAACTCATAAGAATCAGATTCTGATGATGACTATTAATATATTATTAAATAAAATAGTGTATCACTCATTATTAAATGAAGCAGTTATTTATTATTGAATGATACATTATTTTGCGATGTATGTTCAAACATGCACGCAAGTAAAACGACTCAAGTTTGACTTAAATGCAAAATAAAAATAAATTTAGTAGGTATTCGCCCCCGCTGGCCGGCGGGGGGGTATCCGAAGGGATATCCGCACGAAAAAAAAAAAGGTATTATACCTATGTTTTTTTACTACCAATTCAAACAGAACCCCTAAAATAAGTTATGTTATGTGTGAAAATGCAAAAGCATATTATGGAGAATTATCCTATCAGAGAATATTAGGGGCACTCGCTTTAGAGTTGAGAAAACATAACATAATTTTAAAAAATAACAAAGACATTTTACACCGTGCTATCTAGCTAGACCTAAAGTTAGTAAGCCTAGCTTAACTAATTAGGTTTAGGTTATTTTTATTTTTTAAAGTGAAGCTTTTATTATTACATCGTCTCAAACTTTTTCGTCTGTGTGTTGCATGTCGCGTGACGGTCGGCCGCGGAGTAGGGATAAAGTGAAAGGCGCTCGTCATAGCAGCCAAGGTCAATATGGCGGTGCCTATAGTTCGCAGCAGCTGACCGTGTAGTGTCTATTACTCATTTGTGCCAGTGCTCCATGCTATTTTGTTTGTTTTTGTCAGTCTTTAATGTAAATGTTGTTTTTATACCCTTAATGGAATATTATTCCAAAAATTTTTAGTTAAATGTCTATAATGTGAAAAAAGTTTCACTTTTACCGTGGTTTCATAAAACCACACAATCCTTTTTTTGTAAATACATAGTTATTATAAATAGAAACACCCAAACCAATGCAAATGTATATGTGCATGTAGGTATAGAAAAACTTGCCTATGCTATGCCACATCGGTCGTTGAAAAATCAGTTTTAATGATTTTCTCCTTACAATTTTAACTGCATTTACTCTGTTGACAATTTGTTACAATGTATCTTTATATGTCTGGAGTACAAAGTATTAACAATATAAAACTCAGTAAATAACTGTAGATTTCCAATTGACATCAATATATTTAAAAAATAATAATAAAATGAAAACTTGATAATTATTTTTGATTATAACATAATTCATAACTTCCGAGAGATTGAGTTTAATGCAACTTAAAATTATGGCCCTATATTACCTTACCTTCCTACCTACCAAAGGTTTCCTTCCAATGTCAAGGGTATAAAAGAAAAGCCAATAATTGCCAATGTGCACCTACCCTTAAAAACCTTTTAAAAGGGACAGTCCCGTTAATAACGAGAAATATGGTCACGTCAGTGACCATATTTCTCGACATATGTCTCGACACTGGTGCCCAATATGATACGGTTACATTAAGTATGGGTTTCTTGCTTTTAAAGCGATATCTTGGAGATAGCGAAATAACAGTAATCACTGCGGAACTGTTACTATTTTTTAAATGCTGGACGAGTTGAAATGAAAAACACCTTTAATTATTGAACGAAATATTTTGTTATTATTTTTAACTGAAAACACTGTCTAAGTCTAAAATTACGCGCGAATCTTTAAGATTATTAAATGTCATTCAGTCCTATACAACATATCGTTACTCAGTAATGTTTTTATTAGCTTTATTCAGTTTTATATAAATACATCCAATAATGTATTTCAATGCCTGGAATTAGAATTGATTTCGCTATTGTGATGGTTTAATTATATAAATAAAATGAGGATCATCATAAATCATTTGTGTTTTTCAGTGTAGATAAAGCGTGATTTCTTTACAGGCTACTGTTTACTCAATCATCATTACGCAGACGTATTTTCGTGTGACAATACAGCAGGCAATAAGCTCGTCTCACTACTTTTTCGCTTCGTAGCGCCCCAGTGCGATCGGAACGGTGACCGGCGCTATAGACTATACATACCGACTCTGTTGTACATACGTAGTGTAAAGATGGCGTCGACGGTGTGTGTTTCTAGGTGCCGACTGTTAGCAAAATTAGAAATAAATCGTGGTTTGTGTTTATCACCGATATTCAGGGATTTGTCAAATAGCAGGGTGAGTATCTGATGTTTTGCTATGAATAGATAATCTTATAAGATACTGTTTCATATATGATTACTGCTTCGGAGACCAATTTTTGATATGCACGTGCATATACCTAAACCGTATATAATATCGATAGCAGCTGTCAAACGTCAAAAAATTGTTTTTATTTTTTGTGGTTATTTTGTTTTTATGACTCTTATTATTTGAAAGGGTGAATGACCTTTTACTAAATGGGTAGTTATGGAGGTATTTTAGCATATAAACCGGCATTTTTCATAATAAAGAGAATTAAATAGAAGATTTAAATGTTTTTCTTTCTTATCACATCACGTTTACTTCTGATGAACATGTTGATTCGCCAGTTACAACCGGCTTTTTTGCAAGTATATATTGTTATATAAAAAACGTAACTGTTTTACCTATATAGTAGACACGTAAAAATGTTGAAAGATAACTCGTATAAATTACGGGTTTTATTCAGATGAATTCGGATTTATTTAGATATCATAATTCTGTTTAGAATCTAATGTGATACCTACTCATAGAAGTCTTTCTAGCTACCTATTTAACATTTAAAATCTATTTTACTCTGTTAAATATTACTGCACCAGTATCAGTATCACTAGTGGCTCAGCATTGTTTTGTTTATGGACGCAAGTCCTTAGATAAGGCAATGAATATCCTAGCTTGTAAAACATCCAGACTTGTAGGTTCCTGATAAGATTAATTATATTCTACTTGTATACACTTCAGTTCAGAGACGTAGGTATGTACAGTTCAGTGGTCAATTAACGTCTTTTGTATCCATACAATTGTCGTAATGTTTTTTCTGTTGAAAGATTTCAGTTTGTTTCTTTTCTTAAATTCATAATTTGATGTAGGTAGGTATGTACTAATTTGTGCGTTATTTTCTTAACTAGCTATGATTGACATAATTATACTTATACTCACGCTTGTATACTTATTTCGAAGGGATAGGTAGAGTTGTATTTTTTCCGTCAAATTAGGGCGAGTTCCGTAAAGTAATTTGTAACTTCGACACTCCGATCGATGTTGAGAATATAATAGCAGTAACACGTCCTTTATAACCCGAGGGGGCCATCTCGAAAACGGAGATGGCCCAGGGTCAGTCGGGGTAGGGCACGCCGCAATAGCGGCGGTAAGGCCCATCATGGAGGATTAGCTAGAGTGGCGACACGGAAGCCTCTCGTTCCGACTGACGCATGTGATCTCCGGGAAGTAGTGCTTCGGGGACCACCTGCATCGGATCAGGAAGGAGTCAACGCCTGAGTGTCATCACTGCGTCGCGAGCGAGGACTCAGGGCTGCACACGCTGGCGGACTGCCCGGCGTGGGAGGCGCCGAGGCGTGACCTCGTGGCAGCCATCGGGGTATGGCCGGCGGGGGGTATCCGAAGGGATTTCCGCACGAAAAAAAGGTACCTACATGAAGTACAAAACCTCGTATAAATGAAATATTTCCATGTGAGAAACAAGAAATCTTATGTCAACTACATAACTATAGTTATAAGAAACTACCCTTAAACTGTTTATTCAGTGACACCTTCCTTTATAAACAGCTGACAAGTTAGAAAAAGCTTCATACCTACGAGCGACGCTAATTTGCAACAATCATCCTCATATTCTGGGCTGACAATTGAATTCTGCTTTCCGTAATAGGCATTCCGAAAAATCGAGCACAATCTTCTGTCAACAGCCGGCCGGTTCACGCGATTGAATTAATTTACCGATTGTAACCTTGTATAGCCCCTCATTTGTAACTACTGAGAATCTTATTTCACTACTATAATATATAAATAAGAAAATTTGAATGTATGCATGGGCGGATGGATGGATGTTTGTTACTCGATCAGGCCAGAATAACTGAACAGATCTGAATTACATCTGGATACAGAGATTCCATCATTATCTTAGCGTTGGCTCCGAGGTGTTCACCTCGGAGCCCGGGGTTCGCTTTCCTGGTTTTTCTTCCTCCACTTCGCACGATTTTGGGCACCCATGGCAGTGAGACCATAGTACGTCGGCCATAGACGCACTGAGATAGATTATAGTTTAGAATAGCATATAGGCTACTTTTTATTCTGGGAGTAGATACCTGTAGATCACGGGAGCGGGTTCAGTATTCCACATGGGCGAAGTCGCGGGTAACAACTAGTCACCCATATACATTCTTTACTTCCTATGTCGTATAAACAGTAGATAGCTTTGCAAGTAATGGAATTTACAACTTTTCAGTTAGTCAAAATACCTTTTTTTTTATTATCGTGCGGAAATCCCTTCGGATACCCCCCCGCCGGCCAGCGGGGGCGGTTATGTCGGGCTTGCACCGACTAAAACCGCACGCCGTCTCGGGTCTTCAGACGCCGGGGTGTAAGGTTACCCATAGAGCATATCCCTCGCACCCCGGCTGACCCTGGGCCATCTCACCACTAACAGCATCGCTCATCCTGTCTCCTCTGAAAGCAGAGGAGTACGGAGAGCGATGTGTTCCCGCCACGTTGGGTATTGGCCGACGATCAATGCCAACCCTATGAAGGGGTGAAGGGGAAGCCATTGACCGCCGCCCAGGGTGTACCGGCCGCTCCGATTCCGTTCCCACCGGACTGCAGCGGGATCGGAATCGGAGCGACACTCGAGGAGGTTACCCAACACACACCCCTAGTCAAAATACCTATGTTCTAGCCTGAAAGAATTCAATTTACGGACAACACTTAGACTAAGATCATTTCTTATAAGACCGAAAACGTGGCTACTTACGGAACATTCTAATAAGTCATACTGGAAGCTTTCGAGTAAATTCTAGAGGATGAATTAAAATTTCATGCAAAATTCTCTCGGTAAGAAAGTTAGGTAGATGTATGACAATTTTTAACCGACTTCAAAGGTGGTTCACTGTTTATCTGATATGTTTGTATGTAAACATACCAGATAAACAGTGAACCGAACCGAGTTTACAATTTTCTCGCGTTTGGCTGAACCGATTTTGACGGGTTTTATACGGTCCACTGTAGGAGGAGAAAGAAAACAAGAAATCGAGAGAGTGGTACATGAGGTCTCGGATTTGATTCTGGATCTGGTAGTGTTACTGGCCTTTTCTGTTAAGATAATCTCAGTAACAGCAGGAGGTCTGCATGAAGTGCCCTATTGTCAACAATAGCCATAGCAATATATAATATAATGCGTGGATAAGACAAATACCTCTGATTACCCCTTAGGGGATATTATATATAGACGTGCGCAAACAAAAAAGAATCCTAAACTGTCACGTCGAGATCTGTGATTACTTACTCTTGTAGATTAGTACTACACAAATAAATTATTCATGTTACTTTGTTGTCCTTCATACGGTGATAAGAGCATCGACCTGACCGATGTGTGCTTTATGTGTTAGCATCTACGGTTTGGATATGATTTAGTTCAGTCACATGTTGAATCTCGGTCATTCTATAATGTGTTTATCCCTTAATGAATGAGATTGAGTTGAAATCTATTTTCTCAGGAACTACGAGATTGTTTTCTGTTCTGATTTTTTGATATACGAAGAGCTATTAAGTATGATAGTGTTGACTCCGGGATACTGTTTATATTTTAAAAACTTTAGTCAATGAAATTCATGGAAAATAAATTACGTTCAAACTTGTGAACGGTCTCGGACCACTATAAAATAATATATGTTGAAAATTGTATTTATTTAAACATAAGATAATGGTGACGTTTCATAACGACAGAACGCCGCAGAACTATAATGTACGAAGTACTCTTTAAACTGGACTAAAAATAGAAATCAAAACTACGTAAACCACAAAGTATGTACTACACCACAGTGTAAATTTAGACTTTAAAGAAAAATTTGTCTAAATTTAATCCAATGCCAGATAGAATCAAGTTGCGAAATTGAAATGAAAACATTTTAAAGATAGACGAGTGAGTTGCGCACCAGACACACCAGAATCGACACCAATATTCTGCTAAACGTGTGTAGAGTTGTTGCGAAATGTTTAAACAACAAGATTTCTGACGGCTGATTGATATCTTCAGATTACGTGAAGAATAATTCTTTCGCTAAGAAAATGTACGCGCCTCATAGACATTGTTTATCGTACTCGTATCGTAGTATCCAACAACAGAATAAAGGTCAATAACTAGTATAAAAACATTACTGTATTAACCTTGAACTTCACGTATGTAAAGTATTCTCGTATTGCTATGCGATTTTTAAACGAGCAAATTCAAGCAATTCTCATTTGTATCGTGATCACGTGACGTAATATTTAATGTGAACACATGATGACGTTGTTTATCATGACGAAGTCGTTTAGTTTTCATTTGATCATTAATCACACGTGTTTTGGGAAGTGAGTTCAATTTAACGTTAGTCATGCATAAATCTAGATTTTAGTCACTTTCCTTGTATCTATTTTTGTTAGTTACATACATATTAACAAAAATAGTTACAAGGAAAGTTTAACTTTATGGTTAAAATTTTACACTTATAATTAAGAAGTTTCAGGGTCTCAAACCCACTAAGTACTTATACCACCTTGTGAACCACTTACCATACATACAAGAAATAAGAAATTATTCAAAATATCAATAATTATCATCAGGTTGCATTTTTTTTAATATTTAGGACACGTCAATTTGACTTCACCTCGCGTAATGGTAAGCTGAAGGTAAAGTCTCAGGAAAGAGTGTCACCATTAGATACGCGTACCATGTTTACAATGGTGGCACTCAGCTTGACGGCCTCATCAGAAGAGGATTGTCGTCGCAGCACCGTGTGACACCCACCGGTTCCACTAGTGCTGCGACCACAATCCCCTGCCCGGCTATGAACTTGCTGACCCCTGAACGCAATCAAACCGAAATTGGATTACTATGGAGGTTTTTTCGCACGTGCATCGTGCACGGTGGTACTTTTTTTTTTTAACCGGCCGAATTTTGTGACAAATTTGTGTCATCAAATTTCTACCACCAGTGCGTTGCATTGATTATGACTCCATGTTGTCCATTTATAATCGATGTTGTGTATTATACTAATGCATTTTTATTACATTTAGAATTGAACTTTGACAACTTCATACTTTCTGCTAACTTCCTTCCAACACTGCTCGAGCGTGCATCCCAATGAAGTAAAATGCAGCTGTCATCCATTATCTTCCCATGTGTCATACAAAGCGGCAAAGGGATATTGCTATTCTCTATTGGACAGTAAACATTCAGCCCCTCTTGTGTTTTCTTTTTTTTTTACTTGCGGAAATCCCTTCGGATACCGCCCCGCCGGGCAGCGGGGGCGGTTATGTCGTGCATCGACTAAAACCGCACGGTGTCCTGCCCAAGTGTCCATTGCCGGGCACCCCGGGTAAAGATAAAATAGCCCATTGACAGTAATAAACTCGCCCCCCCTATTACGTGAAATGGTACTAAACACACTTCTACCTACCATTTCTTTTATCATAGGTAGGCCTGCCTTTGACCAATATCTTACCTGCTCAGTGGTGATGTGGTCGACGATGGAACACGCTTGCCCAGAAGTAAACCTATCTTTCCTGAAAAGCACAATGAACATATTGCCAAAGTATTTCGTGTGTGTGAGTGAAATATTCACCGTATAACCGCTTCGGGGAAATTTCTAAAGAGTTCCTATATGGATATGTGTTTGTAGATATGTTGTGTGTAGTTTAAAAAGTTGGTACACAATGTTAATAGCCGAACACTTAAAAGAATTATCGCAAAAGTCATATTTCCGTTCAGGAATCGTTTAACATTCACAAGTCACAACTGTATGACTATACAGTTGTGACAAAAATTCATGCATGTTATTTGGTTATTTATGTTCCCAGACAGTAATAAAATGATGAACTAATGAGAACAAGACACAATGACAGTATGCGTCGACCGGCTGCAAAGTAGATACACGCATATCATAACTCTTTGTGTAAGATCAGAAACTCTTACAATGAAGATATTTGAGACAATACTTAAATAATATGGTACTAGGGATGCGATGCAGTTAGCCGATCGCAAGAAAATTAAGCTGAGCGAGCATTTATTTTTTTATTTTAAAATCTGAAAAAAACAATTTTTGCCCGCGCGAACTTTTTCCATTAGTTTCAATGGTAAATTTGATTTTCAGTGATAATTCCTCAATGGTATGTCCGATTTTTAATTTTATGGTCTCAAAATATGCCCCTAGATTGTCATTATGACCATGCCTTTGGTTGAAATCAGAATTGTGGTTGCAAAGGAGAATATCCGAGTTTGTAAGCGGCTATCCCGCTTATAATTATGCGCTATAAATGCCAATTTTCAGTTATAGGCAAACAAAGCTTTCACGTTTTTATGAGCTTTTATTTAACTTGCTCTGTTAGTTTGTGTTTGTTAGTATAGGTCAAATCTTGAAAGCCCTTGATGCTACATAATGTCCAGGGTCTGAAGATGGAGACAGATTTCTGAACTAAACAATATAAACCCGTCAAGTTTGAGCTCATTTGGTTTGTCTTGTTGTGCACTTACTTCTTAGTAAGACAGCGGAAAACTGTTCTCAACAGTGAAGTTCGCGAGTTTGTAGTTCGTTTGCGAGACTATTTTGCTCGTGAACAACAAAATGGCGGACCCTTGTTACCGCTTGACAATGTTCGCGATCGTGTAGCCGATGCTCTAGGAATCGGAAAGGCTACTGCTTCTCGAATAACAAAGGAAAAATTTGGGGAGTCGTCCATGGAGGACAATAAACTATTAACACCAAAGAAGAAAAGAAAAGGTTATGTCATATAACAGAACCTGATGATTTTGATTTAGATTTATATTTATGGTTACTACCTACGAGGTGAACTACCGACCTGCCAGAAGTTATTATCTTCATTAAAAGCTGCAGAACTCTTCAAAGGCGGTGCTACTTCTCTTAGAATTGTTTTGAAAAAATGTGGATTTCGCTATAAAAAATGTGACAAGAGAAAAATATTAATGGAGCGTACTGACATAGCTTTACTACGATGCGATTTTCTTCGCAAAATCAAACAAATTGATAACTGGGAGAAGGTAGTATACCTTGATGAGACATGGCTGAACGCCAATCATACTGTAGGTAAGGCATGGACGGATGACACAGCCAAATCCAGCACAAAAACTCCTGAAGGAAAGGGCCAGCGCTTAATCATTTGCCACGCTGGCACAGCTACAGGTTTTGTGCCGAATTGCCTGTGGGCTTTTAAGTCAGTGAAAACAACGGAGTACCACGAGGAAATGAATTTCGAAAACTTTAAGACATGGTTTATAAAACTATTAGAAAATTTGAATGAGCCTCACTATATTTTAATGGACAATGCTTCATATCACTCAGTTCAAATTAACAAACCCCCCAGCAGCAATAACAAAAAAGCTGAAATTATAGAGTGGTTACAACGCAATGGTGTGGAAACTGACAGTCAGATGTTAAAAAAAGAGTTGGTTAGACTGTTGAACTTTCACAAACAACAGACGCACCCATCATATTTTTTGGATGAATTGGCCAAATCAAATGGACACACGGTAATTCGGTTACCGCCCTATCACTGCCAATATAATGCAATCGAGTTGATATGGGCGCAGATCAAAGGTATCTATATTTGGTATTTATATAATATTATGTATATGCATATATTTCTAAAAATAATTACTAAATGTACAAATATTTTCAGGTCATGCAGCTAGGCATAACACAACTCCGCCATTCACGGCAAATAAAATGATGGTTTTATTGGAAGAAGCTTGCGCTCAAGTGACAGCTGACGATTGGCGAAAAGTGGTCGAAAGAACGAAGAAAATTTGCTTACAAGACTGGGATCGAGATGTACAATACGACAATATCATTGACCAACCGTTAATAATAAACGTCACGGATAGCTGCAGTTCAGACTCAGATTTTGAAGATCCGATTGACCCTGTATCAGATTCAGATTGATATAAATAAAATACAAACTCAAAGCATTTGTTTTATTTTTCCAACAAATTATCGATATTTTGTTTATCGATGTGTCCCTTCTTAGTCGATAACAGCTTGACGACGTAACTTTTGCAGCACGTACCATGTACATTTGCATTGAGTTTTTTTCTATTATTTCCGAACATTACGTAATAATTTCTTAATAATCATTTTTATAATTTACAATTGTACACAATTATGATTTTTTCGACTTTTTAATGGACCTCTAAAGGATTTGATGTGATAGGACGTCAGTACAATGTTAAGCGCTAACGAACTGTCATAGGGATCATAATGCGACGAATGCATGCATGGATGGATGCGGATTATAATGCGACGAATGCACTTTAGGCGATTCCGAAGTCTGACCTTCAAGAGTGCTTTAATAAGTGGAAACATCGATATTAGCGTCTTGTTCTATCAAATGGAGACTACTTTGAAGTATGCCACCCCCCGGATGACGAAGAATTAAACGAGCGCCGAGAAATCGAGGTAGGTCGGATACTTTTGGGACAGACTACGTATATCAACTTTTGTCGTAATAAATAATGTCATAATAAAAGAAGGTACCTGTCAAGAGTGGAAAAGATAGAATATTGTAGGATGTTCTATCTTTTCCACTCTTGACAGTAACACATAAGAGAATTAAACATACTTCAACACTTTCAATTATTTATGAAAGAAGATAAATCCTAAATCTTAATAGAGAAACACAAAGACCCATTTAAAATATTACATACCACAGACAATAATGAACTAAAACTGCATGCAAACCCAAAAGGATGTCACCACGGTTGGCAAGGTTATTCTGTGCACAGACAATAAATTATCAGGTCATTGATCTGAAACTATTCAGATACATAACGTACACTTGATAAAAATATCACTTACACACCTATATTATGAATTATGTTATTATGTATTGTGACCAGAATCTGCTTCTTATTATGTAGTCAGTCTTCTTGTATAATCAGGTCAATAACAACTTTATATGTACGCTTGATGAATTTTGAAACTTGACTGGTTTGGTAGAATACCTACTTTTAAATCTATGGTGTGAGCGAATAAGAGCGCCATTACTTGGCTGGTTGTCAATAAAATAAGAGGTCAAAATGCGCTTTCTCATTAGCAAGAAAACGAAATGTCATAAAACTTTCGGTAGGCTAACATTTCAGGGGTTTTAAGAGGTTATGGTCATTAACAGATAGGACGATATCATTATTTAAATATTTAATACTAGCTGTGTCTCGCTGTTTCACCCGCCGTACTCGGTTTTATTCCACCGCGTCGCATCACCCGTCCGCCGCATCTTAATCATCTAATTTTCTTATTACTCGACTCCTAAAGGTCCTTGTGTGATGCTAGCCTATGAAATACCCTGGGACTACCGACCTCCATGATCGGGGCCTGAGGACGGCCGTTGGCCGACTCGCCGTCCTTACAGAAGCAGGCCGTGGCGGAGGCGTGTCCTGTGTGCCCTACACACGCCTGCCAACTCACCGAAGCGGGATAAAACCCGACCCCACCTGGCGAGGCCGCGGCGGCGGCCAAAGTCCGCCGGCAACCCTGGGGTTATCCTTTCGAGGGCTTACCCGGGGTGCCCGGCAACGGACACTTGGGGAGGACACCGTGCGGTTTTAGTCGAGACACGACATAACCACCCCCGCTGGCCAGCGGGGGGGTATCCGAAGGGATTTCCGCACGTAAAAAAAAAAAAGCCCATGAAATACCCTAAAAAGTAGTAGGTAGATAATGAGTGTAATGAATACGTGCTTCGACAATACTTTTATTGTTATGCACTAGCCAAAGCGAGAACGGGTTTCTCGCTTTGGCTCTGTTTTTAGCTAACATTATAAACATATGCCTGATATATAGCTTATGTCACACCGGCATAATATACCTTTCTAACTCGCTACTAAATCAGTGTTCATTGTTCATGCCGTTTAGCATATCGTCACAGAAATTGATAGGCAGTTACTTGAGTTGTATAGCACAGATACTACTAACATTACAACAATTGAAAACGGAAAATATTTTTGCTTGATCAATTTTCTTATAAATTAACTGTTTATTCCTATATCCTTGGGAGTTATACTAGCTGTAGTATTTTATATGATTTGTCCGCAGCCATTCGAGCATACTGTTCGTTTCAGATAACAGTGGCATATTTTGATTAGTTTTCCCTGCATTGTAATATAAGTAAATAAAGACGAAACTAATTAGGTACTTAGTTTATTATAGTTAGTATATCAACGCTCGGATCGAAACAAGTTAACGTTTTTATCACTGTTCTAAATGAATTACCTTTAACATGGCTTAATACTTACGTTATTTATTTGATACGACTATTAAAAGAAAAGCAAAATCTAACTGGGGTAGACTGAATGTGGAAGGGGATGGCTGGGTGTTATTGCGGTAACTGAGAGAGCGATATATCTAAGTACCTTGCATCTTTTCTTTTTCGTGCAGATGTCCCCACGGGTACCCCCCGCCGGGCCTGCTAGCCCCAGAATATTAAAATTTGGTTCATAAACTATAACATCAGCAACTAAATATTATATACAGGAAATTGTTTAATTGTTGTGTAAATGTCCGAGATGATTAAAAGCCGTGAATTCAGTTCTTATCGCTGGCTTGCAGGCCAGTGGCGTCACCACGTAGCTACATTTCTGCTGCCGACAACTGAAACTATAAAATTCGAACCATCTCTTGGCACGGGCAATCTACTCTTGTAAATAATGGCTGATAGTTGCAATAACTGCAATCGTTGAATTGTTCGTTGTTATTGTAATAACAACGAACAATTCAACGATTTAACAACATAATAATTTATATTTACAGTATTGTAATACTTTAAAACATAAAATATTATATGTTAAAATTATGTTTACTAACATCTGTTGATATGGGAGATAAACATCACACGAGGAACAAGCATCTTATCATCAATCATATTAGATTATGTAGGTCATCAACAACAGATTTCATTTCAAGATTTCAACCATGTATGACTAGATTTTCTTCAAACCATACATTTCTCTTCATTCTTAATCGATCTCATTCGTTTCAAGTAATTGTTTCATCATCTTCATCAGTATCTCAGCGTTTAATTCCAATTAATTCCTTTTACTCCTTTTTAAAATACTTATTATTTACTGTTTTCAGTGAATTGGATCGTACTGGCTTGTATTCATTAAGTAATCAATACACTAAGCACCAACAATTTGTGTGAATGCGATTAGGAGAGTTTTGTGAAAGGAATGAAATATATCTGACTCATAGAATGTCGACGAATTCAAAACTTTAATTTGAAAGTCGTCATTTGAACTACGACATTTCGTGGTGATTATAGGCCAATCGGGACTTACCTTAGCATACTGGTATTGCTCTGAATATTATGTTACAGTAGGTGTTAGATTGGGATAGATAAGGATCGAGTAGAAAGATAGTTATTATTTATAATAACGAAGTGACTAAACCCTTATTTTCATTGTTTACCAGGAGTCATGGTGTCGTCGGTGGCGGCCGACACGCCGCTGCTTTTTCACAAGCGCTTGTGCACACGGATCTAAAACAACTTCAAAACTCGACCACGAAAAATCTGAGGGTAAGGATCTAGGACAAGCAATAATCACAGCATTCAAAAAATACATTTAATATAGAAATTAAGATACCATCACCATAATACACTTTGATTGGGAATCTTAACATGTCTATGTTAAAATAATATCTTATTTCTAATTTAGATACATGTATAATAAACTAAATATTAATAATAATAGGTACTATATTTGCTACCAATAATTTATTAGTGTTATTTGAATACAGATCACATTTGATGTCAGCTAAAGCTTATGATAATTTCTATATTCATTTTATAATATTATTTTAATGACTTATTGCTATTTAAACTATCGTAACACGACTCTAAAACTTCAAATTCTTCGAACACCATTTCTCCAAATTTTCCAGGTGTAACTTTACCTTGGTCTAAATTATCATTTACATAGTAAAATTTCTTTTCAAAGGTGTGAGCGTTAGTTGCTTGTTTGTCGGTTTGACTTTCAATTTTAGTATTTTCTGTACATTCTTCTTGCAGTTCTTGTTTTGGCTCCTCTCTTATGGTCTCTGAAGTGATAAACTGTTGTTGTGGTATAACTTCAAGTTTTTTGATATTTGCTTCATATTTTTTGATAGCCTCTAACTTGCTTTTTATTACGTCTTTTTTAATTTCAATGTCTTTCTTTTCAAAAGGAGTCTTAAGTATACCTTTACTATAACTTTCTAATCTACAAATTTTATTTTTTACAGAATTTTCGTCATCATGATGTAATAATGGTGGATCTTCCTTTAACGATTGTTTCATGTATATATTACTTGAGTGTTTATTTTCATCAGTACCGGTTAATTCCAGTCTGCTGCTACAACTGTTTGATTTGACTAACTTAAACTTGAATCCTGGAAATGTCTCAGTGTGTTTGTTTGTGTCGTTATCATGCGTTTGATCGACTGGGTCGGATGTAATATTAAAAATACGTTTGTCGGAAATCGGTTGTCTATGTTTATCTGCTGTTAAACACGAGCATTTCTCTCCTCGGCATTTTGTTTGACATGAATAACAGTCTCTGCTGCAATTTTTTTGCAAACTTTTGATTTCTTCCATTATAGCTTTGGTCATGGGACTTACTGTTGAACCAGTTTTAGAATTTAGTACTTTTCCACCATAATACGTGACTGACGTTCCACACTCTCTAATTTTTTTCAAGATGTCAGGGCTCACATATTGACTTTCACAACAAAAATCTTGATTCATAGAGTCACATAAATATTCATCGCTTGAGCTGTATACAGTGTCTTTCATATTTTTGTGTGAATATGGGCTTAAGGCTTCATTTTCATACTCGTTGTTAGAACTGAGGTCTCCACTCGAAACTCCACTAGAAAGACTAACGTTGTCCCACTTTTTAGGGCCATAGTTTGTATCTATTGTTAACTGTCGAATCACTTTCTTTCTGCCATTCTTACATCCTTTAGATTCCTCACTAAGGTTCCGATAAGATGTTGCTCGTCTCGATAAACCAATATTTTCTTCAATTAATGGTGGGTCATGCGACATGGGACTTTTCATTTTTAATGTGTCTTCAAATAAGTTTCTTACTTTTTTAACTGTATCAGGGTTTGGCAATTCTTCTTCAATTATTTCTTTATTCACTCGAATGGGATGGTAAAAGAAATGTCGGCGTACTGAACTTTTGGGTTTCTCAATTTGACAAGCACTTTCGTTTTTCTTTAATAAATTCGTTGGAATTTTGCATGTATCTGTATTTTTTCGTGGTGCTGGCTCAACTTTTGTTCTTACTGGTTCAATTATAACGATGTTATTATTCACTAATAATTCTTGAAATCTATAATCTTGCAGATATTGTAATAGTCCATCAAATTGAGCTTCCTTCCGATAATTCGCAATCATACTATTTTTAAATAGTTCTGATTTCATTACTTTATATCGCACGTGGTCAAAATCATCACCATCTGTTTCATAGTTCTTTGCTTTGATAAGTGTAGCTTGAGTTTTTTGATTGTCATTATCCTCGCAACTTAACTCCACTATCTCAATCTCCGGTGTATCTCTGCATAATTCTAATTCAGATTTCTTTATTTCATTTTTGTCGTATGTGTTGGAATCAAACTCTTTAATAATTTTATCTAAAGTTGATTCTTCTATTTCAGAATCACTTTTAACTTTCTCGACTTCATCCTTCCATAGCTGCAATTTAGTTTGGCTAATTTTACGTATACTGTCAACAATTTTAACATTCTCCAATGATTTGACAATATTCCCCACGGAAATTTCTGATAAATATTTGCTGTCATCATTTTTTAAAGCAATATTTTCTTCTTCCCCTTCAATATTGTTGTTGTTATGGCTTATATCTTCTGGTTTTACAAGGTCTACTTTGAAATTATCTTTACAATCTGGATTTTCTACAAGCTTAGACCAATAGTTTTTCACAGAATTAATTTTTTCCTGATATTCGATATCTGTCATTATTGCATTATTTAATTTATCTTTAACTGTATTGTCATTTTTAGGGGATTTATGTTCTTCTTTCGTATCCGTTGTAGTAGTAACGTCAGTTTTTTTATTAATGCCCGTATTTGACTCACCATTGTTATCCGACTTCGTTGGCGTGTTTTGTTTTTTATTTTTAGAATCAATTACTTGTAAAACCTGAGGTCTAGTCATGTTGGAGCTCTTAAGTGTGTATACAGGTGGTTCTAAGTTTATTGGGTTGTTGTCTTTTATTATTAGTTTTGCTGGTGGTTTTTCAAACTTATTTTGAACAAATGCAATTTTATCACTTGTTTCTTTTTTCAATTTCGGTATAGTTGTTTTGACAATTTTGTTTAATTTTATTGCTATAAATGGATCTTTAGGCGTATAGTAACTTGATGTATCAATGAAATTTTCAGTTGACGTAGTCTTAGCTTCTTTTGGATTTTCTGTAATGATGTCCAAAAGTGCTTTTAATTCCGTTTTTTGTGTGATTTCGTTTTTTGTAGTTGTATTTACTTGATGTTCCCGTTGTGTCTCCAGCAACTTATCATTTGAGTTTTGTGTAAGCGGTGGATCAATTACGATTGTTTGGTGACCGCTTAGTGGAACTATTGCAATATTTGAATCTGAAGTTGTTTTGAATGATTGCACTCGTGATAATAATGAATGAGTGGTTGAGTTTTCTATAGGCTGTGATGTTACTATAGAATCATTAATTTTAGTTAAGGTTTCTTCTACAGATTCTGGGCTAGGAACCTGATCAATTTCGTCCTCAGGTGGGTCCCGTTGACGGAGAGAATAATGTTTTTTGATCACAGTTTGTGGCTTTTTGTGTTTAGATGTTTTAATAATATTATCGTTTGAATAAGATTTTACTACATTAAGCTCTGGCCTGTAACTAGAATTTGATATTTTCAAACTTTCAGATTTCGTGATTAACTTGTTGTTCCGAATCGTTCCTTCTATTTCATTTATTTCTCTTTCGTTTTGGTGGTTATCTGATCGAAAATAGTTAGCTTCTTTTTCATCAGCGTTAGAGCTATCAACAGTTATAATGGATTTCAAATCGTCTTCCAGTTTAGCAAAATTTTGCAATAAGTGGTGTTCTGAATATTCCGGTAGGTAAATACTAGTATTTGCATTAATTTTGATATTATGAGTAGGTTTTAGGTAATTATTTTTCAATTGACCGTAATTTTCGGAGCCTTTGGATGATAATATTTCTCGGAAATGTGTCTGTGCTATTTCATACGTATTTTCACACGGTATATCTTCCGGATCTTCCTCTCTAAGTTGGGCGTCTATACGTTCTGACTTTCTCAGACACTTGCTAATATTTATATCAGGAAGGGAATAGTATTGGTTTTCTACTAACGTGGGGATAAAAGGTTCTGTTGTTATATTTTTAGAGGTACAGTGACTCTTTGTGGAATAAGTATCACTTTCTATGCAAGTGTTACTGACGTAAACTTCGTTGTCTTGTTGTTTTAATATTTCGCTGAATAAGTTATTATTATGTTTCTGGAAAGAATCTCTTCGAATATCTGCAAAAGTTTTTTTTTTGTTAACTTGCGTATAAATAGGATCAGTTTCTTGATGATCATCCAAGTTTATAGTTGTAGACGAAACAGAAGCATTCTCTTTAAACTGAGAATCACAGTATTCATCAATTTTTTCAGCAAGAGAATTAGCTAAGTATTCCAATTTATGGGACTTATCTGAAGATGCGATAGAAATTGAAATATATGACGTTATACTATCACAAGGGCTAGATATAATTTCGTCGTTTTCCGAAGCTATAGATTGTATATCATTATCATTTGTTGTTTTATTTACGTGTATTAAACTATCTGGTTCAGACCTTAATTTTATTTCACTTTTATTGCTTATTATTGAATTATGATCGCAATCTTCTGAAACTAGTTGAGGCTTCAGTGGTTCATCCTTTTCGCTTCGGGATAAACTGTCTTTTGTGAATGATTTTAGTGTATTATTTTCAGATTGATTTTTGTTTTCGTTATCAGTAGCATTTTCATCTGTCGTTACATAGAGTTCTTTACTTGGAATAGGCGATGCAATAGATCGATCAGTTTCAGGAGAACTGTCTTTGTAATTTTTTCTGTGGGCTTCAAAATTGTAATGTTTCCTTACGTAGTTGGAATCTAAGCTATCAATCTCGCTTGGGTTACGTGAATGTCCGATACTCTCTTCTGAAATATTAGTTTGCTTTATTTCTTCGGTTAGATTAGGCCAACTTCCACTTACTGATCGAGAACGATGACCTTCATTACGTAAGGAAATTTCTTCTTTTCCTAATCTAGTTTCGTTGTTTTCAGCTGTTTCGTTTATTTTTTGCGCGTTTATGTCTCCGAAACAAGAAGCGGTGCTATCAATATAAATACTTTCTAGAACTTCCTCTTTTGTTTGGTATTTGGCACGTCCTGTCAACCTGGAACGAATATAGTAAACAATGTAGTTCTAATAGTGAGACATTGAGGTGGTCATAACTACACAATACGTAACTTAATGCTAAAATTAATCTATTCAAGTGTTTGAGTCAATAATTCATTTAAGCACTATGAATAGGACCTAAATTCCGCGTATCTATTGCATTGGGAAATACATTGTCTTAGTATGACACAGTAAGAGCGTTTTGGTCGGTATTAGAGTGGTTCTGTCGGTCATAGCAACAGCTGCTACAAGAATGTTAATCCCATATAATTTATTTTTTACTGGGACAAATACTGTTCGACAGAATTGACTGCTACGTCAGAACTCGAGGGTTCGAGTCCCGCTCGTGCAAATATGTGTGCAGCAGATAGAAACTATAGTAATTTCCTGAAAGAAAAATCAATTTGATACAACGGATTAAATATTCGACAGCCTCTTTATATCAATAATAGAAACCGTGGTTGAAAGGAATTATACGGATTCAAGAAAAAACAATCAGAATAATCGATGTATGACAGCAAATAAAATCTGAACGGGTAACTTAACTCTTAATTATTCACTGGTATATTTTATACCGATAAAATTAAAAATAAACTGTGTTAATTCGTGTTTATTTGAATTTATCTAGTCATTTTAGCTTCAAGTTGTATCAAACAAAGTCGTACACATACCAAACACACACTACATGAATGCCCAAAGTATTTTCTGCATTGGCCTTAAATGTATAAATAATAATAATATAATAATCAATATTAATTATTCTACGACATTCTACATAGCGCTTTCTAGACCCAAAGTAAGCATAGTTTAACTAGCTTGTGTTGTATAAGGCGGCATTGTACTCAATTAAGAAAATACTTTAATATTCATGGAAAAAGGTGCAGGAGAATCTTCTTACAAGAAATCTTCTACTATGAAGGGTGAATTGAAGGTTCTAGGGTTCTTGTAAAACCTACTGAAGTGTACAAAATTGTTAAAATGTTAATGACAAACAAAATGGACTGCATATGAGGATTTTGTTGAAGAATAACAATGATATGGATTTTTTCAATGGGGTACATCCTATTATATTGTTGACTATATTGTACACCGAGTGCTGTGTATCACAAATTTGATATTATTTTAAGACGTATTTTGTATTGCCGTAACACACACTTTACAATTAATAATGTAAGTAGGATTAAAAATTACCTGTCTTTGAAGCAAGGCTTGTCAAACAGGCGGGCGCGGGGTATCAGTTGAGATCTCTTGCTCTTTGCGTGATTCTGTATTTGAAGATCAGTGAACGTTTCCTCTCTAATCACCGCCAAGCTTCGACTGCGTCGTAAATTAGCACCTTCAAGGTCTTTGTGTTTACACAATCTACCGTAACTGCTGCTAGACTCAGTGTCAGAGTTCGAGTAACGTTTTTGAAGAAGTTCTTCTGCCGCTTTAGATCTTGTCAAGTGCTGATAAAACTCATCCTGAGGTAATTGTACTGGTAGTTTGTAGTACTCAGCTAGTTTACTCTGGTACTTGTCGTGTTTTTTGTTTTTATTCTCGCACACGTCTCTTTCTTTCTCTTTTACTTTAGATAGTTTTCTCTTTTTTGGACGTTCTTCCCGACCTTTTTTTGATTCCAGGGACCCTCGCAGTTTATCAAACTCTAACGTTTCTGTAGGATTCTCAAAATACTGTATATCACCGACGGTGTTTGCCGCGGACTTGTGCTCGTCCTGACTCGATTTCCTTTCAACAAGTTCTCGAAGGCGACTTCTTGTGGAGCTGGTGTTTGATGTAACGCTCTCCGGTCTTTTATTTGTGTATTCCAAATTGGATGACGACCGCCGAAAAAGGCTTGTTTTGATCGAGCCGAAGTCACAGTCGTCTTGACAAGAAGCCCCTGAGAAGTTCTGTGCCCTTATACGGTCAACGTGATTCTGGCTAGAATACGACGCGACCGAGTCCACCGAGTGCCTGAAACGAAAAATACCATAGATTAGATTAAGATGTGTCTCCTGATAGTACTATTTACGTAAGATAGCTTTTGGTATGGTTTACTTGAGCCACCACCTCTATAGTGACGTCAAGTAAGTCGTATTGATAATTATGGCATTCGCATCGTGGAACACATCTCATGTAGATCTGTAGTGTTAGGAGAGAGCCTGCCTGGATTAGATATGTCGTGTACGATACTGGCAGTCTGCCAAAGACGTCGACAGTAAAAATATAGGTAAATATGTGTAGAACACGCATGTGGTCGGTTTTGTGATTATTCATTACGGACAGCTTAGTACCTCAATTAAACAAGTTAATGGAGTTTGGCGCACGCAATAATAGCACGTGCAATAATTAAAAATTAGGAATTTATTCATTTAGCCTAATGTAGTGTGCCACATTTCACTTTCAGGTCCATTTTTGGAGTTAATTCATAATAATAACACAATAATGGTAGTTAAACAAAGATTCTCTCAATGAAGTTGAGATGAATGTCCTCTCGTAATTATAAAACATAGATTGCGGAAAGAAGTGATTCGTCAGCAGTCGGTGACATTTCACCTCGAACTGCCGAAATGGAGTCTAACAATATTTATGATGTTGCGACCTAAAAATGGTCCCATTACATTATCCTCATTTTCCTGAAAATATCTCCAGCAGTAATCAACCTTCATTATTCATTTTCGTGACTGTAATTTATTTTTATATTTCAACTCATTACACAAGAAAATATGTAATTTGGTGCTCGACTTTATTTATAAAATTTCCGGGTTACTTAAAATATCATGTTTTTGATACAGTAATTTCCGGACTTTATATTTTCTTGAGTTTAGATAACATATGTTCTACTTTTCATATTTAAAATTGTAAAGAATAAAAGGGATATTATATTAAAGTAGCATTATTTTTCAAATTCGAGTTAAGTGGGCTTAATCTCGATGCTTGATGTCGAAACGCTATTTTATTATTATTTATTTATTTATAATAAATATATATTATATTTTATTAAGCCGATTACTTGCGCCCAAGCATGGGCTTGTGAAATGAAATTCACCTGTTACTCGTTTAAGAGCACATGCAGGAGATCTATAATTATATCAAGTTTTAACTGAATATAAACTCCCAGTACCTAACGCATCTCTGCGCTTACAGTAAGTTTAATTTAACGAGGTCTTAACGATTAACTTTCGGACCCGTAACTTCTCAACTGTAATAAATGCTTTATTCATGAATATTGGTATTGATATGTTAATTATTCAAGTTTGTAGGTACATTACAAATTCCGAATATTAGATGGAGTCTGTTAAAACACATGACAACTGCAGAGGACATTTGAAACTGTGCCAGAACGCCCCGTCTTTAACAGAGAACCGGCGCGGCGCCTTGTGCCCAACGACCACCAAAGACTAATGTTCACTGCGTTCATTTCAGGACTTCCATATAAAGCTTTTTCAGAATTCTTCATTCTCATTTTTCATTCATCTTTCTAAAATGTGATGAAATAATCTAACTGAAGTGATTCGACGATCACATCATCACCCTAGCGTTTATTCCGGTTGCGTTCAATGCTTCCGTTATGGAGCCCGGTCTCCTCCACTTCGCAATGTCTTCGGCATCGCTATTATGACACACGCAGCTTTTAAGTCACCTCAGTAATTTTGGTTTACCCTTCCTACCCACGTAGCCAGGCGGTTGCTGCAAAACTAGCGAAGATAACTTTTTTGTAGTTAATCCGCGATGTCAAGGATATGAATATTACAATGGTTTGTAGGGCTAATTATAATTAGTCAATAAATGCACCAAGGTATGTGCGTTACTCAAGTTATTAAATTTCTGATATTGGACACTTTCAAGTTGATAATTATACAGTTGTTTACCTTTTTTCCATTTGTTCAAGCGTTAATTAAATTACTAATGTTCCACACGAACGGTTCTTTGGACTATAGTTACCGATAGCCATCTTTTTCTCTACTGTTCTATATTTATATTTTCTACTATTTGGACCAAAGAATGTCAATTACGAGGGGATATTGAAGAAGCTACTGTGAGATCGTAAAGCAAAACAATCGGTCTCAAGTTCTCAACAAAGGTGGTTTATGGCTGAGGTATTATGTAATGAAGACACTTAACTCCTACCATATTTCACTAAGTCAAGTATGCAGTAAAGCTGTTCCGACGTAAACAATAAACCTATAAAATTGTTTTATTGTGTCAATAAGAAGGAAGTCTTTAGAGTTTGTTACTTGTACTTAGTATTTAGTGGTAGATATTATTATGTTGCTATAAACAAGCTAAGAGGGCAAATTAACACATTATTTATATTGGTACATTCATAAGTTTGACAAATGATTTTAGGCGTTAGAAATCAAATTTTACTGGAAGAACATAGTCTATCCTATAATAACATGGTTATCGACTTCGACGACTTCGAAAAAGCAGGACGTTCTCAGTTCGGAAGTTTTTTTTTTCTATGTTCGGGCATGACTAAAAAAATATTGTTTGATTTAGCTTCGGATAGTCTCATTTCAATTTTATTGGTATTGCGACATGAGACTCCAGAGATCCACAAGGGAAACTCCTCAAAATCTATTACAAAATGTGAAATGATCGAGGTATTTTTAAATTGATGACCATACTGTGACACGTGTACTATGGTCAAGGACGTTCGTTATTTGTGTAGACTTGGACTACGAAGGTAGATAACATAACTTCTTAACGATGTACAGCATGAATGTCTCGTTCAAGTTCAAGTGGTGGTTTCCAGACGTTAAAAAAAAAGGCTGCATGTTTTCTTCTTTGAGAGAGACGTCTCTCCCTTTCTTCGCTTGTCACATTTAAATGTCCCTGTCCCATACGAGCAACGCGTTTAGTAGGTTAACCTGAACTCGCTTTTTTACTGTCAGTTATGTTGACTAAAAAGGGAAAAATAAGTACATCCGATAAAAAAAACTAACAAAATTCAAAATACTAATTCGAATGGAATAAAATATAAGTACCTTTTGATGAAAAAATTAAACCGACTTCAAAAAAGCACAAAAAGGGAAAATAATTTAGTGTCTATTCAGTTGAAGTCAGAGCCAAGCTAAACAGGTATTAGATGGGCATGTAGTCCACGTAGAGGAGCAATCCGCTGTCCCAACACATCGCAGGTCCTCACGCGCAAGCGTTGAAATGTGTAAGCGTGTGCTAGGTCTCGTGCTGAACGACACAATCCAAACGGGCCGTCCGGATTTAAGTTATTGTCAGAAGCCTCAATTGATATTACCTTTTTGGCTTGGCACCGACTTCAACAGAATAGTCGTACGTGTTATCTTTTGAATTAATCATTAATCCAATTATTTTTCACTTTTTCTGCGTTTTAGAAGTCTAAGTCGGTTTAATTTTTTCATTAAAAGGTACTTATATTTTATTCCATTCGAATTAGTATTTTGAATTTTGTTAGATTAAAATGATATTGGCGTCAATCAGTCATCTGATAGTTAAGTATATAATTTTACATTCTATAACTATTAGAATAACATTTCGTGATTACAAAGGGGCTGATCGAAGCGGCTGGCCATTACCTGACTTAAAAATTTGCGTCAGCATTCGAAGCGGTAATGCCGCCCCCGCCTTCTGGGCACGCTACCAGTAGACATCGATAAGGAGGAATTCTTCAATGCCTCCAATTTCTTTCACTCATAATAAATTTGATATGTGTTATGCTACTGTGGTTATTAGCGTGATGTAATTGCCTATAATCTGCTCTAACAAACGGGCTATCTAACGAATTTTCTGATAGCTCCAGGGACTAACACGTTCAATCATACAAATTCTACAGTTTCAGCATATCGATAAGTATGGATTAATATTACTTAAAATATTTTTAACATATCGGTATCAGATAATAAATGTATGTCGCAGCCATTTGGTTAAACTAGTCGGCTAATTGGACGCCTAGGCCGTTCATTAAAGGCTGGCTTTCAATCAAATCGCTGAAGTACAAACGAATTGTATGGGCATCTCGCGGAGACCTCCTATATACCCTTCTAAAATAATCTATCTGTACAGAGGGACGTGCAGTGTCCACGGGCTTGCGTGCGTCCAGTTAACTAACTAGTTGAACCAAATTTTTGCGACCTGTATAATGTTCCCGAAGCTTCCGATAGAGTGCCTTGAAGTCGGGAATCAAAACTTGTCAACATCTGTTAAAGTGCAACATGTCGTATTGGTAATATTATTTAATAGTCGTTCAAATTATGAACGAGCGGTTCCCGCTTTATGTGGTGGTGCGGTGTTGCCATCGTTATTCCTTTGGGTACTATTATTTTATGGCGATTTTATGATGAGGAAGACTGCTGTCTATATATTACAAATTATTCCGGTACTTTTAAGACTGAAGTCAAACAGTACAATAATGTTGATATAAAGAGGGATATGCAGTATTGCAGAAAGTAGGTATATTTGTTCTATGTGCAGGAGGCATTATATACATAGGATAGATACTCTTACTTTGTTCAAAGGAATATAGTAGAATAATTATCATGTTCTAAAACATACAAACTATATTTTTATGTTTTTGTAGTAGAAGATATGTTAATAGTGGGTGGGTGGTAGGTACATTACTAAATTTTACGGAAGCGTTAGTCTCTTCGTAGATGAAAGCATTCTTGTTTTTAATGACTATTAGATATTACATTTTGTAATGTTTAGTTGGACATCAATTCCATCACGTTTAATATCAAGATGCATAGAAATCAGGGTCAATAGCAAATCTCAAGGAAAGATGAACTGTTTTGAAATCTACAACCGTCTTAGACCAAAATTCAGCAGTGATAGTAATTGCAATCAAGTCGAACTAATTTCTGTTATCTTGGTTATCAGTTATCACATCTTACCCTATGAATGTATAAAGTGAACGTAAGAACCCTATTTAGTTAACTTTATCGTAATTATTTTTACTGATGAAATTCGACCTTAGATATTCGTCTCTAGGATTTGAGGTACAATGGTGAGGCTGGGGTTGCAAAATCATCAATAGCATGTAATAATAACCCAGGTTCTTTCTAAAATGTTTACAACGCGTACAAAAACATCGTATCACATATTAACTAAACTTCCATCATAGAATTTTATCGATCTCCCATCTACACATTCATTATTTGTGCAATGTTTTCCGGAATTTCTTTTAAAACAATTCTGAATGTGACCTACTCGTATATTGACAAAAATTGGGTTCGGCAAAAATCCATCTATATATTATCTTTTGCGCTCTTGTGCCTTCCTTGTGGAATAAGGAATGAAGAAATATACATGAGTGTAGGTTTGCCTTGTTCTTTATTTTTACTTGTTTCGACATCTGCGCATTGTAGTACAACACAAGATATTAATGCAGATTGTGTTACGCATCTCACAAAACTAACCTGTCTCGAAAATGATTTTATTTGAATTTCGAAACTTCTATTTGACATCGAATTAAATGTATTATCGAAAGAGATAGCATTAATTGATTTTAGATCGGAAAAAGAGAACGTCTAGGACGGGACTTGAACCCGTGACAAGGGTTATAGGGGGAATGCTCTGACCAACTGAGCCACCTAGACATAGAAAAGATGACATTAATCTTAATTTTGATGTGCTTATACTTTGTGGCTTACGTCGTTTTAATAGTTCTAAACAAAAACTGCGATTTTAAGTTTAGTCTAGAGTTCTGTAGCCACAAAGTATAAGAATATTGAATTTTAACTTTAACTCAACCTGTTTAAACTCTAAATTCTATCCGATGCCAACATGTTTCAGAGATAGGTTGGGGGTGTGAGATGCGCAACTGAATCGGCACCAATGTCGATATCTTATTCTAGACTGAACTCTAAATAATGATCATTTTGTGACACATAGAATTAATTATTTCGGTTGGCTTCAAGCTTTATCAATGAAATAATTTATAATTTCAATCTGCCGAATAAATAGCGCTGGTAAATTATAATTCTACAGACAATTTGGATGAAGAAAATTTGGTTATAATTATTTATCTGCTTTAGTGAACGTCTGATGATACCAGATGTCTGTTTCGCTTAATACTTAAATATCTGAGTGATGAATATATTTTTAAGACGTTATCTAGAAATGAAACGTAGCTAGATCGTATATATGGTAACTGACTGACTGGATATCTGGGTGACCGAGCTTTGCTCGATATTTTTCGACGTTTCCTAAAAATGAAACCTAGCTAGATCGATTTGTCGCTCCCGAAACCTCCGGTATACTAAATTCACATGAAAATTGTTGGAGACGTTTTTAGTTTTAAATCTTAGGTATCTGAAATATTTACAAGAATCAAGATTTGTTAGTAGATCTAGTTTAAAATAAATCATAATCTGTAATTATAACATAGAGCACATCCCAACCTAAAATAGCTTGTTCCATAATACGCAAATAAACATACAATATATATATATATATATAGGTACACAAATTGGCTCGGGGTGCGAGGGATATGCTCTATGGGCAACCTTACACCCCGGCGTCTGAAGACCCGAGACGGCGTGCGGTTTAGCCGGTTCAAAACCGCCCCCGCTGGGCGGCGGGGGGGAATCCGAAGGGATTTCCGCACGGAAAAAAAAAGGTACGGCACTCTTCTTTACACTGATTTTGGCTTTTGCGACTGCTGCCTAACCCTCTAACCCCGAGAAAAAATATTGCGCCAGACCCTCGTCCGTAAATCAGCAGGTGTACCGGTTTGCGAGTGAAGTTGGCTTGGGCGCCGAAGATCCTGGATATACCCATATTATCATCATCATTTTAGCATTTTTTCCCCAATTGCATCCGAGGCTACACGTCGGAGTCCAGGGTTTGCTTTCCTGCTTCCTCTTCTCCACTTCGCACGATCTCGGGCATCCATGGTAGTGAGATCATCCCTTACAACGTCGAACCAGCCCTTGGGTCTCCCTCTCCTACTACGGCCCGGCGGAAGTGGCTTATTGAGCCTCATACACCATACATAATATTTAAATGACTTTAAGGACAGTAAACTCGAGATGGCCTCAATTTTACGTAGATTTACGTAGACGAGTCTTTTTATTCGTTGTCTCAATTATGAAGTCTACGAACGGAACTAAAATAATGTACTTGAGAAATAAAAAAAAATTTTTTATCTGCATTCTAGTAACCATATGATTAGCTCTGCTTAGTTTGAGTCTAGATGGTGCTCTGTTATATGTCCTAGAATCTTATTAATTATTATTAAGTACAAATAGCCCAGACCAATGCAAAGACTGATTCTGCGGCCCACAGAACTATTTCCGGGGTAAGCAGCTTAGTATTCCATACTAATCTATCTCTGTACTAAATATCATCGATATACGTGCAACCATTCTGCCGTGCTTGAGTAACAAATATCCAATCATCCATAAAAAAAATCTTTGGAAATTGAATCTTTTCGTATTGTATTTATTGTGCAGCTTTTTACTGAAGTCACGTCTTGTAATACAAGATGAAGGGTTTGGACGGTCACGTTACTCGTACGTACGGATGAATTCGAGGCACGTCTCGTCCATAGCTCTGCCCAAATGCACTTGTTAGAGCAATAACTGCTGACATTTTCTTTTTAACGGAATAACAAATATTGCAGTACGTGGGCAAGTTATTTGGGTTCATTCTTAAAAATGTACGCCAATAAAATTGGTAATGTTTCAATAAAGGTCTTAAGCACCCGGAAGCGGCGTCGAAATTTTATGAGGGTAGAAAAAACCAGTGAGGTTTAAAAGGGCAGGAGCAAATAGATGGATATTAATGGATGGATAGATATACCCCCGAGGGTATGCCGGGCCCTATCCTCCGAGCTTTTTCCGAACTCATTTGGGGTTGGCTTACAGTCTTAACTACGAAACGGCCGAACTTACCTTGAAGCGACTGCCGTCTGTCCACAGCCCACAAGCGATATTAAAGTTCTGTAGGTAGATTACGTTGTCGGACTTTTTAGGGCTCCACCTAACCGTAACGCATGCCACAAATGTTAGTAATGGCAACCGGGACGACGGCTTAGCGTGCTAATAAAAGTCTATTTTGTAGGCGAAATGGGAAAAAAGTTGGGTAAAGATACTCGCGTAGTTTGCAGTGTACTGCATTTTTTATTATACTCAAATACTAAGTTGAAGTTGTTGAAAATGAGAATTTATATACCCGAACAATGTTATTATAATCTTTAAATCATTAATCTCGTTAAAAATGACAAGCTAGGCTTGAATTTCTAATTATTATTACAGAAGAGCCGAGCCAACTGAGCCAAAATTGTGCTCTCATATTACTCGGGTTTGAAAAATTCTTCCAATTGTATTAACTTTGATGTTCGTCATATTTGTCTATTTATATAAAAATACTTTTTGCTTGCGGCTTACATGGGGACCTTTCTGACTATAATCTCTGTGCCAAAAAACATCTAGATCCAATCAACCGTTTTTGCGTGAAAGAGTAACAAACATAACGATTTACACAATTTGTGAGGATGCATATGTTTACTTGTACGACAGAACTTTAGTTAAAAAGAATTGAGCGATTTTCTTTTTGGATAGGTTTATTTATTATTTTAAATAAAAATTTTTAAAGAATTTTTAATAAAATTAACCGAACGGCGGGTTATATTTAGCTGTACTTACACGATAGAGCGTGCATAATGCTAATAAAACTCTAAAAAAGATATTTTAAAAAAAATTGACACTATCGAAAAAAAAAGGTCTTTTTTTATCTTTTGTACCGCCTATCTTCGTATTCCAGAGGAACATTTTCCTAAAACCAGTATATTGCGATCCAATATCGTGATCCGGTATAGGGACCAAACGCGTTTGTTTGCACATTAATAATATTGCGTTTGGACACCCATATTATTTTGTTAAAAATGAGATCTTTCCTTAAGTTTGCCGTATGTTATTCCCAGAATTAGTACATTATTAGCGACACAATAGAATGCTGTAACAATAAAGGGGATTTTTTTTCAAGATCAATAGGTTCGCTTCCTAGCTAGGAGAATTGATTTTGGTTAAATCCAATGATTCAATTTTAACTTTCAAATACTAAATAGGAGAGAATATACTACATTTTATAATCGGGCTCACGAATCCTTTGTGCAAATTTGGCTATTCCTCATAGTGTAGGATTTGGCCATCCACGCCCAGTTGGAAAACTCACCCTGTATATTATATGACTGTCTACACACACCCATACATACATCCATCCATTTCTATAAACTTTCACGTTTATTATATTAGTAGGATATTTTCGCAAAAGTATCGCTTTAATTGAGTTTGTCCATCTTGTGATCGATCATTGGGGAAAATACTCGTACAATCACAAAAAGTAATATTACTACGAAAGTTTCTTTTTCAATAACGAAGATAAGTAATAATAATAATAATAATAATAATGTTTTATTGGTCTTAGAGAAAATCTACAATTATTGTCTTATACTATGCTGTAGTGAGAGTCACAAACGTTTCTGATACTGGTTCCCAAACTAGGCTGGCGCCTGTATTTTGGGAGACAGTTTTCAGTTAAAATCATATGACTCAGTATACAGTAATTCATCGGCGTTATTACATTCCTTATATTTTAGTAAGTATTACAATTATATATTAAGTATAATCAAGATAAGTAACCTTTTTTGTTATTAATTTATGTATTTTGGTAGATAGTTTCCAGTGAAACATATGATACAGTATACGCAAAAGAACGACATCTTATACATTCTAGGCTTAACAATATCTATAAAATTAACATCGTGATTAAATAACTTTACAATCATTGTAGTACCTAGATAACCTAGATATGTAACATGTTTTTGATATTAATGCATTAAAAATTGTGAATGTGGGCATACGTGTATGCGTGTGTGTGTATATATGTGTGTGTGTAAGTGTGTGAGTGGGTGTGTGCGTGCGTGTGTGTGTGTGTGTGTGTGTGCGTGTGTGTGGGGGGGGGGGAAACAACAGCTGTTCACTCCAAATAATTAATTATATATATATATATATATAAGTATTGAGATTTATAGTAAATATGGAGGTACTCCCGTCGAAACGCTCTTCAATTTCTGAATAGAGGCTCTCATGGGTCTTCAAATACAAGTTCGCGTTTTTCAACCTCACGTTGTAGGGACAGCCTAAAGCGTGAGGTTGAAAAACGGCCCTGACCTTAAAAGGCGATGTTTTACTATTTTAATAGCAAAAATGCCTCCAATGGATTGGAATTTTTTTCTTATACTTATTTTATTTATTTTTTTATTTTTATTCTTTTTGCACACACAAGAAAATGATAGTAACATAAATGACATTTCAAAAAAGATGTACAAAGGCGAGCTTACCTTTTTTTTTTTCCGGAATCCCTTCGGATACCCCCCCGCCGGCCAACGGGGGCGGTTATGTCGGGCTTGAACCGATTTCGAATACCTATAACCCAGACTTCCTCTTTAAACGACTTTTTCTTTTTTCGAGACTAATCCCATCTACATTACCACTACTGGAACTACTGTATACCAGAATCACTAGTTGAGTGACCCATAAAACACCGGGTATCATAAAACATCGAAATTATTCCGAAGTAAATTGGAGGAGTTGGAAAAATAATAATTGCACCTGCCCTTCTAACCAAGCGGGAGGCAAGAACATAGGCTAACTTCTTATAAAAGAGATAAAACACTAATTAAAGTTAGAATTCGTACTATTAGCTCAAGTACTCGCTTTGAAACATATTGCGTGGATTTTTACTGCAGGCGCCATTCGAATTAGCGAAACAATATTTAAGAGTATAATAATAATGTACCACGGCTCCTATCCCGGCTTTATCGTTGTGCATTATATAATAGACTAGCGACCCGCCCCGGCTTCGCACGGGTGCAATGGATGTTATTATACATAGGTATAAACCTTCCTCTTCAATCACTCTATCTATTAAAAAAAACCGCATCAAAATCCGTTGCGTAGTTTTAAAGATTTAAGCATACATAGGGACATAGGGACATAGGGACAGAGAAAGCGACTTTGTTTTATACTATGTAGTGATTAGGTAGTACTCTTAAGATCACTATCTATTATCAGATAATAGCCCTAACATTAGCGCAAGTTCCTTCTATTGCCTGGTGTATCTGGTACACACAATTCTTCCTACGATCCCGGGTCCTTTATGCGGGGCGTGAAAAGCATCTGATGAGGCCGTCAAGTTGAAAGCCAGAATTGAAGCATTATTGGTATCTATAATGATGACGTCATTCCTGAGACTTCACCTTTTGGTACCATCGGGCGAGGTGTCATATTGACGTGACCTACTTATCCTACTTATATTATAAACACGAAAGTTTGTGAGTATGTATGTATGTTTGTTGCTTTTTCACGCAAAAACGGCTGAACGGATCTGGATGAAATTTAGCATAGGGATAGATTATAGTCTGGAATAACACATAGGCTACTATTTATCTCGGGAATATGTTCCCATGGGAAGCGGGCACGGCAACAGTATTCCACGCGGGCAGAGCCGCGGGCAACAGCTAGTATGTATATAAAAATAATAATAGGCAATTAGCTAATGAATATTTTTTTGTATTTATTGAAATCTAAAGGTTTCGTGGTTTCCAGTGAAGCGAATGTTATGATCACCCTGTTACTTCCTATGAGTGTAGTAGTTACCAGACATTCAAGGAATACCAGTTAAGAAGCGCCCTCTCGTGCCTTATTACGTTGGATCGAAAAACATAATTGGCCAAACCTCTAAATATTCTTAGGACATTCAGGCGTGAATATGTGCAGACCACCATCCAATACGGGACCGATGTCTTCAAATATCGCAGTCCCCTCTTGAAAAGTGAGTTAGTCGCTATTTTAGTGTATACGTCCGGTCTTGGACAAATGTAGCATCAAGTTCCATTTTAGTAGGTACTTGTTGAAATTCGTCGTTATTTTAAATTAAAGTGAGTGAGTCTTACTCAGTTAAAACGATTAAAAGTTTCAAAAACCAAAAAACCACTAGAAACAGGCAATGAGATACGAAAAATAACTGAATTACAGATTGAATTCCAAGGACAAAAATATACGTTGTACCAATGCATTTTTTAATCAACATTTTATTGATTGTAATATTTACGAAATACTAATTTAGGGCGTATTGTATTTAGGGATTTCAAATGTACATTTGCATTTTTAATATACTGCTGCAGGAAAAAGTCACAATATTTTTTTTATTGCAAATTCATCTCTCAAAAAAGTTTTACTTACCCATTAAACGAAATAAGAGTTTCAGATTACTTGTGCGCAACTTTTTAACTTTTCTCGGCCTTCTTAAAACTTATTGGAACTTTCTGGTCTTCATAGTGAATAATTTGTTTTTATTTATAGAGCTTATACTCTATTACCTGTGAAACGATATTAGAAATCATGTTGAAAAGAAAATTACTAAGCCAAAATGCATGACGGCATGCTAGTGTTTGCTAGGTTAATAATATTAGAATGTCCATGGCGCATCTGCGGTAATGGAAAGAGATGCAGATAGTAATGAAAGTTGTTTGCTCTTTCTGTTAAATGTGTCCAGTGTAGAAAATAGAAACCTTTTTCTCTTCTTTACTACCATTTTCATCCAAAATTGGTATAATAATATTTTTGAAGTGAACACTTCTTTAGCGGCGTTGTGCACTTTTTTTGTAATGGGTAAAAAAGGGTAAACTCGCGTCAGTCAGTCACGATAGCGCACACGATAGTCAGTGCGTCACGATAGCGCAATAAACGAATATTGTATGTTACCACATAAATGATAGTACTTTTATACTGATAATTAAAGCAATCCGTGCAAAATTATTCCCTAACCATTCCAAAATATCAAAAATGCACAACGTTAATATTCAAGTTTTCACTTCTGCCGGCACTCCCGGAGTGCAACCCGTCGTTTTTTTATCTATACTGCCGTGACAACCAAGATAACAATACTTGTTAAAGGCGTTTCGTGTTGTTTGAAACATTCAAAGACAAATTCAGTTAGTGTCTGTGAAAAAACCACAGGAAAATTATACGTGATTTTTGCAACGTAGAATCATGAGTGTACTTTAAATTTGTAAACGTACACGTGTTTATGGTTTCAAATATCCACTGTTCCACTTTCAAATGGATGTCAGATATTTTATGTTCGCGACCAGCCTTGGCCGTATCTTCTCCTGTTTCGTATTACTTTTACTAATTGATGTACTTTGTGTTCGAATTTCAAACGTATTTTTATTTATGAATCTACCTAGCTGCTTTTCGATGAGACAGTTGACGTAAGAGCGGACGATGGAAAAACATTTTTTACAGTCGCCACAAGTGATACCGACAATTTTATTTATAGAGTAGTAAAGATAGAACTTTCTCGATTCAATGTCAGATTATTTTGAGATACACAGATCGAAGTTTGTAAAACTGTTAAGGACCGTGGTTCGTAACAGACTATGACCTGATAAGGTTCCAAATAGACTGCCACTACTTCGCGGTCGCCTTCAGTGGACTGTATTTGATGGATGTGAGTCGAAGAATGAAACACTTGGATGGGTGGACTTCATTGACGTCAGTGAGGCATCGGATGTACTTGGCCCAGCACTACTCTTGATCTACTACTTCCTGTTGAGCTTCCTTGTTCCTTGAGAGACTCTTGTTGTTTACTTGTTGCCCAATACCCAATAATTTCCTACCAAATAGTCCCTGCTTTTATAGTCTTTTGTAGTGCTGGCCTGCGATCCAAATTACCTCACCTCCGCATTTCCATTTATTTATAAAACTTATGTTTTACATATTAATTACATAGCATATATGTACATAGGCAGAGATAAGACTTGCACGACGATAGGTACTTACATCTGTACCGTGCGACGTCGGGTTACTGAATGACGGGCGGATTGACCCCTCAGGCTTATATATGGGCCTTGCCTCCCGCGAGCTACTATATAATAAAATGGCACCAGCCGGGGGAGCGCATATTCGCTTCTTACGGCGTGGGAGGCAGTCGCGGGGTGTAATTAAACTTACATACTAATATACAAAGTCGTATTTCCTATTTATACGAAGTTATGTTAGATTCTGAGTAATGCATTTACGTAATTATATTTGCAATTATGCTTTTCGGGGAATGTACTTTCTTTATTAAATTTGGCTCTAACATACTTAATTACTCAGAAAACTAACTCCTAACAGTAGTAAGCTATTTATCTTAGCTTAATATCAAAGTTATTACATAATTACGTTTTAATTTACGTAAATCTAACATTTTCATAATTTATTCGTTATATTCACGCTTACTTAATCTACGTGTCACTGGCACATGTGTCTATGGTCTATTTGTGTCGTGCACATTCTCCCGCCGTCGCTGACCCTGGTTCGTCTGCGAGCTCCGTTGGTAGCACGACGATCTTCTTCGTAGGCCTCCTCAGCACGTGTCCGCTGCTGGTGGTGACGTCCACGACTCGTACCTCGCCGTCGGCTCCTGGGAACACCCGGCTGACGCGTCCTCGCGGCCAGGTGTTGCGCGGCAGATTAGAATCGCAGATGATGACGACGTCCCCGACCTTCGGGGCGACGCCGGTGCCGGTGGGCTCCCGCCGGTGTTGCAATAGGGGAAGGTACTCCTTCACCCACCTCCTCCAGAAGATGTCAGCCAGGGCTTGAGCTCGCTTCCATTGTTGGCGAGCAGTCACGTCGTCTGCAGAGAAGTGCCCTGGTGGTGGCACATGGCAGTTGGGCCCGATGAGGATGTGGTTCGGCGTGAGGGCCTCGGGATCGTTAGGATCAACCGAAACATGTGTGAGGGGTCGTGAGCTGGGATGCTTTTTCATCATGGTGACACGAAGCACTTTCACTGCTTTCACCATACGTTCCCATGCCCCCCCCATGAAGGGTGCGGAAGGGGGTATGTACTTCCACACGATGTGTTGACTTGTAGTTTCTTTTTCGAGCGCGTCGAGTGCGGCCTCTGCTAGCTCCTTTTCCGCTGCCTTGAAGCACGTAGCGTTGTCACTCTTTTTCTTCGTGGTGTCTTCTATCTCGGCGGGGCGGTGTGCAACGAAAGATTTATACACACGCGGCTCCGACCTTATCCATGTGAGTGCGGTTCGCGAGTCGCTCCAATAGGTCTTCTCTGTTAATTCGTAGTCGTGTTCTTGGGTGGCTTGAGCCAGGCGCGCTGCCAGTCGTGCAGCTTGAAGCTCGAGGCTCGGCATGGAGATGGGCTTCAACGGGGTCGCTCTGCTCTTCGTGGCTGCTAGGTTGTAGCGGCCGTTGAGCTGCGTGAACCACCTGCACCATCGCTCCCGTAGCTCTGCTGGGAGTGGGTCGTCCCATTCCATCTTATAGCGCCATGTGTTCTGAAAAATACGTTTACTGGGAATTAATATCGGTGAGATAAAGCCGACCGGATCGAATGAGGTTTCTCGCTTCGCTGGAGGTCGCGTGTTTGTTTCCACTTCGCGCTGGATCTTCAAGTTGCTTGCGTTAAAGCCAAGATGATCTTCGTTGACGTGCCATGTTAGTCCCAAGGTTTTTTCTGTCTCTTGGCCGCCGAGTTCCACTGTAGCACTGCTGTCTCGGGGCAGTGATAATTTTTCAATCTCGGTGTCGCCGTCGTGTATCAGTTGAGGCGGCTTGTGCGGCTCGGCGGGGTTGACGACCGGAAAGTGAGGTAGGTACCACGTCCTTCCCTTCTGCGGTGGCATAGGAGCTGATTCTGCATAGCCTGACTTGAGTAGGTTTTCCTTTCGTTTTTCTTCATCCCTATCGAGTCTTCGTTCGAGCGTAAGCAGACTTTTCTCAGCTTCCTTGTAGCTTTCTTCTTTCCACGGCAGTCCGGTCTCATATCTTCCATCTGGTAACCGCCGGCCTTTTACTTGCAATTCTCGCAGTTCGGGATCTTCTCGGGGGCGTCGGGGTTCGATGCCCAGTGACTCCAACTTGAGGTCCTTCTTCACTGTGTCCTCAATGGAGTCCTTTACGCGCTGTTGCAGCGTACCGCAGAATGACACTGTTGCAGTCATTGAACTGCTGCATCCGTGTTCGGGATCTTCTCGGGGGCGTCGGGGTTCGATGCCCAGTAACTCCAACTTGAAGTAATTCTTCACTTCATCTTCAATGGAGTCCTTATCGCGCTGTTGTAACTTACCGCAGAATGACACTGTTGCAGTCACTGAACTGCTGCATCCGTGGAGCACCCATCCCAGCTTAGTGAGCGACGCCACAGGCTGGTTACGGCTTCCGGTGCGCAGCTGACGGGTTACGATGAGATGCCAGTTGTCTTGTCCCAATAACACTTTAGGTGAAGCCTTTTTATACGTTATCTTATCGCGTATGTCTTCCAGATGTTCACAGCCGTTGAGGTGCTCTTCATGCACGGTGTTGGGTGAGAGGCGGAGTCGGTCCATGGTGTGGGCGATTAAGTCGTACTCTTCGTCGGCGTACTTCCCTTTGATGAGTAGACTGACTGTCTTGCTCTCGTGCTTCATGTCGCTGTTGACACCTTGGATCCACGTCTCCTTGGTTGGTCCATCTGCCCCGATGACGTCGGCTATGGTCTCATCTATCAGCGTGATCGCGCTTCCCTCGTCCAATAAGGCGTAGGTATCGACGCTACCGCTTGGTCCTCTTAGTGTCACTGGTGCCATCTTGAGGTAGGCCTTGCGCTGACTGCGGGGAACTGCTGCTGTGGCTACTTCTGCCGTTGAGGTCGTGATGTCTTCCTTCTGTTCTTCACGGTCCCTTGGCGGCATATCGCGATGCAGTAGTCGGTGGTGCATTATCTGGCACCCGTTCTTCCCACAGGCTGGTGCTCTGCATGTGGCGCGTCGGTGGTTACTTCGAAGACAGCGAAAACAGACTCTATTCTTCTTGGCTGTTTCCCATCTCGCGGTGTTGTCTAGGGCGATGAACTGCTTGCAGTCAGGTAGCTTATGATCCTTGCTACACTGTGGACATCTCTCTTCTGATGTCTTCTTGTTGATGGTGAGCGTCTGTTCAACTCTTCTGCTTCTTTGAGGACGATAACTGACTCTTCTGTTGTCTTCTGTGTGGTTCACCTCTGGGAGCGCGTAGGAGCTGCACTTGTCTGCCTCTTCTGACAGGAACACAGATATTTTCTTCAGTTCTGGTATATCTTCTTTCTTCTTTGCAGCGAAGTCGTACCACTTGTTTCTGAGTATAGGTGTGAGTTTCTCGATGATACTTCTGCACATCTCTGGACTGTGTAGGTAGTGCGGCTTCCTCAAGGCTTCTATGGTTCCCACGATGTTTGCTATCTTCCCAGCGAAGATACAGATGTCCTTGGCGTTATCGGTCACTTTGTTAAGAGTCTTGAGCTTCTCCATTTCGACGTGGATGAGTGCTTCTGGTCTACCAAATCTTCTCTCGAGGGCCCTTATGATCACCTCGGGGTCAGGTTGACTCAGCATTAGACACTCGACTGCTTCTTGTGCGAGTCCACGTAAACTTTTCCTTATTCTTGCGATATTTTCGTTCTTCGTGAAGTATATACCCGATTCTTCATACGTAGTCTTGAAGGCGAGCCATTCTGTGCTGCTGCCGCTGAAGATCGGTAGTTCTCGTATATACTTGGGCGGCTCCCTGTTGCATCTCATAGCCTGGGATAGGGCCGCGGTGAGCGTAGCTACATCGATCACGGAGTTCTTCACTGGTGCACTTCCTTCTGATTTTTCCTGGGTTTGACACTTCTCCACTAGTTGACCCCTATCTTGGCAGGTCTGAGTGTTTTCCTCGATGTCTTGTCCCTTTTCCTTCAGGTTTGGTGCCGCAGCGTCATCCTTCTGTAGCCACGTGTTAATACGTACCGATGCCAGATCTTCCTCAGACCCATCGTCGCTGCTCTCGTCCTGCATTAGCCGCTGTAGACGGATCTGTTCTATCTCTGCTTCGGCTTGTATTTGCTTGAGCTTCAGTTCTGCCAAGCGTTGTTTGACCTCCAGTTCCTTCTTCTTTCTTGAACTGGTGGAGCGGCGTGACCTCGTGTCCAAAGGCCGCATGGTGCGCTGTGAGCTAGGCTCTCCATATACAACAGCGCGGGAGTGGGGCGATCCTTTTTCTGTCGTCCCCGACTCTTCAGTAGTCACAGTTGTGCTGGACGTGGTCTGCTCGGTGCTGACTGTGGCTTCCGACGCACCACTGTCCACATAACTTCTGGCCTCTTCCGTGGCCGCAGGGTGTAGTACTGATCTTGGTACTGGTGCTGATGCTGATGCCCGTTCCTCTTCCTGACGGCGCTTCCCTCCATCCCTGGTGAGAACCATTCTTCTTTCTTCAAGTTTATACTTACCTGGAATTCCGACGGATCGTGGACCTTATTCCTATCCTTCGACCCGGTTCCAATGGACCATAGACGTTCGTGACAGACTATGACCTGATAAGGTTCCAAATAGACTGTCACTTCTCCCTTAGTTGAAGAACGATGAAACGTCTACGGCTGGCAGTTAACTTGAAGTTGACCTGGATCTTCGGAGGACCGTGGACTTTATTCGGCTCCGAAGGACCAATGTTAAGGACCGTGGTTCGTAACAGACTATGACCTGATAAGGTTCCAAATAGACTGCCACTACTTCGCGGTCGCCTTCAGTGGACTGTATTTGATGGATGTGAGTCGAAGAATGAAACACTTGGATGGGTGGACTTCATTGACGTCAGTGAGGCATCGGATGTACTTGGCCCAGCACTACTCTTGATCTACTACTTCCTGTTGAGCTTCCTTGTTCCTTGAGAGACTCTTGTTGTTTACTTGTTGCCCAATACCCAATAATTTCCTACCAAATAGTCCCTGCTTTTATAGTCTTTTGTAGTGCTGGCCTGCGATCCAAATTACCTCACCTCCGCATTTCCATTTATTTATAAAACTTATGTTTTACATATTAATTACATAGCATATATGTACATAGGCAGAGATAAGACTTGCACGACGATAGGTACTTACATCTGTACCGTGCGACGTCGGGTTACTGAATGACGGGCGGATTGACCCCTCAGGCTTATATATGGGCCTTGCCTCCCGCGAGCTACTATATAATAAAATGGCACCAGCCGGGGGAGCGCATATTCGCTTCTTACGGCGTGGGAGGCAGTCGCGGGGTGTAATTAAACTTACATACTAATATACAAAGTCGTATTTCCTATTTATACGAAGTTATGTTAGATTCTGAGTAATGCATTTACGTAATTATATTTGCAATTATGCTTTTCGGGGAATGTACTTTCTTTATTAAATTTGGCTCTAACATACTTAATTACTCAGAAAACTAACTCCTAACAGTAGTAAGCTATTTATCTTAGCTTAATATCAAAGTTATTACATAATTACGTTTTAATTTACGTAAATCTAACATTTTCATAATTTATTCGTTATATTCACGCTTACTTAATCTACGTGTCACTGGCACATGTGTCTATGGTCTATTTGTGTCGTGCACAAAAACCAACAGAAAAGTCATTATTTATACCTAAATTAAGTATGTCGATCGCGTATAGTGCCTTTTTTTTTCGTGCGGAAATCCCTTCGGATACCCCCCCGCGTGGCTAGCGGGGGTGGTTATGTCGGGCTTGAACCGACTAAAACCGCATGCCGTTTCGGGTCTACAGACGCCGGGGTGTAAGGTTGCCCATAGAGCATATCCCTCGCACCCCGACTGACCCTAGGCCATCTCCGGTTTCGAGATGGCCCCCTCGGGTTTGGGAACCACGGTGTCCCCGTCTTGCCCCGGTTTGGGGGAGGGGCGCTAGTCGCCCCACCGTCCCGGCCTGCTTCTGCTGGGGTGACAGGCGGCCTCACCTGTCACCCCCAGGCCTGCGCGGCGAGCAAGTTGCGGGCTCGGCGGGCCGGGAGAGTTCTAAATCTCTCTGGGCCATCTCACCACTAACAGCATCGCTCATCCTGTCTCCTCTGAAAGCAGAGGAGTACGGAGAGCGATCTGTTCCCGCCACGTTGGGTATTGGCCGACGATCAATGCCAACCCTATGAAGGGGTGAAGGGGAAGCCATTGACCGCCGCCCAGGGTGTACCGGCCGCTCCGATTCCGTTCCCCCCGGACTGCAGCGGGATCGGAATCGGAGCGACACTCGAGGAGGTTACCCAACACACACCCCGCCGCGTATAGTACCTTTTTTTTTTATCGTGCGGAAATCCCTTCGGATACCCTCCCGCCGGCCAGCGGGGGCGGTTATGTCGGGCTTGCACCGACTAAAACCGCACGCCGTCTCGGGTCTTCAGACGCCGGGGTGTAAGGTTACCCATAGAGCATATCCCTCGCACCCCGGCTGACCCTGGGCCATCTCACCACTAACAGCATCGCTCATCCTGTCTCCTCTGAAAGCAGAGGAGTACGGAGAGCGATGTGTTCCCGCCACGTTGGGTATTGGCCGACGATCAATGCCAACCCTATGAAGGGGTGAAGGGGAAGCCATTGACCGCCGCCCAGGGTGTACCGACCGCTCCGATTCCGTTCCCCCCGGACTGCAGCGGGATCGGAATCGGAGCGACACTCGAGGAGGTTACCCAACACACACCCCGCCGCGTATAGTACCTAATAAATTATTCATCACAGCTAATTATTCCTTCTGCATATTTTTTCTTCGAGTACAAACTGAAATGTTATCCCCCAAATTACTATTTGGGGAGGCATTAACATAACACCCACATTCCTCCAGTATCACGTTATCGGAAGCGAGCCTATTGCTGTCAACTGGAACTTTTGCCAGACTAAGTTTTGCTACTGAAAATTTCTTAACGATCCAATAGCAAGTTACCCGAGATGGGAATCAAATATCCGATTATTAAGCACATATATAAAAAGTGCATGAAAAAATAAAGGTGGGTAAATGTGAACGTTCTAGGGTATACAGTTGCGATTTTTTTAGATTTTCCGTTTCAAAAGAGTAAACAATAATTACTGCGTAAGTTAATTACTTTTGCTGGAATATGTCAATATGTGAAATACTTTTGTACAATACTTGTGTGTTTGTTATGTGTATCTGTCACCCCATCGGTGCCAGCGATGAGGTGGGTGTGTCGGAATCGAACCGACTAAAACCACACGGTGTCCTTCCCAAGCGTCCATTGCCGAGCATCCCAGGTTCGCCCTCAAAAGGATACCCCAAGAAAGCATAGTTTAACTAGCCTGTGTTATGGGTTCTAGAATGCGGATAAACATACTTATATACTTTCTTTTTCTTCCGGAAATACATACATATTATACATAGAAACACCCAGACCGATGCAAATATACATTTTCATGCATACAAATATTTGCATTGAGCGGGAATTGAACCCGCGCCCCTTGTCGTAGCAGTCGAATGCACTGCACTACCGTTACGCCACAGGGCCATCGTATATAGATCTGTGGATACGAATATATAAGCCACCCTGTCTATCTCAACTACGTTGTACCGGACATAATGTAACAACGTTTTACTCACTTCCGTAGCGGCCGCTTTCTTCCGGCCGTGACACCCCAGTTGCGATCTGTGCCTACTATGCAATTAATGTAATTATTCAGTTATACACGAAGTAAATATAGGTTATTGGTTTTATAAGCCACTAGCTGATGCCCGCGGCACCGCGCGGAGGTCGGTTATCGTTTTTTTGGTCATATCTCCGGTTCTACTTATCTTATTGCAATCAAACATACGGCAAATATTTAAGTCTGACCAAGACCTTTCTATTAAGAAAACCACATCAAAATCCGTTCCGTAGTTTTTGCGTCCATTGCGAACAAACAGACAAGAATTCCAATAAAAAATTGTGTTCAGAACAGTTCATTTAACATATAGTATTTTTTTTATTATCTCCAATGTGGTACAAATTTGATGACACAAATTTGTCTCAAAATTCGGCCGGGTGGGTACCAACCCGAGACGGCGTGCGGTTTTAGTCGGTTCAAGCCCGACATAACCGCCCCCGCTGATCGGCGGGGGAGTTCCGCACGAAAAGAAAAAAGAAAAAAGGGTACCACCGTGTACGATTGCGAAAAACCCTCCATAGTAATGCAATTTCGGTTTGATTGCGTTCAGGGGTCAGCAAGTGCATAGCCGGGCAGGGGGATTGTGGTCGCAGCACTAGTGGGACCGGTGGGTGTCACGTGGTGCTGCGACGACAATCATCTTCTGATGAGGCCGTCAAGCTGAGTGCCACCATTGTTAACATGGTACGTGTATGTCAGGAAACAGGGTCACCTAATGTCAACCATTAGGTGACCCTCTTTCCTGAGACTTTACCTTCAGCTTACCATCAGGCGAGGTGAAGTCAAATTGACGTGTCCTAAATATAAAAAAAAACAATGTACAACACACAACTACTTTTCAATTTTATAATAATATAGATATATAAGTTATCTATATAGCTTCCGATAACCATGCTGTGATTGACAACGGTAGCCTTTTTACGCTTTTTTTCATAATTACTGCTTCGGTAGAGAATAGCGATCAGTATTTTACGATTGCTGTACTCAAATTTAATTTATAATAATAATAATAATATATATAATTTATATACCCGACTGTATGTTACTTTAAGCAAAAATTTTTTCCCGAACATAGTCAAGTATATAGACTGAATGCGGAAGGCGGAGGCCGAGACCTGTACGTGCGTCTTTTCTGACGTCCACAACTTATTCATTACCTATAAATAATTTTTGATAAAAAAAAAATCGGTTGTCTGTAAAGTCGGTTTACTGACGATAGTTGAACGTGACAACGTCATATTTAATGGAACGCCTCAGAGCGAGGTAACGCCGCATACGAGGTAACGCCGTATACGAGGTAACTCCGGATACGTCATGTTTTTTCGTGCGTGCAGCCGGCTCCATCGCATTATAAGACGTTGTCACGTCAAAAAATTAAACCGACTTTAAAGATTTTTGAATGAATGATTTAATTCAATCGACAAAAATGCGCGTACGAGTATTCACTTGATGTTGGTGCCAAGCTACCCATACAGATATTAGACGGGCATGTAGGCTATGTAGGGTAGCAATCCTCAGTCTCACCACATCGTAGGTATTCACGCGCAGGGTGAATAGGGGTGTGTGTGTTTAGGGTGTGTGTTGGGTAACCTCCTCGAGTGGGGTGTGTGTTGGGTAACCTCCTCGAGTGTCGCTCCGATTCCGATCCCGCTGCAGTCCGGGGGGAACGGAATCGGGGCGGCCGGTACACCCTGGGCGGCGGTCAATGGCTTCCCCTTCACCCCTTCATAGGGTTGGCATTGATCGTCGGCCAATACCCAACGTGGCGGGAACACATCGCTCTCCGTACTCCTCTGCTTTCAGAGGAGACAGGATGAGCGATGCTGTTAGTGGTGAGATGGCCCAGGGTCAGCCGGGGTGCGAGGGATATGCTCTATGGGTAACCTTACACCCCGGCGTCTGAAGACCCGAGACGGCGTGCGGTTTTAGTCGGTGCAAGCCCGACATAACCGCCCCCGCTGGCCGGCGGGGGGGTATCCGAAGGGATTTCCGCACGATAAAAGAAAAAAGGTATTCACGCGCAAGCAATGAAATGTGTAAGCGTGTGTTGGGTCACGTGCTGAGCGACACAATCCGAACGGACAGACACGTCTGGATTCAAGTCATTGTCAGGCGCTTCGATTGATAGTACCTTTTTGACTTGGCACCGACTTCAACAGTCAAATCACTAATTCAATTATTTCCCAATTTTTGTGCCGTTTTGAAGTCTGTTTAATTTTTTTTCAAAAATAACTTATTTTTATTTTAAGTCAACGTAACTGATGACAATAGATGAGTCTTAGTGCTTGGTTCTATAATAAAGTGCAGCCAAAGACAGGTACTTCTACCTTGGGACGGTGGGGCGACAGGGACGGTGGGGCGACTAGCACCCCTCCACCAAACCGGGGCAAGACGGGGACACCGTGGTTTCCAAACCCGAGGGGGCCATCTTGAAACCGGAGATGGCCCAGGGTCAGTCGGGGTGCGAGGGATATGCTCTATGGGCAACCTTACACCCCGGCGTCTGAAGACCCGAGACGGCGTGCGGTTTTAGTCGGTTCAAGCCCGACATAACCGCCCCTGCTGGCCGGCGGTGGGGTATCCGAAGGGATTTCCGCACGAAAAAAAAAGGTACTTCTACCTCATAGGATCGGCATAATACTATCAATAACTTGAACGAGACATTCATACTGTACATTGTTAAGAAGTTATGTTGTTTGCCATCGCAGTCCAAATCTAGCCGATTCCAGGACGTCCTATATCATATTATATCCGTGTCACAGTATAAGTTTACCATTTCACATTTTCTATTTGATGTTAAGGAGTTCCCTTGTAGATCACTGCAGTCGCATGTTCAATACTTATAAAATTGATAGTCTCACCTTGAAGCTAAATCAAACCGAAAATAAGAATATTTTTTTAAATCGATGCATCTACCGATGAATTTGAGTAAGCCATGCTTAAATATGCGATAGCAGCAATCGCGGTTGACTTGCTGGCATTTATTGTAGAGTTACGTTGTCTGGTCTCCGAAATTTGTCATCAGATTTTTACAATACCTATTTAAATGGGAACATTTCGGAGTAAATGCCTTTTTTTTTTCGTGCGGAAATCCCTGTCTGACAAAACAAAAATTTTCCAAGTTCGTTTATATATGACTGAGTTATGCCCGAATATACATAAAAAGTATATAAACACCCGAATTGAAATACTCTCTCAAAAGGTACCTTAACCAAAAGTATGGGAATCAACCTTCCACAAACGTGGTGAAACCTTCAAATCCGATGAAATTGTTATTAAAACGAATGTATTCGTAATAGAATAGCTTTTATACAGATTTGATATAGTTGTGAAATAGAAGCTGGTGGAGCCGCTAGCCGTCAGCGAATTGTCGTTAAACAAACTTCTCATCGCTGATTAGTTTGTGCAAGTTAAACGAGGAAATCATGAACCGAGAAGCGTTAGATTTATCAAGGCAAATCTTGTTTGATTTGTTGATAATAGTCACGTCTCTCATCTCTTAGGTAGGTACTATACCAGATAAGAAGCTTGTATTAGGAAGATAAGAATAACATTGGGTAAAGCTGATAAATAGTTTTAAAGAAAGTGGTTAATGTGTGAGATAGCATTATATCAAGATCATGGTGAGACAAGCCAAGTCAAATCAGTTTCTTTTTATTAAACATGAAAAGATCAATTTTACATCAAATTATAAGGAGCTACTCAATGGACAATGGATGCATTTGTTTTGTTTATGCAGCGTGCAGTTACAATTACATGCGATGCTGCTATTTGTAACATGTTTCTTCAATAATACCGTAATAATGTGCGTTTAAAAAGCAAAACAGTTATCTGCCTTTAACTATTCTGACGCAATTGAATTAGAAGAATTGGGAGGTGCCTTGTTTCTTCGTTGTCTAACATTGAGTTGTATATTTGTAAATGTTTATTGCTTATCTATGATACAAATGTTTAAACGTCAAAAACCAAAACCTTATCTATTTTTTTTCCATTCATTTTTTAGTGCGTTTCCTCGTCGGTTAGGAATGGCTCTCTTCGAAAAGCTTTGATTAAAAACATTCATCTGCGAAATACAGTACAATGTATCTTAACCTCAGTTACGTCATAGGTAATTTGCCCAGAGCTAGTTATACACAGATTACAGCCCCGTGCCGTGGTTATGGTATAGTTTTACAGTGACTGTCTTGCATAAATGTAAGTAGTTAATCTTAAAGGCCAGTAAATTTTTTAAATCTTCTCTATAAATATTGTTTTTATATATGTGTGTTCAGATTAGGTAAGTTTTATGCCTCAAGGTTGAGCAAACACAGCCATTAGAAAAATATTGCGTAGGTAAGTGCTAGGGTTTGGGAATTCTCGACAATTTCAAAGTCCCTGGACACGAGACAGCTAACGATCAGAGTCCTGGGACGTCCTGTTTAAGAAAAAAATGTGAATTGAATTAGTTTGTGGTGAAACGCTTAATAAAAATTTATTTTTTGGTAGAAATACACATTTATTAAACATAAATCGAAGTCCTAGTAATTTTAACGTTAATTTCAGTCTAAACAATTGGTAGGTTTATTTCTTATAATCGTAGATTCACTCATAAGCAATTAAATCTTATAGTTATAATCATAAAACAAACATACTAATAAGAAATTATGAATTTAAAAACAGTTTTTTAAACCAAGCTTGCTAGTAAGTGCATAACAAGACAAAACAAATGAGTCCAAACTGACGGGTTTATCTTGTTTAGTTCAGAAGTTCCTAGGACCACCTACCGTCTCGATCTTCAGAGCTTGGATATCATGTAGCATTAGAGTATTTGCCAAGACAACACAAATGGACCAAAACACGATTGATTTATCTTGTTTAGTTCCCATGTACACCTTCCGAATCCATCATCAGATCTGCTTCATAGTACCATATTGTCGCATTGTCAACGAAGATACGCAAGTTTAACGTCAGGAAGTGGTTTTAATTGGGCTTGCAAGATGTGACCCATGATAACAAACTCACAGAGCCAGTTAAATAAAAGCTTGTAATAAGTCAGGTAGTGGTTCTAATTGGGCTTGCAAGATGTGACCCATGATAACAAACTCACAGAGCCAGTTAAATAAAAGCTTGTAATAAGTCAGGTAGTGGTTCTAATTGGGCTTGCAAGATGTGACCCATGATAACAAACTCACAGAGCCAGTTAAATAAAAGCTTGTAATAAGTCAGGTAGTGGTTCTAATTGGGCTTGCAAGATGTGACCCATGATAACAAACTCACAGAGCCAGTTAAATAAAAGCTTGTAATAAGTCAGGTAGTGGTTCTAATTGGGCTTGCAAGATGTGACCCATGATAACAAACTCACAGAGCCAGTTAAATAAAAGCTTGTAATAAGTCAGGTAGTGGTTCTAATTGGGCTTGCAAGATGTGACCCATGATAACAAACTCACAGAGCCAGTTAAATAAAAGCTTGTAATAAGTCAGGTAGTGGTTCTAATTGGGCTTGCAAGAGGTGACCCATGATAACAAACTCACAGAGCCAGTTAAATAAAAGCTTGTAATAAGTCAGGTAGTGGTTCTAATTGGGCTTGCAAGATGTGACCCATGATAACAAACTCACAGAGCCAGTTAAATAAAAGCTTGTAATAAGTCAGGTAGTGGTTCTAATTGGGCTTGCAAAATGTGACCCGTGATAACAAACTCACAGAGCCAGTTAAATAAAAGCTTGTAATAAGTCAGGTAGTGGTTCTAATTGGGCTTGCAAGATGTGACCCATGATAACAAACTCACAGAGCCAGTTAAATAAAAGCTTGTAATAAGTCAGGTAGTGGTTCTAATTGGGCTTGCACGATTTGAACCATACCAAGTAACAAACTCACAGAGCAAGTTAAATAAAAGCTTGTAAAAATCATACTAATTCTTAATAACTATTGTCTAGTATTTATTTAGTCTTTGGTCATAATCATAACATTTGTAATTTTCACTATCGCAGATTTGTTTCGTAATAAAATAAATGTTACAATACAATTTCGGTAATAGTGTCTCGTGTCGAGTCTTGACTTGAGAGTCTCGTGACCCGAAACAACTAAATTTACAAAAGCGGCCAAGTGCGAGTCGGACAAGCCCATGAAGGGTTCCGTAGCAGCAAGTAACATCATGATGTCTTTTTAATTTTTTATATTTCAGTTGGTTGAATGAAAGGCAAATTGCGGTTTACGATTTATGACGTATCTATTAAAAAACTTCTTACTAGATCTCGTTCAAACCAATTTTCGGTGGAAGTTTACATGGTAATGTACATCATATATTTTTTTTACTTTATCATTCTCTTATTTTAGAAGTTACAGTGGGGGGGGGGGGGTGGACCTCATTTTACCACTTTGGCAGTGTCTCTCGCGCAAACTATTAGTTTAGTAAAAAATGTTATTAGAAACCTAAATATCATTTTTGAAGACCTATCCACACGTACACGTATGGGTATGACGAAAAATTTTTTTTGAGTTTCAGTTCTTAGTAGGAGCCCCCAAAATTTATTGTTTTTTTTTATTATTGTGTGAAAATCTTAATGCTGTTCACAGTATACATCTACTTACCAAGTTTCAATAGCATAATTCTTATCATTTCGAGAAAAAGTGGCTGTGACATACGAACGGACAGACAGACATGACGAATCTATAACAGTTCCGTTTTTTGCCATTTGGCAACGGTACCCTAAAAAGACTATGAGACACGAGACGTCCCGGGACCCAAACCCTCTCAAAGAAGATAAGAATGTTAGTTTGCCTTAGAGGCCCTTAGAAAACTAAGATTTGCGTGCACTAAAGAGCTAAATGACAAAGTTTTTAGACCTAGACCTATTGTTTCGAGCTTTGGTGCGCCATATGGAATTAATGGCAGGTATTTTGCCTTTTAGCGCTGTAGCAACATATATAGCTTTCTATTATATGTGTTATTATAATTGCATTGGTTATAATAGATTATACTTGGTAACTTCTAGATTTTTGGTCACGTGATACATTTTTCTGCTATTTCATTGGTTCATTCGAGAATTGCAAGTTTACCCGCTATTTTGGCTGCGTGTGAGCACAGATTAATAAATAGTTACGATGTGAGTTCATAGTCAGTGGTAATCTATCAGTTTATGAAGACATATCTGGTATAACATTCAGTAGGTAGCTACCTACTAATGTTATACGTGTGTATATTAATAAAGGTAATTCTTAATACAAGTGAAGTGAATTGTTGTATTTCCTATCAAAACATTTGCAATTCCAGAAATATAACACGTCATGTTCCGAATGTTATAAGCTTTCTCCGTCATTGTGTTAACATTGTCCACTTGCCAAATGCTGGCATGTTAATGATCGGGAACGAAAGATACGCCTCAAAAATAAACCATGACTGTGCATGACCACCTGTGATTACATAATGATTTATTATCTAGTTCACCAAGTTTAGAGCGAATGAATGAATTAAGAATGAAGATGAACCGTTCATTCATTTTTATTTTGTTTCATTTGTTTTGTACCTACAGGTCAAGGGTGAGCAACCGGTGAGTATGTAAGTATGTATAAAAACAATTATGAAAGTAGACGCCAAAGGTGTGTGCCAGTATGCCAGGATCGTAGCAACTGGAAACATGTGGCCTTTGCCTATCCCAGTGGAGAAAAGGCGTGACTGTATGTCTGTATGTAAAGCGCCACTTGAAAAATAATTCAAATAATCAATGCAGCTTTTGCCACAAGGTTACTTTTCAGACGTAGGTATGGCAATTCTGACATGTATAGATTAGCTAACATCATGTAACATATATGGAATACCAACTGGTGTAATTAGAATTTCCTTAAAAGTACTTAAGCTAGAAGATAACAATGGCAGTTTGTATTTTTATGTTAATTGCATCATGTTGTCATTACAATTTGACAACTTGCTAGCAAAAACTGCCGTCAACGTCTTTAAAAACCTAAGGCATTATACAACAGGTACTGAATTGCTTTTCGAACTTTACGTAACAGAAAAAAAGGTTAACAGTCATCTGCTGTCGGCCTTCTCAACGCTTGTTCAAAAAGTTTGTTTTTCGATTCCTCTATGTTTTTATTTGGCAACCACTGTCGGATAGATTACAGAATATTTATAGGTATGTGAAGTTCTTGAACGAATTTCAATAATAGTTTATCTATTTACAGCCTAAATGAGAGATGGAACGGGAATGTTATTGCTATTTTAGAACCGGTTTGTTCCGCAATTGCCCTACAAAATTTCGCCTAAATCGAATAAATCTTCACAACTTATTACTTCTAATTATACGTTAATAAAATGTTATTTCTATAACTACGTTCATGTTTAATTTGTCTCCACGGTTGCGTTTAGTAGCTATAAATCTCGGTTTCAGTTAGTATTATGGAGACACTTATTATTATGCAGTGGAGTGCAAAATGAAATGTATTTGCCGTCGCGTCGTTGGTTCAGGTGGCTCATGTTAGGACACTCCCTTGCAGGGAGTATACTCTGACCAACTGATCTACCTAGACACGACAACTTTTCCTACAGATTTAAATTGGAAAAAGTGAACATCCAGAACGGGACCGGGCCCGTCAAGAACTGGTAAAGTTTTGGAATTAATAATTCATCTTCATCTTACCACTCCACCACTCTTCCCTTCAGGTTTTTTTTTTAGTTTTGCCGTCGGATCAAGATCAAGTAAATTTAAGGACGTATTCACGTCAAAAAGTCCTTGATAAAATTAGAACACTAATTATAATAAGTGAACGCTAAAGGACGTATGTACAAACTACGAAAGTAAACCGCTATCTTGTTACAAATGATACAGGTTTGTCCAACGCGTTAATTTTTCTCATTGACCGATAATAAAGACCAAGGTAGACAACTAAAGTAGTGGTTTTATTATCGTCATATACGTATCGCAGCTTTCTTTGAGTTGATATTAAAATAACAGTATTATGTGTGTATACAGACCCCGCTATGACCTTCGGGCTGCAAGCCAACCTCTTCTGCTAACTACACCTGCTGATTACCGGACGAGGCTCTGGCCCAGGCTTTCCTATCGGGGTTGGGAGGTCAGAAAAGACTTTTTCTTTTCTAAGTGAGCGGTCTAGTAAGCGGACTCTGGGCTCTGAGGTGAAAGCCTCGGATGCAATTGGAAACCACACGTTAAGGAGATGATGACTAAAATCAAAATATAAGTACGTTTTGTCTTCAGTATCCATTATATTTACAGCCTACACTGGCAAAATAAACCCGAGTTACGAAGTTGTGTTTATTCATGTGACCTACTTATATAATGAGGGTGATATAAACTCCTAGTTTCAGAGAGTAGAATTACTATGTAATTAATTTACTTGAGCTAATCCTGATAGATACATAAATATTAGGATCAGTATTGGAAATATATTTTGTCAGGTAAGTGTTCTACTCCGGAGAACATGAAATCCGAAGTATTCGAATTCGTGACTTAGATTTACGCCTTACCTACAATGAAAGTGAAATAACTCAAATAACAAAGGGTTTATATATCCCAACCTGTGTCCTTTTTTTCGTGCTCTAAACCCCCCCGTTTACCTCGCCGGGGAGCGGGGGTGGTTATGTCGGATTCGAACCGACTAAAACCGCACGCCGTCTCGGGTCTTCAGCAATGGTGCGGAGTACGAGAGCGTGGGCCGCCACCGCCTCCTTCTGCGAGCAAAAAATGCTCGAGAAGGAGGCGGCGGAGGGGGTTCGGTAGAGACCCAACCTTGGTCCTGAGTATTAATTAACTTAAGTCATCATCATCCTTCATGTGAAGATCCCGGTTGCACCTCACCTACTCCTGAATTACTGCCGTCTCTACCTGTTGAGGAAACCCGACATCAATCAGCACTGGAGGTTGCCGTGGCTCTCGAGGATTTTATTGGGGCCACGCTAACTCATTAAATTAAGTAACTAAAACTAAATATGAACTAAAATATGTATACAATAGAAGTTACAAGTTTACATTTAAAACTAAGGTAAAATACCTATTGCAGTATCGAAGAATTTTGCCGTAAACATACCTGCCAAAAGGTTGGCGGAATTGCCTTGGTTGGCAACATTTTCCTTGGTTAAAAGATATAATCTACTAACAAGATAGTAGTCAAAGGAAATAACTAGATATAACATGTAGCTATTCCTTTGGAAACGCACTACTAACAATCTAATAGGCCAAATTGATAAATTGTTGCACTGCTCTAATGGGTTGCTATCAAAGGATGTCTCATCTTTAGACGGATGCTTTTGTCAACAACATCATGATATCGATAAATAACTTTTTTGTTGTAACGTGATGTCAATTGATACATATTCATTTTGGAAATCATACATGTTCAACAATATTCCACAGAATGTCATTTTCAATCAAATCTATTTTCTTTATAATGGACGTACAAAAACATTGGTTTTATTCATATTTATTATTCATGGTTATTATTAATGCTATGTTTTTGGAACGTTATATTGAAATGGAATACTTTTTTTTTACAATTTTTGCAAAGAAATATTACCAACCCCAACCCCACTTTATGAAATAACTTAGCATACCTACTTACATTTTTCAGAGTATTTCAGAGCATAAATTTTAATTTCATAATAATTTTTCTAAACCTAACATTCACAATCATACATTATTAAAGGTTGAGGACCAGCATTCGCCTATGTATTCAGTATTTACGGCCTGTCGTGCCCTTTCAGATAAGTTCTGGCTGCTAATATAGTTATGCAGAGTTATGCACTCACTTGATTTCCTACTAAACTTCCAAGTGACAGAAAAATAAGTTATAACTTTCCATCTTTTGTAAACTCGAACTCGAACTCTTTCTATTTTTAAACACTAACTCATAGTTTAGTTTCTACAGACTACTAACTTACATTCACATCGCTTAGGTATTTTGTGGTTTATCAAAATAAAAAAGGTACGTATTTTACCTTAGCCTTGGATTTCATTAAGAAGAAACACGCGACATTTTTTTGTCTATGGTAGTTTTGACATGTCGACATTGATTTCATTACGATTATCTACGGTTAGCTCCGAAATTGCATTTGTTTAAAAATAATGTGTTTTACGTCACGATTATCGTTTCATATCATACAAACCGGCTTTTACATTCACCTATAAAAAAATCCGTTCCCGCAGGGGGAACGCACAGGTAGATTTCGTGAAGCAATTAATATTATTTTTTGACATGTTTAATTTTTTTTCTCGAAAACGGTAACTTTTAGCGAAAAACTTTTCAGGCATTTATTTTAGACTTAAAAATGGCCTATCGATTAAAAATGTTTCCGACGGAAAGAATGTTCACCGGTTAGAAGTTATGATTTTTTTCCCGAAAAATTTTTGTTTTCCCCCCCTCCACTTTTAGTTAAAGTTTTAATCTTATAGGTTTATAATTAAAAGTTGTTGGTATTCATGTATACTATGGGATAAAATTAGAACGGTTCGAATATCTTTCATGGAACGTGAAATTTTGAGGAAAAACTGATTCCAGAAAAAGTGAGGCCCTACCGTCCCCTTAGGCCGGATTCCACCCGTTCACGAACTTAAACTAAGTTTACACCCAAGCAATTTTTGACCGCAGTTTGAAAGCGATCGGGGCAAAAATGCGACCGTGAGAGTGCCGCAATTCATTTTCATTTCATTCATTCATTGTCATTTCGGACTCAGGGGGTCATAACTAGACTTCCTATGAAGAATTTTTTTTTAAATTCGACAGTAGTCAAGAAACCAATAGGTAGATCGATTTCATCGAAATCTACCTAAAATTTATCCCCTGAAACTAACACTGTTATTTGCTTGTGTAGTTTTATTGTGAAATTGTTTTTTACAAGCATTTATTTAACTTGCTCTATAATTATGTATGTTGGTTCGGGTCAAATCTGGCAACTGAATTTTGAAGCAGTAATCCTAAACCGATTAAGATGAAATTTTGCATACACGTTTAGTAAGGATGACAATGCATTAATATGGTACCATGGAACTGGTCTGATGATGGAGTAGATAGGTGGCCATAGGAACTCCTAAACTAAACAAGATAAACCTATGAGTTTGGGCTCATTTGTTTTATCTTGGCAAACTATGATGTGACAGGGTATTCAGGGTCTAATGATGGAGTAGGAAGGTGGTCATAAGAATTCCTAAGCTAAACAAGATAAACCTATCGAGTTTGGGCTCCTATGTTTTATCTTGCGAAACTATTTGTTGTGACATGGTATTCAGGGTCTGATGATGGAGTAGGAAAGTGACCATAGGAACTCCTAAGCTAAACAAGATAAACCTATCGAGTTTGGGCTCCTATGTTTTATCTTGCGAAACTATTTGTTGTGACATGGTATTCAGGGTCTGATGATGGAGTAGGAAAGTGACCATAGGAACTCCTAAGCTAAACAAGATAAACCTATCGAGTTTGGTTTCATTTGTTTTTCATGAAATCTCTGGTGTTACATGGTATTCAGGATCTAATGATGGAGTAAGATGGAGGCCATAGAGACTCCTAAACTAAAAGAGTCGAGTTTGGGCTGATTTTTTTTAACTTGGTTAAACACTCTGGTGCTACATGATACCCAAGGTCCAAAAATTAAACAAATTATAAAAAATGATAAATAATAAAAAAATATAAAAAACTTTTTGAAAACAAGCTTTTATTAAGAAATCTGTTGTACTAAAACGAAAATAATAATTTCATGCAAGGGTAGTGCTACTTTCAGAAGCACTATAAAAATATATAAAAGCTTGCGCGATACAACCTTTTGATATCAGCATACACCTTGCATTAAATATTATTTTCGATTTAGTACAACAGATTTTTTATGAAAAGCTATTTTTTATAAAGTTTTGTATTATTTATTTACCTATTCGATTTTCTTTTTTTTTACGATGAAATGGTTATCATTCAGCATGCATACTGCTGGATATAAGTAATTATTTAACAAAGTTATACAATACAAAGCTTTGCTTCTTAGAAATACGTAATAATACGATTATGTAGTATTTCACGAAAAAAAAAGGTACTTTAATAGCAGGTCTGTAAAACTTTTTAATTGATGCGCTCCCTGCTGGCAACACTTGAATGAATTCAAAATCGCGCGCTCAATATATTTTTAGCCGACTTAAAAAACAGAGGGTTCTGAACGTAAGTATTTTTACATTATGTAGCTACGCCGATTCTAACTGACCAATGACCAATTTATTCTTAAGACTCCGAGTCCTGACTAAAATATTGGCGCCAAAAACCCGATATCATATTTAGAGTAGAACCGTGACGTTCCTCTATCTAAATTAGTTTGTACATTGGAGAAATATAAAAAAAACGTGGGTTATGTTAAATGAACGATTCTGAACCCAAAAAACTTTTGAATTCTTGTCTGTTTGTTCGCAATGGACGCCAAAACTATTGAACGAATTTTGATGCAGTTTTTTCTGTTAGAAAGGTCTAGGTCAGACTTAAAATCTGCAGTATGTTTGATTGCAACTAGTTAAATGGAACTGGAGATATAACCAAAAAACGATAACCGAACTCCGCGCGGGCGGAGCCGCGGCGCGGGCATCAGCTAGTGCATAATAATTTAATATATTATTTATAATTGAACTTCTGCCACGGTGACAATGCCTTAACAATCAATTATTCAAATCGCTGATACGCCGATTCAACGATCGATTCATCGAAGAAGGTTATGCCGAATTAATAAAATAGCATCTACACAATTAAAATGCCCGCATCAGTGGTTTATATCGTGTCATTGTCGCACAGGTTCACAATAGTGTCAGGGTTACACAAATTGGTAAGGTTTGTTTACGACTGCTACTTATTTAGTAAATCGTTCTTAAGGCCTTTCTTGGTGTATGGAAGGATTTCTTGTTTTATTAACGAACTTTCGCCCTCTTGAATAAAAAAAATTGTGCCTAGAGCGTTTAAGGGCAAATATTATTCTGTGGTCTTCAGATGAAGGTAACACGAAATATAGAATTAGTAGGAAATCTCATTAGTAGGTATGGAAATTAGTGCTTAACAACATGGGAATTAGTGTTTAACTTATACATATTATGGCCATTCACGTCACACAAAACAGTGCCGCGAAGTTCAGTCAGCCAATCACGTTGCGAACTTCGTTCAGTACCTTCATTGCTCTGGATTCTATATTCCATAGTATTATCAGTGTGTTGTGTCACCACGTGCTGTTAAAACAATATCTAGAATAATGTTGGGGGACAAAGTAGACATTGAAATAGCATTGTTCAAAACCGTGTATACGATTCATTCTCTTTGACATATATCTACTCGTAACTAATACTTTAGTAGGTATAGCTGTACCGTTTAATAGCGATTGTATCTCACACTGATCTCAATATATGAAAGATTTAGTTCTATAGCATTCACTAAGTGGATCATGTAAGTGTTTACTACAACCATTTATTTTTCCTCGTTTTTGTATTTATTTACACGAAAAGCTACTCTGCGTCCTCGCAATTCGTTTTTTTAGTTTACTTTTTTCCGTTGCAAACAAAAATAAATATATTTCTTACGCCACAATGATAGGTCAAGATCGAAACACTGGACCAATGTATGCTCGAACCTCATATCCACTTCAATAAAAAAAAAAAACCTTCACTTTATTTTCGCTTACTGCGAAGCAATTGAATTGTTCTACAAACATGTCATGGTATCTCCATAATACAGTTTAGTACAAAATAATTTCGTCGCTATTTTTGAGCAGTTAAAGTTCTAAATTAAATTATCATTAGCATAATATTGCAAGTGTTTACCCTCACCCCGTTAAGTGCAAATAGCGTTAACATTGATATATTGATTAGCATTTAGCATATAACTTAGCGAAACCAAGGCTGTACAAGACAGGTTGTTAACAAATCAATAGTCACGCTTTAATGGTCCGTCCGTGAAATAAAAGAAAATCTATATCGCGGATCGAATCCTTCTTTAAGACTACACACATTTCTCGTTTTTGAGAGAGTGGAATTAGTTGGGCTAATTGAGATGCATCGTTTGAAATGTGATATGAGTCTTTTGTTAGGGTTCCGTTGCCAAATGGCAAAAAACGGAACCCTTATAGATTCGTCATGTCTGTCTGTCTGTCCGGCCGTATGTCACAGCCACTTTTTTCCGAAACTATAAGAACTATGCTGTTGAAACTTGGTAAGTAGATTGTATTCTGTGAACCGTGAACAAAAATAGTAAAAAACATTCAATTTTGGGGGTAAACTTAGAACTGAAATTCAAAATTTTTTTTTCATCAAACCCATACGTGTGGTATCTATGGATAGGTCTTCATGATATTGAGGTTTCTAATATAATTTTTTTCTAAACTGAATATTTTGCAAGAGAGACTTCCAAAGTGGTAAAATATGTGTCCCTGTAACTTCTAAAATAACAGAATGATAAAACTAAAAAAAATATGATGTGCATTACCATGTAAACTTCCACCGAAAATTGGTTTGAACGAGATCTAGGGAGTAGTTGTTTTTTAATACGTCATAAATCGTAAACCGCGATTTACCTTTCATTCAATCAACTCAAATATAAAAATTAAAAAATAAAACATTATGTTACTTGCTGCTACGGAACCCTTCATGGGCGAGTCCGACTAGCACTTGGCCGCTTTTTTTTTATATAGGATACGTCAATATGACTTCTCGGTCTGACGATAAGAAGCGGTAAGTGAAGTCAGAAGAATGAAGATCACCATTATAGATGTCAACAATGATCAATGTTAAAATGGTGGTCCTCAGTTTGACGGCTTAATTTATAAGTCACTGAACTCTATAACTAAGTAGTCCATCGCCACTATTGTAGGTGCTACAGCAAACTTGTGGCGAGTATTACTTGACCAGCTGCCTTCCTAGATCGGGGAAGTCTATAGCCATACCATTGATCTTGATTCTCGTCTGTCTTCAATTCTTTTAAGGTCTTTGGTACTATTATTACACTGGCATTACCATGTTTCTGTCCTATTGACGTCAAAGTTTCGGTAATAATACATATTCAAATTATTCTGTTCTCCTATAGTAATAATTAGATGCTGTCAATAATTGAAACAATACGCTTCGTACAAGAGCTGTTTAAAAATTTACATTTTACAAGTCAACAAATAACTGAATTTATAAGTTATTGTTCATGTTGTGTCCTTCTTATTTATTTATTTTAGGAAGGCATACAGACAAATAACAATTTGTGTATTACAGTATGAAAATATTGTCAATTACAAGCGTACAGAAGATGCGCTGGTCGCTGGTGGTGATTTTTTTTCATTTTTATTTTTTAACTTTACTTTTAATTTTTAATTGATAATCGATATCCTGTTTCATTAAATGTGTGTGTAGTATTTTAATTTCCTCACATAGTCGAAATGAAAAGTAGAGTGTTTACCTCGGGTGAATGTCACCATTTCACCCTCGAACTATTGGCGCTCTCACTTCGTTCGAGCGCCAGAAATATCTCGGGTGAAATGGCTGACTTTCAACCCTTGTGTAACTATCTACTATTTACGTTGCGTGTACAGAGCTAGGGGGTGTAAAAATCTCATTAGTTCCGTGTAATTCAAACTTTATTCTTTTTTCGGATAATAAACATGATTCATTGTGGTACTTGTACCTTTCTTTTTTTTTTTTTTTATCGTGCGGAAATCCCTTCGGATACCCCCCCGCGTGCCAGCGGGGGCGGTTATGTCGGGCTTGAACCGACTAAAACCGCACGCCGTCTCGGGTCTACAGACGCCGGGGTGTAAGGTTGCCCATAGAGCATATCCCTCGCACCCCGACTGACCCTGGGCCATCTCCGGTTTCGAGATGGCCCCCTCGGGTTTGGGAACCACGGTGTCCCCGTCTTGCCCCGGTTTGGGGGAGGGGCGCTAGGCGCCCCACCGTCCCGGCCTGCTTCTGCTGGGGTGACAGGTGGCCTCACCCGCCACCCCCAGGCCTGCGCTCATGGAGGACGGAGGTCGTTAAGCGACCTCCGGCGCCTGAGTTGCCTGCGACGCGCGGCGAGCAAGTTGCGGGCTCGGCGGACCGGGAGAGTTCTAAGTTTCTCCCGGGCGCGCTCCGCCACCTCCTTAATGCTAGTATGCACATTAAATAATAATAATAATAATAATAAATAAACCGAAATCTGCTGTGCCGGCTTGGCAATTTAGAATTGAGCGACGTATTGCCGAGACTAGGGCACTCATTGGAAAGCTCATTTGTTTCAGGTCGGGCAACACACGCCCAAGAGTGATGCGCTTTGTGAGTCGAGCGTTCTCGGGGACTGACATTAGGCCCCGAGAATTTTTGGCACGGGTCACAGAGCGCATCGACTTCCTGAAACAAAAAGTTTATGCGTGGGCAAACCGGATTCGACGGTATAAAAAAAGAGTGGAACGATATTCTCAGAATCGCACGTTCCAAAGGGACCAAAGGTGGGTCTACAGAAATTGGGAGCGCCCTGATTCGACTGGGACTGACGTGCATCGACCAGGTGATGATATTACTAATACATTCTGGCGTAATATCTGGTCGATGCCCGTCAGTCATACAGAGGGTGATTGGATGCGGGATGTTGAGCGATCGTGTGAGCCTATTAAGATCATGGATCCGATTATTATACTGCAAGAGGATGTAACCGATGCAGTCCGTCTGTTGCCTAACTGGAAGTCAGCGGGACCAGACGGACTGCATAATTTTTGGTTAAAATGGCTTAAAAGCTCACACGGTCGTTTAGCATCTCAATTCCAATCATGTCTTGAATCAGGATTGATTCCCAATTTCATGACCACTGGTGTAACCCACCTTCTTTACAAGTCCGGTAGTGCTTCGGACCCTAAAAATTATAGACCGATTACATGTCTACCTACGGTCTATAAGCTTCTTACATCCATCCTGAGAGTAAAAATATCCTCACACTTAACCGACAATTCTATCATGTCTGTCTCTCAGAATGGATGTAGAAGTGGGGCTCGTGGCACTAAAGAGCTCCTTATAATTGATATGGCCATTAGCCAACAGGCACGCCGTAGTCGTAAGGACCTGGCGACATGTTGGATAGACTATAAAAAGGCCTATGACTCCGTGCCGCATACATGGCTCTTGAGGGTGCTTGAGTTGTATAAAATTGATACAACTCTATGTACCTTCCTGAAGGCATGTATGGGGCAATGGAGTACCGTCCTTTGCTATCCAGGGTGTCGACGGATCTGCGAGAATGGCGGGCTGATAAAGATAGAGCGGGGTATATTCCAGGGTGATAGTCTTAGTCCATTATGGTTTTGCCTGGCACTGAACCCTCTCAGTTATATGCTGGAGAGTTCAGGGTTAGGCTGTCGATTGCGGAGAGATGGTCAGGTTATATCCCACCTCCTTTACATGGATGATCTTAAATTATTTGCCCCCAACAATTCCCAACTGATAGCGTTATTAAAGATAACTGAAACCTTTAGTAACTCTATCAGGATGGAATTTGGTGTGGACAAATGTGCGGTCATGCATGTAAAAAGAGGTGAGATTGTGGAATCTGACGGGGTTGAGCTTTCAGATTCCACAAAACTCAGGTCTCTCTCTGCAAACGACACCTATAAATACCTGGGTATGTCGCAGGCATTAGGCATTACAGAAGCTAGCATGAAGCAATCGTTACAGGAACGTTTCTTTGGCCGCTTGAAAAAAGTTCTTAAAAGTCTTTTGTCAGGCGGTAATAAGGTGCGCGCCTATAACGGTTGGGTCATGCCGGTTTTAATGTACTCCTTCGGCATACTCAGGTGGACTCAGACTGAATTAGACACCCTGGATCGGAAAGTCCGTTCTTACTGCATACCGAATGCATCATCCGCGTTCATCTGTGATGAGGTTGTACATACCGCGGAAATGCGGGGGACGTGGCTTTTTAAATGCCAAATCCCTCCATAACCGTGAGGTGTGCAACCTCAGGGAATACTTCCTACACAATGAAGCTGATATGCATCGTGATGTAGTAGGGGTGGACAACGGACTTACCCCGCTAGCTTTGGCTAAAGAGAACTGGCGCAAACCTGTGGTATTAAGTATTAATGACCGTATGGATGTATGGAAGAGCAAGGAGTTGCATGGACGTTTCTATCGGGCTCTCCATGGGCCTGATATAGACTTACCAGCATCTGTGTCTTGGCTACGCTTCGGTGATCTATTTGGAGAAACCGAAGGTTTTGTTTTTGCAATTATGGACGAAGTTGTGATGACGAATAACTATCGGAAGTATATACTAAGGGATGGTACGGTTGACATATGTCGGGCGTGCCACCGTCCCGGAGAATCCCTTAGACATATAATTTCTGGTTGTTCTCGTCTTGCCAACGGCGAGTATTTGCATAGACATAACCAAGTAGCCAGGATTGTTCATCAACAGCTTGCTCTAAAGTACAACCTTGTGGAATCAGAGGTACCGTACTATAGGTATGTGCCCGACGCAGTTCTCGAAAATGGGCACATCACGTTGTACTGGGATCGATCTATCATCACTGATAGGACTATTATAGCTAATAAACCTGATATAGTGTTGATAGATCAGTCAGAGCGCCGCGCAATAATTATCGATATCACCATTCCACATGACGAGAATCTTGTGAAAGCCGAAAAAGAAAAACAAATTAAATATTTGGATTTGGCTCACGAGGTTGTCGACATGTGGTGTGTGGATTCGGCGATTATTGTTCCGATAGTTGTATCGGTTCACGGACTGATTGCCAAGAGCCTCGAACAACATCTCCAGAGGCTCGCGTTAGGCAGTTGGGTCAAGGGCTTGATGCAGAAGGCAGTGCTCCTCGACACGGCACGTATTGTGAGGAGATTCCTCTGTCTGGAGCCCTAACCACCGGTAGCTTGGTCCCTGTACCCGATGCCGGTGGGTTACTATTTTTTATATTTTTAAATATATTTGTTTTTTTTTTATATATATGGAATGTATTTAAAAATATAATTTATATGTGTTTAAAATGTAATAAAGGAAATATAATAATAAATCATTTATTTTCTCACCACACATTTGAATTATACAGTAAACGTTAAGATAATCTATGTAGTTGTGTTATGTGGGAGACTGGTGCCCAAACTAGGTAGAAACCTGTATTTCGGGCCACCAGTACACACCCCATCGAAAGAGTCCTAGTACTAAGCAATATTAGCAACAACAATATTAATATTTGAGCAGATGATACGGTAATAGTATTTCATAATAATCCAGACTAGTTTAACTGTACAATTGTTGGTAACGTCATGGTTAGTAAGTATTTGTATGGGAGTGAGAGAGTGGGTGTTTGTGTGTATGTGTGAGTGAGGGTCTGGTAAGTGTGGCGTGTGTGGGTTTGGTTGCAAATATGTGACTGTTTAACTCGGGACTTCTAGGAGACATTCAGTATTCGCATAATCTAATGTCATGAGCCATTCACTGGTTTTTTTCTTGCATAGAGATTTAGTCAGCGTGTATAAAGATAGTTTTTTGTTGAGATTATTATAAAGGTACCCTCCGAGGAAACAGAAGAACCTGTTTGTGAATTGGGTGTTAAAAGAGTCAAGAGTGCGATCAACCGGATTGCATCGCCTCTTATTTAGGAGTACAGCTGCATTGTAATTCAGCAATGAGTGTTGCTTAGAGATGACGTAAAGAATGAATAGCTGTCGGACAGTCAGCACCTTGCATTTTTCATACAGCTCGGATGTGGGATATCGAAAGGGCAAGAAATGGGACACCTTTAATATTGCTCGCTGAGCTCTTTCCACCTTGATAAAAGTAGACCTATGTGCACCACCCCAGGTCGTGATACAATAAATTAGTAAAGATTGGCATAGTGAGAAATAGACTGTCCTTCTTAGATTTTCGGCTACATGCCTGAGGTTTTTGAAAACATATATTAATTTACGTATTCTAGATGTAAGAGCTGCTATGTGCAGATGAAAATCCAAGAAAGGATCTAGTATTACACCAAGATATTTGATTGAAGATGCCCTCTGTAAGTTTGTACACGAACATATTGTGTTGAGCGGAGATGTGCATGTATGTACTACGATAGGCAAGGAGAGAGTGGAAAATAAAGCACTATTCCGAATCGCAAAAGGTAAGTATTTGGATTTATCAGCGTTTAGAGTTAAGTAGTTGTTCCTTAACCATTTGGCCACGGTATCTAGACCAGTTTGGGCATGCCTGGTAACACTTTCCCACGAGTCAGAGTGAAACACGAGAGCAGTGTCATCTGCGAAGGTGTATATATTGCCCTCAGGTAGATCTATCCTGCACAGATCGTTAACATAGATTAGGAAAAGTGTTGGAGAGATAACACTCCCTTGGGGGACTCCGTGGGTGACTGGCACTTCTTTACTAATGTACCCATCTATCTTAACGCTCTGTACACGATTGGTAAGGTAATCTGCGAATAAATTAAGTTGGTTACCCCTTATTCCAATCTGCTCCATCTTAGCTAAAAGGATAGAAACAGAGACCGTGTCGAAGGCTTTAGCCAGGTCTAGGAAGATACCCAGTACTTTTTGACCCTCATCAAGTTTCCTAACTATGTGGTTAATTAGGTCATGTACTGCGTCACCAGTAGATCTACCCGCGCGAAACCCGTATTGAGCAGGTGATATTATTTGGTTTTTATCGAGGTAACTTATTAGCCTAGAGTTCAGGAGTCGCTCTAGTATCTTGGACAGAGAAGGTAAGACAGCAATGGGCCTGTAGTTGGTGACTTGGTCTCTGACTCCGGCCTTGTAGACAGGGTGTATAAGGGCTTTTTTAAATGTTCTGGGAAACACACCAGAGGAAAGCGATAAGTTGCAGATATGTGTTAGTGGTGGGACAATAGCTATTTTATTTTGTTTTATTATATCAGCTGGTATATTATCCCAGCCAACAGCACAACTCCCTCGCAGCGCATCCACTATCATATTCACTTCCTCCTCGTCAGTAGGAAGTAGTACCATAGAATGTAATGGCGTCTTAACGGAAGGGTTTTCTTCGGTCTGTGCATTAGTTATATTATCAGCAAGATTTTTACCTATGTTGGCAAAATATTTATTAATCGTATCGACAGCTTGGTCACAAGAAGTTGCGAGCGAGAATAAATCCGTGGAACGACTTTTGCTTACGGATCTACCGGTAATTTTGTTAATTGCTTCCCAAATTTTTTTGTTATTTTGACCTGCATTTGTTAGTTCGTTTGTTTCAAACTCTCTTCGGACCTTTTTAAGTATGTTGTTGCAGTGATTCCTATATCGTGTGTATGAGATTCGGAGGATTTCGTTGGTTGGTGTCTTTTTGAGTAGTTTGTGCATATTATCCCTATGTTTCATGCAACGTATGAGGCCTGGAGTAATCCATGGCTTCAAGATCTTTTTACGATTTGATAGTTTAACTACTGTTGTATTGGAAGCTATGATGTTTCTGATAGAACTGACAAGAAAATCTGCCGCGGTGTTCGGGTCCTTGATAGTGTAGATTTGACTGAAGTCGTAATTTTTCAGGTCGTCTGATATTTTATGGTAGTTAATTCGGTGCATGAGAGTAGTGGTCTTACGATTAGGGACATTTTTTGACAAAAACAGCATTGTTACCTCATGGTCGGTTAAGGACGAATGTGCAACAAAAGCTTTGGCTGGCAATGTCGTTTTTAGGATTGTGTGGTCCAGGCATCTATCCTCTCGGGTTGGTAAGGTATGAGCTGGCAGGAGTCCATGGGTAGCTAATAGAGTCAGGTAGGCATCTTTGTCTGGGTCTTGTGAGTTATTGTTAATATTTATATTCATATCGCCTGTTATTATTATGTGTCTAGTGCTGCTTATCCTTGTTAGTGTATTATTTAATTCATCAAGAAAACATGGGACATCTTTTATACCTGGGGGACAATAAATGGCTAGAACAATCGTATTATTGTTGACTTCTATCTGAAGACAGTTTGAATTCAAAAAGTTTGGCTCCCTGACAGTAGCCACGATTTCATTTTTAATATAAACCACAACACCCTCGTTGTGGGTCCTGTGATTAGTAGTTGAATAGTTGACATAACCGGGAAGTGGTGGAATGTTACTGCTCCCCGGAAGCCAGCACTCGGTCAGCACAATCACATCCCACTGGACACCGGTTCTATGCAGGGTGGTTGTAAATCCATGTATATTTTTGTTTATGCTTCTTATGTTTTGATTTATTATTTTCAATGTGTTTTTGGGTTGTAGGTCAGGTGGGAAACATTTCTCGATATCGCAGGTAGAGTAATCTGCCACTGATATCGAATCCACATTTTGTAAATTAGAATTAATGCTATCGAATTTTAATAACGTGTTTATGTATTATTATTATTCCCTGAAGTCCCGCATATACGTAGGTTTTGTATATTGTTGGTTGGTTTGGGTGTTCGTTTTGTTTCGGTAAGTTGGTTGAGAGTGTGTTTATCTATGTATTAATAGGGCATGAGAGTGTATCGTTTAGTGATTGAGTTACCTTAAGATTATAATTAGTACAATTTAACATTTTTATCAATACTAGAATATCATGCTTATCCATTATATGACAGACAACAAGAAGCATACAAATAATGATTGAATTATAAATACAATTATTTTGAATTAAAATTGATTTTGAATTAAATATAGACTCAATGAGGATATTAAAATTTAAGCAATAAGAAATTGAATTACTGACAGTAGTGTCAATTAAATTGGAATAAGATACAAAATAAAAAATTAACAAAAACCAGTTTGTTTTAAATAGTCATGCTGACTTTAGTGTTTCAAGATCTGTCTCTGTATGTATTCGAATTTGCGGGTCATGCATTTGCTTTCTTAGGTATACTATCCCATGTGACGTCCAACGGAAGGAATAGCCATAAGCTCGTTGGAAAGCTCTGGCTGAGGAGAATAACCTTTGCGGTCTGATAGGCTGTTTCTGGTCGATATGGCTAGTATTCAATTTTTCTTGGTTATTTTTATTTCTATTAAATACTTTGACGCACTTGATAAATTTGTTCTTTAGTATAGCTGAATTGAGTTCAACTATAAGTGGATTTGAGCTATTCTTAGAGCTAACCCTAAACACATCTCTTATATTTACTTAAATTTAATAACATTATTTATATACCTATCGCTATCTATTACAATACTCATGGTTTTGAGAAGGACTCCAGCTAGGGATATAAACCTAACTAACTAAATACCTGAATTGTTATACAAACACATCACGACGACGCGACGGTCTCTTCATAATAGGGTTTTGTACAAAAGAATTCAGTCGTTATTTTTGAACAACTAAAGTTCTGTTGAAATAAAACTATTTTAACAGATTCTATCGCGATTTATTTGTTGTTATTTTATATAATATAACTCAAGTTCTAAATTGCTTATAACTTGATTGTTGATCTAATTAAAAATTACCTACAGCACAGAAATACTGAAATAACGCGCTTTTTTGGGAGTTTCTTCTGTTAAACTCTCAGATGCGATGTAATCTTTGTGGGATTCCATTCGAATAAGTACTTATAGTCTGCTGTGAACGAAACTGACCAAAAAATCAATAAACCGCAGACAGATTACTGCCGGTAATCTATATTCGTATTTATTTACTCTTGAAACCTGATTAATATATTTGGAATATATCTGGATTAATAATGAATGACTGTTTACTTGGGAAACGGTTGATTGTATTCTTTATGTGGCATACTCATCCCTGTATGTCCACATTTCACCAACTATGTTTTCGGTTGCACGTAATAAGAGCAGTCGAGCCTATTGACTATAATAGAACTGACTACAGCTGGGATTATAATTATAGATTAGCAAGAATGACAACACGTGTGACGGGATTAAATCTTGTTGCCTAATTTAGATAAGATTATGGAAATAGATTAAATATTTCACAGCTATGTTTGCTGTGAAACTGCAAATACTAAAATGACTTATGTCAAGGCAAATTTTGTAATAAACGTTGTGAAAGATTTCAGTAATGTAGGTATCACTTAAAGTTTACTGAGTTAGGCAATCTCATAACAAGACAAACCAGTGACCAAGGAAAAGTCTAAATACTATATGATAATGAAAAGAAATCATCAACGTATAAATATAGTTTAAGAAAAATGGCCGGATGAGGCCTGTGGCAATAGGCTACTTGCATAACTTTGAATTTCGAATCATTTTACCCCACGGAGTAAATCAAGACTAGGACGGTTACCAGCTTCGCAATCAACCCAAACTTAAGCGTAGCGAGATTTGCCTATCCAACAATAGGTCAACGTGACCGGTCGACTTTTTCCATTGATTTGGTTTTTCGGTGATTATTCCTCGATGGTAAGACCGATCTGGACATTCGACCCCTTACGACACTCAGTAATGTCTACTTGATCACCGTGGCAAATTTGGTCGAGATCGGTCAAACGGCCTCGGAGGAGTATCATTTGTTTGAAATGCAACTTTGAAACCAAAGACGCTTCGCTCGCCTACGGCTCGCTACGCTTAATAAGATAGTTTACACGCACTAAATTAAAGGCCCTCTTTGTTTTGGATCGCGTACGTTAACACAAAATTGAACGAATTATTTATTGTTTCATCAACAAATTGTCACAGAGGTATTGTTTAATTGTGTAGTAGTAGTGTAGTAGTAGGGTAGTGTTTAATTGTGTGTTGGGTAACCTCCTCGAGTGTCGCTCCGATTCCGATCCCGCTGCAGTCCGGGGGGAACGGAATCGGAGCGGCCGGTACACCCTGGGCGGCGGTCAATGGCTTCCCCTTCACCCCTTCATAGGGTTGGCATTGATCGTCGGCCAATACCCGAAGTGGCGGGAACACATCGCTCTCCGTACTCCTCTGCTTTCAGAGGAGACAGGATGAGCGATGCTGTTAGTGGTAAGACGGCCCAGGGTCAGCCGGGGTGCGAGGGATATGCTCTATGGGTAACCTTACACCCCGGCGTCTGAAGACCCGAGACGGCGTGCGGTTTTAGTCGGTGCAAGCCCGACATAACCGCCCCCGCTGGCCGGCGGGGGGGTATCCGAAGGGATTTCCGCACGATAAAAAAAAAAAAGGTATTGTTTAATTAATAAGATATTTTTATACTATAATGTTTCCGAAAATTAATGCAATCATGGTAAAGGTATGTTAGGTTACAGTCATAGGTTACAGGCAAATTTCTTACCCAGTCAAAGCTACTTTTGACTTATAAACTTCACTCTCTGTAGGTACCTACCTGGTAAACACTATCTCGCAAAATACAGGCATTTAGTTTACACCCCAGTGTCTGAAGACCCGAGACGGCGTGCGGTTTTAGTCGGTTCAAGCCCGACATATCCGCCCCCGCTGGCCGAGGGGTATCCGAAGGGATTTCCGCACGAAAAAAAAAAGGCTCTTTTTTTAAATCTCGCTACAGATAAGTTTAAGACTGATTGTAAATATTTCTGAGACCAATAAAACATTATTAATATTATTATTATTTGACACTCCAGTCAAAACTACTTTTGACCAACAGTTTCAGTCAACACTACTTTTTACCGATTTAGTCGTTTAAGGGCTTTGGCTTTAACTTCAGAAATAATGTGCAAACATATATATTATATATATTTTCACGCAAGGTCTTGACGCTAATGCAATATTAAATAGCTTGCATCGATTTTTCCAAACAAACTGCTGTGGTAAATTTTTTGTTTCTTTTTAAGATTGCGAAATCTGTATTTGCAATGGCTTATTGTGTTGTGTTCACACAGGCTTAACACAGCTTTTGCTGTCGCTACTAAAAATCCGATTACTTGCAAGAGGATCCGACCGGAATACAAAACAAAATACTTATTATAAATCTGGTCTTTAGTATATAGTTGTAATAGTTTTAGGGGCTCGGATCGAAATAATTTTAATTTCGATAGTGGACGTATCAGGCTGAGGTAGATGATATTTAATACATAAAATGGTTGCGACTACCCACTGACCTCGTAACCCCGAGAGGAAAGCCCCGCCGGAGCTTTCTGTTAATCAACAGGTCGGCGTACCGGCTCGCGGTTGAGGTTTGATTGGACCCCGAAGATCTTAATAGTTCATATAATAGAATCATTATGAACTACTTGACTGTAATTGAGACACTGTTCAACGCCATCTATCGTCAGTATCGCGGGCGGAAAACAGTTTATCTGAAATCCGATGCGAACAATAGATACTAATTGATAGAACTAATTAGGTGTTGTTCGAAACAAGCAGATTCGCTATTTTACCCTTTCACAATATTATCAGCGCCACCCGCCAGTCACAGTAAATCACCTATATCTATGAAATAATCTTGATTAGGAACTAGAAAACGGTCTTTCCTTGACCTCCACACTGGTATTGGCAAATGCACATTGTTTTCTGTTTTCATATACCATGCATGAACAACAATATTTTGCCAACTAAGTATAATATGTGCTCGGTATGTGGCGAGCGTATGGCCGGTATACTACCAGATCTGCCGAGAAATACCTGATAGAAAAACCTAGCACGTATCACTTTGCCTGATTCAGTAGTAGACCCTACGAATGCACAGCAGGTTACGTTCGGGTTGACTCACGACTCACGACTCATCACTTTCTCTAACAGGTCGATTTACCTACTTCCTCCGTTCCCCTTCTTTTTAGGATTCCTCAATGGAGTACCTACAATCAGAGCGAACGTAATAACCATTATTACCAAACTTCAAGTAAGTATTACGCAACCAAAGAGTTCCTGGACAGGAGGGCACATTACAAATAAACACGTGAACATGCACAGCTTCTTTGGCCGATATATACATAATTGACGTATACACAATCTGTAAATATATATAATCTGAATCTCGAAAACAGCTCCAACGATTTTCATGAAATTTAGTAAACAGGTTTCGCGGGCGATAAATCGATCTAGCTAGGTTTCATTTTTAGAAAACGTCGAAAGAAAAAATCGAGCAGAGCGGTATCTAGGTCACCCAGATATTTATTTATTATTCACGAATGAATTTACTCACCTTACTTATGAAAATGCCAACAATCTAGAACGACAAATTGTTTTACATACACTATATCCATTTATGAATGGTTTCAACAACCTGTTAAATAAGCTACGATAACTTCAAGGATTTCCTGAGCCATTTATGTGGCCTAAGATTTTATGAACGTTATTATATACATTTTACTTTGCGTTTTAGGAGTTTGCTTTTACGATAAAAACAGTTTTTGATTCGATAAGATTGCTGGGTAAACTGACCAATTAAAGGAACTGACGGGTGACGACCTAATCCTTTAAATGCATAGCCCCTCGCTCGGCATCACGATTGCGGCAAAGGTGCGGAGTACGTGGGCCAACGCCACCTCCTGCGAGCAAGTAATGCTCGAGAAGCACCCTCCGCGGCGGAGCGAGCCCGGGAAAGTTTAGAACCTACCCGGCCCGCCAAGCCCGCAACATGCAACCGCGCGACGCAGGCGACTCAGACGCCGGAGGTAGCTCAACGACCTCTGTCCTCCATGAGCGCGGGCCTGGGGATGGCAGGTGAGGCCGCCTGTCTCGGGGCGGAGGGGCGACAAGCACTCACCCTTTCCGGGGCAAGATGGGGACACCTTGGTTCCCAAACCCGAGGGGGCTATCTCGAAACCGGAGATGGGCCTGGCTCAGCCGGGGTGCGAGACGGCTTGTTGTCTTAGTCGGTTCGAATCCGACAAAAACATCCCGCGGATTGAGCTTTGAGAATAAAATAAAGCTCACTATCGAGTCTATTCCACTGATTTTCACAGTCAGCAAAAAGGTCGAAATGGCCGTGTTTGTCTGTGAAAATTCTGCTTGATTTTTCATCTGCCCACTCTGGTATAATATTTGGTTTACCGTTACAATTCCCGCTGGGCTATTTTTAGTAATTTACTTTTATTAAATTCGGGTACAATTGCTATTCTATTTTAAGAATATTTTTTCGGGTTGGAAAAGGACATGACTACTGGAAAAATACATTGTACGTATTCATACGGTTTGAGTTATACGTTTAGAGTAAGCTTTAGCTGGCTTCTTTTCTTGACCTGTTCAAAAAAATTGTAAGACAACAAATATAGAAGCCCTAATTTCACACTGTACTTAACAACCTTGGTGGCGCGTTCGTCTAATGACTGGTCGTTGACTTCGTCAAGACTGAGATCCATTCCGACCGAGGCCCAAGAAACAATTTTTGTCATCATATAATTTTTTGTAATATTTATTCTATTTTGTGCCATAAATCTATTGATATAAAATGGAAATTAAACAAAGTGCATCTATTAATGAAAAAAGTGACAAAAAAATAGCGAAAGAAAATGAGTGAGTACTTTATAAATATATTGGCGATGATGGTTCTGGTAATATTGATGGTGAAAAAGTTGTTGAAATTATGGATGGAAGTAGATTTTTCTGAGAGATAAACTTTTTAATGTAAAATAATTATAATAATTCTGAAGTGTTAAATTTTTAAATTGTCATGATTGTGTACGATAGTGCAATAAATGAATATTGTATGTTACCACATAATATTGTATGTTACCACATAAATGAAAGTACTTTTATACTGATAATTAAAGCAATGCGTGCAAAATTATTCCCTAACCATTCCAAAATATCAAAAATGCACAACGTTAATATTCAAGTTTTCACTTCTGCCGGCACTCCCGGAGTGCAACCCGTCGTTTTTTTTTTTGCAATTTCCTTATTTGCCTTTCCCATTTGCTCGTTTTCCTTGATATTATTATTCCCAGAGGGCTATTCCAGTTAAGGTGTAATCTATGCCTTTTGTTACCTTAGTAGTATAAAAGTTGTCTGGACACCTTTTTAGGAACTTCTATAGATTTAAATCAGAAAAAGTGAACATCCCGCCCTGGATGCAAACTAATTACTTCATAATTCATTAAATCTAATAGCCTATTACAGTCCACTACTGGCCTTTCCCAGAGTGCGCCATAGCTACCTTTTTCACGTCTTCAATCTATCTGACTGGAGAGCATTTAGGTGTCACTCCACCTCCTGTTGACCGAAAAGCGATCTCCACTCTAGGACTCATTTGCTACAACTGCCATCTATCTTTCGAAAGAAGTTACAGCCCATTGACATTCCAGCTTGCTTACTTTGCAAGCTATGTCAGTAACATTAGTTCTAGGCCGGATGACTTCATTACGCATTTTATCCTTCAAAGGACCAAGTATATCTCGCTCCATAACCCGCTGCGCCACTAGTAATTTGTGGACTAGCCCCATCGTCAGTGTCCACCTTTTCGCACTGTAAAACACAAGGGTTTAAATACAGTTCTGTCAGTATTGCTACATGACAAATAAAGAGATAACAAAACGAGTTTTCCTGTTAGGCTTCCGTGCGTAACTGTTAAAATAAAACGTTCCAATAAATAAATGGCTATAATTTCAAAAGCTATAATGGATGACGATTACGACATCACAAATCAGAACGATATTGCTATAACAATATAATTTAACTGCAGCAGTGGTTCCATCTCTTTACGTGCGATCATGAGGTCCTGGATTTGGTTCTCGGGTTGGGGGTTATCTATCTATATTCCCATGAAACTCGCAGCAAGGACCCTGGGACGTGAACGATAAATACAATCGGCATTTGAATCACACATAATTGTGGGACGATCGAAACCTTAAACTCGATGTAATTTCAGGCTAGGTGCACTCCCCGAGGGGGCCATCTCGAAACCGGAGATGGCCCAGGGTCAGTCGGGGTGCGAGGGATATGCTCTATGGGCAACCTTACACCCCGGCGTCTGTAGACCCGAGACGGCGTGCGGTTTTAGTCGGTTCAAGCCCGACATAACCGCCCCCGCTGGCACGCGGGGGGGTATCCGAAGGGATTTCCGCACGAAAAAAAAAAAGGCTAGGTGCACTCAATCCGATGGGCCATACGTCATTGAGGGGGTATTCAGTGTAAGAGCTTATTTAATTATTAAATTATTATATTGCTTAGCCTTTTTTGAGTTATTGGTGGTAGTTTAAAGAAGACTAGGAGGCTAAGGCTTGGATTTTACTATAGTTAATAATATTGATTGAAAGTAGTATAAAAAATATTGTTCTATTTTTATAAAGCAAATCACTATGAAAACAAGATTTTCAACAATTACTCAGAATTTATTAACAGTAAATCCCAATAACACTAACTATCCCGGGAATCGAAAAGAGACCTCATCCACAGCAGTTGCTCTATATACGGTTGCGCAACCGTCGGGTTGGTGATTAAACCTATTGTTTATCCTCACGTACACGATATTGAAGTTTTCTTCATTATGTGTCTTCACTAACGTGTATCGCATTACAATATATATATGTTATGTAAAGTTAGGAAACTTTATACCTTGGTATTTCTAAATACCGAATCGATATTATAACGAAACATGAAACGGTATTTTGAGAGAAAAGAAACGGTTTTATTAATGCATATGCCAACGGAAAATTATAGACATCGTTTTTTTATTGTAACGCGTTAGATTATTTGCTGTAAGATTATATAAATATAATGTAAAAACGGTTTTTCCAAATTTCCAGTATGTAGGTACTTAACATAAATATTGTGTAGCAATTAATACATTCTGAAGATTGTGTAATTTGCATGGGTATTTTTTATAGGAATAAAGGGAGTTATAATGTAATAAGAGTGGTGTTACGAGCAGTAATCACTTAACATCAAGCGGGCCATATGTAATCAACTTATAAATCTCTAGATGACGAACACTTCAACACTCAGATAATGAAATTTATATTCAATCTTCCTTAAATGGTGACGCAGTCAAGCGACGAATAAGACATACAAAGAATTTCATCAATGCAGGCAGTAATTAATTATCTTTCAAATTATATACTAAAGACGTACCTGCGCAATTCGTTCTCGGGAACGTAACGAACGAAATGAATGAACTTGAAATTATGTTGACATTTAAATTTAATTTAGTTTTCGGTTTGTGAACCAAAAAGGATATTTTATGAAGAGCGAAGGCAGCTGGTAATTTTGGGATGTATTTAACAGAATTAATATTTTTTGGTGATTGGCATATAAATCGTGGGTGTGTTATGTTTATATAAATCCCATCGTGGCTGATAAGTTTCTCGGTCATATTAATAATATCGTGGATATTGTCATAATATCGATATAATTATCCATAATTTTACTTTGCTTTTATCTGTTTTCATACATGTCGTTGCAACCATTGACCTTGAACATTGAAAGCGGTATTTTTCTTATAAAAAAGCTTTCAATTTTACTTAAACATAAGAAAAGATAAAGCTGCGTGAAGACAACACGTACAAAGCACACGTCAAACGTACACGTTATTATGGCGAACTAAAAGGACATTATTTACTTTTTCGTTTATGAGGACATTGTGTCCGCCAGTGAATTACGGTAATACGCAGTTTTGTGGACAGACGTGATCTTTTATCTTGGGGTATAGTGTCGTATCATATTTCGTACCGACATTAAAATTGGTTTGACGTAAAACCACAGATTACCTCCAACTACTCCAATTTAGTTATGTTGAGTTGACTTGGATTCACCGAATATTACGCTCAATGACCCGGCTACAGTGTGAGTGGATTTAAAATTATTATGTAAAGAAACGTGTTTCATAAATCGTCTTGATGGATTGTTGATGAAATTTTTAAGCTAGGCAATATTATTAATATGTATAAATGAATATTATGCACGTGATTGAGATGTGGGCGGATTCTAGGAATGACTGAATAAATATTTTAGACCTGCCTTGGTGAGTTAGATGTATTTATAAACCATGTATCTGGAACAGAGTACCTGGTTTTAATGGGACTAGATTTGGCCAAGTACGCCTATTAAATACGTGTCAAAGTGTGACTATATATTTATATAGTGTATTGGCAATATTTTTTACAACATAAAAATAAAAAACTTTTTAGTTCATCATATTTGGTCTCTAAAATTAGGGTAAAAAGTAAAACTAAAAAATCCAGTAATAAGTTACATAGGTACATATAAAAAGTAGAGTATAGTAGAGTTTAGATGCATGTTAAAATTAGTTACAAAAATCATTAAAATATTGAAATGAATAAGTGTTAAGTTTACGTCACGTGCAAGGTTCAGTTGAAAAACGTCTCTAAGTAAAAAGATCAAATATAATACAAAATTGTGTGCGCTCCCAACACGAATAAAATAACCCTTTATACGCTACGTCTGACTGAAGCTCAGAGGAACTGAAGTTTAAGCACAAGTTAGAGAGGCCATTCGAATAACAAAAGCATTTTCCAATAGAAATTGAATCAGAATCGCGTTTGTAAAAATATCGTTGAAAGAACGTATTTTATTAGACTTACATAAGTTAGGTTGGCTTTAGTGTGTACTTAAATTCACGTCAGTGTTAGAAGGGTTAAAATCAAAATCTTCTTAATTATACAAAAAAAGTTGAAGACTGAGAAAGACATAACACTAAAAACAACATGATACTAATTAAAATAGTGAATTCAACATTGAACACTTGATTGGATTTCATGATTTAATATAACATGATAGGGATAGTACTTTCGTGATATTTACAAAAAGTAATGCAACTTTTGAAAGTATCACAGTTTTCTGTTTACCTAAATTTTCAAGTTGTCTCTTTTTAAAAATAAAAGCAATGAATCGTCCTTAAAATGTTGCATCATGAACACAGCTCTTACATTTTTATATAGCTGTAACATAAAAGTAACGAAAATGAAAATATACCTTTGTCTTAGAAACTTATTGAATTTTTAACTGAAACAAAATTGAATACTATAAACTTTTTATTAGATAATTTAAATATAATATTAGAACTAGTTAATACGTTTCGAGCAGTTGCCTATGCTTAGAAGATTAGTTTGAAAACTATTCGCTAAGTCTTATTATTTTTTCAAAAAAGTAAATACAAATCACAGCAATACTTGTATCGTCTACAAATATTGAACGATAAAAAGTAAATAAAGAATATGAATAGTGTATATTAAATATTTGCCAATAACAGACAAATCAAACAATGCACTAAGTAATTTCTCCCGAAAGCCTAATCACTCTATCCGCAATCTGTGCTCATTAAACCACATTGTAAATTGATTTAGATGGTTCCCTTCGATATATACCTTGTCAATTTGTCACGTTACTCAGAGACCACAAACACTGTTTACCCCCCTTCTCTAAGCTATTATCAAACGGCAGGTATGGCTAATTCAATACAATGATCCCAACTCAAACTTGCTTCGAGAGAACCAATAGAATAAAGTATAACACGCTTGCGTAAATCTCCGTCTAAGAAGAAATAGGTAGTAAAAACTCCTGCTGAATAGACGAATCTTTAAAGTAGAGCAATCACGTAGACTGAAGATTGAATAAAACAAACTATTTTCGTTACGAATTGGTTGTTGTTATCGTGAATTGGTTATTTTACTGGATATATTTTTAGCTGGCTTTAAGGGTTTTTAAAAGGTAGTAATTGTAATTCATTATGGCAGCATAAAGCCAGGGTGTATAGGTCCCTACGAATATCTTCGGGCCCCAGCCAACATCACCTGCAAGCCGGTAACACCTGTTGGCTCACAGACCACGCTCTGAAGCTTTCCTTTCGAGCTTGGGGTTCATACAGCAGTCGCTCCCAGAAAAGCCAAGATAAGCCAACTCAAAAGGAGTAGTAGAGCAGACCCTGGGCTCCAAAGTACAAGATTTAGACGGAACTGGGACTAACGCTGTGGTGATGATGATAATTTTAATAAAAATTAAAAATTCTGGCAGTCTTGTCTCGAAAAGGCACTCGGTAACCCTAGTTGCATGGTACCCGCTCAGATTATTAATTTCACGTCAAATTTATACCCTATTTCCGCATAATAACATCATTTGCGAAATACTTGAACGGGTTTTAGTATTTATTAATGAAAGCATTTCGAAGCGAAACATAATAATGGCTCCTGCAGCGACTTAATTTAGAATTTTAATTAAAAATTTGACCTGTAGATATGTAGGTAGGCTGTCAGTGGGTTGGCGACTATACTTGTTGCTCGATTGTGAGTGCGACGGTTACTTTAGCAGGTGATAAAACTATTTTCAGTAGCTAACTGTGCCCAAAACTTCATCCGCGTGGACTTAGATCTGGCTTTTTTTTTGCCCGGTACCCTAATTATTCTTGTTAAAGTAGCCTAAACTTAGCCTTCTAACATAACTATTCACCAGTCCCATCAATCAGTCGAATTCCCGTTAACCGTTAACGTTATTCAGCTTATTGAAATAAAACTATTTTTAACGGATTCTATCACGATTTATTTGATGTGATGATGTGATGTTTGCTGAAAAGCAACCGAAACGTCGGGATCAATGTAAAATATAAAATAACATCACATAAATCGCGATAGAATCCGTTAAAAATAGTTTTATTTCAATGTGTGACATTCGTGTAAATTTCCAACAATATCATGTTATTCAGCTAAGTTAAATTACCTGTGTTAAGAGTGGGTTCACGTCGTAAGTGTAATGGCTAAGTTTTGAACTCAGGTCCTCTCGATGAATTCCTTTTCTAATAATAATAATAAGGCTATATAACATCACGCTTCTACCTAGGACATGCACTGTCCTATATGTATAATCATAAATGTGCAAATTTCCATACATTATTGTAGAACTATGGACATATATGGCACAAATGGCTGCCACGGGGGCGGAGTATGCCGCGGGCGAAATCGCGGGGCACAGCTAGTGGATCTATAATAGTAGTATTGATGAAAGTTATAAACGATTGATAAAACATTTGTATAGTCTATTTTTTTTCCAACAATCTATAAAATCTGTATTTAAATCCAATCTTATTCTATGAATAATTTATGCACGTATTTAAAAAAAAATATATGTTGTACGCATTCTTTAAAAAGAAAAATTACATAAAAGCTATGTTTGGTTTCGGTTTAGACAGCGCAGCGCTGATATATCCTTGAATATTTTTTAATTGTTTCTTTTCGCATACTTTTTTGCTATAGAAAAAAAAATACACATACATTCCTAAGTTTCTTAGTAAAATGTTTTGTAATTATAATTTCTGTGATACAGTTCTGCGTATATATGTAATGATGCGTGAATCATCAGTAAACGGAGAAACAACAGTTGATCTGTTTAACTGTTCATTGGTAAATAGTAATGGCAGAAACACACACATTCTACACAGCGTTATCTTATCTAGCTGGATACAAAGTGAGCATAGCTTAACTAGCTTGTAATATGGGTTTTAGATTTCGGATTAACGTATATTCATGCGTACTTGCACTGAGCGGAAATTGTAACCGCGATCTCTGACTTAACAATCAGAATAGAACTAATCAGGAAATCTTCCTATCACCATAGATCCTGTATGATGAAAGAAGAATATAGATATTTATAAATAAGCCACTCGTTAAAAAATTATGTCATTAAATCAAATTATTTATTGTTTGTTACAGGTAAGAATACAACAGACGTTATAGTTTAGCGTAATGGTCCATGACCCCCTGAACGTAAGACCCACGTCATAGTGTAAAGATATAACGAGATGAAGTGACGAGAGTTGGAAACAGGTATGTAGATTGCGAAGTTAGCTGTTTTGCAAAACAGCTCCGACATGTTAAACAGCTAATCAAGCCGCTGTATGCAACAATGCAGATTACAGGTAGCAGAGCTGAATGGTTTTATAAAATCGCTTTTTAATAATAAATTGTCCCAAGTTTGACCAAACATTTTTTATTTTTGCTCGTGGCTTTCGCTTTTGCTTGCGGTTGGCCTTCACTGGCTCCACCTCATCGGTGCCAACGATAAAATGGATGTGTGTCGGAATCGAACCTACTAAAACCACACTGTGTTCTCCCCAAGTGTACATTGATGCTTGCCTAGAAGCAACCTGTTCACTCTAGACTTGAATACTTCCAGGTTCACAAACTCAGGCAAGTCCTTCTACTGCTTAGCAATACGCACAATTAACGCTACGGATTGTGAATTAATAGATGGAAGGTAATAAACAACTGTTACGGCATAAATGGTATTAGGTATCAGTACAATTAAACTACATTAAGTTTCATATATTTAGACCACTACACAGATTTTCTAAGTTGTGTTTTAGCTAGTAAAAAAAGCTTTGTCTCTTTCTATAGCAGATTATTTAACATTCAAAATAGAACCATGATAATTATACTTATTCACAGATACAGCTGTAGGGTGGCATTAACAGTGTTTAGAATTAAGTGTAAACGGATATTACTTCAAAAAGACATGTAGTTAAAATCTTTCCATTTCATTAATGCGTACCTGTATTCTATTAATATAATAACTGAGTAAGTTTATGAGTGAATAAGCGTCTTTTTGAACGGCTTGGTGATATTATACTGCCTTAACTACAGTAGGTACCCGGCTTTTAAGTAGCACGTCGTCATCAGGAAAAAGAGTGAGAGTCGGGGTAAGCTTGAATTGCTTCTCTCTCGCATATCATATTGATAGTTTGATACTTTTATAAAGTTGTTAAAACTTTTAGCGGTTTATCCCAAACATAAATTATTATTAGTTCTACAATACTGAATGGAAATTTGTCCCATTTGTTGACATTTATAATTACAGCTCCGCTCTCCTGGATAGTAGCGTGATTAGTGCCTGAGATTAGCGCGTTCAACCAAACAAACAAACTCTTCAGCTTTATATATTAAAGATTAATAATAGAAGAAATAGAAGAATATAGATTATATAGAAGTATAGATTAAAACTATGACTTCCGTTTTAACTACTCTAAGAAGATATCGAGCTGTAGACGTGCGCTGTGTGATAGAAAAGCTCGGAGTGTACGGATGTCTATTTTTATATGACAAAGATGGGGATGACACATTATAGTTATGTTTTTGTGTAGTACCAGCACCAGTATCATGTCAATCTAAGTCAAGCTTGTCAAATCTCCTTTATCTGCGATAAGATTTGTTTTTTTTTTATCTTGGTCTAAGCCGATGACGTAGTTTGTCACAAATCCGTCGCCTTGTGAAAAGAACCTCTCTAAGACCTGCTCGAACTATTTTCCCGGAGCAAATATGAAGGTTTCACATGCTTTATTAATGAATTCCTGGTTTTTTTCTCGACGTTTTCTAAAAATGAAACCTAATTGGATTGATTTATCATCTCCGAAACCCCCTGTATACTAAATTTTTAATATATATACTACTACATGCTTACTGCATACATGTAATTCTAAAATTTTGTTATATATAAGGGCACGCCGCATTAGCGGCGGTAAAGCCCATCATGGAGGATTGGCTAGAGAGGCGACACGGAAGCCTCTCGTACCGACTGACGCAGGTGATCTCCGGTAAGGGGAGCTTCGGCGACCACCTGCATCGGATCAGGAAGGAGCCAACAACCAGGCTGCACACGCTGGCGGACTGCCCGGCGTGGGAGGCGCCGAGGCGTGAACTCGTGGCAGCCATCGGGGTGGGAGTCCTCTCGCTCGGCAGCATGATTGCGGCAATGGTGCGGAGCGCGAGCGCGTGGGCCGCCGCCACCTCTTTCTGCGAGCATGTAATGCTCGCGAAGGGGAAGGCGCCCTGGATAGATTTAGAACTCTCCGCGAGCGTGTTGCGAGCCCGCAACATGCTCGCCGCGCGTCGCATGCGACTCAGGCGCCGGAGGTCGCTCAACGACCTCCGTCCTCCATGAGCGCAGGCCTGGGGGTAGCAGGTGAGGCCGCCTGTCACCCCAGCAGATGCACGCCGGGGCGGCGGGGCGCCTAGCGCCTCTCCCCCAAACCGGGACAAGACGGGGACACCGAGGTTCCCAAACCCGAGGGGGCCATCTCGAAACCGGAGTCGGGGTACGAGGGATATGCTCTATAGGCAAACTTACACCCCGGTGTCTTTAGACCCGTGATGGCGTGCTGTTTTAGTCGGTTCAAGCCCGAAATAACCGCCCCCTCTGGCCGGCGGGGAGATATCCCAAGGGATTTCCGCGCGAAAAAAAAAAGAAACGGTACCTATATATATTTTCTTATTGTCCATCATGTTTTGAATTTCAACGAATACTCGTATGAGTTCCAAAGTAATATAAGTAAAAACAATCTATAGATACAATGCCCCACACCTGTAATTTATAAATTTCTATAGTTTTTCTGTCATTCTATTGTCTATACGCCATTCACATTATAAGTACAGTTGTCTATTGTTATGTTAACATCTCTTAATTATCATACACAATATGTTTATATCTTCATTATGTACATACGTACCTGCGACTTCGTCTGCGTGGCAAATGTAAAAATTAATTACCGCGCCCGAAGCTTTCCTGTTTTACAATTTCATAACATGGAAAATAATGTTAAAATATGCTAAATAGTTTTTACAACATTGTGGAAGCAACAGTACTGTATAGTAGGACTCTCTTCTCTAATATTCCTCCTAACGCCACCAGCTAAGCTAATTGAGCTGAGTGAGACGAAGTCGAGCGAAAGCTCCTCATACCAGACTTCAGGTTTTTTTGTCACAGGTCTCCTCCTAAACTACTAATCCAATCAGAAAAAAAATCCAGATGGAATTACATAATAACCGCTCGAGATACTGTGACCAAACTTCACACGCTCAGAAAGCATGTCCAGAGTTGTGACTTTCAAAAAGAATTTTCAAAATCGGACTTGCCACGGAGGAATGATCACTGTTCAAAATTTTCAAAATCTGATTCCGCAATAGCGGTCAAATCTATTGGACAAGAATCACGATGTCTCACTCAGCTCTACATTGCAAGCAGCGATTCGCCTTGCAGACCTAGTCTCTAATATTCCTCCTAACGCCACCAGCTAAGCTAAATTTCTTGTGTTAGGAGTGGGTTCACGTCGCTAGTAATGGCCAGGATTCGAACCCGCGACTTCTCCATAGTGAGGCCAACTCCTTAACCACTAATATACCGACGCTATTAATTTAACGCTAACAGCAATGGACACTTGTGGAGGACACCGTGTGATTTTAGTCGATCCGATTCCACACGAAAAAAATCAGTCAATAACCAGCAGACAAACAGACAAAAATTCTCCAAAAACGCATTTTTGGCACGCTCCCAGATAATATAACGATTTTATTATATGTGTATAGGTTATATTGTCTGTATCGTAGTGAACCTACTTCGTATCCTGTCCTCGGGTATATCATTACGTGGCTATAACTTAATATGATGTTTCGAGTACGTTAACGTTATGACTCAGATAGGGTTGTCTACAGACTGAAGTGTCTCTGCTAAGTGAGGTCCCCATAAACGGTTTGAGTATGTATTTAAAGCTACGCGAATGATTTCTTCTGAGGGCCAATTCCCGTAGTAAAAAGATTTTCGAAATTCAGTCTCAATCTAATCTCGATCTGATGTCGATCTACCAAATGTCGAAAAAGATGTTCTTGTAACAAAATTTTTAATATTTTCAATAAAATTTTGTTATGAGAACACGCTTCTTTGACATTTTGGGGATCAACATGAGATCGACACTAGATTGAGACAATTTGAATTTTTAACATATTTTTATTTAGAGAATTGGCCCTCTGGTCGAAAATGTTCTGTGGTTAGATTGCTCCTATGCATCAGTGTATATATTTATAAAGAATATATATTTAAAGAATATTAGTAACCGAAATGACTAGCATTCCTCCTAACCCCACCAGCTAAACTAAATTGCTTGTGTTAGGAGTGGGTTCAAAGATCTAAACATATAATCGTATTTTCCCTATCTTTTGTTATCATGGATCCATCGAGAATGTCGTCAATCCAATTCCAGAAACTAAACCAAAGGCATAGGCCATAGTTGGAACCTGAGTTTGACAGAATATCCGATGTCTATTCAGCCGTAGTATAAAAGGCTTGTATTTTGGCAAATAGAAAGCATAGTCTCAGTCGAAAGGAAATAAATTTCAGGAAACAGCGCGGTCGACTGAAGTTCCGTGCGGCTGGGACCGCAGGCTTAGAAAAAGAAGAAATAAAGAAAAACCATTTAATTCTGGACACGCGCAATGAACATACAGTAGCATATTAATAAATAAATATCTTAAAATCTAATAGTTCATAATCACTATGCCATCCTGAATAACCCTTTTTAAAACTAAAGTGACACAAAACTCAAATTTTTTTATATTACTTCTCTGATTATCTCGGTTGTCTACGAGTACGTGCCTTTATGTTATATATTGAAAATATGGACACTAATGACACACAAAACACTGGACTCTGATAAATCATATATGCTACTAGCTGTTGCCCGCGGCTCCGCCCGCGTGGAATTTCGATCCCGTTCCCGCTTCCCATGAGAACCTATTCCAAGGATAAAATAGCGCATAGCATATAGCGTATGTCCTATTCCAGACTGTAATCTATCCCTGTACCGAATTTCAGCCAGACCCGTTCAGCCGTACTGGCGTGATTGAGTAACAAACATCTATCCATACATCACATACACAATATGATATTAGTGGGATGTGCTTTCAACAGAAAAATTGAATATAAAAATGCATCATCATCATCTTAGCCTTGAAATCCGGTCGCATCCAAGGCCTTCCGCCGAGCCCGGGGTTCGCTTTCTGGCTTTTACTTCCTCACTTTGTACGGTCTTTGGTCGCTTTGGCATCTGTCATTGAGACTATGAGTAAAAAGGCATATTTAAATATTTTTGACGGCTACTAGATTTTTTTTTTCCGAGTAGGTGTGTGTGGTACGGGTTTGCGACACAATTCACACAATATAATATAATGCATCGTTAAATAAATCTAGGGGCAATGAACTTTGTCATTAGACATTTCGGCAAATGTGGAACCAGATAAACCGAACCTTTGTGGATTCACATAGCTATTGTCAGAAATTTTATTACGAAACAACATATTCTTAGCGTATTTCTACTCTATAAGTATTTTAATTTTTTACTAACTAGCTGTTTACCGCGGCTCCGCCTGTGTGGAACCTATTACAGGGTTCAAACAGTAGCCTATGTGTTATACCAGACTATAATCTATCTCTATACAAAATTTTACTCAGATCCGTTTAGCCGTTTGAGCTTGAATGAGTAACAAATATACAAACATCGAAACATCTTCACAAACTTTTACACTTATAATATTAAGTAGGATATAATGACTTATATACCATTAGTTCAACTACTGAACATTTACGTTATATGGCATCCCTGATGAAATCAGTATTCACGACTACCCTTGCCAAGGGAGACACCACTTTCTCATATAACGACTCAAGTATCTGATCTCTTAATCGCGAGTTGTATCATACTTAATTAAATACAGGACGTGCCACGCTAACTGATTATCTAGACTAGACTACTTTGGTACAAGAAAGTCTTTATAAACTTGCAGCAATACATAACGTCGGTGGGTCCGCGTTGATGGCGTCACAGTAAATTAATAGTCAGTGCGATATCGTCAGATATCTAATCACACCTATCGAGATGAAAGTTTCGTAGCTTTGATGGGTATAAATGAGGTTAGGTCGTTATTACTGTTATTAGTTTGAAGCTTTAAAGCATCGGTAGCTTAGTGGTTAAGGAGTCAGCCTTGCGACCGAGAGGTTTGAATCCTGGCCATAACACTACCGACGTGAACCCACTTCTAACACAAGCAAATTATGGTTAGCTGGTGGGTTGAGCGGCATACTAGTAATTTCTGAAGATCTTGTTGATACTCCCATTATATTATCACAAAACAACATTTATTTACAGGTAGTAAATAAATCGCACAATACTCTGTTGTTCGTGAAACTAATGGAAAAATATGTAAGTACCAACTATTGTTATAAATTTCAACCCCAACACCACAGAACAGTTACGAAAAGCTTGGGGTGTGTGTTGGGTAACCTCCTCGAGTGTCGCTCCGATTCCGATCCCGCTGCAGTCCGGGGGGAACGGAATCGGAGCGCCCGGTACACCCTGGGCGGCGGTCAATGGCTTCCCCTTCACCCCTTCATAGGGTTGGCATTGATCGTCGGCCAATACCCAACGTGGCGGGAACACATCGCTCTCCGTACTCCTCTGCTTTCAGAGGAGACAGGATGAGCGATGCTGTTAGTGGTGAGATGGCCCAGGGTCAGCCGGGGTGCGAGGGATATGCTCTATGAGTAACCTTACACCCTGGCGTCAGAAGACCCGAGACGGCGTGCGGTTTTAGTCGGTGCAAGCCCGACATAACCGCCCCCGCTGGCCGGCGGGGGGGTATCCGAAGGGATTTCCGCACGATAAATAAAAAAAAAAAGGTAGTAAATAAATCGCACAATACTCTGTTGTTCGTGAAACTAATGGAAAAATATGTAAGTATCAACTATTGTTATAAATTTCAACCCCAACACCACAGAACAGGTATGAAAAGCTAATTTTGTTATATTATTTCGTTCTTTTGTTGTTTCGCGACCCCATTTTATGTGAATTAACCACGCAACGTCATCGAAATTAGAATAATGTGACGCATGTGGGAACTGCAAATTATTATCACTTACAAAAAAAATAAACCTTAATGTTAAGGAAATAAGAGTGGTTTCGCTGTAAGGTTTTGTGGTTCATATCCTGCCTGCTAAGCATAGTTCCTGTGGTATTGTCTCTGTACAAATACGCACTGTTGATCGTGTAGTACGATAACAGCTGTTTGCTATTTGAACATAACTCAGGTTTTTTTGGTAACTTTTTTTAGGGACGATTGAAATTCCATTATAACTTTTTGTCTTTCTGACAATATGTAAAAGTAATTAAGATGTACAGACAGCGACAAAAGTGGCATACTCTTACAAATTTGCAAACGATCAATAAATAATATTTATGTATTTTCGTAATTCTCAGATGATAAAGTTAATACTTACCTATATTTTATGTTTTATTTTATAAAAGGTTTTAGAGCTAACGGGATTAAAAAAATGTAATAATTGCAATAATTGTACGTTTTTATAAATTTGAATTCAGACATTGCATATTTTTTTAAGGATAACATCGAATCTATTGCGGCGATTGTACAAACATAGGATTAGGCTAGGGCGCACGTAAAAGAAAAAAAAGGAATACACAAATTATTAGGAATACACACTCGATTTCACACAATTTTCATTGCACACGTGATTAAACGCTAATGCAATCTTTGCCGAGCCGTTCATTTTGATCTGTACTTTGATACATTACTAATGTGAATCTGTGATTTTTTGTTACAAATCACATCATCATTTGTATTCTTGCATAAACTGTATATATAAATTAAAATTAATCCCCCAAAATGTATGTAGGCGCATAACTACGATTGCTCCAAATTGGAAAATTCTTTTTTGTGTTCCTTATTGTCAGGACAAGGTTTGTATGAAAGAAAATTAAAATCGGGCGGAATCGTGGGCAACAGCTGGTTTTTAATGAAAATAAGGTCAGCTCAAGCTCTGCGTAGTAATTGCCGACACATTTTTGACTTTATAGTCGATTCACGCGTTGCGAATACATTTATTTGATATTTATCGTAAATTTTCTCTGTGAGGTTAACCAATTAGAATAGACACTTAACAAGTAGCAATTGGTACGTGGTTCTTGTTCTGATATTATTTTTATTAAAATGACGGTTTGTGCAGCAAATGCCGATTAGCTCTTTTTATTAGTCCCACATCTCCGTTCCTATACAGAATAACACGTGCAGGGCTAAGCTGTCACGCTCATACGGTGCAAGCAATTCCATCAAGAACCAAACGGTTCAGCACCACTTTTCTTAGCCGCGCCATAAAGACTTGGAATTCTTTCGGAAACTTGGGGAGGACACCGTGCGGTTTTAGTCGATACACGACATAACCACCTTCGCTGGCCGGCGAGGGGGGGTAACCGAAGGGATTTTCGCACGTAAAAAGAGAAACCACCTGTGTTTCCTGTTTTTTTAATGCCGGTTCCCGTAAGCAGAGCGTGAAAAAGCGCCTGATGAGGCCGTCATGTTGAGGGCATAGTGGCCCTCATTTAGTGTCTGTAATGGTGACCCTCATGACGTTGGGGTTCAAGGGGTAGGTAATGGGGGCGTTTCGTTTCGGTGCGCACTCAAATTCACTTACTCTACCGGTGTATTTAGACAACAGATTGTGGTAGAGCTATCAGCTTAATTTCGGAGCCATTCGAGTTGAAACCAACATTTGTTTGTTGGTCGCAATGTAATCGGCTTTTCGGTCCTAAGTCGCGGTAATATTTGCTTTCGGCACACTTGTTGCGATATTGTTAGGGTATTAACATATTTTGAAATTTCGTTTCACGAACTTATGATAACAAACGACTTATGACGGAAATATTTCTTAGTTGGCTTTAATCATTGTGGCATTCTATAGTTATGTGGAAAATTAAAATCTTCGGTTTCATACGAGCGCTCATCCCGATTACATCCAAAGCTTGCACTTTGAGCCCGGGGTCCGTACTCCTCCTTTCCGTAATTTGGTTTATTTTAGCTTTTACGGTAGCAACTGCCGTCTGACCTTCAAACCCAGAGGCTCGTTCGTTGATCGGCAGATGTGCCAGCTACCTGCTTGCTGCTAGGTTGACCTGGGCCTCGAAGATATTAATCTCACTAATATCATAAATGTGAAAGTTTCGATGGATGTATGGATGGATGTTTGTTACTCAATCACGCTAGAACGCCTGAACGGATCTGCCTGAAATTTGGTACAGGTATAGATTGTAGTCTGGAATGGGACATAGGCTACTTTTTATCCCCGGCATAAGTTCCCATGGGAAGCGGGAACGGGATCGAAATTCCACGCGGGCGGAGCCGCGGGCAACAGCTAGTAGGACCATATACCTCAGGTCACCTACTAAAATTCTAAAATATTAAACATCTTATTTTCTGAGGTTTCGAAAGAATTCATGCACCACAGGTGTATAAACAAGTTTGTGTTAGTCTAGTTTCGTTATAATATTTCTTAGATTTGACCCCGTAGCAATTAATATACATACTAATATAAATACTACATATTAAAATATATATACTAGCTTAGATATCGCTCACGGCTACATTGTAGGAAAAAGTGGATATGTAAATCATACCTGTTCCCGTTATAAGCAGGTCAAGTATATTTACGAACTTGACAGTTGTACAATTAGTAAAAAGTAACAGCTGGAAGGCTAATAATTATGCAATATTGGACCAATTAGTAGGTATGCTCACTTGTCCTGTGACAAGGGTTACCCAATTAATAAATATCATGATCTAATATCGTGATATCGGCTTCAATATAGCTACGATGTACACATCATAATATCAATATACACAGAACAGGATCACGAATATTGCAATATTTAGTGACTAATCCTTGCTTATAAATTTCTATGGAGGTTACTTTGCCAGCTGAGCTACCTGGACCTGTCCTGGATGACTCAAATTCTCGTCTTATAATAATAAACTAGGAATGCGATGCAATTAGCCGATCGCAAGAAAATTGAGCTTAGCGAGCATTTATTTTTTTATTTCAAAATCTGAAAAATTAAATTTTTGCGCGCGCGAAATTTTTCCATTAGTTTCAATGGTAAATTTGTTTTTCGGTGATAATTCCTCAATGGTATGTCCGATATTAAATTTTATGGTCTCAAAACATGCCCCTAGATTGTCGTTATGACCATGCCAAATTTGGTTGAAATCAGATTTGTGGTTGCAAAGGAGTATCCGAGAGCGGCTATCCCGCGTATAATAGCATTCATCAAATTCATTCATTCAATCATCATTTATTCATCAAATTTACAATAATAATAAATAAACCTTTTATTATTCCTCATTTTTACATGCACATAATAATATATCAATCAATTTGGTAACAATGCTTATGATGTTATTATTGTATATATATATATATATATATATATATATATTTTAAATATTTAAATTAGTAAATTTCAATTTATTCATTAATTTATCATTTCAATAATTGTTAGTTTTATGTTAAATTCTGCAAATGAGAACCCCTCTGTAGGGTAAAGGCCTCCTCCATTTCTATCCATTGCTTTCTGTCTCTCGCTTTTACCATAATTAGGGCGACGTGATACATGATTAGTGCAATTGAAATCGAATCGAAAAAGTATATAAGTATGTTTCCGCATTCTGGAACCCATAACACATAGCCCATAGCTAGTTAAACTATGCTTACTTTGGGTCTAGAAAGCGCTGTGTAGAATGTCGTAGAATATTATTATTTATTATCCCCGTTCTTCTAAAATACCGACCAAGAATTCCTCTATTGACAAAAGCATTTTGATTGCCAGTTCTTCAAAAAAATATTTAGGGTGAATTATACATAAAAACTTTCTATAAAAAATATCTATATGTCAGTGAAAACCGAATAAAAATCTGTTTTGTGATTTACAAGTTAACCGAGAAACACGTGTATAAGTGACATTAGTTCATACGGTGTAATGAGTGGTGAAATATGTACCTACTTAATATTTTGTATTAAATTAATTGAATTAATGTGCGGCAAGGTCGTCATGTCACTCATAATATTGTCAAGACATGTTAAAAAACATAACGTGTTACTAATTTCTACATCGCTCAATACATTACATATAAAATCTATGACAACATGTCTACCTGTTCATGTGGACGCAAATCCACTGGACATGGTTACGATAATGTTTCAAGTTACGGGTTTACGTAATGCACAGTTATTATGATGTTGGTATTGCAGGCATACGAGCTACCGTAGTGTATGGGGTGAGCAGATGTTTTTTAACAACCACATTGCCCCAAGTACAGAACCCAGTTATTTATTTGGCACATCGCCCTATGTTTTAGAGTCGACGATTTTGTGTCTTTTCCACTTTCTTCAGCCGTTATCATACGAAACATCAAAGTGAAGCTCCCGCATCGAATGTGCTAGACGTTTTTGCAGGTCAAGAAGTAACTTATTTTTTTATTTATTTAAGGAATAGACTATTTCAAACTGTTTTGACAATACTTACTGAAGCTATATATTATACTAAATCTTTCTTAATTTTTTTATGTATTTACAGTGACTATTTATAAAGATAGAAGTATTTTTCTCATTTTTTATTTTTATTTTTTTATTCTATTATAACCGCGTGTTAGCAGAAAATATGTATATTAAATGGCAGCTATAACATACTTTTGTAGCTGTCTAGTGTTCAGGATGCTAAAACAGTGCATCGGGAAGAAGAGTTTGAGTCCGGTTAAGATCGGCTTGCTTCGGTTTTGTATAGCTGGACTCTCATTCTCCTACCTCGCTAGGAACCATGCTAATATCATCATCAACTTCAAATGCTAATCAACAGGTTTCGAAGATCTTGGTGAGGCCATAAACTTCCACCACGCCACGAAATCACTTTGCTTATCATTCATCATGTTAAGCTCACATTTGACCTCTATCTCACCTGCTGGTAAGTGACGATGTGCCATATGGTGCCTGGATTTACTGAAAATCACTGTTTATATAACAAGCGCAAACAAAACAATCTTAAAGAAAAAGTGACGTTTAAAGTATGTCATACTCATATCATTTGCTCAGCTCAAACACTCGTCCAATATAGCTCTATAAAATTGAACTATACAGTTTACTACGCTAAATTACTTAACGTAACACAGATTTATGACTCTGAGCTTGATAAGTTTTGCATAAGAAGTAGGAAATAGCGGTAATAAAATCCGTTGGTGTATATGGCGACAAAATTAATTCGTTTCACAGTATAGCGTTGTTTTTAATTTGACTCATTTGTTTTTGTCTATGGTTTGACAGTTATTTGTGTTGAATTTGACTAGTTTTGGACTTAATTGACTAGGTATTAGACTTTGGGCGACATACGGCGGGAACCTTGATTAAAAAGTTAAAGAAAATATGAATCAAAAGCAATGACTAGTCTGGCTGTAGGTACGGAACAAAAATCTTGTTATCGATATAAGACTTAAACCGACTACTAATTGTTTATAGCTGTCATACAGATGACATAACGAAAAGGCTGCTATGCTTAAACAGACAGGTTTATCTAGTTTTTATGTCCCATTCCTAATTCGAAATTTAAAATTCATCCCACCTCACCCAGAAACCGTGACCCATTTTTGTTCTAAACGCTTCAAGTGGTCATGGAAACTAAATGCATATGGAATGGGTTTCTTATTAGCAACGTTCTAAGTCACCACGCTAATCGCCATTTCATGTAAACAAACATGAATCTTAGAGCGTTTCAAAATTGGTACAACTCTAGAAAGTTCGCACCTCTAGCATCTATGACATTCAGCCGAAACAGGCCTTTCTCTTTATCCCATATGCAATAACGAATAGTAACACGGAACTAATTAAGCAGTAAGATCAAGCACTTAACTTTATGCAGCCATCTGTATTCACGCTGGTATACGAAATTGCGCAAGATACGGCAGTTGGAAAAAGGGCAATGTTTGGACATAAGGTACATTTGTATGTAATAAACTATATTATCAAGCAATACACGTAGAGTGGCAAGCGAAAGTATCTTATTTATCAAATTTACAAAATGCCTGTGTACTTACATACATACATACATATAGTCACACCTCTTTCCCATTGGGGTAGGCAGAGACAACATCTTTTGTCTTGCTACGATCTTGGCATACGCTTTTGGCTTCTTCTACTTTCATAATTATTTTCATACATGCACGCCGGTTACGGGTACTGCTGGCCTGGCCTTTCCTCAAAACGTCTTCGATTTGATTGGCATACGTACGCCTAGGTCGACCTTTACCGGGTTGCCCAGTAGCCCTCGCCTCATAAATCTGTTTCGTTAATTTCCTTTCATTTATCCTCTCTAAATGACCGAACCATCTAAGCATCCCTTTCTCTATCTTGGTCACTACATCTTCTGCCATACCACAACGTTCTCTTATCACGCTGTTCCTCACTCGGTCAATCAGAGTCACTTCAGCTATACTTCTCAGACTTCTCATTTCAACAGCATTCAGCTTACTTTCATGTTCCTTCTGCCACTCCCACTTATGTACACCAAAAACAGTTACAAGTATATTTTTATAGAGCTGTGCATGCAGATTGGTGACACTTTTGGCATCAATCGGGCACAGACACACACATCACAGATTGAAACACACACGTTACATCTTCATTTAGAAGAAATGATCAGGAATCAGTGTGGGCCCGGTTGCAATTAAAGCTTGTACATTAACGCCGCTTGAGCGGCGGGGTCCGTTCTACTAATCTTGGTTTTCGACCCACCAAGTCGAAGAGGAAAGCCTGCGCCGAAGCCTTATCCATTAATCAGCAAGTATACTGGTGAGCAGGTGAGGTTAACTTAGGCGCCGAAGATCTTTATGAGGCCCCCATACACCCTGACCAGGGATCTATCTATGAAATAATATCTGGGTAAATAAATTTCATGAAAATCGTTGGAGCCGTTTTCGAGATTCAGATTATATATATATACGTATACAGAATATATATACAGGAATTGCTCGTTTAAAGGTTAAACAATAAACAGAACTCCCATTGAATATGTAAAGTTATTTGGATTAGGATCACAACCAGCTGATTTCGGTTTCTTTGTGAACTTTATACTCATGTATTTTTTGCTTATTACATACGGACTATTTATCTCCATCGAGAGTAGGTACTTAAAAGAACTGCGCTGCAGTAAATAATTTCATACAACGACCTTGAAACAGTTTCTTCATAATAAGTGAAATCACATCTGAATTCTCCATATCTTGAACACGCACTGGGAGAACCGTCCCAGTCGTGATAACTTCGTTAAACAACTGTCATGACGGCCTCAATAAACGTGATCTCTTGAGGTTTTTTGAAGGTCTTTGCATATTATTTTTATTATAAAGTTCAATACTGATGTCATTGTGACGTATTACAGGCTAATGAGGATTGAAAGTATCAAATTTTATTGCATGTAATCCTACGCATATTACTTTATCACCTAGCCTGTCGAAAACCGGAAACCCATCAATCTTAATATGGTGAAGACTAGCGCCTAAAAGCACCTTTGTCGCATCGCGTTGTGACGCTCTCTTCGCAAGAGTCAACAGTGAATAAACTTGACTAAACTGTTGATTTACAATATAATATCGCTATTTGACTCCATATTGTGTGATTCTCGAAAATAAAACACATTTGCGAGTTGGTAATTCGGTTATACTCGTACGACATGCGTACGAGTATGACATTAATTAATTTAACAATAACACCTTGTCGACACCTGTCTATCACTGGCGTATTCTCAACCGATTACTTGCAGTAGGTCTAATTTTTATATTTTCATTTCTTTTTCAAACCTTGCCAGAATGTTTATTTCGTTTTGTTAACTTAATTCGAAATTAGTCTCGGCTTTAGTTGCGTCACCTGCTTGCAAATTAAATGAGTGATCAGTTCTCAATATGCTATGCAAATATATTTGTTATTGAAACAGTTATTCTTAATGGATATTGTTCACAGACTTTAAAAAATTATCTTAACCAATGTAATGTTCCGTCAATGAACTCGTTAAACTTTTTAAAGTGTTTATATGTCTAAGATGTTAATACTGAGATCTTTGGGCCCAAGCCAACCTCATCTGCTAGCCGGTACGAGGCTCTGGTGGAGGCTTCTGGGGTGGGGGGTCAGACGGCACTCGCTCCTGCAAATGCTAAGATAAGCCAGAGCCGGTCTCCAAATTACAAGCTATGGATGCAAACGGGTTAGTCCCGCTATAGAAAATGCTTTACAAAACCGAAGCAAGGGGCTCTTAGCCGGAGTCTCACTCTTCTTCCCGACGTGCCAAGTCAAAGACATACATGTATACTATATGTATTCCCAAAGGGGTAGGTAGTGGCGTATAATATAAGCACGTTTCGCCTTTTCACTATCGGCGACAGATCACTTTTGGATTCAGAGATGAAATAATCAGGTGTCTAAGACTAAAATTATAACAATCCGTATTCTTTAAATCTGAGTCAGGTGTACATTGAAAGGGAAATTTAAACCGGGTCTCACCTTTCCTTTTCAACATACTTCCTTCGGGCAAAGAAAAGGCTAATAAGTAGGTATGTAAAACAAAACAAAAACCTGTTCATATTTTTAAAAGCAAGCAAAATAAAATTCATTCCAAAATAATATCAATCTATCTTCATCACTATCGATTTCGCCTCGTCAGTAACAATTCATCACTCTCAACAGTATACAGTGTTTGAATCATTTTGAAAACACTTATTTACTGTCTATTGATCCATACTTAGTTATTTAGATCTTTATTGAGCAAAGATCTTTATTAAGTCTGAGATTGCAAATTGAGATTTCTAGACCGATGCTGAGAATAAGTACCTACTGACATTATTGAGCTGAGTGAGACGAAGTCGAGCGAAAGCTCCTCATACCAGACTTCAGGATTCTCTTTGTCACAGGTCTCCTCCTAAACTACTAATCCAATCGGAACCAAATTTGGCATGATTAAAGAGGTCAATCAGAGGAAGGTTTATGGATATATTTTGAAAAAATTAATGCTACCACAGAGGAATGGAATTACATAATAACCACTCCAGACACTGTGACCAAACTTTACACGCTCAGAAAGCATGTCCAGAGTTGTGACTTTCAAAAAGAATTTTCAAAATCGGACTTGCCACGGAGGAATGATCACTGTTCAAAATTTTCAAAATCTGATTCCGCATAGCGGTCAAATCTATTGGACAAGTTTTGGAATAAATCGCTCTTAATCATTCAAATCACGATCACTCAGCTCAACATTGCAAGCAGCGATTCGCCTTGCAGACCTAGTTATTTAGATAGTTACAATAATCACAACAGAAAATTTGTCAAAAGTTTGGACCTCACAACCGAATTTTCGAATTTGTAAAAAAAAAAATTCGTAAAGATTAATTGTCCAATAATTAATCTTTACGAAATTTAAACAGTTATCATTTCACCATTGATAGGAACCGCGATCAAGGGGATCATTTTACTCAATTAATTTCATTCAATTATTTAAATAAAACGTTTGAACATTGTTTAGATAAACGGATTTTTACTGGTAAAATCTTATACGTATAGAGTTATATGCTAACACGACATAAAGTGCAAATCTATCTAATGCATGCATGCTCTTTAATATGTTCATCAATTATCTGGACAATACATACCTGATTGGGATCGGTTTAAATCATACCCAATGTAAACTGATAGCTTAAACGTAATTATTTTGTTAGTCCAAGTTTTATAATAAGAGGGATATAGTTTTTGGTGGATATCTCGAAAAATTGAATGTTTCGTTTCTGTATTATCTATTTTCGGAGAACAAAACTGTGGAGGCAATACGATCATAGAAAACTATGATCATCTCACAAGCTGAGAATTTGTACTAGCAATACAGGAGTGAACTCAACTGGGAAACGCTTCTTTAGTTTATACAGTGAGACCGATATTCTTAGCAATCCATGGAATCTCCGTGCGGGTGCCGGGTCCATCGCGTTGCTGAGTTGGAAACTCGGGACAGTGCTTGGGACTTGCGACCCAAGTGTAGGTTTAGAAGGGGCCCACCTGGGCTTTGATGTACATCAACAAAAGGGGCCACCAAATTTGATACGAACCTACTAGTGCCGCTTTAGACATTCGTCCTAGTAATGAGCTTATTGTAGTTCTCAATAGGCCTAGATCTTTAAAAAAAAATCTCTTGTTATGTAAATACTCTCAATATTTTCTTCTCAGAGGTACAGTGAACGATACAATATCTTTTATCATTTTATCTATCTTCGTATCTGGAACGGAACACTCAGCATAGTTGATGTGCCAATAGCAGATATTTTGTAATCGAAAATTACGCGAAATATCCTTACCCAATGCTTGTTCAGCGAAAACAAGAATGTATTTTCTGTCTACGAAAACGAACGCAAATTTGACACATGAAATCTTCGACGTTACGTGTGTCGATTTAGTTGAATAGCAGAAAGGGCAAGAGTCTTGTAGTGTACTTGTTGAATAGTTTTCACACAATACGTCTAAACGTACGCGCGACAAGTATTGTTGCATTTCACGAAGTACGAAGCTACGAACCCGCTTTTCGTCCGGGATATGGTGCGAAATTATCACTGTAAACAAAACCATTCCATATCTAGATATACCTTTTCTTATTTTTGTTACAAGTTTTGTTTTCCAGCTATGCACACTATCGAGGTTATCGCCATATCTCATAAGATCTTGTGCATTATTGTCGTATACAAAAAAAATCACAGCATTCTATTCAATTATTACATAATTAAATGACAATAGTGATAAACACAATGAACATGGTTAAGCATGTGAACAGCCAATTACATTATCACATATACTTATAATTATTACGCGAACATTGTTTACAAATAGATAAGTTATCCTTAATCCAAAGTCAAGGTTGAGTTAACGTAGACGTAACTGAGTTATTACCTTTAGAAACATGTCTATTCCCACAGCCAAAGAGCACAGTTCACACAAATAATAAAAAATACACTGTTAATTGTCACGCGCGGTACAGTCAAGTGTCGTTTAGAGCGGTGTTGTCAGTTATGCGCGGGAGGCTGTCGCGCGGCAGCGGCGCGTCTGATGGTTGCGCCCGCACATCACGTGCGAGTACTAGTAGCGCCACCAAACCCGGCTCTCTGCGGGTACGGTACTAACGAGACTTTTCACGGTCCAACAATCTATGAACTAAACGGCCGTGTCTGGCGAAACGTATCGCAACTTATTAGATATTAGTAGAGAGGTATTACAAATTGTGCTTAATAAGTCAATGCTTACAAGTTTTACAACTACGAGTAGGTATGTTTTATAAATTTTTTGTAAAGCCTGCGCTACGGCCTCGTCCGTCTATTAGCAGGTGTATTGCTTACAGGCGAGGTTGGCTTGGGCATATAAGATCGTGATGGGGCTGCATCTATCTAAAGCAGTCATACAATATTACAGACAAGATATTACTATCGTTTGGGTAGTGGTAAGCAAATAACTGTGATTCTACTCGATTGGCCCATTCTAAACGTGTCCAACAGCGGTGCAAATCTAACGAAACTTGCATTGATCAGTTAATTACAGTTTAAAAAGTTCAGTATAAAAAGTTACATAATTTGTCTAATATGAATATCAACCGGGAACAACGCTAGGAATATGATGAGATAATAAAATATTGCCGCTATATTATAAAACTCTCGAAAACAATAAATAAATAAAGAGATTAGAAAAATTGTCTAAATTGTCGGTGATAATAACGAATAGGGGCTATCATATAGCAGTGAGAGCAACTGTTTTTATATGTTTCATAGATTTCGCACTACATTTGTCTTCATACCCGTATCACTTTCACCAGGAATAATGGAGTAATTGCGTATTAAACCGTAACGTAGCAATAGTTGTGAAAGAGGAGACCATTTACGTATACACCTCTTACCTTAGTATGTTTTGCACCTTATAATGGTCAAATTAGAAACAAATTAGCTATCAAGGTATCATAGATCTGTAGAAGATTGGGTACATTGTTAAGGGTTTACCAGATATTTTCGTACGGTATCATACAGTGCGTCGTACTGTACCTGCAATAACTAACAGTGCCGAGCCGACGAAACGTGGACTCTGATGTAGGGGTATTTACACAAAAATTAGGTGGCGTAGCGGGCTATGATGTGAGTTATGCTTAGGGTGTCTCTGAAGGATAAAATTCGTATACTTAGTTACCGGAAAACATTTTGAACAAACGTTAAAATTTTCGCGCATGTGCATTAACTGGCCAACCAAAAAACTAATAAAAAGACTGATCAACCAATGAGGCCAGCTCTTTGAAAAAAGTTATTAGTTTAATATCATAGATATAAATACGCGCTTACCACCAAAGAGATCTACAAACGCGTTGTTAACTATAATGAGGTCATCTCACAAAGAACTAAAGTTCTGTTGGCGCACATTGGAAGAGGCCAATCCATTGATTGATCTTACCGCTGTTAGCATTAGTAATGAAAGTAGCAATAACCTAGGGGCAGTAACAGTACCTTTTTGCAGTAAGTCGAATTGGTTATGTAAATTTTTTTTCATTACTCATACTCTGAAAGTAGGTCTGAAGTTCCCTAGTCTCGTTCCCTAGAAGTCTCCCCAGGGATGAAAGTAATACTTTCATCCCTAGGGAGAATCGCTTTCAACTGACAGCTGTCAAATTATTTAAAAAAAACTAATTCTATTTTCATATTTTTTATGTACCAACCATGTACCAACTTTCTATACAGCCACTCAATTACAGCGCGATGTAAAATTGAAATAAAATAAAAGTATTGATTAGAGAATATATATTTTTAAAATAACTTTAGTTTAGTTTCAACAATTTTCTTAAAATAACATAGATTTGGGCAAAATATTTACCATTTTTTCAATGATGAAAATGAAAAATAATGGCTGAATAGCCAGGCCAGCCATAGGCCGGCCACAGAAAAAAAAACAAACAAAATAGGCGGAAAAGCGGCAATTCGATCTTCATTTGTTTTTCGATTTGAAGGTTTTACTCATTTTTTCTTTAGCTAATTCATGTTTTCATTTTTACTTTCCTTGTATTCGTAATGAAAAGCACAGTGTTTACCTCGGGTTAAAGACTTAGTTAGTCCCTCGAACTATTGGTTCTGGTAACTATTGGTTACAAACCTCGTCTCGGGACTAAATAAGTTACTTTCACCCCTAGGGTAACAATGTACTATTTCATCTCTCCTGTTCGGAAAGTTTAATTTTCATGGATAGATAGCCGGGTGGAAAGTAGCTTATTTCATCCCTAGGGTGGAAAGTAATTTTTTTTTAATTTTAAGTTTTGCCATCGAGTCCATGATAATTAAGTTACGTCATAATGCCTTGATATCATGACGTTTTTTTTTACATGGCCGCCTAGATGCACGTCTCGTGACCAACTCGATTACAATGTAGTCAATAGATTCGCTTTTCAAAACTTTTCTAATCTTTGCAGTATGTACGGGAATTATAACTTTTTTTCAATCTACTATTTTAGTATCAATAGAGTGTGAGCTAGGTTAGTGAGTTTTTGTGTTTGAAGGGGTAATCACTGGATCTACTGAACTGATTTTGAAAATTATTTTACGTATAGAATGCCACATTATTTGTGAGAGTCATTTTTTTTTTTTTTTTTTACGTGCGGAAATCCCTTCGGATACCCCCCCAGCGGGGGTGGTTATGTCGTGTCTCGACTAAAACCGCACGGTGTCCTCCCCAAGTGTCCGTTGCCGTGCACCCCGGGTAAGCCCTCGAAAGGATAACCCCAAGGTTGCCGGCGGACTTTGGCCGCCACCGCGGCCTCGCCTGGTGGGGTCGGGTTTTATCCCGCTTCGGTGAGTTGGCAGGCGTGTGTAGGGCACACACGACACGCCTCCGCCACGGCCTGCTTCTGTAAGGACGGCGAGTCGGCCAACTGCCGTCCTCAGGCCCCGATCATGGAGGTCGGTAGTCCCGGGCGTAGATGAGTCTGCGGTGTCCTCGCCGCAGACTGCGAAACTCGGGGGGCAGGGTTCTTTCCCGCTCCCTCTCCGCCGTCTCTTTCGCGCGCATTACCTGCTCGCAGAAAGAGGCGGCGGCGTGCCACTTGCTCCCGTCGGAGACCACGGCCCTCACCATGGTCTCCAACGAGAGAACGTCCACGCCCAGGACCGCAACGAGATCCCGGCGTTGACTCGCCCACGCAGGGCACTCCACCAACGTGTGGAGCGCCGTGTCTTCGCCAGGATCCTCGCAGTGCTGGCACTGCGGCGTTGTCTCCCGGTGGATGCGCCACAGATACTTACCGAAACACCCGTGTCCGGTAACCATCTGGCACATCCGGTAGGAGAGGTCCCCATGGTCCCTCTCCAACCACTCCTTCATGATCGGTCTCACCGCCGCAATGGTGGATTCCCCCCACCTTGGGTGCTCAAGTCGCACCCTCCATGTCTCCATGAGTTCCTGGCGGAGCAGGGACCGATGAGCCCTGATTTCTCGGGGCTCCGGCCTATGGCCCCGCTCCAGCGCCTCCTTGCGCCACTGGTACAGCAGCGCAAGGGCTCTCGCTTCCAGGTCCCATGGAGGGGTCCCAGCTAGGAGACATGCCGCCTCGACGGAGATCGTGCGATACCCCCTGATGACACTGACGGCCATCGCCTTTAACGGACTGTTAAGAACAGCCACGTTGCGGGCCGCCAGAGTCTCCGCCCATACGGGGGCCCCGTATAGGGCCATGCTTCGCACGATCCCCATTTACAGTCTCCTAGTGGGGGCGTTGGGTCCCTTAACGTTGGGCATCAGCCGCGATAGCGCGGCCGCAGCCCCCCTCAGTTTCGGGACCAGACTTCGGAGATGAGGTCCGAAGTCCCATCGGCTATCGAGTACGAGCCGAAGGTACTTCATCGTGGGCTCGATGCCGATGCTTACGCCCCCTACGGTTATGCTGGTTCCCGCAGGTGGCCCCCTCCGAGGCCCGTGAAAACACATAGCCTCGGATTTGTGGAGAGCCACCTCGAGTCCCAGCCGCCGTATTCGACCCACGACTTGAGCAACCCCTGCCGTGGCCTTCAGTGCCGCGCTTCGGTACGTTGCTCCCCGCGCCATAACGAGGGTGTCGTCAGCATAGCACACTATGCTGACACCCTCGAGCAACGTACCGCGCAGCACCCAGTCGTATCCGATGTTCCACAGGAGTGGCCCTAGGACCGACCCCTGCGGAACACCGCACGACACTTCTCGCCGCCCTGGCCCTAGCCAGCTCGGGTAAACTATGGCCCTCTCGGATAGGTATGCCTCGACAATGCGACGGAGGTAAGGAGGCACTCCGTGATACGCGAGCGCCTCCCTAACGCAGCTCCAGGGTAGGGTGTTGAAGGCGTTGGCGATGTCGAGAAACACCGCCACCACCACCCCACCCCGCGAGACTACTTCCTCCGCCAGGCGCCTAACGCGCATGATCGCTTCCACGGTGGAGCGCCCCCGGCGGAAACCGAACTGGTTGTCCGCCAGATCTGGCCCCACGTTCGTGAGATGCTCGACGAGGCGCTCTGCAATAATCCGCTCAAAGAGCTTGCACACCTCGTCGAGCAACACGATCGGCCGGTAACCGGATGGCTGGTCCGCCGGCCGCCCCGCCTTCCGGATAAGGACCAGTTTCCCTGTCTTCCAAGCCTTTGGAAACTGGCCCCTTTCGAGGCATGCGCTAAAGAGCGCCACCAGTCGAGGCCCTAGTTCCTCCAGGGCCAGGACCCATGCTCGGCCTGGAATGCCGTCGGGTCAAGTTGTCATTGTTGTCGTTTGTGAGAGTCATAGGCTATTTATTATCATCACGCTACTACCCAAGGAAGTGGAGCAGTAATCATAAATGTCAACAAATCCGTTAGATTCCCATATATTATATGAAAATTTATAAATTAATTATAAAATATAATATATATAAATATAAAATAATTCATGGATTAAAGGGTAAATTATGCCATGGGTGAAGCTGGGGAGGGCCAGTTAGTTTTACATACATACAATCACACCTCTTTCCGCTGGCTACGATCCTGATATGCGGCTTTCGCTTCTTCTAAAGTCATTATTTTATTATTTGCATGAATTAATAGTATTTACCTGTTCCATGATGTTAACTCTAAAGCATACTACCATAGAAGAATAGGTTGTTTAGCTCATTAGCGGCTACCGCACTGACAAGTGTGGAGAGTCCTTTAGTAAGCGCTGCCAAAAAATTAGATATTATTCTGATCATTAATATGGTTAACACAGGGTTTATGAAAATGTCACGTTCAATATTGTTGCGTGTTCGTACTAGTAACATTCCGCTCATGAACAAAAATTTTTAGGGTTCCGTACACGGATATAGAGTTACCTATCAACGGAAACCGATTACTACGACTCCGCTGTATGTTGACAGATTTTTTTTAAATATAATAATTTAATTTATTGGTTTCAAATGAACATATACTTACATAACATTATGCCTAACATAACATAAGTAGCAATCCACGTGAATGTGTTATTTTACGTCATGACCTTCACGTCCTTCAAATCCGAAAATGTCATCCTTTTCAAAATCATCACTCATACCTCTGTAACCGTTGCAATTATACGTGTCATCAACCAGTCAACGCATTTTAAATTTGAGTTTCTATCCTAACCGGGATTAAAATTATTCCAGTCCATAACAGTCATCATCATACTCTCAGCATTGTTCCCGTTGCATCCAAGGCTTTCACCTCAGAGCCCAGGGTCTGCTTACTTCTTCTCCTCCTTTTGGTTTGGTTTATACGGCTTTTATGGGAGAAACTGTCGTCTGAACTCCCAATCCCGAGAGGAAAGTCTGCGCCAGAGCCTCGTCCGTCAATCAGCAGGTGTACCGGCTTGCAGGTGAGATTGGCTTTACCCCAAAGATCTTGGTGGACCCCGAACACCCTACGATTAAATGTAATGTGTATCACTTACTATTGCCAGTATACAAACTGATAGTAAAACAAGTATTAATATTGTGAGCTGAGCGGGCGAAGCTCTTATACGCGGCATAGCCGTTTGTTGGTGGCTGAACTCCTCCGTAACCACTCGCGCGATCTTGACCAAATTTACCACGGTGATAGTGTGGATACTGAGGAGTGTTTTGAAGATGGTTCAGGTCCGATGTACCATTGAGGAATAATAACCGAAAAACAGTTTCACGAGCGCGTGGCCTTAGCTAAGCGCGCGACCGTAGTAAGATGTCTTATTTTCAAGTAAGAGTCCTGCTCGCTCAGCTCAATTTATTTCATTCGCACCCTGCACTGAATTCCTAGTAAGATTAAGAATCAATATTGTTATAGCGCCTCTCTAACATGCACATAAGTGATGCATGTGATGTGATTATGTCATGCGATAGATAGCTTCTCAATTAAAATTACTTATCAATTGGTCAAATTACGTTATTTTACGTGGATCTCCACTTAACAGTCAAACGTAAATTAGTGTTAGCGTTCAAAAGGACCTTCTCAAATGTTATATAACCTCAACGCGTGTGACTTGGGTCAAGTTTACTATTTTATGTTTCACGTACTCCTATTAAACTGTTTTAAGTACTTTCCTCAACGTGCTGACGTCACATTGATGTAGGTTAACGCAGATTTTTATACTGCAAGGCATGTACATAATATTAAACACAAGCTGTTGCCCGCAGCTCCGCCTGCGTGGAATACTAATTCGGTTGCCGCAACTAAAATGAACTTGTTCCAGGGATAAAAAGTAGCCTATGTATGTGTTATTCTAGACTATGTATACCAATTAAAGAAAGAAAATATATACCTGTACCAAATTTTAGCCATGTCTTTTCTGCCGTTTGAGCATGATTAACTAACCAACATCAAAAATTCTATTATTTTAGTAGGATTATGGCTATTTCATTGTTTAATAAATCCCCTGGCCCTCAGTGAAACTTGTGATCGCTATATTTAAATACGAGCCAGTTCCTATACTAACACTTTCTCTTTAAAATTGCAGTACAAGCGTCCGTTGACCCACTTAGGTCCCGTTGGTCCTTCAAGCCGTTGGTCTTTCGTACTTCCCACGAGAGAGGCAAACTATTAAAGGGACATCGAAGATTTTCGTCTAGCTTAACACACATTGCTGATGTGTTACGACATAAGCCTTGAAGATCGCCTCACTCTTAAAGGATTACTCTAACGAGGACGTAATACTGTGCACTGGAATCCCTTGGCTCACATAGACGGAGTGTTTTATATCGTACTTACATATCAACTAAAAAGAATTTTGGATCAGTCCAATTGGTTGTTATTTTTTTTGCATTACTGAGAAGCAGGAAAATTAGCACGATTGGGGTATAACAAATTGATATAATCTGAAATTGTAATTTTAAATTTTGATCTATTTATACTTCGTTACGTCTTTTTGATAGGAATAAAAAAAGTCATAAAAATCACTTAAAAAATTCTTTTTCAGGCTTGGGCAATTTTCTGTGAAAAAGAGGTTTCATTTTTGGTTGAACATGAAAATAAATAGTTAAAATAAATTGATTCGAAATCTATAACGTGTTTGGGACAAACCGCGCCAATTTCGTGAAAATTAAAAAGTTATGTCACATGCAAACAAAAAATCTAAATACTGGTTTTTCGATTTCTTTCTGATGTAAGGTTATTCGAAAAATAGTCCATACAAAAGTTATAGACCTCAATATTACCTACAATTTTAACTTTTTCGATATGGAGTCTAGTTTCGCTGGCAATCATGAAAAACCATTTTTCACCCTTATAATAAACCATATTTCACCCCCGTACTCTATCTCTCCCTCCGTTTGTCTACTTTAATATTCTTTCCGTTGTTTTCTCTTTATTTCCTTCCAGTTTCAATAAGTCTTATGCTGTTATTAATTGTATCTTTCCAAAAAGCTATTTTCACTGACTAACAAAGTTTGCTTAGCACAGCTAACAGGTACCGCCTTTTCAGTATATCCTCCAAATAAAATACAGTATTCTGCTGGTATATTTAGTTATCCACAAAAATCTTGACAATGTACTTTTTAGCTCTCTTGGGTTGTAAGCGCGGGTTGTGGTGGAAAAAGCGCGCCAACCAACCAATCACAGATTATATTAAACTAATCACGAAGTCAAAGGGCTCGCGCCATTGATCGATCAGTCCTTTTATTGGTTTTATGGTTGGCCAGTTAGTGCATATGCGCGAACTTTTTCGGTCTTATTACAAAAAACGGCATAAAGTCTGGTTTAATCCCGAACTATAAAGTCTAAGCTTAAACTCAAGACCATGGTTTAAACTTCTTCTTATTACAAAAACTGAATAAACCGTAGAATACTTAGTACCATGATTTAAACCTTGGCTTCAATAAAAACCACAGGTAACTACAAGAATTGTTCGTTCATTATGACACCATTTGATCGCAACGTTCCATATCTTCCAAAAGCAAAAGTTTTCTGAAGTCATTGATAAATAATATTTACTAAGATTGGTGAAAAATATATTTACAACATATATTTTCATTAAATTCAACTTTATGGATAATAGTTATTCTTTATTTAGTAATAAAAGATCACTATCATGCCTTTATTTAACAATCATTGTTTTAAAATATTGGAATATCTATGGATGTTAAACGGAACGAAGTTTTTCCGCGGTGTTCGAAACGAATTACGAAACTTTATACCTACTGTAAGTTGTATGTTGCATAGTAAAATTAATTATAAAATGGAACAACAAAAGAAAAGGAGATACCGGGTATCCCCGAAGATCCTGAGCCAATTCATCCCTAATTAAATCAATAACTCTCATAGCAAAACGTTTGGAAAATCTATACTGCCTAAAAGCTGCCTCAGATAGTTCCACAAAGGGGTTCACTCCAATACGATGTCTGTTAGGTAAGCGTGGTATATCTTCGATATCCATTTCATCAACTGCGTTAATATGCATTACGTGCAAAAATATGTACGAATAATAACAACCTAAATAATAGAATTCTTAAACAAAGAGAATATAAGCACTACGTTTATTCTTAAATGACAACTTTGACGTATGTGACTATTGTGATTACACTTTCAACCAACGTTAAACTAGGGGTCACGCAGGTTTATCTTTAGACCAAAGATAATCTATGGTTTACTCCTAAAACGCTTTTTGTAATATGACTTTATTTAGACCATGGTCTAAAGACGATTTAAACCTGGTTTTACAATTAGGCCGTGTTTTGTAATAAGACCGAAACGGTCTTATTACAAAACACATTTGAGTTTTGTTCAAGATTTTTGGTGGTAACTATACACAGTAAAACCTCGACGTGTTCGCTTCTAACCGAGGCATCCTCTAGACCGCTTGGCAGCTTATATCTCTAGCTGGTACCACTTAACGAACTGGTAATAACTTACCCGTACATCCTAACGTAGGCTGTTAGCTTTTAGTGCACCTAGACAATCATTAAATTGAGGTTTTATTGCCTTGTATAAAACTTAAACATGTGTCGTACGATCTCAGGGCCTGTTTTATTGTTAAAGTCATTTGATGTCGTTTTATGGTACCTACTTAGGCTGTTTTAAGTAATTTACTATTCCATGGCCTTTTCATGTCTAAAAAGAAGTTTGCCAGATGTGGGACATAAAAGTTGTGAAATATTGATCTCATTCCCACGAATTATTTCTGGGATAAAAAGCCTGAGTGCTAATTTCAGACTACAATCTATCTCCGTGTCAAATTTCATTCAGATCCATTCAGCCGTATTGGCGTGATTGACTAACAAATATTCAGCCTCCCAAAGTTTCGCATTTATAATAATATTACTTAGTTGTAAGATGAAAGTCTATAAAGAAATATGAAGTAAACTTAAGAAAGTAAACTTAAAAAAAAACAGTTTCGTTATTGTTATTTAATTTCCAGTTTACCAGTTGCTGTAACCGCGTGTCATTCGGTCGCTTAGTGGCCGATTCGCACAAATTTGATCACCAAGTTTTGCAAATCGACCTTTTCTTTTTTTGTGGAAGATTTGTATGAACTGAGTTTATCAGTGTGCGGATCGAAGCCGCTAAAATGTTGTGGCGATTCGCAAATTTTGAATTTTAACGAAAAAATAAAAGTAGGTGCAAAAATGATAAATATTTTTTTTATTACTTAAATACTTCGTGCGTTCAGGGGTCAGCATGTGCATAGCCGGGCAGGGGGATTGTGGTCGCAGCACTAGTAGGACCGGTGGGTGTCACGCGGTGCGTCGCAGCACCGCGTGACACCCACGGCTCATAAAATGTGGAAATATGAATGTTCATACAAGGAAGACGTGGTTTTTAAAAAGTTTTTTTATTTTTATTTATTTATTTTTCTGATGATTAAATATGAAAATGTAAGGTGGCATTAGCCTATATAAAAATTTTCAGAGCTTTAGGGTGATCAGAAGTGGTCGAAAATTAAGTGTCAATTATTGGCTTCAGAGGGAAAGAACCACAGAAACACAGACACGAAGTGAAACTAAGAAAAACGTGGTAATAAGGTCCGCTTAAATTAATTGCCATTGCGGCGTTGAAGTGAGCAGACGTGTTGCTGGCCTTGTCGTTAATTAAATTCAAAAAACAGTGCAAAAAGTAGTTTTCTAATAATTATAAGTATACATACCCAAACCTGAGTGTTAAAGTGACAAACTGTGTAAATTTAGTGTAAAAAAAACTGATGAAACCCGAGTTATAACATAAATGAAAACTAAAACGGTCCATTAAATTTCAAAAACTTCATCAAAATCGGACTTTGACCCCATTAGTGGTAACAAAAGAAACGGCAGATTTCAATAAATTAGTACATGTGCCTACTACTATTTATGACGTATAAATACCATTCCCGTATTTCAACAAGAAACTTAAATGTATTGGTGGTCCCGTGGTGAGACGAGCCTTCTTCTTTGTATGGACGGACGATAAGAAGTGTGAGATCGAGTCTGGGTAAACACAAGTTTCACTTTTTGAGACTGTATAATTTATTGTGCAGTGATTCAAAGCGTACGAGATCTCTATTATCGCATAGTAAGTAGTACAACAAAATGTCATCGAATTCTAGAACTGAAGGCAGACGCAAGATGGCGCGACTTGTGACATGCTACAAGTGTAAGAAGCAAGTTAATCATACAAGTACGCTAATATGCTCCACATGCAAGAACAACTTTGAACCGAGTTGTATAGGTGAACCAAAAGATTCAGTAGAAAAGGCATTATTATCAAAATGGGAATGTACGACATGTAAAAAGAAAAAATCTAATGCACAGACTGCACTAACTATTGAAACATCTTATGTGACAACTAGGAAGAAACAATCCTCTCCTATTTCTAAGACAGATGTAACACCTACTTCGTCGCAAGCGACTCCGCACTGTTCTACTCCTACGACTCCCATTCTCGAATTGGAAAATATACCCACCGAACATGACGTGCTGCATGATACTTCGCTCACATTGGAACAAACTTTATCAAGGAGCGTGGATTATACAATCATGGAATTTAACTGCATTCCGGAAATGCAAGAAACTATCACGCAACTTCAGTCTGATTTATACGGCTCTCAAAATGAGCTGGAAAACATAATATTAGAAAACAACGACCTCCGTAGTCAAGTCAGTAAATTAACCAAGGAAAACAATACGTTAAAAAATTTCCTTTCGAATTCTCCAGTGAAGAAGAATGACTTAGGTAGTGTGCAAAAGCGTAGACGCTCCTTGCGGAACGTAGATATAAATACATTTGTTACACCTCCTAAACGAGTGGCTGAGACAGACATACAACTTACTGAGAAGATCAATAAACAAAAACAATATGTCGATAGCCTAGAACACCAACTAGAACAGGCCAAATGTGAAATAAAAAAATTAAATACGCAAATAGAGTACCTGCAACGTGCACTGCAAAGTATAAAAGGTAAAGAGTCTTCGTTTCCTCAAAGCGGTACTGATACATCTTCTATGGGACAAAGGACACATAATCGTGGAAAAATGTGTATCTTAACGAACAGTAACACTTGTGGTACCCTGCGGGTCGTCGAGGATACCTTTGGCCGCGAGTTTGATTATTGCAGATATGTCTTGACTAACTGTGACTTAGAACAATTGCTTAAAAACATTGACTCCAAATTACTAAATTTTGACGAAAATGACTACTGTGTTATTATAATTGGACAAAAAGATTTTAAGTATATGCATGACTACGCTAGATTAGTAAAAAAGTAAGGGATTCATTAGAACATATAACGCATACAAACATATTATTATGTGCTCCCACGTATGTATTTGGGGCACCGATTTATAATTATAAAATTGACTTATTTAATAATTTATTGAATTTGGAATTGCAAAATAACAACTATGCACACTTCATTGATACAAACCGTAATTTATCTTTTGACATGTTCTCATATAATAGTGGTAAACTCAATAAAAGTGGAATTAAAAATATGTACAAAGATATTTTGGCGACAATACAGAATTGTCGCAGTTTTATAAACAGTTCACATTCTGCCAAGAAAAATGGTCAGCAACTGCAGTTTTTTCTTGAATAGCAATGGTAGTAGGAAAGCAGATACCAGTAAATGTTCTCCTATTAAACAACGTACCCTAAAGTCCAAGGTTAAGGCACACAATAAGAAAATTCTGATTTACTACCAGAATGTCAGAGGCCTTCGCACAAGAACTACTGATTTCTTTAATAATGTTACCATATGTTGCTACGATTTCATTTTTCTCAATGAAACCTTCCTCATTGATTCAGTATACGACTCGGAACTATTTCCTTCGGAGTATACAGTGCTGCGAAAGGATCGTGCTAACAATACCGGATGGGGTGGTGTCCTACTTGCCGTAAAGAATTGTTTTACCGTAAAGTTAATCGAAGATATTGATGATTTAACTGTAGACAAAGAAATATTGTTTGCTTTAATAACTTGGAAAAATCTTGGGTTGCTGGTATGTGTTGTGTATTTGCCTCCTAGTTATAATGACCAAAGATATCTAGATGTTTTGACTTGTATGGAGAATGCTATTTCTACATACTCAAAGTACGATTTTTTTATTGTTGGTGACTTTAATTTATATTCTTGTAGTGCCTATGTAAAACTCCAGTTCGATAACTTTTTGAGCTTTTGTAAGCTGCGACAATGTAATAACATCTGCAATAAGCAGGGACGCATCTTGGATTTAATTCTAACCACTCTAGATACTGACGTTTTGACTGTAACATCGGACATTGAACCTTAGTGAAAATTGATACTCTCCATCCACCCTTGGAGGTGTTGCTTTCCATGCCGAGAAGTACAAGGGCCAGCGGTGGGCGAAACGTGAGACACGATCACGTTATGTCCGAATGGAATTTCCGAAAGGCAGACTTCCATGCCCTATACTCCGATATTGCTGCTATTGATTGGACAGATTTAGTGGTGCAGCGTGACACGGACGTGGCTGTGGATACGCTGTATAACAAATTAAACAGTATAATCGATAAGCATGTGCCTTTAAAAAAGTATACATTTAGTCATAAATATGTATATCCGTCGTGGTACACTAGTGAAATAATATATTACATAAAATTAAAGTATTTTCACTTAAAAATGTTTAAAATTTATGGACTACAATTTAATAGAGAATTATTTAAATATTATAGGACCAAAGTCAAGGATCTCATTAATGTAGCTTTTAAGAAGTATATGTATACAGTAGAGAATAATATCACTCGTGACCCGGCAGGTTTTTGGAAATATGTGAAGGACAAACGTAAAAATATACAGCAATGTAGAGCATATATCTATAATAATGTAACAGTCGAGGGTCAGGGCGCGGTTGATGCCTTTGCGCAGTATTTTAGTTCGGTCTTTCATCCAAACATTCCGTTGCTGGATCCTGAAGTAGCTGAGCGAGAAGCAATTGACGCAGGATATAATTCCACCAGCTTTAGCGTGGGGCACATAAATGCTTCTGAATTAAGACGAGCTTTTCGGCGTCTGAAGCCATCCTCTGTGTGTGGTCCCGATAACATACCTGCGTTTTTGCTTAAAGACTGTGTATCTGCCTTAGAGGAGCCGCTTTTGCACATTTACAATTTATCACTCCAGCAGTGTGTATATCCTAGTGCCTGGAAAGTCTCTAGAATAACACCGATACCAAAGGGTGGTTCTTCGATCGATATTACTAACTTTAGACCTATAGCGGTGTTATCGATTTTTGGGAAGATTTTTGAGTCCGTTATAAATAATTGTATATACAATCACATTAATAAGTACATAGACAACTCCCAACATGGATTTCGCCCGGCCCGCTCTACCTTAACTAACCATATTGGGTTTGTTGATTATCTGCGCTCTCGAGTAACAGCAGACTGTCAAGTTGACGCAGCATATTTTGATTTTAAAAAAGCCTTCGATCTCGTGGATAATGGACGTACTGCTAATGAAGTTTGCATCCTTGGGGTTCAATATGCAACTTCTTAAATTTATGGCAGATTATCTAAGAAATCGTAGACAGTATGTTAGAATTGGCAACCTCAAATCTCGCGAATTTTATACCAGGTCAGGCGAAAGCAGCAATCTAGGTCCAACTCTGTTCCTGATAATGATAAACGACTTGCCTGGGGTTCTTACTAACGCTGAGTGTCTTCTGTTTGCTGACGATCTAAAGCTGTTCCTTCCTGTCACTGATAAGACAGACTGTTCAACGCTCCAAGGGGAGATCGATACAGTTGTTTCTTGGAGTATAAAAAATAAACTTACATTTAATGTCTCCAAATTTAAAAGCATTACATTCACAAGATCCCGTGCTCCAATTGTGGCGACATATGAGTTGGCAGGAACACCACTAGAACGTGTCACCACAATACGCGATCTAGGTATAATTATGGACAGTAACTTAAATTTTTATGAGCATATGAAACACGTATGTAAAAAGGCAAACAGGTCTCTGGGATTTATAATTAGAACTTCTTCCCACTTTGCCAATATTGAAGTTATAAAGGTATTGTACACTGCCTTTGTTCGTAGTGTGTTGGAGTTTAACGCAATCGTATGGAATCCCACAGAACAACTGTACATACTGATGGTTGAGAGAGTTCAGCGTAAATTTGCTCGATACCTGTACAAGCGCGCCTATGGATACTATCCATTTCTTTACCCTTCCATCTTCGTGTCAGGGATGATCGGTCTTGATACATTGCGACTTAGGCGGGAGTTAGCGCACGTCATGCACTATTATTTACTTTTAAATTCTAAAGTGGACAACCCTTCGGTGCGTGAATGTATCCACTTCTATGTGCCGGACAGGTACATGCGGGGCACTGGACGGCGACAGCATCAGCTCTTGACTTGCCCACCAGCTTGGCGCTTTTTGGCATGGAATAGCCCTACTTACAGAGCTGTTCAGTACCTGAATGACTTTTTGAAAAAGAATCCAGATGCGGACATATTTTATGATAAGCCAGGTGTCTTTGGTACAACTGTGAGAGAATATTTGAGTAACTTATAGTATTTGTATGCCTAAAATGTAACGTATTTTTTCGTATTGTTAATAATTTTATAATTTCAATTTCAAATAATTAATTTAATGTAATATATATTTATACAACTGACTGCAAATAAGCGCTTTGGTGCAAACTGTAAGCTTATATTGCTAATAATAATGAATAAATGAAATAATGAAATAACAACATTTAGACTTTATAGCCGACTCGCGAGTGAATACATTTCATCTCTACACTATATTTGCTCTGTGGGTCGTACTGAATCACCAGTATTATCAGATGACGTACAGCCATACAAATATTACTTTATCACTGTTAGTATGTTAAACAAACAGCTATATATTTAAGCGAAGATTACCTCATGCAACTACGTAAAGTGTTGAAGGAATTTTGTACACGATTGTCCATTATAAACTCAAGGCCGTAAGTGGGGCGGCAAATGAATGAAAATTAGACAAGTAATAAGATAATCACTATCCCTTTCAATCGTGATTAACTATGTAATTTAGAATAATTCGATAGCACGCTTTTGTTTTCTTGTATTCAAGTTAATGCAGGACATTCATGGGCAAACAGCAATGAGACTCATATTAGCCGTTATTTTGGTTGGTGAGAGTATCCCAAATACCTGTTGCGAATTCTCCGGTATGCGGATTTACATTTATTTTGTTCCTGACGGACCAGAAAACTTGAAGTCTTTTTTTAAATTGGCTCATGGTTTCTTAGCCACAGGTGAACGTCATGAAAGCGTGTAAAAAAAACATTTTACTGGTGGTAGAAATTTGATGACACAAATTTGTCACAAAATTCGGCCGGGTAGGTACCACCGTGCACGATTGCGAAAAACTCTCCATAGTAATCAAATTTCGGTTTGATTGCGTTCAGGGGTCAGCAAGTGCATAGCCGGGCAGGGGGATTGTGGTCGCAGCACTGGTGGGACCGGTGGGTGTCACGCGGTGCTGCGACGACAATCCTCTTCTGATGAGGCCGTCAAGCTGAGTGCCACCATTGTTAACATGATACGTGTATGTAATGGTGACCCTCTTTCCTAAGACTTTACCTTCAGCTTACCATCAGGCGAGGTGAAGTCAAATTGACGTGTCCTAAATATAAAAAAAAAAAAAAAAAAAAAGTGTTTATTGCAGTTTATTCGTGAACAGCCGCAACGTGGCAGAAATATTCATAAAGTCATGTGTAATACAATAAATTAAGGGGAGACATAATACGGAACTAACATCTTGGACATAAGTCAGCCTAGTGGGCGAAGTTTGCGCAATCCAACGAGCCCTTTGAGCCCGTGATTTGTTTAATATAATCTACGATTTTTAATTGGCGCGCCTCGGCTGTCGCGCCGCGAACAACCTCCAAGTACATTGTCAAGACGTGTACCAGTTACTAGGGATTTCCGCACGAAAAAAAAAAAAAACTCGGTGGTATATTATACCACCGTAAAAGGTATATACCTCAAAAGGTAAAAAAAGGAAGCTTTATAAGACCACTCTCTTGTCCGTCTGCCCGTGTGTCACCACCGATTTTCTCAGGAACAGGTGGTAGAACCACCTGAAATTTATACTAGATACTGAGGTCTATAGTCCCTATTGGTGGTATATCAAGGTCCTGGGTCACCAAGATAAAAAAATATGGGCAAATTTAGATTTTTACGAGTAAGTAGCAAAATTTACCTTAATTTTCAACTTTTTTTCATTTTTCCAATCTTATCTTTTCTTTTATTTGGAAAACAAACAGTATTAAGACTATCAGTACTTCCATTACTAGGAGCCATAGTTTTCACATATAAATAAAATTCTATGTCTTTACACTTAAAACTTAGCTACCAATAAAAATTATATAAATTTTATTATGGTGGTATAATGGGTAGGTACGGAACCCTCAGCGCACGAGTCCAACTCGCACTGATCATCATCCCAGCCTTTGGAGTACGGGATTCGCTTTGTTACTCTTTATCTTGATTTGGCTTTTACCGTAGCGGCTGTCGTCTGATTCCCCCAGCCTCGAGAGGAATGCCGGTGTCGTTTCTTTTGAGTATTGACCGTTTCGAAATCCACATATACCTAAGATGTAACAGTGAGCACGAAGATGATATCACGTGTAATTTATTCACTCGTCAAATTGTGCTGAAGGTCATCGTTGCCGGAAATGCATTAAAGTATACTCAATGCTACTTTTTATGCTGTCTGTACGTCTTATTGCCTTATCGCCTTGGAAAATTTATCTACTACCTAATACTACCTATATTCCCAAAAGTATTGTCTGGTTAGGTATATTGTATTGTGTTATTATAAATACTTATGGTATGGTATGGTATGGTTTCGCGAGCTGGTATCCGCAACTCCACGACAGGGCGCGGTTTTTGCGTGAGGGTGGGCATTTCACTCGATCCACCCCAACTCATTGAAGAACGCCAGCAGGCTATTCACGCTGCTGGCGATCTCCCGGAGCGTACCTGTATTTCCGAAGTACTTTACCCTGTATGTGGCAGTTACAGGGCAGTGTAGGAGCACGTGTGCCGCTGTTTCTTCCTCTTTCATGCAGGCTCTGCATAGAGGGCTGTCGGTGATTCCTAAAATATAAAGGTGTTTATTGAAGGAGCCGTGCCCCGTGATGGCAGCTGTGGCCGTGCGCAGTTGCTGTTTGGTCAGTTGTCGAAGACGCCTGGTCAGTCTATTTTCAAGCACGGGGAGTGCTTCCCTCGCCTGTCTGCAAACTTCCAGATTTATCCAATAGCTGTTGTGTTGATCTCTCGTTCGTTTGTTTACCATGGTTCGTAGGTATGCAAAGGGATCGGTATTATGGGCTCAGGTCCCATTACCACCATGTCGGATCCTCTCCTGGCAAGCTCATCCGCTGCATCATTGCCGCGCGAGCCGCTGTGGCCCTTAATCCATTGCAAGGTTATGTTATTGAAATGGCCTATTTGGTTCAGTTTACGATGGCACTCCAGTATTAGTCCCGAGTTTATAGTGTGGCTGTTTAAAGCTTGCAGCACGGCCATGCTGTCGGAGAGTATGCGTATTGAGTGGCCTTCCACTCTCCTGGCCATTACCGCTGAAGCTGCCAGGGTAATCCCCATGCATTCAGCTTGAAATACTGTGTTGTGGGTCCCCAGCGGTGTTGATATGGATATATTAAGGTCCTCCGAGAAAACGCCGACCCCGGTGCCTGTACCAGTCTTTGATCCATCTATGAAGATGCGTAGTTCCGTTGGGCATAAAGCCTCACAGCGGTGGTCCTCATGAAGTTGGATCTTGTATTTTTTGTCGAATACGTGTTGTTTGGGCACACGATCATTCATTGCTCCTATCATGGGTATCTCCTTTATGAGATCTGTGAGCAGTGAGGTGTGTCGCGTGTTTCTCTCGCTCCATAGGTTGAGTGCCCTTAGGCGTATAGCCGCAGCTGTTGCTTCTTGGCGGATGAACAGATCCAAGGGTGGGAGTCCGAGCATGGCTTCCATTGCCGCGGTGGGGGTAGATTTCATGCATCCAGTGGTTGCCATGCAGGCTAGTCTTTGGGTCCGTTGTAGTTTAGCCGCTATTGTGCTGTTTTCTGTCCTTGGCCACCAGACGATAGCACCATACGCTATCATGGGGCGGATTACTGTTTCGTAAAGCCATAGGATGATTTTCGGTGATAGCCCCCATTTTTTACCAATCATTCTTCTGCACTGCCAGAAGGTAATCCCAGCCTTTTGTAATTTATTGTCTAGGTGGCTACTCCATTTTAACTTGCTGTCAAGAATAACGCCAAGGTATTTGACCTCTTTCGATAGTTGGAGTTCCGTGTCAAAGAGTTTGGGTAATCGGTATTCGCCTAATACCCTTTTGTTCGTAAACATGACTAACTCGGTTTTGTTCGGATTCACCGATAGTTCGAATTCCCCGCACCATTTTTCTACGATGCGTAAGGCTTGTTGGGTTAGGTTACAGACCGTTCCCGCTACCTTCCCTGAGATAAGGATTGTTAGGTCGTCTGTGTAGCCTATTGTGTAGTCGCGGTTTTTGTTCAGCCTTGTGATTAGGTCATCTATCACTAAATTCCACAGAAGGGGAGAGATAACTCCACCCTGCGGGCAGCCTTTGGCTATCAGAGCCGTCTGATCTTCTTCCCCAAGGCGAACTACTCTTTTGCTGAGCATGTTTGTTATCCAGTCTGATAGTACCGGCTCCGCTCCATGTTTTGACAGGGCGGCCTTAATACTGGTGAAGCTGGTTTTGTCGAAAGCTCCTTCGATGTCAATGAACGTTCCTAGGCAGAAGCCTTTTTGTTCGATCGCTTCCTCTATCCGGCTGACTACCAGATGGAGGGCTGATTCCGTAGACTTACCGGAGCTGTATGCGTGCTGGTTTGCATGTAGGGGTAGCTGTTTTAGTGCACCATCTCTCAGCTCCCTCTCGCCTAGGCGTTCCATGGCCTTTAGCATGAAGGAGGTCAGACTGATTGGTCGATGTGCTTTGGGATTCGTGTAATCACCCTTTCCTGGCTTCGGGATGAAAATTACTTCTACTTCCCGCCATCCCTTCGGAACGTATCTGTGTGCCAGACAGGCTTTAAAGATACGCTCCAGTCTGCTTGCGACTAATTTGTCGCCCCACTGTAGCATAACAGGGATGATTCGGTCGGGGCCAGCTGCCTTATAAGGGTGAAAACTACTGATGGCCCACTGGACTTTTTCCAGTGTGACCACTTTGTTTGCGTACTGCCAGTCTCGGGCAGTAGGTGTTATGGTCTCATCATGCCAGTTGATTGTCGTCGTGAAGACGGATCCAGGGAAGTGGGTCTCAATGAGTACGCGTCTAGATTCTTCTGGTGATGTTGTGAGTGTGTTGTCCTGTTTTCTAAGGGCGGTCAGTGCCATCGGTTTTGTCTGTACTAGGACTTTCCTTACCCTGTTTGCTTGTTGGCATGATTCTATGTTCCCACAGAATTTTCGCCATCCCTGTTTGCTTCGGTATCTAATACATTTTTTGTAGCTGGATTTGGCTGAACGATAGGCGTCCCAGTCTTCATCTGCACAAGTATTCATAGCCCTGTTGAAAGCCCTTCTAACCTTCCTTCGCTTGCGCTCTAGCTCTGGGCCCCACCATGGCTGTTTGCCTGGGGTTTTGGGAGGTAGGGTTTCTGGGCATGCTATGTGGTAGCTGTCTATTATAGATTTGGTTAGGTGGTTTACCTGTTCCTCAATCTGTATGATGTTGTCGAGGGTCAGTGGGGAGCGCTGTTGAGCAAATCTATTTGCTAGGTGCTGCTCAAATTTGACTTTGTCGGTTTTTCTCGGGTTGCGTTTTGGCAGAGTTTGTAGTGTCCCCGCCTGTAGATCAAAGCGAATCCACCTGTGGTCTGAGCAGGATGCCTCCTTGGAGACGTGCCAGCCCGTGATGGCTTCCGCTGCATTTTCAGTATATATACAGTATATATATAGTTATAAATACTTTCGATATAAGGTTATTATAATAACCTTATACCGAAGCAAGCGCGAGACTGGAACCCTCACGGAAAGCTTAAGCGCGGCCATCCTAAACAGACCTGAGACTACCTTTGGCTTACCATCACGCGAGGTAAACTCATATTGACGTGTCCAAGATAAAAAAAAGAAAACCTGGAGGTGGACGCGGCGAGCCTGGGAAAGACTTGGAGTGAAATGAAGTGAGAAGCTCAAGACCGACAGGGATGGCGTTGCACTGTGGACGCCCTCTGTCCCATGTAGGCCTCACAGAACCTTAAGTCAAGTCATTCTAATTCTTACCAATGTTGAAAGGAGGAATTTCGAAGAAGCTACTATGAGTTGCGGAAACCGTATCTGTATTCAACGCGGATGGAGCCGCGAACAAGTGGTGTATGCATGAAACTCGTTATCAGCCATCAGGGAAAGTTGTATAAACGTCGCAGATAACACCATGCACTGGACAACGAGTCATAATAACTTTCTGTTCCTCTTTAACTTAGGCTTTTGTAGTCTACCTCCTAATATTCTCTCTCCTAGTATTATATGTAAACTTGAATTTTCTGTAGTGTCAATTTTTTTAAATATTATTAATTGGGTACTTACCTTTTTTTTTTTTCGTGTGGAAATCCCTTGGGTACTTACCTCATCATTATTTTTGCGTGGTTGCATACGAGATTTTCACCTCGTAGCTCAGGGTCTGCCTACACCTTAAGATTCGGCTTTTACGGTTTCTATGGGAGTGACTGCCTGAGCTTTGTCCTTCTGTCAGCAGGTGCGGTGAGCTTAGTCCCCAGGGGCAAGGCACGCCGCAATAGCGGCCGTAAGGCCCATCATGGAGGATTGGCTGGAGAGGCGACACGGAAGCCTCTCGTACCGACTGACGCAGGTGATCTCCGGGAAGGGGTGCTTCCGGGACCACCTGCGTCGGATCAGGAAGGAGCCAACGCCTGAGTGTCATCACTGCGACGCGAGCGAGGACTCAGGGCTGCACACGCTGGCGGACTGCCCGGCGTGGGAGGCGCCGAGGCGTGACCTCGTGGCAACCATGGGGGTGGGAGTCCTCTCGCTCGGCAGCATGATTGCGGCAATGGTGCGGAGCGCGAGCGCTTGGGCCGCCGCCACCTCCTTCTGCGGGCATATAATGCTCGCGAAGGAGATGGCGGAGCGCGCCCGGGAGAGATTTAGAACTCTCCCGGACCGCCGAGCCCGCAACTTGCTCGCCGCGCGTCGCAGGCGACTCAGGCGCCGGAGGTCGCTTAACGACCTCCGTCCTCCATGAGCGCAGGCCTGGGGGTGGCAAAGGGTGCATGATAAAAAAAAACCGGCCAAGTGCGAGTCGGACTCGCACACGAGGGTTCCGTACATTTTATAGACCTGAGTATTTGATGTGAATTTCAATTTAATACCTCTACGCGTTCATGAGAAAAGAAGTAGTAACTTTAAAATTTTCAGAAATATTTTTTATTATATGATGTAACTAAAAATTTACGGTTTTCGCAATTTTTCCTTTATTTGTACTATAAGACGTTACTTCGTACCAAATTTCAAGATTCTAAGTTCACGGGAAGTACCCTGTAGGTTTTGATTCCCGTGCGAGTTTCGAAAATTTGCGGATCTTTGCGGCATAAACGGCTGTATCTTTAAATTGCTTTGGCTTAGAAGTTTGATTTCTTCACAGCTCCAAGGGACAGTATGTAGACCTGAGTATTAGATATAAATTTCAGTTTGATACCTCCACGCGTTCCTGACGGTCTTGACAGACGGACGGACGGACAACGAAGTGATCCTATAAGGGTTCCGTTTTTTCCTTTTGAGGTACGGAACCCTAAAAACGATAAAATAAGAACGCAAATCATTTTGAACTTTTCTTTTACTTTTCTAGTTTTAATAAGCTAATTAATGCCCTAAAGTTTCACAGAACATCTAATGATTATAATGCAAAATTTTGCTCGTCCTTATAAAGGCTAAGTATATTTTTGTGCCATAATTTTAGTACGAGCAGTCAGAAAGATTACATTATTTTACGGTAAAATATAAAAATTAGTCAAGAGCGAATACGACTCCCAAACTGAGCGTTCCTTAAAAAGTATTTTTGTGTCATCTCAATATTTTATTACACTGAGTGAAACCTGCCGACCTTTTCTGTTCTCCTTTATTATTAACCGATTTTCTTTCTTTCTAGTTTAAATTTTGAAAACATGTAGGTAAATAACCGGTTATTTTTTGCCTCGAAATGGGTTTTACAGGGCAAAATAAAGTCGGGATATTTTACCAACTGCTTACAAGTGATAAGGCCGCCCCAATTATTTAGAGCTGCATAATTTGTAATTATTTATACTATGCTTATTTTACTCTCCCCTTGTCGTACAACAAAGATAGACAACATAGGTTGGTATGTATGTCTTACTCCTTGGTGTACTGTTATTTATTAATATAATTGTAGTAGTAGTAACACAAACATTTCAGAAACAGGACGAGTCTGTTCTATTGTCGAGTTCAGGTTGTACGATTGGTAGAACACCTTGAAGGTATTAGGACATTGGACATGTCAAGGTTTAGAGAAATTTTGGAGATCGCTGTTAACGGAGTTCTCATAATTTTATACACAACATTCGAGTTTCTCCCGGGTACTAAGTGGGGTGTGGAAAAGCATCTGATGAGGCCGCCAAGCTGGGGATCGAAATTTTAGTATTATTCGTATCTGTAATGGTTACCCGCATTCCTGGGACTTCCTCTTAAGCTTGCTATCAGGCGAAGTCATATTGACGTGCCCTACCTAATGGCAGCTTCATAAGGAGTTTTGTTTTGACCAGAATACGATTGAAGATCATGAACATTCATTGAACCCCTTCGATACCGATCTCTAAAATTGACGTTACATTTTTATTATGCTATATCCATGGCTGATCTGACTATGACGTTAAAATACACTTTTCATAAAAAAATATCGTTGGTTTTAGAGTTATAATATAAGTGTAATTGACGCGTTAGCTATAGCATTTCGTGCTATCTTAATTATGAAACATTCAGCTTTGATAGCTATGAATTTTGCAATATTGCTGAAGTTACCGTCGTTTTGAATTGTGGTTTTATTATTTTGTATTTGTTTACTTATCTAGTCTTTCTGGAGTGTATACAGGTTACTACTTCTTTATTTATTAACTTTTGATAAGAGCGCGAGCGTAACCAGGGGTTTAGAGGTTTAATCCGGTCCGAATATACCTACAAAATGTCATCTTCTATCTATCTATCTTTATATATAAAAATAACGTGTCACGTTGTATGTCCGCGATGGACTCCTAAACTACTAAACCGATTTTAAATTTGATTTGCACACCGTGTGCAATTTGATCCAACTTGAAAGATAGGATAGCTTACATCTCAATTTATAGTCGCTATATTTAATTACAAATGTGTCAACAAATACGGCAAATTTCCATATATTATTGCGGAACTAATGCATGTATGGGTTAAATAGGTGCCATGAGCGAGTGAACTATGTCACGGGCGAAGCCGCGGGGGAAGACTAGTATTACTATAAAATATTAGAAGATATTAAAAAAATACTTTGGTAATGTACGATGAAAGATTGTGAAAACTTCTTTAGCGGGGTTGTGCACTGTTTTATAATGGGTAAAAAGGTTAACCTCGCGTCAGTAAACACGTGACCTGAACGTAAGACAACAAATATCGATGCGCTAATTTCACAATGTACTTAACAACCTTGGTGGTGCGTTCGTCTAATGCGTGATCGTTGACTTCGTCAAGACTGAGATCGATTCCGACCGAGGCCCAAGAAACACTTTGGCATCATATAACTTTTTGTAATATTTATTCTTTTTTGTGCCATAAATCTATTGATATAACATGGAAATTAAAAATAGTGCATCTATTAATGAAAAACGTGACGAAGAAATTGCGAAAGAAAATGAGTGAGTACTTTATAAATATATTGGCGATGATGGTTCTGGTAATAATGATGGTGAAAAAGTCGTTGAAATTATGGATGGAAAATGATTTTTCTGAGAGATGAACTTTTTAGTGTAAAATAATTGTAATAGTTCTGAAGTGTTACATTTTTCAATCAACTAGCCTATTTAAAATAACTGGCCAATATAAATTAAACTTTTAATGTAATATAAATTGTCATGTTTGTGTACGATAGCGCAATAAATGAATATTGTATGTTACCACATAAATGATAGTACTTTTATACTGATAATTAAAGCAATTCGTGCAAAATTATTACCTAACCATTCCAAAATATCAAAAATGCACAACGTTAATATTCAAGTTTTCACTTCTGCCGGCACTCCCGGAGTGCAACCCGTCGTTTTTTTTTTGGAATTCTTGTCTGTTTGTTCGCGTTGATCGCAAAAAGTGAACGGATTTTAATGGGGTTTTTCTATTAGAAAGGTCTTAAAAAAATCTCCACGCGGTGCACCCTGGGCAACGGAGACGGCAGCGCCTCTCTCCTAGGGTGGGAGAGACGCTGCCGCCTACGGCCAACTCCGACCGAGGCGAGGACGGCCTTGTTGAGGGCTGTTCGGAAGCTTTCCACGTGTCCCTCTGATTAGCAGAGGGCACAGTGGAGAGCAAGTAAGGGGGCCATCTCGAAACCGGAGATGGCCCAGGGTCAGTCGGGGTGCGAGGGATATGCTCTATGGGTAACCTTACACCCCGGCGTCTTAAGACCCGAGACGGCGTGCGGTTTTAGTCGGTGCAAGCCCGACTTAACCGCCCCCGCTGGAGACCCCCCGCTCTCCAGCGGGGGCGGTATCCGAAGGGATTTCCGCACGAAAAAAAAAAAAAAAAAAAAGGTATGACCCAAAACGAAAACCAACCTCCGCGCGAAGGACGGAGGTGCAGGCATCAGCTAGTACTATTATAACATTGTAAATATGGGTTGGTCTGTACATTGGGGATATTAAAAAAAATAGTTGGGTTATGTTAAATGAACGCTTCTGAATCCAAATTATTCTTTTTTTGGAATTCTTTTTTTTATGCCACTTGGGTGGCAGATAAGCACACGGCTCAACCGATGGGAAGCTGTTACCGCGGCCTATGGACGTGTGCAACACTAGGGGCGTCACGTCACACACGCGCAGCCGACCCTGAAAAAACCTTCTTATAAATTTTCCTCTTTTCTTGTCTGTTAGTCTGTTTTTACGCGAAGGACGCAAACACTACAGAACGGATTTTGTTGCGGTTTTTTCTATTAGTAAGGTCTTGGTCAGACTTAAAATCTGACGTATCTATGTTCTATTGCAATTGGTTAAATAGAAACATATATAATAAGACCAAATACGATAACCGACCTCGGTGCGGGCGACGTCACATGCATCTAGTTGCAGCTAGTTTTGAATAATAATGCTAATATGAACAAAACAAAGCAACAAAAATGTGCATGACATTTTGTTATATTGCTTTTAGTATCTCATTATTTTAACACCTTTTATTAAATTTGAAATACATATAAATTATATTTTTAAACACCTTTTTGTTATTACTGGGCTATTTCGGTTTCTTATTATATTGCAAGAATATATAATTATGTACCTACCTTCTTTTTTTTTTGCGGAAATTCCCTCGGATACCCCTCCGCTGGCCAGCGGGGACGGTTATGTCGGGCTTGAACCGACTAAAACCGCACGCCTTCTCGGGTCTTCAGACGCCGGCGCCGGCGTGTAAGGTTCCCCATAGGCATTTCCGTCGCACCCCGACTGACCCTGGGCCATCTCCGGTTTCGGGATGGCCCCCTCGGAATGTGGCCCCCTATTTGTAAACTTGCATATTGCTAGAGTAGGTAACATGAATAAAATATCGTAAAACAAAGATTACCTGTTGAAAAACCGTTACAACGAAGAAATAGTTGAAGAATAAAGACACAATCGTAGCATACGCCATCTTGTGTGGTCGTAAAAAGGAGTTAGAATGTGGAAGTCTTTTGATTCCATCTGTGAAGATTACTGCAAGAAAACTCAGTATTTCAAAACTGGTTAAGTTTATTTGTAAAGTATTTCCTCCAGATAAGCTTAATTGCTTGTGTGGGTTGACGTCAATAGTGTAATGGCCAGGATTAGAACCCGGGACCTCTCGATCATAGGGTCGACTCCTTAACCACTAAGCTACCCACGCTTCATTACGTTCCGTTCGTTCGTTCCTTCGTATTAACAACATTTTATTTAAAAAAAAATCAATCATGCTTTGATTTCTGCGTAGTCATTTTCTTCTAGTTTAAGTACCCTAATAACGCGTTACACGGCATGATTGCACAAACTTAGATATATCTAAGTAATATTATGAGTCGCAGTTGTTCTGTGTAACATGGTTTTCCAACTTCAATATTATATATAAATACCTATTTCACGTATGACTTTTGTTTACGTTTTCTCGGGACTTTACAGTTGGTGACATGACAGATAATATGACAGTTGCAGTTGGGTGACATAGCGTCGCTTATGCGACGCGGGAGTACGCACAGTTCGGAAACCAATGGTCAATTTTAGGTGTGTTTTGTTTTGTTATTTTTATATTATCCCATGTGTTAATATGATCACATCATCTGAAATAAAATATCTACAGGTCCCAAAATAGTTCATATTATACATCCATAATTCCATACAAACTTTTTATCAGCTATTCTTATTTCGTTTCAGTACCTGTAAAAAAGAAATAATTTATAATTAATAAATGTGAACTAAGTAAATTGTTATAAAAATGTGTTTACAGGCACACTATCTACTAGCAAATTTATAGATAAATATTTTATGGCATAGCGCCATCTCCAACTAAGCAACCCCGGGGGTAGAGCTTACACCAGAGCCTCGTCCGCCAATCAGCAGGTGCACCTGGCTCGCAGGTGAGGTTGGCTTGACTCCGAAGATCTTGGTGGGGTCCGTACACCCTAAGAACATACCATAAGTTGTAGAGCAATAATAAAAATACGGTGTCTTTTTCTGTTTCTAAGTCCATTAAAATTTGCTCTGTATTGCAGTCTTTCAAGCCATAACACAGTGGGTGAACGGGGCATCTGGACATTCTTCTTTCACCCACCAATGGGTGAAGTCGGTGGGTGGACGGGTCATGCACCGGTTTTCCGAACATTGACGTTACATTTTAGCATGGCCATAGCTGTTTCGTTGTTAGATGCTTTCTGTTATCTAACACCTTGATTTAGAATTGATGTTGTTTTAGAATGAACCATTTTGTTACTTGTCTATTTTTCCGTATCGACAGTTTTGATATTTGTTATTTTATTCAATTATTTTATTAAATATCTATACCATTACAATTATTTTAATAATTAATTTAATTCCTGAAACATAGCTTTCATTTCACATATTATTGAACTCTTGTTTTGGAACACTGTACGTTGAACTGTAAACAAGTTATTCCTTCTAGCTTCTTTTATTTCTCCTGTAGAATTTGATATATTACTTTTTTTGAGATATTACCGCTTTATTTCCCGGTGCTAGTGATTTTTTTGTATTTATATGTCTTCTTTTTACCCGAGGTACAATCCCGATTGCATTCAAAGTCTGCACTGCATACCTATTTCTTCTTTCCATTATTAAATTTGTTTTCTTTATGCTTTTACAGAAGCGAGTGCCATTTAACCTTCGAGAGGGAAGCCTCCAAACTTTCCACAACCATGCATTTCAGAAGCCTCATTAATTTTTGTGTGTGCGATTACACCCTTAACTTCGGCGCGCGTAATTTTCTGTATTCTGTTTAAGACTTTGATTAGCGCCGACCCACATTTCAGCTTTAATTGGCAGCTCTTTCAGCCTTTATAATTGTCTATTTATCCCTGAATTTACCTTCCCGGTCCAGTTTCATGTGTATCCGACGCAACCTTTCTGTGCTCTTAAACTTTTCCAGTTTAGTCTCGTCGACAAGTTCAAAATGTTCTGAAATAGAGATACTGCTCTTAAAAATATGTATCTCATTGGATTCAGGAGCATTTTTTGTACTTGAACTAAACTTGAAAAATCCAAGTAATTTTGTTTAAGTACAAAAATTATTGTAAACAAAGTATTAATATTTTATTAGCTTTTATGGACTGATCATATCAAGAAAGGCTCCACGAAGCGAAACATTTTTACATGTATTAAACAATTTTTTTTTCATTTACAATGAAGACAGAAGTTCGAGACAATTTTGTTAGTTAACAATCGTTCAACTTGATGAAAAATTAACTTTTTTTTAATTATAATAAAACAATCAATACCTTAAAACAAAAAATCAATGTATCGTACCCCTTTTTTTCGTGCGGAAATCCCTTCGGATACCCTCCCCCACTTTTGACGCCGCGCGCGCATTCTAAAAATGTCGCGCGGAGACCCATTTGCAACGTAAAATTAAAATTATTAATAATGGAGATAGAGTTCCGGGTGCGCAGTTTTTTTATTGGAAATTTCCTCGTCTTTAAGATTTTTTTTTTAATTTCTTAGTATAGTCTATGAAATATTGGCAAAAACGAAAGGCCTTTTTTTCTTTTTTGTTTATAACTATTGTTTATGTGCTAATACAAGTTTTTGGCACATTTTTCTAAGCGTCATTCCGAATCCAATGAGGTATCACACCTAATATTAAGAGTATCTCTATTTTAGACCATTTTGAACTTGTCACCTAGACTAGTTGTGTGAACGCTGATTATTTTGTACGCTATTTCAGTTTTACTTGAGCTTAGTATTTACAGGCGGCTTCTTCCACATATTACGGTGAGTTAATATGTTATGACTCCGGTTACTTTTATCGTAACGATATAAAGTTTCTACGAAATTTAAAAAACGAATCTTTTGAACATTTTTAACAAAATTGGTTGTTTTTTTTATGATTCTCAAACAAACAAACGTTAATATTTTTACCTACAATTTTGTAAATGCTGATTCATGATTTTAAGGAAGTAAAACTTAGCATCCTGTTAAAATATCTCCATATTATTTTCGGAAGTTTACGCGCACATTGAAATAAAACTATTTTTAACGGATTCTATTGTGATTTATTTTGATGTTATTTTATATTTTACATTGATCCCGACGTTCCGGTTGCTTTTCAGCAGCCATGGTCACGGGGAGACTGTAGGGAGTCTCCCCGTGACCATGGCTGCTGAAATCGCGATAGTATCCGTTAAAAATAGTTTTATTTCAATATCTTCATATTATTTGTTATTGCGTTCTGCAGTTTTTTTTTTCGGAATAAAAAGCTTATTAGTTAATTCAGGATATAAACTAATATCTATTCCGAATTTCACGGAAATTCGTGCGGTCGTTTAAATGTAAAGAAGTAACAAACATCCCAACACACACACTCATACACATATACGCACAGACTCGCGAACAAACATTCGCTTTTGTAAAATATATTAGCATGATTTGATTTATTTATACTCTTCCCTACTACAGGCTCTAATAAAATTCACTTTTAGTATATTTAGTAAAACATTCGCCTTTTTCGTTGGTCTGACACATTGTTTCAGCTTGGCATTCCGCTTATGGAACAGGGTCTCTAGGTCGTACCTACCCATAACGTATTCATTGTTATAGCATTCGGTGCCACGAAATAAATGCGTAGTAAAAGCCTCGTTTATAACAATTGTTTTTCGGGCTTTATAATATTAATGAGCGTGTATAATAATATTGAATGTTTACTGCCGTCATTTTGTTATTTGACTTGCAAATTTCAATTTTTACACAATTTAGATGAGTTGCAAATAGCAAGATAAACACTTATATATTATGCATAAATAACTTTTCTGCTAAGACGGCAGAACCAATTTTGTTGAAAATTGACATACTTAGAGACTGCTTACGTAAATAGCAATTTATACCATAAAGATGACGATCGCAATTCCCCTCAATTTATATTCCCCTAAAAATTATAGTAGACGTCTTTTTTGAAATTGATTTGAATTTGAAAAATGAATTTTTGAGATTTTGTTTGTAATTTGTGCAAAGCCAGTTATGGAAGTGTGTGTAAAATGTATAACATTTTACTGATTAAGGTAATTGGCTAGCTAGTTCACGTGATTTTGTATTTTTATCATTTCGCCCTCACACTCCTCCCCCACCCCTGAATTGTGACACAATTTTTGTTCGAACAAACTTGTCCAGTAGTACGAACACAGTTAGTACACGTCTTCCATCTATCTATACTATTATACAATTGTAAATAAGCTGTGTCTGTACATAGGAGTTATTTAAAAAAATACTTGTGTTATGTTATATGAGCAATTCTTAATACAAAAAGATTTTTTTTCTGGAATTTTTGTCTGTTTATCTGTTTATTCGCGATGGACGCAAAAAGTACTGCACGGATTTTGATGCGGGTATTTTTTTAGAAAGACGTAAAATCTGCCGTATGTTTGATTAGATAGACAGAACCGGAGATATGACCAAAAAACGATAACCGACCTCCGCGCATGCGAAGTCACGGTCATCAGCTTGTTGGTAAATATACCCGAATTCATTCAGTAACCTATCATCGGTTGCATAAAATAGAACTGAGGTTATTTTAAAACTGCCCCCCCCCCTCTTTCCGGGGACAAGACGGGGACACCGTGGTTTCCAAACCCGAGGGGCGAGGTATCCGGGGGATGTTCGCACGAAAAAAAAGGGTATTTTAAAACTTTTATTCTTCATAATTCCTTACAAATCTTTTGTGCAATAAAGACAACGGCATCTACGAAATTGAACTTTTCTATTTAAGAATGATTGGTTCCTTGGACTGAATAGAACAGTTTCACGTAACCATTGGTAAGGACTTTGAACTTTGTATTCTTGCATTTCTTTCCCAACAAACCTTGCCAACTCGGATACTGAAGTACGATGTGGAAAATTACTTTCATCATGCCAACGTTTCGTTTTCTTTTGAAGAAAATTCTTATTTAAGTGTAATTGTTTACCTACAAGTAAGTTATTTTGATATAAGTACTTTCAATCTTACCTTCCGTAAGTAAAACATGTACATGTTTTCATTACGGAAGGTAAGATTGAAAATGTTTTATGATCTCATTGCGAGTTATTTGGTTTTTGTTTATCCGAAAAACAATTACATGAAATTTTAGTTATCAATTCGTAGTTTGTTATAGTTATCAACCGTGATCCTATTTAAGAATATGCATGTATTAAATGTTTGAAAGAAATTACAGAAATAGAAATAATAATACATAACACAGCTCCCAGCTTTTAATTTCGCACGTCGAAGTAGAGGGAGTATTCAGCTAGGAGAGAACGATTTACAAAACCGACGTATGCCTGTTAATCCAGGAACCCTGGTCCAATTTTACAAGTGATTACTATCAAGCTGATTTTACGCGAGTCATTTCATTTTGATGAGACCCCAACTTTTCTAATACGAAAATTCCCAATTGTGGTAGCTAACAGGTTTAGCAGGGATAAAATAATTCGATTTGACGATTCTCAAAAATGTAAGTTTTTTTTTACTGTGGCTTAGTTAATATTTATACATGTAACTTAACAGCTACGTTGTCCTTACAAACTCTGAAGCTAAAGAAATCGGTACAGCCGTTTTGAAGCTCAGCTAGCACAAACAGAATTACAAAAATGTAGCGTTTATACGCTATAAGTACCGTATAATATCGTTCATAAAATTCAGTAAAAAATGATATTTTATCATCACATACATACACAGTCATGGTTCTTTGCCAAATTGTCATTACAAACGAATAAAATAAGTAAATAACTATAGAAATACTAGCCCGCGCGGAGGTCGGTTATCGTTTTTTGGCCACATCTCCGGTTCTACGCCATGGACGCAAAAACTAGAGAACTAACAAACAGACAGACAAGAATTTCAAAAATAATATTGTTATGGGTTTTATTCAAAAAAGTTATTTATAAATGTCGTGAATACAATGTTTTAAAACGGTTTAATCATCGTGTCCGTATTTTTTTTTAAATGAATAAGTAGTTAAAATTAGAATTATAAACGGGATATTTACCATGTTTAGTATCTTTTTCGAGAATCCGATATTTCGGCACTGTTACAAGTACCATGATCACGGATGTACTGAATAAGTAGTTGCTTTAATGAAAGGGCAGCAATGCTTGTTTTTTAGGGATTAGGTCGTTTGTCCTCCTATCAGGGGCTTAGTTGGTTCATTTGACATCGAGTGATATATTGTAGTTCAAAAAACAGTGTCAATGCGATCGATTTTGTTGACTTGTTTTTGTACAATTAGGCTTGGTGTTTAAGGCGCGAATCGAAATTGATGAAAAATGAGCGACATTATTGAGCTGAGCGAAGGGAAGTTCTTATACGTGGCTAAGCCGTTTGGTCGAGACTGTACTCCTCCGGAACCACAATACCGATCTTGACCAAATTTGCCATGGTGATAGTGTAGACACCGCTGAGTGTTTAGAGGGGTGTGTTTCAACTGTTCAAATTCAATGTACCATTGAGGAATAATCATCGAAAAACAGTTTCACGAGCGCGCAGCCTTAGCTATGCGCGCGACCGCAGTAAGATGCCTTATTTTTTCAAGTAAGAGTCCTGCTCGCTCAGCTCAATTTATTTCAGTCGCACCGTGCACTGAATTCCTAGTAGTAATGATAATTTTCCTAAGATAAGTGGCCAAATATCATTCAAATCCGTTCAGCCGGTTTAACTTGAGAGATTAAAAAAAACAATTCGTCCATCCATCTTCACAAACTTTCCACATTTAGTAGGTATATTAGTAAAATTCCTAACCGCTTCCCCATAAAAATACTGATTAATATATTTTGTCCCAACAACCACCTATAGTGGCAGTTTTACTGTCACAGTTGACAATAATTCTATTAATTTTATAGTGTAGACACTGAAAGAAGTTACTTGTGTACGATGTGTTAAAGTTGGTGTTAGACAATTTAAACTTCTGTGGCTAGAACGACATTAAAGAAAATAAAAGCTGGGGACCACAGAGCAAAAATCTATGCTTTATATTGTGACGGAAACTGTCACATGTTTTGATATCTATAGACAATATAAGGACAATATTGACGTATGGTGGCCCAATGTGTGAAACTGGCTTCAAAGATTTTCAGGTTTTGAAAAAATAAGAATAAGAAGTAGAAATAGTAAATTGGACGGTTTGAGAGTACCCGATAGACTGACAGACAGACATACGGACGGATAACCAAGTGATCCGATAAGGGTTCCGTTTTTTCCTTTTGACGCAGCAGAAAATGCATGCTAATTAGTGAGTGCGAACGAGAATCAAATATAATTTCTCTCATACGACGCGTTGCACTTGAAATCGCGATAGTAGACACACTTTTGACATGAGATAACATATCTGCCTCATTTTAATACAAGATCAATTTCCTAATAGGTGTGTCTCAGAATAGAAGCAGATGGCGGGATGTTGTCTCTGCCTACCTCGGAGAGAAAACGGTGTGAGTATATGTATGTACCTGTGTACATGTGTACAAAGGTCTTAAATTGTGCGGAAACTTTTTTATACTCCTAAGTATTTCGTAGACAGTCTTTCATTATTTCATTTAGCACAAAACGCTATTGCAAAGTTAGTTGGAGTTTCCCTACAGTCTTGATACAGTACAAAAGTACAAGTACACAAAGCTACATAACTTTTGAGTTATCTTTGGCAAGTGGAAGTATAAAACTTCAAACAATACCCATATGAAAGCTGTAGAAGCTAGCTGAAGAAAGTAAATTAGAGATACGAAAGTTTTGGTTTTTGAAATATTTTTTGTTGGTGAAACTGTTTGAATTTGATACTATTAGGTGATTTTATAAATGGTAGAGTATCCTAATTGGTTAGATTTCAGCGTGTTTTTTTGCTGGGCAGGAGGCATAGGCCATATGGCGGTAATGAATTCGACTACTACGTGAGGGGGCACGGATTCGGTTCCCGGTTCTCGCTCAGTGCTATTTGTATGCATGAATATGTCTATTTGCATTGGTCTCGATGTTTCTATGTAGATATAATATATATTTACCAAAAGAATGTACCTATAAGTACCTTTTTTTTCCGTGCGGAAATCTCCTCGGTTGGGTCCCCCGCCGGCCAGCGGGGGTGGTTATGTCTGACTTGAACCGACTAAAACCGCACGCCGTCTCGGCTCTTCAGGGTGTAAAGTTGCCCTTAAAGCCATCTCCGGCTTCAAGATGGCCCCGTCTTGCCCCGGAAAGGGAGGGGGGGCGCTAGTCGCCCCGCCGTCCCAGCCTGCTTCTGCTAGGGTGACAGGCGGCCTCACATGCCACCCCCAGGCCTGCGCTCATGGAGGACGGTACCTATAAGTACCTACCTATATTAGTTACGCTTAGTTCAGGTCTAGATTGCGCTGTATAAAATGTAAAAAAAAGAGTTTTGGTCGCAGTCGTAACGTGAGTATTCGATGGATTTCAATAGGTTAACATCGAAGTAAGAACGACCAAAACTAAGTACTATTTTATTGATAAAAGAGACTCGAGAAACACAAGGGGACCGTGCTAAGAAGACAGGTGTTCCTTAATAATAATATAGGCAGACGTGAATAAGCACCATGCGGGTTTAGTCATTCCGGGTCCGACATAACTATCCCACCAATTGCTCAGGTGAAGTAAAAGAGGGTTTTCGCACGTAAACCCTTTTTTTTTTTTTTTTTTTTTCGTGCGGAAATCCCTTCGGATACCCCCCCGCGTGCCAGCGGGGGCGGTTATGTCGGGCTTGAACCGACTAAAACCGCACGCCGTCTCGGGTCTACAGACGCCGGGGTGTAAGGTTGCCCATAGAGCATATCCCTCGCACCCCGACTGACCCTGGGCCATCTCCGGTTTCGAGATGGCCCCCTCGGGTTTGGGAACCACGGTGTCCCCGTCTTGCCCCGGTTTGGGGGAGGGGCGCTAGTCGCCCCACCGTCCCGGCCTGCTTCTGCTGGGGTGACAGGTGGCCTCACCCGCCACCCCCAGGCCTGCGCTCATGGAGGACGGAGGTCGTTAAGCGACCTCCGGCGCCTGAGTTGCCTGCGACGCGCGGCGAGCAAGTTGCGGGCTCGGCGGACCGGGAGAGACTCGGTTTTATGCAGGGCCACCTCGAGACCCAGCCGCCGGATCCGCCTAACGACTTGGGCAACCGCGGTCGTGGCCTTTCGGGTCGCTTCGCGGTACGTCGCCCCGCACGCCGTCACGAGCGTGTTCGCACGTAAACCCTCGTGATTCGTATGCTTGCTTGCCGTTGTAGTAGATCGAGTAAAATTATTATTTCAAACTATGCATGGGGAAATCCAACAGTTGGCAAGAAACAAATGCTCGCGTAGTTTACTTAATTATATTTATATATAATTATGATTTTTGTAAAATGACTGTATCACAATAGTTAATAATGTGTTGCTTTATTGTTTCAGGTAAATATTTAGTTTTTGTCACGTAAGAAAGGTAAAAGTAAACTCTTCCATAATTTTAAATCATAGAATAAGCGACTGTATCGTAAAATTTCGAAACTGAACTGAGACAACACAAGATTTTTTCATAAAAAAGAAACAAGGAGGTAAATTCTCAGTTAAAATTAACAAAATTCGTTTCGGAAGTAGGTGAAAATGTAATTGCTGTATTCTGTTACATAGTTACACAACTCGAGTTTAATATATTTATGCGAGTATGTACATATTTTAACTCCACTTGTATAACTATGTACATATTAACCTCCATAATATCATATTTCGCTAACTATTTCAACCGGAAACTTCGTCTGGCTTCGACTAATAATTGTCTAAAAGAAAAACCAAGTAATTATTTCTTTGTCCGATCCAAGTATCGAATTCGGGACCTCTTGCAGCAATTGCACTGCATCATCAAGGCAGCGGTTGTTAAGAACGAACGGTGTAAAAATAAAAAATACGTTTTTTAAACTGACTGCTGTTTCGACCGGCCAACCTCTCGTAATTAAAAGCCATCAGAAACAAAAAGTGATTGAATTGGGATAGAATTATGAATTGACTGAAAATAGGTGCTTTTTCTGCTGATAATAAGTACAATCCCGTTTTGGAATGGTTTTAGGCTAATCTTAGTTACGTCACATGACGATCGCATATTTGATCATACCTGTGTAATTTATTATTACAATTTAATTACCGTATTTTATGTTCATAATGCCAAATATCGATTTAATAATAACATTATAGTTAGTAATAGTAGTTTATGCAACTGCCATATAAGAAGGGGTATTAAAACACGAGAGTCTGTTTATAATCTAATCTGCGATAATAGGTTGACGCGAGTGTTTTAATACCTTTTTTTTTTTTTTTTTTCTCGTGCGGAAATCCCTTCGGATACCCCCCCCCACCGGCCAGCGGGGGCGGTTATGTCGGGCTTGAACCGACTAAAACTGCAGTTTCATACACTACTTTATCTTCACTCATAGGAAAAATTGAAATTAAACAAAGTAGGTAGGTTACAAGGAAGTAATTTAGCGAGTGCCATTTTTTTTCACAGTTCGAACTGCGCAAGCGTGCGCATTTTTTTTTTCATATTCAGCCTAAAACGTTAGACTACTTTAATGAATAAAAAAAAAAGATAGCGATGCTGTTGGCGATACTATAATAAGTTTAATTTTTAATTTTATGTGTATGCGTTTATAAAGTGCGTATGTATAGAATCGTCTTTGAATTCGTAATTCGAATTTTTCGATTTGAGTGTAGATAAAATAATTTTATTCATAGAATTAAATTTTCATAATGCCTAATTTCAATTATATTGAGATAAACAATTTTCATAATGCATTTTCATAGTGAGATAAATAATTTGACGGCCTCTGTGGCGTAGCGGTAGTGCATGCGACTGCTACGACAGGGGGCGCGGGTTCGATTTCTGCTCAGTGCAAATATTTGTATGCATGAATATGTCTATTTGAATTGGTCTGGGTGTTTCTATGTATAATAGGTATGTATTTACAAAAAAAAAAGTATTTAAGTATGTTTATCCGCATTCTGGAACCCATAACACAAGCTAGTTTAACTATGCTTACTTTGGGTCTAGAAAGCGCTGTGTAGAATGTTAAAATGCAAAACAAAAAATATTATTGAGATAAACAATCTTAAGGTAAGTATTCAATTATCATCTTATTGTAACGTATGTATTTTCTTGTTAACAGTATTATTTAATATGGGTTTATGATCCTGAAATAAATTTTATTTTTAATTTTAATTTTTTTGAAACTTGTCAACCTTGACGTATAAAGAGGGAAGAGAACACGAATTAAATTTTCATAACGCCTAATTTCAATTATATTGAGATAAACAATTTTCATAATGCATTTTCATAATGAGATAAATAATTTGACGGCCTCTGTGGCGTAGCCGTAGTGCATGCGACTGCTACGACAGGGGGCGCGGGTTCGATTCCTGCTCAGTGCAAATATTTGTATGCATGAATATGTCTATTTGAATTGGTCTGGGTGTTTCTAAGTATAATAGGTATGTATTTACAAAAAATAAGTATTTAAGTATGTTTATCCGCATTCTGGAACCCATAACACAAGCTAGTTGAACTATGCTTACTTTGTGTCTAGAAAGCGCTGTGTAGAATGTTAAAATGCAAAACAAAAAATATTATTGAGATAAACAATCTTAAGGTAAGTATTCAATTATCATATTATTATAACGTATGTATTTTCTTGTTAACAGTGTTATTTAATATGGGTTTATGATCCTGAAATAAATTTTATTTTTAATTTTAATTTTTTATAAACTTGTCAACCTTGACGTATAAAGAGGGAAGAGAACACGAATTACTTTTCTTTCTAATAACAGTATCAATTACAGTCTAGTCTAACATTTTTCAATTTTCGGTCACAAATCGATATACTTAATCACATTAGTAAATGTTGAATTTCGAAAACTTTGTCAAGAGAATACATTTAATGACATTTGTGAGATTAAGATTAGATCGGCGACTGAATTTTGACCATATTACCACGTTTTTCTTAGTTTCACTTCGTGTCTGTGTTTCTTTCCCTCTGAATCCAAAATTTTACACTTAATTATCGACCACTTCTGATCACCCTAAAGCTCTGAAATTTTTATGTAGGCTAATGCCGTAGGATAATGAAAATGTCAATTTTCATACTTAATCATCAGAAATAAAAATAAAAGAAATAAAATAAATGTATCGTTTTCCTTAGATATTCAATAATTTAAAAATTTCAAAGCGCCCGCCTCACCTTTTTTTAGTGATTGAGAAATTTATTTTCTTCTTGTTAGTTCGGAAGGAAAACGTGGTTTTTAAAAAGTTTTATTTATTTATTTTATTTTTGTTATGAGAACTAACCTTCCGTTACCCTACCCTCGTTTAAAGTTACTAATGAGATAAATTTGGGTTCCTTTCTTGATATAAAATATATTTGTTTATATCCCGAGTTCGTTTTCATTGCACTCTCCCTAGGGCAACAAATTCTTGTCAGCTTCCGTGAATTTAAATGGATGGTTAAGAATTTGTACCTCTTAAATCATCGCGTTATCTCGCACACTGCTGTAGAACCGGGCGCCACGCGCCGCCATGTTTCTTCGGTAAATATATGATCTTTTTATCTTGATTACTGGTAGGAACTGACGGAATATTTAAAACGATTTGTTAGGGTTTGTTCTAAAATTGGAATCAAAACGTAAATTACTTTCACTATTTTTTATTGCCATAAGTTTGCTCTCTTCTCCTTCTCCTCTTTTTGTTTTTATTTATACGGCTTTTGTGGGAACGACTGCCGTCTGACTTCCCTAACTTGAGTGGAAAGCGTGCGCCAAAGCCTCTTCTGCCAATCAGCAGTTTTACCGGCTTGCAGGTGATGTTAGCTTGATCCGAAGGTGGGGCCCCATACACTTTCTTATTTAATCTCTATCTAAAAAAAGGATATCCAAAACGTTAGAGCGGTTTCGGAGATTGTATGGTATAAAGTACATACATACAGAAATTCTTCGGTTAATAGTATTAGACTAGATGCATAAGTAAGTGATTAAAGACGTGTGAAGTGAGTTATCAATATTGTGTAACGAAATGTAATGTAACCGTATTTCTTAGGAGAATTAGCGGGAAATACGATCACTGCTAAGTCTACAGCAACAGCAACATCGTTCGACTGCTAAGTCAGAGGTCGCGTGTGCGAATCCCGCCTTTTTTTTTTACGTGCGGAAATCCCTTCGGATACCCCCCCGCCGGCCAGCGGGGGTGGTTATGTCGTGCATCGACTAAAACCGCACCTGCCCAAGTGTCCATTGCCGGGCACGCAGGGTAAGCCCTCGAAAGGATAACCCCAGGGTTACCGGCGGACCTTGGCAGCCAGCGCGGCCTCGCCTGAGTGCATATATTTATTTTGTATGCATAAATATGTATATTTGCGTTTCTCTAAGTGTATGCTATGTATGTAGTTACAAAAATTACACAGCGGCATCTAGATCCAAACTAAGCAGAGCTTGTCAAATGGGTTCTAGAACCCTGGGGTTATCCTTTCGAGGGCTTACCCGGCAATGGATACTTGGGGAGGACACCGTGTCGTTTTAGTCGGTCCGATTCCGACACACCTTTTCCATCATCGGCACCGATGGGGTGAAACCCATGGGGGTTTCCATATGTAAGAAAATGGGTTCTAGAATGCGTATAAACATGCATGGATACTTATTTTTTACATACATACGTAGGCATACGTCGTGCTGAGCGGAAATCGAATCTGCGACTTCTGATGGGGCAGTCGAATGTTCTACTGCCATTGCTACACTGGTGATACATAGGTAACTATTTTTATTTAATAAAAAATCTTGTTACCGAGGTAGGATATGTAGGAGATATAGTAGTGACATTTTCCAGCGAATTCCCAATAGCTAGACTCGTAAATTTCACTTACTATAGTTATGGGGCGTATAATCATATTTTGTCGTGTACCAATGTACTTATTTCAGGTAATTTGACTGCGGCTCATAATATTTTATTCGAAATATGAGTATGGAGATTATTGGAATGTGTTTAATGAAAATATGAATTTTAAAACACTGCCTTTAATAAAAATAAACATAGATTTATATAGGTCAGAACACCTTCTGATTGACAAACGAGGCCCTAGCGCAGGCATTCCTATAGGGGTTGAAAGTATCCTCCTATAACCTCGGAATCTTCAAGTCTCGAGTGAATAGGTTCCTTCTAGGCAAACGTGATCCATCGTAGACCACATCGTCACTTACGACCAGGTGAGATAGAGGTCAAACGTGAGCCTATCATCCATAAAAAAAAGAGGTCACACAGCAGTCGGTACCATAAAAACCGTATAAACCAAATCAAAAGGAGGAGAAGTAAGGAATCCGGACCCAGGCTCCTGGTATGTAACCGGGAGCAATGCTAAGCTGATGATGATGACATTCTTTTTTTTACATTCATGGAAAACTTACTACTAGGAAGGTTTCTACCTAGTTATATAAGTTAATAGAAAAGGCCAGTTACAAGTTTTCGAATATAGATAACACAAATAAATATTACTTAAATAACAATAGACAGCAAACTCGATAGGTGTTTCTTGTTAATTTTAGAAGTTCCTGTGATAATCTTTCTACTCATCATCAGACCAGCTCCATGGTACAATATTATTGCGTAGTCATCCAAACTAAACGTGTATGCAAAATTTCAGCTCAATCGAATGCCAACCAATCGTCGAAAAATTGTTTGCATAACTTGAACGGACAACATATACGAACAGTGCAAGCTAATAAAAACTTGTAATTAAAGAAAATATTCGAAAGACAAGAAATAAAAACAACAGAAAGAAACGAGATAAGTCCCGCTTTAAAAAAGTAACGGAATACTACAACCGAATTCTTTCACCTGGAGATAAAACGTAGGTGAAATGATTGCGTGGTGATATGTGGACACTAAATCACCTAGGTGAACAAAGTGGAACATACCTTCCTACCTCCGAAGAATAGTTTGCTTAGGGATTTTCTTAAATTTGAAGCACTAGTACTCAAAATATCAATATCAACCATCAAGGTAATAATTTACTATGTCAACACTCTGGTATGCTTTGTTGTAAATGCGACCCGCTCTATTGACATACGAGTTTTATCGAACATATATAGTAGATTGTTACACAAGGGTTGAAAGTCAACCCTGGGGTTATCCTTTCGAGGGCTTACCCGGGGTGCCCGGCAACGGGCACTTGGGGAGGACACCGTGCGGTTTTAGTCGAGACACGACATAACCACCCCTGCTGGCCGGCGGGGGAGGAGGGGGGATTCGAAGGGATTTCCGCACGTAAAAAAAAAGGGTTGAAAGTCAGCCATTTCACCCGAGATAGTTAGATAGCGCCAATACTTCGAGGGTGAAATGGGTGACATTCATCCGAGTTAAACACTCTACTTTTCATTTCGACTATGTGAGGAAATTAAAATACTACACACACATTTAATGAAACAGATATATTGATAATCAGTTAAAATTTAAAGTAAAATTGGAAAAATTGGAAATAGATTATTAACAACAGCTTTTGCCTGGTCTTTAATCTCATCGGGAGTTAAATTAAAATCCATGTCTCTGGAATCACTTTCCGAAACCATTTTTAACCACAATTAACGGATTACACGCTGCTTGTCACAAACACTATTCGTCATATACGCAGTTGGTCATCAGCGATCTGATTTACTCAGACACATTCGATATTAGTCTTATACGCTGTTCGTCACTATTGCCTTTCGTCATACACGCGGTTCATCATACACGCAGTTCGTTGTCGCAATTTGTCACGACCCTAAATTTGGCTCTGTCGCAAAATGACCACTTCTCAAAATGACTACAGGTAGCAAAATGTCCCTTTCTCAGAATGTCCCTTTTGCAAAATGTCCCTTTCTCAGAATGTCCATTTAGCAAATTGTCCCCTTCCTCAAACAGGCATTCAATTACTTGTGGGTTAGGTTAGGTTAGAACTGTGACCCCAACAGAACGCGAGCCGAGCGAGCGTAGCGAGTGTGCCGCGTCAGCGGCCGGCGAAGCGCCGGACAAATAATTTACAGGTAATAAACATAATAAATTACTATATTAATTATATTGTTATTATACAAATCAATTACGGTGTTGAGGTCACAGTTCTAACCTAACCTAACCCACTTTCAATCAATAGCGCCAGCCGAATGTGACATTAACAGTCGAGTGACAAACTGCGTTTATGACAAAATGCGTGTGTGACGAATTGCGTGTAAGACAAACGGCGTTAGTGGCGAACTGCGTTCGTGACCTATAGCGTTAGTGGCGAACTGCGTTCGTGACCTATAGCGATGGTGTCAAATCGCGTATTATGTCGAACTGCGTTTACGACGAATCGCGTTTGTGTCATACAGCGTGTAATCCCAATTAACACAAGGTATTTATTTACACGTACATACTGCCATCATTAGAAAAGTTTTGAAAATCGAATCTATTGGTTACATTGTAATTAAGTTGATCACGAGATGTGCATCTAGGCGGTCATGTAAGAAAAAAGCATCATGATATCAAGGCGCTATGGCGTAGGACTCCATGGCAAAAGTTAAAATTTAAAAAAAGTACTTTCCACTCTAGGCATGAAATAAGCTACTTTCCACCCGGCTATCTGCCATGAAAATTAAACTTTCCGAACAGGAGAGATGAAAAGTTATTTATTCGTCCATAGCACGTGCACATTGTTATTGAAATTCAAGTCGTCTTCATCACCTTGTCGTTGTTTTCGGTCGCATCCGAGGTTTTCACCTCGGAGCCCAGAGTTCGCTTACTCTTCCTTTTGATTTGGCTTATACGGAGCGACTGCTGTCAGGTCTTCAAACCTCAAGAGGGAAGCCTACACCAGAGCCTCTCCGTCAATCGGTACGTGTACCGCAGGTAAGGTTGGGTTGGGTCTGAAAGATATAACCATGTATTCCTTCTATCAATTTCAGACAACTTTTAATTATTAAAACGCCCGTCAGGATAGCGATCTGATATTTTGTGTGACAAACGTGTTTATCAGCTATTACAACAAAGATGGCGTTGTTATAAGAAACTTGAATACGGAAAGCGTTTGGTGAGGATGGCGGTGACAATGACGCGAGTTCCATGATTTTTGTTAACCCAAAAAATGCTCAACGCCCATAAAGAAGTTTTCACTTAAAAAATACATACTAAGTGAAGAAAATAAAGCTACAGAATATCATTACATTCCGTGGTGATATTAAACTCCAAGCAATCGTTATATACCAAGTTGGGGTTAATTAACTAGAGGATATCGTTACATTTAAAGTGGGGGAAATTAAACGATATGATTTTATTACTTACCAACATAAAGGTTGTAATAATAATAGGTCTTTACCTATGAAATTGCCGAAATTTTCTTACAAGTTCGCTAATCCTGTAATTTAATAGCTATTTCCATTATTTATATTTTGTTCGAAAGTTGATTTCAAGATTTTACAATTCTGTATTAAATTTAGTTTTTATTGGCCGCTTGATAAATTATTTCGATCTTCAAAAACATTACTTCCTAAATGCTATCCATTTTGATGATAAATTTCGTATTACTTAACAGCTGTCACTTTTCAAAAATGTAATAATAGTTGCTGTTTGTTAGCTTAATGTTGTCTCATTCATACACAAAAAAACATCAAATTTGAATTTGTCATTCCTAAAAAAATGCAAAAATGTTAGTACTGAAAATTGGGTTTCCTCCAATTTCTTCAAGAAAAACGGCAATTTCATATGTAACGACCTAATATCAGCCTTGGGTGAGACTTACAGTCAAATCATGTCGGTAGCAAGTCCTTAATATGTACCAACCGTACATAAATGAAGACACTGTAGAAAAATAACAAACAGCTGTTTTAAACGGCCATACGGACATGATTCGACAAATTTATAACTTTGTCATTATTTTGTTTTTACGGCGCTCGGGCTTCTGTTGTTTACTCGTTAACTACGAAAATTCATGAAACGTGACTAGTCAAATCGACTTATTTATGGACCTTTTCCGCTAGAAATAAAAAAAGAACGACTAATCACACATCTAAAGATATCCATTATGGCGAATAAAATGTATTACTGCTCCATGCTTGTTACATATTAAACTGACTACTTACCGTGATTTTACCGTATGATTTTAGCAAACTATGTAGGTATATCTGTATTGTATTTAGGTAGGCATGTTTCACCGTAGTGCCTATTTCAGACTATCTCTGTTAAAAATTACATTAAGTTCTGTTTAGACGTTCTGGTGTGATTAAGCAGCAAACATAAATTCATCCATACCTTGACTTCCCTATCCACTCTTCTCTACCTTTACCTTCATCCAAACTTCGCAGCGAGATAGATAGCGATGGCTAACGTTAACCCCAGATATGAGCCGTAAATCAAATTGTATTTTTACGCGTGTAAGACTTGTGTAGAATTTATAAATTAATTATTGTAAGTAAATGCAATATTTTGCTCCCGAATATCATAAACTAGCTGATACCCGAGGCTCCACCCGCGCAGACGTCGGTTATAGTTTTTTGGTCATATCTCCGGTTCTACTTAATCAATTGTAATCAAACACGCAGCAGATTTTATCCCTGACCAAGACATTTCTAATAGAAAATCGCATCAAAATCCGTTTAGTAGTTTTGGCGTCCATCGCGAACAAACAGACCAACAGACAAGTTGTGTTCAGAATCTTTCATTTAACACAACTCAAGTATTTGTTTTTAAGTATATTCAATGTATATATTACACAACTCATTTTCAATTTTATATTAGTAGGTATCATAAATATGTTACAAAATAGTAATTATCTAGATATGAACCGAAACGTGGGTGTTATGCAACTCTAACATAACCTACCCCTTAGTAGATATTGAGGCGTAAATAGTTCTTTCTTCAAAAAGTAAGCGAGTGTATTCTTGCCACAGAGTAATTGATATACTAATGCTGAAGTACAGACTTTAAATCACGAATTGGTGAGACTCCCTACGTTGGTGATTCGATTCTAGACTGCTTGTTTAGAATTGAATTACCAATTTTGCGAGTCATGTGTGAAATATACAGCTTTTCACCTCTACCACCAGGAAAAGTGTTCATCATCATCACCTAGCGTTGTTCCCGGTTGCACCCGAGGCTTTCAACTAGGAGTCCGGGGTCCATTTACTCCATCTCCTCCTTTGGATATGGCTTATACGACTCATGCGAGCCACTGCCGTCTGATCTACAAACCCCGAGAGGAAAACCTGCACTAAGCTTCGTTTGTAAATCAGCAGGTGTACTGGTTAGCATGTGAGATTGGCCCCACCTCCATAAATCCAAATATAACATACTAGCTGTTGCCCGCAGCTTCGCCCGCGTGGAATTCTGATCACGTCCCCGCAACATTCTGTTCGTTTTTTTTTAAATTATCCTGATAATAACGAACACATCATAGAGAATTCTCCAATTTGGTACAGTCGTCCGGAAGTTATGCGCATACATACATTTTGGCTATTCAATTTTATTTATATAGAAAAAGATTTAACGATATTATACTGCTTTGCATCCTTAATTAATGAAAATATGCTATATTCTAAACACAGGAAATACTTACGTAAGCCGCTATAGCACCCTATACGCTTTCAAAATTAATATTCTCGTAAATGTATCAGAATATTGTACGGAAGTAATACTCCCTGGATTGAAAATTAATCTTGGTAGGATCATATGTCAAACCGGGTATTAATACGGGCTGAATGAGGCCAGACTTTGTTATACACTGATTTATCGTGGTCACTACGAGTAAGTAAAGCCAAAGAAAATTTAACCGGTCTAATGGCTCTAATGGTCTAATGGTCTAGTTGGCTCGAGCATTGTTACGGATCATCTATCAATACATATATATTTATGTTGTAGAGGATGCTCTAAGAAAGGATTTTCGGAAATTTTACTTCTAAGATGGCTGTATAAGGAATAAACGTTTGTATGGAGGTGCGTCATTTTCAAAGATAGAAGCACGTAATTTCATACACCTGTATCTAGTTAGAAACACAATACGAACACGTCTATCAGTATTTTTCAAAATTTTACCTCTAATAGGGTGAAATAGGGGTTGAAAGTTTAAATAGGAAGTTCGTCACTTTTGAAGACATGAAATGTACGCATACACGCACGTTTCTTCAGAAATAAATGAATATGTGTATCAGAGAGTCTTCCAAATTTTACTACTAAGGGGGCAAATTAGTCGATGAACGGTTATATGGAAAATTCGTGATAGTCAAACTTTCATATAGTTGCTTCTGGTTAGAAATAACTGTTTACGTATATCAGCGATGGTTAATATGGAAGTTCGTAATATGGAATGTGCTTAACTTTTGAACTGAAGCGTAAAAGCATGAAAAGTAAATATTAAAGCTGAATTTTGTTTAATTTTTGGAAATCCCCCCGAATACCCCCCCGCCAGTCAGTGAGGGTGGTTATGTCGGATTCGAACTGACTTAAACCGCACGCTGTCTTGGGTCTTCAGACGCCGGGGTGTAAGGTGGCCCCATAAGGCATTTCCGTCGTAAGATGATGATGATTTTATTACACGTAGTATTGTACTCGTAGTAAACACTATTGTACTATGGTATATAACCTTAACCATAACCTTTATATTAAAAGTACTTTTATGCTAAACTCTAAGCTCAGACTTACACCATAAAAAGGTATTAAAAGACCGTGAGAATCCGCAACCTGTTGATCGTAAATCCGGAGCTTAAGCCATTAGCCATAGCCAACCTACCGCTTTATATGCGTTAACTACTCGTACTAAATCTAAAACATCTCGAGTTTACCTGTATTTACTTTTTAAAGTAGCAATCTCGAAATTCTTCTCCATAACCAGGTTTAATAGATAGAACGTCTGGATTTCTCCCATATTTATACATTCTTTTCCATAAAATGATGTTTTGCAAAGTTCTCAAAGTTCTCAAAACGAAATAAACGTTAAAATATTTATTTTCTTTGAATACTCGTAGCTCAATGAATATAATTTTGTTCTATTCGGAGGCTATTCCAAAACTACCAACACTCTGTCTTCGTTCCAATTTGTCACGAAAATATTATGGTTAGTTAGTATTGAGACATTATATTGGTGATTCACGCACAACTAATAAAATAATATTTTTAATTTCCATAATTTTATTTTATTTTCCCTAAAAAATCCCAAAGACGATTTTTTTCCTCAAATTCGTAAAAATCACCCAAACAAAGACACAAGATACGTAAAGCTCTTCTAATAAGGCTAACAGGATAACTACGAGTGTAAAACCGCAGCTTGCTTCAAACGAGTTCCGGATGATCTGCGATCGCTTACGGGCTCTGGCCGCTTCATACAAAATTCAACAGTGTTGGTCAAACTGAGCAAATATTCAGAAATATTCGCGAACGATCTACGGTTTTCCTTAAGTTAGGAAGAAAGGTTCGCAGTAATTTAATTAGGTTGTTTACCGAAATTCCTGGCGTTGCGTTGGTAGAAATTTGAACTTTGTACAATGTACGCACAGAAGCGGATTTACGCCTTAGGCATTTTCTACCAGCGCTTCTTAGGACGCAAAAAGTAAAATTAGATAGAAGTTTGTCGAAATTAAATTTAAAAAAAAGCGCCCAAGTGCGAGTCGGACTCGCACACCGAGGGTTCCGTACAAACCTGTAGGTATATAAGTAAAAGTTCACCCATCACGACAATCAAGTCATAGTTATGGTATCTTTATTGCAAAATTTTAGTAAGAAGTAGTAACTTTAAAATTATCAAAAATTATTTATTATATATTATGATGTAACTAAAAATTTACGTTTTTCGCAATTTTTCCTTTATCTGTACTATAAGACGTTACTTCGTACCAAATTTCAAGATTCTAAGTTCACGGGTAGTAACCCTGTAGGTTTTGATTCCCATGCGAGTTTCGAAAATTTGTGGAAATTTGCGGCATAAACGGCTGTATTTTTTGATTACAGCAATCAAGGCTTTTTTCACAGCTCCAAGAGACAGTAGACCTGAGTATTAGATATAAATTTCAGTTTGATACCTCCTCCACGCGTTCCTGAGATAAACGGTCTTGACAGACGGACGGACTGACAACAAAGTGATCCTATAAGGGTTCCGTTTTTTTCCTTTTGAGGTACGGAACCCTAAAAATTAAATTGAATGAGATGTTATATGGTCAAAATTCTTTGTTTCTATCGAACGAACTCACCATTCACCGTTGTAGCTGTTTCAAACTAAACAAAATCATTTTTGTCGTTTTACCTAAAAATAATAATAAATATCTAATAACATAAAGATTTGTATTTGCGATATTGCAAATATGGCGAATATGGATGAATATTTGGGACTGACGTGACGCCACTAGCGAACGGGAACTCACTCAGAATTTTAATACTTGGTTTGTTTACTGGGAGCAAGTTGTGTGTTCAAATTAAACACGTAATATATAATCTTCCACTAGCAAGAAATGATACTTACATACGTGTTTTATCGTAGAATGAGATGAACGTCCCGAGGGTATATCGTAAACCACGTCATATCTAAGTACATAAGATCATTTTTACACTGGAATAGAACGCTTTTCGTATAAATATGAATAATGAAGAGAGCCTCAACGTTGGGGTTTATTAATACTTTCAAATTTCACTGATTATGTGCATACCTTTTTTTTTTCATACGGAAATGTCCTCGGATACCCGCCCGCCGTCCAGCGGGGGTGGTTATGTCGGGCTTGAGCCGACTAAAACATTAATTATCCTACTCTATTAATATTATAAATGTGTAAGTTTGTGAAGAAGTTTGAATGTGTGTTACTCGATTTGTACAGGGATTGATAGTCTGGAATAACTCATATGCTACTACTTTTTATTCCTGGGTTAGGTTACCATGGGTTGCGGAAACGGAATCAATTCCACGCGGGAGGAGCCGCGGGCATGAGCACTTATGCTGTAATTAGCTATTACCTGTGAAATTCTGTGAAATACTGATTGTTCCTGTGACCCATAGGAACGTATTCCTAGAATAAAATGCAGACTATTCTATCTCTATGCCAAAATTCATCTAGATTGATTGACATACGTTCATCCACCATCCATCCATCCAATTCTTTGGAACCCTGAAGGGTTGACCGAGGCGTACCTACGTATGTCGATCAGATCGAGGATATGTTTAGGAAAGACAAGAGTCAATATTATGTACAGTCGGCGGGTTCGAAAAAAATATGAAAGAAGACAGGATGTCAGGATCGTAGCAAGTGGGAATATATAGTGAATAACCCATTAGGAAAGTGGCGTGATTTTGTGTTTGGTGACAGACAGTGGTGCTTAACGGTATTATGTTTTAACAGCTCGATGCCGAATCGCGACCCACCATTTGGGAAACACTGCTCTAATCAGTCAAAATAGAGGCACTCTATTCAAATTGACTAAACTTTTCTGTTATCTCATTCATCTTAATTTGATTCTGCTGCGTAATTGATAAAGTTAGTTCAATCATATTAGATCACATCGCTCCATACTTGAACTTAAGATATTATTACAGTGACACTTATGGTTTTCACATAACTTTTTATAAAGATTTAGATCGGAAAAAGAGAACATCTAGGACGGGACTCGAACCCGCGACCAGTCCCTTACAGGGGGAATGCTCTGACCAACTGAGCCACCTAGACACGTCCCAGATATTCGAAATTCTCCGATACTTTAATACGTCTTAAGGCGACGTTGGAGCCATCTACCGTAATTCTTGCGAACTACGGAAACAATGAATAACTTTACAGTCATTTTTAAACATTGTTTTTTGATGACTCCGCCTAATTAATTCAATTAAATTTTTAAGCATTTTGTATGCTTACGTTTTTCTAAAGATTTAGATCGGAAAAAGAGAACATCTAGGACGGGACTCGAACCCGCGACCAGTCCCTTACAGGGGGAATGCTCTGACCAACTGAGCCACCTAGACACGTCCCAGATATTCGAAATTCTCCAATACAAAATGCTTAAAAATTTAATTGAAATAACTTTTTATTCTATAAATCCTTCTACACAATTCTGGTCAATATCTGGTGTTTCTCTTAAAGCCAGTTGGTCCTTATTTATAGACACCCCGTAGAGCCATTTGCGAAGCCGAAGTGAAAGGATAGTACTTTTCAGGTCAAAATGATTCTCTCGGGCTGGGTAAGCTTCACCGAAGCGGCCTATTAGTCTAACTCCTCTCATATAGAGATATAAATATCCAGTAGGTAATAATTTCCTTTCCTTCGAGTATCAAATTTATCTGTCTTCTTACTATTCATCCCACTACCCTACTATATCCTACTATTCTGCTACTTACTTTTTAGGGTTCCGTTGCCAAATGGCAAAAAAACGGAACCCTTATAGATTCGTCATGTCTGTCCGCCTGTCAGTCCGTATGTCACAGCCACTTTTTCCGAAACTATATGAACCATGCTGTTGAAACTTGGTAAGTAGATGTATTCTGTTAACCGCAATAAGATTTTCACACAAAAATAGAAAAAAAAACCAATAAATTTTGGGGGTTCCCAATACTTAGAACTGAAATTCAAAAATTTTTTTTTCATCAAAACCATACGTGTGTTTGGATAGATCTTCAAACATTATATTGAGGATTCTAGTAACATTTTTTTCTAAACTGAATAGTTTGCGCGAGAGACACTTCCAAAGTGGTAAAATGTGTACACCCCCCTGTAACTTCTAAAATAAGAGAATGATAAAACTAAAAAAATATATATGATGTACATTACCATGTAAACTTCAGACGAAAATTGGTTTGAACGAGATCTAGTCAGTAGTTTTTTTTTAATACGTCATAAATCGTAAACCGCAATTTACCTTTTTTTTTTATACCACTAAGGTGGCAGACAAGCACACGGCCCACCTGATGGGAAGCGGTTACCGCGGCCTATAGACGTGTGCAACACCAGTGGCGTCACACTCGCGCTGCCGACCCTGTAAAGGAAAGGGGATGGGAAAGGAGTTTGGGAGGGGATGGGAAAGGAGTTTGGGCTCCGGCACTCTCACTCACCAAACGGAACGCAACAGTTCAAATACTGTTACTTGGCGTCGATATTCTGTGAGAGGGTGGTGCTTCCCCGGTCGAGTCGGCCCATTCAATCAACTCAAATATAAAAATTAAAAAAAAAACATTATGTTACTTGCTGCTACGGAAACCTTAATGGGTGAGTCCGATACGCACTTGGTTCTTCTTTTTCTTCTTTTTTATTCCTGGAATAGGTTTCCATGGGTAGCGGGCACGGGAACAGAATTCCACGCGGGCGAAACAGCTAGTACTATATATTATCATAAATGGGAAAGTTAGGGTGGATGAAAGTTTGTTTGTTCTTATCGTGTGGTCGCGCCAAAAAGGTTGAACGTATCTGGATTAATTTGACACAGAAATAGATTGTGAATACTGGAGTTTAGTTCCGGAAGAAGATTGCTGTGGGTTGCGGAAACGGGATTAGCATTTCACGCAGGCGGAACCTCGGGCAATAGATAATATTGATACATTATTCAACGTATAAACTTTCCCTCTTTAACATTTTCATAATCATATCTACATACGTACGCACGTCCCTATTACTGTTGCCTACACGGTACACAAAAACCCACTGGACCGACTGCAAATACAATTTCTGAGTCGTCAAGGCTAAATCTGTCCACTTAACCCTAAATAAATATGCTACGGTCGATCTAATAAGAGAAATAAGATTTTTCCTCATTTGCTAAGTCAATATTTTCAATAGATCAAGTCTGTGATGTACCTTCTTGACAGCTCCATCCCGTTAATACATCATTTGTAATTGTATCTAGCTTCGTTGGTCTCATTAAGATCTTGTCTTAAACAATGTGGTACTTTCTTTTAATACAAATAATTGAATTAACTGTGTTTGTTTAATAAAGCGTAGTAAAGTTACGCTACTAGTATTTTATCCCTGAAGTATTCCATTAAATTCTATTTTTCTTTTCTTTAGGCATACTTCAAAATGTTATATTTTATTTGCTAAATGTTATATTATATTTTATCAGTTTGTGTAGCGGCGGTAGCCAAGTGGCTTACGCAACGGACTGTCGAGACGAGGTCTCGAGTTCGATCCGCAGTCGCCCCGGGCACACACCTCTGACTTTTCGTAGTTATGTGTGTTTTAAAAATGTTTATTATCGCTCGCTTAGCAATGTGCCCGGTAGATGGCTCGCCCCCTATTATATTGGGACCTAAACATAACTGGCGAATCGTGGGTGTGTAATACACCTCTGCCTACCCCTACGGGGATACAGGCGTGAAGTTATGTATGTATGTATGTATATTTTATTCAATGTCACACTTGATACGATAACCAAAAAATGATTTTGAACCCCACATTGAATCTAACACCCGTTATGTTGATGTTCATATTAAATGTAGCCTATTGCACCCAGAGTCATAGTCATGATTGACATCTTATTCATTACAATCAGTTCAGTATCTTAGGAGCTACATTGCAACATACGTAAATGCATACATAGACAGCCAAACACATACCCATACTACGGACATAACCTACAGTTATGCGCCGTAGTCTGGTAAAAAAAAAGTTTATTTTTTTAACGTCAAAACGGTAGTGGAACCTGTCTGGTCCTATGGAAACTTGCATGAGGCGAAGAAATATGACGTCAAACTTTGTATTGTCAAATAATTTACCGCTAGTGGTTGGATGAATGATTAAAAATAAATAAAATAGCACCTCTGCCTACCCCTTCGGGGATATAGGCGTGAGTTTATGTTATGTTAAAATAGTGCGTGTGTACTTATGTACGCACGTAAGAAGTTAGAATTCTTTGGCATAACAAGATAGAAATCTTTCTAAAATCTTTTTACAAATTTTATCCTACGTTAGTAGAAGTAATAATGTAAAAATTAATTTTATTTTATAATCTAAATAAATAATACATACCGTCAACTAACCTCAAAATCTCCAAAGGTACTTAAAGGAAAATAGTGACTAGCTAAATTCAGGGTGTCGGTTTTCTAGCTAATTTCATGGTGACGGTTTGCGCGCGCATCGTAAAAGTTTACTTTCATCATTTTTCCTAATACAGAAGAAGTATAACTTCAAAAACGATAAAATAAGGACGGACGTAATTTTCACCGTTCTTTTACTTTATGTAATGAGTACAGTTAAATAATTTATTTTTACTGTAGGAAATAACACAATTCAATTTAGCTTTGTACTTTTCATCAAAATCTTGTCTTAAACAAGATCTTGATAAATAATACGAAGTTGTAGGTACCTATACTTTTATTTTTACAAATGGGGCTTATCCTAATGAAATCTCTTGTATTTGCAGTAGCCACAGTACTACGAGTATAAAGGACTTAGATTATTTTAGCAGGTACTATCAACACAAAAATTAAACCCGTAGTCTTAAAAGCTTCAAAGGCCCATAAATTTGATTTCAAAACTGTAAATTTCTAAAAAGATCGTTAAAGTGACGGTGCAGTTTGAACATATGTTAGAACTTTTATGATAACTCCTCCAAGTCTGCCGATCCTAGAAAGTCTATATTTCTTCTTAGTTAGATTTAGTATGACATTATTTCCTTGTGCCAGTTGTACCGCTATGTTAGGTAACCAGCATACTGCAGACGTGAGATAGAACTTTTCTGTCTTTAGGGACTTCTTCATTCGAGCGCCAATGCCGGTTGCATCCAAAGCTAGCACTTTGGAGCCCGGTGTTGGCACTTCTACTCCTCTTTTTGGTTTTTGAAGTGAAAACTTTTTTAGGCGCCTTGAGCACTTTTTGGGTGAACAAAAATCATGAAACTAACGTCACCGTCACGTCAAGTCACGTCACGCTTTCAATGAAGTGAAAAAAATGGATGGATAGATGGATGCATTATGGATAATGACGATTCAAAAAATACACACGTTAATGTTCAAGTTTTCACTTCTATCGGCACTCCCGGAGTGCCACTGTTTTTTTTATGTAGGGTACGTTATTATGACTTCTTATCTAATCGTAAGCTATAAGTGAAGTCTCAGGAATTAAGGTTACCATTTGTAGATGCCAATAATGTTACAATGGTGGCCTCATCAGATGCTTTTCCATTACCCGTTTAAAGAACGTGGGATAGTAGGCAAAAGGAAAAACACGTTTGTTGGTAAAGAATTCTTCAGTTTTGATGGTGCGAATGTTTGTAACCTATCCTTCGTTTTCAGTAGTAAACGAATTCGATCTATTCCAATCGAACATCACATTCTAATATCATTGGTATTTTTATGTAGGTAGTCAAATTTATTTTGCATTCCAAACGGATACCACTTTTGATGTTAGAATAAATATGGCTACAAAGAAAATACCTTGTAACATTGATGTTACTAAAGTACCTATTAATATACAATGTGGTATTCGATTGGAATAGATCGCGAATTTGTAATGACTTAATTTTATCTACACGTGAAACAATGTGTACTTATACGTATCTCTGTATGTCTCGTAGGGAACCAGTGGGGCTACCAGCAACACGACATACGAGCGGAAAACGTTTCAAGCCTTTAAGTACCATGCAGTTCCGCGCGGCGCAGGCGACTCAGACGCCGGAGGTCGCTCAACGACCTCCGTCCTCCATGAGCGCAGGCCTGGGGGTGATAGGTGAGGCTGCCTGTCACCCCAGCAGAAGTAGGCCGGGACGGCGGGGTGACTAGCGCCCCTCCTCCAAACCGGGGCAAACGCCCTCCCTTTCTGGGACAAAATGGGGACACCGTTCCCAAACCCGTGGGGGCCATCTCGAAACCGGAGATGGCCCTGGGTTAGCCGGGGTGCGAGGGAAATGCCTTATGGTCCACATTACACCCTGGCGTCTGAAGACCCGAGACGGCGTGCGGTTTTAGTTGGTTCGAATCCGACATAACCACCACCGCTGGCCGGCGGGGGGGGGGGGATTCAGGGGGATTTCCACACAAATAAAAGATAAAAGCGTTTCATGGCAGTACCAATTGCCTGCAACTTGGATACGTAAATTGAAATGTATGTTTCATGTTAAGGTAATCATGTACGCAGTGATATCAGCCCATTAATAATGATACCCGCTTAATTTGACGTTATAACCCTTTGGCAATATCGACATCGTATATCAAAGGATATTGGTTTCCCTCTCGTGTAAGTCTTCGTTATAAGAAGGATCACAACTCCGGTCTCCATTACGTCATGTTTCAATTATCATAATGGCTTTGAGTTTCGAGTCTTTTGAGCGAACTGAAATATTCGATAATCGTATCAGAAAATATTTGAAGTGCTTAATACCATCCAAAAGTTAAGCCTAGAGTTTTTAGGTTATACTCCTATACAGATAAATGGTTGTACAGGGGCCTACCAACACTTTGAGGGCATGGGCCCCAAAAGTGGGCCAACGTTACCTTCTAGTTGCTAAAGGGTACGTTATCAGTTGACATCGATGGGGAGCAATTCTTTGACACCTAAACTTTTTACTTTGTACACACTCTTTTTTAGGATGTACATAAATATTTTAGTTTATATAATTTTGTTTTTATTGTACAGATAGTTATTAATAAAAGTTGCTTAATAACGGAGCTCTTTCGCAGGCTTTCCTTTCGGAATTGGGAGGTCGGCAGTCACCCTCGTATAAATGTGACTTCAACTAGGTTGACTCCTGTCTGACCAATCCAAAGTGATAAGCGGACCCCAGACTCCAAAAGGTAAAGTTTGGACGCAAACGCGTAATCGCTAAGAGGATGACGAATTGCTCATTTAACAATATTAGTTTTACTATAAATATTTTCTTTCTATAATAGTGTTGTCACGAATGATTACTTATACACCACTGCGAGTCACATGTCTTTGTAAATAGCTATTGAGTGGTGATCTATTATCACTTCGAAGGCCGAGACATACATTGAAGTAATGGTCGGGTATTATGTTACAAGTCTTGTGATGCTAAACCACACATTAATAGGAGTCGTTCTGATATTCGTGACCGGATAGCCTTATTATCAGTGTTATTGTAAAAAGATGTGAACCATGAAGATTTAAGGTGAAGTTATTCTTATATGGCATTGTTTTTAAAATATTCTGTTCAGGATAACAGTTGTTACTAGAAACTGTTGAGCAGGCAATTTTTTTTTATATTTTTTTTTTTTATATTTGTTCCGTCAATTGACTGCACCCCGCTGGATGGTGAGAAGCTAGGGTGAAGTCTAGAAGATATGGGCCACCATCCCAGATGCTGACGATCCTAAAATGGTAGCCCCTGCCTTGACGGCCTCAAAAGACGCTTTTTCACGCCCCGCTTGAAGAATCCGGGATTGTAAGAAGAAGGAAACACGTGCGCGGGCAGAGCATTCCAGCTCTTTATCGTGCGACGAAGAAAGCAAGCACCGAACCGCTGAGTTCGGGACTGTATGGTTTCCACCGTGTGCGGATGGCATCGCAGTCCAGCACGTGTTGTTCTGGATCGAAATGGAGAAGGTGGGATCAGTTGAAAGAGCTCCTCAGAACACTCGCCGTGGTAGAGGCGGTAAAATACAGCCAGAGAGTTAATGTCTCTACGCAGCTGCAGAGGTTCTAGGCTATTGGTAATCTCAGGACTCCCAATGATACGGATGGCACGCCGCTGCAATCTATCGAGAGTGTCTAATAAGTACTTTGCGGAGCCATCCCAGAGATGAGAGCAGTATTCCACGCAGGGGCGAATTTGTGTCTTGTACTCGTACAAAAGACACCGCTGCTCCGGCGTGAAAAACCGTCTCACCCTGTTCAGAACTCCGAGTTTTCGTGAAGCTGTTTTGACGACGCTCTCGATGTAGTTTTTATTGTTCAGTTTGCAGCGAAGGTCCATTCCGAGCATGTTAATGTGGTCTTGCAGTGGTAGCGGTGTGTTCTGAAGAGTTGGGAGAGGAAGGAAATTGGATACTTTAGCTGTGAACGCGCACGCTTTTGTTTTCTTGGCATTGAACTCGACCAAGTTCTCAGATCCCCATTGGGAAATGCGGGTCAGGACCCAGTCGATCTCAGTGACAAGTTGTCGTCTGTTTTCCTCAATATTGGCCGCATCTGCCTGGCCGCAGGGTGTCCGTAGTATCCCCCATGCAGAGTGTCATCGTCTGCATAGCAATGAATGCTGCCAGTAGACAGTATGTCATTGATATGCAGAAGAAAGAGAGTGGGTGATAGGACGGACCCCTGAGGCACGCCAGCATTAACCTGCATGAACTCTGAAGCTCAGCCGTCACAGAGAATTCGGATGCTGCGCTCATGCAGGAGCTGGCAACCCATTTGCACAAACGAGTAGGCAGACCGTAGGACGGAAGCTTGGAAAGAAGCGAGCTGTGCCAGACTCTATCGAAGGCTTTGGCGATATCAAGGCTGATAGCCAATGACTCGCCATGCCTGTCCATAGCCTCACCCCAGAGATGTGTGACGTACGCCAGAAGATCACCCGTTGACCGCTTCGGTCTGAAGCCATTTTGCCGGTCATTAATTAATGAGTGATCTTCTAGGTAACGCATGAGCTGTGTGTTTATGATATGCTCAAACACTTTACAGAGGACTGAGGTGACAGCTATGGGTCGATAGTTGCCCGGGTCCGAACGGTCTCCCTTTTTAGGGACTGGTTGTATGTTCGCCTCCTTCCAAGCCCCCGGGACTTTTCCTGAGGAATAGGACAGGCGGTACAGCCGTGTTAGCGTTGGAGACAACTCCGCTGCACATTTTTTTAGGACCAACGCAGGAATACCTTCTGGTCCACTGGCTTTCCGGATGTCGAGTGACTGTAGGGTTGCTCGAACGTCGCATTGCCTGATGCGAATATCAGGCATTGAGTGGTCGCAGCTGGATAGCGTTGGTGGTTGTAGTCCACAGTCATCGACACGGGAATTAGCCGCGAAGAGGTTAACCAGCATGTATGCTTGCTCTTGCGGCTCGTGAGCCAGTGAACCATCAGGGTACCATAGTGGCGGTAGCGTAGGCTGGCAGAAGTTGGATTACAGGGCTTTGGCCAGTCGCCAGTAGCCGCGGCTGCCTGCGGAATGCGACATGAGTTCTTGACCAAGCCGCATCCGCTCTAATGTATGCCCTCTTGCAGTCCTTTGTGGCTCTGTTATACGCCGCCTTGAGGTGACCTACATTTGCGTGACAGACGCCGCAGCAGTGTGAGAAAGGCGCGGGGTTTCGTTTCGTCGGCGAATATGCGGCATGCTGGTAGCCAACCCGCCGAACGGAAGGGCCCCCGTACCCTCCCGAATGTGGACGCCGGGTCTACCGTCCGATCACCAACCGGCACGACGAGCCACATCGAGATTATGCGCGACCTGGTGGGGCAGCCTTCCGGGGTGGTTAGTCCTAGTCGGGCCCCTGTACTATGCCGCGGGCGGCCAGCGGCACCACCGTTTCTACGAGTCTCCCTGTCCGGCGGGTTGACCCAAACCATGACCACACTCGACTCCACCAATACTCCGCTGGTCCCATTCCGTTTGACGTTAGCGTTGCGTTTGGTCGCCAAGGTTTTCGTGACAGGCGTTGGCTGTCGGGAGGCGTTGGCGTCCTATGGACGAAGACGAGGATCTTTGTCGGCAGCAGGCGTTGCTGGCTGAGGAGTTGGCGCGTAGACGCATGGAGATTGACTCCCTAGAGGAGCTAATGGGCGAGGTACCCTCTGGGTCGCCATTCGCGGCGCGAAGTTCTTTGGCTCGGACTCCACCGAAGAACGTGCTGTCGAGTGTTTGTCGCGAACCCCTCTCCGTCTCCCCCATTGATACGCCAAGGGATGCCCCTGTTCCTTCGGGACCTATCCCGGAGACTCAGTCCGGCGGTAAGCGCTTATTGAGCTCTCCGGAGGATGTCCAGGAGGCAATTAGACGCAGGGTGACGCTTAAAAAGTCGACTGCCCCCCCCATTGGCGGTATCCTTACCTCCGCGCAGGCGCCCTCTCGCTCGCAGGTGGTGACCCCTGCATCCGGCGGCCCCCATTCTACTCTGCCACAGAGTAAGGAGGCCATCATCGAGGCCGTTCATCAGGCCGTTAAGGGCATTTCAGCGGTGGCGAACGCCTCATATAAGTTAAATCTTGTGGACAAGAGTGCGATCGCGGGACATGGGCAGGACATACTTGCCTTAGTTGCCCAGCTGACTCTCCGGCTCGCAGAGGTGGAGCACGAGGTCAGCGCCACTAAACTAAGGGCACTGGAGATGGCGAGTGCTGGAGCGGCGCCTGCCGCCCAGGTGTCTGGTGCAGTAGCCGCTCCATCATACGCCAGTGCCCTTAAGAGACCCTCGGGCAATCCACCCCTCCAGGTGCATCATCAGGGGCCAGCGGTGATATTCTACCCTGACAGGGAGGATATCAAAACGAGTGACGATACCAAAAGGGTGTTGCAAGGGGCCGTCAAGCCAGGGGACGCGGGCATAAAAATCACCCAGGTGCGCAGAGTGGGAAACTCCGGGGTGGTGGTGAGAACCGCCACCCAGGAGGCAGCCACTCTCCTGAAAAAGGCTGTACCGCCGGGTCTGAGGGTCGCGGAGCCGAGAGCGCGCTTGCCAAAGGTGGCCCTGCGCTACCTTCGCGCTGACCCGGTTGGGGACGACTTATTGGACGAACTGCACCGGATCAACATGGCTGACGATGCAAGGTGGCCACTAGCTCGGTTCCGGGAGGAGTGCAAGTTTGCCGTCAAAAAACAGCTGGGCCCCAAATTCTTAGTGGTCCTGGAATGTACGAGTGCCGCCCGTGATAAACTGGTCGAACTAGGCCGCGTGTACGTGGGCTGGGACGAGGCCGAAGTGACCGATCACATCAGGTCTACATGTTGCACGAAATGTCAGCAGTACGGGCATCCCGAAAAGTACTGTCGCGCAAAGGAGATGACTTGTGGAAAGTGCGGCGACAACGGTCACAACAGCAAGGAGTGTCAGTCGAGCACCCAATGCTGCGCCACGTGCAAACGCTTTAAGCGCAAGGACGCTCACAGCCACGCTACTGCCTCGCCAAACTGCCCGGCCCGCCAGCACGCTGAGGCACAGGCCGCTAATATGGTCCAGTATGGATAAGTCCCCCCTTATCAAAGTTGGTCAGCTGAACCTCCAGGGCTCAGAGGCGTCCACCACGGAGTTACTAGCTACGGTTGGTCCATCTCATAAACTGGACCTGATTTTGGTCCAGGAACAGTACCAGAACCGTGCTGGGATCCTGCAGTGTGGACGTAGCCCTAAGGCAGGATTCGTTGTTTTCAACCGCTCCATTGCGGTAACGCTGCTCGAACATCTGAGTAACGAACACTGCTGCGTGATCCATCTCGCACACGGGAATGTTGGCATGCACTTAGTATCGGCATACTTCCAGTACAAAGACGATATCAGTCTACACATAGCGCACTTGGAATCCGTCTTACAGCGACTCCCACGGGGTCCTGTTCTCATTGGAGTGGACAGTAATGCCCACTCACCTATGTGGTTCTGTGAAAGGCGTCAGTACACTGGAAGGGGACCAGATGTTGAGCACAGGAGGAACCAAATGGAGGGATTTATTCTCTCCAGAGGCTTACTGTTGCATAACGCCCCAGGGCAGCATCCTACATTCAACGGTCCGACGGGAATGTCTAACATTGATCTAACTCTCTCAACTAGAGGAGTTAATGTGTGCGAGTGGACTGTACATGAGGGTGAAAGTATGGCAGATCATTAGCTGATAACTTATGTGATTGCTGGGGATGGTGCGGGGGAGGTGTGTAGCATGTCAGTGACAACCCCTGACCAGTTCAGAGTGCGGGGAGTCAATTGGCCCTCCTTCTGCTCCGCTCTACACGCTAGAATGGGCAAGCTACATCCTGGTCTTTCGGCCTCTGAATATAGCGTGCGCTACTCAGACACCCTCCTCTGCACCGCTAGGGAATACCTGGGGAAACGCGCTAAGAACACCAATGGGAAATACGAATGGTGGTCCCCAACACTGGACGATTATCGCCGCAGGGTATGCCGGGCCCGAAGGATATGGCAGCGTTCCAAGCGGGATGAAAGCCCTCTCCAAGACTCACACCACGATACCCTACGTTCCCTACGGGGCGAGTATAAGGCTGCTATGAGAGCGGCAGAGGTGGAGTTTTTCCGCAAACTGGCTGACTTGGGGAACGATGACCCATGGGGTCTGGCATACAGGGAGGCTAGTGGCCGCGCAAAGCCCCCGCAAAATATTCTTTACGGCACGCGTTTGGCTGAGGGGTATACTTCGTCAACGGGGGCCACCATGGATAAGCTTTTGTTGTCACTCTACCCGGATGACATACCCGGTGCGGATACATCCTACCATCGCGAGGTGCGTATAGCAGCTGCACTCGCACCCTCCGGCAAGGATATGCCTGCCCCCGATAGGGAAACAGTTGAACGCATAGTGCGCTCCCTTCCTAGGACGGCACCGGGTATGGATGGCCTTACATCAGTCATTATCAAGTGGGCCTGGAAAGCCACATGGTCGGAGATGTTATTAATGTACGGTAAGTGTATTGAGGAGGGCGTCTTTCCTGATCACTGGAAGGTGGGACGGCTCATCGTCCTGCCAAAGGGAAATGGTAAGCCTCTCAGCGACCCGAAAGCGTACAGACCCATAACGTTACTACCCATTTTGGGTAAGATTCTTGAACGTACCATAGTTGCTTGCGCGCCCTGTCTGTACAAAAATATCTCGGAGTCACAACATGGATTCAGTCGCGGATGCTCCACGGTTACGGCACTAAGCCAATTGAACTCGATTGTCGATAATTCAACTGCTCCATATGTACAGCTCATCTTTCTGGACATCTCTGGTGCTTTTGACAACGCGTGGTGGCCCATGATTCTACTTAAACTCAAACAGGGTGGATCTCCACCGAACCTGTATAGAATCATAGTTAGTTATTTTACCAATCGTCGTGTTGGCTTCATCACAGGCACCAAATCTTCTTGGAAATCCAACACCATGGGGTGTCCACAGGGATCTGTTCTAGGCCCGACACTTTGGAACCTCCTCCTTAATGACCTCCTTCTGCTGACATTGCCCGAAGGAGTGCATCTGATTGCGTACGCCGACGATGTGACTGTCGTTATCGAGGCGACTTCCCGAGCTGAGATTGAGCGGCACGCTGACGTCACGCTGAGGGCTATATCCGGGTGGGGCGCCCGAAACCGTCTGGGTTTCTCACCCGGTAAGTCTTTAGCGTTGACTTACAAAGGTAACTTTAAAAGGCCGCCAACCATTCGGATGGACGGCGCCTCGTGCATGTATCACAGGCTAGGGTGCTCGGTGTTACTCTGGACGGGGCTAGGTCCTATGGTCCGCATGCTATTTTTATTGGTGAAAAAGCCGCAAATTGCTTCGGCAAGGTATCGCGTGTCTCAGCCACTAGATGGGGGATCAAGTTTCCGGCACTTAGACTCCTGTATGCAGGGACCTATGTTGCTACAGTTACCTATGCAGCGGCCGTATGGTACCGACGCTCGTCCAACTTCGTGGTCAAACGAAATCTGCTTAGATCACAGCGGCCTGCATTAATTTTACTAACGAAGGCCTACAGATCGTGTAGTACCGCAGCGCTACCAGTGTTTGCGGGGGTTCTACCTGCCGACCTGGAGGTCTTTCGTGCTGGACGAATTGCGGAGGAGGGACACCAGCTGACCATCAGGGAGCGTAAGCAGCTAAAGGAATCGGTGAGGCGTGACGCTGTCTCCCTTTGGCAGGAACGGTGGGAGACCTGCCTCGATGGGCAGGAACTACGCAGCTTCTTCCCGAATGTTGTCGTGAGGCTAAAATACAGGTGGGTCGAACCCGACTATGTTACCTCGCAGATCCTCACGGGACACGGATGCTTTAGGCAGCGACTTCATAGGCTTGGCCTCAACGAAACTGCGACGTGCCCGTGTGGTGAAGCCGTTGAGGAGAGCCGAGACCACGCACTTTGGGACTGTGGGCTGTATGCCACCGATAGGTGCAAAATGTTGGACTCAATACACTGCCTAGGCCGTGAGGTAGAGGGCCCAGTATTTCACGAGGAATTGGTGAGCAGTAGAGATGCCTTCCTGGCACTACGCACGTTTGCGCATTCTTGGCACGCCATCCGGCGTGAACTCGAAAACGGGCCGTAAGTGTACCGACGGCTCGCAGGACGCGCAGTACCGTTACTGTGTTTGTCAGCCCCATTAGGGGGTTAACGCTTCTTTCAAAAGTAGAAAGCCAGCCCCGTTGGGGGAGAATTCGGCTGGGGACGGATAAAGAATTTGTAGGGAGTCAAAACAGCACCCGCGGAGAAGGCTATAAGCAGACCGCAACGGGCGCTCTCCCGTGATTCGGTCAGTACGCCGTGAGGCAGGAATGACCATGGGAAGGTTGGAGGGAATGGTCCCATTCCTGATGCATCGTCTGCCCCCTCATCCCCGGCTGTGCAGTTGCTGACCCCACAACCCAACTGAGGTTGGATTATTTGGAGGGTTTTTCCCAACTGCATGGTGGTACCAACCCGGACCAAAATTGTGCCACCAGTATCTTGCGCCAGAGCCTCGTCCGTTGTTTAGCAGGTGCACTGACTTGCAGGTGAGGTTGGCTTGGGCCTTTAGGATGTTGATGGGCCCTATACACCCTAAAATTCCAATCTGTATAATAATATATTAAAATGAATCCCCATTTCCCATGGCCACGGCATCACGCGTGAACTACTGGACCGTTTTCACTAATTTTTTGTTGTTTTTTATTGTCAGGAGAAGGTTCTTATGAAAGCTGAGCTGATATGAGCTAAGTTGAGGAAGTTACGCGGAAAATTGTAAAATTTGAGCGACGATATTAACATTTATAATGTAACCTTATGGTGATTGTCATACCTTTCTTTTTTTTTTTTTCGTGCGGAAATCCCTTCGGATACCCCCCCGCCGGCCAGCGGGGGCGGTTATGTCGGGCTTGAACCGACTAAAACCGCACGCCGTCTCGGGTCTACAGACGCCAGGGTGTAAGGTTGCCCATAGAGCATATCCCTCGCACCCCGACTGACCCTGGGCCATCTCCGGTTTCGAGATGGCCCCCTCGGGTTTGGGAACCACGGTGTCCCCGTCTTGCCCCGGTTTGGGGGAGGGGCGCTAGTCGCCCCACCGTGCCACCCCCAGGCCTGCGCTCATGGAGAACGGAGGTCGTTAAGCGACCTCCGGCCCCTGAGTCGCCTGCGACGCGCGGCGAGCAAGTTGCGGGCTCGGCGGGCCGGGAGAGTTCTAAATCTCTCCCGGGCGCGCTCCGCACCATTGCCGCAATCATGCTGCCGAGCGAGAGGACTCCCACCCCGATGGCTGCCACGAGGTTACGCCTCGGCGCCTCCCACGCCGGGCAGTCCGCCAGCGTGTGCAGCCCTGAGTCCTCGCTCGCGTCGCAGTGATGACATTCAGGCGTTGGCTCCTTTCTGATCCGATGCAGGTGGTCCCCGAAGCACCCCTTCCCGGGGTGATTTGTCATACCTGTCAGTCGTTTGGCTGAAATTGACTGACACATTAACAGATGCATAATAGTTTTTTTTTTTCAAATAATTAATTACACCGCATTCTATATTCACTGTTGAAGCAGGACAACGTCCGTCGGATCAGCTAGTCGCTAAATAAAAATGCAGACTATAATTTAACTCATCATCATCCATCCATCATAAGGATGATCCCGGTTGCATCCCAGGCTTACTCCTCGGAGCAAGGGTCCGCTTTTTTTTGTTTCTTTAATTGCCTGGGTGGTATTCGCGTAGATTCTCGATAATTTTACTCTACTACTACACACAAGCAGTTTCATGTTGTGTAGAACATTACGAAACTGCTTGTCTTTCTCTAAATAGAGCACCTCGGTACAGATGCCATCGGTATTAGCTTCACACACCTTAGTTCTAAAACTTTTCGTATAGTAAACAAACAAACAAAAATTGAAAAATATTAAATTTGTCGTATAAAGATTACAAAAATAATTTATACATCAATTTATTTCAATACAAAAGGTCGTTTGTAATTTGTTAGTATTCAGTAATTTCTGACGGCGACTGTACAGCATTGTCGGGAGTGAGTTTTGTGACAAGTGTACGAGTTGAGTAACATTATGCCTATGTATGCAAACAATATATGTTGCTCGGGTTTATTCATTGCCAACCTGACGCAGCATATCTACGAGATGATTTTGTACACCCAGTACTTTTTACACCCGTCCGGCGGCAGTGTAAACCGGTGCCAGCTCTAGCATCGGTAAATAACTCCCTAGAGTACAATATAAGCAATATTTACTAGCTTTGTCAGTCAAAAGATGGGTTGATCATCCCTTCATCCATCGTTGATACCCCTCTGTGCCTCGGAAAGCACGTTAAACCGTGTCCCGGTTGCCATACGAACAGCTATGGCATTCGTTACAGGTAGTTCAACAACTGGTCTAACTACAGAACTTTGATATCGCCAGTGGGTTGTGTGGAGGTCAGATGGCAGGCGCTTCACGGAAAATATCGAAGTGCGGCCGTTTCGTACTTAGACTGAAAGCCGACCCCAACTGAGTTGGAAAAATCTCGGAGGATAATGATTGTGCCCATACTAGAGTAACAGCCGGATATAGTTCGCTGGGCGACCCGGCGAGGAATCGTCTTGTGGAAATGCGACATAATAGTCGGGGCATACAATTTTATTCATTACGGAACAGGTTCGTCTTTGTTAGTATTTCAGACCCCAACTGAGTTGGGAAAAAGCTCTGAGGATAATGAGTGTGCCCATACTAGAGTAACAGCCGGATATAGTTTTCCGGGCGACCCGGCGAGGAACCGTCTTGTGGAAATGCGACATAATAGTCGGGGCATACAATTTTAGTCATTACGGAACAGGTTCGTCTTTGTTAGTATTTCAGACCCCAACTGAGTTGGGAAAAAGCTCTGAGGATAATGAGTGTGCCCATACAAGAGTAACAACCGGATATAGTATGCCGGGCGACCCGGCGAGGAACCGTCTTGGTGAAATGCGACATAATAGTTGGGACATACAATTTCAGTCATTACGGAACAGGTTCGTCTTTGTTAGTATTTCAAAGAAAATCAAACATCGATTCACCCGATATAGAAAATTATTTCATATTGTAGAAGATTTGCATTTGGACATTGGTCCTCACGGTCGCATAGAGCTAAGTTAACTATAATGACTCGCGTAACAGGGTGTAATGTTACATGTTACAAAGCGAGTATTCATGTAGTGTAGCTACGAGCCGCATGTACACACAGCTTTTACCACACGGCGTAACCACATGCTATCTGTTAATGTTACATAACGCCCAATGTTCTTCTATTTAAATGAGGTGGGTATGTATTTCGGTAAAAAAATCCGGTTTGATGAAAAAAACAGTGGTACTCCATGAGTGCCGACAGAAGTGAAAACTTGAACAATTACGTGTGTATTTTTTTAATCCTCAAGAAATATTTACATGGCCATCTATGTTGTTAATTATGAATTTGTTTGAAACTGCAAAATAATTTTATTATGATTCAAAACGAGTTCATCACCTACAACAACGATGTTATAAAATTTTCACTTGAGATTTTTGAATATGGAAAGCGTTCGGTGGCGACGACGGTGACGATGACGCGAGTTCCGTGATTTTTGTTCATGCACTCTCCACACGACCACTTGCAGCGACGGTACACACGGTGTGTGCCCGTTCGGGTTGCTATTTGGCGCCGACTCAAAATAACTTAGGTATACTTATATTAGTTTAAGAACTTAGTTATTAAGGTTAAATAAAAAAGATTTCTTATTTATTACTTTTCAGTTTTTCGGCGGTTTAATTTTTTGTTAAAAAGTTTCTTTTGTTATAATAGTTTAAGCAAATACGTTGTTCTATCTAGTATGTACAGTGTAATAATACTTTCAGCCAATTTAAAAAAAAATCTACAGACCAACTTGCACGTTCTTGCCACTAAACGAGTGCGGTATTTGCATACGCAGTACGTCATCAGCTTTATATACGAGGCAGGACTCATGCCATAAATGGTATTTGTATCAGGAGGGCATTTATCCGTGGTAGTGAAGAGACCGCTGGCCTGTATATTGTAAAGTTACTCGCACATTATACACATAAATCTTCATTATATACATCAATCCAGAAAGGCATATATTTCGATCGCACTGTGCTATAATTACTTCTGTATTCCGATTCAGAAGCCTTGGTATATACTTTAAGATTTGGTAGTGGATAGTAATTCGAAAACTATCGATTGGTCGCTCTTTGTTTATTTGATCCAGGGTCCAGGGGTGGTCTCTTGATTCTGACTGTCTCCTGATTCTGTGACTTGCATCCGACATGATCATCTGAATAGAGCTATGAGCTGTTTGATGCGGGTAGGAATAGAGACTCTTTGAGGCTGCGAGGAAGAAAACCTCGTGAAAATTATGGAGTAAGAGGAAGTCATCACAAATGGTGGCTTGAATCTTCTGGGGCGTGGTAGGTATTCTTCGCAGTCTCTGACCTCCCAACCCCGACAAGAGGCCTTAAGCCTGTGGCAGAACCTCGTCCGTCAATCAGCAGGTGTACAGGCTTACAGGTGAGGTTGGCTTGGGCTCCGAAAATCTTGGTGAGAGCCCAAGAACAGCCTTTGCTTAATTTGGCATTACACCACAATTTTTTATTTTTAAATATTCTACGACATTCTATACAGCGCTTTCTAGACCCAAAGTAAGCATAGTTTAACTAGCTTGTGTGAAACAGTGAAACATACTTATATGCTTTTTTTTTATAAATACATACATATTATACATAGAAACACCCAGACCAATGCAAATAAACATATTCATGCATACAAATATTTGCACTCAGCGGGAATTGAACCCACAGACTTGTTAATTTTCTATCAATGATCGCAAACAGTAAATTTTTCATTTCAAGTGATTCATCATCTACGTTAGAATCGAAAAATCCAACCCGGGGCTAGATTTCATGATCGCACACTAACTTAACATTGCGACAACGAGGCTAACGCGTCAGCCTTCTTGATTATATCTACGCTCATGACTACGGATGTCTTCTCGTGTCATCCGGCCCTAATAAATTACGTCATAGAACGACAAACGCCATTGTTTCGTTATGAAACACCCGGAAAATCACCGAATGCAGCGTAAGAGGTCAAGGCATTTGGAAACGCCACATCATCTCACACAAAACAGTAGTTTACCTCAATTATTTTCGAGTTATCTCGAATGAGATTTTTTATGACAATTTCCGAGTTACCGTCCTTGGAACTGCCTCTAGCTGTGGAACAATATGAAAGCCGAATCGTTTTATTATATAGGTACTCATTTTTGTAAGCTGTTTCATCCGCGTATGAAATAACACTGTATGTACTTTACCATCATTGATCTTTGCGAGATAAATAAAATTATTAGGTAGCTTTGGAACACATCAAACATCATCAGAATCGATCTAGTTAGCTGTGGCGTAGCGGTAGAGCGTTCGACTGCTAAGTCAGAGGTCGCGGGTTCGATTCTCGCTCAGTGCAAAATTTGTATGCACCTGTCTGGGTTTCTATGTATGTGGGATATCGGTATTCGCAAAAAAAAACACTATACTTTTTTGTAATATTGTATATTGTTCTCTCTGTGGGATCTCCTTCCCCGCTGTCCTAAAATCCTCACCTTCCGTACTGTCAAACTCCAATTGACATATCCACGCCTTCATTCATGCATCTTCTTTACTCACATGCCTTTCATCCTGCTCACTCTTACGTTTCGTTTCCACATGTATATAGTTAAAAAGAAAATATATCTTGTACCTTTTTTTTTTTTTTTTTATCGTGCGGGAATCCCTTCGGATACCCCCCCGCGTGCCAGCGGGGGCGGTTATGTCGGGCTTGAACCGACTAAAACCGCACGCCGTCTCGGGTCTACAGACGCCGGGGTGTAAGGTTGCCCATAGAGCATATCCCTCGCAGCCCGACTGACCCTGGGCCATCTCCGGTTTCGAGATGGCCCCCTCGGGTAATATATCTTGTACCTAGATACATTTTCTTTATTGTTCTTTTTTTTTCTACCGAAAAATTTAGTTATATGTTGATACACCTCTGACCATTCTTTCGGGGATATGTGATAACAAAGTAATATGTGTATGAAAAACTAAGTTAGTACTTTTAGAAAATTTATTACACTGCATAATCGTCGTTTCTAAAACAACTGTCATCAGTATTCTGGGACGAATATCAAATAAGATGCAGCATGCATCTTATTTGATATTCGTTGTTGCGATCTTTGAAACTCGACGTTGAAACACAAACAAATTCTCATAAATTTCAGTAAATTCTGCATTTTAAGCTTTTCAACGACACTCGTAGTTAGATAATGAGATTTAAAACAAATAATGATGAGTTCATTTTAAAATTGATCATAACATTATGTACTAGGTTTTCGGCATTGGGACTAATAAAGAAATAGGTGGTGGGTAAAAGCGGTAGTAGCCCAGTGGCGTACCTAACGGACTGCTGAGACGAGGTCTCGAGTTCGATCCCCAGTCGCCCCGGGCACACACCTCTGACTTTTCGTAGTTATGTGTGCATTAATAAATATTAATTATCGCTCGCTTAATGTGCAAGGTAGATGGCAATAGGCTCGCCCCCTATTACATTGGGACCTAAACATAACTGGCGAATCGTGGGTGTGTAATACACCTCTGCCTTCGGGGATACAGGCGTGAAGTAATGTTATGTTATGTAAAGAAATAGGAACTATAATTGCAATTATTATACGTGACTAATCCTACCCGCATTACCACTACTTTAGGTGGGATTAGTAGTTAGTAATTTTGTCTCGGGGTTGGGGGTCGGCGGCAGTCGCTGCCATGAAAGCCATATAAGTCAAATCTAAAATAAGAGAAGGAGTTAGCGGACCCTGGGCTTCAAGGTGAGAGCCTCGGATACAAGCGTGAAAAATATTAAGATGACGAAGACACTTTCTAAGTTTCAAATACAATAACCCTTAAAACCTTGAAAACAGACCCCGGATGCCTGGAGTGCATGGATGACCACGAGACCAGCTTCCACCTGCTTGTCAGTGCCCCATGTACTCACTAATTGGAGACTATGCCGTCAGACACACTGAATACAGAAGACCTTGAGAATCGGAAGGTGGAACAGTTTGTAAGATTTAGCAAGAAAACGGGTAGGTTCGACAGAACGCCGTGATTACTGGATATCCTATATCCTCCCCAAAAGGAAGGAAAAGGGAAAATCGCCCACTCATGAAGAAGGGTAGATCATAAGCCTTGTTCGCCGGCGTCCCTATTGAAAATTATTATAATAACGGCACGGCACGCATAGTGAGGAAGTTGTCCTGGAGCCCTAAGCACCGGTAGCTTGGTCCCTGTACCCGATGCCGATGGGTTATTATTTTTTATATTTTTAAATATTGTTTTTTTTTAGAAAAGAATATTTTACTTATTATTATTTAGCTTTTTTACTTTAAACGTATAATACTTACTATTATTAACTTTTTTTAAATAAAAGCCTAGTGGTATGGGTAAAGGACTGCTGAGACGAGGTCTCGGGTTCGATCCCAGGTATTACCGTGGCACACACCAATGACTTTTCGATGCTTTTCGAAGTTATGTGTGTATTTATCGCAGGTTTATAAGTGCCCGGTTAATAGCAATAGGCTCGCCACCTATTACATTGGGACCTAAAACATAAACTGGCGAAACGTGGGTGCTAGCACCTCTGCCTACCCCTTCGGGGATATAGGCGTGAGTTTATGTTATGTTATGTTATGTTTTCTATGTTCTTGTTAATGAAAAGAACAAAAAATTTAAAATCAAACAGTTGGAAACTCGATGGTTGCGTCGTTTCATTACAGATTTCCTATGGCCACCTTCTAGTTCCATCACCAGACTCTTGTTACCATTGAAAGAAAAACTACTCGTCAAGAAGAATCAAACTAGCTCAAACTCGATGAGGTTCTTTCATTGCGAAGTTCCTTCCAGCTCCATGATCAGATCAGCACTACGTCATCATAATATTGCAAGATCTCGCGATTAACACATGTATGGCAAATTTCAGCCCAATCGGTAACCGGGAAGTGGATCAAATTTAATTTGCAAAATTTGATGACAAACATCGGGACAGGTGAAGCTAAATAAAGGCTTTTTTTACGTGAGTATATTATTCTAAAATATCTTCCCCTTGTCAAAAGGTATTAGGTACATAAATATCGGGGTGTGTGTTGGGTAACCTCCTCGAGTGTCGCTCCGATTCCGATCCCGCTGCAGTCCGGGGGGAACGGAATCGGAGCGGCCGGTACACCCTGGGCGGCGGTCAATGGCTTCCCCTTCATAGGGTTGGCATTGATCGTCGGCCAATACCCAACGTGGCGGGAACACATCGCTCTCCGTACTCCTCTGCTTTCAGAGGAGACAGGATGAGCGATGCTGTTAGTGGTGAGATGGCCCAGGGCCAGTCGGGGTGCGAGGGATATGCTCTATGGGTAACCTTACACCCCGGCGTCTGAAGACCCGAGACGGCGTGCGGTTTTAGTCGCTGCAAGCCCGACATAACCGCCCCCGCTGGCCGGCGGGGGGTATCCGAAGGGATTTCCGCACGAAAAAAAAAAAAAGGTACATAAATATCTTACAACTATTGATTCTCAGTATTTCTGTCCTGACCTTTGCAACCTACGTGACGGTCTAGTCTGTCTTTCTCAGTAACTAGACTTGTATGAGAGTTATGTTAACAAATATAGGTATTTAAACTATCATGGCCACTAACATAAGTATTAGAGTTAACGGGATATTTACCATGTGTTTTTAAGAGTGTCCGATATTTCGGCACTGTTGCAAGCGCCATGATCACGGAGGAACCTTAGTTAGGAAAGTTCCTCCGTGATCATGGTGCTTGCAACAGTACACATGGGAAATATCCCGTTAACTCTAATACTTATATGTTAACAAAGTTATTTGCTTTATCATCTACTTGAATAGTCTGTAAGTAATGGATTTAAGTAGGCTGGAGGATAAATGTTGGGCAAAACAAATACACCTTTACGTTATGTGGTTCACTTTTTGTTCTTCTCCGGTTATATCTCCGTGGCCCACAGGAAGGTTCCTGCGGGTCACGGAAATAGGTGTTTCCAGGTTAAGTAGTGTGCTATACCAGGATGTAAATGTATCTCTGTGCCAAGTTTACCAGATGCATGTGCACTGAATAGGATGTATTTGGGGCCCCACCAAGATCTTTGGGCCCAAACCAACTTGATTGACGGATAAGACTGTGAAGCAGGTGTTTCTCTCGAGGTCGGTAGGTCAGACGGCTTTCGTTCCCATTAAAGCCAAAATAAACCAATAAAAGAAGTGGCACGAGTGTGGAATGCGGGTTCCAAAGTGTTGGATGCGACTGGGATTGGCGCTCGAATGAGAGAAATCTGCACTGAATAGCATATAACGTAAATCAAGACGAGTTGAATTTAAATACAAAGTACGAGTTAAAGTTTTATTTTATTTTGTTTTAATGAGTTTTATAGAATAGAGCTTTGCCAATGTTTGTAAAAAGCAAATAAACTATTTGCTTAATGTACAGTCAACGACAAAAGTTGGTTAACACTAAAATATTTACAAATCTTTTTTTACAACGAATACATGAACATAGTGGACATTAAAGTAGTTTTATATTCCCCAGAGGCCGAAGTTAACATTATTCATGTTTAATTTATTGTTTTGTGACAGTGTTAAGAGCTAATAAATATAATTGTAAATAAATAAAATTGTAAATTAGTTGTATTTGTGCATTAGAGATATTTAAAAAAAATACAGTGTGTTAAAAGAACGATTCCGACTACAATTTTTTTTTTTTGGAATTCTTGTCTGTCTGTTCATCTGTGTTACTTTTTGTTCACGATGGACGCAAAAACTACTTAACGGATTTTGATGCGGTTTTTTTACTAGAACGGTTGCCAGCTTGGCAATCAACCCAAACTTAAGCGTAGCGAGATTTGCCTATCCAACAATAGGTCAACGTGACCGGTCGACTTTTTCCATTGATTTGGTTTTTCGGTGATTATTCCTCGATGGTAAGACCGATCTGGACATTCGACCCCTTACGACACTCAGTAATGTCTACTTGATCACCGTGGCAAATTTCGTCGAGATCGGTCAAACGGTCTCTGAGGAGTATCATTTGTTTGAAATGCAACTTTGAAACCAAAGACTTAATTTAAAATTTAATTAGAAAGGTCTTGGTCAGACTTAAAATCTGCCGTATGTTTGATTGCAATTGTTTAAGGAGAACCGGAGATACGACAAAAAAACGATAACCGACCTCCGCGCGGGCGGAGCCGCGGGCATCAGCTAGTTTAAATATCAGTAGGAGTTAAGTCTCTTCTATAATAAATAAAATCAAAATTATTCAAAACAGTGCAGTAACGAAGGCTGATCTTATCAAGCAATATGACAAAGTTTGTAATGGTGATAGTTGGCGCCAAACATTTGATGAAAAAACTTTTCGGATGGTTTAGATTAGTGCGGGATAAAGTTATAAGTGGGAACTTTCACTTAGCGAGTGTTAGAAGTTGACTCAACTATTGATATAATATTACTGGTGGCCGATAGGACAGTCGAAAATATTTGAACAGGCCAAGATTAAAAAAAAAAACAATTTGGATGTTATTGAAAATCTATCATCAAAAAGTATACCTACCTCAATGATCATTTACTACTTTACTAGAAAAAGAAAACAAAATCATCATCATCATCTTTACATTGACCTCGAGACCCGGGGCCGCATACTCTTTCTCCTCCTTTCGATCTGACTTACCTTGGCTTTTATTGTAGCGACTGCCATTAGACCACCCGACCCAAAGAGAAAAGCCTCTACCATAGCCGGCCACGTTAACATTTTGCTTATTTGTGTAGGTATAATTCTTACAGTGAGTTACAACACTACTTCACAAACTTTTACTCTATAGTAATAAAGCATTGTTCGATGAACAGTTGCGAAGTTTTCTTTCAAAAGAAAATACCTACTTATTGTATAGCTAAGCCTTGAAAAGTTGCAGTGCGGTGTGAATTGGTTAATTTTCTAGTGAGTTCAAAGATGTGAAAACAAACATTCAGTACTTTCGCTGTACGCTCCGCTTATTTTCAACTAGCTGTTGTCCGCGGTTTCACCCGTGGCTTCACTCGCGTGGAATTTTGATCCCGTTCCCGCTACCCATGAGACCCTATTCCAACACCATAACCTATATAAGACACACAATTCCACCATACATCATTTTGTTATATCTCAAAGGGTTTAGGCAGCGTTTTCGTTGAAAACTCCCAGACGGCGTATTTTTTCTGACACCTCCAACAAATATATTTTAGTCAATATATACAAAAACTTGTCAAATTATTCTTCCTCGAGAACCTTTCTATCCATTGGTGGAAACAGCATGAAAATCTGTCCAGTAGTTTTTGAGTTTATCGGGAACAGACAGACAGACGCGGCGAAGGATATTGTTTTATAATATGTAGTGATTTTCAGCTTGAACGTGACAACGATAGAGTTTAACTGAACGTGTAAATAGTGTGTAGCAATTTACGGTTAGTATTTATTCCCTAGAAGTGAGAATGTTAAACTAAACTGTGTTTTCACTATTTACTCAATGAAATTAATTGAGTAAAATGTGCTCACGCAGTTTTAATTGAGTTAAACGCGTTTGTAGTCGTCGGCGAAATTTAAATTAGTATAGTAGGTACGGTATTTTCAATACGGCTTTATTCTGAAGACCCGAGACGGCGTGCGGTTTTAGTCGGTTCAAGCCCGACATAACCGCCCCCGCTGTCCGGCGGGGGGTTATCCGAAGGGATTTCCGCACGAAAAAAAAAAGAAGGCTCACTTGTAACTTAAAGGGTGTATGGAGCTGGCAATTATTTACTAATGAATATAAAAATAAAATAATACCATAAGTGCGTCAATAACGCGACTTACACTTTTCCTCGACGACGACGGCAGGAGAGAAAAAACTCAACTTTTTTAATACTTTTGATTGACCTATGATAACGGCAATATACCTAAACGTTACCATAAACTCTTCACAAATATGAAATCAGTCTTGGTTTCAACTAACTGGTAACAACTATTTTTCACCGTTTCATAAAGGTACTTACCATTTTTATACAATTGTTAAAAAACTATGAACCGATTTGATTGAAACTTTCAGGAAACTATAAGGATCACAAAATCTACAACATGTGCTAGTTACGATTCCTTATATGAATTAAAACGGAAGTTGTAGACTTTCCAAATTTCACTTAAAAAACGTGGTTTTCCGCGATTTACCGAATAACTACTAAACCGATGGACGTCTACAAGAACTTTTATTCAAATTAGTTTTTAAAAAATACACATTTTATAAGTAAAACTTTTTTCGTACGACCACAAGTTTTCTTTTAATAGCGAAAACCGGGTTTTGGTACTTTGAGCATTTTTCTGCTGACTATGGATTTTTTTCTAAAATAGACCATTTATTTATTATGCCGAAGTTTAAAAAATATAACAACAAATAGTTTTTTTCAATATTTGAAGTGAAAACTTCTTTAGGCGCGTTGAGCACTTTTTAGGTGAACTGCAATAATCATGGACCTCGAACTCGCGTCGTCGTCACGTCACGTGACGTTTTCACTTTCCGGTCAAAAATGGATGGATGGAGGGAGGGAGGGATGGCTGATGACGATTAAAAAAAATACACACTTAAGTTCAAGTTTTCACTACTGTCGGCACTCCCGGAGTACCACTTTCTTTTTCATAAGATGGGTGGAATTACCTTGTTGATCAGTCTAGAGGAAAATAAAGATGCGCGAAAAACAACCGTTCTGAACAAAAACTCTACTAATAAACACTTTTAAACTAGAACGTTTCTATTTAGACAGACGCTAAGTTCGAAATTGTAATTGTCCGTTTTATCTGATTGCTTGCTAGGTCAGCTTTGTCTATTTACTGAATTTAATAGAGCAAAATTGGTGCCAAACCCAACTTTATTGTGTTATTTTAATACCATTGAATATTTATGGTTCTACAAACATTGATTTGATTGATTATTTATTTGATTACCAACATAATTGGCGAATTACCAGTGCCAACGCAATAAAATAATCACAATTGCTTTTGCTCTGAATATCGATAATTAAGGAGGATTGGATCAATTATTTAGGACGTTTGACTGGCAGCTTAATGATCCAATAAATATTAATTAGATACCCATCACTCTGGGCATCTACATACTTACTTTGCATACTATTATTGGGGGCAAGTTTATTCCTATATATATTATATAAACTGGTGCCCGCGGCTTCCCCAGCGCGGAGGTCGGTTATCATACTTGGCCATATCTCCGGTTCTACTAAACCAATTGCAATCAAACACTCGATAGATTTTAAATCTGACCACGACTTTTTTAATTAAAACAAACAAACAGACAACAATTTAAAAAAATCCGTTTCCGCAGGGGGAACGCACAGGTAGATTTCGTGAAGCACATGTCTAATTTTTTTTTCTCGAAACTTTTAGCGAAAAACTTTTCAAACATTTATTTTAGACTTAAAAATGGCCTATCGATTAAAAATGTTTTTTTAATCGATAGGCCATTTTTAAGTCTAAAATAAATGCAATTAATTCTTCTATGACCCACGCCGAGCGCATTTTTAACATGTTTAATTTTTTTTTCTCGAAAACGGTAACTTTTAGCGAAAAACTTTTCAGACATTTATTTTAGACTTAAAAATGGCCTATCGATTAAAAATATTTCCGACACCAAGAATGTTCACCGGTTAGAAGTTATGATTTTTTCCCCGAAAAATTTTGGTTTTCCCCCCCTCCACTTTTAGTTAAAGTTTTAATCTTATAGGTTTAAAATTAAAAGTTGTTGGTATTCATGTATACTATGGGATAAAATTAGAACGGTTCGAATATCTTTCATGGAACGTGAAATTTTGAGGAAAAACTGATTTCACAAAAAGTGAGGCCCTACCCTTAGGCCGGATTCCACCCGTTCACGACCTTAAACTAAGTTTACACCCAAGCAATTTTTGACCGCAGTTTGAAAGCGATCGGGGCAAAAATGCGACCGTGAGAGTGCCGCAAATTTTGGGAAGTGGAACCATACATACATATATATATATATAAACTTTTTGACCAGTGGTCATTTCGGACTCAGGGGGTCATAACTAGACCTCCTATGAAGATTTTTTTTTTTAAATTCGACAGTAGTCAAGAAACCAATAGGTAGATCGATTTCATCGAAATCTACCAAAAAAAAGTGTTTTGAGTTTATAATCGTTAATTCAACGTAACCCAAGTATTCTTTTTAAATATCTTCTATGTACAAATACAACTAATTTACAATTTTAAAATATTATAGACATCGAAACACGTTTAATAAAAAAAAAACACAGTTGGAAACCAGCGCATGGGTCCCGGCGTAATGCCAGAACCTCTAAATCTTCGCCGTAAATGCCCAATAGGCACGTGATTAATCCACCAAACCGTATACCGTAATAAAACCATTAATAAAACTTAATTTGAAGAAAGATATTTCCTGTCATAATTATCTGCTTGTATTCGTCAAAATTTCAGCCGCGTAATTTGCATTTCGTCGAGATAAAAGACCCTTTGTTGTTTTCTTCCCTTAATTAATTCCACTGTGTCTAATTTTGAATAATTTATTATTCATCATATTTTTCATTGTTGCTTACGTCACTGCAGCTGTAGAAACCGCAACGTATGGAAAAGTTTAGGAAAGCATGCATAGCATTCGTCTACTGTGCTGGTATTCTGTAAGTGTTTATAAATATCGACTGCTGAATCCGAGGTTTGAGATCATATTCGCCTTAAGAAATTTGTTACTCATCGCGGATTCAGCTATCTACATAAATAAACGTTCTTACAGAGTAGCATAGCTGAACAGTACCTACTTTCCTGTATTTAGTTTCATCCCTGTTCTAAACCTAAACAATTTGTCTAGTAGTATACTTAAAAGTCACTAATTCTAATAGCATGTAATGCTCGCGAAGGAGATGGCGGAGCGCGCCCGGGAGAGATTTAGAACTCTCCCGGACCGCCGAGCCCGCAACTTGCTCGCCGCGCGTCGCAGGCGACTCAGGCGCCGGAGGTCGCTTAACAACCTCCGTCCTCCATGAGCGCAGGCCTGGGGGTGGCGGGTGAGGCCACCTGTCACCCCAGCAGAAGCAGGCCAGGACGGTGGGGCGACTAGCGCCCCTCCCCCAAACCGGGGCAAGACGGGGACACCGTGGTTCCCAAACCCGAGGGGGCCATCTCGAAACCGGAGATGGCCCAGGGTCAGTCGGGGTGCGAGGGATATGCTCTATGGGCAACTTTACACCCCGGCGTCTGTAGACCCGAGACGGCGTGTGGTTTTAGTCGGTTCAAGCCCGACATAACCACACCCGCTGGCACGCGGGGGGGTATCCGAAGGGATTTCCGCACAAAAAAAAAAAAGAAAGGTACTATGGCCGCAGGGGGCCATCGCGAAACCGGAGATGGCCCAGGGTCAGTCGGGGTGCGAGGGATATGCTCTATGGGCAACCTTACACCTCGGCGTCTGTAGACCCGAGACGGCGTGCAGTTTTAGTCGGTTCAAGCCCGACATAACCGCCCCCGCTGGCCGGCGACGGGGTACCCGAAGGGATTTCCGCACGAAAAATCTAGTGGGGCGGAAATCACACAGTGATTTTCAAAGAACATCCGGACATCCAGCAGTTTTGCTTAATTAGACTTAGAATCATGTGAAACTTCGAGAAAAGTGATAAAAAGTGGGTGTAAGATTTTGATATTTTTTTTGCGTGATTTTACCGAAGTAAAAAAAAAAAAAGGTACTATGGCCGGCGGGAGCATCCGAATGGGATTTCCGCACGAAAAAAATAAAAAAGGTACTTGTTTCTCCTAGATAAGCTGTTTAGAACGAAAATTGTGTCACGGTTCCCAGGTGAGGCGGGCTATAAATTTTGAATTACGAATTTGGATTGGGTTCCAGTAAGTAGATAAATGAGTAAATGAATTTTGACACCTATCTGCCCAGTCATATCGCGCCTTTTTATAATGTCATCTGTATTACAGCTACAAAAAGTTCTTAATTCTTTGTTGTACACACAGTAAACAATTTTTATACATTAAAAATAAAATTAATGTATAAAGGCGAACTTATACTGAGTTTTCTCCCAGCAAACCTTTGGGGGATCGTAAAGAAGCACAACGAATGGGTAAAGGAATATACATACTTGCATAAAATACAAACTATAAACTTACATAGACAATACATACTAACATTGCATACTACGTACATAAATACCTATATAATACGTTATAGTTATTATAACAATAAATACCGCATATCTATCTAATTTGAAAAAGGAACAGTTCTTTTACTTTCATCCTAAATACGTCCAAGGATAAATACGTATCGTGTACAGAGTGCGGCAACGAACCCCCCTCGCCCTCCACCTGCCAGCAGGAGCGGTTATGTCTAATTCGAACTAGCTAAAACCGCCGTCTCGGGTCATCAGATACCTGGGTGTAAGGTGGCCCCATAAGGCATTTCCCTCGCACCCCGGCTGATATATCTGTGTACCCTTTTTTTATTTTTTCCGTGCGGAAAACCCCTCGGGTAGCCCCCTGCTGGCCAGCGGGGGCGGTTATGTCGGGTTTGAGCCGACTAAAACCGCACGCCGTCTCGGGTCTGCAGACGCCGGGGTGTAAGGTTGCCCATAGAGCATATCCCTCGCACCCCGACTGACCCTGGGCCATCTCCGGTTTCGAGATGGCCCCCCCGGGTTTGGGAACCACGGTGTCCCCGTCTTGCCCCAGTTTGGGGGACTAGTCCGGGACGGTGGGGCGCTAGTCGCCCCACCGTCCCGGTCTCCTTCTGCTGGGATGACAGGCGGCCTCACCTGTCACCCCCATATCTGTATACCCTACAGAAGAAATAACATGGTATCCAAAACTGTCCTGAGTTGAGCCACAAGTACTGCGCACTCTAAGCTACATATCATAACAGTATTCGCCTTCATAATGTTTTAAGTTGGGAGCTACCATTACATCTCAATCAAGAACATAATAAAGTATGTATGAATCTCTCTACAGGCGACAATGCCGGCAGCTTGGCACGGAGCCGCGACATCGCATGAATATTTATATCTACCCTCGCACTTAACACCACTTACACCAGACATGCTTACATAGCAACAATTTGGAAAATAATTATATTGACGTTATTGGAAAGCTTTTTAAAAATGTCTACTCATGCGGAATTTAATTTGTGAAACAATGATTACTTAAGTAACTTCATTTCAATCATTTCTGGTTCTGGTTTATTTCATTGTCATAAGGTTTCTTTTTTGATTCTATTTTTTTAGTCTATTTCAATTCATACATAGTGAATACAATATTATAGTTATAAAACAATTTTGTAATTTGTGATAGTTGACTACACAAGATTAGTAATATTTTTTTATAATGGCCAGCATTCGAACCCGGGACCTCTAAGCTACCGACGTTTAAGGCATTTTATTTTTCTTAATTCTTTTCAGGTTAACTTTTATACGCTGTTATAACTGTTTAAACTGTTACAACAAGCTCCTAATGAAATTCCTAATGAAAAATTCCCAATGAAAATTCCTAATGAAGAAAAAAAAAAGAAAAAAGGTAGATTACTAATTCTACCACCTAATAAATTTAAAAGTCTAGATAATAGTGTATCAAAACTCAAAATTATTTAGGATTATTTAGACGACAAACAAGCTTTAAAATTAACTGTTTACTCTACCATGCTTCTCAAACAAAACATTTTACTAATTAGATTAAATAAACATGTTTGCAAATAGATAAAATATCACACTTCTTTTTTGAGTAGTTACGTAATAAAGTTTTATTTTTATTTTATTCTTTGTACACATTTTATACAATATACTTAGTGAAATTATATGTACAAAGGCGAGCTCAAGTCTGTTGTATGTGTATGTATGAATGTACAGAGGAATGACAAAATAATTAGAGGCAAAGTCGTCTTATGTAAAATGTCTGTTCCTTAGCTAAGTTCTTCGAATCCGCGGAACGGATTTTAGTGCGGCTTTTATAAGTCTTTACATTTATTTTAAGCCAATTATCTGTCCGCCGCTGGGGTTTGAGAGGTTACTAGATGTTTACAAAATAAAATATCTACACTGCCAAAATGTTAAGCTTGTTGCCTTGCGGTTTAATGTTTACATTAATTTAATTAATCGGTCGTTACAAGTAATTATATATGTAAGTACCTATAAATTTGTCAAATTAATATGCTCAGAATATGCCAGAGTACTTCCTTTCTTTTCCGACATGCTTGGTAGATCTCATTTATTCGGAATGCTGCTAATTCCTATTGATTAAATCCGGCTTGTTTAGTCACACGCGATATTGCGCGTCAATACTTTACAGGCGTCCAACAAACGGGTTAGTATCTAAACTAATAATAAAGAGTTTGTTTGTTTTATGGTCCATCTCTGGAACTACATGTGCGATTTAAAAAAAAAAATTGCATTGATAGCCAAGTTCTTGACGAAGGTTATAGGCACATCATGCTACGACACTTAGGGGCCGAGCGACAAGAAAAAAAGATGCTGGTGGTGCGACGCGGTGGAATAGAACCGAACGGTGAAACCGCGAGGCATAGTTAGTATTCTAATAAGACGCTTTTACGCATTATGATTGGTGAAAGATAAAATGCTTTAGATGTTTATCGAATATAAACACCGAGTAGCGAATGAATTATCTTCAGGTAATTACAGAATCTCGCCATTTTTCTTAGATTAATGGCACTATTAAGTTGATAGTGCAATAAAGTTACGTTACAAATGTATCAAAACGACACATTGCGATTTGTTAGTTACGAAATACTGCAGTTATGGAATAAATGTGTTCAGAAACATTTAAATGCAGTAATATACGGACTGTTGGAAAGTTAATTGTGGTGAAAAATATTATAATTTGTAGATATTAGTTCTACTACTCATGTTACAAATATTTGTGTGGGGAGCTCAGGCCAACTTCACCTGCAAACCGGGGCTCTGGCGAAGGCTCTCGGGGTTGGGAATCAAGCGGCAGTCGCTACCGTGAAAGTTAATATAACCAAATTATAGTAAGGAGGAGTAGGGGAGTGGACCCGGGCTAAAAGCACAAGCTTTAGGATGCAACCGGAATCGGCACTTGGAAGAAGACTCCACATGTTCCATTGTTGCTAAAGAGGATCAAGAACAAGCCCAATCATCATCACAGTGTTAGTTCTAGTTGCATCCGAAGCTTGCATTTTGGAGCCCAGGTGTGCTCTTTTATCTTTCTCTTGAGTTGGCTCATCGTCACCTTTCGGATCGACTGCCCCTACCCTCGAGAGGAGACCCTGCGCCAGAACCTTGTTTCTCAGACAGCAGGTGTGCCAGCTTGCAGGTGTGGTTGACTTTGCGCACCTAAGATTTTGGTGGGGCCTCATACACTACTGCCATATCTATTGTACCTACTTAATTCCTAAAGAGGATTAAGGACAATTCAAAAATTTGATGATTTTATGCATCATAATCCACAAGAAGGCCACAGCCACACCGCACCTTCTTTTCTGTACCGAAATTCCCTCGGATGCTCCCCCCTTTCCCTTGGTGGGAGTGGTTATGCCGGACTCAAACCGACTATAGTTTGACAGCTTCCTAGGAACACGCGGCGTACCAACGAACGGTACAGCGGTGCCCGTCAAACTATAAAACCGAGATCTGCGGATCGGGAGAGACCTGAGTCTCTCCCGGACCCGCTCCGCTGTCTCCTTTTCTAGCATTATTTGCTAGCATAATCAGTCAGCGGCAGCCCACGCGCTCAGCCACACCACACCTAGCTTCCTTAAACAGCGACATAATGATCATTACTTTTACTAATAGCTTACATTTCCGAGCCTAATTGTTAAACTTTTATAGCCTGTGCTCCACCTTGCGCCTACTTCGCATTACCGCAACACACAGGAACCAGTTAGAATATGATATAGGCTTTTGAGTCATCATCATCACATCGCCAATCCCGATTGCGTCCAAAGCTCACACTTTGGAGTCCAGGTTCCACTATCCTGCTCCTCCTTTCCGCAGTTTCTTTTTCTTGACTTACGTGAACGACTGCCGTCTGAGCCGCAATCCTAGTACCAGAGCCTCGTCCGTTCTCCGCCTTCCGTATCCAGTCTATCCCAGCTATCTTTTCAGATAAGTTCATATGACTCGGGCGTACTATGGGTAGGGCTTGAGTCCTAGAGCGGAGACCGCGAATTTGTAAACTCTCGGTCTCCGCTCTGGACAGGTACGGCCAGGCCATTGCCCTTCAGCTTGCTTTTTGAGTATCAGTTAGCATAGGAATGATGACATGGTCGTCAGATTCCTACCAATACTGTTTAATTAATTAGTATTTTTCGAAAAAATATGCATTGTAAAAATGCATAAATTTCAAAACCAAATATTTTTAAAATTATTTTTCAAAAGAATATTTCACTTTAGCAGTTTATTATATTATTATAAAATGTACATTTTTCAACATTAAAAAAAATAATCATCATCCGTATTATTTTATTTTATTTCAAAAGTTAAGGAAACCTATAGAGTTAAGGAAAATTTAAAATTAAGAGTTCATGTTGCGTGCGATGATAATTATTATCACGACAAACCGTGAGTTAATTGACAGAAACAGTTCATAGTTTTATAACTCTTTTGCGAGTTGTTTATGAATGGGGTTCCGCCTCTATGGTAACATTACAGCGAAAAAATTTTTGTCGTCACGATAAAACACAATTTATGCTTTACGTTTTTTTTATGAGCGCTTGCTGTGTTATGGTGATATATATGTTGTGTGAATATATATGTTTACTTTGACATGAACATACTGACTGAAATGGTTATACGGAGCCCCACCAAGACCCGACGGACCTTGACGAACCAGGCTCTGACGGAGGCTGTCCTGTCGTGGTACCGTGGCCAGATGGCAATCGCTCCCATAAGCCGTATAAGCCAAAGCAAAAGGAGGAGAAGGATTAAGTGGACTTCGGACTCCTAAGCCAGGAAAAACGCTTTAATTATGATAACTCTGATGACGTAAAACGCTGCAATCGGGTTAGTTAGTGTGGGTGTCCAAGCGAATCCAAGCAAGCAAGGGCTTACTTATTTTTCCTGTGATAAGAAGTAAAAGGCGGCCAAATGTCTTCATTCAATGACCGCCATCCTGTACTTTATTGCTGCCAAGGGTTCGTTTAGTTCCTAGTGTGATAATTGAACATCATAATATGTGATGAATGTATCTACAGAAAACGCGTAAATGGAACACAGAATGCCCTTTACTTGACAGTTATTTTCAAAATATGTTGGATCACCCATTATACTGTATCTCTAGTGATAAAAATATTGCATACTAGCTGATACCCGCGGCTCCGCCCGCCAGCGGGGGTGGTTATGTCGGGCTTGAACCGACTAAAACAGCACGCCGTCTTGGGTCTTCAGACGCCGGGGTGTAAGGTGGCCCATGGTGGCATTTCCCTCGCACCCCGACAGACCCAGGACCATCTCCGGATTCGAGATGGCCCCCTCGGGTTTTTGAAAGAAGACGCGTGCAGAAGAACTCTAACGTTTTTTGTTCATTATCCGGTTCTACTTAACCAATTGCAATCAAACATACGGCAGATTTTCATTCTGATCAAAGACCTTTCTAAAAGAAAAAACCGCATCAACATCCTTTCTACAGTTTATGCGTCCATCGCGAACAAACATACAAGAATACCAAAAAAAAAAAAATTCTGATCAGAATCATTCAGGACGGGACTTGAACCCGCGACCAGTCACTTACAGGGGGAATGCTCTGACCAACTGAGCCACCTAGACACGTCCCAGATATTCGAAATTCTCCGATACTTTAATACGTCTAAAAAAAAAACAATGTTTAAAAATGACTGTAAAGTTATTCATTGTTTCCGTAGTTCGCAAGAATTACGGTAGATGGCTCCAACGTCGCCTTAAGACGTATTAAAGTATCGGAGAATTTCGAATATCTGGGGACGTGTCTAGGTGGCTCAGTTGGTCAGAGCATTCCCCCTGTAAGGGACTGGTCGCGGGTTCAAGTCCCGTCCTAGATGTTCTCTTTTTCCGATCTAAATCTTTAGAAAAAAGTAAGCATACAAAATGCTTAAAAAAAATTAATTGAAAGAGAATCATTCATTTAACATAACCCAAGTTTTTTTTTAATAATTCCAATGTACAGATATAACTAATTTACAATGTTATATTAGTATAGACTATAAAAAATTGTAAATTAGTTGTGTCTGTACATTAGCGTTATTTAAAACAAACTGTGATTAAGTTAAATGAACGATTCTGAACACAATTTATTTTTTGGAATTCTTGTTTGTCATTTACATCAATGAAAAACCTCGAATACAACGAAATTTTACACACATACATACCTTATAGTGAGAAAAGGCATTGTATGAAACTATGAATCGTAAGTATGTAATTTGTGACTTAACTTAAAACAAGTGCGAGTTAGTGCGCATTACGTTGCTGTACAGCTTCTAGTCATGACAAAAAGACATACAGCTATTTTTTTGTGATATGGATAACTACATATTTCGATTTCGATTTTTTCCTGTTACTTTCTGTAAAATATCATGATTTTAGCTCAACGAGAAGTACCTTATGGGGCCACCTTACACCCCGGCGTCTGAAGACCCAAGACGGTGTGCGGTTTCAGTCGGTTCAAGCCCGACATAACCACCCCGCTGGCGGGGGGGGGGGGGGGGTATTTGAGGGAATTTCCGCAATACATGTACGGAACCCTAAAAACCAGAAACTTTTCACGCAATCACGATCAGGTTACAACGCTCCAGTTAATTAAGTTTGGTTACAAAGGTTAAGGTGCAAAGGTTATTATAATACAATCGTCAACGTAATCGTTGCCTTGACTGAATAGAGGTATGACTAACCTGATAGGGGACTAATGGCTGAAAACGTCTTCCGGTTTTTTTGAAATGAAATTAGTGAATTTCTTTTTTGGTAAAATTACTAAATATTACCCGTAGTAACGTGGATCACTAGAAATTTTTGTACACGGTCTAATTAAACTAAATTGCTTGCAGTTTGATAGTGGAATCACGTACAGTGCTGTAATAATAAGATTTGAAATTGTAACCTTTTGATGCCAAGTCGAACATACCGCTAGATGTTATATTTCGTAGGATATTACAAACACACTGAAAGTAACATAAGTAAGCAGTGAATCCCGGGCTCCGAAGTGTAAGTTTCGGATGCTATGATGATGGGATAAAATGTAGTAAAGTATGCAGTAAAATGTAGGATGATGAATGATGAAGGAACAAACAATAAAATGAATATTTTTAAGTTAATGATATTTTTTTCTTCTTTCAATTAAATTTTTAAGCATTTTGAACGCTTACTTTTTCTAAAGATTTAGATCGGAAAAAGAGAACATCTAGAACGGGACTTGAACCCGCGACCAGTCCCTTACAGGGGGAATTCTCTGACCAGCTGAGCTATCTATCTGACACGTCCCAGATATTCGAAATTCTCCGATATATTCTATACGTCTTAATCATCATAATCATTGGGCATGATATTTTATTACTTGAATATTGAGCAGCAAATTATTAAGCGTTTTTCTCTCTTATCCATAAAGTTAACCTTATCTACAGCGGTGATTAATTCAAAAAGTAAAAACAAGTTGAATTCCTGAGACGAGCTCAGCCGAATACAAGGGATTTTCGACATTGCGTTTTTTTTTTTGCGATTTTTTGCGATTTTTTCTTTATCTTGCAATGGTTCACCCCAGCACGAATCTATTACCGAAAACAGCAACTCGATAGCTCATCTCCTTCATACCCAAAACCGTGACAGAAAATTGGCAACGACGACGACGTCGACGACAACTCGATAGCAATAGGGCTTTTCTAAAGAAAATCCCTAAAAAAGATAGAAACAGACCAACATAGAAGAACTCCTTTTTGAAGTCAGTTAAAGTAAAGACAATCATAGAGGAATTTATCAATGGTAGTTTTGAGTTAAATAAATATAAAAAATAAGTATATGAATAATCAGCTGTTGCCCACGGCTCCACGCGCGAGGATATCTGATCTTGTTCGCGTAATCCATGGGAACCAATTCCAGGGATAAAATTAGCCTATATGTTATTCCAGACTATGATGTATCCCTATACTAAATTTCTGATGACTAGAAGACTTTTCCTTTAATTTATTATTCTTGTGGTGCGTTAAGAAAAGCTGATCAGAATATATTTCATTTAGGGATGAATGTAGTACGTGCTGAAGCAACACGCAATCTAGTTACGTAGCTAATTCAATTTGGAACTCCTGGTTCCATTATTGTAATGTTGCAAAGATTCAACACTAATTGACGATTCTACTGGTTAAATTCGAAACACAGACATAGGTTATTTATAAATATCATTTTTGCTTGTTCGTATCTTATACGATGCCACGGTATCGTTTAACAATTGTGAGAAAATATTGTTAACATATTGTTTGTACTTGCGTGACAGGGCATATCCTACTTCCTAATCCTTCTATCCTATTATGGTATGGTATGGTATCACGGGCTGGTATCCGCAACTCCACGACAAGGCGCGGTTTTTGGTTTTTCTATCCTATTAAGCAATTCTTGTAAATATAAATACTTATATGTTTTTTTATTAAATTGTAAATAAGTTACAATAATATTATTTTTTAAATTCTTGTCTTGTCTGTTTATCTGTTTGTTCGCGATGGACAGTTACTGTACGGATTTAGATCCAGTTCCATCCAACGTAAAAAAAACGATAACCGACCTCTGCGTGGGTATCAGGTAGTATACATATAATCTCGCATCTCGGAAACGGCTCCATTGTAGAGGACTGTCGGCCAACAACCCACACACCACAAAAAAAGAAAAACACAAGGAAACGGTTCCAATGATTTTCATAAAATCTAGTATACGGGGGTTTCGGGTGCGACAAATCGATCTAATTAGGTTTCATTTTTAGAAAATATCGAGGACGGAAAAGTCCTTCGCACCCAGATAGGTATTAATATTATAAATGTGAATGTTTATGAAGATGTTTGTATGTTTCTTACTCAATCACACTCAAACGGCTCAACGGTTCAGGCTGAAATTTGATACAAGTATAGATTATAGTCTGAAATAAATCATGGGCTACTTTTATTCCTGGAAAAGGTTTTCATGGGTTACGGGAATGGGATCAGATATCCACGTGGGTGGAGAGGCCGGCACAGCTAGCATAATATATTTATTTATTAACTGTAGGTATACCAATTGTGGAAGAAGACAAGACATGCTGTTTATTCGAAATATTTCAGTGGATAATATTATACGATAAATTTTAGACACCAAATGTCATTTTTCGTGCCACTAAAACATAGCGAGACAATGAAATGATAGTAAGAATTAACGATCTACGTATTTGAAATAAAGTATAAAGTGGAATCAGGGGAATAATAACAGGGCATCGACATTTGACATCCATGAACTTCAGTAAGTCGGGTCTAGGGCAATTTGTGACGTCATCGACACTGCCTACACCAAGAAGACACGCGACCATATTGTTATGTTGTTCCATTTAGCATGATAAATATGATAGACCAGCTGTTGCCCGGGCCCACTTGAATTACTGATAACATTCGCGTCCTACAGAATAAATAAAAACATATTTACAATTCCAGGCCATAATCTATCTGTATGTAAAATTTCAGCCAGGTCCATTCACCCCGGCGTGAATGAGTAAACATTCATTCAGTAGGAAGTAAGATAGGATGGTACGATAGTACGATGGTAAGATACTAGGATTTCTAGTAATGCGAAAGTGAGTACGACCAGGACTAGAACAACAGCTACATTTGTCTCAGAAATGGTTTGTTGTAGATATCGAGATTTACATACATTCATACATTTTTGGAGATATAGGCTCCATATGAGTGGAGAAATATTTATCAGCGAGCTGTAATAAACACTGGTAACTGGAGATAAAGACATTACTTGAAAATATTACATAGATTACTGCATTAGCAAATAATTAATTACAATTACATAAAATAACCCACTGAACGTTCAGTGGGTGCACTTGGATACATTTGCTTGTCTAATCATACTACTAGACTAGTCATAGAATTTTCAGCAATTCATTAGACGAACGTTTTGAATATCTAATTAAAAATAAATATGCAAAGAGACTATATAATACAAAGAAGTATTTAATATGTCAGCACACATTTATGGACCTACTACCTACCCTATGTTAAAAGTGGTAAATATGAATACGAGTATCAGATAACCAGACACTTCACAATACTCCATATCATTAGTAGATTGTTTTTTTAATGGTATACTTAGGTGTCAATATGCCCACGTATACTATTGATTTGCGTGACCACTAAACACTTCATTCCACAGTCGCGTGTTAACGGAACAGGTGGGACGATAAGTGAGATCGAAATGTAGAAGCATGACCCAGTAAAGGAAACAAAAATTCATAGGAGCACTTAACCACTTAGCCGTCGCTCTAGCCAAATAGGACCAGGGCAACAGCGTTTCGTATTTTAAGAACGTCTTAACGAATACTTCTTTAGCCCAGCATTTGCATAGTGTTAGGCTAAAGAAGCTTTCGGCGGACAAATTGTGAAAATTGTCCACGTATCCTTCTTTAGCCCAGCACACACCATGATGAGCGTGCGAAGCGATTTCTCGGACACCGCGCACCCTCACCCGTGTTAGGTTACTTGTGATTTCACGAAGAAATAAGAGTCCTGCGAAGTGGGGCTCCGTCGACATCGCTAACTAATTCGTAAAGTACAAAAATACCTATTCACTTTAGTCGAAATCAAGTACTATTCCACTATACTTGCTAAAATATGTTTCAACCTTCTGCTTTTTGAAGTCGGTTAAAAACAATTTTATTTATGGCGAAATGTCAAATTTGTTAGTTGTGGGGCGACACGTGATGCGGCAAGCAACAGGGACAATCAGGGCGAGAGAGTGCTGGCCGCTACGTACAACGAAGACCCAGAGAAATATTTGCAACGCGATAACACAAATTGTCCCGCAACAGCTTCTTCAGCCCAACATTGTGTGTGTTGCGCTAAAGAAGGATGCGTGGATCCGTTTTCACAATTTGTCCGCCTGAAAGCTTCTTTAGCCCAACACTATGCAAGTGCTCGGCTTAAGAAATATTTGTAAACACGCAGTTTTAGGGGGTATTTGATACCCATCATGTCTGGGTCACCAATGTTGGCGACCAAAGCTGATTGAAGTCTCAGGGACATCCTTTATAGGACGTATCACCCTGACAACACAGGCATATGTGACGAAACGCCGGGCGATTCTAGTTGACTTGAGTCCGATATACTCACCTCACCGTTAGCTCCAGTGAGTTGAAACCCGATGGGCGCTGTTGCAAGTACAAAAACAGAATTTTGGTCTATTATTGCACTTAAGGAAACTGTATTTATTTTTAGGAAGAAAGAAGTAGAATGGAACGTTGTGATATGATATGCTAAGATAGTATAGACGGTAGTCTCTAGTCACGTAGAGAGCATGGACGTAAGAAGATAGACGAAACGGATTTATGAGGCAAGGGTGAATAGGACGTTTTAAGAAGTATTCACCAACCGTCAATGCTATACTAAAGAACAAGGCAAGCTAAATAAAAAATTGTGTAAAATAGGCTTGGCTCCCGCGGTTGTCGACATGTGGGATGTTGCATTGACTATAATTATTCCGATTGTAACAACATCTTAGCCTCTAACAACATCTTTACAGGCTTGTGTTAGAGCGTTTCGGTCAAGAATGTGTGGCAGAAGACAGTTCCCCTCAATACAGTACGCCGTCAATCACTGGCTTGTAGAACACTTCATTATATATAATATTGTTATATTCAAGTGAAAACTTCTTCAGGTGAGCACTTTTTGGGTGAACAAAAATAATGGAACTCGCGACATCGTCACCGAACGCTTTCCATATTCAAAAATATGAAGTGAAAACTTCTTAATTTATTACAACGCCATCTTTGTTTTACCTGATGAACTCGTTTGGAACCTCAACATAATTATTTTATTCTGACCTTGATGAAGTTTCGAACGGATTCATACTGAACAACATGATGGCTCTGAAAATACATGTGTATTACATGTGTATTTTTTGAATCCTCAAAAAATACACATGTAATTGTTCAGGTTTTCACTTGTGTCGGCACTCCTGGAGTGCCACGTTTATTTTTCAGGTAGCGCATGTCAGTGAGAAATGAATATGACTTCGCACTGCTCTGATTTATTAGAACTTTGATTTGTATATAAGTAGAATGCCGAGAATAATAATGCCATGAACAATTGGCTATCCCTGCAGGCCTACCATGAAACGTACATCCGCAATGATATATGAAACCGCAAAATTCGGAATTTAGAGAGCCCGCAAAAAATAATTAAAATGATAACATGATACCATACGACCTATTTCAAAAAGTCGAAAGGTTATCATAATCAATCATAATCAAATACAAAGGAATGTATTTTTTAATATGTTGGTTTATAGAAGTTCATTTTTTATTAGAAGTATATTGTAAACGAAAACCTCTTTGATATACTTATGGTCCCGACCGAAATAACAAAATCCTAAGTTACTTCAAGGTATCTTTTTTTTTCGTGCGGAAATCCCCTCGGATCCCCACCCTCCGGTCAGCGGAGGTGGTTATGTCGGGCTTGAACGCGCAGACGCCGAGGTTGCCCATAAAGCATTTCCCTCGCACCCCGACTAACCTTGGGCCATCTTCGGTTTGGAGATAGCCCCCTCGGGTTTGGGAACCACGGTGTCCCCATCTTGCCCCGGTTTGGGGGAGGGGCGCTAGTCGCCCCGCCATCCCGGCCTGCTTCTGCTGGGGTGACAGGTGACCTCCCCTGCCACCCACGACTTCGTGGTACCTTTTTTTTTTTTTTTTCGTGCGGAAATCCCTTCGGATACCTACCCCCGCTGGCCAGCGGGGGCGGTTATGCAGGGCTTGAACCGATTAAAACCGCACGCCGTCTCGGGTCTTCAGACGCCGGGGTGTAAGTTTGCCCATAGAGCATATCCCTCGCACCCCGACTGACCCTGGGCCATCTCCGGTTTCGAGATAGCCCCCTCGCGTTTGGGAACCACGGTGTCCCCGTCTTGCCCCGGTTTGGGGGAGGGGCGCTAGTCGCCCCGCCATCCCGGCCTGCTTCTGCTTCTGCAGGCGACCTCCCCTGCCACCCCCGACTTCGTGGTACCTAAATTACACTTCTTTCTTTCGTCTTTCGTGCGGGCCTGCAGTTAAGGATGAATGTACATCTGTAATTGCGGGCCTGCATGGTAGGCCTACTGGATATTAGGGCGGGTAGACGATAGGACTATGTACATTATCCATGGTTATCCAAATCATGTCTGGGTGGGTCTGCTATCGGACCACCCCCTTTTTTTTTTTTTTCGTACGGAACCAACCCCGAAAAGAGAGCCTCCGGTTCGCAGGTGAGGTTGGCTTCGTTTACGAAGATTTTAGTAGAGAATGGCTGTACAAAAGCATACATTCATAATAATGAATGTTATTGTAAAAATGTGAATTAATTGTGTCTGTACATAGAAGATATTTAAACAAGTTGAATTCATGAGACGAGCTCAGCCGAATACAAGGGATTTTCGATTTTGCGTAATTTTTTTTTTTTTTTGCGATTTTTTGTGTTTTTTTTTATCTTGCAATTGTTCACCCCAGCACGAATCTATTACCGAAAACAGCAACTCGATAGCTCATCTCCTTCATACCCAAAACCGTTACAGAAAATTGGCAACGACGACGTCGACGACAACTCGATAGCAATAGGGCTTTTCTAAAGAAAATCCCTAAAAATATACTTGCGCCATGTTAAAGGAACGATTCTGAACACAATTTTTTTTTTCAATAATTAGTCTGTCTGTTTGTTCAACAGAATACTGATTAAAATTTGATGAGGTTATTAATTAGAAAGATCTTGGTCAGACTTAAAATCTAGCGTATGTTGGTTTGCATTTGATTAAGTAGAACTAACTGGAGATATGACCAAAAGACGATAACCGACCTCCGCGCGGGCGTAGCTGCGGGCATCAGCTAGTACAATTAGTTTCAGTTTAAAATGTCAAACAGTAATAATTAACATAACAATTAATGCAAATAACAAAAAGTGGATATCCAAGGCAATTAGTATAATTATTAATTCCCATGAAAGTTCTGTAAGCGAGTTGGTTACAATTTAATTTTGGAAGTTCAGTGAATTGCCATATTGGTACAGCGTGCTGATGTTTTGTGATTGTTTGTTATTTAAGCCATTTGTGATTACGTATTTCAACTTAAATTTCATCAGTGTCGATGACGACCTCTGCGGCACGCGGCGTAGTTTTAGAGAGTTAAACTGCTAAGTGAGAAGTAGCGGGTGCGATTCCAGCTTAGCGCGAATATTTGTAACATTCTTTCCTTTTCCTAATTTGGTTCTTCCTGGATCTTATGGGAGCGACAGCCGTCTGACCTTCCAACACCGAGAAGAGCCTGCACCAGAGCCCCGTCCATCAATCAGTACCCAGTACCCAGATTAGAATAGTAAGTTGTATCAGATGTTCAAAGACATATTGCGCGATGATGATAAGGCATTAAAATTCCAATCAATAATTAATGTTCCGTAACGGATCAAACAAATAAATCAATAAGATTCATGCATGACTATAACATGACTCGAGATATGTGCATAAATGTTTACTTCACAATCTGAATTGATTGTAAGTTTCATTAGTAAGTTTCTATATCGTGTTAAGTAAAGTGTAATTTCATCTGAATTAAAATTGATGTCTATAAAGATTTATCCTTATTTTTCCAAAAATAAATATTAGATGTTTAAAGAAATCGTATTTATTACAAGTTTGTTATAGGGTGTTTTAGTCGGTTCAAGCCCGACATAACCGCCCCCGGTGAGGTGGGTAATACAAACCAGGGGATTTCCGCACGAAAAAAAAAGGTATGTGGCCTCACCAAGATCAGCGAAGATACACCTGTTGATTAACGAACGAGACTCTGGTAGCGGCTTTTCTCTCGGGGTTGGGAGGTCACACGGCAGTCGCTCCAGTAAAAATCAATATAAGACGAATAATGTCAGAGAAACAGTACGATAGCGGACTCCGTTCCCCAAAGTACAAAATTTGGAGCAACCGGGATTAACGCTGAGCGATTACATTCATCACTAAAGTTAGATAAATGTTAATTTAGGACTAGATCAACTAATTAGTGGCGATAATGCATTCGACTGCTACGTCAGGCTTCGATATTCGTTCAATGCAAAAATTTGTATGCATAAATATGTCTATTTCCATTGGTCTAGCTGTTTCTATCTACATATTATTATGTATATAGATAGAAGAGCTAAATGAGTTGTGTCTGTACATTGGAGATATTAAAAAAAAACTTTTAAAAGAACGATTATGAACACAAAAACATTTGTGTATTATTATTTATCTGCTTGTTCGGGATGGAAACAAAGAATACTGAACGGATATTTATGCGGTTTTTAGGGATTTTCTTTAGAAAAGCCTTATTGCTAAGGAGTTGTCGTCGACGTCGTCGTCGTCGTTGCCAATTTTCTGTCACGGTTTTGGGTATGAAGGAGATGAGCTATCGAGTTGCTGTTTTCGGTAATAGATTCGTGCTGGGGTGAACCATTGCAAGATAAAAAAAACCGCAAGAAAAATAATCGCAAAACCGAAAATCCCTTGTATTCGGCTGAGCTCGTCTCAGGAATTCAACTTGTTTCTATTAGAAAGGTCTTGGTCAGACTTGAAACCTGCCGAAAGTAGAACCGGGGACACATTTCACTGTTTTTTTTTAAATTTTCTAATACTTTGTAAAGAGTGTTTTCGGAGAAAAAAATTAAGAAAATAATGCTGAAAATTGCCGCAAACTCAACGACTATTTCAGTATTCCACGCGTGCGGAGCTACGGGCTACAGCCAGTTATTATATAACTAGGTCCGCAAGTTGAGCCGAGAGTGCCCATGACCGAGTGATTTGGAAGCATAGAATATCGCTTTAGAATTTTTTGTTCGATTATTATTCCTCCGCGTCTTGTCTGTTTTTCAGTTTTCTTTTTTTAATCGATATTTATGGTTATAGGCTACGTTTTGGCGCTTAAACTTAGATTTTACTAATTGTGGTTTTTGAGAAATCAGCTTTTGAATTTTTTGTTTGGTGATTATTCCTCCGTGGTACTTCATAATTTAAATTTGTATAGCCTATGTCCGTCACATCACCATCATCTATGATTATGCTAAAAATCATTAAAATCGGTCGAAGGGTCTAAGCGCTAGAGGGACACAAACGAAATACATCGAGTGGAGTGAAAGGAGCTTTCGACTTCGTCTCACTCTCAGCTCAACAACATCACTTTACACACAAGAATACAAGATTATTTTAACCGGAATTGCCCTGTGCCCGTGTCTATTACCCGAACATATTTCCTTTTAGTTGTCCTGCCAACACTACGATTTTCTAAGTTATCGTATTGCGTTTGATAAGATACAAGTTTAAGGCATATCCAGACGCTGGTGCAGAATATTGCGCTTTTAGCTGATGCTGCCTGATAGCTATTGTATGCAGCATCATTTTATTGTGAACATCTCTTAGACTGGTGGCACTCTGTTGAAAATAAAGCTGAAGAGTTTATAATGCGGTTCAGTCTCGGAGCAATTCAATACAAGTCCCTAGGGAGAGAAATGGGGCTAAACTCCCTATAAACATCCATCCCTCTCACTCTGAATAGCGGTTCGTTACGTTTATCTATAATTGTTATGTTTTTTTGTTATTAAGCCGCGGTAGCCTAGTGGTATGGGTAATGGACTGTTGAGACGAGGTCTCAGGTTCGATCCCAGGTTTTACCATGGCACACACCAATGACTTTTCGATGCTTTTCGAAGTTATGTGTGTATTTATCGCAGGTTTATAAGTGCCCGGTTAATGGCAATAGGCTCGCCACCTATTACATTGGGACCTAAACATAAAACTGGCGAAATGTGGGTGCTAGCACCTCTGCCTACCCCTTCGGGGATATAGGCGTGAGTTTATGTTATGTTATGTTATGTTTTTTTGTTATATTGTGGGAGCATAATGTATGAACCTAATTATCCTAGCTGATAATGTTTTCTTTCAATATTGACTGTGACTAGCGTGACTTGCAACAATAACAGTTTTCTATGCAAATGCGTGTTTTTCCTATAAACGCCTTCACTTCAACTAATGAAGAGAAAACACCATTATTATTTTGTCAGTCTAACATGCATATATAGGTACATGAACTACTAATTAGTTAATGTAGATAGGTACTTCAGGTAGATAGGTGATGCCTGCGGCCTCGTGGATGTCGGTTAACGCGACTAAATATAGCCTATGTCCTTTCCCAAGCTTTAGTCCATCTATGTACTAAATTTCATCAAAATACGTTCAGTGGTTTAGGTGCGAAAGGATAATAGACAGACAGACTGACAGATTTACTTTCGCATTTATAATATTAGTATGGATACTCACCTGGCTGGCATAAAATATAGAATTAAGTTAAGCCCTCAGTATTTAACTCGAGGTTCGGTAGGAAACTTAAATTACGATTTAATTGAAATTAAAAATCAGCCAAAGCACTTCGGACATTAATCATGCAGACTTGACATACATTTAAAGAAATCAAACTACACAAACGAGTTCCATTCATGAAATCCGGTAACAAGCGTGTTTTATAGTTTTCAAAACTTTTAAATTACTATTTGATAATTATGAAATTATACTTTAAAAAAAACTAAACAAGCTCTCTAGTAAGAAATAAAAAAATATTCTTGGACATAATTATTACACAACGCCATCTAGACCCAAACTAAGCAGAGCTTATCATATGGGTTCTAGAAGCGGATAATCATACTTAGATTCCTTTTTTTTGTAAATATACATATTTGCAATGTTTATTTTGTTTAGTTCAGAAAATCCTATGACCACCTACCGTCTCCGTATTCAAACCCTGGATATCAGAGTATTTGCCAAGACAAAAGAAATGAGCACAAACTCAATTGGCTTCTCTTATTTAGTTCAGAAGTTCCCATGGACAGCCACCGACTCCATCATCAGACCAGCTTCATAGTGCCATATTATCACATAATAATAATAATAAATAAATATTCTACAACATTCTACACAGCGCTTTCTAGACCCAAAGTAAGCATAGTTTAACAAGCTTGTGTTATGGGTTCTAGAACGCGGATAAACATACTTATGTACTTTTTTTTTTGTAAATACATACATATTATACATAGAAACACCCAGACCAATGCAAATAGACATATTCATGCATACAAATATTTGCACTGAGCGGGAATCGAACCCGCGCCCCCTGTCGTAGCAATCGAATGCACTACCGCTACGCCACAGAGGCCACGCAAGTATACCAAATTTGAGTCCAATCTTACGTCAGGAAGTGATTCTAATTTGGCTTTTCTGACCGGTTATAACTCCAGAACGGAGGGACAGAATTTCATGATTTTTGTTTTTTTTTGTCTCCGCCTATAGTGTGCCATTTGGGTTTTTTTTTGCCCACCGCCGGCCAGTGGGGGTAGTTATATTAGACTCGAACCGACCAAAACCTCACGGCGTCGCGGGTTTCTAATTTTTTTTTTTTTTTTTATCGTGCGGAAATCCCAATACCTGGGTTAAAGGTGGCCTAATACGGCAATTCCCTTGTACCCTGTCTGACCCTGGGCAATATACAGCTTTAAGATGGCCCCCTCTGGATACTGTGCATATACTGGGCTATATTTTCATTTATATTAATTCTTTCATCAACTTCTTTCTTCCGTTTACATGGTTACCAAAAAATCACTTTAAGATTTTGATCTCACTGAAGTGAATTCACTCTTAAGATGGACGACCAGTGGAATATTTAATTTAAAAACTTACCGGCAGCGGAGCCAGATGCTGAAGAGGCCAGTGTAGCCAGCTTTTAATTTCGATCCGGTTAGTTTTCAGACAGCATATAGACAGACATAAGACTAAATATAAAATTGCACAATAAGTATACACTTATTTAAACTATTACGGTCACTATCATTAATATTGTAGTCCACGGGATATTTACCATGTGTTGTTTTGAGTGTCCTATATTTCGGAAGTGTTGCCAGCGCCATGATCACTGAGTAAGATATCCGAAATATCGGACACTTAAAACAACATATGGTAAATATTCTGTTGACTTTAATACTAGCAGTATATACTCGTCTCTCGCTAAACTATGGTAAATAAGTCTACTGATAAAGGACCTATAGTATTTATACTATCTATAACATTTTGGGGTATAGACTCTCGACTGACATACCTAATCGAAAAAATTAAAAAAAATGTCTACAAAGATTAATTATTAAATGCACTTTCTTAAAAGCATTCAAAACAATTATAGCCTAAATACTGCCAATTCCGTATGCCAAGTGCCAAATAAACATGTTGTATTTCCTGCCTAATGTTAAACTGTTCAGGTCCAAAACATGTGTTCGAGAGTGTACCGCGTTTGTCTTCTTCCCTGCATTTACAAGATAAATATTTGGATTTGCAAGAGGAGTTCGTTGTGAATCTAGTTGTTAGTCTGTGTATTTTACGCTTCCACTGCTTAGAAAATACTTTATCAGGAACCAAGTACCTGCAACAAATGGAAAACCTTTTTAAAATTAATGTGACTGCAAAAATGATATGCTTGTGAGTACCTACTTACAAACTATAGCTATTCTGCTACTATTATAAATGCGGAAATTTAGTTGGATGAAGTCACCAGAGTTATCAATGAGGTGGGTATGTCGGACTCGAACCGACAAAAACAGCACGGTGGTACGTCACATCGCCCTGTGTGGCAGAGGAACCAAGTGTGCCCTAGAAAAGATATGAGACCCTCAGAGCCCGACCGGCCTTGGCTACTACTATTGGTGGCCTATTGTAGGTCAAAACCCCCTCTCCTATAGAGGGAGTATAGTATATGGTATGCGCGCGTACCATGACGTGCCGCCACTCTCGGCCTGCTTCTGCTAGGACGATGGCTAGTAGAGCCTGAGGCCTATGAGACCGTTCTGAACTATCTTTAATACTACTAGAATACCAACTATGAACTATAAACATGTAAAATATAAATATTGAATCATTTAAGAATTAAAAACTTCCGTCACAAATCTACCTTTATGTATTTAAGAACCACTCGATAATATCAGCTTTAGAATAAATAAATCTGCATCAAAGTCGGTTCATCCGTTCGGGAGCTACGATGCCACAGACAGACACACAAACATAGACACGTCAATATAACATCCCGTCGTTTTTGCGGCGGGGCTTAAAAAATAAACAAGAAATCTCTTTAACACTTATACGTACTCGTAATTCTTTTTACAATGTTCTCCACGGAGTAAGTTTGCTGTTCAAAAGTTTATAATGAAATGGTTTCTTGAAAGGAAAGCAGCACCTGTGACTGCGGGTAATAATTTATCTGACGATGGTTTTGTGAAGACGTGGTTAATATTGATGTTAATTCTGACGGCAGCGAAGCCACAACGGAGTGTCATGTGTTAGACCTGTATGTATTATATGTTTGTATGTATCTTTGATTACGTAGATAGACTCAAATGGAATGATGCAAATGAGTTAAATCATCATCATCTTAGCGTTTTTCTCGGTTGCGTCCAAAGCTTTACCGCAAGTGCAGCCTATAAGTTAAACAAGTTTTATTCCAATCAGATGAACGCTTCGGCAGCAAATAAACAGGTTCGTATTAGCGTTTCTTTCAAATACGGACGTGTTTTCTCGCTCGATGAGAATAACATTATTCTCGCTGCAATCGGAGAATCAAATGCCACTTCTCGAGTGGCAATGATAACACTGTTGGATACGCTACCTCACGCGGCTATTCGTGTTCTTCTTATAATAATTGATTTGTGTTGGGTACATTTCCTATCTTTATTTTAGTTTATTTTCAATCTATACTAATATTATAAAGAGAGTTTGTAACACTGTATGTTTGGATATAATTTTCGGAACCACAGCACTTATTGAAAAAAAAAAAAATTATCAATTGAAAGGTGCATTCATTAAGAAAATAGGCTATTTATTATGCGTGTAAAATAGATGCTCGTGTACATGAAAAAATCTAAAAACTGTAAAGTTCCTATCACACACGTATCGATTCATCGGTGCAGTTTGAACGGTACATTGCGGTGGTAACGATTTCTTGTAGCGTGTGTGCCGCCACTATCGAGGTAATAATATACTACATAACCCATTATAGGTGTCAGTGACCTCTTTACGATTCATCGGTGCAGTTTGAACGGTACAGTGCGGTGGTAACGATTTCTTGTAGCGTGTGTGCCGCCACTATCGAGGTAATAATATACTACATAACCCATTATAGGTGTCAGTGACCTCTTTACGATTCATCGGTGCAGTTTGAACGGTACAGTGCGGTGGTAACGATTTCTTGTAGCGTGTGTGCCGCCACTATCGAGGTAATAATATACTACATAATCCATTATAGGTGTCAGTGACCTCTTAAGCTTACATCTGCTTACAAAGCGATATACATAAATGTCACACGAATATATAAACATACTGTATAATCAAAGGTATCCTTTTAACCCTTGGAGGCATTGCTTTTGTCTGAAGGTAACTTTGAAGCTTTCGTTGTGCCATTGAATTCGTTTCCATTTCATTTAATCGTTAATTGAATAAGCTTTGGGCTCTAGCTTTAACTTGGCGAACTTGGGTAGAGCTTTTGTAGATCTAGCGGGTGTTACTTTAGAACGGAATTGTTGTAAATTGATTTGTTTTATTGCTTGAATAGCTTTGTTTTTAACTAACTTACAGAGACGAGGTTTTCAATCCATCGAAATGGAATCAGTGCCAAGTTAATTATTATTATATTCAGGTTAATTGTTAATTATTATATTGTTTATATTTGATAAGAAAAAGTAACAACAAACAACAAAAAACCGTATAAAATACAGAATTAAATGGGAGGATCGTATTTCCTCGTTCAAGCCGGATTGTTCGTGATTTGAACAGCGTGGCTCTCACACCATTCAATACACACAAGCAAACCCAGAACAATATTTAATCCCAGTTCTTTGTATTGGAAACGGGATTTGGTTGCCCCGCCGCTATTTTGAGCGAATGCTTTTAGGCTGATGAATTCGTGCCATAAATGAAATATTTTATTTCAAAGAACTTTTATTTTGAGGTTATGTTGCAGGTTCGTTTGATTAATTTTATAAATGAATATTGTTTTAACAGCTGTTTATTTTTACAGGTAATGTATGCTGATTTTTAAAGAGGCTTTTACTTACTGGTGAGCGAATACTAGGAATACTTCTAACTACTTTTCAGATTTGTCAAACCCAGTTTCGGGCTTGACAAATCTGAAAATATAGCCTTAATCTATCAAATATAAATCATATCATCATCCTGCTACCCTTATCCCAAAATTTATTTGGGGTCGGCGCAACATGTGTGCTTTTTCCATTCATCTCTGCTTGCGGTCATCTCAACATTCACTCTCTTCCTAACCATATCCTCTTTCACACAGTGCATCCATCTCCTCTTAGGTTTTCCTCTCCCTATGTAACCGTCCACTTCCATACTTAATGCCTTCCTTACGATATTACTTATTATAAATCATATACTGCAGAAAATATAATATTTTACTTTTTTTTTTGTTTTTTTGTTGTTGTTGTCAAAAAACCCACCACAAAGTTATTTAGCCATTGCCAGTAGTTGTGAAAATGGGTCTTTAGAAATGTTTGTTAGGTTGTATTCCAGACCGATATTCAGTCATGAATATCAACTTTAAATTAGTTTTAAGTACTTACAGATTAGCTGAACAAAACTTGAGTGGAGATTTAAAGGTAAAACACCTGAGCGATCATGAAATCTCCAGTTAACTAGTTAGTAGTAAACTAGTTTCAAAGTCGAGATACATGACTCAGTATCGTTCAAGAATATGGATTTAAGTATTTTAATGAAGTGTCCTAATTTTCAATTGTATCATTGTTAAGACCGTGTTTATATTGGAATCGGGTTTAGTAGTCTTCGATATTTTGATATCCCGGCTTTTTACAGGTGCGACTACCGGCTTACTCCCAATCACCGTCAATCAGCAAAGCCAAGCCAACCTCACTTGCAAGCCGGTACACTGGTATACCGGCTTGCAAGTGAGATTAGCTTGGTTTTGGTCTTTAAAATCTTAGTGAGGCCCTATACACCTTTATGTGACGCCACCAGGATCTTCAGGACCCGTTTTGTTGGATCAGACGGCAATCGTGCCCGTACAAGTCAAGATAAAGCAATCATAACAAAGCAATCCTATCTATAAAATTATTGATCTATAAAATTTTAAATTTTCAATCTATTTTCATTAACTACTCTATCTATGATATCTCTATGATGTTCTTGTGCTCGAGTTTGAATTCTGCGGATATTAAAAGTTTACACCTTAGGTTTACAGCTCTCATAAAAAAAGTTACGAACCTCCATGTACGTCTTGTCCGTCTTAAAAATATATTGAATATTTACAATCCTGTCATAGGACGCTGTTTCACGGTCTCATTAATTCACGATCCTTTTTTTAAAGGTGATCTTATGTTTCTCGTTCAGAACATAAATTTTATGTTTATGTTTTCACCTAAGCATACATGTAATATGATCTTCAAAGATTTGCACATAGATTGTGTGTTCTGCTGCTGGCGTCATTATTTGTTTTACATTTTTTATATTAATTTAAATGTTTCCATATTTTGCGTAAAATTTTTATCACTAATTTCGGCTTTTATGGGAGTGACTGCCGTCTGCCCTCCTAACCCCAAAAGGGGAAGCCTGCGGTGAAGCCTCATCCGTCAAGTGTATTGACTTGCAGGGTGAGGTTGGTTTCTTATCGGCGATTCTAGTATCACTACTACCCGTGCGCGATAAGTTGAGACCTGAGCGCTGTGACGTCACCGGCGCGTGTTTGTACAGAGCACAAAAACATAATCGTAACAAGCTTCCGCCCGAGACTTTACCTACCCTATTTTGTTGTTGTTGCTTATGTTCAATTCAATTCTTGTTTTGGCCTACTGTAAAAGTTGCTTTGAACCTCTTATTTACTGTATGGTTAAAAGTGATTCTCATATAATGTATATTAATGATTGAAAATATTGACTTAAAATTGTACTTATTATATATTATAATTAAAACACTGTTAGATATATTTCTTCTATACCTTCAACTTCATCATCATTATAGAGTCCTCGCTTGATGAGGTATTGGACTGCAAATTTATTATAGGTTCATTCTCATTAGTTTCCTGTAAGAGATCATCGTCCCAATATTTTTGCCAGAGCCGGTCCACATGATGAATCTCTTTTCGCCAATCGCTTTCGGTGATGCTGTTAATTGCGTCCTTAGTCAACTGTTCGATTTCTGTTTCCGATTGGTTTATGTTCTTGTCTGCTACCCTTTGTTTAATTAAATTCCATATATACTCAATAGGATTTAGATCACACATATAAGGAGTTAACAGAAGAACTTCGTGACCATGATCTTTAAAACTTTCATCGATGACATATTTTTTGGTGGTTTGTTTCTGTAAAGTAAATGGTACAATTCCGATTTCGTCATATTTTCATTAAATGTTATGTTGTGGTCTATGAACCATTGCCTAATGGTGTCTTTATTAGCAACACTTGTGGGTGGTTTATTTAACTGTGTCGAGTGGTAAGGTGCGTTATCTAGCACGACTATGCTATTTGGCGGCAGCTTAAGGATAAACTTTTCAGTCACCCACTTTTAAAAATTATTTATATGCATTTCATGGTGGTAGTCTCCAGTCTTGCTTTTGCATTTATATATTAATGCCGCCCCATTCACAAATCCATTCTCTTCTCCTGCGTGAACTATCACTCATCTTTGACCGGGATTATGGTTTTTCTTCACGGAGGCATCAGTACTGTTTTGCCAGCACTTGCTCACCGTGTAGTGAGAGTGGATCCATGTCCCATCGACATAAAAAACAGGTTTTTTGGCGGCACCTATATCGTCGTTCTCTTTTAGCCGTCGAAGGTACCTTGCTCTCCAAGCTCGAATATCTGGTTTCTGAACCAGGAAATGTCTAGCGTCCTTACATTTTTTGAATTTGTAGCCCAATTTTTCTACCAGGAGCTTTCTCAGGTAAGTTTTTGTCCTTGGAAATTAAGGTCTCGTTTCGCCACAGCCAATATTTTATTTAATGTGGGGATTACTTTACGAGCCGTGTAAAAACTGTCCACAATATTTTGCAAGGCACACATGTCAAAGTCGTCCAATTGGATTCGGTTACGCCTCGGTTTCCGTTTTTTGGCCGGAGTGGACAATTTAATTTCAATCGCCGCCGTTGGTGGGCCGGGTTTTGGTGAAGAGCTTTCTAAGCGCTTGGCTTCGCCTTTGATACGCATCAGCGTGGCTTTAGAAACTCCCATTGCCATGCAGGTTCTTTTTACAACCTTTTCAATAAACTTTAGCACGTTAAGCACTAGGTTCCTTTCTCCACTATGCAGAGTTTTACCCATCATTTTAACAATAAAGGATAAAAAATAAAACTCAACTAAACGAAACGAAACGAAACAAACGAAACTATAACAAAAACAACCAAAACTTAACAGAAACTGTAACTAAAAAACATAACTTAACAAAAACGAATAACAATAAACGAAATTCAGGCGTCAGGACGCGTCGTCGTTACGTGACGTTTGCCAGTACGAGACTAAACTAGGGTTGAAAAAATTGCGTTGCGGAAAGTAAGTACGTCACGGGCGACCGAAGGGCAGTGCAGGGGGCAGTGGGCGGAGAGTGCAGGTCTCAACTTATAGCGCACGGGTAGTACATACTAAAAAACAAAGTCCTCCGCCCCGTCTGTTTGTCTGTCTGTTCGCCATCAACTCAAAAACTACTACACCGACTTTCATGCTGTTTTCAGCAATGGATAGAGTGGTTCTCGAGGAAATATAATGATATTTGTTAGAGGTATCGGAAAAAATAAGCCGTATGGGAGCTTTCAACGAAAACGCTGCCTAAATAAACCCTTTGAGATATAACAAAATAATTTATGGTGGAATAAGGTCCCATGGTAGCGGAAACGGGAATAGAATTCCATGCTGGTGAAGCCGCGGGTAACAGTTCATGTATATATAAAATTTATTCACAGCTAAAATCGCTATCGCAGTGTAATATGTCACCCAAATCTGAAAACGAATAAAATCTTGCTTTACTTGATTTACATTGCTACGTGACATGCTACGGAGATTAAATACGTAGAGGTATCTACGGGCTACGTAGCAACTCGTAGAATGATCTATGGTTGCGGACTACGTTGGTTACTTTTCACACTCATTCAAGTTCGCGACAGTGATAAATGACAGTGAATGGAAAGAGATTGTACTATTTTTTATGATACCACGCCTTTATATCCGTGGAGTGATAGGCAGAGGTGTATTGTACAAAAACACTTCGCCAGCTATATTTGATTGATTTATTGAATAACGGTAATAATGTGTTGTGTATGGGGCCCCATCAAGATCTTTGGGCTCCAAGCTAACCTGCTTATTGATGGACTAGGCTCAGGCGCAGGTTTTCTTCTCAAGGTTGGGGGGGTTCGGCAGGGTGGGGGGGGGGGGCAGGCAGAAGTATTAGAGCGGATCCCATGCTCTGAAGTACAAGCATTGAATGAAACTAGGATTGGCACGCGGATGTAGAAGATTAATGGCAAAAATTCCTATTGCCGTGAATGGGGCACACCTTTCAGACTCCTTGCTGCCACTGAAAACTAATTCAGTATCCATCCTTAAAATCGCACCCGAGACTTCTTACACAGTACTCACTTTTCAAAAGGGAGTACAAATGACAAACTACAATTATTTAAAAAAATAATTCCACGCAAAACCGAAGAAGCCTAGTATGTTTTTGTTGGTTTTGAATCTGTTCCCAATTACGCTACATATCCGTGATTGCGTTCTCTCACTCAGTGCATGAACAAATTCAAACATTTTTGTTTATGAATTTGTAGAACAAGTCCAATGCAGATTATAACAGTCCGTCGTTATTTCCAAAATTTGTGCCGGCAGAGATTTTTACTGGGTGCCAATTGTTGTGGTTTGAATTGGACTTGTTTATTTCTTTTTATTTTTATTTGAAGCAGGCATAATTTTTTTTTTAGTTTTATCTTATATTTAGTAGAAGAAAATCATGATTATTTTCATAGCGATTTCCCATTTGCCTCCAAAGCTTGCACTTTGGAGCCCGAGGTGCGCATATTATATTTTATTGGGATATTGACTTTTATAAAAACGACTGCCTTCTGACCGGAACCCCGAGAGGAAAGGCGGTACGAGATCCTCGTCGTTCATCAGCAGGTGTACCGGCTTGCAGATGACGTTAGCTTGGGCCCCGATGATCGTGATGGTCCTCACTGAGAAAAAGTGCGTTTCAGAATATCAGCCAACATTAGTTATATGTTTAAACTAGTCGATGCTCGCGGCTCCGCCCGAGCGGAGGTAGGTTATCGTTTTTTAACATATCTTCGGTTCTACTGAACTAATTGCAATCAAACATACGGCAGATTTTAAGTCTAAACAAGACCTTTCTAATAGAAGAGACCACATCAATATCCATTCAGTAGTTTTTGAGTCCATCACGATCAAACAGACAAGTCTTGAAAAAGAAAATTGTGTTTAGAATCGTTAATTTAACATAACTCAAGTGTTTTTTTCTATCTCCAGTGTACAGACACAACCAATTTACAATTTTTTAATAGTATAGATAGACGAACCTAATGAATTACGTCACATAAGCATTTGTTCTGTAAATACCGTCATGGCCACTACCGCGCAAACAAGTCACGCAATTGATATTATATGTTTACAATGTATTCCACTTAAGCGTAATACGTATAAGTGTAGATAGCCCTTACGGTTTTATTTAGCTTTGACTTGATAGACACTTGGGAGCGGGGTAGGGAGGGGGAGGGTACTACCATGACACGTAGGTATATCTGCAATTTCAGACCCACATGTAACAAGTAGGTACGAAAATTGTAACATTTACATTCAGCTACCAAGAAGTTACTTTGTATCTCTTTCTGTAGGTTTAGGCCTATTAGGCTGATAAATGCGTTTTTACCACATTCAACTTCAACTTGCAACTTCAGATATACGTTTCGTGGTCGGCCTAGTGATCTAAGAGAGCTGTGCTCTATCCACCTTGAATCAAATCAGTCAACCCGAAATAAGCCAATTAAAGATTGAAATAAGCAACACAAACATTGAAATAATTTTTAATTTTGTATTATTTCAAAAATAACATAATATCTACTAATGTTCTAATATCAATTTGAATAAATAAATATTACTGTCGAAAACAGTTAAAGATATCACGCTGCCTCACACAAATTTTGGAGTTTCGATAAATTTGAAAATATAAAAATATTACCGCCGCCGATAAACGTTTAAAAATAACACAGTCTCAGACATATGTGAGAGAGGACAGGATTTTTTTTTTTTTTGTAAAGAATATTAGTAACCGAAATTACTTCAATTTCAATTAAACCGTCTGCACGTTTTAGCAAGAATATCCTCTTAAGCCACTAAAATTAATAGAAATAACACACAAATTGGTGTCCATCCTCTTAAGACGACGTCCTTTATACACACTGAAAACGACATCGCTCCCGTTAGTGCATTCACAGGTGTTCCAGAAACCAACCCATTCATGCACTGAATGGGTTTAACTAGAAAGCTTTCCTGAAGGCACTATACACTATACACACTCGCTTGATGAATAAACATTCGAGAGCAGTCTGCTGCTTGGGATCTAAGTTTGTTTAAGAGTTATTCGATTACGGATCTCGTGACTTCAGGTATATAAGGAGTGAATCCGATTGTCCTATTAATCTTGTCTTGTCTTTCAGACACAATTCAGCTTCCTCTTTAATTTCCTAATTCTTGGATGTGACTCCTAGTCACAATATTTTCTAGCAGTATCCAGTAGTTGCTTTTTCATATAAACCCTTCACATGTGTCCTCATTTTCCATGTCTAATCCCTTAGCCATATAATATATAATTTCACGCGGGTGGAGCCGTAACATTCCAAATCTGAAAGTTTGTGAAAATATTTGTTACTCAATAACGTGAACCGTCGGAACAGATTTGGATGAAAATAGGCACATAGACCATTTACTGGACTAACGGGAAAATACACCTCCCGGGAGAAGTCGCGGGCATTATCTAGTTTCGGTTATGAACATCAAGATTAACGCATCTACATGTACCTTTACAGACAGATATTAAATTCACTACTACTTTATAATGTTTTCTTTCAACGAGAATACAACAGATATATGCACAAGTAGGTAAAGTTACCAGGAAAATTACGGGGCATTTATCCCTGAGCTACCCGGGACAAGGAACGAGTTAGTCAATGTTACCCTGGAGAATTGTTTTAAAATTTCAAAGCTAACATTTAAATTATATAATAATGGGAAGTTCGTCGCAATGTTTTAATCGTTAGTTTTGGTAATTTATATTTTGCTGGTTTTATTGCAACCATTAACACTCATTTAATGTTTTTTTTTGTCCCGCTTAGGCGGAGCATGTATTAACACCTTCTTTTTGCGAACTGTGTATTTGGACCCTACATAAGTTCAGTTTTTCCTGGTGTACAGGGCCCTACCAATGTCCTGAAGGCCCAAGCCAACCCTCAAGGTTAGGAGGTCAGACGACAGTCGCTCTCGGAAAAGCAGACATACCAATCAAAATTAGTAAGCGGAGCTGGGGCTCTAAAGTGCAAACTGTGGATGCAACTGGCAAATCGCTATGAGGATGATGATGATAATTACAGCTTTACAAGACGTGTACAGGTAGCTCAGTTGGTCCGAGTAATCCCTCTTGATAGGGACCCAAGTCCCATCTTGGATGTTGACTTTTCCTATTTAAATTCATAAGTAAACTTAGCATACTAATTGCCTCAAAATTTCATTAAGAAGACGACAATTTTTGTTCTGAAATACCTTTTACATTAATTACTAACCAATTACCTGCTTTATTAAATGCTAAACTATAGCAGAGTCAGAGCACAGTGTCGTATTGACTGTCCGAAGTAGAAAATTGGGTATAGCTTTTCCGCTACAATAAGTTTCTTATAAAGTAAACGGAAAATCTCAAAACGTATTGCGAAAATCAATGTATTCTTTTAAAGAAAAAGAACGTTGTATTTTAACAACACGAAGTTGTTTTTCAGAAATGTGATCCCTTATTTTCCCTTGTATTTCAACTTGTGAGTTACTTTGATTCATCATCATCTTAGCGTTGTTCCCGGTTGCATTCGGGGGTTCTCCCCGAAGCCCAGGCTCCGCTTAATCCTTCTCCTTAACTTAACTTTTTGCTTAACTTGACTTTTATGGAACCTGATCTCTCTAAAACAAAAACCTGCGCCAGAGCCTCGTCTGACAATCAGCAACTGCAACGTCTTGCAGATGAGGTTCGCTTGGGCCTTCAGAGTCTAGTGGAGTACCATCTGTGTGGGGTAACTAACCTTGGTTACAAGATAGTTGAGGCTTATTGACGACTATGTCTGTTCCATAACGGCAATAGGCTCACACCCTATTACGTGGGTCCGAATGTGACTGGCGAATTGTGGTACAGTCGGGAATATACGCGTGAGTGTATGTATGTACCCAAACTAGTTCTGATTACTGAGAGGAAGAGAGCGAGATAGTGATATAGTACCTGCTCTGCTTTACAATAACATCCTACAAACAATTCGATTGCGTTCACAAATTCCATCTTTCACTTTGCTGAATTGAATTTGTGGCTTACATGCTTAATTTTAGATAAATAGTATAGTAAATCACTCCTATTTTTTCACGCTTAGGGTAGGTTTATTTTTCCAAATTTATGTGGAACCAACTTCGAGGTATCCAATAAAAATGAATTATCAAAATTGGACTACTCTTGCGTGGTTATACATCACAATCAGTGAGTTAACGATCAATTATCCCCTGTTATAATTATCTACTATTATCTACTAATATCCCCGAATTTATATGGGACCAATTTCGAATTACCCTTTCCAATAAAAAAAGAAGTATCAAAATCGGACTCTTCTGTAAAAAGTTATGAGTTATCATAGATAAAAAATATATACGCGTCGACTTGAGAACCTCCTCTGTTTTTAACGTTGGTTAAAAATCATTCGAGTGTACTCGAATGATTTTTTCCTAACACGTAAAAATAAGTATCACTTCTAAAACCATTATTTACTCTCCATCTATCCTTTAAACCCGCGATGAAAAGGGCTGTCAGAGCTTCCCTCTTTAGAGGCTTTAGTCGCAGGAACAGAGCACAAAATTATTTTTCCTCGTTTTCTGTGGAGTTACTTATCCAGTCGGGCGGTTAGGACTGTAAACCTCTGCTTGTAGCTAGTTGTAAGTTGCATTAGCAGGATTGAAAAGCGTATTTTCCGACAAAGATTTCAATAGAAAATTTAGAGCACACCACTGACGAGTTTGGGTTGAATCACAAAGGATGATGAGGGTATTCCCTATACACATGTTAGAAAAAAGGTATAGCCTCCAGTGCATTTCTGTCAATACGCAAAAGGGTAAACGCAAAGGGTGTGGGTGGATGTATAAAGTACATTATTTATTTACGAAGAATACTTATAACGTTACATTTTGAATTTAAAACTCTCTTGGGATTAAACAAAAAAGAACAACGTTTCATTTTCTGTTTGAATCTACTTTCATTGTCAACATCCATATAATAAATAAGATTAGCTTAAAGTGATTCTCATTAGTCAAATCGAAATACATGAAATCAGTAGTTATGAATAAGCGATATAGCGATTGAAAGTACGAGTATGAAAACAATTATGAAAGTAGCAGAAGTGAAAAGTTACTTATGTCTGGATTGTAGCAAGTGGAAACATGTGGTGGCACCCCAATGGGAATGAGGCGTGACTAGCATGGAATAAATATTAATAATATATTGTACCATCTAAAAGCAATATTATTCATAACATTTCGAGCACCTACTTCAATTTATCTCTGCATCACCCCAAGATAATGCCTTCGGCATTAAGTCCGCCTTTAACATTTTCTTGTGCATACAGTTTTAAATAAATAAGTAGACTCGTATGCATAAGTGAACAATTTTTATTTTAAATTTATTAAAATTAGCATCGCCTTCCCTTAGTTTCGGGTTATATGATTTTTTAGGGATTTTCTTTAGAAAAGCCCTATTGCTATCGAGTTGTCGTCGACGTCGTCGTTGCCAATTTTCTGTCACGGTTTTGGGTATGAAGGAGATGAGCTATCGAGTTGCTGTTTTCGGTAATAGATTCGTGCTGGGGTGAACCATTGCAAGATAAAGAAAAAAAATAAAAGAAAATCCCTTGTTTTCGGCTGAGCTCGTCTCAGGAATTCAACTTGTTTTTAACTCAAGCCATCGCAATTTACACTTAATAAAGCCTATGTCCACCGGGGATAATGCACCTTTCAAATTAAAAAATGAACGATTTTTTCCAAGAACTGCAATGGTTCCGAAAATTACCCCAAACTTAAACAAACTCACAAAATTCAGCCTCTCTCTATAATACTTATATAGTTATATATTTTGAGTTAAATGTGTATCGTTCAAGATAATCATTTTCAATAAAGTGTGCGAAGTATACAATTTGAAATGTGCTTATTTTGAGAAGCATCCTTTACAAGAATTGCACCAAATGCAAAGTTACCCAGTGAACATTTTGTGAAGTGCACATTCTACATAGGTATCCTTTATGGAACATACAAGGAAGTGTGAGGAAGTAACATCAATTCTCTAGACGCGTAATGCGAAATATTCGCTTCGCACGGCTAAGTGAGTCAATTGAGCGGAAAATTCCGACGATTTACCTTACAGTGCCACAAAATAAATAAACCGTATCTGCCACAAACCTGCATGGCGCAGCAGTAGAGTGTTCGACTACTACGTCAGAAGTTCGCGGGTTCGAATCCGGCTCTGTGCAAATCTTTTATGCATTTATATTTGAATATGTATATTAGCGACCACCTTTTTAGGAGAAATACTCTGAATAACTGAATACACGTCATCGTTAGCCAAGGTGGTGGTTTTCACACGTAAAAAAAAGCTTCTAGACATCGCTATCGTGATTATGAAGCATAATTTCATTCCTAAAAGTAGCATTGTTTCTCTTCCGCCTAAATATAAATAGTTACGCAACATCCGTAGTCGTAGCTCCGTCCACAAATGATAATATTGTTAGTTCAAGATCCCAGAGCCCCCAGACTTATTAATGTTAGTGAAGTTACCGTTTTAAGAACAAATCCTACTAAGATTATAAATTGTGGAAGTTTCTAAGTTTGGATGCTTGAATATTTGTGCCTCTTCTTCTTCATACGTGTGCCAATCCCGCCTGCATTCAAACCTTGAACTTCCGAGCCCGGGCTCCGCGCTTTTAATCCTTCCCGTCCATAATTTGGTTTATTTTGACTTTTATGGGAGCCACTGCCGTCTGATCCCCAATCCCGAGAGAATGCTTGCACTAGAGTTTCGTCCGTCAATCAGCAGGTGTACGGCTAGCAGGTGAGGTTGGCTTAGGCCCTTGAAGATCTTGGTGGGTCTTGGTGGTGGGCTTGAAAAAAACACCACCAGCGACCAGCGTCACGTGACGCTCATGGTAGGCGTGCAGTCCTTCTCCTCGCAGTATTCTCCAAGCGGATGTGTGGGACATAACCTTTTTTTTTTTAGTGCTGAAATCCCTTCGGATACCCCCCCGCCAGCCAGCGGGGGTGGTTATGTCGGGCTTGAACTGACTAAAACCGCACGCCGTCTCTGGGTCTACAGACGCCGGGGTGTAAGGTTGCCCATAGAGCATATCCCTCGCACCCCGACAGACCCTGGGCCATCTCCGGTTTCGAGATGGCCCCCTAAATCGCGACCAGCGTCACGTGTGCTCGTCGCGTCACGTGACGCTGGTCGCTGGTGGTGTTTTTTTTTTATTTTTATTTTTTTTATATATATTTTATTTTTATTTTACCCGAAATTTTTTTTTTGTTTCAAATACATATTTTGTCGATACCAAGTCATCTCGCCAAATTCAGAGAACTAATTTTGTGACACCTTCCATTTTGTGACAGTATTCGTACTTGCTTAATTAAAAACGTAGCTCCTTTTGCGGCAGTGGGTTTAAAAAGCATATTAAAATTCTAATAACTTATGTAAAGGTACCGAAGCTGTTACATAGAATATTGTTAAACATTAAGAGACGTTACGGCCAGATTTCACAGAATTTCCAGCACGTTGTGGAAAATAGCTCAACTTTCAGAGAGTTAGATGTACTTAACTTTTAGTTCATTTTACGTAGAGTAAATACTATCGCGCCAATGGACTGGCACACTAGAGTACAACTAGTAGTTTGGTAGTAGCAAGTTGATTAACACTGAACTATTCACAAACCTTTTTTACACTGGAAGACAAATTTCAATAAATTGATGTTTAGTAGCGCCCCTCCCCCAAACCGGGGCAAGACTGGGACACCGTGGTTCCCAAACCCGAGGGGGCCATCTCGAAACCGGAGATGGCCCAGGGTCAGTCGGGGTGCGAGGGATATGCTCTATGGGCAACCTTACACCCCGGCGTCTGTAGACCCGAGACGGCGTGCGGTTTTAGTCGGTTCAAGCCCGACATAACCGCCCCCGCTGGCACGTGGGGGGGTATCCGAAGGGATTTCCGCACGAAAAAAAAAAAAAAAAATGGTAGTTTTATATTCCTCAGAGGACCAACTAATATATTTGATGTTATTTTTTTAAGTATAGTGAAAGGTTTAAGAGCTAAGGTGATCAATAAATTAGAATTCGTTGACCTACATTTTGTCGTTAACTGTATGTTGCCTTGATGCTTTGATGTTTTTAGAGTAGTTAAAACCGAAGCTATTTTGTTAATATTCTATAAAAAAAAACCGAATTAACTACTCTATAAAGGTATCAATGCACGATAGAGAGAACACTTTACAAACCCGTATTAAGTCGATCTTAACCGGACTCTCACTCTTCTTCCCGACTCGACGGTGACGTGCCAAATCCGAAAGTGTGATTGTGAAGTCGATAAATACATTTTTTCTTTCTTTTTTGGGTTTCGTACCTCAAAAGTTACAAAAAGGCACCCTTATAAAATCACTCTTGTCCGCCTGTCTGTCCGAGTGTTACCATCGATTTTCTCAGAAACCTAGCAAGTTGAAATTTATACTTAGTCGCTATTAAGTGTATAATAATCAAGGTCCTGAGGCAACAAGATAAAAAAAGATATGGGAAATTAGAAATTTAGATTTTCGCGAAAACTTGTAAGTACCAAAAATTACCTTAATTACCACGTTTTTCTTAGTTTCATTTCGTGTCTGTGTTTCTGTGTTTCTTTCCCTCTGAAGCCAAAAATTGACACTTAATTTTCGACCACTTCTGATCACCCTAAAGCTCTGAAATTTTTATGTAGGCTAATGCCACCTTACATTTTCATATTTAATCATCAGAAATAAAAATAAAATATATAAAAAACAACTTTTTAAAAACCACGTTTTCCTTCCGAACTAACAAGAAGAAAATAAATTTCTCAATCACTAAAAAACGTGGGGCGGGCGCTTTAATCCTTTAATGTATCGTTTTCCTTAGATATTCAATAATATAAAAATTTCAAAGCGCCCACCCCACGTTTTTTAGTGATTGAGAAATTTATTTTCTTCTTGTTAGTTCGGAAGGAAAACGTGGTTTTTAAAAAGTTTTTTTTTTCTGAATTATTCCTTTACTTATACTTACATACAAGACCTTGCTTTTAACTAAAATAGACAATTCTAGGTCTACCGGAAGTACCCTATACATTTTTACGTTGAGAACCTATATGGTAGTTCCCGTTGACCGTTCACGAAATTTGGCAAAAAGCACAAACAAAGGAAAATTCCAAAAAAAAAAGTGACACGGAGCCCTCGGCGCACAAGTTCGACTCGCACTTGACTGCTTTTTCTTTCTAATTTGAAACTAATCAAATTCATTTTTCAATTGCAATCCAAATAATATATTTAATACAATAATGTTAACGCGATCATGTATAGGTGGAGTGCCTAACGTTTCGACCAGGTCACACTGGCCGTGGTCACAGGCTGACTGGCGCAGTTAACATATTCCCGTTGTCCCGGATTGTGGTCGCAGCACTGGTGGGACCGGTGGGTGTCACGCGGTGCTGCGACGACAATCCTCTTCTGATGAGGCCGTCAAGCAGAGCGTCACCATTGTTAACATGATACGTGTATGTAATGGTGACCCTCTTTCCTGAGACTTTACCTTCAGCTTACCATCAGGCGAGGTGAAGTCAAATTGACGTGACCTAAATATAAAAAAAAAATAACATTATTGTATATCATGGAACGTTTAAAAGTTAAAAAAATAGTACTGCAACCCAAAAACCTGTCTTTCATTTTCTGTATGGCCGTTTCAGTGTTATATAGGAAGTTCATTTTGTTTCTCCATTATCTCTTTCGACTAAACCAACCCGTGGTTTTATCCCTGTGGAGTTGAATCCGATCTGCGGTACAACCCTTTGGAACATTGTCGTTGTTTAACTTTAGAAACATTTCACAATAGAATGTTGTACGTCTCTTTGCAAATGTCTTTTTAGTCTTCAGAGTTTTGTCTTATTACTGGCCATATTTGGAGCGTAGGAGGAGGGGTGGCTTTGCAAAGTACTCATAAAGCGGCTGAACTTCGATATTTTCTGTGAAGCGACTTGGCAGTGGCAGTGGGTTGTGGAGTTCATGTGGCTATGACTAACCTCAACCACCCACTGACGATATCGAAATTCTGTAGTTAGACCAGTTATCGGACTTTTTAGGGCTCCAACTATCCGTAACGACGGTCACAGATGATGACAACCGGGACTGACGGCTTAACGTTCTCTCCGAGGCACGGAGAGGTCTCTATTTGTCAGAAGACTGGTCACCCACCCTAAGACTGCCTTTGCTAGTGTTGCTTCACTTCGCAAAGTATTAACCTACTTGGTTATCACTTAGCCACGAGCCCTACATACATGAAGTAATATTTGCAAACTAGTTGTTGCCCGCGGCTCCGCCCGCGTGGAGTTGTGATTCCTTTGAAACCTATTCCGGGGATAAAAGTTACCTATGTATTATTTCAGACTATAATCCGTCCGGCTTTGATCCGTGCAGCCGTTTGAGCGTGATTAGGTAAAAAAAATACCAAACATCTTCACAAATTTTCATATTTATTATGAACTGGCTGTTGCCCACTGTTTCACCCGCGTGAAACTCTAATCCCGTTTCTGCGGCTCACACGAACTTATTTCCGGTTAAAAAGTAGCCTAGTCCTATTTCAGACCATAACCAACTAACACACCAACTAACCAACCAACCAACCGGCTATCCTTACATCCATCCATACAACTTTCGCGTTCATAATATTAGTGTGATGTTGTAAGACTAACTGACTCGTCTCAGTTTGATATAAAAAGTATAAGTAATGCAAGGTGATAAGTGACGTCGCTGTTGCTTTCTACTTAATCAGAATCCAGAAAATAAAATGGGTAAAGTTTCACTCCAAACGTGTTCTGCATGAACACGCACACATTATAACACTTAGCCCGGATGGATTGCGTGTTTCGTAAATTTAGGAAATAAAATTTTGATATTTCTGTTTTTATATATATATATATATATTATAGACTGGGTTTCGTGTGGTTACATTTAAGGTAATTATTTTCTTTTGTTCAGCACGCTATGACGAGCTTAGAAAGCCCTTTATTATTATAGTTATTGCATTGTGCAAAGGTTTAACGACCAAAAAAGCTTGGGCACAGCTGAAATTCCCGCACAAATTGTAACTACCGCTTGCGTAGTACAACGAACGACAAAAGTTACTGAAAAATAATTTTCAAACGATCTTTACTTCTTAATTGTAAAAAAAAATACAATTAGTATAACTAGTACACGTAGTTTTGTAATCTTCAGAAGACAAGATGATATTAGTTTAGATAGATTAGAGAATAAATTAGCTTTATTAATTTAGGTACGGGCTGATTTGCGAGGGATATGCTCTATGGGCAACCTTCCACCCCGGCGTCTGTAGACCCGAGACGGCGTGCGGTTTTAGTCGGTTCAAGCCCGACATAACCGCCCCCGCTGGCCAGCGAGGGGGTATCCGTAGGGATTTCCGCACGGAAAAAAGAAAAAAAAAGGTAATGGCTGATCTAATCACCTTAACCTTAAAACATTTTTAATTCTCGAACAAGTGAATGTAATCATGTCTCTTCATCCGAGCATCATTGACAGCTTCTGTGGCGTAGCGGTAGTGCATTCGACTGCTACAACTGGGGGCGCGGGTTCGATTCCCGCTCAGTGCGAATATTTGTATGCATAAATATGTATATTTGCATTGGTCTGGGTGTTTCTATGTATAATATGTATGTATTTACAAAAAAAAAGTATATAAGTATGTTTATCCGCATTCTGGAACCCATAACACAAGCTAGATAAAACTATACTTACTTTGGGTCTAGATAGCGCTGTGTAAAATGTCGTAGAATATTTATTTGTTTTATTTATTTATTTCGGTAGCACTCCAAGATGCAATTTGGAGCCCGAGATTCGCTCTTCCACTCCTCCTGTTTGGTTTATCTTGGCTTTTATGGGGCCGACCGTCGTCTGATCCCTGACCCCAAGAGGACAGCCTACGCCAGAGCCTCATTCGTGAATCAGTAGGTGATCCGCTTGTAGGTTGACTTGAATTGCAAATATCTCGGAGGGGCCCCATTCACCCGAAGTTTTAATTTTTGCTACATCTATTTGTAGCGAGTATTTTTGGTTAGACCGCCATTTTGTAGTCTCTTGAGTTATGGTCAATGTAGAATAAACGGTTTTTGACTTCGACTGATATTCAATTCGTTCGAAACAGTATCCGTATTTTCTGATGGCTTGATAGATACTTTCAACTCTTTCAAACTATTGGATACTATAAAATGCAGACATATTTCTGCGTATGAAATTACTCATACGTAATATTATTGCAGTTTTTTATATTGAAAGTTAATTTATATCAGTAGATTATAGATAAAGTTGCATAAATAAACTGAGAACTTTGGACATATTTACTTTTATATTTTATAAATACGTACAGTCAACGACAAGAGTAACTTAACTTAAAAATATTTATATACCTTTTTTACCAGACTACGGCCTGTGCGTCCGTAGCATGGTTCTGTGTTTGCCTGCCTGTGTACGGTATTTATGTATGTTCCACTGTAGCTTCTAAGATACTGAACTGATTGTAAACAATGAGGTGACAATCGATTCAGTATCACGCTCTGGGTGTAATAGGCTACATTTCATACTAATAACATCAACGAAACTGATGTTAGATCCAAAAATGTGGGGACTGTATCGAGTGTGATAAATAAAGAAAGGGTTGAAAATCCACCCCACCAGGCGAGGCTGCGCTTTCGGCTAAGGTCCGCCGGTAACCCTGCGGTTATCCTTTCGAGGGCTTACCCGGGGTGCCCGGCAATGGACACTTCGGGAGGACACCGTGTGGTTTCAGTCGGTCCGATTCCGACACACCCACCCCATTGTCGGCACCGATGGGGTGAAACCCTTGGGGGAATCCACACGTAAAAAAAAGGGTAGAAAATCCCGAGCTTAAAGTGTAATATTACGGAATATACCAAGAGATAAAAATACAATATTATAGTATATTTCAGTGATTTAAAATACTACTAGCGCCATCTATCGCTGGAAATCTGGGACTATATTTTACAATTCTTAAAAAAAACTCATTCACGTCTATATTTTTACCCTTACCATAGTCTAGTTACAGTTTTTTAAACTTTATACTTGTTTGTTTATTATTTTATAAAAGGTTTCAGAGCCACCTTAGTTTTGAAACCTTTAATCAATCAACCTTTTATCAATAAATTAGAATTTGATAAGCTACTTTTCTCGTGGACTGACTTCATTTCACATCATCTGACTGGATGAAGTTATAAATATAATATCTAGTGATATCTCGGGTTATTAAAAATGTATATTCACGGATACAGTTCCGAATACGGATATTTGGTGTTAAGATCAACAGATACGGATCTTAACTTTTTTACTCAATCGGTATCTGTGCGCGTGACATTGAAACGAGCTTTGAAATAGTAACGGCTACGGATATTTCTTCTTCTCTACATTTGAGATATTCGATAATTATATCGTATGTATAAAAAACTTCCCCCTGATGTCACATTTCGTGGTGGTATTAATTTTTCAGTTTATTCTTTTTATTGTGCTTAAGTCATAAATATATTATCGTATAAAAAAGGTAACCACGTTACATAGTTAACCAGCTATGTTAACATGCGCGACTGGAGCCAACTAAAAAATGGATGGTGTCATAAAAACTGCGCCAGTTGAACCGTTTCGGCTCGGTTTAATATTTTATCTTTCCACGTTTGGATCTGATGCGATTCGGGGTGTACGCGTGTATCCGTGTGATTTTTTGGAATTTTGTTTATGTTTTTAAATAAATAAATATTGTACGACAAAGTACACAACCCATATGACAAGCTCTGCTTAGTTTGGGTCTAGGTGACCCAAACTAAGCAGAGCTTGTCATATGGGTTCTAGAATGCGGATAAACATAGTTAAATACTTTTTTTTTGTAAATAAATACATATTTTACATAGAAACATCCAGACCAATGCAAATATACATATTTGCACTGAGCGGGAATCGAACCCGCGACCTTTGGCTTAGCAGTCGAATGGACTACCGCTACGCCACTGAGGTCGTCTATCATATTCGTATTCATTCGGGCTTGACAGAAACAGTTCTGTAATATTGTTATACCCCTAAGTTCATCCTAAGCTATCATAGTAATCTTATAGACATTTCTCCTTATTCTTCCAAGCGCCAATTCCTCTTGAAAAATCTTGGACCCCCGGGGTACCTTTTGATTTGGCTTATCTTGGCTTCTACGGGAGGGACTGCCATCTGACCTCCTAACCCTGTGAGGAAGGCTTGTTCATACCAGAGCAGACTAGCAGATGAGGTTGGCTTGGGAGCGGAAGATCTTGCTCAACATCAAGATCTACGAGGCCCAAGCTATCCACCACAAGAATAATACTATTAGTTTTATCTACGGCATATAATACGCTTCTTATTTTAGAAAATGTGGGTCGTTTGGCAAAGACTTCGTATACATCCTGATTTTACCAACGCATTTAGGTCGGGGCATCCTGCAATGCGTAGCCTAGTCTAGTTGTAAAGAGACGCAATGTTCAGCTTCCAGATTTGTTAAAAGCTCAAATTTTAACGTTATCTAAATTCCATAGCACAAGGTACCTAAATTCACCTAACTACATATGTATACAAAGCGACGATAGCCCAGTAGACGTAACGGACTGCTGATACGAGGTCTCGAGTTTGATCCCCAGTCGCCCCGGACACACACCTCTGACTTTTCGTAGTTATGTATGCATCAATAAATGTTAATTATCGCTCGCTTAATAATGTGCCTGGTAGATGGCAATAGGCTCGCCCCCTAGTACATTGGGACCGTAACATAACTGGCGAATCGTGGGTGTGTAATACACCTCTGCCTACCCCTTCGAAGATACAGGCGTGAAGTTATGTTATGTTATGTATACAAATAAGCAAAAAAAAAAGTCTATTTGTAAATTAAAATAACAACTTTTCGATGAATTTATTGAATGTAACATGGCACTTCAACAAAAACATTGTTTTTAGCTTCCGTCTGTTTGAATAAGGTAATCTCTGAAACGACTGGGCCGACGGGACTTTCACTGGTGTAGCTAATATAACTCATATAATATAGGCTACTTTTATTTTAGTAAAATAATTAGGGTTCTTCGTAAAAAAAAATAAACCCAGATGTGAGACGCTGTCGGAGTAGCGGGCACAGCTCATCAGATATATACAGAATTCACTTCTGAGATTTAATGTGACTTTTGGTCAGTATAATTTTGTAAACTTTGCAGAGCTTTCTTGCAAAAATGTCTCTAGTAACATTTTTTTTTATATAGGTATTTAAACTATCATGGTCACTAACATAAGTATTAGAGTTAACGGGATATTTACCATGTGGTTCTAAGAATGTCCGATATTTCGGCACTGTTGCAAGCGCCATGATCACGGAGGAACTTTTTTTTATTCTTATTTTTTATTTATCTCAAAAATAAAGATACCTATACAATGATGGTCTTCAAACTGAGGCGTATTTTTTATGTTCTCATTAAATATTATAACTGGTTCCCAAACTAAGCCGAAGCCTGTACATTCAGTCAAAAAAGTATCGGGAATAGATGATTTGTGTATGGTTCCAAATTCAAACTTTTGTTTTTATTGATGTTGTTAGATTGGTACAACTGTTATCCATTTAAGCACGAAGTTTGAGTTTCATCTGTTATTTTGCTGTTTTTAGTTATATCATATCTATTGTGAATAGCGAATTTCATTATGGACAAAAACATCGAACAATGAGTTGTCCTAAATTTTGCATCGCCAATGGAATTTCGTGTTCGGAGTCACTGAAAATGTTACAGAAGGCTTACGGTGAATCGACTTTATCAAAAACACGTGCTTATGAGTGGTACAAAGCGTTCAAAAGCGGTCGAGATATAATGGAAGATTTGCCTCGCTCTGGTAGGCCATCAACGTCTGCAACTGAAGTTAAAATCGCAAAAGTGAAGGAAATAGTGACTGAAAATCCTCATTCAAATTTTTATACAACGAGAGATAGCCGCCGAGCTTTCTGTATTTCACGAGTCGTTTCGTACCATTTTAATTTGGGTATGAAACATGTTACCGCTCTGCTAGTCCCAAAAAACCTGAATTTTCTCCAAAAACTCAATCGCATGAGACTCGCTGAGGACATGCTAGAACGAGTCAATTCCGACCCAACATTCATGAAAGCATTGTTACTGGGGACGAGACGTGGGTTTACGAGTTTGACATGCAACAAGCTTAAACCGAAAAAACCACGCCAAAGTCGATCAACAGTCAAAGTCAAGTTGGCTGTTTTCTTTGACTATCGCGGTGTTGTGCACTCGGAAATCTTGCCGGAAGGTCAAACAGTAAATAAAGAATGTTATTTGAGCGTTATGCGGCATTTAAGAGAGCAAATTCGACGAAAAAGGCCAGATTAGTGAAAATAAAATTGTTGGATTTTGCACCACGATAAAGCGCCTTCGCACAAGGCGAACATTGTGAACGAATTTTTGACCAGAAACTCAACAAAAACCATCGAGCAACCACCATATTCACCAGATATGGCTCCAGCCGACTCTTTCTTTTTCCTAAACTCAAATTACCACTTCGTGGCACCCGTTTTCAATCGGTAGAAGACATAAAGGAGAATTCGCGGAGAGAACTGAACTCAATTCCGGAAACAGCGTTTAAAAAATGTTTTGATGATTGGATTATTCGTAGGCGTAAGTGTATTGTTTCTAAAGGAGCATACTTTGAAGGTGACAGAATAAATTTGGATGAATATTTTTGTGTATTATTGATCTTTTCCCGTTACTTTTTTGACAGAGTAGTATTTTGGGAGTCAGTGCTCAAACGATGTACTGCCATATACATCGTCTTCAATGAAACGTGTATCATACACTTGTAAGTACAGGTAAGATATAAGCTATTTTAGTTTTTTGAAATTTTGAAGTATGCTGACTTTTCCTAAAGATTTGCTTCGGAAAAAGTGAACATACACGGGACTGGAACCAGCGAACAGGCTGCGGGTAGCGGCTTCAAATCGATTAGATTATTTTTCTCCAATAATCTTTCGCCAGCCGATAAGATATTCTTTGATGTCATACGAAACAATAAAACATTCAATATGTATCGTACAATAACATTTTACTACTTAGATATGCGAATTTATATTCTCGAAGGTAATAAGTGGATTCACATAATGTTATCGTAAAGGGAAACGTCATAAAATATTACTCTTGGAAAAACTGTGTAGCATTCACAATTTGAACGTCCGTGAAATAAGTTTTTCCAACCGCGTGTAAACAAGCTGAAGTGTCAATGGGCTGGCGACATCTGTCGACGGACCGATGGCCGTTGGAGCAAATGAGTTCTAGGGTGGAGACCACGGTGGGACGCCCCTTGCTCGATGGATTGACGACCTGAAAAAGGTAGCTGGGATAGACTGGATGCCGAAGGCGGCCGATCGGCAGGTATGGCGCACATTGGGAGAGGCCTATGTCCAGCAGTGGACTGCGATAGGCTAATTGATACATGAACCAAACTAGGCGAATGGAAGCCAACGTATGTTATGGCAGAACCACATTTTGCTATGTGTTATTCGTTATTCGCCTTATTCGGTCGCATACGCCGAAGTGTGGAGGGTTCATTCGTCTAAATTTGCTCTATTCGCACGCATAACGCATAAAAGCACGTATAGCAAATACGCGTTTTTTTTTTTTTTATCGTGCGGAAATTGTTCACTTATTTTTTGACACACATCAACACAAACTAATAAGTCGTTAGTACCAGAGCAACAGCAGTAACGCATATATTTGGAATGTTCGGCATATCAAATGGTAAATGACGATCATATGACAAATATTGTCAATGGGGGAGGCCTATGTTCAGCAGTGGACTTCCTACGGCTGATATGATGATGACAAATATTTGCACGAATACTGCCTAACCGCATAAGAAATAACACAGCGAAGTGTGGATCCGCCGTTAGAAGCACCCCGAATGAATTAATCCCGCTTGTTTTCACTGTGACGTACATCTACACTGCCCCCTTATTCGGATTGAACCGTACCGTGAACACACACGTTCGTATTATCAGACACATTTAAGTTTATTAAATTTTACGCCAAGTCTTTCTCATATGTTAGCCAATTGAAATCCACAAACGACTCGCGTTACGACTGTGAATAAAACTAGTTTTCAAATAAAATTTTATACTCCTGGTTCAATCAGGTTTATATCGGGGTAGGAGGGAAGGGAGGAGGGCACCAAGGTCTTCGGTCGGGCCGTGCACCAGAGCCCTATCTATTGTTTAGCAGGTGCACCGACTAGCAAATGAGGTAGACCATCGCCCAGTCTTATGGTTCTGCCAAAAATAAAATAGCTGCAGTTAACACACAATACTTCTTGAATCAACCGGTTTTGAATAAAACTGCCTTAATATCTAGTACTCCATAATTTCCCTTTCATCCATATTCGTAACTGATCTTTCGTAGCCAGCTACGAATATGGTTTTTTTTCCTCGTTTGATAACTAGCTACGAAAACAGAATTAAAATTTTCGTTTTGTACCTGGTTTTCACAACCAGTTACCTAAATGGAATTATTTTCCCCATTCATCCTTTTCTCTTATACATGATGACGTCCTATAAAGTTTCCTTGTTACCGCAAACCTGCCAAGTGGCGACTGGGACCTTAAAATATAAATGGCGGTAGTCTTATATGATACATGCTGAGGCGCGCTGACTCGCTCATGTTACACTCGTTATTAATACTAAGGTTATTGTATTACTTTTCTTAATTCATGATTTAAATAAAACTATTGCTATTACAGTAAACTATTACAGTAGCTATGGTCACGGAGAGACTAAAAATGGCTTCAAACTATGAGACAACTCTCATAGTTTGAAGTGTAAGTTATTTCAAGTCTCCCCGTGACTATGGCTGCTGCAAAAGAATCTAAATGCCCGAATCAGTGTTAAATAGTAAATTACCACGAAATTAATTGCGATAAAATCCGTTAAATATAGTTTTATTCCTGAGTGTGATGTTCATGTCCACCTCCAACATTTCATTCAGGATGTCTTAAAAAATACTGTGATCATATAATTAGTTGTAGTCTGACTTAATCAGTTTTCCTAATTTAGGCCTAAGATTCTTCAAATAAATACTTAGGTACTGGTAAATTATTATTTATTTACTGGCTGGTTCGATTCCCGCTAAGTGCAAATATTTGTATGCATGAATATGTCTATTTGCATTGGACCGGGTGTTCTAATTTTTTATGAATGATAGGCTCACGTTTGACCTTTATCTCACCTGGTCGGAAGTGACGATGTGGTCTACGATGGATCACGTTTGCCTAGAAGGAACTTATTCACTCGAGACTTGAAGATTCCGAGGAGGCTTTCCGGAACACAGACTCAGACAGGCAATTCCACTCCTTTAGCTGTATGAATATCCACTATATAGCGGTGGCGCGTCGCTGTGCGTCTGGTCGTTCGTTGGTGGAAAGGGCTTGGAGGTATCAAGTTGTGCAATTCAGCGCGCACTCTTCGAAATGCATCCAATAAAAGACCGATAGGCCTGCAACTTTGCGTCGATGCTCTATGTTTATCCGCATTCTAGAACCCATAACACAAGCTAGTTAACTATGTTTACTTCGGGTCTAGAAAGCGCTGTGTAGAATATCGTAGAATATTTATTTATTTATTTGAATTGTGCTTTCAGATTAAACCCTTGTCAGTGTGTCAATTAATAGAATGTCTACGCCAGATGATAATAATAAATCTACATGAGCGTTTCTTATTGTGACGTCCCTTTTTATGGAATTACAACGAAAATAATGTCTTAACAAATAGAAATATTTTATCATCTATCTTATCTCATGTTTTTGTTGTTCTATTAACAAGTTTGTTTCATTCAGTCTGTAATATTTTATAGATAATAATTTATCCTGTATACTCAGTTTTATACGTAATTGTGACTTTTTGTCAGCAAGTTGTTGCTCCCTGCTTGGTGCCGTTTGTACCTAAAATGATCTCCATAGTTAGAAAACACAAATTGTTCGTTATCTCTGTAAGTACCGCATTTGTCACGCTGTACAAATCCCTTATTCAGCGCAACCTAATCACGCGGTAAGCTTTCCTTGAGGCAAAACCAGAAAATCATGTGTTTGCGTAAGAATATACTGTGGAATCCTGATAAAGTAGTCACTTAAGCGCGCGTGTACGTGACACCGCAGGTGCGCCGCGATCGCACCGCTGTCAACCCGCAATACTGTGTAGACGACTGTGACTTGATTTTAGCCAGGTGATTACATATAGTCGGCGTTAAAAGTAGATAATAATTTTCAAATTTAAAAAAATAGTTTTTGAGCAAAGTAATTAAGGTTTCCTAATGAAACTGCCGTGTAACTGCTTGGTGTCAACTAACATCTATTAAAATACTTCTTGATTTTGTTTAATATAATTTATCGTTTTCATTCGGATTTTTAAGTTTGAAAATTGTGTTATGATCATCCACTTTTGACGTTGACTATATGTGTAATATGCATTATGTTCATAGCAAGCAATATATTAGAAAAAGGTACAATGGTATGTCAATATCAAGCTGTGGAAGCATGGCGGTGCGGTGGCGTGTCGGCGCGATCGCGGCGCGTCTGTGGCGTGTCGTGTGCTAATGATGTAAAATATTTGCCGTAATTTATCATTGTATGTAATATAATATTTAATTTTTTATAATTTAAATCTTACAGGTGTACCAGCTGTTAAGAAACGAGAAAAGGCGGCAAAGCGAGAAAGTTTAGGTATTCTAAGCATGTATGTTATCAATGCACGTATATACGCGTCACATCGTTGTCCGTGGAATGAATACTAATATTAAATTTAACATCTCGCTTTCAATATAAGATCAGTAGACGGTTCAGTATCTTGGGAATACATATAGTCACGCCTCTTTTCCATTCGGGTAGGCAGAGATAACATTTTTCCTACTTGCTACGATCATGGCATATGCCTATCGCTTCTTCTACTTTCATACTTGTTTTCATACATGCCGGTTGTGGGTACTCTTGACCTGGCCTTTACTCAAAACATCCTCGATCTAATTGACATAAGTACGCTTAGGTCTTGCTATGATGGGGGCCCATATCGCTTGGGAATATCTGGATAAAAAGTAACCTATCTTACTCACTGGTAATTTAACTTTCCAATATGTGAAGTATTTAAAAAACTGGTACAGTAGTTTTTGAATCTATTCGTTACAATCTAACATAAAAACAATCTACCTAGTGTAGACAATATTTTGTGCTTAATGCTTAAATACCCAAAATACTAATGAAACTTAAGTAATGTAAATATCAAGGTATGAAGCGGGCCCGAAACAAAACTCCAGCCCCGTGCTAGGAATTCACCTGTTATTCAATGACAGCTACTTTTTAATAAAATATCAGTAGTGGCTAACCCTGCCTCCTAATGACTGCCTAGTCAACGAATTGAAAGTGTCAATATTAGTAGATACTTAATATAGTAGCAGTCTAAATTATTGAGTCCACGACGAAACGGATAAAAATTTCACGTGTAGATTTTTTCTGGTTCTGAACAACTCTGAAACAAGTTTTAAAAATGTTGTAAAACGAATGAAAATTTTCGGACAAACTTTGATAATTATGTGAAAATATTTATTAGAGCTGGTTCGTCTTTCGTAGTTAGGTTTTAATTTTTTAACTTTAAAAATACTCTGTACGGCATTCTACACAGCGCTTTCTAGACCCAAAGTAAGCATAGTTTAACTAGCTTTTGTTATGGCTTCCAGAATGCGGATAAACATACTTATATACTTTTTTTTTTGTAAACACATACATATTATACATAGAAACACCCAGACCAATGCAAATAGATATATTCATGCATACAAATATTTGCACTGAGCGGGAATCGAACCCGCGCCCCATGTCGTAGCAGTCGAATGCACTACCGCTACGCCACAAAGAACTTTACTTGATATAACACACGTTTAGGACTAACGCTGTCTTGACTAGATGTACTATGTAGTATGAATTTATGTTGTTGTATGTTTTAACAGTAGAATGAATGAATGAACTTCTGAACCAATTAGTATGCTAACTTTTTTTTATAAATTTAAATCGGTAAAAGTCCAGTTCCAGGAATACTCAAGAATATTCCAGAATACTCTGACCAACTAAGCTACGAAATATAATTCTTACGAAGTAATTATATAAATATAAATAAACTCATTTTTAGGGTTCCGTTGCCAAATGGCAAAAAACGGAACCCTTATAGATTCGTCATGTCTGTCTGTCCGTCCGTATGTCACAGCCACTTTTTTCAGAAACTAAGAACTATGCTGTTGAATCTTGGTAAGTAGATGTATTCTGTGAACCGCATTAAGATTTTCACACAAAAATAGAAAACTACACTAAAATTTGGGGTCTCCTCATACTTAGAACTGAAACTCAAAAAATTTTTTTTCATCAAACCCATATGTGTGTGGTATCTATGGATAGGTCTTCAAAAATGATATTGAGGTTACTAATATCATTTTTTTCTAAACTGAATAGTCTGCAAGAGAGACACTTCCAAAGTGGCAAAATGTGCCCCCCCCCCCCCCTGTAACTTCTAAAATAAGAGAATCATAAGACTAAAAAAAATATATGATGTACATTACCATGTAAACTTCCACCGATAATTGGTTTGAACTAGATCTAGTAAGTAGCTTTTTTTTAATACATCATAAATCTTAAACCGCAATTTACCTTTCATTCAATCAACACAAATATAAAAATTAAAAAAGAATACATTTTTATGTTACTTGCTGCTACGGAACCCTTCATGGGCGAGTCCGACTCGCACTTGGCCGCTTTTTTAAACATTGGATTCAGATACTTTCATTCTTTCTTCCTCTTTCTGTGTAGATTAATTCACCACATTAATTGAATGAAATATTGACTTTTACCGATTTAAATTTATAGTAGAATGAATGAACTTCTTTATCTAGTAGTAGCTCAATTAGAAGGTATTTATTATCTTCTATTGAGTGCACTTTGTAGATTCAAGTGACTAGTTGAAATATAGAAGAAAATCATCAGATGAGGCCGTCAAACTGAGGGCCACTAATGTAGCATTATTTTTATCTGCAATGGTAACCCTTATGCCTGAGACTTCCGCTTTAGCTCAGTCATAAAAAAATATTTACAATAAGGGCCTGCACTGACTGACGGCACATTACGGCGAGTACGTACGGTAAGGTATGGGAGACAAATAAGACGGCAAGTACGGGATTTTTATGGGTCGAATGAAAATAGGCCTTAGCTACATGAAAATAAAATTGAAATGTCAATGATGGTCATAGTAGGCACAAAAACAAAGCTATGATCGTCATTGCAATTGAAGTTTTATTTACATATCATCATCCTGCGAGCCTTTTCTCAGTCGGGGTCAGCTCTCCTGTCCAACGACGAAGCTTTCGAACCTTGATATTTCCCGTGAAGCGACTGCCATTTTTGACCTGTTAGATCAGTTGTCAGACGCGACAGCAGAACGTGCTCTCTGGGGCACGGAAAATTTTATTTTGTTATGTGTTAAGGTCTATTTTTTATTTATTCCATAAAAATCCCTAACTATATCATATCGCCAGTGAGTGCAGGCACTACCTCAAGTTTAGCTGGGAAACTAAAGAACGCGATGTGCGAATATGTTCTCGTCTCGTCTACATACGTCTTTCCAGGTGCTATGGAAATGCCTTATACCTTACACTCCGGCGTCTGAAGCCCGGAGACGGCGTGCGGGTTTAGCTAGCGTTCGAGTCCGACATAACCTCCCCCGCTTACCGGCTACCGGTATCCGAAGGGATTTCGGCACGAAAACAAAAGGGTGACGTCAGATTAATTTACCACAAATTCTTACGGACTATCGCTATAAGACATATCATCATCATCATCTGCATAACGTTTTCCTAGTTGCATCTTTTGGAACCCAGGGTCACCTTATTGTTTTTTATTGGTATTTCGGCTTTTCCGGGCGTGACTGCCTTCAGACCTCTCAACCCTGAAAGGAAAGTCTGCGCCAGAGTCTCGCCCGTTGTTTAGCAGGTGCGCCGATTTGCTGCTCAAGGCTTGGCAGGGCTCTGTACACTCCAAAACGTATGTAGACTAGAATTTAGGCTATCCAGAACAGGCCTAGGTAGCTCAGTTGGTCAGAGTGTCCCCCCTAGACCTGATGACTGGTTCAAGTCCCGTGTTGGATGTTGACTTTCTCCGACTTAAAACCGCATATATATCAACTAATCGTCTTTATAATCACGGCACAAAGAAAACTGATCGTATAAATTGAAAACGTTCAATGAGTCTTTTCACGCTTGTTTTACGAACAAAACAACTTTACATAACTGAGATAAAATAAGAGACGCAATGCGGAACCGGAAATGTAGCCTCCACGCTACGCACTTCCCGTGTCGTTTATTAACCTTAGGAGTCCGAGCTCCGTATTTATTTAAATAATATTTCTATCATTAGGAGTTCCAACTCTGCATTTATTTAAGTAATACTTTTTTTATACGTCTAATAAGTTATGATAATTTGAATCCCCTTCAATCTTGTAACATGAAATATCAGTGATTTAAATATTTTACTTGAAAGAAGCGTCTATTATAATAATAACTTTTCAAATTTATGTTAATAATTTGATGAGCCTTCTCGAGTGTATGGTTGTATCCAATTTAAAAAAAGAAAAAACCTCTTTATCTCAAAAGTAGGTATACTTGAAAGATTATTTCGAACCTTAAACTTAATCTTCGCTCCTTCATCAAGTGATCACAAACTGGACCTTTTTTGCCTAGATGACGAAAAAGATATGGCAAAATACTCCCATAGATAAATAGGCTGTTTTGGGGCGCCACCAAGACCCTTAGGGCAAAGCCATCCTCATCTGCAAGCCGGCACACCTGCTGATTGACGAACGACGCTCTGGCGCAGGATCCCCTCTCAGGTTTGGCAGGGCATATCAGAGTAAGTGACCAGCCTATTGGTACGACGAGCAACTGGGACTAACGCTATAATAATGTTGATGAATCATCATCATCATCATCATATCAGCCGTAGGAAGTCCACTGCTGAACATAGGCCTCCCCCATTGACTTCCATTTTGACCGGTCTGTAGCGGCCTGCATCCACCGAGTCCCTGCGCTCTTTACCAGGCCTCCCGGGCAGGCTCCTGGACAGACGAGTCCACCTTGCGGGAGGCCTTCCTACGCTGCGATGAATACTGTGAAATATGTAGAATATACTGCTTCCGGGTACATACTCCGGGTTTATACTGTGAAATAATTAAATCTTATTGTCATTTAAACGTTTCAGACATACCCGCTGCTAAGAAACGAGAAAAATCACCAAAGCGAGATGATTTAGGTATTCCAAGCATGTATGTGATAAATGCACGTATTTACACGTCAAATTGATAGCCGTGGAATGAATACTAATTTGAAATTTAACATTTCGCATATTATTTAGAAAGTCCAATGAACTGTATTTTTTTTTTCACCAACTGCAACCTTTTTTTTTTTTTTTTTTTTTTTTCGTGCGGAAATCCCCTCGGATACCCCCCCGCCGGCCAGCGGGGGCGGTTATGTCGGGCTCGAACCGACTAAAACCGCACGCCGTCTTGGGTCTGCAGACGCCGGGGTGTAAGGTTGCCCATAGAGCATATCCCTCGCACCCCGACTGACCCTGGGCCATCTCCGGTTTCGAGATGGCCCCCTCGGGTTTGGGAACCACGGTGTCCCCGTCTTGCCCCGGTTTGGGGGAGGGGCGCTAGTCGCCCCACCGTCCCGGCCTGCTTCTGCTGGGGTGACAGGCGGCCTCACCTGCCACCCCCAGGCCTGCGCTCATGGAGGACGGAGGTCGTTAAGCGACCTCCGGCGCCTGAGTCGCCTGCGACGCGAGGCGAGCGTGTTGCGGGCTCGGCGGGCCGGGAGGGTTCTGAACCTCTCCCGGGCGCGCTCCGCCATCTGTTTCGCGAGCATCACATGCTCGCAGAAGGAGGTGGCGGCGGCCCACGCGCTCGCGCTCCGCACCATTGCCGCAATCATGCTGCCGAGCGAGAGGACTCCCACCCCGATGGCTGCCACGAGGTCACGCCTCGGCACCTCCCACGCCGCACCAACTGCAACCTATTACTAAAATGCATGATATGGCACTGTGCGTGGAGCCCTATCAAGATGGTCAAATCAATCTCACACGCCAGCCGGTAGATACCTACGTTGAAATGATAAAGATCTCTTCAAGGCAACCGTTGGATGACAAAAGCGTAGCTTTACCGTAGCTTAATTAAAAATTAATAGTCTTTGTACTAATCTAAATGTGTGTATCACAAGGAATCTCTTTGAAAATTACTGGAAACTTCAACATTTCATTCAACTAATTAATTCAACCTTTTTTTTTTTATCGTGCGGAAATCCCTTCGGATACCCCCCCGCGTGCCAGCGGGGGCGGTTATGTCGGGCTTGAACCGATTAAAACCGCACGCCGTCTCGGGTCTACAGACGCCGGGGTGTAAGGTTGCCCATAGAGCATATCCCTCGCACCCCGACTGACCCTGGGCTATCTCCGGTTTCGAGATGGCCCCCTAGGCTTTGGGAACCACGGTGTCCCCGTCTTGCCCCGGTTTGGGGGAGGGGTGCTAGTCGCCCCACCGTCCCGGCCTGCTTCTGCTGGGGTGATAGGTGGCCTCACCCGCCACCCCCAGGCCTTCGCTCATGGAGGATGGAGGTCGTTCAGCGACCTCCGGCGCCTGAGTCGCCTGCGACGCGCGGCGAGCAAGTTGCGGGCTCGGCGGACCGGGAGAGTTCTAAGTCTCTCCCGGGCGCGCTCCGCCACCTCCTTCGCGAGCATTACATGCTCGCAGAAGGAGGTGGCGGCGGCCCACGCGCTCGCGCTCCGCACCATTGCCGCAATCATGCTGCCAAGCGAGAGGACTCCCACCCCGATGGCTGCCACGAGGTCACGCCTCGGCGCCTCCCACGCCGGGCAGTCCGCCAGCGTGCGCAGCCCTGAGTCCTCGCTCGCGTCGCAGTGATGACACTCAGGCGTTGGCTCCTTCCTGATCCGATGCAGGTGGTCCCCGAAGCACCCCTTCCCGGAGATCACCTGCGTCAGTCGGTACGAGAGGCTTCCGTGTCGCCTCTCCAGCCAATCCTCCATGATGGGCCTTACCGCCGCTATTGCGGCGTGCCCAATGAAAACAAAATTTTCTCTCAGCTTTTTAGTATTGTAGATAAGTAAATACAATTTATATCTTAAATATAAATTATCTATAACAAAGGAAATTTAAAGCCAGGAACAGAAGACACCTATTTTTATTTATCACACACAGGCAATAGTGATTACATTGTCATTAAATAAAATTTCTGCAGTCCGAGGTAAAGACCTCGGATGCAATCGGGACACAACGCTGTTATGACGATGATGATTGTCATTGAATGCAATATAATATTTTGTTTTAAATCATCAACACAGCATATCCACTCGGGGTCCGGTCTCTTTATCTTTCTCTTGATTTGGCTTATCTTGCCTTTTGCGAGATCGACTACCGCCTGACCCCCCCAAATCCAACAAGAATACTCCCGAGAGCCTCCTCCGTTTGTCAACAGGTGAGGTTGGCTTTGGTCCCGTAGACCTTGATATATACCCCCATATACCCCAAGCCCCTTAACTTTTCCATATACTTCTAAGACTTCTACTTTAGAAATTAAATTACAATTTGGGTTGTATTGCTAATTTTGGATTCAACTGCGATTGTTTTATAGGCTTCTTTCTGGTGTAAAAAGCTCAGATAAAAATCCATAGCAAGATTATAATAAAAATCTAATGAAATAAAAGTTCTTTCAACATCGGCTTTTGTTTAGCTCTTGGGTACGGGTGGTGCCATATGAATTGAGTTCCGTTTACTAAAAATGAATAAATAAGTAAAATTTTAATTAAAACATAAAACTTCTAAAACCACTAAAAACAGACACTGAAAAAAGAAAAATAACAGAATTATAGATTTAATTCAAAAGACAAAAATACGCGTAAGACTTTTCTCTTGAAGTTGGTGCCAAGCCAAATAGTTACCTACCTATTAGGATGCATGTCTTCCCGCGTAAGCGATGATGTCCTAAGCGTAGATGGAGTCTCCACATTTCCAGCAACACAAGCCAAACGGGAATCAGACGTCTCAAATTACATTGAATTTTTAAGTTGTGTTTCGGGCTTGTCACTGACTTCAACAGAAAAGTCTTACGCGTACATATTTTTGTCTTTTGAATTAAATATGTAATTTAGTTATTTTTCTTCTTTCAGTGCCTGTTTTAGTGGCTTTTGGTTAACAAAAGTGCATAATACTCTTAAATAGGGAAGGAATTTAAGGTACTTTTTGTCTGCATTCTAACAAGAGTAGTTAGTAAACTCATAGCTCATCAATCAACTGGACTGCAGAATACTGAGTCGTAGACCACAGCACAGTAAGTACAAAAGTTTTCTAAAGTCCTCTACTACAAAATATAACATGGTATGAAATAATAAAATTAAAACATTATTCTACACAATTGGAATACACAACATATACTAGGCTTATAGTTGCAATAAATTTAAATAATCATATAACGTTAAAATACAAAATATTTCCTAATAGTCATGTTTTAACTTAGTAAATATTGAGAGAAATAGAATACTAAGAATTAGCTGCCCGACATTATTTATTTCTGAAAGGTGCGCTTGCGGATTACTGCCGTTCCATGATAGGAAACATTCGAAGACAGTTACATATTAAGTCTAATCCAAATATAGCAAACATAACGCAACATACAAATACGTGCTACGTTTTATTAACTAAAACGCTACTTAAATACATGGTACCTACAGCATATAGTATAATGTAAGATTAAAACTATATTAAAACATTATCACTAGACAAAGCATATCATACAATGAATTAAATGATCATATACTACTCGGACTTTTTTTCATATCATTGTCATCATCACTGTCATATTCGTCTTCATTTTTGCCCTCACCCATAACTTCCCAATAAGACGGAGGCGGATCATTGTCGATATCTTCATTGGTTGATTCAATCGTATTATCGTCTATATTTTCTTTAATGACTCCGATCTGCACTGGGACATCGAGTACTATATTTCCATGAGGTAAGGGTAATTCTGCTATGATTCTAATCAAATAATTTCTGGAGACCAACTTGGAATTCTCTAAACTATATCTATCAGGCGTGACATTGATCTCTATAGACTCCTTGTGAGTGTCTTGACAGTTGACAACTGATGTTATTTCAACCTCAGTATTGGCTACATCTTCTTCATATGTCACTGCGTTTCGACCATCCACCTTGAAGGTGTAAGCTTCTATCAGTTTGGTTAAAACACTTTTTACAATCACATGACTATTGTTTTCCACTTCATAATGTATCTGTATTTTATCACCAATTGATAATGCCGAGTTAAGTATCGTTGCTTTTATTTTGATAAAGCCTTGTTTCAGCGGAAGCAATCGCACCAACTTTTTTGTTTTTCCATAAGTAATTGGTTCTCTCGGCAATCTTGGAGCTACTTCAGACAGAACAGTGATTTCTTTTCTAAAGTGTTTGTTTATAGAGACAAATTCAGGTCCTTCGAATTTCACGCGAATATAATATTTAAAACAGCATGTTACGTTATAAGTACTAAAATTTCTACAGATTTTCGATGTTGGCGGTATTTTGTGAGGCAAATTAAAACTAAATTTAATTTCATTTGAATCACTGGACGACATCTTGATATTTTCATCTCGAACCACATTATCTTCATCAATTAAAACTTCCTTAGTTGTGTAAGATACTCGATTCTTAGCACCACTATGCACTACCAAAACAATGTTACCCATACCTTTTAGCGACGTGGTTATTTTCTGAACTGCTATAGATTCAAGCATTGTATATTTTATCACTCCAGATACAACTTCACCTGGTTTAAAACCTCTATCTGGAGGTTTAAAAAAATTTATCTGACAAGATATTATTCCCATTTTTGTAAAACTCAATGAACACAATTTACACTCGAATTTTATATTACTCCTTCCGTCGTTTTGTCAGAATAACACAACAAAATAGACTTCAAATGTATTGTACTGATAAGATAATTTTGGTCACGTGTGCTTGTTAGTCATAATGTAGGTACTTTCTATATTTACGATGCTTTTTATCTATCAAGTATGTGTACAGATAGTGATAACTAATATTTGTAGGTTCGTAGTTCCAAGTGCTAACAGGCCCTTAAACAAACTTATATAGATTGAAAAACCACTAGCAGCTGTGACCTTATTATTTGTATTAGGAGTATTACTGAGAGGACACATGTGAAGTATCTTTTGTGGCAGAATAAAAGATTCAGTAAGTTTGACCTTTTGTCTCTTTTCAACTTTAGATATCCGTAACTAGCTTAGTGACCACGAATTGTCAAGCATAACATAGGACGTCCCCTCAATAGATAAACAACAATCTATCAGTATCAGGGTGCCGTGGGATAAAGGCGCAATACTACTATTTTTCGAAAAAATCGTTTGGTGAGACTGACAGTTGAACTGTAGCCTAAAATGCCAACTTCCATGAATGGTACTTACAGTTCTGAAGCTATGGCTGTAATAATTGAATATGTATCAGTAGAGGGTTTGTCTAGGATTTATAATGTTATATTTAACGCTCGCTGTCAGGATATTTTTACTGCATCTCTGTTATTAAATATTATCTTAACGTTCTACCCGATTACATTGAAGGCTTTCATCTCTGAGTCCAGGGTCCGCTTTGGGGAGTAACTGCCGCTAACCGCTGAACGAGGCTTTCACAACACTGTGAGGAAAGCCTGCGCCAGTGTCTCGAGTCCGTCGATCAGCAGGTGGTACCGGCTTGCAAGTGTGGTTGGCTTGGCCCCGAAATCCTCGATGGGCCGAATATATCCAACATCACTATGTTTAATAGAATGACTCCAAAACTATATATGCATAGGTTCAACAGGCTTTAGTAGAAAAATCTCAAAAAATTAATTTCATTCTTGTGGGGATTTTGCCATGAAAGTTATTTTATGATTTTAGCAATTCTATTCCAAACCCTGGGTAGTTCCACATATTGTTATAGAGAGAATTGTGCTTTTACTGCACTCATTGACTGTTCGTTTTACGATGTCACTGGACTGTATATTTGGTTCCCTTACATTCGACGGGTACTATTGGGTACTTTCGTTCAAATTGACGAGGTTGTTCTGTTGCTGTCTGCATTTGAGAGATATGTTCGAGAGTGTCAGATTTAGAGAACACGTTTGGATTCAAATTTCATGAAGTTCATATTCGAAAGTTTGAGACAATTTTGCTAAAGTTGTTTTAAGGTCAGTTGTCGTAAGTGAATTCTGTATAATTATAAAATTGTAAATTAGTTTTGTGTGTACTACATTTTAGATATTAAGAAAAAATACTTGGGTTATGTTAAATTAGCAAATCTGAGAACAAACATATTTTGTTTTGAAATTCTTGTCTGTTTGTTCACGTTTTGGTGCGGTTTTTATATTAGAAATAATTAAAATCTGCCGCATGATTGCAATTCGTTAAGTAGAACCGGAGATATGACCAAAAAGTGATATTCGACCTCCGCGCGGGCGGAGTCGCGGGCATCAGCTAGTTCTGTATCAAGATTGAGAGTGTAATTTTCTATGGATTGTAAGTTTAGGAATCTGATAGTTAGATTTTGAGTTTCGCGATAATGACTCCGTTATTGTTAAACACATGAGGCAATCGCGGGAACGGGCTCAGTACTTCAAGGGCAACAATTTTTTTTTATATTTAGCGCACGTCAATTTGACTTCACCTCGCCTGATGGTAAGCTGAAGGTAAAGTCTCAGGAAAGAGGGTCACCATTACATACACGTACCATGTTAACAATGGTGGCACTCAGCTTGACGGCCTCATCCAAAGAGGATTGTCGTCGCAGCACCGCGTGACACTCACCGGTCCCACAAGTGCTGCGACCACAATCCCCCTGCCCGGCTATGCACTTGCTGACCCCTGAACGCAATCAAACCGAAATTGGATTACTATGGAGGTTTTTCGCAATCGTGCACGGTGGTACCCACCCGGCCGAATTTTGTGACAAATTTGTATCATCAAATTTCTACCACCAGTACTAGTACTAGTACTACTACTAACTAGTAGTTAATCCGACTAATATTATAAATGTGAATGTTTGTGAAGATATTTTTCACTCAAGCATGCTCAAACGGCTAAACTGATTATTATACTCTGGAATAACACATAGGCTACTTTCTATTCCTGAAATATAGGATCTCATGGGTTGCGAGAACGGAATCTGAATTTCACTCACAATTGCCACGGGCAACAGCTAGTATAGATGGTAGAATGAACTTGGTGGTTGTACACCCTCCCATGAACTAAATATAAACGATCAAAAAATTAATTTGATTTCATTTTAAACAATATTGCTAAGTTTCACATCAAATTGAAGATATGGACAGAATGCATATTTGCATTTGCCCAAATGCAGTTTTTTTGTACAAATAAAATTCAGTAGAACTAAAAAGTTTATATATCACACTAGATGTTGTCCGCAGCCACGCCCGCGTGGAATTCTAATCCCGTTTCCTAAATCCTCGAGAAGCTATTCCAGGGATGAAAAGTCCAAAAAAATACCAAATTTCAGCCAGATCGTAGGATACTTCAGCCAGCAATCATCCAAACATCTGATCATCTTCACAAACTTTCACATTTGTAATAGTAGTAGGCAGTAGGATAGTTTCTCTTAGTAAGATTTACCTAACATAACTTCACGCCTGTATCCCCGAAGGAGTAGGCAGAGGTGTATTACATACCCACGATTCGCCAGTTATGTTAAGGTCCCAATGTAATAGGGGGCGAGCCTATTGCCATCTACCGGGCACATAATTAAGTGAGCGATAATTAACATTCATTAATGCACACATAACTACGAAAAGTCAGAGGTGTGTGCCCGGGGCAGCTGGGGATCGAACTCTCGACCTCGTCTCAGCAGTCCGTTACGTACGCCACTGGGCTATCGCTGCGAGGTTTACAATGTAAGATTAATTTACTCTTTAAAGCTATTACTCTTGAGAGTGCTTGAAATACCTTATAAAATTGAGTATCCTTTTCATCTCTTAGAAACAGGTCAACACAAATCCCAAGATTATATAAAACGTTTCTAAAATTATTCTCTAAGAAGATTTCCTTAATAAACTCGACAAAATATTAGGATAGGACCCGACCTTTTTGCTAATATTTCTGATTTGGCATTATTGTAACAACTTATTATCCCTTCCTGTATTTCCCTTTCCTAAAGCAGTTTTCAAATTTTGAACGGAGTTAAAATCAATCAAATGAACATTCCTAAGGAAATAAACTACGTCAGGAATTCAATTATGAGTTAACTTGTTACTTTTTTATATTATCGCTGGCACTATCCATATAATGCATACACAGTAGGTCGTGATGATACATTTATGGTTCTTTTGAGGGACTCGTGGCTACGTGATAACCCAGCAGGTAAGCACATTTATTGGTTTAACAATTTTAGAAAGGTTAGTCTAAGGATGGGTGACCCTTCTTAACACATTGAGACCTCTCCGTGCCCCGGAAAGCGCGTTAAGCCATCGGTCCCGGTTACCATATGAACATCTGTGACATTCGTTACGTCCGACAACGTGGTCTAAGTACAGAACTTCGATGTCGCCAGTGGGTTGTGGGCCGTTTCGTAGCTGGACTAAAAGTTACTGATGACATATAAGCATCATTGTTTAAATATAGATTTGTAAAATGTATGTTTCATCGCCATACGTGCAGTGGAACGCAAGTAATAGTAGGTAGTCAGAAAGAAAATATGTGGACGTATAGATATTGTGGTCGAATTTCCACTACTGGACGATCCTAATATCTTTCAGTAGATTTGAAATCCTGGATTCTATTCAACTCATCATCACCCTGAGCACTAATCGCGGTAGTATCTTGCAAGCTGGCGCTTTGAAGCCTGAAATCCTTCCCATAATTTGGCGTGGTTTGTTTTAATCTCAACTCTCAACACAGACGAAAGTCTGCGTGAGAGCATCCGTCAATCAGCAGGTGTACTGGCTTGCAGGTGAGGTTTTGAAGATCTTGTTGGAGCCCGTATTCTAATCTCTCCATCTCAACCAAATCCTTTTCAGTTCCTTGGATCTTTGCAGCAGTTGAGAAATCATTAGCCAACCGCTAATGATCTGTTAACGATGTACTCAAACATGTTTAGATTAAATACACATCAACAGATTTATATACGTGTTAGCGTGTTACTGATGTTCTAGTTGATTGTGTGGCTGGTAGTTTATGTTACGTTATTATAATAACGTATTATAATTTCTGATCATCATCGCCTGGTACGTTGCGGTATATCCGATTCAAGGTTGCGATTGTAAGTCCTGTTTATTTTTGTTTGTATGCTAATTCAAGATTGAAGAACTCACGTCATAATATACAATATGCTATTGTATAATTTCTGAAGAACTTTCATTGAACAATTTTGGGATACTATATGTAACTTTAATTTTTCAGAGACGTAGAATGATTCCAAACTTGGTAGATTAGTGATTGAGTAATCCGTCCATTTGTCAAATTAAAACTAATCCATTAATTGTTGATTGCTATTAAACTTTTTTCCCTACGGTAAATTGCTGATGTTAGGATCACTCCTAACATCAGCAATTTCACGTCAGTAGTGTTATGGCCAGGATTCGAAACCGCGAACCCTTGATCGTAAGGCCGACTACCAGCGCTTCCGATAATAAAATGCTTATCCGAAGGGATTTCCGCACGATAAAAAAAATAAAAAAAAAGGGTACTCAGTAGATTCGTGGCTGATTAATCTATCTGGTTCTCAGGCTAAAACTAATCCTTGGGTTATCGATTGCTATTCAACTTTTTACAAAATGTCCAATTATATTATTCTTCACATGTTTGAGTAGATCATTATTCCATTCGTGACAAACCTTTGGATAGTTAATATAAAATCTGAGTACACTCAAATAAAAGCCTTACCTACTAAGAATACCGTCATAGTAATCCTGTAAATAATCATATTCTATAACATTGATTACACTATAAACCAGTTAACATTAATTCTCATTGAAATGCCAGAACCGAAACTAAATTGATGTGTGATTTGCAAGAAAGTTGGTTAGAGAGCCTAATATCCTCCCCGAAAATTGGCTTACTGAATTGCACAATTTCCTGCGTTGAATTGTCATCCGATTAAGTGGAGTCGACGAAATCACCCAGTCTTATCAGGAATATAGTAGCAACGGCTAGATTACTCTATCTGGAATTTTCATTTTTCGTTATGGCATATTGCTTGAAATTTATTAAATAGATACCATCAAATATTTTATGCACCGTTAAGATGAAATTATCTTCGTGCACAGATCTAATCTTGCTCTATGAATTTACATGTGAACCTCAGACAACCTGGCTTGCGATTTTTTTCTGTTTTTATGCTTTTGTTGTAGGAGATAAAGCTGCCACAAAGACAGAAGTTGAGAAAATCTGGTAGACTTAGATCATTCTTTTATTGGCAGAAGATCAAAGACAAATTTTTGTTTTCATTCTCCTGTGTAGCATCAATTGTATTTTAAAATCATGATTTCACAAGAATATCTTGAAATTAATAGTAAATTATGAGGGTAGTCCAGTCCAAATTAATAACAGCATGAGACCTGTCTGACAAGGAAGCTTCTCATACCCGTTTACGCAAGTGATCTCTGGGAAGGAGTGCTTCGGAGACCACCTGTTGTCAGATCAGGAAGGAGCCAACATCTGAGTGCCATCACAGTGATGCAAGCGAAGACTCAGGGCTGCACACGCTGCCGGAGTGCCTGGTGTGGGAGGTGCCGAGGCCCTTGTTGCAGCCCGCGGTGTAGGACTCCTCTTGTTAGGTATCTTGCTTACGGCGATGGTGCGGAGAGCGTGCGAGTAAGCAATGCTCAAAAAGGAGGCGTCGGAGCGGATGTTTTGCAAAGTCGTCGAACACAAGTAAATATTTTTTTATAATCAATACGGTGGCGTTTGACCGCTCTAAAAAATTGTGAGTGGATGTGGCCGATGATGGAATACGCTTACCTACTAACCCATTTACTCTTTAAGACTCCCAGGTGTCAATATAGCTTTGCAGAAATGAATATTCAGACTTAGGGCACTTTGTGCTTTGAGTGTAGATAGCGCTGTGTAGTATTCGGTAGAATATTATTAAACTGTAATTCACCCTCTAATTAAAAAATGTGATACTCTTCGGTCTATTTTTAGGTAGATTTCGATGAAATCGATCTACCTATTGGTTTCTTGACTACTGTCGAATTTTAAAAAAAATTCTTCATAGGAGGTCTAGTTATGACCCCCTGAGTCCGAAATGACCACTGGTGAAAAAGTTTATATATATATATATATATATATATGTATGTATGGTTCCACTTCCCAAAATTTGCGGCACTCTCACGGTCGCATTTTTGCCCCGATCGCTTTCAAACTGCGGTCAAAAAATGCTTGGGTGTAAACTTAGTTTAAGTTCGTGAACGGGTGGAATCCGGCCTAAGGGGACGGTAATAGGGCCTCACTTTTTGTGAAATCAGTTTTTCCTCAAAATTTCACGTTCCATGAAAGATATTCGAACCGTTCTAATTTTATCCCATAGTATACATGAATACCAACAACTTTTAATTATAAACCTATAAGATTAAAACTTTAACTAAAAGTGGAGGGGGGAAAAACCAAAATTTTTCGTGAAAAAAATCATAACTTCTAACCGGTGAACATTCTTGCCGTCGCAAACATTTTTAATCGATAGGCCATTTTTAAGTCTAAAATAAATGTCTGAAAAGTTTTTCGCTAAAAGTTACCGTTTTCGAGAAAAAAAATTAAACATGTTAATAGAATAATATTAATTGCTTCACGAAATCTACCTTTGCGTTCCCCCTGCGGGAACGGATTTTTTAAATGCGCAATGTTATGTTATGTTATATGTATGTTATGATAAATACTTAATACGTTAATATACTTACCAGAAACCTTTTTAAAATAAAAAAGTTATTTTTACGTTAAAAGTTAGTTAGGGACATAATCCGCACGGATATTTTGGCCATTCATTATTATCGTTATCTCTCTGCGTCGTAGGTGTCCAAATGGAAGTTGCCCTATGAAAAAAATTGATACCAATCATAATTTGCCAGATTAGAAGTCGAGCCGTATTATATCGTCATCCGAATAAGAAAGATAATATAAATTGAGAGGCCCGCGGTTAAATGCTAACCGAGCAGATTAGGGCATTGCAAGGTTAAGCAATACAAGCCAGGTCAGTCTTAGGATGGGTGACCATTCTTTCCAGTAACACCCTTTCGGGCCATTGGTCCTGGTTGCCATACGAACATCCGTGGCATTTCGTTTTGGTTGTTGTTGGAGCTCTTTAAAGAAAAGTACGACAAACTGGTGTAACTACAGAACTCTGATATCGCCAGTGGATTGTGGAGGTCAGATGGCAGGCGCTTCATGGAAAATATCTTTATCTTTAAGCGGCGATAGCCCAGTGGTGTACGTAACGGACTGCAGAGACAAGGTCTCGAGTCCGATCCCCAGTCACCCCGGGCACACACCTCTTACTTCTCGTAGTTATGTGTGTATTAAAAATGTTGACTATCGCTCGCTTAGTAATGTGCCCGATAGATGGCAATAGGCTCGCCCCCTATTACATTGGGACCTAAACATAACTGGCGAATCGTGGGTGTGCAATACACCTCTGCCTAGCCCTTCGGGGATACAGGCGTGAAGTTATGTTATGTTATGTATGTTATCTATGTACTCACTACTCATATTCTAGAAGTTGTAGCCAGAGAAGATGAGAGGACTAACTCTACATCTGCGGACTGTGAACAGCGAGGAATTGGAATAGAAAGGTGCTCAAAGTTTGACTAGAGAAGGCTGGTTTCATTAATAAGTCTAAAAAAATAAGGTGACTCTAAAAACCCATTAGTTATTACCAGCAATTAGCGTTTAACTTAAAATAATTATTGTGCCTATTTGATGATCATTTGTTATCTAAAATAGCGGAAAATTATCTAAATATTTCTTCGAACAAAGAGAGCGTGATAATGAGGATATATAGGGTTGTCAAAACTACTAAAAATATGAGAAGTTTGATAACAACATGAAAATATATCTATAAAATGAACCGCCGAAATGTATGAACTCGCATAACTGCACCATATTGGATAATTCTTTTTTTTGTATACGGGATTGTCAGGACAAGGTTAGTATGAAAGATTTTTTTGGAAAGTACACGGGTAAGGTGCTCCAATTGCACCGAGGCGAAGCTAATAGATCATAAATATAATGCATCATTAACTGGTTACCACCAGGTCGGCTGTGTGGCATACCATCATAAAATGACAACGCATCTTTTCTTTTTCTTAGAAGAGGCTTTTCCATTGGGTGTATGGGTATACCCTACCAAAGTCTTCGGTGCTCAAGCTAAATTCATCTGCTTATTAACGGGCGAAGCTCTGGCATAGGTTTTCCTCTCAGTTTGGGGAGGAAGGATGTCAGATGAACCGATGGCAGTTGGCGAGGTAATAACCTAAACCACTACGCTATATTTTAAATGTTGACAACCCTATCATGACTATTATTACTTAGCAGAATAATTATCAAGATCTTCTTTAGCGCTTACAATGTTCAAAGATATCGATATCAAAGGGATGTCTGAACCAAGTACGGGCTATGTACCTTTTTTTTTCCTGCGGAAATCCCTTCGGATACCCCCCCGCCGACCAGCGGGGGCGGTTATGTCGGGCTTGAACCGACTTAAACCGCAACCCGTCTCGGGTCTACAGAGCCGGGGTGTAAGGTTGCCCATAGAGCATATCCCTCGCACCCCGACTGACCCTGGGCCATCTCCGGTTTCGAGATGGCCCCCTCGGGTTTGGGAACCACGGTGTCCCGGTCTTGCCCCGGTTTGGGGGAGGGGCGCTAGTCGCCCCACCGTCCCGGCCTGCTTCTGCTGGGGTGACAGGCGGCCTCACCCGCCACCCCCAGGCCTGCGCTCTTGGAGGACGGAGGTCGTTAAGCAACCTCCGGCGCCTGAGTCGCCTGCGACGCGCGGCGAGCAAGTTGCGGGCTCGGCGGGCCGGGAGAGTTCTAAATCTCTCCCGGGCGCGCTCCGCCATCTCCTTCGCGAGCATTACATGCTCGCAGAAGGAGGTGGCGGATGCCCACGCGCTCGCGCTCCGCACCATTGCCGCAATCATGCTGCCGAGCGAGAGGACTCCCACCCCGATGGCTGCCACGAGGTCACACCTCGGTGCCTCCCACGCAGTCTGCCAGCGTGTGCAGCCCTGAGTCTTCGCTCGCGTCGCAGTGATGACACACAGGCGTTGGCTCCTTCCTGATCCGATGCAGGTGGTCCCCGAAGCACTGACTTGATAGAGATGACACTGTGACTTGATAGATGTCGTCACGTAACGAAATACTGTAAGTTGTGTGCGTGCGTGGGAGTTTCGCAATTCGTGCATTGTATGGAGTTTAACTGCTGTATGTATTTTGTGTTGTGAGCAAGAAAGCTTCGATATCGGTACTGGAAGAAAACTCAAGCAATAATACTTCTATCTTATTTATTAGTTTTGTGAAATTTCCCGATGGAGTCACTCGAAAAAACAAAAATCTTATGATGCTGTTTGAGCAGAGATTTTCTTTTCACTTTGAGTTACATATTCATGGTAAATTAGGGAAGTGAATCGTAAACAGTTTAAAAGGCATTCCTTTGATCGGCAATTGCCTTTGCGACGAGATTTATTTACTTCAGTACACAGAGCTTCTCATTTAAATCACTGCCATCAACATACCAACGTATGGTTTATTTATAAATTTCACACTTTTCTGCCTGTAGGGTAGAAGATAAAACATCGAAACAAATTATTATTTTTTTGTTCGTATTTTATGCCCGTGCATCGAAACTTTTTTCAATCTATTGTTTACCCTTCAGCGGAAGTTATAGGCATAGTATACTTAATAGTACTAAGAAAGTTTATCTCTCTCTCACACACACACATATACATCATCATTCATATATACAAATATTTATTAGGTAGATTTCGATGAAATCGATCTACCTTTTTTTTTTTTTTTTTTTTTATCGTGCGGAAATCCCTTCGGATACCCCCCCGCCGGCCAGCGGGGGCGGTTATGTCGGGCTTGCACCGACTAAAACCGCACGCCGTCTCGGGTCTTCAGACGCCGGGGTGTAAGGTTACCCATAGAGCATATCCCTCGCACCCCGGCTGACCCTGGGCCATCTCACCACTAACAGCATCGCTCATCCTGTCTCCTCTGAAAGCAGAGGAGTACGGAGAGCGATGTGTTCCCGCCACGTTGGGTATTGGCCGACGATCAATGCCAACCCTATGAAGGGGAGAAGGGGAAGCCATTGACCGCCGCCCAGGGTGTACCGGCCGCTCCGATTCCGTTCCCCCCGGACTGCAGCGGGATCGGAATCGGAGCGACACTCGAGGAGGTTACCCAACACACACCCCAAAATCGATCTACCTATTGGTTTCTTGACTACTGTCGTATTTAAAAAAAATTTCTTCATAGGAGGTCTAGTTATGACCCCCTGAGTCCGAAATGACCACTGGTCAAAAAGTTTATATATATATATATATGTATGTATGGTTCCACTTCCCAAAATTTGCGGCACTCTCACGGTCGCATTTTTGCCCCGATCGCTTTCAAACTGCGGTCAAAAATAGCTTGGGTGTAAACTTAGTTTAAGTTCGTGAACGGGTGGAATCCGGCCTAAGGGGACGGTAGGGCCTCACTTTTTGTGAAATCAGTTTTTCCTCAAAATTTCACGTTCCATGAAAGATATTCGAACCGTTCTAATTTTATCCCATAGTATACATGAATACCAACAACTTTTAATAATAAACCTATAAGATTAAAACCAAAATTTTTCGGGAAAAAAATCGTAACTTCTAACCGGTGAACATTCTTGGTGTCGGAAACATTTTTAATTGATAGGCCATTTTTAAGTCTAAAATAAATGTCTGAAAAGTTTTTCGCTAAAAGTTACCGTTTTCGAGAAAAAAAATTAAACTGTTTAAAGTCCGTAGTTCTCTATATAAAATAATATTAATTGCTTCACGAAATCTACCAGTACGTTCCCCCTGCGGGAACTGTTTTTTTTTTATTACATGTGTATTCATTGTATATTAATTCTTTTGATATCGATAATGTGATGAATTGCATTAGAATAAAATTAAAATATTCATGTTTCCGATGATATATTTTGTAAGTTTTTAATTTTATAATATTTCTATTTGTTATCTCAAATTAATTTCTTATTGTTAAATTATTTCGATCCTAAAATTGTAAATGTTGACATACCTGTTGGTGTTCGCAATTTATCGTTCTGCCTAGGGAGGAAAGCGCCAATGTCTGTCACACAGTTTCTACTAGCACAGACACCGTCGTTACCCCTATCTTTCAGAAGTATCCATTTCATAATGTTCACTCTTGCAAGTTTGTTAATAAGATAGATATATCGTGTATTGAAAAAATGATTAGCAGGATCCGGTAGATGGCGCTGCACTCGGGTTTAAGGTTTTCTCACAAGGTCAGCTGGTAGGTAAAAATATATTATGGACACAAAACTTTACCTAATGCTGAACAAATTCCAGAATAAGTTCCTTGCACCCTTTCCTTCCTTCCGAGTTTGTTTCTAGAAACTTCTAAAGGTCATTTAATTAATGACCCACGAAGTTACAACGTACGTGACAAAGGTTAGATTTCAGTACCCAAATTCAGATTAATTAGGCTCTTCATGGCTAACCGTACGGTAACAACTTTGTAGGAAACTTAAATGTTTAGTCATTAGCCTTTAGTTAGATGACCCTGACAATTTCATGTGTATAATAAAAAGCTAAGAGAGCAGGACGTAAGAGGTCGACCTTGTGAACATATGACGGTCAAATTAGTGATGATTTTGAGCAAAGTCATTGGAGCACCATGAAACGTACATTCAAAACTTCGGGTCTGCACCAAATACAAACTAAAGATTTACTTTGTAATTCCCTATAGGGATTACATGGTGACTGCGTGATCAAACCCTTGCCCGTTGATAAATAAAAAAAAAACTGCTCCACTTTTCCATTCATTATGAATCAGTTCGAAACTTCATCAAGGTCAGAGAAAAATAATTGTGTTAAGGTTTCAAACGAGTTTATCAACTACAACGAAGATGGCGTTGTTATACATAAAGATGTTTTCACTTTATATTTTTGAATATAGAAAGCGTTTGGTGACGATGACGCGAGTTTCATGATTTTTGTTCACCTAAAACACGCGAGAGAAGTGTGTCAGGATCGTGGCAAATGGAGATCCGTGATCTCTGCCTACCCCTGTGGGAAACAGGCGTGATTTTATGTATGTATGTATGTAAAACGATCAAACGATTAGCACAATCGCGCCTAAAGTTTTCACTTCAAAAAAAGTAAAGCATTTACGTACCATGAACTTACTTTAGATTTTTTATGCTCTCTACCTTACCTTGATGTTCATGTCACATAATACTACTTTTAGTCAGGAGTAAGATAGTCAGAGCTGTATGCACTGCTACTCTTCCATTGAACTAATTGTTAGTGAGGTACAACCTCCTTGGGGTGTGTGTTGGGCTCCGATTCCGATCCCGCTGCAGTCCGGGGGGAACGGAATCGGAGCGGCCGGTACACCCTGGGCGGCGGTCAATGGCTTCCCCTTCATAGGGTTGGCATTGATCGTCGGCCAATACCCAACGTGGCGGGAACACATCGCTCTCCGTACTCCTCTGCTTTCAGAGGAGACAGGATGAGCGATGCTGTTAGTGGTGAGATGGCCCAGGGTCAGTCGGGGTGCGAGGGATATGCTCTATGGGTAACCTTACACCCCGACGTCTGAAGACCCGAGACGGCGTGCGGTTTTAGTTGGTTCAAGGCCGACAAACTGGCCGGCGGGGGGGTATCCGAAGGGATTTCCGCACGAAAAAAAAAAAAGTACAACCTTCTTATGTAAACTTTAACTTAAGAAGAAAGTGTGTTTATTTGAATGACAAGTTGATTATTGTCACTCACAAAATATATTTTCTCCAGAAAACTTGTGTTTCAATAAATTAGGTAATTTATCTCTCGTCAGGGTCCATAATCCATCTGGTTATGGGCCCAGTGTGCTGTGTGCACAGTCAGCTTTAGTAAAAAATATAAAGTTTTAGTGACGAGCGTAAAAAATGTCCGGTCTCCGGGAATTCGTCGGGGAGTTGGCCCGTCGAGAAATTACAAGGGGCCGAGCACTACGCATCGTGTAAATTCACCATGTCGATGGTATTGCAGCACGACGATTTGTGGGAGTGCGTACAAACAGAAAAAGGTAGTGACGGCGTAAAGAAAAATGAAAGGGCACTAGCGAAAATCTGTTTGTCGGTTGGAAAGGCGGCTTTGCCACATGTAAGGTTGTCTACGAGCCCACATCAGGCATGGCGAGCTTTGGAGAAAGCCTACGAGGACAAGGGGCTGATGCAGAAGTGCAGTCTACTGAGAACTCTCTTTAACATAAAGCTGAGTAACCAGAATTGCATTAAAGAATACGTGTCTAAGATCACGCAAGTGGCAGAACAATTAAAAGACATCGATTATCCTATTAATGATGATTTTTTGGCTGTGATTATGTTGAATGGACTAACGGCAGACTACGATCCCTTGGCTTGATGGCTTTGGAGAATTCTAACACGACCTTGACGAGCGATTTGATCAGGACGAAGTTGCTGGTGGAGAAAAAGAGGCGTGAGGAGCAAGCGGGACCGTCGGAGAGTACCACAGAACAAGTTTTCATTACGAGAAAGAATAAGAAACAGGTTCGATGCTTTTGATGCAGAAAATTAGGACATCTCAAATACAACTGTCCTACTAGAGAGAATGTTAAGGAGGAAATAAAACCAGTGAACAAGGAGACAGGTTTGTTAACTGCCTTGATGGTAATCATGGCAAAGCATCGGTGGTATGTGGACAGCGGCACAACAAATCATATGTGCAATCGGAAAGATATGATGCAGGACGTGGAAGTCGGCAGGACTCTTTCGGTGAATGTTGCGAATGGTGAAACGTTGCAGACGGCCGGTTGTGGAAAAGTGCGGGTCGCACTGAAGGACAGAATGATGAATATAACCAATGTTTATTATTTACCTAACTTAACTGCGAATTTAATATCTGTTAGTGAGTTAATTAGGAAGGGTTATAGAGTTATTTTTGATAAAAAGCGTTGTAGTCTTATGTCAGGTAGGGATGTAATAGCGACTGCTTCTTATGTAAATGGTGTTTATGAATTAGACATAAAAACACCGGGGGTTGTCATGAATTCTTGTGTAGAGTCAGGTAGCTGTGTTGAGATTCCTCAGATACAGGAAAATGCAGTTGGGTCAGGGTCATCGGGAAGAGCTGAAGGAGGCGCTGATGACAAGGTGACACAGTTAGTATGGCACAAACATCTTGGTCACCTCAATTCGAGGAGTATGAATTTAATGAAGCGAAGAATGGTAACAGGTATGTCTTATGTCAATACTAATTTTAAATCTTGTATTGCATGTATTGAGGGAAAACAGACTAAGTTACCATTTCCGAAGAAAAGTTTTTCTAGGGCAAAGGAGGTTTTAGGTCTGGTGCACACGGACTTGTGTGGGCCGTTAGAGACGGCATCTTTTAGTGGATCCAGATATTTTGTAACCTATATTGACGACTTTTCTAGGAAGATTTTTGTTTATTTTTTGAAGACCAAGGGTGAAGTTTTTGATAAGTTTAAGCAGATTAAGGCGCTTGTTGAAAATGAAACAGATAGGAAAATTAAAATTCTCCGGAGTGATAATGGTGGAGAATATAATATTAGTAATTTGTTTCAGGAATATTTGCGGACGTGCGGGATACGTCATCAAACTACAATTCCGAGATGTAACGAGCAGAATGGTGTGGCGGAGCGGGCCAATCGAACCATTATGGAAAAAGCTCGCTGTATGTTGTTGGACGCTTACTTGGATAAGCAGTACTGGGCTGAAGCGGTAAATACAGCGGTTTATGTTATGAACCATGTACCAACGAAGGCTGTCAAGGGAAAAGTACCTGAAATAAAGTGGCTAAATAAGAAGGTAGATGTAGCTCATTTTCGTACATTTGGATGTGTAGCGTATGCGTTGCAGCATAACACAAAGAAATTAGATCCAAGGAGCAAAAGGTACATTTTTACTGGATATTGCGATGACAGTAAAGGGTACAGGTTGATGGATCCCTCGTGTCCTCAGTATACAGTTAAAGCTAGGCACGTGACATTCCTAGAAAATGAGTTTGTGAAGAAGGTTAGTCTATCACAGGATGAAACTCAGGAGGAATGGTTTGAATGACCTGTAGATAATCCGAATGTTAGTTCTGAGGGAATAGAGGATAGACAGGTGTCAGTAAATTCTGATGATGCTAGTGAGTCATCTGAGAGTGAAGAAACACTAGTGAGGGACTTGTCTGATCCAACTTATGTTCCAGGCTCAGAGGAGGAGTCGGATACGTCTACTGATATGGAATATGAAGATGTAGAGGAACTACAACAAGAGTTGGCGGGTTTGTTGGCCAAACAGGAAGATATTCCAGAGACAGTGCAGGAGGCTCTTCATTGCAAAGATGCAGGGAATTGGAAACAAGCCATGAAGGAGGAATATGACTCGTTTCTGACTAATCGTTGTTGGATTTTAACTGATTTGCCGAAGGGAAAGAAAGCAGTGAAGTGCAAGTGGGTGTTTGCTAAGAAGCGAGGTGCTACTGGAGAGTTTGCGAAGTTTAAGCAAGACTCGTTGCAAAAGGCTACAGTCAGCAGTATGGCATTGATTACAATGAAACATTCGGTCCAGTTGTTAGATACTCGTCGTTGAGAATATTGTTATCACTTGCAGCGCAATATGATTGGCAAATAGAACAGTTAGGTGTGAAAATGGAGATTTACATGAAGAAGTCTATATGCAACAACCGGAAGGTTTTGTAGAGAAAGGAAATGAGAAGAAAGTCTACACATTGAATAAAGCTATCTATGAACTCAAGCAGGCTGCTAAATCATGGTATGAAAAGATAAATAATGTTATAGTTAATAACCTGAAGTTTAGAAAATTATTATCTGAGCCATGTGTGCATGTTTACAGCCAGGATAAGGAGTTTATTATTATAGCTTTGTATGTGGATGATATTTTGCTGTTTTCTTCTGAGAAGATACAGAAGAAATAGGAGGAAAATAAAATATCATTAAGTAAACATTTTGAGATCAAGGATCTAGGTAAAGTCAAGCATATATTGGGCATGAGAAATACTCAAACGGATAATGGCATTACCTTGGATCAATCTGAGTATATTAAGAAGATATTGGAAAGATTAAATATGTCTGAATGCAAGCCGGTCAAGTCGCCGATGGAATGTAACTTGAAGTTGCAGAAGAGTACAGAAGAGTGTAAGCTGGATTATAGGAATTTAATTGGATCTCTTATGTACTTATCAGTTTGTTTCAGACCTGACATTTCTTTTGCAGTGAGTTATTTATGCCAGGTTAATGATTGTTTTTCAGAGGCTCATTGGAAAGCTGCGAAGAGGGTGCTGCGTTATTTAAAAGGTACTCAGAGCTGTTCTATTACTTTTAAGAAAGGTGGTACAGCAGAGATTGTAGGACACACTGATGCTGGTTGGGCTTCTAATCTAACACAGGGTATGTGTTTAAGGTGTTTAATAACATTGTATCTTGGGAGAGTCGCAAACAGCGTACCGTGGCTCTGTCTACAGCAGAGGCAGAATACATGGCAATCTCTGATGCCTGCAAAGAAGCTTTGTATCTGAAAAGTTTTTTGGCAGAGTTGTTCGGGTCGGCATACAATATTAAATTGTATACTGATAATCAGTCAGCGCTTAAATTGTGTTCTAACAATATTATGCACGGGAGAACTAAACACGTCGACATTAGACACCATTTCATAAGGCAGTTGGTCGATGATAGAACAGTTTGTTTGAACTATGTAACTAGTAGTGAACAATTCGCAGATGTTTTAACGAAAGCCGCGGTAGCCTAGTGGTATGGGTAATGGACTGCTGAGTCGAGGTCTAGGGTTCGATCCCAGGTTTTACCATGGCACACACCAATGACTTTTCGATGCTTTTCGAAGTTGTGTGTATTTATCGCAGGCTTATAAGTGCCCGGTTAATGGCAATAGGCTCGCCACCTATTACATTGGGACCTAAACATAAACTGGGTGCTAGCACCTCTGCCTACCCCTTCGGGGATATAGGCGTGAGTGTATGTTATGTTTAACGAAAGCGTTAACTCAGGACAAACATGTTAAGTTTGTTAGTGAATTGTTTAGAGTTATTTAGTTGTTTATATTTTTATATCAGGACTGCTAATTGTTTAGTTGTTTTTATTCTTTAGTTATGTTTAAAAGGGAGGGTGTTAGTGAGGTACAACCTCCTTATGTAACCTTTAACTTAAGAAGAAAGTGTGTTTATTTGAATTCTTGACAAGTTGATTATTGTCATTCACAAAATATATTTTGTCCAGAAAACTTGTTTCAATAAATTAGGTAATTCATCTCTCGTCAGGGTCCATAATCCATCTCTAATGTGGTGGAACCAGTGAAACATGATTTTTGAAGTGAAAACTTCTTCAGCGGCTTGTAGAATATACTGCTTCCGGGCTGTTTGGCCGTGGTCCATCGGAAACTTGTGTTCCAGACGTTTCGTCGATCACTGCGGTCGACATCTTCAGTGGTACACGTCGGGACGCCGTCGAGTGTGGAGAACCTTCCTCGGCGGCGAACTCGGTGCGACTGATGTAAAGGCCCGAGTCACTGGCTTATTTATAGGCGCAATGGGAGGGGCTAAACAACGTGATCGCTCCTGATTGGTTGAGAGCTGCGCAACCGATGCGCTCGATACTGATTGGTCGAGGCTAAGCAAGGGGGATACCGGGGATGGTAGGCGGCTTCGTCATGTTTGAATTGTGATAACGCGCGGCTCTCAGTGCTGGATACCAATCTTTTTGGAGATGAAAACCTTCGTTTTTTCTATTTAAATTATTGGAATGCTTGAATATTTCGATGGCTTCTCGACATAGCCGTGGGAAGAATTGTGAAGTGGTGGCTAGAAACTTCGTATTCTGAAATTTGATGGTATGATTACCATCCTCCTGGGTGTGTTCCGCAACCGCTGACTTGTCGAAGTGGCCGAGGCGGCAATTTCGTTCATATTCTGAAAGGCGGGTCTTGACGGTTCTTTGAGTAGTGCCCACGTATACTGAGCCACACGAGCAGGGGATTCAGTAAACTCCAGCCGAAGATAGTGGGTCACGAGGGGTAAACGGTAAAGATTACGTAACTGCGTCGTAGGCTTGAAAATAGGCTTAATGTTGTAAGCTTCTAACAGTCTCCCGATACGATCCGTTGTACCATAAATGTATGGCAAAAAGGCCTTCGCTAGAGGGGCAGGTTTCTCGTCATCCTGGTTCGTAAGAGTAGATTTCCTCGGATGAAGAGCTCTTCGTATCTCCCGGGCCGAGAATCCATTGGCTTGAACGGCCGAGTCCAGGTGGTGTAACTCGTTTTGAAGGTGTTGGGGCTCACAGATGCTCTTAGCTCGGTGGACCAGGGTCTTGATGACTGACATTTTCTGTCTGGGATGGTGGTTGGAGTCCTTGTGTAAGTAACGGTCTGTGTGTGTAGGCTTTCGATAGACCCGGTGATCAAGGCTGCCATCCTTATTTTTGGATACCAGGACATCGAGGAATGGCAGGTCTCCGTTCTTCTCTACTTCCATGGTGAACTGGATGTTCAGATGGATGCTGTTCAGGTGATTCAGGAACTTAGTCAGCTCCGTGTCTCCATGACTCCAAACCACAAAGGTATCGTCTACGTAGCGGAACCAGACCTTAGGCTTCTTGGGCGCTCGTTCAAGAGCGGCTTCTTCGGAGAATTCCATGTAGAAGTTCGCAACTACAGGACTGATGGGGTTTCCCATGGCTAAACCCTCCACTTGTTCATAGAACGTGTTGAACCCGAGGAAATTACTCTTACGAACCAGGATGAGGAGAAACCTGCCCCTCTAGGGAAGGCCTTTTTGCCATACATTTATGGTACAACGGATCGTATCGGGAGACTGCTAGAAGCTTACAACATTAAGCCTATTTTCAAGCATACGATGCAGTTACGTAATCTTCACCGTTCACCCCTCGTGACCCACTATCTTCGGCTGGAGTTTACCGAATCCCCTGCTCGTGTGGCTCGGTATACGTGGGCACTACTCAAAGAAGCGTCAAGACCCGCCTTTCAGAACATGAACGAAATTGCCGCCTCGGCCACTTCGATAAGTCAGCGGTTGCGGAACACATCCAGGAGGATGGTAATCATACCATCAAATTTCAGAAAAGGAAGTTTCTAGCCACCACTTCACAATTCTTCCCACGGCTATGTCGAGAAGCCATCGAAATATTCAAGCATCCCAATAATTTTATATAGAAAAAACTAAGGTTTTCATCTCCAAAAAGATTGGTATCCAGCACTGAGAGCCGCGCGTCATCACAATTCAAACATGACGAAGCCGCCACCATCCCCGGTACCCCCCTTGCTTAGCCTCGACCAATCAGTATCGAGCGTATCGGTTGCGCAGCTCTCAACCAATCAGGAGCGATCACGTTGTTTGCCCCCTCCTATTGCGCCTATAAATACGCCAGTGACTCGGGCCTTTACATCAGTCGCACCGAGTTCGCCGTCGAGGAAGGTTCTCCGCACTCGACGGCGTCCCGACGTGTCCCACTGAAGATGTCGACCGCAGTGATCGACGAAAGGTCTGGAACACAAGTTTCCGATGGACCACGGCCAAACAGCCCGGAAGCAGTATATTCTACATGCAACGCCGGCCGTGAAAGCCTTAAGATTTATATTCTTTAGCGGCGTTGTGCACTTTTTTGTAATGGGTAAAAAAGGTTAAACTCGCGTCAGTAAACACGTGACCTGGTCGTAAGACAACAAATATAGAAGCGGTAATTTCACACTGTACTTAACAACCTTGGTGGCTCGTTCGTCTAATGAGTGGTCGTTGAGTTCGTCAAGACTGAGATCGATTTCAACCGAGGCCCAAGAAACACTTTACTTTAAACAAAGTGCATAGTGTAAAATGAAAAAAGTGACTTAGAAATAGCGAAAGAAAATGAGTGAGTACTTTATTTAATATATTGACGATGATGGTTCTGGTAATAATGATGGTGAAAAAGTCGTTGAAATTATGGATGGAAGTTGATTTTTCTGAGAGGTAAACTTTTTAATGTAAATAATTGTAATAGTTCTGAAGTGTTAAATTTTTAATGTAATATAAATTGTCATGTTTGTGTACGATAGCGCAATAAATGAATATTGTATGTTACCATATAAATGATAGTACTTTTATACTGATAATTAAAGCAATTCGCGCAAAATTATTCCCTAACCATTCCAAAATATCAAAAATGCACAACGTTAATATTCAAGTTTTCACTTCTGCCGGCACTCCCGGAGTCCAACCCGTCGTTTTTTTTAAGTTTAGTTATCTTGTTCCATTGTGCTTGATAATGGAACTAGGGAGAAAAACAAATTCGCACTAGGTCCATGAGACAAATTGACACTGGAACTACTGAGAACATACCCTAAAAACTACGGACGCGGACGTAACTACGGTGCCTTCGAAAAACATCACCGCAACCACCAACACGACAAAAGCACAGGCACCATTGAAAATGTTGTTAATTTAAAATAACAAAGCGGTAAAATGGGACATTTTACCTCTATATTTTTTTTTTTATAATGCTAGTAACCGAAATTACTAGTAGTCCCATTGACGCATCCAGCTAAGCTAAATTGCTTGCTTTAGGAGTGAATTCACGTTAGTATTGTAATTGCACGAATTCGAATACAAGGATCTCTTGATCGTAAGGTGTACTCTCCAGGTCTACATTGTAATTGTAATGGGTAATCGTTCAATTACGAGTAGGTACGTCATTATCGAAAAAAAGTATTATAAAATTAGTTGTCTCTAGGCCAGGCATTGGGGCCATTGAAAAAATCCCGGGTTATGTTAAACGATTCTGAGCTGATTTTTTGTTCTGTCTGTCGATGTACACTTACCAGATTTTGGTGCGGTTTTTTTGTTAGAAAGGTCTTGGTCAGACTTTCAGACAAAACCTGCCGTATGCAATTGGTTGAGTTAGAAATGAACCAAAAATCGCGATAACCGATATCCGAAGCAGTAATTAGTTTTAAAATATAGCTCATTTAACACATGGTTCCTTCATACCCATATTGCCATATCTATAATTACATTACATGATCATCACAGGCAGGTACCTAGCTAACTACGACTGGGCTTAAATCATTGTGACCTTTCATAGTCCCACAGATGATACAGCCAATTGACAGAGGATGCGCCGAGTGAACGAATCGCTTTTATGACATGGCCCGGACTTGAACCCTCATGTGACCTCTCACTAATTTAATGGCATATTGTACTTTAACGGTTATGGTAAAGTCGTTTTTGTGGATTGTTCAGCGTATATAGACATAGCGATATTGAGTTAGCATAAATTGAAATAGAACAATTTATAACGGATTATATCGCGATTTATTTGGTTTTATTAGTTGCTTTTTAGCAGCTATGGTCACGAGGAGACTCTCCGTGATCATGGTTTCTGTGAATCATCCGAAACGTTATGATCAGTGTAAGTAAGTAATAAAATCAATCACTAAATCAATCACGATAGAATCCGTTAAAAATGGTTTTATTTCAATTTGTGCTAACAAAATTAAGCATAAGTTCTTGAAATTAAAACGCTCATTACAACGAATCTAAGTTTAACGTCATATTAGATAGACATCAATGATATTAGGATATAACGTCACAACGCAAATACATTTTTGGTACACTTAGTGGCGACCACTCGGATTGACTTAGAATACCGTTCATATTAACTAGGACATGTATGTAAACCAAACTTAAGATGACTTCAGTGGAGCTGATCGTTTGCAGATGGAGCTGAAACAATTGACTCAATAAGTAATTATGTGCCGACCCCAGAATAGGGATATCCAAATAAATATCGAACTGAATCATATTATTCGTTGTTAACGTTTAACGTTGATATTTAGTGAGTACAGGGCCCCACCAAAACTGCTGATTACCGAAAGAGGCTCTAGCGTGCCTACGAATATGAAATGAAAACCTACTATGAAAGCCTTTTCATCTTGGGATTGAGAGGTTAGACGACAGTCGCAGTAACATAGAGCCAAATAGTCATAAAATCTTCAGATCGGTCTCAAGGCACGATAAATTTATTAAGTTTTGTGGAAACTGTGGACATTTTCAGAGCTTCATTTCAACAGATTATCATCTGTCTTTCGTGTTACTGTGTTTCATTTTAGAAAGTTCCCGTCTGATTTAAAATATCCAGGCCCTTTTATATAGTGCTGTTAATGGATAGAGTGGTTCTCGAGGAATTTTTAGTATATAATTTGCCAAGTTTTTATATACATTGCCTAAAATATAATGATATTTGTTGGAGGTGTCGGAAAAAAATAAGCCGCCTGATCGCTTTCTAAGAAAACGCTGCCTAAATTCTTTGAGATATAACAAAATGATGTATGGTGAAATTGTGTCTTATATAGGTTGTGGTGGTGGAATAGGGTCCCATGGGTAGCGAGACCGGGATCAGAAATGTGAAACCGCGGGCAACAGCTAATATATTATATAAATACGGTTGGAGGTATATAAGTGTGAGTTCATCTAGGTATATCTCAATGTAACAATAAGTACAAATTTATTTATTCTACTTGTTTAATGTTGGTTTTGCAATAAACATCAAATACGAAATCGACAGTGGTTAAAATTCTTCTATTTTTGATGCAAACGTATACATTAAATGTATTCTTTCCGTAAGGGTATTTATAAACTTGTCCGATTATTATCAAAGTGTAACGTTTAGAAAGTGAAAATGACGACGAATGTTTATGCATTAATGCGGCATTTGCATAAATGTAACTGCGATATGCCGTGTGTGTTACACGCATATTAACAATCTTATGTTTATACTTGTGGTTTCGTAATACAAATATTTGGATACAAGGCGTAAGTTGATAAGTCGACTTGCACGAAATTTTACTTCGGGCCACCAACCAGGTGGACACCGAAGTCTTAAAATCACGCAAAAAAAATCAAAATCTTACACCCACTTTTTATCACTTTTCTCGACGTTTCACATGATTCTAAGTCTAATTAAGCAAAAAAAATTTTTGTGTCGGTTTGTCTGTTGGTCTGGATGTCTGGATGTCTGGATGTCTGGATGTCTGTTTACGCAATAACTCAAGAACCACTTATCCGATTTAAAAAATTCTTTCGCCAATCATCTTGTTTGGTTAATGGGAAGAACTGATTAGATTTTGGGGTTTGTACGTTCAAGGTTTCGGGTACCTACCATACAAATTGTCCCTAAAAAACTTTTACAAGTGAGTTTCTTTCGAGTTATCAGAGTAACGCATATTTGACTTTGACATTTGAGTGACAATGACAATATGTATATTGTATATTTACATAAAACAACCAGACTCTGAAAGAAACTGAAATATAAACGCGTCGAATAATATGCATAAAGTCTAAGGTCTGTAATTTTGAATAAAAATACTGCAACAAAAATATCTAAGTTTGGCCCGAAGTTTGACAATCACTGTGATTTCCGTCCCACTAGTTTTATTTGTGTATTTTGTTGTGTAAAGTATATCGACTTTCTTACACAAAATTTCTTATATCTTTATATATAAAAATGAATTGCTGTTCGTTAGTCTCGCTAAAACTCGGGAACGGCTGGACCGATTTGGCTAATTTTGGTCTTGAATTATTTGTGGAGATCCAGAGAAGGTTTAAAAGGTGAATAAATATGTAAGTTGTTATCGATTGAGGCAGTACGAAGTCTGCCGGGTCAGCTAGTTCGATAATAAACAACCGGAAGGCCTAGGAAAGACTTAGCGAAATGAAGCGCGAAGCTCAAGAGTCGGCTTTCAGTCACAGTTCACTACGAAACGGCCGCACCGCGACTTTTTCCCCCACAACCCCCTGCGATATCGAAGTTCTATACTGAGACCAGGTTGTCGGACTTATTAGGGCTCCAACTACCTGTACACAAAGAAGTTCCGTTTCCAGCTTTTTCGTAGTTATAAATTAATATTCTAGGACAAATTACACCACGCCATCTAGGCCCAAACTAAGCAGTGCTTCTCATATGGTTTCTAGAATGCGGATAAACCTACTTAGATACATTTTTTTTGTAAATAAATACATATTATACATAGAAACACCCAGACCAATGCAAATTTACATATTCGCACTGAGCGGGAATCGAACCCGCGACCTCTGACTTAGCAGTCGAACGCACTACCGCTACGCCAGAGGTTAGACTGCAAGTTGACCCCAACAGAGTTGGAAAAGGTTCGGAAGATAAATCAAGCTCCGGAAAAGCTGTGTTCATGTTTATATCTCGCCGCGCGTCGCAGGCGACTCAGGCGCCGGAGGTCGCTTAACGACCTCCGTCCTCTATGAGCGCAGGCCTGGGGGTGGCGGGTGAGGCCACCTGTCACCCCAGCAGAAGCAGGCCGGGACGATGGGGCGTCTAGCGCCCCTCCAACAAACCGGGGCAAGACGGGGACACCGTGGTTCCCAAACCCGAGGGGGCCATCTTGAAACCGGAGATGGCCCAGGGTCAGTCGGGGTGCGAGGGATATGCTCTATGGGCAACCTTACACCCCGGCGTCTGTAGACCCGAGACGGCGTGCGGTTTTAGTCGGTTCAAGCCCGACATAACCGCCCCCGCTGGCACGCGGGGGGGTATCCGAAGGGATTTCCGCACGATAAAAAAAAAAGGGTACTATCAGGCTCCAGGGCAAGTGAAAATTTTAAATTAACAACACCATCTTTGATAAAGATCGTTAGCTAGCGTAGCGTGAAGCGATTCATCAGTACATGTGTGTCATCAAGAAATATGTAGTGTGGAGAAACGCGAGAGAGGTAAGCACGGTGCACGCTCTACTGAACGCATTTTTGTACATACTCTTAGTAGGTAGAGGTCTCACTGATAGCGATAATAAGTTCAAGAACTGAACAGTTTGTCAACGCAACGAAAAGATGGATTAAGTGGAAGTCTGTGTTAGATGTTGCAGGTTTACTAGAGCAAACGATTCTACGCATTCACTAGAGCACGTTTATGGTTGGTTTAGCTCGGAATTTTTACGTCTACAACATTGTTTTGTTATCTGTATATTACTACAGAATAAGTGCCAACGAATAAGAACAAACAAATAGCAATCAGGCCTTGGGTGACTGTGTTGTGTCAACAACATCTTATTGAGTCGAAGTGCTCAGGATAATTGTCTATGAATATTATCATCGCCCCATCGCTAATTCCGCTTGCATTCAAAGCAGGGATGTTATGGATATATAATTTCGGATCCGGATACGGATATGGATATTGGTAAAATATTATATCGGTTTCGGTTACGGTTATGGATATTAAATTATTTCGAATTATCCGATAGTTTCGGTTACGGATATTAATTGTTGTGTCAGTGTCAGCTGTTGGAAATTTGACAGTTTTTGTGGGTTATCTTTTTCTAGCAACAACAATTCTTCATACTTATCTTTGTGTTGAGATTTAAGGTGAAATTTGAGTGAAGTAGTGCCACCTCCTTTGCGTGAAAATTGTTTCCCACACTGTTTACATTTTGCAAAATTTAGATTCACTTGACCAAATTAAACTAGATTTAGGACGCATTTTTCCAGTCACTGACAATTTGTTTACTAATTAACAAGAAACCACACCTTTAATAAGTAATCGTAAAATAAATTACATCGTACGTAGGTAACGTAATCCCACAATAACCTCTAAAGTTACGACGACTAAACCGGCGCGCGATGGTCTGCCGGCCGGGCAAAAACTAAAACTTGTCACGACGTGTCATATTTACTATAAAGAAAGTATAACCCGTACGAATTAGCTGTGCACCTCGCGCTGTGTCGTCATTAGGTAGCGGGAGAGGTGTCGCATTCCAGCGAAGTGCATAGTTAATTCGTACGAGTTGTAGTATTTTATTTAGTTAGACTCCGCCCCATCCGAAACTATCCGAAACTTTTATTTCGGATTCGGTTACGGTTACGGATATTTTTTTATTTCGGATATCCGATAGTTTCGGTTACGGATATGGATATCTATAACAACACTGATTCAAAGTCCGCACTTTGTAGCCCGGGGTTCACTTTCCTACGTTTCTCATGGTAATGTGGTTATTACGGGAGTGACTGCCATTTAACTTAAACTTAAGAGAAAAGGCAGCATTAGAGCCTCGTCCGTAAACCAGCAGGAATGCCGGTTTGCAGTGAGGTTTGGTGTAGGCCCTGAAGATCTGGATAGGGTCTTTCCGCGTGAAAGCAAGGGTTTAACTGTCGAATGAATGTATATAACTAAGCGATATATCATTTATAAGTCAAATTTAGTTTGTTACAATAGATTTTTAGCCTGCTTGTTGACTTTATTTACTGTGACGTATTAAACAACACATCAGTCATAAAGCAATGACAAGAGTGTCGACTATTAATAAAGTGATTGTCGATTTTAACCACCCACCCACTTATCAAGTTATTAGTCTTTGCTTTACGTATTACGATGAATATCTGGGTGACCAAGCTTTGCTCGGTTTTTTATTACCATTTTCGCCCTCGAAACCCCTTGGTATACTAAATTTCATGGAAATGGTTGAAGTCGTTTTCGTGATTCAGGTTATTTAAAATACAAGAATTGTTGCTCGTTTAAACGTCATAGATAGAGAGATGATGAATATAATTTAACTGTCGTTCTATGACGTGAAGTTATATGAAGTGTTGTGTCACTTTGACCTTTCATTCTGTATTTTTATGGTACCCTAGCCAAATGGCTAAAAACAGAACCCATATAGATTCGTCATGTCTGTCTGTCTGTCCGTCCGTATGTCACAGCCACTTTTTTCCGAAAAACTATGCTGTTGAAACTTGGTAAGTAGATGTATTCTGTGAACCGCATTAAGATTTTCATACAAAAATAGAAAAAACAATTAATTTTGGGGGTTCCCAACTTAGAACTGAAACTCAAAAAATTTTTTCATCAAACCCATACGTGTGTAGGTACATCTATGGATAGGTCTTCAAAAATGATATTTAAGTTCCTAATATCATTATTTACTAAACTGAATAGTTTGCGCGAGAGACACTTCCAAAGTGGTAAAATGTCCCCCCCCCCCCTGTAACTTCTAAAATAAGAGAATGATACAACAAAAAAATTGTGATCTACATTTCCATGTAAACTTCCATCGAAAATTTGTTTGAACGAGATATAGTAAGTATTTTTTTTTAATACGTCATAAATCTTAAACCACAATTTACCTTTCATTCAATTAACTCACTTATAAGATTTTACTTGCTGCTACGGAACCCTTTATGGGCGTGTCTGACTCGCGCTTGGCCGGCAATTCTGTGAATATTTCAAGTGTCTACCTACCTGTTGCCGTTATTATTATCTATCAAAAAACGGCAAAAAAATTACGTTTGTTATATGGGGGCCTTCCTTAAATATTTTTTTATTCTGTTTTTTGTGTACTTACGATCGATTCCTTTGATAATTTATATAGCAAAATAACATTTGCCGGATCAGTTAGCAATAAATACTCGTGCAATAAGAACTTCCCGACTTTTAAGTTACACCCTAGCAATGGAACCCCACCTCTTGTATCGCAATAAAGTCAGCTGGTACGCGGCCGCGTACGGTACGCAAAAACGACTTAATTAAACACCTCATCGCGACCACCATTTACGTTATTAACGGTTGCTTAGCGAAGGAAAAGTCAATTTACTTCACGTGTTGTGTAAAAAACCAAATGCCAGAGATAACCTTCGTGGCATCATATTTGGCCATAGTTGTAAACGCTTGCAGGTTCGGCGTACTCTTGATTCTAGACCATTTAAATTAGTGTGTCATTTTACTACGTTCTATAAAAAAAACAACTTTATACCAGCTTTTATATTAAGACTACCTGACCCCGTTTCACCCTCTTAGGAGTAAAAAGCCGATGTAGTCGATTTTTTCTTTCCCAGAATTATTTTATTATATTTATTATTTTGAAAATACCGGACTTCATCCCTTATTTTATCCTCTGAGGAGTGAAAAACAAAGAATATCTGAGAGCATCATAACTTAAAAAGTTTAATTACCTAATTACTTTAATACGGCCCGACAATAAGCTAATGATAAGATTACCTACTAATAAGATCAGCGGTATTAATAAGATAAGATGAGAATAAACGTTAAAGTGAAACTTCTAACGGGCTTTAAAAGTATTGCGCTAAATAGGCCAGGCTGCCTCAAAATGACGTGCAATTTTTTATATTTTTTTCATTTTAATCTCAACCTACGGCGACTCGCTCCAGCTTCATATTAGAGCAATTTCATTTTCCGTTCTTAAACAATTTATTTACGGTGCATTATACAGATAAATCTTCCGTAAAAAATATCTATATATAATAAGAACCGTATCATCCGTTATGTGGTGTACAAGAAGTTAGCGCAGAAACAGACTGGTAAAATAAAAGTAACTATATTTTATACTTGGTGATAATGTTGTTATCACATAAATAATATTACAATATTGCCTAACAATTGTTTTGGTGCTATTACGCATATTTTGGATTCAATAACACTGGAACGTTTAAAGCGGAAATATGCTTTGGAATGTGTTAATCTAATTCCGTTTACATAAAGTTTTACAGCGAAAGTGGTCGGCCACCTTTACAACTTTACTTGCTGTTGTGTATGTTATGTTGCTCGTTTAAACGTCATAGATAGAGAGATGATGAATATAATTTAACTGTCGTTCTATGACGTGAAGTTATATGAAGTGTTGTGTCACTTTGACCTTTCATTCTGTATTTTTATGGTACCCTAGCCAAATGGCTAAAAACAGAACCCATATAGATTCGTCATGTCTGTCTGTCTGTCCGTCCGTATGTCACAGCCACTTTTTTCCGAAAAACTATGCTGTTGAAACTTGGTAAGTAGATGTATTCTGTGAACCGCATTAAGATTTTCATACAAAAATAGAAAAAACAATTAATTTTGGGGGTTCCCAACTTAGAACTGAAACTCAAAAAATTTTTTCATCAAACCCATACCTACACACACATCTATGGATAGGTCTTCAAAAATGATATTTAAGTTCCTAATATCATTATTTACTAAACTGAATAGTTTGCGCGAGAGACACTTCCAAAGTGGTAAAATGTCCCCCCCCCCCCTGTAACTTCTAAAATAAGAGAATGATACAACAAAAAAATTGTGATCTACATTTCCATGTAAACTTCCATCGAAAATTTGTTTGAACGAGATATAGTAAGTATTTTTTTTTAATACGTCATAAATCTTAAACCACAATTTACCTTTCATTCAATTAACTCACTTATAAGATTTTACTTGCTGCTACGGAACCCTTTATGGGCGTGTCTGACTCGCGCTTGGCCGGCAATTCTGTGAATATTTCAAGTGTCTACCTACCTGTTGCCGTTATTATTATCTATCAAAAAACGGCAAAAAAATTACGTTTGTTATATGGGGGCCTTCCTTAAATATTTTTTTATTCTGTTTTTTGTGTACTTACGATCGATTCCTTTGATAATTTATATAGCAAAATAACATTTGCCGGATCAGTTAGCAATAAATACTCGTGCAATAAGAACTTCCCGACTTTTAAGTTACACCCTAGCAATGGAACCCCACCTCTTGTATCGCAATAAAGTCAGCTGGTACGCGGCCGCGTACGGTACGCAAAAACGACTTAATTAAACACCTCATCGCGACCACCATTTACGTTATTAACGGTTGCTTAGCGAAGGAAAAGTCAATTTACTTCACGTGTTGTGTAAAAAACCAAATGCCAGAGATAACCTTCGTGGCATCATATTTGGCCATAGTTGTAAACGCTTGCAGGTTCGGCGTACTCTTGATTCTAGACCATTTAAATTAGTGTGTCATTTTACTACGTTCTATAAAAAAAACAACTTTATACCAGCTTTTATATTAAGACTACCTGACCCCGTTTCACCCTCTTAGGAGTAAAAAGCCGATGTAGTCGATTTTTTCTTTCCCAGAATTATTTTATTATATTTATTATTTTGAAAATACCGGACTTCATCCCTTATTTTATCCTCTGAGGAGTGAAAAACAAAGAATATCTGAGAGCATCATAACTTAAAAAGTTTAATTACCTAATTACTTTAATACGGCCCGACAATAAGCTAATGATAAGATTACCTACTAATAAGATCAGCGGTATTAATAAGATAAGATGAGAATAAACGTTAAAGTGAAACTTCTAACGGGCTTTAAAAGTATTGCGCTAAATAGGCCAGGCTGCCTCAAAATGACGTGCAATTTTTTATATTTTTTTCATTTTAATCTCAACCTACGGCGACTCGCTCCAGCTTCATATTAGAGCAATTTCATTTTCCGTTCTTAAACAATTTATTTACGGTGCATTATACAGATAAATCTTCCGTAAAAAATATCTATATATAATAAGAACCGTATCATCCGTTATGTGGTGTACAAGAAGTTAGCGCAGAAACAGACTGGTAAAATAAAAGTAACTATATTTTATACTTGGTGATAATGTTGTTATCACATAAATAATATTACAATATTGCCTAACAATTGTTTTGGTGCTATTACGCATATTTTGGATTCAATAACACTGGAACGTTTAAAGCGGAAATATGCTTTGGAATGTGTTAATCTAATTCCGTTTACATAAAGTTTTACAGCGAAAGTGGTCGGCCACCTTTACAACTTTACTTACAAGTATAAAGTTTAAAAAACTGTAACCGGACTATGGTTTTTTTTTTTTACGTGCGGATATCCCTTCGGATACCCCCCCGCCGGCCAGCGGGGGTGGTTATGTCGTGTATCGACTAAGACTAAGACTTTTTCCTCCCCAAGTGTCCGTTGCCGGGCACCCCGGGTAAGCCCTCGAAAGGATAACCCCAGGGTTGCCGGTGAGTCGGCCAACTGCCGTCCTCAGGCCCCGATCATGGAGGTCGGTAGTCCCGGGCGTAGATGAGTCTGCGGCGTCCTCGCCGCAGACTACGAAACTCGAGGAGCAGGGTTCTCTCCCGCTCCCTCTCCGCCGTCTCTTTCGCGCGCATTACCTGCTCGCAGAAAGAGGCGGCGGCGTGCCAGTTGCTCCCGTCGGAGACCACGGCCCTCACTATGGTCTCCAACGAGAGAACGTCGACGCCCAGGACCGCAACGAGATCCCGGCGTTGACTCGCACACGCAGGGCACTCCACCAACGTGTGGAGCGCCGTGTCTTCGGCCAGGATCCTCGCAGTGCTGGCACTGCGGCGTTGTCTCCCGGTGGATGCGCCATAGATACTTACCGAAACACCCGTGTCCTGTAAATATCTGGCACATCCGGTAGGAGAGGTCCCCATGGTCCCTCTCCAACCACTCCTTCATAATCGGTCTCACCGACGCAATAGTGGATTCCCCCCACCTTGGATGCTCAAGTCGCACCCTCCATGTCTCCATGAGTTCCTGACGGAGCAGGGACCGCTGAGCCCTGATTTCTCGGGGCTCCGGCCTATGGCCCCGCTCCAGCGCTTCCTTGCGCCACTGGTACAGCAGCGCAAGGGCTCTCGCTTCCAGGTCCCATGGAGGGGTCCCGGCTAGGAGACATGCCGCCTCGACGGAGATCGTGCGATACCCCCTGATGACTCTAACGGCCATCGCCTTTATGGCCACATTGCGGGCCGCCAGAGTCTCACGAGTCATACAGGGGCCCCGTTAGGTCCATGCTTCGCACGATCCCCAGGTACAGTCTCCTAGTGGGGGCGTTGGGTCCCTTAACGCTGGGCATCAGCCGCGATAGCGCGGCCGCAGCCCCCCTCAGTTTCGAGACCAGACTTCGGAGATGACGATGCCTGTAAAAACACATAGCCTCGGATTTGTGGAGAGCCACCTCGAGTCCCAGCCGCCGTATTCGACCCATGACTTGAGTAACCCCTGCCGTGGCCTTTAGTGCCCCGCTTCGGTATGTTGCTCCCCGCGCCAAACCAGACTATGGTAAAGTTAAAAATATAGACGTGAAAGAGTAATTTTTTGAGGAATAGTAAAAAATTGTTCCTAATCTCTACGGGTAGATGGCGTTAATAGTATTTTTATCCATCCAAAATATGTCACTATATTTTTCTCCCCTTTCATTTGACATCACACTCGAAACGGTAGCCAATTTTTTATTCCCCGCTGGCCGGCGGGGGGGTATCCGAAGGGATTTCCGCACGTTAAAAAAAAAAAAAAAGGCCTCATATTCTTGGATTTAACATCCGTTACGTTGATGTTATTCGTATAAAATGTAGCGTATTGCACCCATATCATGTACTAAATCGATTGACACCTCATTTGAGGAGCAATTTTTTTTTAATATTAGATGTGCCCAGCCTAATACATTGACCGCCACCTCACTTGCTTCGTCTTCGATTGTGCAGGTGTTGGGGAGCAGTGGGCACGACAATAGGTGGTACATTGTTTGTAGGGGTGCATCACAGTCACAGCCACCACCCCCCGCATCCAGGTAGCCCCATTTTACCCGGTTTGCCCTGCAGCAGTCGACCTGGGACCTTACCATGTGTTGTTTAGTGCAGCATCAACCTCCTTCGCAAGAGCAGAGCGGTGCCATACTGGGCACGCGAATTCACCCGCCGAGAACGAAAGTGCGAGGCTGGTTGTACTGGCAAAATGTGGAGCTGTCCCCCGGATGTAGATGTTAAGTGTCGAACTAAGTAGTTCCTGCTCGCCACTTTTTGCTTAGTGTAGAGACAGTGGGCTTTATATGTGAGAGCGCGGTCGAGGGTAACACCAAGGTAGCTCGACACGGCGCCATATGATTTTAAGGGGAAGTTTTGTATCCCGGTTGCACATGTGGATAGCACAAGACTGGATCTTTGACGGGTTGGGTCGTAATCCGTTGCGTTCGTAGTATCGGTCGAGACTTTCCAATGCTGTCCCTAATTTAGTCTCAGCCTCATCAAAACTAGGTGTTTGAGCGCTCATCCGCGTATAGGAAGTGTTTTCTACTTATGGCTATTAGCTGGTCATTTAAAAAGTTCTGGAGCCAAAACACTTCCCTGCAGTAGCCCATTCTTTTGAACGCGCCATCGGCTTTTTTTGTCATGCATGTGTACCTGGAAGCTGCGGTTTGTAAGGAGCTCCCTCAGAATTTGGATGAAAACTATGTCATTGGTCATCTTGTGCACTTTGACAAGGAGCCTCTTTATGTTGACTGTGTCGCTATGTTTGCTGTATGCTGTACGCCGCTGACAAGTCCACAAATACGACACCGGTTATTTGTTCAGTTTCAAAGCCATCTTCAATGTACTAAGTCTGAGAACTTGGCTGGTGCACGATTTACCAGGTCTGAATCCAGCGTGTTCGGGAATGAGATTAGCCTCCAGAATGTGAAGGCGATTCAGCAACCACAATTTTATTCATGTATTTATTTCAATGTAAAGATCGTTGGTAAATTTGTTATTGTTTAGCAACTTCGACTACACTATCACAGCACAAAATATTCTTGCACCACTAAGACCTCATGGATCTATTTGAGTTCAAGTGAGCCGTTACGTAAATCGTAATCGTTGGGTACCAACATTAAATATATTACATAAATGTAATATCTGTATTAAAATGTTTCATCTTCTTATGCAGTTCCGGTATGTTTTTAATTAATATTTTAAAAGAATTGTAGTATGTTGTACAATGTTGACCTATAGACCATTACGTGGTTCCGGTATTTATAAATATACTACTCATTTTAATTTTAAAAACCAGCCAAGTGCGAGTCGGACTCGCCCATGAAGGGTTCCGTAGCTGTAAGTAACATAATAATGTTTGTTTTAATTTTTATATTTGAGTTGATAGAATGAAAGGCAAAATGCGGTTTACGATTTATGACGTATTAAAAAAACAACTTACTAGATCTCGTTCAATCCAATTTTCGGTGGAAGTTTACATGGTAATGTACATCTTATATTTTTTTTTAGTTTTATCATTCTCTTATTTTAGAAGTTACTGGGGGGGAGGGGGGGCTCGAATTTCACCACTTTGGAAGTGTCTCCCGCGCAAACTAATCAGTTTAGAAAAAAATTATATGAGAAACCTCAATATCATGGTTCAACAATAAACCTAGATACACGTATGGGTTTGATAAAAAAAAATATTGACTTTCAGTTCTAACTATGGGAACCCCCAAAATAGTTCTTATAGTTTCGGAAAAAGTGGCTGTGACATACGGCCGGACAGACAGACAGACAGACAGACATGACGAATCTATAAGGGTTCCGTTTTTTGCCATTTGGCTACGAAACCCTAAAAACACTTGTTTCACGTTTCCGTTAACATAATATATTTATTATTGTGTACAATAATCTCATTTTACATCTTTTCACAACCAGTCTTCGATTTAAAAATTCACACGATTGTGATATGACAACAAGAATGTTAAATGTAATTCTCTCAAAGACAGCTTCAGCTTCAGTATATTGCAATATTTTAATATTTCCCGGTCGTTGATATATTTATATTCTGCTTTATACTCGTACAAGGAAACTGGAAGCTGTTCTGCTATCGAATTTAATGTGCCCATTATATATGAAGCATGAATTTTGAACAGTAAAAACCACATTCACAAAGCATATCGCCTTATTCCTCCTACCAAGAACCGTGTATTATTTTTCTCTGTTGCTTTTCCTTGCCAGTTCATGTTTCTAAGAATCGAAAATGTCGTTACGGTTTCAAAAATAAGGTTTGGTGTATAATCGAAAGATATGGTGCAACTTATAGTTTTATTTTTATTTTCAAAACAATAGTTTAGAGGGGTACCTGCACAGAATACTTGTGCTGTTCTTGAAAGCTTGTAGCGCAAATAGAAAACGGAATAAGGAATAACTTGCAGGTCTTGCATAAAATTATTATTTTCGTTATAGTGCGACTACATTTTTGAATAATAGATTGTTTTAAAAAAAATATTTATATTTAAGTATCGAATAACGTTGCAAACAGTACAGTTTCCAACAAAAAATTTTTACGTAGGTTGGTCGTGGTTTGGAAGAGGTCTGGACATGGTTTGGATCTGATTTGCACGTGGTTTGACAGTTAATCATTTGAATGAAACTCTGACACAATACGGTAGGGTTACCAGATCATATTTAAGCAAACAATACCAAATAGCTTGTTTGTCTTTGGTATCTGATATTCAATATATAGATTATCTAAATTAAATTACTATAATAATACGCATGAGAATGCTTTTGTTAGCCATTGTAATCTACATTATTGATATTTTATGATACCTACAAACCTATCTCATGTTTGTGTGAATAAAAAAATAATTTTCTCTACACGAAGAATCCTCAGCACCGCTGCGCTCATTATCAGCTAAGCACTGGAAATTGCTTCTAGGAGCAGGATTCCTACTATGCGTCCTCGGTTTGTTAGTATAGATCTAGGGTACAGGATGGTAGGGTTCTCTCTTAATTTTTTATTTGCACAATAGATCATTCTAATTAAATATACTAGCTTGTATGAAATCTAAATATGTCCTCTACGTGTTGTGTCTCGGCTTCCTGTATCTTATAGCTAACATCACTTAACTAACACGAAACTTCTGATGCAAACCTTAACTTATTTGAATTAATATATTTATCTGTAATATTTTACCCATAAAAAATGTTGATCATAGTTTATTTGTTTGTTTCAGGTAAGGTGAATAAGGAATTCATTTCTTCAAAAGTCTTTATTGATAGGTAAAAGTTTAGTGCCTTGGAACCGCACGTGTATTTTTCTAGGTATGTGGTGGTGTACAATATATTTATGTTTCTTATGTATATATTATTATATTATTAGGTGTATTGAATTAAAACCGTAATGTGAATAATACATAACAACGCCTATTTCCTTCACAAAAAAAAACCGGCCAAGTGCGAGTCGGACTCGCCCATGAAGGCTTCCGTAGCAGCAAGCAAAATTTCTATATTTAAGTTGATTGAATGAAATGTAAATTGCGGTTTACGATTTATGACATGTTAAAAAAAACTTACCAGATCTCATTCAAATCAATTTTTGGTGGAAGTTTACATGGTTAATGTACATCATATTTTTTTAGTTTCATCATTCTCTTATTAGAAGTTACAGGGGGGCACGCGTTTTACCACTTTGGAAGTGTCTTTAGCGCAAACTATTCAATTTAGAAATAAATGATATTGATACCTCAATATCATTTTTGAAGACCTATCCATTGATACACGTATGGGTTTGATGAAAAAAAACTTTTGTTTCCGTTGTAAGTATAGGGAGCCCCCAAAATTTATTGTTTTTTTCTATTTTTGTCTGAAAATCTTAATGCGGTTCACATAATACATCTACTTACCAAGTTCCAACAGCATAGTTCTAATAGTTTCTGAAAAATGTGGCTTTGGCATACGAACGGATAGACAGACAGACATGACGAATCTATAAGGGTTCCGTTTTTTGCCATTTGGCTACGGAACCCTAAAAACATGCAATGACAAAAAAAATGTAAGCAATACTTTTTCATTGTTTATTGACGATCTAAACTTAATGTTTATTAACAACTACCTTTTTTTTTTTTTTTTTTTTTTTATCGTGCGGAAATCCCTTCGGATACCCCCCCGCTGGCCAGCGGGGGCGGTTATGTCGGGCTTGCACCGACTAAAACCGCACGCCGTCTCGGGTCTTCAGACGCCGGGGTGTAAGGTTACCCATAGAGCATATCCCTCGCACCCCGGCTGACCCTGGGCCATCTCACCACTAACAGCATCGCTCATCCTGTCTCCTCTGAAAGCAGAGGAGTACGGAGAGCGATGTGTTCCCGCCACGTTGGGTATTGGCCGACGATCAATGCCAACCCTATGAAGGGGTGAAGGGGAAGCCATTGACCGCCGCCCAGGGTGTACCGGCCGCTCCGATTCCGTTCCCCCCGGACTGCAGCGGGATCGGAATCGGAGCGACACTCGAGGAGGTTACCCAACACACACCCCTATTAACAACTACCTATACTCGCCCTCGCTTCGGTTTATATAAGTTTTTTTTTTAACTCAAGCCATCTTAATTTACGTATAATATAGTATAGTATAGTATATAATATAGCGGCGATAGCCCAGTGGCATATGTAACGGACTGCTGAGACGAGGTCTCGAGTTCGATCCCCAGTTACCCGGGCACACACCTCTAACTTTTCGTAGTTATGTGTGCATTCATAAATGATAATTATCGCTCGCTTAATAATGTGCCCGGTAGATGGCAATAGGCTCGCCCCCTATTACATTGGGACCTCAACATAACTGGCGAATCGTGGGTGTGTAATACACCTCTACCTACCCCTTCGGGGATTCAGGCGTGAAGTTATGTTATGTTGTGTTATGTTTAATATAGCATATGTCCATCGGAGATAATGTACTTACAGAATTTTTCCAATAAGTGCAGTGGTGCCGAAGATTACCCTCAACATTAGACAAACTCACAAAATTCGACCTCTCTCTTTATAATATCATCAGTATTAGATTCGCTTGCTCAGTTCATACTCTCCATTTTGTACCTAGATAGATAGTTGAAATAAAGTTCAGATTATCCTAAAATATACCATTGTTTCGAATACTGAATCATTCTAAATATCATTACGAGGCACAATTGATTTACAAATAGTTCATGTGCGTTACAACGTAAAAATGTATGTTTATAACTCTTAAACACGCCAACGTAAAATACCATAATTAATCGATGTAGATCATGCTAAGACAACAATTACAGTAACAACTTTTTTTTTTACTTTAGTCGAAGTCAAAATACATTTATTTTGTATAGACCATTAAAACGGAACTTACAAAACGTCAAACAAAAACTAGACTAATGTTTAGCAAATGAACCACCGCACCGGTTCAGAATGCAGCCCCGTCCTGAGAAGACTATGGCAAGGAACTCAGCGGGCTGTTTTTTTTGACTATTTACAAACATTATATACGGTCACATACGGTGCATCTGTACACTGTACGTCTGTACACTCCGTAATCAACCATATTTTAATAATAACGAAGTAAATGTGTGTATGTGAGTAACAAAAATCACAGTTGGTACAGATTATAGTCCGAAATAGCATATAGGATTTTTATCCCGGGAAAAGGTTCCCGTGGAAGGTATTGTAATAGATTTTTTTTGCCAATTTGTTCCCGGGTGAAGCCGGGTTCCGGGTAGTCCCGTACTAATAATAATTGATGTGTAGGTAGTTATTTATAAACCCTAAAGGACACAATTTATTGTGATATTTCATGTTTTGTTTATTATATTGATGGTCGTTATTATGAGTAGTTTTTACGAGTCGTGTTGTTAGTATGTTAAACAGTAAAGGCTTTGTGTTACCTGTGGCTCTGCCCGCATGAAACACCTTTTGTGCGTAATTTTCTTTATTTTTCTTTCCGTAAGAACTTTCTACATAGTATTAGAAAATGTATTCAGTAAAGTCATTCTCAACTTATGGCATGACCAAGAGAAATATGAATACAACTTATACAGGGTGAGTGTTTACAGACGATAATTTCGTCATCTTTAAAGATATTGCAAAACTTTAAACTGATATGAATCTGCGTCACTTAATATATCAAATCATATTAAAACAGTTAGGAAAAAAAACTTTTTTATGTTTAATTTATTTTTTCTTACTGCAAAAGTAAAAATTATGAACTGATACATAACAATTACAACACAAATGAAACAGTCCAAGCACATGCGGATATTTATTTTAAACGTTTCCATTCTTTTATTATAAACAGATAGATGGATAGATACACTATTTATTGTAGGCACGCCGACCAAAACAGAATAAAATTCAATTTTATAACTTACCTAAAATCTAAAGTTGTTGTATAATTGGCGACCTTATCGCGATTTGTAATCGGTATTCGGTGGTGCAATGCGAGCGAATGCGTTGGGCAGGGTTAAAAGTACTGGGTTTTCCATTAGAGAATTCTTAGTAGCAAGCGCGAATAAGGTACCTGGTAGAGTACAATAGGCCCCTACTTGGTGGGCTTAAACATATTCTGTGGGTGTTTACATAATATACTTCTTCTACCTGGCCCTTCAGGGATCTAAGTGTGAGTATACAACCGTGGTGTCACGCGTAAAGACGCTTGTAGGGAGTCAATATATATTGTAATTCAATATCGTGATCAGGTGTAGGGACCAATCGCGTTTGTTAGCACATCAATAATATCGCTTCTGCCCATCAATGTATTCAATATTATATTGAGAGGATCGCGATATATATGTCTATGTATATGCGCCCTAAGAAACAATTAACAAAAAGAGGACGAACGATACGGTTTGCCTAGTAACAACTAGCTCGCATAACTCCAGTAGCAACATCCGTGATCATGGCGTTTGTAACAGTGAGGAAATATCAGCAGCTCAATAATAATTAACGGGATATTTATCACATTTATTTGTAAACATGATAAATATCCCGTTAATTAATAAAATAGTAATTTAAATGGCCATGTCAATTTAAATTCATATATCATAAACATTACGTTTACAGAGGTCATAGAATCATAATAATAGCTGGAATGTAGGTACTTACATTTAGAATAAGGTCACTTGTAAGTAGAAAAATAACAAATATGTATTCAAACAATTATATATTTAATGCAAAATATAAAATTACGTAATGAGTTTTATGAGGCATCGCTTTGAAAATATTTTATGTTTACTAAAAGTAGGTATTATTACGCAAACCTTTGAAGGTATATTGTACAATTCAGTGTCAAAGATATAAATAAAATAACGTTTAATTTACAATTTCCTACTTTATGAAATTGTCTACAATGATCGAGGACACTAAATAAAAGTGCTGTCAAGAGTACCAGCAGCCACTGAACATGTATGGAATCACTTTTGGTTATTCTTTTTGCCTTAGGTTAGTATACCAGTAGGTATAACTATACCAGGGCACGCCGCAATAGCGGCGGTAAGGCCCATCATGGAGGATTGGCTAGAGAGGCGACACGGAAGCCTCTCGTACGCAGGTGATCTCCGGGAAGGGGTGCTTCGGGGACCACCTGCATCGGATCAGGAAGGAGCCAACGCCTGAGTGCGATGCGAGCGAGGACTCAGAGCTGCACACGCTGGCGGACTGCCCGGCGTGGGAGGCGCCGAGGCGTGACCTCGTGGCAGCAATCGGGGTGGGAGTCCTCTCGCTCGGCAGCATGATTGGGGCAATGGTGCGGAGCGCGAGCGCGTGGGCCGCCGCCACCTCCTTCTGCGAGCATGTAATGCTCGCGAAGGAGATGGCGGAGTGCGCTCGGGAGAGATTTAGAACTCTCCCGGCCCGCCGAGCCCGCAACTTGCTCGCCGCGCGTCGCAGGTGACTCAGGCGCCGGAGGTCGCTTAACGACCTCCGTCCTCCATGAGCGCAGGCCTGGGGGGTGACAGGTGAGGTCGCCTGTCACCCCAGCAGAAGCAGGCCGGGACGGTGGGGCGACTAGCGGACTAGCAAGACGGGGACACCGTGGTTCCCAAACCCGAGGGGGCCATCTCGAAACCGGAGATGGCCCAGGGTCAGTCGGGGTGCGAGGGATATGCTCTATGAACAACCTTACACCTCTGTAGACCCGAGACGGCGTGCGGTTTTAGTTGGTTCAAGCCCTACATAACCGCCCCCGCTGGCCGGCGGGGGGTATCCGAAGGGATTTCCGCACGAAAAAAAAAAAAGGTATAACTATACCAGCGGCACACTATGATGGCCGTTTTGAAACGTTAAACTAGTGATGTGCAATGTCAATTTCAAATAGAAAAAAGTAAAATCAAATGCGAATCACATCTATAGTTTTTGAATATTTAATTCATTCTTTAAATTTCGAATTTCGAAAAACATAAATGCCATGTTGTGTCGTAAATTAGTACACTGCACCTCACTATTGACAATAAAGAACAAAAATTTACTCCTTCAAACTTAGTATTTATTTTTACGAAACTTCATGAGCGGAGAAACGTCAAAACGGCCGTCATAGCGTGCCACTAGTTTTGTTTGGGTGTCACCAAGACTCTTGGGCCAAGACAACCTCTCCTGCAAGCCGATACACACACCTACTGTTTGACGGACGGAGGGTCTGGTACAGGCTTTGCTGACTGCAATGGTTTTATTTCACTGCAATTTAACCGAAATACAGAACCGGGAATGTAGTTTACCTAATAATAATTAAATAAAGCAATTTGAAAAATAAACGGAAATATAAATTCACTATTTCTACAAGAATTTAATACTTATTTGTTCCGTTTAATTTAATGAAAAAAATTGTTTATTATGTTAGGTAGGTGTTATTTTTATATTATTTTAAGTCAGTGCTAAGTAAAACAAAGGTTTGTGTTTTACTTAACAGCCGTAAAGTCAGACATACTTTTTTCAGTTCCTATCCAGTGGCTCGAACAGAAAAGCATCACCCTCTCACTTAGAATCAACTTCAAGGTAAGAACAACACTTCAATTAACATTCCGTGTCATAGAGTTTAAAATTGCATTTTAACTGCTGTAATTTTTTTTTTGCGATAAGTCAGATGAACATTCTTTGTTGGTTTCCGTCAATTTATAAGTATACAAATTAAATGAATTATTTAATTGTTGAAAAAAATAACAATACCTATCACTAAAAGAACAACTATATAAAAGAACTGAAGTCGGACGCCAGTTTTATTTTAGAAATATATTATGCGTTTTTTTTCTCAAATTAAAACACAACAACTGTGTTAAATTCTGCGGCACTACATTTTAGATCAACTCTTTATATACCTATACACTAGTACTATTAACAGTCAGGGGAGTCGGAATGCAGTCGTTCCCTGAAATTCCAAAATAAACCAAATAATGGTGTTGAAGGAGAGCGGACCTCGGGCTGCAAGGCGTAAAATTTGAATGCAACCTGTATTCTTGCGTCCGGATGATAAGGACAATGACATTCATTGAGAAAAAGTGATGACGAAGTTTAGTTGAATTTTATTTTATTTTACAGTTTTAGGAAAACTTACTAACAAAGAACAATAAAATGATAAACAACATAATGAAGGCCAATTATGAGTCTTCGCAAATAACATTTTGTTTTTAAACATTAAAAAAGAACGATGCCGAAGACTCAATCCATAGATAAGCACCAACAACAACATGGTCATTTCATTCCACAAAGTAGTGACTGCCAATTTTTGGTTAGACGATTTGGCTACCGTCGCTGGCCGGCGGGTATTCGAAGGGATTTCCGCACGTAAAAAAAAAAAAAGTTGATTTGGCTACCGCTACCAATTCCCGTACAAAAATAGTGCCTTCGTGCGGTACATGCCCACAGATTCCCTCCCCCGTCGGCCAGTAGGGGTGTTATTTCGAACTTGAACCGCCTCAAACCGCACGCCGTCAATCTCATGTGCCGGGTGTAAAGTAACCCAATAAGGTAATTCCTCCGCAACCCGGCTGACCTTGAGCCATCTACGGCTTTGAGATGGTCCCCTCGGGTGTCGGAACCACGGTGTCTCTGTCTTACCCCGGAGAGGGGAGGGGATGGGAGGGCTGCCGCCCCTGCCTGCTTCTGCTAGGGTGACAGGCATCCTCATCTATCACCTGGGGGTGCGCTCCTGCACCTGCGCTCATGGAAGACGGATGTAATTGAGCGACCTGTGGCGTCTGAATCCATTGTACCGCGCGGCGCGCATGTTGTACCTTTCCTTTTTTTTTGTGCGGAAATCTCCTCGGGGGGGGCCCCCCGCCGGGCAGCGGGGCTTATATCGGGCTTGAGCCGACTGAAACCGAACGCCGTCTCGGGTCTTCAGACGCCGGGGTGTAAGTTAAGGCATTTCCCTCGCACCCCGACTGATTCAGGACCATCTCCGGTTTCGAGATGCCCCCCTCGGCTTTGGAAACCACGGTGTCCCCATCTTGCCCCGGAAAGGTGGGTGCCCCGGAAATGGGAGTGCTACAGTACCTTGCCAACAAGTTACAAGTCATTACTAGATCGAGATCGAGAGAGAGTGTGTTAGCTAACATTGTTAATGTTATTTTTTTGAGGCTTTGCTATTATCATAAACGCAGGTGCCCGTCACGCTCTCTTCTCATAACGTCTGTCTACAAGTACACGTGGTCACTCGTAAACTAATTGTCGATGAGGCCCTCTTTTTACTCTTTTTTTAACGCCTGAACAAAAGATATTGTTACTACTAGAGCCAGCGGGATTTCACAATACAGTCGAAATCGAGTGCATAGTGAAACCAGTGGTAGTGGAACCCCAGGGTTGCCGGCGGACTTTGGCCGCCACCGCGGCCTCGCCTGGTGGGGTCGGGTTTTATCCCGCTTCGGTGAGTTGGCAGGCGTGTGTAGGGCACACACGACACGCCTCCGCCACGGCCTGCTTCTGTAAGGACGGCGAGTCGGCCAACTGCCGTCCTCAGGCCCCGATCATGGAGGTCGGTAGTCCCGGGCGTAGATGAGTCTGCGGCGTCCTCGCCGCAGACTGCGAAACTCTGGGGGCAGGATTCTCTCCCGCTCCCTCTCCGCCGTCTCTTTCGCGCGCATTACCTGCTCGCAGAAAGAGGCGGCGGCGTGCCACTTGCTCCCGTCGGAGACCACGGCCCTCACCATGGTCTCCAACGAGAGAACGTCCACGCCCAGGACCGCAACGAGATCCCGGTGTTGACTCGCCCACGCAGGGCACTCCACCAACGTGTGGAGCGCCGTGTCTTCGCCAGGATCCTCGCAGTGCTGGCACTGCGGCGTCGTCTCCCGATGGATGCGCCACAGATACTTACCGAAACACCCGTGTCCGGTAACCATCTGGCAAATCCGGTAGGAGAGGTCCCCATGGTCCCTCTCCAACCACTCCTTCATGATCGGTCTCACCGCCGCAATGGTGGATTCCCCCCACCTGGGGTGCTCAAGTCGCACCCTCCATGTCTCCATGAGTTCCTGACGGAGCAGGGACCGCTGAGCCCTGATTTCTCGGGGCTCTGGCCTATGGCCCTGCTCCAGCGCCTCCTTGCGCCACTGGTACAGCAGCGCAAGGGCTCTCGCTTCCAGGTCCCATGGAGGGGTCCCGGCTAGGAGACATGCCGCCTCGACGGAGATCGTGCGATACCCCCTGATGACTCTGACGGCCATCGCTTTTAACGGGCTGTTTAGTACAGCCACGTTGCGGGCCGCCAGAGTCTCTGCCCATAAAGGGGCCCCGTACAGGGCCATGCTTCGCACGATCCCCAGGTACAGTCTCCTAGTGGGGGCGTTGGGTCCCTTAACATTAGGCATCAGCCGTGATAGCGCGGCCGCAGCCCCCCTCAGTTTCGGGACCAGACTTCGGAGATGAGGTCCGAAGTCCCATCGGCTATCGAGTACGAGCCCAAGGTACTTCATCGTGGGCTCGATGCCGATGCTTACGCCCCCTACGGTTATGCTGGTTCCCGCAGGTGGCCCCCTCCGAGGCCCGTGAAAACACATAGCCTCGGATTTGTGGAGAGCCACCTCGAGTCCCAGCCGCCGTATTCGACCCACGACTTGAGCAACCCCTGCCGTGGCCTTTAGTGCCGCGCTTCGGTGCGTTGCTCCCCGTGCCAAAACGAGGGTGTCGTCAGCATAACATGTTATGCTGACACCCTCGAGCAACGAACCGCGCAGCACCCAGTCGTATCCGATGTTCCACAGGAGTGGCCCTAGGACCGACCCCTGCGGAACACCGCACGACACTTCTCGCCGCCCTGGCCCTAGCCAGCTCGGGTAAACTATAGCCCTCTCGGATAGGTATGCCTCGACAATGCGGCGGAGGTAAGGAGGCACTCCGTGATACGCGAGCGCCTCCCTAACGCAGCTCCAGGGTAGGGTGTTGAAGGCGTTGGCGATGCCGAGAGACACCGCCACCACCACCCCACCCCGCGAGACTACTTCCTCCGCCAGGCGCCTAACGCGCATGATCGCTTCCACGGTGGAGCGCCCCCGGCGGAAACCGAACTGGTTGTCCGCCAGATCTGGCCCCACGTTCGTGAGATGCTCGACGAGGCGTTCTGCAATAATCCGCTCAAAGAGCTTGCACACCTCGTCGAGCAACACGATCGGCCGGTAACCGGATGGCTGGTCCGCCGGCCGCCCCGCCTTCCGGATAAGGACCAGTTTCCCCGTCTTCCAAGCCTTTGGAAACTGGCCCCTTTCGAGGCATGCGCTAAAGAGCGCCACCAGTCGAGGCCCTAGTTCCTCCAGGGCCAGGACCCATGTACGGCCTGGAATGCCGTCGGGTCCGGGGGCAGTGCATTTCCGGGCTTTAAGCCGGAGCACTGCTACCCCCAGTTCACTCTCCCTGACTTCGGGCACATCGCTCTCGCTATTACCAGCGTCAGGCGCCTGAGGCGGAGCCATACGCGGAGGGACATGCTCCTCCGCTCTCGCTGGGAACAAGGAGCCCAGTATCCCCTCCAGCCGCTCCGGCTGGAGGCTCTGGGTCAGTAGGGGCGCCCTTGGGCGGATTTTGCCCCTGACCGCAAGGTAGGGACGCCCCCATGGGTTATTCTCCAGAGACTCCAGCAGCTCTTCGCGGGCCCGCCGTTTGGCCTGCTTAATGGCTTCCTGGAGGGTCCTCTTGGCCCCCTTGTACGCCTCATACAGCTCCGCCTCTCGGGCTGCCGCATCGTCTGGGCGGCGACGCCTCCGGCGAAACCTCGTGTACTGGCGGCGAGCGGTCACGCACGCTGCTCGCAGCTGTGCGATCTCCACTGACCACCAGTACACCTGTTTCTTTGCCGGGCCGGGCTTAACCCTAGGCATCGCCGCATCGCAGATATGCGACATGGCTCTCCTGAACCATTCCGCCTCTGCGTCGACATCGGCAGGCCTGGCCAGTGACGGAATCCAGGCCTGCACTATTGATGCCTCCAGGAGAGCCTCCCGATCCAGGCGCCTGAGCGCCCAACGTGGATCCGGGGGATTCGCGATTGTCGGCGGCAGGTTAGTTGGAGGGGAGACGTTGAACCGAATATACTTGTGGTCGGAATCCGTCTCCTCCTCCTCCACCACGCGCCAACCCTGGACGCGGCGGGCGAGAGCAGGGGTCGCGAATGCGACATCCACGACCGAACTGAGCCCCCGCCGCTCCCAGGTGGCGACACTCCCCCGGTTGAGGACCTCTAGACCACGGGTGTTGGCCCAGTCCTCCAGTACTCGCCCCTTGTCATTGGTTTCCCGGGAGCCCCAGGCCTGAGACCAGGAGTTGAAGTCTCCCAGGACCAAGACAGGACGAGGACGGCACGCAGCGAGAACAATGTCCAGTTCAGCGAGCCTTAGCTCAAGCTCGTACTGGTCAAGGCTTGGCGAGAAGTAGACGGCCACGACAGCCAAGCCCTCATAGTCCGCCGCGACACAGCCTCTGCACCTTGCAATGAGTGCAAGGCGCGAGGTGTCCGCGGCGGACCCCCCGAAGACGGTCGCTACGCCGTCCAGGTCCACCGGGCTTCCGGGGTGGACCCAGTACGGCTCAGCGACCACGACCACATTGATAGACCACTCCACGATGCTCTGGTACAGAAGATCCTGAGCACCGGTGCAGTGGTTTATGTTCGCCTGCAGGATGCGGATTGGTGTGTCCATTAATGGACGTCCATCTCCGCATCCCGCTGCGAATGTGGCCGCTCCTGAACGGCAACCCCGCTACCCGTTGCGGACGAACGGGGCTTTGGCCTCGAGGCGGCGCAGGTTCTGCTGTCCGCCCGGTGCTCCGCCGCTTTGCCCTCCGCTACGCATTTGTAGCAGCGCGGCGGAGCATCACAAGCACTGGCCTTGTGCCCGGGCTGACTGCAGCGGAAGCACCGATCCCCCACGGTGTCTCCCGCTGTGCACTGCACTCCCACATGCCCCACGGCCAGGCACCTGAAGCACCTGGTCTCGCGGGGCTGCAGGAGTTGCACCCGCGCCTTTTTTCGCCTTTTTGGCGGCTCCCGCTACCACCCATTCCTCCCCTCTGGAGGAACGCTCGGGTGCAGCGGGAGCGGCGGTTATGGCGGGGGCGGGGGTGCCGCGCTTCTTCCCCTTCCCTTGTGGCGTTGGGGCCACTGGGGCGGCGGGGCCGGGCTTACCACTGACAGCAGCCGCGTACGACGCAGTCCGTGTCAGTGGGGGACGGTAAGCCCCAAAAAAGTCCTCCAAAACACCGAGCCGCCTCTCGATGGCCGCCAAGAGCTGCACCACACTAGGCGCAGGCTCCGGCGGCGGATTGGGCGCCGGCCTAGGCGCTGTTTTCGGCACCGGCTTAGGTGCCGACTTTGTGGCCGGCTTTGGCGCTGAATTTGGCGCCGACGTAGGCGCCCCCCCTGGCGGCGCAAGAGCCCTCGGGTGGTCGGCCACCTCCTGGGCTCTTGGGGCCTTCTGGGCCTCCGGGGATCCCCTGACCATCTGGGTCAGCTGCCTGACCTCCTCCCGGAGGACCCGCTGTTGCTCCAAGGAGTTGACCAGCTCAGTTTCCAGGCTTGTGACCCGGGCCCTGAGCTTCGCCTCCTCCTCGGAGACGCTCCTACCGAGGAGCTCCTCCAGCGCCGTCCTGGCGACGGCGACGTTTTCCGCCACCGTCTTCTTCTTTCCCGACACATTTTTAGACCCTTTTATTGTGTCGGTAATGCGGGCAAGCGCTGTGAGGAGCTCGCCGCGGGGACGCCTTGGTCCCTGCCGCTGGGTAGCGGAGGGACGTGCACCGGTTGTTTCGGCGTTCTAGCCGCCGCGGAGGCCAATATTTTGGCCGGCCGATCGTCCTCGCTCGAGGAGATCGTCCGTTGCCCGGAGCTTCTGCTACGGTCAAGGGACGGTCCACTCGAGCGAGGCCGCTTACGTCGGAGACCCTCCTCGGTCTCCATTCGGCTGGATACTGACTCGTTGTCAGTACCCGCCGTCGACGCTGCAGACGCAACGTCTGCGTCCGTTTCCCCGCCTATAGGTAGCGGAGTAGCGGGTCTGGTGAAGACAGCCTTAACCGCCCGCGGGTGAGGCCGCCGCCTCAACTCCTCTTCACCCCCAACTACCTCCACCCCGTCATGCTCGTTGTCCTTGTTCGCGCCTTGGTCGTTTTTTGTTGTATCGTCCGGTTTCTTTTTATTTTTTATAGAATTTTCCATGTCTAATCCCACGAGTATGGGGGAAGGGTGGTCCGTCCAAGCGGAGCCCCCTGCACCTGGATAAGCCTATATACTATGGAGGTCAGCTGGTATCCATAGGTTTTGACGACTTCGCTGTCGGGTGTTATAGACTTTTCCTTGTCGTGAGCCGGCCAATAAAGGCAAGCCCTCCGGTCGACAAGTTCACAGCGTACCCTTCTGGAGCCACCAGTCAGGTCGTTGCTGATCACCTGCCGATTACGGAACGCGAGAGGATGGCTGGTCCTCTCTCACCGGCGGCGGCACAAGTGCCCGTCGGCCCCTGCGTTAGCAGTAGGCCAACCCGCCCCTGGATCCCCCAGGACCCTACGGTGGCCTCCACCACTAACATCATCGCTCGTCCTGTCTCCTCTGAAAGCAGAGGAGTACGGAGAGCGATGTGTTCCCGCCACGTTGGGTATTGGCCGACGATCAATGCCAACCCCATGAAGGGGAAGCCATTGACCGCCGCCCAGGGTGTACCGGCCGCTCCGATTCCGTTCCCCCTTAACACGCCTAACAAACGCTTACGAAAGAGGGTAGATCGATATCAACTTTTAAAACTGTTTTATGTTTACCGCCAGTACTTTAGTTCCTCCGTGATCATGGCTCTTGCAACAATGCCGAAATATGGAACACTCATAAAAACATATTATAGTAAATATCACGTAAAGTCTAATAGTACCTTTTTAGGGATTTTCTTTAGAAAAGCCCTATTGCTATCGAGTTGTCGTCGACGTCGTTGCCACTTTTCTGTCACGGTTTTGGGTATGAAGGAGATGAGCTATCGAGTTGCTGTTTTCGGTAATAGATTCGTGCTGGGGTGAACCATTGCAAGATAAAGAAAAAATCGCAAAAAATCGCAAAAAAAAAAAATTGTAACGTATCAAATCGTATAAAATCGAAAATCCCTTGTATTCGGCTGAGCTCGTCTCAGGAATTCAACTTGTTTTTTTTCTTGCGGAATACCCCTCGTATACCCCCCTGCCGGGAGGCGGGGGAGGTTATGTCGTGCTTGAATCGACTAAAACCGCACGCTGTCTCGGGTTTTTAGACGCCGGGATATACCCCGGCCTTATGGGCTCACTTTACAAGGTGGGCCCATAAGGCGTTTCCCTCGCACTCTGACTGACCCAGGGCCATCTCCGGTTTCGAGTTGGCTCCCTCGGATTTGGGAACCACGGTGCCCCATCTTGCCCCCCGACTGCCTGTCGCGCTGGTCTGGCGCCACGGCCTGTTTCTACTGGGGTGCTAGGCGGCCTCACCTGCCACCCCCAGGCCTGTGCTCATGGAGGGCGGAGGGCGTTGAGCAAATCTAATAGTACCTAATGTTAGTGACCAACCTATAAAAATATTGTGAAGACTTCTTGTCTTTATATGAAGCAAAAAAACCGTAACCACTGTACCACCGAGGTAATCTATATTATGTAATACTTCATTCTTCATATCTAATTTATGTACTTTATTCTATCTATATAGTGAATGAGGATATGTACATAATTTAGACATGCCCTGTTAAGAGATAACTTAGACTATTTATAATTAAAACGTGCTGTGAAGTTTTTACGAAAACACTAAACACGCACTAAAGTTTTTACATAACATGCCAGCATGGTAATCTTGTTCATACATACAGTTACGCCTTTTTTCCAATGGGGTAGGCAGAGATGACATGTTTCCAAATGCTAAATCGTGGCGCTTCTTTTACTTTTATAATTGTTTTCATACATGCTGGTCCATTGCGGGTTCTACCTGGCCTATTTTTAAAATATCCTCGATCTGATTGACATACATTACGTAGGTACGCCTACGAGACGGCGTGCGGTTTTAGTCGGTTCAAGCCCGACATAACCGCCCCCGCTTGCCGGCGGGGGGGTATCCGAGGGGAATTGCGCACGAAAAAAAAAAAAAAAAAGGTACGCCTAGGTCGACCTTTATCCCATTTACGCTAGCTGCATAAAAAAATTTGCGGTATAGATCTCGTGCATCTTATGCCTGTTTTAGATTTGGGGGTACAGGCAGTTCCTGTATTCAAAGTTCAATATAAACTTTTAAAAAATTTACGATGGAATCTATGGCAAAATTATTTAAATCAAAAATTTGCAGCGGCAACAATCATTATTAATTTAAAAAGGCTAGATCTAAAATGTTTTCACATGGAGTTTTAAAGAAAAATAAAAACGACAAAAATAAAAATTAATAAAGACATCAAAATCCGTTCAGTTAATTTTGTGTGCATCGCGAACAAACAGACAAGAATTCCAAAAAAAAAAATTGTATTCAGAATCGTTCAACTTTCAACTTCTTTTCACAAATTTCAACTGATTAGATTATTTCTTCATCCTTACAATAACGTTGGCATCTCGGCTGCCTCCAAAAAAAACAATGTGTGAAAGTTTATAACACAATATTCAAAGTTTGATTTAGGTATGTAAGTAATTAGGCCCTGGGTCAGCCGGGGTGCGGGGGAGGGGGTATCCGAAGGGATTTCCGCACGGAAACATACATAGAAACACCCTGACTAATGCAAATAGACATATTCATGCATACAAATATTTGCACTGAGCGGGAATCGAATCCGCGCCCCCTGTCGTAGCAGTCGAATGTACTACCGCTACGCCACAGAGGCCGTCGAAAATAAAAGTAGATTTTTTAGTCTGCCTGATTATATTATTGTACAATTCTATTTTGGAACAGCCTCTGTGGTAGTAATGTTTCCCATGGGAAGTCATTACGCCCCAAAGGAAGATCATTACTCTTTATAATCTATGGAAAAGGTTTTATCTTTTTTATTTTGAATTAGCTGCCACCCGCGACTTTGCTAGCGTGAAACTTATTTGCTCTCAATTTGATGGAATTTATTGTTATTACGCGGGCAAATTCTTTTTCTAAAATAAATGTGGCCTAAGTTAGGCTTTATAATATCAGATATCTGTCATTGAAAATCGCAACCAAATTGGCCCAGGTACTTTGAAGATTAGCTGGAAAAAACTGACAGCAAGAATGACAAAATAATTTTTTTTTTTTTTTTAAGTACCTACGCTGTAAACATTCCATCAATAGTATATTATGCAACTAGTGAATAAAGGACGGATTTAAAGCGAGGGCCGTAGATGAGTCACGAGCAAGTGAAGGATTCTAATGATTGAATCACGAGCGCAGCGAGTGATTCAACTGTTAGAATCCTGAACGACGCGAGTGAGTCATGGCCCTCGATATAAATTCGTACTTTATTCAGGAGTTGCATACTATACTTTATACCATGACTACGAGAAAAGACATAATTTAAGCGAAAATAGAAATTTAATCAAGAAATAAGAATTGTTACATTAATTGAAATAGACATTAAAATTAGAGCAATGACTGAAATTAGGCGTAATTTTCTTATTATTATCATTAGAGTGGTCAACTTGTGAAACAATATTTATTAATCGAATGCCAAACTCCTTGTCGCAAATATCGACCAATCAAATCTCGAGAATTTATTTGCACCAAAGAGTTTTGAATTTCGAATCTTAGCGCAAGGAGTTTGTGTAAGCATTGAAATAGAGACCGGATATATTTTTGTGTTCCAAATTCAAACACCAAAATAGTGAATAAAAACAAAACAGTGAATAAAAGGCCTTTTTATTCACTGTTTTGCGTGAATAAAATAAGCTTTTTAGAGTAGGTATGGTATAATAGTATATTATGCAACTAGTGAATAAAGGACGGATTTAAAGCGAGGGCCGTAGATGAGTCACGAGCAAGTGTAGGATTCTAATGATTGAATCACGAGCGCAGCGAGTGATTCAACTGTTAGAATCCTGAACGACGCGAGTGATTCATGGCCCTCGATATAAATTCGTACTTTATTCAGGAGTTGCATACTATACTTTATACCATGACTACGAGAAAAGACATAATTTAAGCGAAAATAGAAATTTAATCAAGAAATAAGAATTGTTACATTAATTGAAATGGACATTAAAATTAGAGCAATGACTGAAATTACGCGTAATTTTCTTCTTATTATCATTAGATTGGTCAACTTGTGAAACAATCTTTATATAATGCCAAACTCCTTGTCGCAAATATCGACCAATCAAATCTCGAGAATTTATTTGCACCAAAGAGTTTTGAATTTCGAATCTTAGCGCAAGGAGTTTGTGTAAGCATTGAAATAGAGACCGGATATATTTTTGTGTTCCAAATTCAAACACCAAAATAGTGAATAAAAACAAAACATTGAATAAAAGGCCTTTTTATTCACTGTTTTGCGTGAATAAAATAAGCTTTTTAGAGTAGGTATGGTATAAAAGCTGTTATTTTAACATAACCAGCAGACACTTCAATTTTATTTATTCATAGGTATAGATGAAATATTCATCGGTGAAACTCTGCCTTAGTTGGATGTTTTATAAACAAATTTTTAAAAAAATCTTAAAAGAATGTATTATTACTTTCTTAATTCCTTTCTTCTTTATTTTTACGTTTTAAAATATAGACAGATTAACAAAAGCAAAATAAATTTGAAAACGATATAGAAAACGTCTCAATATTGTAGGGCATGGCGGGGTAGACTGTTACGTCAAGTATTGCAAGTATGTTTCCCGCTTAGGCCAAATATTTGTATGTTTTAATGTTTATTTTCATTAGTAGGAGTGTTTTTATGTATAATATGTGTGTATTTACAAAAACATGTATATAAGTTTATCAACATTCTTGATCCCATATGACAAGCTATGCTTAGTTTAAATCTAGATAGCTTTGTGCAATATCTCCTCGAATATTTATTTATGATAAAAATACTCCGGCCTATCTACTCTGTGGTAAGCAGATTATATGTGTTTTACTATTTTACATCCACATTTCACAAATATTATTAGAAAACAAGTTTATCACCCACACCGGGAATTCCCTACTGTGCCCGTCTAAAAATGAGGACTATCGCTCGCTTCGTAATGTGCCCGGTAGATGGCAATAGGCTCGCCCCCTATTATATTGGGACCTAAACATAACTGGCGAATCGTGAGTGTGTAATACACCTCTGCCTACCCCTTCAGGGATACAGGCGTGAAGTTATGTTATGTGCCCCGTCTTATATCCAGAATACCTTACATACCTTACGTAACCTAAGAACATGAGTACCGTCGCTCTCAATTGTTACTGAAGACTAACACTAGTGTATAAACGATCTTTATACTGAAATAAAATAATAAATAAAATTCAATCAAAATAAAAAAATATTATCTTCAGATGAAAAAAATATAATCTTCAGATGAAAAATTTAATATTTTAAAATTTTTGTTTACTATTTTATGTGAAGTGTTAGAGCTAAGGTGGTAGGTAACTTGGAATGTGTTAATCTAATACTGATGGCGACTGTACAGTCTACTAACTATTTACTGACTTCTATACTATTATAAAATTGAAAATTAGTTGTCTGTACATTGGAGATATTTAAAATAAAATAATTGGGTTATGTAACCCAAGTATACAAAAATAAAATTTTTGTGTAATTTTTTTATTTATATAAAAAATTTATAAACTTTTGTAATTCTTGTCTATTTGTTGCCGAGGAACGCAAAAACTACAGAACGGATTTTGAAGCGGTTTTTTCTATTAGGAAGGTCTTGGTTAGACTTAAAATCTGGCATAAGTTTGATTGCAATTGGTTAAGTAGAACCGGAGATGTGAACAAAAAACTATAACCGACCTGCGCGCGGGCGGGGCCGCGGGAATCAGCTAGTATTTTAATATAAAGATTGATTGAAAAGTTATTGTTCAGCAACTTCTGAGGGCGACTGTACCCACAATGATACAGTTTATACTCTCTCCGAATACAACTTATTCATCAATCACACAATCATCACCCAATCACACTCTCCCACACACATATCTACTAACATCTTAGAAAGCAGTAATCGAGACACTTAATTATACGGTAGCATTTTCCTTAGTCATACGTAAAAAACGTTGATAACGGCTTATTACTGAACGAGTTCTGTTAGGCCATGCTCCAATTGTTGTTATACCGGTGCGCGCACATCTTGGCTGGACGTACTTAAGATGGCGCGATCTGTGGCTGGACTACGCTTCGGTGGTAATAGTGTATGAAGTGTTTTTTGTATGTGATTGTATAAGTACTAGGAAATCAAATGTTGCATGCTTTGTTGGAAAATGTATGCTTTGGCGCCCTGCAGATGTGATCACTGTTAATGCTTTTTTTTTGTTTAAATGTAATGATGTGCACTGTAAACGGAAGCTAGAAAGAATACTAACAGAATACTAGTAACCGTAATCTTCTAGTATTCTCGTCAACTCCTCCAGCTAAACTAAATTGCTTGTGTGTAATGGCCAGAATTCGAACCCGGAATCTCTCTTAACCACTAAGCTACTGACGCTTAAAACAATTGCTAATCTTATTTTTTTTTAAAGATAACCAACATTAGTAGTAGTATTCCCCCTAGACCCTCCAGCTAAGCTTAATTTCTTGTGTTAGGAATGGGTTCACGTCAGAAGGGTAATGGCCAGAATCCGAACCTAGGACCTCTCGATCGTAAGGCCGACTCAACCACTAAGCTACCGATGCTACGTAGGTTTTATTTTATTTCATTTTATTTATTAAGGACAGCCCACATGTACATAGATAAAAAATTCTATATTAAAAATAAACAAATAAAGCCTTACAGACTGACACCCCAGTCTGTTAGGGTTTATTTATTCATTTTTCCGAGAATTTCGGAAGCCATTTTCTAGAATTTGTTCTCGGTAAGCGCAAAAATGTCGAGGTCAATAAAATGTGAGTTGTAGGTTGCCAATAATCGACGCAGGTGCCCGCTCCCCCGCATTTGTTTTACAGTTTTCCGTATAAAACAATCTGGGCACGCACACCTCCCGCCAAATAACAGTCCTAAGAACTATGTAACATATTTTATTAGTAAGTTCAATACAATAGAATTTATTATTACATATGCCGTACAGCATCATAACCATTAGCAATATGCGCCTGTGCTTCAAGCTCAAAATTGTGTAATGCTTTAGCAGTTCTGTATAAGGAATCCTACTATGAAAGCACTTGTAATGAGTAGTGCGAAGAAACTTCTTTAGAACCATTTCAATACTATGAGTGTATTTTTGGTGGAAAGGGCACTGCGTATTCAACTTGGGAACGAATTAAAGTTTTATATAAGAAGAGAAATGTAGAAGGTTTTTTGAAATCATTACAAGACCGCATAACGAAACCATACATCCGAAAGGCTTTGTTAATGATGTTATCAACGTGCATCTTGAAATGTAATTTAGAATCTAGCAGGACGCCAAGATCTCGTACGCTTTCAGTTTTGTTTAGTGTTGTACCGTTCAAAGTGTATGAAAAATGTATAATGTTTATATTTTTGGTGCATGATATGTAGTGACATTTTGGCAGACTCAAATGAAGTTTATTGACATTACAATATTCGGAGAGCCTGTCTAGGTCCTCTTGTAAAAGTACAGAATCCTGGGTGTTCGTACAGATTTTATAGGTTTTTGAGTCATCATTACCATCGTCAGTCGTCATCACATTAGAAGTTTAGAGTTAGGAAGCAAGACTTTATATCGTTTATATAAAAGATAAAGAGTAAAGGACCCAAGACCGATCTCTGAGGCACACCAGACTCAACGACTACATAATCCGACTCATATCCCTTGACAACAACTTTCTGTGTCCTGCGAATTATATAAGACGCAGACCACCTTAGTAAATTCCCTCTAATGCCATTGAAAGCGATTTTGTCCAGAAGTAATTTGTGGTCCACTCTATCAAAAGCCTTTTGGAAATCAGTATGTAGGTATACTGATTTCCAAAAGGCTCACTACAGCGTCTACCTGAGTTCCTCGGTCCATGTTCTCAAATATAAATTGGGGTAAAACTGACAGGTTAGTGGTAGTATAAAGGGATTTGACAAAGCCATGCTGCTCAGTAATAATGAGGTGGTTTAAGTGTGGTAATAGATGACTGTGGACTAGAGTCTCAAAAAGATTAGACAGTGTGGACAGTATGGATATGGGTCGATAATTTCCAATATTGGCCTTATCTCCACTTTTAGGAATGGGCGTGATAAAGGCCCTCTTCCATATACTCGGAAATACCCCTTCGCTAAGACACTTGTTAAATAGCAGATGTAACGGAATGTAGATGCTTAGTGCCGTGTTTTTAAAAAATCTAGGAGGCAGACCATCCGGCCCTACCCTTTAGTTATATCCAATGACGACAACGCCCTACTTATGGCTAGTGTTGCCCAAAATCGGACTGCAAGAACAAGAGTCTTGCAGTCTTGGTCTTGGTCTTGCAGTTTTGCAAGACCAAGACCAAGACCAAGACCACCTATTTTTTGCAAGACCAAGACCAAGACTGACCCTTGCAAGACTTGCGCAAGACAAGACTACGTCTGCAAGACTCTTGCAGTCTTGCAGTGAAGTCAAACTGAGATTTGAGCATTTTTAATACCTGAGTATGTAGGTACTAGGTATTTAGTTTCTATACCACAGAATAAATAATAGTACCTAGGTACCTACTACGTCTATACCTACTGATAGAATGATAGACGGAGGCTGTGGTAGGTACCTTACCTATTCCGTGGCGTAGTGGTAGTGAACGCGACCGGTACGCAGGAGGCGCGGGTTTGATCCCCGCTCAGTGCAAATATTTGTGTGCATGAAAATGGGTATTTGCATTGGTCTGGTCGTGCCTCGGAGAGCACGTTAAGCCGTCGGTCCCGGTTGCCATACGAACATCTGTGACAGTCGTTACGGGTAGTTGGAGCCCTCAAAAGTCCGACTAGTCTAACTACAGAACTTCGATATCGCCAATTAATTGGTTGTGGAGGTCCGACGTCAGTCGCTTCACGGAAAATATCGTAGTTAGCCGCAACTTAGACTAGAAAGCCGACCCTAACTGAGTTGGGAAAAGGCTCAGAGAATGATGATGAGATAAGGTACTTACCACCATACTTACCTGTTGCTTTTTTGTAGTATGTTTTTATACCTACCTATGTTTAGCGTAGGTAAATAGAAAGGAAACTTCACTGACCTTGAACCTAAAGCCCTAGTTAATGAAGAGCACAGGCGGTAATTAGTACCTATTCCATTTTCCCTTAGAGACAAATTGCCACATGTTGTTATACCTATGTATCATACCACTGGCAGCCGTACGACCCGATGTCTGACGTGCGTGCCAATATAGACGTGGCACAAGCCGCGCTAGCCAACGACTGAAGTTCTTTTCATCGTAGGCAGGTAGGTACACTAGGTACTTAATCGCGCTCATTGTCGGTAGTTACTAGTTACCGACAATCAGCGCGAGCGGCGACTTGCGCAGTGTCAATGTGAAAGTTTGTGAAGATGTTTGTATGTTTGTTTGTTACTCAATCACGCTCTAACGGCTAACGGCTCTGGATTTGGTACAGAGTTACATTAGAGCCTCGATCCTAGAATAACACATAGGTTACCTACTTTTTATCCCGAGAATAAGTAGATACACACACACACACGATTTTTTAATTCATAATCTGTAATAGGCGCGTGTCCCTCAATTGTTTTAAATTACTGTGTAATATGAATGGTTTGTGTTTTAATATTTTTAGAAGTAGGTAGGCCACTAGCCACTATCATTCGGCAGAGGAACGAACGTTTTTTAAAGACACTCGGTTCTGTTCTGGCGACGCCGCCGCCGACGACGTGACGCTTATTATGAGAATATGCAGTTTCAATGTAAAGTAGGTACCTACCTACTTACTTATGTGACACAAGACTCGAAGTCCTTTATATTTATTTAAGCTTCATGTAGATACAAAGAGGACTTGCACTTATTTGCACTTATCGATCTATGCATTTGTTGTAGGTACCTATTATTTCATTGACAGCCCCTATTAAAGGTCTCAAGATTCATCAACTATCACTGACTGTAGGTACGTATACCATTATACCGCCGATTTTTGCCTATTTGGCACATGGAAATGTATGTACTTGCCACGCTAAAGCTTTATGCCTACTCTCCACGTGTAACATTTGTCAAAGAGATACCGCTTTAAAATAAAGATTTTAATATAGAGATAAAACGACATTATGGCTGCCGTCAAAGGACACCGGCGAAAGGGGACGGATTGGGCGCGTTTTTACTGATTAATCAGAATCGAATAAGACGATTATAAATATATTTATTTTTTCATTAATTGCTATTTGTGTAAATAGTGTTGAAATACAAGGTAGGTTACTAGGTAGGTACCTACTAATTCATTATCAAATTGAATATTGTTACTATTTACTGCACTGAACGTGTACGTTGGTTATTGCAAAAAATCTAGCCTATGTAGGTGGGTAGGTAGGTAGGTACCTTTTTTTTTTTTTTTTTTTTTTTTTTATCGTGCGGAAATCCCTTCGGATACCCCCCCGCCGGGCAGCGGGGTCGGTTATGTCGGGCTTGCACCGACTAAAACCGCACGCCGTCTCGGGTCTTCAGACGCCGGGGTGTAAGGTTACCCATAGAGCATATCCCTCGCACCCCGGCTGACCCTGGGCCATCTCACCACTAACAGCATCGCTCATCCTGTCTCCTCTGAAAGCAGAGGAGTACGGAGAGCGATGTGTTCCCGCCACGTTGGGTATTGGCCGACGATCAATGCCAACCCTATGAAGGGGAAGCCATTGAACGCCGCCCAGGGTGTACCGGCCGCTCCGATTCCGTTCCCCCCGGACTGCAGCGGGATCGGAATCGGAGCGACACTCGAGGAGGTTACCCAACACACACCCCTTACCCAACACACACCCCTGGTAGGTAGGTACCTAATATTACTGTAAAGTTTCATCAAAATCAGTTTACGTCTGTTTTTTTTTTTTTTATGTTTCTACGGCGGTAAACATGCCTACGGCCCACCTGATGGAAAGTGGTCACCGTAGCCTATAGACGTTTGCAACACCAAGGCTGCTACTAACGCGTTACCGCCTGAAGGAGACGGTGGAAAGAGAAAGGCAGGATAAAGGAGGCGGAAGGGGAGAGAGGAAGAGGAGGGATGGGAGTTTGGGCCTCCGGAACTGACACTCACCGAACGAAACACAACAGTAGATCTGTTATTTTACGTCGATATTCTGTGCCAGGGTGGTAACTACCCGGTCGAGCCGGCCCATTCATGCTGACACCTAACGGTTCCAGCGGGGCTCTACCACCAGTAATATAAGTATATTACTGTATACGTAATACACATTCCTACATACATATGCTCACGCCCGTAATTCCCAAAGGGGTAGGCAGAGGAGTATTTAACACCAACATTTTGTCGATTGGGCACTTTGTCTTGGGCTGTGTGTTTATTGTCGGATGTAGAACAGCCCCTATCCCATAGTCGCCTTCTACGACACCCATGAAAAGAGATGGGGTGGTCCTATTCTACTCCACCGGGAACCAAACCAGCACGGCAAATACTTACGTTACGTAAAATTAAACAGCCCAATTGTAGAGGTGACCAATGAATGTGATGATGAGTTTACTTCTCAGAAATTATTTATCACTAAAATAAAATCGATACATAAATGCTTTAAAAATAAATAGAGTTTTGTGTGAGAATCAAAGTTATACTTTATGTGATCCAATTATTCTATTTCCATGAATTTAATGGATTTAAATCGGAAAAAGTGAATATCCAGATTCTATTTCCGCCTGAATTCACCCCTGTACAGCTAATACATATAATACAATAAATCTACGATATTTTTGATATTTACCGACAAAGACGTGGCGGTATATTAAAAGAGTTTGCGACAAGTGAATTTCTTTTTTGATTTTGCCGCTCTGAAGTCAAAGGTATCCGACATTTCAAAGACTAATTAAATTAAGTTACTGGGTGCTCAAAAGTGTCATAACTCATAACGAACGGACACGATAACCTGCAAGTTGTCATGCAACCTGCAAATCCTGCAATAGTCCTTGCAATGAATATTGTAGCCACACCATAAAGATAGATAGATGTTATAGTATTATACCTACTTGATCACAGGGATAGTACCTAACCTACCTAATAGGGTTAGTGCTTAGTGCAATAGTCTTAAAAAAACTTAAAAAAAGGTGGGTTGAAGTCAATTAATAATAATTTCGTTCCTCTTTTGATAGAATTCACTTAGTTACCTCCGTCACTTTATTGTTTTGCTCGGATTGCAGAGATTGGATTTGAGGAATTTGATACTACGTTAAGATTACGTTTCTGTTTTTATAGTCTTTGGAAGGATATTATTTTTGTCAATAGATGCCGAACGTAGGTTATGTAGGTATCTTTTGGCCTTTCGGCATGTGCTGTATATAAGGGCGTTCATCATGATAAAAATGCATTTTGGTTTTGATTAAGCTGCGCTTAGAGTCAACCGGGTTTTAAAATGAGTGACATAGATTCAAATAGTTCTAGTCAGAGTAGTGAGAGTTGGACTAGGTCTAAAAGACTAAAAAGTAAATTTGATGAGTTTTTCGATATAATTCATGCCACTGAAACTGCTACATGTAAGTTATGCCACCATAAGAAAGTTGAAATCAAAATGAAGAACAGAAATACTTCAGGATTAAGGAAGCATCTACTGTCTTTTCACGAGAAGGAATCGCGACTATTACTTCCTGCAAGTCAACTAATCAAGCAAAAGCCAACAAAGGGGCCCATATCAAAGTTTTTAATGAGAGATGGAGAAAATAGACAGGTAAGAAAAAATACCTACCTAAGTGTTAATATACGTAATTATAGTTAGGTACCTACCTAATTACCAACAACAAAACATATAAAAGTATGGCAATTCTGGTAACAAGTAGGTAGATACCTATTTAACATTTTTTTCCGCCCCATGTCATTGGTTGTGCGTGGGAGATTGTCGTGCACATTTCTCTCCCCGGCTGACCCAGAGCCGTATATCTCGCCATGCATTACAAATTGCGTTGGTGCGCCAACAAAACAATTTGTAATGCATAAATATCGATGTAGATAAAAAAGTGGTCTATGCAGATAAATGAATCATAATTATGACCGATTAATTACTAATATTCCCGGTAACCCCTGCAACTAAGCTAAATTGCTTGTGCTAGGAGTGGGTTCACATTCGGTAGTGTAATGGCTAGAATTCGAGCCCGGGACCTCTCAATAGTAAGGGACTCCTTAACCACTAAGCTATCGACGCTTCTCACAATAATAACGAAAATTAACTGAATTTGTTTACAGAGACTTCGACCGGGTTCGATTCCCGGTTACCTATGTATGAAAGTTAGTAGAAAAGTTTGAATGTCATTATTATTAACTGAATTTGTTTACAGAGACTTCGACCGGGTTCGATTCCCGGTTATGTATGAAAGTTAGTAGAAAAGTTTGAATGTCATTATTATTAACTGAATTTGTTTACAGAGACTTCGACCGGGTTCGATTCCCGGTTATGTATGAAAGTTAGTAGAAAAGTTTGAATGTCATTATTATTAACTGAATTTGTTTACAGAGACTTCGACCGGGTTCGATTCCCGGTTATGTATGAAAGTTAGAAGAAAAGTTTGACTGTCATTATTATTATATCCAAAATCGAAGCCATGGTTGCTAATAACAAATCTCGCTATATCTCATAGTTTCTAACTTCTCCCCACTGACCCATTTGGGTTGATCACTCTGTATACTATCATAATACATTTAGTGAAAAGCTGTTAATTAATAATAATTAAACGACGAACAAACAAAATATTCATAGTATTGATGTTGTATTGTATCATATAATTATCATAATATGTTTTATTATTTTATTTCAGCCAGCACTTTCTAGAAACCGCAGTGAAAACTTTGTGGCAGCTACAGTTGATTGGATTGTGAAAAAATATCTTCCTTTCTCATTTTTTGATGATGAAGATACACAAGAATATTTTCGATCCATTTGCCCGAACCCGATGATGGTATTTCCTAAAAGGTCAACTCTCAGACGGAAGATTAAAGAGCGATTTGAAGAACTACAATCTCATGTTAAGAACCGACTACAACATTACTCGTGCAAAATGTCATTTACCATAGATGGATGGACCTCTATTGCTGGTAGGAGTTACTATGGCGTCACTGTGCACTATATAGACAACGAGTGGAAATATCGATCTATAGTCCTTGATTTTATGCCTTCACACGGTCGACATACTGGGGAAGATATTGCAACTATTTTCCACGAATGTTTAGTTGAATATGATTTGGTTGATAAAATACAGGGTATTACGGTCGACAACGCTAGTGCAAATACGCAATTTATATTTGAACTTGGCAAACAAATGCCACATTTTGACTCAGACAATCAACATTTCCGGTGCTTTGCTCACATTTTGAACCTTGGTGTACAAGATTTATTAAAAACTTTAGCATTACATAGTGACACTGAAAATGCAGAAAGAGAACAGCAGTATGAAGAGGAAAGTGAAGAAGATGAAGAACATATTCCAAATATTGCTGACTCACGTACAGCGATTACAAAATTACGCAGTATTTGTTGTAAAATAAAAAGAAGTGAGATCTTAAAAAGAAAGTTCCACTCTGCTTGTGAAGCATCTGGTGTGCCAGCTGATCTTAATCCCATACTTGACTGTCCAACAAGATGGAATTCTACACATGATATGATTGGATTTGGTATAAAAGTCCGAATGGGTATTGTGTACTTCTGTCAGCGAATTAAACGATTTTCAAATCACGGAAATTGAATGGCGAATACTCGACAAAATATATAAGTTTCTAATAAACTTTAAAGTTTTATCAACTAAACTTGGTGGAGAAAAATATGTTACAATACCGCTAGTCGTTGTGTCATTCAATCTTTTACTGGATAAAATTGAATCCATGGCAAAACAATTAGACGAGAAACCAAATCGAACCGAAGTGGACGAAAAGCTCGTTCTGGGTTTTCAAGCAGCCCGAGATAAAATGCTTAAGCATTATAAGAAGAGCAACTGGATTTACTGTACAAGTTTAATTTTAGACCCTAGGCACAAAGCTGAGACTTTCGAAATGACTACGTGGGGACAGCAAATAAAAACAGAAAGCCTGCGCAAATTCAATGAAATTTATACGCAATATAAAAGTACAATAAACCTTATGTCTAAGTCTCCACAGAACAATGAAAATATTGAAAATATTCTTCACGATCATGATGAAGATATTGAAGATGAAGACATAATAGATTTCGAGAAGCTATACACAGGTCCCTCTACGTCTTCAGGATCTGGCTGTGGCTTAATGAAAACTGACGAGTTGGAGGAGTATTTAAGTAAGCCGAGAGCCACCAGCTCGGAAGACATTTTAGAGTGGTGGAGGACGCATGAAACGGAATATCCGATTTTATCCAAGATGGCTCGTGATTTTCTTTCAATACCTGCAACTTCAGTACCCGCTGAAAGATTATTTTCTAAAGCATCACTAGTAATAAGAAAACACAGAAATAGGTTAAGTGATGAGTCAGCCAGGTGGTTACTTTGCATTAATTCTTGGTCAAAAGAATTATTATAATAATTCTCTTATTATTAATATTATTAAAAATCTACCTGATATTTACCATGTTTATTGTTTCTTGAGCTTAAAATTGATAATTTCAATAAATAGTATTTTGCATACTTTGTCTTTATTATGTTTCCTTCCATATATGGTGATTACGATTACTATCACTATTTATCTTGACAATATTTAAAAAATGATGTCAAGTCATTGACATAGGAATCTATGTCAATGTAATCTCAAGTTTCCATACTTCATTACGATGTTTCATATCTTACTAAATCACACTAAGCAATTGATAAGTGCGAGACTTGCAAGACTCGCAAGACTCTTGCTGCAAGACCAAGACCAAGACCGAGACTGAGCGTGCAAGACCAAGACCAAGACCAAGACCAGGGGTATCGGTGCAAGACCAAGACCAAGACTGGCTCAAGTCTCGTCTTGGTCTTGCAATGGGCAACACTACTTATGGCACTCTTTTCGAGGTAAATGTCGGAAATACAGGCAGATTTCTCGGCTGTAGTTAGTAGAGGAAGCCAGTTTGTAGCATCGAAAGTTGTAGGCTCTTAGACGGAACTAAAAAAGGTGGAAAATAATAAGCATATTTCACTAGGCAGTTAGAAGATTTGTCTTCGTAGTACATGTTTGTTGGCGGACCGGAATACCTCCTGCGGTTTGAAATGTATGTCCAAAAGTGCCTGACGTTAATAGGTATGCTACCTTGAACAGTTTCCATATATTTATTGAAACACTGAACAGACAGTTGTTTAAACTGTTTGCGATAATTCGAGAACTTTTCATAGTCTGATAGATTTCGAAGCTTTTTCCACTTAATCCAAGCGCGTTCTTTGTTTTTAAAAATTTTCATGAGAGAAACACTAAACCAGACGGGAAAACCAGGCGCCTTAGCTCGCGTGAGTGGGCTGTGTATCTTAATAAAACCATATAAATATTCATAAAATATATCCACAGCCTGTTCACTTGAAAGATGAAGAAAAAGTTGGTCCCAGTGCAATTTATTTAGTTCCTTATTTATTTCTTGATAGTTGGATTTGTAATGGGTGTGCGTTGTTTTATAGACAATTGTTTTAAATAATTTCGTTTTACAGAAAATGTTTCGCATAATTTCGTTTCATAGAATAATCAATATACAGAATACTTACTTTAAAGATTTTTAAATCATTGACTTTTGTTTCACATAAAGTTTAACATTAGAATAATCATATCATAGAATAACAAATCAAATATTCTTTATCATTATATTGTTTATTTAATATAAAACTTATTACTAAGAATAACATATTATCAAAGTGAGAGTTTCTAAACGTTTCAATTCATACCGTTCATTTCAGTCAAATAATTTACAGGTGAAGCTATACTTTTTTTAAATATAACGATAAGTTAATACAATAAACGATTCTGGGTGGTAATATTTCTGGGTGATTAAAAAAAAATAACCACGAAGGCTAAGGCTAAGGCTCCGCTCCGCTTCGCTCCCGCCTCAGCCTTCTAACCTAACCTATCCGAGTCGGGGTAATCTGAGTCGGGGTGTTAACTATAATGACGTTTTATTAACAATTTAATAACAAATTGATTTTATTTTATTTTACAGAAGAATTCAAGCAAACAAATTTGCAACAAAATATGCGAAAGATAAAAAATTCTATATTGATATGAAATTATTCAGAAATTAAATTACTACAAGATATCGGAAAAAAATTTAAATTGTAAATGTTACAGTTAAAAATAAATGTGATTTGGAAAATTATAAAGGTGGTTTAATATTATTTTAAAAATAATTCTACAGTTTGATAAGTTTGTTAAACAAAAAAATGTGATTAAAAATTCATTCAATTGTGTTTCTGTGAAATATGTTTCATTGTAGTAAATTGTTTTTGAAACAATAATATTCGAAATAAAAATATAAGGACCAAATATTATATGAAACATTTTCTGTGAAACGAAATTCTATGAAATTTCTTTCTGGGAAATAAGGGGCTCCCATTTGTAATAATTGCGTTTTTTAGTGCATTGCCGTTTCATTGGTATGTTTGGTGTTTCCAGTGAAGTCAACGCAGTAAATGGGGGATGCAAGGGAACAGGTTTTAGTAGTACTATATCGATGTGTATATGCGGCTGAGGAAAGAAGTTAGTACCTCTTTTTTTTTCGTGCGTAAATCCTTTCGGATATACCCCCCCGCCCCCGCCTGGCAGCGGGGGCGGTTATGGCGGTAGAATGATTCAGTGGAGGGCTCAGTAATTATATTTTCTAATGTAGACAGGTGAGAACAGTACGCGTCGTCCTTTGTGCGAGCAGGTATATAGCGCTAATTATGTGGTGTTTGTTTAGACGCGATGTAGGTAGTTCCGTCATAACGTGCTCGATGTCAGTGAGAGGAGGACAGGAGTGGGAGGAGATTGGATGATATGGATGTATGTTTGTTACTCAATCACGTCAGAACGGCAGGACGTATCTGGATGCAATTTAGCAGAGAGATAGATTAGTCTCGAATAGACTAATCTATTTCTCTGCTAAATTGCATCCAGATCCCGTGATCCTAGGACCCAGGCATTGGGTCCTATGGATCACGGGAACGGGATTAGTATTTCACTAGTGGAATAGCATAATATACTCTGCCACTTTTTTTTATTAGGTATAAGTAATTGCCTAATATTGAATGAGAATTGTGCAAACGGACTGCAAGGTCGCACTTTGATAGATTTATGAATATATGCCTAAGGTTTCGTTACCTTCGTCCGTACCGTTCATTCGTAGGTTATATTATATTAGATATGGTGCAGGATACAGTAAAATAATGAAACGATGACAACATAAAATAATTAATACAAATTGCAAATCGCCCTTCTTTGTATTTTTTTTTATACCACTCAGGTGGCAGACAAGCTCACGGCCCACCTGATGGGAAGCGGTCACCGTGGCCTATGGACGCGTGCAACACCAGGGGCGTCAGACTCGCGCTGCCGACTTTAAAAAAGAAAAGAAATTGCAAAGCAGGAATAGCCTTTAGTCTTCCGGGAAGACCAAAGGCTACTCCCGCCTCTCCCTTCTTTTTTAGTTTTTGTGCTGTCAGAGGGAAGAGTCTTCCTTCCACAAAAACTCTCAGTGATTTGTCAAGCCATATCTGTTCTACTAACATTTTTTTTTCTATCATTGCTACACGTGCCCATAATGCTGGATATTATCTTGCCCAAAAAATTAGTATTACCATCCAATGTGGCAACGCTGCCTGCCTGCCTTCTGGGAACATCACAAGTCGGTGATGACATGGAGGAATTTTATGACGCATGTATTTGTTTTTTATTTAGTTGTTTTGTATTTATCTTTTATTTAGTTTTATTTAAGTTTAGTTTTAAAGTTATTTATTAGTTTATATTATAATTATATGTAATTCTCATCATTGCTTAATTAAAGTTGTATTCCTCAGTTAAGTCGTTTCTAAGCACTGAAGAAGAGCTCAAATCAAAAACATGAAATTCGTAGAAAAACATTAAAGCTTGGTACGACAATCCATAATATAATCATTTTTATTGTGTATTTTCTGGCGCTGCGATAAGACCCTGAAAGCTGGCTTTGTTGAGAGCCGAATGGAAATACTAATTAATATATCTAAATTATTCCGCGGGAATATAAACGAACAATAAAATTAATTTTGTGTTCTATCTTTCCATTTTAATCGGGTTAACGCTAATACTAACAAACAATTTTAATTAAAAAAATTAAACCGACTTTAATAACCAAAAAGGCACTGAAATTTGCAAAGTAACTGAATGACAGATTTAATTCTAAAGACAAAAAAATTAGCGTAACTTGTCTGTTGAAGTCGGTGCTCAGTATGGTAACATACCGAACATACTGAGCACCGACCTCGACAGAAAGGTTATTTTAGTAAATTCACTATCATCATAACGTTGCTGCCGGCTGCAACCGCTTCCCCACTCTTTATTGTGGTTTGACTTTTATGGGCGTTTCTGGGAGCAAGTACCGTCTGCCCCCCCAACCCCGAGAAGACAGCCTGCGTCAGAGCCTTGTCCATCAATCAGCAGGGCAACGGCTTGCAAGTGAAGTTAGCTTGGGCTCCGAAGATCTTGGTGGCAGCCAATTAATGTAAATATAACAGTAAAACTAACAAAACAAATTGTTTCGAACGTTTTTAAAGTCTAGGAATTACATCATGAGAAAAAGGACGTAACGACCTATGACCAACGACGTAATGACTGCTTTCTTGGTAACAGAAGTTGGGGTATTTTGTTTGCTGCGAGCCGAACGGTAATGGTGGTCTAGACCGATAACGATTCAGGCAGTATATATATAGGCTTCTTATGTATTTTGAAGTGTTTAATATTTTCGATTGGTGCAGTACAATAATTACAATAATTGTATAGATAATAGTTACTTCGGTTAATCTGTGGTTAGAATTATATTAGGAATAATTATATTTGTACAGTTACACGGTTTTTGATTTAGCACGTCCTCATCATAGTTGGGAAGTCCGGGAGTCCGGCTAATATCAGCTTGCTTCGGCTTCGTACAGCGTTCTCTTTATCATACATCGGACTGACGGTTTGACAACAGTAGTGTCAAACAGTAGTTAAAACCGTTTGTCTTTATAAAAATATGAAAACTATAGCCTCAGTTTTAAGTACTGTGCTTTTTAGGGTTCCGTTGCCAAATGGCAAAAAACGGAACCCTTATAGATTCGTCATGTCTGTCTGTCTGTCCGTCCGTATGTCACAGTCACTTTTTTCCGAAACTATAAGAACTATGCTGTTGAAATTTGGTAAGTAGATGTATTCTGTGAACCGCATTAAGATTCTCATACAGAAATAGAAAAAAAACAATAAATTTTGGGGGTCCCCATACTTAGAACTGAAACTCAAATTTTTTTTTTTCATCGAAGCCATATGTGTGAGAGGTATCTATGGATAGCTCTTCAAAAATGATATTGATGTTTCTAATATAATTTTAATCTAAACTGAATAGTTATCGTAAACCGCAATTTACCTTTCATTCAATCAACTCAAATATTAAAATTAAAAAAAAAAACATTATTATGTTACTTGCTGCTACGGAACCCTTAATGGGCGAGTCCGACTCGCACTTGGCCGCATGTTTTGTAAGTATTTAACATACTCATCCTTCATGCATTCCCATGTCTGTCATGCATCCGATTGTAAATTAAACTTTAGTAAGAAGTGTTCACATGTCCGTAAAGTTTCTTAACGGTAAAAAGCATTGCAGCGCATAACTACATATTATATTATCATGTAATTTTTTTATTTTTTTGCAATTACATACAAACTTGTAATCCAGTCATTTTAGCGCGAAATGTATGAGTACCCTTGCAATTAGTCCAAAGAAGCTGAAAAATATTAGGGATACCATTATAATGAAATAGTGAAAAATCCCCATCGATGCCATGGGTATAAAATATATTATGCAGTTAGAAAATTTGACCGTGACGTACTCGTATAAAATATTACAAGGGATAAAGATTAAATGAGTATTTGAGACGGTAAAGAACTCGGGAAGTTCCAATGAATAGGCGAGGACAGCTCAATAGCCACGGTAATCCTCTAACATGTTCCCAACAAATCTCTCGAAATGTCTGAGCGGTTTCTTTCAAGAAAATATTGGTGTGCTACATTGTGAATATTATGATTAAGTTAGACTTATTATACACTAGCTGTGCCCGGGACTGCGTCCGCGTGGTTTTCGATTTTTAGGGTTTTAGTTCTTTATGTTACGTATTTTATTATTATTATTATATAATATTACCTGTTTGCCAGTAAAAATCCCGTCAAAATCGGCCTAGTCGTTCCAGAGATTACCTCTTTCAAACAGACTGACACAAAATGTAAAAATTGTATTTTTGTTATAAGTATCGTATATACATTCATGTGCAATCACTAAAGGTCTATTATTTTAATATTACAAACAGAACCTCCATTTTATTTATTTGTATAGATATCGATATCAGCCGTAGGAAGTCCACTGCTGAACATAGGTCTCCCCCATTGACTTCCGTTTCGACCAGTCTGTAGCGGCCTGCATCCACCGAGTCCCTGCGCTCTTTACTAGGTCGTCTGTCCACCTTGCGGGAGGCCTTCCTACGCTGCGCTTGCCGTCACGTGGTCTCCACTCAGGCACCTTTCTGCCCCATCGGCCATCGGTTCTCCGAGCTATGTGCCCTGCCCACTGCCGCTCTGCTATGTTGGTAACTCTAGTTCGTCTACGGATCTCATTACTGATTAGAACTCGTAGAGAAACTAGCATAGCCCGTTCCATAGCTACATTATGTACGTATATCGATATACCTACATAATAGAATAATACCTTTTCTTTTCTGGGGTGGACAGAGTCAACAAATCGCCATCTACTTCCGTCTTCACACACTTCCCGAGCTTCCTCTACCGTCATTAAACCTTTGATGCAAGCCCGCCCACGGCTGAGGCTCTACCACTGGTTTTTATGTCGGGGTTATGGGGTCAGACGACAATAGCTTCTGTAAAGAGACAATTTCGCCAGAGCCTCATCCGTTTTTCAGCAGGTATACCGGCTCACAGTTGAGGTTAGCTTAGGTCCGAAGATTTTGGCGGGGCTACATACACTCGAATGACAATGAAGGACCTCTCATATTAAACAAATTTCTCTCGTTCCGAATCGTTCTGGTGTAGAAGCTGGCCGTTGCAATCCAGCGTGGAAACGCGGCGAGTGTGATGGACACTTTTGCACCGAGAACGGACAGGAGCGGACTGGTAACGATTGTATGACTTACTTTATTATTAAGTATTATTTAATAATACAAGTTAACAAGTTAAAAATTGTCCAACAACTTAGGTACATATATGAAAACTAGTCAGGTCATTCTTAGAATGGTTGTGACCATTCTTATCACAGTGAGATCTCTCTATGTATCGTAGAACACGTTAAGCCATCGGTCCTGGGGCTCGATTCAGTAAAATAACGTTTTTTAAACGTATGATTTCAAAACTAACGAACATTAAAATCTCAAAATCTAATTGAAAACGAGATCAACTATGAGTGGTTCTAAATGTTTAATAACCTCACTAAAGTGAAGGTAGGTTTTGTTTTGACAAATCATACTGAATACTAAAATATTCTAAACAGTTTTTCTTTCTAATCGAATCGAAATCACGCGTTTTGAAAACGTGGCGTTACTGAATCGGGCCCCTGGTTGCCATACGAACATTATGTGGTATTGTTTTGGGTAGCAGGAAGCCGAAAAATCCAACACTTCTCTAACTACGAAATTCGATATCGCCAGTGGGAGTGGAGGTCAGATGGCCGTCGCTTCATCGGAAGTATCGAAGTTCAGCCGTTTGTAGTTAGACTAGAAGCCGACCCCAATTGAATTGGGAAAAGGCTCGAAGGATGATGTAGATATACGAAAGAAGGGTCTATAGCACAGGTGGACTTTTACGAAGGAGAAAATTCGTAAGTTGTGTAAGGACAAGCAAGTTGACCGAGCTGTGGTCTCTGCTTTCCCTGGAGGGAGAAAGGCGTGAAGTATTCACGTAGGAATACAAAAAGAAAGTAGGTATAACGTATAAAATTATGAAACTGCACATTGCTTCAAGGTTTCTTACTTGTTTCGTCGAAATTAACCTTGATTCACTAAACGTACAATAATGTATACTGTCTATATAACTTTCGTGTCTACATATAACTCATTGTCTTTTTATAAAGATTGTAATAAGCCAATGTGTTCTATGTATACTACAAGATAAGCTGTTTACGACAAAGTTGTGTCGCGGTTCGAGGGCTAGGCAGGAATAGGGTAGGGGCGCGACGCAGAGACTTGATCATGAGGTATTTTGACGCCTATTTGACGTATGTCTCATAGGCAAAGCGCGTCTTTTTGTAATGTCATCTGTATGATAGCTATAAAAAGTTGCGTGTAGTTGGTTGGTTAATGGCTATTACCATAACATTTTTTTTGTTCCATACAGCTAAGTACACATTAAAGTCAGTGATATAAGCATAATAATAGTATAAATATTGGTGCATTTGTTAGTTATTATGAACGAAATGAGGTTGTTCGTTTATTTGCTTATTTTAAATAGTAGGGACGACAAAAAAATGGTTAAAAAATTCTCATTTATTAATTACGTTAAAACTCTTAGCTCTTATTACAATAATAAACAAAAACGTAAAATATTAACTTTGTTCTCTGGGAAATAAAAAGCCAAAAGTGAGTCGACTCGCGTACAAAGGGTTCCGTACCATTATCTATACAATGGGATTCTTCAATGTATTTTAATTAAATTAGTTATTTTTGAAGTGAATATACTACTTAATATTCTGTGAATATGTCAAGAGTCTACCTGTTGCCGTTATTAATACCGAGCAAAAAACGGAAAAAAAAACACGTTTCTTGTATGTGACCCCCCTTAAATATCTATTTTATTCTAGTTTTAGTATTCGTTGTTATAGCAGCAACAGAAATACATCATCTGTAAAAAAATTACTCTCTAGCTATCACGGTTTAGGAGATACAGCCTGGTTTTTGCCGTAATTACACATAAACACATAAACATAACTCCACGCCTGTATCTCCGAAGGGGTAGGCAGAGGTGTATTACACACCCACGATTCGCCAGTTATGTTTAGGTCCCAATGTAATAGGGGCTGAGACTATTGCCATTTACCGGGCACATTACTAAGCGAGCGATAATTAACAATTTTTTTTACGTCTTTTTTTTGTTTTTTTTTTGGTTTTTTTTTGCCGTAATTAATATTAAGCAAAAAATCACGTTTCTTGTGTCGGAGCCCTCCTTAAATATTTATTTTATTTTGTTTCTAATATTTGTTATTATAGAGGCAACAGATATACATAATCTTGAATCTAATCGCTCTTGGCTTTTTTTTTCCTTTATTGTCTATAAGAATCTAAGTTTACATTTTCATTATCTTACTACGGCTAGAGGGCCTTATCAACATGCTATAATAATTTCAAATACAGAACGATGTAATCTAACATTTCTTTACTGTATATAATAAACTATTTTAATAAAAAATAAACCGATTTCAAAAACACTGCCCAATGCAAAAATATTTTTTTAAATCTATTCTTAAGCGACGGAACTCTCGATAAAGATACATCAAAAAAATAGATACAGACGTACATAGAACCTCCACCTTTTTGAAGTCGATTCAAAACACAGTTCTTATATATTTTGACACTTTCACTAGCCTCAGTGGAGTAGGCTAGAGGGCGTTAGTAAAAATGCTAATTATTTCAAATTTAGAACGACGAGTCCACCATTTTTTTACCGTATATAATATGAATGCACGCAAACAACGTGTGTCTGCTGCCATCGTATCTTCATGCTCTGACAGTTCTATATACAAAATGGGGTAATAATCATGTCGTAAGTATATTTTACCGATAATCACATAAATATGTTAAGTAATGACCGAGAAAATATACTTTGAAAGTTCTATTACTTGGTTTATTATCGGATGTGCATTTTTTAATGTCTCGCAATATATTACTTCGTAGTTATATTTATACAATTAATTAACAGAGCCCGAATGAAACGGTACTTTGAGTAGATGTAATTAAACGATTTTAAATCTTAAGTTAAAGGGATAGAGCTCTTTAGGAGTAAGTGTTTGAGAATACTATAACTAGTATTTATGGCATAGAAACATGTAGTGCTTAATGCTCTTTCTTTGTACTTTGAGCGATTTGCGAAAGAACACCACTAAAATGAATTGTGGTATTTAGCTACGGTTTCCTGTACAATAAAGGTTCTACGCTTAAGGCGGCCCTTTGAACGGCAAGCCCCGATATGACTTCCATCCAATGATTATCATTCTTCGAGCTTTTTACCAACCATGTTGGAGTCGGCTTTCAGTGTAACTACGAAACGGCTGAACGTCTGGCCTCTACATGAAGATATCGAAGTTCTCTACTTAAGACTAGGTTGTCGAACTTTTAAGGGTCCAAACTACCCGCAACGAATGCCATAGATGTTCGTTAGGCTACCGGGACCGACGGTTTACCATGGTCGGTAGCACAGAGAGGTGGAGACGTGGATGTGGTAAGAATGGTCACCCAATTTTAGACTGACCTGGCTAGTAATGTTTAATTTTGCAATTTGTTAACCTACTTTACTATCACTTAGCCACAAGCCCCTCATCCAATAATATAGTATACAAAAAAGGAAAAATCACACTAGCGCGCCGTAGCTGTTGAGGACATTCAGACAATCGTTGTAATTTTTGCACTTGTAGTGTAACTTACGGTGTTCTACTCTTTCTGTATCATATACTCTGTGCTATCTATCGCATTCTTAGTTGTAATCTATGTATACGCCTATAAAAAATACCAAAAGGTGACAACCATATCAATAACTGAGCGCCACCGCTCAGAATGAAAGAAGCTCATCTTTCTTTTAATTATCATTGCTGTCATTCACCAACTTACATTTATTTAACATTTTTGCTGATTAGGCAATGCGTGTTCGGTAGTTCTAAGTTCTGCGGTAGTGTCCGTGTGCTAAGGTAACCGCTTACTACAAAGGTACATAAGCTTGGTTTTCATCCTAACCTTATCTTACTATTACTTCATATTATAAACTCGAAAGCTTGAACCATTGGATAGAGGCCCGTGGCTAAATGGCACAGACATATGACTGAGACACAGACATAACCGACATGTCCGATTTTCTGGTGAATCCAAATTTATCACACACGCAATGTAGCTCAGACGGGGCCGAACTAAGGCTGACAACCTCTACGAAAAACTGCTTAACTGCATACATTCATAAAATTCATTGAGGAATGCCAGAATTAAACATTTTATCATCTAAAATATTAGGGATATCAAATTCCAGGGACCTACCCTGGAATAAGAATAGAAACGAGTAGAAATGTTTGGTTATTTATTTATTTAATTTAAATAATGTTATTATTTTTTTATTTTCAAGTAAAAAACTAATATTAGCACTGAATCCGACAATTGTTATATTCTTACTCGTTAACAAGGCAACGAGTGACGACTGGGTTTTAAATATGCTTCAACGCCATTTATGTATGCTTGTATGAGTAATTTTTATGTACAGGGAAAAGAAAAGGATAGCACATATTAACTTGTGACTGGAAAGAAAGCGATCGTGCGTCATAGACAAAATTAATATTACGTGTTCAGTCTGTATCTGTAAGTCTGTGCTTAATGGTAACCGAGTGGGTTAGCATGTTGCAAGGTTAACCAAAACTTGCCTGGTCGGTCTTAGTATGGGTGCCTCGAGGAGCTCGTTAAGCAATTGCGCGTCGATCCCGGTTGCCATACAAATATATGTGGCATTATTCATATCAACATCAAAGTCTAATTACAGAACTTCGTAATCGCCAGTGGGTTGTGGAAGTCAGATGGTTTAGTAGTTGTTCAATTGTTGTTACTCAATCAAACGGCTGGATGAAATATGTAGTGTGGTATACCTAGCACATCGTAACTATTTATCTTACCTATCACTAAGGCTAATTCTATCCCGAATATAGGTTCTTTTGGGTTGTGGGAACTTGATCAATATTTCACGTGTACAAAATCCAGTGAACATGCTAATTTTACTGACTTTTCTTTCTGATTTTCAAAACATATGTGTTTGATTTATCGACGACACAATTTGTCCATTATAATATGAAAAAAAAACTAAATTTCTACACCTATAAACATTTTCACTGTCACCAGTTAATCTATTCGGGCTGCCACAAAAACCAGTTTCATACAAACTTACCTCCGCCTCCTACTATGCGACTTCCGACGATTGCGGGCGGGCGGGTCGCTTGCGTACGCGCCGCCTTCCCCTTCAGCACTGTGTCCTGCTCCCATTGCTACCCCATGCCACTTCACACACCGTCACTGATAGACACACGCTCCTACGACACCCCTAACACTTAAACCTGGGTGTAAAGTTAGCACTTTTTAGTAGAAAGGTCTTTAAAAATGGCACTAATTACGAGTCGAGGCACTAGTAGAGGTTTGAGGGTCTATATATGGGGTGTCGTGGTGTAAATTGCCCCCGCAGCGTTGTACTCGGGCGGCTCGCGACGCGAATGTGAAACGTACCGTCGCACACGCAGCGCCCGCCTTATGTTATTGTTTTAATTAATTTGTGTTAGAAGAGGACGGCGGATGTGTGGTCAGTGTATTAGCTCACTGCGATTTTTGTGAATGGTGTATGGAATTTGAAATTGTTTAATGTAGTAACCTCGGTGAATTATTATAGTTTTAGTATTTCTATTTGAAAGTGTGATTATGAAAACGTCTTTTTTTATTTGTTTTAATTTTATTGTTGTTGCATATGTAGCAGACTGTAAATCTGTAATTAAAAAAAAAGATGAACAAAGTATTATTTTCAGTTTGGATACATTTATACTCAACGATGCTTTGTGAAAAGTGAATTACGAAATTTTAAGTAACAAAATAGTATTTTTAAATAAATTTCTTGTAATCAGCACCTGCAACGGTTTCACATCAGAAGATTTTTCTGTCAACTGAGTTACCTGGTCCCATACCAGGTAGCTCAGTTGGCAACTCGTGGTCGATCTTGGGGTCCATACCCGGGGTGGACAAAAGTGTTTACGGATTTTTTTTCTGTTGAAATATTCTTAGTCGTAGCATGGAGTCTGTCTTAGTATATACGACAGTTGCTCTCGTAAAAGTCAAAGTATGCCAAATCAGGGGACAGAGTTTGAGAGCGGACCCCGGGCTCTAAAGTGCAAGCTAGATTATTCCGGGACTAACGCTGTTATGACGATGGAGTCGTAGCATGGAGTCTGGGAGCGTAGATGGTGCTGGGCTTACACCCCCTATTTTATGTGACCCCCTCGGGCTTCACCCCATCGGTGAGGTTGGTATGTTGGACTTGAACCCACTAAAACCGCACGGTATCGTCTGCGTCAGCCATGAGGTACGTGGAATCCGGTATAGGTACCCTAGAAAGGAAATTTCAGAAATCCCCCATATCCTAGAGAGGGGCGCGCGTTGAAAAACGGCGCGTCGCAACCCTGGACCTGCTAGGGCGACGGGTAGCCCGAACCGTAACCCCTAGGCCCAATTTCATGGAGGACGGCTTACACCTCGTGTGAAATGTTACTGATTGACGGACGAGGCTCTGTCACAGGCTTATTTCTCGGGTTTGGGAGGTCAGACGGTAGTTGCTCTCGTAAAAGCCGTATACATCAAATCAAACGGAGGAGAAGGAGTAACCGGATCTCGGGTTCCGAGGGGAAAGTTTTAGATGCAGCTAGGAAAAACGCTATGATGATAATTATTAAAGTGTCAGTACATAAAACGCCGACCGCTTATACCTCAAAATACTCCTCACTGGCTACTAATTGTTGCGCGATCCGCCTCGGAAATCGGTTCGCTCTCGTTTCTACTAATTACACGAACGGTTGCTTTCCCGATGGAAAACGTCGTTCAACGGAAGGAACAAAAGCACGCCTACTGTCCACATACCCATTTATTAGACGGATTAAAGTCGAATAGAGTACATCTGCATAGTCGCGCACGATTGGTTCCAATGTAACCCTGTGCAGCCGACGGGATATTTTAGTTTCTCAGGTAGAATTTATTTGGAATATATCACTGTACCAATGAGTTGACGGTAAAATTAAAATTATTAACGGGATATTTACCATTTTTATTATGTTCTTCGAGTATCCGATATTTCGGCACTGTTACAAGTGCCATGATCACGGATGTACTAAAGTTCTGCGAGCTAGTTTTTACTAGGCAAACCGTATCGGCCAACCCTCTTCCCCACACGTTTCTGACGCGCGTCACCACTACCAAAAAGTCAGGTTGTGGTCTTTCGCGATATCAATTTTTTTGTTCCTTACAGTCAGTCTAGTAGTATCGGAAGTCGTTTTCGTAGTCGTTCGTACACAAGCCGTACACAAGCCGCACACAGAAGACATATAGACCTTGAAAAATTGTTCAGCTGAAAGGAAGACGCTCGCCAAATGCCAATTTATCCTACATTAACTTCCACTTACTTGCTTTCAGAGGAGACAGGATGAGCGATGCTGTTAGTGGTGAGATGGCCCAGGACCCGAGACGGCGTGCGGTTTTAGTCGATGCAAGCCCGACATAACCGCCCCCGCTGGCCGGCGGGGGGGTATCCGAAGGGATTTCCGCACGATAAAAAAAAAAAAAAAAAAAGGTACATACATTACATACCTATCTGTAACAAATTATGTAGTTATCTGCAGCTAATTAAAAAGTCTTAAAAAGGCTTCCGCATTGATGTTTCTCTTCATCTATGCTATTATAAAATTGTAAATAATTTGTGTCTGTGCATTCGAGATATTTAAAAAAAAAACTTGGGTTATGTTAATTGAAAAATTAAGAACACAATTTTTTTTTGGAATTCTTGTCGATTTATCTGTTTGTTCACGATAAACGCCAAAACTACTTAAGTATTTTGATGCGGTTTTTTCTGTAAGAAAGATCATGGCCAGACTTAAAATCTGCCGTATGTTTGATTGCAATTGGTTAAGTAGAACCGGAGATATGACCAATAAACTATAACCGACATCTGCAGGCGGAGTCGTGGGCATTAGCTAGTTTTTAATACAAATTATCTTCAAAAATTCAAATGACATGCATGCGGATTAGTATTTTTGAACAAAAACTTCTATGTATAATAATCTACTACTAGATACTGGCTTATACAGCAAGAGAGTGCAAGCAAGCGTACACCAGGCGTACAACAACATGCGTCTGTGAAGCTACGCCTCCGCACATTTAATACGTTTGCGTACAGTACCAAATTCGAAATTCAAATTGAATTCTGACCCAGGAACTGTGACACAATTTTTGTCCTACACAGTTTATCTAGTAGTATATACTAGGTCTGCAATGCGAATCGCTGCTTGCAATGTTGAGCTGAGTGAGACATCGTGAATCAGATTTTGAAAATTTTGAACAGTGATCATTCCTCCATGGCAAGTCCGATTTTGAAAATTCTTTTTGAAAATCACAACTCTGGACATGCTTTCTGAGCGTATAAAGTTTGGTCACAGTGTCTCGAGCGGTTATTATGTAATTCCATCTGGAATTTTTTTAACGGTGTTCATTCCTCTGTGGTAGCATAATTTTTTTCAAAATATATCCATAAACCTTCCTCTGATTGACCTCTTTAATCATGCCAAATTTGGTTCTGATTGGATTAGTAGTTTAGGAGAAGACCTGTAACAAAGAAAATCCTGAAGTCTGGTATGAGGAGCTTTCGCTCGACTTTGTCTCACTCAGCTCAATAAATAAATATATAAAAGTCATTGTTTTTAGAGATAATTTTGGATCAAAAATGGCCACTAACAGTAGTTTTCGGATCGCTTAGCTATCATTACTTGTCTGCAGCATTATAACAGTCTATAAACCTATTAAGTTCAAGGAAAACCTCGAAGCCGTTGTGATTTTCTCTTTCATTTACTGATCCGCTTAGAAACTGGCACTTCATATAATGCGCTAACGACTGATTGATCGTTTGACAGCAAAATTAACGTTTTCTATATAGCTGTGAGATGGCCAACGGTGCTAAACAATAGGTTGGCACAACACGAACGTAAAATGTAGTTCTCGAAGGGGTAAGCAGAGATGTATTTACAACTACTTTTTTTATTAATATAAGTAGTTAAATGTTGGTACTGATCCCTTCTTAGAGTGAATTTCATCGAAGATGGAAACTGCGATCAAAGCGAACTAAACTGCGTTATAACATTTTACTGAATAATTTTCATTAGGTAATACGTGAGAATCCAGTTTAGTTGAACGTATTTAAATTAAATATTCTTAAATATTCTACGACATTCTACACAGCGCTTTCTAGACCCAAAGTAAGCATAATCCAACTAGTTTGTGTTATGGGTTCCAGAATGCGGATAAACATACTTATATACTTTTATTTTTGTAAATACATAGATATCATACATAGAAACACCCAGACCAATGCAAATAGACGTATTCAGGCATAAAAATATTTGCACTGAGCGGGAATCGAACCCGCGCCCTGTCGTAGCAGTCGCATGCACTACCGCTACGCCACCACAGAGTGGTCTGTTTTCGGTCCAACAAACTCAACCAATCAATTAAGTCCATCTTTCGTACAAAACATCACGAAAATAGTAGATTGTTACACAAGGGTCAGTCAGCCATTTCACCCGAGATATTTCTGGCGCTCGAACGAAGTGAGGGCGCCAATAATTCGAGGGTGAAATGGATGGCATTCACCCGAGTTAAACACTCTATTTTTCATTTCGACTATGTGAGGAAATTAAAACACTACACACACATTTAATGAAACAGGTATATTGATAATCAAGGGCACGCCGCAATAGCGGCGGTAAGGCCCATCATGGAGGATTGGCTGGAGAGGCGACACGGAAGCCTCTCCTACCGACTGACGCAGGTGATCTCAGGGAAGGGGTGCTTCGGGGACCACCTGCATCGGATCAGGAAGGAGCCAACGCCTGAGTGTCATCACTGCGACGCGAGCGAGGACTCAGGGCTGCACACGCTGGCGGACTGCCCGGCGTGGGAGGCGCCGAGGCGTGACCTCGTGGCAGCCATCGGGGTGGGAGTCCTCTCGCTCGGCAGCATGATTGCGGCAATGGTGCGGAGCGCGAGCGCGTGGGCCGCCGCCGCCTCCTTCTGCGAGCATGTAATGCTCGCGAAGGAGGTGGCGGAGCGCGCCCGGGAGAGACTTAGAACTCTCCCGGTCCGCCGAGCCCGCAACTTGCTCGCCGCGCGTCGCAGGCAACTCAGGCGCCGGAGGTCGCTTAACGACCTCCGTCCTCCATGAGCGCAGGCCTGGGGGTGGCGGGTGAGGCCACCTGTCACCCCAGCAGAAGCAGGCCGGGACGGTGGGGCGACTAGCGCCCCTCCCCCAAACCGGGGCAAGACGGGGACACCGTGGTTCCCAAACCCGAGGGGGCCATCTCGAAACCGGAGATGGCCCAGGGTCAGTCGGGGTGCGAGGGATATGCTCTATGGGCAACCTTACACCCCGGCGTCTGTAGACCCGAGACGGCGTGCGGTTTTAGTCGGTTCAAGCCCGACATAACCGGGGGGTATCCGAAGGGATTTCCGCACGAAAAAAAAAAAAAAAAAAAAGGTATATTGATAATCAGTTAAAATTTAAAGTAAAATTGGTAAACTTGGAAACAGATTATTAATAACAGCTTTTGTCTGTTCTTTAATCTCACACATTTATTTTATTTTTTTATTTATTTTCTTACATGTCACTGGAATCACTTTCCGAAACCATTTTCAACCACAATTAACACAAGGTATTTATTTATATTGAATCTCGTTTTCCCGCTAATTATTTAGCAAACTTAAATTGTTTATTTTTTAATTCTGAAAAAAAAGTTATAATTTTCGTACATACTGCCAACATTAGAAAAGTTTTGAAAATCGAATCTATTGGTTACATTGTAATCGAGTATCTAGGCGGCCATATAAAAAAAAGCGTCATGATATCAAGGCATTATGACGAAACTTAATTATCATGGACTCCATGGCAACCCCTAAAATAAAAAAAGAATTACTTTCCGCCCTAGGGATGAAATAGGCTACTTTGCACCCGGCTATCTACCCATGACAATTAAACTTTCCCAACAGGAGAGATGAAAATAATATTAAATGCAAATGAAAACATCATTTTCTGAACACCCTGTAGACGCGTCTCAGAACCGATTTCATTACCAACGCTCGGGCACAGATAGACGGTGGTCGCCCGACGCAATATGATTGTGAACGTAATTTATTATAAGTACTCTTTGTTATTTTTATAATGTCTCCGTTTGTTTAGGTACTTAAAAAAAGGTAAACAAATCGTAAAAAGGCTTCTTTTGTAGGGGCATTTTTCGTTCCGAAATAAAAAGAAACCATATTAAATCATTTTAGAACTTAAAATCCATTTCTTCTCTTATATTTTTCTGTATTTAACTACTTTGTTTAATATTAAGTTTAGCTTCCGGCCTACGGTCTCCCTACTCGATTGTGCAATTGGGTTACCAGCTTCCTGCATGAGCGCAGCATCCGAGTTCTCTGTGACGGCCGAGCTTCAGAGTTCATGCAGGTTAATGCTGGCGTACCTCAGGGGTCCGTCCTATCACCCACTCTCTTTCTTCTGCATATCAATGACATGCTGTCTACTGGCAGCATTCATTGCTATGCAGACGATAGCACTCTGCATGGGGGATACTACGGACACCCTGCGGCCAAGCGGACCGATATTGAAGAAAACAGACGACAACTTGTCACTGAGCTCGACCAGGTCCTGACCCGCATTTCCCAATGGGGGTCTGAGAACTTGGTCGAGTTCAATGCCAAGAAAACACAAGCGTCCGCGTTCACAGCCAAAGTATCCTCCTTCCTTCCTCTCCCAACTCTTCAGAACACACCGCTACCACTGCAAGACCACCTTAACATGCTCGGAATGGACGTTCGCTGCAAACTGAACAATAAAAACTACATCGAGAGCGTCATCAAAACAGCTTCACGAAAACTCGGAGTTCTGAACAGGGTGAGACGGTTTTTCACGCCTGAGCAGCGGTGTCTTTTGTTCAAGACACAAATTCGCCCCTGCGTGGAATACTGCTCTCATCTCTGGGACGGCTCCGCAAAGTACTTATTAGACGCTCTCGACAGATTGCAGCGGCGTGCCATCCGTATCATTGGGAGTCCAGCGATTACCAACAGCCTGGAACCTCTGCAGCTGCGTAGAGACATTGCCTCTCTGGCTGTATTTTACCGCCTCTACCACGGCGAGTGTTCTGACGAGCTCTTTCAACTGATCCCACCTTCTCCATTTCGATCCAGAACAACACGTGCTGGACTGCGATGCCATCCGCACACGGTGGAAACCATTCAGTCCCGAACTCAGCGGTTCGGTGCTTCCTTTCTTTGTCGCACGATAAAGAGCTGGAATGCTCTGCCCGCGCACGTGTTTCCTTCTTCTTACAATCCCGGGTTCTTCAAGCGGGGCGTGAAAAAGCATCTTTTGAGGCCGTCAAGGTAGGGGCTACCATTTTGGGATCGTCAGCATCTGGGATGGTGGCCCATATCTTCTGGACTTCACCCTAGCTTCTCACCATCCAGCGGGGTGCAGTCAATTGACGGAACAAATATAAAAAAAAAAAAAAAAAAAAAATTTTTGGAAATAATGAAAAATCATAATAATTATATTATTTAAAATGATTTTAAAAAGTATTGCACTGTGCCTACCATAAAGAAACTAAAAAAACAGGTATTCAAAACAGTTTTTTCCCGATCGCGCCATACGTGCGTGACTGTCAGTCTATTCGCAGTTCATAATCTATGCGCAGTTCGTATATTGTTCGTTACCATAATAGGCATTTTGTCTATATTTAAAATATTGTACGAATTGTTGTCATCCTAGTAAAATGAACCGTAAAAAACATATTTTATTATTTTTTTATATATAAAATAAGTTTCTTTTTTGTTAAAAAATCAAGATTAAAATCTCACTTTTTTTGAGATTTGATCACGTGCTTATAAACGCTCTGTGACGTCACACATAAGTAAACAGAGATTTTCAATACAGGCTGTCTGCATTTCCTAGTGTTAATCGACTGGTTCAATTATTAATTACTAATAATGTAACTTAATAATTATATAAACGTGCTTTAAGTCTCTTACTGTTTACTTTGGTGTGACGTCACATGTCACGGGATCCGTTATGGCGCGTACTTTTTTTAAATCAAACTTTAATATCGATTTTTATCGTAAATAAAACAGTTGTAATAAAACTGTAATAAACATATTCAAGTTTGTTGAGGAAACGTGGCCCAAAGATACTTATCCTTATAGAACGGATGTTCACGAAAATACCATTGTCATTAAAGGTTTCCAATCTTTGAAATCCGCAATTTTTCTTGTTTACCTGTTTAAGTACTAGAAATGGAGTATAGTTAATTTTCGACTATGTTGTGATAAAAGTAAAATGAAGCGACTTGGGTTTGCGGCGTCACTTGAACTACCTACCTATTAGTTTAAGTGCTGTTGGGAGTCTAAGTTGCTTTATACGATAGATAAATTAAGTTTGTATCAACAGAATGCATGGTACTCCGCACAAACCCTTCGTGGTTTTTGGTGTGCTAATTGATATTGTTTTTGTATTATTGTGTGAATAAAAAAATAAAAAAAAATAAAAAAAGTATATTTTAGAATCGAATATGTTGAAGATGATGAAAATCTGTGAATAGAACTATTTGTGTCATCATCATCATCAGCACATCACAGTGTGAGTCCCGTCCCGGTTGCAATCAAAGCTTGCATTTTGGAGCCCGAAGTCCGCTCTCCTACTCTTTATCTTCAATTGGCTGATCTTGGGTTTTGTGGGAGCGACTACTGTCTAACCTCTCAACCCCGTGAGGAAAGACTGCGTCAGAACCTCGTCCGTTATTCAGCCGGTGAGCTTGGCCAGGGTCTCAAGATTTTGGTGGGGCCTCCATCGACTACTAGATATAACTATTTGGGTTTTTGCTTTATCACGCGAAGGCGACACGTGGTTCTACAGCAAAACAAAAGATGGAAAAATACTGTTATCGGGATATTTATCATAATAGGTCTTTACCTATGAAATTGCCGAAATTTTCTTACAAATTCATGAGTTCGTTATTCCTGTAATTTAATAGCTATTTCCATTATTTATATTTTGTTTGAAAGTTGATTACAAGATTTTACAACTCTGTATTAAATTTTGTTTTTATTGGCCGCTTGATAAATTAATTTGATCTTCAAAAACAGTACTTCCTAAATGCTATCCATTTTGATGATAAATTTCTTATTACTTAACAGCTGTCACTTTTCAAAAATGTAATAAAAGTTGCTGTTTGTTAGCTTAATGTTGTCTCATTCATACACAAAAAAAAAAACATAAAATTTGGATTTGTGATTCCTAAAAAAAATGCAAAAATGTTAGTACTGAAAATTGGGTTTCCTCCAATTTCTTCAAGAAAAACGGCAATTTCATATGTAACGACATAATATTTATTTATTTGCTCGAGTTTCCGATTTTTTGGTATCATCGTTATATGTACAATATAGGGAACTCGCGAAAACAAATAAATATGGGAAATATCTCGATTATAGTCATGCTTCAAGCCTTTTCCCATCTCATTTGGGGTTGCTTTTTTGAGTCTAACTACAGATTGGCTGAACTTCAATATTTTCCGTGAAGCGCCAGTAGGTTGTGGAGGTCAGATGGGGATATCGAAATTCTGTAATTAGACCAGGTTGTCGGACTTTTTAGGGCTCCAACTAGCCGTAACGAATGCCACAGATGTTCGTATAGCAACCGTACGAATAATATCTCGATTATAGTAATTCTAGTTATAATGCGTCATAATATATTTGCTAAAAGATAAGTTATAGTATAATCTTATCGTATAAAAGCTATAATTTCCTAAAAACCGTATTTTTTGCTAACTATTTTTTATATAACAGATTATAAGTTATAATCCGTTATATTATTAAAATACGGTTCTCACGAATTTCCGTTATAACCCGTTAATATCTGGGTTACCGAGCTTTGCTCGGTTTTTTCTTCGTCGTTTTCTAAAACTGAAACCTAGCTAGATCGAATTATCACTTCCAAAGCTCCCTTTTTTTTTTTTTTTTTTTTTATCGTGCGGAAATCCCTTCGGATACCCCCCCGCCGGCCAGCGGGGGCGGTTATGTCGGGCTTGCACCGACTAAAACCGCACGCCGTCTCGGGTCTTCAGATGCCGGGGTGTAAGGTTACCCATAGAGCATATCCCTCGCACCCCGGCTGACCCTGGGCCATCTCACCACTAACAGCATCGCTCATCCTGTCTCCTCTGAAAGCAGAGGAGTACGGAGAGCGATGTATTCCCGCCACGTTGGGTATTGGCCGACGATCAATGCCAACCCTATGAAGGGGTGAAGGGGAAGCCATTGACCGCCGCCCAGGGTGTACCGGCCGCTCCGATTCCGTTCCCCCCGGACTGCAGCGGGATCGGAATCGGAGCGACACTCGAGGAGGTTACCCAACACACACCCCGTTACCCAACACACACCCCGTTACCCAACACACACCCCGTTACCCAACACACACCCCGTTACCCAACACACACCCCGTTACCCAACTTCCAAAGCCCCCTGTATACTAAATTTCATGAAAATCGTTCGAGCCGTTTCCTAAATTCATATTCATACCTACAAGAATTGCTCGTTTAAAGGTATTAGATAGATTAAATAAATAACCTAGAACAAAATTACACAGCGCCATCTATACATAAACTAAGCAGAGCTCATCATGTGGGTTCCAGAAGAAATGAAACACCTAGACCAATGCAAATATACATTTACATACTAAATAAATATATAACTAAATATAATACTAATAAATAAATGAATTTATTATTATTATACATTCATGAATACAAACATTTGCACTGAGTGGGAATCGAATCGACATTTGATTTACCGATATTCGCTATGCCATAGAGGTCGTCACTGTTAAAATATGGTCAAACGCGGGCAAAAATAGTATCTATACATAAAATCACGCCATTTCCCATTGGGGTAGGCAGAGACAACATCTTTCCACTGGCTACGTTCCTGGCATACGCCTTTTGCTTCTTATATTTTCATAATTATTTTCATACACACACGCCGCGCCGTTTGGCCGGCCGGGGGGTATCCGAAGAGATTTCCGCACGAAAAAAAAGAAAAAGATACTCTTGACCTACTTTTTCTTAAAACCTCTTCGATCACGGCTATTCTCGCTATGTCCATATTTCAGATTATCTTTTAAGGGAGTGACTGCCGTTTGACCTCCCAGTACCTACTAAAACTGCACGCCGTCTCGGGTCTTCAGACGCCGGGGTGTAAGGATACCCATAGAGCATATCTCTCGCACCCCGGCTGACCCTGGGCCATCTCACCACTAACAGCATCGCTCATCCTGTCTCCACTGAAAGCAGAGGAGTACGGAGAGCGATGTGTTCCCGCCACGTTGGGTATTGGCCGACGATCAATGCCAACCCTATGAAGGGTCCCCCTTCGGAAGCCATTGACCGCCGCCCAGGGTGTACCGGCCGCTCCGATTCCGTTCCCCCCGGATTGCAGCGGGATCGGAATCGGAGCGACACTCGTGGAGGTTACCCAACACACACCCCTGACCTCCCAATACCTAGAGGAGAGCCTGCGCGAGAGGCTCATCCATCACTCAGCAGATTTACCGGCTTACAGTTCAGGTTGGCTGGAACCCGATAATATTGTAGGGACCACCATAATTTTATAATAGTACTTAAAGTTTTAAATTATCTTCAATTTTAATCTAATTAAAATTCCAGCAAATTTGCAGCATTTTAGATAGCTTTGGGGCAATAAGCCCTTGGTTTGCAATTACACAGGGCTCCTGTTTACACAAAGATAAAATGGAAGGTAATAATGCCTTGTGCCATAATATTATTACGGCAATATTCTTGAATGCTTCTCACTGGATCACTGAATATATACGTTTTGAATTTTAAATTAAAGTACTATCATTTAGCTGAATAATGTAATGATTTCCATAAAAAAGGAAGTTAATATTTAATGGCGGACATCAAAGAGGCTTTCATTTAGGCACTACTAGAGTGAGGGGGCCATCTCGAAGCCGGAGATGGCCCTAGGTCAGTCGGGGTGCGAGGGAAATGCTTTATGTTCCACCTTACAATAGTCAAAATGTACTACTAGGGTAGTACATTTTAACTATTGTAAGGTTCTCTACCTACTCTTTCATTTTGATTTACCTTGACTGTTACGGGAACGAATGCTGTGTGACCTGATACCCCAACCCTGAGAGGAAAGCTTGGGTCTGAGCCTCGTTCGTCAATCAGTAGTTGTACCGCCTAGCAGGTGAGGTTGGCTGGGCCCCGTAGGTCTTGGTGGGGCCCCATCTCCCAATTTTTAATGTAAACTAGCTGACCCGGCAAACTTCGTTCTGCCTTAGAATCAAGTTATGTTGGTTACCTTATCAACTGAATTTATTTCGTGAATGTCTCCTTGCACCCCGGCATTAAAGGACCGTGACGGCGGCGTGAGGTTTTGGTCGGTTTGAGTCCACGCCGGTGGGGGGGAGGGGGTTTAAAAACCCCAAAAAGGCACAGTATTGGCGGAGATCAATATAAAAAATCAAAAATCATGATAATCGGTCCACCCATTCTTGAATTTATTACGGTCATCAGTAATACGATTTTTTAATAATAAAGATGAAGACTTTGTTTATAATAAAGATGAATGTTTCTTTAGATGTTGTTTAAATTTGTTTTTCAAGATTCGGTTAGATTTTTTTATATTCAGTCCACCACTTGACTGCACGCCACTGATGGTAAGACTAAGAAGCTAGGGTAAAGTGCAGAAGATACCGGCCACCATGGCAGAATCTGACGCTGTACTTTGACGGCCTCGACATATGCTTTTTCACGCGCCCACTTTAAGAACCCGGGATTTTAAGAAGAAGGAAACACGTGTTTAGATAGAGCATTCCAGTTCGTTATCGTGCGACAAAGAATAAGAAGCGTTTGCTTCGACACGGTACTGTTTGTACCGTATGTTGATAACACCGTAGTGCATTACTTGATATTACTTACATAGTTTATTACTAGTGAAGGTACTTGAAGCGTGTTAAAAAGTATTCCATAATTTATCGTAAAAATGCAGCTTGCAATGGTTGATATTTGAACAAACGGTATATGTTAGTCTACTAAAGCTGGGTCCACATCTGTAGCACCTTGACGTATCACGATCAGTCGTATCGTATCGAGTATTTGTATCATAAATATGGACGCTCATTTTGTCCATATCGTATCATTAAGGCGTATGTCGTAAAAAACGCGTCCATACTTAGTAAATGCTGTATCATGTTAGTGTATCGGCTTTAACTTTACAAATATGCCCGCCTCATTCACGTCCAAAACTTGTTCGATACGACGTGTATCCCCTTTGATCACCGCTGAAAAACCAACACAGGATGGTTCGCGGTGTATCACATATGCAGTATCGTGATACAGTATCAAAATACGTCCAAACCACCGATCGTGATACGCGTATCGGATACGAGGTGTATCAAGATACCCGTTTAGTGCGGATCGGGCTTTATCAGATATGGCGTGTATTGTTAACGGCTATCATCTTTTGTCCAAACTAGCGACCATGATACGCGTTGAGGCCATGCAACGGAGATACGATACAAAGAAATGCTACAAATGTTGACCCAGCTTAATATGATGAATGTAAGAGTGTGTGAGTGCTAAGTCAGCGGCCGCGGGTTCCATTCCCACTCGGTGCAAAATTTGTATACATGACTATGTAACATAACATAACATAACATAACATAACATAACATAACATAACATAACATAACATAACATAACATAACATAACATAACATAACATAACTTCACGCCTGTATCCCCGAAGGGGTAGGCAGAGGTGTATTACACATCCACGATTCGCCAGTTATGTTTAGGTCCCAATGTAATAGGGGGCGAGCCTATTGCCATCTACCGGGCACATTACTAACCGAGCGATAATCAACATTTTTAATACACACATAACTACGAAAAGTCAGAGGTGTGTGCCCGGGGCGACTGGGGATCGAACTCAGGACCTCGTCTCGGCAGTCCGTTACGTACACCACTAGGCTATCGCCGCTTGTCGCCTATGATTATGTATATTTGTATTAGTCTGTTTCTTATTCTAGAACCCATAGTATAAGCTAGTTAATCTATACTTACTTTTGGTCCAGATAGCGCGGCCTAGCTAGAATATGGAATATACAATACAAAGGTTTTTAAAAATGTTATCCGTCCGGGAGTCGGGATTGCCTCTATTTCACTCGAAACTCCAAAATTATAGCTGCCGGGATTTAATGGAGTTGGCTCCTTTTCAATGCAGTTTATTTAATTTAAAGCACATTTCCTCACCCTCAGAGTATATTCATTTTGCTAAAAGTATAGTATACGAAAGAAAAAATAATGACTCATACTGTTAACTTATTGATTTTTTAATATGGCAACTTTTAGAAATTAAGAAAAAAAGATTTAGCAAGCTAAGACTGCGTTTTCACTTCTGTTTTTAATAATACCTTTGATTTATTTGCCTCAAAGACTTATACAATGAAAAGATCTGTACAGAGCTCCACCAAGACATTTGAGGCCAGGCCCTCCTCACCTGCAAGCCGGTCCAACTGCTGATTGACGGAGGAGTCTCCCGCGCAGGCTTTCCTCTTGGGTGGTGGTCAGTCGTTCCCATAATAGCCGTATAAGCAACTATTACGTAATCTGTGGTAAAAATGCCTCGAATGGTTACTATTATGCTTCAATGATTTATCAGCCTGCCATGCATTTATCACCCTTCATTATAATAATGGGTACAAATCGTATTGCATTTGTGATTGGCTGATCAGATATCAAAGGATATTGAGACCGGTCTCAATTACCCCACAAATAAACGTCTACCCTCTGACGTTAGTCATTAATCACACACCTACCTTTGTCAATGTCTTGTTATCATGTGCTTTCATATTGAACAAAACGTGTTGTTCCATTTTTGTATAAAATATAATATCATTGGTATCTATCTATGTATCTATATAAATAAAAATGTATTTACGCGCATAAGTAGCAAACATAACACTTTTTTCTCGTCGTTATTGTCAGAACAAGTTTTGTATAAAAAAAAAATAAAAAAAAAACTGAAGGTTGCGGGCACGGGATCAGAATTCTGCGCGGCCAGAGCCGTAGGTAAAAGCTAGTTTTAAATCATAAAAAAAGTAATTTAATAAAATGAATGATTAAGAGAAACTAGACTTGATTGCTGCTGAAAACACTATAACAAGTTTGATAGCTGGCGGGACCCATTAATTTTTCTTGCGGTTTTTGATTTGCAAATGGGTATCGCCTGCCATCAAACTTGTTCCAGTATATTTTATAGGTCGGTTGGCAAGCACTGAAACACCATATTTCAAATACTCGTGTGGAGCCGCGGGCAACAGTTAGTTATCTGTAGATATATATACCGGATTTATTGATCGGTTTCATGTTTTTTTTAAATATTTTTTTAGAATGTTTTATTAACATTATCTACACTCCATCGTGTTAGTAACGCAAAATAAACGATGTTTTCATGAAAAAATGTATCACTGCCTAAAATAAAGAAAACCGCAATGAATATCGGTATGACATCGCCGGTCGGTTGATGACCCCGTGCCGGGGTCAATCACCGGCTATTTTATTTAGCTGTACTAACACGATGAAGCGTTAATAATGCTAATAAAAATACTAAAAAATAATATTAAAAAAATAAGCTGATCGTTAAAAAATCGCTCTAATTTTTTTCTTCAGTTATGTCGCTTGTCTTCGTTTTCGGGAGCGTTTCTCTGATACCCGGTATTATCATTATCAACAGGTGTTGAGATTGGTAAGAGGGATCGTACAATACTTACGTACGTGTTGGATGTGCCGGATTCTAACAATTTCTCTTGACCAATCTAGACATGTCTCGGCACGTATAAAAGTCCATGAGGGTGGGACCGGTCGGAAGTCGGCCATGACTTCATAACGGCACAGGAAGCAACTAGACTGAGTACTTTTGTGAGACAGGATACACTGGTACAGCATGTTTTGATGTATTAATTGATGAATTTAAAATGTTTTGATTATTATTTGTGTACTTTTCTTGTGGTCTTTGTCGATCCTAATGGAAAAAAGGTGTGAATATATGTATGTATGTATACTCTTTTAAATAAGATAACTTCGACTTCTACAAAACTCAATAATGACTACTAAACTAACTCATTATCATCCGAGCGCGAAAGCTTTGCATCCAAAGCTTGTTCTTTCGAGTCCAGGGTCCGCTCTCTTACTCCTCCTATCCATTATTTGCTTTATCTTGACCTTTATGGGAGCGACTCCTAACTGAACCCCAACCCCAAAGGGTCTATATAAAAAGTCAACTCCAGAGCCTCGTCCGTCTATCAAACGGTGAACCAGTTTGCAAGTAAGGTTGGCTTGGGGTCGGAAGCTCCCCATAGACTCTTAGTTACGTCAAGAGTTACATAAAACATCTTTAAAACTTTAATGTAAAATTATGTTTATCACCGGTAACTTTGCAAAACACCTCGTCTCTAAAATGTTCAGTATTAAACCAATACCGGATCTAAAGCGGTACGTGACGGAAACGGGAATATTTTTCATTCCTGCCATGCAGCTAAGTGGATTCCGAGAGCGCCACCGCCCACCGCCGAGAATGAAGTCGTACCTTATCACCTGAAAATGTCAAAAATGTTTGAACATTTATTGGTCTGTCCACATTCTCTCCAGGTATTTCTGTAAAGGTGTTCCATATTGGAATAGAATTTTAGATATTAGAACGTGTATATTTAGTTACGTACACGTAATATGGTCTACTAATGAAATTGACGGTAATATTAAATAAAAAGTTGAAGTCTCTTCTTCTACATCCGAGCTCCAATTCCGATTGCATTCCAAGCTAGCAATTTGGACTCCGGATTCCTATCTTCACGGGAGCGTCTGCCTTCTGACCCCCAGCCTTGAGACGCAAGCCTGCGTCAGAACCTCGTCCATCAATCAGCAGGTGTACCGGCTTGCAGGTGGGGTTGGCTTAGGCCCTGAAGATTCTGGTGGGACCCCATATACCTACCCTATCAAAGCAAGGCAACTAAAAATTAAAAACGTCGCTTATAATATTAATATTCGCAAAACACTGTACAATATCTCTTTCGTCTTCCACAGCCGTCAAAGCTCAGAGACACCACGAATGAATACTTTCAGTTCATTATATCTACATTAATTCTAATTCTATTATCTACACTTAACGTAATTGAGTTACTTAATGTGCTGCATTTAAATTAGGGTAGCTAATTTCGCCAAAAAGTTATCCTGGCACGTTTAACAGCAATTCGCTAAAATGAGTTTAGAATTTCATGAAAAGTAATGAACCTGTACACTGTATGGATGGAAAATGCATTAATCTATCGAAATATCAGAAGTGGAACCGTGATGCCACCGTTTTTTGTGAGTGGGATTGCGTTCGTTTGTGCATCGAATCGTTTGTTGTTTGTACATATCAATCGAGTTTTCTTTGATTTGTTTGCAGCTTTTATTTTTGAACAGGATTTGTTAGATTTATCTGTAAACTAGCAACCCGCTTCGCTTCAGTTTATATGAGTTTTTTTTAATCAAACCATTGCAATTCACATCTAATAATATAGCATATGTCCATCGGGGATAATGTACCTTCCAAATGTTAAAAGATTTTTTCTGATATGTGCAGTGGTTCCGAAGACATAAACAAACTCATAAAATTCACCACATAGGTGAGCATATCTTTGGAATTCGAATCAGGCGGACGGCCCATAACATTAGAGACAAGATAGTCTGAAGACAGACTATTACTATACAGACATATATGAAAGTGCGCACACTTTGAAAAAACAAAGCTGTCTAATAAATTATAAATTCAAAAACGAATGAGTCCAAACATAGCGGATTTATTTTATTTAGTTCAGAAGTTCCTATGACCACCTACCGTCTCCATCTTAAGACCCCGGATATCATGTAGCATCAGAGTATATGCCAAGACAAAGAAATGAGCCCAAACTCAATTGGTTTATCTTGTTTAGTTCAGGAGTTCTTATGGACACATTCCGATTCCATTATCAGACCAGCTTCATAGTACCATATTATCGCCGAACATACGTAAGTACACCATTTTGAGTTCAATTTAACGATAGTTAGTGGTTATAATGGACTTCCAAGATTACTACTTACTAATTAAGAAACTCACAGAGCAAGTTAAATAAAAGCTTATAATAGATTATAAATCCATCTTCAGACCCTGGCTATCATATAGCATCAGATTAGTTGCCAAAACAAATCAAATGAGCCCAAACTTAATTGGTTTATCTGTTCAGGAGCTCCTATGTCCAGCTTCCGATTCCATCATCAGACCAGCTTCATAGTACCATATTATCGCCGAATTTAGAGTTCAATTTAACGATAGGTAGTGGTTATAATGGGGTGTGTGTTGGGTAACCTCCTCGAGTGTCGCTCCGATTCCGATCCCGCTGCAGTCCGGGGGGAACGGAATCGGAGCGGCCGGTACACCCTGGGCGGCGGTCAATGGCTTCCCCTTCACCCCTTCATAGGGTTGGCATTGATCGTCGGCCGATACCCAACGTGGCGGGAACACATCGCTCTCCGTACTCCTCTGCTTTCGGAGGGGACAGGATGAGCGATGCTGTTGGTGGTGAGATGGCCCAGGGTCAGCCGGGGTGCGAGGGATATGCTCTATGGGTAACCTTACACCCCGGCGTCTGAAGACCCGAGACGGCGTGCGGTTTTAGTCGGTGCAAGCCCGACATAACCGCCCCCGCTGGCAGGCGGGGGGGTATCCGAAGGGATTTCCGCACGATAAAAAAAAAAAAAAAAAAAAAAAAGGTAGTGGTTATAATGGGGCTTCCAAGATTTAACCCATAATAAATAAAATAATAGTTCAATAAAAGCTTGAAATAACCTATAGGTCACGTCTAGACACAACTGTCTTAAACTGACTTTTTAAATTATCGTATCAATTGGAAACTTTGTACGGTACCCTTGTTTTTTTTCGTGCGGAAATCCCTTCGGATACCCTCCCGCTGGTCAGCGGGGGCGGAGTTACGTCAGGCTTGAACCGACTAAAACCGCACGCCATCTCGGGTCTTCAGACGCCGGGGTGTAAGGTTGCCCATAAAATATATCCCTCGCACCCCGACTGACCTTGGGCCATCTCCGGTTTCGAGATGGCCCCCTCGGGTTTGGGAACCACGGTGTCCTCATTTTGCCCCGGTTTGGGGGAGGGGTGCTTCTGCTGGGGTGACAGGTGGCCTAACCTGCCACCCCCAGGCCTGCGCTCATGGAGGACGGAGGTTGCTAACCGACCTAGCTTTGTACAGTACCTAGGTTTAAATTTTGCCCGTTGTCGTCGTTGGGAAGATGAATGAAGGTCCGGCTAAGATCGGTTTGCTTCGGTTTTGTAGAACGTTCTCTCTGTCATACATCGGACTGACAGTTTGATACCATAATAGAGGAGTTAAAACCGTTTGTGTTTGTAAAATATTAATGTAAGGCTACGGTTCTAACTACTCTATTATCATGCTGTAGACATGCGCTGTGCTTTAGGGAGAACGTTTTTATCATTTCATATTCTGATCACGTATCGAAAAGGGTCGCCGTTGGTATTTCTATTACATTAGATTAGATATTTCGCATCTAATCAGCTACAATAATTACTACCAATTAAATGGAAGTTCGAAATATAAACAAATACTTAAGGATTGAAATAAAACTATTTTTAACGGATTCTATCGCGGTTTATTTGATGTTATTTTATATTTTACATTGAACCCGACGTTTCGGTTGCTTTTCAGCAGCCATGGTCACGGGTAGACGGTTGAGTCTACATCAAATAACATCAAATAAACCGCGATAGAATCCGTTAAAAATAGTTTTATTTCAATGTGTAACATTCGCGTAAACTTCCGACAATATCAAATGCAGCAATGGAAGACACTGTGCGGTTTTAGTCGATGCACGACATAACCACCCCCGCTGGCCGGCGGGGGGTATCCGAAGGGATTTCCGAACGTAATAAAAAAAGGAGCTTAAGCTTGTGATTAAACTTTTATGATCCGTTAATTTAACTACACTATGTCTAATGCTCGTGTGAAGTCTTAAAAGTAAATCTATTCCAGATGCTATTAATCCTAAAAATGGGGCGTAGGGGGGCCATCAAGATCTTCGACGCCAAGCCAAACCTGATTGTCGGATGAGGCTCTGGTTCAGGTTCGCTTCTCGGGGTTGGGAGGTCAGATGGCAGTCGCTCGCATAAAAGCCACGCTGTGATGATGACTGATAAATGTTTGTGTACTGTACTGTTACACATCTTATTGTGTGATTTATTTCAAGGACTCGTATCATAAAATCAATCACTCATCGAGTATAATATTATGTTGTAGGAACTATAACCTCAGGGGTAGTCAACGTGAAAAATGCCTATATAGAACTGTTGACAACCTCTGCGTCTCATGATTAATGGTCAGGTCGTAAAAGCGGTCGCCAATGTTACCATTCATCAATCCTTGTACAACGAAAAATATTGACCTTTTCGCCAAACAGTTCTGTTGCTACAAATTGATTTTGAGAATTGAATTGGAGATGCCTGCAGTTCTGCTATTGTGGATTTCTTATCCCAATTCTGCAACCTATGGGAACCTATTCCAGGGATAAAAGTGGCCTTTGTGTTTTTCAGACTATAATCTATCCCTTTACTAAATTTCAGCCAGATCCATTCAGCGTGATTGAGTAGCAAACATCAAAAAATCTTCACAAACTTTCACATTTATAATACTTTCTTCCGCGGCTTGGCCCGCGTGGAATTCTGTTCCTGTTTCCTCTTCCCATGGGAACCAATTCCAGGGATCAAAATAAGCCTATGTGTTATTCCGGACTACAATCTATCCCTGTACAATATTACACCCAGATCCGTTCAGACGTTAGAGCGTGATTGTGTAACAAATATCCAAACTTACAAACAACTTCATAAACTTCCATACATCCGTAATCACAAACATTCGCGTTTATAATATTAGTAGGATGAACAAATTCGCATCATTTTATTGGCAGCTGATTACAGCCCTGGTTCCCCACAACAATGCTCCAATTTATTCACCGTGTCGTTTATTGGTTGGTCATATGAGTATATGGTTGGTCGTAATTATGAGCTCATGAATTATATGCTTCCCATCTGCAGTTTCGAACAGGAATCACGTGCATATGGTCAGATTAAATCTCTACGGCTTTTGGATCAGTTTTTGTTTTTGTGGTGTTCATTATATGCCTGAAAAGACAATCGTATGAATTAACAAGTTGAATTCCTTAGACGAGCTCAGCCGAATACAAGGGATTTTCGATTTTGCGTTTTTTTTTGCGATTTTTTCTTTATCTTGCAATGGTTGCTTTTCTAAAGAAAATCCCTAAAAAATATAGATACTAGCTGTTGAACGCAGCTTCGTGGAATTCTGTTGCCATTCCCGCAACCCATAGGAACCTATTCCAGTGATCACCGCCACACTACACAGGCCATTCGTCCTATAAGTAATAAGTCATTCCATTGTAACCTTAAGCAATATTTACAATTCTAGCCAACACAGGTAATCATTAAAGTGTATTAGCATGAAAACAATATTAACACAAATAGTTACCTAATTAGTAATATTATACAATTAAGTTGTATTGCCTAACTTGACATTGACAACAAGCAAAAAGGCATGAAGCGTCGGTAGCTTAGTGGTTAAACGAGTCGACCTTACCATCGAGTAGTGGAATTGCCAGGTTCCGGGTTCGAAACCTGGCAATTTCACTACGGAGGTGAACCCACTCCTAACCCAAGCCATTTGCTAAGCTGTAGGGTTTAGCCACAAAGCGGCAATACTAATATTTTCGGTTACTAATAGATACTGGGACTTACGCATGGGAGTGCCGACAGAAGTGAAAACTTGAACAATTACGTATGTATTTTTGAATCGTCATCATCCATTTCTCTCCTCCTCCCTCTCTCCATCCCTCCCTCCCTCACAATCTCCCTCCTTCCGTCCCTCCATGAAAGAGTACCTATACATCGTCGTGTTAGGTATATGGCCCCATCAAGATCTTCAGGGCTCAAGCTGGCCTTATCTGCAAACCGGTACACCTTTTTATTTATGGACGAGGCTCTTGCTCTGATCGAGAGAGGAGGCAGAGTACTTAAGTAGACCCCGGGCTCCGAGGTGAAAGCTTCGAATGGAACCGGGAACATCGCCAATATGATGATGAAATAACGATGACCATGTCTCCAGGGGGCGTATGCTGAAATCTATAAACCTTTTTGACATAGTGGTAGGGTTTCCGACTGTTACGTCTGAGGTTGCGGGTTCGATTCCCACTCAGTGCGTATATTTGTGTACATAAGATATTAGGCGGTAGTTTAGTGATTAAGGAGTCGGCCTTTCAAACGAGACTTCCCGAGTTAGAATCCTGGGCGTTACACTACCGACTTGAACCCACTCCCAACGGTAAGTTAACGGTAATATTAGTAATTTCAGTGAAATAGTACTTGTGCATTCACATACAATATTATACTCACGCCTTGCTACCGCCGGGGTAGGCTGAGGCAACAGCCCGCCATATGCTACTATCCTTACATACCTCACGAGCTTCCTCTACTGTGGAAGAATGTTTCTTATAACAGGCTATTTACTAGTGGCGAAGGGTGACAATTTTCAAAAGATAAGCCGGTGAAAAGGAAATCGTCGACAATGTTTCGAGTTTTACCACCTTCACTATACCTATACGTAATTTAATCATTAACACATTCACAGCTAAGTTATGTTAGGTTAGGTTATGACAATGTCTTACATTATATGATAATGGTGGCTTTTCAAAAAGCCCGTTGATGAAGCTCATGCTTTGGGCTTTGCATCTCTGCAAAGGGAAGCCGTAAGGAATCGGCATATAAGGACACCTCGCCACTGCTATTTACATGCTTCAAAAAACAATTTTCTTATCAATTATTCGGTTACATGCTCACATTCACGCCCTGAGCCCCATTGTAAATAGCACACACAAAACACATTCAATTCCGATGTACACAATGAAAGTGGCACCGGCTTAGATTTCCGGCGGGACATTTAATATATAAGCCGCAGTTAGTGTGTCGGCTTTTCTTACAATATGTTTATCCATTAAAGCATGTCCTCTATTTTAGGTCTAATATACAAAATGATAATGAAAAGCTACTTTATTTGCTAGTAGGCACAATGTATTGTGAAATGAAACTACTACATTCATATACTAGCTTTTGCCCGCGGTTTCACCCGCGTAGGATTATGTTCCCATTCCCACTTCCTATGTGAACCCATTTCACGGATAAAAAGCCTATGTGTTATTCCATACTATAATCTATCCCTGTACGAAATTTCAGCCAGATCCAATCAACCATTTTTGAGTCAAAGAGTAACAAACATCCATACATTCAAACTCACAAACTTATAATTTTTATAAAAGTAGGTCTAACTTTATAATAGTAGGTCTTTACCTATGAAATTGCCGAAATTTTCTTACAAATTCGTGAGTTCGTTATTCCTGTAATTTAATAGCTATTTCCATTATTTATATTTTGTTCGAAAGTTGATTTCAAGATTTTACAACTCTGTATTAAATTTTGTTTTTATTGGCCGCTTGATAAATTAATTCGGTCTTCAAAAACAGTACTTCCTAAATGCTATCCATTTTGATAATAAATTTCGTATTACTTAACAGCTGTCACTTTTCAAAAATAAATAAATAAAAGTTGCTGTTTGTTAGCTTAATGTTGTCTCATTCATACACAAAAAAATCATAAAATTTGGATTTGTCATTCCGAAATGCAAAAATGTTTGTATTGTAAATTGGGTTTCCTCCAATTTCTTCAAGAAAAACGGCAATTTCATATGTAACGACCTAATATGAGGCAATAGGATATATTAGTAGGATTATTCGTGTTGGTTTATCGTGAATAAGTAGAATAAAAGGGTACACAGAGCAACACTAGCATTTTGAACATTCTTAACATATTGTGGCTCCACCGTGCCTCAGAGTGCACGTTATGCCGTCAGTCCTGGTTACCATACGGACATTGTGGGTTGCACAACATCGCTAGTGGGTTGTGGAGGTCGAATGGTAGTCGCAATATCGATGTTCGACCGCTTCGTTAGATTGAAAGCCGACTACAACTGAATTAGGATAACGTTCGGAGAGTGACAAATAAACACGGACTGTCAAAGGCCGTCGGTCATTGTCATTAGTCGACGACTCCGGTAACGATTGATTGGGAATATGTTTAGTGGTTACAAATTAAAATAAAAACAAAAAATTAACCTTGCCTCTTTTCCCCTTTTTAGCCTTGCCACATTTACCCTTTTTACCCTTACCACCTTCTCTCTTTTTCACATTTCCCGTTTTTTAACCCTGCCTCATTTCTCCTTTTTACCCTTATCACATTTTTCTTTTTTACCCTTGCCACTTTTCCCCCTTTTTACCCTTTCTATATTTCCCGTTTTTACGCTTTTCACATTTCCCCTTTTTACCCTTTTTCACATTTCCCGTTTTTACCCTTGCCACATTTCCCCTTTTTACCCTTTACGCAATTCCCTTTTTACCCTTTTATAGTGTGTGTGTGTGTGTGCAAGTCACACACGGTAGAAGTGAAACTTCTAAAAAGTCCCTGATTAAAAAAAAACTATGGACTTATTTTTTAGGGTTCCGTTGCCAAATGGCAAAAAACGGAACCCTTATAGATTCGTCATGTCTGTCTGTCTGTCCGTCCGTATGTCACAGCCACTTTTTTTCGAAACTATAAGAACTATGCTCTTGAAACTTGGTAAGTAGATGTATTCTGTGAACCGCAGTAAGATTTTCACACAAAAATAGAAAAACAAGTTGAATTCCTGAAACGAGCTCAGCCGAATATAAGGGATTTTCGATTTTGCGTTTTTTTTTTTTTTGCGATTTTTTGCAATTTTTTTTTTATCTTGCAATGGTTCACCCCAGCACGAATCTATTACCGAAAACAGCAACTCGATAGCTTCCAAAGTGGTAAAATGTGTGTCGTATATATATATATATATATATATATTATACGACGACCCCCCCCTATAACTTCTAAAATAAGAGAATGACAAAAGTAAAAAAAGCACAACGATTCTAAAGAGGTTTCACTTCAATAAAATAAACTTTTTTCATATAACGCCACAAGTGTTACACTTGTCGTAAAAAAAAATCAAATTGGTGATTTATCGAATCGTTATATACAAATTGCTTATAATTACAAATGCAGCTAGCACTCGAGTACTTTTACAAACGATTTGTTCCTTTATGGAGACAAGTTGACAAACGACTACGTATATGAGGCCAATTTTTTTTCCGCCAGTGACTAGAATAGGGGGGTGTGTGTTGGGTAACCTCCTCGAGTGTCGCTCCGATTCCGATCCCGCTGCAGTCCGGGGGGAACGGAATCGGAGCGGCCGGTACACCCTGGGCGGCGGTCAATGGCTTCCCCTTCACCCCTTCATAGGGTTGGCATTGATCGTCGGCCAATACCCAACGTGGCGGGAACACATCGCTCTCCGTACTCCTCTGCTTTCAGAGGAGACAGGATGAGAGATGCTGTTAGTGGTGAGATGGCCCAGGGTCAGCCGGGGTGCGAGGGATATGCTCTATGGGTAACCTTACACCCCGGCGTCTGAAGACCCGAGACGGCGTGCGGTTTTAGTCGGTGCAAGCCCGACATAACCGCCCCCGCTGGCCGGCGGGGGGGTATCCGAAGGGATTTCCGCACGATAAAAAAAAAAAAAAAAAGTGACTAGAATAGGACAATTGGATGTACTAAAACTTTAGGTAGCGGAGCAGATTAACTTTTGTTTACGAAATATTTTAAGTTATTTTTACAACAGTGGGGCAAAACAGGATAAAATTTGCAATTAGGTGTCGAAAGGTTAGAGCTAGTCCATAAATGAACTGTCGCGCAGCGGGATACGGTGTGAACTATGATTAGAATTTTTCTGAATGATGAAATTCACAATGAGGTCATTCAATAAAATCTAAAGTTACCAACATAGCTCGCAGAATAAGCAAGCTGAAGTGGCAATATTCTGGCCACATCTGCGACAGAACCGATGTCACTTGGAGCATGCTAGTCTTAGACTGGAGACTGCGAATCGGCAATGGAAGGCACCCAGTTGGACTGACGACCTGAAAAAGGAAGCTGGTAGTAGAATGGGGTAGGAGGTAGCTGATCATGTGCTTATCAGAGAAATGTTTATTTTGAAGTGCCTTCAATGAATAGTGCCTCAATTTCCATTTCAATTTTTTCATCAGAGAATACTGTACGAAAGAAGATTCTGCAACGGAGCCCTTGAAATTCGATTTCATTGATGGTTTTTTGCAAATATGTTTGTTGTATTTCCAATCTCTTTGAAAAAACGGTTCATATACATATAGCAGGGAAAATTTGTTCAGTTATTTCAGCAACGGTATAATCAATATTTGCTCTGGATATTGATTTGTCAACAGACGTTGCTTGGATAGACTCGGGATATTCAGGGGACGGAAGGGATAAAAATATAGAAACCTTTTTTCCCGATAATAGAGGTATAGAGCTTGAGAGGGTGATAAAATGTTGTTTGGTTATTACATCGTCATTCGTCAAGTAAGAATTTTATGTACCTTGAAATAAAATAACCCCTTCCTGATATTTCGACACCTTAATACGCACCTCGTATCTGCATTAATATTTGTAACTAGCTGATGCCTGCTGTGGCTTAGCTCACGTGGAAGTCGGTTGTCGTTTTTTGGCCATATCTCCGGTTCTACTTAAGCCATTGCAATCAATACGGCAGATTTTAAGTCTGACCATACCTTTCTAATAAAAAAATACCGAACCAAAACAAATATTTTTATGTTCAGAATCGTTCATTTTAACATAACCGTAACCGTAAACATTTTTTTTTTTAAATATTGCCAGTATACGCACACAGCAAATTTACACACAACCTTTTATAATATTAGCAAATTTACACACAACCTTTTATAATATTAATAGATGTAATAAGCGGCGATAGACCAGTGGCGTACGTAACGGACTGCTGAGACGAGGTCTCGACTTCGATCCCCAGTCGCCCCGGGCACACACCTCTGACTTATCGTAGTTATGTGTGCATTAATAAATGTTAATTATTGCTCGCTTAATAATGTACCCGGTAGATGGCAATAGGCTCGTCCCCTATTACATTGGGACCTTAACATAACTGGCGAATCGGGGATACAGGCGTGAAGTTATGTTATGTTATGAAAATTTAATAAATGAACGAATCTAGTTATTTTAAAATAGGAATGTTTCTTGTCCCTAAGCTACATGATATGATATGACCTAAGTGCTCATTATGGTTATCCTCTCAGCGTGGCTCCCGGTTCCATAAGGGCTTCTACGGCTTGGTACCCCCCCCCCATACACCCTGATATTAATTGCTACATTTTATAAATAATTCAATTATCTACAAATCAATGAGTTCAGTCAACTTTAGTATGCAAATGAAAAAATATATAAGTAATTATCATGTGAATGCATACATTGCATGTCAGCCTCCAAGATATGTTATCGTGTATCATACAATCTCACAGTAATTTATTAAGTAATTTTAGTTTGTTATCAATTTTAAATCAAAATATTGCAACTACGACGTTTAAAACATATTTTTAAGTACCTACCGTCTACGACGCGACGTATAAAACGCTAAGTCTCAAATAATTCTGCCGTGATCGTTGAAATAGCATAGCAACAGGTAAGTCAGTAAAAGCTTTATTGGGAAAAGTTTATGGAGCTTTTTTTTTTTGGTGTATCTTCCCTTCTACGGGAACGACTGTCGTCTGAACTCCTAACCGCGAGACGAAAGCCTGCGAGGAATCCCACCACACATTGTCTGTTATATATATCTCAAAGGTTACAGGCAGCTCTCAGTCATTCGGTAACAAATTAACATATAACAATATTCAACTATACATAATATATATAATTTAAAGCTTCCTCTTGAATCACTTTTGCCAGCGATGAAAACTAATTTAAAATCCGTTGCGTAGTTTGGAACATCTGAGCGTACAGCGGGCGAGGAGTGACTTCGTTTTATACTATGTAAAGATGAAGAAGATAAGATAAATTCATATGGTTTGATATTTATTTATTTTTTTACTTTAGTACATAATTTTTATTTATTCACTGAAAAAGATAATTGTACAAATGTAGTTACAAATTTTATATCTAACTAAACTAAACTAAATAAAACTACTGGGTCTGCAAGGCGAATCGCTGCTTGCAATGTTGAGCTGAGTGAGACATCGTGAATCAGATTTTGAAAATTTTGAACAGTGATCATTCCTCCGTGGCAAGTCCGATTTTGAAAATTCTTTTTGAAAGTCACAACTCTGGATTCCTCTGATTGACCTCTTTAATCATGCCAAATTTGGTTCTGATTGGATTAGTAGTTTAGGAGGAGACCTGTGACAAAGAAAATTCTGAAGTCTGGTTTGAGGAGCTTTCGCTCGACTTTGTCTCACTCAGCTCAAAAATAAAATAAATAATTAAAAGAAACTTAAACCTAAAATGCATCGTGGAATTCCTCCGAATCGCATTCCTCCTGTGGTAACGTGCCCAGAAGACTGGCAGCATTGCCACGTTGTATGGCAATATTGATATTTATGGAAAAAAAATGTAAAGGCGAATGCAAAAGTGATCTCTTTTAAATCAAACATCGCAGAGAAACGCTAAACGGCGAGCGATGATAATTAGAAAAGTGACAGGGCAATTACGTCTGTCCACATGTAGGTGGCCGTCGGTTTACGCTGCTTACGCGCATACTAAACATTGAGCCGCAAGATGGCGGCGGTAGCGAGAGCCGGTAACAATAATCGCTATCATAATTGAAGTGGTAGGGTGGCCTTACCAACATCCTTGACTCTAGAACTCCTGGAACTAAACTCACCAGTAAATCGATGCACCTGCTAAACAAGGTACGAAGCCTGGCACAGGCTTTCCTATCAGAGTTAGGAGGTCAGACGACAGTCGCTTCCAGAAAAACCGACGTACGACAACAATAAGCGGCAGTGCGTTCGACTGCTAAGCCAGAGGTCGTGGGTTCGATTCCCGCTCAGTGCAAATATATATATTTGCATTGGTCTGGGTGTTTCTATGTATAATATGTATTTATTTACAAAAAAAAAGTATTTAAGTATATTTATCCGCATTCGAGAACCCATATGACAAGCTCTGCTTAGTTTGGGTCTAGATGGCGTTGTGTACTTTGTCATACAATAAAAAAATAAAACCATTATTTTTGGTTTTTCGTGCGGAAACCCCCCTGGATTCCGCCGGCCAGCGGGTGTGGTTATGTTGGATTTGAACCGACTAAAACCGCACATCGTCTCGGATCTTCAGAGGGTTTAAGGTGGCTGGCATTTTCCTCGCACCCTGGCAGCAATAACCGGACCCTAGGCTCTAAAGTGCAAACTTTGGTCGCAACTGGGAAATCGCTGTAAAGATGATGATGATGATGCTATCGAAGTGATAGAGTCCTCATCTATTACCATGTTCATATATAAAAAAAAATTTGGGCACCCAAAGCTTGCATTTTGGAACCTTAGGTGCGCTTTTCTATTTCTACTGATTTGTGTATCAGGGCTTTTACGGGAGCAGTTGCTTGCATTCGGTAGTTACCGAATGTACCCCCAAACCCGAGAGGAAAGCCTACGCCTTAGCCTCGTCAGTCAATCAGCATGTATACCGGCTTGCACGTGAAGTTAGCTTGAGCCTCGAAGACCTGGGTGGCCCCCCCCGCCTCATACACCTTTTTGCAATTAGGTGGTTGCTATTCTGTATGTATACGTTCGATTCCCACTCAGTGCGTATATTTGTGTACATAAGATATTAGGCGGTAGTTTAGTGATTAAGGAGTCGGCCTTTCAAACGAGACTTCCCGAGTTAGAATCCTGGGCGTTACACTACCGACTTGAACCCACTCCCAACGGTAAGTTAACGGTAATATTAGTAATTTCAGTGAAATAGTACTTGTGCATTCACATACAATAATATACTCACGCCTTGCTACCGCCGGGGTAGGCTGAGGCAACAGCTCGCCATATGCTACTATCCTTACATACCTCACGAGCTTCCTCTACTGTGGAAAAATGTTTCTTATAACAGGCTATTTACTAGTGGCTAAGGGTGACAATTTTCAAAAGATAAGCCGGTGAAAAGGAAATCGTCGACAATGTTTCGAGTTTTACCACCTTCACTATACCTATACGTAATTTAATCATTAACACATTCACAGCTAAGTTATGTTAGGTTAGGTTATGTTAGGACAATGTCTTACATTATATGATAATGGTGGCTTTTCAAAAAGCCCGTTGATGAAGCTCATGCTTTGGGCTTTGCATCTCTGCAAAGGGAAACCGTAAGGAATCGGCATATAAGGACACCTCGCCACTGCTATTTACATGCTTCAAAAAACCATTTTCTTATCAATTATTCGGTTACATGCTCACATTCACGCCCTGAGCCCCATTGTAAATAGCACACACAAAACACATTCAATTCCGATGTACACAATGAAAGTGGCACTGGCTTAGATTTCCGGCGGGACATTTAATATATAAGCCGCAGTTAGTGTGTCGGCTTTTCTTACAATATGTTTATCCATTAAAGCATGTCCTCTATTTTAGGTCTAATATACAAAATGATAATGAAAACCTACTTTATTTGCTAGTAGGCACAATGTATTGTGAAATGAAACTACTACATTCATATACTAGCTTTTGCCCGCGGTTTCACCCGCGTAGGATTATGTTCCCATTCCCACTTCCTATGTGAACCCATTTCACGGATAAAAAGCCTATGTGTTATTCCATACTATAATCTATCCCTGTACCAAATTTCAGCCAGATCCAATCAACCATTTTTGCGTCAAAGAGTAACAAACATCCATACATTCAAACTCACAAACTTATAATTTTTATAAAAGTAGGTCTAACTTTATAATAGTAGGTCTTTACCTATGAAATTGCCGAAATTTTCTTACAAATTCGTGAGTTCGTTATTCCTGTAATTTAATAGCTATTTCCATTATTTATATTTTGTTCGAAAGTTGATTTCAAGATTTTACAACTCTGTATTAAATTTTGTTTTTATTGGCCGCTTGATAAATTAATTCGGTCTTCAAAAACAGTACTTCCTAAATGCTATCCATTTTGATAATAAATTTCGTATTACTTAACAGCTGTCACTTTTCAAAAATAAATAAATAAAAGTTGCTGTTTGTTAGCTTAATGTTGTCTCATTCATACACAAAAAAATCATAAAATTTGGATTTGTCATTCCGAAATGCAAAAATGTTTGTATTGTAAATTGGGTTTCCTCCAATTTCTTCAAGAAAAACGGCAATTTCATATGTAACGACCTAATATGAGGCAATAGGATATATTAGTAGGATTATTCGTGTTGGTTTATCGTGACTAAGTAGAATAAAAGGGTACACAGAGCAACACTAGCATTTTGAACATTCTTAACATATTGTGGCTCCACCGTGCCTCAGAGTGCACGTTATGCCGTCAGTCCTGGTTACCATACGGACATTGTGGGTTGCACAACATCGCTAGTGGGTTGTGGAGGTCGAATGGTAGTCGCAATATCGATGTTCGACCGCTTCGTTAGATTGAAAGCCGACTACAACTGAATTAGGATAACGTTCGGAGAGTGACAAATAAACACGGACTGTCAAAGGCCGTCGGTCATTGTCATTAGTCGACGACTCCGGTAACGATTGATTGGGAATATGTTTAGTGGTTACAAATTAAAATAAAAACAAAAAATTAACCTTGCCTCTTTTCCCCTTTTTAGCCTTGCCACATTTACCCTTTTTACCCTTACCTACCACCTTCTCTCTTTTTCACATTTCCCGTTTTTTAACCCTGCCTCATTTCTCCTTTTTACCCTTATCACATTTTTCTTTTTTACCCTTGCCACTTTTCCCCCTTTTTACCCTTTCTATATTTCCCGTTTTTACGCTTTTCACATTTCCCCTTTTTACCCTTTTTCACATTTCCCGTTTTTACCCTTGCCACATTTCCCCTTTTTACCCTTTACGCAATTCCCTTTTTACCCTTTTATAGTGTGTGTGTGTGTGTGCAAGTCACACACGGTAGAAGTGAAACTTCTAAAAAGTCCCTGATTAAAAAAAAACTATGGACTTATTTTTTAGGGTTCCGTTGCCAAATGGCAAAAAACGGAACCCTTATAGATTCGTCATGTCTGTCTGTCTGTCCGTCCGTATGTCACAGCCACTTTTTTTCGAAACTATAAGAACTATGCTCTTGAAACTTGGTAAGTAGATGTATTCTGTGAACCGCAGTAAGATTTTCACACAAAAATAGAAAAACAAGTTGAATTCCTGAAACGAGCTCAGCCGAATATAAGGGATTTTCGATTTTGCGTTTTTTTTTTTTGCGATTTTTTGCAATTTTTTTTTTATCTTGCAATGGTTCACCCCAGCACGAATCTATTACCGAAAACAGCAACTCGATAGCTTCCAAAGTGGTAAAATGTGTGTCGTCCCCCCCCCCCCCCCTATAACTTCTAAAATAAGAGAATGACAAAAGTAAAAAAAGAATATGATGTACATTACCATGTAAACTTCCACCGATATTTGGTTTGAACGAAATCTAGTTAGTAGTTTTTTTTTAATACGTCATAATTTTTAAACCGCAATTTACCTTTCATTCAATCAACTCAAATACAAAAACTAAAAAGAACTAGTGGGACGGAAATCACACAGTGATTGTCAAACTTCGGACCAAACTTAGATATTTTTGTTGCAGTATTTTTATTCAAAATTAAAGACCTTAGGCTTTATGCATATTATTCGACGCGTTTATATTTCAGTTTCTTTCAGAGTCTGGTTGTTTTATGTAAATATACAATATACGTATTGTCATTGTCACTCAAATGTCAAAGTCAAATACGCGTTACTCTGATAACTCGATAGAAACTCACTTGTAAAAGTTTTTTAGGGACAATTTGTATGGTAGGTACCCGAAACCTTGAACGTACAAACCCCAAAATCTAATCAGTTCTTCCCATTAACCAAACAAGATGATTGGCGAAAGAATTTTTTAAATCGGATAAGTGGTTCTTGAGTTATTGCGTAAACAGACATCCAGACATCCAGACATTCAGACATCCAGACCAACAGACAGACCGACACAAAAATTTTTTTTGCTTAATTAGACTTAGAATCATGTGAAACGTCGAGAAAAGTGATAAAAAGTGGGTGTAAGATTTTGATTTTTTTTGCGTGATTTTAAGACTTCGGTGACCACCTGGTTGGTGGCCCGAAGTAAAAAAAACATTATTATGTTACTTGCTGCTACGGCACCCTTGTTGGGGGAGTCCAACTCGCACTTGGCCGCTTTTTTCGTTTCATCGAGTTTGAAATCACAACGATTCTAAAGAGGTTTCACTTCAATAAAATAAACTTTTTTCATATAACGCCACAAGTGTTACACTTGTCGTAAAAAAAAATCAAATTGGTGATTTATCGAATCGTTATATACAAATTGCTTATAATTACAAATGCAGCTAGCACTCGAGTACCTACTTTTACAAACGATTTGTTCCTTTATGGAGACAAGTTGACAAACGACTACGTATATGAGGCCAATTTTTTTTCCGCCAGTGACTAGAATAGGGGGGTGTGTGTTGGGTAACCTCCTCGAGTGTCGCTCCGATTCCGATCCCGCTGCAGTCCGGGGGGAACGGAATCGGAGCGGCCGGTACACCCTGGGCGGCGGTCAATGGCTTCCCCTTCACCCCTTCATAGGGTTGGCATTGATCGTCGGCCAATACCCAACGTGGCGGGAACACATCGCTCTCCGTACTCCTCTGCTTTCAGAGGAGACAGGATGAGAGATGCTGTTAGTGGTGAGATGGCCCAGGGTCAGCCGGGGTGCGAGGGATATGCTCTATGGGTAACCTTACACCCCGGCGTCTGAAGACCCGAGACGGCGTGCGGTTTTAGTCGGTGCAAGCCCGACATAACCGCCCCCGCTGGCCGGCGGGGGGGTATCCGAAGGGATTTCCGCACGATAAAAAAAAAAAAAAAGTGACTAGAATAGGACAATTGGATGTACTAAAACTTTAGGTAGCGGAGCAAATTAACTTTTGTTTACGAAATATTTTAAGTTATTTTTACAACAGTGGGGCAAAACAGGATAAAATTTGCAATTAGGTGTCGAAAGGTTAGAGCTAGTCCATAAATGAACTGTCGCGCAGCGGGATACGGTGTGAACTATGATTAGAATTTTTCTGAATGATGAAATTCACAATGAGGTCATTCAATAAAATCTAAAGTTACCAACATAGCTCGCAGAATAAGCAAGCTGAAGTGGCAATATTCTGGCCACATCTGCGACAGAACCGATGTCACTTGGAGCATGCTAGTCTTAGACTGGAGACTGCGAATCGGCAATGGAAGGCACCCAGTTGGACTGACGACCTGAAAAAGGAAGCTGGTAGTAGAATGGGGTAGGAGGTAGCTGATCATGTGCTTATCAGAGAAATGTTTATTTTGAAGTGCCTTCAATGAATAGTGCCTCAATTTCCATTTCAATTTTTTTATATTCTCTCCTCTGGATATTGATTTGTCAACAGACGTTGCTTGGATAGACTCGGGATATTCAGGGGACGGAAGGGATAAAAATATAGAAACCTTTTTTCCCGATAATAGAGGTATAGAGCTTGAGAGGGCGATAAAATGTTGTTTGGTTATTACATCGTCATTCGTCAAGTAAGAATTTTATGTACCTTGAAATAAAATAACCCCTTCCTGATATTTCGACACCTTAATACGCACCTCGTATCTGCATTAATATTTGTAACTAGCTGATGCCTGCTGTGGCTTAGCTCACGTGGAAGTCGGTTGTCGTTTTTTGGCCATATCTCCGGTTCTACTTAAGCCATTGCAATCAATACGGCAGATTTTAAGTCTGACCATACCTTTCTAATAAAAAAATACCGAACCAAAACAAATATTTTTATGTTCAGAATCGTTCATTTTAACATAACCGTAACCGTAAACATTTTTTTTTTAAATATTGCCAGTATACGCACACAGCAAATTTACACACAACCTTTTATAATATTAATAGATGTAATAAGCGGCGATAGACCAGTGGCGTACGTAACGGACTGCTGAGACGAGGTCTCGACTTCGATCCCCAGTCGCCCCGGGCACACACCTCTGACTTATCGTAGTTATGTGTGCATTAATAAATGTTAATTATTGCTCGCTTAATAATGTACCCGGTAGATGGCAATAGGCTCGTCCCCTATTACATTGGGACCTTAACATAACTGGCGAATCGGGGATACAGGCGTGAAGTTATGTTATGTTATGAAAATTTAATAAATGAACGAATCTAGTTATTTTAAAATAGGAATGTTTCTTGTCCCTAAGCTACATGATATGATATGACCTAAGTGCTCATTATGGTTATCCTCTCAGCGTGGCTCCCGGTTCCATAAGGGCTTCTACGGCTTGGTACCCCCCCCCCATACACCCTGATATTAATTGCTACATTTTATAAATAATTCAATTATCTACAAATCAATGAGTTCAGTCAACTTTAGTATGCAAATGAAAAAATATATAAGTAATTATCATGTGAATGCATACATTGCATGTCAGCCTCCAAGATATGTTATCGTGTATCATACAATCTCACAGTAATTTATTAAGTAATTTTAGTTTGTTATCAATTTTAAATCAAAATATTGCAACTACGACGTTTAAAACATATTTTTAAGTACCTACCGTCTACGACGCGACGTATAAAACGCTAAGTCTCAAATAATTCTGCCGTGATCGTTGAAATAGCATAGCAACAGGTAAGTCAGTAAAAGCTTTATTGGGAAAAGTTTATGGAGCTTTTTTTTTTTGGTGTATCTTCCCTTCTACGGGAACGACTGTCGTCTGAACTCCTAACCGCGAGACGAAAGCCTGCGAGGAATCCCACCACACATTGTCTGTTATATATATCTCAAAGGTTACAGGCAGCTCTCAGTCATTCGGTAACAAATTAACATATAACAATATTCAACTATACATAATATATATAATTTAAAGCTTCCTCTTGAATCACTTTTGCCAGCGATGAAAACTAATTTAAAATCCGTTGCGTAGTTTGGAACATCTGAGCGTACAGCGGGCGAGGAGTGACTTCGTTTTATACTATGTAAAGATGAAGAAGATAAGATAAATTCATATGGTTTGATATTTATTTATTTTTTTACTTTAGTACATAATTTTTATTTATTCACTGAAAAAGATAATTGTACAAATGTAGTTACAAATTTTATATCTAACTAAACTAAACTAAATAAAACTACTGGGTCTGCAAGGCGAATCGCTGCTTGCAATGTTGAGCTGAGTGAGACATCGTGAATCAGATTTTGAAAATTTTGAACAGTGATCATTCCTCCGTGGCAAGTCCGATTTTGAAAATTCTTTTTGAAAGTCACAACTCTGGATTCCTCTGATTGACCTCTTTAATCATGCCAAATTTGGTTCTGATTGGATTAGTAGTTTAGGAGGAGACCTGTGACAAAGAAAATTCTGAAGTCTGGTTTGAGGAGCTTTCGCTCGACTTTGTCTCACTCAGCTCAAAAATAAAATAAATAATTAAAAGAAACTTAAACCTAAAATGCATCGTGGAATTCCTCCGAATCGCATTCCTCCTGTGGTAACGTGCCCAGAAGACTGGCAGCATTGCCACGTTGTATGGCAATATTGATATTTATGGAAAAAAAATGTAAAGGCGAATGCAAAAGTGATCTCTTTTAAATCAAACATCGCAGAGAAACGCTAAACGGCGAGCGATGATAATTAGAAAAGTGACAGGGCAATTACGTCTGTCCACATGTAGGTGGCCGTCGGTTTACGCTGCTTACGCGCATACTAAACATTGAGCCGCAAGATGGCGGCGGTAGCGAGAGCCGGTAACAATAATCGCTATCATAATTGAAGTGGTAGGGTGGCCTTACCAACATCCTTGACTCTAGAACTCCTGGAACTAAACTCACCAGTAAATCGATGCACCTGCTAAACAAGGTACGAAGCCTGGCACAGGCTTTCCTATCAGAGTTAGGAGGTCAGACGACAGTCGCTTCCAGAAAAACCGACGTACGACAACAATAAGCGGCAGTGCGTTCGACTGCTAAGCCAGAGGTCGTGGGTTCGATTCCCGCTCAGTGCAAATATATATATTTGCATTGGTCTGGGTGTTTCTATGTATAATATGTATTTATTTACAAAAAAAAAGTATTTAAGTATATTTATCCGCATTCGAGAACCCATATGACAAGCTCTGCTTAGTTTGGGTCTAGATGGCGTTGTGTACTTTGTCATACAATAAAAAAATAAAACCATTATTTTTGGTTTTTCGTGCGGAAACCCCCCTGGATTCCGCCGGCCAGCGGGTGTGGTTATGTTGGATTTGAACCGACTAAAACCGCACATCGTCTCGGATCTTCAGAGGGTTTAAGGTGGCTGGCATTTTCCTCGCACCCTGGCAGCAATAACCGGACCCTAGGCTCTAAAGTGCAAACTTTGGTCGCAACTGGGAAATCGCTGTAAAGATGATGATGATGATGCTATCGAAGTGATAGAGTCCTCATCTATTACCATGTTCATATATAAAAAAAAATTTGGGCACCCAAAGCTTGCATTTTGGAACCTTAGGTGCACTTTTCTATTTCTACTGATTTGTGTATCAGGGCTTTTACGGGAGCAGTTGCTTGCATTCGGTAGTTACCGAATGTACCCCCAAACCCGAGAGGAAAGCCTACGCCTTAGCCTCGTCAGTCAATCAGCATGTATACCGGCTTGCACGTGAAGTTAGCTTGAGCCTCGAAGACCTGGGTGGGCCCCCCCGCCTCATACACCTTTTTGCAATTAGGTGGTTGCTATTCTGTATGTATACGTTCGATTCCCACTCAGTGCGTATATTTGTGTACATAAGATATTAGGCGGTAGTTTAGTGATTAAGGAGTCGGCCTTTCAAACGAGACTTCCCGAGTTAGAATCCTGGGCGTTACACTACCGACTTGAACCCACTCCCAACGGTAAGTTAACGGTAATATTAGTAATTTCAGTGAAATAGTACTTGTGCATTCACATACAATAATATACTCACGCCTTGCTACCGCCGGGGTAGGCTGAGGCAACAGCTCGCCATATGCTACTATCCTTACATACCTCACGAGCTTCCTCTACTGTGGAAAAATGTTTCTTATAACAGGCTATTTACTAGTGGCTAAGGGTGACAATTTTCAAAAGATAAGCCGGTGAAAAGGAAATCGTCGACAATGTTTCGAGTTTTACCACCTTCACTATACCTATACGTAATTTAATCATTAACACATTCACAGCTAAGTTATGTTAGGTTAGGTTATGTTAGGACAATGTCTTACATTATATGATAATGGTGGCTTTTCAAAAAGCCCGTTGATGAAGCTCATGCTTTGGGCTTTGCATCTCTGCAAAGGGAAACCGTAAGGAATCGGCATATAAGGACACCTCGCCACTGCTATTTACATGCTTCAAAAAACCATTTTCTTATCAATTATTCGGTTACATGCTCACATTCACGCCCTGAGCCCCATTGTAAATAGCACACACAAAACACATTCAATTCCGATGTACACAATGAAAGTGGCACTGGCTTAGATTTCCGGCGGGACATTTAATATATAAGCCGCAGTTAGTGTGTCGGCTTTTCTTACAATATGTTTATCCATTAAAGCATGTCCTCTATTTTAGGTCTAATATACAAAATGATAATGAAAACCTACTTTATTTGCTAGTAGGCACAATGTATTGTGAAATGAAACTACTACATTCATATACTAGCTTTTGCCCGCGGTTTCACCCGCGTAGGATTATGTTCCCATTCCCACTTCCTATGTGAACCCATTTCACGGATAAAAAGCCTATGTGTTATTCCATACTATAATCTATCCCTGTACCAAATTTCAGCCAGATCCAATCAACCATTTTTGCGTCAAAGAGTAACAAACATCCATACATTCAAACTCACAAACTTATAATTTTTATAAAAGTAGGTCTAACTTTATAATAGTAGGTCTTTACCTATGAAATTGCCGAAATTTTCTTACAAATTCGTGAGTTCGTTATTCCTGTAATTTAATAGCTATTTCCATTATTTATATTTTGTTCGAAAGTTGATTTCAAGATTTTACAACTCTGTATTAAATTTTGTTTTTATTGGCCGCTTGATAAATTAATTCGGTCTTCAAAAACAGTACTTCCTAAATGCTATCCATTTTGATAATAAATTTCGTATTACTTAACAGCTGTCACTTTTCAAAAATAAATAAATAAAAGTTGCTGTTTGTTAGCTTAATGTTGTCTCATTCATACACAAAAAAATCATAAAATTTGGATTTGTCATTCCGAAATGCAAAAATGTTTGTATTGTAAATTGGGTTTCCTCCAATTTCTTCAAGAAAAACGGCAATTTCATATGTAACGACCTAATATGAGGCAATAGGATATATTAGTAGGATTATTCGTGTTGGTTTATCGTGACTAAGTAGAATAAAAGGGTACACAGAGCAACACTAGCATTTTGAACATTCTTAACATATTGTGGCTCCACCGTGCCTCAGAGTGCACGTTATGCCGTCAGTCCTGGTTACCATACGGACATTGTGGGTTGCACAACATCGCTAGTGGGTTGTGGAGGTCGAATGGTAGTCGCAATATCGATGTTCGACCGCTTCGTTAGATTGAAAGCCGACTACAACTGAATTAGGATAACGTTCGGAGAGTGACAAATAAACACGGACTGTCAAAGGCCGTCGGTCATTGTCATTAGTCGACGACTCCGGTAACGATTGATTGGGAATATGTTTAGTGGTTACAAATTAAAATAAAAACAAAAAATTAACCTTGCCTCTTTTCCCCTTTTTAGCCTTGCCACATTTACCCTTTTTACCCTTACCTACCACCTTCTCTCTTTTTCACATTTCCCGTTTTTTAACCCTGCCTCATTTCTCCTTTTTACCCTTATCACATTTTTCTTTTTTACCCTTGCCACTTTTCCCCCTTTTTACCCTTTCTATATTTCCCGTTTTTACGCTTTTCACATTTCCCCTTTTTACCCTTTTTCACATTTCCCGTTTTTACCCTTGCCACATTTCCCCTTTTTACCCTTTACGCAATTCCCTTTTTACCCTTTTATAGTGTGTGTGTGTGTGTGCAAGTCACACACGGTAGAAGTGAAACTTCTAAAAAGTCCCTGATTAAAAAAAAACTATGGACTTATTTTTTAGGGTTCCGTTGCCAAATGGCAAAAAACGGAACCCTTATAGATTCGTCATGTCTGTCTGTCTGTCCGTCCGTATGTCACAGCCACTTTTTTTCGAAACTATAAGAACTATGCTCTTGAAACTTGGTAAGTAGATGTATTCTGTGAACCGCAGTAAGATTTTCACACAAAAATAGAAAAACAAGTTGAATTCCTGAAACGAGCTCAGCCGAATATAAGGGATTTTCGATTTTGCGTTTTTTTTTTTGCGATTTTTTGCAATTTTTTTTTTATCTTGCAATGGTTCACCCCAGCACGAATCTATTACCGAAAACAGCAACTCGATAGCTTCCAAAGTGGTAAAATGTGTGTCGTCCCCCCCCCCCCCCCCTATAACTTCTAAAATAAGAGAATGACAAAAGTAAAAAAAGAATATGATGTACATTACCATGTAAACTTCCACCGATATTTGGTTTGAACGAAATCTAGTTAGTAGTTTTTTTTTAATACGTCATAATTTTTAAACCGCAATTTACCTTTCATTCAATCAACTCAAATACAAAAACTAAAAAGAACTAGTGGGACGGAAATCACACAGTGATTGTCAAACTTCGGACCAAACTTAGATATTTTTGTTGCAGTATTTTTATTCAAAATTAAAGACCTTAGGCTTTATGCATATTATTCGACGCGTTTATATTTCAGTTTCTTTCAGAGTCTGGTTGTTTTATGTAAATATACAATATACGTATTGTCATTGTCACTCAAATGTCAAAGTCAAATACGCGTTACTCTGATAACTCGATAGAAACTCACTTGTAAAAGTTTTTTAGGGACAATTTGTATGGTAGGTACCCGAAACCTTGAACGTACAAACCCCAAAATCTAATCAGTTCTTCCCATTAACCAAACAAGATGATTGGCGAAAGAATTTTTTAAATCGGATAAGTGGTTCTTGAGTTATTGCGTAAACAGACATCCAGACATCCAGACATTCAGACATCCAGACCAACAGACAGACCGACACAAAAATTTTTTTTGCTTAATTAGACTTAGAATCATGTGAAACGTCGAGAAAAGTGATAAAAAGTGGGTGTAAGATTTTGATTTTTTTTGCGTGATTTTAAGACTTCGGTGACCACCTGGTTGGTGGCCCGAAGTAAAAAAAACATTATTATGTTACTTGCTGCTACGGCACCCTTGTTGGGGGAGTCCAACTCGCACTTGGCCGCTTTTTTCGTTTCATCGAGTTTGAAATCACAACGATTCTAAAGAGGTTTCACTTCAATAAAATAAACTTTTTTCATATAACGCCACAAGTGTTACACTTGTCGTAAAAAAAAATCAAATTGGTGATTTATCGAATCGTTATATACAAATTGCTTATAATTACAAATGCAGCTAGCACTCGAGTACCTACTTTTACAAACGATTTGTTCCTTTATGGAGACAAGTTGACAAACGACTACGTATATGAGGCCAATTTTTTTTCCGCCAGTGACTAGAATAGGGGGGTGTGTGTTGGGTAACCTCCTCGAGTGTCGCTCCGATTCCGATCCCGCTGCAGTCCGGGGGGAACGGAATCGGAGCGGCCGGTACACCCTGGGCGGCGGTCAATGGCTTCCCCTTCACCCCTTCATAGGGTTGGCATTGATCGTCGGCCAATACCCAACGTGGCGGGAACACATCGCTCTCCGTACTCCTCTGCTTTCAGAGGAGACAGGATGAGAGATGCTGTTAGTGGTGAGATGGCCCAGGGTCAGCCGGGGTGCGAGGGATATGCTCTATGGGTAACCTTACACCCCGGCGTCTGAAGACCCGAGACGGCGTGCGGTTTTAGTCGGTGCAAGCCCGACATAACCGCCCCCGCTGGCCGGCGGGGGGGTATCCGAAGGGATTTCCGCACGATAAAAAAAAAAAAAAAAGTGACTAGAATAGGACAATTGGATGTACTAAAACTTTAGGTAGCGGAGCAAATTAACTTTTGTTTACGAAATATTTTAAGTTATTTTTACAACAGTGGGGCAAAACAGGATAAAATTTGCAATTAGGTGTCGAAAGGTTAGAGCTAGTCCATAAATGAACTGTCGCGCAGCGGGATACGGTGTGAACTATGATTAGAATTTTTCTGAATGATGAAATTCACAATGAGGTCATTCAATAAAATCTAAAGTTACCAACATAGCTCGCAGAATAAGCAAGCTGAAGTGGCAATATTCTGGCCACATCTGCGACAGAACCGATGTCACTTGGAGCATGCTAGTCTTAGACTGGAGACTGCGAATCGGCAATGGAAGGCACCCAGTTGGACTGACGACCTGAAAAAGGAAGCTGGTAGTAGAATGGGGTAGGAGGTAGCTGATCATGTGCTTATCAGAGAAATGTTTATTTTGAAGTGCCTTCAATGAATAGTGCCTCAATTTCCATTTAAATTTTTTTATATTCTCTCCTCTGGATATTGATTTGTCAACAGACGTTGCTTGGATAGACTCGGGATATTCAGGGGACGGAAGGGATAAAAATATAGAAACCTTTTTTCCCGATAATAGAGGTATAGAGCTTGAGAGGGCGATAAAATGTTGTTTGGTTATTACATCGTCATTCGTCAAGTAAGAATTTTATGTACCTTGAAATAAAATAACCCCTTCCTGATATTTCGACACCTTAATACGCACCTCGTATCTGCATTAATATTTGTAACTAGCTGATGCCTGCTGTGGCTTAGCTCACGTGGAAGTCGGTTGTCGTTTTTTGGCCATATCTCCGGTTCTACTTAAGCCATTGCAATCAATACGGCAGATTTTAAGTCTGACCATACCTTTCTAATAAAAAAATACCGAACCAAAACAAATATTTTTATGTTCAGAATCGTTCATTTTAACATAACCGTAACCGTAAACATTTTTTTTTTAAATATTGCCAGTATACGCACACAGCAAATTTACACACAACCTTTTATAATATTAATAGATGTAATAAGCGGCGATAGACCAGTGGCGTACGTAACGGACTGCTGAGACGAGGTCTCGACTTCGATCCCCAGTCGCCCCGGGCACACACCTCTGACTTATCGTAGTTATGTGTGCATTAATAAATGTTAATTATTGCTCGCTTAATAATGTACCCGGTAGATGGCAATAGGCTCGTCCCCTATTACATTGGGACCTTAACATAACTGGCGAATCGGGGATACAGGCGTGAAGTTATGTTATGTTATGAAAATTTAATAAATGAACGAATCTAGTTATTTTAAAATAGGAATGTTTCTTGTCCCTAAGCTACATGATATGATATGACCTAAGTGCTCATTATGGTTATCCTCTCAGCGTGGCTCCCGGTTCCATAAGGGCTTCTACGGCTTGGTACCCCCCCCCCATACACCCTGATATTAATTGCTACATTTTATAAATAATTCAATTATCTACAAATCAATGAGTTCAGTCAACTTTAGTATGCAAATGAAAAAATATATAAGTAATTATCATGTGAATGCATACATTGCATGTCAGCCTCCAAGATATGTTATCGTGTATCATACAATCTCACAGTAATTTATTAAGTAATTTTAGTTTGTTATCAATTTTAAATCAAAATATTGCAACTACGACGTTTAAAACATATTTTTAAGTACCTACCGTCTACGACGCGACGTATAAAACGCTAAGTCTCAAATAATTCTGCCGTGATCGTTGAAATAGCATAGCAACAGGTAAGTCAGTAAAAGCTTTATTGGGAAAAGTTTATGGAGCTTTTTTTTTTGGTGTATCTTCCCTTCTACGGGAACGACTGTCGTCTGAACTCCTAACCGCGAGACGAAAGCCTGCGAGGAATCCCACCACACATTGTCTGTTATATATATCTCAAAGGTTACAGGCAGCTCTCAGTCATTCGGTAACAAATTAACATATAACAATATTCAACTATACATAATATATATAATTTAAAGCTTCCTCTTGAATCACTTTTGCCAGCGATGAAAACTAATTTAAAATCCGTTGCGTAGTTTGGAACATCTGAGCGTACAGCGGGCGAGGAGTGACTTCGTTTTATACTATGTAAAGATGAAGAAGATAAGATAAATTCATATGGTTTGATATTTATTTATTTTTTTACTTTAGTACATAATTTTTATTTATTCACTGAAAAAGATAATTGTACAAATGTAGTTACAAATTTTATATCTAACTAAACTAAACTAAATAAAACTACTGGGTCTGCAAGGCGAATCGCTGCTTGCAATGTTGAGCTGAGTGAGACATCGTGAATCAGATTTTGAAAATTTTGAACAGTGATCATTCCTCCGTGGCAAGTCCGATTTTGAAAATTCTTTTTGAAAGTCACAACTCTGGATTCCTCTGATTGACCTCTTTAATCATGCCAAATTTGGTTCTGATTGGATTAGTAGTTTAGGAGGAGACCTGTGACAAAGAAAATTCTGAAGTCTGGTTTGAGGAGCTTTCGCTCGACTTTGTCTCACTCAGCTCAAAAATAAAATAAATAATTAAAAGAAACTTAAACCTAAAATGCATCGTGGAATTCCTCCGAATCGCATTCCTCCTGTGGTAACGTGCCCAGAAGACTGGCAGCATTGCCACGTTGTATGGCAATATTGATATTTATGGAAAAAAAATGTAAAGGCGAATGCAAAAGTGATCTCTTTTAAATCAAACATCGCAGAGAAACGCTAAACGGCGAGCGATGATAATTAGAAAAGTGACAGGGCAATTACGTCTGTCCACATGTAGGTGGCCGTCGGTTTACGCTGCTTACGCGCATACTAAACATTGAGCCGCAAGATGGCGGCGGTAGCGAGAGCCGGTAACAATAATCGCTATCATAATTGAAGTGGTAGGGTGGCCTTACCAACATCCTTGACTCTAGAACTCCTGGAACTAAACTCACCAGTAAATCGATGCACCTGCTAAACAAGGTACGAAGCCTGGCACAGGCTTTCCTATCAGAGTTAGGAGGTCAGACGACAGTCGCTTCCAGAAAAACCGACGTACGACAACAATAAGCGGCAGTGCGTTCGACTGCTAAGCCAGAGGTCGTGGGTTCGATTCCCGCTCAGTGCAAATATATATATTTGCATTGGTCTGGGTGTTTCTATGTATAATATGTATTTATTTACAAAAAAAAAGTATTTAAGTATATTTATCCGCATTCGAGAACCCATATGACAAGCTCTGCTTAGTTTGGGTCTAGATGGCGTTGTGTACTTTGTCATACAATAAAAAAATAAAACCATTATTTTTGGTTTTTCGTGCGGAAACCCCCCTGGATTCCGCCGGCCAGCGGGTGTGGTTATGTTGGATTTGAACCGACTAAAACCGCACATCGTCTCGGATCTTCAGAGGGTTTAAGGTGGCTGGCATTTTCCTCGCACCCTGGCAGCAATAACCGGACCCTAGGCTCTAAAGTGCAAACTTTGGTCGCAACTGGGAAATCGCTGTAAAGATGATGATGATGATGCTATCGAAGTGATAGAGTCCTCATCTATTACCATGTTCATATATAAAAAAAAATTTGGGCACCCAAAGCTTGCATTTTGGAACCTTAGGTGCACTTTTCTATTTCTACTGATTTGTGTATCAGGGCTTTTACGGGAGCAGTTGCTTGCATTCGGTAGTTACCGAATGTACCCCCAAACCCGAGAGGAAAGCCTACGCCTTAGCCTCGTCAGTCAATCAGCATGTATACCGGCTTGCACGTGAAGTTAGCTTGAGCCTCGAAGACCTGGGTGGGCCCCCCCGCCTCATACACCTTTTTGCAATTAGGTGGTTGCTATTCTGTATGTATACGTTCGATTCCCACTCAGTGCGTATATTTGTGTACATAAGATATTAGGCGGTAGTTTAGTGATTAAGGAGTCGGCCTTTCAAACGAGACTTCCCGAGTTAGAATCCTGGGCGTTACACTACCGACTTGAACCCACTCCCAACGGTAAGTTAACGGTAATATTAGTAATTTCAGTGAAATAGTACTTGTGCATTCACATACAATAATATACTCACGCCTTGCTACCGCCGGGGTAGGCTGAGGCAACAGCTCGCCATATGCTACTATCCTTACATACCTCACGAGCTTCCTCTACTGTGGAAAAATGTTTCTTATAACAGGCTATTTACTAGTGGCGAAGGGTGACAATTTTCAAAAGATAAGCCGGTGAAAAGGAAATCGTCGACAATGTTTCGAGTTTTACCACCTTCACTATACCTATACGTAATTTAATCATTAACACATTCACAGCTAAGTTATGTTAGGTTAGGTTATGTTAGGACAATGTCTTACATTATATGATAATGGTGGCTTTTCAAAAAGCCCGTTGATGAAGCTCATGCTTTGGGCTTTGCATCTCTGCAAAGGGAAACCGTAAGGAATCGGCATATAAGGACACCTCGCCACTGCTATTTACATGCTTCAAAAAACCATTTTCTTATCAATTATTCGGTTACATGCTCACATTCACGCCCTGAGCCCCATTGTAAATAGCACACACAAAACACATTCAATTCCGATGTACACAATGAAAGTGGCACTGGCTTAGATTTCCGGCGGGACATTTAATATATAAGCCGCAGTTAGTGTGTCGGCTTTTCTTACAATATGTTTATCCATTAAAGCATGTCCTCTATTTTAGGTCTAATATACAAAATGATAATGAAAACCTACTTTATTTGCTAGTAGGCACAATGTATTGTGAAATGAAACTACTACATTCATATACTAGCTTTTGCCCGCGGTTTCACCCGCGTAGGATTATGTTTCCATTCCCACTTCCTATGTGAACCCATTTCACGGATAAAAAGCCTATGTGTTATTCCATACTATAATCTATCCCTGTACCAAATTTCAGCCAGATCCAATCAACCATTTTTGCGTCAAAGAGTAACAAACATCCATACATTCAAACTCACAAACTTATAATTTTTATAAAAGTAGGTCTAACTTTATAATAGTAGGTCTTTACCTATGAAATTGCCGAAATTTTCTTACAAATTCGTGAGTTCGTTATTCCTGTAATTTAATAGCTATTTCCATTTATATTTTGTTTGAAAGTTGATTTCAAGATTTTACAACTCTGTATTAAATTTTGTTTTTATTGGCCGCTTGATAAATTAATTCGATCTTCAAAAACAGTACTTCCTAAATGCTATCCATTTTGATGATAAATTTCGTATTACTTAACAGCTGTCACTTTTCAAAAATGTAATATAAGTTGCTGTTTGTTAGCTTAACGTTGTCTCATTCATACACAAAAAAAATCATCAAATTTGAATTTGTCATTCCTAAAAAAATGCAAAAATGTTAGTACTGAAAATTGGGTTTCCTCCAATTTCTTCAAGAAAAACGGCAATTTCATATGTAACGACCTAATATGAGTAGGCAATAGGATATATTAGTAGGATTATTCGTGTTGGTTTATCGTGACTAAGTAGAATAAAAGGGTACACAGAGCAACACTAGCATTTTGAACATTCTTAACATATTGTGGCTCCACCGTGCCTCAGAGTGCACGTTATGCCGTCAGTCCTGGTTACCATATGGACATTGTGGGTTGCACAACATCGCTAGTGGGTTGTGGAGGTCGAATGGTAGTCGCAATATCGATGTTCGACCGCTTCGTTAGATTGAAAGCCGACTACAACTGAATTAGGATAACGTTCGGAGAGTGACAAATAAACACGGACTGTCAAAGGCCGTCCGTCATTGTCATTAGTCGACGGCTCCGGTAACGATTGATTGGGAATATGTTTAGTGGTTACAAATTAAGATAAAAAGAAAAAATTAACCTTGCCTCTTTTCCCCTTTTTACCCTTGCCACATTTACCCCTTTTACCCTTACCATTTTCCCTCTTTTTCACATTTCCCGTTTTTTAACCCTGCCTCATTTCTCCTTTTTACCCTTATCACATTTTTCTTTTTTACCCTTGCCACTTTTCCCCCTTTTTACCCTTTCTATATTTCCCGTTTTTACGCTTTTCACATTTCCCCTTTTTACCCTTTTCACATTTCCCGTTTTTACCCTTGCCACATTTCCCCTTTTTACCCTTTACGCAATTCCCTTTTTACCCTTTTATAGTGTGTGTGTGCAAGTCACACACGGTAGAAGTGAAACTTCTAAAAAGTCCCTGATTAAAAAAAAAACTATGGACTTATTTTTAGGGTTCCGTTGCCAAATGGCAAAAAACGGTACCCTTATAGATTCGTCATGTCTGTCTGTCTGTCCGTCCGTATGTCACAGCCACTTTTTTCCGAAACTATAAGAACTATGCTCTTGAAACTTGGTAAGTAGATGTATTCTGTGAACCGCAGTAAGATTTTCACACAAAAATAGAAAAACAAGTTGAATTCCTGAGACCAGCTCAGCCGAATATAAGGGATTTTCGATTTTGCGTTTTTTTTTTTTTTGCGATTTTTTGCGATTTTTTTTATCTTGCAATGGTTTACCCCAGCACGAATCTATTACCGAAAACAGCAACTCGATAGCTCGTCTCCTTCATACCCAAAACCGTGACAGAAAATTGGCAACGACAACGTCGACGAAAACTCGATAGCAATAGGGCTTTTTTAAAGAAAATCCCTAAAAACAATAAATTTTGGGGGTCCATACTTAGAACTGAAACTCTAAAATTTTTTTTTTCATCAAACCCATACGTGTGTGGTATCTATGGATAGGTCTTCAAAAATGATATTGAGGTTTCTAATATCATTTATTTCTTAATTGAGTAGTTTCCGCGAGAGACACTTCAAAAGTGGTAAAATGTCGGACCCCCCCCCCCCCCTATAACTTCTAAAATAAGAGAATGATAAAAGTAAAAAAAAATATGATGTAAATTACCATGGAAACTTCCACCGATATTTGGTTTGGACGAGATCTAGTAAGTAGTTTTTTTTTAATACGTCATAATTTTTAAACCGCAATTTACCTTTCATTCAATCAACTCAAATACAAAAACTAAAAAAAAACATTATTATGTTAGTTGCTGCTACGGCACACTTGTTGGGGGAGTCCGACTCGCACTTGGCCGCTTTTTTCCTTTCATCGAGTTTGAAATCACAACGATTCTATAGAGGTTTCACTTCAATAAAATAAACTTTTTTCATATAAACGCCACAGGTGTTACACTTGTCGTAAAAAAAAATCAAATTGGTGATTTATCGAATCGTTAATACAAATTGCTTATAATTACAAATGCAGCTAGCACCCGAGTACTTTTACAAACGATTTGTTCCTTTATGGAGACAAGTTGACAAACGACTACGTATATGAGGCCAATTTATTTCCGCCAGTGACTAGAATAGGACAATTGTATGTACTAAAACTTTAGGTAGCGGAGCAGATTAACTTTTGTTTACGAAATATTTTAAGTTATTTTTACAACAGTGGGGCAAAAACAGGATAAAATTTGCAATTAGGTGTCGAAAGGTTAGAGCTAGTCCATAAATGAACTGTCGCGCAGCGGGATACGATGCGAACTATGATCGGAATTTTCCTGAAAGATAAAATTCACAATGAGGTCATTCAATAAGGGGTGTGTGTTGGGTAACCTCCTCGAGTGTAGCTCCGATTCCGATCCCGCTGCAGTCCGGGAGGAACGGCATCGGAGCGGCCGGTACACCCTGGGCGGCGGTCAATGGCTTCCCCTTCACCCCTTCATAGGGTTGGCATTGATCGTCGGCCAATACCCAACGTGGCGGGAACACATCGCTCTCCGTACTCCTCTGCTTTCAGAGGAGACAGGATGAGCGATGCTGTTAGTGGTGAGATGGCCCAGGGTCAGCCGGGGTGCGAGGGATATGCTCTATGGGTAGCCTTACACCCCGGCGTCTGAAGACCCGAGACGGCGTGCGGTTTTAGTCGGTGCAAGCCCGACATAACCGCCCCCGCTGGCCGGCGGGGGGGTATCCGAAGGGATTTCCGCACGATAAAAAAAAAAAGGTCATTCAATAAAATCTAAAGTTACCAACATAGCTCGCAGAATAAGCAAGCTGAAGTGGCAATAATCAGGCCACATCTGCGATAGAACCGATGTCAATTGGAGCATGCTAGTCTTAGACTGGAGACTGCGAATCGGCAATGGAAGGCACCCAGTTGTTGGACTGACGACCTGAAAAAGGAAGCTGGTAGTAGAATGGGGTAGAAGGTAGCTGATCATGTGCTTATCAGAGAAATGTTTATTTTGAAGTGCCTTCAATGAATAGTGCCTCAATTTCCGATTGCATGTTTTTCATCAGAGAATACTGTACGAAAGAAGATTCTGCAACGGAGCCCTTGGAATTCGATTTCATTGATGGTTTTTTGCAAATATGTTTATTTCCAATCTCTTTGAAAAAACGGTTCATATACATATAGCAGGGAAAATTTGTTCAGTTATTTCAGCAACGGTATAATCAATATTTGCTCTGGATATTGATTTGTCAACAGACGTTGCTTGGATAGACTCGGGATATTCAGGGGACGGAAGGGATAAAAATATAGAAACCTTTTTTCCCGATAATAGAGGTATAGAGCTTGAGAGGGTGATAAAATGTTGTTTGGTTATTACATCGTCATTCGTCAAGTAAGAATTTTATGTACCTTGAAATAGAATAACCCTTTCCTGATATTTCGACACCTTAATACGCACCTCGTATCTGCATTAATATTTGTAACTAGCTTATGCCTGCGGCTCAGCTCACGTGGAAGTCATATATAAGATATATAATAATAATAAGATATAAGAGCATATCCCTCGCACCCCGACTGACCCTGGGCCATCTCCGGTTTCGAGATGGCCCCCTCGGGTTAGGGAACCACGGTGTCCCCGTCTTGCCCCGGTTTGTGAGAGGGGCGCTAGTCGCCCCAGCGTCCCGGCCTGCTTCTGCTGGGGTGACAGGCGGCCTCACCTGCTACCCCCAGGCCTGCGCTCATGGAGGACGGAGGTCGTTGAGCGGCCTCCGGCGCATGAGTCGCCTGCGACGCGCGGCGAGCATGTTGCGAGCTCGGCGGGCCGGGAGAGTTCTGAACCTCTCCCGGGCGCGCTCCGCACCATTGCCGCAATCATACTGCCGGGTCTGACCATACCTTTCTAATAAAAAAATACAGAACCAAAACAAATATTTTTATGTTCAGAATCGTTCATTAAACATAACCGTAACCGTAAACATTTTTTTTTTAATATTGCCAGTATACACACACAACAAATTTACACACAACCTTTTATAATATTAATAGATATAATAAGCGGCGATAGCCCAGTGGCGTACGTAACGGACCGCTGAGACGAGGTCCCGAGTTCGATCCCCAGTCGCCCTGGGCACACACCTCAGACTTATCGTAGTTATGTGTGCATTAATAAATGTTAGTTATTGCTCGCTTAATAATGTACCCAGTAGATGGCAATAGGCTCGCCCCCTATTACATTGGAACCTTAACATAACTGGCGAATCGTGGGTGTGTAATACACCTCTGCCTACCCTTTCGGGGATACAGGCGTGCAGTTATGTTATGTTATGAAAATTTAATAAATGAACGAATCTAGTTATTTTAAAATAGGAATGTTTCTTTGTTTGTCCCTATATAAGCTACATGATATGATAATGACCTAAGTGCTCATTATGGTTATCATCTCAGCGTGGCTCCCGGTTCCATAAAGGCTTCTAGGGCTTCTACTTCGGAACCTGGGGTCTGCTTACTCCTGTTCCTCTTTTAAATTTGACTTTTATGGGGGCGACTGCCGTCTGCCTCCTGAAAGCAAGTGCCTACGCAGGTGAAGTTGGCTTGGCCCTGCGGGTATAGGTACCCCCCCCCCCACCCCATACACCCTGATATTAATTGCTACATTTTATAAATAATTCAATTATCTACAAATCAATGAGTTCAGTCAACTTTAGTATGCAAATGAAAAAATATATAAGTAATTATCATGTGAATGCATACATTGCATGTCAGCCTCCAAGATCTGTTATCGTGTATCATACAATCTCACAGTAATTTATTAAGTAATTTTAGTTTGTTATCAATTTTAAATCAAAATATTGCAACTACGACGTTTAAAACATATTTTTAAGTACCTACCGTCTACGACGCGACGTATAAAACGCTAAGTCTCAAATAATTCTGCCGTGATCGTTGAAATAGCATAGCAACAGGTAAGTCAGTAAAAGCTTTATTGGGAAAAGTTTATGGAGCTTTTTTTTTTGGTGTATCTTCCCTTCTACGGGAACGACTGTCGTCTGAACTCCTAACCGCGAGACGAAAGCCTGCGAGGAATCCCACCACACATTGTCTGTTATATATATCTCAAAGGTTACAGGCAGCTCTCAGTCATTCGGTAACAAATTAACATATAACAATATTCAACTATACATAATATATATAATTTAAAGCTTCCTCTTGAATCACTTTTGCCAGCGATGAAAACTAATTTAAAATCCGTTGCGTAGTTTGGAACATCTGAGCGTACAGCGGGCGAGGAGTGACTTCGTTTTATACTATGTAAAGATGAAGAAGATAAGATAAATTCATATGGTTTGATATTTATTTATTTTTTTACTTTAGTACATAATTTTTATTTATTCACTGAAAAAGATAATTGTACAAATGTAGTTACAAATTTTATATCTAACTAAACTAAACTAAATAAAACTACTAGGTCTGCAAGGCGAATCGCTGCTTGCAATGTTGAGCTGAGTGAGACATCGTGAATCAGATTTTGAAAATTTTGAACAGTGATCATTCCTCCGTGGCAAGTCCGATTTTGAAAATTCTTTTTGAAAGTCACAACTCTGGATTCCTCTGATTGACCTCTTTAATCATGCCAAATTTGGTTCTGATTGGATTAGTAGTTTAGGAGGAGACCTGTGACAAAGAAAATTCTGAAGTCTGGTATGAGGAGCTTTCGCTCGACTTCGTCTCACTCAGCTCAAAAATAAAATAAATAATTAAAAGAAACTTAAACCTAAAATGCATCGTGGAATTCCTCCGAATCGCATTCCTCCTGTGGTAACGTGCCCAGAAGACTGGCAGCATTGCCACGTTGTATGGCAATATTGATATTTATGGAAAAAAAATGTAAAGGCGAATGCAAAAGTGATCTCTTTTAAATCAAACATCGCAGAGAAACGCTAAACGGCGAGCGATGATAATTAGAAAAGTGACAGGGCAATTACGTCTGTCCACATGTAGGTGGCCGTCGGTTTACGCTGCGTACGCGCATACTAAACATTGAGCCGCAAGATGGCGGCGGTAGCGAGAGCCGGTAACAATAATCGCTATCATAATTGAAGTGGTAGGGTGGCCTTACCAACATCCTTGACGCTAGAACTCCTGGAACTAAACTCACCAGTAAATCGATGCACCTGCTAAACAAGGTACGAAGCCTGGCACAGGCTTTCCTATCAGAGTTAGGAGGTCAGACGACAGTCGCTTCCAGAAAAACCGACGTACGACAACAATAAGCGGCAGTGCGTTCGACTGCTAAGCCAGAGGTCGTGGGTTCGATTCCCGCTCAGTGCAAATATATATATTTGCATTGGTCTGGGTGTTTCTATGTATAATATGTATTTATTTACAAAAAAAAAGTATTTAAGTATATTTATACGCATTCGAGAACCCATATGACAAGCTCTGCTTAGTTTGGGTCTAGATGGCGTTGTGTACTTTGTCCTACAATAAAAAAATAAAACCATTATTTTTGGTTTTTCGTGCGGAAACCCCCCTGGATTCCGCCGGCCAGCGGGTGCGGTTATGTTGGATTCGAACCGACTAAAACCGCACATCGTCTCGGATCTTCAGAGGGTTTAAGGTGGCTGGCATTTTCCTCGCACCCTGGCAGCAATAACCGGACCCTAGGCTCTAAAGTGCAAACTTTGGTCGCAACTGGGAAATCGCTGTAAAGATGATGATGATGATGCTATCGAAGTGATAGAGTCCTCATCTATTACCATGTTCATATATAAAAAAAAATTTGGGCACCCAAAGCTTGCATTTTGGAACCTTAGGTGCGCTTTTCTATTTCTACTGATTTGTGTATCAGGGCTTTTACGGGAGCAGTTGCTTGCATTCGGTAGTTACCGAATGTACCCCCAAACCCGAGAGGAAAGCCTACGCCTTAGCCTCGTCAGTCAATCAGCATGTATACCGGCTTGCACGTGAAGTTAGCTTGAGCCTCGAAGACCTGGGTGGGCCCCCCCGCCTCATACACCTTTTTGCAATTAGGTGGTTGCTATTCTGTATGTATACGTGGACAAAGCCAGTTTGGTTGGTAGTTATTCAAACAAAGTCATCAGCTTAATGTGGTTGTAGATAGTAATCTTTCTAACAGAAACACGTATATCTTTAGGTGCGCCTAATCTCTCCCTAAATTACTTATCCTGGTGCGGCGTTGGTAAGTAATTAATTCAATAAGATATCAGCCTACTTCAATACAGATATACGATTAAATATTTGGGCCATGTTGTATATAAGAAATAATCTCAAAAAAGATAACTCTTATTCATCGGAATGCCAGACTCATAACTCATTTACTTGTAATAATGTTACACGTCACATTTTATATCGTTTTCAAAAAAATGTGCACATAATTATCTATATACAAAGAGATAAATAAATAACAGCATTAATTTTAATATAATCAAGAAACTTATGAATATAATATTAAGTCAGTTTGACCTGTCACTTTTTATGAGTCAGAATAAAATTTAAAATGTCAGCTACAATACATACCATAAAATCAAATTAAAAAATAAATAAAATAAAAAGCAACGTTAAATTAATTAATTCAAATACCAGTCATAATCCTAATAATTACGTATATTTCTCTATTTACAGTTTGTCATAAGAGCAAAATGCGTGCAGAATAAGCCATTGCTTTAATTGAAGCTTGAACGACCTAATACTTGAGCGCAAGTCACTCAGATTTCGCTAATGACCTGGGTATCGTTTTTAGTTTTCACGATTCCTTATCGAATACGAGTGCACATCACCTCGCTTCGCAAATTGCCCAAGATTTATCCTCACGTAAATGGCAACCTGATCGCAAGCTTACACTTTGAAGCCTGACGTCTGCTCTGCTACTCCCCTTCCACGATTTGGTTTATCCTGGCTTTTACGAAACCGACTGCCGTCTGGCGCCCTCATCCCGATAGGAAAGACTGCGCCAGGGTCTCGTCCGTCGATCAGCAGTTGAAGTTGACTTGGGCTTCGAAGATCTTGGTGTACATGTTGGGTTAAGGTCGTGAGGTCTCGGGCTCAGTATCCGACTTTAGCCAAATGTAATTTTGTTTTTATTAAAAAATTCTGTGTAGCAGCATGAAGTTTAAAAACGAGCCGGGTAAAACGACAATAGTTGAACTGTAGGTCCACTAAACTTTTGATATATTTTATCTAGAGGCGTTAGTAGGTATACAAATTGAAAGTAAGAAGAAAAATATAATATATATATAATACACATAATACAAAAAGTAACGAAATAATATATTATTTAGAATATATCATTATCGAAATTGTCATTTTCACATAAAATAAGTGTTAATAGACTTGGTAAGACTAGATGTTATAAATATAATATATCTTTTAAATTGCTCAGGGGAAAATTTATCTTGTTTTGAACGAGATATAAAATAAAAATGGGCTCGCCTCAAGTAGTCACTTGGGTGTGATACAGAACACCTGTGGCTGATAAATAATGTATCATATGCCTCTTTAGATACACCGCTATGTCCAGAGCACTTCCGTAAAGATCATTTCACTTTTAGGGTTCCGTACCTTAAAAGATAAAAAAGGAACACTTATAAGATCACTCTCTTATCCGTCGTTCCGTCTGTCTGTCCGCGTGTCATCACCGATTTTCTCAGGAACGGGTGGACCTTGGAAGTTGAAATTTATACTAGATACTGAGGTCTATAAACCCTATTAGGTATACAAAAATCAAGGTCATGAGTCAAACGATAAAAAACTTGTAAGTAGCAAAATTGACCTTAATTTTCATTTTTCTCATTATTTTTCCTTTACGTGTATGACCTTGCTTTTAACTAAAATTGACACTTCTAGGTCAACCGCAAGTACCCGGTTTTAGATCGAAAACCTATACGGTAGTTCTCGTTGACCTAGAATCACGAAATTTGGCAAAAGCAAGGTCTTTCAGCTTAAATAAAGGAAAAATTCCAAAAATCAAAAATTGGAATTGTTCGTTCAATCAAAAATTGGAATTGTTCGTTCGTTTTTAAAGATAATGGTACGGAACCCTTCGTGAGCGAGTCCGACCTCGCACTTGGCCGGTTTTTTAATAGCATATTTTTAGCAAAAAAATCTTATGATCTGAATGTAGTCATTATGTACGAGAGGACCCTGGAACCGGCCATTTTCTGTGCTACCCATCAATTGACAGACATTAATATTCTCAATGAAAGTAGTAGGTACTGCCACGTTACCGCCCCCGCTCTCCGGTGGGGGGGGGGGTATCCGAAGGGATTTCCGCACGAAAAAAGATAGAAAAAAGGTACTGCCACGTGCCAATTCCGTCTAGTTTAGGAGAAAAACGTTACCTTTTTTTTTAATACCGCTCTTGTGGCATACAAGCTCTCGGCCCACCTGATGGGAAGCGGATACCGCGGCCTATGGACATGTGCAACACCAAGGGCGTCATACTGGCGCTGCTATGAATTGAATAATGTATGTTACGATACGGTTCACGAACGAACGAATTGCCAATGATTTACCTGTAAATTAAGTTTCGTACAAGCTAATTATCTCAGTACCAAATTTCCCATTACGGTTGGTACATTACAAGAAACTTCAAAATGAACTCATTAATTTCCCGCTCCCGCTTGTAACATTCGCCACAAATAATTATCGTACGTCTCTTTCTATCCAACTATTAATCTGCTTGAAAGTTAAACAAAGTATTTTGTACACTTGCGTGCGGAATTGTTCATTATCATTTGTAATTTAATTTGACGGAACGTCACTGCGATGTAGATTCTGTTTTGATCTACTAAAATAACTTTTTCACATTTACTTTTCTTTTTCATTCTGTTGTTTAGAGTAGGTACTGCGTTTATATTGCGTGAATTTTAAATTTTAAAAGAAAGTATAAAAATTGCTTCTGACGCCGTGTATATTATTGGGAAATCCCTGCGGGTATCGAAACCGCCTGAATTATTCATATTTTAATTTTAGGCAAAAATAACCTAAATATGAATCCGGCTACCAATCGAGTGGCTTCTCCGTAGAGAGCCTCTGGTTTACTTTACCAATTAAAATGCCTAGTATTTAAACAACCTATTTTTTTCCTTTTATAATTAATTTATAACCAATCAAGGTATCAACATTAGTAACGCAATGCTGTCCTTTAGTGGTCCAATACTCGTTACAATAACGTTATTTAAAAAATGAGTGACCCCTATCAGCACGATAAAAAAAAAGTCTGATTAACAGACTATTTTTTTTTGGTATTCTGATGGTAAGCGATAACGTGCCCTATAAACGCTTATAACACCAGAGTTCAGAGTTGTCACACTCTTGTTACCACTCAAGAGGGTACAAGAGGGAAGGAAAGGCGATAAAACCTCCGGAATTCTCACAAACCATACGAATGCAGAATGAGAAAATGGTATTTCCCTGATTGGGACATCCTATTAATCCTGGAAAAAGCTTGGATCTAAACTATAGATAACTTTATTCATCTATATGGTTTCCAAATCTCAGCTTGCTAAAACTCTTCTCATAATTGTCTTGTCAAACAACAGTTAGAGGCGTGAATTTAAATTTTAACATTGTCATGAATTTTGAACTCCTCTTTCACGCAACAGTTGGCCCGGCGGCTTCCGGTAACACTTCCTAATTGTACGATGTAAGTTAAATAATTATTGTTCTGTTGGTTATCCACCCGTAAGCTACAAGTATATGCCGTTGCTTTATTATTTCTGTTACCTACTCTAATTTTGCATCTCAGTAAAGATTCCGGTAAATTTCAGAACTTCGAAATTGATTAAATTTGAATACGTATTATTCTTGTTATTATTATTTAGTATTGCTATTTAAATTATCTTAACTATTTTCAAAATATTTTCTGTACCTTTTTTTTATTTTATCGTGCGGAAATCCCTTCGGATACCCCCCCGCCGGCCAGCGGGGGTGGTTATGTCGGGCTTGCACCGACTAAAACCGCACGCCGTCTCGGGTCTTCAGACGCCGGGGTGTAAGGTTACCCATAGAGCATATCCCTCGCACCCCGGCTGACCCTGGGCCATCTCACCACTAACAGCATCGCTCATCCTGTCTCCTCTGAAAGCAGAGGAGTACGGAGAGCGATGTGTTCCCGCCACGTTGGGTATTGGCCGACGATCAATGCCAACCCTATGAAGGGGTGAAGGGGAAGCCATTGACCGCCGCCCAGGGTGTACCGGCCGCTCCGATTCCGTTCCCCCCGGACTGCAGCGGGATCGGAATCGGAGCGACACTCGAGGAGGTTACCCAACACACACCCCAATATTTTCTGTACCTAAACTATTAAAAGTACAAACTCATATCCTCTATATACCTACTATGCATTACACCAAAGGTGTTAAAAGGGGGCCCGCTTAACACTCTTGGTGAGCTAAGATCTTTAGGGCCCAAGCCAACCTCATCTGTCAGCTGGTGCACCTGCTGACCGACGTGTGACGGACGAGTCTCTGGCGAAGGCTTTCCTTTCGGGGACGGATCAGACGTCAAGTGTTGTCAAATATAGGCGAGTAAATTAAGGTTTAGTTTAGTTTTAGGCCAAAGGAAGCGGTTGCGTCGAACTCGAACCGACTAAAACTGCACGCCGTTTCAGGTCTCATAAATATGAAGTGTAAATAAAAATAATGTTTTCTTAAATTTAACACGGAATAAACATAAAGTTTACAATGTATCTACATTTTACATAAGCGACCTGCTTGATCTAGATTTATGTAAATAATTGATAACAAATCTGCGCATAAATACATTTTATTAAAAAAATTGAGCAAATCGGTGGCATAAAGCGGCCAAACAGACTTGTAAGAGATGTCATAATTATAAAGAATATAGATAATACTTGTGTACCCAACAGTACATAGTAAGTGGAGCGTGTAGACTATCTGGTTGCGTCCGCTAACCATAATGAAACAATTTTGTTACGATGTACAGCTGAGTGGTATGGCACTACTTGAATGCTTTTAAGGTAAATACTGAGTGAGTTGCATTTCCACTTTCAACTCGTTCAAATGCAAATGGGTTTTACATCAGTGATTGCATTTTCATCTGCTACAATAGCTTTGATGATAATACAGCTCTCACAAAACTTCTTCATTGGTGTAACCTACCCTGATACTGATACCATCGAGCTAACGTAGTAGTTATCTCACATAACTACGGTTAAATCTTAACTATTATGTTCTCTGCAATAGGCAAGCACGAGACACTATTATTGCGAGTGTTCATAGGCTACGGTAACTGTTTACCATTAGATTTGCCAGTTTGCTGCCTAAGTAGTGTAAAAAAAAATATATATATTAAACATGATAAAGATATTACGAGATAAAGTTCACAAATGAGACATTAAAATTCATAACCTCGGAACGTTAATTTTCAATTTTATCTTAGCCATAACTTCAGCTTTTAGATAGAATCTAAATTAAGTTCTAAACTGACTTTCAGGACACCTTTTATCAAAGTATTCAATTTTCTCGATTTCCCAAACATTTCGATCAAAAATATAGAACCTATAAATTCTAGACAGTAATTGCTTTCAAAGTTCTGCGACTTGTAAAACTTATATATGATATAAATTGCAAGTATTGAAAAAGGGACGCAGTAAACCCAGACTTGTTAGAAATTTATACATGTAAGGTTTCGTCCCGTACGTGATCGACTAGAACTGGATTGGACTAAAACTTATCCACTTTATCACGCGTCACGCGCCACGATACTATGGCGATGCCAAAATCGAACCTACCTAGTTTCAGCTTTATGGGATGTGCATATGGATATTGTGGTGCCACTATCTCAAGTCTGCTTCTGCTAAGGTAAAGGCACGGTAATAATGAAAGTTTGCCATATTCGTTGGTTCTATTACACCATTCATAATTCATAATCCTTATTCGTAAAATAAAATATTATGTGACGTTTGTAGCAGTGGCAATTTTATAGAAGTTTAGCTGTTGGCCGCAACTCCTCCCAATTGCTCTGAGTTGTTTATTTTCAACTAGCAGTGATCTGACTTTCCTTTAAATTAATAAATACCTTTTGCTTCAATTTTACCATTAAAATCTATTTCAATATAATAGGTCAGTTCATTCATAACCATCTTTTGTTCGCCGAGCTGTTGCGCACTGACAAAAAGCGTAATAACCAGAAAGCATAAAACCAATAAAGATTTCGGGAAAGAAAAAAGGAAAAGAAAAAAGGAAAAGAAAAGGAAAGAATTCGGAAGGTTCAGAGGCATAAGAGTCATGACGCCGTCGTCGTTATGAAAAGTAATCATACTAATATTATACTCGTAAATGTGAAAGTTTGTGAAAATGTTTGAAGTTTTGTTACTTAATCACGCTCAAACGGCTGAACGGATCTGGCTATAATTTGGTACAGGAATAGATTAGATATATACTTATCCGTGGAATAGGTTCCTTGGGTTTGGGAAAGAGGAGCAAAATGTCACGCGGGTGGAGCTGCGGGTAACAGCTAGTATGTAATAATTTGTTGATGTATTTCTGTACCTGAAGTGAGACCTCACGACCATGAAAACCTGGCTACCGGCTAGATGTCACGTCATAGAAGACGAAAAGTAAGCAAGCGGCCACTGCTAACCCACACAAAACATAGATTATCTTATCAGATAGTTTATCTCGCCTCGTTTGTACGTTCTCAGTGATTACTGACCAAACCATTACTAGTAACCGATATTACTACTATACCCTGTAACCCTTCCAGCTCTGCTATTCTTCTTGTGTTGGGAGTTGATTCACATCGGTAGTGTTATGAGCAGGATTTGAACCCGGCACCTCTTGACCGTAATGCCGACTCTGTAACCACTAAGCTACCGATGCTTTTGGCCTAAACATAGTATGTACTCTATCATTTATGTGTCATTGTTACAGAAGTGACGGTGACGTACCGACGCGGTCTGCCAGTCATCACAGTGCCGCTGCCGTCGCGCCGGGAACGTTGCCGATTTACACTTCGTCCTGTCTCACAGACCGTCGGCGACCTCCTCGATCAGGTGAGAACCATCCAGTATTTAATTCCTGTTAGTCTTTTTATAAGCGGGATGTGACAAGGGCGCCCCTCCCCACTGAGATATTTGAAGCCAACCCCAAAAAGCTGTTATATCTGCTGATTGAAAGAAATAAAGAAAGTAATTTTTTTTTATACCACTCAGGTGGCAGACAAGCTCACGGCCCACCTGATAAGAAGTGGCGATTTGCGTGCGCACAACAGAAACATTAACTGATTATCTAAACTTATATTCTAAACTTATGTCTATTGACGGAAAAAATACAGACTATGTTGTTCGTTATGAGGCAGCTCGAAACTTCATCAAGGTCAGAACAAAATAGTTCACCAGCTGCAACAAAGATGGCATTGTTATAAAAATATAAATAGCGTCACAACATTACCATGTCGTGACGTTATCTATATATAGCGCGAGTTCCATAGTGCTTAACTCGCCCAAAGAAGTATTCACTTCAAAAATTACTTACTAACAAGAATTTTAGGTTGCTTTACGTTGCCTGAAATTTTTTGCCACCGACTGTAACATTTTGATATGGTACATTTTATTTTGGTTCCGTGCTCAAGCCAAACGAGTGCTCAAGTTGTTGAAGTACCAAACCGATTCGAATCCCATTTAGAATTTCATTTTGCCGGTATTAGTATCTATGTAATATTATCAAAGTAACCACTGCAACGGTTTCGTTGCAAGTTTGTATTTTAAAGGTTTTGCTTCTTAAGTTTATCTATATGAATTTATTTCCTCAAAAAAGAACGCGGTTTTTTTTATTTTTCACAAAAATTTTAGGAAGGGCTCGGACTATAGTTGATAATAGTAAGGGTCTAGTTTTAATATGCATTGATTAATCGTAAATTTATACTAATTTACCGAAAGTTTGGAAATTGTAAAATGTCTGGTATATGAAGCAGAAACCAAACAACTTTTAGATTTATGGGTCTTTGAACTAAGATCCGCCCCAAAAGCCAATATAAAATTAACAACCCTTGGAGATAGCACTACCACAACCTATATAAAGTACACATTTCTACCATACATAATTTTGTTATATCTCAAAGGGTTTAGGCAGCGTTTTCGTTAAAAGGAACAACTCCAACAAATATCATTATATTTTAGCCAATGTGTACAGTCTACTTGTCAAATTGTATACTAAAACCTTCCTCGAGAACCACTTCATTAACTAATAATAAACATAAAATAATAAATAACTAATTTCAAGCGCATTTTGAAAATTGTGCAAAACGATTCGTTTGAAATCGAGTGTGTGACTTTGGGACTCAAATATATTATTGCTTTACATGTCTACTGCATAAAGCACAACTACCGGCCAGCGTGGTAACAGTATACCTAAAAACCTCCCTTGGGAGAGGCTTATATACAGTTGAGGACTGTTATGGACTAATTGATTGATTGAATAACACATCTCTAGAATTAGATAAATATGGTAAGCACAAATATTTTGTTAAACAAGATGTTTTATCTCCAGGTGAAAGCCGAAGACCGAGGAGTGGAGCGCGCGGCGGCGCTCGCGGCAGACGAGCGCGTACGCATAGCCGCAAGCGACACGATTGAGTCCTTGCTAGAGAATGACTTCCGACTCATCATCAATGACACAGAGTATTATGTGCATACTCCACCACAGGTTTGTGCAAGTGTCTTATTTTTATAGTAAATACTTAAATTTTAAAGTGTGCAGGTGGTATTACCATGACTTATATGTATAGGCACTATGGTTGCCCAGAACAAAAAAAATAGTATCGATTTAAGACCGCAGTTGCAAAATTTCATCTCAATCGGTTGAGGATTAATTCAAAATTCATATTATACATAATACAGAGAAGATTAAATAAAAGCTAGTAAAAATAATAAAAAGGGTTAGGTAAGGGGGCCAGCTCGGTTGCAAGTTCATTGGGTAACTCTGAGTGACCCGAGTAAAACATTTTCTTAAATGTAACCTCTTCAACGGTTTAAGTCATTGAAGAGGATAACCCCTCCAGGAATAAAGGGGTTAACTATTTTGCTGGGTTTCGCGGATGAACTCGAATAAATGACTTAACCCTTAAGCAGAGTTGCCCTGAACTCAAAAAAAGAAGGACTTTATGAAAATCTTAGTGCGTAATAATAGTCAATCCCTCCAAAGCTAAATTAATTACATTACTAAATGAACTTAACCACTCTCTACACACAGGGTGTTTGGTTTCTCGTATGTTTGTATACGCCAGCCATTTAATTGATATTGGCAAGGTGCCAATCAACAACGCACACATAGATTCGGGTATGCTAACACAAAGATAGGCGGACGGAGATGAACGGTGCTTACTGCCTATTCATTGAATGCCAGTACGATTTGCTGGTTTGATAAAGTGGTTTTGAACGGTGCTGGTATTAGTATACCGCAAAATGGGGAGACGATTGTGAATAGTGATTAAAGCTGGGACTTAGTAGACATATGTTTGTGTAATGCGGGGTTTGTGACAGCATTTGTGAATCTAATTAATAAGTTAATGCGTAGCGTGAATGTTCATTCGTTTGTTTGTTACAAAATTAACGGTAAAGCAACTGAATAGATTTTGTTGACAGTTTTTGAGGAATTGATTAGTTGGTAAGTATAGGTAGCGGGAATAGGAGCAATATTCAACTTAGATCTGTAGCAGTCCCAAAAGCTTCGTATTTATTGCATAACAAACATAGTATCTACAATCTGATCACATCGAACTTTATACAATCTACCGTTTGTCCAGCACACGACGAAATGTTACCCGCATTTTAAGGCTCCTTCGCAAAATTGCATATACCAATCAACCTGGATTTCAGCTATGGAATGTATTTGGCACTATGCCTTACAAATTACGGTACGTAACTGCTATTGTGTTGAATACTAGCGGCCCCTATTTTAAGGAGATTGTAGAACTGTAGAGAAGTTAATCTGATTCGAGGAGTTTGGTCCGAGTGTGCCCAGGGATGGTTGGGAAGATTGATCTTACACCTGGAATAGAGGGTCAGGGGAAAAAAAAAGCTGAAAAACATGCTTGATACTAAATTATTGTAATGTGGAACTGGTTAAATGCAGTAGAGTCGCGATACAAGTACTTACATTACCTTTCTTATGCAGAACAACACATATACATCACATGCCCTGTTTACACCTATACATGACATGTGGACTTAACAACGTCCTTCGACAATACATACAAGTGGGGTGAGAAATATATAACATTTTTGAAATCGACTAGAAAACAAAAACGTCTTGAATTGGTAGTCCGCTGAGGCTCACAGTTTTATAGAACGACGCAGGCTCACAAGAAACGCTCGTATAAATCTGGATTAAGACAGTCACGGCACTCCGCAGATCGTTAAGCAGCCCATAAACCCATTTATTTTGGCCCATAACAAATATTCTTGTGATGTAATTTTTACCACTTGGGGAAATATATTAGTCCATTTATTTTACAATTAGCGTTTTTATTTGTATTAAATGTTTTAACCCTCTTAAAATAAGCCACAATTTTTAAAATAAATATTATTCAGCGAATGAAAGAAAGGCAAAGTTGCTAAAGAAATAACAGAGACGGCGATATAAGAAGTTATAGGTAGGTAGGTAGAGGTACACATTACTATCTATGATGCTATTCCAGTGCCCGACGACCTCTGTGGCGTAACAGTAGTACGTTCGACTGCTAAGGCAGAGGCGAACTCTGCCTTAGCAGTCGAACGCACGCGGGTTTGATTCCCGCTCATCGCAAATATGTATATTTGCATTGGTCTGGGTGTTTCTATGAGTAAAAGAAATGAGAAAAGTATTTATGTATGTTTATCCGCATTCTAGAACCCATATGAAAAGCTGTACTTAGTTTGGGTGTGTATTTATTTGTATTTATACTAGCTGTCGCACTTCGCCTACGTGATTTACCGATGCCGTTCCTGCGACAACACGCAACACACAAAAGCCTATGTGCTGTTCTGGACTTTCAATCTATTTCTCCTCCTACTCCGAGCCGTTTCCCCACTAAGTTGGAGTCGGTTTAAACGTATTATCTGTCTTTACGCTATTAAAATCCGTTTAGCCCTTTTTGCATGAAAGATACCTAAGTACTGCAATACAAACAAACATCCATATATAATGTTATATACTTATATCTATCCATCCTCACAAACTTTCACATTAATAATATTGGGTATAAGTAGGATTGGGGTGTGTGTTGGGTAACCTCCTCGAGTGTCGCTCCGATTCCGATCCCGCTGCAGTCCGGGGGGAACGGAATCGGAGCGGCCGGTACACCCTGGGCGGCGGTCAATGGCTTCCCCTTCACCCCTTCATAGGGTTGGCATTGATCGTCGGCCAATACCCAACGTGGCGGGAACACATCGCTCTCCGTACTCCTCTGCTTTCAGAGGAGACAGGATGAGCGATGCTGTTAGTGGTGAGATGGCCCAGGGTCAGCCGGGGTGCGAGGGATATGCTCTATGGGTAACCTTACACCCCGGCGTCTGAAGACCCGAGACGGCGTGCGGTTTTAGTCGGTGCAAGCCCTACATAACCACCCCCGCTGGCCGGCGGGGGGGTATCCGAAGGGATTTCCGCACGATAAAAAAAAAAAAAAAAAAAAAAAAGGTATAAGTAGGATTATGTGAAGAATAGAATGTCAATGCTAAAAAGATGCGTGTGAACTCAGTTAAAGCGTCGGTAAGGTTCGAATCCTGGCCATTACACTACCGACGTGAACCCACTCCTAACACAAGCAATTAATTTAATTAGTAATTTGGGTATGTACTAATATTCTTTTTTAAATTTTTTGTGATTGCATTTGATTTTATCACTTCCTAAAGAATTCTACTTTCGTAGTCGCCGATCAAAGTCTCTCAAGCCATCTCTTTCTTTAGAATAGTTCCGTCTTTTTCTCTCCTTTTACCGCGAACCCTACTGAAACAGTGTTTAAATATTAAAATTTTAATGAAAGAAGATCTTTCTTTTATTTTAACAAAACATTTGTAGTCTATGACTTGTTCTTTAGCGATTAAAGTTTCCTGTATCGTCTGCTTCAAGTGTACTTAAGTAGTCGATATGGTTAGCTTGCACTAGAGCTGAATGTACAATGAGCACTAGTTTACAATTTGTTTTCAACATGCGGGAAAATCTGTTCATATACTAATACCTAGTGTACTAGTACCCGGTTTTTTATAAGCTTTTATTTAGCGAGCGAAGCATGGCCCTATAAAGGGCCCCCGTATGGGCGGAGACTCTGGCGGCCCGCAACGTGGCTGTTCTAAAAAGCCCGTTAAAGTCGATGGCCGTCAGACTCATCAGGGGGTATCGCACGATCTCCGCCTAGGCAGCATGTCTCCTAGCCGGGAACCCTCCATGGGACTTGGAAGCGAGAGCCCTTGCGTACCAATGGCGCAAGGAGGCGCTGGAGCGGGGCCATAGGCCGGAGCGCCGAGAAATCAGGGCTCAGCGGTCCCAGCTCCGCCGGAAACTCATGGAGACATGGAGGATGCGACTTGAGCAACCAAGGTGGGGAGAATCCATCATTTCGGTGATTAGGCCGATCATGAAGGAGTGGTTGGAGAGGCACCACGATGACCTCTCCTACCGGATTTACCAAGAAGACACGGCGCTCCACACGTAGGTGGAGTGCCCTGCGTGAGCGTGTCAACGCCGGGATCTCGTTGCGGTCCTGGGCATGGACGTTCTCTCGTTGGAGACCATGGTGAGGGTCGTGGTCTCCAACGGGAGCAAGTGGCACGCCGCCGCCTCTTTCTACGAGCAGGTAATGCGCACGAAAGAGACGGCTGAGAGGGAGCGGGAGTGAACCCTGCCCCCCGAGTTCCGCAGTCTGCGGCGAGGACGCCGCAGACTCGTCTACGCCCGGGATACCGACCTCCATGATGCCGGCTGGAGGACGGCATTTGACCGACTCGCCGTCCTTACAGAAGCAGGCCGTGGCGGAGGCGTGTCGTGGGTGTCCTACACACGCCTGCCAACTCACCGACGCGGGATAAAACCCGACCCCACCAGGCGAGGCCGCGCTGGCTGGCAAGGTCCGCCGGTAATCCTGGGGTTATCCTTTCGAGGGCTTACCCGGGGTGCCCGGCAATGGACACTTGGGGAGGACACCGTGCGGTTTTAGTCGGTTCATGAACGGTATTATAGCTGTGATGATGACGTTGCCCGCGGCTATGCTTGTGTGGAATACTGAACCTGTTTTTCACCACCTACTGGTATCTTTTTTTCTTTCTTTCGTGCGGAATTCCCTTCGGAGACCCCGCCCCCCGCCGGTTATGTCGGGCTTGAACCGACTAAAACCGCACGCCGTCTCGGGTCTTCAGACACCGGGGTGAAGGTTGCCCATAGAGCATATCCCTCGCACCCCGACGACCTACTGGTACTTTTTTTTTCGGGCGGATATCCCTTCGTATCCCCCCCCCCCGCCGGCCAGCGGGGGCGGTTATGTCGGGCTTGAACCGACTAAAATCGTACGCCGTCTCGGGTCTTAAAACGCCCGGGGTGTAAGGTTGCCTATAGAGCATATCCCTCGCACCTCGGTGCGTTTGTTGGCACGTTGGGAAGATGAACGAGAGAGAGTCCGACTAAGATCGACTTACTTCGGTTTCGTAAAGCGTTCTCTCTGCCGTACGTCGGACTGACAGTAAACGTACACAGATCATGAACAGAGAAGAATAGCGATAGTTTTTTTATTTTATTGTCACAATCAACATTAACCTCATTTCAATCATAATATATGTGGCGATCTGGGTCTCACGGAGATTCTCTGTAGTGCGTTCCTGGTTCCCTACCTACACAGGCAGATGTGACGATCACAAAGTGCCTTTCTACCTCCACCGCATAGTCGGGGCGTATTTGACGGAGAGAGCCGTCATCTACCCAACCGTGACCGGTCTCGGTCGGCGTGAAATGTCGTGCGGTTTTCCACAGGGATCGGTCCTAGGGCCGCTCCTGTGGAACATCGGATACGACTGGGTGCTTTGCGGTGAGCTCTTAGGTCGTGCCGCCGTCACGTGCTACGCGGACGACACGCTCATGACGGCGTGCGGGGCGACGTACCGCGAAGCGACCCTAAAGGTCACGACCGCGTTTGCCCAAGTCGTGGAGCGGATCCGGCGGCTGGGTCTCGAGGTGGCTCTGCATAAAACCGAGGCTCTGTTCTTTCATGGGCCTCGGAGCAAGCCACCCGAGCGATCCAGTCTCATCGTGGGAGGAAATCGCATCGGCATCAAGCCCCAAATGAAATATTTGGGGCTCGTGCTCGACGGCCGATGGGACTTCGGAGAGCACATTCGAAGTCTGGCCCCCAAATTGAAGGGCACAGCTCTCGCTCTGGCTCGGCTGTTGCCCAACATGAGGGGGCCCGATGACTCTACGCGGGGATCGTGCGGTCCATGGTCCTGTATAATAATATATAATAATAATAATAATAATTTATTCATCAAAAATGAGGGCTGTACATTGTACTAATACTAGTTTTACAATTATGGTCTTAATAGCTAAGTCATATAAGTAAGTACTATAATAATGTCTACATTAGAAGTAGCATATTATAAATGTGCCATACAATAGTTTTTATTGGTAAAAATAGAATTTAAATTAATAATCTTACTTTATTTACATTTTTCGACCTACCTGATCTAGGTTTTTATAAACCTGTGCTTCAGGTTATGTCTGTTCTATAATTTAAAGTGCCTATTGCAAAAGTTATACAACATAATGTAAAAGTATCTATGTTTACAGCTTATCGCTACCTATTTTAATATTTCTAACAGTTTCTCCGTGTCTGCGTAATCTAGTTTTTCTAAATATTCTGTAGTTAAAACCTTACAGTTCCAATAACTTAGATTATATATGGCTAGTATTTTGTTTAATTTATTATACAGAAAAGGCCCTAAAAACATATAAAATTTATTTACAAAGTCATGCTTAGCTTGTGGATTTTCACAAACTATGTCTTTCCTTCTCTTATCTGAAGGTACTGCGGGTGTAGGGAGTTTGGTATGTTGGAGTAGTATGATGTTCAGAATAAATAATTGGCGAACTGTTAACACCTTACAGGCCCTGTAGAGTTGTTCTGTAGGAAACCTAAAAGGGCGAAAAGTGGCTACTTTTAAAATAGCTCTTTGGGCACGCTCTAGTGGAAGTAAGATTGAGGATCCAGCCCCACCCCAGGACGTTATACAATACGTAAGAATGGACTGACACAACGCCAAATATACCTGCTTAATTAATTTATAGCCTGATATTGCACGTAAATTCTTAAATATATACATTAATTTTCGTACTCTTGCACATAGCAATTCAATATGTTTACGGAAATTCAAATTTGTGTCAATCGTTACTCCAAGATATTTTATATTGTCAGTTTTTGTTAATGTAGGGCAAGCACATGCAAGGTCAGCGGTTGTACAATAATGTGCATACATGTTTATGTTAGTCACAGGTTTATTAGTATTTCTCATTGTAAACATTATATATTTTGTTTTATCGGTATTTAGTGATAAAAGATTTCGTTGGAGCCATTTCGTCACATAATTAAAACCCTTTTGAGCGTGTTTAAATAACTCATCTCTGGATTTAGCTGAGAACAAAAGAGCCGTATCATCAGCATATGATATAATATAGCCATTTTGAAGTTTTGAGTTGCAAAGGTCATTGATATAAATTAAAAATAAAGTTGTCCCTAATACACTCCCTTGTGGGATTCCGTATCCACTATTTTGGAGTTCTGAGCTCACTTTCTGTCCAATTTTCACACATTGTTGACGATCCCTCAGATAATCTCTCAATAATAGCAGTTGCGTTCCTCTTACTCCAAGAGCTTCCAGTTTTTTTAATAATATAGAACATGATATGGAATCAAATGCCTTGGCTAGATCCAGGAAAATCCCCATAGTTTTCATGCCTTTATCCAGATTGTTAGTTATGTAGTCTGTCAGTGTGTGTACAGCTTGGCTAGTTGACCTATTCGGCCTGAAACCAAATTGATAGTCCGAGAGTAAGTTATTGTCTTCCAGATATTTTGTTAATCTGGTGTGTATAATTTTTTCTAATATTTTAGAGAGGCCTGTTAATACCGAGATAGGTCTGTAGTTATTGACACATGATTTATCACCAGATTTAAATATCGGGGTAACGACTGCTCGTTTAAGTGATTTCGGGAAAATACCGTTAGTCAAGCACAGTTCGTAAATATGGGTTAAAGGGGGTGCAAAGATGGATTTGAACTTTTTTAGTATGTTATTAGGAATGTTGTCCCACCCAGTAGAACAATTATCCTTCAGCCCCGCTATTATTCTAGTTATTTCCTCAGCGTCTGTATTTAATAAAACAAAGGAGTTTAGGTTAGAATATGTTGAGCGTACATTTTGGGATTTCAAAGTAGTGGAGCTATCACTAGAGCAGGCTGGGTTGTGAATTTTTTCTGCGAGACTTTTGCCAACATTTACAAAGTAGGCGTTAATGTCATCCATTGTGTTGAGTGGGTTCCCATTAAAATTTGATAATAAATCGAGTGGTGGTTCGTGTGGTTTTGACCTGAACGTATTCTTTTTGATGAATTTCCAAATTTGCTGAGTATTGTTGCCAGCCTTTTGCAGTTCATTCCTGTAGTGTTGCAACTTTAGTTTTTTAAGTAGGTTATTGCAAAAATTCCTATACCTTCTATATGTCAGTGTAAGTATTTCGTTATCAGGCGCATGCGTCGCCTTAAAATGTAGCCTATCTCTATGCCTTATACATCGGATGAGGCCTGGAGTAATCCATGGCTTAATGTTATTGTATTTTCTAGGTAATATTTTATAGCATGTATTTCGTAATATTGCTGATTGAACAGATTCTATAAAGTAGTCTAATGAGGTATTTGGATCGCTTGAGGTGTAAACGGGGTCAAAATCAATGCTGCGTATATCATTTTCTAGGTTGCACATGTTGACCTTAGTAATGTTGTGTGTGCAAGTTTTTCTAGGTGAATATGTTTCTAATGCCAATAAAATTGCTCGATGATCAGTAAGCCAGGAGTTAGTTATGAATGTTTTGGTGAGTACTTTAGATTTTATAATAAAATGATCCATGCATGAACCAGTCTTAAATGTTGGACAATAGTGGGTGGGTAGCAGACCATGAGATGCGCACATATTCAGGTACCTATGTGCGTCAGCCTTGGCTTCCTCATGGACTATATTGATGTTTATATCCCCAATAATTATGATATTTTTATAAGATGTTAGCCTTTTTAAAGTCATATCAAGTGATTCCAAAAATATGTCTATACTTTGTGAAGGGGGCCGATAGATTGCGATGACTACTGTATCATCTTTTATTTCAATTATGAGACAGCTACATCCATGAAACAACGGTTCCTCCACTACAGTATTTAGGTTATTCTTAACATATACCACCAATCCATCGTTTTGGTTAATGAAGTTACCGGATGCGTATGACGAGTAGTTATCAAGAGGTGGTAAGTTATTTCCTTGGCCCTCCAGCCAACACTCTGTAAGAACTACGACATCACAACTTACGTTTAGATCGTGCAGCAAAACCTCTAGTGCACTCATGTTGCAGTTTATACTACGAATGTTTTGTGTTAGTAGTGTTAGTAATTTGCCTCCCGTGGGTAGGAATTGTTTACAGTCTTCAACATTACAAATATTCATTTCCGACACGGAAAAACTATCTAGATCACATACCAGTTGATTTGCTGTCATTATTTAACTCTAACACTAATACAAATAAATTAGTTTACTAATGTGCTTAAAATATACTTGGTTTGGTGACGCTCTTAGGCGCCCTCATAGTCTATTGAGTTTATATAATTAGCCTCCGCGTATTTACGAGCCGGGCAACTGTCATCACCTGTTTGATGGTCGCACTTCCTCTTAAAACGTTTGCACGTCGCACATACTGGGGGAGAAGTTTTCTTAGTGCACTGCTTGTGGGAATGACCTACTTCTCCACAGTGGTTGCAAGTGTCGGTTTCTTCACGGCAGAACTTAGCGGCGTGTCCAAACATCTGACATTTAAAACATCTGGTCACAATAGTGAAGTCCCTCACCGGACACGAAGTCCAGTTAATGAAGATGCGCCCTTGGTTTATAAGTACCTTTCTGATGGCAGGAGGTACCTCGAAGATGTAGTTACAGGTAGGAAGGTTTTTCTTACCTGATTTGTGGCTCAACTTTACTGCTGCGAAGGACTCCCGTGTGTAGTTTGGTACTTTATCTGCTAGGTTCTGCTCATAAATGCACTCACGCACCTCTTCGTCGGTTAGAGTTATGGGGACACCAACAATTACAATTCTTGGTCTGCGCTTGGAAGGTTCTTCAATTATAAGGCCTGATGTTACAAATTTGTCGAAGTTCTTTATTTTTTCGACATCTCCTCTCCCTTCCGTGCTTATTATGACGCCCCCATTTCTGACTTTCCTGAGGCCACGGACTTGGAGTTTCAGTTCCTCCGGTGAAATAATTTTCTGAACTAAAGCCTTTGTCTCATCGCTGGTCTTATTTCTATCACTAGGGTAGATGGCCACGGCGCTTAGGTTTGCGGGACGGACGAGTTTATCGGCTCCTTTCTTCACCATATTCGCGTACGAAGATTCGGCTGGTTTCATTTTCTCCTCAACGACCTGTTTAAATTGTTCCCAGGATGTAACAACATTCTGTTGTTCCTGCAGGGGTATGGTATGGGTGCCCAATATGGGCGGAGGCCCTGAGGACCAGAACTGTGCGGATGCTGCGCGCTCCGCAGCGAGTTATGACCATCAGGGTCATCCGCGGGTACCGCACGATCTCCTTCAAGGCGGCGAGTCTCTTTGCCGGAACTCCGCCATGGGACCTGGAGGCGAGAGCCCTTTCGCAACTGTACCAGTGGCGAAAGGAGGCGCGGGAGCAGGGATGGAACCCCGAGCCTGGAGAAATCGAGGCCGTGCAGTCCCAGCTCCGCCAGGCCATCGTGGTGGAGTGGAAGGAACGACTTGGGCGACCAAGCGCAGGGCACGCCGCAATAGCGGCGGTAAGGCTCATCATGGAGGATTGGCTAGAGAGGCGACACGGAAGCCTCTCGTACCGACTGACGCAGGTGATCTCCGGGAAGGGGTGCTTCGGGGACCACCTGCATCGGATCAGGAAGGAGCCAACGCCTGAGTGTCATCCCTGCGACGCGAGCGAGGACTCAGGGCTGCACACGCTGGCGGACTGCCCGGCGTGGGAGGCGCCGAGGCGTGACCTCGTGGCAGCCATCGGGGTGGGAGTCTTCTCGCTCGGCAGCATGATTGCGGCAATGGTGCGGAGCGCTAGCGCTAGCGCGTGGGCCGCCGCCACCTCCTTCTGCGAGCATATAATGCTCGCGAAGACGATGGCGGAGCGCGCCCGGGAGAGATTTAGAACTCTCCCGGCCCACCAAGCCCGCAACTTGCTCGCCGCGCGTCGCAGGCGACTCAGGCGCCGGAGGTCGCTTAACGACCTCCGTCCTCCATGAGCGCAGGCCACACAATTTTTAAAATAAATATTATTCAGCGAATGAAAGAAAGGCAAAGTTGCTAAAGAAATAACAGAGACGGCGATATAAGAAGTTATAGGTAGGTAGGTAGAGGTACACATTACTATCTATGATGCTATTCCAGTGCCCGACGACCTCTGTGGCGTAACAGTAGTACGTTCGACTGCTAAAGCAGAGGCGAACTCTGCCTTAGCAGTCGAACGCACGCGGGGTTGATTCCCGCTCATCGCAAATATGTATATTTGCATTGGTCTGGGTGTTTCTATGAGTAAAAGAAATGAGAAAAGTATTTATGTATGTTTATCCGCATTCTAGAACCCATATGAAAAGCTGTACTTAGTTTGGGTGTGTATTTATTTGTATTTATACTAGCTGTCGCACTTCGCCTACGTGATTTACCGATGCCGTTCCTGCGACAACACGCAACACACAAAAGCCTATGTGCTGTTCTGGACTTTCAATCTATTTCTCCTCCTACTCCGAGCCGTTTCCCCACTAAGTTGGAGTCGGTTTAAACGTATTATCTGTCTTTACGCTATTAAAATCCGTTTAGCCCTTTTTGCATGAAAGATACCTAAGTACTGCAATACAAACAAACATCCATATATAATGTTATATACTTATATCTATCCATCCTCACAAACTTTCACATTAATAATATTAGGTATAAGTAGGATTATGTGAAGAATAGAATGTCAATGCTAAAAAGATGCGTGTGAACTCAGTTAAAGCGTCGGTAAGGTTCGAATCCTGGCCATTACACTACCGACGTGAACCCACTCCTAACACAAGCAATTAATTTAATTAGTAATTTGGGTATGTACTAATATTCTTTTTTAAATTTTTTGTGATTGCATTTGATTTTATCACTTCCTAAAGAATTCTACTTTCGTAGTCGCCGATCAAAGTCTCTCAAGCCATCTCTTTCTTTAGAATAGTTCCGTCTTTTTCTCTCCTTTTACCGCGAACCCTACTGAAACAGTGTTTAAATATTAAAATTTTAATGAAAGAAGATCTTTCTTTTATGTTAACAAAACATTTGTAGTCTATGACTTGTTCTTTAGCGATTAAAGTTTCCTGTATCGTCTGCTTCAAGTGTACTTAAGTAGTCGATATGGTTAGCTTGCACTAGAGCTGAATGTACAATGAGCACTAGTTTACAATTTGTTTTCAACATGCGGGAAAATCTGTTAGTGAAATTCCTAGTGTACTAGTACCCGGTTTTTTATAAGCTTTTATTTAGCGAGCGAAGCATGGCCCTATAAAGGGCCCCCGTATGGGCGGAGACTCTGGCGGCCCGCAACGTGGCTGTTCTAAAAAGCCCGTTAAAGTCGATGGCCGTCAGACTCATCAGGGGGTATCGCACGATCTCCGCCTAGGCAGCATGTCTCCTAGCCGGGAACCCTCCATGGGACTTGGAAGCGAGAGCCCTTGCGTACCAATGGCGCAAGGAGGCGCTGGAGCGGGGCCATAGGCCGGAGCGCCGAGAAATCAGGGCTCAGCGGTTCCAGCTCCGCCGGAAACTCATGGAGACATGGAGGATGCGACTTGAGCAACCAAGGTGGGGAGAATCCATCATTTCGGTGATTAGGCCGATCATGAAGGAGTGGTTGGAGAGGCACCACGATGACCTCTCCTACCGGATGTACCAAGAAGACACGGCGCTCCACACGTGGCGAGGACGCCGCAGACTCGTCTACGCCCGGGATACCGACCTCCATGATGCCGGCTGGAGGACGGCATTTGACCGACTCGCCGTCCTTACAGAAGCAGGCCGTGGCGGAGGCGTGTCGTGGGTGTCCTACACACGCCTGCCAACTCACCGACGCGGGATAAAACCCGACCCCACCAGGCGAGGCCGCGCTGGCTGGCAAGGTCCGCCGGTAATCCTGGGGTTATCCTTTCGAGGGCTTACCCGGGGTGCCCGGCAATGGACACTTGGGGAGGACACCGTGCGGTTTTAGTCGGTTCATGAACGGTATTATAGCTGTGATGATGACGTTGCCCGCGGCTATGCTTGTGTGGAATACTGAACCTGTTTTTCACCACCTACTGGTATCTTTTTTTCTTTCTTTCGTGCGGAATTCCCTTCGGAGACCCCGCCCCCCGCCGGTTATGTCGGGCTTGAACCGACTAAAACCGCACGCCGTCTCGGGTCTTCAGACACCGGGGTGAAGGTTGCCCATAGAGCATATCCCTCGCACCCCGACGACCTACTGGTACTTTTTTTTTCGGGCGGATATCCCTTCGTATCCCCCCCCCCCGCCGGCCAGCGGGGGCGGTTATGTCGGGCTTGAACCGACTAAAATCGTACGCCGTCTCGGGTCTTAAAACGCCCGGGGTGTAAGGTTGCCTATAGAGCATATCCCTCGCACCTCGGTGCGTTTGTTGGCACGTTGGGAAGATGAACGAGAGAGAGTCCGACTAAGATCGACTTACTTCGGTTTCGTAAAGCGTTCTCTCTGTCGTACGTCGGACTGACAGTAAACGTACACAGATCATGAACAGAGAAGAATAGCGATAGTTTTTTTATTTTATTGTCACAATCAACATTAACCTCATTTCAATCATAATATATGTGGCGATCTGGGTCTCACGGAGATTCTCTGTAGTGCGTTCCTGGTTCCCTACCTACACAGGCAGATGTGACGATCACAAAGTGCCTTTCTACCTCCACCGCATAGTCGGGGCGTATTTGACGGAGAGAGCCGTCATCTACCCAACCGTGACCGGTCTCGGTCGGCGTGAAATGTCGTGCGGTTTTCCACAGGGATCGGTCCTAGGGCCGCTCCTGTGGAACATCGGATACGACTGGGTGCTTTGCGGTGAGCTCTTAGGTCGTGCCGCCGTCACGTGCTACGCGGACGACACGCTCATGACGGCGTGCGGGGCGACGTACCGCGAAGCGACCCTAAAGGTCACGACCGCGTTTGCCCAAGTCGTGGAGCGGATCCGGCGGCTGGGTCTCGAGGTGGCTCTGCATAAAACCGAGGCTCTGTTCTTTCATGGGCCTCGGAGCAAGCCACCCGAGCGATCCAGTCTCATCGTGGGAGGAAATCGCATCGGCATCAAGCCCCAAATGAAATATTTGGGGCTCGTGCTCGACGGCCGATGGGACTTCGGAGAGCACATTCGAAGTCTGGCCCCCAAATTGAAGGGCACAGCTCTCACAGCTCTCACAGCGGCTCGGCTGTTGCCCAACATGAGGGGGCCCGATGACTCCTGCAGGAGACTCTACGCGGGGATCGTGCGGTCCATGGTCCTGTATGGGTGCCCAATATGGGCGGAGGCCCTGAGGACCAGAACTGTGCGGATGCTGCGCGCTCCGCAGCGAGTTATGACCATCAGGGTCATCCGCGGGTACCGCACGATCTCCTTCAAGGCGGCGAGTCTCTTTGCCGGAACTCCGCCATGGAACCTGGAGGCGAGAGCCCTTTCGCAACTGTACCAGTGGCGAAAGGAGGTGCGGGAGCAGGGATGGAACCCCGAGCCTGGAGAAATCAAGGCCGTGCAGTCCCAGCTCCGCCAGGCCATCGTGGTGGAGTGGAAGGAACGACTTGGGCGACCAAGCGCAGGGCACGCCGCAATAGCGGCGGTAAGGCTCATCATGGAGGATTGGCTAGAGAGGCGACACGGAAGCCTCTCGTACCGACTGACGCAGGTGATCTCCGGGAAGGGGTGCTTCGGGGACCACCTGCATCGAATCAGGAAGGAGCCAACGCCTGAGTGTCATCCCTGCGACGCGAGCGAGGACTCAGGGCTGCACACGCTGGCGGACTGCCCGGCGTGGGAGGCGCCGAGGCGTGACCTCGTGGCAGCCATCGGGGTGGGAGTCTTCTCGCTCGGCAGCATGATTGCGGCAATGGTGCGGAGCGCTAGCGCTAGCGCGTGGGCCGCCGCCACCTCCTTCTGCGAGCATATAATGCTCGCGAAGACGATGGCGGAGCGCGCCCGGGAGAGATTTAGAACTCTCCCGGCCCACCAAGCCCGCAACTTGCTCGCCGCGCGTCGCAGGCGACTCAGGCGCCGGAGGTCGCTTAACGACCTCCGTCCTCCATGAGCGCAGGCCTGGGGATGGCAGGTGAGGCCGCCTGTCACCCCAGCAGAAGCAGGCCGGGACGGTGGGGCGACTAGCGCCCCTCCCCCAAACCGGGGCAAGACGAGGACACCGTGGTTCCCAAACCCGAGGGGGCCATCTCGAAACCGGAGATGGGCCAGGGTCAGTCGGGGTGCGAGGGATATGCTCTATGGGCAACCTTACACGCCACCCCGGCGTCTGTAGACCCGAGACGGCATGCGGTTTTAGTCGGTTCAAGCCCGACATAACCGCCCCCGCTGGCCGGCGGGGGGGTATCCGAAGGGATTTCCGCACGAAAAAAAAAAAGGCAGATGTGACGAGAAATGTGTGGTTAAGGCTGGTCGTCGTTGATTTTTTATTACAATATCATTTTTTCAAGTAATCAATACTAATATTCACACTAATCTAACCCTACCTCATTAAATGTATTCAGTAATTCAGCTGTTTAATTATATATTTTACTAACTAGAAATTCCGTTCCCTTTCCCGCTTCCCATGGGAACGTATTCCAGGGATAAAAGGGAGCCAGATCCGTACAGCCCTTGGAGCTTGATCGAGTAACAGACATCATAACATTCAAACTTACAAACATATTCTATTTTAGTGTCGTGACAGAGAGAACGCTCTACAAAACCGAAGCAAGCCGATCTTAGCCGAACACTCTCTCTGCTTCACGACGACGTGCCAACCAAAGCGTCGTTAACTGATTTTCGGCGACATTTTTTTATTTCTTTTATAAATATTTTATAATAGTAGTAATTATATAATTAGGTATTTGATATGTGCATTTGCACCATAAATGCCTTACGTATTTAGAGCTCTGATCAGCTTTGTACATGGCAATAGTTTACACATCGATTAACAGATAGTTAATGGTTGTTTACGATGTGTAACGATGCCATTAATAGACCCAAGTGCGATTTAGTTATAGATGGTTAATTTATATGTTGTGATCATATATATCTAATTCTAAGATCCATCATTAGCGCCATGATATTCGAGTCCTGGTATCATACGCTTGATTTCGAATAAATAGTTTATTACAATTTTCATTGAACGCATGACGATCAAAGATATCGTGATTTCAGACACAATTATTTTTTATGTCGCAATTTCGCATCGGGTCGCTATTATCAGTTTCGATTCCTGTTATGTCTTCACTGTCACTCATATGTAAGATTGAGATGACTCGATTGACATAAGAATCATAAAAATCGGCCCACCCATTTCGTCTCTAGGTCAGCGTGTCCCAAATGGTGGGTCGCAACCCGACGCCGGGGCACGGAAATAAAATATCGGGTTGCAACAGTTTCTCATTATTTACTATCAATCATACTCGTTCATGATCAAGAGACGTGGAAATGTGAATTTTATTTTCCGTATAGGTACTAGACGTGAGAGAACTTTATAATATATAGGTCAGGCGTAATAAACTTTCGGAAACGGTTCTCTAGAGACCCACTAAGAAACAAACATACGTACATAGGCGCGTGACTCGCAGTTGAGTTAAAACTTCACCATGGTCTGTTGCTAACGGGCTAGACAGCCTTGCGTCCTATATGATGCAGGCACTTACCAAAGCTGTCATGCCCGGTAAGTAACCACGTCAGCTGCTAGGAGAGGATACCATGGTGACTCTCCAGCCATTCCTCTATTAGGGGTCTTACCGCCGCGATTGAAGCGCGGCGACTTGGACAGCCTACTACTTCATAAGCAAGCCAGAGGAGAAAATCCGCATGTACCATGAATCATTATCACAACATTAGTCCCGGTTGCATCCAAAGCTTGTAATTTGTAGCCCGGGTTCCGCTCTTCTACTCTTTCTCTCGATATGGCTTGTCTTGGCTTTTACGGGAGCGACTGCCGTCTGAACTGAACCACCCAACTATACATTTACCACTATAATCGATTTTTGATACAGTTATACCAAACGTTAGTCTTAATCCGCGGAATATCCAATGAACCGCACTTAAGTTACGAATAACACTGATGTCCGTACAGGCTCATCGATAAATCGAACTTAAGCAACAAATAATCGTGCTGTCTGTGCAAGCTGCCCGAGCGAAACAACCCTTTAGTTGTCAGTGAACAGATGGCTATAAGATAAGTGTGTTGAGAAAGTATAGTGAGCATCGAACGGGCAACATAAGATACAAAAAACTAAGAAAAACTCTTTTCATCAAAAGTAATGTACCTTTTTTTTCGTGCGGAAATCCTATCGGATACCCCGCCCCCCCCGCCGACCAGCGGGGGTGGTTATGTCGGGCTTGAATCGACTAAAACCGCACGCCGTCTCGGGTCTACAGACGCCGGGGTGTAAGGTTGCCCATAGAGCATATCCCTCGCACCCAGACTGACCCTGGGCCATCTCCGGGTTCGAGATGGCCCCCTCGGGTTTGGGAACCACGGTGTCCCCGTCTTGCCCCAGTTTGGGGAAGGGGCGCTAGTCGCCGCGCCGTCCCGGGAAAAGTAATATACCTATGGAACACTAAAACAAACCAAATGAACCCCCAATAAGGGGAGTTTACCAGTAGCCGTTGAAGACCAAGATATTCGGGGTCCAGGCCAACCTTAACTGCAAGCCAGTAGGCCTACCATGAAACGTACATCCGCAATTGCGGACCGAAGACAGCATGTGACAGTTCATTGGCCTAAACGTACATGAATCGACCCGAATCAGCAAAATTCCTAATTTTTACAGACTGCCAACAAATATTAAAATTAAAACACGATACTATGCGACTAATTTCCGGTTTCGAGATGGCCCCCTCGGGTTTGGGAACCACGGTGTCCCCGTCTTGCCCCGGTTTGGGGGAGGGGCGCTAGTCGCCCCACCGTCCCGGCCTGCTTCTGCTGGGGTGACAGGCGGCCTCACCTGCCACCCCCAGGCCTGCGCTCATGGAGGACGGAGGTCGTTAAGAGACCTCCGGCGCCTGAGTCGCCTGCGACGCGCGGTGAGCAGGTTGCGGTCTCGGCGGGCCGGGAGAGTTCTAAATCTCTCCCGGGCACGCTCCGCCATCTCCTTCGCTCGCAGAAGGAGGTGGCGGCGGCCCATGCGCTCGCGCTCCGCACCATTGCCGCAATCATGCTGCCGAGCGAGAGGACTCCCACCCCGATGGCTGCCGCGAGATCACCCTCGCCTCGGCGCCTCCCACGCCGGGCAGTCCGCCAGCATGTGCAGCCCTGAGTCCTCGCTCGCGTCGCAGTGATGACACTCAGGCGTTGGCTCCTTCCTGATCCGATGCAGGTGGTCCCCGAAGCTCCCCTTCCCAGAGATCACCTGCGTCAGTCACGACGGAAAGAACGAAATCCGAAGTAACTTGATGGCACCTAAATGAAACTTCTTTCGTTCGTGCTTTAGATGTAACCAGGATTTGCACTCGGATGCTGAGGACTCACCTGTATATCCACATTATCAGGCATGAGATAGGCATACAAGTATTAGTATCCATATTCCGCTAGTAAAGTATGCTGTTCGGTCCTACATACGGCACATGCAAACGGGACTGAACCTATTGCTGTCAACTAAATTCTTTTGCCAGATTCTATTTTGCTACTAGGCCGTTTTGCTGCACCGTTTTGCTTTTAGCAGTCACACTAAGTACCGCTGCGCTACTGAGGTATCATAGTTCACGTATAGCCAAGGACAATAATTAAGTAATTTCCATAAAATTGATCATAAGTTCTAAGAAGTCGTCGGGGTTGTTATTTTCCAAGTAACAGCGGACAATTGAAGGTCTTTTTTTTTTTTTAACGTGCGGAAATCCCTTCGGATACCCCCCCGCCGGCCAGCGGGGGTGGTTATGTCGTGTCTCGACTAAAACCGCACGGTGTCCTCCCCAAGTGTCCGTTGCCGGGCACCCCGGGTAAGCCCTCGAAAGGATAACCCCAGGGTGAACAATTGAAGGTCTAGAATATTTATTATGTTAAGAAAATTACTAGAAATTATAAAAAAATATGCTCGCTAATTAATAGAGCACACACAGTATGGACATTACATTCATTTGTATGTTTGCCCTTGCTTTGTTTCGGTTTATATTATTTTTTTCAACTCAACATAAACATAACTTCACGCCTGTTTCCCTGAAGGGGTGAGCAGAGGTGTAATACACAAACTCAAGCCATCGTAATTTACACATAATATATAGCCTATGTCCATCGGGGATAATGTACCTTTCAAATGGTGAAAATGTTTCCTAATAAGTGGTTCTGAAGATTAGCCCAAACATATAAATAAACTCACAAAATTGGACCTCTCTCTTTATAATATTATAGTACTAGCTACCCCGGCAAACTTCATTTCGCCTTAGAATTCAGTTATGTTGGTTACCTTATCAGCTGAATTTATTTCGTGAATGTCTTCTTGCACACCGGTATTAAAGAACCGAGGCGGTGTGAGGTTTTGGTCGGTTCTACTTCGACATAACCACCCCCGCTGGCCGATTTCAACAAATAAATAAAAAGCGGCCAAGTGCGAGTCGGATGAAGGGTTCATTAGCAGTAAGTAACATAATAATGCTATTTTTTAAATTTTACATTTGAGTTGATTCAATGAAAGGTAAATTGCGTTTTACGATTTATGACGTATTAAAAAAAAACTACTTACTAGATCTTGTTCAAACCAATTTTCAGTGGAAGTTTACATGGTAATGTACATCATATATTTTTTTCAGTTTTATCTTTCTCTTATTTTAGAAGTTGCAGGGGGGGGGGGGGGACACCGATTTTACCACTTTGGAAGTATCTCTCGCGCAAACTATTCAGTTTAGAGAAAAAATATATTAGAAACCTCAATATCATTTTTGAAGACCTTTCAATTATAAAAATAATATTCACGTATGGATTAATGAAAAAGAAATGTTGAGTTTCAGTTCTATGTATGGGAAGCCCCCAGAATTTATTGTTTTTTTCTATTTTTGTGTGATAATCTTAGTGCGGTTCACAGAATACATCTACTTACCAAGTTTCAACAGCATAGTTCTTATAGTTTCGGAAAAAAGTGGCTGTGACATACGGACGGACAGACAGACAGACATGACGAATCTATAAGGGTTCCGTTTTTTGCCATTTGGCAACGGAACCCTAAAAATAAAGAAGGCTTGCACAAAGAGTTAGCATTGCCGTTCAACGAGGCAACGCTGCCAGTCTTCTGGGAACATTACCAGTCGGTGATGATGCGGAGGAATTCTATGACGCATCTATGTAAATATTTTTCTATCTCTTTTAGGTTGAGTTTTCTTTACATTTATTTATAAGTAGTTGTACATAATCATTTTAAGTTATTGTTGTATGTATATTTGAAGTTAATAATGAGTGTCAAATTTCAAATCAATCCGAGGCACGATTTGAAATCCAAAATTTATTTGAAAGATTCCGTTACATACAAACAAATATACCAAAAATAAAAACACAAAATGGCACAGTATAGGCGGAGCCAATCTAAAAAATCAAATATCATGAAAATCGGTCCATCGTTCTTGACTTTATCCCGGTCATCACGAACACGACTTTGGTTTATATAGATATAGTACAGGTTGACATCCATTTCAGAGCAATGTTGAGTCTTTAAACTAAGAGCGACTAACATATTCTACATTTACTAACTCTATTTCAGACTTCCCACAATGTTCTCTAACGCTTCCAGCTTCAATAAAGCCGTTGTCCAATATTCCACGAATACACGTTTATTTTGCTTCCATACAAACGATAAACTAGTTAATATAGTACACCGATGTGAGACTGATTCAGTCCGCCTGCTGTTTTGAACTCTATATAAGGTGTCACAAAATATGTATTTGAAACAAAAAAAAATATCGGGTAAGAAAAAAAAAAAAAAAAAAAAACAGAAATGAAAAAAAAACACCACCCGCGACCAGCGTCACGTGACGCGACGAGCACACGTGACTTTGGTCGCGATTTAGGTATTTCCCACACATCCGCTTGGAGAATACTGCGAGAAGGACTGCACGCCTACCACGTGAGTCACGGGCTCGTCGCGTCACGTGACGCTGGTCGCTGGTGGTGTTTCTTTTTTCATTTTTATATATATATTTTTTTTTTTACCCGATATTTTTTTTTGTTTCAAATACATATTTTGTCGATACCAAGTCATCTCACCAAATTCAGACCTTATATAGTAAGTAACCAATAATATTAGGTTGTAGTTACACTGGATATTTATACAAGTAAATAAACTTTAAGTGCCTGTTTGTAGTTAATATTAAAAGATATTTAAAAAAAAAAGAAAATGTCTGTCTTTTGTTGCGACTAATCTTCCAAGTGGCTGGGCTGTTTTTACTGCAGATAACTGGTGTTCTAAGACGTAACTGAGGCTACTTTTATTTTAGAAAAAATTATTGGGTTCCGCGCAAATAATATTAAACCTAGATTTGAGTCCATGCGGAAGAAGTCCCGGGCACAGCTAGTATATTATAAGGATGCACGCAAAAAGTATGCATTGTCCTACTAATATTATAAATGTGAAAGCCACCAAAACTGAGCCAACAATACAGAAAATTTATAGAGAAAGGTCTACCAAAGTTTAATGAATTAGTTAAATCTTGTAATGACAATATAGGTAAACAACAGAAAATAAACCTGTTTATTATGCCAGTAGGTACATAAACCTGGGGTGTGTGTTGGGTAACCTCCTCGCGTGTCGTTCCGATGCCGATCCCGCTGCAGTCCGGCGGGAGCGGAGTCGGAGCGGCCGGTGCACCCTGGGCGGCGGTCAATGGCTTCCCCTTCATGGGGTTGGCATTGATCGTCGGCTAATATCCAACGTGGCGGGAACGCATCGCTCTCCGTACTCCTCTGCTTTCAGAGGAGACAGGATGAGCGATGGTGTTTGTGGCTGAGGCCACCATAGGGTCCTGGGGGATCCATGGGCGGGTTGGCCCACTGCTAACTCAGGGGCCGACGGGCACTTGTGCCGCCGCCGGTGAGAGAGGACTAGCCATCCTCTCGCGTTCCGTAATCGGCAGGTGATCAGCAACGACCTGACTGGTGGCTCCAGAAGGGTACGCTGTGAACTTGCTGACCGGAGGGCTTGCCTTTATTGGCCGGCCCACGACAAGGAAAAGTCTATAACACCCGACAGCCAAGTCGTAAAAACCTATGGATACCAGCCGACCTCCATAGTATATAGGCTTATCCAGGTGCAGGGGGCACCGCCTGGATGGACCACCTTTCCCCCATACTCGTGGGATATACTATGGCTAACATAAATTATCTAAATAATAATAAGGACCGATTAAAAACAACAACGACAATGGCAAGGACAAAGGACGACGAAAATGACGTAGTCTGCGCGGAGATCGCGCAGCAATCAAGCGCGGAGGTGGCGCCAAGCATCTCGGCGGTGTCGGAGAAATTCGACACCGCCAACGAGAGAAGCAGGGCGAGCAGCCCGGCGGGTCTGGGCGTGAAGCGGACCCGTAAGCGCAGGAGGCGCGCAAAGGCTCAGGCGGGGGGGGACGTTTCGGACGAGGATTTTACCCTCACCGGGACGATCTCCTCCTCCAGTAGTGACGAGGCCTCGAAGCCGGCTACCAAGGTGGCTGCTGGCCGCCGAGGGGCGCGGGGTGGCGTGAGGGCTGGGCAATCCACCCGAGCCCCCTCGGCTCTTGGGAGGGCCGCGGAAAGATCGCCGCTGAGGCCTTCCACCTCGGCGGTGTCGGAACCGAGCGGGAGGACGCGGTCACTCATGGAGAGACTCCAGAAGGTGACCGCGTCCTTCCGGGGGTCCCCAAACCCTGAGCAGGAGGCGATGTTGCGCATTGTGCTCGACATCGCCTCCGAGAATGAGGGCCTGGCGGCGCAGCTGGCCGAGTCTCGTCGGGAGACGGCTCGACTAGCTGCAGCCGTCGAAGGGCTCAAGAGGGCGATGGCGAGCCCGGCTCAACCGGCGCAGCGGGCGCAACCGGTGGAGACGGCGCGCGTGACTCGCTCGTCGGGGAGGCAGTCGGCGCACCCAGAGCAGCCGGTGCAACCGGTGCAGCAGCCTGCACAGTCGGTGCGGCCGGCGCAGCCGAGGGCACCGTCGGCGGAGTCCTGGCTCCCCTATGTGGAGGCGCTAGAAGAGCGGATGATGTGTCGGATGGAGGCCCTAATGGACTCCATCCGCCGTCCGCCTCTGGCGCCACCAGCGGCCGGCTACGCGGCTGTAGCCCAAAGGGGCCCTACCCGCCCAGCCGCGGGTGCGGGTGCGACTCTGCCGGTCCCGGCTCCTCAGCCCCCTCCCGCTCAGGGTAAGGGGAAGGGCAAAGGCAAGGGCAAGGGGAAGACGTCCCCAGCCCTGGCCCCAGCCCCAGCCCCAGCCGTGGTTCCGGCTACCTCCACCCCATTGGAAGGGGGCTGGGAGGTGGCTGGAGCCAGTAAGAAGAGGCGGAAGGCCGCCAAGAAGGCCGCCAAGAAGGCCAGGAGGGCCGCGGCCGCCGCGAAGGCAGCGCCGGGGAAACTCCGCGCCCCTCGCACTACTGCCGTCGTCGTCACTCTGACGGCGGAGGCAGCGTCGAGGGGCATGGGGTATGCCGAGGTGTTGGCCAAAGTAAAGGCCAACGTCGACCTGAAGGCCCTCGAGATCCCGGGTGTCCGGTGCAAAAGCACACGGACGGGAGCCCGGCTTCTCGAGGTCCCCGGCGCCGCCAGTGGCCCCAAGGCCGACGCCCTAGCGGCTCGGCTAAGGGAGTCGCTGGATGCAGCCGACGTCCGGGTGTCCAGGCCCATTAAATGCGCAGAAATGCGCATTACGGGCCTGGACGACTCCGTCACGGCAGAAGAGCTCAGGCTCGCCGTTGCGGAGGCCGGGGGCTGCTCCCCGGACACAGTTAAGGCCGGAGCGATACGCTTCGGCCGTGGTGGACAGGGGGCAGCAGTTGTCGGCTGCCCTATCGCGGCGGCCCAAAAGGTCGCAGACGGGCGGAGCCTCCTGGTAGGAGGCTTCCTGAGGGCGCAGGCAAGGCTCCTGCAGGCCCGACCGGCCAGGTGCTTCAGGTGCCTGTCGGTTGGCCATGTGGGGGTGCACTGCACGGCGGAAGTGACGGCGGGTGACCGTTGCTTCCGCTGTGGCCAACCCGGTCACAAGGCCGGCACGTGCGATGCCCCGCTGCACTGCTTTAGGTGTGCAGCGGGAGGCAAGCCGGCCGACCACAGGGTTGGCAGCAAGGCCTGCGCCGGAGGGGAGCCGAAGCCGGGAGGCCGGCCTTCCGCCTCCAGTTCACAGCGGGATGCGGAGATGGGGGTTCCATAATGGATCCTCAACTCCGCATCCTGCAGGTGAACGTTGGCCACGGTGCCCATGCTCAGGATCTTCTGCGCCAGAGCATGGCACAGTGGGCCATAAATGTCGCCGCTGTCGCCGACCCATACACCCACCGGTTCCTCGGGCCTATCTGGGAAACCGCGCTGAATGGGTCGGCGGCACTGGTGCACAACCCTGCCGCCGGCAGCCCCCCTCTTGCCGTCGTTGCAAGGGGACCCGGCTGCGTGGCGGCGGCGGTTGGGGATATAGCGGTCGTGGCCGCTTATATCACGCCGAACCGAGACCAAGCTGCATATGAGCAGTGGCTCCGTCAGCTGGCCGTCGTCGTCAATGCCTGCCAGCCCCGTCCGGTCCTTGTGCTCGGGGACTTCAACGCCTGGTCGTATGCCTGGGGTTCCCGACACGAAAGGGGCGCGACGGAGCATAGAGGCAGGGCACTGGTGGACTGGGCCGCACGACTCGGCCTAGTCCTCCTAAATCGGGGAGCCGTGGACACGTTCGTGACCTCGAGGGGTAGCTCCATCGTGGACCTATCGTTCGCGAGCCCCTCGTTGGCGCGACGTGTTCAGGGCTGGCACGTCGTTTTGGGGGAGGACACAAGTTCGGATCACCGATACATTCGGTTTGACGTGTCCCCCCCTGCGAGCGACGCGCCGGCTGCACCGGCTCCACCCGAGCCACGTTGGGCGCTTAAGCGACTTGATCGGGAGCTCCTCCTGGAAGCCGCCATCGTACAGGCCTGGGCCCCTGCGCCGGACAGGCCTGTCAGCATAGACGATGAGGCGGAGTGGTTCCGGGAGGCCATGACCCGTGTCTGTGACGCGGCGATGCCTAGGGCTCCGCCCTATAATCCGAGGGGTCAGGTCTACTGGTGGTCGTCGGAGATCGCGCAGCTCAGACGGGGCTGCGTGATCACGCACCGCCGGTGGGCCCGATTCCGTAGGAGGCGTCGCCGCCCCGCAGATGCGGAGGCCCGAGAGGCGGAGTTGTACGAGGGATACAGGGAGGCCAGACGAGCCCTCCGAGCGGAGATAAGGCGTTCCAAACGGGACGCCTTCCGTGAGCTGCTGGAGACGCTGGAACGGGACCCTTGGGGGCGGCCCTACCGGATGGTGAGGGGCAAGCTGCGCCCCAAGGCCCCGCCGTTAACCCGGTGTCTCCAGCCGGATCTGCTCGGAGGAGTTGTTGGCTCCCTGTTCCCAGCGCGGGCGGTGGAACATGTTCCACCGCGGATGACTCCGCCTCGGTTGCGCATGGCGCCCGACGTGGAAGACGACGACGTGCCCGAGGTCACTTGGGTAGAACTAGAGCTGGCGGTGAGAAGGCTAAGAGCCAAACACACCGCCCCGGGACCCGACGGCATTCCAGGCCGAGCGTGGGTCCTAGCTCTAGTCGACGACGCTCTCGAGCCCCGACTGAGAGGGCTTCTCAGCGCAGGTTTGGAGCGGGGCCAGTTTCCGAAATTGTGGAAGACGGGGAAACTGGTCCTCATCCGAAAGGAGGGGCGCCCGGCGGACTCACCGTCCGCCTACCGGCCCATAGTGTTGCTCGACGAGGTGTGCAAGCTCTTTGAAAGAGTAATTGCGAAGCGCCTCGTCGAGCACCTCTCAAGAGTGGGGCCGGACCTGGCGGATGGCCAATATGGCTTCCGCCAGAGGCGCTCCACCGTGGATGCCATCATGCGCGTGAGGGCTCTGGCGGAGGATGCAGTAGCCCGGGGTGAGGTGATGTTGGCGGTGTCCCTGGACATCGCCAACGCGTTCAACACCTTGCCCTGGAGTTGCATTAGGGAGGCGCTCGTGTATCACGAAGTGCCTCTCTACCTCCGCCGCATAGTCGGGGCGTATTTGACGGAGAGAGCCGTCATCTACCCAACCGTGACCGGTCTCGGTCGGCGTGAAATGTCGTGCGGTGTTCCACAGGGATCGGTCCTGGGGCCGCTCCTGTGGAACATCGGATACGACTGGGTGCTTCGCGGTGAGCTCGTAGGCGGTGCCGCCGTCAAGTGCTACGCGGACGACACGCTCGTGACGGCGTGCGGGGCGACGTACCGCGAAGCGACCCGAAAGGCCACGACCGCGGTTGCCCAAGTCGTTAGGCGGATCCGGCGGCTGGGTCTCGAGGTGGCCCTGCATAAAACCGAGCCCCTGTTCTTCCATGGGCCTCGGAGCAAGCCACCCGAGGGATCCAGTCTCATCGTGGGAGGAAATCGCATCGGCATCAAGCCCCAAATGAAATATTTGGGGCTCGTGCTCGACGGCCGATGGGACTTCGGAGAGCACATCCGAAGTCTGGCCCCCAAATTGAAGGGCACAGCTCTTGCTCTGGCTCGGCTGTTGCCCAACATGAGGGGGCCCGATGACTCCTGCAGGAGACTCTACGCGGGGATCGTGCGGTCCATGGCCCTGTATGGGTGCCCAATATGGGCGGAGGCCCTGAGGACCAGAACTGTGCGGATGCTGCGCGCTCCGCAGCGGGTTCTGGCCATCAGGGTCATCCGAGGGTACCGCACGATCTTCTTCGAGGCGGCGAGTCTCCTTGCCGGAACTCCGCCATGGGACCTGGAAGCGAGAGCCCTTTCGCAACTGTACCAGTGGCGAAAGGAGGCGCGGGAGCAGGGATGGAACCCCGAGCCTCGAGAAATCGAGGCCGTGCAGTCCCAGCTCCGCCAGGCCATCGTGGTGGAGTGGAAGGAACAACTTGGGCAACCAAGCGCAGGGCACGCCGCAATAGCGGCGGTAAGGCCCATCATGGAGGATTGGCTGGAGAGGCGACACGGAAGCCTCTCCTACCGACTGACGCAGGTGATCTCAGGGAAGGGGTGCTTCGGGGACCACCTGCATCGGATCAGGAAGGAGCCAACCCCTGAGTGTCATCACTGCGACGCGAGCGAGGACTCAGGGCTGCACACGCTGGCGGACTGCCCGGCGTGGGAGGCGCCGAGGCGTGACCTCGTGGCTGCCATCGGGGTGGGAGTCCTCTCGCTCGGCAGCATGATTGCGGCAATGGTGCGGAGCGCGAGCGCGTGGGCCGCCGCCGCCTCCTTCTGCGAGCATGTAATGCTCGCGAAGGAGGTGGCGGAGCGCGCCCGGGAGAGACTTAGAACTCTCCCGGTCCGCCGAGCCCGCAACTTGCTCGCCGCGCGTCGCAGGCAACTCAGGCGCCGGAGGTCGCTTAACGACCTCCGTCCTCCATGAGCGCAGGCCTGGGGGTGGCGGGTGAGGCCACCTGTCACCCCAGCAGAAGCAGGCCGGGACGGTGGGGCGACTAGCGCCCCTCCCCCAAACCGGGGCAAGACGGGGACACCGTGGTTCCCAAACCCGAGGGGGCCATCTCGAAACCGGAGATGGCCCAGGGTCAGTCGGGGTGCGAGGGATATGCTCTATGGGCAACCTTACACCCCGGCGTCTGTAGACCCGAGACGGCGTGCGGTTTTAGTCGGTTCAAGCCCGACATAACCGCCCCCGCTGGCCGGCGGGGGGGTATCCGAGGGGATTTCCGCAAGAAAAAAAAAAAAAAAAAAAAAAAAGGTACATAAACCTGATAGAAAGAAAAAAATCGATCTAACATAAATTAAAAATAGTTGGTTTACTTAAAATTGGGCGGGAAATGCTTCACAAAATCACACCCGCAGACTACTCAACCACTAGCGCCATTTTTCATATTCAAATGGATCAATTCATAAATGTTCTGCACACTAAGATCCGACTTTTTTGGTTTTCAATGTATTGACTTTTATTACTTAAAAAGTTAAAACCTAGTCTTGGCGACTGGTATGTTTAACAAAAGGAAGGCATAGAACAGGCCACCAAGCACTTAAATCGACCAAATACCTATACATATTTTTTTTTATAAATTAATTTTAATTTTAATTATAAACAATAGATGTGAAAGTGTTTAAGTATATCTAGGCCAAAAAAAAAATATAACGAAATATAAACGTTACACTATGATTCTCACCCTGGACATTCAAAAAAAGTTGTCGGGATATTCACCCATAATCTAAATATCTACACAATGTTCATACTCAAAAATCTAAAAAATGTTAACCCCTTGGATTCGACAATTGACCATTCATTTTCAATTTACATTCGTGTACCCATATCAAGTCTTCATAATTGGTATGCTTAACAAAGTTTGCTTAATTTAGATGTCTAAAACTGTAGAGCAGAAAGTAATCTCATTAGAACGAGACTGCGCTTCCGACTCAGTTGGAATTTTAATTGTCTGTGCCGGTACGCGGGACCAGTGTCATTGAACAAATTCGCCAACTTTTTTCTTTAACCAAATGAGTTTTGCAGTCGACTGCGTCACTTCCTTTTGTTTTGCGACTTGCTTTGACTCGAGTTCGTACATTAAGTGTTACTATTAATTTATTCGTGCTTACTTACTTGTCCAGAATCCCTGCTCCAATTTTAACAATGATTACTATCAAGCTTATTTTCCGTGAGTAGCTTCATTTTGATGAGACCCCGAACTTTTCTCTAAAGTACGTAGGGTCCGTTTATACAATTTGGGTACGTGTGTCGACGCCTAACTCGCGGCAAGAGTCGACAGTCAACAATAGTGTGATTACGCGTTCATCATTCAGCAATGCATTGTGCCCTGTATGCGTATACACCTATACACGTAGTCAACTAAACCTCTACGCGTACCCAAAATATCGAGGTTACGCGTACACTGAAACGCTTAAGCCTTATACAGATAATATATTGTATACGCGTACTACAGGTACGGACTAAGCGTTCCTGTGTACGCATAATATACTACATGTAGGTACATTGCAATGCTTAGTCCGTACAAGGCTTCAGTCTGTACAAGGCTTCAGTCCGTACAAGACTTTAGAACAGAAAACCTATAATTTAGTTATAGAATTTAACAAGTTATCCCTCATGTTAATCGCCACTTGAGTATCATTAGGGTGCGATTCGTCCCGCAACTTCTCGATTACAACTACTTTAAGACGGTGGGACCGGCTCCATCCTCTTTGTCTTCACATAGACCAAACTTGTATCACGTAGCTGATGCTTTTTTATATAGGACACGCCATTATGATTTCAAGAGTTTATAACTAATATAGAGTTTATAACTCATTTATAACTAAAGTTTAAAAAGTAAAAGCCATTACACCTAGATGCCAATAATAATCAATGCAGGCTATGGGTTAGTAAGTGAAAAATTCCATATAATTTTTTAATTATCTACATCTAAATTCGCAAATGAGTACACGGTCCCCCACATTTCGAATGAATATCGGTGCCTTTAAACGATTCCAACGCACAGTCACTCATATCTTCACCTTACTCTCTCTGGCGAGCTAACTCACCAGTAGAAACCCAAGACTAAGTAAGTAGGGTTGTTTAACTTGGCGTAGTTTACTTACTCAGGCAAAATACTCCAAAACAATCTTCTCTGTGATAGAGGTAGCGGCAATATTTACATAGTAGCTTTAGCTTTTTTGTCACGTTTGATAAGATAATAAATATTTGAGCTACATTTATGAAATTTTGGATTCTGGACAAACTAAGGGGCTTTAATAAATATGCTAAATTTTATATATGTTTATTAAATATTTTTCGAATTGTGAAGGGGTCAGAAGTGGCTCGAAATGGTTCGTGGTAATATACACATGGCTGCTGCGTCGCCAGTTCCTTTTTCTTTGAACTCCGTTGGACACACTGCTGCGTGTCTAGATGTAAGCTAACAGAAGTGGCGCTAGGTAATTATATAATTATCATCATGATTTAAAAATTATTTAAATTAATAAAATTGCCAAATTACTGAATCGGCATTAAAGACTAAATATCATCGTAATAATAACAGCGTTAGTCGTGTTTACATCCAAAGCTTGTATATTGAAGACCCGGCTCCGCTCTCCTACTCTTCTCTTGATTTGTCTTATCTTGACTTTTACGAGAGCGACTGCCGTCATTAAATGCTGTGCCCGAGCCTCGACCGTCAAACAGCAGGTGAGTACCGGCAAGCAGGCGGGGCTAGCTTGAGTCCCGCGCATAGGTATTGATAAATACACCATCATAAATATTTCATAACTAACTTATTGAGCTGAGCAGCGAAGCTGTTATATGCGGCATAGCCGTTTGTTGGTGGCTGAACTCCTCCGTAACCACTCGCGCGATCTGGACCAAATTTACCACGGTGATAGTGTGGGCACTGAGGAGTGTTTTGAAGATTGCAGATGGTTCATATCCGATGTACCATTGAGGAATAATCATCGAAAAACAGATTCACGAGCGCGCGGCCTTAGCTAAGCGCGCGACCGTATTAAGATGTCTTATTTTCAAGTAAGAGTCCTGCTCGCTCAGCTCAATTTATTTCAGTCGCACCCTGCACTGAATTCCTAGTAATAATATTACTTATCATCCAACCGTAGATTCTACAAGCAGATAGCTTCAGAATCTTACATTCGCAAAGTTAATAAATAACCCAAAACATCGTTCATAAAGCAAACGTTTCGTAGCACTCGGCAACAGCAGACAGCGTTTGCTTCTGTATTTACAGAAGCAGTTAGGCAGTAAATATAAAATAAAGTTTGAAACTAAGTACAAGTTAACCTAAGTTAGAAACTTCATCTATTAACTGTAGCACTGTACATGAAACCACAATAATGTAACTTAAGGGGCGGTCCGACCTCAAAATTAACAAAATTATCCATTTTTTTTAAACACGATCGTTACAGAATTATATGCATTATATTTTAAATATAATTTTAATGGTATCTAGACAAAGAGGTAATCCAAAATGTAATGTTGCAATCGCCAAGTACAGACAACAACAAAAGTAGGTTAACAAAGTCTAATTTATTGATCATCTTAGCTCTTAAACCTGTCATAAAATAACAAAGGTCCTCTAGGGTATAAAATTAATAATGGTATATTGTAAAAAAGGTTTATATTTTATTTTAGTGTTAATCAACTTTTGTCGTTGACTATACATTGGGTATATAGGCCTTTGTGAGGCGTGAAGTGAAGGCTAAGGTGATCAATAAATTAAAAAAATGTTAAGCTACTTTTGTTGTTGACTGTACTTGGCGATTGCGAGATTACGTTTTGAACATTGAAATAAAACTATATTTATAGGATTCTATCGCGATTAAGCCCAAGAAAAAGCAAAATACAACAAGACTTCACTACATGGTGAGCACATTCTGCGTGAATAGTAATACGAACAATTCAACAAATTTCGGGTTGGTACTTTGAGATAACTTAGGTAGTCTTCAGCCAAAGTGACAACCACCATCTTTAGTGCTGAGTGATGAGCATGTTTTTTTTATGAAAGAATTATTTAGGTTTAGAACTGTTTTAACAAAACAACTAAATTATGCAATTTTGAACTCTATGGCACGGATTATTGAATTGAAAAGTAACGGCAGGCTGTAAACAACGCATAAAATACTTTATGCATAAAATAATAAAGTACACTTAGACACTGAAAAGGAATATTCCTGTTTATCACCCGTTAGGGAGGGACATTCATTATGCGTCGCAGGTGGAAATTACGTGCAAAAGTGTATTAAAAAAAATCTCTCGGGTAACCGTCTAAAATCCGTCCGTTAAATGCGGCTTAATTTTATGACTAATGGCAAACTAGAGTTTTGGATCAATTACATAAGAATTTACTTACTACTTCTCCTCCTTTTGGTTTGGCTTATGTAGCTCCTACGAGAGCGGCTGCCATCTGACCTCACAACCCCGGCAGGAAAGCCTGCGTCAGAGACTCGTCGGTACACCCTATAAGTTAGGCTTCAATATGGCATATATATATATTTTACTAAATAAGCAGCTATATATATCATCATCAACCTATGCTAGTCCACTGCTGGACATAGGTCTCCCCTTATGAGCGCCATAGCGCCCTGTCTTCAGCTTGCCGCATCCAGCATCTGCCCGCAGTCTTTCGCAGATCGTCATCCCATCTGGCCGGAGCTATATATTTAGCTGCTTATTTAGTAAAAAATTGCATAGAATCTAAACTGGACTTTTCAAAATGTTTGAAGTACGCCAGAAACCTTTGATGTCGCCTAAGCCGTCAGCGTATAGTATCAGTAAGTGTAAATCGTATGTGGCACCCACAGGACAGGCTTGCCTAGTGTGGGGCCACAGTATAACGCACAATATAGTATTATCTATTTGGGAATAAACTCATTTTTATTTATTTCGTAATTTTGTAATATGAACCTTTATGAGGATCATTATTTCAAGCATGGGACGTTCAATGGCGAAAATTAATTATAAATTAATTATCTACTTAATGTTTCTACTTATATCGCCGCTGATTCAGTTAAATCCTAATATACCTATTTTATTCGTCTACGAACTAAGAAATTAGACAGTAGGTACTGAAGATAGCGGTGAGCTCGCAGACGGTGCCGCCGTCACGTGCTACGCGGACGACACGCTCGTGACGGTGTGCGGAGCGACGTACCGCGAAGCGACCCTGAAGGCCACGACCGCGGTTGCCCAAGTCGTGGAGCGGATCCGGCGGCTGGGTCTCGAGGTGGCTCTGCATAAAACTGAGGCCCTGTTCTTTCATGGGCCTCGGAGCAAGCCACCTGAGGGATCCAGTCTCATCGTGGGAGGTAATCGCATCGGCATCAAGCCCCAAATGAAATATTTGGGGCTCGTGCTCGACGGCCGATGGGACTTCGGAGAGCACATCCGAAGTCTGGCCCCCAAACTGAAGGGCACAGCTCTCGCTCTGGCGCGGCTGCTGCCCGACATAAAGGGGCCCGATGACTCCTGCAGGAGACTCTACGCGGGGATCGTGCGGTCCATGGCCCTATATGGGTGCCCAATATGGGCGGAGGCCCTGAAGGCCGGAAGTGTGCGGATGCTGCGCGCTCCGCAGCGAGTGATGGCCATCAGGGTCATCCGCGGGTACCGCACGATCTCCTTCGAGGCGGCGAGTCTCCTTGCCGGAACTCCGCCATGGGACCTGGAGGCGAGAGCCCTTTCGCAACTGTACCAGTGGCGAAAGGAGGCGCGGCAGCAGGGACGGAACCCCGAGCATAGAGAAATCGAGGCCGTGCAGTTCCAGCTCCGCCAGGCCATCGTGGTGGAGTGGAAGGAACGACTTGGGCGACCAGCGCAGGGCACGCCGCAATAGCGGCGGTAAGGCCCATCATGGAGGATTGGCTAGAGAGGCGACACGGAAGCCTCTTGTACCGACTGACGCAGGTGGTCTCCGTGAAGGGGTGCTTCGGGGACCACCTGCATCGGATCAGGAAGGAGCCAACGCCTGAGTGTCATCGGGGTGGGAGTCCTCTCGCTCGGTAGCATGTTTGGGGCAATGGTGCGGAGCGCGATCACGTGGGCCGCCGCCACCTCCTTCTGCGAGCATGTAATGCTCTCGAAGGAGATGGCGGAGCGCGCCCTGGATAGATTTAGAACTCTCCCGGCCCGCCGAGCCCGCAACATCCCAGCGCCCAGGCGCCGGAGGTCGCTTAACGACCCTCTCATGAGCCCAGGCCTGGGGGTGGTAGGTGAGGCCGCCTGTCGCCCCAGCAGTAGCAGGCGCCGGGACGGCGGGGTGACTAGCGCCCCTCCCCCAAACCCGGGCAAGACGGGGACACCGTGGTTCCCAAACCCGAGGGGGCCATCTCGAATCCGGAGATGGCCCAGGGTCAGTCGGGGTGCGAGAGCATATCGCTCTATGGGCAACCTTACAACCCGGAGTCTGAAGACCCGAGACAGCGTGCGGTTTTAGTCGGTTCAAGCCCGACATAACCGCCCCCGCTGGCCGGCGGGGGGGTATCCGAAGGGATTTTCGCACGAAAAAAAAAAGTTACTTAAGATAACAATAAAATTCAGCGACTTCATACCGATATTCATTTTGGCATTCATTTTTCTACATGCATTTTATATAAAATTATCATTTTATTTAGCTGTATTAACACACGGAAGCGTGGATAATGCCAAAAAACCTTCTATAAATCATGATTAAAAAAGAATAAAACCGATCGCAAAAAGAAAATCGCTTCGTTTTTTTTTTCTTCCGTACTATCGCCTTTCTTTGTTTTCGGGACCGTCTCCCTAACACCCTGTACAATGCTCTGTGCTAACTGTGCAAACATCTTTAAAGGTCGCTCTTTAATTTACCGTCGCATGGCACGACTGCGGCACGCTATGACGACGTGCTTGCTTTTATAATAAACATTATCGTGAACGCAGTTGCCGTTGTAAAAACTTTGTGAATTTTGCTCAAAACAAATATTTAGCATCTTCTAACGGATATTTTAATATACTTTTCTTTTAAATCTAGCAACTTTCACACATGCTCAAAATTACTGTGATAAATTAGATTTTACCGTGTAACGCCAACGAAATTTTGTCGTTAACGTAGATGGAAAATTTCAAAGTGTCTTCATACATTTTGCTTTGCTACTGTATCGTAACGATATAACTTGCTGTAGCCGTGCCGTATGACGGTAAAATATAAAAGCGCTTAATACATACTTGTCAACAATAGCGCCGTGTAGCAATTATTGATGTTATGTGTATAACACGACGTGTGCGTCGTGTGACTTGAGACATATTCCATCTTGAAATCAGTCTGCAGTGGACCTCATGTCCCCCTGAATGTAATATGGGTACCAATCCTACCTACCAATCTGTTGCCTCATCATAGTGGAGCATTATATACAGCAATTGATATTTTGGTAAATATGGTAAATATTGATTTCAATTCTCTTGAATTTCTCTTTTCTTGTCTTAGTTCTTCCAAAATCTCTTAAGTTAACTTTTTCATAACGTAAAGCGATCCACAGCTCCTATCTTTTTTTTTTCTTTCAGAGACAACTTTCGGTCTTTTTAAGGCTCCAAGTACCCGAAACGACTGCCACAGATGTTCGTCTAGCGACCGGGACCAACATTCGGCAAAAATTTGTCAAATAACTGAAAGCCAAAACATTCATTACTAACATAAAGTTTACAAACCATTTGGACAAGAGTTTCTGAGGCTGAAAGTTCGCCCATCTTATCCTATTCTCATAAGATCTGTTCAATTAATTATGAGTTTCAAGATGAATTAATAACCCTTAAAAGTTTAGATAGATTACTTTGTACTTACCTTAACGTAACGCGGTTCTTTTGAAGAATAAACAAACAAACTAATGGGTAAAGTTTCACCAATTTGAGTAAGATTTTGTTTGTTTGAATTTCATTGATTTAAATTACTCAATTTCTATACAAATTAATAAAATTGAGGTTTATTTTTGTAATAAGGAAAGAACAGACTTTAAAAGTGTAATATACTGGAGGCAGGGTAAGTACTAAAGAAACGCAACCGATTCGAACAGCGTTTTATTCCGAACTAAACAGAAAGCAAACCAATCACATGTAAGGCCTATCGGCGTAAACAACATATATACTAATAACTATAAAACGCTAGCTACCATACACTACATTATCTCCCTCTTTAATGCCTTTTTGATTTCATGCTAAATTATAAATAAATCGTTGACAAGTTTGTTATTACATATTAGGAAGGCATTATTATAGTCTGTAGATGAGGGAAAAGAGTAGGTATTTAACTATTGCAACTAGGTATTTGTTTCTATATCTACTTAATAATTTTACACATTTTAGTTAAATTTCTTATCATGCTAACTTACAATACTATTACAAGAAACAACCATCCATTAATCATAACCGTAACGTAGTACCGGTCGTATTACACGCCGGGGACGCGGCGACTGAGGTACCTTCGCGCTAAAAGCCACTTGGGGCTGAACCACCCCTGGGCTCGCTTTGTCAGCCTGAGTCGGCGCACCCCCACTCATCATAGGACTCGAGGTCTCTGCCGGCTCCGAGCTAGAGCGCAACTGGTCCGCATGTCTAGTCCACCGAAGTCCCTCCTCAGTCCTGATTTCATATAAATTACTTCCTTTGCGAACTACCACTACCCCTTTCGCCCATTTCTTATTGTCTCTAAAATCTCGCGCCCAAACCCTATCTCCTTCTTCCTAGTACCGCCGTGCTCCTCCCTTGGCCTCTGCCCTAGATTGTAGCTTCTTCGAAACTGATTCGACCATCCCTTCCTTTAACAAATCTAACCTTGTTCTTATATTACGCCCTAACATGAGACGAGCCGGTGTTTCACCGGTTGTGCTATGGACACTATTGCGGTAGTCCATCAAAAATCTCGGCAAAAATTCTTGTGGGGTCAATTTCTCCAATAAACCCTTACTTAAAGCCCGTTTCACTATAGAGACCGCATTTTCGGCCTCTCCGTTGCTGGAGGGCTGATATGGACTAGATGTTATTTGTTTTATGCCATTTCTCTTCAAAAACAGTAATAATTCATCGCTTTTAAATGGCGGGCCATTATCTGATACCATTGCTTTTGGTATACCAAATCGCGATTGTATTCCCTGCCGTAGTCGATGATATTGCCGCGACTTCTATCCATTTCGAATGTGCATCTACGAGTACGAGGTAAGTCAAATTATTAAAATGAAAAAAATCGATATGCACTCTTTCAAAAGGACGCGCCGGCCACGACCACGGTACTATTGCTGACCGAGGTGGTAAGTTCGCTGTCTCTGCACATATACGACAAGCCGCACACATTCTCTCAATCTCGTCGTCCAGCCCCGGCCACCACACATAGCTCCTGGCGAGCCCCTTACACTTGACCATCCCTAGATGCGCCCCGTGTATCTCCGCGAGCACCCGTGCGCGCAGCGCAGCCGGCACGAGCACGCGACAGCCCACCATGAGACAGCCGCCCTCCACCGTGAGCTGCTCCCGCCGCCGCCACAGCGCCCCCAACTCGGGCTCCGTAAGACCTTGTGCCCCCGATGCAGGCCACCCACTCCGCACATACTCCAGAGCCCTACCTATACATTTGTCTTTCTGTGATTCTACCTTAATTTCCTCTGCATTAATAGGAAAATTATCTTCTATAAATCTTATGAATGACTCATCCTCATTCCCTGTCTCCGTTTGGCCTTAAATAGGTAACCTAGAGAGCCCGTCAGCGTTATTAGCCGCTGACCGTTTGTACTCGATCTCGTACTGATACCCTGACAATAAAATGGCCCAGCGGATCAATCTACCCGACGCTGTATGAGGTAAATCTTTCTTACATCCAAAAATAGTGGTTAACGGTTGGTGGTCCGTTCGTAAAGTGAACTTACGGCCATATACGTAAGAGTGAAATTTCTTAACCGCGAATACTATAGCTAAAGCCTCGCGCTGTACCTGACTATAGTTAACCTCGGCCGGTGAGAGCGTTCTCGAACTATAACACACTGGGCGCTCGCCGTCGGCCGTTCGCTGCGTTAACACCGCCCCGACACCCCGCGCGCTCGCATCACACGTTACTATCAACGGTAACTTTTCATCATAATGCATTAGTACGGGACAAGTACTTAGTGCCTCCTTGATTTGTTTGACCGCCGTGTCATGCGCCTCAACCCAACTCCAGGACGCATCTTTCTTAAGCAAATCATATAAAGGGTTTAAAATGCTCGCAAAATTACGAACGAACTTTGAATAAAAAGTTACCATGCCTAAAAAGGACTTCAATTCTGACACATTGGTGGGTGAAGGTGCTTTCAACATAGCCTCAACCTTGCTGTCATCGGTCCTAACCCCATGTTCTGATATAACGAACCCTAAATAAAAAGTTACCATGCATAAAAAGGACTTCAATTCTGACACATTGGTGGGTGAAGGTGCTTTCAACATAGCCTCAACCTTGCTGTCATCGGTCCTAACCCCATGTTCTGATATAACGAACCCTAAATAACTGACTTCTTTAGCAAAAAACACGCATTTTTCTTTACGCACAGTTAAACCTGCCCTTTCTAATCTTTCGAACACCGTGTTTAGATTTTTAAGATACTCACCCTCCGTAGGTCCTGTCACCAAGATATCGTCTAAGAATGTTGAAACGTAGGGTATCCCTGCCATGGTCTGGTCGATTATACGTTGAAACAGACTTGGTGCCGACGCTAAGCCGTATATCAACCGATTATAAACGTATAACCCTCGGTGAGTGTTCACTACCGTGTATTTTTTTGATGAATCTAAACGCACCTGCAGATATGCCTCCGAAAGATCAATTTTAGAAAATCTCTGACCTCTATTTAAATTATTGAAGAGCACTTAAGTACGGGGAAGTGGATATTTATCTACTTCCAACACTGGGTTGTCGGTATTTTTAAAATCGCCACAAATTCTCAACGCCCCCGCTACTCTTTAAAACTACAACTAAACTAGACGCCCAGTCTGAGGATGGCACCAGCGAAATAATACCTGCCGCCTCCATGCGCTCCAGCTCGGCGTCGAGGCGCGCGCGCCGGAACACGGGCGTCGCGCCCGCGCGCACGCGCAGCGTCGCCGTCTGCCCGCGTAGCGAGCCTAACTTACCACTAAATACGCTAGGCTAGTTATTCACTAATTCATCTATATTAAACCTCTTGTCACCACATGATTTACGCTCACTATAGGCCTGTAATGCGTTCACTACAATTACGTCCATCTGTAGCTCCTTCAGCCACACACGACCTAGCAAGGGTACGGCACCGTTTTCAATCACGTATAGTTTAAGCATTTTAGTAAAACTACCAAAACTCACACTCGCGTGGAAATGACCCAAACAGTTTATTGTTTGTCCATCGTAATTTGTAGACTCGCACGTCTATCTGTAGCTTATGTTCCTTATATAATTGATTGTACATACCCGCACTGATACACGAAATTGGGGAACCTGAGTCCACGTGCATGCGCAGACTGCGGCCCGCCACCTCGACGTCCGCGATGATGGGCTCGCTGCCGCGCAGCTGCACCATGTACAGCCCGCCCGGGCCGTCCTCGCCGCCGCCGACGTCGCGCCCGCCGCACACGCATCCCTCGCGCGCCGCACCCGCGCCCGCGTCTCGCTCCAGCTGCAACACCTGCCGGTCTGCTCTGCCTTGCCTTCCGTTCTGGCACATCCGGGCCAGGTGCCCAACTCGCATGCACACCCTACAAGTGTACTCCTTAAACTTGCATGCACTCTTCAGATGATTGCTGCTGCCACAGCAATAACATTGGTTCCCGGTGCGCGGTGGCGGTCCCGCGCGCAGTGACTGCACCGTGTTGTCTCCATTCGGCTGTTCGACCGCTGGCTGCTGCGTCTCTAGCTGCTGCCTCTAGTGATATTGCCAACTTATACGCCTCAGCGTAAGATGGGTCGTTCTCGCAAAACAACCGTTGTCTTATCACTTCGCTAGATAATCCACATACAAGTTGGTCTCGGATGTTCTCTTCCAGCTTATCCCTAAACTCACAGGTTCGACCCAGATGCTTCAAAGCCGCGACAAACTGTGCCACATTCTCCTCCTTTTCTTGTACCCTCTTTCTAAATTTGTATCTTTCGGCCAGCAAAGACGGCGTAGGTTGTAGATGTTTTCGCACGATTTCTACCAGTTCTGTGAATTTATATTCCTTGGGTTTCTTCGGGGAACATAAATCAGCCATAAGTTCATAGGTAGCATCACCAACACATACTATCAGCGTCGGCACTTTCCGACTTTCTTCTACCGCGTTAGCCGTAAAATACTGCTCAATCCTATCAATGTAGGTATTCCACGACCCGGAAACTAGCTCGAATTCGTGAAAGTGACCTACAGGCATTGTAAATGTTCACAACACTACACAGAAAGTACTAATATCCGTATAACTCTCCCGAATATTATCTACTTATTTGCTCAACTGCGCCACTGTAATATACTGGAGGCAGGGTAAGTACTAAAGAAACGCAACCGATTCGAACAGCGTTTTATTCCGAACTAAACAGAAAGCAAACCAATCACATGTAAGGCCTATCGGCGTAAACAACATATATACTAATAACCATAAAACGCTAGCTACCATACACTACACAAAGAATACATACTTACTACTTGCAGTAAAATCCCATCAAAATCCGCTCGGTCACTACGGAGATTACTCGTAACAAGAGACTGCATGAAAGACAAACCGGCTACTTTTATTTTAAATAAAGAATTAAGATTCCGCGCGCAGTCGTGGGCACAGCTAATCGTAAATATAATAATAACTTAATACGTTTGACGCTTATAGGGTGAGCGTAAAAAGGTACCCCTTTTTTTTTCGTTCCCTTAGGACACCCCCCCCGCCGGGCAGCGGGGGTGGTTATGTCGGGGTTGAACCGACTAAAACCGCACGCGCCGTCACGTGTCTACGGGCGCTGGGGTGTAAGGTTACCCATAGGGCATATCCCTCGTACCCCGACTGACCCTGGGCCATCTCCGGTTTCGAGATGGCCCCCTCGGGTTTGGGAACCACGGTGTACCCGTCTTGTCCCGGTTTGGGGAGGGGCGCTCGTCGCCCTACCGTTCCGGCCTGCTTCCTGCCACCCCCAGGCCTGCTCTCATGAAGGACGGACGGACGGCGCCTGACTGGCCTGCGACGCGCGGCGAGCACGTTGCAGGCTCGGCGCAGGTAAGTGGGGACCTTTTTTTTCGTACGGAAATCCCTTCGGATACCCCCCCGCCGGCCAGCGGGTGCGGTTATGTCGGGCTTGAACCGACTAAAACCGCACGCCGTCTCGGGTCTTAAGACGCCGGGGTGTAAGGCTGCCCATAGAACATATCCCTCGCACCCCGACTGACCCTAAGATAAACAGAATCTGCGCGCCCGGGAGACGTTCAGAACCCTCCCGGCCCGCCGAGCCCGCAACATGCTCGCCGCGCGTCGCAGGCGACTCAGGCGCCGGAGGTCGCTTAACGACCTCCGTCCTCCATGAGCGCAGGCCTGGGGGTGGCAGGTGAGGCCGCCTGTCACCCCAGCAGAAGCAGGCCGGGACGGTGGGGCGACTAGCGCCCCTCCCCCAAACCGGGGCAAGACGGGGACACCGTGGTTCCCAAACCCGAGGGGGCCATCTCGAAACCGGAGATGGCCCAGGGTCGGTCGGGGTGCGAGGGATATGCTCTATGGGCAACCTTACACCTCGGCGTCTGCAGATCCGAGACGGCGTGCGGTTTTAGTCGGTTCAAGCCCGACATAACCGCCTCCGCTGGCCGGCGGGGAGGTATCCGAGGGGATTTCCGCACGAAAAAAAAAAAAGGTAAACAATCTATAGCGATTCGGGCCATTTTCGTGTCTAAAACAAAATGGGTATAGCAATTTGGTCTGTGTACCGAACAGAAACAATAGAATAAACCTTGTCCACACTATAGCACAAATGCAAAAGACATTAAGTTAGGATCTGCCTACTTGATTAATTGAAGTCGGCATCTTGTAAACCGGTTAAATACCATTCTTAAAAAAGAAATAATGTGAATACGGTGTATTTACGTAAGTTTTTTTTTGGGGTTGTGTTAAATAGCGTTCAAAATATTTTTATTATTTGCTAAACAATTGACTGCGTTGCCTAATTTTTCGGTTCCGCCATTTAGTAGGTAGTTACGAGAACGTAGTCATGAACATACATACATACAAACGGTTCAAACACGTAACCCTACTTTTGAATTCGCCGCAGTATTGAAATTCCTAATTATATTTTTTATCAAGTCTAATCAACTTCATACAAGTCTAAAATTTGAGATCACCGAACATTCGCTTCGTAGGTAAGAGTGTAGTATGATTGGTCTTATAGTGTGGATCAGCCTTTACCCAAAAGCACCAATCTCATGTAATATGTAGGGACGACGCTACGCACGGATTAACATCAAAGGAATAAGCTCCGCGTATAGACGTCACGTATTAAGATTAAGACATTGTTGTTGTTTGTTCACTGGTTTTTCTTCCAAGTAAGGTTTAATAGGCCATACATTGTACAATTTTTTTACGAAACCCGCTGGAAGACACTCGTTCATACTTGGTATTGTCAGAAGTTTACGCGAATGTCACACATTGAAATAAAACTATTTTTAACGGATTCTATCGCGAGTTATTTGATGTTATTATATATTTTACATTGATCCCGATGTTTCGGTTGCTTTTCAGCAGCCATGGTCACGGGGAGGGTCTCCCCGTAAAATAACATCAAATAAATCGCGATAGAATCCATTAAAAATGGTTTAATTTCAACTCGTTGATACTGTTTAAAGTTCCTGCAGAGTACCAGATTTTTGGTAACGTTGTGTGTCTTCATTGTATGTCTTCAGGGGCGTTGTGGTCGCAAGGCAATGAAGCCCTTCAATGAAATAAAAACTCACGAGTCAATAAAAGACGACTGTCTTGTTGACTCGTCCCTTTTTCTATTCGAATATTCGATCGAGGCTTGAGGTGACATAGCGTCCCTAGTGCGTGTCAGGTTGTCTGTGTGTCCGGGTGAGATTTGTGATCAGTATTTCCTCTTCTTTATAATTTATTATAAGAATAGTCGATTGGATTACTAAAAGTTGCGAAATAAAAAGAATCGACAACCACAAGCATCGCCGTCGGTAGCTCAATGGTAAAGGAGTCCGAGTTCCGGGTTCGAATCCTTAGCAATTTAGCTTAGCTGGAGGGCTTAAGGAGAATACTAGTAGTTTCGGTTACTAATATTCTTAAAATAGTACCTATACCTACACATATTCATGACATTCCTTTTAAAACAAAACCAAACATTATATATATAAACATTGAGTCAAACGATTATTTATTCACCGTAATTCTTTTATCAGCAGGCTTCACCCTTAATCTGCCGTTTTCTGGTCACATTTCGTATAATAATTATCATCCCCTAACGTTAACGACGGAGTTTCATTTACATACAACACCTGGGAAGCTGCCTGCGAGAGCCCGAGACCCGCTGTCGAAATATGCAAACATCAGATTGTTTAATTTTGTTTTCATTCTGCGACATCACATACAAAGGTGAAAACGTGGCAAACGTTATTAAATCTCAACATTTTTGATTACACTTGGAGTTTTAAATATTTTGTGGAACTGCCTGTTGCGGTATGGGGCTTTATTCATTGCAAAAATGTTGATTAAACGTTTTAGGATGCTGTGTCAATTTTACAAATGGAATTACTGAGATTATTGCGCCAAAACTGAACAAGAAGGCTTTGATACAATTATCAAGTGGTGTCGTTATCAAATTGTCAAATATGCCAAATGAGATAATGTTTTTTTAAGGAATATTAGTAACCGAAATTACTAATATTCCCCCTAACCCTAAAGCTACGCTAAATTGCTTGTGTTAGGAGTGGGTTCACGTCGGTAGTGTAGCCAGGATTCGAACTCGGGACCTCTCGATCGTAGGGTCCTTAACCACTACGCTACCGACGCTTCGATCGAATTTTGACAACTATCTTTTTTATAGTCGATAGGCCCGCGTTTGACCACTATCTCACATGTTGGTAAGTGATGATGTGGTCGACGGTGGAGCACGCTTGCCTAGAAGCAACCGATTCACTCTAGAGCAGTCTAGACTTGAAAGGTTATAGCTTTCCGAAAACACAGACTCAGGTAGGGCATTCCATAGCAGTACGCTATGTTTTTTTTTTTTTTTTTCGTGCGGATGTCCCTTCGGATACCCCCCCGCCGGCCATCGGGGGCGGTTATGTCGGGCTTGAACCGACTAAAAAGTACCTAATGAATTAAGTAATTGCTAAAATGCCTATGAGATGAATATCCACCATGGCACATCGCCGCCATACGTTTTGTCTTATCTGTATTAGCATAGCGCCTTTTTGTAATGTCATCTGTGTGACAGCTATAAAAAATTGCGCATTATTGCTGGTCAAATGATGGTCTTTTAAAAAAAAATGTTTGTGCCTTGCAGCCATCCCCGTACCTAGTATACATAGACACATATCAACACTGTCTAGGGATATTTTACATTTAGGTACCTATAGATGGGGGTGTGTGTTGGGTTACCTCCTCGAGTGTCGCTCCGATTCAGATCCCGCTGCAGTCCGGGGGGAACGGAATCGGAGCGGCCGGTACACGCTGGGCGGCGGTCAATGGCTTCCCCTTCACCCCTTCATAGGGTTGGCATTGATCGTCGGCCAATACCCAACGTGGCGGGAACACATCGCTCTCCGTACTCCTCTGCTTTCAGAGGAGACAGGATGAGCGATGCTGTTAGTGGTGAGATGGCCCAGGGTCAGCCGGGGTGCGAGGGATATGCTCTATGGGTAACCTTACACCCCGGCATCTGAAGACCCGAGACGGCGTGCGGTTTTAGTCGGTGCAAGCCCGACATAACCGCCCCCGCTGGCTGGCGGGGGGGTATCCGAAGGGATTTCCGCACGATAAAAAAAAAAAAAAAAAGTTACCTATAGATGTATAATTAAAACAAATATGAATTCTAGAAAAATGTTTTTAATACACACCAAATTGTTGTCGGCACATTTTTCTTCTGATATCAAATTTAAATTAAAAAAAAGATTGTGAAACATGGCAATTCTAGAATTGATATTTTTTAATTACATCCATTAATGGAAAATATACCTAGACAATGTTGATGTGTGGAAGTTAGTAGTATAAAGCGTGAATTTAATATGGCTATGTCACTTGACCAACCATTGGATAAAGCTTCTTAAGCAGCCAAATCATCTAATGATTGAAACTCTCGCCAGACTCCTTTCAATCTTTGTACTATGACATAGATCTGACCCTCACGGCTGGACCTTGAAGATAATTGGATTACACCAACATATATACACTAACGTGAAAATTAACAGCCAACGTATTTTCGCTAAAATTTTTGCGGCCATACACACTACAGAATAACCAATATAATTAATAACATTGTCTTTGTGCCAAAATATGAGAAATATTAAAATCTTAACAATTAATTATATTGTGACCGAAAATACTAACCGACGACAGTTCATTTGGTGTATAAATAATGCAGCTCGCGGTTTTAATTATCTGCCTGACCATAATTCCACTATCTTTTACCACAAATCACTAGTGATATTACACTTATGTATGGTAGTGAATGTTGGGTGTGGCAGAAGGAACATGAGAGTAAGCTGAATGCTGTTGAAATGAGAAGTCTGAGAAGTATAGCTGAAGTGACCCTGATGGACCGAGTGAGGAACAGTGTGATAAGGGAACGTTGTGGTATGGCAGAAGATGTAGTGACCAAGATAGAGAAAGGGATGCTTAGATGGTTCGGTCATGTAGAGAGGATTTTTTTTTTTTTTTTTTTCGTTTTTTTTTTTTTTTATTTAAAAAGAATATTAGCAACATTAGGATGGATGAAAGGAGAGAGATTATGAGGCGAGGGCTATGGGCAACCCGGTAAAGGTCGACCTAGGCGTACGTATTCCAATCAGATCGATGACGTTTTGAAGAAGGGCCAGGTCAGAAGTACCCGTAACCGGCGTGCATGTATGAAAACAATTATGAAAGTGGAAGAATATGTATGTATGTATGTATTACTACTTTTATTTTCTTCAGGCACGATTAAAATGTCAAATGGTTGAGCGTTCGAATTTTGAATATATTTTTTAATGTTGAATAAAACCGGCCAAGTGCGAGTCGCACTCGCCCATGAAGGATTCCGTAGCAGCAAGTATTGAAGGAAATGTAAATTGCGGTTTACGATTTATGACGTATTAAAAAAAACTACTTACTAGATCTCGTTCACACAAATTTTCGGTGGAATTATAAATGGTAATGTACATCATATATTTATTTTAGTTTTATCATTCTCTTATTTTAGAAGTTACAGGGACACATTTTATCACTTTGGAAGGGTCTCTCGCGCAAACTATTCAGTTAAGAAAAAAATAAAATTAGAAACCTCAAATCATTTTTGAAGACCTATCCATCCGTATGGACCTATTCATCAAACCCATACGTATATCCAGATATATACGTATATCTGGATATACGTATGGGTTTGATGAAATTTGGAGGAGGGAGGAGGGGGGAGGGATGGATGGATGATGACGGTTAAAAAAATACACACAAAATTGTTCAAGTTTTCACTTCTGTCGGCACTCCCAGATTGCCACTGCCTTTTTTTTGCTTGCGGGAAGAGAACCCACTTGGGTTTCACCTCGCCGACCGATAAATTGCATTAATTGGTGTTTCGTCACATCAGCCTGTACGGCCAAGGAATCTGGTGTATCCTAAAAAACAGCAATGCGTCCTGCCTATAAGATACAAAATAGTTACGGGTAAGAGGTAGGTACCTGTATATATGGCAACCCACACAGACCTTCGGGGCCAAGCCAATCTCACCTGCAAATCACACCTACTGATTGACGGACGAGGCCCTGGTACAGACTCTTCTCTCGGGGTTGGGAGATAGACGGCAGTTACGGCAGTCGCTCCCATAAGAGCCGTATAAGCCAAGCCAACAGGAGGAGAAGGAATGAGCAGACCCCGGGCTCCGAGGTGAAAGCCTCGAAGACGATAATGATAGTTACGAGTACGGTAACATATAATAGGTCTTTACCTATGAAATTGCCGAAATTTTCTTACAAATTCATGAGTTCGTTATTGCTGTAATTTAATAGCTATTTCCATTATTTATATTTTGTTTGAAAGTTAATTTCAAGATTTTACAACTCTGTATTACATTTTGTTTTTATTGGCCGCTTGACAAAATTCGATCTTCAAAAACAGTAGTTAAAATGCTATCCATTTTGATGATAAATTTCGTATTACTTAACAGCTGTCACTTTTCAAAAATGTAATAAAAGTTGCTGCTTGTTAGCTTAATGTTGTCTCATTCATTCACAAAAAGAATCATAAAATTTGGATTTGTCATTCCTAAAAAAAATACAAAAATGTTCGTACTGAAAATTGGGTTTCCTCCAATTTCTTCAAGAAAAACGGCAATTTCATATGTAACTTTTTTTTTTTTTTTTTATCGTGCGGAAATCCCTTCAGATACCCCCCCGCGTGCCAGCGGGGGCGGTTATGTCGGGCTTGAACCGACTAAAACCGCACGCCGTCTCGGGTCTACAGACGCCGGGGTGTAAGGTTGCCCATAGAGCATATCCCTCGCACCCCGAATGACCCTGGGCCATCTCCGGTTTCGAGATGGCCCCCTCGGGTTTGGGAACCACGGTGTCCCCGTCTTGCCCCGGTTTGGGGGAGGGGCGCTAGTCGCCCCACCGTCCCGGCCTGCTTCTGCTGGGGTGACAGGTGGCCTCACCCGCCACCCCCAGGCCTGCGCTCATGGAGGACGGAGGTCGTTAAGCGACCTCCGGCGCCTGAGTTGCCTGCGACGCGCGGCGAGCAAGTTGCGGGCTCGGCGGACCGGGAGAGTTCTAAGTCTCTCCCGGGCGCGCTCCGCCACCTCCTTCGCGAGCATTACATGCTCGCAGAAGGAGGCTGCGGCGGCCCACGCGCTCGCGCTCCGCACCATTGCCGCAATCATGCTGCCGAGCGAGAGGACTCCCACCCCGATGGCTGCCACGAGGTCACGCCTCGGCGCCTCCCACGCCGGGCAGTCCGCCAGCGTGTGCAGCCCTGAATCCTCGCTCGCGTCGCAGTGATGACACTCAGGCGTTGGCTCCTTCCTGATCCGATGCAGGTGGTCCCCGAAGCACCCCTTCCCTGAGATCACCTGCGTCAGTCGGTAGGAGAGGCTTCCGTGTCGCCTCTCCAGCCAATCCTCCATGATGGGCCTTACCGCCGCTATTGCGGCGTGCCCTGCGCTTGGTTGCCCAAGTCGTTCCTTCCACTCCACCACGATGGCCTGGCGGAGCTGGGACTGCACGGCCTCGATTTCCGAGGCTCGGGGTTCCATCCCTGCTCCCGCGCCTCCTTTCGCCACTGGTACAGTTGCGAAAGGGCTCTCACTTCCAGGTCCCATGGCGGAGTTCCGGCAAGGAGACTCGCCGCCTCGAAGGAGATCGTGCGGTACCCTCGGATGACCCTGATGGCCAGAACTCGCTGCGGAGCGCGCAGCATCCGCACAGTTCCGGTCCTCAGGGCCTCCGCCCATATTGGGCACCCATACAGGGCCATGGACCGCACGATCCCCGCGTAGAGTCTCCTGCAGGAGTCATCGGGCCCCCTCATGTTGGGCAACAGCCGAGCCAGAGCAAGAGCTGTGCCCTTCAATTTGGGGGCCAGACTTCGGATGTGCTCTCCGAAGTCCCATCGGCCGTCGAGCACGAACCCCAAATATTTCATTTGGGGCTTGATGCCGATGCGATTTCCTCCCACGATGAGACTGGATCCCTCGGGTGGCTTGCTCCGAGGCCCATGGAAGAACAGGGCCTCGGTTTTATGCAGGGCCACCTCGAGACCCAGCCGCCGGATCCGCCTAACGACTTGGGCAACCGCGGTCGTGGCCTTTCGGGTCGCTTCGCGGTACGTCGCCCCGCACGCCGTCACGAGCGTGTCGTCCGCGTAGCACGTGACGGCGGCACCGCCTACGAGCTCACCGCGAAGCACCCAGTCGTATCCGATGTTCCACAGGAGCGGCCCCAGGACCGATCCCTGTGGAACACCGCACGACATTTCACGCCGACCGAGACCGGTCACGGTTGGGTAGATGACGGCTCTCTCCGTCAAATACGCCCCGACTATGCGGTGGAGGTAGAGAGGCACTTCGTGATACACGAGTGCCTCCCTAATGCAACTCCAGGGCAAGGTGTTGAACGCGTTGGCGATGTCCAGGGACACCGCCAACATCACCTCACCCCGGGCTACTGCATCCTCCGCCAGAGCCCTCACGCGCATGATGGCATCCACGGTGGAGCGCCTCTGGCGGAAGCCATATTGGCCATCCGCCAGGTCCGGCCCCACTCTTGAGAGGTGCTCGACGAGGCGCTTCGCAATTACTCTTTCAAAGAGCTTGCACACCTCGTCGAGCAACACTATGGGCCGGTAGGCGGACGACGAGTCCGCCGGGCGCCCCTCCTTTCGGATGAGGACCAGTTTCCCCGTCTTCCACAATTTCGGAAACTGGCCCCGCTCCAAACATGCGCTGAGAAGCCCTCTCAGTCGGGGCTCGAGAGCGTCGTCGACTAGAGCTAGGACCCACGCTCGGCCTGGAATGCCGTCGGGTCCCGGGGCGGTGTGTTTGGCTCTTAGCCTTCTCACCGCCAGCTCTAGTTCTACCCAAGTGACCTCGGGCACGTCGTCGTCTTCCACGTCGGGCGCCATGCGCAACCGAGGCGGAGTCATCCGCGGTGGAACATGTTCCACCGCCCGCGCTGGGAACAGGGAGCCAACAACCCTGGAGACACCGGGTTAACGGCGGGGCCTTGGGGCGCAGCTTGCCACTCACCATCCGGTAGGGCCGCCCCCAAGGGTCCCGGTCCAGCGTCTCCAGCAGCTCACGGAAGGCGTCCCGTTTGGAACGCCTTATCTCCGCTCGGAGGGCTCGTCTGGCCTCCCTGTATCCCTCGTACAACTCCGCCTCTCGGGCCTCCGCATCTGCGGGGCGGCGACGCCTCCTACGGAATCGGGCCCACCGGCGGTGCGTGATCACGCAGCCCCGTCTGAGCTGCGCGATCTCCGACGACCACCAGTAGACCTGACCCCTCGGATTATAGGGCGGAGCCCTAGGCATCGCCGCGTCACAGACACGGGTCATGGCCTCCCGGAACCACTCCGCCTCATCGTCTATGCTGACAGGCCTGTCCGGCGCAGGGGCCCAGGCCTGTACGATGGCGGCTTCCAGGAGGAGCTCCCGATCAAGTCGCTTAAGCGCCCAACGTGGCTCGGGTGGAGCCGGTGCAGCCGGCGCGTCGCTCGCAGGGGGGACACGTCAAACCGAATGTATCGGTGATCCGAACTTGTGTCCTCCCCCAAAACGACGCGCCAGCCCTGAACACGTCGCGCCAACGAGGGGCTCGCGAACGATAGGTCCACGATGGAGCTACCCCTCGAGGTCACGAACGTGTCCACGGCTCCCCGATTTAGGAGGACTAGGCCGAGTCGTGCGGCCCAGTCCACCAGTGCCCTGCCTCTATGCCCCGTCGCGCCCCTTTCGTGTCGGGAACCCCAGGCATACGACCAGGCGTTGAAGTCCCCGAGCACAAGGACCGGACGGGGCTGGCAGGCATTGACGACGACGGCCAGCTGACGGAGCCACTGCTCATATGCAGCTTGGTCTCGGTTCGGCGTGATATAAGCGGCCACGACCGCTATATCCCCAACCGCCGCCGCCACGCAGCCGGGTCCCCTTGCAACGACGGCAAGAGGGGGGCTGCCGGCGGCAGGGTTGTGCACCAGTGCCGCCGACCCATCCAGCGCGGTTTCCCAGGTAGGCCCGAGGAACCGGTGGGTGTATGGGTCGGCGACAGCGGCGACATTTATGGCCCACTGTGCCATGCTCTGGCGCAGAAGATCCTGAGCATGGGCACCGTGGCCAACGTTCACCTGCAGGATGCGGAGTTGAGGATCCATTATGGAACCCCCATCTCCGCATCCCGCTGCGAACTGGAGGCGGAAGGCCGGCCTCCCGGCTTCGGCTCCCCTCCGGCGCAGGCCTTGCTGCCAACCCTGTGGTCGGCCGGCTTGCCTCCCGCTGCACACCTAAAGCAGTGCAGCGGGGCATCGCACGTGCCGGCCTTGTGACCGGGTTGGCCACAGCGGAAGCAACGGTCACCCGCCGTCACTTCCGCCGTGCAGTGCACCCCCACATGGCCCACCGACAGGCACCTGAAGCACCTGGCCGGTCGGGCCTGCAGGAGTCGTGCCTGCGCCCTCAGGAAGCCTCCCACCAGGAGGCTCCGCCCGTCTGCGACCTTTTGGGCCGCCGCGATAGGGCAGCCGACAACTGCTGCCCCCTGTCCACCGCGGCCGAAGCGTATAGCTCCGGCCTTTACTGTGTCCGGGGAGCAGTCCCCGGCCTCCGCAACGGCGAGCCTGAGCTCTTCTGCCGTGACGGAGTCGTCCAGGCCCGTAATGCGCACTTCTGCGCATTTAATGGGCCTGGACACCCGGACGTCGGCTGCGTCCAGCGACTCCCTCAGCCGAGCCGCTAGGGCGTCGGCCTTGGGGCCACTGGCGGCGCCAGGGACCTCGAGAAGCCGGGCTCCCGTCCGTGTGCTCTTGCACCGGACACCCGGGATCTCGAGGGCCTTCAAATCGACGTTGGCCTTAACTTTGGCCAACACCTCGGCATACCCCATGCCCCTACCCGCTGCCTCCGCCGTCAGGGTGACGACGACGGCCGTGGTACGAGGGGCACGGAGCTTCCCCGGCGCTGTCTTCGCGGCGGCCGCGGCCTTCCTGGCCTTCTTGGCGGCCTTCCGCCTCTTCTTGTTGGCTCCAGCCACCTCCCAGCCCCCTTCCAATGGGGTGGAGGTAGCCGGAACCACGGCTGGGGCTGGGGCTGGGGCCAGGGCTGGGGACGTCTTCCCCTTGCCCTTCCCCTTGCCTTTGCCCTTCCCCTTACCCTGAGCGGAAGGGGGCTGAGGAGCCGGCTCCGGCAGGGTCACAACCGCACCCGCAGCCGGGCGGGTGGGGCCCCTCTTGGCTACAGCCGCGTAGACGGCCGCTGGTGGCGCCAGAGGCGGACGGCGGATGGAGTCCATTAGGGCCTCCATCCGACACATCATCCTCTCCTCCAGCGCCTCCATATAGGGGAGCCAGGACTCCGCCGGCGGTGCCCTCGGCTGCGCCGGCCGCACCGACTGTGCCGGCTGCTGGACCGGTTGCACCGGCCGCTCCGGCCGCGCCGACAGCGCAGGCTGCGCTGACCGACTCGCGGACGAGCGAGTCGCGCGCGCCGGCTCTGCCGGTTGCGCCCGCTGCGCCGTTTGAGCCGAGCTCGCCATCCCCCTCTTGAGCTCCTCGACGGCTGCAGCTAGTCGAGCCGTCTCCCGACGGGACTCGGCCAGCTGCGCCGCCAGGCCCTCATTCTCGGAGGTGATGTCGAGCACAATGCTCAACATCGCCTCTTGCTCAGGGTTTGGGGACCCCTGGAAGGACGCGGTCACCTTCTGGAGTCTCTCCATGAGTGACCGCGTCCTCCCGCATGGCTCCGACACCGACACCGCTGAGATGGAAGGCCTCGGCGGTGAGTTTCTCACGGCCCTTCCAATAGCCGAGGGGGCTCGGGTGGATTGCCCAGCCCTCACGCCACCACGCGCCCCTCGGCGGCCAGCAGCCACCTTGGACGCCGGCTTCGCCTCGTCGCTGCTGGAGGAGGAGGTCGTCCCGGTGAGGGTATAGTCCTCATCCGACACGTCCTCCCCCGCCCGAGCCTTTGCGCGCCTCCTGCGCTTCCGGGTCCGCTGGACGCCCAAACCCACCGGGCTGCTCGCCCTGCTTCGCTCGTTAGCGGTGTCGAATTTCTCCGACACCGCTGAGGTATTTGGCGTCACCTCCACGCTTGTTTGCTGCGCGATCTCCGCGCAGACTCCGTCACTTTCGATGTCCTTGTTCTTGCCCTGGTTGTTATGTGTTTGTGTTCGATCCGGTTTATTATTGATATTCATGTTTGAGTCCATAGCATATCCCACGAGTATGGGGGAAAGGTGGTCCATCCAGGCGGTGCCCCCTGCACCTGGATAAGCCTATATACTATGGAGGTCGGCTGGTATCCATAGGTTTTTACGACTTCGCTGTCGGGTGTTATAGACTTTTCCTTGTCGTGGGCCGGCCAATAAAGGCAAGCCCTCCGGTCAGCAAGTTCACGGCGTACCCTTCTGGAGCCACCAGTCAGGTCGTTGCTGATCACCTGCCGATTACGGAACGCGAGAGGATGGCTAGTCCTCTCTCACCGGCGGCGGCACAAGTGCCCGTCGGCCCCTGCGTTAGCAGTGGGCCAACCCGCCCCTGGATCCCGCAGGACCCTATGGTGGCCTCAGCCACAAACACCATCGCTCATCCTGTCTCCTCTGAAAGCAGAGGAGTACGGAGAGCGATGTGTTCCCGCCACGTTGGGTATTCGCCGACGATCAATGCCAACCCCATGAAGGGGAAGCCATTGACCGCCGCCCAGGGTGTACCGGCCGCTCCGATTCCGTTCCCCCCGGACTGCAGCGGGATCGGAATCGGAACGGCACTCGAGGAGGTTACCCAACACACACCCCTCATATGTAACTGCCTAATAATTACTTAACTCAAAATTCCGTAGGTACACATCTGAGATCTTCTAATTACAAAACTGAGTGTATGAATATTTGATTCGCACTTAACGGCTGTACCTCGATTGCCATTTAGGTACAAGGGGACCCCGAGAAAGGGTGAAGTTATCTTGAGTTTATAATTATTACGAAAAAGTTATGTAGTCCTACAATATGCATTGGGTTCCGTTGTCGAGTTGTCACGAAAGTTTATAGTGGCATTTATGCCTACATTTTATCTAATCCTAATATGAAAATCTAAGTTAGTATATTTACATTTTATGCGCTACTGTACCGTTCATCCAATTGCAATGTAACTTGCGGTAAAGTTATAGGAAATTAGCTGTGCCCCCAGTTTCACCTGCGTGGAATTCTGATCACGTTCCCGCTACCCATGGGACCCTATTCCACCACCACAACCTATATAAGACACACACACACACACACAACATATATAAGACATACATGGTTTTTTATATCTCAAAGGGTTTAGGCAGCGTTTCCGTTGAAAGCTCCCAGACGGCTTATTGTTTTCGACATCCAACAAATGTCATTATATTTTAACCAATGTATACATAAACTTGGCAAATTATATACTAAAACCTTCCTCGAGAACCTTACTATCCATTGGTGAAAACAGCATGAAAATCGGCGCAGTAGTTTTTGAGTTTATCGCGAACAGACAGACAGACGCGGTGGAGGACTTTGTTTTACTAGGTCTGCACTGCATTCTGCTGTTGCAAAAATTGAGCAAAGCTCCCCGACTGATGGCTTGAACAGCTTAGTCGCAATTTCACCAGGACTTTTTCTAATGGTGATAATTCCTCAATGGCTAGTCTGATTTTCGTTTTTCTTGTTTTGTCTTGTGTATATGAACAAATTACTTAATGCCAATCGCGTGAATGAGGCTTGTTAGTTCATTGAGAAATCAGATTTTAATTTTTTTTCTGGTGATTATTCCTCCGTGGTACTTTTGATTTTTGATTTTCCTAGCCTATAACCTCCACACTCATATGTTGTGTATATATGCCAAATTTGATCTAAATCGGTTCAGTGGTTTAAGAGGAGTTAGCGAACAACCGAAATACACGAGTCGTCTAAGAGAGAGCTTCACTCTTTTAGAGATTCGCTCAATAATATGTAGTGATAGTAATTAGTGGGTTTCGTGGGTATGAGGATGTGCGAGCTACAGATTGTGTGCCACAATACTGTTAAGATTTTTAACATAGAAATTCTCATTTCGATTAGTTACTAACAGAACTGTACTTTTAGATTGTTCTGTGTTGAACATAGGAAGCAATTACATCACTGTTAACATGACAGTTTAGCAATATTAGTTTTGAAATGAAAACGTCTGTGGGCGCGTTGAGCATTTTCCATATAAGCACTTTTTAGGTAAATAAAAATCATGAAACTCGCATTTTTTTATATCTCACCATTCGTCACCTAGACGCCTACGTCATTGAGACCCTTTCCATATATATTTTTTTATAACAACGCCATCTTTAATGTAGCTGGATCGATGGATGGATGAATGGATGGATGGACGGATGGATGTATGGAGGTAGGGAGGGAGTTATGATATTATTATATATTTTATTTATATAATTTTCACTTTTGTCGTCACTCCTGGAGTGGCACTGCCTTTTTTGTGAAGAATAGTAGTAACCGAAATTACTAGTATTCTTCCTAACCTCTCCAGCTAAGCTAAATTGCTCTCGTTCATGAGGCCGACTCCTTAACCACTGAACTAACGACTCTTGTGTAACGCACCTATGTCGCATAATATTTGCGTGTTGAGCGACAATCCACTAGAAGTCTTTGGTCAGCTGGACCCGTTGGTTACTGGCTACCTGAATTCTGTCGTCAAGTGGATCGGGGGTCCACTTAACGACAAACTTAACTGGTTCCACATTGAAACTTAGAAGATTATCTATTGTTTAAAGCTACCAGTGAATATAGTCTAGAGTAAATACTACAAATGTGGTACCAATCACTCAATTACATATTCCATTGAAAAATAACATGGCTCTCTATCGTTCAACTCCTCATTCAGCTTCAAGTCTTCACAATATTTTGGTTTAAAACTAACAAATGCTTTTGTTTAATTTCCAGGAGCGTCTAAGCCAAGACGAAGTGACCAGGCTGTCAGACGTTCGGAATCTAGTGAACCAGTTGTACGAGGCGCTGAACGTGCGTGAACATCAGATACGGAAAGAACGGGAGCTACGATCGCAGTTGGAGAAGTTAACTGCTGAACTGCAGCCACTAGAGGAGGTACAGCTTTTTTGACTTTAAAAAATGCAGAAAGTTCTCAAGTTTTTGAATTTTGGTGTACTTAGTGAGCGACTAACATGCTGTTTGACTCTTATGATTTTTGTTTCTTATTTGTGGCAGACAGGTTGGTCCCATATAAATTTTGTAAGGTTCTTACGATAGGATTGATCAAACTCTTAAATTTGCACAGGCATGGAGTTATTTATTTTCCATTCGCCTCTTCTTAATACCTCTGCCATAGTTTGTTTTTGTTTACTTGCGCTGTCAGAATTGTCATTTCTGTCAATGACATTAACGTTGCTTTCTAACAAAGTTGAGTTGACACAAGAGAGCGGGACGTCACAATTGGTATCTGCACTCGTGGGACAGAGATAGCGATATCGCATCGAGTTGTTCGCTTCAATCACGCTGTGATCATCTGAGTGCGCTTTTGTGGCTGTGGAATCGCTTCGTGATTGGCTCGATGGCGACGACGGCCACATGTGTAGGCGCAAGTGCTGACTAGTTACCGTCGCAGAAACATGCGACAGACCTAGCCGTCCAATATCCAACATGTACCCTCCTCTTTTTACATTAATGTTTGAATGTAGTAATGAACTAGGAGTATTTAGGACATTTACATCACTTTTTCGCCTATTATTCAACTCGTTTCTAGTCACATAATTTGATTTTATATCCTTTATTTCTTCACGTAAACATAGGTCTTTTAATAGCTTCGTAACATCGACATGGTCAAAACAAATGGGTGGCAATTTTTTCCAGATTGTAGGCAACAAATATCGGTATTTGGTCTGGTTCAGTTGTCTTGAGTATAGTTATGATATCTTCAATATCCTTTTCCTTTTTCTGCTTCCGTCTTGATATTTGCTTTCGCTTTGTCTTAATAGACACAAACAACAACTTTTTCGCGATGTCAATATCCTCCTCAGAAAAGGCCGACACACAGATTCTTATTAAAGTTTCGTTGTCCATTATATCAAGCTTATTTCTAATAAAGGCTAGCACTTCGGATATAACAATATTGCAATTCACACATTTTAGAGTATTCACACTTTCTGACATTTTGACTTTTTAAATTCGCAAAGATAGCGGCCACTCAGATGTGCGTACGCGCGGTGACTTGCCACTGAAAAGTGGTAAAACACTTGCCATTTTTCTTGCCAATAAAAGTGCTATTTTGTATTTTTTGCGAAAGGACCTCATTGAAAACCCAATCGAAAGAAAACAATCAGTTATCGTAACACTTTAATATCATCCTAAAACTAAAAAAGATGCTCAAATTGTTTCCTTCCGGCACGAATACAAGCTATGCATCGCCTCAGAAATGACCTCTTCACCAGTCGTGCACATCTACTCGCATTTTCGTTTTTCCTGATGCTGCATAAATTTTTTGGCGCATACATAATAAACAAAACATAATACATTTCGTATTGGTTTTGAAATGTAATGTTGTGTAATGTTTGGTACCACCTACTTGCATTCTCTCCAAAATGATTTGCCGACATTGTTAGAAGATGTACCACTGTGAGAGTGTACAATTTTCAACTTTTTCAAAAAATGTCTTTTGGCGCTTGACTAAGTGACATGGTTTTTTTTTCTTATTTTTTCATAGCGGGTATACCTTGGCCTTTCGCTTGGTACCAGGTTATCGTTGAGTTTCGGGACACCTTGTATAATTCGGCGTAATTTCCACTTGAAATCTTAAGCATATTAACCGATTACCACCTTCTTCAGGAAAATTTGAATAGGTAGTTGTACAGAAAAAAGTTCCTTGTGATTAGGTACAGTGTATTTAAGTGTTTACAGTTTGTTTATTCGTGATAAAATTATTTAAAAAACGCGGTTAAATGTATTAGTGTTCTTCTTTGTTTAGACCTGTTTTTGTCTTATGTTTTGTCTTAGTATAATCAAGTCATTTATTTTAATGAAAAAATAATAATTAAAAAACTGATTTTTTTTTAAGTGATATACCTAATAGGAGAAGCCAAAAATTTTATAACATTAAATAACAACATGGCCCGGGGCCAGCGATATGTCCGTCCGACCTCGGAACTCTTACGACAATACCATCGCCCTCAATCAATATGACGACGGTCAGGATAAGTCTCTGTGCTAGAATATTATGGGCTATTGTGATTGATTGATTTGATTCCGGTTGCACCATCAGTCTTTATCTCCAATGCCCCTGATTTCGTATTCGCATTACGAATTCGGGGGATAAATTCGTTATGTGGTTCATTAAGGTAAGGAGAAACGTTTGAAGATAGAGATAAATGCAAAAGACCTTTTAAAAGGTTTTTATTTTAGGAATACCTTCCATTTTCGACCAGCCGAATATGGGGCAAGCCTAATACGGTTAACTGGACACTTTTTTCAGAGCCCGTGCTTTGTATTTCCTAACAGAAAACCAATTAATATTTTGCCTGACTAAGAAATTTAACCCAAAAATTCGTGCACAGCAGTCACGTTCGCAATTATTTATTCGCAATTTTTATAAATTACCATTGTAATTACATTCCAGAAACGTATGAGTCTCGAAGTAGAAACGACTCGGCGCACCTCAGTCCTCACTTGGGTGGGCCTCGGGCTAATGGGCGTGCAGTTCGGCGTACTGGCCCGCCTCACCTGGTGGGAGTACTCTTGGGACATCATGGAACCCGTCACTTACTTTGTCACCTACGGTACCGCGATGGCCGGCTATGCATACTTTGTTTTGACTAAACAGGTGAGATTTTTTTTTCCGAATTACTTGTCAGACCTATTTTTTGTTACCAACTTTCAAAAAATTTAATTTTCGAGTCGTCGGCATATTTTTGGATAATATGGGTATATTTTGGGGCCCAGAACAAATTCACCTGGAAGCCGGTGCACTTGCTGATTGACGGACAAGGCTGTGATGCAGGTCCTATCCTGTCGGGATAGGAGGACAGACAGCAGTCGCTTCTATAAAAAACATAACATAACTGATCACGCCTGTATCCCCGAAGGGGTAGGCAGAGGTGTAAAAGCCAAAACAAATCAATTAAAGATGGAGCTGGAGAGCGGACCTCTAGCCCCACAGGGCGAGCTTTGGATGCTACTGGTATTCGAGCTCTGATGAAAAGGATATTTGATAAGTCAAAGTTAAACATCATTTATTCTGTAGGCAGGTACAGAATGCGGCTTTTGGTACTATTTGGCACGTGGGGCATGAGAGTGAGATTCAGACTAAAATCGGCTAGCTTAAGTCTTGTAGAGCGTTCTCATTATCGTACAGTAAATGTCTACAGCTTCTTATATTTTCAAAGTATTTAAAACCGAAGCTACAGTTTAATAATGTACACATACAATTTGAACTACTTTATAAAGGTATCAAATTATCAGTTCGCTGTAGGATAGAGAGAGTCTACAAAACCGAAACAAGTCGATCTAAGCCGGAGTCTCACTCTTTTCTCCGATGTTCGATATCAACCGGATACTATAAATCATATTATTGCACTTACAAAACCTTAAAAACCACATTTATTACCTCTACTGAGTATTTAATTATGGTAGAGAAACTAACATAAGCACTTTTTAGTAGGTACCAGTATTAATTCCGTTTTTTTCCAAAAACCTTTGTAATAATAAATAACAATAAATAAATATTCTAGGACATATTACACAGCCTCATCTAGACCCAAATTAAGCAGAGCTTGTCATATGGGTTCTAGAATGCGGACAAACATACTTAAATACTGTTTTTTTGTAAATAAATACATATTATACATAGAAACACCCAGACCAATGCAAATATATATATTTGTAATGAGCGGGAATCGAACCCGCAATCTCTGACTTAGCAGTCGAATGCTCTACCGCTACGTTGTCAATATCGTCGTTTTTATATATAATTACATTAGTACATATTTATAATACTATTATCTACTCTGTGGTATAATTCAACTAAGACCTCACTGAAAGCTTCAGTCGGAAACTGTAGCAATTTTCGAACGAGTAACAATGCTCTTACTTATTTCCCAAACTCGTTAAAAACTACAAGTCAGGTTCATAATAGACTATTAGACTTTGCAAAGAACTCAGCCTTCTTTAATGCCTATTTCAGTAGAGTACCTGCGGCGCTACTTTCCACCTTCAACCAACTTAAACTTTGCTATTTTCGAGAAAAGTAGCCGATGTATAAAAAGTTTGATAACATACACTAATGACAAGTGTGTGTTATCAAACTTTTTATACATAAATCGTCGGTAGCTTAGTGGTTAAGGAGACGGCCTCACGATGGAGAGTTCCCGGGTACATATCCTGGTCATTACACTACTGACATCACTCCTAACACATTTGATTTAGCTTAGCTGGAGGGGTTAGGCGGAATAGTAGTAATTTCGGTTACTAAAGTTTGTGCCAACATCCAAATAAGAAATCCGTTCCCGCAGGGGGAACGCACATGTAGATTTCGTGAAGCAATTAATATTATTTTTTAACATACTTAATTTTTTTTTCTCGAAAACGGTAACTTTTAGCGAAAAACTTTTCAGACATTTATTTTAGACTTAAAAATGGCCTATCGATTAAAAATATTTCCGACTGCAAGAATGTTCCCCCCTCCACTTTTAGTTAAAGTTTTAATCTTATAGGTTTATAATTAAAAGTTGTTGGTATTCATGTATACTATGGGATAAAATTAGAACGGTTCGAATATCTTTCATGGAACGTGAAATTTTGAGGAAAAACTGATTTCACAAAAAGTGAGGCCCTACCGTCCCCTTAGGCCGGATTCCACCCGTTCACGAACTTAAACTAAGTTTACACCCAAGCAATTTTTGACCGCAGTTTGAAAGCGATCGGGGCAAAAATGCGACCGTGAGAGTGCCGCAAATTTTGGGAAGTGGAACCATACATACATATATATAAACTTTTTGACCAGTGGTCATTTCGGACTCAGGGGGTCATAACTAGACCTCCTATGAAGATTTTTTTTTTAAATTCGACAGTAGTCAAGAAACCAATAGGTAGATCGATTTCATCGAAATCTACCTTTTTTTTTTTTATCGTGCGGAAATCCCTTCGGATACCCCCCCGCCGGCCAGCGGGGGCGGTTATGTCGGGCTTGCACCGACTAAAACCGCACGCCGTCTCGGGTCTTCAGACGCCGGGGTGTAAGGTTACCCATAGAGCATATCCCTCGCACCCCGGCTGACCCTGGGCCATCTCACCACTAACAGCATCGCTCATCCTGTCTCCTCTGAAAGCAGAGGAGTACGGAGAGCGATGTGTTCCCGCCACGTTGGGTATTGGCCGACGATCAATGCCAACCCTATGAAGGGGTGAAGGGGAAGCCATTGACCGCCACCCAGGGTGTACCGGCCGCTCCGATTCCGTTCCCCCCGGACTGCAGCGGGATCGGAATCAGAGCGACACTCGAGGAGGTTACCCAACACACACCCCCATCGAAATCTACCTAAAATGTATTGTGTACTACACTACTACTTCACCTTTTTTATCTGCTTTTCCAGGAGTACATACTGCCAGACGTGAAGGATAGACAGCACCTATTGACTCTGCACAAGAAGGCGAAAAAGATCGGCCTGGACATTCACCAGTATAATTATCTCAAAGATGAGGTAAATACTATATTGATTACTATTGTTTAACTGACCTCAAAAAAGCAGTCAAGTGCGAGTCGAACTCGTACGCTGTGGGTTCCGTACCTACCCATTATATCGCCATAATATAGCTATATTATTTTATATTGGTGGTTAAGTTTTAAGTTAAACACACTCCGGCGTCTGATGACCCGAGACGGTGTGCGGTTTTAGTCGGTTCGAATCCGACTTATAACCCTCGCTGGCCGGAAGGGAGGTACCCAGAAAAGGCTATAAGATTAACCTAAATAACATATTAACTGTTACTCGCAACTTCACTCTTACTGACACCAGTTTTAAAATTTGAATACTTTTTCTACTAGAACAAAAAAGTGTGTGGTGATATCACATATACCTAGCGCCATCTAATGACAACAAGTTGCACTGCTACGTCACTACCGATCCTGAAATTGATCGCGAAATTGAAGTTCACGCACTGGTATGACATATATACAACATCCCAACGGCCGTCGTGGGGCCGCGACCCGCCAGGCGTGCTCACCTTGCTTGGTGGGAGGACTCTCCCTTTGTGTTGGAGGAACATCACACTTTTCTCCACAAGCGCTTGTTCAAATGTCACCCAAATCTGGATAAAAAAGCTATGTATTCTATCGTGATCGAAATAGATAACTGCGTACTATAAAACTCATTCCTTAATAGGAATGAGTTACTGATAATGTCAGTAGCAGAGATCGGAATAGGTAGAGTATATTTACCTAAAGTTCGAAGAAGTAAGTAACATAGAGTTGATAATACCTCCTCTAAAATCCCGGAATCATAAATATGACAATTAAAACCCGGGATTTCAAAAACATAAACTGAACTATGAGTATAGTTACAAATTATTGATTTGAAGAATCACATTTAAATTTTTAGGGTTTCGTAGTAAAATCGTGGCAGATTTAAATGTTCTAAATAGTTTGTTCGTTATTTGATTGTTTACGTGGATGTTAAATACATTTTAACTTATGCCTTAAATACATTTTGTGGTACAGTTTGGTTAATATTATTCAGGTAGCGGTAGTGCGGTAGTCTCTATTGTTGCTAAATATCTTTTGTTACACAAATATATACGGTATAATTTACTATCTTTATCACACACACATGTAGGAATTACTATATATTTTCTCTTTTATTCAAGCGAGTTGTGTGAAAAAGATAGCAACCATCGTTTTCTATTATAAAATATGCGGAAGTATATTCCTGAGTAATATTCTGGTGAGTGCGAATGCGTGAGACAATTTTGTGGAACCTCAGTTTTGACCCAGCTTGAATTGAATCGAATTATATCTGCTTGATCTGAAAACATTTGCATTTTTGGCCAATAGACGGCACGACGACAAAAACAGAGTTATTTTATTGTATATTTTTGGGAAAATGTATAACAACTTTATTAAGGTTATTTGTTGAATTTAAGAAAAAATGTTTTGTAAAAAAATATAATGTATATTGCTTTGATTGGATATTGTGTTTTCTTAAGTTTTCCTTTTTATTAGCATCGTCATCAATAGGTTGGGAGGGAACAACCTTTTCCCAATTACATTGGGGTCGACATAAATATCAGTATTTTACGTAAAGCTGCTGCCTTGATGACCTTCATAACCCAGTATGAAACGAGTGATTCTTAGTTAGACCAGCTGTTGAGAGACTTCTTAACAACTATTCTAATCCGTGGATGGTAATCCGTGGATGGTAACCCATCCATGGATCAAATGAGGAAAGCATTGCTTAACCTTTAACACCCTTTTTATTACAATATAATCTGGTAAATAACAGGTGAAAAAACATCACTTCTTAATTTGACACTTAGAATACGGAACTCTAAAAACATAATAAGATTCTTCTATATAATAATTTAGTACAAATGTATTCCAAGTGCAATAAGTAATAAACAGTTTCTTAAATCCCGGGATTTAATCTTTATGTTTATGATGCCGAGATTTTAGAGGAGGTATTATCAACTCTATGTTACTTCCTTCATCGAATTTTAGGTAAATATACTCTACCTATTCCGATCTCTGGTCAGTACCTATCTATTGTTAACCGACTCCATTTATATTTTTAAGTTTTATAAAACACTGTATTTTTTATTATCCAGGTTGCAAAAGTAGAAAAGGACCTAGGCCGACTTCGTGATCCCTTGCACATCCACCTACCGTCCTACGACTTAAAGGGTGGGGATGATAAGCGCTCCCCCCTCACAAAAATCAAGGATATGTTGGAAGAGACCAGCAAGAAAATGAAAATCACGTAATATTGGCTGAAGACTTCGCGCCCTCAATAGCGCGGTACAATGGTTGTTTAGGGAGTAATGCTTGTTGATACCTACTTTATTGTAACTTGCTTGCTCGAGATAATGGTGAATTGAAAATGTACATATGTCATTTGAATCACATATTGTACTAAGCCAAAATTTCGCTAGACACACAATCGACCTTATTTACCGGTGGTAAGGGTAGTAAGTTTAATGTTGAACGGTTTGTTGTGAATTTGAGTAGGTAGTTGGCGCAGGTTTTGGAAGCTTTTTTGCTAGATATAAAATCAACCTTAGTATTTACCAGCAGTGACCGAGAAAAAAAAACTTATTTTTTCTAAGTTATTTAACTCAGATATTTAAAAACATGCTGGATATATAATCAATCTTATTTGCACGGAGTAATGGAACAATATAACGTTTAACATTTATAGTCCAAAAAAAACTGACAACAGATATAAAAAAAATGCGAATCATATGCCAGCAGGGAAAAAACAAGATTCAAGATCTATCTAGCAAATTTTTTGAAAATTCATTTATTCATTTAGTTAAGATATCCAGTCAATCCTATTTACTAGCAGTAAATTTGTAAGTTTCATGTTGAACCAATTTTAACTACCTCATTTTGATATTATAAAAAATAATGAGAGAGTAGGTATGAATCTACTCTCTCAATATTTTTTACAATATCAAGTTTTATAGTTTTATTTAAAATTAGGAATTCAGTGCAGGGTGCGACTGAAATAAATTGAGCTGAGCGAGCAATACTCTTACTTGAAAATAAGACATCTTACTACGGTCGCGCGCTTAGCGAAGGCCGCGCGCTCGTGAAACTATTTTTCGGATATTATTCCTCAATGGTACATTGTATTTGAACAGTTCACCCCTCTAAACACTCAGCGGTGTCTACACTATCACCATGGCAAATTTGGTCAAGATCGGTATTGTGTTTCCGGAGGAGTACAGTCTCGACCAAACGGCTTAGCCACGTATAAGAGCTTCGCTTCGCTCAGCTCAATAAATGACTTGTTTACACAAATTTTGAAAAAAAAAATAGATAGATGTTGATAATATTTTTAATTCACCATTGTCTAAATATGAGCATTTTGTTCTTTTATAAGTTTGTTCATTGTGAATCAGTACTGAAATATGATATCTAGTTATTAATTCTCTTCTCACATAGGTACTTAGTCATATTTAAACAATGAAATAATTCCCCAAAAAGCACCGATATACGTCCCTTGGAACCAAAGTTGATTTGTTTTTTCTTGCCTGTGTTTGATTGTAGCAAAATTTATAAAAAATTGTAACTTTTTCTTTAGATGTATAGTAGTTGAATTTTTTAGATTAAAAGCTACGCTCATTGAATTGTTTCCTATTTGTTGTATTTACTTTTAATTTATTAAATATGTAACCATGGTGTTTCTAATTTTATTTGGAATGTGCAATAAACTAATACAAAATATAGGTGCCAATGAAAAAAAAACCAATTTCAGAGGAAGTGGATTTTTTGATAACACTTGTAGATTTAAATTATACAAAATCTAGTCGGTTAACTAATAAAACGACTCTTAGCCGTAAGTGGTGAAAAAGTAAATACCCACCCCACTTATAGGTATATAAGCCGTATGAACAACTTCTAAGCACTTGTGATTTATGTAGGACTCAAAAATATGAAAAAATGTTTTTTTCTTTCGTTACGCATGTAATAAAATAAGTCAGTCGCCGAATTTGTCGTTTTAAGAGACTTTTTAAGTCATGTACATAATTTTAAAGCTGTTAATAATTCCTAATAGCTGCACAAAAGTATGTGATAGTGGAATAATTCATCTTTTCCTCAATTGTGAAACACATTTTATTTTCAATTTTGTTAGTTTGTTGGTATAATAAATATTTAACTATAAGTATTCATTATTCTTCGTTAAAATGTTGGAAAAGAAATTGGCTTGCTTCATTTGTTAAATCATTATTTGCTTACATTTTAGGATACAATTTATACAAAAAAAATGCACATATTAGATTTGTTAATTTGTATTTGAGTTTTGATTGTATTTGTTTGTAATTAAAAATTATAAATTATAATGGTGTCTTTGGTGATTAACATGTCTTTATGTAAGTACTAATTAAACCTTTATATAAATTATTATAATATACGTACTTAACGAACAGAATTCGTTCAGTTTTAGAAAACTGTATTTTAATTTTAAACTGTTAGTAATAATAAAATTGTGCTCATTCAAGCACAATTTGTATGCAATGACAAAATAACATTTAACAATGATGACTACTTTTGCTGTCTTCTTACTGTTGTGTTAATATAGTTAATCAGAAACAATTTATTTAACAAACTATGAAATGCATGAATGAATGGTAGTGGCAAGATCATTATGCTGATAGAGCTAGATGAAAAAGTATCGCACTTTTTCGAAGAATCTGAACAGACATTTATCCATTTTCGTGTAAAAACTATAATTTGCGTTACTTTTATCTGATAAAAGAAATATTAAATGATGTAGGCAAAATATTGGCTGTGAAATTAATGTGAACAAGCATTATTCAGTCCATAGTTTAAAAAAATGTATCAATTCGCGATTGTAAGACAAATAAATATATTACGTAAAGAATTTATAATCATTTGAATGCATCGAAATCGTAATCATGGAAACGCAAAATAATTGAACAAACACAGTAGTTTAATCGAATTTTCAGATGGTCAGCAAAAAAAATAGGAACTGTTAAAACATTCAATAAAATTAAAAAGTAAATGTGTAGGTACGTAAATCGACTAAATTGTGTTAGTACAAGTCATGTTAAATTGGTTTGAAATCATCGGATCTGAAATAGCAAGTAGTAATAATTTGTATAATAGGTATGATTTGTATTTTATTACTAACTCGTAAGTACTGCACACAGTGGGGACTATAACACGGCGGCAGTGCAAATAATCTTCTTTTTTTCTTAAGTTCGTCGTTAACCTTTACCCATTGTTGGTATTTGGTAAATGTCGCTAAAAGCTACATATTTAAATAAAATAATAACAATAAATAAAATAATTTTATATATTGTAGGTTAAAATTGAGCTTAACCCGTTGTGTGCAAGAGGCTGGAAAAGTGATAAACGAGTGTATATGTATAATCAGCAAAAAAAGTTTCTGAACTTTTACTAAACATTAAAACAGCAAATATACATATAAAAGCATACTCATGCCTGCATTACCGGGGCAAGCAGATGGCTTTCACTAGCTATGTTTTTTGGACCTAATATGGCCCTAAAATAAATTAATAAACAATTCGTACTAAATGTGCTGTTTAGATAGATAGATAATTCTTTATTGTACACGAAAATGTGTTGTTTTAGTACTCAATAAAAAGTTAAGTAGGTATAAATTGGAATATTATATTTTCGTTGCTGACTGTACAAACATAAGTGTAGCATGTCTGCGAATGAAAATATAATGACAGAGTTTAGCAAATAGATTACTTGTAAAGCCTTGGGCCCAATAATGTGTCATGGTTATAGGTCCCTGTACATGGATCATGAAAGTAGTTTACATTCAGTAGCTTCGCACAAGTCTGATGTTTCACCTGTAGAAAATTTTACCCTGAATCATCTTACTACATTGTGAGTTCTACGTCATGTTATTCGCTCAAAGTCCTCCGATATTTGATATTTCTTATTGCTTCGTCTCGTTGTTGACGAAATTTCACCCTGTAACATTCTTGAGGCCCAGGCTTCGGACCCGACATAGAGAGGATTTCCAATCCCATCCAATACAATATTGGTATGAATCCACTCAATTTAATAAATGTCACTGATATAACGTGAGAATCCAGTTTAGTAAACATGAACGTAAACATTTTCACTGGTGAAATCTGACTTTAGATTTTGAAATTCTAATTTTATAAGTATTCATAAGTTTTGAAATCGTTCTTTTTAAAAACGTAATTCTACTGAATCAGGCCTCTTAATTGGAGGAGTTAATGATAAAGCTTGTACATGTGACCTAAGTTGCTCATAGACTTTAAATAAAGTACTCTGCTACTTGCTCAAAAATATTACTCAAATAATATACTCACAGCTTAAAGAGGTATTTTGCCAACAATGTAGCTGTTATGTATACCTACTAGTGGATAGCGGCGATAGCCCAGTGGTGTACGTAACGGACTGCCGAGACGAGGTCTCGAGTTCGATCCCCAGTCGCCCCGGGCACACACCTCTGACTTTTCGTAGTTATGTGTGTATTAAAAATGTTGATTATTGCTCGCTTAGTAACATTACTAACATGCCCGGTAGATGGCAATAGGCTCGCCCCATATTGCATTGGGACCCTAACATAACTAGCGAATCGTGGGTGTGTAATACACCTCTGCCTACCCCTTCGGGGATACAGGCGTGAAGTTATGTTATGTTATGTTACTAGTGGATAGATTCTTCTTTCGCCTCATACCTTATCCCAGAAAGAGATGGGAGGGACGCCTTCATGAATTCGATTTCTCAGGGATAAATACCTAAATACGAATGTCGAATAACTATGAATGTTTGAAATACTAAAAATATTAGATATCTGTGTGTATTTTAAATCTTCGTGAACACTTCTTGATCTATTTTTTAATGGTATCATAAGAAAAAAAAGGGTTATTCCTGCACTAAAATAAGTACAAAAGCTAATAGGGTCGTTGTCCACCTATTGGTCTGGGAGTACCTAAGTTTAAGTATTGTTAAAGACTCATTTGTTAAAGTTAAAATATTTGATTCATAAAACTGCTGCCACGAATTAAATGACATAGAACTCAAATATACTGTATTTAGCTATGAGATCCTATATTCTAGAGATCTTTTTCGACAAATAATGTTGCCTGCAATTGCTCCGAAACTATATTTGCCTTATGTACAATTGAAGGCACTGATATGTCGGCTTTAAGGCCTTGTGAATACGGTCTAAACTTCTCTGTATATAAACCTTGTATCTAATTATAAGCACGCACATAAAATTATTCGCTCAATAACGGCTTCTTCTTGTGATTTGCTAATTTGCCTTCTATAGTCCTTTCTATATAATGTTTTTCTATCTATACAAATAGAAAATTTTATATAAATAAATAGAAATAAGGTTATGGAGCAAAGCTTCTGGTTGATATTTGTTTAGGCCGCCCACTGCCTCATACGTGTCACGCATGCGGAAGCGCACGTCGTGCAAATCGTATGTATTCTTTGCCCAAATTTTGTGCAAATTATCTGCACGAAATTCGATCCATATTATCTGCACGAAATTCGCTCCATATTATTTACACGAAACAGGTGCCCGCATGTGTGCACACGCACGCGGCCGCGTTTGGCCTTACTGTAGTTAAACAAATTATGTTTATATTTCAAATAATTTCGTTCTGAATCTGTATATTTCATAAGTTATTGTATTTCCATTTAGTTAGTAAGTACACGATGTTTTAGAATTCTTGATAGAATTCATTCTTCTTTTAAAAAAATTGTTAAAAGTTATCCGATATTATATCAGAATCAGTTAAAAAATGTTGATGAAGGTCTTTGATAAAAGAAAGGACTCGAACATTGTTTTTTACTCTAAACGTATTCGGATGTGTATTTTTTCTGTTTAATTTATTTATAGTGCGTATATATACGTTATTATTTCTTTAAAAAGTCTTATAATAATATTTATTTAAATATCTTAGATAACTGTATCCAATATTATACATTTTTTGAATTATTAAGGAAAAAATATTAGGCATTGTTTGATAAATTTCACATACGAGTAGTTAGGTACTTCATTATATAAAAATATATCTATTTAGACTTTATTAATTTAACCACAATAACTTTCCAGATAATATTTCACTAATAATTGAGATTGCCAAATTTAACCCTTCCATTGTACTCCTATATTCTTGTTATTAACTTTGTTTAACCTTTTGCATATCCCATAAGCTCATTTGCATTAGGCGACACGATACGACACCAACTTATATTATGAAATCAGTATCTTCTTCTTATAAACATCCTGGAATCTATAATTACAGCAATCTACAGGTGGATTGTTGAAGTCGGTGTGGATGGTCAAATCCAAAACTATGAGGAATAATGAAAAGTGCTTAAATCGGAGCAGACTGCCCCGATTTTGATTTACACTAAAACTGCATCATTAGTTAGTTTTTAAATGTATATTCCTAGCCAGTGGCTTAATGATAGTGGGTACGACTCGTACGACTGCTGTTTATGAGGTGGAGTATTCGATTTCCAAATGAAAAAACCCAATAAAAATGCTCACGACACCTCTACCATCCCCATAGTCATCACAGATTAGCCCATCAGCACTGTTTAACGTAATGGTCTGATAAAAACAATGTCGACTGAACTCACTTCAAAAAACTTAAAGATTTAAGATAGTGTTGAAAGAATACTATCGTTCATGTCGTATCGGTGTCGTGTCGGAATTGTCTCGCCTGCTGTAAATAAGTGTTATCGTTATTACAAATTACGGGGTGAATACGGGAATGCCGCATCGAGTGACAGCACACACACATACAACCCGACACCTTGTAACAGTTACTATTTTGCATTTTGTTATTACAGTCGTGTTGTTCGAATACATTTTTAAGAAATATTATATATTGTTTTATTAATGTTTTGTTCAAATTCATAGTATTTCCGCACGAAAATAAAAATACTTTCTTGGCCTTCTTGCACGCTCGCCAAGCTTGCACTTTGAAGGCCGGAGGCCGATCCCCTTCTCCTCTGCTGTAGCCCCAAAACGTGGAAGGACCTGCGAAGACTCATGTGGAAGAATTCTAACCAAACCCCATATAATATCTAAAACTGCTTAAAGTTGTGGTGGAATAAAAAAACCAACATACATACATGGACCCTGAGAATATTACGCTCCTTTTCGGACAATGTAGATTGTAAAAATGAATTTTCAAACCAAAATTAGTTATTTTTGATAGATAAATTATGACAAGTCGAAACTAATGAAGTGATAAATTATGTATTGTGATTTCACCCTTATCATTGGATTGATTGAGGTACCATTACTAACGCTTATATACCACAGATAAGATGGTGCTTAAAATCTATACCTTTACAAATAAAGAAAATGGATGCGTGATTGCGATTTTGAACAACTGTCTTATTTAAAGTTAATGTAATGGTTATCTATTTGCAGTAGTTATAAATTATATACTTGCTTAGCCTAGTTTAACTAACTTGTAATATGGGTTCTAGAATGCAGATCATCATCTTAGTGTTGTGCCCTGATTGTTTTCGAGGCAACTACACTTCGGAGCCCAGGGTCCGCTTTCCTGCTTTTTCTTCTCCACTTCGCAGGGTGTTGGGCATCCATGGTAGTGAAGTCATTGGTAAGCATGGCATCCCTTACGACGTCAAACCAGCCCTTCTCCCCCTCCTATCACAATTGGCCAGACATTTGTTACCCACGTAACCTGGTGGTTGCCGCAAAACGAAGCCGTATCAGCGAAGGCATCCTCCTGCCTTTTATTTGCGATGCGATTCGGACATGAGGGCTGCCGCGGATGCGGGAGTTCCTCACGCAATTTTTGCGCGTGACCGCACATCCCCCGCAGCATATTCATCTCCGTGACACGTAGCTCCTGCTTTTGTTGACAGAAATTTTAACGAAGTACAAAAATAGTACTGTATTGGTTCACATGGAATAATTATTAATTTAATTCTAAACGAAAATAAAAAGGCACTCCGGGAGTGCCGACAGAAGTGAAAACTTGAACAATTAACGTATATTTTTTAATCGTCATCATCCATCCCTCCCTACCTCACTCCCTCCCTCCATTTTTATTTTTAATACCTATCATCACCATCATCATCATATTTTTTGTCCCGGTTGCATCCAATTTCTTGGGCTCCACTGCCCTACTCTTTCTCTTGATTTGGCTTATCCTGACTTTAGCGGCAGCGATTGCCGTCTAACCTCCCAATCCCGAAATAAAAGCCAGCTGCAAAGCCCTGTCCGTCAATCACCACATGTACCAGCTGGCCTACCTATACCTACTTATAGGTACGCATTTGAAGACCCGAGACGGCGTGCGGTTTTAGTCGGTTCAAGTCCGACATAACGACCCCCGCTGGCCAGCGGAGGGGTATCCGAACTAAAATGTGAAATAGCAATTTTTTATAAAGAAATAAGTATTGATGCTGATAAACGTAATTTCACCCATGATATTGATATTTGTGTTAGTCATATCCTACAGATAAGAAACTGCATTAAAATAATGAATATTTACAACTAGCTTTTGGCGGCGGTCCGCCTATAGTATATGCAATGACATCTATTAATGAGTTCCGATTAAACTAAGTACCTAACTAAAAACCTACTTTGTATCTGCGCAGGAGTTGAGTCCGATATCATGAGCCTTGACATAGTAGCTTTTACATTATTGGATGGTTTATCATGGGATCGACTGCCGTCTGACCCTCTAAACCCCAGAGGCGAGCCTGTGCCAGATCCTCGTCCGTCAATCAGCAGGTCCCACATAACTATAATAACGGAATAAAATCGAAGTAAGGACAATTTCCGCACGATAAAACAAAAAAAAAAAAAAGGTACTGTCCTTAAGAAATTATTTTTGGCTCGTTTGCAGTGGCGTAACTATACCATCTGAGGCCCGTGGCAATTTTTAGGGATTTTCTTTAGAAAAGCCCTATTGCTATCGAGTTGTCGTCGTCGTCGACGTCGTCGTTGCCAATTTTCTGTCACGGTTTTGGGTATGAAGGAGATAAGCTATCGAGTTGCTGTTTTCGGTAATAGATTCGTGCTGGGGTGAAACATTGCAAGATAAAGAAAAAATCGCAAAAAATGGCAAAAAAAAATTATCGCAAAATCGAAAAACCCTTGTATTTGGCTGAGCTCGTCTCAGGAATTCAACTTGTTTTTGATGGGGCCCTCCGGCGTCCCAGTAAAAATAGTCACGTTGAAATTTACTTTTTTAATAACCACTGATGTAAGTAGTTACCCAAAACTATTAATAATATTATCGGCATTTTAGTTAAATATCTAATAAGTTTTATTTTCAAGAGCATAGGTTCATAAAAATATTTATAATGAAATAACAATTTACTTTCAACAAAAACTACGAAAAATCAAGAATACAGATGACTAACTGTTATTCCAATCAGACAAAGAATGCTGCGCAATAGAGCCCTCCGTAAATAAAAAATATAAATCTGGGATTCCCCTACACTGAGAGGGCTGCCATATATAAGTACTTTTTTTAGTCCGTCAACCGATGACACTGAAAGTACCGTCACGTGGATTTGAAAAATTTATATGTATATTGATAGTTAATGGTATGCGTTTATTTAGTAAGCAGAAAATATGTTAAATAAAATTTATTATTATAAAAAACAAAAATGTTTTACTTTACAGCAGTTTTTGATGAATTTTTGTGCATTCAATAGGAAATTACGTGATTTAAGATATTTTTTTACCCCCTATCACACCGTTCAAATAGGCACGTTATACCCTTCCGGCTAAATGAAGTTTGTCATCAAAATATTCGCTTAAATCGCGAAATTTCCTTTGGAATGAACTAAAATTCATCAAAATCCGCGATAAAAATAAGATACAATTTTGCTTTTTTATAATAATAAATTTTATTTAACATATTTTCGGCTTACTAAGTTAACACTTACCAAGTTGATTTTATTCGTATAATTATTGTTAATTATCGATTTACATAATATAATGTTTTCATATCCGCAATGACATGGCTTTCTGTGTCATCGGCTTCTAGCCTATTTGGTTAACAAAATGAGGGAATTCCCCGATCGTCACTAGCTCGCCCGGTGTCACCAATGTACCGCGACAAAAAATGAAGCAACCAATGGATGCGCTCTGAAAATCGATATCTTTTTGTTTTGAATGTGTTAAAATTTTCATGATTAGTTTAAATTTGCATATGGTCTTTAGTTGTGCCCCACTTTGATTGATTTTAAGTATTTAAAAAAATATAATTTTTATGTACTTAGGTACAAAATTTTGTTAAAAATCTTAGGTTATTTCTGAGCTCGTAGCCTCTTGGGCCGGGGCCCTCTTGGGTCGGGGGCCCGTGGCATTTTGCCAGCCCTGCCACCCTATAGTTACGCCACTGCTCGTTTGAATAACAAACAAACTTTCAAACTTTTACATTATTATGTTAGGTGGATAGGATACACACACGTCACTAGGTATAAGCTACTAATCTTATCAGTCGTATCTTATGTATATATAGGAAATATATCTCTGGTATCGTTGTGTTAGTCATTTAAACGTACGACGAAAAATGAACACAAGAATTGTATCATCTATCTAAGTGTACTGGTGAACAGTGATAACTTTAAAATAAAATGGGCATATTTTGTGAGATTAATCTTTTTAAGCCACCGGGCGAAGTTTACCGACCAGGTGAGAATGTGGCGGGAGTGATAAAATATTTTATAAACGAACCTATGGAAGTTGAAAGGATTACAACGTCACTGAAAGGTGTTGGTATTATAGCTTTAACAGCTGATGCAAGGACTAAAAATCAACAGACCTACGTAACTGAACAACATTATATTGATATAGATACTATTATCCAAGATACAAGAACTCAGATTTCCCCTGGTTCATATGAAGTTAGATTTAACTACATTTTACGTCATAATATACCTTCGAGTCTGAGATTCAATAAGTTTTTTAACCTTTACGAAGTCAAGTGCTGCATTGCATACTACGTTCGTATCAAATTTCAAAGACCTGGATTTTTTGCATTCCATAAACATTTTAGAAAAGAAATCCACGTGATATCTGATATCTATCCAACATTATCAAGAGAACCCGTTATTTATGGAGAAAGTAAGAAAGTCATGCAATTTTTTTCGAGTAAAGACAGTATTGTCAATATCAAAGCAACCATAATAGACTCTGTATTACCATTTGGCGGTGAAGTTGAAGTAAATTATGAAGTGGAAAATAAAAGTCATGTATTAATTAAAAATATCACGACTAAATTGATGCAATTGTATGTATTTAAGTCAAGAGGGTACCGTACAATAGATTATGAAGAAGATGTACCAGGTACTGAGACGGAAACTACACCCATTACCTTTAAAGGTAATCAAAATCTAGTTATTAAGATAAGGGCACCACTAGATTTATATAATATACAGTACTCCATATTCGTTTGGAGAAAGTATTTCGTAAGAATTATAGTTAAATTACCCATACCACACAGGAATGTGGCACTCAATATTCCTGTGGAGATTGGAATTTGTGATGAAGGAGTAGATGAACATAAATTGGAACGAGTGAACCAAGATATAAGTCACAGTGGTGCACCTCCATCATATTGGGAAGCTATGGGTGAAGCGAGAGAAGACAATAAATATGGTGAACGTGACATAAGTGAACTTGACAATAAAAAAAGTTAAAAGTTAAATTTTCTCAGTAGTGTAATTTGTGTATAACCGTCCGAGTCCTGCTATTTTTAAATTCTAAGTGTTTGTGTGATAATGTTAGTTAGATAGGTATTATCTTATTACAATGTTATGTACCTACATACCTACTTACAATATTTTTTTATCTATAATGTCATAACGCAATATAATATTAAAAAAAAATGCATTATTCTAATGTTGTTATTTGAGTTCTATTACATATTGAGTGACATTAACCATTATATAATTTTACTATAGTTACCTACATACTTAATATTATTACTTAAGCCTACTATCTAGCCTAGCCTAGATATTGCACTAGCGCCCGATAAATATTGCGTTGCGGACAAATTCATAGAAATCGTCGTTATTTTTGGGCTTTTTGCAGGTCGCGACGCGATGGACGGACACGCAATATTACAAAGTATTAAAAAATTATGATATTGATACTTGAATATTAAGCGTAGGTAAATTATCGCCCTTGCGGATGTGATTGTGATCGAATAAATAATCCGTTTTAAAATTGTCAATATTGGGCAACTACATCGAGGTAGGTAGGTAGGTATATAAGAAGTCGTATTTTTCTGCTTCACACTTTTTTGAACCTCTTCTAATGGAATGTCCATGCGTGGTATACGTACGTGATACATGAGCTTAAGTATTGTAATCTTATCATTATTTGAATAAACTTTTAAGACAAAGACTTCCTTTTAAATTATGAAATACTAGCAATCCGCCTCCCTCGCGTCGCCGCTTCGGTTTATACGTCTGTTTTTTTAACTCAAGCCATCCATCGTACTTTACAAATGATGGCTATATAGACTATGTCCATCGGGGATAATATACTTTTCAAATGGTGTAAGAATTTTTCCAATAAGTTCAGTGGTGTCGAAGATTACCGCATAATAGGTAGAGGTCTACCAGAATCTCATGGCACATTGGGAAATAAAAAACTGTAGAGTGCAATACTGGGGAAATTGGACTAAACTATCTTGATACTTTATAATTTTTATTTATTTCTCATACATTACATAGCAATAGAAAATAGGTAGTATTAATTATTTAGACTAGGTCTAGATACATAATTATGTATCGAAACATTTCTAATGAATTGCGGTTATTAAAAAAAGATGGTTAAGCATTCAATCAACAGCTCAGCTCCATTTTCCATCAAAATAATAGTTATGTTCTCACAACAATCGACTATATTTATAAAGATTTAAGAATTGTAAAAAATCCGCTGTTGCAATCAATTTTACAATTTTATTATACTTATAATATACCAGCGGATTTTTTTAACATTCTCCCAAAATAATAATGCTCTGAAATGTATTAAAAATGTGCCCTACCTAATTAAATATGTACCCAATCAATTGAAACATCAATTCCGGCGCTTCGCCGGCCGCTGCCGGTGGCACGCTCGCTCGGCTCGCGCTCTGTTGGGGTCACAGTTCTAACCTAACCTAACCCACTTTACTTCAACGAAAGACTACAAAAAAAATTCGTCGAAGTAGTGGTCATTCGAAGATATATCTTGTCTGTCAAATAATCATAGATTATTTATATATGTTAGAAACAATGACTTGTCGATCTATGTGTTTTCGAAGTTCGCTACATGTCGAAGTACTGTACTGTCCATGTACTGTCTAAATTCAGTCCGTAAATGACAATATAATATATATATATATAATATATAATATAATATATAATATATAATATAATATATAGGATAATTTGACATTGCCATATTATAAAATAATCATTCTATTTATGGTTTTATGTCATGTAATTCTGGTAGTACTATCCAAACAAACTTACAAAAGTCGGCCTCTCGTTTTATAATATTAATAGGTATAGATTAGTATTTATAGACAGTATAGATGACAAAAACAACTATTTTAACTTTTAGAATCACTAATTATTTTATTGTATTTATTTTATTCCTAAATAAGAAACGGTTAAACTTACTCCTTGGTAAAGGCTGAACTCATAAATCCGGAATGGCTCTCTGCATTCAGCACCATAAACAACTTATTTATATACATGTATGCTTTTGAACGGAGCATGGTTGCCTGTTCTTATTGGCTCAGGCACACCTGTCAAATGATTTCATTTCAAGTCACAATCACAATAACTAACACTATTACCAAACTGGTTAGTATTTGATAGTGATAACTGAAAATCATACCTCTTCCTGCCACTCCCGGTGAATAGGGGGATTCCCCATCAATTTTATTATTGCGAACAAGTCATAGATTATTAAATATATACTAGGAAGTAGGAACTAGTCTTCACTTCAAGAGAATAGATACGAGCTGCCGGCAGCCGAGTTCAGTCAGTTTTGATTTTAATTTATTACTCTACAGGATTTGAGGTCAATATTAAATTAAGAAATCTATAAGGTGGTAGGTAATGTGTTGGTGCTTTCTGTGAGCTTGCATGGCAGTTTCTAATATTGGAAGCAGTTATTAAAAGAAAATTATAAAAACTTTTCGTTAAAGATGTGAAGTCAAGGATTGTGAATAACTTATTTAGAGCATATAATAGAAATGTTCAGCGGTCAAAATTTGTTGCTGCATGAAATTTGTCGAATGTTTACCAAAGATTTTACTAAAAATATACAACAAGTCACAAGAAGTTAATTTTAATATTAAGACATAATAATTATAAACAATTTTCTCAAAAGTGCCATATCTGTTTGTGAGATTTACTGTGCTTTAGTTTTAATAACAATGGGTATATTTTGTCAGACAAATCTATTTAGACCGTCAGATGGAATTTATCATCCCGAACAGGATGTGTCAGGAATGATAAAATATTCTTTAGATGAACCCATGGAAGTTTTAAAGATTATAACATCACTGAAAGGTATTGGTCGGATAATATTGACAGATAATGCTGGAACTTATCGTGAAACTACTTATAAAACTATTGAGGAATATGTTGATATAGATACTATTATTCAAAATAAAAGAACAGTTCTCCCAGTTGGTTCATATGCAGTCAAATTCAGGTATATTTTACCTCCAAATATACCATCCTCCTTAAAATTCAAAAAGAAGTTTAAGGATTATAAAGTCAAATGCTATATTAAATACTATATTCGCATAAAATTTGAAAGACCCGGCCTTTTCTCTTTTGACAAACATTTCAGAAAAGAAATCAATGTTGTGTCTTATGTAGCGGCAAAATTATTAAGAGAACCGGTTATGCATGAAAAAAAGAAGAAATTATTTCAGATTAGTCCATTTTCGAAAGGGGACAGTTATATCCTTATTACAGCAACTATTCTAAATTCTGCACTACCAATTGGTGGCAAAATCGTAGTGCATTATGCGGTTGCTAATAAAAGTCATGTAAGAATTGGTATGATTAAGACTAAATTAGTAGAAGCTTACATATTTAAAGCAAAAGGGCACCGTAAAGTGATACATGAAGAAGATGTTCTAGGCACTAACGTTGGAGAAGTTGTATCCTTAACCAGAGGACACACTCGAAACATGTCTGTAGAAATCAATATACCCCCTCATGTTTATTGTTTAGAGAATGCTATGATAGCCACTAGATATTATTTTGTTAGAATTTCTGCTACATTACCATTGATGCACAAGAATGCAGTACTTTACATCCCTGTGCAGATTGGTGTCTTTGAAGAAAATAGAGAACAAAATATGGCAGTACATACTACTGAAGTGGTGAGTTATCCACCTCCATCGGTGACATATAATGACCTACCTCCATCGGTGAATTTTGATGACCCACCTCCATTGGTAAGTTTTAATGACCCACCTCCATCATATTGGGAAGTTATGGGTGAAATGAATGATAATGAAGATGCCAGTGATGATGAACCTCTGATTGCATAGAAGATTGTTAATATGATATTTCCTCAGTAGTCTTAAGTGATATAAAAGGTTTAAGTATACTTACACATAGTTATAATTACTATTATGGCATTCCATGGTGATTGGGGCATACCAATCAACCCACACAATTCAAATTGTGCCAAAATTATGCCATAACCATCTATATATACATATATTCAAAGAAATAAAATTGAAGTGTATGTTTGTAATAAGATTGAAGTGTATGATTGTAATGTTAAAAAACAACTTTTCAATGAAAGCATATGAATGTGTATACAGTAGGTACTTACAATAAAACCAATTTTTTTCAACCTCTATATTTTTCTGTCTGTTTGTGTTAGTTAATCTCTGGAACTCTTGAATTTTGACGGTACCATCACTGGCAGATAGCTAATAATATAAAAAAGAATTAGGGTTTAGTGCAAAAAAGTAAAAACTCAGATTTAAGTTCACGCGGACGACGGACGAAGTCGCGGGCTCAGATAGTATGGCATTTTTTTGGTGCGATTCAAATTGGTATGCCCGGATAAAATTACTCAGTTGTAAGTTGATTTAAGTCTAATTTCTTAAATCATGATTCTTAATTTTGTTTAACAAAAATATTTAAAAATCCTTAGTTTTACATCTTGTATTGTGTTTAGGGACCCTTGACCAGTTTTTATATAATATATAGATATGGACACATTGGACATCCTATGACAATAAAATTATTTTGAGGTTCCTAGTTTTTAAATAAATATTTAACATTTGCTTACATTTTTAATCAATTACTGAATCTTGTTATAATTGTATTTTTATTACCTAGGTAGGCATGATATTAATCTATACAAATAAATAATATTAAAGTGTCTGTAACATTAAAATAGCTTTAAAGGTATATGGCACAATACACACAAAAACGAATTTATAAAAAAATTGTCTGTCTTTCTGTCTGTTGAACTTGGGTAATCTCTGAAACGGCTAGGCTGATTTTTGGGGGCTTTCACTGGCAGATAGCTGATGCTATATTAAAAGGCGTAACATAGGCTACTTTTTTAATATTACAGTTGAGCGGGTTTTACGCAAATTGCCCATACGAAGCCTGTAGAGGCCACTAGTCTCATTAAATTTAAAAAATCTCAGTAATGTATACTTAAGTATTTTTGTGATAATTATTACTGGTGCTTAGATGAGATATGTTTAATATCAAATTAGGTATGGGTCGTCCATTAATTACGTGAGGTAACCCTCGGTGAGATGTTGTGAGATTTCGCTCGCTCTCCTCCCCCCTTTCCCTTAGTCTCAAGTGATACTTTTGAAAATGTAAATTTTTATTTTAATAAGTAAATCTGTGCTCGATTGCGTTGGATATAATTATTTAAAAAATAAATCGCTCGTAATTTTGTTTGAGATACTTTTTTAGCGAAAATATTAATGTGGCATGAAGGTTATGAGTGTTATGACATTCGTTTATGAATGATCTTCAAATAGCGTCGTATGTAAACAAGATAAAATTTATGCAATTTTACAATGTTCCTTGTGGAAAAGTCGTGAGATTTATTGAGACCACCTTCTTAGCCACCTGAGATTGGGTGAGATTTGGGTTGACCCCCCCCCCCCCCCCTCCGCCCTCTAAACTTCTCACGTAATTAATGGACGCCCGCCTTTGACTATACAATTATTTAGTTATAACTATGTAAACCTAAAAAAAAAAATGTATTACATAAGTTAAAATACATTATTTTTTTATTATTTATAATTTCTTAATTTTATACCTATTTACATGGTAATCCTTTCTTTTAAATCCAAATTTCTTATTTGTATTTTTTTGATGTTCTTTTGTGTTATACTTTATACATTTTTTTATCTATATGAACAAATTAAACATATATCATTGAAGAGAATGATTTAAACCTACCTGACGCTAAACTGTGAGTTAAGTCAATGTTGTAAAAGTAAACACGTCTCTTGTATAAGTATAAACAATGTTAATATTCTCAATTAAACCATGTAATCAGAAAATTAATTGTATTTTGAATATTTCTAAAAATTATTTAAGATCAGGTCTCTTAATCCTAAACCGACCTATAGGTACATAATCTGGATAGGGATGACTTTCCTAACATCCTTAAAAAGGTTGGCCTTTTAATTTATAAAATAAAATATATTATATTTTGGTACCTATTCACGTCCACTCTATTTTATAATCTCAGATAATTTACAATTTCATTAATTTTTACTATTTTAGTTGGTCTTCTATTAAAAGCGGTTTTATGTATTTTTGTTTTATTTTTTAGTACAAAAAAGTAATTTATTGGTTATTTTTAATTTTAATTTTTAATTATTGTATTGTCATCGGTCCTTGATAAGTGTGCAAAATTTCAAATCAATCCGATGTTTTGAAGTGCTCCAAAAGCGAGTTCAAAGATTCCGTTACATACAAACATACATAGGAAGTTAATAAAAGCGTGTTAAAAATCAGAAGGTTGATTGAATCATCATGTGGTCGACCACGTTATCGTTACTGAATCAAAACCCAAAATTTAATTAAAACTAGCTGTTGCCCGTGGCTCCGCACCCGTGGAATTCTGATCCCGGTACCGCTTCCCATGGGAATTAAAAAATAGCCTATTGGTTGTTCCAGGCTATAATAGACCCCTGTACCAAATTTCAGCCAGATCGGATCAGCCGTTTCTGTGTGAAAGAGTCACAAACATCCATGCATCCTCAAAAAGTTTCACGTTTGTAATATTAGCTAAGTGACTAGCTCCGTCCGCTCGCAGAGGTCGGTTATAGTTTTTTGGTCAAATCTCCGGTTCTAATTAATCAATTGCAATCAAACGTATGGCAGATTTTACGTCTAACCAAGACCTTTCTAGTAGAAAAAACCGTATCAAAATCCGTTCAGTAGGTTTTGTTTCCATCACGAACAAACAGACAAGAAATACTTTTTTTGTGTTCAGAATCGTTCATTCAACATAACCCAATTTGTTTTTTAATATCTCCAAGTTACAGACACGACTAATTTCCATTTTTATAATAGTATAGACATACTAGGATATGTAAACAATATCATGATTCTTCGGGATCGAGGGGGATGGTTTCTTCGTACGTACAGCCTTAGCAGCCTAAAAGAGTCAGAAAAAATAAGCAGGAAAAATTAGGCTCAGACGTATAAAATCTCACTAATATCGTAAATGTGAAAGTTTGGCTGGATGTTTGTTATCAATCACGCCACAACGGCTGAACGAATCGGGCTGAAATTTGGTACAGGGATTTTTTATTACTGCCAGTGGGATGCCGTTTGACCAGACGGGTGATCAGCCCTTCTATGTGGGGCCATTTCACCCAATTCCCCTATAACGACTGTCATACATATTCGTATGGCAACCGGGACCGACATCTTAACGTGCTCTCCGAGGCACGACCAGACCAATGCAAATACTCATATTCATGCATACAAATATTTGCACTGAGCGGGGATCGAACCCGCGCCTCCTGCGTAGCGGCCGCTATCAATACCGCCACGCCACGGAGGCTGTCGTGTGTTGGTACAGGGATAGATTATAGTCTGGAATAGGAATACTTTTTATCCCTGGAATAGGTTCCCAGAAAAAGTGAGAACGGGATCAAAATGCCACGCAAATTTCAATTGACAACACGCTCGTTAGTTGTTTTATTATTACTCTTTAATATCCTGTTGAATGTTGATATGATATTTTTAGTAACGTGATATGAGTTGTGATGCTTGTTTATTCAATATATTCTGAGAACTGATAGCTGTATTATTGTCTGCAGTGGGCAACCTCTAACTTTGGAGAGGCGTGATGTAGCTCCATGTGTAGGTACATTCAACTACAAAAGTGGACTAACACTTAAATATTTACAAACGTTTTTTAGAGTTCCATTGCCAAATGGCAAAAAACGGAACCCTTATAGATTCGTCATGTATGTCTGTCTGTCCGTCTGTATGTCACAGCCACTTTTTTCCGAAACTATAAGAACTATGCGGTTGAAACTTGGTAAGTAGATGTATTCTGTGAACCGCATTAAGATTTTCACACAAAAATAAAAAATAAACAATAAATTTTGGGGGCTCCCCATACTTAGAACTGAAATTCAACATTTTTTTTTCATCAAACCCATACGTGTAGGATATCTATGGATAGGTCTTCAAAAATGATGTTGAGGTTTCTAATATAATTTTTCTCTAAACTGAATAGTTTGCACGAGAGACACTTCCAAAGTGGTAAAATGTGTCCCCCCCCCCCTGTAACTTCTAAACTAAGAGAATGATAAAACTAAAAAAGATATGTGATGTACATTACCATGTAAACCTCCACCGAAAATTGGTGTGAACGAGATCTAGTAAGTAGTTTTTTTTAATACGTTTTAAATCGTAAACCGCAATTATTATTTACCTTTCATCCAATCAACTCAAATATAACATTAAAAAAGCATTATTATGTTACTTGCTGCTACGGAACCCTTCATTTGTGAGTCTGACTCGCACTTGGCCGCTTTAATAATGAATACCATATAATTAATATACATATAGTTTTATAATCCCCAGAGGACGAAGTTAATATACTTCATGTTTTGTTTATTATTGTTTGATGAAAGGTTTAAGAGCTAAAGTGATTGATAGATTAGAATTTGTTAAGCCACTTTTGTCGTTAACTGTACGTATAATAAACATTCTAGGAAATTTTATAAATAACCATCTAGACCCAAACTAAACTAAGCATAGGTTGTAATATGAGTTCCAGAAAGTGGATACATACTTAGGTACTTTTTTATACTTTCTTTTTTTGTAAATACATACCTATGTATCTATTTACAAAAAACATATATATATAAATATATACAACATACATAGAAATACATTTATATATAGATAACTGACATGATTTTGAGTCATTACTTGACTCCTGTGATAAGTGGGGTGCATCTGTGGGGCCCAAGCGATCCTCACTGGCTAACCCAGTAGGTACACCTGATTGACGGACGGAATTCTGACCAGGTTTCCTCTTGGGATTGGGGGTCAGATGGCAGTCGCTCTCGTAAAATCCAAAATAAAAATAAATTATGGAAAGGAACATGCTAGCTTTGGATGCAACTGAAATTGGCGCTCGGATGAGGAGAAGCAGAATTGGCTCCTGTGTTAAAAATATTGCAATATATAGGTGCCGTCTAAACTAATTGCGGTAAAAGTTTGCACAGGCGTTTGAGACTAATTGAGATTTAAACCGGCCGGAGTGGTAGAAGATCTGCAACATATTCTGATGGAATGTGTGCGGAACCAACAACTGAGAGAGGTTCTACTGAGAAGTAATATAAGGGCAATTAGAAGATGCAATAGAATCCTGGCAAGTCCTCCGTCAGATACAGCATAGGACTTATTCATTATATTGTGCATACCTTTTTTTTTTTTTTTCGTGCGGAAATCCCTTCGGATACCCCCCGCCGGCCAGCGGGGGCGGTTATGTCGGGCTTGAACCGACTAAAACCGCATGCCGTCTCGGGTCTACAGACGCCGGGGTGTAAGGTTGCCCATAGAGCATATCCCTCGTACCCCGACTGACCCTGGGCCATCTCCGGTCTCGAGATGGCCCCCTTGGGTTTGGGAACCACGGTGTCCCCGTCTTGCCCCGGTTTGGGGGAGGGGCGCTAGTCGCCCCACCGTCCCGGCCTGCTTCTGCTGGGGTGACAGGCGGCCTCACCTGCACCCCCAGGCCTGCGTTCATGGAGGACGGAGGTGGTTAAGCGACCTCCGGCGCCTGACTCGCCTGCGACGCACGGCGAGCAAGTTGTGGAGCTCGCCCGGGAGAGTTCTAAATCTCTCCCGGGCGAGCTCCACAATCTCCTTCGCGACCATTACATGCTCGCAGAAGGAGGTGGCGGCGGCCCACGCGCTCGCGCTCCGCGCCATGGCCGCAATCATGCTGCCGAGCGAGAGGACTCCCACTCCGATGGCTGCCACGAGGTCACGCCTCGGCGCCTCCCACGCCGGGCAGTCCGCCAGCGTGTGCAGCCCTGAGTCCTCGCTTGCATCGCAGTGATGACACTCAGGCGTTGGCTCCTTCCTGATCCGATGCAGGTGGTCCCCGAAGCACCCCTTCCCGGAGATCACCTGCGTCAGTCGGTACGAGAGGCTTCCGTGTCGCCTCTCTAGTCAATCCTCCATGATGGACCTTACCGCTATTGCGGCGTGCCCTGTGCTTGGTCGCCCAAGTCGTTCCTTCCACTCCACCACGATGGCCTGGCGGAGCTGGGACTGCACGGACTCGATTTCCCGAGGCTCGGGGTTCCGTCCCTGCTCCCGCGCCTCCTTTCGTCACTGGTACAGTTGCGAAAGGGCTCTCGCCACCAGGTCCCATGGCGGAGTTCCGGCAAGGAGACTCGCCGCCTCGAAGGAGATCGTGCGGTACCCGCGGATGACCCTAATGGCCATAACTCGCTGCGGAGCGCGCAGCATCCGCACAGTTCTGGTCCTCAGGGCCATGGACCGCACGATCCCCGCGTAGAGTCTCCTGCAGGAGTCATCGGGCCCCCTCATGTTGGGCAACAGCCGAGCCAGAGTGAGAGCTGTGCCCTTCAATTTGAGGGCCAGACTTCGGATGTGCTCTCCGAAGTCCCATCGGCCGTCGAGCACTAGCCCCAAATATTTCATTTGGGGCTTGATGCCGATGCGATTTCCTTCCACGATGAGACTGGATCCCTCGGGTGGCTTGCTCCGAGGCCCATGAAAGAACAGGGCCTCGGTTTTATGCAGAGCCACCTCGAGACCCAGCCGCCGGATCCGCTCAACGACTTGGGCAACCGCGGTCGTGGCCTTTAGGGTCGCTTCGCGGTACGTCGCCCCGCACGCCGTCACGAGCGTGTCGTCTGCGTAGCATGTGACGGCGACACCGCCTACGAGCTCACCGCGAAGCACCCAGTCGTATCCGATGTTCCACAGGAGCGGCCCCAGGACCGATCCCTCTGGAACACCGCACGACATTTCACGCCGACCGAGACCGGTCACGGTTGGGTAGATGACGACTCTCTCCGTCAAATACGCCCCGACTATGCGGCGGAGGTAGAGAGGCACTTCGTGATACACGAGCGCCTCCCTAATGCAACTCCAGGGCAAGGTGTTGAACGCGTTGGCGATGTCCGGGGACACCGCCAACATCACCTCACCCCGGGCTACTGCATCCTCCGCCAGAGCCCTCACGCGCATGATGGCATCCACGGTGGAGCCGGTCCGTAATTTTACTTCGAGAGTTATATGTTCGATGAATGGAAAGTCGACAGAACGTTTGATCGAATATTGCTATTTCGAATGAACCGTTTATCGCCAAACGCAACTTCGACTGAACGTTTTATCGAATATTTATCAATCGATGGACTGATGTCCGAAAATTAGTAAAGTGGGTTAGGTTAGGTTAGAACTGTGACCCCAACAGAACGCAAGCCGAGCGAGCGGAGCGAGCGTGCCGCGGTAGCGGCCGGCGAAGCGCTGGAATCAGCTTCCTTTTCATAAAATTTCATGTCTAAATCTCATTCGAAACAGCAATCTATCGATTAATAAATATTCGATAAAACGTTCAGTCGAAGTTGCGTTTGGCGATAAACGGTTCATTCGAAATAGCAATATTCGATCAAACGTTCTGTCGACTTTCCATTCATCGAACATATAACTCTCGAAGTATGGCGGAAGCCATATTGGCCATCCGCCAGGTCCGGCCCCACTCTTGAGAGGTGCCTGACGAGGCGCTTCGCAATTACTCTTTCAAAGAGCTTGCACACCTCGTCGAGCAACACTGTGGGCCGGTAGGCGGACGGCGAGTCCGCCGGGCGCCCCTCCTTTCGGATGAGCACCAGTTTCCCCGTCTTCCACAATTTCGGAAACTGGCCCCGCTCCAAACATGCGCTGAGAAGCCCTCTCAGTCGGGGCTCGAGAGCGTCGTCGACTAGAGCTAGGATCCACGCTCGGCCTGGAATGCCGTCGGGTCTCGGGGCGGTGTGTTTTATATTGTGCATACCTTTTTTTTTTTTTTTTATCGTGCGGAAATCCCTTCGGATACCCCCCCGCGTGCCAGCGGGGGCGGTTATGTCGGGCTTGAACCGACTAAAACCGCACGCCGTCTCGGGTCTACAGACGCCGGGGTGTAAGGTTGCCCATAGAGCATATCCCCCGCACCCCGACTGACCCTGGGCCATCTCCGGTTTCGAGATGGCCCCCTCGGGGTATATTGTGCATACCTTTTTTTTTATCGTGCGGAAATCCCTTGCGGAATCGTGCGGAAATGTACATAAAGACATAAATAGTCAGGCCTCTTTCCCATGGGGTTAGGTAGAGACAACATCTTTCCACTTGCTATGTTCTTTGTTGTGTGTTGCTTGTTCTAGTTTCATAATGGTTTTCAAACTGCAACAGGTTCATGGCGTGGCTTGATCTGAACTTTCCATAAAACCTCCTCGATCTTATTGGCATAGGTCGATCGTTACCGGTTTGCCTAATCACCTCCGCTTCATTAATCTGTTCCAGCAATCTTCTTTCGTCCATCATCTCGACGAGTCCGAATTGATGACAGCAAATTTAAAATAAATGGCACTTATTCGTGAAAATACCTCACTTTCACTATATTTCACATAATTTGATTCCAGGGTAGACGTGTTACGCCAAATTTTGAACAAATTGGTAGGTTAGTAGGCTTGTAAAAACTTTGATTCAATTAACACTAGGGCACAGAATTGTATGGAGTCAATGACAATATTCTCCATGTACGGAGACATGCCCTTCTCCTTTCAATTGAACAGTGCCTACCTAGGTACCTTACTATATCACTCGCAGTCGAATTTTATCTTCAATTTTATTTTGCAATTGGAGGCAATCATATGCCTCCAATAGAAAAAAATTTGAAGATAAAATTCGACTACAATAGTTTTTCCCATCAAAGAGGCCCAGAATCAACCAATTATGATAAGCTTTTTGAATATCATTACAATAATAAAATAATACCTACTTCCTTCTACAACTTACGGAACGGTTCCAAGTAGCTAGTATATCACCTTTAGTTCTGAATCAAAATAATATTTCTAAACAGCCACTTGTAATATTCTGTCTCCCACGGGTTTTTGTTTCCGGATTTAATAAAATTTGACTTTATCTGCGCAAAATATCTATTGCGTGCTAAAAATATAATTTATTGTTAACCAAGAACGTAAAGATCGTGAGAGATCTTTAGTAATTAGCTTGGTAGACACTATGGTCAATTTTAAACAATGACAATTGATAATAGGAATTACCTTAATCGGTGCTTATAGCACTAGGGAACGTAACTCTGAAACCTAATCGTATAACAGCTTTAGGCTTTTAACTTTTCAATACACATACCTTATAGGTAATAAGCCAGTTCGTAGCTAAGTGGTAGGTTAATATATTGCAAAGTTAAGCAATAATAGCCAGGTCAGTCTTAGGATGGGCGATCATTCTTAAAACCGACCCGTCCGTGCCTCGGAGATAACGTGCTCTCCGAGGCAGTCGTCGGGTCAGATTGCCATACAACCATCTATGCAGTCGTTACGGGCAGTTGGAGCCCTGAACAGAGTCCAACAATTGGTCTATATAATATCGCCAGTGGATTGTGGATGTCAGATGGTAATTGCTTCACGGAGAATATTGAAGTACGGCCGTTTCGTAGTTGGACTGAAAGCCAACTCCAAGTGATGATGATTTATTATTGTAATTAATGTACCTATACCTACTCAGTGGACTAGAATAGGTTGATGATGATGATGATGATACCTACTTACAAGTCTCGTCTTCATCCGGGTGCCAGTCCCGGTTGCATATAAAGAAGACACTTTGGAGCCGGCTCTCTTATTCCACAACGGACAATATTATCAGATATTACCAATTACATTCATTTCATACCACAAATACCAATAAGGCCTATGTTCAGCAGTGGACTTCCTAAGGCTGATATGATGATGCCAATAATGGAGGGGAAAGAGAGTGGAACCCAGGCTCCAAAGTGCAAGCTTCCAGATGATTGAGCTACAGCAAAGCATGGCTGAGTTTACCTGGCTTAATATATGGGTATTAAGCACCATCACAATTTTTTAAAGAGTATCTACTATTAACCGAAACTATTAGTATTTACAGCCTCCAGCTATGCTAAGTTGCTTGTGTAAGGAGTGCAGGTTTCACGTTGGTAGTGTAATGGCCAGGATTCGAACTCAGGACCGTAAGGCCGACATCTTAACCACTAAGCTACCGATGCTATATTTTTGGGGCCAGTGCAGCATATCATGGGTGCTTCCGCTTTGCCGCACTTAGCGTCCCCACTAATGGGCGAAAGCTCGATACGTTCCTGTCACATTATTTTCTCCTCAGTTACTCCCTTTCTTACGATATCCTCTTTCTGGCAACCAATCCCTACTTCTACTCCTAAAGCCCATATATTCAGAATTTGGACGTATTCAAAAACATTACTTTCGTTTTTTTTCATAATTCGTATTTCATATCATCTTACTAAACTTTAACGAGACTCCTAAGACTGATCTGGTGTGCTAACTTACTTGGTTACACTTAGCCACGAGTCTGTAGCCCGAAACCTTCGTCAACAAAAAATATTAAGTACACTCCTGTTTGAAGTCTCATCAATATGCTAACTATTATATGCGTTTCCTAGTCATAAACCCGTAGAATACAAAGTTAAAACAGAATTGATGATCGCTATCTACCATTGTGTCTGTATCTCACGACCTCCCGGATCTGCCCAACGAAATTCAATTGTGTGACGATAAGGTTTGCTAGATGTTTGTTAATTATCATAAGCGTAGGTAAGTTTATCCTATAAAGGTATATAATACAAGTGTTTTAAAGGTTCTGTGTTAATTTGAATCAAGGAGCTAAGAGTGATAGATGTCTCTCTCACTCAGATTTGCTGATAGAAGCTTGAAATAGTTAATAATTGTTAATGAAAGCAGTTAGTATGCTTACTTTGCATAGAAATTTTAAATTGGAAAAATTCAACATCCAGGACGTCACTTGAACCAGTGACAATTCCTTTTCTAGGGCGAATACTCTGACCAACTGAGCTACCTGGACACATCCTAGAAAGTCCCTGAATACTGGGTTGTGCAGATATCGTCCGTGTATATAGATAGAAGATGCATTACAATACAAGTTCCTCTAGTACCAAATAGTGGTCAGTACTGTGGAGTCTGGGGTTTGACTTCACAGCTTCCTGTCGATAACTACTGATATTTAAATTATAAGACAAGGATTTTATATGATTAATATATTTATTCTTAATTATAACTCTACTGAACGTGTTTTTATGGGATTTACGCGAGGTTCTTTATATTTACTGAACGAACTAGAGGGTCGCGAACTCTGCTCAGTGATGGAGCCTGATACACTTTCACTTCTTGATATTCTCTTCTGCAGGATCAAGGACGGTGCCTTTGGTCACCCCCTGACTCGATCTGTCCGCAAACCTTTTGTTTTTTCACTACGCTCTTAATTTAAATTGATTTATACATTTTTATTTTAATATCGCTGACGCATGATGGCCAGGCAACTAACTATAGTGTTCGAAGGAGTCCGAACACTACAGTACACAAATGTGGTACCTACGCGTACGGTCGAATGGCATGATGGCGCCTGTCAGTGCTCGCACCGTGAAGATGCGGCGATGCCCTTCGAGCCAGCCATTGTGCCCTCCGACCTCCGTCCGCCCTGCCGATACTCAATGTTGTGAAATTTAAAACCTTAGAGATTCTTGTTATGATACAGAAAGTGGGCTAATCTGCGTAAACTAATGTACATAGGTACTTAAATATGCATCCAGATTTATTGAATTGAAATGATTGCCCAAAAAGGAGTACACACTCTAAACTCTTAAAACTCACTCACACGTCGAAAACGGTTTAAGCATAATAACCCTGAAAATATTTTTTCGGTGCCTGAACAGTTTTAGGCTTGAGATATATACAGAAATGACGTACGGCGAGGATTAGGGAGTGATTAGGGGTTAGGCATGGCACAGATAAGTCGCGGACGCAATACTTTTTTTAAAGAACATTTGTATTCGGAATTACTAGTATTCTCGTTAACTCTTCCAGCTAAGCTAAATTGCTTGTGTTACGAGTGAGTCGGTAGTGTAATGGTCTGGTTCGAACCAGCTCTTAACCACTAAGCTGCCGAAGCACTATTTACGATTTAGAAACTCACCCAGGAACCGTGACACAATTTCTGCTCTAAACAGTTTGTCTACAGTAGTAGTGTACCTACATAGAAGTCATTGGAAAAACCCAGTTTCCTGTGATACAGGTTTTACTAATAGCTACCTAAACTTATTTCAACTAGTTCTGTTTACTGTATTGTTTTTTTCTTTTTCTTGTATTCTTGTTCCACGGTGATGTCACCGTGGAACCGACTCCTCCGACTCCGACTTAACGACCTCCGTCCTCCATGAGTGCAGGTCTAGGAGTGACAGGTGGAGCCACCTGTTACTCTAGCAGAAGGAGGTCGAGGCGGTGGCGCGTGGGGTAGCTAGGTAAATACCTTATTGGCACCCTGTTTGAAGACCCGAGACGGTGTGTGGCGTTTATAATATTAAGTAGGATTAGAAGCATGTGAAAGTTTGTGAAGATGTTTGTAAGTTTGGATGTTTGTTACCCGATCATGCTCTAACGATTTAATGGATCTGGCTGAAATTTGGTACAGGGATGGATTATAGCTTGGACGCATAGGCTACATTTTATCCCTGGAATAAGTTCCCATGGGTTGCGGGAACGGGAACTAATTTCAACGCGGGTGAAGGAGCGGGCAATAGCTAGTACCTTAATAAAAGTATAGTGTAATCTAATGCTACAAACTACGTCAAGAAAATCCAGGTCACAAAGATCACACGAAAATTTAATGTCAGTTGCAGGTCTAACGGAGCGTGCAGCAGTTAGTTTAACATTGAATAGAGGATAGCAACACCAGGATGTTGCCCAACAAATATGACTCGAGATAGAATAACGATAAATTCATTGAGACTCAGCCCTATTGTGTTGAACACATTGTTTTTGTTTAGTAAAGTATTATAACTAAGAAGATTTCACGTTATACCTATGCACACTTAGCTGAGTTCCTCGGTTTTAGTCGGTTCAAGCTCGACATAACCGCCCCGGCTGGCCGGCGGGGGGCTATCCGAAGGGATTTCTGCACAAAAAGAAAAGTACTTGGAGTAGCAACAATTGTTTTAAAGGTTGTATCTACATTTTGGCTGCTCCATCATCATTATCCCCGTGTTAATCCCGATTGCGCCAGAAGCATTCACTATGGAGAATGGGGTTCGCTTTTCTACTTTTGGCGCTTAATTTCAGACGTTCCTCTGTATCCCTGGTAGTGAGACCAGCAGGCGTACCACGAAACGTACATCCGCAATTGCGGATCCACAAACAACACGAACGAAAGATCATTTAGGTACCATGATGTCGACCGGTCTCGGCCGGCGTGATATGTCGTGCGGTGTTCCGCAGGGATCGGTCCTGGGGCCGCTCCTGTGGAACATCGGATACGACTGGGTGCTTCGCGGTGAGCTCGCAGACGGTGCCGCCGTCACGTGCTACGCGGACGACACGCTCGTGACGGCGTGCGGAGCGACGTACCGTGAAGCGACCCTGAAGGCCACAACCGCGGTTGCCCAAGTCGTGGAGCGGGTCCGGCGGCTGGGTCTCGAGGTGGCTCTGCATAAAACCGAGGCCCTGTTCTTTCATGGGCCTCGGAGCAAGCCACCTGAGGGATCCAGTCTCATCGTGGGAGGTAATCGCATCGGCATCAAGCGATGCGATCGCGCTCCGCAGCGGGTGATGGCCATCAGAGTCATCCGCGGGTACCGCACGATCTCCTTCGAGGCGGCGAGTCTCCTTGCCGGAACTCCGCCATGGGACCTGGAGGCGAGAGCCCTTTCGCAACTGTACCAGTGGCGAAAGGAGGCGCGGGAGCAGGGATGGAACCCCGAGCCTCGAGAAATCGAGGCCGTGCAGTCCCAGCTCCGCCAGGCCATCGTGGTGGAGTGGAAGGAACGACTTGGGCGACCAAGCGCAGGGCACGCCGCAATAGCGGCGGTAAGGCCCGTCATGGAGGATTGGCTAGAGAGGCGACACGGAAGCCTCTCTTACCGACTGACGCAGGTGGTTTCCGGGAAGGGGTGCTTCGGGGACCACCTGCATCGGATCAGGAAGGAGCCAACGCCTGAGTGTCATCACTGCGACGCGAGCGAGGACTCAGGGCTGCACACGCTGGCAGACTGCCCGGCGTGGGAGGCGCCGAGGCATGACCTCGTGGCAGCCATCGGGGTGGGAGTCCTCTCGCTCGGCAGAATGATTGCGGCAATGGTGCGAAGCGCGAGCGCGTGGGCCGCCGCCACCTCCTTGCGGAGCCACCACCCTGCCACCATGGCGGAGCGCGCCCGGGAGAGGTTCAGAACTCTCCCGGCCCGCCGAGCCCGCAACATGCTCGCCGCGCGTCGCAGGTGACTCAGGCGCCGGAGGTCGCATAACGACCTCCGTCCTCCATGAGCGCAGGCCTGGGGGTGGCAGGTGAGGCCGCCTGTCACCCCAGCAGAAGCAGGCCGGGACGGTGGGGCGACTAGCGCCCCTCCCCCAATCCGGGGCACGACGGGGACACCGTGGTTTCCAAACCCGAGAGGGCCATCTCGAAACCGGAGATGGCCCAGGGTCAGTCGGGGTGCGAGGGATGTGCTCTATGGGCAACCTTACACCCCAGCGTCTGAAGACCCGAGACGGCGTGCGGTTTTAGTCGGTTCAAGCCCGACATAACCGCCCCCGCTGGCCGGCGGGGGGGTATCCGAAGGGATTTCCGAACGAAAAAAAAAAGGTACCATGATGTTACTTCGAATTTCGTTCTTTCGGTCGGGAATATAAAGTATGTTCGGGATGAAGATGTTATATCAAGGAGGTTTTCGTTTACAATATATTTCTGTTAAAAAAGAACTGTTATAAACCAATATATTAAAAAATACATTCCTTTGTATTGGATTATGATAACCTTTCGACCTTTTAAAATAAGTCGTATAATATCGTGTTTTCATTTTAATTGTTTTTTGGTGGGTTCTCAATTTAGCGGGTTCGGGTCGTTTCATGGTAGGGTTTAGGCCGAATGAACTCTCACGTCTTCGGGCCCGATTGTGGGATAAGCGCGTTTCATGCTACCGATTATCCGAAATTTTAGATCGCAATTGCGAATGTAAACCTACAGTTTGGTTAATACGATTTCAATATACGTAATCCTCAAATTCGTTAACAATAAAACCGGAGCGAATCAATCGCGACTTTTAGTAAATATTCAATGCGCACTTGGTTTTTGATTTTAAGTAGGTAACTACTACTAACAAAAGTACAGAAGGTATATTTGCGCACAATCAAGAATTGTGTCGTTTGTGAGGGATTCAGTCAGAATTTAGGACACAATTACAGTTTAACAGGACCGTAGTCCGTACAACCCGTTTAATGGCCAGATACGAAATGAAATGGGAGGTTTTCAGGGCTGTAAGGAGCAAAATTATTTTAAAGTTTACCCTGAGGCTTTCACCGTATGCGAATTCATCCAACGATCGCGGATTCAATCAGACAGTCTTTGTGGTAATTGGTCACACTTACATGTGATTAATGGACCAAAAGTACAATCGTTTTTTTTGGTATAGTTAGGTTTCCTTCCAGCTAACAGCACAGTGCCTTCTTGTGATAATAGCATTAGTAATTACGACTGCGTTCTTCTCTAATTAGAGATAGGTCTGATATTAAGAAGCTGCATCTTGCGGGGCTTTCTCCAAGTTTTACTTCTATTATAGTTGAAATAGGAAAAACTTTGGAAGAAGCTTTTAAATGAGAAAGCGGTAGTACTAGCGTTTTTGTGCGGAAATCCCCTCTGATGCCCCCCCGCCGGCTTGCGGGGGCGTTTATGTCGGGCTTGACTGTTTAAACTAATATAATGATCTCCTCGAAACAAGTAAAATGATTTTTTGTAGTACCTATTAATCTCTCAGTTAAGTAAGGAGTAGCTTCGAACCTATGCCACTAGGCTCACGTCGATACTTAGGGATTTTTTCACGTTGTCCACACCACTAAAGTAGTAAATGAGTTCACGATACGGTAGCCTATGGACGCTTGCTAAATCAAATGTCACTATAACTTTGCTTCCCACCGAGGAGACAGGAAAAGGCCTAAAAAAAATAGGATGAGAGTGAAAAAATTTAAGAAAAGAGAAAAAACCCTTTCTGCAATCCAGTAAAGCTGCTACGTTCTTAGCCTTGAATTGTTCACTAGTATTTCCTTGTCTCCAATATTAACGCAAACTGCACTGAAATTAATTCTTTTTCAGTGTGTCTTAATACATGTACTCCTTCATTCAAAGTCCAATCTTAATTGTAGGCTAACCAACTGGTAGCTATTGTTACCCATCATTATACATCTTTGGTGCACCAAACTTTTATATCGCACAAAACAATAGTGAGCGAGGAAGGACACATGCAAATACATATCTAACAGCCAGTATTAGTTGGACCCTGGGTCTAAAAGCGGATAGAGCAATTAGAAGTAAGAACAGAGGTCAGAGTTAGCTTTACAAGTCAGTAAGTACAATTCGACACTATAATCCGAGATGATCGCACCGGAACGAGCATTGTTAGGTGTGTTTTCATTATTCTACGGTTTTGAAAATTGTATTTGTTTATAAACGAAGAATGGAAACAAGTTTTAAGACATGGTCTTGAGTGTATGAGTAAAATAATTCAGACGAAATCTCAAGAGTGAATCAGACTTTTCAAGTTTGCTGAAAAATGTAAAAGAAACCTTCACACTTGAAAATAATAATAGATATCTAAATGAGTATAATTAGCTACGACCTCACACTAAGTCAATTAAAAATCACAAAACTTTTTTTTAAACTTACATGATATGTCAAAACGATTGTATCGCATTATAATGGAGTCAATCTTACCAAAGGTCTCACATCAGAATTAGACATTTATTACAGCATTGTGCTACATCCACAAGGCTCGACGGACAGGGAAGTGAAACAAACGCCGGACGCTGATATTAATTAAGTCGATAATGAACAGAGACCATTGACGATGGACCTTTTATGCGTCCTTGAGGTACACTTAATATCGTAGAATGAAAGAAAAAATTACGGAAGCGTCTCATACAAATTTCATGTACACACATTTACCGTACTTGAAACTTAGACTTGAAAATTATTTACATCATTTTTGTAGAATCTTGCGGCAATCTTCTCCTTCATCTGCTTACCCATTTTAGTCCATTGAAATATTACATTTTTTAGGCCTAACCTTGCGTTTTTTAGTGGACGCAATTTTATTCTTTTGATGTGTATGGTCATTGTAAAGCTAAAACCAAGTTTGTGGGGTCGCCACCCTTGTCACACGGCCGCCATCTTGAAAATAGGGGTTGAAATGGTTTTTACGATATATCTCTTAAACTATTTATCTGATAAAATTAATTTGGAACTGGAGAAGGAAGGGGTGTTAATGTCGGCGGTTCATCATCAAAGTCATTTTCATTTATTAATTCTGAGAGCCCCATTACGTTGCTGCAAGTCTCTCCAGAACAATGGAAGTACACTGCAGAACATTCCAGCCCTGCTTTTCCGACATCCACACATCGCTCCAGTTTCCTTTGCATTTGCAAAAGATCAATTTTAGAAGCTCAGGGGGTGCTGGAGGTTTAGAGCTCTGCACTGGCATCAATAATTTTCCACATTTTTTTCCAGCCCCAGTCTCCAGGATCATTATTATTACCAAGCCACGACTGGACCTGATGGTAGACTCGGAAAGTATGAAAGCGAGCTGTGTATTGTATTGGGAAAGTGAAGATAAGTTAAATGTGCTTATTGTCACTTGGTAGTGACAATAAGTTTGTATCTTAGACTGTCAAGAGAATTATCATCTTTATTACCACCGTATAAAGAGATATAAAAACGTTTCTGAACATTTTCGCTTATAACTTTTTTATTTATAGTTCTACGACAAAAAGTTACTGGACCAAAGTTGTAGAGAATTTACTTTGCAACAAAAATTGTTAACAATTTTTTTTATCAGATAAATAGTTTAAGAGATATATCGTAAAAACCATTTCAACCCCTATTTTCAAGATGGCGGCCGTGGGACAAGGGTGGCGACCCCACATACTTGGTTTTAGCTATATTCTGACCACCCCTACACATCAAAAAAATAAAATTGCGTCCTCTAAAAAACGCAAACCAAAATGTAACTTTTCAATGGACTATTTCCAGAAGGAAAGCCTGCGCCAGAGTCTCGTCCTTCAATCAGCAGGTGTATGAGCTTGCAGGTGTGATTGGTTTGCGCCCCGAAGATCTAGATAGGCCTTACACCTAATCTTGTGCCCATAATTGACTACGGTGCATTAGGAATAATTAATCAAACAATGATATGATAGAATCGTCAAAAGCCTATTAAAACACACTGTGGGTTAGATGGTGATTGGACAATTGAATCCACACGATGAATGCATATTACTAGATATACTATTTCTGTGTTAATTAACTGATATGATAATAATGTTCATTGTTAAACTATGTCTAATGTTAAATTGTCTGAATGAATGCCAGGCCGTATGAGCATTTAAAACTCTTAAGAACGTGTGATATTTTGCAGTTATTTGCGATTCCTTTGTGTGCATAAATGCATATGGTATCTATGTGACAATAATTAAGTACTTAGTTGGTGAATTTTATAATAAAATAAAAAATCCTTTTGAAGAGTAAGTGATTCTAAAATGGTTTTTTTTTTGAGATTTAGTTTTTTGTAAAAGAGGTCTAATTTTATACTATATTTGAATTTTCTGCGATAAGGATATGATTTATAACTACTAAAATAGCGACCTCAAGCTAAATACAATGTAAAAAAGATAATTTTTATTGTGGTTTTGTTTCATAGTCAACTTCTGTTATAGTATCTACATAATTACCTATTATGCATTCGTATTACACGAAATTTTAAATCACTAGTGCATTGTGTAGTTCGTAACATTTAATACGTATGACTTTGGGTAGTATGTTTTAGTATTGTTTTCGTAAAAAATAATGTAAAGGTATTGAAATCCTAGTAATATTATAAATGTGAAAGTTAATGGAGATGTTTGTGAAGATTTTTTAGGAATTAGTAACCGAAATGACTGTTTTTTCGTTAACCCCTCCAGCTAAACTAAATTGCCTTATTAGGCCACCTTACACCCTGGCATTAGAGACCAGTGACGGCGTGCGGTTTTGGTCGGTTCGAGTCCAACATAACTACCGCCACTGGCCAGCAGGGAGTAAACCTGGGTATTACCGTAAAAAACCACAAAATAGCATAGTATAGGCATAGAAATATCAAAAAATCCAAGATTATGATTATGTAAATCGGTTCACCCAGTCTCGAGTTTAAGGTTGCCAACCCTTCGAAGTTCTTCGTACAAGTACCAGATTTATGATTTTTCGTACCTACGAGGTACGAGGACACTATCAGCCTCGTACAGTTATGTAAAAGATTTTGTTATCTGGGAAAGAAACATGGTTTTTCATTGCAGACAACTTTATGTTGCATGAAGTTAGTAGATACAGTAGTATTCAAGTCATTAAAAACAAAAACATTCTATGATTACTTAGTTAACCCGAGAAATTCGTGTGAAACAAAACATTATATTAGTCATTATACATAATTACTTAAAATAGTATTGTCATCTTTTCTTTGTTCTTGTTGTACTGTATAAGTACTAGCCAAAAACAATTTTTGACTAAAAAAGATCATTTTAATTATACGAAAGTTAAAAGAAAAATTATACCAGTGAGTATGTTCGGATAGCCCAGTGGTGTACGTAACGCACTGCCGAGACTAGGTCTCGAGTTCGATCCCCAGTCACCCCGGGCACACACTTCAGAGTTTTCGTAGTTATGTGTATATTAAAAATGTTGATTATCGCTCGCTTAGTAATGTGCCCGTAAATGGCAATAGGCTCGGCCCCTATTACATTGGGACCTAAACATAACTGGCGAATCGTGGGTGTGTAATACACCTCTGCCTACCCCTTCGAGGATACAGGCGTGAAGTTATGTTGTGTTATGTATGTTCGCATCAGTTTCAGTAAAAAAAAAATCCGTTCCCGCAGGGGGAACGCACAGGTAGATTTCGTGAAGCAATTAATATTAGTTATTATTAGTTATTAGTTATTTAAAGTTGTTGGTATTCATGTATACTATGGGATAAAATTAGAACGGTTCGAATATCTTTCATGGAACGTGAAATTTTGAGGAAAAACTGATTTCACAAAAAGCGAGGCCCTACCGTCCCCTTAGGCCGGATTCCACCAATTCACGAACTAAGTTTACACCCAAGCAATTTTTGACCGCAGTTTGAAAGCGATCGGGGCAAAAATGCGACCGTGAGAGTGCCGCAAATTTTGGGAAGTGGAACCATACATACATATATATATATATATATAAACTTTTTGACCAGTGGTCGGACTCAGGGGGTCATAACTAGACCTACGAAGAATTTTTTTTTAAATTCGACAGTAGTCAAGAAACCAATAGGTAGATCGATTTCATCGAAATCTACCTAAAAACAGTCCCGTTACAAACAAAGCAAATTACGTTTTATTGGTCCTTAATATAAATTATAAGTAATATTCATTACTCAAATTAATAATAAAGATTCTTTTTAGATGCTTATTGAATGTACGATGTTTGACAAGGAGATTTTTAGATGCTTTGTACGAGAAAAAAAATTCTATGGTTGGCAACCCTGCTCTAGTTATAAACGATATTACTAATAACTTTGTTTTATATATATACAGATGAAATAACACTCAGATAACAATGAGAAGTACAATTTTATTCTAAGATTATAAATAATACTACAAACAATAAACTAGTTAAAGTCTGCACTTGATCAATGTCATCTTGATTTTCGTACTGATTTCTACTTCACGATTTTTTTATGACCAGCATTCTGTTTTTATTCTGTTTTCTCCACTTTGCACGATCTTGGGTATCCATGGTAGTGAGATGACATCCCTTATGACGTCAAACCAGTCCTTTTTGGATCTCCCCTTCCAACCCGGCGGAAGTGGCATGGCCAGACATTTGTTATCTATGTAAACTGTCGGCTGCTGCAAAACGTGGCCGTGCCAGTGAAGGCGACATTCCTGCATTTTATCTGCGATATCTCGAACATGGACATGGACAGGGGCGCGATCTTTGCGTTTGACTCCGCACATACACCGCAGCATATTCATCTCTGTGATACGTAGCTCCTGCTTGTATCGCTCCAGCAATGGTCACGCTTCACACCAGTTTAAAAAGGGCTAAAGATGATTTTATAAACCTACCCTTTCAGCTTAACTGGCACTTTGGGGTCACAAATGACACCAGTTATCTCACGCCACTTCGCCCACGCGACAAATCAAATCCTAGGTATTTAACCTGGTCCGTGCACTCGACCGAGTCATCGGATCTGTAGAGTTCAACGGCTTGTACTCGGTCTTCGCCACATTTAGATTCAGACCGCCGTTCTCGAGCGCCTCCTTGCATGTCTTCACACGTCGCACTAATCTGTCTCTGTTCGCGTCCGCGATATTATTATCATACATGTCATGGAGGCTGCTTAAGTGAGTTTCTGATGCTCTCCGACAACACGTTTTATATCACGATGAACAGAAACAGACTAAGGAAAGATACCTTGCGTACCCCGACTGTGATGGGGAAGGGTTTCGTGTCGCTAACGGCGGTTCGAACCACGGAATCGGAATCGTGTTCCATGTCTCGGATGATGTCAATATAAGATTCCGGTACCCCTTTGGATCGCAGTGCCCACCAGATCATCGCGCCAGGAACACAGTCGAAGGTATTCTGCATGTTCTGAAGGCTTCGTCCTATATTTCTTCGCAACGATCCTTAGTGCAAAAACAGGGTCCATGGTCGCGTCATCGGAATGAAATCCATATTGACACTCCGAGAGTGTCCACTTATGTTACACCCGGGAGTCAATTAGCCTCTCGACATAGTAGATGTTGACCCTGTTTCAAAAACATTACTGATGTAATAAGAAGTATCTACTGAAATAGTGCCACAAGGATTGATACTTGAGACCACAGGCTTAAAGTCATCTAAATACCAAGTGAGTATTAAAAGCAGTTTGAGAACCGAGCGAATATTTTTGGCCGCCTCTGATGACATCACACAAACCATTTTGCTGATATCATCATCCTCAGAGCCCTCCAGTTCGGGTCGGCTTTTTCCGTCTATTTTCCGTGCAGCGACTGCCATCTGGCCTCTACATTGTATTGGCGATATCGAACTTCTGTAATTAAATAAATAAATAAATAAATAAATAAATAAATAATAAATAAATAAATAAATAAATAATAAATAAATAAATAATAAATAAATAAATAAATAAATAAATAAATAAATAAATAAATAAATAAATAAATAAATAAATAAATAAATAAATAAATAAATAAATAAATAAATAAATAAATAAATAAATAAATAGACCCAAACTAAGCAGAGCTTGTCATATGGGTTCTAGAATGTCGTACGTACTTAAATACTTTTTTTTTTGTAAATAAATACATATTATACATAGAAACACCCAGACCAATGCAAACATACATATTTGCACTGAGCGGGAATCGAACCCGCGACCTCTGGCTTAGCAGTCGAACGCACTACCGCTACGCCAAAGAGGTCGTCAAATTACACCAGTTGTTGCATTTTTAGGGCTCAAACTATCCGTAACGATGCCATAGATACTCCAGTATTGCCATTTACTGATAATACTTACTGTAAACAGAATTATATCATTGCAATTAGTCGATAAAGTTTGGCGTTTTTATGATGTCTCTCGACTGGCAAGATTAAGAAGGCTGAAGTAGGAGCGCAGAAAGACGTGAAAAGTTTATGTACTGAGCCAGTTTCCCCACAAAAGTTACTGTCATAATTATCTTAGCGTTGTTCCCGCCCGTATCCGAGGGTTTGAACTCAGCGTCCACGGTCCACTTACTCCTTCTGCTACTTTTGATTTGGCTTCTACAGCTTTTATGGGAGCGAATGCTACCGTGTGACCTCCCAACTCCGAGATGCAAGCCTGCGCCAGAGCCTCATCCGTCGATCAGCAGGTGTATGTATCGGGTTGCAGGTGAGGTTGGTTTGGAACCGACTGTCATGGTAGGGCCCCATAAACCCCTGCAAGGTTACTGTGGTTCATGGCTGTGTGTTATTTTTCCAATAATATTTATTTATTTCATGGAACAAAAAACAGATATACATTTAAAATTTATAATATAGTAATGTAAATTTATTATAATATTTACTAATGTATAACCCACAACATTGTCCTCGTGTTAATAAAATAATATTTTCTTTTTATTAATAGATGCCACTATATCAATATACTCGTAGGTCTAAACAAAACAAAGTGGTCTCCTCGTTAACTTTATGGTTGTGTGCTCTCTAGATAAATAGGGCATTTCCGGAAGAAAAAAAAATAAAAAAGGTACAGTTGCCCTCGCTTAACGACCTCCGTCCTCCATGAACGCAGGCCTGGGGGTGGCAGGTGAGGCCGGCTGTCACCCCAGCAGAAGCAGGCCGGGACGGTGGGGCGGCTAGCGCCCCTGCCCCAAACCGGGGCAAGACGGGGCACCGTGGTTCCTAAACCATCTCGCAACCGAAGATGGCCCAGGGTCAGTCTGTGTGCGAGGGATATGCTCTATGGGCAACCTTACACCCCGGCGTCTGTAGACCCGAGACGGCGTGCGGTTTTAGTCGGTTCAAGCCCGACATAACCACCCCCGCTAGCCCGCGGGGGCGGGGGGGGGGGGGGGTATCCGAGGGGATTTCCGCACGAAAAAAAAAGGTACAGTTGCCCTTCGGTATCAGCCAAACACATTCCAAGGTACCGACTCTCTTAGCTCGATAACTTTACATAAAATGAAAATATAAGATAGTACAGTGGATAAGTTTAATAACAATATCTATAAAATACCTATAACTAGTGGAGCAGAGTCAATATTACTGGATTCTTACTGGCTTTGTAGTATATCTATTATTTCCCAACCTATATAAATGTAGATAATGGTGAGTATTAAAAGCACAGATAGGTATATTATTATCTCATTAAAAGTATGGTGTTTGGGGTTCCACAGGGATCCGTAGGGATGTCCGCGTGAAAAAAAAAATGGAATCTCACCATGATCTTCGGGACCAAGGCCACCTCACCTGAAGTCGGTACAGACCTGCTGATAAGGGAACGAGGCTCTGGCGCAAGTTTTCCTTTCGAGTTTAGGGGTTTAGATGGCAGTTGCTCCCGTTGAAGTCGAAATAAACCGAATTATGGCAATGAGGATTAGGAGAGCGGTCCTCTTGTACCAAAGTGCAAGCTTTAGATGCAATCAGGTTTGGCGTGCTAGAGGAAAGACTGCGCGAGAGTATCATCCATCAATCAGCAGCTTGCAGGAGACGCTGACTTCACCCCCGAAGGTCTTGGTTTGATCCAGATACACCGCCAATAATAATGTCTCAATATTAATTATTTAGTAATAACTAGCTGCGCGACCTGATTTCGCTCCGCTTCAATAATAGCACCTTACCGGTGGACTTTCCTAAATTTTTCTTTCACACAAAGCTTGTCCTGATAATAAAGAACAATTTGGTGCAGTCGTTCGGAAATTATGCGCGTGCGTACACTCATTTTTATTCATATAGATATATACTACTCATCACATTTTGCAAAGATATTGAAATAAATGTAAACGATTAGTTCCTCATCACAAGTAGAGGATGTAGTGGCCCCTGTATCTCTAGTAGCTGCATCTCCTCGTACAGGCTTCACTACACTGACAGATAACCTATAGCGAAGATATACAAAGACACATTTATGATATCCGCGTGGAATACTGTTCCCGTTCCCGCTTCAAATATTTCAGAGATAAAAAGTAGCCTATGTGTTATTCCAGACTATAATCTATTCCTGTACCGAATTTCAGCCAGATCTGTTTAGCCGTTTTTACGTGAAAGAGTAACAAACATCCATTCTCACAAACTTTCGCGTTTAACACATGAATTAATGCAGCAAAACAATAAAGATAAAAAGCGATCAAACGCAGCTTAGTCTCAAATAAACGAGCGTCGGTAGCTTAGTGGTTCAGGAGTCCAGAGATCCTGGGTTCAAATCCTGGCCTTTACACTACCGATGTGAAGCCACTCCTAACACAAGCAATTTAGCTTAGCTAGAGGGGTTAGGGGAATTAGTAATTTCGGTTCATAATAGTCTTAAAAAAAAACTTGTGACTAGCCAACCCCTTAACGCCAATGGGTAAAAACGGTGACTTTTGCAGACCTGAGAGGATGAAAACTTCTATAAAAGGTACTCTGAAAGGTGGTGGGTTTCGTTGCTTTAACTCCGTTTACTGCATAGGCCAGACGTGATAAGTAGCTCGTGCCTCGCGTATACTATTCAACAGAAGAGGAGGCCTTGCTCACCTTTATTGTAATTTATTGCAATTGTGTATTTTCCTAAATGTTTCCCAATTGTAAATAGTGTTAAAATGTTGCTTTAATAGTGCTTTTGTTTATTTTTATAGGTTTTTCAAACGCAAGGTAAAGCTTTTTCATGAACAAATACTGAATACAAAATACCAGCAAATGTAGATTCGCCAGCATTGGCTTCGGTCCGCGGGGAAACTTCCGGCAATAGATCTGATATCATAAACAGCGTTTGGTTTTTGGTCGATTACACTCCAACGAAAACGATGCGGCGAGTCCTCGGTGGGTAATTTGTAACAAATAACTGTTCATGAAAAATGTTATTAAATTCTGTGACACGATTACATTCCGAAACATTGACGGATAAAATTCATATTTAGGGCCCGAGACACGTTTTTTTTTATACGTGTGGAAACCCCCACGTGCTACACCCCATTGGTGCCGACAATGGGGTGCGCGTATCGGAATCGGACCGACTAAAACCACACGGTGTCCTCCCCAAGTGTCCTTTGCCGGGCACCCCGGGTAAGCCCTCGAAATTATAACCCCAGGGTTACCGGTGGACTTTGGCCGCAACGGTGGCCTCGCCTGGTGGGGTCGGGTTTTATCCCGATATATTCAATCCTTGACCACGGAACAAGCTGTGTCGAATTTCTCTTCGGTATCTTAATCTTTTTGCCATTTTTATAGCTTCAAGTGGTGTACAAACCTTATAATAATAACAATGACGTCCGTCCGTTTTCACGCGGTATGCCTTCGCTGGACGCTCATTTTTACCGCCATATATAAGCCACACATTGTTTTTTACCCGCACAGTAATCCCAAACTCGAACGAATATACAAGATAAGTGTGTGATGCAATAAAGTAAAATAGTGAAAATGTATTGGACCATTAAAAGTGTGTATTTAGTGTGCTTGTGTGCGACAGTAAGGACTCAGGTAATTCCAGGGAAAGCTCGCGTCAGTGATGGAGAATACAACAATGTGAATCCCGATGGATCGTTTGATTTTGGGTATTTTATTCTTTTATTATTAAATTTATTTTTCAATAGATCATGGCTAATTGTGGAATATTTTTCGGTAAAATATTTTGAAAATAAGAGCCAAATGGCAAAAAACGGAACCCTTATAGATTCGTCATGTCTGTCTGTCTGTCTGTCCGTATGTTACTTTTTCCGAAACTATAAGAACTATGCTATTGAAACTTGGTAAGTAGATGTATTCTGTGAACCGCATTAAGATTTTCACACAAAAATAGAAGAAAACATTAAATGTTGGGGTTTTCCCCATACTTAGAACTGAGACTCAAAATTTTATTTTTCATCTAACCCATTCGTGTATGGTATCTATGGATAGGTCTTCAAAAATGATATTGAGGTTTCCAATATCACTTTTTTCTAAACTGAATAGTTTGCAAGAGAGCCACTTCCAAAGTGGTAAAATGTCTGTCCCCCTCTTCCAAAGTGAAAAAAAAAAATATGATGTACATTACTATGCAAACTTACACCGAAAATTGGTTTGAACGAGACCTAGTAAGTAGTTTTTTTTAATATGTCATAAATCGTTAACCGCAATTTACCTTTCATTCAATCAACTCAAATATAAAAATTAAAAATAAACATTATAATGTTACTTGTTGCTACGGAACCCTTCATGGGCGAGTCCGACTCGCACTTGGCCATTTGGCCCCTTTTTTCCAATCTAAATCTTTAAGAGTACAGTTCTATAAGTGTCGGTCGCTTAGTGCTTAAGGATTCGGCTTTCGATCGAGAGGGTTCGAATCCTGGCCATTACACTACAAGCAATTTAGCTTAGCTTGAGAAGTTAAGGGGAATACTAAGTAATTTCGGTTACAATTTATTGGTTTTATTGGTTGTTCGTGCCCGATGTCACTGAGTTTCTTATTTTTCCTGTGATACTTCTAAAATTTCCTTTCACAGTAAATAAACCTTGTTCTGACAATTAAGAACTCATCAAAATACGAATAATCCGAATGGTTGAGCTGTTGTTTAGTTTCAAGCTTAGCAACAAATTAAGAGCATCTTTAGTTATATCAATCAGCCAGAATATTTACAGAAAATCTAAAATGTTTCACCTCAAAGTATTATTCAGTAGTCTATTTACTTTTTATGGGTTTCTGATAATATATAACACCCATAGATAAGTTACTAACATAGTCCGTAAGGTTTTGTAATACTTAATAACAAATATGGATCATGTTAGAAATAAAAAAAAAATATTAATATTATATTTTTAATATTTCAACTTCAATTAAGCATCACATATAAAAATAAAGATTGACAATATTTAATTCATGAATTTGTTTTATAATTCATTTTACCAATGCTGCTGTAGGTGTGTGAAGTCCCGGATTCCAATTTCGGACAACGTACTTTTTGAATTTTTCTTTGATATTCGGGGATATGCAGACTTAACGGACTTGCGTCTATTAAAAGAATCGTCGGTAGCTTATTGGTTAGGTAGTCAGTGTTGTAAATGATAACTCACTGTTTGTTACTAGCAGAGTTTATTATGTTTTACAACAATAGACTGAACTGTTATAGTACTAATTAAATAAAGTTTAATTATAATGGCGGAGCTCAACATAACGCAACAAGGGCGGAGAAGGAAGGGGTGCAGTGTTGCCACACACTTTTACATGACAAAAAAATATTTCCCGCCATACATCACAGATTATACAATAAACAAATAATTAACTTCCAACAGTCAGCCTACGATCGGGAGATCCCGGGTTCGAATCCTCGCATTCCTAGCTATTACACCCCGAAGTGAACCCACTGCTAACACAAGTAATTTAGCTCAGGGGAAATACGAGTACTAGTAATTACAGTTACCTACTAATATTCTTTCAAAAAAATGTTACTTCCATCTTACATAATACGGAAATAAACAATATTACCACATGAGAATTAAAAAAATCCTTAAGCAAACCCATCTGCACTGTTCCCAGCCTTCTGAGATAATTACCATTCGGTGATGATGTGGAGGCATTGTATGCCGAATGTATGTAAGGGTCGATTGCCGCTCTGTAAAAATATTTGTATGCTATCTGCAACAGATCTATTTCTCAAATTCGATTTTATTGGTGAAGGAAAATATAATATATGGGAAGCTGCTTATCTGTCTAATTAATGTTCTCGAAGTCCACTATGGCACATAATTATATTATTAAGCGTGAAGCGTCTTTGGTTTCAAAGTTGCATTTCAAACAAATGATACTCCTCCGAGACCGTTTGACCGATCTCGACCAAATTTGCCACGGTGATCAATTAGACATTACTGAGTGTCGTAAGGGGTCGAATGTCCAGATCGGTCTTACCATCGAGGAATAATCAAGGAAAAACAAAATCAATGGAAAAAGTCGACCGGTCACGTTGACCTATTGTTGCATAGGCAAATCTCGCTACGCTTAAGTTTGGGTTGATTGCGAAGCTGGTAACCGTCCTAGTTATTCAGGGATGATTATGGCATAACTATTCTCGTACCAAGGGAGATCATTGTTCAGTAAATGTCATTTGGTCTGGGTATATCTATGTGTAGTACGTATTTGAAATAAAATAGTATACATAAGTATGTTTATGTGCTGGAACCCAATTGCAAGCTATGCTAATTTTTGGTTTAAATTGGGTTCTGTAAAATATGCTATAATATTTATTGAGCTGAGTGAGACGTAGTCGAGCGAAAGCTCCTCATACCAGACTTCAGGATTTTCTTTGTCACAGGTCTCCTCCTAAACTACTAATTCAATCAGAACCAAATTTTTCATGATTAAAGAGGTCAATCAGAGGAAGGTTTATGGATATATTTTGAAAAAATTAATGCTACCACAGAGGAATGATCACCGTTAAAAAAATTCCAGATGGAATTACATAATAACCACTCGAGACACTGTGACTAAACTTTACACGCTCAGAAAGCATATCCAGAGTTATGACTTTCAAAAAGAATTTTCAAAATCGGACTTGCCACGGAGGAATGATCACTGTTCAAAATTTTCAAATACTGATTCCGCAATAGCGGTCAAATCTATTGGACAAGTTTTGGCGCCAAAACAGTCGTCCAAAATTCCTGATAAATAAATCGCTCTTAATAATTCAAATCACGATGTCTCACTCAGCTCAACATTGCAAGCAGCGATTCGCCTTGCAGACCTAGTTTATATAGTTAATGAAAATGTATGCATTATAAGTATTTAAACTAAAATATTAAATACTTATAATGCATACATTTTCATTTTCAAATTTCAATTCCCATTTTCAAATTTCCAGATATTAAAAAAAAGAAAAGTAAGCATATAATAAAATATCATTGAAATTACCATAACCTATTCATCAAATAATGTTACTTCTGCAAAATCTCTACTTTACAGGGCAGTGAGAAAAAAGTATATTAGAATTATACAAAAAAGTAACTCCAGATCATAATCACATGTAACTAACTTTATTCTATGCACCACATGGATTTCCTCATATTAAAATTGAGAAAAAAAACTTATAATTGACTAATTGTAATCTCTCTTAACGACATTCAAGGATTTCAAAATCTTCTATTGTCAACCGTTTTTTTTACTTTATCGTTATAATGCATAGACTTGATCACAAAGGCCACTGAATGAATGCTATCTGATCTTAGGTACGCAAACAAAGACCGAGGGGCTAGCTACCATCTAGCACATGGTAACACTAACGGGCTGGTCGGAGGAAGATTTGGCGCCAAGGATCCTGCCACAGATACAATAAAGGAGACTGTGTACACGGCGGGGCCTAGAGGGTGAGTTATTATTGCTTTTTATATAGTTTTAATAATGTAAATGGGTGAACAGGGCCCTAGAAACATTTTTAAGACCCAAGCCGACCTTGCCTGGTAGTCGGTGCACCTGCTTAGCAACGGAAGAGGCCAGACAGTAGTCACTCTCATAAAAGTCAAAAATTTATTAAAACATTAAGTAGATCCCTAGCTCCAAAGTGTAAACCTTGGAGGCACCTTGGAAATGGCTATGAGGATGATAATGAAGAATGAAGAAAGATGATGATAATTTTCGATATGTTATCCCCTAGGTATCCTAGGAGTACTTTTTTTTTCCGTGCGGAAATCCTTTCGGATACCCCCAAGCCGGCAAGAGGGGGCGGTTATGTCGGGCTTGAACCGACTAAAACCGCACGCCGCACCGTCTCGGGTCTACAGACGCCATAGCGTTAGTTTCAAGCTAAGGCAGTTCTAATTCTAGACATTTGGTCGTCGGACGTGGTGTTTATAAATAGTGACGTTTGACTAATATAAAATTAATCGATTTACAGGTTTTGTTTACGACTATTATTCTTTTTTATGTTGTACTAATCAGATTCGAGTTTCGGTTATTCAACGGCAATTTTTTATTAAATTAAATATATTTTGCTGGTGACTGTCTGTTTTCATCGATCGTTTGTTTAAAATACCGGATAAATAGGTAGGTCATGCCTTTTCAAGCAAATATGGCTAAATACGATCGAGAAAGTTTCATCCTATTACTAAGGATTTACTTTATAGAACAATAGGTATACTGCATTATGTTATGTTTCTGAACATACATTTTAAATCACTTCTCGCCTGCAGTTTCCGTGCGAAGGGTCCTAATATACATAGAAAAATGGACCTGGACCAGCGGCCTCGAGGGAATATAGGCAACAAAGACGACCCTTATTTCGACCCCAGTGAAGACCCAAGTTACTCTTTTAAGATTGACACACGGACATACACGAAAAATGAAAATGCTGATAGCAGGGGAGATGTCACAGGTTAGTATTTTATTTTTATTTTATTTGAAGTTTATTTATAGTCAGCCATTTGATTATGTCATCTAAGGTTTTGTTTATTTCATCCTCATAACTATTTATATTCCTACAGTCCAAAATAATTGTTGTGTCGTCCGCAAACAGGACACACTCTTTGGAAATGGCACATGGAAGGTCATTTATATATAAGAGGAATAATAAAGGTCCCAAAATACTTCCCTGAGGAACACCAAAATCGTTAACTTTATGCTCTGAATCACAGATGTCAATATTGTTACTATTACTGTTATATTTAGTTATTCTAGTAAATTTTTTTCTGTTATCTAGGTATGATTCGAACCATGATAATGCAGTTCCCCTTATTCCATATTTATCTAATTTAGAAATAAGTATTGAGTGTCTGACAAAGTCAAATGCTTTGCTAAGGTCTAACAATAAAGCGGATGTGGGAATCTTTGAGTTTAAATTGGTAAGAAGCGACTTCACCAGGGTAAAGGTTGCCAACTGCGTTGATTTACATTTCCTAAATCCGTACTGTTCATGTGCCAAAATATCATATTTATCTATGAAACCTAGTACTCTTTTATACATGGCTCTCTCAAAGATTTTTGACAGTACAGGTGTCAGAGAAATTGGCCTATAGTTGTTCCGTTCTGATTTAGATCCTTTTTTGTATAAAGGTTTAACTATAGATAGCTTCAGTCTCTCAGGAAAACAACCCTGCTCAAAAGATAAGTTTATTATGAAAGCCAGAGGTTCTGCTATGGATTGTGCAATATCCTTTAGGAGGCCAGTGCTGATGTTGTCGTACCCGGAAGACTTCGAGTTCTTCAATGATTTTATTAAGTTAAAGACTTCATTAGGAGTTGTGGGTTCTAAAAAGACACTAGAACTATTACTCTTGACAAGGCAATCGGCCCGGTCTGATCCAATGTCAATGCTTTTACCCCTCACAATATCTATGAAGAAAGTATTAAATGAATTGGCAATTTCGGGTCCAGATGTAATCAAGTTACCATTGTCAATAACACCATCAAAGTGCCTTCCAGGTCCAACACTACCCACACAGCGCTTAACAATATCCCAGGTGGCTTTACCTTTATTGGTAGAATTTGAAATATGTGTCTTATTACACAATGATTGCATGTAGGTATGGCAAGTCAGGGGTGCGACTGGTTGGATCACCTCCAAGTTTGGTGCACCCTGGGCAACGTGGGCGATGACGCATCATTGATTGCTCCTCTGGAGTAGCTGGCGTCAACGTCAACGGCCAAGAGTCTGACCAACCAGCCCTTTTCAGGGCCTGCTGACCCCATTGCACGAGGGGGTCGTGGTATGGCGGGCCTGCATGGCCCGCGGGGGTGGTCGCTCCAGGTACCCCTCTGCTGTTATCAGAGGGGACACTGCGAATGGCCCAGGGTCAGTCGGAGTGCGAGGGATATGCTCTATGGGTAACCTTACACTCCGGCGTCTGTAGACCCGAGACGGCGTGCGGTTTTACTCGGTTCAAGCCCGACATAACCGCCCCCGCTAGCCGGCGGGGGGGTGTCCGAAGGGATTTCCGCACAATAAAAAAAAAAAATTGTATGGCAAGTCAATAAGACTTCACCTCGCCTGATGGTAAGCTAAAGGGGAGGTCTCAGGAATGAGTTACTTAGTTTGCCGCCCTCATCAGATGCTTTTTCATGCTCAATGGACCCGGGATTGTAGGACAAGGACTTCCTTACATTGATATCTCTAACATTGAGAGGATCCGAGAGCATGTGTGAAGTTTGCAACGAAAATACTTAAAAACTAAATGTTCAAATGCCCATTGCACGAAAGCATTTTATACCCGAGTTCAAAAGGGAGGAGGGTTTCTATGTTCGTCTCTATCTACTTTTTTACGTATGTATGCTCTTTTGAATTTACACTTTGCCAGACCGTCACTTTTCAGCTCATGATGATGAATGAGATTGTGGAGTCTCATATCTTGAAGTACCTACATAACAGGTACAGTTATCCCAAAGTACCAAATTATAATTATTTATTAATGTTACTATTAACGTAGAGTTAACTTATTTTAAGGATAAAGATTTAATAACAAAGGTTCAAAAGAAAGTTTAAAAGATAAAGGGATCAGATTTGATAAAATCATGAATTCATTTCTAAACCAAAGCAGAAAGTAAAAATGAAATGGGTATTAACAAGCAACATGTACATGCATAAATAGCAAGATACTGTTACATTCCCTTCGATGTCCAGGTCACTATTCCTTCGTCGACGACGTCGGAGAGCGACACGAGGTGTCATACGTCGCGGGGCGTGACACAGGCTTCCATGTGTCATCAGCACATCCCGACAACCCCAGTATTATAGGGACCCCGTTCCACCGAGTTCCGCTGGTCAGGGGTGAGACAAAAGCCAGGGGAAGGACTGCTGTTCAAAGAGGAAGGGATGGATCTTATCGGTAAGCAGGTTTATTTGATTATTGAAAGTTTTAGTTCAGCACAACCTGATTGCCCTTAACGTTCGTCATGTATCAACTCATGAAGAGTGCAGGAAATTTCCCTTATGTTTAGTGAGTAACGGTAGTGTAATGAAAAAGTTGTAGGCAAGGAATATAAATTCAAGGCAAGTGCCCTTAAACTCGTTGGTATGGAAACCAGTGTAGCTATAACTGTAAAAAATATGACAAAACAGTGACGACTCCGCCGGGAACTCATGGAGACATGGAGGGTGCGACTTGAGCATCCAAAGTGGGGGGAATCTACCATTGCGGCGGTGAGACCGATTATGAAGGAGTGGTTGGAGAGGCACCACCGTGACTGACCTCTCCTACCGGATGTGCCAGATATTTACCGGTCACGGGTGCTTCGGTAAGTATCTATGGCGCATCCACCGGGAGACAACGATGCAGTGCCAGCACTGCGAGGATTCCAGTGAAGATACGGCGCTCCACACGTTGGTGGAGTGCCCTGCGTGGGCGAGTCAACGTCGGGATCTCGTTGCGGTCCTGGGCGTGGACGTTCTCTCGTTGGAGATCATGGTGAGGGTCGTGGTCTCCGACGGGAGCAAGTGGCACGCTACCGCCTCTTTTTGCGAGCAGGTTATGCGCGCAAAAGAGACGGTGGAGAGGGAGCGGGAGAGAACCCTGCCCCCCGAGTTCCGCGGACTGCGGCGAGGAAGCCGCAGACTCGTCTACGATCGGGACTACCAACCTCCATGATCGGGGCCTGAGGACGGCAGTTGGCCGACTCGCCGTCCTTACAGAAGCAGGCCGTGGCGGAGGTGTGTCGTGTGTGTCCTACACACGCCTGACTACTCACCGACGCGGGATAAAACCCGACCCCACCAGGCGAGGCCGCGCTGGCGGCCAAGGTCCGCCGGTAACTCTGGGGTTATCCTTTCGAGGGCTTACCCGGGGTGCCCGGCAATGGACACTTGGGCAGGACACCATCCGGTTTTAGTCGATGCACGACATACCGCCCCCGCTGGCTTGCGGGGGGGTATACGAAGGGATTTCAGCACGTAAAAAAAAATACAGTGACGTATTATGTTACGATATTCAGCAGAACAAGCCCAAAAGTAAATATCTGTTAGCAGCCAATCGCGTTGCCAATTCTGTTGAACAACTGTACAGTATCATAGGGTGTACATGGCCATCCTTGACGCCCAAGCCAAACACACCTACAAGTCGGTGCAAAATATCTTGGTCTTGCTAAATAAATAAAAAATATGAATTTGAACGGACGAGGCTCTGGCGCTGGCTTTCCTCTCAGGGTTTGGAGGTCACTTCGGGCTTCAAAGTGTAAGTTTTTTAATCAATTGAGAAATCGCTATGAGGATGATGATGATGTATGTATGGCACAGAAGCGAGAACTGCGAAACCCTTACTCTTGACTCTGGTCACTGGTACTTCTATGGTTAGAAAACTTACGATTGTGAGATTGTGGATTCGAATTCCACCAGATACACTACCAACTCGGATGTCAACCTAATGTAACCAGTATACAGTGGCCAGAGATAGGCCATGCTCAACAATGCACAATAATTGTTGGCCATCTTTACGAAGGTATTCACATATGCAGGAATCATCACGTAGGAATCGGTGCATAGCCAATATCCCGATAGCGCCGCAATGGCCAATCTTGCTCCACTGTATACAAATACTCAATTGTGATGACTTGCCGTGTACTGGATGGATGCTTTCCGCAAAAATTTGGCTTTATTTGAATGAAGTTATATTTTAATAGGTTTATATCAGCCGGACCTGATCAGAGAAGGACAGAGAGCAGCGATTCAGCCGGCAACGTTAGAGGGTCATACACATTCCTTGATGATAAAGGTGTTCAGAGGTATAATACTTCTTTTTTTTAACGAATATCTTTATATTTTCTAACCCTGGTTTATGGGTCCCCACCAAGAACTTTGAAGCTAACCTCACCTGTAACCTGGTAATCCTATCCTTTCGGAGCTGGGTGCTCAGACGACATGACTTACAGGTCATGTGGGTGTTAATACCATCTAATTTACACATGCGATTTGATTTATGTGTCCACTAACCGTCGTTCAAAGAAGAACTCAGCATTTAACTTTCTAACAGGACAGTCAACTACATAGCAGGACCTGGCATCGGATACCGTATCATCAAGAATGGTAACGATCCTTATATACCACCGTACTTCCCGACGTTACCCAGCCCTTACGATGCTGACTTTGTCAACGCTGGCACCACGTACGGTGTTGGAAAGCCTCCACCTCCATCAACAGATGATGTTTTCAAAGGTAATAAATTTACTTATTATAGCAGAAAACGTAGTAAAGGAATTCTGATTCCGAATTTTCTGAGTGAAAACACGAGATGTGACAAGACTATTTTTAGTTTTCATCCCATCCCAAAGTTTACTTTATGTAAATAAGGTAATGTTCTCTTCTGCATTATTTTATGGCTCCTGAGCCACTTTTCCCAAGTTTCCCTTATAGGAGATAAGGAGTTTTACTAGTGGTCGTGGGGTAGACAAGGAGATTCTACTTAGTAACTTCGCAATTTTTTACGTATTAAAAGTTAAAAAAATACTGTATTGCACCCTTAATTGTTTAATGAATAATCGTCTACATTGTTGTAAATTTTTGATCATTTCAGTATTGTACATAAGTTTCTAAGCAATAATATTAATGTTGCTCCGTATTTGCTCTCAGGACCCGATGGTACAGCAGCATCAGGCCATGTAAAACCTCCTCCATTCTCAGTGAGCGATTCGAATAACCCAAGCAGCAATGTTCCTTCACCAGTCCAAGTTCCTCCTGAAGCTAGCAACGAGAGTACCGATACTGAATATAACTCACAGCCAAGCTTCGAGCCAAGTCCTCCTGCTGCTGAAGAAGTCTACATCGACGAAGATTCTGCTCCTCCTGGATCATTTGGAAACCCACAGGCAACACAAGGACCAGGTGATGAATAGCACCGGCAATGATTGATGTTAGTGATCTTGTTTTTAGGTATATGAAAATTTAGATCTTGAATCGTTTTTCTTGAATGACCAGTGGGAAAAGACGTAGTCAGTGAATTGACTGAATACATTGTGTCTCCAGGAAGTCGATTTGAGCAATACTGATTTTTTTGAAAAATCTTTTCAGAGAGTTTTGTCCTCAGAATTCTGATGAAGAGTTTTTATATTTGGTTACAAACGAAATTAGTTACTTTCTATTATTTTCAGTACATAGCTTGATAACTATATTAACCGAAGTCAAAAAAGTCAATGTTAGGTGATACAAGATCACGTATCAATCCGCTTGCGAAGGCTGAAGATGCACTCGAATATTATTTATTATATTTGCTTTAACGCAATAAATATTATTCATAACCAATTTGGTTTTTATTACACCAACACCTCACGGCACGCAGCACATACGCACTACACAAAATATTAATATAAAGAAAATTTGAAATGATTCAACAATTGCAGGCAAACCCAGCCGTCCACCCAGCAAGCCTTATAGGCCGGCGAAGAAACCGTATGTGCCGCTAAAACCTTTCCAGACACCGAATGACATTACCAATCACGCCAATCACGATATTAGTAATGAAGACCATGACAGTCATACCAGTAATACTCCACAGTTTGCTGTAGGTTTTAATATAAACCGCAATAGGCCTGGTACTACAATAATTAGGAATATAGGTGAAGACTACTTCGGGGTACCACCTGGGGTATCAGTAAGGGCACATGTTCAAAGTATCGATTTATACCCTTTCGGCTCTAAGCCCATATCTCCATCAGAAGCTTTAGCAAATGAACAAACTGATTAAATTAATGCACGGTTTCTTAACACGAAGATTATATCACCTGTAAGTTATGTGATTTAGACTAATAAAGATGTCAACATATTTTTTTGTTTGATTTTGAAATACTATTGCGGGTAGAATATAAAAAAAAACATGTTAACATACCTACCTCAAATACTGTAAAGAAAGAAAAAAAAGAATTCTAACTTCTGGTACCACTTCTTAGCTAACTCTAACACTATACAAAATACCTCATCACACAAAAATATGAAAGTGCAGAAGCTTTCAATTTCAGGATGTATTTTCTATCTATACTATTGTAAATTAGTTGTGTCTGTACATTGGATATATTAAAAAAAAAACACTTGGGTTATTTTAAATGAACGATTCTGAACACAAGTTTATTCTTTTGGAATTATTATCTGTTTGTCTGTTTATCTATTTGTCTGTTTGTTTTATTGTGTTGTGTTGTGTTTTGAACGGATTTTGATGCCGTTTCTTCTATTAGAAAGGTCATGGTCAGACTTAAAATCTGTTTAATTGCAATTGGTTAAGTAGAACCGGAGATATGACCAAAAAACGTTAATCGACCTCAGCGCGGGCGGAGCCGCGGGCATCAGCTATTCTCTAACTATAACTAATAAAACGAACAACGTTTCATAAAATTACAAATTTGATTCGGTTATTACATTGTATAAACATATATGTGTAATACGCACGTTTTTATGCAAAATCATAGTACATAAGTTCAGTGTTAATATCAATAATATAAAAAGGTCAAAAGGAATAATTTGGAGTTTGGAAATGTTTATTGGAAAATTCTTAACTTCTGTATACGATATTGTCGGAAGTTTACGCGAATGTCACACATTGAAATAAAACTATTTTTAACGGATTCTATCGCGATTTATTTGATGTTATTTTATATATTATTTTACATTGATCCCGACGTTTCGGTTGCTTTTCAGCAGCCATGGTCACAGGGAGACTAAAGATGGTTGTTGTCTTGTAGTTTGAAGTGTAAGTTATCTTAAAGTACCCGAACTATGTTGAATTGTTGGTGTTACTATTTACGCAGAATGAGCTCACAGTGTCATGAAGTCTTGTTGTATTTAAATTTTTCTTGGAATTAATAAAATAAAATAAAAATAAAGTGAATGACTGGGTCCCAAGCTGGAGGTACATTCCAACCATCTTCTCTATTAAAATTAGGATGCTTTTTAATTTCAATAGCTTCGCGGAGCATCCTAGGTAGGAATCGATTTTCTTTGGCGAGTATCTGTGGTTTATCAAATCTTAAGTAATGTGTGGTCCCCTGTTGCACGTGTTCACATACAGCAGACTTTTTTGAGCGTTGGTTTTATATCAGCTATGTGTTCTTTGACGCGAGTGCCAATGCGACGCTTGGTTTGACCAATATAAGAGAGCCCACAGTCACAATCTATTTTATAGACCCCTGCATCTTGTAGAGGCAATAGGCACTTGACAGATGGTAAAAATTGGCATATCTTCGTTGGCGACTTGTAGAATGTGTTAATTGAAGCTCGCTTCAAGATGTAACCAATCTTGTCAGTGACCCCTCGTACGTATAGTAGGACTGCAGGCTGGCGCTCGACAGTGGCTGGTTTTTCTCGGGATCTGTGACTGATGCGCGGTTGTTTGAGCTTGTTGTCATACAGAACTTGTTTGACTTGTTAGCTCAGCGTCCAGGTGTTTCTTGTCACAGTTCCCACGGGCTCTCTGAAACAAAGACGTTCCCGCGGTAGCTAACTGTTTAGGGTGGTGGTGAGATTCACCGTTTATGTATCTATCAGTATGGGTCTTTTTCCTATACACAGTGTGGCTTAAAGTATTATTAGAGTTTCTGATCACAAGAACATCTAGGAAAGCTAATGAAATATTTGCCTCTAACTCCATAGTGAATTGTATGTTGTTATTAATGGAATTAAGGTGTGTAAAAAATGTATTTATACTATCTGTTGGTAGTATTGTGAAGGTGTCATCTACATACCGTTTATAAAATCGTGTAATGGCGGCCGTCTGCATAGCTCGCGTCTCGAAGGTCTAAGGTAATATATATGTCAGCAACGACAGGCGATACTGGGGAGCCTATTATTATCATAACATCAAATAAATCGCGATAGAATCCGTTAAAAATAGTTTTATTTCAATTCTGTATACGATTCAACCTCTGCTTCTGGTCTCTGCAGTATTTTCTCTAACGTTTATTTTTACGTTTTCTTTTTATTTCTTCTTATTTTTCCTTCCTTTTATGGCGACTACAAACTTGAATTGCCATGTCTTGACTTATACATCTCGTTTCTTTCTTTACATGTTTTAAAACAGACTTCCTTATACGCTTTCGTCTTTCAACTATTTTCTTCATATTAAAAGTAAATACGTAGTAATAATTACATACGGTCATATATTAAAAAATTAAAACTTCCTTCTTAAATGAAATAACTGATATTGAGGATCTTTCATGCTTACTTCAATATTAAAATGCTCAATTTCAGTATGCTAACTTGAAAGACAGAGCGATGCCAGAAATCAACCTCACCTTCAAGTCATACATGCTGCGGTTACCGGACGAGACTGGCGCAGGTTTTCCCCTCGGAGTTAGAAAAATAACTCGTAAAAGTAGTATCAGTCAAATCAAAAATAGGAGAAGGACTAAGCGGACCGGGCTCCGAGGCCTCAGATATAACCAAGAAGAAAGGCAAAGATGATGATTATCATTATATAATAAATTATTTTATTAATTTCTTCATTTTGTAAAATAATGTATTCAAAATGAGTTCGAGTATGCTCACGGAGACTTACATAATGTATACCTAAGCGATTGAAATAATTATTAATACCTATTAAGTGATAGGGCTTATGTTGTAAACAAATGATTCTTATAATCTAAACACCATATCGTATGCCGTATGCTGCTGCCTTAGATGAGTGGACCACTGGAACCGATCGTCAGCCGGCTAGTTCGGGCTCCATCTGCTGATGGGGCGATATCTCAACATCTTTACATACTAAATACAGGTTTAAAAGTGTCTGGAAAAATAGACAGCTTTCGTAGTAGACAGATTTTACCAACTACCTAAATATTTTAGGTTCTATGTAAAAAGAGGCAAGCAAATAACAAGCTAATACAAATTAGTTCTCCCGCTTAACGACTTCCGTCCTCCATGAGCGCAGGCCTGGGGGTGGCAGGTGAGGCCGCCTGTCACCCCAGCAGAAGCAGCCTGGGACGGCGGGGCGACTAGCGCCCCCTCCCCCCAACCGGGGCAAGACGGGGACACTGTGGTTCCCAAACCCGAGGGGGCCATCTCGTAACCGGCGATGGTCCAAGGTCAGTCGGGGTGCGAAGGAAATGCTTTATGGGTAACCTCACTCCCCGGCGTCCGAAAACCCGAGACGGCGTGCGGTTTTAGTCGGTTCAAGCCCGACATAACCTGACTGGCCGGCGGGGGGTATCCGAGGGGACATCCGCACGAAAAAAAAGGGAACAAATTAGTTGCTAAATTATATTAAATCCACTTCCTACTATTCTATCCTAGTTCCTACTATAACATTATAAATGTGAAAGTGTGTGAAGATGTTTGGATATTTGGATGTTTGTTACTCAATCAAGCTCAAACGGCTGAACAGATCTGCTTAAAATTTGGTACAGGGATAGATTATAGTTTAATATACTAACTATACTATATTTATATTATACAACACATTGGTTACTTTTTGACCTTGGAATAGCTTCCCATGGATTGCGTTAACAGGATCAGAATTCCATACGGGCGGAGCCGCGGGCAACCGCTAGGTTTTATATAATGTTATTGACACCCCTAATAAACATTGCTATACGAATTTGGAAGGCGCTACACATGGAACCCTTCGTACAAAGAGTATTTGTTATGATACTTATCACTCACTGTGAAGCAAATAAGCCCACGAATAGCTTGATGGTAAGCAGTCACAGGGGTCCACAAACGTTTGCGACACCAGATGTATAATTTACTTACGTATTTCGGACTGTACTGCCTAAGTACTATGAATGCCTGGTATCTTTATCTTTAAAGAGGACCTCGCTCTATACCAAATAAGCAATCCTAGGACATAATATAGTTTATTTAAAGTTTACACTGTTGCCGGTTGGCTTATATACTTAATAAGGAAGTTAACTACCAATGCAGATCAGTCGGCAGTTGATTCGCATCGCAGCATTCGAAAGCAAACGAACGCTCATAACATATCGTAGTAGAGTTGCAGATTTTAAAATGATAAGTAGACTAGACGTTGCATAGGCCCATCTAGTGAGTTCTTAGAGTCAGTCGAAGAGTCTGCTAGAGTTATTAATGCTACTATGCTACTGTAGCGTCGGGGGCTGACGCCACAATACCTCGTGTCAACGAAATGATAAAAACACAAGAATTAATATTTATATTGGCATTTATTTGCACAAAAAGCTTCCTATATCGAGTTTAGGGAGGCTTTACACGAATATATTTATATTTAAAACGAACTGTAGGGAATCGCGGATTCTGCTCAAGGATTGAGCCTACAATCAGTATACTTGGAACTCCTCTTCAGACGGCGGATCGAGGCCGGAGCCCCGGTCGCCCGCTGTCAGCCGCTTGTCCGCCAAGCAATTGTTTTCTCTTCCCTAAACTTAATTCAAATCAAAGACAATTTATTTTTAATCTCTGACACATGATAGCCAGGTAAACGAACTGTAGTACTCGAACGAGGTCAGAACACTACATCCAGCTACGCCCCATGGCCATGTCATGTGACAGCTAAGCTAAAGCCCTAGGTAAACTAATCTGGGACACAAAAAAAAAATATGCGAACTGTCCCTTACAATGGGAATAACGAAGCAATCTTTGTAATAATTAGTAATCGTTAGTAGAATCTCAACTTATAGCAATTAAGCTGTAATAAATACTGAAAAACACGAACAAAAAAAAATTGCTTCATTCTTAGCCAGGCAAAAAACCAGAATAAAAGAAGCCTGGCCACAATCGGCCTATCTAAATAAATCAATTTGGTGTCTCTTGTACGTACACATTTTAAGGTTTGTCCGGACTGGACTTAACGTACAGAGTACTTTTAAGACCTACCTAACTAATAAACAAAAGATGACATAAAGTGACTTATCCTTACACATTATGCATATGTAATTATAAACCTCTTACATCGCCTACGAATTACTAAATTACTTTTTAATCAACATTAAAGAGAAAGAGAACTTCGCCCCATAATGAGTCTGGTGAAAACCCACTTTCAACCATCGCAGGCACCCATGTCCATAGCGATTTGACTCTCTTACGAAGTTTAGATCTCCACTCTCAACATTAGACGAAAAAATAATTGCCTAATCCCTACGCTAGAATGTCATGAATATAACAAAAACAATTTCTATTTATTTTCGACAGCGCACCACATAGAATAAACAGAAAAACACCATATTAATAACACATATTACACAACACATTATTTACTACATGGATTATAATCCTATTGCGACTTATAGTCCTTATTGGCCCTATTGACCCGCAGACACCTATTAATGGCGAAAATAACATTGAAATCTCTTGAGACACTTTGGAACAAGCCACCATCATAGCCATTGCACCTCTTTGTCTCAGCCATTTTCTAGTTGGGCACATAAAAGAATACGTTACTGATAAATGCGTCGCTCCAATGTTGCACGACGTCTTCCTTCTTATGGTACGGGATCGATCAATCCACTGCCAACTGCAGAATGTTGGCATTTCCAACTCCTGTGGAAACTGGCGCTCCACCAACTCCTGTGGAAACCGGCGTTCCTCCACCATCTGTAGCGTCGGGGGCTGACGCCACAATACCTCGTGTCAACGAAATGATAAAAACGCAAGAATTAATATTTATATTGGCATTTATTTGCACAAAAAGCTTCTAATATCGAGTTTAGGGAGGTTTTAAACGAATATATTTATATTTAAAACGAACTGTACGGAATCGCGGATTCTGCTCAAGGATTGAGCCTACAATCAGTATACTTGGAACTCCTCTTCAAACGGCGGGTCGAGGCCGGAGCCCCGGTCGCCCGCTGTCAGCCGCTTGTCCGCCAAGCAATTATTGTCTCTTCCCTAAACTTAATTCAAATCAAAGACAATTTATTTTTAATCTCTGACACATGATGGCCAGGTAAACGAACTGTAGTGCTCGAACGAGGTCGGAACACTACACTACTATGATGCCGGAGTCTTCGCAGGACAGGGAGGACGTCGCTTTTGCGAATTCGCCAAGCCATGCGTTTTGAATAAGGACTAAGATTTGTAAAGAAATTAAGACTAGGATTCACGCCGAACACTTAGGTTAGGTGAAGAGTTAGAAGCTAGACTCTCCATAAGATATGATGATATGACTTTTTTACAATGCTAGCAATATGGTCTCGGGAACTTGATATGTTTAAGAAGTACTCTATTGATGTTCTGGAAAGTTAAAATTCTCAAGATATGGTATCTTGAGAATTTGAACTTTCCAGAACTGTCCAATTTGAGGGATTACCAAATAAAATCGAATTTAATTGCACTGTCTCGTGGCAAAAATATTGTTGACACGTAAATAATTACTTGTCTTGACTGATTGACTGATCTATTCTCCACCGCAAAGCCTAAACCGCTAGGGTCACTAACTTGAAATTTTGGCTGTAGATGCCTCTTATGTTTTTAATATCCACCAAGGAAAGATTTTCAGGAATTTCACCCATATGGGTGTAAAATAAGGATTTTAGGGTAGTATGGAAGTCTGTCATTTTCAAAATATGAAGCACGAAATTTGATATGCCTGCTTCTAGTTAAAAATAAATATCCACGTACATCAGCGATTTTCAAAATTTGAAGTAATCGTGTTCACTCCATCGTGTTAGTATATAGCTAAATGAAACGGTATTCCTGAAAAAAAAAAAAGCATAACTCTAACTAAAAAATGAACGCCGAGAAAAAAGTTGCTATTGATTTAATAATAATAATAAATAATTTATTTCCAAGAATAAGGTTTTTTGTAAGATTCTATCTTACAAAAAAGTTTTACACAAAGGTAATATACAGCTTGGGGTGTGTGTTGGGTAAGGGGTGTGTGTTGGGTAACCTCCTCGAGTGTCGCTCCGATTCCGATCCCGCTGCAGTCCGGGGGGAACGGAATCGGAGCGGCCGGTACACCCTGGGCGGCGGTCAATGGCTTCCCCTTCACCCCTTCATAGGGTTGGCATTGCTCGTCGGCCAATACCCAACGTGGCGGGAACACATCGCTCTCCGTACTCCTCTGCTTTCAGAGGAGGCAGGATGAGCGATGCTGTTAGTGGTGAGATGGCCCAGGGTCAGCCGGGGTGCGAGGGATATGCTCTATGGGTAACCTTACACCCCGGCGTCTGAAGACCTGAGACGGCGTGCGCTTTTGGTCGGTGCAAGCCCGACATAACCGCCCCCGCTGGCCGGCGGGGGGGTATCCGAAGGGATTTCCGCACGATAAAAAAAAAAAAGGTAATTTACAGCTTATTACCACATTCAATAAAACAACTGTACCCCAGATTATTTACTTTGACTAGGCATTAATTTAGTGTTAAAGGCAGACGCCAAGTTATGTTGACGACGCCAGTCAATTTAGAACTAGGAATAGGAGTGACACTTTCGATTTTGAGAGTATTTTTGTACATCAGTATGCTTTCGTAATTAAATATTTTTGTTACATTCTCTTTTTCAAGAAATTAATTACCATCATCACATAAGTCATAAATGCTATGCCAGAAGGACATGTAATACTCGAAAGTATCAATTAAAATAATTTATTAATTGAATTTTAACTCTTGGGACAATGGATTAATGGGGTGTGCGTTGTTTTATAGACAATTGTTTTAAATAATTTCGTTTTACAGAAAATGTTTCGCATAATTTCGTTTCATAGAATAATCAATATACAGAATACTTACTTTAAAGATTTTTAAATCATTGATTTTTGTTTCACATAAAGTTTAACATTAGAATAATCATATCATAGAATAACAAATCAAATATTCTTTATCATTATATTGTTTATTTAATATAAAACTTATTGCCAAGAATAACATATTATCAAAGTGAGAGTTTCTAAACGTTTCAATTCGTACCGTTCATTTCAGTCAAATAATTTACAGGTGAAGCTATACTTTTTTTAAATATAACGATAAGTTAATACAATAAACGATTCTGGGTGGTAATATTTCTGGGTGATTAAAAAAAAATTTTTTCTTCTAACCATAGATTCCAACCATTCTAAAATTTTAATTCTAACCTAACCTATCCGAGTCGGGGTAATCTGAGTCGGGGTGTTAACTATAATGACGTTTTATTAACAATTTAATAACAAATTGATTTTATTTTATTTTACAGAAGAATTCAAGCAAACAAATTTGCAACAAAATATGCGAAAGATAAAAAATTCTATATTGATATGAAATTATTCAGAAATTAAATTACTACAAGTAATCGGAAAAAATTTAAAATTATAAATGTTACAGTTAAAAATAAATGTGATTTGGAAAATTATAAAGGTGGTTTAATATTCTTTTGAAAATAATTCTACTGTTTGATAAGTTTGTTAAACAAAAAAATGTGATTAAAAATTCATTCAATTGTGTTTCTGTGAAATATGTTTCATTGTAGTAAATTGTTTTTGAAACAATAATATTCGAAATAAATGAGACCGTAATCTTAGCAATCCATGGATTCTCCGTGCGGGTGCCGGGTCCATCGCGTTGCTGAGTTGGGAACTCGGGACAGTGCCTGGGACTTGCGACCCAAGTGTAGGTTTAGAAGGGGCCCCTTTTGTTGATGTACATCAACACTCACCTTCACTACCCAAGTTCCCCTCCCTGCCTAACCAAATTTGATACGAACCTACTAGTGCCGCTTTAGACATTCGTCCTAGTAATGAGCTTATTGTAGCTCTCGATAGGCCTAGATCTTTAAGTAGGTTATAGAGAGATTTTGCTGGTATACCTCTCGCTCCCACTTCCACTGCATACAAATTAACCACGTAACCGTTTTTGATTAATTCGTTTGTGAGATCATAGTATTTATTTTTCTTTATTGTGTGGTCCTTCGGTATATTTGTTTCCCACGGTACAGTAAGTTCCACAAGAACCACATGTTTTAATCTCTTAGAATATAGGAATATGTCAGGTCTAGATGACGAAACCCCAACATCCTCCGGAATTTTGTAGTGCTTTTCATACGTGTCGATTAGGAGAGTCCAATCTGGGGCAGTATCTAAGATTGAATAAGGTTTGTTCCTGGGTGTTATGGATGAACCTTCAGACACAAAGTTGATATGACGTCTGTTAGTAGTCAATCCTTTTTGGGCTCTAGCTACTGCCAGACTCATTGCTTCACGTATGATGATAAGCACCTTATCGTGGCGGCGTGAGTAATGGCCTCTATCGAGAAGCACCCTACATCCTACTAATATGTGTCTAGCCGTCCCTATTGCCTCACCACAAGTATAACATTGTTTTTCTGTGGCCTTCCCCCACCTTACCAGATTACTCTGGTCTGGGAGGGTCATCTGAAAGGCGTTAAGATAAAATTTTAACAGGGCCGGTGACCAGTCATAGATCAAGGTGCGCCACTTTAAGGCCATCGGTATGCAGAACTCTCCCATTGTCAACCATTCATTTTGGATTTCCAAATTCATCGCGTGGACTCGATATTTATCATTTTCGTCTTGTTTTAGAAAGGACTTAAGTATATCCTGGTCCCTTTCTGGCTCTCGTACTCCCAACCCCACTCTGTTTGACTGGGCCCCTATCATAAATCGTTTATGGAATAGAAGTCTAGATTCAAGCTCGGACGCGTTATTATCTTTCGGGAGTGCCCTGATTGTGACATCTTGGGATTTTCCTAAGATGTGGGCTTTGGTAACTCTAAGATGTTTATAGAGCTCCGATGGTTTCTTAAGTTTCATCCCAAAATTATTTTGATCCCTAAATAGAGCAGAGGAATCAGCAGAGTGCGCTAGTCCAAGCCACGATTTTAGCGATTTTATGACAGTTGCATCTATTTTCGCCAGTAAGGTTTTACCGAATTCATACACCAGAAAAGGCCAAGTCAGACGTGATGTTAAGTAGTTGTCATATATCCAAGCTTTTTTGATATTGTTTAGTGGTATCTGATCTATCTTATTTAGGTCATTTATAAACGTATCGACAACTTCATCTAAGGATGGTGTGCGTCCTTTATAGTCTATCTTTCTCCCAAGAAATTTAAATGGCACCGATTCAGCGACTATGGAAACTGGTTTACCCCCAATGAAGAGTCCCGGGTCGTAAGAGGTAAATTTGGTGTCCCGTCTACCCAGACATAGACAGTGACACTTACTGGGCTTCGTCCTCAGTCCATTTGTCCACGAACAGAACTCATCGACTTCCTTTAATAGTTCCTGACATTGTTTTGGATTGCGCGTCAGTATTGCGAGATCGTCAGCAAAAGCTAAGATGGACTCTGAGTATATGTTATTTACTTTAAACCGATAGCCCCATTTCTTTTCGTGACGTATTAACTTGGTAATTAAGATATTAATTACTATGTTAAATGCTATTGGTGACAAGCAGCATCCCTGAAACAGTCCCACATTATACCGTAATGGTCCTGTGTGTACTTCTTGGAAGCTTATAGCAAATTTTAGCTGGGAGTAATACGACTCGATTATCTCTATGACCACGGGCGGAAAGTTATACCATTGCAACGCGTATACCATAAGGTAATGTGGAATTGAGCCAAATGCATTTTCTAGGTCTATCCAACATACCGTTATCTGTCTTTCGTATTTTCTGGCATCTTTTAAGCTTTCCGCTAACAGACTATTGTGTTCCAGACAACCAGAAATGCCGGGTAAAAACCCTTTCTGGTGGTTAGGTCCGAAATACCTATTGTTAATCATAAAATGACACATTTTTGTTTGTAGAATTGAGAAAAATATTTTTGAAATTGTGTTAGTTAGTGCTATCGGTCTAGTATCTTTAGGATGGGTCACTTCATGTTTTTTTGGAATGAGAACGAAAACCGCTTCGCCAAATGCGACTGGTATATTCTTTTCTGACCAGATTTTACTGAATATATTTGTGAGATGTTTACGAACTGTTGGACATTTTTTATACACTATATATGGAACCCCATCAGGGCCCGGAGCCGATTTAGATGATTTCTTTTTTATTTGTATCTCTATTTCCTCTATGGTAGGTGCATTCCCTTGGAATTGTACTAGAGGGTCGTGAGGTCTTTGGGTTTCCGGTTGATTGTATGGTGTTCTGCATTTAAGTATTTCATAAGTGTTTTTGTAATGTTCGTAAGTTTGTTCTTTGGTCAGAAGAAGTTTACCATTTTGGCTTTTAAAGATGTTTTTTGAGTACTGAAAAGGGTTTTTATCAAAATTTACTTCGTGCCTTGCCCTATCGTAACTATCGCAATTGTTTGCTATTTGTTGCGATATACCTTGTATTAGTTTAAGAATTGATCTTAATGCCCTAGACAGTTGGTGACTAAGATGATAATCGCCCAAGGCTTTGGCATCTCGAAGTTTTTTCTTTAGCTCCCTTTTCTTTCTCCGCAATTATAAGGACCAAATATTATATGAAACATTTTCTGTGAAACGAAATTCTATGAAATTTCTTTCTGCGAAATAAGGGGCTCCCGGAATAATGATGATTTCAAGGATAATTTTGACATCGAGCCGGAACGCAGGGCACTTGCTGCCTGGGCCAATATGCATAGATTTGCAGGATGACAGAACAGGTCAAGATAGCAATATTGTCAATTACTGCACACGTGTAGTCTGTGGGTTGCTTTCAGGCGGAGGACTTCTCAGAGTCCAGTACAATAATCCGTTCAGGATGTTGATGGGCTTACCAAAGTATTGCAGTGCATCAGGCGTTTGCTGAGGCAAACGTAGACAGCTTAACCTCTCTGATTCGTAAACGGAGCGTCTCAATAATGACACGCCTGCGTACCAGCACCAATAGCATCCTGCGCATATTTTCTAATCGTTAAGAATGAAGAGTTCTATTGCTCAAACGATGGATAGGAATCCATGTGCAGAAATTGATATTGTTTTATTTTTTGTGTTCGGTTTTTTTGTGACTTTATATATGTATGCTCAGTGTGGGTGTGTAATACATGTGTATTGGTACGCCTGTATCCCCGAAGGGGTAGGCAGATGTCTGCCTACCCCTTCGGGGATACAGGCGTGAAATTATGTTTTGTTATACAAAGTTACTAAAAAAAAAATAAGTTAAATTACAGACTAAAGTGTGCGCCAGATAAGTCTGCGCGCGGCCAAAATTGGAACTAATCGCACGCCGCCACAGTGTCGCCAACTTAGGAGTTTTCCCCCAATTTTTAGGGGTTTTTGAGTTTTCTCTTAGGGGGATAAAATTTCAAGTGTTGGCGACACTGCACTGCCATGTTGTTGTTGTGTGATTCCGAGGCGGGAAATTGAAAAGAGTGGGCGCGATTTTTTTCAATTCTTTTAACATTTATATTTAAAGTTGTAAATACTTGTACAAACCCTGCATAGTATTAAAAATAGTGTTTAGCACTTGCTCAAAATGGAGGAGGACGAAGGCGGGGGTGTTAATACTCCCCCGAATCCTAAAGTGAGGAAGAGGAAGGAAGACAATGTTAGGACTGGCGACAGTGGTGAGGAAAGTGAAAAAAGTTATTTGCCTTTTTTCAAACCTAATTATAAAAGACTCTATCCAGAAAATTCTAATTATACCGAGTTCAATGTGTTCGTGGAAAGCCGTGATAAAGACCGTATAGGGAATAAGAGCCCTATTTACTTGAACCATATTTTTGCATCGGAAGTAAAGGGAGTGGTAGCTATAAGGCGAATTAATGCCAATCGAATTGGTGTTATATTCAAACAATATAATACTGCAAACAATTTTATTAAAAATGAACATTTCCTAGAGAAATACAAAATTAAAGCCTTTATACCTGCAGCACAAATTGAGCGCATAGGTATAATTAGACATGTACCAACAAACATTTCCAATAAGGAATTATATTTGAAGCTCTCCTCAATATATGAAATAGTTGCAGTACGCCGATTTACTAAGAAAGTAGGGTCCAGCTGGGCCCCACTGCAGACAGTCAGCATAACATTTCTATCAAATATCTTACCAAATAATGTCCAATATGATTTATTCTCATACAGAGTGTCTGAATACATCCCACCTCTGCAGCAGTGCTATCGCTGCTTCAAATTTAATCATTCTGCTAAGGTTTGTAATGGTAAACAGCGCTGCAGCTGTTGTGCAGGTGATCATTCTTATAAAGATTGTGACAAGCCTAATGAATTATGCTGTGTTAATTGTGGTGGAACTCATTTGGCTGTAGCTAGGACTTGTCCAGTAAAAATGAGGAAGATAGTAGAAAAAAAAGAAAAAATAAGTTATTCAAGTGTAGTTAAAACTAATAAAAATGATGTTAAAGAATTTCCTCTTTTACCAGAAAAGTCCCATAGTGTAAATAAAACATTTAATAAAACAGGAGTAAATAATATTGTAAATAGCTCTAATGTAAATACAACTGAGAAATCTCAGACTGAGAAGAAAAGCTCTACCTCAGATGTAATTAAACAAGTCATAGGTAATAATGATATTCTAATGGCCCTTGTACAAACTTTAGTACAACTAGGAAACAAAATGGATGATGTGCCTATCACCACAACATCCATAAAACAAATGTTACTTAAAAATTTATCATCTTAAACAATGGATATAAGTGCCAGTAACATAAGTTCTAACTTACGTATTGCACAATATAATATTCAAAGTGCCAATAGTAAAAAATGCCTATTAATCAAATTTTTACATGAAAATAATATAGATATTTGTTTACTAAATGAGACATGGTTTAAAAACAATAATAAACAGTTTAAAATACCTGGGTTTAATATTTACTTTAAAAATTCTGTGAATGATCATAATGGTGTAGCAATTTTAATAAAACCATATTTAAAATACAATGTTTTAGATACAACTTTCTATGAAGAAATACAAACAATTGCTATTTCAATATCCACAGAAATTGGTAATATTACTATCTTAAATGTATATTGTCCTCCTAAAAGTGGACATATAAGATTAAATAGATTATGCAACATGATAGGTAGTCTTCCAAAGCCCATCCTTGTTAGTGGAGATTTCAATGCCCACCACATTGCCTTTGGCTGTCTAAGTACGAAAGGGCGCGGTCGAGATTTGTACAATGTGATAGATGACTGTGATTTATGTATTTTAAACGATGGTAGCTTCACTACTGTTAATAGTCCTAGGCATAACCCATCTGCAATAGATGTTACCTTTGTTAGTCCGAATTTGGCACCACTTTGTAAATGGTCCTTGCATGATAATGCTATGGGTAGTTACCATTACCCAACAATTATTAGTATTGCACTGAGTACTGACAAATATCAAATCAATCCACCGGTTGATAAATATTTGTATAATAAAACAGATTGGAATAAATTTCGTGACCTCTCTCAAAATATTTTCACTGACATGACATCAACAGTTGATGAACAAGATCCAATGTCTGTATATTTAGACTTTTGCTCTCGTCTAGACAAACTTAAACAACTCGCTATCCCAAAATTCGTAAAAACTAGTGATTTTAAAAGTAGGCCTCCATCACCCTGGTGGAATGATATTTGTGAGAAAAGTGTTAAAACGTCATACAATGCCTTGAAATTATATAGAAGTGATCCAACTATAGCAAACTACATCAATTATAAAAGATTGGACGCTTTGAAAAAGCGGACTATTTCTGAGCAGAAAAAGAGTGGTTGGAATGACTTCTGTAACACTTTTAACAGAACTACTCCAATAAGCAAGATTTGGAATTTAATTAAAAGATTCAAGGGTGTAAAAGCTGGCAATAAATCTTATAAGGATGAGTTTGTTCAACCATTTTTGTCTAAATTAGCAGACAGCAATAATTTGATAGATTTTAGTTCATATTGCAATTATTTTAATGCGAATAATGATAATCCCAAATCAATGTTTCTCTTAGATACTTTTACATGGAGTGAATTTATGATGAGCTTACAAACCAGGAAAAATACAACTCCAGGTCTTGATGATTTTCCATACATTTTAATTAAAAATCTTCATGTGTCCATACAACAGTTATTTTTAAAAATTCTAAATATGCTCTGGCTACAAAAAATCATCCCTACACAATGGAAAACACAATGTGTCATTCCCATTTTAAAGGCAGATAAACCACCTGAACTACCCAGTTCGTATCGACCTATCTCTTTATCGTCATGTCTCGGTAAGATATTCGAAAACATGCTCAAAAATCGTCTTGATTGGTATGTTGAAACAAATAATTTTCTTCCAAGGATCCAATATGGTTTTCGAAGAGGCTGCAGCTGTGTAGATAGTTTCACCTCACTTATAACAGACCTGAAAAAAGCCAAAAATTTAAGATTAAATACTGTTTGTGTATTTTTGGATGTACAAGGTGCATTTGATAGTCTCGACCCTGGGATTTTAGTTAAGATTTTAACTGGTAGCCTAGGCATACCTGGTGAAATCTCTAAATGGTTACACAATTTTTTAAACAAGAGAGTCCTGTATGTACGACACAATAATATTCTGTATGGCCCAGAAGAGGCCTCTAAAGGGACAATGCAAGGTGCAGCACTCTCACCTTTATTGTATAATTTGTATACTTCTGAAATATGTAAATATGTAAATTTGAAAAATGTACAGATTCTGCAATTTGCAGATGATCTGGTTCTTTATAGTTCTGATAACAACATAACTAAAGCAATAGACAATATTAATTTAGCCTTACATGAACTCAAGAACTATTACCAAGATATTTTAAATCTGAAAATTAATGCTGGTAAAAGTAGTGTGATGATTTTTAGTGATGAGACTCCCCGTACAGATGTTATATACAATGGTGACATAATAGATAGAGCTAATCAACATAAATTTTTAGGTGTTATTTTGGATCAGAAGTTAAACTTTGAACAACACATTAAATACATTTCTCAAAATGCTCTTAAAGGTGTTAATATCATTAGATGCTTAGCTGGTTTGTCTTGGGGTGCAGACCCCAATATATTGTCCCTGTTATATAAAGCAATTGTAAGGAGTCACTTTGATTACAGTACTCTAGCTTATGTAAATAGTCCTTATGTACATAGATTAGATGTGATTCAAAACAAGGCTTTGAGAACTATTTCTGGAGCAATGTGTTCTACTCCTATTAGAGCAATGGAGGTTGAAACCAAAATTATGCCTCTTATACTAAGGAGGATTCTACTAATTGAAAGATATTGTCTGAAACTGTTAGCACTAGAAAATAATGAAGTTAAACATAAAATAGTTCCTCACCTTATTAGTATATCAGGCCCATTAACTTCCGCAGACGAATTGTTAAGAGATATCTCTCCTCAGATATGTAGAATTTTTCTGCAAATTCATGAAAAATGCACTCATGTTAGAAAACAGTCACAATGGCCATGTTATTCTCATTCATTCAAAAGTATACTTCATCCTATTACTATTTTAACTCACAAAATTTCCTGTAATTCTGACATGTTACAATTCTTAGAAGAGAATCCTCATTATTATACTTTGTACACTGACGGTAGTAAGAGCAACGACCATGTGAGATCTGCAGTGTTTGATCCACAAACCAATTTTTCTCAAAGTTTCGTTTTGGATAACAATTGTTCAATATTCACAGCAGAGGCATATGCAGTTTTAGAAGCTTTAAAATTAATAATTCATTTGAAAACGTGTAAATACTTTTTAATTCTATCAGATTCTTTAAGCCTAGTAGAAGGTTTAAATAATTTAAAAATTAACTATAAAACAAACTATATTCTGTATCTTATTAAAGAGATTATATATAAATTACATTTACTAGAAATAGAGGTAGTCTTTATGTGGATACCTTCACATAAAGGTATCTCTGGTAATGAGATAGCAGATAAAACTGCATTTGAAGGGATTAACGCTTTAAATGTTAAATGTGTAATGGACATTCCACTGACAGATTATTACTACACTCTAAAAATTGAAATATTGGGATTCTGGAGAGATATGTGGAAGAAAGATCAAGATGAGAAAGGAAAGTGGTATGGGAAAATTCAAGAAGAGATACCTACTAAACCTTGGTACTACAAATTGACGTCAGCAAGTCGAGAGTACATAACAACTATGAACAGGCTTCGATTCGGACACTCCACCACTCCCTTCCACCTGGCAAGGCTGGGAATTATAACCGATAATAGGTGCAAATACTGTAATGTGCCACAAGCAGATATCGAACACGTGGTCTTCTGCTGTCAAAAGTGGAATATGCACAGGTTAATACTCGCCAGTGAATTAAGTGATATTATGGCAAATAATTCCTCCCGCCACTTGTACGAATTATTAAAAAACAAACAATGTTATAATTCATTATTTAAATTTATTAAAAACACCATAGTAAAAGTTTAAAAACGCAGTGTATTGTGACTTGTGAAGCTTGTGAATGTAATGTGAAGTGAACTATGGAAGTGAATAAACAAAACTATTATAAATAAAGACATGGCTTAAAGGTCTTGTAACCAAGCCAAAAATCTTCAAAAAAAAAAAAAAAAAATTGTTGTTGTGTCAGGCGGAGTGAGTGTGTTGAGTGTCTTGTGTTTTTATTCGATTTCATTGATCAAATTTGGTAATGATCATGCCAAAAATGTGATAAATACTTAAAGAATTTCATGAAACTGCTTGTTAGCTTGTTGTTTTTCATATTTTGACGGTGTATTTTTACCTATAAATACCCAATTTCAAAATTTATAAATATGTGGCTGATTAGCTACTATGCCGGTGCCCTTATCTCAGACTTGCGCGCGCATGCAGCGCTGAGCGCGCGGAAAAATAAAATTACGGCCGCCATCTTTTAAATGGGTATCTGTTTGTTATGTTTATTCACAGTATTGCATTTCGTTAGTGTTGTTTTATAAAATGTCGAATTTAGATAACGAAGAATTACTTATCGAGAGTACGCTGCCAGATATCATAGTTGAAGCGCAAAATGCGAGTGATAGTCTTTTGCCCTCAAAATCAAAAGATAAATACATGAAAACCTACGCAAATTTCATTCAATGGAAAAATAGCAAAAATGCAAGCTCTTTCTCAGAGAACGTGTTCATGGCTTACTTTAGTGAACTGGCGAAGAGGTATAAACCTAGTTCGCTTTGGTGTATATATTCTATGTTGAAGAGTACCGTGCAGAATAAAAATGCAATTGACATCAAAGCGTACACCAATCTAACTGCATTAAATAAATGTGAACTTTTATTTACTTTTCCTCGCAAGTGTGTTGAAAAACGTCGTATGAAACACGTGAGCATTGGTCATTACACTTCTCGTCTCCATTAAGCCTGAGCCGAACGACTCGAGTGTAATGACCAACTTAGCACACTTGTATCATAATGTACTATTATTCTTCTCTTGACACTTCCTTCCAAACATAATTCAAATTGTATTTAAGTTTATTTAATCTTTACGTTTAGACAGTAGAATAGAGGTCTGTTCGTCGAATGCAAACTTCTTAATCAATACCCATATTTCACTAATCACTATATTTGTTCCCACGTTGGGGGTGAGCATATGAAATGAAAAAAAAAACATAGGTATATTGGATATATACAAATCTTTATTACATAAAACTTAAATAGCTATGTTATATTCTATCAGTTCGTTAAAGATCAGCTAATATAAGATTACAAAAGTACAATCACGAATAATGAAAATATATCATCTATTTTTATTAGAATTAAATTTTATTAGGATTTTCATATAGTTTTAGTTTGAATTGATATTGTTATAATTGTCAATGTTCAAGACTGTACATTACACTATCAAAACAATTTTGAGTTTCAAGTCGTTAATTATACAATTAAAAAAAGAGAAATAAAAATAGTATCCATAATTATAATAATGTGCATATTCATAATTATAAAATGCTGTAAAAAATGTAGCAGAAGAAGTTTACTGATCAGCAATTAAAAAGAAAAGGTTTAATTTCACTTTGTGAATTTAATAATGTAATCATTTCATTGGTTTCCTTGAAAAGACAGTGGAGCTACCTTACAACTAAAATTATTGAGCATCACATTTTAGTATTATTAATTATACTTATTTACATATTAACTTACCTAAGGTTTTGTTCTTTATTGGTAACTTGTGTCAAATTTGAAATGGTAAAATCCAAAGTTCTTTTGGTGTTGCAGTGTGGCATGATTTGATGTAAATATTTTATCAAAAGTAGATATCAATGAAAATAACTTTCTTATTAATAATATTCAAAAGTAAAATGAGTTACTTTCATACTGAGCGGCGTTCAGTTATTGTGTTAGGACACTGGTGCACTTATATGAATGTGAACACAAACAGTTAGGATGGCGATCCAACATCGTGATCCTGTATATACGACAGGATCGCAAATATCGCGATATATTGAATTATTGAGAAAACGCGATATAATTAGCTGTCTAATCTCATCCATAGAATAAAAATTCGAATGCGATATGGACCATATGTTACAAAATGAGATAGCTATCTTTAGTGGGTAGGACTTGATTACACTTGAATTAGTCTGCAGTAGTTTCGTAATAATTAATTTGGTCAATATAACAAATTAACCACTACTGTTCTCTCTGTGGAGTTATTTTACTATAAATTTTATATTAAAAATGCATAATACAATAATATAACTTTTGAAATATTTTCTATTATCTCTCTTTTCATTGCTCCATTAAATTTCAACAGAGAACGACCCAGATCAATTGCGAGTGTTTAGAGTCCTGACTTTCGAACTATGAGTCGTACATTCTGGTCTCGCTGTTTTTGCGATGGCTTTGTTAGCATTCATTGAAAAATATTTTTTGCATCTATCTTGTTGTATCGAAAATATTTATTTATACGTGACCTAATAAATATGCGTCCCTCTACGAGAGTATTGTCGTTACGCACGCGAGTCTTGACAATAAATATTGATATATTTGTTGGTTTGGTAACATTTGAATAACCTTAACACTATTATTCATCATAATTACAGACTCATCCTTCTGTGCTCAGCAGAATTTTTTGAACTATTCAATGTACAATCAAAGCCTAAAGTGCAAATATCTTTGCACTTTTGGCGTCGATTGTACATTGAAATTATAATCGATTGTACATTGGAATTACGTTGCAATTGACAAGAAAATTATAATTCTGTTCTCTCTCTCTCTCTCTTTTCTTGTCAATTGCAACGTAATTTCACTTAAATCAGCCCCATATTTTCTTAGAAAGTATTGAAAGCAATATACTACGTTGTTAGTCCTTTACTTCGTCGGTGGTCTGTAGGTACTAAAGTCCCGAGGTCCCACAGTACTCGCCGATGCGGTCTGATATACACTCGAAAATGTCGAAAGATACATCGCAGTTGCGTCCGTTGTCTGAAATGAAAGAAAAAAATGAAAAAATATTGTGGAACGAACTCAAATAAAGGAGTTCCTTAATTTGCAAAAATATGGTTAATACTAATTTTTACAGCAATATAAGATTGCAATGATTATTTCTTGAGATTTTTCTTATAGAATAGATGTTATATTAGTAACCGAAATTACTAATATTTCCCTCCAGCTAAGCTAAATTGCTCAAACAAAAAGTTCACGTTGCCAGGTTTTAAACCCGGGCCCTCTCGATCGTAAGTCCGAATCCTCAGCCATCTTGGTGGAGCCCCATACTTGCATACCCCACATGAAATGTATCAAGATCTGAAGATGGGGTCTGTCAGAAAATTTGCAAACACATCTGCAGGTATATAATGTTATATTTAGTAGGTACCTACCAACTACCAAAAGTATTATTCATGTCTGTTTTTCTTTTGTAAAACTTTTTACCTATATTATCATTATTACAGGAAACATTAAATTTTATACCGGATTGCCTTATACATGATTTAAGATATCTTTATTGAGAATATAGGAAGAAGTATTCAGTGAATTATTACTTTCAACTGGCTGATGCTAAAATAAAAAATTGTGCTCAGAATCATTCATTTAACATAACCCAATTATTTTATAAATCTCCAATTTACAGACACAACTAGTTTACAAGTTTATAACAGTATAGATAAATATCTGCGTTGCCGCATTTTATTGGAATCTGTTTCAATTGTTCGTGCTAATTCCAACTAATTGATTTCATATATGATAAAGAATGACAAATACGTATATATTTTGTAGCCATTCATTCATTCGTATCGTATCATTTTTAGGCTTTCGACCAAACCCCTGCTATTATCTGTTTTAGTACCGTATCTAGACACTTCAACAACGGTAGGTGTAATTTAAAAGCACTTGGTTTTACGCATGACCGTACACTTTCAACATTAGCTTTCCCTGCGTGATAAGTAGTTACAACTCTCGATAATGACAACGCCAATCCCACCTACTTTGCGGATAAATTGACTTATTTTTGGGCACTTTGATACGTAAATATATAAGAGGCCTTTTACCAATTTTAATGTTTTATAAAGTATTAGGCCCGGCCCGGCGGCTCCGCCCGCACGGAGGTCGGTAATGGTTTTTTGGTCATATCTCCGGTTCTACTTAACCAATTGCAATCAAACTATATATCAAAATATTAGAAAAGTCTGACCAAGACCTTTCTAATAGAAGTCACATCAATTCCCTTGAATAGATTTTGCGTCCATCGCGAGCAAAAAAAAAACAAACAGTATTGTGTTCAGAACCGCTCATTTAACATAACTTAAGTATTTTTTCAATTAAATTTTTAAGCATTTTGTATGCTTACTTTATTCTAAAGATTTAGATCGGAACAAGAGAACATCTAGGACGGGACTTGAACCCGCGACCAGTCCCTTACAGGGGGAATGCTCTGACCAACTGAGCCACCTAGACACGTCCCAGATATTCGAAATTCTCCGATATATCATATACGTCTTAAGGCGACGTTGGAGACATCTACCGTAAAAAAAAAAATGTTTAAAAATGACTGTAAAGTTATTCATTGTTTTCGTAGTTCGCAAGAATTACGGTAGATGTCTCCAACGTCGCCTTAAGACGTATATGATATATCGGAGAATTTCGAATATCTGGGACGTGTCTAGGTGGCTCAGTTGGTCAGAGCATTCCCCCTGTAAGGGACTGGTCGCGGGTTCAAGTCCCGTCCTAGATGTTCTCTTTTTCCGATCTAAATCTTTAGAATTAAGTATTTTTTTTAAATATCTTCAAATAACTAACACACATTAACTAAATTTACAATTTTATAATGATATAGATTAGCTCTAAACTTTACATAAAATGATGAACTACGGCCAATCATCATCATATTAACGTGGTTCCCGGATGCATCCAAGGCTTACACCTTGGAGCCCAGGGTCCTCTTACTACTTCTTCTCCTTTAGATTTGGCTTATGCGGCTTTTATGCAAGCGACTGCCGTCCTACCTCCCATCCCCTTGGGAGGAAAACCTCCTCTTGAGGAAAGCTGTCAATCGTCACGTCTTGCAGGTGAGGTTTGATGCATCCAACTAAGGCCAATATAAGTATATATGTAGACAATTCTCTGTTGTACACCAAAACTAACAGTACAAGTATCTATATAAATAAAAGTAATTCTTTTTTTGTGTTCTTTATTGTCAGGACAAGGTCTATTATGAAAAATAATGTTTAGAAAGTTGCTATATTTGCACCGAGGCGTAGCTCAGCCAATTATGAATAAATGTAATACAGTTGAATGTATTTGTATAATGGGTTGGCCTTATCACTAAAAATAATTTCTTCTAGCCACTCTAAGGAGGTACAGAATTGTACAGAAAAGACGTTCTCACATTATATTCAAAGAATTTTATTTAACGTGATACCGCAGTTTAGTTTTAGTTTAGTTAATATCATTAGTGAAAACTGTAATTGGTGAAAGGATTTGTAACTTTCTCCAAGAATGAGTGGAGTATTTAAAAAAAAGTTATCAATATAAGTTTTAGCATTTAATTTTCTTTATTTTTGTTTTTTTCTGTACATCATTAATCATCATGATATTGTCGGAAGTTTACGCGAAAGTTACACATTAAAATACACTATTTTTAACAGATTCTATCGCGATTTATTTGATGTTATTTATATTGATTCCGACGTTTCGGAGTTTACGCAGAATGAGCTCACAGCTCACAGCTCATTCTGCGTAAATAGTAACACCAACAATTCAACATACTGCCGCGCTAACTAAGAGTGCAATAACTCGATTTTTGTCGATTTTGAGTTACATATATATTCGGAATCAGCGAATCGAGATCTACAATTCTCTCTAAGAGACTTTTCATGAAACCTTCAGGAACCTGAAATTTCAGTAAGCAAGAATACAATAACTATTTTACATTACAAAATTTACTAATGAAAAATACAATAATCATACTTGTGGTGACATTCACTTTTAACTATGATTACATTACTTGTCATAAGTACAATAATTTTTAGTTGTTCCACTTATGATATGTGGCACTTGAATTTTCAAAATTTGTTTGCTCGTCATAAATACAATATCTTAGACTTATTGTACTTATGATTGGTGTATACTAACCATTTACAGAGATAATACTTATGCTTCACAAAACCTAATTAGAGTTATTGTATTTATGATGAGTAAACTGATTCAAAACAAAGTTATAATGCAATTATAATTGAATTAACATTATGAGTTATTGTATTTATTATTAGTCAACAAGCCGCGGTAGCCTAGTGGTATGGGTAATGGACAGCTGACACGAGGTCTCGGGTTCGATCCCAGGTTTTACCATGGCACACACCAATGACTTTTCGATGCTTTTCGAAGTTATGTGTGTATTTATCGCAGGCTTATAAGTGCCCGGTTAATGGCAATAGGCTCGCCACCTATTACATTGGGACCTAAACATAAACTGGCGAAATGTGGGTGCTAGCACCTCTGCCTACCCCTTCGGGGATATAGGTGTGAGTTTATGTTATGTTATGTTATGTTTTATTAGTCAACACTATGCAACGGGGGGGGGGGGAGCTGGGGTAAGGGGAAGTGAAACACGCGACAACTTTTAGCAATAACAATTAGAGAAGCCTACAAAACCGATGTAAGTGCAGCTTCGACTGATGAAGAAACCGTTTACTATTCCGTTGATTTACAGAAAGTCATTATGCTTCCTAGAATGGACCAGTATAAGATTGCCATATTTTGTCCTGGTATCATAGCTTTCAACGAAAGTTTCGTTCCTCTTGGCAAAACCAAAGATGATAAATTACCTTTTGCTGTGCTATGGAACGAAACAATATCCGGAAGAAACCAGGAAGACATCTTATCAGCTTTCAGATGTTTTCTATAACACACAAGAGACGCTAAGCATGTTGTTATATGGGCTGATAACTGCACAGCTCAGAATAAGAATTGGGCTTTCATGTGTTTCTTAATTAACATGATCAACAGCAATCTTACTGCCACTGAAACCATCACAGTAAAATATTTCGAGCCCGGACACTCTTTTATGTCAGCCGATCATTTCCACCATCAGGTGGAAATGTCATTCAAAAAAGAAAGAAAGCAGGATATAATTTCTAAGTTAGTTCTTCTGATGCCTGAGAACCGAAGACTTTTCTGGACCACGCTACCAGAATCAACAAAGACCCTTCCCAATTTACACATTGACTAAGAACTAAGAAATACTGATCTCTAATTTACCTGTGCCATTTTAGTTATTTAAGCTAGCTTTTAAGTGTTTGTCAAAGTGATATTATGTGCCTTTTACGGTGATTGCGAACAATATTGTTAAATATTAGTAAGCATTTATTAGTGTAATTGTTAAATTTGAGTAAACATTTATTAGTGTAAACCTTAAATAATAACTTTATAAGACTAATTGCTTTGCAAGTGATCTCTGATTAAATTTTTAATTTATAATATCCAATATTATGCTGTGATTACCTAAAAAAAACAGGTTGTGATTGTCTGAAAGACAACTTTAGTTATAAGAAGTAATATTTTATTATTATTTATGGTTTCATACCAATTCTTGAATAGTGCGATTTTTTTTGTACTGAACATTTATGTTTTTTTAAATAAATACTTAATAAACAAAGATTAATATTCTTTTTTTCATTGGGTTTCTTGATTAGTCGTGTTTACATAAGAGAGAGAGAATACATTAAGTAACATTACATATTGTATATATCTAGATCTAATTAAATGGCCAACCTACCATTACTAGTCATAAATACAATAACTACATTAGTTATCGTATTTATAACAAGTAAAGATAGACTGATTCTTTACCTAAAACTACAATAAGTGCCTTTGCTAAAGATGAGTACAATAAGTAAAGCAGTTATTGTATTTAAGACTAGTGATGGCAGGTTGATTATTAAACATTCCTAGCTATGAACATTATTTCCATGTTCAATGCCATAAGCTTAATATTTTTACGTTGAATTATATTTTATCTTGTCCTTTATTTGTTCCTCTTTTAATTGGTACCAGTTTCATGTAGATATGTTCACTGGTTCATGATATACAAGAAAAATAAAGTTTAAAACTTTGCGCGCGTTTTTCTCGAAATCGTCAAAATCGAGTTATTGTATTCTTAGTTAGCGCGGCAGCATAGTTCGGGTACTTTGAGATATCTTACAATTCAAACTACAAGACAACCACCATCTTTAGTCTCCCCGTGACCATGGCTGCTGAAAAGCAACCGAAACGTCGGAATCAATATAAAATATAAAATAACATCAAATAAAAAGCGATAGAATCCGTTAAAAATAGTTTTATTTCATCATCATCTTAGCGAAGTTCCCAGTTGCTTCTGAGGTTATCACCTCGGAGCCCAGGGTGTGCATACTCGTTCTGCTCCGGCTCCATGCGGCTTTTATGGCAGCGACTGCTTTCTGACCTCTCAACCCGCGAATAATCAGGTGTGCCAGCTTGTGAGGTAAGCTTGGGCCCCGAAGATCTTGGTGGGGCCTCTATGAACTCATATATATATTTTTTTATACCACTAAGGTGGCAGACAAGCACACGGCCCACCTGATGGGAAGCGGTTACCGCGGCCTATGGACGTATGCAACACCAGTGGTGTGACACTCGCGCTGTCGGCCCTGTAAAGGAAAGGGGATGGGAAAGGACTTCGGGAGGGGATGGGAAAGGAGTTTGGTAGGGGATGGGAAAGGAGTTTGGGCTCCGGCTCTCTCACTCACCAAACGGAACGCAACAGTTCAAATACTGTTACTTGGCGTCGATATTCTGTGAGAGGGTGTGGTGCTTCCCCGGTCAAGTCGGCCCATTCATGCAACGGCCAAAATAACTGTTGCTTGACTCTACCACTACTAGATATATCTCTATATACTATATATCTCTGCTTACAGCAACTTACCCATAGGTACGCTCCTGGAGAACTTATCGTGATTCTTCATGAGACATTCGCGCGATGCCTCGAGCACAGCCATGAAGTAGCCGCGTTCGTTCACTCCGTCTGAATACAGGCCCACCAGACCTTCCAACGTAGGGAAACCATAGCCGTCAACCTGTAGAAACAAAGATTGTAAGATAATACTTGGCTTATATAGAAATGATATTGCAGAAGATATTTTTAGAGGCCGAGATTACAAATTATTATAAACTTTTCATTTTCTGTAATATTCCAAATAAGTAGGTATCCATAATATTGCCGTAAGTTTATGTAAATATTATGTTATAGGTATCTATTTCTATAGTATTATAAAATTGTAAATTAGCTGTGTCTGTACATCGGAGATATTAAAAAAACTTTTGTTATGTTAAATGAACGAATGAATATGTTTGGTTGCAGTTGGTTAAGTAGAACTGGAGATATAGCCACAAAATCGATAACCGACCTCTGCGCGGGTGAGGCTGCAGGCATCAGCTAGTGTTGAAATAAAACTATTTGTATATAATCGAGGCTAACTGTCGTCAATAGGAAACAAGCAGTTAGTAGGTACCTATCTACGTATGCATTCGTATAGATATAGATAATATATTCATTACCTACTTTGTAAATCAGTTCAATCAGAAAGTCATCATCATTTTAGTGACGATCCCGATTGCATCCTAGGCTTTCATCTCGGAGCCTAGAGTCCGCTTTCCATGATTCCATTAGACTTATTTGGGCTATTAAGAAAGACCTCCCAAGCCCGAGCGAAAAGGAACTTTTCCATGGGACGGCAGGTATGAAACTAGCCGGTAAGATTTTTGAGATTAAATTGCAGCTGGATATCAAATATTTTTGTACAACTGTCCAATTTTATGGTTCTAATCTATGAAAATAAACATGAATCTCCGAAATATATGTACGTGCATGACTTCCACACGACTACACCACATTGAATATTTCTTTTTCGGGTTGGTTATTGTCAGAACAAGGTTTGTGTGAGAGAAGATTTTTGGAAAGTCCACGGGTAAGATGGTATAACTGCACCGAGGCGAAATCAGCGCGCAGCTATTAAAAAATAAAAATTTACAAGATTACCAACAATACTCGAAACAATTAGTCTGCAAATAATAAAATTGTTATTATAGTAGGTACTTCACATCGTTTCCAGGGGGATAATAAATATATTATTAGCTTATGGAGTCAAAACCTTCAAAGAAAATAATGCCCACTAAAGTAATAAAATTACGATTATGACTCTGGGAATAAAGATGACGTTTATTGAATACGCAGACTTTTATTTTACACTCCTAACTAGTGTTATTCTCAGAAAATAATATATACGTAACACACAAAAGAAATTTATGCTTAAAAAAGTACAGCCAGCAAATCATGGGGTCCGACAATTAAATTGAATATAGCTTTTTGAGTATAACAAAAATAAAATTGGAATTACTCTGCTTGTACTGGCGGTTTTATGGACGTAATATGCCAGTTCAAAGGATTTCATGTATAATAAATATGTACGAATTTTTCTTTTTGAGATTTACGAGTGGGTATGTTATAGTTTATAGTTAATAAATTGCACCAATCAGCTCGTGACAGAGCTATAAACCATTGAAACTTGATTTAAAAAAACATTTTTTTAAATTTTGCTCGTATACATAGAATTCCTTCGTCGTAATTGGAATACGATAGTCGTAATTACAAATTAGTTTTTTCTATTTATTTGTATTGTAATTCTTGTCGGAGGGTTAGGCAAATGAGTGAGTTGTGATTAAAATTCCATAATAACAATAAACACAACAAGTTAAATAAGTTAACTGTTATGAAATAAAATCATAAATTGCTTAACGTGCTGCTATTTCTTTTTCTGCTATTCTTGAGTAAATTATAAGTACCTCACGTGCTGCTATTTCTTTTTCTGTTATTTTTGAGTATATTACAAATACCATCCTATCATATTGCCTAACAATATTATTTAAGTACAATAATAATAACATATTTAATCAGTCTCGAAACAAGTTAATTTAAAGAATTACGAATGACAGTTTAATCGCATTTGCGGCAACTACATTCATTAACTCCCCGTGACCGTGACTGCTGAAAAGCAAACGAAATATCGGGTTCAGTGTAAATAATAAACTAACATCAAATAAACCGCTATAGAATTAGTTAAAAATAGTTTTATTTCAAAAATATTAGTATTGTGTGAATTTATGGTGAAGTCGGTCATATTCGTCACACAGCATAATAAAAGCGAAAGTTAATATTTTGCTGACTCTACATTTTTTACTTAAGCTGCATGCTTAAAACGTGAAGCGGTTTTATAATCAGCTTCTTATTTGATCGAAGTTTGATATGATTAATCGTTATATTTGGAGTAGGTATGTTAAGATTTATCGTAAAGATTTTGTATATTTATTTATTCACAAGTAAAGAACATGCAAGGAACTTCACAAGTTACCATTGCTATTTGTTAAGTTACATAAAGGAGACGTTTTTATTTTAATATTTTATTATAGACTTGGCTCGTTGGATAAACATCAAATTAATTTTTATGATTTATAAACCGCATATTAGCCTGTTAAGCCGACATTGGGGGCACCCTCCATATCTCTTAATATACATAAATGATACATTAAAAATGACGAAGAAACGTGCGGTATTGTTAAAGATGTAGTGACCAAGAATCTGACACGTAAAGAGGATGGACTTAGAGAACATGGATGATACAGATTTATGAAGCGAATGGGCAACCCGTATGGATAATGCCTCGTATCACTCGGTTCAAATACAGAAACCACCTACCCAAGCTAATAAAAAAGAAGAAATGGTGAAAGAATTGACGCAAATATGCAGATGCTAAAAGCAGAGCTAATTAAATTAGTTAAAGAAAATAAAGCGGCAAATGTGCGATACAAAATCGATGAACTGGCTCTGGAGTACAGTCATCGCGTTCTAAGAATTCCACCGTATCATTGCCAATATAACGCGATTGAGCTAATCTGGACTCAAATAAAAGGTTACGCCGCCCGCCACAATACTTCCCCGCCATTCAGCACGAAAAAGATGATGACCCTATTAAAAGAAGCCTGCGGGGAAGTCATAAGAGAAGGGCACAGGTTGTTGAGAAGGCTAAAAACCTGATTGTGGAACATTTTGACCGAGATATCAGGATTGATTCTGTTATTGATAATAATATAATTATACATGTAGGCGAAGATGATGATGATGACACCACCTACTCAAGCGAATCGGAGTCTGATTAATATTCTGTACGCACATTCAATCCAATGTACTTTATTGCATAGAAATACTGATTGTAACTTTGTAACAAAGAATAAATAAAACAATTTTATTATATTAATATTACCTTTTTTTGGTTTCCACTTAAATAACTAAAATATAAATTTTAAATGATTCCGCCAATTTAAAACGAAAATAATCTTAAAAATAATGCGGCGGTTCATTTTGGATGAACGGTAACGAACTCAGTGTTATGTTGTGCCCATCACTAGTCGTGACTAACTGATAGGTGTCAGGAACGCATTCTCTGAACGGCCGAACTTTAATATTAGTAGACTGAACTTGAATATTAGTAGAAAAAAAAAAAAAAAAAAACAATGTTTAAAAATGACTGTAAAGTTATTCATTGTTTCCGTAGTTCGCAAGAATTTCGGTAGATGGCTCCAACGTCGCCTTAAGACGTACCTATATGATATATCGGAGAATTTCGAATATCTGGGACGTGTCTAGGTGGCTCAGTTGGTCAGAGCATTCCCCCTGTAAGGGACTGGTCGCGGGTTCAAGTCCCGTCCTAGATGTTCTCTTTTTCCGATCAAAATCTTTAGAAAAAATTTGTAGACTAAACAAGTAGGTAAGTTAAGGACCACCCAAAAAATACGAACCGGTAATTACTAAACTGCCCACCCAACAAGGCCAATTGATTCAAATTTAGAGTAGCATAGACTGTAATGGATTGGAGTGGCGCGGAGCGGACACAGGTAAATAAGTTAGGTTAGAACATTGAACATTAATGTGCGAAGGCGAGCGAGCCGAGCGAGTGTATCGCGGTAGCGGCTACCGAGCGCCAGATTTGATGTTGAATAATGATTTACCCACATTTATGTATTTCATTTGGGGTGTGTAACATGATTCACCAAGAATGAAAATATCTCAAACAACCATTAAATGAATCATTCGTTAGTGCAATTGATTTTAGTTCAATCAAACTTAGGTAAATAGAACAGTAGTTGAGTCAACCAATATGTTTTATATGAATATTAATATACGAATCAACTATACTTTAATATGTTGAAAATAGTTAAAATAAGTGTAGCTGTGATGATACGTAACCTTCGAAAAGGACAGATATATAGCACATAGTATAGTTCTGTCTAGTTAGCTTTATCGGTATAATAATGTGGTGCTCAATAAATGAATACTTACAGCCTTCACCTTTCGGTACACGCACTGCAGCAAACACTGAAAAGAGAAAGAAGAAAATTAATAAAATGTAATAAAAATATGTACTTGGCAAATAACATACTTTATAACATTAAAATGATGAGGAAGTGTTAGCTTTCACGTGTGTAATGTGTGTATTGAAAAGATAAAAATTTGTCCTTCATAAGTATAGTTGACATCTCAACTCTGTGTGCGATCCAGATTATTTATACATATTGTTTAAAAAAAAAAGAGAGAATAAAGTTGTAACGTAAATAACAACATAATGTTAATTTTTCATTGTTGTTGTGTTTTGAAAATAACAGACAATATTCATTTCTGTGATATTTGTGAAATGATTGGTGCCATTGATCTTTCGACACTATATTTAATTTCAGAGAATTTTCAATTATTCCGACACGCCCACCCCATCGTTGGGAGCGATGGGGGGAAGCCCGTGAGGGTTTCCACACGTAAAAAAAAAGTATGTATGTGCAATAAATTAAGTAAACTTGCATATTTATGATTATTAACATGTTACATCAATATCCAACGAATTTCCATCCTTCCCGTATCTTTCAGTTCTGATATTTATCACTGATGATCACAAATATCCAAATCTTTCTTTCTTTACCTACCTACATACCTACCTACCTACTGTATTTTATATTCTTCCTAAAATTAAGTGGTAGGTACTTGATTTGAATATGAATTTCTATAATATAATAGGTACACATGTAACATCTTGAATCCACTTACGCGTATGATTTTCGCATTTAATATATCTTATCATCAAAACATTTGTAACTTTCCATATCGTAACTCAATCCAAATAAAATAATACTTCGTATCCTTCTAAGAACTGATAACTTGAACCCCAAAAACAAAGTTATGGCCTCGATTGTACCGATAACATCCAAGAAGGTCTTATTTCCCATAAGCATTTACGAATGCGACATACTTATCCGAATTCTCACGTAGTTTTTAATCAATAAAATCGACAACAGTAATTAATGTTTCCTGTTAAATTTAATTATATACTTACGCATGCATATACACAAGGAGTAAGGTAGATAGTGGAATATTTTGCACCTACATTTTAACATTATTTTTATATTCGATATATATAGTAATAATCCAATATCCACCAGGCGTGTAAATAAGAAGTACTAGTATGTGCTACTGTTGCGATTTTCTTTGTCTTTGGTAACCCTTTCAGAATTAACGATAAAGTTGTTAAGCATCTCGAAATTGCACTAACTAAAAACTACTGTCAGCCCTGTGTAACTGAGGAACTCCCTAGCTCTCGTACAATAGGCGACATAGTTATCAAACGTCAGGTGGCCCCGCTCTCTCTCCGCGGAACACATTCGGGCATACTTCTGCTAAGACGACGGGTACCTCTACTCTGCGCACACACTCATAAAAGACGGAGGGTGGTTATAGTCGAGTGCTCTCCGGTGCCAAATTCGTCTTTTTAACCGACGAGAAAACGGAGGAGATTCTCAAGTCGACGCGTATTTTTTTTATGCATGACCACGCATAACATTTTACAGAGTAGTCCGATTTTGATAAAAAAATTTTGTTAGAAAGAACATACCCCGAAATTGGTCCCATATAAATTTGAAAATAAAAATCCAACCCTAAGGGTAGGAAAACAGGGGATGATTGATTGTTCACTCACTGATTGTAAGGTATGACCACGCATAACTTTTTACAGAATAGTCCGATTTTGATAATTCTTCTTTTATTGAAAAGAAAGAGTATACCCCGAAGTTGGTCCCATATAAATTTGAAATTTGCTGGCGTCAACGTCAACGGCCAAGAGTCTGACCAACCGGCCCTGTTTAGGGCCAGCTGACCCCATTGCACGAGGGGGTCGGGGTATGGCAAGCCTGCAAGGCCCGCGGGGGGAGGGTGGTCACTCCAGGTACCCCTCTGCTCTTATCAGAGGGGACTCTGCGAATGGCCCAGGGTCAGTCGGAGTGCGAGGGATATGCTCTATGGGTAACCTTACACCCCGGCGTCTGTAGACCCGAGACGGCGTGCGGTTTTAGTCGGTTCAAGCCCGATATAACCGCCCCCGCTGTCCGGCGGGGGGTAACCGAAGGGATTTCCGCACAAAAAAAAAAAGGTATTGCAGCTACTAAAATTTTAGTCCAATAGGCCTGGGGTGGAGTATTGTGTTTGTTAATATTGTTTGCGCATCGTGAAAAAGTAATTATACTACCTAAAGCTACCAATTCATTGGGCAAATTAGTGCCTAAATTTGTGGTTTGCAATTTCATACGCTGCTGAGATACAAACTTTTTTGTATATTGAACAGGGCAAGTCAGCATAAACATTAATCGCTTTCTTAAAATTTTCTGCATTACACTGATTTCTTCGCTCGCAAGCCGCTTGTCGCATGGCGCTCAAACGATTAGTTCTCTCCTGGAGTTTCGTAAAGTACCAGCATTGCAGACCGGTTACGAACAGCTTCCAAACGCAGCAAATGTTCGTCTTCAGTTTCATTTGAAAGTCGCTCTCTTATTATACCTAAACGATGAGTGCGCTGCGTATCACCTTCTTGCGATAGCCTATTGGTTATGTAGCTTCTCATCCTCGACAATCTTTCCTCACGTTGATCTAAACTTTCCTGTGAACGTGTTAATCTAATTCTCTTTTTATTTGCTTCCAAACTATTTTTTCTCGTTATTAGATTCTTCTAAATATCTTTTTCTCATTCGAGCAGCATTTTTTGTAGGCCTACCCATTTTGATATATAAAGCCTGTTTTTTTAAAGTATTTATATTAAACAACAAATAATGGTTAAAGAAGTATTATATGAAAATTAATAGCTTAAGTAAGATAGGTAGATATTTTAAAAATAATCAAAAATTAAGCATGGAGTAATTAGAGGATTGTAAACCTTTTTTAAGGTTCCGTTGTCAAATGGCAAAAAACGGAACCCTTATAGATTCGTCATGTCTGTCTGTCTGTCCGTCCGTATGTCACAGCCACTTTTTCCCGAAACCATAAGAACTATTGAAACTTGGTAAGTAGATGTATTCTGTGAACCGCATTAAGATTTACATAGAAAAATAGAAAAAAAACAATTAATTTTGGGGGTCCCCATACTTAGAACTGAAACTCAAAAATTTTTTTTTTCACCTAACCCATACGTGTGTGGTATCTATGGATAAGTCTTCAAAAATGATATTGAGGTTTTTCATATCATTTTTTTCTAAACTGTATATAGTTTGCGCGAGAGACTCTTCCAAAGTGGTAAAATGTGTGTCCCCCCCCCCTGTAACTTCTAAAATAAATGATAAAGCTAAAAAAAATATATGATGTACATTACCATGTAAACTGCCAACGAAAATTGGTTTGAGCGAGATCTAGTAAGTAGTTTTTTTTTAATACGTCATAAATCGTAAACCGCAATTTCCCTTTCATTCACTCAACTCAAATAGAAAAATTTAAAAAAAAACATTTTCGTGTTACTTGCTGCTACGGAACCCTTAATGGATGAGTCCGACTCGCACTTGGCCGCTTTTTTATTTAACCTTAATAGCTAACTTCTTAAAGTAATGAAACTATATCTAAGTATATATTTTTGTAAATAGTTGAGTTTTCAATTAACCTTAATAACTAAGTTCTCAAACTAATGTAAGTATAGCCAAGTAATTTTTTTCTCGGCGCCTAACAATCAATGTATAAAGATCACAAAATTACTTTAAATTTAACAAAATAACATTTAATTTAATTTTAATTTAATAAAATTTAATTTAACATTTAACAATGCAACATGAAATCTCCAGCCATAAACATTAACATTCCAAAAATACGCTCTGCGCACACTCTGTGTGCCCGTTCGGGTTGTTGTCTCGCTGACATTAACTTCGTGAACGCTCGGAATTTTTCGGCGAAGGTGCGTGTACGTGCCGTGCCGCCGCCGCGCATTACTTTTTACATAATTAATCAATTACATAGCTTGTTTGGCGCCGACTAAAAATTACTTAGCTATACTTTCATTAGTTTAAGAACTTAGTTATTCAGGTTAATTAAAAACTCAACTATTTACAAAAATATGTACTTAGATATAGTTTCATTACTTTAAGAAATTTGTTATTATGGTTAAATATAAAAGGTTTATTATTTTGCTTTTCAGTTTTTTCGGTGTTTAAATTTTTAGGGATTTTCTTTAGAAAAGCCCTATTGCTATCGAGTTGTCGTCGACGTCGTCGTTGCCAATTTTCTGTCACGGTTTTTGGTATGAAGGAGATGAGCTATCGAGTTGCTGTTTTCGGTAATAGATTCGTGCTGGGGTGAACCACTGCAAGATAAAAAAAAAAAAAAAAAAAAAATGCTGTCACGGCTTTGGGTATGAAGGAGATGAGCTATCGAGTTGCTGTTTTCGGTAATAGATTCGTGCTGGGGTGAACCATTGCAAGATAAAAAAAAAAAAACTGTCACGGTTTTGGGTATGAAGGAGATGAGCTATCGAGTTGCTGTTTTCGGTAAAAGATTCGTGCTGGGGTGAACCATTGCAAGATAAAAAAAAGGGATTTTCTTTAGAAAAGCCCTATTGCTATCGAGTTGTCGTCAACGTCGTCGTTGCCAATTTTCTGTCACGGTTTTGGGTATGAAGGAGATGAGCTATCGAGTTGCTGTTTTCGGTAATAGATTCGTGCTGGGGTGAACCATTGCAAGAAAAAAAAGAATAAAAAAAAAGAATAAAAAAAAAAGAAAATCCCTTGTATTCGGCTGAGCTCGTCTCAGGAATTCAACTTGTTTGTTATAAAGTTTTCATATGGGATCGAGTTCTTACTAAATATGTGAGACAGCGGCAACTGATTGAAAGAGGGCTACTTCTTTGAATCAGTTTGCGCCGTCGCTTTAGCGTAAATCACCTTCTCTACAATTCTACGCCTTTTCGCTGCGGAGCGAAGCTGCGGAGTATGGGCAAAATCATGGTCTCCAGCGAGGACTTCCCCACAGCAATAGCTATCGCAGGTTTACGCATGGAAGTGCGGTATTATGAGAAACGTTTAAGAATTTCGTAGCAGAAATGCCTAAACTGATTCTTGTTATTATGACGTGCCTCCAAAATTTACCTTACAGAACATGCTGACATACAGGTATCTTCAGGATTTACCACATGACATTACCCACATGATGACTGATGTGCCCTCAAAGTTTAGTCGGTTCTAGCCCGACATAACCACCCACGCTGGCCGGCGGGTTATCCGAAGGGATTCCGCACGAAAAAAAAAGGGTATAGTGGTGACGTCACTGTGTTATATAAACACTAAACAGTCAATGGTGAGAGCCTCGGATGCGGCCATGATAAGCGCTAATATGATGATGAGTCAGTAGAACAATTTTATTGGTATTCTTAACAAACCGTAAATCACATAACAATCACATCATATTTGGTGATAGTTCTATTCTAAGACATCTGAACCGTGGGAAGTACTCAAAAAGATTGCCGCTGTACTACTTTACAAACATACATACATTTAACAGTAATTAATTATAATTTACCGTAAATTACCAATAACCCGTACAGTCTAATTGAATTAAGCACGATGTAATCGTCCGTGAATAAGCTTTGAAATATATCATCATTATCATCATAGTTTTGGTTGCATCCAGAACTTGCATTGCACTTTGCAGCTTACTGGAGATTTTTTTTGGCATTTACGAGAGTAACCCCCCAAGAGGAAAACCTGTGCCAGAGCCTCGGCCGTTAATCAGTCAGTCCCGGTTATGTCCAAAGCTTGCATTATATTACAGACCCGGGTTGACTATATTGATGTCAATTGTAATCTAAATAGGTACACCGATTTGTGAATTTGTTAATCTACAATAATTTACTGTTACAATAATTTATTGTTTTATAATGTTAATACTTTTTCATCTCTCCTGTTCGGAAAGTTAAATCTTCATGGGTAGATAGCCGGGTGGAAAGTAGTTATTTCATCCCTGGGGTGGAAAGTATTTTTTTTTTAATTTTAGGATTTACCATAGAGTCCATGATAATTAATTTAAATCATGATGCCTTGATATCATGACGCTTTTTTTACATGGCCGCCTAGATACTTGATTACAATGTAACCAATAGATTCGATTTTCAAAACTTTTCTAATGTTGGCAGTATGTACGTGTATTATAACTTTATTTTTCAGAATTAAAAAATTTAAGTTTGCTAAATAATTAGCAGGAAAACGAGATTCAATATAAATAAATACCTTGTGTTAATTGTGTGTGGTTAAAAATGGTTTCGGAAAGTAATTCCAGTGACATGGATATTAATTTAACTCCCGATAGAATTAAAGAACAGGCAAAAGCTGTTGTTAATAATCTATTTCCAATTTTTGCCAATTTTACTTTTACTGTTTCATTAAATGTGTGTCTAGTATTTTAATTTCCTCACATAGTCGAAATGAAAAGTAGAGTGTTTAACTCGGGTGAATGTCACCATTTCACCCTCGAACTATTTTCGCTCTCACTTCGTTCGAGCGCCAGAAATATCTCGGGTGAAATGGCTGACTTTCAACCCTTGTGTAACAATCTAATATTTACTTCAGACACAATTGTAACAAATTGTTAATGAATAAATGAAATGAGAAATTATAATATTGCTCTTTCAATTGATTTGTGGTTGTTGACTTTTGCAGGACAGTCTACCGTCTGACCCCCCAACCCCAAAAAGAAAGCCTGCGTCAGAGTCTCGTTCCTCAACCAAAGCTTGTATTGTAGTTTGGAGCCCGAGGTCTTGCTCTTGATTTGTTTGATTTTTATTTTAAGGGAGTGACTACCGTCTAACACTCACCCCCGAGAGGAGCCTTCCCGTCAATCACCAGGTATACCAACTAGTAAGCATAATATAAAAAGACGAACTAACCCCAGCGATCCTCTTCTCGTCGTGTGTGAACGGTACCTCTCGCTTGTCACGCCGCCTCTGCGCGGGCATCGTATGCTCCTCCTTGATCACGTCCAGGGCCTCTGAAATACGAGTATAATATACATTTTAACTACATTTCAAAAATGTGATATTTCATTATTTCGATTTTAATTGTTACGGTCATTTATGTAGAAATTCTTAATAACATGTAGTAATTCTCAGTAGCAGGACGAAATATGTCCATTAAACTCCTCCAAATAAATAATAATATAAATATAAATAATAAATAGATATAAGGTACGAAATCTAACACGGCTAGCTAAATAAAAGCTTGTCAACATAAAGGTGTTAAGGTCACCTCTGTATAAAGATCGTTTGTAAATTTGTTAGTGTTTAACAACTTCCTTAAGGAACCCTTACATTTTATTAGTGAGCTTCCTGCCGAAGACTAACATTTTGTTGTTTAGTATTCATTACATAAAGTAAACTAGGAATTCAGTGCAGGTTCCGACTGAAATAAATTGAGCTGAGCGAGCAGGACTCTTACTTGAAAAATAAGGCATCTTACTACGGTCGCGCGCATAGCTAAGGCCGCGCGCTCGTGAAACTGTTTTTCGATGATTATTCCTCAATGGTACATTGTATTTGAACAGTTGACCCCTCTAAACACTCAGCGGTGTCTACACTATCACCATGGCAAATTTGGTCAAGATCGGTATTGTGGTTCCGGAAGAGTACAGTCTCGACCAAACGGCTTGGCCACGTAAAAGAGTTTTATGCTTTATGCTTAACATATTTCAGTATCTAAATTGACCGTATTGACACATTCCTCACGATTTCGATCCATCAAAAACGTATCTATGTCAAGAGCAATCACACTTGAAACCGCAAGATCGAATGTCTTAAACCCACATACCTACATACAAGCATGTAGGCAAAAATATGTAGATTTGTACTGATTTATATCGAAGTTTCGAAACACGTCATAATTGAATTGGATGGTAACTTTAACTTCTATGTATTGGACACAAAAATTGTGTCACGGTTCCTGGGTGAGGCGGGCATGAACTTTGTATTTTGAAGTTGGACTGACTGTATTTTGAATGAATTTTGGCACACATCTTTATAGCCATAGCGTGCCTTTTTGTACTGTCATTTGTATGACAGCCACAAAAAGTTGCGTATTGTTGGTGGTTCATTAGTGGTCTTTCGCGGTATTAAATTTTTTTCCTACAGCTAGTTATACTAGCAGTATCAAGTGTCTAGTATCACGGAGTAAGGAAATATAAGATTTCCTTACTCCATAGCAGTCATTGGCTTTCAAAGGTTTGTAATGTAAATTGTTACGTATTTGCCGTATGTTTATAGTTTAACTATTTGTTTTCTTTTTGAAGTGAAAACTTCTTTAGGCGCATTGAGCACTGTCCATATGAGCACTTTTGGTCATATCTCCGATTCTTAAGCAACTGCAATATACTACGGCAGATTTTAAATCTGACCAAGACCTTTCAAATCCGTTCAGTAGTTTTTGCGTCCATCGCGAATAAACATATAAACAGACAAGAATTCCAAATTATATATTTTTGTATTCAGAATCGTTCATTTAACATAACCCAAGTTTTTTTTTTAATATCTCCAATATACAGACACAACTAATTTACAATTTCATATTATTAACAAATTAGGACATAACAGGTTTTCACTAAGAGGGGAGGTAAGTTAACACGTAACATAGCTGAACTGGTAAACAGTCCAGTACTGGGTATGCGAGTTGTACTACTGCATGTAATGTAGGACGAGCGGGTCACGATGCAGTCGCACGATACATTCACTTTCAATATCGATGCTGCTAGAATCGATAAAAGGTTTCTTAAGAAACCTTAAGAAATCAGGCTTTGGAGTAAGTCTTCATGTGAGCGTGTCTATTTATATCGATATTATGTATATCGATATTGTGGGCAAAGTTTGATTGCTACATCAAAGGTTGTGGGTTTAATTCAAGTTTAGTATGCACACTTATTTGAGTGCATTATTGATGGCCTCCACCAAGACCTTTGAGGCCAGGCCAACCTTGCCTGCAAGCCAGTACACCAACGGTGATGATGATAAATGTGTGAAAGAAAATGTGTATTTGCATTGGTCTGGGTTTTATATGTTTAATTTGAGAAAATTTATTAAGTAGGTAGGTATGTTGATCCTTGCAGAGCGCGAGCGCGTAGGCCGCCGCCACCTCCTTCTGCGAGCATGTGATGCTCGCGAAGGAGATGGCGGAGCGCGCCCGGGAGAGGTTCAGAACTCTACCGGCCCGCTGAGCCCGCAACATATTCGCCGCGCGTCGCAGGCGACTCAGGCGCCGGAGGTCGCTTAACGACCTCCGTCCTCCATGAGCGCAGGCCTGGGGGTGGCAGGTGAGGCCGCCTGTCACCCCAGCAGAAGCAGGCCGGGACGGTGGGGCGACTAGCGCCCCTCCTCCAAACCGGGGCAAGACGGGGACACCGTGGTTCCCAAACCCGAGGGGGCCATCTCGAAACCGGAGATGGTCCAGGGTTAGTCGGGGTGCGAGGGATATGCTCTATTGGCAACCTTACACCCCGGCATCTGTAGACCCGAGACGGCGTGCGGTTTTAGTTGGTTCAAGCCCGACATAACCGCCCCCGCTGGCCGGCGGAGGGGATTTCCGCAGGAAAAAAAAAAAAAGGTATGTTGATCCTGTTGCCTTATTAGGTCACCTTACACATCGGCATCTGAAGACCCAAGACGGCGTGCGGTTTTAGTCGGTTCAAGCCCGACATAACCACCCCCGCTGGCCAGCGGGAGGGTATCCGAAGGGATTTCCGCACGAAAAAAAAAAAGGTATGTTGATCCTTATTCCTTATTATGAATTAAGGAATCTGTGGTTTGGGTTTAGATACAGCTGTGTAATATGTAACAAAATACAATTAAAAAGAAACGTAATTTACTTCCCTATTTAAAGTTAGTACCTAAGTGAACACAGACATGGGCATTTTATATGTGCCCAGCTAATCTTTTAATGAAGCAATTCAATCTATACCAAAAAGTTTAAGCAAGTCTGTCAAGACGTTTAATTCCAACCACTTATTACTAACTGTTGGTAAATCAATGATTTATTGTCCAATTATGTATGTTACAATATCCTTTCGAATAGAATCGAAGGAAACCGGCCAATTACTGCGTGTTTCCGTGCATTGCACTGGAGTGTTCGTGAAAAGTTTTTATACCTTATATATTCAATAAAATAAAAGCTTTTATCGCTATATAAGGTTAATACTTGGTAAATTCATATTATTTTCCGCATTCCCCTTCATTAAACTTCTATTAGAAGTTGTCGTGGATGTCGTACATGATACATTATTAGCTAAAAATAAAACACGTTGTACATATAGGTGTATTGGTATTTACTCACTAAACAATATCGTCTCCTTGTCATGGACCTCTGTGTGAAGCCCAGAGACAACATGTTGAGTATTACCAGCGCCGAATCAAGCGATGGCTGCGTGATGAAGTTAGGTCCCATAAATTAGCTTTGGCTATCGGTGAAAATAGCGCCTATGCTGAAAGCGAATCTGTTCAGTACTGCTGGGACAAGATTTCGGCAGCTATTCCTGAAGCGACCTGCTAAAGAAGCAGCATAAAGTGGGCAGCCACAAAGTTCCCCACGAATCAAAAACAAGTGCCACCAATAACGGTTGTAGAAATCCAGAATGCTCTTCACCGTATGAAGAATCGGAGAACTGTTGGATCCGATGGAGTCCCCGTCAAGGCCTGGTAGGCGATGGGTCCCCATGGTGTGGGCATTTTTACAAACCTCTATAGTACGGATATAGAGGTTTATGAAAATGCCCATACCGGTAAAATCACAAGCCAATGGAGGCTGAGTATCATTACTCCAGTCTTCAAAGGAGGAGAAAGCTAACGAGAGCGGACGACGGCTGGCTTTGGATGCTACCTGAAACCATTGGGGTGATGATGATAACCCAAGCTTACGATGGGACCGTAGCTAGTCAAATTGACGGACCAATAAAATTAAAAATACTAAATTTTGACCGTTTTATAAAGGTAAAAATCTGTCTCAAGGCTCCAGTTATAAACCACCGTAGTCAGGGTCAGGATTCGGGATTGTTCTAGTTCACATACATCCAAATTTCAATTAAATATTAAAGAAGGTGCTTAGTTCTCAACTTATTGAAAACATCTGACCCCTGGCAATGCAGTACAACAGATAAACCAGTTATTATTACGGATCCTCGTAATAATTTAGATCGTAAATCTTTATGGTCAACTGCAATTTTAAAATGTAGAACGTGTTGTGAAAAGTAGACGATGGTTTTATTTTCGATCTGTTTGAGCTCGTATAATTTATTATTAGGGGAATTATGACTATAATTATCATTTAGCTTTTATTCCATTTGATTTATGGCGAGTATTCTTAAGAATGGTGCGTACGGTAAGGAGCTGAATATGTTTTGAAACTAATAAAAAGTTAAAAAATAGAAGTGGTACGATTTTGTTTCTTTTTACGTCCTTCAGTTAAGGAGAAAGAAGTGGGGTGTAGAGGGCCATACCAACATCTTTGAGGCCCAAGCATACCTCACCTGGTAATCGGTGCACTCGTTAAACAACGGCCGAGGTTCTGGCGTAGGATTTTTTTTCAGGGTTGGCAGGCTAGACGACAGTCACTCCCGGAACGCCGACATACCAATCAAATGCAATAACCGGGCCTCGGGTGCCAAAGTGCAAAGTTTGGACGCAACTAGATAAATAATAATAATAATAAATATTCTACGAAATTCTACACAGCGCTTTCTAGACCCAAAGTAAGCATAGTTTAACTAGCTTGTGTTATGGGTTCCAGGTTCCAGGTTCCATTGTCGATGATGAGTTGAGGCGAAACAAGAAACAAAAGCAATTTAGCTGAGATAGAGCGGTTAACGGAAATAGTAAATAATAATTTGGGTTACTCTTAGTTCTTAGTCAAAAAGAGTTTAAAGGGGCCGATAAATTTATTATTTGTATTTATAATGTCTCTAGCTTGTATAAGCTTGCATTAATTATGGTTATTTTAACTGTACACAATAAACATGTACTACTAATTTAATTTGTTAAAAATTATATATGTTAATGAAAAATGTACTGCATGTAAGCCACTTATTATATTTCATTAAATTTCCGTTCGAACTTCCGCTTCATACATAAAATATACTTAATTAATAGGCAGGTACACCTAATTAAAAAGATTAAAAAATGGTTCTACTCAAAATTATTTAATATTATTGAAATGCTAATAATAACTGTTAAGTTATCTATGTACCTTTTTTTTTTCGTGCGGAAATCCCTTCGGATACTCCCCGCCGGTCAGCGGGGGCGGTTATGTCGGGCTTGAACCGACTAAAACCGCACGTCGTCTCGTGTCTACAGATTATCTATGTACCTACACACCAAAGCCGAGAATTATTAGTATAGATACATAATACATAATATGTCTACCCGTCTGTTAACTCTAGCTATAAACAACATTGTAACTAACACTATGGGTATTTTTCCCAATAAATTATTTAATTACGTTAAATTTAATTGATTGCTAGCAAGGCTTTCCCAATGCAGTTATGGTAGACACAACACGAATGTACACTCCCAGTACACCTGTGCTAAGTTTCGCAAAGCAATTGCAGTTGAGTGCACATTGCATGTCCTGCGTTGCGATTGCAACCTGCTACTTGTGTAAGTGTGACGCAAACTTGTATATAGGTCAGATGTTGCTTGGTTATAAGTAAGAACATTCTAGAATGTAGGAATTTCTACGGGTTTGATTTGTGAGATGCATAAAAATGAAATAACCATATAAAGATATTTGAAAAAAATTGTATGTAATAGTTTACGCCTATGTATATTATAATTAGTAGGTATTATTAGAACTAGTATCAGGCTGGTTTAGTGAGAAATATTTGTGTTCTAATGCAGCTTACAAATATAACAATATTTCTAGTGCCGATTTACGATGAGTTATAGATAAAGGGCATCAGTTTAGTTTTATTGTGGTTTTTTTAATAACCGCCTCGTTGATAAGAAGGGTAAAGCTGGGTTTTATGGTCAGCTTAGATTATGCATCAGCAGCACCTTGAATGGAAAAATCTATATCAAGCAATCAAAAGGACTGCGTCCATTTAAGCTGCGGGTTAAGCGGGGAGTTAATTTGCGTTAATTTAAAGTTTAATGTTTAAACAGAAGTAAATCAATAAATAATTGGTATACCTATAATTTTTTTTTATAATCTTCAGTGAATAAGTTTAAATTTTTTAAATTTTTGTTAATTATGTAACGTTTTAAAAGGTAGCTGGGATAGACTGGATGCGCAAGGTGGAGGAACGGGTGCTATGGCGTACAATGGGAGAGGCATATGTCCAGCAGTGGACTGTTATAGGCTAATTGATTGATTGATGTAAAGTTTGAGCTAAGGTGTGAACTAAGAATGTGTTAAGCTAATAGTGATGGCGACTGTACCTTCATTCATAGTTTGTCATACTTTTATTATTTGAATGTAATTAAAATGTAATTAAGGAAATGTAGTTATTGAATAATATAAAAAAAACTTATAACCGTTTATATCCATCCTCTGTTAAATGACAACGTAATTGCAGATTTATAGAAAATACTAGCATAGGTTTCAAAATATGCCCTCATTTTTCAGCTCTAGCTCGAAATTTGCTATTTCACTGAGCCGCTTTTTAGTTTGAGGACGGCAGCATAGTATGTAGTGCATGCATGTTCAGTTAGCTCAATCGAATTAGGATTTGACCGGGACAAAATTGGAAGCAGTAATTTTCCCTCGGAATTCATTAGGGAGGCTCCCTGGCAGTCTAAATTGTGTTTTGCGTGGTGATTGATCCGTTGCGTTTTCCGCCATCTTGATTTTAAGTGTCAATTTTTTTTATTGAATAACTTCAGGTTTTTTTGAGCTAATTCGACTGGGCTAAGTCGGGTAATCCTTGTCCGACCAAACACGGGCCCCTTACATAGAAGTGAGGCGTCCTGTCACGTTGGTTATAATGTTACATTGCATTTTTATCCGTATGTTAGCTTTCCTATTTTATTTCCCAGTCGTTAAACGATTTGCGTTTTAATTTGCACTAAGGGCCAGATTGCATAATTTTGTTGCATTGGGAGCTGCTTTTTGTGTGTAGTATATTTAATTTGGTGTATGTAAGATGTGAGGTGAAGGTACATACTGTAAAGTCTTTGCTTACGTATGGGTACGTATTGTCTCAGTCTAGTACTATCCTGAGTTAGCTTGCAAAGATGGATACACAGACATAAATTTAAACTTACAATGAATCATAAACTTAAAAGGATATGTTTTTCTTTTATAAAAGGGCTTACCATTATAGGGCTGCAACGTACATTGAAATGATCAACCTGTGTACAGACCAATGCTTATTGCGATGAAGTCAGTTATTTAACAAATACTACACCGAAATTACTCATTTCTGCTTAATTAGGTCTTCATGTTAAGTGCAAGGCAGTTATGAAGCTATTTTACAATTAAACTGACTGTTGCTTTTTGGAAAAGTAAGTGTAGGTTATTAAGAACAGTTACATAATCACCCCGGAATACATATCCATATAGGAACTCGAAAAATAGGAAGGTTATTGAATTTTGACAGGTCGGTGGTTTTTGCCACACAGTTTTTACATTTCATATAATTTATGGGTACACCCGACAATATCTTCGGGGTATAACTGCACAATTTCAACCTCATCTGTAACCTTCCAACCGGGGCACACCTGCTGAGCGATGGACGAGGCTCATGCGCAGGCTTTCTTCTCAGTATCGGGGGTTCAGTCGCTCCCGCCAAGATAGGTCAACTCAAGAGATTCTCAGTATCGGGGGTTTAGTCGCACGGTGTTTTAGGAGAGCCATTTTTCGGACGTCACGTTTTTATTAAATAATCTGAATTAAATAAGCATTTAAATGATAGATTTCTAATCCCCGTTTAGACCGCATGTTTAGTTTTTGCAAAAAAAAAAAGCCAAAGTTCTTAGTATTTTTTACTCGAAATTTAGAAAAAAATAAATTCAAGCCAAAGTAAGTACAATTTGTAATAATGATGTTAGAAGCATTAATAGAAAATTTGATACTGCATATTTTAAAATTAATTTGAACAACGTAACGTAACGTAGTTCCGGATATATACAAGGTTTTAGGTTTTCAGTTTTTCTTATTTTTCTCGAAAATTCCATCGTTTTGGGTTCAGTTATCTCCTTTGAAGTAATGCTCTTTGCTTCTTCTACACATCATATGAATTTCACATACCAAAGCCATGGAATCTCGGAGCTGTAATTTTTTAAAGATTCATCCGGTTTTTTCATCAATAGGGTTGTCACTCGTTCAGATAAAAATTTATATCCGGATCTGATTTCACTTTATTAAAACCAATACGTAACTAGTAGTTCTTTTAACGTACACATCCCGGAACCCAGTTGTTTTATGATAACAGACACGTTAAAAGCAAAAAATATCGAAGTTATAGCTAGCTAGCTTTTTATGAATATTATCTATGTATATTTTTAGTACGTAAAAGTGCAATAGTAATAACATAAGCACCTGAAATGTGGGTATTTTTTCACCTTTGCCTTCACCACCTTTACCTCGGGGGTAAAGGCGTGATGGTATACTGTATGTATCTTATAGTTAGGGATTAATAATATATGTGCCTAAACTAATAATTAAATATCATTAGTATACCATGAAAACTCGTTTTGCAATACGTTTGGCATATACGAATTAAAGTCATACAAAAATAGTAACAAGCAAATCAAGCGACCAAAGAAACATAGTAACTACGCCACTCGATAGGAGCCTTCAACAGATAGCGTACATTATTCTGTTCGTTTTAGTTGCATAACCTTTAAAAATAATACATATTTACAGTAACATTACATCCGGTTAGAAAAGTGGCAGCCTTAGCAAAAATAATTAATTTGACATATCTTCTAGATTCCATGGAGTTGGGATGTGAAATTTACGTGGTGGGCTGGCAATATAATTAGAATATTTTTAGTATCAATAACTTTTCCCAAAACGGGTGAGTTTTCGAGAAAAGTGAAAAAAACTAAAAATCATAAAAAGCGTATAAATCTGTATCTAACAAAGCTACGACTTTTATTTTTATTTTTGACGGCCTCTGTGGCGTAGCGGTAGTGCATTCGACTGCTACGACAGGGGGCGCGGGTTCGATTCCCGCTCAGTGCAAATATTTGTATGCATGAATATGTCTATTTGCATTGGTCTGGGTGTTTCTATGTATAATATGTATGTATTTACAAAAAAAAAGTATATAAGTATGTTTATCTGCATTCTAGAACCCATAACACAGCTAGTTAAACTATGCTTACTTTGGGTCTAGAAAGCGCTGTGTAGAATGTCGTAGAGTATTTATTTATTATTTATTTATTATTTTGGTGCGCAAAGGGGCCTTATCGGGTGTGCTTTCAATAAACTGAACATGGTTTATAAGTATCATGGTTAGTTTAGGAGTAATATTATTTTGTAATAATATCCGGATGAAAAAATGACCATTTTTAAGATTTTTTTTCTCAAAAACTAGACGTGCTAGCGAAATGGGGACACGAAATCTGGCATTATAATGATCATATCTATAGGGTTTTGCAAGAATAAATGCGATGTCCGAAAAATGGCTCTCCTAAAACACCGTGAGTCGCTCCCGCCAAGATAGGCCAACTCAAGAGAAAGAGTAGGAGAGCGGACTCCGGGCTCCAAAATGCAAGCTTAGTAGCAAGCGGGACTAACGCTGTACTGAGGATAATATTACCTAATCTTAGAATCCCTAAGTACCCACGGAAGCAGGACAGGTTGCCATGGTTACCGTTATTTTGTCTCATTGCAATTGAGTTACAGGATTTTTTACAAAATTTACCCGTGCGAAGCCAGGATGAAGCAGCTAGTTAGTAATATTACTAAATATTCGTTTCAAAACACTCTGTAATAATGTAAAAGGGCTCAAAGTGGTGACCGTATGGGTATCAGACCATTTTTGGCAAAAGTAGGCGATCTTGAATGCCGACCTTACATTGCCGAGTCTTAATATGTACAGTAATTGCGACATTTCAACGCAGAGGCAGGTTTTAATATTCTGATTTGGTTTCTAATTTTATTGTCATTAGACAAGGCTGTTCATTACCAATTGTTCAACTGTAGGTACCACGATGAATACTCGTTACTTAATTAGGTCTACGATTATTTTATTATTGTGTTATTATTTTTAATTTTATTATTTACTTGTACATTGCATTGCGTTCTTTGATTGAGTATGTACATACATGAGTAGATACCTAATTATGGAACAAAAACTTGGGAAAAATGTTCACCTATCGTTAACACTTGTTAGTACCACTACCGAAAGAAGTGTTCATTCAATAATGAAATTCAATGTTTTTCTGAATATACTTTTTCAGTTTTGCATGTTTAGTTATTAAAATTTCAGCAAAAAAAGAAAAAGTAATTACGTTCAGTTATCTTTAACTTAGGCAACTTTTACTGACTAGTGCCGCCGTGAAATACTGATCCCATACTCCACCAGTGCGTAAATTTCAGTCCAATCCATAAGGTTTTACGAAAAAGTAACAAACGAATTAACTCACATTCACTCTCATAAAAACGCATGAGTCGACATTAAAAGAGAAAAAGCGGCCAAGTGCGAATCGGACTCGCCCATGAAGGGTTCCGTAGCAGCAAGTAACATAATAATGCTTTTTTTCAAATTTTATATTTGAGTTGATTGAATGAAAGGTAAATTGCGTTTTACGATTTATGACGTATTAAAAAAAAACTACTTACTAGATCTCGTTCAAACCAAATATCGGTGGAAGTTTACATGGTAATGTACATCATATATTTTTTTTAGTTTTATCATTCTCTTATTTTAGAAGTTACAGGGGGGGGGGACACATTTTATCACTTTGGAAGTGTCTCTCGCGCAAACTATTCAGCTTAAAGAAAAATGATATTAGAAACCTCAACATCATTTTTGAAGACCTATCCATAGATACCACACACGTATGGGTTTGATGAAAAAAAAAATTTTTGAGATTCAGTTCTAAGTATGGGGAGCCCCTAAAATTTAATGTTTTTTTCTATTTTTATGTGAAAATCTTAATGCGGTTCACAGAATACATTTATTTAACAAGTTTCAACAGCATACTTCTTATAGTTTCGGAAAAAAGTGGCTGTGACATACAGACGGACAGACAGACAGACATGACGAATTTATAAGTTTTCCGTTTTTTGCCATTTGGCAATGGAACCCTAAAAAGGAGTTAACGGACCCTGGGCACCGATATGAAACCCTCGGATGCAACCGGGAACCACACTAAGATGATAATTTATTAGTACCTTTTTGTTTTTCGTGCGGAAATCCCTTCGGATAACCCCCCTCCCCCCCGCCGAGCAGCGGGGCGGTTATGTCGGGCTTGAACCGACTAAAACCGCACGCCGTCTCGGGTCTACAGACGCCGGGGTATAAGGTTACCCATAGGGTAGGTAATTTCTTATTGTGGTAGTATCTCTAAAGATAATATAAAGGTTCGGGGTGCGAGGGATATGCCCTATGGGTAATCTTAGACTCTACCCGTCTACCCGTGACCATGGCTGCTGAAAAGCAACCGAAACGTCGGGTTCAATGTAAAATATAAAATAACATCAAATAAACTGCGATAGAATCCGTTGAAAATAGTTTTATCTCAATGTGTAACATTCGCGTAAACTTCCGACAATATCATGAAGAAATTACCTGTCGCGGAAGCTGCACAATCTTTCACAGTAAACATAAACTGGGTACAATCGTTTATAAATCACAAAATAATAACAATTTCATCTGACTGCGATTATGTAAGCTGAACCGGAGAACGCGAGCAAAAAGATTGCTTTTAAAATAATAGTAGAAAATGTTACCTTTCTATATAATGATACAGGCGGAGAATCGGGTGCTTTGGTGCATGCATATTGCGAGAGGCCTATGACCAGCAGTGGACTGCAATAGGCTAATTGATTGATATAGGAAAACCAAAACTACTTCAATCAGCATCATCTTAGCGTTGTTCTTGGTTATATAAGTCAGCTAAAAAGAATGAAATCACGTCACTAGCTCTTATATTTACAGAATTTATTTTTCGCCTACTGGCCTTTAGACACGCATACGTGGGTAAGATACCTTTATGGTAGGTTGAAACTCTGTAACTGTACTGTCTGAGATCATTTTCTGAGTCATATGTCCTTTGTGGACAAAATTACCATTCATGACCAATAATTTTATTTAATAATAATAAATATTCTACGACATTCTACACAGCGCTTTCTAGACCCAAAGTAAGCATAGTTTAACTAGCTTGTGTTATGGGTTCCAGAATGCGGATAAACATACTTATATACTTTTTTTTTTTTGTAAATACATACATATTATACATAGAAACACCCAGACCAATGCAAATACATATATTCATGCATACAAATATTTAATCTGAGCGGGAATCGAACCCGCGCCCCCTGTCGTACCAGTCGAATGCACTACCGCTACGCCACAGAGGCCGTCAATAATATATAATATATATAATATATAATAATAATTATACTAATATTGTTACATATTGTTTGTCCAGAGCTAGGTGTTACAATACAACAGTACTTATTGGTAGAATACTTATAGTAAATACATTAATTGCATGAAGTGCTGGTTTAGTGTAAGATTATTTGCATGGATGGATGGAGGATGAGAGTATATAATTCGCACAACTGTTTAACATGTGGTGCACCGCGCAATAGACGATGTATTACATTTTATTGTGTGAATGTCACCGAAATCGTAACGTAAGGCAAAATAATTTGGAATTCAATCCGTTCAATTCAGTCTGGGTCATTCCATAGTATTGTTCCTCAATCGTTATCAGGGGCAACTTTAATTACTGCGAGCACAAAACTAACTTAACACTTAACACACTTTAATTAGCTTCATCTGTAACTTCTAATTCAACCAAATTCTATCCTTAGAAATTTGTTAGTTCAGAAGACAATTCATACATTTTTACCTTATTAAATTTGTTAACAGGAAACTCCTGGAATTGGGGCTTATGTGGTTTGTTTTATTGGGTCCCAAATTGTAACAAGCGTGTTTTTGTTTTTAAATTATAATAATTTTATTTCAGCACGATTTGACTTGTCAATATTCATCGAGGCCGCTGCACAAACATAATGATGCATTAAAGACCTTACAGAATGTTTCAACGAGCACCGTTATTACATTAACCTCGATGTTATGTGCCCTGTACACACTACTTTGTGGAAACAATTCAACAGAATTCGATACGGGCAATATTTGGATACTATCATCTGTTTTACTGTTATGTTAAACGTGAGATGTCTCAACGGCTTGACTGCAAGTTTTAAAATAATCATCTTATGTAGAACACATTTTAAGGTTAAAAGTAGGTCACACATCAACATCTTGGCTGTTGCTATTTTAGATGATATACGGCCGAAATTTAATTATTATTTTATGATTAATATTTAGAATGTCATCATCATATTTTGCAAACATAAAAAGTAATATATAGCGAAAATCTGTAATCTTTAATCTTTAATCTGTAATTTGTAATCTTTTAGCGTCCGATTATACTATTGATAATTATATTGATATTAAACATTACCTAAGCCAGCTAGATCTAAAATATCCCTTCTCTCTCTTATTTTCAATAAAAATGTTACAAGGATACAATTTCATCAGTTGAACTCGCCGAGTGAAATTCTTGTATTTTATACCTATTCATTTTATTTTTTACAATTGGAATTATCTACATAGTAAACAGTCAGAAAATACTATAATTGAAAAGTCCATAGAAGTAAAGTGTCAGACCGCACGCAGTGTCAAAAGCTTCAACCAAATCCAGGAAGATTTTATTTATTTAATATTTATTTATTAAATAATATTTCCCGATTAAGTACCTTATAACATGATTCATAATTAGTATAAAATAAAGGAAGGTAGATTACTTCTGTGAAGAACTGGGGAATAATGTTCCTCCGACATACAATGATTTGCATGTTGCGATGCAGGATTATTTATTTTTTGCAAAGTAATTAAATAAAGTTTTTAGCATTTCCTTCTTCGTATCCTTCATTAAGTTCTGCACTTGAGATAACTGTGTGCTGATTTTGATTAAGGTCACTTATGAATGTTTTCGGTCTGATTTATTTAGTTTTTATTAGTATGCTAATTTTATTTTCATTTGATGTTAAATTAATTATATTTCCAGATCAGCTATTCTATTCAGAGGTTGATACAGAATGACCATGGAGTATTACTATCCGTAAATTATATTAGTCATTGCTCTTGCACGGATGTAGGTATGTCTTGAAACTACTACTACAAGTATACTAAACAAGTGAACATATTTATATTCATCTAGATTCTAAGCTACGAGGTCTGCTTTCTGATACTCGACGTCAGAAATTGTGACTTTTTTGGATAGGGAGTTTGGTATGACTATTGCCTATGGTGACTTCAGTTGCACTAAGAACCCCTGCAAACCCTTATTGCTATCGACGGCTTACTATCTTAAACAAGAAAACTGCTCTAACAAGCGTAGGTAGCTTAGTGGTTAAGGAAGTGGTTATGGTCGAGAGGTCCCAGGTTCGAATCTTGGCCATTACCGTATCGTTGTGAATCCACTCATAATACAAACAATTTAGTTTAGCTGGATGGGTTAACAAGAATGCTAGTAATTTTGGTTACTAGTAGTCTTTATAAATAAAAAGGTGCGGTGCCGGTTTCAAAATCCGGGACAAGTAAAGTGATACTGATTCTTTTATTGGAAATTCAGTAGGATCTGGAAAAAGTACCGTTTGACGGCAATAAGTTTGCCTCCTATTACATAGGGCCACAATATAACTGTAGAAATTTAATTGGGATATAACAGGTGGTAATCTACCTATAAAAATCGAATTGGATTCGTAAGTGTCAAGCTAATAGCAGTCTAACGGACAAACTGACATTTATAAGTTTTTTATATTTTAGGATGCGTCTATATGTAGGTACCTAATTACTTCCAGTGAGTAATTAACACCAATAGAAAAGTCATATAAGTGGTTTTTGATTTATTATACAAATCAATAAGGATTTAGCTTAAAGTACTCACTGGAGATGAAAGAAGCGTTAGCAATACCTTGTTCATTGTTTTGCGTTTGCAATTTTATAGAACATCCAACTGGTTCTCCATTTAGTTAAGACTAGACATAAAAAGACAGAAAAGGAAGGATATGCAAATTCTATGAAATTAATAAAACAGTTATTACTTCGTCGAGTCTTCAATTTTGCGAAATATTTAGAGTAAGAGTCATAGACGGCGCTAAGATTTTACGTTGGAGCGTTTTCAATAATATTAACGGGAATTAACACGATCGTTCGTAGCTTAGTTGTTCAGAAGTCGGCCACACGGTCGTGAGGACCCGGGTTCTAATTCTGCCCATTACACTACAAAGTAATGGGCAGAGTAAAAGATGATGATAATTAATTTAATAACTTCACCTTTAACCATCAGGCGAGATAAAGACTAATTGACGTGACCATTATAAAAAAAAACCGAGTATGGCGAGTGAAACCATGGGCACAGCTACTCTTACCACAAAAAAAAAAGTATAGCTGGAGAATTTAACGGAGACTAAAACCGCACGCCGTCTTGGGTCTTCAGAAGCCGGGTGTAAGGTTCCCCATACAGCATATCCCTCGCACCCCGACTGACCCTGGGCCATCTCCGGTTTCGAGATGGCCCCCTCGGGTTTGGGAACCACGGTGTCCCCGTCTTGCCCCGGTTTGGGGGAGGGGCGCTAGTCGCCCCACCGTCCCGGCCTGCTTCTGCTGGGGTGACAGGTGGCCTCACCCGCCACCCCCAGGCCTGCGCTCATGGAGGACGGAGGTCGTTAAGCGACCTCCGGCGCCTGAGTTGCCTGCGACGCGCGGCGAGCAAGTTGCGGGCTCGCCGGCCGGGAGAGTTTTAAATAAGTACGTTCATTTTGCCAAATACTACACTCCCAAAGTATATGATGGGTAGCTTGGTCATATTTAGAATAAGGTGTTGAACACTAACAAACCGGTGATTCGACTAGCTTAAACGAATGCAGCTTGCTCTTAAAGTTACCATGAATAGTAAGAAATTGAGCGACACAGTGATCTACCTCAAGAAATGTCATCGCCATTCGCTGGCGATCGTCTGCAAAAAATCATATATAAATATAAAAATTAAAAAAATAAATATAAAAAATATAAATAAATTAATTGATAGATTCCAACGATGTTGCCATTTATCTATAAGGTCTTCATATGCATCTTTCTGCTGGTTTAACAGTCTAATAATTTTACGGCGACCTATTTCAGCAAAAACGGTAGCATCCATGCCATCCCTCCCTAGCATAGTACCTTTTTTTGTTTTTCTTGTGGAAATCCCCCATTGCCGCGCGTCTATGAACCTCAACCTGAAGGACTCTATCTATATTCATTTTTGTCTATCGTATCGTGTGAATCTATAATTTTTTCATTTAGGTTGAGTTGGTATGCAAAACAGTCGTTTCCTTATGTTTAAATTATATAAGTGATTCAATCATAATTATACAATAATAAAATGTTAAGTAATTATTTATGCATATTACATTAGATACTCATTAATTTAGTGCAAGTATTTCGAAAAAAAAATAGCGGTCATCTAGGTACGTACAATTATTAGTTTATGTTAAGAATCTTATATCTTTATCCACTTTAGGTTTTCGCTATTGAGTGAGTAGTAAATTATATTATTTTCAGGTAGGTACCCTTCTTCATAACCGCCCCCGTTGGCCGGCGGGGATACGAAGGGATTTCCGCACGAAAAAAAAAAAAGACTGCGGGCAGATGCTGGATGCGGCAAGCTGAAGACAGGGCGCTATAGCGCTCATTAGGGGATACCTATGTCCAGCAGTGGACTAGAATAGGTTGATGATGATGATGATGATGATAATTAATTTAATAACTTCACCTTTAACCATCAGGCGAGATAAAGACTAATTGACGTGACCATTATAAAAAAAAACCGAGTATGGCGAGTGAAACCATGGGCACAGCTACTATGTATGTAATTACGCGACCGTGACGTGTTTATAAGTACTACCTGTATGGAGAGTCGCGTTTCGTTATGTTGAGCGTTCATTGCGTTCACTTTCACTGTTAGCTGACCTTGACAACGAGTGACCGCGAGCACCGCGACTGATTTAGTTTTATAGCGGTGATGAAAAAAAACAAACATTTGTACATTAGTGTGGTTAAACCCTAAAATTTCAGTGTAAATGAGGGCCTTCGAGCCGAATCCAACCTCACCTGAAAGCTGGTTAACCTGCTAATTAACGGACAAGACTCTTGCGCAGGCTTTCTTCTAGGGACTGGATGGTCAGACCGCAGTCGAGCCCATAAAAGCCGTTTTTTTTTATGTTCGTTCCGTCTATTGACTGCACCCCGCTGGATGGTGAGAAGCTAGGGTGAAGTCCAGAAGATATGGTTTGATGGCCTAAAAAGATGCTTTTTCACGCCCCGCTTGAAGAACCCGGGATTGTAAGAAGAAGGAAACACGTGCGCGGGCAGAGCATTCCAGCTCTTTATCGTGCGACAAAGAAAGGAAGCACCAGATCGGTGAGTTCGGTACCGTATGGTTTCCACCGTGTGCGGGTGGCATCGCAGTATAGCACGTGTTGTTCTGGATCGAAAGGGAGAAGGGAGTATTAGCCAAATTAAAAGGAGGAGAAGGGGTAACCGGTCCCCGAACTTTGAACTCCCGTGAAAGCCTCGGATGCAACCGGAACAGGGCTAAGATAATGATGAAACCACATTCAAAATACAAATTTCCAAATATTTCCACATTCAAATTATATAGCACTAGCTGTGCCCTGGACTTTGTCCGCGTGTTTATATTTGGGTTTGAAATTTTTAATTACTTTATCTAAAATCAAAATAGTAAATGTTACGCCTTATAGATTATAACATCAGCTATCTGCAGTAATAATCCTGTCAAAATTCGCACAGCCAATTCGGAGATTATCCGGATCAAACAGATAGAAAGACAGAATAAAAAATTTAAAAATAGGTTTTTATATGTGTAAAAGGTTAATTTCATATTGTTCAAACACTCATAGGCATTTTTTTAAACTGTTTTTAGCATTACAGTCATACCCTTCAATTTTATTTATATTAAACAGTAAGTGTAATGATTTGTGAGGTTTATCATTATTTATGCAAATTATTTTCATATATTTTATTATTGTTTTTAGAGAATTAAAAAAAATGCTCTAGCCGAATGTGTGGCCCGTTAAAACATACCAAATTACTGTATAACTATGAGGTAACTTCCGCTGTACGTACCGTTTCGATAAGTTACAATTAAGTTACATCATTCACGTCATTGTGATTACATCACACATCACACGTATTTAAGCAGTTTTTAACCACGTCACACAACTCCCCAGGTTAGTAGTGGGGTATTTTTTTCAATTTGTAACCATTTGATGGTAGAACCATATTGTCCCATCGTTAATAAGCAGTCTGTGCCGAGGTTGTACAGTCGCCATCGGTACCTATTAGCTTAACGCACTCCAAGTTACCGACTAAACTAAAACTTTACACAAAATTATAAACAAAAATTGAAAAATGTTAAAAATGTCTAGAGACTAATATTATACATCAATTATTTACAGATTTATTTCAAAGATCGTTATTAAATTTGTTAGTGTTCAGTAGTTTTCAGCAACTTCTGAGGGCGACTGTACCATATCAACTTTATGTGTGTACTAACTGATGCCCGCGGAGGTCGGTAATCGTTTTTTGTTTAAATCTCCGGTTCTACTAAACCAATTGCAATCATACATACGGCAGATTTGAATTCTTACCAGGACCTTTCTAATAGACAAAACCGCATCAAAATTGGTTCAGTAGTTTTTGCGTCCATCGCAAATAAACAGATAAGAATTCCAAAAAACATATTATTGTGTACAGAATCGTTCATTTAACATAACTGAAGTTCTTTTTTTAATTTCTTCAATGTACAGACAAAAGTAATTTATAATTTTAGAAAAGTAGAGTGGTGATTCTATTTCCTGTAGGTATTCCCTGTCTGATTTTTATCAGAATAAAACGATTCTACTCGTATATGCGCACTTCAAAAAACAAGGTCAGTTGAACTTAATTATCTAATATGCACCAATCAAGATTATTATAGTTGATTTGATTGAAAATAAATGCCAGACATTATTTTTTACTATCAAATGTTAATGTCACCCAACAACTAAGGATCTTTTTTCGGCACGTTTAACGTCGAGTAAAAAAAAACTATTCTGATTACCTTTTTTTGTGAATTATAAGTGTCTAAATAATTTGAGACAACTTGTCCAACAAGAAGCCTTTATCAAATACTTGTAGGTTAGGTACTGTTTCACTGGGGTGTGTGTTGGGTAACCTCCTCGAGTGTCGCTCCGATTCCGATCCCGCTGCAGTCCGGGGGGAACGGAATTGGAGCGGCCGGTACACCCTGGGCGGCGCTCAATGGCTTCCCCTTCACCCCTTCATAGGGTTGGCATTGATCGTCGGCCAATACCCAACGTGGCGGGAACACATCGCTCTCCGTACTCCTCTGCTTTCAGAGGAGACAGGATGAGCGATGCTGTTAGTGGTGAGATGGCCCAGGGTCAGCCGGGGTGCGAGGGATATGCTCTATGGGTAACCTTACACCCCGGCGTCTGAAGACCCGAGACGGCGTGCGTTTTAGTCGGTGCAAGCCCGACATAACCGCCCCCGCTGGCCGGCGGGGGGGTATCCGAAGGGATTTCCGCACGATAAAAAAAAAAAAAAAAAAAAAGGTACTGTTTCACTGGGGTGCTTGGTTGGGGACCTCCACGCGGTGCACCCTGGGCAACGGAGACGGCAGCGCCTCTCTCCTAGGGCGGGAGAGACGCTGCCGCCTACGGCCAACTCCGACCGAGGCGAGGACGGCCCTGTTGAGGGCTGTTCGGAAGCTTTCCACGTGTCCCTCTGATTAGCAGATGGCACAGTGGAGAGCAATTAAGGGGGCCATCTTGAAACCGGAGATGGCCCAGGGTCAGTTGGGGTGCGAGGGATATGTTCTATGGGTAACCTTACACCCCGGCGTCTTAAGACCCGAGACGGCGTGCGGTTTTAGTCGGTTCAAGCCCGACATAACCGCCCCCGCTGGAGACCCCCCGCTCTCCAGCGGGGGCGGCCCTACCTAATGGTAAGGGGCAAGCTGCGCCGCAAGGCACCGCCATTGAACCGGTGTCTCCAGCCAGAGCTCCTCGGAGGAGTTGTTGGCTCCCTGTTACCAGAGCGGGCGGTGGAATATGTTCCCCCGCAGATGACTCAGCCTCGGTCGCCCATAGCACCCAACGTGGATGAGGACGACGTGCCCGAGGTCACTTGGGTAGAACTAGAGCCGGCGGTGAGAAGACTCAGAGTCAAACGCACCACTCCGGGACCCGAATGCATTCCAGGCATAGCGTGGGTCCTAGCTCTAGTCGACGACGCTCTCGAGCCCCGACTGGAGGGCTCCCAGCGCATGTTTGGAGCAGGGCCAATTTTCGAAAATTATGGAAGACTGGAAAACTGGTCCTCATCTGAAAGGAGGGGCGCCCGGCGGACTCGCCGTCCACCTTCCGGCCCATAGTACTGCTCGACGTGGTGTGCAAAGTCTTTGAAAGAGTCATTGCGAAGCGCCTCGTTAAGCTTCTCTCAAGAGTGGGGCCGGACCTGGCGGATGGCCACTTTGGCTTCCGCCAGAGACGCTCCACCAGTGATGCCATCATACGCGTGAGGGCTTTGGCAAAGGATGCAGTCGCCCGGGGTGAGGTGATGTTGTTGGTATCCCTGGACATTGCCAACGCGTTCAACACCTTGCCCTGGAGTTGCATTAGGGAGGCGCTCGTGTATCATGAAGTGCCTTTTTCCTTTCGCCGCATAGTCGGGGCGTATTCGACGGAGAGAGCCGTCATCTACCAAACCGTGACCGGTCTCGGTCGGCGTGAGATGTCATGCAGTGTTCCGCAGGGATCGGTCCTGGGGCCGCTCCTGTGGAACATCGGATACGACTGGGTCCTTCGCGGTGAACTCGCAGACGTTGCCGCCGTCGTCACGTGCTACGCGGTCGACACGCTCGTGATGGTCTGCGAGGCGACGTACTGCGAAGCGACCCTGAAGGCCACAACCGCGGTTACCCAAGTCGTGGAGCGGATCCAGCGGCTGGGTCTCGAGGTGGCTCTGCATAAAACCGAGGCCCTCTTCTTTCATGGGCCTCGGAGCAAGCCACCTGAATGATCTAGTCTCATTGTGGGCGGCGATCGCATCGGCATCAAGCCCCAATTGAAATATTTGGGGCTCGTGCTCGACGGCCGATGGGACTTAGGAGAATATATCCGAAGTCTGGCCCCCAAAGTGAAGGGCACAGCTATCGCTCTGGAGCGGCTACTGCCTAATATGAGGGAGGATACTTGAATAATGATGTAACAAAACATAACTCACATAGACTATCGCAATATTTCGCCCATTTTGTTCTTGTTATAAATTTACATAAACTTATTAAAGGAAAGCGCTTGCGGTACCTTTTTTTTTTTTTTTTTTTCGTGCGGAAATCCCGTCTGATACCGCCCCCGCTGGAGAGAGCGGGGGGTCTCCAGCGGGGGTGGTTATGTCGGGCTTGAACCGACTAAAACCGCACGCCGTCTCGGATCTTAAGACGCCGGGGTGTAAGGTTACCCATAGAGCATATCCCTCGCACCCCGACTGACCCTGGGCCATCTCCGGTTTCGAGATGGCCCCCTTACTTGCTCTCCACTGTGCCATCTGCTAATCAGAGGGACACGTGGAAAGCTTCCGAACAGCCCTCAACAGGGCCGTCCTCGCCTCGGTCGGAGTTGGCCGTAAGCGGCAGCGTCTCTCCCACCCTAGGAGAGAGGCGCTGCCGTCTCCGTTGCCCAGGGTGCACCGCGTAGAGGTCCCCAACCAAGCACCCCGCGCTTGCGGTACCTAATATCCTCTAACTAAATTATGATGATCGTAACTATTGTTGACACTGACCTTGCTCTGTGATTGTTGTCTATGATGATTTGCATTTATTCAATACTTGAAGTTTATCATCTATTTGCCTAAACCAATATAATAAATAGATATGCAAGCTCTTGAATTATACTGCAGCAATACTGCAGAAATACAGTTACTTTACGGAAGTTGTTTCCAAGTACGTTTTATGGATCAAGGTGACGTGATCACGTGACATAACATAACATAACATAAACTCACGCCTATATTCCCCGAAGGGGTAGGCAGAGGTGCTAGCACCCACATTTCGCCAGTTTATGTTTAGGTCCCAATGTAATAGGTGGCGAGCCTATTGCCATTAACCGGGCACTTATAAACCTGCGATAAATACACACATAACTTCGAAAAGCATCGAAAAGTCATTGGTGTGTGCCATGATAAAACCTGGGATCGAACCCGGGACCTCGTCTCAGCAGTCCATTACCCATACCACTAGGCTACCGCGGCTTTCACTTTCGCGGAATCACGTGATTCCTTAAATAATATGAAAACTGGTCGGCTGTAGACGGGCTGCATATTTTGTCAATTACAAGATGCCTACCTGTGGCCGTAGTGCTATTCAGTCTAACTTAAAATTACGGTTGTCGACTTGTTGTCCCGGAACGTGTTAAGAATCTTTTAAAGTCGTCTACTACTAACAAAGTTAATGAATCAAGAGAGTCTTACCTCTTAATATTGACAGTTTGATCTCATCCTGACACAGAGTTATGACCCTTTCGATTTTCTGGGGAGCAGTCGGTGGGTTGCGACATCTGGTTTCCTGAAAATAAATAATATATTTAGTAAAATGTATTACTACCGCTGGGAACACCGATGAGTTGTACGTGACTGTAAGCTTAATAATGTATCCATAGGAGTGCATGAATGGCGGCAACACCAGCTTATGCTTATAAGATGGCAGACAATGGGGTCGGACATATTGCTAACACAGAATACTTAGAGGATCTGAAGGTGAAACAGTTTGTATGATTTTGTAAAGAAACAGGTTCGACGGTACACCGCAGATGCGGCGTCCCCCACAGTCCCAAAAAGGAAGGACCAAAGGAAATGGCTGAAATGGCCCACATAAGCAGCGTAGATCACCCATCCAGTTACCGGTGTCCCCGTGGGAAATGATAACTGTAGACTTACACCAAGGGTCGGCTTAAACCCGAATCTCCTCCTGTTGATAATAGATGTACTGACATCGGATATAAAATACAGGAAGAAGGAGCCTGGTGTATGCCATTTGCCGTCGACACTGGCCTTGTTGGCGAACATGGAACCGAGGTCCAGAGCAGATTAATGAGATGGACTGAAGAGTGTTCACCTGAAGAAGATGATGATGGCATACTAAAATGCTAAGTTTTGAATGTATGGGGTCCTATTAATTTCTTCGGGGTCCAAGTCAACCTCACCTACGAGCTGGTACACCGCTAACCGGCCGTTCAACGGATGCGCAGGTTTTCTTCTTGGGGTTGAGGAGTCAGGAGGCAGAAGCCCCGGGTCAATGAGGTTTGCTTGGTTCTCAAAGATCTTTGATTATCCTTAATATAATTGAGTATCTACTACCTTAGAATATATTAAATTACAAGCTGGATTTCGGAATTATACCTGAAATTAGGAAAAATTTAACCCAATTTTATGCAAATAGTTAATAATTGAAGAATTCTAAGTAGTAACTATAAAACTTCATGCTGGTGTTGCAAACAATAAAAAATCAATTAAGCAGTATCTCAATCTGAATCAACGAAGACAATACCCTTACATACGAGGACATTCAACTGAACAAAGAGATAATTTAAATGACTGTGTAATTTTCTCAGGTTTTTCATTCGTAGAAAGGTGTGATATATCTTGTGAAAGCACACCTGTAGTCTGTACAGACAAGAACTTAGAACTGATTTCACCAATGATAGAAACTGAGATGAGATCAATTAAAAATGAACTGCATTATCACGTTTTACTCAATGAATTTCATTGATAGAACGTTCTCACGTTGCTATTATATTCTTATCACTATAATCGGGATATTTCTCACGTTTTTGTATTTTTTCGGGTCACAGCACAAAAATAAACGAAAAAAAAAACAAGTAAAATATACAATAAAATTAAGGTCTCTCTTCATCTGAGCACCAAACCCGTTTTCATACAAAGCGTGCACTTTGAAGAACAGAGTTCGTTCTCCTATTTCTCCTTTTCATAATTTGGTTTTTGTGGGAGCGACTGCCACCTGACCTCCCAACCCCGCGAGAGGCAACAGCTTGCAGGTGAGGTTGGTTTGGGCTCGAAGATCTTGGTGAGGCCATAAAGCCTGGCTCGTGGACTAAATATCCCAAGTCTAGCACCTAATAATAACATTACTTATTTAATTGACCATGTCAATCTAAAATCATACATCGTGAGAAACCAGATGACTTGAATGAATTTATAGGTTATAAATTCATTCAATTCACCACCTCGATAAATAGGCTATCCAACACAAAAATATTTTTTCAATTCGAACCAATAGTTTCTGAGAATAGCGCGTTCAACCAAACACACTCTTCAGCTTTATAATATTATTACATAAATACTAAAGTATAGTTATAGAAGTATAGACTTTTCATTTAGTGCAGCTAAACACAATAATAACAACACATCACACTCGACCGCAAAGGAGAGAATGACATATTATTACACTCACAATGTATATTATGGATTAACAAAAAAACAAAAAAAAAAATGATACGGATTTTGTAGCACTCAGAGACTGGCTATCGAAACAACCTAATAAATGTATTGACTTTTAATTACTACAACAGGAACGAAACTACATGGGGTCAACCGGATATCGTAGATATGTGACCTTTGGTATTGACCTTTTTCTTTTTCATTGTAGTGCACGGTACATCGGACACGGTCATTGATTGTAACACGATATAACCACAAAGATAAGGTTTTCGTCCGTTGTGTTCACGTATAGCAAAACAATAGAATGTTATAAGAATTGGATATTGAATGACAATTTGCTTCAAAATTGTGCCAAGGACTTAGTAGTACTAGCTTGTCACACTTTGCCTGTCGCCTCGGATCTGTATTGTCGACATATTTTTTTGGTATAGCATACATAACAACATAACTTGACGCCTGTATCCCCGAATTCGTTTTAACTGATTTGACTTCAGTTTTACTACTGAACTAAGAGTGCAATAGAGTGAAGATCATGCAAATAGAATCAAGATAAATATATATTTATATATATATTTATAACATGATACACGTATATGTGATAAGAAGGATATCCAAATATAGGTAAACGTTATAACATGTATATGTTATAAAAACTAAGTAAATTAAAATAAAGTTTGCGATGAAAACGTATAGCTTTAATCCAACTTAAAACTAGTTCTTATGTCTACATATCTTGTTCCCTAATAGAAATTGAAAGTAACATGCCAACGTTATCCTTGACCTTATAGGATCTGAGAAAAAAATCTAAATATCTCGTGCGATTTAGAAAAAGTTTAAAAGTGTATGCCGCAAAATGAAGTTGTGTGCAATTAAAAACTGATTGGCATTCAAAGAATGAAACAGAAAGTAAAGAAAATTACTTTTGTAAAATGGCTAAAAAAATGTTTCTTAATAGCCTACGATGATTTTTCAAATGATTTCATATTTGTGAAGACACTATCTACAATTTTTTATACTATCGTTTTCATAGACCAATTGCAAGTATTGAAAAAGTTGAAACAAAAAAATTGGCCGAAAGGGACGTTGACACCTGGCGACTAGATGAGTTTTGTAGTTATTTGGGGTCTCAGGAAAAGGAATCAGGTCACAGTTGCTGATCCTCAGATTTTGTTCGACCTTGTAGCACTTGATTACTAGACAAGCCATTTAGAACAAACATTAAATCACGGTTCCTGGGTGAGGCATGAATGAATTTTAAATTTCGAATTTGGAACGGGACGCAGAAACTAGATCAATGAGTTGATGAATTTTGTCACCTATCTGTACGGTAATAGCGCACCTTTATGTAAAGTCATCTATATGACAGCTACAAAAAGTTAGTGTTCGGATTGTGGTGGTTCGCGACACCAATTTTTTGTGCAGTACAACCAGTCTAGTAATATACAACACATAGAATTCATTGCATTCAAATGAGGAGTTTGCAAATATTTTGGGTAATAAATGCAGTGTCCGCATAGGCAGGAGTGAGGTCTAGGATACGGTTGGAATTAACTGAAGTTATTGCTTCAGTTTGTTTTTTGTACAGTTAACATAGCTTGCATTGTTTGAAAATGATGAGAATGTGGTTTTGTTTAGCTATGAATCTGTCGCGAAATCGTAAATGTTAATTATCACACAAATTTTAATGAGCTCTAATAAAAAGAAAGACGACGACATAAACATGACATTATGATATAGACGTTGGCCAACCCAAGGAGGCCGGTGCTGTGCTGTGGGTTGCAAGCTGGTACACCAGCTGATTGACGGACGACGCTCTAGAGTCTAGCGCATCTCTTTCTCAGCGCACTTTTCTCTGGGAGTTGACAGGTTGACACGGCGGTCGCTCGCGCATAAGCCAAGTTGAACCAGACTTCGGATGCCATCGGGATTTGAGCTCCAATTATAATTATAATGATAAATAGGTAGGTAAAGAGAAAAACAAAACAATTCGATATCTTTTTTCTCCTTCGTATGTCAATTTTTTTTTTGTATCTCTGATTAATGTTTTTCTCCAATTTCAAAGTAACGATCTAATTTCAACCACTGGCTTTATTAATTTATATCTATAATAGCTTGTAGATTTTATTAGATGTATTTACTATCTATAAAACGTTAACGTAGTATGTTACTGTAAAGTAGATCAGTTCAAATTATCCGTGCGCGGGTGAATGCGCCGTTATTCATAAATTAGTAGGTATTTTACCAATCACCGTACTCTTTTGAACTTATCCTTTATATGCATACCTCTATCAAGAGGGAAAGTTTTTTTCATTTTGTTGAACAAGAATACCATAGTTAAGACATTTTGTCTAAGTCTGTCTAAGTGTAAAATATTGAACTATTAAAAATTGGACGATAAGCGATTTGCAAATAACGTTGTTATAAGAATTTCGATCAAGTTAATCTAAATTGGGTTTTCACCGGGGTTATCTAATGAAACTCTTTTTAACATAGGTCAGAAAATTGTTTATATCCGTTATTATTGGACTAAACACTATGCAAATCAAAAAACGTTAGGAAATGTAATTATTAACCAGCAAAACATTTATATTGTCTGCAAGGATCGGAATATGTGTAGTTAAATCATTTAAAGTTCAAGGAAAATACCTTAATAGTAAGTAAGTGAGGTATTGAACCACGACTATTTGTATTTTGGAAATACTTTGTAGGTATAGACTTTACGGAAGTGAAACAAGACATAACATAACATAATTTCACGCCTGTATCCCCGAAGGGGTAGGCAGAGGTGTATTACACGCCCACGATTCGCCAGTTATGTTGAGGTCCCAATTTAATAGGGGGCGAGCCTATTGCCATCTACCGGGCACATTATTAAGCGAGCGATAATTATCATTTATTAATGCACACATAACTACGAAAAGTCAGAGGTGTGTGCCCGGGCAACTGGGGATCGTACTCGAGACCTCGTCTCAGTAGTCCGTTACGTATGCCACTGGGCTATCGCCGCTCCCAACAAGAGTCATCGTCAAATACTCAAATCGATATGAAGTATATCCATTTAGTTGAATCGATCGTTGCATTTCATTTCTTTCACACTAATTTAAAAAAAACGTAATACGGATTTCAATGAAATTATGGTAAAATAAAACTTGGGGCTCAATTCAGTGATCTAAATTACGTTGTTGAAACGTGTGCTTTCATGACTTACGAAAACTTGTATTTTTTCGTTTTTCATTCTAATCAAATTGAAATCACAGTTCGAAAACGTGGTGATACTGAACAAAGGTCCCTGATAGATGTGTTGTCGTGATCTAATTTCCTTTTACATGGAAGACTATCTGTGCAAGACTACGTCTGCTCGGGCCTACTAGTATTAGATACATTTGCTTCCAGTGTGTTATGTTTTACGTTGCATCGTGGCATTTCACTGAATATTTAAACGAGTGTCTTAATATTTATGCGCTCATTGCACTCATCTCTTAGGCAATTATATTATGCCATTCCGATCCTGTTAGAGTTGAGCTAGCCTACACCTAACGTTATGTAACTGGCCAGTAACTGGCTATGAATAAATTCGCCATATATGTATATATATATATATATATATATATATATATATATATAAAAACCGCGGTAGCCTAGTGGTATGGGTAATGGACTGCTGAGACGAGGTCTCGGGTTCGATCCCAGGTTTTACCATGGCACACACCAATGACTTTTCGATACTTTTCGAAGTTAAGTGTGTATTTATCGCAGGTTTATAAGTGCCCGGTTAATGGCAATAGGCTCGCCACCTATTACATTGGGACCTAAACATAAACTGGCGAAATGTGGGTGCTAGCACCTCTGCCTACCCCTTCGGGGATATAGGCGTGAGTTAATGTTATATATATATATATATATATATATATATAACATATATATACTCGTATACGGAGATATTTAAAATACCTATTAGAATGTATATACCGTCACGCGTCTTTCCCATTGGGGTAGGCAGAGACTTGCTATATCCTTATCATCATCATCTAAGCGTTACTTTAGCCCCTGCTATTAAATTCACTTACACTTTTTTTTTTAAAGAGTAACCGATTTTTTGCAGAGTGCGGTATGATAGAAGATGTTTATCATGTTTTAGTGGAGTGTATCCGGAACAAAGCAATGAGAAGCACCATCGTCAAGAACATCCCTGATTGCCATATTGACGTAGGTAGTATTGCAATACTGTGTTGAGCCAACCGGAATCCAGGAGTGCCAAAGAGCTGTTCAAAGTAGTTTAGTTTGGATTAAGGGCTAGACAATAGATTATAACGTGTTGTTTCGTGTGTAAGTTGTTTAATGAGGGCGACATGGTCGCTTTCTTTCGTGTACCAAGAACTCTATAAAAATAAAGATATAAAAAAAACGGTTTTACTAGTATTACAGTTACCCTCCAGCTAAGCTAAATTGCTTTTACTAGGAGTGGGTTCATGTCGGTGGTGTAGTCCAGGATATAAACCCGGGATCTTCCGATCGTAAGGCTACGGTGTTAAGGGGTCGAGCCACTGCCGTCTGTACTCCCAACCCCGAGAAGAAATTCTGCGCCAGAGCTTCATTCGTCAACCAGCCGATGGACCACCTAGCAGATGACCTGGCTTCTCTCTAAAGGTCTTGGAGGAGCCTTAGACACTTAACTCTTGCTATGATTCTGTTTGAAAATAATTATAAAAGTAGAAACTAAGTCTTTTCGCTTCTCCGGTCTACATTTTGATTATCCATATGGAATGATTCCATCCACCATCCCATCGATTTCCCGGTTGTGTCCAAAGTTTGCACTTTGGAGCCCGGGGTCCGCTTATTATTTTTGAATGGTTTATTGGTTTTTCCGAAAGCGAGTGCTGCCTGACCTCCTAACCCTCAGAGAGAAACCTGCGCCAGAGTCTTGTTTAGCAGGCGTAACGACTAGCAAGTCAGATCGCCTTGGGCCCCGAACTGGCAACACTTTCGGGTACAGACCCTCTTTATTTTAATGAAAGTTTCATTAACTAGTCGTTATCTAGGACAATGAGACCAGGCTTCGTATAAGCATCTAAAACGGTAAAAATATCGTATACATCGTAACAAGTCAGAACTTTACTTGAGCAATAGGTTTTACTTAGGATCACTTTGCTTGGTAACAACAACATCTTATGTAACTGTTGCTTAGACAGAACAGAAATGGTTATAATAATATACTTACTTACTACATAGCTATAACAGGTTCTTATGATGCCGTTGGAAGTTTGTATCAATGGTATTATTGAAGTGAAAACTTCTTTAGCGGCGTTGTGCACTTTTTTGTTATGGGTAAAAAAGTTTAAACTCGCGTCAGTAAACACGTGACCTGATCGTAAGACAACAAATATAGAAGCGCTAATTTCACACATAGAAGTAGGTGCTCGTATGGTTTTGATGTAACATTATTATTATTAGCTGGTACAATAAATAACTATATGCATATATAGAAATATATAAATATATATACATTGAATATAATATAATATTGTTAATATAATATTGTAGTTATAATGATTTAACTACTATGAGTTATTGTATAGCTGGCGTACTTTATATTTGAACGTAGTACGGTTAGGGGACATCTTTACTTCGAGAGGAAGCGCATTCTAGAGAAGAATAGCCTGCACAAGGAAAGACGAATGAACTAGACTAGACCTATGAGTTGTTCATTATGAATCGGTTCAAAACTTGATCAAGGTCAGAACACAATAATTTTATTAAGGTTTCAAACGAGTTCATCAGGTAAAGATGGAGTTGTTATAAAAAAAAAAGGAATATGGAAAGCGTTCGGTGATGATGACGCGAGTACCATGATTCACCCAAAAAGTGCTCAACGCGCCTAAAGAAGTTTTCACTTCAAAAATAATTGGTTTTAAGTAACTTTTTTACGGTTTTTATATTTGCGCGCATGACGCTTTTATCTCAAAGGAAATAATGTCCCGTTTTAAGTACCTTTATTTTTTCGTGCGGAGATACCCACGGATACTTTCCCCCGTCGGCCAGCGGGGGATGTTATGTTGAACTCGAACTGACTAAACCCGCACACCTTCTCGAAAATCATGTGCCAGGTATAAGGTGACCCAAAACGTTGGCTACGTTTTTTAATACTCACAGTAGGTACCTGTTTCTTGATCTGGAACATCACGTTGGAAAGGATTCGAGCGCCAATCTCCGTCGAATTCAAAGTTTGCACTTTGGAGCTCATGGTCCGCTATCGTACTCCTCCAATATTGATGTATTTTGGCTTTTAAGTTGTCTGAGAGGGAAAGGGAAGCCTGAGAGGGAAGCCTGTGAATCAGATTCACCCATCCATCAGCAGGTGTACCGACTTGCAGATGAGGTTGAATTGGCTCCTAAAGATCTCGGTGGGCCTTATACATCCCTTTAGAACAGTGCAATAAATGATCACTTTTTTCTTCGGTAATTAATGTTTCTACTATCTTTAGAACAGTGCAGTACAAATATTAATTACCTACTGAAGAAAACAGGCAGAAGGTGATAAATTTATGATATATGAGTTTCTGTAGTCCACTGTCTTCGCTAGTTTTATAATGACAAAGAAAGAAAATGAGTATTTTTACCAATAATATTTTACTTCGTTTAGTGAATCGTGAAGGTAATGAAGCTTAGAACTTATTCACACAAAATAAATAAAAGTCGTAAGTGAATCAGTCACCTTACCTGGGCCGGCGTCGGCGAGTGGGCGCGGCCTTGCTAAACACTGACTGCTCGCTTTATAAGGCATTGTGTGGGTGAACGAAGTAACTACTTAGACACAATTTTTGAACCTCCAGATAATAATCTAGAGGTTTAATAAGATTTTAAAATTTTGATAACATTAGTGTATACATTTAGTGTGAAACCACAATACCAAAAGTATTGTAGTTTTTTAAATTGCACGAGGTCTTTTATTAAATTACCGATTGTTTTATTGTAATACAGTAGCTATTATAACTTATAAATCCTTTAAATGTAAACTTATCAGGAAAATTTAAATTAAATTATTTAGATGACAATCCTGCCAAGCGTTTTTCAGGAGGAAAAGTAGTCATAATTATCTGAGTCTTTTCTTAACTCAGTTGGAGTCGGCCATTTAGTGTGACTACGAAGCGGCCATAATCCGATATCTTCCGTGAAGTGGCTGACATCTGACCCTTACATCCCACTGGCGATATCGAAGTTCTGTAGCTACACTTTTTCAGGGCCCCAACTACCCGTAACGAATGCCACAAATGTTTTTATGGAACCGTAAATGATGTCTTAATGTGCTCTCCGAGATACAGGGGGTCTCGATATGTTAAAAACATAGTCACTCATTATAAGACTGACTTGGCGAGTATTGCTTAACTTTGCAGACTGCTTTTGCTTAAAGGACATTCGAGGGCAAAACTGTCAATGGTTCAATCATTTATTTATTTCAGACGATATGCAAAATGAAGATCTTATAATGAATTCGTTTCTCTGAATTGGTAACACATGCTAATGAGTAAGATCATGAAACATTTCTCTCGTCTAGCGTGGCCAAATTATGACAGTAACACACTTAGAAACAAAACCGCAACTGATTTAAATGCCAATGGAAACAGTTTAGGTTGTTGTTTTCTTTTGATGTTCAGTATTTAAGCTGTGCAAGAGGTGTTCAAACCAATTCTTTTAACACCAGTAGTAGGAAATACATTACACGGTTCGCCTAAATATGTTGTTTTGTATCTTACAATGCTTACAACTAAAGGTACAGAGCAGTCTCATCAAATGAAGAGTAGTAAATATAAAGTAGAGTGCCCTGCTGATTCTTCGAGAACTGAATAGAATTCTGAATGTTCTATTTAAGCATAGTAAGAAATCAGGACATCAGGATTTTTAGACTGGTCTGCGCGCTCGACCAAGTGATCGCCTATGCGGACAGATGTGGGTCAACGCCAATTAGGTACTACAGCGTCGCCACGCTAGGCTTCAGATCGCTGCCGTTCTCAATCACTTTCTTCCAAATCTTCACACATCGCACCAATCTGCCCCATTCCGCGTTCACCAGCTTACATGAGCAACTATTGAGACTGCTCTTACTTCATAATACTTATGTCCAAAGGTATAACACGTGAGAAGGTGCACTTACTAGGTTTCAATGTTGAAATATTATCTCTGGTTGGTAATTTGTAAGCTTTCATCGCTGATGTTTTTGTATTGGGTTGGGACTTATAAGGTGCTAAATTTTAGTAATATATTTCTCTTACTGGATTTTTAAAATCGGAGAGCTACAGCAGCAGCTGTTCGATGCCTTGATTTAGTTCTTTGAATTGTTAAAATCAGGACAAGACTCAAACACCTACTAAATTCCTTTTGATTGATTTCAAAGGAACATTTCAATCGCATTTAAATAAACACATAACAAGATTCTTATTGCACAACGGTATTTTACAATATGTTATTAATATTTTAGTTTATATATCTGCATTATTTTCCAATAGATCTTTGAATATGAATTATGAATGAATTACACGGTTCAAAATCTGACAATGTTAGACTGATCGACGAGGCATACCACTCATATTCGAAAAAAATAATGCAAGTAGCAATTTTTTGCAGTATTCTTTAGTTTTTGGTATCTACTATCTATACATGTAATAAAATAGTAACGAGGTGAAAACTGTACATTGAATATTTTTCCAAAAAAATAATTGACGTGTGTTCTACGAGCGATACCGATGCCGAAAATGTGATTTTTAGAATGTTTACCTGTTTGTCTGCTTTTTATTATCGATGTCCGTGCAACACTTGAACACCGCTGAAAAGATTTGGCTGAAATTTTGCATAAACATTCTTTTATTTAGGGCATGGTCATAAACTGCGCTGTATATCATCACGCTATTATAGATATAATAGGAGCAGTAGAGCAAAATCGGTCTTAATTGATACAAGGTAGATCTTTATGAAATTTTGTAGTAATTTTTTTTTTATACCACTCAGTTGGCAGACAAGCTCACGGCCCACCTGATGGGAAGCGGTTACCGTGGCCTATAGCTACACGAGGATCCCGATACTTTTGGAGATTTTAAGGGGTGTGTCGAGGAATTGTGGCGCCACAATAAATGGGGTTTTCTTTGCGGTGAATGCACATACTTGTGTCTTAGTGGGGTTGAATTGGATCAGGTTTAGTACTTCAGCAGAACTTAGACATGGTCAAAATCTGGACTATTACTCGTCAAGCTATGGGTCCAATGCACCGCTACAGACTTGTCTGCGCTTCACAATACGTTGTCGGTGCGGCTGTATTCTTATCCGTCCACAAAATCACACACCTTGTAAAATCGCCTTAAGAAGTAACTGCCTAGGTATAGGTAAATACTTTAGCGTCGTTAAAGTGTAACTAGTCTGCCCATAAATATGTATGTCTCATTTAAGGTGTATTGTTGTGAGTAAGTTATGAATGTACCAAATAGTGTGTAGTATGTTCTAATATTTGCGTATGAATCAGAGGCAACGAGGCCAAAAGGTTTTCGTTTTACATTGGCTGGCACGTGCGGTCCTTATTCGTAACATCTGACCTGGTGCCTCATTCTCTACGAAAACGTAGGTATGTGTTCGGAGCGAGTATAATGTTGTAGATGTAAATTATCTGACGTATAAGGGCTAATGGGATTCATAAATAAATGCAGAACTAACATGATTGCGTGTAATGGAACGCGTTTACAATGGTTTGACGGTTTGCAATAGCGAATGGGTATATAAATTGTTATACAGGGATCTGTCCAATAGGTAGTATTGGCCTTAGAAACTCAAACGAGATTGAACTATATTTTTATCTCCCTATGTGGACATGCGTATTCAAAGACAAAACAGTTTACTTAATACGATCTGCTTAAATATCCTCAGTGAATTCTCAAATATTTGCATCACTTCACTAAACTTGTGGGTACACCGTAAATCAGAAGATGTACTTAATATACAGGTTGCGTATAAACAGAAATTCCTATTTTGGTTTGTAAAACAATAGAATATACATATTATTATGTGTAGATTCCAAGAGCAATATATAAATGATCAGGTAATACGAATGATCCAGAACTTGTAAACAAGAAATAAGTAATCACATTTGAAGTTTTGTCTCGTTGTATCAGAAATTGTCAACCTTGGGTGTTAGGTATATAGGCAATTACCTCATCCTGATAATATTATGTTTCGGAAACTACAAAGAAGTGTAAATATTAACAGAAACGAGAGTAAATAGAAATATAGAATGGAAAGAACTGATATAAGAAGAGAAGCCCCACCAAGTACCTCCTTATTGATGAACGAGGCTCTGGTGCAAACTTTCCTCTCGGGTCTGAAGGATAGCACTCGTTTCGTAAGATAAACCCAATTATGGCAAAGAGGATTAGGATAGCAAACCCTATTTTCAAAGTGCAAGCTTTTGATGTAACCGGAATTGGCGCTTGTCGGAATTGGAAATGTTGACAAGTTTGCAAGTTATCCAACCTTAACCTTTCATAAATAATTGAATACATTTTAATATGTACGTTTGAAAGCAATCAAATAAAACAATTATGTAGCTACATTCATTGATTAGATGATGACTAGGTACTTGACTGCTGTAATAAGGGAGCCGTAACAGCTCTGCGTCTGCGCATTACTATTGTGTAATCGTACATCGAACTTCACATTAAAGAGAATTGAATGACGTGCCTTGCAATTTTGCGGTTCGATTGTAACAAAGTACAAATGAAATAAAGTACTTTCATTTACATATTAACACACACACACAGATACACAATTAACTAAATAGTTGATTACAAAGATAAAATTACTTTTTAATACAGTGAGCATACTGTATTAAAAAGTAATTTTATCTTTAAAATAAAAGATACTTCTCCGAACTCTCAGCAAAATTAAAACCTACGTTCAAACAGTAAATATGCAACCTAAAACTTCCCTAGTTAGTATAAAAAACTACCAATTTCAATGTATATGTGAATTATAACTTTTATAAGAAATAAATGATTATTTAGTTGAGTTTATTGTGATTTTATTAAATTGCTTAATTTTTTCGAAACTGTATTCGGCTCGGGTCAACATCTGTCGGAACTCGTTGTAATAACAGAAATCCCACACTTGTATTGAAAACTACTATTTTTCATAGCAAGTTACATAGACACAAAACAAAATCGGATGCAGTTATAGTTAAACTAAGTAAAGAAAATATTTGCTTATACTAATAGTTGCAGACGCACCGATTTGGTCGGGTCTGACTAAATACCTACATCGAATTCCAACCAGTAATCGGTCGGATCTGACCAAGTTAGTGTGTTTGTTACTAGTTTTATTATGTGTACATTATAATACAGAATATTTGAACCTTGTGGAATAATTATGATCAAGTACCTACTTCATTGCTAATCCAAATCTTTCTGGGAATTAAGGCTTCTTATAACGTTAGTAACGTACCTACCTAGTGACTTCCCATAAACTTACACATCAAATTCATCAGATTTCGCAGGATTTTTTATAACAAATAACTATATTTAAATATATATATAAATAACAAATAAATTTACGGGAATAGTCTTTATTTTTGTCTCTTAGTCTTCATGTCTCCTTTATTCATGTCTGTGCTGTGTTTCTATTATGTTATGTATATAATTATGTACCTAATAGCAGGTATTGTATCATTGTAAATTTTATGTGTAGTAAGTATAATATGTATACATTTTATGTAGATAATATATCAGAGTATAAATGAAAAATTTAATTAAATTAATATGTACACCGCAAACTGCCCTAGTTCTATTCACTGATTCGCTCCATCCAATGGTTGCCTGTAAGAGATTGCCCTGTGCGATAAGGCCGCCAATTGTATATGCCGCAAAACTATACCAACTTTATGTTTCTGTAATTTTGTTCTTGTGTACATACAATGTAAATACAAACTTATGTAATAATTTAACATGAATTCATTGAACGATTTTAGTGCCCAGTATAATTCTTCAGCTAGACACTACACAGTGTATTTGCATTAAGTTTAATTCACTTAATAATTATTTTTCGCGTTAAATTACATCATTATTATTTTGATATAATATTACTTCATATTTACGAGTAATTTTACTGTTACTAAAAGTGATTCCATCATAAATATTTCACATCCAGCCTTATTCATATATCTCTCACACAGGGTGTCTGCTGCCAGTCATACTTAGAATTTCTATTGAGAGAAGTAATACTTGGTTCTAAGAGAGAGTTTAGAGCCAGTGATAATAACCGTCACAAATTGTTTTTTTCCTTGCAGCACGAATGCCTCGTTATTGGTTGTATTTAATTGGATAATAATTTGAATGCTTTTTTTTTACACCACAAGTACCATGTATGTGTCAACTGTACAGTGGTAATGACGATGAAAACATTAGAATAAAAATGGGAAAAGCTAAATGAAGCCAGGGAATTTCTGCATTGCCAATTCGTATTGAAAAAACATGGTGATAGATGGCTCTAATAATCTTTTTACAAGTGATCTCTATTGGTCGAAATCGCATATATAAGTAATTGTTGAATATTTGAGCAAAACATGACAAACAAACAGTTAAAAGTAGGGTAAACACTGATTTTAATATTTTTATTGACATCTCAGAAGTTTGCCCATAAGTAATAAAAATAAAAGGATGCTGGAAGAGATTTGTTAAAGAAATCTAGTGGGGCGGAAATCACACAGTGATTGTCAAACTTCGGACCAAGATATTTTTGTTGCAGTATTTTTATTCAAAATAACAGACCTTAGGCTTTATGCATATTATTCGATGCGTCTTTATATATTGAGCAATAAATATGAAGAAAATGAAATCAAATCAAACGTCTTCGACGTCAAAAACACAAAAAAATGATTTTTTAGGGACAATTTGTATGGTAGGTACCCGAAACCTTGAACCCAAAAATCTAATCAGTTCTTCCCATTAACCAAACAAGATGATTGGCGAAAGAATTTTTTAAATCGGATAAGTGGTTCTTGAGTTATTGCGTAAACAGACATTCAGACATCCAGACATCCAGACCTCCAGACCAAAAGACAGACCGACACAAAAATTTTTTTTGCTTAATTATACTTAGAATCATGTGAAACGTCGAGAAAAGTGATAAAAAGTGGGTGTAAGATTTTGATTTTTTTTGCGTGATTTTAAGACTTCGGTGTCCACCTGGTTGGTGGCCTGAAGTAATAAAACCGAGCCTCTGTACTTCTTTCTCCTCTATGATTGATTGAGTGCGTTTTTACCTTTTGTTTTTCTTACGGAAATCCCTTTGGATGCCCCCGCCGACTTGAACCGACTAAAACCGCACGCCATCTCGGGTCTACAAACGCCGGGGTGTAAGGTTGGCTATAGAGCATATCCCTCGCACCCCGACTGACCCTGGACCATCTCCGGTTTCGAGATGGTCCCCTCGGGTCTGGGAACCACGGTGTCCCCGTCTTGCCCCGGTGTGGGGGAGGGGCGCTGGTCGTCCTACCGTCCTGGCCTGCTTTTGCTGGGCTGACAGACGGCCTCACCTGCCACCCCCAGGCCTGCGCTCATGGAGGACGGAGGTCCGGGCCGCAGAAGGAGGTGGCGGCGGCCCACGCGCTCACGCTCCGCTAATTGTTTGCGCACCTATATAATCAGAGTAGGAAAAGGGATTGAATTGTATTTGTTGTAATTTGAAGGCTTCCGGCAAGCAAAAATCTAAAAACACGAAAGCGAAAAAACACCAAATTATCGAAACCGGTTAATCTATTTTAGCGTGAAAGCATAACGAAACAGTACACTTCCACAACACTATCTTTAATAATAACTATTGCTTGAAAGTATTAAAATATGAAGATAACGTAACTCATTTCTTTCTTTATTACGTTACATTCCACAAAATAGAAAAGCCCCTTGATTAGCATGCGGCATTAAGGTAAGATAATACGGCATAATTGTAAGAGTAGGTGAACGCACATAGCATTTACTGTGTTCATCGCCTTCACTAGACCACTTTCCCCCGTCTCGCTCGACGCACCAATTGTTGACGACACCTGTATTGGTCCATACATTTGCAACAACATTGCATTAACGTGTTTCCTTCAGTTGCATAGTTAATTAATCAGGTCTTTGAATATATTTACTAGTGATTTGAATATGATTCAATGTTGGGCAATGTCATTGAATTATCGGCTGGATTGCGAATTTTATATCACAGACCTACTGTAAAACCTAAAATAAATGACTTTATCTACACTCAAATCGAAAAATTCGAATTACAAATTCAAAGACGATTCTATACATACGCACTTTATAAACGCATATACATAAAATTAAAAATAAAACTTATCGTAAAACTCATTATAGTATCGCTATCTTTTTTTATTCATTAAACTAGTCTAAGGTTTTAGGCTGAATATGAAAAAAAGGCGCGCGCATGCGCAGTTCGAACTGTGAAAAAAATGGCGCCCTTGTTACCTACCTACTTTGTTTAATTTCAATTTTTCCTATGAGTGAACATAAAGTAGTGTATGAAACTGCATATAACTTAGGTTTAAAAGCGTTATAATAATGTTTGACCTGAATGTATGTATAGGGACTCCCTATGTTCCCTCGTAACTACTAAACAGCTGAACCGTTTATGATTAATGATATCTATGGCAAGCGTCGGTAGCTTAGTGGTTAAGGAGTCGACCCTAAGATCGAGAGGTCCCGGGTTCGAATCCTAGCCATTACACTACCGAGGTGAACCTAACACAAGCAATTAAGCTTAGCTGGAGGGGTTAGGGGGAATGTTAGTAATTTCGGTTACTAATATTCTTAAAAAAAACTCGCAGTTAAAAATTAATTAAAAAGTTTAGTTGTCTAAGAATTCCTCCCATCGATGTCGGCTGGTTAAAGTACCCAAAAGGCTGGCGGCATTGCTACGTTGGATGGCAATGCCAATTTTTTGTGCAAAGAACCCAGTCAGAAGCCAGTGGCTTTGCAATTTCTTACGATAATATTACGATTATCATCTATTACGATTATTTGTTACTAAACTTGTGTCATTGTTTTGTAAAAGAGGTAATTCTATTATAATTTTAACGTGAACAAATATACAGTTACATAACTATGTGACTGAAAACGGAGTCGTAGACTAGCTACTCTTGAGCTCATGCTTGTTTGCAGAGGATATAAGATTTTATTTAAACTAACTCATAATTTTTAACTGCCTGCATTTACCCCACTTATTTGGGATAAGAGTACATTTTCTTCCATATATTTATGTCAGAAGTTATCTCCTCAGTAACTTTCTTATTAAAATTTCGTTTTTTAAAAAGATTACAATTTTATCACCGTTTATCACTTAATAAGTAGATGCTCCCACTACAGCATACTTTAGTAGCTATAATAATAAATATGGTTTGTTGTTATATGGGTTGAATCACCTCAATTTTGTCTGATTTGTAAAAACATGGCGATTGAAAAGAACAGTAGGCGTGATTGCATTGCGAACCACGGATTATTGCGACCTGCATGATTAAGTAATTATGCAATGGAATCATAGGTGATTACATAATCATATAGGTAGGTACGTAGGTAGAAAGATAAGCAAATAAATAAATTCATTTAGCAATAAATCTATTGATTCAATCAATTCACTAAATTATGATTTTTCTTGAACTAATACTATATGGATTCTATCGCAGTTTATTTGCACTGAACCCGACGTTTTGGTCGCTTTTCAGCAGCCCTGGGGAGATTTATTTTTATTTTTATTTTTTCTTTATTTAAATAGCCATTAATTTATTCTTTATATAATTTTCATTATTAAAAATTTAATTAAATCATTTTTTTGTGGTAAATCTCTAGAATACGTAATTCTCGAGGGTATCTGGGGCCCCACTAAGACCTTCGGGGTCAATCCAACCTGCTGATTGACGGACGAGCGACGATGCGACTCATGCGCAGGGTTTCATGGCTCGGCTTGAGTAGTCGCTCCCATTAAAGCCGTGTAAGCGATTAATACATCTATTTTCCTTTCAAAAAAAATAAAAAAATAGGGGGAACGCACAGGTAGATTTCGTGAAGCAATTAATATTATTTTATATAGAGAACTACGGACTTTAAACAGTTTAATTTTTTTTCTCGGAAACGGTAACTTTTAGCGAAAAACTTTTCAGACATTTATTTTAGACTTAAAAATGGCCTATCGATTAAAAATGTTTCCGACCTCAAGAATGTTCACCGGTTAGAAGTTATGATTTTTTTTCCGAAAAATTTTGGTTTTCCCCCCCTCCACTTTTAGTTAAAGTTTTAATCTTATAGGTTTATTATTAAAAGTTGTTGGTATTCATGTATACTATGGGATAAAATTAGAACGGTTCGAATATCTTTCATGGAACGTGAAATTTTGAGGAAAAACTGATTTCACAAAAAGTGAGGCCGTCCCCTTAGGCCGGATTCCACCCGTTCACGAACTTAAACTAAGTTTACACCCAAGCAATTTTTGACCGCAGTTTGAAAGCTGCAAAAATGCGGGGCAAAAATGCGACCGTGAGAGTGCCGCAAATTTTGGGAAGTGGAACCATACATACATATATATATATATAAACTTTTTGACCAGTGGTCATTTCGGACTCAGGGGGTCATAACTAGACCTCCTATGAAGATTTTTTTTTAAAATTCGACAGTAGTCAAGAAACCAATAGGTAGATCGATTTCATCGAAATCTACCTAAAAAAATTATCTTGGTATTGAAGCTAAGTTAGAAAATGTCGTAACATCATCTCACGGCAGACTAACTTCAACTTTTTATTAATAAACGCGAAATGCGTACTTATCTTCTTCACATTCATATATTCAGCTTGGGAAAATTCTATCATATTGCACCACAATCACAATACATGCATTAAATAGTTTGCGCAACCAATCACGGCTGTCTCAGCCTTCAGGTCATCAGTTCACGAGGCTGGGAAGTGTCTCACAGTATGCACTATCTAGAATACATGAATATTGTGCTTTTTGTATATTGCAACATGCTTTCGATAACATTCTTACAGTTTTTTATAACTAGCAACATACGTTCGCAGTTCATGAAACTTAATTTATGGATAAGTATATTTTTATAAATAACGTATGCAATGGAAACTGCATTTTCCTTTGCATCCACCGGTGGGCAGAACATAATGGTTATGCATTATCCCAACATTCTTAATTATGATATTGTCGGAAGTTTACGCGAATGTCACACATTGAAATAAAACTATTTTTAACGGATTCTATCGGGATTTATTTGAGGTATTTTACATTGTTCCCTATTTATACATTGATCCTAAATTATATAATTGTTATATTTTTATTATATAATAAATTAATAATAATTGGTTATGTTGTACAAAAAATAAATTAGATTTGATTGTAGGAGTAATAACCTGAAAATTGAGGATCGCATCTTTCTCACAATGACTGTTCTCTCATACGTTTTCTATTTCAGAATTTTTACAGATTTTACAGAATAAACGCATATATACATAAATTTAAAAATAAAACTTATTATAGTACCGCCAACTGTATCATAAAACTCATTATAGCACCGCTATCTTTTTTTATTCATTAAACTAGTCTAAGGTTTTAGGCTGAATATTGAAAAAAAAGGCGCACGCATGCGCAGTTCGAACTGGGAAAAAAATGGCGCACGCTAAATTACTTCCTTGTAACCTAACTACTTTGTTTAATTTAATTTTTCCTATGAGCTAAGATAAAGTAGTGTATGAAACTGCATATAACTTAGGTATTAAAACACTCGAGTCAACCTATTATAGCATTCGGCTTCGCCTCATGCGATAAACAGACTCTCGTGTTTTAATATCCCTTCTTATATGACAGTTGCATAAACTACTATTATCCGCATTCTGGAATGCATAACACAAGCATAAACTATTCTCACTTTGGTCTAGAAAGTAGAATGTCGTAAAATATTATCAAAAACAAATGCTTACTAACGAAGTTTAAAGAAAGAAAAATATTTTATTTACGGCATACAAATATTTTGTTTACGCGAATATTACACAGTACACACTACAATTGAATGACTTTATTCCAATAACAACGTGATTAATAACTTAAAATTACCATTTTCTTATTTTATTTATCTGGCTTTTTGTTTTTAGGAGACTAATATCAGATCAGCTGATTTCGAAAGCTTATAGAATAAATAGAAAGAATTTGCGCAATACAAGCCTTTGAAAACAGCGCTATCATTGCAAATAATAATATTTTCGTTTCAGTAGAACAGATTTTTTGATTAAAAGCTTAGCTTTAAAGGCTTATTTTCAACTTTTTAGTTTTTTAAATTATTAGTTTTATTAACGTGTCACTCTTTTAGAAAATATCAAGTCACGCTGGCTACTGTACTATACTCATATTGGAGTCCAACTAAACATTGCACATTGTCAAACCAAACTTCCATAGTAACTACTTCTTACACAACAATCTTACAAGATATAAAATATTATAATATAGGTACATATATATCTTTTTAGTATACAAAATTAGTTGTGTCCATTGTTGGAGATATTTCTAAAAAATCTTGGGTTATGTTAAATGAGTGATTTTGAACACAATGTTTTTTTGGAATTCTTGTCTGTTTGTTTGTTTGTTCGCGATGGACACAAAAACTACTGAACGGATTTTGATGTTTTTTTTTCTATTGGATAGGTCTTGGTCAGACTTAAAATCTACCGCATGTTTGATTGCAATTGGTTAAGTAGAACTGGCGATATAACCAAAAAATGATAACCGACCTCCGCGCAGGCGGAGCTGCGGGTATCAGCTATAGTTACCTATATGTAAGTATATTGTGTAACCAAGCTAGATTACTAGTGTGACAACTTACATTCGATACTCAAGGCTATTTATCTAGAGCAGAGTTCTCCACCAAGGTCAGAACTTTGCATTATATGGAATCTGTTAAATTGTATAAAGATCTTTTGAGGAAGTAACATTGCAAGAGACTAAATCTATTAGTACGTATACTAATAGATTTAGTCTCTTGCAATGTTACTTCCTCAAAAGATCTTTATAAATAAAAATAAATCGCCGAAATGTATCTACCCGCATAACTTTTGAACGACTGCACCAAATTGGATAATTCTTTTTGTGTTCTTTATTGCCAGGACAAGATTTGTATGAAACAGACTCTAAGGGGGTGAAGCCTGGGCTCGTAGCTAGTTAGGTATAAAGAACAGTAATGGGAAGGTCTAGAATACACAAGTTGTAACAAGACAGCATTTGATTTGCAAGTGATGTTTTCTTATTTTGACTACTCATCATCATGATCATCTTCTCAATGATCCCGGTTTCATCCGTGGCTTTCACCTTGGAGCCCGGTGTTCGCTTACTCTTCCTTCTCCTTTTCACAACGCATGTTTTACTCTTGATATTTTTAGTAAACCGAATCTATAGTTTAAACATTTTATAAACACAAACGGTTTTAACTACTCTATAAAGGTTTGTCTGTACAAAGAGAACACTCTACAAAACCAAAACAAGTCCACCTTAGGTGGACCCGCACTCTTTTTCCTGATGCTGCCTAATAAAACACACACATAATATATGGGCATATCATAAATATCTCGAGAACCGGTGGTGGACCGATTTTTATGATGATATAAAATAAAACTAAAGCACAATAACAAGGATAGGAAGGAAAAATAAGGAGAAAATGTACTAAAGGTACAATTATTTTTCCCCATGGATACACTTCCGCCGGCCAACGGGGATGGTTATATCGGACTCAAACCGACCAAAACCGCACTCCGTCTCAGGTCTCTAATGTCGGGGTGTAAGGTGGCCCAATAATGCAATTCCTTCACACCCTGAGTAACCCTGGCTCATCTACAGCTTCGAGATGCCGCCCTCGGGATTCTGTGCCTACACTAGCAATAAGGATAATTAAAAATATGAGAAATTCACGGAATGAATTCAGCGGCTAAAGTAACCAAAATAACTTAATTTCTAAGGCTGAACGAAGTTTGCCGGGTCAGCTAAATAAATAAATATTGTTAATATTGTAACACAACGCCATCTAGACCCAAACTAAGCAGAGCTTGTGATATGGGTTCAAGAATGCGGATATACATACTTAAATACTTTTTTTGTAAATAAATACATATCATACATAGAAACACCCAGACCAATGCGAATATATACATATTTGCACTGAGTGAGAATCGAACCCGCAACCTCTGACTTAGCAGTCGAACGGTCTACCGTTATGCCACAGAGTTTAGTTTATTAAATAAGTAAATACGATCAAACAACCAACGCGTCGCCAAAAAGAAACTCCACCAATTTTTTTCTGTAATTATTTTTTTATTTCTTCCCTTTTAGCTATAAATATAATAATAGTTGATGACATTCATTGGTTAAAACGTGATAATGTAGTTCGACTTTATCGAGGTTATTGTCATTTTTGAACCGAAAATGAATGAAATCCGCGCTTAAACTTCGCTTCGCTTTAATCTTCGATTTCCCTGTGCAATAAGCGTAATGACATCGACACGTAAGGTATTAAGTATATATAACCATTTTGTAATTCTTTCACAATAATTCCGATTCCAAAAGAATTACCTATGTAAATAGGCCCAGATCACGGGGAAAGAGAAAAAGTATGTAGGTACAATATACATATATTTTCCTATTTACCACTCGCAAGTCAAAAAATAAGAAATATGAAATAATTGAATCGTAACTTTACTCCGGAAACACCTTCAGCTTAAAAGCTGAATTTTGTTCCTATTTACGCTTAATCATTCTGTTTCTTTTTGCTAGCTTTGCACTGGAAGCAATACGGGGTGGGTTATTTGACGTGACCTTATCACGGTCCTAATCTAAATTTATTTCATTGATTTTGCTATTTATATTTGTGATTTATTACTTTGAATAGCATAGGGCTTCCTTGTATAAGAACGTTATAAGTCACGCATCAAGTAGATATTATTTGCAAATTTAAACATAAAAAGACATGTGGGTATGTTAATAAATCTATTCGCAAAAAATATATACTTTAAGTATGTTTAGAATGCGGATAAACATTTATTATCCGCATTCTAGAACCTATATTACAAGTGATGCTCAGTTTAGGTTTAAATCTAAATAGTGATGCGTACTCAGTATGCCCCAGAGTTGTTATTAGATATTTTCTATTAAATATAGTGTAGAATTGACTATATAAATACTAATAAATACAATAGGATAATAACACATAAGACTAAATACCCTTTTTTTTTTTTTTTTTTTTATCGTGCGGAAATCCCTTCGGATACCCCCCCGCCGGCCAGCGGGGGCGGTTATGTCGGGCTTGCACCGACTAAAACCGCACGCCGTCTCGGGTCTTCAGACGCCGGGGTGTAAGGTTACCCATAGAGCATATCCCTCGCACCCCGGCTGACCCTGGGCCATCTCACCACTAACAGCATCGCTCATCCTGTCTCCTCTGAAATCAGAGGAGTACGGAGAGCGATGTTTTCCCGCCACGTTGGGTATTGGCCGACGATCAATGCCAACCCTATGAAGGGGTGAAGGGGAAGCCATTGACCGCCGCCCAGGGTGTACCGGCCGCTCCGATTCCGTTCCCCCCGGACTGCAGCGGGATCGGAATCGGAGCGACACTCGAGGAGGTTACCCAACACACACCCCAGACTAAATACCCTGTTCTAATTTTCTTAAGGAAAACATTGTGATAATCCATCCACAGGTCAACAATCACTCCATTATTTTATTCCATATAAATCTTGTATTAATAGATATAAATTATATATAAATTGGTTTTATTCTAATAACTTACTTTATCGGATATAGCACTGTCACTTAGTGAAATACCGAAGACGCAGAGACAACACAAAAGTCCACTGATTTTGCGAACCATATTTATTTTCACAAACACTTTCTTTCAATAAAATAAAACAATTTATGACAAATTAAATTTTTTTTAAAAGAACAGGCCGTGAATTTTTTTTTAATGCTTGAAGTCTAGTTTGATTTACGTGCGTTCGAAATTTGAATATTTTTTTTATTGATGTTGAAGCGTGCGGCGAAAGGTGTGCGGCCGATCGCGGTATGGAATGGAACTCGCGAATGTGACGATTTTTGAAAGGCCCGCGTAGGAGGGCTTCGCGCGGATTTCATTACGTTTCATTAGAAGCACAGTCACTGAGAAAGATTAATGGGATTACCCGCTTATCAAAAATTCACTTTAACGTTTTGTTTCAGTTCAATAGGTAATTGTTATAATTTACTTGTTGAACGCAATTTGTTGTTCTTTATTTTATTTTCTTACTAGCTATGCCCGCGACTTCGCTTGAGGCCTATAATCTGGGTGTATATCATGCACGGAATCCTAAAACTTTGTGAAATATAAGTAGCCAACTTAGACCCTATAATATTAGCTGTCTGCCAGTGAAAACCCCGTCATAATCGGACGGCCATTTTGGAGATTAGCCGGAATAAACAGAGACAAAACTTAAATAAATTAAGTTGAAGGAATGTAATTTATTTATTTATTTATATAATAAAAACAATACAAGCTAACAGTCATACAAGAACCAAAGCGCTTATATCTTATACTACTTTTTTACAACTAACAATATCACAACTACAGCTAACTTATTTTTCTAACATGCAACTATATAATATTATATTAACAAGGCACACACAGGTACACTTCGACTAGGGTCCCCGGTTAGAAGGGTGCATTCAGAAAAGTTGTAACCTTGCTAGCCATTTGGTTAAAACCATCAAAAAATATATCGGCATCCGGATTTGATCGCAACAAATCATTCAATAACGTCATCGCCCTTGAGGTGGGGCAATTGACGGCCTGAGGCAAGCGCCATGTCGGAGGAGTTACAAAAAGGCGATGCTGTCGCCGCCCAGTACCACGCATATAACCACCCGGGACAAAGAAATATATGCATTCATGCACGGATGGGTTATTTATCTCATTGTTGAGTAGGAGGTAATAATGCATTATATGCAGGAAGTTACGCCTCAGCTCTAGAGTTTCCAGATCTACCATCCCGGTGACAAACAGGGAGGGATACATAAAAGGATAATATCCGTATGAGTGCTTGTAGAGATACCGGGCGAACTTACGTTGTACTCTCTCGATCATTAACGCGTATGTTTTTTCATGGGGGCTCCAAATAATGACGTTATATTCCAAATTACATCTTACATATTGAATTGAATATTGAATTGGGATAGTGTCCTGATAATGAATCCTGGAGATCTATTAGCTGTCTTACAAGTTATTCTAATGTGATCATAAAAGTTCACTTTGGCGTCAAGCGTTAAGCCAAGATCCCGTATTGTCGGAACACGCTCAAGCTGCTCTCCAGCTAACACGTAATAGTCCAGTCAAAATAGACAAAAATAAGTCATAACTTGGGAATAATTCGCATAGAGCTGAAAATTGGCAGAGACTTTAAATACATCATTATAAATAAAATGTCAAAAAGCCCTATCTATCTATATAATTCTGCAAAAAAAAATATTCAGGGTCAAACGTACAAAATTAAGGTTTTTCAATTTTTCTCGAAAACGATAAGTTTTATCTTGAAAATAGGTTAGACAAAGTTGTAGATCATACAATTCTCTATAAAAATGGTGCAGACACCTTTTCTCTTACGACTCACCATTCGTGAGATATCGCGGTTTTAATAATTAGAAAATTCATAATTCACATAAAAGTAATATGCACTAAAACGCAGCCTGTACACGTCAGCGGACGTTCAATATAAATGAAAATAAGAAACTATTGGTTTGTGTTACTTACACAATAAAACTTGATTAAATTGAATGAGTATTTTAAAATAAACTAAAGAAGCGGGAGGTTGGAGATTAATATTGGGAGCATGATAAAAGCTCGCGCTCGTACTCAGAGGGTCCCTAGTTACATTTTGATTTCAGAGGAGGCGGCCGTATCATTAGCTCTGACATAATTATACTCGTACTTGCTGTGTGACGCTAGCATAATTAAGTGATATTTTAACATAGCTGTGCGTTGAATCTGTGTCAATTATAACGAGCTTTTGCATTTATTTCCTAATTTGACCTAAAACCTATCTTACGGCTTATCCAAGCTATCAGAGTCGCGGCTACTAGGTACTGTTAGGGTGGGGTGCTTGGTTGGGGACCTCCACGCGGTGCACCCTGGGCAACGGAGGCGGCAGCGCCTCTCTCCTAGGGCGGGAGAGACGCTGCCGCCTACGGCCAACTCCGACCGAGGCGAGGACGGCCCTGTTGAGGGCTGTTCGGAGGCTTTCCACGTGTCCCTCTGATTAGCAGAGGGCACAGTGGAAAGCAAGTAAGGGGGCCATCTCGAAACCGGAGATGGCCCAGGGTCAGTCGGGGTGCGAGGGATATGCTCTATGAGTAACCTTACACCCCGGCGTCTTAAGACCCGAGACGGCGTGCGGTTTTAGTCGGTGCAAGCCCGACATAACCGCCCCCGCTGGAGACCCCCCGCTCTCCAGCGGGGGCGGTATCCGAAGGGATTTCCGCACGAAAAAAAAAAAAGGTACTGTTAGGGTGATAAAGCCGGAATTAATTATTAGCCCGAATTGAGACTGATTTCGGGAGTAACTCGAACACCTAAATTTCCTTAACCACTCGCGCGATCTTGACCAAATTTACCACGGTGATAGCGTGGCCACTGAGGAATGTTTTCAAGCGAGATGGTTCATGTCCGATGTGCCATTGAGGAATAATCACTGAAAAACAGTTACACGAGCGCGCGGCCTTAGCTAAGCGCGCGACCGTAGTAAGATGTCTTATTTTCAAGTAAGAGTCCTGCTCGCTCAGCTCAATTTATTTTAGTCCCTACACTGAATTCTATAGTAGTAGAATAGGTATAGTTACCTTTACCTCTACCTATACTTACCTCATAGGTGGTGCAGAAATGTGTGCATATTATGTAAAAAACGAATTTTCTAATGATTAAAACCGCGATATCTCACGAATGGTGAGTCGTAAAAGAAAAAGTGTCTGGACCATTTTTGTAGAGAATTGTATGATCTATAACTTTATCTGACCTATTTTCACGATAAAACTTACCGTTTTCTAGAAAAATGGAAAAAACTTCAATTTTTTACGTTTGTCCTTGAATTTTTTTTTTTGCAGAAGTAGGATCGAAGGGGATTTTTGTCATTTTATTTATAATGATGTATTTAACGTCTCTGCCAATTTTCAGCTCTATGCGAATTATTCCTTAGTCAAATGTCTATTTTGACTACTATAAGTCATTTCTATTGGATAACGCGATCGAGTGAATGTAATCAATTTGCATTTCAGAATGTTTAATGACAATTTATTCGTAATGCTCCATTCTGCTACTGCATCAATATCACGCTGCAGTGCTTGGCAATCATTAATGTCCTTGACCGATGTAAACAATTTAAGGTCGTCGGCGAACATAGGACACTCCGATCGGGCAAGGACAGTTGGTAGGTTATTTATCATTAAAAGAAATAGAGTCGGACCTAGGGTACTTCCCTGACTCACCCCAGACCGCGTATAGTAATCATGTGATCTATATCTTCCCAACTTCACATACTGTCTTCGGTCGCCGAGATAATCCGCGATAAATCTGATAAGTTGCCAGTCGAATCCTATAGAAGAGAGCTTGGTTATAAGGATATCATTATCTACGCGATCGAATGCTTTCTGATAATCGAAATAAGCCGCATCAACTTGGCAGCCTGACGTTACGCTAGTTTTTAGGTAACCTATAAACTTAATATGATTCGTTAAGGCGGAGCGCGCAGGGCGGAAACCGTGTTGTGAGTTATTCAAGAGAGTACGGGTTTGGAATATGATGTGCTTATTGAGAATAGTCTCAAATAATTTGCCAAATACAGACAATATTGCAATGGGTCTATAATTGGTGATATCTGTTGATGTCCCACTTTTGGGTACCGGCGTAACACGCGAAACCTTCCATCTGGCGGGATAGGAACACCGCTGCAGCGAGACATTATATATGTATAGAAGCGGCTCGTCAAGAGTGGCCAGACAATCCTTAACCATGAAAGGAGGTACATTGTTTGGCCCATATGCCGATGTCGATTTTAAATGGCGCGCCGCATTTTTCAGGTCCATGCTAGTAACATAAGGGATGCTAATTTGATGTCCAGTTACTCGCGAATCACGTACAGCATACTGAGGGTCTAACTGTGGAATCTTGTTATGGAAAACAGAACTATAATATTGAGCAAAGTAATCAGTAGCTTCCTGTCCATGAACTGTTCTATTTTCATACGAGTGCTCCCTATTTTGCTGTCTGTTTTTTTCTTATCTCTAACATATTCCCAAAATTTAGAAGGTTCACTAGTTATTTTGTTTCCTATAGTCTTCAAATAATTTTGAAACGCACTGTCTATAAGCGTCTTGACTTTAGTCCTATAATATCTAAAAAGCTCTTTGTTAAATTCTAATCCCTTTTCTTTAAACATTTTTAAATTATAATGTTTTAATTTTATGTAATGTATTATCTCTCCAGTAAACCATGTTGGATAAATATATTTTTGACTGCATGGTATGCTTTTTTGAGGGACGTGTCTACTGATGGCGCTGTTTAACTTATTATATAGGGTATCTACAGTTACATTAATATCAATCGGCTCTAATAGGTCGCTCCAATCTATACAGGCAATTTCCGCATATAGACCATAGAAATCGGCCTTGCGAAAATTCCACTCGGAGTTGAGGAGATTTATGTTGTTGCTCACTTGCATTGATGGTGGGCTGATTATTGAATAACTTTTAAATGTGGTTAAATATATCTCTAGCGCTGGGTGATTGGCACCGGTATCTAACCGTACAACAGGCTCAATATCGGTTACTGTGTTAAAGTTTTTGGGGTCGTCGGTTGTTAAAACAAGGTTTAGATTGTACGTTTTCGTGGCATAGTCATAGATATCGCCACAATATCGTAGCTTACAAAATTCCAAAAACATGTCAAATTGTGTTACTGTGGCCCTAGTACAGGAATTTAGATTGAAAACTCCCACTACTACGAATCTATAATGACTGTATTCACTGACGGCGTTCTCAATACATGACAATACATCGAGATATTGACTAGCATTATAGCTAGGTGGTAGGTACACAACACACAAAAACAGTTTAATATTTTTCTTTGATATTATGGCAAATAGCAATTTTTTATCCTGAGTTAGTCCGTCAATATCTGTTATCCTTTTTACAGTGTAACAATCTTTAATAGCCAATAATATACCACCATATCCAGTATCACCATATCGATAATTCCGCAGTACTACATAGTTTGGTGGAAATAATTCACCATCATTATTATCGAAACATTCAGGAATTTTTCCGGGAGAGTTACAATGTCATTGGAATTAGAGAGCATATTATTGTAAAATATTGTGGTTTAAGAACGCAAACCTCTTACATTTTGATAGTAAATTATATTTTTTATAACATTAACTTTAACTAAATTTCGCCGCTTTTGCTTTTTTACAATTTCCCTATTTCGTTTTCTGACAGATTTTTGACCACATATGCTGCTACTCAAGAAAAAAGAGAGTTAGGAGAGAAAGGAGAGAGTTGGTTCACTGTTTAGTGCTACATGAGAAGGGGAATATTGTACCATGTCGCTTTTTATGTTATCCATGATTTTACTATATACACTTCTAATTCCATTTCTATTTATTTGACCCGTACTATATGAGAAGAGTTGAGCTAGAGTTAAAACTCAAATTCGTTGATAAGGATAAGCGTAAAAATAACCTTGTCTTTTTTGGTATCGAGGAGGGAAAAGCAACAACAAAAACGGAGCTAGTTGACTACATAAAAGACATTATAATAGAAATGGGAGTACACTTTGAAGTCTTCGAAATTAATAATATTTACAGAATCGGTAAAAAAGAGCTTGATAAAAATCGCCTTGTTGTAGTCTCACTCACAACTACACTGAAAAAAGAGATGATTCTGCGAAAGAGATTTAACCTGAGAGAAGGTGTAAATATCAAAGAGGATTACCCTAAAGAAATAATAGAAAAACGTAAACAACTGCAGCTGCAAGTTGAAGAGGAGAAGAAGAAAGGGAATACAGCGTTCATTAAATACGATAAACTGATAATAAAGAAAGCATATGAAAACAACAGAGAAAAGAGGAAAAGAGAAACTTCAGAATCACCGAAAATACCATCACAAAAGAAAGTCAATGCAGGTAATACCGTAAGTACTTTGACCACCTTGAACAACGCCCCCTCTAAAACTGCGACAAAGGAAACAATCAGACCAAATATACTGAACTATGTAGAGCGCGGGAGATCAGCTTCATTATCAAATCTCTCAAAAAACTAATATGTGACACCCGGACCCTAACAACCCCAACGACCACTTTATCAAACTCAACACTCATGAATTGCACCCCAAGCCGGCTTGTCACCGTGGGGAAAGAAGACAAACACCCTCCATTTTAATCAAAACATTATAATTCGAATCACCCTAAAGCAAATCTATCTAGAAAAAATATGCACAAAAAGAAAACAATACAGATAAAACAAAATAAAAAGATCACGGAACATATACAAGTCTGCACATTGAATACTCGGAGACTAAGAACGGAAGAGAGCCTAAAAGAACTGGAAATAGCCATATCCAACATCAAATGGGACATAATGGGCATCAGTGAGATGAGAAGGCCAGGGGAAGGGATAGAAGTGAGGAACGACTATATCGTGTTTTACAAAGGAGAACACACCGGACAAAAAGAAGTGGGTTTCCTTATTAAGTCTAAACTGAAGAAAAACATTTTGGGTTTTGAAGGAGTTTCTGACAGAATTGCGGTAGTTCATTTAAAATTTCCGGGTTACAAGAAAAACTGGGTCATCTTCCAAATATACGCCCCAACAGAACAAGTGGGGAAATCAGACATAAAATATTTCTTTGAGAGCATCTCAGAAGCAATCCAACCGCACTACAACAACAACATAATAATCATGGGCGACTTTAACGCACAGGTTGGAGAAAGGCAAATTGGAGAAGAGTCTTCAATCGGGAAGTTTGGGCATGGCAAAAGAAGCCAAAATGGACAGATACTAGTAGAATTCATAATGGAAAATAACCTTATTTTAATGAACTCACTTTTTTACAAGAAAAACTAAAAGCAAATGGACGTGGTCCTCACCACGTGCAAAATTCAAAACTTAAATTGATTTCATCATAACCAACAAAGCAAGCGCGTTCTCAGATACCAACATAGTTAAAAACCTCAACTTCAACACAGACCACCGTATGGTAAGGAGCTGCCTAAGCCTAAACCAACCCAAAAGATCCAGGAAAAACCTAGTAAACAATAATAAGCAGTATCAAATATCAGAACACAGTCATTCCACTAATTCCCTTACAACAGAATCACTCAATGAATTTATTACCTCCGACGCAGAAACTGTGATTAAATACGGGAGACTACAAAACAAATTGAAAGAGATGCTAGTCAGCAAACCCAAAAGCAAAGTAAGCTATTTAAGCAAAGAGACACTAGAACTATTAGACGAAAGAAGAACACTAATATCAAATAAAGGGGACAAAAAAAGAAGCTTAAAAATTACTAACCTCAGCAAGGAAATTAAGGAGAATATGAGGAAAGACCGTGAGGAGAAAAGAAATAGAGTTTTGGAAGAAAATATAAAAAGAACCGGAGGAAAAAAAAAGGCTACGAAACAACTAAGCGAACATGGGAAAGAACGGATATCTAAATTAAAGCAACGTGAATCTTACTTAACTAATCGTCTCTCAATACAGAAACTAGCTACGGACTATTACCGCCTTTTGTATTCTGATAAATTCGATTACGGGTTGGCCATAATTTCGGAAGTAAGCGACGCAAAAGAAAACAAAGTAGACGAAGTGCCAGAAATCCTTGTCTCAGAGGTAATCAAGTCAATAAAATCCCAAAAACTCGAGAAAGCCCCAGGCCCGGACAAGATACCTAATGAAATGCTCAAGGGAACCTTAGAGGAAATTAGTCCTGTGCTGGCAAAACTTTTCAATGAAATCTTACAAACAAGGCAAATTCCAGAAGAATGGACCGAATGCCACATAATTCTACTACATAAAAAAAAGCACCTAGAGACGAGATTGGGAACTATAGGCCTATATATATATAAAGTATTTATGGATACAGCGGAAGGCTTTTTATTAAAACACGCCACATGTAGTTTAAGTATTATATTATATGCGACAATCAATACCATAGGAAAATATTTTTATTTTTTATGACAGTGTTGACAAGGCTGTTATTTATTCATACATTTTTGTGTCGCCAAGCAACCGGCTCGGTGCCCCGCGCAGGCGCGATATAAGCCGGACTTTGGCACCACACCAGCCCCCCCCCCCCAGAGACCGTCTCACGGGCGGTAACAGTCAGGGAATTTTACCCGACGGCCTGATCTGGTCGTCTTGATCTTCTTCTGTTCTTTTTCCTTTTTACTTTCTGTGGTAGGCTCGGGTTCATCTGGTTTTGCTTTTGGCTGAGTTCCAGATACTGGAGTTATTGGCCAGTCATTTCCTTTAAGATGAAGGCTGGCTTCAGTCGGTCTACTGACACAGTAACTTCTTTGCCTTTCACATTGATCTTAAAAGTTTTCTTCCCTCGTTCCAGAACTGCGTGTGGTCCTGTGTATGCTGCTGATAGTGCGCCGCGTACGGCATCTTCTCTTAAAAAGACGTGGGTGGTGGACGGTAAGTCTTTGAATACAAATGACTTTTTCTGGCAGTGTCTTGATGCAGGTACCGGTCGGAGATTCTGAGTTAAGTTACGCAGCCGGGCAGAGAAACCAGTGAGATCCGTTATGCCAGTTGCGCTGGGTTGGAAGAATTCCCCAGGCAGCCTTAGCGTCTCCCCGTAAACCAATTCTGCGGATGAAGTCTGCAAATCGTCTTTGAAGGCGCTTCTTATTCCCAGCAAGACGAGAGGCAAGGCTTCGGTCCAGTTTTCTTGCGCGTGACATACGATTGCTGCCTTCAGCTGCCTGTGGAATCTTTCAATGACTCCGTTGCAGGCAGGATGATATGCAGTTGTGCGTCGGTGCTTAAAACCGGTAATCTTTTCCAGATTTTTGAAAAGCGCTGATTCAAACTGGGGTCCACAATCTGTTACGATATCGATCGGGCAACCAAATCTCGAGATCCAGACGCTGAGTAGAGATTTTGCGACTGTCTCTGCTGTAATATCCATCATTGGCATCACCTCAGGCCATCGCGTAAAGCGGTCTATTGCAGTGAGGCAGTATCGGTAACCTTGTGACGGAGGCAGTGGCCCGATTATGTCAATATGCACGTGGAAAAATCTAGCTTTAGGTAATTGGTAAGTTCCTTGAGGTGCTTGGACATGCCTCGTTACCTTAGATCTTTGGCAAGCTATGCAGGCACGAGTCCATTCGCGACAATCTTTGTTCACGCTAGGCCACACAAAGCGCTCAGCTACAAGTCGTGCGGATGTCTTTATTCCTGGATGACTGAGTGAGTGTAAGCTGTTGAACACTTGCCATCTGTACTCAGGAGTGACGTATGGTCTCAAGGTCCAAGTGCTGTCATCGCAGTACAGTTCTTTGCTCGATCCTGGGACTGTAAACTTCTTCAGGTTGATTGAGTAACTCGTCTCACCATCTAATATTCGCTTTAGCTCTGGATCCACGCTTTGTGATTCAGTAAGCTGTGTTAAGTCGACTGGTTTCTCAAGCTCCTCAATCCTCGACAATGTATCTGCGACAACGTTGTGTTTTCCTGAAATATGTCGGATGTCGGTTGAGAATTGGGAGATGTAGTCGAGATGTCGAAACTGTCTTGGCGGACAATTCGATTTGCTGGTTGTAAAAGCAAAGCACAAAGGTTTGTGATCGGTGAATATGGTAAATACTCGAGCTTCCAACATGTGCCTAAAGTACTTGATCGAATTGTAAATGGCCAGCAGTTCTCGATCATAAGGTGAGTAAAGATTTAGATCGGAAAAAGAGAATATCTAGGACGAGAGTAAGAAGAAGGTGAGTACTTTTGCTGCGGTGAACTAAGCTTTTTGGAGAAAAAAGCAAGTGGCTGCCACGAATCTCCTTTCTTCAGCTGAAGAACCGCACCAACTGCTGAGTTTAACGCGTCGGTTACCAGAGCGAGGTGGGCATTGCAGTCCGGATGTGCCAACAATGCTGCATTGCAGAGGCTAGTTTTGCAGTCGATGAAAGCTTTTAAATGGTCATCTTTCAGCTCGACTGGATGAGAGCCTTTGACTGGTCCGGTCAGTAAGTCATGCAATGGAGCTTGAAGTTGAGCTACTTGTGGAATGAATCGGCGATAAAAATGTATCATCCCTAGAAACCTTCTCAATTCTTTTACAGTTTTTGGTGTAGGGAATGATTGAATGGCCTCAACTTTACCTTATAAAGGCTTCGTGCCCTCTGCTGTTATATGATATCCCAGGAACTTTAACTCAGGAACTCCAAAGACGCATTTGGAAAGGTTGATGACGATCCCATATTCCTTCAGCTTGGCGAACAGCTGGCGCAAGTGCTTCTTATGCGCTTCTTCGTCAGATGAGAAGACGAAGAAATCGTCTAAATATGCGTATACGAAGTCCATACCTCTAATAACCTCGTCAACGAAACGCTGAAAGGTCTGACCAGCATTCCGAAGCCCAAACGTCATGAAGGGGAACTCGTACAATCCAAATGGCGTAGTGATGGCTGTCTTCGCTATGTCATCGGCGTTCACTGGTACTTGGTTGTACGCCTTCACGAGATCGATTGTCGAGAAGATCTTGCATCCCGTCAGCTGAGGTGCGAAATCGTGAATGTGAGGAATTGAATACCGGTCAGGAATTGTCCGTGAGTTGAGTTGCCGGCAGTCTCCAGAAGGCCTTGTTATCTTTCTTTGGCGCTATATGAAGAGGTGAAGCCCACGAGCTTAGTGAAGGTCTTGCTGTTCCGCACTTAAGCATGGCCTCGAATTCTCCCTTTGCAATTTTAAGGTTATCTGGTGTCAGTCTTCTCGGAGTGCAGTAAATTGGTGGACCATCTGTGGTTTTGATGTAGTGTACCGTGTTATGCTTAATCTCACGATAAACACCGGGAGGACGGGTGATCTCATGAAAGTCGCGCACGATGTCGATGTACTTCGATTCTCCAAATGACGTCATAATAGATGATATGACGTCTGCTGAGGTTGAGGATACATCGGTAGTTGAGAGCGATGTCGTGTTGTCCAATAAGCGTTTGTGTCGGCAGTCGACGACTAAGTTGTAGAAAGATAGGAAGTCGACGCCTATGATCGCTTTCGTTACGTCGGCCACTACGAACTGCCAACTGTACTCACGACGGAGGCCCAGGTCTAGATGGAGCTGCGCGTACCCATAGGTGCTGATTATAGACCCATTTGCAGCAAAAAGTTGATAAGTTGTTTTAGGTCGGTGTTCACGTAGAGCAGAACGAGGGAAAACACAGAGATCGCTTCCTGTATATACGAGAAACTGCATTTTAGACCGACAATCTGTGATGAACAGGCGACCGGAGCTGGGGCAGGCGTTGGCCGCCATTATCGACTGCCCTGAGTGTTTCCCGGCTTGAAGTCACAGGGCTTGACGCATTTGGTGGATTGATGTTGGAACTTGAAGTGATACCAACAGATCGGAAACTTGCGATAGCTTGATTGCGAGCGGCTATTGCTGTTGCCACGACCCTGGTGCTGGCTGAAGCTTCTGTCGCGTCCTTGCTTACCACCACGTCTGTACTTGGAGCGAGACCTCGATCGAACTTCACGTACTTCCGTCATAAGTACTTGCATCTGCTTGGTAAGTTCGGCAATCTGATTGGCCATGAAGTCCATTGCAGTCGCAGAGCTTGTCGAGGCGGCGGCAACTTGAGAGCTTTCAGGTGAAATGGCCCAAACCCGGTCTGCAAGGTCTGCCAGTTGCTCGAGAGTGATCCTGGAAAGAATATCATTAACACTAAACGAAAGCCAACCCGTAGGCAGGATTCAGAAAAGACTTCAGCACAATAGACCACATTCACACAATAAAACAGTTAATACAGAAGTATAACGAATACAATAAACAAATCTACTTGGCGTTTATAGATTACTCAAAGGCATTCGACAGCCTCAAGCACCAATACATATGGCGGAGCCTTGAACAACAAGGTGTCCAGAGCAACTATATAGAAATACTTAAGAGTATATACAAATCTAGCAAGGCCAGTATTAAACTAGAATCAACGGGAAAATCATTCCCTATCAAAAATTGCGTACGCCAAGGCGATCCTCTCTCCCCTACGCTATTTAACGCGGTACTCGAGTACATCTTCAGACAGCTAAACTGGGACCACTTAGGTCTAAACATTAATGGAGCTCGCCTAAACCACCTAAGATTTGCCGATGATCTGGTGCTTCTTGAAGAGAATCCGGCAGCAATAGAAGAAATGATGCAGACCCTAGCAAATATAAGCAGAGAAGCTGGTCTGGAAATCAATGCCAGTAAAACAAAATTGATGTCAAACTCAACGGAAATAGACGTTATAGTAGATGGCAACAAGATCGATTATGTCAAAGAGTATTTTTACTTAGGACAGATAATATCCCCTTCAGATGAAATGACAAGGAAATAGACAGCGCGACCACTCTGGTTGAGAGTAGGAAGGGACAGGATCCATTGGAAGGAATTGGAGGAGGCCTATGCCAATAGGCACACCGAACTTAGGGACCTCTTGTAACCCTATGTTTAGGAATTAAAGGCTATTATTATTATTTCCTGTATTACATTTTAAACACATATAAATTATATTTTTAAATACATTCCATATATATAAAAAAAAACAAATATATTTAAAAATATAAAAAATAGTAACCCACCGGCATCGGGTACAGGGACCAAGCTACCGGTGGTTAGGGCTCCAGACAGAGGAATCTCCTCACAATACGTGCCGTGTCGAGGAGCACTGCCTTCTGCATCAAGCCCTTGACCCAACTGCCTAACGCGAGCCTCTGGAGATGTTGTTCGAGGCTCTTGGCAATCAGTCCGTGAACCGATACAACTATCGGAACAATAATCGCCGAATCCACACTCCACATATCGACAACCTCGTGAGCCAAATCCAAATATTTAATTTGTTTTTCTTTTTCGGCTTTCACAAGATTCTCGTCATGTGAATGGTGATATCGATAATTATTGAGCGGCGCTCTAACCGATCTATCAACACTATATCAGGTTATTATTATTATTATTATATATGAAAACATGTCAAAAGAGAGGTAACTGTTTGTGTCGAAGTAATATGCATAAGTAGAGTTAAGGAGCTCAAGATATAGCTGATAATTAAACAATTCAGTTTTGTAATTATATATAGGGGCCCCACAGATATATGTTGGAGTACATATTACAATATTTGTGTAATTTACATGCTTTAAGGACTCCCTTATAGTGTTTATCAATTCCCTGTAGTCTGCATATCTGATTACATTACCCCACAATAAAAATTGGTTTATTTGGTTGGTTAATAAAAAAGTTGGCTTATATAGTTTTATTTATTTATGTACCGTGTATATATTCATTTTATGTATACTACACTGGCTGTACGTAACAACAAAATTGTATTTATCGTGAAAACCCATTATATCAGGAGCAGCAACAATGCGCCACTTTTTGTAGCTGTCATACAGATCACATTACAAAAAGTCTTTTTTACATTACAAAAAGACAGATGGGTGTCAACATTCAATAAATCAACATTCTAAATTCGAAATTCAAAATTCATTCACATCATTCATTCAAAGCCTCACCCAGGAACCATCACACAATATTTTTATTAAAGACATTTACTTAGTTTTCATAAAAGTCATTGTCCATTTATAAGCATTTCAATCCGACTATCACTATCAGAAACTTCGTTTAAACGCCTTATGGTACTTTTTTTAAGATACGTATCAAGAAAACTATAGATCTTCAGTTTTCACCAGGCGCTCTTTAGAGCTCTTTTCGAACCGGGCTGCCCGGCAATGGAAACTTGGGAAGGATACCAAGTGGTTTTAGTCGGTCCGATTCCGACCCGGCCACCCCATCGCTGGCACCCATGGGGTGTAGCCCGTGAGTTGTGCTAAACCTGATTCCATGTATAAGTATTTCTATCCGACTATCACTATCAGAAACTTCGTTTAAACGCCTTCTGGTATTTTTTTTAAGATACGTATTCAAGAAAACTATGGATCTTCCGTTTGCACCAGGCGCTGTTTAGTTGTTCTAAACCTGATTCAGATAGACGTAATATTCGTGTTTCGGGGCCCAAGCCAACCTCACTTGCAAGTAGGTACAAGTTTTGATTAACGGACGAGACTCTGGAGCAGGCTTTCTTCTCTGGGTTGGGCCCTTACAAGTGAAAAATGCGTGTAAAATAATTAACACAATTAAAACGCTAATATGTGTGACAATTATTTGTCACACATATTAGCGTTTTAATTGTGTTTGTTGTTTTAAAAATAATTACATAACATAACATAAACATAACATAAACTCACGCCTATATCCCCGAAGGGGTAGGCAGAGGTGCTAGCACCCACATTTCGCTAGTTTATGTTTAGGTCCCAATGTAATAGGTGGCGAGCCTATTGCCATTAACCGGGCACATATAAACCTGCGATAAATACACACATAACTTCGAAAAGCATCGAAAAGTCATTGGTGTGTGCCATGGTTAAACCTAAGATCGAACCCGAGACCTCGTCTCAGCAGTCCATTACCCGGCTACCCCCATACACCCCCCATAGGCTACCGCGGCTTTTTTTATATTCTTATATTACTTAACCCAGAAATAGTTTTGCGGTTACAGCAATTGGGTCACATAGTGGTCTAGTTATATCCCCAGTACATAGTGACCAATGATGGGCCATACTCTGCAATGCGCAGCTGTAGGCCACCATCACGTTCACACAATGGAGTTTAGCTGATTAAATAGCAGCCACATCAACACTGTCTAGAGATATTTTACATTAATGGATGTAATTAAAAAGTATCAATTCTAGAATTGCCACGTTTTACAATCTTTTTTTAATTTAAATTTGATATCAATAATAAAAATGTGCCATCAACAATTTGGTACGGATTAAAAACATTTTTCTAGAATTCATATTTGTTTTAATTATGTACATCTATAAATTATAAATTTTTAGAGCGTTCTGCACATCATTTTACACGTGTAACCTGTGGGCTGACTATAAGCAAGCGTCCTATAGAACTCTCCGGGTTCAACGCTTTCCGAAAGTTGATGGGTTTGCCCTGGCATTGCAGTGCATCGGGCATGTTTGCTGCGGCTCGGGTAGACTGCTTTTACACTATAATGCGTAAACGAGCCGCATCGCTTATAGGCCGCGTCAGGGCAAGTGAGAACGGGGTCCTGACCATGTTTGCCAACAGATTGGATTGTTTATACATAAATCACTGTTGTCAGCTGCACTTTATAAAATAAGTATGTACCAAAGTGTACAATAATTTAATGGTATTTAATTCAAATGATGTCTCATTTTACTGTACAAATTTTATTACTGGACAAATTTTTATTTTTATTATTTTTGGCACTATGATTTTGATTGATTCCTGTATTTTCATTTAATAATTAATTTTACAAATTTCATTGTTACGTCGATTTTAATTTTTATTTTTTATTAATACCTAATCATTAACTATACAATTTTATTTTTACATTATTTGACATCTACATTTGACATTATTTCAATTTCAATTTTATTTATAATCATTAAAAAGAACATAAGGATTTTCTACTGGACGAGCTCCAATTCAAGTTAGAAGTATAATTATTATTACTAAAAATCAAAATAAAATTTGATTGATAGGATAAAATTGAATTCCTTGAATTTTTTTATTAAATGTAAAAGGTAGGATAATTAAAATTAAAATAGATGTGATTAAAGCAATTACACCTCCTAATTTATTAGGAATAGATCGTAAGATGGCATAAGCAAATAAAAAATATCATTCAGGTTGAATGTGAATAGAATCCGCGATAGAATCCGTTAAAAATAGTTTTATTTCAATACATAATTTCTATTTTATTTTATTGTTATTTTCTAATTGTTTCATTCATTGTATTAAATTTCCATGTGTATTATAATACTAACATAGTAGTAAGTAAAAATTGTTACTAACCCCAATATGAGTCAAAGTTGCTCGAATTAAAGAATTTATTATTATCTTTATTACACTTAAATACATATTACATTATATTTTTAAATACATTCTATACAAAAAAAGACAAATATATTTAAAAATATAAAAAATAGCGGCCCACCGGCATCGGGTACAGGGACCAAGCTACCGGTGGTTAGGGCTCCAGAGAGAGGAATCTCCTCACGATACGTGCCGTGTCGAGGAGCACTGCCTTCTGCATCAAGCCCTTGACCCAACTGCCTAACGCGAGCCTCTTGAGATGTTGATCGAGGCTCTTGGCAATCAGTCCGTGAACCGAAACAACTATCGGGACAATAATTGCCGAATCAACACTCCACATGCCGACAACCTCGTGAGCCAAATCCAAATATTTCAATTGTTTTTCTTTTTCGGCTTTTACAAGATTGTCGTCATGTGGAATGGTGATATCGATAATTATTGCGCGGCGCTCTGATCGATCTATCAACACTATATCAGGTTTATTAGCTACAATAGTCCTGTCAGTGATGATAGATCGATCCCAGTACAACGTGATGTGCCCATTTTCGAGAACTGCGTCGGGCACATACCTATAGTACGATACCTCTGATTCTAATAGGTTATACTTTAGAGCAAGCTGTTGATGGACAATCCTGGCTACTTGGTTATGTCTATGCAAATACTCGCCGTTGGCAAGACGAGAACAACCAGAAATTATATGTCTAAGGGATTCTCCGGGACGGTGGCACGCCCGACATATGTCAACCGTACCATCCTTTAGAATATACTTCCGATAGTTATTCGTCATCACTACTTCGTCCATAATTGCAAAGACAAAACCTTCGGTTTCCCCAAATAGGTCACCGAAGCGTAGCCAAGACACAGATGCTGGTAAATCTATATCAGGCCCATGGAGAGCCCGATAGAAACGTCCATGCAACTCTTTGCTCTTCCATACATCCATACGATCATTAATACTTAGTACGACAGGTTTGCGCCAGTTCTCTCTAGCCAACGCAAGAGGGGTTAAGCCATAATCCGATGCGATCACATCACGGTGCATATCTGTATTTGTTTGAAGGAAATATTCTCTAAGGTTGTATATCTCGCGGTTATGAAGGGTCTTAGCATTTAGAAAGCCACGACCCCCCAGTTTCCGTGGGATATACAACCTCATTACAGATGATCGTGGGTGGTGCATCCGAAATGTGGTCATCAGCGAACGAACTCTTCTATCTAGGGCATCCAGTTCGGTCTGAGTCCATCTAAGTATGCCAAAGGAGTACATTAGGACTGGCATGACCCAACCATTGCAGGCACGCACCTTGTTGCCACCCGATAGAAAGCTTTTCAGAACTTTTTTCAGGCGGCCAAAGAAGCGCTCCTGCAATGCCTGCTTCATGCCAGACTCGGGGATTCCTAATGCCTGTGACATACCTAGATATTTGTAGGTTTCGGTTGTAGATAGAGATTTAAGTTTAATGGAATCCGAAAGTATCACGCCTTCGGATTCCACTATACCACCTCTTTCCACATGCATGACCGCACACTTGTCTAAACCAAATTCCATCTTGATAGAGCTACTAAAGTTTTCAGTCATCTTTAATAGCTCCATCAATTGTAGATTATTGGTAGCAAAAAGTTTGAGGTCATCCATGTATAGGAGGTGGGATATAGCTCGACCCTCTCTCCGCAACCGATAGCCTAGCCCTGAATTCTCCAATATTGTACTAAGAGGATTCAGTGCTAGACAGAACCACAGGGGACTCAGACTATCGCCCTGAAATATACCCCTCTCGATTCTTATCGGTGCATCGTTTGTCTGGCAACATCCTGGATAGCGAAGAACCGTGGTCCATTGCCCCATACATGACCTCAAGAAGGTAGATAGAGTTGTATCAACTTTATACAACTCTAGCACCCTCAGAAGCCATGTATGTGGAACAGAATCATAAGCCTTTTTATAATCTATCCAACATGTCGCCAGATTTTTACGGTTACGACGCACCTGTTGGCTAATGGCCATATCAACTAGAAGGAGCTCTTTAGTGCCACGGGCCCCGCTCCTACATCCATTCTGAGAGATAGAGATGATCGAATTTTTTTCTAAATGTGCAGTAATTTTGACTCTCAGAATGGAAGTTAGGAGTTTATAGACCGTCGGTAGGCAGGTAATAGGCCTATAGTTTCTGGGGTCCGTAGCACTACCAGACTTATAGAGTAGGTGGGTTACTCCAGTTGTTAGGAAATTAGGGAGGGAACCCGAGTTTAGGCATGATTGGAATTGAGTTGCTAAACGAGCATGTGAGTATTATTATTATTTCCTTTATTTAAGTTTAAATACATATCAATCATATTTTTAAATACATTCTATACATATAAAAAAAAACAAATATATTTAAAAATATAAAAAATAGTGGGCCACCGGCATCGGGAACAGGGACCAAGCTACCGGTGGTTAGGGCTCCAGAGAGAGGAATCTCCTCACAATACGTGCCGTGTCGAGGAGCACTGCCTTCTGCATCAAGCCCTTGACCCAACTGCCTAACGCGAGCCTCTGGAGATGTTGTTCGAGGCTCTTGGCAATCAGTCCGTGCACCGATACAACTATCGGAACAATAATCGCCGAATCCACACTCCACATGTCGACAACCTCGTGAGCCAAATCCAAATATTTTATTTGTTTTTCTTTTTCGGCTTTCACAAGATTCTCGTCATGTGGAATGGTGATATCGATAATTATTGCGCGGCGCTCTGATCGATCTATCAACACTATATCAGGTTTATTAGCTACAATAGTCCTGTCAGTGATGATAGATCGATCCCAGTACAACGTGATACGCCCATTTTCGAGAACTGCGTCGGGCACATACCTATAGTACGGTACCTCTGATTCCACAAGGTTGTACTTATTATTATTATTATTATAAATGTAAAATATCCTTAGATAATGTTGATATGCCATAATTCCTTTGAAGTGTGTCAAAAACCCGAAAACACCCCGATTCCCCGCCACGATGGTCAATCGGGCGCCACAGAATACCATTGCCCCCTACACGATACCTTGCAGTGGCCCATCGTGGGCCAATGTGTACTGAAAGCTTTAGATTTGAGCGTTCTGTTGCAGTAAACAAAACCACACTGAATATGTACCTACTTAAACAGACTTCATCGAGTAGACTGATCGATATATTCATTGTCAGTCTAACTTTCGTGAAGACCGCACGTAAACATAAATAATACGCTGAAAAATATACCGCAAACATGAGTAATAAATGGGACAAAGATGAGGTTGTTCAGCGATTCAGAGAATATCTCAGGATCCCCAGTGTTCACCCTGATATTGACTACAGTAAGTAAAAAAAAAACTTTTTTTTCTTTTTTTGTAAAGCCCGTCAATATAACTTTTACTTGGGCTAAAGAAGTCTCAGGAATGAGGGTCACCATTAAAGGTACCAATAATACTACAATAGCAGCCCTAAGCTCAAAGAACCCGGGATTACAAGAAAAGAGCAAGGAAACATGTCATATTATTTTCTTGTATATTGTTTGTAATTTGCACCAATTCAGAATTCAGTATTATATTTTCTCCATATTTTTCCTTCCTGTCCTTGTTATTTTTCTTTAGTGCTTTTTGTCTTTAGTTGTAATTGGCGTAGCGGTAGTTCATTATACTGCTACGATAGGGGGCGCGGATTATATTCCCGGTCAGTGCAAATATTTGTATGCATGAATATATCTATTTGCATTGGTCTGGGTGTTTCTATGTATAATATGTATGCATTTACAAAACAAAAGTATATAAGTATGTTTATCGGCATTCTGGAACCCATAACACAAGCTAGTTAAATTATGCTTACTTTGGGTCTAGAAAGCGCTGTGTTAATGTCGTAGAATATTTGTTGATTTATTTAGTTATTTATAAAGACGTTATTACTTACCGACTAAATATTTAATTTAAAAAAAAACATTTTAAAAACAAGCTTTTATCAAAAATTCAATTGCATTAAAACGAGACAAATAGTTTTATGCAAGGGTTTATCCTTTCGAGGGCTTACCCGGGGTGCCCGGCAACGGACACGTGGGGAGGACACCGTGCGGTTTTAGTCGATACACGACATAACCACCTGGCCTGGCCGGCGGGGGGGTATCCGAAGGGATTTCCGCACGTAAAAAAAAGGGTTGTGTTGTGCTGATTTCAAAAGCTTGTAGCGCGAAAAAAAATTCTCCTTGTTCTAATTGCGCTACAAGCTTGGAAATCGGCACAACCCTTGCATAAAATTATTATTTTCGTTTTAGTACAACAGACTTTTTCAATTAAAGTTTGTATAAAAATTTTCAACTTTTTAGTTTTAGTAATGTCATGTGACACCAGAGTGCTCTCCAAAACCAGCCAAAAGAGCTCAAACACAACGGGTCTATCTTGTTTACTTTCAGATCACCTATCGTCTGATAGCTTGAATATCATGTAGCAAAAGAGTGTTTACCAAGACAAAACCAATTAGTTTATCTTCTTTAGCTTAGGAGTTCATATTTCCACCTTCCTACTCCATCATCAGACCAGCCCTATGGTACCACATCAATGCATTGTCATCTAAATTAAACGTGCATACAAAATTTCATCTTAATCGGTTGAGGATAACTGCCTTAAAATTCATTTGCAGAATTCAACCCTAACGAACACACACATACAGAGCAAAAAGCTTACAAAAATGAATAAAATGAATATTGGGTAACCAAGTCACAGAACTAAAACCAAGCTCATTTTGAAAGCTCATATTAAATTAATTATTATTTTTATAATTTTTTTTTTTTTTTATTATAAATTAAATTTATTTTTCAATTTAACTGTATTTGTTTTTACACCAATATAACATAAACTAAATTAAATAAATAAAATATTTACATGCATAATGCGTCGTGAAATTCCTCTACATCGTCACCGACCGGAAACGTTCCCAGAAGGCTGGCAGCATTGCCACGTTGAATGGCAATGCTTATTCTCTGTGCAAGATAATAACCAGCCCTCTGGTCACGCGTAGCGTCGATCAGCCGCTTTGTTAAATCTTTGTACACAAAGCGGGCACTTGGGCCCCATGTCCCCAACGTTTCAACCCCAAACGGCTCAAAAATATAATCACCTGTTAAATTACAGTATTTGCGCCGTTTGGGGTTTTCCGCAGATGCAGCAGCAGCACCGGCACAGCCCGCTGTGCCTGAAAGATGTGAAGGCGCAAGGGTGTCGACGCATGTTGCATCCCACACCAAAGGCCTACCCATCTTCCAAGGCAGCAACGACATACCATCCGGTCTCCTGCCATCCTCACGCGCCAGCCCATTAGGTTCACGAATGGCTGGCACGCCAGCAGTGGTAAGAGCACGGCGGATAATGTCGTTGATACAGGCGTGTCGTGATATACGCCCAGCGCTTCTGCCGCATGAAAGGCCATGGTGCCCAAGGCTGTCGACAGCTTCACCGCAGAGGCAACGATGGGCAGAGGCAACATAGTACCTATGTTGGGCGACGGAAGTGCCTGAATCCAGAGACCTGACTCCCATTCCCCCACAGCCAACAGGCGCGCACGCTCTGAAACATGGGAAGACGAGCGTATCAAACTGTCTCTTACCAGCTTGCATAGCGGCGCATCCCATTGTCTCTGGGAGAAAAGGTTGTTTTATAATTTTCATTTTTTACTTCAAGTTTTTTCATTTTTGTTCCCGAAAGTGTTATTTAGACTCCCTTATACCCTGACTACTTCATTATAGGTGGGTTAGTTACTAGATAAAGTATTCAGACTTGTTATCATGAAACCACAGAATGAATTGGTCATGGGCCGAAGTCATAGTATAGTTATTATTTTTGGTTCTCACGATAACGTAACCTAGGACTATGATAGTAACAATTGTATCTATATGGTTCACCGCAATGTAAATTCCGCATACATTTACTAGATAAAAAAAAATTTGAGATATATTATGCGAAAGATTGAGTGTTCACAATCACGGTAGAGCGGCTGAATGGATCTGGATGCAGTTTGACACAAAGGTAGATTATAGTCTGGAACAGACGACTGATGCGTTGCGATTTAAATGATTCTGTTTACGGTGAGCATTATCTCTGAATGACTCGCGTGACGTCATCAGCGGTGGGTAGAACATAACACACTTGGTTTTCATACTATTTACGTAATGCACACACAGTCTAGTTTTCTGTCTACTTCTTCTAAAGGTTGTTCCTGGTTAAGTCCGAGGTCCGGGGTTTTAACTTCGATGCCCTGGGCCCACTTAATCCTTCTTCTCCTTTTGACTTATACAGCTTTTATGGGAGCAACTACCATTTAACCAAGTCACGTCCATCAATCAGCAGATGTACGGACTTGCAGGTGATGGCTTGGTTATATCTTAGTGGGGCCGCAAACTCCCAGCTAACTCAAGCCTAATACTGTAGTTCAACCAGCCTCTTTGATAATTTCCAGATGATTGCGTAATATTCTTGAAAAAACAAGCGGAACAGATTGGTTTGCCTGTGGTCGTTCACGAGCTGGTACCGAAGAAACCGATAGTAGTGATGACCTGGGAAGGCCTGGAACCAGAACTACCTTCGATACTGTTGAACTCACATATGGACGTGGTGCCTGTGTACGAGGTAAAAAGATTCTTCATCATCATCATCATACCAGCGTTAGTCCCGGCTGCGTTCAAAGCTTGTATTTCGGAATTTTATATTTCTTATGCCAGTGGACATAAGAAAAGCTCAGACTTTAGCCAATTTTAAGTCCATGGTAAGGGAACACTATTTGTCTCTGTGAACATGTTGTTCTATTGCAAGTTTTTTTAAATGCGTTAACATATTTTTAGGTAACTATGTGTAGTATATTTTATGTATAGGTATATATTATAATATATGTAGGTATACATTATTTGTTTGAATGTATATATAGGTAGATATTTAGATATATATATATTATAATTTAGGTATTAATGTATATGTGTATTATGTACCTATTATATTTAGCTACAATTAGTACGCCAAACAACTACCGCTCAATCCTACCAACACATTACCATCCAAAGGTTGCCTGGTAGAAATCGCTCTAAGCGATAAGGCCGCCCATTGTACTGCTTCCTCCTCTAATTTTATGATACTATGTATATTATGTTTACCTGGTGTACAATAAAGTGTATAATCAATAAAATAAATAAACCCGGTGTCCGCTCTTCTAACTGCATCTAGGTGGAACCCCATATACCCATAGCTTTACGCTTCAGAACTTCGATATTACCAGTGAATCGTGGAGTACAGGCCTAGTAGTCGTTTCACGGAAATATAGTAGTTCTGCCGTTTCTTGTTAGACTGAAAGCTATGTCCCAACAGAGTAGGGAAAACGTCTCAGCAGGCTTACCATGAAACGTACAATAAGGCCTACAGATGGTAGCAAGTGGAAATATGTAACCTGCCTACCCTAATGGCAAAGAGGTACACTAGTAACAAGGGCACGCCGCAATAGCGGCGGTAAGGCCCATCATGGAGGATTGGCTAAAGAGGCGACACGGAAGCCTCTCGTACCGACTGACGCAGGTGATCTCCGGGAAGGGGTGCTTCGGGAACCACCTGCATTGGATCAGGAAGGAGCCAACGCCTGAGTGTCATCACTGTGACGCGAGCGAGGACTCAGGGCTGCACACGCTGGCGGACTGCCCGGCGTGGGAGGCGCCGAGGCGTGACCTCGTGGCAGCCATCGGGGTGGGAGTCCTCTCGCTCGGCAGCATGATTGCGGCAATGGCGCGGAGCGCGAGCGCGTGGGCCGCCGCCACCTCCTTCTGCGAGCATGTGATGCTCGCGAAGGAGATGGCGGAGCGCGCCCGGGAGAGGCTCAGAACTCTCCCGGCCCGCCGAGCCCGCAACATGCTCGCCGCGCGTCGCAGGCGACTCAGGCGCCGGAGGTCGCTCAACGACCTCCGTCTTCCATGAGCGCAGGCCTGGGGGTGGCAGGTGAGGCGCCTGTCACCCCAGCAGAAGCAGGCCGGGACGGTGGGGCGACTAGCGCCCCTCCCCCAAACCGGGGCAAGACGGGGACACCGTGGTTCCCAAACCCGAGGGGGCCATCTCGAAACCGGAGATGGCCCAGGGTCAGTCGGGGTGCGAGGGATATGCTCTATGGGCAACCTTACACCCCGGCGTCTGTAGACCCGAGGCGGCGTGCGGTTTTAGTCGGTTCAAGACCGACATAACCGCCCCCGCTGGATGGCGGGGGGGTATCCGAAGGAATTTCCGCACGAAAAAAAAAAAAAAAAGGTACACTAGTAACAGTATGTCAAGGTTTTTTATTGAAGTAATAATGAAATAATAATTACAACAAATGATTATCTTAAGACTTTACAAGATAATGTTATAACTATCAGTAAAATGCTAATATTTAGTAATATTAAACCGCGGTAGCCTAGTGGTATGGGTAATGGACTGCTGAGACGAGGTCTCGGGTTCGATCCCAGGTTTTACCATAGGCACACACCAATGATTTTTCGATGTTTTTCGAAGTTATGTGTGTATTTATCGCAGGTTTATAAGTGCCCGGTTAATGGCAATAGGCTCGCCACCTATTACATTGGGACCTAAACATAAACTGGCGAAATTTGGGTGTGCACCTCTGCCTACCCCTTCGGGGACATAGGCGTGAGTTAATGTTATGTTATGTTTAATATTAGTAATAAACGTATAAGTATTTATGTAATCGATAATATTGTTGTAACTGATGTTTTCAATGGTGTCATAGCAATAAATAGTAGTTAATAAATCATAAGTTATTCAAGACATGGAACAACACATAACCAGGATATATGCAACTTTGCAGCCCTGACGCTCCCTTAACACCCTTAACACTCCTTCCCCTTGTTTGTTTTTGCTTTTACGGGAGTAACTGTTCCCTCAACCCCGAGAGGAAAGCCTGCGCCAGGTGTACCGGTGGAGCTCATACCCCAGATTATATAAGCAAAAATTTAATTCCAGGAACTCTTGACGCACCCTCCCTTTGAAGCTGTAATTACAGAAGATGGCTTCATCTATGCACGAGGATCGCAAGACATGAAATGCACTGCGATGTTGCACCTAGAAGCTGTGAGGAGACTGAAGAACGCAGGCATCAGACTAAAAAGAACTATTCATATTAGTTTTGTACCTGGTTAGTATGAGAGAGAACTTACCGCTTCTCCTTCCCCCCTTTCGGGTTACATCTCACTGGAGCTAACGGTGGGGTTATGGGGTTATCAATCGATGACATAGTGATTAAACGCGTGCCTAGTTTGTGAAAGACGGCAGTCGGCCAACTCGCCGTCCTTACAGAAGCAGGCCAAGGCGGAGGTGTGTCGTGTGTGTCCGACACACGGCCTGCCAACTCATCGAAGCGGGATCAAACCTGACCCTATAGGCGAGGCCACGATGGCTACAAAAGAAAACTGGTAATCCTGGAGTTATCCTTTCGAGGGCGTAACCGGCAACGGACGCTTAGGGAGGACACCGTATGGTCGGTCCGAGTCCGACACACGCATGTCATCGTTGGCACCGATGGGTTTTGGCACCGAATTGGTGAACACGTAAAAAAAGAATGTTTAGATGTTTGTTACTCAATCATGCTCAAACAACTGAACGGATCTGGCTGTAATTTGCTGCAGGGATAGATAATAGTTTGGAATAACACATAGCCTTTTTATTCCGAAAATAGGTTCCCATTGGTTGTGGGATCAAAATTCCATGCGGGTGGAACCGCCGGCTAATCAATAAAGAAAAAAAAAACATTGCATGCAAGCCCGGCGGTTTCGGGTGCTTCTTATCTACCAGAAATAATCTCATTAGTTCCATGGGACAAATTGACACTGGAACTATTGAGAACAACCGCTTTTTTCAGGTATATTCTGCCGCGTCCAACTTGACAAACAACTTACAAACAAACAACTTTATCTTACAGATGAAGAAATTGGAAGCAAGGATGGTATGGAAGTATTTTCCGTATCAGAGGCGTACAAGCGACTGAACGTCGGTTTTGGATTGGATGAGAGCTGCGCCAACCCTCAACCCAACGAGATCTTGGTCTTTCATGGAGAAAGGACAACAAGACGTAAGTGTTGGTCTCAGGGTCACTCATAGATATTTAATTCTGCAAATGTGTAATTTGCGCCATTGGCGCTTAGAAGATGACGATGGAGTCGGTTCCTGGAACAATTTTGCAGGGATAACATTTATATCTAGGAGTATTAGTAACCGAAATTACCTACCTACTAGCTAAATTGCTTGTGTTAGTAGTGGGCTCATGTCGGTAGTGTAATGGCCAGGATTCGGACCCGGGACCTCTCGATCGTAAGGCCGACTGGCTAACCACTGAACTACGGACGCGGCGATGCTAAAATCACTTAAAACTTACTTAGTAGGCGTGCCCTCGTTCTACTTGAATAGCTCAATCTTTACTCAACAGTTTCAGGTTCTAAAGTAATTCGTGTATTCCAGCAATTTAGAACTCTCCCGGCCCGTCGAGCCCGCAACATGATCGCCGCGCGTCGCAGGTGACTCAGGCCTCGGAGGTCGCTTAACGACCTCCGTCCTCCATAAGCGCAGCCCTGGGAGTGGCAGGTGAGGCCACCTGTCACCCCAGCAGAAGCAGGCCGGGACGGCGGGGCGTATGGCGCCCCTTCCCCAAACCGGGGCAAGACGGGGACACCGTGGTTCCCAAACCCGAGGGGGCCATCTCGTAACCGGAGATGGCCCAGTGTCAGTCGGGGTGCGAGGGATATGTTCTATGGGCAACCTTACACCTCGGCGTCTTAAGGCCCGAGACGGCGTGCGGTTTTAGTCGGGCCGCCCGACATAACCGCCCCCGCTGGCCGGGAGGTAGGGGGGTATCTGAAGGGATTTCCGCACGAAAAAAAAAGGTATTTGTAATAAACAGCGTGACTACTAAGATGTTAACGACATGCAACATTAAGCTGTTTACATCTATAATTGCCTCTTTTTTCTTCCGTCTATGGATACCATGGCGAGGCTTCCGATGAGTTCTTCCAATTGATCCCACCCTCTCCTTTCCTATCTTCCTACATAAAAACGTGCAGGATTGATGTGTTACTGCCAACAATACTAAGGGCGTGAGGTCCATTTATGCCGATTATTATTATAGCTTCTTATAGCTTCCCTGTGCAGAGATGGCAGAGATTTATATCTGCTCTAATAAATAATATACATACTTGATTATCTAAAACTCATTTTATTTGCAGACCAATAAACTAAACCTTAAATTATAACAAACGCCTTCGCTAAAATTGTAGCAATTTATAGCATAGATAAGAATTGTAGGTATAGGCCCGACTGCCCGAGCCCCGAGTAGGCTGGCAAGCGATCGGTCTCTCATAAACTCTCACTCTTTATCATTACTTGACTATATTTCTGTCCTTTTTCCTCTTACCTTTATCGGTTAAATTTCCGGAATACCCCGCCCATTATACGCCACTTGCCCGCGGTGTTATCTATAGCAATATAAAGGATATATATCAAATATTTGTATTGATGACAGAAAGAAACATTCAATTTCAAACAAAATTCATTCAAACAGATTGAGAACATTCAATTGATCATAACCGCTGTTCTTGTTATTGGAACGTTGTTTTGTAGTAACTGGAAGTAGAATATTGTCTTTTTTTCTATTTATTAGGGTAAACAAACAGCAACATAATGCAATATTTGCTTATGGAAGAGTTCTTTACATAGCTTATAATTATTGTGTTACCAACAATATTTACCACAGCTTGGTAAAGTAGTAGTAAAAAGGAGAAAGCGAATACATTATCTTCTTCTTCTTCTTCTCTTATATATAAAAATGAATTGCTGTTCGTTAGTCTCGCAAAAACTCGAGAACGGCTGGACCGATTTGGCTAATTTTGGTCTTGAATTATTCGTGGAGGTCCAGAGAAGGTTTAAAAGGTGCTATCGATTGAGGCAGTACGAAGTCTGCCGGGTCATCTAGTAATAAATCAATAAGAGAGAATGGGAGGGCTATATACCCGACTGTGCCAAAAGGAGGGTTATGTTTTGGTATGTATAATTGTTTGGCACGCTCTGCAGCCTTAACGGCTCGATGGATTTTAGCTTGAGAGGTGTATTTACTGTGAGAGTGACACTGGGTATGTCAAAATAAAAGAAAACAAGATGGCGGCTTTTTGCCACCAAATTCAAATGTTTGGCACGCTCTGCGACCTGAACGGCTTGATGGATTTTAATATGCGAGGTGTCGTTGGATTCGTAATTACTGTGAAAGTGATATCGTAATAAAAAATGGAGGATTTTTGGCGCTAAAATGTATGTTCTTAAAACATCAAAATAAAGAGCTTTAAAGGGTGATTTCAAAACTATATATATCATAAATGAAAATTATACAATAATATTATTAATCGAAAAATCAAAAAACCCGACTGCCCTAAAAAGACCGAAACTAGTTTGATAGCAGGCGGGACCCATTTGCAAATCATAAACCGAAAGAAAATTAATGGGCCCCGCCTGCTATCAAACTAGTTTCGGTCTTATTAGGGCAGTCGGGTTTTTTGATTTTTCAATTAATTAAAAGATTCAATTATCTTATTTCTAAAGGTACCTACTAGGACGCGTTGCTGCAATATCTATAACGTTAAAGTTACCATTATATAAGTTGACTAAGAGATGCAGGTATGTAAAGTTGGCAAGGATTCCGGCAATGCGTCCTAATAGGTATTCTATATGCAATTTTGTTAATTATGGCTGTACAATCTGTATAACAACATTGTTTGAAGCAATATACGTCTATTTTCAAGCGTAGGGACATTATATTCTTCAAGTAGTTGTTCGTAGGTTAAGTAATTATGGTAACATCTGTATTGCATAGATCGCAAGGACTTTTTTCTGGACAGACGCTAAATCTTACTTATATTTACTATAAGGATCCCATATAGACACTGCAAATTCCATTTGAGGTCGCACCAGTGATTTGTAAAGAAGGAGATAAGTGGTTGGCTGTGCATAGGCCGTGCAATTTTAGGTCGATTTCGATGAAATCGATCTACCTATTGGTTTCTTGACTACTGTCGAATTTAAAAAAAAATTCTTCATAGGAGGTCTAGTTATGACCCCCTGAGATATCGGAGAATTTCGAATATCTGGGACGTGTCTAGGTGGCTCAGTTGGTCAGAGCATTCCCCCTGTAAGGGACTGGTCGCGGGTTCAAGTCCCGTCCTAGATGTTCTCTTTTTCCGATCTAAATCTTTCGAAATAAGTAAGCATACAAAATGCTTAAAAATTTAATTGAGAAAAAGGAAAAAAGTTTATATATTTATATATATATGTATGTATGGTTCCACTTCCCAAAATTTGCGGCACTCTCACGGTCGCATTTTTGCCCCGATCGCTTTCAAACTGCGGTCAAAAATTGCTTAGGTGTAAACTTAGTTTAAGTTCGTGAACGGGTGGAATCCGGCCTAAGGGGACGGTAGGGCCTCACTTTTGTGAAATCAGTTTTTCCTCAAAATTTCACGTTCCATGAAAGATTTCTAATTTTATCCCATAGTATACATGAATACCAACAACTTTTAATTATAAACCTATAATATTAAAACTTTAACTAAAAGTGGAGGGGGGAAACCCAAAATTTTTCGGGAAAAAAATCATAACTTCTAACCGGTGAACATTCTTGCCGTCGGAAACATTTTTAATCGATAGGCCATTTTTAAGTCTAAAATAAATGTCTGAAAAGTTTTTCGCTAAAAGTTACCGTTTTCGAGAAAAAAAAAATTAAACATGTTAAAAAATAATATTAATTGCTTCACGAAATCTACCTGTGCGTTCCCCCTGCGGGAACGGATTTTTTTTGGTATTTCTCATAAAAAGGCCGATTACATTATCTATGTGCGAATCTAAATGCAGCTTGCAATCTAACGTAACGCCAAGATGAGATGAACACTATCTGGTTGCACACCACACAGTGTATATTTGTATTTGAAGATTTGTTTTTCTTCGTTCTTATTTTTTTTTTTTTTTTTTTTTTTACCAGAATACATAGTTACAATTAAAGCTTAGCTTAAAGTATCACTAAGGCTACCGGAGCCTGTGCGCGATACACGTGATTCCCGCTTCAGTACACAGACATTACAATTTTATAAATACATAGATAAAGGATGAATTAAATATACAATCATCTTAAACAAAATACCTACACAGTACATACATTCAAGTAAGCAAAAGTCGTACCCTCCAACAGAACTGCAGGCATTCTTACCTACAATTCTGCTAAAAAATAGGATTTGAGTTTATATTTAATATTCCTCACATTAATTTTCTCTCGCATGGAGTAGGCAAAGAATTGATAAGGCGCGGTACAAGGAATGTACTTGTCCGCTCGCCGTAGCAATTCCTTGCCCTCACAGTAGCAAGTTTTTTTTGTGCCACTCGTCGTGTATACACAGCATGCTCTATTTTGTATTGTATATTTTTATTAAAGTATTGTTCTTTAAGGATTTGAAAGTTTACTTTTTCGTGTATTGGAAGGGTTTTGCACAGTTTAAAGAGTTTGGACTCCTCAGTGCATTGGTTTCTAAGCTTGGGTGGCACGATTAATTTTAATATTCTGAGCTGCAAGTTATAGATGGAGTCAAGGTAAGTTTTGTAGGTTCTACCATAACTTGACAGACCATAGCTAATGACGGCGTCAGCAAACGTATGGTACAGCTGTAGGAGCCGAGTTTTAAAGGGCATGCGATTTTTTATAATATGCATTATAGCTAATATCGCGCGTAGCTTGTCACAGACGTCGCGTCTGTGACAAGCTACGCGCTACATGGGGACCCCAGTTAAATTTGCTGTCGATTATCAAGTCCAGATATGTATGAGTGTCTACTTGTTCGATACTTGAACAAGGTGTTGTATCACAGAGTGATTATTAGCGTAATTGTGTAGACAAATGTGGGAATGAGCTATTAGTTGGTGTTCGCAGCGCTGGCATTTCAGGTGAGGTGATTTTATGTGTATTAATTTGGTTTTTTGAGTATTAAGTACGAGTCCCACACCACGTATTGAGCCTATCGAAGTCGTGCTGCATGAGTGACATGATTTTTCCAAGATTTTTTCCTGCAATGAGCAGGCAAGTGTCATCAGCAAATTGGTAGGACTTGCAATGGTCAAATACTGAGTTCATGTCATTGACATAAGCTAAGAAGTGCAGCGGACCACAGACGGAACCTTGAGCTGTTCCATGGGCCACGCAGTGCGTGTCACTGAGTTCGTCTGCGATTTGGACACGGTACGTCCTGTCCCTAAGATAACTAGCACACCAGTTGTACAGAGGCCCTCTCAGGCCAGAGTCTTCTAGTTTTATTAGTAGTTTGTTATGATCTAGAGTATCGAAAGCTCGGGAAAAATCAACAAATAAGGCGAGCACGTGATTTTGGTCATTGAGGGCTGAGTTGACATGGTCTGTGAAGTCAGCCAAGAGTGATGTAGTGCTTTTGTTAGGTTGAAAACCGTACTGTGACTCATTTATAATAGAATTTCTTTTATAGAAGTCGTGAATCTGATTGCATATAAATTTCTCAACAATCTTGTCAATTGAGGATAACAGTGTTATAGGTCGATAGTTGTTTTCGTTATGTCGTCCCCACCTTTTATACACCGGCCTTACACAACCCATTTTAAGGACATCTGGATACCGGCCTGTCTTGACACTAAGATTGATCAAATTAGCAATAGTGGAAGCTATTTTGTTACTTATATTTTGTATATCCAGTACCCTTATTTTATCAAGACCAGGGGCTTTTCTACTATTCAATGACTTTATGAGTTTTTGGATATTTTCTGGCGTTGCCTTATGAAATCGGATGCTGAGGTTGGTGCATCTTCTAGGATGCTTAGTAAGGAGGAGTGCCTTGCAATCTGGTATGATAGATTTCACGGCGCTGTCAAAACTATTAGCAAATTTATTTGATATTTCTAATGGCGTCAGATTCTGAGAGCTGAATGAATCCAGGATAAACCTATCAATGGATTGCTGTACTCTACCACACATTGAGTTAACTATATTCCAAAGCTTTTTTGGGTTATGGTAATTTGCTATAATTTGTTCTTTATTATGTTTATTCCTATACCACTCTAATGTTTTGTGTGTTTTATTTCTTAGTCTATTGTATTCTAAATGTAGGACAGTATTATGTGGATCCTTTCTCCACTTCCTGTAGCATTCATCTCTTAGTTCGCAAAGTTTTACTAGGTTTGTATTCATCCATGGTAATTGACTTCTGATTTTAGTTTTTATATTAATACTGCGTCTCGACTTTTCTAAAGAACGTGTAAAAGCATTTTTGATGAGTTCAAGAATGGATTCCACAGTAGTATAATTAGATGTATCACCCCAACTGAAGCTATTTAACTCACTATACAATTTTTTTTTGTCATTAATAAGTTTTGTAATAGGCGCATCCTGTACCACACGCCGGCCGCACGGTCCGCCACTGCCAGTGAGACAAATGCAAGTAGTGCGGTGGTCAGCCAGAACTGTGTCGATTGCCGCCGTGTACGGTATTAGCGTGTGCGCTCGCGTAAATATGTGGTCAATACATGACTTTGTTATTTTATCATTTCTTTTTTCTATACGAGTGTAATCAGTAATACCACACGCTAGGCCGCACCCAGACAGCATGTTCATATACAACGTTTTGGCGGATGTGTGCAATTTGAGATCTATGTTCATGTCGCCTATGACCAACGTGGTTGTGCCAATAGGGAATGCACCCAGCGTGTTATGTAACTCCTTTATAAATAGTAGTTTATTTGTGGAGGGTGGTCTATATACTACGCATATAGCTATAGTGTCATTGTGAGACGTCTTTAGTATGCCTCCAAGATATTCGAAAGTATGAGTTCTTTGTATTTTCAGTGTAAATTTCAAATTATTTTTAATGAATATTATTATACCTCCTCCTCTTTTGTGTGTGCGGAGCTGTAAGTACATTCGATAATTGGGAATGGAGAATAATTGCGAAATTTCATCTGAGATTCCTACTTCCGTCAACACAATGCAATCAATGGACTGAGTAGCGTAATCAATAATTTGCAATAATTTTGGAAAGTTTTTGAGCATCGATCTTATATTCACGTGAAGGCATGACAAGTGGATGTTTTTCGTAGGTATACAATTAAAGAATGAGTTTATATTGACACAATTGAACAATTCTTGGGAAATAGGTAATTCTTTATCCAATTGATTGAATTTTAATGAACAAAATTTGGACACATAATTACAATAATTTTACTAAACGTTTGAAATGCGAGGGTTTAAAAGTTTATCTATGTCATGGGTAGACCGGACTATTTCGACGTTTTTACTATTGTCAGCTTTTTTAGCGTACAGCTTTCCCGCCTTACACCACACGTACTTGTAAGGACCGGTTGGTGCCTTCAGCCGTTGTTTACCTTGATACAGCAGAGTTTTCATATTTCTGGTCAGGGATTCTCTTACGAAAATTTTTTCAGCGGCTCTTTCTATAGGTACCAAAGGCAACACATCACCTACCGTGAGATCTTTCGATTTTGCAGCGGATAACCATTTTTCCCGATCGACTTTGGTGTTGAGCTCAACTATGAGGTATCCGGATCTCTCCGTTCGTCCTGTAACCTGGCGCGCGTCGTGTATAGTATTGCTACTAACCTCCAGTTTGTCTGCTACTTTTTTCGTTGTATTTAAGGCTTCAGAGTTCGGAACATGCGGCAGACCTGCAATCTCAACGTAAGTAGATAAGTTTTTTTGTTCACCGTCTTCAATTCTTTGTTCCAATGCGGATAGGCGCAGCTCGAGATTCTTTTTGGCATTCGTTAGTTCAATGTTCTTATTCTCTAGTTGTTTTATTTTATTGTTTTGGTTTCTCAGCTGGCATCTCTTCCATGTTTGTTACCTGGTCGCCGATAAATTCTAGGGATTGTTGAAAGCCCTTAAGTTCGTCTTTGATCATTTTCTTAATTTCATCAGCTAGGTTCTTCATGAGCTTACTTATATCAGTTGGAGTTAGACCAGTGGCTTCTTCAGCTTCTTCTTCCGGGATAAAGAAAGAGGTGCGCCGGCTTGTGTTTTGTAGACAGTCATTACAACACCATTCCAATTCTTCAGATGCACGTAGAGGTCAGCTGTTTCGACGATAGTTTGGCGCATTCAACTGTAGCATGAACGACCTTTTCACACCTACTGCACTCTAGACACGGACACTTTTTAGTGATATTGCTTCTGCATTTAACACACTTTTTTAGAACCATAATAATATATATGATGATAGGGGGTAGGTATTTGATAACACAAGTATTGCAGTCAACAGTGAGAGATTCAACACGTCCTGCGTCTAACACATTCCGCACGGGAATTGACACAATAGGTGGAAAAGCAGTCAAGATCATTTTCAAATTCCATAAGATCGTCGGTATTTGTGATTCTATGAAATAATTCAAGGTCATCAGCGTATAATAAAAAGTTAAAAAATTAAAAACAATTAGGTATGTCATTATTATAAAAAATATGGGGCCAAAAATAGAACCTTGTGGTACACCTGAGCTCACAGGTACAAAATCGGATTCAAAGCCATTTAGTACGACCTTTTGAGTTCGATTGCTAACCTCAAACACCGCCATAAATTTCCACGTATGCCATTGGAGGCGAGCTTATTGAGAAGAATTTTGTGATTTCTTTTCACTCACACACAAGATTTCCTTTTCACCAGCTTCCCTTTTGAAAATTTTCACCCTTCGTCACTGAACAATACTGTCTTTTCTATAAGAAACCTCTTGGATTGTGGAGGTCTGATGGCAGTCTCTTCATGGAAACTATCGACCGTTTCGCAGTTAAACTGAAAGCCGGTCGGCTTGAGGTTGAGGTCTCAACTTAGTAAAAATGCTCAGAGGAGGAATATGTCTAAGAAATACAAAATAATAAACAATGCAAACCCCAGATAGCTATCAACATGCTCTGTAAAGTGAAATCTTACAAATTTAACCGACAATTAATTTTGAGATAACATCAGTTTAGCAACGACAGCTAGTTCATAAACGGCGGTTAAAGCCGTTCTCCTTGTGAAACAATATGTATGGAGTATATTCTATGAGAAATACTTTCATAATACCTTGTCTAAAATGAGGGGTCTAACACACGACCAGTGCCATCCAGCGTAATTTAAAATTGTTATAATGTGTAAGGTCGTTAATTTAAGTTATGAATGGTGGCACATCAATCGAAAGAACAGGGGTTTAATCTAACGGGCTACAGTAGGCAGCACGCTGGTGTCTCGATTCTCAAGAGGGTGACGGGGCTTTTTCTTCTCAAAAAGAAGGATTTTCAACGGCGACTGTTTATTATTACACGGTATAACTACTTATTTACCGCTTTATAAATATTGACACAACTAATGGATCTGAATAATATAATTCTGGGAGTAACTCTTTTTCAAAAGGATACCTATATTATGCTTATCTCATAGCTTCTTATAAAAAAGAAATACAAAAGCGGCGCTCGCTCAGTGTCTTCGCCTTTACATTCTAATGTCACATTTCTGACACATATCTGCAATCCTATGTTAAATGATACTTAATTACTGTATAATACAGATAACATCAACTCAAATATGTGTGCTGATGTAATTCCAGCGCTGTCTTCAACTGCTCTAATGTCATCATCTTAGCGTTGTTCCCATTTGCACACGAGGCTTTCATCTCGGAGCCTCTAACGCCGATTCGAAAACCTGCGCCAGAGCCTCGTTCGTCAATCAGCAGGTTTACCGGCTTGCAGGTGAGGTTAGTAGCAGATCTTCATGGGATTTCAAAAACACACCCAATGAAGGTAATACAAAATGGAGAGATATTAAACATCATAATTGAAGTTCGAGAACAAGGTTTACCGCGCTCACAATAATTTTGAAACAAATGGCTCTGGCACTTCAGTATACATTTTTAAATACATATTTATTGTATTGAAAACATTGTTATGTATAAAATACTAATGTAATGTTATGTAAACCAAGCTAGGTCTACGCTAAGCTCACCTACAAACCGGTAAACCTGCTGATCGAGGAATGAAGCTCTAGCGCCGGCTATCCTGGTGTTGGTAGGTCATACGGTAGTCGTTACTGTAAATCTGAAGACAAACAAAACTATGGGAAGTAGGAGTGGGGAGCGAATCCCCAGTGTGAAAGCTGAATAAAAAGTTCAAAGGGTACCAACGATAAAAAGTTTACAAAATAACACTTATGTGGCATTGTTCCAGAAATCACAGTCACATGCAGGGGGGAATCAGGACATGGCTCGATGATGACCCCAGAGCGCACAGCTGGTGAAAAGGTTGGTCTTGATTTATGTAATTTATACCAATCCTGGTGTACTTAGAATGAATGCAGAAGGCGGAGGACTGGAAGCCATGGGTGTAGCCAGAACCGGTGTACTAGCGGATCTCACCTCCCTCAAAATTTAAAATATCATCTACAAATAAACATTCTGTTAGTTTTCAGATGAATGATGATGCCATTTTGAAATACAATAAGCGAATTGATTAATACTAATTCTTATAAAGTGAAAAAGAGTACAACGGATCCTCTCAGAAGTCAGTCAGGAGCTCTCATCATTCATAATCTAGTGTTGCGTTTTAAACTTGGTGCCATAAAAGGCATTGTCAGCGAGGGAGGGAGGCGGGCAGGGGGATTGTGGTCGCAGCACTAGTGGGACCGGTGGGGCTCACGCGGTGCTGCGACGACAATCCTCTTTTGATGAGGCCGTCAAGCTGAGTGCCACCATTGTTAACATGGTACGTGTATGTAATGGTGACTCTCTTTCCTGAGACTTTCAGCTTAGCATCAGGCGAGGTGAAGTCAAATTGACGTGACCTATATATAAAAGAAGGTGCCTTTTCTTTTATTGCCAATGTGCTAACATGTACAATGTGCACAATGTGCTGAGTCCTACACTCATGGTGCTGCAAGTGTCCTGATCTCAACTAGTCATTGAATTTGCTAAGAGCTTCAGCTCCGTTTGGACTTCTTATGTGATTTCGATAACATGGCCATTTTGTTGCACTTACTCGTATTCATTGAATTTGCTAAGAGCTTCAGCTCCGTTTGGACTTCTTATGTGATTTCGATAGCATGGCCATTTTGTTGCACTTACTCGTATTTTCTATCTCTTATATTCATAGCTACTCTATTTATTTTTACAATTATGGTTTAATTGAAAAGGCTTAGCGTAATTCAAACACAGTCCTGAGTAATTGAAATAGACTAATCGTGTGAGAAGAGCAGTGCTCTCACTCGATAGTGAACTTGTTTTTTTTTGTTTAGTAATCCTATTTCCTGTCCGACTGATCCTAACCTAATTCCTACTAATGTTATAAATGTGAAAGTTTGTGAGGATGGATAGATGGAGATGGATGGCTGTTTGTTGCTCAATCACGCCTAAATAACAAAACGGATCTGCAAGAACTATGGCACAGAGATAGGTTATACCATAGATTAGCACATAAGCGATTTTTTTTCCCAAGAATAGGTCTCTGTAGATAACAAATAAGAAAATAAGCTGTTGTCCATAATTAATAATAATAGTAATAATAAAGCTTTTTATTCTATTTCTTAATGTTACATGTTTTGTTAGTATTTCCTTTTATTTTAGTGTTAGTATAGTACTTCAATTCAATTATTCTTCATTATAGAAATAGATCCCTTATTGGGTAAAAGCCTCCCCCATCTTTTTCCATTTCTGTTTGTCTTTGGCAAGTGTCCACCAGTTGTTACCCACAGTTTCTATGATATTGTCAGCCCATCGTTTGTTTGGTCTTCCGACCTTTCTTTTTCCTAATGGGCCAACCCATTGCGTTGACTGTGAAGTCCACCTTTTGTCTTGGTACCTTGTGATGTGGCCTGCCCATTGCCACTTCAGCTTTAGTGCATGACTGAGAGCATCTGTCAGCTTTGTCTTCTTCCTAATAACCTCGCTTCTAATTTTTTCTATTTTTCTTATTTTCAGAATACTCCTTTCCATAGCACGTTGGGTAGTAATAATTTTAGTTTCTATTTTATTTGTGAATGTCCATGTTTGGCAACCATGTGTTAAGGAGGGCAATGTACAGGTTTCCATTACAGTCCTTTTAAGTGGCATGCTGTAGTTACCCTTTAAAATTTCTTTTTGTGCCCAGAAGCTTTTCCAAGCACATTTGACTCTTCCCTGCACCTCTTTTTCATTGCTGTCCTTACTGAATGATATTAGTTTACCAAGGTATATGTACTCATCAACATAATCAATTTTGTTGTTATTGTCGAGTTGTATTGGTTTATGTAGGCCATTTGTCATCACTTTAGTTTTACTTGGATTCATCTGTAAGCCAACCTTGTTACTTTCAGCGTTAAGAGTATGTATCATCTCTTGTAATTCTAAAGCTGACTTGGCAAAGATAACGATGTCATCCGCAAATCGTAGGTGACTTAGATGTTTGTCTATTATCCAAATACCTTTTTTCTCCCATTTGATATTTTGGAATATATCCTCTAATACAGCAATGAATAATTTCGGAGACAGGGGATCGCCTTGCCGGACTCCTCTTTGTATTGAAATTTTTTCTCCTTTGGTTTCTAGCTTTATTGTACTTGAGCTATTACTGTAGATGTTTTTCAGAATTGATATATAGTTTTGTTCAATGTTGCATGATTCTAGTGCCTTCCATATGGCAGAGTGAGAGATGCTGTCAAACGCTTTTGAATAGTCTATAAAGCCAATATACAGGGTTTGGTTGTATTCCTTGAATTTTTCGATAACTTGTTCCAAGGTGTGTATGTGATCGATTGTAGAATATCCTGATCTGAACCCTGCTTGTTCTATTGGTTGTTTATTATCTATTTTTTCTGTGATTCGTGCTAGCATGATGGATGAGAATAACTTGTATATACTAGGGAGCAAACTTATTGGTCTGTAGTTATTGATGTCTAGTGAACTGCCTTTTTTATAAATCAGTATTATATCTGACTTACACCACTGGTACGGCACTATTCCAGTGTTGAGAACCATATTAAATAACTTCGTTAAAAATGTGAGTAAAACAGGAGCTCCCATCTTCAAAGCTTCATACAGTCGGGGCCAGGGCTCTTTTCTAATTTTAATTTTTGCGTGTGTTTTAGTACTTCTATTTCTGTTATTTCACAAATTGTATGTAGTTTTGGCCTCTCCACGCATATTGTTTCCTCTTCGTGCGAGTCCTCAGGCAACGCTGTGTATAGCTCTTTGAAGAATGCTGTGGCACATTTTAGTACTTGTTGTCCTGTTCTTGTATTGTCTTGTCCTTGTTTCAATGTTTGTATCCAGTTTTTGTGTGTGTTTAATTGTTTGTTAGCCCTTTTGACGCTTCTATATTTTGTTATTGTTATTGTTTTGTTGCTCCATGATATAATGTTTCTTCGGTACTGATTGTAGTCTTCCTTAATAGCTTTGTTTGTTTTTTTTTGTAGATTTCTTTTATTTCATTCTTTATTTCCTTTGTTTTATTCTTGCATGTTACTAGTTCAGTTCGTCTGTTTATCAGGTCTATGGTGCTTTTCTTGAATATCTTATGTTCCCTGTTTTCATTGTTTTATTATCTGTTTTTAAACTTGCGATGATTGTGCTTTCAAGTACATTGTAATAGGTCTGTGCATCTTGCATGTTTTCTAAATTCTCAATCTGTGCTTTTATGTTTGCTTCTAGCTTCTTTTTATATTTTCTTATTTCCATTTCTGTTTTAGGTGCTCTCGGTGTTACTGTGAAGGATGTTCTATTTAGTTTAGCTTTACCTAGGTTTACTGATGCTCTCACTAGTCTATGATCAGAGACATACTTTATTTCATTTAGCACTTCCACATTGGATATGTATTTTGGATTACTGCTAAGAATGAAATCAATCTCGTTCTTTGTTCTCATCTCAGCCATGTCCACTTTCGGCTTTGTTTCTTTCTGAAGAAAGTGTTCATTATCGAGTTGTCCATAATTAGTTTGCTATAAACATTCATGACGTGTCATATTTTTTTTTTATGGCTTATAGGCTCACGTTTGACCTCTATCTCACCTGATCGTAAGTGACGATGTGGTCTACGATGGATCACGTTTTTCTAGAAGAAACATATTCACTCTAGACTTGAAGATTCCGAGGTTATGAAAAAAATCGCATGTGATTGATATAATGCCGTTAATATTCCAGTTACACTACATCATCGACCGGTTCATGACGCTGCGTGCTCAGGAGAAGGCTAAAATCGATAAAGGTGCTGGGTTCGGTGATGTCACTAGTATTAACTTGACACAAGTGCAGGTAAAATGTTCCGCTGGTTTTTGACTCAGCTTTTATAAGGATTTATGTTTATAGTGTTTCTCAGTGGTGTTGTTCCCCTCATTTACCAACATTTTCCTTTTTTTAAACTCAAAGGATATTTTATTCTTCATCCCGGTTGCAACCTAGGCTTGAATAAATTTTCCATAAATTTTTTTGATTGGCATTTATGGTATCGCCTATCATATATATGTATATATAAAACAGAAACGTATTAGCGATGAACTAGAGAACGGAAGGACCGATTTTCATGATCTTTGATTTTTTTAGATTTGTCTCCGCCTAAACTGTGCTGTGTTTTTGTAGTCTTTTCTTTTTGTAATCCCCACGTTTGCCCCACCGCCGGCTAAAGTGGGGATAGTTATGTTGAAATCGAAACGACTAAAACCACACGCCGTCTCAGGTTTTTAATGCCGGGGGCCCAAGGAGACATTCAAGAAATAAATTCAGCCGATAAAGTAACCAACAAAAATTGATTCTAAAGCGGAACGATGTTTGCCGTGTCAGCTACTTTTGATTTCCAGGGTGGAGTCCAAATAAACGTGTTGCCAGAACATCTATCAGTATCATTCGATATAAGAATTGCATGTGACGTCGATTGCAATGAATTTGAGAAAATGGTAAGTAATAGCCAACTTTTAATATCATTTTGTGTCGATAACAATTACAAAATGATGGAGCCAACCTCACCTGTAAACCGGTACACCTTCTGATTGATGGGCGATGCTCTGGCTCAGGCTTTCCTCTTGGAGTTAAGGAGTCCGACACCAGTCTTTGCCACAGATAGGTTATATAAAATGAGCCATATCAGGAGAAGAAAGTGTTGGAAGATGGCCTCGGATCACAAGCTTTGGATGTAACCCGTGATTCCCAAACCCAAGGGGTCCATCTCGAAACCGGAGATGGCCCTGGGTCAGTCGGGATGCAACGCATTAAGGCATTTCGCCTTATGAGCCACTCTATACCCCGGTATTTGAACACCCGAGATGGGGTGCGGTTTTAGTCGGTTCAAGCCCGACATAACCACCCCCGCTGGCCAGCATCCGAGGGGATTTCCGCACGAAAAAAACAAAAAAGGCCTACGTTATGATGATGATGATGAAGCTTGCAATACATATGATGATATGTATCATCAATAAATATTTCACAGATATCAACGTGGTGTAAGGAAGCCGGGGAAAATGTGACGTTTGAATACATCACCAAAAATCCAAAAATTGAGAGTACAAATATTTCCACAGTGCCTTTCTGGGCGGTTTTGCAGAAAGCCGTTAATGACATGTGAGTATGCTTATAATTTGTTTGAGAAAGTTTAAATCAAGATTTCTAGCACGTGCAGACAGAATATCTCGATAGAATTTCATTAAAGCGTATTGAAGATGAAGAAACCAGGTCGGGTGTATGGGGCCCCACCAACATTGACTTGGGCACCAATCTCACCTGCAAGCCAGTACATGTGATGCACGCTTTCTTCTCGAAGTTGGGGCGGTCAGATGGCAGTCAGTCCCGTGAAAGTCAAGATGAACCACGCCTTGGCTAGGAGGAGTGACCAACCGGATCCTAGCTCCAAAGTGCAAACTTTGGTAGCAATCGACATTAGTGCTCGCATGATGAAAATAAGAGACTACAACGCTTTCATCCTTCATATTTGGTTTAATCAACTGGAAAGTTTTTCGTTCCAGGGGCCAGACCGTCAAGCCTGTGATCTGTCCAGGAGAAACTGATGCCCGGTACATTCGCCAACAGGGCTCTCCCGCGATCGGCTTCACACCATTTTCGAACTGTCCAATGCTCGCTCATGCCCTTAATGAAAGATTACATGTAGATATTTTTAAGCAAGGGTTAGACATCATGGAGAAAGTCGTTCAAGCTGTCGCTAACGTATAGCCTAAAGGTGTGTAGAATGAAGCATACAACGAATATATCATCAGATTTTTTTAAAATTTTGTTTGATTTAACACACTTTTAACGCCTATTTATTATATATTATACACTAAATATTTCCAACGCGAAAATAAATGGAAGATTTGATATTTTTCTTGTGAGATTATTCATGTAGACTCGTGCCTTTTTAATGAGAGAAGAGAGGTAAAAGTGTTCAATAGGATTGATTATGTATGTATTATAATATTATCTATCTATGTAGATACTGTTATGGTAAGGTAAGGTGGGCCTATAAAACAATGCCCTAGCACCCCGGCTGACCCTGGGCCAACTATGGCTTTGAGATAGCTCCCTCGGGTTACTGTGCCTTTGCAACGGGGTTACTGCCCTGTATATATGTAATAAGGTTATTATATACCACTCCTTCTCGAAATAAAAACTCAATTAGGTTTCTGCAATAAAAACAGTTTCATTTATTTATCCGGATACACATTACAGGGATAAGATATTTATCCCTACTGAGATATCCACGCTGGTGGGGATGCTTGGATTTTTTTCCAATTGAACCTACGGGTAGAGATATTTGGAATCTACTCTTCTATATATCCCTACTGATCCACACTGGTAGGGATGGTTGGATTTTATTGTTTCAGATTCACTATCACAAATAATTCTGGAACACCTTATTAATCATAAAAAACCTTACAAAACTTTTTTATCTGTACTGGTAGGGATAAACGGTAATAAAAAATCCAACTATCCATACCAGTGTGGATCAGTAGGGTTATATGGACGAGAAGATTCCAAATATCCCTACCAGTAGGGACAATTGAAAAAATAAACCAAGTATCCCTACCGTTGGGGATATCTTAGTAGAGATATATGGAACAGACCCATAACTTAATTCTAGGGCTGAACGAAATTTATCGGGTCAGCTAGTTTTTTATAAAACCAACCTAATCTTTTGTTTGATTTGTTCATAAGCATTATAACCATTATGAAGCATATATATATACGACAAAAGAAGGCTTTTTTTAACGTGCGGAAATCCCTTCCGATACCCCCCCCCCCCCGCCGGCCAGCGGGGGTGGTTATGTCGTGAATCGACGAATACCGCACGGTGTCCTCCCCAAGTGTCCGTTGCCGGGCACCCCGGGTAAGCTCTCGAAAGGATAACCCCAGGGTTACCGCCGGACTTTGGCCGCCACCGCGGCCTCGCCTGGTGGGGTCGGGTTTTATCCCGCTTCGGTGAATTGGCAGGCGTGTGTAGTGCTGGAGAGCCACCTCGAGTCCCAGCCGCCGTATTCGACCCACGACTTGAGCAACCCCTGCCGTGGCCTTTAGTGCTGCACGCTTCCTTCTCGAACTTGGGGAGGTCAGATGGCAATCGGTCCCGTGAAAGCCAAGATAAACCACGCCATGGCTGTGTCACGCCGGAGTGACAAACCGGATCCTAGCTCCAAACTTTGGTAGCAACCGATATTAGTGCTCGCATGATGAAAATAAGAGACCTGAACGCCTTCATCCATCATATTTGCTTTTTATCAACTCGAAAGTTTTTCGTTCCAGGGGCCAGACCGTCAAGCCTGTAATCTGTCCAGGAGCAACCGATGCCCGGTACATTCGCCAACAGGGCTCTCCCGCGATCGGCTTCACACCATTTTCGAACTGTCCAATGCTCGCTCATGCCCTTAATGAAAGATTACATGTAGATATTTTTAAGCAAGGGTTAGTCATCATGGAGAAAGTCGTTCAAGCTGTCGCTAACGTATAGCCTAAAGGTGTGTAGAATGAAGCATACAACGAATATATCATCAGATTTTATTGAAATTTTGTTTGATTTAACACGCTTTTATAGCCTATTTATTTAAATATTAAACACTAAATATTCTGTGGTTATCCTTTCGAGGGCTTACCCGGGGTGCCCGGCAATGGACACTTGAGCAGGACACCATGCGGTTTTAGTCGATGCACGACATAACCACCCCCGCTGGCCGGAAGTAGGGACAATTGGAAAAACACCAAGTATCCCTACCGTTAGGGCTATCTCAGTAGAGATGTATGGAACAGCCCCATAACTTGATTCTAAGGCTGAACGAAGTTTACCGGGTCAGCTAGTTTATTATAAAACCAACGTAATCTATTGTTTGATTAGTTCATATGCATTATAACCGGCTACTGTGAAGCGTGTTCTTAACTTCTTACTTTAGCACGACAAAAGAAGGCTTAAAGATCTTCTTTCTTCTTTATCTTGAAATCTCTATTAATTTTCATATTTTACGTCAATAATTATATTGATAAAATGAAAATAATTATATTCTTCGGAATATTTAATTCAACACGTAATACAATGGATTATACACAAGAAGTTCTTACAAATGGGAAATCAAATAAATAGATTTAAAAAAAAACATCTTAATAAAAAAGATTTAATTGTTGCATTTTGTTTCATGTGATAAACAAGAGTATTTTATTTATCACACTGACAAAATTGGGTATAAGAACTTCGCCTCTATAAAAAAATATATAAAAGCCTTGTAGCGGAGAGAAGACAAGCTTTTCTCCTCTTGACATTATTTCAAAAAACACAGAAGTGGGGACTTACGGACTGAATTTAGACAGTACAATACTTCGACATGTAGCTAACTTTTCGAAGTTCGAAGTTTTCGAAGATACTGTCTTGTCAGTCATTGCTTCGACAGACAATAATTAGACAACACACTACTTCGACAGACGATTATTCGATAGACAATACTTAGACAAGACACATCTACGAATGACCACTAGTTTGACAGATTTTGTAACACTAGCTACTAGCTTGCTATCGAAATCCAACTTTCCGGACTAGTTGTTCCGGCGCTTCGCCGGCCGCTGCCGCGGCATGCTCGCTACGCTCGCTTGGCTCGCGCTCTGTTGGGGTCACAGTTCTAACCTAACCTAACCGAGAAGCGATATTGATTATACTGCACCAACTGGTTCTAAAACAAGCTAAGAATGTTAAAAAAATCTGTCAAACTAGTGGTCATTCGAAGATGTGTCTTGTCTAAGTATTGTCTGTCGAATAATCGTCTGTCGAAGTAGTAGTAATTCGAAGGTGTGTGTTGTCTAATAATTGTCTGTCGAAGCAGTGACTTGTCGATCTATGTGTTTTCGAAGTTCGCTACATGTCGAAGTATTATACTGTCTAAATTCAGTCCGTAAGTGTTTTAGTCTAGTGTGGTATGCGCCAATACAATATATAGCTCCGCAACTCGAGACTCTCAATGATCACCAATATAGATTCGGGACAAAACGGTCACCGGATGATCTATTGTACTTCATTCACGATTCATTTTAGTCTCGATTTTCGATACTACCTACTACCGATATCGAAACTTTAACACCATAGAACGCTTCTTCTTAGATCTGGCTCCACTATTGTTCAACTATAATCTATCGATTGCTGCAGCAGCGCTACAGACGCATTGCTATCGCGCTGTAAACTTGAAGGCGAAGAAGTAAAAAGTTCAGCTTTATTTTAGTTATTTTTTATCATCTTCTTTTTTAGGTTGTTTTGCATCCTTACTTGTGCTTGATTCATCACTCTTTGAAGATGTTTTTCTTTCAGTTCTTTTGTCTGTTTCATTTGTATTCATATTATTAGGTACTTTTTTAGTCTTATCATCATTAAAAGTTTCCATATCCATGTCTTGATGTTTTGTCATATCCTTAAATTGCTTTCCCATAAGTAAAGTGGCAGACTTTTTACTTTCACGGCTAGTAATTGATGGTGGTGCTAATGATTCATTGACTTCTCTTCTATGTTTGTTACGTCCAGCATTTTCTACCATATCATTTAAGTTGCTGACTTTTGATTTGACACCAAATTGGTGCATACTTGAAAGTTGACGTGTTGTGGCTGGTGTAGCGCGGCGATTTTTAAAGTACTCTTCTATTTCTTGTAACGTCAACCCTTTAGTTTCTGGCAAAAATAGGTAAAGAAATATAAAACCTGAAAAATAAATTCCAAAAAATATTTCACTAAATATGATTATCTAATTAGGACATAAGATATTGATGCCGATTCTAATATAAAACTCTCTAGACTAACAATCGCTGACATGTTCGTTAGTCGAAACGATAAAAACCATCAACCAACAAAATTCACATTCAATGCCATCTCTTTGAAGTCTAAATTTAATGAAAGCTGATGGTAAGTATAATAAAGTTTCTAAATTCTAATAACCAACAAAATCGGTACAAGTATAAAATGATTTTGTACAAATACTGCAGCAAAGTTGAGAGAAAATAATTAAAATTATTCATAATATATTTTTACCGTTAGTAAATGAGTTTTGGAAAACCCGATACTTACAGAAAAAAGCACTAGCACTGAAGATCAGTACAACGTTTGGTATACCAATGCCATCTCTTATAACAGGGAAACATTTGGCCGTCAAAAACATCCCAATGTTTGTAATTGCTATAGATATACCAATAAGAGTTCCTCTAATCTAAAATTAAATTTTAATTAATATAAAAAAAGGCGGAGGATCGGGTGCTATGGCGTAAAATGGGAGAGGCCTATGTCCAGCAGTGGACTGCAATAGGCTAATTGATTGATTGATTGATAAAAAATGTAGTTATATAATGATTAATAAAATAATATGTAATGGCGGGAATTCGTAAATAATTAATATAAGTGCAGATCCTTGGGGGAAGCCTATGCCGAGCAGTTGGCGTCGTTTGGCTGATATGATGATGATGATGATGATAAGTGCCTATTATGATTAAATCTTGTTATAACTAGGTTAGAAAGTTATTTTCAAACGAAATAGTTCTTACTGTGATTACTATATTCATCAAACAAACCAAATTCGAAAGCACGACCCCAAACTTGGTATTTTGAATGAAAAGAAAAGTTAAAACTGAAAATTTATTGAAAAACAATGTTTCATGTTGATAATTTTACACGTGTTGTGGACATGCTATATTTGCTGGATTTAAATAGTACTAGTTGATGCCCGCGGCTTCATCCTCGCGGAGGTCCGTTATCGTTTTTTGGTCATATCTCCGATTCTACTCAACGAGTTGCATACGTACGGCAGATTTTAAGTCTGAGAGACCTTTGTAATAGAAAAAACGGCATCAAAATCCGTTCAGTAGGTTTAGCGAACCAACACACAAGAATTCCAAAAAAAAAATCCAATGCTGTACATTGGATTTTTCACAACTTATTTAGAATTTTATAATAGTATATATTTATAAACAAGTTATCATAGTATGGGACTATAGACCCTACCGTAACAAAGAAATTTTAATTTGCACCTTTCCTTCTTTCTAAACTTTGGAATAAGTTTAATGTTTAATCGAAGCTCCTTTCGCTCAAGAGGCTCTGATATTCATTGTGTTTTTGTGTGGATGTTTAAACAAACGAAGGAATCGTTTTAAGCTGGCGGGATAGCATCAAAAAGTTTGATGTCAGTAGTGTAAAAGTGTAAAGACAGAAATAAATCACCGGCTGTTATTTCTGCCCATCATAGAAAGAGAAATGCATAAGGGTATGTATGCACATAGGTATAATAGTTACTTACTTGTAATGGATACAGTTCGGACATTAAAAGAAAAGGTAAAACGTAGAAACTTAAACATGCAAAAGCTGTAAATATCATCAAAAACATCAGGGGGCATACACTGGGTCCTGGATCGTTATGTAAAAACACTCCCATTGCTATCCATGTAAGGCTCACTCCACTAACTGCAATAAAGTACTATTAGATATGGTCCAGTCATTATATACATTTGGAAATGCAAATGAACCCAAAGCGCCAAATTTTGGATATTACGTAGGGGAGGGGCTAAAAAAGTTTAACTTCAAATTTGCCACCATAATTTCCTTGTGCATTTTCCGCCATCTTGAAAAAAGGGTTAATTCAGTACAGTAGTCCAATACTTTTGTACGATCTACACGACCTTCCTTTACGTTTTTCACGTATCGCTCATCGTTATTGAGATATCGATCGATCGAAACTTTGCTGGGTAACAAGTAAATGTAGCTTTCTCGATTCATTTGCATTTCTAACCTATTTTTCCCAATGTTATGACTGGACTAATATATTTCTAGTACTGAAGAAGCATACACCCTCTGTCGTGATGAAAGGAGTTTTGGACTCTAACATGGAAAGGAATAACTGAAACTAGTAGCGTCAGATGAGAATATGATATATCTCTCGCTGAAAAAACTTATTATAACTTTATTGTGACATTGATCTCCAGTTAGTCATAGGTACTTCTTCCCATGGACACTTCAGAATTTAAGTCGAGATTCTGTTAGTCATACCTACGTGATATCTACATATTTTATCAATTCACCACCAATTCTAATTTCTTTAATAATTATACTTCATATTAACCTTTTCTTGAAGACGCTGGGAGACATAGATTAGAGTTTCCAGATACACAGCATATCCATAGAGCATGCTAGGTTTATCTAAACTGTTTTTGGCTCACTTAATTTTTTAATTTGTTTACTTTTAATTACCCATTCAAATGGTAAATAGCCCGCAATTAATAAGTTACAATAAAAATCAATTGATGATCGTAGAAGTAATTAAAAAGTATTTGTGCTAACATAAATAATTCAGAAAAAAATACTAAATGGTACAGTAGTCAATTTACCTGAGATTAATGCCAATGTTTTCCTGGGAGTCCTAAACAGGAGTGCAAAAGCCACTACACCAAAAACCAATCTCGTGAAAGCTATATAAAAATTTCCCTCGTAAACATCGAATGAAGTATTCGTTGCCTGAAATAGAAATATCAGCTGCAATTTTGGCCTGTTTATTTATAAGTATTGTTATGTGTACGATACAAAATAGGATATAATAGCATTAAAATATTGATATGTTTAACACCTGTGGATGTTACTAACTTTTAAACTTTCGCTTTCCATAATATACAATATCGTTAACGGAAATTAACAGTCAGCCTGCGACCACGGCCAGTGCAACCTGCTTAAAATGACAGACAATCCTATCTATCTAACTGCCCTTGTCCCTTGAGTCCCTTTAGGGTCGGCGTAACATGTCATTCTCGTCCATTCCATTCTATCTCCTGTCAGATGACATCTCCTCAGTCACTCCCTTCCTTGCCATATTCTGTTTCACGCATTTCATCCAGTCAGGCAAATATCAGGTAACAGGCAATCCAAAGGTATGTATATATAAGCCTATACCATGATCGCATTAGTTCCCGTTAACTTACATACATGTTTTAGTTGAAAAATCTTCGATAGAAGTAAATATATTTATATTGACTGTGGGACTTGAATCCTACTAATATTATAAATGTGAAAGTTTATTAAGATGTTTGTATGTTTGTTACTCAATCACGCTCTAACGGCGGAACGGATCTGGCTAAAATTTGGTACAGGGATAGATTATAATCGGGAATAACAACACATAGGCCATAGCGAGAACGGGAACAGAATAGCATTTCTAAAACAGCTAGTATTTTCAATTTTCAAGCAAAAATAAATCATAATATTTATTGCAGAGCAACAAAATAACCTGAAAATGTAAACTAAACGAAAGTACGTGCACATTATGCCAAAGTTTACATTTAAAGCCAGCTTACCGCATTTTGTAATAGTACTTAAACTGAATTCTTTCGTATTCATACCATGACGTCATATTAAGTCATTCAGTTTGACATTCCAAATCAAATTCCAAACAAAATCAACAAACGAACCAAACTCGAAACCGAACGCATTACAGTTAGCGTGTCATAGTACAGATCATAGCAATTCAGTTTATAAACTTGTATTGAGTTGCTCCGAAACTGAACTGTTTATAAGTCATTATAGTAAGGCCCCTGTCCGACAATATCGATATATCGATCTCATCGACTCATGCTCTTTCCTACCCCGTCCCCCACCACGCCGCGCGTACCATGGGACCGGTACAGCGCTAGCGGTCGAACTATAGTCAACTGTTGGGTTGTCTTTTTTCCAATTTTTTTTTAAGTAAAATAAATTGATACCTTTAATAGCTCTATAGTCCAAAATGTAACAATAGGACACCCAGTCAAACATCCAAAAGTAATGAATGTAATTATAATGCCGAATGGCTGGCAGGTACTTCTCGAGAACATTTCATTTAGCTGTTCAGAAAAATTTAGGCTGAAAAGTAAGAAAAGAACACAAACGATTTTGAAATGATGAATCAAAGAGCATGATTTGATATGATATAGATATACTGCGCTGAATCACGATAAACTATGCGAGACTATTAATTTTGCAATCTGAACTTAAAATATATTCTCAAACAGAGTAGATTTAAAAAATATCATCGATCAGCTATCGAATGGCAAAAACGAAGAATTGGTTTCTGCATCGCAAATGCATCAAAATGAAATTATAATAATATACTAGACGTCCTGAGAGTTCTCCCATATAAAATAAATCGAAAGTAACACTTCACTTCAAAACATATAAATTTCATATAAATGACTGCAGGTCAATGAACGACGGTAACATTATATTATTTTACAGACAAAAATTCTAAAATTTTGATTAGGTGGTGAAAATGGGAAGTAGGTCGAGAATTTCCAAATATACAAAAAAACATGCAAATTGGTCAAGCCCTTTCAGTGGAGTGCAATCACAAACATCTTGACACAAGATTTTTTAATATTAGATAAATAAAAATAATAAAAATTATAACCTACGAATGTTGTTATTCTGTTTAAACTCGATTAGTCGATTGATTTCCATATCAAGGCTGTAGTCTTTTGCACGGAAAACTGAAAGTGCTTTCATAGCATGCGCTGGAGTGTCTTGTAACAGCATATAGTATGGTGTTTCCGTCAGAAAATAATACGAGAAGAAGAGCATTATATTGAATGTACCAGAGATGTAGCATAAGTTTGTCCACGGAAAAATTAAGCCTAATGCAGCCTGTAAAATAAAAAGTTCAACTACTAGTAAATACGGTTGTGATAACTAGTTATATTGGATTATATATGAGTTTATGCTATATATGAACATAGATGAAATCATTCCCAACCTCGTGTAGATAAAAAAAAATAGCGCCTGATGGATAGCAGGATACTGTCTTATCACATCGGCGTAAAAACAACCCGTGCAGGGCTGAGCTCCAACCCCTCATAGGGTGCAAACCATTTCCATTTAAGACCAAGCAGTTTGCCACATTCTTTCTATACCGCACCATAAAGACTTGGAATTCTTTACCAGCAAACGTGTTTCCTTCTTCCTACAACCCTGAGGCCTTTAAGCGGGCACTGATAAAGTATCTGATGAGGCCGTCAAGCTAAGGACCATCATAGAGGTGAAGTCATATTGACGCGGTCGTTATAAAAAAAACACTGCTTTCTCGGCTGAACTTGTTTCACCGTGACTTATATTTTATTTTGGACTATGGCTTGAAGACTAACAATATTCAAGGTGCTGTATCCACCTTTGCTATACTGCCTATGATTCGAATTTGATGTGTTAGTACATAAACGGTGATTATATTCAGATGTGTTAACAATTAGCTTGATTTATTATTACAAATTATTTAAACTATTAACCATCCTATCATTATTCAGCAAGATAATTGCAATCATACCTGTACAGTGATACCTAAAGATAGGAATACATTTGGAGCTGCACCGAGTAGGCCTCTCATATTTGGCAGGCTAATTTCAGAAGTGTACAGTCTCGGAGGCCCCATAGCCATACCGCAACCCATACCTAATATAGCTCGTGCTGTAAGAACATTATACGACTGGACGTTAATATTGCGAGTATAATGCGAGTATAATGAGCGATATTTTATCTGAGGCAAGTTAAACGGAAATTGTGTAATGCATATTGGTCTAGTCGGTAAGTTAAAAATGGTCTAAAATAGAGATACTGCTCTTAAAAATATGTGTGATGCCTCTTTGGATTCGGAATTATGCCCAGAAAAATGTGCCAAGAACTTGTATTAGCACATAAACAATTGCAAAAGTTATAAACATATAAAGAAGAAAAAATAGCATTTCGTTTTCTCCAATTTTTTATTATTTAAGAAATAATGATTTAAGAAATTGCAAAAAAAGTTTCTCAAAGGGAATCTCCCGGAAATCTATCTCCATTATTTATAGTTTTAATTGTTTGAATGTCAATGGGACCTGATTGAGTTACTATTTTGTAGGCTTTGAGGGTGTGTGGTTCAAATTTAATATGTATACGGTTACATACCTATAATCATATGCATAGCGCTTGTTGACGTAACTGTATATATCCATCCCAAAAACATCGGCAAATGACACAACATTATCATTACACTACGGCCATACTTATCCATAAAAATTCCACTAAGCACACACCCAATTGGACAAAATAATGACAATATACTGGCTATCCAAGAAGCTTCTTCGATTGATACTGTAATTTGTGAAGCAGCATCATTCAGCTGTGGTATCTGAATAGACGGAAAACCGTAGGCTAGCCCAATTGTCATAGTTGTAAGGTTTACCCATATCCCATATCCCAACTGGATCAAAGAAGTCCTCGAACAGAATCCAGGATCGGTATTTGACTGCGACATTTTTATAATGTGTCTGAATTGGCTTCAATTCAACATAATTAATCACTTTTTAAATACCGTTCATCCGTGATATTTATTATGATATAGAATTCTTTAGAAATGAAGAAGTAAAAATCATGGCGAAATTATAATCGCTTCTCTGTGATTGTTATGACTTTCTTTCTCTCTAGTACCTTTGATAGTGCCTCGGTAGGGAGAATTTAATGATTTGTTTAGTCTCGGGCCTTTATCTTACTCAGTCTTGACAGTTTCATTATCAGTAGTATCCACCATAGAATATCTATAATACAAAAAGCAAACAATAGACAATATTATAAGGCTTTTATACTATTGATTACATTAGAACCTATTTAACTTTCTGGATAATATTAAAGTTGAAATAATCTAAGAAGTGCATTTTGACAGCTGTCGTTTAGTGTAGGGTGTTTACAAATGGTTTGTGAGAATAAACGCTTGCAGCAGATCTGCCTCCGTCAAACCCCGAAGGCGCCTTGTGGTGCCGCCGCGCCGCTTCAAACCTTATTTTCATAATCTTAACGTATGAATTGCGCGTGTACTGTATACAAATGGATTTGGAATTAGTTGAGCTATACGATAAGGCATAAGAACACTCGTGGTTTAGTAATTCCCTTGCTAACTAACGATTCGTCATATGACCCGATTTATTTTAACCAAACGTGTCGATTTAAATGTAACAACACTAAAATTCCATAATGAAAATAGTAGAATGTAACCTTTTTAGGACGTCTCGCAGAAATAAAGAACCCCGTCATAAAGTTTTAACTGAAATAATTAAGGCGCATTACATTCCATCGACTCAATATTATAGATACATTATCACTCATTGAAATATTGTTTAACTGACAGCTTCTAATTTTAGGATTGCTTTATTTTCATTAATCGTGCAAGGTTTACGTTCTGTGTCCATCTTCTGTCAAACCCATCTGTCCAGATGAACATTTTTCGACTTTATTTAACAGCCTTATTATCTAATAACATAACATAACATAAACTCACGCCTATATCGCCGAAGGGGTAGGCAGAGGTGCTAGCACCCACATTTCGCCAGTTTATGTTTAGGTCCCAATAGGTGGCGAGCCTATTGCCATTAACCGGGCACTTATAAACCTGCGATAAATACACACATAACTTCGAAAAGCATTAAAAAGTCATTGGTGTGTGCCATGATAAAACCTGGGATCGAACCCGAGACCTCGTCTCAGCAGTCCTTTACCCATACCACTAGGCTACCGCGGTTTTTTTCTCTTCTATCTTGGACCGAATAAAATAGATAGTTTCAGATCTGTTGTTTTTTTTTAATCACCCGTTTCTGTAGGCCTTGAAGGTGCTTTGGTTTAAATTATGCTATCGCAGTTCCATGATTTATCTCATTAATATTGTTATCTAATGTAGCAATACCAACCAGCGAGTAACAGTAACGGCAGTTCATCGATTGCTTACCATGTTAGATGATGTGGGATCCAGCGTTGAAGAACACATCGATTTGAAACGGGACTACACCAAATAGCAGTTTCAGGTCTGACATATGATATTTCAGATTTAATTATACCTTTTTTTTCGTGCGGAAATACCCTCGGATATCCCCCTGCCGAGCAGCGGGGGCGGTTATAATAATAATAACAACTAGGGTCCTCATCGGCAAACTGATTAGTTTCAGGGCGGGTCATATAAGACCGAGAGTCCTGCGGTTTGTCAGGAAAGCATTTGCGGGGTGTGACTTAGGTCCCGCAATACCGAATGCTCATCAACTGACGGACCGCATTGACACCCTGAAACAGAAGGTGGCAGCTTGGAGCAAGCGAATACGGTACTCAGAACGAGTAAAAAGGTATCACCAGAATCGCCTCTTCATGAGTGATCAGAGGAAGTTCTACAGGTCGTTAGAGCAGCCTAGGGTCAACGCCGCTACTGAGCATCCTGACGGACAGAAGCTGGTGGCATTTTGGCGTAACCTATGGTCACGACCTGTGGAGCATGTGGAGGGATCCTGGATGCAGGTCATCGAGGAGTCGTGTGCAGATATACTGCCAATGAGCCCGATAACTATCAGCCAGGACGATGTTCGCGTAGCAGTTACCAAAGCTCCGCACTGGAAATCTCCAGGGAGCGATGGACTGCAACATTACTGGGTGAAGAGTTTTCGGGCTTCCCATGACACCCTCGCAAGACAGTTCCGGGAGGCCCTAGCCATGAATGAGCTCCCTAACTTCCTCACTACTGGGGTCACTCATTTGGTTCCTAAGTCGGAGCGTACCACGGACCCATCGCAATACCGACCGACAACGTACCTTCCTACCACCTACAAGGCACTGACATCTCTTCTGGAGGCAAAGATAGCAAGCCATCTAAACACCTGTTGCATCGTTGCTAATGCCCAGAACGGATGTCGACGTGGTAGTCGTGGAACCAAGGAACTCCTCCTAATCGACGCGGTAGTTAGCCAGCAGGTCAAACGCAACCGACGTAATTTCTCCGCTGCCTGGATAGACTACAAGAAAGCATTTAACTCGGTCCCCCATACATGGCTGAAAAGGGTCCTCGAGCTGTATAAAATTGATCATACAGTTCGAGACTTCCTCGGTGCCTGTATGGAGCAATGGAGCACAATGCTTAGTCTTTCTGGGGTGCGACTGTCGGATGCAGAAGACCGGATAATGGTGAAGCGGGGTATATTTCAAGGTGACTGTCTGAGTCCACTGTGGTTTTGTCTGTCCTTGAATCCTCTAAGCACATTGCTGAATGAGTCAGGGACGGGCTTTCAGCTTCGGAGAGGGGGCCCAAAGGTGTCTCACCTGTTCTACATGGATGACCTCAAGTTGTTTGCCCCAAACGCTGCAGGTCTGATGCGGTTGCTAGATATCACTTGTGATTTCAGCAGCAGCAGCATCGGCATGGAGCTTGGAGTGAACAAGTGTGCGGTTCTTCATGTGGAGCGGGGGAGAATTGTCTCATCGGATCGTATACCAGTATCCGGTGGGGTGAGCCTTCGTTCACTCTCCGAGGGTGAAACATACCGGTACCTGGGCATGTCGCAGAATGTGGGTGTCGACGACACGGACATCAAACAGGCCGCATGCGACGTGTTTTTGAGAACGTCTGGTAAAAGTGTGTAACAGCCTTTTATCGGGCGTGAACAAGACACGGGCGTTTAACGGGTGGGTGATGCCCGTCCTGTTGTACACCTTCGGCGTGGTCAGGTGGTCTCAGCCCGAACTGGACGCCCTGGATAGAAGAGTCCGCGCAACTATGACCCTCTATAGAATGCTCCACCCGAAGTCTTCGGTTATGAGATTGTACATCCTGCGAAAGTGCGGAGGCCGGGGCCTTCTCAGTGCTAAGGCTATGCACAATCGCGAGGTATGCAGTCTCAGGGAATATTTCCTATCGAAGACGACAGTGAGACGCATAGAGAGGTCATTGAATGCGATAAAGGACTGACCCCGCTCGCCCTGGCGTGAGTGGCGTGCACCGGCAGTACTTAGTACCTCTGAGCGTGAGGTCGTGTGGAGGGGCAAAGAGCTGCACGGACGCTTCTTTAAGGCTTTACATGAGCCTTACGTGGACCGAGAGGCCTCCGTGCACTGGCTGCGCTTTGGTGACCTCTTTGGGGAAACCGAGGGTTTTGTCTGTGCGATACAAGATCAGGTTATCAAGAGGAACAACTACAGGAGGTACATACTGAGGGATGGAACCACGGACGTGTGTCGTTTATGCCACCTTCCTTGCGAGTCACTCAGACATGTGACCTCCGGTTGTTCCATGCTTGCTAACACTGAGTATCTGCACAGGCACAACCAAGCAGCCAGAATTCTACATCAAGAACTTGCCCTTAAATACGGCCTCATTCCGCAGAGGCTGCCATACTACAAGTACGTGCCGGAAGCCGTACTCGAAAATGACCGTGCCAAGCTCTACTGGGACCGGTCCATCATCACGGATAGGGCAATTCTAGCGAATAAGCCTGATATCGTGCTGATGGACCGGGCAGAGTCACGGGTATTTCTTGTGGACATCACTATTGCCTATGACGAGAACCTCGTCCGCGCCGAAGCAGATAAGAAAACCAAATATCTGGACCTGGCGCACGAGGTTACCGATATGTGGGGGGTGCGGTCCACAGAAATAGTCCCAGTTGTTATTTCAGCCAATGGTTTGATCCCAAGGAGCCTCTCAGTTGATCTAGGTAGGCTCGGGATTAGTGGGAAGTCAGTGGCGGCCACGATGCAGAGAGCGGTCTTGCTTGACAATGCCCGAATAGTCCGGCGGTTCCTCTCCCAATCGTCGTAATGCCCTGGCCGACTGCTGCTTGCCTCGCCGAGGTTATCTCGCCGCCTCTCCCTTACTCTAGGGTGAGACGTGATATAGCTGGATCTATAATAATAATAAAGTTTAATAAAGGAAATAATAATAGACATATAATTTCTGGTTGTTTTCGTCTTGCCAGCGGCGAGTATTTGCATAGGCATAACCAAGTAGCCAGGATTGTTCATCAACAGCTTGCTCTAAAGTACAACCTTGTGGAATCAGAGGTACCGTACTATAGGTATGTGTCTGACGCAGTTCTTGAAAATGGGCATATCACGTTGTACTGGGGTCGATCTATCATCGCTGACATGACTATTGTAGCCAATAAACCTGATATAGTGTTGAATGATCGATCAGAGCGCCGCGCAATAATTATCGTGTCACGTCGCAAGGGTGGCGCCTACTAAAAATTATAAGGCAACCTCTATGCTGGTAGATTAGATAAGTAAACGGAGGCAGGAGTTTAACCGGTCTAATTAGCAATGAGATGAAGAGGGGTATCTACCGCCATTCTATCGGTCGCTACCGGCCAGGTCGCACTAGTGCCTAATACACTATTCAATTTAAATATAGTACCTACCTAGTATAAGATAATAATATAATATGATATAATAAATATAATATAACACATATAATAATATAATAATAAATATATAAATATTAACAATATTGATAAATGTTGTGTGTTCCCGCTGGGGTGAGTTGCTTCCCTAATAATTATATTACCCATCAGCTGATCTCTTCCTAGTACTTTTTGGGGGCTGCTTAGCGCAGATTAGCACGGGGAGGGTTCTGCGCTGGCTATTGTCTCTCAACGCACGGGAGCCTCCCCAATGTGCTCGGTCTGCGTTCCAGGATCCACCTCCTACCTCGTCGGCTACCTACCAGCTAAATTGGCCGCCAGTCTGGATCTGGTCGCTGCTGGTCCGTTACTTATACGGCCTCGCCACCCGTAGGGCCCGTAAGTCTCCTCTGTGTCTGGTCCAGATCCGGTGAGACCGTAGTCTCACCGGATCTGGACCAGACACAGAGGAGACTCCGCACCCTCGACAGGCCAGTGCCTTCACTTAATTGTGCTTCGTATTGTAGTCGGAGTGGGCGGAAGTGGACAATATATTTATTGAATACTATCTATATCGCGTTTAATTCTAGAACCCACTGCCTACCTCTCTGTGGCCTGCCAGGAGGCTACAATCGCTATCACCATTCCGCATGACGAGAATCTTGTGAAAGCTGAAAGCGAAAAACAAATAAAAAATTTGGATTTGGCTCACAAGGTTGTCGACATGTGGAATGTGGATTCGGCAATTATTGTTCTGATAGTTGTATCAGTCCACGGACTGATTACTAAGAGCCTCGATCAACATCTCAAGAGGCTCGCTTTAGGCAGTTGGGTTAAGGGCTTGATGCAGAAGGCAGTCATCCTCTATACGGCACGTATTGTGAGGAGATTCCTTTCTCTGGAGCCCTAACCACCGGTAGCTTGGTCCCTGTACCCGATGCCGGTGAGCAACTATTTTTTATATTTTTAAATATATTCTTTTTTTATATATAGAATGTATTTAAATATATAATTTATATGTATGTAAAGTTTAATAAAGGAAATAATAATACTAAACATTTATTATCAGAATTGCTTCCATAGATTTGTTATTATCAAAATAACTTACGACTAGTGTTAGTAATATTGAAATAAAGAACCTTTATGTATTCATCCACAACATTTATCAGATTTGGTGGGCCACTCCGAACCAGGAAGATGTCTACTTGACTGCATGCAATTGTATCCAACACACTAGGATCGGAGAGTCCTACCTATCAACTAGCGCTCCGATTATGGTATTGGGACTGCCGCAGTACGGTATTAAAGGAGAGGCGCTTCTTTTGCGCATGATCGTCGAAAAACTGTCCACTTTCGCCTCAGCTAACATGCCGGACGCGCTACAAAAACGCGGCAGTCCCAATAACACCAGGAACGTGTAATTGTATAGTATGCGCAGATCGCTATATGCCTTCTGCGTAAACCTCACCCACAGGCTGCACGTGTAAAATCATTGGCAAAAAGCTTTGAAAAGCGCCAACTTTACATGCTTGTTACTGTGTGCAAACCTGCGGGCCAACATGTCACATCGGACAGCCAGCGATCTGCGCTCCGGCTCAATATCAGCATTATCTCTTAAATCCTCCGAAACCCAGTGGCCCAAATAGTTAAATTTTGCAACTCTACTTGGCGGTGTACCGCACAGCATAACTGGTGGTATTCTGTCATATGTTTTATTACCTGCTTTGAATAGCATGAACTCGCTCTTGAGTGCATTATATCTGAGTCCATGTGCCTCGGCGTAAGATTCACAAATTTTAACAAATCTTCTCATATCTCCGATCGATGGGCTCAATAGCACTATATTATCGGCAGAACTTTAGTTATTTTTGCAAATACGCCACACTCCAACTTGTACTCTGCTGAAAAAAATTCAGCCCACCTTACACGATTTTGTTGGTTATTGTACCAATATTTAAACACACTAATGACTTCCGTTGGAACACTTGTGTCGCGTTCGAATTTACCCCATAGCACTTTATATGACACTAGGTCGAATGCCTTTGCTATTATATCGGGTTATGTCGGGCTTGAACCGACTAAATCCGCACGCCGTCTCGGGTATTCAGACGCCGGGTGTAAGGTTGCCCATAAAGCATATCCCTCGCTCCCCGACTGACCCTGGGCCATCTCCGGTTTCGAGATGGCCCCCTCGGGATTTAATTATCCCTTTTTTTTTTTTTTTTTTTATCGTGCGGAAATCCCTTCGGATACCCCCCCCCCGCCGGCCAGCGGGGGCGGTTATGTAGGGCTTGCACCGACTAAAACCGCACGCCGTCTCGGGTCTTCAGACGCCGGGGTGTAAGGTTACCCATAGAGCATATCCCTCGCACCCCGGCTGACCCTGGGCCCTGTTAGTGGTGAGATGACCACTAACAGCATCGCTCATCCTGTCTCCTCTGAAAGCAGAGGAGTACGGAGAGCGATGTGTTCCCGCCACGTTGGGTATTGGCCGACGATCAATGCCAACCCTATGAAGGGGAAGCCATTGACCGCCGCCCAGGGTGTACCGGCCGCTCCGTTTCCGTTCCCCCCGGACTGCAGCGGGATCGGAATCGGAGCGACACTCGAGGAGGTTACCCAACACACACCAATTATACCTACTCCAAACGATGCAGTCTTTAACTGATTTGGATCCATTGCTCTCTATTATAATCACGGGTTAAGACTTCGTACGCGTTAAGTTCGGAATAGAACAAGGTAGGTATGTTTATTTCTGCAGTCTCGATACTAACACGTAAGTATTAAGTTATTTTATGCAACAGGCCGGATGAGGCGATTTGGTGCACGCGTTTTACATTGACAATTCGGTCGAAATAGATAAACATGTAACATCGAAATTAATTCTGCCCGATTCCTTAGTAGTAGTAATAGCGTGATGATATTAATTATGAAATGTGTATGCGGCTCTAACCAATTACCTTTTATACGTGGATAACTCTATAGAATTTCAAGATTTTACAAAGTACGAAAGTCCGGATGTTGAACTACAAAATTTCGTAAAGATTTAATAATAAAGTTGTAATCAATAATAGTTTACATCGATTTTGCTCTACTGCTCCTATCCTACATGTAATAGCGTGATGATAAATAGCTTTGCTTATGACCATGCCCTAGAAGAATTTTCATGCAAAATTACAGCCAAATCTGATGCTCGGATATCAATTATTAAAAGCAGTCAGACAAACCGCCAAACAGACAAAAATTTTAAAAATCACAATTTCGGCAACGGTATCGCTCCTAGAACACATATTTTTAGAAATATATTCAATGTACAGTTTTATATATGTATAGATATAGACTATCAATTGTGAATATAATAGACCTTTAGATATCTTTCTGAGTGCTCTAATAACTGTTTAATTCAGTTCTGTTTCATCATCAAGTACATGTTTGCATGAGATTCTGGGTTGTCCTTTGTTACAGGGGATATTTCTCAAAGGACGAATTGAAATGCAATACAGTTTTCAAAATATACTAAGTATTAACGTACAAATACTAATGACGATTAGACTGTAATAAATTCTTAGACTTAACAACACTTGGATAGATAAAAGGATTTGTGAACTTGTTGTTATTGTAGTGCGCTGTAAAAACTGGCTTCACAGTCTCCTTTTGAAAATCTTTCTTGATATTTTCCTCAAATTTCGACAGGAGCTTTAGGAGATTGCCTCGGGATATTTTGTCGTATTCGTAGCCATTATGTAATCTCGTTAGTTTTATACCTACAAATAAGGATTTAATTTACCATTTACAGAATTAAAACACGTTTTGTATAAATTAAATTCAGAAAAAGTCTACTCCAGGACTTGAACCCGCAACCAGCCCCTTTCTAGAGGAATACTGACCTACTGACCTACCTGAACACGTTCTGGAAATACGAAATTCTACTATACGTACATGTTTTGAGGTTATACGTCATGTCCAAGAGAAACAATTCCTAAGAACGGACTTCGTTAATTATAGAAACCAAAACCCTTCACTGGCGAAAACCGAGCAAAGTATTATCACAAAGGAAAGGTATCAAATATTTTTTCTCTCGGGGTTGGGAGAAAAAAAAAGGTCATTCGGTCTTAAAAAAACCAAGGTACCTAAGCCAAATCGAAAGGAGGAGGATCCTAGTAACCTACAGTAACGCCTGATAAAATTATAATGGAACAACTGACTCCCCATAATTTGTCAACTCTTTAAGGCTGTTTACACAGCCAAGCCAGCCCGGAGACGGAACACGCCGGCTTGTGTCGCCGGGGTTGTATTGCTTTTTGTTCCGGAACGATTAAACGCAAAACAAGCCTGGTGGCACAAACCGCTATGCCGCCGGCTTTGATTTGTACACAGTCTAAGAGAAGGAACTTTATAAAATTTAGTAACTATATACTCTACGTCACTCTACACAGCGCTATCTAGACCCAAAGTAATCATCACAGAAACACCCAGACCAATGCAAAAAGACATTCTATTCATGCATACAAATATTTGCACTGAGCGAGATTCGAATCCGCAACCTCTGAATTCGTCGAACGCACTACTATCAGACCAGAGTTTCTGTAAACAAGTTATTAGCGCGTTTTAGAATGGATATTAGAGTGTTACAAATGAATGTCGTCACAAACAACATGTACAATAACATAACACAACTTCACGCCTGTATCCCCGAAGGGGTAGGCAGAGGTGTATTACGACACCCACGATCACGATTCGCCAGTTATGTTAAGGTCCCAATATAATAGGGGGCGAGCCTATTGCCATCTACTGGGCACATTATTAAGCGAGTGACAATTAACATTTATTAATGCACACATCATTACGAAAATTCAGAGGTGTGTGCTGATGGTGACTGGGGATCGAACTCGAGACCTCGTCTCAGCAGTCCGTTACGTACGCCACTGGGCTATCGCCGCTTATGTCCTAACAATGTCCTACATAAGTGTATCATAAACGCTTACTTACCATATTTATGTTTACATTTGCTAGTGTAACTTATCACTATAAAATACGAAAATATTAGAACTAACTTCATGGCTCAATACAATGAAAATGTTCATTTGACTACATGGCTACTACTTGATAGTATCAAATTCGATAACAACGATAGCCCCTACTTTTGGAAACAGAAGCAAAAATGCGGACAAACTGCAGTCGCGATTTTGACTTAAGAATCAGAATTATTTTCCACTAACATACGAGTATATTCTTAATTGCGCCCGAATTAAATACAGGATCCTAAACTACAGGAACCTAATTCCAGAATAAAATGTAGCCAATGTCCTTTCTATACATTTGCAACGTTTACGTTTGAAATTTAAACCAAATCCTTCTAGCTCATGCTCATGATAAAATTACTGTAGTTCATGACGTGGTTCTGAGTGACACGAAATTTTACTATATTTCTTACGTTAACCACGTGGATTACATTAACTTCTTCGGTTTCCTCCCCCCGGATACCCCCATTTTTTCCCCCCAGTTATGTCGGGCTTGAACCGACTAAAACCGGTAAACTTCTTCGGTTCCTAACCTCAAATCTCCAGGATAAAGTTTAAACGTAATGAAATAATAACTGTGCATCAATTGTGCTCCCGATTGCAAACATTGTGATACTAGATACCGTACATATTACGTTGCAAACATTTAGGAGAGAGATATATTATAATAATTAATTTTGAAAATTAAAATTAAAGAAGAATAACTGATTAATTTTATAGCTTCATGTAAGGTTATAATCTCATCTCACATATAATTAAAGTACAATTGGTCCAAGCTTTGATAAGAGAAAGATAAAATATTCGTTATTATACACTATAGGAAGTAGTATTAGTAGTGGGCTAGTCGATAGCCCAGTGGCGTACGTAACGGACTGCTGAGATGAGGTCTCGAGTTTGATCGCCAATCGCCCCGGGCACACACCTCTGAGTTTTCGTTGTTACGTGTGCATTAATAAATGTTAATTATTGCTCGCTTAATAATGTGCCGGTAGATGGCAATAGGCTCGCCCCTATTACATTGGGACCTTAACATAACTGGCGAATCGTGGGTGTGTATTACACTTCTGCCAACCCCTTCGGGGATACAGGCGTGAAGTTATGTTATGTTATGTTTATGTAGTAGTAGTATGGTGAGAACTGAGATTATATTTTACTTAAGTTTAACGACAATCTTCCAGGCGACCTTTGGATGTAGAAATAAAAAAGATGATTAAGATTTTGAAAACTATTTAAAAGTAGGTATCGTAAAATTAATTATGATTTTTTGATAGGGGACTTTTTCCATTCACTCTCTTGTTACTGTACATGTTTACAAAACACACGAGGAAACGGTATGGTGCGAAATATCAACACAGTATTAAAACTTTTATTTTTAATAAATCAGATATGTTTAACATTTGATAAAGCTATATCTATTCTATAACTATCACAAAATGCTTTATGTACTATTGTTGTATTTTAAATAAATCAATAAATAAAATGCATTGAATGCCACAGATAAAAATATATCTTTAACTATAACATTTAATACAAATAGTTAATAAATTAGAACACTAATAAAATTTCAGAATATTTATTCAGTGACCATTGATATGGATGCAGTTAAAAATGGCACATTTAGTCTTAGTACAATATCTACAAAAATAGTTCTGATTAGAAATCGTTGCTATTAAACCTACCTACGGTATAATACTTTCACAAAATATACAATAATATAGTCATTTACACCTTAACACTTTAAGCTGCTATTCCGAACCCGACAGCAGACTGTAACCGCAGGTGGCATTACCGTTGGCCCCTGCGGTCGACCGCACTGAACCTATTCCAAAAGCAGCGACACTGAGATGCACCGCGACCGCAGACCACAGCACCAGTAGTGTCGCTGACGCTGACCGCAAAGCATAACCACGTCATATCACGTTGCGTTGACGAGATCAATGAACTTTTCAGAAGATGATAAAGAAAAGGTAATTAACATTGTTGCTGGATATCCAGTAATTCACGGCATATTTCCATCTCAGCTATCGGAATAATTTAGTTAAAGATATAATTTTGATATATTTTTTTATTAATTTTTGAAATGAAATTTGGTTAAGTATATTTACTATTCTTAGCATTAAACACGACTGACAATCTATCTCGCGTAAAGGTACGAGATCTACTGAGTTTTTTTGCCATAAGAGCGGCAATGCGTACGACAGCAACCGCTGACGGTAATGTCGCCTGCGGTTGTAGACTGCAGTCGGTCTCGGAATGGCACCTTTAAATGGCTCAATTTTAATTTCCCGTTTTTAAGAATAAGTGTACAAATATGTTCACATACTATGTCCAAATCAAAATCTCTAAATCTAATAAAATAATGTTACCTAACAGGCATGTATGAGTGGACATTTTAGGATATATTAAGTATAATAAATCTAAACAAATCACACAGTCAATGTAAATTTTAAACTTTTCAATGCCGTGCAATTTTAAAAATACAAGATATTGGGCATACTCCATGGAGAGATCACCAATTTTTTCTATGTTAAGAAAATGTTACTATTGCACTGTGTGATTTGCTATCAACATTCTTTATTAATAATATTATGCTGATATGATACGAGATTTCGATACAAAAGTTCATTAAAATTCAACTTAAAATTGATAGAATAGTACTGATGAATAAAAATCATATTGAGAACGAATTCATTAATAAATATGTAGTTTGACGGAATCACTGACGCGATCGCATCGTATTCAACATATTTATGTAAAAATGTACGATTATTAATTAAGGTGTGCAGCGTTTGATCAATAATTCATTCAGATCACTGTTGATCAAAGATGCTCGCACTATAAGGCACATCAATACCAGTATCTTTAACTTTCTTAATATAAAATAAAGTTTATTTTCACCGGCGAGCCGAAGCGCAAATTGGATGGAAAAAAATTATAAATTATATTCCAAAAAATTATATTCTTAACTGCGTCAAATCTTTAGCATTCGTGGTCAGTATCCTCATAATTTGGATGCCAATTTCTGATCAAATTCTCGCCCATTCCTTTTTCACTTTGTCTCAGTTCACCAATGGAAATAAATTTTATTGCATAGTGATCGATTTTGAAACTGTTTCAAAATGTCCAAGACACATAATTATGCCTACGTAGTACTTTCATTAACAATTTCTATGCCATTACACATTGAAATAGTTTTTGTAACTTATCCAATATTGTAAAGTCTATGTCAACAATATTAAAATAAAATTGTACTTATGTGTACTCGAATAGTTTTTAATCATTTTAATAAATAATTAACGTGTTTTTTACACTTCGGTCATAATATTTTCCTCTTTTGCTTTGCTTTACTTTATTGGAAGTTATAGGATATAGGAATTTATAACCATATACGATCTATGATCCATAGTGGCAAATAATGTTTTGAAATCGAAAACATTTTGGTAAATAATTATTTGCGACCTACATATAAAATTACACTTTGTAGCTTATTACCTTGCTAACCTTACATACACTCATTCATACTCATACTCACTAAGTACAGATCGTTTAAAGATTTTCGTTGAAAACTTGAATATTGAATATTACAACCATTGATCGTCATCAATGGTTGTAATATTCAATATCATAAAGTTATTGATTATAAAATTTTGACCATAAAATCTATTGATTGTAAAATGTTAATTTTAAATTATCGATTGTAAATTTTTAAATAAAATAAAATTTTATTTTTATAAACTTACACCTATATATATATATATATATCCCTAAAGTAGAATCTTCAGGGTAGGAAGTGTATTAATGACAAACTTTACCATGTAATACTGAGAATTTTCCAAAAGAAAAGACCAATAACATTTTACCCGATTTTAAAATCCATCCTGAGACCTCATGATTACAGCTGACATCATAACCGCTGAGCTACCGATAGAGGTGGTTATAGGTAGTTTATCTCGATTCAAGAATCCCGCTGATCGGATTATGTTAAACCGAGAACTCTTGCAAGATGTGGGCTTTCATACAACTCAGCTTAATCCTTTGGAGATAATTATATAGGCGTAAGTATTAAAAAATAATAATACTAACAATAATATACATCACTATTGCCTTGGGTTCTGTTATCTGTTTGTTTTCAAAATCTTGGTAACTTCCAAATACTTCTCAGGAAGTCAAATTATAAGGTCACATACACTTATTCGACTTCAGTTTTTCGTCCACGCACGTCTTCCACAACCCTTCCCCCTCACGCACCCTCACACTGGGTGTTTCGCCTGCCCCCCATCACTTTCGTTCTGCCGCTGAAGAAGTCCTCGATCTCTTGAAGCGTCCTGCCTTTAGTCTCAGGAAGGCAGAAGTAGAAGAATATAATCGCTGGAATATAATTAATAAGTTCAGTTGTACGTACTTGCTGGCATCATTGTAATGGACTAGCAGCCTGGGTCAGCTTCGGACAGGAAAAGTTCGTAAACGAAAAATTTGGGTGTGAAAATAGATGATATAATTACGGTCTATATTAACTTCGATAGAAAGACATTACGTTTTTGTAATTTTTAAGAGACAGTTGGAATGGTGAAGACCGGTTTTAATAATACGGAATCTAAATTTACCCGAACTACTTTCTTTATCCAGACTTTGATATCGGAAGGAAACTTTGATCAATTTATGCAAATGCCTACATAATGATCAGATACAAAAAATTCAACACTTTAAAAAATCTAAATGATATTTCAGCGCTGCTGAACGAGAAAGATGGAGCTATACACCGTGTATAGTGCCATCTCTTTCCTTCAGCTGCGTTGCCTAAAACTGAATTATTTTAAGCGCGTCGTGGTTAGGCCCCAGTAACTTACACTTAATATTTTAAATAACTTCAACAGTAAAAAGAATTCATTCCAATAACTAACAAATAATAACTCATAGTGAATACGATAAAAATACAAGTCAACTTACCAAGTAGAGACATGGTGCCGTAGAGGTAATAGTCATAATGAATACGATAAAATACAAGTCAACTTACCAAGTAGAGACATGGTGCCGTAGAGACCGAACACTCCATAGTCATTGAGCGAGGCTTTGAGGAAGGGGAAGGTTTTCACGACCGAGAACACTGACAAGTGAGCCACGCAAGTCGTCATACCTCCAACGATGCCTCGAACCTGTACCAAAGAATATTTTGAATCTAATGTTATATTTATATATTTAACGAACATTTTTTGATTTGTAAATTGTGACCCGTAAAGATTTATTCCATAGCCATAATGAAATTGACAAAATAGTTATAATAGGAAGGGCAAGCTGCCTGATAAATTAAGATTAATTTGATTAATGTTAAATTTGATGTGTATTTTTTCTTACAAATAAATTAATTATATTTTCGAGTTTCGTTGCATATGAAGACTCCTAAAAATAGTTTCAAAAGGCTTTATAAAAACCTAATCTACTGAAAGTTTTAATTTTGAGTTCATTTTATGAATATTTTTTAACTTCAACTGGAAATTGGGTCAAGGAACAGAAACATCGGGTCAGGTTTGGGATAATATTTTTAAATACTTTACTTTTCCTAACCTAATCTGGTACCGGGTTAAAATTTTGGGCAGGTAACCATAATAACCATATTACTATTAAAATAGTGAGCGCATAGAAAAATAACAAACATAAAAATACTGATAATTTCTCACCTGTGTCGGATAAAGTTCACCAATCATAATCCAGGGTATGATCAAGTAGCCAAGAGTACAAAATATCATGAAGATATAAATACTCGCTATTGGGATCCAGGAGTGCTGCGGTGGCTGGTCATTGTCCTTCCACAACTTTATGAAGTACATGTAGATTGCAAGGGTTATCATTGTAATGCCGCAACCGAAAGCTGTAGAAATAAAACATGGTTCAGACGTGTCGATTTAGATCTGACTCATAGTCAATCACACCGAATTAATAAGCAAAGCTGTGTAACCCATGGTGATGATATAAAATAAATCTTTAACTAAAGATTGAGCATAGGACTTCATTACAGAAGAAGCATGACGAGAAGAAAAGAAACGAAGCCATAATCGTGATCTGAATAGATAATTAAGACATTTTTGTTTTATCGTTGTTTATTTGTCTGAAGATTGTAGTGTTTACATTTATTTGATAAAGGTATGGATAAAAGAAACAATTAATGATTTACTGTAGGTAAAATTGGGGACAAAAATTGACTCAGCACTAAAATACATACAAACCTAACAAAATACAAAAACAAGATTTTTAAAAGTGTAAAGTGTATTTTTTTTTTTTTTATCGTGCGGAAATCCCTACGGATACCCCCCGCCGGCCAGCTGGGGCGGTTATGTCGGGCTTGCACCGACTAAAACCGCACGCCGTCTCGGGTCTTCAGACGCCGGGGTGTAAGGTTACCCATAGAGCATATCCCTCGCACCCCGGCTGACCCTGGGCCATCTCACCACTAACAGCATCGCTCATCCTGTCTCCTCTGAAAGCAGAGGAGTACGGAGAGTGATGTGTTCCCGCCAGGTTGGGTATTGGCCGACGATCAATGCCAACCCTATGAAGGGGTGAAGGGGAAGCCATTGACCGCCGCCCAGGGTGTACCGGCCGCTCCGATTCCGTTCCCCCCGGACTGCAGCGGGATCGGAATCGGAGCGACACTCGAGGAGGTTACCCAACACACACCCCAGTGTAAAGTGTATCTACAAGGAAAGTGTATCTACGGGAATAAACCCCGTAAACTTCGTTTTCATGTAAACTAAGTAATGTCACCAAATTCTCACGCATTACAACTAATTACGTCATACAAAACATTGACGATATTGGTTATAGTTTTCAAAAGAGAACAAGCTTAAAAAACCTTTTTGTATTTTTTTCGTGCGAAAATCCCCCGGGTACCCCCCCACCGGCCAGCAGGGGCGGTTATGTTGGGCTTGAACCGACTAAAACCGCACACCGTCTCGGGTCTTCAGACGCCGGGGTGTAAGGTTGCCCATAAAGCATTTCCCTCGCACCCCGACTGACCCTGGGCCATCTCTGGTTTCGAGATGGCCCCCTCAGGAGCTTAAAAGTACCTAAATGTCAGTAAGACGCCGAACGCCGACGTCGAATTATGTTGGACACCTTTACGATTAGCTATAGCTAGATAGATCTAGACCATGATTGCGTCAACCATGAAAATAATTTTACACTAAGAGTATAGACAGTAGCAACTGATATGAATATTAAGTTAGCCGTCTTCGACGTAGTTTTTTCTTCGACGTAGTTTTTTCTTCGATCATCTCTAGCAGTACTCACCAGATATGAAGGTAAGAACTCTTCTACCGCATTTTCTGCAGAGAATGCAACCGACTACGGTGAAGATAACACGCAAGATCCCCATCGATATCGTTAGCCAGTATTTGTTCGTCTTTGCACCAGATGACTGTCAAGAAAAAGATAGTTTATTACCTTCGACTAAACTTTTTATTTTGGTTGAAATTTATCACCAGTTTTTTTTGTATTTTAAATATTATTTTTGCATGGTTACGTATATAAAATATTGGCTTTGTAATTTAAATTTACGTAGCTGTTGTTAGGTAGGAATATGAAATAAATGACCTTTATTTGCACTGGCTTTTGAACCTGTCGTTTGCAAATATTTGGTCACATATTGTCTTCGGCACTTTACAAAGATGATTCGATTACGCACTTACTAGTATTAATTTCTTTGATTGAATTAACAATTGAAACTATGGTAGTAACTTTTGTTGCCTGGATTTTTTTTCATTGGCCATGAATATTGTATCGTGAACTGTTATTGAGCTAAAGTAAAGGATTACTTTAGCCATAACATTAATTCATAACACTAACATTTCATTTCTTTTATCGACATCATTCCCACATATTATAACATTGTCCCCAGGGTATTTACTACATTAGTAAGTAGTAATATATAGCTATATCTAGCTAAGTCAACGTCGGTCACAATTCGCAACTAAGTTACTACAATGGGGAAAAAAATTGTTTCCAAAACTACTTTTGACGAGTGTTAAGAAGCAAAATTTGATTTTTCGAACCTCAAAAACTTCAACAGCGTAGAAAGTGATGGTATTGACGCCACACCACTGGTAAACGAAGAAGTAAATAGCGAGGATTGTGAACGGTTTCAGCGTTGATGGAGACAAGAGCGCCTTGAAGGTTTCTCGGAAACCCTTCAGTCTGAAAAGAGAATAGGTGAGTATTTAATAAAATTATTGTGAGTATTAAATAAAATGGTTAAGTCTAAGTCTTTATTTTTCAAAATAGTGCAACGTAATTACATCTTTTTGACGTCAAAAACTGCTTAATACTAAGTTTACCACCGCTTCCTAGGCGCTAGTGGAGAAGAAACGGCGCAACAAACTCCACTGCGGCATTTTCGAGACGTCAGCTTATAATAGTGATTTCTTAAGACTAAATATGGACGAATGTACATGTTTGTCACGTGTCAAGATAAATAAAGGTATTTAAAAAAAAAGTTATAATAAAATTTAACCCAAGTTAAACATTCAAATAATTGAAAAAAGTAAAAAATTGGTAAAAAAGGTCCCGTGCCTTCTACAATATTATGCTGTAGTTGTAACATTTTAGCATTTTAGGAGGAGCCTGCACCATGCTCAAACCAGACATTTTTGTCTTTAAGATAATCATCTGTCCTATAGTATGCTTTTTTACATAAGGTCGTCTTAACAAAGGTTTTAAATTTATTGTCAGGCATACCAAGGACCGATACAGGCAATTTGTTATAAAAGCGTATACCTTCCCGCCTAAAAGAATCACTAACTTTGCTAAGCCGATAACATGGAAGGATCAATCTATTTTTATTACGCAGATTTCTGTCTGTAATGTCACTTACTTTTGTAAAATTGGATATATTTTACCTGACATACAGTATGTTCTCGAATATATATTGGGAAGCTACAGTTAAAATATTAGTCTTTTTAAATTGTTCACTAAGAGAATCTCTCTTGCCTAAACAATAAATGGCACGAACTGCCCTCTTTTGTAGTATAAATATAATTTCTAAATCTGCTGCATTCCCCCAAAGTAGTATTCCATAAGACATCAGACTATGAAAGTAACTAAAATATACCAGCCTAGCAGTAGGTTCATCTGTCAACTGCCTAATCCGTCTGACTGCATAAGCAGCAGAACTGAGTTTATTGGCCAAAATAGTAATATGGTCACCCCATTGCAATTTCGAATCTAGTGTTATGCCTAGAAAAGTAGTGCTATTTACAAATTTCAACCTTTGCCCCTCCAGCACGACATTAACGTGTGCTTGCCTCACATTAGGCAGTGTAAACTTAATGCATTTGGTCTTTTCTGCATTCAACAATAGGTTGTTTGCATAAAACCAATTTGAAATGGCGTTCAAAATATTATTAATATTACTCGCATCTGTACTACGCCGATCTACTTTGAATATCATCTGCAAACAATACTATGCCAGCTTGAGCCTCGATCGTATAAGGCAGGTCATTGACATACACCAAAAAGAGAAAAGGTCCTAGGATTGATCCCTGTGGTACGCCTATTTTGACGTTTGATCCGTTTGACTTGACGTTATCCACAACAACAGTCTGAAGCCTATCTGTTAAGTATGACTTTAATAGTTCTATTGATTTCTCCTCAAAACCATATCGACGTAGCTTGAGCAAGAGTGTTTGATGGTCAACACGATCAAATGCTTTAGAAAGATCACAGAATACCCCAATAGCATCTTGCGATCCCTCCCAAGCGTTGTTAACAATAATCTAGTAGTAGCTTAACTACCCAGATCTTATTCCCAAAATTGTTTGCATATTTGTTCAGAAAATTTGACGCTTCGCTCCTATTTTGACTGCCTAGCCAGATTGATTAATGTACTTTGACCCTTACCTCATCATAATAGTACTTGCATTCATCCTCATCATCTGCTTTTGTCATAAATATTTGGAGTCAACGCAATATGTCATTTTCTTTAATAATTTATGTTAGACATGATCTTAGTCACTCCTTTTATTGTCATGTTCTCTTTAACGCAATCCATCCATCTTTTCTTAGGCCTAATGCTTCTAACATACATGCATATGGTCACGCCTCTTACCCAATCGGATACGCAGAGACTACATGTCATGTTTCCACTTGCTAAAATCCTTTTAGCTTCTTCTACACTCATAATTGTTTTCATAATGCTTCTAAAGCCCTTTAAATTTATACTATGATCTTTTTTAACAACATTAGTCTTATCGCATCTCAAGAGCCCAAACCATGACAGCCGCTCGCTTCTCTGCTTTTCATTCGCCCTCGCGCAACTTTCAAACTACCTCTAATATACACATTGCTCTTACAATGATTCAATGGCCATTTGTTTACGTTAGTTGCACAAATAACTGCAAGCGAACAAGAATGCTACTCAATATTGCATTTATTATTAATTACACCAGTTTTAATGTCGTCTGATTATATTATTTACGACAGACTTCTGAGATAATGAAAATCGTGACTAAGTAGGTACTAGATGTGATACATATATGTAAAACTCATTGTAAGTCCAACGTTTCACGCTATTTCTTTTTATGTCCAAATAATAGCTTTGACTAAGGCAAGGGAATGTTAATTTTTATATTAAAACTTGTAATAAAGTCACGCCTCATTCCTATTGAAGTAGGTAGGGAACACACTGGGGTGTGTGTTGGGTAACCTCCTCGAGTGTCGCTCCGATTCCGATCCCGCTGCAGTCCGGGGGGAACGGAATCGGAGCGGCCGGTACACCCTGGGCGGCGGTCAATGGCTTCCCCTTCACCCCTTCATAGGGTTGGCATTGATCGTCGGCCAATACCCAACGTGGCGGGAACACATCGCTCTCCGTACTCCTCTGCTTTCAGAGGAGACAGGATGAGCGATGCTGTTAGTGGTGAGATGGCCCAGGGTCAGCCGGGGTGCGAGGGATATGCTCTATGGGTAACCTTGCGCCCCGGCGTCTGAAGACCCGAGACGGCGTGCGGTTTTAGTCGGTGCAAGCCCGACATAACCGCCCCCGCTGGGCGGCGGGAGGTATCCGAAGGGATTTCCGCACGATAAAAAAAAAAAAAAAAAAAAATGTAGGGAACACACTTTTTCACTTGGTATATATTTCGCTTCTATGGTTTCACGATAGTTACACGGGTATATGTTCACCAATACTTAAAAAAGAAGACTCCAACACGATCAGTACAAGTTAGACTAACACCGAGTCAACCATAAGGTGGTGCAGAGCTAGAACGACCTACAATTAAATTATTTCTACATTTAATTAAACGGTATTCGTCACGAATCATGTTACCGATAAGTATAGAATGTCTTGTTGTTTCCGTAGGGCCATGCAAAATTTTATTCTGCTAAATTGATTTCAATGGTTGAAAACCCGAACATGTTAAGTGGAGAATTTTGTGATTTTCATTTGACTGTCGTATTTTCATTTTAATAACTTCTGCTATGAGGTGCATTTTACCCTGATTTCTGTGGTTATATAGATCCTAACATTGTCACACAACATCAGGTGGAAGTAATAAACTATAGTAGTAAACATAGATACTTGGTTTACAAACATCTTTACTTTGTTAAATATTCATGATATATATAATCTGATATCAAACTATTTTTACATAGAGATTTATAGATAGATCGATCAGAATGATATCTACATTTACCGAGGTGCTCGTGGCCGGTAACACTGAACACAGTGATACCCTTCAGTGCTTCGGAGAGCACGTTACGCCGTCGGACCCGGTTGCAATACGAATATCTATGGCAGTTGTTACGGGTGGTTGGAGCCCCTAAAAGTCCGACAACTGTTCTACCTACAGATTTCGATATTACCAATGGGTTGTGGAGGTCAGATGGTTGTTGCTTCACGGGAAACGTCGAAGGTCAGGCGCTTGTGGAGGAACGGAGTGTGACGTTCCTCCAACACAAAGGGAGGATCCTCCTACCAGGCAAGGTGATCACGCCTGGCGGGCCGCGGCCCAACGGTTGTCGTTGGGGTGTTGTATATGTTATACCACCGCGCGAACTTCACTTTCGCGATGCAGGGTTGGTAGTGACCTTAGTAGTATCGAAGTAGTTGAACTTGTTGTCGCTAGATGGCGCTGGGTATATGTAGTATCGTCACACGCTTAATAGTTAGCCTGAAAAGTCGACCATAACTGAGTTGGAAAATGGCTCGGAAAAGCATGATATGAAATCTCCACTTACGGTTCCACATGATTTTTTTCTTTAAACGCTAACATCTTCTGTATCTCGTCCTGCAGATTACAGGTAGATCCTCTGAGCTTGGCTAGTGAACTTTCAGCTCTCTCCCTGCCCTGCTGTTGTAGGAGGTAGTTTGGCGACTCTGGTAGAAACAGCATACCGAGGAACGAGGCTATCGGAATTGATGCACTGACGCCTGCTAGAATGTTCCATGTTGTGGCACTGCCTATCACATACTGGAAAAAAATAGAATTGAATTGAGAGGATTGATATGAGAAGAGTAGGGTGTATTTCGTGTATCAAGGTCTTCGGCGCCCAAGCCAACCTTACCTGCTAGACGGTACACCTGCTGGTTAACGGACGAGACACTGGTGCAGGCTTTCTTCTTGGATTTGAGGAGTCAGACGGCAAACCGTCAGAACCATTACAAGAGAAATTACGAAAAAGAGTGGGCGAGCGGAACCCGGGCTCCAAACCATGTGATGATTTTTGACAAATTAGAGATTAGTCGTTGTTAGCCGCGACTCCGCCCGGGTGTATGTCTGTTATCACGAACAAACATAAACTCATCCCCTATTTCAGCCCCACACAGGTCAAAATTTCAAAAACGCACTATGGCATATTTATTTATTATCAAGTGTTTATAATTAATAATACTAAGTTTCATGACGTTATCTTCGAAAATGACAAACTTTCATCCCCTATTTGAACCTCTTCCAGCCTTTTTTATCCACGGCAAAAGGTACCCTATGTCCTTTCCCAAGCTCTATTTCATCTATGTTTTACCAAATTTCACCAAAATCGGTTCACTTGTTTAAGCGTGAAAGTATTACAAACAGACAGACAAACAGTGTTACTTTCGCATTTATAATGTTTGTATGTATGGATATTACAGTATAAGTACCAACTATTCGGTAATCTGTGGTATAAGTTTGCGCTTTTGCGTGCCTCTTGCTTCAAGGTAGCATGTGGGTCGACGAGGCCATAAATATTCTTAATTAAATGATAACTAAACGTATGTTAACCTCTCGCACTCGTGACTGGGTACTTTGTAACCTATTTCATAAAATCAAATATATTTAGCACTGCTACGTATGTGCCTACTCATTAGTGTCTTGTTACTCTGAGGGTATGCTAATCTACCTATAACTAATAAATATGATTATTTTGAAAATCATCACTTATTTCTTATTAAATTCTTAATAAATTACAAATTCCCTATCACTTTAGATCTAAATCATTCATAAAATAATGAATAATAAACTCGTCATCTGAAGATTACAAAAATACTTAGGTATATGTAAATCAAATTTATAATTACGTATATGGGTCCAACCTCACTTATTAGCCGGTACACATTCTAATTAAGGGAAGAAGGGTTCGTCTCAGGGTTGGATTTAGTATTCAGTATTCATTCATAAACAACTTTTACATTGTTTGAAAAAAAATATGAACAAAAGCATTTACAACATTTTTAACAATTTAAAATTGGAAAATATTTAACACAAATACAAAAAATTAATGTCAGAAAAAAATAAAAAATAAAATGTCAACATAAATTCGAGAAAAAAAATGACAATTAGACTAAAAATGTCAAGATGTCAATAGTTTTTTTGATAATATTACTAAATTGCCTAAAGTCAACCTTAATGCGGTAATGAAGTTTGATATATCTTTATTAATAAAAATGAATTGCTGTTCGTTAGTCTCGCTAAAACTCGAGAACGGCTGGACCGATTGGCTAATTTTGGTCTTGAATTATTTGTGGAGGTCCAGAGAAGGTTTAAAAGGTTCTATCGATTGAGGCAGTACGAAGTCTGCCGGGTCAGCTAGTTTTTTATATTATATTATTTATTATCTTATAGATGTGTTTTCATTCTTTCTATGCAAAATACTTGCCGGTGGCAAGACGAGAACAACCAGAAATTATATGTCTAAGGGATTCTCTGGGACGGTGGCACGGCCGACATATAGGTATGTCAACCGTACCATCCTTTAGAATATACCTCCGATAGTCATTCGTCATCACAACTTCGTCCATAATTGCAAAAACAAAACCTTCGGTTACCCCAAATAGGTCACCGAAGCGTAGCCAAGAAACAGATGCTGGTAAATCTATATCTACTGGTGGTAGAAATTTGATGACACAAATTTGTCACGAAATTCGGCCGGGTAGGTACCACCGTGCACGATTGCGAAAAACCCTCCATAGTAATCCAATTTCGGTTTGACTCAGCAAGTGCATAGCCGGGCAGGGGGATTTTGGTCGCAGCACTAGTGGGACCGGTGGGTGTCATGCGGTGCTGCTACGACAATCCTCTTCTGATGCGTCAAGCTGAGTGCCACCATTGTTAACATGGTACGTGTATGTAATGGTGACCCTCTTTCCTGTGACTTTACCTTCAGCTTACCATCAGGCGAGGTGAAGTCAAATTGACGTGTCCTAAATACAAAAAAAAAAAAAAACCGGCCCATGGAGAGCCCGATAGAAACGTCCATGCAACTTTTTGCTCTTCCATACATCCATAAGATCATTAATACTTAGTACCACAGGTTTGCGCCAGTTCTCTTTAGCCAAAGCTAGCGGGGTAAGTCCACCATTACTACATCACGATGCATATCAGCTTCATTGTGTAGGAAGTATTCCCTGAGGTTGCACATCTCACGGTTATGGAAGGATTTAGCATTTAAAAAGCCACGTCTCCCGAATTTCCGCGGTATGTACAACCTCATAACAAATGAACGCGTATGATGCATTCGGTATGCAGTAAGAAGCGTACGGACTCTCCTATCTAGGGTATCTAGTTCAGTCTGAGTCCACCTGAGTATGCCGAAGGAGTACATTAAAACCGGCATGACCCAACCGTTATAGGCGCGAACCTTACCTTACCGCCTTTTTTTTGGCGTGTGGAAAGCCCCCACGGGCTTCACCCCATCGGTGCCGAATGGGGTGGGCGTGTCGGAATCAGACCGACTGAAACCACACGGTCTCCTCCCCAAGTGTCCATTACCGCCTGACAAAAGACTTTTAAGATCTTTTTTCAAGCGGCCAAAAAAACGCTCCTGTTACGATACCCAGGTATTTATAGGTGTCGATTGCAAAGAGTGACCTGAGTTTTGTGGAAACTGAGAGCTCAACCCCATCAGATTCCACAATGTGTCTTTGTGGAATGTCTTTTGACATGCATGACCGCACATTTGTCCACACCAAATTCCATCCTGATAGAGTTACTAAAGGTTTTGCTCATCTTTAATGTTGGGGGCAAATAATTTAAGATCATCCATTTAAAGTAGGTGGAATATAACCTGCCCTCCGCCAGCCTAACCCTGAACTCTCCAGTATATAACTGAGAGGGTTCAGTGCCAGGCAAAACCATAATGGACTAAGACTTTTGCCCTGGAATATGCCCCGCTTTATCCTTATCAGCCCGCCATTCTCGCAGATCCGTCGACACCCTGGATAGCAAAGGACCGTACTCCATTGCCCCATATATGCCTTCAGGAAGGTACATAGAGTTGTATCGATTTTATACAACTCAAGCATCCTCAAGAGCTATATATGCGGCGCGGAGTCATAGGCCTTTTATAGTCTATCGCCAGGTCCTTACGATTATGGCGTGCTTATTGGCTAATGGCCATATCAATTATAAGGAGCTCTTTAGTGCCACGAGCCCCACTTCTACATCCATTCTGAGAGATAGACATGATAGAATTGTTGGTTAAGTGTGAAGATATTTTTTCTCTCATGATGGATCAATCCTGAGGAATACGACACAAGGAGGATGGATGTAAGAAGCTTATAGACCGTAGGAAGACATGTCTCGGTCTATAATTTTTAGGGTCCGTAGCATTACCGGACTTGTAAAGAAGGTAGATTACACTAGTGGTCATGAAATTGGGAATCAATCCTTTCGTGAGCGATGAAGCGTATTTCCATATGAATGGCTTCGTGAATACACAAAATTATCGAATTTGGGACTCCGAAAATGCTCATGCAATCCATAGGTTCTAAAATGCGAATAAACATACTTAAATACATACATATACATAGAAAATTGGTCTGGGTGACCAATGCAAATAGACATATTCATGCATACAAATATTTGCACTGAGCGGAAATCGAACCTGCGCCTCTTGACATAGCAAGCGAATGCATCACTACCGCTACGCTACATCATTAAATTTGATTTCTATTTAAGTGTCTATATGCTCGGTATTTTTAAACTGTTACGGCCTCCTGCGCTCATTAATATTAACATTCAAATCGTCTCCGGAGTGATATATGATAATGTTCGCCTAGATATTTTGCGTCAATGTTATTACTACAAGAAATATTTATTTCACAAATAATCCTTTGTACAGTAATCATCTTAGCATTGTTCCCGGCTGAATCCAAAGGTTTTATCTCGGAGGCCGAGGTCCGCTTTCCATTTTATTATTGACTTTTTTTAAGTGAAAACTTCTTTAGACGCTTTAAGCACTTTTTTGGTGAACAATAACCATGAAACTCGCATCATCATCACGCATCATCGTCACTTCAGGCATTCGCTTTCCTTTCAAAAATATATGGATGGATGAATGAAGGTCCCTTCCTTGGACGGATGGATGATGACTATAATGAAGAATAAATACGTAATTGTTAAGATTTTTTTTTTTTTTTTTTTTAAAGAATATTAGTAACCGAAATTACTAATATTCCCGTTAACCCCTCCAGCTAAGCTAAATTGCTTGTGTTAGGAGTGGGTTCACGTCGGTAGCGTAATGGCCAGGATTCGATCCCGGGACCTCGCGATCGTAGGGTCGACTCCTTAACCACTAAGCTACCGACGCTTATATTATAATAGAAACGAAAAACTTATATATCTCCTAAACCCCCCCTCGCAACTAAGCTGATAGCTTATGTGTTCACAATGGGTTCACGTCGGTTTTGTACTGGCCAGGATTCAACCTCGGGACCTCTTGATCGTAAGGCCGAGTTCTTAACCACTGAGTATTAATAATAATAATATAAATAATTAAGAGATTAGATTAGTCGCAGTATGTCGAGTAGCTAATGTACAATTTCCAAAGTGTGACATAGCTACTCGACCGAAATCTGCTGTGCCTGCTGCTTGGCAATTTAGAATTGAGCAACGTAGTACCGAGACTAGGGCACTCATTGGAAAGCTCATTTCAGGTTTCAGGTCGGGCAATACACGCCCAAGAGTGATGCGCTTTGTGAGTCGAGCGTTCTCGGTGACTGATATTAGGCCTCGAGAATTTTTGGCACGAGTCTCAGAGCGTATCGACTTCCTGAAACAAAAAGTTTATGCGTGGGCATACCGGATTCGGCGGTATAAAAAAAGAGTATAGAGCGATATTCTTAGAATGGCACGTTCCAAAGGGACCAAAGGTGACAGAGATTGGGAGCGCCCTGATTCGACTGGGACTGACGTGTGTCGACCAGATGATGATATTACTAATACATTCTGGCGTAATATCAGGTCGATGCCCGTCAGTCATACAGAGGGTGATTAGATGCGGGATGTTGAGCGATCGTGTGAGCCTATTAAGATCATGGATCCGGTTACTATACTACAAGAGGATGTAGCCGATGCAGTCCGTCTGTTGCCTAACTGAAAGACAGTGGGACCAGACCGACTCCATATTTTTTGGTTGAAAGGGTGAAAAGCTCACACGGTCGTTTGGCATCTCATTTCCAATCATGTCTTGAATCAGGATTGATTTCCAATTTCATGACCACTAGTGTAACCCACCTGCTTTACAACTCCGGTAATGCTACGGACCCTAAAAATTACGGCGTACCAACAGGCATGCCGTAATAGTAAAGACCTGGCGATATGTTGGATAGGCTATAAAAAAACCTATGACTCCGTGCCGCATACATGGCTCTTGAGGGTGCTTGAGTTGTATAAAATCGATACAACTCTATGTACCTTCCTGAAGGCATGTATGGGGCAATGGAGTACGGTCCTTTGCTATCCAGGGTGTCGACGGATCTGCGAAAATGGCGGGCTGATAGGGATAGAGCGGGGCATATTCCAGGGCGATAGTCTTAGTCCAATATGGGCTATAATAAGGGTCGCGCCTATAACGGTTGGGTCATGCCGGTTTTAATGTACTCCTTCGGCATACTCAGGTGGACTCAGACTGAACTAGACACCCTGAATAGAAGAGTCCGTACGCTTCTTACTGCATACCGAATGTATCATCCGCGTTCATCTGTGATGAGGATATACCGCAGAAATGCGGGAAACCTGGCTTTTTAAATGCTTAATCCCTCCATAACCGTGAGATGTGCAACCTCAGGGAATACTTCCTACACAATGAAGCTGATATGCATCGTGATGTAGTAATGGTGGACTTACCCCGCTAGCTTTGGCTAAAGAGAACTGGCGCAAACCTGTGGTACTAAGTATTAATGACCGTATGGATGTATGGAAGAGCAAAAAGTTGCATGGACGTTCCTATCGGGCTCTCCATGGGCCTGATATAGATTTACCAGCATCTTGGCTACGCTTCTGTGTCCTATTTGCGAAAACCGAAGGTTTTGTTTTTGCAATTATGGACTAAGTTGTGATGACGAATAACTATCGGAGGTATATTCTAAAGGATGGTACGGTTGACATATGACGGGCGTGCCACCGTCCCGGAGAATCTGTAACGTTGTGGATTCTTTATAAATCTAATTAAAACAATATCCGTAAATTAATCGATATTTTAGTATGTTTCGATAGTTATTACTAAATATCTATGGTTGTGCGAGCGAGATTGGACAACACTAGCTCAGTTATGAACTGACGGCTCTTATATCGTCCCTTTCCTTGGAACCTTCGCCAAGGAAGGTCGCTTTGACCCCGTGGCCAACTGCTGTCGGCTCCGGGTAAGTTTTGAGATCAACATTTCCTACTTCTTCTACAGGTGAAGACTTTCCAGCGGTGCAGCTTATTGCCTGCTAAAAAGCATGGCTTAATATATTTTTATTTTATTCTGTGTGCTATTTCAGCCTACCTATTTAGTGCCACGAGGCCGATGACCCCTACGGTCAGAGGTCGCGGCACCAGCTTGTGCTGCCTATCTATTTTCTTTTTATTATAGCTTCTAGCTACGCTGCATTGCCGCTGGGAGATTCTCTTCACCTGCTATTTTAGCGGGTCACTTGGACGTAATTGCCTAGTGACAAACTGACCCGCACCTTTCCTATTTCCAGGGTCTTCGCACCGGGCTTCGCACCATCTTAGCGGTAGCGAGGCACACCAGCGGAGACCCTGGCACGCCGGCATCACCACCAGCCACGTGTCCACTAGCTAAGTGCATACTAACATCTTGCACAACGGACCGAACAACGCCACGGCAGAATATTTATTATGAATCCATCCCCTGAGGTTCATTTACTCAAATACCAGATATAAATTTATGTAACATTCTATTCACGATTATAATCTCATACTATACATTGTAATCAACCTTTTATTTAACTCTGCTCGCCCTAGCCGGTAGTAGTCTCAATTACATCCATCACTTAATTAATTTTCACAGTGCATAGTCACCTTAACTTTATTGCAACTTCATTGATAAACTTCGATAAAAACTTTTTAACCGTTACATTGGCGCCTTACAAGGTATTATTCTGCCGTAGGTATTGTGTGTTTGGTCCGTAAGTACTTCATTTCTTCTTATTTTCCTCTTTATTTTACCAGTGTGGTGATTTTTTTCACCAATTTTATTGTTATTTTTCATTTTAACTAAATGAAGGTAGTTGAAAATATTTTTTAATTTCAATTTTTTTATAATTAACTGAATAATGCATACATTTCCATTATTTTAGTGAAATTACTCATTCATTTAACTAATCACCTGTGTTAAACATAACAACAAGGTTAATTAACATTACTTATTCAATTATTTTGCATTTAACATCTAGACTGGTTTAATACCTTTTATGGTCATTTTAACTGTATACTGTTATACCACTGGTAAAATAAGGATCTATTCACTTTTGTTTCTTGGACTTGTTGATCTCAACCGTTATCTACTTACTTTTTATTCTATTTTTGTATACCTAGTACACAGTCAGTGAATTTATTATATTTTTATACTTGCTTACCTTTTATTTGCATTATAATAACATATATTAAGTTATTATCAACCTATTGCTGGTTGAAATTTATCTTTATGTTGATAAATTAATACTATTTTGATGTATTATACACAAATAGTTTATAACTCACTGACAGGTTACATATATACTACTTGATTTTACTAGTACCTTATATTGGAAGTAAATTACTTACTTAATTTTTATGTCAATCTCGCTCATCGCACCATAGCTTTTATATTTACTTAACTTTGGGTTAATTTACCTTTTAAATTTAATACTTACTCAACTGTTTTGTAGTCAGTGTTGCTTATTGTCGGATTTCTGTATCCAAATTAGCTTATGTATTTGAAAAAAAAAATTAAAACATAATTCTTTTAAAAGAAATACAAAGAATAAAAGATCTCCATACAACAAATAAAATCTTTGAAAAGAACAACAAAGGTAATAAATACTTAAATTGTAGACCTCGTCTTTTTCTGCATATGGGATTGTTTTGTCTGGTATAGTTTAAAGTCATTAAAATCATTACCGCTTATATAAATTGACCGTTCAAAGTCAGCAATGCATTAGCCATTTCCCCCAAATCCTTTTAAAATGACTTGTGTAATAATGGAGCTTTTCATAACTTAATATAGGTAAAATAATCAATATATTTCATATAAAACATTTTTAATCAAACATAATACAATACAAGAACCTAACCTAAACTAATAAATTTATTAATTAAATAGCAACCTAATTTCTTAACTATGAACAACACTTGTTTTGTTCTAATAATCACTATGGTTGTAAATATATGTAAATATTCAATAAACTTTCCTTTGCACTTAAACACTCTTATACACTATTGTGGCAAACAAGTATATACCTACACATACTTGTAACTAAAACTTGCATTTTATAATTATTGCACTGTGGTAATACACTACCTATATCTCAATACTACAATGGTCGTAATGATATTGTTACCTATAAAAAGGTCACCAGTAAAAAAATTAATTTCATGTAGCTACCCAATTTGTCACATATTACGAAAACTTTATAACTTGAATAACTCATGTATCCTGTTGGTAGACACGGTCTACAGGTCAATTATGTCTTCTTACTAAATAATGTAACACTTTTCAATTGTTATTACATCTTCGGTTCGTATATTTGAACATTTGATTTCTATCAAAGTTTGTTTTGAAATTGTTTGAAACTTAGTTGTCAAACGTCATATGGTTTTGACAAGCAAAAAGGTTGCCAGTATACTAAAATATAAAATTACTACTAGTTATTGTTTAAAAATTAGTCTTGTTTTTTTAAAAACAAAATAAAATTATTCTTTGATGAATACCAACTTTTGGACTTTGCAATCTTTTAACCTATTGGTTAATGTTCTATCATGTTGTAATACTTTTCTTAGGATGACTGTTCCCTTTTATGTTTCTGTTTTTTTGAACAAAACATTAAAATTTATTCACTGGTGAATAAATAATAATAATTTTTTTGGACTTGCCCCAAAATAATTTATTATATATATTTCAACTTATTAATTTTTTCAACTTCGTAATTATTTTGCCTTGTTGCAATTTTTTGTATGATCCGTTGGATCAACCCTAAAATGCCTTCATGGTCATTTTGAACTTTAAAAATAATTTTTTTTTTTACTTTTTGCCACAAAATATAAATATAAACATAAACGACTACAAAACTTTAGAGAAACTACCTACCTTGTTGAATCGTGGGTTCTTAATTTTTTGAAATTTTGAAAAAAATTTTTTTTGAACACTAGTTGTTCCAATTGCAACTGATGTTTGCATACATACTCACTGATGTGGGTCAAATAATAAACTATTTTACTTTAAATAATAACACTTTAATAATAAATTGACTTGGTCATAACTTTAAAAGTTGTTAATTATATTTTTTTGACAAATTAATTGTCTTTATTGTTTGAAATCATATTACCCTACCACTACTATATATTTTCTTCTTCTTTTCTCCTCTCTTTGAGATGGAACTTTGAACTTCATGTTCGTTTTCTTTTATTATTAGGCTTTGCCTAGTAAAGGTTGTTGTGGGTCGGTTGGCGTTTTAAACCAACTGATGTTGTTTTTGGGTCCGTTGGCGTTTTAAACCAACGGATACCTTACCTTGGTGCTGGTATATTCAACCAGTCACCAGGAGTTTTTATGGTTTTATACCATTTGTGGGTCCGTTGGCGTTTTAAACCAACGGATACCTTTTCTTGGAGCTGGGATAACCAGTATCTGGGTATTGTTTTTTTATGGTTTTATACCACTATTATGCTGAGCGGTCGTGCAAACTCAGTTCCAAAAACAAGCCTTATTGCATATCTCTGTTATGTCTTCTTCCGAGCGGTTTGCAAACTCGTGAAATTTATGTCTTCTTCCGAGCGGTTTGCAAACTCGTGAAATAAGCCTTATTGCAGATGCGGTAATGTATACATCTAAAATAAGCCCTATACTAAAAACATAACACTTTATCTTTTATAGTCGAAAATATATAGTGGTATTTATTGCTCTTTTTCTTCCCATTGAAATTGTTGTCTGTGACATTTCAATGTTTACCATCTTGTTAGATTTACGTCTGAGTCTCCAGCGCCTATTATCCTGGAAACTCTCTTCGGAAGGAAGCGTGTGCTACATTATTTAAGTGGTAACCGCAAAGTATGGATGAATATGATAGAGGAGGTATGTAAGAAAGTATGTATGTGTAAGCGTAAGTCGAGCATTGTATTGAGCAGTCCAGTATCGGGTTTTTGGGTAACAAAAACCCTGAACTAATTGAGGGGGTATTGTAACGTTGTGGATTCTTTATAAATCTAATTAAAACAATATCCGTAAATTAATCGATATTTTAGTATGTTTCGATAGTTATTACTAAATATCTATGGTTGTGCGAGCGAGATTGGACAACACTAGCTCAGTTATGAACTGACGGCTCTTATATCGTCCCTTTCCTTGGAACCTTCGCCAAGGAAGGTCGCTTTGACCCCGTGGCCAACTGCTGTCGGCTCCGGGTAAGTTTTGAGATCAACATTTCCTACTTCTTCTACAGGTGAAGACTTTCCAGCGGTGCAGCTTATTGCCTGCTAAAAAGCATGGCTTAATATATTTTTATTTTATTCTGTGTGCTATTTCAGCCTACCTATTTAGTGCCACGAGGCCGATGACCCCTACGGTCAGAGGTCGCGGCACCAGCTTGTGCTGCCTATCTATTTTCTTTTTATTATAGCTTCTAGCTACGCTGCATTGCCGCTGGGAGATTCTCTTCACCTGCTATTTTAGCGGGTCACTTGGACGTAATTGCCTAGTGACAAACTGACCCGCACCTTTCCTATTTCCAGGGTCTTCGCACCGGGCTTCGCACCATCTTAGCGGTAGCGAGGCACACCAGCGGAGACCCTGGCACGCCGGCATCACCACCAGCCACGTGTCCACTAGCTAAGTGCATACTAACATCTTGCACAACGGACCGAACAACGCCACGGCAGAATATTTATTATGAATCCATCCCCTGAGGTTCATTTACTCAAATACCAGATATAAATTTATGTAACATTCTATTCACGATTATAATCTCATACTATACATTGTAATCAACCTTTTATTTAACTCTGCTCGCCCTAGCCGGTAGTAGTCTCAATTACATCCATCACTTAATTAATTTTCACAGTGCATAGTCACCTTAACTTTATTGCAACTTCATTGATAAACTTCGATAAAAACTTTTTAACCGTTACAAATCCCTTAGACATATTTCTAACTTACTAAGCCATTTCTTTCTAACCAAGTAGCCAGGTTTGTTCATCAACAACTTGCTCTGAAGTACAATATTGTGGAATCAGAGATACCGTTCTATAGGTATGTGCCCGACGCAGTTCTCGAAAATGGGCATATCACGTTGTTCTGGGATCGATCTATCATCACTGACAGGAATATTGTAGCTAATAAACCTGACATATATATAATATATAACATATAACAATATTGTTGATAGACCGATCAGGACGCCGCGCAATAATTTATTATCGATATCACCATTCCACATGACGAGAATCTTGTGAAAGCCGAATCAAATAAAATACTTGGATTTGGCTCGTGAGGTTAGTTCACGATAGTTGTATCGGTTCACGGACTGATTGCCAAGAGCCTCGATCAACATCTCAAGAGGCTCGCGTTAGGCAGTTGGGTCAAGGGCTTGATGCAGAAGGCAGTGTTCCTCGACACGGCACGTGAGAAGATTCCTCTCTCTGGAGTATTAACCACCAGTAGCTTGATCCCTGTACCCGATGCCGATGGGTCACTATTTTTTATATTTTTAAATATATTTGTTTTCTTTTTAAAAAGAACGTATTTAAAAATATAAATTATGTGTATTTTAAATTGAATAAAGGATTTAAATAACGATAATATATTTATTGTCTCAAAATATTATAAAAAAACATACAATGGCTCCCTGTATCCCACACTAGGATTCCCTGTGTCGTGGGATGTAGTCTCTCTCGTTCCACTCGACAATATAACAATATTATAACATAACTTCATCTTTTAATTCACAAAAGGTGATGAAGACATGAAAACAATAATAAAGAAAAAAAGAAACAGAAAATCCGTCACAATAATACAGTGTGTGTGTGTGTAATTCAAGGATTAGGGTAAGTGAGAGTTTGTTTGTGAGGATGAGGGTGTGTTTGTGTGTATGTTGTGAATTTGTGTGTGTGTGTGTGTGTGTATTCTTTTCAGGCGCCTGTAAATACCAAAAATAATATTTATGTCTTTGTTTGACCATCATGTTTTTAATTATCAGTTAAGTACTCTTTTATCTTAAGTATTTATATTATTCGAACAAACTTAAATAATACCTAACTATTTCAAGTTATTACCGCTAATGCGTACTCTAATTATAATTCTTTTGATGGATGTACCCTACTATAGCACAAAACATCCATGCCTAATATTTTTCAAACTATATAACGTTCGTCATACCAATCGCAGTCATTTACTTTTGTTTTTGTTTAAACTGTTATTTTGTTAACAAAGGTAGGTATTGTACAGCATAATAATTGAGGATTTACGTGGCACTTTTGTTATAATATGTTACGCTTAAAAACCAAAAAGAGCACACAACTGGTTAGGTTAATATTAAATATCCCCCTGGCGAGTTTCGGGTTAGTGCACACCACGTTTTCGATGAAATCGATCTACCTATTGATTTCTTGACTACTGTCGAATTTAAAAAAAAATTCTTCATAAGAGGTCTAGTTATGACCCCCTGAATCCGAAATGACCACTGGTCAAAAAGTTTATATTTATATATATATGTATGTATGGTTCCACTTCTCAAAATTTGCGGCACTCTCACGGTCGCATTTTTGCCCCGATCGCTTTCAAACTGCGGTCAAAAATTGCTTGGGTGTAAACTTAGTTTAAGTTCGTGAACGGGTGGAATCCGGCCTAAGGGGACGGATTCACTTTTTGTGAAATAAGTTTTTCCTCAAAATTTCACGTTCCATGAAAGATATTCGAACCGTTCTAATTTTATCCCATAGTATACATGAATACCAACATCTTTTAATTATAAAACTTTAAGATTAAAACTTTAACTAAAAGTGGAGGGGGGAAAACCAAAATTTTTCGGGAAAAAAATCATAACTTCTAACCGGTGAACATTCTTGTCGTCGGAAACATTTTTAATCGACAGGCCATTTTTAAGTCTAAAATAAATGTCTGAAAAGTTTTTCGCTAAAAGTTACCGTTTTCGAGAAAAAAAATTAAACATGTTAAAAATGCGCTTGGCAGGGGGAACTTCACGAAATATTGTTTAAAGTCCGTCCGTAGTTCTCTATATAAAATAATATTAATTGCTTCACGAAATCTACCTGTGCGTCCCCCTGCAGGAACGGATTTTTTTAACATGCTGTTGACGCGCGATGAACTCAATGATTACGTTCAAAAAACGCAAGTCCCTTGGTCTTTACTACGTTTACTATCTGCTAATATGCGTTGCGAACGCGCTTATCAAAAATGTAAGACATCAGCGCTTACGAAAAGTGGTGTACAAAGGCCTTTATGAAAAATCTCGCAACACATTGTGGCAATCACCGAAAGCCCATAATGACAAAAGCCATGACGCGTTCTGCGCACTACCTGGTGCAGTCATATCACGACGGACCGGTTGTAATTATTCTACTTGACTACTCATACACGAGGTGATAATTATTTTATCACGGGTAATAAATAAAAAGTAAAGCTATACATCTATACATATAATAAAATCGTAAAGAGGTGAGAACTGTATAGAATATTCTTCGGCGTCTGTGTTCGGCGAGGACGCCGCAGACTCGTCTACGCCCGGGACTACCGACCTCCATGATCGGGGCCTGAGGACGGCAGTTGGCCAACTCGCCGTCCTTACAGAAGCAGGCCGTGGCGGAGGTGTGTCGTGTGTGTCCCTACACACGCCTGCCTACTCACCGACGCGGGATAAAACCCGACCCCACCAGGCGAGGCGGCGTGCGCGGCCAAGGTCCGCCGGTAACCCTGGGGTTATCCTTTCGAGGGCTTACCCGGGGTGCCTGGCAATGGACACTTGGGCAGGACACCGTGCGGTTTTAGTCAATACACGACATAACCGAATCCGAAGGGATTTCTGCACGTTAAAAAAAAAAAGTCTCAATGTAATAGGGGGCGAGCCTATTGCCATCTACCGGGCATTATTAAGCGAGCGATAATTATCATAGTACTTTTATACTGATTATTAAAGAAATTCGTGCAAAATTATTCCAAAACCATTCCAAAATATCAAAAATGCACAACGTTAATATTCAAGTTTTCACTTCTGCCAGCACTCCTGGAGTGCAACCCGTCGTTTTTTTTTAATTTTGTCTGTTTTTCTGATGTCCGAGCATGACTTCAAAACCGCTGAACAGCTTTAGCTGTAATTTTCCATGAACATTCTTCCAGGATATAGTCATATACTGTGCTATATATATCATGATGCAATTATAAGTATGATAGGAGCAGCATGATAAAATCGACGAAATCCATTATTGATCATATCAATATTTATATATTTCATAAATATTATCAAGTGATCACGAAATTCTGCAGTTCGATAGAACTCGGACATGGTCAACGTTTGGACTATAAATTCACGCCATAGCTAAAAGGCGATGAGTAAAAGTAGTAGCAGTAAAATATGAAATCTCGAAACTACCGAGTTACATACGTGTGAAAGATAGTTGATTAGAAACTCAACCGTTGATAGTAAATATCATCACGCTATAATATTAGGGAAACGGGTAGAATTTATTTCGATGTTAGATGTAAAATCTATTTCTTCATGATAAATGCAAATGATTGAAAATATAACGATGAAATAGGTAACCTAATACATGTTGGGTACGAAACTACAGAAGTAAACATACCTTGATCCATTCCGAATTTAATGCCTACGAAGTCGCGGGCAACAGCTAGTTTCAAAATAAGTTGTGTAATTGAAACTCTATCATTGACTAATATGAATAATTTATTTGTATTTAGGTAAATGCATAATTTTACTATGAATGTTGAATATATCCTCGATATTTATTTACAATTCATTATCAAGTTATTTTCAGTATGCTATCATACGAAACATCGACATATATGGAATAACTATATAAATAATAGACATCAATAAGTTAAAAGTTATACTGTCCTGGGAAATTGGCAATTTATATATAATATGTAAACACAAAAACCTAAATACCTACTAACCGACTAAAGCCGCACGCCGTCTCGGATCTTCAGACGCCGGGGTGTAAGGTTGCCCATAGAGCATATCCCTCGCACCCCGACTGACCCTGGGCCATCTCCGGTTTCGAGATGGCCCCCTCGGGATTGGGAACCACGGTATCCCCATCTTGCCCCGGTTTGGGGGAGGGGTGCTAGTCGCCCCGCCATCCCGGCCTGCTTCTGCTGGGGTGACAGGCGGCCTAACCTGCCACCCCCAGGCTTGCACTCATGGAGGACGGAGGTCGTTAAGCGACCTCCGGCGAGAAAGAAATCCTACAAATTCTTAGCTCTAACACTTATTATTTCAGAATCATGTAAGCAATAAGTACTTACTGTTATCAAAACGCCAGTTGAAACACCGACGGACGCTAAAGCCCCCAGCATGCCTCGTAGATGTGGCTGCGAGACTTCACATGTGTACACTCTGGCGGGAGCACCGACCATACCACATCCGAAACCAATCAATAACCTGCCTGTAAATAAGGTTACTGAGTTAGCAAAGAGTATTGGTCAGCATTGTCAGCGGAATACAGATATACGAGAATAGTTTGGCCTGAAAGAGACTGTTGTTACAGCAACGAAATGGGTATGCTAACTGGGGTCATCCTTCAGAGGGCTTACCCGGGGTGCCCGGCAACGGACACTTGGGGAGGACACCGTGCGGTTTTAGTCGATACACGACATAACCACCCCCGCTGCCCGGCGAAGGGTATCCGAAGGGATTTCCGCACGTAAAAAAAAAAAGGTGGTTTGAGCACGTAGAGCACGCATTCTGGAACCCATTACACAAGCTAGTTGAACTATGCTTACTTTGGGTCTAGAAAGCGCTGTGTAATATGTCGTAGAATATTTATTTATAGATAGCGGGTTGTTATGGATGCCTACCCCGGGGGGGAAAAAGATGTGAGTATATGTATATGCTCTCGTATTATGTAACTAAATACCCGTGTCTAAGGAATAAATACTTACCAACATAGATCATAGGAACGTTTTGCGCGAAAGCAATTAATAACCATCCAAGTACGAGAGGTACTTCCGTGATGAGAAGGGTCTTTCGGCGCCCGATGTTGTCCATCAAGTAGCCACTTAAAATGCATCCGATCGGAGTACCAGCTGCACTGAGACTGGCTGCAACAATACATAGAGATGTTAATTGCTATTGTAAATATTCTTCTTCATTCAAGCGCCAATCTCGGTTGCATCCAAATTTTGTACTCTGTAGCATACTGTACCATGTCACGCACAACTGAAACTTCAGGTCCGCATGAAATACGAAAAAAATGTGTCACGCCGTCTTCTTATCCAATCGTGAGTTAATGCATTTCAGAGTTGCGGACCAAATTTTCGGTTAAATGGGGACACACCCGAAAATTTGAATTCAACTTCCAACTTCGAATCTACATTCAACGACAGTGGCTTCACACTTAAATATTTACAAACGTTTTTTACATTGGAATACATGAACCTAATAATGAATATCCATGTAGTTTAATAATCCCCAGAGGACAATACTCGTATATATATTTCATCTTTTGTTTATTATTTTGTAAAAGCTTTAGGAGCTATACTGATGAATAAATTAGAATTTGTTAAGTCACTTTTGTCGTTGACTGCACATTTGATGGTGGGTCTAATGTTTTAAATTATTTGGTTTATTTCGGCTTTTAAGGGGGTAACTGCTAGTGATTCCCCAACCGGCAACCCCGAGAGAAGAGCACCAGAGCCTCGAGCTGTACCGGCAGCTTAGGTTGCCTAGGACCCCGAAGATCTTGGTCCCCACCAAGTCTTCGTCGCGCAACCCCAATACAACTATTTAGAGCATTGTGATACACAAGCGATAACCGGAGCAAGACGGGGACACCGTGGTTCCCAAACCCGAGGGGGCCATCTCGAAACCGGAGATGGCCCGGGGTCAGTCGGGGTGCGAGGGATATGCTCTATGGGCAACCTTACACCCCAGCGTCTGCAGGCCCGAGACGGCGTGCGGTTTTAGTCGGTTCAAGCCCGACATAACCGCACCCGCTGGCCGGCGGGGGGGTATCCGAAGGGATTTCCGCACGAAAAAAAAGAAAAAATGTACAAGGCACTTCCTATTTATACTCCGTGACTGACACAATGTGATATTAAAACATCAGGCACACTCTCCTAGCGTGATAGTCTTAATTGATCACTGCGTAAACATTGCGAAAATATTTTCAAGAAGTATTTTTCCTATAAATATTTTCGTGTGTTATTATCTAGTTTACTATTTTAAGATTATATATAGTACAGACGATATATAGGGGCCCGATTCTGTAAGTTTAGTTTTAAATGCATGATTTCAATTCGATTAGAAAGAAATGCGTACAAATACCTTTTTTTTTTCGTTCGGAAATCCCTTCGGATACCCCCCCGCCGGCCAGCGGGGGCGGTTATGTCGGGCTTGAACCGACACAGTATGATCTGTAAAGAAAAGACTACGTTCTCGGGACGGGAGGTTAGGAAACCTAAGTCTCCCGAGTGAACCGTGAGTGATTCCTATCACTCACGGTTTGATTGTACTTTTAATTAGATTTTCAAATAGATATATAATTTGAAATGCTTTTGTAAGTTTTTTGACTGACCTTACGTTTGACGGCACTTCCTATTGATTTTTTATTCACAACGAAAGATTATACATCTTTCGTACACAATTTAAAATAGCCGACACTGAGAGCGGTGTTCAACCTCACAGTCATAAAGCTATAAAAAGACTACCTCGTGTTACAACGTGCGAAACAATAACATATTCGTAATTTTATAAAATCATTATATTCAAAGTTGGACAATTTGGAAATTTCCATCAAGTGCTGCTCTTTCAATAAGGCAGCAGCAGTCTATTTTTTGTAACACAACTGATTATAATTTTTCTTTAATGACATTAGTGTTGTTATAAAGGATCAAAGTATGAATGTAGAGAGCTTAAGGAGCGGTAGTAGAACAAAGAAAAGATCGATTGATGACAATAAAAAGAAATTTCGACAATAGGCTTTATAAAATTTTGCCAAAAAGGCAAGATAGAAATTAAAGAAAATTGGGATGACAAACAAGCTGGTAAATGAACTGTTTGCGCTGTTAGGCTACTCAATCAAAAACATGGAGTTGTTCGTCAACATGTTTATAAAAGCTCAAAGCCGGCTAGAATCTCAGTGGGTTATTGAGCCCGCCGAGTTATTCCCGCCGGAGTATTCTCAAAACGAGGCAATTTTATAATCGTCGCCAAACAACATAACTATTTTACCTTGACACGCAACCAATCACACGATTGGTTGCGCGTCAAGGTCATATGAAATGAAATGAATGAATGAATAAAATGATCAAGATTTTTGGTCACACCTACCTAATTTAATCTAATTCTTTTTACGTTTTGCCCGGGTTGCCGGGGCCAGCGATATGTGCTTTTTATATTGAATATTTTTAGAGCTCCACCTGAATCTTCGAGGTCCAAGCCAACCTGACCTACCAGTGCATCTGCTGATTAACGGACAAAGCTCTGGCGTAGATTTTTCTCTCAGGGTTGGTGGGTCCGCCGGTAATCACTCACGTAAAATCCAAGATAAGCTAATTCAAAAGAAATGATAGCATACTAGACCCGTTCTCCAAAGTGCATGATTTGGATGCAACCAGGACTAATGCTGTGATGATATAGACTAAAAACTTTTGACTTTGGTTTTGCCTTTGAAAAAAAGTAAAAAGCTCTTACCAATCCAACTAGCTTGACTCTCCGTAATAAATAGAGTGGATTCCTTGCTCTTCAACTGTGGGAGCGCAGTCGCAGAGAAACCGAAGGCCATACCGGTGTTGATGGTCCCCAGGTTGGCGACAAACGAAGCCAGAACCTGTTTAAGGGCCTTGCCTCTACCTTCCTTGCTCGCTTTCTTGTCCGGGATCAGCGTTTTGGTGATAGTGGCACCATTACCATTTTTTATAAAGGGTATTCCGTCGTTCCTGTAACAAAGATGGTTTGATTTAGATGTTAGAAGCTTTTAATTGAATTATAAATGGCTGGCATGCCGCCCCGTTGTTCCTGTCATATACCGCTTGATACACATAACTAGAATGGGGGATAGCGCCCCACCAACTTTTCAGCTTCTTCGAGTCCCAAGTCAACTTCAAAATCACCGCACTTTTAAATTGATCTGATAACATATCGGAGAATTTCGAATATCTGGGACGTGTCTAGGTAGCTTCGTTGGTCAGAGCATTTCCCCTGTAAGGGACTGGTCGCGGGTTCAAGTCCCCTCCTAGATGTTCTCTTTTTTCAATCTAAATCTATTTAAGAATATGCATATCAGTCCTTTTAATAAGTTACAGTCGCCCTTAGAAGTTGCTATACACACCAACATATTTACAAACGATCTTTACATTTAAATAAATACTATATTTGCTGATAATTATAAAGTCTGTAGGTACGTAATCTGCAGAGGACAAATTTAACATTTTTCCATTTTTTGTTAACCAACACAAATTATGTAAAGTTTTAAAGCTAAGGTGATCGGTAACTTCAAATATCTTAAGTTTATACCGATGGCGACTGTACACTAAGCACATTGTATCATTTATAATAACGTCACCGTACATTTGACGATAGCACATAACAATCATTGTTCAGTCGACCTTGGTGAACAGCGTTAGGGTTATCTGAAATGATAACGGGTATCCCTCGACCTCTGGACACACATTAACCCTCCAATAATTCTAACGTTTTGTATTACAATTCCTTAGCTTGTTTATGTAATCGTATTATTTATCTACAATAATATCAATAACTTATGCTGAGTTCAATGACTGGTATGTGATCATTAAAAACGAATTATCAATTTGCTAACCACAAGCGGCGATAGCCCAGTGGCGTACGTAACGGACTGCCGAGACGAGGTCTCGAGTTCGATCCCCAGTCAACCTGGGCACACACCTCTGACTTTTCGTAGTTATGTGTGTATTAAAAAAGTTGATTATCGCTTGCTTAGTAATGAGCCCGGTAGATGGCAATATGCTCGCCCCCTATTACATTGGGACCTAAATATAACTGGCGAATCGTGGGATTCGTGGGTGTGTAATACACCTCTGCCTACCCTTTCGGGGATGCAGGTGTGAAGTTATGTTATGTATGTGATGAAGTTTTATCCTAAATACGAGTATAATTGGATTAGGAACAAGTTGAACTCTTACTGGTCAGACCATGATTTTCATTCCTATTAGTCTGAAGCCGGGTCCGGATGAGTGTAACGCGTAATGTAATCTATCGTGTATTGGAACACGAATCCGGCGTGTGGACAACACTACGAACATTACATAGCACGTTAGCATCATACTGTTGAAAGTAAATTACACGTAATCTTACATTAACTACGCGTCACACCCCTCTGGATCCAACTTCATGTGTTAATTTATGAAATTTCGACAACCTTATCGATCCTTAATCGATGAGGGCCGACTTCTTCAGGAAATTTGTGTCTGAAAGTATGGAGTGACCGGTGTAACACGGTGCAATGTAACATTCCTCGTCATAACAGCGAGTGGCAATGTACCTACGAGCAGCTCGTTGCACGTTGTCACGAATGCTCGCTTTGTAACATGTCACATTATGCCGGGTCCAGACGAGTGTAATCGTATCGTGTAATGAAAATGAATCTGGCGTATGGACGTCACTTATACATGTAACGCGTTACACCGAAGATAAAGTTTGAGAACCGACGCGACGTTTTATACACACGAAATAAGTAAGAAACAAGTCACAACAGTACTATATTTATATATAAATAATAACAGATAGCATAAACCGTTGGATAACTACTATAATCATACATTCTGTTGTCATTAAAAATCAATTAACATCCTCGGTTCATTTAGGTTATCGATAACAGATAAGAATGAGTGCTAGAAGTAAAATGAAACCAAAATACAAAAAGAACTTAATAGGTGATATTCGATTTTCGAGACCCTCTCAATGCATCTGAAGCCCGTAAATCCTTACATAGTAAAATGTTCGATAAATAAAATTTCGGGCATGTCGTCGAAGTTTTTAAATTTATTCCTCGAATTATAACGTCTTTGGCGTCTAAGCCAAACATTTGCATGGTGCGCTGCCCACAGTAACGTTAGCGTATGCATTTTATTTTTATAACAACAAAATTCACTATTACAACATAAACACAAAATCACCGTTTTGGTCGTTTTCTACAGGGTCTTGGCTTTCGCTGTGGTTGCCATTAAGAGATTCGAAAACTAGCGATAACGCAGGTCAAAAATGCCACTTGGCTACGCATCCCATACAAGCAATCTTTCGACGATATGAATCGTATGATTACAACAACATTGTCTTGCAAATTTCTCTTCGTTATCCATGGATCACGAGACATATCGACAAATAATGTCAGCCCCATACATTTTGAACTTTTCCACTGGCGTTATAGCAATGAAATGTGACTTTATCTAGGCCCCAAGTGCTATCCACTATTATCTCAGAGAAACAATATTAGGTTTCTAACATTGTTATAATTACGTATACATATATTATTGAATGGATGAGGCCCCCAAGATTTATGGAGCCCGAGCCAACCTCACCTGCAAGCCACAGGCAGGCTTTCCTTTCGGGGTTGAGAGTTCAGATGGTAGTCAAAGCTAAGATAAAGTAATAATGGAGGGAAATGCGAGTCATATTCTGACATCATCATCAGATAAATTTTGACGTCGCCAACATTCAACCCATATATATTAATGATCAATGACAGGGATTAGGCAGTCAATATACGTATGTATATCGCAATGACACTAGATCACGATGTTGGATCGCGATATTTATTGACTGTCTAATCCTCGCCTAAGTATGAAGTTCCAGTCATGGACAGACTACTGAATAGTACGGATGAAACCAGGTTTTAGATATGGGGGGAGAGGGGGGTTTATTGGTGGAACTGTGCGCAAATTCTGGTTGTATCCAAAGCTTGTACTTAGCCCGGGGTCCGCTCTCCTACCCTTTATCTTGATTTGGCTTTTTGACTTTTGACAGTACATATATTGAACGACTGAACCGATTTTGATTAAAGTTGCACTGTTCCGTATATTGGAAGTAAATGTAAGCCAATAAAAAATAAATTGTCACAACTTAACCAACAGTATCTGAGAAATTCGTGGACAAACACATAACTAAACTACACAAATGTTTTTGTACACTTGCTTGGTAGTCATAACAGATTATCATATTTAAATAGGTGCGGTTTCAATAAAAGCTAAATATATGTGTTGAATTTATGATCTCCTTTTTTAAATTCGATAAGAATCATTTATATATAACGCATAATACAGGAAAATATTACTACTTGTAAAAGTAATGATACACCTCTAAATAATATGTCATTAAAGTAATTATTATGCTGTAGGGCTCCACAGGAAAACTAGTGTGGACCGTGACATCTGCGAATTCTTTTTGCACAGAGGTCTTGAAAACGTATCGAAATACAATTTGCAGTTAAAAGTACGGGGTTCGAAAACCAAACTCGCTGATGTAAGGTAAACGCGGTTGATTTATACATTCCATCCCATTGTGGTAGGCAGAGACAATGCGGAAAGATCGGCTTGCTAAGATCCCGTCATACGCCTTTCGCTTCTTCTTTTATAATTATTTCCATACATGTACACCGATTGGTACTCTTGATCTCATGCCTCAAAAATCTGTTTAATCATTCTTTTTTCATCCATCCTCTCTACATTTTCAAATCACCTAATCATCCCTTCCTGTATTTAAGTAACTATATTTTCTACCAAACCACAACGTTCCCTTATCAAGCTGTGGTACTTTTCAGATTTATCGTGTCCACAACATTCAGTTTACTTTCATGCTTCTTCTGCCACTCTCAACATTCACTACCATACATATTACCTCCTACTCTACCTATCCCCCTACTATACATATTACTACTCCTCGATGTATAGCCATTCTCGCCTCTTCAGATACCTTCTGGAAGCTCATATTTTTTTTATACCACTAAGGTGGCAGACAAGCACACGGCCCACCTGATGGGAAGCGGTTAGCAACACCAGTGGCGTCACACTCGCGCTGCCGACCCTGTAAAGGAAAGGTGATGGGAAAGGAGTTTGGGAGGGGATGGGAAAGGAGTTTGGGAGGGGATGGGAAAGGAGTTTGGGAGGGGATGGGAAAGGAGTTTGGGCTCCGGCACTCTCACTCACCAAACGGAATGCAACAGTTCAAATACTGTTACTTGGCGTCGATATTCTGTGAGAGGGTGGTGCTTCCCCGGTCGAGTCGGCCCATTCATGCAACGGCCAAAATGACTGTTGCATGACTCTACCACCTAAAAAGGTCTTGACTCTACCACCTAAAAAGGCCCTAATCACTAGATTTCCTGCCAAAACTCTTCGCTTAATATAAGTCATACTTTTCATATCTCTTCGTATCCCTTGTTACTTTTTATATCATCATCATCATCTTAATATGGTTTCCAGTTGCATTCGAGGTTATCACCTCGGATGCTGGGATACGCATTCCAACTCTTTCTTTCCATTTGGTTTATCTTGGCTTTTACGGAAGCGACTGCCGTCTGACCCCTCTCCCCCCCCCCTCCCCCTCCCACTAACGCCAGGAGGGAAACTAGCGCATGAGCCTTGTTCATAAATTCCTTAATCATTCTTTAATGTAGGTAAGGACGATTGGAAAACCATGGTGATAATACCAATGCCGATAGCTAATTAAATGCGAAACACGAACCTGTGTCTTTTATAATGCATGTAAGAATACTGTAATTGACATTCGGAAAAGGTCAATAAATTCGTGTACGAACCGTTCAATGAAACCAAAATTATGTTAACCTCTTACTAACAGCACAGCCAAAAAAAATATAGTAGGTATGTGAAATTTGGGGTGTGTGTTGGGTAACCTCCTCGAGTGTGGCTCCGATTCCGATCCCGCTGCAGTCCGGGGGGAACGGAATCGGAGCGGCCGGTACACCCTGGGCGGCGGTCAATGGCTTCCCCTTCACCCCTTCATAGGGTTGGCATTGATCGTCGGCCAATACCCAACGTGGCGGGAACACATCGCTCTCCGTACTCCTCTGCTTTCAGAGGAGACAGGATGAGCGATGCTGTTAGTGGTGAGATTGCCCAGGGTCAGTCGAGGTGCGAGGGATATGCTCTATGGGTAACCTTACACCCCGGCGTCTGAAGACCCGAGACGGCGTGCGGTTTTAGTCGGTGTTATAACCGCCCCCGCTGGCCGGCGGGGGGGGGGGGGTATCCGAAGGAATTTCCGCAGGATAAAAAAAAAAAAAAAAAAGGTATGTGAAATTTGTATAATATTATTTCCTAGGAAAATAGGCTATTGTCGATATTCTCACCTACCCACTACTACGTAGGACCGAATACAGTGTCACATTACAGGCGTGATTTTATGTATGTTAACCTAGCTTTACTTTGGGATTCTGGGGTTTACCCAGGGCTTAACCGGCAATGGATACTTGGGGAGGACACCGTGTGGTTTTATTCGGTCTAATTTTGTATTCGCCTTTAGCTCTCTTCATGATGGGACAATGACCCAATATACGTAAGATGTAATCGCCGTTCAAGACCAACAAGAGAATAATAATTGATCGTGATACTTTGTCTAGCACAGATAGCACTCAAGCACTTTAAGTATCTGTATACTTTGCATGCAGGCACTTTGCTAACAACATCTGGGACTAACACTGATGATGATGGTAATATTAAAATAATAAAAAATAAATAAATAAAAAGAGCGACGTGATTGGTTATAATTGTCAATAGATAGCCTAAAACAAGCTAAGCCTATATTTTTATTTTTAAATTGAGCGGTTTTTTTACTTATTTTATTTTCAAAATTTACGGCCATCTTTGATTGGCATTTTTTTTCATAGTGTAATTTATTCTACTCATTGATGTTTATATTACCACAGATTACATAATATTATTCTAATATATGACTAATAATGATTCAACTAGGCAATTTCATTTGATACCTACCCATATTCCACCATTTTGTAGAGGCGTATCAATGTGTGTATAAACTATCAGATAAATCAGTCAACAGGAAGGGAGTAAAATTTCAATTATTTTTGACCCAAACAACCAAAAACAACCAGGGTAAAGTAAATTTTACCTTTACAAAATGCGAGTTAGTAACCCATCGCGTAGCTTTTTTTTTGCGTGTGGAAACCCCCACGGGTTTCACCCCATCGGTACCGATGATGGGGTGGGCGTGTCGGAATCGGACCGACTAAAACCACACGGTGTCCTCCCCAAATGTCCATTGCGGGGCACCCCGGGTAAGCCCTCGAAAGGATAACCCCAGGGTTACCGGCGGACTTTGGCCGTCACCGTGGCTTCGTCTGGTGGGGTCCGGTTTTATCCCGCGTCGGTCCCATCGCGTAGCTAATTATATTTTCATCTTTTACTGCATTGGGGCACGCAAGTTATAAGCTGCGGGACAGTTCCTCTCGCCCTTTATCCCGTGGCAGGATGTCATCATCGTCTTTATTTAGGTTCCCGGTTACATCTCAGCCGGGGTGCGAGGGAAATGCCTAATGGGTAATAACCTTACACCCCGGCGTCTGAAGACCCGAGACAGGCCATCGGGGTGTATCCGAGGGTATTACCGCAAGAAAAAAAACTACTTTTATGGATGCGACCGCCCTGTGACCTCCGAACCCCGAGAGGAAACCCCGCGCCAGTGAGGGTCCTGAAGGTGTTGGTAGGGCCTTTTCATGGATGGATATATCTAATGAACAATAAAGTTAGTTAGATAAATATTTTTATGAACAAACATCTCATGGTGTCATAATTTTATTGTGAACTAGATCACTGCTTACCTGAATTATTTACTGAACTTACGTTTGACCCTGGCCCACCTACTTTATTTACAATTTATATTGTAACGCAAGATTATTTGCATGAATAGTATTTTAATTTAGAAGTACGCACATTATTAGGTACAAGTAGTCTCATGAGGGGGCCCGATGACTCCAAATGGGAGACTCTACGCGGGGATCATGCGGTCCATGGCCCTGTATGGGTGGCCAATATGGGCGGAGGCCCTGAAGGCCGGAATTGTGCGGATGCTGCACGCTCCGCAGCGGGTGATGGCCATCAGGGTCATCCGCGGGTACCGCACGATCTCCTTCGAGGCGGCGAGTCTCCTTGCCGGAACTCCGCCATGGGACCTGGAGGCGAGAGCCCTTTCGCAACTGTACCAGTGGCGAAAGGAGGCGCGGGAGCAGGGACGGAATCCCGAGCCTCGAGAAATCGAGGCCGTGCAGTCCCAACTCCGCCAGGCCATCGTGGTGGAGTGCAAGGAACGACTTGGGCGACCAAGCGCAGGGCACGCTGCAATAGCGGCGGTAAGGCCCATCATGGAGGATTGGCTAGAGAGGCGACACGGAAGCCGGAGGCGCCGAGGCGTGACCTCGTGGCAGCCATCGGGGTGGGAGTCCTCTCGCTCGGCAGCATGATTGCGGCAATGGTGCGGAGCGCGAGCGCGTAGGCCGCCGCCACCTCCTTCTGGCAACCTCTCTTCCGCAACATGCTCGCCGCGCGTCGCAGGCGATTCAGGCGCCGGAGGTCGCTCAACGACCTCCGTCCTCCATGAGCGCAGGCCTGAGGGTGGCACGTGAGGCCGCCTGTCAACCCAGCAGAAGCAGGCCGGGACGGTGGGGCGACAAGCGCCCCTCCCCCAAACCGGGGCAAGACGGGGACACCGTGGTTCCCAAACCCGAGGGGGCCATCTTGAAACCGGAGATGGCCCGGGGTCAGTCTGGCTGCGAGGGATATGCTCTATGGGCAACCTAACACCCCGGCGTCTGAAGACCCGAGACGGCGTGCGGTTTTAGTCGGTTCAAGCCCGACATAACTGCCCCCGCTGGCCGGCGTGGGGGTATCCGAAGGGATTTCCGCACGAAAAAAAAAGTACCAGTAGTCTTGACAGACGTTCAGACCGATTCTTTTCATTTTTTAAATCCTATTACGCGATTGTGTATAGAAACCATACAGATCGAATTCAAATAATTCAGAGGGGCTTGTGGTCAAGGGATTGCAAGGTTAAGTAATACTAACCTCGTCAGCCTTAGGATGGGTGACCATCCTTAACACAATGAGACCCCTCCGTGCGTGGGAGCACGATGAGCCGTCGGTCTCGGTCACCATTCATTCGTTACGAGAATTCGTTACGGTTTGCTATAATAATATATAGGTAACCAGGCGACATCTTTATGACTCGGATATAGCCTTTGACATTGACACACAATCAGAAGCCAGAAAAATATCTTTACTATGACGCAAACACGCAGAGATTCCTGTGATCTCATCCATGCTTAGGTTATTCGATATTTTAATCAAATAGGTTTCCCACCCATTACCACAGAATAAATAATAGTACAAGTACAGAAGACCCTCTGTTTTGATGTTCACGAATGCCGCCTTTTTACGTGCCTATTAATTATTATTAGCAACGGACCGCACGCCAGCCGCGCCGTCGTTGAGTTCTATTGCCCGGCGCGAAGGTCGACATTACTCTGCAAGGTGCGGAGTAATGCCGAAGATAGGGTTGTCATTTTTTTAAACTTCGTCGGTGGCAAACGAGCGTACGGTCCGCCTGATCATAAGCGGATACGGTAGCTTTGCACTATTATCTATTCTGTGGCGCAAGCATCTACTATGTCAGAATAAGGTACCCGTCTAGCACAACCATGCTTATTGCTTGGCAACTCTCGTTGCAGGACATAACGACACCCGTCACTTTTTCACAGTAGTGCACAAAACGAGATCCGGGGGGTATCCGAAGGGATTTCCGCACGATAAAAAAAAAAAAAAAAAAGGTACCTTTTTATTTTTTATTTTTATATGTGCGGAAATCCCTTCGGATACCCCCCCACCGGCCAGCGGGGGCGGTTATGTATGTCGGGCTTGAACCGACTAAAACCGCACGCCGTCTCGGGTCTACAGACGCCGGGGTGTAAGGTTACCCATAGAGCATATCCCTCGCACCCCGACTGACCCTGTGCCATTCGCAGTTTATAGTCTAGGAGCTAGCTACCAAATTCATTAAAAAAGAAAAAACAATATATTTACTTACTGATGACTTTTTATTCTATTATATATTATTATATACTATTTTATTTACGTAAGTAAATACTAAAGGTAGGTAACGCGGGCGTGACCTGTATTTATTGCTTACTTAACTACAAATGTCTTACTTTTATATACTTTTTTTTTACCATCTTTAAATTGCCGGTTGTTAAATTTAATTGTTGCATATATGCGAAACCTACAAAACAATTTTAATAAATATTCCACTGGGAAACATGCACATGGCGATTGTGGAGGTATATTTCTAAAAAGTTCTATAAGTTTGCTGCCTGGATTACTTTGAACACAATTTTCAAAATTTTCTATGAAAAGGGTTTCTAAATTTTGTACATACTCTATAAAATCTTTTGGTGGCATTTTTAAGCTGCCATAAAAACTAGATTGGTTGTTGAATGCTTTGTATCTAGTAAATAGATTAGTCTCGTCTAAGCCTGCAACTGATCTTGAAATTTCATCTATTAAATCATTTGAAATTTCATCTATTAAAAACGTGCAATCCGAATTTTGGTCATTGTTTCTGCAACCCGCAGCAATGCAATATTTCGTAGCCCTTATTTTATACATCGTATACAATATGCGCTTGCGACGTTGATATGCGGGAGACACGCGCGCGAGTGTCGCGGCCCACGGCGGAGCAACCACTGAATAAGCAGCCCCGGGGTTGCCGCCGGCATGTACTTATAATTTCTCGCAGATCAGCGGAGTGACACCCCCCTGCCATTACGCAACGGTCGGTAGGTATATACGAGTAAGAGACGTGGTTATACAGACTGGTTTACAATTACTATTATTGCGAACTAGTTGAGCTCCCAATCTTGAGAGCAACACCTGCGCCAGAGCAGATCTGTTGTTTAGCAGGAGAACCGACTTGCAAAAGAGGTTGGCTTGAGGGTTAAAGATGTTGGTACGGCCCTGTGGACTGTTTTTTTTAAATTTAGGACACGTCAATTTGACTGCACCTCGCCTGATGGTAAGCTGAAGGTAAAGTCTCAGGAAAGAGGGTCACCATTACATACACGTACCATGTTAACAATGGTGGCACTCAGCTTGACGGCCTCATCAGAAGAGGATTGTCGTCGCAGCACCGCGTGACACCCACCGGTCCCACTAGTGCTGCGACCACAATCCCCCTGCCCGGCTATGCACTTGCTGACCCCTGAACGCAATCAAACCGAAATTGGATTACTATGGAAGGTTTTTCGCAATCGTGCACGGTGGTACCCACCCGGCCGAATTTTGTGACAAATTTGTGTCATCAAATTTCTACCACCAGTAAATGTCTCTATGTTTTTAAGTTTTTTTTCTAGCGTAATGTCCTCTAGATATATTCATGATGGTAATAATAGTTTATATCACACATCACTACATAACAAATATTTTTGTCAAAATGTTGCACTAAAATTTTCACCATAAATACATTAATAAGTAGCTACTTACGGATCCATCAAAAGGCGGAAGCTGCATAATGTCGAAACTACGTTCAATTGTCCTAATTAGCTCAGCCGGGAATCGAAGTCGCTAGAATAATTACAACCAAACCAGTACGGATCAAAACGGACAACCGACAACATTAGTCCCGATACATAAAAAACGGTAGCAGGACATTTTTTTATATCTACTTATTTTCTTGTTTTGTTCTTTTCTCACTTTCATTTCTTTCCCACTTCTCCTTCACAGGGGAGTGGGAGACGCTTCTGGTGTTGCAATTGTTCATAAACTACGATAAATACTTACCTTTTTGCTACTTTAATAGTGTATAAAGGTAGCAACTAATTTCTTGAACTCAATGTCTCCCAGTTTATTATTCATTATGATTGCTGTACTCAAAACAAATCGAAACAACCCTCACCAAAATATAGTAAACAAACCCCTTAAAAAGACTTATAAAGACCCTTCTGTTGTCTCTTCTATGTAAGTCCTCGGATCCTCTTCCTCTTTTAGGTGGGCACCTAAAAGCGGATCCGAGGACTTACATACAGGCGCAGATACGGGGATACATATAATTTGAGCCCCCGTCTCGACAAAAACAAAATTCTGAATTGACCGGTATCATGAAAGTTACAAACCGGTAAACGAAATCTTGTATCCGCGCATGCTTAAATAATACCTAGGTACCTGCCATAAAAAGTTACCTTATTTTTTTTTTTTGTCGTGCGGAAATCCCTTCGGATACCCCCCCGCGTGCCAGCGGGGGCGGTTATGTCGGGCTTAAATCGACTGAAACCGCACGCCGTCTCGGGTCTACAGACGCCGGGGTGTAAGGTTGCCCATAGAGCATATCCCTCGCACCCCGACTGACCCTGGGCCATCTCCGGTTTCGAGATGGCCCTCCGGTTTCGAGGAGTTTCCTTTTCATGCCATAAAAAGGTACCTCGTTGTGAAAAAGTTGCCGCGAAGACTGATATCTAAATTAAACCAACCCTCACCAAAATACAAAAAACATAAGTAACCCTTTCTTAAACTTGCTTTGTCATCACGTTATGGAACTTACCATAGTAAGTACCATAAGTAGGTACCACATTATGTGAAAGTTGCCGCAAAGACTGGCACTCAAACAAATCAAACCAACCCTCACCAAAATGAGCAGAACCCTTTCAAAAATCTTTGTTCCAAGGCCTTTATGCTATTTCAAACAAAAGCTGTTCCCATTCAAAATGTTAAGAAACTTACATAGTACCATAATATGGTACTTCGTGGTGTGGAAGTTCCAGCAAAGATTGGCGCGACAAACTCCTCCTAAATCAAGAAACATATTATTAACATATTTTTTCTAGTCGCAGAAAGAACTAAAGAAGCACCTTATTAAATCCCAAGGACGCGCAGGTTTTCTTATCAATAAACGAATTTCAATTACAGAATAATGTTTTAGAATGAACCATTTTGAATTTTGGACGCGGACGGTCGCGTATGAAAGATTTTAAACATAGAAGGCGGTCAGCGTCTTTACGTCTACTGTCAACCTGGGTTTTCTAACTGATGGACAGAACTTGAATGAAAAGTTAAATGACAGTGGAGGAAGCTCGTAAAGTATGCTGTTGGCTTGGCTCTACCTACCCCAGAAGAAAGGAGGAAGGCGTGAGTTGACATGGATAGATATATGTTATAGAACATGGCAGTCACATTTGGTCTTCGAGTGATAGAGCAGCCTGAACAGACCTGTGTCTAGATGTTCCAGCCTAACCTTATCTGTACATTATGAAAAATCTTATTGATTTTGTCTGCACCATGAGCAGAACAAATACAAACATACACACATACCGAAATTTTATTGAAGTGAAACTTCTTTATTGGCGTTGGAAAAAAAATTACCGTCACATTTTTCCGTTACGCGCCATCTTTTAAAAAAAAGTTGATTTATTCGACTGATAGTGATCAGCAAAATCAAAGGGTTTATTTTAATTCTAATTCCAGTGAATTTCTAAAAAAAGTAAGTAATTATATCTCTTTTTTTAAAACGTGGGGGTGATTATGGTATTTATTTATTTCAAGTTATTTAAGGTTAATCTCAATTTTTGATTGTAACTATCGGTCAATGTATATATAATTCCATTAAAACTAGTTGCTGTACTAATCTTAGTAGTAATAAGGTAAAATGAAATAATTGTATTATTTGTATTCATGTCTATGATAATAAAAGCCTTTTGTTAAACTTTATCTAATTTAACTTTATTTAACCAATTTCTGTAAAGTTGCATTATAGTAGATCATTTTTCGAAAAATAAGGTCATAAAGAAGTTTCACTTCTTACCTGTGTACACTAGTACATGCACACATTTTTTTAAATAAACGCATTCGTTTAGGTTTCTTGACAATTATTTCCAATATATACACATTTTATACTCGATCAAATACGTAACTTGTCCCCTCCCCACGCCCCCTCCCCTGGACGGTGATTATAGTAACTCTTCACACAACCATTCGCGTTACTACACCGCCATTTAGATAACAGATGCGACAGAATGACTATAACCGCGATAAATTTGTCATACCACAATAAATGTATCTAATATCTTTAAACGAGCAATTCTTGTAAATATATTATATATCAGAAGCTCGGAAACGGCTTCAATGATTCGCATGAAATTAAGTATGCAGGAGTTTCACGGGCGGTAAATCGATCTAGTTAAGAAAGTCACAACTCCAGAGTTGTGACTTTCAAACAGAATTTTCAAAATCGGACTTTCCACGTAGGAACGTTTTCTAAAAATTAAACCTAACTAGATCGATTTACCGCCCCTGAAATAAACCCCATACTAAATTTCATGCGAATCATTGAAGCCGTTTCCGAGCTTCTGATATATAATATATTTACAAGAATTGCTCGTTTCTGTTTGCATGCCTTCTGAGCGTGTAAAGTTTGGTCACAGTGTCTCGAGCGGTTATTATGTAATTCCATCTGGAATTTTTTTAACGGTGATCATTTCTCTGTGGTAGCATTAATTTTTTCAAAATATATCCATAAACCTTCCTCTGCTTGACCTCTTTAATCATGCCAAATTTGGTTCTGATTGGATTAGTAGTTTAGGAGGAGACCTGTGACAAAGAAAATCCTGAAGTCTGGTATGAGGAGCTTTCGTTCGACTTCGTCTCACTCAGCTCAATTACGGTTACTAATATTCTTTAAAAAAGAACTAGGTACTTAAGTACAGTACTCAACTTTAGTTTTGACACAGAAAGCAAGCAAGAAGAGTGAGTGTCCGTCCGGCTAAGGTCGGCCTAGCCTCCGACCTAACCTCGTTTCTGTAGAGCGTTCGGTGTATCGCATAGCGCATGTTTACGTATTGATATCCTTTAGAATAGTTAAAACCGAAGCTATAGTTTTCATATAAACACAAACGGTTTTAACTTCGCTATAAAGGTACCAAACTGTCAGTCCGGTAAACGATAACGAGAACGCAGTACAAAAACCGGCAATGTGCGACTCGGACTCGCGCAAGAAAGGTTCCATACCTTTATCTATACAATGTGAGCCCCCCTTAATTTATTTTAATTATCCATTTTTAAAGTGAATATAGCGTTTTACCCTTTGGGTACGGAACCCTGAAAACGAAGCAAATCAGTCTTAGCCGAACTCTTACTAATTCTTCCAGGGTGAAACCAAAAACCGGGAACCTAGCCGAACTCTTACTAATTCTTCCAGGGTGAAACCAAAAACCGGGAACCTAGTGAAATTAGTTAAGAAACCTAGAAGGTACTTTCATCCAATGTGTCAATGAACGAAGCACGCGTCTATTTAACCTTGTTGCCAGTCCATTATATCATTCGTCATACGTCACGCATTCAACACATAAACATAGTTTTGTTTGTATAGATTGCGTTGTAATTTAAATATTAATTAAACCAGTCATGTGCTCGTTTATCTAAATCAAATAAATTTAAGTAGGTACTCATAAATGTTTCGTTATTTTACAACTTTCCCATTTTTTTTCTTGATAAGGACGTAGTTTAATCAATTGTGTTTACACAAAGATAAGGCTGAGAGGTTGAGAGGCTCATGTTATGTCGTGAAATCGTCGGATGCTTTGCAATATCAATGATCATACAAAGACAAGCTATCGAATCGAGACAATGACTTCTATGTATACATACTAATAGACCACAACCCGACCAATAACTTTTTATAACTGTCAAACAGATGACTTAACAAAAAGGCGCGCTATGTTTATACAGATAGCAATAAAAATGCATTAACTCATTTATCTAGTATTTGCGTCCCGTGCCAAATTCTAAATTCAAAATTCATTCCCGTCTAACTCCCGAACCGTGACAGAACTTTTGAACAACATAAACAGCGTGTCTTACTAGCAGTATACACATTTAGACGCCAAAAATCCGCCATTTGAACTTTTTATATGACTGGTTGAAAGTTTAAAACACAGCGTTTTAGTGAACAAACATGTCACGCTAAAACAATTGTAACAGATACGGTTAAAAAATTAAAAATATCATGTAACAGACCCATTCGTTACAGTAAAAACTACGATAATGGTTCTGTTTACGGCAATGAACTTCCACCAACCATAACACCTCTTTGATGCATAACGTGACATAAATTTGGTGAATTTCTTCAAGCTTTAGTATAAAAACGTCTATGGAAAGTCTGCTGGGATATTGGACTATTCAAATGCAGTGAATTGTTCAAATACTTTAAGAATCAATTGCCACTGAAGAACAGCGGCTGGAAATTGTTACTAGAAGTAGTTGCGAGAAAGTTCGTGAAGTCTTTACCTTTGAATGACTATAAATTTGAACTCACGTAGAAAAGATTCAAAATGGTTTGTAATATTTAAAACTTAAATATTAAAAATTGTTATATAATGTTAAAAGTAAGCTTATGTGCTATTCCAGCCTATAATCTATTTCTGTTTCAAATTTTATCCAGATCCGTTCTGGTTTTATGTGATTGAGTATCGAACCCAAACTTTCTCATTGGAAAACTGTGGTCAAACAATCTCACCTCTTGATGCTGTATCAAGAGGTGAGATTGTTTGACCACAGATTTTAGCCGTAATTACATGGATAAAAGTCTTCGTATTGGTGTACATAAATCAGTTGGGCATTTACGAGAGCGGGATATGACATAACTGTATATTTTCAGCGAACAACACAAGCCAGGTGATTATATAAAACAAAAAAAACATACTAAATCTTTGCCTTCAAAGAAATTACCTCAAATGCTATTTTCATCAACGACGCGTTATTTTTGTGACGCCTAAGATCTGACATAATACGAAATAATAATAGAGAAATTTCATATGAATAATAACTAAAGAATGTCTGTCCAATGCGTATATTCGTCCTCTTATTTTTTTTTTTTTTTTTTTTTTTTGAAGATTTTTGGCTTGGTTACAAGACCTTTAAGCCATGTCTTTATTTATAATAGTTTTGTTTATTCACTTCCATAGTTCACTTCACATTACATTCACAAGCTTCACAAGTCACAATACACTGCGTTTTTAAACTTTTACTATGGTGTTTTTAATAAATTTAAATAATGAATTATAACATTGTTTGTTTTTTAATAATTCGTACAAGTGGCGGGAGGAATTATTTGCCATAATATCACTTAATTCACTGGCGAGTATTAACCTGTGCATATTCCACTTTTGACAGCAGAAGAGCACGTGTTCGATATCTGCTTGTGGCACATTACAGTATTTGCACCTATTATCGGTTATAATTCCCAGCCTTGCCAGGTGGAAGGGAGTGGTGGAGTGTCCGAATCGAAGCCTGTTCATAGTTGTTATGTACTCTCGACTTGCTGACGTCAATTTGTAGTACCAAGGTTTAGTAGGTATCTCTTCTTGAATTTTCCCATACCACTTTCCTTTCTCATCTTGATCTTTCTTCCACATATCTCTCCAGAATCCCAATATTTCAATTTTTAGAGTGTAGTAATAATCTGTCAGTGGAATGTCCATTACACATTTAACATTTAAAGCGTTAATCCCTTCAAATGCAGTTTTATCTGCTATCTCATTACCAGAGATACCTTTATGTGAAGGTATCCACATAAAGACTACCTCTATTTCTAGTAAATGTAATTTATATATAATCTCTTTAATAAGATACAGAATATAGTTTGTTTTATAGTTAATTTTTAAATTATTTAAACCTTCTACTAGGCTTAAAGAATCTGATAGAATTAAAAAGTATTTACACGTTTTCAAATGAATTATTAATTTTAAAGCTTCTAAAACGGCATATGCCTCTGCTGTGAATATTGAACAATTGTTATCCAAAACGAAACTTTGAGAAAAATTGGTTTGTGGATCAAACACTGCAGATCTCACATGCTCTTACTACCGTCAGTGTACAAAGTATAATAATGAGGATTCTCTTCTAAGAATTGTAACATGTCAGAATTACAGGAAATTTTGTGAGTTAAAATAGTAATAGGATGAAGTATACTTTTGAATGAATGAGAATAACATGGCCATTGTGACTGTTTTCTAACATGAGTGCATTTTTCATGAATTTGCAGAAAAATTCTACATATCTGAGGAGAGATATCTCTTAACAATTCGTCTGCGGAAGTTAATGGGCCTGATATACTAATAAGGTGAGGAACTATTTTATGTTTAACTTCATTATTTTCTAGTGCTAACAGTTTCAGACAATATCTTTCAATTAGTAGAATCCTCCTTAGTATAAGAGGCATAATTTTGGTTTCAACCTCCATTGCTCTAATAGGAGTAGAACACATTGCTCCAGAAATAGTTCTCAAAGCCTTGTTTTGAATCACATCTAATCTATGTACATAAGGACTATTTACATAAGCTAGAGTACTGTAATCAAAGTGACTCCTTACAATTGCTTTATATAACAGGGACAATATATTGGGGTCTGCACCCCAAGACAAACCAGCTAAGCATCTAATGATATTAACACCTTTAAGAGCATTTTGAGAAATGTATTTAATGTGTTGTTCAAAGTTTAACTTCTGATCCAAAATAACACCTAAAAATTTATGTTGATTAGCTCTATCTATTATGTCACCATTGTATATAACATCTGTACGGGGAGTCTCATCACTAAAAATCATCACACTACTTTTACCAGCATTAATTTTCAGATTTAAAATATCTTGGTAATAGTTCTTGAGTTCATGTAAGGCTAAATTAATATTGTCTATTGCTTTAGTTATGTTGTTATCAGAACTATAAAGAACCAGATCATCTGCAAATTGCAGAATCTGTACATTTTTCAAATTTACATATTTACATATTTCAGAAGTATACAAATTATACAATAAAGGTGAGAGTGCTGCACCTTGCATTGTCCCTTTAGAGGCCTCTTCTGGGCCATACAGAATATTATTGTGTCGTACATACAGGACTCTCTTGTTTAAAAAATTGTGTAACCATTTAGAGATTTCACCAGGTATGCCTAGGCTACCAGTTAAAATCTTAACTAAAATCCCAGGGTCGAGACTATCAAATGCACCTTGTACATCCAAAAATACACAAACAGTATTTAATCTTAAATTTTTGGCTTTTTTCAGGTCTGTTATAAGTGAGGTGAAACTATCTACACAGCTGCAGCCTCTTCGAAAACCATATTGGATCCGTGGAAGAAAATTATTTGTTTCAACATACCAATCAAGACGATTTTTGAGCATGTTTTCGAATATCTTACCGAGACATGACGATAAAGAGATAGGTCGATACGAACTGGGTAGTTCAGGTGGTTTATCTGCCTTTAAAATGGGAATGACACATTGTGTTTTCCATTGTGTAGGGATGATTTTTTGTAGCCAGAGCATATTTAGAATTTTTAAAAATAACTGTTGTATGGACACATGAAGATTTTTAATTAAAATGTATGGAAAATCATCAAGACCTGGAGTTGTATTTTTCCTGGTTTGTAAGCTCATCATAAATTCACTCCATGTAAAAGTATCTAAGAGAAACATTGATTTGGGATTATCATTATTCACATTAAAATAATTGCAATATGAACTAAAATCTATCAAATTATTGCTGTCTGCTAATTTAGACAAAAATGGTTGAACAAACTCATCCTTATAAGATTTATTGCCAGCTTTTACACCCTTGAATCTTTTAATTAAATTCCAAATCTTGCTTATTGGAGTAGTTCTGTTGAAAGTGTTACAGAAGTCATTCCAACCACTCTTTTTCTGCTCGGAAATAGTCCGCTTTTTCAAAGCGTCCAATCTTTTATAATTGATGTAGTTTGCTATAGTTGGATCACTTCTATATAATTTCAAGGCATTGTATGACGTTTTAACACTTTTCTCACAAATATCATTCCACCAGGGTGATGGAGGCCTACTTTTAAAATCACTAGTTTTTACGAATTTTGGGATAGCGAGTTGTTTAAGTTTGTCTAGACGAGAGCAAAAGTCTAAATATACAGACATTGGATCTTGTTCATCAACTGTTGATGTCATGTCAGTGAAAATATTTTGAGAGAGGTCACGAAATTTATTCCAATCTGTTTTATTATACAAATATTTATCAACCGGTGGATTGATTTGATATTTGTCAGTACTCAGTGCAATACTAATAATTGTTGGGTAATGGTAACTACCCATAGCATTATCATGCAAGGACCATTTACAAAGTGGTGCCAAATTCGGACTAACAAAGGTAACATCTATTGCAGATGGGTTATGCCTAGGACTATTAACAGTAGTGAAGCTACCATCGTTTAAAATACATAAATCACAGTCATCTATCACATTGTACAAATCTCGACCGCGCCCTTTCGTACTTAGACAGCCAAAGGCAATGTGGTGGGCATTGAAATCTCCACTAACAAGGATGGGCTTTGGAAGACTACCTATCATGTTGCATAATCTATTTAATCTTATATGTCCACTTTTAGGAGGACAATATACATTTAAGATAGTAATATTACCAATTTCTGTGGATATTGAAATAGCAATTGTTTGTATTTCTTCATAGAAAGTTGTATCTAAAACATTGTATTTTAAATATGGTTTTATTAAAATTGCTACACCATTATGATCATTCACAGAATTTTTAAAGTAAATATTAAACCCAGGTATTTTAAACTGTTTATTATTGTTTTTAAACCATGTCTCATTTAGTAAACAAATATCTATATTATTTTCATGTAAAAATTTGATTAATAGGCATTTTTTACTATTGGCACTTTGAATATTATATTGTGCAATACGTAAGTTAGAACTTATGTTACTGGCACTTATATCCATTGTTTAAGATGATAAATTTTTAAGTAACATTTGTTTTATGGATGTTGTGGTGATAGGCACATCATCCATTCTGTTTCCTAGTTGTACTAAAGTTTGTACAAGGGCCATTAGAATATCATTATTACCTATGACTTGTTTAATTACATCTGAGGTAGAGCTTTTCTTCTCAGTCTGAGATTTCTCAGTTGTATTTACATTAGAGCTATTTACAATATTATTTACTCCTGTTTTATTAAGTGTTTTATTTACACTATGGGACTTTTCTGGTAAAAGAGGAAATTCTTTAACATCATTTTTATTAGTTTTAACTACACTTGAATAACTTATTTTTTCTTTTTTTTCTACTATCTTCCTCATTTTTACTGGACAAGTCCTAGCTACAGCCAAATGAGTTCCACCACAATTAACACAGCATAATTCATTAGGCTTGTCACAATCTTTATAAGAATGATCACCTGCACAACAGCTGCAGCGCTGTTTACCATTACAAACCTTAGCAGAATGATTAAATTTGAAGCAGCGATAGCACTGCTGCAGAGGTGGGATGTATTCAGACACTCTGTATGAGAATAAATCATATTGGACATTATTTGGTAAGATATTTGATAGAAATGTTATGCTGACTGTCTGCAGTGGGGCCCAGCTGGACCCTACTTTCTTAGTAAATCGGCGTACTGCAACTATTTCATATATTGAGGAGAGCTTCAAATATAATTCCTTATTGGAAATGTTTGTTGGTACATGTCTAATTATACCTATGCGCTCAATTTGTGCTGCAGGTATAAAGGCTTTAATTTTGTATTTCTCTAGGAAATGTTCATTTTTAATAAAATTGTTTGCAGTATTATATTGTTTGAATATAACACCAATTCGATTGGCATTAATTCGCCTTATAGCTACCACTCCCTTTACTTCCGATGCAAAAATATGGTTTAAGTAAATAGGGCTCTTATTCCCTATACGGTCTTTGTCACGGCTTTCCACGAACACATTGAACTCGGTATAATTAGAATTTTCTGGATAGAGTCTTTTATAATTAGGTTTGAAAAAAGGCAAATAACTTTTTTCACTTTCCTCACCACTGTCGCCAGTCCTAACATTGTCTTCCTTCCTCTTCCTCACTTTAGGATTCGGGGGAGTATTAACACCCCCGCCTTCGTCCTCCTCCATTTTGAGCAAGGGCTAAACACTATTTTTAATACTATGCAGGGTTTGTACAAGTATTTACAACTTTAAATATAAATGTTGAAAGAATTGAAAAAAATCGCGCCCACTCTTTTCAATTTCCCGCCTCGGAATCCCTCGTCCTCTTACAATCCCGGGTAGGGTTGCCTAGCCGGAAAATAAATTATCTTGGCAAAAGCCCTGACTTTTCAATAAATTTCCCAACATTATTTTTTCAAGGCAGCTAAAATATTTACTTAATGTTCAAAAAAGCTTGTCGATCTAGTAATATGCAGTATGCTGTAGTGAGCTAAATTTATTTAATGTTTATTTATTTTAGCTTCGCCCGTGGCGTATTTCGAACCCCCATTATAAATATAAATAAATAATAAATATACTACGACATTCTACACAGCGCTTTCTAGACCCAAAGTAAGCATAGATAGTTTAAATAGCTTTTGTTATGGGATCCAGAATGCGGATAAATATACTTATATACTTTTTATTTTTCAAATACATATTATACATAGAAACACCCAGAACAATACAAATCGACATATTCATGCATACAAATATTTGCACTGAGCTGGAATGACTAAAACCGCACGCCATCTCAGGTCTTCAGACGCCGGGGTGTAAGGTTGCCCATAGAGCATATCCCTCGCACCCCGACTGACCCTGGGCCATCTCCGGTTTCGAGATGGCCCCCTCGGGTTCGTCGTAGCAGTCGAATGCACTACGCTACGTCACAGAGCGTAACACCAATGCACCATTGCCACCCTTTAACTTTAACCCATATATACCCGATTTTTATTAGTTTTAATTTTAATGTATGGGAAACTGCGGAATTTATTACTGCTCCGCTCCCTTGGGAGTTGGAGTTGAGCTTTGTTGACATCTTTAGACTTCGCTCAGGTAGGGTGAAGTGATATTGAGTTTTGTTAGTTCATTTATCGTTATAATAGCATTAATCCCGGTTTTCAATCATCCAAAGCTTATACTTCAGAACCCGGGGTCCGGTCGCCTACTCTTTATCTTCATTTAGCTTATCTTGACTTTTGCAGGAGTGACTGCCATCTGACCCCCCAATCCTTAAAGGTAAGCCTATGCCAATAGCTCGTCCGTTAATTAGCATGTGTAGCCACTGGAAGCCCCCCATACACCCAAAAATATAAATAAAAACTACATATTATATAAACACAAAGGGGTTATATTTTATAAACCTAATAACAAAGTGCAATAGTGTGACGTCAAGGCATAAATATAGAAGTGTACACAAATTAATGCATACACAACTGCCTTAAGGCTGTATTTGTACAAGTCTAACTGACTAACTATCTAAATTACCATTCTTATTTGTTATAATACGTTTCCTACCTACCATAAGCAGCCTTAAATAAGAAAACCTGAACTATGAAGCTACCTTTTTTTTTTTTTTTTATCGTGCGGAAATCCCTTCGGATACCCCCCCGCCGGGCAGCGGGGGCGGTTATGTCGGGCATGCACCGACTAAAACCGCACGCCGTCTCGGGTCTTCAGACGCCGGGGTGTAAGGTTACCCATAGAGCATATCCCTCGCACCCCGGCTGACCCTGGGCCATCTCACCACTAACAGCATCGCTCATCCTGTCTCCTCTGAAAGCAGAGGAGTACGGAGAGCGATGTGTTCCCGCCACGTTGGGTATTGGCCGACGATCAATGCCAACCCTATGAAGGGGTGAAGGGGAAGCCATTGACCGCCGCCCAGGGTGTACCGGCCGCTCCGATTCCGTTCCCCCCGGACTGCAGCGGGATCGGAATCGGAGCGACACTCGAGGAGGTTACCCAACACACACCCCAACTATGAAGCTACCTATTCGCTAGCAATCAAGTAGACAGTGACAGTCTACTTAATTAATAAAAACGGACACCATTAAAAGTAACTCTCCGGCGTTGCCATCCCCGGGACTAAAAATTGTTAACGCCAAAATCCTAATTAAGAACCCTAGATTTTTCTGACAAATAAAGAAAAATTAAACAAACCAGCGAGATCTCAACATTAAGTACTTAACTACTTACGTGCTTTTTAGAGTTTTCTATAAATTATTGCTACCTACCCGGGCGTGTCCTAATTAGAGAAATCTATGGATTTTGCGTGGTTTTCATGTCTACGTTACTAAATTCCCTGGCCTACTGGTAGTTATAGGTAAATTGAGACAGGCATACGAGACGAAAAATAATTTGGCGTACTAAAATTACCACAAACATACTATGCAATAATATTTGCTGTAGGGATTTGCAATATATCATCACCCTCCTGCCCGTATCCTAAAATTTATTTGGGGTCAGCGCAACATGTGTGCTTTTTCCATTCATCTCTGCTTGCGGTCATCTCAACATTCAATCCCTTCCTAACCATATCGTCTTTCACGCAGTCCATCCATCGCCTCTTAGGTCTTCCTCTCCCCTTGTAACCGTCCACTTCCATACAAAATGCCTTCCTTACGATACTACTTTCATCCCTACGCATTACATGTCCGGACCAGGACAATCGATTTCCTCACAACTTTTCAGTTATTGGCGCTACTTTTAAAGTTCCTCGAATGTACTCATTTCTAATCTTATCCATTCTTGTCAAACCACACATCCATCTCAACATTCGCATCTCGGCTGCATGCAGCCGTCTTTCACCCGTCGCCTCTACGGGCCAGCTCTCGGCTCTACGCAGGACAGCAGGCCGGATCATAGTCTTGTAGATTTTCCCCATTTTTCTTTTGCTCTTTCTACTTTTTTATTTGCAATATATCTAAGTAATAATTCGCACGCAACTAATTAGCCACAAACTATTTGCCTTTTCTAATAATCACAACATCATGACGCGAAAGTCGGGCAGTTAACAAACACATTATTATATTGATTTCACATAATCACACCAACATATTTATTTGATATGCAGTGGCCTTTTAAGACCACCTCTGGAGACATCGTGCTTCACACATTAGATTGACTAAGTATATTATAGAAAATATAATCTCAATGGAGGTATAAACACGTTTAAATACAAACGTGATCTTCCAATTGCATGATCTGTTTGTCTGTTTATGTGAAATCGTGTGCTAAAGTCACACGGTTAATTGGGAAAGTCCTATGGAGTGAAGTGCTCACCAGTCCTTCGTAGTTCTAGTTCACCATTGCTTACGATCCTGCCCAGTGAAACTAAAGCAAATCGGGTCTTAGATAAGTGAGGAATGCACTACTATTGACTTATTTTTATAGAGATTCTCAGTCATTTTCAGTCGAACTCCACGATCCACGGCGAAGCGGCGAACCAGCCCAACGCTTCGCCGTTTCTCTTTTTGCTGATCCCCAACCGTTTGTCCACAGTGTCCTATTAGAGATCAACCTGAACCATTTTACACGTCTATGGAACATTAGAGAAAACCACGCCTCTCTCAAAGAAAAACAAAGAAGGCAAGGCAAGGGAAATAAAACGCAAATGCTCTCTATCCTTCCTTTCTGTCAACTAGAAAGTATGTATTTCAAAATCATCTACTTCTCGACGGCGAAGTACGAAATGAAACTCATGCCACTCCTCTATGCCATTCCCTCCTACTGTGGATTTCGGCTTTAGTTATCATTTCAGTTTAATAATTTTGTCTATTAAATTTTGTACTTGTAATACGTATTGAGAGTCATGTTTTTTTTTAATAATAATAATTTTAATTTCTCAAAAAAAAAATGTTACATGTTGTACATAATGATTAACTGCTATTTTTTAGATAGTGTACATAGGTTTGGTGCTCTGAATTCCACACTAGGTAAAGACCTGTATTTTGGAATTCAGTGATTTACTGAGAACTGTATAGTATTGACAACAATATTGTAGTACTTAGGATTAGTATAGATTGCACATTACAAATTTTCAAGATAATAAAATGATATGAGATTAAATATGGAAGCGACAAATTATATTTATGTATTAGTATGTATATAATATTATATTAGTTAACAGCTAGGATAGTTATTCATTTAAATTCATCATAATCAAAACAAATCAGCACACGGTATTAATAATTTGGCTATAAAACGGTAAATTTAATATAAAATGTTAATTTAATTATTGATGATACGTTATGACATGGATACTCTATATTTAGTTGATGGCAGCAGATGCATCCAACAATGTGGCCTTTCAAGTAAAGAGGAATGGAATAGATAATCGGCTTTAATTTTTAGAAAAGTATTACACTCAATACTTAGTTGCTTCTGACAATTCTTCAACAGAAACACTCAACCAGTTCAGCCGTTTAGGAGGAGTTTAGTAACATCATGTAGACAAACAAACGATGTGTTTTCAATATAAGGATGGACATGTAAATGATATACTGCGATAACATATTTATGCTAAACAAACCACGTGTAGCGCAATCGATTTGTTTTACAAATTATTGTAATTCACTTATATTCGTACTTAGCTGCAATCATCTTTGTACAGAATGACATGAATAATGTTCTTATAAATGAACCTGTGTATGAAAATGTTTTTTTCATCTCTCCTGTTCGGAAAGTTTAATTTTCATGGGTAGATAGCAGGGTGGAAAGTAGTTTATTTCATCCCTAGGGTGGAAAGTATATTTTTTTTCAAATTTTAAGTTTTACTATGGTGTCCATGATAATTAAGTTTCGTCATAATGCCTTGATATCATACCCATACCGATACCAATAGTTAACTGGTGCATGGTGTAAAATATGTGATGAATATGGGCATCATACATAAGTATGGGCTCCCAACAAGACCTAGTCAACCTCACCTGCAAGCCGATGGACCTGCTGATTGATGAAGGACAACACTCTAATGCAGACTTTTCTCTCGGGGTTGAGAGGTCAGACAATTATCGCCCCGAGGCAGAAGTCTTCGTTACAACCGTTAAAATCACAACGATATTAGGGTCATATGATGAGGTGATAATAATAAATAACTAGGGATGCGATGCAGTTAGCCGATCGCAAGAAAATTGTGCTGAGCGAGCATTTATTTTTTTATTTCAAAATCTGAAAAATTCAATTTTTGCACGCGCGAACTTTTTCCATTAGTTTCAATGGTAAATTTGTTTTTCGGTGATAATTCCTCAATGGTATGTCCGGTTTTTAATTGTATGGTCTTAAAACATGCCCCTAGATTGTCGTTATGACCATGCCAAATTTGATTGAAATCAGATTTGTGGTTGCAAAGGAGTATCCGAATTTGTAAGCGGCTATCCCGCGTAAGAGCTTCGCTCGCCTTCGGCTCTCTCAATAATACTTTAATGCGATCATTCATTTTCTTCCAGTAGTGTAAGCGTATACCAAATTTGCCTTTCGAGTGCCAGTATCACGTGACGAATATACCATGGACTGTTGAGCAATTAACATCCCTAGTTAAGGTTGATATAAGGTTTAGTAATTAATTTCCATTCGGTACTCACATGAATCACATGTCTGCGTATAATGCTCAATATCAGTAGGTACAGATATAGATAACAGAATTATTACTGATAGTGTGATAATGAGGTTATTTCATTAAAATCAACATAGATATCTACGATATCTAATACTATTAAATATGAATTCTCGTATATTTAGAAACTCGGAAACCGCGTTAACTATTTGTCTGATTTTTTCAAACATAAAAGGCGTCAGCGTCGTGGCTTCTTCATGTCAATGTGGGTTTTCTAACTGATGCACAGAACTTGCATGAAAGGCTTAATGACATTAGGGGAAGCTCGTGAAGTTTGTCAACACAGCAGCAGATGGATGGCGGGCTGTTGTCTGTACCGACCCCGGAGGGAAAAAGGGAGGGGAAAACCTTTAATCAAACGGGGAAAATCTGTATCTTGAATAAAGGAAGACGTAAAAAATACCCTGAATGATAATTCTGGTGTTGCGAGCGCTCATAGTCTTGAGTAACCACTTACGTCATAGGGGGCCCATGCACTTAATTGCCTTATTAGCGAAAAAAAACCGGCCAAGTGCGAGTCGGACTCGCACACCGAGGGTTCCATACAAACCTGTAGGTATATAAGTAAAAGTTCACCCATCACGACAATCGAGTCATATAGCTATGGTACCTTTTTTTTTTGTGCGGAAATCCTTTCGAATATTCCCCCGCCGCCGGCCAGCGGGGGCGGTTATGTCGGGCTTGAACCGACAAAAACCGCACGCCATCTCGGGTCTTAAGACGCCGGGGTCATAGTTATGGTACTTTTTTTTTTTTGTTTTCGTACGGAAATCCCTTCGGATACCCCCCCGCCGGCCAGCAGGGGCGGTTATGTCGGGCTTGCACCGACTAAAACCGCACGCCGACTCGGGTCTTAAGACGCCGGGGTGTAAGGTTACCCATGGGGTCATAGTAATGGTACCTAATAGTAACTTTAAAATTTTCAAAAATATTTTTTATTAAATATGATGTTACTAAAAATTTACGGTTTTCGTAATTTTTCCTTTATCTGTACTATAAGACGTTACTTCATACCAAATTTCAAGCACGGACAACGAAGTGATCCTATAAGGGTTCCGTTTTTTCCTTTTGAGGTACGGCACCAGGGCACGCCGCAATAGCGGCGGTAAGGCCCATCATGGAGGATTGGCTAGAGAGGCGACACGGAAGCCTCTCGTACCGACTGACGCAGGTGGTCTCAGGGAAGGGGTGCTTCGGGGACCACCTGCATCGGATCAGGAAGGAGCCAACGCCTGAGTGTCATCACTGTGACGCGAGCGAGGACTCAGGGCTGCACACGCTGGCGGACTGCCCGGCGTGGGAGGTGCCGAGGCGTGACCTCGTGGCAGCCATCGGGGTGGGAGTCCTCTCGCTCGGCAGCATGATTGCGGCAATGGTGCGGAGCGCGAGCGCGTGGGCCGCCGCCACCTCCTTCTGCGAGCATGTGATGCTCGCGAAGGAGATGGCGGAGCGCGCCCGGGAGAGGTTCAGAACCCTCCCGGCCCGCCAAGCCCGCAACATGCTCGCCTCGCGTCGCAGGCGACTCAGGCGCCGGAGGTCGCTTAACGACCTCCGTCCTCCATAAGCGCAGGCCTGGGGGTGGCAGGTGAGGCCGCCTGTCACCCCAGCAGAAGCAGGCCGGGACGGTGGGGCGACTAGCACCCCTCCCCCAAACCGGGGCAAGACGGGGACACCGTGGTTCCCAAACCCGAGGGGGCCATCTCGAAACCGGAGATGGCCCAGGGTCAGTCGGGGTGCGAGGGATATGCTCTATGGGCAACCTTACACCCCGGCGTCTGCAGACCCGAGACGGCGTGCGGTTTTAGTCGGTTCAAGCCCGACATAACCACCCCCGCTGGCCGGCGGGGGGGGTATCCGAGTGGATTTCCGCAAGGAAAAAAAAAAAAAAAAAGGTACGGCACCCTAGGGCACACCGCAATAGCGGCGGTAAGGCCCATCATGGAGGATTGGCTAGAGAGGCGACACGGAAGCCTCTGGTACCGACTGACGCAGGTGGTCTCAGGGAAGGGGTGCTTCGGGGACCACCTGCATCGGATCAGGAAGGAGCCAACACCTGAGTGTCATCATTGCGACGCTAGCGAGGACTCAGGGCTGCACACGCTGGCGGACTGCCCGGCGTGGGAGGCGCCGAGGCGTGACCTCGTGGCAGCCATCGGGGTGGGAGTCCTCTCGCTCGGCAGCATGATTATGGCAATGGTGCGGAGCGGGAGCGCATGGGCCGCCGCCACCTCCTTCTGCGAGCATGTCATGCTCACGAAGGAGATGGCGGAGCGCGCCCGGGAGATGTTCAGAACTCTCCCGGCCCGCCGAGCCCGCAACATGCTCGCCGCGCGTCGCAGGCGACTCAGGCGCCGGAGGTCGCTTAACGACCTCCGTCCTCCATGAGCGCAGGCCTGGGGGTGGCAGGTAAGGCCGCCTGTCACACAAGCAGAAGCAGGCCGGGACGGTGCCCCAAACCGGGGCAAGACGGGGACACCGTGGTTTCCAAACCCGAGGGGGCCATCTCGAAACCGGAGATGGCCCAGGGTCAGTCGGGGTGCGAGGGATATGCTCTATGGGCAACCTTACACCCCGGCGTCTGAAGACCCGAGACGGCGTGCGGTTTTAGTCGCTTCAAGCCCGACATAACTGCCCCCGCTGGCCGGCGGCGGGGCAATATTCGGCGGGGGGGGGGGGGGGGTATCCGAAGGGATTGCCGCACGAAAAAAAAAAAGGTACGGCACCATAAAAATTTGCCAGGAAGTTTGAAATCTATTTAATAGCAATGTTTATTTTTTAATAAGTGGGTACTGGTTACGTATGAGACGTTCATTCATGCATTTACGTGACCAACCATGTGCTAAATTTTAATACACGAACTGCGATAGTGTTACAAATAGCTAACTAATTTTCAAGGTGAATATTTTTATAACTACCGTTGAGGCGTAGGCAGGGGTATATTATACACCCACTTTTAACCAACTAAGTTTTGGTCCTAGGAGCCTAATGCCCTTAACCAACAGCAAGACTCAATGATACCTACTTTGCACCACTTGGGAATCATACGCAAGCCCTAATGAACAACAGTAGGGCTCGCCGTCATTCGAATTTAAAAAATGAATTGCGCAAAGGAAAATTTATAAAAGCACAAACAATCTACCTATACTCTTATAAAATTGTAAATTAGGTGTGTCCGTACATTTGACATATTAGAAAAAAAGGTAGTGGCACTCCGGAGTGCCGACAGAAGTGAAAACTTGAAGAATTATGTGTGATTTTTTGAATCTTCATCATCCATCCCTAATCCCTCACTGTCACCCTCGCTCACTCCCTACCTACCTGGAGTAAATAACTAATGGTGTAGTTATAGTGACTGGGAATAATGATATCGAATAAATACATAATTTATAGTACATATATCATAATATTACTTAAAGTAAAATAGTATAGTAAAAAAGCGGCGATAGCCCAGTGGTGTACGTAACGGACTGCCGAAACGAGGTCTTGAGTTCGATCCCAGGTCGCCCCGGGTACACACCTCTAACTTTTTGTAGTTATGTGTGTATTTTAAATGTTTATTACCGCTCGCTTAGTAATGTGCCTGGTAGATGACAATAGGCCCGCCCCCTATTACATTGGGACCTAAACATGACTGGCGAATCGTGGGTGTGTAATACACCTCTGCCTACCTCTTCGGGGATACAGGCGTGAAGTTATGTTATGTTATGTTAGTAAAATAGTGTATAGTGTAAACAACATACTTGCAAAATTCATACTTAGATACTTTTTTTTATAAATGCTAATAGATATATTCATGCATTCATATATTACAACCATTTGCACTGAGTGGGAATCGAACGAAGCAGTCGATCGCTCTACCACTACGCCACAGAGGTTGTAATGATATTAATATTGATAATTTTTGATAATAATTTATAGTACATCCATATTTTATCAAACTATATTGTGCTTGATAGACATTACAACATTGACAGTACCTGAAGTTTTATAATTTTGAAGAGATGCCTACACTTGAACGATGTTTATACCTTTCAGGATAACAATAGCGTATTATTTTTATCTAAAGACTAGCTGATGCTCGCGGCTCCGCCCGCACGGAGGTTGGTCATATCTCCGGGTCTACTTAACCAATTGCAATCAAACATACTGCAGATTTTAATTCTAACCGAGACCTCTCCAATAGAAAAAAAACCGCATCATAATCCGTTCAGTAGTTATTGCGTCAGTTGCCAACAAACAGATAAACAGACACAGAAAAGCATTGAAAAAAAAATTGTGTTTTTAAAATCGTTCATTTAACATAACACAAGTTTTTTTTTAAATATCTAGTGTACAGACACATATAATATTATAATAGTGTAGAAGTGTAAATTGAAGTGAAAATTGTATTGAGCCTTTTCTGTCTAATCTTTCAAGTTTATGATGCTTAAACCAAACATGTTGATTTCAAAATTAAAATTCAATAATAGCGATGACCATTGTATTCAGATGCATGAAAAAATATTAAATAATACAAAACGTGCACTGAAGGTAAAGTTATTTTTCTTACCGGAGTCAATGTCAAATAATTTTACAAAGTGCTAATTATGCGCGTTTGGCACTCGATGTTATATCTCATTACCGTTCGCACGTCAGTCAATCATTTTTTGGTGATTTACTTAAATAGAGACCACACCCACTTCGTTATGTAAGCGCATACGCCTCAGATTACGCGGGTTTTACAGTTATAATGATTTGGGACGTGATGATTTTGAAAACAAAAAAAGCTTGAGAGGTGTCAAGGGACACCCAGATGGAACGAAGTTCCTTACATACACACACACATATAAATAAATAAATATATATATATATATATATGTACATATATATATATATATATGTGTACATATATATATATAAATATATATATATAGATATATATGCACTCTCTCTGTCTATTCTTTCGTACACGTCATAGATGCGCGGGACTTAATTTAACGGATAATTTTTACTGATCATAAGCCGCTGACTTACGCGCATTTGAAAAGTTCTTCAGAAACTGAAACTCCTCGTCGTACTCGTCAACTCCTATTCATTAGCGAATTCACAAATGATAGGTATCCATCACGTCGAGGTCACCACTTTTACGCATAAAGGAAACACATTAAAAATATTAAATCAAATCGTAGTTTATTTTTACATAAGAGAAAATATTAACAATGACACCATACGTTTCCATAGTACCGTGACAACAATGCGCGGATCGGTGCGCAGAAGTTACAAAAGCAAAAAGTGTCGTTAGGTACAGTCTTAATGTTTTCCGTCTAGCCCCCTTTCGTAACGCGCGATAAGGAACTTCGTTCCAATAACTCAGGGGTGTATTAGTCTCTGTGTTAGTTTGTCTGGCCTGAAGATGTCGTGGTGGGCTGCTCATCACTTCATTAACGGGTCAGAGATGGGGGCTTGGTCATGTCTCACACGCATTTCTCGAGAGAGTAGAAGGGCTTGCTCTCCGTTGAAATGGTGGGATTGCCAGCAATGGTAATCACGACTTATTGGGTTCACATCATAAACCATCTCTCGTCTCCCGGCAGTAGGTCTGATGTTGGACACATCGTGTATGTGGTTTTGGTCAGTTTGACTCCGATGTACTCGTAAATGCTTCGTCATGCGTACGGCGAACTAGCTCACTGATGTTGTACCTAGTTTTATTCCATACTAATGTTATTTGTGAAAACTCTTATTTGGCCTTCATTATGTCATTTATCATTTTATTGTTAAATGTCTTTGAGTTTTCATAAAAATTAAAAATTAAATATTATAAATACGAAAGTAACTCGGTCTGTCTGACAGTGTGTATGTTACACTTGCACGCTTATGCCATGATCCAATTACGATGAAATTTGGTTTATATATGGACTACATTTTGGGAAAGGAGACTAACTTTTATCGCAAAAAAGGCTTGGAGGGGTTCAATTAGGGATGTAAGTTTGTATGAAAGTTCGTCATTTTCGAAAATACCAACATGAAACTTTGTATTATTATATGCGCTTGATAACAAATAAATATAACTTAGACGGTTTTTGGAATTTCGACCTTCGACACGGGTCCGTAACTTAACTTCGAGAGTTATATGTTCGATGAATGGAAAGTCGACAGAACGTTTGATCGAATATTGCTATTTCGAATGAATCGTTTATCGCCAAACGCAACTTCGACTGAACGTTTTATCGAATATTTATTAATCGATGGATTGCTGTTTCGAATGAGATTTAGACATGAAATTTTATGAAAAGGAAGCTGATTCCAGCGCTTCGCCGGCCGCTACCGCGGCACGCTCGCACCGCTCGCTCGGCTTGCGCTCTGTTGGGGTCACAGTTCTAACCTAACCTAACCCACTTTACTAATTTTCGGACATCAGTCCATCGATTGATAAATATTCGATAAAACGTTCAGTCGAAGTTGCGTTTGGCGATAAACGGTTCATTCGAAATAGCAATATTCGATCAAACGTTCTGTCGACTTTCCATTCATCGAACATATAACTCTCGAAGTAAAATTACGGACCTGAATGAAATAGAGAACGATAGCCGATAACCGACATCCACGCCGGCGAAGCCGCGGGCAACAGCTAGCAATACATAAATAAGACTTAAGCGTATATAACAAAATCTAAAATAAAAATCTAAAAAATATTTTTTATTAAAATGGAAGAATTCTAGAAACGCACAAATTCCTTAACTTCGTACTAAGTTCATGTATTCCTGTGGAGCTGCCAAACGCCAAAACGAGTTAGTTGTTTATTTATAGTGATAACACGTGTTAGTCGCGTCGCATGCCGGCGTATTTTCTGTATTGCTGTTTCTCCTGGCACCCATTCATTTCTCACTAGTAACACTCTTGGTAACACCAAATTCTGTCTTTAGAATTTATGATCAAAAATCGTCCATAATTTTCTATCAAATTGTTTGTATAATCGAAGTAACTACATTTGTTTTCGGAATACAGTTTGCTATTTATATTAGAAATTGATTTCTCCCACTTTTTGCGCATTTTTGGCGCATTTCATATGGCGAATGTTTAAAATAGAATGACGAATGGAAATACCTACCTAGACCTTGGTTATTAGTTAGTGCTGTTTATTATGCGACCAGTCTGGCTTATGTTCAGCTACAGTCGAAGTGGTATAAATAGTTTCTGAGGAAGTAATTTGAAGATGGCTGATTGGAAACCATAGCTTTCTATAGTTAAATACTTTGGTATTATAATAAAGTTAATAGTAAGAACGTTAATCGAGTGATTGATAATATTTACAGTCGCCCTCAGAACATTAACAAATTTACAAAGGATCTTTACATTGAAACAAATCAATAAATAAATAATTGATGTATAATTGTTTTTGTAATCTTCAGAGGATAAATTTTTCTTTTTTCAATTTTTATTTATTATAGCCGACCCGACAGAAATTGTCCTGCCTTTGTTTTTTTTTTCCCCACTATGGCGATTCCAGCGATTCCGGCAAGAACTCAGTTTTTATACTGATCGAAAGCTACTAAATATTCCATATGTCAATAGCGTCAATTACAAACAACTGACAGGTATGTCAAACGCCATATGTCAAACGTTCGTTACTTTTTTTTTCATAAGAATCTTCTCCTGACGTTAACAAACACAACAAAAAAAGAATTAGCAGTATCGGTCTAGCAGTTCATGCCTGATGCCGTGACCAAGGGAACTAGGAATTCATTTTTAGGGTTCCGTTGCCAAATGGCAAAAAACGGATATATAGATTCGTCATGTCAGTCTGTCTGTCCGTCCGTACGTCACAGCCACTTTTTCCGAAACTACAAGAACTATGCTATTGAAACTACAAGAACTATGCTATTGAAACTTGGTAAGTAGATGTATTCTGTGAACCGCATTAAGATTTTCACACAAAAACAGAAAAAAAAACAATAAATTTTGGGGGACCCCATACGTAGAACTGAAACTCAAAATTTTTTTTCTCATCAAATCCATGCGTGTGTGGTATCTATGGATAGGTCTTCAAGAGGTTTCTAATATCATTTTTTTCTAAACTGAATAGTTTGCGCGAGAGACACTTCCAAAGTGGTAAAATGAGTGCCCCCCCCCCCCCCTGTAACTTCTCAAATAAGAGAACGATAAAACTAAAAAAATATATGATGTACATTACCATGTAAACTTCCACCGAAAATTGGTTTGAACGAGATCTAGTTAGTAGTTTTTTTTTAATACGGCATAAATCGTAAACCGCAATTTACATTTCATTCAATCAAGTCAAATATAAAAATTAAAACAAATAAAACATTATTATGTTACTTGCTGCTACGGAACCCTTAATGGGCGAGTCCGACTCGCACTTGGCTTTTTTTTTATTTTTAATGCGTCATAAATCGTAAACCGCAATTTACCTTTCATTCAATCAACTCAAATATAAAAATAAAATAAAAACATTATTAAGTTACTTGTTCCTACGGAACCCTTAATGGGCGAGTCCGACTCGCACTTGGCCGCTTTTTTAAACATATAGATAGATTTTATGTAAAGTTTTTAGCTAATATGGTCGGTTACTTGTAAAGTGTTATATCGATAGTGACTACTTAATTTATCATAATTGTAACACGATGTGTAAATCAATAATTCAATCAACAATGATTCAATTATTTATTTTACTAACATATTGAATTGCAGGTTAGATTGCGGACATCCGTTGTAAAAAATAAATTAGGAAAGAAATCCACCACATACTGGCCGCCTCTATGGTGTAGCGGTAGTGCATTCAACTGCTACGTAATGAGGCGCGTATTCAATTCCCGCTCAGGGCAAACAAGAGTATTTTTGTGCATGAATAATGTTGAGTTAGTTTGTAGTTAGCAGCCAATCAATCTCGGGTTGGACATCGACGAGACAATTACCTATCTCTCAGTTTATGTAATCAGTGCCATTATATAAATTGTGGCTCATATTGCCTATCTAAGTGATTAACGTTGTTTGAACAAGAGTAAACGAGATAACGACAATAGATTGCAGAGTACGTGAAAATTAGTTATGTCTGAATAAATTTGAAGCGCCCTACCCAGTTCCTCGATTGAGATCAATTCAAAAGATAACTTAGCTTTGAAGCGATATACTGTGGAGCTAGTGAGTCCTACACACGCCTGCCAACTCACCGACGCGGGATAAAACCTGACCCCACCAGGCGAGGCCGTGGTGGCGGCTAAAGTCCGCCGGTAACCCTGGGGTTATCCTTTCGAGGGCTTACCCGGGGTGCCCGGCAATGGATGGTGGTGTGTCTGAGGTGAGATTGGCTTGGGCCCCGAAGAACTCGGTGGGGCCCCAAAAACATACAAGTACATGGAAATCAGTTACCTATGTCTGTACAAATATGCAGTACCTAGCTTTTAGAGAGGAGTGAGTGTCCAGCTAAGGTTTTTTGTTTGTTGTTAGAACAAAAAAAGCTTTATTTTACTAAATAAAAATTATTTATTTAGTCATTAAAAAAAAAAAATTTAAACCACTTTTATCGCTGACTATACGTTTTCTGTCGTAGCTTTAGAAATATCTTGTGTATGAGCCACAGAAATTATCTCCGTGTTTTCCAATAATTTCAAATAGCAATAGTTATTCTCCAAGGAGGCGTACGCTATCGTAGATTGTATCAGAACCTTTTTTTTTTCGTGCAGAAATCTCTTCGGATACCCACCCGGCCAGCGGGGGCGGTTATGTCGGACTTGAACCGACTAAAAGCGCACGCCGTCTCGGGTCTACAGACGCCGGAGTGTACGGTTGCCCATAGAGCATATCCCTCGCACCCCGACTGAATCTGGCCCATCTACGGTTTCGAGATGGCCCCCTCGGGTTTGGGAACCACGGTGTCAACATCTTGCCCCGGTTTGGGGGAAAGGCGCTAGACGCCCCACCGTCCCGGCCTGCTTCTGCTGGGGTGACAGGCGGCCTCACATGCCACGCCCAGGCCTGCGCTCATGGAGGACGGAGGTCGTTAAGCGACCTCCGATTTATTGTTAAGTAATTTTTTTAAGCTTATTAGCCGTGATAGTGCATTTCCAAAATGCAAAGCAATATCACAATCAAATCAATATAATATCTCAATAGAATAAAAACTAAAACTAAACTAACAGAATAAAACTAAACTGAGTTATCATATTCTTAACCCTGACGAAAAACAGATAACACCCCGTTATCTGTTTGACCTGTTGATTTCACTCAACGAATTTCATTGATATTAGTAATATGTGAGAACCCAGTTTACTTGAACTTGAATGCAATTAGTTTTAATGGTAAAATCTGACCTAAAGAAACCTTTTTTCTTCGTCCAGTATGACAGAACCGCCAATTGTATGCCTATTTTACTTTTGGTATACAATAAAGGTACCTTTTTTTTTTCGTGCGGAAATCCCTTCGGATACCCCCCCCCCCTCCGGCTGCCGGCGGGGGTGGTTATGACTCGGGGCTGCACTCAATAAAGTTACCTGCCATCAAGACAAGCTGACGTCACAAAATATGACATTAACTGGTGAAATACTACACCCCACCGGTTAACGCTCAATCCTTATGTCATTAATATGTCACTAACTCTTCTCTGCTGTCAAAATCACAACACATTGCCGTTTATTGTTTTTTTTTAAAGAATACTAGTAACCGAAATTACTAGTCTCCTCCTAAATTAACTAAACTAAATTGCTTGTGTTAGGAATGGTTCACGTCGGTAGTGTAATGACCAGGATTCGAACCCAGGATCGCCTCCTCCGTCGCCGACTCCTTAACCACTAACCTACCGACGCTTTATTGTCCATCACCAACCTATTTCCACGCTCCTGACAGTAACGTATTACATATTCCGTACTCCATACTCAAAACAAATAAGTATTTATTTATAACTAAAACAGTGCAATGTACGTAAAAGTACTCGCTACCCACATTTGACTTTTTTCAGTAACACGTGATCAGGAATTACTGAAGAGTTGCAAGTGCCAAGAGTTAGGTGCAAGATGAAGGTTAGTGGGCTCCAAGCCAGAAATCTTTAAAGCTCGGTTCGCACCAGCGTTATATCTGTTGGTTTTAGAGCTTTTGCGTGCAATCTACTCGTAATATTTCAGCAAGAACAATATTCTGAGTTTAGATTCGTAAACATACGCTATTGAGGACGTGATGATGCTTAGCCTGGGCTAACTTTTCAGTAGGTAAACTTTTTAATACTCGTTGAGAAATTATAAGTCTTGTTTACAATGCTTCTTGATGCGAAAATATTCAGGATTATAGTGTTGACCAGGAAACCAAGTGAGCGACAAACCAGCGAGTCCTTCTAAAACATAGTGCAATTCGAACAATTTTGCTACTCTTTCTCTTTTTCTTGTTTTATGTGGGACTGCGACAGTGACTGCCGCCTGAACACCCAACTCCGAGAGGAAAGCCTATGCCAAAATCTCGTCCTCAATTGGCATGTACCGGATTGCTGGTAAGGTTGGCCTATCTAGACCCAAACTAAGCATAGCTTGTGTATTAGCGGCGGCGTACGTAACGGACTGCTGAGACGAGGTCTCGAGTTCGATCCCCAGTCGCCCCGGGCACACACCTCTGACTTTTCGTAGTTATGTGTGTATTAATAAATGTTAATTATCGCTCGCTTCATAATGCGCCCGATAGATGGCAATAGGCTCGCCCCCTATTACATTGGGACCTTAACATAACTGGCGAATCGTGGGTGTGTAATACACCTCTGCCTACCCCTTCGGGGATATAGGCGTGAAGTTATGTTATGTTATGTGTATTAGTTTAGTATGCCTTTTTTTTTTTTTACGTGCGGAAATCCCTTCGGATACCCCCCCGCTGGCCAGCGGGGGTGGTTATGTCGTGTCTCGACTAAAACCGCACGGTGTCCTCCCCAAGTATCCGTTGCCGGGCACCCCGGGTAAGCCCTCGAAAGGATAACCCCAGGGTTGCCGGCGGACTTTGGCCGCTACCGCAGCCTCGCCTGGTGGGCTCGGGTTTTATCCCGCTGCGGTGAGTTGGCAGGCGTGTGTAGGGCACACACGACACGCCTTCGCCACGGCCTGCTTCTGTAAGGACGGCAAGTCGGCCAACTGTCGTCCTCAGGCCCCGATCATGGAGGTCGGTAGTCCCGGGCGTAGATGAGTCTGCGGCGTCCTCGACGCAGACTGCGAAACTCGAGGGGCAGGGTTCTCTCCCGCTCCCTCTCCGCCGTCTCTTTCGCGAACACTACCTGCTCGCAGAAAGAGGCGGTGGCGTGCCACTAGCTCCCGTCGGAGACCACGGCCCTCACCATGGTCTCCAACGAGAGAACGTCCACGCCCAGGACCGCAACGAGATCCCGGCGTTGACTCGCCCACGCAGGGCACTCCACCAACGTGTGGAGCGCCGTGTCTTCGCCAGGATCCTCGCAGTGCTGGCACTGCGGCGTTGTCTCCCGGTGGATGCGCCATAGATACTTACCGAAACACCCGTGTCCGGTAAATATCTGGCACATTCGGTAGGAGAGGTCCCCATGGTCCCTCTCCAACCACTCCTTCATAATCGGCCTAGTTTAGTATGCCTTATGTGCTATAACTAGTAATAGATAATATTGTTAATCTTTAAAACATCACTGAGTCCTAATGGATTTTATGGATCAAAATCGTAAGTATATCCAAGTTCTTACACCCTAGCGCAAGTGATACATTTGACACAGACTATAATTGTAGTACTATTACTCTACATATTGTCATTAAAATATGTGTATGAGCACTTAGATCCACTGCGATATATCCTGGTTAGCAAAATCTCATTTGTACTATATAAGGGGAGATAAGTTACCAATATTAGGACTTATAATGCGTTAGTATGAAAACAAAATCTATATAAAATCGCACGTGTGTTTTAGTCCTTATGCTCAGCGCACGTGAGACAGTCGACAACCGCTTGACACATGCTACACAAAAAAAATTGTCATCTTCACACTACCTTTTAACTTTTTTTTAATAGGAGCGATTTGGCACTCGCATCCGTCTCACAGCTTTTGTCATTTCTTTTTAGTTCTATTTTTAAATGCTAGACATGTGACAATATCACCTTTAGCTTGGTTATGTATTCAAGTTGTGTCAGTAATGGATGGGCTGAAGCGTAATGTAAATATATTTTTCAAAAATAATGCAAATGTTATTCCACAACTCATCAATCAGTTGATTATGGGCTGATTAGGTTTATGCTAAGGGCAATCATCCCAACCTAAATCATAATGGAAAACCTAGCAGTTCATAATTAGGTACTAGTGAAGTCGTTAAGCGACCTCCGGCACCTGCGTTGCCTGCGACGCGCAGCGAGCAAGTTGCGGGCTCGGCGGGCCGGGAGAGTTCTAAATCTCTCCCGGGCGCGCTCCGCCATCTCCTTCGCGAGCATTACATGCTCGCAGAAGGAGGTGGCGGCGGCCCACGCGCTCGCGCTCCGCACCATTGCCGCAATCATGCTGCCGAGCGAGAGGACTCCCACCCCGATGGCTGCCACGAGGTCACGCCTCGGCGCCTCTCCGTCCTCCATGAGCGCAGGCCTGGGGGTGGCGGGTGAGGCCGCCTGTCACCCCAGCAGAAGCAGGCCGGGACGGTGGGGCGACTAGCGCCCCTCCCCCAAACCGGGGCAAGACGGGGAAACCGTGGTTCCCAAACCCGAGGGGGCCATCTCGAAACCGGAGATGGCCCAGGGTCAGTCGGGGTGCGAGGGATATGCTCTATGGGCAACCTTACACCCCAGCGTCTGTAGACCCGAGACGGCGTGCGGTTTGGTTTTAGTCGGTTCAAGCCCGACATAACCGCCCCCGCTGGCTGGCGGGGGGGTATCCGAAGGGATTTCCGCACGAAAAAAAAAAAAGGTACTAGTGAAGTTTACAATTATAAAAAAGATTAATCGGAAAAAGGAACATCCAGAACGGAGCTGGCACTGAAACCCATAACCAGTCAGGACAGGTCCAGGTTCCAGGTTCGCTCCATAAAGGGGGGCTCCAGGGATTGGTCACACGTTCAAGTCCTGTCCTGGATGTTGACTTTTCCAATTTATATTATTGGAAAAGTTAGCATACAAATTGATTTACTATTTCATTTATTTACAACTCTAAACTAAGAGCGAATTTCATCAATGATAGAAACCGAAACCAATCAAAACTAAACTGCGTTATCAAGTAATTAAATTCATTGTCAAAAACGTGAGAATTCAGATTAGTTGAGAGGATTTTCAGATGAAATTCAGTCGTAGGATGCTATAACTTATTCGAGTGCAATGCAATGGCTTTCGAATAATGTTGTGTGTATACTTTACTTTGTTGGCAGTTATTTTCACTGTTGAATTCCGATCTATGTGTGGTTTTAAGTGGTTTTTATCTGTTACCGCGGGATGTACTTATTATTTTTCTATAAATAATAAACTTCTTTTCCCAGTGATATTTTTACCTATAATATCACAACAATAATTATAATTAAGTCGCACAAATGAAATCATCATCGTACCCCTGTCGGTGCCTCTGAAAACCAGCGCTTTCACGCTAACCGCATGATAGCATCCAGCTAAGAGGCAGCCCGATTCTGAGCGGATATGGCGTACATCGGCACACAACAGGTTCATTTCTACAATTAGTATTTTTGTTTGTTTTTATTACTATTTGTATTATTTGCGTCACTTTTTTTTATGTTGTATTTTATATTTTTCCCATTTTTTATTTATATTTTTCTCAGATTTTTGTATCTTGTTTAAATTGTGCTATGTACGTGTATCCGAATACAATTAAAATTATTGCTTTCTTTCTTTCTTTATATTTATGATGTTTTGTAGAATGTGGGGCCTTGGGGGGTCATATTATCAGTGTGCACAAAAGGTCTATGACTCGTTATCACATGCATGCAGCTCGTACTTAAATCGTACCTATAATATATGATGTCAGTGTTTATTTGCATTTGCGCATCATTCACATGGACGATTGAGTTAGGTACTTATTGTCGCGCTCAACGACCTCCGTCCTTCATGAGCGCAGGCCTGGGGGTGACAGGTGAGGCCGCCTATCACCCCTCCAGAAGCAGGCCGGGGCGGGGCTTTCTGGAGAAAGATGGAGACACAGTGGTTCTCAAACCCGAGAAGGCCATCTCGAAAACGAAGATGGTCCTGGGTCAGCCGGGGAGCGAGGGAAATACCTTATGGGGGCCACCTTACGTTCTAGCGTCTGAAGACCCCAGATGGCGTGCGGTTTTATTCGGGTCGTATCTGACATAACCACCCCCGCTGGCCAGCAGGAGGGGGAGGGCATCAGGAGGGATTCCTCCACAAAAAAAGGTACTCTTTTCAAAAAATTCATGTTAAACAGGATTTTAAAAAACATTATATTTTCTTTTCATTTCATTTGCGTGTTAGTTACGGCGTTTACTCTACCGATTGTATCCCTAGCACATGAAAAATGAAGATATCGAAAGCATTGTAGTGCATTCGACTGCTATGACAGGGGGCGCGGGTTCGATTCCCGCTCAGTGCAAATATTTGTATGTATGAATATGTCTATTTCCATTGGTCTGGGTGTTTCTATGTATACAAAAAAGTATATATTAAGTGTGTTTATCCGCATTCTGGAACCCATAACACAAGCTAGTTAAAACTATGCTTACCTTGAGTCTAGAAAGCGCTGTGTAGAATGTCGTAGAATATTTATTTATATTATTTTATTTATTGTTATTTTAATCTATCTATCTATACTAATATAAAATTGAAAATTAGTTCTGTCTGTACATTGAAGATATTTAAAAAAAATACCTTAGTTATGTTAAATGAACGATATTCCAGACAGCAGCGATAGCCCAGTGGTGTACGTAACGGACTGCCGAGACGAGGTCTCGAGTTCGATCCCCAGTCGCCCCGGGCACACACCTCTGACTTTTCGTAGTTATGTGTGTATTAAAAATGTTGATTGATGGCAATGGGCTCGCCCCCTATTACATTGGGACCTAAACATAACTGGCGAATCGTGGGTGTGTAATACACCTCTGCCTACCCCTTCGGGGATACAGGCGTGAAGTTATGTTATGTTATGTTCCAGACAATTTTTTTTCTGGAAATCTTGTCTGTTTGAAACTACTGAACGGATTTTGATGCGGAATTGCCTATTAGAAAGGTCTTAGTCAGACTTAAAATCTGCCCGATGTTTGATTGCAACTGATAAAGTGGAACCGGAAATATGACCAATAAACGATAACGATCCTCTTCTGATGAAGCCGCGGCCTCAGCTTGACGCGTCAAGCTGAGTGCCACCATTGTTAACATGGTACGTGTATGCAATAGTGACCCTCTTTCCTGAGACTTTACCTTCAGCTTACCATCAGGCGAGGTGAAGTTAAATTGACGTGTACTAAATATAAAAAAAAACCGACCTCCTGGCGAGTGGAGTCGCGGGTATCAGCCGATACTATCATAAAATTTTCTATTATTTGTGTCTGTACGTTGAAGATATTTAAGAAAAAATATTTGGGTTATGTTAAATCAATGTTTCTGAATATAAAAATATATTTTTTTGGAATTCTTGTCTATTTGTATGTTTATCTGTTTGTTCGAGATGGACGCAAACCATACTGAACGGATTTAGATGCGGTTTTTCTATTAGAAAGGTCTTGGTCAGCCTAAAAATCTGCCGAATGGTTGATTGCATTTGGTTTAGTAGAACCGGAGATATGACCAAGAAACGATAGCTGATAAGTGGAACCGCGGGCATCAGCAGTAGCGAAGTATATGTGTATCAAAGACCAAGCCTAAAACCGCCCATAAAACGATATATGTTGACTCCTATATCATTTGTAAATATTGTTGATATCACATAGGTACCTTTTTTTCCGTGCGGATATCCCTTGGGTTACCTCCCAGCCGGCCAGCGGGGGCGGTCATGTCGGGCTTGAACCAAATGAGAATCGTTTAAATGGTGAACTTATAAAGTATGACTATAATATTACCCTCAGGCACACTAGACAGCCAATAATATAGGTTCAATGTAGAATGCGTATGCAATGAGTATGTTTATACATACTAAGATACATTTTTTTGTAAATATGTACATATTATTATATATAGGGTGTCACAAAATTAGGTCTCTGAATTTCGTGAGATGACTTGGTATCGACAAAATATGTATTTGAAACAAAAAAAAATAATATCGGGTAAAATAAAAAAAATTATATTAAAAAAAATTATATTAAAAAAAATTATATTAAAAAAAAATATGAAAAAAAAACACCACCAGCGACCAGTGTCACGTGACACGACGAGCACACGTGACGCTGATCGCGATTTAGTATCGCGGATTGGTATCGCGGATAGTATCCTCGCAGTATTCTCCAAGCGGATGTGTGGGAACTACCTAAATCGCGACCAGCGTCCCGTGTGCTCGTCGCTGGTGGTGTTTTTTTTTTCATTTTTTTATTTTTTATTTTTATATTTTTTTTATTTTAATTTTTTTATTTTACCCGATATTATTTTTTTTTTGTTTCAAATACATATTTAGTCGATACCAAGTAATCTCACCTAATTCAGAGACCTAATTTTGTGACACTTTATATAGAAACCTAGACCAATGCAAATAAACATAATATTCATGTAAGTATATAAATATTTTATTTTGTCTTAACACTCAAATTTCGTCAATCACCGTTTTCAGTCATACGCAATAAGCGCGTAATTTACTACCTCAATTACTTTTTCAAGGACTTGAGCAGACATCCAGGCTATTCTTTCTCTTTTCTTCTCAGACGATTGACGTCAATCGATGTGTGTGACAGGTGTAGCTGGTATATTATGCAAGTGGTATTCCAGCAGAAATGCGGGAACGTCCCATATTGGATGTTGACTTTATTTGATTTAAATTTATAGAAATAGTAGTTATCTATCTATATATGACTGATTCACACTAATGTAGTATAGGGTGTAGGTACTATGCATTTTGAAATTGTACATGCTGGACTGTGATTTCTTTCATATTCATTCATAAATAAGTTCACGATCGTACATCGATAGCACCGCATCTTATTACAACATTTTAGTAAAATCTATGTTAGTTTCATTCCACTAAAATGTTTCTATAAGATGGTTGCCAAGACTCACTTTGGCTATAGAAAAGTTACCGGAACTCATCTATATATATAAAACAAAGTCGTTGTAGTGATGACCGGGATAAACTCAAGAACGGGTGGATTGATTTTCATGATTTTTGATTTTTGATGTTATACTTCTTTTGGTGCCTTAGAGAAAAATGATAGTAATTTTTTACGACGCGCTCAAACCGTCACTAAAATACCATCAAAAACCGACACTCTAAAACCTAACCCACTTCCAGATGACCTAGAAAATCGAATGATATTTGGCATCAAGGTAGACTATGAGGCATGTACAAAGGAAAAAAATCGGCCAAGTGCGAATCGGACTCGCCCATGAAGGGAGCAAGTAAAATTTTAATATTTGAGTTGATTGAAGGAAAGGTAAATTGCGGTTTACGATTTATGACGTATTAAAAAAAACTACTAACTTGATCTCGTTTAAACCAATTTTTGGTGGCAGTTTACATAGTAATGGATATTACCTGAATATCATTTTTGAAGACCATTTTAGATAACCCACACCCAAAATACGGGTTTGATGAAAAACAAATTTGAGTTTCAGTTCTAAGTATGGGGAGCCCCCAAAATTTATTGTTTTGTTTCAATTTTTGTGTGAAAATCCAAATGCGTTTCACACAATACATCTACTTACCAAGTTTCAACAACATAGTTCGTTTAGTTTCGGAAAAAAGTGGCTGTGACATACGGACGAACAGACAGTACGAACCCCGAAAAGAAAGCCTGCGCCAGACCATCGTCCAACAGTAGGTGTATCAGTTTGCAGGGGAGGTTGGTTTCACCGCTTAGGCCTTGATGGGTCCCCATAAACTATGCTGCGAACTCAATAACTTCGTCAAATAGTATGGTTGCTGATGTATGCACAAATATCGAGAAAAAATGTATGCATATACATAAAGATCTTCGACGTCCAAGACAACCGCACCTGCACACTAACACCGGTACACCTGTTGATTGACGGACGAGACTCCCCTGCAGGCTATCCTCTCGGGGTTGGAGGCTCAGACGGCAATCTTCTATGGCAAGTTTTTTGTTTTTGTTTATCTTGTGACAATTTTATATATATTGTAATAGAATAAAGTAATTGCGTAAGTTACATAACTCTGGCTGTGGTTTCCAGATATATATATTAGTCTATGGGCTGTGGTAAGCCGAACCACAGACCACATAAAAGAGCCGAACTGTCATCATCCCCGGCCGCATCGGGCCACAGACTCCCCAACAAGGCCATAGACTATAAAAAGTTAAGTTCTTGGTTTCTGCCTGCGTATTTCGGAGTGACGGCGGTGAACGGCTGGGGTTGACGGTTTGTTTTGTTTTTGATGTTAGATTTTTTGTTTTGCTTTTTATTTTTATTTTGTTTTTATTGCTGTTTTGTTTCTTTTTCTTTTTTTGTTTTTGTATTAATTTTATAAGAGCTTATAATATATGTATGTCGGATGTCCTCCACATAGGAGTCAGTTGAAAACCAGCGCCAGGTACTTGTACCTGGCATTACGCTGAACTGGCTCCTTTTTTGGTGCAATATACTCCCCGTATATGTTTTTATAATTTAAATGTGTAAATTGTATTGCATCAAAATAAAGAGATTTTTCTTTCTTTCTATCTTTCTTTCTCCCCCAAAAAACCCAATATGAACCACATCAGACGTTATAATGTGATAACGTATTTTAATTGAGCTCAATTCATATTACTAACACCCGCCCTTAAGTGACGGTAACAACTTTTGGTTCTACTATTTCCTAATTTTACTCTAGAAAGGCAACAGGTATACTATCTATGAAATATTTAATGAGGTAGAACGCCGGTGCATATGTACAGATATGTGTTTGAATAGATAAACATTGCCCAGATAGCTGACGAGGTCACTATTATGCACTATACATAGAACTTATGACAATAATACCTATGTATTAATGGTTCCATCTTCTCATTTTATTTTTTGTAGATGTACCTACAAACTCATTACTCATCACCATAGCATTAGTCGCAATTGCATCCATTGTTTGTACTTTGGTCCCGGGATCCGCTCTCCTAAGGGAAAGCCTTGATTTGGTGTATCTTGTCTTTTGCGGGAGCAACTGATGTCAGAACCCCTAACCCCGAGGAGGAAGTCTATGCCAAAGCCACGTTCGCTGATTGACAGGTGTACCGGTTAGCAGGTGAGGTTGGCTTGAACCTCGAAGATCTTGGTGGGGCTCCCCATGCGCTCGGACGATGATGATGTTATTTTGCTTACGAAAATGTATCTGTACTATAATATTACAAAGAGGTTAAGTGTGTGATGTTGTGAGTTTGTAGGGGGGTAATGTCTGGATCTACTAAACCGATTTTGAATATTCTTTTACCAATTCAAAGCCACATTATTTGTGAGAGTCATAGCATCACGCTACTACCATAGGCAGTGGAGCAGTAATCATAAACGTAAACAATAAATCCCGTAGATTCCCATACATTTTTTTTAACGTGTGGACCCCCACGGGCTTCACCCCATCGTGCCAACGTGGGGTGGGTGTGTCGGAATCGGACCGACTAAAACCACACGGTGTACTCCCCAAGGTGGGGCCTGGTGGGGTCGGGTTTTATCCCGCGACGGCGACGGTGAGTTGGCAGCGTGTGTAGGACACATACGACACGCCTCCGTCTAGGCCTGCTTCTGTAAGAACGGTGAATCGGCCGACTACCATCCTCAGGCCCAGATTATGGAGGTCGGTAGTCCCGGTAGACGAGTCTGCGGCGTCTTCGCCGCAGACTGCGGAACTTGGGGGCAGGGTTTAAAACAGCCACGTTGCGGGCCGCCAGACGTCCCGCCTTCCCATACATTATAATGAAAACTAATAAATTACGAGCATGGGTTAAAGCGGTGCAATCGGGGTTCGAAACACGCCACGGGCGAAGCCGGGTAGGGCCAGCTAGTAATATATATTTTTGTTAGTATTGGAAAAGTACAGATATTGTATCATTTCTAATTGAATTAAATCAATCTCCCGCGCTAGTAAACAAACAATGGCATGTATGTTTATTTTAATGGCCGTTACTAAATCATGGTCAAAATCTATCTATTCTAAAATTAAAAATGTATCTTTTAACCTTACTATGAGTAGAATCAGCAATGACTTCTAAGATACGACTAGACAAACTGTTCTAGAACAAAAATTGTCTCGCGGTACGGGGGTGAGGCAGGAATGGGGGAGTGATTGGACGCACGCAAATACTATACTAGCAGTCATTTAATAAATTTTGGCTCCTTCACAGATTGGTGGCAGCCGATGGCAGGTACAAAAAGTTGTGAGTTGTTGATCGCTATCAATCGATTGACATCAGCTAAGTTAACAAATTATTTTTTTCATACTGGCAGTCTAGTAGTACCTACCTACACATAGAAGTAATTGTGATAATATTAATTCTGGTCTATACAACTTAAACCTTAGAAACTTAAATTTCTTAAATGCACCTACATAATATAACTTCACGCCTGTATCCCCGGAGGCATTAGGCATAGGTGTATTGCACACCTACAATGAAATCACAAACAACTGACGGTATTTGCACAGCTTCTAAATAAAAATATGAACGGGTTTACTTTTATTATAATTTCCAACTAGAATATAGTCTCCCGTGGCCATGGCTGCTGAAAAGCAACCGAAACGTCTGGATCAATGTAAAATATAAAATAACATCAAAATAAATCGCGATAGAATCCGTTAAAAATAGTTTTATTTCAATGTGTGACATTCGCGTAAACTTCCGAAAATATAATGGAGAATTATATAAAATTAAATTAAAAAGTCTATACTTACTTTTCCGACGTCATTTTTGAAAATAAAAATCACTTCTTTAAATGTAATAAAAAATAAATCAATTACACAATATCACAGGGTATTTCACTTAAAAATTACTATCACATTATTTTTTTAAACATTAAGGCACTAGATACGTATTATGTTTCGATATGTTTCCCGTACATATTATTGTGGGACACGTGCTATCTCGTCTGCGTTCGCACGCGAACTGGCGGGAAGTGAGTTTTCAGCGCAATTTAACGATGTTTTTCTCACGCGACAAAGCTTTGCGTTCTTTATTTAAACTTGTGACAGATGAAGCCTTTTTGTTTGACTATTTTAATATCTGTGGCCAGTGTGCTTTAAGAGTATGTAAACGTGATGAGGGAACGTTGTGATATGATAGAAGACGTAATGGACAAGATAAAGAAAGGGATGCTTGCATGGTTCGGACACGTAGAGAGGATGGACGAAAGAAAATTAAGTTCAGTGAGTCTCAGCCATTTTTTTAAATATATTTCATGTCAATATTATAACACCATCTACACTATACATACCTTCATAAGAAAATACATGTAGTCAATCCTATTATCCAACTTCTTTGGAGTATCGCGACAACCGGATCGTTTCTAACCTCGCTCCAACGTTTTTATTTTGAAAAAGTGGGTTTTTCTGGCCCGATTGTGACGAATCGCGCATCAAAAGTTGCGTCTTGCCGGCGACATATCGCGCAGCTCGCGTTCTTCACAGGTGTGACTTCCAGGACGCGAAAAGTGTGATTTTGGCTCGACCCGAGACGTGGTCGACCTTAAAAAGTGAAATATCTCGGTGTTATGTGAACGGATTGCAGTGTTCGAAGTGTCCTCGCCTGCGGGCAGTGGAGCCCCACCTCCCACGTGGATCAGCTTTTCCCGGAAAACTCAGGTTTGGCCGGGAAAGCCAGAAAAACAAGTTCCGCGTAGTGACCAGGTACCAGATCCAGCAGTCGGAGGGCGCTGAAAATTGGCAGGATCTTAGAGCTCTCCAATACCAACACGACGCCGAAACTACTAGATTTTTAGGACACACACAAGCTGAATTATTAATTAATAAAGTTGCGAACTTTGACCCCAACTCACCCTGGACTGGAGCATCATAGCAAAATTTCGCAACTGCTATAAGTTGCGCGCTAGCTAGAAGACCAGGACTTCAGCATTGCAGATTTTTCCGACAAGAATTGTGGACGTAGTAATTAAGAACCGAATTTCATTGTTTTTAGTATTTTTTATTATTTTATAGTGAACTTTTTATTGTTTTATTTTCTGTGTCCGCTAGAGCCTGATTTTATATACTTTTAGCAATTTTTGTACATTTTTTGGATTTTTAAAATTTAAAAAAAATAATTGTATTGATTATATATAAATTTTTTCTAAGTTGACCTTTTATAAGTGTAATATTTTGATTACGACAGTAGATCTAGACGTAGTCTAGAACTTTATTATTTTATTTTTATTCTGTCTTTATTGTTTTAAGTTTTATTTTATTTAATTGTTGACTATTTCTATTATATTGACTTTCGTGTGACTGTGTCCGAGCGCCAGGACTGCGCAATCTGACTGACGGTTGTGTGTTACAACTGCATACATACACTCACTTCACTCTACACACATAAAACACATACACTCACCCTAGGTTACATCCAATACACACCCTATTGGGACATAAACACTCAACACAATTCACCACACAACACACAAACACACACGTAGGGACACTTAACTCTCAGGACAACTGTTCTGTCGGGCATCATCGCCGGGTCGTGCGACGGGCCTGAGCGTGACCGATAATCACTACTTTAGGTTAACATTGGGCAATTTTACATTTTTATGTTATTTTTTTAATTTTTTTTTTACATTTTAACGGGAATTTCTATTAGTTGACATTTTAATTATTTTATTTTACTTTAAATTTTAAATTTTATAATTGAACGCGCATTTTAACATGGCAACGATCCATACCCCCAAGAAGTTTTTTATAAGTGCGTCAAATGACCCTCTACCAGAGGAGTGGACAGCACCTCCCCCTGCCGAGGAAGGCAGCTCCGGTGTGGAGCGGCGCCCGACGGCGCCGGTTCGTCGCAGTATTGATAAGCTGGAGTTCCAACAGATGGTCCAGCGTCCGAAGGACATTAAAACAGGGACCCTTTCACAGAAACTCCCCAAGAAAGGGACACAACTTCCGTCCCCACTGCGAGTTCCGGTGCCGTCAAAGCGTTGCGATGCAGCAACCGCTAGCTGCAACGAGATCAGGCAGCAACTAAAATCATCGGGGAATATGAAAAAGGAAATAAAGGAGGCCATAAAGGCTAGGACGGATCATTTAGAGGGGATTATCAAAGCCTACGAGGACAGGAAGAGGGCACTTCGAGGGCAAAGTGCTGGGACGTCAGGGATACCTGCCCCTGCCACCCCAACACCTCCCCCAACTCCTGCCTCAGCCTCGGTAAGCAATGAGGCTCTATTAAGAAAGATAGAAGAGAATGAAAGACTGTTGAAAGAGAATGGAAGAATGGTGAGTGAGTTGAAAGAGAGGATTGAGAAGCAAGATAAAAGAGAGAAAGAGAGAGAAAGAAAGAGTATAGTGACGTACGCGGGTGTGGCGGCGGGCCGCTCCGTGACTCAGGTTCCGGAGCGGGCGACGCTACACTCAATCGTAGTCACGTCCAAGAATGAAAGTGATACCGGTGAACAGGTGATGGAAAAATTGAGGCAAGTGGCGAATGAGGATGAAGGATGGGTGACAGTGGAGAGAATACGAAAGGTGAAGGATAGAAGGGTAATTATGGGATATAAGACGGATGAAGAAAGAAAGAAGGCACGAGGAAGGCTTGAAAAGACGGTAAACCTCGCCGTTGAGGAAATCCAAAATAAGGACCCCCTCATTATTTTGTACGGAGTCTTGAAGTCAATCAAGGACGAGGACCTGTTAAAGACCGTAAGGTCCCGAAACCATAACGTGTTCCGGGACCTGGTCCCAGAGCAGGTAAGACTTTCCGTGCTATACCGAAAGACGGCGAGGAACCCACACACATGTCACGTGGTGCTCAGGGTCTCTCCGGCGGTCTGGTCCCGTGCCCTAGAGATAGGGAGACTGCACGTCAACTTGCAACCCATTAGGGTTGCGGATCAGTCGCCGTTAGTGCAGTGCTCCCTATGCCTAGGGTACGGACACTCAAGAAAGTTCTGCACCGGCACCGAGCCAAAATGTAGTCACTGTGGAGGGCTCCACTTAAGAGCCGCGTGCCCTGACTATATGGCCGGTGTGGAACCAACTTGTTGTAACTGCCAGCGGGAGAAGCTGAGCAGCACGGGGCACAATGTGTTCAGCGCCTCGTGCCCAGTACGAATGAGATGGGATAATATAGCGAGGACCACCACTCAGTACCAGTGCTAACGTGGTCCCAGGGAACGCGCCCCCCTATAGAGTGCTGCAAGCTAACCTCCAAAGGAAGAAGCTGGCAACCGAAGAGCTCATACTCGCTGCCTCAAGGCGTAAAGCCTCCGTCGCTCTATTACAGGAACCCTATGTAGGTAATTTGGCAAGAATGAAGGCATACCAGGGCGTCAGGGTCTTCCAGAACACTGGGCAAGGAGGAGGGACTGTGAAGGCGGCAATTGCCGTCTTCGATCCGACTTTGGACGTCATACAGTACCCACAACTCACCACTAACAACATCATTGTGGTGGGGATCCGGACCAGTGCCTGGACGATCACGCTGGTATCCTATTACTTTGAACCGAAGCCGGAACCTCTGGGGCCCTATATAGAGCGACTAAAAGAGGTGAGGCGAGCTTTAGGTTCCCAGCTTGTTCTTATTGGGGGGGACGCTAATGCGAAGAGCACTTGGTGGGGCCATAAGTTCGAAGACGACAGAGGCAAGTTACTGAGTGGGGCCCTCGCTGAGATGGACCTCCATGTGCTGAATAGTGGAGGTATTCCAACTTTCGATACTGTGAGAGGTGGAAGGAGATACCACAGCTACGTGGACGTCACGGCCTGCACGAGCAATATGCTCACCTGGGTGGACGCCTGGAGGGTTGAAGAGGGTCTCACGGGGTCAGACCACAATGGCATATTGTTCAACCTCAACCTGGAGAGGGCCAAGGGTACCAAGATCGAACGTACAACCCGAATTTATAACACCAGGAAGGCCAACTGGGATGCTTTCCGGGCCAGTGTCGCTCGATCGCTCTTGGATATAGATATAGGCGAAACGAGTCACAACAACGAGTTGGATGCTCTAGTCGAATCGTATACGGGAGCGATCGAGGGAGCGTGCCGGGAGAGCATCCCAGTCAAAAAACCGGGAGGGTTGATCTCTATGCCGTGGTGGTCGAAAACACTCGATGAGCTGAGAAAGTCCGTCAACACCAAAAGGCGTCGCATCAGGAATGCAGCGCCGGACCGAAGGGAGATGGTGGTAGCTTTATATCTGGAACAAAAGGAGATGTATGAATCTGAAGTAAGAAAGGCACAGGTCGAAAGTTGGAAGAACTTCTGCGGAAAGCAGGACAGGGAGGGCATCTGGGAGGGAATTTACAGGGTTATTGGCCGGGCCACAGCAAGGGAGGAGGACACTCTGCTTGCCGTCGATGGATCATACCTGGACGCCAAGGGTTCGGTTGAGTTGCTTGCCCGAACCTTCTACCCGACCGACCGGGAAGAGGAGGACGGTGAGGGGCATCGAAGGTTGCGTGAAAAATCCAAAGAGGTGGACAGCGAAAGGGGTCATTGTAAGGATGACCCACCCTTTACGATGAGCGAACTCTTCGATGCCCTTCAAAGGTTCAATCCGAAAAAAGCTCCGGGGGCGGATGGCTTTACGGCCGACATCTGCACCCACGCCATAAGGGCCGACCCCATACTCTTCCTGAAGCTGCTGAATCGGTGCCTCCACCACGGCTACTTTCCTAAGATATGGAAGGTAGCCGTGGTGGTTGCACTAAGAAAGCCAGGAAAGGACTCGTACACCGTCCAAAATCGTACAGACCTATTGGTCTACTGCCCGTTTTGGGGAAGGTGTACGAAAGAATGCTGGTTGCTCGTCTCAAGTTTTACCTTTTGCCGAGGATTAGTCCTCGCCAGTACGGCTTCATGCCCCAAAGGAGCACCGAGGACGCCCTCTATGACCTCATGGGGCACATAAGGGCTCGTCTCAATGAGAAGAGAATAGTCCTTATGGTGTCCCTGGACATAGAGGGCGCCTTCGATAGCGCCTGGTGGCCCGCTATAAAAGTACGGCTGGCGGAGGAGAAGTGTCCGGCAAACTTGAGACGAGTAATCAGTAGTTACCTTAGCGACAGGGAGGTAAGGGTAAGGTATGCGGGCGAGGAGTGCAGACGCCCCACGGAGAAAGGATGCGTCCAGGGTTCAATCGGCGGACCCTTGCTGTGGAACCTGCTACTGGACCCACTGCTTCATGAGCTAGAGAGTAGGGCGGTTCACGTTCAGGCTTTTGCGGATGATGTGGTGTTGGTGTTCGATGGGAATAGTGCTCTAGAGATTGAGAGACAGGCCAATGCCTCTCTCGAGCATGTGCGGGAGTGGGGCATCGGAATGAAGCTGAAATTCGCACCGCACAAAACCTGTGCGATGGTAATCACGCGGAGGCTTAAGTACGATGTCCCACGCCTCAGCATGGGCGGGATAGACATTGGACTGTCCGACCACATCAAAATCCTAGGGCTCACTATCGACCACAAACTCACATTTAACACACATGTCACAAATGTATGCAGAAAGGCGATCGGCATCTACCATAAGCTGGCGAGGATGGCCCGGATCAGCTGGGGATTACATCCGGAGGTGATCCGGACCATCTATAACGCGGCTGTGGAGCCGACGATTCTGTATGCAGCTAGCAGTTGGTGCGCGGCGGTGGACAAGCTTGGTGTCAGAAAGCAGCTGAACGTTGTGCAGCGCGGATTCGCCCAGAAGCTGACCAAGAGTTACCGGACAGTCTCCCTGCACTCAGGGCTGATCCTGGCTGGCATGCTCCCTCTGGACCTCAGAGTTCGTGAGGTGGCCTCGTTGTACGAGGCCAAGAGAGGAGTGTTCCAGTCATGGTTGGGAGACAGGGAGATTGAACGGATGGCTCCAGCTAAAGAGGAGCCTCACCCCGCGGAGCATATGAACCTGGAGTTCTTAAGCCTGGTAGACGAGGATCAATATCAACGCACGAACACGATCGAGACCTGCATATTTACGGACGGGAGCAAGACTGAGGGTCGCGTCGGTGCCGCGTTATCCATCCGGAATAACGGGGCCGAAACCAGGACCCTCAAACTTGCTCTCTCACCGCACTGTACCGTCTACCAGGCCGAGCTCCTGGCCATATGCAAAGCGACCAGTGAGGTCCTCAGGCGAGGTGCGGTCACGTTCGGCATCCTCAGCGACAGTAGAGCCGCTCTCCTGACGGTCATAAACCGTCACGCCCTCCACCCTCTGGCCGTTGAAGCCAGGTGTAACATCAAACGGGGCTTGACCCAGGGCAAGGAAATTTCCTTATTCTGGGTCAAGGCCCACGCAGGGTTGGAGGGCAATGAACGAGCCGATCAACTGGCTAAGGAGGCGGCTCTGAGGTCGAAGAGGGCTCCACACTACAGCCTGTGCCCAGTTTCATTCGTCAAGCGTGGCCTGCGGCAGATCACGCTGGACGAATGGAACGAAAGGTACAGGATGGGTGACACAGCTTCTGGCACCAAGCTCTTCTTCCCATGCGCGGTGGCAGCATACAGAACCGTCCGCAAGATGGAGGTCGCCGGCACTACAACCCAGTTGTTGACGGGGCATGGTGGGTTTTCCGGATACTTGACCCGGTTCAAGTGTAAGGAAGACCCATCATGCGCCTGCGAGCCTGGCGTCGAGGAGACAGTCGCACATTTACTCGCGGACTGCCCAATCTACTCAAGGGACAGACACAGCATAGAAAATCAATTAGATTTACAAATAAAAGTTGCAAATTTCCCTGAACTAATGCGGAAACACAGAGAAAGGTTTCTCCAATTTGCCGAACTTATCATACGAAAAGTCAATAAGAGAAATAGTCTATAATAACCTCTGGCAGGTATAATTGTATACCTGGCCAGAAGGTTAACATTATTTGTAAATAAAAGAGGAAAATAAAAATGTGTAAAATAGCATTAGAGTTAGTAAACCAATTGTATTTAATCATAAGAAATTTAATGTGTTAACATTGTTAAAATTTGTAAAAGTAATAAGATAATAAAAATATAAGTAGATAAAGAGAGAATTAGCAGATAGGAAAAGAAAGAAAAATAAAGCAAAATACAAAAATAGAGTCCCCTTACCCTACCCCCCCATATCCCATTAGTATGAAAGGAACAGAATGAAAGTACGAGAGGAATAAAAGCGAGAACTGGTATGGTACTAGAGGACAGGATTGAAAGCGTGATATAATATATAGAATTAAGTATAGATAAACAAGAAATTAACCCTGAGTGGGTTTTCTAAATAAAGTACAGAAGACTAGGCATTATAAATATTTTTGAGCGTAGACTTTGGCCATGCCAGAGATGTTAGTAAAAAAAAAAAAAAAAAAAAAAAAAAAAAAAAAAAACCTATTATCCAACCCTATCCTACCAATCCCACTAATATTATAAGCGTGAAAGTTTTTAAGTACCTATGTATTGATGTTTTTCAGGAACAAATCTGACTGAAACTTGGTACAGGGCTATCCCTGTACCAAGTTTCAGTCAGTTATATATTATATATTATATAATAGTCAGATTATATAATAGTCTGGAATAACACATATTCTACTTTTTATTCCTGGAATAGGTTCCAATGCCAGTAACTCATAAAATAACCAATATAAGTCAGATGACATAAACGAACCAATAAAATCTAATGCATGTGTGTGCTTACACAGGTACGTCAACAATAAAACCGCCACACAGCACGCTTCAATACATTTCCCATTATCATAGCAAATAAGTTTTAATTACTCTGTAGAGCTCGAGCAAATACTTGTCATTTCCTATGTAAAGGATACAAATGAAAATTATTTGCTCGAGTTCTAACAATTTTATATTATTTGACATAGATACTAGAGGATATTTCTATAGGAATAGATGTATAGGGCAACACCAAAATTTGCGGGTTCAAGCCAACCTCATCTGCAAACCGGTGCCCTTTCTGATTGAAGAAGGAGATGACTGTACCTACATAATATTTTTAGGTGTAGGTTAAAATATTTCATGTTTTATTTATTTTTTACTACCGTCCCAAAACCACACGGGCAATTCATCCTAGATCCCGTCGCGTCGTTGGATGAACCCGTATACAGCCTGAAGAAAAAGTGGTGCATTTTTTATTTCTTTGGTCTTTCAACTCCTGCGCAGCGTTGCTACGATTGATCTACGTCACTCCGTAGCTATTTTGCTACGCTCTTTGTACTTCTGAGATATTTAATACACCGTACATATTTTGTTTTTATCGATTGAAAGTTGAATGGATTTTAGGCTTTCTGATGATAAGACTGATCGATAGGCCGTAACGATACGTTTAGAGCTAGTCAGTACACACTTGTAGGTGCCGCAATAATGTTTAAACAATAATTAATCCTTCAGTTGCACATGCTTTTGTTAATGTGAAAGGTCGTGCTTCGCGATGGCTGCAATCCTAAAAGTTTATTGAAGCAAAAGCGGTAAAAAAATTACGCGGTATAATCGAACTCATTATCGTCTCAGCCAACAACAAGTTATAAACGAATTGTAATTGAGATAATATCGTTATTATTCATAATATTTACTGTGAGAACAAAATCACGATCTTTATTTAGACAAAAAAACCTATGGAGAAAATATGGAGTATTATGGAGACATCGCAGATAAAATGCAGGAGAGTCGCCTTCGCTGGTGCGGCCGCGTTCTGCGGCGACCACCAAGCTATGAAGCTACCAAATGCCTGGCCATGCCGATCCACAAGACCCCGGTAGAAGGGGTAGACCCTACAAATGTAGACTTAGTGTTTTGTAGGGAAGATGACGTGCACTTGCGTGTCAATGATTTCATGGATGCCCAAGACCGTGTGAAGTGGAGAAATAACAGCCGGAAAGCGGGCCCTGGACTCCGAGGTAAGAGTCTTGGATGCGACCAGGACTAACACGAAGACAATGTGATGATAAATATTCTTAATATATTCTAAATGATGTGCAAGGAGTATTCTAATAGAGGGCAGAGCACCAATCCTTTGTACTTTGGAGTCCAGGGATCTATAGTTTGGCGAGGGTAGTCGTTTTAGGTCTGGTAACTGACTAAAGGTAAGTAAGAGGTAAGAGTGTAAGGAGTCCCTACTAACATCTTTCGGGACCCAAGCCAACCTCGCCTGCCCGTGGTGTACTCTGCTGATTAACGGAGAAGGCTCTGGCGACCCGCCAACACGCACTGGACCAGCGCGGCGGGTTATGGTCCAAACCCCCCCAAAATGACGAAAGTCAATGGGGGAGGCCTATGTTCAGCAGTGGACTTCCTGCGGCTGAAATGATGATGATGAACTAACTAAAACAACCTATTCATAAATTATTAACTACCTAGTATAATTATTTTGAAGACACGATCGACTAAATATTTGCCGGTGCGCTTCACGATCTCCTTCTAAGTGCTAATTTTACAGTACAACAGGTTGTTTATTACGATAATTCTTTCAACACTAAACAGAAGTTATCACATGCTTTTAAACCTGAACAACCATCTGAAGCAAATCTAATAAAGACGTATTAACCGTGCGATGGAGTTCATACACCCCACTAAGACTTATGGGGCCTAGACAACCTCACCTACTGATGGATAGACCTAAAAGCCGACTTACCTACCAATTAAGAGTGATGGTGACTCTCACTCTCATCAAGAATATTTATCATCACATTGTCTTCGTGTTAGTCCTGGTCGCATCCAAGACTCTTACCTCGGAGTCCAGGGCCCGCTTTCTGGCTGTTATTTCTCCACTTCACACGGTCTTGGGCATCCATGAAATCATTGACACGCAAGTGCACGTCATCTTCCCTACAAAACACTAAGTCTACAATCCAATGCCTTGATATCATGACGCTTTTTTTTACATGGCCCCCTAGATACTCGATTACAATGTAACCAATAGATTTGATTTTCAAAAGTTTTCTAATGTTGGCAGTATGTACGTGAATTATAACTTTTGTTTGAGAATTAAAAAAAAACAATTTAAGTTTCCTAAATAATTAGCGGGAATACGAGATTCAATATAAATAAATACTTTGTGTTAATTGTTGTTAAAAATGGTTTCGGAAAGTTATTCCAGTGTCATGGATATTAATTTAACTCCCGATGAAATTAAAGAACAGGCAAAAGCTGTTGTTAATAATCTATTTCTAATTTTACTTTAAATTTTAACTGATTATCAATATACCTGTTTCATTAAATGTGTGTGTTTAGTGTGTATTTTAATTTCCTCACATAGTCGAAATGAAAAGTAGAGTGTTTAACTCGGGTGAATGTCACCCATTTCACCCTCGAGCTATAGGCGATAAAAATGGCTGAAATATCTCGCGTGAGATGGCTGACTTTCAACCCTTCTGTAACAATCTACTATTTCACGCCCGCTTAAATTACTCCGGATTGTAAGAAGAAGGAACCAGGTGTGTTGGTTTGAAAGTTTTTATGGCCCGGTCAAGAAAGGAGGTGTCAAACAGTTTGGTCTTACTTAAATGGAATTTTTATGCGTCGTGTACGTGCAAATTAAACGTTTTAATTCGTAAAATAAGGAAGGATAAAGAGACATTGGTACATAACTCTTGCGTTTTTCGATAGACAGGGGTCACACGTCAGAGGAAAATGCCACCACACTGACGGAGACCTTGAAAAGCTCAAATTGGCGGAGCAGTTTGTGCTATATTTATGGAGGTCATAAGTTGAAATCGTAATTCGAAGTCCGAGGTTACTTTCCTCCATTTAAATAGCAAAGTTTGAATGCCATGTCGAGTGCTGGCAGCTATCCGGATATTCAAAAGTATACATAAATTACATTGTATCGCTTTCATAAAAATCACTACTTAGTCCCACGGTAAAAGTTTACTCTTTGCGCCCATAGTAAATAAAATGTATTGAGTTTCTCAGAATGAGTAGAGTTTAGAAACGAGGTTAGTAATGTCCGATAGACGGCAATAAGCGAATCTCCATAACGTGGGGTCAAATTATTATTAGCGAACGGCAGGAGTAAAATATGTAGTTTTGCTCCCTCAGGGATATTTATACGTGAATAATAAAAGTAGTTATTTCACTTACTTGCATCTGATACGTTACTAAATCCAATCAAACATATTGAGAATATTTTGGTTCACAAATATATTGCTAACTTGCCTATAGCCCTATCTCATCTGACCCTAAAATAATAATGAAGCATCGTCTCCATAATTTTTTTGTCTTTTGATTGGTTCGTCGGAAGAAGAGTGGGAGTTCGGCTGAGATCGGATTGCCTCAGTTTTGTAGAGCGTTGTCTCTATGTTAGTAATCCAAACCATTAAGTTTAGAGGAATAAAACTTTCCAACGCTTCTCCTGATAAATCGCAAATATGTAATTGTGTCATTATTCTGTTGATACCTATAATTCTATATTGAGAATGAAACATGTAAATCAAAACATTTTATTGCTATCATAAAATAAAATAATCCGCAAGACAGAGATTCTCAAAATAAATTATGTTTTGTTCAAAGACATATAATGTGTTAATAACTTGGCTATATTTAAAAAATAGATACTATTAAAATAGATTGAAACATTATAAAAAATTGCTTAGCTATATTTAGATATAAGACTGCGGGCAGATGCTGGATGCGGCAAGCTGAAGACAGGGCGCTATGGCGCTCATTAGGGGAGACCTATGTCCAGCAGTAGACTAGAATAGGTTGATGATGATGATGATATTTAGATATTATCGTCTATGTGAAACGGCAACCAAATGCTTCAATAACTTTCTATCACTTCCAGGAAAATAATAATTCGTTTAATTATTAATAAATTAGCGAATATACTTCACGTACGGGCTTGCATGAAAGGTTGTGTGACGTGTGCAAGGACAGAAGCAAATCTATCTACCTTTTTTTTTTTTTCGTGCGGAAATCCCTTCGGATACCCCCCCGCCGCCCAGCAGGGGCGGTTATGTCGGGCTTGAACCGACTAAAACCGTACGCCCCGCATATGGCCCCCTCGGGTTTGGGAACTACGGTGTGCCCGTCTTGCCCCGGTTTGGGGGAGGGGCGCTAGTCACCCCACCCTCCCGGCCTGCTTCTGCTGGGGTGACAGGCGGCCTCACCTGCCACCCCCAGGCCTGCGCTCATGGAGGACGGAGGTCGCTTAGCGCCTGAGTCGCCTGCGACGCGCGGCGAGCAAATTGCGGGCTCGGCGGGACGGGAGAGTTCTAAATCTCTCCCGGGCGCGCTCCGCCATCTCCTTCGCGAGCATTACATGCTCGCAGAAGGAGGTGGCGGCGGCCCACGCGCTTGCGCTCTGCACCATTGCCGCAATCATGCTGCCGAGCGAGAGGACTCCCACCCCGATGGCTGCCACGAGGTCACGCCTCGGCGCCTCCCACGCCAGGCAGTCCGCCAGCGTGTGTAGCCCTGAGTCCTCGCTCGCGTCGCAGTGATGACACTCAGGCGTTGGCTCCTTCCTGATCCGATGCAGGTGGTCCCCGAAGCACCCCTTCCCGGCATCCGGATCACCTGCGTCAGTCGGTACGAGAGGCTTCCGTATCGCCTCTCTAGCCAATCCTCCATGATGGGCCTTACCGCCTGGGCTATTGCGGCGTGCCCTGCAAATCTATCTACCTATCCTGGATCCTGGAGGAAGAAAGTCGTCAGTATATATAAATATATATCTGTATTTCTATGAGTTCTAGAGCGATATATTAGGTAGATGGTTTAATGAAACGAAATCATTAGATGAAGTAATGTTTTCTATAAAGTATATTACTTGAACTTCGCGGTAACGATCAATTCTTGGTATGTCATTCGTTCAGCTGTACTCACTCGTTCTACATTTCCAACCAATAGTTCAAAAATAGCATTAGAGATAATGAAAATTGACCCTCTGTCCTTGTGTGTATGTCGTCTGGGTAAATAAACGAGACAGTGTTTGGTTGGCCTCGTCCATGCCCTCACATGATCGCCAAAACGAAACCACAGGCCTTCACAACCGGGCTGTTTATTCTTCTGTTGACTGACAACATGACAAGTGAATATCTAACTTACCTACAATTAATAACAATTAATAATTTTCCTTGACATCAATTTATTATTATTGACATGTATCTCCTGACTTTTCTTTGAGAATAAATATTGTCTCTTTCATTTATCGAGATCTTTCTTGATACTTATAATTGACATAATGTTTGTTATTGTATTGAATTGGTTGTTTTAGATTTTTATTAGCATTGGATAATGTAATGTAAATGTAAATGTATTGAAAAAAAAAACCCACAATGTATTCTTGCATGCCAACAAGGTAGGCCGAAGAGGACTTCTAAATGTACTAAATACTATCGTAATACCTTTGGTCAGCAATAAATGATTTTGATTTGATTTGATTTGATTAACGTAAGTCTTAGTTACCTGTGTTTGTAGACTTCAGTGTCGCTTAAATGGTAATGATAAATAAATATTCTAGGACATATTACACAGCGCCATCTAGACCCAAACTAAGCAGACCTTGGCAAGCAATGGGTTCTAGAATGCGGATAAACATACTTAGTTATTTTTTTTTGTAAATAAAAACATATTAAACATAAAAACAGCCAGACCAAGGCAAATATACATATTTGCAACGAGCGGGAATCGAACCCGCGGCCTCTGTTTTAGCAGTCGAATGCTCTACCGCTACACCACAGAGGTCGTCGATGATAGAGTATGTTGTGAACGACAGAGTAATCAGTCTAAACTTATAAGGGGATTTCTCGGTACTTTTGAGGATCTGAATTCGTTATTATCATCTTAGCATTATTTTCGGTTACATCCGTGGCTTTCACCTAGAAGCCCGGGGTTTACTTACTCCTTCTCTTCCTTAATGGCGTTTATGGGATTGACTGCCATCCTACGTCCCAAACAAGGGAGGAAAGCCTGCGTCAGAGCTTCTTCCGTCAATCAGCATATGTACTGGCTTGCAGGTGGGGTAGGTTTGGCCCCTAATGTCTTGCAAAAACACCCTTATCTAACGTATGCGGGGCAAAATGACAGAAATGCAATATGGTACTGTGGTGTGCGACCTCGTTCGACACACCACGGTTCGTTTACCTGGCCATCATGTGTCAGAGTTTAAAAATAAATACATAATTGATTTGAATAGCTTAGGGAAGAAAAAACAATTGCTTGGAGCTGCATTCGGCTGTGCGGCTGACAGCGGGCGACTTGACGCGCCGCCCGGGTCCGCCGGCCGAAGAGAAGAAATAAGTGTATTAAATTTAGGCTCAGTCCTTGAGCGGAGTTCGCGATTCCCTAGTTCGTTTAAATATAAATATATACGCGTAAAAACCTCCCTAAACTCGATATAGGAAGCTTTGTTGAATTAATAAATAAATGAGATATAAATATCTTTCCTTGTGTTTATCTTATTATCAACACGAGGTATTGTGGCGTCCAACCCCCCGGACGCTACAACTGGTGGAGGAACGCCGGTTTCCATACAGCTGGTGGTTGCTACAGCTACAACTGGTGGAAGCGCTGATTTCCACAGGAGCTGGTGGTTGCTACAGCTGGTGAAGCGCTAGTTTTCGCAGAAGTCGGAAACGCCAACATTCTGCAGTTGGCAGTGGATGGATCGATCCCGTACCGTTTGAAGAAAGACGTCGTGCGACAATTGGAGCGACGCATTTATCAGTATCGTTGTGTTTATTTTGCTTTTATGTGCTTTTATGTGCTATTATGTGCTCAACGAGAAGTTGGCTATGATGGTGGCTTGTTCCAGAATGTTTCAAGAGCATTGACAGTTGCCTGCGGGTCAATAGGGCCAATAAGGACTATAAGTCTTAGTAGAATTATAATTCACGTAGTAAATAACGTGTTATGTGTAATATTTGTTATATGTGTTCTCTGTTTATTCCATATTGCTGCGCTGCTGAAGATAAATAGATTTGTTTTGTTATGTTCGTGATAATCTAGCGTAGGAGTTAGGCAATTATTTTTTTGTCTGATGTTGAGAGTTATGATCTAAACTTTGTAAGAGTGTCAAATCGTTCTGGTCATGAGCGCCGACGATGGTTGAAAGTTAGTTTTCGATCAGACTCTTCTTTATGGAGTAATGTTCTTTCTCTTTAATGTTGATTTAAAAATAATTTAGTAATGTGTAGGCGACATAGTGACTGCTTCACATGCATAATGTGTAAGGACAGATCACTTTATGTCATCTTTCGTTTTTAGTTAGGTAGGTCTTAAAAGTACTCTGTTACTAAGTCCCTTTAGGGCAAACCTAAAAATGTGTCGTCAAATGACACCAAAATGAAGTTAGTTAGTGAGGCCGATTGTGGCCGGGCTTCTTTTATTGTGGATTTTTTGATATAGGAAGCTTTGTTGAATTAATAAATAAATGAGATATAAATATATTTCCTTGTGTTTATCTTATTATCAACACGAGGTATTGTGGCGTCCAACCCCCCGGACGCTACAGTACCTACCTATACAAAAATATCGAGATAGGTACACGATACTTGCAAAGCACGCGCTCGAAAATGAACGACGTAAGTCTATCAGTAACATTTTAAATGAAGCTCCTTATCGCGGCTGGCGGGTGAGGTGACTTCGTAACTTCGTCCGCGTGGACATAGATCTGCGTTTATTTTTTTTCCGCAGAATCCTATTCATTTTCTTAAATAAAAGTAGCTTAAGTTACGCCTTATCACATTTGCCAGGGGAAGTCCCGTGAAAATCGGTACAGCTGTAATTTGAATATTACAAACAGATACTTACACTTACAGTTACAGTTTTCACCTCTTAACGATTTTATTGTATGTATAGATTTGAAATTTACACATAATCTAGATGTGTAAATTTCAAATCTATACATACAATAAAATCGTTAAGAGGTGAAAACTGTAAATTGAATATTAATAATAATAACATAACATAACATAACATAACATAACATAACATAACATAACATAACATAACATAACATAACATAACATAACATAACATAACATAACATAACATAACATAACATAACATAACATAACATAACATAACATAACATAACATAACATAACATAACATAACATAACATAACATAACATAACATAACATAACATAACATAACATAACATAACATAACATAACATAACATAACATAACATAACATAACATAACATAACATAACATAACATAACATAACATAACATAACATAACATAACATAACATAACATAACATAACATAACATAACTGTTGAGGCGTGCATCGAAACGCAATCGGCGGCTGCGCGGCGCAGAGCGGGGCGATTGTCAATCGTCTGTCACTTCGATACATTCTTCACGACGGTGAACCGGCTTATTAATTTGTTAATTTTCTCATTAAATCCTTGAGATTACAGTCCAGTTTTATTCATAGTCATTAGGACCCTTAACACATAACATAACATAACATAACAACATAAAAAACATTTCTATTCTATTTCTATTCTATTTCTATTCTATTTCTATTCTATTTCTATTCTATTTCTATTCTATTTCTATTCTATTTCTATTCTATTTCTATTCTATTTCTATTCTATTTCTATTCTATTTCTATTCTATTTCTATTCTATTTCTATTCTATTTCTATTCTATTTCTATTCTATTTCTATTCTATTTCTATTCTATTTCTATTCTATTTCTATTCTATTTCTATTCTATTTCTATTCTATTTCTATTCTATTTCTATTCTATTTCTATTCTATTTCTATTCTATTTCTATTCTATTTCTATTCTATTTCTATTCTATTTCTATTCTATTTCTATTCTATTTCTATTCTATTTCTATTTAGTGTTGAGCACATTTGCCGAGGGGGAGGGTGTGAGTGTTCGCGCGGCGGGGGAGCGGCTTGTGTCGGTGGATGCGCAACACCCGCCACTTGAAGTGTCAGTACGTTGTCGCATGCGCCCGCACCAGCGGCCGGCGGGCTCTGCCACACATGACCCATCTGACACACAGAAGCCTATCGGTTGGAATTTTAACAAAGCTGATTTTCAATCGCTGTATTATTTAATAACAACTATAGACTGGTCACCGATGTATGAACTAAATTTAGAAGATTGTTTAATTTTTTTTACGATAATATTAATTCAATAATAGATGACTGTGTTCCGAAAAAAAAGCGAAGGCAGGTAAACTCAAGGTACCATTACCCTGAGTGGTACACCGCTGAAGTCATTCGCGACATTAGACTAAAAGCGGCTCTTCATAAACAGTTTAAAAAAAGTGGTTCTAGGTCAGATTATGAAGCGTTCTCCCAGTGTAGGGCGAATGTCAAACAAAGTATCTCATACGCTCATGAACTGTATCTGCGCCGGGTTGAGAACGAGTTAAAGAATGATCCTAAATCCTTTTGGAATTATGTTAAAGCTAGAAGGGCTGGCAGAAGTCCAAAACCCATATTAAAAAGTGGGGAGGAGTTAACGGATGAGCAATCTGTGAGTGAGTTTGCTCATTATTTTTATTCAGTTTACGCTACTGAACGGGCAGAACTAAGCGTGGAGGCGGCGATAGCAGAAGCGGGCGACGACAACGGCGCGGCCCGCGTTCATATTGACCACCTACATTTGGAGGAAGTATACAGTGCTTTGCAACATTTAAAACCAAAGAAATCTATAGGGCCGGATGGCATGCCACCCTATATCTTTAAGGATTGCAGGTCAGTATTAGCCAAGCCACTTTTAGATTTATATAACAAATGCCTGAAAGCTGATGTATTTCCGGATGTATGGAAGCTAACCAGAGTGGTGCCGGTACCGAAGGGACGTTTGGCAAAGCAGGTCACTGAGTACAGGCCAGTGGCAGTGTTGTCGACCCCGGCTAAGGTTTTTGAGACTGCTTTACATAGAAGCATATATCAACAGGTAGGCGCACAACTTTCGGATGCCCAACATGGATTTCGGCCAGCGAGAAGCACCACAAGTAATCTGCTGTGCTATATCACTCAGGTGGTGCAGGTAATGCGATAGTGTAGACATCTTATTTAACTATTTCACACATACTACACATGTTACAGAAAGTACATACCTAAACTTTGATAAAATATTAATTTCTATAACAGATTATATATAATGCTACCCTTGTGAATTCACTCTTAGCACAATGGAATACATCAATTTCCGCCGATATGAGGTTCAAAGTGCGAATCACACGTGTCAGAGGCGCCTCCTGCAAGAGGTTGGTTCGTCCCACCGGCTTCATCAGAAGGGGTGGTTTACGACGTCGCCATACGTACCGGTCCGGCACACATAAACCTAGCAGTCCTAGTATATCTTTGTTAGATATTTTCCCTCTAAAAACTTCAAAAATATAAGTAGTGAGTGTCAAATTTCTCCTGACCCCAAGCTCATTATATCCTACCATTCCCATCACAAATAAAGTAGGAGACATTAAGGGATAAAAAGAGTACACCCCATACAGACGTAAACACAAAAATCTAAGAAATTTGTTTTGTACTCTTTCCAGCATGATCCTATATTTAGCTTCATGTGGAGACCAGATGACTGCGTTACATTCCAGTTGACTCCTAACCAAAGCGTTATAAAGTGCTATAATGGCGCTAATATTAGTAAAGCTGCGGGCCATACGAAGAATAAAGTCTAGGTTTCTGTATGCTGTTTTACAGATTTTCGTAATGTGGTTCTGATACGTTAAGCCTGTGTTAAGACTTACCCCTAGGTCCCTAATCTCCATGACTCGAGCTATCGGTACTCTGTCAATACTGTACTCATGCAGGATAGGAGTGCGCGCTCGAGAGAATGAAATCAAAGCACATTTTAAGGTGTTGAACTTGAGCCGGTTTAATTGACTCCAGGCTAGAACCCTATCTATGTCCCTTTGTAGCCTCACACAATCCTCGACGCTTCTTATAGCTAACGATAGCTTAGGATCATCAGCGAACAATAAGCATTGGGCATCCTTGACTACATTAGGTAGGTCGTTTATCATTATTATGAACTGTAGAGGCCCGAGGTTGCTGCCCTGGCTTACGCCAGATCTCGTAAAATACGGTTCTGATATATGACCCGCATACTCCACATACTGCTTCCTATCGCTCATGTAACTCGCAAAAAATTTCAGTAACTTTGGGGTGAAACCCACAGCGGCCAACTTTTTAAGCAAGACATCATTATCGACTCAGTCGAATGTTTTATTAAAGTCAAAGTAGGCCGAGTCAGTCTGCCCCCCACTGTCAACCACTTGCACCACCTGAGTCATATAGCACAGCAGATTACTTGTGGTGCTTCTCGCTGGCCGAAATCCATGTTGGACGTCCGAAAGTTGTGTGCCTACCTGTTGATATATGCTTCTATGTAAAGCAGCCTCAAAAACCTTAGCCGGGGTCGACAACACTGCCACTGGCCTGTACTCAGTGACCTGCTTTGCCAAACGTCCCTTCGGTACCGGCACCACTCTGGTTAGCTTCCATACATCCGGAAATACATCAGCTTTCAGGCATTTGTTATATAAATCTAAAAGTGGCTTGGCTAATACTGACCTGCAATCCTTAAAGATATAGGGTGGTATGCCATCCGGCCCTATAGATTTCTTTGGTTTTAAATGTTGCAAAGCACTGTATACTTCCTCCAAATGTAGGTGGTCAATATGAACGCGGGCCGCGCCGTTGTCGTCGCCCGCTTCTGCTATCGCCGCCTCCACGTTTAGTTCTGCCCGTTCAGTAGCGTAAACTGAATAAAAATAATGAGCAAACTCACTCACAGATTGCTCATCCGTTAACTCCTCCCCATTTTTTAATATGGGTTTTGGACTTCTGCCAGCCCTTCTAGCTTTAACATAATTCCAAAAGGATTTAGGATCATTCTTTAACTCGTTTTCAACCCGGCGCTGATACAGTTCATGAGCGTATGAGATACTTTGTTTGACATTCGCCCTACACTGGGAGAACGCTTCATAATCTGACCTAGAACCACTTTTTTTAAACTGTTTATGAAGAGCCGCTTTTAGTCTAATGTCGCGAATGACTTCAGCGGTGTACCACTCAGGGTAATGGTACCTTGAGTTTACCTGCCTTCGCTTTTTTTTCGGAACGCAGTCATCTATTATTGAATTAATATTATCGTAAAAAAAATTAAACAATCTTCTAAATTTAGTTCATACATCGGTGACCAGTCTATAGTTGTTATTAAATAATACAGCGATTGAAAATCAGCTTTGTTAAAATTCCAACCGATAGGCTTCTGTGTGTCAGATGGGTCATGTGTGGCAGAGCCCGCCGGCCGCTGGTGCGGGCGCATGCGACAACGTACTGACACTGCAAGTGGCGGGTGTTGCGCATCCACCGACACAAGCCGCTCCCCCGCCGCGCGAACACTCACACTCTCCCCCTCGGCAAATGTGCTCAACACTAAATAGAAATAGAATAGAAATAGAATAGAAATAGAATAGAAATAGAATAGAAATAGAATAGAAATAGAATAGAAATAGAATAGAAATAGAATAGAAATAGAGTAGAAATAGAGTAGAAATAGAATAGAAATAGAATAGAAATAGTATGGAAACCGGCGTTCCTCCACCAGTTGTAGCGTCCGGGGGCTTGGACGCCACAATACCTCGTGATGATAATAAGATAAACACAAGGAAAGATATTTATATCTCATTTATTTATTAATTCAACAAAGCTTCCTATATCGAGTTTAGGGAGGATTTTACGCGTATATATTTATATTTAAACGAACTAGGGAATCGCGAACTCCGCTCAAGGACTGAGCCTAAATTTAATACACTTATTTCTTCTCTTCGGCCGGCGGACCCGGGCGGCGCGTCAAGTCGCCCGCTGTCAGCCGCACAGCCGAATGCAGCTCCAAGCAATTGTTTTTTCTTCCCTAAGCTATTCAAATCAATTATGTATTTATTTTTAAACTCTGACACATGATGGCCAGGTAAACGAACCGTGGTGTGTCGAACGAGGTCGCACACCACAGTACCATATTGCATTTCTGTCATTTTGCCCCGCATACGTTAGATAAGTGTGTATTTGCAAGACATTAGGGGCCAAACCTACCCCACCTGCAAGCCAGTACATCTGCTGATTGACGGAAGAAGCTCTGACGCAGGCTTTACTCCCTTGTTTGGGACGTAGGATGGCAGTCAATCCCATAAACGCCATTAAGGAAGAGAAGGAGTAAGTAAACCCCGGGCTTCTAGGTGAAAGCCACGGATGTAACCGAAAATAATGCTAAGATGATAATAACGAATTCAGATCCCCAAAAGTACCGAGAAATCCCCTTATAAGTTTAGACTGATTACTCTGTCGTTCACAACATACTCTATCATCGACGACCTCTGTGGTGTAGCGGTAGAGCATTCGACTGCTAAAACAGAGGCCGCGGGTTCGATTCCCGCTCGTTGCAAATATGTATATTTGCCTTGGTCTAGCTGTTTTTATATTTAATATGTTTTTATTTACAAAAAAAAATAACTAAGTATGTTTATCCGCATTCTAGAACCCATTGCTTGCCAAGCTCTGCTTAGTTTAGGTCTAGATGGCGCTGTGTAATATGTCCTAGAATATTTATTTATCATTACCATTTAAGCGACACTGAAGTCTACAAACACAGGTAACTAAGACTTTCGTTAGATATTCACTTGTCATGTTGTCAGTCAACAGAAGAATAAACAGCCCGGTTGTGAAGGCCTGTGGTTTCGTTTTGGCGATCATGTGAGGGCATGGACGAGGCCAACCAAACACTGTCTCGTTTATTTACCCAGACGACATACACACAAGGACAGAGGGTCAATTTTCATTATCTCTAATGCTATTTTTGAACTATTGGTTGGAAATGTAGAACGAGTGAGTACAGCTGAACGAATGACATACCAAGAATTGATCGTTACCGCGAAGTTCAAGTAATATACTTTATAGAAAACATTACTTCATCTAATGATTTCGTTTCATTAAACCATCTACCTAATATATCGCTCTAGAACTCATAGAAATACAGATATATATTTATATATACTGACGACTTTCTTTCTCCAGGATCCAGGATGGGTAGATAGATTTGCAGGGCACCCCGCAATAGCCCAGGCGATAAGGCCCATCATGGAGGATTGGCTAGAGAGGCGACACAGCATGATTGCGGCAATGGTGCAGAGCGCAAGCATGTAATGCTCGCGAAGGAGATGGCGGAGCGCGCCCGTGAGAGATTTAGAACTCTCCCGTCCCGCCGAGCCCGCAACTTCCTCACCGCGCGTCGCAGGCGATCCAGGCGCCGGAGGTCGCTTAACGACCTCCGTCCTCCATGAGCGCAGGCCTGGGGGTGGCAGGTGAGGCCACCTGTCACCCCAGCAGAAGCAGGCCGGGACGGTGGGGCGACTAGCGCCCCTCCCTCAAACCGGGGCAAGACGGGGACACCGTAGTTCCCAAACCCGAGGGGGCCATCTCGAAACCGGAGATGGCCCAGGGTCAGTCGGGGTGCGAGGGATATGCTCTATGGGCAACCTTACACCCCGGCGTCTGTAGACCCGAGACGGCGTGCGGTTTTAGTCGGTTCAAGCCCGATATAACCGCCCCCGCTGGGCGGCGGGGGGGTATCCGAAGGGATTTCCGCACGAAAAAAAAAAAAAAGGTAGATAGATTTGCTTCTGTCCTTGCACACGTCACACAACCTTTCATGCAAGCCCGTACGTGAAGTATGTTCGCTAATTTATTAATAATTAAACAAATTATTATTTTCCTGGAAGTGATAGAAAGTTTTTGAAGCATTTGGTTGCCGTTTCACATAGACGATAATATCTAAATATCATCATCATCATCAACCTATTCTAGTCCACTGCTGGACATAGGTCTCCCCTAATGAGCGACATAGCGCCCTGTCTTCAGCTTGCCGCATCCAGCATCTGCCCGCAGTCTTATATCTAAATATAGCTAAGCAATTTTTTATAATGTTTCAATCTATACTAAATATAGCCAAGTTATTAACACATTATATGTCTTTGAACAAAACATAATTTATTTTGAGAATCTCTGTCTTGCGGATTATTTTATTTTATGATAGCAATAAAATGTTTTGATTTACATGTTTCATTCTCAATATAGAATAATAGGTATCAACAGAATAATGACACAATTACATATTTGCGATTTATCAGGAGAAGCGTTGGAAAGTTTTATTCCTCTAAACTTAATGGTTTGGATTACTAACATAGAGACAACGCTCTACAAAACTGAGGCAATCCGATCTCAGCCGAACTCCCACTCTTCTTCCGACGAACCATATCAAAAGACAAAAAAAATATGGAGACGATGCTTCATTATTATTTTAGGGTCAGATGAGATAGGGCTATAGGCAAGTTAGCAATATATTTGTGAACCAAAATATTCTCAATATGTTTGATTGGATTTAGTAAGGTATCAGATGCAAGTAAGTGAAATAACTACTTTTATTATTCACGTATAAATATCCCTGAGGGGGCAAAACTACATATTTTACTCCTGCCGTTCGCTAATAATAATTTGACCCCACGTTATGGAGATTCGCTTATTGCTGGCTATCGGACATTACTAACCTCGTTTCTAAACTCTACTCATTCTGAGAAACTCAATACATTTTATTTACTATGGGCGCAAAGAGTAAACTTTTACCGTGGGACTAAGTAGTGATTTTTATAAAAGCGATACAATGTAATTTATGTATAAGTACTTTTGAATATCTGGATAGCTGCCAGCACTCGACATGGCATTCAAACTTTGTTATTTAAATGGGGGAAAGTAACCTCGGACTTCGAATTACGATTTCAACTTACGACCTCCATAAATATAGCACAAACTGCTCCGCCAATTTGAGCTTTTCAAGGTCTCCGTCAGTGTGGTGGCATTTTCCTTTGACGTGTGACCCCTGTCTATCGAAAAACGCAAGAGTTATGTACCAATGTCTCTTTATCCTTCCTTATTTTACGAATTAAAACGTTTAATTTGCACGTACACGACGCATAAAAATTCCATTTAAGTAAGACCAAACTGTTTGACACCTCCTTTCTTGACCGAGCCATAAAAACTTTCAGACCAACACACCTGGTTCCTTCTTCTTACAATCCGGAGTAATTTAAGCGGGCGTGAAATAGTAGATTGTTACAGAAGGGTTGAAAGTCAGCCATCTCACGCGAGATATTTCAGCCATTTTTATCGCCTATAGTTCGAGGGTGAAATGGGTGACATTCACCCGAGTTAAACACTCTACTTTTCATTTCGACTATGTGAGGAAATTAAAATACACACTAAACACACAAATTTAATGAAACAGGTATATTGATAATCAGTTAAAATTTAAAGTAAAATTAGAAATAGATTATTAACAACAGCTTTTGCCTGTTCTTTAATTTCATCGGGAGTTAAATTAATATCCATGACACTGGAATAACTTTCCGAAACCATTTTTAACAACAATTAACACAAAGTATTTATTTATATTGAATCTCGTATTCCCGCTAATTATTTAGGAAACTTAAATTGTTTTTTTTTTAATTCTCAAACAAAAGTTATAATTCCGTACATACTGCCAACATTAGAAAACTTTTGAAAATCAAATCTATTGGTTACACATTGTAATCGAGTATCTAGGGGGCCATGTAAAAAAAAGCGTCATGATATCAAGGCATTATAACGTAACTTAATTATCATGGACTCCATGGCAAACCCTAAAATTAAAAATAATTACTTTCCAGCCTAGGGATGAAATAAGCTACTTTCCACCCGGCTATCTACCCATGAAAATTAAACTTTCCAAACAGGAGAGATGAAAAAGTATCTATCCAGGGTTGAGGACCACCATTTTTGCTTTGATTATATAGGCATCCATAATGACGGCCGTCAATTTAGTGTATGGGCCAAAGTCCGCCGGTAACCCTGGGGTTATCCTTTCGAGGGCTTACCCGGAGTGCCCGGCAATGGACACTTGGGGAGGACACCGTGTGGTTTTGTCGATCTGATTACGACACACCCACCCCATCGTCGGCGCCGATGGGGTGAAGCCCGTGGGGGATTCCACACGCTAAAAAAATCCCTAATGTTTGGACTATTTGCACTCCTTTTGAGCTACCTAGGTGATGTGTCTGGTAATGAAACCGAAAGATGACCTTAGAAACTTCTATTTTCAACGTTTTATTTCAATATTAAATATTTAGATATAACTAGCTGATGCCCGTGGCTCCGCCCGCGCGGAGGTCGGTTATAATTTTTTGGACATATCTCTGGTTCTACTTAACCAACTGCAATCAAATATACGGCAGATTTTAAGTCCAACCAAAAGCTTTCTGATAGAAAGCGCATCAAATTCCGTTCAGTAATTTTTCCGTCCATCGCGAACAAACAAACAAACAGATAAGTAGACAGAAAGACAAACAGACAAGAATTCCAAAAAAAACTCCGGGAGTGCCAGCAGAAGTGAAAACTTGAATATTAACGTTGTGCATTTTGATATTTTGAAATGGTTAGGGAATAATTTAGCTCGAATTGCTTTAATTATCAGTATAAAAGTACTATCATTCTATCGTACACAAACATGACAATTTACATTGCATTAAAAATTTTACACTTCAGAACTATTACAATTATTTTACATTAAAAAGTTTATCTCTCAGAAAAATCAACTTTTTTCATTAATAGATGCACTTTGTTTAATTTCCATTTTATATCAATAGTTTTATATCACAAAATAGAATAAATATTACAAAAAGTTATATGATGACAAAAAGTGTTTCTTGGGCCTCGGTCGGAATCGATCTTAGTCTTGACGAAGTCAACGACCACTCATTAGCCGGACGCGCCACCAAGGTTGTTAAGTACAGTGTGAAATTAGCGCTTCTATATTTGTCTGCAAACGTCTTACGAACTTTCGAATCAGGACACGTGACCTGCACGTGTCCTGACGCGAGTTTAAAGTTTTTTACCTATTACAAAAAAGTGCGCAACGCCGCTTAAGAAGTTTTCACTTCAAAAAGATTATTGTGTTCAGAATCGTTCCAACCCAAGTTTCTTTTTAAATGTCTTCAATGTACAGACACAACTAATTTGCAATATTATAATATAGTATAGATAGAAAGAGAACAACTAATCATTTATGTTGCTAAATAGGCTACTTTATTTCCGAAGCTTCAACAAACATCTAAAACTGAAGATGTTTTTCTAGGTCGCGGTGATATTTTGTGATATTTTTGATTCCACAGACGTTGTATAAATAGCCATAGCTGTGTGTAAATACTTCGTATACTTATAGGAGTTATAAGCATTACAGACCGTCACAGCTATGTCGCTTTTTAGACAGTTTCGGAGTAAAGGTGAATGATTTCTTCACGGGATGTCCTTTTGTAAAGACTATAAATATATCATCCAAATAGTTTTATTGTGATACTTGCTGTTGCCCGCGGCCCCGCCCTCGTGGAATTCTGGTCCCGTTCTCGCTACCAATGGGAACCTATTCCCGGGACGAAAAGTAGCCTATGTGTTATTCTGGGCTATAGTCTATCCCTGTACCAAATTTCAGCCAGATCCGTACAGCTGTTTTTGCGTGAAATAGTAACAAACACACATACATACATACTCACAAACTATCCCGTTTATAATATTAGTAGGATTATCAGTGAATTTTATTTCTTTAGTACAATATTTCTATGGTTGAAAGGGCATCTAGGACCTTCGGAGCACAAGTAAACCTCACCTGCAAGCTGGCATACACCTTCTGATTGACGGATGAGGGGTTGGGGGGTTAGACGACAGTCCCTTTTTTTTTTTTTTTTTTTTTCGTGCGGAAATCCCTTCGGATACCCCCCCGCCGGCCAGCGGGGGTGGTTATGTCGTGTCTCGACTAAAACCGCACGGTGTCCTCCCCAAGTGTCCGTTGCCGGGCACCCCGGGTAAGCCCTCGAAAGGATAACCCCAGGGTTGCCGGCGGACTTTGGCCGCCAGTCCCTTCTGTAAAATCCCAATTAGACCAAACTCTTGGTTTCTTCTTTCAAACCGTAAGACCACATGGGTGTTGCATAAACGAGTAGGTATGTGTTCGTGTGAAAAATATATTTTATTAAACCAGATACATACTTACTATTAAAAATATATGTCTCTTCATACGGGTACAGTTAATTTTTTTTTTTCGTGCGGAAATCCCTTCGGATACCAAAGGCCAGCGGGGGTGGTTATGTCGGGCTAAAACCGACTAAAACCGCACGCCGTCTCGGGTCTTCAGACGCCGGGGTGTAAGGTTGCCCATAGAGCATATCCCTCGCACCCCGACTGGCCCTGGGCCATCTCCGGTTTCGAGATGCCCCCGTCGGGTTTGGGAACCACGGTGTCCCCGACTCGCCCCGGTTTGGGGGAGGGGCGCTAGTCGCCTTTCCGTTAACCTAGAATACAGAATCCTAGCAAGAAGCATAGTCCCATTCTAAGGAAGAAAAAATAAAAAGTAAGTTTAAGTAATTTGTAGTTGTATCACACGATTGATTTGCCATTACAAACTTACATTTGCGTTTGTAGCATCAACAGTGATGAGATAAATTATGTAGATATATAATTATGTTCGTATCTAAGTAGCTATTTGGTTAAGTAATCTCAAAGATGTATAGGCGGTGTACGGATTTGGGTTATTAGACGGCAGTCGTTTCCGTAAAAGCCAACAAACCAAATAATGAAAAGAAGGACTAGGAGAGCAGATCCCTTGCAAGCTCCAAAGCACAAGCTAAGCATGCAACCAGGGTTAGCCATTAACCTTAACCATTAACGCCCCTATCCGTAAGTATGAAAGGCTCGGAAAGAAAGTATGAAAGGAAGTATGCTAAAAGGATTCAGAATGAAAGTGCGATGTTGATATAATATTTAGGAATGCGGGTTTTAGATAAACTGTAAAACAGAGTAGTGGAAACTAAATGCACGAAAATAGGCTCTGGCTTAAGCCAAGAGGTGTAAGAAAAAAAATAAAAGAATAAATAAATAAATAAATTTTCTACGACGCGCTCTACACAGCGCTTTCTAGACCCAAAGTAAGCATAGTTTAACTAGCTTGTGTTATGAGTTCCAGAATGCGGATAAATATACTTATATACTTTTTTTTTGGTTGTAAATACATACATATACATAAAAACACCCAGACCAATGCAAATAGACATATTCATTCATACAAATATTTCCACTGAGCGAGAATCGAACCCGCGCCCCCTGTCGTAGCAGTCGAATGCACTACCGCTACGCCACAGAGGCTGTCAAAAAAAACCAGGGTTAGCGCTCGGATGAAGGAGTGTGATCATGTCTCATAATAGGTAATCCTACGTAGTTTACTATTGAAAACGTTATCTCAGATATTTAGGTTACATACCTCGTAGCTAATAGCTATCTAAAAGTGAACCTTCATCTACGATTTGTACTCAGTACCTACATTATAAATGTAGGTATGTAGATTGTGCACAGGGGATTAGTATTATGAATGCTCATAAAAATACCGTTGAATATACATAAGTAATTTATCTTGAAGTGTCGTCAAGATCGGCTTTTTCCATAAATAAATAATAATAAATAAATATTCTACAACATTCTACACAGCGCTTTCTAGACCCAAAGTAAGCATAGTTTAACTAGCTTGTGTTATGGCTTCCAGAATGCGGATAAACATACTTATATACTTTTTTTTTGTAAAAACATACATATTATACATAGAAACACCCAGACCAATGCAAATAGACATATTCATGCATACAAATATTTACACTGAGCGGGAATCGAACCCGCGCCCCCTATCGTAGCAGTCGAATGCACTACCGCTACGCCACAGAGGCCGTCAGAGGCCGTCAGAGAGAGAGATTCGAGTCTACTAATGGATTTGTTTCCCCTTTTATTCCACTCTGATCTACCGATGGACTTGTTTCCATATCAACCTCTTAAAGGACCAACTCAAGGAAATGCGAGTATGGCAATACTACATATACCCAGGCGACATCTAGTAACAGTAAGCTGAACTAATTCGATACCACATGAAACGAGTGCTATCTAGCTACCAGCAAGCTAAAATAAAACTGTCTACTATATGACCCACGTGATAATTATGTCACAATCCTGCATCGCGAAAATGAAGTTCACGCGCTGAGTAGTATATACCTATATATATATATACAGAATCCTAACTTCAACAGTTATGGCCTCGGTCCGCAGACGCGATCAGCTTGCCTGGTAGGAGGATCTTCCCTTTGTGTTGGAGCCTTGGAGGAGCGTCACACCTCGTTCCTCCTCAAGAGAATAGGTAGATACAGTAGCTTACGTTACCGTATTACCTTAGCTCTGAAATTTTACACGAATTACAACAACATGAAATATATTAAAGTTATTCGGCCGTATCATGATGGATCAATTTGTTGACCACAATAATTATTCATACAGCGATTACTCAGTTGCGTTGAAAGTTTGCTGTTTGGAGTCCAAAGTACGCTTATTATTTTTTAATGGTATATCGGCTTTTCATGCTGCAATTGCCGTCTAACCGCGCAACCCCAAGAGGAAAGCCTGTGCCAGGGCCTCCTTCGTTATTTGAGGTGTTGGTAAGGCGCTGTAAGGGCTGACTACAAGCCTATATCTACAAAAAAAAACATTAGATTAGTTAGGTTTACCCACAAAGTATTATAGGTAGGTAGTGACATTGAATACAGATAAATGTCACGTGGCAGCATTGCCAGCCGCAAACTGAATCACTCACCTTATCTCCAATGTTTTTTTATTTGCGCATAGGGGCGTGATTGTCATGCAATTATTTTAATTTTATTTATAGCGTACAGATGGCTTTTAGATAATTACTTCTTTGTGAAATATACTCGTTTTACAGTGAGATAATTAGATATAGGGGTTGTGATAACCGCTTATAGTCTAGTCAACAAATTGAGAAATGTAAAAATAGACAAAGTTGTACATGATATTGTCGGAAGTTTACGCGAATGTCACACATTGAAATAATACTATTTTTAACGGATTCTATCGATAAAATAACATCAAATAAATCGCAATAGAATCCGTTTCAAAGATAAAGTTCTTCTAATTTTTAATATTTATTATCTATTTTTCTCGTTTTTCAACTTGTCAACCCAGACTATTCGAACTGATTCGTATATATCCTGTATCTAAGTGATATCGAATTCTTGTTTTTTTAAGAAGAGGTATCCCCCTAATTTCAGTAATTCAGTGATTAGTCCGGTTGACCGAAGGACTGAGATTTGTCTCAACAGTAGGTCAGGCTGTAGACTTTACCTGGACTGTTGAGACGCTTCTTGTATCAGTGGAGTGCCAATTCCAGTTGAATCCAAAGCTTGCACATTAGAGCCTGGGTTCCACTCCCCTACTCCTCCATAATTGGTTTATCTTGGCATCCGTCTCTCCCTCCAGGCTACCATCAGACCCCCTCTCCTCCCTACGTTTCATGGTAGCCCTCCAAGTTTTTATGAATTGAGAACGGTATCGGTTGTCCATACGGGCGGTGGCGACGCCAGCATGGGGTAATTATTAGAAGAATAAAGAACATGGTTATTTTAAAAGCTTTATTTTCACACTATGCATTAGAATAAATGTTAACTGGTTAATAATACATTAGATACATTAATACTTAGAACATTACCTGTAATACACATTTATTGTTGATTTATTGCTCATTCATTATTGTTATTAGTGAATTCAAACAATACTGACATAAAAATGATACATTAGATATTAAGGTTTCAGGTCAACATCGGCGACAAGAAGCAACGACCGACGACAGGGACAATATTGATATGACCACACTAGTCTATCCCCGAACTGGTGCCGTGTAAAGCTTTCTGCACTCCTACTTTGGGCCTGCACTACGTCTTCGTACGTATGCACGCATGCAGGCGCCTGTTTCGTGCAGATATTACTGAGCTAATTTCGTGCAGATAATTTCCACAAAATCGTGCAATAAAAAAATTGCACGACGTGCAAGCGCCCATATACGTATACGCATATACGCCCATATACGCACGATGCAGCGCAGGCTCTTTAATCCAAGTTTAACCAAGTTTAGCAGTCGACAGGATTTTTTTATTTATGAAAGAGTATTTAGTTCCTGAGCAGTATTTGACGTCCTACTAAAATCTTCGGGGACTAAGCCAATTTCACCAGCTAGCCGGTAAACCTGCTGATCAACCAATGAGGTTCTGGTGAAGGTGTTTCCATGAGGATGGAAGGTCAGAAGGTAGTCGCTCCCGTAATAGTCAAAATTAGCCAAATAAAAATGGGCCAGCTGCCCCAGGGCTCCGAAGTGAAAGCTTCGGATGCAATCGGGATCAGTGCTAAGATGGTGATGATGATGATGATGATGATGATGATGATGATGATGATGATGATGATGATGAAGTCGTCTGAGTAGAACCATTTTTTGTCGTTTGGCGCCAGTGTCGGACTCAAATATGTATACATTTCTTACATCAGTGAGCTTTAGAATACACAATAAAATCGAAATGTTATATGTATACTAAACACACTACTTTGCTAAACAATTGTGATCTGATCTAACTAAACAACATACGGCAATACAACGCCGATAGGTATCCGCGACGATAAATTACTACACAAAAATACTGTAGCGTAGGTACTACGAAACCGGGGGTGTGTGTTGGGTAACCTCCTCGAGTGTCGCTCCGATTCCGATCCCGCTGCAGTCCGGGGGGAACGGAATCGGAGCGGCCGGTACACCCTGGGCGGCGGTCAATGGCTTCCCCTTCACCCCTTCATAGGGTTGGCATTGATCGTCGGCCAATACCCAACGTGGCGGGAACACATCGCTCTCCGTACTCCTCTGCTTTCAGAGGAGACAGGATGAGCGATGCTGTTAGTGGTGAGATGGCCCAGGGTCAGCCGGGGTGCGAGGGATATGCTCTATGGGTAACCTTACACCCCGGCGTCTGAAGACCCGAGACGGCGTGCGGTTTTGGTCGGTGCAAGCCCATAACCGCCCCCGCTGGCCGGCGGGGGGGTATCCGAAGGGATTTCCGCACGATAAAAAAAAAAAAAAAAAAAAAGGTACTACGAAACCGTAACACAAGAATACATATAAATTCATGTTAATATTTTAGCTGCTAAATTATTATTTTGCTCAAAAATAGTAAAATTTGAGAGAAGATGGGCTATGTGAAAAATGATGACTGCAAGCAGCTATGGGATAAGGACACTTCACCATCGATATTTAATTACTTAAATAAACAGGGTACATTCCATTCGCATCCTATATGAAAATATATCTATTGTGTATAATCTGAACAATCATTAAGTATATGGTAGGTACATTTATTGAAATATATTTGACTACCTATCTAGAATTTAGAATTTAGTATGGCATCACATATTTAATTACTCAGTACACAATTGTTGTATACTTTTGTTATCTGTTGTTCATATTAATAACATTCAAAACCAGTCCAAGTTGCATACTCGTAGATGTACACTCATATTAAGTGATAGGAATGGGTAGTGCAATATCATGGGTTTTCCTGAGGAAATCTTAATATGGATAAATCCCTATCACTAAGAAATTAGATAAAAATGATAAAAAATTAGTTCCTAAGTGCAAGCTTTGTGCTTTTGTGATAAATTAATCCCGAAATACTGCAGGCGTATATATACTAAATGGTATTTGAGGTTGTTACCCCCTTCCCCCCCCCCCCCAATTGCACCACCTAATCCTATCATTGCTTATGTTTAAGTGACTATGATTCATGCAAATATAAGGTCTTATCGTTTATTTCCCTCAATTACATAATACTTATAGGTAATAGAAAACAAAACTGGAATTATTATACGATAGTATACTGCATACAAAACGGTATTAAATAAACAATATTAATATTATAATACATTTAGGTTAAATATTTTTTACTGAAATCCCTCTCTGTAGTATGTGAAAAGTAAAACGTCTCCTGCAACGTCACATACTTGGCTCATAAATCAAATGTAGCTTCTAGTACCGCCTGCTTCTTAGGCGTGAATTGTAGAAGGCAATAGGCATAAGTAAATCCTACGTATTGACGCGATCTCAGAGCAAAATCACGTCGATACGCACGATTTAGCTTTGATTATGCCATACGCCTTATGCTTTACGCCTTATGCCTATTGCTATCTACAATTCACGCCTTAAACAATCGGAAGATAACATAACGTAAATTATTATTAAACTAATAACTCTTACAAAGTATAATAACCTTTGACGAATCAGTATCGTATCATAAATACTAACATGCCATCACCATTTTACATCTAGATTTCAAAACTAAACAAATTTAACGTCCCATTCTTCGTCTTATTTGCTTATTGTTTTCACTGATTGCTCATTTTCCGTTATCACCACTTAAAGTCACTGTGTTATCACTTTTGTCATTATCAAAATGTTTTTTATTTAACTAATATTATTATCACTAGTGTAAAATATTTAACAAGGAATAATATAAGTGCCGACTCTTAAAAATATAATTTATATAAGCCATAAGAATATCGATGTAGTCAAGTCATGGGGCTACCGAGGCGTATCCATCGTGCACAAAATTCATTATTTAGATATTCACGCACTGCGTATGCATAATAAGGCCGGATGGACGACGTCGTAGGTACCTACTAATAGAGGCATATCCTCTAATAATTCTGATATTACTGTACCCACATAGCATTACTAGATACGAACTAACAGTGATATGACCTCAACAGACGGGCCCTAATAATTGATCGTTTATGATACCGGCACAAACCGCACAGACACTCCAGCGAGAACCGCGCAACTCTGCTGGGCGGGAAGGAGCGCGTACGTCGCCGGGAGTGGTTTCGTGTCGTGACAAGTCTGACTGAGAAGGGGTAGATAGGTTGATATTCATGGTTTACCGAATGCAGAAATTTTGAATGAAAATAATCGTAGTAAAATGTAGTAAGCGGATTACGTGAAATTGAAAGAAGTTACCACGAGATCTTATTTGATTTGTGCAAACGACATGAAGTTTGACCTTTTCATAAAAAAATAATATTTTCGCTTTTCAAATAAATACTTCCAGGCTCAAATGTTATCGAAACTGTGCCCAAAATATTTCGGTTCAATACGACTATAAAATCTCGGTGTATAGTCTCCTATTTTACATCTAAAAACACGTTAAAACATTTTGTTATTCCGAACCAAGTCAGTCGCAAAGATTTCTATCAACGCCTCATCTTCTAGACATCTTAACAACATGACCGGTCTTCAAAATCCAATGAACCACATTCACTCCACCAGCAGTCGTACAAAATGCTTGTTAGTCACCGGCAAACATCTTGGCAATATACTTTAGCTGCGAAAAAAGCGCATTTTGATCTCTTTGGTGGCTGTGCGGGGCGCGACGCAACGGCTCATGCGCGCCAATTAACCAATCATAGATTATATTAAACCAATCACAGGTTCATTAGTTTTTCTTTTTGGTTTTTTGGGTGTTCCTTATTTTTGGGCGACCTTTCCACCATACGCCGACTTTTGTTCAATATGATTGCCGATATCTATGACTAAACGTGCTGTCTTCGTTTTCTTTCGCACCTCGCTTGAAGCCTGAAGCTAAAACAGAGACAGAATAATTTCGCGCTGCTACGTACAGAACGGTCCTACGCTGGCGCGCCCTGGTAGGGCTCCTCTGAAGTGGGTTCGTGGACCTCATGAGTGGTATCGTCAGTTGGTGTAGTCATTCCCGGTAGTCGTATGTAACGCGCCCCTCTGTTGGAAAAAAAAATAGTTTAAAAATAATATTCATTCAGTAGAAACATAAAATTTACTATTTAGTTATAGGTATTATTTATTAGTAATCCGCCAAACGTTTTGCAGGGCAGAGTCGGATTGTCGGATTTCTAGCATTTTTTTTGTAATTCGGTTTTCAGTATGCTTTCATAAACCACGATAAGGATAAATGAATGCTTGCAACACCGGCACGTTTTTTGGTAGTGCAATAATTGGAGAAACAATAATAACTAATACCGGAACATGTTACTTGTGCGCCATCTACAAAGGGGAAGAAAGAAGACGGATGTTAAAGCCATCGTTAACTAGCTTTAGAGACTAGCATATTTTGATCGAAAAAAGAAAAGGAAGGAGGTTATGTCTTTGAAATTATCAGAAAACATATCAAATGTGTCCTAGCAACTACTGCTTTTAACAGAATGTATAGGTACTACTTTATTCGACACGGAAGCCTCTCGTACCGACTGAGGCAGGTGATCTGCGGCAAGGGGAGCTTCGGGGACCACCTGCATCGGATCAGGAAGGAGCCAACGCCTGAGTGCCATCACTGCGATGCAAGCGAGGACTCGGGGCTGCACACGCTGGCGGACTGCCCGGCGTGGGAGGCGCCGAGGCGTGAACTCGTGGCAGCCATCGGGGTGGGAGTCCTCTCGCTCGGCAGTATGATTGCGGCAATGGTGCGGAGCGCGAGGGCGTGGGCCTTGTATTGCATGAATGCTCGCGAAGGAGATGGCGGAGCGCGCCCGGGAGAGATTTAGAACTCTCCCGGCCCGCCGAGCCCGCAACATGCTCGCCGCGCGTCGCAGGCGACTCAGGCACCGGAGGTCGCTTAATGACCTCCGTCCTCCATGAGCGCAGGCCTGGGGGTGGCAGGTGAGGCCGCCTGTCACCTCAGCAGAAGCAGGCCGGGAGGGCGGGGCGACTAGCGCCCCTCCCCCAAACCGGGGCAAGACGGGGACACCGTGGTTCCCAAACCCGAGGGGGCCATCTCGAAACCGGAGATTGCCCAGGGTCAGTCGGGGTGCGAGGGATATGCTTTATAGGCAACCTTACACCCGCCAGGGTGTGTAGACCCGAGACTGCGTGTGGTTTTAGTCGGTTCAAGCCCGACATAACCGCCCCCGCTGGCCGGCGGGGAGGTATCCGAAGGGACTTCCGCACGAGAAAAAAAGAAGGTACTCGAATTGATTCACGGGTGTGACCACCTGCATTCCGGTACACTTGCTGAATGACGGTAGAGGCTCTGCTGCTAGTTTTCCTATCGGAGTCAAACGGCAGTCGGTGCCAAACATAATCCACTGGGGCTACGAACTTGAAATTCGATATGCTTAGATTTGCATCAACAGCACTAAGGTTTTTTGATAATTTATCTGTATATTGTAATATAATCTGCAATTTATCTATATAATTTATAAATCTGTAGTCTGTTGTGTGGTGTAGTCTGTGGTATAATGAACGAGCACCGAACTCGCGAACTTCGAATCGCAAATCCGCAGCCTTAGCCACTAGACTAAAGATGTTTTGTGTTTTATACTTTCCCATATTTATATTGACTTTATTTTTTGGTCTGATCAGATGGTTAACAAAGAACTGATATTTACTTACGACTTACATTGCTCTATAAGGTTTACATACGGCAAGGTGGTGATGGCGATCGATCGATGGATTGATGGATGGATGAGCGTCAAGTTTAGGATTATCAGTCATAATATAAAACTCTGCGTAGCGGTAGTGCATTCGACTGCTACGACAGGGGTCGCGGGTTCGATTCCTGCTCAGTGCAAATATATGCATGCATAAATACATCTTTTTGCATTGGTCTGGGTGTTTCATGTACAATATGTATGTATGTAAGCGCAGCATAGGAAGGCCTCCCGCAAGGTGGACAGACGACCTGGTAAAGAGCGCAGGGACTCGGTGGATGCAGGCCGCGACAAACCGGTCAAAATGGAAGCCAATGGGGGAGGCCTACGTTCAGCAGTAGACTTCCTACGGCTGATATGATGATTTACAAAAAAAGTATACGAGTATGTTTGTCCGCATTCTGGAACTCATAACACAAGTTATGCTTACATTGGGTCGGAAAGCGCCGTTTAGAATGTCGTAGGATATTTAATTTATATTACTCATCATTATCATCATCTTAGCGGTGGTTGCATCCTGCAGGCTTTCCGGAGCACGAGGCCGCTTACTCCTCCATTGGGTTCGGCTTATACGGCCTTTATGGGAGCGACTGCCGTTTGATCTCGCAGCCCCGAGAGGAAAGCCTACGACAGAACTTCGTCCGTCAATCAGCAATTGTACAGTCTTGCAGTTTCTAACTTATATCTACCCGTATCGAAACTCCACGAGCTCGCTTGGCTCGCACCAGTGGCGATTTCCTAAATATTTTTTTGTCATCGCTCGATTACATTGAAGAGCTAAGAAATAATAATTATATTTCTGTGGTATCGAGTCCTCCTTCTCCGAGCCTTTTCCCAACTCAGTTCGTTTGTTCTCGCTAGTTCGATTATCGAGAGTTCGAGAATTCTTTTCCTCATTTGTTCGACCGTCGAACTACTGAGACCTTTTTTCTAATTTGTTCGATTATTAGTTAATGATTTCGACGGAGCCCCCCTCCTATTTCTACGTGCATTATCACAAGTAACGCGTCGAAAGTCTCAGTAGTTCGACGGTCGAACTACTGAGAAAAAAAATCCCCAATACTTCGACGATCGAACTAATGAATCGAACTAGTGAGAACAAGCCACTCAGTTGGGGCCGGCCTCTTGATCTAACTACGAAGCGGTCGAACTTTATATATTTTCTATTATCTTTTATATTTTTCGTGAAGCGACTGCCATCTAAACTCCACAACCCATTGGCGATATCGAAGATGTGTAGTTAGACCAGTTATCGGGCTTTTTAAGCCTCAAACTACCCTTAACGACTGCCATAGATGTTCGTATGCTAACCGGGACCGACGATGGCTTAACGTGTTCTCCGAGGCACGAAGGGGTCTCAATATGTTAAGAATGGTCACCCATCCTAAGATTGACCTGGCTAGTATTGCATAACTTTGCAATATGTTATTCTACTCGGTTACCACTTAGCCACGAGCCCCTCTGTGATATAGAGTATATCTGTTGAACCTAAAAAAAACAAATTTTAGTAGCGGTAGGAATTCATATCCATAACGCTAATATTACGTTTGTAAAGCCCCCCGCATTACAGAACTAAAAACAACGTAGCATTTAATCCATCAAACTGCGTGTTCAAGCCCTTAAACCCTCCTTCAAAATTACTAGAGTTCTGCAGTCTCAGCATGGCGACATAGTGATATGCCTTCGCTTCTCTTCGACCAATGAAATCGCTGAAAAAACATGTCACGTGATCAATGTCACCTTGACACATTTTTTTAACGATTTCATTGGTCGAAGAGAACGGGCAGAGTTCTAGGAGGGTCCTCTTTCTGTTTGTTTTTTTGTGTGTATTTTCACACAGTAACAGTATGGACTAGCAATTGCCTGATTGAGAGCAACTATGTTTTAGGTCCTTATGCTCTGACCTGTTGTACTCTCGAATTTAGGTTTTCATTATAGTATTAATAATAATTATAGTAATTATCTCTTCATGAAACTGTTACGTTAATCTCTCAAGGTTAAACCAGGGTACTAATTGATTTAATTTCTATTACGATATATACGATACAATGATGATTCATTTTAATCTTTTCACAATTCTGCATCATCCTGATAAGGAAGTATTGATTTCAACTCAAAATTCTAAATTTCAGCTTTCAGCTTAACGTCTATTGCGTTCCCTCCAAAGCTTCCAAAAGCCCCGAGCTAGCTGTCATTTGGGCTCTACCGGGGTCCGGCGGAAGCGGATAATCAGACATTAGTTAACCACCTAGCCAGGAGTCTCCGCAAAATGTGGTCGCGCCAGCGAAAGTGACTCCCAATGTCACGGATATAAAGGCTGACGTGGATGTGGGAGTTCTTCACGCGATCATTCTGCGTAACTCCGCGTATCCACCACAGTGTATTAATTTCCGTGACATGTAACTCCTGCTTGTGTCGCTCTAGCCATGTTTCATGCCTTGAAGAAAGGCAGCCCTGATAATAAGTTTTATTAGATTTATACCAGTGGTTTCATATTTTGGGGTTACATAAATCAAGCAATTAATTAGCCTATCGCAGTCTACTGCTGGACATATGCCTCTCCAAATATGCGTCACAGCACCCGATAATATACAATGTGTTGGTTTGCATGTGTGCATCATTTACGGGGAGCTTGAGCTACTTACAGTCATCAAAATTCGTGTTAAAAAGGTTTCAAAAAACTTATTTTTAAAATGCATTTGCTTGTTATTTACGGAAGTTACTCAGCCGATTGCAATCACTTGTTAACTCTGTAAATAACATGCAAATACAGTTCGACAATGTGCTATTCTTGAGTCCTTTTTTTAACATGAATTTTTGACGACTATAAGTATTTCAACCCCCCCCCCCCCCCTGATAGCCGGGTGATGATGACCTCGAAGTTTGTGACCATTTTACTATTTGCTCCAGATCTATCTTTCAGAGAGAGGAGGAATGGCTATTATGCCTTTCACGGTTGACCCTCGCGGTTGCATTGCAAATCCAGTGATATATTTTATATATTGGATATCCAATATACCATAGATAGTTTCGTTCCCTTTTTGGTTTTTGAATTACGAATGATTAAAAATTGATTAAATGTTATAGAGCAAATTTATCTTTATGGTCCATAGGAAAATAAATAGAAACAACGCAAAATCAAGATTAATTTATTAAATACCATAAACAAAATCTTACATACTATTTCTTAACAATTAACAGGTTCACGATCATAAACTATAGAATTGATAGATATTACTTTACAAGTTATGAAAAAAATGCAGTATGTTGATATTATTATGAATATTGGGAGGGGAAAAGGTATCATGATAAACTTATTTTTAAGGATGGCAATCAAAACAGCAGGATATAACATTTTTCACATTTTAATATAAAATGTGTCTAAAACAATCACAGATCTTTGAAAAGAATGACTATGTCATTTAACAAATCATAAAATGTTCACATACAACAATTAAATACAAATTTTACATTATTAAACATTTTATATACCAATAAAAACAAAAATGTTCCCTATTTTGAGCAATATTACAAACTTCAGCGAGATAACAAAATTTGAGCTATATTATCAAGAAGTTCAGATGCGTATTAGAAAACAATTATGACCTGCACTCGTCGCAAATGAAAACCTGCATTCGTGAAACTTATTCATTATGTTCTTGAAGATTTCAAAATATGCCAATCTTTTGCTGGCTTAGCGCGCGATTAGACAGAGAAAAAATATCGTGATCCATTATCGTGAGCCAATAATATCGGTACGAATCGCGTTTGCATATCAATATTATATTGATGGTATTGCGATGTATTTTGACTGTCTATACGTACCCTTAGAGGCAGCGAGGTAGACTCTCATGCAGAGAGGAAGTCCATACTTAGTAGATTACCTATAAGCTGGGCTGATATATTAAAATGGACTATGTTAATTTTAATTTTAGGTTAGGACCCGCCTCTTAAACAAATTATGAAAAATCATTCAAATAAATTTAATTGTCCTATTATTTTATTGCATTATTATGGCAGTGGGATAAACAAATGCCGTTTTCTTATGAAACTTCCTCAATACTGTTAACTTTAAAAATACCAGCTAACAATTTAGATATTCGGTTTATCAAATGTCTAGAAAAGTATACCATACCTATAGATCGCAGTCAGAAAACTGTCTAATATCATCAGAATCACACAATTTATAGTTCAAAAGTGAACCTTATTGAAATTATGTTATGCGCTAAATTATTACTATGGAGTGGTGGCACATTTCGGTCTCTTGTCTTCATCACGCTTTGACGTCCATGTCATATTTTTTTTGACTGCCGTTCCTAAAATGCATAAAATTTAAATAGCTGTTCGGATGATAATAAAACGAGGCGGCGAAATCACTTGAATGCTCAAAATCACGATGACTGATTATTTAATAATAATAAATTACTAACTTTGAATTTAGAATAATACAGAAATTGCACTTACATTTTAAATTTTGAACAAATAAAGCTATATCTGGTTCAAAACTTAGACGCACACGAAGTGATGTGTGCTAATTGGACTTTCGAAAAATAAACTTAAGATAAATAAGAATTTGTAAAGAACATCGCCACCTCTTCTAACTACGGCCACAAAGCAACTATCTACAAAGAACAATCTACCTAATCTATGAAGAACAACTATTATATTACAAGACAAGCTGTTTAGAACAAAAATTGTGTCACGAGCGGGAGAAGAGTACAGGACGCAGAGACTAGTTAAATAAGTTAATGAATTTTGACACCTATCTGTATAAGCATAGTGCGCCTTTTTGTAATGTCATCGATATGACAGCTATATGCAGCGCGTGGTTGATGGTCAGTTGCCACGCAATACCAATTTTTTTGTTCCGTACAGCTAGTCTAGTAGTATATATAGAAATTGTTGGATACAGCCTGTGTTATTGAAAAGCAGAGTAATACATACCAACAGGATCGACCAAAAGGAAAAATTCCTTGCCCTCACCACTGCTGGTCATTTCCGAACTTTCGTCACTACTGTTTACCTTCACAAAACGTGTATTGTTCGAGTGTGATTCTCTGAAAAATATTAACCACAAAACGTTCCTTCAATCTGTAATATAGCCGCCATTTTGATTCCCAAATGATGCATTACATGTTCGCAAGCTAAAGCATGGTCCCGATGGTCGATGGAATAGAACATTTTTTGTAATTAATGTTTTGTATACATTACAAAAAATATTCTGTTTTATATTGGTTTATGGTTTGTCTTCGTCTATTGTTGCGTGAATTTTGAGGTACATTTTCATGTTCTTGAGTCAATTCTTCAACTACTTTTGATTTGATTTCATCACCAGTGTTTCTCTTCAATTTTGATGATGCCTCGATAGGTCAAAGTGCCACCACGACTTCCGTCTACTAGATCGTCGAATGAAACATCTTTACTTGTTTTGAACTGCCATCTCTTCATCATCATTTTCATAATCCCGCCTTGGCGCCAAAATATCACACAGCTTTATTTTTTTTTTTTCAGTGAAAACTTCTTTAGACGCGTTGAGTACTTTTCTTCTTTATGCGCGTTGAGCACGAACATCACTGAACGCTTTCCATATTTTCATAACAACACCATCTTTGTTTTGGCTGATGAACTCGTTTGAAACCTTAACAAAATTATTTTGTTTTAACCTTGACGAAGTTTCGAAGTGATTCATAATCAACAACATAGATGGCCTTGTAAATATTTTTTTGTGTTTTCACTTCTGTCGGCACTTTTGCCACTTTTGTCAAAACCCGCTAGTCGTCATCTTTATAGCCTCAAATCTCTATGAAGATATTCTTCTTTAGAGTCTGTGGTCTCTGGTTATCAATTCCATTTTCAAAATTTAAGTGCCAATTTTAATCGTTTTCAGTACTTCTTCAAGTTTTGTCGTCATAATTTCAGTGTGTGACCAGACTGCGTCAGTGACCTTCACCTCGGAGCCCGGGGTCCGCTTTCTGGCTTCTCCTTCTCCATTTCGCACGGTGTTGGGCATCCATGGTAGTGAGACCATTGGCACGCATATCATACATTACGACGTCAAGTCAGCAATTCTTGGGTCTTCCCCTTCTATTGGGAATTTTCTTCACGCCGGGCGTGAAGAAAATTTTTGTCGTATATAGGAATTTCTTCTTTTTTTAAGTTTTAGAATCAAGTATATAAGACATACATTGAAGAGAGACAGATGTGTTAGTATGTGAGTGAAAGTGAGTCACAGACCCTTAAGACTATGTTAGTGTTACCATCACCGCAACGCGAAAGTACGTGGAAAAGTGTTATTTTTCAATATGTTAGGTCCACGTAACAGGTTTTATAAGCCGGAAAGAAGCTGTCGTGCCCTTTCAAAATATTGGAAAAACTAGTCTTGGAAAAAATATTCTATTTAATATGTAACACCCAGATGTACCTACGCCTAAATGTATACCCAAATATAGAATCTTTTCGAATTTTCAATTATTAAAACAAAATTAACATTTAAATTGAAAAAGGAAAATTATTCGAAAATTTTCGATAAGACTCTGAAAACCATGCAAGAATGAATAAAAAACAAACACAAATAAAAGTAAACTATAAGTAATGAGATATTTTTTAAGTAATCATCTAATATAAAAAGAAGTAAAGAAAAGAACAGGACAAGAATTTGAAAATTAAAATTTGAAAGTGGATCACGACAACTTCTACATAATTTTAAAGATATAGTGACATACCTGTAGAACACATAGTGTTGTAGCATGAAGAAAATGTCAAACGAGAGGCTGAACAAGCCGAGGCCGAATTTGGTAAAGTCGCCGAAGAAAGAGGCCCAGTCGTTGTAGTTGTACCCGTTGAGGACCATCTGTAATACGGACAAGAAACCTCCGACGAAATCCAAGAAGATGTTGCCGATGCTCCAGCCGACGGTAGATTTGCGCTGGTAATTCATGTATGCCTGGAATGCGAAAAATATAGGATTATTACATTAGTGTAGGCTGTGTACACCCATATATCCCAGAAATTTTATTTTCTATGGTGAGGCTATTGTTACTTACTCAAAAACTCAATAAAACTTTGCTTGGCACGGGGTTCGAATCCAGAACCTTACCATCTCATACAAACGTAAACGCAAACCAATGGCATAGGTTCACCAAAGTATTTCTGACAGGGAAGATTTTGTTTTTATTAAAGAGTATGTCAAAGCCAAAGTTTTTCTATACTAAAGAGTGAGAGAGAAGAGTACTTATTGAAACCAGTTTTAGGCACATTACTACTAAATGAGGGAAAGAGAATCGGAAAATGCATATTAAGTCATGTTAAGCCGACTAATTCTTGCTGAGAAGAACATAGCTCTGGTCACGAAATAAAAGTGACGTGAATAAAATATGACACTCACCTGCGGTACATATTTGATGAGCGTGATAGACAACTTGATATAGCTGCAGTAGTACAAAAAGTCGAGCCATTCAACTTTTCCAGCCCCACTAAGTCCAGCGGACACGATCACAACACAGGCGAAAACGCCAAGGATACCTCGAGCCGATGTCGACACCCGCTGGTCGGCACGCTGAAAAACAAAACAAAAACTAATCAAGAAGAGAACTGACTTCAAGGAACACTTCTGGAGGTACGGGGTTAGATGTTTCTCCGACACAAAGGGAGAATCCTGCGACCAAGCAAGGTGATCATGCCTCGGCCCAACGGCTGAAGTTGGAATGTTGTATATCGGGTGTTAGGGAAACGCTCCCGAAAATGTAAACAGGCGATGGTACTGAATTTTTTTTTTCTTTTATTTCGTTTTTTTTTTAAATTTTATTAGCATATTCACGATGAGTCGTTAGTACAGCTAAATGAAACGATAACTAAATTTAAAAAATGTATCACTTTATTTAAAATGAATATCGGTATAATGTCGCCGGGCGCTAATGCGCTGACCAACTGAGCTACCTAGACACGTCCCCGATATTCGAAAATCTTCGATATATTATACCCGTCTCGGGGCGACGCTGGAGCCATCTACCATAATTCTTGCGAACTACAGAAACAATGAATGACTTTACAATTATTTTTAAACATTGTTTTTTGATTACTCTGCCACATTAATTCAATGAATTTTTTAAGCAATTAGTATGCTTACTTTTCCTTTAAATTTAGATCGGTACAAGTCCCGTCCTAAATGTTCTCATTTTCCGATCTAAATATATCGAAAAATTGCTTAAAAAATTAATTGAAATATTTTAATTTGAGCCAATCTAAAAAATAATCGCTTAAATTTTTTTCATCTTCAGTACTATCGCCTGTCTTCGATTTCGGGAGCGTTAGCCTAACACCCGGTTTAAAATGTTGATCACTGTCAGTTGGTAAGTACTTTGATTGCGCGATACAGAATCAGTAGTTTCGAAGTAGTTCACCTTCATTGCGCTAGATGGCGCTGGGTACATGTTGTATCGCCACACACTTATTAACTGTAAGTCGATATTTGGATGTCGTTTTTTCTGCTATCGATATATTTTTCCTTTTGGGGTTGAAAAAAGATAACATTTGTTCATATGTTTCTTCTTCTGTAAGAACTACACATATCATGAGCTTCCACTATCAGTATTCAATCCTACTTAATATTAAAAATGTGAAAGTTTGTGGGGATGTTTGGATGTTTGTTAATTAATCACACTCCAACGGTTAAACGAATCTGGCTAAAATTAGGTACAGGGTTAGATCCCGAGGGGGCTATCTCGAAACCGGAGATGGCCCAGGGTCAGTCGGGGTGCGAGGGATATGCTCTATGGGCAACCTTACACCCGAGACCCGAGACGGCGTGCGGTTTTAGTCGGTTCAAGCCCGACATAACCACCCCCGCTGGCCGGCGGGGGGTATCCGAAGGGATTTCCGCACGAAAAAAAAAAGGTACAGGGTTAAATCTGTAATAACTGAGTCTAACACATAGGCTACTTTTTATGCTTAGAATTGGTTCCTATAGGTTGCGGGAACGGAATCAAAATAATACGCGGACGGAGCCACGGGAAACAGCTAGTCTTTTATAAAAGATTGTCGGTTTTGGGCGTTTTTGATCAGCAGACATTAGTCCATAATGCTTAAAGGTCGAACGCCAAATATTACACAAGCAAAACAAATATTTCTCTCACACTTCTCACCGCAAATTAGTTCAAGACCAAGGTCACTTGACTTGACCTAACGCCCTTGATATTGTACCTGAACTCTACAGTTCATGCAGCTTAAATGCGATAACAATGTTGAGAGCAAGGTTACGTCCGGTCGACTTATGACCTTTGAAAACTATACAATCGACGTTGTTGGGTATTGTGAAATTGGATGTGAGATAAACATTCTTCAGCATTTATCTACGCTACCTACGGTCAGGGCGACGGTAAGCCTTGAGTTTGGTATGTGGCATAACATAATATTATTACACTAGGGCCGTCCACTACCTTTTTTTTTTTTTTTGTGCGGAAATCCCCTCGGATACCCCCCCGCCGGCCAGCGGGGGCGGTTATGTCGGGCTTGAACCGACTAAAACCGCACGCCGTCTCGGGTCTGCAGTCGCCGGGGTGTAAGGTTGCCCATAGAGCATATCCCTCGCACCCCGACTGACCCTGGGCCATCTCCGGTTTCGAGATGGCCCCCTCGGGTTTGGGAACCACGGTGTCCCCGTCTTGCCCCGGTTTGGGGGAGGGGCGCTAGTCGCCCCACCGTCCCGGCCTGCTTCTGCTGGGGTGACAGGCAGCCTCACCTGCCACCCCCAGACCTGCGCTCATGGAGGACGGAGGTCGTTAAGCGACCTCCGGCGCCTGAGTCGCCTGCGACGCGAGGCGAGCATGTTGCGGGCTCGGCGGGCCGGGAGGGTTCTCGGGCGCGCTCCGCCATCTCCTTCTCGAGCATCACATGCTCGCAGGAGATGGCGGCGGCCCACGCGGTCGCGCTCCGCCCCATTGCCGCAATCATGCTGCCGAGCGAGAGGACTCCCACCCCGATGGCTGCCACGAGGTCACGCCTCGGCACCTCCCACGCCGGGCAGTCCGCCAGCGTGTGCAGCCCTGAGTCCTCGCTCGCGTCACAGTGATGACACTCAGGCGTTGGCTCCTTCCTGATCCGATGCAGGTGGTCCCCGAAGCACCCCTTCCCGGAGATCACCTGCGTCAGTCGGTACGAGAGGCTTCCGTGTCGCCTCTCTAGCCAATCCTCCATGATGGGCCTTACCGCCGCTATTGCGTAGTGGACGGCCCTACCGTCCACTACCTTTTTTTTTTTATCGTGCGGAAATCCCTTCGGATACCCCCCCGCCGGCCAGCGGGGGTGGTTATGTCGGGCTTGCACCGACTAAAACCGCACGCCGTCTCGGGTCTTCAGACGCCGGGGTGTAAGGTTACCCATAGAGCATATCCCTCGCACCCCGGCTGACCCTGGGCCATCTCACCACTAACAGCATCGCTCATCCTGTATCCTCTGAAAGCAGAGGAGTACGGAGAGCGATGTGTTCCCGCCACGTTGGGTATTGGCCGACGATCAATGACAGCCCTATGAAGGGGTGAAGGGGAAGCCATTGACCGCCGCCCAGGGTGTACCGGCCGCTCCGATTCCGTTCCCCCCGGACTGCAGCGGGATCGGAATCGGAGCGACACTCGAGGAGGTTACCCAACACACACCCCCCTACCGTCCACTACCTCATGCGTGCATCTGCACGAAATAAGCTCAGCGTTATTTGCCTGTCCAATCGCTAAATTAAAATTTCAGTGGAATCTTTTTTGTTGTTTGTAAATTTTCAGGACCAGGTTTATTTAAGAAAAAAAATGGGTGAAGTATCGGTGAAAGTCGGTATTCGGGTGACGTCGGGCACGAGTCGCCAGTGTTAGATAAAAAGTCTATTCATTATTACAGTAGTTATTCACTATAGTACTTAGTAAATGAATAACATCATAGGCAACACACCGCTAAGATTAGCAAAGTAGCTCAATTGGAACAATGGCCTTGATGATATTCAAGTAGTCGGCATTTTAAATCAAGGTCAAGATCAAATAATTGGATATAAAAAACCTATAAGCAAAGGCCAGAGAGAAACTATATCTCCAGAACTAAGTACATTAAACGAGCAATTTGACGTTTGGACGTTCGTAAGTCAACCACGCTCTAACAGCTGATCGGATCTGGCTGAATTTTGGTACAGGGATAGATTATAGTTTGAAATAATACATAGGCTTACACTTCTAGACTTTTAATCCCTGGAATAGATTCCCTTGGGAATGGGAACAAAATTCAACGCGTGCGAAGCTGCAGGTAACAGCAGGTATTCATAATAATTGTAGTGATAAATCAATTCTTATCTATTATTCTAGCGTTTATAATATTTGAAAATTAGACACATAATCTATAACAAGCTGTTACTCGCAGCTCCACCTGTATGAAATACTAATCCCGTTGCCACGACCTACAGAAACCTATTCCCGGAATAGAAAGTAGGTACCTAGCTAATATGTTATTCTAGACTATAATATATATTATCTGTATATCAAGTTTCATTCGAATCTGCTCAGAAGTTTTTAAGTGAAATAGTAACGTACATTCATCCACCCTCCCAACTTTCACATTCATAATATTACAGCTGTTGCCTACGGGTCCCGCAATCCTACGACGACTATAGTCTACTAGACTATAATGTGCCAAATTTCATCCAGATTGATTTAGTCAAAAGTTTTTGCGTGAAATCCTTTCCTCCATCGTCACAAACTTTTAAATTTACAATATTAGCAGGATAAAAATTATAATATGTTTTTTCTAAAGATTTAGATCGGAAAAAGAACACATCTAGAACGGGACTTGAACCCGCGACCAGCCGCTTACAGGGGGAATGCTCTGACCAGCTGAGCTATCTAGACACGTCCCAGATATTCGAAATTCTCCGATATATTATATACGTATTAAGGCGACGCTAAAGCTACGAATCTAAATCTTAAGAAAAGTAAGCATACAAAATGCTTAAAAATTTAATTGAATTATAATATATTTTCCATTTTGAGGTCTCGTACAATAACTTACTGTTTTATGAAAAGTCAAAAGTCCGATTATATTCGTAATAACATTTTCAATTACTGGTTCACGCATGCTGTCACGTACCGTTCAACCTCGTCGATATGTTTACTCAATAAAGAGTTTATTGTATCAATATAATATCATAGAACAGTTATTTTATATACTCAATGTTGTTCAATCAGAACTCATTAATCTAAAGAAGATTCATTCACTTGTTAGTTCGCAAATACAAATCATTGAAGATGACAGGCATTTTAAACCATTCCTTGTAAACAGACTTATATATAATGTTGATTATCCGAATTATTTAGGAAACATGGGTAACCAACATACATCAAATTTCAACAATATTATAATAAAATCATATTTCATCATCATCAATATAATCCTAAATGTTAATCACAAGGTTTCTTTTAAATTATCAGCTAACTGAAACTGTCTATTATACTGACCTCGTATATAAAGCATTGTACAATAGTGATGCAAGTAGCGAAAGTGGCGTGCATGGAAAAGAAGACATCATTCAAATGCACGGGGTTCAATCCACGTGGGTGACGTGCGAAGTACTCGGTCTGTAAATATTTAAAATGACTATTGTTATTTTAAGGAAAAACAAAGAAGACCCAATAAAGTTCCAGAACTTATATGCTTTTTTTTTGTAAATACATACATATTATACATAGAAACACCCAGACCAATACAAATAGACATATTCATGCATACAAATATTTGCACTGAGCGGGAATCGAACCCGCGCGCCCTGACGTAGCAGTCGAATGCACTACCGCTACGCCACAGCGGCCGTCCTTATTCTAATTGAACACATTTTAATGAACTTTTTAAACTAAAATTTCATAAATAAGACGCCACGACCTCTGTGGCGTAGCGGTAGTGCATTCGACTGCTACGACAGGGGGCGCGGGTTCGATTCCCGCTCAGTGCAAATATTTGTATGCATGAATATGTCTATTTGTATTGGTCTGGGTGTTTCTATGTATAATATGTATGTATTTACAAAAAAAAAAAAAGTATATAAGTATGTTTATCCGCATTCTGGAAACCATAAAACAAGCTAGTTAAACTATGCTTACTTTGGGTCTAGAAAGCGTTGTGTAGAATGTTGTAGAATTTATTTACAAAAAAAAAAGTATTTAAGTATGTTTATCCGCATTCTAGAACCCATATGACAAGCTCTGCTCAGTTTGGGTCTAGATGGCGTTGTGTACTTTGTCGTACAATATTTATTTATTTATTTACCTAATAAGTTTGTGATTTAATTAAATAAATAAAATGATAATGTGCTGATCGACAATATCGAAAACTTCACGCAAATCTAGGTTCCACATAATTTATACATCATAGAAATCTTATGAACGCATCTATTGTCGAATAATATCTTCATTGTTTAAATATATAACAGTTTACCATGGTCATTAGCTCTATGAAATTCCGCAGCAAATAGTATTCTCTCTAAAGTGACTTTTTATCGCTATAAAAAAACAATGGCTTCATAAAATAAATAAACTGGTATTTGTCTACGTTTCTTTTTCTACCACATAGGGCACATAATCCTAAATTGTTACCATGGCTTATGCAACCTTGTAACATTGGGGTTGTGTCATTAGAGTGTTGCCACTTGTGAAGGAGAAAAAAGAGGAGAATGTAAAAAAAGAAAGGAAGGGGCCACACAGAGTTTCCACTCTCACAAATGGAGCAAGATCATAATCAGCAAGATCACGTCGATATTATGTGAGAGAGTAGAAACGCAATATGTAGCTCTACATAAAAATAAATCGAAAAAAGGAATATTACTTTCATAACTTACTTGAATAGTTGTAGAAAAATACATTGCACAGTTAAACATTGAATACATGATAAATCCAACAATGTTCAAGCTCAAATAGTCAAAGTTGAGACCGACTACACTTTTTCTCTTGAAGTTGATGTAAATTTGTGGGTAGAAGGAGATTGACCACGCTGCAAAGTAGATCCACCCCATGATGTACGAAACCACTTTAATGACGTAGGAATGCATCACCGTTACACGCAGGAACACTGAGTTGTTACTAAAAAAAGATAAATTTGAGATTTTACTATCTATTATACACCATAATTAATACACCAAGTGAGGAACAATGTGATCACCATATTTGATAGACCAAGTGTAGAATAATGTGATCAGACGAGAACGATGTGGTATGAATAAGATGTAGTATATATCTATATAGAGCAAAGGATGCCGTGATACGAGTCCGCGTTTTCGCAGTATTACAGATGGCCGAAACAGTTTATAGGCGGAGTGAACAGCTTATAACCCTAAAGTTATAAGATGTCAGCTGATGCCAAGTAATTTGTTAAGTTAGTAATTTTATTACTTTTTAATAAAATGAAAATGTTTAATGTAAATACTGTAATGATGAATAGTGATGATACTCACTCGACAAAACCAGAAGGTGTAACATTGAACGTAACTTCAGAGTTTCCTGGACTCTTAGCGTATACCGAAATATCATATGTTGTTTCCACTGTACTATTTGGTTCTTTGGAACCCGGGATGTCTATCTGTTGTGGCACCAATTGGACAATATCTGGATGTTGAATAATTGCATTCATTGTCAGACTAGTGTTGTATTGGCCGCTGAGGAAAAACAAAGAAGATGACAAATAAGCAGGTATGTATAATAGATAAATTCTCTGTCAAATTTGTAGCTATTAAGAATCTATATCATCAAGGTAGTTATTCAGTGTGCTGAGTGGGTTATAATCCTTTCCATCTATTTCAAGTTGTACGTGAACTCATTATTAAAAGCTGAAATAAAGAATAATCCAAAACATGATTTATCTCATGTCGTTCATAATACATTTACCTTACAAATACCACATATAACACACTAATAAATCACATTAAGTAAATTTATATAATCAAGGTATTGACCAATACCGTAAAATCTTATATTTTATTGTTTTGTTTACTTACATTTGTATCAGTTTCACGAGTTCTGTACCATCTACTAGTATGCTGAGATCTGTTTCATGAAAATACACTTTTTGGGAATGTACACTTGGTATGTCTGAAAAGGAAAATTTATTATTAAGTACTTACATAATTTTATTAATAACTTCATGCATCTACATACGTGTTATATAATTTCGACGTTACCTGCGTAACTACATTGTTTATTTCATATAATTAATAACGTTTATTCTGCATTCGGTGTAATTCTATTTTACCTTTGAATTTCTTTCAATACCAACGTCGACTACAATGTTGCATATTGGCGTTTATCTCATCTTAAAATAGGTGACATGCAATCTTGTTGAGCTGAGAGTGAGACGAAGTCGAGCGAAAAGCTCTCTTTTCTCCACTCGGTATATTTCGGTTGTGTTGCTACTCCTTCTAAACTGATCGACCAATTTTGACCAAACTTGGCATGTAAATACAACTTGATACCCGGAAGGTGGGATAATCACCCTTCAAAAATTTCAAAATCTGATTTCTCCAAAATGATCAATATTGAGACCACGATTAAATATTGGCTTAAGACAGAAAAAGAAAATCGAAAATCGGTCTAGCAACGGAGGAATAATCACTGAAAAAACAATTCAATGGTATTCAAATGAAAAAAAAAAGGTAATCATGTAGTGCACTCTCAGCTCAACATTGCAACAGCAGAATGCATTGCGCCCCTAGTATACATGCACATGCACATCAGTCAAGCTTATTATTCATACAAAAGTACACAAGAGGGAATTGCCTTATTGGGTTACCTTACACCCGGCACATGAGATTTGAGACGGCGGCGGCGTGCGGTTTTAGTGGGTCTTAACGAATAAGCATATTGTAAGAACTCACGTCTTACGGTTTTCGATAAATTTCTAGGATCTAAATTTTTTTAAAGACGTGCATTTTGAATCGTAAAAGACCGTCCTAAATCTTCCTAAATCTTTAAGATTTGTTGGTATTATAGAGAGCATATACATTCTAAATTAATAATAATTAATAAAAGATACTTACCTAACAATAAAACTATAGCAAAATACATGATTATCCTAAGACTAGGTGCGCACGCGTCGCGCGCCATCAATACTGTTCCGATGCCGGCCATGATTCTGTTCTCTTCGATCTTCTACCCTATTTGTATCTGTGGACAACGAAAATGTATTATTAGTAATGTTAAAAAACATAAATAAGTTTATAGTATATGGTATTTAAGACATAGTTAAACATCGTTAGTAGTATACTGTCATCATGATGCCTTAAAACACTTGTCAATTACTAATTAGTTGGCATCTTATAAAATTTCTTATACATTTTACAAGCCGGTACGTTAAACTTAATTGTATCTCTCTATTTGTTATTGACTATATAAATTCATCTAAGTGCGTGTATAACTTGATTAATATTTTTAAGTCCGATATTCGTATCACAGATCTAGCAATAACTGACAATACTGCATGTTTTAAGAGTCCAACGACATTCGAATCAAATTGTAAATAATACTATTTACCTCCAAATCTTCATTAGGTTCTTGATACTACAACGTCATCACTAGTTTCTTGACTCTATCCATCATTAAATACCGTAACCATAGACTTGCTTTTAAATTATATTACCAGTATCTATCACTACGACACGAACACGCTCAACTATCGAAGGCTAACAACTAACTGTGTGCTATAGGTAAGTACTGGTTATTCATAATTAACTCAACGAATTTTAAATTAAAGAAACTATACTTAATATATTATTGCGCATATACACGAAATACGATCGTAAAAATGCTTTAGATTTTCTTACATAAGCTTATTTGATTTTTGTAAGCACGATTGTTATCCACCTCGATTGTTGTTGTTATCATATTATTCTTTCAATGTATTTTTTTTTACGTGCGGAAATCTTTTCGGATACCCCCCCGCCGGCCAGCGGGGGCGGTTATATCGTGCATCGACGAAAACCGCACTAGAATATTTATTATTTCAATCTATTAAATCTAATTTCAAATAAACGTATTAGTACTTTTCTTTATAAACATTAACATTATCAACACCCAGATTCGATTCAGTAAGGACATCAATAGACCGAACTAAACGAATGAAAGAAAGTAATGCTGACTCGCTTTTTAAAATAGGAATCACTAACTTTTGGAATGACCATTAAAAAAGTGAGCCGGACTATTTAAATATTGGCGGTAGTAGATATTTGTTCATTAAGTGAGCCATGCTTTATTTGCTTCGAGTGCCGAATTTAAATCACGAACTAGCTGAATTCTAATATACACTACTGAGCTCAGTTAGTGATTTAAAGGCACAAGACATAAAACAATCGGATGATGATGACCATATAGGAGTGGCGGGTCTAAATAGGGAAAAACCATTTTCTTCCATTGTCAACAACCGCAGTCAACATGTATCATGTACCACTGTAGCTGTATGTCAGAGTTGATAACAGCAATTATATAACTTGCATAAACATTGTACAATATATATATCTTAATGTGTATGGATATAAAGGTATCAAAGTGTGATCCTGGCACAGCAATCCTACTAATATTATAGACGCGAAAGTTTGTGAGGATAGTAAGGTGATGAAATTTGGATGTATGGATGTGTGTATATATAGATGTATGGTGCTAGAAAATTCTATGAAAACAAGGAGGCATTTTCATAATAAAAATTTGTTTGTCCTATTTCTTGTAAAATATAGACAATACCTGTGGTAGGTGTATTCGCGAAGGGATAATACAATGAAAATCACGAATTTATAGACATTTGGCATAATTGGCATTGCACAGTGCCATGAATTGCGGTTGACAACACTGTATTGTGGACGACCTAAATGTCTCATCACTAATAATTAAATGAAAAACTATATTTTTCTTGATATTGGCGAAAGTGCGTGCGGTGAATATGCTGCAAAAGCCATTAAAAAGAAGAAGATAAATACTTTTCTAAATTTAAATAATGACATCATTTATAATTGGAACTCACTATTGATACGTATTAGCAAAGCTGTTGCAGGATCCTAGATGCACAAAAAAAACGCTAAGTGTAAGGACGTACCACCGACCGCTAACCACAGATGTTATAGCTTTAATAAAGTACGGATTCATGTAACGCCAGAATATTTGAGCGATAAGGCGACTAACAATTGTACTGAAACACTTACTTCACTTAAATTGCAAAGAAAACAATCGAGTTTTACGTACCCACATACCATAAACTTGAATATAACGTGTTTTAATTTTATACGCTACGTAACTATGATAGCTTGCTTCAGAGAGAGAACACAAGGGCGAAGGAAGTAATTAATTTCATGCAAATATTTCTGAATCATATCAATTTCCTTGTAATGGAGATCAAAGGAAGAGACATATGTCCAGTAGCAGAATGCGATAGGCTAATTAATGATGATGAATGGGGGTCAAAGTAAAAGAATAGTACAGGATTTCCTGTTCGAATTTGAAGTAGTTCGACGGGAAATACCTCACTCTACAGAAAACCGCAGTGAGATATCACTAGCATAGTGCTGGGCTACTTGGATTTTAGGTCTCTGCTGGAACTAAAGTCGCCTCAAGTGGGGATGGGATTTGACCTGTTTATCTTTATTTATTTCGCGATTAGGGCTGCTATGCGGAAATTCAATAAATGAGTTATATACATATTCGATACCTTAGTAGTTTAAAAAAGATAACTAGGTACTGCTGACGCGACGTAATGTTCAACATTAGAACCAGGCCTTTCGAACTAATCGCAATTTTTTTCATGTTGTAATTGGATAATATTTGATATTATCAATAATATTTGATATAATATTTTGGATTTCTTTTATTACGTTTAAATTAGCCATGTTTACAAACAACAGTATTCAGCCATCGTAAGGCCGAGTACCATAACGTGCGGCCTCTACATTTCACTGTCAATGTTTGTATTACAGTTGCGAACATTCAACACAACCTTGCGCCATTGTGATCGTGTTGTACGCGTGTTTACAATTCTTAGTTTAAACCTAATTATGTTAAATATTATGGAACCAAACTTACTAAATGTATACAGCAAAAGAAATGAGTGAGTAGGGTACACTAACAAACTTAAAATTGTGCGTAATGCGGCCTTTTCCCAATTCAGATGGGGTCGGCAATCAGTCTAACTACGAAGTGACCGCACCACGATATTTTTCGTGAAGCGTCTGCCGCCTGAGCTCTACAACCCTCCCACTGGCGATATCGAAGTTCTGTAGATAGACCAGGTTGTCGGATTTCTAAGGTTCCAACTATGTAACGGATTCCACAGATGTTCGTATGGCAACTAGGACTAACGACGGCTTAAAGGGACGAAGATTTTTTATTATTTTATGTTCAGATAAAACATTGCTCACTAGGTATGCAGTCTGTATGAGCAAAATTGATGTATCACAAGTTCCTTGATTGTTCTTTTCCGTAAACAATCGCTCTACGGTCAAAGAATGTGAAGTTAAACAACGTGTGGATAATTGGGACCCAACGCCCCCACTAGGAGACTGTACCTGGGGATCGTGCGAAACATGGCCCTGTACGGGGCCCCCGAATGGGCTTCTGGCGGCCCGCAACGTGGCTGTCTTAAACAGCCCGTTGAAAATGATGGCCGTCAGAGCCATAAGGGGATATCGCACGATCTCCGTCGAGGTGGCATGTCTACTAGCCGGGACTCTTCCATGGGACCTGGAAGCGAGAGCACAGGGCTCAGCGGTCCCAGCTCATAGAGACATGGAGGGTTCGACTTGCGCAACCAAGGTGGGGGGAATTCACCATAGCGGCCGTGAGGCCGGAGTGGTTGGAAAGGCACCACGGTAACCTCTCCTACCGGATGCCCCAGATAATTACCGGACACGGGTCCTTCATAAGTATCTGTGGCGCATTCACCGGGAGACAACGCCGCAGTGCCAGCACTGCGAGGATCCTGGTGAAGACACGGCGCTTCACACTTTGGTGGAGTGCCCAGCGTGGGTGAGCCAACGTTGGGATCTTGTTGCGGTCCTGAGTGTGGACGTTCTCTCACTGGAGACCATGGTGAGAGCCGTGGTCTCCGACAGGAGCAAGAGGCACGCCGCCGCCTCTTTCTGCGGGCAGGTAATGCGCTACAGAGGTGGCGGAGAGGGAGCGGGAGAGTACGCCGCAGACTCGTCTACGCCCGGGACTACCAACCTCCATGATCGGAGGACCGCAGTTTGCCGACTCGCCGTCCTTACAGAAGCAGGCCAAAACGGAGGCGTGTCGTGTGTATCCTCTACACACGCCTGCCAACTCACCGTCGCGGGATAAAACCCGACCCCACCAGGCGAGGCCGCGGTGGCGGCTAAAGTCCGCCCGTAATCCCGTTATCCTTTCGAGGGCTTACCTGGGGTGCCCGGCAATGGACACTTAGGAGGACACCGTGTGGATTTAGTCGGTCCGGTTCCGACACACCCACCCCATCGTTGGCACCGATGGGGTGAAGCCCGTGGGGGTATCCACACGTAAAAAATACCTTTAGTAAGTTGATTAAATCGTCGGTGATCACGAACTTTAGGCGATATTATCCTTAGCCTAATGCCGGGTACATACAAAGCGAACGTAGACGAACCAAGGCTACCGAAAGAACGCGAATGTACTCCGTTAGCCACCGTGGACATAAGCTACGGTGACCATTTACTATCAGAAAATTCACCTCAACGAAAAGAGTTACTTAATATGCTTGAAATCTTTATAACAGAAAAAACAACAATAATAACAAACCATTCATGAAGTCAACCGGATGTACAAAATGACCATAATTTTGACGTCGCTTGTGGTTTGAACGTAACAATGGAGTTTGAATTCAATATAAAATAAATTTCTAGATTCACTTGAAAACGTGGCAAACATTTTTCAATTCATTTCTAAACCTATAGTTAAACATTCGTAAAGAAATTGCCTCTTTGGCAGCACTTTACCACCTCTGTCATGGTGAGTGTTCCTATGTGCTATTTCAATGAATCCCACCTTCTCCTTTCTTATTCAGAACAACAATTGCAGAGCAGAGGTGTCGCCCCCGTATAGAGCAAACAATTTCATCTAGAACCAAACGACGACCCGAACTCTATTTTCTTCGCCGTACCATAACCATTCTACCCTGAAGATCTCGTGTACAGCATCTATCAAAGCCTTCAAACTGGGACTGACATTTTAGCGTTATTGGCATCTATAATGATGAACTTCATTCATGACACTTCGTTTACAGCGCAGCAGGCGGGGTACAGTCATATTAACGTATTTGAAGCCGCATCAAGAACTTCGGGGTCCGGATTGGACCAGGAACTCATGGAGACATGGAGGGTGCGAAGATTGGATTAATCTCACCAGCAAGTCTACACTAGCTGATTGACGGACAAGGCTCTGTCACTGAGTATCCTCTTAGGGTTGGGAATTCAGACGACAGTCGCCCTCACAAACCAAACCAAGCCAAACCAAGAGTAGGACAGAGAGTAAGCTAACCCCGAGGCTCCGACGCCTCGGAATGAAACGGAGACAACGCTAAGATGATGCTGATGAACGTGTTTAAAATTAAAAAGCCGGCTATATCGTTTTAAAAACCACCAAAAAAAACGGTGCTTCTACTTATTCACATACCCCAGGGAATGATGCCAAATATGCCCAAAATAGGGTATTTCAGCCACATGCTCTGGCACGATAGATACAAGTCGCTACACCTTATTATAATAGCCAAAATAAAGAGAAAGAGGCGCGCTGGACGTTGAAGAAAGTCTTAGCTGCGCCATATCGGGAGTGGACCGGCAATGCGGCAATGCCTTCTGTGACCTAGACCGGTTGGTTTTAGACAGAGAGCAAAACAGGAAGCTAGCGACTTACCTTCAGGACTAAAGAGAGGCACATTAAGAAAGAGGGAGAGAAAAAGACAACTAACGATCTACAACATGTCTTTGAACCTTGAGAACTAGTGGCTTTATGGTTTGTGATCGATAAATTCTACTTAATAACAAGGTTTGGGTTAATATCGATTTACTGCGTAAATGGACATTGGGTAATTGAAATATATTTTGATATCCTATAGGCAACCTTGCCCTTTACTACTAAAATAAATATATTTTATTAGAAAATGGCAGACAAATAATTTCTTAATGATGATGAGAGACTGATGGCAAAATCGTTTAACGTTATTGACTCACCCGTAAAGTTAGGCATAAAATCGAATACTTAATTGATTAGGTGTTTCAATGTGCTGTTTCGACATACTTCTTCCTACAATCCCGGGTTCTTTAAGCGGGTCGTGTAAATTCATCTGTTGGGGCTACCCTTTCAGAATCGATATTATTTACACGCTAGATTCTTACCATCAGGAGCGGTGCAGTTAAAGGACCGACTGAATGTAAAAAAGTTCATAATAGTTGAATACTCACAGGTTCAAAAGAGTGATTATTTTTCACGAACAATACCTACTTTATCTGAATGAAAGGTACTCTATGTCATACATGTATAGAATATGCTGTGTTATATACACATAGAAACACCCAAACCAACGCAAATAGATATTCCTAAATAATTGCAATGAGCGGGAATCGAACCACCGACTACTGACATTGCAGTCATCAATGGGCAATACTTTTAACATGCAATACAAACCTATGAACACTCAAATCTGACAGAAACTAATTAGTCTTTAGGTTACACAAGTTCCTCTAAAATCTCGTAACAATCCAGGTCACCAATCACATGTCTGCATTTAAAAGTACTTAGGTACTTTCCAATTTCAAATACATCCCTTGAATTTGTATTCACTAAACACACTATTCTATATATTAGTCTTCTATTTGTAACACTTAAAACACGACTGATCTGTACAGTAAAAACCGTTCATCGGTTTGTAAAACATGCGCCGGAGTGCCCTGCTTCAGTATTTATGCAACGTACGTGTATCAATGTGAGCATTCTAATATTGGCCCGATGTTTTCTTATGAGGACGATTGCTACGGTGCACGAGCAGTTTCTTAGTTAACAATCGATTGTAAATAATCAATTTCTATACAACGGCATAGTGATAATTCGAATATTTTGAATCGATTGTTGACAAAACAGTAAAGGTAGTTCCAGAGATAAGCGTGTTGAAACAAACTCTTCAGCTTTATTGCTTGCTTCCAATATGTGGGACTTGAACTAAAAACCATAATTTGCGAAATGTAGTTGTTTCACACCTATTACGATTCTTATTCAATACCTCTTTTTTTAATCGGTTTCGTATACGTATAGCGTCTGTAAAACACTGTATGCACATTCCGTTACAGTATGACACATTTTCACCAGCTAAACATTCATATCTTCACACCTTACGACACGTTAATTATTGCGGTTCGCTAACTGGCTTTCTACGTTCGATAATAAATATTATTAGCTGGCAGCTGAACAGGAGCATCGACACTTGTGCATGTATAACAAATTGTAGATGTGATTAAAATAAACGTAGATAAACAAACAAAGTACCTGTGAATACTAAACTAAAACTAAAAAAAAAAACTAAAAACTTTTATGTAGAAAAAAAAAGAAGTTTTATTCATCGTCTTTTAAGAGAGACTTAACCTAAAAGCCCGGAGTCCACTTACTCCTCTTCCATTTGATTTTCCATCTCTATAGGTACTGCTTTTATGGAAGCGACTGCTATCTGATCTCCCAACCCCGAGAGGAAACTTTAAACCAAAGCCTTGTCCGTCAATCAGCGGGTGTCACCGGCTTGCATGTGAAATTGGTTGGGCCCAAAAGGTGTTGGCGAGGCCCAATATCTCATTAAACTCCTATTAACTAAATTGCTTGTGTTACAAGTGGGTTCGCGGCTATAGCCCAGTGGCGTACGTAACGGACTGCTGAGACGAGGTCTCGAGTTCGATCCCAGTCACCCCGGGCACACACCACTGACTTTTCGTAGTTATGTGTGCATTAATAAAAGTTTAATTATCGCTCGCTTAATAATGTGCCCAGTAGATGGCAATAGGCTCGCCCCCATTACATTGGGACCTTAACATAACTGGCGAATCGTGGGTGTGTAATACACCTCTGCCTACCCCTTCGGGGATACAAGGGTGAAGTTATGTATGTACAAGTGGGTTCCCGTCAGAAATATAATGACCGGTGTGCAAACAAGCGACCTTTCAATCGCAAGTCCGTCTTCTACACCACTAGGCTTCCGCCACAAAAAAATATTATAGATAACATAAAATTGCCTACTTAAATTTTAACAACAATGTTGATAAAGATAAGTCAAATTAGGTCAAGATTGTAGTGGGGGATATGAAATACATACTGAACTCATAGTAAGTAGATATTAATGTTAATAAGTGGTAAAGTAATCACACCTACACTCCCTACAGTAGTGTTAAGTGTAGGTGTACTGGTGTACGGCTACACTCCTCAGTATAGCGGGTAAGACTCGTGGTTTTACTGTTACTTGAAGTACAGTACCCGGCTTCTGACTTGGCACGAGTTGAGGAGAAGAGTGAGAGACGGATTAAGATCGGTTTGGTTCGGTTTTGTAGAGCAATCTCTATCGCATATATCGGTCTGACAGTTTGATACCTTTTATATCTAACTGTCAGTCCGATGTCTCACTCTTGTTCCCGACGCAATCCAGAAGCCTGGTACTCCAGTAGTGTTTACTCTCCATTAAAAAAAAGAGCGCCCGAGACCTTGTCAAAAGAGTTAACTCCATTCAATTCCCACATCTCCTTTTCTCTTCTTACCTGTTGCTGGCAAAGAGCGAAATATAACATTGATATTACAACCATATAATTATACATTGCGCAATTAATATTTATATGACTGGATCGAATCCTTTTTTATGAATTATATTTTTTGTGACGTAACTCTTGGAGTTCATGACATCATACTGCGGATAAGGTAAATTAAAAATTCAATTTACAACTTTTTACTTACGCACTGGACTTATTTGGAAATGTGTACATAACCAGCTTTCGTCATCTCCAATCCCGTCAACATTCCGCTTAAGATGCACTTTTTTTGTAAAAAATTGCATTGTACGAAATGTTTTACCAAAAATTAAATGTATTCGCTGTGGCATCTGAAGTTTTTTCAGAACCAAAGTAGGTACAATACCTAGCCGGTTTTAGATTTGTCCCGTCTGTCGTCGTCAGGAATAAGAGTGAGATGTCAGCTAACATCGGCTTGAAATTTGTCACAGAGATAGATTATAGTCTGGCATAGCACATACGCTACTTTTATCCCAGGAATACCTTGATATGGTTCGCGGGATTGGGCTCAGTAAGTCAGCCGCCAGGTGGCGTTGATCCATTATCATACAAATCCTAGTTTACTAGCACTTGCAAACATGTGCTTATGGAGCTTCAATGACGATTGACGACACAAACAACCTTCTGGCACCTGGCACTCAGTATGAATTTAAATCGGTTTATTTCTATTGTTGCATGGTAGATAATATATCAACGAAAACAAACACAATATATCGAAAGATGTGTTATCTTAAAAGGACAAAAGTCGTTACCATATTATGATATTCTATATGATACAGTTTTCAAAATAGCTAGGAGGAAGTTCCAGACAGTAAATGAAATAATACACCTATACAGTTTTCCTTATCCCTGATTCTTCAACACTTAAGATAAATCTTCGCACTAACAGTAGTATCCATACTGACAAGGTTTCGGTGCACTTCCTCTTGATTTAAATTCCGTGGTAGGTATATAGTCCCGGCCAATGCTTCATGGGAGATCTGTGTAGTATCCGGGACGTCGATCTTTGTTTCTTCAAACCAGTTCAGCGAATCTGTTTTTTAGACTTTAGCAGGTTTGGCAACGTGTGAGTCAAAAGCAATTTATTAGTGAGCTCATCAAGTTTCTTTCCATTATTGACAAACGAAATAATTCTTTTTATGTTGCACCATATTGGTTGAACCAAGTTATGTACCTTACTTTTTAGAGAGTATTTAGAGAAAGTTTGGATGAACAGATGGATGTTTGTTACAATTCTTATAACAAACAGGCCAGAACGGCTGAATAGATCTAAATGGAATTTGACACGGGAATAGATTATACTCTGTAATACCACATAGGCTTCTTGGTATCCCGGGAATAGGTTCCTGTATCGGGAACGGGATTAGTATTTCACGCAGGCAACGGCTAGTCTTATAATGAGTCTTCGGTCAACTGGATCCGCTAATGTTTTATCAAACAGAATGAAGTTATTTATATTTTATCTTTTACATAATTAATCATTATTATCGAAAATATTGATTGATACTTAACTCGAATGAATCAGTTCATACGCTTGATAAGTTACAGCACTTCTGTGAAGATTATCACAATTTCATCGATATTAGTTTCGATAAAAATTAAGTTTGGCCCTAATCAAAAAATGCAACGTTATCAAGAATTAAATTCCACACAATTCACGATTCTCGGAGATTGAAAAACGTTTCATGGTAAACGTTTACCAATCACGCTAACCTCACCTGCAAGCTGCCTGCTAATGGAAAGCGATAAGGCCGCTAATTGTATGAACCAGATTCCCACCTCCCTCGTAATTTGGAAGAGGCGGCAAGATAGCCCCGGCGACGTGGGCAACAGTCGGCCGGGGTGTTAGTGCGATTGGCAGAGTAACCGCCGGATTATTCTGGCATTGTCGAGCAAGATCGCTTTCTGCATTTTGGCCGCCACCGACTTCCCACTGATCCCGAGCCTCTCAAGATGGACAGAGAGGCTCCTTGGGATCAAACCATTAGCTGAGATCACAACTGGGACTATTTCAGTGTCCACATGTCGGTAACCTCATGTGCTAGGTCCAAATATTTGGTCTTTTTGTCTGCTTCAGCGCGGACGAGGCTCTCGTCATAGGTTATCCCCTATCGTGATGTCCACAAGAAATACCCGTGACTGTGATTGTGCCGGGTCTATCAGCACGATACCAGACGTATTTGCTAGAATATTCCTATCCGTGATGATGGAACGGTCCCAGTAGAGCATCGCGCGGTCTTTTTCAAGTATGGCTTCCGGTACGTCCTTGTAATAGGGCAGCCTCTGCTCGACAATGCTGTATTTAAGAACAAACTCTTGATGAAGTATCCTCCCGGAGGTCGCTGTCTGAGACACCGGGATAGTGGCACAAACGAAAAATGCGTTCCATCCCTCAGTATGTACCTCCTGCTGTTGTAACTAATATAATGAGGGGGTCAGGGTGAGGCTTTGGCGCAGGTTTTCCTCTCGGGGTTGGGAGGTCAAACAGCAGTCCCTTGCATAAACGCCGTAGGTATAAGTCATACCAAAAGGCGGAGAAGAAGTAAGCTGTAAGTAAGCCAAAAGGAATGGAAATGCAGGGATGCATGACCACACTGCCTAGTTTTGTTTAGAAAACATCTGTATACGTAACTGAAGGCGTGATTTTCTTCTGAAAGATTATCGTATATATTATAGAACCAACCTCAAAGAAAACATATTATTGTGCGACAAAAACCACATCATTCTTTATTATTATTGCATAATAGTTTGCTAAGTAATTAACGGGCTACTTAGTTACAGAGTAAATAATAACAATAAAATAATAGTAATAATGTTGACTATTAAAGGTTACTTCATCACTTGACAATTTCAATACTGACATTCAGTGACAACTGAATGTCATTACTGTCATCATTGTCAATTCTATTATTAAAACCACTCAATATAAAATAAATAAGTACTACTTCTACTTGCGAACTATAAAAGTGCAGTTGAGTTAAGTTTTGATGAGTACCTCATAAAGCTCGGTTCACATCTCAATTACTGATGAAACAATTACCGATAGGCGACCATTCATCTTTAATTTGTCATACTATTGGATAAAATTAGTTCCAAGCAGTATAAAGACAGCAGGAAATCCGTGTCTAACCTCATCTGAGAACTAATAAATAAATATAACACCTAGAGCTGCTCAATAAAAGTATCGATATTTTTTTGTTGAAGGGCTTTGACGCTTGGCGATGCGCGATGCGGCGATGCGGTATCGCCGCTTAGCACATCGCCCCAATTATTGATGACTAAGAAGATTATGACCAATAGACCATTATACCAGTAGCTGTACCCCGTGGTTTCACCCACCGTACTCGATTCTACTCTACCGCCTCTACTCCACGTCTTTCTCACCTTTTTACTTAGCTCCTAAGTATCGCAGTGTGATGTTATATAGCCTATACCCTCCACCAAGAACTTGGTCAACAAATACAAAAAGAGTTTTTTTAAATGACACAGGTACTATGAGAGAGGGGTGCTTGGTTGGGGACCTCCACGCGGTGCACCCTGGGCAACGGAGACAGCAGGGCGGGAGAGACGCTGCCGCCTACGGCCAACTCCGACCGAGGAAGTTCGGAAGCTTTCCACGTGTCCCTCTGCTTAGCAGATGGCACAGAGGAGAGCAAGTAAGGGGGGTATACATTTTCGTATTCAGAACTTATTTAAAAAATAAACCTACAGTGATTTTGCTTATTTGATGGCGATGATCCTTTTGCATAGTCATCTTATAATTAATTAATTGCTTGACCACGTTTCAATTTTTTTAAGTTAGGACAGGGAAAATATCGATATAAAAATAACTTCGAACCCCTCAAGTCCCAGTAATGGATGTCTGTATGAAAGGAAGCGAGTGACACGGTCATCTCATATGAAAGTCGCTTTCGCTACACGCTCGCCGCATATACGCACTTACTTGTTTATAAGTTACGTATACAAGTCTCCTTGGATGGTCAACGACCACAATATGTCAATTGGTTTAATAAACCCAAGGTTATTAAGGGTATATTTGTTAATTATGATTAATTCGTATAAAAACTCGTCTCATTTGCGAACGGCACTCATGTATTTTGGAGTGTAAGACCAAGCTCGGACTGCTTTATTTCACCGCGCGATTATTCCCACAGGCTTCTGCGATAACACACGCACAAGTGGAAAAAAATAGTGCGATCATAATTAAATAATTATTTAAAATATTGGATGTGTGGAATGGATAGATGCTACTGGACGGATGCTACGGATCTATGGAATTTGACACAGAGATAGACATAGTCTGGAATAGCACGCAGATTTTTGCTCCCCGGGTATAGGTTTCAGTGGGTCACAGGAACGGGATGTGTACCTATTTAATGAAGTCGGAGCCGCGGGCACCAGCTAGATAAAAAATAAGTAACAATTATATAATGAGTATAATTCAAACCATATGAAAAAAATGGATTTACAATCAACTAGCATTGAATATGGCTGTGTTTAATTCTTGTGTTTATGCTTAAACACCTACCAGAAATGCACCTTTTTTACTACTAATAAATTAGAAATACCTACCAGAATTGATAAACGCTCACCAAAGTCGCCAAATTGTTTCAGACATTTGCTTTGCAGGGATCCTATTACTGGGTGGTTAAAAAAAAAATAACACGATGCTTAAGGCGAGAAGCTTTGTTCCGCTACGATACCGCCTTAACCTTCTAACCTAATCTATCTATTTAATTACAGTTTGAGCAAAACGATGTTTGGTGAACATTTAAACTGTTGCCATTGATCTAAAACTAAAACTACTTTATTACACAGTCAACTTCGTTCGAGTTATAATAAATATAAAAACGAAAACTATATCGTCACGGTTAATTTTAAACCAACTAAAATGACATTGTATTATTTCAATGTATTATATAAAAGTTCTGTTATAAGGTGGAACTAACGAGGCGTTACTGTGTGTTTGTAAAACAAGTGTTTAAAGGTAGGTACGTTATCACAGTGTATGACGAATGTTCGCCACCTGTATTGACGCTGAACGCAGGGGTGAATCATTAAACACGTATTTCTCAAAGTCAAAGTCAAAAACCATTTATTCTGTATAGACCATTAATCCGGAACTTACAAAACGGCAAAAAAAAAAAAATATGTTTGGCAAATGGACCACCGATTCGAAACGGGCCTGGCCTGAGAAGACTCCGGCAAGAAACTCAGCGGGCTGTTTTTTTTTTGGTCTATTTACAAACATGTTTACTTAATCTAATTACAAATCAAATCAAAAATATATTATAATAATTTAAAATATATTATCGATTCCACATTTCACGTACGGCGTAGTACCACAGATTACCTAATAGTTGGTAGTACTGGTAGCAGGCCAGTAGGTATAACTCCACATGTCATTAATATTATTAGTGTAGCCGCCAACAGCGCCCAAAATAATTTTATCATCTTGCTATAGATAAAGATACAAGTAGGTATAATAAGTTATACTGCATATTCAATAGCTTCACTATTTTTTTTTTAAATAGACCAGCTTTATCGATTTTCATTCAGAATTTTGTCCTACACACATAATTGGAATACAATCACGCTGTTCTTGTATTTTAATTATGTGTGTGTGTTCTAATTTAGTTTTGTTAAACATACGTCGATCGATTGATTTTAAACCTGCTAATGTAAAATAGATCATATCGCAAATCGTAATACGGTACTTAACTATACGAATGAGAGAACGCTCTAATAGTACCATAACAAGCTGATCTTAGCCGGACTCTGACTCATTCTTCCCGTGACGTGTTAATAGTAGAGGAGCCGGTGAAGATCGATCTTCACCCATCTGATAAGCCGATGGGATTAGTTTTTTATCAAATATAATTCATCTATTAACATACCTATGATGGCTTGCCTATCAAAAGGAGTTCATGGCTATGTTAAGTTAAATTAATTTTAATTATTTTTTGATAGCCGGATTTTTTATTCCAATGGATGGTGTTTAACATAGACCTTACATAACCTTTTTACACCTGGGTTATTGGTTTCATTGCCAAGAGCTTTCTGGCCAACCTTACTGACATGATATTATAATATAATCATTAGGAATCTATCTGTAATATGATAAGAAAGGTGTTTATAATTATCGCAAAGGAACATAAAATATATAGGTGGGCTCTAGTATTTATTAAGTATTCATCATTGAATGTTTGTGAGATGACATCAGAGGAGGATCCAGTTAAGTTATTGAATTATCAATATATGATTGCAAATATTATGATATATTATATGGAAATATTATACAAATTCACAACAATATAATAATATCCGTATAGTGACAATCCAAAGGCTAGCCGCAACATCGTGCGTGTCACGCATGCAGGCACGTCGTGCAAATTGTATGTTATTTTTGCTCAAAGTTTGTGCAAATTATCAGCAGGAAATTCGTTCCGTATTATTTGCATGAAACAGGTGCCCGCCTGCGTGCACACGCAGACGGCCTAAGGCGTAAATTATACAGAAAAGGCAAGATACAATATAAGATATAATGCATAAACGATTTCGCTTTGATTATATCTTACGCCTTATGTCTCTTCCCCTTAGTGTCTGTCCACATCACCACGGCACGACGCCGTCGCCGTGGAACGGTGCGGTGTCGCGGTGCGGCGCGATGACGTGCCGTGCACTAGCACGGTACCGCAACGTCGCCGGTCGGTGGTCGGTGCATCGGACGGCGTCGTAAGCCGGCGAAACTTTTTCATAACTTGATACAAATACAGATAAAATAACTGTAAAATTTGTGGTCACCGGTTTTCAAAGATGATCTTTTTACATTTTTTTCTCCAACTTCTCTTTCTGTCTTTTTAATAAAAATAGAAGCAGAATACGTTTTGTGCGGTCACTTTGCGGCGTCGTGACGTAAATTTTTACGGTACGGCAACGAAATTTCCACGTCACGGCATCGCGCCGCAGCACGGCACCACACGTTTCCACGGCGACGACGTCGTGACGTGGTGATGTGGACAGGCCCTTACTGTACAATTCACGACTAACCTGTAAATCCTATCTTCCTACTAATATCATAAATTATCCTTACTTAATGTGAAAGTAACTCTGTCTGTCTGTCTGTTCGCTTTCACGCCTAAACCACTGAACCGATTTTGCTGAAATTTGGTACAGGGGTAGCTTAGACCTTGGGAAAGGACATAGGCTATGTTTTGTCGCGATAACCGACATCTACGCGGGCGGAGCCGCGGGCAAAAGCTAGTAATAGTATAAATGTGAAAGTTTGTGAAGATGTTTGGATGTTTGTTACTCAATCATACTCTAACAACTGAACGGATCTGGCTGAAATTTGGTACAGCGATAGATTATAGTCTGGGATAACACATAGTCTTTTTTGTCCCGGTATAGGTTCCTATAGGTAACGGGAACAGGAGCAGAATTCCACGCAGCCGGAGCCGCGAGCATCAGCTAGTTATATTTATAAGTACTTATAGCGTATTTTGCAAATAAATTAGCAAATGAATAATAGTATTCTCCTTTAGAAATGACAGAAGCATTGTATGGTTTGGAAAACAATGACAATATGGTTGACAAGTGTTGCTACAACTGAATCATATTTTTTCTATTAAAGAAGCAATTAATTAAGTATTATTATCTTCGGGGCCCAAGTCAACCTCACCTGCCTGCTGATTGCCGGACGAGGCTCTGGCGCAGTCCTACCACTTGAGATGGGGGATCAGATGGCCATCAATATCGTAAAAGCCAAAATAAACTGGATTGTGGAAAGGAGGACTGATATAGGTACATAAGCTATCATAATATGCGTACCACCAACTAGGAACGTAATTACATAATATTTGACAATATAACTGTTAATATTCAGGCGAATCTTGTTAGATAAGAAGCTGACGTATGAGCTAAAAGTTACGTTTTGAAGATAACTATTAAAAACATACCATCAGAAACAGCTGATAAACACTGCGATAAAAGATTTAGCATAATAATATAGAGTTAATCAGCATGTACATCAACAAGCGTTGTTAAGTATATTTTGCAATACACGATTCCCATAAATTCAATTGACTGCTCCGATTCCGATCCCGCTGCAGTCCGGGGGGAACGGAATCGGAGCGGCCGGTACACCCTGGGCGGCGGTCAATGGCTTCCCCTTCACCCCTTCATAGGGTTGGCATTGATCGTCGGCCAATACCCAACGTGGCGGGAACACATCGCTCTCCGTACTCCTCTGCTTTCGAGGAGACAGGATGAGCGATGCTGTTAGTGGTGAGATGGCCCAGGGTCAGCCGGGGTGCGAGGGATATGCTCTATGGGTAACCTTACACCCGGCGTCTGAAGACCCGAGACGGCGTGCGGTTTTAGTCGGTGCAAGCCCGACATAACCGCCCCCGCTGGCCGGCGGGGGGGTATCCGAAGGGATTTCCGCACAAAAAAAAAAAAGTACGTTCTTACTGACGGACGGCGGGGCGGTAGCGAAAAACCGGGGCAAGACGGTGACACCGTGGTTCCCAAACCCGAGGGGGCCATCTCGAAATCGGAGATGGCTCAGGGTCAGTCGGGGTGCGAGGGAAATGCTTTATGGGCACCCTTGCACCCCGGCGTCTGTAGACCCGAGACGGCGTGCGGTTTTAGTCGGTTCCTACCCGACATAACCGCCACCGCTGGTCGGAGGGGGGGGGGGGTATCCGAAGAGATTTCCGAACCAAAAAATAAAATAAAAGGTACGTTCTTACTTTAATTCAACAATCAAATAAAGCGTCTCGGTACCTTAATGGTTAAGGAGTCGGCGTTACGATCGAGAGGTCCGAATCCTGGCCATTCTACTATCGACGTGAATGCACTTCCAGCACAAGCAATTTAGTTTGGGAGGGAATTAGGTGACTAAAGTACTCTTAAAAAATCTCTGAATCAGAAATTTTTTATTCCTTTTGATGTTTCGATACAAGTACATTTTAGATTAATTCTTTGTATATTATCCCTAACTATTATTGTTACCTACGTCCCACCTACTTATAGTTATCTCAAGAACGTGTCTGTGAAATTACGGATGGACCACGAAATTTTCATTTCTATTCAAGTAGTGATGTAATAAAACTACTGCGTAGAAAATAATCTACATATCAATACTTTCTGTCGTGATCTATAACGAACGAGTTCATCACCTTTCCAACGAATGAAATTGTATAGAAAAAATATTCATGCATTGTAATTTTATGTTAAAATCATTCATGTGGTTGGGTAAACGTTTCGTTTCGATATGACACAGAAAACAGTCCTGAAGCACGTGCAATTTCCAGTACTACGAGTAGAGGCCGAGGAACAACGGTTTTTTATTCTTTGTCCAATCTTTAAAACAATAAATGGTAGAATACCAATTTTAATTATAATGCACCGACTTTTGCAACGTAGCCGCCAAGGCGCGTTGGCAAGTCGGTCCGGTTCAATCTAGAAGAACATACTGTGATCAAATTGGTGATCACTAAAAACCGGTGAGTTTGTGTGACAGGCAATGACAGTCTGTATTTTCTGGTTCGGAAACAGTAATCAAATGCACTCAATTGTCCGAAATCAGTTTAAAGACTCAGACTTGAAACTCGAGACACCACCAGAAGTTTTGTTTATTTAAATAGAAACTGCATAATGTAACTGATGGCAACCATATCTGAACATCTTTGGACTCATTTCGTAATAGACTTCATAAAGGTCAGATACATATAAGTAGGATCATTGAAAGTCTAACTAGACGAGTCGAGGACGTTGCCTATTAGTTTCAATAATCTAATCTTATTAGTCTTTGTTAGATAAGTAGGATGGTACTCTAGTTCGTGTCTTTTGAGAATTATTTATTGTCAGATAAACAGAAATGTAATCTTATTTCATTTCTTAATGTATAAATACTCAGAACTGTTTCAAGGTTTATAATTCGGCATCGAAAATATTGCATCTTTAAAATTTTGTGTAGATATGTATATTGTAAGGTTAACGGGAAATTAGAGTCTGAGAGGTATACTTGAAGTGAATTTGATGAACTAAGTGAGGAACAGCGTACGTTGTGGTATGGTAGAAGATGTAGTGACCAAGATAGAGAAGAGGATGGCTAGATGGTTCGGTTCGGATCCGTATAGAAGATGAACGAAAGAAGATTGACTAAACAGATTTACGAGGTAATGGCGAATTCCCATTCGCCATCCATTCCACCTAGAGCACCGGCAACCCATGTTTACTTCAGTCCATAACGCGTCTGCTTCGAGTTTGCCGTTACCTCCCGCCGCTCTTCCTCATACCGCACCTCAACCCAATAAGTACCATTAGATCGCTGTCACGGGGTCTTGGCTCGATATTTGCCGTGAAACGACTGTCATCTGTTGTGACTGTTATGTATGTAATTCATGCTTTTGAAGAACGAGAAATCAAATTGTACTCGCTGATCGCCATGGTGATCGCTAATATCTAATCTTACATTCCTGTGGATCGCGGGAACGGGATCACTATTTCACGCGGGCAACGGCTAGTAGGTAATGTAGGTATTATATAATTACAAAACTGAACTAGCCATTCGGTATGATTACAAGACTGTAGTAAACGTAACTGTAATAATTATAATGCGCTACTATGGCCTAGAACAGGCCATAGTAGCGCGGTCAGCAAAATATTGACTCACATGAGGTCAATGACACCAAAATGTCAGGTAATATTATTGTGTGACGTTATTTATCTTTGCAAAACTCGGAAAATGCGAATAGATTTTGGTATAATTATCATGAATATACGAGTATAACTCAAATTTCTATATTACGAAATATAAATGGATGACATGTATGACGCGGCGGTATAGATTCGATGCCCGTTCGGTGCAAATATTTTATGCACAAATAATATTTTTATTTACAACCGCGGTAGCCTAGTGGTATGGGTAAAGGACTGCTGAGACGAGGTCTCGGGTTCGATCCCAGGTATTACCATGGCACACACCAATGACTTTTCGATGTTTTTCGAAGTTATGTGTGTATTTATCGCAGGTTTATAAGTGCCCGGTTAATGGCAATAGGCTCGCCACCTATTACATTGGGACCTAAACATAAACTGGCGAAATGTGGGTGCTAGCACCTCTGCCTACCCCTTCGGGGATATAGGCGTGAGTTTATATGAGAGTTTATATATCTAGATGTTTCTATGTATAACATGCATGTATTTACAAAAAAATAATGTATACAATCCAAGTAACAAAACATATAAACATACTTATGCTTATCTGCATTCTAGAACCCATATGACAAGCTATGCTGTATGCATCTCTCTCACTGCTAGGTTACCAGTTACCATAATTGTAAATATTCTAGGACATTCGACACAGCCCTAGACCCAAAGTAAGCACAGTTTAACTAGCTTGTTTTAGGGTTTCTAGAATGCGGTAAAACATACTTTGATTTGCCTTTATAACTACATAAGTACAGTCAACGACAAAATTGGTTAACACTAATAAATAAATATTAAATATTTTTGTACGTTTGTACAGTCACATTGTTTTATGAATGGGTTAAAAGCTAAGGTGATTAATACATTAGAATTTGTTGAGCGACTTCTGTCGTTGACTGTACATATAAACCTTCTTACAACGATCATAATATACAAGTCAACGTGGTACGAGTGGTGCGTGGTGCGCGCACTTATCATCATCCGATCGCTAACCCCGTTCAAATCCAAAGCTTGCACTATGGTATCCGGGGTGCGAGGGATATGCTCTATGGGCAACCTTACACCCCAGCGTCCGTAGACCCGAGACGGCGTGCGGTGTTAGTCGGTTCAAGCCCGACATAACCACCCCCGCTGGCCGGTGGCGGGGTATCCGAAGGGATTTCCGCACGAAAAAAAAAAGGTAATGCTCTGCTACCCCTCCTCATTTGACTTGGTTGGCTTTTACAAAAGAGAATTCCGTTTGAACCCCCCACCCCCAAACCTGCGACAGAGCTCCGTCCGTCAATCAGCAGGTGACGGCTTATAAGAGAGGCCCCATATACCTTTTTTTTTTTTTTTTTTTTTTTTTTTTTTATCGTGCGGAAATCCCTTCGGATACCCCCCCGCTGGCCAGCGGAGGCGGTTATGTCGGGCTTGCACCGACTAAAACCGCACGCCGTCTCGGGTCTTCAGACGCCGGGGTGTAAGGTTACCCATAGAGCATATCCCTCGCACCCCGGCTGACCCTGGGCCATCTCATCACTAACAGCATCGCTCATCCTGTCTCCTCTGAAAGCAGAGGAGTACGGAGAGCGATGTGTTCCCGCCACGTTAGGCCCCATATACCTTTTTTTTTTTTTTTTTTTTTTTTTTTTTTTTTATCGTGCGGAAATCCCTTCGGATACCCCCCCGCTGGCCAGCGGGGGCGGTTATGTCGGGCTTGCACCGACTAAAACCGCACGCCGTCTCGGGTCTTCAGACGCCGGGGTGTAAGGTTACCCATAGAGCATATCCCTCGCACCCCGGCTGACCCTGGGCCATCTCACCACTAACAGCATCGCTCATCCTGTCTCCTCTGAAAGCAGAGGAGTACGGAGAGCGATGTGTTCCCGCCACGTTGGGTATTGGCCGACGATCAATGCCAACCCTATGAAGGGGTGAAGGGGAAGCCATTGACCGCCGCCCAGGGTGTACCGGCCGCTCCGATTCCGTTCCCCCCGGACTGCAGCGGGATCGGAATCGGAGCGACACTCGAGGAGGTTACCCAACACACACCCCATATACCTACTTATCATAATACAAGTCATTAACTTAAAACACGTGGTGTTGCGTGTGCGCACTCGTAGTTAATGTTAAATATTATGAAGTCAAGTGTGACATTTATAAACATCTTTGCGATAAGTTATTAAAAAATATTGTTAGGTAATGTCGCAATGGACAAGTAAAGATGAGTACAGAACGGTACAGACATTCGCAGTATGTCGATAGCGATACACCGTATACCACATTGTGCGAATACTCGCTGTGTACATGTCACATTAAGCTGTGACAGCGTATCTCAACCTTTTCTAAAAGCTAGCTAGATCGATTTATTTCCCCCGAAACCCCTTGTATACTAAATTTCATGAAAATCGGTCGACCCGTTTCCGAGATATAATGTACAACATAAATATATAATGTAGAATTGCTCGTTGAAAGGTATTACTCGTAAATAACGTAACGTAACATTTCAAGACGTGGCGTCCTCCATTCCGAGACACAAAATACATTGAATATAATTAAAATGAAATTCAATAACGTCGTTGTAATTCAAGTTCCAAATTGTTATTAACGACAATTAGTGGATGGAGCCAGATAGAATGTTTTATCTATTGCCTCATCAAGAAGGTACAGTCTAGCTCTATAACTTCAATACTCAAATCTCAAATGTAATAATAATCTTCTCTTTCCTCCCAGTATATTTATATTGTCTCTTTTCGGTGTTTATTATTATGTTTTAGAAACAGTTTTTTTTTCGATAATGATGATGATTTTGGAGTTCCAAACATCTGAAGAGCAAGAGTGGGTTTTAGTAGTTTAGACGAAAAAAAAAGAATCGGTATCAAATAAATATGTCGTGATAACAGATTCTGGCCACCATTTTGATAGAATGATAACTGACTGTAGTGTTAAGAACACTTCAACGCTATCCCGTAATGTCTAAATATAACCTTCATTTTATCACTTGTTAGTAGGTCGATCTCACCGCGCGATTATTCCCGCAGGATTGCGCGTCTTGAAATTATATGAAGCTGGTTACGCACTTGCGACAAAGAAGTCAAAACCCGCGCAAAAATAATTCTGTTTCGAAACCTGTGTTTTGCCGCCATGCGATTAGAATTCGTGCGAATCTTTTGTGCCTATTATGGAGATGTATTTATTACTAGCTGACCCGGCAGACTTCGTACTGCCTCAATCGATAACAACTTCCATATTTATTCACCTTTTAAACCTTCTCTGGACCTCCACAAATAATGCAAGACCAAAGTTAGCCAAATCGGTCTAGCCGTTCTCGAGTTTTAGCGAGACTAACGAACAGCAATTCATTTTTATATATATAGATCATATCAAAAACACAATAATTGCAAGGAATCTTATTTGTCGTGTGTCTAAGTTAAGATTCAGTACGCGTTATAGCGTTTCTCTGAACCACCAGTAAAAATTGCAAAGAAAAAAGGCAGCTTAGGCGTAGCACAACGAAGTCCTACAATACAAACTGGTACTGATGCCAGTATGGACTTATGGTATCCAGCTATGCGGTTGTACCAGTAAGAGCAATCGTCAGATCATCTAACCGCCATTCAAAAACAAAGTGCTCAGGGATAAGGCTGTAACATTCGAAATCGCGAACTACATCGGGACCTAAACTTGATATCTTAGGCTCTAAACGTTTAACCTCGATAAAAGAAATGGATATGACATGGGATGAGAGAGCCAACTACATAGCAGTGGAACTACGGGAAAGGCTATAAAGAAAGCAAGCCTATCCTATTCTATCCACATATATATGCCCCACATTCTCCCACATTCCATCCACATATATAAATATATAATTATATATATTCTATCCACGATTGGACAGAGCACTAAAACATTATAAATAAATACAAAACGTGACTGGTAGACCAGACGCTACGGGTTCATGAGTTTGCAAAATCCAAGAACCGGTAACTGTGCCGGGATTCCTATTCCGGAAGCCCCAAATAACTACTAAACACATCTTGCCGCCAGGTGTCATGGTCTCTTTCTGCCTATTTTTTTTTCAGTTAGATTCATTCGGTTTAGTAGATCTCCGGTAAATTGCGCAAAGTCATGTTTTTGAAAGTCTATAACTTACGTTTTCATTCATATGAAGAATTGAAACATCTTGTAGCTTCTGTGAGCTTTAAAGTTTCCTGTAAGTTTTAGTGAACGTATTCGCGTAACGCAAGCAAAAATAAAGAAAATTATTTTGTAAAATGGTCAAAAGAAGTTTCTAAATAACATACGGTGATTTTTCAACGGTTTCATATTTGCGAAGAAATTACCTACAACTTGGCATAACGTCGTTGTCATAGACCAATCGCAAGTGCTGAAAAACTGAAAAAAAAATAGACGGAAAGGCATCACACCTGTCCGCAAGATGTGTTTTGTAGTTATTTTAGGGCTCAGGAATAGGGGTCCGGTCACTGTGGCCGAACCTCGGATTTTGAAAAACTCATAAACGTACTTTTAAGTAAATACTAAGCAAGGGTATTCAGCAGACAATAACACCTAAAACCAGCTTTTCCTTTGCATTTTTTCTCCATTCGCTACATGATAACCAAATGAATTAGGTTTCAAAGTAATCTAACAGTTTTTAGTATACAAGCAATATTTGTATGCTTTGCACCGCAATTCTTGCAAGTTGAACTGGAAGCACTTCCTCTTATTCGACGGAGTTCCTTACAATACATTTTCATGGTGAGCATGACTTGAATCGACATACAGGATTAGCTCCAGGACAGGGTACTCTTCAACGGTCAACAGCTGAAAAGTTTTATTTTAATAATATTTGTTTCATATAATATTCATTGAGGAGGTAGGTTACCTACCCAGAGTTTTTCATAATGCCATTAAACATTTGTGAAGTCCGTCAATCTTGAATAGGTCAGAAATATGGAGTGTGATCTAACTCAATATTTACATAATTGCGATAACTGAGAGGTCGATGACACTAGTAAATTAAATGCGTGAAAACAACTGATTGAAATTCTTTCATAAGACCGCCTGTTGGTGAACCTGTTAAGATTAATTGACAATATCTTTTTCTTTTAATACGTTCACCTTGAAATAAAAGAGGAAGGAGCGAGATATAACATTTATATGATATTATAAAGCTCAGTAGCCTAGTGGAGAAGGGGGCCTTTTTTTTTTTTACGTGCGGAAATCCCTTCGGATACCCCCCCGTTGGCCAGCGGGGGTGGTTATGTCGTGTCTCGACTAAAACCGCACGGTGTCCTCCCCAAGTGTCCGTTGCCGGGCACCCCGGGTAAGCCCTCGCAAGGATAACCCCAGGGTTGCCGGCAGACTTTGGCCGCCACCGCGGCCTCGCCTGGTGGGGTCGGGTTTTATCCCGCTTCGGTGAGTTGGCAGACGTGTGTAGGGCACACACGACACGCCTCCGCCACGGCCTGCTTCTGTAAGGACGGCGAGTCGGCCAACTGCCGTCCTCAGGCCCCGATCATGGAGGTCGGTAGTCCCGGGCGTAGGTGAGTCTGCGGCGTCCTCGCCGCAGACTGCGAAACTCGGGGGGCAGGGTTCTCTCCCGCTCCCTCTCCGCCGTCTCTTTCGCGCGCATTACCTGCTCGCAGAAAGAGGCGGCGGCGTGCCACTTGCTCCCGTCGGAGACCACGGCCCTCACCATGGTCTCCAACGAGAGAACGGCCACGCCCAGGACCGCAACGAGATCCCGGCGTTGACTCGCCCACGCAGGGCACTCCACCAACGTGTGGAGCGCCGTGTCTTCGCCAGAATCCTCGCAGTGCTGGCACTGCGGCGTTGTCTCCCGGTGGATGCGCCACAGATATGATCGGTCTCACCGCCGCAATAGTGGATTCCCCCCACCTTGGGTGCTCAAGTCGCACCCTCCATGTCTCCATGAGTTCCTGGCGGAGCAGGGACCGCTGAGCCCTGATTTCTCGGGGCTCCGGCCTATGGCCCCGCTCCAGCGCCTCCTTGCGCCACTGGTACAGCAGCGCAAGGGCTCTCGCTTCCAGGTCCCATGGAGGGGTCCCGGCTAGGAGACATGCCGCCTCGACGGAGATCGTGCGATACCCCCTGATGACTCTGACGGCCATCGCTTTTAACGGGCTGTTAAAAGCGATAGCCCTCATACTGGGGCCCCGTACAGGGCCATGCTTCGCACGATCCCCAGGTACAGTCTCCTAGTGGGGGCGTTGGGTCCCTTGATGTTGGGCATCAGCCGCGATAGCGCGGCCGCAGCCCCCCTCAGTTTCGGGATCAGACTTCGGAGATGAGGTCAGAAGTCCCATCGGCTATCGAGTACGAGCCCAAGGTACTTTATCGTGGGCTCGATGCCGATGCTTACGCCCCCTACGGTTATGCTGGTTCCCGCAGGTGGCCCCCTCCGAGGCCCGTGGAAACACATAGCCTCGGATTTGTGGAGAGCCACCTCGAGTCCCAGCTACCGTATTCGACCCACGACTTGAGCAACCCCTGCCGTGGCCTTTAGTGTCGCGCTTCGGTGCGTTGCTCCCCGCGCCATAACGAGGGTGTCGTCAGCATAACACGTTATACTGACACCCTCGAGCAACGAACCGCGCAGCACCCAGTCGTATCCGATGTTCCACAGGAGTGGCCCTAGGACCGACCCCTGCGGAACACCGCACGACACTTCTCGCCGCCCTGGCCCTAGCCAGCTCGGGTAAACTATGGCCCTCTCGGATAGGTATGCCTCGACAATGCGGCGGAGGTAAGGAGGCACTCCGTGATACGCGACCGCCTCCCTAACGCAGCTCCAGGGTAGGGTGTTGAAGGCGTTGGCGATGTCGAGAGACACCGCCACAACCACCCCACCCCGCGAGACTACTTCCTCCGCCAGGCGCCTAACGCGCATGATCGCTTCCACGGTGGAGCGCCCCTGGCGGAAACCGAACTGGTTGTCCGCCAGATCTGGCCCCAAGTTGGTGAGATGCTCGACGAGGCGCTCTGCAATAATCCGCTCAAAGAGCTTGCACACCTCGTCGAGCAACACGATCGGCCGGTAACCGGATGGCTGGTCCGCCGGCCGCCCCGCCTTCCGGATAAGGACCAGTTTCCCCGTCTTCCAAACCTTTGGAAACTGGCCCCTTTCGAGGCATGCGCTAAAGAGCGCCACCAGTCGAGGCCCTAGTTCCTCCAGTGGAATCGCTTCGAAGGGAACCTTTAAAAGTCTGAAATGTATGGGAGAGACATTATTTGTCGGCATGTCACTTGTAACAAATAATGTCACTTTGTCTAGGCCCCACGGTGTCGATTTTGCGATCAATACCTAGATCGTGGTTTTCAACCCCGGCCATACTACCAAAGTTTAACTTCGCTGAAGGGGTTAACGGGTATAAGTGACTTCATTTAATTATCGATACTCTTCAAAAAAAACCAGTTAGTTACACCACCTACTTTTAAATACGAATAAACTGTACAGACACGGAACCGGGAAACGTAAGGTAAGACGACCAGCTAGATGGACTGATGATTTTTAGGGTTCCGTACTTTTTTTTTTTTTTCGTGCGGAAATCCCTTCGGATACCCCCCCGCGTGCCAGCGGGGGCGGTTATGTCGGGCTTGAACCGACTAAAACCGCACGCCGTCTCGGGTCTACAGACGCCGGGGTGTAAGGTTGCCCATAGAGCATATCCCTCGCACCCCGACTGACCCTGGGCCATCTCCGGTTTCGAGATGGCCCCCTCGGGTTTGAGAACCACGGTGTCCCCGTCTTGCCCCGGTTTGGGGGAGGGGCGATAGTCGCCCCACCCCCTCAAAAGGAAAAAACGGAACCCTTATAGGATCACTTCGTTGTCCGTCCGTCCGTCCGTTTGTCAAGACCGTTTTTCTCAGGAACGCGTGGAGGTATCAAACTGAAATTTATATCTAATACTCAGGTCTACTGTCCCTTGGAGCTGTGAAAAAATCCAACTTCTAAGCATAAGCAATCAAAAGATACAGTCGTTTATGCCGTAAATTTCCGGAAATTTTCCAAACTTGCACGGGAATCAAAACCTACAGGGTACTTACCGTGAACTTAGAATCTTGAAATTTGGTACGAAGTAACGTCTTATAGTACAGATAAAGGAAAAATTGCGAAAACCGTAATTTTTAGTTACACAATATAACAAAAAATATTTTTGAAAATTTTAAAGTTCTTTTCTGATGCACGCGTAGAGGTATTAAATTGAAATTCATATCAAATACACCTACAGGTTTGTACGGAACCCTCGGTGTGCGAGTCCGACTCGCACTTGGCCGGTTTTTTAGGTCATAAGTCCATCTAGCTGGTTGTCTGGTAGCGGGTAGCTGGGATGGACTAGAAGCGGAAGACGTAAGATCGGGTGCTAAAGCGCACATTGGGAAAAGCCTAGCTGTGGGCAGCAGTTGGCTAATTGTTATTTGTTTCATATGCAAAAAGAATGCAAGAATGAATAGTCAAACTTGAAGCGCACAATAGACTGTAGAATTGTAGACAGTAGTTATTATTATAAATATTCTACGACATTCTACACAGTTACGCCTCTTTCTTTATTTATATTTCAGGAATACCTATATACATTATAATAAATGACTTGCTGTTTACTTTTAGGTAATCGAAAGACTCGTTTCTCTCTGAACATGAATACCAATTAACTGAAGGTAATGCTGTAACGAAGAAAGCTGACCAAATATGTCGACAACATGATATACACAATACGGATGGCTAATTATTTGTTACTGACTGTACCTGCTAGACGGGACAGCTTTCGAACAGATTCCGAGTAATTTGTTGGAGTTAAACGAGTCCAACTATGTATGTTATGCTCATTTTTTGCGCGTAGTAAACGGCCCTGGTTTACGTCTGGATTTATCTGGCAATCTGTGCTTATTCTTCGCCTGTTAATTAACCCATCATTAACAGGTAGAGCATATGATAGAAAAAAATCCATCATCATCACAGCTTTAGTCCCGGTTGCATAAAAAAGTGGCACTACGTGAGTGCCGACAGCAGTGAAATACAAAAAAAAAATACAGAGCCACCTACGTTGTTACTTAGGTTATGAATCAGTTCGAAACTTTATCAAGGTCAGAACAAAATAATTTTGTTAAAGTTCCAAGCAAGTGCATCAGCTACAACAAAGATGGCGTTGTTACAAAAATATGGAAAGCGTTCGGTGACGATGACGTCAGTTCCATGATTTTTGTTCACTCAAAAAGTGATCAACGAGACTAAAGTTGTGTTCACTTAAAAAAAATTGTCCTTTAATCAGTAGGTGTACTGGCTATCAGGTGAGGTTGGCTTGGGCCCTGAAGATCCTAGTGGGGTCCTCATACTACATCGTCGTGGGAATGTGGAAACATAAATATAGTTCGCTAATTATGTTGTACAATACATCCCTGCCTATCCCTACGGGTATGCAAACAGTAGAGAATGAAAAAAACATAAAAACATAACATAACTTCACGCCTGCATCCCCGAAGGGGTAGGCAGAGGTGTATTACACACCCACGATTCGTCAGTTATGTTAAGGTCCCAATGTAATAGGGGGCGAGCCTATTGCCATCTACCGGGCACTTTGTTAAGCGAGCGATAATTAACATTTATTAATACACACATAACTACGAAAAGTCAGAGGTGTGTGCCCGGGGCGACTGGGGATCGAACTCGAGACCTCTTCTCAGCAGTCCGCTAGAGAATGATTACTAAGAAAAACAATAAGAACTGGACTATTTCACTTAAAGCAGATAATCAACTTCGGGTAATTGATCACGTAGAATTTTTTCACAAGATATGTTTGATTCTACAAGATAATATCTCCAACTTAGAAATATGTTTATGTTTTATGATGATTTGAGCAGATTTTTCCTCATAAAGTGGCAACAAGAAGAAGTGGGAAGATAAAAACCCAAATAACAATGATTTATTTTATATGCCGGGTGGCATAGATATAACAATCCAAGGTCTCATCATCGTAAGGCAAGACCCGTTAACCCACTAGTGGCTGTAGGGGGAATTTCAGATTCAATTGACTGTGCTATGTCTGGAATTAAATGACAAAAATTATCGATCCAAAAAAACATGTCATAAGTCCTGACATGTTTTTGTCGATCAGCAATTTACTTTTATGCGTATTAATTTTTAAATTAATTTGGGGAAGTAAGGTAAACAGCAAATTACGGGTACGAAAGTTCGGTGTTACTAGCAAAACGTGCATCAAACCTATAAAAACGACCTATTCTCTGTAGTACCTACTACCGTATATAGTCTTACCAGTAGTACCACTGGTAATATTCAAATAACAAATGCTATTCAAAGGCTTACTAATCGCAAATTCGCAACTAATAACTAACCATTTAAAAGATTAATGAACCAACTTGATTAATAGCGGCTGCGTTGTAGATAACATACCTACGAGGTCTTCAACTTCTTAGAATTGGTTACCATCTGGAGGTTTAAGTATGTAGTGCTATCATTAATTAAAGTCTACCAGACTGTGTCGAAGTAGATAGAGGTACAAGTTTTTCTGTTATCAAAGTTTAGAACTGATTTTAGTTATAAGCTAGGTTACTGTATACAAATAAATAAAAATGGAGTGTCTATATGATATTGTCGGAAGTTTACGCGAATGTCACACATTGAAATAAAACTATTTTTAACGGATTCTATCACGATTTATTTTATTTTATTTTGTAATGTAATGTAATATATATATATATATATATATATATATATATATATATAATAATAATACAAAAATGACAATGGAAAATATAAAATAACATCAAATAAATCACGATAGAATCCGTTAAAAATAGTTTTATTTCAACTGGAGTGTCTATTTATAAAATTAAGACAACAGTTTTTTAATTAACGCATGATGAATGAACACGGTGTTTATTACAAAAACCAATTTATTAACTTTTAACTGCCTGTCTCTGCCACTCTATTCGAAGTGGCTGGACCGATTTTGGCAGGATTGTCACTGATATTATAGTTATGGACCCGTCCCTGTTGTCAGTGAAACCGTGACTTTCAGACTTTCCTTTCGAAGTTGCGGGTTTATAATGGCAATCGCTCTCATAGAAACCAAAACAAAATAATAAAAGAAGAAGCAGAAGCGTTGACCTGGGGCTTCAAATGCGAGCTTTGGATGCGACTGGGATTAAGCGCTCGAATGAGAATAATGCAATTTTTCATTGTTTTATTACCTACATCTTAAACCATGTAAGTAAGATGTTAGTGGGCAGGCAAGCCGGGGTCGACCTCGCAGGACATACACTGATCAAATTAATGAAATACTGAAAAAAGCGGCCAAGTGCGAATCGGACTCGCCCATGAAGGGTTCCGTAGCAGCAAGTAACATAATAATGCACCAATTTTCGGTGGAAGTTTACATGGTAATTTACATCATATATTTTTTTAAGTTTTATCATTCTCTAAGTTTAGAAGTTACAGGGGACACATTTTACCATTTTGGAAGTGTCTCTCGTGCAAACTATTCAGTTTAGAGTAAAATGATATTAGAAACCTCAATATCATTTTTGAAGACCTATCCATAAATATCCCACACGTATGGGTTAGATGAAAAAAAAATATTTGAGTTTCAGTTCTAAGTATGGAGAGCCCCCAAAATGTATTGTTTTCTTTCTGTTTTTGTGTGGAAATCTTAATGCGGTTCACAGAATACATCTATTTACCAAGTTTCAACAGCATATTTCTTATAGTTTTGGAAAAAAGTGGCTGTGACATACGGACGGACAGACAGACTGACAGGACGAATCTATAAGGGTTCCGTTTTTTGCCATTTGGCAACGGAACCCTAAAAAGGGCAGGTCAAAAGCACTCGAAACCGGCGGGCTTGCATGAAAGGTTTAATGACAGTGAAGGAAGCTCGTGAAGTACGTAAGGACAAAAGCAGATGGCGGGCTGTTGTCTCTGCCCACCCCGGAGGGAAAAAAGCGTGAGTATATGTATGTGTATGTGTATCTTGAACCAAATTTACACCCATATTTCTGACAAGATGCTGACAACTGCATCTTGGCAGAAATAAGATGAAGAAAGTTGTAAATAAGAAACTATGAGGAAGTTACATAAATAATCCCTGCTTACGTAAAAACAGTAAACATAATTATATATTCACCTATATAAATAGATAATTGATATGATATATTGACGATTGTTATGACACCAGTAGCAATAACAAATCTGTTGGCGGCGGAAAAACAACCGGAACGAGGAGAATATTGTAAATAAGTAATAATAAAATTGTCGAAAGTTTACGCGAATGTCACACATTGAAATAAAACTATTATTAACGGATTCTATCGCGATTTATTTGATGTTATTTTATATTTTACATTGATCCCGACGTTTCGGTTGCTTTCAGCAGCCATGGTCACGGGTAGACTAAAGATGGTTGTTGTCTTGTAGTTTGAAGTGTAAGTTATCTCAAAGTACCCGAACTATGTTGAATTGTTGGTTTACGCAGAATGAGCTCACAGTGTCTTCAGTCTCCACGTGTTACGCCTAACTGTTACCATTAATTTTTGTAGCCTTAGTGTAATACAAATTAGGTTTAGGATCTCATGAACATTGATTTCTATTAAAATGTCATTTGAAAGACGATTCCAAGCCGTCGCGTCGTACACACGGCACGTCACCGTACCGTTTCACAACACAACAACGGACCCGCAGCGGTTGCGATGTGACCGAGTCCTTTAGATAAAATCGGGGTTAATGCATTTAATTTCCCGTGAAGTTAGTGGATAATGAAAAGCTTGCAATTATTATTTAATTAACTGGCCCCGAAAATTGCGATGTTTTATGTTACAAAAGCATTTAAGTTCACACGATGAACTCTTATGACACGAATGATCAATAAAGGAGTGTATTTTTATCAGGGTGACACGAATGTCATGGCAGAGAATAGTCGCAAATCATTATATTACAAACTAGCTGTGCCCGCGACTTCGTCCGCGTGGATTTCGATTTTTAATGTTTTGGTTCTTTTGACCCCTTTTTTTTCTTAAATTAAATTACCTTATGGTACGCCTTGTAACATTACCTATCTGCCAGTGAAAGTCCAGTCAAAATTGGTCCAGCCATTTCAGAGATTAGCCGGAACAAACAGACAGACAGACAGGCAGACAGACAAAAATTGTAAAAAATGTTATTTTGGTGTAGGTACCATATATTTTACAAACAGACACTCCAATTTTATTTATATGTATAGATGTATAGAAGATGTAGGCATAGATGTATAGATTTACGTCTTGTAGCTGAACCTGCGGTCGCAGCAGTCGCTCCTATAAAATCCAAATAAATTATAGAGGCGAAGAAGGAGTTCAAGAACGGACCACGTGCTTCAGAGAGCAAGTTTTCGATGCAATCAGAATAAACGCTGGGGTGTTGAAGATATAATATCATTTATTTCAGTTGATAAACGCGTAGGTAACGAATCATGTGCGAGTGATATGCTCTATGGGCAACCTTACACCCCGGCGTCAGCAGACCCGAGACGGCGTGCGGTTTTAGTCGGTTCAAGCCCGACATAACCGCCCCCGCTGGCCGGCGGGGGGGTAACCGAAGGGATATCCGCACGATAAAAAAAAAAAAGGTAACGAATCATTAGTTTCTTGACAATTAATACGTCGTAAACGAAATGACACAAAAACAGTACTAAATGCTATTTCGAGACCTATTTGTGCCTAATTTTAACTCATTAACTCGGACATTAACTGCAATTTTAGTCCGACAAAACAACAAAATAGCTATTAAGCTAAACCAGTTTAATATCTAAGCATTAAATAACCTTCATAATGCTAACATAAGGCAATAGGTACTTCTGTAGGAAGTGCAATAGATAGACCTATTATAACTACATAACTTCTTAATATGTATTCTCTCACGTATGTGCACCTAGATTCCGCTGGCTGTATTTTTTAGTCCGTCGTAGTACAGAATGAGCGTATTGCCGTCTGTAGGTCATGATTCCAGCTTTCCAATAACCCCAATCTTCAATTTTTTTTGCAGTAAGATAGGTACTTGGCTAGTAGCAAGATGAAAACATAGATAATAGCCAGGACAGCTACAATGTGTAGTTTACAAAGACAGGATAGGATGTTGCGATAAGTGTTAAGTAAATTGTTTTGAACGCATATGTATTGTGTACTAGACACATTGAAATTCTCACAGTTTAGGAATTCGTAGAATCCGAGCGGTGTTGCTAAACAGACAAAGGACCGTACGAATCGTGGTAGATAAGGCAGGAATTCTGACGCAAAAATTAAATAGTTGGAGACATTTCCATAAATATTTTCCAAATCAGGTGTTTTCTAACAAAAAACGATTGTTTACAATTTCAGTTACGTATTAGCCTGTAACGGCACAAGCTAAAACGTACTAACAGGCTGGTACGTTAATACGTAACAGTTGCAAATGCTTAAAAAATTGTAGCCACTGAATACTACATAGAGATAACCTAAAAGACAAATCGGGAATCCCATTGATACAATTATTTTAACAGATTTTGTGCCATTATAATATTAACCCGTGATCCAACTGAATTTATTATGTTAGTGCCTGGCGTCACCCGAATGCCGACATTTTCGCTGTTTTTTTTTTCATAATAAAGCTTATCGTGATAGTGACGAAATAATTAATGATCAAAAAGTGTTGCTCAAAAGTGATTTTTTACCCCATGGAACTTTTTCACGTGGAAAAAATAAATGACTAAATCACATTCCCTATGGATAACTAAATTTAGGCATGGAAGTAGAAGGCTATCTCCCTTTGGTATAACCAGTTGAACATTGCAGTTGGAACACGTGTTTACCCCTATATTCTTGGTCTATAGCTGGGATGATAAAGCAGGCATACGATCTGCCTGAAGGTAAGCGCTTACCGTCGGCTACTGGTCGGTATAGTCTACAATTTGTCTTAAATGTTGCTCGCAAACCTTAGAAGCAGTTCCAGCGGTGTAAGCTTCTTCATGCGATGATTAATATTTAAGTCAGACGACCAATTTCGTTCAGTGCTGCAGTGAACTTTAATTTCAAGTCTTACCAAAATGGAGCGCATATTTCGTTCGGAATAGCTTTTCTAGTATGTAGTACATATAACTTTATGTCATCACCGGATAATTTGGCTGCGTGCATAAGTTTCCGCATTTCATTACAAGCTGCCAACATAAAAGTGGACATAAATTTTGATTGCACATTTTAGTTTCTGCCAAAGTAAGTGCGCGTATTTTATAGGACATGGTACATGTTCTTGCCATTACAATACTAGTGTTGAAGCTATTTATGAACGTAGCGAACTGATCTTGGCCTACCTCAACTTTGTAAAACGGTTAACTACATTTTGTGTTAAAGAAACCCTCATAAGTACCAATTGACTAATATGATACCTACATATATTTTAAGGAACTCAGGAACAAAAGGGCCCAATAGGCCTCAAACACATGTTGATCGGCAGACTAGTAGATCTCCTGTAACCAACTAGCTAGATTTTGCCAGTGAAAATTTGTTCAACTGAGCTGGCATCTCAAGTTTTACTCAATAAAATTCACTAAATAAAATGTGACAACACAGTTTAGTACAGTACACTAAGAACAGTAGTTTATCTAAAGCCGCCCGGCGAGTTATTTGCCTAATATTGCGTTGGCGAATTGTTTATTTTTCGTTGAATATTATTTGCATATTATGAGCAGTACTAGATTTTAATTTATATACCTAATTAGATGATAATTAAATATTTTACCAATTCATAAATGAGGTATAAATAGGCCTTTTAAAATATTTACATTAAGAAATGACATTTATTCAAAATTCATAAATATGATGCAGGATTTTTTTTCGTAAAAAGCTTTTAGGGAAGCATGGGCACAGCATCGTAAATTCTATGATTGTCTTTCAAATGTTCGTAAATTGTCGTTACAATTTTAATGTTGATGTGGTGGAGTCAGTTGAAAACCAGCGCCAGATACTTGTACCTGGCATTATGCTGAACTGGGTCCTTTTTGGTGCAATGTGGAGTATATGCTCGATTTTGTAACTTAGTTATGTAATTTGTGTTGCACCAAAATAAAGAGATTTTTCTTCTTTTTTTCTTTCCATTCGACGATTCTAAACACAAAATGTTTTTTTTGGGATTCATGTCTGTTTGTTCGCGATAGGCGCAAAAACTATTGAACGGATTTGGATGTTTTTTTTTATTAGAAAGGTCTTGGTCAGAAATCTGCCGTATGAACGGAGATATGACGAAAAACTTATAACCGACCTCGACGCGGGCGGAGACGCGGTCAACAGCTAGTGTGAACTATTCATAGTAAGGAAATTAAGTTTTTAAATATGTTATTTTATACATTTTACTTTTTTATATCTTACCGATTTAAACTGTAACTGTTATGAATGAATTTTTAAACAATATATGTAAATGTATATTTCTATAATTCCTGGTGCGATGCAACCTTGGTAATTTGTTGTGCATATGCGTGAAGGTTCTCAATAGTAAGAAATACTTCTCAGAACAAATAAGTACTTTCAACTAAAAAAGCGGCGATAGCCCAGTGGTGTACGTGATGGACTGCCGAGACGAGGTCTCGAGTTCGAACCCCATTCGCCCCGGGCACACCCGTCTGACTTTCCGTTTTATGTGTGTATTAAAAATGTTTAAAATCGCTTGTGCCCGGTAGATGGTAATAGGCTCGCCCCCTATTACATTGGGACCTGAACATAAGTGGCGAATTGTGGGTGTGTAATACACCTGCCTCTTCGGGGAGACATGCGTGAAGTTATGTTATGTTAACATTTTTAGTTATATTACTGTGTGATTTTGTTTTTTTTTATTAAAAATTAAACACGTAAATTTACCTCAGGTTCAATTTGCGATTAAAACCCATTGTCTTTCAAGTTAATACAAGCTAACATTTTAGAAAAACGAAATACTGGTTTTAACAAGTTATTGTTTAACCGAGGTGCCGTGAGGTGGAGGAATTCTCAATTGAAAATCTGTAATACCCAACCATACCTTACATTTAGATAGTCTTAAGTGGTAAAAACTGACTCTCCATCCGAGCACCTATCAAGGGCCTCAATTCTGCTATTTTGTGTTAAAGCAAGCCACTGTCATTCCACTGACACTGAAAAATGGTCATTTAATTTTAGACTTTAATTTCATAACAATATAGTCTAAATAAATAAAGCATTTTGTAGAGTAAATGAAAATGTACAATGAAACCTCTTCATTGAATTTTAGACGTTAAAAGTATTTAGATAACGTCTAAATTGAAATGGCATTTTTTACAATGACAGTGGTATGACAGCTGCTTTAAAATAAAATAGCAGAATCGAGGCCCTGGTTGCATTCGAAATTTGTACTTCGGAAGTCCAGGGTCCGCTCTACCAATCCTCCTGTCCATGATTTGACTTGGTTGGCTTATATAGGAACAACTGCTGTCTGAAACCTCATCCCCGTGAGGAAACCCTGCACTAGAGCCTCGTTTGTCAATCAGATAGATATTCACAATAGTGTTGGACTTTTAATAGCCTATCGATATCAAGGAATCGATATCGATAATCGATATCAAGCAGCATTGACAACTACTTAGTAGAAGAATCTCTTCATCACGAATTGCGGTAAAATGTATGTAAGTATATTTATCTGCATCCTAGAAGTTAAGCTACGCTTACTTTGGGTCTAGATAGCGCGGTGTTGTGTTATAGAATATTATTGTCTTGAAATACACAAATATTGCTTACCGCTACATTAGAATTTCCTAGAGTTGAATTGCATTCTGGTGCCAAAAATATACCAGACAACACATAGTACTAGATCCACATGCAGCTACAGATTCCAGTGACTAATATTTCACTGTGATTTAGTTACTACGCAACATTTGGGTAAGAATAGAAATTCATACATACAGTCATACAGTCACTCTTTCAATGGGAAACATGTTCTTTCTGCCTACCACAATGGTGGTAGGCAGATACTTGCTACTACTTGCTATAATCCTCGTATACATATATCGCTTCTTCTACTTTCATGATTGTTTTATACATTCTCACCGGTTGCGGCTACTCTTGGCTTGAGCTTGCTTTAGAACGTCCTTGATCTGATGATATACGTACGCCTAGGTCGATGCTTACCGGGTAACCCAAACATCCTCGCCTCAAATGACGGCCTCTGTGGCGTAGCTGTAGTTCATTCGACTGCTACGACAGGGGGCGCGGGTTCGATTCCCGCTCAGTGCAAATATTTGTATGCATGAATATGTCTATTTGCATTGGTCTGGGTGTTTCTATATATAATATGTATGTATTTACAAAAAAAAAAAGTATATAAGTATGTTTATCCGCATTCTGGAACCCATAACACAAGCTAGTTAAACTATGCTTACTTTGGGTCTAGAAAGCGCTGTGTAGAATGTCGTAGAATATTTATTTATTTCCACTATGGGTGTCGGTCTATTGTACTCTTGGGAAACTTTGTTATTGGTGCAGCTCGATGTTATTTTTAAGTGTAATTTTTTAAAGTTTTCAAATAAATAAATAATTTATCCTTTCGAGTGCTTACCCGGGGTGCCCGGCAATGTACACTTGGGTAGGACACCGTGTGGTTTTAGTTGGTCCGATTCCGACACGCCCACCCCATCGTCGGCACCGATGTGGTGAAGCACGTGGGGGTTTCGACACGCCAAAAAAAAACAAGTTGAATTCCTGAGACGAGCTCAGCCGAATACAAGGGATTTTCGATTTTGCGATTTTTTCTTTATCTTGCAATGGTTCACCCCAGCACGAATCTATTACCGAAAACAGCAACTCGATAGCTCATCTCCTTCATACCCAAAACCGTGACAGAAAATTGGCTACGACGACGTCGACGACAACTCGATAGCAATAGGGCTTTTCTAAAGAAAATCCCTAAAAATGGGTCCACAATATGTCGATGCAAGCCTGCGAGCGGATCCAGTCCATCCGCAGAATGCGTGATTCGCCGCGGAAATCAACCTTAAATCAATGAAGCAGTTCTTAAACATGGTGACCTTGGTTGTTGCGTGCCTGTGATACTTTATTTTCCATTTAGTTTTATAACATTTTCAATTTGATCCATCTCATTATGGTCTAAGTATTCATATCACGCCATGCGTGTCTTTAGAGCAGCACGTGATGAAGACATGCAATATCACTGACATGATTCCTATCATCATAAAAGATCTCGAATACTGATAATGTAGATCTGATATTCTAGATCTTTTTTACAAATTCTTCGATTGATTTCGATAGATTTGAAATTTAAATTGTCATTTTATATTGCAATAATACATTAATATTCATTACTGTTTTTAAAACATATATCTGGTTATGTATGTAGGATGTTAGAATAATAATGCACCCTTTTCCGTTCGTACCGGGGTTTTGGTACATATTAAATAAAATTCCTAGTTTTGACTTAATTATATTGTAAGCATACACTAAGGAAGGATGTTTTGAAAATTTCATCTCTAGGGGGGTTAAAATACAACCGTGCAAGGTCAGAACGGACCGCTAGTCTTTAATATGGTGCAATCTTACCACATATTTTAAGCGTAACTATATTACTAAATTAATCAAGACAGATTAAAATCATATATGAATAATTATGTGATATGGGAGGCCGACAGGAAACGTGCCACTAGTATATATATTTTACTTTACCCTTTAAAACCTTGGTTTAATATCAAAAATGCCGGTCAAGTGCGAGTCGAACTCGTACGCCGAGGGTTCTGTACCTACCCATATATACCGCCATAATAAAATTGGTATAATTTTTAAAGGTTTATGATTCAGTCAACGCGTTTTTTACTGTTTTAACGGATTCTATCTCGATTTATTTGATATTATTTTATTATTTACGCTTTTTTATTTTTCAGAATTTTCCCTTTGTGCTGTAAGACCTTGCTTTTTTAAAAGTTCGTGATTTTAAGTCAATGGGAACTACCATATAGGGTTTCGAGCCAAATTCCATAGGGTAGGTACTTCCTATTGACCTAGAATTGTAAATTTAGATTTAACGCAAGGTCTTACAGCATAAGCAAAAAAAAACAGAAAAATAAGTTGAGAATTAAGGTAAATTTTGGTACTTACATACAAGTTTTCGCGAAAATCTAAATTATCCGATATCTTCCTATCTCTTCCTATCCCAGCCCATATCTTTTTGTCGTGTTGGTCTCAGGCCCTTGATTTTTATACACCTAATAGGGACTATAGACCTCAGTATCTGGTATAAATATCAACTTGCTAGGTTCACCCGTTCCTGAGAAAATCGGTTGTGACCCACGGATTGACAGACGGGCAAGAGAGTGATCACAAAAGGGTTCCTTTTTTATCTTGTGAGATACAGAACCCTATAAATGTGCAGTTATCAATGACAGAATGATACTAATACGAGTACTAGCTTTATCAGTCGTAACACTTACACAGTGTTATCAGAATTATCACTTATAATCAATACTTCTTCATAAATATTGTTTCAAGAATTAAGGGGTCATTGAAACCGAAGAGGTATTGATATTCATTCGAAGATGGTTATGAACTATCTTTTTTTTGCGTTTATTCTTCTTAACAGACTATACCATCCAGGGATTTCGTACTACTTCATAAATATTGTTTAAAGAATTAAGAGTCATTGAAACCGATGAGCTATTGATCTTCATTTGAAGATGGTAATGAATCATATTTTTTTTGCGTTTATTCTTTTTTACCTGCAGACTAAATCAAATACACACAACAACAAAAACACAACAGATAGCCGAAACAAAAAACCATTTCGAATAATATTTTCCTTCAAGTGCATATTTATCACTAGCTGATGCCCGCGCGGCTCCGTCGTATCTTCGATTCTCCTTAACCAATTGCAAGCAAACATATACGGCAGATTTTAGTCGGATGAAGTCCTTTCTAATAGAAAGTACCGCATCAAAGTCCGTTCAGTACTTTTTGCAGCCATCGCGAACAAACAGACAAACAGATAAACGGAAAAACAGACAAGAATCCCACTAAAGATATTTTTCTGTTCAGAATCGTTCATTTAAAACATAAGCCCAAGTATTATTTTTTTGTATCTCCAATGTAGGTACAGACACAACTTATTTATAATAGTATAGATTCATATTAAGCACCTCCATAAAAAAACGTAACTGGAAAAACCGTATTCAATACTGCGAGGCTACGCAGGAAGTTTTGTACAACAATTATCCTGTGGTTTTTTTGAAGACTCGTGTCTTTATAATTGATTTTTCCTCTACTGATAGGGAAGCTACAATATCCATACTATAGAAAAGTCAGACACACACACGCATTGTTTGGTATTAATAACATTAATAATGGCATCACTATTAGTCGTAATAAATAAATGAGTATAATAGCAGAATTTATAACGTGAAAATAGTTTCCGAGTTCAAATAACTAATTATTACTACACACACACACACATGCGAAAACACACACGCGCGCGCATATCTATACAAACTTCTATACAGTCTATCTGCCTTAATTTGCTTATTTAAATCCGTGCAGATGTGAAGAAGTAGCAAATATGAGATGGGTATCCGAGGGGATTTCCGCACGAAAAAAAAAAGGTATGTTGCCCGTTACACGCCCACATGAAATTCTTATCACGTTCAATCAACCCATGAAAATCTAATTATTCCAGGGATAAAAAGCCAATGTGTTATTCCAGACTATAATATATCCCTGTACTAAATTTCAGCCAGATCCCTTCAGCCGTTTTTGCGTGAAAGAGTTACAAACATCCACCCATCTATCCAAACTTTCGCATTGAAAATACTAGGAATTCAGTGCAGGGTGCGACTGTAATAAATTGAGCGGAGCGAGCAGGACTCTTACTTGAAAATAAGACATCTTACTACGGTCGCGCGCTTAGCTAAGGCTGCGCGCTCGTGAAATTGTTTTTCGGTGATTATTCCTCAATGATACATCGGACATGAACCATCTCGCTTTAAAACACCCCTTTTTTTTTTTTTTTTTTTTTTTTCGTGCGGAAATCCTTTCGGATACCCCCCCGCGTGCCAGCGGGGGCGGTTATGTCGGGCTTGAACCGACTAAAACCGCACGCCGTCTCGGGTCTACAGACGCCGGGGTGTAAGGTTGCCCATAGAGCATATCCCTCGCACCCCGACTGACCCTGGGCCATCTCCGGTTTCGAGATGGCCCCCTCGGGTTTGGGAACCACGGTGTCCCCGTCTTGCCCCGGTTTGGGGGAGGGGCGCTAGTCGCCCCACCGTCCCGGCCTGCTTCTGCTGGGGTGACAGGTGGCCTCACCCGCCACCCCCAGGCCTGCGCTCATGGAGGACGGAGGTCGTTAAGCGACCTCCGGCGCCTGAGTTGCCTGCGACGCGCGGCGAGCAAGTTGCGGGCTCGGCGGACCGGGAGAGTTCTAAGTCTCTCCCGGGCGCGCTCCGCCACCTCCTTCGCGAGCATTATATGCTCGCAGAAGGAGGCGGCGGCGGCCCACGCGCTCGCGCTCCGCACCATTGCCGCAATCATGCTGCCGAGCGAGAGGACTCCCACCCCGATGGCTGCCACGAGGTCACGCCTCGGCGCCTCCCACGCCGGGCAGTCCGCCAGCGTGTGCAGCCCTGAGTCCTCGCTCGCGTCGCAGTGATGACACTCAGGCGTTGGCTCCTTCCTGATCCGATGCAGGTGGTCCCCGAAGCACCCCTTCCCTGAGATCACCTGCGTCAGTCGGTAGGAGAGGCTTCCGTGTCGCCTCTCCAGCCAATCCTCCATGATGGGCCTTACCGCCGCTATGCTTTAAAACACCCCTCAGTGTCCACACTATCACCGTGGTAAATTTGGTCAAGATCGCGCGAGTGGTTACGGAGGAGTTCAGCAACCAACAAACGGCTATGCCGCGTATAAGTTGGATAGTCGGAAGTAGGATACGTTGAAACTGAGCTGTATATGCAGAGAGCAGAGACATATCATACACCCCCATTTCATCAGCTAGGACTATAATTAGCATTGCAGGATGACGTGAAAGTATTGATCCATTAATCAAACCAGTCAAGCTAATTGTACTAGTTAATAGCATGACGAGAAAACTTCATTACAATACTCGTGATATCTACGTTAATGCTTTGGTGGCAAAGAAGCATGCGATGTAACTGTAAAAATGGTACGTTTTTTTTTTCTTTTCGTGCGGAGATCCCTTCGGATACCCCTCCACCGGCCAGCGGGGTCGGTTATGTCGGGCTTGAACCGACTAAAACCGCACGCCGTTTCGGGTCTTAAAACGCCGGGGTGTAAGGTTACCAATAGAGCATATCCCTCGCACCCCGACTGACTCTGGAACATCTCCGATTTCGAGATGGCCCCCTCGGGTTTGGGAATCACGGTGTCCCCGTCGTGCCTCGGTTTGGGGGAGGGGCGCTAGTCGCCCCACCGTCCCGGCCTGCTTCTGCTGGGGTGACAGGCTATTAAACAAGTAACTGACCAATTTCGTCCCTAACTGTAAACACCTACATTGAAATGAGGAGTTCTGCTTTTATCAACATAATAGGCAGGTTATAAACAATAATATTATTGTGCGAAAGTACAGTAATATTATATACCCGGCTTTTGATTAGCGCTATACTCGACGTAAATGCCATCGTTGATTATATGCTTGGGCACGGCAATACATGTTATCTATCTAATCTAATACCAATATACCAATACACATATAATCTGAATCTCGGAAACGGCGCCAACGATTTTATATATATATATATAGATAAATCGATCTAGCTAGGTTTAATTTTTAACCCCCGAAGCAAAAAGAGGGGTGTTATAAGTTTGGCATCGATGTGTGTGTGTGTGTGTGTGTCTGTCTGTCATCGTAGCTCTCAAACGGATGGACCGATTTCGATGCGCTTTTTGCTATGATTGGTTAATATCAGTCCAGCACTGTTAGATTGTCAGTTCTTTTCCAAAATGATGTAAGGTGGTAGAAATCTGATGACACAAATTTGTCACAAAATTCGGCCGGGTGGGTACCACCGTGTACGATTGCGAAAAACCCTCCACAGTAATTCAATTTCGGTTTGATTGCGTTCAGGGGTCAGCAAGTGCATAGCCGGGCAGGGGGATTGTGGTTGCAGCACTACTAGGACCGGTGGGTGTCACGCGGTGCTGCGTCGAGGAGGAGGAGGCCGTCAAGCTGAGTGCCACCTTGTTAACATGGTACGTGTATGTAAATGGTGACCCTCTTTCCTGAGACTTTACCTTCAGCTTACCATCGCCTGATGGCTTACCATCAGGCGATGGTAAGCTGAAGGTAAAGTTTACTGAAGGTGAAGTCAAATTGACGTGTCCTAAATATTAAAAAAAGGCATCTTTGGCGTATGCTTACTCGATTAAATGCTTAACGCGTGCCAGTATAATCGTTAAATGATAGCGTAGGGGGGTTTTTAAAATTTTTAATTTTATAGAAAGCATCGGAAACAAAAAATAACCAGATATTTGCATATAAATGACTATTGTCTTTTAATTAATGGCTTCTGCAGCAGATTCACCGCAACTTTGCCACTGTCGAGTACCTGTTTTTTTTCTCTTTTTTTTTTAGTGCCGAAATCTCTACTTATATCCCCCGCCGGCTAGCGGGGGTGGTTATGTCAGGCTCGAACGGACCAAAACCGCACGTCATCTCGGGTCTCTAATGGGGTATAAGGTGGCCCAATAAGGCAATTCCCTCGTACCCCGGTACCAATATGGGTTACCTATATCTTTTTAACAAAACTTATGAATTTATTCAATTGTCTTACATTTTGACCATGATATTTTGGTTCTAATTTTACATCTTTCAAACCTATAAAATATGTATATTTAAACTGTCATTGAAGATTTTACTGTGACAACAACGAGGACACTGTTCAGACGGAAGACAAATTTTACATATTCAACAAAATATTTACATAAATTAAGTCATGGAATAGTTAAAAATAAAGTTTACCATTAATCCTTCGTGTATGCATTTTTGCTTTGTGTTTTGGGGGCCATCTCGAAACCGGAGATTGCCCAGGGTCAGTCGGGGTGCGAGGGATATACTCTATGGGCAACCTTACACCCCGGCGTCTTAAGACCGGAGACGGCGTGCGGTTTTAATCGGTTTAAGCCCAACATAACCGCCCCCGCTGACCGGCGGGGGGGTATCCGAAGGGATAGTTATCCGCACGAAAAAAAAAAAGTTACGTTATTCGAATACCCTACGTTAGTAGAAGTTAGGATAGAAGAAGGAAGACTAGGCTACATACTAGACTAGACCGAGAAGGTATCCTATCTTCTCGGTGCCCCAGTCAACCACACCTGTTACTAGCTCCTGCAACTGCACCTGCTTAACAAGAGACAAGGCTCTGAGAGGCTCGAGATCGAGAGCTCAGACGCTTTCGTAAGTCAATAAACCAATCAAAAATAATAAGCGGACCCCGGGCTCCGCTTATTAGAGATGATATGAAAATTACATACATTTTACGAATATTATCGTTCAATGAGAGTATTGTTGTTGGCAAGGTCCAAATCATAAAATAAAAAAATTCCATGTTTTAAGTATCGTAGCTATGATCGCAGATGCATCCTCGGAACCTTGGCTCCGTTTTCCCCTTTAATCCTATCTAATCTAATCCTACTCAACTTCGCCCAGTCTTGTGAGATGTTTGGATTGTTTGAAAGAAGACATGGTAAAGAAATAACACTGAGGACATGAGGTCTGGCAGGAATGTCTAGAAGAGAAAACTCTTTGAACTGTATTGAGTTAAATTTTATAAAGTTACGTATCACATCTGCCTGCCCTTGTCCCAAATATTTGGGATAAGGGCAGGGCAGGGCATCATGATTTTCGTACTCAATAAGGCATAATCAAATGTCTTAATACATTTACAAGTATATGACAGCACGCATGCTTGAGCGTGTGTGTATATATGTGTGTGTGTGTGTATGTGCGCGCGTGTTGGTGTGTTTGTGCGCACGTTTATCGGCATTCGTTAATCGGCAGTAATTTCAGTTCACCCCACCAAGATCCACGAAACTCAAGGCGGAGAAGGAGTAAACGGACCACAGGCTCTGAGGTGAAAGCCTTCGATGTGATGATGATGAATGAAGGGTTCATACGCAAGACAACAGCTAGATCTTAATAAACGGAACTCATTTTTCGTGGCAACATACCGACATAGTCAAATATAATAGGCACTTGGATAAGGCCATCCAAAATACATCACATCTATATGCAGCCTCTACATAATAATTTACATCAGCTTTAGTAAATTTTCGTAACCAAATAGAAACATTAATACATCGGTACTACTGTTACCCACACGCTATCGAGTTACCCGTGAGTGAGTTGTATATGTGTAGACACGTACGCGATACTGATACCCGTAGGCATTACCTAGATAGTGTCACAATACCTCGCGGTGTAACCTTTCTTCATAGTTACATTATACCAGCTGTTTGTACTTGAAAGTTTAAGGTGAAAAGTATTTTTTTTTTTTTCTATTTACCAATAGTATGTGATTACAAATTACACACTAAATTGTTTGTTAATAATTGAATGTCGAATGAAAAGCATACTCTGTTGTTGCACAGTTTCAAATAAACTTCCTTCTAATATTATAAGCGAGATTTATAAAAAATCTTGGGATAACCTTTTCTTTTTCAAAATTTCAAATTTTTTATTTTTATTTATTTGAGTATCTAATTTATTATTATTATTTACATTTTACAATATACAGTAACAGGTAACAGTTATCACTCAATTTTTTAGTGAAATCTAGTCATTAGCAAGTCTGTAAGTTCAGCGGTTCAACTAAGGACCACCATGGTAGAATTGATAGCATGTACTAAGGTGGTATTTACTTTTTGGACCTAACCTTAAGTTACCATCAGGTGAGGAGCAGTCAAATTGATGGAAAAATTACAAAAAAAATCACAGTGAGATTGCACAAAGTAGCGTCTATTTCGTAAGTACCCTCCTATCCTACACAAACATAATAAACATGAAACGCATTCGTAATTAAAGGCATCTAAATTAGAATTCCTCGCGGGCGGAGCCGCGGGCAGCAGCTAGTATTGTAAATGTGAAAAATTGTATGTATGGATGTTTGTTTCGCTTTCACGCAAAAATGGCTGAACGGATATGGAGAAAATTTGGCACAGGGATAGATTATAGTCTGAAATAACACATAGGCCACTTTTTATCTCAGGAATAAGTTCCCATGGGAAGCAGGAACGGGAAAAGATATCACGCGGGCGGAGGCGCGGCCAACGGCTAGTATTAAAAATGTAAAAGTTTGGATGTATGGATGTTTGTTATTCCATCACGTAAAAACGGCTGTACGAATCTAGATGAAATTTGGCACAAGGATTGATTATTGTCTGAAATACACATAGGCTATTTTTTATGTCGGGAATAGTTTCCCATCGGAAGCGGGAACGGCAACAGAATTCCACGCGGGCGGAGCCGCGGGTAATTCTGTTCCTAAGCCTATGTGCTATTCCAGACTATTATATCTATCACTGTACGAAATTTCAGTCAGGTCCGTTCAGCCGTTTTTGCATGAAAGAGTATCAAACATCCATACATCCATACATACCGACAAACTTTCGCGTTTATAATAAATAAGTAGGATTGTAGGATAAGAAGAGTTTTGTCTCACGTTCCTATACTGTATCTGAACTGCACATGCCTAACCTAAATAATGAAGCGTAATTACAAACGTAAAAAACGTTACAACTACAGCAATCATGTCATTGAAATAATACTTTAGTACACATACTGTCGTAAAATAACCTATTAATATTATCAACGCGAAAGTTTGTAAGGATGTATGTATGTTTGTTAGGATGTACGTAAAAACGGATGAACAGATCTGGTCCAAATTTGGCACATTGATTATAGTCTGGAATAACACATAGGCTACTTTTATCCCTGGAATACGTTCCCATGGGAAGCGGGAACGGAATCAGAATTCCACAAGGGCGGAATCTACACTATTATAAAATTAGTTGGAAGTACATTGGAAATATTAAAAAAAAAAAAGGGTTATGTTAAATCAACGACTCTTAGTAAGTATATAAATATTTCTTTTGGAATTCTTGTCTGTTTGTTCGCGATGTACACACGATGTAATTATTAAACCTATTTTGATATAGTTTTTCTATTTTTCTATTAGAAAGGTCTTCGTCAGACTTAAAATCTGCTGTATGCTTGATTGCAATTTTTTTTTTTTAAAGAATATTAGCAACCGAAATTACTAATATTCCCCCTAACCCCTCCAGCTAAGCTTAATTGCTTGTGTTAGGAGTGGGTTCACGTCGGTAGTGTAATGGCCAGGATTCGAACCCGGGACCTTTCGATCATAGGGTCGACTCCTTAACCACTAAGCTACCGACGCTTAATTGGTTAAGTAGAACCGGAGTTATCACCAAAAAACGATAACCGACCTCCGCGCGGGCGGAGACGCGAGTATCAGCTAGTATATCATAATAATCCTCATAACATAGTAATAATACAATGTACCTATGTTTTGACAGTTTGATAAAACATGATATCGTCGCTTAAGTTCTAACACCGCGGAAGTAAAAGCAGACTACTTTTCAGGCGATCAGAGGGACCAATTCTCGTAATAAAAAGATGTTCAGAATTCAGTCTCAATGTAGTCTCGATCTCATGTCGATCTCCCAAATGTCAAAAAACGTGATCTCTAAACAAAAGCGGCGATAGCCCAGTGGCGTACGTAACGGACTGCTGAGACGAGGTCTCGGGTTCGATCCCCCGTCGCCCCGGGCACACACCTCTGACTTTTCTTAGTTATGTGTGCATTAATAAATGTTAATATCGCTCGCTTAATAATGTGCCCGGTAGATGGCAATAGGCTCGCCCCCTATTACATTGGGACCTTAACATAACTGGCGAATCGTGGGTGTGTAATACACCTCTGCCTACCCCTTCGGGGATACAGGCGTGAAGTTATGTTATGTATGTTATGTCTAAACAAAATTCTCAATATTTTTAACAAAATTTTGTTACGAAGTGCACTTTTTTTGTCGCTTTTCTATAACATTCCATGGAGAACTAGACAGCTAATGATGATCATTAAAGCGTTACTCCCGGTTTCATCCAAAGCTTGCACTTTGGTACCCGGGTTTCACTGTCCTACGTCTCCTCTTGATTTTGCAGATCTCTTTTACGGGATCGACTGCCGAGAGGAAAACTTGCGGCCGAACCTTGTCTGTCAGTCAGCAGGTGTAACAGTGATATCATAGTTATCAAACGGAAGGCCAGATTTTGTTAAGGTTTTTGTGTAAATGAAAACTATTAACTAATACTAAACATATTTATACGTAGTTTTCTTCTCTTATAAGTGAATCATCGTCTCAAGATAATAAATATTAATGGTGTAAATATAATAGGTTACTACATGGATGAATTCTGAAATAAATAAATAATTATTTCTTTTACTAAACTTTAAATACATTTAAATTATATTTTTAAATACATTCTATATAAATAAATTATTATCATTATGAATATATCCCAAATTAGTTAGGTATGTACATGTACATCGATTGAGTATATTCATTAAGTAAAATTATCTCCGTTTAATATTTGTTATGGTACGTTCCGGTCACGATACTTGACCACATAATACCTATACGTACCTTCTGCGAGCATGTAATGCTCGCGAAGGAGATGGCGGAGCGCGCCCGGGAGAGATTTAGAACTCTCCCGGCCCGCCGAGCCCGCAACTTGCTCGCCGCGCAGCTGTATGCTCTATGGGCAACCTTACACCCCGGCGTCTGTAGACCCGAGACGGCGTGCGGTTTTAGTCGGTTCAAGCCTGAAATAACCACCCCTGCTGGCACGCGGGGGGGTATCCGAAAGGATTTCCGCACGAAAAAAAACGTCTCGTCTTCAGACGCCGGAGTATCAAGCATATCCCTCGCACCCCGACTGACCCTGAGCCATCTCCGGTTTCGAGACGGCCCCCTCGGGTTTGGTAACCACGGTGTCCCCGTCTTGCCCGGTTTGGTGGAGGGGCGCTAGTCGCCTCGCGGTCCCGGTCTGCTTCTGCTGGGGTGACAGGCGTCCTACCTATACCTACATATCCCCAAAGGAGAAAATTTAAGTTACTTACAATATTCGCATGTAATAACGGACGAGCTAATCAACCGGGCCCTTTTTACAAGCTCCAAGTTGCTACAGTCAGATATTCCTAATAGAAAAATCAAATAACTATTTCCCATACCCGGGAACCGAAGCCGGGACTTTATATTATATAGTGCAATCGCTACAGCTAATTAATTACTTAATCGTTATCACCTGCTAAAGTTACATTATATTAAATTTACGATTATAAATCATGTTGTATTTTTTTATCGAGAAGGTTATTAATACGTAAAAGTTAAACTTGGGTTTTTCCTCAATTCATAAAAAAGTCAACAAATATCTTTAACTTGAAAATGCCTCTGCAATCTGCCACATTTGAAGTTAGGTTTTTTCCCAATCAATAAGAAATTCATAAAACTATTGACTTGCAAATACATTTGTACGCAATCTGTAAATGTTGAGTTTCTCTCAATTAATAATTAATTCATAAAATTTCATTAGTCTGTTGGTTGAAGTCGAGTTCACCCAAAAAAATAAGAAATTCATTAAATCTCATTAACTTGCAAAGGCATTTGCAAAAGTCGAAGATGGGTTTTCGCCTTGCACAGCATCTATAATCTGCAAAGCTGAACTTAGTTTGGCTTGATATAATGGGTTAAATAATGTCATTTGAAGATTTAATAGATTTATTATTACTTACTAACTGTTCGCACCGGTCCATGGATTTCACAAAATATTCGTTCATAACACTTGTCCTGACAATTAAGAAAATTGCGTTTATATTTATTTTTATTTATTTTAAAGATATTAAATAGAAAATGAAGTGAATGCAGAGAATAGTCAGTTTCCACAGATTTCACAAGATATTTATTCTCAATAGCATTCGAGCTTAATTTCTTAATGAATAACAATCGAATTGCGATAGTAGATACCAATTCATAGTTTCAAATCGATTTAAGAACCTATTAAACATTTTTGAACGTATATTTCATTCAACGGCGATACAAACTTTACGCAATAGCTTAAATCTGAACCAACTGGTCCCATATAAAGGATCTCATTATTGAATAGTCAGACTCGTAACAAATAGGACTATCCAGAGTCTAGACAGGCTGTATAGACCGGTCTGTGTATATTGAAATGAGACCGACGACGCATGTCTTTTATATAGCCAATAACCACTAAAACGTATTTTGAATTTCAGAATTCTAGATTTTATAAAAGTCTTATGGTCCAGGAGAACAATCCACATTTTATATACTTTTCCTTATACAACAATAATATGTAGCCTAAACCGGTATTATTTGTTGTTTCTATAATAATTTAATCAATGACACCTTACTATAATATATACTTGTATATTAATGATATACTTGCGTATTAAAAAGAACATGTCATTTCAACTACTGTATTTTAATTTATGAATGATTTGATATGTTAATAATGCGGGTAGAGTGAAAATATTGAAACATTAAAAGAACTGCATGGTTAAAAAAATAACAACTTTAATACCAACATGTTTTTTTTTAAAGAGTAAACTTAATTTTGCGGCCAACATGACTATAAAGTTATATTTTACATAACTCATCAATTATAATAAAACACTTATAAATAAGGAAATAGGTTATTGGGCCACCTTACATCCCGGCATTAGAGACTCGAGACGGCGTGCGGTTTTGGTCGGTCCGAGTCCGACATAACCACCCCCACTGGCCATTGATTATCAATGGGGATTTCCGCACAAAAAAAAGATACCAATGGAATCAATATTTGCTTCTATATTCGTAATTTTGGTAACATAAAATGTAAAACCGAGTCATCACGGTTGAATACAAATCATTAATTAGACCACTTATATTTACATTAAAGGATAAACCACAGAACAATCTGATTAGTCTCTTTTCTGTGTAGACTTTATTTACAAAATTGAAAATGTGAATAATTGAATTTAGTAAGGTAAAGTTTAGCATGTTCATATTCTGGTGAGATCGATTTTTTTTACTAGATAGAAAATAAAAACTCGTGTTACCTATACGGTAAAAATTAAAATTTAACGGTGTACATATTTAATACGTTCTATTTAAATTTTTAATGGTGTAATTATGTACACTATTAAATTTTCAGTCCTTGGTCTAAAAATAAATATTTCTATATTTGATATTCTTAAGAAAGAAATACCTTGAAACAACAATTAAACTATAATAATAAATAAATAAAATAATCACTTACAATTAAAAGATAATATCAAATCGGGCAGCTCACTTCGCACAAATCGCACTGGCTTATTATAATAAAAAATACTGTAAAAACAGTTTCAAATAGATTCAGTTACGGCGGCAAATTATTTAAAAATCGAAGTCTTTCGATATGGCGGCGACACGCGCGGTCTTAGCGACAGAAGAACGCTGAATGATAACAGGTTGCGTCGGACGGAGCGTAATTATATGAATGTAGTCTTACGTGCCTCGACAATCAAGTATGTTTCTGCTCAGGTGTAGGAGTCACTCACATCTAATAAACAGCTAAGTGAGTAATAACGTCATTTTGCTGTATCATACACGCTTGCATTTAACTGCTCTACTTGGGAGGAAATTATCTCTAATAAATTTTTTATGTTTAATGTTATGGAATAGATACTTGTGAAGCTTGGCAATTGGAGGGGGAAGGGACGGAGGGAGGAAGGGAGACCGGGATGGATGATGACGATTCAATAAATACATACGTAATAGTTCAAGTTTTCAGGAGTGCCACTGCTTTTTTTGACTCTGCCATGAGCCGCCGGGTGGTGATTTACAAATAAATTATAATTTAAACGCATCTCCACGAGACTGTTTCTATACAGTTCGTCCGGGATGGTAGTAAAAGGTGCCCCAAGATTTTTGGGGCCCAAGACAATCTTACCCGTTAGCTGGTGCACCTGCTGACTGACGGATGAAACTCTGATGAAGGTTATCATTGACCTAATTAGCCAAATCTTAAAACTTCGGGCTCCAAGGCAAGCCTCGGATGCAACCATATGTGGCATACCACAAAGTATCAGTTTGCCGGCGGCTATTGCCAGTTGGTTGTTTGTTTCAGATCGAATCAAATTATTAATTTAACTGCATTGTACGATTTCGCCGACACCGTTTTACTAGACTGCCCAAATAAGAGTGTAATATTTTCATTTTTATTTTCTTTTGTATTTTCATTAGGAATCTTACAGCAATCTTTTTTTTTTTTTTTTTTCGTGCGGAAATCCCTTCGGATACCCCCCCGCCGGCCAGCGGGGGCGGTTATGTCGGGCTCGAACCGACTAAAACCGCACGCCGTCTCGGGTCTACAGACGCCGGGGTGTAAGGTTGCCCATAGAGCATATCCCTCGCACCCCGACTGACCCTGGGCCATCTCCGGTTTCGAGATGGCCCCCTCGGGTTTGGGAACCACGGTGTCCCCGTCTTGTCCCGGTTTGGGGGAGGGGCGCTAGTCGCCCCACCGTCCCGGCCTGCTTCTGCTGGGGTGACAGGCGGCCTCACCTGCCACCCCCAGGCCTGCGCTCATGGAGGACGGAGGTCGTTAAGCGACCTCCGGCGCCTGAGTCGCCTGCGACGCGAGGCGAGCGTGTTGCGGGCTCGGCGGGCCGGGAGGGTTCTGAACCTCTCCCGGGCGCGCTCCGTCATCTCCTTCGCGAGCATCACATGCTCGCAGAAGGAGGTGGCGGCGGCCCACGCGCTCGCGCTCCGCACCATTGCCGCAATCATGCTGCCGAGCGAGAGGACTCCCACCCCGATGGCTGCCACGAGGTCACGCCTCGGCACCTCCCACGCCGGGCAGTCCGCCAACGTGTGCAGCCCTGAGTCCTCGCTCGCGTCACAGTGATGACACTCAGGCGTTGGCACCTTCCTGATCCGATGCAGATGGTCCCCGAAGCACCCCTTCCCGGAGATCACCTGCGTCAGTCGGTACGAGAGGCTTCCGTGTCGCCTCTCTAGCCAATCCTCCATGATGGGCCTTACCGCCGCTATTGCGGCGTGTAAGATTACAGAAAATTAATTTTCTAGCCAATAGTGTTTTTTATTTGGGATTTCATTCTGGCAGCCTTTAAGGATTGTCATTAATAATGTTTTTGGGACTCACCAAAATCTTCAGGAGCCTCGCCAGCCTTACCTGCAAAATGGTACACCAATACCTTTTTTTTTTTCGTGCGTGCTGCTTCTGCTGGGGTGACAGGCGGCCTCACCTGCCACCCCCAGGCCTGCGCTCATGGAGGACGGAGGTCTGCTGATTAAGAGACGAGGCTCTGGTGTGTGTTTACCAAGCTTTATATTTTTTCTTATCAATATCAGTCAAATCGCCTTTATATTATACTTATTGATTTTTCCGTATTTTGAAACATCTTAGGGCATGAAGATCTTGGTAACCCATACATCTTAGTACTAGATCGCGGTTACTATCAATGGGGAACTTCGCTCTTAGCAACTTATATCTATCCAAGGTCATTTAGGATATATCCAAAAAAAAAATTACATTCCCACACACGTTACATATATTCAACACCGTACAAACTAAGTATTGTTCATGAAACAGCTGGAGGCAGAAGTAGTGTCGTTAATCCTCGGGTTAAACGGTACGGCCTTTCATCTCGACGCCATAGAATTAGAATAACAAATTCTTATTCCTCTTAAAAATGTGCACACGGAACGTATTATCGCAAAGAGGTCACACTATCAACTATTTTGCACACGGTGGATCAATTTATGAGTATAAATAGGGCCGCTTCTTGAAGTCACGTATATAAGTTTTAACTATTATGTACTAACTGTTACCGATGATTTCGGTGTTTGGGGGCCAACCTCACCTGCCAGCCGGTACCGCTGCTGATGAACAGATGAGGCTCTAACACAGGTTTTCCCCTCGGGTTTGGGGGGTCAGACTCGCAAAGATAAGATAGCCAAATAAAGAGAAAGCGTAGGGCAGAGGACCTCGAGCTTTAAGTACAAGCTTTGAACGCAACTGGGACTAACCGTGTGATGATGTTACCCCCAACATATTTGTCCAATAAAACGTAAAAAAATCATGATCCATGTACAAAATTTCAACATTACCCGCTTAGCCATTTTTGCGCGTTTGAGAAACATACAAACAAAATTGCACATTTACAATATTCATAGCAATGTAAGCTATGCAAACACCAAACAGAGATGAGGCAGTATAATCATTGGATTAGACTGTTATGCTGTTGGAGTAACAAAAAAAATCCGTTCGCGCAGGGGGAACGCACAGGTAGATTCGTGAAGCAATTATTTTTTAACATGTTTAATTTTTTTTTTCTCGAAAACGGAGACTTTTAGCGAAAAACTTTCAGACATTTATTTTAGACTTAAAAATGGCCCATCGATTAAAAATGTTTCCGACACCAAGAATGTTCACCACGGTTAGAAGTTATGATTTTTTTCCCGAAAAATTTTGGTCTTCTAAACTTTAACTAAAAGTGGAGGGGGCACTTTTAGTTTAAAGTTTTAATCTTATAGGTTTACAATTAAAAGTTGTGGTATTCATGTATACTATGGGATAAAATTAGAACGGTTCGAATATCTTTCATGGAACGTGAAATTTAGAGGAAAAACTGATTTCACAAAAAGTGAGGCCCTACCGTCCCCTTGGGCCGGATTCCACCCGTTCACGAACTTAAACTAAGTTTACAGCCAAGCAATTTTTGACCCGCAGTTTGAAAGCGATCGGGGCAAAAATGCGACCGTGAGAGTGCCGCAAATTTTGGGAAGTAGAACCATACATACATATATATATATATATATATATAAACTATTTGACCAGTGGTCATTTCGGACTCAGGGGGTCATAACTAGACCTCCTATGAAGATTTTTTTTTTAAATTCGACAGTAGTCAAGAAACCAATAGGTAGATCGATTTCATCGAAATCTACCTAAAAAGAGGTTTCAGTAGAGGAATGTCTATCATAGAAATCTTTACATAAATGACACAATACATAAAGGGTGTACAAGGTCCTACCAACATCCTTGAAACCGAAGCCAAGCTAACTAGCAAGTCGGTGCACGTAGTATACAACGGATCAGGCTCTGGTGCAAGCTTTCCGCCTCAGGGTTGGGGGGTCAGGCAGCAGACGCTTGGACCTCAGGCTCAAAAGAGTATACTTTGGAAATAACTGAGAAATCACCTTGAGGGACGGTTATGATGACAATAGGTACATGAAGAAATTCGTGGTGCGAGGGATATGCTCTATGGGCAACCTACACCCCGGCGTCTGGAGACCCAAGACGGCGTGCGGTTTTAGTCGGTTCATGCCCGACATAACCGCCCCCGCTGGCCGCCGGGGAGGATTTCCGCACGAAAAAAAAAAAGAAAGTACATAAAGAAAATCGGCTAATCGCTTTCTGCTGTGTATCCCTAGGTACGCTTCGATCGACGATATTCTAAACAACAGTAACGGATTTTGATGCGGTTTTCACCATCATTCAGATAATTTCAAAGCTATAGCAATTTAAACATACTTCTGCCATCCAATGACCGGGAGCACATCTCTTAGGTTGGTAAATAAAAACCGAATTGTGTAAAAAGTGAGTTTGTTTATTATTGAGTTTATTGTTGAGTTTGTAGAGAACTTAAGACTAAAATTCACGCAGAATGCTACACACAGAGTGTTAGGTTAAAGAGAGTGGAGTTAGGAACTTGGCTCTCCATGAGACCTGATAACTTTTTACAGTGCAAGCATGTAGTGGTATAGCATTCGACTTGTCGTTACTTTACATGGAAATATTTTTGGTGGGATATGTAATTTTAAATATTCAACTGATTATCTGACAACCCTCAAGAAAACTGTGTGCAAAACAAATTCATATGCCTACGGAACTCGGGTTATAAAACATAGATAATTAAATATAGCTTCTATGATTCTGTGTCACTTCTCATCAAGATAACTCTGAAAAAGTTCTTTATTTATCCAGCGAACCTGTGCAGCGTCGAACTTGTAATCTACAGGTCGCGGATTCGAATTATACCGACGGACAATAATATGCAACAAAAATAACATTACTCTATAAGGCCCATGGATATTCTAAAGAGTCACTGAGATGATGTTTGACAGGAATGTATCGAGGAGACATTGTTATACCGACTTCAAATAATTGGGACAAGGATAGGCAGATACTAATGACTCTACAGTGGATAAAGAGGTCGCGGTAACGATAAGCCAGACGAGCTACAGAAAACGAAAAGCAACGACTCTGGAACCGATATTACTCTTTCCATCTGGATGTGGGCTACGCAAACTACTGATGCAACACAGAGCCTATTTCGGGACAGATAAAACAGCCAGCCACATGTACGGAACCAGCGAAATACAGAGTTGCATACTTCGGTGAAGCGAGGTAGTTTCAGGAAGCCGTCGCGTCGTCAATATTCAGGGTCAGCTAGACTTCTTAGAGGATCTGACGTGGCAATGGCTACACTAACACTCTCCACGCAAATAAGGCACAATTGCTGAGGCGTGTTGCAGAATCCAGCGCGTTCATACCGAAAATCCGGATCACTACCAACGAGTGACGTGAACCTCCTTCCCAGCGTTGAGCTTAGTGCAACGGATTCACGTGAATATTATAGTATGTGTGTGTCAGTGGTATCGATAATGATAGTGATATAGAACTATGGTTAGTTGACCTTGACAATCCGGTATTGAGTGCCTATTCTGAGCATACACAGAGATAAAGTATACCACCCCGAATAAGCCTATTGGTTACCTATACGCCTTCGCCGGAATGCTCACATTCTTTCACTACTCTATAGCATTATATTTCATCCTCATACTCCAGTCAACTTAAAAGAACGCTTTAATTTCCTCTGCGACACGCATTCAAGGTCCTTAAGATCGTCAGAGAATCTGAGGCTGAAAATTCCAGCACACTCCTCAACGTTCATGGATAAGTCCTTTGCCTGACCTGTGGCCATAAGACGTTCGCAATCACTGCCAGTCTTCAAAAAATTAGTCACGGCCTACTATCTGCAGGAACCATAGTCATCAATTTCTCTTCTTCTCTCTCTCTACGACTTCCTTATTCGTTCTAAACTGTGTCTTAATTATATGTATGTAAGATGTGCCTAAAAATAGGTACTGTTCTAGTATATATTATATGTATAGTGATAAGTTTATGCATTTATAATTTTATATTTAAATGTCAGAGTACACCAGAAACTGCCCTATATTTTCTATTACCTGTTTTTTTCATCCAATGGTTGCCTGTAAGAGATTGCCATGTATACTCACACCTCAAAACTGTACCAGCTTATGTTCTGTATGGAGTATGCTTGTGTACATACAATAAAGAGATTTACTACTACTGCTACTACTACTAAGCACCTCAAATTAGCTATACCTGTCTTGTAATTGGCTATCCATTAAATCAATAAGCCTATCTTGTTGGAGGCCTGGGTGGTAATCAGTATTATCTGTCAGGCACATTTTGTTTTGACGATCAGTTAACAAAAAATTTTTTTGTTAACAGCTAACATTACTGATAGTGTGGGCTGTGTGGCTACTGGTATTTGACAATATTACTAATAGATTGCACATTATTATGGTAACATTGTGCAATGTCTATGTTTGAATTATAATTAATTAAAAATTAATATTAAAATAATAACTTGCAACTCATCATGATTTGCAAGTAATAAATAGTGGCAAGAACTGTAATCTAGCTCGTTTTTGTGAGAATAGAAAAAGACTAAATTTCAATTTTTTATATTGATTTATTTTTAAATTTATCGGAGTCAAACAAAAAACAGGTAAAAAATGTATTAAAAGAAATTGAGTGCTGTAATTTTATTATGTCGCATTTTTGAAATTAAACAGATCAAACTGAAAACAGATCAAGCAAAATAAATGTTTTAGTTATATTAAATCGTATCATCATCCTATATATGATTTTAGATCGACATGGTCATTTACATTAAAATTAGAATGATAAACGGGATATTTACCATGTTTAGTATCTAAAAAGTAACTAAACATGGTAAATATCCCGTTTATCATTCTAATTTTAGTATCATCATCCTTATAGCGATGTCCCAGTTCCGTCCAAAGTGTGCACTTTGGAGCCCGGGGTCCGCTTATTATTTTTGATTGGTTCTTTGGTTTTGCCGAAAGGGGCTGCTACCTGACCTCTCAACCTCGAGAGGATAGCCTGCACCAGAGCCTCGTACAAACTAGCAAGTGAGGTTAACTTGGGTTCCGAAGGTGTTGGTATGGCCCTTTACATTCAGGGGAAATGGGTGAAATGACCCACTAAGGTAGGGTTGATCACACGCCAGATCACCGGCGTCACCGTTGGAAATAATAATAATGGCCCTTTACATCGAGTGTAAGATTATTTTTTCAAATTAAAATTACAGAGCTGATAATTGAAAATAAAATGCAGTTGAGCAGTAACTTTCTCATATGCACCGCAGGCCGCAGTACAGTACAATGCGTGTTTAATAAAAGTGAAACGTACCATACGATGCGGTTTAATATCGCACCCGCAAATCGACCATGGCACGTGACGTCATCTGCGCACGCGCCGAGGAAAAAAAACAGAAGCAATTGCATCACTTTTCGCATAATGGCTATAATTATGGGTTGTAAGAGATAGCACATTGTACTGGAAGATGCTGGCGTCGGATGATTTGCGTGTATTTAATTAGTATTTCTCGAAATTTGTGGTCGCCTTGTGGAGTGAAATATCATGATGGAGATTAATAACCAGCTGTGCTGTACAAATTAAAACTAGGCTAAGTTACACCTTTTAACATTAACTATCTGCCAGTTAAAATCTCGTCAAAACCCACCGAGCCATTTCAGAAATTAGCCAAATCAAACAGACAGAAATACAGACACCTGTGAGTTACTGATGGTAGAAATTTGATGACAAAAATTAGTTACAAAATTCGGTCGGGTGGCCGTGCACGATTGCGAAAACCCCTCCATAGTAATCCAATTTCGGTTTGATTGCGTTCAGGGGTCAGCAAGTGCATAGCCGGGCAGGGGGATTGTGGTCGCAATACTAGTGGGACCGGTGGGTGTCACGCGGTGCTGCGACGACAATCCTCTTCTGATGAGGCCGTCAAGCTGAGTGCCACCATTGTTAACATGGTACGTGTATGTAATGGTGACCCTCTTTCCTGAGACTTTACCTTCAGCTTACCATCAGGCGAGGTAAAGTCAAATTGACGTGTCCTAAATATAAAAAAAACAGACATAATTTTTTCAATTAGTTTTTTTTTATCTAAACCTTTTTTTTTTTTTTCGTGCGGAAATCCCTTCGGATACCCCCCGCCGGCCAGCGGGGGCGGTTATGTCGGGCTTGCACCGACTAAAACCGCACGCCGTCTCGGGTCTTAAGACGCCGGGATGTAAGGTTACCCATAGAGCATATCCCTCGCACCCCGACTGACCCTGGGCCATCTCCGGTTTCGAGATGGCCCCCTTACTTGCTCTCCACTGTGCCATCTGCTAGTCAGAGGGGCACGTGGAAAGCTTCCGAACAGCCCTCAACAGGGCCGTCCTCGCCTCGGTCGGAGTTGGCCGTAGGCGGCAGCGTCTCTCCCACCCAGGGAGAGAGGCGCTGCCGTCTCCGTTGCCCAGGGTGTACCGCGTGGAAGTCCCCAACCAAGCACCTAATCCATATATTAATACGTGAAGGGAAAACTTTACATCCCTTTATACCCGACTGCGCCAGGAGGGTTATGTTTTCCGAGTGTAAGTATGTATGTCTGCAGGTATAATTGTTTAGCACGCTCAGCGACCTGAACGGCTCAATGGATTTTATTGAGAGGTGTCGTTGGATTCGTGTTTACTGTGAGAGTGACACTAGGTATATAAAATAAAAAAGAGGCGGTTTTGGCGCTAAAATGTATGTTGTTAAAAATGTTCACAGCTGACGTATATAACAAAATTAAAAAGAAATACAATGAAGTTTAACTTTCCGACAACCACAAAAAAAGGTTGAATTTCGACCATCCCACGGGGTCACTAGTATACATTAATATACTATTAGGCTTTACTATAAAGCTTGTAACAATGCATATTGTTCTTTTAAGGATATTGGTGGAATATGTAGTCGATTCTTTAGTTTGATATCGATTCATAGTCTACTAATACTAGGACGGTTGCCAGCTTGGCAATCAACCCAAACTTAAGTGTAGCGAGATTTGCCTATCCAACAATAGGTCAACGGTCGACTTTTTCCATTGATTTGGTTTTTCGGTGATTATTCCTCGATGGTAAGACCGATCTGGACATTCGACCCCTTACGACACTCAGTAATGTCTACTTGATCACCGTGGCAAATATGGTCGAGATCGGTCAAACGGTCTCGGAGGAGTATCATTTGTTTGAAATGCAACTTTGAAACCAAAGACGCCTTCGGCTCGCTACGCTTAATTATCTGTATTCTTTCATCGACTCTGTCTGTCGTTAGCTGTGGTCAACTCTATAGGCAGTGGAATATTCTCTATGAACCCCCACTTAATTACTGTCACCTAAGGTTATAAATGTGAGCGCAGCAGTTTTGAAAACCCCTATTTTCTGCGGTCGCATCTTACTCAAGCACGGGCTAGCTCTGCTCAAGTACTGCGCCGTTGGTGAGAATTTAACAATTTATACATGATGTGTGCTAATTGTTTATTACAGAGTGCTCATTAGTGTTGGAAGGTGATGTGGTACCAATGGCCCGCCAGGGACATTCCCCGTGGTCTCGTTGTCATCTTCACCAATGGTGCCACGTCGGGTTCCCACTGCTATGCTAAGCTACTCCAGGCATAGCCTCATTTTTTAAGGTGAACGAGGCTTGCCACAATGCTTCCATGTATTGGAATTATATGGAATGTTTTCATGCCACACTACTGCTCTGTAGTCGTGGCAAAGTTTTCTAATTGGGATGCTGCTTTTTACGTGAGCCAGTATCTATTTGTTTTAATTGTGTAGCTTATACGTAAGGCATGCTTTCCCTCTTCACGCTTGTCAAAAGGACAATAACCTGTGCGAGCCACGCGGTCAGTGACCGCATGGTGAACAATCCTTCCTTGTTTATCTATGTTGCTGTGCATCTGTTCCTGGTGCTTGCTAAGGCTATGACCTGCCTGCTTTTGCAATAATGACCATAAGCATCACGTGCCTGGGGAAGCTTGCCACCTTTCTTACGCCTTCGGTATGCCAGGCCTGCACTAGCAGTATGTCTTCATATACTGAAAGCTTTGCCTTCTCTTTCCAGATCCGCCGAGACGAGTCACACGGCGGTTGATGAAAGCGCGACACGCCGGGCGGATGAAAAGCTAAGTGCTAACAACTCCTGGCTGCCACGGGTCGTCCTATCACTTCCTTCTATCACTTCATTCTTCTTCAGTTACATCACCTTTTTACACCTTAAACTATATATTTAGCTGTGCGTACTCATCCCTGAGACCACTTATAATTCATTGTCATACTTTTATAATATATGAAAGGTAAAACTATTTTCATGTTTAATTTACTATATAACCTTATATCAAACCTTTAAATAACTTTAATTAACTTATAAACTTACTATCTACCTATAAATCAACTTCCTATAACTTCAAATTAACTATCAATGTTACAAGCTGTTATTTTAATATTACCAACAGACAATTCAATTTTATTTAATCGCATAGACGTACAATCAGGAAAGGTGATAATATCCCAGGAGTTACTAGATTTCTATGGATCGCGGAAACTACAATAGTACTAAACACGGTTGGATTTAGGTACTATGGCTCTCGAGGGGGCCATCTCGAAACCGGAGATGGCCCAGGGTCAGTCGGGGTGCGAGGGATATGCTCTATGGGCAACCTTACACCCCGGCGTCTGTAGACCCGAGACGGCGTGCGGTTTTAGTCGGTTCAAGCCCGACATAACCGCCCCCGCTGGCACGCGGGGGGGTATCCGAAGGGATTTCCGCACGATAAAAAAAAAAAAAAAAGGTACTATGGCTCTACACCGTGGTTCCCAAACCCGAGGGGGCCATCTCGAAACCGGAGATGGCCCAGGGTCAGTCGGGGTGCGAGGGATATGCTCTATGGGCAACCTTACACCCCGGCGTCTGTAGACCCGAGACGGCGTGCGGTTTTAGTCGGTTCAAGCCCGACGTAACCGCCCCCGCTGGCCAGCGGGGGGGTACTATGGCTCTTCTTCATCTGCGCGCAATCCCAGACTCAATCTCCTCCTTTTACTGGTTCATTATCGACGGACCTCCCAACCCCGAGAGCAAAACCTGCACCAGAACCTCATGCATCAATCAGCAGGTGCACCGGGAAGCAGGTGAGGTTGGCTTAGTCTTCAAAGATCTTGGTGGGGCCCTTATATACACCCAGAGTACGAGCGAAGACAAGAGCAAAGATACGTATAAATGATAATGTGATAACACGTATAATGTGGTTAAAAGTTCACGGTTAAGTAATGGGTTTGATCGATATAAATTCCTGTTATCAGTCCACAGTTGACCGTGCGAACCGTACGAAAATAGTTGAATCTTATCAGTTAGAAGTTGCTACGAAAATAGTGATATGTTGTTAAATAGGTATGTGTTACCCTGAGGGGGCCTTCTCAAGCCGTAGATGGCCGTGTGACAGCTGAGGTACAAGGGAATTGCCTAATTGGGCCACTTTTCACGGCAAATGAAACCCGAGACGGCGAGCGACTTTTGTCGGTTCGAGTCCGACATAATCACCTTACTATGAAAAAAACAGGTATACCTAAATTGTGTTTTTTTTTTCAGTTGCAAGCCTATCCTATCTAATCGTACTGCCTTCTTTCCTTCTTTGCTACTCTTTAATGCAAAAACGGCTCAACGGATCTAGATGGAGTTTGGCACAGAGACAGATTATAGTCTGGCATAGCCCTTTTTATCGCGTAATTAGATTCCTGTGTTCCTGTGTTCCACTCCTAGTATTTCACACGGACAGGGTGCCCCCGGCGGCCGCATTATCCGAGGGGATTACCACAGGAAAAAATATGTACCTATGCATCCTCAATCGTGATATAAGGTCTGGTCAAAACGAAACCAGTTATAACTATTAGAAGATATTGAAATCATTTCGTCGCAATTGTTTTTTCTTTTTATTTTTTTTTATTTTTTTAAGTAAGAAAACAGTTTTACATAAATCTTGATACACCCATAAAACCTGTATTGGTTTATCTTGGGTGTGTACATCCTCATTTCTTTCTGTTACATTTTTATATTAGGTACATAGAACAAAGAATCATATAATATAATATATGATTATATAATAACAACATACATTTTACGAAATCTCACTTGTAGGTAGCACTATTAGAGTCAGTCGGGGTGCGAGGGATATGCTCTATGGGCAACCTTACACCCCGGCGTCTGTAGACCCGAGACGGCGTGCGGTTTTAGTCGGTTCAAGCCCGACATAACCACCCCCGCTGGCACGCGGGGGGGTATCCGAAGGGATTTCCGCACGATAAAAAAAAAAAAAAAAAAAGGTAGCACTATTAGAAATAGAAGGTGCAGGGTAGGTACAATTCTTTCGAGCGTTTGTCGGTTGTTGTTGCCTACGCTCGATGAGACGACGTATACAGGATGATTGGTAAGTAGTAAGTACCACTTTTTTTTTTAAAAATTTTTTTATTGTACAGTTTAGTTGTTTAATAAGTACAAACAATGTTATTCTGTTTGTTTATAAATTATATATTTTGATAGGGTCATGTTAGATTGCTGGGTAAGTATATGTTTTTGACTATTCGTTTTAAGTTTAGTGAATTTATTTTATCTTTTATTTCTAATGGTAGCTCATTTATAAGTCTAGGTAGTAGGTAGTCAGTAGATCGCTTGCCATAGTAATTGTTGGCTGTTTTAATAATCAACTTTTTATTTATTATTTGACGTGTCATGATTGGGTGTTTTATTAAATTATCATTATTATTGTATTTAAAATAGTTTTCAATAGTTAGCACCATTTTAACTTTGAAAAAAGTTCTATTTCAATATATTTTTGAAGTTGATCAAATGCGTAATAGACCAAATGCGAAAAAGATCGAATGAGAAAAGCATTAAACTGCAAGTTGACCGAATGCTAAGTGGTCCAGATGCGTATTGGAGTCAACGCGAAATAGACGGCTAGCCGACATTAGGGACACAAATTTCTAGGGCCATTGGTAAGAATTGACACTTTTTAATTTTTTAATATTTTTTACTGACAATTCGGACACCATCAACATATTATGGCAATTTTTTACTATGCTAACGGTACAAAATAAAAAATAAATAAATAAAAAATATTAATATTAAAAAGTGTAAATTCGGACCAGTGGCACAGAATAGAAATAATACTGATGTACAGTGGCTCTAGAAATTTGTGTCCCTAACGTCGACTAGCCAAATAGACATGGTTTTTGCCGAGTTGACAAAATGCGAAATGAATGAAGGGCAACGAAATGTTTTAATCTACGAGTAGATGTTCTTGACATTAAGGTTATTGGACTTATTTTTTACGACAAGGAGATAAGTGTGTATTTTGATTGCAGCAGGTCAATGAATTACGCAATATTATGAATAACGTTTAAGTATATTTCGTGGCCATTTTGTTTAAGGTAAAGAACAAGAACAAGTTGTTGTTTAAATGTATTCTTTGATCTCTAATTTCTAATTGTTCTTTGAACAACTAGGTGAGCTGATAAAGTCATCATCATCATGCTCATTTTTCCCAGTTGCACTTTAAAGCCCGGGGTCTGCCTATTATTTTTTACTGGAATATCGCCCTTTCCCGGAGCGACTACCGTCTGACCTCCCAACCCTGAATGAAAGCCTGCGAAAGAGCCTCGTCAGTTGCTTAGAAGGTGCACGGACTAGCAGTGAGGTCGACTTGGACTCCAAAAGTGTTAGGGATCTGTACACCACTGTTTAAGTTAGCTGATAATTAATATAACTCGATCAAATAAAAGATTAAGATCACAGAATGTAATCTGGTACACTGTACCTTTTTCTTTTTCGTGCGAAAATTCCTTCGGATTGTGCGGTTATGTCGGGCTTGAACCGACTAAAACCGCACGCCGTCTCGGGTCTACAGACGCCGGGGTGTAAGGTTGCCCATATAGCATATCATTCGCACCCCGGCTGACTGGGCCATCTCCGGTTTACGTGTGTATGGAGCTGAAGATCCACGTTGCAATTGTTAGAATTGTTCAGGAAATTATACAGAAATAGTAACTAAATGGATACCTAATTGTAATAACTGCTAATTCCTCTTATATGTGGTATTTAAGTATCATTTGAACAATTTTATAACAAATATAAAATTACGTGGGTTGTTGTAGAATCGTAACATCGAAAAATTGTATAAAAGTAGAATCATTTCCAATGTAAGTCAGTTGATTCTTGACGGCCGAACAGTGAACACTAGTATGGAAGTAGAACAATAGATTGTGTAAAAACTACAATAAATTGATAAGTGTTCCTAGAAGTGTCTTATTCCCTGAACTCCTTCACAATACTTGCAATCGGGTTATAGCAAATTCCCGTGTGTAGTTGGGACGAAACAGCTAGTGTTATTGAAATAAGTTTCGAGGATATCTACGCTATATATAAAACTCGAGTTTATTTATCTATAGGGGCTTCCACACGATAAAATGTTATGACCTATCTGACTAGATGACAATTAAATCGTCGTGGATGGTAGATTTGATCCACAATGTACGTGGCGATGGAAATTGACAAATCTGATTAGGTGATTAAATTGTATCGTGTGGAAGCCCCACTATACCTTTAAACGAGCAATTCTTGTATTTAGTGTACAGGGGGTTTCGGGGGCGATAAATCGATCTAGCTATGTTTAATTTTTAGAAAACGTCTAGAAAAACAACACCGGTCGCCCAGATATTTATGACTTATGAACGGTACTGAAGACGCACCTAATTTCAATTGTTAAAATAGCCTGGCGTGGGTCTTTCCGTAACCACAATCAGTGCGATTCGTTCATAATTTCGTGTGGTTAGGTTAACAAAAGGTATTGTCTTGTGTCAGCTCTGCTTAATAGACGGACGGAAATAGACAAAAAAATCGCTGCATATATACCTATCTACTCGCTTAACGACCTCCGTCCTCCATGAGTGCAGGCCTGGGGGTGGCAGGTGGGGCCGCCTGTCACCCCAGCAGAAGCAGGCCGGGACGGTGCCGGGCGACTAGCGCCCCTTCCCCAAACCGTCACCGGCGGGGGGTATCCGAGGGGATTTTCGCACGAAAAAATTACTATTAATATCGTATATGAACGTTCAAATTTGTTGGTCTGGTTCTGGCACAGGCAAAAACGGCGTGATGGACTTGATGAAATTTGGTAGGTAACTTTTTTTTGTGCGGAAATCCTCTCGGATAATGGGCCAGCGATAGGCCAGCAGCTAGCGGTAACGGTAGGTTATGTCGGGCTTGAACCGACTAAAACGGCACGCCGTCTCGGACCTTCAGACGTCGGGGTGTAAGGTTGCCCATAAGGCGTTTCCCTTGCACCCCGACTGACCCTGGGCCATTTCTGGTTTCGCTAAGTACTTTGTTTTCTTTCCTACATTTTGAAATTGCAAAGCCGATCTGGTCGGAATTCTTATTTAAAATAATTTTAATTGATATGTACCTTATATCTAATCTATCTAAATTGGATCAACACGCAAGCAAGCGCATCAACACGCAACTCGCATTTACATTAACAGATCGACACGTAGCAAATCCTTAATATATACTGGAATCAGATATAACATGAGTTTAAACTAACTTATTGGTTTAAACTTTTATGATACACATCCATTAAACTTAATTGTTTCGGTACAGTCTTTTTATTACTTTTATTCGCCAAATAGCAATTTAAATTCTTCGCAATCAGCTTGCAGATTAGCGTCATGCACCAAAAATAAGCTATGATTAGGCACTCCAAGCCCACACCCGAACTGTGTATACTAGATTATATATATTTATAGTGTATATATAATTATAGTGTATATAGCTATTTTCAATGCACATTCACAAGGGACTCCACCAAAATCTTTGGGGCCCAAGCCAACCTCGCCTGCTATCTGGTACACCTGTCGATCAACAGACGAGGCTCTGGTGCAAGCTTTCCTCCCAGGGTTGAAAGGTCAGACAGCACTCGGAGTCGAGTGACTAACCGAATGATTTTAGCACCCAAATTTTCCATTTTGCAATTCAGAGTGCCCAGTTGAAATGAAGCGATATAGTTCAGTCGGCGTGCGAGGGATATGCACTATGGACAACCTTACACCCCGGCGGTTTAAGACCCGAGACGGCGTGCGGTTTTAGTCGGTTCAAGCCCAACATAACCGCCCCCGCCGGCGGGAGGGTATCCGAAGGGATTTCTGCACGAAAAAAAAAAGGTACGCCACTGCATACTTCTGCACATACGGGCCTGGGATATATTGAGTTTTATTCCAGATGCTATGTCGATGCTTTCTTGCTATTGATACAGAATACATAGATTTAGAACATAAACTATCGAAAAAAAAAAAACACACACAAGTATAGACATCACACATGGATGCAAATCTCGCAACGCGCGGGTTACCTGTACGGGTAAATTTTGAAGATGTGTGTCATCATTATATGCCATACTAGCTGATGCCCGCGGCTCCGCCCTCGGGGAAGGTCGGTTATTGTTTTTTGGTCATATCCCGGTTCTACTAAACCAATTGTATTCAAACAGCGTCGGTAGCTTAGTGGTTAAGGAGTCGACCCTACGATCGCGAGGTCCCGGGATCGAATACTGGCCATTATGCTACCGACGTGAACCCACTCCTAACACAAGCAATTTAGCTTAGCTGGAGGGGTTAACGGGAATATTAGTAATTTCGGTTACTAATATTCTTTAAAAAAAAAAAAACAGACTGCAGGTATTAAATCAAACCAATACCTTTCCAATAGAAATACCGCATCAAAATCCGTTCTGTAATAGTTTTTGCGTCCATCGTGTACAAACAGACTAACTTGCAAGAATTCCAAAAAAAAAAAGTTTTTTTTTTGTGGATGATAGGCTCACGTTTCACCTCTATCTCACCTGGTCGTCAGTGACAGTGTGGTCTACAATGTTTATGTTCAGAATTGTTCATTTACGAGGGTGGTCCGATAAGTACTTACCCTCACCGCCTGAGAGCACCACTATCGTAAGACCATTTTTTTATTGCGTACTACATTCTGTAAAAATTTCAGCCGAATCGAACACAAAGTTTCGTTTTGACCGCGTGTGGAAGTGATCGAGTCGACGGATGTGAGAAAAATGAAAAAAGAGCAATATCGATCGGTGATTCGATTCTTGTTTTTGGAAGGGAAATCGCGTAGCGAAATGAAAGAACGCTTGGATGCTGTGTGCGGTGAGCCCTCTCTTTCGATGGCGACCGTCAAAAATTGATTTAACGAGTTTTAACTTGGTCGCACATTTGTTTTTGATGAGCTACGCCCAGGCGGCGCCCCGAAAACGGCTACCACGGAGGATAACGTGACAAAATTACACGATCACGGATTGGCAGATCGCTGATTGAAGGTGCGCGAGATAGCCGAGACTATAGGCATCTCAAAAGATCGCGTGGGTCATATCCTGCAAGAAATATTGGGCACGAGAAAGCTATCGGCCCGATGGGTGCCGCGTTTGCTCACTCCGGACAACAAGCGCAAGCGAGACCACTTCAGAGCAGTGTTTGACGATGTTTAAGCCCAATCCGAAGGAGTTCCTGCGTCGTTTTGTGACCGTCGACGAAACTTGGATACACTGGTACACACCAGAGACCAAGGAACAGTTGAAACAGTGGACTCCACCCAGCGAACGTGCTCCGAAGAAGGCGAAGACTGTCCCATCAGCCGGAAAAGTGATGGCTACCGTTTTCTGGGATTCAAAAGGTGTGATCTACATCGACTTTCTGGATAAGGGCAAAACGATCACAGGGCTGTACTATGCCGAATTATTGGGCCGAGTCGACGCAAACGTATTTTTTAGACCGCTTAAAGAAGTTGGAGCATCGCTGGGTCAAGTGTATCGATCTCAAAGGAGACTACGTTGAAAAATTAATCGCCACTTTTATCGAACCACCCTCGTAAAACAACCTAAGTTTTTTTTTATCTCCAATATACCGACACAACTAATATACAAGTTTATAAATAGTATTAACTGTAAATTTAACGTTGGATAACAAAAAACAAAACATGATTATAACGTCATTTGATACCACAATTATCGGGGATTTGTTGATAATGAAGTGCAGAGAATCTACGTCAATTGTTGAGCAGCGAGTGAGACGAAGTCGAGCGAAGCTCCTTTCACTCCCCTCGATGTATTTCGTTTGTGTCCCTCTAGTGCCTGGATCCTTCGACCGATTTTAATGATTTTTAGCATAATCATAGATGATAGTGATGTGACAGACAAAGGCTAAACCTTGGCTGTACAAATTTAAATTATGAAGTACCACGGGGGAATAATCACCGAACAAAAAATTCAAAAGCTGATTTCTCAAAAACCACAATTAGTAAAATCCAAGCTTTGGCGCCAAAACGTAGCCTATAACCATAAATACCGACCGATTAAAAAAGAAAACTGAAAATCAGACACACGGAGGAATAATCACCGAACAAAAAATTCTAAAGCTGACATGCGCATCTCTCAGCTCAACATTGCAAGAGCTGCCTTGCGGACCTAGTTATCTGTATAAGCTGTTATTTCATTGCCCTCCGATTTTTTGTACTTATAAAACCGTCCAATTCCGAAAGGAAGGCCTGCGCCAGAGCTTAGTCCGTCAATCCATAAACCGGCTTGCAGATGAGGTTGGCTTTAGCCCAAACATCTTTGTGGGGCCACATAGGTACACACAGCTCATCAACACTACAAGTGATAGGTATATATGTAATGACGTTATAACATTGTTTTATTTTTGTCGTAATTATAGATATTGTGCATTAGACGACAGTTGTTGAATATAAGAGTGTTATTATTATTACTGGTGTATAACAACTTAGGTATATAATACCTGGGGTGTGTGTTGGGTAACCTCCTCGAGTGTCGCTCCGATTCCGATCCCGCTGCAGTCCGGGGGGAACGGAATCGGAGCGGCCGGTACACCCTGGGCGGCGGTCAATGGCTTCCCCTTCACCCCTTCATAGGGTTGGCATTGATCGTCGGCCAATACCCAACGTGGCGGGAACACATCGCTCTCCGTACTCCTCTGCTTTCAGAGGAGACAGGATGAGCAATGCTGTTAGTGGTGAGATGGCCCAGGGTCAGCCGGGGTGCGAGGGATATGCTCTATGGGTAACCTTACACCCCGGCGTCTGAAGACCCGAGACGGCGTGCGGTTTTAGTCGGTGCAAGCCCGACATAACCGCCCCCGCTGGCAGGCGGGGGGGTATCCGAAGGGATTTCCGCACGATAAAAAAAAAAAAAAAAAAAGGTATATAATACCTAGATAATGAGCCGACTCGACCAAGGAGCAGAGCAGTATTTTTTTTTGTAGACCGTGTATTTAAAGAATTACTTTCATGCTGTTTTTTACTCATTTTTACTTACCGCAATATTAAATTCGCCATTCTGGAGTTCCCAATCTTACTTCAAGTATTGCCAATCTTTGCGTGTCAGGGCATCTCCTGAAACAATACAGTTTTTTGTTAATCTTTGCTATATAGTTCTGAGCAAATGTATGCTTTCATACCAACATCGAACTAATTTTACTAGCGTACATAGTACACTGTAACTCAGTGCATACCAAAGAGCTAGTAGTTATAATTGGAGTTACAAGTACGTTGATGGTTACAGTGAACATTGCAACAGTGCGATTATGGAACTTTATGGTATGGTAGAAGATGTAGTGACCAAGCTATAGAAAAGGATGCTAACATAGTAACATAGTTTGGAGACGTAGAGATTGACGAAACTGATTTATAAGGAGAGGGCCAATGGGTGTCTCTCTAAAATTTGACCCAGGCTTACAGGCGACTCAGACGTCAGAGGTCACTTAACGACCTCCGTCCTCCATGAGCGCAGGCCTAGAGGTGACAGGTGGACCCGCCTGTCACCATAGCAAAAGCAGGCCGTGGTGGCGGTGTGTTGCCCCCCCCCCCCCCTCCTTTGCAGGGGCAAGACGGGGACACCGTGGTTCCCAAACCCGAGGGGGCCATCTCGAAACCGGAAATGACCCAGGGTCAGTCGGGGTGCGAGGGATATGCTCTATGGCCAACCTTACACCCCGGCGTCTTTAGACCCGAGACGGCGTGCGGTTTTAGTCGGTTCAAGCCCGACATAACCGCCCCCGCTAGCCGGCGGGGGGGTATCCGAAGGGATTTCGGCACGAAAAAAAAGGTACTTGGATCTATGGCGTTATAAAAAAGATGACACTAGACCACTGAGTTAATGTCACTGAACGCAGAAAGAAGTTTCTTACTTAGTATCTATTATCACCTGCTTTATGATTCCAGTTTGTGAACACTCGTAACACAACTTTACACTCTACACTTTCATTTATTTGCACTTTTTATTTCCTAATAAAACAAAATTGAGACACATTTTCATCGAACTACCGACAAATGGCGTATCGAAAGTAAAAAAATAATTCTGGTCTGTTAATCATGTTTTTACATCACAGACTAGTTTCATAAACTCGTTAATTTTATTAAACTTGTCTAATTTGAATATTATTATATTATGTCATATTATGAACTTCACTAATTTAGCACCACTAAAATATATCCTCATCTCTTTTACTGCCAAAGGTAAGACAAAGATGGGAATACGTTTTAACCCCGTCCGTGCCTCGGAAAGGATCCATCTGGAACGGCATAACGTGTATGCCGTTCCAGATGCTACACAAATATTTGCAGTATTCCTTCCGGATAATTGGAGCCTTAAAAAGTTCGATATCTTGGTCTAAACTACAGAATTTCGATATCGCCAGTGGGTTGAGGACGGAAAAATAGAAGTTCGGTAGCGATCGGCCGTTTTGTAAGTAAGTAAGTAGATCATATTGGTAAAATCCGTTGTAAGTCTGCGTGAAATTTTGGAGACACGACTCTTACTTATAATTAAGTACCATATATATATTCTTCTACGTCTTTCCGTAGAGAGGCGATCTTGCGATATGAGGGATATCTTTTACCTTTGCTTTTGAACATACTCAGATTGAACTCCCTATTGACAACGTCCTATTGACAACAACGAGTGCAATGCGCTCGCCCCGTATCACCTGGAACCAATATACTAGGAATTCAGTGCAGGGTGTGACTGAAATAAATTGAGCTGAGCGAGCAGGACTCTTACTTGAAAATAAGACATCTTAATACGATCGCGCGCTCAGCTAAGGCCGCGCGCTCGTGAAACTGTTTTTCGGTGATTATTCCTCAATGGTATGGTCAGAACACTCCTCAGTGTCCACACTGAGGACCGTCACCGTGGTAAATTTGGTCAAGATTGTGCAAGTGGTTACGGAGGAGTTCAGCCACCAACAAACAGCTGTGCCGCGTATAATTACATCTGGCGAAATGCAGTTGTATATCACACTCTTTAAACGTCTAATTATGATGTCATTCAAATGATTAGGTACAAAAAAAAGTGATACATAGTTGTCAGACTGACTTAACAATCTATTGCCAAATATGGAAAGACATAAGTGCATCCGTCAATAATCGATTAGCTTTTACCTCCAAATAGAAAACATGTTTGTCTAGCCAGACAACTAGCTATACGACATGACGCTATTATGATCGTCGGCAAAATCCATTCGTATACATACCCATCTGCAATCTCTCCTCGTTAAGCTGTCTATCCACCTATCAATCTGACATTACAGTCGGCACACTGAGTGGTGGTAAATTGCGATTGTAAGCCAGTTATCCTATCGTCAGATTAGAGAGTTCGGGTGTTCGCAATTGGTAAATTGTCAGGTTGTTAAAGGACTTCTTATGATTCATGACCGATGTATCACGCGGTCATCGAAAGGACAACAGAAAGGTTACAATTACAATAATTTGTTTCTAGAGCAGTATATAGTGGATATGTATATGTAAGGAACCTATTTCGAAACCCAAACAAGCTTGATCGCTGTTTGTACACAGATGTTGAGTGGACTGTGAGTTTGATTATTCTCGGTCTGACTGAAGTATGTCTTGGAGAAAATCATTGAAAGTGAAACAACTTGTTTCTTCGCTAAATCTTATACGTATAATTGGTCTCGCTCAAAGCTATAACCGACTGAGGTAATGCATCCAGTGAAAATTGCAGGCTACAATTTAATGAGAAATGAACATTATACTATCGAATTTAAACAATATAGACCTGGGTAATAGATCCGCATTAAAACCAAAAAGGCACTTGGTAATAATGTACTTATTAATGGAAAGTATTTCAGATTTTGTGTACATGTTCATAGCTGACGCTAATCACGATCATGACGCAAAAATTGAGAATGCATCGACATTTCGTTTGAGTGACGCTGTAAAAGCTGAAATAAATAAACTATTCGAATTAAAAATGAAACCAATGGCAAAATATTAATAAGATGACATACTTTTTTCTAAAGATTTAGATCGGAAAAAGAGAACATCTAGGACGGGACTTGAACCCGCGACCAGTCCCTTACAGGGGGAATGCTCTGACCAACTGAGCCACCTAGACACGTCCCAGATATTCGAAATTCTCCGATACATTATTACGTCTTAAGGCGACGTTGGAGCCATCTACCGTAATTCTTGCGAACTACGGAAGACGTAATAATGTATCGGAGAATTTCGAATATCTGGGACGTGTCTAGGTGGCTCAGTTGGTCAGAGCATGCTTAGAAAATGCTTAAAAATTTAATTGAAGATGACATACATCAAATCGCCCAACATGATTCAATTGAAAAATTATTTGTGCGATCGACGTCGATATGTGAGCCAATGAACCATCAGTTTAGAAGAGCTAGAAGCCTGGATATTTTCTTACACATAGCGGCCTCTGGATTCTCACGAGGTTTTCGTAATTGCATACCAAAACGATACCAGCGACTGATGGAAGCGGACTTTCAGCTTCGCTATTTCAACAAAACACTGGAAATGGCAAGAGATGTTAAAGTTATCTATGCAGATGATGCCTGCGTACTAAATTATCTGGCAAGGCTTTTCTTTATTAATGTGTGGCACTACCGACCAAAATCAAAAGTTTCATCCGCTGTGTTTAGCAGTTACAAGCAACGATCAAAAACAAGATTTCAAAGTGATCATAATCATAATAATCATAATATTTTTATTTTGTGGATCATAGGTTTTAGTTATAAAGGTCTTATAATTTATGTTATGTGCGCTATGTCCTACCACACGTGTGGTGTACAAAATAACATGCATCAAATTTAAATATATTTCACAATCATGTTTCAAAGTCGAAATATTCAATTAATATTAAGTATAAATAAAATAAAAATCAATCAACTACAAAACAACTAAACGATTAGTTTCAAGTCTAGTAATGTCGGAATATACATATCAATTTTCACATTTAAACAATTAATATAAGGAAATTCGAATAAAATAGTATTTGTCAATCAATATAATATGTCAATCAATATAATATGTCAATCAATATAATATGTCAATCAATATAATATGTTAATCAATATTAAATGTCAACCAACATTATATAGATGTCAACCAATATTATTATCATTTATAAAATCCACAATCGAGTAATACGTCTTATTCACCAAAAATACTGACAGTTCTTTTTTAAATATATTTATATTTGGCTCTAGTCTAATGGATTTTGGCAGTTTATTATATATTTTTGGTGCCATGGCAAAGATGCTGTTATGATGTAGTGCCGTTCTGCTGGAAACTAGTTGCAGTTTATCTGCTCGACGTGCACTACTAACTGCTTCAAACTTATCCATATTTCGTTTAACAAACATTGCAGTTTCATAGATGTATAGGCTAGGCATTGTAAGTATTTTAAGTTTCTTAAAAAACGGTACACAACTATCCGTTCTGCGCAAATTGCACATTGCTCGTAAACATCGTTTTTGCGCTATGAAAACCTTTTCTTTTCCAGTTGCATTACCCCAAAATATAATTCCATACCTTAAAATTGAGGAAATAATACCGTGATAGGCTGTAATCAAAGTGGCTTCATTAACTGTTTTCCTAAGCATGTACAAATTATAAGCGTATTGATGTAATTTACTGCACACACTCTGAATTTGTTCATTCCAATTCAATGACTTATTTATGTATAGACCAAGAAATTTGGTCACCTCGGTTTTATTAATGATTTTTCCATTATAATTTATATTTATGTCAATAGATTTCTTTTTACTTTGTCTAAATTGCATTATTGTCGTTTTATCTAAATTCATTTTAAGATTATTCATAGTAAGCCAATTGATAACCGTAGTAATGTTCTCATTAATGTCAGTTTCAAAATTATTTATATCATTATTATTAAAAACTAGAGTACTGTCATCAGCAAACATGATCATAGGATAGGAAGCAGAATGCGGAAAGTCATTAATGTAGATAATGAAGAGCAGTGGTCCTAAGACACTGCCTTGAGGCACGCCGTAGGTTACAGTTCTTTGTGAAGAACTGAAAGTTACTTCAGATCTTCTGACTTCTCTTCAAATGATTTAAAATAATAATTCAAGAATGCTACGGAAGTACTTGGTCTCCAACGGTTCTGGTCTGTAATGCTGCAAAAAGTATCCAAAACGCATTCATCCGAGGTTTTTGGAGATACTGTGAGATTTCGTTCAAGTAGGACATATGCAAAGAAGAAAATTAAGGTAAGAAAAGATTAACATAATGACAAGGAACTGCGCAGTGAAATCCTGGACGATATTGTCGCTTTACACTCGATAACAAGTTGGTTGATACAGCTTCTGTGAGTTATACACACTATCAAATTTTAGCTGGTCAAGCTCAAAAATGTAAAGTTTTTGACAAGCAGTGGGAGCTTTGATGACTCCAAAAATGAGTGTTTCTGCAAATAGCTAGTTTCACTGCAATCGAAGGAAGTTGATTGGAGGCAGGAAATGTGTAACTGCCTATTTTATTTCCAAAATATATATTTGCAAACATGTGCCTTTTTTATTTTTTTTCGTGTGGAAGCGTCCGCGGTCTTGTCGGAATCGAACCGACTAATCCACACGGTGTCCTTCCCAAGCGTCCATTGCCGGGCACCCCGAATATGACCCTCGAAAGGATAACACCAAGGTTCCCGGCGGCGGCGGCGGCGGCGGCGGCGGCGGCGTGATACTTGCTCCCGTGTAAATATGTGATTGAATTGGCTATTAGTTTAGAGTACGTGGTTCCTCCTCCTTGGTTTCCCATAGGAGAAAAAAGCGGCCAAGTGCGAGTCGGACTCGCCCATGCAGGGTTCCTTAGCAGCAAGTAACATAATAATGTTTTTTTAAATATATTTTTTTCACTAAGGTGGCAGACAAGCACGAGGCCCACCTGATGGGAAGCGGTTACCGCGGCCTATGGACGTGTGCAACACCAGTGGCGTCACGTTCGCGCTGCCGACCCTGTAAAGGAAAAGATGGGAAAGGAGTTTGGGAGGGGATGGGAAAGGAGTTTGGGCTCCGGCACTCTCACTCACCAAACGGAACGCAACAGTTCAAATATTGTTACTTGGCGTCGATATTCTGTGAGAGGGTGGTGCTTCCCCGGTCGAGTCGGCCCATTCATGCAACGACCAAAATTACTGTTGCTTGACTCTACCACTCTAAAAGTTGATTGAATGAAAGGTAAATTGCGGTTTACGATTTATGACGTAAGAAAAACTACTTACTAGATCTCGTTCAAACCAATTTTAGGTGCCATGGAAGTTTACATGGGTATGTACATCATATATTTTTTTTTTAGTTTCATCATTCTCTTATTTTAGAAGTTACAGATTTTACTACTTCGAAAGTGTCTCTCGCGCAAACTATTCAGTTTTGAAAAAATGATATCAGGAACCTCAATATCATTTTGAAGACCATCTATATGATGCATATGGGTTTGATGAAAAAAATATTTTTGAGTTTCAGTTCTAAGTATAGTAGTCCCAAATTTTTTTTTTTCTATTTTTGTGTGAAAATCTTAATGCGGTTCACAGAATACATCTACTCACCAAGTTTCAACAGCATAGTTCTTATAGTTTCGGAAAAAAGTGAGTGTGACATACGGACGGACAGACAGACACTACAGACAGCAATAACGAATCTATAAGGGTTCCGTTTTTTGCCATTTGGCAACGGAACCCTAAAAAGGAAACGAGGTTATCCAGGTATAGTCCCAAAAGTTACGATGGATGTAATTTATTTATTGATACAGAAAAAAAAACAAAATCGGTTTATCCGTTCAGGTGATACGATGCCACAGACAAACACACACACAGACACGTTAAACTTATAAAGTCCCGTCGTTTTTGCGTCAGGTGTTAACAATGAAAACTCTGCATGACAATTATTAATTATAAGTACCTTTTTTTTTTTTGTGCGGAAATCTCTTCGGATACCCCCCGCCGGCCAGCGGGGGCGATTATGTCGGGCTTGAACCGACTAAAACCACTTAAATCTAAATTCAGTTTAGTTTGACAGCATTTTCATTAAGAAATAGGAATTACTTTGCTCAAAAACTAATTTTCAAAATCTGAAAACGATCATCTACTTTTGACACTGACTATACCTACAAAGTGACTAAGTTACAGGGTACAGACTAAGTTCTCCATCCAACACATTAAGCTCATAAAAAGTAGCCAAATACAGTTAAATAAAATAAAGTTCGAGGATATGGCGCGAGTAAATTATGTATCAGGTATGTATCGGCGTCTTAAGACCCGAGACGGCGTGCGGTTTTAGTCGGTTCAAGCCCGACATAACCGCCCCCGCTGGCCGGCGGGGGGTCATCCGAAGGGATTTCCGCACGATTAAAAAAAGATATGTATAAAATTCCATGGACGCTGAAAGTTTGGATTAAATTTGTAATATATTGCTGCAGTCAAGCTTTGCACCTATGGCAGTTGTGTTGTATTTGGCCATTAAAGTCAGGGTAGCTCATAACGGCATTTTGAGTTGTACTTGAAGTTAATCGCCTAGAGAAATATATCGTGCAGCTAAGCAACATGATTTTGTATTTACGGGTGTTACATAACAGCACTGCAGGCGAGAAAAATTAAAGTAGATAGGTACATAACTTATCGTGCGAGGTATATGCTCTATGGGCAACCGAGACGGCGTGCGGCTTTAGTCGGTTGAAGCCCGACATAACCGCCCCCGCTGGCCGGCGGGGGAATATCCGAAGATATTTCCGAACGAAAAAAAAAAAGGTACATGACTTATTGAAACGTGGATGCCATTTTTCCCCTTGAAAGACAAAACTTGCTTAAGGTTTTACCTATGTGGTATTAGTGGTACTGATGGCCCTGTAAGTACATATATCTAAAGTAAAATTTAAATTAAACTTACATAAAACCAGCGAAGTGCAAGTTGGACAAATGCCAAGGTTTCCTTGGTAAATAAACGATTATTATTATTATAATACTGTGCCGACCTGACTGAACTGAATCTGACCTTTTAAATAAATGGAAACCCGCTGATAAAATATCTTAATAATATAAATATTTTGATCCCACATTCGCATACATGTGACTTATGAGTAAACGGATAAGGGTCGTTCACGGTAATATGTATTCTTCATTTGAATATTTCATTTTATCGCCAAAGGCCGGTCATTGACTATACAGTCATTGATCGGCCGGCGACAAAGTGACCGGCACTACAGTGTTACTTGATACTATTCAACCAATCACTTGAGCCCTTTGAGGCAAAGAGCTCGCATAATTGGCTGCGTGTCAAGGTCAAATGGTCAAGATTTTTGATGTTGACTATACAGGTGTATTTTAGAAACGGGGCAGTAAGGACAAGTAGCTTAACCGTTTTAGTTACAGCAAAACGTTCTTAGGAGACCTTCCCTAACTTTTTGAGATATTTTGAACTGCATTCTCCGATTTTGCAAAAATCTTAGTTAGCAAAAAAAATGCAAAAGTCCAAACATTTTTTTTGCGCCCATCGATTCTATTTCATGTAGGGATCTAAAGACTCTTTGGGACCATTTTAGCTTTGAGTACTAGGAAAGGTCTCAGCCATAGTTCTTATGGCTGAGACCTTGGAAGAACTGAACACAATGCTCGAAGATCTTAGTAATGCTAAGAGTGGGTCTCAAAGAGTGGGTCTTAGGATGAACATGGATAAGACGAAAATCATGTCCAATGCCCATGTTGCACCTGCTCCAGTTAATGTTGGGAACATTACACTCGAAGTTGTTGACCACTATGTTTACCTAGGACAGACGATCCAGCTAGGTAAGTCCAACTTCGAGAACGAGATCTCTCGTCAAATCCAACTCGGATGGGCAGCGTTCGGGAAGCTCCGTCCGCGCGTCTGAAATACCGTACAGTTATGACATATGGAAGCGAGACGTGGTACTTTACTATGGGTCTCATAAGTAGGCTCAAGGTCACCTAGCGAGCAATGGAGAGAGCGATGCTCGGTATTTCCCTGCGCGATCGAATCAGAAATGATGAGATCCGCAGGAGAACTAAAATAACCGACATCGCTCGAAGGATTGCATCGTTGAAGTGACAGTGGGCGGGGCACATAGCGCGGAGAACCGATGACCGCTGGGGCGGAAAGGTTCTCGAATGGCGACCGCGTACCGGACGACGTTCCGTGGGCAGACCTCCTACAAGGTGGACCGACGATCTAGCCAAGGTCGCGGGAAGCCGCTGGATGCGGGTAGCACAGGACCGATCGTTGTAGAGATCCTTGGGGGAGGCCTATGCCCAGCAGTGGGCGTCGTTTGGCTGACATGATGATGATGATGATGACTAGGAAAGACAGAAATCGCAAGAGAATCAAATTTCTACAATGGCCAAACTTTTTCTCATGGGCAGGAAGTGGGTAGGATTGACTATAAAGTAAATAAAAAGAATTTTTACCCACAAATTTCGAATTTATTTCGAATATCTTCTATCTAAAGTTATTAATTAAGAATTTTGGCAAAATTGTCTTCTAATCGTGAAAAAATTGACTTATTAGAAGCCTACTTTGTCAATAATCGAAACGCGGGAGCTGCATTAGTGTGGTACCGCAACAAGTATCCGTTGCGGCATGTGCTAACAAGAAAGGTTATTTCAAATCTTTTGAAAAATCTGGAATTGCAGGGTTCTTTCAAAAGCAAGCGGCAGCCTCGTGTGGACATAGACACGGAGATTGCGGTTCTGACTTATGTCGAAGCATCTTGAGGTATCGTCCAGGCATGTCGCTCTTGAAATAGGTGTTTCCCACTCCCTTGTGACAAAGATATGGAAAAAATACGTTTCATGAGATCAATATTATACTCCTTTTCAGTTATTCTACTTATTAAACCGGCACCCTGTAATATACCCACAAAGGTAATACAGAGAGAAGGCGGCCTAACTGTGTACTATGACTCTCGGACTTAACCTGACGTCATCACAGTAGGCGTGGCGTTTGTCAGTTTACTGTCGGCGTTCGTCCTGTGCACATATCTCTAAGGCCCGTATTCTAGAACTAAGTGACAAGTCTCGACTTTAAACTAGTTTTAAGTACAGATTGTATTCTAGAAATAAATTTGAGTGGCGCTTTTATGAACGTAAATCACCTGTGTTCAAAAAATCTTCACTCAGTTTAGTTCTACAATGCAATCTGTACTTAGAACTAATCTCAAGTTGTAGAGATTTATGACTGAGTATTGTTTTAGAATACGGGCCTTTGTCACCAAATATAATTACTCTTCTGATCAACCATGTGTCATACTATGTGGCTAGTAATGAAAAGTGCTTGGGTGTTTTTGTGTAGATCTCGCGAGGGCTTTTGATACAGTGGCCATTCCGATACTCTTAAAAAAGTTGAGGTTTTTTGTATTACCCTTTGAAATGGTTTAAAACATATCTATCAAACGGACGCCAGCATGTAAAAATAGAAGAATATGTCAGCACCATACAATTAACACATTAGGAGTACCACAAGGAAGTGTCCTTGGCCCAACGCTATTTATTATCTACATGAATGACATCCATAACATTATTGAACCACATGCAGAATTCATTTGTTACGCTGATGACACTCTTATTCTCTTACATGGTAAATCCTGGACATCGGTGCATAAAAATGCTCAAAAAAAAAATAACAGACTTAAAACAATGCCTTGAAAAAAACCTACTGTCTCTTAATGTTAAAAAAAACTAATTACCTGTGTTTTTATAAAACTAAAGCGTCTGAACCCAAACTGTAATATGCCGTTAAAATCTACTCTAGCAATTGCAAATCAACCATATGCTCCAAAAGGTAGAATGCATCAAATATCTCACACACACACACACACTTTCAGACATACGCATTCAGACATAAGTACACCTGTTCTATTATATATTCTGTGTGGAGACTGATAATCTAATTCTGTGCCCGTAACGTATGTTTGTGACATCTGCATACAAAACTTTCACCTATTATTAATCTCTATGTATTTTTTAGCTGTTTTTACTCTTTGTATGGAATAATCTGAAATACGTAGTAATTGTAGCACAAAAATCAGCCGTACGCTAATGGGTAAAAATCAGTTGAAAATACTACATAAAAATTCCACGAGACAGGCTAGGCCTAGTGTGAAGTTGATAGTTTAACTTCCCTGTTTTTCTGTAATAAGTCTCAGTAATGTACTTATATTAGAACTAAGAGAGCTTTCCTTTTCTTGGTGGATAGGCGATTATTATTATTATTAATTACTCGATGCTAGATGCGATACTGTGTATCTGAGTAAGTCCCTGTTACATTTAGTGATATCTAGAGTGAAATAGTTATACTACCAACTATTAGGTAATCTGTGGTTATACTACCTACGTAATTTTTTTATTTTTTTTTGCGTTATGTGCTGTCTAACTTTCGTACGAGATATAAAAATAATTTATGTGTAGGTTTAGTATATATATTTAGTATATATATAAATTTTGTATGTATATATGAATAATTTATATTACCTACAATTATGTTCGATTATATATGTCTGTTTATGTATCATTGTATGCTTATTTTTAGGTATATGTACCTAGTACATTGCAATCATATGTGTTTGTAATCTAGTCTGTTACATTATATGACTACGTTACTCCTCTATCTTTTCCTATTACACCAATAACTACCCAATATACGATTTAGCACATTTAAAATTCATGTCCATCCAAAGGTTGCCTGTAAGATATTGCTTTTAGCGATAAGGCCGCCATTTGTACATGTATTGTTTAAGTTTCCATATATGTATATTCTGATTGGTGTACAATAAAGTTTTATCTATCTATCTATCTAATATCGACCTAGAATGAAGTGAGTAGATTTGCTATTGACCGGTAGATGGAATAAAAAAATGCGCGGGATTACCACTCTCTCACACCCCAAAGTGATTTATACGGTATTTCATAGAGAAATCTAATTACAACACCTCTCTGTATATGCTCTGTGACTGTACCTAATCAATACAATAATAAAACATTGATTAACTATTATGTAACTACTTACGAATAATAAATTGCAACTATTAAATAGTGAAGTTGCCTCACAGGTCGGACGCGCTGTAATCTTTGACTCCGTGGCTAGCGGAGAAATCATTTGACCCCTCAATAAAAGAATAATATTGCAAATGTATTATCATAGACACTTCATCTAACCGCAGTTGCGAATGTGCAACCAAATAGTCCCTATGTCACATGTTATGTTTATGTTTTTTTAAAGGAATATTAGTAACCTAAAGCTAAGCTAAATTGCTTGTGTTAGGAGTGGGTTCACGTCGGTAGTGTAATGGCCAGGATTCCAACGCGGGACCTCTCGTTCGTAGGGTCGACTCCTTAACCGCTAAGCTACCGACGCTTTTTTATCTGCTTGTTCGCGATGGACGCAAAACTACTGAAAAGATTTTGATGCGGTTTTTTCTATTAGAAAGGCCTTGGTCAGAATTAAAATCTGCAATGTTTGATTGCAATTCGTTAAGTAGAACCGGAGATATGACCAAAAAAAATAGAGAACCAAGATAACCAACTTCCGCGCGGGCGGAGCCGCGGAAATTAGCTAGTGTAGGTATAATATTTATTTATTTATTATTATATTAATATTTATGTATTTGCAAAAGAAAATGTATCTAAGATGCTAATTCTAGCACTCGTATTATTACAAGCTAGTTAAATATGCCTACCCTGGGTCTGGATAGTGCTGTGTACAACATTACCTACATGTTGTAGAATATTATCATGTATGACAACAAGTATGAAAGTAGAAAAAGCGTAGGGTGTGTGCCAGGATAGTAGCAAGTAGTAAAATGTGGTGTCTGGGCGTGACTGTATTAAATGTATAGATAAGTGCACATGCATGTCATTATCATCTTAACGTCGCCCCCGGTTGCACCCAAGGCTTTCCAATTTCGTTTCGGCCCAGGGTCCACGTACTCCTTGTCCTTACGGTTTAGTTTAAACCTTTCAAACCCCAAGATGGAAGCCTGCGCCAGAGCCTCGTCCGTCACCGGCTTACAAGTTAGGTTGGATTGGCCCCGAAGATCTTGGTGATATACACGCCCCAAACCTTGAAGCAATACTTTCAATACTCTAGTATTTAAAAACGCCCACTCTTTTATCACTAAAACACTAGCGTATAAAGTTACTCAATAAATGTTTCACAACGCACAATTGGTTATCATTTATGGTTGTCAAGTAATTAAAACGATTAACTGTTTTAATAGACGAAGTAGGACTGCTTTCGTTTACTGCACTCAATTTAAGACTAAACTCTTAGCAAGTATATGGTGGTTCTTATTAGGGGCACATTGCAAAGTTAAGTAATACTAGCCAGGTCAGTCTTAGGATGGATGACCATTCGTAACACATTGAGACACCTCCATAACTGTCCCAGTTGCTATACCAAAATCTATGGCAGTCGTTATGGGTGATCGGAGCCCTAAAAAGTCGGACGACTGGTCTAACTACAGAACTTTAATATCGCCAATGACTTGTGGAGGACAGATGGCAGTCAGAAAAACCAGGAGAAGCTCGAAAAGGTTGGAAAAGGCTCGCTTGGAGGATGATGGTGATTGTGGTCCTTATTGTAGTTTTAGCTTTACAGTAACAACAAACTTAACAGCACCGACTAGGTAATCATTTTAACGAAAGAATAAAATGTCAGTGAGTAGTAAATGCTGTTGATATCTTCTCAGCATTGTGGGCTTGCAACACAAACAATGGCTGTCGGTTTCTTGATTTTATATTCTGTGAGCCAAACTCAACTTTGATTGTTCCCTCGAAAAAATACTACCATAATTTTAAATCTATGGAACATCATTCTGACGACGTCTGTGGCGTAGCGGTAGTGCGTTCGACTGCTCAGCCAGAGATACTGCAAATATGTATGTTTGCGTTGGTCTGGCTGTTTCTATGTATAATATGTATTTATTTACAAAAAAAAAAGTACTTAAGTACGTTTATCCGCATTCTAGAACCCATATGACAAGCTCTGCTTAGTTTGGGTCTAGATGGCGTTGTATACTTTGTCTTACAATATTTATTATTATTATTATTTATAATTTAAATGTCCTATTTTTTTGCAGCAATGTGTTTATCATTTCCTATTTACGGTCAATTACATAATAATAATATTACAATTATTTTATTTTAAAGTCTAAACGAATAGAATCTATAAATAAAAGAGATTAAATATCTACTCAACAAAAGCAGTTGCCTAATCAAGTTCAATGTACCAGAATGCCAAACAATATAACAAATGTTTAAAAAAATGTAACTGTAGATACACATTATACTGTTTTGATGTTTCTGTACATTAACCTTTTGAATTATCTGTGACAGAAAATATGGTATCACAAATCAATGAAATAAAGTATGTAATTATATCTGTTTTATTTATATTAATACTAGCTTTTGCATGCAGCTTCTCCAGTTTTGAATCCTTTTCCTGTTCCCGCTTCCCATGGGAACCTATTCCAGGGATAGAAAGTAACCTATCTGTTATTCTAGACTATAACCTATCCCCTACTAAATTTCAGCCAGATTTGTTCAGCCATTTAACAAACTTTATATTAGTAGCATTTTATTTTAGAATCAAAAAAAATATATAGAAAATTATCTAACTACATCTTAAATTTTGAGTGCTATGGTGGCCAATTTTGATCCTATCCTATTTTTATTATTTATTATTATTCCTATTCTACTCCTACTATAAATCTGAAAGTATGTGAAGATGTTTCCATGTTTGTTCGATCGGATTGATTATAGTCTGGAATAACAATTAGCCTACTTTTTATCCCTGGAATAGGTTACCACAACTTGCGAGAATAGGTTCATTATACCATGTGGGCGAAGCCGCAGGCAACATTTATAAACATTATCATCACTTTTTAAACCGGGGTCCACCATTTACTCTTTCATAATTTGGTTAACTTGGATTTTATGGGAATAAGACTGCGCCAGAACCTTGTCTGTCAAGTAGCAGGTATACCAGCTTGTAGGTGAGGTAGGCTTGCACCCAAAGACCATAGTTTTCTTTGAAGAATGTAGGAATAATTGGCTTACTACAAAAACTGTCCTGTTGATAGACTTTGGTGCCTACCCCAATGGGAAAAAGACGTGACTGTATGTATGTAGGTATATTTAGTGCCAATAGAACAAAAAAGTTCAGTAGTTTGTGCTATAAAATGGAATGGAACTTACTTGATTAGACTTCCTCTCTGTCTCAGGCAGCAACACACAGTACATCGTCTTACTCTTACTGCACTTCACAAATTGCTTTTACATTTTGTTATTATTTGTAGTTTATCGTAACAAACAAAAACCGCCTACAAATTATTCAGCAACAACAAATTTTAAGAACAGCCAGTCAGCTGTCAATTTTATTATTCAGTAATTGACAGATGACACAAATCAAAGCAAGACTGCACATGCCACAAAAAAAAATCAGGACAATAATTTAATGTCGGTCGGATTAGCAATAATTACAATAAAATACTTGACATATTCATTGAATAAGGACCTTCGCTAATAATGCAGTTAGTGCGCGTAATCTAACAGCAGGAAAAAGACATCATGTCATCGGGACTGTCCCGATAACAATTGACTGGTGTAGACGTAATTCTGGATGAACTTCATCGCTTAAATTCATTGCTCAAATTTACCCCTTTAAATAAAGCTGGCAAAATGTGTCTAATACAACATAACAATATACCCCCAGGGTATATAATATATTGCCTATAGTCCTAGATAGCCTTTGGGATATATAATGTGGGTAGGTATAGAAAACTTTTGGTACATTGGTATAAAATATGATCTTTATTACAGGTACATACAGTGGAGGTAGTTTAGTTACAGAAATTATCATTATTCAGGTACTTAACTAAGGAATTACATGCAAATTGATTTGAGTTTGATGGGTGAACACTTACATACACTCACACCTCTTTCCCATTGGGACAAGCAGATACCACATTTGTTAAGCTTATTAATCTAATGGCAATGGTTGTTTCATTGCTTTCTTCTCTTTGTTTGTTTTATATGCAATAGACATTTTTGTACAATTTGCTTTGTGTATTTTTTCATGTTCAACAATATTTTTTGGATAATCTTTACCAATAATACAGCCTGCTGTAGTTTGAACTGATTTCGGAGCCTTCCAAGGTTCATAAATGAAGGCAGTAGGATACTTTTTCAGTTCAGGAACATACTTCCTAATGTACAGACCTTCTTTGTCAGTTTTCTTACCAAAAGCCACAGGACTGTAAACTCTGAAAAATTTATAGAAGAAAGCAGAGGCTGAGAGCCACATCCAATTACCTGCATTCAATGACCAATCATAATCAAGCAAGTAATCTTCAAACACTTTAGCTCCTTCCTCCCAAGATATCCATAAATCACCCCTGGTAAGGAAACAAGCCACCATATGTCGGGCTAAGTGATGAATCCAACCTTCTTGTTTCAGTTGACGCATGATAGCATCTACAAATGGATACCCAGTCCTTCCTTCTGCCCAAGCTTTTAAATGCTCATCATTCTTGCCCCAAGGTATTTGCATGCAAACTGGATTCCCAATCATTTTATCAAAATTTTTAGTTCCTGCCCCTGCTGTATAGTAAAACTCTCTCCACATCAGTTGTCCCATTAAAGACACTGGTGGTTCTGAATGAGGCACTCCATTTTCAGCTTCTTTTAGTTTGTGATAAAATAACTTAGCTGATAAACAACCATGGCTTATATATGGACTTAAAACTGTAGTGCTTGGCTCTATGCTGTTAGGAGATGAGTTGGGCTTCTCAAACTTACATACCCATTCTCTTCTCGCCATATACATATGCAACCTCCTAACACCTTCAGTTTCTCCACCTGGAAATTTTAAAGGCTCTAAGTCAGAGTTATCTACTTGTAATTCTTCGAGACTTGGAACATCATATTTTTTTGAGTCATTATCTTTAGTTTTGCAAATATCTAAAATCGGTTTTGTAATTTCAACGCATTCTTTGACTCGCACATCTTGTACCAGAGAAAGGAATTTCTGATAAGTCATAGGTACACAGCCATTGTTTTTCTTTAATACACTGTGAACATCATAAACAGTATGCTGTACTCTTTTAACTATAAAAATGTCTTTCTCCTCTGCAATCTTTTCTATTATTTCATCTTGTTCCACATATATTGGATCAATATCAACCTGGCAAGTCAAAAATTTTACCTGCCATTGGTCAAAGAGTTTTGGTAAGTCATCAATAGCATTTCCTTTAATGCAATATAGTCTGGATTTAAGCTTCTTCAAATTAGCATCCAGATCTTGAAGACTTTGTATTAGAAATCTTAACCTGTTCAACCCTACCTTGTTTTTAATGTCTGGATCAATAAAATATACCGGTCTTAAATGATGCTTACGATTCTCTGCCTGGAATTTATAAGTGGTTTCACATTATGCATGATTCTTCTTCTTCCAATACTTATTCAAATTTCAAACAATATGCTTTGAAACCTACCTCGTTCATTGCATTACGAAGCGCAAGATTATCATGAATACGTAAGTCTAACCGAAACCAATGTATAACCGAGGGCACTTTAGTCATACTGATAATTTGTAACTTTATTTTAACTGTAGCTATACCTGATTTAAATGAGAGTCTAAGCCACAAAATAGCTGGTGTTTCTATGTCTATAATTAAGCGCGTAGCAAATACGCAATGCGAATCGAATTATCTTTTCTGGCTACCTGATTTAACCTTATATACGATACTTTACTAAGTTATTCTAGGGAAATTAATTGACGCAATTAAATTAAACCCGCGAACTGGTTTTGTTTTGACACATGACCTTATTTTGACATTTGAATATAGATTAGATACTTATTCATTATAAAAAAAAGATAAAAAAATTACTACAGTTGTACACGTGCTAATTTAAGGTCCGATCGAAGTTAAGAAGACTTGCAAGAATCTAGTTAGAAAAAAAAACTAATACTTTTTGTATGCTGACATATTGATAACGATATCGTTATCACAATAAATACACAAGGTTAATTTAATATCATTTATGAAATATATGTATTTTGAAAATCTAAATTAATATTTTCAAAATCAATATATTTATGTCTTTATGTATTTTGAAAATCTAAAAATTATATTTTCAAAATACACAAAAAAAATGTGTAATTCTGTTCGGTATCGGATATCATTGAATTATTTCTAAACGAAAGCATAAAAATGGAAACTGATTTCCTGGTTGTCATAGTAACCAATCAACCAACTAACTAACAATGATTGGTTCTATATAGATATATTATATGGGTAATTTCCCCAGATTGGTCAATCAACACAACCAAATCCAGTGACAGTTAGATGAACCAATTAACATTAAACTACAAGTCTGAAGTATGGTGCCCATCACAACCAACAAAGTTTCTGTCAAAATAATTTATTAAAAATATCGTAAACATTGGATCCATTTACACGAATTTGCAGAGAAATTGAGAATGAGATAAACAATGTCAGATGTATGCAATAAATGAATAAGGAGTCATGCTTTCGGCCATGTGACGCTGCAACATGCCAAAAATTATCGAGTTGACAGTTGAAATAGATATACAAAAAGTAAGATTTATTTCAGTTAAAGATTTCTTGATGAATAAGAAGACGGTTACTCAAATTACAACTAGGATTACTTTCTTACTCATGAAATAAGTTTGTTCGTATGCTACTGTCCTATAAACTAAACTAAAGCGTTGCTCATGCAGCACCCAACATTATCACCATTCTATATGATGTTTCCCCATAAGTGAGCTCTAACCATTGATAGCTTGCAATCACTACTATGGTGAGATTAAAAGACAGGGTTGCCAAAAACTGAGCATAGTGCAATTGCAACTTAGTGTATTCTGTGTAGTATCTATAAGAATGTATGTATGGTATATGGGGCCCAACCAAGACTTTTGGAGCCAAGCCAATCTCACCTGCAAGTCGGTATACCTGCTGATTGTTGGAGGAGGCTCCGGCGCAGGCTTTTCTTTCGGAATTGGGAAATAAGACAGCAATGGCTCCCTTAATTAAAAGCCAGACCAAAAGGAGGAGAAGGAGTAAGCGGACTGGGCTTCATGGTCAAAGCCTCGGGTGCAACCAGGAACAATGCCAAGATTATGATGGGTAGGGTCTATCTATACAAAATAATTGAATTTTTTACAGCTTTTATAAAAATCTAGTATAATGTTTTCAGGTATCATGTCCTGGTGTGTGGTTATGTCAAGGTGGTCGTGTCTGTTTGACAGTTTTCGCCCTTGGCACCAGCTACCAGACATGTCTTCTCCCACCAGTCTTCCCCCTTATGTTCAAGGATGTTTTCTACTTCAAAAAACGTTTCCAAGAGTCCTGTGCACTGAATAACATCTGTTGTTTATTGAGTGAGTGAAGTCAATATTTTTTCAATAAAAAATATGGAATTAAATAAAAGTAATTGGAGTTCACTCTCATACTCTTTCTCTTAAATAGATTTATTTTGGCTTATGAGGGAAAGCATGTACTTGAGCCTCATCTATTAAATATACAGGTGTACCAGCTAGCAGATGACATTATCTTGGGCCCCAAAGATTATAGACCCTACACATTTGGCTGTTTGATATTATTACTCGTGCTAAACATTATTTTTCTTACAGAGGATGAAACAATATACTGTGAGTTGGTACAGTGTGGTACAAAATGTGCAACAGAAGAATGTATGGTTCTGGCTCAATACCTCGGTGCAATGAATGATGTGCTGTTCCCCCCCAACATGTGCTCCAATGACGGTGTAGATCTGCTCATGAGGAGGTCTAAAATTTTCCCTGTAAACATTTTTTTCTGTATTCCTAGATCATTTTGTAGGTTGTTGCCAAAATGTACGAACTGTATAAAATTAATTTCACAAAAGTAATGAGTGATGACTACAGTTTGAGTTGTAATTACATATTGCATGTATTGGTTGGTTTATGAATAGATCTTGGACTCTTTGTGCTAAGTGGTAATGTATCTTATTTAGATCTATTTGGTTGATTGTTAACAAGGCAATTTTTGATAACTTGTGGGCTGGTACATTTTGCTATAAAATTTGGTAAAATTTGTGGTTAGTGATTAAAATACAAAGCTTTTAGTAGGTATACGTTCTGTTAGTGGCAAAAGTGTATAAAAAAAAACTCGTCTTGCTTGCTATACAACCTTTTACGCAAACCAGAAATTGAAATTGGAAAAGTCAACATCCAGGATCTGACTTGAACCTGTGCCCAGTCCCTAAGTTACCTGGACACAGGTATACGCAGCTCAGCCTGGATAGCTGAAATTCTCGTCTACATACATCTCAGGGCGATTTATTTTATTAATACTGGTCACCAAACAATGAGTAGGTACCACTACAATGATAAAAAAAAATTCTCAACACTAATTAAACTTAAATTTTTAGGGTATCTTATCACCCAAAATTGAGATAGCAACAAAAGTTCGGATAGATGAGGTGTGGGATCAGCCACCTTGCCAATTTGATTCCAGTATTAAAGTAGATGAGTGTCATTGTGCAGTTAAATCTAATGGACCTAGACAGAAGCAAGTTTGCCACTCAGCTGGATACCATAGGTAATACCTATTATATAAGGTGTCACAAAATTAGGTCTCTGAATTTGGTGAGATGACTTGGTATCGACAAAATATGTATTTGAAATTTGGGTAAAATAAAAAAAATATAGAAAAACAAAAAAAAAAATAAAAAAAACACCACCAGCGACCAGCGGCACGTGACGCGACGAGCACACGTGACGCTGGTCGTGATTTAGGTATTTCCCACGAATCCGCTTGTAGAATACTGCGAGGAGAAGGACTACACGCCTTCCACGTGCGTCACGGGCTCGTCGCGTCACGTGACACTGGTCGCTGGTGGTGTTTTTTTTTTTTCATTTTTATTTTTTTTATATATTTTTATTTTTATTTTACCCTATATATTTTTTTTGTTTCAAATACATATTTTGTCGATACCAAGTCATCTCACCTAATTCAGAGACCTAATTTTGTGACACCTTATATATGAATGAGCAAAAGAATTCTTTGACCAAAAATCATTCAAAAATTACTACAAATGATTTACAGTCAGTGTAAAGGAAAGCACTTCATATTTTTTATTCATTCAGCCATATTGCCGGTTTTTTACCAGGGGTCCGCTTTTTACCCGTAAAAAAACCCGTAAATACACACTTAATTGTTTAAGTTTTTTCTTCTGTCGACACTCCCGGAGTGCCACTGCCTTTTTTTTTCATTATTATACACACTAGCTTTTTTTACCTTTCAAATTGTAAAATATTTTTTCCAATAAGTGCAGTGGTACTGAATATTAACTACCACAAACATAAACAAACTGACAAAAATCATCCTCTCTCTTTATAATATAGACAGGTATTATACTGGGCATTATGCTTGTTGGACATGTTAATGGTATAAAACAATAAATTTAAGGGTCAGGTGCAATCCACGAAACACTTCAGCTTCAAGGTCATCATCATGTTCAAGGTCGCGATCAGCCGGGTCCAGCTCACTCAACAGTATCAAGAAAAAGGCTGACCACTGCAGTTGTACCAAGTATGTATTTTATTGAATTTTTGAACAGGAAGAAAGAATAATTTTAATTCATTCGCGGATGGTTTCTTTATATATATAGAAGTGCAGATAGAAGGTCTGTCCACTAATGGAGAATGGGTTACCACAAATCAGACCGGTCCATAGATAAGTATTTAAGTCCTCAGGGACACAGCAGTCTTAAGCTGCTGGTCTCCCAATAATTTTGGGCCTGTTGGTCTTTTTTGTTAGTTATGCATCAAAGTGCTAATAAAAAAAGTATTGTGAAGCCATAGACATGCCATTAAATAATTTTGAACTCGTGATTATCATTTACTAGCTGTTGCCCGCGGTTCCACCCGTGTGGAATTCTGTTCGTGTTCTCGCAACGGTAACCTATTCCCGAGATAAAAAGTAACCTATGTGTTATTCCGGAATATAATCTATCCCTGTACCAAATTTCAGCCAGATCCTTTCATCCGTTTTTGTGTGTAAGAGTAACAAACATCCATACATCCTCACAAACTTTCGCGTTTATAGTACTTAGGTATTTATTAGTAGGATTGTAGCACCCAAAGTCTGGCAAGATTGCGTTTAGCGATTCTAACCTAACCTAACACTTTATAGTGGCGTGCCCAAAATAATGTACCACGTGCCATCAATGGTACGCCATCCCTGACCTTAGGATATTGCGCTGTGTTAAATTTCGATAAGGAAGTTTTTAAGTGGGTATATATTATTATAAATAGAATAAAAAATTGCAGCACATTGTCCAGTGATCCAAATAGAAATTAAAGTTACATCCACTCCACTGGCGTCAGTGGTGGATTTTCTCAAAATACTTCAGTACTGTTCAATTCACTAGTGAAGCAGACGATGTATCCTAACATAGTTGCTAATGTCACAAGATCCATAGTGCTATTTGCTCCACTGGTGGATCCTGGTTGACTTAAGGGTAGTATCTACATCTTTTTTCCTCATTCCTTTTCTCCTCTAGGCCTATACCATGCCCGCCGCCCCGACCTTCTTCATGTGCGAGTCGTCCGCCTTTGTGTCGCAATTATTGTGGATATAGCGTGCATAATTCAGCCCGCGATCGAAGTCCATGGCTTAGGGATGAGAAGTACGAGGATCTCAGTGATGAGAACGTGACAAGGTGAAGTGTAATGCTTATGACGTGAATACGTCCTTATAATTGCTTTCATAGGGAGGCATTAATAAAAAATTAATGATAACAAAATCAGGAGAAACAGTTTGGTACTATCATCTCTATCCAAAATTCAATTACATCACTGTATAACTAAAGGATCAAAGAATGTATTACGCTAAGTAACGACTGTGACACATCGCGTGTGGCGGAGTATGGAGCACCGCCATATTAAGGTTTTTTTGCTGTGTACGTACAGACGTATTCACGTACAACATACGGCCGTGTCCATGACACAGCCATATTCTATTATTTTTTACAAGAGTCTCAGTCGCTTACCACACGTTTGCGTAAACACCTCTTATGACTTCAGTAGTTGGATGCTTAATTCTAATCTGCATAGGATTTCAATAAGATTGGTCTGATCTTGACTTGAGGATTCAGGGGTACCTGAGATATTTACATAGTTACTAAAAAACCTAAATCATCAGAATCAGACACTTAAATAAACAAAAACCTTCTCCTTTCTTTAATTGTATCTATAAAAATACGCGTACCTAATCACATTAAAAAAATACTTATAGAAGTATATTGATCGCATATTTAAGTTCAGTAGCTTTAGTTTTAGTAAAGTGTGTAATAACGATGTTTTGTTCCCATAGTTCTCAACGCCGCCGTGCGGATTCCAAAAGCCGTTCGGGCTTGTCCGAGTTACGTGATTATTACGTGTACAACGTACAAACACCTTCCCCACTACAGGGAAAATCATCCGGTTACAATGAATACTACGTACACAGTGATGAGCTAATAAGGTGAACATTAGGAGCTGTACAATGATAAATAGTCTGGTTGATTTAGTTAGTATTAGGCCGTCCGTTGCCGAATGCGTCTCACGAAAGTGTGCGCCCGCACTTCGTGCAAGTCGTATGTATTTTTTACACGAAATAGGCACCCGCATGCGTGCAAACGCATGAGGCAGCGGACGCCCATGCGTTAGCACGCATGGGGCGCCTGTTTCGTATGCGACTATATTGTATACTTATTATTTGTACTACTCTAGATCAAACTCTTATCACAACCCTTCGAGCACCTTCTTTAACTTATATATACTTATAAGGTGTCACAAAATTAGGTCTCTGAATTTGGTGAGATGACTTGGACAAAATATGTATTTGAAATAAAAAAAATAAAAACATCGGGTAAAATAAAAATAAAAATATAAAAAAAAAATTAAAAAAAACACCACCAGTGACAAGCGTCACGTGACGCGACAAGCACACGTGATGCTGATCCGCTTGGAGAATACTGCGAGGAGAAGGACTGTACACCTACCACTTTCTGCGGGTGCAAGAGCTCCTTACCACAGATTTTGATCCGCGGTTAAGATTTTGGTGGTTAGTGGAAGATCCAACGAGAATTTTTTTGTGGACAGACGAGTCCACTTTTACAAGAGTGGGCTTGTTTAATATTCACAATGCACACTGGTGGTGTTTTTTTTAAATAATTTTTATATATTTTTTTTTATTTTACCCGATTTTTTTTTTTGTTTCAAATACATATTTTGTCGATACTAAGTCATCTCACCAAATTTAGAGACCTAACTTTGTGACACCTTATATATCTGGATCACCCAAAATTTGACTGATAGGAAATGCCTGCGGCATTAAGGCCGCCTTTGTACAATTATTTTACTTAATATGCTATTGTATAAGAATATTCACTAGCAGGACATAAGAAAGGTTGGATGGACTGTGTGAGAGATGATACTTAGGTATGGCAAGGAGCTTCCGGGAAAGGAGTGCGTGTTGGGTGTCATAAGTAATATAATTATCGGTAGTTTTTCAAATTTAATTATTCATTCTAACCATCGTGATTGTAGTGTAAAACATTATTTAGTGAGCTTGTATAGGACAGCATTATTATGGAAAGAAATAGTCTACTGATCACCTGAGCACCTATTAATTTAGATTAGTATAAATTTAGTATTCCTCTTGTTATAGGTGGAAGGAAGGTAGTACTTTTCGTTGATTATTTTTTAAATGTGATTGATGAAAAACATCTATCGGCTCCGCCAGCACGGAGGTCAATTATCGGTTTTGGTCATATCTCCGGTTCTACTTAACCAATTGCAATCAAACATACGGCAGATTTTAAGACTGACCAAGACCTTTATAATAGAAAAACACGCATCAAGATCCTTTCAGTAGTTTTTCGTCCATCACAAACAAACAGAGAAACAGACAAATAGCCAAGAATTCCAAAATAAAAATGTTTCTGTTCTGGTTCGTTCATTTAAAATAACCCAAGTAGTTTTTTAAATATCTCCAATTTAAAGACACAATTAATTTACAATTTTATAATAGTATAGATTTATTGATTGTATCTATTACCTACGTCCAATTTTTAGAGTACAAAATATTTGTAATATCGTAATATGATTAAATTCGGTTTTTACAGATCCACAGATGATGTATTGGACGCTGCAGAACAGATGCCTATGAGAAGCACAAACGAAGACCAAACAAAGAAGGTAATACTAGAAAGCCGTTATATCGAACAAGGTAACTGTAAAATTGCTCCAAAAATTAATTCTAAGATTTACTTGAGAGCGAAGACAGCCCCGTGTGTTTGCGAAATTTGTAGAAGGTATCATGAATTGTTTCATGCTAACTAATCATGAACAAAATAGATTTTTAACTCTTCCCTATTACAGTGTTTCGATCTTACAGTTTAATATTAGGTCGTTGCATATGAAATTGCCGTTTTTCTTGAAGAAATTGGAGGAAACCCAATTTCCAGTACTAACATTTTTGCATTTTTTTTAGGAATGACAAATCCAAATTGCATGATTTTTTTTGTGTATGAATGATATTAAGCTAATGATGTTAAGCTAACAAACAGCAACTTTTATTATATTTTTGAAAAGTGACGGCTGTTAAGTAATACGAAATTTATCATCAAAATGGATAGCATTTAGGAAGTACTGTTTTTGAAGATCGAATTAATTTATCAAGCGGCCCAAACAAAACTTAATACAGAGTTGTAAAATCATAATCAACTTTCAAACAAAATATAAATAATGGAAATAGCTATTAAATTACAGGAATAACGAACTCATGAATTTGTAAGAAAATCGGCAATTTCATAGGTATTATATAAAATCCACCAATTTCAAATCTTTCTTTTACCTATATTAATTTTAGCGCTACTTGTTTCAAAATAGTAGGTATTGCATTCACATATCAATGTAACAATACAACAAAATGTAAAGTATCGTCTTGACTGTCGGTCGTCAATTTAATATCATAGCTATCTAGTTGAAGCTGTTGTTATATACCTATATGGTGTATATATTATACTATGAGCTTTAAATTGATTTAAACGCTTTTGTAATTATCAGATAATGCAGCAAGGTGATTTTATTAGTTGTTATCTATAATATCTTCTATCGACTGCCCCAGTTACTAAATCTTTATATATAAAAATGAATTGCTGTTCGTTAGTCTCGCTAAAACTCGAGAACGGCTGGACCGATTTGGCTAATTTTGGTCTTGAATTATTTGTGGAGGTGCAGAGAAGGTTTAAAAGGTGAATAAATATGGAAGTTGTTATCGATTGAGGCAGTACCAAGTCTGCCGGGTCAGCTAGTATCTTATAAATGTAAGTGCACTTATAGAATGATATAATAATGTTATGTCTAAATATGTCACAAATTAATTTCACAGGATTTAGCAAATTTAGCATAGTACATGTTTAAAAAGTTATTTGTACAATCAGGTCATATCTAGTTATCTTTACAATACTTCTCATGTTCATTACTTATTGAAAATATTATAAGGCTCCGCGTATACGAGAATTTCAAGAACTAGGACAGGACCTAAGGTTGCTAAATTTTATAGAGTATTCTCACTTATAAGACTGATGTTTTAGGTAACGCCCTGAATGTAACATTTTTCCAATTAAGATTTACATTTAAATTCTTAAACATTTATTTAAAACTATTGAAAATATTGAATGTAAATTAATTATTGCAATACTAATTGCAACAATCAAATGAAGTGTTTTGTTCAATATTTTAGTATATAAATTAAATACATTATTGAAATTATTATTAAATTAGGATACAAGAATAATTTCAATTATAGATAAAAGATTGTAAATGGTTTTTAGATTTGCGTAATTTCTATTATATTTTGATTAGTGATATACAAATCATTGTTAGTATTGTTTTAAGTTATTATAATTAATTAAAATCATTGTGTTCAAATATCATAATATATTTTAAATGGATAAAAAATCGTTATAATAATTATGTTCCTCGTTTGTGTAAACAGTAAATCATGAAATAAAACGAATTAATAATTAAATAACTATTTTATTTATTTTATATATAGTTTTGACGATAGGGTAACTTAAGAGTAATTTATAATTAAGTGATATGGCGTCACTTTATTAACTAATTTGACAATTAAACTTATGATTATAAACTTAATCCGAAGATTACTATTATGTTATTAATTAATGATTTTATCTACAATTTTTCGGATCCTTTTTCTACTGGAATGGAGTGGGGGTAACATGATTCAGTGGGTTTGTAACATCAAAAGTCTATATCATTATAGCTCTTGGGTCTCTGAAATGAACATTATAATGATTGTAGAACAATCTTGTTTCATTCAAATTATGATTAATTCAATAAGACTATGTAAAAGTACATATTTCTATCGTATTTACAAAGGCAATATTTATTCTAACATCTTGGCCACATTGCCAGGTTAGAAAAAATAACTAGATAGGAAATCCGTGACCAAACAAGATAGCCATCAATCATTGAATATTCTCACATCAAATAATATCTGTAGGTCCGTTTGGAATCCTTCATTTAATAGATTTACATGATTTAATCATTAAAACAGTTACAATTTATGCTCAATGTAAGTACAATTGGAAACAAATAAGCTTTTCAACACAGTCCACATTTCGAGAAGCACCATTTGACTAATTGTGGCCATTATACCCTCAGTGTATATTGCCCGAACTACATTTGTGCTAACATTATTTTATACTAGTAAGAGGAAGAAAAGACAAAGGACTGATGAAATATTTAGTTCATCACCATCATCATATCAGCGTAGGAAGTCCACTGCTGAACATAGGCCTCCCCCATCGACTTCCATTTCGACCGGTCTGTAGCGGCCTGCATCCACCGAGTCACTGCGATCTTTGCTAGGTCGTCTGTCCACCTTGCGGGAGGCCTTCCTACGTTATTAATACGCTTCCTAATATTTAGTTACCATGACGCAATCTTCAAGTACCTACCTAATTCATAATTGCGTCTAGTCATGGTATCGAGACATATAAAGGGTTATTTAACCATAAATTCAAAGAAGCCCAATATACATATTACAACTATATAGTATTTTATTTTTATTTCTCTTTAGATAAATTCGATAGATCATTCACTAATATATACGTACTATGAATTAGTACTTTAATATTATTTATTATACCTACCTATTGATATGGACGGAAGACCTATAGTTAGCTTTTTTTAACAATAAAGTTGAACTAACCTAATTATATATTTTTGTTATTATGACAATTTATACCTTTGTACATTGTTCGACTTCTATATTTATTTAAACATCATTATTATTATTAATTACTATTAGATAATCTGCTCTAAAATAATCTAAGAGTACATTTTGACACATGGGATTGACATAAACTAGACACAGAACGTAAGCCTTGACTGATTTGAACTAAAAATAAAACAATTCTAAAATTAGAAGTTATTAGTTAAACTATTTTTAAATAAGGAATAATGTATAATATTGAGTTAAAGGTGTGTAACGCGACATATTTCAGTTTAATAACTGAAATTAGTCGCAATTAATTTAAATATGGCGTGATTATTTCTTTCTGCGAGACGTCCTAAAAAGGTTACGTTCTATCATTTTCATTTTGGAATTTTAGTGTTGTTACATTTTAATTGTTAAGGTGGTAAAGCTTAATCGGTTCCTACGACAAATCGTAAGTTAGCAAGGGAGTTGCTAAACCAGAGATCAAAAATCGATATTTCATAATTTCATTTGTTACCTACCTGAAATCGGTTATTCTCACAATCGATTCGTAGACACCCAACGCTAAACGACAAATGTCAAAAGGTATCTTTTAAATTACTCAGACTGTAATATTGAGCTAATTAATTTTGTTTTAACTGGGAGGCTTGTCAAGAAACTAAGCTGGGTTTTTATGCCACATATATGAATATTTAGAGATAGGTCTAAAAAATCAATATGGTCATGCTTTAAGTTCTCGATCAGCCTCTACAAACATGGCTTTTTAACTATCCCTAATTAGAGCATATTTACATGTTAATTCCGCCGAGTGTATTAGGACTGTGTCATTTACTCTAAATTGACTGACATTTATCAATTCTATTGAACATTCTATTAAGCTTGCAGTAAAAAAGCTCTCAATGTTCTAAGTGATAATAAAAAGGAGTAAGTAAATTAAAAAAGTAACTCAAGCAAATTGAAACGCAAATTATATCTTGGATTGATTTAATTTACCCACCCTATTTAAAAATCCCATTATAACCAAAAGAATCTGTTTTTATTACGAGACTCCATTTAGGTTACAAGATCCCATTTCTATTACGAGATTTTATTTTAACAACAGGACTCCGTTATAATTAAAGGCCCATTTCAATTATAACTACTATTCAAATCATAATTCCCATTCAAATCATAATACTCCGTTTTAATTAATTAAAAGACTCTAGTTAATAAGACCTCGTTATAAATAAAATCCATTTAAATAGTAATTTTCATTTAAATCATAATCATTTAGATCATAAGACTTCATTTTAATTAATTACAAGTCTCCATTTAAATTAAATATACCATTTCAATTAAAAGACCACATTTAAACTAAGAGTTATTGTATGTTAAATAAATCTATTTTATGTGCGGTGGACGTTTATAATCGTATAACAAATAGATTTCTGATTCAATATGGCGCTCAATATGATATTTAATTTATATTTTTGATTTTAGAATATATATCTATACCTCTCAAGGGGTGTTAACACTAATCTTATGTCCTTTCATAGCAGCCCGTTCCTTGCTCTTGGCGTACTTAGTACAGTCAGTAACGAATGCTATGAATCCTATAAAAGCAAATACTCCGTAAAATACAGCCAGTGATATGAGGAAACTTTCACTGTTCCATTCCCATATTTTGTCAGATCGAATGTAGTCGTAATTCGAAAGTACTTGAGTGCCGTCAGGTGTGGGACAAGGAGATTGAACAATAATGTCTCGGTAGGACTCCTGTAACAAATAAATACATAATTTAATTCAATTTTATGTACACCGAATTTTTTAATTATAAATTGAAGAGAATTTTAAATTTTAATTAAAATTTTAATTATTAATTTTCATTCAGAAATCATCATCTTCTTTTGACCTTGACTGTATTTATTGACTGACGAACTTATTCGTCTTTGAGACAGATGCTGAACATAAAAAGATCGTATATGAAAAAAAACTCACCTGTTTATTCTGACACCTAATATCTTTACTAATACTGCTTTTGAGGGCTGTTTCACTCAACTCCATCATAAGTAACTCCGGAAGAGTCCACCTAGATGGCGACACGTACTTCAGCCACATGACGTAATCAGGCAGGTCTTTCTGGTGTAACAGCACGCCATTGACCAGGGTACTGAGTAGCAGGTAGAACCCGGTTATTGCTGTGGCAGTCTTCTCCATTGGCACAAGGAATATTGTCGCTCGACATAACATTTGTATACTTATTAGATACAGCAACATGTAACCTGAAAAAGTCATGGGAGTTAAGTAGATAAAGACTTTAGTAGGTAGTTTTTGCTATCTTCACGGCATTGTTGTATTAAACTGACTAATAATCGTGAAGAATAATTCTGTAAGGGTAGCAGTTGTCGGGGAGCAGTACTGTTAGCGGACTTTTGCCCAATCACGAACGACCGACCAATGTCATTGCTGTTTGTGATAAGGGCAATAGTACGCTGACAGCGCTGAAATTAGGATCCTCGAATAGGTATACACCATGAAAAGTAGCAAAAAGATCATTGGAAAGTCGCATGCAATTTTGTGATAGTTTCCATTTTAAGACTAGCTCTATGTAAATTTTGGTTATAAAGCATTGTCCACATTTACTAAGACTGTAAAAATAGCTAGTGCCCTACATGCTATAGAAAAAGAAAATTACAATAAAAATGATTTAAAGGTCCTTAAATATTTAAATTTGCTGTTCTAGGTAAGTATATAAGTCTGAGCTAGAACTTCTAGGAAATTTACCTAAATATAAATAAAATCCTTCGAACGACATGAGCGATTGTGCGTACAGTCCACTCATGGCGTAGCTAGGCACCAAGTACGCGAGCCACGTCAGCCCCGCAGACCACAGCTCCAGGAATTGCTGTAACATTAATGGCTCATTTAAATAAAAACCGGCCAAGTGCAAGTCGGGCCCGCACGCCGAGGGTTCCGTACAAACCTGTAGGTATATAAGTAAAATTTCACCCATCACGACAATCGAGTCATCGCTATGGTAGTAGTAACTTTAAAATTTTCAAAAATATTTTTTATTAAATGATGTAACTAAAAATTTACAGTTTTCGCAATTTTTCCTTTATCTGTACTATAAGACGTTACTTCGTACCAAATTTCAAGATTCTAAGTTCCCGGGAAGTACCCTGTAGGTTTTGATTCCCGTGCGAGTTTCGAAAATTTGCGGCATAAACGGCTGTATCTTTTGATTGCTTTGGCTTAGAAGTTTGATTTTTTTCACAGCTGCAAGGGACAGTAGACCTGAGTATTAGATATAAATTTCAGTTTGATGCCTCCCCGCGTTCCTGAGAAAAACGGTCTTGACAGACGGACGGACGGACAAAGAAGTGATCCTATAAGGGTTCCGTTTTTTCCTTTTGAGGAACGGAACCCTAAAAACAAAATTCAGTAACTAGCAGATAGACCTGACCTGCTTTTCGCAAATTCTTGTGGTGCTTTGAAAATGAGGTCTTATTTTTTCACGTGCGGAAACCCCCTTAGGCTTTATCTCACCGGGGCTAATGGGTATGTCGGGCTAAAACCGCACGGTGTTTCACCACATCTGCCTTTGTGGTCGAGGGACCAGGTAGCCCTAGAGTGGATAGCACTGATTTCCCTACCGGCCTAGGCCTTTAACATTAGAGACCCTGACGTGTTGTTGGGAATCAAATCCTCACTACTTAAAATATATTTTTCAGAGTATTTCGGTACTCACATCTAATAGTATGAAGACAGTTCTGGTGTACAACCCCACGCTTATGTCTCTTTCCACGTGGTGACGCATCGAGCTGGCCTCACGAGCGCTCAGCCAGAGCAGTATCGGCCACACTGTCAGACACATCACTGTGTAATGGAAGCCCACTCGGTCATTTTGAGTTAACTGTGAACAAAAAATGTAAGGAATTATAGATCAGACCTACCAGTTTCATTCGAGTCCATGACCCTTCGAACCTAGGCTGTGAGGCAGTGGAAAAATGATTCGCAGCAGCGTGCGTCGCAGGGACGGCGTTCGAGGGGTGTGTGTTGGGTAACCTCCTCGAGTGTCGCTCCGATTCCGATCCCGCTGCAGTCCGGGGGGAACGGAATCGGAGCGGCCGGTACACCCTGGGCGGCGGTCAATGGCTTCCCCTTCACCCCTTCATAGGGTTGGCATTGATCGTCGGCCAATACCCAACGTGGCGGGAAAACATCGCTCTCCGTACTCCTCTGCTTTCAGAGGAGACAGGATGAGCGATGCTGTTAGTGGTGAGATGGCCCAGGGTCAGCCGGGGTGCGAGGGATATGCTCTATGGGTAACCTTACACCCCGGCGTCTGAAGACCCAAGACGGCGTGCGGTTTTAGTCGGTGCAAGCCCGACATAACCGCCCCCGCTGGCCGGCGGGGGGGTATCCGAAGGGATTTCCGCAAGAAAAAAAAAGAAAAGGGACGGCGTTCGAAACTTCATATGTATCCCTATTTGTATAGTCGTAATATTTTGACTGTAGGGTTTGTGTGTGATATCACATGGAATCAACAATTATAAAAATATTATATTATAGACAAGCACCGTTTTGATTCTACGGTTTTCAAAATAAAAATCTGATTTACTTTAACTGTACCGGCATTTAAAGTTAAGTAATAAAAAATCCATAAAAAAACCAGTGGACTAATTTCCACAAATTATAGAATCAAGTTATTACGTACCCTCGAGTCGGTGGCTGGCAGATCCCAGAACACAGTGCCGGTAATGAGTGACATGATGGCTGCGAGGAGTACTCGACTGATCACATTTGATAGGGTCGTCATCTGAGTGAATACTAGGCTTTTTCTGAAAACAAAAATCATATTGATTATGGCTTGAACTTGTACAAAAATCAAGGACTGAATAGTAAACTCAATAATGATATTTTGAAATGCTACTGGGGCTCTCCATCATAGATATGGTAACCGAATCTGTAACTAAATACTTAATAATTTATAATTAGTCTTACAAGGGCCCCTTAACTTACGTTAACAGTGCCCTTGGGGTCCAGTATAATGGCTCTGACATAAGAAAGCAGAAGTAGTTTAGCGATCTGGATAGATGGGAGCCCCACCAAGATCTTCGGGGCGCCTATGTCACCCTCATCTGCTAGCCGGTAATCCTGCTGATTAACGGACAAAGCTGGCGCAGGCTTTCCTCTCGGAGTTGGAGCGGGGGGGGGGGGGTCAGACGGTAGTCGCTTCTGTAAAATCTAAAATAAGCCGAATCAATAGAAAGAGTTGGAGAGTGGGCTCCAAACAACGTTGATGAAGCGGTTTAGTAATATATTAACGCCATGGTCAACGTTAGGTTCCTTGACCTCACCGACCTCCGTCCTCCATAAGCGCAGGCCGGCGTGTGACAGCAGAAGCAGGCCGGCACCTCCGGGGCTAGATGGGGTTGACAGTAATGTAAGTACATTACACTCACTGTATCAAAGCATTCGCCTGCACGAACACGTTTTGGGTAGAAGAGGGGGCAGGTAGCGGCACGGGGGGCGGGGGATCTGGTGGGGAGTGTGCGCTTGCGAATACGCCCGCCAGAGCTTCGATGCGACCAGATGATTCCAGCATGGCGGCTGCTGATAGCTCGTCCAAGGTTACTAGATCCACTGCAATAAACAGAAATAATTATATTTTTGACTGTTAGAATGAAAAATAATGAACAGCATAGATGACTCTGTATGTACCTTGAGTGTGTGCATATTTGCTAGCTTGTCCCGGAGGCCATTTGTCAGTAATCAGGAGCTAAATGTAGGTTAGGTTAGGTGCTAAAGTTAGGTAGTTTTTTTTTTTAAATGAGATGTTACCTTAAGGCTCTCTTAAGGCAATATATCTCGTACATTATTACTGCCCTGCAGAATTCGTTCCTTATTAGCGGCACTATCGAAGGGTGCAATAATGGTGGATGACAGGTGACATACCCTGATACAAACAGGGTGTGTTCTTTTTTTCCTAAAATTTGTTTTTTTTTCCAAGGTTTGATTCCTGGCTAGGAATATTGATTTTCCAAAATCCAAATGATGCAGCTTTAGTTTTTATCAATATCGCCAGGAATCAAACACGTAACTTATATATTTATATTAATTTAAAAAAGCACACTCTGTATGATCAAGCCATTCGATAGTGCGTAGTTGATATCTGGCGATACTGGGATATTGGACCAGATGATGATGATGAGTAACTTACAATAATAATCAGAAGGATTCTTGAATGCTGGACAGGGATAATCGATGGAGGCAAAATATGGCAACATATCCCTTCTATAACCGCTGAACATCGTTCTACCGGCTGATATTAACACCACCTAGAAGAATACAATACATTAGTAATGAGTAAGTAATTTGGGTGAATGGGGTATGGGGTCCGACCTAGAAGTTTGGGCCCAAATGCCGACCTCTGTGGTGTAGCCAACTGTAAACAGTTCGACTAGGAAGTCAAACGTCGTAGGTGCGATTCCCAGTCATTGCAAATACTTGTATGAATGAATATTTGCATTGGGAGGTCAGATGACAGTCGCTCTGGCAAAAGTCAAGATAAGTCAAATTAAGAGTAAGAGTAGGAGCGTGGATCCCAGGCTCCAAAGTGCAACTGGGATTAACGCTGACTATGACTTTATAATGATCAATAGAAGCCTACGCTACACTTCAAACACATTCGTTTGCGGATCTTCCGCGTCGGACCGCCAATACATGTTATTGCATATAAATTACGACGCAACGGGGCGACCGATACGCGCAGTATGCTCTTTAATTGTCATTCATATTCAAAAACTTGCATTGGCGTTCCGACGCGGAAGATCTGCGACGGTTTTTCCGTCGAGAATAAATGCCGAAAGAGATGCTATCTTACCTTTGTAAGCATCGCGAAAATCTCGTAAGTGGGTGGATGCAGTGACATGATCACTACGCGACCTGTACTGGCCCAGTTCCTCAGGTATTCGACTAAGAAGAACGTGTCAAATATATCCATCTCCTTCGTTGGCTGGTCCAGTATTAGCACCGCCATATCGAGGAGAAGTTGGCAGGCTACGTTGAGACGACGGATTTCGGAGCGAGTTAGACGGCCAACGTTCGTGTCTCGGACTTGTTCAAGGCCTAGCTCTTCGATTAGGAGATTTATCTGGAAATTAAGGCATGAAATTTTATTTGAGATGGCCGAAGTATTTATATAGATTATTTATATATTTTTGCACTTGCAATTTGTGACTGAAATTATATGAGCACTAGGCTGAGGTAGGTAGATTAGAAGGGTAAGTACGTGGTACCGAAAAAACATGGATGCTAATACACTCTATATACCGCGATGGGAACTGTGTAACACAAAAACACTGCTCAATCCAGAATCAAATAAAATTTAATGCATTTCAAATGTTAACTCCAGAGGGTGAGGTTGGCTTAACAGGTCTTGGTCTCCAACCAAGACCTGTTAAGCCAACCTCACCCGAAGGCGGTACACCTGCTAATTGATGGACGAGACTCTGGCGCAGGCTTTCTTCTCGGGGTTGGGAGGTTTTGATTGTGTTAGGTTGCACACTTCACGAACTTCCTCTACTGCCTTTTTTTTTTTTTTTTTTTACATGCGGAAATCCCTTCGGATACCCCCCGCTGGCCAGCGGGGGTGGTTATGTCGTCCTCTACTGCCTTGAAATAAAACTATGTTTAACGGATTCTATCGCGATTTATTTGATGTTATGTTATATTTTCTATATTTTATAGTCTCCCCGTGACCATGGCTTCTGAAAAGCAACCGAAACGTCGGGATCAATGTAAAATATAAAATAAAATCAAAAAAATCGCGATAGAATCCGTTAAAAATAGTTTTATTTCAATGTGTGTCATTCGCGTAAACTTTCGACAATTCCTCTACTGTCATTAAAGATTTCATGCAAGCCCGCCGGTTTCATACAAGTCAAACAGTAACTTGCAATAATATAATTATGCGGCTCCACCAAGATCTTCGTAGCGCAAGTCAACCTCAGCTGTGAGCCTCTACACCTACTGATTGTCAGACGAGGCTCTGATGCAGTGTAAGTCTCAAACAACGCTAACATGATGCTGATGGTACTCCATAACTTCAGTTTCAACTTACCCGGTCCCGGTCATCCATCTTTACGTGATTATTATGCCTTGGTCTTCTCAAAGCCGCGTGGAACCTCAGGGTGTGTTTCACCGTCATGTTGGGACATAGCGATGTGTCTGCTCGTACATATGCAGCCACTTTCTTCAAGGTCGAAGATGCTACTGGTTGGCCATTTAGAACTATATCACCCGTTAGTTTCTGAAAGAGAAATTATGCAGTTATCAGTTGAAAGCCTATATATTCATATTATAATTTTTATAAAATGCATCATCTCTCTGACATGGTGTCCATGTTTCTGCCTATGTTTACATTTTAGGTTCCTAAACAAATTTCCTTTCAAGGTTTGGGCGGGAAAAGCCTGTTTAAAGTGCGTTGTTATATCAGTCAACTACGAACCGGCCGAACTTCAATATTTTGTATGCAGCGACTGTTATATGACTTCATCAACCCACCACTGGCGATATGGAAGTTCTGTAGTTATAACGGGTTGTCGAACTTTTTAGGGTTCCAAGTACTACCCGTAACGGATGTTTGTATGGCAACCTAGACCTACGGCTTAACGTGCTCTCCGAGGCACAAAGTTTGAATGTTCAAGTCATCATCATCGATACATCAGCGATTTTCCAGTTGCGTACAAAGTTTGCACTTTAGAGCCCAAGGTCCGCTTATTGTTTTTGATTGGTATATCGGCTTTTCCAGGAGTGACTGCCATCTGATCTCCCAACCTTGAGAGGAAAAAGCCTGCGCCAGATTAGCAGGTGTACCGACTTGCAGGTTTTGCAGCTGTCTCGAGCCTCAAGGATGTTGGCAGGGCATTATACACCCCTGTTTAGGGTTCAGTACCCAAAGGTTAAAACGGGACCCTATTATTAAGGCTCCGCTGTTCGTCCGTCCGTCTGTCACCAGGCTGTATTTCATGAACCGTGATAGCTAGACGGTTATAATTTTCACAGATAATGATTTCTGTTGCCGCTATTGCCACAAATACTAAAAACAATAAAATTAACATTTAAGGGGGGCTACCATACAAGAAACGTGATTATTTTTTGGTTTGATCTTAATAACGGCAAAAGATAGACGCTTGAGGTATTCATAGGATATTTAGTTGTATATTTACTTCAAAAATAAATAATTCAATTTAAATGAAATAAATTTAGGGGGGCTCCCTTTCTACAGATAATGGTACGGAACCCTTCATGCGCGAGTCCGACTCGCTCTTGACCGGTTTTAAATGGTATAGAATATTTATGATTTATACCTTTCGGACACCAGCTAACACGTCCAGCAGTCCAGTGGCTTCATGCTGAGACGTCGCTAACACGGCGAGTATCTCTCCTGACTTAACTTCGAAGCTCAGACCAGACACGAGAAGTGTTGACTTATTTTCTGGGGACGTTATTTCTAAACTGTTTACCTAAAAAAAAAGCAAGTATTGAGTCAATATGATTTTGCTTTCATAGTATTGTAATAGGTAGTCATTCTTGTAGTTTACGCTGCAAGGATATGAACATCCATGGGTGTAAGAGAATTTTGTAAATTGTTTTGTGTTTTATAGTTCAATTATCTCAAATCTCATAGCGACTTCCCAGTTGCCTCCAAAGTTCTTCACTAAGGACCCTAATTGCGCTAATTCTGTTAAATTGGTATATCGGCTTTTTCGAGAGCGACTGCCGTCTGACAATGAAATTTAAACACGTCAGTTAACAGAAATTTTATAGGCATCATATTAATATTCTCAATTATTACAGGAGTATTTGTACATGACTTTACAATACAATAAAATCTAACGGTACTTACATAATAATTAGGATAAATATATGCAGAATGCGTGTATCCATCCAAATGGTCTCCAGGTCGAAGCGTGGAGTGTTTCCTGGATTGTGCTATCGACATGTGACTACCGGCTTTCGACATACGCCCTCCTAAATGTGACGGCGACATTAAGTAGCTGAAAATAAAATATACCATCGTTAATAGGAACAATTGAAACACGTATGGTTTCTGGTGAGGATCGCGAAAGATTACCTCATACTGACTTCCTTACCAATTTTGATTGTTACACTGTTTGATTAGATAAGCATACTAGCTGATGCCCGCGGCTCCGCCCGCACGTAGGTCGGTTATCGATTTTTGGCCACATCTCTGGTTCTACTTAACCAATTGCAATCAAACATACGGCAGATTTTAAGTCCGACCAAGACCTTTGTTAAAAAAATCAGCATCAAAATCTGTTCCGTAGTTTTTGCGTCCATCGCGAACAAACAGACAAGAATTCCAAAAATTAAGAATCGTTCATTTAAAGTAAATCAAGTTTTTTTTTAAATATCTACAATATACAGACACAACTAGTTTTCAATTTTATAATAGTATAGAAGTAGATCTGCGTTACACGGAAAGTCTCGTTAGTTAATTAAATGTGGTTGCGTTTTTTGTAGGATCGTTACATTACAGCAGGATCGATTCCCAAGACAAACTCACCTGCAAGGTGGTATGGTAAACCTGCTAATTAACGGACGAGGCTGTAACGCAGGCTTTCCTAAGCCAAGCAAAACTAAGAAAAGCCAAATCAAGAGAAAGGATAGGACGCTCTCCAATCTGCGTTTTTATGCAAACGGGAATAACGTTAGGTGATTTTACGAGTATATTATGGTAGGAACGAATGATGACAACATGAAAAAAGCAGCCAAGTGCGAGTCGGACTCGCCCATGAAGGGTTCCGTAACAGTAAGTAACATAATATTTCTTTTTAAATTTTTTATATTTGAGTTGATTGAATTAACGTATTAAAAAAAACTACTCAGTATTCAAACCAATTTTCGGTGGAAGTTTACATGGTAATGTACATCATATATATTTTTTTAGATTTATCATTCTCTTATTTTAGAATTTACATGGGGGGGGGGGGGGGACACATTTTACCACTTTGGAAGTATCTCTGGCGCAAACTATTCAGTTTAGAGAAAAATTATATTAGAAACCTCAATATCATTTTTGAAGACCTATCCATAGATACATCACAGGTATGGGTAAGAGGAAAAAAAATAATTTTTGTTTCAGTTCTAAGTATGGGGAGCCGCCAAAATTTATTGTTATTTTTCTATCTTTGTGTGAAAATCTTAATGCGGCTCACAGAATACATCTACTTACCAAGTTTCAACAGCATAGTTCTTATAGTTACGCAAAAAAAGTGGCTGTGACAAACAGACGGACAGACAGACAGACATGACGAATCTATAAGGGTTCCGTTTTTTGCCATTTGGCAACGGAACCCTAAAAAGGCAACTTTATTAATACGATACGTTACCGCGAGAACGATACTCGTTCGGAACTTGGAAGAGTTCCAATTGTAATGAAACCACTATCCTCATTGGCAAAGCGGGAGGCAAAAGAACAAATAACTCGCAAAACCTACAAGAGTCCCTTGGCTTTTGTACATAGGCAGACAAAGGCACTATGATTTTAAGATTTATTTTTATCTTACCTTTGATGATCACCATCAGGTATGTAGTCAGCGACACTGTTTCTTCTATTGTTATAGTGCGTATGAGTGCGATGTTGAGACTTTACCTCTATGCCCAATAAATTCGCCTCGCTCACAGACTTGTGACGGGAATTTGTCCATTGAGGCTCACCTCGGATGCCAGCTTGCTGCATCGCTACTACTGGCATACCGGTATTCGGCTATGGAAAAATAATTGAAGTTAGTTTAATCTTATTGGGTACAATGGAATTCTTGCTTAAATTGGAGACACTAGACTGGGACCTGAGGAATCTGCCTATCACTGAAGATTGCCTTCAAAATATGCTTGTATTCGGTTTCCATACGGTTTAAGGTCTCTAGAACTGCTACTTTTCCAAATATCCCTTCTGCTTATGAGGTCAGTGCAGTACCTGGTATGAGTATATGTTTTATAAATTTTACACGATCGGCATTTTTTTGACGCAGAGGTTTCCCAGGAACTTTCTTAGGTCGGATTTCACTAGTGAAAAGAGTTACGATAAAATCAAACAGTTCCTACATATATTTAAAATTTAACCAGGAATTAGTCAATTCAGCATAAGTACCTTTTTTTTCTTGCGGAAATCCCCTGCCGGCCAGCGGTGGCGGTTGTCGGGCTTGCACCGACTAAAACCGCACGCTTTCTCGAGTCTACAGACGCTGGGGTGTAAGGTTGCCCATAGAGCATATCCCTCGCACCCCGACTGACCCTGGGCCATTTCCGATTTCGAGATGGCTCCCTCGGGTTTGGGAACCACGGTGTCCCCGTTCAGCATAAGTACCTGATATGAAGGGTGCAAGTTCTGCATCCTAAAGTCCGGGTCGGAGCGGTACTTGCGACTGTATTTGTAGTTGGTGCTTGTCTCGTTGTCCGAGCTGTCGTAGCCTGATGACGTCTCTCGCAATCCTCGACTTTGTCGCTGGATTCTATAAAATATCGGAGAAATAAATATATAATTAAAAATTCAGATTTTCAGAACGTTGACAAGCTATTAGGTATATTCTCAGTACAGTTGAACAATGATTAATTTTTACGCAATCCTGGTAACATAACTTTGAAATACCTTCTTTTTTTATCGTGCGGAAATCCCTTCGGATACCCCCCCGCGTGCCAGCGGGGGCGGTCATGTCGTGCTTGAACCGGCTAAAACCGCACGCCGTCTCGGGTCTACAGACGCCGGGGTGTAAGGTTGCCCATAGAGCATATCCCTCGCACAACTTTGAAATACCTAAATGACTTTTGATTTGGTTTATACGGCCTTCATAGAAGCGACTGTAATCTAACTTCCCAACCTCAAGTAGGTCTGCGCCAGACCCTCGTGCGTCACTTGGCAGGTGCACCGCGGTTTGTGGTAGGTTGTGGTGAGGTTGGCGTATCTACGCTATCCAGGGCATGAGTATAATATCCAATATTCAAACTTACATATATCATTATATGAGTTATTTAATCATGTTAGTGTCGTTCTTGGTTGCATCCGAGGTTTAACCTCGGAGCTCGTGGTCTACTTACTCCTTCTTTGCGTGATTTGACCTATGTTGACATTAACGTGAGCGACTGCAAAATGACCCCCTCCCCCAACCCCGAGAAGAAACCCTGTGCCAGAGTCTAGACGTTTATCAGCAAGAGTACCTACCGGCTTGCAGGTGAGGTTGGCTTGCACTCCAAGATCTTGGTGGGCTTCTTTCACCTAATATTCTACTTATCTGTACATTAATGTAAATAGTAAAACATGTAGTGACCAAAATAGCGAAAAGGATGCTTAAATGGTTCGGGCATATAGAATGGATGGATGAAGGAGATTAACGAATCAGATTTATGAGGCGGGGCTCACTGGGCAACTCGGTGAAGGTCAACCTTGGCGTATGAAATGCCAGGTTAGAAATACCCGTGACCTACGTGCATGTATGAAAAAGAAAAGTTAAAGAAGCTAAAGGCGTATGCCAGGATCGTAGCAAGTGGAAAGATATTGTCTCTGCCTACCGCAATGGCAAAGAGGCGTGACTATATGTATGTATGTATGTAATATAATAGTTGCTTGGTAGTTAATATTCACCTGGGCGCAGGCTTCATGCCACTCCCAATGGAAGTCTTGGGTTTCGGCGTCCCAGAGCGCTGCGAGCCGTTATGATTCGGTGGAAATACTCGAGGTAACCCGAATTTCAGGTACGTGTACATGTTCGATCCCAGGGCCGATCTGTGGGCAAAAATGAAATTTTTATTGGCAATGGACACTTGGGCAGGACACCGTGCGGTTTTAGTCGGTTCATGCACAACATAAGCGCCCCCGCTGACCGGCGGGGGGGGGGGGAGGGTTATCCGAAGGGAAAAAGGGCAGTAGGACAAGGTAAATTCATATAATACTGTTGTAATTAGGTACTCGTAATTGATTAGGAATAGGCTGTAATGATTAAGGCACTCATATTTGTGATAGTGATCTTGCAGCTTCGATTCACATGAACAGTGCAGTTTTAACATAAGCATTTAAAAATATAAGTAAATTATAAATGAAATATTAGGAATACGTAACATCACTGACTTTATAATAAACTTCATGTAACACGTTAGCTTTAGTAGTCAAATTCAAAGTTTCAAGAGTCAACATATTCAGAAGTGACGCAAACTGCCAAAGTCCTACTGAGTAGAGTTCTTCGTCGGCTATTACTGAATAATATACATTACTATTAAATGTTGTAACATTGATGCTCATATTTTTAAGGGTATTAATTAGTTTCTGACATAATTTAAACCAATAATATTGCTCTTGGATTAGCAATTCTTGTTTATCCTGAGCTAATAATTTCATTACTTAATGATTTGATTTCTCCAATAAATCAATCAGCCTATTACAGAACACACTTTTCTCCAAATTACCACCACAACATCCCATCGCTTTTACCACATATGAATTCAGCTAAATAATAAGTTACATCTGAACAGTTCTCGAGTGTCAAATCAAAGCTGGCTGTCGAGACATTTACTTTGTTAACAGACACTGGACTCTCGTCATCCACGTTTCAGTAAGAGCTACGAGTATCCAAGAAACTGGAACCAGTAAAAGAAAAACAAATACTCATAATTGAACTCACTTAGGTCCATACCGAGGATGTGACAATATGGACTGCACAGTAGTATCTCGCAGTTGGAAGTTGCCATACGGGAGGGGACTCTTGTCAGTACTTCCAAGAGCGCTGTCAGTGAAGTCAGAGTTCAAATTTTGCCTGAAAAGAGGAATAGTCTTTGATAATATATTGAAGTTCTTTGGACCCGAAACTGGTTTCGTTTACTCTGGAGGTTAGACCTTCAAATGTTCCAAAATAGGTAACACTGTGTTACTGCGTTGACTTCCTACAATAAATTTAGTGTCCAACAATATGATTTATATCAAACGCGTATGGTGTGTCTTATTATAATAATGATACATTGTAAAAAGATAAACATAACTCGTTTACAGCTGTGTTTGGCAAATTATACTATTATTACTATTAGGGGTAATTTCCCCCAGGCTGGTGGCAAAAAAGTACCCTGTGGCACTCCAGTTTCTTAGGGTGTGGATTTCAAGTGGTTGGATCTAGTCTCGATGCATGATTTCTTAATTTAAACTGGTCAAATAGTTACCTGTATATCGACCACGCGTGCAAATCCTCTGACTGCATGCCCCGATGGTCGTGCATCAGCGGGTTGGAGGGCACCGAGTACCGCCGCTCCCCACCGAGGCCTAGCGCTGACTGCGACATTGTAGCCCCTATTGTACCTGTCATATAAATAACAGCATTGTTTTAAAAACAAAAACTTCATTGAAACTAATTTGAATATGAAATTGCTGCGTTACACGTTCAGCACATATCAAGTTAGAAAAATAATAGGAGAGAAGGGAAGCTATTTGTTTCTTCCTTATTACTTATTATTTACTAATCCCATTTCCCTCTTTCGTTTAACCGTGTCCAGGTTGCTTGATACTTCTTATGGTGCACTCTGAACAACAGAAGATAAAGAGAGATAGCTTCTACTCTTAGGAGCAAGATGTAACTCCGTTCGGCAAATGTCACGTAGGATCTTTGCCAGTTCCTTTGAAAATACTAGATCTCCCTGTGCATAAATGGTTATAGTTATACTTACCTAGATTGTTTGACGAATTGCTCAAAAGATTTTTTTTTGTATTCAAAGCTAGTATTTATTGTAAATGAATATTTACCACTGTCATTCCAGTATCAGATCGTTTTCTGCTATCTTGAGCTTGATCATGGCCATTAGTATTGATACTCCATCTGTAACAAAAAGAAAGAATTTATAATTTCTATTGTCTCGCTTTTACAGTTTTCTTTCTGTCCTCAGGGATCCATAATAGATTTGTTTATTTAGGGTTTGAAGATTTTCTTACGATACCATTATCATCTGGATTATATCACTTATTGTGTATGCAGATGATGGTCTGTTGCTAATAGAATCTGATACTAGATCAGGGTTTATTTATTTAGTCAACAGATGTTAGCACTTATTACGTGTCTAACTGGTGTGAACAAAGTCGTTTTATTTTCGTACGTCACAAAACCTTCCAGCAACTTTAAAAGGTAAAACAGCATTTTGTTTTGTCTTATCAAAAGCGAGACTATTGTTGCTAGTTTTGGCAACAGATAATGTTTATATTTAAAAATATATCAAAACAATAAGTGATTCCATTCGCCGAAAATCCAAAGAGTGGCCATGAGCATTCATTGCTAGATTGTGTTCTCACAGGTTTTATCTATTGCAATTCTGTATGTAAATATGGAAGCATTATTTTTGACGTTTATAAGTGTTACTCTATTACCTAAATCTCGAAGATATTTGATTTATAATTAATGTTCTCTTTTTCAAAAACACTTGATGCGATCTCATTATCACCTAAACAATAAAATCATATTGCTTCAACGTCAGTCATTCTTAGCCTAGTCACTAAACATACTCCATGTGATTTCGACAATCGACATTGGCCATATCCTATCGGACAGAATCCGTCTGGCGGATGGTATGTCGAATCAAAGGCCACATTGCGTCACATGCAGCCGGCTGTTGACTGCTGTCCACCGGACGTGCAGACGAATCTCACCATCTCATTGTCGATTTTACGCAATTACGTCAACGAGATTAGTAATTCAATTAATAGTAATGTGTTTATTTGTGTATGAGTGGCTGTCAGGAAGGTCATAGAAATTAAATTATTTATATTACATGGTTTGCGAGAAAGAGGATATGGTTAAGAAAGCACATGATGCGCCGATCACGTTGTTGCCACCATGTTGTGTCGGACCGACACAACATGGTGTCGCACCTCAGCTCAGAAACCAAACCTATAGCTTTTTTGCTACGATGAGCTCTTGGCCGTAGCAGTACTTATCAGATCTTGGTGCAACAGGTGTAGATAGTCATCTACGGGCAGCGAGGACGTCGTTTATTAATTATTCTGTTTCTACGAGTAACAACAGCCTTCATAGCAACCACCGCAACAAATTTTGGTGGTATTGAAACAATTGATGAAATCACCAAAAACTCCTCAGAATTTTGTTGAGTTTGAAATTATGAAAAAACTCGGCAAAATAATGTAGGTTGTTGTAATGATAACTTAAGTTGTCAGTCAGGGCCCAGGGGTATAATTATACCTTTATGATTAGTAAAGGTATAATTATACCCCCTGGGCCCTGACTGACAACTCAAGTTATATACCATTAGTTGGTAACCAAGGAGGTGATGGATGTACTTGTTCTTCCACGCATGGTGTCTGCCCATGTGCTTAGGCAATTTATGGTTACTACGAGTATTTATAAGAGATTACTTCACTGAGAAAAACTGATAAATAATAACAACTTCGTGATTTTTGATCGTGATTGTGGGGCGTACTCAAAATCTAACGTTCATCGAAAAATTATGCAGCATTTTATTTAAAAATTATGCGATAGCGTAATGATAGTGCAGCAGCACTATCGTTACGGTACTGTTCACAAATAGCTAAAAGGCATCTAACTGTATTACAATTTTTATTTCGTTTTTTATATATGGTCATCATCACACCGTTAGTCCCGGTTGCATCCAAAACTTGCACTACGGAACCCGGGGTTCCTACTCTTTCTCTTGATTTGACTTTTCCGGGAGCGATTGCCGTCTGACCCTTAAATCCCCATCAAAAAGGAAAGCTTGCGCCAGAGCCCCATCCGTTAATGTACCGATCAACAGATATTAGGTCGTTACATATGAAATTGCCGTTTTTCTTGAAGAAATTGGAGGAAACCCAAAAAAATGCAAAAATGTTAGTACTGAAAATTTCAGTACTAACATTTTTGCATTTTTTTTAGGAATGATAAATCTAAATTTTATGTTTTTTTTTTATATGAATGAGACAACATTAAGCTAACAAACAGCAACTTTTATTACATTTTTGAAAAGTGACAGCTATTAAGTAATACGAAATTTATCATCAAAATGAATAGCATTTAGGAAGTACTGTTTTTGAAGATCGAATTAATTTATCAAGCGGCCCATAAAAACAAAATTTAATACAGAGTTGTAAAATCTTGAAATCAACTTTCAAACAAAATATAAATAATGGAAATAGCTATTAAATTACAGGAATGACGAACTCATGAATTTGCAAGAAAATTTCGGCAAGTTCATAGGTAAAGACCTATTATAATGCATGCAGTAAGTAATCGAAATCTGTAATGTGTCGATATAAATTAAATATCTGCATACCTTGAACTAGGCAACCATTCCATCCACGTATAGTTAATAGAATCATTAACAACCGTGGGATCGCAGCGGGTAACGCTGTATTGTTTCACAATTGTGAGGTTCATTAAACGGTGTCAACAATAATTTATTGCCTGAATCTTTTTTTTAATTAAAAATGGCTGCAATACGCGAAGCATATATACCGAAGTAAAATTGAACATTGAAGATTTGTGTAATTTCCTGTTCGATAATTTATTCAAGCCATAGGTACACCCAGGGAGACAGATGCTTTTTCACACCCATTAGGTCATAAGAAATTATCGAACAATAAAATCAATTGCTGCACCCAATGACTTCATTAACTACTAGACGTACCACATACCACGTAACGAAAAAAATGGTATTGCCAATGATCACAATCCGACCGTCAACGACGCGCAACTTTTTATAGCTACCCTACAAATGACATCACAAAAAGGCGCGGCTTTGTCTAAACAGATAGTTCTCATAAGTCATTTATTTAAAGTTTATCTATATAGTCTCTGTGTCTCGTTCCAAATTCAAAATTCATTTCCACCTCACCTAGGAACCCTGATACCATTTTTGTTCTTAACAGCTTTACAGCGTCTAGAAGAAAAATTGTATCAAGGTTTTTATTCTATTAGTGTACCGTACTTAGAAATCATTGGCGCGATTACCCCTACGTTCAGACTGCCATTGACCGCCCCTAGGTCCTGGTCAAGTCGGTCTTTTTTTCCGACCCTGGATCGAATTCACTAAACTCGCATGGCGACATCCTTGCATCCAGTACTAACTGTCGTAAACAACGTTACATAATTTCCAATGCTTTACATGCTCTTAAGTAAACGTCTTCTATGCCATGAATTTTACAACTAACAACGCAATTACAGGCATCACAGTCACACTTAGCATAACTATCAGTTACCGCATTATCATTTCGAAGGGCGAAGACCCTCACCTACTTCGGTGATGGCATGTTGTCTAGTATGACATAACATTAGCACTACCGGTTTGAAACATCGCGTGATGCCTAGAATCATGATGATAACATGTTTTTTACAGTCATTTAGTAATGAGCTAATATCTACTTGCATATTGTTTTCCATAAATTATGCGATAATGAAGAGGAAAAATCGTGCGTCTTGAAGATAAATTTGTTATGAATGAACGGCTCTTATTTTCAATAGCCTGAATTTTATTGCATAAAATGAATTGTTTGAGTTGTGAGTCTTTGTGTCTATCTATTTATAACTAACTGCCAGTAAATAAAGTTTCGTATTTCGTACATCCTCCTTTATTGCTTACAAAATAAAACACATCAACGAGCAAAGTTTCAAGTTTGCAACTCGACTTCAGAACTTGTTTGGTTTTCATCTGTAAATGCGCGTCAATAATATTTTATAAGTAGATGTTTCGCATGAAATGTACATTTAACAAGAGCATAGCTAATTTCTTTTTGAAAATGTATAATATTTATTGAAAGTATGATTCAGCTTTTTCACGTGTTTTTCTAGTTTTCTATATTTTATTATTCCCCTTCCAAACACTCCCGAACTATCCTAAGTGTGACACATTTTGTAGAACTTAGCAGTATTCTAGAGGATCTTTGCTAATATCTGACGAATATACATACACATACGTGTACATATACATGTATGTACACATACATGTACATGACTAATAAATTGAATGACTTATAATATTCATTCGCAATGAATCATTCAGGTATGCAAATCTCTGCTTAGATTTTCAAAGATAAGTTTCTACAAAGCATCACGTCATAGCAGCATGCGGTAGGAGAAATGTTGGCACCTACGCGTTTATGGGTAGGTTCATGTTTTTTATAACCGTTTCAGGTTAAATAGTCTGTTAAAAAAAAGGGGTAAATGCAAATTTAAGGTTAGTTACATTTCCCCGTTTCACTTTGTATGTACTTAATATTTTATTAATCGACAATGAACTTACAAGACACAGAATACAGCCATACAATATGTAGGTATTGTAGGTACCTTACTTTTTTATTTTTTTCGTGCGGAAATCCCTTCGGATACCGGCCAGCGGGGGTGGTTATGTCGGGCTTAAACTGACTAAAACCGCACGCCGTCTCGGGTCTTTTAAGACGCCGGGGTAGGTATTCTAAGTACCTGTATAATTTAAATAAAAGATAAATAAATAACAATAGGAGGTATAATTTGTTTCATTACCCAACCTATTATACTATAAGCGTCTTCTACAGGCTTCTTTGATGCAGATGTAACTGGTACTCATTCATTGGCACTGGCATTTTAAATACGACTGATTTATTAGTACTAAGTATTTCGTCGAATTGCAAATAATTTACCAGTTTTAATATATAGTACCTTTTTTTTTTTCGTGCGGAAATCCCTTCGGATACCCCCCGCCGGCCAACGGGGCGGTTATGTCGGGCTTGAACCGACTAAAACCGCACGCCATCTCGGGTCTTAAGATTGTATTGATTGAGGGTGTAAGGTTGCCCATAGAGCATATCCCTCGCACCCCGACTGACCCTGGGCCATCTCCGGTTTCGAGATAGTCCCCTCGGGTAATAGGTATATAATACCTTTTTTTTTTTTTTCGTGCGGAAATCCCTTCGGATACCTCCCCGCCGGCCAGCAGGGCGGTTATGTCGGGCTTGCACCGACTAAAACCGCACGCCCTTCTCGGGTCTTAAGACGCCGGGGTGTAAGGTTACCCATAGAGCATATCCCTCGCACCCCGACTGACCCTGGGCCATCTCCGGTTTCGAGATGGCCCCCTTACTTGCTCTCCACTGTGCCATCTGCTATTCAGAGGGACACGTGGAAAGCTTCCGAACAGCCCTCAACAGGGCCGTCCTCGCCTCGGTCGGAGTTGGCCGTAGGCGGCAGCGTCTCTCCCACCCTAGGAGAGAGGCGCTGCCGTCTCCGTTGCCCAGGGTGCACCGCGTGGAGGTCCCCAACCAAGCACCCCAGGTATATAGTACCTATTACTTCGACTAATACTAATATACTAAAAAGCGACGGCCCAGTGGCGTACGTAACGGACTGCCGAGATGAGGTCTCGAATTCGATCCCCAGTCGCCCCGGGCACACACCTCTGACTTTTCGAAGTTATGTGTGTTTTAAAAATGTTAATTATCCCTCGCTTAGCAATGTGCCCGGTAGATGGCAATAGACTCGCCCCCAATTACATTGGGACCTAAACATAACTGGCGAATCGTGGATGTGTAATACACCTCTGCTTACCTCTACGGGGATACCGGCGTGAAGTTATGTTATGCTATGACAACTGTTTTTTTAATGATTTCGATGATTGATGATTAGATAATTTATAAGTGGGGTAAAGTTGGGGAAGGGGCAGAAAATATTCTGAATATTGTTCGAGGAAGGAATGGTGAGGTACATTATGTAAAATTCCGTGGCCATGATGGTTTCTTGTTAAGAGTTCAGTCATCATAATGATTAAGTACATCAGAAGGTTGGTGGGCGAGGTATGTCTTTGTATGATAATTACTAGTAATTTCATATTGCCATGGCGACCTTAATCGCTTCAATAAACGAGGAAGCTATGAAGTCTGAAATGATAACCTCAACTTATGTGCGTACTATATTTACTTTTTGTCTGCTGTTACTGAATGAATTCATGTGGGTACTTAGGTAATATTTAGATTCGTTACAAAACGGTTTTAACTGCTTCCTTTTGTGATATTTGGATTCGTGAGTCTTGAAAAGTTCATGACGATTTCATGGCTACTTTATGTATCTAGTTACTGGAATTTGAATGTAGGTATATACGGTATTATACAATAAAACCACTTCATTTTTTTTGTGAGTGTCTGTCTGTCAGTCTGTCAGTCTATCTTTCCGTCTGTTTGACTTGGCTAATCTCTGAAACGGCTTGACCGATTTTGACGGGACTTTCACTGGCAGATAGCTGGTGAAGCGTAATCGGATATTAGGTTTTTTTTTAAGGATTTTTTTCTATGCGTAGCTGGTACGGGTGGTTAGTATGTAATAATTAAAGATTTTCCCAATACTTCTAAAGGGTTATATTAATTCTGTGGAATGGGCTCACATCCATGCCGATGGTGAATTTGTAGGTATAAAGTTAAAAAAGTATTTAATATAAAAATAATGACACGTTTAAACCATTTCTGTGTATAAATATGAAACAGGTAAAGTTTTTTGTCGATACAAATCAATGAGACCACATGATTGCGCGGACGCATAGTTTGCGTAAGCGATGTCCTCCAGATATTTAGCACTTGCGACGTTAGCGTTACTGATTAGGACCTAGTACAGTCAGCAGTACATAAATATATCAATGGGTACAATGAACGCCTTAATAAGCCATCGTACCTACATGTATAATACATGTACAAGAGTAGATATATGGATGTTTGTTACTCAATTACATCAGAACGGCGGCAATTATCCCGGAAATAGGTTCCTGTGGGTCGCGAGAACTCTTTGTCTATAGTACCATTGCCGTTGGATATATTATGTATATATATGTGTCACCATCGTGTTTGGAAGATTTAGCGATTCGTTTATCGGTCCCGTTTTCATATTATTGCCATAATTATTATAAACATTTTTGGCATTTTTTACGGGTGGTTGCAGCCCTAAAAATTCCGACAACTTGGTACAACTACAGAACTTCGATATCGCCAGTGGGTTACGAAAAATAATGAAGTTTAGCCAGTGGCGTAACTTTTTTTTTTTTTTCGTGCGGAACTCCCTTCGCCGGCCAGCGGGGGCGGCTATGTCGGGCTTTAACCGACTAAAACCGCACGCCGTCTCGGGTCTTAATACGCCGGGGTGTAAGGTTGCACATAGAGCATATTCCTCGCACCCCGACTGACCCTGGGCCATCTCCGGTTTCGAGATGGCCCCCTCGGGTTTGAGAACCACGGTGTCCCCGTCTTGCCCCGGTTTGGGGAGGGGCACTAGTCACCCCACCGTCCCGGCCTGCTTCTGCTGGGGTGACAGGCTGCCTTTCCTGCCAACCCCAGGCCTGCGCTCATGGAGGACGGAGGTTGTTAAGCGACCTACGGCGCCTGAGTCACCTGCGACGCGCGGCGAGCAAGATGCGTGCTTGGCGGGCCGGGAGAGTTCTAAATCTCTCCCGGGCGCGCTCCGCCATCTCCTTCGCGAGCATTACATGCTCGCAGAAGGACGTGGCGGCGGCCTACGCGCTCGCGCTCCGCACAATTGCCGCAATCATGCTGCTAAGCGAGAGGAAGGTTCAGCCATTTTGTAGTTAGACTGAAAGCCGAACCCAACTCAGTTGGGAAAAGGCTCGTAGGATGATGAGATGATGATAAAACGACATACAGCTTACAGCCGAAGTAACACGGCATTGTAGACTCGTGGCTCTCGAGTCTCTTTGCCCAATGTCATTCAGTCTTCATCACACGACAGATTTTTCTGCTATCTCATCGGTCGCAGACACTTTAAAGACACGCATCTTCCCAGCAAAGTTACGCGGGCTGTGATTACAAAGGCCTAAATAACTAGTGACCGAAAAACGTAATTACTTTTAAATATTGCACAACAGTAAAACAATACGAACCCATCAATATAACATTATTATTGTCAAGGCAATAGAGTACCACTGGCATAGAATAGTTAGTTGACATATCTACATCTGACATACTTTTTCCTTGTAAAACGCGTTACACACAGAGAAGATAATTAGGTACTATAAGATTGGGGTGTGTGTTGGGTAACCTCCTCGAGTGTCGCTCCGATTCCGATCCCGCTGCAGTCCGGGGGGAACGGAATCGGAGCGGCCGGTACACCCTGGGCGGCGGTCAATGGCTTCCCCTTCACCCCTTCATAGGGTTGGCATTGATCGTCGGCCAATACCCAACGTGGCGGGAACACATCGCTCTCCGTACTCCTCTGCTTTCAGAGGAGACAGGATGAGCGATGCTGTTAGTGGTGAGATGGCCCAGAGTCAGCCGGGGTGCGAGGGATATGCTCTATGGGTAACCTTACACCCCGGCGTCTGAAGACCCGAGGCGGCGTGCGGTTTTAGTCGGTTCAAGCCCGACATAACCGCCCCCGCTGGCACGCGGGGGGGTATCCGAAGGGATTTCCGCACGATAAAAAAAAAAGGTACTATAAGATTTTCTTCTTAAAAGATAGTATAGTGAAGAAGATATTGATGGCCAGTAGTGGCGTAGCGGTAGACTGTAGAGAATTTGACTGCTAAGTCAGAGGTCGCGGATTCGATTCCCACTTAGTGCAAATATTTTCATGCATGAATATTAACATTTTATAATGCAATTACTATACTCACTTTTCTTATAGATTTAGATGAGAATAGGGGAATCCAGGGCGAGTCTCGAACCAGCGACCAGTCCCTTTCCAGGGAGAATGCTCTGATCAACTGAGTTACCTGGACACGTCCTGGATATCTGAAAATCTCCTTTACATTAGTCTTGGGGCGACTCTGGAGCCATCTACCAGTAATTCTTACGAACTAACAGAAATAAGTAATGTGACAACATTTTTAAACATTATTTTTAGATTAGGTACTTCTGCCCTGGGGTTATCCTTTCGAGGGCTTACCCGGGGTGCCCGGCAACGGACACTTGGGGAGGATACCGTGCGGTTTTAGTCGAGACACGACATAACCGCCCCCGCTGGCCGCCGGGGGGGTATCCGAAGGGATTTCCGCACGATAAAAAAAAAATAAAACGGTACTTACTCTGCCACATTAATTTAACGAAATTTGACTTTCCCTTCTTGATATGTTAACTTTTTCCGATTTAAATCGATAGGAAAAGTAAGGATACTAAAATGTATTCTTCGCTGCGTCGTGTGTAACGCGCTTAAATAAACAGAAAAATGCAATCGTGATTTCAGCTCACGCATTCTCCATTATGGGCTGTAGGTACCTACGCAAATTTCTCCGTTCCACGTTCTAAAGTAAATGGGATATGCGTGTACAGAGGCCATAATACAGGTTATCGATACGAAGTCTATGGATGCATGAGGTTATTTTTATACCAGGGATGGCATGCCGCCCGGCGCCATAGGGTCACTGGCCTGGTCTACGTCCGCCATTTTCTATCCGAGCTGATTGTTAGAACAAAAGTTATAGAGACAAATTGCTTTCTTTATTTTTTGTTTTTGGTTAAAATAGGAAGATTGAATATAAATAAGGTTTTGTGTAAGTATAGTGTAGTGAATTTGATTACGGTACCTACTAGTGTTGCGTCCATTGATCATAAATTTAAAGGAAACATGATTCACGGTTTGGCAAAAACTACTACCTATGGATACCTTTTTATGGATAACATTAAAACTGGGCAATACCCCAGTTACCCCAGAAGTGTTAATGTTATCAAAAAAAAGAATATCAATAAAAAGCTATTATTGCTACCAAACATTTAAAAAACAAGAAAATTGCTTGACATAGAGTAGAAAAAGGTGCTTAGGCCTTCCTGCTCTCCTATATCATTTTTTTAAATCAACCAGATTTAATCCACACATACTAATCAATCATCTACAATGCTGCCAGATTTTAATCTCACATGCTTTATCTAGGTACCTTTTGCCTTGCGAATCTAGCAGTAAGTGGAAGCATTGAGTTTGCATTCATGTGTTACTTTGTGACCGAAATGTATACCTTTTTTTTTTTTTTTTTTTTTTCGTGCGGAAATCCCTTCGGATACCCTCCCGCGTGGCAGCGGGGGCGGTTATGTCGGGCTTGAACCGACTAAAACCGCACGCCGTCTCGGGTCTACAGACGCCGGGGTGTAAGGTTGCCCATAGAGCATATCCTTCGCACCCCGACTGACCCTGGGCCATCTCCGGTTTCGAGATGGCCCCCTCGGGTTTGGGAACCACGGTGTCCCCGTCTTGCCCCGGTTTGGGGGAGGGGCGCTAGTCGCCCCACCGTCCCGGCCTGCTTCTGCTGGGGTAACAGGTGGCCTCACCCGCCACCCCCAGGCCTGCGCTCATGGAGGACGGAGGTCGTTAAGCGACCTCCGGCGCCTGAGTTGCCTGCGACGCGCGGCGAGCAAGTTGCGGGCTCGGCGGACCGGGAGAGTTCTAAGTCTCTCCCGGGCGCGCTCCGCCACCTCCTTCGCGAGCATTACATGCTCGCAGAAGGAGGCGGCGGCGGCCCACGCGCTCGCGCTCCGCACCATTGCCGCAATCATGCTGCCGAGCGAGAGGACTCCCACCCCGATGGCTGCCACGAGGTCACGCCTCGGCGCCTCCCACGCCGGGCAGTCCGCCAGCGTGTGCAGCCCTGAGTCCTCGCTCGCGTCGCAGTGATGACACTCAGGCGTTGGCTCCTTCCTGATCCGATGCAGGTGGTCCCCGAAGCACCCCTTCCCTGAGATCACCTGCGTCAGTCGGTAGGAGAGGCTTCCGTGTCGCCTCTCCAGCCAATCCTCCATGATGGGCCTTACCGCCGCTATTGCGGCGTGCCCACCGAAATGTATACCTTTTTTTTTTTTTTTTTTTTTTTTTATCGTGCGGAAATCCCTTCGGATACCCCCCCGCCTGCCAGCGGGGGCGGTTATGTCGGGCTTGCACCGACTAAAACCGCACGCCGTCTCGGGTCTTCAGACGCCGGGGTGTAAGGTTACCCATAGAGCATATCCCTCGCACCCCGGCTGACCCTGGGCCATCTCACCACTAACAGCATCGCTCATCCTGTCTCCTCTGAAAGCAGAGGAGTACGGAGAGCGATGTGTTCCCGCTACGTTGGGTATTGGCCGACGATCAATGCCAACCCTATGAAGGGGTGAAGGGGAAGCCATTGACCGCCGCCCAGGGTGTACCGGCCGCTCCGATTCCGTTCCCCCCGGACTGCAGTGGGATCGGAATCGGAGCGACACTCGAGGAGGTTACCCAACACACACCCCACCGAAATGTATACCTAAAGACATTTGATTTTTATCTGTCCTACAGATGATTGTGTCAAAATTCATCAACTCATTCGTCTAGTTAATGCGTCCCGTTCCAAATTCGAAATTCAAAATTAATTCGCTCTTCGACCCCGGAACCGTGACACAATTTTTGTTCTTAACAGCCAATAATGTGACATAATATTTGTAAAACAACTTAGGTATGACTTAAAGTGGGGTGTGTGTTGGGTAACCTCCTCGAGTGTCGCTCCGATTCCGATCCCGCTGCAGTCCGGGGGGAACGGAATCGGAGCGGCCGGTACACCCTGGGCGGCGGTCAATGGCTTCCCCTTCACCCCTTCATAGGGTTGGCATTGATCGTCGGCCAATACCCAACGTGGCGGGAACACATCGTTCTCCGTACTCCTCTGCTTTCAGAGGAGACAGGATGAGCGATGCTGTTAGTGGTGAGATGGCCCAGGGTCAGCCGGGGTGCGAGGGATATGCTCTATGGGTAACCTTACACCCCGGCGTCTGAAGACCCGAGACGGCGTGCGGTTTTAGTCGGTGCAAGCCCGACATAACCGCCCCCGCTGGCCGGCGGGGGGGTATCCGAAGGGATTTCCGCACGATAAAAAAAAAAAAAAAAAGGTATGACTTAAAGTATTCATAAGACATTTATAAGTTATTTGCGTCTGTGTGTGATTCTGACCTTCACAATTTATTTCACATTAGTCATTTATATTCTAAATATAAATAAACCAATGTTTTTTCACCATGTACTCACGCTTGCTGAGAGTATAACTTCAAAGATATTGTGTGTCCTAGAATTAATAGCATAGCACCGGCTAAGCGTATAATCGTCGCCAGTCGCCAAACAACTTGACGTGTCCGTTATGTTAGCGTACACAAGAGCTATATTGTGTTGGTTACTATGCCATTAAACTCTGTGTAAATACTGCCTAATTAGTGTAAAAATAAAAAAAACTCTTCCTCTTTAGTATAAGAAATAGACACCATTTTCACTGTATACGCTGGCGACACGATCAAGCTAGCGTACACATGGCCGTACTCGAAAACTGCTAATTGTAAAGCAACAGAGCTTACACACAAAAATAGTGCTCTAATACTTCTCCCACTATGCAAAATTTCATAACGATTGCTCTTGTAGGAACAGAGATATTGAACAAGACTTTTCAATGACATTCGGAGCTGGCGTTATGGCAGCGTACACATAATAGTTCTTAAAGAAAGGAAACTTTTCTTTTAATAAATGCTATATTTATAAATAGTGCGTGAAATTCTGCCTCTGTTAGTGTAAATACTTTATGCGAATTCGCAGTGGAATAATTAAAAAATCCATGATCCTCGATACGGCTCTTGTGTACGCTAACATAACGGACACCAACTTGACACACACGCGAGCCCTTTGAGACAAAGGGCTTGGTTGCACGTCAAGGTCAAATGGTGAAGATTTTTGGCGTTGACTATAGCTAAAGAGTTGGACTTGCGATCGTGTAGTGGCAGGTTCAGAACCTACTCCTAAAAATAGTAATTTAGTGTAGGCAGGTAGGTACTTTAGCTACCCTACCTCTCCCCTTGGATGTTGTACAATACGACTGAGAAATAGGAAAGTTTTTGTCCATCACTAAACACGCAGTCCATGAAAATATGCCAAGTAGTCTAGACTCACCTCCTGTTACATTAGAAAGAAGAACATAGTTGGTCAAATGTGGGCTTTATTATGCGTCTGCCCGCCTTGAGTATACGTATATGTATTATAAAGTGTAAAACATGTTTAATTAACTTTTCTCACGCACTTCTTTACCACTATAGCGGTTCGAGATCCGCATTCCAAAAACAAAATGGTACAGCCATGAATTATTGCAGAAAAATGCATGTTTATAGATGTAATAATTTATGCAGACTTAAAGACGAGGAAGTTCTTTTAAACTACCAAATTGAGAAACAAAGACATTTCGCCTTGTGATAGGCGGCTACCCGTACTTACCTATAAATTCTAGATTCTAGTAGTCAAGGATGCCTCCTGTGCCTCAGGTTCGGCTATGAGGCACAGTTGGCACTCAGCATTTCGAAGGCTCTTGTTTTTAGGGTTCCGTAGCCAAGTTGCTAAAAACGGGACCCTTATAGATTTGCCATGTCTGTCTGTCTGTCCGAAACTTTTTTCCGAAACTATAAAAATTATGCTGTTGGTAGAAACTTGGTAAGTAGACGTATTCTGTGAACCGCATTAAGATTTTCACACAAAAATAGAAAAAAAAACCATAAATTTTGAGGGAAGGGAGGAAATTAAAACTGAAACATCAAACCCATACGTGGATATGGATAGGTCTTCAAAAATGATTATGAGGTTTCTGATGTAATTTTTTTCTAAATTGAATAGTTTGCGCGAGAGACAGTTCCAAAGTGGTAAAATGTATGTAATGTGACTTCTAAAATAAGAGAATGATAAAACTAAAAGAAAAAATTGATGTAAATTACCATGTAAACTTCCACCGAAAATTGGTTTGAAAGAGATCTAGTAAGTAGTTTTTTTTTGTACATCATACATCGTAAACCGCCATTTACCTCTCATTCAATCAACTCAAAAAAAAAAAAACATTATTATGTTACTTGCTGCTACGGAACCCTTCATGGGCGAGTCTGACTCGCACTTGGCCGGTTTTTTTGGACTTCACCTTAACTTCTCAAATTGACGTATCAAATATTTAACAAAAAGTCAAATTTAAATTGTCTGGCAGAGACAGCCGGCACCAAGAGGAATCTATAAAAATCTATAGCTAATTCAATATTTAAAAATCATGTGAATTTTCCTATAATAGCTGTAAGAAATCAGAAAAATAGTAGCGGTGCAATGCGTAACACCATTCCCAAGGTAAAAAAAGGAACATTTGTGGCATTTAATATGGTGAGTTGGAGCCCTAAAAAGTCCTACAACCTGGTCAAAAAACTACAGAACTTCGTTATGACCATTTGACCCACTGGTTGTGGAGGTCTAATGGCAATTGCTCTACGAAAAATATCGAAGTATGGCCGTTTAGTAGTTGGATTGGAAGCTGATCTGAACGGATGTGTGATTTATATAAAAACCGGTCAAGTGCGATTCGGACTCGCCCATGAAGGGTTCCGTAGCAGCAAGTAACATTTTTATATGTGAGTTGATTGAATGAAAGGTAAATTGCGGTTTACGATTTATGACGTATTAAAAAAACTACTCACTAGATCTCGTTCAAACCAATTTTCGGTGGAAGTTTACATGGTAATGTACATCATATATTTTTTTCATTTTACCATTCTCTTATTTTAGAAGTTACAGGGGGGGGGGCACATTTTACCTCTTTGGAAGTGTCTCTCGTACAAACTATTCAATTTAGAAAAAAATGATATTAGAAACCTCAATATCATTTTTGAAGACCTATCCATAGATCCCACACGCATGGACATGATGCAAAAAAAATAAGTATGGGCTACCCCAAAAGTTTAGTTTTTTTATTTGTGTGAAAATCTTTATGCTGTTCACATAATACTTACCAAGTTTCAACAGCATAGTTCTTATAGTTTCGGAAAAAAGTGGCTGTGACGTACGGACGGACAGACATACAGACATCATCATGTCTGTCTGTCTGTCCGTCATCTATAAGGGTTCCATTTTTAGCCATTTGGCTACGGAACCCTAACAAGGAGGATATTTTTATTTTTTATGGATGGCTCCACGTTTGACCTCTCTCTCACCTGGTCGTAAGTGACGATGTGGTCTACGATGGATCACGTTTGCCTAGAAGGAACGTATTCAATCGAGACTTGAAGATTCCGAGGTTATAGCTTTCCGGAAAAACAGACTCAGGCAGGCAATTCCACTCCTTAGCTGTACGCATAATAGATGTGTCGCCGAAATGTTTCGTGCGTATGAGTGTAATATCCACCATGTAGCGGTGGCGCGTCGCTGTGGGTCTGGTCGTTCGTTGGTGGAAAGGGCTTGGAGGTATCAAGTTGTGCAATTCCAGCGCACACTCTCCGAAATGCATCCGATAAAAGACCGATAGGCCTGCAACTTTGCGTCGATGTTCAAGGCTCTGAAGCCTTTTCTCGACGAGTACATCGTTATTAATGAGCCTCTTGGCCCGTCTCTCTGTTGTCTCAAGCGCTTCTAGATGGTATTTAGCTGAGCCATCACACATGATTGTGGAGAATCTTGGATAACCGTGGACAACACTAAGATGTTGGTGACCACATATCTTCACATAAGTGTTCAGCCAGTCTGGCGTAATTGAGTAACGTACATCCAACCATCCATACAAACTTTCGCATTCATAAGGTTCATAAGATTGTAAGGGTGTATGAGGTCCTATCAAAATTTGGGGCCAAGCAAACCTCACCGGCAAGCCGGTACACCTGCTGATTGACGGACGAAGCTCTGTGACTGGCTTTCCTCTCTGGGTTGGGAGGTCAGATTGCAGTCGCTTCCACATAAGCTATATTAGCCAAACCACAGGGGAGGAGAAGGAGTAAGTGGACCCTGGAGTCCAAGGTAAGCCTTAGACGCCAACGGGAACAACGCTATGATGATGATGATGATGATGAGTTGATTTTCACCGTAAAATATAGGTAGAAAAATTATTAATTACTCCAAAGTATCGTTACGATCTTGAAGCGAAAAAATCTTAACAAGTTACGAATTATCGGATGTTATGTACATATTTATTCAATCGTTGCGCATGCAGCGGTAACGCGTTACGTTCTAAGATATAACTACAATCTAGTAGTTGCGGCGTGTAATTGGTATCTAATTACATTTAACAGATGGTAAGTTGCTTGTTTCCCTCGATATTCATCTCCTCGTGAGATAATGAGATACGAAATACCGATCGCTCTCTTTTTTATAGACCTTAATAGATGGTTTGGTTTTCTACAGCGTGAGTTGTATGACGTTATCGTTTATAATCATAGTGTAAAGCCTAAATGCTAATGCTTTTATCCCGGGAATAGATTCATGTGGGTCGCGAGAACGGGCTCAGTACCTTTTTTTTTTTCGTGCGATAATCCCTTCGGATACCCCCCGCCGGCCAGCGGGGGCGGTTATGTCGGGCTTGAACCGACTAAAACCGCACGCCGTCTCGGGTCTTCAGACGCCGGGGTGTAAGGTTGCCCATAGAGCATATCCCTCTCATGCTGTGTGCTTGGAGTCTCCAGTAAAGGATAGTTGAATAGAATTTAAAACCTTACATTGCATTATTTTATATTCTAGGGTGTATAGCCACAACAAGATCTTCGGGACTCAAGTCAACCTCTTCTGATTGACTGACTAGACTCTGGAGTAGGTTTATCTCTCGGGGTTGGGGTGGTCAGACGGATGTTGGTCCCGTAAAAGCGAAAATAAACCGTATTATGGACAACAAGAATTTGAGAGCGGACTCCAGGCTCCAAATTCCATGCTTTGGATCCATCCGGGATTGAAGCGCGTAAGAAGATTATATTTTTTAATATTCAATGACAAGGAAACAAAAGAATTGTTTAGAAAGTCGATCTAATTCCAAATGATAACTCATAGAACACCTGTTTTACTTCGTTGCGCTTATCAGCTACCAATTTCGAGAACAATGCATATATCTACTATAACACTTAATTCTCACACAAGCAACGAGATGTACTTGGGTGTTTGAACATGTGTAATGGTATTGTTAGGCTGAGTGCAGATAATCATAATCATATTCATATTACTTACACCCGGTTCTTAATTGATTTAGCAGTATAGAGAGTACGTTCTATAAAACCGAAGCAATACGATCTTAAACGGATTTTCACTCTTTTTCAATTCCGACAACGTGCCAAATTAAAACCCACGTAGTTTACTAGCATATATTCGCGGTACCGCCCATATATAACCGCGGATCATAGAAATGTAGGTATTCCCGGGGTTGGCAACAGGAGGCGCAGAAGCAGGGACGGAACCCCGAGCCTCGAGAAATCAAGGTCGTGCAGTCCCAGCTCCGCCAGGCCATCGTAGTGGAGTGGAAGGAACGACTTGGGCAACCAAGCGCAGGGCACGCCGCAATAGCGGCGGTAAGGCCCATCATGGAGATTGACTAGAGAGGCGACACAGAAGCCTCTCGTACCGACTGACGCAGGTGATCTCCGGGAAGGGGAGCTGCGGGGACCACCTGCATCGGATCAGGAAGGAGCCAACGCCTGAGTGCCATCACTGCGATGCGAGCTAGGACTCGGGGCTGCACACGCTAGCGGACTGCCCGGCGTGGGAGGCGCCGAGGCGTGACCTCGTGGCAGCCATCGAGGTGGGAGTCCTCTCGCTCGGCAGCATGATTGCGGTAATGGTGCGGAGCGCGAACGCGTGGGCCGCCGCCACCTCTTTCTGCGAGCATGTAATGCTCGTGAAGGAGATGGCGGATCGCGCCCGGGAGAGATTTAGAACTCTCCCGGCCCGCTTCCGTCGCAGGCGACTCAGGCGCCGGAGGTCGCTTAACGACCTCCGTCCTCCATGAGCGCAGGCCTGGGGGTGGCAGGTGAGGCCGCCTGTCACCCCAGCATAAGCAGGCCGGGACTGTGGGCAACTAGCGCCACTCCCCCAAACCGGGGCAAGACGGGGACACCGTAATTCCCAAACCCGAGGGGGACATCTCGAAACCGGAGATGGCCAAGGGTCAGTCGGGGTGCGAGGGATATGCTCTATGGGCAACCTTACACCCCGGCGTCTGTAGACCCGAGACGGCGTGCAGTTTTAGTCGGTTCAAGCCCGACATAACCGGCGGGGGTGGATATGTCGTGTATCGACTAAAACCGCACGGTGTCCTCCCCAAGTGTCCGTTGCCGGGCACCCCGGGTAAGCCCTCGAAAGGATAACCCAGGGTTACCGGCGGACTTTGGCCGCCACCACGGCCTCGCCTGGTGGGGTCGGGTTTTATCCTGCTTCGGTGAGTTGGTAGGCGTGTGTAGGGCACACACGACACGCCTCCGTCACGGCCTGCTTCTGTAAGGACGCCGAGTCGGCCAACTGCCGTCCTCAGGCCCCGATCATGGATGTCGGTAGTCCCGGGCGTAGATGAGTGGAGATGCGAAACTCGAGGGGCAGGGTTCTCTCCCGCTCCCTCTCCGCTGTCTCTTTCGCGCGCATTACCTGCTCGCAGAAAGAGGCGGCGGCGTGCCACTTGCTCCCGTCGGAGACCACTGCCCTCTCCATGGTCTCCAACGAGAGAACGTACACGCCCAGGACCGCAACGAGATCCCGGCGTTGACTCGCCCACGAAGGCACTCCACCAACCTGTGGAGCGCCGTGTCTCCGCCAGGATCCTCGCAGTGCTGGCACTGCGGCGTTGTCTCCCGGTGGATGCGGCATAGATACTTACCGAAAACCCGTGTCCGGTAATCATCTGGCACATCCGGTAGGAGAGGTCCCCATGGTCCCTCTCCAAGCACTCCTTCATGATCGGTCTCACCGCCGCAATGGTGGATTCCCCCCACCTTGGGTGCTCAAGTCGCACCCTCCATGTCTCCATAAGTTCCCGGTGGAGCTGGGACCGCTGAGCCCTGATTTCTCGGGGCTCCGGCCTATGGCCCCGCTCCAGCGCCTCCTTGCGCCACTGATACAGCAGCGCAAGGGCTCTCGCTTCTAGGTCCCACGGAGGGGTCCCGGCTAGGAGACATGCCGCCTCGACGGAGATTGTGTGATACCCCCTGATGACTCTGACGGCCATCGCTTTTAATACAGCCACGTTGCGAGCCGCCAGAGTCTCCACGCATACGGGGGCCCCGTACAGGGCCATGCTTCGCACGATCCCCAGGTACAGTCTCCTAGTGGGGGCGTTGGGTCCCTTAACGTCGGGCATCAGCCGCGATAGCGCGGCCGCAGCCCCCCTCAGTTTCGGGACCAGACTTCGAAGATGAGGTCCGATGCCGATGCTTACGCCCCCTACGGTGATGCTGGACTCGGATTTGTGGAGAGCCACCTCGAGTCCCAGCCGCCTACGTCTAAAATTTCAACTCCAATATCGGCAATATCCATATAGCCGTATTTGCGAGATGAGTAACAAACAAACAAACAAATAAATAAACTCACTTCCACAAGAACAAAAAAAAAGAAAAAGAAACACGGACTGCCCTTTTTTTCGTGGGAGTTTTCCCTCACCAGTCACACGGACTGCCCTGCCTTTTTTTTTTTTTTTTTTTTCGTGCGGAAATCCCTTCGGATACCCCCCCGCGTGCCAGCGGGGGCGGTTATGTCGGGCTTGAACCGACTAAAACCGCACGCCGTCTCGGGTCTACAGACGCCGGGGTGTAAGGTTGCCCATAGAGCATATCCCTCGCACCCCGACTGACCCTGGGCCATCTCCGGTTTCGAGATGGCCCCCTCGGGTTTGGGAACCACGGTGTCCCCGTCTTGCCCCGGTTTGGGGGAGGGGCGCTAGTCGCCCCACCGTCCCGGCCTGCTTCTGCTGGGGTGACAGGTGGCCTCACCCGCCACCCCCAGGCCTGCGCTCATGGAGGACGGAGGTCGTTAAGCGACCTCCGGCGCCTGAGTTGCCTGCGACGCGCGGCGAGCAAGTTGCGGGCTCGGCGGACCGGGAGAGTTCTAAGTCTCTCCCGGGCGCGCTCCGCCACCTCCTTCGCGAGCATTACATGCTCGCAGAAGGAGGCGGCGGCGGCCCACGCGCTCGCGCTCCGCACCATTGCCGCAATCATGCTGCCGAGCGAGAGGACTCCCACCCCGATGGCTGCCACGAGGTCACGCCTCGGCGCCTCCCACGCCGGGCAGTCCGCCAGCGTGTGCAGCCCTGAGTCCTCGCTCGCGTCGCAGTGATGACACTCAGGCGTTGGCTCCTTCCTGATCCGATGCAGGTGGTCCCCGAAGCACCCCTTCCCTGAGATCACCTGCGTCAGTCGGTAGGAGAGGCTTCCGTGTCGCCTCTCCAGCCAATCCTCCATGATGGGCCTTACCGCCGCTATTGCGGCGTGCCCTGCGCTTGGTTGCCCAAGTCGTTCCTTCCACTCCACCACGATGGCCTGGCGGAGCTGGGACTGCACGGCCTCGATTTCTCGAGGCTCGGGGTTCCATCCCTGCTCCCGCGCCTCCTTTCGACACTGGTACAGTTGCGAAAGGGCTCTCGCTTCCAGGTCCCATGGCGGAGTTCCGGCAAGGAGACTCGCCGCCTCGAAGGAGATCGTGCGGTACCCTCGGATGACCCTGATGGCCAGAACCCGCTGCGGAGCGCGCAGCATCCGCACAGTTCTGGTCCTCAGGGCCTCCGCCCATATTGGGCACCCATACAGGGCCATGGACCGCACGATCCCCGCGTAGAGTCTCCTGCAGGAGTCATCGGGCCCCCTCATGTTGGGCAACAGCCGAGCCAGAGCAAGAGCTGTGCCCTTCAATTTGGGGGCCAGACTTCGGATGTGCTCTCCGAAGTCCCATCGGCCGTCGAGCACGAGCCCCAAATATTTCATTTGGGGCTTGATGCCGATGCGATTTCCTCCCACGATGAGACTGGATCCCTCGGGTGGCTTGCTCCGAGGCCCATGGAAGAACAGGGCCTCGGTTTTATGCAGGGCCACCTCGAGACCCAGCCGCCGGATCCGCCTAACGACTTGGGCAACCGCGGTCGTGGCCTTTCGGGTCGCTTCGCGGTACGTCGCCCCGCACGCCGTCACGAGCGTGTCGTCCGCGTAGCACGTGACGGCGGCACCGCCTACGAGCTCACCGCGAAGCACCCAGTCGTATCCGATGTTCCACAGGAGTGGCCCCAGGACCGATGCCTGTGGAACACCGCACGACATTTCACGCCGACCGAGACCGGTCACGGTTGGGTAGATGACGGCTCTCTCCGTCAAATACGCCCCGACTATGCGGCGGAGGTAGAGAGGCACTTCGTGATACACGAGCGCCTCCCTAATGCAACTCCAGGGCAAGGTGTTGAACGCGTTGGCGATGTCCAGGGACACCGCCAACATCACCTCACCCCGGGCTACTGCATCCTCCGCCAGAGCCCTCACGCGCATGATGGCATCCACGGTGGAGCGCCTCTGGCGGAAGCCATATTGGCCATCCGCCAGGTCCGGCCCCACTCTTGAGAGGTGCTCGACGAGGCGCTTCGCAATTACTCTTTCAAAGAGCTTGCACACCTCGTCGAGCAACACTATGGGCCGGTAGGCGGACGGCGAGTCCGCCGGGCGCCCCTCCTTTCGGATGAGGACCAGTTTCCCCGTCTTCCACAATTTCGGAAACTGGCCCCGCTCCAAACATGCGCTGAGAAGCCCTCTCAGTCGGGGCTCGAGAGCGTCGTCGACTAGAGCTAGGACCCACGCTCGGCCTGGAATGCCGTCGGGTCCCGGGGCGGTGTGTTTGGCTCTTAGCCTTCTCACCGCCAGCTCTAGTTCTACCCAAGTGACCTCGGGCACGTCGTCGTCTTCCACGTCGGGCGCCATGCGCAACCGAGGCGGAGTCATCTGCGGTGGAACATGTTCCACCGCCCGCGCTGGGAACAGGGAGCCAACAACTCCTCCGAGCAGATCCGGCTGGAGACACCGGGTTAACGGCGGGGCCTTGGGGCGCAGCTTGCCCCTCACCATCCGGTAGGGCCGCCCCCAAGGGTCCCGCTCCAGCGTCTCCAGCAGCTCGCGGAAGGCGTCCCGTTTGGAACGCCTTATCTCCGCTCGGAGGGCTCGTCTGGCCTCCCTGTATCCCTCGTACAACTCCGCCTCTCGGGCCTCCGCATCTGCGGGGCGGCGACGCCTCCTACGGAATCGGGCCCACCGGCGGTGCGTGATCACGCAGCCCCGTCTGAGCTGCGCGATCTCCGACGACCACCAGTAGACCTGACCCCTCGGATTATAGGGCGGAGCCCTAGGCATCGCCGCGTCACAGACACGGGTCATGGCCTCCCGGAACCACACCGCCTCATCGTCTATGCAGACAGGCCTGTCCGGCGCAGGGGCCCAGGCCTGTACGATGGCGGCTTCCAGGAGGAGCTCCCGATCAAGTCGCTTAAGCGCCCAACGTGGCTCGGGTGGAGCCGGTGCAGCCGGCGCGTCGCTCGCAGGGGGGGACACGTCAAACCGAATGTATCGGTGATCCGAACTTGTGTCCTCCCCCAAAACGACGCGCCAGCCCTGAACACGTCGCGCCAACGAGGGGCTCGCGAACGATAGGTCCACGATGGAGCTACCCCTCGAGGTCACGAACGTGTCCACGGCTCCCCGATTTAGGAGGACTAGGCCGAGTCGTGCGGCCCAGTCCACCAGTGCCCTGCCTCTATGCCCCGTCGCGCCCCTTTCGTGTCGGGAACCCCAGGCATAAGACCAGGCGTTGAAGTCCCCGAGCACAAGGACCGGACGGGGCTGGCAGGCATTGACGACGACGGCCAGCTGACGGAGCCATTGCTCATATGCAGCTTGGTCTCGGTTCGGCGTGATATAAGCGGCCACGACCGCTATATCCCCAACCGCCGCCGCCACGCAGCCGGGTCCCCTTGCAACGACGGCAAGAGGGGGGCTGCCGGCGGCAGGGTTGTGCACCAGTGCCGCCGACCCATCCAGCGCGGTTTCCCAGGTAGGCCCGAGGAACCGGTGGGTGTATGGGTCGGCGACAGCGGCGACATTTATGGCCCACTGTGCCATGCTCTGGCGCAGAAGATCCTGAGCATGGGCACCGTGGCCAACGTTCACCTGCAGAATGCGGAGTTGAGGATCCATTATGGAACCCCCATCTCCGCATCCCGCTGCGACCTAGGGGCGGAAGGCCGGCCTCCCGGCTTCGGCTCCCCTCCGGCGCAGGCCTTGCTGCCAACCCTATGGTCAGCCGGCTTGCCCCCCGCTGCACATCTGAAGCAGTGCAACGGGGCGCTACACGTGCCGGCCTTATGACCGGGCTGGCCACAGCGGAAGCAACGGTCACCCGCCGTTACCTCCGCTGTGCAGTGCACCCCCACATGGCCCACCGACAGGCACCTGAAGCACCTGGCCGGTCGGGCCTGCAGGAGCCGTGCCTGCGCCCTCAGGAAGCCTCCTACCAGGAGGCTCCGCCCGTCAGCGACCTTTTGGGCCGCCGCGATAGGGCAGCCGACAACTGCTGCCCCCTGTCCACCGCGGCCGAAGCGTATAGCTCCGGCCTTAATTGTGTCCGGGGAGCAGTCCCCGGCCTCCGCCACGGCGAGCCTGAGCTCTTCTGCCGTGACGGAGTCGTCCAGGCCCGTAATGCGCACTTCTGCGCATTTAATGGGCCTGGACACCCGGACGTCGGCTGCGTCCAGCGACTCCCTCAGCCGAGCCGCTAGGGCGTCGGCCTTGGGGCCACTGTCGGCGCCAGGGACCTCGAGAAGCCGGGCTCCCGTCCGTGTGCTCTTGCACCGGACACCCGGGATCTCGAGGGCCTTTAAATCGACGTTGGCCTTAACTTTGGCCAACACCTCGGCATACCCCATGCCCCTACCCGCTGCCTCCGCCGTCAGGGTGACGACGACGGCCGTGGTACGAGGGGCACGGAGCTTCCCCGGCGCTGTCTTCGCGGCGGCCGCGGCCTTCCTGGCCTTCTTGGCGGCCTTCCGCCTCTTCTTGTTGGCTCCAGCCACCTCCCAGCCCCCTTCCAATGGGGTGGAGGTAGCCGGAACCACGGCTGGGGCTGGGGCTGGGGCCAGGGCTGGGGACGTCTTCCCCTTGCCCTTCCCCTTGCCTTTGCCCTTCCCCTTACCCTGAGCGGGAGGGGGCTGAGGAGCCGGCTCCGGCAGGGTCACAACCGCACCCGCAGCCGGGCGGGTGGGGCCCCTCTTGGCTACAGCCGCGTAGACGGCCGCTGGTGGCGCCAGAGGCGGGCGGCGGATGGAGTCCATTAGGGCCTCCATCCGACACATCATCCTCTCCTCCAGCGCCTCCATGTAGGGGAGCCAGGACTCCGCCGGCGGTGCCCTTGGCTGCGCCGGCCGCACCGACTGTGCCGGCTGCTGGGCCGGTTGCACCGGCCGCTCCGGCCGCGCCGACAGCGCAGGCTGCGCTGACCGACTCACGGACGAGCGAGTGGCGCGCGCCGGCTCCGCCGGTTGCGCCCGCTGCGCCGTTTGAACCGAGCTCGCCATCCCCCTCTTGAGCTCCTCGACGGCTGCAGCTAGTCGAGCCGTCTCCCGACGGGACTCGGCCAGCTGCGCCGCCAGGCCCTCATTCTCGGAGGCGATGTCGAGCACAATGCTCAACATCGCCTCTTGCTCAGGGTTTGGGGACCCCTGGAAGGACGCGGTCACCTTCTGGAGTCTCTCCATGAGTGACCGCGTCCTCCCGCATGGCTTCGACACCGACACCGCTGAGGTGGAAGGCCTCGGCGGTGAGTTTCTCACGGCCCTTCCAATAGCCGATAGGGCTCGGGTGGATTGCCCAGCCCTCACGCCACCACGCGCCCCTCGGCGGCCAGCAGCCACCTTGGACGCCGGCTTCGCCTCGTCGCTGCTGGAGGAGGAGGTCGTCCCGGTGAGGGTAAAGTCCTCATCCGACACGTCCTCCCCCGCCCGAGCCTTTGCGCGCCTCCTGCGCTTCCGGGTCCGCTGGACGCCCAGACCCACCGGGCTGCTCGCCCTGCTTCGCTCGTTAGCGGTGTCGAATTTCTCCGACACCGCTGAGGTATTTGGCGTCACCTCCACGCTTGTTTGCTGCGCGATCTCCGCGCAGACTCCGTCGTTCTCGTTGTCCTTTTCCTTGCTTTGGTCTGTGTTAGTTTTTGATCGGTCCGTTTTATTTTTAATTTGTTGGTTAATGTCCATAGCATATCCCACGAGTATGGGGGAAAGGTGGTCCATCCAGGCGGTGCCCCCTGCACCTGGATAAGCCTATATACTATGGAGGTCGGCTGGTATCCATAGGTTTTTACGACTTTGCTGTCGGGTGTTATAGACTTTTCCTTGTCGTGGGCCGGCCAATAAAGGCAAGCCCTCCGGTCAGCAAGTTCACGGCGTACCCTTCTGGAGCCACCAGTCAGGTCGTTGCTGATCACCTGCCGATTACGGAACGCGAGAGGATGGCTAGTCCTCTCCGGCGGCGGCACAAGTGCCCGTCGGCCCCTGCGTTAGCAGTGGGCCAACCCGCCCCTGGATCCCCTGGGATCCTATGGTGGCCTCAGCCACAAACACCATCGCTCATCCTGTCTCCTCTGAAAGCAGAGGAGTACGGAGAGCGATGTGTTCCCGCCACGTTGGGTATTCGCCGACGATCAATGCCAACCCCATGAAGGGGAAGCCATTGACCGCCGCCCAGGGTGTACCGGCCGCTCCGGTTCCGTTCCCCCCGGACTGCAGCAGGATCGGAGTCGGAACGACACTCGAGGAGGTTACCCAACACACACCCCACGGACTGCCCTGCCTAAAAATAAATGAGTTAAAATTTATATTCAGTGTCATTCGGGACTCGGGACGTTGTAGTATGTATGTAGCTATACCATGATCGCATTAATTCCCGTCAATATTATTGTACTAGGTATATCATGAAAAGCGAAAGTTAAAAGTTACCTTGTAATACACTCTTTATTCTGAACAGTAGTCGTGTTGTTATTTAGTTGTAATTGATTTAATTTCTTTAGCATATCTTGTTAGATATGCTAAAGAAATTAAATCAATTAACAGTGTGAAACTGGCCTTAACGTTGAACCTTTACAAATATATTACCTTCTTGAGTCAGTAACTCGTATGGCATGTTGTCTGAAGTGACGCAGAGGACAATCATGCGACTGTGGGTTGGCCCTTTGAGCACGCATAAGCTGGGTTAAGCAAGTAAATTCCAATGTATGTATTGAATAATAAACATGAGTGCAGATGTAGAAAATATTACTCGTTGAGTACTCACATACTGGTTGATCGTTTTTATTCTGATCCAAACAAGGTAGCTGAACTAAACTGGATGCAAAACCGAATATGATCTAAGATAACTACGACGGCCTCTGTGGCGTAGCGGTAGTGCATTCGACTGCTACGACAGGGGGCGCGGGTTCGATTCCCGCTCAGTGCAAATATTTGTATGCATGAATATGTCTATTACCGGCCGTCTCTGAAAACCAGCGCTGTCCGCTTGCACTACAACGCGGACAGCATTAAGCTGAGAGGCGGCCTTTATTCTACCTAGCCATATGGATGCACATGCACAATTGTTGTATTTATGTGTATATTTTTGTTAAGCTCGGTTGAATAAAAATATTTTCTTTCTTTCTTTCTTTCTTTCATTGGTCTGGGCGTTTCTATGTACCTATAATATGTATGTCTTTACAAAAAAAAGTATATAAGTATGTTTATCTGCATTCTGGAACACATAACACAACTAACACAAGCGAGTTAAACTATGCTTACTTTGTATCTAGAAAGAGCTAAAAAAAACGAAACGAAAAGGTAAATGTTTACATACATAAAAATCCTCAGCAAACATGCTCCTTTTCTACTTCACCATGAAGTAGAAAAGGAGGACAGTGGATCTCGGGTTTCTGAGTCAATCATCAGCATGATGATGATTAAGTTAGAGTATGTATATGTACTTCCAGGTGAGTAGACACATTTGTGCTGTAGAAAGTATGACGTTTTTATCACCTAATCTTCTAGTAATAAAATAATACAGTGAGCGAAAACTTTCATTGCTACGTGAAATATATTGCATTAGTGCCATAAGCCAATAACACATTGTAACTCCATTGCTTAAACATATAAGGAACTGTTTGTTCATAAATAGTGAAAGCCTGCATAGTGTATATTGCAATTATTACGAATGCTTTTCATTTCATTTATTGAGTTCGTTTAACTCAACCCATAAATCGAAACTCCTTGGAGACTATATTTCCATAAACTTAAATGGGACTCTTAAAAGAGGTTTCAAATAAAGAAGACAGGTTTTAAATTTCGAAGTACCGCCAATGAAGTAGAATATATGGCTGTCCCGTCTCTTCCCGTGGGTGTCGCACAACCGCAACATAAACTTAGTATACTTACGCTAGTATACTAAGTTTATGTTTTAAACAGCTTGTCTAGTAGTCTTTTCATGTGCTAGTAAGTAGGTATAAATAGAAGTCAGTCTAGACAGGACAAGTAATTATACATGTTTCGATTTAATAGGCTCAGTCAAACCATTCATTTTACCTACGTACTTATAAGAAAGTACTGCGGACATATTGAATAATGTAGCAAAATGACATAATGAATACCAAATGCGAAAAAGATGGCGGCTTCTAACGCAATATCATATGGTTGACAAATGTCTACAGTTATAAATTCATGGTAGTATCGCCATTGTACATAATTCACACGATAGGAAATTGCAAATTAAAATAACATTATCTAAACGTCTTTATACGGTAATATAAGAAAATTATACGTTTGATGCAAGTTGTCGTCATTGAGGTCTTAGTGCTATAATCTTGGAAACAGACCCTGAGATTCAATGTTAAATTTGATATGATAGGACTTGGCGCCATGGTAAGTGGATGGACACCATCCTCCAAGCTTGTTCCCAACTCAGTTTTTATATATAATATATTATATATATATATTCTCCGTGAAGTGACTACTACGTCACGTAAAGCGGCGATAGCCCAGTGGCGTACGTAACGGACTGCTGAGACGAGGTCTCGAGTTCGATCCCCAGTTGCCCCGGGCACACACCTCTGACTTTTCATAGTTATGTGTGCATTAATAAATGTTAATTATCGCTCTCTTAATAATGTGCCCGGTAGATGGCAATAGGCTCGCCCCCTATTACATTGGGACCTTAACATAACTGACGAATCGTGGGTGTGTAATACGCCTCTGCCAACCCCTTCGGGGATACAGGCGTGAAGTTATTATATGTTATGACTACTACCGGTACCAAATAGCAAATGCCATAGATATTCGTATAGCAATCGGGACCGACGGCTTAACGTGTCCTTCGGGACACGAACCCCTCTGTGACCATTCACAATGTGTTAATAATGGTTACCCATCCTAAAACCGAAATAAGTAAATAATTAGTTACTGTTTTCAATTGCTATGAATTCAGTGCGATTTGGGCCGAATTTCATTGGTGTAAGGCAGGCCATAAAGGCTTATAAAATGTGTAACTATAATATAACCCATAATAAATATTCTATCAAATCTGTTCAGTTGAGAAGCCGGCTTTAATTACAGATAACACGGTTAGGTAAACGATGTTTAAGCTGCAATAATGCGAAGATAAACACTTAACGATAACGAAAATAAGTTCCAAGGAACCCAATTTGATTTTGAACACAACTTAAGCTATTGCCTGTGGCTGTACACTTGAAACGCTTTTACTGCGTTCTAATTAAAAAAAATTAAACTAATTTTTCTTACCATAAAATTTAGAAAATTGCGCAGAAAAAGCGTTTCAAACCTTCTACAAAGTATTAGAAACCTTAAAAAAACATGTGAACCCTGGGCTCCGAGGTGAAGTCTCGGATGCAATCGGGAGATGATGATAATTAAAGTCAAGAGTGTATTATTAAATAAAAATAGAAAGTTTAGAACGAGATTAAAAAGTTGTTCGCAATCAGATCACACTACTAAACATCCGATCAAGAAAGATACTTCACTACTACAGCCAATCAATTACCTACGAATGCCAGTCGTATTTTTATGTGTTATAAACAATACGGGCTTTCATTCAATAGATCGTTACTTTTTCCTGATGCTAATGAAATCAAATTTATGGACCATTTATATTTATTGATTTCTCCCGTAAACATAAACACTTCGTTTTGATTTCTCGAGAAGATCTGGTAATTATAGGTAGGTATATTTTACCGTCAATGGGTGTATGGGTCTTCACCAAGATCATCGGTGCAAGGCCAATCACACCGGCAAGCCGGTACAGATGCGAATTTGGCGCAGGCTTTCCTCTTCTGGGATTCAGACAGCTGTCACTCCTGTAAAAACCATGATGATGATGATAAGCTTTACGGCATTGTAGCACACAAGCAATTGCTCAGGCACTTTCTCTTGATAGTAGAATCCGTGTCATAACTAGACGAGTTCATGATGGCGCCATGGCGACCATTAAGATCCAGCGAACAGCATTGTAAATCGATATTACCGCGAGTTTAGTCCATAGATAATAGATTGATTGTGAAGAGATTTTAGACTGTCAGTGTGACAGCCGGCTGTCACGAATAGCATAGACAGCGACAGCTAAATTGACCTAATCGTAGAATGTCAAGATCTTCGTTGCGGGGGTCAGGTGGATGCCACTCAGTGAAAATACTGTTATTTAGACGAAACTGATCTTGTTATTTCTGGTAATTGGACCAAGGCTACAAAAATATATTATATTTTAATATTGTTTATATTAATGCCTATACCTATACATACATACAGTCACACCTCTTTCCAATGAGGGTAGGCAAAGCCAACATTTTTTCTCTTGCTACGATCCTGTACGTCAGAAGAAGGGATAAAGCAAAAATTAAAAAACCGCTGACATAGCTGAGAACACTCCAGACTTATTATTATTATTTCTTTTGTTTATTACAAACAAAATCGAAATCGGTTTATCCGTTCGCGAGCTACGATGCCACAGGCAGACACACAGGCACGTCAAACTTAAAACACCCCGTCGTTTTTGGATCGTGAGTTAAATAGGGAAAGATAACATTGTTATTTATTGCAAAACCACAACCACAGAATAGAAAATAGTACAGACAGTAGCTTTCAGACTATAATTCTATGCAGAGATTTTTATTAATAAATCTTTTTTTTATTAAATCTTTAAATGGGTAGATTCGTATTAATAACATGTCAACAAGTTTTTATAATTTCGCCATTATATAAAAAATATCGGGTAAAAAAAATGAAAAACAAAAAAAAAAACAAAAAAAAAAGTGTGAGAAATACCTAAATCGCGACCAGCGTCACGTGTGCTCGTCGCGTCACGTGACACTGGTCGCTGGTGGTGTTTTTTTTTCATTTTTAATCTTTTTATTTTTAATTTTTTTTTCTACCCGATATTTTTTTTTTGTTACAAATAGATATTTTGTCGATACCAAGTCATCTCACCAAATTCAGAGACCTAATTTTGTGACACCTTTTATTCTTCTGAGGCCAATTTCAAAAATTGCTCAATAGCTAACTATTATTCATTTTCAAGTAGGTAACGCCATGGCAATTTACAACCGGACGCCACAACTACAAAGGAAATGTATCACCAATATGGTCAAATTGTCAATTTATAAGTACTTCCTTTGAACATTATCTAAGACTGGTTAGATATAATGGATATTATTCTAAAGGTAGTTGTACACATTGGCCTTCTTTCCGTGCGGAAACGCCGCCGTCTCGAGTCTTCAGATGTCGAGGTGTAAGGTGGCCCCCAAGGCATTTCCCTCGCATCCTGATTGACCCAGGGCTATCTACGTTTCGAGATGCCCCCTGAGAATGGACACATTGGCCTAACGTGTAACTATATTGAGAATCATCGACATCGGCATTGTTTGCCAAATTGCAAAATAGAATATAAGAGGAAACTGTCCTGATACCTCGTTAATATGAAACCCCGGTACCCGGTACTGTACATCTAAATTTACATTTAATGCTCTTCAAATTTAGACTCTATGAACACAGACTTTAATTTAATTAAATGCCAAATATATGTATGTAGTTTCTAAATTTAAATAACAATAATTCAGAGATAATTAAGTTGTAGAATCGGCATATATGGGCGCATATTCGCTAAGTGATACACAGATTGTGATACGCACAGGCGCAAAGTGTACAACTAGCATAATACATTCAATATTTATATACCCATTTACCGGATGCCTACAATCAGAACCATAATCTAAGTTAATGTTTGCTTGATCGTGAGTCCTAGCAAAAACTGTTAATACATTGTCTGTAAGGAAATTTTCATAACATCGAGTAGTGAGGAAACGTCTCCAGTTAGGTTAGTTACCAAGGCGTGCTAGAAGCGTTCGTGTTCCGGGTGAGAAAGAGGGATGGAACTATACAGGGTGTATAGCTCCATTCCTTTTTCTCATCCGGAACTCGAAAACGGCACGTCATGGTACGATCGCTGTAGAAGATTCTTTTTTTTGTAATTTGTTCGCTGGTTCATATTCGGCATGAAGGACCATGGAAAGATTTAGTTAATCGGTCGTCTTGAAGTTGGTGAATATTTCGTTAGAAGATTCCATTAACTATATGCTCGTAGATAGATTAGGTAGGCCCTTCCAACATCCTTGAGGCCCTGGCCGACCTCACCTGCAATTCAGTGTACCTGCTAAACCACGGACGAGGCTTTTCTCTCAGGTTTGGGAAGTCAGACGGCAGCTGCTCTCCGAAAGCCGAAAGAAAGGAAATTTACTGGTGGTAGAAATTTGATGACACAAATTTGTCACAAAATTCGGCCGGGTTGGTACCACCGTGCACGATTGTGAAAAACCCTCCATAGTAATCTAATGAATTTCGGTTTAATTGCGTTCAGGGGTCAGCAAGTGCATAGCCGGGCAGGGGGATTGTGGTCGCAGCACTAGTGGGACCGGTGGGTGTCACGCGGTGCTGCGACGACAATCCTCTTCTGATGAGGCCGTCAAGCTGAGTGCCACCATTGTTAACATGGTATGTGTATGTAATGGTGACCCTCTTTCTTGGACTTTACCTTCAGCTTACCATCAGGCGAGGTGAAGTCAAATTGACGTGTCCTAAATATTAAAAAAAAAAAAACATAAAAAACAATAAGCTGACCTCGGGCTCTAAAATGTAAACTTTTGACACAACTGGGGTAATCGCTATGAGGATGATGATGACTAGTAGATAGAGAGATAGATATAGGCGAAGCTAACATACATACATACATACATACAGTCACGCCTCTGTCCCAATGGGGTAGGCAGAGACCACATGTTTCCACTCGCTACGATCCTGGCATTCATCTTTCACGTCTTCTACTACGCTAATATAAAGCATAAAAAAAACCAAATACAAATTATTTGCTATTACATATTGTGAAATAAATTCAAGTTTAATTTATTCCATTAATAAGTAAACCTGGCCTATATTCGGTCATTAAATCATAACTTATTTTAACAGAGTCGTTATACATAAAAAAATGCGGACAAGTGCGAGTCGGACTCGCCCATTAAGGGTTCCGTAGCAGCACGTAACATAATAATGTTTTTTTTTTAATTTTTATATTTCAGTTGATTGAATGAAAGACAAATGGCGGTGTACGATTTATGACGTATAAAAAAAAAACTTACTAGATCTCGTTCAAACCACTTTTCGTTGAAAGTTTACATGGCAATGTTGTAACGTTGTGGATTCTTTATAAATCTAATTAAAACAATATCCGTAAATTAATCGATATTTTAGTATGTTTCTATAATATATTACTAATTATCTATGGTTGTGCAAGCGAGATTGGACAGCACTAGCCCAGTCATCAACTGACGGCTCTTATATCGTTCCTTTCCACAAAGTACTTGTTCCTTTCCTTGGTAACCTTCGCCGGGGAAAGTCACTTTGACCCCGTGGCCAACTGCTGTCGGCTCCGGGTAAGTTTTGAGATCAACATTTCCTACTTCTTCTACAGGTGAAGACTTTCCAGCGGTGCAGCTTATTGCCTGCTAAAATGCATGGCTTAACATATTTTATTTTACTGTGTGCTATTTCAGCCTACCTATTTAGTGCCACGAGGCCGATGACCCCTACGGTCAGAGGTTGCGGCACCAGCTTGTGCTGCCTATTATATTCTCTTTTGTTATAGCTTCTAGCTACGCTGCATTGCCGCTGGGAGATTCTCTTCACCTGCTATTTTAGCGGGTCACTTGGACGTAATTACCTAGTGACAAACTGACCCGCACTTTTTCTATTTCCAGGGTCTTCGCACCGGGCTTCGCACCATAATGGAGGTAGCGAGGCACACCAGCGGAGACCCTGGCACGCCGGCATCACCACCAGCCACGTGTCCACTAGCTAAGTGCATTCTACCATCTTGCACAACGGACCGAACAACGCCACGGCAGAATATTTATTATGAATCCATTCCCTGAGGTTCATTTACTCAAATACCAGATATAAATTTATGTAACATTCTATTCACGATTATAATCTCATACTATACATTGTAATCAACCTTTTATTTAACTCTGCTCGCCCTAGCCGGTAGTAGTCTCAATTACATCCATCACTTAATTAATTTTCACAGTGCATAAGTCACCCTTTAAACTTTATTGCAACTTCATTTTAAAACCTTCTATAAAAAATTATTAATCGTTACAATGTACATCATATTTTTTTTTTGTTTTATCATTCTATTATTTTAGAAGTTACGGGGGGGGGGGGGAGGGTGGACACACATTTTACCACTTTGGAAGTGTCTCTCGCGCAAACTATTAAGACCTCTTCATAGATACCACACACGTATGGGTTTGATGAAAAAAACATTTTTGAGTTTCAGTTCTAAGTATGGCGAACCTCCAAAATTTATTGTTTTTTCTATTTTTGTGTAAAAATCTTAATGCGGTTCACAGAATACATCTACCTACCAAGTTTCAACAGCATAGTATAGTTCTTATAGTTTCAGATAAAAGTGGCGGTGACATACGGACGGACAGACAGACAGACAGTTTTTTGCCATTTGGGAACGGAACCCTAATAATACTGTAATTACTATCTTGTGGATGCTTTATTTTGATTACTCGTCTATTTATTAATATTTGTAATAGTTTGATACAATCTAGTATGCTGTTATTTATTGTACATATCCATTTTTTAGATTTTTTTATGATACGGATATTTTGAAACTAATTAATTGTTAATTTATTTAAATATTGAGTAAACATGGCATTCACTCATTACATATACAGAATTATTATTATTATTTACATATTATTATTAATGTTTTTGTAATATTTACTAGCTTAGTCATTCATAATATTCAAGAGCTACAACACTAAACTAAGGTCATTAGTCTAGGTCAAAGACACTGACTACAAGACTAACTGATTAATCCTAGGCCTATCTTTATAGTATTAAGTATTAATTCATTATATTCAAGAGCTACAACTAAGCTGAAAAATTTAGGTCATTAGCGAGAGCTCACTGAGTAATACTAGACCAGTCTTAATAGACTGTAGTTTTTTTTAACTACCTTCCAAAATACAATACTTTCACCATCAGGATGCACATGAATCAGATAAAGGTCTGAAAAAGAAAAAATTACAAGGGTTACCAGGTGCCAAATTCGAAATTCAAAATTAATTCCCGCCTCATTCAGGAACTGCGACACAATTTTTTTTTTTTATATCCGTTCCCGCATGGGGAACGCACAGGTAGATTTCGTGATATTTTATGCCCCTCTATGACCTATGCTTCTTCTATGACCCACGCCGAGCGCAATTTTAACATGTTTAATTTTTTTTTCTCAGAAACGGTAACTTTTCAGACATTTTTTTAGACTTAAAAATGGCCTATCGATTAAAAATGTTTCCGATGGCAAGAATGTTCACCGGTTAGAAGTTATGATTTTTTTCCCAAAAAATTTGGTTTTTCCCCACCTCCACTTTTAGTTAAAGTTTTAATCTTATAGGTTTATAATTAAAAGTTGTTGGTATTCATGTATACTATGGCATAAAATTAGAACGGTTCGAATATCTTTCATGGAACGTGAAATTTTGAGGAAAAACTGATTTCACAAAAAGTGAGGCCCTACCGTCCCCTTAGGCCTGATTCCACCCGTTCACGAACTTAAACTAAGTTTACACCCAAGCAATTTTTGACCGCAGTTTGAAAGCGATCGGGGCAAAAATGCGACCGTGAGAGTGCCGCAAATTTTGGGAAGTGGAACCATACATACATATATATATATATAAACTTTTTGACCAGTGGTCATTTCGGACTCAGGGGGTCATAACTAGACCTCCTATGAAGATTTTTTTTTAAATTCGACAGTAGTCAAGAAACCAATAGGTAGATCGATTTCATCGAAATCTACCTAAAAAAGCTTATTTCCTATTCATATATAGTAGCCATTGTACTCTTTCTTTTCTATCAGTCATTTCCTTGCATACACAATCCATGCATCTTTTCTAGGGCCTCCTAAAGCATTTACATTCATACTCTAACCAACACTTACTTTCTCATACTATATTTATATAGTATACCATGACAGCCGCTTGCTCGTCAACCAATATAAAGGTACAATTCCGTGAATCGCGGCCGATCGCAGCCGCGCTCGGTCAGTTGCGTGCGACTGACACTAGCCGCTGATGCGACTGCAGATTATGAGGTTTGGCTGACGACAGACGTTAGCCGCACGTGTGCAACTATTGTCGTATCAGCCGCGATGCACGGAGAAAGACATTCATTATCATCTTAACCAGCCAACTTGGGAACAACCCGGTTGCATCCAAGGCTCTTTACCTTGATACTCGGGGTCCTCTTACTTATTCTCCTACTTTTGATTTGTCTTATAAGGTTTATATTTGAATGACTGCCATCTGACCTGAACATCTGGCCTGAACTCCGAGAGAAAAACCTGTGCCAGAGCCTCGTGACTCGTTGGCTTGGCGCCGAAAATCTTGGTGGTACACACATAAGACATTAAGTCCACATTTCTACAGTTTAGTGCAGGAAGTTTTTAAATTAATTAATTAATAATCCAAACACGAAACAGTTGAAATAGGTGCGTGTCAAGGTTCATCGACACAAGGCCAGCTGATATGCGAAGCGTAAAATCGTATTACTAGTTGTGCTTAACACGGCATGTGTGTATGTAGTACCGATATACATTTTTTTCTTTTTGAAAAGATTACTTTTTTGTCTCCACCCAATCTATCCAATGGTTGCCTGTAAGAGATTGCCACAGTGTGATAAGGCCGCCAAGTGTATACCTTCACAATATCTATTGCTTCTATTGAACTTAAAAGCGTCGGTAGCTTAGTGGTTAAGGAGTTGGCCTTTCAATTGAGAGGTCCCGGGTTCGAATCTTGACCATTACACTACCGACGTGAACCCACTCCTAACACAAGCAATTTAGCTTAGCTGGAGGGGTTAGCGGGAATACTAGTAATTTCGGTTATTAATCTTACTAATCTTATTAAAAAAAAATTCTTGGTGTACAATAAAGACATACTACTACTACTTATAACTTTGATCACTAAACCAAGAGGAAGAGTAGGAGACCGCACCTTTTTTTTTTCTTTTTCTTCTTTTTTTCTTTTTTTCTTTCTCCGCGGCGGCGGAGGGGTATCCGAAGGGATTTCCGCACGAAAAAAAAAGGTACGAAGAGGCTGACATACTACTGTAGAGTACTGTAGTGATAACCTCTAAAGGAATTACTATGATTAAAAAAAGTATTTTTGAGCACAAACATAGCGGGATGTTTCAGAAATGAGAATTGGGGTAAACCGTTTTTTATTTCATTTCTCTCTAGATAGTTTTGACCACCTCGACTATTTTTGCCAGACCAACCCTGGTTATGAAGCATTAGAGTGTAAATATCAACGAACTTACGTTACCTAAATCTTTCAATTAATACCATGAACGAAACTTCTGTCACGCGAATTAACGGTAGCTTAAACTACGGTTAGTTAAGTAACCAAGCAACAGTTTCGCACACAAAACATTTCAAGGCGTAAATTAATTAGCCTTTCAAACACTCTACTTAACTTGTTCAACTGCGTAATGCAAGGTATTTGTTTACACAATACATAGTTTAAGTTGTTGGACTCCACAGATTCAGACTAAGTAACTAGTACATTAACTAGATACAGCATGTGTATATGAACTAAGGTAATAATTTAAAAATTAAAAAAACCCCGGCACAAATTTATTTATAGCTAAGAATCATCTCGATCATATCGGTTTTCGAACAAAAGATCCGCATCAAAATCGGTTCATCCATTCGGGGGTTATGATGGCACACACAGATAAACATACAGATACGTAGAACTTATAACCCCTCGTCATTTTTGCGTCGGAGGTTGAAAATAGTATGGAAACACGTGAGCCTCTTTGAGATAATGGTAATATATAATATATATAACATATATATAATATATAATGATAATGAAAACAGTGCGGGGGTTATGGGAACCAACGAAGATCTTTGGAGCACGGGGCAACCTCACCTACAAGCTGGTACACCTGCTATTTGAAGGACGAGGCTCCTCACAAGCTTTCCTGTCAGGATTGAAAAGTCAGATAGCAGTTACGACATAAGCGAAGATCCTCCAAGAACAAATCCATAACCTAGGAAATAGCAGGAAAGCGGTCAAGGGCCTGGCGTTGAGTTTCAGAATGAACTGGGATCAACGCTGTTAGGGGGTATTAAGGTTATTATTAGGTCAGGAGTTAGAGAGCTTTTTTGTGCAGGTGCCCATGACACACTGCGAGCACGCGCTAAGACGGGTCGTCATAGAAGTAGTCTTGTATAGTTTCAGGCTCCCCGGACAAGGCGCAGAGTATGCCACACCGCAGAGGTTTTAGTGTGTGAGTGCCACACATAACCGCGTGGCCTCCCCGCTTCGTACGGTATGCCGTAGGACATTGCCCCTCACGAAACAAAAAAAAATGCAAGTTGCAAGTTGCAAAGTACAATCCTTGAATGTAATGGGAAATAACGCTGTTATGATGATAATAATAATAATCGCATATTAACAATTAAGAGAAGAAGAATTTTTAATGATACAAATCGACATTAATAACAATAAAATTAAACCTATTCGACTAAACTTTCGTTATAATCTGACAATAACGTAAACTAGTAGATATTATTTATGACTTAAGCGATTAGAAATTTAATTTCAACGATGCAATAATGCCGCAAAAGCTTAGGCTAGTTTAAATAATCATCTTCACAATTATTATCATTCTCATACCGATTTTCCAGTTGCGTCCAAACAAACTTAGGAGTCTGGGATCCGTTTATTTTTTATATGTTTTTTGGTTTATACCAGAGCGACTGCCATTTTACCTCCCAACCCTGAGAGGATAGCCTACGCCAGAGCCTCGAAAGTTGTTTATCAAGTGCATCTACTAGCTGGTGGGGTTGACTTGGGCGCTGAAGGTATTGGTAGGGCCCTGTATACCAATTTCAATGATGCAAAGATTTCATGATAGTGTAGGCTAGTTTTAATGAAAATTTTTACATTGAAAAGTTGTTTTTATATATTCAGTCCGTCAATTGACTGCACCTCGGTCCACCAACCACCACCAAGTCCAAAAGATACGGGCCACCATTCTAGATGCTGACGATCCCAAGGTGGTGATCCCTACTTTGATATCTTTTTAATTAAACAACCCGATATTGTAAGAAGGTGAAAACACGTGTGGTGGAATATTCCAGTTCTTTATCGTACGGCACTGCAGGAATATTTGACAATGAAATAATTTAAAACCATTTCTAACAGAACAGACAGGTCAAAAGAAAGAAGAAAAAAGTCAAGACCTTAATACTAGGTGCGTATATAAAAAAATAAGAATCGGCTGAATTAAAAACTTTCGTGTCGTCGTCTATATTTTTTGATTCAATTATGTCGTTGTCCCTATAGCCGTTATTAAAAATAGCAATTGTCATTAATTACTTAAATTCACTCACTTTCATTCATTCAAAGGATCCCGTATTCGGTTTCATTCAAAGTGCTTTTTATTAAAAATTCCATCGTACACCATTCTGGCATGTTGCTCTGGGTCAACCAGTTTTTATCAAACAACTGTTGCCAAACATAAGGTTTGGCGTTTCTGTTTAAAGTTAAACATTTGCAATAAATATCACAATTTGCTTCGTTTTCACGTAGTTGAAAGTATTTAATTTAAAAGTTCTAACACTCCATTACAGATTAAAATAATATGGTGTAAAAGCACACAGAAAAATGTTGTATGCAAGAGATGTTGTGGACTTATTGTGATGTTTCCGTTGCCGATTTTCATGTAGAGGCCGAAGAAACCTCTCAGAAACGAAAAGAAAGAAAAAGAAAGAAAGAAAACAAAAGAAAAAGTTTTTATGTGTTTGAGCAAAAAAAATATCGTGAGAGTCTGTAACTTACACAATATAAGCGCTAGAAATATAAATAAACTTGTGGTTTTTAAAGGTCTTAATTTATGCCAGAATCCAGGGTACAACATTCAATCTGACGATATTAGAAGTTTACGCAGTTTTTTGCTAAAACACTATTACAAATGCAGGGATTAGACAGTAAATATCATGATCTGAACTCGTGATATCGGTGTCAATATAGGTATTAATTACGTTTGCACAACAATAATACCAATATAATTATGATGTTTATTGGCTGCCTAATCACTGCCGTAAAACTAAAGAATATTTGAATGAAAAACAAGCTTGAAAATCAACTGAAAAGTGAACGTAGTCAGAAGGCGGAAGGATACCTTTACGGAATATGTTGTGTAGTAATTAAATAATTATAATGCACCCATTTTTCCGCACTAATTTCATACAAACAGATAAGTAAAATTTTATTAAACAAATAAAGCAGAATTTTACGTAAAAGCCGGTTTTAAAATTGCAATGCTGTATACAAAAAGTGAGAGTTTGACTCTCGTTCAGCGCTTTTATGCGGAGATTTAATCCAGGACAGGTCCGGGGAAACTCTGTCATTCTGCAAACATTCTAACGAATGGAGAATACAGATTGCAGCCTAGATTGGAATGTCCTCTTGGACCCCTCAGCGTGGGTCTAGTTTTTGTTAAATTTTCTATGGTGACTACGTGACTAGACTAAGAGTGTCAAACCACCGTGCGTAGTATAATAAAAAACACCACTTTTATTGAACGATGGATTTATTTATAACACTATCTGTAGGTTAGGTACACAATCACAATCAATACTGTTAGTACAACCACGCTTCTCGACTGCCCAACAACGACTGACTCGACCAACACTAAGAACTATCAAAAGTCACATGACATTTCCCCTACTCCGCCACAGAAATGGCGATGTTACGTCACGTTCGTCATTTCAGTGTTGCCGGGCGGAAAAATACAATTATCTCTTAATTAACTACACAGATTAAATGTTTTCTATTCTGATAGTGTTACCACAGTTAATAATTAAATCTATTTATTACACTTGAATATTTTAATTACTTACGAACATAAATGATAATTACATATTTTTATAACAAATCAAAGCAATCACAACACTCGGCCATCCGACAGCGTGCTAACTCCGAAGCACACAATAATCACAACACTAGGCCCGCATAAATAACATAGTAGAAAATAAGGAGATGAAAAAAAATACCTGCTAATGCAAACAATAATTATTCTACATTATAATAATTATTCGACATTATAACAATTCAGAGATGTACCTTATGTAATCAAAAAGGATTAAGTGTACATAATATTTGCTAATGTGGACTATTCTTTAACATTTTTTTCAGATTCAAAGTCATCACCAGATTCTGGTGATTCAGATGAATCTGACTCTAAACCAGATGATTTGTCAACTTCCAGCGATTGGATGTGAATCCAAGGGCGCATCCTATCTGCGGCTACCACACTATTTTATTTTCTTGTATTGAATCCTGGCACACTAATGATTTCATATCGGTCGTTGTCTAGGCTTTTTGCTACTTTATAAGGACCTATAAATTTGGGCAGTAATTTCTTACTTTTGCCATCATTTTTATATAATAAAAAACACCACTTTTATTGAACGATGGATTTATTTATAACACTATCTGTAGGTTAGGTACACAATCACAATCAATACTGTTAGTACAACCGCGCTTCTCGACTGCCCAACAACGACTGACTCGACCAACACTAAGAACTATCAAAAGTCACATGACATTTTCCCTACTCCGCCACAGAAATGGCGATGTTACGTCACGTTCGTCATTTCAGTGTTGCCGGGCGGAAAAATACAATTATCTCTTAATTAACTACACAGATTAAATGTTTTCTATTCTGATAGTGTTACCACAGTTAATAATTAAATCTATTTATTACACTTGAATATTTTAATTACTTACGAACATAAATGATAATTACATATTTTTATAACAAATCAAAGCAATCATTTTTTCTTTTTCTTTTCATTTATTTTGTTAGACTACTCGTAACGTCCAGTTGCAAGACGGACTCGCGCACTAAAGGTTCTTTACAAAACTGGTCTTTTGGTTCTTTACAATGTTGGTAAATCATAATAAATAAGTAAATAAATAAATAAACTGAATTGAGGTGTGAACTTAACGTTGCTGTAGAGCTTCTAGTTTTGACAGACAGGCATACAGTTTTTTTTTTTGATGTGGATAAACTACATGTTTACGGTTTGCGGACTTTTCCCTCTACTTGTGCTATAAAATTTTACTTGTACGATAAAAAATATCATGATTCTAGCTCGACTAATCTAGCTCGACCCTAAAGGTTTTGATTCACTTGCTATTAACTAAATATACTGCATAAACGACAACATCTTTTGATTGTGTTGACGTAGATTATAGTTTGACTTTTTCACAGCTTCAACACGTTACAGCCCTGAGTATTTCACATTATTTTTTACTTGATATTTTGTGCTATAAGAACTTGCTTCTTGCCAAATTTCATGATTCTAGCTCAATTTGCAGTAGATATCAAATAGGTTTTGACGCCCTTGCATTTGGTGAAATTTGTTACATAAATGGCTAAACCTTTTGATTGCATTAAGTTTTTTGTTTCAGCTTCACGGCGTTGCATTCCTAAGTATTTGGTATAAATTTCAACTTAATGCCCATACGCGTTCCTGAGAAAAAGGTCTTGACATACAGACAGACGGGTATCGAAGTGATCCTATAAGGGTTCATCCTAAAACAACAATTTATTTATTTATTCCTTTGCAAAAATCATTTTTAAGTCTTTGAAAGCGCTCAGCAACTTCTGAGGGCGGCTGACGGAGGGTGGATATAGAACAGTATTAAAAGATGGTGTTGGTTGTCTAATAATACTAAATAATGCAATCTAATACCAAAATAAATAAATAATAATATAATGAATTCAAATTATATATTTCACATAAAGCAACGGAAACTAACAGATAAACGTTAATCCGTGGTATCGAAACAATAAAAGTTATGCAGTTTTTAACTCTATGACATGAATTGTATTAAAATTCCACTGAAGATACGAAAGCTTTTTCTTTGAAATTGTTATGAACATGTAAATGTTAATTACGAAAGAAAGTGAATTATAACCTAATCACATGTTAAATACTTCGTTCAATATAACTGTATTGATGAAAGTGAAAGATGTAAGAAAGATAAATTTGATAATTGAATTAGTAATACGCCTCAATGATATTTAGAGACCAATTGATCGTGAGAGTTGCTGTTTGAAAATTGCATAACTTTTTGAAACGAGGCTCTGGCTTTTTTCTCGGAGTTAGGAGTTCAAACGACAGTCGCTCCCATGAAAGCCGTATTAGCCAGATCAAGTATAAGCGGACCGTATAAGCTCCGAGCTGCTCCGTTGGGTAGTTGAAACAATCTATGTACAGACAGCGGGAAACAATTTTGTTTCATATAAGTATTAATATTACTATGTGAAGATTATAAATATTTAAAGTGTGTGTTTAGTTCATAAAATAGCTAAGACATATTGTGGCTTAGTAAATAAGGATTTAAATCTCACTTTCACGTTTATAGCATTAATTAATTAGGATAATAAATTACCACCACTGATAGAACTATTTATTGCAATTCCGATTGCAGACAGGCAGCTTGTAAAAAGACCACCTGTAGAGCTCGTAAACATGGTAGTGGTAGAAAGCGATCCATGAAGACTAGTATTTTTATTTGAATAGTTTCCGGGCGCGGCTCTGTCTACCTGGACTTCCAAATTGAGTTCAGAGAGAAATGAATTATACAAAAATACACAGATAAAAAGAATTATAAACTATTTGCGAGAAAATTTCATTCAAACTCGTTCAGTTGTTTTAGCGTAATACATCAATAGGGACCGACAACGGCTCAGCGTAGTCTCCGAGGCACAGAGGGGTATCAATGTGTTAAGAATGGTCACCCATCCTAACTTGATGTGAATAGTATTTACATAAAGTGAATACTCACATTTACTTATAACGTAATCTAATTAACATTACGTGTTAATCTACTCGCAGTAATAGCCACGAGTCCCTTAATTTATCCCTCTTATACGAATTTTATCCGTCAAAGAAACCCTAAGCATATCTCGCCGCATAAGTAGCCCGCTGAGCGACTTTTAATTTCTGGACCAGCCCAAATGGTCATTATGTGTGATAATATACAATATATATATACAATATAATACAAATGAATAAACGGAAAAACCCGATTCCGATACAAATTGGACGTGATGATAATACTGTACTGAGAATTTGGCAATTAGAAGAATATTTTTAAAAACCCATTCTCACAGCTATCTTCAATGGCAATGGAAAAAGAATCTGTTTATATCTGGCTAGTTAATATTACTTATAAGGAGTAATATCGCATTGTATTAAAATAAAAAATTAGCGGTTTCAAAAAAAAACAAAAAAGAGACGAATCGCGGGTACGGATAAATACCGCCTGTCACCCCAGTACAAGCAGGCCGGGACGGCGGGGCGACTAGCGCCCCTCTCTCAATCCCGGGGCAAGAGGGGGACACCGTGGTTCCCAAACCCGAGGACATCTCGAAACCGGAGATGGCCTAGGGTCAGTCGGGGTGCGAGGGCCTTAAGTTAAGGGCCAGCGTCTTAAGACCCGAGACGACGTGCGGTTTTAATCGGTTCAAGTCCGACATAACCGCCCACGCTGGCGAGTGGAGTTCCGCACGAAAAAAAAATCAATTTACGGCTAAATAGGAAATATAAAAAATATGAATTAATAACTGTAATATTTTATGATTAACTTCATGGATACTTATTGATTAATTCTAATATGAAAATATTTTAATGTATACAGTTATCTCAGAGCCCTTTCGACTTGCATAAGGTGAAATTTTCTAATGATATGCCCAGTTTCTTATTTATTTTTGACCTTTCAAAACTTAAAGGAACAAAAAAAACGTCCAAACGTGCAGAGTACAATCTATACTTTCTGTACTAAGAAGAGGAAAGGTTTGTTTGTAATCGATAAACTCTCAAACTACTGAAGCGAATTAAAAAATCCTTTACATTTTTTTAAATTTATTTATATCCTAATAAACAATTCAACCACAACAAAAAAATACCCTTGCCAGTTTTCCCCTTTTTACCCTTTCTATATTTCCCGTTTTTATGCTTTCCACATTTCCCCTTTTTACCCTTTACACAATTTCCCTTTTTACCCTTTTATAGTGTGTGTGTGCAAGTCACACACGGTAGAAGTGAAACTTTTTCGTTTCATTTCGTTTCATCGAGTTTGAAATCACAACGATTCTAAAGAAGTTTCACATCAAGAATTGCATACGCATCTATAGAAAACATATGTGGTTTGTAACTAATGCTTAACGTGCTAAATAATGTTAATTAAGTGATTTTATGAAATGTGATTCGAGCCTCCATTCAACATTATAGGGCTTTATTATGAATGCTACAACATCCCTGAGTAACGTAGACTATTTTATCCTGATTTTCCTACTGGCTCTCGACTTACGTGGGTGAAAGCGCGAAACGATGCTAGTTATATCTATGTTGGTCGTCACTTACTTTGGCAGTGATTTCAAATCTGCTGTAGGAACTCCGCGTCCAATCAGTTAATTCTGCAACAAAGACAAAACATCTGTAAGCAGGTACTCGAAAAGGGAAAACCGTATTTATTCACGTGAAAGCAGCCATACATTCGTAACGGTCACGCATGCAAACTTATGATTATTTACGTACTAAGTCTATCCATCCTTACGTGGAAAAGATTTCTTCACCTTTTGTTTACGACGGTTGACGATGTAACTGCGACAGTAGCCATATGTAGCAATCATCGGTCGCTTAACATACACCTTTTCGAATCAAATACAGGCATTAACAAACTGTGCGGTAATATAGCTTCTGGCTTAGTCATACAAGCGAGTGAGTCTTGGTTCTTGAGTGGCAATATTGGAGCAACACAGATTAAAAGACTTCTAAAATTTAGATGGAACCTAAAACCATTGACTTCAATGTATTACAACATAACAAATACAATTCATAACAAATTCATAACAAATATTGTGTCACGGTTCTGGGGTGAGGCGGGAATTAATTTTGAAATTTCAAATTTGGAACGGGACACAGACACTAGATAAGTAAATGAGTTAATGAATTTTGACACATATATTATGTATGAGCACAGCGCACCTTTTTATTATGTTATCTGTATAACAGCAACATAAAGTCGCGCTATGTTTTTGGTCCATTAGTGGACTTTCGCGATACCTAATTATGTTCTGTACAGCCAGCCTAGTAGAATACATAGAAGTCATTGCATAGATATTTTCGTCGACTCTGGGATTGATATTAAGTACCTTTCTGGCTACCTAACAATTTTCTCCGTCACTTTATTTTAGTAGGGATTTCCGCACGATAAAAAAAAAAAAAAAAAAAAAGGTATTCAATATGTAGCAAGTAGTTTGTTTGCGATGGACGCAAAAATTACTGAACGGATTTCGATGCAGTTTCTTCTATTAAAAAGGTTTTGGTCAGACTTAAAATATGCCGTATGTTTAATTGCAATTGGTTAGGTGAAACCAAATTATGGTTAAAATTTAGGTTATGACCAAAAAATGATAACCGACCTCCGCACGGGCGGAGCTACGAGCACAAGCTAGTAAATACATATTTATACATAAGACCCAGACCAATACAAATATCAATCAATCAATCAATGAGCCTATTGCAGTCCACTGCTGGACATAGGCCTCTCCCAATACAAATATACATATTCCCAATGAGTGAGAATCGAACCCGCGACCTGAGCAGTTGAGCACTCTACCACCACGCCACAGAGGAGATAGAGTCAAGAGAGTTTGCAAATGCAAAATTACAAAATATAATTCGTTTACAAGAAAATCAGAATCTTATCAGTCACGCAGCACATCTTTTATCGAATCTAAAAACTATGTGATAAACGTGTGCGATAAATTGTTAGTGAATGGTTGCATCATTAATATCTAATTGTGTTGCATAAAATAACACATGTTAGGTCGGACCTGTGAAAATAACAGCCATCGAGTTAAACTAAAGTGGTTTCTCAGCTGAAGGCAAAGAAATTCAGTGAGTAAACCGTGATAACTCAGTTTATTTTGAATTGATTTTTATTGACGTTCCTATGGTAAAACTCACTCTACAAGCGGATTTCAATAATAATAGGAACCGAAGTCAAGGTGAACTAAACTAAGTTTGAACGAAGTCAACTCTTAAAAATGAAATATCGGAAAAAGTGGACATCCAGGACGGAACTTGAACTCGCGACCAGACCCTTTCTAGGTGGAATACAAAATTCTCTTATAGGTAAATACGTAGGGGTTGGCTTTTTTTTCAACTTTAAATACGGTAGGTACGGTACGGTGCTCCTTCTGCGAGCATGTGATGCTCGCGAAGGAGGTGGCGGAGCGCGCCCGGGAGAGGTTCAGAACTCTCCCGGCCCGCCGAGCCCGCAACATGCTCGCCGCGCGTCGCAGCTCCGTCCTCCATGAGCGCAGGCCTGGGGGTGGCAGGTGAGGCCGCCTGTCACCCCAGCAGAAGCAGGCCGGGACGGTGGGGCGACTAGCGCCCCTCCCCCAAACCGGGGCAAGACGGGGACACCGTGGTTCCCAAACCCGAGGGGGCCACCTCGAAACCGGAGATGGCCCAGGGTCAGTCGGGGTGCGAGGGATATGCTCTATGGGCAACCTTACAGACTCTGTCTGCTGGGTCTGCAGACCCGAGACGGCGTGCGGTTTTAGTCGGTTCAAGCCCGACATAACCGCCCCCGCTGGCCGGCGGAGGGGTATCCGAGGGGATTTCCGCACGAAAAAAAAAAAGGTACGATACGGTGGTGGTTGCGAGGGATATGCTCTATGGGCAACCTTACACCCCGGCGTCTGTAGACCCGAGACGGCGTGCGGTTTTAGTCGGTTCAAGCCCGACATAACCGCCCCCGCCGGCCGGCGGGGATTTCCGCACGAAAAAAAAAAAAAAGGTAAGGCACAGTATTCTGAAGGGGGCCATCTCAAAGCCGTAGATGGTCAGGGTCAGTCGGGGTGCGAGGGAATTGCCTTATTGGGCCCCCTTACACCCTGGCATCTGAGGACCCGAGACGACGGAGTGCGGTTTTAGTCGTTTCAAGCCTCACATACCTGCCCCGCTCCGTTTCCAGAGGATTACCGCACGAAAAAAACAAAAGATACATTGTTTTCATAGAAAGCTATAACCTGATAAAATTGCCTACGTGATTAAGATTCTGCATCTCTAAGTTTCATAATTGGTGTCTTGCTCGAAGAAGGTTTCGCTTTGTTTAGCTTTGACAAGGGCCTTGGCATATTGTTGCGTAGTTTTTTAACCGACTTCAAAAAGGATGAGTTTCTACGTCTGACTGTATCATTTTTTTTTACTTTCACTTGTGAAAGTTGATATAAATGTATATATCTAAGTATGTTTAACATTCTAAAACCCATGTTACAAGGTATATTAAATTTCGGTCAAGATGATATTTTATAAGTGTTATAATCTCCTAGAATAATAGTTTTCTTATGTTAAGTAATACTGGCAATAAAAAAATTAACAGAAATAAATTCGATATATTTAATGTTTGGTTTATCTATGAAAGTTGATAAAACTGATAAGTTTGTAAAAGATGTTAAGGTACTTCTGATTGCGACTGTACCTATTCAACAACAGAGTTTTAAGATAGGCACGTAGGAGGTGCAACAAAGTTGAATCATCAACGCGAACCAGAGCAAATCTCAGTTCACCACGGTGGCAATAATTTCATAGCATGACTTAACTGATCTAGTCCACTTCGCGTGGAATGTTAGCCAGTTGGTCTAAATTCCATGACCAATCGCAAAGGGACGGAAATAATACAACAGAATGATTGTTACAAATTGTGATTGTTAGTTGAGAAACTGTTTTTATTGACGTCAGGCACGAGAACGATAAACGGAACATAGTACTGGAACCTTTGAAATTATAATATAAGTACAAAGAATAGTAGACTGTTGTACAAGAGTCAAAAGTGACCTATTCAGGCACGAGATAGTTTGGCGCCCGCCGCCGTTCAAACTAACTTTCCGAGTATGAGGAATGAAAAGTATCAGTATCAATCATCACAAGGACCGCATGCAGCACTTTTTCACGAGCATGATTTTAGAATCGAAGAATAAAATAGTTTAAAGAGAAAAGATTCTTACGCCAAATGCGACACGAATTATGTCGAAAGTTTACGTGACTTATTAAGCAAGTAGATTAGAGTGAAGATAAAATAATATATTCTACTAGCTGTAGCCCGCGTATCCGCCCGCGTGGAAACCTGTTCCCGTTCCCGCTTCCTATGGAAACTTATTCCCGAGATAAAAAGTAGCCAATGTATTATTTCAGACTATAATCTATTTCTGTGCCAAATGTCATCCAGATCCGTACAGCTGTTTTTTGCGTGAAAGAGTAAAAACATCCGTACATCCAAATTTTCACATTTATAATAACCAAACCGGAGCAAGACGGGGACACCGTGGTTTAGAAACCCGAGGGGGCCATCTCGAAACCAGAGATGGCCCAGGGTCAGTCGGGCTGCGAGGGATACGCTCTATGGGCAACCTTACACCCCGGAGAGACGGCGTGCGGTTTTAGTCGGTTCAAGCCCGACAAACCGCCCCCGCTGGCCGGCGGGGGGGGGGGGGGTATCCGAAGGGATTTCCGCAAGAAAAAAAAAGGTACATCATTGTTAAAGTATTGTTTTATAATGAAATTAAAAGCAATTTATTGACTAAGATAACAACAACGACCCCTATCGAAAAAAAGGCGCCACCTACATGGTCAAAACATCGCCTAAATATTTGCAAAACTTACATAACCTTCCAAATCGATTACCCGGTTGTTACACACCAATAAATCAATCGATCATTAACCAACAACCGATACTTAACCTCTCATCGGTTTAAGATTAATCAATTGTCAAAATATAAACTGATTGAATAAATGCCATAAGAACAAGCCGGTATAGCAACTTCGTACTTATTACAAATAATCCAGTTTGCATTATGACAACACTTTTACAAAACAATCGTAAGCAGTAATGTCGCAACCATCATAAATATTCATTCAGTACTCTTCGGAGACAAATCGTGTATAACGCTAGTCCATTAATCAAGGATAATGACAATCGATTTAGTCGATCAATGTCTATCGTTTTTAAAGACTTTATGATTGCTTCGAATAGTTACACAATTTAGTAACGAATATTTTGCGAATTATCTACTTACATTTTACGATAAGTAAAATTAGGTTATTAACTTATAAACGTACGATTTTAGAGTGATTGTAATAATAAAAATATTTAAATTACAACATTAGGTTAAATATTGATTCTTTTTAATAAGAATAATCTTCAAAGAAAGTATTCTACTAGGGACCCAACGTGGGTTCGCGCGGATGAGATTCGATTTCCTGGTCTTCAAAAGTTAATTTAGGTTGAATTGTACCTCCAAGATCTTCAGGGCCCAAAGCCAAATCCACGTTTAAGCCAGAACACCTGCTAATTGATGGATGGCGCTCTGGTACAAGTTTTCCTCTCGGTGTTGGGAGGCAGATGGCATTCGCGCACATAAAAGGCCAAATAAACAAATAATAAAAAGGAGGAATTTGAGAGCTGGCAGGCATTTTACAAAATCTACGAACTGAAAATGAATCTACGAAGAAAGTGTATCTAGTGGGCATAATCCATGAGTTTAATTATTTAAGTAGATAAGTAATTGCAATATGGACTTACATTAGAGTTTAGACAATAATTTATTTATTTATTTATTTATCCACATACATTGATATTACAGGTTACAAACCTAATACAGCAATCTAGAAATGAGAGAAAACACATAACAATCACAAAAAATAAAATTGTAAAAACAACCATAACATCCTAAACTAAAGTTGAGTGAGGCAATCCAATGCCAACCTCTCAAATAATGTATCTAACGGCAACGAGAGCGGGCACTTTTCAATGGTTTATCATATCCACTGGGCATAAACCGATTTTCAGGTTATGGCTCGCTACTTACTACAAATATTACATTACGCAGTGTAACACTGATCAATATGCACCATAACAAGATTGACCTACAAAATATTAACATAACTTCACGCCTGTATCCCCGAAGGATTTTTTTTTTTTCCTTTATTTTTATAGAGGCTTTTGCTACATAGTAGTATGTTAGCCTCATCGTACCTTATTTACAGTCATTATTGCACTTACGCTAGAGGAGTGGGAAAGAGTCGTTGGTGTGAAAACAACTAAAATAGATCCCGAGCAACATCAGAGGTGGGATTCCCCAAAATACTTGAAAATACACCCACATCACGCACGTTTATGTTGTGATTTCGCACCAACGCCTCCCTCTGGCTCCGAAACTTGATACAATCCGTCAGCAAGTGTTGGACATCACCTAGTGTACCACATATTTCACAGTTAGGTGAGTCCACTTTTTCCCCGAAGGGGTAGGCAGAGGTGTACTACACACCCACCATTCGCCAGTTATGCTATACCTACAAAGTATTATCAATTATTCAGTGTGAACGAGAAATCTCGAGAAAATATCAACTATCTATCACATTCAATTACCATTGATATTCTACGCGCATCCTACTTTATCCACCGTTGAACACTTATCCGTTCATCAGATGAGAAGTGTGAAAAAATTAATGATGATTGTATTAATTAATGCATTTGATTTAAATAATTACGCATTAGCAAACTAGTTTCAGTCACGAAGTGCGAGTCAATTAATTCCCAATTACTTTTATGTTATACACCGTCTCTCGGAGCGCACGTTAAACCGTCGTCGGTGCCAGCCTCCCAGCTGCCATACGAACATTTATGGCAGTCGTTACGGGTAGTTTGAGCCCTAATAAGTCCGACAACTGGTCTAACTACAGAACTTCAGGTTGTCAGATGTCAAAGTTCAGCCGCTTCGAAGTTAAATCGAAAAGTCGACCCAACTGAACTGGAAAAAGGCCGAGCCTTTTCCCTGTTCAGTTGGGGACGGACTTCAGAGGTTCAGGAGGAGGGACTTCTATCTACACAACTAGACTGACTGTACGAAATAAAAAAATGTATGTCACGAAAGATACCCTTATTTTTTTTTTTTTTCGTTCGGAAATCCCTTCGGATACCTCCCCGCCGGCCAGCGGGGGCGGTTATGTCGGGCTTGAACCGACTAAAACCGCACGCCGTCTCGGGTCTGCAGACGCCGGGGTGTAAGGTTGCCCATAGAGCATATCCCTCGCACCCCGACTGACCCTGGGCCATCGCCGGTTTCGAGATGGCCCCCTCGGGTTTGGGAACCACGGTGTCCCCGTCTTGCCCCGGTTTGGGGGAGGACTTCACCAGCAACAACGCACAACTTTGTATACCTGTCATACAGCTGATATTGCAAAAAGGCGTGATGTGCGTGTCTTTTCGTGAAGTCATGTGTGTGACGGCTATAAAATAAATGTGGTCAGCTGTGGTGTTGAATCGATACCAAATATTTTGTTACGTACAGCCAGTCTAGTATACATAGAAGCCATTGGAAATTACTAGAAAGCTCGCTGGCTTTAGCTAGGTAATGTTGTTATCCGTGGGTAGTATAATGTTAAACGCCCCAACCTCCATACAATCAGAAAATCCAGTAACACTTCCAGGACAAATTGTAAGTAAGTTTTTTTCTTTAATCAACCGAGAACCTCAATCACGGCAGTCGCGCTAGCTACGGTTGCGCCACTGAGGCCGTTAATGTTCACTGCAACTTGACACATGTTACTTAGAGAAAAACGATGGAAACTTGTGTAACAATTAAAAAAACGAAGTGATAATAACTCGCAGTATACGTCACGCGGACTTTGATCATGAAATAAAAAAATGCACATTTGCACATTGCTCACAATTAAATTATTTTGTTCAATCTAGGTCAAGAGTACAAAGCTAGCGGTTTTGACGTTTGCGAAACTGTTGCGGGGTGCAATATTCACATCAACTTGTTTTAGTTATGAGACTGTTTAAAGAATTCTTCCCTACAGTCGTCTAACGAAGACGTCGAGACAGAATAATATCTGAGGTTAACATGTCAGTGCTATGTTTGAAGGCATAGCTGGCGACTTGCACAACCATATGAATTTTCAGACTACGAGATTCTTATAGGAAAAATTTAATAACACTTTTCCGATCCGAAAATCGAATCCATAATCTCAAATTAATACTATAAGCAGAATTTATTTTTTATTAATTTAAGGTTAATTTATATTTAAAAACCAATTCACACATTTTATTTAATATATTTTATTTTAAACTAATCTATATTTACTAACTAGTGTCTAGTTAGTATTAAGTTACGAGATAGTAAGCTACAGGAACAAAACGAATGTTCAAAAGTACCACAAACTTGTAACAGCTTGTAAATATCGCGCATCTTAGGGTGGCCACGAAAACTATTATTTCCCATTTTTCTTTTTTAGTCTTTTATAGCTAATTCTAATTAGGGGCTTCTTTTCCACCTTGCGTTATTCCGGTTGCCTTCAAAGCTACCATTTTGGGTCCTGGGGTTCGCTTTTCTACTCGTTCTAACTCGTTCTTCTTGCAGTTAAAGTTGGGTTGAGCTCCGAAGATATTGGTTAAGCCCCATAATGTTCTATAAAAGTCTTAATAAGTAAAATAGTTACGGTATATACAATCGTTTCCGTGACTGTATACCTTTTTTTTTTTTTTTTTTCGTGCGGAAATCCCTTCGGATACTGCCCCCGCTGGAGAGCGGGGAGTCTCCAGCGGGGGCGGTTATGTCGGGCTTGCACCGACTAAAACCGCACGCCGTCTCGGGTCGTAAGACGCCGGGGTGTAAGGTTACCCATAGAGCATATCCCTCGCACCCCGACTGACCCTGGGCCATCTCCGGTTTCGAGATGGCCCCCTTACTTGCTCTCCACTGTGCCCTCTGCTAATCAGAGGGACACGTGGAAAGCTTCCGAACAGCCCTCAACAGGGCCGTCCTCGCCTCGGTCGGAGTTGGCCGTAGGCGGCAGCGTCTCTCCCACCCTAGGAGAGAGGCGCTGCCGTCTCCGTTGCCCAGGGTGCACCGCGTGGAGGTCCCCAACCAAGCACCCCCGTGACTGTATACCTAACGTGAGCTCGTAATCATGTGTTCCGGTATTTAAATTAGAATAATAACTATCGTGAGTTATATTCATAATTGCTTAAGATAAGGTTACGAATATAGTTATTGAGAAAACGGTTATACACATGTATTCCGAGAAAACCCTACTAGTTTTGAACTCAAAAGACTCAACCTCTTATCAAATAGTAGAAGTACCGCTCTAGTATTCAAGTTCGCACTCTAAATCTAGCGGAATGAGGCTCAAATTATCGTTTTGTTGCTTGTTAAAATTTGAGTTGGAAACTAATACGCAACTAACACTAATCGAACAATCAATTAGTTTCAAACAACTTATAAAAAAAAAGTCAGTTATGTATTTATTTCTTGCTTTAATAGTGCAGTAATAGTGTAGTAATACATTCTTAGGAATATATTGTTATTGAGGGTTCTATTTTATATTGAATTATATCATAGAAGGATCAATGTTATCCATATCCTGTTATATAATATCCCACCTCTATTAATAATAATTTGAATATGATGAATAGAAACAATAATAGCATCGTAACGTATATATAACGTATATAGCGTATATAACGTAGGTATATATAATCTGAAAAAGTTACCGTGACCAATAACACGCGGTTCCCCTTTTATGTCTTACATTCACATTACCTTTTATATACCGCCTTCTACTACTGTTTAGTCTTTGTTCCAATAGTATGCTAGTACATTCGTCATCGGTATTAGCGTGACACATTCCAAGTTACAAGTTAAACAAGTTGAATTCCTGAGACGAGCTCAGCCGAATACAAGGGATTTTCGATTTTTGATTTTGATTGATTGTATTTCCGTGTATAGATCATTGATAAATTTGTTAGTGTTTAGCAACTTCTGAGGACGACTGTACCATCGTATATTTATCTCACCAACTACTAATAAGCTCTCTCTCTACCGTTCGATAGGTCAGCCATGATCCAAAATCACAATGTTTTTCAAAAATAATTATTTAGTATTTTTAAAGAAATCCTTTTATCTGCTTAAATTGTCAATGATTCTTTTACAGTGTGACAAGCCTAATAGATATCATCACAGCACTTATTCCAAGTTGATTAGTACCGGATGAATACACATCACAATTGCAGGTTTTAAGCTAATTAGAGTATTAGCGATTACCGACAATGGTGAAATACAACGTAGGTATGTTTGCATGTGCAAATATATTATGCATGAATGATTTGTACAGCTATGTCGTGTGTTCTCGACTATACTTCTAATATTATAAAAATGTGAAAGTTTGTGAGGATGGACGTGTGTGTGGACGATTGTTACTCTTTCACGCAAAAACGGATGAACGTATATGGATGAAATTTGACACAGAGATTAGTCTGGAACTACTCATAGGCTACTTTTTATACCGTGAATAGATTCCTGTGGGCCTTACCTTACCGAGAATTAAAAGAAACAATGTGATACTTATGATGGTTAGAATTCACACTAAGTTTAATATATCGTAGGTAATAACAGATATAGAGTCTGTGAAAAATATCCAGACAATGATATCTCACGGTCATTCAAATATTATTAATAAATTAACAAACTTTTGAATAAACTATTACAGGATAATGAAGTCAAGACATATTAACTAAATACCCTGATAGATTTAGATCGGAAAAAGAGAACATCTACGACGGGACTTGAACCCGCGACCAGTCCCTTACAGGGGGAATACTCTGACTATATAGACACGTCCTAGATATTCGAAAGTCTCCGATATATTATTTACGTCTCTGGGCGACGCTGGAGCCATCTACCGTAATTCCTGCGAACTATGGAAACAATTAATGATGTTACAATCATTTTTGACTGACTACTGTCATTTTTCACTATAGTTCACTATAGTACACTTCATTTCGTCTATAGTATAGTGTAAGTGAGTAGTATAGTAGAGAGTGAAGAGTGAAAGTAATCAATCATCATCATCCTCATAGTGGTTTCCCAGTTGCGTCCAATATTTATCATTTGGAGTCCAGGGCCCGCTTATTGTTTTCGATTGGTATGACTGCTTTTCCATGCCATCACCCTTCAGCTTTTCAACCATTGATATTATCTGTACAGTCACATATCGTTTTTAGGTTAAAACATTCCAAGTTACCAACCACCTTAGCTGTAAAACTTGTAATGTACCATTACTGTCTCTACTCATCATAATTCATTATAATTTTTTTTATCGATTTTTATGGTTTTGAATGTTATTGTATCGTAAAGGATAATTTTCTCTTCATGTCCTAGTATTTATTTTCATATATATACTTGTCGTTTTACTTAGTTTTGAACCTAAATATAAAAAAATAATTTGTTTACAATTTTTGAGTGACAAATGTCATGTCACCTAAATCATTATCTTAAATTCTCTCTGAAAAGTAGGTTTTATGATTTTTTGTAATAAAACCTGGTAAATTTTATACCTATTAGCATCTAAATTTGGAATTTTAAATTTATTACTTTTAATTCTTAGAATCGAACCACCCGAGGGGTTATTAATAATATAATTCTTCTTCAAAGCATTCTAGCGTCAGCTTTCAGTCTGACTAGTACTACGGAGTCAATTCTAGCTACAGCTCCTAAACCGATTAGTAATACGGAGCCGAATACAACTTTCAGCCAACAAGACTGAACTGACTGAAGAAGTTGAAGTCTGCCCGAGTGGAAGAGTTTGTTCCCTCCTTGGACAGAGAGGCTTCACCACTCGTAAGAAGCTATTTGAGATCTTTATTACCTCTTTAGCTTCACAGTTTTCCTGCTACAGAAGCCTTCACCGCGCGTTCCGGATCCTACCTCTACTTCCTCGGGTCCTGTGAACCTTTGTGCTGCCAGTTTCAAGATTAATTCTTATTTTGCTTCAATTTTTAAAAACTTCTGTACTTAGTTTACTTTTTAATATTAAATCTTAACTTGTAATTCTAAATTCTTTTATAAAACTCTCAATAAATGTGCTTTACGCCCTTCTTCGTCTCAGAGGTTTAGCGTAACGTTACAAATAAATTTTACATAAAATCATCATCATCATCATCATATCAGCCGTAGGAAGTTAAAAATAATCATAAAATAATATACAAAAATTAAGAAATGTTAAAGTTTTCCTCTGAAGATTACAAAATACATCAATTTAATTTTTTAATTTTTTCAATATAAAACTGTGTGTAAATTTGTTAGTGTTTAGCAACTTCTGAGGGCGACTGTACCTACTTTGTTACCTTTTATTTATTATGTTTTTATTTTTGTACTGATCCTTTGTAATCGATACCATTCATAGGTATATGTGATGTGGGGTGTGTGTTGGGTAACCTCCTCGAGTGTCGCTCCGATTCCGATCCCGCTGCAGTCCGGGGGGAACGGAATCGGAGCGGCCGGTACACCCTGGGCGGCGGTCAATGGCTTCCCCTTCACCCCTTCATAGGGTTGGCATTGATCGTCGGCCAATACCCAACGTGGCGGGAACACATCGCTCTCCGTACTCCTCTGCTTTCAGAGGAGACAGGATGAGCGATACTGTTAGTGGTGAGATGGCCCAGGGTCAGTCGAGGTGCGAGGGATATGCTCTTTGGGTAACCTTACACCCCGGCGTCTGAAGACCCGAGACGGCGTGTGGTTTTAGTCGGTGCAAGCCCGACATAACCGCCCCCGCTGGCCGGCGGGGGGGTATCCGAAGGGATTTCCGCACGATAAAAAAAAAAAAAAAAAAAAAAAAAAGGTATATGTGATGTAAACGTAATCTAGCTAGCCATCATAAATAATATTCTTGTAAGTATTATGTATAATACAAACAAAGGATGCACAAACATTACGTTATAAATTGTGTCATTTGAATTCTATAAAGACTGAACGAATGCAGTTGTTTTTACAAATAACGTTATGCACAAATAGTAAACATATTTCTATGAGTATTAGTCACCAGTGAATAATATGACGTCTTGTTTTTCAGGGACAACATAGTTTGAGTAGGGGAAACACAACATACCATCATCATATTTGGTTTATCTTGGTTTTTACGTGAGCTTCTGACCCCCAACCCCAGGAATATGGCCGTGCCGTAGAGCGTAGTTCGTCAATTGGCAGATAAACTTGCTAATAAACAGGCCCATGGTAGCAGCGCGTCTTGTTTTTGCGCGTGCATAGAGAGGTACGTATAGAGATAGAGGAGAGGCGATTTTGATCCCCAACAACACGTCAGGGTCGAATTTGTTGGTGGCTAAGGCCGGTCGGGGTCTCTGGGATATCCGATATAGGGCACACCAGATTTCCCGGTCAAACTGGCCGATGTGACGAAACACCGTGCGGTTTAATCGATCGAATCCGACATACCCACTTCATCCCGGATTCTCCCCATAATGGGTATCCATGACAGAACACATCGAATCGAACTGAATAAAACCACATGCTTTAATTGGGTCGATTCTTGCATAGCCAAATCATCGCTATCCCTTGGTAGGTTGGTAGGTTTCAACATGTATCCAAGGTTTCCACAGGCTTCCGGGGATGCCAGTCAGTCTGCCTTCGCAGCCGAACCAACTCTAAGTACACCTACATTTGTCCCTATCTAATGAGCTACACTATCATTAATATGGCCATTAACCGACAGAAAAATGAGAAGAACGCGAACGTCGATGACACAGTTACCTTGACCGAACGTAACCTCGTGTGAATAACATTAGCATAAGAATCGGTGGCAGAATAACAGCTAACGATACGCATCTTTCACATCTCTTCGTTCGAAACGTATATGAATGTTTTATAGGTAACTGCACGCTTGTACATGCATACATATATATGTATTTTAATCACGCCATTAGATGGGGGGGAGGGTGTATCTGGGGTACCAGGTTCGCTCTCCTGTTCCTACTTTTACTGATTTATTTTGGTTCCCAATCTTGGGAGGAAAGCCTGCGCCAGAGCCTCGCCTGAGCCAGGTGTTTCGGCTGGCAGGTGAGGTCCCGTACACCCCTCAAGTACACACCATTTCATCAAAATCGGTTCGACCTATTAGGAGTTCAGAAAGAAGGCTTTATTATAAAGATAAACTGTTACCAACTTAGTTAGTAAGTGTTGCTAATCCTATTATGTACTGTTACGTAATTGAAAATCATGAATCATCTTTTACAATACAATTGGAGTTGTTTTTGCTACAACTGTTTAATATATATACTGTGTGTAGATCTTGTTGGTTTGGGAATATCAGATAACAACTGCACTAGATTATTATTGTATAAAGTAGGAGAACAATGGGTTTTAATAACCTGCTAACTACTTGAGCGTATTGTTATACCGATACCACAAAATAAATTTGTACAGAAGTCCAGTCTTGTTGTACAGTTTTACAACGAGTGAATCCGCACTCACTTACATGTACTTTTTTTCATGCGGAAATCCTCCCCCCGCCTTCAGCAGGGGTGGTTGTGTCGGACTCGTTCCGACCAAAACTGTACACCGTTTTGGGTCTCTCTCAAGAGTGCAAGGTGGCCCTTAAGGCAATTCCCTCGCACCCCGTACATACGCATACACGTACAGTTCACGGCTTTTGATTTGGCAGGTCCAAAAGAAGACTGACAGTCTGGTAAGTTCGACTTGCATCGGTTTCGTAAGGCGTTCTCACTGTCACACAGCGCTTATCTACATTCTTGATATCTTTTCAGAGTGGTTAAAACAGAAGTTATACTTTGAATAGTTTATAAACACTAACCGTTTTAACTTTTCTATACTGTTATCAAACTGTCAGTCCGGTGTACGATCACAGATTAATAAATAGTTACTAACGGTACAATAGAGAGAACGCACCATAAAACCCAGGCAAGCCGATCTTAACCGAACTATTCTTTCCGAGGAACTATATGAAAAGCAGAGTACAGTAAACAGATTAAAGATAGATAATGTATGTGTGCGTTTTCGCTTATTGTATGAAGCCGGCCTTCTGTATTCATTAATTTTATGGCGATTCTTTAAGAATAATAATTTAAGATACTTAAAATCGATACCTTTAAAGAGGTCATTCTAAATCGATAGGTACACCTAATGGGGGTGGCAGGTGAGGCCGCCTGTCACCCCAGCAGAAGCAGGCCTCTCCCCCAAACCGTAGCAAGACGGGGACACCGTGTTTACCAAACTCGAGGGGGCCATCTCGACACCAGAGATGGCCCAGGGTCAGCCCAAGCCTACCCATGTACTAACTAGTATCTGCTGATTGGCGGACGAGGTTCTGGCGCAGGTGTCCCTCTACGAGAACATACTCCAGGCTCCAAAGAACTACCGGGACTGGCGCTCCGAAGATGATAATAATCCTTTTGGTAAAATAACAAGAATAAACTAGTGAATAGACATAGCAAAGAAACTAGCGTAAGTAAGGCATGCGCTACTTATGAGATCTTAAACCATTGTCAGCCGTCGTGGGACACCTCGCAGCTGTGAATCATCTAAAATTCATATTTTTATCTATACATCTATATAAATAAATAAAATTGAAGAGTCTGTTTGTCAAATTAAAATCACTCTTAAAGTAAATGTGTATACGGTACCTATAACAACAAAGCAATTTTTGTGTCTTTCTACTGTTTGTGAAGGCTAATCTCCGAAATGGCTGGGCGGGAAATGACGGAATTTTTACAACTACTCGGGAATATTGCGTAGTAGTCTTTCAGAAAGGCCTGAAGAGAGTCAAAGTAACGTGATCGGCATATTGCGACGTAAGTACCTTTTTTCCGTTCGGAAATCCCTTCGGATACCCCCCCGGCCAGCGGGGGCGGTTATGTCGGGCTTGAACCGACTAAACTACATATTAAACTTTGCGAAGCGTAATTGTTACACATCAAAAATCTCTTGAAATGTAGGTAAGTATGAAAGTGTTTTGATTTCATTTATGAAGAATACTGGCAATGATATTACATATGGGCGTTATATTCGTTACGTGAAGTATAATTTTACATTTAAGTTTGCATTGTCATCTTTTAAAAGTATAAGTCCATTGATCGCCTACAAATAGTTTTTTGAACTTTTTTTTAAAGGAGCTAATCTCTCCCATATTTGGTGTACAGGAGTTACGCTAGTGGGCATGTAGCACCTAGCGTATTATAATTTCGGTCAAAATGAGAACTTCCTTTTTGAAGTCGGTTAAGTATACTAAAACCTTCCCCAGAATGTAGCAAATACTTTTCTGAAAACTCCTTCAATTCAAAATCGGTTCAACCAATCGAGAGATAATCGCAAACAAACATACATGTACAAACATACAGGTCAAACTGTGAACCTCTTTCAGAATTCGGTTAAAAATGGCGATATAAGTTAAGTGCTTAAGGACATAACCTCCATAGGTATCATATTTGCTCTATGATTACAGGTATTCTGTAATATTTCGCCATCGCTCCACATTCCAATCCATAAGTTTGCCGTAACAGTCGTACCTATTTCATGTAAAAACCATCCAAACCGTGTTTATTGTATATCATAGACATGTACAATACATACAAACATACACTCACGCTTGAATATTACTCCACTCGAGGTTTATTGCTATCTTTTATTTCATTATGATGAATTACTTGCTGATTGACGTATGAGTCTAGCCAGTCACTCCAGCCAGGATAAGTAGAAGAGTAGAACCCATGATCCAAAGTACAAGCATTGAATACAACCGGAATTGGCGGTGAAAAGAAGATTCTAATGAATTCTACGGCTAAATGCCTCCTTCAGTTAGTTCAGAATATTCAAATAAAATAAAACTCACTTCGCTCTGGGAACTACGGAAAGGTTAAAGCTACCGTTACTTTACCGTAATACCCGAATCTTAGTTCAATGCCGTCATTTGACTGGTCACATTGTCTTGATTAACCTACTTATTCACGTTAATGTTGCCAGTTAGCTGTAAAACATAATTATATCTAACCAGTGTTGAGTCGTTCACATTATTCTCACAGCAGGTGTAGACTTCGTCCCCTATTCCATTTAGTTCAACTCAAATTTCAACTCGTTGAACTAATTGGAATATTTTTTCCATTTAGTTCAACTTTTTACAAATTTTATTTAAGTTGAACTAATTGTAATATTTTTTCCATTTAGTTCAACTTTTGACAAATTTTATTCAAGTTGAACTAATTGGGATATTTTTTCCATTCAGTTCAACTTTTTACAAATTTTATTTAATTTGAACTAATTGGTTATTATTTCCAATTAGTTCAACTAGTAAAATGCTGTATATATAACTAAAATTTAATAAACAGACACCTTAAACTTATAATACTCATATCAATGAGTCGAACGTAAACTTTCTATAAATAGAGAAACAGTTATTATACCAGATATAATATATAGGTAAGGTATAAAGTTACCTTGCTTATTCAGTAGGTAGAACTGGGATGACCAAGATTTGCTCGGTATTAAAAAAAACATTCTCCAAAAATTAAAAACTAGCCAGATCGATTAATCACTCCCGAAACCCCCTGTATGCTAAATTTCATGAAAATCTGTGCAGCCGTTGCCGAGATTCTGCTGGTGAAGCTTGAAGTTTTCATGTCCGTGATATTGCAGACAAGCTGTATGAGAGTCGCCTCCGCTAGAATGTCTTACGTCGATCGGCAAACTAAGGGGGAAGCAAGTGCAAAGGATGATATGCGTGCCAATGGTCTACTACCAAGGATGTCGAAGACCGTGCGAGAGGAGGAATAAAAGTAGGAAAGCGGACCCCGGGCGTCGAAGCGTCAGCTTCAGATTTTGATCGCGAGTTTTTTCAATTTGTCTGGCTACTTGTTATCAATCCCTTTACGAAATCAAAGAAGCATCAACGCTGAATGGTACACTACCAAATGCTTGGCAGAAGTTTTCTCTGTAGTGAGCTACAAGCGACCAAACACAGGGCTCCGCGAGATACTACTCCACCATGACAACGCGCCCGCACACACCGCGCTTAAAACGAGGGACTTCCTGGACAGCACTCCGGCTAAACTCCTAGGTCACCCTACTTACAGCCCTGACCTTGCACCGTGCGACTTCTTTTTATTCCCGAAAATAAAACATCAGCTCAAAGGGATACAATTTTCGTCGCCGGAAGATGCGGTGTCAACGTTTGAGCAGGCTGTAAACGAGGTATCTGCGGTGGATTGGAAAAAGTGTTTTGAAAACTGGTTCAAACGCATGAAACTTTGTATAGAGGCTGGTGGAGAGTACTTTGAAAAGATTTAATAAAAAAATATTTACCTATAGAACACTTTTTTTTATTATCGCAAAACTTTCTGAGTGTCCCACGTATTATTAAGTTAGAAGTTAATATTCAGTGTTAATATTATTCATATAAGTTAGAGCTGTGTTTATCAAATTTTAGTTAAATAAATAAATATTGTGGGACATCTAACACACAACGTCATTTAGCCTTAAACTAAGCAGAGCTTGTAATATGAGAGCTAGATTAAACGATAAAATACTTATATACTTTTTTTTTTGTAAATACATACATATTATACATAGAAAACACCCAAACTTCGAAACAAATATTTGCAGACCGTACAAACATTTGGTCCGACCCGGGAATCGAACCCGAGACCTCTGCGCAGCAGTCGCATACACTACCGCTGCACCACCGAGGCAGTTATAAAGTTATACAGCAGTTTACTAGTTGAACAAATTGGAAAAATATCCCAATTAGTTCAACTTTAATAAAAATTGTAAAAAGTTGAACTAAATGGAAAAAATATTCCAATTAGTTCAACTTAAATAAAATTTGTAAAAAGTTGAACTAAATGGAAAAAATATTCCAATTAGTTCAACGAGTTGAAATTTGAGTTGAACTAAATGGAATAGGGGGACTTCGTGAGTAATTGGTATGTTTGTAAAAGCGCGTGTCTGTTTTGATGGAAAATAAATCATTATTATTATTTTAATAGTGTATTTGTGGATGATTGATAGCGTAGAATCGATTGTAATGTATTCCTTTTTGATCAATCTCTCGAAGTTCGATTAACCGATTGATCTAACCAAAATAATATTCAGGTTCGATTAATCAGGGGTGTGTGTTGGGTAACCTCCTCGAGTGTCGTTCCGACTCCGATCCCGCTGCAGTCCGGGGGGAACGGAACCGGAGCGGCCGGTACACCCTGGGCGGCGGTCAATGGCTTCCCCTTCATGGGGTTGGCATTGATCGTCGGCGAATACCCAACGTGGTGGGAACACATCGCTCTCCGTACTCCTCTGCTTTCAGAGGAGACAGGATGAGCGATGGTGTTTGTGGCTGAGGCCACCATAGGATCCCAGGGGATCCAGGGGCGGGTTGGCCCACTGCTAACGCAGGGGCCGACGGGCACTTGTGCCGCCGCCGGTGAGAGAGGATTAGCCATCCTCTCGCGTTCCGTAATCGGCAGGTGATCAGCAACGACCTGACTGGTGGCTCCAGAAGGGTACGCTGTGAACTTGCTGACCGGAGGGCTTGCCTTTATTGGCCGGCCCACGACAAGGAAAAGTCTATAACACCCGACAGCCAAGCCGTAAAAACCTATGGATACCAGCCGACCTCCATAGTATATAGGCTTATCCAGGTGCAGGGGGCTCCGCCTGGATGGACCACCTTTCCCCCATACTCGTGGGATATGTTATGGACATTATCAAACTTATTAAAAATAATAAACCGGATCGAACAATAACACTAACAGACAATGGCATGAATAAGGATACCGAGAATGGCGGAGTCTGCGCGGAGGTCGCGCAGCACTCAGGCGTGGAGGTGACGCTAAACACCTCGGCGGTGTCGGAGAGCTTCGACACCGCCAACGAGCGAAGCAGGGCGAGCAGCCCGGCGGGTCTGGGCGTGCAGCGGACCCGCAAGCGCAGGAGGCGCGCAAAGGCTCGGGCGGGGGAGGACGTTTCGGACGAGGATTTTACCCTCACCGGGACGACCTCCTCCTCCAGTAGCGACGAAGCCTCAAAGCCGGCATCCAAGGTGGCTGCTGGCCGCCGAGGGGCGCGGGGTGGCGTGAGGGGTGGTGGACAATCCACCCGAGCTCCCTCGGCTCTTGGAAGGGCCGGGCGAAACTCACCGCCGAGGCCTTCCACCTCGGCGGTGTCGTTGTCGGAGCCGTGCGGGAAGACGCGGTCACTCCTGGAGAGACTCCAGAAGGTGGCTGCGTCGTCCCAGGGGTCCCCGGACCCTCAGCAGAAGGAGATGCTGAACATTGTGTTCGGCATCGCCTCCGAAAACGAGGCTCTCGCGGCACAGCTTGCCGAGTCCCGTCGAGAGACGGCTCGGCTAGCTGCAGCTCTGGAGGAGCTGAAGAGGTTGGTGGCGATCTCGGCACAGCCAGCGCAATTGGCGCAACCGGAGCCGCCGGCGAGGGTTACGCGATCGACGCGGTCGACGCAGTCAACGGTGCCGGCGAAGTCAACGCAGGCGGAGCAGCCGACGCAATCGGTGCGGCGGCCGGCCCAATCACCACCGGAGGAGCCCTGGGTGGCTGCTACTCGGGCGCTGGAGGAGAGGATGATGAGTCGGTTGGAGGCCTTAGTGGACTCCATCCGCCGTCCGCCTCTAGCGCCACCGGTGGCCAGCTTCGCGGCTGCAGCCCGGAAGGGCCCCACCTGCCCGGCTGCGAGTGCGCCCTTGCCGGAACCGGCTCCTCGGCCCCCTCCCACTGAGGGTAAGGGGAAGGGCAAAGGTAAGGGGAAGGGCAAGGGGAAGACGTCCCCAGCCCTGGCCCCAGCCCCAGCCCCAGCCGTGGTTCCGGCTACCTCCACCCCATTGGAAGGGGGCTGGGAGGTGGCTGGAGCCAGTAAGAAGAGGCGGAAGGCCGCCAAAAAGGCCGCCAAAAAGGCCAGGAGGGCCGCGGCCGCCGCGAAGGCAGCACCGGGGAAGCTCCGTGCCCCTCGAACAACGGCCGTCGTCGTCACTTTGACGGCGGAGGCAGCGTCGAGAGGCATGGGGTATGCCGAGGTGTTGGCCAGGGTAAAGGCCAACGTGGACCTCAAGGCCCTCGAGATCCCGGGCGTCCGGTGCAAGAGCACACGGACGGGAGCCCGGCTTCTTGAGGTCCCCGGCGCCGCCAGTGGCCCCAAAGCCGACGCCCTAGCGGCTCGGCTTAGGGAGTCATTGGATGCAGCCGACGTCCGGGTGTCCAGGCCCATTAAATGTGCAGAAGTGCGCATCACGGGCCTGGACGACTCCGTCACGGCTGAGGAGCTTAGGCTCGCCGTGGCGGAGGCCGGGGACTGCTCCCCGGACACAGTGAAGGCCGGAGCTATACGCTTCGGCCGCGGTGGACAGGGGGCAGCAGTTGTCGGCTGCCCTATCGCGGCGGCCCAAAAGGTCGCAGACGGGCGGAGCCTCCTGGTGGGAGGCTTCCTGAGGGCGCAGGCACGGCTCCTGCAGGCCCGACCGGCCAGGTGCTTCAGGTGCCTGTCGGTGGGCCATGTGGGGGTGCACTGCACGGCGGAGGTAACGGCGGGTGACCGATGCTTCCGCTGTGGCCAGCCCGGTCATAAGGCCGGCTCGTGTAGCGCCCCGTTGCACTGTTTTAGATGTGCAGCGGGGGGCAAGCCGGCTGACCATAGGGTTGGCAGCAAGGCCTGCGCCGGAGGGGAGCCGAAGCCGGGAGGCCGGCCTTCCGCCTCCAGTTCGCAGCGGGATGCGGAGATGGGGGTTCCATAATGGATCCTCAACTCCGCATCCTGCAGGTGAACGTTGGCCACGGTGCCCATGCTCAGGATCTTCTGCGCCAGAGCATGGCACAGTGGGCCATAAATGTCGCCGCTGTCGCCGACCCATACACCCACCGGTTCCTCGGGCCTACCTGGGAAACCGCGCTGGATGGGTCGGCGGCACTGGTGCACAACCCTGCCGCCGGCAGCCCCCCTCTTGCCGTCGTTGCAAGGGGACCCGGCTGCGTGGCGGCAGCGGTTGGCGACATAGCGGTCGTGGCCGCTTATATCACGCCGAACCGAGACCAAGCTGCATATGAGCAGTGGCTCCGTCAGCTGGCCGTCGTCGTAAATGCCTGCCAGCCCCGTCCGGTCCTTGTGCTCGGGGACTTCAACGCCTGGTCGTATGCCTGGGGTTCCCGACACGAAAGGGGCGCGACGGGGCATAGAGGCAGGGCACTGGTGGACTGGGCCGCACGACTCGGCCTAGTCCTCCTAAATCGGGGAGCCGTGGACACGTTCGTGACCTCGAGGGGTAGCTCCATCGTGGACCTATCGTTCGCGAGCCCCTCGTTGGCGCGACGTGTTCAGGGCTGGCGCGTCGTTTTGGGGGAGGACACTAGTTCGGATCACCGATACATTCGGTTTGACGTGTCCCCCCCTGCGAGCGACGCGCCGGCTGCACCGGCTCCACCCGAGCCACGTTGGGCGCTTAAGCGACTTGATCGGGAGCTCCTCCTGGAAGCCGCCATCGTACAGGCCTGGGCCCCTGCGCCGGACAGGCCTGTCTGCATAGACGATGAGGCGGAGTGGTTCCGGGAGGCCATGACCCGTGTCTGTGACGCGGCGATGCCTAGGGCTCCGCCCTATAATCCGAGGGGTCAGGTCTACTGGTGGTCGTCGGAGATCGCGCAGCTCAGACGGGGCTGCGTGATCACGCACCGCCGGTGGGCCCGATTCCGTAGGAGGCGTCGCCGCCCCGCAGATGCGGAGGCCCGAGAGGCGGAGTTGTACGAGGGATACAGGGAGGCCAGACGAGCCCTCCGAGCGGAGATAAGGCGTTCCAAACGGGACGCCTTCCGCGAGCTGCTGGAGACGCTGGAGCGGGACCCTTGGGGGCGGCCCTACCGGATGGTGAGGGGCAAGCTGCGCCCCAAGGCCCCGCCGTTAACCCGGTGTCTCCAGCCGGATCTGCTCGGAGGAGTTGTTGGCTCCCTGTTCCCAGCGCGGGCGGTGGAACATGTTCCACCGCGGATGACTCCGCCTCGGTTGCGCATGGCGCCCGACGTGGAAGACGACGACGTGCCCGAGGTCACTTGGGTAGAACTAGAGCTGGCGGTGAGAAGGCTAAGAGCCAAACACACCGCCCCGGGACCCGACGGCATTCCAGGCCGAGCGTGGGTCCTAGCTCTAGTCGACGACGCTCTCGAGCCCCGACTGAGAGGGCTTCTCAGCGCATGTTTGGAGCGGGGCCAGTTTCCGAAATTGTGGAAGACGGGGAAACTGGTCCTCATCCGAAAGGAGGGGCGCCCGGCGGACTCGCCGTCCGCCTACCGGCCCATAGTGTTGCTCGACGAGGTGTGCAAGCTCTTTGAAAGAGTAATTGCGAAGCGCCTCGTCGAGCACCTCTCAAGAGTGGGGCCGGACCTGGCGGATGGCCAATATGGCTTCCGCCAGAGGCGCTCCACCGTGGATGCCATCATGCGCGTGAGGGCTCTGGCGGAGGATGCAGTAGCCCGGGGTGAGGTGATGTTGGCGGTGTCCCTGGACATCGCCAACGCGTTCAACACCTTGCCCTGGAGTTGCATTAGGGAGGCGCTCGCGTATCACGAAGTGCCTCTCTACCTCCGCCGCATAGTCGGGGCGTATTTGACGGAGAGAGCCGTCATCTACCCAACCGTGACCGGTCTCGGTCGGCGTGAAATGTCGTGCGGTGTTCCACAGGGATCGGTCCTGGGGCCGCTCCTGTGGAACATCGGATACGACTGGGTGCTTCGCGGTGAGCTCGTAGGCGGTGCCGCCGTCACGTGCTACGCGGACGACACGCTCGTGACGGTGTGCGGGGCGACGTACCGCGAAGCGACCCGAAAGGCCACGACCGCGGTTGCCCAAGTCGTTAGGCGGATCCGGCGGCTGGGTCTCGAGGTGGCCCTGCATAAAACCGAGGCCCTGTTCTTCCATGGGCCTCGGAGCAAGCCACCCGAGGGATCCAGTCTCATCGTGGGAGGAAATCGCATCGGCATCAAGCCCCAAATGAAATATTTGGGGCTCGTGCTCGACGGCCGATGGGACTTCGGAGAGCACATCCGAAGTCTGGCCCCCAAATTGAAGGGCACAGCTCTTGCTCTGGCTCGGCTGTTGCCCAACATGAGGGGGCCCGATGACTCCTGCAGGAGACTCTACGCGGGGATCGTGCGGTCCATGGCCCTGTATGGGTGCCCAATATGGGCGGAGGCCCTGAGGACCAGAACTGTGCGGATGCTGCGCGCTCCGCAGCGGGTTCTGGCCGTCAGGGTCATCCGAGGGTACCGCACGATCTCTTTCGAGGCGGCGAGTCTCCTTGCCGGAACTCCGCCATGGGACCTGGAAGCGAGAGCCCTTTCGCAACTGTACCAGTGGCGAAAGGAGGCGCGGGAGCAGGGATGGAACCCCGAGCCTCGAGAAATCGAGGCCGTGCAGTCCCAGCTCCGCCAGGCCATCGTGGTGGAGTGGAAGGAACGACTTGGGCAACCAAGCGCAGGGCACGCCGCAATAGCGGCGGTAAGGCCCATCATGGAGGATTGGCTGGAGAGGCGACACGGAAGCCTCTCCTACCGACTGACGCAGGTGATCTCAGGGAAGGGGTGCTTCGGGGACCACCTGCATCGGATCAGGAAGGAGCCAACGCCTGAGTGTCATCACTGCGACGCGAGCGAGGACTCAGGGCTGCACACGCTGGCGGACTGCCCGGCGTGGGAGGCGCCGAGGCGTGACCTCGTGGCAGCCATCGGGGTGGGAGTCCTCTCGCTCGGCAGCATGATTGCGGCAATGGTGCGGAGCGCGAGCGCGTGGGCCGCCGCCGCCTCCTTCTGCGAGCATGTAATGCTCGCGAAGGAGGTGGCGGAGGCGCCCGGGAGAGACTTAGAACTCTCCCGGTCCGCCGAGCCCGCAACTTGCTCGCCGCGCGTCGCAGGCAACTCAGGCGCCGGAGGTCGCTTAACGACCTCCGTCCTCCATGAGCGCAGGCCTGGGGGTGGCGGGTGAGGCCACCTGTCACCCCAGCAGAAGCAGGCCGGGACGGTGGGGCGACTAGCGCCCCTCCCCCAAACCGGGGCAAGACGGGGACACCGTGGTTCCCAAACCCGAGGGGGCCATCTCGAAACCGGAGATGGCCCAGGGTCAGTCGGGGTGCGAGGGATATGCTCTATGGGCAACCTTACACCCCGGCGTCTGTAGACCCGAGACGGCGTGCGGTTTTAGTCGGTTCAAGCCCGACATAACCGCCCCCGCTGGCACGCGGGGGGGTATCCGAAGGGATTTCCGCACGAAAAAAAAAAAAAAAAAAAAAAAAAAAAAAAAAAAAAAGGTTCGATTAATCAAACTGTAACGTTGACTTGGGCCCCAATGATCTTTGTGGGACTTCAAAAACCCCCTTTCAGGCCATACCACTCTCCTATATCTATATTCGTCTTCCTAACAGCCAGCCTTATTCCACACATACTGTACAATGATCGCATATCAACTGCGTTCACTCTACTTAATAATGTCATAACATAATGTAATAAATTTCGAGATAACGCTTACTTATATTTACTTAACTAGCATTTTTAACATTAGTCTTACTTAGCTTCAGAACCGTGAAGTTACATCCAGAAATAACCGAATAAAATTTAAAATGTTTATTGTTATTTAAGAAAGTTAATTTGTGCAATATTTATACTTATTTCTAAGTTAGTTACAGATATCGACAAACATCTTGAACAAAAGTCGAAGTATTAGGGGAAAAGTTCGCGTAAGTGCACTTTACGGACCAACCAAAAAACCAATAAAAGGATCGATCAACCAACGATACGAGCCGTTTGAGCCGTGATTGTTGTAATACTTATAATAATCTATGATTGATTGGGTTGTTCTTGGTGGAACCCCATATAATTTGCCAAGTTAATGGAGTAATTAGTGTTCGGGTCTTTGTGACTAATCGTCAGTGCAAATGACCTTAACGGTTGACTACATCCAGGGTGATGAATGTCACGAAAGCTATTGTTTAGTTCGTTTTAAGTCTGACTCACTAAACACCGGTAACTAAGATCGTTGAATTATTTTAATGATTTATGTCTGTTGGACAGCTTCAACATCTTAGCGTTATTTCTGGTTGCATCCGAAGCTCCCACCTCGGAGCCCAGGGTCTGCTTACTCCTTGTCCTCCTTTTTTATTTGGCTTCACTATATGACTTTTACAGGAGCTATTGCCTCTGAGCTCCCAACCCCGAAAGGAAAGCTGAGCTATTGTCTCGTCCATCAATCAGCCGGTGTATGCTTGCAGGTGAGATATGCTTAGCCCCGAAGGTCTTAGTGGGGCCCCAAATACTCCTAGTAGTATAAAAAGTAACTTTTTACAAACTCAACGGTATACACAATATGAGAAATGGCACAAGGAAGCCATCTTCATTCAAGTTCACTGAGCAATAGTACACAATTTTCGCAACATGTGGGCTGCGACAACCACTGGCCCGCGTCTAACCGCACCTCGATGTAACCAGTGGTTAGCTCTATTCTCTATGTAACTGTCATAGACTAGTAGTCTATGAAAGCTACATAGTAGACTAATACTAACGGTTAGTGAAAAGCGATAGCTTATGTAAGCCATTTTTACTGTTTTTCGAACCCCAGTCGTCCCGGGAACACATCTCTGACTTTTCGTAGTTATGTGTGTATTAAAAATGTTGATTATCGCTCGCTTAATAATGTGCCCGGTAGATGGCAATATGCTCACTCCCAATTACATTGGGCCCTAAGGCGAATCGTGGGTGTATAATACACCTCTGCCTACCCCTTCGTGGATACAGGCGTGAAGTGATGTTTATGTTTTTTACTTCTCAAAAAATGGTCACATTTATGTAGTAATTGGAAAGCTGTTTTGACAAATACACTATGATTCTTTTTTAAATACGTTAACCTAAAGCATTTCATTTACATAATAATTGCCTTTTACACCACACAATTTCATTGAATATCTTCTGAAATATTATAATAATAAAAATGCTGCGCAACAAAATTGAAAGGTCGGCGCAATGGTGAAGGTATTAGGACTTTTTTTCACAAATTGTACCCCCCCCCCTTCCCTCCTCCTTTATTATAGCATGTGTTTCATTCACTCAGGACTGGAAGATTCCCAGGTTATAGTTTACCGGAAATTCATATATAGGTAGGTACTCAGATCATACTTGCACTAGAGGGTGTTGCATCTTCTTTCGCCATATTTTGAAGCCTCAGTTATTAATTATTTCACAATATAGAATTAGATATAATACTAAAACTATATTTTATTAACTTCTTGCATGATTTTGTATCCTTGAGCATAGACCAGCCGCTCATAGCATTGCGTAATTAACTGTTCTATAGGTGATTTTACGTAAGTCAATTATAAATATCAATTTAGGCCGGCATTTAAATTGACCGTGTATTTTATTGTATCAATCACCAAAAATTTTATAAACCTCGGTGGCTTAATGGTTAAGTTGTCGCCTTACGATTGAGAGGTCTCGGGTTCCAATCCTGGCCATTACACTACTGACGTGAACCCACCCGTAACACAAGCAACAAAGCTGAGTTTAACTGGAGGGGTTAGGGGGAATCCTAGTAAGTAGGATTCCGTGGCCAAATGGCAAAAAACGGAACCCTTATAGATTCATCATGTCCGTCTGTCCGTCCGTATGTCACAGCCACTTTTTTACACTATAAGAACTATGCTGTACATTGAGGTTTCTAATTTTTTTTCTCAACTGAATACTGGTAAAATGTTCGCGCCCCCCCCCCCCCTGTAACCGACTCGCACACACCAACGGTGTCTGTAATCGAGCAACAAAAATTGCATCTTGTTGGCAATTTTGTTCACCAATATGGCTCAGTATATTTGCAATTTATACCCTTGGTGCAATTTGATTGTGCAATACATTGCCGAGTGTAGTCCAGCAAGATAGGTACTGCAACCGGATTGGAGAGGAATTATATATACAAATTATAAATATGGGTAAATTTAGACTCAACTTTTTTAATTTTTCGGAAGTTTCCCTTTACTAGTGCTGTAAGACCTTGCTTTTAATCAAAATTGACAATTCTAGATCAACTGGAAGTACCCTATAGGCTTTGGGTCGAAAACCTATGTGTAGTTCCCAACGGATCAACCAACCAGGATGGCGAAATTTGGCAAAAGCGAGGTCTTACAGCACAAATATAGGGAAAAATTCAAACAAGTTGAATTCCTGAGACGAATACAAGGGATTTTCGATTTATCTTGCAATGGTTCACATCAGCACGAATCTATTACCCACAACAGCAACTCGATAGCTCATCTCCTTCATACCCAAAACCGTGACAGAAACTTGGCAACGACGATGTCGACGACGACGTCGACGACAACTCGATAGCAATAGGGCTTTTCTAAAGGAAATCCCTAAAAAATAATAAACACTTGAATATTAAAGGGTTTCCCCATGTATACATATTAACCCCAATTAAGATAGGCATCTGAGTTGTAAGTTGCATCGAAAATCCGAAAATCCAGGAAATTATATCCTGTACTTTTATGGCATCAACCGATACGATAGGATCAATCCTAAGGATCAAATAACTGTAACGAATATAAATTAAAGGAAATCCATATACCTAATCTAAATTATGAAATTCAATAAAATTATAAGTCAAGATTCGATTTATTTTAGTTTATTTTCAAACGATCATATTCAAAATCAGAGAGGCCCTCTTCCTCTGCCATCAGCGGGGCTTGGAAATCGCGTTCCAGGACATGAAACAGCTGACTCTTGTGCAAAAAGTGTAATTGGAATTGGCAAACTATTATATTTTTCACGTAGCATGGGTACGGTGACATTTGACTAATTCCATTTCATGCATGATTCATTTCGAAACAATTTACCTAACGCGGAATACAGGAAACAACACTTAATACGAAGATAAAAAGAAAACTGTTTTATTTTGCATTTTTAACTTAAAACTATTTTTATTTCTCCGTAATTATTTAAACTTTAAATATAAACATTCCAAATACATAATTCTTGATGCGTGAATCGGAACAGGTTGCGTTAGAGATTGACATAGTAAAATCGTTATAATCGATAAATTGTCGAATAAAGTATCATAAATCGTTAGTTGTATTTTTAACTAAAATACGATTATAAAATATAATTATGTAATAATAAACTTTAAACAAAGCATTTTTGTCTTTGTGGAGCTTTATTATAATATAGCAACACTGCTTAAGCATGAGCTGGCAGCCATCTTGTTATATCAACTCAGTACGAGTGCGTCTGCCTTGTATGCGGTCTGTTTTCTTTGTTTTGAGCTTGCGTGGTGTTTTTGTTACTTGTTTTTGTTATTGACTATCGTTGTGCTTTGTTGTTTTCGTTACCGTTTTTTGTTATTGACTTTTGTTTTGTTGTTTTTTTTTGGCAAAATGCCAAAAAGAACGAAAAAGACTGTGCTTGGTAGTCAAGCCCGTGAATTTGTAGTTCGATTGCGGGATTACTTTGAGCGGGAACGTGAGAATGGCGGAACGCTATTGCCTGTGTCCAACGTTTTGGATCGAGTGGCAGATGCGTTAGACATTGGGCGGAACACGGTTTCTCGAATCACTCGAGAAAAATATGGTGCTCACGATACAGAAGAAAATAAGTTGTCCACCCCTAATAAAAAGCGAACCAAAAAGGCATCTGTAACAGATGTAGACAGTTTTCGGCCGATGCTATACGGAGCCACATTTATAACTATTACCAGAATAAAGAATTACCGACGCTTCTAAAGCTGGTCAAGTCTTTAAAAGATGCTGATTTGTTTACTGGAAGTCCTACATCCTTGTGGCGCGTATTGAAGGACATTGGTTTCCAATTCAAAAAAGTAAACAAAAGAAAAATTGTCATGGAGAGGGGCGATATAGCACTTGCGCGGGTTACCTTTTTGAAAAAGGCTAAAGCGATTACCGATTGGAGCAATGTCGTCTTCCTGGATGAAACTTGGCTGAATGCCAATCATACGGTCGGTAAAATGTGGACTGACGATGCCTCGACCAAAGTGCCAGAAGGAAAAGGGGAGAGATTGATTATTTGTCACGCAGGCACATCGAAAGGATTTGTAGAAAATGGGCTACTTGCTTTTAAATCGAAAAAGACGGGAGAATGAATGCGGAAGTATTCACGGAGTGGTTTCAAAATATGCTTAGCAATTTAGAAGAACCCAGCACAATTATTATGGACAATGCCCCATATCACTCCGTGCAATTGAACAAACCGCCGACTTCTTCCAATAAGAAGAGCGAGTTGATCGAGTGGCTCCAAGCCAATAATGTGGAAGCCGATGAGATGAAATTAAAGGTGGAGCTAGTGAAGCTCGTAAAAATGCAGAAGCCCCAAACGACATACAAATTAGATATGATGGCAAACGAATATGGTCACGAAGTCCTGAGGCTTCCACCGTACCACTGTCAGTACAATGCCATTGAATTAATTTGGGCCCAAATCAAAGGTAACTTGTTTAACCATAGTCTATTTACATACTGACAAAAATATGATTATGTTTATTACTTGAATTCTATGACTCAATTTGTTTTTTATCTTGTTTCAGGATACGCTGCACGAAAAAATACAGCTCCGCCTTTTACAGCCACAAAAATTATGGGGTTATTGAAAGAGGGATGCAAAAATGTCACTGGCGATGACTGGAAGAAAGTAGTGGAGAAAACCAAAAATCTAATCTTACATGACTGGGAGCGAGACATTAGAATAGACTGCATAATTGATTCCCAAATAATTATTCACGTCGACGAGTCAGATGACGATGATGATGATGAAGATGATGAACATGTTTGATTTTTAATAAATAATTAAACAGGTTATCAATTTTGTTTTACTTTTTTTCTTCAAAATTATTAGTTAATAGAATCGATTTCTTCTTCATTAATAAATGATCTCGATAAGATATATAATCGATTTTATTTCATGCGATTTTATCTTGACTACATCTCTAGTAACTTCAAATCCCAAACGTCACCGTACCCATGCTACGTGAAAAATATTGTAGAGCAGTTTCAACTGTACTCACAATTTAGTACCAGTACTGAAGGCTAGTCTGTTTCGTTCCTTTAACGAGAAAAGGCGGAAATCTTAAATAATAATAATTTTTTTTTAGAGTAAATATACCTGTCAAATCTCTCCTAGCTTTCTACTCGTATCTATATAAGTACGCCCTTCGTTAAAATCCTTGCCTTTATAGAAATTAACTCAGTAAAACTGTAAATTCATTTCGGTACATACTTAATACATAAGTAATTATTCTGTCTTTTTTATTTTATTCGTGTGTGTTATATAGCCTCGGTAGCCTAGTGGTATGGGTAATGGACTGCTGAGACGAGGTCTCGGGTTCGATCCCAGGTTTTACCATGGCACACACCAATGACTTTCCGATGCTTTTCAAAGTTATGTGTGTATTTATCGCAGGTTCATAAGTGCCCGGTTAATGAATAATTTCATTGGGACCTAAACATAAACTGGCGAAATATGGGTGCTAGCACCTCTGCCTACCCCTTCGGGGATATAGGCGTGAGTTTTATGTTATATATCTATTAATTTAATAATTTGTAATATTTGTGTTGTCTTATGTTCAAATTCTGCTGGAAGTAACTATACGAACTCGGTCAAATTCTGGGCCTCTTTATCTCCTTCGTTAATAGCTCTACCACGGTTCAGTGGCGGAATTGATGCTGAAAGCAAAGTGCCATTTATTTAGAATTGAATTGAATTATTTTCTAAAGTTCATCCATTCATCCGTGGTACGTTGTCCATCTGTCTATTTGCTTATCAAGACAATACCCTTTTCTTTTGAACGCGTGCAGGAATCAAGTTTAACGTTGCATAGTTGTAGGATGTACAGGTTAATTTAAAAGGTATAATAATACCTAATATAATAAACCAACGATAAGTGAAAACAAAATATTCGAAAGAAGAACCAATCGAAATAGATAAGTTATTTTAGAAAAGTTACAGATAATTCATCTTTAAAGCAATGGTGATCATTACTTTAAAAATTGATTATTTGTAAAATGATACAACCGAAATAAAATAAACATTCGCCGTGTCACGGTGTTCGAAACTCAAAAGGGGGACACGCGACGCGCTTCATCGGACAAATTATACAGTAGTACACACAAGAACAGGTGAGCCTAGCACAGGTGAGAGCAAAATAACCTTGATGCGACCGAAGAAAGCGCGCCCGGAACGATCGGCGAGAGATTCCAATTACATGGAATACGGATAAACGTAAGGTGAAATCACCGAGTTGAACGTCGTCGTCATGTCATCGTTTACAATGCGGCAACGGTAAGCTGGCTCCGTACCAGAGACACCGTGATTTATGTTCATTAAAAATCGATATGTTTAAAGAGGTCGTAATGTTTATGGTTTACGAAACCGCTTCGATAACGATTTCTCGTGGTGTAAGTTATAAAATTAAATAATATTGACGTTTTATTGTCACGCTTGCTGCTAAATTGTTGGATAAATAAAACCCTTGAAATTTAGGAGTTCATCTCATTTGATGATTGAATAATGCCTACCATTATCATTAATTTTAAATAGTTATAAAAAAAAATTGTTGCTTGAGGACATTAATCTCAGCTAATATTATAAATGCGGAAGTGAGATTGTTTTTACGCTTTCGCGCCTTAACTACTCAACCGATCATCATTAAATTTTACATATGTCAGCCGTCAAGGATCAGAAAAGGACATGGTGTATCGTTCATCCAGAAAAAGCTACAATTTCTTAGGTATGAAAAAACAACTTTAAGACGATCGTCCGGCATAATAACTTGGTGTGCTGATATCAGCCCTATCCCTTAGTACCTACTTCTATGTACTTATCTATACCACAATACGCCATCTGCTTCTGTAAAAAATTTTGTTGCGTACATGACATGTACGGAACATTTGACAGAAGTAGATGGCGGGCGGTTGACTCTACTCTACCTAACCCAAACAGGAAAAGGCGTGAGTAAATGTATGTATGTATTAATCTATATATTAAGACGTCAAGTTCCCTTCACGTCTTAATATATAACTTTTCCCTCCCTTTTTACGAAAATTGCGCTGATGAATGAGTGAGAGATTTGGCATAGTTATAGCTTATATGAAGGAGAAGTGAAAAATGCTAATATGTACTTATTTTTTTAATCTATCTTAAAAACACTTTAAATCCATTGAGCTTTTATTACTAATTAAATCAATAAAAAAAACATTATACACACTAAACTTTAAATTGTTAAACTTATTAGGTTGGCATATTATATATGTTCACAGCTTACGTATATAACAAAATTAAAAAGAAAAGCAATGAAGTTGAATGAAGAATGAAGAGAATGACAACCTCAAAAAAAGGTCGAATTTCGACTATCCCACGGGGTCACTAGTTGACTTGAATGACTGTATTGACTAGCTATAACTACATAGTATGAATGAAATATCATCAACACTATACCACAATTACGTAACATGACTCCTATCAAGGTCAATGTGGCAACGGTAACCACTTAGAGGACCTAGCGCATTATTATGCCCACCGCATACAATGTCAGCAGTGTTATCACCTTCCGACCTGATGTTTTTTAAGAAATATTTTTCATAGAAGATGGTCTGTGGCTAGGCGAGACGTCTGCCCGGGCCCGCTAGGTTTTCTTAATACTTGATCCGTCAATTGGACTGCACCCTACCTGATTGTAAGTTAAAGCGAAGTGATTGTAAGCTAAAGCGAAGTCCAAAAAGTAAAGGATACCATCTTTAGACATGCTATCCCCAAAATGACGGTCCCTATCTTGACGACCTCGACCTGTAATTTCGAATTTGGAATGAGACGCAGTAATGGGGATTTTAATTTTGGCATCTATCTGTATAGGCTTAGTGAGAATTGTTGTAATGTCATCTGTATGATGGTCTTTCTTGATACCAAATTTTATGTTCCTAACAGTCATAAAAGTCATTGGCCTCGACAGATGCTTTTTCACGCCCCGCTTGAAGAACGCGGGAGTGATAGAAGGAAGGAAACACATGGTTGAGATAAAATATGTTGGTAAATCTTAACATAATATTACAATATAATATTGCTGTAATTTAATTAAAAACATACCATTAAAATTTTATTATAATTAACGTAATAATAAAAAAAACCATTCGTAAGTACTCGTACGTACCTAATGTAAATGACTTGTGAGATGCTAATGAATAATTATTATATTTAAAAATTAAAAACACTCTTTTTATAAAATGTAATTCAGGATTTGAGGAATTGATAATTATAAGATTTGAAGTTTTGAATTCTGCTGTCCATATCCTGGCTTTACTTCTCTTTACTTTTCGGGGTTCCAAAAGCAATCACTTTCATGTTGTATTCAGTTCTGTTATATGCTACTAAACTAGCAGTACGGAACAAAAAACTTGGAATAAAAAAAATTGCTTAAAACCTTGTTGTAGCAGTCATACAGATAACGTTACAAAAGGCGCGCTATACCTATACAGATGAATGTAAAAATTTCTGCGTCCCGTTCCAAATTCGAAATTCAAAATTCTTACAGCCTTACCCGGGAACCATGACACAATTTGTGTTCTTAACTCCTTGTCTAATACTCGTAGTAGGTATACATAGAAGTATATGCTTTGAAGTAATCATGCATTTGAATTTATATATTATACTATATACCTACTGTTAATCCATACGTTTTCTTGATGTCTTGTTGGTTTACAGCATCGAGGTTATATCAGTACGTCGATGGTTTACAGTAATTGTATTGAAGAAAGGTTTTGGATCAACAAAACAAAACGAAATGAGGTTAAATTAATGAAGTTGCTAATATCAGCTGCAATTTAGTTTTCACCCACTTTTGACTTTTCCTAACATTATATACAATTACTACTAGTATAAATGCTAATAATTGGATGGATGGATGTTTGTTACTCTATCACGTCATAACTGCTGAACAGGCTTGGATCAAATTCGGCACAGAGATTCAAACAACACATAAGTAGACATTTTTCATCCCAGAAATAGGTACCTGTGGGACGCAGGAACGGGAGCGACAGGCAACAGCTTGTAATATACCTACGTATAACCGGAGAAGAATGGAAAATAAAAATGGCACCCGCGCGTAGCTAGGACTGGTCGTAAGCACAGTATAATAAAAATAATCAGATAAATAGAAGGTCTTTAAATCTGATGGTCGACTAATAATTTCCTCTTCAAACAATCTTTGAAGTGGATCAAACATAAAGTGGGCGTGCTATAACGGTCACTAATGCATTCCTTGTCTATAACGGACAGCTTCACTACTGTACAATGATGAGATTGCACATTTAAGATGACTTTACCGGTTCGGTGGTGCAGCGGTGGCGAATTCGACTGTTAGTTAGACATCCCGAGTTAGGCAAAGTGCTGTTGGGATTTTTTACCGGTGTCGGAAGTTGCGGGTTCGATTCCCACTCAATTCAAATATTTTATGCTCGAATATGTCTATATACCTAAAGGAAATTTTAAAGAAAGGCCATATCAAGAGTAACCGCAACCGGCGAGCATAATATGTAAACAATAATGAAAGCGGAAGAAGCGAAAGGTACGCAGTAGGTACACAAGGATCGTAAAAAGTGTAAATATGTGGTCTCTGTCAACCCCATTGCGAAAGAGGTGTGACTGTATATATCTCTATGAAAGATGATGCGGATATGGAACGAGAAAGGAGGGATTGGCAGTGAGAGGTAGTATGTTGGCCCGCAGGTTTGCTCGATGTACGAAACAAGTGAAAATAACCTTCCCATTCCGACACGCACACCTCATCATTGGCACCGATGGGGGTTTCCACACACTAAAAAAAAGTCTTCTACACGAGCGCCCTGTAGGTCAACTATACTTAGAAAGTTTACAATGCTCTTCGAGTTTAGTACAACAATGCCTTTAGGGCATTGTTGGGGCTGCCCCGATACTGTAGTGCGACATTGATGTTTGCACAAGAACGCAGAGATGACTTTTACGCTGGTCTATACGGCGTAAAAGAATCTCTTCATTGTTGCACAGGACACGGGCTAGCTATAACAGTGTCCTTAAGGTAATTGCTGCAAATATAGACTGTTCCCAAAGAACTTATTTGACTGTCCCATATTGAGACATTGGGTGGGACATGCGGTACTATTAAAAAACCTTCCTATAAAAGGGATATTGCTACTTGTCGCAATCTTCAATGCATGTCTTAGACTTGATTTCTTCCCCAGTCAGTGGAAGATCGCACAAGTAAAAATGTTACTTAAACCCGCTAAAGCCCCTCAGGAAGTGAGCTCTTATAGACCAATTAGCCTTTTGTCTATTACAGGCAAATTATTAGAGAAAATACTGCTCAATAGGATGCAAAAATACCTTGGAGATGCACTTCCTACGCACCAGTTCGGGTTCAGAGCAAATCACGGAACTATAGAACAAGTGCATCGCCTTGTGGATGTCATTGGCCGCACATTTGAATGTAAGCAATATTGCTCAGCCGTGTTTCTTGACATTGGACAGGCTTTTGATAAAGTCTGGCACGATGGCCTTATGTTTAAAGTAAAAAAATGTTACCACATGCTTTCTTTAGAATTATTAGGTCATACCTCGACAAGAGATGCTATGACGTTAGATATAAAAGTGAAAGGTCACGAATGCATCAAATTATGTCAGGAGTCCCGCAAGGTAGTATACTTGGACCGGTATTGTACCTTATCTTTACTGCGGACATACCAACAACTGTTAACATAACAACTGCAACATACGCAGATGATACGGCAATCTTGGCTGCTGATGTGGATCCTGATATAGCTTCTACCAACTTACAAGCGCATTTAAGTGAGATAGAAAAGTGGTTTAACAAATGGCGAATCAAGGTGAACCAAAGCAAATCAAAACACGTAATATTCACTCTCAGAAGACTAACTTGTCCACCAGTCACTCTTTACGGTGAAGATATACCCCAAGCTGAAGATGCTAGATATCTTGGCATACATCTAGATCGCCGATTGATATGGCGAAAACATATTTGGTCCAAGCGTAAACAATAAGATGGGAAACTGAGGAACATGTACTGGTTGCTCGGTCCAAAGTCACAGCTTTCCCCTGCAAGCAAAATGGCCATCTATAAAATAATCTTGAAACCAATATGGACATATGAGATTCAACTCTGGGGCACTGCCAGCAACAGCAACATAGAAATCCTCCAGAGGTTTCAAAACAAAATATTGAGAACCATATTTAATATACCATATTTCATAAGCAATAAATATATACATATGGACCTGAACATTAACACCATCAAGGAAGATATTGCTACACACAGTATGAAATATCAAAAAAGATTATCAGTACATGTCAACGAATTGGCAGCACAGCTTGCAGGCACAGGGAGTGTAAAATTCACCAGATTGAGACGACACGCTGTGACCTGGAAACTAGATTTAGAGTTGACCAATAAATGGAGAAAGTGCCGTTGGGCACTCTATCCAGTAGATGACAGACATTCATGATCAAGATCAGCCAAAGAAATAGCTCATTGTTAACAAACAGATCGCTATGACACAGTAACAACATAAGAGAGAAAAAAAATTATATTGGTTAGAGTGTTTCTATGTACAATATGCATGATGCTACAAAACAAATGTATGTAAGTAACCTATCTATACGCGAACTGAAAATCAAACTTCATAATTGCGTCATGTACTTACTATCTATAATTTTTTAAGTATTAAATTATGATTGTAATTAGTGAACATAAAAAATGTATAATTTTAGGTAATTTGTTTACATTTTTTTCACTTTATTTTGTACTTCTTTCTTTAATAGCAAATCTAATTTCGATGTTATCTAATAAAATTAAGCAATTATTCTCTATAATACAGTGCATTAGTTTGAAAAAACATAGTTAAATAAGTAATTGATATTTATATTAAATTATTTCGAACAAATTTTATTTTATTATAAAATTGGTTAAAATTCGTTTTATTTCAAATATTACCTAACAACCTAATTATTTGAATATTTTAATAAAATAACTTTTAACTAATGCACTGTATTGTGATGGTAACAGTAATTTTGTGTTATGTCTCTTTTAGGGGTGTGCGTTGTTTTATAGACAATTGTTTTAACTAATTTCGTTTTACAGAAAATGTTTCGCATAATTTCGTTTCATAGAATAATCAATATACAGAATACTTACGTTAAAGATTTTTAAATAATTGATTTTTATTTCACATAAAGTTTAACATTAGAATAATCATATCATAGAATAACAAATCAAATATTCTTTATCATTATATTGTTTATTTAATATAAAACTTATTTACCAAGAATAACATATTAACAAAGTGACAGTTTCTAAACGTTTCAATTCATACCGTTCATTTCAGTCAAATAATTTACAGGTGAAGCTATACTTTTTTTAAATATAACGACAAGTTAATACAATAAACGATTCTGGGTGGTCCTATTTCTGGGTGAATAAAAAAAAATAACCACAAAGGCTAAGGCGGGAGCTCCGCTCCGCTTCGCTCCCGCCTCAGCCTTCTAACCTAACCTATCCGAGTCGGGGTAATCTGAGTCGGGGTGTTAACTACAATGACGTTTTATTAACAATTTAATAACAATTTGATTTTATTTTATTTTACAGAAGAATTCAAGCAAACAAATTTGCAACAAAATATGCGAAAGATGCAAAATTCTATATTGAAATGAAATTATTCAGAAATTAAGTTACTACAAGCAATCGGAAAAAATTTAAAATTATAAATGTTACAGTTAAAAATAAATGTGATTTGGAAAATTATAAAGGTGGTTTATTGTTCTTTTAAAAATAATTCTACAGTTTGATAAGTTTGTTAAACAAAAAAATGTGATTAAAAATTCATTCAATTGTGTTTCTGTGAAATATGTTTCATTGTAGTAAATTGTTTTTGAAACAATAATATTCGAAATAAAAATATAAGGACCAAATATTATATGAAACATTTTCTGTGAAACGAAATTCTATGAAATTTCTTTCTGCGAAATAAGGGGCTCCCCTCTTTTAGATTTCCATTAATGTGTAATATTCGCGTAAACTTCCTAATAAAGTATTAAACTAGTAATAAAGTAATTTATTAGGAAGTTTACAATTCAATTTACATTTAAACAAAACCACTAATAATATTGGCACAAATTTTGTTCTAATATTACACGGCTTACTCAAATTACGTTAAACCAATGTATTGTGACAGCTGACAGATTATCGCGTTAAGTGTCACATCGGTTAGGTAAATACCGTTGCAATTTACTGTTATACTTTTTTGCCCGTCTGTACTTGGAATCATTTTATAGTGTGAGATAAAAATGCAGAAACTTTTGTTCGTAGTTGAGTAGGTGCCGATAGTGTTGATTTAAAACTAATGAAATAGAATTCCAAATGGAACTTTATATCGCGGGCAGGTATATCGACCATGTCCTAATGAAGTTTTTTACGCCTATGGGCGTAACCAGTGAGGGTCAATACAGACATATGATATTTTTATCAGACACACTGTTTCTTTTTTTTGTCTCACGGTTCCTGGGTGAGGAGGGAATAAATTTTGACTTTTCTTTACTTTTCTAAATAGGCAGAGCGCCAATAGCGGGCCTTCCTGTGCTCTTTATCTGTATTAACATAACATAAACATAACATAACTTCACGCTTGTATCCCCGAAGGGGTAGGCAGAGGTGTATTACACACCCACATCTGTATTACCGCTATACAAATTGCGCATTATTGGTGGTCGATTTGTGGCCTTTCGCGATACAAATTTTTGTGCAGTTTTTTATTGTTTTATTTTCTTAAAACGTACTAAAACCTGGCTATACCCGTATAGTTGCCCTATCGGTATCGACAAAATATGTAAGTATTTGAAAGAAAAAAAAAATTGCGTAAAAAAAAAAAAATTAAAAACACCACCAGTGTAAAAACGCAATGCACATTGTGAATATTAAACAAGCCCACTCTTGTAAAAGTGGACTCGTCTGTCCACAAAATTTTTCTGAGGATCTTCCACTAACCACCTTTTTTTTTTTTTTTTTTACGTGCGGAAATCCCTTCGGATACCCCCCCGCCGCCTAACCACCTACAATTTTTTTATACCTTACTTCAATTATTCCATTCAATTCAATCAGCTTCCTGTATAATAATATGTACTTAAGTACTACTTGAGTATAATGCTATATTTATTATACAGTTGTATGTAAATTTATATGTATTTTAATTGTTTGAGTCTAGATACCTCTGTATGCCCTAGAATAATAAATATTACTTATTTTTATTTTATACTATAATTTATTATTATTATTTTTTTATACTTTATTGTACGCCAATTGAATTGTATTACAACAGACATTAAAAAGAAAAGAAAAGTACAAGCGGCCTTATCACTTAACGCAATTTCTGCCAGGCAACCTTTGGATGGAAATATTGGTTGGAGTGCTCGGTATTTTGTTGGCGTGCTATTGAATGATTATAATATAAAGATACTTAATAAATACATAATTATAAACATTCATAGGTTCTTAAATATATACACACTTAAACAGATATAATAACATAATATACATACATAGGATATTGTCTATGTCACACGTGATACACTGGACAAATAATGCTTATGATCATTCTTTTAAATTTCATTAAAGTCTCAGCTCGTCTTATTTCAACCGGTAATGTGTAATATAATTTATGTTTTTGTAATTGTGCTTATAATATTAGTTCTGATTAAAATTCTTGATAAAATTTTGCTTTTAATTCTATTTTTGCTTTTGATTTAAATTTAAATTCTGATTCTGAAATTGATTGTAAGTTTATTAAATTTACATTTTTAATATTACTTTTATTTTACTATTCATTCATATTTTAGATTTAAAATTAAATTTAAATGTATGCCAGACCATTACTCGCGCTAAACGCTTACTCCACTCAATTTTAATTGTTAGACAATCTACTATTATAAATTTTTACGCAACCACCAAGGTTTGCATCAAAGATTCATATCGCCTATTTTTGTTTTTAAATAGGTACAATTAATATAATTTATCGCATATGTTTCACAACGCAGGATAGTTTCCTAGGCGTATGCGCAACTTTACCTGCGCAAGCGCCGCCGTTCGCCCAATGGAACGGATGCCATTGTCTTACACTTTTATCACAGCAACGATCCAAAGTGGATTAGTGTCGATGCCAAACCGATCCAAGCTTTCGCTTTTGCATCAAAAATATTTGATCTGTTCGAATGATATGCGTTTGTAAATATAAAATTTCACTTTTGATAAATTCAGCGAAAGTGTAACGAAAGAGAAATTAATAAAATTTTGCTTTATAATTTTATTTGAAATATAAGTTAAGAATCTCTCTCAGGTCTTTAATACACGATAAATTGATTCATACCTCTGCTGTGCGTATTGGGTATCTCCATATTCTCTATCAGTATCCAGTATCCCAGCTACTGTTTAAGGTCCCAGGGTTAAGTTTCTGTGATGAATGTGATTATTAAATAAAATCAATGTTCATATTTTTCAAATTAACATCAATTTAATCGTAACCCAACATTGCATATTCGACCATAAACTACCATTGAGGGTCATTGTACAAATAAATGTGGCAACACTAAACGTTAATAAATGATATTCAATTACCTAACCGTCTTTATAGTCTATTGTTGACTTAAACGTGTGAATATTTGTTGTTTTGCTACAATTCGTAAATTGCAAACGATTGAAAATACGGGTACCTCCATAATTACTCAACACAACACAAAATCACAAATAGGTAAATAAAAGCTGTTGTCAAAAAAATATGCGAAATTAAATAAAAAAAATTACACATTGAAATAAGACTAATTTTAATCGATTTTTTGGTATTTGGTGTGGACAATATCACGCAAAGAAGGAAAGAAAAATCATTTATTTTAATTTGAGTGCAACAAAACAACATATAATATAATCGTAACGAGGTGAAAACTGTACATAGATTTTTTTTTCGACAAAATAATTATTATGTGTTCTAGGAATGATACTGATGCCAAAAATGTGATTGTCTGTTTATCTGCTTTAATTATCGATGTCCGAGAATTACTTAAAAATCGCTGAACAGATTCAGCTGAAATTTTGCATGAACATTCTTTTAGGGTATGGTCATAAACTGCGCTATATATCATTACGCTACTATAAGTGTGATAGGAGCAGCAGGGTAAAATCGACCAAATCTATCACTGATCATTCCTTTACAAAGCACATCATCACGAAATTCTGCAGTTCGATAGAACTCGGACATGGTCATATCATAACACTATTATATTAGGGAACTGGTTAGAATTTATTGCCGTGTTACTTGTAAACATGTATTTCTTCATGATAAATGATTGAAAATATAACGTTGAAATAGGTAACCTAACATCTGTTGGGTTCGAAACTGCAGAAGTAAACATATCTTAATCTATTCCGTGTTAACGAGGACGCAGTCGCGGGCAACAGCTAGTATCAAATACAAAAATAAACATGCTGTAAAGTATATTGCCATAGTAAGTATATTAAGTATAATAAGTATATATATTAAGTATATTGCTATATTGCCCTTGCTGTACCAAAAAGTATCTTCTTCGTGTTTAAATTTAATATTGAACAGCAAACTGCCTTTTTTTACGTGTGGAAACCGGTGCCAGCGATAAGGTGAGTATGTCGGAATCGCACCGACCACTGGCGACAGTGGGTATAATTTATATATAAAAACACAAAATAAATCGCCATATAGATATCATATTAGTTCTTAGATAATATTTAGGATTTCATTGTAAGATTAAATGTCGTGATGGTCCAGCTCCATCTATGGACAACTATTTTCAAATATCTTGAACTCCTGGAATTGTGACTTGTTTTAGATTTGACAACATTGATTGGCATATCGCTGCTTTCCCCTTGTAGAGAATTTGCTTGGACACGAGACTGACTGATAGTTAACGCTAATTCCAGTGTTTGAGACATATCGAGGTTATCGCGAGGAAGTAGTCTTTCCTGTAAATAGCAGCATCTAGAGTTCAGATTACATATAAACATAATTTTCACGAGTCTGTCTTGCAGGCTTTCAAATTTACAATTTTGACTAAGGTTTTTCAATTTACAGGCAAATTCTTCGAGTGACTCGTCATCGGCTTGTCTGAGCGTGAAGAATTTATAGGATTCATAGGTTAGGTTCTGCTTAGGAACAAAATAATTTGCGAATAATGCTGTTAATTCCTTGTATGTAATATTTTCTTCGTCACGTTGGAAACTATTAAATATGTCCAGGCCTTTGTCCCCAATGCAATGTAGAAAAAGGGCGAATTTTCTTGCATCCGCGTCCTTGTCTAGGCATGAGGCGCGTAGATAGATCTTAAAACTCTGAAACCATTTCTTCCAATTGACTGATAAATTACCTGTCATGGACATTGCTGCTATGAATCCAGTGCCCGAGTTGGTGTGGTTAGAAGGCGGGTCTTGACCACATGCTTGAGTCTGCGGTGGCGGTACATTCGTCTCCATCGGCGGCGTAGTAGGCATGTTTTTTATGGCAAATCTTCTTCGCAGACTGATATTTGCGCGCTTCTGACACCATATAACGTATATGGGCCAGGGATTGGGATACTTTTAAATAAAAAAGGCAGACTAACTTGGAGTTCGTGTAATGGCGAATATCGGAAGAGACCACAGACAATACAGACAGAATGGACCATAGCTTAAACTAAGGCTACGTTCTTAACTACTTGACATGTAACACATATAAGGACTACTACTACCGAAAACAGCACAGTAGCGGCTAAACTACAACGGACCCAAAGACTAGCCTGCATGGCAACCACTGGATGCATGAAATCTACCCCCACCGCGGCAATGGAAGCCATGCTCGGACTCCCACCCTTGGATCTGTTCATCCGCCAAGAAGCAACAGCTGCGGCTATACGCCTAAGGGCACTCAACCTATGGAGCGAGAGAAACACGCGACACACCTCACTGCTCACAGATCTCATAAAGGAGATACCCATGATAGGAGCAATGAATGATCGTGTGCCCAAACAACACGTATTCGACAATAAATACAAGATCCAACTTCATGAGGACCACCGCTGTGAGGCTTTATGCCCAACGGAACGACGCATCTTCACAGATGGATCAAAGACTGGTACAGGCACCGGGGCCGGCGTTTTCTCGGAGGACCTTAATGTATCCATTTCAACACCGCTGGGGACCCACAACACAGTATTTCAAGCTGAATGCATGGGGATTACCCTGGCAGCTTCAGCGGTAATAGCCAGGAGAGTGGAAGGCCACTCAATACGCATACTCTCCGACAGCATGGCCGTGCTGCAAGCTTTAAACAGCCACACTATAAACTCGGGGCTAATATTGGAGTGCTATCGTAAACTGAACCAAATAGGCCATTTCAACAACATAACCTTGCAATGGATTAAGGGCCACAGCGGCTCGCGCGGCAATGATGCAGCAGATGAGCTTGCCAGGAGAGGATCTGAAATGGTGGTAATGGGACCTGAGCCCATAATACCGATCCCCTTTGCATACCTACGAACCATGGTAAACAAACGAACGAGAGATCAACACAACAGCTATTGGATAAATCTGGAAGTTTGCAGATAGGCGAGGGAAGCACTCCCCGTGCTTGAACATAGACTGACCAGGCGTCTTCGACAACTGACCAAACAGCAACTGCGCACGGCCACAGCTGCCATCACGGGGCACGGCTCCTTCAATAAACACCTTTATAATTTAGGAATCACCGACAGCCCTCTCTGCAGAGCCAGCATGAAAGAGGAAGAAACAGCGGCACACGTGCTCCTACACTGCCCTGTAACCGCCACATCCAGGGTTAAGTACTTCGGAAATACAGGTACGCTCCGGGAGACCGCCAGCAGCGTGAATAGCCTGCTGGCGTTATTCAATGAGTTGGGGTGGATCGAGTGAAATGCCCACCCTCACGCAAAAACCGCACCTTGTCGTGGAGTTGCGGATACCAGCTCGCGAAACCATACCATACCATACCATACCAAGGACTACTACTACTTCAAAACAGCCTTAGGCGGAACTGCAATTCTACTCTAATTATAATGTTATGCCATTTTGACTACAACACCTGCTTGCTAGTGACTTCACATCTATCAATCAAGTCAACACATGCCATACTATTTTTTCAACAAGCACTGTTACAATGTTGTTTAGCCATGGGTAATTTAGGTAGCTTGCTACGTTCGTCGGTATTTGCATGGGTGTTTGACTGTCACACAAAATACGCAGCGATATTACCCACCAACTAGCTTGGGCTGTCTACACACCAAAGCCGCCCCCGCCCCGGCCCGGAGATGCCACCCGCTGGCTTGTATTGCGATTTGTTCCGATACGACTAAACGCAAAACAAGCCCGGGGGCACAAGCCGCAATGCCGCCGGCTTGTGCTGCTGGCTTTGAGTAGACAGCCTTAGATTATAAAATTGATAGATCATAAGTACCTGAAACAAACAAACGAACTTCAATTAGTAGTTATTTCTAGTAGGTATACATGGTAAAAACAAAATTTAAATCCAGGTTTTTCATAGAAAATATTTAAAAAGATACAAAACGTACATAAAGCTACATAAAGGCACGATTCTCCTGTCTGCGTTTATTTTACACTTATCGCCCGTTGCATTGGTTGAAATTCGACCATAATCATTATTGAAATTTATGGAAAACAATAAAAAAATAAGAAAATCAATTCACAAACGAAAGTCAAAAAAATCCCAAAATATATAAATATTATTCTAAAAAGAATTTAAAAGGGATGAATGTATCGGTAGAAGCGCTTTCTTTCAGGCAACCTTTTAAGATACTTATGTTACGGATTTTTATGTATATTTTTCATGATTGCCTGGACCGACTTCAGCCCACACGCAAGCAAAGAACTTTTCTTGATGCTAGAAACTACTAAAAATCCGAAATCTACGCAAAAACGTACACAGAGCGTCGTAATAAAAAATGTAAAGTTACATTCTATGTAACTTTACATTTTGCCCGTGGATAATCACATCTTTGTACCACTGGTGCGGTAACGGTCTTGATGAAGAATGGTGTAACAGTATATAACAATTTGATAAAGGTGTTTATAGGGCACTCATGTTTTGGTTAGTAGTTGATATTGTTTGCTTTTATTTTCTCTTTGGCTGTCAACTTGAGAAAGCATTTTAGGACGCGACATCGACAGCAGTGGACTACGGGCCCGTGATCATAATTACCCTGTGAAAGAACCCAACGCCTATTATATACCGTCACTTTTGAGCGGTACAAGTGAGTGGTACATGGAAGAATTTAATTTGCAAATGCAAATGAGCAATTACATAATTTTATTTTTGTGCGGTTATATATTTTATAGGATATACCTGTATGTATGTTTGTGTGTACCTATATAATGTAAAACTTTTTGTTATTTTATTCGCATCTTAATAAAAATAATTAAACTAATTTAGCTTGGATACCGCATGATGCGCCGAGGCGTGACCTCGTGGCAGCCATCGGGGTTAGAGTCCTCTTGCTCGACAGCATGATTGCGGCAATGGTGCGGAGCGCGAGCGCGCCCGGGAGAGAATTAGAACTCTCCCGGCCCGCCGAGACCGCAACATGCTCGCCGCGCGTCGCAGGCGACTCAGGCGCCGGAGGTCGCTTAACGACCTCGGTGCTCCATGAGCGCAGGCCTAGGAGTGGCAGGTGAGGCCGTCTGTCACCCCAGCACAAGCAGGCCGGGACGGTGGGGCGACTAGCGCCCCTCCTCCAAACCAGGGCAAGACGGGGACACCGTGGTTCTCGAACCCGAGCGGGCCATCTCGAAACCGGAGATGGCCCAGGGTCAGCCGGGGTGCGAGAGATATGCTCTATGGCAACCTTACACCCCGGCGTCTGTAGACCCGAGACGGCGTGTGGTTTTAGTCAGTTCAAGCCCGACATAACCACCCCCGCTGGCTGGCGGGGGGTTTCCGAAGGTATACCGCATGATATGCAGTAACTTCGCCTGGTATCCAAAATATGCATGTGAAACATAATAGTCATTATAAAAACAATTCAAATTTAACTAACCTACCTTTTTAGAAACTGAAAGTTTTAAAACTAAAATATTCTTACGAAGCAGGCCTAGCTCTGTGTAAAAAGTTTTAGGTAATATTAAACATGATCATCTGCATTGCCGTTGTGTAATAATTCTAAATTTATCACATTGTAATTATATACTTTTTAGTGCAGAAAATTTAAATAAATAACCATTTTAATGAATAAATCTAATTACACTATTTGTAGAATTGCTTACCAAGATCGTTGCACCTAATTACTTCTATGTATACTACTACACTGACTGCGCTGAACAAAAACTTAAATATAGCGAAAGACCACAACTCAACCACTATTTGTAGCATCATACAGATGGCATTACAAAAAGGCGCACAATTCCTAAAAACATAGGTGTTAAAATTCATTAACTCATTAACCATATAAACCTCTATTTCATGATAAATAATTGAAAATATAACGATGAAATAGGTAACCTAATACATGTTGGGTTCAAACCCAACATGTATTAGGTTACCTGCAAGAAACAGCAGAAATAAATAAACCTTGATCTATTCCGAATTTAAGGTGGACGAAGTCGCGGGCAACAGCTAGTATTTATTCAAACAGGTTTGTCCTGATAACTGTATCATCAAATCATTAAATTGATCATTAAAATATGACACTCAAAAAGTGACACTTGTCAGCGATATCGATGGGGCTTCTTTGTGCATTATCACCACAAGTAACCGTATCCGTAATTAATCCGTGTGCCGCGCGGCGTCACAGATTACTAAATAGTTACTACGGCGGCGTCGTAATCTGCGGGCGATAATCGATATACCTATTTGGCGGCAGATCTACCATTCTGAGTACTTCTATTACTTATGGGGCAAACCTTTTATTTTCGAAATGAAATATTTATTCTTGTAATGAACTACGATTTTATTGGACAATAATTCTGGTGACAATTTTCATTTATTTGAGAATGAAATTTTATTTTTCTGATAATGAAAATATTTCATGGTGACAGATTAATTAATGAGATAATTACAAGTAGATGACAGATATAAACGTTGCTGACAAAAAATATAATTCCCGTTTATTAATTTCCACATCATCATTAGCTCCGATGATGTGAAGCTCGAGGATCCCCCTCCGCAATTCCGCATGTAAAAATAAGAGTAACACAATTTTTAAATTTTCGCGTTCCATGATATACAATAATTTAACACAGTCACAGCCACGGCCAGTGTAACCTGGTCGAAACGTCAGGCAATCCAAAGGTATGTGTATACCTACCTATACATGATCGCGTTAATTCCCGTTAAATGATTGTATAAGGGTAATCACAGTCGAGCATATTCGTACCAAGAATTGTAGGGCACTATCATATTTAGGACCTAATATAAATTTGGATGTTAAGGTAAATCTACCGTAAAAGGTTCATTAGCAAACTAGAATGGCATACATTAAATTTATAACTGAAAATTCTATTTTTATATATATATAATTATAACTAAAAAATATTCTTTAAAAAAAATAAAAAATTAAAAAGCTACTTGGTATATAGTAAACGGCCTTATTATAAATCTCAGTAAACAGATCAAGGAAAACGAAATAAATCTTCCGAGTCTTTGTCAAGTTAAGCCGCAAGACATAGCGCAGTAATTTACATACAAGCGAGTAGATTTATAACGGGAACTGCCGAATAATACATCTTTCTCACATCTTAAGTTGACTTACATTCCGTAAAACATACAGGTAAAATGATACAACTGCTTATCCAAACTTCACGTATGTTTTTTTAGAAGACCACTCTCGCACCATAGAATCGTCTCTATTATATTCTTAGACTACGTCCGCGTGGTTTAGATTTTTAGGGTTTTAGTTCTATTGCACGGCACCCTAATTATTTTCCTAAAGTTAAAGTAGCCTATGTTACGCCTTTTAAAATTAGCTATCTATCAGCGAAAGACCCATAAAAAAATGGGCCCAGCCGTTCCAGATTACCTAAGTCAAACAGACAGAAAGACAGACTTAGATTTTTTTTTAATTGTATTTTTCTGTTATTATCGTATTTACATTTATACGCAATCATTAAAAATCTGTTATTAACAGACGTTTTTCTTTTTTCCTTTATTTGTATTGTATAGAGTATAGTCTGGCTGACCTGGTTATCAGCTGAATTTATTTCGTAAATGTCTCATATTTTTCATTATCTTAATTGCTGGTATAATCACAGTATCCCGAGAGGGCCATCTCAAAACCGTAGACGGCCCAGGGTCAGCCGGGGTGCGAGGGAATTGCCTTAATGGGCTACCTTACACCCATTAGAGACCCGAGAGACGTGCGGTTATGGTCGGTTCGAGTTCGACATAACTACTTTTCCTGCAAAAAAAAAACATAAATGGCACAGAATGCGAAATGAACGAACAACTGGGAATACTGTCCTGACTAAGTACTGACCAATTCATCACAGCAGAGACTTAAAAACTCCATGCTTGAATCTCTCAGGAAAACTAAGGCAGGGCGCGATGACCTCCCTGCCTTGGTTTTCACAGGTAACACTTGGTAACAGAATGCTACGTGACTGACGTGATTTTTTAAATGGAAGGAAATCCCAACTGCATGTGGCAACCGGTACGGCAATAGAAAGTAGCCGTAGGCATCATCGCACAGAAATCTTCAGAACACAAGCCGGTATACACTCGGTAGAACGTAGGGAGGCTAAATCTCTCCTAAGGCTAAAAATTAAAAAGTTCAACACCGCTTATGTGCTTGAGATAAATACGAATGAATAAGTTAGTCATCTCTGAAGAAAGTGCACACAAGCATGAGCAGGGTAATATTTTAACCACTGTTTTCTAATATGTACATTATTGCTAATGAAAACATTAAATCAAAACGACATCAATGTATACACACAACTGTATTTTCTTTCTTCTTTCCTTCATACTATATCATGATATTTATAATTAATTATACCATCTGAAATGGGATAGACTGGATGCGCAAGGCGGAGGATCGGGTGCTATGGCGTACAATTGGAGAGGCCTATGTCCAGCAGTGGACTGCAATAGGCTAATTGATTGATTGATTGATATGAAATTGATTATGAATATCAGAGTAGTTTGGTTTCTATGGTCTAAATCCACTCAAACCCCCACTACGGTTCACTCAAGCCGCAGTTAGTAGGTAAACGCGTTGCGAATCATGTTGAACATCTATTTTCTTTATTTTAGAAAACTGTGTCTTGTAGGCCCGCCATACCCCGACCCCCTCGTGTAATGGGATCTGCTGGCCCTGAAAAGGGCCGGTTGATCAGACTCTTGGCCGTTGAAGTTGACGCCAGCTACTCCAGAGGAGCAATCAATGATGCGTCATCGCCCACGTTGCCCAGGGTGCACCAAACTTGGAGGTGATCCAACCAGTCGCACCCCGGCACTGAGTATACCTAAATGTTAATGTCAATGCAATCGGTGACCGACAAATTATCAAATGTGAAAAGTACCGACGGCAAGCCGCATAGATTTATAAATGACAACACTGGTTTTTAAACGAATAAAACTTGTCTTTGTTTACTTTTTTTTTATAAATATCAAATGGACCATGAAACTTGTTCCGTTTTCACAAAACATTTGTACACGAATTAGAGAGGTGATTTGGACGGAAGTTATCTGATGTACGTGCGTTTATATCGGCCCTTTTTCTGGTTTTTCGAGAGCGACGCGATTGAATATGTATAAACAGAATTTGGGGATTATTTCCCTGTTTAAATATTCAAGTGCACGCTGCAATGACTCTTTACTCGCAGGAAAGTATATGTTTGTGGATGCGAATACATTTTTTAAACATTCGCTTAGGCTGATTTTGAAAATACCTGCTTCCTGACGTAATGCATGAATCCGGTTGGTTTCTTTTAAATGCAGTCAGAGTATGACGTATTCAGAAATTCAAACCACGACGGTTGTCACGTCGCGTCGCCGGTAACGCTGGGGTTATCCTTTCGAGGGCTTTCCCGGGGTGCCCGGCAATGGACACTTGGGGAGGACACCGTGTGGTTTTAGTCGGTCCGATTTCGACACGCCCACCCCATCGTTGGCACCGATGGGGTGAAGCCCGTGGGGGTTTCCACACGCTAAAAAAAAGACGGTTGATACGTAGAATTTAGCGAGTCTTTAGTCTTTGAGAATTTAGTCCCTGTCTGAGTTTTATGACACAACTAAAAGTGGATTTCAACGAGAGGAACTGCGATTAATATTGAATATTATGATTAAATTTATTGTACACCAAGAGTTAAATAGGTATGGTATAAACAATAAAATTGCAGGTATAGTTTATACAATTGGCGGCCTTGGCACACTGTGGCTATCTCTTACAGGCAACCATTGGATAGAGAGAAGACTCGAATATCTATCAAATATAAGTACTAAGTAATTTGAGAGTTTATGTTGTTTAAGAATCATTCTTTTTAGGGTTCCGTTGCCAAATGGCAAAAAACGGAACCCTTATAGATTCGTCATGTCTGTCTGTCTGTCCGTCCCACTTTTTGCCGAAACTATAAGAACTATGCTGTTTGTAAGTAGATGTATTCTGTAAACCGCATTAAGATTTTCACACAAAAATAGAAAAAAAAACAATAAATTTTGGGGGTCCCCATACATAGAACTGAAACTCAAAATTTTTTTTTTCATCAAACCCATACGTGTGTGCTATAGATAGGTCTTCAAAAATGATATTGAGTAGTTGAATAGTTTGCGCGAGAGACACTTCCAAAGTGGTAAAATGTGTGGTCCTTAACTTCTAAAATAAGAGAACGATAAAACTAAAACAAAATATATGATGTACATTACCATGTAAACTTCCAACGAAAATTGGTTTGAACGAGATCCAATAAGTAGTTTAACCGCAATTTACCTTTTTTTTTTTTTTTTTTTCGTGCGGAAATCCCCTCGGATACCCCCCCGCCGGTCAGCGGGGACGGTTATGTCGGGCTTGAACCGACTAAAACCGCAATTTACCTTTCATTCAATCAACTCAAATAGAAAATTTAAAAAAAACATTATTATGTTACTTGCTGCTACGGAACCCTTAATGGGCGAGCCGGACTCGCACTTGGCTGCTTTTTCTTACTATCACGTTGGCCACTATCTTACCTGTTGATAGTGGCGATGTGATTGAGACTCAGGTAGGGCATTCCATTCCTAAGCAATACGCATATTAAACGTATTCTTCACCTATAAATGATAATTTGTAGAACCAGTAGTTCAATTAGACAATATATTTGTTATGGGTTCAACTCCTGTGCTAATTGTCAATTAAATAAAAAAGTGAAGTCACCAAACAATAACAAAATAACATTCACGGTTGCTTGGCCAGTGTGAGATTTACTTTGAAATAAAAAAAACTCAATTCAACAAGTTAATTGACACATAGTAGCTCAGGTTGTGCTATGTGTCGATTAAATAAAAAAGTAAAGTCACCAAACAATAAGAAAATAAATATTCATGGTTACTTGGTCATTGTAAAATGTACCTACTCTAATAAAAAAAATGTTTACAGCCTTAGATTAGATGATGAATGAAAGCTGTCTAAAAAATAATTTTGAATACCTACATTCAATATGTCTCTGCTATTACAAACGATGTTTATAAAAAGTTAGTATAAATATAATTTAGTAACAGGTTTATTGTTTTAAGAAAACAACAAAAAAAAACAAGTTGATGACATTTTGACCGAGTTCTCATGAATCATAGTTTTTATGATTACTACATTAAATTACTCGCGAAGAAGCGACATAGCATCATCATCCGACAGTCAACTCCAGTTGCATTCAGTTTGCACTTTGAAGCCAGGGGTCTGCTTGCCTACTTCAATATTATTGGTTTGTCTTAGCACTTAAAGGTGCGACTGTCTTCTAAACTCCCAACCCCAACTCAAAGATGAAAACCAGTGCCAGAGCCTCGTCCATGTCAGCTTGTGGAGGTAAGGTGGCAGTCGTTCACAGAAAATATCGAAGTTCGATTGTTTCGTAGTTAGACTGAAAGCCTAACTACGAAACAAGGCTCGGAGAATGATCCTAATGCTAAATCCTAAAGTAGCCTGTAAGAGACCATTCTCAGCGATAAGACTGCCTATTGTGCATTATTCTGTTTTTCCGGAAAGCTGTAACCTGGGGCTTTTTAAGACTAGAGTGAATAGGTTGCTTCTAGGCAAGCGTGCTCCATCGTCGACCACATCATCATAAGTATGGTATGGTAAGCATACCAGGCATCAAACACCTATCGACTATAAAAAAATAAGCTGTCTAAACAACTGCACCAAGGGCAATGATGTCAGTTACTAATCTCATGAAGACATGACGTTATGATGCCATCATCGCACGTCTGAAATTTCAATCTCACTGTAATAATTGAGTTTCAGCTAGTTTAAAGAATTTACACATTGGTGCCAATTGTGTATTTTCCTTGACTTTGATTGGCGTCGTGGTTATTTCGGTTAAACTTCTACCGAGTTGAGAGATGCTCACGTTTTGGGTTACTTGGATGCTCCATGTACCTATACGATTAGCTTAGATTAGCTAGTGGTACAGTTGGAAAACAGCAGACAGGGTTCACAGAGAACAGACAGAGTAGAGCATTCGCCAAATCTGCATTCAGATGAAGAGAATTCAGAAGCGGTGGTTTCTCAGGGCAGTGGAGAATTTAAAAAGAAATACTTTGACAGCTTAGTCAGGGCTAGCTGGGCAGCTAATGAATGAGACAGAGGATTCAGCAACCTAAGTCTTCTCCTCGAAAAGGCCGGCATCTTCGAGACATTCCGGTGGTTGTGCCCGTCAACCTGTCTTATGTTCAAGACAACGCATTATTTTAATTGGTTCGACACTGACATATCCACTTCTTCTTGTTCTCGACAAGTTGATTCTAGGTAAACCAAAAAAGTGCTTTATCAGTTTTGACAATAACTTCTAGTCAATAGAAATTTTGCTAAGGCTTAATTTCATAATCTGCTTGTAAGATACCATAATTGGTTGACTGTAAGCCAACCGGGAATCGGCAAAAAGTGCATGGCATTGTAACGTTAGGTGTCTATTGAATAGATACTATTATTATCTACACTGTTCTATAAACATGTCCGTCATAATTATTCCTGATTCCCTTATTCTAATCATAAACTAGAGTAAAATCTTTAATCGATAAGAAATATTTTCTCTCTTTGAATTATTGTAGTCAAATAGATGTCATAGTATTGCTACGTAGTAACTATTTAGTAATCTGTGGTATTGCATAAATTGTTTTATTACCTTAATAAACATGGCACGTAATTTACCAGTTGCGGAAAGAGCAGAAATTGTATATTTACATTGTTTAGGGCAAAACATCAGTGAAATATCAAGAAATCTAAACATATCGAGATATACCGTACGGTTTTGGATAACACGAGAAGGCGTAGAAGGCCTCTTACAAGATCGTAGGAAAAGTGGTCGTAGGTCTGCAATATCAGAAGTGCAAAGGGAAACAATGAGACGGGCCTATGAAGAGAACGGTTTACTAGTTATTTTGCCGAAGAGTTCAATGTAAGTTCTGACACTATGCGACACTTACATAAAATAGGTTTGCACTACAGAGGTCACGCTAAAAGGGTTTACTTGACTGAAGCTCAAAAAGTAGCTAAATTGAATTTTACTACAGCGTTTTTAGATTTCAACTGGGCCTCTACAATATTCACAGACGAAAAGACCTTTAAGTCTAGCCAACATGGTCGCTTAAATCTTTGGCGTTATGACAACTCGCGATATAACGAAGACCATATAGTACCAAATATGGCATCTGGTCGAATTTGTGCAAGCCTTTGGGGCTGGATGTCCGCTGGTGGAGTCGGTGACTTGTTCACTTTACCTCAAAATGCAAAGGCATGCTACCATCCGTCCGAAACGTTTACCCGGAGGGTCAATCAATCAATTAGCCTATTGCAGTCCACTGCTGGACATAGGCCTCTCCCATTTTACGCCATAGCACCCGATCCTCCACCTTGCACATCTAGTCTATCCCAGCTACCCTTTTCAGGTCGTCCGTCCATCTTGCTGGGGGACGTACTACCTTCCGTTTACCGATTAGTGGTCTCCACTCTAGGACTCGTTTGCAGCCCATTGCCACTTCAGCTTGCTTATTCTGCGAGCTATGTCGGTGAATTTCTTTCTTTGTCGGATGGCCTAATTTCGAATTTTATCCTTCAAAGAAATCTCAAGCATAGCTCGCTCCGGAGCCCGCTACGCAACTTTTAAGTCGTGGACTAGCCTCACTGTCAATGTCCACGTTTCGGCACCGTAAGTCATGACAGGTAGGACGCATTGATCGAACACCTTTGTTTTTAGGCATTGCGGTAAAGGGGAGGAGAAAACCCGACGCTGTTTGCCAAATGCTACCCAACCTAATTGGATCCTTTTGGTGACTTCTTTCTCGAAGTTGTTTCTACCGAACTGGATAACCTGCCCAAGGTAGACATACTGATGAACAACTTCGAGTGTCGACCCTTCAACGACAATCGGTCTCGGCGTGACATGTTCGTTGAACATAACCTTGGTTTTGTCAAAGTACACACCAAGACCGACGCGTCGAGTGGCTCCATTTAGGCCGTGCAGCATTTCGCCCAGCTGCTCCAGCGACTCCGCAACTATGACGATGTCGTCGGCGAACCGGAGATGCGAGATGTACTCGCCATTTATGTTTATACCCCGCCAGTCCAATCCAGAGTTTTGAAGACGTCCTCCAGCGCGTTGGTGAATAGTTTGGGGGATATAACATCCCCCTGTCTCACTCCACGCTGTAGGCTTATGGGGTTCGTCTTCTTATCTTGGAGCTGGACGGATACAGTGGCGGTCTCATATAGGCATCTCAGCACTTCGATGTATCGCCAATCAACACGACACCGTTGCAGAGCATCCAGAACTGCCCAGGATGGAGTCGAAGGCTTTCTCGTAGTCCACAAAAGCCACACACAGCGGCTGATTGTACTCGTGAGTCTTTTGTAAAATCTGCCGAACAGTATGGATATGGTCCACGGTACTGTTCGGCCTTTTCGAAACCCGGCTTGCTCCGGTGGCTGGAACTCGTCGAGCTTGCTCGCAAGACGATTCGTGACGACTCTCGAGAACAGCTTGTAGACATGACTCAGGAGTGATATGGATCTGTAATTCTTTAGCAAGACCTTATCACCTTTTTTGAAGAACAGTAACTCCCGCTCCATGGCCTAGATGTTAAGGCTTTGCTGGATGACGGAATTAAAAAGGCTCGCTAGCTCTTGGAGCAATGGGACCCCGCCTGCTGTTAGTAGTAGTAATTCCGTCATCGCCAGGGCACCTGTTGTTCTTTGTTTGCTTGAGAGCCGCCTCTATCTCGCACTGCTCGACATCGGGTATTTGCTCGGTGTAATGGCGCGTGAGTGGTGCTCTGTGGTCTTCATCGCTGTGTCCCGTCGGTTTAGTCATCCGTGATGCATACAGCTGTCCATAGAACTTCTCGACCTCTTCGAACTTCGAACTGAATTAATTTAATTTTATACAAGATAACTGCCGTCTACATACACCTAGAGTGACCCGCCACTGGTTCCAACAACATTGGTATATTCATTTAATACCGTGGCCTTCAAGATCTCCAGACTTGAACCCCATAGAGAATCTTTGGGGACTAATGGCACAATGTTGATAGTCGAAATGAGAGAACACGCGACGCCATTGAAACTCATTGCAATAAGGTGTGGGAAGATCTGAGGGGTACGGACAGTTATGCCCGTCTGGTTGGTTCAATGAGGAGTCGTTTGCTAGAAGTAATCGAAGCTAACGGAGGATACACTCAGTATTAAGCGTTTTTTTTACTATTCACGGGATATGTTTTTAATTATGTTGTCATTATATTTAGTTTTAATAAAATAATTATAAATATTAATTATAATTATTATATAATAATTCTAAATCGCAGAGGAAGTCCGGTATTTGTAAATGAACGCATTAGGTCAGGATAGAACTTAAATTCATACATTACTACATAGTAGATATTAAATTTGATATCAGTGGTTGACGTAGAACGTCAACGTTCGTAGAAGTTCAAATGAAATGACATGCCGATAATGTCATGCACTATTTTCTATGACATTCAAAGAATATTCAACCTTTGAGTGATAAAGCAATTACTTGGTCTAGTTGAAATACATGAAACAAAAATGGAATGGAACAAAATTGAGAAAGAACAGTTGGCATAGCAGTTCTTACTTGCTCTAGGCAGTGATGGCAGAGAATAGAAGCCCTGAAACAATTATTAATTTAACTGAAACTCATCACCATGACACCAATAACTGGGTGGCCATCGATCACAACTTACAAACTTCGGCCTCGGATGCGCAAAATAATAAATACCTACCAAACAATGGAATTACGCAAGTGTACGCACCATTGGGTGGGCTGGTCGCCTTCACGCGTATTCAGTGTTGTAGGACGCATGAGATGTTCGTGTAACTTGTGTCATACGCTTCGAAATAACTAAACGTTAATTACGTATACCGGTCTACAGAGGTCAGATGGCAATTACTTCACCGAAAATATCGAAGTTCGGCCGTTTCGTAGTTTTTTTTTTATACCACTAAGGTGGCAGACAAGCTCACGGCCCACCTGATGGGAAGCGGTTACCGCGGCCTATGGACGTGTGCAACACCAGTGGCGTCACACTCGCGCTGCCGACCCTGTAAAGGAAAGGGGATGGGAAAGGAGTTTGGTAGGGGATGGGAAAGGAGTTACACACAAAGCGATATCCAGATTTAGAAAAAGACTTATCGAGGATGACTGAATAATCCGTGTACAGTAACAAGGCAGACTTCGTCATGTTATATTTGTTTATTTTAGCGACTCCGTTTTGTTGCAGTATACCATTTTTTTTACGTGCGTGTTGCAGTATACCTAAGAAAACTTCATTATCCATTATTTTACTAAAACAATATTCTGTTACCGTTCCTGTTTGCCATGGGAATCTATTCCAGATCTAAACAATATGCTTATGTGTTAGTCCAGACTATAATCCATCTCTGTTCCAAATTTGAGCCAGATCCTTTCAGCCGATTTTGTGTGAAATAGTAACAAACATGCATACATCCAAGCTTTCACATTTATATTAGTAAGATAGGATGAACGACGCTAGCCGAAAAAAACCCACATGCTAGGAAGAGAATACATCAAAATATTTCGGCCAGGAAGTTGTACTATTCGCAAATGTGCTGATTCCGCCGAATTTTATTATTTCTACGCGTATCTACTCCGAAAACCGAGCGGACACTTCGTTCGGATACTTCGTTCATTTCTCAGAATAACTGCACTATGTGCGTAGGTAACGTAACACCTGCATAATAAATGATGTGGGATTATCAATGTCTGTTCTCTGAGTAATAATTTCATAGACCCTGAACACCGCCTTATTACGAAGGCAGCCTTAATGCTCAATCAAGTCTGATAAACATTAACGTAGTCGTTTGACCTGCGTGTTGGTATAATACTGGTTTACGTATGACACGACAGTTCTTTTTTACAAGTTTTTGTTAAACTGGCAATGTTTATTAAGATAATTTGTTTATTTGTGGATATATAGATCTATAGATCTTACGGCTGGCCGGAATTGTATGAATGAGGCCTCTAAATGACAGGTATTTGACTTCCGAGTGTTATAGGGTACATACAATTTGAAGAAAAAGTATAGTGTGAATTTTTGGCGCTAAAATATATGTTGTTAAAAAAATATTTTCACTAAAACCTATTGAATAGGTTATCAAAATGGAGAAAATAAGAAGGATATAAGAAATATATTTATATATATCATAACCAAAAAGTATAAAATAGATTATTAAAAAATAAAAAACCGACTGCCGCTGAAATTGCTGAAAATACCGAAACCAGTTTGATAGCAGGCGGGTATATCGGGTAATCAATCATTTTCTTCCGGTTTATGATTTGCAATATTAAACTTGTTTCGGTATTTTCAGTGGCAGTCGGGTTTTTATTTTTTAATATCTTATTTCTTATCTGTTAAGGAATGTAGATTGTACAAAACGCTGGCTCCTGCCTTTACCTAGACTATCATGGGCCTAACCACGACGCGCTTAAAACAATTCAGTTCAATTCAGCGGCGCCGAGGGAGAGGGATGGAGTTATACACCGTGTATAGCTCCGTCTCTCTCCCTCAGCTAAGCTCCCCAAAATTGAATTGGTTTGCGTTGTGCTATGCACACATCGAGCACTCTAATCTCTAACCAGCGAAGTCTGTTATTTTCAGCGTAAGAAGCACAAAATTAGATATACCTGTTTCTGGTTAGAAATGTACACGTATATATCTGGCTTATATCAGAGTTTTATGGCACCCCTAAGAGGGTGAATTAAGACTTAAAAGTTTATATAACGGGTGACATTTAAAAAAAAATATCACCCGTTAGAAAGTTCGTTACTTTTGCAGAAAAACTGATGAAGCTTCGCGTGTATTTGAATAGATCTCCGCATCGGTGCAAAGTTTAGATTCTTAATTGGACCCGGTAAGTGACGCTGCTGCTTTTACAAATTTATCCATTGCTCAGCCGGGAAAGCCGTTAGTCATTCACATTAATAGAACTCAATATTCTGGATGTTTTTGGGGCCCTACCAAGATTTTCGGAGCCATGTCAACCTCACCCGCAAACTGATTTCACCTGCTGATTGACGGACGAGGTTCTGGTGCAGGCTTTCGTGTCGGGGTTGAGAGATCAGACGGCAGTTGCTGCAATAAAGCAAGCCGGCACGCCAAAAGTAGGAGGAGTTAACAAACCCCAGACTCTTAGATAAACGCCTCGGATAAAATCGGGGACAACACTAAGACACAGATAATATAATAGTTACTACCGGCTAAGATAACGATGATGAGAACTCAATATTCTATTTCTAATGAGTAAATTACAAACAAAAGTACACGTATGTATAGACTAACACAAGATATCTCTATACAATAGGAAACATGCTTTGGTAAGCAGGTCAATGACTCACTTTATCATGTTTAGAAGGCGCCACAGTACCTCTACAACATTACGAACACGACAGCCTATCACGACATTCGCATAATTATATTGTACTACATCCATTGATTTAGACTGTGAACATAACGATGTACTAAAGACTATGCCTTATTTGATCAACTACAATTTGTTATATTAACTATTGTAATAGTGGATCAACGAAACGTCCCAATGGTAGGATATTTCAATGCTCGTACATTTTTTTTTTATACCGCTCAGGTGACAGACAAGCTCACGGCCCACCTGATGGGAAGCGGTTACCGTGGCCTATGGACGTGCGCAACACCAGGGCCATCACACTCGCGCTGCCGACCCTGCAAAAACCTTCTAATGCCCTTCTTGAAGAACCCCATATTGTAGTCGCTTGGGAAAACCACAGCAGGGAGATCATTCCACAGCCTGAGGGTGCGCGGAATAAAGTGCATTTCATACCTAACTGTACGCACCGTTTCCGGTAGCAACGTGTGAGGATGAAATCCCTGTCTGTGGCGAGCGGTGCGATGATAGAATGTGGCCGTGGGCATCATATCATATCTGACCCTGTAAAAATCTTCTAATGCCCATAAATACCCATGATAACGTCCTTACTTGCATTGCAAATTAGCAATAAAATTGTTGTGGCTACCACAGCACACAGATAATCAAATATAACTCACTTAGAACAGGATCATAAACAAATATTCTACGTCACTTCACAGCGCCATCTGGACCCAAAATAAGCGAAGATTAAAATTCTTAGAATATTTTTTTTTTTATTATATTCTTAACTCCACCAAATTACTTTTGATTCGTTTCGATGCGGGTTCAAAGACTGTTAACTTTCCTTGGGACTTCCTGAGTGCAATGCTCGATGTTATCGTGGGTCACTGCTGTTGTTACTTACTGGGGTATAGGAGTCACAACAGGACAACGATGGTGGACTTTTTCACCATTGATCATACCTTAGTTGTATAGCGCAACTAAAACTTGTGCGACTGAAATAAATTGAGCTGAGCGAGCAGGACTCTTACTTGAAAATAAGACAACTTACTACGGTCGCGCGCTTAGCTAAGGCCGCGCGCTCGTGAAACTATTTGTCGGTGATTATTCCTCAATGGTACATCGGACATGAACCATCTCGCTTCAAAACACTCCTCATTGTCCACACTATCACCGTGGTAAATTTGGGCAAGATCGCGCCAGTGGTTACGGAGGAGTTCAGCCACCAACAAACGGCTATGCCGCGTATGAACTCAATAAGGTTATCTTACATATAAGATAACCTTATTGAGTTCTTATTGTGAATATTATTTCAACAGGGAAATCTGTTCTTGTAATTATTTTGTAGTACATATCCTTCAATGAATTATTTTCTCGCTTGTTTTTTTTTTAATTTTTGCATCATTTTCGTACCTCAGAAAGCAAGTTCGTCCGGTTTAATCTAGCATAGTTGTATGTAGTTTATAGGCATGTTAAATGGTATTAGCTAGAAATGGTACGAGTAACGGAATGCAAACACTTATAAATTCATTTAAATACTGAAATAGTTGTAATATTGTCACTTATGTATAGGTTATGAAACTATGTTGTTGCTATAAATGAATTTCATCAAGTAACCAAGAATGATTTACGCATTCCGCAACATTATTGACTGAGTGTAATCTAAATTGGCGAATAATTAACTTCGCAAATACATACGAGTATTGCTTCTCGTGCTATGCAATCTATTCTTGCACTAGTTACGCGTATTTTGCCAAACAAAAGGAAATTCCAATTTCACGATAGCTATTGAATTTGTAAACAAGTCGCAAAGTTAGAAAACAGTAACGAAAAGATGGCTTCCAATTCTTAAAATACTTCGGCCGTGTAGTTGCGAAACATAGCAAGGGACACCTTTACTAGAAAATCAGATCTTTGTATTTTGAAAGTCTCTAGACCATTGAGCATTTCTTAATTTACGTTAATTCGAGTGTTGATTAACATCTGCTGGTTAATAAAGGAGGCTCTGGTGCAGACTTTCCTCTCGGGGTTGGGGGATCTATGGCAGTCGCTACCGTAAAAGCCGTATAATTGAAATCAAAAGGAGAAGGAGTAACCGGACCCTGGGTTCCGATAAGAAAACCTCGGTTGAAACCAAGTCTCAACGCTGAGATTGTGATGATCCCTGTGAAATGACACTTCCACTTCCGAGTATATAACCTTATACTGTGATATAACTCTGTGACTCCCTCTGACCTGTATTAAGGCACCTATCAACTAAAAACTTAAAACCAACCAACCAACTATACTGGTGGTAGAAATTTGATGACACAAAATTGTCACCATTTTCGGCCGGGTAGGTACCACCGTGCACGATTGCGAAAAACCCTCCATAGTAATCCAATTTCGGTTTGATTGCGTTTGCGTTCAGGGGTCAGCAAGTGCATAGCCGGGCAGGGGGATTGTGGTCGCAGCACTAGTGGGACCGGTGGGTGTCACCCGGTGCTGCGACGTCAATCCTCTTCTGATGAGGCCGTCAAGCTGAGTGCCACCATTGTTAACATGGTACGTGTATATAATGGTGACCCTCTTTCCTGAGACTTTACCTTCAGCTTACCATCAGGCGAGGTGAAGTCAAATTGACGTGTCCTAAATATAAAAAAAAAACCACTCCACACACATACGTGCATTATGGCGTAGCGGTAGCGCATTCGACTGCTACGACAGGAGCGCGGGTTCGATTCCCCCTCAGTGCAAATATTTGTATGCATGAATATGTCTATTTGCATTGGTCTGGGTGTTTCTATGTTGTATGTATTTACAAAAAAAAAGTATATAATTATGTTTATCCACGTTCTGGAACCCATAACACGTTTTTTTTTTCGTGCGGGAGTCCCTTCGGATACCCCCCCCCCCCGCCGGCCAGCGGGTGTGGTTATGTCGGGCTTGAACCGACTAAAACCGCACACCGTCTCGGGTCTTCAGACGCCAGCGCCAGGGTGTAAGGTTGCCCATGGAGCATATCCCTCGCACCCCGACTGACCCTGGGCCATCTCCGGTTTCGAGATGGCCCCCTCGGGAAACTATGCGTACCTTGGGTCTAGAAAGCGCTGTGTAGAATTTCGTACAATATTTATTTATTTTGTATTATATATTTTAAAAACAAAACCATGGTAATATTCACCTGCGCTTATATTGAACGGTAATATTTGAAAACCCATTTGTGTGCACATATGCAACGGTAGTTACACCGACCACATTAGATAATGCAAAGTGGGCCAAACGCTCAGCTAATTATTAAAACATGTACCTACACGGTAACATACCATACGACACAGTTTCATAGTAAATTCCTTACAGTGTAAATAAATGCTTATAATGCTACTTGTAGTATAAATGTGAAAGGTAGTGAGGATAGATGGATGGTTACGACGGCCTGTGTGCCGTAGCGGTAGTGCATGCGACTGCTACGACATGGAGCGCGGGTTCGATTCCCGCTCAGTGCAAATATTTGTATGCATGAATATGTCCATTTGCATTGGTCTGGGTGTTTCTATGTATAATATTTATGTATTTACAAAAAAAAGGATATATGTATGTTTATCCGCATTCTGGAACCTTTAACACAAGCTAGTTAAACTATGCTTACTTTGGGTCTAGAAAGCGCTGTGTAGAATGTCGTAGAATATTTAAATTTATTTATTTATAGTTGAGTCTCGTCAACGCCAAGCTATACACAGTGCGCAGTACGAAACTATGCGTTGTTCCCTGTTGATGCCGGATGTGCTTATTCCTTCTCCTTTTAGTTTGGCTTATACGGCTTTTATGGAAGCGGCTGCCGTCTGACCTCCCAACCCCAAGAGGAAAACCTGCACCATCTTTGTGGGGGCACCCCTTTTTTTTTCTTTTTTTTTACGTGCGAAAATCCCTTCGGATTCGCCCCCGCGCCGGCCAGCGGGGGTGGTTATGTCGCGAACCGACTAAAACGGTACGGTGTCCTCCCCAAGCGTCCGTTGCCGGGCACCCCGAGTAAGCCCTCGAAACGATAACCCCAGGGGTGGGGGCACCTCTATCATATTGTAATTATTATGAATATTCATCTTCGTTATATAAACTCACTACATGAACGCGTGTTTCTCTGTAGCTTAGTGTCACGAGATCCACACCACACAATAGCATTTTACAAGAATAAGGTTAAGTTTGTAACCCTAGAACGGTACACGGTTCTTCGAATTTATTGCAGCAAAACACAACACAATCACTTAATTATCTAACAAGGAGGCCATAAACGCAACGTTGTCAATCAATCCAACGAGCAATGATTTAACATCTGTTTGTTTTTTTTTTCATGTGAATATTGCAGAAATGTATTGACGCTCATGAAAATACAACTTTACCGATAATTAGTACGAGACGTTAACATAATTAATTTGAAAGATAAATTACTTAATTCTATTGTTTTTTGTTGTAGTGACTTTGGGACGACGCATATTATATAAAGTCCCTACCCGGCTTTAGATATTTTTTTAAAGAGTACTCGCAGCCTGTATTCCAAGTATTCGCGTTAACTCCTCACGCCAATTAAGCTAAATTGCTTGTGGTAGAAGGGAGTTCACGTCAATCACGTCGGTGGTGTAATTGCCAGGATTCGAATCCAGGAGCTCTCGATCGTAAAGCCGACTCCTTAACGGCTAAGCTACCGACGTTTATACGAGTATTTGGCACATTCGTCGTCGGGAAGAACAGTGAGAGTCCGACTAAGATGGGCTTGCTTCGGTGTTGCAAAAAGTTAAACGTAAACTTAGGTATGGTAAATTTCGAAATTGGATAAAAATTGGAACACTACATACAACAAATGTCAAATCTTAATACTAAACATCAATTATTTCGGCCATAAATCGGCCTCCCGCATAAACTGTGTCATGTTATACCATTTCTAAACGACGCTATTAGTTATACCTGAAAGAATCCGCACTCTGAATCGTTCAGTTCAAAAGCTTCCAAATACTTGTTCCACTCATCTAACACTTTAGTCAGACAAAATTGCGATTACCACTATCATCGTTACGGTCCGTTGAGAGGGCAGCTACATTTAATTGGTCTCTGAGCTTATATTCTAAACAGACCGAGGAATAAGATCCAAATATTAATTAAACGAATTTACAAATGTTATAAGCCGAACGGTATTTAATTATGTGGTAACACCAACACGGTCCCGTGGCAACCCAAATTGTTGTGAATTATTTGATTTAATAGCACATTGTGAATTTTTACCTATACTTATATACGTATTTTCGTCTTGCTGCAATCCCAGCTTGTTAAAGCCGGACAAAGAAAAAGTATTTTAATATCGTCTGAGGTTTTCGCCTCGGAGACTGGAGTCCGCTTTTTTTTGGCTTTTTTGGCAATTAAGGGACGACTGACTGTTAGAGGACAACCTGCGCCAAGCCTCGCCCGCCAATCAGCAGATGTACCGGGTTGCTGGTGAGGTTGATGGGGCCCCGAAGATATTGGGAGTCCTAAGGTACCAATGAATATACACTCAATAACCCATAGACAGTTACTTTACTTACTTTTACTAATTATGATTTGAAAATGAAAAGAACTAAAATTTTAGTCTACTGAAGTAAATTTCACCCCTAGAGACTTTCTTTGAAGTTAAGTGGGTTCACTAAGGTAAACTGGGGTCTGCAACCTTAAATTATAGTACAGTCTTCTATTACTAGGAATTCAGTGCAGGGTGCGACTGAAATAAATTGAGCTGAACGAGCAGGACTCTTACTTGAAAATAAGACATCTTACTACGGTCGCGCGCTTAGCTAAGGCCGCGCGCTCGTTAAACTGTTTTTCGGTGATTATTCCTCAATGGTACATCGGACATGAACCATCTCGCTTCAAAACTTTCTGTGTCCACACTATCACCGTGGTAAATTTGGTCAAGATCGCGCGAGTGGTTACGGAGCAGTTCAGCCACCAACAAACGGCTATACCGCGTATAAGAGCCAATAATACGATTAGTATACAAATAGCAATCGAATAGTTCTGTCATTAATATTAACCACAAAAGGTACAACCAAACCATGCTCGACATTGCAAACATTTAGCAGTTAAGTAAAAGCAAAATACTCATTAGTCATTGGTTACTTTTAAATTTTAATGAGGCAACTATGTAGCAGGGCCTTGGTCCTAATTGGTCAACATTGTAAGTTTTTTATACAAGTAAAAATAGTACATATACCAGAAAAAATTATGTAACAATAATTAACGACTAAACTCTCATCATCATCATCTGAGCGTTATGTTCTGATTGCATCCGAGGCCTCCAACTCGGAGCGCGGGATCTTCTTTCCTGCTTTTCCTTCTCCACTTCAAACGATTTTGGGCATCAATGGTAGTAAGATCATCGGCACGCGTGTCATCAGTTACGACATCAAACCAGCACTTTTGGGTCTCCCTCTCCTACCGGGACCCGGCGGAAGTGCCATGGGTAACATTTGTTACCCACACGTAGTCAGGCGGTTGTCGTTAAACGTGGCCGCACCAGCGAAGGCGACACTCCTGCATTTTATCTGAAATGTCGCGGACATGGAGGTTGCCGCGGATGCGGGAGTTCCTCACGCGATCTTTACGCGTAACTCCGCACATACCTGGGGGGGAGGGGGGCAGGGGGGGCTATGCCAGGGCTGGGGGACTATGACTTAAACATTTCAGTTTCGGAGTAATCCATACTATGATATACTTAAACAGAAACGCGTTCGCGTTCATTTGGAACGTGATACTGAATGACTTAACACGATGTCATGGTATGAGTACGAAACAATTTAGTTTAGGTCTGCAATTGGATTGCTATTAATCGGTCATGGTAAGCCCCCAGAGCCTCACCCATAAGTTGGCTTGTGCCCCAAAGATCTTGACCTTTTTTATTAGCTAGCTACGCTACGAGTACGTACTACTAGATCTATATGGGCTCTGGTATCTTAAGTACAGGCTACTACGTATCCTTAGATAAGAATAAGTCGAAACCTATTCAAACTTATTTGTTGTTCTATTGTAAGATGTTGGTTTGCTTTTCAGAAAGACATTAATTCCCTGGTTACTCCTCACTCCTCGCGTAATTGATCCAACTTTTCTTGGGCCGCTGCTCTGCGGCTTACTCCTTCCCTGTACAACAATATCACCCTCATCTCTTACAGACGTAACAACACTTTTCGAAATTAAGATTATACTTATTAAAAAAAAACTGCATTGTTATTAATATCAATAACCAAACACTACATTATAACATAAGGTTTCTTCAGTTAAACTTATAATAAAATTCTTCAAAGTTCAATTTTAAATTGAGGTTCTCAAACCTGATTTCATCACTGAGTGATTCATTAAGCAAGTATTTTTCCTGTTACTCAGTCATAACTAATCATCTTAACTTTCGAAGTCGCATTCGGAGAATCTTATTTTTACATACGCCTGCTTCTCCTTGGGGTAGGCAGAGACAACATCTTCCCACTTGCTACGATCCTGGCTTACAACTTTTGCTATTTCTACTTTCATAATCGTTTACATACAAGCTCACTGGTTGCGGATACCTACTCTTGACATTAAAATGTCCATGGCATCCTCTCTAAGTATCCAAACCATCTAAGCATCTCTTCCTCATCTTGGTACTATATCTTCTACCATACTACAACATGCCCTTATCTCGCCATTCCTCACTTGGTCTTATGATGTATTGAAATATATATTGGTTATCAATATCTGGATTTGGTAAAGTTATACCTACAGGATTAGGTAGAATTAAGTAGGATCTGTGGTTTCTTACAAAAGAACCTTTGTCCGAATGCTGTCATAAAATGTTTGAAGCGGCCGAAGTTTACTATTAAATTCTATAATTTACTCGAATGGCTTAAAATGACTGGATGGTAATATATGTTTACTGGTTTAGTGCGAAAAAAGAAATCGCTTGGGCCAATATATACCTGTTCTATTCAATTCAATTCATTTATTTATTTCGTGAGCACAGGTTAATATAGATGTTTACAGGGTGCTTTGGTACATACTATGTTCCACCGATTGGCATACAAAATAACATGCATACATTAAATTTAATACAATTTGCTCATTTATTGAGCTGAGCGAAGCGAAGCTCTTTTACGTGGCTAAGCCGTTTGGTCGAGACTGTACTCCTCCGGAATCACAATACCGATCTTGACCAAATTTGCCATGGTGATAGTGTAGACACCGCTGAGTGTTTAGAGGGGTCAACTGTTCAAATACAATGTACCATTGAGGAATAATCATCGAAAAACAGTTTCGCGAGCGCGCGGCCTTAGCTATGCGCGCGACCGTAGTAAGATGCCTTATTTTTCAAGTAAGAGTCCTGCTCGCATAGCTCAATTTTTTTCGCAACCTGCACTGAATTCCTAGTATATAATATATCATTCGTAACTTTGTGCATATTGATATAATTTATATATTATTGGAGTGCATTCTTGACATTATTACTAATTAATTGACATCTAAGAATCTAATCAATACCTATCTAAAATTGACATTAATAAATTATCATATATCTGCCCTATTTTGAATAAATTTTACATTTGAAATTTACATTAAATTAAATTCTCTAAATTATGATACGAATTGATTGAATTCCCGAAATTTAGATAGTGGTTGGTCATAAAATAAGAACTGTCTGACTATATATTATATAGTAGTAGTATAAATTTTACATTTGAAATTTACATTAAATTAAATTCTCTTAATTATGATACGAATTGATTGAATTCCCGAAATTTAGATAGTGGTTGGTCATAAAATAAGAACTGTCTGACTATATAATATATAGTCAGACAGTTCTTATTTAGATAGTATTATAGATAATAGTATAATAGATTTATTTAGTAGTTTCTTATTAGATAGTGGTTGGTCATAAAATAAGAACTGTCTGACTATATATTTCAATCAATTCGTATCATAATTTAGAGAATTTAATTTAATGTAAATTTCAAATGTAAAATTTATTCAAAATAGGGCAGATATATGATAATTTATTAATGTCAATTTTAGATAGTTATTGATTAGATTCTTAGATGTCAATTAATTAGTAATAATGTCAAGAATGCACTCCAATAATATATAAATTATATCAATATGCACAAAGTTACGAATGATATAGTTTTAAGTACAATGTAAAAATACTACATAGGCCTTGCGGTTGAATATGTGATAACTGTTGGTGATCTATACAAATAAATTATGAGGCGTATCATAGATTAATTTTTGTTTTAGAAAAGAATTAGGGTTCCACGCCAAAACGCGGACGAAGTCACGGGCACAGCTAGTAAATAATAAAATAATAAATGAATTTTTAAAAACAAGCTTTTATTTAAAAAAAAACAGTTCTACTAAAACGTAAATAATAATTTTATGCCAGAGTGGTGCTCACAACAGTAGCAACGCAGCTCCCCTACAACCCGTCCCTACTTTTCGTGAGTTTACATCTCGTGAGTTTCGTACAAGGCGATTCTATGATATCAAGATATGATAAGCTTGTAGTAATGCCGAAATGTATGTATGCGCAGAACTTTCGTACGACTGCCGTAAATTTGTTTGGTATCCAGATCCAGATATATATATTTTTTTGTGTTCGTGTGTATAAAAGGAATTTCTTGGAAATTCCATGGGTAAGGTGCCATAATTGCACCAGAATGAAGCTAGGGCGCAAAATTAGTTTATAATATTATATAGTAGGTTGGTTGTACTCGTAGTAGTAGATTCGTCTTCATAAAGTTCTTCGTCGTGCGACAAAGGAAGGAAGTACCGAACCGCTTGGGAAGCTTGAAGGAACCGAGACAGTATTGTTGTACCGTATATGGGTGACATGTTAATTGCTTCGCTCACAGAAGCTAGTAAAATTGTAAGCAATATTATAAACTTTATTACACTTACATAATCACCATGGTATATAGCGATCAGGAAGGTCAGTGCTTAGCGGGTTGTACTCACCGGCCGGTGGCTAGACACGTAAGACATTGACTCTCCGCCTACAAAGTTCGTTAACACCATCATTGTTTTGTGAAGGCATTTTCGTCAATTCATGACACGGATTTACTGAAGTTGCGGTCAAAATTTGAAAGCTCGTAGACTGTTCATTGCAGTGTGGGGTTTGTTTTACATTCTGAGATTCAACTTAATGATTGACTTATTAGAATCTTTAGTGTTTGTAATGATCTTGTAGAGTTTTAGATCGATTAGGACGTCTTTAAACTAATGCTAGAAGCATTCGTTTCAAGACAAAATACATCAAATTCCTATCGAGAGGTTGCCGTTCCGAATTTCAATTAGCTACTCTGATTATATCCCTTTTTTTTACGTGCGGAAATCCCTTCGGATACCCCCCGCCAGCCAGCGGGGACGGTTATGTCGTGCGCCGACTAAACCGTACGGTGTCCTGCCCAAGTGTTCATTGCCGGGCACTCCGGTTAAGCCCTCGAAAGGATAACCCCAGGGTCTGATTATATCCTTAACATAAGTAAAGGGGTCCTGCAAGGCTCCATTCTAAGTGCCATCATAATTAAGTACATGATTTCTATGAATAGTATATCTTCTTATACTGGCGATCTTAGCAGTGACACACATTGTAAGTGGAGATGACTTATACAGGTATACAAGTAAGAGTAGTTCCATAATTACAAAATACGCTTCTATATCATTAATATTGAGAAATAATTATAAAAAGACTGTAGTGACATTGAAAACAATAGCAATCATTTAACACTTTTCTTTTTTATTTTAGGCCACAGGATAGAAAACAATACAAGCCAGTTCACCTGCTGATTGACGGACGAGGTTTTGGAGTAGACTTTCCTCTCAGGGTTGGGGGGTCAGGCGACAATGGCGCCGGCAAAAGCTGAGATACTCGTAAACTAATCCATAAGGAAAGGCGGGGTAAGAGACCGAACTCCGGGTATTAACGTACGTGTATAATTACTTTGGTCATCTTCAGAGGACTAATTTAACTTTTCTCAATTTTTGTCGACTATTTTATGTAAAGTTTAAGGGCTAAGGTGGTCGTAACTTGGAATGTGTTAACCTCATACGGATGGTGGTTGTACATGTATTTTTTATGATTACTACAACAAAAAGTATTCAGTTAGATACCAGACAAAGACTGAGCGCGTCTCATTGACATAGGTAACACATACAGGGGGAATGCTCTGACCAATTGAGCCACCTAGACACGTCCCAGATATTCGAAATTCTCCGATATATCATATACGTCTTAAGGCGACTGGTCGCGGGTTCAAGTCACGTCATAGATGTTCTCTTTTTCCGATCTAAATCTTTAGAAAAAAGTAAGCATACAAAATGCTTAAGAATTTAATTGAAATAGGTAACACATTTCACAAACCAGCAACTGAAACAGACTCACTTGTGCGATACAACAGGTGATACAGTGGCAAGCTTTTACTCAATGGAATAGAGGCTGCCACCTGGAACTTGTCCACGTGAAACTTATTTTTTAATAATTTCATGGGTTTGTTGCCTTTACACGGAGCACTAATTCTTTTTCTAAAATTAAAATTTTTAATAGCCCTTGACATAGCTAAAAACACGCCCGAATAATTCACCTTTCAAACAAAAAAAACCAATTCAACATCGATTTTTCCTTTCTGGAGCCACGATTCTACAGACAGACACACACGCAGACACCTCAAACTTTTAACACCCCTTGTCGGGGGTTACTTAAAAATGAAAGTAGCCTAATTTACGCCTTATAATATCAGCAGTGAAAATCACGTCAAAATTGGTGGACCAGCCACTTCGAAGATTAGCCGGGACAATCAGAAAGAGAGATAAAAGTTTTTTTTTTCAACCGTGTGCAATTCATTAAAAAGTTGTTATTACAAACGTACATTACAAACAGAAAATTCAATTTTATCTACGCCGGGGCTACGGCTTCACCCCGGAATTAATTCGTAAAAAAATTAGCTATAACCCGACCTCCGTCCTCCATGAGCGCAGGCCTGGGGGTGACAGGTGGAGCCGCCTGTCACCCTAGCAGAAGCAGGCCTGGGCGGCGGGGCGAAGAGCGCTCTACCTCCGAACCGGGGCAAGACGGGAACATCGTGGTTCCCAAACCCAGGGGGCCTTCTCAAAACCGGAGATGGCCCTGGGTCAGCGGGGGTGCGAGGGACATGCCTTATATCTTACACCCCGTCTGAAGACCTGAGGTGGTGTGCGGTTTTAGTCGGTTCAAACCCGACATAACCACCCCCGCTGGCCGGCGGGGGGGTATCCGAAGGGATTTCCGCACGAAAAAAAAGCTATAACCCAACTGCAGCGCCACGGTAAATATAACAAGCTTTAAATTTGAATTTTGTTTTCCACCCTTCATCACTTATTTTACTCCCACAGTAGCAAAATATTGAAAAATGCTAATACAGAAGCAGCTTTATGAAATTTCGTGCTTCTACTTCGAAAATCACGAACTTTCCATATAGCCGTGCTTCGCTTATTTTACCCCCTTAGTAGTAAAATTTTGAAAAACGGTGATACACGTATTCATTCATTTGTAACAACAAGCAGGTGTATTAATTTCAAGCTTTTAACTTTGAAAATGACGGACTTCCATACAAACGTTCATTCTGTATTTTACCACCCTAGAACTGAAATTTTGAAAAATCCTTCCTTAGTGGCTGCCTACAACATAAAAAGCATCTACTGTCGAAATTTCAAATGTATATGTCCAGCGGTTTAGGCTCTGCGTTGATGAATCAGTCAGTCTGTCAGTCAGTCAGGACAAGTAATTATATATGTAAAGAATATAGATGAGAATAGACATCTGAGGGCCAATTCTCATAATAAAAAGATGTCCGAGATTCAGTTTCAACCTAGTCTCGATCTCGCAAATGTCAAAAAAGGTGTTCTCATGACCTAAATTTTACGAGAATTGGCATGGACTCTTTATTTTCAAACACGTCTACTTACTCTTTCGACCTAGAGGTGCGATGTTGTGTTTTCTCAGATTCTATATATGTAGTTTACAAATACAGCTATTCTTTCGCAAAATACATACAATTATACAGATTTCAACTTAAAAATTCGACTAAAAATGATTAATTATTATTGTAATCAATATTAAAAATATTTCATTACAACTCACTAAGTAGTTAAGCAGTATTTTCATTGACAAATATAAATTACTTTGCTCAAAGACTAATTTTGAAATATGAAAATTATCACCTACTTTTGACGCTGACTATACAGTGTAAAATTGATTGAGGGTGAAGTTATCTGCAACTTTCAACGCTTCGCTTGCGCTTGAGATGGCTCAGACTGGCCTTATTGCAAACTTTAGCGCTGCTTAGTCAGGTCTTTTGTTAGAATATAAGCAGGAATAATGATAGTCATTATTCACTAAACAGTCTGTGGTTTGAAAGGCTCTTTGTCGTTTTTGGACAAAAATAACGTGTGACTTCTGTGACTAGTAATCAAAGTAAGATGACTAGATAAGTATTTTTATATTCTACGACTATCTATACACATAAATAAAATTGTTGGTTTATAATAATAAAATAAGTTTAAAATAAAAATGATTTTCGGCTGTGTCTGTTCCAGGTAATCTCTGAAGTGGTTGGGTCGATTTTGACGAGATTTTTACTGCAGTTAGCTGATTTGATGAAACGTAACTTAGGCTTAACTTTTATTTTATGAAAGTGTACTTATTATAGTTCCGCGCTAAAAAAATAAAAAAAGCGGCCAAGTGCGTGTCAGACTCACCTATTAAGGGTTCCGTAGCAGCAAGTAACGTAATAATGTTTTTTTTTATAATTTCTATATTGAAGTTGATTGAATGAAAGGTGAATTGCGGTTAACGATTTATAACGTATTAAAAAAACTACTTACTAGATCTCGTTCAAAGCAATTTTCGGTGGAAGCTTTTCAGTTAAGAAAAACTTCAATATCATTTTTGAAGACCTACCCATAGATACCAAACACGTATGGGATTGATGAAAAAAAAAATTTTTGAGTTCAGTTCTAAGTATGGGGACCCCCAAAATTTATTGTTCTTTTCTAATTTTGTGTGAAAATCTTAATGAGGTTCACAGAATACATCTACTTACCAAGTTTCAACAGCATAGTTCTTATAGTTTCGGAAAAAAGTGGCTGTGACATACGGACGGACAGACAGACAGACATGACGAATCTATAAGGGTTCCGTTTTTTGCCATTTGGCAACGGTGTTGTGGAATGAAGATACAATACATACATGAAACCTGAAAACATTATACTACTTTTAGGCAATCGTGTAATTATATTTAAAATAGAATTTAATATTCTGATTAACTATATGTACATTTCATTTTAGTTTGATTTATGTATATATAATAATCTATGATTTATGTTTTAGTTGCCCAGTTTAAAAAATGCGTAGGTACATGCAGAATATTAGAGATATTTTTGTGTCCTAGTTAGTTTTTAAATCGTGTGACGTCTAAATCGGCTACAAATTCTTTTTTTTTTGTACAGAACACCTTGTTTGAAGTCAATAAAACAAAAAAGTATTGCAATGTAAACATGATTCAACTTACCCGCTAGCACAGCCAACGGGATTTCAGCCACACACTTCAAACAACACAAAACACAGATCACCGGCCAAAACTTCTACACAAAACTCACTAAAATTCAAAAACAAATATTTTTCAAATATTCTTTTTGTTATTATTTTATTTATTTTCGTTCGTTTCGATAACCGCTCTCGTTAGAATACTTATCAATTCTTATTTTACCGAGTTGTAAAGTTAACTCCAGCGACTATAGCACTGTGCGGTGTCGGACTGAGTCAGTGACACTGCGCATGTAGCCCCTTCTCTGTCTCACCCTTCCATACTTAGATAAAAAAAGCGAGACAAATAATCATTGGAATGCATCAACATAAAGAAGGTAGTATTGCGTGGGCGTCTCACCTTCGTATCTAAATCTGCAGTGAGAGCGAGAGGGATGCGAACTAAGTTTAGCCTTTCTGAGGTTCACGGTGAGTATGTTTGGCAACGATGCGTAGAAAATATATAGGAAAATCAGGCTTTCATCGTTAAGGCGATGCGCTTTGGTTGACAGTTATTGGTTAATCTAATCACTAAAGTATTGAATTTACAATTATAATTTTGTATTGTATCGTGAAAGTGATCGAACTTACGATGTATACACTTTAGACGTTGATCGACTCCCAACTGGAAAAGCCTATTGCTTCAAGAGGTAGTTAGCCTGCGGAGCGTCCGCTGTCCCCACCAGCCTCCATCAGGTCCTCAGTAGATACTATCGGGAACGCCTGGAATAAAGCAAACTCCTACCTCATCTCCAAAAGTGGGTGCAACATAGAGACGAATCCTGCCCTCATCAAAATACCATTAGACGGGGTAAAAGTCAAAATAATGAACTAAATATTAAAAACTGAAACTTATGAAATAATACATAGCCTTAACGACTTAGTCTCATCGGAATCACGCAAAAATATATCTTACGTAATTAGAATAATGTACACATTCGTGTAACATGAGATTTATTTCACAAATCAAGTGCAGTTATACAAATGAAGTTAGCAACAGGTAAGTCTGGCAACGTAGCTAACTGTCACTTCGATTTTGAAGTTGACTGCAAGTTGGTTAGTTTTCAGAATCTCATGTGCGGAGAGGCTGTTTATCTCATGTGCGGGGAGGCTGTTTCGCTTGGCGATGCAGTTGTTTGTATTTTTTTATTAACATTTAATGTTTCGAACACAAATTTTTAAATAAAGTTATTTTAATCATGATCGGAAGTGATTATACGTTGGAATTGTGCAATGTTTTTCATTCTGGACAGGTTTGTTGGCTTGTATAGATGTAGTTTAGTTGCGTTTGGATAAACTTTTGTTGTCATTCTGTGATGTTGGTATAAAATTGACCGCATTTTGTTTGTCTTTATGACATGTTTAAGTTTTGGTTGGACCTCAGTCGCGTAGCGGTAGACCGTTCGACTGCTAAGTCAGAGGTTGCGAGTTCGATGCCCGCTCAGTGCAAATATTTGTATGCATGAGTATATATATTTGCATTGGACCGAATGATTCTATGTGTAATATGTAGGTATGTATTTATCCGCATTATAGATCCCGTAACACAAGCAAGTTAAGCTATGCTTCCTTTGTGCCTAGAAAGCGCTATATTGAATGTCCTAGAGTATATATTTATTAATAACTAGCTTACCCGGCAGACGTCGTACTGCCTCAATCGATAACAACTTCCATATTTATTCACCTTTCAAACCTTCTCTGGACCTCCACAAATAATTCAAGACCAAAATTAGCCAAATCAGTCCAGCCGTTCTCGAGTTTTAGCGAGACTAACAAACAGCAATTCATTTTTATATATAAAAGATAATCTTTCTGGTGTATTCTGGTTATTTCTACTCAGTTAAAAATATATTATTATGCTGATCCTTTGATAGCGTATTTTTTATAGTACATTGGGACTTAAAATGGCATTAGGCTCGCCCCCTATTACATTGGGATCTAAACATAACTGGCGCATCTTGGCTGTGTATTACTTCTCTGCCTACCCCTACGGGGATACAAGCGTAAACTTATGTTATGTTACATAGTAGTGTAAGGTATATATATATATACGTATAAGGTAGCAAACAACGACCTTGCTGACGATAAGTGGTTACCGTGGCCTATTAAACGCTTACAACACTCAAAATAGTAATGGGAGAATAGAAAAAGTAAGGAAATGTAAGAGTTTTTCATGGAAAAGGTCTTTTTGTTTCATGGAAAGGATACATGGAGAACCTCACCTGAAGCCGGTACACCTTCCTTCCATGCTTCCTTTCCATAACCTTTTTCATTGTGACTTTTACGGCACCGACTGCCGTTTCACATCTTGCTTGGGCCCAGATGCTCTACGGATCTTAATGGTACCCATGGGTATATGGAACCCATGGTGGTATGGGCTCCCATAGGTGTATGGGACCCATGGGTATATGGGCCCCATGGGTAATGTATATTTATGAGGCCCCATAAGATTACGGGGTGCCATGGGTCTATGTCCCCCATGGGTGTATGGGCCCCAAGAGTGGTGTAAATGTATGGGGCCCCATAGACATATATCACTCTTGGGGCAGGCTTTCCTTGTATAGTTTCAGGCCTCCCCACAAAGGCGCAGACTTTGGCACACCGTGGGGTTTAGTGGGTATGCCCGTCCAATTACCGGACGGGATAGTCCCCCACATATTCTCCGGCTATCGCCCCGTTAGAGATGCCGTATGTAACAGCATTCCCTATGTAGGCAATAAAAGCTTTCCTCTCGGGGTTGGGAGATCAGACGGCAGTAGCTCCCGTAAAAGCCAAAATAAAAGGACAGGGGTAAGCGGGCCCCGGGCCTCGGATGCAACCGGGAACAACACTAAGCTTATGATGACATACATAAATTAGCTTTGATAATATTACAAATCATTTTTGAGCAGTCACGTATAACTTAATTTAATATGGCCATACAAAAGACTTCAACGAAGACTTTCATGGTTAATTGAATTCATTATGATATGAAAAGGTATAAAAATTGATAAATTTAGTGACAGTAGAGGAAGTTCGTGAGGTGTGTAAGGTATACAAAAATAAATCCCTATTTCCCTTGGTCAAGCCATAACTTGAGAACCTATTTCATTAATTTTTTTAAGATTCCTTATAGTTTGTAGAAGGTTCTTACGGAGAGGTAAATTAAGAAAATTGCGCAGTTAATTGGCAAACCTCACGTTAGATTATTTAATTAAGTATTCCTCGCAGTCTTAGTATAGTAAGAAACGTTAATACTTAAATCCCTTGTCACAGTGCTTGTTGTCGAACTCCCACGAAACAGCTTGTATGTTTGGTAGGTGTTTGGTCTGAAGGTGCTTCCAAACGATATAATTTCATACCAATTTGAGCCCAATCTGGCTAAATTGATAATCAAATCAAGTCGTGTGGATAGAAGATTTGGGCTACAATGTACGTGTCGATGGAAATTGGCCAATCGGATTAGGCAATCAAATTGTATCATGTAGATGCTCCATGAGAAAAGGACGTAAGCTATTTTTATACCTCTAGGTGCACAAGATCAGATCATAACCTAACCTAACCTAACCTTGACACACATTAACAGATTTCAATAAACGAATAATTGACTGCCTCAATGGCGAAGCGGTAGAGTGTAACTGTTGCGCTGTGCAAGAAGAGCCGAGCTCGATTACTGGGTCGAGGGATGACGTAGGGTTTTTTGTTAGTAAATTTTCTGTAGCAGTATGGAGTCAAAGAAAAACCGGGTTCCCAAAATTCTTCTCCCCTTATTACGCAGCTACGTGGTGAAATGTGACTTATACCACATCGTTGTCTACCCATAACCTCTCTACCTCCACAGGGTTAAGTAAATATTAATATTGGTATGTGAACTGGTCAAGGTATCTTTTATGTATTAGGCTTAAAAGACAATTATACAATATATCTGCGATATTTTAAGCGATTGCCGTGGTGATGTACGCTCCCACACGTAACTTAGCGGTGCGCCCGATCGGATCCCATCTTTCCGAAGAGCTCTGACGGCACTTTCACTGCTAGACAGTTGATATATAAGACTAGCTGTGCCCTACGGCTTCGTCTGTAACATTATTCGATGCCTTATCGGCTCACCTTACACCTGAATGTGAAGACCCGAGACGGCGTGCCGTTTGAGTCGGTTCGAGTCCGACATAACCTCCCCCGCTGGTCTTCTCTTACACATCATCCCTTACCATCTGTGAGTTATTTACGTCTCAGACTAGTTTAGCATCGTTCAAAAACTGCCTGAGACGGGACTATAGTGAAAACTATAGTGGGTGAAATTAATACACCTTAGCTTACCCTTTCGTGAATATTAAGGGTATAAGTATATGCATTTTTTGCTAGGTGGAGCCAGGCAGTTTCTTCCAACGTATGACGGGCGGCGTGAAGACCGGAGTCATACTCAAAGATGTTTCCTTCACCACACACAGTGGGGAGGTCACTGCTATACTGGGATCCAAAGGTAAGCTAGATATCCAATAATTGCACTTTTAAGGCCGAAGATCGCTGTCATACTCTTCCTGTTCTTATGGGTTTTTTTTTATCTCGGCGTTACGGGAGTGCCTATTATCTTAACAAAAAAAAACGAAGATGCTGCTGAGGCTCACGTAGGTGTTATACCGCTGGTCAACATAACATTTAGCATTTTAGCGTTGCACCCAGTTACATTCTAAGCTTATACTTCGAAACCTGGAGTCCGCTTACTCCTTCTCCCTCCCCTCTACTTTGTTCTTGGTTTGGCTTATACAGCTTTTATGGGAGCGACTACCGTCTGTCCTGTCGACCCTGAGAGAAAGGTCACCACCAGATCCTCCTCCGTCAATAAGCAGGTACACCGACTTGTAGAGGCGGTTGGTATGAGCCCCAAAAACTTGCATGGTAGGGCCCCAAAAGCAGCCAATTTTGTGTTATGAATAAAATATTGTATTGTACTTTCAGGTAGCGGCAAACGCGCTCTCCTCGATGTCATCGCCAACCGCGTACCTTCGAAAGGCCACATCTTACTTGAGGGTATACCGCTAGAGTCTGACCACTTCAACAGCACGTGTGCGCTGGTGCGGCACAGCACGCGCTTGCTACCCGGTCTTAGCGTGCAGCAGACGTTAGGCCTCTCACTCACAAAGGTAGGTTAATCCCACCTTCATTTCCACTACTGTCACTCCTGTACACCAGGATCAAAGTTGTGATCCACTAACAAACTGAGTAATGACACTCTGGAAGTCCCAGGGAAAGTTAAACTATCTTGAAATCCGTACAAAGGTATGTGACCGTGGAGCTACTAATGTCACCGTCTCCCTTACTATCCAAAATAGGTGATAGTTTTTTTTTATACCACTCAGTTGGCAGACAAGCTCACTGCCCACCTGATGGGAAGCGGTTACCGTGGCCTATGGACGTGCGCAACACCAGGGGCATCACACTCGCGCTGCCGACCCTGCAAAAACCTTCTAATGCCCTTCTTGAAGAACCCCATATTGTAGTCGCTTGGGAAAACCACAGCAGGGAGATCGTTCCACAGCCTGAGGGTGCGCGGAATAAAGTGCATTTCATACCTAACTGTAGGCACCGTTTCCGGTAGCAACGTGTGAGGATGAAATCCCTGTCTGTGGCGAGCGGTGCGATGATAGAATGTGGCCGTGGGCTGATGCCCACCAATGGGATGTGTTCAGAGGAATTATATGATATGATTATCATATAATTCCTCTGAACACACCCCATTATAAAGGCGGTAGAAAACGCACAGGGAGGCGAAATCTCTCTTAAGGTTAAGAGTTTCTACACTGCCTGTAAGTATGGGATTGTCGACGATCCTCAGCGCCCGTCTTTGCACCGAGTCGAACGCGTCAAGTTGGTATCTAGGTGCTCCGGCGAAAAGGTGACAGCAGTACTCCATCTGGGTCTTCCAGGTGACTACGGTACTGGACCTCGCTGGAAATGTCAACACCGAGGATCCCGATACTCTTGGAGATTTTAAGGCGTGTGTCGAGGAATTGTGGCGCAACAATAAATGGGCATTTCTTAGTGGTGAATGCGAATACTTGTGTTTTAGTGGGGTTAAATTGGACCAGGTTTAGTCCACCCCAATCGGACACTCTTGTGAGAGTAGTCTCGATTTCAGACACAAGTTGTACGCGACTTTCTTCCACTGCGGACCGAGGGATGTTAGCCCGGCCCGTGTAAAATGCGTCCCGGTACTGTCGTCCGCATAGTAATGAATGGAGTCATCAGACAGCATGTCATTGATATGCAGGAGGAACAGGGTCGGAGACAGCATGGAGCAGTACGTGCTGGGGTGTCACCCACATACGGTACTAACATACCATTCTATTCTTTTCTTTGTCGCACTATAAAGAACTAGAATGATCTACCCGCACACCTGTTTCCTTCTCCTTACAATCCCACAAACATACAAAAATTCGACGACCTCTGTGGCGTAGCGATAGAGCATTCGACTGCTAAGTTAGAGGTCGCGGGTTCGATTCCCGTTCATTACAAATATGTATATTTGCATTGGTATAACTGTTTCTATGTATTATATGTATTTATATACGAAAAAAAGATACGACGGGTTGCACTCCGGGAGTGCCGGCCGAAGTGAAAACTTGAACATTAACGTTGTGCATTTTTAAAATTTTGGAATGGTAAGGGAATAATTTTGCACGAATTGCTTTAATTATCAGTATAAAAGTACTATCATTTATGTGGTAACATACAATATTCACTTATTGCGCTATTGTACACAAACATGACAATTTATTTTACATAAAAAATTTAACACTTCAGAACTATGTATTACAATTATTTTACATTAAAAAGTTTATTTCTCAGAAAAATCAACTTCCATCCATAATTTCAACGACTTTTTCACCATCATTATTACCAGAACCATCATCGCCAATATATTTATAAAGTACTCACTGATTTTCTTTCGCTATGTCTTCGTCACTTTTTTCATTAATAGATGCACTTTGTTTAATACCCTTTTTATATCAATAGATTTATGGCACAAAATAGAATAAGTATTACAAAAGGTTATATGATGACAAAAAGTGTTTCTTGGGCCTCGGTCGGAATCGACCTCAGTCTTGACGAAGTCAACGACCACTCATTAGACGAACGCGCCACCAAGGTTGTTAAGTACAATGTGAAATTAGCGTTTCTATATTTGTTGTCTTACGTTCAGGTCACGTGTTTACTGACGCGAGCTTAACCATCTTACCCCGGCCCATAAGGCATTTCCCTCAAACTGTAGGTACCTAATGATTTTTCTTTTTACAGATTACGGGATACTTGAAATCATCAAAAGTGAAACAAGTTATGGCTGATCTAGCTTTATCAAACGTAAGTTCCAATTTTGCCAAATCTTTTAAAGAGTCGGCCTTACGAAATAGAAGTCCCAGTTTCGCCTCCTGGCCATTACTCTACCAACGTGAACACAACACACAGCGCTTCTCATCTGTAGTCTTTCAAATAAAGCTATCCAGTGCAGGAAATAACTATATTGATTTTATGCTTAATCTATGCTTGCAGGTTGCTAACAAATGCGTCACAAATCTTACAAAGAGTGAATACAGACGACTAATTATAGGTGTGCAACTGATCCGGGATCCGAGTAAGTATCTCTAGAACTTGGATATGCATACATAGAGTGACGAATTTCGAGTGTGCAGGGCCCTACCGACACCTTAGGAGTCCAAGCTAACCTTACTTGCTAGTCGGGGCACCTGCTAAACTCAGGGTGGGAGGTCAGAAAAACGTTGCTCACGGATAAGCCGATGATAATCAAAAACAATAAGCGGAGTCCGTGGACTCCAAAGTGCAAACTGTGAACGCATCTGCGAAATAGCTTGGACGATTTGAAATCACCCCCACTGGCTTGATGCTGGCCAACAACACGCTACGCTACGTAACGATAATAAATAAGTAACCAGCTCTAACCGTTCAACCATTTGTACTCTATTGAAATAAAACTATTTTTAACGGATTCTATCGCGATTTATTTGATGTTATTTTATATTTTACATTGAAAATCAAAATACAACAAGACTTAATGACACTGTGAGCTCATTCTGCGTAAATAGTAACACCAACAATTCAACATAGTTCGGGTACTTAATTTGAGATAACTTACACTTAAAACTACAAGACAACAACCATCTTGTCTCCCCGTGACCATGGCTGCTGAAAAGCAACCGAAACGTCGGGATCAATGTTAAATATAAAATACCTAACATCAAATAAATCGCGATAGAATCCGTTAAAATAGTTTTATTTCCGACAATATCATTTGTACTCTAGTTATCCTGCTGCTAGACGAACCGACTTGGGATCTAGACCCTCTCAACACATATTTGGTGATTTCAATACTGTCCAACGCAGCTAAAAAGTATGGCACCGCCATTGTCCTCACCATGGAGAAGCCTAGATCAGGTATGAGACTTAATTACTTAACTTTCTAGGGAACTACAGTAAGTACCTAACGGAATGGGGTGCATGGGGTTACATTGAAATCTTAAAGGGGTCCAGTTAATCTCTAATTGACGGACGAAGCTCTGGCGCAGGCTTTCCTTTTGGGGTTGGGAGGTCAAACGACAGTCGCTCCCATAAAAGTAGTATAAACCAAATCAAAATGAGGAGAAGAAGTAAGAGGAATCCGAGCTCCGAGACAAGGACCTTGGATGGAACCGGAAACAACTTTAAGATGAGGTTAAGGATTTATTTTCTCACACACGTACATAATAGTTATATCTACCTATTTTATAAAACCTAAATCTTTCAAAATAACAAAACGAAAAATCAACTCATACATTTCAATTTATTGTCACATGTGCATAGATATTTTACCCCATATACCTACACAGCGCTTTTATCATGCTAATCATAGTTCGTAGGTACATTAAACAATGTAGTTCAGTGAACACCGTGGCTTACTTTGACCGAATATTGGTGCTTTGTTTACGAATGTTGGCACAGCTGTCTCTGTACTAATATATGTCACCGTTTTCACTTCTATATTTCGTAATTTTGTCACTGGGTCAGTGTACTGTAATTGCTATTTACCGTGCCTACCAATGTTACTTACCTACGTTAGTAACTACTTAATCCTACTAATATTGCCCACGATTACACTGATCCCGTACCCGTCACCCACAGGAACCTACCCGTGATGAAAAGTAGCCTAAGTATGTGTTTTTCCAGACTAATCTATCCACTCTACCAAATTTCAGCCAGATCCATTCACCCGTTCAGAGTGATTAAATATCAAACATCTAAAGATCTTCATAAACTTTCACATTTTGATATTAGTCGGATAAATTACTACACGAACTTAATAATAGAATGCTGTCAAACTTAGATAACGTTTCAGATGTGTTCCCTTTCTTGGATCGCGTCGTGTACCTGTGTCTCGGCGACGTGGTGTATGCCGGACCCACCAGGAACCTGCTGGACTACTTCGGTAGCATCGGCTTTCCTTGCCCACAGCTGGAGAACCCACTGATGTATTACTGTAAGTTGCCCAAGAACCTCTAAATTGATTTTCTGCTAATTTTTACCGAATGCATTTTGTGAGTCTGCGCTGGAATTGCACAACTTGATACCTCCATGCCCTTTCCACCAACGAACGACCAGACGCACAACGACGCGCCACCGCTACATGGTAGATATTCCACTCATATGCACGAAACGTTTCGGCGACACATTTATTATGCGTACAGCTAAGGAGTGGAATTGCCTGCCTGAGTCTGTGTTTCCGGAAAGTTATAACCTCTGAATCTTCAAGTCTCCAGTGAATAGGTTCCGTCTAGGCAAAATTTCCATCGTAGACCACATCGTCACTTATGACCAGGGGAGATAGAGGTCAAACGTGAGCCTATCATTCTTAAAAAAATAATACAGATTTAAACATTCTTCTCAAACTTTAAAAGCTTAAACTTTATACCAATTCAGCAGGTCGCAAGCTGAATATTGTTATCTGTTGCGCTTGCTGAGCTGCAATGTTTCGTAAACCCTAGCCTAAACCTAGCCAAAACGGCCTAAATAAAATTTGGTTTAAAAGATCAAGATAAAATAAAAAGTTAGAATAGGTAATGCTGAAAACTTAACATATTTAGAATGTATCTTTTTAACACCATCCGAAGGGAAAGTGCCTACTCTTAATACTGGAGATAAGAAGCTGTAATCAAACGAAACTCTTCTTTATTTCATAAAATAAAGAAATCTGTATTCAAAGATTTTCTGAAACTCACTTGCCACACTCTGTAATTGAACCGGCTAATATCCCAAAAATAACACCTGTACTTTTATGGCATCAATCGATAGGGTCAATCATAAGGATTTAATCTCTTTAACAAACATGGTAAATTAATTAAAGGATATCCATGAAACCTAAACTTATAAATTCAATGGGACAAGACAAAGCACTTTGACTCAAAGGTCCATGGGTCTTCAGGAGGAATCCGGGCTCCGAGGTGATAACCTCAGATGAGACCGGGAACCACGCTTAGATGATGATAAGTAACGGTTGCTGAGAATTAAGTACCTAACAGAAAATACTCTTTTCTCTCTCAAATCTCAAACTTACCACAAATGAAAGTGAACTATATTTTTCCCAATATTTTTCGTACCACCCTGAAATTGACTGGGTACTTAATAGACTTTTCTTCCCTTAGTATGCCTATCAACAGTAGACCGAAGATCCCGAGAGCGGTTCATAGAATCCAACCATCAAATTGCGGCTCTGGTAGAGAAGTTTAAGCTGGAAGGCCAGGGCATCATGCAAGGCAACCTACACGAGAACAACCGCATCATCAACCCTAACAAGATACAGCTGAACTATGGAAGACCTGGAGGCATACATGTGATCTGGATGTTGTATTTGTAAGTTAGATTTCTTGTGACTATATCTGTAAACTAAAGGGTTTTTGGAGGTAAGATCTATGGGGTCAAGCTATCTTCTCCTATAAGCTGATTGACGGACGTGGCTCTGGCGCAGGTTTTCTCTTTAGGTTGGCGGTCAAACGGTAGTCGTTCCCATAAAAGCCATATCATGGATTAGGAGAGCGATACCCGGGGTCCAAAGTGTAAGCTTTGAATGCAACCGAGACTAGACAAATAATAATAAATACATATTCTACGACATTCTACACAGCGCTTTCTGGACCCAAAGTAAGCATAGTTTAACTAGCTTGTGTTATGGGTTCCAGAATGCGGGTAAACATACTTATATACTATTTTTCTTTTGTAAATACATACATATTATATTACCTAGAAACACCCACACCAATGCAAATAGACATATTCATTTATAGAAATATTTGCACTGAGCGGAATCGAACCCGCGCCCCCTGTCATAGCAGTCGAATTCACTGTCGATGTCGCTACGCCACAGAGGCCGTCACGCTGTAATGATGTTCATGATTTTCGGGGTTAATTCGCCTCACTCAACGCAAGCTCGAGTGCAACAGCCGCAACAGGACATACGCTAATCACTGAGTGCAGGCGAAAACAGAGTGTAACTTCTATCATATAACTCGGTACATTTTTGAGATTGCGAAAGTATTTAGATGACATAGGTATCTACTTTATGTTGATATCGTTTTTCTAGGAGACTCCTGGCATCGATATTCAATCTAAAGAAGAATGGAATCAAACAAATGTTTATGCGGTTATTCTCTTTACCGATATATTTTTTCATATTGTGGATATTCTACAATGAAGCAAAGGTAGGTGAACTAGATTTGTATAAGTACCTACCCACCTAACCCAAGTAAATGTACAGACATGTTGTTAAATGAATGTAAATTTACAGGATTATCAAAGAGCATTCATTACGAAGAGCGGGCTGATATTTAATGCAATGGTGGGAACTTACTTCATCAGCATTATGAACACAATATGCCTCTGTAAGTATACTTATTAACTGTTGGTATATTATGTAACCATCTATTACGCCCTAATTTATGGGCACATTCAAGTCGCATTAATAATACGACAAATCATTCATCCGCCTCAATACGATAGAGATGGAAGAAAGATGAAAATGGCATTCGATGTCCGGCAGAAAACACAACTAGGTAGGGTACATTAAAAAAAAGAAGCGAACGATTTTGAAGAGTGGTCGGTTCGGGGTAATGGGTGCAATAGCTGGTTTTATGGGTTTAAAATTAACCTTCTACTTAATTAAGAACAGTTAGGATTTAACCAGCTGTTACCTTGAGATTGCCTCGCCTCGACAAGCTGACCAACAGGGACATGAGTGACGTTACAACCCTGAGGTTGTAACGTCACTCATACCTGTTATTCGTACTCGAGATTTTGTTGATTTTTTCTTTCGTAATTTCCTTTTTAACTCCCAAATGCTCGCCATTTTTACTTTGTTTATACTTGTTTCAGATGGTCCATATCGCACGAGATATTACCAAGAGTCACAAGAGGGATTATACAGCGGTGCCAGTTTACTCTTGTCCTGGAATTTAGTCTCCTTGCCTTTCTCTTTGTTGAGCACGTGTGCTTCTACCGCTATTATTTATCCGTAAGCCTTTCGTTAAACTTGTCTTGTTTGTGGCCTGGAGATAGGTGCGTCCATAGACTTTAAAATTTAGACGCCACTAACCTTATTGCACCTGCAGATTTTTTCGTGTATTCCAAGAAGAGATACATTATAATTACGGTGTTTACATAATAACTTTTAAGAATATTGTGTATGTACACGTAAGAGATATAAATAAAATAAAATAAAAAATTTAAACACCAATTTACTGGCAACTTTGGGCAAAAAATAATTTGTTGTCAACAATCAAATTTAGCCTTCTTTTCTCAGAATCCTGTCGGACATATCCGAGAACCTGGACTTTCTATACTTTGCACTAGTGCTGTGGTCATGCTACATCTATGCGGAGCAGCAGGCCATAGCCAGCATGATGTTCGTGAAGAACGGCCTTATCGCTGCCGTCGCCAATATCTACATCACTTGTATTTATGTGATGCTTGCCAGTGGTGTATTGAGGTCAGTTCGTAGATTTGGCAACCTATCTACTAAGACTTACAACAACCTGATAAATAATGTTTTAACAATGTTTCAGATCCTACAAAGGCTTCGAAGAATGGCTGTACTACATAACCTACATTACACACACCCGATACGCATCAATATTCCTTCACAGGAACGTATTCAAGCAACCCACTTTCAACAACCTACCATACAGTGACACTGAAAACTGTACGTTGACGACCTCAGGTCTTTTACAAACTTCTTCAAGTTTAAATTCCAATTCGAACGCCAACTGTCGATATACGAGCGGGAAAGCATTTTTGGCAGAACGGTTTTCGTCTAAGAATTTCAATGGTGATATTGATTTGTCAGGTGATTTCCAGCTAGAATTTAACTTAGGTGTCTCATTTGCGTTCTCGGTAGGAATTATGGTCTTTAACAAATTCCTTTATTTAATACCTTTGCCCAGTTACATGACTGATAAGTTTAGAGAATAGTTTTTTTTTATTTAAACATCTGATCCGCCCGGTCAGTCCTGTATTCGAATGTATTATATAAATGTTAATAACCTTCTCTTTACGATGATTTACAATAAATAATGATAAAGTCATTTGATGTTTATTAAGATTAAATGTTTCAGAGGATATTTGGTTTTGTTTTATTCATACAATTATAAACTAAAGAGAAAATCATAATATGCCTTTACGGGTACGTTTACTCCTGCGTGCACAATAAGCCAATTTTGACGAGTGATCACATTACACTCATTACAGTACAGTGTCACTGATTATTTTATAAAAAAACAAAATGGCGGAATTTTGCCGCCATTAGGTACTTTGCAAAGTCCTCCTTCTGCGAGCATGTGATGCTCGCGAAGGAGATGGCGGAGCGCACCCGGGAGAGGTTCAGAACCCTCCCGGCCCGCCGAGCCCGCAACATGCTAGCCGCGCGTCGCAGGCGACTCAGGCGCCGGAGGTCGCTTAACGACCTCCGTCCTCCATGAGCGCAGGCCTGGGGGTGGCAGGTGAGGCCGCCTGGATCCCCAGCAGAAGCAGGCCGGGACGGTGGGGTGACTAACGCCCCTCCCCCAAACCGGGGCAAGACGGGGACACCGTGGTTCCCAAACCCGAGGGGGCCATCTCGAAACCGGAGATGGCCCAGAGTCAGTCGGGGTGCGAGGGATATGCTCTATGGGCAATCTTACACCCCGGCGTCTGCAGACCCGAGACGGCGTGCGGTTTTAGTCGGTTCAAGCCCGACGTAACCGCCCCCGCTGGCCGGCGGGGGGGTTGATGTGGATATGCAATTTTGAAGACTGAAAATGGGGTCTGTAACACAAAAAATACTTGAAATTATAATAACTATATTTCTAGCAACAATATTTATAACTAATCACTTCAATATATATTACAATACACTGAAAATGTTGAAATTAAATCTAGCGCCATACAATTAGAGTTGTCGCTTTCATATTTAATTATACTGTACAAAGTAATATACTATTAAACTCTTTTAATTGGAGAATAGCTAATCACCTGGGTGTAGACTTTCCAAAATTTTCGTTCATACAAAACTTAGCTTACATTACCAATTACAATAACAAAACAACAGAATTCATTCTAATGTGTCGAGGCGTTCTCAAGTTTTGGGCCCAGCAACAAACTATTTTATTTAACTAGACTTACGTACAAGTATACCTACATATATGCAGACTTAATGCCACAGGCGAGAATGCCTGTCAACCAAATTTATTATTATTTCTATGTAAAATGAAACCCGCGACTCCGCCTGCGAGTGGGCGGGAAGCTAGTGTCAAATAAGATTATAAGTAATCGCTTATGCATTAAGGAAAAAGAGTTTAATGGTATACCAATGACTTACAACTAGACAAGTTGTTTAGAACAAAAATTGTGTCGTAGTTCAGGGGGTAACACGGGAATGAAGGCGGGATACAGAGATTAGCTAAATGATTAAGTTAATGAATTTTGGCGCCATCTGTATAGGTTTGCCCCTGTTTGTAGTGTCATCTGTATGACAGCTACAGAAAGTTTGAAAGCAACTAAGTGACCATTTTTTTTTCTATACAGCTAGTCTCATAGTTGATACACACAGAAGTCATTGATACTGATAAAGTATAATTGATCGTTTAAATTTTATTACTGCATTGTTTGTTCACGAGAATGTTATATCTTCCATGCCTTTGGGATATGCATAGAGCACTGCAGACTCTGTCTGTGTTTCGTTGTCATTTTCAGCTGGAACACATGATGAACCATCTTCTGTAATAAACAGTTAAGTCGAGTCAATTTAGATATTAAATTTGTTATCATATTATAGTGGACTCTCAGCTCCGAGGTGAAAGCCGAGATCAACGTTGAGATGAAGAAGAATTATACATAAGCTTAGGTAAATCTGATGAATCAATGCTAAATTAATTTATACATTTTGTTACACAATGCATATTATTTTTGAAAGTGGTTTGTAAAAATATTTTTAGAAATAATACATACATACATATAGTAACTCCTCTTTTCCATTGGGGTAGGCAGAGACAATATCTTTCCACTTGCTACGATAGTTATTTATTGGAAAAGAGTACATCATATTATGGCATCTGTACACATTCGACGAGACACCCCAAGACAAACCGAGAGCGAGTATATATTACATATGGTGCTCTCGTCTTGTCTCGTTTCGTTCTCGTTTCGGTCGGCCTCGATCGCTTGTCGGTTTTTGCGCACGAGTCAAAGGATCTCTCTCGTTCTCGCAAGGAGAAAAGAGCGAGCATGTACCTACACACTTATTCATTAAGTTCGTTTGTCCAGTTAGTTCATGACTGTATTTGTGTCAAGACGGAAGTCCGTCCTATGTAGTCGAATGAGCGTGAATTACAGTTATTAGAGTACTATTTGGGTTAAAGAATTTTCTTTTTATGGTAAACATGAAAAAAAAATGTAGTAGCCCACAGCACAAAGACAAACAGCACCAGTGATTTCAACATCCATTACAGAGGGAATCTACAGTACACCTATGTGTATGCTCTATATGCGCTTACTAATATTGGAGTGCCATCGTAAACTGAACCAAATAGGCCATTTCAACAACATAACCTTGCAATGGATTAAGGGCCACAGCGGCTCGCGCGGCAATGATGCAGCAGATGAGCTTGCCAGGAGAGGATCTGACATGGTGGTAATGGGACCTGAGCCCATAATACCGATCCCCTTTGCATACCTACGAACCATAGTAAACAAACGAACGAGAGATCAACACAACAGCTATTGGATAAATCTTGAAGTTTGCAGACAGGCGAGGGAAGCACTCCCCGTGCTTGAAAATAGACTGACCAGGCGTCTTCGACAAATGACCAAACGGCAACTGCGCACGGCCACAGCTGCCATCACGGGGCACGACTCCTTCAATAAACACCTTTTTATTTTAGGAATCACCGACAGCCCTCTCTGCAGAGCCTGCATGAAAGAGGAAGAAACAGCGGCACACGTGCTCCTACACTGGCTCCTACTCCTGGGCCATCTCGAAACCGGAGATGGCCCAGGGTCAGTCAGGGTGCGAGGGATATGCTCTATGGGCAACCTTACACCCCGGCGTCTGAAGACCCGAGACGGCGTGCGATTTTAGTCGGTTCAAGCCCGACATAACCGCCCCCGCGGCCGGCGGGGGGGTATCCAAAGGGATTTCCGCACGAAAAAAAAAAAATTGGTACGCTCCGGGAGATCGCCAGCAGCGTGAATAGCCTGCTGGCGTTCTTCAATGAGTTGGGGTGGATCGAATGAAATGCCCACTCTCACCCAAAAACCGCGCCTTGTCGTGGAGTTGCGGATACCAGTTCGCGAAACCATACCATACCATGCTCTCGTTGTGGTCCTCATTGCCCGAGACACTCGATGAGTGTGTACAGATGCCATTACACAACAACCCATAGATGTGGGGCAGAATTCTAATTTAATGTAAGTAAATAATAGAGTTTGCTTACCTCCATATAAAACTAAAGTCTTGTTCAATTTATTCATTGTTACCTGAAAGAAAAATCTGACATACATAAACTTGTGGCATAAAATCAACACATTACAAAGACAAAAACATTTCAATAATGCTGGTTTCGAAGCCAGTTTTAAGCCTTATTCTTATTTAACACTATTGAAAACAGTGGATTATCATGATAACATGAACTTTTCATAAAATTGTGGTATGAATGCAAAGTACCTTCAAATTATGTTATTTAAAAAAAAAACCACCAAATTACGAACCTCTTCCTATTTTAATGAGCTGGATATCAATTTCAGATTAATTATCAATGCATGTAGCATACGTTTGAAATGAAAAATGGTTGAAAAGAAAAAGGACATGATTTTACTCAATTAACAGACAGATTAATTCACAGACCAAAGAACCAATAGCCACTTACTGGTGACAACACAATCTCTCTGTATTTCTTAAGGTACAGTCTCAGAGGTTCCACATAGTTATCAAATCCAAGTGCATTCATAGCAAACAATACATCTTCCCCGTTAATAGTTTTCCTCTTCTCCACTTGACATCGGTCACTAGCTTCACTGGTGACGAAGGATATGAACTCTGATATACATTCCTGCACACATTCTCTTGCGTCCTTAGCTATCTGTAGGGCAAATAAAGAGTAGGCAGATATAGTTTTACAGATCAAAGATTAAAAGTCACATAATCATCAAAAGCAACTTTTAAATACAGCTGAGATTTCATTAACAACATTAATTATGTATTCACTGTGATCAATCAATCAATGCATATAGGTTCCTACCAAGATCTTCAGGGCCCAGGCCAACCTCACCTACAAACCGGTGCACCTGCTGATTAATGGACGGGGCTCTTCTGCTGGCTTTCCTCTCGGGGTTGGGAGGTCAGACAGCAGTCAACCCAAAACAAACCAATGAATTGAGGAGCAGGAGATCGGACCCAAGGCTCCAGGGTGCCAGTTTTGGATGCAACTGAGATTGGCACTCGGATGAAGAAGACTGTATATTAAAACACCTAAAGAAACTGACCCAAAAGTTATCAAAACTCAGTAACTAAATAAACTTAATAATAAATAAAATATAATAAAAGTGTTTATTTGACTCAAGTAGGTATACATTAAACATGATGTTGACTACACTAAAGACAAGCAAAGGAACACAGAATATACTGAAACTGTATTGCATTTTAGACGAATACCTGTATTATGTAAGACAGTAGTCAGATAATATAATATTAAGTTATTGGCATCAAATTGGTTAGTAGTAGTGGTGGTAGTAGTACTGATTTATTCATGTTACTGCTTATTGGTATCAATATAATAAAGAAATCATTTTAACTTACCTTTCCATTATCAGGAATAGCTCTCTTCATAATCTTTGCTATGTTTGCTATGGGTAGGAACCTATCTTGTTCCCTTAATGGTGCAAGTTTTCCACCAGAATCGGAGTTATTCTCGTCATCTGAAATCATGCAGTTATCAGAGGCATGGTGCGCTAAAAGATGGGAAGATACAATGGTTAAGAATGAAATGGTTCAACTATAAGACAAACAATCTATGAGAGATATATTAAGCAATTTCAATTATGTAGGTATAAGTAACTGATAATACACAAAAAGATATTGTAATGTCAAAGGAACTATTTAAACAAGGTTTATACATACCCAAAACGTCGTCAGAGTTTACAACATATTCACAGCGTATATTATTTTCATCATCTACGATATATGCATTATCCAATCTAAGATCGTTACCAATTTCGTCGCTTTCCATGATTCAACATAGAGATATAACAAAAACTGGGGTTATAATATTTCTATTTACTTCGAAATCTTTAAGAAGGTTAATGTTATTTAATTCAACAACAGTAAGGACACTGTATACCAGAGACGATTCTTGGCGAGCTTATTTTAGGGTATAAAAGATTTAACTCAATTTTTTTATGTGATTTACGTATACAAAAATGAAAAAGGGTAGGTAATATTGTACACCTATTATTATCTTTCTATGTCGGCAAAGAAAAGTATATCTAACATAATAATGCAAAGTCGCAACGCAACGATTATAATTATGAAGTGACAAGTGTGACAAGTGACAAATGTGACAACTTAAAAATATGACAATGACATAACCTAATAACCTTAACACATTGACAAGAAAAACCACAGAGCAGTAATGTACTATTTTGTGGACAAACAATCTTTATAGCCTATGATGCCTGCGATAAATAATTTTCGAGTCATAAATAGCCAATCATAGAATAGATTATGGTGAAACATAACCATCTATGTCTGTCTGTGGGTTACACTTGACCGAGGTATGCTATATACGCATACCGTATAAAAAATAAGCGGTACCGGCGGCGGCGGCGTAACCCGTACTGTGCCAAGTGTGACCAACTTCTGATAATAGGTAGGTGTTAACCCTTAAATGCATATGGTATCAAAATTGATACCTAACATTTAGCAGTAATTTCGAGGACCAATTCAAAAACCAAGCGGTTTAATGTTTAAATCTAAGCAAACTTAAACTCATTTCCGAACGAAAATAAAACAAATTTTATAGAGTCGTGTTTAGTCTGTGTTTTGACGTGATTGTCAAAATCCCTATCGCAACTTTTGACGTGTACATATTTCCCGCGTAATTCAATTTAGTTTTTGGTGAATTATTTGTAAAAGTTTGGTATCACATAAAAATTCTTCGAAAAGTAAGTATGCCATACAGTATGATAAAATAATTATATTTGTGATGTGCATGTTTTGTTCTAACAAAAAATAACCGAATACATGAGGTATCAAAAATGATACTTCATGCATTGCCAACTGATAAAATTTCAAGCTTTCTTACAATATTGCGGTTTTGATATTGTTGTTTTGGCGGGTTTTTTATATATTTATTTATGCATTTTTATAAACTTTTTGGTTGTGGGTGCTTTTGCTTACTGGCTATCGTTTATTTCAGATATGGCTAAGAAATTAAAAGAGAGAGACATTGAGGAATATTTAAGTAGACTGGAATGTGGAGATGTATCAGAGGATGATTTCGAAGATGATGAAGATGATATAGATTATTACACTGATGCGAATGAAATTATGCGCGATTTGGAAGATGATAAAGAGAATGATGATGATGACGAAGATCCACCTTTGGTAACAGAACCTTTGGTTGACAGTAACAGACCTACTTCAGCGAATGTTGACGAAGTTGAACAATCTTCATCAACACCACCAACACCATCAATTTCTTCAACGATTAATTTCATAGGTAATCTTTGTACCCGCAATTTAGTCTGGAAATGTAAAAACTTGGATCTAGTACAAGAAGCTTTCGCATTCAAAGGCAACACAGTATACCCTCAGCACATTATGGATCTAACTACTCCTTTACAATTTTTTACTTATTTTTTCGAGGATGATTTGCTCAAGTCAATAGAGCAAGAGTCCAATAGGTACGCAATACAGACAAACCTAAACTTTACAGACACTGTCACTCTGTTGGATCTCCGTAAATTTATTGGCATACTTATTTATACATCGGTGTATCATTACCCTAACGTGCGTTCGTATTGGTCACCTAAAGTAAGATTTGCACCTATTGCGGATACGATGCCTGTGAATCGTTTTGAAAAGATAAGGCAAATTCTACATATGAATAATAATGAAAGCCATCTGCCTACTAGTGATCCCAATCATGACAGGTTACATAAAATAAGGCCTCTAGTAACTTATTTGAACAAACGTTTCATGAGTGTTCCTTTCGATCATAGACTTTCTCTTGACGAACAAATGTGTGCCACCAAAATATCACACTTTATGAAACAGTACCTCCCCAACAAACCCCATAAATGGGGATTCAAACTTTTCGTTTTATGTTGCTTGATGGGGTATGCATATAGTTTTGAAATCTATTCAGGAGCACAACATTCTGATAGATTGTCCAATGAACCCGATTTAGGTATCGTGTCTAATACAGTCATACGTTTGTTGCGACCTGTACCAAGGAAAGTTAACCATATCATATACTTCGACAATTTTTACACAAATGTACCTTTGTTATATTACCTATGGACACAAGGCATCTTCTGTCTGGGCACCGTTCAAAGAAACAGACTCGGAAAGTCCTGTAAGTTGCCAGAAAAAAAGGAAGTCATGAAAGCTGATGTCCCTAGAGGCTCTTACTGTGAAAACGTTACAACATATGAAGGATTGGATCTAGCAGCTACTAGTTGGAAAGATAATAAACAAGTCTTGCTACTTTCAACTTATGTAGGATCACAACCTATAGAAAATATAGATCGCTACGACAAGAAACTAAAACGAACCGTGCAAATATCTTGTCCTCGGGTAGTCAAAGAGTACAACGCCCACATGGGTGGTGTCGACCTCATGGATAGCTACCTGGGTCGCTATCGCATTAGGATGAAGTCTCGGAAATGGACGACGCGGCTGTTCTACCATTTGCTAGATATGAGTGTAATAAACGCATGGGTGCTATATAAAAAAGTACTGACTCGAAAAGGAGAAAATGACAAAAACATCCTGAATTTATGTGAATTTAGAACAGAGCTAGCTGAATCTCTCTGCAGGTATCAGGTACCAGTCTATGAAAATAGACGCGGTCGGCCAAGTTTGACTCGATTGGAAGAGACGGCACCAAAAAAAGCTAGAACTACCAGAGCAAATGAACAAACTATGCCATCAATAGATATCCGTTATGATGAAGTAGGGCATCAAAAACAATACGCCGATAAGCGTAATAAATGTAAATTTAATAACTGTCGCAAATTAACATCTGTTTTATGTGCAAAATGTCATGTTTCTCTGTGCGACAATAGAAATAACAATTGTTTTGCTTCATTTCATAAAAAATAAATATATGATTTTTCTATGCGACAAACGCATGAAGTATAAAAAATGATACCTGTAGTTTTTTTTAATAAATAAACATTATAATTACATAAATATTTTTTTTATTATTTTTCCCGTATTAGTTACACTCAAATACATAATATATATTTTATTTAAGAAATTTAAAAATTCCATGCAATTAAGGGTTAAACTCAATTAATTATAATAAACCACCTTTAATGATTACTAAAAATCACATACAAATTATCAATCCAATAGTAAGTTAGTATAAACTTGATAATGACGACCGAGCAAAGACAATTTTTTCTTTCACTATTCTTACCATTCTTACTATTATGACACTATAATTTAAATTTCCCATCACTATCACTATAAATTCTCCGTTCCGCGATGTAGGTTGCTGGAATATTAGATTTTCACAACATAACATTAAAATAATCATTATCATCTTATAGTATTCAATCAACAGGGGGTAGCGCTATTACCTGCAGTGTGCGCTGGCAAAGTTTGAACTTCAAAGTTAAATAGGTTATTTCAGTTTGGGGTCAGTGCACAATAAACGCATTCCAAGTTTATTTATTGCCAATACATCCCAAAACAAACACTCAGAATGGGAGTACCGAAGTTCTTTAGGTATACCAGCGAAAGGTACCCCTGCCTCAACGAGCTGGTGAAGCAATATCAGGTATTTCCATATCTTAACATATTTTCAAAATTAACCAGTCTACCTGCTTTTCAATTTTCGAAACACTATTTTCAGCTTCTATAATTCTCTTGAAATTGAAACTACAATATTGATAAGTTAGCGTCCTTCAGTTTCTGTAATAAAATTGACATTTTACACAGAAACAGCAGGATGTCAACCAAATGTATAACGGATTTTCTTACTTCATAACTTTTGTATTTGTTGCAATAAAACAAAACGTCTATTTGCTTGCTCAGTTTTCGTTACACATGGCTGAAATTCACCAGTGAAAAACTATGAACCTAAACTGAGTGTTCATGTTTTATTCAATAAAATTCATTTACTATAATGTGCTACAGCAGAGGTTTAAATCAAAATAATCCCATTTATATTTTGTCAGTGGAATCCAGCCTTACTATGTTTGCTTCACCTAGCCTATAAGCGCAGAGACATAAATAGGAATTTCTTAATTTCAATGTTGTGTAATTATTTGTTTTACCCAAGATTGTGTAATCATTTCATCAAAAATATCCTGTATACTTTTGAAACATATTTTATGTAAAGATTTATTCCGTGACTTCTATTCACAAGCCCATGCCCAAAAGTATAGTAATATAATTCTGTGGCATGTACCTACATGACGCTATCTGGACCCAAACTAAGCATAGCATACTATGGATTCTATTTTGCGCTTAAACAAATTTTGTATTGAAATTATTATTATTATTGCAATCAATCAGGCAGGCAGTTACAAACTGATAGTAACCTGTATCCTATTTCTAGGTCTTGTTCTTCTGTTTTATTAAAAATGTATCCAGCTTATTTTTGAATTGGTTGACCGTCTGTGATGATATGACGTCATCAGGCAGTTTATTCCAACTTCTAACCACTCTGTTGCTGAAGAAGCACACAAGCATGTGTGGATTATTACTGGATAGGCTGGTACAGAGTTTAAGGTGGTGACCCCTCAGCCGATCATTTGTATTAAACACAAGCATTTTCTGGAGGATTACTATGTATTAAATTACAAAAAAATATATTTAAGTGTGCTATGCCCATTAATACAATTGCCATCTTATATTTCATTTACTTATTTGGTCTCACTAACCGCTTGACTCCTGTATCACCTTCTCTTGCACACAATTACAATTGATTTTCCACAAACATTAAAACACCCAGTCTAATGCAAGACATACTCATACATATGATTATTTTGCACTAAGTGGGTATCAAACCTATGCTGTAGCAGTTAAATTTTATCACTTTAATTTTGTTTTTATTGAAAAGATTATTATAGTAATGTGGATCACACATACATACATAAACTCAGGCCTCTACCTACTTGGGGTAGGCAGTAACATCTTTTCATGTTGCTTAATCCTGGCATACACCCTTAACTTATACTTTCATAATTATTGTTTTCATACATGCATGCCAGTTGCGGGTGCTCTTGACGTTGACGTAGCCTATACTTAAACATTCTCGTACATTACTGTCTAAAATTGTGTGACACAAACCAGGAGCCCATAAACATCCGGGCCCGTCTTAGCATTCCCTCTTTAAAGTCGACCACCTGGAAAGCCCACGACCAAAACTTAGCCATCCTGTTAGAGCATCCCGGAACAAAGCAGGATTTAAACAGTCAGGTAGAATCTTTCCAGGTTAGCATTTACTCATATCTACATGAGCATTACCCACCATCATTACCATACGCGCGAAAAAACCGAGAAAACGCGTTCAAAATTAAAATGAGAAAGAAAAAGCGGGACCTTATCAAACGACTACGGTTTGCTAAAGCTATGGGCGATAATCAACTTAGTCATCAACTGGCCAGAGCTTTAAGGTCCATACTGAAATTAATTCAAGGAATTTCTGTTCAAATAATAAATGAAAACAATAATTTTAATAGAGCAAAACATGAAGTAGAGTTCGATAAGGACCCGTTTAAGTACTCGAGGAATATTTTTAGCGACAGAAAGCAAGATAGGCTACTGCTAAGTAACGATCAGATCCATAGCTACTATAAAAGTAATTATGAGGTGCCTAAATACGAAAAACAATACAGTAAACCAAACGCGCAAAAACCATTAGGCCCTCATTTCACATTTGACTGTAATCCACCTAGCTTAGACGAAATAGAACACCAAATCAAAAAGAAACCAACAAAAACCGCCCCAGGGCCTGATGGCATACCTTACATTATCTATAAAAAATGCCCATCGGTACGTAAACATGTTCTAAGCATATTCAATAGGATCTGGTCGAGTAAAGAAGTCCCAGCGGCCTTCGGCAAGGCTAATTTTGTGCTCATTCCAAAGAAAGAAATAGTAACTAGTCCAAAAGACGCTAGACCAATAGCATTAACCAATACAATTTCTAAAATTTTCTTCTCATGGCTTCAATTTAAAATGACAAATTTCATGATCAATAATAACTATTTCAGACCAAACCACCAAAAAGGGTTCCTACCCGGAATTTCAGGATGTCTGGAACACAATTCTTTACTGGCGGAAAGTTTAAAAGATGCCAGATCAAATGAAAAGCAAATAACAGTTTGTTGGATAGACCTAGAAAACGCTTTTGGCTCAGTACAACACGAGCTTATGTTGTTTGCATTAAAATGGTATCACTTTCCGTCCATCATTTGGGAAATAATATCCTCTTATTATGGTAAATTAAAGTTTGTGATTAATACCAAAGATGGATACACGCAACCTTTAAATTATAATGTGGGTTTGTTCCAAGGTTGCTGTTTATCACCTATAGTTTTCAATATAGTAATAAATATTTTAATAGACAACATTTCCACACACGACAAGAAGTGGGGCTATCGGTTTAAGCTAAACGGTAAATATACGGAGTCTATCCTCGCTTTCGCGGACGATTTGGCAATACTGACTCGTAACCCAAAGCAGTGCCAGGACCTACTGCGTAGAGTAGACGATTTCTGTACATGGACAGATGGAATGAGAGCAAAACCTAGCAAATGCTACTGTCTATGTCTGGGTAGGCGGGGTACCAGGTATACTTCATATGACCCAGGGCTTAGTATAGGCGGGGAAAACGTTTCAACTATATCTGAAACCGTGCCTTTTAAATTCCTCGGAAGAAAGATTGACAACAGAGGTTGCACTCCAGCTTTGGACGAATTAATTGATAGTTTCATTATCGATTTAAAAAAGGTAGACCAACAACCAATAAGTAATGTTAAAAAAGCTTGGATCTATGACAATTATTTAACCTCGCGTCTTAACTGGCCGTTTCTTATATATGATATAAACCAGAGCCTCCTCAAAAAACTAGATGCGAGTGTCACGAAGACACTGAAGTCGTGGCTAGGGCTAGCTCAGTCGGCCGACCCGTCGGCACTATATAGATCCGCGAATAATTTTGGAATGACGCTTAAGAAGCCATCAGAACTCTATAAACACCTAAGAGTAACTAAAATGCACGTCTTATCGGAATCTAAAGACGAAATAGTAAAAGTCCTTCCAAAAGATAAAAATGCATCGGAGCTCGAATCACGCCTCCAGTTCCATAAAAAATTCATGATAGGCTCGCAGACTGGTAGAGTAGGTCTAGGTAATATTCAGAGACAAACAGATAAAGAAATAACAAAATCTTTTCTTCAAGCAGACGAAAACAACACCTATAAGGTGCACGCAATGAACCTAGAAATGCAAAACGAATGGTTGACTCTAGGTGAATTTTGTATTCCCATAGCCTTAAAATGGCGTACCATAATATACGACTGGTCACCGGCCTTACTTAAATTTTACCTGAATGCATTCCAGTTGACCCTCCCCGACCAAAGCAATCTGGTCAGATGGGGAAAAGCCACAGATAAAACATGTAACTCATGTGGTGAAGCAACTGGTACGGCTAGGCACCTACTAGTGGGTTGTAAAACGCTATTAGACCGGGGTCATTACTCGCGCCGTCATGATAAGGTATTAGAAATCATACGTGAGGCTGTAAGTTTGGCGGTAGCTAGAGCGAAAAAAGGATTAACCACAAACCAAAGAAATGACATTGCGTTTGTAAAGGAAGGCTGCTCAAAGATATCACTTCAAAAGCCTTATTCAATTTTGATAGCTGCCGTTGACTGGACAATACTCGTAGACACGTATGAGAAGCACTATAGGATACCGGAGGATGTCTGTGCCTCATCATCCAGACCCGACATATTCCTTTTTTCACGATCGCATAAGCGTGCAGTGCTTGTAGAACTCACAGTACCGTGGGAAACTAATATACCTAAAGACCACGCTATAAAGACAAACAAATACTTTGATTTGACTAACGAGTTAACCAAAAACGGCTACGTGGTTAAACTCTATGCCGTAGAAGTAGGAGCAAGGGGAATTCCAGCTAAATCCCTGTACAACTTACTTAAAGACCTCGGATTGCCAAGAGCTTCAGTAAGCTCTTTATTAAAACGTATATCAAAAGCGGCATTGTTAGGATCTTACCAAATTTGGATAGGTAGGGGGGGGGAACACTACTGACGGTGGAGGTGAGCGCTGATGCATCACAAGGTGGCCACCCTAAACCTACATCTGGGTCGCAAGTCCCAGTCGCCGTCATAGTGTTCCTCTCTGTACCACGCTATGGACCCAGCGACCGCACGGTGAATCCATGGAGTGCTGAGAATCGGATCTCTGTATAAATTATATGTATATACTATGTATAGTATCTTTCAGTCTAACCTTTGATGTTGCAGATTCCTGATTTTGACAATATGTACTTGGACATGAATGGTATCATACATAACTGTTCACATCCTGATGACTCCAACCCCCACTTCCGAATTACAGAGGAAAAGATATTCGAGGATATATTCCATTACCTCAGCATACTGTTTCAAATCATTAAGCCGAAGAAGTTATTTTTTATGGCTATTGATGGTGTGGCTCCAAGAGCTAAAATGAATCAGCAAAGGGGTAGGAGGTAAGTTGCGATTCATTTTTCTATACTCTGACAACATGCTATTCTTGATTAAATTATCTGTAATAAATAATAGTAGTTCTAATATTGCATTGCCTACGTTTATAAACATGAAAGAATTTAAAAAAAACTAAATGAATGTATAAAAATCAACAAATAATAAAGAATGATAAAATATGCAATAGAATTGAATAATGTTCAATACCTTCCAACCTGCAAGTACTCGCTGTCGCCCTACATACCTATTTAATATTAGTAGAGACCAATATTCTTAGCAATCCATGGATTCTCTGTGCGGGTGCCGGGTCCATCGTGTTTCTGAGTTGGGAACTCGGGACAGTGCTTGGGACTTGCGACCCAAGTGTAGGTTTAGAAGGGGCCCCTTTTGTTGATGTACATCAACACTAACCTTCACTACCCTAGTTCCCCTCCCTGCCTAACCAAATTTGATGCGAACTTACTATTGCCGCTTTAGACATTCGTCCTAGTATTGAGCTTGTTGTAGCTCTCGACAAGCCTAGATCTTTAAGTAGGTTATAGAGAGATTTTGCTGGTATGCAAACGTGGTTAATTTGTATGCACTTTTGGTTAATTCGTTTGTGAGATCATAGTATTTATTTTTCTTTTTAACACTAATGTCATGGCGGACGTATCATGCTTCCTTTGTAGTGATACAAAAACTTCTTTTGGTGCATCAGTGCGTAATTATGCACCTGCCATTACATCTAACCTTATCTTTTTGCATTAATATAGAATTTCTCAAAATTCTATGTTTATGCAAAAAGCAACAGTCAGCATCAGTCTCTCTGTGACCGGCTGCTGAAAAGAAAATGAACCGTCAGGTTCAGCGAAAATAATAAAATGACATTAAAAAAGTTGTGTGTTCATTTTGTACCCATAATTAATCATTCTTAATCAATAAAAATAGAAAAAAAAATGTAGTGATGATGTATTAATAAGAACTAATTGTATATATAAAGACCTGGGTGACCAAGCTTCACTCGGTTCTTTATTCAATGTTTTCTAAAAATGAAAATTCTTATATTCTATACAAGAATTGCTTGTTTAAAGGTCCACTACCTTTAAACAAGCAATTCTTGTATAGAATATAAGAATTTTCATTTCAATAGTACTAGTAGATGTCCCTACGTTTTAAATAATATGCATATTCCATATTATCGTAAGGTGTTTAGCATATTTTCAAAGATAATTTGTAGAGATGCCACGAATAGGGAATTGGCAGAATACCGAATACCGAATATTCGGCAACGCTGTCAGCCGAAGCGCCGAATATTCGGCCGCCGAATATTCGGCGCGAAATACATGCTTGGTGGACACAAGCTTGGTGGTACAAGCTGGAATAAGACAAGTCACAAACCTGTTTTTCTCGTTGCGTTCGCGCGGCAGGCGACTACGGCGCGCGCGCGGGGCGGGGTGCAAGCAAACATTGTTTGTATTTGTTTCAATTGCGAGTAAATCGCGTCACGGAGTGCTTTGTTACTATATAAATAATACGTAAAGTGAAACTTAATTACTATTTTGCTAAGAAGTTTGTTCCTTAGTTCATTTTCAATTGTTTTTTCGTCAAAAGGTTTATAAAATGACACCGGTTAATAAAAAATCGCCCATATGGGAATATTATGAGATTTGTAGTGCAAATAATAAACTGGCCCAGTGTTTGTTATGTAGCATCAAGATCTCAAGAGGCGGAGAAGGAAAGAAAGCAAGTAAGTAAAACGTTAGGTTAATTTTAATAGTTTCGAAATAGTTTTATTCACTTAATACGTTTACGTAGGTAGGTGGTTGTTTCTTAACTGGTTATGTCTTAAACTACGTACCTACTTACCTTGTTGTTGCACTGTACCTATTTGTAGATACCTACTTACAAAAGAAAGGAGATCGATTTGCCCTAGTTGTTTCGGAATAAAGTTTTATAAGAAATTATTTATATACCTATATTTATTTGATTTTCTATAAGATAGATAAGGGAAATAAAATAACTTATTTAATTATAATTAATTTCAGTTTTTTTTATTTACAGCTACAACCTCTTTAAAAAACCATCTTAAAACCAAACATGCTGACCAATACGCTGCTTTAATTAATGTTCCATCGACAAGTGACAGCAACATGGGCGGTACTTCTACTTCTACCGATCCCAAGATGCCAGCAGAACCTGGAACGTCCAGATCCAAAGAACGGCAGCTCACCCTGAAGGAAACATCAGAAAGGAAATTGCTCTGGGACATTAATGATCCGAAATCAATAAAATATCATTACTTGATTGGCGAAATGATTGCTTTGGACAACGAACCATTGTCACTTGTGGAACGAGTTGGATTTCAGAGACTTATGGCAAACGCTTTACCCTATTATAAAGTACCTGGTCGCACTTACATGACCGAGAAAATTGTTCCGGATATATACAACAGAATTTGTGCTAAAATAGAAGCCAGTATTTCACAGGCAGCAGCATTATCAGTGACATCTGATATATGGACATGCCAGCACAATAACGAGAGCTTTCTGAGCTTCACTGCGCACTGGATATCTCCTGAGTTCATTCTGGAACATGGCGTTTTAGCTATGAAATCATTTCCTGGCTCACATTCTGGTATCAATATTGCAAAAGAACTCAATGCTATTACAGAAAGATGGAATATTCCTCAATCCAAGCTCCATTTACTTGTCCATGATAGTGGCTCTAATATGATAAAAGGTGTGATAAAAGGCGAGATGCAGGATATGATTCAGGCAGGTGCTTTATTCATTCACTACAACGAGCTATAGATCATTCGCTACAATCTCAACCAGAAGTACAACAGATGATAGCTGCTGCGAGACGAATTGTTACCCATTTTAATCATTCTGGCTTAGCAGAGCAGAAACTTAAATCTATTCAACAAGAACTTAACTTGCCAAACCACCAACTAGTACAAGATGTGAGCACACGTTGGAATTCTACGTATTATTTAATGGAGCGATTATTAGAACAAAAGCGAGCTGTCTCCTTGTACATAACAGATCATGAAACTTTAATAAATCTGACACATGCTCAATGGGAACTATTGGAACAATGTATCAAACTCCTCAAACCATTCGAAGAAATAACAAAAATAACTAGCTCAGGTATCTCTTGCATCTCTGAAGTGATTCCACATACAGTAACTTTATTAAAATATCTGGGGAAAGCAGAGACAGCTGAGAAAGTACCTAATTTAGTCACGATCAGATCTTCACTGCGGGCCGAGCTAGAAAGGCGATTCAGCTTCGATGATAAAATCAAATATCTGGTTGCTACTTTTCTGGATCCTCGCTTTAAAACGAGTTTTCTAGGATTGGTTCAAGCAGAAAGAGCAAGACAAAAAATTCTTCTAGAAGCTCTAAAAAAAAGTTGTGATGAACCAAGTAGTACCGATGACGATTCTTCTCCAGCGCGTAAGAAAAGAAACTTGAATGAAAATGATAGGACTGTTGAAATACACGACAGTTTCTGGAACTGCTTTGAAGAAGTCGCTACAGATAACATGGGAAATGCTAATGATGAGGAGGACGTGGAGAAGAATGCTGTGGCAAACGAGTTGGAATTTTATTTGAAAACAGTTCGCCTAGATCGGAAGGCCGATCCTTACAAGTGGTGGTCAGCAAACGAAAAACAATACCCGAACCTTTCGAAATTTGCAAAAGTTTATCTGTCTTCGCCTGGAAGTAGCGTTTATAGTGAGAGGTTATTTTCTGAGGCTGGTAACGTTTACGATGAAAAGCGCAATCGTTTGCTACCAAAAAATGCTGAAAATCTCGTTTTTATCCATCACAACTTACCACTGATTAATTTTAACTACTAAAATGTTGTAATTTTGAAATAAATACATAATTTTGAGTAAAATAACGTGTCTTTTTTTACATCATTTGCTATTCGGTATTCGGCCGAATAGTACGTACTATTCGGCCAAATACCGAATAGCAAAAAAGTGGCCGAATAGGCCGAATACCGAATAGTTGCCGAATATTCGTGGCATCTCTAATAATTTGCTTGAAACAGTTTTAACTTTCTACAGATTCAGATCTGCGAGGGAAGCAGAAACATTGGAAGCGGAGGCTAAAGAGAAAGGTAAATTATAACTACTACAAAAAGTTTAAAATTACCTAATAGTTGTACATATAGTACAACTAGCTGTTGCCCATTGGGATTTATTCCAAGGATCAAAATTAGCCTATGTGTTATTCTGGACTACAATCTATGGTATGGTATGGTATTTCAACCAGATCCATTGAAGCATTTTTGCGTGAAAGGGTACCAAAATCCATACATCCTCCCAAACTTTCGCGTTTATATTATTAGTAGGAAGTAGTAGTATTACAAATCACTATACATAGGGTCCAATATTTGAATTGCTAAGATTTTTTGATTGGTATTTTTGAAAATTTTCAAATTGTGCATATTAGAATTAAAATTATTTGATACTTAAAATAAAGAATTAATTAACAAAATTTTCGTTAGGTTTTTAACATTCTTTAAGCCCTTTAAGTAATTGCGATATTTTCCCCAGGTGAGGTCTTGCCGACGGAGAAACGCTTCGACAGTAATTGCATAACGCCGGGCACAGTGTTTATGGCGCGTTTGCATGCGCAATTGCAGTTCTTCGTCAAGCAGAAAATGTCCACTGACCCCTTGTGGTCTAAAGTTAAAGTTATACTATCAGGACATGAAGTAAGCGTTATTCTTAACAAGATAAATTTCATATACTTGAACACACCCTCACTCACGCTCACACACACACACTCATTGACGCACTTACCCTCGCATTCATACTCACCCACTTCTCACATTCACCATCTCGCTCAGACTCACCGTTTCACTAACTCACACTCACCCTCTCACGCATATTTTCTAAATTGATAATATTGGGACTCACAAACAAAGTTCATCGACAGACGCCCGGCGAAGGTGAACACAAAATAATGGACTACATTCGCTGGTCGCGATCACAACCCGATTATGATCCAAACACGCGCCATTGCCTGTACGGGCTCGACGCCGATCTCATTATGTTGGGAATGTGTACACATGAGCCACACTTTGCATTATTAAGAGAGGAGGTAAGATGTCTTTCAATTACTCAGTTTGAGTCTCACGTCTTAGTCATAGTCTTCTTTATAATAGCCGACAAACTTCGTGAACAAAAGTTAGAAAGTCGTGCATGCGCACTATACGGGCTAACCAAAACACCATTAAAAGGACTGATTAACCAATGATGCAAGCCTTTTGAGCCCGTGATAGGTTTAATTTAATCTATGATTGGTAGACTCGCACCTCCACCGTCGCGACCCGTACTTACCACCATAACAAACCTAAAAACTCGCTCCACGCAGCTAGAGTACATTGTCAAGATTTTTTTTTTTATAAAATAAATATAAATATTCTACGACATTCTACACAGTTTGTCGTTCATTATATCCTAGTGCTGTCCCAATTGCCACGAAAATTTCCATTTTGTGGCCCCATTCATCAATTAGCAGGTGTACCTGCTTGCAGGTGAGCTTGGCTTGGCCCAAAAGATCTTATTGGACCACCTTACACCCAACTTGTCCTGACAGACTGACTGACGGAAACGCTTAAAATTTTTCACTTGATGATGCCTTTTTAAATAGTAAGGCTGTCTACACACCAAAGCCGGCGGCATTGCGGCTTGTGCCACCGGGCTTGTTTTGCGTTTATTAAACGTACCAGAACAAAACGCTATACAAGCCCGACGGCACAAGGCGGCTGGTTTGCCTTCGGGCCGGCGGCTTTGTGTAGGCAGGTGTAGTCCTTGCCCGGCGGGTGAAGCCGGCTGACCGGCTGGCTTTGGTGTGTAGATAGCCTAAGCAATTTAAGCAGTTAAGGAAGGATTTTTGGAAATTAAACCTTACGGGTATTAAAATAACGCATAAAGAATTTTATGAAAATTCACCACTTTCAAAGAAGCACGAATTGCATCTTAAAGCATTTTTCACAATTATACCCCTAAATTAGGGCTTGAAAGTATATGAGAGAAATTCGTTACTATCGAAGGAAGAAATATGAAATAAAGCTTCTTATATAAAATTTATATTAATATTTCGACCTGGTAGGTGGCGCTTAAATCGGTTTTCACGTACATTTCTTGTGAGAAGTCGAAACGAGCTGCTATCGAGCAACAAATTAACCGTGTTGCTAAATTTCCACAGGTGAAATTCGGCAAAACAACACAACGTGCGACCAGCCCAGAAGAAACAAATTTCTTCCTCCTGCATTTAAGTTTGTTAAGAGAATATTTAGCACAAGAGTTTATAGCTATTAAGGACAATCTGCCTTTTGAGTATGATATTGAGAAGGTAGTTGATGATTGGGTGCTGATGGGCTTTTTAGTGGGTAATGATTTTATACCAAATTTACCTAACATGCATATTAATAATGATGCCCTGCCACTATTATATAGGACTTATATGACTGTGCTGCCTACTTTAGATGGTAAGTCTTGATGTTTTTATTCTTTTACTAGATATGCCCGCGACTTCGTCCGCGTGGACTTAGATCTGGTTTTTTTTGTGCTAATCCTATTTTTTTTTCTCAAATAAACGTAGCTTAAATTACGCATTATAACATCAATCAGACAAACAAACGTTTTAAAAATTAAAAATATTTTTTGGTGTAAGTACCGTGTATACATTCTTATGCATTCGTTAAAAAGTTATTATTTTAATATTACAGACACTTCAATTTTATTCATTTCTATAGATTACTAAATTTTACCCGCTGCTTAGACCGCGTGGATTTCTATTCCGATTCCAGCTTCCCATGGGAACCTATTCCATGAATAAAAATTAGCTGCAATGTATTATTCCAGACTATAATCTATCCCTGTACCAAATTTCAGCCAGATCTGGTCAGCAGTCTTTGCATGAAAGACTAACAAACAAATATCCATACTCAGAAACTTTCGCGTTTAAATATTAGTTGGATTCAACATATTAGATTTAGATGTAACATATTGTAACGGGTTATTTTTAGGCTATATAAACGAGGCAGGTGATTTAAACCTGGCGAGATTCGAAATATTCATGCAGGAGCTAGCTAAGATAGACAGAGAAAAATTTCAAGACATATATGCGGATCTCAAGTTCTTCGAGGACAAGACAGGGAGGCGGCCTAACGCTAACGAGAGGAGAGAGGTATTTGTCACATAAATAATATGGCATGGCATACATAAGTTAGGACATGTTGCGCTAGACATAGTACGGTATATGCAGGACGAATTTTACAAGTTAGTGTGTTGATCACTTTTCGCTATTCCTTATAGTTTCCCGCCCTCTTGAAAAACTCGCTCTGTAGAAGTAGTTAACGAAATTAATGCGTCTCTGCCTACCCTTTCGAGATTGTATAGGCGTGAGTTTTAACCGTAATTGATTAGGAAACAGCTTTTCAGAATGTTTCGTACTGATTTCATTACTTAAGATCAACCTTTACCAACCTGGTATAACTCTTCTTACACATATTTTATTCGTCCTTGGTTAAATGTGATGTGTTTAAATGTGATTTAGTAAGCAATTACATTTTTAAAAAAACCTTTTCGTACACTTGTATAAGATTAAACACCAGCCTTTCGTAATCATTATTTTTCTTTTCAGTACAAACCAAACAATGACGAAACGTTCAACGTGAACGTTGAGGATATTAAGGCTAACAAGATGGATGACGAGCTTCAGGCACTTATTAGTGCCACGGATGATATGGTAAGGGCTTCCTTTAGTACCAGCTTAGTGGTGCCCTAATTTTGTATTAGGCAGTGAAAATATGACACAATGGAATTTATTTTCCCAAATAGTAATACTGTTACTCGTTTGATTGAATAAAAAGGTTTATTGTATAAACTTTATACAAGCTTTTATTTAGCAGGCTTGACATCCTTCAGTTCGTAGTGGTATGGGTCAAATCTTGGAAGCCCAATTAGAACCACATCCTGACCTTAGATTGGACTTAAATTTGGTATACTTGCGTATCTTTGGCGATAATGCGATAATATGGTACTATGAAGCTGGTATGATGATGGAGTCGGAAGGTGTCCATAAGAACTCCTGAACAAGATAAACCAATCGAGTTTGGGGTCATTTGTTTTGTCTTGGCAAATACTCTGATGCTATATGATATTCAGGGTCTGAAGATGGTAGGTGGTCCTAGGAACTTCTGAACTAAACATAATTAACCCGTCATTCTCGCCTCATCCAGAAACCGTGACACAATTTTTGTTCTAAACAGCTTGTCTAATATACATAGATTATTATTTCCAAAGGGGACGCCGGTGACCTGGCGGGTGATCAACCCTACCTTAGTGGGTTATTTCACCCATTTCCCCTGATCCTCCCTTTTGGGAAGGATGTGGTTACCCGGCAATCACGGCGTTCCGTCGAACCTACCTGTGTCCTTACAAAATCTTACGATCTGGTCCACCTTTAGATCCTCCAGGTCTTCTATGTCCAGTGTATCCAACCCCATTGTCTCCCATCTTGTCAGTGAGTACATGGGGCGAGCAGGTGGAAGCTGGTCTCGTCACCATCCATGCACTCCGGGCATTTGGGGTCGGTTTTCACGCCTATCAGTGTCAGTCAATATACATAGATACCATTACTCCAAATTGACCTTCCTGGATCTATCTCCGGTAGCTGAAATTCTCGCCTACAATTCACTTAGGATTTAAGTATGTACTGATATACACTTTCTGTCTAGTTCTACTGTTTCCTAATTTCTATGCTTACAATAGATGAGATAGAGATATAGAAATAGATGCAGAATCTATTTTTTAAATTGTGACTTTACCCCCTAAGATCTTCGGAGCCCAAATCAACCTCACCTGCTAAAGAACGAACGAGGCTCCGACCCCGGCTTTCCTTTTGTGATTGGCAGGTCAGACGGCGGTCAGTCCCGGAAAGCAAACCCCATTCAAAAATAAGAAGCGGACCTCGGGCTCCAAAGTGCAAAACTTTGGATGCAACTGGGAAATTGCTATGAGGATGTTGATGAATTTAGTACTAGAATATTATTTTTCTATTACTCACTGATGATGGGAGACAATGGGGTTGGATACACTGGACACAGAAGACCTGGAGGATCTGATGGTGGACCAGATCGTAAGATTTTGCAAGGATACAGGTAGAATCGACGGAACGCCGTGATTTCTGGGTAACCACATCCTTCCCAAAAGGAAGGATCAGGGGAAATGGGTGAAATGACCCACTGAGGAAGGGTTGAACACCCGCCTGGTCATCGGCGTCCCCGTTGGAAATAATAATAATAATACATTTTTCTATTGCAGTTCCTAGATGATATGGACCCGGAGGATGGTTATGAAGAAACTAGTGATGGTATGTTCGTATTTATCTTTAGTTAGTTGGATAGTTGAAAACATTAGACTCAGTACAAATCTCAATGTCGTCCAAACACCTTGAGACGGCACATCCAAGGATGCTCTTTATACAACATACCGCTCTGATGATACAACCTAGGATAAATAAATATTCTACACAATGCTATCTAGACCCAAAGAAAGCATAACTTAACTAGCTTGTTATGGGTTCTAGAATGCGGATAAACATACTTACATCCTTTTTTATACGTAAACACACAACATATATACAGACACCAATGGAAATTCGTATTCATGCTTACAAATATTTGCACTGAGGGGGAATCATACCTGTGACTTAGCAGTTAAACGCTCTACTGCTGCACCACAGTGGTCGTTATGTTATTGAGGAAAGCTTTCGTCAGGGCGGATGCTTGAGGTCGCCGCTTGCGCTATTGCAATGCTTGTACAATACATTTTCAATAAATACATCTAACTTTTGCAAAGGAACTACTTTTATCATAATACTATCCTGTCCGTCCACGTGGAATATTATTCCTATATCGGTCTTACTTTACCTGTATGCAAATACATGTAGCTGTTTTCTGTAATTGAGTAACAAACTCACTTACGCCTTTATGGTATTAGTTTATCCCAATTTATTAATTTATCCTGATGACAGCCACAATTTATCAGCCATATATATTATGACTTGATAAAAGTAGTTTAAATGCAATATGTAATATTCACGTAAAGTTCTACAAGCAACACCTAACTGCCTTCAAAAAGTATTCTTACGATTCTGTTTCTATATTTGGCTCAGTGGCCTAAAAGGCAATGTTTCGCATATTGTAATTGTAACTTTGTTTGCAGAGGAACAAAATATAGAAATGGAGTTTATACTTCACAAAAAAGACTACTACATGAATAAATTGGATTATACTAAAGTAACAGAGTAAGTTTTAAATATTAATGGTTTAACACTCACAGTGACTACTAATCCATAGAAACGAGGCACGTTATGTTAGCCTGGCTTAATAAACTCGATTGTTTAGATATCCCACTATATTCGTGGACGAGAATGAGATTACTATTTTTCCTTGAATAAAAGAGATGTTCCAAAAATATTTAAAAATTGTGCTCACAGTGTACATTCCTAATTTATAACCTAACATTTTGTCTAAATTCAATAAAAAAATTAAGCAATTAGGATGCTTAGTTTTCCTATAGATTTAAATCGGAAAAAGGTAACATCTAGGACTTGAACCGAACCCCCGAACAGTCCCTTACAGGGCCAATGCTCTGACCAACTGAGCCACCTAGACACTGGCATCTAGGACGGGATTTTGTCTAAACTTAAAAAAAACAAAGAAAAGTATTAATATATTATCTGTTGTTGATGAATATAAGTAACAAATTAGATCTTAGTACCCATTTTTTGGCTCTTCAGACTCTTCTACATTGGGTAAAGATTTCAGAGTTATATACAAATTGATTGCATAAAAACTGAGTGAGAGAGACAGTGATGATTTTTAAAAAAAAACATCACGAAGTCTCAATCAGCTTTTTGCTATCTTGTAAAACCTAAATGGTGGTCTTTTAATCATCTAAACCTACAATTTATTAATGCTTATGCAGCCCACCACTAGACATAGGCCTCTACCAATATTCACCATAGCTTCCGGTCTGCCGCCTGGCGTATCCAATCTATCCCAACTACTAAACAATGTTTGATTTTTTTTTAGTTACGCGTAATAACTTTTTATATGGACTTTCGCACAAGGCCAAGCTCATAACTGCATCATTTTTGTGGAAACGTAGTATAATATTATATTGGCTCATATAACATTCACGAACATATGTACCGCAGGTATAACGATATGTGCCATTACTTTAGGTATGTAGCGAGTTCACTTGTAACAGTGACACGTAACATGTAACATTGTGTTGCAACATGATATATAACAAAAAGCCGCTGACTTTTGATTGGTTCTTTCAAATGCATGCTCTTGAATAAACCTATCAAAATCTATACTTAATATTATAGAGCTAAAGAGTTTGTTTGTTTGGTTGAACGCGCTTATCTCAGGATCTGCTGGAAGCTTTTGTGTTGGATAGCCCATTTATCGAGGAAGGTATCGTTACGCTACTATCCAGGAGAGCGGAGCAGTAAATCATAAATGTTAACAAATCTAGCAAATCACCATACATTATTGTAGAATTTGATAAATAACGGGCATGTATAGGACAAATGGGTGCCACGGGTGAAGCCGCGGGGCACAGCTTGTTAATGTATATTTCCATTATCTAAAAAATTCTTGGTCATTTGAAATCTTCATAAGTTTCAAAGAAAATAGTTATACTTACTGTTTGAACGAATGCTCGCTTTGTAACATGTTACGCGTAAATGTTTCCAGTGAATACAGATTGACAGTGAACAATTGTGTTTAATGTGTTGATTGTAACTGTATATGTGGTTTGTTTGTAGTAGATGTTCTGTAATTTTATGTGAATTCAAAAACTTTTGATTTTTGAACTTTTTGCGTACCGGCATCCAACGAAATACAGTATACAGCTTTATATTGGTAACTGCTTTTTATGCAATGTTTATTAAAACATTTCATATTTGATGTGAAATGCTTTTGTAACAGAATAATATATTTTTTAGCTTCTTTTAGTTGCACAATAATGATAATAAACCAAAGTTCCAAAAATAATAAACCAAAATGGTATGGTAGGAATTGATCATTTGTAGTACTGGCAACTTAATAATCTAGCTACTACAGTACCCGGCGTATGAGTTGGCACGTAGGGAAGAAAAGTGATATTCCGGCTAAGATCCTGCTTGCCTCGGTTTTGTAGAGTGTACCCTCTATCGCCCTCCAGCCTGACAGCTGATTATAAAACTGTCAGTCTGATGTACGACAGAGTGTATCTTAAGAGATAGTAAAATGTACTGACTGACTCTACACTTCGGTGGATAACAGCCACAAATGTGACAATTATGTTTTTTTAATAATTTGTAATTTCCTTTCATATCGTAAATATATTTATACTAAATCCATAATAGACTAATACTATATCTTTCTAAAACTTTTTCAATACCAAATTAATATGCAAATTGTTTAGTCAGGATGTTTTAACTCTTGAAAGAAGAATACTAAAACCATCTCACAATAACATATTTAGATTTTTTTTTTCTCGTTGATCTTAAACCTTTGTGGAATGCATGTGTTATTCTTTTATCGCTCGTAGATTGTTATTGTCGCTACTTTTTGTTTTTTATGATGACGGCACGAACGGGTCAGTGGACCATTAAACGGTTATTTTATGTTCTGCTATTATCGAGTGTCCTGGGTTCGAACCCCTCCCTCTCATATTATTTGTGGTTTTTTTTTAATTTATTAAATCTTGGTGTCGCCTATCGTTCACTATTACCCATTGAACTTCGAGACGGACTTCAATGGCAAGAGGAATGATTGGGAGGCGGTTGTACTGATACCTTTTATTGATGAGGTGAGTGTCATACTCGTGTCCACAGAGTATATACAGAACGGTGTACGGTGTAGTAATTCAATTTTCCTATGAAAGAACGCGTGGCACTTTTCGGAGGTGGGTGGGTTAGATCCTGCTTACTTCTTAATTTTCCATCTACCGGTCATTAGCTAAACTAAAAAATAGAATGATGTGGGTAACATCATTCTATGTCGATGTTACTACGTATAACTATCAAACACTAGATGTCATGAAATGCAACAGGGACATACAAATTATTGTGTGTGACGCCCCTGGTGTTGCATACATCCATAGGCCGCGGTAACCTTTTCCCGTCTGGTGTGTCGTATGCTTGTCTGCTACTTAAGTGGTATAAAAAAAAATAGAATTGAGTAAAATTTTCATTTGGAGACACTGATCTGAGGAAATAGACGATTGATCATGATCAAAATAATAATAAAATGGTTATCATTTTTATGATGACGGCACGAACGGGTCAGTGGACCATTAAACGGTTATTTTATGTTCTGCTATTATCGAGTGTCCTGGGTTCGAACCCCTCCCTCTCATATTATTTGTGGTTTTTTTTTAATTTATTAAATCTTGGTGTCCCAGAAACAAGTGCATAGCTATTGTGTGATATCTTTTTAAAATAAAATAAAAAGTATGTTCAAAAAGCGTCACCCAGAAATATATATAAAATTTTTGAAATTTTGCAAAACACTTGGTTTTTAAAGCACGCTCATTTATTCATTCATTATAAAAACATATTGAAATGATACTTTAACTTAATACATTTCAAATATTTATAAAAAAGGCAAGAAACAACAAACATAACTCATTTCAAAATAATGAGATTAACTAATCATGTCATGCAATTCATAATTCAATTCAATTACATCAATAAAACAATAAATGAATGTCATATAAATTATCAATTAAACATTAAAATGTAACATTGAATAAAAATGCTATATTTATTAGAAACTAGCTGTTGCCCGCGGCTCCGCTCGCGTGGAAGTCGCTTATTGCGTCCACTTCCGCTCCAACTCCCACTCCCACTCCCTCTCGCACTGCTGTTGCCCGCGTTGTGATGTGATTAAAAAGATATGAAATAATTAAATTTTGAGAACACAAAACCGGTTGTAGTGGAACAAATATTACGTTTGCATATATCGCCTCGCGGACTTTTGAAGACATTAAAAAGACCTATAAACCTGTAGTACATCATATTGTTCTATCATCAATAATTTACGCAGCGCACGCCTAAAAAGACTTTCATTTCTCTATATTTTTTACAATGTTGCGATTTTCTTACGGATCTTTAATTTTGTTGAAAATAAATTGTAGCCTATATTACTCCTAGATATTGTAGCTTTCTATATGTGAAAGAATAATTGAAATCGGTCCAGTAGTTTCGGAGCCTATTCGTTACAAACAAACAAACAAAAAAACAAATCTTTCCTCTTTATAATATTAGTGTAGACTGGCGAAATGTGGGTGCTAGCACCTCTGCCTACCCCTTCGGGGATATAGGCGTGAGTTTATGTTATGTTATGTAGACTATAACTACGAAATCATCAATTGAATAGAAACACCCATCAATAGGAAATGTTGCAATACCCTAGTAGTGAGCCCCGGAGTTAGCAGTATTACCTAATACTTGTGTATTACATTATAAGGTGTCCATAACTGCTAAAACACAAATCCTAAGGAGCATCAAACAGATTGGCGATAAGCACTAAGATGTTTAACATATTGCTTGCGTGCGTTCTGTTGGTGTGTACCCCGTATATGTTCTAGTACATTATTATTATAAAATGTTTATTTTAGTGAAGTTTTAGCCGATCAAGCAGAGGGCTACGTAAGGGCTATACAATGGAACCTGTTCTATTACTACAAAGGGTGTCCTTCTTGGTGTTGGTACTACCCGCATCATTACGCGCCTTACATATCAGATATCAAGGGCTTTAAGGATTTGAAGATCGAATTTGAGCTTGGAGAACCTTTTAAACCTTTTGAACAGGTAAATTATAATTAAGTAATAGGTAGAATTTAGGTGGGGGAATTACTCTTCAATCTTCATTCTTCTACTCCTTAGTAAGGGTTGACTATTCGTTAAGAATGGTGACCCATCCTAAGACTGACCTGGTTAGACTTCCTTAACCTTCCAAGGTGCTAACCTACCCAGTTACCACTTAGCCAAGTCCTTATTATATGTAACAAAACTGTGAACCAAGTTTATTTTATTACCCTTTAAATAAATAAAGAAAACATAATCTTGTAAGACTCAACTTCCTTCCAGTCACGACATATAGTACCTAAAAACGTTTTAGACAATGCATGCTCTCTTATAGTTACTAGCAGTATTACCGGCAGCCAGCAAGCAGTTGCTGCCAATGCCGTTCCACAACCTGATGACAGACGAGGACTCGCCTATCGTTCACTATTACCCATTGAACTTCGAGACGGACCTCAATGGCAAGAGGAATGATTGGGAGGCGGTTGTACTGATACCTTTTATTGATGAGGTGAGTGTCATACTCGTGTCCACAGAGTATATACAGAACGGTGTACGGTGTAGTAATTCGATTTTCCTATGAAAGAATGCGTGGCACTTTGCGGGGGTGGGTGGGTTAGATCCTGCTTACTTCTTAATTTTCCATCTACCGGTCAATAGCTAAACTAAAAAATAGAATGATGTGGGTAACATCATTCTATGTCGATGTTACTACGTATAACTATCAAACAGTAGATCTCATGAAATGTAACAGGGACATACAAATTATTGTGTGTGACGCCCCTGGTGTTGCATACATCCATAGGCCGCGGCAACCTTTTCCCGTCAGGTGTGTCGTATGCTTGTCTGCCACTTAAGTGGTATAAAAAAAAATAGAATCGAGTCAAATTTTCATTTGGAGACACCGAGGCTAAGAGAGCTGTGCTCAGGACGAACACCGACAAAACACTGAGTAAGACCACGCCTACTGTGTACACAGTTACTTAGGCCACCTCCTGTCTGTATTTGCTCTGTTGTACAATGGTACAATAGACGATTGACTATGATCAAAATAATAATAAAATGGTTCTCATTTAAGGTAAATCTCTTATCTGCAATGGAGCCATGCTATCAAAGATTAACAGAAGAAGAGAAAAAACGCAACTCACACGGCCCCATGTTAGTGTACAATTGGACTCCTCAAAACTTAGGTAATAAGTAACAATATTTTACAGTTTTTTAAATATTTTACATGTTGTATTAAAATCTTACTCTTTGGAGCTTGGGGTCCGCTGTCCTGCTATTTCTTTTACTGAATTATTTTGGCGACAGCCGTCAGACTTCCCAACCCTGAGAGAAAAACCTGCACAATAGCCTCACCCGTCAATCATCAGGTGAGGTTGGCTTGGCCCCAAAGGTATTAGTGGTCCCCATACACCTATTATATATATATATATATATATATATATATGTTATTTTCATGATCCTTAGTTTTTTATATTTTTCTCTGCCTAGACTGTGCGATATTGTTTTTTTTTGTGGAAGTCCCCACGGGTACGCCACCCCCAGCCAGTCGGGGTAGTAATGCCGGGGTATAAGGTGGCTAATAAGGCAACTCCCTCGCACCCCGGCTGACCCTGGGTCATCTACGGTTTTGATATAGCCCCCTCGGGATACTGTGCCTATATTAGCAATTAGGATGAATAAAAATATGGAACATTCGCGAAATAAAATCAGCTGATAAGGTAGCCAACATAACTTGATTCTAAGGCAGAACGAAGTTTGCCGGGTCAGCTAATATCAATATATTCCACAGGAAGCGTCGATCCGCCGGAATACTTCACACCGATAGCGGAGTGCCACGCTATAGAAAAGCTAGTGTGGCGACATGAGTTGGAGGTCCCAGAGTCGCAGCTCAAGCGAGGCATGTTGCCGAATGTCAATCGGGACATGTTGTTCCCAGGTTTCCCTACTATGAGGCACCTTAAGTATCAGGTGTGTATATGCGACTTCTTATGACTGGCACAAATGAAAACATAACCTGACAATGACAATTCATCGTCATCTTAGCGTTGTTTCTGAATGCATCTGATGCAACCGTCTAATAACACAGTGTATTACATAGACCGTGGTCAAGTTTCACAAATGTTTTAGTAGCTTCGCAAATGTTTTAGCAGTTTCGTAGCTTTTATCATATCTTTCATTTATTTATTATTATCTTAGCGTGGTTCCTGCATGGTTCCATCCGAGGCTTTCACTTTGGAACCCGGGATCCGCATTCTCGTACTCCTCTTTTTGGTTTGGCTTAAGGCCCGTCTCCAGCGCGTGTTTTACTCTAGACACTACACAAAAAGGTCTACACAAAACGGTCTACACAAAACGGTCTACACCAAACACGGTTTTGCTCTTTAATCTATGCTTTTGTCTTTCGCGGCCGATAGAAAACATATACACATTTCCCTTCCTTAAAAAGTTTTCGAAACTTCTTTCTAAAACTTCTTCTTTATATGAAACTGCAGGAAACTGAATGAGTATATAGACAAAATATGATTTGTGTAGACCTTTTTTGTGTAGTGTGTTGAGTAAAATATGCGTAGGAGACGCGACTTTCGCCTGACCTGCCAACCGCAAGAAGACAGCCTGCGCCAAAGCTTAGCCTGTCAATAAACAGGTGTACTGGCTTGCAGGTATGGTTGGTTTGGGCCCCGAAGGTGTTAGTAGGGCCCTGCCGCACCACTATAGATCACGGGAATATATTTTATATTCAACCTTCAATTCTTCAATTATAATTAATATTTTCGCAGACAAGTATAAAGAAAGCCAAGGTGAAAGTATTTGATCAGCAGTCTCGTAACGAGAATATGATCGTAGAATTAATAAGAGAGGACGAAAAACAAGTTATTCTAGAAGATGTTGCGAAGGAAGTACTCGGTAAAGTAATATGGGTCGGCTGGCCACATCTTACAAGAGCCAAGTAAGTGTAAAGCTATTTTTCATCATCATCACCATCCTTATCATCAATCTCAGTAGCATCCAAAGCTTGCACTTTGAAGCCCATGGTCCGCTCTCCTACTATTCCTTTTTTATGGATTGGCAAATCTTGGCTTTTATGAGAGCGACTTTGACCTTCCAACCGCGATAGAGGAACCTGCTGCCGCTGTTAAAGTTTTGGGACTCGCTTAGATCATGGTACGGCCAACACCCACTCCAAAGCTGCGGTAATAAACTATATTTCAAAGAAACTAATACGTTTCTATGTTTAATATGTATGTATTTACAAAAAAAAAAGTATATAAGTATGTTTATCCGCATTCTGGAAGCCATAACACAAGCTAGTTAAATTATGCTTACTTTGGGTCTAGAAAGCGCTGTGTAGAATGTCGTAGAATATTTATTTATTTAATTAATTTCAGAATAATATCAGTATCTAATGATAAAAAAAGGCTGCATTATGTAGACAATCCAAACAATAGTCCGAATAACTATACCACCGAGGTTAATGCCGGGAACCTGTACAAACAGTGGCAAAGCGAGAGATCCACCATTATTGAACAGTAAGTACATACTTCATACATACATATACATACCCGCCTGGCTTCTTCAGCATCCCCAATCCAGCAATCCCGGTTGCATCCAAAGTTTGTACTTTTGGAGCATGGGGTTCGCTCTTGCACTCCTCCTTTCTTTAGGGATTGGTTTATCTTGGCTTTTACGAGAGCGCCTAACGTCTGACTCCCCAACCTCCGAAATCGGTAATTGTAATACACCATCTAGCAGTAATAATATTTTCTTTTTTTTTGTTTTGCAGCAACATGAATCGTCTTGGAATTGAATTAGGTGAAGTGAAAATTATTATTCATGCAGTGAATTTAAAAGGTAAGTAAAATTACTTAAATTAGCTAAATCCACAGAGCATATACAGCGAGTAGGCAACCTAAGTACCTGTGCACTGTGACTCTCGAGCCTACACTGACGTCCTCACAGTAGGTCTGGCCTTAGTTAGTGTACTGTTGGCGTTCGTCTTGTGCACAGCTTTCGTATCCCCCTAAATCTTATCCTTTGTTATGATAGTCCAAGAACTGGTAGATATTTTGGGTAGGTATTTGAGGCACGCTGAAAACTTATCTAACAGACCTGGGTGTGAAGAAGCGGGGCTGAATTTCAGTAGATGGCTCCTGAAATTTTTATGAAATACTAAATGTTTGAAGTCACAAAATTATTTTGGTATAGGCTTTTCACCTCTCCAGCCACGAAAAGGGTGCCTTTGCTACCTTAAAACTCCAATATCGCAGTGTCTTGTGCCTTTAAATAATTCACTGTGCTCAGTAGTCTCTCGCTACACTCGCGATTCAATTCTATACTAATTGGTAGGTAGTTCATGATTTAAATTCGGCACTCACAGTAAGAAACAACTTAACTCACTTGTTAAACAAATATCGATTGATTTAATCGATTTAAATTCATAGGCATCGTTACTATACTAATAGCATTACATTAACAAACAAGTAAGCTTTACTTAATATTTTTTCCAGGCTTCAAATACATAATCCAGGACAATGTAAGAATGGTGGAAGAACCAGAGTGGTGCAGCATTCAGTGTGGGTATGCCCAGCAGGCGGTGGTCCAGGATGTCAGTGCCCACGTTGTACAGGAGAGCGGCAAGTTCAGCACCCCGCAGGAGGCCTACCCGCCCGGCGACCGGGTGGTACTACTCACTAATGGACAGCACTATGGAGCTATGGCCACTGTGAGTGCATATAAGCTACTAGCGGCCCGGTATCTGGTCTTCGCACGGTATAAATTTGGGTGTACAGGACCCTGCCTACACCTTCAGGCTCCAAGTCAACTTCACCTACACCTATACCTGCTGGTCGATGGATGATGCTCTGGCGCTGGCTTTCCTTTCGAGGTTGGCGGGTCGGATGGCAGACCCATCATGGAGGACTGGCTAGAGAGGTGACACGGGAGACTCTCGTACCGGCTGACGCAAGTGATCTCTGGAAAGGAGTGCGTCTGATCTAGAAGGAGCTAACATCTCAATGCCATCACTGTGATGCAAACGAGGACCCAGGGCTGCTCACGCTGATGGAGTGCCCGTCGTGGGAGGCGCCGAGGCCGGCTCTGGTAGCGGCCCTCGGATTGGGAGTCCTCTCACTCGGGGTCTTGCTCACAACGATGGTGCGGAGCGGGACCGTGTGAGCCGCCGCCGCCTCCTTCTGCGAGCAAGTGATGCTCAAGAAGAAGGCGGTGGCGTTCCGCCGGTTCGGGCGACACTCCGATCCACAGAGGCCGCCAGGCTCAGAGACGACTCAGGCTTCGGAGGTCTGAACGACCTCCGTTCTCCATGAGCGCAAACCTGGGGGTGACCGGTGGAGCACGGCCGCCTTCTCCCGGCCCCTCTTTCCGAGGACAAGACGGGGACAGCATGGTTCTCAAACCTGAGGGGCCATCTCGAAACCGGAGATGGCCCTGGGTCAGCCGAGGTCAATCATGGAAAGAAAAAACAAGATCACATTAGGGATAGGGCGTCGCCACGAAACGGCAGGCAGGAGCCTCGCCGTTGTGCCAAGCAGTGTACAGGACGGGCACGCCCTAAGCGTGAAATCAGGAAACTCCGCTTCGCTACGTGGAATATTGGCACGTTGACCGCTCGCGCGTGGCAGTTGGCTGATGCACTCTCCGGATGGAGAGTGACCATGGTGTTTCTGCAGGAGACTCGGTGGAAGGGCAGTGGATGAAGCTGATCTACACAGGTGCACCTAATGGGGAGAATGGAGTAGCCGTGGTGCTCTCCCGGGAGCTTCAGAGCGACATCTTGAAGGTGAAACGCTGTAGCCACCGGCTTATGGTCGTACGGGTGCTTATTGATGGGATTGCTAATCATCTGATTAGTGCCTACGCGCCACAGGCCGGACGTAGCGAAGCTGAAAAGATCTCGTTCTGGAACCAACTTGGGGGAGTTCTTCGTGATCTTCCTTTGTCACAGGGAATTGTTCTGGGGACCTGAACGGTCATGTGGATGATGGGTGTAAGGAATTTGAGCGTGTTCACGGTGGTTTTGGGTTTGGTTCGCAACCGGTAGGGTGAGTACAGCCTCACATTTAGCGACAGCCGCCTGACTCACTGGGTAACAAATATCTCGCAATGGAACTTCCGCCGGGTCCCGGTAGGAGGCAAAGACCCAAGAAGTGCTGTCTTGGCCGTCGTAAGAACATGGCATGCATGCCAATGGTCTCACTACCATAACTGCCTAAGATCGTGCAAAGCTTAGAAAAGCGGGAAAGCGGACCCCGGGCCCCGAGGTGTAGACGTCGGAAGCAATCGGGACACAACGCTCAGATGATGCTGATGAGATTTGGAAAAAGTGGCTTTATAACCAAATTGAAAAAAACGTGATTATGTATGTATATTTAAAAAAAAGAGTACTGGTAACCGAAATTACTAGTATTCCCGTTAGCAGCTCAAGCTAAGATAAATAGATAAAATCTCGGTTCACATCGGTAGTGTAATTGGCCAGGATTCGAACCCGGGACCTCACGTTCGTAAGTTTCTTAAGAGCCGCGAGCCACAGCTTCGCGAAAAAATCGTAAGGGAATGGAGTCACCATAATGTGAAAAGCCGCCTAAAAAGCCACCTACTAAGACATTGATGTTCCGTCTCACCATCACCACCGCAGGCTCACATGGAGTAAGGCCGCTTAACCACTTGTGTGTCAATAGGGATATGTTTGTCACCCAGGTGGTGGACTCCGAGAGCATCAGGTCAGGCCGCATCAAGGTGTCCATCGTTGAGCGCCCCGAACCCGTAGTCCAAGCGCAGATGATCGCAAGCCCGTACAAGAGTTCCAATCATGCAGCTGCCGCTTGTGGTGAGTAATTTTGACCTGAATACATGGTTTATAAATAATTCGGGGTTACGGTTTGGTACATCAAAAATCTAATTGCACCATTCCATAGCTGAAGGATCAAAGAATTCCTTATATCGAGTGAGCACTGTGACGCATTGCGTACGACGGAAAAGGAAGTGCCGTTATTTTGGGATCGTTTGTCAAGGAACAAATTACTTGTTATGTCGATATATGAAAAAAAATTACGTGTGTTTTTAAAGTGTGTTACTGTTTTTGTATTTTTTTGTCGCTCATATTCCATTAATAATGCTTTAAATGTTCATGTAAAAGAATAATTTATCTAGTAGACAAAGAAAACAGTTAAAGCAAGTTTTGTGTAATGCACACTTTAAATTGTTGTTCTTTAAAGTAGTGATTTTGCAGAAGTATCTTTATACAATGGATAGTATAATATTCGGGTCCATATTGACTCACCTAAAGTTCTTTATCCGAAATTGTTCTTCCTAACGATTTGTAATCCGAATGATCACTCCTAAAATTTTTCATCCTAAAGTTTTTATTCATACTATTTGTAGTTCTACCGTCGATGTTCATAACACTCATGTTTCCGAAAATTGTTATCAATAAATCGTTAACATACAATATTAAAGCTCCTACTGTTTTTTATCCTAACGTTTTTATCCCTAAACATAATTACCATAATATTGTCATTAATACTCTGAAAGAAATATTTACCGAGTAATTGGTTGTGGTCACAGTTCTAACCTAACCTAAACCAACGACTATAAATAGTACCATGGTATAAGGTGGGTAAAGTGCTACTTGTACCGTGGTACTGTTATACTTATATGTTAGACATGTTATGTGAAAATAACTAAATAACTGAAACTGGAAAAGTTACGCAAAATTAATGTATATAATACTGATTATTATTAATAAAAATAAATCTAAACAAAAAAGGTATGACTTTCAATAATAGTGTAAAAGATGGTTATGTTGACAAAATATTGGAAAAGAAATAATAGTATAATAGATGTTTATTGCTACCGACATTATGAAGTTAAATGATTCGGAATTAAAACATTAGAGACAGAGTAGTTAGGAATTGTGATTGTTAGGATGAAAAATGTTAGGAAGAACATTTTCGGAGTTCCAATTTTCGGAGTTGAAAATTTAGGTGAACTTTGGCGCACCCATAATATTCATGTAAAATACATAGTCATATGACTGCACAGAATAAAAACGTCCAACTCCTTATTCCAACCGCCTGTAAGGATTCTATCTCCTTTTGATTTAACATACAAAGCTGGTTTTAACTTAGAAATCTTACATTATTTTTGGTGCAGGTATATCAACACAGATGCTCTCGAGAGTCACGGGGACAATACTGGTTATCCCTGGAGAGAGACATGACCTGCCGACCGAAAATCTCAATAAACTTAACATAGGACTCAATTTGAAATTTAATAAGAAGGTACGTGAATGTATTTAATACCGGGTACATATCAAGCGAAGGTAGGCAAACGACAGCTATCGAACGCGATTGTACCAATATGGATGTCACGGTGAGAGAGTGTGTTTTTGGGGCCCAAGTTTTCTCACCTGTAAGCCGGTACACCTGCTGATTGACGGATGAGGCTCTGACGTCGGCTTTCCTTTCCGAGCTGGGAGATCGGACGACAGTCGCACCCATAAAAGCCTTGTAAGCCAATCCAAAACGAGGAGAAGCGGACCCTACGCGCCGAGGTGAAAGATCAGATGCAACCAGGAACAATGTTACAATGATGATGATGATGGCTCAAGGTTTCGTAGCTAAGACAGGCCTACCACTAGCCATCCTTGAGGTATAAGCAGGTGCTAAAGTGTTGATCGAGACTCATCATCCTTATCATCCGCCGAGCCTTGTCCCACCTCAGTTGGGGTCGGCTTTTCAGTCTTAGTACGAAGTAGCTAAACTTCAATATGAACCGACTGCCATCTGACCTCCATAACCCACTGGTGATATTGAAGTTCTGTAGTTAGACCAGTAGTCGGACTTTTTGTCGAGATTATTTATCATATGTTTGTTTTAGAACCTAGAAGTAGCTGGTTACACACGTCGGTGTAAAGTAACCAACGTTTGGTTATACTCGGAGCGCTGTGTCGACCTGGTGAAAATTTACGCGGGAAAGTACCCGAATGTGTTCGACAATCTGGCGCAATTTGTGAATAGGGATGTGTACTTTGAGAGCGATCTCTTCCCTGACGAAATGGGGTGAGTGTATTACATCAGTACTTTTATATTTTTTGCTCAATTTAGTTTACGCAACTGTATCAATCCGGCTCGAAGGACCATAAAGATGAACGGTGATCTGGTATTTTTGCAACACCATACCTTTGCGTTGCTATCTACACAGAGAAGAGAGGATGATTGTCCTTGACGTGTCCATGATCTAGCCCCAGGAACTGTCAACTTGGTGGCCAACACAACCACGCGAATGCCCGCGAATGGCACGAAGTGCCTGAAACCCGAGGAATCCTTTAGGCCTACCGTGAAATGTAATTTAAAGTTGCGGACGCGAGGTTACTAGATAGATAAAGTATATAATACCAATCCATACCGCAGACGGCACGTGACACTTCGTTGGGCCTAAACCCTACCGAAAGAAATCCGAAGTAACGTCATAAGTCTTTCATCATATCACTTTCGTCTTTCGTGCGGGCCCGAAATTTATTTATTTATTATATTTTAAGGAAACTTACAGCTAATGGTTAGTTATTTATTACAAGTTTCCACTTATATATTAGTTTGATGGTAATGTATGTAGTATGTAGTATATAGTAAATAGGCTATTGATATGGACGCACATTTGTAAGCTAAGATTATATAAAAAGACAACAGAAATAAAACAAAAGATGTCTTAAGACCCTAGACGGCGTGTGGTTTTTGTCGGTTCAAGCCCGACATAACCACCCCCACTGGCCGACGGGGGGGGGGGGAGGATTTCCGCACGAAAAAAATAAAAGGTATAAGAAGAAAAATAAAACGGTTAATTTTCAAAAAAACACGTGCTACGTACGTACGCTTTTTATTTTAGTAATACTGATTCCAAACATGTGTTTTGCAATGTCACTACACATTTCTAGTAATAACAAGTTGCAAGAGGTGAGTGCATGGTTAAAGCTCCAACCACATGCGAGTGCCTTGCGACGCGAGTGTGGCTCGGAGTGCCTGGAGCCCGAGGAGATGCGCTCGCTGGCGCAGGAACTGGACGCGCAGAGAGCGCGACTTGCCAATAAGGAACTCCGGCTGACGCTGCAAGTGAAGTGGACGCTCCTGTATAAGGTAGGCTCTTCCATACACGTGTTTTCTTCTGCCTACAATACCGGGTCTTCATAACTTCTGTTGTATCACTATATAAAAATGTTGTATATATCCGGCTCGAAGGGCCACATGTGCGGTGCTTGCAATGTGCAAGGAGCTCAGGCTGACGCTGCAAGTCAAGCGGATACTCTTGTGCAAGGTAGTCTCTTCACCAACACAAGTGTTTCCTTCTTCTTACAATCCCGGGTCTTCAAAACTTCTGTGATATTACTATGTAAAAATGTTATATATATCTGGCTCGAAGGACCACATGTACGGGTTATACAATATGCCTTCCCGGCAAGGAGCTCCAGCTGACACTGCAGGTCAAGTGAAAGCTCTTATAATAAGGTAACATTCTTCTCACCTATGTCAGTTAACTTGCTGATTAACGGAAAAGACACTGACGTAGGCTTTCCTATCGGGGTTGGGAACTCAGAGTCCCTCCCTCCCTCCCTGAAAGCCGTATAAGCCAAACCTAAAGGAAGGAAAGGAGCTAGCGGAACCTTGACTACCAGATGAGAGCCTCGAATGCAACCGGGAACAACATTAAGGCGAAGATATATTATAGTGTAGAATCGAACATAGGCTACTTTTTATCTCGGGAATTCGTTCCTGTGGGATGCAGAAAGAAGTATAACATGGTTTCTTCCTCATTTCAGCCTGAACTTCACAGTGGCAATTTGCAACCAGACCCAAAAGCAGACTTCAAGCTATATGACAGAGTAGTGTGTGTGGCCAATAACATGACCGTACCAATGGGTTCTACAGGGACTATCACAGCGGTATACATGCCTGGTAACGCGAATACGGTGCGGTTGTCGGACAAACTCAACGCTGAACCCACCTACCAGGTCATGTTCGATAAGACGTTCCCTGGAGCTATGTCTGAAGAGTTGTTTGAAGAACCCAGGTTTTATAGGTAAGATTTCTCTTAGTATAGTACAGAGGACTTGAGTATGTAAGAATAAAAGCAAATATCTGTGGTCTCTGCCTACCGCGAAGAGCGAAAGCTGTAAATTTTGTCACCGAGTGTTAGTAACCGAAATGAATAATATTCCCTGTAACCCCTAAGCTAACCAGCTAAGCTAACTTGCTAGGAGTTGCTAGGCGTGGATTTACGTCGATAGTGTAATTAATGGTCAGGGCCCAGTAAGCTACTGACGCTTCACTATATGAATGTTGTTATACAGGATGTCGTCGTCTATGCTGGTGAACCTGTCGTACGGCCGCAAGCTCCGTAGTGCAGTGACGGCCGACCCCCCGGATCCATACGCAATACCCAGCAGCACGCCGCTGACCTTACTGCGACCCGATGACGGACACCACTCCGCCTTCGCCAACTACAGGTAAGACTTCACCCACACCTACTTTCCGATATCGTATTTCATGCTTCTTACTTTTAAAATGACAGACTTTCTTGGAGCTAAATAAATGCTACAAACATTCGTCCTTATTTTATTTTTTGGTTTATTTCGTGCTTAAAATGATGCATTTCTACCTTATTCTACGTATATACAATGAGTGACTGTTAGGAACAAAGCGTTAATCAGCCATTCCAGACAACATACTTTTTTTTTCGTGTGGAAATCCCTACGTATAAACTCCTCCCTCCCACCCCCGCCGGCCGGCGGGAGCGGTTATGCCGGATTCGATCCATAAGTTCTTTTTTATTTTAGGCGACGTATTAATGTATTAAATAACAATAAACAATACTTTTTACTTCATTCACAGTCCACCAGGAGAAAAACTATTTTCCCAGACAATTGTACCAGAAACTCGCAGCGAGGCCAGCAGTACTCCAAGGGCCAAAACACCCCCTCAAGTAAGTCCTTTAGATGAACTTCTGACTATAAATAATTTTATCATCATTTTATCATTGACATCATAATTTTATCATTGACAGGATAATGCGTCACACCTTCTTAGAAGTTTGTTGAAAATAAGTGAAAATGATGGACAAACTAAAAAAACTAAGGTAATTTTCGTGTTCTTTATTACATAACTCGTTCTGATCAAACTTAAGTGGGGTGTAGGGAGCCCTATGAAGATCTTCGGGGTCCAAACCAACCTCACCTGCAAGCTGATATACCTGCTTATTGACAGTCGACTCTCTGGCGCAGGCTTTCCTCTGTGGGTTGGGGGATAAACGGCTGTCGCTCTCAGAAAATCGTATAAGCCAAACCAAAAAGAGGATAAGGTACCACGGATTCCAAGATACAAGCCTCGGACGCAACCGAGATCAACGCTTAGATGACTGTGATGATATATTACATTTGGTAAAGAAGTTCTATTATACAGCGGGTTTTTTAATATCTCTATTTTTTTAGCCTACAACTCCTGAGCATAAAAGTAATTGGCGAGTGAAAACTGAAACTTCACCCAACACCCCGCCAGCACATTCTCAAAGGTAATTGTTATTTTAACGTATGAATTTATATTCTTACATAATAATATACTAATGCTTCTGTCCCTTCAAGATAGGCAGAACAACTTGCTTATCTACCGCCATTAATTTATATATAATAATTTGCATAAAAGAACACAAATTTGACAAAATTACATTGCAATTCATTGTTTTTATATTTGTATTATCTTCCCTTTTTATACTTGCTTCAAGTTTAACATTTTTATGCGATCATGTAACTGAATTGATAAAAGTTAGTCTTTATCAATTCAATTACATGAACCATACCAATACGGGCTATTTTTTATGAGCTGGATATCCATTTTCAGCCAATTCATAACCCAATCTCAATTCACTTTTCTTTTTGTGATGGTTTAAAATTACGATAATTGGCCTTTTGAAGAAATATTTTATTTCAATACATTTTCGGCAATATAAGTAATTTCAAATTTCAATATTTTAAAATATTACCTAATTATCGTTTGCAAGCACTTCTCCCGATCATCCACTCTGGAGGTTATTTTCTGGGTAAGAAATTAATTTTACTGCTATTGGTGTACATCACCGTACAACCGCCCCGACGTAAAGAATTAAGTTTAAAATGCCTCCGACATAGCTAAGAACACTCCCGACTAATTCACCTTTCAAGTAAAAAAACAAACAAAATCAAAATCGGTTCATCCGTTTGGGAGCTACGATGCCACAGACAGACAGACACACCTCAAAATTATAACGATGGGATGTTATAGGTTTGACATATCTGTGTGTATCTGTTTGTGGCATCGAAGCTCCGGAACGGATGAACTGATTTGGTTTTTTGTTGGAAAGGTGGATTAGTCGGGAGTGTTCTTAGCTATGTCTGGAGTTTTTTTATTTTTTTTTATTGCCAGCTGTACTTTTAAAGTTTATATTAGTTCACTAAACTTCAACGGCACTGTATTTACTGTTACATAAAACTAAACTAGTTTGACAGGACTTTCTAATATATGTTTGTATTTTTTTTACAAAAGAATTGGTATCATTGTCGTTGTGTTCAAGCCAAACAGCTCGAAAATGTAATTACCGAACACATTGGTATATTCGCATCATTTGAGAGTTTATAACCTACAATCTGGATAAACTTACTTTTTTTGTAAATAAATATATGCATATTATACTACATAGAAACTACTAATGCAAAAAGACATATTCTTGTCATGCTCTGCTTTTTTAAATGATATAATAATAATTTCAAAATCATATTATTAGGAGAATTTCAAGACTGTAATATTGTAAGCGTATATCTACTAGATATATGTACTAGACTAACTGCATTTCAACTGCAAATTTACAGTTGAGTCCATTTAGTATGACTGCAATAAAATTGCAAACCAATCGGGCAGCCTGATTGCAGTGTGTGTGCAGCTGGCGTGCAGTTCTGAAGAATGCTCGCTGACTGCATGCAAACTGCACGGTTGACGTGCAATTTCAAACGCATTTGTATACACTTATACTCGCGTGTTCACTATCAAAATGACTTCGAAAACTATAATAGTACTTCCTACTCATGCGTGGTACAGACGTCACTTGCGTGATCATATCAAATGTCAACTTGGGTGCCGATTGACAAGGTATCGTTTTAGAAAATTATATTCAAAATTATATTATTCTACTCAAGTTTGCTTCTAGACAAACATCTGTACTTAAAACTAGTTCCAAGTCGAGATTCATAACTGAGTATTGTTCTGGAATATGGGCCTATGGACCGTCTTGATATTGGGTGTATTAGGCCCTACCAAGACTTACGGGGCCAAGCCAACCTCAATTACAAGCCGGTACACCTACTGATTGACGGACGCAGGCTTTCCCCTCGGGATTGAGAGGTCAAAGGGTAGTCGCTTCCATAAAAGCCTTAAAAAGCCAAACCAATAGGAAGAGAAGGAGTAAGAAAGGAAGGAGGACGGAAAAGCCGGATGCAACCGTGAATAACACATAACATATGCGAAAAAGCATTAAAAGGTATACAAATAATTTTTATTACAGTTTTTCAACATGGTCTCCAAAAAGGACTTATCCGAGGCGCTATGGTGATAATACATACCCACCCGCTTCGAATCGTCATAGGTATTTAGAATGGTAGATAAAAGTTAAAAGACGTATGGCTGGTTTTTTGAATTGAGAAACTGAAGTTGAGTCTCATCAACGCCTACTTACGCAAATTTGTACGTTAGTTAGTGTTGACGAGATGCAACTTCAATTTCTCAATTCAGAAACCGACCATGAATGAGGTAAAAGTATTTAGAAGAGTACTATTCATTCTGATTGACAGCGGATTTCACTAATCGATTAAAACTAAATTAAAGTAAAATGTGAAACCCAGCTTAGCCGACTGGATTCACGAGTTGCGTGTTAAGTTAACGTAAATTATTAGTGAATTTAATGGTTATGGTATGGTTAAATGGTTATGGCTGTGAGCACACAGCCAACGTAAACTGATCTTAATTAATCAAAACGAGCAAATGTGGAGAGGCGATCAGAACTCTTATGGTCTTTCGAGCCGGATACCTGCTAACGTTATTGATGGGCCCTCCTTCACTCTCGTTATCAGGTATCCGGGTCAAGGGACCATATGCATCGGCGTTATGGTGACACATGCTTCGTATATTAATGAGTATATAGAATGACAGATTACAAAACAGTTGAGACAAAATTAGGTAACAATATTTTAATTGCATTATTCACGATATTTACAAAGACTTTTATGTGTCTACTAGACCGACTGTATGGAACCAAAAATTTAGTCAATTTCTTATCGACATATTTTATAAAATTTACCTGTAATTTGTACCTGTAAATTCAGAAGTCTGAAAATTTTATACTCTCACTGTCACATTGCATACAGTACCCAGCTTATGAATTGTCACGTCTGGAAGATTAGTGAGAGTCTAGCTGTGATCGGCTTGCTTCGGTTTTATAAAGCGTTCTCTCTATTACACAACGCATGTAAACACCTTAATTAATATCTTTTTGGAGTAGATAAAACCGAAGTAATAGTTTTAATATTTTATTAACACGAACAGTTTTAACTATTGTATAAAGGTACGAAGCGGTCAGTTTGATGTGCGATAAAGAGAAAGTTCTACGAAACGTAAGCAAGCTGATCTTATAAGGACACTCACTCTTCTTCCCGACAACGTTCCAAATAATGTCTCTAGCACCCCTCTACCGTTTCCAGCACACTCCCGCACTGTGAGACAATTTCTCTTCTTAAGTGTTAGTCTAGTAGTGTACATAAGTCTCTGGATAATTATGGTTATGGTATGGTTAAATGGTTTTGGTATAGAGCACGGATTGACTGACTGATTATTTAGTCGAAATGAACAAATTTGCGATGCAACTACGTGTTCCAGAATTTGGCACAATTTTTGACTCAAGCCGTTTGTGTTAAATCTCATTAACGGCTGTCGAAATATTCTTAAGGATTTCGTCTTTGTTTCTTTTATTTATTGTCCTTAAAGCTTTATTTTTCACACCTAAGTTTTTTCTTCTGTACATGAAGCCGCAGGACGTCCAATTCTATCGTCACTTTTTAAGAAAATAAAAATATCTGATAAAAAGTATACCGCGCGAATCCCGTCCCGAATTTCTTTCTACAAAAATGTTTACGGAATTTAATAAAACCCAGGATATCCTGTGTCATAAAAGACTATATTGGGCTACGATTGTTTAACGTAACATGTGAGTTTCGAAGCACGGTCCATTCTCAAATAACAAATCCTTGTCTGGTTCTTAACAGGGGACCTCCACCGACGAACTGGCGCAGAGAGACGGCTGCTGTCCCCCCATCTGCACCACCACCGACGAGCAGCAAACGTCAGCCGCCCTTGTACAACCCGGATTGGATCAATAACACTTACAAGGTTAGAAATTTTGAGAGAAGTATTAAATCCATACTATCCATTATCCATACTGATATTATAAATGCGAAAGTAACTCTGTCTGTGACGCTTTCACGCCTAAACCATTGATAAAATTTGGCACAGAAATAGATTAGAGTTTGGATTTGGTAGTGAAAACCGACATCCACGCGGGTGGAATTGTGGGCTACAGCTAGTAATTTAATGTTTGGCTATTATGAAGGTATTGTTTTTGTTCTGAAGGCAAAATTTCAAATTTCGGTAATTACTATGTCCAGAAATAGTAGAGGCCTTATTAGACTACGTGATATTTAGGTCAAACTCACAAGCCAAACTGAATCGTGCTTTAATACGATTCTTCATGATTTTTTCAGTCGCACATAGTCTTATTTAGCATATTTACAAGTTCACGTTTCGTGAAATATCATGAATAGTTATGTTTTAAAAGTGCGATTCGTTTGTCGGGTCGTTCCTTATGCGATTTTTTTTTTCTGAGAAGAGGAGGAATGTGTTGAACGATTCGGCCCACAAAATTTAAACGAGGATGAGTAATACATTTCTTTTTCTTTCAGAATCCACCGCTAGTTCCCCCATACCCCCCACCAGTATATGGACAACCCTTCCAAGGCCCAGGCACTAGTCAGATTCCCTTCCCCCAGTTCTCTAAACCTCAGTTCCAACAACGCAACAACCAGCCTTCTAACCAACATACTAACCAACCTTTCGTTTACGGAGTTCGGCAACCGGACCACACCCCGTATAACCAAGTTCCACCGCCGAGATTCTTAGACCAAGGCTTCCCCAAACATTTGCCCAGCGTTGCTACCAATGTCACTCTTGGACCAAGTTGGCACCAACCTAATAATCAGTCGAGACTACAAGTGAGTTGGCTTCTTACTTTAAAAAGCTATGTAGAGAAAGACGAAGTTAGTTTTGTTTAATGTTCGTATGATCTGCCAAATTGACTACACTTCGCCTGATGATGAGCTTAGATGGAACTCAAAAAACAAAGATCACCATTCCAGATGCTTTCAAATATAAAATCACTATTTAATATTTTCAAAGTGGCAGCTTCAATATAGACAGTTATAGACTGTTGGAAATACGTATGTGTAAAGAATTTCAGTATTTTGTCTTGCGACAAAGAAAGTACTTAAGTTTAGAGTGATATGATTTGAAACAGTATGAATCGATTCCGCAACCGTTCTCCGGAGACCAATTCGCCTATGGACTGTTTGTCGGCAGAATGATTTATTTGTTTCCGTTTACCCAGTAGACTCTTTCACCTACGGAAGTTTCACTGACAGAACCTTTCATCTAAGTCAGTTTCGACGACTGGCGTTTTCAGCTACAGAATGCTTCACCGAAACGACGATAACCCTATAACCTATTTAACTATAGACCTTTCCATATACGGAGAATTTGTGTCCAAGTGTCAGTCATGACCTAGGTGTGACTTTGTGGTAATAATGATCCTAAAAATCTAAAAATAGGGTTTATAAGCAAAGTAACGTCTCTGTGGCATAGCGGTAGTGCATTCGACTGCTACGACAGGGTACGGCACGGGTCTATTTGCATTAGTCTGGGTGTTTCTATGTATAATATCTATGTATTTACAAAAAAAAAGTTTATAAGTATGTTTATCCGCATTCTGGAACCCTTATGGGTTCCAGAATATTCCCTGACAGACTATTCCCTGGACATACTACTTCACACACCTTGAAAGAGTGTCCAGCGTAGATGGAGCTACGCCGTGTCCTTGTAACAGCCATCGGGGCGGGAAGCCTCACGTTGCAAATCCTGGTTCAGGCTGAGGTCGGCAGCGAGAGAGCAAGTGGAGAGGTCTAGTACTCTCCCGTGCTGCAGAACGCGAACCTTGCAGTGGACATAGCAGAATGCACATCATCCTCCATGAGCTTTTCAGTCTAGCCGTCGTCCTAGCAGAAGCACTAGTGTACTTTGCTTATGAAAGCTATTTTTAGATTTAGGGATAGGTTCATCATCACTATTAAGTCACACCTTGGTCATGACTGACACTTGCACATAACTTCTCCGTAGATGGAGTAGTTAAAACAGTCATAGGTTTATCGTCGTGTCAGTGAAGCATTCTGTAGCTGAAAAGGGTTGTCGGTTTATCGTCGTGTCGGTGAAGCATGGAAAGGTCTGTCGTCGAAAGTGTCGTAGATGAAAGGTTCTGTCGGCGAAACAGTCGTAGGTGAAAGAGTCTGCTGGGTAAACGGAAATAAATGAATCATTCTACCGGCGAACAGTCCATCGGCGAATTGGTCTTCGGAGAACGGTTGCGGAATCGTATGAATCATCCATTGAAATAAACTGAGTCATTAAAGATAGAATCATTATTCAACTCAATCAACTCAGCCTGATAAAAAAAAGCACTGGATCTGTATTGTAAACTTTAAAAGCAACTGGGCAATTGCTAGGAAGATGATGAGTATACAGGAGAAAACAGTGGTCAGAACATTCTCATATCAGAAGCTGTTCTCGTGATTTTAAACATGAATTAAAGTCACTCTGTATACTGCTAGGTATGCATGCTACCTTCTACCACTATATTACGTTTCGCTTTAAATTTAAAAGTACAACTTCTGTATACAGAAGTTTCACCTGAAACATCAAAACACCTATCAGTGATCTAAGATGTCTTATTGTTCATAATCACGCATTATTACCCACTTATGTGTATTACTCATGAATATTCTAGATAGCTCTAAAGTAATAGTTTAGTCATAGTTTTTAGTCTTACAGGTACATTTTCTTTTTTTTTTTATTGACTCAAGACTGCGTATTCCCGAAGGGGTGTACAAAGTGAAAACGCTGTAATAACTCAAACACCTACACCATACGTAAAATTGAAACTATACCCTTAGTTCGTCTTTCGGCGGGACAGACGTATACTTTTAATTATTTATTTCACACTCACACCTAGGTAGTAGATAGAATGAGAAAAATAATAATCTGAGTTATCTTATTTTAAAAATTTATTTTAAATTACGTTATGTATCTTAAGGTTTATTACATCAAAAAACATACAGTGTCCTCACTCTGGAAGTTGTTGGAAGTTTTTTTTTTGTGATTATTGACATCAATATCTTACACAGAATGCAATGCCACCGTCACAGACTGGAATGCCGCCGTCGCAGACAGCAATGCTGCCGCCATATCAGCAACAAAACGTGCCCCCATTGAACAATAACCCTGACAGGACCAACAACCCGTTCGTGCCGCTACAAGTACAGACCAGGTAAGGTCCCTTTTCAATCAATCATCATCATCATCTCATTGTTGAGTCCTGGTTGCATCCGAGGCTCTCACCTCGGGGCCCGGGGTCCGCTTTTCGGCTTTTACTTTTCCATTTCTTATGGTCTTCGGCATCAATCAATCAGCCTATTGCAGTGAACTGCTGAAATTAGGCTTCAATCTGTTTAATTTGTCCAATAATCGATAAAGCTGACCATCAACATTTACTAAACTTGCTTGATCTTTGAACTACTATTCTAATGACAAATCAGCCAGAATTGATAAATTTGCTATTGCGTCAATTCATCAAAATCGGTTTACCGGTAGTAACATACATATTACAAGTCAAACACATAATTCTCATTTTATGACATCACCGCCGTCGGGTAAAAACCGCGTTATTATCAACATTGACTGAGGATTCATAGATTGTGTATGTAGATCACGTTTTATCACTCAAAGCTTAGTACTTATTTATATTGTAAACACTTCCAGCTAGGGACTGCCTGCAAACTATCGAAGTGCTTTTATCGATTTGTCTTATCAAATAATCTCTACTCGTCAAGGGAAGTAAATTTTCAAGGTTATATAGAAACCGTTATCTCATCTAAATCATCTCGTTCACCACACTAATATTATAATCACACTCAATATTTTAAACGCGAAAGTTTGTATGAATGGATGTTTGTAACATTTACACGCAAAAACGGCTGAATGGATCTGGATGAAATTTGGCATAGAGATAGATTGTGGTCTAGAATAGGAGATAGGCTACTTTTATCCTGGGAATGCGTTCCTGTGAGTCGTGGGAACGGGATCAGAGTTCCACACGGGTGGAGTCGCGGGCCACAGCTGTTTAATATAAAATACTTACGACTAATACGTACCCCAAAGGGAGAAATAAAAGGTGTACAAACTGTATATGTTTGTTGCCATTTGGCAACGGAACCCTAAACTTCACTCAAAACTTGGTAAAAGTAGGCCAAATCCAACCCTTATCGGTGGCTTCAAGTAGCTTTCTTGATAATAGCATACCCACCATATTCGGTGATCTATCACACGTCACAATTTTGAAATTTACTTAACAAATTACCAAAACCAGAATGCAAAACCAGAAACAATTTTAACACGCTTATATTAGCTTCACTTGTCTCTTATTCATTCGAGCTCCAGACCCGGTTGAATCCAAAGCTTACACTTTGGAGCCCGGGCTCCGCCCTCCTATTCCTCCTCCTTTCCATAATTTGTTTGTGTTGGCTTTTATGGGAGTGATTGCTGTCTGATCTCCTAACCTCTAGAGGAAATGCCTGCGCCAGAGCCTCGTCATCCATTAGTAGATATACCGGCTTGCAGGTCAGCTTGGCTTGGACCCTAAAGGTCTTGGTTGGATATGGGGCTCACCCAAACTGCTTCTAATCATCGTATCCAAATAAAATTTGTATGTATGTCTGTATCCGCAGATAGCGAACTAATAATGTGATTTCGTCGTCTCTTGGAGCTGTTCTGATGATGGAATGGTTGACCATTAGCCACAGGCTACCGGTAAACCTCTCGAGGTTGGGTTCGTTTGGTTTGTGTTGTTTTTAGTTTATCGAAGTATTCGATCCCCAGTCGCCCCGGGCACACTCCTCTGACTTTCGTAGTTATGTGTGTATAAAAAATGTTAATTATCGCTGGCTTAGTAATGTGCCCGGTAGATGGCAATAGGCTCGCCCTCTATTACATGGGACCTAAACATAACTGGCGAATCGTCGGTGTGTAGTACATCAGTGGGATACAGTCGTGAAGTTATGTTATGTTTAACAATTATTTGGGGAAAGATTGGCAACACGCGAGCTCTTCCGTTGCGATTAAGGGCATCGGTAATTACTTCCTTCTTCACCAAGGTGAAATATCTAAAGTTCTACTTTCTTTGCAGACGCACACAGCCAGGTGGTACATCGAGGCGTGATGTAGGTCAGAATCAGGCACAAAAATCCACACTGCCGAAACCACAACCCATCAATACACCTGTAAGTAAATTCACATGTTTCTTTTAACAAGACGTACAATTACTTTTTATGCTAAAAAGCATAACACTATGCTAGTCATGGGGTCCTAGCGCTCGTATTCTCTTCAGGGAGATTGCGAAATGTCTGAACGGCGCTTCGCGTGAAAAGAAGGCTGGCTTTTTACCACAGAGAATATGCATTGCCATACAACGTGGCAATGCTGGCAGTCTTCTGGGAACGTTACCAGAACGAGGAAGAATTCCATGATGGATTTTAGGTTTAGGTTTCACTAGTTACGGTATTATTTTCGTTAGTAGTAATAGGTTTTTTTGTCATGATTATATTTTGTTAATAAACTATTCTTACTTTAGGTCTAGATAACGCTGTGTAGTACATCCCTGAATATTATTATTATCATATATATCTATTATGTAACAGATGGTACAACAACCCCAGGATTCGACATCGCGACCGATAAAAAAGAAAAAACCAAGAATAGCAGCCAACCTACCATTCCAGACAGAGTAATTAAATTATTTGTAACGTAACAATTACTGGTGATATTGTAGACTTGTCAGTGAGATATACGAAAATCTCAATTCGTTTTTCTAGTCCATATATTTAGAACTAATTTCTTGAAATTATCAAATTCAATGTCATAAGTAATACAATACTTTTAAAACCAGGTGGGAAATATAACAAGATTGCCCTATTAGGCAGATCCAAATTGAACAAAAAATTTAAAAATACTCCCTTAACTGTTTAAAGTTGCGTTTTACGCTATTGGATCAATACTACTAAAATTTTGAATGTCTATTTGTCAAAGACTACAATATTGCCAGTTTAATCATTCTAAATAACTGAGGTGGCAACTTTAAAAATAGTAAAAGATTATTAAGAAATGCTGACAAATAAATAGTAAATTGATTCATCTCATAATTATAGATAAGAAAACCTTGTACATTTTGTAAATATTATGAAGTTATTAAAATCTATAATAATGGATGTGATCAATTTGTTTAAATGAAATGTGAGCGAGAATATATGCGTTCTATTTTAAAAGTCAAGAGTAAATTTATTAAAAAGTAAATTATTTATAAATAAGTTGTTAATAATAAAAAAAATTGAAATGGGCCAAAAAATTAGATGCATATAATCTCGATATAAATTTAGTTAAAAATTGAAAGTTCCTTAGCTTTGTCAATGTCACCAACAGACATGAATATCGCAATCTGACAAGTCAATATCTGGGACGGGACCCTCTAGCGGGAATTCTTTTACCAACTGAGACTCCTGAAACTGTCTTGCTCGACTTTCACCGATCTAAACTTCTAGGAAAACTTCGTATTAATTACTCCAAATGTAATTCATGAAAATCGCCGTTGAAATACTGCCTCTCTCTTACTAATGTCCACCTTACGAATGACAGAAAGATTGAAGCAGTAAAAACTTACTCCGGTTAATCTCTTATCTACATTCAATGACAAAAAATATGCTGAAAACACTATTTACATTGACGTATATATACTAATACACATTACATTATTGCTTATAAGAAAAATAAATATTACCTTTAATAGATATTCCATAAAATGGGTGCTACGTAATCTAAAATATGTTGCAAATAAAGTATCAAATAAAATTTTACAGCATTTTAGGCTCACCTTATAAAAAATATACTAGAAAAGCCAATACTTAAAGCTCTACCTCACGGTAGACTTGATACTGCCGGTATGCAGAATACTGACCTATTTGAGACTTGTTTCGATTAGAATAATAAAAGATAAAATGGCACCTATACCAAATCAGAACCTAATCCCAGCTATACTTGCATTCTCTGCTGGTAATAAAGGTGATTAAGTTGCGATTTAAGTTGTTATTGTGTAATACTGCTAAATAATTACTATAAAATTCTATATCATCGGAAGAAAAGTACAATTAAATATACTTATATTCATAACTAGTAGGTCACTATACCCATGGATACATTCATGACAACTCTCACGATGACTGTCTGTGAAATGTAATACGAATAATCTAATCTAACATTCAAAACTTTGAACTACGACGTTTCAATATACGAGGCTTTGAAATGTAAAAAGTCCTACGCGCTATTGACGGTTGATAATTAAAAGATCCTAAGCGACATAGACAGAAGTAAAATTTCTATTATTATTTTTTATTAAGAAGTTTTGACTTTGACTTATAGACTTTTTTCAAATATGAAAATTGGAAATCGTCCTCTAAAGGTTACGGATTAGGTTACCATAACATATACAGGCATAGGACATACGACACGGATACAGGACAATGGGTTAGCAAACAAAACTCTAACTAACTCCAATACTAAGTTACTGGAAATTTGAAAATATTCATGCCACAAATTATATAAATTATACCCAGTATTATTACATACTGTTAAGGTATCCAATAAGATAGTGTCCTCCTTCCATCCCGACAAGGAAAATCAAAATATAGAGAATTAATCTACAAATCTATGTTAGTGTGCATCATTGATGCGTTTGGTAGTTTGGGGTACATTAGGGTGATTTAGGCTGTGTTATACATATTCAAACCTAAAATATAAACAACTTCTTCATTGCTTCTTGTTAAAATTATGAGATAAAAACTACAAAAAAATATTAATGTTGTCGATATAAACAAATTTTGTGTGAGTAATATTAATTATGTTACTATCTAATGCCATATAAAAATTTGAAGATGTTGTTCATGTTTTATGTTAACAATAATAATAATGTATTTTGTGTTCTGAACATATTTTGTACAAAACGAGAATCAACTAGCAAATGTGACTTGGGAAAATAGTGGCTGTGTCATACGTACGGACGGACAGACAGACATGTGCGTGTTGCTAGATGTGCTTAAGCTACAGTAGGCAAATCGATTTCAAATCACCTAAGTTAAATAGGAAAATCCTCCCTCATCAAATTTTGTTTGTACCCGACCGACCGACTGAAAGGTAAAAAATGTCTTAAGCGTTAACATCGATTGTGGAAAGCAAAACTGCTGTTTTTGTCTCAACGAACTGCTATTTTAATAAACATGGATGTCACTTAAAATAATTAATTATTTTGTTAATCATACTTTTAACAGCCATAATATTTCTTAATGAGAATCTATTAAACGGACAGATAAACTATCGAAAATATTTACAGTTGCATTTTAAATGACAAAAAGTGAATGTTCCTTAATTAAGTTAAATATTTGAATGTGTCAAAAATGTCTGAATACAGATTCTAGAAAATTAAAAGAATAATATTAAATATTCATTAAGTAAGGCAAATTTAATCAAATATTTGGAAGTGACATAAATGCCTGGAAACAGAGTCTATAAATATGACCTGTGATGATTAATAAGACAGCTCACTTTGTGCTACACTAGTAGGCCTACCTTTAAACGTAAATCAGCAATTGCGGACTGAAATTTCGGGCAACCGTTATCATGAAACGCACTTATCCCGCAATCGGCCCAAAGATGGCTAGTGACAGTTCATTCGGCCTAAACCCTATCATGAAATGACCCAAAACCGCAAAAGTTTTGAATTTTAACAGACCGCAAAAAGAAATACTCGAAAATATAATCGATACTATACGACTTATTTCTAAACGTCGAAAGGTTATCACAAACAAAAAAAAATGTATAATTTAAAATTTACAAATGAATGTATAATTTAAGATCAACATCTTAAATTATACATTCATTTACATATAGGAAACGAAAACCTCTTTGATATGTTTGAATCACATGAACATACTTTATGGTCCCGACGACCTAAAGAATGAAATCTGAAGTAACTTCATGATACCTAAATGACACGTCTTTCGTGCGGGCCCGCAATTACGGATGTATGTTTCTTGGTAGGTCTACAGTTTTCATCAATTCAATTAATCAACGTTAAATGTAGTTTTCATGGTACGTAGTTGATCTTGCTAAATTGCAGAGAGAAAGAGAGGCATAGAAAAACAGGGTTTGTAAAATATAATAAGAGTAAGCGTTTCCGATCAAAGACAACTTATTGACCTAGTTGTATTTGTGTCGCATATAGTTGTATTTGTGCCGATCTATTAAAACAAATATTAAGGTCCATATTAACGATACTCAGTCATGAATGTCGAATTGTAACTAGTTTTAAGCACAAGTTGTGTTCTAGATCTACACTTGAGTGAAGATTTTATGAACGTGAATCACCCAAGCATTCATAAAATGTCCACTCGAGTTCTAGAATACAATCTGTACTGAAAATCAGTTTCAAGTCGAGATTCATGACTGAGTATCGTTCTGGAATCCGGGTCTCAGATTATAGACCTAGAACAGTTTTTAAAACCAGGCTATAGATCTATATCAGTTTTTAAGAATAGGTCATAGATTTAGATTAATGTTTTCTGTTTTTGAAAAATGTATGTATCTATGGATCTGCATCAAGTTTTTCTACACTGTTTTTAAGAACTGATAATAATTCTATATTAGTTCTATGAATAGAGCATAGATATAGATCAGTTTATAAGTACAGGTCACAGATCTACATCAGTTTTTAAGAACAGATCATATATACATACGTTTTTGAGAACGGTTAATACATCTAGATTAATTTTTCAAGAACAGATCATAGATCTAGGTCAAGTTTTAAGAACAGGTAGATTTAAACTCGTTTTTAAGAGCAGAGTCCTGATCTTATTATCACGTACAATCGCTGACAAAAGTTACTTAACCTTGTTCCTAAGGGATTATAAACTTTTAAATCTGCGTGCATGAATTTTACCATTGAAAAAAACTCGTGCATTCAACAACAAAATAGTTTATTTTAAAAAAAATGACTTCACTTGTACTAATGTTAAATAATTTTATAGGTGACCATAAAAGTTCATTGCAAAATCTCAAGAGTTTTATTAATTCATATGACCAGACAATTATATACCTCAAATGTTAATTTCATTACTGTTAAAGCTAATGTGGTTATGTCGACTTATTTTTTTATAAATCAAGATTATGACTCAATAAAGTGAATTACTCTTATTATTTTTTAAACATTTGTGCATCTTCCCTTCATTCCTATTCCCAATTACTAGAAGGTTTTATGTGACACCTACCGTTATAATCAAAAATGAGTTTGGTTGAGGTCGGAATGGTCTCATGAAATATACATCCGAAACTTTGGGTTTTAAAGATCGATATAGCATTTAAGTACCATTATGGTACTTCGGATTTCTTTTGGTAGGGTTACGACCGAACGAATTTCACGTCCTGTATTTGGACCCTCATGATACCAATTTTCCGAAACATCAGTCAGCAAATTCGGATGTACGTTTCTCTCTTTTGTTCTCTTTCCTTTACCTTTTACCTAGACACATTTAAGATTCGAGGCCTAGGTCTAGCTTTGACTAATTAATACCTAAGAAAACCTATATCCAGTATTAGGTAGATCTAGTCAGCTGATACATATTCCATTACCCCTTTGAAGTTACAGAGCTCAGCTTAACAAGTAATTTGGATTAGTTTTTTCAGGAAAAAGATCATGTCATCGTCACAACGTTAGTCCCGGTGGCATCTGAACAGTAAATGCTGTCACAATAATAAGATAATGCTCGAAGGACCATTCTGACCGAATCAAAATAGATTTGGGCACCAAAAACCACTAATAAGTATGTCTAGGTTTCAAGTACCTTTTTTTTTGTGCGGAAATCCCTTCGGATATCCCCCCCCCCCCCCCGCGGCGGGCGGTTATGACACTATCCTATGTAGAGGAAATGTGCAAAAACTTTTAAATAACTTTCATTTGGTACTTAATTATAATTATTTTTTTCTGAGCAGTCTCAGTGCTAAAATACTAGGATATCAATTGAAAAATTTCCATCATCATTGATATAGGTATTCATAATGTTGACTAATAGTTTGAAGAATCCCTCTAGCAATCTATTGCGAAAGTACCTTGTTATGATAAGATAGCATGAAAAGGTATACAGAACACGCATTGCACACTTGAATACTCTGTTATAAATAGGTGATGGTCGATGATACTTAATTTGCTATAGGTACTGCAGCGAATGCAGATCCTACAGTTTATAATATTTTTCATGATTGATTTATAAAGAAGCGTTCATTTATGAGAAGTACACAAACAGGGTATGTTAAAATCTACCGAAAATCCTATGGTGTTGCAATTTTATAAAATTAGTAATTTAAAAAACTATTTTTATTGAAAATCTACCTTTTTTATTCGTCTTTATTTAAAAAATATTGTTGCAATTTTTTTTTAATACTAATTTTAAAAACTCGTATTTTTGTAACGGAAGGTATAATATGAAATTGCTCGTAGTTCGTCAATAAATCTTATTTTTCGTTCAGTAAATAAAATGCATGTGTCTATGGTGTGGTTGATGTCGGTCGTCGGAGCTGCGTCTCTGGTGGTCGTAAGTGGTGCTGCGTGGTGGGAGTCTGCTGTGGTATATCAGATATACCCACGCTCCTTCAAAGATTCCAATGGTGATGGTGTCGGAGATTTAGCCGGTAAGATTTTTCACGTTATTTCTTCAACACATTTTCTTCTGCGCATTTTAAAAGATGTATTAAAATGTATTTGTGGAACTATTTAATTTTTACATGTTCCATATTTTTCATACCCGAATTTACCGTCACGGTACAAAATTAATATCCAGTGCGAAAATTATTTTAGGGTAATAGAGTTTCAATTTAGAGCATCCAACCTTTTTTTGACCACGGACCACTTTGACTTCATTATACTAAGCACGGACCACAAGGTTAATGAAAAAATACAAATAATATTTAAACAAAAAAGATTTGTTAAGCGTAGGGTGCTCGATGATGGTTGTTGTAAGCACCCCCTTCCCCAGCGAGCAAGATCACTTCGTAACTACCAACCTCTGGAGCGGTCACTGACCGACATCACGGACCAAACCTGGCTGATCGAGTTCGATTTCTGATGCACTCCACCACCTTTAGTGCAGGCAAACGAACTCGAACAACCAAGACTAAGTCTGCAGGCGGCTGGGGACGTGTGTTTGTCGCGTCTGTACAGAACCTAAATGGCGATGCTGCGATGAACCACACAGCTCATCCTTTGACTGCTGACGATGGGGAGGAAGGAACAGTTTCTTAGGATATTAGCAGATCATGAGCACTCTAGAGGAGGTGATTTTGGAAGTACCTGTTGAAGTGAGGCCTCGTATTCTAAGAATATGTTCTCATTTATGCTGCTACCATTTTTTGAAAATAGCAGTCTCGGCGGTACGATGCAATTCTGTTTGGTACCGCAATTTAAAGTTACAGTCAAATCAGCAGGATAGAACATCTTAGCGCTGAGACAAGGGTTCTCATCTGCAAGCTGATTAGTTTCAGGACTGGTCATACAAGGCCGAGAGTCTTGCAGTTCATCAGAAAAGTACTTGCGGGGTGTGACTTAGGCCCTGCAGGCAAAAAGGGTCAGCAACTCATGGACCGCAATGACACCCTGAAACAAAAGATAGCATCGGTTGCATTTGACTTGCTGGCCAACCACCGCGTCGATTAGGAGTTCCTCGGTACCACAGCAACTGCGTTTAGATCCATTCTAGGCACTAATGAGAATGTAACAGCTGTCTATGTGGTTTGCTTTAGCCTAGGGAGGCGCGTTGTCTACTGGTACTACGATGAATCTGTGGTACGTTCCGACTTAGTAACAAAATGAATGATACCAATAGTGAGGACGTTGGGGTGGTCTTGCGTGGCTAGGACTTTCTGGAGCTCCCTAGCCATGTCTTGTCATGGAAAACCCGGAATCTCTTCAGCCTATAGTGCTGCAGTCATTTTCAGATTCAAACTTTATTTTGGCGGACTCTAAATTACCTCTTGCGGACCTTTGCCCGTGGACCACTGGTCAGGGGGCCCGCGGACGACCGGTTGGGAACTTCTGGTTTAGAGGCATGGTACGAAATCATTCTGATAAGTACCTACGCGCCCTTATGTTCAAACTTGCTGTTACCCGCAGCTCCTCTATAACAACCTATTACCGGGTTAAAAAGAAGCCTATGTGCTTATCCAGATCCGGACAACCGTTCTGGCGTGATTACTCAAGTAACAAACATCCATCCATCCATTATCACAAACTTCACCATTATAATATTACTAGGAAATAAAATCCTACTACCCTACAGTAGGATTTCACACCATCCTAATCACCATATACAGATAGCTGCTCAAGCCTCTCTCTCCGGAGTAGGCAGAGCCAATAGCCCGCCATCTGCTACTGTCCTTATACACTTCACAAGCTTCTTGCTGTCATTAAATCTTTCATGCAAGCCCGCCGGTTTAGAGTGATTATGGCCTGCCTTTTTTCAATACGTCATAAATTTGATCAATGTATGTTCTGCGAGGTTGAAACGACATAACATTATCTTTAAATGTCACCAGGGATAACTTCCAAACTTCAGTATCTGAAAGACCTAGGGGTGGACGCGATTTGGATGTCTCCGATCTACAAATCGCCTATGTATGACTTTGGCTACGACATAGCGGACTACAAGGCCATCGATGAGGTGTTCGGTACTATGACAGATTTCGATATACTTATGTCATCGGCAAAGAACTTGGGTAAGTTTAATGGAACTCATACCACCTAGTTACAATAATTTTTATTTTTCAACACAGCAGGAATATACCGACCTCTCCTGCAAGCCGGTATAAGCGACCAAAGAGTTACTTTGTCAGTGCCACTTATAAATAAACATGTAAACCTGCCCAATTATTTCTTTAGGCGTGTATACAGCTACTGATTGACGGATTAGGCTCTGATACAGGCTTCGTTTTTTTTTTTTTTTTATATTTAGGACACGTCAATTTGACTTCACCTCGCCTGATGGTAAGCTGAAGGTAGTCTCAGGAAAGAGGGTCACCATTACATACACGTACCATGTTAACAATGGTGGCACTCAGCTTGACGGCCTCATCAGAAGAGGATTGTCGTCGCAGCACCGCGTGACACCCACCGGTCCCACTAGTGCTGCGACCACAACCCCCCTGCCCGGCTATGCACTTGCTGACCCCTGAACGCAATCAAACCGAAATTGGATTACTATAGAGGGTTTTCCGCAATCGTGCACGGTGGTACCCACCCGGCCGAATTTTGTGACAAATTTGTGTCATCAAATTTCTACCACCAGTTCTCGTTGTTAGGCGGTCAGACAGTAGTCGTTGCCATAAAACCTAAAATAAGGAGCGGGTCCCGGACTCCATAGTGCAAGTTTTAGATGCCTCCGGGAATCGGGATAGACAAAGAAAAGCTAAAAAACACATTTCTAATCATACTAAAGCCTCTTTAATTAACTGATCGTTTAAATTCGTAGTACCAATATTGTCTTCTAAATATTATCTTTGTATACAGGTATCCGTATCATCATGGATTACGTGCCCAACCATACGAGCAACGAGAGCGATTGGTTTACTAACTCGATTAACAAAACCTCCACCTATACTGATTACTATATATGGGCTAACGGCACGATGGACGAAAACAGTACGCGAGTGCCACCGAACAATTGGGTAAGTTTAGAAAGTTTCCTGATAATGATGCGAACTATAAAAGCAGGCAAAATGGTCACACGTGCTCAGGCACGAGAGGCACAGGCTGCTACAGTACCCGGCTATAGACTTGGTACGTGCGTCCTACGCTTTTCTACGGTTTCATATCTATTTAAAGTAGTTAATACGGATACGGGCTACAGTTTTAATATTTTATAAACAAGAGTTGTAACTGATCTATAAATATATCAAACTGTCAATCCGATGTACCATAGAGAGAACGCTACAAAATTGAAGCAAGCCGATCTAAGCCGAACTCTTACTCTTCTTCCTGACGATGAAAAGCCGGGTATTGTATCTACAATGAATTTTGATGGCCAAACTGGAAGGGCAGCGACCGTCCCTCGATATAGATATTAATTTCTCTTTTCCTTAGTCAGTCAGCTCCAAATTCCACCGGGGAATCTCGTTATAACCTTATAAGATCTAACCTGTACTTGTTCCCCAGGAGGTGTTTAAGGTCCAAGGCCTTAGACGCTACAGCTAACCTCATCGGCTAGTCAATGCATCTGCTAAACAACAAAGGCCCCGACTTTACACTCGGGGCTTATAGGTTGGACCGCAGGCGCTCCGCTAAAAGCCGACATACCAATCCAAAATAATAGGCAGTGGGTTCCATAGTGAAAATTTTGGACGCAACTGGGAACTCGCTATGAGGATGATGATGACTTGTATGTGTTTCCTAGGTAAGCATATTCAACAAGAGCGCGTGGGAGTACAGCGAAGTTCGCCAGCAGTACTACTTGCATCAGTTCGTGATTGGACAGCCTGACCTCAACTACCGTAACCCGACAGTGCGCGAAGAGATGAAGGTATTCTTGATCGTTTATTGCTTAACTAGCGGCCCGGGGGCCGGCTTCACACGGGTATAAGTTAAAACAAACATAATAAACAAATGTCTGGTCATACCACTTCCGCAGGCCCGGTAAGAAGGGAAGAGTGCTGGCTTGAAGTCGTAACGGATTACATGAATGGTCAATGATCTCTTACTATCAGGGATGCCGAAGGCAATATAAAGTGGCAGGGTAAAAGCTTGAACGAGGACCCCGGGCTCTGAGGAGATGGCGTCGGCTGCAACCGTGACTCGACGCTGCGATGATGATGATTATGAATCGGATAACTTAAATTAAGTTGTTGATCATATTTCAATGGCTTCCGATTTCAATTTTACTTCAAAATAAATTTAGATCGAAAAAAAAAAATATCCAGGATGGGACTTGAACCCGCGACCAATCCCTGTCTATAGCAAATACTCTGACCACCTGAGCTATCTGAATCTATAGCAAAAGTTAGTATACTAATTGCTTCAAAATGTCATTAAATCACTTCAAAATCTTCACATTTATAAGTCAAAGTCAAAGTCAAAAACCATTTATTCTGTATAGACCATTAATACGGCACTTAAAAACGTCAAAAAAAAGTTTGGCTAATGGACCACCGACCGGTTCGAAACGCGGCCCTGTCCTGAGAAGACTCCGGCAAGAAACTCAGCGGGCTGTTTTTTTTGGTCTATTTGCAAACATGTTTACTTAATTTAATTACAATATTTCGTTTGAGTAGCATAGTGAGAGAGCAAACAGTTCATATCCAAGCTTGTTTGTCGTCTAAATAGTCTTGAATCTTATAATAGCCTTTTTGGCAGAGTTTAGTTTAAATTTTGCTTTTAAATTTATGAAGAGGTAGATTCTTCATTTCACTAGGATGCTTGTTGTAGAAGCGTATACAGTTACCCTGAAAGGAATTACTGATCTTGTGGAGTCGACTATTACATACCACAAGATTGTTTTTATGTCTAGTATTTACGTTATGTATATCACAAAGTCTTAAAAAATTGGAAATGTTTCTTCTAACACACAAAAGATTTTCAAAAATATATTGAGACACTACAGTTAGAATGTTTATTTCTTTGAACTTTTCTCGGAGGGAGACTCTTGGGCCTAACTTACAAATTGCCCGCACAGCCCGCTTTTGCAATACATACTTTTTAATTGTAAGGATTTACAGTACGATTAAAATTTTCAGAATGTGCTACGTTTCTGGCTTGACAAAGGTGTATCTGGGTTCCGCATCGACGCGGTCAATATGCTATTTGAAGTTGATCCAGCACTGTATGGAGGTGTCTACCCAAATGAACCACTATCTAGTACGTTCTCAATTCAATAAATTAATCTATTGCAGTTTACTGCTGGACATAGGCCTCTCTCATCCAATGTACACCATAGCATCTTCAGTTATTGCTTACCGAAACTAAAAGGTTCTTTGTAAACTTGCCATATTCTCGAAACTTTTTAACCGACTTCAAAAAAAGGAGGAGGCTTCGCAATTCGACCGTATAATTTTTTTATGTTGAATGTCATTCTATATATCAAGAAGCATTCTTTTAATTAAATCAGCCCCTGTATAGCCCTGGGGCTTTGAGGGCTTACTCGGGGTGCCCGGCAATGGACACTTGGGGAGGACACTGTGTGGTTTTAGTCGGTCCGATTCCGATACACCCATCTCAAAAAAATATATGATGTACATTACTATGTAAACTTCCAACGATAATTGGTTTGAACGAGATCTAGTATCTTTTTTTTTAATACGTCATAAATGGTAAACTGCAATTTACCTTTCATTCAATCAACTCAAATATAAAAATTAAAAAAAAATACATTATTATGTTACTTGCTGCTACGGAACCCTTATTTTTTTAATTTTGCCATAGCGCATGAAAATTAGTCATATTGTTTTTTTTTTTTTTGTATGTATTTGACTTATTAAATATATATAAAATTCCAGATGCTTCTGGCTATGGACCTGATGACTACGAGTACTTAAACCACATATACACAAAAGACCAGAATGAAACCTACAACGTCGTATACGATTGGAGGGCAGTTCTCGATGAATACACAGACGAGTCCAAGATCATGATGACGGAAGCTTACACTGATCTGGACCTTATAATGCGTTACTATGGCAACGCCACCAACGACGGCTCTATGCCGTTCAACTTCGTATACTTAGGAGAGATGACAGCGACTTCCACAGCTAATGATATGCGAGATATTATAAACAAATGGATGACAGCCATGCCTGCTGGCAAAATTGCTAATTGGGTGGTAAGTTTTGTTATCTATCATCATTTAGCGTTATTCTCTGTCACATCCGAGGGTTTCACCTCGGAGCCGGCGTCCGCTTACGTTTACCTTTTGTTTTCGCTTATAGGACTTTTATGGGAGCGACCCAAGCGACACAAAGATCTACGAAGCCCAAGCCAACCTAACCCGCTAGCCGGTGGGTGTGTAATGTTTGGTATAATAACAAATGCTCTAATTTCACTTGAAATAACGTTCATATGATATAATTTTTATATGCTATAATGTCAAGTAACCTAAATTCATATGACCTAATGTTTTATAATCATCTAATATTCCTATAATATAATAACATTTAGTATAACGTTCATTTTATATAATTTTCAATACGTATAAATATTCTTTTTATATAAAATTCATTTAACCTGATGTTCTTTTGACCTATAGCTCGACGGAGCCCCGCTTCGTGGGGCATCTACATCTGGGTGGTTTATAAAAGAAACCACGAAGACTAAGACGGGAGCGCCGCTTCGCTTCGCTCCCGCCTTAGTCTTCTAACCTAACCCATCCAAGTCGGATTGCTCTGAGTCGGGATATTAACCATAATTAAAATTGTATCAGATTTTCTAAATTATATTAAATGTTACTTAAAGATTATGAGTATTATAGTAAATGAATAATATTCTGAATTAATATTATGTCAAATGTGCATTAAAGGAAATGTTCATTATATCATTATGAAATTAGATAAAATGAAATTATATCAACAATTCATTATCTCAATTGATCGCTATAGTAACCAAAAGTAAATTAACTGAAATAAGGTCAAGTGAACGTTACATTTTTAGGGATTTTCTTTAGAAAAGCCCTATTGCTATCGAGTTGTCGTCGTCGTCGACGTCGTCGTTGCCAATTTTCTGTCACGGTTTTGGGTATGAAGGAGATAAGCTATCGAGTTGCTGTTTTCGGTAATAGATTCGTGCTGGGGTGAACCATTGCAAGATAAAAAAAATCGCAAAAAAAATAATCGCAAAATCGAAAATCCCTTGTATTCGGCTGAGCTCGTCTCAGGAATTCAACTTGTTTGTTAATATATCAACCATTACACACCCCTAGCCGGTATACCTGCTGATAGACGATGTAGGCTCTAGCGCAGGCTTTTCTCTTGTGGTTGGTAGTTCAGACGGCAGTTGCTCACACAAAAGCCGCATTTTTTTTCTACGTGGAGAATGCTGTTACGCACGGCACCTCCGGGGCAATAGCCGGAGAAACCCCACAGTGCGTCATGCCCTGCGCCTTGTCGGGGGGCCTGAAACTATGCGAGAATATTTCTCTGGCGACCCCCCTAGCCAACTTGAAGGAGTAGGAGTCGCTCACGTAAATGTCAAAATCAACTAAATAATCAAGTTTAAGGAGAGCGGACTCCGAGCTTTAAAGTGCAAGCTTTGGGAGCAACCGGGATTGGCTGTCAGATGAAGAAGAATTCATAAATATGTGCTATAGATATAAATGCAAGAATATATCCCTCTAGTGAAGGCAGAGACAACAGATGGCCATCTATTTCTGTCATTAAATACGTCACAAGCTTCCTTTACTGTTATTAAATGCGTTTGTGTTATGCGTTTCCATAGATATAAGTTATTTTGATGTGTGTATAATCTTTGCAGAACGGCAACCACGACCAGAGCCGTATGGCGACGAGGTACGGCGTCAACAGAGTCGATGCGATGAATATGTTGGCCCTACTGCTCCCAGGAGTCACGATCACCTACCAGGTACCGTACCGTCATGCATTTCTATGAAGTTGTAATGGAATTGAAAAAGAACCAGGCCCTTTTTGTCGCCCCTAACGCCGCCGCTACTGCATATAGTCTACTTTTTATATCGGTAATAGATTATATTCAATATTCTAGGACAAATTACACAACGCCATCTAGACCCAAACTAAGCAGAGCTTGTCATATGGGTTCTAGAATGCGGATAAACATTCTTAAATACTTTTTTTGTAAATAAATTCATATTATACATAGAAACACCCAGACCAATGCAAATATACATATTTGCACTGAGCGGGAATCGAACCCGCGACCTCTGACTTAGCAGTCAAACACACTACCGCTGCGCCACAGAAGTCGTAAAATTGGTTTCATGGTAGCCCCTTTAATCACCTTTTTCTCTGTAGACTTCACTAGTAACTTACCATCTGGCGGGGTAAGTCATATTATCATATTTAAGGGTCCGTTCGTTAGTGGTTAAGGAGTCGGCCGATCGAGAGATCCCGGTTTCGAATTCTGGCCATTACCCTACCCATGTGAACCCACTCCTAACATATACAATATTTAGCTAAGCTCGAGAGGCCCTACCGAAGGTAACCCACTGCTATCAAGCAATGTTTACTTAGCTGGAGGGGTTATACGAGGGTCAAACTGAAAGTTCTTAGAAAATCAAAAACTGATTACATTAGCCAGTTATTAGTTTTATTATATCTTTTCAAAATATTGTCCATTCACGTCAATACACCGCTGCATGCGATGGAACCACTGGGAAAAGCACTTTGCCCACTCGTCCTTAGGGGTCTCTTCAATGGCATCGCGATACGCAGCCACCGCTTCTTCAGCATTCATAAACCGCTTTCCTTTAAGTTTTTCTTTAATTTTTGGAAATAAATAAAAATCACAAGGCACGAGGTCGGGGCTATACGGCGGGTGACTCAACGTTTCAGTAATTCAACGTTTGATGTCGCCAAATAGTCGATCGTTCGCTTGGCGGTGTGCGACGAGGCGTTGTCGTGGTGAAGGAGGATCCTACTGCGAGGTCGTTTCTCTCGAACTTTTTCCAAGACAAGTGGCAAACAATTGGTAGTGTACCATTCTGCAGAAACTGTTTTTTGATCCTCTAACACAATTGTTACGAAATGACCTATCCTTCCAAAGAACGAGGCCACCATTTTTTTTCCCGTACTTCGATCTCTCTTCACTTTAGTTGGCAACTCCTCGAAAGGAAACACCCACTGAGCAGATTGTCTTTTGGTTTCAGGATCATAACAGTAAATCCAGCTTTCGTCACCTGTTAGTATGTCGAACACAGCATTAGAGTCACCTCCGTTAAATCTTTTAATCATTTTACGGCACCAATCCACACGATGGAGTTTTTGAGCCTCAGTCAAATTATGAGGTATCCACCGGGCGCAAAGCTTCCTGACCGCTAAATGTTCGTGGAGGATTTTGTGCACTTGACTCATACCGATGCCTAAGCTTGTCCGAATCTGCTGATAGGTCACTCTTTTGTCAGTCTCTATCATACGCCGCACAACACAGATGTTATTTTCAGTCGTCGCCGTAGAAGGCCGTCCCTCACGTAAATCATCAGTGAGATTAGTGCGACCACGTTTAAACTCATTAAACCAGTTGTAAACAGTCGCACGAGATGGGGCTTCATCGTGAAAGGCCAATCGTAGTCTATCATAACTTTCTTGTTGACTTAAATGACCTCGAAAGTCATAAAAAATCATTGCACGAAAATTTTCTCGTGTTAAATTCATGTTAACGTGACACAGACAATTTTCAATTTGCCGCCAAATCGTAAAACAAATGATAAATGAATGAAATATATACTCAGTAATATTGGCAAAGAGTTCTATTTTCAAATTTTAGAATTATTTTTTTATTATATTGTTTTTATGTGGCCAGTTCTAAGAACTTTCAGTTTGACCCTCGTAGGAGGAATACTAGAAACTTCGGTTACCAGTATTCTAAAAAAAATCGGTTGTCTGTAAAGCCGGTTTACTGACGATAGTTGAACGTGACAACTTCATAAGAAAATACTGATGGAATGGTTGCATTTTTCAAAAGAAAATTTTAATTTTATTTGTTTAACCACAGATTGGTTATAAGAATTCACTACACTTCATACTTGACGAAAACATGTAAATGTATTATTGTATAGCAGCTGTCCACGCGGACGCATCGCTCACTCAAGTAGGAGAGAGACAGATGTCGAACGCTGCCGAACGCGGAGGCCGATTGTGCCTCTTTGTCGCTCTCGCTTGCACTTCAAGCCTTAAATGGAACGCCTCATTTTTTGGTGCGTGCAGCCGGCTCCATCGAATTATAAGACGTTGTCGCGTCAAAAATATTAACGTAGTCTTCCACAAATTTATACGTTTCCCTCACTCCCCAGGGTGAAGAATTAGGTATGACTGACGGAGAGGTCAGCTGGGAACAGACTCAAGACCCTCAAGCTTGCAACACAGACGATCCTGTCAACTACAAATCCAAAAGTCGTGATCCATGCCGTACACCTTTCCATTGGGACGCGACCGCCTTCGCTGGCTTCACTGAAGGTAATTCAACGTGGCTCCCGGTCGCTTCGAACTATGCCACTGTGAACGTGGCCGTAGAAAAAGCGAACAATCGGAGTCATTATACGGTAAATATATACTTATTTAACTACTAGGACTAACTAACAACTAGGACGAATGTCTAAAGCGGCACTAGTAGGTTCGCATCAAATTTGGTTAGGCAGGGAGGGGTACTTGGGTAGTGAAGGTGAGTGTTGATGTACATCAACAAAAGGGGCCCCTTCTAAACCTACACTTGGGTCGCAAGTCCCAGGCACTGTCCCGAGTTCCCAACTCAGCAACGCGATGGACCCGGCACCCGCACGGAGAATCCATGGATTGCTAAGAATATCGGTCTACACACATACAGTCAACGACAAAAACGGCTTAACAAATTCTTATTTATTGATCACCTTAGCTCTTAAAGCTTTCATAAAATAATACACAAAACATGAAACGTAATAATTGCGTCCCCTGGAGATTCTAAAACGTTATCATACGTCAACTATTGGTTCATGTATCCCAATGTAAAAAAGGTTTGTTAAAATTTTAGTGTATATCAACTTTTCTCATTGATAGTCGGTTCAAGCCCGACTTAACCGGCCCCGCTGGCCGGCGGGAGGGTATTCGAAGGGAATTCCGCACGAAAAAAATAAAATAAAAGGTACATAGGAATAGTATTATTCCAAGGGGGCCATCTCGAAACCGGAGATGGCCCAGGGTCAGTCGGGGTGCGAGGGATATGCTCTATGGGCAACCTTACACCCCGGCGTCTTAAGGCCCGAGACGGCGTGCGGTTTTAGTCGGTTCAAGCCCGACATAACCGCCCCCGCTGACCGGCTGATCCGAAGGGATTTCCGCACGAAAAAAAAAAAGATACTGTCAGATTTAAAGCTTGAAGCCTGATTCACACAGTGGGCCACTCCAAATCAATGTTCCTACTCCACAGTATAGTTAAATTATTTGATAGAACATTGAATTATTACTGGATCAAAACCCCGAAATAAAGATTTAAAAAAAAAAATTAATGGCAGCGTCAATTTATCGTTGTAACTAGCTGACCCGGCAGACTTCGTACTGCCTCAATCGGTAACAACTTCCATATTTATTCACCTTTGAAACCTTCTCTGGACCTCCACAAATAATTCAAGACCAAAATTAGCCAAATCGGTCCAGCCGTTCTCGAGTTTTAGCGAGACTAACGAACAGCAATTCATTTTTATATATAAGAGAAGAAGAAGAAGATATAGACTTTGAGTCGACAGTGTTGGCGCATGTTGGGCCAATGTTTTAAGCTGAAATTTCACAATGGCGTTTCATTTTTCTTGCAGTTCTACAAAGATGTTGTTGCCTTGAAACATACAGCCGCTGTGAGCACCGGCGCTTTGGAAACCACCGCGTTGACAAGCAATGTCCTCGTCATTACCAGGTATGTATTATATTATGCACTAGCTGATAACCGCGGCTCCGCCCGCGGGGATGTTGGTTATCCTGACCAAAAGTAACCTTGATAAATCTATTACTTACTCATTTACCTATACCTAATATAAGTATGGATTTTAGAGCTAAGGGTAACTTGTGGAATGTGTTAAGCTACTTTTGTTGTTGACTTTCTGGCTCTTCTGTACTGGCTATCTCTAGCGTCGGTAGGTTAGTGGTTAGGGAATCGGTCTTACGATCGAGAGGTCCCGGGTTCTGATCCTGGCTATAACACTACTGACGTGAACCCTCTCCTTATTCATGAAATTTAGCTTAGCTAGAGGGGTTAGGGCAAATAGCCGTCATTTCGCTTACTAATATTAGTTAACCTTTTTCTTCAGGTTATGAGCTATCTCTATGCCAAATTTTGGAAATAGGTTCAGCGGTTTAGGCGTTAAAGATACCAGACAGAGTTACTTTCGTATTTATTATATTAGTATGGATGATTATGATCATTTCACCTACATGTATTCTGGTCTTCTACGGATACCAATACTAATAATTTACAAACATGCAATTGCAGGTCTCTCACTAACGGATCAGTGGTTGTGGGACTCATCAATTTAGCAAGCACCGCACAGACCGTGAGCCTCAGCAACATAACTGCAGTGCCAAAAACCATGAAAGTGGCCGCTACGGGCAGCGCGTGCGCACTTGAGAAACAGTAAGAATCTCTTCATATTCAAACTCTCATCCCCGGCCCGCTCGACGTAGCGGACGGCCTTAGGGTCATACATACCTACTCATAATATTCGAGCGCGACGAAATTAACTGATTTCTTTTAAGTTAGGGTTTTAAGCAAGGCAGGGTTCCTTAAATAGCTTAAAAATAAAAATCTAGGATTTTTGCAATGTTTTGTTTCGTGCGGAAATCCCCTCTGATACTCCCGGCCAGCGGGGGAGGTTATGTCGGGTTTGAACCGACTAAAACCGCACGCCGTTTCGGGTCTTCAGACGCCGGGGTGTAAGGTATAAGGCATTTCCCTCGCACCCCAACTGACTAATTTACATCAATATTTTGTGTACAGGGCCACAGTGGCGAAGGCAGATGCTTTAACTTTGCCGGCATACTGCGCCATCGCTTTGGAAAACGACGCCTTCCGAATTACAACGGCTTCGATTTTAGTTTATTTTATTTTGTTTGTCTTATATAAATTTGTGTACTGATTCTATGTGTAAATTAAATTCAAAAATATAAATTTTAAAAAGTAAAATTGATTAGCTAATAGCATAAGTCAAGTCTATTCTTATGTAAAAAGTTAAATCATTGCTACTAGAAAATAATGACGTTGTAAAGTATTCTTATTATTGAAGTTAGCAATAATCAATTATTTATTTAATAACCTCATTTGGCGAAGTTTCACTATTAGATTAGTTATTAACTTATTGTAAATCGTAATAACATTAGGTAATGATAAGAATAAATATTATATATTAATGTAAAAACAACTATATAAAATAAATTATATCTATGTGAATATTTTGAATGTTATTTCGTACTATCCTTTAAAAAATGTTAGAAGTGATGGGGTGTCCAACCCCCAAAAATTATTAAAATTTTGTGAGGAGATCCACAGACACTCCTTGTCTCTCATACTGCATTGCCTTAGTTCCTCACATCTAGCATTTTACAAATTAAACAATCTAATATTTTGATCATTCATCCAATCGGGGGGCAGGGTTCTCTCCCGCTCCCTCTCCGCCGTCTCTATCGCGCGCATAACCTGCTCGCAGAAAGAGGCACTTGCTCCCGTCGGAGACCACGGCCCTCACCATGGTCTCCAACGAGAAAACGTCCACAACCAGGACCGCAACGAGATCCCGGCGTTGACTCGCCCACGCAGGGCACTCCACCAGCGTGTGGAGCGCCGTGTCTTCGCCAGGATCCTCGCAGTGCTGGCACTGCGGCGTTGTCTCCTGGTGGATGCGCCACACATACTTACCGAAACACCCGTGTCCGGTAACCATCTGGTACATCCGGTAGGAGAGGTCCCCATGGTCCCTCTCCAACTACTCCTTCATGATAGGCCTCACCGTCGCAATGGTGGATTCCCCCACCTTAGGTGCTCAAGTCGCACCCTCCATGTCTGACCGCTGAGCCCTGATTTCTCGGGGCTCCGGCCTATGGCCCCGCTCCAGCGCCTCCTTGCGCCACTGGTACAGCAACGCAAGGGCTCTCGCTTCCAAGTCCCATGAAGGGGTCTCGGCTAGGCGACATGCCACCTCGACGGAGATCGTGCGATACCCCCTGATGACTCTGACGGCCATCGCTTTTAACGGGCTGTTTAGAACAGCCACGTTGCGGGCCGCCAGAGTCTCCGCCCATGCGGGGGCCATGCTTCGCACGATCCCCAGGTACAGTCTCCTAGTGGGGGCGTTGGGTCCCTTACCGTTGGGCATCAGCCGCGATAGCGCGGCCGCAGCCACCCTCAGTTTCGGGACCAGACTTCGGAGATGTGGTCCGAAGTCCCATCGGCTATCGAGTACGAGCCCAAGGTACTTCGTCGTGGGCTCGATGCCGATGCTTACGCCCCCTACGGTTATGCTGGTTCGCGCAGGTGGCCCCCTCCGAGGCCCGTGAAAACACATAGCCTCGGATTTGTGGAGAGCCACCTCGAGTCCCAGCCGCCGTATTCGACCCACGACTAGAGCAACCCCTGCCGTGGCCTTTAGTGCCGCGCTTCGGTACGCTGCTCCCCACGCCTAGCTGTAACGAGGGTGTCGTCAGCATAACAAGTTATGCTGACACCCTCGAGCAACGGACCGCGCATCGTATCCGATGTTCCAAAGGAGTGGCCCTAGGAGCGACCCCTGTGAAACACCGCACGATACTACTCGCCGCCCTGCCCCTAGCCAGCTCGGGTAAATTATGGCCCTCTCGGATAGGTTTGCCTCGACAACGCGGCGGAGGTAAGGAGGCACTCCGTGATACGCGAGAGCCTCCCTAACGCAGCTCCAGGGTAGGCTGTTGAAGGCGTTAGCGATGTCGGGAGACGCCGCCACCATCACCCCACCCCGCGAGACTACTTCCTCCGCCAAGCGCCTAACGCGCATGATCGCTTCCACGGTGGAGCGCCCCCGGCGGAAACCGAACTGGTTGTCCGCCAGATCTGGCCCCACGTTCGTGAGATGCTCGACGAGGCGGCCCTTCGCTTTGTTCGTGCCCTTATAAATCACGACAAGGGCACGAACAAGGACACCGAAAACGACGGAGTGGCTAGTGCCACTCCGTCATGAGGACCGAAGAGTAGTGGAGGGTGAAGAGGTGAGATCGCGGTCTCACTCGCGGTCGCTTAAGGCCGTCATCCAGCAGGTGGGGAAACCGACGCGGACAATGGCTCCGTGGCGTCGACAGCTGGTACCGACAATGAGTCAGTATCCAGCCGAATGGAGATCGAGGAGGGTCTCAGTCGAAAGCGGCCACGCTCGGGTGGACCGCCCCGTGACCAGAGCAGAAGCCCCGAACAACGGGCGACCTCCTCGAGCGAGGACGATCGGCCGGCCAAGTTGGCGACTTCGGCGAGCAGAGCGCCGAAACCACCGGTACTCGTCCCGCCACTACCCAGTGGCAGGGACCAGGACGTTCCCGCGCCGAGAGAGCTCCTTTCGGCGCTGATTGTTACCTTTATTTTGGCTTTACGAGTATATATTACTTGCTGTCTTATTGGGACCATGCGAGATAAGATGAGATTTTCTACAAAATTTAGTCAAATTTGATTTGAACACAAAGATTTGCATACTTTTTCAGATATGAAGGATTTATATTGGGAAGAAAATGCTCACTTAATAAGTACTTGAATATTGGTTACACAACATATATTTGTGATTTGCAAGCAAAGTGGAAACATTCCTAATAAACAAAAATAGGTTCACTCTCTATTATTTCATATAAAAAATATATATTTTGTACCCAGTTAAAAAAACCTTAAACAGAATAATTTAATTAGCGTAATTTTATTCTTAAAACAATGATTATTACCATCACAAGTCAAACAGGTTGTTCAAAAATCCATGGCACCTTCCAAAAAACATAAGCAGTCCACTTTGTTAATAACTAAATCAAAATCTTTCTTTGCTATAATTTTCCTCTTGTTTGTGGCTGTGTAAGCATAGGTTTCTTTTGCTATAGTTTCCAAAAATAATTCCTGAGAAACAAAAAAATCTACAAATTAGTGTTTCAAAAACCTGACATATTGTAACCTAAAAAACTATTTGTTTGAAATGTGTTCTATTTTCAGCTATTTTATATAGATACAATAAAATGAAGTTATAGATGGATAGAGGTAGGTGGAAAACTCAGGAACAATTAAAACAATTGAGCACATGCTCAGCATTAACTAGCAATCAGTAAGTTTTTATTGTAGCATTTACACCAGAGGTTGGAAAATCAGATGGTACTCGCTCCCATAGAAGCTGTATAAGGCAAACTAACAGGAGGAGAAGGAGTTAGCTCCAGACTCCAAAGTGAAAACATCAGATGCAACTGGGAAGAATGCTAAGCGCAAGAAGACCCAATCTAGGATGATGATTATGATTTTGCATACTATTGTTTGTGTACCACTACACTGTAAAGTTGTTTGACATAATTTGCAGTGTCTGCTACAGGCTGATATTTACTTATAGGCTTGTTCTCGTATTTGGTCATAATAATTATATGTGAGAGGCAACACTATTTAGTGTTAAGAGCATAACAGTTACACTCGATTTTATATATCATGAATAAGTGTGGCAGAATTTGGGTACTATAAATGTACACGCGGATAGCTTGAACGTTTAAGATAAAATAATTATACTGACCGTAGCTTTAGTAACTAAGAAAACCGCGTCTCCAGACACAACACTGACATCCGGATCCATTTTCATTATATTCTTTACCCTAGCGATAGGTAACCTCGTTGATCGTATAGCTTCACTCTTATTCTGAACTGGAGGCCTCTTCTCATCCACTACTTGCTCATCTAAGTTTATTTTTTCCGAATCTTGTATCGTGTTTATATTTGTATCTAGTTCTGTAGGTTCTGTGTTCTGGTGTTCACTGTCAAGATAGTGTTCCGATTCCTCAATCATGTCCGATATGTCTACATCATCGTAGTGTTCTTCATCAGCCATAATTATTAATTAAATGATCTATAATTAGGTAAAATTCAATATTTTCGTTCAATCGGAGCAATTTAGGCGCGATCGGCAGCCAACAATAATATACCTTGACATTTAATAGACAGCTGACAAAATTGTCAAACAAAAATGCAACAAGTAAAACACTTCGTTCTGAAAGTTCTGATAATGAAACTTTATATTAAAGTAGGGTAACATTAGGTACATCGATTTTAACAAATACTTTTCATATTTGGAACTACTGTATTTTAAATTACAGTGATCCACGAACGCTTGCAATAGCAAAGCCCACATACCCGTTGCCACAGAAGGGAATATAAGCAGGATATAAGGATAATAAAAGAGAAAGACACCAAAGGCGATATACAGACTATTTATAAAGATTTAGATCGAAAAAAGAGAACATCTAGAACGGGACTTGAACCCGTGACCAGTACCTTACAGGGGGAATGCTCTGACCAGCTGAGCTATCTAGACACATTCCAGATATTCGAAATTCTCCGATATATATATACGTCTTAAGGCGACGCTGGAGCTATCTACCGTAATTCTTGCAAACTACGGAAACAATGAATAACTTTACAGTCATTTTTAAACATTGTTTTTTGATGACTCCGCCTAATTAATTCAATTAAATTTTTAAGCATTTTGTATGCTTACTTTTTCGCATCAGGCGAAGTCATCAAAAAACATTGTTTAAAAGTAAGCATCAAAATGCTTAAAAAGGAGAATGGGCAAAATGTATGAGCTTTGGTCTACCTACTCAACACCAACGCCATCTATGCCAAAAAATTGAGAATATTTTAGCGAATCAATAACCAATAGTCAAAAAGTGCTAGGGGCTGGCAATATTTTGAAAAAAAAAGTAAACAATAGGTAAAAATAAAACACCGGTGACTAATTAATAATGTTACATGATATTAGTGTCTATAATTACATTATTCATGTGCGCGGCAGGCGGTACGACAGCTTCCTGATGGCGTGCCCAGCTTATATACCACAAGATTGATATGACATGTGCACATGTCCCAATTGTTCGACGTCCAGTCAAACACGTACAATAATAGTACTTCAAAGCGTCTCATCCTTCAATCTCTGTGTTTACTAACTATACTCGATGTTATACTCATTGATATCATCGAGTTCATTGTCTCTGTTACGACGCGTGCAACTTGAAGTCACGTTTGAACCTTCCGTTTACTACTTCCACTACCCGTCTTACAATTGTAACAAAACGAGACTTATTTGCTTGGTCTGTGGATAGCTGCGTACTGCTTCTATCCTTGCTGGGTGGCATGTGTGCTTCGTAACCGCATGCTTCTAAATCAGGTAAAGCGTCTCTGAAGCCGCAATCCAAAATAAACACGTCATTCGCTGAATAAAATCAATGAAAAGCACTGTCATGATCATTTAAAAGATTGCTCATGATCGTGGAATCTGATGTAGTGGCTGCATAAGGGCCAGTTGTTGCTACATACTAACGGCTTCAGCCAATTCCTGTACTTACAATACGCGCCACACAACTTTGCGCCTATGAAGTTAGCTAAATATTCAAGGTTGCGCAGGTACGTCGCGAACAAAAGTACTAAATATAAAAATATATCTTATACTAAATATCTAATACTGTTTTTGCTACGAATAATGTTTTCGTGCAATATTGATTAACGATTAGGTACTATACAATATACCGCGTGGGCCGCCGCCGCCTCCTTCTGCGAGCATGTAATGCTCGCGAAGGAGGTGGCGGAGCGCGCCCGGGAGAGACTTAGAACTCTCCCGGTCCGCCGAGCTCGCAACTTGCTCGCCGCGCGTCGCAGGCGACTCGCTTAACGACCTCCTTCCTCCATGAGCGCAGGCCTGGGGGTGGCGGGTGAGGCCACCTGTCACCCCAGCAGAAGCAGGCCGGGACGGTGGGGCGACTAGCGCCCCTCCCCCAAACCGGGGCAAGACGGGGACACCGTGGTTCCCAAACCCGAGGGGGCCATCTCGAAACCGGAGATGGCTCAGGGTCAGTCGGGGTGCGAGGGATATGCTCTATGGGCAACCTTACACCCCGGCGTCTGTAGGCCCTAGACGGCGTGCGGTTTTAGTCGGTTCAAGCCCGACATAACCGCCCCCGCTGGCACGCGGGGGGGTATCCGAAGGGATTTCCGCACGATAAAAAAAAAAAAAAAGGTACTATACAATATACCTCCTCAGTACCGTAGTCATTCTAATGTACTTAATTGAATTATGTTTAATATTTAATCTTTTAAGGTAGCATACAAATAAACAATTTACCTGGAGTAATTTCCAGTACCCACACATATGTTTTGAATAGAACTATATACCTAGATAGTACTGCAATACATCGGGTATTATTCAGCTCTAAATTTCCAGAAGATAGATAAAATCTATCTTAGAGGCGTACATAAAACAATTTTCCTTTAATCTATATAGATAGATTATAGATTATAATTACTGCTGGTAGAAATTTGATGACACAAATTTGACACAAAATTCGGCCGGGTGGGTACCACCGTGCACGATTGCGAAAAACCCTCCATAGTAATCCAATTTCGGTTTGATTGCGTTCAGGGGTCAGCAAGTGCATAGCCGGGCAGGGGGATTGTGGTCGCAGCACTACTGGGACCGGTGGGTGTCACGCGGTGCTGCGACGGCAATCCTCTTCTGATGAGGCCGTCAAGCTGAGTACCACCATTGTTAACATGGTACGTGTATGTAATGATGACCCTCTTTCCTGAGACTTTACCTTCAGCTTACCATCAGGCGAGGTGAAGTCAAATTGACGTGTCCTGAATTCAAAAAACAATAAAAAATGACTTTAATGTGGCAAACGCTTGAAATAAATAACACAAAGAATTATCATTTTTACAATTCTTATATTAAGTGGGTACCTTGTCAGTCATCTGAATCGGTGTCCATGAAAGAAACGCCTTCTATGCCGGTATTTGATTGACTGGTACTAGGTCCTGGTATACTAGGTATCTGGCCCTCTTCAGATTCAGATTCTTCAGTCTCTTCCGACTCATCACCGCTATCTACTATGTCGTCAGCTAGTATTATAAATTATTCGGTGAGAGTGTCTATTACAGAATCAGAAGGCCTGTACTGCGTCTCTACTTCTTTTGCCTTTCCATGTAAGGCTGCCCCATTTGGTCACATTTTTGCGCACTAGCTCCATGACACGGGTAATATTAAAGGTGACATTATGTTGTGCCACATGTCCTTTAATTGCCGCCCAAGCCATTTCTATTGGGTTTCAATCTGGGTGGTAGGGCGGCAAGCGTAGCACGGTGTGCCCACTCTTTTCTATTATTTTGTCAATTTCATAATATTTTTTTTTTCTATATTTCTAACAATGAGCTCATACAACTTTGGCTTCAATATTTTCTCTTCGAATGCTATGCCTTTTGATGAGAGCCATTCAGTCATTTCTTGCTTTTTCAAATTCGAGTTTGGCGCCAGTTGTTCTACCTTATTGTGATATGGAGCATTATCAAGAATTACTACCGACTGTGGGGGTAAATTCGGTATTAGTTGAGTTCTCAGCCATTTTGCGTAGGGGAGATAAGCCTAAATCGGGTACCCCGCCTAAATCGGGTATGCTTGTTTGTGTGCGTGTTACGTCTATTAGTGAGAATGTACGAGTGCAGCGAGGTGGCGTGACAGTCGGCCGATCACAGGCAGTCGGCCACAAAGTACTTTTACAGTCGGCTCTCCGCTGTGACGCAAGCGCTTGCAAGGTAAGATTGAAAACAATATTTTTGATGGTTTTACTAAAAAAAAATGACTTTTGGTAACAGTGAATACTCAAATATTGTATGGATTATGTTTACTTAAGTTTTGTGTTGTGATTTTGTAAGGAATTATGCATCTAAATTAAAAAAACTTGTGGCATTCCTGCATTTGGTTTTGAGGTTATGGCGGTTAAAAATAAAAACATGCGTTTGGGCATAACGGGTAGGGGTAAAACGGGTATGTACCCGATTTGCCCTAGTATGGTCATGTAAGTAGTTTGGGTGGTTGAAATGAGGTTTTAATTAAGATTTTTGGTTTGTTTTATTCTAGATGGTTAATAAATATAAAAGAAAAACCTCTAATGCATCATGGGACGAGGCAGTTATGAAACTTGCTATGGAAGAAGCTAGCAAAACCTCAGTGAAAGGTGCGGCTAAGAAGTACGGTATAAACTTATCCACGTTGCAGCGGCACATCAAAAAAGGATGCCCGAAGAAGAAACTTGGCAGGTACACAACTGTATTCACGGATCCTCAGGAACTCGAGCTTCTTGAATATGTGTTTCATATGGAAGGTTTGTTTTTTGGACTGACCAAGAAAGAATTCTTAGAACTCGTGTACCAATATGCCGAAAACAACAATATTCCACACCCATTCAAAAATGGAATGGCAGGTGAAGATTGGTACATTGGGTTTAAAGTACGACATCCTGATTTAAGTCTACGCCGTCCAGAACCGACGTCATTAGCACGCGCTAGGGGTTTTAACAAACCACAAGTACAGAGGTTTTTCGATTTGCTAGAGGGAGAGATCGATAAACATAAAATTGACGCGACGCGCATTTACAATGTTGACGAAACTGGAATTCAGACTAATAGCAACAAGCCGCCTAGAGTTCTTAGTAGATCAGGAAAAAAACAGGTTGGTGTGATATCTAGTGTCGAGCGTGGTAAACTCACAACAGTGGTTTGCTGTTGCAATGCAGCAGGTGCGTTTATACCCCCATTTTTAATCTTTGGGAGAAAGCGAATGGTGCCAAGACTTCTAGATGGCGCTCCACCTGGATCAGTCGCAAGCTGCACAGACAACGGCTGGATAAATGGCCCAACATTCTTAGACTGGCTTCGACATTTTGTGGCTATGACTAGGCCAACTAGTGAGCAAAAAATAATTTTAGTAATGGACAATCACGTGTCACATAAATATTTAGAAGTCCTGGATTATGCTTCAAAGAACCATGTGATTTTTGTGTCTTTTCCACCACACACAACGCACCGATTACAGCCTTTGGATACGTGTGTTTACGGACCACTTAAAAATTATTTCGAACAAGCTGTTTCGGTATTTCAGCGTACCCACGTCGGGCGCATTATTTCACAGTATGACGTGGCCAGATTGTTTGGTGAAGCCTACATGAAAGCGGCCAGTGCCCATAACGCAATAAAAGGGTTTTCATCTACTGGCATTTGGCCAACCAATCGGAACGTATTTGACGAAAGTGATTATATGCCATCTACTTTGACAGACAGGCCGGAGCCAGTTACTGGAAATGAGGAGTCGGCAAATATTCAACCCGCTGTGTTGAATATCGAGATACCTACTAACGATAACACTGATATTACAGAAACACCGACTATTTTAAGCGAAACAGCAGAAGTGACAGCAGGACAAACTGAAGAAACAGCATCTGAGATGCAGTCCAACAATTCTCCGCCACTAGTAGCTGACACAGACTTGGAGTTACAGGTTACTGAAGTCAACAGGCCCACAACTCCGGAAATGCAGCCGTCACCACCAATAAAACAGCATAAAACTCCAATAGACATCAGACCACTCCCTCAAATCACACCGAATATAACTACACGAAAACGTAAGGCACAAAAGGCTGAAATACTAACAAGCATACCAGTAAAAGAGGAACTAAGGGAAAAAGAAAACAAAAAGAAACCTACTAACACTAAACTTAAGGCAGTGAAGAAAAATTTAAAGGAACCCAGCATTAATAAGAAGGAAGTAATAGCTTGTTGTAGTAATACCAACAAGAGACAGGTAAGATCCAAACGTGGTCCAAAAAACAGTCAGAATGACAAAACTGAATACGCTTGCTTAGTCTGTGCTGATCTATATACTGAACCACCTCTAGAAGATTGGATCAGGTGTGACGATTGTGACATGTGGGCTCACGAAGCGTGCACTTCTTATTCTGGCAGAGGCAATTATTACTGTGATGCCTGCCAAGAGTAATTTAGTTTTTATTTAATTCTTATTTACTAGTTTTTATTTAGTTGTTTTGTTCCACCGATGATTTATAATTTAAACAAGATTAAAGATTGAATACGGGTCTAATTAAACATTTAGGAAGTTTTAATGAGCAAATATAAGTGATCTCATGTTAAAGTATTTTGTAAAACTATAAAAATAACAATAGGTACTCTAGTTTATTTTTAAATTCTTCTTAGTAGCTGTTTGTTGCCAAAGATGATTTATAGTTTAAACAAGATAAGATTGAATATGAGTCTGATTAATAATTTAAGACGCTTAAATGAAAATATAAGTGATTTTATGTTAATAAATATTGTAAAACTATAAAAATAAGTTGATTGTTCTCATTATATAGCCTTTACCCGTTATGCCCTGATGAGGTACCTGATTTAGGCCCCCTATAAGGGCAAAACGGGTATTTGGAAGGGTCTCCTAATTTCTGTTTTTCTAAGATTGTTGAAGAGAATGGTTATGTTTGTTATTTTTTTATATACTATATTAAATAAACATTTCCTTTAGTAAAACTATTTGGTACATTTTACGTTTCTAAGTATTTTTTATTTCACATGTCCCTTAGCGTACCCGTTTTAGGCTTACCTCCCCTAATTGTTATAATTCATATCGTCGTGGTAGTCGCCGGACTTTGTACCGCATTTAAACATTAAAAGAGCACCCGGCACATAACCAGCTTCAGATCCAGCGTGTACTAGAACAATTCGTTGTCCTTTTGATATGAATTTTTTTATGCCCAGATTTGACCCATCCGACCATCCTTTAGATTTAGTATTCGTTGCGTGTATGGACGATTCATCAGTATAGATGATATGACGACCCTCTGACCGATATTTAGCTATTTTCTCGAGATACTCGATGCGTTTGAGCCGAATATGACTTTTTTCAATTAGAATCTTCCTATTATTCTCGGTCTTATACCATCTAAATCCATTTTTTTTAACACGCGCCTCAGGCTGTTATTTGACCCGTGAAAGTTAATATCTGCCGAAGCTTTAGGCGGAGTTTATTGACAGTTGGTAGTTCCTTATCAATTATATGGAAGTTATGGACACACCGTTTAATCACACCTGCGTCAAAGTCGTCAATGTTAGTAACTTCGCTCTGTTTTGACCGTCTTTTTCCCGGCGTACGAACACTGGAGCAAACTCACACTGTTTACCTTCTTTAAGGATGTTCTGTATAGTGCGAACAGATACACCCGTAGCTTCAGCAGTTTGCTTCAATGGGGGTACTGGTACTTTGCTTTTTGCTCCGTGTAGCGATCCCGCTTTCAAAAACTTATACACATTAAAAACTATTTTTCTGGCTTGCCTTTTTAGAACCATGTTTCGCCTCGGCATTTTCCAAAACACCTTATAACAAAACAAATAACAAACAAAACAATAACAAACAAAACGAATAAAAAACAAATAACAAACAAAACAACAATATTAACGAAAACTTTTAACAATAATTATGTTCACGACAGTACGTAAGAGTGAAAGCGGCGAAATTACCGAACGCGTCAGAGCTGGATGTCCGTCGGCCGGCCACGTGCCGCCCCGCCCACTTCACCTGCGCAGTAGTTACCCCTGTGACACCTATAAATGCATCATTGCTGCGCCTTCCGCGCGAAGTTCATGGGCGCAAAGTTATGTGGCGCGTATTGTACCTATGCAGACTGTAACTACGTCTTTGAAAAAGGAAATTGCTACTTTTCTGGATGTAAATGTACGTCCCATCACAAATCGATATTAGTTTCGAATTATCCGATAATATATATCTCCGAAAATGGCATTTGGTATCAACAAATTCTTGTTCGCGCTTCGCTTCGTTTGTAAGCGCTTCGTTTCTGCTTATATGGTCAACTCCCAAGTGAGATGGCACGAAGTCTGCCAGTAAGCATTCTCTCGCCATCCCTAAGTGGCGTTCGAATGGCGATATATTTTTAAAAGTGATGCTAGGCGTATGTTAGGTTCGCCTGTCCGAAGTTTCATTAGATATCCACCTAGAACAACATTCAATGCGTTCGACTGCTGTCGTAGTGATGGAGTTTGTTCGAGTACCGAATTGAATTCGGCGATCGTGAGTCCCGTCCAGTGTCGCAACTCATTTTCATCTACTGTTTGCAAATCAAAATCAAAAATAGTCGATGGATTCTCCAAAGCTGTTCTATAAATTGAAATTATATCCAATATATGGTCTTGATTAAAATAATGAGAAACGTTGCCGTTTAGCAACTGGTTCCAATCGTGTGCCGTTATGTGTTCACTACAAACACGCGCACTTATAGGTATGTAGAAATTGTAATATGATAGCATGTGAGCTTTAATGCTATTGGGTATGCGAAGTCGTGACTGGTTTGAACAATCATTAAATATGCAATGGCTAGCCGTATTAGATGCTCTAGCGAGATTTGGTTGAATATCTGGTATAGCTGGTGGAACTGGGATATCATCATCTTCGTTGGCAGCTCCAATAGCCGGTTGTGCCCGCTCGGCAGTGTTAATTCGTTGCCAACATCGATGGCACGTAAATACAACTCCATCGAAGGGTACCTTTAGCAAAGAAAAAGTGTTTATTAGTTTCTTATTATGACATTTCACTATTATATCTTTAAACTTGTTATTTTATATTATTTAGGTACGTGCGAGCGAGCCTAGTTTAACATATATGATTTGGTCGTCTCCATCTTCATATACTTTTTTTTAATTTTTTTTTTTTTATTTATGTTTGCTTAAGCTAGTTTGTATAATCTAAAGTTATGTTTTCCAACGACATTTACCACAACTTGGTAAAGTAGTATTAGAGAGAGAGAAGCCGAATGCGTTATGAACTAAGAGAATGCTAATTTAGAATTTCGATTATTTTATTTCTAAAGATACTAGGTCGCATTGCCACCATATCTATGGAATTGAAGTTTCTATTATATAAATCAACTAAGCGATATATTGGCGAACGCACCCCGGCGTTAGTACGGCAGTGGTGCCTTGCAAACAATTGGCAGGGATTCCGGCAAACTACTTTATATATTCTACTGTACATGTGTATGTCACTGAACTCCTCCTAAAAGTCTGGACCGATTTGAATCTTTATTTTTAATGACTAAATTCACAGTGTAGAGTCAGGGTAGAGAAAAGTAGAGTCAACGTCAGAAAATAAGTCCCGCGGTCAAACTCATCATCATCCCATCACATCGCCGCCATACTCGGCCATAGTGTGTGTTGATTGGTTCAGGCCGTGACAGTACGGTTAAAGGTGCGCGTCTATTGGCCCAAGCCTGACGCACCGACACATGTTGCGACTGCCACGCCGCGCCCAAGGGACTTATTCCGTGGCGCCGGGCGCGTACTCTACGAGAGTATTTATTTAATCAAACGTATAGTATTAACTAGGACGGTTGCCAGCTTGGCAATCAACCCAAACTTAAGCGTAGCGAGATTTGCCTATCCAACAATATGTCAACGTGACCGGTCGACTTTTTCCATAGATTTGGTTTTTCGGTGATTATTCCTCGATGGTACGTCGGACATCAACTTTCGACCCATAGAGACACTCAGCAAACTGAGCTTGATAACCGTGCCAAGTTTGGTCAAGATCGGTCGAGCCGTCTAGGAGGAGTATGGTTTCACGCGAAAACCCGATTTGTGGAGAAAGACGCTTCGCTCGCCTTCGGCTCGCTACGCTTAACAAACAGAACTTACCTCGCGTGAAGAATGTTCTCATATATATACAACTCAACAAAAGGTCTGGATTGTATTATGTTATGCGTTATTAAATGACGTCGCCGCTGACGCAAAACAGAGCGCTCACAAACAACACATTCACGCCTATTTCCTTTCATTATAAAAAGATGATCGGAGTCCAAATTAACAAGCACAGGTCAAAACAATGGCAACATTCAACAGTCCGATAAGCAAGCAAAGGTCAAAGATAATTATTCGTAACAAGGAAACGCACAGTACACAACGACAACCGGAGATCAACTACAAGCTGCAAGGTGCTATGCTAAAGCACAGGGCAGGCGAGTTGGGGGGGGGGGGGTTGCGGAGGTAGGGACCAGCCAGTAGGGAACAGGTTTTGTGCCTGCGCTCAAAACTAGAACATTAGATGTAAATTGTGTTCCAATTAAAATAAAGTCTGGTCCAGTTATACGAGAAAGTCCATGAGCTACACATTAGCTGTCATACAAAAGAATTAAGCACAACAAATGTCCTTTTCATTTACACATCGCTTGTCGGTGTTGAGTAAGTAGACCGAATTGCCCATTCTCCTTTAATTGAATTAATTAGGCGGAGCCATCAAAAAACAATGTTTAAAAATGACTAAGGTAGGTATTCATTGTTTCCGTAGTTCGCAAGAATTACGGCGGATGGCTCCAGCGTCACCTTAAGACGTATACATATAAGGTGTCACAAAATTAGGTCTCTGAATTTGGTGAGATGACTTGGTATCGACAAAATATGTATTTGAAACAAAAAAAAAATATCGGGTAAAATAACAAAAAAAATAAAAATAAAAAACAATGAAAAAAAAACACCACCAGCGACCAGCGTCAGGTGACGCGACGAGCCCGTGACGCACGTGGTAGGCGTGCAGTCCTCCTCGCAGTATTCTCCAAGCGGATGTGTGGGAAATACCTAAAGCGCGACCAGCGTCACGTGTGCTCGTCGCGTCACATGACGCTTTTATTTTTTTTATTTTACCCGATATTTTTTTTTGTTTCAAATACATATTTTGTCGATACCAAATCATCTCACCAAATTCAGAGACCTAATTTTGTGACACCTTATATAATATATCGGTGGTCTCAGCTGGTCAGAGCATTCCCCCTGTAAGGGACTGGTCGCGGGTTCAAGTCCCGTTCTAGATGTTCTCTTTTTCCGATCTAAATCTTTACAAAAAGTAAGCATACAAAATGCTTAAAAATTTAATTGAAGAAAGCTTCCCCAGTCAAGCCAAAAACAGTAGGTACACCATTTTATACAGTAGGTGTTTTTGACAATCATTTAGAAAATTATAGGAGCTTAAGAAGAATTGGGTGTCTGGAATCCCAAGATCTTACTTCGATTCAGCTGATATACGGATGAGGCTCGGGCGCAGGTTTTCCTTTTGAGGTTCGGAGTCGCTGCCGTAAAAGTTAATATAAACCAAATATTGTGGAAAGGAGAAGAAACAGTAGGAGACCGGACCCCGAAGTCCAAAGTGCAAGTTTTTGGATACTACGGGGACTGGTGATAATGATAATACTGTAAATTAAAGTAGTTCAAGTGTTCATAAAATAGATTTATTTTTAAAGTGGGCACAGTGATGTATTCAGTATTGTATTGTTCTTCTGTATTTCGTGAACCGTATTTTCGCTGCCTGTAATAATAGTCTTTACCTATGAAATTGCCGAAATTTTCTTACAAATTTATGAGTTCGTTTAGCCATTTTCCGCTTGTTAAATTAATTCGATCTTCAAAAACAGTACTTTTTAAATGCTATCCATTTTGATGATAAATTTCGTATTACTTAACAGCTGTCACTTTTAATATTATAATTTAATTCGATCTTCAAAAACAGTACTTTTTAAATGCTATCCATTTTGATGATAAATTTCGTATTACTTAACAGCTGTCACTTTTAATATTATAATTTTGCCACCCCTATAGCACAGAAGTAATAGGAACATGGTGATGGCCGTCAGGCTCATAATGGGTATCTACCACGATTTTATTCAAGTAGCAAACCTCTAAGGCCCTGTCCTTCCACTCCGACCAACTCGTTGTGCAGAATGGAACCCCATGAAGGGTTTTATTCCAATCTAATCAAGTAGTTGATTTTATTTTGAGAAATATTATTCCAAAGGGACCAACTGAACCGACCAATTGAAACGGACCAACTATTTTCTTTCTCAACGATACAATTTTTTAGTTGGTCTGATAGGAATATTTTGTTAATGTAAATTTTACCCCCATCCACACAACTTTGGTATTAAACTTTTATATCACCAACATAGACTTGTTGATAATTGTTAGTTTATTGTATTATAAGTTTATTGTATTGAAAACTTGGTTTGAAAATTATTGAAAAGTGTGAAAAAAGCGGCGGAAAAGATTTTCTATACGAACATTTTCAATATACGAAAGTTCGGCAATATAAACAAAGTGGAGCATGGTACTTAAGGTGTATAAACTATAAGAAACTGAAATGCAACGGTAGCATATTTCTAAAAGTAAGTTTTCTGTCCTTATAAGTGAGAATGTGCGTGGGTTACCGCGGCCTATCGACGTGTGCAACACCAGGGGCGCCACATTCGCGCTGCCGACCCTGTTTTGAACCCCATATGGTAGTCGCTTGGAAAAACCACAGCAGGGAGATCATTCCACAGCCTAAGAGTGCGCGGAATTAACTGCTTTCATACCTAACTGTACGCACCGTTTCCGGTCGCAACGTGTGAGGATGAATTCCCTGTATGTGGCGAGCGGTGCGATGATAGAATGTGGCCGTGGGCATCATATCATACAATTCTTCTGAACACACACCGTTATAAAGGCGGTAGAAAACGCACAGGGAGCGGGAAGCGGTTCACATTACCATGTAAACTTCCACCGAAAATTGGTTTGAACGAGATCTAGTAAGTAGTTTTTTCAAATACGTCATAAATCGTAAATCGCAATTTACCTTTCATTCAATCAACTCAAATATGACAATTTCACTTGCTGCAACAGAACCCTTCATGGGTGAATCCGACTCGCACTTGACCGGTTTCTAAATATTTAAAGGATGTTCAAGTACCTAACCAATTTCATGAATTAATATTAAGTGACTACGATGATGGAAAAACATGTTTTATCTTGTTTTGTTCGGAAGAGTCGAGGACAGTAATAAGGGCAATAAAGGAGTTTTTTGTTGATACCACTTTTCACAGTTGCCCTAATCCATTTTAGCAGTTTTTAAGCATCCACGGCGATTTCGGCAGCACTGAGTTTTCAATTAACACAATACCTTTAATTTATGCCTTGATGTCAAATAAAAACAGATTAGCTATGATATAGTTTTTGAAATCATAAAATCGCAGTTACCAGAGTTAGAAATTAACTTAATGCATTGTGATTTCGAGATCGCCCTGTGAAACGCTATACATAAAGTAAAACACTAATATAAAAGGTTGATATTACCATTGGAATCGAAACATGTGAAGTGTGGGCAAAAAACTAGAACACAAGCGCAAAGATGGAAAACGAATTGTAGGACTCTGTAGTTTTTCCACTTTTTCCTAAAGAATTGATATTAAAAGGTTGGCAATACATTACCTCAGAATATGAAGGTATTAATCTGAAAATGACTAAATTTATGGCATATGTTGGACGGTTACTTAAAAAGCCTCTTGATAATATCAGCGTCTTTGGGCTACGTCATCGCACGAACAATATTTAATTCCTCACTTAATAAATGTTTAAATAAAAACGTTACATTGCTACGTTTATTAAATGTTCTTGTCGATAAAGAGAGATTTATTGAAACTAAGATTCCAAACGAAACGTAAAAACCAATATATCATTCGCGGTGATGCCATAAGACAGGCCATGATACAATGTATAACTGATGAGGTCTCGATAAGACACGCCCTAGAAAAATTGAGATAAAAAAATGATATGATATGATATGCTTTTATTTTCTCCCACAATTTACATTTACATTTGTTTACATTTTAAAGTGTTTAATATTTCTTAGTACTTATCTTAGGACAACCCAGAGCGGATACCACCAAGGACAAGAACCGAGACCAACTCAAACCTAGCCGCGCCCATCACGCTATACTGAATAAAACGTGAGGACGCACCCAAGTCGAAGCCGAGCCCAGTCATTCCCCGGGCGAAACCCAGTCCGAGTAGTGTTTATTGATTGTGGGAGTCAGGAGCCCAAACTAGGATACCCTGTGTTATGGACTCCTGGCTCCCCCTCTAGGAAAGGTGTTACATATAGCTAACTGTACAAACAAGAAACAAAGTTGCTGTAAATAATAAGAAAATAAAGTAAAATTCTAAGCATGCAAGAGTGGGTATAAAGTTTGTGTGCGTGCTTATGTAACATATATATGTGGGTGTGTTGGATTTATGCATGTGTGTGCGTGTACGTGAGGTTTATTTCTATTTATGAGTGAGTATACCAGGGCGTGTAAGTTTGTGTGTGCTCTTTTTATTGATTTACTAGAAAATCCGCTAGCCTAGGATATTATAGTGAGAAGTTGTTCTGTTTCTTCGTAATCCAGTTCCAAAAGCCACTCAGTGGTTCTTTTTTTACATTTCACTTTCGACAGATTGAGAATTGATAATAGCTTATTTGCCATAATGTATAGTTTGCTACCCCTAAAATTGAATTTTTTTGGGTAAACGATGTTTTTACCGCAGTAGATTCACAGACTTCATAGTGGCGTCTTGTGTCTGCTTTGTTTTTAATTGTCGATGTGTTTAAAGAGTTGTGTTTTTTAATAATAGTTGCTAGTATTTAAAGTTTCCTGACCGTCAACACATTCGCTTCTTTGTAAAGTTGAGTATAGACGTGGTTTAAAGAGAGCAACTTGAAGAACCAGCCGTTGAGCTCTTTCTATGTTTAGCATATCAGTCTTGTTTAAACCTCCCCAGGCGGTGATCCCATATGATATTACTGACTGGCAGAGGGACTCATACACAGTTTTGATCAGCTTCCAATCTGTCACATATCTAAGTGTTTTAAAAATGTGAGTGAGTTTCCTAATTTTCTGTACAAGTTGTAAAGTATGATCTTTGAACGATTGATTGCGATCAATTACTATACCTAAGTATTTTGTTGAATTAGTTTTATTTAGAGTAGGGCACGTAGTACAGTTTCTATCGAAAGTCCGGTTACAAGTGTGAGGGACGATGTTTAGGTGGTGATGATGTGATTTGAAGTTATAAATTGAAAAAGTAATATAATTGGTTTTCGACGCATTTAGTGTTAATTTATGTAGGACAAGCCAATGAGTTACTATGTTAAAACCTTCTTGCGCCCTACTAAAAGTTTCCTCCCATGACTTTCCATAAAAGGTCAAAGTAGTATCATCAGCATAAGAAATCACATGACAGTTTTTAATGTTTAATTGGCAGAGATCGTTTATGTAACAGAGGAAAAGAGTAGGGCCTAGAATACTACCCTGAGGAATTCCCATACTTATAGGGCTTTCGTCACTCAATGTGTCTCCAATCCGGACTAACTGAAAACGATCTTGTAGATAGCTCTGGAATAACTGCAACTGAGGATTTCTGATTCCTATATTTTCGAGCGTGGAGATTAAAATTCGTGGACAGACGGTATCAAAAGCCTTCTGAAGGTCGATGAAAATGGTTAGACATTTCAGTCTCTTATCTAATTCATCCACAATAAACTCGGTAAATTTGTGTATGCAGTCAATTGTTGATTTGCCCTTTCTAAATCTATACTGGTTATTTGAGAGTAGGTTTTTGTCTTCTAAAAATTTCATGAGTCTATTGTTTAGAATCCTTTCTAATAATTTGGAAATGGTGGGAAGCAAAGAGATAGGGCGATAGTTTGCTACAATATCTCTGGCACCACTTTTGAAGATAGGGACTACAACAGATTTTTAAGCGGTTGTGGAAAGATACCTTCTGCTAAGCATCGGTTAAAAATGTAAGTCAGGGGGGGGGGACTAATATATTCTTCAAATTCTTGAGAACTGTAGAAGGTATATTATCCCATCCTGTTGCGCAATCAGCTCGTAAGTTAGTAATAAGTATATCAACTTCTTCCTCAGTTGTTTCCAAAAGACCGAAAGAGTTACAACTCGAGGGGGCTTTACTAACATTTTTTGGAAGTGGAGGGAGACTCATAGGGATTTTATTCGCAAGATCTAGGCCTACATTTACATAGTAAGTATTAATACTATTTGCTGAGTTTCGCGGAGTATTTTTAATATTTAATAGTTCTGTAGATTGTACATTAGGCTTTTTAAGGTTATTAATGGATTTAATAGCTGACCATATTTTCTTGTTGTCATTACCAGCAGTTTTGAGTGTATTTTTGTCATACTGTCTTTTACATTTTTTTATTATATCATTACAAAAGTTTCTATATCTGTTGTACGTTATTTTCAACACATTATTGCTAGGATCTCGTTTTAGTTTGTAATGCATTCTATCCCTAGTCCGAATACATCTCAAAAGACCAGGAGTTATCTATGGCTTTATTGCGACTTTATTTCTAGGAATTTTAATGTTTAGGGTCAGATGTTGGACAGTGAACCAGTAGTACACAGTGACCCACCATTCATATCTCACGAATGCGACGTTACCAGTTCGTGCCATAAACGCGAATAAACTTGTTTCCCGAGCCATTCCTACATGCCCAGTCGACGGCGCGCTCCCGCCGAGAACAGTCGTGAAGGGTGACTATAGTTGTTTTGCGTACGAAAAACTTAAAAATTACGTAAGTACCATTTTGTTTTCTAGTGCATTTTCGTTATTGTTTTTCGTTACCTACATATTACACGCTCATAGACTGACTATTGACGCATCGTATATGTATACTAATAATTATTATAAACGTTTTCATAATTAACAAATTTAAACTTAAAATAAAATAAACTATAGTCGTGCACAGTGGCTTGAAATGGGGTGGTACACAGTAAACCATGGTTCACTGTGTATCTACTTATATTATGGGCATTATGCATCTTCACTACATATATTATCATTCATTTGGTACCTTCACGAAAAGACTACTCGTAGATACAGTTCTATCAACGCATCAACTTTAATATTTTGTCCATTATTAGTTTCTTAGTATATTTTTTATTATTACAGGATGGGTCGAAAGAAATCAGCTGAAAGAAAAATTGGAGGTCATAGCGCTTTGGTAATGAAAGAAGCTATCCAGCTTGTAAAAAATGGAACCTGTATTCACCAAGCTGCTAACAGGTGTAATTTAAAATATTCAACACTGAGAAGATATGTCAAGAAACACGAGCAAAATAGCAAATCAAGATTAGTACCAAATTATGAAGTGAATGCTGTATTCACGCTAGAACAAGAAATAATTTTAAAAAATTACATAAGTGAATGTGCATTAATGTTCTATGGGCTTACTGCAAAAGATACTCGTTTGTTGGCTTACCAAGTGGCGAGTGCCAACAATCTAAAAGTTCCACAATCTTGGAAAGAAAAGGAAATAGCCGGAATAGAATGGCTGAGGTCTTTTAAGAGTAGGCACCACGAGTTAAGCTTGAGAAAACCAGAAGCTTGCAGCTTGGCAAGGGCTACAGCGTTCAACAAAACGAATGTAACCAGATTTTTTGAAAACTTAAAATTGGCAATGAATCGACACCCAAGATTTGGCGATGGAACACGTGTTTATAAGGTTTAAGGTTTAATGAATTTATTTCTCCAAAGACTTACATGTCACTTATTGAGAAACAATAATATTAATACACAATGTACTAGCAATAGTTCGTTCGTTTTGATGACAAAAATATTAACTTGCATTAATGATAATACGAGTTAATAAGTATCGATGACGTGTTGTGCCAACCTATTTTTAAATGTATGAAAAGAAGTAATATTTTTTATAGATGAAGGTATTTTGTTATAAAGTTGTGCGCCTTCGTAGGTAAACATTTTTTTGCCGTAGTTCGTGCGTATCTTCGGCAGCGCAATAAAACTCGCTCGGCGACTACTTCGGCTAGTTAGTTCCTTTAATGTTTTAAAGGCTAGGTTAGTGTGGAGTAGGTTATGCAAAATTTTTCTAACGAGAATACACGTATTATAAATATATAATTGCCTAATGTTCATTATTTTGGTATCGGTGTAAATTTTAGATGTAGGTGTTAGGTAGTTATAATGAAATAATATTTTAATTAATTTATTTTGTACGATTTGTAGCTCCGATAATTTTGTTTTGGCAGCACTGCCCCAAATTTCTATTAGATAGAGCAAGTGCGGTTTTATTAGTGAGTTGTATATAGCATAACGTATCCGACGCGGGATACATCGAGCAATGTGCCGGAGTGATCCTATTAGGGAAGATAATTTTTTTCTTATGTGCTCGATTTGGATATTCCACGTCAGACCACTATCTATTCTAAGGCCGAGATATTTTTCAAATGATTTGTTTTGTATAGCTACATCGTTAATTTTTAGAGGTTCATATGATGCGATTATTTTGTTTTTTGCTTTGAAAATTACGTAACAGGTTTTAGAAATATTAATAGTTAAAAGATTGCTTTGAAACCAAGAGAATAGAGTATTCAAATCTTCTTGAGCCTGAGAGATAATTTGTTGTATTGACGATCCAAAGTAGAACAAACATGTGTCATCAGCATATAGAGTTATGTGGCCATGTAGACCTATATCACGGACGCTATTTATGTAAATAAGGAAGAGCAGGGGGCCTAGCACTGACCCTTGTGGGACACCACATGTCACAGGTAAGGATTCACTTTGAGCATCACCAACTCTGACTATCTGAAATCTGTTTTTTAAGTAAGAGCGAAACATCGCAAGTGCCGTGCCAGTGATACCTATACTTTCCAGCTTGTTTATTAGTAGTTTATGGCTAACCGTGTCAAAAGCTTTCTTTAAATCAATAAATATGCCTAGAACAATGTTTTTACTATCTATATTGGATTTTATTTTTGTTACTAAGTCAATAGTTGCCGAAAGTGTGTTACTTTTACGTCTAAAGCCGTACTGGCGCTCGAAAATAAAATTAATTGAATATAAGTAATCATCTAATCGTTTGTGTAAGATATTTTCTAATATTTTGGAAAGTACAGGTAGCACTGAAATTGGCCTATAGTTTCCCGGGTCAGATTTTATTCCTGATTTATAAATCGGGGTAACTTTTGCTATTTTAAGAGTCTGCGGAAATTCACCAGTTGACAGCAGTTTGTTAAAGCATTTAGATAAGTTGCTAGCTATTAAATTTTTTATACACTTTATAACTTTGGTATTGATTCCATCTAAGCCTGCACTGGAGTTCGAATCGAGTTTATTTATTAATTTAATAATTTCATCCGTGCTACATGGCTCGAGTATTGATAAGTTGGATGACGGTAAATTAGATGGTAAGTTTGTGAGAGTACAATTTCCACAATTTTGTGTTATTTCAAGTGCCAAGAGAGGGCCTATCGTAGAAAAATATCTATTGAATTCTTCACAGATGTCTTTTGTATTAGTTATTTCTTTATCTTGAATTATTAGTTTCGAAGGCACACAACTTTGTTTAATTTTATTATTAGCTAAATACGTGTTTATAATCTTGATGAAACCTCCACTACAACAGTACAACGACCACAGAAGGTCTTAGCACCAAAGAGAAGCAACGTTTGCAAAGTTTGCAAAGTTACAAGTGGTGAAAGAGGTATATTGGTAACGACATGCTGCATCGTTTCTGCATCCGGCCAAGCTGTGCCTCCAGCGATGGTTTTCCCAAGAAAAAACTTTAAATCACATATGCTTCATGGGGCCCCTACTGGAACTCTTGGATTAGCTGCACCAAGTGGGTGGATGAATTCAGCCATATTTGTGCAGGTTATTGAACATTTTATTAAGCACACCTGCGCATCACGGGAGAATCCAGCCCTTTTGATACTCGATAATCATGAGAGTCATCTGTCAGTGCAGGCCCTGGACCTTGCAAAGGCCTCAGGCGTAACAATCATCACTGTTCCGCCTCATACTACTGCTAAACTTCAGCCGCTGGATGTTGGCCTGAATGGACCGTTCAAAGCTTATTATAACGCCGCAGTCGATTCTTGGCTAGTTCGTAATCGAGGTCAAACATTTTCCATCTATAATATAGCTTCATGTGTTGGAGAGGCTTATATGAAGTCAATGACACCAGTCAGTATTTCAAATGCCTTCAGAAAATGTGGAATATTTCCTTTTGATGATTCTGTCTTTACCGAAGAAGACTTTTTACCGAGTATGGTGACTGATAGACCGGATCCTGGGAAAGAAAACAATGTAACTGACATGGAAGATAACTTAGATGATCCGCCTTCGCCTTCCGTATTAATGACATTCCATTCTCCGGAAAGAAATGCCGAAATATTCAATGTAATTTCAGCTCCTTCTCTAACCGTTGCTGATATTGACATTCCACAATTACAAGAGGCATTAAATGTAATAATGAAAGAGCCCGGCCATGATAATTTAAAAGAAATAGCTTCAAACTCAGGAATAGAGAAAAAACAAGAGCAACAAGTCGTCCATTCACAAGCAACTTCTTCTAAAATAGAGAATAGTTTCATTTCGCCAAAAATGTTGAGAAACCCTTTGAAAGCAGGCCCGAGAAAGAAAAAATACCGTAGGCAATTGGGAAAAAGCATAATAGCTACAGATACTCCAGAAAAAAATAAAATAGCTGAAAAGAAAAATCAACAAGCTAAGAGAGTTAAGAAAAGTGATTTGTTTAAAGAAAAGAAATCGAAATCATCACAAAGAATAACAAAACCAAAAAAAGTGGAAAAGGCACCTGATTATGAGACTGATACTGACGAAACTTTTGATTCAAATGGATCATCTACTAACGAGACGAACTTTTTCAGTGATAGTGAAGATGAAGAAATGATACTGGATGATAATGTCATTTCGCAACCTTTATCTAGGAATCCCAACGTGGGCGATTATGTTATTGTTCTAATTGAAACGGAAAAGAAGAAAAAATACTATTATGTTGGAAAAATTCTTGAAGAATCCAATGAACCTGGCTATGACTACTATGTCTCTTATTTAAAACTAAAAAGCAAAGTATTTTTTAAATTCGCTGAACCTCTCGAACCAGATATGGCTGGTGTATCGAAGAATGATATTAAATTCATATTGCCTTCTCCCAAAATCGATGGTAGTAGTCGTCGTCAAGCGACATATAAATTTCCAGTGAATTTAGCACTTAAATTTTCCTTTTTAATTTGACTAGTAGTTTGACATTATAATGTAAGCAGTTCATATTAACTTATGAAAATATGCCTTAATTTAAAATAATGAATATTATCTGAGACTGATTAGATTGATTAAACATAAGATCTCATTAAGATACTTTAATTATAATTTAAAAAAATCTAAGCCCAGCATTTATAGTTGATTATGTTGTTGTTAATTGTTTGATCACTAATAAAGAAGCGTTGATTTCAAATTGTTTAAAAAATACGTTATTTCTTTTTTACACAAATAAAACATTTATTTTCATATAATATATAACCGATGTTTTAATTATTAATAACTTTATTAAACAAATTATATTTCTAGTCACTTTCAAACAGTTCCAAACAAATAAAATCTAGGTGTTGGTTCACTGTCAACTCCATGGGCCACTGTAGGCTAACCCCCTGGTTCAGTGTGTACATATGGTAGTACACAGTGAACCATTTCCCGACTTTTAAAAAACAATAACTGTCAAATTTGCAATAGACCTAAAGCTGAAATTTTAATGCAAATTCAAAGTTTAATAAACAACAACACGATTATAATCACTCTCGATGGAGTTATGAGCTTTCAAACTTTTTCTGGGCCACTGTTCAACAGCTTACCTATACTGTTTCCTGAAATTTTTTCTTGTAATTGTTCTATTAGAAAAGTTATAGAATCATTTGGACATATATTATCGCTGTATATCTGACTTAGGTCTATATTTTTGCAATCTTTATACAGGGTCTCAAAGTTGATTTTATTTAAATACTTTTTTTGTTACAAAAAAATTGTTTCCCCGAGTACAGGCAAAAAAGAGTTGATGCATGATCCGTAATTGCAGTTTGCAGAATAAATGTGTACGATGGTACCTTGGTTCTAATAATCACATGGTCCAAACAGCTGGCTCCCCTGGTTTCCTCATAGTGGGTAGGTATCATACTAAAGTAGGACAGTAAGTCAAGGTAATTTGTTTTATCAGTATCTAATATCCTAATGTTGATGTTAATGTCGCCCACTAAGATAACATTTTTAAAACTAGAGAGTGTTTTTAAGAGATCATGTAATGTGTTCAAAAAACTATCCAAAGTAGTAAAAGACGGAGGTCTATAAATTGCTATTATAGCTTTTTCTTTCATTTTAATAAGTAGACAATTGGCTTCTGAAATTTCTGGTTCTTCTATTATGAACTGAAGGTCATTGCTAAAATAATAAATACAACTAAACCATCATTTTGGTAGTAGTTTTGAGACGTTGAGAAACTAGTGTATTCCAACATAAAAGGTAAGTTATCAACACATGAGAGCCAGCTTTCCGTCAGAATTATAATATCGCATCGCATATGTATTGTTTTTAGTAAAATATTTAATGCATTATAATTTTTATTTATACTTTTAATATTTTGGTGTAATATTTAAAATAAGTTAGGTTTAGTTATAGTAGCTCTACAGTTTTCAGGTTCACAGATATACAGTTCGGCTGAGTTAAAAGTTTCTATATTATTTATATTGTTTATGTCCGCGAATTTCGTAATCAAAAATATGTTGATATATGGGATTGTGATAAAAAGTTGAGAAGCGCGTTGCAGGCTTTTTTGTATTCGTGTGTTTGGTGTAAGGCTGGATTGATATGGTGATGAGATTATAGCGTAAAAATGATGTAATGCACAGGAAAGGAATGAAGTTTGAGTGTATGAATGTTTTATACATTACAATATAATGTGTATTTGAGTTTTCGATATATGCAATTTAATGCATGTGAATATTTACAAAATTGACAAAATACAACAATAAAAGCATGCAAAAAACAACATATTATGTAAAAGGAGTTAATTACTAGTCATTTTTTTGGTAATAAATTGACGAGATCAGCCTCACATCTTATTATAATTGGTTTTTCAGCTTCAGTTTTTCGAAGGAAAACTTATGCGCCTTTGCAAATTTTCTAGCAACGTAGAAGTTGTGCTGTGTTTGTGGAGGTAGGAAATCAGATACATAAATGGGCACTGTGGGGCCGTCCATATTTATGTGAGATGAACTGAGCTTGCACTGTTTGTTATTAAAGTTGAACTGTCTTGTCTTTTTAATTATGTTTTCCTTTACGGCTGCGCTGGTCAACTCGACGATAATTTTAGATCGTGTTTCCTTTTTGTTCGTGCAAGATACCTCCTTAATATCTGATCGTTGTAAGTGAACGCCAATGGCACTCACGGTGTTCAAGACAATCGTGCTGAGGCTTTCTACATCTTCATTTATAGATATCGGAACGTTCTTAATTTCAAGCTTCCTTGAGTATAGCATACGCTCCATACTGTTTATTTTTTCCTCGAGTTGGTGTATGTGAGTATGGTTCTCTTTATTTTCAGACTCCAGAAGGTCCACTCTGCTCCTCATATCCTCATACTGTTGCGATACGAAGGTAATAGACTGTTTAATTTCCGTGTTCTGTTTCAGGAGTTCATGCATCATATTTTGTAATACAACCAAGGCGTCATCAGTTTTACAACTACGTGCTTCACAACGCTCAGAATGGGAACCAAATAATTTTTGCATCTCACTCATGAAGCGCGCTTGCTCATCTTCATGTTTGCGTTTGCGATTAGAGACGTTTTCATTTAAAAGATTTGTTAAGTTTGGTGCTGATCCACTCGGGGTCATTTTTAATGTTTGGAGTGTACTGGGTTTTGAGTAAGGTTCACCAACAGACGCCAATAAATAAGGCGCACCAATCTGGGTCGCCAATTGTGCATTGATGTTGCTATCCGGTATGTGTGTTTCTGTATTTGTAGGCGTAGAAGGAGGCGTGCGTCGTAGTGGCATTATTCTGTTAGCTTAGAAACCAAAAGCAATGTACCAGGATGCAATTAGTTGTAGTGGTTATGCACGTACGCTGGGGTCTCTTTAGCTGGTCGCTATATCGAAAAATAGTTGAACGTATCGATCATAGGATTAAAATAAAAATAGACAATTAACACATTCGTTTTGTTCAATCAAGCATACTTCGTTTCTGTCCATAAGCCAACAGGTTATTGAGTAGATATAATGTAGGTTTGATACTAAGTTGTGTAAATGGGAACAAATTTGAATTAATGAAATATTCCTATCGGACCAACAAAAAGTTGTACCGATAAGAAAAACAAATAGGTGATCTATTTAAGTTGTGTGGATGGGGATGAATTTGAATTAAAAAAATATTCCTATCAGACCAACCAAAAAGTTGTATCGTTGAGAAAGAAAATAGTTGGTTCGTTTCAATTGGTCAGTTCAGTTGGTCGGAGTGGAAGGACAGCTAAGGCCGTCTTTTACCACGTGCGTATGCGTTTCGTGCAAATAATACGGAGCGAATTTCGTGCAATTAATTCGCACAAAAGTTGTACGAAAAATACATATGATTTGCACGACGTGCATGCGTGACACGCAAGCGGCAGAGGACGGCCTAACTCATTTTCCATAAATGATAAATGAGCGCATTGTCTTGCAGAAAAGTGATGCATTGTTCTTTTATACTTGTAGCATCCTACCTTTAGCAATCTTAATACCTATAACAATCTTAGTCAGATGTACCTATGGGACCCCATCAAGATTTCGGAGCCCAAATCAGCCTCACCGGATCTATGCAGTAGCGCTGCAATCGAATATTAGGATATTGTTACGTGCGCGGGGTACAAATTAAATGCCGTTTACACAACAAAGAGGTTTATTCGCTCACCACAAACTAGACAACTAAATAACTAGCACACACAATACTCTTCAACAGTTCCAGTCGCTCAGCAGTTCACAGTAGTCCACAGTAGTTCCTTAAGTCGCAGGTATAACTCTCTTGATTCACTTCGGTAAGATGTGTTCGCTTTCACTTTCGAAAATTAACTGCCTCGTGTCGTCCTTTTATAGCTCTTAATAAGCGGGGTAGAATATTCCGGAAGGTACTAGGGCGTTCGAGAATAGTAGGTATTTACTGGGGCGTTCGAGAAAATAAGTACCTACACAGTCGTGCCGACGATAGAGGTGAATGCCCTTTTTATCGCGATTTGTAGGTAAAGTTGGTATAAGTAGACAAAAGGGCGTGTGATTTTGTATTGACTTTTCTGGATTTTTCTAAACGGATCGATAGAGTACTTCGACATTAACAATGCGTTTTAATTTCTAGAAGATTCGATCAGTAGTTTCCGAGATATCGACGATCGTTGTAACATTACCCCCCTCTTAATCATGCTCGTCCCGAGCATCATTTGTTCCATGATATCGCGTCAACCTATCCACATGGACTACCTTTGGTTTTCCCCTAAGACCCTTCTTAATGCGGTAGGTGATGTCATTGATTCTTGTGACAACCGTATAGGGTCCTTCCCAGCGAGCTTGAAGTTTTGGAGATTTCCCTTTTCTGCGTAGCGGGTTGTGAAACCATACCAGTGTTCCTTCTTCAAAACCGTTGGTGTTTGCATTTCTATCGTACCGGGTTTTCATCCTTATACCTGTCTTCAAATTGTTTTCCCGTACCATTCTGTGCACCTCGTCCAGCCGGTTTTGAAGTTCACTCACGTAGTCCGTTACGGGCTTAGGACTTTCGGGTGGCGTGCCGGTTATTGCATCCACTGGTAGCCTTATCTCTCGACCAAAATTTACTTTAGCTGGAGTGTGTCCCGTACTGTCATGCACCGCAGATCGATAGGACATCAGGAACAGTGGGATGTACTGGTCCCAATCTTTTTGGTGTTCGTCGACAACTTTAGCCAAGTGATTTTCCAACGTCTGGTTAAACCTCTCGACCATTCCGTCTGACTGTGGGTGCGCTGGAGTCGTACGGGTCTTGTTTATACCGAGGAGTTTGCACATTTCTTGAAACAGAGCAGACTCAAAGTTCCGTCCTTGGTCGGAGTGGATCTCCATAGGTGCGCCATATCGACCGACCACTTCCTGAACTAGTTTCTTGGCTACAGTGACTGCTTCCTGGTTGGGTGTCGCAAATACTTCCGGCCACTTAGTGAAGTAGTCTTGCACTACTATGATGTATTTGTTACCCTCATCAGTCGTTGGAAAAGGTCCAGCAACATCAATGGCGATACGTTCCCACGGTGCCCCAACGTTGTACAGCTTCAATTTTCCTTTGCTTCTTGTCTGCGGTCCTTTAACCGAAGCACATGCAGTGCATTTACGGCACCAATCCTCGACATCTTCCCGACAACGAAGCCAGTAAAACCGCTGTCGCACTTTAACCAGGGTTTTCTTGACTCCGAGATGCCCGCCAGAAACACCATCGTGGATGTGCCGTAAGAGTGGGGCCACCTTGCTTCTTGGTACCACTACTTGCATGGTTACTTCCTTACCATCGTTAGACTCCCATTTCCTATACAGGACATCGTCTACCAGTGCTAAGCTGTCCCACTGGGCCCAATAGCTTTTGGTCGTCGAACTGTAAGCAGATACGTCACTCCATTGGGGTTTGCTGCCAAGCTGTTTCCAGTGCAGTATAGGTTTCAGATCATCATCATCCTCTTGCGCCTTCTTCATACTGCTTCCAGTCCATTCGTCGTCAGGTCCATTCACCCTTATGACTTTAATCTCTTCTCGGGCTTCGTTTCTTTGACAATGCTTGCAATCTTCGACACACGGCCTTCGTGACAAAGCATCAGCATTGTCGTGCCCTTTTCCACTTCGGTGTTCTATCACAAAGGGAAATTCCTGTAGTTGCTCGATCCATCTTGCTACTTGGCCTTCTGGGTTCTTGAATTGCAGCAACCACTGTAGCGCAGCATGATCTGTCCTTAGTGTAAACTCTCGTCCTATAAGATACTTGTTAAAATGCTGTAAAGACTTCACCACAGCGAGAAGTTCACGACGAGTAACACAGTAATTCCTTTCCGGTTTAGATAGCGATTTACGGAAGTATGCTATTACAACATGGCGATCTCCCTGCACTTGTGACAACACTCCACCTATTCCGCTGTTACTAGCGTCCGTGTCCACAATGAATCTACCTTCCCTAGTAGGATAACCCAATATAGGGGCTTCGCACAATCGTTGTTTAAGCGTACTAAAAGCTTGCTCGCAATCCAGGTCCCAAACGAAGTCTCGTTTATCTTCCGTCAGTCGGTGTAGTGGTTTTGCAATATCCGAGAAATGCTTAATGAAGCGTCTGTAATACGCGCATAGTCCCAGAAACGCACGAACCTCCGTTTTGTTCTTTGGAACAGGCCATTCTTGAACAGCTTTAATCTTCTCGGGGTCGGTTTTAACTCCTTCCGTTGAGATCACATGTCCAAGATAGCTGACCTCCTTTTTAAATAGAGCGCACTTCTTTGGACTCAGTTTAAGGTTAGCCTCACGAATCCGAGTAAAAACTTTTTCCAGGTTCTTCAGGTTTTCTTTGAAGCTGCGTCCCATAACTATAACATCGTCCAGGTAAACCAGACAGACGTCTCCAAGTAGACCCACCATTACTCTTTCCATGAGGCGTTCAAACGTGGCTGGTGCATTACATAAACCAAATGGCATGACATTAAAATGCCATAAACCGTTTCCAATTCCTGTACTAAAGGCTGTCTTCTCTTTATCGTCTGGACTGATCTCCACCTGCCAATAGCCACTTTTTAAATCGATGGTTGAAAACCATTTCATACCACTAAGCATGTCCAGGGTATCGTCGATCCTAGGCAAAGGATAACTGTCTTTCTTCGTGACATTATTCAACATTCGGTAATCCACACAAAACCTTGTACTGCCATCCTTCTTTTTCACTAGTACCACAGGTGATGACCATGGACTCGTTGAAGGTTCAATCACCTTGTTATCGGCCATGTCTTTAATCATAACTGCTACCTCCTCTTCTCTTGCCCATGGTAAACGTCGAGGTCTTTGTTTTATAGGCCTGGAGTCACCTGTGTCAATCCGGTGTTTCACGAGCCCAGTCCTTCCACAGTCATTTCCGGTTGCAAAGATGTCTCTAAATCGTAGCAAGAGGTCTCTGGCTTGATGCAATTCTGATGCCGATAAGTTTTCCTTTGAATTCTCGAGAAGTTGCTGGATGCGATCTTCGGAGATTTGTGTACCGCCTTGTTTAGTCGTAGTGCTGTTCAGCCGTCTCAGGTACTTTACTTCTTCACATTTTCCAACCACACTATTCTTCTTCAGGAGAACTATTTCGTCACTGAGGTTGAGGATTCTCACCCTAGCGATTCCGTTCGGCATCAGTAAGGTTCTCGCTGTTATTAAGTTTTCATGACTGCCGGTATCTTCCACAATAAGACATCTTCTTTGTTCAGTCTTCGCAGGAAACCTCACTCTGACTAATGTTTCCGATTTAGGAGCTAACGTCGTATCCGTTAAACAGTAAAGAGTACACGGGTGCGATCCTTGTAAACAAACTTCCTGATCAGGAAATCTCAGCACTCCTCTAGGTATATCCAAGACACATCGGTGATTCGTCAAGAAATCCAGTCCCAAAATGCAATCATCAGTAATATTAGCAATTAATACTGACTGGTGGTATATTTGGTCGCCAATTCTTACCTCCACATCTGTTTCACCGAGGACGGTCACTGGCTGGCCAGTAGCTGTCTGTCGGAGATCGTTTTTCCCACCTTATGGTGCGTTTCAGCAATTCCGGCCTTACAACTGTACGTGAAGCTCCAGTATCCACTGTTAAACTGCAAGGTTGATTGTCTAAGATGGCCTCGATGATCAGACTATTTCCATTGACAACTTGAGTTATTGTGATGGTTGGGGCCTCATGTCGACCAGCCAGCGCCCGCCCCGCGGCCCTGGCGACATTTCGTTTAACGGAACATCTTGATCGACCTGGGTCCCGGAGTCCGTGACCCTCCTCCGTTTCCTCGAAGGACACTCTGACTGGATATGGCCCCTTCCTCTACAGGAATAACACGTTGGGACATACCGTGGCTTCCTCTCCTCCTCAACTACCTCCTTGATCTCCCTGACCTTACTTATCCCGGCATTCTGCCGTACGGTTTCCACCTCAAGGGCATAAGCCAGTGCTTCTTTTAAGGTCTGGTGGTGACGCAACTGTACACTAGTTTTCACTTCTGCGTCCCGTATACCGTTTAGGAAGGCCTCCAGTAGGGTGGTCTCGATCATCACGGGTGTCGATGAGTAGGCCCGACGAACGAGCCTTTCAACCTCTACAGCCCATTCCTGGAGGCTTTCACCAGCTTTTTGTTTTCTCTCGCGTAGCTGCGCTCGGTAGACATTTTCCAGGTGCTTGTCACCGTAGCGTGTGTCTAACGCTTCCATCAGAGACTCCAGTGTCCTTCCTTCAGGTGGCAGGTTTTCCAGTATTACTAAGGCATCTCCTCGTAATGCAAGTGTCAAGGCCATAAAAGACTCCTCGTTGCTCCAGGCTTTAGTTTTTACCAATATCTCAAATTGGTACTTGAAGGCTGTTCACGAGGAGGGTCCATCGAAGTGTGGTAGGTCGAACTTCGCTGATGAGGGTGAGGTCGCGGCAACAGGTCCGCAGGTTTTTAGTCTGACGATCTCTTTTTCCAGTTCTTGCAAGCGGTCGTCAATGGTCACGGCAACAGGTCCACAGGTTTTTAGCCTGACGATCTCTTTTTCAAGCTCTTGAAAGCGGTCGTCGATGGTTCCTGTCTTCAAAGCCACTTCCTTACTCAGCATTTGCAGGCTGTCTTCAAGGTTCTTCACTTTATCTCCCAGTGCATGGATGCCTGCATCGATTTTACCCATGACAGCTTCCTGGTTGGCCTGCATCATCTGTTGACTAGCCTCTTGTTTGGCCTGCATCTCTTGTATGGAGGCCTGCATCGTCTTTCGACTAGCTTCTTGGTTGACCTGCATCTCTTGCATGGAGGCCTGTAACATCTGCCGACTAGCCTCTTGGTTGACCTGTATCATCTCTTGCATGGAGGCCTGCATCGTCTGTCGACTAGCCTCTTGATTGGCCTGCATTTCTTGCATAGAGGCCTGCATCATCTGCTGCATAGAAGCCAACAGCGTCATCATGTTGGTATCTGACGAGGTTCCATCTGGTGCTCCCGTAGTTACCGATGAGATAGCAGGATCGGCCTGACGCCCTTCCTCTTTAAGGCTCCGTTGACGTGCAGCATCCATTTCTACTTGACGTCTGGTCCGTGGAGTACGCCCTTCGTCTTCACGTGGTAATAACGGCATCGCACTTCTGACACCAGTTTTTACGTGCGCGGGGTACAAATTAAATGCCGTTTACACAACAAAGAGGTTTATTCGCTCACCACAAACTAGACAACTAAATAACTAGCACACACAGTACTCTTCAACAGTTCCAGTCGCTCAGCAGTTCACAGTAGTCCACAGTAGTTCCTTAAGTCGCAGGTATAACTCTCTTGATTCACTTCGGTAAGATGTGTTCGCTTTCACTTTCGAAAATTAACTGCCTCGTGTCGATAGCCGGGCGTCCTTTTATAGCTCTTAATAAGCGGGGTAGAATATTCCGGAAGGTACTAGGGCGTTCGAGAATAGTAGGTATTTACTGGGGCGTTCGAGAAAATAAGTACCTACACAGTCGTGCCGACGATAGAGGTGAATGCCCTTTTTATCGCGATTTGTAGGTAAAGTTGGTATAGGTAGACAAAAGGGCGTGTGATTTTGTATTGACTTTTCTGGATTTTTCTAAACGGATCGATAGAGTACTTCGACATTAACAATGCGTTTTAATTTCTAGAAGATTCGATCAGTAGTTTCCGAGATATCGACGATCGTTGTAACAATATCATTTTATTACGAAATGATTCATCGCATCATCCAGTGAATCTAAGTCGCATTGAGACCGCTGAGAATCCGCTTTCCGACTTTTACTTCTTCTTCATTTCAGACGGTCTTGGGATTCCGTAGTAGTGGAACCATTGGCGCGCGTGCCCCCCTCTCCCCTCACATGCACACCCCTCCTACAGGTGCTCGGCAGAGGTGGTGGCCACACATTTGTTACCCACGTAGTCTGGTAGTCGCCGCAGTGTGAAGTACAGAGCCCATGGTACCTGCTTAACCTGGTCCACACCGCTAGTCCTAAATAGGAAAATACTTATGCTCATTGCTTTCTTTTTTAAAAAGATTAGGTACCTACTATATAGTAACCGATATTACTAGTATCTTTGCCAACACCTCTCTAGCCTCCTGTTAAGCTAAATTGCTTGTGTTAGGAGTGGGTTCACGGCGGTAGAGTAGTGTAATGTGGTAGTGGATTTGAAAACGGAACCTCTCGATTGATTCAGACTCCTTAACCACTAAGCTACCCACGCATATAATTCTACCATCTTCAACCAAGGTTAGAGATTTCCACTGTCATACTTATTAACGCCTTCCATGTATCTTTATTTAGATTGAACAATTTACTTAAATACAATAAGATTGGTACTAGTAGGTACCTACCACGCAGGTGCAGACCAGTCATACAGTGATAAACTTCGCAGGCATACGTGTAAGACGTAGTTTTAATTTATTTTTTACATAAATTATATTTATTAATTATTAGTTACATAAATTATTTAAATTTATTTATTAAATGGTCAGTAAGAACCGTAGCTAACCGTCTTGAAGGTTGTAACCTTCAAGACGGTTAGTTATTCATCATATTTTAGTTTTATTTTTTATTTTCTCTAAACTTGAAAAAAAAATTATAGGAAGTCCCCTTAGAAGTCGCTGTACACTTCCATTTTTTTTTTGTATTTACATTAAATTAAATTGATTTATAATAAATCTTTTTGTAATTTTCAAAAGACAAATTTTACATCTTTGAAATTTTTTATTTATTATTTTATGTAAAGTTTTAGGGCTAAGGTGGTCGGTAACTTTTTTAATGTGTTAAGCTAATACCGATGGTGACTGTACCTACCTATGTAAGCAGATAGCTAAAATTCCTTTAAATGTCTGACAAAGATCCTTCTTGTAGTCACTATGCGTTCTTCTATGGTGTGGTTGATATCTGTGGTCGGAGCAGCGTTGCTGGTGAGCGTGAGTTGTGATGTGTGGTGGAAGTCTGCTGTGGTATATCAGATATATCCGCGTTCTTTTAAAGACTCTAATGGAGATGGCATCGGAGACTTGAACGGTAAGACGTAAATATAACATTTTTTTTAACCGAAATTACTAGCTTTCCCGTTAACCCCTCAAGCTAAGCTAAATTGCGTGTCTTGGGAGTGGGTTCACGTCGTTAGTGTAATGTCCAGGATTCGAACCCGGGACCGCACGATCGTAAGATTCGTAAGAGCCGCCAGTAACAGCTCTACAACAAAATCGTAAGGGAATTGAGTAACCATTATATGAAAAGCCGCCTAAACAGCCATGACATAATGCCTAGATATAAGACCTAGGTACCAAACGCCTATTAAGACTTTGATGTTCGGTCTCATCATCACGATCGCAGGCTAACATTGAAATTGCGCTTTCCTGAAAATAATTACCTAGAAGACAGCTGATTAGTCACACAAGTAACTTTAACGATTGCTTGCAATTGTGTCCAGTAATTATTTTCTTGATTAAATAGTACCTAAGTAGGTACATACTTACGTAAACAAGTCTGCTCATCTTCTCACCCCACAATGTGACCTCGCTAGCAATATTGATAGTAATACAACATTGGTTATATATTTACCTACATTGACTTCTGTAATATGTCCTACTTTTAGACAAGTTGTTAAAAACAAAAATTGTATCACGACTCACCGTTCCTGGGTGAGGTGGGAATGATATTGGAATTTGGTACCTATCTACTTACGGGATGCAGACTAGAACTAGGCCAACTAAGTTAATGAATTTTGACACTTATTGCAAATGTGAGCAAATGTTAAATTGCCCATTGTCTTGCAATATAATGAAGGTTGTCTGGAAAAAATCACAGACTGCGATAAGACGACCCATTGTACAATTATTGAAGTGAAGACTTTTGAAGTGAAAACTTCGTCAAACGCTTTGAGCACTTTCGATATGAGTACTTTTTGGATGAACAAAAATCATGAAACTCGGAGTGCAGAATCCCTAAATCTCACCATTCGTCACCGACACCGAAGGTAGGAAAGGGGACGAAGGTATACGGAAGGCAATGGAGGGCCGTAGGGACAGAGGGAGGGAGGGAGAGGGACAAAGGGAAGGAGGGAGTGAGGGATGGTGCTGATGATAAAAAAAAAACCAAGCTTTCACTTCTGTCGGCACTCCCGGAGTGCGATTCCTGTTTTTAACGTGTTATCTGTAGTTTTTTTAGGGAAGGCGTGATGTAGCAACATGTAGATAAAAATAACTTCATTCAACAGGTATAACAGAAAAACTGCAATATATCAAAGACACAGGCATTGATGCGATATGGCTGTCACCAATCTTCAAGTCGCCTATGTACGATTTCGGGTACGACATAGCAGACTACAGAGAAATCGCTAAAGAGTACGGCACCATGGAAGACTTCGATAACCTCATGAAAGCAGCTAATAGCTTAGGTAAATTATTGATTCTACATATCATAGTCTGAATCCTCACCCCGAGACGAAACACTGCGCTAGAGCCTCGTTCGACAATCTAGTTCTTCTTGAAATCCCGCCAATCTTCGGTCTTGGATTGCTTTCTTTTAATTCCGTTTTCTGAGGAGTTTATAAATCCAGAAGAGGTGGTGGACGTACGGGAGAGGACTAACACTCTCTTATCGCGCAGAGAGCGCATCGAATGTTGAATCTCCGTCCTACATCAGCGCGGGTCATGTGGCGAAGGGGAAGGGCTCCCCTGGCCCTAGCAGAAGCAGGCCCGAGACGGTGGCGCGTGGTGTTCCACGCGTGCCTTTCTCAATAAAGGGGGAGCAAAACCCCATTGCACTCCAAGATGAGGCGGCCTGTTACACGATAGGTGGCCAATGCTTGATTTTCCTTAGGTTCCTTCCTTAGAGTATACTCGTGACGGAACACTGTGTGGTTTTAGTTCGTTCGATTCCGAAATAGCCACTTCACCGCTAGCCAAGGTGGGGTTGTACCCGTGGGGGTATCCAATCGTTAAATACAGATTCAAAGGCCTTATACACCCAAAATAACATTTCTCTATACTTACCTATATTGTATGTTATTTATAAACTTGTTAGTATGTAACTCTCCCGGCCCGCCGAGTCCGCAACTTGCTCGCCGCGCGTCGCAGGCGACTCAGGCGACGGAGGTCGCTTAACGACCTCCGTCCTCCATGAGCGCAGGCCTGGTGGCAGGTGAGGCCACCTGTCACCCCAGCAGAAGCAGGCCGGGACGGTGGGGCGACTAGCGCCCCACCCCCAAACCGGGGCAAGACGGGGACACCGTGGTTCCCAAACCCGAGGGGACCATCTCGAAACCGGAGATGGCCCAGGGTCAGTCGGGGTGCGAGGGATATGCTCTATGGGCAACCTTACACCCCGGCGTCTGTAGACCCGAGACGGCGTGCGGTTTTAGTCGGTTCAAGCCCGACATAACCGCCCCCGCTGGCCGGCGGGGGGGTATCCGAAGGGATTTCCGCACAATAAAAAAAAAAAGGTACTACTAAATAGTCGGGGTGCTAGGGATATGTGCTAGGGGCAACCTTACACCCCGGCGCGGCGTGTTAAGACCCGAAACGGCGTGCGGTTTTTATTTTTAGGTAAAATTACTTCTAAGTAAAGATGTAACTACGCTTCTAAGGCGTTTATACAAAAGCGTAGGTACTTGAAATTATGATAAACGTAGTCTACTTATAGTTATTACTATAAAGACCACAGTAAGTTGTTTGTTGATAAAATCTACAGATTTTAGACATCATTAAACTAACAGTGCTATTAGAGATGTTATAAACATTGTCTAAGTACCTACCTACATGTGTGGAGGAACAAAGTTTGATGTCTGGCGGCCTTCTTCTCCTCCTCCGAGCCTTTTCCCAACTCAGTTGGGGTCGTCTTTCAACCTAACTACGGAGAGGCTGAACTTCGATAATTTCCGTGAAGCGACTGCCAGTTCTCGAAGTTCAGTAGCTAAGCGATCACTCTTAGCTACTTCCCACCATTTTAGTTATGTTAACTTTTAGATCGTCGTTGTCGTGATGGACTCTTACCAATTTGTGACTTGACGTGAAATTAATAACGGACCTAGTACCTATACTACATATGCTACATTGAGGTACACCAAGAGCCCTTTTCAAAGCTCGACTGAATTGTATCATAAATACGAAATAGATAGATTGTAATAAAGTGATGGATATAATGGATCTAGATCAATTCGCTAGCAACATCAAGCATGTTAACGCGGAGGTGCATCATCTCGGGTTGTCCGATCATGATACAGGCCAATCTCTTTCTATTAAAGCTAACAAATACTACGAAATGTGCAGTTGGTACGAAAGGGTCAGAGACTTTAGTAAGGAAAATATAGATAGATTTTTGGACTGCATATCTGCTCTCACCTTTTCAACTGTGTATGAAAAAAGTAACTTGCAGGAAGCTTTTGATGAATTTCATAGTCTATTTAAATTGTTCTTTGATTTGTGTTTCCCGATAAAGAAAATAAAGAAGTACACAAAAAAGGGTAACTGTAACTGGTTAACAAAGGGTATAAAAAAATCTTGTGTAAGGAAAAGACATTTATACCTTAAACAAGTCCATAGTAAAACAAATAGAAAAACGTTAAATAAAAATGATACATCCTACAGCCAAATATTAAAAAAATGCATACATAAATCTAAGCAGTTACAAAATAAGAAATATATTGAAAATAAGACAAATAAATGCAAAGCCACATGGGCGGTAATTAATGAAAACATTGGTGACCAAAATATGAAAACACAAATTGACAAAATAATTAAAGATAACTTGACATATGATGACCCTTCGGAACTGAGTGATTTATTTAATGATTTTTATATTCAACTGACTAATAGTAATAATTTTAAATTTAAAGTCGACGAAATAAACAGTACTATCAAAATTAATAACGACAAGACAATATTTCTTAAGCCAAGTGACAGTAGGGAAATTTTTAGAACAATTAATAGTCTCAATAATACAAACGCAACAGGGATAGATGAGTTAACAACAAAAGTAATTAAACTATGTGCAGCACACATTAGTCAACCCCTGTGTTATCTGATAAACATGTCATTTGAAGAGGGCACTTTTCCAAACTTACTGAAAACGTCAATCGTAAAACCACTTTTTAAAAAAGGTTGCACATCTGACATGAATAATTATCGCCCAGTAACACTCATACCAATTATGTCGAAAATTTTTGAGAAGGTAATGCTGAAGCGTCTACAACAGTTTACGACATCACATGCTATACTGATAGAGGAACAATTTGGTTTCCGACATAATAGTACCACCTCACTCGCATGTTTTAACCTAGTGAAAACGGTTACACAGGCTATTGACGACGGTTTACCAGTAGCAGCAATTTTCCTAGATATGAGTAAAGCTTTCGATTTTGTAGATCACAAATTGCTCTTACATAAGTTGGAAAAGTATGGCATCAGAGGTAAAGCGAATGACTGGTTGGGAGATTACTTGAGCGGTAGGCAACAATGCGTAGAGATTGCTAGAATACAGGGAGATGAAAATGCAATTTTTAGAAGTGACTACCGGCAAAATAATTTCGGGGTGCCACAGGGTAGTGTACTGGGGCCTTTTCTCTTCCTAATGTACATCAATGATCTCCCAAATGTCACCCGACATAGCACAATATTATTCGCTGATGATACAACTCTTATTGTCAAATGTGAAAGGAAAGAAACTTACGAACTAGAAATAAACGAAGCAATAAGCAAAATAGTACAATGGTTGTCTTCTAATAATTTGCAAATTAACATACAGAAGACAAAAATGATACAATTTCAGACGCATAAAAGCAAGGTAATAGATTTGAATATAAAATATAATGACACTGTCATAGAACAAGTTCCAAGTGCTATGTTTCTAGGTATAAGGTTAGATGAGAATTGTAATTGGAAGGCTCATATTGATTATGTTTGTGACAGGCTTAACAAATTCGTTTATGCAATAAAAAGATTACGAATAACAGTTTCGACAGAAGCCGCTCTTATTGCATATCACGGGTATGTTTCGTCAGTACTCTCATATGGTCTTCTGTTATGGGGCAATTCGGTAGACGTTATAAGGGCGTTCAGAGTACAAAAGAAGTGTATACGGGCAATCTGTGGGGCCTGGAGTTTGGATAGTTGTAGGCCTCTATTCAAAAAATATAATATTCTACCACTACCATCCATGTACATTAAGGAGTTATGTTTATTTGTACAACAACATCCAGCATACTTCTGTAAGCAAACTGAGGCTATTAAGCGAAATGTAGTTCCTAGAAACAAATATAGGTTACATGTACCACAATGCAGGCTAGAATTGCATAAAAGAAACTCGTACATGAACGCTATAAAGGTATATAACAAACTACCGAATACCTTCAAGAATTTACCTTTAATTTTGTTTAAAAGAAAGTTGACGCAATGGTTGATAAAAGAATGTTTTTACGATTTGGATGAGTTTATGTCATACCGTGGGATAGTAGGTGACTTTTAATATACCTTTATACACAATAATTAATATACCTTTAATGATACGATTGATATTATCAGCGATTTGACATCATATTTAGAATTTATAAATACAATTCATAATTATTCTGACATTATTATAAAACCGACATATATATAAGTCCTACATCAATAAAAATCTGACAATATGAATCTGACATTAATATATTAAATAAATAGATAATTATTGGGTAGGTACATGCATGCTGAAAGACTATAGCAATGTAACTCAAACCATTTAAATATTTGCACACCATAATGGTAGGATGTACATGGGCCATTGTAACGATAAGATCTATCTGTTTACCTGCATTCTGGCAAATAAAATATTTCATTTCATTTCATTTCATTTCATTTCATTTCATTTCATTTCATTTCATTTCATTTCATTTCAATGAGTACGTATTTTAGACCTATACATTGATAGTGATTGTCATGGAGAACGCAATCATAGAATGTTTACCTGAAACTCACTAAATTCTCTTATGCCCTGTACCTATAAGGGAATTAAAATTGCTAATAAAACTGTGCTCCTAACAGCCTACCATGGTTATGTCGCCTCCACTTTACGTTATGGTCTTCTGTTTTGTGGGTTTTGCTACAAATGTCGACGATGTGTTCATAGCACAAAATAAATGTATACGAGCTATCTGTAAATTACAACGAACAATTACCTACAAGCCGCAATTTCAGTCTCAATATATTGGCCTTGCCGTCTCTCTATAGGTATCTATGAAATAATTTCCTTTGTTAGGAATAACATGAATTTATTCAGAAGTGTAGAAAATGGATGTCGTTTGGCAAATTTGCATTTGGTACCTGCAAGAGCTACTTTCTCTCATAAGCATATATTTAATGGCTCCAAATTTATACAATAAATTACAATTAAAGCCATTTAAAATGTTCATGAATTTAAATCGAAACTTTTAAGTAGCAGAGCATGTTATTGTGTTACCTAGACGAGTACCTAGACGATCACCTCTAATAAATAATGATTTACACTTATAATTTATAATAAATTTCTGATAATACTTTAAAAAATTTTGACATACTAAATTTTGTCAATTTTCTTCATGACAATTTTAAATTATTTAGTTATTCTGTATGTATCACATTTATGAATTAATTATTGTAATTTAAATATTATATTCTGTATGCCTTTGACGGAACATAGCATGTACTCTATTATTCTAACTAACCTCTAACTAACCTACCTATGTTTCACAAATAAATGAATATGAATATGTAGTTTTCTAATGAACGAATGAAAGAAACGTACAGTCATCCTCAAAAGTTGCTGAAAATTAACAAATTTACAAACAATGTTTACATTAGGTAATATAATTCAATAAATAATAATGTTCAGGGGAATAATATTTAATTGTGAACGGGTATGGATTCTGCTTTGATTATGCCTTACGCCTTATGTCCCATTTCTGTGTAATTCACGCCATCGTAGAAAGACGTTCGAAGAAGAATTTAGCCTAGTACTCGTAGAAGACGTAGATGCTTCTAAAATTCATTCATTTAATATGTTGGAGACTTTCGTTGAGACATAGGCATATAATTAAACAAAATAATATTTTGTATCTATTGTACTTTTATCTGTCCTTTTTATAGGTATCCGCGTAATTCTAGACTACGTGCCGAACCACACGAGCAATGAAAGCGAATGGTTCGTGAAGTCCACGCAAAAAGACCCCGAATACAGTGACTACTACATATGGGCAGATGGCAAGCCAGACCCTGCTAACCCTAATAAATTGGCACCACCTAGCAACTGGGTATATGTATAACCATTTACGTACTTAATCTTAGCGTATCAAAAGCGACCAAGTGTATACCTAGAAGTAAGCTTATAATCTGATTTTATGAAGTCATCAACCACTACTACTACACTACTCGTGAATCTTTGACTTGCCGGCAAAAGAAAAGAGTCACACATACACTGCCAACCTTATATGTATAAGAAAGTACCCTCGTTGACTTTGCAAGACACGAAAGTAGCACCTGTGCACACAGCACAAATATAGAAAAAAATATTGTAGAACGTATGAAACAGAACTTTTCACCTCTACTAGTGAGAAAAGTGTTTAGCTTACAGGTGAGGAAAACAAAATAAATATATTTTATAGTTCTCACACAACGCGGCGCGCGGGGCTGCTGTGAGCTTTTACGCAGCAAACCCATTCTCATGCTGGAGAGTTGAAAGTAACTATTGCCTGCATGTTACCTACATCCTAATTTGCCGCGGTAGCCTAGTGGTATGGGTAATGGACTGCTAAGACGAGGTCTCGGGTTCGATCCCAGGTTTTACCATGGCACACACCAATGACTTTTCGATGCTTTTCGAAGTTATGTGTGTATTTATCGCAGGTTTATAAGTGCCCGGTTAATGGCAATAGGCTCGCCACCTATTACATTGGGACCTAAACATAAACTGGCGAAATGTGGGTGCTAGCACCTCTGCCTACCCCTTCGGGGATATAGGCGTGAGTTTATGTTATGTTATGTAATTTTGCGCGAACGTGTAGGTAGGCCTGTTTCAGCTCAATTTAAATTATAAGCAGTGGACTGTAAAGACTACCTTACATGACGTAGCCTGCGCTACGTCATGCGTGCCGCACGCTTGCGGGCGCAAATAATACTGAGGAGCTATTTTCATGCATATGATTTGCACAAAATCGTACAGAAGAATCCATACGATTTGCACGACGTGCGGGCTTCTGCATGCGTGACACGCACGAAACAAGGCAAGCAGTTTCAATCTAAACTTAAAATTCTAGAAAGTATAGGTAGGTAGGTATATTATAGAGTTTAGAATTTTCGTCTTTTAGCTTGAGCTAACTATAAAAGAATAAAGTTAAGTCTTGCTCTCCAGGTAAGCATATTCCGCAAGAGCGCATGGGAGTACAGCGAAGTTCGCCATCAGTACTATTTACATCAGTTCCTGATCGGTCAGCCTGACCTCAACTACCGTAACCCAAAAGTGCGCGAAGAGATGAAGGTATTCTTGAAAGTTTATTCCTCTTAAGGCTGCGTTTTCACCAGAAATGTGTGAGGAGCCTTATTTTTTCTACATGTTGAATGCCGTTACGCACGGTATCTATGGCGACCCCTCCTAGCGCGTCCCCACTAACGCGGACACCTAATCTTCTGCACCTGCGGAAAGGGTCCTGTGAACATTTATCGTCATTGTTCACCACTGCTCCAATTCCACACATCCACGAAACTGACCGCGGATAAATTTTAGTTTCCTAATGAAATCATTCATGAAAGACTTGTAACGTATTCTTCATACTGCTTTTAACTCGCAAATAACCTTAGAGGTATAGGGCCCGACTAATGTCTTCGGCACAAGCCAACCAGGTTTTCCTTCCTCCAAGGTTGGGCGGTAAGTCAGCAGTCGGTCCTCTAGCAGCCAAGTAAGTAAACCAAATTATGGGGGAGTGGACAAGTGGAAGAGTGGTCCACGGACTCCAAGGTGCAAGTTTTGATTGCACCCGGGATTGATGTTCGATGAAAAAGAAGACTCCTAATGTATCAATTTGTAAGATATAGGTACTGCTGTCCTTGCGAGGGATATGCTTTATGGGCAACCTTACATCCTGGCGTCTGAAGACCCGAGTCGGCGTGCGGTTTTAGTCAGTTCAAGCCCGACATAACCGCCCCCGCTGGCCGGCGGGGTTATCCGAAGGGATTTCCGCACAAATTAAAAAGGTACTGCCGTCCTCAAACTAAAAAGCAGCTAAGTGAAAAAGCAAATTTCGAGCTAGAGCTGAAAAATGTGGGCTTATTTTAAAACCTATGCTAGTATTTTATATAAATCTGGAATAACGTTATCATTTAACAGTGGAAGGATATATTTTTGAGCATTTACGAGGATAAAGTTAAGATGTGAAAATTGACTAGAAGTAACTTAGCCGCCTTTTAGCTCGAGGACGGTAGGGTAATACTCTAGAACATATCTTTTGCTATAAAAACTTTCATTGTCCAATAACGTATTACAGGATGTTCTTCGATTCTGGCTGGATAAAGGTGTATCTGGATTTCGTATGGATGCTATCAATATGATGTATGAGGCGGATCCTGCTGACCACGATGGATCTTACCCTGATGAACCACTGTCTGGTAAGCTGGTGAAATTTGAACAAACGCCATAAAATCCTATGCTTAAATTACCTTATCGTATGTTTACACAGACTTAACCTTAAGTTTCCCATCAACCGAGGTGAAGTCATATTGGTGTGACCATGATAAAAATACTTTTTTTTGGCTATCATGCCTAAACTTATTCGGGACAATAGTTTTTCAACGACAACGTTAAGGTTGTCCCTCAATTCATTTCGTTTTCGTTACAGCAATATTCTGTGCTCGCACTCCATCATCATAGTATCGGCGTTGTTCTCGGTAACATCCGACGCTTACACCTCGGAGCCCAGGGCCCACCTATTACTTCTCCTCCTCTTGTTTTGGCTTATACAGCTTTCATGGGCGCGGACCTCGTGCATCAATCAACAGGTAACCGGCTTGCCGGTTAAGTTGGCTTGGCCCTAAATATCTTGGTGGGGCCTTATACACCCAATTCCATTCGGTGCTCGCAATTGATTCTTTTATTCATATGTGCAGGTGCAGCTGGAGCAACACCTGATGACTACGAATACCTAAACCACATTTACACTAGAGACCTGGATGAGTTATACAATGTGATTTACGATTGGAGGGAAGTTCTTGACGAGTATTTGAACAAAGAGTCAAAAATTATGATGACGGAGGGATACACGGATCTGAAAAATATCATGCGGTACTATGGGAATGGAGAACGCGATGGCTCTGTTCCTTTCAATTTTATTTTTCTTGAAGGCTTGACGAAGGACTCCAACGCAAGAGATATGAAGTTTGTGGTTGATAAGTGGATGACGTATATGCCGAATGGGAAGACTGCTAACTGGGTTGTAAGTTATATCTTATACTATTCTTACTAGTGATGTGCTGATCGTATAAAATATTTGTTAGTTAATCACAACTGAAAGGCTAATGAAGTTGGACACATACCTACATATAACTATTACTGAACGCATCATGATCATCCGAACACCAGTCCCGGTTGCATCCAAAGCTCCACTTTAGGGTCCGGGGTTTCCATAGGAGAACCTATGGAAATTTGGTTTATCTTAGCTTTCACAGAAGCGACTGCCATGTGCCCCTCCAACCTCGAGTGGAAATCCTGCGCACAGAACCTCATCCGTCAATCGGAAGGTATTACCAGCTTGCAGGTGAGATTAGCTTGGGTGTGAAGATCTTGGTGGGGTTCACCCGAAAACTCGAATTGACTAAAACCGCACGGTGTCCTTTCCAGGCGTCCATTACCGGGCACCCCGGGTACGCTCTCGAAAGAATAACCGCAGGGTTAATGCTGTAGATACTTACCCACCTAAGTACTAATTTATACATTTTTCGACAGAATGGGAACCATGACCAAAGCCGAATGGCTACAAGGGACGGAGAGAATAGAGTGGATGCGATGAACATGTTAGCCCTCATACTTAATGGAGTCACGATCACATATCAAGTACGTTCAACACAGAACTAATAATATAAGGTAGATATAGAAGTGTTATCGCTAGAGTTTTCTTCCAAAACTGATGTCGCCGCTTTCTTACTATTAACACAGTTACTCCTTACATATAGCAGCTGGTCTCTGATTTGGCACGTCGCGTGTCGGGATGAAGAGTAAGGCGGGACTAAGATCGATTTGCTTCGGTTTTGTAAGGCGTTCGCTGTTCTGCTGTTACAAACCTCTCTAAACTAGACTTAAAATCATTAAAAGTGACAGTTTGTTATAAATGTATCAAACTGTCAGTACGATCTACGATACAGAGAAAACACTACAACACCGAACCACGTCAACCTGATTCGGACTCTCAAAAGTCGGGTACTGAAATACGTTTCAATTCGCTTAACAGGGTGAGGAGTTAGGAATGACTGACGGAAAAGTATCCTGGGAAGAGACAAAAGACCCTCAGGCTCTTAACACAGACGATCCTGTCAACTACTGGAAGAAGAGTCGAGACCCGGCTCGTACGCCGTTCCATTGGGACGCGAGCCCCAACGCTGGTTTCTCTAGCGCTGCTAAAACTTGGTTACCAGTGGCTGATAATTATCCTACTATCAATGTAGCAGCTCAGGAAGAAGCGGCTAAGAGCCATTACAAGGTAAGTAGATAGGTTAAGTAACGGGTAGTAGTGAATATGCGTGTTCTATTCTAGATATAGGTTCCTACTGAGTCCATAGTCCGTGGAGTATATTCACAGACTGTATTTAGACTTTCCTATAAGGTTCGTATACATATGAAACGTTTCGAGTGGTATCTTTCAATCATTTCCATACTCATTGACTAACTAACTTACTTGCTTCATCTTTTGCAACAGTTCTACAAAGATATGGTGGCCGTGAAGCACTTGCCGGCTGTTCGTTCGGGTGACCTGCACATTCAAGCTATGTCGGACTCCATTTTAGTGGTTATGAGGTAAATATTATATACTTTGCTATTAATAGAAAAAGTAGATACAAATTTACGTCAGGTTCCCATAAGATGATTTATAGAGTAAGATCCCAGGTTAGACCACTCACAATAAAGTTGACTATAAATTACTGATATAGGAGTGCTAGGTCTGCTTCTTATTTTCTAATTAAGTACGTACGTAAAGTGAGCGATAGAAGTCGATCACAATATTACAAAACATGGACGTAGCCACGGGGGGTGTTTTGGGGGTTCAAGCAAGTTAACCTTGTTGTCACCTTTTTCTTTTTAGGAAACATAATTGAATCACGCAATTAAACCTTTAAACATGTTCAGCGTCTTTAAAATTATTCCGAATAAACAATAATTTCATTTTGTCTATCGTTTATAGATTGCTATCAGGGGACCACGTTGTTACTGGAGTAATAAACCTATCAGATGAAGAGCAGTCCATCGATCTAAGCCCGTTGCGCCTTCTACCGGATGAACTGCAAGTTGTCGCGGCTGGTGTCTATTGCACACAAGAGAAAGGGTAAAGTTGCTAGATAAAGTCGATTTTTTCATTTTTATGCAGCAGCCATTTTATGCTTTTTTGTTGACTCTTATGTTACATAATTAAATAAGACAAAAAATCAAAGAAAGGAAATTTGTTACACCTGATTAAGTGGGGCTATGAAGTGTGGTCACTGCTGGAGCGACACAAGCAGGAGTTGCATGTCACAGAGAAGAAAATACTGAGGTGGATTTTCGGAACTTGCGCAACTGCGGCAGCCTTCGTGTATGTGAGTCGTGACATCGCAGATATAATGCAGGAGAGTCGCCTTCGCTGGTGCGGCCACATGTTGCTGCAACCACCAGGCTACGTGGGTAACAAATGTCTGGCAATGGCAATGATCCAGCGGAGGCTAGGAAACCTATGTTCAACAGTAGGCTGTTTTACTGATTGATTTTATAGGCCAAAAACAGGCCATTGAGTTAGACCAAAATAAAAACAGCCCGCAGAATTTCTTGCCGGAGTCTTCTCAGGACAGAGCCGCGTTTCGATCCGTGGTCCACAAACATTAGTCTACTTTTTTTACGTTTTGTAAGTTCCGTTATAAATGTTATAATGGCTATACATAAAAAATATTTTTGACTTAGACTATTAGGCAATAAATGAAGAAAGAAAACAATTTTTTATATAATTTTCATCTAGGCGGTTGCCCATTTATTAGATATGTTTTTTATTCCAGGGCACCAATTGAAAAGAAGCGCACCACCGTGTTGGCGGGGCATTGTGCGCTTGCACTCGAGTCTATAACAAATTGTTGTTTTTATGATAATAACCAAAATTACCCAAAAAAAAATTGTATTAACAATTAAATACAGCTTGGCAATGGTAGATATATTTATTATTCAATAAACTTGCATTTAGATTATTCTTTTTATTTACTAATAGAGAGTAATATTATGTAATCTGTGCTAATAGCAACCCACTCTCGCACTATCTTAAATCACATATTATATAGCCTATATCTATCGAGGATAATTTACCTTTTAAATGGTGAAAGCATTTTTCAATTATCACTGCTTTTTTTTGGAAAAACTCTTTTACCATTTCAAAGGTACACTCCGAAGATTACCCTCAATATATAAACAAGCTCCCACACACAAGATTCGCACACATTGTCTCCTGCTATCGCCTCGTAGCTGGCGATGCCATGCGTATCTAACAGCAATCCCCATGAAGAAAAATAAAAGGTTGTCGGGACTTTTAACAGTGCAGTGTAGACTAATAATGAACTATTCCGAATCTATGAGCGGCAACTACCCGTTATGAACGCCGCATATGTTCGTACGGTAACTTTATGTAGGTAGCTGTCACAGATGACACTACAAAAAGGCGCGCTATGCCTGGATAGGCGCCAAAGTTCATTAACTTATGATCTAGTAGTCACGTAGCCCGTATTCCTCCCATTTCTACCACACCCCCGGAACTACCATCTATTCCATTTAGTTCAACTAATTTTCGTTCAAAGAGTAGAGCGGGCGCTAGTGCTACGCCGCATTGCGAACACTAACTATAGGTTCGGGGACGTTTTGATTTTGTATTATTTACCTATATGTTACTTCCACATAAATATTTACCTATCCTTATCACAATTAGAACTTGAAAATTACGTTAAGATTAATCTAACTTTTCTGTTTGAACATTGCGGGTTTTTGGGAAGAATTGAAACATCATTACTGAATTATAATAAAATATTATTATCAGTTCGTGTTGAGTATCAAACAACATTAAAACAATAATCCATATATACACTTATAACATCTTAAAATTATCAAATTAAAACTATAAGTAATATTTATTTTACAAATCATACATCGAACGAATATATCTCATTTTTGTTGCTCTTTTTCTCCTGATAATTCTCTGATGTAACAGATTATAAAAATAATACAACCAGTTAGGGCCAGAGTGCAATACGTTCCGCACAAACTTGGGCGCGACAGTAACATTAAATATATATAAATAAAAAAAGTCTAAAATAGCACTTCATTGAAAACTGCAATAGGTACATAAAAATATGAAGTAATGTAATGTGTTGTAGGTGTTGTACTATATTATAATATTTTTATATGAAAACTTAATATATTAATATGAAGTTACCATGCAAAAATGCTCCAAAAATGACATAACATTAATGAAAATAATTGTACACTACCTTTTATTTTTTATAATTTTAATAAAAATAATGTAATATTTAAATGTTGGATAAGATTGCTTATTAATTTATCTCCGTTAGATATTAGATTAACATAAAATAAATAATGGATTTCATTTTAAATGCGTACATAACCTTTACATAAACCTCCTATAAAAATCTGTATAACGGTTTAAAGCTTATGCTATACCGGGAGCTAAGCGAAGCTAAGCGCCGCCGTAAGTGAACTAACTTAAGCGAGATTAGATTGGCTAGCCTTAGTTCCATGTGTGGCTGGCGCTTAATACTATCTTGTTATGCGTATTATATGTCGAATGAAAAATAGTACGTTGATACAGTCAGGCATAATAAAAGTATATCACAAAACATCGATGACTTCTATGTAATAATACTACTAGACTGGCTGTACGGAAAAAAATGGTATCGATTTAAGACCACTACTTCACCAGCAACAATAGGCCACTTTTTGTAGCTGTCATAGAGATGTCATTACAAAAAGACGCTCCATGCTTATACAGATAGGTGTCAAAATTCATTAACTAATTTACCCAGTTTCTGTGTCCCGTTCTAAATGTATTCCCGCCTCACGCAGGAACCGTGACACAATTTTTGTTCTAAATAGTTTGTCCAGTGCCTAGTATACATAGAAATCATTGCAAAGAAAATAACAACTAATTTATTTACATTTTGTCATTATATTCAGCCGGCTACTGCAGATAAACTATTGATAGTTTATGAATAGTTTATCTGCAGTAGCCGGCTTTTGTTAGTGGTGGGAATAAGAGCGGTTCTTCCCGCCGCCGGCTTACTTCGTTTTTTTTTTATCGTTCTGATTATCTTAATCGGACTGACAGTATGATAGCATTACAGAGTAATTTAAAACCGTTTGTGTGATAAATATTGAAACTATAGCTGCGGTTTTAAGTACTCTAAAAAGATATCAAACTGTACAAAGCCGAAGCAAGATGATCTTAGCCGTACTCTCACTTTTATTCCCGACGCGTCAAATCAAAAGACGGGTAGCAAAGTTACATTTAATAAGTCTTAGCATTGCAATCGATTCTTTTATCTAGGCCAAGGCGTTTGTGAAGCCTTGCAGTTATACACGTAAGTGTATAACTGTCCTAATAAGTAGGAATTAACATTCTAGTTGACGTGAAGAATAAGGCTGGATTTCACCAATGAAAATTTGTTAAACTAAATTCGGTTCTCAACATTTACGTAATGAAATACATAGGTACATGTACGGTAAATAAAACCGCATCGCAAATGCCATCAACGAACCATGAATTACGCGCAACTTTTTGTAGCTGTCATGTCATACAAATAATTACAAAAAGGCGCGCTATGATGACTATACAGTGTCAAAATTCAATAACTCATATATCTTGTCTCTGCGTCATGTACCCTCCTCTTTTCGCGTTTCACCTCCGGAACCGCGACACTATTTTTGTTCAAAACTGTTTGTCTATTAGTAGGTGGGTATACATAGAAGTAATTGCAGAAAAGCAATAAGTTTTAGTTTTTTGATCCTGATCCTATCATTCGTAAAATCCAGCCTTAGTATGTAATGCAGAGTAAATAATTACAAAAAAAATGTTTTTAAACAGTGTTTCACTCCTAATTATTATAATTGCTACTAAATACAGCTCTATTGCAGTAGTATTTACATTAAAAGTAGTAGTTTTTCCTTTGGAAAAAAGTAGTATCATTCATAAGCTTGGCATTTTGTGCAAGTAGAAAATTTTATTTCATAAGGCACCATCATCACCGTCTACATCTAATTTTTTTACGTCAAACGTCGGACTACATCCAATTGACAACATTTCGCAAACTTGGTCCAGAAGTAGAATATGTGTATGCAATATACATTACATTAATATACATTAAAAATAAAATTGACACACAATAGAGGAGCTACCAAGAAACATTAGTACGTACGAAACACGAACGGAGGACGATGGAAGATTTCTGTTCTGTAGGGTTTAGGCCGAAAGAGGCAACAGTCTGAAGTAAGAATTAGAAAGAAAATTGCTGTAAAAGTATATGTTTAGGCTCAATTTCTTAAATAGTTAAGATTTACCTTGAATTAAGTATGTCGTCACCACCTTTGACGACATACTTAATTCATTTCGTTGTCCGAAATCTATATCATAATTCTTTTTTAGTAAGCGATCAAGTGATCTGCTTCTCTCAAGGTAAGAAAAGCTAACATACTTATTATTACCGATAGTCGAAGAATCTTGAGAATTTGTGAAATGGCATAATATACAACTGTCATTAGCATTTGGCTTATGATGAATTTAAAGATATATTTAAGTTTAAGTGACTAGAGCAGATTCACTGCATTTAAGAATGTCTCCGCCTAACACGTCTAATATTTATTCAAATCCAAATCATATAAAGAAGCTAATACCACTAACACTGATCAAAAAACCAATATTAAGTTTAAAAGTAAGAATCATGATGGAACCAAGCAAGTATTAGTTTGCGCACTTAAGACCAGTAATTAGAGCATTTGACATCTTAACTTAAAGGATCGTTTAATGAAGTCCAGTCGTAAATAGGTATCAAGGTAGGTAGTAGTAGAAATTGGTTAAAATTTATGTTTGTTTGTTCGTAATTTCTATGCTGCCGTACTATTCAAGCGATTGCAATAAAACTTCGTCAATTTCTTGCACTTGTGCGAAGGTTATAGGCATAGTACAATTTATTATACCAACTATTATTGGATTTTATGAAATTATTCAGTGCGAATCCGGGACCGGTCCGCTAGTATATAAATTATCTGACAACTCATATCTACTTTAACACTGTGTCTAAATATTAAATAGTTTAACAAAATGCCATTTTCATACTATCTATACTTACATCCCTTAACTTTCAAGCAACAAATCTACACTGTACACAGTAATTACCCAAATAGGCATAAATAGTATTTTTTTCTAAAACTAACTCAAACACAATAATTTCTTCCAAAACGGTCGTTTTGGGTGTATGATTGGCAACCCAGCCAAGATGGCGGCGTCAAAGGCGTCTTTCAGCTGTTTTCTCGTTTTCGCAGATGTTTCAATGTAGACTGCATCGATTTTGGTTGCTAAGGCTCTCGCTTCGAGGTCGGAAACCACTTGTTCATTACGCCCCTGAAAATAAAATTAGCTTTTTTAAATACCTACTTACTTAAGAGTCAACTAAAAGTTACTTTTAATTTTAATTAACTCGCGCATATTAATGCTAATCCAGCCAGTCAGCGATTATTCCGATTGCATTCAAAGTCAAAACCGTGCATCACAACAGGCACGAAAAAAATTGTGCGTAAATTTTCTAACAGTATAGCTATGTAGGTACGTATGTACTGTACATAGATATCTTGCTCCGTCTGTGGTTATGTAAGTGTTTCATAAGAAAGTTTAGTTAATAAGACATCGGATTGAAATTGCTTAATTAAATTTGATTCAACATTTTCTACAAAAATAGGACCAATATTTTACGATGTTTATTTTTCGATTGGTTAAAAGAAAGTGCCTGTGTGACAATTCGTACTAAAATAATTCAATAACCATCCTTTTTATTTTATTACCTCTTTCTTTAGCGCACTTAGAGACTTGTAATCCTTTAAAATCGTCCCATAACGACCACCATTTGAAGCTCGGAATCTATCACCAAATGCCTAATTGTTCAGTTCCAGCCTCTACTATGAAGGTTATTTCAACGGAAATGCTGAACTAGTTTTAACTGCCAGACCACCTACATCGACAGACAGTAAACAAAGCAGTAACTATATTTGCACGAGACCGAATCATTGTTGTTGTTTTTAACTCGCAATTAGCTTCACGCCATCTCATAGCCGATATTTCATGACATGACACAAATTTAATTTAAAGAGTGCTGGCTCAGCGGTAACTCCGTCAGAATTTGCCAAAAATTTGCATAATTTTAACTGTTATCTATATTTACTTCTACGTCTATGTTTGTGGAGTGATTCTATAAAAAAAGCGGCCAAGTGCGAGTCGGACTCGCCCATGAAGGGTTCCGTAGCAGCAAGTATCATAATAATGTTTTAAAAAAATATATATATTTGAGTTGATTGAATGAAAGGTAAATTGCGGTTTACGATTTATGACGTATTAAAAAAATTACTTACTAGATCTTGTTCAAACCAATTATAGTTGGAAGTTTACATGGTAATAATGTACATCATATATTTTTTTTAGTTTTATCGTTCTCTTATTTTAGAAGTTACAGGACACACATTTTACCACTTTGGGAGTGTCTCTCGCGCAAACTATTCAGTTTAGAGAAAAATGATATTAGAAACCTCAATATCATTTTTGAAGACCTATCCATAGATACGCCACACGTATGGGTATGATGAAAAAAAAAAATTTGAGTTTCAGTTCTAAGTACCTATGGGGAAGCCCCCAAAATTTGTTTTTTTTTTTATCTATTTTTGTGTGAAAATCTTAATGCGGTTCACAGAATACATCTACTTAACAAGTTTCAACAGCATAGTTCTTATAGTTTCGGAAAAAAGTGGCTGTGACATACGGACGGACAGACAGACAGACATGACGAAACTATAAGGGTTCCGTTCTTTGCCATTTGGCAACGGAACCCTAAAAAGATGGCGAGTTAATTCGATAAATCGAGTTGATTCGATAAACAGGCACAGGGTAGTCCAGCTATCAATCAGACTGGGACTTTATTTACTTTTTGCTCGGGCTACAAACTCACTGCTAAGTAAGTTATTTTTTACAAAAGTAACCAGAAGTATCCAACCAAACACCGCGATGCGATAGATTAAAGTAGTCCGCCTTCTGTCTTGAGAAAACGTGCAAGACACTTAATTGCGAATCTTCTCATAAATGCTGTTACAGCATGAAGATATAGATATTATGTACTAGCTGTGCCCGCGACTTCGTCCGCGTGGATTAAGATTTTTATGGTTTTAGTTTTTTAGCGCGGAACCCTAATTATTTTTTCTAAAATTAAAGTAGCCTGTAACATAGGCTATTTTATATGTTATATTACCTTGTTATATTACCTATCTGTCAGTGAGTCCCGTCAAAATCGGTCCAGCCATTTCAGAGATTAGCCGGAACAAACAGACAGATAGACAGACAGACAGACAGACAAAAATAGTAAAAAATGATATTTTGGTGTAGGGTCACCTATCCATCAATGAGCCAATGGTACACATTGAGCCATGCCTATAGTTTCCAAACGCAACGTTGCCAGATAGTGCAGGGTACAGGTATTAACTCGTTACTGGATGCCTCTCCGCTACCCCAGTCTGCGTTCGCCCCGCGCGCAAAGTGTACGTGTGACGGCGCTCGATCGGATTTTTGCCTCCAAAAGTAAGTTAGTTCATTGTTTTTTCGTGATTTCTTACACTTGTATAGTAATATTTAGGCGTATCCGCAATATTGAATGCCATTGAACACATATTTGGCAGTGTATATAGCTAAACTTAATTTTCCTGTATAATATTTTTACCGTTATAATATTAATGTTTCTGAAAAAAGTCACACTGGTTCACAATGAAACAGTGCCGCATAGTACTCAATGAGCCATGGCTCATTGAGTACGACTTGTGTTTCATTGAGTACCTACTATGGTTTTGTTGAATTGGGGTGTTGTTATCTTGTTTTAAATGTGTAACATATAATTTTACGCCAAGCTGGTTTTCTTTCGATACAAGCGAGACAAATAACATAGGTACCTACCTAAAGTTTCTATACAATTAGGCTTGATTGTAATTTATTTTGTTTAAGATGGCGCGTACTAAAGTTGCACAAAGGAAAAAAGGGGATCATTCGGCGGAAATCATGCGACGGGCTATAATTTTGCATAGGCAGGGCCATAGTATTCGGCAGGCGGCCAAAGAATGCAATCTATGTTATCCCACCTTGCAACGTTTCGTAAAAAAGTACATGAATATACCAACTGCAAATTTACACAACCAGAGGCTTACACCGAAATATGACGTACAAAAAATATTTTCCAATGATCAAGAAGATGTTCTGACAACATATATAACGGAATGTGCACTTAAATTTTATGGTTTGACAACAAAAGACGTACGCCGCATTGCTTTTCAAATGGCAGTTTTAAATAATATCAAAATGCCTAATACTTGGCATCGAGACAATATGGCCGGTTTAGAGTGGCTTCGATCTTACCGATCAAGGATTCCACAATTATCATTAAGAAAGCCAGAAGCTTGTAGCTTAGCGCGAGCTACTTCTTTTAATAAAGAAACAGTCAAATCTTTTTTTGATAATTTGAAATCTGTGTATCAACGTCATCCTTCATTTAGTAACGGCTGCAGAGTTTATAACTTAGATGAAACCGCCACCACTACTGTTCAAAAGCCGCAAAAAGTTATGGCACCTAAAGGCAAACAAAATTTATGTAAAATAACGAGTGGAGAAAAGGGTACATTGGTAACTACATGCGCTATAGTCTGTGCATCAGTTCAAGCATTGCCACCTGCCCTTGTATTTCCTCGCAAAAACTACAAAGATTTTATGTTACATGGAGCTCCTGTAGGTTCTCTCGGCTTAGCATCTCCTTCCGGATGGATGAATGCTGAATTGTTTGTCAAAGTAATGGAACATTTTATTAAACATACCTCAGCCAGCCTCGACAACCCAGCATTACTCATAATAGATAATCATGAATCTCACTTAAGTATTGAGGCTCTAGATATGGCAAAACGGTCAGGTGTTACAATTCTTACTTTACACCCTCATACAACCGGAAAAATGCAACCACTCGATGTAGGCATATTTAGTCCCTTTAAGGTATATTACAATACTGCAGTTGATTCGTGGTTAATGAGGAATCCTGGAAAACAATTAACCATTTACAATGTTGCAGAGTGCGTTGGACTGGCCTATCCAAAAGCAATGACCCCTGTAAATATCACCGCTGCATTTAAGAAATGCGGTATTTTTCCCTATGACTCTGATGTGTTTACAGAATTGGACTATTTGCCTTCGTCCGTTACAGATAGAGCTAGGGATGTAAGTCCTTCTTCAGATGTGACCAACGCAGATAGCCCGATTCCTACAGAGATAATTGCTTTGAAAGAAAATACGCCTGCATTAGAAATGAGAAATGTTGTAAGTCCCTCTATTCTCAACGATACTGAACTCATTTGTCAATCTGAAACAACGGAAACCATACACCCACTTCAAGTAGAACCTGATACTTTTATGGATAATAGCGAATTATTTAATATTAGACCAATGACGCCAGTTGCAATGAAACAACCAGTTGTGAACCCCTCTTGTTCAAAATATTTTAAATCCCCTCAAGAATTTATGCCACCTTTGAAAGCAGGACCCAGAACTGGGAAACGAAAACCAAGAAGACTGGGAAAGAGTGTGGTTGCCACCGATACTCCCGAGAAGAACCTCATAGCGGAAGAAAGGAAAAAAACAAAGATAAGGAAAATGGCTGCAAAGAAAATGAAGCCATCTCTATTATCTGATGGAAGAAAAGTATCGAAAACGAAATCACAAAAAAATATAAAAAATAATACAGATACTGAATCAAGTGAGGAAGAAATGGTCGTAGAATCTCTGAGCCACTCTGACAATGGATGGCTAGAAGAAGATTATGATTCCGATGATGACCGCTTGATAAATGAACCGTTTCCAAATCTCGAAAGAAAACCCATTGAAGGAGACTATGTCCTAGTATTATTCGAGACAAAAAAATTGAAAGTTTATTATGCTGCCAATATAATAGAAACAGGTGATAAATATGGGGTTTCTTTTATGAGATTAAAATCCAGAGAGAATATGAAATTTTATTTCCCATTAGAACCAGACCTTGCTGAGATGGATATCAAGGACATTAAAACGATTCTTGCCAAGCCCAAAATCAATGGGACCAAAAACCGCAACTCCACTTATATCTTCCCATTGCGGTTTTCACCCACTATTAACTTGCGTTAATTTGATTTTTCTTTATTTACTTTAAAAACGTAACTAAAAGACTGATTAAAAATATTATAGTCATTATAACGTTACGTAACGTTAATGTGATATTAGGTAGGTTACTACTGTAAAATTACAAAGAATATAAGCATTGTTGTAGAAGTTACGATAGATAATAATTATGAAGACTGATTGTAGTTAAAAACTGTGATTTAGACGTAATTAAAATTAAAAAGAAATGTAAAACATGAATAGTTTTAGTTTTATAAGTGCTCATTTTTTCTTAAATATATATTTGTCTTACATAACTTTGTTTTTTTTAAAGAACCTATATCATAATTTAATACTGATCCTGGCTCATTGTGAGCCAAATCCCATTTTTTTTAAAACACCTTATACCATAAAATTTAGACGATAATTCAAAATTATTTAGACGCCAAAACAATCTTGATTAAATTTGTTATCTATGCGTGATAGCTCTATATTGTAAAATTAATAGAAAAAATATAACAGGTGTTTGAAATTAGGTTGGCTCATTGGAGGACAGGTTACCCTATGTACCGTATATATATTCATATACATGTAGTAAAAAACGGTTATTTGAATATTACAAACAGACACTCCAATTTTATTTATATGTGTGTATGTATAGACTAGCTGTGCCCACGACATCGTCCGGGTGGATTTCGATTTTCATGGTTTTGGTTCTTTTGCGCGGAACCATTTTTTTTTTCTAAAATTTAAGTACCTTATGTTACTTGTAACATTACCTATCTGCCAGTGAAAGTGGCGTTAAAATCGGTCCAGCCATTTCCGATATTAGCCGGAACAAACAGACAGACAGACAGAATGTTATTTTGGTGTATGTACCGTATATATATTCATATACATGTAGTAAAAAACGCTTATTTCAATATTACAAACTGACACTCCAATTTTATTTATATGTATAGAAAATAAATAAGTACTAAGTAATTATTAAGAAAATGAATCCGTTTCTCTTGACTGTACTATAATCATAATCATAATTTGAGAACATTAATACTTTACCAATTTCAATCATCTTTTCTTTTATTAAGTTACCTAATACCTCGTAGAAGGCTCTTAAATAAAAAAAAATGCGCTGAAAACTCAAAAATTTCCGAAAATTTAACGACTATTTCCATATTCTACGTGGACGGAGCTGCGGGCAACAGCTAGTGTAGATAAAATAACCAAAATAATGACCTTTAAAGTCTGTAGCACTCTCGAATCCTGCGCCAGGTCACTTTGCGTCCCCACCAATATAAGGGGGGCCTTGACATTGGCGACTGCTTTGGTCCACCTCTCAGCAACTGATCTGAAGGTTTCGGGCCTCACCACGGAGAAGCACAGCATCAGCACGTCGGTGCCAGGGTAGCAGAGTTCGCGGAGTTCAGACATTGAGTCCTGTAATGTGGAAACGTATACCGTTATTAAAATTCTTCTTTAACCGAGCGCAAATCCCGGTTGCATCCATAGCTTGCTCTTTGGAGTCCGGGGTTCGCTCTTCTACTCCTGCTCTCCATATTTTGATTTGGCTGGCTTTAATGGGACTGACTGCCAGCTGGCTCCCCATTAACAAGCGGAAAGCCAGCACATGAGCCTCGTCTATTAATCAGCGGGAGTACCAGATAGCTGTTGAGGATGGCTTGAACATGTTTCACTCCTTTAGTAAAAAATGAGAACCCAGTTTAATTCTACTGGATCGCAGTTAATTTTGGTATGAAATCTGACCTTACTTTAAGCACAACACAACATGCAGTTAGACAATATTCAACTCTCTATATCTCTCTGTTGACCAAAAAGGGGGAAGGAAGTATGACCTCCGATATTCGGACAAACAGTGCGACAAGCAGCAGCTGTTACTGAACATTAATAATAAGTATATAATAAGTATAAGTATATGTAGTATAAGTATAACAAGGTCAGGTGGCAATTGCTTCACGGAAAATATCGAAGTTGAGCTGCCTCATAGCAGAATTGAGAAAAGGCTATGAGGCGTATCGCTAAGAATTGCTTGGCTTTATCACCACCTGTGACTTGTATTAAATACTAAATTTAAAAAAATACTAGTGTCAGTATGTACTTCAGAAAACGAATGTGTCATGATTTTTCAATTTTTGAACACTTATTTTATACCTGTGTTCGAAATTCAAAAAACATTTAAAACCATGACACGTTTGTTTCATGAAGGGCCGATGTTATGTATCAAGTAACGGTGAGACCGGAGTCGACGCGTAACGGGTTCAATGACCAATTGCATTTGATAAATAACTGTATACATCATAATTATTCGAAACAACTAATTACCAGAGATAACGCATTCGGAACGCCTTGATTTTATGCATGCATGTAAACATCGTGACCTGATGTTTGTGATAGAATGTCTATCAACTAGCTCGAGGAGTTACAACATTTGTTTTGATTATAGTATATTATAATTATTGGCGACAGGTTATAAATGCGAAAGTAGGTAACTCATTTTTAGGGTTCCGTTGCCAATCAAATATAAAAAATTTACTTGCTGCTACGGAACCCTTCATGGGCGAGTCCGACTCGCACTTGGCCGGTATTTTTTTTCACTTTTCTCCAAAAGTGTAGTTATGTCTGTTACTTTTTCATATCTAGACCGATGCACCATTTATTTTTCCTGAACGACTACGATACGTTTTTAACCGACTTCCAAAAAGGTGGAAGGTTCTTAATTCGTCAGAATCTTTTAGAAGTCAACGAATTCTAATAGTCAATTTAAAAATGTTGATGATGATCACAGAAATGATAAGAGATATTATTTTTGTGACGATGATTCTTGAGGCCTGAGTTAACCCCACCTTGCAAGTTGGTACACCTGCTAAACAATAGACGAGGCTCTCGCTTAGGCTTTCTTCTCAGAGTTGGAAGTTCAGACGAGTCGCTCTCGGAAAGCCGATATACCAATCCAAAAGAATAAGCAGACCTTGGACTGAATAGTGCAAACTTTAGACCCAACTTTGTAAATCGCTATGATAATGACGATGAATGACTTAAGATGTATAAATAATCTTTTTAAATAAATCTGTTTAAACCGTAATGGTAAACCATTACAAGTTTACATATTTTTCGATCCATTTCATTTGTAATTTTCAGTGAGGGATCGTATTAATTCCATAGATAAAGTTACCTTCCTGTTGAAAAGGTCAAGCACATAAGATTAATTATGTTTTAGGTAGATTTCGATGAAATCGATCTACCTATTGGTTTCTTGACTACTGTCGAATTTAAAAAAAAATTCTTCATAGGAGGTCTAGTTATGTCCCCCTGAGTCCGAAATGACCACTGGTCAAAAAGTTTATATATATATATATATATGTAGGTATGGTTCCACTTCCCAAAATTTGCGGCACTCTCACGGTCGCATTTTTGCCCCGATCGCTTTCAAACTGCGGTCAAAAATTGCTTGGGTGTAAACTTAGTTTAAGTTCGTGAACGGGTGGAATCCGGCCTAAGGGGACTGTAGGGCCTCACTTTTTATGAAATCAGTTTTTCCTCAAAATTTCACGTTCCATGAAAGATATTCGAACCGTTCTAATTTTATCCCATAGTATACCTGAATACCAACAACTTTTAATTATAAACCTATAAGATTAAAACTTTAACTAAAAGTGGAGGGGGGAAAACCAAAATTTTTCGGGAAAAAAATCATAACTTCTAACCGGTGATCATTCTTGCCGTCTGAAACATTTTTAATCGATAGGCCATTTTTAAGTCTAAAATAAATGTCTAAAAATTTTTCGCTAAAAGTTACAGTTTTCGAGAAAAAAAAATTAAACATGTTAAAAAATAATATTAATTGCTTCACGAAATCTACCTGTGCGTTCCCCCTGCGGGAACGGATTTTTTAATTACGTTCTTCAATTGTGGAATTACGTTACCTTATGGAGTTACGCTAATTATGTGGCTATAAAATTATCTATTTTATAGTCAATTATTCAAACTGTTAATTTTCTGTTTACATATTGTACTATTTTTTATAATATTTTTTTAATTATACTAAAACTTAATTAAATTAATGATATTTTTTTTATTAAAATGATAGAATTGAAAATAATGAAACTAATTATTGGTTACTTAAATAGTATTATAATTTTTTTTGTACAATTATTTCGATACCTATGTTAATTCTAGCGTCACGTGTAGAATATTGCCTAAAGTGTAATTGTATTTTGTGTAAGTTAGGTTTACCAATTCTAGGGAGGAAGAGGAGTAAATTGTGCGCTATAAAGATTTAGATCGGAAAAAGAGAACATCTAGGACGGAACTTGAACCCGCGACCAGTCCTTTACAGGGAGAATGCTCTGACCAACTGAGCCACCTAGACATGTCCCAGATATTCGAAATTCTCCGATACATTAATACGTCTTAAGGCGACGTTGGAGCCATCTACCGTAATTCTTGCGAACTACGGAAACAATGAATAACTTTACAGTCATTTTTAAACATTGTTTTTTGATGACTCCAAGAATTACGGTAGATGACTCCAATGTCGCCTTAAGACGTATTAATGTATCGGAGAATTTCGAATATCTGGGACGTGTCTAGGTGGCTCAGTTGGTCAGAGCATTCCCCCTGTAAGGGACTGGTCGCGGGTTCAAGTCCCGTCCTAGATGTTCTCTTTTTCCGATCTAAATCTTTAGAAACAAGTAAGCATACAAAATGCTTAAAAATTTAATTGAATTGTGCGCTATAAACTATTATATTTGTAGTACCTTCCTATGCAGTTTGCATGTACCGACTTCATACTTTATTAGTTTTGAGTTGGTTGAACTTGGAAATCTTGTGATGAACGATGGATGGATCACAGAAATGTGAATAAAAATATTACATTACGAGACTTTCCCCGCCAATGCAGGAACGGTCCTATACACGGTCTATACTGAGTAGATATTTTCTAATAAAACTAAAATACATAATTAGTATGTACTAAATAAAACACTTCTCTATACTTGTGGCAGTCTTTCCAATACAAATTCATTAATCCAATATAGAAGCAATATGTCCATAAAAAAGCGATTGTTTAGAGTGTGAGTGCTAAGAGCCGTGGGTGAAAGTACACAGGTAGGTACAGATACGACAAAAGAATAACGACCCTAATACCATTGTACACAGCAGCAATACAGCTTCAGATCAATTTGTCAGTTGTAGTCCCGAGGCGAGAACTCTAGGTGAGAGTCCTCTCGCTTGGCGTTATGATTGCCGCCATGGTGCGAAGTGCGAGCGCGTGGGCCGCCGCCGCCTCCTTTTGCGAGCATGTAATGCTCGAGAAGGAGGCGGCGGAGCGAGCCCGGGAGAGATTTAGAACTCTCCCGGCCCGCCGAGCCCGCAACATGCTCGCCGCGCGGCGCAGGCGACTCAGACGTCGGAGGTCGCTTAACGACCTCCGTCCTCCATGAGCGCAGGCCTGGGGGTGACAGATGAGGCCGTCTGTCTCCCCAGCAGAAATCGGCCGGGGCGGCGGCGCCACGCGCGCCCCCCCTCTCCGGGGCAAGTTGGGGACACCGTGGTTCCCACACCCGAGGGGGCCATCTTAAAGCCGAAGATGGCCCAGGGTCAGCCGGGGTGCGAGGGAATTGCCTTATTAGGACACCTTACACCCTCTGAAGACCCCATCTGAAGACCCGAGACGGCGTGCTGTTTTAGTCGGTTCAAGTCTGACATAACCACCCCCGCTGGCCGGCGGAGGGGTATCCGAAGGGATTTCCGCACGAAAAAAAAAGGTATGATATTAGGTAGGTAACTATATAGTAAAATAGGTTAGATAGTATCGCACTACCTAAGAGAAAGGAGAAGTTAGGGAGCGGACCCCGGTCTTCGAAGTGCAAGTTTTGGATTCAACCGGCAATGGCGCTCGGATGATCGAATCGGATCGAGGCAGTGTACACGTGGTCTAATAGTGTAGGCACCTACTCGCTAAATACGGTAAGTTACATCACTTCCCTTTACAATATGATGAAGCCTTATTAGCCAGGTTTTGTAACAGAGTTTGATTGAACATCGAATGTACAAAATATTTCTAAAAAAGGTTGCAATGTGAAAGTTTATACCTACATACTTATATTAAAATCGTAACGAGGGAAAAAACTGTACATTGTATATTTTCATTTATTTATTTAGAAATTCAATGGCTCATTTACATTTGACTTGGTATTGTGATAATTACAGTTTTGGGAGCGACACCGATGCCAAAAATGTGTCTTTTTAGGATTTTTGTCTGGCTGTCTACTGGTTATCTATGTTCTAGTTACACACGGAAACCACTGAACAGATTAAGTTTAAAAATTTGCAAAATCTTTTCCCAAAAGTCTGGTCAAAGGATCTGGTCAATTCCCGCTCAGTGCAAATATTTGTATGCATCAATATGGCTATTTGCATTGGTCTGGGTGTCTATGTATAATTTGTATGTATTTACAGAAAAAAAGCGGCCAAGTGCGAGTCGGACTCGCCCATGAAGGGTTCCGTAGCAGCAAGTAACATAATAACACTTTTTTTTTAAATTTTATATTTGAGTTCATTGAATGAAAGGTAAATTGCGGTTTACGATTAATGACGTATTAAAAAAAACTACTAACTATAATTTTCGGTGGAACTTTGCATGGTAATGTACATCATATATTTTTTTTAGAGAAAAATGATATTAGAAACCTCAATATCATTTTTGAAGACCTATCCATAGATACCACACACGTATGGGTTTGATGGAAAAAAAAATGAGTTTCAGTTCTGTGTATGGGAACCCCCAAAATTCAAAGTTTTTTTCAGTTTTTGTGTGAAAATCTTAATGCAGTTCACAGAATACATCTACGAGTACTTACCAAGTTTCAACAGCATAGTTCTTATAGTTTCGGAAAAAAGTGGCTGTGACATACGGACGGAAAGACAGACAGACAAGACGAATCTATAAGGGTTCCGTTTTTTTGCCATTTGGCAACGGAACCCTAAAAAGTATCCGAGTAGGTATGTTCATCCGCATTCTAGAACCTATAACACAAGCTAGTTAAAATATGCTTACGTTGGGTCTAGAAAGCCCTGTTTAGAATGTTGTTTATTATTTATGTATATAGGTAGACTTATAATCATTTTAAGATTTTATCATGCTCAGTTGTGGTGGAATGTGTGAATGTATGGAGTGGAGTGTAAAGAATCCAGCATTGTATGAAGAAGGAAACACGAGTGTTGATTATGAAGTCTGAGTAATACCGGATCGGACCGAGAAGATAAACCAATCCATATAGGAAGGAGTAGAAGATTGGATCCCAGGTTCCGAGGTGAAAGCGTCGGATCCAACCGTAAATAATGCTGATGATATTTGCATTACCGTTTAATCGCGCGCGCTAACCAGTGATATAATATTAATCGAACATTAAAAAGAAAAATATAGATTCGCTTGAAATCTAGTGTGTGGCACAGGGAGGCAAATCTTTAGAATTACCTGGTAGCCCTGTTGTAGACAGTCCGTTTTCACTGAAGCCCTAGAGAGATTTCTCTAATACAACAACGCACATTATTACAATACAATAAACTCACGTAGACGTTTCACTTTCTTAATACTTAATAGTCATTCACAGTTGTCATAACATACCGAGATGGCTGAGAACAATCAAAACAAAAGAGTAATTACTTTTTAATGTTCATGATGTAAGCTCAGTATACAGCTACGCACGTTACGGTAAATTTTATTTCCCACTAGTCGTTAAATATAGTGACCATGATAGAGAAAGGGATGGTTAGATGGCTCGGGCTGCGTAAATTCATGGCTTCCACCTTACGGCTTTATAACCTCCGGGATCTACAACGTTCATCGTGAAATAGCGATATTAAAGATCACAGTCTCATGCTGAACATTATAATAAGATCAGTAGTTTTCGAGTAGGATTATTGGATAAATAGGTGTGCGGGATCCCACCAAGGCCCGGGCCCCAAAGTGGAAGGTTTGGAGGCATCCGGAACAACACTAGGATTAACAAGATTGGATAAAGAGACAAACTTATACTATAAGACCAACGAGCAGTCAATGTCTATTAAGTTTCCAAACCTGTTTTTATTAATAATCTCCTTCGTAAGTTTGGTCATTATAAAAAAAAACATATTGCCAGTATTATGTTCGGCGTAAGTAGTTACTTAATATGGTTTGTCACTGGTTCGAAGAATCTGTTTCTCTATAAATTAAATATCACGTTTTTCGATAAACGTAAAAAAATATTGATGAAAACATCCTACCAAGAAAACCTTGGTGATTTCCGAACGCATGAATTGGAAAAACACATTGGAATACAATAGAATACGTTTGCACAAAGCGATGTAATAAAAAAATCTTCAACCCATTGATAATACTATTAAAAAAAACATTATTCCATAAATCTATGGCACGGGACACATGGCGCATGTGTCCAAATCAGCTACAGGTTTACGTTACGGTTTTCTAATCGTTGCGGTTTATTTATCAATGATCCCATGATGCTTTTGTCTCAACATTAATCGTCTTCACGGAGTAATCGTGGGTCTCACAGTTTAATAATAACTATACTACTAATAAATAACTAAATGATGATTATCATCACTTTAACCTAACCATCCCCTTTTTGAACAAGCGACAACTTTGAAGTTGCAGGCGTTCATGTAGCAGAGAGCCGCTTGCTTGCTACTTTAGTAGTACCTACAAAAAAGCATTCAGCCTCCTAAGCAATAACCTACACACCACCTGCACAATTATTTTCGTAGGTGTATTCAATACGACGAAACTTCATTTTTTGTACCCGGCACACAGGTAGAGAAACTGTGGGAATTGCACCATTGCTCATTGTTTATGAAAAAAAAGAGAGCTGTCGGTTATGGATTTTGTATGTAGGTACACGTGCTATTTTTTTCTTAGATTTCCGCCTCTGAATTCAATATGGCGCCAGGTGGAAGAAGATGGCGGTGAAGTATGACCGTGGGATAGACGATATAATAGATGGCACGAAATCTTGCTTATTTCTTATCATATCCTTTCCTGCTCTTACTCTGTCTCTATAGATTGAATTAAGCATTAGATTCCATTGCAAAATAATAATTGATAACGAATATCGGTTTCTGCGTCCCGTTCCAAATTCGAAATTCAAAATCATTCCCGCCTCACCCAGGAACCGTGACACAATTTTTGTTGCGACAACGACGCCAAATCCAAAGTAATTGTAGTACTTGGATGTAAGCACAGGAATTTTGTCATATTCACCAAAAGTATCTACTTTTAGACACAAATATTGCAAATATCCTATATCTTATCAATGATGATGGTCTGATAACTGATTGATAATTGCGGCTTTCTAGTGGTCTGATATTGATATCACTAAATTATGTCATGGCGATCCTTTTGCGACAACTTTATCAAAAACAAGTGTTACTAGTATTTTGATAGTTCATAAACGCTATTATCTGACCTGGCAACATTTAAATTTTCCAACAAAAGGAATTATATTTGGTCTACGTCACGTCAAAGGTACAATCGCTAGGTCGTACATTGGCTGTGGTAAAAAGAGTTAATTGTAACATTTAATAGTTTTCAGTACTTTTCATGTAGTAAGTTTATAATTTTTCACTATTTTTCTTGTAATGTTGATATTATTAAAGTATTTTTCATGGATCATTTCAATATATTTCACATGTGGTTTTCGAGTAAAAGGTTAACTATTAAGTAAGTAAATAATTTAGGTACCTATAAAGTATAGATGTACAAGCTCACCTGTCCCGCAGTATCACAGATTTCCACGCAGATCGGTCTGTCGTCTACGTCTACCACAACTGTGAACAAACAAATTAAAAAATAAATAAAAATGTTTTTCTACTACCAAATACAGATTCGGTACTAAATAAATTTTGAGAAATGGACATTTTGACATAATTGGACATTTTGACCCTGAAAGAGAAACCGTTGTTAGACACAAGCATCATGATAGCTTGCTCACTGCCAAAGTGTCGTGAATTCGATCCAATGCTATAAGGGCAACTATAATATTTGTGTACTTCACAGATAGAGTTTGTGTCTGTCAAATTAGCGTTAGTAAAGTAAGCAAACCTCACCAGCAAGCCACCTGCTGATTGACGGATGAGGCTCTGGTGCAGACTTTCCTTTTAGAGTTGGGTTGGCCGGCAGTTGCTCCCATAAAAGCCTAAACAAACCAATAAAAGGACGGGAAAGTGGATCCGGGGCTCTAATGTGCAAGCTTTGAATACGATTGGGATTAGCGCACGGACGAAGAAGAAAGTAAAAGTTCAAAAAGAAAAGAAGGCTGAATTCGTCTCTGGTTTTCACTTAACACAATCCAAAGAAAAAAGTGTTAGTAACAAAATTCAATGAAAACTCTATGTATGCGTAAATTCTTTCGAAAGTGTAGTGTATTGTGTAATGAAGTAATATTTTCAATGTCAGTATGTACACGCTTTATAACCGCACAAGTTGGAGTATCGCCAAGTTGCAAACCAGCTGGCTTGCCGGCTTCGTTCCTTTGTATTGTTATAATTAGTATAATAAGTAGGTAAATACTGATTTTACAATCTATTTTAACATAGTAACATGAAAAATGTAAATGAGAACATAAAAAATAATAAAAAGTAAATTATACCTAATTAATATCATAATGTGTTTTTACGAAACGGAATTTATTTTGCGTAACTTAATTACTACTTACTAACTTAATTAATAATCTTTGAAGAGTAACTGTTAAGACATATCAACCTCAAAGTTGGAGAACTCCCTATAATGTTAACAACAAGTAATCTTTTTATGGTACGAAACCCATAGAACGCGATATCGATTCGCACTTGACCTGTTGTTATGTTTTGTGTACGCTAGTTACTATTGTTAAATTATAAGTAAATCTTCAAACTTTCTAAACTTAATTGAATTATAAGATAGTAATTTTGCTTGAATCTATGTAATAGCGATGTTTTCCACTTTCATATTCTCCATTTAAAATAATAAAGTGTGCATTGTCAAGTCATAGATAATAACAAACATCAATATTTATTACCTGTTTTGTTTATATTTCTTTTCCTAACAACCCTTCGGTTTATATGAGATTTTCTTAACTCAAGCCATCGTTAATCAAGAGAGAAGCTAATATTTTATAAAAAGCGGCCAAGTGCGAGTCGGACTCGCCCATGAAGGGTTACGTAGCAGCAAGTAACATAATAATGTTTCTTTTTTAATTTTTATATTTGAGTTGATTGAATGAAAGGTAAAATGCGGTTTACCATTTATGACGTAAAAAAAACTACTTACTAGATCTCGTTCAAACCAATTTTCGATGAAAGTTTACATAGTAATGTATATCATATATATTTTTTAAGTTTTATCATTATCTTATTTTAGAAGTTACAGGACACACACACACACACACACACACATTTTACCACTTTGGAAGTGTTTCTCGCGCAAACTATTCTGTTTAGAAAAAAATATAAATAAAATATAAAAAAATATAGAAAAATATTAGAAACCACAATATCATTTTTGAAGACCTTTTTTGATTTGATGAACAAAATATTTTTGAGTTTCAGTTCTAAGTATGGGGTACCCCCAAAAAAATTTTTATTTTTTATTTTTGTGTGATAATCTTAATGCGGTTCACAGAGTAAATCTACTTACCAAGTTTCAACAGCATAGTTCTTATAGTTTCGGAGAAAAGTGGCTGTGACATACCGACTGACAGACAGACAGACATGACGAATCTATAAGGGTTCCGTTTTTGCCATTTGGCAACGGAACCCTAAAAAAGGCTAGTAAATGAAAAAAAATCTATGAAATCTATGAATCAGATTGTTGGACTTGCATCTCTTGCACTTCTCATGTATATGGGGCTACAACAGAACTGTTAATCCTGTCATCCTATGTCATTATCTGTGTAATCCTTCATAGTTCGTTTTTAAATGATAGGAAACCCTGGCCAGTTATATTTTTATAACTTTTGACATCTGTGAATCTCGAATACGTTTCTTTGACTCAAAAATTAAATGTCTGTCTGGTTATATTTAAAATATAAAATCATAAGGAAGCGGCGATAGCCTAGTGGCGTACGTAACGGACTGCTGAGACGAGGTCTCGAGTTCGATCCCCAGTCGGCCCGGGCACACACCTCTGACTTTTCGTATTTATGTGTGCATTAATAAGTGTTGGTGTCCGATAGATGGCAATAATGTGTCCGGTAGATGGCAATAGGCTCGCCCCCTATTACATTGGGACCTTAACATAACTGGCGAATCGTGGGTGTGTAATACACCTCTGCCTACCCCTTCGGGGATACAGGCGTGAAGTTATGTTATGTTATGTTATGTTATAAAATTATAATATTTAAAAAAAATACTAAGCGCTAAATGGTTCAACGAGGTCTTTTTTCTAATCGTATTCTGACCATAAAGTCCAGTGAGTGACATCTGATACGTCATCGTCGGCCCGGATACGCTCGGTAAACAGCGCGCCTGCCGAACATCCTGGCTTTTGTTCAAAAACCTGAATTGCGGCCATTACTGACATTAACTGGCCGGTAAGTGTCACTAGCGTTTTGTTGTTACTAATATTGTACCTACTATGAGTAATGTAACCATACGTCGAGAACGGGACCGTCACTTATATCGATTCTCCATACTGTTGTCCTCAAAATAAGCATCGGGACGCGAAATTGTCCTGTTTTTCCAAACAACAATTATTAAAATGTATATTTTGTACATTACTAGAATATTATTATTTCATGCGTAGCACAAATGCCCCAGCAAATAACATTAATAAAAAAAAAAGAAAAAATCCATCTATCCAATCCTATCAAACATTTATTCATAGCAAACAACCATCTCGATCAAATTGGCTTTCGAATGAAAAAATCCGCATCAAAATCGGTTCATCCGTTCGGAAGCTATGCTGCCACAGATAGACACATACACAGTCACGCCAAACTTATAACACTCCGTCGTTTTTGCGTCGCAGGTTAAAAAGAGTATTTTCTTTATTTAATGAGCAAATTGTATACGCCTGAAAAAGCCCATTTAGGTACATAGAGGTAGTCGGGGTGCGAGGGATTTGCTCTATTGGCAACCTTACACCCCAGCGTCTTAAGACCCGAGACGGCGTGCGGTTTTAGTCGGTTCAAGCCCGACATAACCGCCCCCACTAGCCGGCGGAGGGGTATCCGAAGGGATTTCCGCACGAAAAAAAAAAGGTACATAGAGGTGGTCCCGAAGGCGATGTTGATATAGTAAGAGGTGAATATAAAGAAAATTACTAGGCATTTGATTCTTACTTCTTACTTCAAATCATCACAGCCGTCCACAACGGACAGCAGTCCGGAGTCAGCTCTCCTACTGTTTCTCTAGATTTGGCTTATCTTGACTTCGCGGGACGTCTGACCTTCTAACCCCAAGAGGAAAACCTCCCATAATCAACAGGTGTACCCGGCAGGTGAAGTTGAACCCTAACCATGCTGTATTAAATCAAATTTGTAATATTGTCCTGTTTTGGTCTATAATAGATGGTCATGTTAACTATGAATACTGTGACATGTTATTGTTTGATTCAATTAAACGCACAATCGTATGATATGCAAGAATTGTTTCGCGATACAATGACATTGTTATTATAAGCTTGGCATTTAGAACTAAGTCTTAATTAAACAAGTCTGATATGAAATCTGTTTTAATTATATTATGAATTTAACTAATTGTTGCCGTTGCACTTTATTCTCCCTCCAGGGTAGGCAGAGACAACAGCCCTTTTTTCAACAGCCAGTTTTCTGCCCTTACACACCTCATCAATTTCCTCTATTGTCATTAAAACTTTCATGCAATCCCACCGGTTTCGAGTGCTTCTGACCTGCCACTTTTTCAATAATTGCATCATCAATTTAATGAATACCGGGTTTTTTTTTGGTTTTCAATGACAGCCTGCTCTCATACGTAAATGATTTTCTCGTCAATGGAAACTTTGAGAAAGGGTTACAGTCGTTAAGGGCAACAAATTACTCCTGTGGCAGGTGTTTAACAGGAGAGCTGAGTGAATATTTCTCACTTCAGTAGTGTAAAGCAAGGTCCTCTATTTGTAACTTAAAATACCTATAAACAACAATTTAATGGTTACATAAATAAACACTTGTTATGCTAGCAACAAGTAAAATGTCATAAGCAAAAAGGTCATTGACTGATGAATCATGAACAAGTAAAAACATTTACTAAAACCTCATCACTGTTACGCGAGAGGCATATTGTACAACAACTATGTAAAAAGTCCATTAAAAATAATGTTGCCAATAAAAGGAGGTCACGAGACAGTAATAAAATAGAAAAAAAAAAAGCCTGAAATCGAGAGCGTTACTAGCTGTATGTTCAAAGTCCAGTGCCTCGACTGAGTCATCGAGACTCAGTGGTCGCTTCGCCGTGACCGCGTGTCACGATTATTCACAGTTTACAATCCTTGGATTGGGTTAGATAAGTTACGTAATAATTATTTTTACACGATCAAATATTAAGAATACAACAGCCTCAGTGCTTTTAACGTTTTACGCATGTAGTTTAGTATTACGGGACAAAAACTAATAGTTTTTATGATATATATGTATCAACATTATTTAGTAAGTGAAACAGACATAATAATTGTCAGTCAACTTTCTCCGTCCGGTCTGGTTTCCTCTACTTGTCATTAAACCTATTAAATCTGACTGAATAAATTAAATAGAAACACAATACCTACTCCTAGTCTGATTGACGTAGGTTTTTTTAGAAAACAGAAATTGTAAGTACCGATTTCTTTGTTGTATACTTTAGTTTTCAGCATACTCCTCCAAAATTGAGCACTTATATTTGCTATGCCAAAACCTAAAGAATACAACAAAGAAATCGGTACTCACAATTTTTTTTTATAACATAGGTGGAATGCCTCGTCGATCAGTCTATCTGTGCATAGTTCAATTATAATAATAATAATAATAATAAATTCTAATAATAATAATAATAATAATAATAACACAACCATACGTCCGAGTCGAACATCAGACTCACGTGGGGGGCGGACACGCGATATTACAATTACTGACGCGGCAAACATGGCTCTGGAAACCCATTCAAAATGGAGACTAGATCGAAAAGGAATCGTATAGGACCGCTGCCCGGGGGCGATCGCCGGGGCACACCTGGAGCTGACGCTGGGTGTCTCAGCATGCGAACCGTCAGCGGTGAGGAGTTGAACAGGCGGGCTCCCACCGACAAGGATACTACAGCCGAAACAGCTGACGATGGTGCCAGTCTCACCGATAGGACAAACACTCCAGCAGAACCATACAGCCCTAGCACCATTTCATACACACCCTCTAGAATATCATCACCATCCATACCATCGTCAGTACCGTCATCACCCCCCAGTAACATTTTTTATACAGATCCACCCAATCCAGTCTTAAGTGTTGCGCAGGAGGTAAATACCTTTTTACCTGCGTCCACTAAGGCTGGGAAACCAAGGAAGCGCATGAGATGGAGCAAAGATGTCAATACGTTCATCATGCGCACATACTACACCATTACAAAATCAGAAACAGATATGACAACATATAGGAAACAGCTGCACGAACTTTTTTCACAAAAATACCCAACAATTATAGTTACTGAACAACGAGTATCTGACCAGAGGCGAACAATAGTTAAAAACAAATTATTGAATGTAGACGAACTGAACCGACTAAAAGAAGAAGTACGTGTATTACTGCAAGAACATTCAATTAACACTATCACACAATCACAAAATACAATCGAAAATAATCTACAACAATCACCGCCCTTAGACACACAATTACTACTACATACACAAACGCAATCATACAGTCACTCCCACCCAATGCAAATAGATACACAAACATCACATATCTTCACACAAACATCACATATATCCACACAAACTGAATCAATGACTTTGATGATAGAAAATGACATAGAGACATTAACTGTAACAAATCAGAATCACTTAGCACAAGCACACATACAAAAAATACAGGATAAGTTTAACTCAACGCTGCTTCTCTATTCTGGAATGGACCCATCATCCCGACCAAAACTACCTAAATTAAGATATAGCCCTAATCTCTTCCGCTTAGTTAATCTTTTTAATGAAGATATACTACAACAGTTCGAATCTAGCGACACACAATTGACAGACATACACACACTCATATATTGCACAGCGGTAGTTATATCTGAAGAGCTCAATTTTAAAATAACCGAACACACAAGAAACACGGCACCGAGACACACCATCAAACCACCGTGGCAGCAAAGGTTAGAACACGATATTGAGAAGTTAAGAGCCGATTGCGGGCGGCTCACACAATATATCAACAATAATAGATCAAATAAAGTAGTTAAGAGAGTTGAAGCAATATTTAAAACACACAATACTCACACAAGACACGAAAACAGTAACAAAAAACCAGAAGAGTTTTTAGATACACTTAAACAAAAACTAGCACTTAAAGTTCACAGGCTTAGGAGGTACAAAAAGGCACAACAACGTAAAAACGACAATACAATATTTGCTACAAATGAAAAAATGTTCTACAGAAATTTACAAAAGCCACAAACCGACACACTAGTACAAAAACATACAGACATACCCACAAAAGAAAATTTAGAAACATTTTGGTCAAACATATGGGAAGAACAAGCACACCACAACGATAAGGCAAATTGGATACAAGAAGAAACTACAAAATGGAGATCAATAGAAGAAATGGAGTTTATAGAATTTACAGAACAAGATATTAGAAATACAACAGCTAGATTACACAATTGGAAGTCACCTGGTATAGATAAAATACATAATTTTTGGTATAAGAAGTTAACTACATTACATAAATCAATTGCAAAAAATTTGACAGATATCGTATTAGGAAAACAGAATATACCCGAATTCATTGCAATAGGAATAACATACATGCTACCTAAAACTAAATACACATCACAACCTTCCCAATATAGACCAATTACGTGCCTACCTACCATATATAAAATTTTAACATCAGCAATCACAAATAAAATTAACTCACACATTGATACCCATAATATAATAGCCGAGGAACAGAAGGGGTGTAGGCGGGGTCACATGGGATGCAAGGAACAATTAATTATAGACTCTACTATTCATAAACATGCCACCACAAAAAATAGAAATTTACATTGCACATATATAGATTACCAAAAAGCATTTGATAGCATACCACACTCTTGGTTAATACAAGTTTTAGAAATATACAAAATTAATCCTACAATAATAGATTTCTTACGCAATATAATGTCAAGCTGGAAAACTACACTACAATTAAACAATGGAATTAGCACTCTTATAACGCGACAGATACAAATCAGAAAGGGTATATATCAAGGTGATTCCTTGAGTCCCCTGTGGTTCTGTCTCGCCCTAAACCCTTTGTCCCACTTATTACATCAATGTCAAGCTGGATACAATCTTTAACTTAACACTGAGGAAACCTATATATCACATCTCATATATATGGATGACATTAAATTATATGCAAAAACAGAAAAACAAATGAAAAAGCTTTTAGATACTACGACAGAATTCAGTAATGACATAAACATGCAATTTGGTTTAGACAAATGTAAAACAGTACATATTATTAAAGGCAAAGTAAAACCGGGTAATTATGTAGTAAACGACACTGATACAATAGCAGCTATGGAACCGACAGACTTATATAAATATTTAGGATACCAACAACTTAAGGGACTTGACCATACCATGATTAAAAATACACTGAAAACCGAATACCAGAGGAGAGTTTCTGCAGTATGTAAATCACAACTATCTGGAAAACACCTAATTAAGGCCCTGAACACTTTTGCCATACCAATACTAACATACTCATTCGGAGTAATAAAATGGTCTAAAACAGACATTACAAACTTAGAGAGAACCACACGCACAACACTTACAAAACACAACAATCTTCATCCAAAATCTGCAACTGAAAGACTCACCATCAAAAGACAGAACGGCGGGAGAGGTTTAATAGATATTCAAAACCTGTGGCAGAAACAAATTACTAGGCTGAGAACTTTTTTCCATACAAAATCGAACACCAGTAACATACATAAAGCTATTATATTAAATGACCTTAACTACACACCACTTAACCTATCTGATCCGGAAAACCCACACAGCACTAGCAACTCTGACCCACAAAATCAAAAAATAATAGACTGGAAATCTAAAGTACTCCACGGAAGACACCCTCATGATCTAGAGCAACCCCACGTTAACACACTTGCATCTAACAAGTGGCTTAAAGTAGGTAATTTGTTCCCGGAAACTGAAGGATTCATAATAGCTATACAAGATCAAATCATCAACACTAAAAACTACAGAAAATATATTATTAAAGACCCAACTATTACAAACGACAGATGCCGCAGATGTTATACACAGTCAGAAACCATACAACACATAACAGGAGCATGCACAACACTCACACAAACAGACTACACTCATAGACATAACCAAGTTGCAAACATCATTCATCAGAAACTAGCACTTAAATATTCACTCATACAAGACACTAACAACCCTTACTATAAATATACACCACAAACAATATTAGAAAATAACACACACAAAATTTATTATGACCGGGCAATTCTAACAGATAGGACTATTCACTACAATAGACCAGATATAATTCTACAGGACAAAATTAAAAAAGTTACATATTTAATAGACATTGCAGTTCCCAACACGCATAATTTACAAAAAACAATAGCTGAAAAAATAAGCAAGTATGCAGAGCTAAAAGAAGAAGTGATAAGGATATGGAAACAAGATAATGTCTTCGTAGTTCCTCTAGTTCTCTCCACTACTGGTGTTATCCCGAACCATCTCCTCCATAGTCTAAAATTAATAGATTTGCCAGAATCCCTATACATCAATCTACAGAAAGCTGCCATATTAAACACATGTAGAATAGTTAGAAAGTTCATGCAGTTAGACGAAAACACACCCATTTGATACACACCACAATCTGCATTTACTTGGTTTAGGCCCGTAAATGCAGTTAAAACCAGCCAAAAAGCTGAGAAAAAAAAAACAAAAAAATAATAATAATAATAATAATAATTAATTCTTTGGCCGCCTGAAAAAAGTTCTGAAAAGCCTTCTATCGGGCGGTAATAAGGTTCGTGCCTGCAATGGTTGGGTCATGCCAGTCCTAATGTACTCCTTCGGCATACTCAGATGGACTCAGACTGAACTGGATGCTCTAGATAGGAGGGTCCGGACACTGCTGACCACATTCCGAATGCACCATCCACGTTCATCGGTAATGAGGTTGTATATCCCGCGGAAATTGGGCGGTCGTGGTTTTTTAAATGCCAAGACCCTTCATAACCGCGAGATATACAACCTTAGAGAATATTTCCTACGTGTAGATTCCGATATGCATCGTGATGTGGTCGCAGTGGACAATGGCCTAACCCCTCTCACGTTGGCTAAAGAGAACTGGCGCAAACCTGTAGTACTTGGTACTGCTGATCGCAGGGATGTATGGATGGGTAAAGAGCTACACGGACGCTTTTATCGGGCCTTAAATGGGCCCGATATAGATTTAAAAGCGTCTGTATCATGGCTACGGTTCGGTGATCTTTTTGGAGAAACCGAAGGTTTTATCTTTGCAATTACGGACGAAGTTGTAATGACGAACAACTACCGGAAGTATATTCTGAAGGACGGTACGGTTGACATCTGTCGGGCATGTCATCGTCCCGGAGAATCACTCAGACACATTATTTCCGGTTGTTCTCGTCTCGCCAACGGTGAGTACTTGCACAGACATAACCAAGTGGCCAGGATTGTACATCAGCAACTTGCCCTTAAATACAATCTTGTGACTTCGGAGGTGCCATACTACAAGTATGTGCCCGACCCAGTTCTCGAAAACGGTCGTGTCACATTGTACTGGGATCGATCTATTATCACTGACAGGACTATTGTTGCCAATAAGCCTGATATAGTGATAATGGATCGATTAGAGCGTCGTGCAATGATAGTTGATATCACTGTCCCCCATGACAAGAATCTCATGAAGGCAGAAGAAGAAAAACAAATAAAATATTTGGACCTGGCCAATGAGATTGTCGACATGTGGGATGTGGACTCAGCTATTATTGTACCGATAGTCGTGTCAGCACATGAACTTATCGCCAAGAGCCTCGATCAACACCTTATGAGGCTCTCGTTAGGCAGCTGGCTCAAAGGCCTGATGCAGAAGGCCGTTCTGCTAGGCACGGCACGCATAGTGAGGAAGTTCCTCACCCTGGAGCCGTAACCACCGGCAGCTTGGTCCCTGTACCCGATGCCGGTGGAACACTATTTTTATATTTTTAAATATATTTGTATTTTTTTTTATATATATATTTAAAAATGTAATTATATGTATAGAAATTAAATAAAGGAGATAATAATAATAAGGTTTTAATAATTATTATTATTATTATAGTTCAATTGAAAACTTCTTTGACGCGTTGGGCATTTTTGAAATGGGAAAAAACAATTGAATTCGCAATACTGTTACCATTACCGTTATCGACATTCTTTTATAAATCATCTTTTTTAAAGGGGTTCTTGAATTTTTCGTGGGGTTTGAATTAAATTATTTATATTTTATTTCATCATCATCAACCTATGCTAGTCCACTGCTGGACATAGGTCTCACCTAATGACCGCCAAAGCGCCCTGTCTTCAGCTTGCCGCATCCAGCATCTGCCTGCAGTCTTTCGCAGATCATCATCCCACCTGGCCGGAGAGCGTCCTACACTACGTTTGCCGAGTCGCGGTCTCCACTCAAGAACACGTTTACCCCAGTGGTTGTCGGTTCTTCGCGAGATATGGCCGGCCCACTGCCACTTCGGCTTGCTAATTCTTTGAGCTATGTCGATAACCTTGGTTCTCTGTCGGACGTATTCGTTATGAATCCTATCCTTCAGAAAAACTCCGAGCATAGCTCTTTTCATAGCTCGCTGAACGACTTTGAAGTCGCTGAAGTCGCTCAGTGAGCTATATATTATTATATACATTTTATTATAGTGTTATATTAAAAAACTCACGTAATTGCTCAAGTTTTAACTTCTGTCGATGTAATTAATTTTATTTTAACATTGGTTTTCATAGCTAATTAATTGCAACCTCAATTAAATACTGGCAGTTTATGTACATCGTATATATTTAAAAACACTTGGGTTATGTTAAATGAACAATTCTGAACACTAAAATATTATTTTTGGTATTCTTGTCTGTTTATCTGTTTGTTCGTCATGGACGCAAAACTACTGAACGGATTTTGATATGGTTTTTTCTATTAGAAAGATCTTGGTCAGACTTAAAATTTGCCATAATATATGTTTGATTGCAATTGGTTAAGCAGAATCAAAGATATGACCAAAAAACGATAATCAACCTCCGCGCGGGCGGAGCCACGGGCATCAGGTAATACTTAATTAATAAAATTATAATAACTATATTCAAACAATCTATTCTAGACTAGAAGCATAATTTAAAATAATTAAATCATAAAAACCAAATTAAAATAAATGTATACATTGTGCACATAATTGCAAATTTGCAAACCATTTAGACACTGCAAGCATTTCCTATTTAAAAAAGTGGAATACTGAATGCCAACAAAAGCAAAATCCCTCTTATTTTTCATTAAAAAGTCAACGTCTTGAATAAAATAATGAAAACACAGCCTCCCGCTACAGTACAAAGATGCGAGACGGGAATGAATGACCTCGTGTCACGGATAACAAAATAAACTGGTCTAGACAAACAAAACATTCTGCCCCATGTTCACATCGTGTACAGCACAGACTACACGTTGCACAGGTTGGGAGTTAAATATTGTGATAAAAATTATAATTAGTACAAGTAATCGTGACGCTGATATCAGACATTTCTTTTTGTTCGGAAGCCGATATGATCGAAATGGTTCTTAGCTATAAATAAATTTGTGTCAGTGGTTTTTTAATATTTAAATTAATAAGTAGAAAGTAGTTGCCACTTAGTCTTTACATAATATAATAAAATCGTAACGAGGTGAAAACTGTACATTAAATATTGTTGTTATTAATAGTTGATATGTGTTCTAGGAGCGATACCGACGCCGAATTTGTGATTTTAGAATTTTTGTCTGTTGGTCTGCAGATAATTATCGTTGTTTCAGCATCACTTGAAAACCGCTGAACCTATTTAACGGTTTTCATGTGTTTTATACGTTCTTCTAGGGTATGGTCATAAACTTCATATAGTATATATCATCACGCTATTATAGGTCTGATAGGAGCAGTAAAGCAAATCGCTCTTAGCTATATTGATTAAGTATATTTTTATTATAGCAAAGCAGATTTTTACGAAATTTTGCAGTTCGATAGAACTCGGATAGGATCAACAGCCGGACTATAAATCAACACGCTATAGCTAAGAGGCGATGAGCAGAAAATATAAAATCTTGAAACTCCACAGAATAACCTATGTATAAAAGATAGTTGATAAGGGAATTAATGAGGGACTCATAAACAATTCATAATTAACATAATCACGCTTTTTTATTAAATAACCGGACAGAATTTATTTCGATGTTACACCAACACCTCACAACTATCAAAAATTACTAATTGAAAAACAATAAAGTAACTTAAAACATATTGGGATCGACACCGGCTGAAGTAAACTTACCTTGATCTATCCCGAACTTAACGCGGACGAAGTCGCGGGCAACAGCTAGATTATAATGTATCTATTGTAGGTAGTTTGCCTGAATTAACGAAGTTTGAAGTCATAAGTCCTAGCCATCTGTCGCTTGCGTTAGTTATGTACTTACTTTTTTTTGCCTGTAGATGCCAAGGTAGATTTTATAAAATAACATTGCAGGTTTCAGATCAGTTATTCAGGCATTTTTGATAGAGGTTTTATTGGGGGAGGTTCCGTTAGGTTAAGCTTGGAAGGGAAGGAAAAAATAACTATAACTACCAAAGAATATTAAAAAAGTATTTATTCTGAATTAAGATTCTAGTTCCAATGTAATGTATCTTGAAAATCGGTTAAGAATTTGTTAATATTTTCAGGGTTAGAAAACCCAAAAATTCCGATTTGTTTTCAAGAAAGCGTTTTATATAGATACTAATTATAAGCTTTTAACGGAATAAATTTTCAGGATTCTGAGGTCACGTTGAATCTATTTTTTTTTTCATTTTTTTTTTCAAATTATTTCCTTAAGGTATCCGTCAATTAGTCGGTTCAAGCCCGACATAACCGCCCCCGCTAGCCAGCTGGTATCAGGAGGGTATTTCCGCACGAAAAAAAAAAAGGGTATCCATCAATATTTTTTTATCATTGACAGAATAAATAGATTTATTATCGATTTCAACGTATAATATTATAAAATAATAGTTATTTGTTAAATACGACTTGCACCTCATCTTTATAAAGCGAATACATGACCTAATTTGCAACCTTTACTTGCCATTTGATGGTTCTTTGACATTCCTAACCCCGTTTATTAGGCGCCAGTGTGACCTTACGAAGATCCAATACGACTTGACCTGAAATATTATCGAACAAAGACACTTGTAATAGACACCGATAATGTCTATATAGGTACTATTATAAAATTGTAATTAGGTTGTGTCTGTACATAACCTAAGTTTTTTTTTAATATCTCCAATATTTAAAAAAAAACTTAGGTTATGTTAATTTCTGTCCACAATTTTTTTTTATTTTTAGAATGCTTGTCTTTTTGTTTGCGATGGACGTCAAAGCTACTGAACGGCTTTTGATGCAGTTTTAATATGCCTATTAGGAAAGTCTTGGACAGACAGACTGTATGTTTGATTGCCTGTTGTATGTTTGATGCCTGTTGTATGACTGTATGTTTCATTGTTTGATTGCCTGACTGTATGTTTGATTGAAAAAACGATAACCGAACTCCGCGCGGGCATCAGCTAGTTATACATAAATCTGTGTCATTTCTTAACATAACATAACATAACTTCACGCCTGTATCCCCGAAGGGGTAGGCAGAGGTGTATTTACACACCCACGATTCGCCAGTTATGTTAAGGTCCCAATGTAATAGGGGGCGAGCCTATTGCTATCTACCGGGCACATTATTCAGCGAGCGATAATTAACATTTATTAATGCACACATAACTACGATAAGTCAGAGGTTTGTGCCCGGGGCGACTGGGGATCGAACTCGAGACCTCGTCTCAGCAGTCCGTTACGTACGGCACTGGGCTGTCGCCGTTCTTTCTTTCTTAACATACGAGGGTCAAACTGAAAGTTCTTAGAAAATCAAAAACTGATTACATTAGCCAGTTATTAGTTTTATTATATCTTTTCAAAATATTGTCCATTCACGTCAATACACCGCTGCATGCGATGGAACCACTGGGAAAAGCACTTTGCCCACTCGTCCTTAGGGGTCTCTTCAATGGCATCGCGATACGCAGCCACCGCTTCTTCAGCATTCATAAACCGCTTTCCTTTAAATTTTTCTTTAATTTTTGGAAATAAATAAAAATCACAAGGCGCGAGGTCGGGGCTATACGGCGGGTGACCCAGTAATTCAACGTTTGATGTCGCCAAATAGTCGATCGTTCGCTTGGCGGTGTGCGACGAGGCGTTGTCGTGGTGAAGGAGGATCCTACTGCGAGGTCGTTTCTCTCGAACTTTTTCCAAGACAAGTGGCAAACAATTGGTAGTGTACCATTCTGCAGAAACTGTTTTTTGATCCTCTAACACAATTGTTACGAAATGACCTATCCTTCCAAAGAACGAGGCCACCATTTTTTTTCCCGCACTTCGATCTCTCTTCACTTTAGTTGGCAACTCCTCGAAAGGAAACACCCACTGAGCAGATTGTCTTTTGGTTTCAGGATCATAACAGTAAATCCAGCTTTCGTCACCTGTTAGTATGTCGAACACAGCATTAGAGTCACCTCCGTTAAATCTTTCAATCATTTTACGGCACCAATCCACACGATGGAATTTTTGAGCCTCAGTCAAATTATGAGGTATCCACCGGGCGCAAAGCTTCCTGACCGCTAAATGTTCGTGGAGGATTTTGTGCACTTGACTCATACCGATGCCTAAGCTTGTCCGAATCTGCTGATAGGTCACTCTTTTGTCAGTCTCTATCATACGCCGCACAACACAGATGTTATTTTCAGTCGTCGCCGTAGAAGGCCGTCCCTCACGTAAATCATCAGTGAGATTAGTGCGACCACGTTTAAACTCATTAAACCAGTTGTAAACAGTCGCACGAGATGGGGCTTCATCGTGAAAGGCCAATCGTAGTCTATCATAACTTTCTTGTTGACTTAAATGACATCGAAAGTCATAAAAAATCATTGCACGAAAATTTTCTCGTGTTAAATTCATGTTAACGTGACACAGACAATTTTCAATTTGCCGCCAAATCGTAAAACAAATGATAAATGAATGAAATATATACTCAGTAATATTGGCAAAGAGTTCTATTTTCAAATTTTAGAATTATTTTTTTATTATATTGTTTATAAGTGGCCAGTTCTAAGAACTTTCAGTTTGACCCTCGTATACACATTATTATGTAAGCGTCATCGGGTATATGGGACGCCAACAAGGGCTTTGGGGCCAAGTCAACCTCACCTGTAAGTCGGTACACCTGCTGATTGACGGACGAGGCTCTGGTGCCGGCTTTCTTCTCGGGGTTGGGAGGTCGGCAGTAGCTAGCTCAGAAGAAAAAAAAATAAAGCAAATCTAAAGTAGGAGAAGGAGTAAGCCCACCCCGGTCTAAGATGAAAGACTCGAACGCAACCGGGAACAATGCTCAGATGATGATGATGATGATTGTGATGATGATGATGATGGAAATGTAGAGGTGTAGTTGCACCCACATCTCGTCTCATCTGGTGTAGTTGCACCCACGTCTCGTCTCAGCAGGTGCACTGGCTTGCAAGTGAGAATACCTTGGGATCCCAAAAACTTGGTGGACCCCATAAACAACTTACCGTTACTAAGAACTAGACAATATCAACTGTATGTTACTACAAACCAGGAAAACGAAATTAATTTTATTACAAAGTAAGGACAAGATGATCAAAAGAAAAGCATAAAGATCAAATAATATTAACGCTTGCTAAACCTACAACAGCGGCGCTCTTATAAGAAAAAATAAAGATCAAAGCGATAATAACTGAAAAAAGAATCGGTCAAGTGCGAGTCAGATTTGCATACAAAGGGTTTCATCGCATCGGCATCGGCGTCGTACGAGATATATAACACTATGTAATCGATCAAAATATCACGTAGGGTCTCATCCTTATAATTCTTCTATATTTTTAATGTCTTCCTCACATCCTTTTTCACACACTCTGTCAAAATATTCGCTGTCTAATTAGCCTATAGCCCTATTATTGCGGCTTATAAGATACAGCCCGCTGACAGACGAACGGATGGAGGGTTACATTGGTCAGGTTACCTTCGGATATAGAACCCTCTTTTTTCATTTCGCCCGTGCGGAAATCCCCTCGGATTCCCGCCGAATCCCCACGCCGGCCAGCGGGGGAGGTTATGTCGGGCTCAAACCGACTAATACCGCACGCCGTCTCAGGTCTTCAGACGTCGGGGTGTACGGTACCGCATGCCCAAAAGGCATTTCCCTCCCACCCGGACTGACCCAGGGCCATCTCCGGTTTCAAGATGGCCCCCTCGGGCGGATATAGAATCCTAAGAACCTTAGCGTATACTTATAGAAAATAATTTAATTTACTTTTCGTACAATGTTACCAGCATCTCTATAAAGTATCCACTCAACATTTTAATTCACAAAAGTTAAGGAAACCGCAAAACCAGGATTACACTATGTGTTCTATGGATACTAGTATTATACTAGTACACATAGACCACATTGTATAATAAATACTATACTATAATGTAGGTATACTACTAGGCTGGTAGTATACCTCTAGTATATTTCCAGTCTAGTAAGTATATAAGTATTTGGGATTACATGAATAAAGCGTGATCCAGTCAGGCAAGTTATATAATCTGTGAAAACCCTAATACCAGAGAGATTTTAGTACGCCATCAAATTAGGACCAACGTTACGACTTTTCGCGTTTTTTATAGTGGTCCTATTTTATGAGAGTGTGCTGGCCAAGATGGCATATAAAACGCTCATCGGCTTTGGACAAGCAGTACAATCTTAGACAGATACTCGTAGTTACATCATTATTATGAATTGCTTGCATGCCTCCTAGATGCAATTTAAATGTTAAATTTAATTGACGGGGCGGCAATTAATAAGAACTGTCAATGCATAATCTGTGGTGTAAGGTGACACTTGACAGTGGCATCTATGGTCGTATCAGTCTTTTTTTAAATAAAATACCGTTTATGAAACTATTTTAAGTGTCATAGAAGTTCCCAACGAGGTTAGTTTTTGATGACTTAGTTCCTAATGACATGATTACATAAAAAGGTCTCCCCCTCTACTCGGCTAGCATTGGTCCATTGGACTAAGCCTCAACCTTCAGAATAACGCTTCACGTCACGTCACGCTATAATCGAAATGAAAAAAACAGTGGCACTCCGGGAGTGCCGACAGAAGTGTAAACTTGTACAATTACGTGTGTATTTTTTGAAACCTCAGGAAATATTTACAAAGCCGTCTACGTTGCTCATTATAAATCAGTTCGAAACTTCATCAAGGTCAGAACAAAATAATTTTGTTAAGGTTCCAAACGAGTTCATCAGCTACAACAAAGATGGCGCGCCTGAATTAGTTTTCACTTCAAAATAGGCACCAAGTTGCAAGTCACCTTGCCCTTCACTAAGTTGGCTCGAAGTCTGTTTGCTTTTAAGATGCAGACATAGCCCCCATGTGTGATTGGCATGCAGTCCTTGGCCGAAATGGAATTGTTTCATACATTATGCAAGTCAATCCTAATCGAATGCCTCACTTCCTACGCAGAAAAGTCTAATAGAAGAATTTAAATCACAGGGATTGCTTTTTTACGTGAGCTGTAATTTGATTAACAACTGTTACTAGAATAAGAAGATGAGAAATGCTGTTAGCAACAAGCTAGGAATCAAATGTGATTTAATGGGAGAACTACTTAACTCATTTTTTAATTTTGCTCCGAAATTACTTTATTTGTATGTAAACCTTGATATAATTATATGAGCTTTACAAACTTTAAACTAAAATAATTGTAAATATGTTATCGAGTTTAATAACTCAAAAACACTTGCCAATTATTTTCTTGTAATTACGTGCGGTACGAGGCTGTCGAGACATTTGAAGTATATATTAAATTCTAATACTTCCTTCAATCCATTTAGTATTTGATTTGCGCACATACGTTTTAGTAGGCATTATTCTGTTACATTCTGGAAAATTTAATATTAACCTCGCTCTAGAATACGAAGAACAATCAATAAAAAAACAATTTTAAAGGTACATACGAAGGTAATGAAAGCTGCAAATTTTTGGCAAAAGGTGAAGTTTAAAGATCAAGGGTAGATGCAAAATATCACGGCTTATTTATAATCTTAATGAGAGTATTGGTAAAAAAAAACAATATCAGTCCTTACATTTCCATCAATAATATTTTTTTGATTATAATTTTACACCAAGAATTTATTATACTTGTAACATAAGAATTGGTACTATACAACAGCAAGCATTTTGGTTTTAATATATATATGTAAACAGCAGCCTTCTGAGGCTGTAACATATATAAATATCGTTCGCCAGTTCATAAACCAGCTGCAAAAATTTGTGCAGTTGACGTGACTGTAGAAACAGTACGGACTTGGTATTCATTTCCACTCACTGCAATGATATTATAATTTTAATTCCCTACGGTGTAACTGATATCAGTTACATTAAATATTTGTAGCATTTCTATATAGAAATGCTACAAATATTTAAAGTCTATTCTGTGATGCTTAGATGGTAGAGACACGTAGAGAAGATTGAAGAAACAGATTTATGAAGCAAGGGTGAATGGGTGGCCCGGTAAAGCACGACCTAGGCAGACGTATGTCGTAGGTATCAGATGTAGGACAATCCGGTTTGAATCAGTCAAATCAGCTTCTTTTTAAGAAACGTCAAAAACTACCAACTTACAAATTTGTATGAACATCTAGCATGTGAGGTCACGTTTTTTATGGCCAAATTATTTACTTTAGTATTTCTTTTTAAGATTAAAAAGTATTAAACAAGCTAAATTATTGTTGAACGTTTTTCCAGATTATTTTATATATTTTTAGTTAGTAATAAATATTTTATTTTTATAGTAGTCACGGATCGGGTGCTATGGCGTAAAATGGGAGAGGCCTATGTCCAGCAGTGGACTGCAATAGGCTAATTGATTGATTGATAGTAGTCAAATACCCAATTCAAATAAAGGCCAGGTAATTGCGAAAAACCCTCCATAGTAATTCAATTTCGGTTTGATTGCGTTCAGGGGTCAGCAAGTGCATAGCCGGGCAGGGGGATTGTGGTCGCAACACTAGTGGGACTGGTGGGTGTCACGCGGTGCTGCGACGACAATCCTCTTCTGATGAGGCCGTCCAGCTGAGTGCCACCATTGTTAACATGATACGTGTATGTAATGGTGACCCTCTTTCCTGAGATTTTACCTTCAGCTTACCATCAGGCGAGGTGAAGTCAAATTGACGTGTCCTAAATATAAAAAAAAAAATAAAAAATTAATATATACCGGCGAGTATGTATAAAAACAATTAATTAAAAATAAAAGAAGAAGAAGCAAAGGTGTCTGCCAGGATCGTAGCATGTGGAAACATGTTGTCTCTGCCTACCCAAATGAGAAGGTGGTATGACCGTATGTAGTGTATGTCACGTATGTATTCTGATGGCACAGTGCCGTTTAAATGCAGATTAATTCCAGAAAATCCAATCCGTTAGGCCTGCAGCTGTGGTACAAACTTGCTATTACACGTAGTTTATTAAGAACTAAACGTTGCCCGCGGCTTCGCCCGCGTGGAATTTCGATCCCGTTCCTACAACCCATGAGAATCTATTCCAGAGATAAAAGTACCCTATGTGTTATTCCAGAATAAAATCTATCCCTGTACCAAATTTTAGCCAAATCCATTCAGACGTTTGAGCGTGATTAACGTAACAAATATACAAATATCTCGACTAACTTTCACATTTATAATATTAGTAGGAAGGATAGTAGGATACAACCCATACTGCCAATGAACTTCTAACTTGTTCCAGTGTCCAAGTAGTTCAATGGACCAAATAATAGAAAACTTTGACGTTAGATGCAGTTTCAGCAGCGCATTTGCATAAGCGACGTGATGCGGTATACATCGTTTCATTCTAAAACGAAAGACAAAGAATTAATTTCATAAATAAAAATTCTGACGAAAATATTGTATCAATTTTTAATCTTACAATGAAATGAGAGTAGAAGATATATGTTAACGTATTCTAGAACCCAGATTACAAGCCATATCAGCGTGTAAACTGCATGTCCTTAAATGTTATTAAGTAGTTTTATGTTTTCTTATCATAACGACGATATTATAGTATCATTTTAGCTTTGATACCGGTTGCATCGGAGGCTTTCATCTCAGATCCCGACCCCTTACACCCCGGCATTTGAAGACCCGAGACGGCGTGCGGTTTTAGTCGGCCCTACATAACCGCCCCCGCTGGCCGGCGGGGGGGTATCCGAAGGGAAGGGAAGGGAGGGTATACGAAAAAAAAACAAAGGTACACTTACTCTTCCTTCTCTTTTTGGTTTGACTTATACTGCTTATACGGCTTTTATGGGAGCAATTGCCGTCTGACCTCCTGATCCCAAACTCGCCAGAGCCTCGCCCGTCTATCAGTAGATGTACCGACTTTCTGGTGAGTTTGGCCTGGGCCCCAAGGGTATTGGTGTCATCCCAAAAGTAAAACACCCGTAGTAGCATCCACAAAAGTCATAATATTTTATCATGAATTTGATTGAATCTACAATAGAGCATAGGATTATTTTTCACCACATTGATGTAAAACCTACATTCTCACAAATAGTTATAAAACCAATAGTTTATTCAACAAGCTTTAACCTGTGAAACGATTGTTGTTAGAAAATTCACAGTTAACATGCCATTGTCTTTCAAATGTTTACATTCCGTTATCAAAACATCTGACCAAATTGAATGTTTACAATATTGGATATGAGAATAAATTTTACATGTCTCAAATGAGCCCAGTGGCACCGGCTGAACATAAACGCATCTTTTAACTAATGCTTTTATTTATTGAAAGTTCAACTTTTGGTTGTTGGCTTTTGTGGAAGAGCTACAACAATTTCATCAATGTCATGTATCCAAAAGACAAGCTATTAAATATTCATATTATAATTAGAATCGGTGTATATGGACCACCAAGATCTTCGGTACCAAAGCCAACGTCACATGTAAGCTGATACACCTGCAGATAGCGGGGGACGAGTTCAGATGACAGTCGTTCCCAATTAAAGCTGAATCATTGGAGAAAGAAGAAACTGACCCCTGGTTCCAAGGTGAAATCCTCAGATGCAACCAGGATTGACGTTAAGAATGATTATGGCGACATTAGTTAAAAATCCGTTATTTACAGTTCATAATAGGGCCTTTTCAACCATAACATTATATTATATCCTTAAGTTTAACCACAAATATGTAGTGCAACTGTGTTCTGTCATTACATCGTTAAACTCAATGTAATAGTTAAATATAGCCTTGGCAGTAATCGTAACCGCCAATATGGTGCAACTGTACTTTTTATTGTTTGTATGTTTTCTAACCTCGTTTTCTCTATAGAAAGACCACCGAGGAAGATGTATTTATGTAATACATATCTGTTTACAATTTTTGAATTCATTAGCATTAATTACGGGCATAAATCAAGCTACTATGACGGTTTGAGAGTGGTCATAATACATTAATGTCAGATTTTACGTCGTAAAAGTATTGTATAATAAGCAAATGATATAATATGCATATGGAAATTATAAGTATTGCAGTTATCACCCACGTATTTTGTAGATAATTTTTTATATTTAGTAGGCTAGGTACCTACGAAACTTTATTTAGCTGTGTCTCACGGTTTCACAAGCTTACTGAGGGGCCCCAACGATCGTAGCGTAATGTGAAGCTTCCCAAGAACTGGGCTATCAAATGTGAAAAGAATTTTTAAACATCGCATAGCAACAAATAAGTAAACAAATATATTCTTCAGCTTTATTATGAGTACCTCTATAGGTACTATATTTTTACCGAAATCACTCAACGTTGTTCTAAAGTAAGTACATAAACAGAAATAGAATCCATTACATACATATTTTTCTTTCACAGATAATAAAATCGCTTTGCTTTTAGCGTTCCATTCTAGACCACAAATAAATTATATTCTAGGACATTCTAAACACAAAGATAACACATTCAACTGGCTTGTAATTGAGTTCTAGAAGTTGAATAAACATACTTAGATAGGTACTCATTTTTAGATACCTATATATTGGCGAGGGTGTTCCTATAGCTATACCCTGGCCCATGCAAATATTAAATACATTTAAACAAACGCGACCTATGCTTAGCAGTTAAATTGAACGCTCTTTTGCTAAGCCACAGAGCTCGTCAATGAGAGCTTATTATGTAGATATCTATACACTGATTATAAGAAATAATAGCTTTATGAATTATATGGTGAGAAGTGATCTAGTGACCTAGATATCAGTCGTTTGTGGAGTAATATCGTCGTATTCGCATTAAAATTGCAAGAAAAGCTGTTGGCCACGAATAGTGCATTATTGTATCTGCATTGCAGTATTTGCAGTTCTGTAAAAACATGATTTAAAAAGGTAATGGAATCTTTTTTTTATTGTCTGTGCAACATCCTTCCCCTTATCGCTCATACTGCTAAATTTAAATTGTCTAATATAATAGCGCATGCTATCTTTTTAAAGTAGCTAAAGATTTTAATATTTTACAAACCGAAACTGTTTTAAAAGCTCTACAAAAACGAAGCTAGCCGATCTTAGGGGGACCATTGCTGTTTCTCTGACGTATCAACTCAAAAGCCAGGCACTGCATTCCGGTCGGGGTGCGAGGGATATGGGATATGGGCAACCTTACACCCCGGCGTTTTAAGACCCGAGACGGCGTGCGGTTTTAGTCGGTTCAAGCCCGACATAACCGCCCCCGCTAGCCGGCGGGTATCCGAAGGGATTTCCGCACGAAAAAAAAGGTACTGCATTCCGGTCCAGTGAAATTACGTTTTTAAAATGTTGCATTTCTGAATCGGACATGACTGACCTTTTTGTTTTCGTGCGGAAATCCCCTCGGATTCCCCCCGCCGGCCAGTGGGGGCAGTTATGTCGGGCTTGAACCGACTAAAACCGCTCGCCGTCTAGGGTCTACAGACGCTGGGGTGTAAGGTTGCCCATAGAGCATATACCTCGCACCCCGATTGACCCTGGGCCATCTCCGGTTTCGAGATGGCCCTCTCGGGTTTAGGGACCACGGTGTCTCCGTCTTGCCCCGGTTTGGGAGAGGGGCGCTAGTAGCCGCACCGTCCCGGCTGCTTCTGTTAGGGTGACAGGCGGCCTCACCTGCCACCCCAAGGCCTGCGCTCATGGACGACGGAGGTCGTTAAGCGACCTCCGGCGCCTGAGCATGTTGCGGGTTCGGAGAGCCGGGAGAGTTCTAAATCTCTGCCGGGCGCGCTCCGCCATCTCCTTCGCGAGCATTGCATACTCGCAGAAGGAGGCATGACTGACCTATACAACATTTTGCAAAATTTATTGAAATAGAATGACATTTTGTGACTCTTCTACATATAAGCAACTTGGCACTTATATATCATGAACTAGCTGATGCCCACGGCTCCGCCCGCATGGGGGTTGGTTATCGTTTTTGGTCATAACTCCGGTTTTATTTAACCAATTGCAATCGAACATACTGCAGAATTCAAGTCTGACCAACACCTTTCTAATAGAAAAAACTGCATCAAAATCCTTACAGCAGTTTTTGCGTCCATCGCGAACAGACAGATATAGGGGCAAGAATTCCAAAAAATAATGTTTGTGTTCAGAATCGTTTATTTAACCCAAGTATTTTTTTTATTATCTCCAATGTACAGATACAAACCTATACAATTTTATAATAGTATAAATTTATTTCAAATTGAGAAAAATATGTCATTGTACCTTATAAAGACGTACAGTTTTCGACTCACTTAATTAACTGACTAGGTCAAGCCAAAGTTCAATTAAAATACTGGTCAATTGAGTCGTACTAAATTGACGGACAGTTTTAGTACGTAGATAAATCACTGTAACTGCTTCTTGTTCTGTTACATTGTAAAATGAAGGCGACAACCTCTATCATCATCGTCGTCACAGTGATTGTTCCAATCGCTACCGAAGCCTTTAACTATTTCTTCTACACTTCGTATGTTATTCAGCATTCTCTATGGTGAGACCATTGATATGCATGTCATCGTCTACGCCGTCAAACCAGCAATTCTTCCAGCAGGTCTTCCTCTCCCACCGGAATCCGTAATCCGGCGGTTGCGGCAAATCGTGGTCGAGCCAGCGACCCTATTGCAGTTTATCCATGATGGCAAAGGAAAGCGTCAAGCGCCCCCCCCCCTTTCCGTGGCAAGATGGGGACACCGTGGTCCCCAAACCCGAGATGGCCGTGGGTCAGTCGGGGTGCGAGGGAAATGCCTTGCGGGCCCTTACACCCTGGCGTCGGAAGACCCGAGGTGACGGCGGCGGCGTGAGGTTTTAGTCGGTTCAAGCCCGACATAACCTCCCCCGCTGGCGGGCGGGGGGGGGGTATCCGAGGAGATTTCCGCGCGAAAAAAAGATATAAAAGGTACTAAACAAGGAGTTCATAACAAGCTTCAATCCTGAAGATAGAAACAAGCCAACCATGATCCTATCCTACTAATATTTAACCCTGGGGATATCCTTTCGAGAGCTTACCCGGGGTCCCAGGCAATGGACACTTGAGGAAGACCCCGTGTGGTTTTAGTAGGTCCGATTTCGACACACCCATCTTCTCGTTGGCACCGATGGGGTCCAGACTGAAGGGATTTCCACACGTAAAAAAAATATCTAATATTATAAATGTGAAAGTTTGTGAAGATGTTTGGATGTTTGTATATTTGTTATCAATACGCTCTAACGGCTGAATGGATTTGGCTGAAATTTGGTACAGGGATAGATATAAAGTCTCTAATAACACATAGGCTTTTTATCCTTGGAATACTTCGCCATTGGAAGCGAGAACAGGAACATAATTTCACGAGGGCAATCTACAGGCAACAGCTAGTAAAATATAATCCTATCCACGCCTTTGAGCAAAGAGGCAGTTAAGTCTGTAAATCTGCCTGCCAATTACGAGTAAGTATATTAATAAAGTACTGGCGACGCGCCCCAGAACCGCACGAGCGCGATTTCCCGTCCGATGTTCGATTATGTATTTTACATATAAACCTTCTGTGGAAAATACCTAAATGATAGTTGAAACCCGTATCAAAATCCGTTTTGTTTAGAAGAAGTTAACAAAGAAAAAGCGTGTAAATGGTAAAAGTCTCAATCATCATGTTAATGTTGGCTTGGGTCCCTCAAACGGTGAAAGTGACTTATTTTATTACTATAAGGTAATGACGATACTTTTCAAAATAAATTGATTCATATTTACCTAAACATTGAAATGATAAAATAATGAATCATTCACAATGACACGACACAACAATTGTTAACAAGAAATCCATTTATTTGCATTAAAATTTTTGATAAGATAAGATAAATTTCATAGTTAAGTAGTTATTCAGGAATGACGGAGTGACTTTGCTAAGTTTTCTTGCATTTTGCAAGGTCTTATTGTACAGGGTCTTATTTTACATGTTTTGTGAATCTCTAAGCTCCTTTTGTTTTGTTTTTTAAATAGCATAGAAGATATTTTTATTATTCGAAGTTACAATATAACTTATGGAGATGAGAAGCTCCAGGGAAACTAAATTGCTTGTCTTAGGAGTAGGTTCACGTCGGTAGAGTAATGGCTAGGATTCGAACCTGGGACCTCTCGGTCGTAAGGCTAAGCTACCGACCGACACGTAGTTTCACTAAGTTATCCAACATGACTGTTGTGACAGGCACCTTCAAACTTGGAACTACGGCAATCGATTACTTAGAATTAGGCCGTATAAGAACGTGCCTTTCACGTAATGTTATTAAAAAAGTTTAGTTTATATTATTATCTATTTTTTACACTGTGAATACGTAATATCAAAATTGTATGATCACCAGTTGCAAGAAAAGGCAGTGTTATAAATAATTAACAGAAATTATTTCGTATGAAAATACGTTATGTATAATGAAAATCATATTATATAATTGCAAGAACCTTTAGTAGTCATTAAAGTAGATAAGTACTAGTCATTTCCTATAGTCGATAAACTTCGCGCCAAAGCGATTAATTTCAATATCATCTGCAAGGTCTACTAACATCCGTATTTTCTTGTTCCTTGTAATTGATACGTTGTTTAAACTTTCAACTTCTATTTCATATATTTAAGTATTAAGTTACATTGTACGGAAAAATAATAGCAATTAAATTTTTTTCTAGTTGTCACAATAACACATATTATTATTATTTAAAACGGGGACGCCGGAAAACGCGCCACATAAGAATAGGGATTATTTTTGATGGATTGGCATCAATATATTAATTTCGGCCAGTTTTCGGCCTCTCAAGATTGAAAGGTCAGACGGAAGTCTCTTCCGTAAAAGCTAAAATGAACCAAATCATGTCAGACTAGGAGAGTGGACCCCGGGCTTCAAAGTGCAAGCTTTGGATCCTGGACGTTGATTTTTTTCTAAGAATATTAGTAACCGGAGTTGCAAGTATTCCCGTTAACTTGTGTTGAAAGTGGGTTCATGTCACGTCGATAGTGTAACTGTAAAACCGAAGTTCGAATGCACGACTTCTTGATTACGACTTCTTTAATGTTAGAAAACTGCTCTTAGAGACTGAAAAGTAAACACATTAGGTACGACTATGGTTCAACACGTTTCCGACAGTAGTGAGTTCGTAGAGTGATGTGATAGGTTAGGTTAGGATAGGGGTATTATGCTCTTAAATAGAATAACGCCCCAGGCTACTCACTGTTAAGAACACAAAACTATGCAAGTAATGATATTAAATTACTTCTATAGCAAAAAATATTCAATACGAATTGGTGGTACTTACCATACTTAATTAAATATATATAAATTTAATTTTGATTTGACACTTGACATACATTTATCAAATGGGCACTTTCCTGCCGCTGAAATAAATTATTTAACAGATCTTATTGAATAAAAAACTGCAAAAGAAAAATATTACGTCCGTTTTTATCTATTTTTAATCATCCGCTCAATCACTAACTAGTAAACTATATGACAATAATGAGGTGTGACGTCATACCGTTTTGACGTTTAATAAAAAGAAACTGATTTGACCTGAATGTCAAGTACCTACATATCCAATTTTGTGATTGAATTGACGACGCATCTCTTCATATGGTATTGACGACATTTCCTCAACTATCAACTTACCTAATTAAACTGGTTTAATAATATTGCACGTAATGATAGTTATTTTTATGACTTCTATTTTTGAACGGATGTTTATTCATTTATTGATTCTATTTTTGAACACATTGCTATTTTAAAAGAAGTTTTCGACTCGACATCACCTACTTATTTTTTGTGGCTCATGCGCGCGGCTCCACCCTCGTCGATGTCGGTTATCGTTTTTTGACCATATCTCCAATTCTACTTAACCAATTTCAATCAAACATACGGCAGATTTTGAAGTCTGACCAAGATCTTTCTAATAGAAAAAACCGTATCGAAATCCGTTCAGTAGTTTTTGCAAATGACAGACAAGAATTCCAAAAAATATATTTATGGGTTTAACAATGACCCAAGTTTTATTCTTTAAATATCTCCAATGTGTGTCTGTAACACAGATAATTTACAATCTTATAATGGTATAGAAGTAGGTGGGTTAGGTTAGGTTAGCACATGGATGAAGTGCCCTTTATTTTTATTATATTTCTTTCGTTTCCCGCCTTCAAATTGACAAACACTTTATATAAAGTTACAGTTATTTTGTACATTATATTATACATTTTATTTTACTTTGTATCCGCACTAAATGTTATAATACATAACATATGTGCGGATACAAATCACCTTCAATGTATTATATACTTTCATTCGTGAAATCCACATTATAAAATCAAACTAAACTGTGTTATCCAGTTAGTGAGTATGAAGTGATAACACAATTCAGTTTGCCTTGATCTTAATAAATTACTGTAATTGGATAAACACATCCCTAATTAAGATTTAAAAAAAAAACTGATTTGTTCTTAAAGTTGTTTTTAGTCATTTTTGTTTTTATGGATTTGTCCACTGTTCATGTTTATAACCCCATTAACCCAGCAATTTATTATTAAAGCATCTTGATCTGATAACATTGCACTTTATTTACCCCTGTTCAGATGGTATCCATAGACAAGAAAGTGTTTTTGTAAGTTGGTGCTGTATTACTTTTTACCTGACAGCGCTAGGAGGGTTATATTTTTCGAGAATATGTATGTAAAACGGCTCGATAGATTTAAGCTTTAGGAGTATCGTTAGATTCCTATTTACTGTGAGAGTGCTACTTACTGGGTATATAAAAAATAAACAAAATGGCGGATTTTTGGCGCTAAAATGTATGTTGTTAAAAAAATATTTGTACTCATGCAAAGTTATCGAGTAGGGTCTCAAAATTAAGAGCTAATTTCAAATATATATATATCATACTATTATAAAAAACATAAACATAACTTCACGCCTGTATCCCCGAAGGAGTAGGCAAAGGTGTATTGCACACCCACGATTCGCCAGTTATGTTTAGGTCCCAATGTTATAGGGGGCGAGCCTATTGCCATCTACCGGGCACATTACTATTATATATGTATATATACAATCTAAACATTTATTGCATTGTCTTTATCGACCAACTATTTATTAAATAAAGGAAAAAATACAACAATACATATCAACATATATTTACTAGAGTTGTCGCGAATATGCGCTATTATTCGGTATTCGGCATTACTCGACATTTTTTTTTATATTAGTTGTACCTATACCGAATAATAGCTATATTATTCGGCATTCGGCGAATAGTCGTCTAAAATAAACTTTTAACGAACAAAAACTAATGAGTTGAAAATAATCAATTTTTATTATTTTTCTTAAAACAATACACAGTATCAATTATTATCTGTAATATGAGCCTGTGCCTATCATATTCATGAAATTAAATTAGTTAAGCTTTTTAATTACTATTTAAAATCCAACAGAGGCAGATTGTGGGGCCAAAATCTATTTCCGACCAATGGTCAATATGGTCCGACCGTCCCCTATAATTATAACGCTGGTACAAGAAAAGGGTTGCCAGCATTTAAAAATGAAAAATTAAATTTCTACATTATATATATGTATGTATGTATAACATGAAACAGATTTCTTTATCTTCATTGTTTTCTTTTCTCACAACCTTAGAAGAAATTAGAAATATTTTTAATTAATGTGCCTTATTGATGTCGAATAGCAATGTCGAGTTATTCGAATATTCGCCAAAGTGAATGGCGATTAATCGGTATTCGACTATTCGCTATAACAACTATTCACGGCAACTCTAATATTTACATTACAATCGATTCAATACAACTAAACTTATACTCACTGTTATATATTATATTTATATATAACAGTGTAAATAACTAAAAGTATGCGATATAATTATTAATGGAAAAATCAAAAACGGGTATTTAATTTTTTTTTATTTTGTTATTTTATTAGACAGACTTAAAAAGAAAAGAAACGTTAAACTAACGTCTCAAATAGACACTTCAATTTTATTTATTTGTGTAGATAGAATCGTTGCTACTTTTAAGTGTAGTTGTTAGATTTCTAGAAGAACTTTGAGCAATCAAAGTTCTAATTAATGAAGTGAAACAAAAAAGTATTCCGTTCATAACTACACGGAATGCTTCTGGTATGAAATGTTATGTTTTCGACCAAAATTATTGCTAAGCTACGATGCTAAAAAAGACTTGCACAATATACAAATTAGCTAGCACTTGCGTTGAGAGCAGGGCCAATAACACACGAGGTAGAAGAGATGTGACCACCCCCAATCTCAGAGTCACTAAGAATTTCATGATATTTTGTTTGTTAATATGGTAATATGTTATGGTGGTAATATAATATAGTAATAATGGTTATAAAAAATGGCAATTGCCATGGAGCAAAAAAGAAAAAAAAATTGCTTAATAGATGATTGGCATACTACTTCACCAAGAACCGCAGCACACCGCGACGGAGCCGCAACACAATTTTTGTTTTAACAGCTCGTCTAGTAGGTAGTTATACATAGAAGTTTTAAAATACCTATCTAACCATTATACGGTATCCAATCGAATAAAGTCCCTACAATTTGTTTATTTGGTGGGGTATTAGAGTGGTCAACATGTGGCAATAATTCAGTATGAACCGCCTACAATACGCAACCCGTGTACGGCTTATAGTTATGCTGACTGGTATGGCGCCTAGCGTCCAAATACATGGTCCAAGTGTTGCAAGGATATTCCAGCAATAATACTTTTTATTTGATTTCAACATTTTTTTTTTCAATTGAATTGAAGTGCGTCGTGGTAAGGCCCCTACGAAATAGGTATATTAACTTTAATTCTGCATGCAGCTATCATTGTTAAGATTCGTAAGTCGCTTTTGTATGGAAGTGATGACATGTATCTGTTACGTAGTAACTATTATCTAATCTGTGGTAATAGTAATAGCAGCTTAATGTTAACCGGGCACATTTTCAGTCTCCGAAAATATTCTAACGGATAAACCCAAAAGCATTTTCTCTGAGTCTCTCCCGGACCCGCTCCGCCGCCTCCTTCTCGAACATTACTAGCTCGCAGAAGGAGGCAGCGGCTGCCCACGCATTTGCGCTCCTCACCATCGCTGTCAGCCATGGCTGAAGCGTCGGACTTGCAATCGTGAAGTTGCGAGGTCGATCCCCGGCTAATATACCACCTTTATGACGTAAGCCCACTCCTAATACAAGCAATTTACCTAGCTTAACTGAAGGGGTCCTCAAGATTACCAGTAATTTGGATTAGAAATACTGTTAGAAAAAAAAAACTGAATCAAATCTGGGATTTATATTGCAAGGGCATGCCTAAGAGCGCACTAAAATTATCGCATAGCTGTTCGGAATAAATTTAGAATAAAGTGTGATTCAAAATTGACTGCGCTAAATGGAATGCATCTTTCATTGTTGTTAGCTATATGAACTTGCAATATAGATGTGTAAAACACATTACAGGCATTGCACACATATTTCAGTATTGACGGGATTCGTTTCGACGAAATTTACGAACAAAGACAAATACAAACGTGTTACAAACGCATTTCTACGAAACATTGCATAGAGTTTTCGTTAAAAAAAAAGCAAAGTATTCAGCACAGTAATAGACTGCAGGAAAAATACATTTTAACTCAAACTGAAGAAATCCTATCCTACTTCCTACTGATGCCTATTATAAATGTAAGAGTTTGAGACTCAATCACACTCAAACGGCTGAACAGATATGGCTGAAATTTGGTACAGGGATGGATTATAGTCTGGAATAACAAATAGGCTACTCTTTTTACTTGGAGTAGGTTTCCATGGGTTGCGGCAACGGGATCAGAACTGCACGCGGGCAACAGGTAGTTTTCGATATTTGATACCATATGATGATTGACTTTTAATTTGACCTTCTTTAAGAATAGGTGATCGTGCCAGTCTTTATAGAAACTCCGATATGGTTATGTTACAAAACGAATTTAATACAGATCGGATGATAAGATTGTATAGAAATCGAATCTGATGAAGAGTAACCAAATGTCAGATTATAGTAAAATAAAGAAAGATGTCCGAATTAAGATTACCTACACTTACTTGTTACATTATCTTTCTTTACAATGTCGTCAATTGTTGGACATTATAAATCTTAACCGCAATCAAGTTTGGAAACAGGTTATTTAATCCTTACGACACTTTTTTGACTAAATTTTGACAGTTCTTTGTACATAATTTCTTGTCTCGTATCTGATGTTTGTGATCCCAGATTCGCACCCCGGTGCCGCGGTGCAGTTTAAATTCCCGTTCTTGAAAAGTATAAGCAAAATTTAAATCTTCTATCATAGGTGTATCAATAACTCATAATATGTAATTTACATGTTACACTATAACTACTCTTTACCTATTTAAATAAACTAAACTAAACGTCGTAAAAAAACCCTGATATTTTATATCAGGGTTTTTACTTTCGACGTTTTCTAAAATGAAACCTAGCTAGATCGATTTATCGCCCCCGAAATCTCCTGTATACTAAATTTCACGGAAATCGTTGAAGCCGTTTCCGAGATTCAGATTATAATATACATACATATATATATACAAGAATTGCTCGTTTAAAGGTATTAGACAAGCTTTTAGAATACCTAACTTTATTCGTAATGAAAGGAAACCAGGACTAACGCTAGGATGAAGAGGATTAACTTTCAATAAAACTATTAATTACTTGGGTACTCAATTACTTCATTTAGCTAAACATACTGCCGTAATAATTTATTAAAAAACCCCTTATAAAACAAGCTTTTTTTAAAAAATCCTTTACAACACAGAAAAACAACTAGCTTTTGAAATCAGCACAACCGTTTCTGTTTCGTTTTAATACAACGGATTTTTTAAATAAAAGCTTGTTTTTAAAAAGGTTATTAGGTAATATTTTATTTTCTACTTTTTAGTTTTAGTACCTTTTCTTTTTTTTTTTTTCGTGCGGAAATCCCTTCCGGCCAGCGGGGGCGGTTATGTCGGGCATGAACCGATTAAAACCGCACGCCGTCTCGGGTCTACAGACGCCGGGTGTAAGGTTGCCCATAGAGCATATCCCTCGCACCCCGACTGACCCTGGGCCATCTCCGGTTTCGAGATGGCCCCCTCGGGATTGAGAACCACGGTGTCCCCGTCTTGCCCCGGTTTGGGGGAGGGGCGCTAGTCGCCCCACCGTCCCGGCCTGCTTCTGCTGGGGTGACAGGCGGCCTCACCCGCCACCCCCAGGCCTGCGCTCATGGAGGACGGAGGTCGTTAAGTGACCTCCGGCGCCTGAGTTACCTGCGACGCGCGGCGAGCAAGTTGCGGGTTCGGCGGGCCGGGAGAGTTCTAAATCTCTCCCGGGCGCGCTCCGCCATCTCCTTCGCGAGCATTACATGCTCGCGGAAGGAAGTGGCGGTGGCCCACGCGCTCGCGCTCCGCACCATTGCCGCAATCATGCTGCCGAGCGAGAGGACTCCCACCCCGATGGCTGCCACGAGGTCACGCCTCGGCGCCTCCCACGCCGGGCAGTCTGCCAGCGTGTGCAGCCCTGAGTCCTCGCTCGCGTCGCAGTGATGACACTCAGGCGTTGGCTCCTTCCTGATCCGATGCAGGTGGTCCCCGAAGCACCCCTTCCCGGAGATCACCTGCGTCAGTCAAAGGTTTTTTTTATTAGGTAAATATTTTATTTTCTACTTTTTAGTTTTAGTACCTAATGTCATGTAGCATCAGAGTGCTTGCCAGGATCAGGCAAAGGAGCTCAAAACACTGAGTCTATCTCGTTCAAACCTTAGATATCATATATCACTAGAATGTTTACAAAATTCGATAGAGTTAACATATTTAGTTAAGGAGTTCCTACGGCCACCTTCCTACTCCATGATCAGACCCCGAATACCATGTGATACCAGAGACTTTGTCAAAACAAAACCAATAAGCCCAAACTCAATAGATTTATCTGGTTTAGCTTAAGAGTTCCTATGGCCACCTTCCTACCCCATAATCAGACCGTGAATACCATGTCCCATCAGAGAGTTTGTCAAGTCAAAATGAATGACCCCAAACTTAATAGGTTTATTTTAGGAGTTCCTAAGGCTACCTTCCTACTTTATCATCAGACCCTGAATACCATGTCATATCAGAGAGTTTCTCAAGACAAAAGAAATGAGCCCAAACTAGATAGGTCTATCTTGTTCAATTCATGAGTTCCTATGGCCACCTTCCTACTCCATCATCAGACCAGCTTCATGGTGCCATATTAAGGCATTGTCTTCCAAACTAAACGTGCATGCAAAATTTCATCTCAATAGGTTGAGGATAACTGCCTCAAATTACAGGTGCATTTGACCCGCACTAACATACATACATACATATATACATATAGAGCTAGTTAAATAAAAGCTTTTAAAAATAAATCTAAATGACCGTGAGAACCGTATCCGTTATTCCGTTGTGTGGTTTAGAAAAAGATGCGGAAAAAATAGACAAGTAAACTGATTTTTTTATGTTACGTAATAATGAAGGTTCCCGCTAACTCTCATGTCTCAAACCAGAAACCTTCTTCCACATCCGCAGGGCAATCATTTGTGTCTATATTTATTCCATATATCGTTTGCGAATTAAATAATTTTATCTAAGCTGACCAGTCCTAACATGGAGTGTCTATGACTTACTCTATAATTTTATTGTACATGGATTAAAATTGTTTACCTTTTAAATAGACCATAAGGAATTATTGTTATTAATCTTTTATGACTAAACTGACATAAAGTGCGCTTTATTTTTTTGTAAAGATTCCAATATATATGAGTGTTGTATAGACTTTTTATACGCTTTTTATTAGCTTCACCTGTATGTTTGTTTATATGTTTATATGTCTGTTTGTAACCGACTCCTTTGGGCGCGATTTTGACCCACTTTAAACGGCCAGATTTCGTTCAAACTTTGTAGCTTTATCGAGGATTGATGACAATACACTAATTTGATCAAATAATTCCATTTTTCAATTTGCAAAATAATATTTTTGTTAACTTATATAATTTTCATCTATAGTCGGATAAGGCAGAAATGTTAATTTCCAAGCATTATCTTTAGCCGATTTATCTAATATTAACAAATTTTCGAACACCAAAGAGAATTTTTTATTCAACAAAGCATAATTATAATAGTGTAAAAAAACTCAAAAAAGAAAACGTTTTTATAAATAAACAAAAATAAAAAGTAGGAAATAAATAATAGGTAGTTTAAAAAACTAAATACACGCTTTTTATAGAAAACCGAACTAAAAAAATAGAAAATACCTAAGTTTTAATAAATTTAAATTAAGAATAGTGTTAAAATTTTCAATAAATTAAATTAATAATAGTGTAAATAAAAAAGGGAGCCGGGCGGATGCAGGCAGCGCAGTACCGATCGTTGTGGAGATCCTTGGGCCTATGCCCAGCAGTGGGCGTCGTTTGGCTGACATGATGATGATGAAATCAAAAAAATGCATTTTATTTTAAAAAAAGCATGGGGTGCTTTTTAAGATATTATTAAAATGATAACCACTCTACACATGTCTGTCAATCAAATATTTATGTCTAGTGACCCATACACCCCACGTTTTTTTAAAAATAACATACATTTTTTTTATTTACTCTATTATTAATTTAATTTATTTAAATTTTTAACACTATTCTCAATTTAACTTTCTTAAAACTTATTTTCTATTTTTTTAGTTGGGTTTTCTGTAAAAAGCGTGTTTTTTAGTTTTTTAATTTCATTTTAAATACGCCCTGTAACAGTCAATACGCGGTTTATACTTCTAATTTAATTACTCTGTGATGGAAAATCGGAAGTCATTGCGCTTGCACACTCTTGCACAGGTCCGGGACAATTTACATATGATTGCGACGCACAAGATCAGGGACATCAGGGTATAGCGGAAAATGTGGCGCCAGATATAAATAGTTTCCAATAGTGTCACCATTAGCACGGTGAGTAATACAACTGGAAATAATTGAGCCGTCCTTGTTGATAGATTAGCGCGGGCTGTCTTTCGCCTTTGTCTTTCTATAAAGCCGCGTAATTAAAATAATTCGAATCTCCCTACTTATAATATCGTAACTGCATTGAATCAACTTTGCAAACGTTTTTTAATTGTGTCGTCTAAAGCATTAAGCATGCCGTCTCCGCCGTGCCCCGGCTTGGCGTCGTAGAAGATGATATGCGTGCCAATGGTCTCGCTACCATGGAAGCCTAAGACCGTGCGAAGTGGAGGAGTAAAAGCCAGAAACGAGCCAAAAGCAAGACAAGGGGGCTCCCGAGGGGTGAGCTTCGGATCCAACGGGGAACACCGCTAAGATGATGATGATGATATAGGGTTTCTATATTTAGTATACTACCATTTTTTTTTTCGTGCTGAAATCCATTCGGATACCCCCCCCCCCCCGCCGGCCAGCGGGGGCGGTTATGTCGGACTTGAACCGACTAAAACCGCACGCCGTCTCGGGTTTTAACACACCGGGGTGTAAGGTTGCCCATAGAGCATATCCCTCGCACCCCGACAGTATACTACATATACCTAGTATGCTTATCGTTTGATATCAAATCATATAATATCATACCATAATCATATCCGATAGTTTCATCTCTGACAAAAGTTTAAGCTCTTAATCATCCTATGACGAATTTATACGATGAATCATTACCTTGAATGTGCTGCCTATTTGCTTCTTTTTTCTCATTGTGTGCATTATCTTTTTTATAATGTATCATACACAATATATTGACGCAATGATATTGATCGGACACCGATCGCCAATATTATTGTGAATTTTTCATTGGTTAAATCGTATTCAGAACTTTATCTGCTTGTTTTTAGGCGTAGCCAAATAGCAAAAAACGGAACCCTTATAGATTCGTCATTTCTGTCTGTTGAAACTTGTTAAATAGATGTATTCTGTGAACAGCATTAAGATTTTCACACTAAAATAGAAAAAAAAAACAGTAAATACTTAGAACTGAAACTCATAACTTTTTTTCATCAAACCCATATTTGTGGGTAACCCAAACTGTAACCGTAATAAAGTGTTTAAACACTGTTTTTGGAAACTGTTTTAGAAGAAACCCATTTATAAATGTAACAGATCCGAACCATATTCAAAGTGGTACGTTTTATATGTGTTAATATAAGTGTAACAGAAATAACGTCCTAATGTACTTGGGGGTGTACAAAATACGTTTATTTAAAAATTAGATCATAAATATGATAGTAAATTTGGCAACGTAGTATTTCGGTTAACACTTATTAACAATTGAAAGTGGTAACTATTAACAGACTTTACCTTCAGCTTACCATCAGGCGAGGTGAAGTCAAATTGACGTGTCCTAGATATAAAAAAAAAGATTCAATGCCACATTTATAAGTACCTATAACATTTTCATTCTGTAACCTTTTCATAGAGTAACCCATATAATTATGTAACCTTTATGAATGTGTTTTTAAGTCCCTGCGTGTCCCTATCTATGGATAGGTCTTCAAAAATGATATTGAGTTTTTTTTTTAGTCAGTCATTTTTTTTAATACGTCTTAACCCGTAAACCGCAATTTACCTTTCATTCAATCAAGTCAAATATAAAAATTAAATAAAAGAACATTATTATGTTACTTGCTGCTACGGAACCCTTCATGGTCGAGTCCGATTCGCACTTGGCCGGTTTTTTTACGTATTCTCAATCATCAATAGTAAATGATCATTGTCAGATTAAAAAAGTTTAGGTTTGAGTAAGTAAATGATAATTCATAATGAAAATGCTTAGCTATATAATTAGCGGGCTCTATTAAAACATTTCTAAATGTTGATTAAAATACAAATAATTATTCATTTTCTTTGAGAATTTTAATTTTGTAATCTGTGCACTCATATTCGAATAATATATTAGGTACATAAAATAAAAAACGCGTGCGGTTTTAGTCGGTTCAAGCCCGACATAACCGCCCCCGCTGGCCGGCGGGGGGGTATCCGAGGGGATTTCCGCACGAAAAAAAAAAAAAAAAAAAAAAAGGTACATAAAATATTTTTCTTTCAACTACGCGGTAATGTTATCATTAATCACTACAAAATCGATCACAAAGTACGCATTTTTTGCTTAGAACCAAAACAGTGCAGAAAAGTCATATGAAATTACTTTGTTGCACAGTTTTCTTTAATGCACTGTTTTTTATTTTTTATAATATATAATAACTTCACGCCTGTATCCCCGAAGGGGTAGGCAGAGGTGTATTACACACCCACGATTCGCCAGTTATTTTAAGGTCCCAATGTAATAGGGGACGAGCCTATTGCCATCTACCGGGTACATTATTAAACGAGCGATAATTAACATTTATTAATGCACACATAACTACGAAAAGTCAGAGGTGTGTGCCCGGGGCGACTGGGGATCGAACTCGAGACCTCGTCTCAGCAGTCCGTTACGTACGCTACTAGGCTATCGTCGCTTTTTTTATTTAGACATAAATTTACCACAGAGGTTTAATGTCTCCCATTTTAATATAAAATGTATGCATAGATACTGGCCGACAATAAAATATCTGCGCGCCGCGCCATTTGTTTTTTTTTAACCGAGAGGGAAAAAAAATGCAAATGGCGCGCATTTTGTAGCATTGTAAAATTTTGATACGAGTACTTCATTTATCGAGAAAAATAAAATAAAATGGAAATATACAGCGATAGTGATCTAAGTTCTACACCAGAAAGCATAAAAACTGCTGCTATTGCAATTGTTGAAAACTTTTTCATTACCTTGAGTTAGGTAGATTGGTAGTTGAAAGAAAAGTAGATTACGCACCTTGCCAAAGCGAGTAATAGATGCACTCATGTCAATTTAGTTCCCTCGCATGCGCTCGGGCATCAACATAAAGTGTTATGTGCGTGCATTAATTACTCACTTTGTGCTCGGCGCAACAATCTACTATTTGACACTGTTTACGTTTTTTTTTCTAACATCAATTTGATTTACCTCAGTGGCTGTCATTATAGGTGCTAACAACGCGTTAACAACGCTAAATAAAATTGTGATCTTAAGGGGCCCTGAAGATTTTGGTAGAAGCCTACACTCCATTATCTGCAGGCATAACAAAAAATATTCAGCGCAGTTTAAATCTCTTTTCATCCAATTAGTTCTCTCGCTATCCGTAAACCGGTTGCCCACTGAAGTGAAACCGTTACTGTTATGTACGTAGTATTTGCACTCGTTTCAACAGTTTATCACTTTAAATACGTAATTTCTCGTCATTACAGAGTATAGGATGTCTGAAAAGGCCTGCGCACACAAGATCAAAAAAGGTCGCTGAGTTTCTTGCCGGAGTCTTCTCAGGACGGGATTGCGTTTTGGACCGGTGCAGTCAGTGGTGGTCCATTTATTAAATACTAGCTTTTGCCCGCGGCTCCGCCCGCGTAGATGTCGGTTATCGCGACAAAACATAGCCTATGTCCTTTCCCAAGGTCTAATCTACCTCTAGTACCAAATTTCAGCAAAATCGGTTCAGTGGTTTAGGCGTGAAAGCGTAACAGACAGACAGACAGAGTTACTTTCGCATTTATATATTAAGTATTAAGTAAGGATTAGGTCGTTACATATGAAATTGCCGTTTTTCTTGAAGAAATTGGAGGAAACCCAATTTTCAGTACTAACATTTTTGCATTTTTTTTTGGGAATGACAAATCCAAATTTTATGATTTTTTTTGTGTATGAATGAGACAACATTAAGCTAACAAACAGCAACTTTTATTACATTTTTGAAAAGTGCAAGCTGTTAAGTAATACGTAATTTATCATCATAATGGATAGCATTTAGGAAGTACTGTTTTTGAAGATCGAATGAATTTATCAAGCGGCAAATAAAAACAAAATAACAAAAAAATACAGAGTTGTAAAATCTTGAAATCAACTTTCAAACAAAATATAAATAATGGAAATAGCTATTAAATTACAGGAATAACGAACTCACGAATTTGTAAGAAAATTTCGGCAAGACCTATTATTAGTCTAGCTTTCGTTTTGACGTTTTGTAAGTTCCATTTAATGGTCTATACAGAATAAATGATTTCTGTCTTTGACCTCGTTCGCCGATAGAAGATGCATTTTTGAAAGCTTTTATGTACCCATCTCGATCTCGGCACGCGTGTGGATTGTTCTCGTTTGCATAAGTATATAAGGTCCTATTATAAGTCGATCTTTCCAAAGGAATTTAACATCCGCGTGACGTATGACATGACTTGACGTCTATGGCTTAATTAATTCAAGCATGAAAATTTGAAAACTGAAAAAAAAAATGTTTTAAAACCCCCGACGCAGCTAAGAACACGCCCGACTTATACAAATTTCAAACACAAAAAAACGATCAAAATCGATTCATCCGTTCGGGAGCTACGATGCCACACACAGACACAATGACAGAGGCACATGATGACAGACACACACACAGACACGTCAAACTTATAAAAACCCGTCGGAATTGCGACGGCGGCTAAAAAAAACTTAAGTCTAGGCCTAGGGACGGTTTACAAGTTTGATGTCACACTGATCACCTAGGAATCGTGGTTGAAGTGACAACGATTCGTACAAAAATTAGCTCTTACTAAATTTAGTAACAAATATTCTAACTCTACTTTGATAAACAAAATCAGACAAAGAAGACCGCATGCGCAGGCTCTAAAGACAAATTAAAAAAAAAACAAAGGAAATTTTATGGCAGTCAGACGACAATTAGGTAGTGTACATTAAAGTTGTTAACCCAGTTTTAGCAGATTAAAGGGCAGTCCCAACCGGCTACTCATATGGGAAGTAATTGACATTTTTGTAAAGTTATCTCTTAAACACGTTTACTGCGAATTTCTTTGTACATTATTACAATATATTTATCATCGTGAACAACGGTAATTTTGTCATAAAAATATGTGTACAGCAAGTTGGTATATACTGTTTGATCAGTTTTTAATTCGCGCTACAAAAGCCTTCGCCCATCTTTTTACAAGCTTTTTTTTAGGGATTTTCTTTAGAAAAGCCCTATTGCTATCGAGTCGTCGTCGTTGCCAATTTTCTGTCACGGTTTTGGGTATGAAGGAGATGAGCTATCGAGTTGCTGTTTTCGGTAATAGATTCGTGCTGGGGTGAACCATTGCAAGATAAAGAAAAAAATGCAAAAAATCGCAAAAAAAAAAAAAAATTAACGCAAAATCGAAAATCCCTTGTATTCGGCTGAGCTCGTCTCAGGAATTCAACTTGTTTTAACTTACACTGTTCGTATTGAAGTTTGTTGTCCGTGAATATTTGCAAACTATTTTTCGACCATTTTTTGGCATCTGATTGAGCTGAAATTCTGCAAACACGTTTAGTTCGGATGACAATGCATTGATATGGTACTATGGAGCTAGTCTGATGATGGAGTAGGAAGGTGGCCATAGGAACATCTAAATTAAACAATATAAACCTATCAATTTTTGTCTTAGTAAACTCTCTGGTGTTACATGGCAGTCAGGGTCTGAAGATGGAGTAGTAAGATGGTCATAGGAACTCACAAACTTAACAATGAACGATTCTGAACACAAAAATTTCCTTTTGTAATTCTTGTCTGTTTTTCTGTTTATTTGCGATGGACGCAAAAACGACTGAAAGGATTTTGATGCGGTTTTTCTATTAAAACGGTCTTGGTCAGACTTAACATCTGCCGTATGCTTAATTACAATTGGCTAAGTAGAACCGGAGATATGACCAAAAAACGATAACCGACTTCTGCGCGGGCGGAGGCGCGAGCATCAACTAGTACCTTCTTAAAAGCTTGTAAAAAGACGAATGAAGGGTTATTATTGAGGAAAATACTAAGGCGTGATTTCCTAGTAAAAATCCGTCCCAATGAGCTGTTATTTCGTAAAACCTGAGAATTCAGGCAATAAGGCCTGTGGTTGCGTATGATGCGTATGTGGTTACGCAGTAAGTCGCCTTGATCGTGGTTTCTATCATTGGTGAAAATCTGCCTTAGTCTTGAATTGTGGTACATCCACATACTTATGAAACATATTCTTGATCATAGATTTAAGACATACTAAACGTGCCATATTTATAAAAAAAAAATATTTTATAAGGTTATCGTATCGTATCAATTCAATTAATTAATTAGCCTATTGCAGTCCACTGCTGGACATATGCCCGTCTCTCCGAATGTGCACCTTACGCATCCGGTCTATCTCAGCGACCTTTTTACTAAACAAATATGTCGCTAATATTTTGAAAGTAAATGTCACGTGGGCATAGTCCAAGATCCCGACCTTCCCAGACCTAACTTATTTTGACAAGGATAGAATGTATGGACTAATATAGTGTAGGTATGTACCTTGAGTGTATGCAGTTGTCAGGAGCTAAAGAAGCTAAAGAAAAGGAGAAAAAGGAATACCTACCCTACATTATCCTATACATTTTATCCTTGTAAAAATCTAAGGTCTGGGAAGCCCGGGATCTTACACTAGTATACCTACTTATTTTTAGTAGTGACATTGGTAGATAATAATGAATAATAACAATAAATGTTCAATTCAGACATAAAACGTCCCTTAAACTATTAGGGTCACTGTTTTTCCGGTTATAGGTTCTTATGGCACAAATATTAACTTAGACTTTCACTCAGTCCTATTTAATAAATTCCACCATATTGTTTTAACTACAAAATACACAAATATAAGAAAAAGGGCATCGCTCTGTTTAAAAAAAATCCTTCAAAATATTGATGTCTATATACTAAACACACAAATAAATAAGAAAATCGATAACCTATTAATTTGAAGGCCTGTCTCCTGCGTGTGTTTTAATCTACACACTTTTTTTTTTTTTTTAACGTGCGGAAATCCCTTCGGATACCCCCCCCCCCCGCAGGCCAGCGGGGGTGGTTATGTCGTGTCTCGACTAAAACCGCACGGTGTCCTCCTCAAGTGTCCGTTGCCGGGCACCCCGGGTAAGCCCTCGAAAGGATAACCCCAGGGTTAATCTACACACTACACAAAAAACACAAAACATGATTTCGCTCTTTACTCTCTGGTTTTCGCTACACATTTTAGGCAATGAAATCTTGGTATCAACAATGATTTTGTTTCCCGCAGCCGATGGACAACATTTCGCTCCGCGCGGTTGAAGGTCAACGGAGTATTGTCATGTCATGTCATTTGATTTGACAGCGACTGACAGCGTCCGCTCCCAGACTAGGACTAAAAACCAATAAAAGGACTGATCAACCAATAAAAGGACTGATCAACCAATGACAGCTCTTTGAGCCCGTGATTAGTTTTATATATCTATAATTAGTTGATTAGCGCGCCCCCAACGTCGCGCCCCGATCAAATGGAGGAGACCAAATGTGTATATCAACAAAATAAGGATTGTGTAGCTAGACCTTTTTGTGTAGTGTGTAGAGTAAAACACGCGAAGGAGAAGCGCCTGTATGACACCAAATAACAAATTAAAATCCGCTAATGAAATGACATTTTGACACTGACTAGCGTGATGTGACGATTTGGCAATCATTTTATTATTATCGAGATCCTGCGCCGATTACTATACTATGCTGATTAGGTTTAGACCATTGGTCGAAATTTAAGTATTGAAAATTTGAGAAAAATAACAAATGTGGTAAAAAAGCTTCCTAACTTTTGTTGCCACTTTTTTTGGAAACTGCTTTAAAACTCTTCAATAGCTATTTAATAAATTTAAAAAAAGAAAATTGGTTGGGATAAGTTCTCGAAATAGTCGCTTAGTGTGTTAAATTTAATATGTCCCCTTTAATATGGTCCCTATAGATTTAGCTGTAAATGCAAAAACAAAAATTACACACATAGAAACAGAAAATAAAAAAGAAGAAATGTTGTCTTTCAGAAATTTTGTATCCAAAATAGTGGGGGTAATCATTTTAATATCAACCTCTTCGTCTATAATGATCCAAAAACCAATAATAAAATTGTTAATGGTCTCAAAAAGTTAACTAGCAAGCACATGTAGCAAATAAAAATGAAACGAACGAACACGTATGAATATTGATTTTGTCTAAATTAGACAAAAACCTTCTATAAAAGGCAGGACAGTCGTTAAAAATGCTATTTATTGACGTTGAATAAGGAACCTATAAAAGAGAAGTAACATTTTTATGTTCAAAATTGACACTTTTAACGACAGATGAATATCGTCGCTGAGACCAGAAGATAGTTACAATCTAGGTCTCACGACAATGCACGCGTAGAATTATACATTTTTATTCATAAAAGTTTTTCTTAAGACAATTCTCATGCAACGGAATCACATAATTGGTGGCACGGGACTTTACAAGGGTGCAATTAACAGGCATAAAATACGCCTAAACTCGGCATAATCTGTAAATCAACCAAACAGCCCCGTGTAGAGGTAGGAGTCCCGGAGATTGGTCACTTGACACTTGGAAGTTCGCAAGGCAATCTGAAGTCAAACGTCGATAATTGCTTAGTAATCTATTCCTATTGTTGAGTAGACTTTCTAGAGGTATATCATCAGTGGTCAAGACGAGTGGAACCTTTGACTCCAAACAAATGAGTAGAGAACATCAGTAGTACAGCACGCGATAGTGACACGCACACAGACGTCTATGTAAGTAAATCTCGGGACATGTCGGTCTCAATCACAGTTGCGATTGTCTGATAATTACATACGTAACTATGGTTTTGTGTGACTCTACATTATAAACTAACAACGAATAAAGATATTTTTAATGGTTGTATTAGTAACCTTTTTTTTTAATGAAACCAGTGTGGAAGGAGACAATGAAAGAATCACATACTTATGATGAGTATGACACCAAGCGGAGTACTAAATTTCAATTTTGTCTATGACGCATAATCTCTTTCTTTTAAGTTACTTCCTTACACTATTCTTTTCTTTGGATTTGAAGCGAATTTACGACCCCGTCGTCACTCGTCGCCATGGTAACAGGTAAGAAATATAACAATTTTGATTGTCTGCTGTTAGAAAGGGTCGGATTCAATGCTAATATTCATTTGTTACTTTATTCAAAGTAATTTTGTTTAAATTAAATAAATACATAACTAAACAATTCTTATATTTTGAATAATACTTACAATATTTAATTCTGGCCTCTTTCAATAAATTTTATGAGCGTATGCAGTTACGCAGTTATTCGTAGAGGTTGTCAGCCTTAGTTCAGCCCCGTCTGAGCTACATTGCTTATGTGGTAAATTTGGCTTCAAAATAAATCCGAAATGTTTGGTCTGTATCTCTTAAGTCTGTGGAAAGAATATTGATAAAACAGATTTATGAGGCGTGGGTGAATGAGCTATCCGGTAAACGTCGACCTAGGTGTATGTTAATCATATCGAGGACGTTTCAAGGAAAAGCCAGGTCAAGAGTGCCCGCAATCGGCGAGCGTGTATGAAAACAATTATTAAAGTAAAAGAAGCGAAAAGTGTATGCCAGGATCTTTTTTTTTATACCACTAAGGTGGCAGACGGTAAGTGGAAAGATTTTGTCACTGCCTACCTAATGGCACAGAGGCGTGACTATTATCTATGTATCTAAAAAGAGAGAGGCCAGCCCTAGCGCTAAGTAAATAATATCAAGGCATTTATTATATCTACTTAAGTACTGTGTATTTTTTTACCTATGGTGTTGCGAATACTTAGCTTATCATCAGGCAGGCCTCATGCATATGTCAATTTTAGTATTATTTGAAACTAGAATGTTCCACAAATGATTTTGATACTATTATCATATTGATGATTATGCGATCACGCGGCAGGCTCAAGTCCCTATCTGGATATAATAACACCTCATTCATTGATAAGTAAATTTGCGGTTATAGATATCGCGCTATATGACATTGTATAACGGACACAAACAATGCATTTTATACTGATATATGTACGATTTTGACAATATTGAAACGATGGATCATATTGATAGTGACGATATGCATTTTATTATTTATATGCGGAATACTGATACATAGATTACCGCTTTGTTCGGCCTCGTCACTTGAGGCTTTTGCTCTTGAGACTGGAGGCTATTTACTTATTTCAACTCGTTACCTCTATGCATTTCTGAGAAAAAACTCTTGACAGAAACACAGATGAACAACGAAGTTATCCTACTTTAAGGGTTCCTTTTTTGCCATTTTGAGGAACGGAACCCTTTTTTCTTTTTCTTTTTTTTCGAGCGGAAATCCCTTCGGATACCCCCCGCCGGCTAGTGGGGGCGGTTATGTCGGGCTTGAACCGACTAAAACCGCACGCCGTCTCGGGTTTACAGACGCCGTCGGGTGTAGAGTTGCCCACAGAGCATATCCCTCGCACCCCGACTGACCCTGGGCCATCTCCGGTTTCTCGGAACCCTATAAAGGAATAAGTAATCAATTAAAACTGTCAATCATGTGAAATGTAAACGGTTGAATCAACCCACAATCGTTTCAAGTTCGTTTTAAAGAACGTTCCAATGTTTTTTACAAGACATTAAATATCCTCTATAAGCACAAGAAGGCTGACAGTAATGTATTCGACTTTTTCATCCACCCGCAGTTATCGTTCGAAAATATATTGTGTAAAGAATTGATTGCCTAGTATTGGATTATTATATTTTTGTATTGGTTGCAGCATCATTCCCATTGTTTACAAGGAACTAGCGACCCGCCCCGGTTTCGCACGGGTGCAATGCTGATACTAAATATACTACAGAATGTCTTTTTATACAACGTTCACAGCAGTTTTGTCAGGAGACACTACAAACATGTTATTAGATAAGGATTACTCTTGTATTGCTTAAAATCGTTTCGTAAATAAGTCATTATTTCTCGTAAAAAGTAAAGGATAAGACATGGTTATAGTGTGTTATCCCTAAATGATAGACATATACCATCAGGGACTTTTTTGTAGATCTTTTTAAGGTTACAATACTGTAGTACATTATTTTGATCTATCTCGTAGGGTTCAGCCAGCATTTGCAATGTAAGCGCAAACAAGGGGTTATTTACGACATAACATTAGCAACCTCAAACCTCAAATTATCAGTGTTTCATTTTATTTTACGTGTTTATTGACATCTTTATATCTTCATTAATGAATGCAAGTCGTTGTAAATTACATATTAGTTGCGAAAGTGCTGGGACTAACGTAAAGGTTATGAGGAATCGAAAGTATATCGAATACTTCAGTAATAATTATTTTAAGAGGGCAACCTAAATAATCGGTAAAAGTTATCGTAAAATATATTGCATATCCAAAATAACTGCATGAATCTTCTTGTTTGAAACATGAACAATATCATTCAATGCAAGTCCCCCATAAAATTAACTCACGCGTATACTCACTTTCTCAATGTGGCTCATTACTCATTACCATAGCCCTAAAGCAACGCAATGCTGATTTGGTAATAAAAATAAACTAACAAAAACTTCTTGGCGCCAAGTTCAGTTTAAAATGGCGGTAACAAAAGAAAATCATAAACCATTGTGTATTATTAGACATTACTTTTTACATGAAGAGTTATTTGTAATCCATCTCCTTAGCGGCAATTTGAAATGTTTGTTAAACAAATAGATTATTTCGTTGTATGACGGTCTTTGTGGCGTAGCGGTAGTGCATTCGACTGCTACGACAGGGGGCGCGGGTTCGATTCCCGCACAGTGCAAATATTTGTAATGCATGAATATGTCTATTTGCATTGGTCTGGGTGTTTCTATGTATAATATGTACTTATGTATTTACAAAAAAAAGTATATAAGTATGTTTATCCGCATTCTGGAACCCATAACACAAGCTAGTTAAACTATGCTTACTTTGGGGCTAGAGAGCGCTGTGTAGAATGTCGTAGAATATTTATTTATTTATTTTATTTATTGTAATAGGTTATTAGATTGTCAAGTTAAATCAGTGTTTTTTTATAAGACGTCAAAACTGTAAGTTTATAGAAGGAAGCTCGTATAAAAACAAGGTATGATTTCATACCGCATTATTGTCAAATCATTTACTATCTATTAGTGGATGATTAAAAATGAATAAAAAACGATAACCTAATGCTGAAAAACCACCGCAAATCGAGAAATAACGTAGATACAAAAATAATACAATAAATAGCGATGGAATTCGTTAAAAATAGTTTTTAATTTCTAAATGAAAACCGGTTGAGGCAGTAGTTTCAAGCTAAAAACCGCGTGTATTAACCTGATTAAACAAAGTGATCCTAGGGTTTCATTACGTAATAGATGCATATGTTTGTTGTAGGTAGTCCACCATGAAAATACCCTTCCTAGAATTCCAAAAAACTGATGCCACCACCATTTCGGTTAGCTGGACCGACAAAATTGCTTTGACTTTCTTTGGGGTTGATTCAGTAGTTTTCTTTCTATCCTTAGGAATAATGTTTTCAGTCAAAAACCTAACAATAAATCTAGCGGATCAGCCTCGAACATTTCTAAAAAGTCCGGAGAAATTGTGAGGCGTATTCGTTTATTCTCAACTGAAAGCAACCCACCTAGCCGACACTCTAGAAAATCGAATGTCATTGGCAATGATGTTTTGTGTTCACTTATAAGCGATGCCTAGTGTCTTCAATCACCCCGATAGTGAATGTTCGGTCTCTGATTAAAAAGGCAAAATATTATCTCATTAAACATATTGGCTAAGTTTGTACTTTTCCAATATTTTCTTCAATTGTAGACGTCGTGGGCCGGCCAGAGTGAAGATCATCTCTAGCGATCTCTCGTCCACGTTTGAATTCCGCAATCCCTTTTTTACAGTGGTATTCGAAGGAACTGATTCCCTTAATTAAAAAAAAAACATAACTTGATAACCGCACGTTGTTAAAATTTCTCCATTTTCAGAAAACGCTGCACTTGATATCACTTAAGTCACTGTAACTTGACTACTGTTAGGACTACTGCAACAAAATTTTAACTGTGAATAACCAAACAGTATGTGAATCAAATGAATGAGGATAGTGTAATAAAAATATAATATATTTTTCAATGTTAGGCCGCGAACTTTCAATCAACCCTCGCACTGTTCGATTGAGAAGTTCGAATGGCAAGAATACTGACAGGACGGATAGGACAGGTCAAGAAAAAAAAAGAAGGTACTTACTCGTAAGTATAGAGCCTAGAAACTAGGCTCTTGCTACAATATCAGAATATCACACCTAATTTCTTACCTGTAACAAAGAATAAAACAAATAAATTAGATTTAATTGATTGAAGAATAGGAGGTTCTTCACCTTCCCACTAGGTAGGTACCTACTGGTCACGATTGTTCAGCACAGTCAATAAAATTGATATGAATACAAATCAAATCTTATTTGAGATACGTATTCGTACAGTGTCGTGCAAATAGTTTCCGATACATTCCAAGAAACTCGCTATAATAGGTATTTATATTCCTTGTAACCATAAGGCTAAATGGCAATAACTGGCATGATAAATTAAGCACCGCATTATAATAACATCCGAAGTTCGAACAATAGAAGCACCAATTGGGAACGGACGCAGGAATGCACACTATGCACAGCGCATGCGCGATGTCCATAATAAAAATGACTGCGGTCATAACTCAGAGCAGTCAGAACTTAGAACCGAGAACTAACCGTTATATGTAAACAAGTATCCTATAAAAATCAAATCAAACCAAAATAAACTTTAATTCATTGCAACAAGATACATATAAAGTGACATAATAATATTTGTCCCATTTACCTCCATACACGGCAGTAATTATTTATATATAAATTTTCATCATCATCACAGAGTAGGTAATTGAAATAATGTTAGATATGGAATTGAAATTTCATCATTTGTCTCTGGTCAATGAGTCAATGAGTATCCATTATAGGAAAGTTTCTTTTTGAGACTAGATGACAAATTACAATTATGCTTATAGAATGTGTATAAGTCCAACCTAATTAATATACTTTATAATAATAACAAATAATTTATAACAAAAGTATTTAGGTATTCTGTTTTTAGTGTTTTACTTAGTTTCAATACGCATTAGTTAAATACATTTTCATTATAAACTACTACTACCTACTTATTGTTCTTCATTGAAAAAGTATTATGAATAGTATTTTTGAAGTGAAACCTTCTTAAGGCGCGTCGAGCACTATTTTGTGTGAACAAAAATCATGGAACTCGCGTCATCGTCGCCGTTATAGGTAGTCACCGAACGCTTTCCATATTCAAAAATATGAAGTGAAAACTTCTCTTTTCGCAACAACGGCATCTTTGTTGTAGCTGATGAACTCGTTCGGAACCAAAATTATTTCTTTCTGACCTTGATGAAGTTTCGAACTCGATTCATAATGAACAACATAGATGGGTCTGTAAATATTTCTTGAGGATTCAAAAAATACATACGTAATTGTTCAAGTTTACACTTTAGTAGGCAGTCCCGGAGTACCACTGTTTTTTTTCTCTATAAATGTGTCTTTATGTTTTTGTAACATAATGGCACATTATTATTATACCTACTTACATTTTTCTGATGTTAACGTTTTGTCATAATGGAGTAGTTTCCTGTAGTTAACATAAATCGTTTAAGTGAGTTTTTGTTCTTTAAATTGTTAAAGAGCTGTATAAATTCCATCAGCTTTTGTTTTCTTGTTTTCATTTATTTAAAATCGTAAATCTACTTTTGATTTGACACGTCGCGCGTCGTCGGCTCGACGGCTCGGGGCAAAGAGTGAGTCAAGCTAATAAGCTTTGGTGAATTTGGGTGTTTTACTTGCTTCGGTTTTGTAGTTTGTTTTCTATATAGCACAGTGCATCACGTCATCAGCTCGATATCTTTTAGTAGTTAAAACAGAAGCAATAGTTTTAATGTTTTATTAAGACAAACAATTTGAACTTATTTTATAAATATACAATAATGTTAACGGGAATTAACTGAACGCGTTAATTCCCGTTAAATTATTGTATATCATGGAACGCGAAAGTTTATAAATTAGTATTACTTTATAAAGGTATTAAACCGTCAAAACCGTTAAATGTACAATAGAGACCACGCTCTACAAAACTGAAGCAAGCCGATCTTAGTCGGACTCTCACTCATGTTTCTGATGACAAAGTTCCAAATCGGAAGCCGGGTACTGTAGGATCTTTTTAACCAACTTCAATAGGAGGTTCATGTACCTACCATGTTTCAAGTACCTACGTTTAAAAACTGAATGATTTTTAAGTATTTTAAAGCCAAAACTTGTAGATAGGTAACCAAATACAATAAATATAAAAGAGATTTCCATCTCTTTTGTCAATTCTAAACAAAGAGACATTCTATTATTATCGATGATGCATACACATAACCCGCATTTCAATTGACAGAACAGCATATTTATTCATTCAGGTAGATAAATTACTATTTTTATACCGACATTTTATAATACCCGGTTGCATTCGAGACCATCACCTCGGAGCCTGTGGTTCACCTACTCTTTCTCCTCCTTTTGGTTTGGCTTATATGGCTTTTATGGAAGCGACTGCCGTCTGACCTCCCAATAGTGAGAGGAAAGTCTGCACCAGTGCCTCGTGTATCAACCAACAGGTATATCAGCTTGCAGTTGAGGTTGACTTGTGCTCCTAAGATCTTTATAGACTCAATGTTGCGTTTACATATTTTGTATTTTACCTTCTCTACCATTTATCCCTTCCCTTTTTACCGTATACTGGGTATATATTTGGGTTGCAAGCGTTCAAAAGCTGTGGCTTTTGAACCGCTTACTTTTGAACTGTAAAAAAACGTTCCTAGGATTGTCCTCCAGATCCATAGAGAACGGTCTACGATTAAATACCCTACCATAAACAGAAATTCCTTATGAGTATCGAAACCCATATCTGGCAAGACTAATGTTTCACCTGCTGTAGATTATTATGGGAGGCTGTAAAATAGATCTAGTGAAGCCATTGAGTGGAATCAAACCGGTTAACTGGTAATATTTAATAACAGCTGCTCACCCGTCATTGTGATTGGCATACTTGAGATGTTAACATAACTTATGCCAAGCTATTTAATACTTTAAGTTAAAGGAATAGAGTAGAAGTTGTTTAGCATTATGAATAACCGTAGCGTCCGTAGCTCGTAAATATTTTTTTAACCTTTATGAATACTTATTTTTGCGTAAAAACTGTATATGAGCGTAGATGGTTTTGTTTTACAAGCAGCTGACGCGATCCAAGTTTTTTCTTTAATGGAATTTGTAAACTGTACTTATTAATTTATTATTTGCCCACAGAGACGCGATGACGACGGCCACATCACATGGCAATTATTTTTTGTATGTGGTTACAGGTACTATTTTATCGGGGTGGGAGTCCTCTCGCTCGGCAGCATGATTGCGGCAAAGGTGCGGAGCGCGAGCGCGTGAGCGCGCCCGGGAGAGACTTAGAACTCTCCCGGTCCGCCGAGCCCGCAACTTGCTCGCCGCGCGTCGCAGGCGACTCAGGCGCCGGAGGTCGCTTAACGACCTCCGTCTTCCATGAGCGCAGGCCTGGGGGTGGCGGGTGAGGCCACCTGTCACCCCAGCAGAAGCAGGCCGGGACGGTGGGGCGACTAGCGCCCCTCCCCCAAACCGGGGCAAGACGGGGACACCGTGGTTCCCAAACCCGAGGGGGCCATCTCGAAACCGGAGATGGCCCAGGGTCAGTCGGGGTGCGAGGGATATGCTCTATGGGCAACCTTACACCCCGGCGTCTGTAGACCCGAGACGGCGTGCGGTTTTAGTCGGTTCAAGCCCGACATAACCGCCCCCGCTGGCACGCGGGGGGGTATCCGAAGGGATTTCCGCACGATAAAAAAAAAAAAAAATAGGTGCTATTTTATCGGGTAAATTATTGAAATCAAACCGAACAAAGAATCTTGTTACCAGGGACTCGTATCCTATAAAATCAAGAAAGAAAGTCTACACCAGGAACACTTGTAGACCTAAGAGCCAATTCTTGTAATTATACCAAGCACAGACCGAAATGTGATCGAATTGCAACTGAATTGGAAAATAAAGGTAGACCGAAAATAGGGTTTCTGCTCATAAAAATACCGTCAAGTTTCGGTATAATCTCGTTATAACCTCAGTTCAGTCGCATGACGATCTATTTGAGAATCTTAGGATTAATAACATCGCCTAATGTAACCTTCGGAAACCGAGGGGTTACTTGGGTGGGAGAACACCATGCATTATACATCATACCTAAGGTCAGTAACCTTGACCTTTTAACCGAAGTCTGGAGTGTATCCCGAAGTCCGGATTCCGGTGTCCAGATCCCGGAGTCTAGATCTCGGGTTTGGTATCCTGGAGACTGTCCTGTCTGATCCATACGTCCGGGTCGAACACCTGACCCACGTGGAGAGCGGACACGCGATCTAGCAATCACTGGCGCGGCCAACATGGCTCTGGAAACTGGTGGAACAATTATGGTCCGGGTTGGTACCACCATGCAGCTGTGGAAAACCCTCCAAATAGCCCAACATTGGTTGGGTTGTGTTCAGGGTTCAGCAGCTGCACAGCCGGGGATGAGGACCCAGCCGACACAGCAGTTGTGGGACCAGTGGGGTATTGGCGGAGTCTAGTGTGGATGTCGTGGGTCGACCCGCCTGACAGGGAGACCCGTATAAACGGTGGTGCCGCTGGCCGCCCGCGGCATAGTACAGGGGCCCAACCGGGACTAACCAACCCGGGAGGCTGCCCCACCAGGTCGCGCATAATCCCGATGTGATTCGTCGTACCGGTTGGTGACCGGATGGTGGGTCCGGCGATCACACTTGAGAGGGTACGGGGGCCCTTCCGTTCGGCGGGTCGGCTACCGCCATGCCATGCATCCATAGGCGATACCAAACCCTGCACTTTGTCAAACTCTGCTGTGGCGTCTGTCTCCTCTTTTTTTCACGCCTTCACTTCCTATTAAGATAATTATGGCAGCGCAAATGAGAAATGAAGTACATAAGACAGCGGCATACTCTTCTCCCACCAACACATCACTTTTTGAGGTGGAGTTCACGAATATTCGTGGACTCCATACAAACCTCCAAGCCGTCCACCATCACCTTGAGACGGTACGGCCGGCACTGTTTTTTCTCACCGAGAAGCAAATACGCCGCCCTGAAGATACGTCTTACTTACTCTACCCCGGCTATGTGGTAGAGGAAAATTTCCTTGCAAAAGCCGGGGTGTGCGTGTATATCAGGGCGGATGTTTGTTGTCGCCGCTTGCGCTGCCTAGAGGACCCATCCTTTTCTGTCCTCTGGCTACACGTGGACCATGGCTCTTCTAGCCGGGTTTACGTGTGCCTATACCGCTCCCATCACGGGGATACTGAGACAACTCGACTCTTCGACCACCTGAGTCAGGCGGCAGATGTTGCGCAGGAGCGGTTTCCGACCGCCGAAATGGTATTTTTGGGAGACTTCAACGCCCACCACGAGACCTGGCTGGGCTCTCTCAAAACTGACCATGCGGGACGGGCCGCCCACGCATTCGCACTGACGCATGACTTGACTCAACTGGTACAACAGACCACCCGGATACCAGACATATCAAGTCATGAGCCCTCTCTGCTAGACCTTCTACTGACGACCCACCCAGCCCAGTACAGAGTTTCGGTACGAGCTCCACTGGGTTCCTCCGACCACTGTCTGGTCTGCGCCAACGTGCCAGTTACTGCACCTCCACAACCTATGGTGATAAAGCGACGGCTATGGCATTACTCGTCAGCGGATTGGGACGGCATGCGAGACTATTTCGCATCCGTCCCGTGGTCTAAGCGCTGCTTTGATGGAAAGGACCCATCGGATTGTGCTTCTGCCGTCGCTGGTGAAATCAGCTTGGGTATGGAATATTATATTCCACACACTGAGGTCACCAGCGCCCGCAGAACTCGGCCTTGGTTTGGGCGCGAGTGCGCTGATGCTGTTCAACGGAAACGGTCGGCGTTACGCGCGTGGACTAGGGCACGAGTCGAGTGCGATCCGAATGCAGGGCACCTCAAGGCGGCGTATAACAGGGCCACTAAGGACTGCAAGAGGGCATACGTCAGAGCGGATGCCCAGCGCATAGCACGGCTTGGTCAGCAACTCATGTCACATCCCGCGGGTAGCCGTGGGTATTGGCGACTGGCCAAAGCCGTGCAATCCAACTTCTGCCAGCCTTCGCTGCCCCCGTTGCGTTACCCTGACGGTTCACTGGCTCACGAGCCGCAAGAGCAAGCAGATATGCTGGTTAACCTCTTTGCGGCTAACTCCCGAATCGACGACTTTGGCTTGCAGCCGCCAACACCTGTCACTTGTGACCACTCAATGCCTGATATTCGTATCAGGCAATGCGACGTCCGCGCTGCACTACAGTCACTCGACGTCCGGAAAGCCAGTGGCCCTGATGGTATACCAGCGGTAGTTCTTAAAAAATGCGCAGCGGAGTTAGCTCCAACGCTGACGCGACTGTATCGCCTGTCTTATTCCTCGGGATTGGTCCCGGGGGCTTGGAAAGAGGCAAATGTACAACCGGTCCCCAAAAAAGGAGATCGGTCCGATCCGGGCAACTATCGACCCATAGCTGTTACCTCAGTTCTCAGCAAGGTGTTTGAACACATTATTAACGCACAGCTCATGCGTTACCTAGAAGATCACACCATAATTAACGACCGGCAATATGGTTTTAGGCCAAAACGGTCAACGGGTGATCTTCTGGCGTACGTCACACATCTCTGGGGTGAGGCTATGGACAAGCATGGCGAGTCACTGGCTATCAGCCTTGACATCGCCAAAGCTTTCGATAGGGTCTGGCACAGTTCGCTTCTTGCCAAGCTCCCGACCTACGGTCTGCCATCTCGACTGTGCAGCTGGGTTGCCAGTTTTCTGCATGAGCGCAGCATCCGAGTCCTTTGTGACGGCCGGGCTTCTGAGTTCATGCAGGTTAATGCTGGTGTGCCTCAGGGGTCCGTCTTATCGCCCACTCTCTTTCTTCTGCATATCAATGATATGCTGTCCGTGGGCAGCATACATTGCTATGCAGATGACAGTACTTTGCATGGGCGTTATCTCGGACATTCAGCGGCCAAGCAGACTGACATCGAGGAGAGAAGACGGCAACTTGTCATTGAGCTCGATCAGGACCTAGACCACATTTCCCAATGGGGATCTGAGAACCTGGTCGAGTTCAATGCCAAGAAAACACAGGCATGCGCGTTTACAGCAAAGGTATCTCCTTTCCTTCCCCTCCCAACTCTTCGGAACACACCACTACCACTGCAGGACAGTATCAACATGCTCGGTATGGATGTTCGCTGCAAACTTAATAATAAAAATTACATTGAGAGCGTTATTAAAACAGCTTCTCGTAAGCTCGGAGTGCTGAACAGGGTGAGGCGGTTTTTCACGCCGGGGCAGCGGTGTCTTTTATATAAGACTCAAATCCGTCCCTGCGTGGAATACTGTTCTCACCTGTGGGATGGCTCCGCTCAGTACTTACTAGACGCTCTCGATAGATTGCAGCGACGGGCAGTCCGGATCGTTGATAGTCCTGAGGTCACCAGTTCTCTAGAATCTCTGCAGCTGCGTAGAGATATAGCCTCCTTGGCAGTATTCTATCGCATTTACCATGGTGAATGTTCCGATGAGTTATTCCAATTGATTCCTCCTTCTCCCTTCTTGTCCCGAACAACACGTGCAGGACTTAGGTGTCATCCTCATACAGTGCAATCGATACCATCGCGAACCAAGCGGTTTGGTGACTCCTTTTTTTGTCGGACCATAAAGCACTGGAACGCTTTACCCACTCACGTGTTCCCTTCTACCTACAATCCTGGGCTCTTTAAGCGGGGCGTGAAAAAACATCTGTTGAGGCCGTCTAGGTAGGGGCCACCATTCTAGGGGCAATCTCTAGAAATGGTGGCCACTACTTTTTGGACTTTACCTCAGCTTACCATCAGGCGGGGTACAGTCAATTGGACGGACTAAATATAAAAAAAAAAAAAAAAAAATCTGAACCCTGGAAACTGCCTCCGGATCTGAATCCTGGAGTCCAGATCCCGGATGATTGTAGAGCCTCTGGAGACTGTCCTGTCTGATCCCGGAATCCGGATCAGTGAATCTGAACCCCGGAAACTGCCTCCGGATCTGAATCCTGGAGTCCAGATCCCGGATGATTGTAGAGCCTGGAATATGGACGCCAGGAATTTAATCTCAGAATCTGGATCCAGGATTTCTAATCCCAGAGTCCGGACTCTTGGATCAGGACTTTCAGGAATTCCCCAGGGCAACATTAGGTGATATTTGTTTAATTTATTTTTTCTGAAGTCCCGAATTTAATTTTTTTCGCATTACGTTTTCAAATTAAAGATAGACAGAATTGAGAAAGAGCAGATAGTACTGTGGTGTACGAACCTCATTTCACACCACGATGCGGTTACCTGGCCATCATGTGTCAGAGTTTAAATAAAACTATTGTATCAATTTAAATTTTGAATGAGGGAAGAAAAAACAATTGCTGCGTGGAGCTGCATTCGGCTGTGCGGCTGACAGCGGGCGACTAGACGCGCCGCCCGGGTCCGCCGGCCGAATAGAAGATATAATTGTAATTAAATTAGGCTCAGTCCTTGAGCGGAGTTCGCGATTCCCTAGTTCGCATTAAAATAATAATATACGCGTAAAAACCTCCCTAAACTCGTTATAGGAAGCTTTTGTTGATATAATAAATGCCCATATAAATTTCTTCCTCTGTATTTATCTTATTATCTACACGAGGTATTGTGGCGTCCAACCCCCGGACGCTACAGTACCAATGATAGGGATCGAGATCAGGGGTGCGACTGGTTGGATCACCTCCAAGTTTGGTGCACCCTGGGCAACGTGGGCGATGACGCATCATTGATTGCTCCTATGGAGTAACTGGCGTCAACGTCAACGGCCAAGAGTCTGACCAATCGGCCCTTTTCAGAGCCAGCTGACCCCATTGCACGAGGGGGTCGGGGCATGGCGGGCCTGCAAGGCCCGCGGGGGTGGGGGCTCCAGGTACCCCTCTGCTGTTATCAGAGGGGCCACTGCGAATGGCCCAGGGTCAGTCGGAGTGCGAGGGATATGCTCTATGGGTAACCTTACACCCCGGCGTCTGTAGACCCGAGACGGCGTGCTGTTTTAGTCGGTTCAAGCCCGACATAACCGCCCCCGCTGGCTGGCGGGGGGGTATCCGAAGGGATTTCCGCACAAAAAAAAAGGGACCGAGATCAAAAAACTAAACTGCGTTATCACGTTTATCCAACCTTGGTAGATAGCCAGGCGCCTGGTTTCGTAATACGCGTTTAACCCTTACTGCCTTATCACCATTTCTTCTTAATAATGCAAATGCCAATTAATATTTCTATCCGCTTGCAATTACTTATATATTATTTTTTCACCTGTAAACGCTGAAATAAAGTTTATTATTGCGTTACACTATGAATAATTAGCTTTTACCCGCAGCTTCACCCGTGTAGAATTCTGTTCCCGTTCCCGCTTCCCATGGAAACCTATTCCAGGGATAATAAGTGGTCTAAGTGTTATTTCAAACTATGATCTATCTCTGTACCAAAGTTCAGCTAGGTCCGTCCAACCGTTTTTGGGTGAAAGAGTAACAAACATCCATACACCCATACTCACAAACTTTCGCGTTTATATTATTAGTAGGATGTAGGAAGGAGAATAGCGGTAGCCTAGTGGTATGGGTAATGGACTGCTGAGACGAGGTCTCGGGTTCGATCCCAGGTTTCACCATGGCACACACCAATGACTTTTCGATGCTTTTCGAAGTTATGTGTGTATTTATCGCAGGCTTATAAGTGCCCGGTTAATGGCAATAGGCTCGCCACCTATTACATTGGGACCTAAACATAAACTGGCGAAATGTGGGTGCTAGCACCTCTGCCTACCCCTTCGGGGATACAGGCGTGAGTTTATGTTATGTTATGTTAGGAAGGAGAATAGTAAGATTACTTAGATAAAGATGCAGTTTTTTTTTCTTTGAAACATTTAATTGAACTTATAGCGTGACCTAGAGAAACGGATTCATTTGTGTTTAAATTTTACATATTAAGTTAGCTCGAATCGGATATTTGAAATTCATAAGTAAACAATTTGCAGGCATTTTCATCGGAAACTCAACATGGCGCCCAAAACCATCTGAGCTGTATATAAAATTCAAGGACGCTTATCGTGCTCTAGCAGAGGTTTGTCAATCTTAAGATTCTTATCAACACAAAATGCCAAGTACGCACTCTTAAATCGTTTTGAAACTTGTACACGGGCGTACGCGATTAGCAATCTCCAATTAAAATATTGCTCATTCTTGTTCAACATACGCTTTAGAGTGTTTTAGTGCATAACGATAAACATAGAACATGGTGACGTGCATTGTATGCAAATTTAAAAGCAATTTTGAAAGCAATCAGATCGAATCTTAAGAGGTGCTCAATGACATCTGTGATATATTGTTAAGATAGCGTCCAACAAGAGAACAGATTACAAATGATACTTTAACATCCGGTTTCAATAATCCATCTATCCTTTACCAGCAGTTAAAATAGCTACCATTAGTATCTTTTTTTTTCCGTGCGGAAATCCCTTTGGATACCCCCGCTGGCCAGCGGGGGCGGTTATGTCGGGCTTGAACCGACTAAAACCGCACGCCCTCTCGGTTCTTCAGACGCCGGGGTGTAAGGTTGCCCATAGAGCATATCCCTCGCACCCCGAGGCTACCATTAGTATCTATCGGGGATTTTTTCTATTTCAATAAACAAAGATAAGCAGAAAATGACTTTGATAATATTGAAACCGCAGTTACACATAGATTAATGTTGACTGCTTATCTGGGATAGCTTCTACCTTAACTGTAGGTAGATTATTGAGACTGGCCGTAAATCAACGACTTCTTATGTTCTTACTTCTTATGTTTGTTACTAGCACAGTGTAGAGAACTGTAATAGAGAAAATATAATTGTAAGTTAGGATTCATTATTGTATTTTTTAGATTTTATCATAACAAAATAATGTTAACAAACATGGACTTTCTTCCAAATTTTACTACTTATTTTTTTTTCCGAAACCTATAGAATACTTTTTTTAAAGTAGGAGTAAATACGAAGTAAATTTCGGCAATAAGAAGTTTTTAACCTAAGGTACCTATTTTAAAACTGTCTTAATTTATTGCTATTCATTATAAATTAGTTCAGTTCAAAATAGTTATTATTACAATTTTATCTTGGATGCCTTTTAATATTTAGGCCGCCGATATTATCTGTAAAGTTTTGTAACCCATGTAGAACATTTCTTTCTCAATTGCGTCCGTTAATGTAGCGAATTCCCTTGCTTATTAGATAACGTGTTGACCCGAGGCCTCGGCATTAAGTAATTTAACCTATTTAATGGGTTCATATAGTTGATTGTTGCAATCAACCGTGGCTCTGATTGATCGACACTAGAGGTGCCACAACTAGTTATTTATAGAGAATAGTCGAATGCCGATTAATCGCCATTCCCTACGGATAGCGTATAGTAGAATAACTCACCATTACGAGTATTATTTGACATAAAAATGTAATAAAAAATATTTTGTTGTTATCAAATGTGCAAAGCGGAGTATCGGGATCGGGTGCTATGGCGCACATTGCCTATTTCCAGCAGTGGACTGCAATGGGATAGGATAAATATTAATTGTTTGATTGATTTAATCATAATATAACAATTAGTAGTCTTGACCATACCAATCACTTATTTATACCTAATATAGAAATTTTCTTTAAAAAAAACCTTTTGTTCTAAGTTATACTCCTTTTGACGCGTTAGGGAAAATTGTTGAGAGTAAATTTTTTCGATGCGCGCACACATCGTCACCTAGAAAACCTAACCCACTTCCAGATGACCTAGGAACTTGATATTTAGCATCAAGGTAGACTATAAGGCATATACCAAGGAAAAAATTAGAAAATTTAAAATGATTGCTTACTAGTTTAATACTATATATACGTACGACATAAACAAACAATGACAGAAACTGTCACCGATGACATGCTGTCATTGTTTTTTTAATGAAAAGTACTCTCAAAAGAGTCGAACGTATTCACAAAGGAGTATCGTGTCATATATTTAATCCAAAAAATCATAAATGTTGCTATCAAGAAGTATAGCTTCTTACGTTCGTACATAAGTACTCACTAATTTTTTTTATTTATAGGTTTTTATTATTATGTAATTATAATACCTAATGCCTCTGCACACCACGTTTTTCTGTAACGCTCTGTTGACGAACGTTGAACGCAATGGGTTGGCTCAAAAAACGTAAGCTCATGGGACTGTATTACGTGTACTATCTGCTTATATGCGATGAGAACGCGCGACGTCTGCGCGTAAAAAGAAGTGGTGTGCAAAGGCCCTAAGAGAAAATCCTGCGCCGGAGCCTCGTCCGTTGTTTAGCAGATGCACGACTTGCAGGTGAGGTTGACTTGGGCCTCAATGATGTTGGTAGGGCCTTGTACACCCTCACCTTCTCGGAACTGAAAGTACGTCAGCACATCGTAAAAAGCATTATAACTAGGAATTCAGTGCAGGGTGCGACAGAAATAAATTGAGCTGAGCGAGCAGGACTCTTACTTGAAAATAAGACATCTTACTACGGTCGCGCGCTTAGCTAAGGCCGCGCTCTCGTGATACTGTTTTTCGGTGATTATTCTTCAATGGTACATCGGACATGAACCATCTCGCTTCAAAACACTCCTCAGTGTCCACACTATCACCTTGGTAAATTTGGTCAAGATGGCGAGAGTGGTTACGGAGGAGTTCAGCCACCAACAAACGGCTATGCCGCGTATAAAAGCAAAATTATAGCGTCGGTAGCTTAGTGGTTAAGGAGTCGACCTTACGATCGAGAGGTCCCGGGTTCGAATCCTGGCCATTACACTACCGACGTGAACCCATTCCTAACACAAGCATTTTAGCTTAGCTGGAGGGGTTAGGGGGAATATTAGTAATTATGCCTCTCCAAAATGGACGGTACATGTCTATGTAAAAGTGAATTGAAAGCTGTACACATAACCGTAGTCTGTAAACATACATGAAGCTATAACGCGGCAGTCACGATTCAATCCTCACTGTGATGCACGTGTTGGAGAACTGGTTTATCGAGACGGGTAACGTTCATACATCGATGTTCGTTGCATCGTGTAACTAGTATGGATTAATATTCGAGGATTTTTATGTTATGCGTCTGCATTATTCAAATTTTAAGTTTTTTTAAGACGAACTCGTTGCGTACCTAGCGGTAGAGCGTTCGACTGCTAACTCAGAAGTCGTGGCTTCGATGAATATATTATGTATATTTGCATTGGTCTAAGTGTTTCTATACATATTATATTTACAACAAAAAATGTATCTATAATAAGTATGTTTTCGTATTCTAAAACCCATAACACAAGCTAGTTAAGGTTTGCTTACGAGTAATTTGAATCTAGATAGCGCTGTGTAGAATGTCCTAGAACATTATTATTTAACATTTTTTTCATTTTTTATTTGACGTTGTCATCGCTTCATCCAAACGCCAATCCTGGTTTTATCGAAAGTTTATGGGGTCCTTTATTTGAATTTTTGTGGTGCTGTTATACAGAATAAGTGATTTTGAACTTAGACTTAGATGAGCGTAACCGTCAAAGCTGGCTTTCTGTACGTACTTATTTTGCGTTAATAGTATGTATTACGCGAGATAACGGTGCAATTGAGGTATGCCTGTATCGGCCATTACGCAATGTAGTACGCACTGTCCTGAATGCCATTATAGACGTGCCGGATCATAGGGAAGGTCGTGAGAAACGTTGATTTATTATTGGGAAGAGTTGCGTTTGGATATCCAATACATACAATTACGGTGCATAACCTCCTTTCGGGTATCTAAATTACTTGTAGTCATGAATGCGTTTTTAAATTTACTTTCATAATGGGAGCCAATTCAGACTATTTGATGATACACATACAGTTTGTTGTGGCAGTCGCATATATTATCTACTACTACACCCTTTTTTTCATGTAGAAATTTCTTCGGGTTCCCAACACCCCCTCTCCCTGCCGGCCAGCGGGGGAACCTAGCATGGGGCCAGTCATGTCGGACTTGAACCAACTAAATCCGCACGCCGTCTCAGGTCTTCAGACGCTGGGGTGTAAGGTTTTGCTCGCACCCATGCTGACTCAGGGCCAGGGGGAGGGGGGTGACGTAACGCGCTGCCGCCCCGACCTGCTTCTGCTAGGGTGACAGGCGGCTCCACCTGCCACACTCAGATCTGCTCTCATGGAGGACGGAGGACGTTGAGCGACCTAAGTCTCTCCAGCCCCGCTCCGCCACCACTTTCTCGAGCATTACTTGCTCGTACAAGGAGGCAGGGGCAGCCCCCGACGCATTTCTGTCATTTACACCCAACATTTAATGATACCACTAGATGGCTAAAGGATCAAATAATTCGCTACGTTAACTGCGCCGTCTCAGTTAGAATCTCAGTAAGAATACATTTGTTATAAGCAAATATAATAATAAACTATACATACCATATTTTTTCAATTCGACCGTATACTAAATTTGGACTGGATATGTCCGGTAACCGGACATCCCTTTTATCTTTAGGGTGTGCAGGGCCCTACTAACACCTTCGAGACCCAAGCCAACATCACCTGCTAGTCGGGGCATCTGCTAAAGAAAGGACGAGGATCTGGCAAAGGCTTTCCTCTCGGAGGCCAGACGGTAATTACTCAAAAAAAAGCCGACATACCAGTCAAAAATAATAAGCGCACCCCGGGCTCCAAAGTGCAAGCTTTGGACGCAATAACGTTTTTAAATTTGCTTCTTTATTTCGCTTGATTATCTATACGATTATAAAATTGTAAATTAGTTGTGTCGGTACATTGGAGACATGTAAAAAAAACTTGGGTTATGTTAAATGAACGAGTCTGAACAGAAAAATATTTATTATTGGAATTCTTATCTGTCTGTTTGTTCGCGATGAACGCAAAAACTACTGAACGGATTTTAATGCGGTCAGACCTAAGCCAGACTTAAAATCTGCCGTGTGTTTGATTGAAATTGGTTAAAAAGAACCGGAGATATGACGAAAAAACGATAACCAACCTCCGCGCGGGCGGAGACGTGGGCACCAGCTAGTACAGAATACACAGTTTCGTGTGGCAGTCACATATCTATCATCTAGGAAAGTCAGCGTCATCAACAGGCTTACCTTACACGCTCCCGTAAAAGCCAAGATAAAGCAATCTACAAGCAGGGGAGGAGTAGGAGAACGGACCCCAGGCTCCAAAGTGTAACATTTGGATGCAACCGGGATTGGATTGATCAGGAAAAGACGATAATATCACTAAAAACTACCAAACCAAACTATATCACTATCATATACATATCATATCACTACATATAATAAAGTTCCTCTGCCACGTCTCTCTATCTGTCTGTTCGCGATAAACTCAAAAACTACTGCACCGATTGTCATGCTGTTTGGGCCAATGGATAGAGTGGTTCTCGAGGAAGGTTTTACTAGGTCTGCAAGGCGAATCGCTGCTTGCAATGTTGAGCTGAGTGAGACATCGTGATTTGAATTATTAAGAGCGATTTATTTATCATTAAAATCATTCATTCATCATCACTTTCATCAATAATTTGTTCAACTGTGGTGGTGGGATACTTCTCATTTTTTCGTAATGATAGTTATTCGGGAGTTTTGGACGACTGTTTTGGCGCCAAAACTTGTCCAATAGATTTGACCGCTATTGCGGAATCAGATTTTGAAAATTTTGAACAGTGATCATTCCTCCGTGGCAAGTCCAATTTAGAAAATTCTTTTTGAAAGTCACAACTCTGGACATGCTTTCTGAGCGTGTAAAATTTGGTCACAGTGTCTCGAGCGGTTAATATGTAATTCCATCTGGAATTTTTTTAACGGTGATTTCCTCTGTGGTAGCATTAATTTTTTCAAAATATATCCATAAACCTTCCTCTGATTGACCTCTTTAATCATGCCAAATTTGGTTCTGATTGGATTAGTAGTTTAGGAGGAGACCTGTGACAAAGAAAATCCTGAAGTCTGGTATGAGGAGCTTTCGCTCGACTTCGTCTCACTCAGCTCAAATATATAATTTGTCAAGTTTTTGTATACATTGGCTAAATTAGATATAATTGCGAACTGTGATGTAGAATGTCGTAGAATATTTATTTGTTTATTATTTGTAAATAATACCTACAATAATTTCTGTTAGAAAATTGACGACGAGGCATATTTTGTTACTTAACACACTACCACTTTATCCATCCTCGTGGTACATAATTAGCAATAAATTAATGAACAGCTCTAGCACAATTAATCGTATGCACTAAAAGGCATCTGATCAAAATTAAACTGTTCATAACCGAAACGGACTTTCACTCGATTGGAAAAGAAATTCTTTGTAATTATAACTGAGATGCGTGAAAGTAGGTAATTTAGTAGTGCCGATAAGATTTGCGCGCCATCACATTTGTCTATGGTGTCAATACTTTATAATTTATTGTGAATGTTTTGCCAAGATAGCCGGTAACGACGCCTTCACAGAACGAACAATAGACAATTTAATGTCTTGATGTATTTTTTAATCAGTTTGTTTGTTAGTTTGAACTATTGTTATAAGGTTTCGTATACCGTCAATTCAACAGCTGAAATACGTAAATGTTTTTTTTTGTAATTGTAACTGATAGAGAGTTCTATGACTCTATGTACAGGATCATAGATACTCTAAAATAAAAAAGAGGATAAAATTTCACCGTAGTTTTTAGATAATTTTTAAAAGTAAAGGATTGCGTTGAATGGCGTTGAAAGTAGAAGCCAAAACACCACTGACTTCCAAGCTTCAGGACAGTCGGGACCCACCCCACTGTTAACCCGGGTTTGTGAACCCAGTCCCTTTTATTAAAGTTAAATATGGTGAAACGGTACTTTTACTACTTTACACCAATGTTATTTGTGACTCATATTTGCAATGATTTTATAGATAAGTACATAAATAATTTGTTTCCTGAAAGAGTTAAACGTAAAAAATGTAACAAACTAGTGTTGTACAACTCTACATTACTCAAAAAATCAACGGTTCGCTGGAATTTTATCTCGATTACAACATTTACAACAGAATGCCTCACTGCTTAAGCTGTTGTTAATTACTATTTATGCATAGTACGAAGCGCAACGCCCGTCTTACATCATTGCCGCATTCCGTAACATTATTCGTATTTCAAAATTATAATCGAGTTTCGACATTAATAATCTATTGTTACATACAATGACGCGATTTTGCTGCGAACAATACCTTCTTGTTAGTAGCTTTTTTGTCTGAATATCTGTCTGTTCTCGAGGGTGTATAGGGCTCCACCAAGATCTTCGGAGCCCAAGTTAACTTCCCCTGCTTCAAAGCAAGCACGAGTGCAACAGGACATGCACAAATCTGTCAGTGCGAAAGAGAACCAAGTATGACTGCTGTCATACAATGCAGTACAGTTAATATCGCGATTAGGTAAGATAACATCTACCTCACTTTAATAGAAGGTCATTGGACACTTAATACTACACATGCATTTTGTAATAGTCTACCTCAGTACCTAAATCTATTCTATCACTCATAATCATTCGATAATATTTCAAATGTACTGCCTTTACAATGCGCGTTCCAGCATCGATTGTGTCGCTAGTTTTACAACAATTTTGGAGCGAATGAAAGCCAAAGATTGAAGACTATTACTATATCTTTATAGTGACGCTTAGCTTTTGCCTGCAGCTTCGACCGTGTGGAATTCTGTTCTCGTTCCCGCGTGATATGGGAACCCATTCCTGGGATAAAAAGCCTATGTGTAATTCCAGACTATAAACTATACCTTTTTTTTTTTTATCGTGCGGAAATCCCTTCGGATACCCCCCGCCGGCCAGCGGGGGCGGTTATGTCGGGCTTGCACCGACTAAAACCGCACGCCGTCTCGGGTCTTCAGACGCCGGGGTGTAAGGTTACCCATAGAGCATATCCCTCGCACCCCGGCTGACCCTGGGCCATCTCACCAATAACAGCATCGCTCATCCTGTCTCCTCTGAAAGCAGAGGAGTACGGAGAGCGATGTGTTCCCGCCACGTTGGGTATTGGCCGACGATCAATGCCAACCCTATGAAGGGGTGAAGGGGAAGCCATTGACCGCCGCCCAGGGTGTACCGGCCGCTCCGATTCCGTTCCCCCCGGACTGCAGCGGGATCGGAATCGGAGCGACACTCGAGGAGGTTACCCAACACACACCCCTAGACTATAAACTATACCTATATGAAATTTCAGCAAGATCCGTTCAGCCGTTCTTGCGTGAAAGAGTAACAAACATCCATACATCTATACTCACAGTAGTATAGTTCGTTTGTATAATGTTTCATTAAAAGAAAGTTTAGAGACAAAAGGAGAAATTATTATAGAAAATCAAAATTTATTGTAATTCTTTTAGAACCAAACTAAACGCTAAAGTGGTTTAGTTTCCTTACAATGATGGCGTAATTGTGATGAACGTATTAAAGTTGTAGTTGACTGTACAATGAACCTTGTCGAATTTGTCAAAAAATAGATTGATGTTAAAATCCTTTATTACCCGTGTTCCACCTGCGTAGGCCACCTGGTTGTACCACGGGAGATCTACTTTAGATCTATGATCGAGAGACGTCCCGGGTTCGAATTCTAACCAAAACCAAAACCAAAACGTGACCCACTCCTAAAACAAGCAATTTAGCTTAGCTGGAGGGATTGACGGGAATACAAGTCATTCCGTTTACTATAATTTAAAAAAGATGTATAACGTATATCCTAATCCTACTTAAAGAGGACTACTCAAGAAACAATAACGAATAATATATCTTCTTTGAAACCTGTTGATGTCTGGAAGTTTCTTGGGACACTGGGCATCAAGGCAGCTGAAGCTACCCAAGACAATTGGGTTAGATGCCATTAACCATCATTTCTCAACCTCTTATGCAATTGATAACCTAACCAAGTGTCAAACGGTTGACTCTATAGCCGGACTGCCCAGTCTCAGTCACGCACCTTTTCATTTCATTCCAGTCACGTCGAATGAGATCAAAAGGATTATTCTTGCAATCAATTCAAAGGCAGTTGGCTGCGATAACATTAGTCGCTGCATGATCACCACTATCATAGACCAACTTCTCCCGGCCATTACACACATTATCAACTTTTCGCTCGATTCTGGCCGATTCCCTACCTTGTGGCGTAAAGCCCATGTGCACCCCCTCCCTAAAATTTCAATTCCCTCTCTTCCTAATCACTTTCGCCCGATCTCCATCCTTCCTTTTTTATCAAAAGTGCTAGAAGCCTCCGTGCATCGCCAGCTCTCCAACTATATTCAGTCCAATGGCATTCTAAGTTCATTACAATCTGGATTCAGACCAGGACACAGCACTACTACTGCACTCCTGAAAGTAACGGGGGATATCAGGGACGGAATGGAGAAAAGTTGTATCACAGTGCTAGTGTTAGTGGGTCATGACATCCTGTTAGCAATACTTCCACATCTTAAGATCTCACCCGACGAGCTGGAATGGTTCTCTTCATGTCATCGTGGACGCCAGCAGTCAGTTTGCGTGGATGAGTTTTCATCGAGCTGGTGCAATCTCGACTCTGGGGTTCCACAAGGCGGTATTCTTTCTCTTCTTTTATTCTCCTTATTTATTAACTTGATTTCCTCTGAACTTCAGTCTGCGTATCATTTGTATGCCGATGGCCTGCAGTTGTACAGCCAAGCCAGTGTGGATAATCTTTCGGAGGCTATTGACAGGGTCAACACTGATTTGAGCTCAATAGGCAGCTGGTGTAACAAGTTTGGACTGTCCGTAAATCCTGATAAATGTCAGGGTATTTTAATTGGCAGTAGTGGTATGATGAACAGGTTAGACAAAGCAACTCTGCCAACAATAACTTTCAACGGGAAAACGATTACCGCCACTCTTAGTGTTAACAAGTTGAATTCCTGAGACGAGCTCAGCCGAATACAAGGGATTTTCGATATAGCGTTTTTTTTTTGCGATTTTTGCGATTTTTTTATATCTTGCAATGGTTCACCCCAGCACGAATCTATTACCGAAAACAGCAACTCGATAGCTCATCTCCTTCATACCCAAAACCGTGATAGAAAATTGGCAACGACGACGTCGACGACGTCGACGACAACTCGATAGCAATAGGGCTTTTCTAAAGAAAATCCCTAAAAACCTGGGCTTACATCTCGACGCTACATTTAACTGGCAAGTTTAAGTTTCTAATGTCTGCCAGAGGGTAACAGGGATGCTACGGAGTCTGTATCGCCTCAAAAACTTCCTTCCAGCGAAAACCAAGGCAATGCTTGTGCAGATTTTTTTTTATCTTGCAATGGTTCACCCCAGCACGAATCTATTACCGAAAACAGCAACTCGATAGCTCATCTCCTTCATACCCAAAACCGTGATAGAAAATTGGCAACGACGACGTCGACGACGTCGACGACAACTCGATAGCAATAGGGCTTTTCTAAAGAAAATCCCTAAAAACCTGGGCTTACATCTCGACGCTACATTTAACTGGCAAGTTTAAGTTTCTAATGTCTGCCAGAGGGTAACAGGGATGCTACGGAGTCTGTATCGCCTCAAAAACTTAATTCCAGCGAAAACCAAGGCAATGCTTGTGCAGACTCTAATCTTTCCAGTCGTGGACTATGGTGATGTATGCTATCTCGACCTGAATGCTGATCTGCTCAATAAACTTGACCGATTCCTCAACAATTGCATTCGATTCATTTTTCAGCCTCTGTGGCGTAGCGGTAGTGTATTCGACTGCTAAACAGCGGGCGCGGGTTCGATTCCCGCTCAGTGCATATATTTGTATGCATGAATATGTCTATTTGCATTGGTCTGGGTGTTTTTATGTATAATATGTATGTATTTATAAAAAAAAGTATATAAATATGTTTATCCGCGTTCTGGAACCCATAACACAAGCTAGTTAAACTATGCTTACTTTGGGTCTAGAAAGCGCTGTGTAGAATGTCGTAGAATATTTATTTCTTTTACCTTAGAAAATACGATCACGTCTCAGCTCATCGTACGGAGCTGGGTTGGTTGCCTATACGTCAGCGACGCAGCTTGCGAGCGGTGACGCTGATTTTCACATTCTTAAATTCCCCGTCCCTACTTATCTAACATCTCAGACAAAAATCTACGCTCAGCTAACAATCTTCTTCTCCTCTGTCCCACTCATAGTTCTACTCTAGTCCATTCGTCTTTCCTTGTGCAAGCTATTCTTCTGTGGAATGCGCTTCCTCTCGAAGTCAAGATGTCCACTAACCGTGCTACATTCAAACACAAAGTACGCCAGCTTTATAATGACTCAGGGTCAACATTATAACTACAATATTATATTTACAATATGGTTCTTGTGGAACTTTCCGTGGGAAACAAATATACCGAAGGACCACACAATAAAGAAAAATAAATACTGTGATCTCACGTGGGTGCTAGCACCTCTGCCTACCCCTTCGGGGATATAGGCGTGAGTTTATGTTTATATGTTATGTGATCTCACAAACGAATTAATCAAAAACGGTTACGTGGTTAATTTGTATGCAGTGGAAGTGGGAGCGAGAGGTATACCAGCAAAATCTATCTATAACCTACTTAAAGGTCTAGGCCTATCGAGAGCTACAATAAGCTCATTACTAGGACGAATGTCTAAAGCGGCACTAGTAGGTTCGTCTCAAATTTGGTTAGGCAGGGAGGGGAACTTGGGTAGTGAAGGTGAGTGTTGATGTACATCAACAAAAGGGGCCCCTTCTAAACCTACACTTGGGTCGCAAGTCCCAGGCACTGTCCCGAGGTCCCAACTCAGCAACGCGATTGACCCGGCACCCGCACGGAGAATCCATGGATTGCTAAGAATATCGGTCTCATTATATTCAATGTATATATATTTATATATGTGTGTTGTTGTATATTATGCATATAGTTATTTATTGTACCATTTAATAATAATAATGTAATATCTAAACCATACGAGCACCTACTTCAATTTATCTCTGCATCACCCCAAGGTAGACTGGTAGATAATGCCTTTGGCATTAAGTCCGCCTTTGTACATCCCCATGTGCATAAAGTTTAAATAAATAAAAAGAAACAAATAATATGCAATAGTTACCTGGATGCAATTAATTTCATACGAGGCTTGAAATTTCTTCGTCAACGAGTATACGTATATACCTTTAATTCAATACATAATAAGGAAACACATGTACAAATGCAGCTATGCGACATTCACATTATTTACGTGTTATCTGAAGCAAGACAGACGATACAAGGACAGTTGCCACAGTATCTCTATAGGCACGTCCCAACGACACTTTACGAACCAGTACAAAACCCGGCAATAAAATGACTATATTCTATCATGTTTAAGAGCCCATATAAGCTAAAAATAAAATAGAGAAGGTACATCGTCCTAGTTACATGATAGCCTTGAAATCTGGACCGTAATTAACATTCCAAGTCTAAGACATTTCTTTAAAATCAGTCTTACTTTTTTCTACATCAAATGCGCCGGCCATAATGGTCTCAAACTGGCTCGTCAACAAAAAATGGTAAAGTATGAACATCCCGAAGGCAGCGTACCTTTTCTATAAGGTAATCGCTCGTGGTTATTCCTTTTTTTTTCATTTTCGTAGAAGGCAAAGGCACAAAGAGTTGAGGCAGCTGCTAAGTACAGCTGGCTATAGCTATCTGCTTATTTTTAAAATATCACCTGGGCAACCTGTGATAATCCCGGTGCGTTCAACTATAGATAATTTATAGACTTTTTTAATTATGGTAATTGAATAATTTGAGATTATGTGTTCGTAAACGTGTCGTCGCATCCGTCAGTCGTTTTCGGTAGAGTTGTATAGCGCGGTTGTAATATAATTTAATGATGATACAATTTTGTGATCCACGTACTGATACTGGTACAAAATTGTGTAAAAGTATAGTGTGGTAACTACAAGCCGATTTATTTTATAAAAACATTACACGGAAACTGGAAACTCATTACACTGTCAGTGTGATGTATGTTCCAGTAAACAATGTCCATAATTTTCTTCCATGAACAGGTTATGAAAGACGAAAGTACATTTGACATAGGCATGCAAAGGTTTTGTGAATAAATATTAAAATAACCTTTACAATCATTAACATGTCTGCATCCGCCTCAACAATATTCGTGTATTCCAATCTAATTTGGGATACGCCCTTTTATAACTTCTCCGAAATTTCATTCAAATAAGGTTGCCTCGTTTGCCCGCTGTACTTCTTGTCGTGGATCAGAACATCCAATAGGGTAGTTGACTGTCAACTCAAATCAGTTTCTTTTTAGGAAACTTGTATAAAATAACCAGCTATGACGTCATACCTCGTAATTGTCAAACATGCCTGAATGATTAAAAATGATTTTTTTTACAACTCTTTTAATATCATATTTCTAATAATATTATTAATAACCGCGGTAGCCTAGTGGTATGGGTAATGGACTGCTGAGACGAGGTCTCTGGTTCGATCCCAGGTTTTACCATGGCACACACCAATGACTTTTCGATGCATTTCGAAGTTATGTGTGTATTTATCGCAGGTTTATAAGTGCCCGGTTAATGGCAATAGGCTCGCCACCTATTACATTGGGACCTAAACATAAACTGGCGAAATGTGGGTGCTAGCACCTCTGCCTACCCCTTCGGGGATATAGGCGTGAGTTTATGTTATGTTATGTTATGTAATAATATTATTATATCCCAAGGTGAGCCAGAGTGTGACACAAACCAGGAGCCCATAAACATCCGGGCCCGACTTAGCATTCCCTCTTTAAAGTCGACCACCTGGAAAGCCCACGACCAAAACTTAGCCATCCTGTTAGAACATCCCGGAACAAAGCAGGATTTAAACAGTCAGGTAGAATCTTTCCAGGTTAGCATTTACTCATACCTACATGAGCATTACCCACCATCATTACCTTACGCGCGAAAAAACCGAGAAAACGCGTTCAAAATTAAAATGAGAAAGAAAAAGCGGGACCTTATCAAACGACTACGGTTTGCTAAAGCTATGGGCGATAATCAACTTAGTCATCAACTGGCCAGAGCTTTAAGGTCCATACTGAAATTAATTCAAGGAATTTCTGTTCAAATAATAAATGAAAACAATAATTTTAATAGAGCAAAACATGAAGTAGAGTTCGATAAGGACCCGTTTAAGTACTCGAGGAATATTTTTAGCGACAGAAAGCAAGATAGGCTACTGCTAAGTAACGATCAGATCCATAGCTACTATAAAAGTAATTATGAGGTGCCTAAATACGAAAAATAATACAGTAAACCAAACGCGCAAAAACCATTAAGTCCTCATTTCACATTTAACTGTAATCCACCTAGCTTAGACGAAACAGAACACCAAATCAAAAAGAAACCAACAAAAACCGCCCCAGGGCCTGATGGCATACCTTACAATATCTATAAAAAATGCCCATCGGTACGTAAACATCTTCTAAGCATATTCAATAGGATCTGGTCGAGTAAAGAAGTCCCAGCGGCCTTGCGCAAGGCTAATTTTGTGCTCATTCCAAAGAAAGAAATAGTAACTAGTCCAAAAGCATTAACCAATACAATTTCTAAAATTTTCTTCTCATGGCTTCAATTTAAAATGACAAATTTCATGATCAATAATAACTATTTCAGACCAAACCACAAAAAAGGGTTCCTACCCGGAATTTCAGGATGTCTGGAACACAATTCTTTACTGGCGGAAAGTTTAAAAGATGCCAGATCAAATGAAAAGCAAATAACAGTTTGTTGGATAGACCTAGAAAACGCTTTTGGCTCAGTACAACACGAGCTTATGTTGTTTGCATTAAAATGGTATCACTTTCCGTCCATCATTTGGGAAATAATATCCTCTTATTATGGTAAAATAAAGTTTGTGATTAATATCAAAGATGGATACACGCAACCTTTAAATTATAATGTGGGTTTGTTCCAAGGTTGCTGTTTATCACCTATAGTTTTCAATATAGTAATAAATATTTTAATAGACAACATTTCCACACACGACAAGAAGTGGGGCTATCGGTTTAAGTTAAACGGTAAATATACGGAGTCTATCCTCGCATTCGCGGACGATTTGGCAATACTGACTCGTAACCCAAAGCAGTGCCAGGACCTACTGCGTAGATTAGACGATTTCTGTACATGGACAGATGGAATGGGAACAAAACCTAGCAAATGCTACTGTCTATGTATGGGTAGGCGGGGTACCAGGTATACTTCATATGACCCAGGGCTTAGTATAGGCGGGGAAAACGTTTCAACAATATCTGAAACCGTGCCTTTTAAATTCCTCGGAAGAAAGATTGACAACAGAGGTTGCACTCCAGCTTTGGACAAATTAATTGATAGTTTCATTATCGATTTAAAAAAGGTAGACCAACAACCAATAAGTAATGTTAAAAAAGCTTGGATCTATGACAATTATTTAACCTCGCGTCTTAACTGACCGTTTCTTATATATGATATAAACCAGAGCCTCCTCAAAAAAGTAGATGCGAGTGTCACGAAGACACTGAAGTCGTGGCTAGGGCTAGCTCAGTCGGCTGACCCGTCGGCACTATATAGATCCGCGAATAATTTTGGAATGACGCTTAAGAAGCCATCAGAACTCTATAAACACCTAAGAGTAACTAAAATGCACGTCTTATCGAAATCTAAAGACGAAATAGTAAAAGTCCTTTCAAAAAAAAAATGCATCGGAGCTCGAATCACGCCTCCAGTTCCATAAAAAATTCATGATAGGCTCGCAGACTGGTAGAGTAGGTCTAGGTAATATTCAGAGACAAACAGATAAAGAAATAACAAAATCTTTTCTTCAAGCAGACGAAAACAACACCTATAAGGTGCACGCAATGAACCTAGAAATGCAAAACGAATGGTTGACCCTAGGTGAATTTTGTATTCCCATAGCCTTAAAATGGCGTACCATAATATACGACTGGTCACCGGCCTTACTTAAATTTTACTTAAATGCGTTCCAGTTGACCCTCCCCGACCAAAGCAATCTGGTCAGATGGGGAAAAGCCACAGATAAAACATGTAACTCATGTGGTGAAGCAACTGGTACGGCTAGGCACCTACTAGTGGGTTGTAAGACGCTATTCGACCGGGGTCCATTACTCGCGCCGTCATGATAAGGTATTAGAAATCACACGTGAGGCTGTAAGTTTGGCGGTAGCTAGAGCGAAAAAAGGATTAACCACAAACCAAAGAAATGACATTGCGTTTGTAAAGGAAGGCTGCTCAAAGAAATCACCTCAAAAGCCATATTTAATTTTTATAGCTGCTGTTGACTGGACAATACTCGTAGACACGTATGAGAAGCACTATAGGATACCGGAGGATGTCTGTGCCTCATCATCCAGACCCGACATATTCCTTTTTTCACGATCACTTAAGCGTGCAGTGCTTGTAGAACTCACAGTTCCGTGGGAAACTAATATACCTAAAGACCACGCTATAAAGACAAACAAATACTTTGATTTGACTAACGAGTTAACCAAAAACGGCTACGTGGTTAAACTCTATGCCGTAGAAGTAGGAGCAAGGGGAATTCCAGCTAAATCCCTGTACAACTTACTTAAAGACCTCGGATTGCCAAGAGCTTCAGTAAGCTCTTTACTAAATCGTATATCAAAAGCGGCATTGTTAGGATCTTACCAAATTTGGATAGGTAGGGGAGGGAACACTACTGACGGTGGAGGTGAGCGCTGATGCATCACAAGGTGGCCACCCTAAACCTACATCTGGGTCGCAAGTCCCAGTCGCCGTCATGGTGTTCCTCTCTGTACCACGCTATGGACCCGGCGACCGCACGGTGAATCCATGGAGTGCTGAGAATCGGATCTCTTTAATAAGTTAGTTAAACAATTCATTTCAGCTATAAGGAAACTATCCTATTTAGCCTACACGATATTAGTAGACGTAGATAGTTTATTCGATTGAAAATTTAAATTGAATTATTTAAGTGGGCCATTAATTTTTTATTAAAAAAAGGTATGTACTTCCCGAATACCCAAACTACCTAATTCCTTTTTTTTCTGAAGAAATCTCGGCAACACAAAGTTAGTACAGCCAACAGCTTGACATCACTATATATATCTTTCACAACCATGTAAATATACACGCCTACTTTAAGAGTCACTAAGTGCATCTGTTCTTTAAGCTAACATTTACAAGACTTTCTTGATTCCTTGACCTATTTATATGTACTTTGAAGCCGTATTGTGAGTATCTTATTTATATGATTGTTTCGACCAATCAACCCTTATTAGTGCCTGGGCAGTATGTAGTAGGTTTCATCTATTAAAGTCTAGTGAGCCTGGCAGTGATATTGTCCTGCCACGGAACGACTTCAAGATATATTTTTAGATCTCGCTAATAGAGCCATCGGTCAGGTCCATTTTCTTTCATACAAACCTTTTCCTGATAATTACAAACGCAATTCAAATTTATGAACGGTCATTGACCTATATATTGTCTGTGTGACTGAATGAACTGAACTGACCTTGGCATACCGCTCAGCTGTAGGCCACAATTATAACTAACAGTAGAGTAAGAGTAGATAGTTGCACTAGTTATAGCCCCCGCAAAAACCGAGATAAGCCAAATCAATAAAAAAAGTAGTAGAGCGGACCCCGGGCTCCAAAGTACAAGCTTTGGATGCAAACAGGACTAACGTTGTGATATACAATAATGTTAACGGGAATTAACGCGATCATGTATAGGTATATACATACCTTTGGATTGCCTGACGTTTCGACCAGGTTACACTCGTACTTACAAACATCATTAACATTACTGTATATCATGGAACGCGAAAGTTTATTGAGCTAAACGAAGCGAAGCTCTTATACGTGGCTAAGTCGTTTGGTCGAGTGTTTGTCAACTGTTCAAATACAATGTACCATTGAGGAATAATCATCGAAAAACAGTTTCACGAGCGCGCGGCCTTAGCTATGCTCGCGACCGTAGTAAGATGCCTTATTTTTCAAGTAAGAGTCCTGCTCGCTCAGTTCAATTTATTTCAGTCGCACCCTGCACTGAATTCCTAGTTGAGCTGAGCGTAGCGAAGCTCTTATACGTGGCTAAGCCGTTTGGTCGAGACTGTACTCCTCCGGAACCACAATACCGATCTTGACCAAATTTGCCATGGTGATAGTGTAGACAGCGCTGAGTGTTTAGAGGGTTCAACTGTTCAAATACAATGTACCATTGAGGAATAATCATCGAAAAACAGTTTCACGAGCGCGCGGCCTTAGCTATGCGTGCGACCGTAGTAAGATGCCTTATTTTTCAAGTAAGAGTCCTGCTCGCTCAGCTCAATTTATTTCAGTCGCACCCTGCACTGAATTCCTAGTTAATTAGTATAACGTTGTGTGATGATGATTGCCGTCTGACCTCACAAACAAGAGAGGAAACCTGCGCCAGAACCTCGTCCGTCAATCAGCAGGTGAGGTTGGTTTGGGTACGGTTGACTCACGAGTTCGAATATAGTATGTACTCTGTGAATATTTATATTAATAATAGCTAATTTTCCTGTTGCCAGAGAATTGCGTGTTAATTTGATAGAAACTAAAAATCCCATTAATAATGAATTCGTGTGTTATAGTGTATACAACGAACACAATAATATACCTATTAATATATCATAATTAGTGTATAAAAGGAAAACCTATAATAATTGGAACTTTGAAGATTGAATCCTATATTTAAACTTATACTTTTCCTTAATTGCATGTTTTGAGCCGTCCTTTGTGTTTTCAGCAGTGTAGCAATGGGCCGTATTTAAGTATATGGGTGGGGGGGGAGAGGCGGATGAGGCCCCAACAAGATCTTCGAGGCTCGTGCCAATCTTACCTTCTGATTTACGAAAGAGGTTCAGATGCAGGCTGTCTTTCGTAGTTGGGCGGTCCGATAGCCTTATTGTTATTCTATCGAAAAACTGACACCATTATTAATAAATGTCATATTAACTATTTCACATAAGTATTTGTCTTGCCTGCTGTTCGGCCCGTAAAGGTGACGTATGAAAGACGGCTGCATCCTACCGAGATGCGAATGCTGAGATGGATGTGTGGTGTGATAAGAATGGATAAGATTAGGAATGATTACATTAGAGGAAGTTTGAAAGTACAAATCAAGTACAAATCAAAGACGGAAAGATCGAGCGGCTCGTGGGTAACTATAAACCAAATAGGTAAGCACTATGCAAGAATAAATAATATTAGTCAGGTTAGTCTTAAGACTAACCATTCTTAACACAGTGAAACACCTCTGTGCCTCGGAGAGCACGTTAAAATGGCGTGGGTCTCGGTTGCCATAGGAACAACGAACGAACGAACATCTGTGGTGTTCTCATAACCAAATTTTTTTTGAAAAATTTGAAAAAAATAGTTACGAGTACTGCTTTCTTAGAGGAAGGAATGCATAACAGATTTTTGTTGAAAATATTGAAAACGAGAGCACCTTTTTGAAATTTGGGAGATTGAGACTGAATTTCAAACATCTTTTTATTACGAGAATTGACCCTCAGGTCTTACTACAGAACTTTGATATCGTCAGTGGGTTGTCAAGGTCAGATGTCATGGCAGTCACTCAAAGGTACATATCACGGTTCGGTCGTTTCGTAGTTGGACTGAAAACCGACCTCAACACGTTTGGGAAAAGGCTCGAAGCAGGAGGAGGATAAAGGCAGAAAGATGATAATGATTCCTATACATCATCATTTTCCTTCATACGTTGTTTAGAAATAACTCATATTATAGGTTTTTGTGTATCAGTATCTATTTGCAGAATTTTATGAGTAATAATATATAGGATCTGCCCAAGTAGATGCCATATATTATAATAGTCCTACGCGTGGTCTTTATCTTGAGAATACACTTAAAAAATGCAATGACGTCATTATTCACGCTAATTCCGTTTAGAAAATGTAGACACTTTTGGATAGCAGGTGAAAAGTATAATCGTGTTGCAGAGAGTCATCACCATCATTTTGGCGTTGTTCCCGGTTACATCCAAGGCTTTTACCTCAAATGTAAGTCATATATAGCCTATAAGTCAAACCATTTGGTTTGACTTATACGACCTCCGTCCTCCATGAGCGCAGGCCTGGGGGTGGCAGGTGAGGTCGGTTTTAGTCGGTTCAAGCCCTACATAACAGCTCCCGCTCACCGTCGGGGGGGTATCCGAGGGGATTTCCGCACGAAAAAAAATAAGAAAAAAAGGTTATGGTGCTTATGGAAGCGGCTACTGTCTGACCTCCCAACCCCGAAAGGAAAACCTGCGCCACAGACTCGTCAGTCAATCAGCAGGTATGCCAGCTGGCTGGTGAGGTTGGCTTGAAGCCCAAAGATCTTCGTGGGCCCCAAAAACACGCCCAGAGAGTAAAGTCGCGAAATATATTATGTATCGAAGGGGTATAATATGTATAGAACAGAGTCCCAAGTACCAACCCGGGGACATAATAATATTATGCGATCACTACACAGCGCTATCTAGATCTAAAATAAACAGCTTAACTAGCTTGTAATATGGGTTCAAGAATGCGGATAATCATACTCATAATAGATACATTTTGTTTTGTAAATACATACATAGTATACATAGAAACATCCAGCCCAATGCCAATAGACACATTCCAGCATACAAATATTTGCAATATTTGTATCGAACCCGCGACCTTCGACGTAGCTCTACTGCCGCAGAGGATACAAACATGTATCCTCTGCGGCAGTACACATTTATTTAAAGGCAGTTCAGCCATAAAGAAGTCGATGACCGATCTTGAACTTGACTTCATAAAAACATTTTTTATACAAACATGTTTTGACTATATTAGTTTTTACATCATCCTAATGTTTTTATAAGAACTGCCAGTTTTTATTACCATAAATAAGCTGCATCTTTCATTGTCTACATTTTGCGTGACACAAATAAATTACAAGGACGTCCATTAATAATCATTCATTTTAATTCGTTATTACATATTTAGATTGCGACCTGTGTTATCTGTGTGGCGTGGCAGTGTTGAAGTGGAGCGTCAAAGGTCGGGGGTTCGATTCGGCAAAAACGAACGGAAACGGTTTAACGCATCGGGATGAAATTTGGCACAAAGATAGAATGCAGTGTGGAATAACACATAGGCTATCCAAGCAAAAGGTTCCTGTGGGTCGCAGAAACGCGATCAATATTTCATCGGGCAACGGCTAGTAAAATAATTAGTAGGAATGTTTCACATTCTAGAACCCATATTATGGACAATGCTTAGTTTGTGTGTAGATGGCGCTGTATAATATGCCCTAAAATATTTATTTATTCACAAGCATACAGCCTGCTTGATAGAGAGCGGTTACGGAAATCCATGGACATTTTCAACACCAGGGGTATCGGCACGCGTTTAATAATCCTTTTACTAGTAAATGAATCGTTTGTTTGGAATAAATATCTACTCTAAAACCGAACTCGTTTGCTTATTTACACGACACTCGAACAACCATAGATATGTTTTCATAGAGTATGCGTTTGCCCACGTGCTACTTAAATCTTGGAAAACGCGGGAATCTTTGACAGCTAATGTCAACAATGAACAATACTTGGAAAAGATCTGTTTGTATATCAATGTGTTTTTATTTTTTGGTTTCTTAAATTGATTTCATCTTGTTTCTTACCCTGGGGGCACACTAATGGGCAACGTCAATGCTCATTATAGCAATAAATATTGCTTTAATTATTTAATAACGCGTTAAATACAGTGGCCACACTTGAACGATTAACGTCAATGCCTTGTGTCATCGCCTAACACCAAACAGCCGGCCAACCGGCTTTTCTCCCAGGGTTGGGTGGTTCGACAGCTGCCGCTCCCGATAAATCCACAAACCAATGAATAATCATAAGCGGACCCCAAGCGGCTCCAAAATGTAAACCTTGGACGCAACGAGGAAATCGCTTGGAAGAACATGGTGAATTAAAGTAAAGTTTTCTGTATCGATTGCCGATTAGGTATCACTTTTGACTTTATGCCGATACACCCGGTGTAGATACTGTGGATTCTTTATTTCTATAGTAGGTATTGCGCTGTGGTTTAAATACTTAACTATCATTGTATTTGGATTAGTATAACAAGCTGAACAAGTGTTCTTATGCCGTAAGTAGCTTCGCCTGTGAGACTGTGACCCGATTTGATTGCAACACGGTTCCCTTGAGTTCATCGAGAATATAGGCCATGTCGAAACAAATGCACGTAACAAATAAACATCGTGAAAACTTTCGATTTTAAAGCATTTTTATTACACATTCTTGTTGTGTAGTGTTTTACTTTTGTATTGTTTTATCCGTTAAAGCATTGGCATTGGACTTCTATGTATACTAGCTGTTCGGAACAAAAACAAATTGTATAGATTTTTGGACGCTACTGTACACAACTTTTTTTTTCTGGCTTCTTGCATCGCATTTAGCTAATGTCAAGTATCTTCCTGTTTTATTCAGTTTTTATCGCTATATGCTCATAGATAACTAGTCACACACTAGTACAGTTAGTCTTGCCCTAGTAAAATAATGGGAGCTTTACTAAAGACATCTTTGGAGTTTTGGAAACAACATGGAAAATCACAATTCACGGTAAATATGTCACTTTCCTACACTTGTGCGTGTTGTCGAAGACGTTATGTCTAAAAACCCACAATTTTTACATATAAAAACTCGAAATTACACAAATTTTAGAAAATGAAACACTACCTCGATGCTTCTTTTCCCGTGTTGGGACCAAAAAAACCCAATTTAGATCTTATCATCTGAAATTGAATATCATCTGTCATCTCTAAAGTAGTGTAAGGCGCTAATAATAATAATCTATGAGGAGGCGTCACGTACCCCTCCTCCGTACCCGCTTCACCCCCGAACCCCGTGACACACATTTTGTTCTGAACTGCTTGTTATACCTAACTGCTATACACAAAAGTCATTGTCTCTTGGTGATTTAAAATTCGAACCCCATAGATTAACGAAGCGTAAGTTATAAAATCCGCGTGTTTTTTTTAACTAGTTCATCGTGAAAAATAAACAGATCATAGTCAGCAGCATTTTTGCAACTTGTAAATGGTTAATGATCACGTCCGTGCGTTCTCCTTTATGAAATTTCTTACGCAACACTGACCTTCGTAAAATATAACAGGAAATAGCAGGAAATATTACGATTAATTGGGATTTGTTAATTGCAGAAGATTTCTTTTACATTTCTGTTTAGCAACGAGGATATGGCCCCCAACGGTAATAGGTAACCAACACTTACACAACAGGGGCTTCCATGAAAATTTTACATTCGAAACTTCGGGCCCGCACGGAACACGTCTCTCATATATATTATAAAGTATATCATAAAGTTAATTTGCATTTCTTTCGATACAGTTTATCAATTGCTGTCTTCGGGCCAGATTGCGGAATAATTGCGCTGTTCGCAACTTCAGATGCATGTAAGTTTCATGTTGGATAGAGCTATACAACCTGTATAGCTTGATCGCTTTAACACGTAATGGTAAGAACTCAGTTATATAATTAATTTTAATATTCATAAACTACCCTATCGCATGTTTAGATTGTAACCGGCGAAAGTACCAACATTGTCGCGATGCTTTCACACATTAGCATGCAACCATTACCTTCGAAACTTCTAGGAACCTCCATGATAACTTACGTGTGTTTAGCATAAGCAATGGTTTTATGAATGTATTGTGCAAACGCGGAAGATGGCTGTTTCTTCATTCATAGTGACGCAAAACGGCTTTGTGCCAATCATTTCTTTAGAAATTTACAAGTTTCTATATAACTTATGGTCAGGTTGATCTTTATTTCTCAGTGATGTGAAGCTAGTACCAAAGACTTGAAATCAAATCTTCTATATACTTAAATAAAAATGAAACGCCAAAATGTATTAACCAATTATATTGGATAATTCTTTTTTTCTGTGCCATTATTGTCAGGACAAGGACAAAAAAAATCAATGAAACCAAGAAAAAGATAAATTGTTTGGACAAATAGCATGTTTGAAAAAGTTTGGATTAGAACAAAAGTGCAGAAATTCCAAGAATTTCCTTCCACTATAACTTGATTCAAATAAATAGTCGGTAATAGGTATCTGTAAATTACACCTTTAAGTTTTATAACATTGATCATAAAAACATTCTTCTGCAAGAAAAGGCGTAATCTCACGAATACTACGTAATTGGCCCAGAAGGTTACGTAAAATGAAAACACCATGTCAATAATTTTGAATCATAAGTATTGCGTAAATACGAAGTTTGAAAAAATATTGGCTGTCAGGTCACCTGAATTTAGGGTTGCCACTTGCTAATCTTTGTTTACTATATTTCTGGTATGAAAACGAATACAGTATTACAGCTTTTTTGAAACACCGTTCTTAACAAATGGTTTACTAGTGACTCCTTATATTTTTTCTAGAATGTATATAAAACAGTCCGTTCATACTAGTCCACCGCCTTTTCCAACCTAAACTTTCAGAGAGGACATCGGGCCAGCGCACGTACTTACATGTTTTTTATACGTTCTGTATTCATTCTCATCATCATTATTCTTAAAAATACGTACTATCTCTTCTTCATGCGATTGCCAATCCCGTTTGTGTTCAGATTTTGCACTTCGCAGGATCTGCTCTTCTATTCCTTACCATTATTTATTTATTTTGGCTTTTACGGAGCAACTGCCGTTCGACCAAACAACCCCGAGAGGGAATCTCGCGACAGAACCTCGTCTATCAATCAGCAAGTGTGCCGGTCTTGGTCAGCAGGTCTTAGTGGCGACTCAATACACTCATACCTTAAATATTCTACCATATTCAAAAGAAAACATGTTGGTAACCCTGTAACCGATTTAGCACTTATTTAACAGTAGTTAAACTAACCACAGTTACTATATAATAATTATTTATCAGGTCAGGTATATAGCCACTGGTCATTAGTATATTTTGCAACACTGGGTCAGTCATTATGTCATACTCAATTATATTTGTAACTCAATATGCAAGTCGTTAGCACAAAGACAGATAATAATCAACGCAATTTATTTCTTAATTTAATGATCATATTACCAGATTACCACATTATGGGTAACCGATGGGACAAATTAGAAATTCATTCGCAATTCGTACAGTCAACGACAAAAGTAGCTTATACTAATTCTTATTTCTTGATCACCTTAACTCTTGAACCTTAAAATAAATAATAAGAAACAAAATATTAATAAAATTATAAACAAATCATGAAATAAATTAACTTTATCATCTGAGGATAATGAAACTACTCATACATCAATCGTCGGTACATGTATTCTAATGTAAAAAAGGTTTGTACATAATTTAGTGTTAACCAACTTTTGTCGTAGACTGTACGTACACGGTACACATTTCGCTATGACTCTTCTAGTAATCTAGTCTATTTAGTTCGAGATGATATAGTTGGTAGGTACATAAACTATCTAATTGTATATTATGTAATTCAAATGTATATTGAACCAATTCTCTAAACAGATTCGCAAATGGCTCATCAAATGACAGACAGAATAATGCGCCTGGTTGAAATTGGTTACAGGGACAAATCATAGTCTGGAATGACACCTAGGCTACTTTTTATTCCTGGAATATTTTCCCATGGGTTGCGGGAACGGGATCAGAATACTACGCAGATGGAACCGCGCGCAATAGCTTTATAATAATTTAAGATTAGTATAGGACTCTGAAATAACCAGTTCCGAAAAATAGCAAAGAACAATCCAGCTTTAAATTGAATACCGGTAAAGGGATTTGTCTTTTATTGGTTTCTCAACGAAACGAGTTCTTTGTCACAGAGATATAAGATTCTTGTTTGTCACAGACCGGCACAGACAAAGGGACAATAAAACACCGCCCTAATCATTATAATACATTTTAAAACACATCATTTTGTTAGTAGACATCAACATAGAGAAAACAAAGATTGTATCATTCTCATTGTATAATCTCGTAACGTAATTAATTAAACAAATTAATTTTTTACATTCAATTTCTACATAAATTCTACGAGTTTCGCATTATAAACAAAAACATTAATCAGATGTGCAGAACCATTTTACTATGCGTAGGTAATAAATCTTATTAACTTGGTTAATATAATGTTATCTATGATAGATTAATTCTCAAGTCAAGATTCGCTAAAAGCGGAGAAACGGATCCTGTCATCATGAATGATTGTAGCTATAAATATAATTCTTTAGGAAAATCTAAACCGAGAAACGCAATATAAATTGATTAAAGCACCTGTTCTATTTAAATACTACTATTACTACTACTACTACTACTACTAGAATAGCAGTTTCGAACAAAACTTGCCACAGTTGGGATTTTTTTTTTACGTGCGGAAATCCCTTCGGATACCTCCCCGCCCGCCAGCGGGGGCGGTTATGTCGTGCATCGACTAAAACCGCACGGTGTCCTGCCCAAGTGTCCATTGCCGGGCACCCCGGGTAAGCCCTCGAAGGGATAACCCCAGGGTTACCGGCGGACCTTGGCCGCCAGTGCGGCCTCGCCTGGTGGGGTCGGGTTTTATCCCGCGTCGGTGAGTTGGCAGGCGTGTGTACACGACACGCCTCCGCCACGGCATGCTTCTGTAAGAACGGCGAGTCGGCCAACTGCCGTCCTCAGGCCCCGATCATGGAGGTCGGTAGTCCCGGGCGTAGACGAGTCTGCGGCGTCCACAGTTTGGGATGGGATAAATTTAATAGAATGTCTATATTATTTTAATTTTCGCACTTTGACAAATGACAGCTAAGAAACTCGGCTATAGTTAGAATAATACGTAAATTACTATTTTTTATTTTTATGAATAAACTAAATTGGACCTATCCACAAATTTAATGTGAAAATCGTCATCAATCCGTGTATAAGCAGATGTCGTAGTACTTTTAGTGGTCTTCACAATTACTGTTGTAGGTTTTCTCCCCACATGGGTCTTTTTATAGTCTGTCTAGGCTGCGTTCGTTAATTGTAGTTTTAGCCATGAGCCTCGGGGTAATTACCTATAGGAAATCTCCAATGACCATAAGTAACCAACTACTACTGCCAGTGGGGACGCCGTTTGACCAGACGGGTGATCAGCCCTTCTATGTGGGGCCATTTCACCCAATTCCCCTATAACGACTGTCATACATATTCGTATGGCAACCGGGACCGAAATCTTAACGTGCTCTCCGAGGCACGACCACACCAGTGCAAATACTCATATTCATGCATACAAATATTTACACTGAGCGGGGATCGAACCCGCGCCTCCTGCGTAGCGGCCGCGTTCAATACCGCCACGCCACGGAGGCTGTCAAGTAACCAACTAACACACAGGGTGTTCTGTGTTCGTATGTAAATAAGTTACAGAATAATAAAATTATATTACACTATAATTTTATGACAGAGAGGCCTAATTCTGTTAGTTTGTTTAAAAATATGTTGAGGGTCATCTTCGGTACCACTGCACTTATTGGTAAAAATCTCTCACCATTTGAAAGGTAGGTATATTATCCCCTATGGACATAGGCTATATAATTATGTACCTAATACTGTGGCTTGAGTAAAAAAAAAACTCGTATAAACCGAAGCCACGCGAATGCGAGTCGGTAGTCTATAATGAAGTGCGGTTATCCGCAATCTACAATTCATTCATATTATTTAGCTACGATTGCTTTGTCAAGGTCTAGACGCACTGTTTAAAATGTCCTAGAATATCGAAAAACATAATATTTACCATAAAATACAAATTAAATAATACCTTCGTAGCGTTTTATACTAGGAATTCAGTGCAGGGTGCGACTGAAATAAATTGAGCTGAGCGAGCAGGATACTTCTTGAAAATAAGACATCTTACTACAGTCGCGCGCTTAGCTATGGGGTGAAGCCCGTGGGGGCTTCCAAAGGTATAATAAAAAAAAAAGGCTGCGCGCTCGTGAAACTGTTTTTTGGTGATTATTCCTCAATGGTACATCGCGCATGAACCATCTCGCTTCAAAACACTCCTCAGTGTCCACACTATCACCGTGGTAAATTTGGTCAAGATTAAATTTGGTGACGAAGCGAGTGGTTACGGTGGAATTCAGCCACCAAAAAACGGCTATGCCGCGTATAAGAGCTAACTATCATGAATATTCTAACGTTATTAATGTTTCCTGCAAACTCTTAAAATATCAATATTTAGAAGTTGGCCGTCGGAAATGAAGTTTGGATGTCAAATCGGTTCAAAAAACTATATCGGGATTCGGGAGCACCTAATATAATGCTATTAAAAAGTTGGCCGCGGAAATAAAGTTATAGGATGTGAAATGGGTCCGGAAAACTATATCGGGAGCACTTAGATTTGGCAGTTAATCGGATTTCATTGCCTTTGTGTGTCACGGAAGTCGATTATTGTTGGTACTAGCCTGAAACACGTCGGTAATGTAAATGTAGCAGCAGAATTTTTAAATAATCCCATTTTCTAAATGCTAAAATCGAGTTCAAAAACTCCGTTACATACAGGCGAAGCTAATAAAAACGTGTTAAAAATACGGTTTCTTTTAATTTATCTGAAAGCTATGAATATTAAAAAGTTTTACGTACGAAGTTGTCATGCATAGATAAGGTAAGTACATTTTTATAATAGCAACGTTACTGGCTCCGGCTCCAGAACATCCTCTTGATTAATAAATGTCAACTCTTTGTTCCACTCTGTATTCAGATCCCGAAGGCAGTGTAACATTAATTGGTTTCGGTAATAGCTGCTACATATTAAATAGGGTCAAAGAACGCAGGTACGTGCAGGTATGGCAACAATCCTTTTTTTTTTTAATTTTAAGGAATGATATTCTATTGTCGTACTATGTTAGAGCATGACAGGAATTTTATTGCGGAATATATTATACTGAATTCGGAGCTTTTAGGCAAGGGAAAAAGGATAGATAATATTTCTGAGGTTCAGACGGGGGTCCATATTGACACACCTAAAGTTCTTTATCCGAAATTGTTCTTCCTAACGATTTGTAATCCGAATGATCACTCCTCCTAAAATTTTTCATCCTAAAGTTTTTATTCATACTATTTGTAGTGCTACCGTCGATGTTCATAACACTCATGTTTCCGAAAATTGTTATCAATAAAATCGTTAACATACAATATTAAAGCTCCTACTGTTTTTTATCCTAACGTTTTTATCCCTAAACATAATTACCATAATATTGTCATTAATACTCGGAAAGAAATATTTACCGAGTAATTGGCACTTCGCCGGCCGCTGCCGCGGCACGCTCGCTTCGCTCGCTCGGCTCGTGCGTTGTGGTCACAGTTCTAACCTAACCTAAACCAACGTCTATAAATAGTACCGTGGTATAAGGTGGGTAAAGTGCTACTTGTACCATGGTACTGTTATACTTATATGTTATACATGTTATGTGAAAATAACTAAATAACTGAAACTGGAAAGTTACGCAAAATTAATGTATATAATACTGATTATTATTAATAAAAATAAATCTAAACAAAAAAGGTATGACTTTCAATAATAGTGTAAAAGATGGTTATGTTGACAAAATATAGGAAAAGAAATAATAGTATTATAGATGTTTATTGCTACCGACATTATGAAGTTGAATGATTCGGAATTAAAACATTAGAGACAGAGTAGTTAGGAATTGTGATTCTTAGGATGAAAAATGTTAGGAAGAACATTTTCGGAGTTCCAATTTTCGGAGTTGAAAATTTAGGTGAACTTTGGCGCACCCTTCAGACGGAAGTCTTACAAATCAGGGGCTCAACTGAAATCAAATCAAAATTATTTATTTGCGATAATGTAGTACCCGAGATTTTACAGTACTTTATGCTTCCTTATATTCTGCCACAAACAGAGTACAAATTTTACTAGTTTACCTATATCATAAGATGTTAAAATTATATCACGAAATATTCGCTTCAGTAAATTTTCTAAATACGTGATTTTAATTCGATTAGAATACAAATCGTAAAACAGTCTTTGGTATTCAGTATGATTTGTCAAAACAAAACCTTTTTGAGGTTGTTAAACTATTTTGAAAATTTAATTATATGAATTTTGAAAATTCAGACTTTCTGAAAACGTAATTTTACTGAATTGTACCCCAGGAAGAGAAAACGTGATAGAGCGGATCCCAGCTCTAAAGTGCAAGCTTTGGATGCGACCGGGACTAACGCTAGGCCCAAGATAATGTTAAGGACATCCACGCGAGTGGAGCCGTGGACAGGAGCTAGTTATATAATCCTTACATAAGTTTATCACCAGTACGACATCACCGCTGTCTTTATCTGGACACTTTGAACTTAATTAATTCTACACATGTTTTAGACCTTCAAGGGGACAAAGCGGTCGCGAATAATGTTGTTTATGACTACTAACGCCATTAGAATAGTAAATTGAGGCCATCTTTAAATACATTTTAAAGATGCGCATGCGAACGCCATCTGACCCTCCAACCATTAGAGGCAAGCATGCGCCAAGGCATCGTCCGCATCAGCGGAGGGATCACATTTCACACCTCTTTCCTACAAATATAAATAAACTTAATTTTTATTGCCAGCCATAAAACAATATCGAATTCGCATTTGTACCACGAAAATTACAAGTAACTGATAACTAGATTATCAAAGCGATAAAAACGTTTTAGATAACGTATATTTAACCATGACATGATACCATTTTAAAAGATCTAAATTATCGCTTTGATGTCGATGCGAATTTGAACATACGTAGCAAGTATTTTGAGGATAGTTACAGGCTAACATTACGCTATAACCTACAGGAGTTGAGCAGTATTAATACTCTGTATAATTAGTATTCTCATCATCATCATCATCATCACAGCATAAGTCCCGGTTGCGTCAAAAGCTTGCACTTCGGAGCTCGGGGTCTACTCTACTCGCCAAGATTTGGCTTCTTGGCTTTGCGCAAGTGGCTGCGGACTGATCTCCCAACCCCGAAAGAAAAGCCTGCGCCAGAGTCTCGTCCGTTTATCAGCAGGTGTACCAGCTAACAGATGAGATTGCCTTGGGCTCCGAAGATCTTAGTCGGGCTCCCATACACCCAAACAAGCAAACTAATATAATTTTTTAGGGTTCTGGACCTCGAAAGGTAAAAAAGGAACCCTCATAAAATCCCTCTCTTCTCCGTCTGTCTGTTCGTGTGTCACCACCAAATTTCTCAGGATTGGGTCTACCTAGCAAGTAGAAATTTATACCTGGTACTGGGGTCTATAGTCCCTAATAGGTATATAAAAATCAAGGTCCTGAGTCAACACGATAAAAAGATATAAGCAAATTTATCTTTTCGCGAAAACTTGTAAGTACCAAAATTTACCATAATTTTCAACTTTTTTTACTTTCTCGGAATATTTCCTTTACTTGTGCTGAAAGACCTTGCTTTTAGATAAAGTGCGAGACCGAATCACATTTGGCCGCTTTTTTTTAATACAGATACATATTAACTATCCGACATACCTATGCTAGGTAGGGGGTGGGCAATGCCCTAACAACACCTTTGGGACCCAAACCAAAATCCCCTGCCAGTCGGTGCACCTGCTAAACAACAGACGAGGCTCTCCTCTTGGGGTTTGGGGCCGCCTAGCCCCCCAACCCGCTGGCAGTCGCTGCCGGAAAAGTTGACATACCAATCGAAAACAATAAGCGGACTCAACAAAGCAAATGATGATGATAAGATGCTTGGTGGCTATAATGGTAAACGTTCCTAAGACAATCATGTTGGAGTTATTTAGTATATCAGTTTTAAAATCTAGACTTCCAAGGATATTTTTAGGTTCGCAGAACTGTTATGCTTGGTAGATAAGTTTATCAGTTTTATTGGTGACGAGGTTGGGCTCGGTACTCTGATTCTGTGTTGTTATACAGAGTGACAACATGTTTTGTAATTCATTAAATGGAATCGTTCGTTTTGAAGCCGAGATACGAGTGCAACAACAATAATATAATTAAAAGGGGATACCCCATAATGTCAACTTGACCCCGTTTTCGGATGACTAATGTTTTCAGTTTTGTTTTTTGAACCGACTTATCATGGGTCGTGTGCTTGTCTGCCACTTAAGTGAAAGAAAAAAAAACATCTTAACGTTGTTCCCGGTTGCATCCGAGGCTTTTACCTTGGAGTCCGGGGTCCACTAAACCTTCTTCACCTTTTGATTAGGCCTTTATGAGAGCGACTGCCGTCTGACCTCCCAACTCTCAACCCCGAGAGGAAATCCTGCGCCAGAGTATTGTCCGTCAACAGTAGGTGAGGTGGGCTTGGTGCCGAAGGTCTGCGTGGGGCCCATACATTCCCCTACTCCCGATGATAGGTAGGTACAGTCGCCATCAGAAGTAGCTACACGTTCCTATGTAAATCACTACATATTATAAAACAAAGTCCTTCACCGCGTTTGTCTGTCTTTCGCGATAAACTCAAAAACTACTGCATTGACTTTCATGCTGTTTTCACCAATGGATAGAGTGGTTCTCGAGGAAGGTTTTAGTATATAATATGTCAAGTTTTTGTATACATTGACTAAAATATAATGATAATTTAAAAATAAGTCGTTTGGAAGCTTTCTACGTAAACGCTACCTAAACCCTTTGAGATATAACAAAATGATGTATGGTGGAATTTGTATGTTATATAGGTTGTGTTGGTGAAATAGGGTCCCATGGGTAGCTGGAACGGGATCAGAATTCCACGCGGGTGAAGCCGCAGGCAACAGCTAGTATTATATAATATCTGAAGCGTCGGTAGATCATATCAAAATGGTATAGCCGTATGGAATAATGCTACATTGGTAACTTAGTGGTTAGGGAGTCGGCCTTACGATCGAAAGGTCCGGGGTTTGAATCCTGGCCATTACTCTACCGACGTGATCCCGCTCTTAACACAAGCAATTTGTTTAGCTGAATTTCAGTTACTAATTATTTTTTTTTACTTTTAGTATTCAGCAATTTCTAATGGCGACTGTACCTTATTATTTTTTTTTTTTATCGTGCGGAAATCCCTTCGGATACCCCCCCCGCGTGCCAGCGGGGGCTAAAAATGTCGGGCTTGAACCGACTAAAACCGCACGCCGTCTCGGGTCTACAGACGCCGGGGTGTAAGGTTGCCCATAGAGCATATCCCTCGCACCCCGACTGAATGGCGACTGTACCTAAAATTAATTCGAGACAGCTGGTAGGTACTTTATAACTGCCCTAAAATTGTCAGCGGTTCAACTTTTAATGACTGTAAAAGCATTTTAATGCCTGATACGATATTTCGAATATATTTATTTACTAGCTCGGCCTGCCCGGCTTCGCCCGTGGTGTATTTCGAACCCCCGTTGTACCCCTTTTACTCATATATGCCCGTAATTAGTTTTCATATGGGAATCTGCCGGATTTGTTAACATTTATGATTACTGCTCAGCTCCCTTGGGAAGTAGCGTCATATATATCTATAATATATATATGACGCTACTTCCCTATGGACATTTACAATTAATGTGACTCCCTGGTGTAAGAATTTTCAAATTCGGTTTAGTAGATCAAGATTACCCCTACAAACTCACAACATCACAACTTAACCTCTTTAAAATATGAGTATAGACTAGTTGTCATCAAAAGGTAAGTATTGTTGTACTAGTGTAGGTAACTGGGGCGCATAACGGGAGGACCTTTCCTTTAACCGCAAGAAATAAACGAAATGTCGTAACAAAATAAGATTGTTTGCATCAAGCAACGGTAGGTAAATAGATATGTTTGTGTTTATAGCACATTATATTAATCAAACTAAAAAGCAACAATAAATGTTTTGAAATAAATACTAAAAAATTACTGAATGTCTGTACAGGAAAGGAGAGGGATTTGCGTTGACCTGTTTCTATGTATACTGTATACCTAATATTTTGGACTCAACGGTGAATACATTGGAGTGGACTGTTGAACAGGTAAGTACTGCAACTCTCATGAAGATACTCAGGCAGGTTTTCCGAAAAAACGATAGTAATCGCAACACTACATACATCTAGCACCATCTAGTGAAACCAAACTAAACTACTTCAAAACTACCGATCCTGCATCGCGCTACGTAAGTTCTCGCGATGTATAAGATATAACAACATGTTAACTTCAACCGTTGGCCAGGTACTGCTAAACAAGATCTCGGTGATCGTGTTTAGCAGTGCAAGGTTCTTTCTTTGTGCCAAGAAAACTTACACTCCATTAATTTCGCTGGCGTAAAATTTTACAGGCACAACAACCCTGCCGGTCGTGCTAACACACCTGCTTATTGTCAAACGAGACGCTGGCGCAGACTTCCATCTCGGGGTTGGGAGGTCAGACGATAGTCGCTACCATAAAGCGGAGTAGGCGGACTCTGGGCTCCGAAGTGAAAGCCTCGGGTTCAACCTGGAACAACACTACGATGATAATATTTTTTACAAATTATTTTATTTATAAAGTCTTGTTCGATATTTAAAGAAAGAGTTACTTCGAAATTCAAATTTGCAATTGGAATGAGCATTGTCAGTTGAAGTTGAAAGACGGGTTGTTCAAAAAGATGTGTATTTCACCACGCGAAACAGATCTTGTTCTATTTACGTGTGAATTCTGAGTAATCTGTGTCGTGATTTTTCGATTATGTTCAATATTACAGATGTTCGGCGTCTGGTAAATGTTACCGATGCACTTCAGTGGGTTAGTAGCGTTATGTTTCTTAGAAACGCTGTCGTAACGTGTTTGAAGGCTCCAGAATTATTTATAAACGCTTGTAAAATTGTGAACATAGATTTGGTATTTCTTAATATTACTGAGTTCTACAATAATGTTTAATAGGAATCAATACGTATCTACCTGATATGTCAGTGCAACTCGGACTGTCAGTGTGACAGCTATGACCTTGGCTGAATAATCAAGTTTTCTGGCTGGATATAATATAAGTCGATCTTCCTTGCTTTACACCATTCATCATAAAGTAAAATTATGTCATGAAAGTAAATTAGATGGTGGGAGATAGAGTTTCACCCAACAATCGAAACGTGTCTTGTGCGTTGACCAAAGTTTGACACGAGTTTGATCGAGAGCAGAAATAATGGCGCTCATTCATTTGACAGCTGTCAATTTTGACGTTAATCATGTAAATCATCAATTGTAGTCTACAAATTATTTGAATATAAAAATCTAATATGAAACAGCTGTATGCGATAAATTACAATGAGACAATTTAAATTATGTAATATGAAAAAATAAATGTTTCTCAGTGGCCAGTTATAAATTGAAATGAGAAAGCGTAACAGGAATTTTAAATAAGAAACCGACCACTGTGTTATTGCTGTGTGTGTTTAAAACAAGTTTCTTTTGTTGATAAGCCAGCAGAGAATATCTGGAAGTGTCGTTGACTCCTGCAGTGTGCTTTTATTTCATACATTAATAAATTCATGGAACGAAAGATTCTGAAAACCAATAAATTTACAAAAATAAATAAAAAAATTAAATAATTGATGTATGTATGTACTCATTTATTTAATATTATAATGTAATTATATACACTATTATTGATTATACTACTTTGTTCGATAAAAATAATCAACATTGTTATCGTCCTTACATTCTGATATCTGTCCTCTTAAATATTTAAGTTTTATAAGTGAGTAGGTATATATTAAATATTTATTTATAATTTAACACCTACAAGTTCATATCAAGATATATATATTTGCCTTGTATCATTGCACGTGCATTATCTACGCGGTTTATGATCCTGCTCCCCTTCAGTTAGTCTGCAATATAATTTATTGGTTATAATTATAAAATTTTAACCAATAAATTATAGAATTTATTAATTACTTCAGCTCCGACATAGCCGCCTCGACGCGTTTACGACGTTACGTTACGTTACGCCGTAATTATCTAAAAATCCATTTACGAACGGCTAGTTGCTACGGTTCTAAAATCTGGGACCAAGCTTGTGATGCAAAGGTGACCGTATCAGTATTGTTTATATCAGGAATTAGTGCCCTTGAACCACGTTAATGTGGAAAATGTGGTATGAAAGGCACTTCATTCCGCACACCCACCTACAGGCTTTGGAATGAAAACTACAATATGGTGTTCTTCAAGAAGGGCAATTAGAAGTTTTTAACAGGGTCGGCAACACGAGGGTGATGGCGCGAGGCGCGGTAATTGCTTCCCATCGGGTGGGCCGTGTGCCAGTCTGCCGCCTAAGTTGTATAAAATAAAACTAATCTCAGCCATGACATGCAAACTACCTACTGTTAAGCCATGTTTGTCAAGTATGGCGTGATTAGTCATCAACCAGTGAATTGAAACAACCCTAAAGCAAATATCAGTGAATGTTGCGAATTATGGTCTATGCAGTGTTGTGGTACTCAACCGCTAGCTGTAGGGCACTTCCTTTTGATTTTATTATCCGTGATAATGATCGATGAATCTCATGAATCCTACTCTTTTGTATTGGCTCAGTGAATACATATAATAATCTATGGTGAATACTTTGTAGTTGTAGTGTTTATTTTGTCAGAGACTATGAAAAGTTTTTTTTTATCTATCGAAGGTAAGTAGGTAGGTATCTCCAGTCAAACTAAGAAGATTATAATATATCTCAAGCAGGATTATCAAAGACAAAGACATCGATCGACACGTACATGAAACAAATGTGTTAATTTTATAAAACTTTCACGATACTTAGTTATATTTAAAGTTAAATATAGTAACAGTAAAATCTACTTATCTAAAAGAAAGTGAAGTATCGTGAAACAGTGGTGCGTGGTGCACCACCACCCCGAATGCGAAATTAGCAAATTCATTCAAATAAAATTTCAAGGTGTTCGCTGTTCATCATGTGTGACTCCCATGTATTTACAGTAGGTACAGTCAGCAACAAAAGTTGATTCACATGCCAATTTTCAGAACACTTGGCTCCTAGCTACTTAGCCTTTAATAAAATAATAAACCGAACATGAATAACCTTACCTTCTGAGGATAAAAATTTTTTTACATAAAATTTTTATTATAATATTTAGGTTTAAATATGTAGTCTTAAGCAACTTTTTGCTTTCGGCACCTAATTATTAGGCAGATTGAGGCAGTTAGGTTAAACAAGTTGAATTCCTGAGCCGAGCTCAGCCGAATACAAGGGATTTTCGACTTTGCGATTCTTTTTTAACTTGCAATGGTTCACCCCAGCATGAATCTATTACCGAAAACAGCAACTCGATAGCTCATCTCCTTCATACCCAAAACCGTGACAGAAAATTGGCAACGACGACATCGACGACAACTCCATAGCAATAGGGCTTTTCTAAAGAAAATCCCTAAAAAAAGCTAAGCAATCAGTTGTAATGCTCGTAACGTAATGATTCATGATAAAATTGTTTAAAATACCGGTACTTTAACTTGATCTACAAATAAATCAACATACCAAACATAGGTAATTCTCATGTTTGATGATTAGGTATGCACCTAAATTCTTATCTTGAAGGAATTGTTTGGTGGCGCCAGTAATAACAAAACACATTATAGGTAAGAAACCAAATGCACATAGCGATATGATTGTTCCTCAACTGATATCTATACCTAGTATAATATCAATTATATCAATACAAATCAGGGACGTTTGCGATAAGTCACGCAAGTTGCAAGATTACGAAATCCGTCTCTATTCGCATTTAAAATTATTCTAAATTTATGAAGAATTAGGCTTAGGGTATACCGACTTTGTTGTTTTAAACTTACCGTTGAATGTGTCGTATGCTGTAGGTTCATATTCTTCTCTGAATTTGTTCTGCGCATATGCAGCAATCAATGAACTCTTTCCCACAGCTCCATCACCTACCAATACACACTTAATTTTCTCCTTCTTCCCGCCTTTCACCTTCCTCCTATCCCTTATCTGAAACATCCGATTCAAAGTCCGTTTGCTCTTCTTATTACTTACTGCCCACTCATTCACTTTGTCACAGCAGTTCAACTCTTCAGACACATCATCTCTCATCACTGTGCGACCATTCTCTTCTGCGACTTCCGAGTAATCGTAATCGTCCTCGTCTCGTCGCGATATCGGGAACTGGCTCGGACTGTGCACTCCAAACACGAAGGGGCCGTCTCTTTCGGGCACACGGGCCGCGAACCCGTTCGCTGGAGTCGCAGGCTTAGCGTAATGCACTACCGGAGCACGATACTGATTCGAAAGGTAGGCATCTGACGCCTGCGGTTCGAACCTAAACACTAGTTCGGCTTCCCTGCGGTCCAAACTCAAATCAGGAGTAACTTTGTCTTGAAAGTATCCTACTTTCTCACGTGCTCTCGCTTCCTGAAGTCGCCTTTCGAGTTCGACGTTCGATGGTTTCCAAAAATCAGGTCGGTATTCGTAAGGGTTAGCTGCAGGCAGATTCCTCGACGCGGGCAAGGCTCTATGCGGGCCTGTATCGCGGGGAGGTGCGCGTGGTGGGACCATTAGAGGCTTTTGCGGTTCCGCCAACAACGGTCGGCGCGCCGAGAGGTTTGCGTTTCTGTTAAACATAATCCCTTCTAAACTGGGAGACATTTGCACTGTCACAACTGGTTGCGTACTAAGAAATTAACACTGTATGCGTTCGCGCACATAACTCACGCGATGTAACTGCAATAGATCGCGGTTTGTCGAGCGTACGGGGTCGAGCAGTGGCGTGCTCTCACTTCGAAGTATAAAACGCGACTGCCGCGGTCGGTGGCGCTCGGCTCGGCTTGGCTGGCGGTAGCCGCGCGCCCCTCACCCGGAGAAATGACCTGTTGCTTCTGTTGCCTTCCTTACCTGTTCAGGTACAAACGACCGTTTCGCGAGTAAAGCGCAGCTGCTGCCCGCTAACAAAATAACAAAGCCCGTCATATGGCGATGCCAGCCGCCTCACATAACCCGCAAGGAAATTCATATTCATTCACGATATCCAAAGATGAATGAACGACAACGTGTTTTGTTTACCAAATGTTTTATGTTTATATATAAGGAGTACCTACCCAGTCCTACGTCCTTAGTGAATTCATTATGTGTACCTATTGGTATGGTTGAGTTATTGACAGCGTCAGTAATTGTTAAGACGCGAAGGTCCTATGGCATAGGTTTTCGTTTAGGTGTGAGAGCTCACTTGCTTGATAGCTTGGGTTCGATTACCCGGTCGGGCAAAGCACTATTGTTTATTTTGTACGAAACTCTCAGTAATGTGGCAGGCATCGGCAATGGGCTCACTCACCCCATATGATGTGGGACCACAAATAGGTGAAACGAGGTTGTGGTACATCTCTGCTTACCCTCTCGTAAGTAGGCGTAAGTAGGTGTATAATAGAAAAACTGGATTACCACGTCGAGATGTGCTTATACGTTGCCTTTTTTAGGGTTCCGTAGCCAAATGGCAAAAAACGGAACCCTTATAGATTCGTCATGTCAGTCTGTCTGTCCGCCCGTATATCACAGCCACTTTTTTCAACATAACATAACATAAACTCACGCCTATATCCCCGAAGGGGTAGGCAGAGGTGCTAGCACCCACATTTCGCCAGTTTATGTTTAGGTCCCAATGTAATAGGTGGCGAGCCTATTGCCATTAACCGGGCACTTATAAACCTGCGATAAATACACAAATAACTTCGAAAAGCATCGAAAAGTCATTGGTGTGTGCCATGGTAATACCTGGGATCGAACCCGAGACCTCGTCTCAGCAGTCCTTTACCCATACCACTAGGCTACCACTCTTTTCCGAAACTATAAGAACTATACTGTGGAAACTTGGTAAGTAGATGTATTATGTGAACCGCGTTAAGATTTTCACGCAAAAATAGAAATAAAACAATAAATTTTGTAGGTAAATACTAAATAGACCTGAAAGTAAAAAAATATTTTTTTATCAAATCCATACGTGTGTGGTATCTATGGATAGGTCTTCAAAAATGATATTGAAGTTTCTAATATCATTTTTTTCTAAAAGGAATAGTTTGCGCGAGAGACACTTCAAAAGTGGTAAAATGTGTCCCCCCCCCCCCCCCCCCCCCTCTGTAACTTCTACGTAATTTTCTAAGAGAATGATACAACATGGATACAACAAAAAAAAATATATATGATGATTGAACGAGATCTAGTTAGTAGTTTTTTTTTAATACGTCATAAATCGTAAACCGCAATTTACCTTTCATTCAATCAACTCAAATATAAAAATAAAAATAAAAACATTTTTATGTTACTTGCTGCTACGGAACCCTTCATGGGCGAGTCCAACTCGCACTTGGCCGTTTTTTTCATACGGTCACGTAAATATGACTTCACCTGGTCTGATGGTAACCTAAGCCTGAAGGTAAAGTCTCAGGAATGAGGGTCACCATTACAGACACCGATAATGCTATAATGGTGGCCCACAGCTTGACGGCCTCATCAGATGCTTTTTCACGCCCCGCAAGAACCCGGAAGACGGAAACACGTATGCTGGTAAAGAATTCTTCTGAAATGCAGTAGAATTCTCTACAGATCCTTGTCTGTCAATCAGACCTTGGTGGGGCCCCATATCGAGATGTTTTTTTCTCTCTCGTTTAAGTCTCTTTTTTTGGGTATAATTTATTTTTTAGATAAAAAAGTCTCAATGAGAAAGAATTTATCGTACACACAGACTCAGTTTATTAAAATTTCTATCAAGGCTATTATGTCATCCATATTAGCATTTCACTTATTGCATTTTCTTTGCTTGTGTGTTAAGGGTCTGTGAAAAAGTGTTTTCTGTTATCTAGAATATAATGTATCTATGGTACAAGAACAGCATAAGGCAATTTTCAATGTCATCAGCCTTTGAAATTTGAAATATGTCACTAATCGCCATGCTCGATGTCGAATGTTGCGGTTCAGAATAGCTTTTATTATGTTTCTTAGCATATTTACCAGGGATAAGAAGAGATGAGATAGCATTAAAGCACTGTTCAGAAAGAGATGCAAGATGCAGAACATTTTTTTTGTGTTGATTGAACTGTCAAAGTTGACTGAATATTCTGAATAAGGTTAGGTTTACAAAATTTGTTTTATTTATAATTGCGTATTACTTGTATGGTAGTGCCATTTATACCCTAATTTTAAGAAACTACACCAAGAGTGCAAGATGGCCAAATTCAAATTGAGTAAGTAGAGCGAATTGAACTTATATAACACAAGATATCGTAAGATTCCACATTGGACTAATGAATAACGCCGTCGTTTCATTTCTATATTCAATTGCATAAACTTCATGTTTCATGAGGTTTCATGTTGTTGTTTTTTATTTAAAAAGTAAATGAGTTGGTTAGTAGAATATATTCGGTTCATTTGAGAGCAGGCACTATAACACATCTTATTTAAAATGGTTGTACTTGCCAATTCTTTTTGAGCTATTTAATGTATAAAGATCTGTATGTCCCTATACCTTTGTAAAAATGGATTAGATCTGCACTAAATCTCCAGAGGCGAATTACACAATCGTATCAGTTTAAGCCTAGTCAAAATATCATTACGAAATATGTTTTTTCAATAATGTATTCTTATATGGATTTAGATATCATTTATTTATTTCAATAAAAATAAATATAGGTTTAATGTTACATATTAAATGACTGCTAGTGTACCTGTTCCCTATTACCACTACATACTATCAAATATTTCCTTTCAGAGAAACCATCAAAGAGGCAGCCGGCTCGTCTCCGCTACAAAATAGAAAAAAAAGTAAAAGAGCACAACAGAAAACAGAAAAAAGAAGCAAAGAAGAATCCCAAGTCTAAGAAAAACAAACCAATTCAAATTCCAAATGGATGTCCATTCAAAGAGGATATTCTTAAAGAGGTCGAGGCAGTCAAGAAGCATAAGGAAGAAGAAAGACAGAAAAGGAAAGAGTTAGCAAAGCAAGAGAAGCAAAAGAAAATGGATGAAAAGAAAAATAGTACTGCTAGTATGGATACTATGGTGAGGTTACTTTTTTATGAACACATTGGGTGTGTGAGGCCCACCAAGATCTTTGGGGCCCAATTCAATCTCACCTGCAAGTGGGTACACCTGCTTATTCATAGATGAGGCTCTGAAGATCTTAGTGGGGCCCTATACACTCTGAGATTCACTGTATTAATAAAATATAAATATATGGTTATTTTGAATTTGCTACTGTAACAGTAATTATAAAAAGAGTGTAATTGTAGTTAGCGCCATCTGTGGACACAGTAGCAACTACTGCGAATGCCTCGATGTGGCTGACTGTAGTTGTTGATTCTCGCATTACCTATATCTCTAACTAAAATTAAATTATTATTTTCTTTATAGGTAGCCAATGCCACAGCTAGAGGGAAAGTACATGAAGCATTCAAAAGTGACGAACCTTCAAATGATGTGGAGTTTGGCAAAGAAAGGAAGAAGGAGAATTCTCTGAAGACTTACTATAGGGAGTTCAAGAAGGTGATCTCTGAAGCCGAAGTTGTTTTAGAGGTGGTAGATGCAAGAGATCCTTTAGGTGAGAAATTTATTTTATTTGACCTAGCTTTTCCTGTGACATACAGAAACCTGTTCTTTAAACTTGTATTAAAGTTAGAAATCTGTTGATTTTACTGACTTTGTAGAAAAAATGAGACAAAATACCACTTTGTAAATTGTTTCAGTTTCTGTTTCATAACTAAGTGAAGTAGAAAAGCTCTGACAATATCTGAGACATAAGTTTGTTTGGTTCAAAGAATGAAAGCGAGTGATTTTTTTTATTCCATATGCATTTTCATTCTTGTACAATGCTTTTTGGTTTTGGTTAACACCCTGACTCAGAGCAATCCAACTTATGTTGTTTGACCATGGTTTATTGTAAGTACTACCCAGTTGGGCAACTCTAGATTTGAATGAGCTACCCTGTACACCTTATTTCCATATTATAGTATATGTTTTACTCAATTATAGCATTAAACTAGTCTCTAATAAAAATCATCAAATCAATCTTAATACATCCTCAGGTACACGATGTACACAAGTAGAAGAAGCAGTTCGCGAAGCCGGCAAACGTCTGGTCCTTGTCCTCAATAAAGCAGATCTAGTGCCCCGTGCTAACCTCGAGGCCTGGCTCAAATACTTGCGCCGATCAGCCCCAGCCGTACCTTTCAAAGCGTCGACACAAGATCAGCAGCACAACCTCGGCACTAGGAAAATGAAGCATGTTATTAAGGAAAAGCAAATGAAAGGTGAGATTTGGGCATTCCGTTGCGTCGAGTGAAATCCTCACTTGGGCTCGTTACAGCGGACGTCTTTGTAATAATGTTGGGACAGTGTTGTAGTGTATGGGTTCCAACCAAGATCGTCAGGGACCAAGTCAATCTCACCTAATAGTAGGTGCACCTGTTAAACAATGGACGAGGCTCTGGTGCAGACTTTCCTCTCGAGGTTGTGAAGTCGAACGGCAGTCGCCCTCGTAAAAGCCAACAAACCGTTCTATGTATAATATGTATGTATTTACAAAAATGGAAAGTATATAAGTATGTTTATCTGCATTCTGGAACCCATAACACAACTCATACTTTGGGTTTAGAAAGCGCTGAGTAGACGGCAGTTGCTCCCGTGAGAACCAAAATAAACCAAGAAACCGAGTTGTCGCGCATATAAAATTAAACTATTGTATTACATTTTAGGCTCAGCCAGCGTTGGTGCAGAGCTGTTAATGGGTCTGCTAGGAAATTACTGTCGCAATAAGGGCATAAAGACCACGATCACCGTTGGAGTGGTCGGATTACCAAATGTTGGCAAGAGCTCCATCATCAACAGCTTAAATAGGTCCAAAGCTTGTAATGTTGGCAGCACTCCTGGTGTTACTAAGTAAGTGATTCAAATTATATATTTTGATATTGTTAACTTAGAACATTTCATATTGTCAAGAGTGGAATGAAAGAGGAATGTAATGTTTTCAGGGACCATTTTTCTATGAGGATATCTGAGGTATCATTAGAATCCTTAAGTCATCCTGATTGACACTGGCTGTATATTTTTGGAAAAAGTTATTGGCATAGCGGTCGTTTTTTATTGTATTAATTAATTGATAGTAAGATCAGTAAGCTTACACAGATACCGAAACGACTCGCGCTTGTATAAACCTGATAAAGTAAGCACCGTAGGCGTCTTCTACACGCACATTCTATTACAGGGGCCTAACCACGATGTACAGCTGGGGGAAAGAGACGGAGCTATACACGGTGTATAGTTCCATTTCTTTCCCACAGCTGCCATGCCCGAAACTTAATTATTTAAAGCGCGTCGTGGTTAGGCCCTGGGGCGAAGTTCCTCGCGATTTTATATTCCGTGAACTAGTGTCTAAATCATATACTAGCTGATGCCTACGGCACGCAATCAAACATACGGCAGGTTTAAAGGCAGGGCGGGTTTTAAGTCTGACCAAGACATTTCTAATAGAAAAAACCGTATCAAAAGCCGAGTAGTCTTTGCGTTCATCGCGAACAAACAGACAAGAATTAAAAAGAAAAAATGTATAAAATGTGTTCAGAATCATTTAACATAACCCAAGTTTTTTTTTTTCAATATCTTCAATGTGCAGACACGACTAATTAACAATTTTATGAAAGAAAAAATATAATATGTAAAGGACAAAACTTCTTTCTTATTCTCAGACAAATGCAAACTGTCCAATTAGACTCCAAAATCAAGATCCTGGACAGTCCGGGGATAGTGTTTCACTCTGGCCCAGAGAGCGACTCGTCCGTAGCTCTGAAAAACGCGGTGCGAGTGGGAGCCCTAAAAGACCCACTGACCCCTGCCTCCGCCATCTTGCAGCGGGCTCACAAGCAGACGCTAGTAGAGTTGTATTGTGTCCCCGAGTTCAACACACCTCAGGTGAGTGACCATATTTTTATTCATTCGAGCGCCAAACCTAGTTGAATCCACAATTAAAATTTAGAGCTCTGGGTCCGTTTTCCTTCAACTTATTTTGTTCATTTTGGCTTTCACGGGACCGACTGCCATCTGATCCCCGAACGACAGCCTGCGGCGGAGGCTTGCAGGTGAGGTTGGCTTGGCTCCGAAGATCATTGGTGCAATGGTTGATGGTTTAAATTATAATTAAATTTATGACTTTATTTTGGTTTTGTTACAGGAGTTCTACGCGCACCTGGCGTCTCGTATGGGCAGGTTCAAGAAAGGTGGCGTGCCAGATCAGGAGGCAGCTGCCAGGATATTGCTGAACGATTGGAACACGGGCAAAGTACGTATTCAGTAGGCCTAGCATTAAACGTAAATCCGCAATTGCTGACCGAAGTTTTGGCCAATCGGTATCAAGTAGCAATCGGTACCATGAAACGCACTTATTCCGCAGTCAGCATCTTTCTATCGGCGGTAACTTTTACCAGAACCCTGAAAATTAGATCTTTCCTTAAGTTTGCCGTATGTTATTACTTCCCAGAATTCGTTCCTTATCAGCGGTACTATCGAATGGTGTAATAATACAGGGTGTGTTTTTTTTCATAATCAATGGGTTTTATTTCTGAGGAGCCCGATTTTGATGAAAACTAAAGCTGCATCATTTGGATTTTATAAAATCGATATTCCCAGCCAGTAATCAAACCCGTTAATTTTGGATATTATAGAGCTCAAGAAAAGAATAAATCACTGTTTTCTCTCTTAGCTTTGGCAGGGTAGTTGTTTTTCTTTCAATTATATTATTTGTCTATGTATTTATATATTTCTTTATTTATTTATATAATCGTGGGTGTGTAATTCACCTCTGCCTACCCCTTCTGGGATACAGGCGTGAAGTTATGTTATGTTTATTTATATATTTGTCCTATCTATTTTATTTGCAGGTGAGATACTTTACGGTGCCTCCAGAGACGGCTGATGCAGACGTGCACGTAGACGCTAAGATAGTGTCTGCGATCGCTCAGGAGTTTGACATCAACTCGTTCGAAGCGATGGAGACGGAGGCCATCAACGAGCTGGCCACACATGATACTGGGGTTGAAGGCATTAAGGTATATTAAACAATGGTTATCTAGCTATCTATTTTATCTCGGGTGTAGAGTGCCTTACCAACATCCTTGCGGCCCATGCAAACCTCACCTGCAAGTCAGTGCACCAGCTAAACAGTGGACGAGGCTCTGGCGCACGCTATCCTTCTAGGGTTAGGCGGCCAGATGGCAGTCACACACAAAGGTCCACCAATAAGGTCACATGTTCTTATTTCTCCAGTAAAAATCCGTTTAAGTAAACTGGCTTCTCATATATTTTTGTTAACGATAGTCATTGAGTAAAACGATTCTAATCATCGGTGAATTCTGCTCTCATAAGTCGCACTATTCGTTGAAGAAAAGCGTAAATTTAAAATGTGCGATTTTTTTATTTATTTATTTATTTATGTGTATTATATTTTATATACTGATTGAAGAGAAAACCATTGATAACTTATACAACGTTTATTACAGAGTTCACAATTTTTAATAATGACCAAAGACAAGACAATTGTAGGTTACCTTTTTAAGTGATGCAGAACCATAGAGTAATTAATACAAAATAACATAACAATGTGTACACACACAATCAGATATAAAAATACAAAAATGGAAAAAGTAGTACAGAGGCTCTGCTTATTTCTTAAAAAATCTCTTCCCGCAGACCTGCGAGAGGAGAGTTTGAAAAGAAGAGAGTAAGGTAACAGTGTGTGGGGAAGACAGGTTTTCAGGAGAGAAAAAAATAATACTGTCTTATTACAGTCCTACGAAAGCTATATGCATATAAATTTCACATTACATAGCCTAACATTCTAGCCTACGCTTTTCTGCCTTGAATATTGTGAAGTATGGTCGGCCCTCAGAAGTTGCTGAATACTAAAAAATACAAACGATCTTTACATGGAAATAAATCAATAAATAATTGAGATAATTAGTTTTATTAATCTTCAAAGGACAAATTTTACATTTTCGAATTTTGTTTATTATTCATCAATGGTGGTAGAGTCAAGCAACAGTCATTTTGGCCGTTGCATGAATGGGCCGACTCGACCGGGGAAGCACCACCCTCTCACAGAATATCGACGAAAAGTAACAGTATTTGAACTGTTGCGTTCCGTTTGGTGAGTGAGAGTGCCGGAGCCCTAAATCCTTTCCCATCCCCTCCTAAACTCCTTTCCCATCCCCTCCTAAACTCCTTTCCCATCCTCTTTCCTTTACAGGGTCGGCAGCGCGGGTGTGACGCCACTGGTGTTGCACACGTCCATAGGCCGCGGTAACCGCTTTCTATCAGGTGGGCCGTGTGCTTGTCTGCCACCTTAGTGGTATAAAAAAAAAGATCGATGATTTGAATTGTGTTTAGCTAATACCAATCGTGACTGTATATGTTTATATTTTTACAGATATCAAGCACAGGCCCAGTCAAAGCAACTTTAGAAGACACCATGCAAGTAGACGACGCAGAGGAGTCAAGTCTACTTCCCAAGTCTGTAAACATAAGAACAAAACTAGAGAAAGGCAACAGAGGTAAAGGAAAGGAGAAGACCAAGGCAGACGCAGAGATGCAAATAGAAGGCAACACTAAACAGAATCAATTAAAAAAGAAGCAGTTCAAAAAAGAAAAAAAAAAGAAAGAAAAAAATGAGAAGAAAGCTGTGAAATTGGCTGATATATTAGAAAATGTTAAACTTGACGCTTATGACAAAGACAAGGACTACGTTTTCCAAGATGATTTTTCACCTCGAATCTGTGATCCTTAATAAAAAATAAAATAATATGCTGATGTTATTTTAAATTTATTTTTTTACTTAATCCCTACTAATATTAGAAATGTGAAAGTAACTCTGTCTGTTACGCTTTAACGCCTAAACCACTGAAACGACTTTGATGGAATTTGGTACAGCGATAGAGTAGAGCTTGGGGAAGGAGATGGGTTATGTTTGGCCGCGATAACAGACTAGCTAGACAGCTAGTTTATCATAATATTAATCATAACGTATGGCTACGACACAGAGGTTAAGAATCATAAGGTCACCCATCCTGAAACTGATCTGCCTAGTACTGTTTAACCTTGCAATGTCTTATCATTTGCGATTGTAATAAACCTTACTTGGGTCGTTACCCGACGCAGAAATGGCCATTAATAATTTTTAAGACTTATTTAGTATTGTGGTTTAATTATTCACTGTTTAAATGCAGCGATAAGTGATAGCTACCAACAAAAATATTTTAATTACTCTATGGCGACGAACAAAAGGCAGTTAAATTCGATGTGGAATTGCAAAATGTCAGTATACCTACAATAATGAGACCAATATCTTATTTAACACTATATGACAGACAAGCATACGGCCCAACTGATGGATGGATCCTATAAAAACCTTCGCATGCCTTTCTTGAAGAACCCCTTATCGTAGTCGCTTGAGAAAACCACAGTAGTTATATACCCAAAACTATAAATTTCATTGAATATCAAAATCATTTATTCTGTATACCATTAAAATTACACCGGACTAAACCGGACTCCGGCAAGAAACAAAATGGGCCTTTTTTTGGTCTATTTACAAACATGTTGCATAATGCAGCTAGTGATTTTATAAGGAAGAATAAAATTCTTGACAACATCGCCTTCTATACCGAGACTTGTAACTGGGTTTTCAGATGTCCACAATTTGTTTATCAAAGAAAGACTGTTTTTGCTGTAGCATTTTCATCAAGCAGACAAAATAATATAGGTACATAATATTATATTTATATACCTACCATTATTTTCATGATTAAGATTGTTTTTTCGCGTTCCGAAGTTCTTTTGGGCGAAACCGCGAAGGGGAACCGATAAAAAGGACAGACTCGTTCAAAACAGGACTTATGGGCACTTTAGTGTACTATGACGTGGACTAATTATTGCTTACCAACACCGATGAAGATAGTATAATAACTGAGAATGGGCTGTGTGTGGCATTATCGAATGTATTGATAAAAACTAATTATGTACCTAATCATAATAAATAACATAAAGTAAGATAAGGTATTAATTGGAGGAAGTTAATGTATTTTTTTAGGAAATTTGGGCAATCTCTGCTTGTGTCATTGGTTCTGCCGTAGTTTATTATGCGCTTATGTTCATGTGCGTGTCTTGGTCGATTCCCGGGTAAGATAAAGTGTTATTGGCTTTTTATTGGTATATGCCGTCCTGGCTTCGCCCGGTACAATTATAGCACCTTAACCGTGGATTTCCTATACGAGTACACACCTTGAAATAAAACTGGAAAAATATTGAATTTGTCCTCTGAAGATTACAAAAATAAATAAAAGGTCCATCAATTTTAACAATGTCTTACAGTGTAAATAAAGAAAAAATAAAAAAAATAAAAAAATTGAAAATTAAGGTCAATTTTGGTACTTACAAGTTTTTTATAGATAATGATACGGTAACCTCGGTATGCTCTATGGGCAACCTTACGCCCCCGCTGGCCGGCGGGGGCCGGACACAATAAAAAAATATGGTACTTATAATATGAAGCTAAAGAGTTTGTTTGTTTGGTAGAACGCACTAATTTCAGGAACTACTGGTTCGAATTGAAAAATTCTTCTTGTGTTCGATAGTCCGTTTATCGAGAAAGTTTATCCTACTAATATTATAATTGCGAGTTTGTAAGTATGGATGGATGGAAGGATGTTTTTCATTCTTTCACGTTAAAACTACTGTATGGATCTTAATGAAACTTTACAATAATATAGCTTATACATCAGAATAACATATAGGCTACAATTTATAAAAAATATCGTCCGAAATATGACGATAAGTAAGTACATTACCACTCTTGTAGCGTCATTATATGGCGGTTCTAACTCTTATTTCGCTACTATAGCGCAATTGTAGAGCTGATACCCTTATAAAAAGTGCCTATTTTGGGGTAAGAGTAGCGCTATAGCAGTTTATACGACTGCTGTACGGCCTATCTATAAAGCTAATGCCGTAATCAACAACCTCTTAACGGCCACAGTAGAGCTTCTTAAAGCGCTTGTGTGCTACTTGGGAAATCCCTTCGGATACCCCCCCGCCGGCCAGCGGGGGCGGTTATATCGGGCGGCGGCCCACGCGCTCGCGCTCCGCACCATTGCCGCAATCATGCTGCCGAGCGAGAGGACTCCCACCCCGATGGCTGCCACGAGGTCACGCCTCGGCACCTTGTGAGTATGTACCTATGTATGTATGTTTGTTGCTCTTTCACGCAAAAACGGCTGAACGGATCTGGCTGATATTTGATATAGGGATAGACCATAGTCTGGAATAACACATAGGTTACTGTTCATCCCGGGAATAGGTTCCCATGGGTAGCGGGAACGGGATCAGAATTCCACGCGGGCGGAGCCGCGGGCAACAGCTAGTAGGCTATATATCATCACGGTAGACCTGAGCAGTTATCATAAATGTTAACATATCGGGCAAATTTCCATACAATATTGTAAAACTATAAATTACGGCCATCTATGGGTAAAATTGGTGCTACGGGGGGCGCGAGCGCGTGGGCCGCCGCCGCCACCTGCGAGCATGTAATGCTAGCGAAGGAGACGGCGCGGCGGAGCGCGCCCGGGAGAGATTTAGAATCCCCCCGGCCCGCTGAGCCCGCAACATGCTCGCCGCGCGTCGCAGGCGACTCAGGCGCCGGAGGTCGCTTAACGACCTCCGTCCTCCATGAGCGCAGGCCTGGGGGTGGCATGTGAGCCGCCTGTCACCCCGGCGGAGGGGCATCCGAGGGGAATTCCGCCCGAAAAAATAAAAATAAATGGTGCTACGGGGGATCGAAGTCTGTCACGGGCGAAGCCGTGGCATAGCTAGTTGACAATACCATTAGAAGTTGTTGTAATTCGTCTCAAGATTTTGTTAACCTAGGTGCATAGTTAGTTAGTTAGTAGTTATCTACAGGTGAAACTAAGATGTCGAAACTCGATGATATATCGTCGAAGGACGCGGTTACTCATACTCATTGCTTAAATTTATATTCTCTAATGCATATAAGTAATATTAGTCGGTGCAAGCCCGACATAACCGCCCCCGCTGGCCGGCGGGGGGGTATCCGAAGGGATTTCCGCACGATAAAAAAAAAAAAAAAAAAAGGTACCTACTTATGCCAGGAGTCAAGCCAATCGTACGTAAAGTGTTAGGTACGTATAGCACAGACGGGGACACCGTGGTTCCCAAACCCGAGGGGGCCATCTCGAAACCGGAGATGGCCCAGGGTCATTCGGGGTGCGAGGGATATGCTCTATGGGCAACCTTACACCCCGGCGTCTTAAGACCCGAGACGGCGTGCGGTTTTAGTCTGTTCAAGCCCGACATAACCGCCCCAGCTGGCCGGCGGGGGGTATCCGAGGGATTTCCGCACGAAAAAAAAGGTACGTATAGCACAGAATTCTGTGCCTATAGGCACATCACTCTAGTTCATCAAGAATACAAAAATTTAAAATCAACTCGGATTCAGTTACGAGTAGGTAGGTACTTTTAGTTTCGAGAACTCGCTGTCCTTCCTTAGGAAGGTATACCTACATCTCTTAGCAGTGCCGGCCTTCATCTTCGTCAAGACTGGCTTTAAGCTTCCTCTGGTCGACGTTTTCACTTCACGTAGATAATAGTGAATAGGTACAATAACACGCTGTCGTGCGGTGTTCCACAGGGATCGGTCCTGGGGCCGCTCCTGGGGAACATCGGATACTACTGGGTGCTTCGCGGTGAGCTCGTAGGCGGTGCCGCCGTCACGTGCTACGCGGACGACTCGCTCGTGACGGCGTGCGGGGCGACGTACCGCGAAGCGACCCTAAAGGCCACGACCGCGGTTGCCCAAGTCGTTGAGCGGATTCGGCGGCTGGGTCTCGAGGTGGCTCTGCATAAAACCGAGGCCCTGTTCTTTCATGGGCCTCGGAGCAAGCCACCCGAGGGATCCAGTCTCATTATGGGAGGAAATCGCATCGGCATCAAGCCCCAAATGAAATATTTGGGGCTCGTGCTCGACGGCCGATGGGACTTCGGAGAGCACATCCGAAGTCTGGCCCCCAAATTGAAGGGCACAGCTCTTGCTCTGGCTCGGCTGTTGCCCAACATGAGGGGGCCCGATGACTCCTGCAGGAGACTCCACGCGGGGATCGTGCGGTCCATGGCCCTGTATGGGTGCCCAATATGGGCGGAGGCCCTGAGGACCAGAACTGTGCGGATGCTGCGCGCTCCGCAGCGAGTTATGGCCATCAGGGTCATCCGCGGGTACCGCACGATCTCCTTGCCGGAACTCCGCCATGGGACCTGGAAGCGAGAGCCCTTTCGCAACTGTACCAGTGGCGAAAGGAGGCACGGGAGCAGGGATGGAACCCCGAGCCTCGAGAAATCGAGGCCGTGCAGTCCCAGCTCCGCCAGGCCATCATGGTGGAGTGGAAGGAACGACTTGGGCGACCAAGCGCATAGGGCACGCCGCAATAGCGGCGGTAAGGCCCATCATGGAGGATTGGCTGGAGAGGCGACACGGAAGCCTCTCGTACCGACTGACGCAGGTGGTCTCCGGGAAGGGGTGCTTCGGGGACCACCTGCATCGTATCAGGAAGGAGCCAACGCCTGAGTGTCATCACTGCGACGCGAGCGAGGACTCAGGGCTGCACACGCTGGCGGACTGCCCGGCGTGGGAGGCGCCGAGGCGTGACCTCGTGGCAGCCATCGGGGTGGGAGTCCTCTCGCTCGGCAGCATGATTGCGGCAATGGTGCGGAGCGCGAGCGCGTGGGCCGCCGCCGCCTCCTTCTGCGAGCATGTAATGCTCGCGAAGGAGGTGGCGGAGCGCGCCCGGGAGAGACTTAGAACTCTCCGGCCGGACCGCCGAGCCCGCAACTTGCTCGCCGCGCGTCGCAGGCGACTCAGGCGCCGGAGGTCGCTTAACGACCTCCGTCCTCCATGAGCGCAGGCCTGGGGGTGGCGGGTGAGGCCACCTGTCACCCCACCAGAAGCAGGCCGGGACGGTGGGGCGACTAGCGCCCCTCCCCCAAACCGGGGCAAGACGGGGACACCGTGGTTCCCAAACCCGAGGGGGCCATCTCGAAACCGGAGATGGCCCAGGGTCAGTCGGGGTGCGAGGGATATGCTCTATGGGCAACCTTTCACCCCGGCGTCTGTAGACCCGAGACGGCGTGCGGTTTTAGTCGGTTCAAGCCCGACATAACCGCCCCCGCTGGCACGCGGGAGGGTATCCGAAGGGATTTCCGCACGATAAAAAAAAAAAAAAGGTACAATAACACGCTGGGGTGCTTGGTTGGGGACCTCCACGCGGTGCACCCTGGGCAACGGAAACGGCAGCGCCTCTCTCCTAGGGTGGGAGAGACGCTGCCGCCTACGGCCAACTCCGGGCGAGGCGAGGACGGCCCTGTTGAGGGCTGTTCGGAAGCTTTCCACGTGTCCCTCTGATTAGCAAATGGCACAGTGGAGAGCAAGTAAGGGGGCCATCTCGAAACCGGAGATGGCCCAGGGTCAGTCGGGGTGCGAGGGATATGCTCTATGGGTAACCTTACACCCCGGCGTCTTAAGACCCGAGACGGCGTGCGGTTTTAGTCGGTGCAAGCCCGACATAACGGATTTCTGCACGAAAAAAAAAAAAAAGGTACAATAACACGCTGACGCGTGATGTCATTTAGCCGATATTTATTTAAATATTCTCCGAAAGAATAACGGAAATACCGACCTAATGTAGGTATTATTCACTTGAAGAAATTTCCCGCTTCAGTATGTTTCAATTCAAACAACATCTGATACACAATATTTATCTTTGCAGATTTGTTTCATGGAATAACTCGCTCCTTGTAGCGTAGAACTGCAGCTATACCGGCTACGGCCTTATAGTAAATAGCTGTCCGCGGCTCCGCCCGCGTGAAATTCAGATCACGTTCCCGCTACCCATGGGAACCTATTCCCGGGATGAAAAGTTGCCTATGTGTTATTCCGGACTATAGTCTATCGCTGTACCAAATTTCAGCCAGATCTGTTCAGCCGTTTTTGCGTGAAAGAGCAACAAACATACATACATACTCAAAAACTTTCGTGTTTATCATATTAGTCTTCAGGGACTTCAGTGGTAAAGTGCTCCATCGACAAAGTCAATTATTTTTTTCTATAATTAAAAAACGGTTTACACTGCATATGCGCGGCCCGTCTCCTGGTAGGTAGGTAGGTCATCAGCCTCGTCTCATCACCATCTCGGCCTCCTCAATATACAACATCCTAACTTTAATCGTTGGGTAACGGGCCATCAGGCGCAATCACCATGCCCTGGTTGGAGAATTCTCCCTTTGTGTTGGAGGAGTATCACACCTCGTTCCTCTACATAATAAATAGGTGCCTGACGATCATGAACGTGACTCACGAACGCCCATTGTTAACTTCATTATAATACATTAATATTGAAGTTTACATCTAAACGTGACTCACAGCTGATCAAGCGAACAGCGTGGTTAAAGGGTGTCAGAGGCTGTTCTGCTGGTACAAAAATTGTGGCACCAGCTCGCAAGTCACCGTTCACCCCACGCGATAGGGTGCGAGCCTATTGCCGTGATGGGACAGACACAAAGAGCCAGTAAGCTCTAACTGTCTCGTAACTAAGGTTACTAAACAGTACTGGAGGGAGGCTACCCCACACAGATGCAGATGGTACCCCACTCGACCCTGAATATCCCTCAGACGACTTGCTATAGAGGATGTTTATGGAATGTTAAAAAAGTTATTCATTGTTTCCGTAGTTCGCAAGAATTACGGTAGATGGCTCCAACGTCGCCGTCAGACGTATAGAATATATCGGAGAATTTCGAATATCTGGGACGTGTCTAGATAGCTCAGCTGGTCAGATCATTCCCCCTGTAAGGGACTGGTCGCGGGTTCAAGTCCCGTCCTAGATGTTCTCTTTTTCCGATCTAAATCTTTAGAAAAAAGTAAGCATAAAAATGCTTAAAAAATTTAATTGAATCCCGTTTTAGATGTTCTCTTTTTCCGATCTAAATCTTTAGAAATAGGATAGAGTCATACGCCCTATATAGCTCCATATACATACATATTTAGGGTGTATAGGTGCCTTTTTTTTTTTTCGGGGGCGGTTATGTCGGGCTTGAACCGACTAAAACCGCACGCCATCTCGGGTCTTCAGACGCCGGGGTGTAAGGTTGCCCATAGAGCATATCCCTCGCACCCCGACTGAACCTGGGCCATCTCCGATTTCGAGATGGTCCCCTCGGGTTTGGAAACCACGGTGTCCCCGGTTTGGGGGAGGGGCGCTAGTCACCCCACCGTCCCAGCCTGCTTCTGCTGAGGTAACAGGCGGCCTCACCTGCCACCCCCAGGCCTGCGCTCATGGAGGACGGAGGTCGTTAAGCGACCTCCGGCGCCTGAGTCGCCTGCGACGCGCGGCGAGCATGTTGCAGGCTCGGCGGGCCGGGAGTGTTCTGAGCCTCTCCCGGGCGCGCTCCGTCAGGGTGTATAGGTACCATTGTTTTTTTTTTTTTTCGCACGGAAATCCCTTCGGTTACCCCCCCGCCGTCCAGCGGGGGCGGTTATGTCGGGCTTGAACCGACTAAAACCGCACGCCATCTCGGGTCTTCAGACGCCGGGGTGTAAGGTTGCCCATAGAGCATATCCCTCGCACCCCGACTGAACCTGGGCCATCTCCGATTTCGAGATGGTCCCCTCGGGTTTGGAAACCACGGTGTCCCCGGTTTGGGGGAGGGGTGCTAGTCACCCCACCGTCCCAGCCTGCTTCTGCTGAGGTAACAGGCGGCCTCACCTGCCACCCCCAGGCCTGCGCTCATGGAGGACGGAGGTCGTTAAGCGACCTCCGGCGCCTGAGTCGCCTGCGACGCGCGGCGAGCATGTTGCAGGCTCGGCGGGCCGGGAGTGTTCTGAGCCTCTCCCGGGCGCGCTCCGTCAGGGTGTATAGGTACCATTGTTTTTTTTTTTTTTTTTCGTGCGGAAATCCCTTCGGTTACCCCCCCGCCGGCCAGCGGGGGCGGTTATGTCGGGCTTGAACCGACTAAAACCGCACGCCGTTTCGGGTTACAGACGCCGGGGTGTAAGGCTGCCCATAAAGCATATCCCTCGCACCCCGACTGACCCTGGGCCATCTCCGGTTTCGAGATGGCCCCCTCGGGTTTGGGAACCACGGTGTCCCCGTCTTGCCCCGGTTTGGGGGAGGGGCGCTAGTCACCCCACCGTCCCGGCCTGCTTCTGCTGGGGTGACAGGCGGCCTCACCTGCCACCCCCAGGCCTGCGCTCATGGAGGACGGAGGTCGTTGAGCGACCTCCGGCGCCTGAGTCGCCTGCGACGCGCGGCGAGCATGTTGCGGGCTCGGCGGGCCGGGAGGGTTCTGAACCTCTCCCGAGCGCTCCGTCAGGGTGTATAGGTACCTAAATGCCTTTTTCTCGCCGGGAACACGGGGCCTTGCCAAGGCGCTCTCTAATAGCAATTCAAAAGCAATACAGTTCAACTGAGGGAGAGAGAGATGGAGCTATACAGCGTGTATCTAACCATCTCCATCACTATCTCTCTCTAGAGAGCGTCTTGGGCAGGCCCCAGATAGGCTAACTGGCCCGAGACTGACGTAATTTATATACTATTAAAAAATTGTAAATTAGTCGTTTCTGGACATTGGAGATATTTAAAAAAAAATACTGGGTTATGTTAAATGAACAATTCTGATCACAAAATTATTTTTTTTAGCTTGTCTGTTTGTTCGCGATGAACGCGAAAACTACTGAACGAATTTTGATGTGGTTTCTATTAGAAAGGTCTTGGTAAGACTTACAATCTGCCGTATGTTTGATTGCAATTGGTTTAGTAGAACCTGGGTTATGACCAAAAAATGATAACCGACTTCCGAGCGGGTTTAGCCGCGGGCATCAGCTAGTTCAGATATAAAAGGTAAAATTAAATACAACCGTCACATAGTCGTGCAGCACCTATATATTCTATTTCACTGATAAGATAAGCCGCAAGGTATGTTGGACAATTACACGCTGCGAGAACGATAAGTTTAAATAATGGCACTTCTAATTCTTTTGCTGAACTCGTAAACCTATCTACCACCAAGGCAATCCAAAAAAAGTTTATAAAATCGAGGGATACAGTTAATTGGGCGTTGCAACTATTATAGGTACATATCTGTCAGCTACTTCCAAAATCTAATCATATCACTCAATAGCTGAAGGATCAATGGATTCGTTACGTTGAGTAAGGGCTGTCATGCATCGCGCACTCTGGACACATGTGGGGTACTGTGCGTCGGAGAAGGAAACGCCGCCAGTTTGAGATCGTTTTTCAAAAATATACCTACCCGTTACGCTGTGTTTTCCACGATCCACGACACGGCCACACATCGATTTTTTTTTTAACTATTATGGTAGCAAACAAGCACACCGACCACCTGATCCACTTAGGGCAGACAGAGACACAACTTACCGTAGAGAAAGTACGTAGTTCCGAGTTGTACATTGTATATCCCCAGTTGGCTTGGTGGGAGAGGGACAGTGTAGTACATATTTCTCATAGTAACATTATCACATTTACCACGATATAAGTTCCAATTAGATATCAAACGTATTAAAGCAATCTTGAACGAATATTGATTTGATAGATGACTGATGGTCCAGGTAGACATCCGCGTTCACTAATAACGCTAAATTTCTTTGTTTTTGAGGCTAATTTACCACTTCCGGGAATCGAATTCAGGATTGCAAATATACGTAGGTAATAAGTACGTATATACATATATGGCGGAACAATCGACTCAGATATTTTCACAGTTTCGAAAGGGAATTCTTCTATAATTTGTTTAAACTTTATTGTTCTTTATTACTTAAGTACCAGTTTTATTGCTAAGTCTAATTAAAACCAAATTAATACATGAATTACCTACCTAAATGAATTTTCAAATTTCAAGGTCGTATTCATACCTAGTTTAATATTATTCAACGTAAGTATAATGTAAATAAGTATCGTGGACAAATTAATATCGTAATTACAGCACAGCTAATCTAAAGAGTCCACGACAGTGCCTATACACGTTACCACAGCTATAGCTTACCTTCTCTTACAAAGGAATTTGGATATTTCGCTCTCTTTCTGATGCCATGTGCAATAGCGATTGGTGGCGGCCGACCTTCTAACGTCAATGCTATGAATGAACTTTCTCAATGATCTAACATAAATGAAATTAAATAGATTTTGAATAAAAATATATGTAAGCTCTTACATATAATTATTTTGTATTCTTATTATAAATCTAGTCGTCACGTTGAGTTGAAATAATCGATAATTTGTAGTAGGTATTTTAAACACAAAATATATCGCATCCAATATATTTGTAATTTCCCGCCGGTTGAATCATGAATTTCCTACTGTGTAGTGTGTTCAAATCCTATTTGCTAATAGTCCGCCAATGGTGGCTTTCCATCTGTCTGCGTAATTTTATGAAAAACGTCAAAGCTTTTTCGGTGTCTCTTTCGCACCTTACTGAATGTACACTACGTTGAATATATCTCTCTCACCTCATTATTTCGTAATAGCATTACGTTTTCTTGCCATCTCTTCCACTCTACAGCAACTTGTTTTAAAGAGAGTGAGATGGTGAATCCGTGAAGCTCACTAACCGGTCGAAGTAATAATAGACTATTCGCCAAATTTTGAAGTTATTCGTGGCCAGTCCTTTGCGAATAGAGGTGGTTGTGTGAATCAAAAATGAAGTCCCTTGTTTTAGCTGTTGTCGGCTTATTGGCATTTTCATCAATAAATTGTGAAGTGTTTTTCGAGGAAAAATTCCTTGATGGTAAGTTATATTTCATTTATTTCAAAGTCTTGATTTCGATATTTAACCAGAGCCGGCTTGCCGCGTGTGCGATCGATTATCTGATCGTTCCATAGCCGGTTTACTTTAGGGCGACTCCAATGTGTTAAAAGAGTATATTTTCCATTTCAGACTCGTGGGAAAATGAATGGGTTTACAGTGAACATCCCGGCAAGGAATTCGGCAAGTTCAAGCTAACTGCTGGAAAGTTCTATAACGATCCGACAGAAGATAAAGGTAGGTGAAGGTGTCCCTTTCAATTATACGATATTACTATCTTATGAAGATTATGCATTACACGAGGCACTAAAATATGGATAGTTATATTGTGTATTAAAATACTTTCTACTCTATATGAATTATTGCAAAGTTCAGTGAACCAAATTACATAGGCGTACCAATTACCGATACTGCCGGTAACGTAATATATAAGTGATATAGATGTTCAATAGATATCCTCAACATTCTGTTATTCTGGTAATTCTCAGGTCTCCAGACTTCTGAGGATGCGAGGTTCTATGCCTTGTCACGCAAATTCAAGCCATTCAGCAATGAAGGCAAACCCTTAGTTGTACAGTTCTCCGTGAAACATGAACAGGACATCGACTGCGGAGGTGGTTATGTCAAGATCTTTGACTGTAAGCTGGAACAGAAAGACATGCATGGGGAGAGTCCCTATGAAATCATGTTTGGTCCGGACATCTGTGGCCCTGGCACTAAGAAGGTAAGAATTGTTTTCACACATAAAATAAACAATGCATGAGAACAATCACTGTATATTGTTTACAAAGATGGGGATCTTCAACAACAATGTCTATTGAATCAACCAAGTTGATTATACTCCTAATATGATGTAATGATGAGATTGCACCAAATACAACTTTTTGATTTTAAAAGCTTCACCAGCATAATAAAACATCTATTCAGTATTGAAGATATACAAACTCATAAATAATAGGCGGTTTATAAAAAATAACTTAATAAACATTTCTCAAAACCATAAAACATGAGTATTTAATTGGCAAATTATAATATTTCCAATTTAATTTTAAAGACTTTTTAAATCGAGATCAGAAATAATATTAATTCGACAATAAAGATACAACAAAACCCAAAAATTATATTCAATTTATCAAAGCACAACAAATATAGTTAAATATATATTTGTATTGGAAAAATATAAATTATAATGACATGGTTGTCATTACCAGATCGTTGTCTAAATTACACATGCAAGCCTATACTCGTACAATGTCAACTGAATGTTTAACTAATAAGTATTGATGGCAGCTATGATAAGATTGAAAACGTATCTGACGCCAACTGACCATTTACCAACTTACCTATCAACAAATCTATGGGAATACTGAACAAGGAAAAAAATCTAATAATATTGTCCACTAACTGTTTCTTGCGGCTTCACCCACCTAGTACTCTGATCCCACACCCATGGGACCCTATTCCACCACTACAGCCTATATACACAATTACGCCGTACATCATTTTATTATATCTCAAAGGGTTTAGGCAGCGTTTTCATTGAAAGTACTCAGACTTATTACTTTACTATTTTCTACCGACACCTCTACCCCTCCACCGATATTATTATATTACAGCAAATGCATACAAAAACTTGTCAAATTATATACTAAAACCTTCCTCGATAACCACTCTATCCATTGGTGGAAACAGCATGAAAATAGATGTAGCAGTTTTTAAGTATATTGCAAACAGACAGACAGACGCGGCAGGGGACTAAGTTTTATAATATTAAGTAATAGTGATGATCAGTGTTTAGCTGCATTTACTCGGCATGATAACAATAATAGACAATATCATTGCATTGGTATGGTTTCGCGAGCTGGTATCCGCAACTCCACGACAAGGCGCGGTTTTTGCGTGAGGATCATTGCATTGTATTATAATATTAGTATAAAAATAAAAGTGCAATATTTATTCACATGTTCATTCTAAATTCAATTCAGATCTCATTATTTCAACTTAGAATGGATGTGTGAATAGTGTACATACTGCGTTGGTAACAAATAAGCTGCTTTATTAATAACTAACTGTTAGTTGCGGATTGTTACCCTAATACCAACCTGTCTGGTGGATTTTCTTAAATTTTCTGTCATATAAATCTTGTCAATATATATGATATACAATACATGAGCCACATAATACAAAATAACCACACAATACATGAATCGTTCAAATTGGTCGAGCCATTCTCGAGTTAGCCACAAAATTAGTGATTATTTTCAGATAAGAAGATTATTTAACATAGGTTTAGTTGTAAAGCTATGATATATTATATTATTGCTTTCCAGACAGCCTCCGTGGCGTGGCGGTATTGAACGCGGCCGCTACGCAGGAGGCGCGGGTTCGATCCCCGCTCAGTGCAAATATTTGTATGAATGAATATGAGTATTTGCATTGGTCTGGTCGTGCCTCGGAGAGCACGTTAAGATGTCGGTCCCGGTTGCCATACGAATATGTATGACAGTCGTTATAGGGGAATTGGGTGAAATGGCCCCACATAGAAGGGCTGATCACCCGTCTGGTCAAACGGCGTCCCCACTGGCAGTAGTAGTAGTAATCATTGCTTTCCAACTAAAAATCCATTTGTTAATATCAAAGGATTGACATTTATATCTGCATTTTAACCAATATTACACTCACCTATTTTTTTGTTTATCTGTTTGCGTGGAATTTGATAACGATCGAGATAATTGATAATTTGATAGTATTCAAGAAAATGCAAAGAAAGATTAAATTTTTTTTTTTCGTGCGGAAATCCCTTCGGATACCCCCCCCCCCCGCCGGCCAGCGGGGGCGGTTATGGTGGACTTGAACCGACTAAAACCGCACGCTGTCTCGGGTCTTACTTAATACGGGTGTAAGGTTGCCCATTATAGAGCATATCCCTCGCACCCCGACTGATGGTATTCGTACCTATTTATAATTATTTTATTTTTCTGTTAAATGGTAACTTGAATTGGCTAGACTGAAAAATATTTCTGTGTAAAATATAATTTGAAATCTGAATTTTACATTTCTTATCAAAACTGTATGAAAGTTCATTTTTAACTGCCATAGTTTACGAGTTGATACGACTTCATTACCAACTACCTATTATCTGCCAATCAACTATACGCGCTTTTTTTACTTCGGTAATGTAACATTGTTTTAATATTTTACACAACGTTTTAGTATTCCTATCTTTCTGTTTAATTGTTTAACAAGTTTAGCGTTCACGTAAAAGTGATATTAAAACGCATGATAAAAATACGACATTCGTATGCTTGTGGTCGGAAATCTCGAAATTAACCGATTGTTTGGCTTGAAATGGTGTTTGGGGTGTACCTAGGGCTCCACCAAGAGCCGGACACGCCAATCTCTCTTGCAAGCCGGTACACCTGCTGGTTGGCAGACGAGGCTCAGACGCGGGCTTTCGTTTCGGGGGTGGGAGTTCAGACGGCAGTTGCTAACATATAAGCCAAATCAAAAGGAGGAGAAGGAGTAAGCAGATCCCGGGTTCCGAGGTGAAACCTGATGCATCCGGGAATAATGCTAAGATAATGGAACGAATTGGTTTGAAATTTTGACAAGTCGTTGCTTTTTTATCTTAGGTTTGTGTACCCATTCGTTTTCTCAATTCACCTGCTAGCCGGCACCTCTGCTGATTAACGGACGAGCAGGAAAGCGAACCCGGTACTCCAAGGTGCAAGCTTGGATGCAAACGGGATTGACGCTGATGATGTTAGCTAAAATTTGAAACATTACAAAGCTGTATTGCATGTTAAATGACTATTTATAGTCATTAACTGTACTGTTATCATTATTCAAAAATGCGTGTTTAATGGTTATAAATGTACGTCATAATCATTATGTGGTATTGTCACTGCAATCTCAACAATTTCATTGCAATGTACTGCGTGATTGCAAAGATACCAAAGAGACTAGTGCCAATTCTGAAAAAAACCTCGTCCGTCAATCAGTAAGTGTACCGGCTTGCACGTGAAGTTGGCTAGGGCCCCAGAGATCTTTATGAGGCCTTATACAACCCTTTCAGGATAATTCAATTAAATTTTTAAGCATTTTGTACGCTTACTTTTTCTAAAGATGTAGCTCGGAAAAATTCAGGATAGTTAACATAAACGAATATTCAATGAGGTGAATGGGTAAATTCGGCAATGGTGCGGAGCGCGAGCGCGTGGGCCGCCGCCGCCTCCTTCTGCGAGCATGTAATGCTCGCGAAGGAGGTGGCGGAGCGCGCCCGGGAGAGACTTAGAACTCTCCGGCCGGACCGCCGAGCCCGCAACTTGCTCGCCGCGCGTCGCAGGCAACTCAGGCGCCGGAGGTCGCTTAACGACCTCCGTCCTCCATGAGCGCAGGCCTGGGGGTGGCGGGTGAGGCCACCTGTCACCCCAGCAGAAGCAGGCCGGGACGGTGGGGCGACTAGCGCCCCTCCCCCAAACCGGGGCAAGACGGGGACACCGTGGTTCCCAAACCCGAGGGGGCCATCTCGAAACCGGAGATGGCCCAGGGTCAGCCGGGGTGCGAGGGATATGCTCTATGGGCAACCTTACACCCCCGCGTCTGTAGACCCGAGACGGCGTGCGGTTTTAGTCGGTTCAAGCCCGACATAACCGCCCCCGCTGGCACGCGGGGGGGTATCCGAAGGGATTTCCGACGATAAAAAAAAAAAAAAAAAAAAGGTGAATGGGTAAATTAAAGGATATTGCATAAGTCTGTTGTCCGGCTTGTCGATTTCACGCGGTTTCTATTGTCTTCATTTCACAATAAATAAATTCTGCACATACCCAATTGTTCAATAAATCAATGCTTCCAAAAGTCAGTGGACCATTAATTTTATTTTATAACAACCAAAAATAACATCTATCTGTACTATTGCCATATAGTCGTGTCTGTAGAGATATTAAAATAAAAAAAACATGGGTTATGTTAAATGGATGATTCTGAAAAAAAAATTTTTTTTTGGAGTTGTCTGTTTGTTCGCATCGTCATCATCTTAGCGTTGTTCGGTTGCATACGAGGCTTTTAGCTTGGAGCCCATTTGTCTGCTAACTCCTTCTCCTTTTAGTTTATCTTAAATGGCTTCTATGGTAGCGAATGCCATGTGACCTCCCTACTCTAAAAGGAAAGCCTGCGCTAGAGCTTTGTCCGTCAATCTGCAGGTATACCGGCTTGCAGCTTAGGTTGGCTTGGGTTCTGAAGGTTCCAAAAACACCAAATGTACAGATTTGTACAATATATCCGTGATTTCGGTAATAGTAATGACTACAAAAGACTTCAGTCTAACATTATATAATTGGTTTTGAAATCTGACAATAATTTAAAATGTTGCCGATGTGAATTCTACGCGTTATGACCACAATATTATCTCTTTTTTTTTTACCGAAGTTACCGTATATTTTTAGTTAAATTTTATACATAATGCGCCCAGGAATTTTTACTTATGTTTTAAAATCACTTAACGACGACCCTGTGGCGTGGCGGTAGAGCATTTTGACTGTTACGCCGGAGGTCGCAGGTTCGATTCCCGTTCAACCCTAATATTTGTATGTTTGAGTATATTGAATATCGGTCTAAGCTTTTCTATGTATAATTATATAGGTATTTACAAAAGAAAATGTATCCAAGTACCTATGTTTGTACGCCTTCTAAAACCGATTTAAGTATTGAATTTATTCGACTACAATCATTCCCACATTGACTCCATCATTACCTAGATTTTAGGTTTAAATAATAATTTTTCATAGATTTATGCTAGTTTACACTATCCTTTTTAATTAATTTTTGGTGGTTTAAAGCTAATTTTTTGAAAGTGGGCAAGTCGTTCCGCCACTATCCAATTAACATAGTAGCTTGTTAGCTATAATACCATCATCAAATGCAAAACAGAACATAAAATCATTTAAATTTGTCCGTTGAGGACAAAAATCTTTGAACATTAGTTATTTATTTGGTCGTTACCCCTGTTTGTACATGCTTGATCACGAAAATAAAAAAATAAAAATGTGTTTTTTGAATCCTGAATAAGTATAATTATATTTTTAACATTCTATTAAATGCTAATACCTATTATATAAAAAAAAGATCACCACATAAAATAAAAGTCGTGTTACTGATGACCGCGATGACCTCGAAAACGGGTGGGACCGATTTTGATGATCTTTGATTTTTTATATTTGTCTCTGCCTATACTTTACCTTTTTGTGTTTTGTTTTTGCTGTAATCCCCACCGTTACCGCCGGCCAGAGTGGGGTATTTATGTCCGGCTCGAACTGACCAAAACCGCACACCGTCTCGGGTCTCTAATGCCGGAGTGTGAGGTGGCCAAATAAGGCAATTTCTTAGCACCCTGGCTGACCCGCGGTCATCTACGGCTTTGAGATGGCCCCCTTGGGATACTGCGCCTTTACCTACTAGTAATTAGGATAATTAAAAATATGTAACATTCACGATTATCAGCTCGTAAGGTAGCCACCATAACTTGATTCTAAGGCGTATCGAATTTTGCCGGGTCAGCTAGTTATTTATACGAAACAGAATGATGTCTAAATGAAGTCACATTTGATAACTTGTTCTAACAGACAGACTAATGAATTGTGCAAATACCTACTTATATTCAAAAGTCAACGTTAAGTGGAAGTGCAATGACCTTTCAGCTGACACCAATCCTATGTACAAAACGAGAAAGTTTGGACGGGATTATACGTCATCGTCACTCGTCACAAGTTTTTTTAGCGTTTGAATGTGTACAGTCACGTGCATTACAATATCATACGCTGCTTTGTGTTTTACACTCATACCTTAGAATTTTTTGCACATTTTTTCTGGTCAGACTATTTAGTGTTTATCTATATAATTCTCAGAGGAACAAGATGCTGATGAGTGCGGTACATGTGTGTGTACGTGTACAGGTAGTAGTAGGTAATAATGTACGGAGCCCTACCAAGATCTTCTATGCCCAAGCTAACCTCACCTGCTACCTTTTGGCGTTGGGGTCAGACGGCATAGCTCCTGTAATAGGGATAGGGAATCAGTGGCCACGAAGTGGAAGCTTTGGGAGCAACTGGGACTAACGCTAGGAAGAGAAGTAGCAGTAGGTAAATAAAAAAAAAGTTTAAGAGCGAGGTTCAAACACACACCGTTAAGAAAACGAAAAAAGACGTGCTAAGCAATGAAGTAGTGAATCTAGCCCATCAGGGGCGTTGCCAGGTTTTAGCTTCGGAAAAGTGTTAGGATTTGAGGTGAAGGGGGAGGGTTCACATCTCCATTCCCTCACGTAACTTATAGCCTTTAAACCAGACATTCATTGAACTCACTTAAATTTTACTCATCATCATATTGCATCTGAGGCCTTCACCACGTAACCCGAGTTCCACCTTCCGGTTTTTCCCTCTTCCGCTTCGCACGGTCTTGGGTATCTCTTGCAATGAGACCACTTTAGTTTTATATGTAATCGTGTAAGCGTGGCGATTTCTGCAAAAAAAAAAACACCAAAAGGCACAGTATACGCTGAGACAAATCTAAACAATCAAAGATCATGAAAATCGTACCACTCTTTCTTGAGTTCATCCCGGTCATCATAAACACGATATTGTCTATATATGTACATACATAGACTAGCTGGCCCTCTGTGCCTTCGCCAGTGGCGTATTTCGGACTCCCATTGCACTCCTTCATTCCCCATATATACCCGTAATTTATTAGTTTTAATTATAATGTATGGGCATCTGCGGGTTTTATTGACATTTATGATCGCTGCTCCACTCCCTTAGGTAGTAGCGTGGTGCTATATAGCCTATGACACCCACAAATAGTGTGGCTTTTTACTGGTAAAATAATTTTGAAATTCGGTTCAGCAGATCCAGAGATTATCCCCTACAAACTCGCAATATCACAAACTTTACCTCTTAATAATATATGTGTAGATAAAGATAGATGCAAAATGCTTTTCTAGCTCAGCTTAGAAAAGTCTCTACGGTCTATGGAATCTCGCACCAAGTTACGGTCGCTTCACACACTTTGCCTAGTGTTCAATTAAAAAAGAATTACCACATTATATTGCGATTAATTATGTAATTATATAATATAATTACGTGAAATTAGTTTCATTTTCGTATGTAATATTTGCATTTAAGTAATTTTTGAGTTTCGTACTCATTTTGGAAAGAAAATTTTATTAAGTTTGTTTCTACAAAGTCAAAATCATCGAAGGTTTATTTAATCGATGTGCCATTTCACCGAATAGCCACATGTACAAATTCCTATATCACCTGAAGTACACCTCTCTTCTTTGGCGCATCAGAACCAGCACACATGTTTCTTTCTTCCTAAAGTCCCGGGTCTTTTAAGCGGGGCGTGAAAAAGCATCTGATGTCATAGTCAAAGTCAAAAATCATTTATTCTGTATAGACCATTAATACGGAACTTACAAAACGTCATAAAAAAATTTAATCTAATGTTTGGCAAATGGACCACCGGTTCAAAACGCGGCCCTGTCCTGAGAAGACTCCGGCAAGAAACTCAGCGGGCTGTTTTTTTTTGGTCTATTTACAAACATATTTACTTAACCTAAGTACAATATTTCATTTGAGTAGCATAGAGAGAGAGCAAACAGTTCATATCCAAGCTTGTTTGTCGTCTAAATAGTAGTCTTTTTGGCAGAGTTTACTTTTAATTTGGCTTTTAAATTTATGAAGAGGTAGATTCTTCATTTCACTAGGAAGCTTGTTGTAGAAGCGTATACAGTTACCCTGAAAGGAATTACTAATCTTGTGGAGTCTACTATTACAAACCACTAGATTGTTTTTATGTCTAGTATTTACGTTATGTATATCACAAAGCCTTAAAAAATTGGAAATTCATCAACCTGAGGGCCACCATTGTAGCATTATCGGTGTATGTGATGGTGACCTTCATTCCTGAGACTATCAGGCGAGGTGAAGTCATATAGACGTGGCCTTTATAAAAAAAATAAAAAATTAGAATACCACCGATGCAAATTTATATATACCTAAGAACCATCTCGAAGAAATCTGCTTTCGAACAAAAAATCTGCATCAAAATCGATTCTTCCCTTCGGGAGCTACGATGCTACAGACAGACACACTCTTCAAACTTAACACACCCCTTAATTTTCGCGTTGGGGTTTAAAAAACCCCATATTCTAATCTTTTCCATATCTAACCTTCAATATTGTTGTCGTAGGTACATGTAATCTTCAGCTACAAGGGCAAGAACCATCTGATCAAGAAAGACATCCGCTGCAAGGATGATGTGTACACTCATTTGTACACCCTGATCGTCCAGCCTGACAACACCTATGAGGTGCTCATCGACAATGAGAAGGTGGAGTCTGGAGAACTGGAGGCCGATTGGGACTTCCTCCCACCTAAGAAGATCAAGGTATTGTATTATTTTATTATACTACTAGGTACTACCCGCGTGGAATTTTGAACCCGTTCCTGCAACCCCTGGGAACGCTTCTGTATTATTCCAGGGCATCTGCCAAATTTCAGCCAGATTCGTTCAGCTGTTTGAGCGTGATTGAGTAACAAATGTAACAAATTTCACATTTATGATATTAGAAGAATAGGTTCCGCCTGTGAAATCGCCCACGTAGATTTTGTAAGATGAAGGCCTATAGCACTCGGGAATAAATTACTTAGTTAATTTAGATGAAGACCGCCGTTTTAATTTTATTAGATAGGTACGACCTTCAAAAGAGGCTAAGTACTGATATTTTCGTGCACACATTTATTTGGCTACATAATCCGTCATTTAATCTTTAGGGCAGCTACATACGGCGACTTTCGGTTACATGTAGAACATGTAAGAGTTAAAAGTCGTAGTCAAACAATAACTTTAAAAGTATCTTCTATCACTTAGGACCCTGAAGCCAAGAAACCCGAGGATTGGGACGAGAGGGTTACCATCCCCGACCCTGAGGACAAGAAACCCGACGATTGGGAGAAGCCTGAGCACATCCCTGACCCGGATGCCACCAAGCCTGAAGACTGGGACGATGAGATGGACGGAGAGTGGGAGCCTCCTATGATTGACAACCCTGACTACAAGGGTGTTTGGGCGCCTAAACAGGTAAGAGTTGAATATTACATTTTGATATTTTTAGATTGAAAACTTTCTCATCATCCTTCAAGCATTTTCCCAACTTAAACTTGAACTTCGACATTTTTTTGTGAAGAAACTGCCATCTGACTTAAGTAACCCACAGGCGATATAGAAGTTCCATGTATAACCTGATCCGTTATGACTGCCGTTCATGTTCATATGGCAACCAGGACTGATGGCTTAATGTGGTCTCTGAGGTACGGAGACAGAGGGCTCTCAACATGTTAAGAATCGTCGCCCATCAAATCTATTTAGAACTATGAAATGGAAGCGAATTCTGTAACCTCTCATAGTAGGGTGGTGAAAGTTGGATGTATGGTACTCACCAAGATATTTAAGGCCCAAGCAAACCTGACCTGCAAGCCGGTACACCTGCTGATTGACGGACGAAGCTCTGGCGCTGGCCTAGCTCCCGGGGTTGGGAGGTCTGACGGCAGTCTCTCCCATAAAAGCCGTATAAGCCAAACCAAAAGGAGAAGAAGGAGTCAGTACTCCTTGGGCTGCTGCATCCGGGAACAACGCTAAGATAATGATTATGATTTTAACCATATCATCCGATTTTCACCATATTCGAAGTTAATGCAATTTTTATTAAATATTTGTACCGATAGCCGATGTTAAACATCTCCATGTCTAACTCTATTTAAAACACAAGAGAGTGCTGACTCGTGAAACAATGACGTTATGAAAACTAAAGTCATTATGTCGCCATATATGTTTGCGTAACTTATAAAACGTGTATTGACCGGCGGACGGGTTACCGTTAAGTGTCAAATGTTCCGTTAATATAAAAACTTGTCTATGGTTGGGCAATTCCATATTGCATTGACTGCCTTGAGGTACTCCTCCAAGTTTAAGTTTCTTTCTGTACGTTCATGATGTGCTGGGTTCAATTCCCGGATGCTGGATGTAACGGTTGACTTTGCCTTTATCTTTTTAGAAATTCTTTAGTAGCAGTACAGTTTGAAAACATGCTCGTGCCGTTATGAGCTTAACAATTCATAAGGCAGATCTTAGACATTAACTACCTTTTGAACTAAATTGATGATTTGTTTTTCATTATAATGTAACTGAATGGTTACCTCATAACAATATGTAGTCTTGAGGCTAATAAAGGATTTAAAATTAACTTTAATTGCTAAAAACTTACAAACTTATTTAAATTGATGAAAAAAAGCCACAGATTTCGAAGGAAGTGAAATATGTATAGTTTTTATATTTTTATAACATTTTTTTAGATCTTCCTCAGATGACGATAAAATTTCATGCAACTAATAAAAAAAATATTCAATCAATTCACAGATTGATAACCCAGCTTACAAAGGCCCGTGGTTGCACCCAGAGATCGACAACCCTGAGTACACCTCCGACCCTAACCTCTACAAACGCGACGAGCTCTGCACAGTCGGCTTAGATTTATGGCAGGTCAAGTCTGGCACCATCTTTGACAATTTCTTCTTTGGCAATGACCTCGAGGAGGCCAAGGAACGTGGAGAAGCCCTCAAGAAGAGGCTAGAAGGTGAAAAGAAGATGAAGAGTGAGCAGGATGAGGCTGATAGAGAGAAGGAGAAGGCTGAGAAGCCTGATGATGAGGACGATGATGAAGACCTTGATGATGAAGCTGGTGAAGGTCTGCCTGTGGTAAGTTGAATAGATATTTTACTATGTATCTTTTTTTAAGAATATTAGTCACGGAAATAACTAATATTCCCCCTTACGTAAGCTAAATTGCTTGTGTTAGGAATGGGCTCACGTCAATAGTGGAATGACTTGGATTCGAGCCCAGTCCCGGTCGTAAGGCCCTTAACCACTATGCTACTAACGCTTTACTTAAATTATTATACTTTGTTCGAACAGACCTGAAACACCACAGGATATAGAAATAATTTATTTTGAACACAAAAACACACCTAACTACACGTTAAAAACCATTCTTTCTTTGTTTACTATTAGGACTTGTTGAAATAATGCATCACTTGTACTTTTCCACTATATATTTTTAATAAATTGTACCTTTTTTTTTTTTTTTTTATCGTGCGGAAATCCCTTCGGATACCCCCCCGCCGGTCAGCGGGGCGGTTATGTCGGGCTTGCACCGACTAAAACCACACGCCGTCTCGGGTCTTCAGACGCCGGGGTGTAAGGTTACCCATAGAGCATATCCCTCGCACCCCGGCTGACCCTGGGCCATCTCACCACTAACAGCATCGCTCATCCTGTCTCCTCTGAAAGCAGAGGAGTACGGAGAGCGATGTGTTCCCGCCACGTTGGGTATTGGCCGACGATCAATGCCAACCCTAAGAAGGGGTGAAGGGGAAGCCATTGACCGCCGCCCAGGGTGTACCGGCCGCTCCGATTCCGTTCCCCCCGGACAGCAGCGGGATCGGAATCGGAGCGACACTCGAGGAGGTTACCCAACACACACCCCTAATAAATTGTACCTGACCTATATTGACTTGCATCGGTCTGGATGGTTCTAAGTATAATATGTGTATATTTACAAATGTATAAGTATGTATCCACATTTTAGAATTCATAACACAAGTCATCCTTACTTTAAGTCTAGATAGCATAGCATAGAATGTCCTAGAATATTGATTTACTAGCTTTGCAATTATAGCACCTTACCCGTGGACATTCCAAAAAAAAATCCTTTCATACAAACTTTGTCCTGATAATAACAAACACAATTGATGCAGTCTATCGGCAGTTATGCACGTATACTATATAGATATACATTACGGTGATTCATTTTTATAATGTTATCTTGTTTGTCCACAGGAGGACCACGATGAGCTGTAAAGTGTCAGTGAGTGCATAAAGACAATAAGTATCGCCGGGTACGTGAGTTAGTGAGTGCGCGCGCATGAGTATTGTTCCAAAAACTTAGAAGAACATTAAGTTCGTCATAGTGTGTTACGTTCCAATTCTCTATCTATATGTGTAATAATTACAAGCTGTAAGATTTTATTCACTACCGTTTAATTTAGCGTTTCTAGCGTGACTCGAAATATACCATGTGAGGTTGGTTGTCACAGTTGGGTTGGTTGTCATATTTATTTTTGTCCCAACGTTCTGATTCTGTATAAAGTTGCAATCACGCTCAGTTTTATTGTATTAATGTTGATACGGCACTGTGTGTCGTCGAGTGCTGGGTTTATATTACAATACTAGTTGCTGTAAACCTAAATTTTTTTGTAAGAATTTGACTATTGTTGTAAAATAAATCTTTGAGTGATAGTTTCTCATTTATGTTGTGAAACGAGTCTGATTAAAATTAATATATTAAATTTACGTTTTGTTTTACTGACTTATGATTAAATTATAGGGCGAGCTAACCTTCACCTGTTAGTCGGTTTACCTGCTGGTCGACGAACGAGGCTATGGCGCAAGATGTCCTCTCGGGTGTGAGGTGTCAGACGACAGTCGCTTCCGTAAAAGCCATGATAATTCAAATGAGAAATGAGAGTGGGCTCCAAAGTTCTTGACAAGCTTTGGATGCAAAGGGGACTAACGATGTGATGGTTTTTGTAATAGGGTATTTGACTACTGCTATAAAATAGTTCTGTATTATGTATTACAACATAAAAATGCAGATGGCATCAATATTTCTTGAGAACTGTTTTATTTACGATAAAAATCGATATTAAAGTTTGTTTTAAAAAAAGTACGCGCCATAACGAATCCTGTGACATGTGCCGTCACACCAAAGTAAACAGTAAGCGACTTAAAGCACGTTTATATAATTATTGAAATTAGTTGCAAAAATAATGGTTTATTTTGAGATATATACGATAAAAGTGAAACATTATTAGTAATTAATAATTGAACCAGTCGATTAACATTAGGAAATGCAGGCAGCCTGTATTGAAGAACTCTGTTTACTTATGTGTGACGTCACAGAGCGTTTATAACCACGTGATCAAATCTAAAAAAAAGAGATTTTAATCTTGATTTTTTAACAAAAAAGAAACTTATTTTATATTGAAAATTAATAAAATATGTTTTTTACGGTACATTTTATTAGGATGACAACAATTCGTACAATATTTTAAATATAGTCAAAATGCCTATTACTGACACAATAATAAAGTATATACCTACATTTATTTCACCTAGACACAGACACTTCAAACAAACTGGCTGAGTTTTCAGTTTCTGGAATTAGGTATATTTAATTTTACATTAATTAAGGCAGGGATTTCATAATCAATAAATATCGCGATATTAGCGATCCTGTCAATACAATATGTAACGAAACCTGTGTGATCAGTGAAGGTCTATTAAGGTGCCAATATTAGGCTCCATAAGTAAAATCAATCAATTAGCCTATTGCAGTCCACTGCTGGACATAGGCCTCTCCCATTTTACGCCATAGCACCCGATCCTCCGCCTTGCGCATCCAGTCTATCCCAGCTACCTTTTTCAGGTCGTCCGTCCATCTTGCTAGGGGGACGTCCCACCTTCCGTTTACCGATTCGTGGTCTCCACTCTAGGACTCGTTTGCTCCATCGGCCATCGGTCCTTCGGCAGATGTGGCCAGCCCATTGCCACTTCAGCTTGCTTATTCTGCGAGCTCTGTCGGTGACTTTGGTTCTTTGTCGGATGGCCTCATTTCGAATTTTATCCTTCAAAAAAACCCCAAGCATAGCTCGCTCCATAGCCCGATGCGCGACTTTTAAGTCGTGGACAAGCCTTACTGTCAATGTCCACGTTTCGGCACCGTCAGTCATGACAGGTAGGACGCACTGATCGAACACCTTTGTTTTAAGTCATTGCGGTAAAGGGGAGGAGAAAACCCGAAGCAGTTTGCCAAATGCTGCCCAACCTAATTGGATCCTTTTGGTGACTTCTTTCTCGAAGTTGTTTCTACCGAGCTGGATAACCTGCCCAAGGTAGACATACTGTTGAACAACTTCGAGTGTCGACCCTTCGATGGCAATCCGCCTCGGCGTGTCATGTTCGTAGAACATAACCTTGGTTTTGTCAAAGTTCACACCAAGACCGACACGTCGAGAGGCTCCATTTAGGCTGTGCAGCATCTGGCCCAGCTGCTCCAGCGACTCCGCAACTATGACGATGTCGTCGGCGAACCGAAGATGCGAGATGTACTCGCCATTTATGTTTATACCCCGCCCAGTCCAATCCAGAGTCTTGAAGACGTCCTCCAGCGCGTTGGTGAATAGTTTGGGGGATATAACATCCCCCTGTCTCACTCCACGCTGTATGCTTATGGGGTTCGTCTTCTGGTCTTGGAGCTGGACGGACATAGTAGCGGTCTCATATAGGCATCTCAGCACTTCGATGTATCGCCATTCAACACGACACCGTTGCAGAGCATCCAGAACTGCCCAGGTCTCGATGGAGTCGAAGGCTTTCTTGTAGTCCACAAAAGCCATACACAGCGGCTGATTGTACTCGTGAGTCTTTTGTATAATCTGACGAAAACTGTATGGATGTGGTCCACGGTACTGTAGCCTTTTCGAAACCCGGCTTGCTCCGGTGGCTGGAACTCGTCGAGTTTGCTCGCAAGACGATTCGTGACGACTCTCGAGAACAGCTTGTAGACATGACTCAGGAGTGAGATGGGTCTGTAATTCTTAAGCAAGGCTTTATCACCTTTTTTGAAGAACAGTACCACCGCACTCCCGCTCCATGCCCTAGGTGTTAAGCCTTACTGGATGACGGAATTAAAAAGGCTCGCTAGCTCTTGTAGCACTGGGACCCCGCCTGCTTTTAGGAGCTCAGTAGTAATTCCGTCATCGCCAGGGCACCTGTTGTTCTTTGTTTGCTTGAGAGCCGCCTCTATCTCGCACTGCTCGACATCGGGTATTTCCTCGGTGTAATGGCGCGTGAGTGGAGCTCTGTGGTCTTCAACGCTGTGTCCCGTCAGTTTAGGCATCCGTGATGCATACAGCTGTCCATAAAACTTCTCGACCTCTTCGAGAATCTCGAACTTTGAGGTGATGGTTCTGCCATCCTCAGTTTTAAGTTTCGTCAGATGGGGCCTTCCCAATTGCTGAGCGAACACTTTCGACCCCCTATTTCGCTCAATCGCCAAAAGTAAAATAACCCATCTAAACTGCAATAAAATATAAAATCTAGTTCAATGAGGAAACCTACATGGCAATAGGAAGCCGCAGCGGCTTAGCCAGCGGGGGGCGGTGTTGTGGGCCGGTTATATATATAATAGGTTTTTTTTAGCGTGTGGAAACCGCCACGGGCTTCACCTCATCGGTGCCGACGATGGGGTGGGCGTGTCGGAATCGGACCTACTAAAACCACACGGTGTCCTCCCCAAGTGTCCATTGCCGGGCACCCCGGGTAAGCCCTCGAAAGGATAACCCCAGGGTTACCGGCGGAGTTTGGCCGCCACCGCGGCCTCGCCTGGTGAGGTCGGGTTTTATCCCGCGTCGTTGAGTTGGCAGGCGTATGTAGGACACACACGACACGCGTCCGCCACGGCCTGCTTCTGTAAGGACGGTGAGTCGGCCAACTGCCTTCCTTAGGCCCCGATCATGGAGGTCGGTAGTCCCCCGTTAAATAGGTTTAGATATATTGAATAAATCACTTGTACTTTTCCACAATTATTTATTTATTTGAACCTTACCGGTTTCACCTTACGGCATTATCCAGGTTTAGATATCTATTTTGGGGTGTAGTCACATTCTTAGATTTTGTGGAGATAATGGGTAATTGAAACTAAGAAATAGCATTTTAATTTTCAATATGTAATACATTTATTTTAATATTTCTTTTTCATAATTATATTTATGGTATTAGGTGCCCCTTATTCAACGGATTGGGGTTTTGTTACATACTGTATAAATATATTGATATTCTTGATGTGCAAACGCGATTCGTACCTATATTGACACCGGCTCATTTCTTGATTGATCAATTTTTGCGTAAAACCTCAGCCTGATCATTTTACAATATTACATTAATTTATACTGAATTTGAATTGATTCCCTATGGTAATGAAAATATATAAGTAATCAATTTTACATAATTAGAAATTAATTCTTCAAGCGGTTTAGTAGGGGGATTTGACTTGGAAATCACTGCCCCTTTTTGAACAATTTCCGTGTGACTACTTTCACTCGCGGGAATGCTCTGGTCACTGATGAAAACTGTGCAGAAAATACTGATTAAATGTTACAATATTCACATATATAACGTCAGTATAATATAAAGTATATATATCGCACGTCGGCAAAAAAAAGTATATGTACAGCATTATGTTTATATATTGTGACCCTTTTTTTGCCGAGTGTAGAGCATACATGGTTCTAAAATATAAATTTAATATTTAGTAATTGTTAAGGTAGTATCCTCCTAAGTTCGGTGGTTAATTTATTCATAGTCTCACGAGGTTGTGTTAGCGCCATCTATCGTCAAATTTGTGTAACTTCAAGGTGTGAAAAGCTTCATCACCGACTTACTCAATTCGATGGCTTCTGAAAATATTTAAAGAGAACACATTAGTTCATCAGGATAAAACAAAGACTTACGTGAGTTGGTGTTGAACTTTTTATGAGAGGTGATTGTGAAGATATGAAACGACATAATTGCATTAACTTTAACAGTTTTATCTGTAAACTTTATCATTCGAAGTGGCGTTTAGTAACCCACTCATCTAGGTATTAAAATAAAAGTCAAAAGACTGAAATATTCAGTAATCCTTAACCTAAATATTTAGGTCAACGAAAATTGGACGACTGATCCTTATTAACTCAATTTCGCCTTATCACATTACCATCATCATCTCAGCGCATTGTATCCTGGTTGCATCCGAAGCCTTTATATCCGAGCCCGGGATACACCTTCCGGCTTTTACTTGTCCGGTACCAGCATCGCGATACCAATTATTTTATTCTTTAAAGAATATTAGTAACTGAAGTAAATCGTTGGTAATATGATACTTAATTACGAAAAAACAGTAGCCCGAAGTTGTGTTTAGCGCCATCTGTGATCAAGGTTATGAAACAATATTTTTTGTGTCGTCGCAAAACTAGGGTAGTTAGCTTAAGCAGGCCGGGACGGTGGGGCGACTAGCGCCCCTCCCCCAAACCGGGGCAAGACGGGGACACCGTGGTTCCCAAACCCGAGGGGGACATCTCGAAACCGGAGATGGCCCAGGGTCAGTCGGGGTGCGAGGGATATGCTCTATGGGCAACCTTACACCCCGGCGTCTGTAGACCCGAGACGGCGTGCGGTTTTAGTCGGTTCAAGCCCGACATAACCGCCCCCGCTGGCACGCGGGGGGGTATCCGAAGGGATTTCCGCACGAAAAAAAAAAAAAAAAAAAAAAAAAGGGTAGTTAGCTTGAGTAGAAGTCGGTTCAGTATGTACTTACGTTTATTAACGTCCTTCAGCTTCTCAATCTTACTTTCTGGAGTGGTTGCAGGAGCGGGCGTGGCAGTTGTTGGCAATATATGGTTCAAAAAGTCGCAGGGAACTGGGTGCGCCGACACTGTTGATAAAAAAAAAACATTGTCATTTGTTCTACACTAGCAGTAAAGCAGTAGTAGAGCAGTAAAATAATGAGCCCTTTCCCGGATCATAAGTAGCCTAAGTGCTATTCCAGACTATTATTACAATAGTAGTAGTATAGGTGTGTACTTACGGTACAAGTACACATGCGCAGGTACATACAACATATATATTTTGTGCGTAGTTGTTTGCTTGCGTACCAATTTATGAAACACTACAATTATTATAATAGAATTACATATTCTATTTCTATATATAAGATCATATATATAATAAGAAACAATAACTTTTAGACCAGTTCAAAATCTTACCTTCATGATGAGCACCTAGGATTAAAATCTGAAAATACAGAGGTCATATTAGTAAAAAATAGGCCATGGAATTCGGAGCCGATCGGATTTGATTATAATTTTTTTCGTGAGGCAACTTACAGGTGCACGCCCGAAACCCGACCCAGTTCCTTCGGGCAATAAGTAAAATGGAAATTTCGATAGTACACAGCTGTGCTAGACCAGATCGAGGGTCTTTGATAAATTAAGTTATTCCCAGTTGCCCCCACTGGTGACAAATGGGATTTCTTTCCAAAAATGTCCCACTTGCGGTGGCAATTGGGAATGGTCACTCTTTTTGTTCCCTGTTGCCACCAGCGGTGACAGATGGGAAAATCATTTGATAAGCCCCCATTAGTGACGTCGGACTAGTGGAGTAGGAATTGAAATATAGTGATGTGATTTGAATTGTTTTCAGGAATGATGTTAAATACATGATATATTTTATTATGAAATACAAATAGAAAACGAGAGATGCCTTATTGTGTAAAAAAAAAAAATTCTAAAAATAAGTAAAGTGGGTTAGGTTAGGTTAGAACTGTGACCCCGACAGCAATTGATTTATATATAACATTTACCAACTCGTGTTGGTATGATCTGTAATATTAGGTCGTTACATATGAAATTACCGTTTTCTTGACGAAATTGGAGGAAACCCAATTTTCAGTATTTACTAACATTTTTGCATTTTTTTTAGGAATGACAAATCCAAATCTTATGTTTTTTTTGTGTATGAATGAGACAACATTAAGCTAACAAACAACAACTTTTATTACATTTTTGAAAAGTGACAGCTGTTAAGTAATACGAAATTTATCATCAAAATGGATAGCATTTAGGAAGTACTGTTTTTGAAGATCGAATTAATTTATCAAGCGACCAATAAAAACAAAATTTAATACAGAGTTGTAAAATCTTGAAATCAACTTTCAAACAAAATATAAATAATGGAAATAGCTATTAAATTACAGGAATAACGAACTCATAAATTTGTAAGAATATTTCGGCAATTTCATAGGTAAAGACCTATTAGTAATTTAGTAAGTACTAAAGACTGTATTTGTGCAGTTTTTATCTCGATTATCATTAATAATTGTTTTTTTAAGATATGTACAAGTGATGTGTATAATTTTTATTTCTCTCGTTTTCAATTTATATTTCATAATAAAATATATCACGTATTTAACATCATTATTGAAAACAATTCAAATCTCATCACTATATTTCAGTTCTAACTCCACTAGTCTGACGTCACTACTGGGGGCTTATCAAATGATTTTTCCCATCTGTCACCGCTGGTGGCAACTGGGAACAAAAAGAGTGACCATTCCCAATTGCCACCGCTGGTGACGCCACCAGTGGTGGCAAGTGGGACATTTTTTGGAAAGAAATCCCATTTGTCACCAGTGGTGGCGTCGACAGTGGGGGCAACTGGGAATAACCGGATAAATTAATGCTGACTGCTCATGCCTTGCCAGGACAGTTCACGCCTAACAGTGTGTGAAATATACAAAGTCTCAGCAGCATGAAATATATACAATAAATATAATATATGCTCTTGCTGATCGTGCTCCAAAGTACGAACTTGAGATGCAACCGTGGCTAATGCTGTGATGATGACGATGACTGGTTGGGCGGCTATGGCATGAGCCGTGTTGTCGGTCAATCAGTAAGTCATGTCCTTCAAGGTATCTCATTTGTGTGTTAATTACACGCGTCACTACCTTCAAGAGAAGCGAGGTGATCGCTACGGGACAGTCCTGTATTGACAGTTTTCTTTCCTGTATTGAATTCTCACACCATATAGAAGGTATGGTATTCACGTTGTTCTGAGTCGAGTTTGAGGCAAAGATAGATAGATAGACTAGATAGTCCAAATTCCAAAATTTATTCCAAAACAAGCTGGCATATGTGCCAGAGTACCGTTGGGTTTTTTGGAATGGCAGTAGGCACAACTGGCAGACGGCAAGAGTTTTCTTCGGCAGCTTTGATAAGTGACCAGACGCGACTTTAGGGTGCTACCCCTAAGCAAGTTGCTCGCTGAATTCGGGCACTAAAATCGAATTCAGCTCTGGATGAGTATTTTATTAGATGCAGGAAGATGCCATCTACAGGGCCAAGGAGAAAGCGTAGGAGAGCCTGGGCTGCAAGGTGCAACCTTTGGATGCAACCACTGGAGTAGCTAGGTGACCAAGGACCCCGGTGCAAAAAAGGAAATGGGGCCCTATTTCTAGCAATTTGTTTTTTTTTTAAATATTTTCGGATGCACCTACGGGCGTAAATGCGATTTCGAGATCTACTCAAGCGCGGCAGAAGAACATAATGGAGGAAAACTTGCATCGTTTTAAGTATATCTGCGTGTCATAAATCATGAGTTTTGGTCGCGTCCAAATCATCAGTCTGAACAGGAGCTTCTTTAGCGTTCACTTAACATCTCTTCTGAATATCTGACGCGCTCTAGTTAATTTTTTCACCATTTTCTACTCTTTCGTAAGCTACCCCCACCATCCAAACCGCATTACAATCCGCACATTACCCGTTGTCAGAAACATGTGGATACACCATTTATCTCTTACGCGCTTGAAAATGTTCCAGTGACTGCTTTTTTTTTAAAGTATACATCAGTAATACATCATCAACCTTACTTACCGACTTAATCTTTACAATCCACTAGGTCATATAGCATTACTATCATAATACATACACAGGGATAGAAGAACGCTTGTGGTGGACCACGATCTGCTGATTTAAAGCGCTACACGCTTCACCATTTCGCTGGTGAGGGTGGTTCTGGCTGTGCTAAAAACACAAAGGTCTAAACTTCAGTGCTTCTCGCATGGTCAAGACCAGAGTGCTTAGTAAGTATAAAAAATCTGTTGAGTCATGCTTAAATATTGGCGAGTTTAACAGCTTTGCTGTTTCGTGGAAAAAAAAAATTGTTTCACAATAGGTGAACAAATTAGTAACATGTACCTTTTTTTTTTTTTTTTTTTTAAACATGCGACGAATTGCAAAGTTCTTCCTTATTGCGGTTGGTAAAAACATGTATTAGTTTCGGTTACTTGCAAAGTCATACAGTGGAAAAGAATCTATTAAGTCCCTAAGACAATGGTTGTCCTTCACCACCGTGAATGACGATGCTGCGATTAGTCAGGTATTCAAATATATCAATTCTCCTATCCTATCTCAATTTTCCTGAATTTTAAATGACATATGTATTTGAAAGCAGTTCGCAAAAATTATTACTCATTAAGTGATGCCCGCGGCTCCGCCCGCGCGGATGTCGGTTATTGTTTGTTGGTCATATATCCGGTTCTAATTAACCAATTGCAATCAAACAAACGGCAGATTTTAAGTCTGACCTTTCTAATAAAAAAAAACCAATACGTGGTTAACAAATGTCTGGCCATGGCACTTCCCGGCCCCGGTAGGAAGGGGAGACCCAAGAAGTGCTGGCTTGACGTCGTGAGGGATGACATGCCTGCCAATGGTCTCACACCCATGGATACCCAAGATCGTGCGAAGTGGAGAAGTAAAAGAAGAAAAGCAGATCCCGGGCTCCGAGGTATAGGCCTCGGATGCAATCAGGACACAACGCTACGACGATGAAACATAAATCTGTATTTCTATTATAGTTATAGATCGATTATTTAATTATTTTACAATAAACAACTTATATCTTACATTTTATAATATTTGATTTTAAATAATAAAATTTTATCAAATGATTTTATGTTTACGAAGCGACCATAATGAAATCCAAGGTTTCATCAAGGTTTTTTAAATAAATACTCAGTGGCGCGGGTCACACACTATTAGTACCTATTGTCACAAGTGCATGTCAAAGTAAAAACATTCAGACAAAACAGAGTTCAGGGTCCTTTTGTTATCACAAAGTTTAAAGCAATCATACGAATTACAAGGTTAGTGTTGAGCAAAATATTTCAATCTCACCAAAACTGCGGCAACAGAACACGAATACATAGAAGCCCGCATGTTGTCTATTGCCGAGCATAGACCAATATACTGGAGCATATAGAGCATTTGTCTATGTTTTTATGGCGGGAAAACAACGCCACAGATACGGTGTATTACACGCACGTTAGCACATTGTATAGAATGTTTCAAAGAAAATATAAATCCTTTCAGATATTTTGTCAAGGCATTGTATTGTAACAAATAAGATGATAGGTATTTGTCGTAAAAGGCTTATTAGTAAGTTCACCTTCTGTGATGTAAATTGACATAAATAGCGGATTTGCTGAAGGCTGTGTCCAGACTAGATAGAAATAAAATAGAAGTAAAGAAAATATATTTTCCTTCAGTCTCCCTACCCCAACCAGGAACTTCGAGGCCCATGACACCCTCACCTGCAATCGTATATATAGGCTTTGGTGCAGGCTCTCCTCTCGGCGGTCTCGTATCTTAATGTGCCCGGTAGATGGCAATAGGCTCGCCCCCTATTACATTGGGACCTAAACATAACTGACGAATCGTGGGTGTGTAATACACCACTGCCTACCCCTTCGGGGATACAGGCGTGAAGTTAGCACAACGACTGCACTCCATACATAAAAAAATATTTTGTCTAGCTCTATGGAATATATACGTCACTAAACTTTAATTTAGAAAACCCCGAAACCTTTATCAAGAAACAATATTTTTGTTAGCTTCAAGTTTATTTTGAGCTCCGTTTTATAGGAGCCGCCCTAACACAGCTTTTGGTTTCATAAACACCCTTAACTTAACTGTCTCACTTCTGTATACCACTCTCAAGCACCTTGTGCTGAAAGATATAAGGTTTAAATTGACTTGTTTCGATAGTAAAGGTGTGTTGGTTCCCTTAGGGCGGGGTGATAACGCAAAGTGTCAACATTTGTCCTGCATCGTGCTGAATTTCCGGCGTTGACTGACACGACCGTTTCTTGTCTATGAACAAGAATGTGAGTGATTTGAAACTGATATGGGTAGGTAGGAAAGATAGGAATAAGGATAGGAATTTGGAAAGAGATAGCTGTGAATATAGAGATAGGAAAATCGATTAGGATTCATCGATCAAGAAGCTTTTCGCTGAATTACGAACATGTCTATTAATTTCTTTTTTCTTTTTTTTAAATCAGAGGAAAATCGATTAGGATTCATCGCTCAAGAAGCTTTTCGCTGAATTACGAACATATCTATTAATTTCTTTTTCTTTTTTTTTAAATCAATGAGTTCTGTTATAGACTTCGATAATATGTCTATGCACTTTAATATAACTATGAATTTATTGCAAGCGGGCTCTTGCGGTAGAAATGGAGGAACTAACATGTTATTTTATATTAAGACCTGCATAATGCAAATAACCTACTTTTTTAAATTAAATAAAAATTAAAAAATTAAATTACCTAATTTTTGAGTAATTACATATTGGTGCTTAGATGCAGTCGTTTGCCGTTACTACAAACGGCATGACGCACTCTAACGGTGTTATGAATTCTAAATTATTACAAAAGCTATGAAAATCAGAGAGCATCTGTTTAGCCTCCAGGACGGCTACATTATTATTCTTATGAAATCATGCATCTGTAACTTTGTACTCTTCGTACGTAGATACATCCTTAAAACTGATTTTATGAAGTATTTTAAAACTAAAATTAGTTTTTCGGCCTAATCTATAAATTATCATCATCATCTTAGCGTTGTTCCGAGTTGCATCTGAGGCCGGCAGAGCTTGGGGTCTACTTACTCCTTCTGGTTTGACATATATGGCTTTTATAGGAGCAAATGCCGTCTGACTTCCCAACCACGAGAGGCAAGTCGTCCGTCAATAAACAGGTCTACCGGCTTGTAGGTGAGGTTCTTTGTGGGGCCTAATCTATAAATTATAATGTCTGTTAATTTTCAGACATAAGCCTATTTGGTTAGTATACAAATTCCCTATAAACTATTGTTAGTTAGTTTTTTTGTGCGGAAATCCCCTCGGATACCCCCCCCCCCCGCGGGCCAGCGGGTGCGGTTATGTCAGGCTTGAACCGATTAAAACCGCACGCCGTCTCAGGTCTTCATTTCCGGCATTTCCTTCGCACCCCGACTGATCCTAGGCCATCTCCAGCTTCAAGATGGCCCCCTCGCGTTTGAAAACCACAGTGTCCTCGTACTATTGTTAGAACCTATCTAGTTAAATCTAGAACATGAGTTAATTATTTGTATCATCATATAATGGCAGTAATATTTGCCGCCACTCCCTAACAAACTGTCTGCTAACACGATTAAAAACAGCTAACCCAGCTTGTTCGGCTGTTGACGGACACTTTACTGCAGTATTAAATTCATGATACCGGCCAGCGTTATGACATTTTTATGCCAGGGCAGTGACGACAGGGGCCAAATCGATGCTAACTCGATTAGGGGAGCGGACACCATTGCGCCCCACGAGACTTCAGAATAGGGGAAATCTAAAATACTTATAAGACGTGGAATAGAAACATGACGTAGCGGTCGGTAGAAATTGACCTTTCGTAGAGCGGATTCATAAATTATAGAAACTAAGATTAATTAAACTAAAACTAAATTAAAAAGTACACTTTTACTTATAGATTTAGATCGGAAAAAGAGAACATCTAGGACGGGACTTGAACCTGCGACCAGTCCCTTACAGGGGGAGTGCTCTGACCAGCTGAGCCACCTATACACGTCCCAGATATTCGAAATTCTTCGATATGTTATATACGTCTTAAGGCGACGCTGGAGCCATCTACCGTAATTCTCGCGAACTACGGATCCGATCTAAATCTATAAGAAAAAGTATGCATACAAAATGCTTAAAAAATTTAATTGAAGTACACTTTTACTTCATTAAAAACCTTCGGTAAAACCTCAGAATTAAGTTTAGAACGAATTTCCACTGGTGAAATTCAGCCTTAGTACCGTGAAGTTCCAAGACTTAATTGGAACTACACAGAGGTAAAGAGTCGACTAAGTAATTAAAAAAAAATCCGTTCCCGCAGGGGGAACGCACAGGTAGATTTCGTGAAGCAATTAATATTATTTTATATAGAGAACTACGGACTTTAAACAGTTTAATTTTTCTTTTCTCGAAAACGGTAACTTTTAGCGAAAAACTTTTCACTCATTTATTTTAGACTTAAAAATGGCCTATCGATTAAAAATGTTTCCCACAGCAAGAATGTTCACCGGTTACAAGTTATGATTTTTTTCCCGAAAAATTTTGGTTTGCCCCCCTCCACTTTTAGTTAAAGTTTTAATCTTATAGGTTTATAATTAAAAGTTGTTGGTATTCATGTATACTATGGGATAAAATTAGAACGGTTCGAATATCTTTCATGGAACGTGAAGTTTTGAGGAAAAACTGATTTCACAAAAAGTGAGGCCCTACCGTCCCCTTAGGCCGGATTCCACCAATTCACGAACTTAAACTAAGTTTACACCCAAGCAATTTTTGACCGCAGTTTGAAAGCGATCGGGGCAAAAATGCGACCGTGAGAGTGCCGCAAATTTTGGGAAGTGGAACCATACATACATATATATATATCTATAAACTTTTTGACCAGTGGTCATTTCGGACTCAGGGGGTCATAACTAGACCTCCTATGAAGAATTTTTTTTTAAATTCGACAGTAGTCAAGAAACCAATAGGTAGATCGATTTCATCGAAATCTACCTAAAAGAGACGACTCAAGTTAGAAAAAAACGTAGATTGAGAATAAAAGACGAAGAAAATGATGAAATGTTCGACGTGAGGAAGTTAGAAAAATATTGTCTATTTTTTTTATGTAATAGAATATTAGTAACCGAAATTACTAATATTCCCCCTAACCCCCAGCTAAGCTAAATTGCTTGTGTTAGGAGTGGGTTCACGTCGGTAGTGTAATGGCCAAGATTCTATGAATAAGTTGATAAAAAATTAAATATATAGAGAAAAGGAAATTATATTATATTTTAAATTTTAATGCACCGAGACTTAAAGATGCCTACAGTGAAAGAGGAGATTACAAAAAAGCTAAAGTCATACTCACGTCGTATTGGTAATCATACCAACAAGCTTGCAGGAGAACTATTAAAGCCAACTAGCTCCTTCAGACGCATAAAAAGGAGAGCTCCACAGGACCTCCTTCAATCGTAGTACACGGTCTCGGAAAACCCCCCTAAATCATATGGGTGCACCACTAGGTGTATACCATGCATGCCAAACTTCAAGAAATGTTTAACCTCCAGTTTAATGTTTAAATGCCCAGTCAGGGGTAGGTTGCAGGATCAAGGGAGTTAAAAAAAAAAAAAAAAAAATTTATATAACTCAGCATAATCGTCTCTTAGCTCAGACTCAGCATAAACCTTGTTTTCAACTAGACGATTCGATTCTACTTACGACTACAAAAGATAAGGAAAATATTAAGTTATTCAATTAGACTTTTCTTAACTGGGAACTGTGTTAGCTGACTCACATCTACAATCATATATTTCTTAGAAATGTTTCATGAGAGAATAGTAGTAAGTACGTTATTTATTTTCTTCATCCAGTTAGTGGTAACTATATGGGTCCCATCTAGAACTTCGAGGCCTACCTAAGCAGCGAGCCAGAACAACTGCTGATTGGCGGACGAGACGGACGATTTTCATCACTCCTGTAAGTTCGTCCCTGGTTTCTCCTACGTTTCATCGTCATCATTCATCGATCATTCGTCATCAATCATCTTCAAACAATGAGTGTACATTATTATAGTTAAGGACTAAAAAGGTTGACTTTGGAAACAGTTTATTATTATCTTTATTATTCCACCAAAATCCACCACCATCTGCAAGCCAGTATTATGACCTGCTAACTTGACAATGGAATTTAGAAACGATGCGAACGTAGAGAACAGAAAGCGATTTTTAGGTCTCTTTTATCGTTGTGTGGGGTGCGACGGCCGAGGCACGTGAATTACTTAAACAATCATAGATTATATTAAACCAATCATGGGCTCAAAGGATTCGTGTCATGGGTTGATCAGTTTTATTGGTTTTTTGGTTGGTCCGCATAGTGCACGTGCGCGACTGTTCCCCACTTTGCCGACTTTTATTCAAGATGTTTGTCGGCTGTTATACACATGCTGATGACGTACTCTGGCGCAGGTTTCCTTCAAACAGCAGTCGCCCCCTAAAAGTAAAGAGAAGCTAATTATGGAGTAGATGGAGAGCAACTTTAGAAGCGTCGGTAGCTTAGTGGTTAAGGAGTCGGCCTTACGATCAAGAGGTTCCGGGTTCGAATTCTGTCCATTATACTACCGACGTGAACCCACTTCTAACGCAATTTCACTTACTAAGTCTTTGTTTTTGTAAAATGTTCGTATCTCAACGGGGACAGACGGTTTATCGTGGTCGCAGTTGAAAGAACTCTCTTAAATAGCCAAAAGTCATCAACCACCTACACAATTTTCTACAAAACCTGGGGAGTATATTTGAAATCTATTTGACAGCGAATTAATTATAGTCTTAAGACCATTTTTCGTTTCTGTCGTTCAAGTGTCAAATGGAAAAGGACTTGTTAGTTGCGCGCGCGCCGCGTAGCGAAAGCATTTGTCTCTCGCATTGGATAAGGCATCGTTCAAGGTCATCGATATGTTCGTTTTATGTTAAATAGTGACGTGTAGGTGGTTCTTGTGTTTATATTGTTAAGTTTAAGGACACTTTACATACACGTGTCGATTTTAAGCGTTTTTTTACACGACACCCAAACGACTAATACGGCTATGGGCAGGTAATATGTAGATACCATAATAGGGAGTGGTGGACGGGGGTCATCGCAGAATAGATGTTCGGGAAAGATGACTGGGTGAATTGGCCATTTCATGAGATAAGTTACCATTTCATGAAATGATTGCCCACATTATGAAGTGATGAATTCTACGATGTCATGACATAAAAAAATATGTATTTACTAGAAAGCTATTTTAACATTACAAACAGACAACTCATTTTATATATTTGTGTAGACAAGTTTTTTGTATAGGTTCCGTATATATATAACATACCATTACATAACATAACTGCACGCCTGTATCCCCGAAGGGGTAGGCAGAGGTGTATTACACACCCACGATTCGCCAGTTATGTTAAGGTCCCAATGTAATAGGGGGCGAGCCTATTGCCATCTAACGAGCACATTATTAAGCGAGCGATAATTAACATTTATTAATGCACACATAACTACGAAAAGTCAGAGGTGTGTGCCCGGGGCGACTGGGGATCGAACTCGAGACCTCCCCTCTGCAGTCCGTTACGTACGCCACTGGGCTACCGCCACTTACATACATATTATGCATTTACAAACAGACACTTCATTTTATTTACTTGTATAGATAAAGCTGAACATTTTTGCATGCATTTCATGATTGTTCTTGGTTGCTTATCAACTTCATTTAAATATATTAGGTAGGTGGCTACCCGTCTCGCTTAGCGTTATCTGTAGTGATAAATAAATGGCAATGAACACACCGGTACTGGCGGGCAGGTAGTGTATAATTTAAATAAAAAATATAGGTATTAGAGGACCTGTGCTGTGCCGCAACATTGTGTTGGTTGGTTGGTTCTTAATAGTATAATGTAACATAACATAACATAAACTCACGCCTATATCCCCGAAGGGGTAGGCAGAGGTGCTAGCACCCACGTTTCGCCAGTTTATGTTTTAGATCCCAATGTAATAGGTGGCGAGCCTATTGCCATTAACCGGGCACTTATAAACCTGCGATAAATACACACATAACTTCGAAAAGCATCGAAAAGTCATTGGTGTGTGCCATGATAATACCTGGGATCGAACCCGAGACCTCGTCTCAGCAGTCCTTTACTTTACTTTAAAAAATCGCCCACCTGCTTATCAGTCAATGTTAATTTGGTTTATCTTGGCTTTTACGGAAGCGCTTGCCGTCTAACCCCTTGACCTACAAAGAAAAGTCTACATTCACCTACCATAGAGCGTCTTCCGTCAATTTGACATTTTGGCAACCTCTGTGGCGTAGCGGTAGTGCGTTCGACTGCTGTCGGGCTTGAACCGACTAAAACCGCACGCCGTCTCGGGTCTACAGACGCCGGGGTGTAAGGTTGCCCATAGAGCATATCCTTTCGCACCCCGACTGACCCTGGGCCATCTCCGGTTTCGAGATGGCCCCCTCGGGTTTGGGAACCACGGTGTCCCCGTCTTGCCCCGGTTTGAATGTAAGTACCTACTTAATACTTATTAAGTCCGGTACTTACTTAAGTTAGGTACTTTTTTATTCAATGTTAGATGAGGAATGTGAAAGTAAATGGTGTTATTTCGGAATTTTCTTGAATTTCTTATGTTATTAATTTATTTGTATTATGTATATCACAAAAAATGCCAATGTGCGTGTGTTCGTAATGCTTCTCCTGCGAAACGGCTTGGATTGAGTGCTTGACGATTCTATAATGCAGTAGTTGTTATTTTATGTCTGAATACCAACAAAATTTATGGTAAGTGATTATGGCAATATTTATTAGGTATAAAATAAGTATTCATCAAACAAAAGTCAATCAATCAAAATTATCAATTTTATGTATAATATGCATTAAGAAAAAGTATATAAGTATGTATATCCGCATTCTAGAATCCATGACACTACCTAGTTAAGTTATGCTTACTTTGGATCTAGATAGCGTTGTGTAGAATGTCCTAGAATATTTATTTATTTCTTCGAATATGTAAATCGAATTTAATTGCGTAGAGAAAATAAGCACAAAAAAGCAATACGTAGGTTCTTAGACAGGTAGATATATATTTCTTACACAACACTATGAAAGCATAAACCTAAAAAAAGTGTAGGTAGCTTTAATGCCTCGTAACTACACAATTAATAAAAAAAACTACTAAACAGTAGAGTTTTATAGGCAGTAATAGTAAATCTTAAATTAAAACCCTTTTAATCTGTGGTTGGGCGTGCGTATTGAGAATGGTAGTAAACAACAATAAAAAATTCTGTAACTCATGCATTTAGAGCTATACTCGTTACAATCTGGGTTGCTCTCATAAAAAGTAATAGACGAGTTGGTGTATGAGATCCCACCAAGACCCTGCAAGCCGGTACACAACTGTAGCTGTCACCTGTAAAAAGAGGTGTGAAATTAAAATTGACATTTTTTATGAAATTGAACCTTAATTTAAGCAAAGCAAGTTTATATAACTGTCATCATCATATCCACTATATACCACTTAATGGAAGTCTGATTCAGATAAGTACTTACAGTACGTACTCGGCCTTTTGGTTGGCACGGAGGAAGAGTGAGTCCTTCATAATGAAACTGTCAGGCTGATGTGCAATAGGGGAAATAATTCTCTTGAACTTAATTCCGATCGATCGGTATTGGAATTACCGAAACACTCTTGAAATTCGACGCTAGCGCCATTTTGTTTTAAGTTTGCGTGACCATTACGTTAGGTTTAGGTGGTCCTTATGAATGGTTACGCAATTTTAAAACAATATAGCGCTAGCGTCGAATTAAACAGTGTTCAAGAGCACGAAATTTCTAATTTCAACACCGATCGATCGGAATTAATATCAAGAGTAAGGCCTCTGATCTTAGCAGGTCTTTCACTCTTTCACCCGACACGTGCCAATCCAAGCACCGGGTACCTACTGTTATTGGTTTTTGTACCCACGTGTTTAAAACAATATAGCGCTAGTTTTAAAACAATATAGCGCTAGCGTCGAATTAAACAGTGTTCAAGAGCACGAAATTTCTAATTTCAACACCGATCGATCGGAATTAATATCAAGAGTAAGGCCTCTGATCTTAGCAGGTCTTTCACTCTTTCACCCGACACGTGCCAATCCAAGCACCGGGTACCTACTGTTATTGGTTTTTGTACCCACGTGTTTTTTATTTACCTATTTTTATAACTTGGCCCCTGCAACACAACAAATAGCAGTCACAATGTTTGTTATAAACTGCTTATCAAGGAGTGTAATAGACGTACCATTTGAGTAAATCTAACGTCAACCCCAATTACATTGGTGATAAGGTTATGTATTCGCTTTCTCTGCAGCGATGCTCTAACGATGGTCATAACCATTTGACAATGAGTGTTCAACACAGCCTCATTGTCACATTTCTATCTATCTACGAGTATATCTGCATCAGCTACTACCATTATAAAATTGTAAATTAGTTGTTTTTTTATATTGGAAATATAAAAAAAAATTGGGTTACGTTAAAACCAGGCGGGTTCCTACCAAAAGTCAGCTTCAACTTCAGCAGCAACCATAACTGTTCTTCCACATCCAAGCGCTAATTCCCGTTGTATCTAAAGCTAACACTTTAGAGCCGGGTCCGCTCTCTTAATAATTTGGTTTACTTGGCTTTTACGGGAGCTACTTCCGTCTAATCCCCCAACCCCGAGAGCAAAGCCCGATCCAGTGCGTCGTGATTTGTTCCAAAGTATATATAATTTTTATTCTGATTCAAATCCATACAATTAAGTTAGCGTTTTTAGTTTGGGTTTAGTCTAGTGCTGTACAGAATTTCCTATAGTATATTATTATTGAGTCACTAGATTTTGCCCGCGGCTCCGTCAGCGTGAAATTTCGGTCCCCATCTCGCTTCCCATGGCACCCTATTCCAGGGATAAAAAGCCTAAATCCTATTCCTGACTATAATCTATCCCAGTACCAAATTTCAGCCAGATCCGTTCAGCCGTTCTGCCGTGATTAGTGACAAACATCCATCCAAACTTTCACATTTATGACAATAGCGGGATTATTATTATCGAGCGTTAATGCGTCTAAGGATTGTGCCCTTTGGTGCCCGGGCTCGGCTCTGCCACTGCTCTTTTCCTTATGAATTGTTTTATCTTTGCTTTTTTGGGAGCGAGTGTCGTCTTATATGACAGCGTAAAACCTGCGCCAGAGCCTCGTTCGTCAATCAGCTGGTTTACCATCTTGCAAATGAGATTGACTTGGCCCCAATGGTCTTGGTTTCCCCGTACACCCATTATTATCATTGAGTGACATTCCGGATTTGACCATGAAAAACAATTTTATCTACTTTATTTAAAATAAGTTTATAATCTGTATAAATCCACGCTAACCTTCCTCCAGTTATTGTCTATAGGGCCGTGATGACCACGAGTTGAGAAATAATTACCCGTATTGTGAGTATTGTGATATTCAATGATGATTGAAGGCGATTCTCATTATCTAGGGATATTTACGTCCATTATATTTTATTTTATTGGGATTGTCACGATCAGGGTTACCAAACAACAAATTGAAAAAACAATAGTAGAAAAGAGTATCGGAAGAGTAAGTGATTTCTCATCGCATTCATAGTATTAGACAACTCAAAAAGAAAGCATAAAATTGTCTTTGTACTAAAATTTATTTTATTATTTTTCTATTTATTGTACTTTAAAATAAAGAAAAAATACCCATAGATTCCTTAAAAAGTTTGCTCTTAAATTTCATGGATTTCGAACACCGTTATCAGGGTCAATACAACTATATACAATGGGGGACCATTCTCTTGGATACAAAAGCAAACATTTAAGGCCATTTTTTTATCTAATTTATCGATACATTTATCAAAATTTAATATTCTCAAAAACAAAATCAAAGACAAAATTCGTGTTGACCTGTGTTTGAGATAGTTATGTCGGGGTGCGAGGGATATGCTCTATGGGCAACCTTACACCCCCGGCGTCTGAAGATCCGAGACCGTGCGGTTTTAGTCGGTTCAAGCCCAGACATACCCGCCCCCGCTGGCCGGCGGGAAAAAAAAATAAAATAAAAACAAAAAGTACTATATACTTACTCGTCCTGACGTAGACTAGAGCCAAATAGTGGCCATAGTTTACCCGAGCTGGCTAGGGCCAGGGCGGCGAGAAGTGTCGTGCGGTGTTCCGCAGGGGTCGGGCCTAGGGCCACTCCTGTGGAACATCGGATACGACTGGGTGCTGCGCGGTACGTTGCTCGAGGGTGTCAGCATAGTCTGCTATGCTGACGACACCCTCGTTATGGCGCGGGGAGCAACGTACCGAAGCGCGGCACTGAAGGCCACGGCAGGGGTTGCTCAAGTCGTGGGTCCAATACGGCGGCTGGGACTCGAGGTGGCTCTCCACAAATCCGAGGCTATGTGTTTTCACGGGCCCCGGAGGGGAACACCTGCGGGAACCAGCATAACCGTAGGGGGCGTGAGCATCGGCATCGAGCCCACGATGAAGTACCTTGGGCTCGTACTCGATAGCCGATGGGACTTCGGACCTCATCTCCGAAGTCTGGTCCCGAAACTGAGGGGGGCTGCGGCCGCGCTATCGCGGCTGATGCCCAACGTTAAGGGACCCAACGCCCCCACTAGGAGACTGTACCTGGGGATCGTGCGAAGCATGGCCCTATACGGGGCCCCCGTATGGACGGAGACTCTGGCGGCCCGCAACGTGGCTGTATTAAACAGCCCGTTAAAAGCGATGGCCGTCAGAGTCATCAGGGGGTATCGCACGATCTTCGTCGAGGCGGCATGTCTCCTAGCCGCGACCCTTCCATGGGACCTGGAAGCGAGAGCCCTTGCGCTGCTGTACCAGTGGCGCAAGGAGGCGCTGGAGCGGGGCCATAGGCCGGAGCCCCGAGAAATCAGGGCTCAACGGTCCCAACTCCACCGGGAACTCATGGCGACATGGAGGGTGCGTTTTGAGCACCCAAGGTGGGGGGAATCCACCATTGCGGCGGTGAGACCGACCATGAAGGAGTGGTTGGAGAGGGACCATGGGGACCTCTCCTACCGGATGTGCCAGATGGTTACCGGACACGGGTGTTTCGGTAAGTATCTGTGGCGCATCCACCGGGAGACAACACCGCAGTGCCAGCACTGCGAGGATCCTGGCGAAGACACGGCGCTCCACTCGTTGGTGGAGTGCCCTGCGTGGGCGAGTCAATGCCGGGATCTCGTTGCGGTCCTGGGCGTGGACGTTCTCTCGTTGGAGACCATGGTGAGGGCCGTGGTCTCCGACGGGAGCAAGTGGCACGCCGCCGCCTCTTTCTGCGAGCAGGTAATGCGCGCGAAAGAGACGGCGGAGAGGGAGCCGGAGAGAACCCTGCCCCCCGAGTTTCGCAGTCTGCGGCGAGGACGCCGCAGACTCATCTACGCCCGGGTCTACCAACCTCCATGATCGGGGCCTGAGGAAGGCAGTTGGCCGACTCGCCGTCCTTACAGAAGCAGGCCGTGGCGGAGGCGTGTCGTGTGTGCCCTACACACGCCTGCCAACTCACCGAAGCGGGATAAAACCCGACCCCACCTGGCGAGGCCGCGGTGGCGGCCAAAGTCCGCCGGCAACCCTGGGGTTATCCTTTCGTGGGCTTACCCGGGGTGCCCGGCAACGGACACTTGGGGAGGACACCGTGCGGTTTTAGTCGAGACACGACATAACCACCCCCGCTGGCCGGCGGGGGGGTATCCGAAGGGATTTCCGCACGTAAAAAAAAAACAAAAAAAGAGCCAAATAGTAGCTACAAAGTAAAAAGCATGAAATATCACAATACCTTCTTCTAGTTAAGAATTTATGCTAACGTATATGTTTCCAAAAATTTGACTTCTAAGGGGCTAAAATAAATGATGGTGTAATGGATTGGAATGGTTGAAACGACGACTATATATATAATACCCACGTCATGATAAATTAGATAGGTTGACAGAGGCTCTGGCGAAGATTTTTCTCTCGGGGTTAGGGTCAGATCGGAGTCATTCCCATAAAACTCAACCACACCAATTCATAAGGTAAGGAACAGTAAGAGAGCGGACTCCGGCCTAAAAATTTGCTTCAAACTTTGAATACAACCGGGATTGGTGCTCGGATGATGATGATGATGATGAGTCAAATGAAATGTTTTTTGCATTTGACGGTTTTTAAGAGGTGCTAGGAGTGAAAGAATCGACTAAAGGAGCTGAAAAACAATTTAGTTCTACCCTGATGAAGGGCTAGGGTCAGTGCTGGGTATTAGTAATTACAGGGAATACTTACTTGGTTTTGTGAAATAGAACATGTAGAGACAATAACTATCTGTGTTTTTTTTTAGAAAAGTAAAAAAGATATTTTGTGCATCCCAGGGTAGCCTCCTTAAAATAAGCAAACCGTTTGTATTCGAAGTTATTAGTTAAACACTTCAAACGTATTTCATATTGACCAAATTATTTGATCAGTAAGAAATCCAGACGTGATCTAAGCTTGCAGAGTAGAACGGCTGCAACAATCACCTAGATGCAGCGTCGCGGAACTCGGCCGAGTCCACTCGACGAAACACGAGTCGCCGACCTTACTTGCAGCCTCGCCACCACCAAAACATTCTCCCGCGAGGCGGTTATTACGAATAACGCGAGGAACATTACTGGTTTTGTTGGACTATAGGTAGCTGGTGACTATAGAAATGTTTGGAATTCTATAGCGGAGTGGTAGTTATTTGTAAACAAATGTAAAACTTTAGAGTGTTCACCTGCTGATTATCGGACGAGGCTCTGGTGCAGGCTTTCCTCTCGGGGTTGCCGGGTCAAACGTAGTCGTTACTGAATAAGCTAAGATAAGCCGAATCAAGACAAAAAGTGGGCGATTGGACCCTGGGCACTATGGATGCAATCGGGACTAATAATGAATATAGAAGTGATGAATTCGTATGAGTTTTTAAATGGATTTTAAGGAGTAGTTAGTGAACCCGCTTGTGTGAAATGTGTTGAGTTTCTACGATGAATATACTCATGAGTTTTAGAACGTCTTTTGTTATTTGTTTTTCTATTTTTGAATTTAAAATTCGAATAATTTGAATGCCATTCAAAATAAGAAAAAAGTTCAGACTTTTTTTACACATCATGGTATAGACAAAAAACTAAATCGAGCATGCTGGTAATTAGCAATGGGCTAATTTTCTAGAAAATAGAAAGGTGTTAAAATAAATAAACCGTATTTCATCATTACGGAGTAATCAATACAGCAAAGCTACTTCCTGAAAATCTACATAGGCACATTATATATACAAGAACTGGATTATGTGCGTGGAAAACACGCAATGTATTTCGAAAATAAGTAAGAATCACAAGAGGACCGACCAAAGTACGGAGGCGCTAGGCCCCGCTTCCCTCACAGAGAGGACTTCCCTCAGTTCTCTCTCAAACCTCATACGTAGTGTACGCCTCTTGCGTCGCAACTGAGTGTCGAATAAGCAGTTGCATTTTTTTAAATAAAGAAAAAACCGTGCTGTGTTTTACATTTTTCTAAGAGAAGTTTGGATTTTTATTATTGTAAGTATTGTAATAAATTATTTTTGTTGCAAATGTGAAAGCTTTGAGCTTTGAAGGTTTTGCTTAGGCCATTGGAAAGGTGAATGAAACAGTGAGCAACTCACTGTGTTATCTATTTTATTGTTACTTAAGTATTAGCTATATTGTGATTTAAATGTGTATTTTAAACAACCACAATAGAAATACAATTAAAACTCTACCTTATTAGGGTCTCTTAGTTTTTATTCGTTTTCGCATCAGCTGTTTTGCCGCTCTTTTCAGATCGGCGAAAGCAGAACGTAGATTAAAAATAATATGTATGGTAATATTGCCTACAATTATGCAGCTTTTATTACAAGACGAATATAAATGTCCTAATTAATTACATAAAGTAAGACGCGTAATTATATATAATGAAAGATATTTGTATGTTTTAACTGAATCCACGTTTACTAGCAAAGACATTCTTTTAATTTTTAAGTTACGTGTAGCTGTGACATCATATATAAAAATCAATTATCTAGCTCTCTGCATCTCTTTCTGATAAATACTTCTGTATATTAAGTAAATAAGCAGTTTAGAACAAAAATTGTGTCATGGTTCGTGGTTGGGGAGAGATGTGCTAGGGGGAAGTGATAAAATATATAAATAGAAAAACTCGTTAAATAGCATTACGTTCCTAAATCCATATTCCAATAAGTTTTGTGCATTGACTTCTAGACCTACTAGACAAGTTGCACGAACCTTTGCGGTTGCGTAGAGATATTGTCTCTTTGGTATTTTACCGTCTCTACCATGGGGAGTGTTAAAATGAGCTCTTCCAATTAGTCTCAATTCTGACTCTCGTTTCCTATCAAGAACAAGACGTGCAGGGCTAAGATGTCACCCTCATTTGGCAACGAACTCCATACAAAGACCAAGCGGTTCGGCACCTCTTTTCTTTACCGCAATATAAAGACGTGATCCCTTCTTCCTACAATCCCGGGTTCTTCTAGCGGGATGTGAAAAAGCATCTGATGACTCCGTCAAACCGAGGGCCACCATTGCAGCATTATTTGTGTCTACTACGGAGGCGAAGTGAAGTCATAAAAAAAATGTTTTCATGAAAATTTTGTTCGTTTATTTTTATTTCCTGTAAGTAAATAACGAACGGGTAATATTAGGTACATACTTACCTGCCTGCAGTACAGACTAAGTAGGTACTTCGTATAATAACTCAATAACTATTTTAAAATTTAAATCTTGGAGGTTAAAAGGATATTGTAGAAAAGGTCAGCTGATAAAGTTATCTATCAGAAGGTCAAATATCGTAGTTAATTTAATTATATATATTTAGGTAGGTGTACAATAAATACGGATATACGTACCTATATTTATTTTTCAAACAAAATACCTTAGCTGATTTCTTTTGTTTTATGTGCGAGCCTCATTTTTCAGAGTTTTATGTGAGAGAGTTTATACCACAGAACAATAAAAAAACATTATACAATACCTTCAACATCAAGCTTCAAGGAATAAACGAACTTTTAAAGACTGCTCGTTGTAGTTTTGACCGTACACGAACTAAAAAATGTATCAATATTTAAATATTCGTCAGCGTGGATTTAGATCTGGGTTGTATTTATTTTTGCGTAAAACCCTAATTCTTTTTCTAAAGTAAAAGTAACCAATTTACGTCTTATAATAAAATTGTAATCTCGTCAATATCGGCCCAGCCCTTACGGAGATTAGCCGGAAGAAACTGCTTTTTTGGTGTATGTACGATGTGTAAATTAATTAAAAAGCTGTTATGGTAACATCACAAACAGACATTTCAATTTTATTTTATTGTATAGATTTTATTAAAAAAACATCCACCTAATGTATCAGAATGACAACACATCGGAATAATTTTTACAAGCCTCCGCATTTTTGGTTTATGGTAACTGACAATCATATGATAAATAACTGAAATTCCTTATAGATATCGTTTCCTCTTCAAAGTTCATCACTATCTTATCTTATTGTTAAAAAAATCTGTTTCAAAATGTGAAATATTTCAGTCTGTAGTTTGCAGACTTGAACGATTTGCCAGAATTTAATCTATACAAGTAAAAAAAAATGTCTCTGTTTGGAATGTTTAAATAACAGTTATTTAATAATTACATATGAATATACCTAATTTTATTTTAGAAAAAATGAATTAGGAATCCGTGCAAAACATTAAAATCTAGATCTAAGTCCGGATGAAGTCGCGGGTACAGCTAGTTATGTATAAACTCTTATTGCTCTAACTTAGATTTAGGTTAATTAAACAAAATAAAATAGTTACGGACTGGTAAATATTAAAATATTGCATAATTTTAAGAAAATATAGAGCAGGGTTAACTTTACTTCGCGTCTAAATGCAAAATCGGAATGCGTGGCGGACTGAATTCGTAATTCATAAAAAATACACTCCGAGTTCAGGACAGGCAGGAGGATCAGACGGCAGTCGGATTAAGAATCATCCAATTATTAAAAAAAAACATATTTTAATCTATATGACAAAAGACGGTTTCTCGTCTTAAAACCGACATAATTTATTTTTTGTTTGAACCACTTTGACTTTCATGCTTTATAATGAGCCAAGCTCTCGAAACTGTAAATGGTTCAGTCACTTGCAAACTCATGTTGGTTAGTTGTCTGTAGCTAGGTTAATTTGAAAAAAAAAAACTAGATTTTTTTGTAAACTTTATGACACCGTGTCAATCAGGCCTTAAGCCTCGGATTGGACGGAAAATTAGGCTGAATTTCACCACTGAAAATCCGTTCAACTAAACTAAGTTATCGCGTCGGTATTTTATTAAATGAAATTCATTGAGTAAAATTTGGTAACCAGGCTTTAATTGAAATAAATGCGTATACATATATCCATCGGTCCATGCTCAGACGTTTTTCCGGCATACAGCTATGGCCAGATGTAGGATTGACATTTCCTATAAAAGCAGATATCTATAAGCAATATTAACTCTGCTAGTGTGTGAAGCGGCGTGTCCACGGAGCAGCCCCGGCAATGGTGGCACTCGGGTGTCGGCTCCGGCGTATACCATGCAGGAACTTACCGAAACAGCCATGTCCGGTGAGCACCTGCGTCAGCCGGTAGGAGAGGCTTCCGTGGCACCTCTCCAACCATTCCTCCATGACGGGTCTTACCGCCAAAATCGTGACGTGCCCTTACTCAGAAAGTAACTACTAGTTCTTTTTCAAAAATTAGACAGAAGGGGCGGGCGGGCGGATCGAGAAAAGTGTATGAAAATTCATTGTTAACGTGTTTTTTACTTTTTTATTTTTTTTGCTTTCATTCCCAACTCGTGTGTCTTGAGATCCTTCGCTACGCGTCGGGCCTCAAACTACACCCTCGTCGGTCCTTTTCTCCCTTCGATGAACGATGCACTATGGCATTAGTGGCCTAAAATCATTTATTGATATGAATCTCGAGCTCCGACAAAATATACTTCTTCCAAATATAAATTTAATGTAATTGACATATGATCGTCTTACCGAGGAGTCCTTTGTTTGCCAATTAGTTCATTGACACTGACAGAACGACACTACTCAATGGTAATCGTGCGAACGCTACGGCATACCAAGCAGTCGGAAACATTGGGCAATGTCGTGCATCTGCCAAGTATATTATGAACATCCATGACGTATTTTTCAGACTATCTTACTACCATAATCATCAACCTTCCAGTCCATTATAAGGGCGCGTGAAGACAGATAATATACGTATAATAATAATAAAAAAAATGTTTAGTTTGTTGCACTCTCAGGATAGATCTGAGGACAAAGAGCTGTCGCACCGTTAGAAGCTTGTGGTCCTCATAAAGCTGAGCAGTGGGATATCTCATAGGTCGCTTGCCCATGATCTTCAAAACAGCTCTTTATTTCTTTAATTCAAGAAATTGTGTAAGTGGACCCTCCTCACACCTTGGATTGGATTACAGCTTTTTTCATAGCATCAGGGAAAATACTGGTGCTTATGGCAAGGTTGCAAATATAGTTTATGGAGGGAATCAATACGGTGTCGGGTGGTTTCAAAAAGTAAGATGATATGCCATCCCACCCTACGGTACACTCTTGTGATAACTGTAGAATTATCTTCGCTAGTCCAGCTTCACTAACTTCAAGAAATACCACCTAAGTAACTTTTGATTTGATAGAAGAAGAAGTCGAAAGAGAAAGAGTAACAAACATACAAATAGCGACCGATGCTAGATTAAATTGAATAGACGTGTCTATAAAACACCGCACACTTTACAAGAATAGAATTGCATATTTGCATATCTGTATAAGCACTTAATGCAAGGTTGTAAAAGGTCCGCGCGGGCGCATCTTTACTTTGTATTCAAGTATTAAAATATTCTTGCAGTCATTCCGGGAAGTGACTTCTTACACGCTGTTGCAGTTATACATACGTTAGTTGCACGAATTCGCCTATGATTAAACTATAGCGATAGAAAATCAGTTGTACGGTTACCCCACCAAGATCTTTGGGGCTGAATAACGGACGAGGCTCTGGCGCAAACTTTCCTGTCTGTGTTGGTGGGTCAGACCAAGCCAAGAAGAGAGGAGCCCCGGGCTTCAAAGCTTTGGTTGTAACCGGAACTAATGCTGTGTTGATGATAGAAAATAAAAAATAGCGTGATGTAGTTTTTTTCTACAGAAAACTATTTTCAGATCAATTTAGATGGCTATAAGTCAATTAATACATTTTTGATAAAATGTTGGCTAGGCGGGTCTTCTTGACAGAATGTTATTTTTAGGGTTTTTAGATTCGTTTTTTTTTTTATACCATTCAGGTGGCAGACAAGCTTACGGCCCACCTGCTGGGAACCGGTTACCGTTGCCTATGGACGTGCGAAAACCTTTTAATGCTCTTTAATTTTTAGGGTGTATGAGCTCTCACAATTTTTTGGGGCCCAAATCAAGCTAGATGAGCTTGATTTGGGCCCTGCACCTGCTGATTGACGGACAAGGCTCTCGCGCAGGCTTTCCTCTCGGGGTTTGGAGTCAGATTGACAATGCTCTTGTACCCAAGTAGTGAAATATTCTGTTTTCTGACATATAGCGTTCCCCTGTTCATCTTTTAAGGGACTGTATATTTATGGCCTAATAGACGAGGGTTGTGTGGTATCGAGTTTGAAAGTGAAAATATGGCGACCCATGTCACAAGTTGTCAGTCGATTTCTGAATTAGCGATACATATCAGTATTTCTTTCGTTTAGGTTTTTTAAAAAGATTACTAGTAGTAGTACCAATATTTCCAGCCCTCTAAACGGCTTATCTATTAGTATACATATTGTCATTGATTGCAGCTATATTTTTACGCATATTTCTTACGAAGTATGTAGAATTGACCAGACCTAAGGCTGAGCGCTCATTGGAGACAAGACAGTTTTAATACAGACTATTGCTATACAGAATCATGAAAGTGCGCCTACTTAGAACAATACAAAGCTGTCTAAAAACCTACAAGTTACATCACAACACTGTCATAAGACTCTCTTGTCTCTAATCTGCGGTCAGCCTTAGTGGACACATTTTAGTTCCGTGTCTTTACCATTAGCTATAGTTTTTGTTTCTATAATGCGTCAGTACCCAAGTCCGAATATCTATATATCTAAGTCAAATTTATTCGAGATGTACGCGTGTAGGCAGTTAGTTTTTTCAAACAGTTATTAAGTTGATTGAGAATCATTTTGTTTGTACAACAACATGAGTGTGTAGATATAAAATTAAATTGCAAAATATGATTTGATTTTTGCATTTAATCTCACTGGTTTTGTTAGATAGCATAGCATCATAACATTAGACTACCCTTGATCTGTTGATCCTATACACAGTGATCTACAGTAGCGAATCATCATCATCTTGCTGGTGGTAGAAATTTGATGACACAAATTTGTCACAAAATTCGGCCGGGTCGGTACCACTTTGCACGATTGCGGATAACCCTCCATAGTAATCCAATTTCGGTTTGATTGCATTCAGGGGTCAGCAAGTGCATAGCCGGGCAGGGGGATTGTGGTCGCAGCACTAGTAGGACCGGCAGGTGTCACGCGGTGCTGCGACGACAATCCTCTTCTGATGAGGCCGTCAAACTGAGTGCCACCATTGTTAACATGGTACGTGTATGTAATGGTGACCCTCTTTTCTGAGACTTTACCTTCAGCTTACCATCAGGCGAGGTGAAGTCAAACTGACGTGCCCTAAAAAAAAAAATCTTAACATTGTACCCGGTTGCATCAGAGGTTTTTACCTCGGAGTCCGGTGACCGCTTACCCTTATCCTCCTTTTGTTTTCACTTTTATGGGAGCGACTGCCGTCTGACCCCCCAACCTCGAGAGGAAAGCCTTGCTTGTTATCAGCGGGTAATGGCTTGCAGGTGAGGTTGGCATAGTCCCAAAGATTTTGGTGGGGCCCCATACACCTTTAGATCAATAACTACAAAGACCTCTGTTGAGTAGCGGTAGTTCGATCGACTGCTAAGCCAGAGGTCGCGGGTTCGATTCCCGCTCAGTGCAAATAGGTATGTATTTTTGCATTGGTCTGGTTGTTTCTATGTATAATATGTATTTATTTACAAAAAAAGTATCTAAGTATGTTTATCCACATTCTAGAACCCATGTGACAAGCTCTGCTTAGCTTGGGTCTAGATAGATGGCATTGTGTACTTTGTCCTAGAATATTTATTTTATTTATTTATTTAACAACCTATTTAATCACCCTTTACTTTGCGTGGTTTGGTGTAGGTACCCTTTGGCAGCCAATATGAGTCAGTCCTCCTCGTCTTCTATAAAAATAACTATTAAAAAAACATAGATAGAAAATGTATCTTTCCGTACTATATACTATATATCTATACGAAAGGAGCCCCCCTTAATTTATTTTATTTTAATTTAATTATTTATTTTTGAAGTAAACATACCACTACTTCAATATTTTGTGAATATTTCAAGCGTTTACCGGTTGCCGTTCTTAATATCGAGCAAAAAACGGCGAAATTAAATATTTATTTCATTCTTTTTTCATTGTTATTATAGCGGCAACAGAAATACATCATCTGTGAATTTCAACTGTCTAGCTATCACAGTTCATGAGAAACAGCCTGTTGACAGACGGACAGACAGACAGACGGACGGGCAGCGGAGTCTTAGTAATAGATTCCCGCTTTACCCTTTGGGCACGGAATCCTAAAAAAGGAACGCTTCTCGTTTTTTAATCAAACAGGGCGCTATGATATTTCACTTCACAATGGCTACACCAGCCTGTAGATAAATATACATTACCTACGTTTTGCATTAGGGAATGTCAGGCGAGCTTTGTTTGCGGCTCCCCTTCCGCAGACGAACGGACAGCCTCTAATGTTGCCTTGTTCGATAAATAATTTATGCCTTGAATTCTATACGAGGCTGTATAGCTTTTGTCCAGTGTAAGTGTAGCCAAATAGTGGAAAGGTATGTATTCTGTGACGCAGTATTAGCCCTCTTCTCTTTAGGGATTTGTATTTACGGCCACATGGACGAAGATCGAGTTTAAAAAGTAATAATATGGGGACCCGTGTCATGAGTTGTCAGTGAATACTTACCTAATGGGTTAATTAAAGGTGTGCGAATCGCACTTTTTATTTGATATCACATTGGAAAATGTTACCAGGATTACAAATATTTTAACTACTAAATTATTTGTACACTGCCCTTATCATCTCTTTTGGTTTCTATCCATCCAAAGGCTGCCTAGAAGAGATCGCTGTTAGCCATAACAGCCCATTGTACATTAAACTTAACACGAATATTATTTATATAGAACTACTTTTATGGTGTACAATAAAGAATATTTTATCTTTTTTATCTTCTTATCTTAAATCAGTATTCTATATTAGCTTATTTAATTTTGCTTGCAATGTGTGTCTCTATGTATGTTCGGATCAAATCTTGCAAATGAATTTTAAAGCACTTATCCTCAACCTATTGAAATGAAATTTTATACTTATATAATTTTTGTCTTTTATTGCAATAGCTTTATATTTCTGATGATAGAGGGCTGTCCGAATACGAATACAAATCTCTACATTACACAATGAAAATAAATTACATAATGTCCAATACGTAAAACCTTCTCCAATATGTAAAAAAAGTATTTTATGCACTTTACGGTAAGTTGTTTAAAACTTTCAATACGGATCCGACCGACCTCAAGCGATTACTGAATTGGCGCTTACTACCTACTTGCACCAGCCGAACCATCAAAACCTAAAACTATAAGGATGTATTGTATTGTAAGTTTTTAGAGTTCTTTAAGGAGTACCAGTAGCCTCAACCTGCTGGAGATGATCGTGTCTCTTCGAGTCTCTTTGACCAATGAAATGAATCGTTTTCGTCACATGGTGTAGACTTGTAGAAGCTGTAGCAAACTCTGCATTAAAACGGAAAACATCGTTTATAAAACACGGTGTGTGAATCCATGACATTAAAATAATCAACGTAGGGGTGTATACCTTTTCCAAAGAGGCACGGAAGTGACATATTCATGTTAAAATCGCAGCGATATTTCACAATCAACCAAGTTATTTGATTGTCACCTTTTTCTACATCAGCTTATCTAAACTAGCTTGATTTTTATCAAATTTCACGACACATGGACATTGTTATCACTATCTTAATGTGTTACAGTATGTTTATGGTTGTTTTTGGGGCCCCATTAAGATCTTGGTTACCCACACCAGCCTCACCGGTACACCTGCTGATTGACGGATGAGGTTCTGATGGAGCTTTCCTCTCGAGGTTGGGACGTCAGACGACAGTCGCTCCCACAAAAGCCGTATATACCTACTACTACGACTAAGAATATATATATCCGTCTATTATTCAAAATCATAACCCTCGATATTATACCGACCCTTTTATCATAGAATATAGTTGATGAAACAATATATTGAGAAGGAAGTCTTCGAGTCGAAATCTCTGCCACATGAAAATGCTTCAAATGCCATAATACATATTTTTTCTCAAGATGTAATACACTACCACAAAATGTAGGTAAAAGGTCATGTAAGTATATCATAAGCACAAAAAATTCAAATTCCTTTCCCTTTTCTAAGACAATAAATAACGCGGAAAACTGGAACTTATCTGCCGACAATCCTTTAAGTGGCTTGTCAAATGACTTAAGAAATGTCGTGCTCATGAAAAATATCCCTAAAACTCTTTACTGGTTCACAAATGTCTTTAATAATACTGTGGAAGAATTCAGAAATATTACAGAAAGCTTTTACCAGTTTTGAAATTATAGCTGCGAAGTGTAGGCACCATCATACATTGTAGCTTTTTGTTGAAGGTCAGGTCGTAATGTTGGTTGTCACTTGTGAATTCGTGGTTTAAACTCATAACTTAGCTTATTTTGCGATTGGTTTGGTTTTTACTTTTACTATATATTATTTCTAGCAGCGATAGCCCAGTGGCGTACGTAACGGACTGCTGAGACGAAGTCTCGAGTTCGATCCCCAGTCGCCCGGGCACACACCGCTGACTTTTCGTAGTTATGTGTGCATTAATAAATGGTAATTATCGCTCGCTTAATTTTGTGCCCGGTAGATGGCAATAGGCTCGCCCCCTATTACATTGGAACCTTAACATAACTGGCGAATCGTGGGTGTGTATTACACCTCTGCCTACACCTTCGGGGATACAGGCGTGAAGTTATGTTATGTTCTGTGTTATATATTATGTTTTACTTTACGATAATACAGTTTATAACCTGACTATTTAAAAAAATTATGGGGTTAGGTTCAATTGTTTCAACGTCTTAATTTTCACAATTATTACGACCATAGACACTATCATGTTAAATGTCTATGGTCGTTTTTTATGTTACATTGTTTTTGTTTTTGGAATCGATATAAACTTTAACGTTTAGATTTTTAGCCGTAGTTGACTTTTTGGTTGTAATTATTTTCTTTCTTTTCTTTCCAAACTTATTTTAAAGTTGTTAGACGTTTTCTTATCCAGATTGACTAGACCACATAGGTACCGTGATAACTGGGGTGCTTGGATGGGGACCTCCGCGCGGTGCACCCTGGGCAACGGAGACAGCAGCGCCTCTCTCCTAGGGCGGGAGAGACGCTGCCGTCTACGGCCAACTCCGACCGAGGCGAGGACGGCCCTGCTGAGGGCTGTTCGGAAGCTTTCCACGTGTCCCTCTGATTAGCAGATGGCACAGTGGAGAGCAAGTAAGGGGGCCATCTTGAAACCGGAGATGGCCCGGGGTCAGTCGGGGTGCGAGGGATATGCTCTATGGGTAACCTTACACCCCGGCGTCTTAAGACCCGAGACAGCGTGCGGTTTTGGTCGGTTCAAGCCCGACATAACCGGCGGGGGGGGCATCCGAAGGGATTTCCGCACGAAAAAAAAAAAAGGTACCGTGATAACTAAATTACTTAGGATACATTCTTTCCTTATCAAGTTCTTCAATTATCAACAAAAAAATTACTTTTCATACAATCTGCTTGATTGTGAGCAGTTATCGTGGTGACAAAGAGTAGGTATTAGGCGCAGTACAAACAGAAATATCCTTCGCAAAGTGTAAGTACACACTTGAAACTAAATAAAATGACCAGTAAGCATAAATCTATGTTTTTCCGAACAAAATTATGATACATCAACAAGAGTGGATGTTATTTTACTAAGTTTAAACATTTTGTACAAAATAAACGACACTACTTCACCAGTTTGTTTGCACAAATGCACACGGCACTGATGACTCCTCACATGTTTTATAAAATGTTTTTATATTCATACGCTATAAGTCCTTGAATGATAATGTTTTCCTTTGTCAATTTCGAGACGGATTTTTGTTATTTGTGTTTATTTAGGGATGCGGGTTCTTAATTTGAAATGAGATTGGTAATAGGGGTGTCGACGGTGTTGACACAGCCATTTTTGTTGGAATGATTTCGAAAATCACACTGCGCGATCTGCGGTCTGGAATTATTTTTGTATTATATTGTTTGTGTTTATGTTTGTGCAAGGTTTGTGGATAAAGTCTGGTTTGTCACATTTGGCAGGTCCGCAACTGGAAGTTAACATCTGTATAAGAGCTCTATGAGCACTAAATTACGTAATTAATTATACAAGATGAAGTTACTGATTTTACTAATTAAAACGTACCTAAAAAAGCGGCTAAGTGCGAATCAGACTCGCCCATGAAGAGTTCCGTAGCAGCAAGTAACATAATAATGTTTTTTTTATTTTTAAATTGGATTTGATTGAATGAAAGGTAAATTGCGGTTTACGATTTATGATGTTTAATACATATAATACATAACTACTTACTAGATTTTGTTCAAACCAATTTTCGGTGGAAACTGGCGAATCGTGGGTGTGTAATACACCTCTGCCTACCCCTTCGGGGATACAGGCGTTAGGCGTAGAAGTTATTATGTTAATATGGAAGTACATCATATGACGACCTCTGTGGCGTAGTGGTAGTGCGTTCGACTGCTAAGCCAGAGGTCGCGGGTTCGATTCCCGCTCAGTGCAAATACGTATATTTGCATTGGTCTGGATGTTTCTATGTATAATATGTATTTATTTACAAAAAAAAAGTATTTAAGTATGTTTATCCGCATTCTTGAACTCATATGACAAGCTCTGCTTAGTTTGGGTCTAGATGGCGTTGTGTACTTTGTCCTACAATATTTATTATTGATTTATTATTTATATATATTTTTTTATATCTTTATCTTATTTTAGATGTTACGGAACACACACACACACACACACGCACACACACACACACACACACACACATTTTACCACTTTGGAGGTGTCTCTTGCGCAAACTAATATTAGATTTGATATGGGTTTGATGAAAAATTTTTTTTTGAGTTTCAGTTCTAAGTACCTATGGGCACCCCCAAAATTTTTTTTTTCTATTTTTGAGTGAAAATCTTAGTGCTATTCACAGAATACATCTACTTACCAAATTTCAACAGCATAGTTATTATAGTTTCGGAAAAAAGTGGCTGTGACATACGGACGGACAGACAGACAGTCATGACGAATCTATAAGGGTTCCGTCTTTTGCCATTTCACTACGGAACCCTAAAATGGCAGGTACAAGGCGACTATGGGCTATTTTCCCTCCGTCTTTTGTAGACATATAACTCAAGAAAACGTGTCAGGGTCACAAATAGTACTCTCTAAACCTAGGGGTTGCTCCGTGTTGCAAGTCCCAGTCACTGGCCACAACTGTCCCCAATCTTCCACACTTCCTTCCTACCACTGCTCGCAAATTCATGGAAAGCTAAGAAAGATTTCCCTGACACCGAAAAAAAATTTAGCAATATACATACATGAAGTATGTAATACGTGCGATTAGGAATGTCTCTGAACCTTGCCCTCTTAAAAATAAAATCTATGGTTATCAATTAATACTAGAATAAATCACGCTGTTCCGACATAAATGGTGATGTCTGTATTGTGAACTTTACGTGCGCCCACGCAACGCCCACGAAGTGCACTTTCCTTATTTGAAATGTTTTAAGCTAAATGTGTTCTAGATTGTATTATGTATGTTAAAATAAATAAACTGTTACGGTAACGATAAATATATAAACTGATGTTACCAATTTTTTTTTAAATAACGTATTAGTAGAGTAAGTACGGCATATCATAAAGTGCAACAATTTGAATAGCACCAATTCAAATAATTCCAGAATACAATTCCATAGCTGTTTGGAATAATGCTTCGTCGGTAGCTTAGTGGTTAAGGAGCCGGCCTTACGATCGAGAGGTCCCGGGATCAAATCCTGGTCATTACACTACCAACGTGGACCCACTCCTAAAGACAAGTAATTTCGCTTAACCCCTCTAGTTAAGCGCTTAAACCCTCTAGTTGACGAGAATACTAGTAATTTCGATTGATAGAATTCTTTAAGAAAGAAAAAAAATAGTGCAATTATAAGTTAGTGCGCTGAATGGCATGCCACAAGAGAACAGGTATAGCAAGTGTGGCTGAGATAACAAATGGAATACATTGTTTATTTTTTAAATTTAATGTGCGCTCTGGAAACTTAGGTTCCGTGTTTCAGGTGGACAGTGAAACTTTTCCTCCTTTCTTTCAACTATTCACATTCCCTTCTATTCGCTTCCCTTTCCCTATCTGTGGAAATGGAAACATTCAGTTTGTTTGATCGCTACCTTTTCAGATAGAGACCGCAGTTTTAACGCAAATAGGAATAAAATTCTGCGTAATCAATGTATGGATATCTTAACAAAAGTTGGAAGATTGTATTGAAATTACTAGAGTAACATATCTTGAAGAAAACATAAAAATAAATATTACGATACGGAATAATGAATTTAGATCAATGCTTTTAAAGTTAAAAGAGATTATTACTTTCAAAATAATAAGGATATGAATGACATGCTTGCTTAAATGAGATTGTGAAGAGACTGTACCACTTATGTAACATTCCGGCCGGCTGCAATCGGATGTAGGTAGATACAGTAAGCAGCATTGTATTGTATTAAACATTACAGTTATATACGTGGGTTATACAAAAATAATAATAAAATCTGCACTTTGCCGCTTTTGAACGGAACCACATGCAAGAGTTATAGAATAAGACATGTTAAAAAATGATTTGATACATTAGTCATTATAGTCCTCATCGCGATTTAAGTTTGCTGTTTGATGCTTTTTTTTTTTTAGCTTGTGGAAACTCCCACGGGCTTCACCCCATCGGTGCCGACGATGGGGTGGGCGTCGGTGGGTGTCGGAATCGGACCGACTAAAACCACACGGTGTCCTCCCCAAGTGCCCACTGCCGGGCACCCGGGGTAAGCTCTCGAAAGGATAACCCCAGGGTTACCGGCGGACTTTGGCCGCCACCGTGGCCTCGCCTGGTGGGGTCGGGTTATCCCGCGTCGAATAGTTGGCAGGCGTGTGTAGGATACACACGACACGCCTCCGCCACGGCCTGCTTCTGTAAGGACGGCGAGTTGGCCAACTGCCGTCCTCAGGCCCTGATCATGGAGGTCCCGGGCGTAGACGAGTCTGCGGAACTCGGGGGGCAGAGTTCTCTCCCGCTCCCTCTCCGCCGTCTCTTTCGCGCGTATTTCCTGCTCGCAGAAAGAGGCGGCGGCGTGCCACTTGCTCCCGTCGGCGAGGAGGAGGAGTTTGGAGCCCTAGGTCCACTTATTGTTTTTGATTGGTATATGTTAGTTTTTCCGGGAGCCACTGCCGTCTGACCTCCCAACCCTGAGATTACCTGCGCTAGAGCCTCGTCCGTTGTATAGCAGGTGCACCGACTGGCAGCTGAGGTTGGCTTGGTCCTCAAGGATGTTGGGAAGGTCTTGTACAGATAGTATTTAAAGTTAAGGCCGTCTCTAAGGTTAGTATTTAATGTGAAATAACAACATCATCTTGTTCCCGGTTGTATCCGCTTACTCCTCATCTATTTGACTTGGCTTATACGGCTTTAATGGGAGCGACACCCGTCTGACTCGCTAAACCCGAGAAGAAAGCCTGCGCCTGAGCCTCGTCCGTCAATCAGCGGGTGAGGTTGACTTGGCCCGACATCTCTCATACACCCAACACCCACTTAATGTACCTTTTTTTTTTTTTCGTGCGGAAATCCCTTCGGATCCCCCCCCGCCGGCCAGCGGGGGCGGTTATGTCGGGCTTGAACCGACTAAAACCGCACGCCGTCCCGGTCTGCAGATGCCGGGGTGTAAGGTTGCCCATAGAGCATATCCCTCGCACCCCGACTGACCCTGGGCCATCTCCAGTTTCGAGATGGCCCCCTCGGGTTTGGGAACCACGCGCGGTGTCCCCGTCTTGCCCCGGTTTGGGGGAGGGGCGCTAGTCGCCCCACCATCCCGGCCTGCTTCTGCTGGGGTGACAGGCGGCCTCACCTGCCACCCCCAGGCCTGCGCTCATGGAGGACGGAGGTCGTTGAGCGACCTCCGGCGCCTGAGTCGCCTGCGACGCGCGGCGAGCATATTGCGGGCTCGGCGGGCCGGGAGAGTTCTGAACCTCTCCCGGGCGCGCTCCGTCATCTCCTTCGCGAGCATTACATGCTCGCAGAAGGAGGTGGCGGCGGCCCACGCGCTCGCGCTCCGCACCATTGCCGCAATCATGCTGCCGAGCGAGAGGACTCCCACCCCGATGGCTGCCACGAGGTCACGCCTCGGCGCCTCCCACGCCGGGCAGTCCGCCAGCGTGTGCAGCCCTGTCCTCGCTCGCGTCACAGTGATGACACTCAGGCGTTGGCTCCTTCCCGATCCGATGCAGGTGGTCCCCGAAGCACCCCTTCCCGGAGATCACCTGCATCAGTCGGTACGAGAGGCTTCCGTGTCGCCTCTCTAGCCAATCCTCCTCTTAATGTACCTTTTTTTTTTTTTTTTCGGAAATCCCTTCGGATACCGCCCCCGCTGGAGAACGGGGGGTCTCCAGCGGGGGCGGTTATGTCGGGCTTGACTACAACCGACCGACTAAAACCGCACGCCGTCTCGGGTCTTAAGACGCCGGGGTGTAAGGTTACCCATAGAGCAAATCCCTCGCACCCCGACTGACCCTGGGCCATCTCCGGTTTCGAGATGGCCCCCTTACTTGCTCTCCACTGTGCCATCTGCTAATCAGAGGGACACGTGGAAAGCTTCCGAACAGCCCTCAACAGGGCCGTCCTCGCCTCGGTCGGAGTTGGCCGTAGGCGGCAGCGTCTCTCCCGCCCTAGAAGAGAGGCGCTGATAATTTAACCAAAACTAGATAGCATACCTTAATTAATACATAAGTTACCTTGCACTATGAAAAAAAAAACACGTAAGTAGCTAGTTAAAAAATACGTTGCTCAAAAAATTACTTCATTATGAGACACTCGGTGTTGCAAGCAACTATAACTGTTTACTACTTAAGTATTATAAAGAAAAAAAAAAAATGTAAGACATTGTCTTTAAAAATACTTATTTATGTTAAATCCAATTACTATTATATCTCATTTCATATTATCATCAAAATCAGTAATAAAACTAACATTGACCTCAATGTAATAGACTAATACATTTTGACTTCTACAATTTCCTCTGTTGTGTCATTTTATAAAATACACCGATAAAACCTTTTGGTGTACAAAAAAATAATACAACGTTCTACCTATATTTCGCCTACGTAAAATAGCATTTATTTCAAGTTGAAAAATAGCATTTATATCAAGTTGAGGCTAATCAAAACATTAAATACAAAACCAGTTTTGTAATCGTTTGATTTTGTTTCTAATGTTGTGGGGCTACAGTTCAATAACACTTGATTTGTATTTTATTTTTTACTTGAAACAAGTTGCTAATTTCTTTATTTTTTAACTTATTTCATATGTTATCCATTTAATGTGTACCTACTACTAAGAGCGGAGTTCACCAATGGCAATGCTAGTCACCACGATCAAGACAAACTATGATAAGGTCAAATCTGACATTCTATGGCAAGCGCTACACTTGATGGAAATTCTGTCGCGGATCTTCCGCGTCGGAAAGCCTTATACATGTTATTCCAGAAAATGACTAATAACGGGAACACCGCGCGGATGATAGGTCGCTCCGTCCGCCGCATCTTCGCGTAGCGCTAGTAGTGGATCCCAAAACAAATATAAGCACTAGTTGATAGGACCGGCTGTAATGGTTCTTGAAATGGACGTACGAAATGTCAAATTATTTGAAACTGAACTTATAAAAGCATGTGAAAAGGTACTTTGAGCCGCCAGTACAAATCATAGACACACAAGACTAAAGCGTCCGTCTCACAATGTCTTATTGATATTTATTCAGAAAACTTGTATACAGACAAAACCAGTCCTCGAGTCACCGGATTTATAAAAAGTAACGCGTTGGTTTGCGTTCATTTTACATTGTTTCCAAAGCAAAGGCATGACGAAAACGTGGCTAGAGCACGTTCGGAAACGCTTGCTCGCCGGTGAGTCATCGGCTATAGATAACATTATGTAGATGTAGATATAAAGTGAAACGGGTGAGTCAGCTTCTTGCATTGAATCAGGACCTAGTCGCCTAATCCTGATAACATGCAATGTTTTTACTGCTTCAAACCATGATTAAGACCTTGTCTAGACCACTCCTCGCCATTAAACTTGTATTATTTTAGTATTTTGACGTCGAATATCTATTTCAACCTAACAAACTAGTTTGTTGAAGTCAATGTAACAGAATTAGCAGTAACAACTAACAGAAAATAGTTTGGTTGTTGTATAGTCCATTGAAAAGTTAAAATATTATTTTGGCTTAGCATGCAATAGTCAGATCTAACCAAAGTTAAAAAAAATTGTTGCTAATTCAATTCTCTACAATTTGGTTTCTGTACCTTTTTTTTTTTTTTTTTTATCGTGCGGAAATCCCTTCAGATACCCCCCGGCCGGCAAGCGGGGGCGGTTATGTCGGGCTTATATACTGCCAGTGGGGACGCCGTTTGACCAGACGGGTGATCAGCCCTTCTATGTGGGGCCATTTCACCCATTTCCCCTATAACGACTGTCATACATATTCGTATGGCAACCGGGACCGACATCTTAACGTGCTCTCCGAGGTGCCTCGGAGAGCACGTTAAGATGTCGGTCCACCAGACCAATGCACCCCGCGCCTCCTGCGTAGTGGCCGCTTTCAATACCGCCACACCACGGAGGCTGTTATGTCGGGCTTGCACCGACTAAAACCGCACGCCGTCTCGGGTCTTCAGACGCCGGGGTGTAAGGTTACCCATAGAGCATATCCCTCGCACCCCGGCTGACCCTGGGCCATCTCACCACTAACAGCATCGCTCATCCTGTCTCCTCTGAAAGCAGAGGAGTACGGAGAGCGATGTGTTCCCGCCACGTTGGGTATTGGCCGACGATCAATGCCAACCCTATGAAGGGGTGAAGGGGAAGCCATTGACCGCCGCCCAGGGTGTACCGGCCGCTCCGATTCCGCTCCCCCCGGACTGCAGCGGGATCGGAATCGGAGCGACACTCGAGGAGGTTACCCAACACACACCCCTGGTTTCTGTACCTAATCTGGATCAAAAATAAAAGTCACAAATCCCCTCTTGACATCCAAAATATAAAATTGCCTTCTCTGACTTTGTAACCCCAAGTATAACTTTTCAATGGACTAGTACAGCATTAGTTTTACCTTGAATTTCTTCGGACTAGACGTCTTAAAATAAGAGACGATAGTGATAGAGATAGAATGCACCTAGCATTCTCGTGACGTCTTGTCAAGTTATACATAAGTGGAGCGTGAGAAAGCTTTCGTAAATAGAATGGGGAATCGAGTATCACGAGAAGGCGCGACCACCCACTCAGGCTCGATCCTTGTGTTAGAGCAAATTGACTCCTAGTTTCTTCACAGGGTATAAAAAATATATCTAGTATATTTACCTAAATATCAAGCTATTTGTATCACAAGTACAGCTTTGACGTAAGCAAGGATAAAAAGTTGGATAAGAAGCGTGAGAGTCGTTCTGTCTATCGTGATATCCTTTTAGATAAGTTAAAGCCGAATAGTTTCATAGGTAACTGGTTCATATCCGGCTCAAAGGACCAAAAAGATGCACGCACGGTACGTGACCTTACACCTTTTAATCTTGGTTATTCACAGAAGGCAAGAGCCATAAGGCATTAGGCGTAAAGTATAACCAAAGTAAATCAATTTTGCTCAGCGATCGCATCGATTTTGCTTAGATTATATCTCACGCCTTACTCCTCATACCCTATACCTCTTGCCTTTTCTTTGTGATTCACTCGTTATAGCTGCTTCTGCCTCAAGTTTATCATTGACATGAACAAGAATTGTAATTACGGTGGTTGACGAATAGAAATACTGTTGCAATACCGTACGCTTCGCGAAGCGGTTAATTGATTCTTGATTTAATGCCATGACCGACGTTACGCGTTATTTAACACTTACTTTAGCCAATCTGTGCATGTTATGTTTTTATAATGTACTGATCATGACTTATAATACAATACGGGATTCATTTACTACTCGTTTAGTCAATACCAATATCCGAAGTTGCCAATTTGTACCCTTTTTTTTTTTTTTTTTTTTTTTTCGTGCGGAAATCCCTTCGGATACCCCCCCGCGTGCCAGCGGGGGCGGTTATGTCGGGCTTGAACCGACTAAAACCGCACGCCGTCTCGGGTCTACAGACGCCGGGGTGTAAGGTTGCCCATAGAGCATATCCCTCGCACCCCAACTGACCCTGGGCCATCTCCGGTTTCGAGATGGCCCCCTCGGGTTTGGGAACCACGGTGTCCCCGTCTTGCCCCGGTTTGGGGGAGGGGCGCTTGTCGCCCCACCGTCCCGGCCTGCTTCTGCTGGGGTGACAGGTGGCCTCACCCGCCACCCCCAGGCCTGCGCTCATGGAGGACGGAGGTCGTTAAGCGACCTCCGGCGCCTGAGTTGCCTGCGACGCGCGGCGAGCAAGTTGCGGGCTCGGCGGACCGGGAGAGTTCTAAGTCTCTCCCGGGCGCGCTCCGCCACCTCCTTCGCGAGCATTACATGCTCGCAGAAGGAGGCGGCGGCGGCCCACGCGCTCGCGCTCCGCACCATTGCCGCAATCATGCTGCCGAGCGAGAGGACTCCCGCCCCGATGGCTGCCACGAGGTCACGCCTCGGCGCCTCCCACGCCGGGCAGTCCGCCAGCGTGTGCAGCCCTGAGTCCTCGCTCGCGTCACAGTGATGACACTCAGGCGTTGGCTCCTTCCTGATCCGATGCAGGTGGTCCCCGAAGCACCCCTTCCCTGAGATCACCTGCGTCAGTCGGTAGGAGAGGCTTCCGTGTCGCCTCTCCAGCCAATCCTCCATGATGGGCCTTACCGCCGCTATTGCGGCGTGCCCTGCGCTTGGTTGCCCAAGTCGTTCCTTCCACTCCACCACGATGGCCTGGCGGAGCTGGGACTGCACGGCCTCGATTTCTCGAGGCTCGGGGTTCCATCCCTGCTCCCGCGCCTCCTTTCGCCACTGGTACAGTTGCGAAAGGGCTCTCGCTTCCAGGTCCCATGGCGGAGTTCCGGCAAGGAGACTCGCCGCCTCGAAGGAGATCGTGCGGTACCCTCGGATGACCCTGATGGCCAGAACCCGCTGCGGAGCGCGCAGCATCCGCACAGTTCTGGTCCTCAGGGCCTCCGCCCATATTGGGCACCCATACAGGGCCATGGACCGCACGATCCCCGCGTAAAGTCTCCTGCAGGAGTCATCGGGCCCCCTCATGTTGGGCAACAGCCGAGCCAGAGCAAGAGCTGTGCCCTTCAATTTGGGGGCCAGACTTCGGATGTGCTCTCCGAAGTCCCATCGGCCGTCGAGCACGAGCCCCAAATATTTCATTTGGGGCTTTATGCCGATGCGATTTCCTCCCACGATGAGACTGGATCCCTCGGGTGGCTTGCTCCGAGGCCCATGGAAGAACAGGGCCTCGGTTTTATGCAGGGCCACCTCGAGACCCAGCCGCCGGATCCGCCTAACGACTTGGGCAACCGCGGTCGTGGCCTTTCGGGTCGCTTCGCGGTACGTCGCCCCGCACGCCGTCACGAGCGTGTCGTCCGCGTAGCACGTGACGGCGGCACCGCCTACGAGCTCACCGCGAAGCACCCAGTCGTATCCGATGTTCCACAGGAGCGGCCCCAGGACCGATCCCTGTGGAACACCGCACGACATTTCACGCCGACCGAGACCGGTCACGGTTGGGTAGATGACGGCTCTCTCCGTCAAATACGCCCCGACTATGCGGCGGAGGTAGAGAGGCACTTCGTGATACACGAGCGCCTCCCTAATGCAACTCCAGGGCAAGGTGTTGAACGCGTTGGCGATGTCCAGGGACACCGCCAACATCACCTCACCCCGGGCTACTGCATCCTCCGCCAGAGCCCTCACGCGCATGATGGCATCCACGGTGGAGCGCCTCTGGCGGAAGCCATATTGGCCATCCGCCAGGTCCGGCCCCACTCTTGAGAGGTGCTCGACGAGGCGCTTCGCAATTACTCTTTCAAAGAGCTTGCACACCTCGTCGAGCAACACTATGGGCCGGTAGGCGGACGGCGAGTCCGCCGGGCGCCCCTCCTTTCGGATGAGGACCAGTTTCCCCGTCTTCCACAATTTCGGAAACTGGCCCCGCTCCAAACATGCGCTGAGAAGCCCTCTCAGTCGGGGCTCGAGAGCGTCGTCGACTAGAGCTAGGACCCACGCTCGGCCTGGAATGCCGTCGGGTCCCGGGGCGGTGTGTTTGGCTCTTAGCCTTCTCACCGCCAGCTCTAGTTCTACCCAAGTGACCTCGGGCACGTCGTCGTCTTCCACGTCGGGCGCCATGCGCAACCGAGGCGGAGTCATCCGCGGTGGAACATGTTCCACCGCCCGCGCTGGGAACAGGGAGCCAACAACTCCTCCGAGCAGATCCGGCTGGAGACACCGGGTTAACGGCGGGGCCTTGGGGCGCAGCTTGCCCCTCACCATCCGGTAGGGCCGCCCCCAAGGGTCCCGCTCCAGCGTCTCCAGCAGCTCACGGAAGGCGTCCCGTTTGGAACGCCTTATCTCCGCTCGGAGGGCTCGTCTGGCCTCCCTGTATCCCTCGTACAACTCCGCCTCTCGGGCCTCCGCATCTGCGGGGCGGCGACGCCTCCTACGGAATCGGGCCCACCGGCGGTGCGTGATCACGCAGCCCCGTCTGAGCTGCGCGATCTCCGACGACCACCAGTAGACCTGACCCCTCGGATTATAGGGCGGAGCCCTAGGCATCGCCGCGTCACAGACACGGGTCATGGCCCCCCGGAACCACTCCGCCTCATCGTCTATGCAGACAGGCCTGTCCGGCGCAGGGGCCCAGGCCTGTACGATGGCGGCTTCCAGGAGGAGCTCCCGATCAAGTCGCTTAAGCGCCCAACGTGGCTCGGGTGGAGCCGGTGCAGCCGGCGCGTCGCTCGCAGGGGGGGACACGTCAAACCGAATGTATCGGTGATCCGAACTTGTGTCCTCCCCCAAAACGACGCGCCAGCCCTGAACACGTCGTGCCAACGAGGGGCTCGCGAACGATAGGTCCACGATGGAGCTACCCCTCGAGGTCACGAACGTGTCCACGGCTCCCCGATTTAGAAGGACTAGGCCGAGTCGTGCGGCCCAGTCCACCAGTGCCCTGCCTCTATGCCCCGTCGCGCCCCTTTCGTGTCGGGAACCCCAGGCATACGACCAGGCGTTGAAGTCCCCGAGCACAAGGACCGGACGGGGCTGGCAGGCATTGACGACGACGGCCAGCTGACGGAGCCACTGCTCATATGCAGCTTGGTCTCGGTTCGGCGTGATATAAGCGGCCACGACCGCTATATCCCCAACCGCCGCCGCCACGCAGCCGGGTCCCCTTGCAACGACGGCAAGAGGGGGGCTGCCGGCGGCAGGGTTGTGCACCAGTGCCGCCGACCCATCCAGCGCGGTTTCCCAGGTAGGCCCGAGGAACCGGTGGGTGTATGGGTCGGCGACAGCGGCGACATTTATGGCCCACTGTGCCATGCTCTGGCGCAGAAGATCCTGAGCATGGGCACCGTGGCCAACGTTCACCTGCAGGATGCGGAGTTGAGGATCCATTATGGAACCCCCATCTCCGCATCCCGCTGTGAACTGGAGGCGGAAGGCCGGCCTCCCGGCTTCGGCTCCCCTCCGGCGCAGGCCTTGCTTCCAACCCTGTGGTCGGCCGGCTTGCCTCCCGCTGCACACCTAAAACAGTGCAGCGGGGCGTCGCAAGTGCCGGCCTTGTGACCGGGTTGGCCACAGCGGAAGCAACGGTCACCCGCCGTCACTTCCGCCGTGCAGTGCACCCCCACATGGCCCACCGACAGGCACCTGAAGCACCTAGCCGGTCGGGCCTGCAGGAGCCTTGCCTGCGCCCTCAGGAAGCCTCCTACCAGGAGGCTCCGCCCGTCTGCAACCTTTTGGGCCGCCGCGATAGGGCAGCCGACAACTGCTGCCCCCTGTCCACCACGGCTGCCAATTTGTACCCGGCATTCGATCGTTAGCCATCATCCGCCTACTTACGTTTGGTGTGTACCTGGTATTACAATTATCTGCGCCCCGTTTTAGCTTTGTGACAAAGCAAATTTTTTTAAATAGGTACCTACTTACCCCCGAGGGAGCCATCTCGAAACCGGAGATGGCCCAGGGTCAGTCGGGGTGCGAGGGATATGCTCTATGGGCAACCTTACACCCCGACGTCTGTAGACCCGAGACGGCGTGCGGTTTTAGTCGGTTCAAGCCCGACATAACCGCCCCCGCTGGCCGGCGGGGGGGGGGGGTATCCGAAGGGATTTCCGCACGAAAAAAAAAAGGTACCTACTTACCTATAGATATAACAAAATGTGTAATTACGAAATGTTTTATGGGTATAGCGAGTAGCGACTTAGCAAAACAAAACAAAAATCTGTCTTTTATAAATGTTTCTAATGTTTTATTCATAATAGTATGTAATTGGGCTACCAGGTGACCTATAATAAAAAGCTACTTTTACTCAGTATCATCATAATCTACTTTAATTAATGAAAAATATTTCAATTAATTAAATTACCAACCATCCATATAACCAAATAAAACTCCCGCCTACTTATACCTGACCATAGATTAAACATAATTATTTTTAATGTGCCGCGGGGCCTGTCAAAGCGTATTGGTCACGGAAACCAACCCTACTGTTTACATTTGCCCCATTTCTCATATGAATAACCACATTCTGAAATTGATTAACGTGGAATTAAAATTTATTGAATGGACTTTGAAGTAAACTATTTTAATTAGTGAATCTTGAAACTATCTGTGATTAACAGAAACATGTATTGTGATTATCATTAGGTAATATAAAACAAAACTAATTACTGTCGGATATTTTCCCGCGCAGTTTGCTCATGAGGGTTTGTAAATACAAAGATAATTATGATATTCATACATTTATCTAGCAAACATTAAACTTGAGTAACCACGATCGTCATTATCCTCATAGCGATTGCCCAGTTGCGTCCAAAGTTTACACTTAGGAGCCCAAAGTCCGCTTACCATTTTTATTTTGGTATTTCGGCTCTTCTGGGCCGATTACAGTTTGACCTTCCAACCCCGAGACGAAACCCTGCGCCAGAGCCTTGTCGTCAATCAGCAGGTGTACCAGCTAGCAGGTGAGCGTAGCTTGGGCTCCAAAGGTCTTGATGGGGCCCCCATACAACCCATTTTATATGTAGATAAATAAGACAAAGTAAAATCATTAAAAAGTAAAACGATGCGCATGTAATTAGATTCGATGGAACGTGATGCGGTTCTTGATCTGATTTCTATAACACGCACTCGATGCACAGGAGTTGAGTTACAACGACGATGATATTCTCGTTTCGTTTTCTAATCGATTTTATTGACTACTTATGTATACAAATAATAAAACTAAAGAGATTGTTTTTTATTTGCATTTCATAGGGTCAGTCGGGGTGCGAGGGATATGCTCTATGGGCAACCTTACACCCCGGCGTCTGCAGACCCGAGACGGCGTGCGGTTTTAGTCGGTTCAAGCCCGACATAACCGCCCCCGCTAGCCGGCGGGGGGGTATCCGAGGGGATTTCCGCACGAAAAAAAAAAAAAAAAAGGTACGACGTTGTCATACCTGCAATATGGAATATTCCCACTATCCCCCACCGACATTGCCCACACTGGGTATTCATTTGCAAAAAGGTCTCTATTGTCCCCATGGGATTACAACCCCGTGGGGAAAATTGGGACCTTGTTAGGGTCTCCATCTAATCAGTCTGATCGATGTTCAATAAAAACGGTTTTTTTTTGTTAAGAAACGTTTTCTAGAATAAACGATAGAGTCACTCTCGTAATAACGTTTCATAAGTGACTAAAGTCGAAATTATCGTGCACACTAAAAACGTTTTCATTAAAGATATTTTCAGTACGTTTCGAATTCTAAGCATCTTATTTGTAAAGCTGCATTGAACCGCAACGTCCGCATATTGCAACGATCTGCTTGTCATTGCGTTTTTTGCTTTCGTATCATTTACGATCTACTTTTATTACTGCTGGCTGTCTAACAAGACTAACTTATCAACAATAAAGATGTGTATGAATCTTAAGGCTTTCACGGCCGGCGTTGCATGTAGAATATACTGCTTCCGGGCTGTTTGGCCGTGGTCCATGTGGGACACAAGTTTCGTATGGACCACGGCTAAACAGCCCGGAAGCATTATATTCTACAAATAAAGATGTGATATATAACTACACATCGACTTTTGACCATTTATTTGGATCTCTTCATTTTTAGGCATCAAGACTGGTCATGACGACTTATGCATATACTTACATTTATAATTACTATAGGTATAATTTAAATTATTGAAAGTGTATGCGTTTTTTAATCGTCGTGTGTAATTAATTAGACGTTTTTTCGAAGTCCTCGCTACACGAGAAAAATTTCTTATTCACGTTATCCTTATGTGATTATTTTATCTGTCAACCCTTACATGGTCAGTGTTAGGTTTATTAGTCGGTTCAAGTCCGACATAACCGCCCCCGCTGGCCAGCGGGGGGGGGGGGTATCCGAGGGGATTTCCGCACGAAAATAAATATATAAATATAATTAACAGTTTCAACATCGTTGCAGGAAAATAACGCGTTATTCTAGGTGTTGTAACATCCGCAATATCAGATGAAATTTTACAGTGATGTTAGAAAAGCATTCTAAAAATCCTATTTATCAAGCAAAATGGGGGTATGTGACTCCACTAAAACCCTCGGGGCCAAGCCAACCTTACGGATTGACAGATGTAGCCCTGGTGCGACTTTCCCCTCAGGATGAGAGGTCAGACGGCAGTCGATCCAATAAAAGTCGCATCAGTCAAATCTAAAAGAGGTGGAGTAAGTGCAGGCTTCGAGGTGTAAGCCTCGGATGAAAACGGGAAACAACGCCAAGATGATTATGACTGTCTATCAAACAAGAATCAAGTTTCTTTCACACTTTAAATTAACTAATTTTTATAAATACTTATATACATACATACAACGATTTTGTAATATATGTTTTATAGAACCGGTTACGGAAACAATAGAAGTTGCAAGGTTGTAGGTCTTTATTTCTGCATAGAAATATGGTAGTCGATGCCAAGAGGTAGTGGAATATAAATTACAATTCAAATTTAATATCTCGTGGAAGGCTGCTGGGCAATAAAAATACAGATAGCTATATGTAAGATTGATGTCGTTTGAAAGAGATAAAAGGGATTAAAATGGTATGCTGTGATGGTTTGGGCACTTAGAAGGCAAGTACGGAGCCCCACCAAGACCTTTGGGGCCCAAACCAACCTCACATGCAAGCTGGGCACACCTTCTGATTGACCCCGGGGTATATCAGAACCAAACACCCCGTTAAATATTCTACGATATTCTACACAGCGTTTTCTAGACCCAAAGTAAGCATAGTTTAACTAGCTTGTGTTGTGGGTTCCAGAATGCGGACAAACGTACTTATATACCTACTTTTTTTTTTGTAAATACATACATACTAGGAATTCAGTGCAGGGTGCGACCGAAATAAATTGAACTGAGCGAGGAGGACTCTTACTTGAAAATAAGACATCTTACTACGGTCGCGCGCTTAGCTAAGGCCGCGCGCTCATGAAACTGTTTATCGGTGATTATTCCTCAATGGTATATCGGACATGAACCATCTCGCTTCAAAACATTCCTCAGTTTCCACTACTGTTACCGTGGTAAATTTGGTCAAGATCGCGAGAGTGGTTACGGAGGAGTTCAGCAACCAACAAACGGCTATGCCACGTATAAGAGCTTCGCTTGCTCAGCTCAATTATACATAGTAAGAGCCAGACCAATGCAAATAGACTTATTCATGCATACAATTATTTGCACTGAGCGGAAATCGAACCCGCGCCCCTTGTCGTAGCAGTCGAATGCACTACCGGTACGCCACAGAGGCCGCACTTACAAAATTGTATATTATATTTGGTTGGTGTATGATAAAGAGTAGGTTAGGTAGCAAGACGGGGGCCGCAATAGCGGCGGTAAGGCCCATCATGGAGGATTGGCTAGAGAGGCGACACGGAAGCCTCTCGTACCGACTGCCGCAGGTGATCTCCGGGAAGGGGTGCTTCGGGGACCACCTGCATCGGATCAGGAAGGAGCCAACGCCTGAGTGTCATCACTGTGACGCGAGCGAGGACTCAGGGCTGCACACGCTGGCGGACTGCCCGGCGTGGGAGGTGCCGAGGCGTGACCTCGTGGCAGCCATCGGGGTGGGAGTCCTCTCGCTCGGCAGCATGATTGCGGCAATGGTGCGGAGCGCGAGCGCGTGGGCCGCCGCCACCTCCTTCTGCGAGCATGTGATGCTCGCGAAGGAGATGGCGGAGCGCGCCCGGGAGAGGTTCAGAACCCTCCCGGCCCGCCGAGCCCGCAACATGCTCGCCTCGCGTCGCAGGCGACTCAGGCGCCGGAGGTCGCTTAACGACCTCCGTCCTCCATGAGCGCAGGCCTGGGGGTGGCAGGTGAGGCCGCCTGTCACCCCAGCAGAAGCAGGCCGGGACGGTGGGGCGACTAGTGCCCCTCCCCCAAACCGGGGCAAGACGGGGACACCGTGGTTCCCAAACCCGAGGGGGCCATCTCGAAACCGGAGATGGCCCAGGGTCAGTCGGGGTGCGAGGGATATGCTCTATGGGCAACCTTACACCCTGGCGTCTGCAGACCCGAGACGGCGTGCGGTTTTGGTCGGTTCAAGCCAGACATAACCGCCCCCGCTGGCCGGCGGGGGGGTATCCGAGGGGATTTCCGCACGAACAAAAAAAAAGGATATTTATTTCATCATCATCATAGCGTTGTTCCCTCGTTGTGTGAGGCTTTCACCTCAGAATCTGGAGTCTGCTTATTCCTTTCTTCTCCTTTGGATTTGGTTTATGCGGCTTTTATGGTAGCGACTTCCCGAACCCTGAGTGGAAAGCCTGCGCCAGAGCTCTGTTCGTCGATCAGCAGGTCCTACCGGCTTGGGCTTAACATCTTAGATCTTGATGGGCCCCAAACATCCCTATATCTATATATCTCATGTCCTTTTCTGTGCCCTGTATGAAACCTGTATGTAAAATTTCAAGATCACCAGTTGAATAGTCAAGGCGTGAAAGCGTAAAAAATGAACTCACGTTTGCATTTATATCTTTAGTCAGGATGCCTTAATTACAACCGTAGGTAATAAATTATTATGATAAGAAATAAACAAGGTCTCTCTAGGGCTAACATACGCTTCAATTTGTTTTTTCATTGATGAGCTCACGTTTGGCCTCTATCTAACAGCTGGTAAGTAATAATGCGGTCTACGATGAAACACGTTTGACTCGAAGGAACCAATTCACTCGAGAGTTGAAGATACCTAAGTTTCCCGAAACATACTCGTAGAGTCAGGCTTGCTGAAGTGTATAAAGAACTAGATTATGGTAAGAATCCTTCTTCATTCGACTTTCAAACCTGGTTTCACCCAAAGCCTGCATCATGGAGTCCGGGGTCCGTCTATTCCTTCTTTATTTGATTTGTTTTATTTTGGATTTTGGAGACTGCTGCTTGACCTTCCAACCCCGAGAGAAAAGCCTGCAACAGCCAATTTAATTCTGTAAAATAAGTCGGTCAATCAATTAGCCTATCGCAGTCCACTGCTGGTCATAGGACTTTCCCAATGTGGGCTTTAGCACCCGATCTTCCGACTTCCACATTCAGTCTATCACAGTTAAGTCAACGGTTCAAATAACTTCTTGCACAGACACAAGTGGATTGAGCAAGAGTAGTGATGTATGCTTTTTATGGAAACCCTACCGCTATTCAAAACTCCAGTAGTTCTGTACTGCGGGAGGGTTTAAGTGCTTGAAAACGCAGTTTGATAGATTAAATGCTACCCTACTTTTAGTTCTGTAATGCAGAAGGCTTTACAAACGCAGTATTAACGTTATGGATATGAATTCCTATCGCTACTCAGACTAACATTTGTCTTTTAGGTTTAACAGATACATTCGACAACAGAAATATTATTATTATTTCTGTGCACGGCAACAACTAAAAAAAAACATAATAATGTTTTTTTTTTAAATTTGATATTCGAGTTGATTGAATGAAAGGTATTGCGGTTTACGATTTATGACGTAAAAAAAACTACTTACTAGATCTCGTTCAAACCAATTATCGGTGGAAGTTTACATGGTTATGCACATTATATATATTTTTTTAGTTTTATCATTCTCTTATTTTAGAAGTTACAGGGGACGACGACACACATTTTACCACTTTGAAAATGTCCCGCGCGCAAACTATTCAGTTTAGAAAAAAATTATATTAGAAACCACAATATCATTTGAGAAGACCTATATATAATCTTGATTATTGATAATCCTTTGATAAAAAAAATATTTTTGTGTTTCAGTTTTCAGTATGGGGAACCCCCAAAATTTTTTGTTTTTTTTTATTTTTGTGTGAAAATCTTAATGCGGTTCACAGAATACATCTACTTACCAAGTTTTAACAGCATAGTTCTGATAGTTTCGGAGAAAAGTGGCTGTGACATACGGACGGACAGACAGGCTGTGACAGACGGAACCCTAATTATGACTTAGGAAATTGCCACGGAAGCGAGCGAAGCGAGCTCGTGGATACCGTTTGCCTCGTCACGAAGAAATATGAGCTTATAGAGCTCCATCGACATCTATCATTAACTAGGACGGTTACCAGCTTCGCAATCAACCCAAACTTAAGCGTAGCGAGATTTGCCTATTCAACAATAGGTCAACGTGACCGGTCGACTTTTTCCATTGATTTGGTTTTTCCGTGATTATTCCTCGATGGTACGTCGGACATCAACTTTCGACTCATAGAGACACTCAGCAAACTGAGCTTGATAACCGTGCCAAGTTTGGTCAAGATCGGTCGAGCCGTCTAGGAGGAGTATGGTTTCACGCGAAAACCCGATTTGTGGAGAAAGACACTTCGCTCGCCTTCGGCTCGCTACGCTTAATTATTATTCATAAGATAGAAAACTACCTATACTAGAGATCTGATTAGAGGTAGCATATAAATTAAAAATCTTGAATAGTACACCGAAAACCATACCCGAATGCACATCGTTGGCAACTCTGAATAGAGGAATGGTTTAAAGTTACTTTTGTCAATTATTGCTTTTAAACCCTCCCGCAGATCAGAAGTAGTTAGTGAAATCAATTTGTGACTATTAATGCTGAAGATATAGGCTAGACGTAACTCTGACTCAACGATAAGTGTGTAGGGTAATAATAATGAATGAAACAGAATAAATAAATAAAATGCATATCATACATAACATTTTAAACAACATTACGAGTATACAAGAAATTATAAAAAATGACTACAGTAAAAATAAAGTAAAGTTAAAATAAACTTATTGCTTTTATGCGGTAATTAAAGATAAGTACGAGTACTATTAAAAATATAATTTTTCCATTGTTTCATTCAAATGGAGTTTTTTCTAAATTTATATTTTATTCTCTTCGCAATTTATGATGTTTATTTATCACGTAAACTAAGATACTACAATTCATTAAAATAAGTGATTAGGTACTTAATCAAATATCGGGGTGCGAGGGATATGCTCTATGGGCAACCTTACACCCCGGCGTCTGTAGACCCGAGACGGCGTGCGGTTTTAGTCAGTTCAAGCCCGACATAACCGCCCCCGCTGGCACACGGGGGGGTATCCGAAGGGATTTCCGCACGACAAAAAAAAAAAAAAAAAATAGGTACTTAATCAAATACAGAAAAACGCTTGTCTAATACTAGAAGCCGAAGGTATTGTCGTATCGCCGCGGCCGTATAACAAAACGAAACTGAGCCCACTCTCACTAAGCAGGCATCCGAGATGCAAAAGTAATTATTCACTTTCATTTTTTATTATTCGCTTTATGCAATTGTAGAAGATACTTAGTCTAAATAAAGAATACTTATTCATTCTTTACATTATTGTATTTAAAGTCATGATCATCGTCACAGGGATAGTCTCAGTTGCATTTAAAACTTGTATTTTGGACAGGCACATTGGGTAGTTGCCTAACATTGTTTACAGAATCAAAAAAATACTGTATACGTACTTGCACATACTTAGGCAAGTATATCTGCTATGTCTGATTTTGATAAGAAATGTTACACTTTTATGAATGAACTCATTTTATAAGATAATAGATTTCACTTACTTTGATATATAATTATTTAGTCAAAATAAACCAAATTATGGAAGGGGGCTCCCTTCCAAAATTAGAGTTGAGGGGTTGGAGGTGAGTTGAGAGTTGACCCCGGGTTCCAAAGTGCTAGCTATGGATGAAATTGGGCTTAGCGTGCGGATGCAGACAGAGTTATATGATATATACATAATATACATATATCTATATAATGATTTTTGGCATGTTATAGTCTTTTTTTTATTGGTAATAGTCCCGCGTTTGACCCCTATCTCACCTGTTGGTAAGTGATGATGTGGTCTAAGGTGGATGGCATGCTTACCTAGAAGTAACCTGTTCTCTCTAGACTTGAAGACTCCCAGGTTATAGCTTACCGGAACAGACTCAGGCAGGGCATTCCACTCTTTAGCAGTACGCATGATGAATGTATTGGCAAAACGTGAAAATAGTTACTCTTTTTTATATTATTTTGTTCTTTATTCAAATACTATCCGCACTTACATCAAACAACTTAAATTTCGGATTAACTTTCAACAAAAAAAAATCCGTTCCCGCAGGGGGAACGCACAGGTAGATTTCGTGAAGCAATTAATATTATTTTATTAACATGTTTAATTTTTTTTTCTCGAAAACGGTAACTTTTAGCGAAAAACTTTTCAGACATTTATTTTAGAAAATTTGGTTCCCCCCTCCACTTTTAGTTAAAGTTTTAATCTTATAGGTTTATAATTAAAAGTTGTTGGTATTCATGTATACTATGGGATAAAATTAGAACGGTTCGAATATCTTTCATGGAACGTGAAATTTTGAGGAAAAACTGATTTCACAAAAAGTGAGGCCCTACCGTCCCCTTAGGCCGGATTCCACCCGTTCACGAACTTAAACTAAGTTTACACCCAAGCAATTTTTGACCGCAGTTTGAAAGCGATCGGGGCAAAAATGCGACCGTGAGAGTGCCGCAAATTTTGGGAAGTGGAACCATACATACATATATAATATATATATAAACTTTTTGACCAGTGGTCATTTCGGACTCAGGGGGTCATAACTAGACCTCCTATGAAGAAATTTTTTTTAAATTCGACAGTAGTCAAGAAACCAATAAGTAGATCGATTTCATCGAAATCTACCTAAAACAAAGTTGTAAACAAAATAAAGTACTTTTCTTTTGAACAATCGTTATTAGCGACGACGCCAATACTTGCAATTTGTAAATAGTTCATAAGGTTATGTAATAAGTTTTGTAATTAGATTTAAGTGAATAAAAAGTCCCAAATGAGTCTCCAATCATTTCCGCTTGGCGGCGCCACCTACGCAGAACGCGCCACGAAGCTTAGCTACTGTAGAACTTTACCATAACGAGAGCCGATAGCTATTTTTATAGTTTTTAAGGTTTAAAACTAATGTTTTTATTGTTAAATTTATGTAATTAAGTAAATATAAGGTATTATCTATAAGATAAAATTGTAAAATATAGAATCCGTGAGGAAAAATAAAATAGGCAATGTAAACAAAGCCGCTGATTGGCTAAAGCAGTTTGTAGGTAGAATCCAAAGGGCTCTGATTGGTCAGAGTACCCTATATAAACTGGTCATTTTTCCTCCCGAATTCAGTCCGGAACCAGCAGCCCTAGAGAAAACACCTCTAATAAAAAAGAAGTAAGAAATCGCTGTTTCACTGGAAAGACCCTTGGAATTGAAGTACCCTTCTGCAGATCATCATTCATCCAGCCGCAAGCATTTCAGAATCCACGCTCCCATCGGCACCTTCGTCCACCCGCCAGCATCAAGATCTTCATACAGTCCACTCGCCGCCCGACAGAAGCGCCAGCGGTATAAAAGTCATTAGGCCGCCATATACCTCTTGGCCATCCATCCCGTTTCTGTCGTCCCCAACATTTTTGGTCCTTCGATAGCCGGATTGGGTCAAGATTTGAAGAATAGAAGATGCCAACCACAAGAGCAGGATCAGAACAATCGAAGACTTCAGAAGAAACCACCTCGTCGGACTGGAGCATGAATACGCCGAGTGAAGCGAGCACCGCCACGACGAGCACCGGTTCATCGACCACGGGTACTACGGGGTCCGCAAGTACAGTAAGCAGAAAAAAGCCAGTTCCGCTGATTCAGAAGCAAGCAAGACTACAATCATTCGATGGGTCAAGATTGGAGTCTGTGCAAGGGGAGCCGACTCGCACGGCGCCTCCGCCCAGCATCATTGAAGAAGAATTTGAAGATTCTGAGGAGCAGAGTACCATCACAGCCAGCCATACAACGTTGCAAGACAGTCAGCGAAGTGTCACTTCACGTCGGGTCGAAGCAAGCGCACCGACATCGAAGTATGAAGACAGTCTGCATCGGCCTCACCCTAAGAAGTCGACCCGCAACACGGACACACCGTCCCGCTCGTCGCATAGGAAGAGAGCAGAAGTGCAAGCGAAGATGGCGTTGGCACTACGGGAGCTCGAGCTAGCCGAGGCGCGATCCAAGGTAGCTCGGGCTAAGCTGGAACTCATCGCCGCAGAATCAGAAGAAGAAGATGCTGGAGAAGAGTCGTACGAAATAACCCAAGTTGAAAAATGGGTCGTCGAGACAGGGGTCGGGCCCACCGAAGAAAGAAAGTCTCCTGAACGTGAAGAAAAGAAGAGCGACATCCAGGAGTTAGCTCAAGCTATTAAAGAGATTTCTCAGAAGTCGCATGAAACAATGTCATCAAAGATGGTTGAACTTCCTCACTTCAACGGTTCCTGTGAAGAATGGTTGGCGTTCAAGAGGACCTTCGAAGACACAGCTGCCTCGTTCTCTAACATACAGAACATGGCACGCTTCAGAAGAGCGATCCAGGGAAGAGCAAAGGAAGCTGTCCAGAGCCTACTATTCACCGCTGAAGATCCCTACGAAGTACTCAAGGCGCTGGAATCAAGATTTGGAAGACCTGGGGCACTAGCACTGGCGGAATTAGAGAAGATCAAGAGCCTACCTAAAGTCGCTGAAAACCCAAGCGACATCTGTACGTTTGCAAGCAAAGTCAAGAACGCCGTTCAAACAATCAAAGCCTTGAAGAAGCCGCAGTATCTCAGCTCTCCTGAAACATTGAAAGCTATCATTGAGAAGATGCCTCCAGCTATGAAATTCAGATGGTTCGCCTACCATAGAAGCCGAAGGGAGGAAGATTTACAAGAGCTACTACTCATTGAAGAATTTTTAGAAGTAGAAGCAGACATGTGCGGTGACTTTGCCCCAATTGAAGAGCCTTCAGACCAGAAGAGGGGTACAAGAAGACCCGTGCATACGATTCAAGGAGAGTCTTCACATGAAACTGAACGAGAGAAGGTTAAGAAGAGTTGTCCCATATGTCAAGAAGAGCATTTCCTGATAGAATGCAAGAAGCTGAAAGAAGCAAACATTGATGAAAAATGGGAAATAGTGAAGAAAGCTAGAACGTGCTTCAAGTGTCTACGGTTCCAGCATTCAAGAACCAACTGTAGAGCTCCAAACTGCAAGAAATGTGGAAGATGGCATCACACTATCTTACACTCCGACAAGCCGCCGAAACCATTTGAGAAGAAAGAAGAAGTAAGCTCATCAGAAGGGAAGGTCGCCTCCATCCACAACACCATCAGTGGAGAAAAAGCATACCTGAAGATCGTGCCAGTCGACGTCTACGGGCCGAAAGGGCAAGCTCGGGTGCTGGCGCTGCTGGATGAAGGCTCAACCATCACGCTTCTAGACCAGGCGGTGGCAGAGACGATCGGAGCTGAGGGCAAGACAGAAACGCTAACTATTGAAACAGTCGGTACAAAGATCATCAAGGATTCCCAGAAGATACAACTGAAGATTAAAGGTGCCTTCAGAAGAGACAAGAAGAATATCACTGCAAGAACCATCGACGATCTCAACCTGTCAGAACAAATAATAAAGAAGGACACTATTACCAGCTGCCAGCATTTAAAGAAGATTGAAGATCAACTTCTCTACACAACCGAGAAACCGAAGATGTTGATAGGTCAAGACAACTGGGGCCTTATCGTCACAAGAAGACTGAAGAAAGGAAAACCATCCGAGCCCGTAGCCTCACTCACTAGTCTAGGGTGGGTGCTACATGGGTGTGAAACGGGTTCCAGCGCTGCGGTACACTTCATCCACTACGGCAGAGCCAAGACAGCAGATGAAGCCATGGAAGACGTCATCCGAGAGCATTTCCAATTAGAATCACTTGGAATTCAGAACAAGCTACCAACGAACGATAGCGACAGAAGAGCCCTGGAAATCCTCGAGAAGACAACGAAACAACTTCCCAGCGGTCAGTTCGAGACAGGCCTACTGTGGAGGAGCGAAGATGAGTCCCTACCTAACAACTACAATCAAGCTCTACGACGCTTGGTGAACGTAGAAAAGAAGTTAGATCGAGACAGCGAGGTCAAGCAGTCCTACGAGAAGCAGATCAAGAACCTCATTGAAAAAGGTTATGCAGAGAAGACTTCAAACGTCGTCAGTGAAGGTAGAACCTTCTACCTACCTCACTTCGCCGTGATACACCCGATCAAGAAGAAACCAAGAATAGTGTTCGATGCAGCCGCCAAGTACGACGGAAAGAGCCTCAACGACGTGCTGCTACCAGGCCCAGACCTACTGCAGTCATTGTTTGGGGTGTTGCTGCGCTTCAGAGAAGGTCCAGTGGCAATCATGGCTGACATTCAAGACATGTTTCTTCGTATCAAGATTAGAGAAGAGGATCGGGACAGCCTACGGTTCCTGTGGCGAGGTGAGAAGAGGACAGGCAAGCCAGAAGAATATCGTATGACGTCAGTCATCTTTGGAGCAGCGTCATCACCGGCGACGGCGATATACGTCATGAACAAGAACGCAGAAGACTTCAAAGAGACTCGACCCGAAGCAGTGAAAGCCATCAGCCGAAACCATTACATGGACGACTATCTCCAGAGCTTCGAGTCAACCCAAGAAGCAAAGAAGATAGCCGAGCAAGTTAAAGAAATCCATGCAAGAGCAAGTTTTCATCTCAAGGGCTGGGCCAGTAACTACGCGACTGCGTTGCCTGACATAGAAGAAGCAAATAAAGAAGATTCACTGCCACTCGCGAAAGAAGAGAAGACTCTCGGTCTAAGATGGCTGGTTAAAGAAGACGCGTTAGCCTTCAACATTGGGCTACGCAACACGCCAGAAGAGCTGCTGAATGGGCAACGGACTCCGACCAAGAGAGAAGTCACGAGCGCCGTTATGTCTACATTCGACCCATTGGGATTCGCCGCGCCAGTATTAATACAAGGAAAGAAATTGATTCAAGAAATCTGGCGTACTAAGACGGACTGGGACGAAGCTATAAGTGAAAAACAAGAAGCAGCCTGGCAAAGATACCTAGAAAATGTATCAACATTATCAAGCTTGAAGATCCCGAGGTGCATCTCACCGTGCAGTCGAAGCGGACAGCTGCATACATTTACCGATGCAAGCGAAGAAGCCTATGCAGCAGTCGTCTATTGGAGGACAACCGAGCCCGGGGGACGAGTCCACGTCTCTATGATCACCGGCAGAGCCAGAGTCGCGCCTACGAAGCCAGTGTCGATCCCAAGGCTTGAATTACAAGCGGCCTTGCTTGGTAGTAGGATGGCGGCGTCGATCGGAGAAGAGATGGAGCTCGAAGCATCAAAGACAATATACTGGACCGACTCCAGCACTGTACTACAATGGATCAACTCAGAACCTAGAAAATTCAAGACGTTCGTGGCAAACCGACTGGCAGAAATAGAAGAGAAAACGAAACCTGAAGAATGGAGATGGGTGCCTAACAAGCAGAACCCGGCAGATGACGCCACAAGGGGTGTCCCAGCCGAGTTCGACAGCAACGCCAGGTGGTTCCAGGGGCCGTCATTTCTCCGCCAGCCAGAAGAAGAGTGGCCACATCGAGACTTCAAGCAAGGAGGTGCGCTGCTAGAAGAGAAGAATCAACTGAAAGCGATGGCAACAAAAGCAACAGACAAGACTCTACTGAACCTGGAACGTTTCTCAAGCTGGGAGCGATTGCTGCGCACTACTGCGAGAGTCATCGCCTTCGTCAGCCGCCTGAGAACCCGCAAGGCAACCACCGCCGCCGCCCGAGAGAAGGACGAGCCCTGGAAGCCACAAAAGAAGACCCAGCCCAGTAAGCTACAAGTCTCCGCCAGCGCAGACAAGCGGTTATACGTACCTCTACACGAAGAACACTTGAAGAAGGCTGAAAAGTTATTATTGAAGATGAGTCAAGCCGACAGCTTCTCGGCTGACTTAAGAAAATTGAAGGCTAAGAAACCATTAGAAAATGCAAGTCGAATAAAGAAGATTGACGTCTACATGGGTGAAGACGACATCATCAAATTAAGAAGTAGAACAAACAAATTTCAAGAAGAAGGCGAAAGAAAAATGAATCCTGTTGTGCTAGATGGAAGGCACAAAATCACACGCCTCCTCATCGAGCATTACCACAAGAAGTTCCTACATGCAAACAACGCAACGGTCATGAACGAAATCCGTCAGAAGTATTGGGTCCTCGGCTTAAGAGCAACACTGAAAGCTATATCTCACGGCTGTCAGTGGTGCAAGACCAGAAAAGGTACGCCGGGGATACCACCAGCGGGAGACTTACCAAGAGAACGTCTTCAGCATCACCAGTTCCCGTTCACCAACGCCGCTGTGGATTACTTCGGGCCAATGCACGTCACCGTGGGGAGAAGAAGAGAGAAGCGCTGGGGGGCACTGTTCACTTGCCTCACCACCAGAGCTGTACATCTGGAGTTAGTGCCATCTCTAAGCACTAGCTCTATGATTATGGCACTCCGACGGATGGCAGCAAGAAGAGGAACTCCGAAGACAATCTTCAGCGACAACGGTACGAACTTCGTCGGGGCGAACAAAGAGCTGCAGCAAGCCGCACAAGAGAGAGGGATCACCTGGAAGTTCATCCCTCCTGGTTGTCCGAACATGGGAGGTGCCTGGGAGAGGCTCGTAAGATCGGTCAAGACAGCGTTAGCAGCGGTCCTCGAAGAGAAGTCGCCGCCAGAAGAAGTGCTTCACACGCTCCTAACCGAGGTGGAGCACACCGTCAATTCAAGACCCCTCACCCCCGTCAGCATGGACCCCACTGAAGAGGAAAGTTTGACCCCCAACCACTTCTTGTTGGGTAGGTCATGCGGCATGTCAGCATCCGGCGAGTTCAACGACACCGAGTTGATAGGAAGACCCAGCTGGAAAACTACGCAAAGGCTAGCGGACCACTTCTGGAAGAGATGGATCAAAGAGTACTTACCCCTCTTGATGCCTAGAAAGATAGAGGGTAAGGAAACTAACGATCCGAAGATAGGCGACATCGTGCTCATAGTCGACGCGACGCTGCCGAGAAATTCGTGGCCCCGAGGCGAGGTCATCAAGGTGTATCCAGGACCAGACGGAAGAACTAGGATATTGGACGTGCGGACTTCGGGTGGAGTACTCCGACGGCCGACACGTCGAGTCATCATACTGGTACCTGCCACATCGTCGCTGCCCGAGGATGCAGTGCCACGCACCGTGGGGGAGAATATTAGCGACGACGCCAATACTTGCAATTTGTAAATAGTTCATATGGTTATGTAATAAGTTTTGTAATTAGATTTAAGTGAATAAAAAGTCCCAAATGAGTCTCCAATCATTTCCGCTTGGCGGCGCCACCTACGCAGAACGCGCCACGAAGCTTAGCTACTGTAGAACTTTACCATAACGAGAGCCGATAGCTATTTTTATAGTTTTTAAGGTTTAAAACTAATGTTTTTATTGTTAAATTTATGTAATTAAGTAAATATAAGGTATTATCTATAAGATAAAATTGTAAAATATAGAATCCGTGAGGAAAAATAAAATAGGCAATGTAAACAAAGCCGCTGATTGGCTAAAGCAGTTTGTAGGTAGAATCCAAAGGGCTCTGATTGGTCAGAGTACCCTATATAAACTGGTCATTTTTCCTCCCGAATTCACCTCCTCCGACGAAGGGTTCACGCCCGTAGCCAGCGGGAAGAGGAGACGCAGCCCAAAAGCCGCACAGGCGGCGCCGCCAGCGAAAGCGCTGAAGAAACCGCCGGTCCTCACCGAAGCCCCAGCACAGGTTAAGCCCACTCAGGGGCCCACCACCGACGTCCCGGCTCGCAAGGAGCCCACCCCACCCCCCGTTTATGTTCACGACAAAGACCGGTGGACCGCCATCTCCAGCTGGTGCAACGACCAGCACATCCACTTCACCTCCGCCCGTTCCACCCCTCAGGGTATTAAAGTTTCCGTTCCCTCTCCAAGGGACCACCGCGCATTAACCACCCTCCTAAAGGAAAGGAACATTCAGTTCCATTCCTTCACCCTTCAGGAGGACAAGCTTCTCCGCGCCGTCGTGCGTGGAATCCCGAAGGAGGTCTCCTTAGAGGAGATCACCAAATCTCTCAAGGAGGATCAAGGCCTCCCTATTCATAGCGTCCATAGGATGGTCCGCGCTAGGACACACGAGCCCTACGATATGGTCCTTGCCACCCTGGACCGATCCGAGGCCGGCAAGGCCATATTTAAGACTCAGACGGTGTGCCAGTTGGCTGGCATAACCGTCGAACCGCCACACAAGAAGGGGATCATATCCCAATGTCACAGGTGCCAGCAGTACGGGCACTCAGCCCGCAACTGCTATGCCCGCCCAAGGTGCGTCAAGTGCCTTGAGGACCACGCCACAGCAGAGTGTAGCCGTCCGAAGGATAGGGCACTCTGCTCGACACCACCTGCGTGCGTCCTATGCGGGCAAACGGGCCACCCCGCGAACTATCGCGGGTGCCCGAAGGCACCCAAGCAACAACAACAGTCACGCCCATCCGGGCGTACACCTCAGACCGTAGGTCAGTCGCAGCCCCAAGCATCAGCTTCGGCTCCACCGAAGCCCTGCCCATGGGGACCCAACGCAGCCTCCTCAAGGCCTGCGTTCCCCCCCTTGCCGTCCCAGACTAGGAACGCCCAGACTTCGGGGATTCCGGCGCTCATGAGCGTATATGTCCCCCCGCCTCAAGTCACGCAGCCTCTGTTGCCAACACCAGCTCCGCAACAGCCGCGCCCCCAACAACCTCCGCGGTCGCAGGCTGATAGGACACACACACAGCCCCCACCACCACTACAACCACAACCACACACAAACACGGCGAGCCAGCCAGCGACCGGGGAGTCGGACCTCGAAGTCGTGGCACGCTTTGCCAGCATACTCAATTACGCGGAACTGCGCGACATGGCCGCGCAGATCCGCGCAAATGAGGGAAACCCGATGGCACTCCTAGGAGTCACAATTAGGTACTCGACCGTCTTCGAGGCCCTCGCCAACTTCAGAGTAAATCCTTAATGGATTCGCGAAACACTGGCAGAGTCAAACCACGAACACTCAAGTTAGGGTATTTCAACGCGGACGGCTTAGCCGGTCAAAGAGATCAGGTAGGTGAATTCCTTAGGGTCCATCAACCAGACATACTTCTCGTGCAAGAGACCTTTTTAAAGCCCGCCCAGAGAAACCCTAATATTGCGAACTACAACATAGTTCGCAACGATAGGGTCGGCTCCCCTAAGGGCGGGACTCTGATCTATTACAAGAGGTCCTTGCACTGCTCACCTATGGATCCGCCAACGCTGACGAACGTTGAGGTTTCGGTCTGTCGGTTAGGGATGACCGGCCACCAGTCAATAGTCATAGTGTCAGCTTATCTGTCACCAACCAAACAGCTGCTCGGTAGCGATCTCGGGGCCCTATTCGAACTAGGACCCTCAGTCATAGTCGCTGGCGATCTCAACGCCAAACACACCATGTGGAACTGCCCCATCACCTGCACCCGAGGTAGGGTCCTGGAATCGCACTCGAGCACGCTCAACTACGATATAATAGCTCCATTAGAATGTACTCACTTCCCGTATGAAGTGGAACATAGGCCGGCGGTGTTAGACCTGGTGCTTCTTAAGAACGTGAACTTACGTTTGTGCTCTATAGAAGTACTGCACGAGCTTACCTCAGACCATAGGCCAGTTATGGTAGAACTGAAACAGAGACTAGGTCCCATTGATACCGGTCAAGCCCCCCCGAATAGGTGGATTACGGATTGGGCGCGGTTTGAGAAAAGACTCGAGTCGACCGAATCCGTACATCTGAACAAAATACCAGATCACATCGTTAGCGTAGAGGACACCACGGAGGCGATCGACTCCTTCACAGAGCACGTACAATCGTTACTTAATGATTGTTCTCGGAGGGCTCCCGAGACGGAAGACCGTCGCTGGAAGCTCCCCGATGACGTGCGTGATCTGCTGAGGAGGAAGAACGCCGCCGTGCGCGCCTACGATAGGTTCCCTTGCGAAGGCAACAGGGTTAGTCTCCGCAGATTAGAACGGGCCGTTAAGGCTCGCATACAGGAAATGCGTCAAACTCGATGGGACACTACATTAAGCGATCTTGAGCCGTCTCACGTCGCTTTCTGGCAGTTGTCTCGATCTTTGAGGAAAGACGTGGTCGCCCCTATGCCTCCCTTAAAGAGGCCCAATCAGTCAGAAGCTTTCCAAGATGTAGAAAAGGCGGAATGTCTGGCCGAAAGTCTCGAGTCTCAATGTTCGCCCAGCACCCTACACACCGACTTAGAACACGTACGCGAAATAGACTCTGATGTGGAACGGCAAGCTTCACTTCCGTTACCACCGGACAGCGACGGTCATATCGACCCAGTCACCCCGGAAGAGGTTCAGGAGATCATCAAGGGCTTGCACACGCGTAAAGCACCCGGCTCGGACGGCATCACAAATAAAGTCATTAAATTATTCCCAGAGAGGTTACTCGTCCTTCTGACATACATTTTTAACGCAGCGCTCAAAAATAACATCTTTCCGCAGCAATGGAAAGAGGCCGTGGTCATTGGGATACCCAAGCCCGGTAAGCCAAAGTCCGAGCCGACCAGTTATAGACCGATCAGTCTGCTTAAAGGTTTAGGGAAAATCTATGAGCGACTAGTATGCAATAGGCTGAAAGCATTTGCCGATGCAAAGGGTCTCATTCCGAACGAGCAGTTTGGCTTCCGCGATCAACACTCATGCGTACAACAAGAGCACCGCATCGTTGAGCACGCCAGCGAGCGGTTGCAGTTCAATCAATTCACAGGGGTTCTCTTCTTCGACGTAGCGAAAGCGTTCGACAAAGTGTGGCACAACGGCCTCATTTGGAAGCTGTTCCACATGGGAGTGCCACACAGGCTCGTACTCATCATACGGGACTACTTGTCGAACAGAAGCTATCGCTACCGAGTGGAAGGGACCCTCTCGGATCCTCACCCCATTCGCGCCGGTGTACCGCAGGGGTCGGTACTCTCACCCATCTTGTTCACGTTATTCACGTCAGATATACCTTTGCACGGGCAAGTGAAGACGGCACTTTTCGCAGACGACACAGCCATCTTCCACTCGGGACTTAATCCCAACATAGTAGCTAGAAAACTCCAATCCGCGGCCGACACCCTAGGGGCATGGCTTCGGAAATGGAGGATAGAGGTTAATCCAGATAAGAGTCAGGCCGTGCTGATCCACAGAAGGAGGCGCGACCTGTATCCCTTAGAGGGACTTACACAGATTAGGATGTTTGGCAAGCCGATCCCTTGGGCTAGGCAAGCCAAATATTTAGGTATCATCCTTGATGATCGCCTCAGCTTCAAAGCTCACCTCAAAGCGGTCCGCGATCGGGCCGCCTTCGTATTAGGTAGACTACATAGCTTAGTGAACTCTCGTTCTAGGTTATCACTTAGGAGTAAAGTCAGACTTTACACTAGTTGTGTTAGGCCAATCATGACATACGGATGTCCGGTTTTCGCTCATGTTAGTGAACAAAGGATCCATAGGCTACAAACACTACAAAATCGTTTCATGCGCCGAGCTACGGGAGCACCGTGGTTTATGCGTAATGTCGAGCTTCACACCGACCTAGAACTGCCGACGATCAGGCAGTACATAAAACAGTGCTCCCTTAGCTACTTTGACTCTGCCCCGACTCACCCCAACCCTCTAGTGGTTGAGGCTGTAAACTACACACCGAGTTTAATTTCACGCACGCGGAGACCTAGACACGCTCTCGGAGAGCCCGATGATGCAATAACACTCGCTCAACGAAGAGCCTACACAGCTCGCGGAGCTACACAAAATAAACCGCGGTTCCGTCTTCGCCGACGAGGGCGGAACACGCGCCGCGCTTTGTTCGTAAATGTGGGCCTAGGTCGCCCCAGTATTAATCCAGCAGCAGCCCAAGCCGAGGCCGCCCCAACTGGGGACCCTTGAGGCGTGTTGCTTAAAATCAACTTTCGGCTGAGAGCCCTATGCGCTCGCCACACTGTTCGCGTAAGGTTGTAGAGGCCTGTCGGCCAACAACCCACACCGCACACAAAAAAAAAAAAAACTCCCGAATTCAGTCCGGAACCAGCAGCCCTAGAGAAAACACCTCTAATAAACAAGAAGTAAGAAATCGCTGTTTCACTGGAAAGACCCTTGGAATTGAAGTACCCTTCTGCAGATCATCATTCATCAAGCCGCAAGCATTTCAGAATCCACGCTCCCATCGGCACCTTCGTCCACCCGCCAGCATCAAGATCTTCATACAGTCCACTCGCCGCCCGACAGAAGCGCCAGCGGTATAAAAGTCATTAGGCCGCCATATACCTCTTGGCCATCCATCCCGTTTCTGTCGTCCCCAACAATCGTAAAAAAGTAGCTGTAAAAATAAAATAAAAACAATACGCAATACCGCCAACTTATCACCGAAACCGTAAACCACGTCGGTTTTCCTCAATTTGCTCCGGTAACAATCCCAATGATAAACTTTTCTTTTTCGCTTCCCCATCGAAATATGAACAGGTGTGTAGCAAGGTGACATGAATACTCACATTTACACATTTGTATAAACGAAATAAGGTCAAGTGAGTACTTGATAATATTAACACATTGTTTGCGAAACAGTCACACTTCGGTGGAGGACGTTGTTCAAGACATTTCAGTCTTAGAAACTTCATTCGGCTTGTTATCATTCGTTGCTCCGGTTTAATACTCTCATTCTCTGTTTGTAACATATAAAGTACATAACTGCAAGCCTGTTAACTTTGAGGAATGATTATAATGATTATATGCATTTTATAAATAATAACTGAATAACAAAATAATGATAATGGCAATGATTATAACATGCGTGTAATCATTACCATTTCCAATCATTAATATTATTTTGTCATCATCTAGTAAAGCATAGTTATAGCAACAGCTCGTTTAAGCCTATACCTTATTTTTTTTTTTTTTATCGTGCGGAAATCCCTTCGGATACCCCTCCGCGTGCCAGCGGGGGCGGTTATGTCGGGCTTGAACCGACTAAAACCGCACGCCGTCTCGGGTCTACAGACGCCGGGGTGTAAGGTTGCCCATAGAGCATATCCCTCGCACCCCGACTGACCCTGGGCCATCTCCGGTTTCGAGATGGCCCCCTCGGGTTTGGGAACCACGGTGTCCCCGTCTTGCCCCGGTTTGGGGGAGGGGCGCTAGTCGCCCCACCGTCCCGGCCTGCTTCTGCTGGGGTGACAGGTGGCCTCACCCGCCACCCCCAGGCCTGCGCTCATGGAGGACGGAGGTCGTTAAGCGACCTCCGGCGCCTGAGTTGCCTGCGACGCGCGGCGAGCAAGTTACGGGCTCGGCGGACCGGGAGAGTTCTAAGTCTCTCCCGGGCGCGCTCCGCCACCTCCTTCGCGAGCATTACATGCTCGCAGAAGGAGGCGGCGGCGGCCCACGCGCTCGCGCTCCGCACCATTGCCGCAATCATGCTGCCGAGCGAGAGGACTCCCACCCCGATGGCTGCCACGAGGTCACGCCTCGGCGCCTCCCACGCCGGGCAGTCCGCCAGCGTGTGCAGCCCTGAGTCCTCGCTCGCGTCGCAGTGATGACACTCAGGCGTTGGCTCCTTCCTGATCCGATGCAGGTGGTCCCCGAAGCACCCCTTCCCGGAGATCACCTGCGTCAGTCGGTAGGAGAGGCTTCCGTGTCGCCTCTCCAGCCAATCCTCCATGATGGGCCTTACCGCCGATATTGCGGCGTGCCCTGCGCTTGGTTGCCCAAGTCGTTCCTTCCACTCCACCACGATGGCCTGGCGGAGCTGGGACTGCACGACCTCGATTTCTCGAGGCTCGGGGTTCCATCCCTGCTCCCGCGCCTCCTTTCGCCACTGGTACAGTTGCGAAAGGGCTCTCGCTTCCAGGTCCCATGGCGGAGTTCCGGCAAGGAGACTCGCCGCCTCGAAGGAGATCGTGCGGTACCCTCGGATGACCCTGATGGCCAGAACTCGCTGCGTAGCGCGCAGCATCTGCACAGTTCTGGTCCTCAGGGCCTCCACCCATATTGGGCACCCATACAGGGCCATGGACCGCACGATCCCCGCGTAGAGTCTCCTGCAGGAGTCATCGGGCCCCCTCATGTTGGGCAACAGCCGAGCCAGAGCAAGAGCTGTGCCCTTCAATTTGGGGGCCAGACTTCGGATGTGCTCTCCGAAGTCCCATCGGCCGTCGAGCACGAGCCCCAAATATTTCATTTGGGGCTTGATGCCGATGCGATTTCCTCCCACGATGAGACTGGATCCCTCGGGTGGCTTGCTCCGAGGCCCATGGAAGAACAGGGCCTCGGTTTTATGCAGGGCCACCTCGAGACCCAGCCGCCGGATCCGCCTAACGACTTGGGCAACCGCGGTCGTGGCCTTTCGGGTCGCTTCGCGGTACGTCGCCCCGCACGCCGTCACGAGCGTGTCGTCCGCGTAACACGTGACGGCGGCACCGCCTACGAGCTCACCGCGAAGCACCCAGTCGTATCCGATGTTCCACAGGAGCGGCCCCAGGACCGATCCCTGTGGAACACCGCACGACATTTCACGCCGACCGAGACCGGTCACGGTTGGGTAGATGACGGCTCTCTCCGTCAAATACGCCCCGACTATGCGGCGGAGGTAGAGAGGCACTTCGTGATACACGAGCGCCTCCCTAATGCAACTCCAGGGCAAGGTGTTGAACGCGTTGGCGATGTCCAGGGACACCGCCAACATCACCTCACCCCGGGCTACTGCATCCTCCGCCAGAGCCCTCACGCGCATGATGGCATCCACGGTGGAGCGCCTCTGGCGGAAGCCATATTGGCCATCCGCCAGGTCCGGCCCCACTCTTGAGAGGTGCTCGACGAGGCGCTTCGCAATTACTCTTTCAAAGAGCTTGCACACCTCGTCGAGCAACACTATGGGCCGGTAGGCGGACGGCGAGTCCGCCGGGCGCCCCTCCTTTCGGATGAGGACCAGTTTCCCCGTCTTCCACAATTTCGGAAACTGGCCCCGCTCCAAACATGCGCTGAGAAGCCCTCTCAGTCGGGGCTCGAGAGCGTCGTCGACTAGAGCTAGGACCCACGCTCTGCCTGGAATGCCGTCGGGTCCCGGGGCGGTGTGTTTGGCTCTTAGCCTTCTCACCGCCAGCTCTAGTTCTACCCAAGTGACCTCGGGCACGTCGTCGTCTTCCACGTCGGGCGCCATGCGCAACCGAGGCGGAGTCATCTGCGGTGGAACATGTTCCACCGCCCGCGCTGGGAACAGGGAGCTAACAACTCCTCCGAGCAGATCCGGCTGGAGACACCGGGTTAACGGCGGGGCCTTGGGGCGCAGCTTGTCCCTCACCATCCGGTAGGGCCGCCCCCAAGGGTCCCGCTCCAGCGTCTCCAGCAGCTCGCGGAAGGCGTCCCGTTTGGAACGCCTTATCTCCGCTCAGAGGGCTCGTCTGGCCTCCCTGTATCCCTCGTACAACTCCGCCTCTTGGGCCTCCGCATCTGCGGGGCGGCGACGCCTCCTACGGAATCGGGCCCACCGGCGGTGCGTGATCACGCAGCCCCGTCTGAGCTGCGCGATCTCCGACGACCACCAGTAGACCTGACCCCTCGGCAGCTTGGTCTCGGTTCGGCATGATATAAGCGGCCACGACCGCTATATCCCCAACCACCGCCGCCACGCAGCCCCTTGCAACGACGGCGTTTAAGCCTATACCTATCGATTTGCGATACACCCCAAATATTCGCCTTGAGACGCGCGTAGATGAAAGTTTCAACTATTTAAGGAGGAATCGAGGTAGCTCAGTTGTAATCATTTTTGAACTTAAAAGAAGAAGAAAGCAGAATATTATATACATACTTCTCATGTCTATATTCCCGAAGAAGTTGGCAGAGGCAGGCCATATACCCACAGTTCGCCAGTCACATTCGGTCACACGTAACAGGGTGCTAGCTGGTGCCGTAATGGGATACACGGCTAGAGTCAGTAAGGTCCAATGGTTTTGTAACCAAGATTAGTAGATAGTAGTGGAGGGGGGCTACCTCAAACTACACGCTGGATATCTTCTGTCGACTTTTACGACTCTCTCGGGATGATTTATGCAGCTGACGCAGTCTATGTTTTTCTCTCATCAGAAACAAAAAATGATTAACAGCAAAAAAAATAAAAAAATAAAGGGTAGGTAAAGTTGTTGTATCACCTACATTTGGCCAACTACGATTTATGCCCCACCTAATAGAGGATGAGTCTTCCAATACCATGAATCGGGTCACTTTGCCATACTTTCTGGTGCTACTAAAATGTTCTTGAGGCATTAAACGCAGGATCTTCTGCATAGCAGTCGCTCGCTAGCTCTGAGTATTATTACAACGGTATTTTATGATATGAATGTTTATGATACAGAATGAGATATATTACGACGTGATCCATTTTCCAAGTGGCATTTAAATTTAGCTCGTTTCGTGTTATAACTTAAATGTCTACCCAAGTAAAATATGATATAGCCTGTCTCAAAGCATATTTAGAATAGATTCTATAGTATTTCTAAAGGTTATGCTGATATGTTTTTTTAAACTACTAAATTTAACGCACAGCTGTCGCTAAATATGCTACTTAATATTGTATAATGTGATAATTCCTGATAATTCCCGAAAAGGGACGCAGATACTGGCTTAGCTTAATATAAAAATAACTCAAGAATAAATCACGATATAATCTGTGAAAATTCGTTTTATTTCAATGTAAGTTTCTTGATTCTCAAGAGATTAATCGTGTCCTAATCTCTTATTAGTGTTTATATATATATATGTATTCACAAAAGAAAATGAATGTATAATGTGATAATTCCTGATAATGCCTGAAAAGCGATGAAGATACTAGCTTAGCTTGATGTAAAAATAACTCAAGAATAAATCACTATATAAACTATGAAAATTCGTTTTATTTTAATGTAAACTTTTTTATTCGCAAGAGATTAAACGTGTCCCAAACTCTTATTAGTGTTTATATATATATGTATTCACAAAAGAACACACATCTACACAGCGCTTTCTAGACCCAAAGTAAGCATAGTTTAACTAGCTTGTGTTATGGGTTCCAGAATGCGGATAAACATACTTATATACTTTTTTTTTGTAAATACATACATATTATACATAGAAACACCCAGACCAATGCAAATAGACATATTCATGCATACAAATATTTGCACTGAGCGATAATCGAACCCGCGCCCCCTGTCGTAGCAGTCGAATACACTACCGCTACGCCACAGAGGCCGTCTAAAATTAATTAAATTAATTTAATTTATGCTTACTTTGGATCTAGATAACACTGCTTAGAATGTTGTCATATTGATTCTGCAAGTTCAAATTCATAAGTTGAATTTAAATATTGATTATGAAACTAAACATTCAGGGTAAATAATAAAATGAGTTTAAAATTAACGGAATTACTATGAATACATTACTAAGATAATACTGAAGCTACTTCATTTGTAATTTTCCTCTAATGGATCACAAATACGGTCTAATTAAATATCCATTCTCTTCTTCACTTTCTAAAGTCCAGAACCTGTTAAAGTAAAGGAAATAACATGAATTACTTATGTAAGCTACATTACGTAGGGATCAGGTGCAAAGAGCCTCCAGCACTTACAAACAAGTTTACAACTGCTATTGAAAAACACTCTAAGTAGTGGAACTAGGCTTGTACCTTGGAGAACTCCATTGTAAAACGATTGTTGTACAGTAGAAAAGTAATGCTTGGGTACGTTTTATTCGTAATTTGATCCTTATTTGGAGCGGAATAAGGTCGATAGATATTGACTCGGTATGTAGGATTAAATTCGAGCACCGAAAAAGTAGGGCGACCTGGTCACGAGCTTAAGTCAGAATGTTTTATTTTAAATCGTGACAGATAGTAGGGCTAAGGTAGGAGTTTAGTGTAATTGTAAGTATTAGATAAAATTACCGAGCTTAATATCAAGTGACAAGGGCTCACGACACTCTTTATAAGTCTTACAAAATAGGACGCTCTCACTTCTAAATCAAACGATGCACTTAGGTGTGATATTTTAAAATTGTATAAAGTTTTCTTGCTTGTAATTACTACTCTGTCTAGAAAGTACCGGGAATCACTCAATAAAACTTAAAATATGTATTATTCGACCAAATTTTTTGTATCACCCTCGAAAGAGTCCCCAGTCGAAATAATTATCATACACCAACGAACTACTCAATCATCAAAACCATTTTTAAACGTATTTTTTAGAGTCGCCTTCAATACCCGCCGCGAATTTTTTAATGCCATCTATTGATTGTAAACGGGTGCCTTAAATTAGTAATTTGGGTTTCGAAAAAGAAAGAAGTCAGCCGGAGCTATATCAGAGAAATAGGGTGGCTGTTCGATATGAGTGGTAGAGCTTTTGACCAGAAATTCGTTCACAATGATAGGTTAGCGAGATGGGGCGTTATCGCGGTGCAAAATTCATTGCATTTTTTTTAATAAATCGGTTCATCATAAGCCATATTTATAAATTTCGGCACTATGAAAAAAAAAATCCATTTGTAAGGCAAAATTTAAGAAGAATGCAATGTTCGAAATTATCGTATATTGTGAAAATCGTAAAACACACTTGAGATGAACTTACTAAATGGCGCACATTGAACAAACTAAATGACTAGTGACACTTAAACACAGCGTGTACATAGCGAACAGTTGTACTCACTTAGCGAAAAAAGATCTTCTACGACCACTTCAAGCAGAGTTTCTAAATGATCTATTCCCGGTACTTTTTTGACAGTATGTATGTATAATGCCAAGTATCATCATCATCCTCATAGCGCGCTTTCCCAGTTTCGTCCAAAGTTTGCACTAAAATGCTCAAAGTCCGTTTATTGTTTTTAATTGGTATGTTGAATTTTCCGGGTGCCGTCTAACCTCCCAAGCTTGAGAGGTGCGCCTGCGCCAGAGCCTCGTCCGTTATTTAGTAGGTGCACCGACTAGCAGGTGAGGTTAGCATGGGCCTCAGAAATTTTGGTAGGGCCCTGTTCAACCAATTATCACGCCAAGTATATTTTAAGATAAAAATAATCAAAAAGAACATAAGTATAAAGAAACATTAACTACTTAACAGTGAATGTTTATAATTAAGATAAATGAAAGTTGTGTTCATTATCATTATAATAATGTCCCTATCGTTACTTTTGGTACTAGTCAATGCACAATGCTCAACCCTCGTCTTTATTTATTCTCCTCGTAATTACATGTATTGTATCAGAATGATAAATAATTTGGTATTCGACACGCTTTTTCTCATTGCCATTTGGGATGAATATCTTCATCAATTTATGCAGTTTTTACATTCTATTTATCCTACTATTGCTTGCTCAAAATGACATATTTTAGAAAAACATTTTAGATTGCGAAGATTATGTTTTACAATAGTAGATAATTTAAATCAATCAAAAATATATCCAAAGTTGTATTAGATATTACCTTTATTTATATAAATTGAATAAGTGTTAAATAAATAAATATTCTAGAACATAATATATAACGCTATTTATAATGGGTTCTAGACTAGGAATAAACAAGATACATGTTGAAATGTGCTTATTTTTATAGATCAAGCAGACTACATACCTTTTTTTTTTTCGTGCAGAAATCCCTTCGGATACCCCCCCGCCGGCCAGCGGGGGCGGTTATTTCGGGCTTGAACCGACTACATACCTTTTTTTTTTTTTTCGTGCGGAAATCCCCTCGGATACCCCCCGCCGGCCTGCGGGGGTGGTTATGTCGGGCTTGAACCGACTAAAACTGCACGCCGTCTCGGGTCTGCAGACGCCGGGGTGTAAGGTTGCCCATAGAGCATATCCCTCGCACCCCGACTGACCCTGGGCCATCTCCGGTTTCGAGATGGCCCCCTCGGGTTTGGGAACCACGGTGTCCCCTTCTTGCCCCGGTTTGGGGGAGGGGCGCTAGTCGCCCCACCATCCCGGCCTGCTTCTGCTGGGGTGACAGGCGGCCTCACCTGCCACCCCCAACCGACTACATACCTAAAAACGCATTGACGATTTCATATCTCACATAGTGATAAAAGATCGTATACGGACTATCACATCACTTGCATCCCGATACAAATTGATAAGTGTTTTATGATTATTATCTCGGACAGTTTCAATCGATATGTCAAGATATGTTGTATTGCTTAACGTAACATCTGTGGTAGTACCCGGGCTTAATTGGACAGCCAATTAAACCCTTCTAATAAATTATTTTGGAAGATCGGCGGTGTGGGATCAAATTGGTGACTTATTCACTTAACTGTTGAATAATTACTCAATTGATGAAAAATTATTAAGTAATGGATTTTGTTTTTTATTTCTGCAAGCATCTCAAGTAATTTCACATTCGGTCATAAGGGGAAAATTCTAAGAAGGTAAATGTTTAACTTCAATTATATGCTATTAACATAATCACACTTTACGAAAAACTGAAAAGGAAACCGACATGAATCGTTTTATTATAAATGCTTCGCCATAAAGCATAAAACTTTTTAATTATTGAAAGTTCAACGTACTCTAAATAACATTGAATCCTTAAAACTGTAGGAGTTTCGCCTAAATTAGAAATGAGCACTGAAATAATTGAACGATACCAGCCGGGTCTCGAATTAAGGGTCAGTCACCGTTGTACCTAGATTATTGGTTAGAAAGGTCACTGCTCTTATCAGAGCATGAAACTGTGAAGAAAATAATAATTTAACTGTTTTTACGCGACAAAGTATGACTTAAGCTGAGGAGGATACTGATATTAATTTTATGAGAGATAAAAATTTCGAATACACAATGAAAAGTTACGAAGACAAATTTGTAACCTGTCATTGCTGCATTCTATCTTTGTAGATCAAATAAACAATACTGCACTATACGCGTGTATCTTATCTAATCGTAGTTATTCTTAAAACAGGTTTGACATAAAAAATATCAACAACCTAAATATGGATTACGTAAAAGTACGAAGTAAGTACATTGATGTTCTTATGTAAGGCGTATAATAGGGCGGCTTTGTCGGTACTTTTTTTTATGTACTGGTTGGTTTACCCTATGTTGATCATACGGTTTATTAGCCAGACTAATGCAAATAGAATCCACGACCTGTGACGTAGCAGTCGAGCTGTTCCGTATCGTCACGCCACATAGGTCAGTATCTTAACCTATCCTCAGTGGATATTAACCACAAATATAATAGCAATCTATTCGGACACACTTGGATTTCAAGCATAGCGTTTGACAGTCCTGCATGACTGTGTTACTTCTGACGTTTGTCAATTGCAATCATTTAACTTACGAGTCTGAGATTTGGAATAAAATCAAACCACACCACCTGTAGGAATACAATTCACCAGAATACTTCAATCATAAAAAGCCTCCTTTTGATTTTGCTTATACGAGAGGAAAACCTGCGCCAGAGCCTCGTCCGTCAATCAGTGCTTGCAGGTCAGGTTGGCTCGACTACAAGTGTCCGCCCTCTAAATATACAGCCCCTCAAACCTTATAACCTTTAAAGAACCTACAGCCTCAATCAGAATCATATACTATAGAAATGTAACTAATATTCTAAATCCGTTCTATTATGATTGTACTCGAAAGAACAACTATTACGATTCATGCAATCGAGCAACCGCATCACGTCCTCGGGTCAAGGTATAAGACGGTGCAGTTATTATCTACGGTTCAGTTATTATAAAAAAAAAAGTTTTTGGTTTATGGTCGGTATGGTGTACGTTATATAACTTGTACGTGGGGCGCACTATAAGTTTCCGGAATGAATATGAAAAAATACTATTAAAGGTACAAAATTAATTTATTGTTTTTCAAAATAATCTCCCTTGGCGTCTATGCACTTTTTCATTCGATCAAACCAGTTTTGAAAACTTTTGTGCCACTCCTCTGTGGTGACCTCTGAAACGTGTTTTTCATACTCCTCGACAGCCTCTTCTGGTGATGAAAATCGTTGGCCACGTAATTGGTTCTTAATTTTTGGGACAGATAAAAGTCACAAGGTGCCAGGTCGGGACTGTATGCAGGATGACTCATGAGTTCTACATTTTTCGCCTTCAAAAAGTCGTTTGTCTGTCTGGCCGTGTGAGAACTAGCATTGTCGTGGTGCAGGATGATACGGCGTTTACGGTTATTTTCACGGAGTTCGTCAATAACTTCCGGCAAACAAATGGTCGTGTACCAGTCACTATTCACAGTACGACAATTTTCTAAAGCAACAGTAGCCACGTGTCCAGTTTTATTAAAAAAAGAAGCAATCATCCGCTTAGATGCACTTTTCACGCGCGCCACTTTGGTTGGTTTCGGCTCATCTTGAAAGACCCATACGCTCGATTGCTGCTTTGTTTTGGGATCGTAGCAATAAATCCATGTTTCGTCACCTGTTACTATGTCCCACACCAAATTTGACGCACCTTCGTTGAATCTGGTAAGCATGGCACTGCACCAAGTGACGCGGTCCGTTTTTTGATCCTCGGTCAAGTTATGTGGGATCCACCGCGAGCACAGCTTTCTCACACCCAAATGTTTGTGTAGGATTGATTGTATTTGACTCATGCCTATTTCTAAGGATGCGCGAATTTCATGGTAGGTCACATGCCTGTCTGTTTCAATCATACGGCGCACAGCATCGATGTTTTTGTTGGTCACAGCGGTGGACGGCCGACCATCGCGAGATTCGTCACTGAGATTGATACGACCACGCTTGAATTCTGCAAACCAGCTATAAACAGTTGTCTTGCATGGAGCTTCATCGCCAAAAGCTGTTTCAAGCCGAGCGGTGCTCTGTTGAGCCGTCAAATTACACTTAAAATCGTAGAAAATCATACTACGAAAATTTTCCCGAGTTAAATCCATGTTGATGCAGACACACAATTTTTTAAATGGCGCCACAAGGTAAAAACAAAAGACAGTCAGATGAAACAAACTGTATTCTACAGCCAAAGAGTTCTATTTTCAAATGTTGTAATAAATTTTTAAATATTGTTTATGTAAGTGGCCAGTTCCGGAAACTTTTAGTGTAACCTATGTACAGTCAACGACAAAAGATGATTAACACTGAAATATTTCTAAACCTTTTTTGTATTGGAATACATGTATCAATAATTAATGTATAAGTAGTATGATAATTGTCCCAGAGGATAAAGTTAATATATTTCATGTCTTATTTTTACTGTACAGTCAACGATAAAAGTGGCTTAACAAATTCATCAAATAATAAACAAAACATGAAATTGATTAACTTTATCCTCTGAGGATTATAAAACATATATGTACATAACGTTTGTAAATATTTTAATGTTGATCAGCGTTTGTCTTTGACTATACTAGTCTACTGACATGATACTAGTGGAACCGCAGGTAAGAAGATTAAGCCACAATACATACAATCACTTTTCTTTCCGTTGCGTAGGAGTAGGCGGAGACAACCCTCTTTCCACTTGCTGCGGTCATGGCATACGCCTTTCGCTTCACTTCCATATATTATAGTCTCCGGGTGTAGGTACTTTTGACCTGGCCTTTCCATAAAACGTACTCGATCTAATTATATGTATGTCTAGATGACCCTATAACCAGGTTGCACATACATCCTCGCCTCATGAATCAATTCTGTCTATCTTCTTTCATCCATCCTCTCTAAGTGTCTGAACCATTTAAGCATACCTTTCTCTATCTTGATCTTCTATCATATCACAACGTTCCCTTATCACGCTGTTCCTCCCCTGGTCTGTCAGCGTCAGCTTTACTTGTGAGACCTCTCATTTTCACAGTGTTAAGTAGGTATGTATTAAACAATAAAAAATAGTCTAATCTATAACCTCTAGATTTAAGAAATCACCTGACGTTATTATTATAATAGATTGGTTCTAAACGTCAAGTTCATTACAAACGGTAGGATGGCGTAACAGTTGAAACTTTGTATTGTTTTAATAAAAGAAAACTGGAAATGTTGTCTCAAATATCTGGCAATCCCACCAGAACTAGTGATAGTTGGAAGTCGTTTTTACTGGTGTGTGTCGCCATGTTATGCAGCGACCGCCAGGCTACGTGGATAAAAAGGTCTGGATATACCGTAGACTCAAGAAGCGCAGGTTTGGTGACGTTAAAAATTACATGCGTCTCAATTGTCAATGGTGTCACTACTAGGGATACCCAAGACGGTGCAAAGTGTAGGAGCAAAAGCCGGGAAGCAGAGCCTGGACTCCGAGGAGAGAACCTCGGATGCAACCAAGATTTACGCTAAGCTTATGATGATGACATTATTAAAAATATTTTGATGGACTAGTTGGTTAAGTCCTCGATTTCATTTTTAATTAGATTTTATCCAATAAGTATATACGAGATCTAGATTGCAGGTCTTTTCTATACGAGGAGCTGAGAACAAAGAGACCGTTTATATGAATGGAGGCTCTTTCCGGTCTGTCTGTCTGTATTATGTGTACTTATTTGTATCGGCTATAATTCAATCTATTGTGTGTGTGGCCTTGCAACGCCTTTCACCGCTCCGGTTGAGAAATTACGTCTAAAATTTGAGCAGTTCGACTGTCCGTTGAAACTATGTTTTTACAAATAAAAAGTTGTTGCATAAATATTGTCAATATTGCAGTAGATCACTTTGTAATGATATCATACATTACAATGAGTGATATAACACATTCTGCACAACAGATATTACTGTAGGTACCCGACGTTTGGTGCCAACCAATCGTCGGGTACTGTAATATAGAGAGGAGCTGATACATTATGTGCATGAACAGTATTTTTTAAAGAATATTATATATTATGTCCATAGTCCAATATAATTGGTCTTTGATCTGACTGACTTGCCTTTAACAACACTAATCGATCCTAAAAATATACGGAAACAGATGAACAATTGATTGTAGATTTTAATGTTGCTAAGACAGTTTGGATTCCATTTCTATTGGCATATTAGCAGACGTAACGTTAGCAAAAGGCATAATGCTGTCAAAACCATACCACTAGATAAGTATTAAATGATAATGGATAACCCTTCTAATCATAAAATTCAATTTAAGAGAAGATTTTGCAAAAATTTGAGAGGTGAGTGGCATAGTCCCAGTTCTTTAATCCAAGTAGTGGAATGCACCGCTAATTGTGATTTACAAGAAATCACCAAATTATCCTTCCCTGAGCTCTCTATTTTTCTAAACACCTGTCTATTCTAGGCCTTGTTAAGCCATTATAGCTTTAAACTAGAATTTAACACAGTCATATCGTAGAATGAATGCTTCATTGTTAAAGGCCTTGAAAGATGCGAACAATCTCTGAACTCAAATGCAGCGGCATCTTTGGCGTGTCCAATTAGTCTGAGAATGGTATAATTTGGAAAGCTATAAGGTATATAAATTAATTTAAGGAATATCTATATATTTCTTAATTATTGTTACTAATAACTACTTTACAGTTTATAATAACTGCATTGTGGAATGGCTGCTCAACTTAGAAACCCGACTCCAAGGCTTTTTATACCAATGGCAGAGAGGTCTTCGTTTTGAAGAATATTAGTAACCGGAATTACTAGTATGCCCCTAACCACTCTACCTAAGCTAAATGGCTTGTGTTAGGAATAAGTTCACATCGGTGGTGTAATGGCCAGGATTCTCTCGATCGTAAGGCCTTCTTACCTATTAAGCTTTTGGGAATTTGCAGTTACTTTTTGGTTGAGTTGCAACCAAGGCCGCAAGAGAGACCTACGCAATACAGATCTGACATTAATAGGATTATATACATGGATAGATTACCTATTAAACATTTTTTTTATCGTGCGGAAATCCCTTCGGATACCCCCCCGCCGGCCAGCGGGGGCGGTTATGTCGGGCTTGAACCGACTAAAACCGCACGCCGTCTCGGGTCTACAGGGTGTAAGGTTGCCCATAGAGCATATCCCTCGCACCCCGACTGACCCTGGGCCATCTCCGGTTTCGAGATGGCCCCCTCGGGGAAATCAATCTACCTATTGGTTTCTTGACTACTGTCGAATTTAAAAAAAAATTCTTCATAGGAGGTCTAGTTATGACCCCCTGAGTCCGAAATGACCACTGGTCAAAAAGTTTATATACATATATATACATATATATATATGTATGTATGGTTCCACTTCCCAAAATTTGCGGCACTCACGGTCGCATTTTTGCCCCGATAGCTTTCAAACTGCGGTCAAAAATTGCTTGGGTGTAAACTTAGTTTAAGTTCGTGAACGGGTGGAATCCGGCCTAAGAAGACGGTAGGGCCTCACTTTTTGTGAAATCAGTTTTTCCTCAAAATTTCACGTTCCATGAAAGATATTCGAACCGTTCTTATTTTATCCCATAGTATACATGAATACCAACAACTTTTAATTATAAACCTATAAGATTAAAACTTTAACTAAAAGTGGAGGGGGGAAAAACCAAAATTTTTCGGGAAAAAAATCATAACTTCTAACCGGTGAACATTCTTGCAGTCGGAAACATTTTTAATCGATAGGCCATTTAAGTCTAAAATAAATGTTTGAAAAGATTTTCACTAAAAGCGGTAACTTTTAGTGAAAAACTTTTCGACAAAAAAAATTAAACATGTTAATAAAATAATATTAATTGCTTCACGAAATCTACCTGCGCGTTCCCCCTGCGGGAACGGATTTTTTTTATATAGAATGTATTTAAAAATATAATTTATATGTATTTTAAATGTAATAAAGGATGTAAATAATAAACAGGTTGTGTAGCGAATTTGAGAAGACATGATTTTAAATGAAAAACTTTACATAATTCACGATATATGTACATAGTTATCGATCTATAACGGTGCCAAGCTGCAAATAAAAAAAAAACTTCAGAACATTTTTAAAGGTAGTTTAAAATAATTTATATTGTAAAATATTTCTTCCAGAATTTTATTTCAATCTTAATCTCATTTATGTATCGCGAAAATGACCATAGGCACATGGTAACACCTCGTCTCTTGCCGTAAGTACCGTAAGGCTGGACTCCCACATCCGGCATTTTCATATTCCTAAATAACCTTGCCTCCACATCCAGAAAAAATCAGATTGCTCAGTAGTCTCTGGTAGTCTCGTAAAATTGTTCTATGGTCTCGCATTACACGGCTCATGCAAATGTCTTTATGGAGGAGGAATTAACACTAATCGCACTCCTTTTCACTCTAGTAACATAAGAAAATTTCAGTTACACAATCATCAAATTATTATCTGGTTAAGAGAATAACTGAACAAATTATCTGACCATTTTTATTTCTATTCACCCCGTTTTATCCGGTAGGTATTTTACGTCATACTTTCGCGGATGTCAGAGGAGAGAATATAGCCATACCTCAGTCGTAAGCTATTTTTCTCACATTATTATGCAAGTCATCTACAAGGAAAGTAAAAAGCTGTTTTTTTGTTTGCGATAGTGACTTTCAAGCATCTCTCAAATGTAAAACAATTATGAATACATTCTGTCAATTCCCATGAGTGATGTAATGAATGAATTGTATTAAGTAGGATTAGGCGAAGGTTGGTTGGGTGCATCAGGCCCAATAAGATCTTCGGGGCACCGCCTGCAAGCCGGTACAACTGCTGATTGACAGACGAGGCTCTAGAGCAGGTTTTCCTCTCAGGGATCGGGAGTGAGGTGGCAGTCACTCCTGTAAAAGTCAATAATACTTAATCTAAGGAGGATTAGGAGCGTGGAAAGTGGAAGCTCAGATGATGATGACATCATAATTATCATCATGAATGTGGAAGATATTGTCGAAAGTTAACGCGAGTTTACGCTTAGATTTGATTTCACGCATGATAGGAACCGTGATCAAATAAAACTAAACTCTGAGTGTTACTCAATGAACTTTATTGAGTTCACACGAATGTATACAAAAGAAAAGTTACAAAAATTACAAATCATTTTTTTAAAATTTTATCTGTCTTTTCGTCTTTGAACCGATTTTGATGAGTCTGGCAGATTGAACGCTTGTTAATAATATAAATTATCTGTTGTTACAGGTCCATGGTGTTGCGCACAAACCGTTGAGAATACAGTGTTACGCACTTTCTTCTTCCTAGGTATGTTAATTATGTGATTATTACTCATTTGTATATTTATTGTTCAGTTTCTAATGAATCCTCTAATTTATTCAATTATATGAACGATACGATATTATGCTTCTTAATGGTCTCACGGTGCTTGTTGTCTTGATATCTTAATTTGAAGATTTTATTAGATACGAATGCTGTATTTTCTATACGAGTATCTCAGCGATATGTGAAAACGAGAAGTCTGAAGAGTATAGTTGGAGTGACATTAATGGACAGAATGAGGAACAGTGTGATAAGGCAACGTTGTGGTATAGCTGAAAATGTAGTGACAAAAAGGGATGCTTAGATGGTTCGGACACGTAGAGTGATGGATGAAAGAAGATTGATGAAACAGGTTCATGAGGCGAGGGTGCACGGAGTTGGGTAACCCGGTATAAGTCGAACTAGGCATACGTATGTTAATCAGATCGAAGACATTTTACAGAAAGGCCAGGTAAAGAGTAACCGCAACCGGCGCGCATGTATGAAAACAATAATTATAAAAGTAGACGAAGCGAAAGACGTATGCCAGGAGCGAAGCAAGTGGAAAAACGTTGTCTCTGCTTACACAATGGAAACAAGGCGTGACTTTATGTATGTTTGTTTGTGTGCCTGGATTTGAACCTACACCACTCGTGGACTTGATTTAAGCAGCGTGCTTATCCGCTACGCTATAACTACACTTTAAAGTATCAGGGTGATCGAGCATCACTAGGGATTTTTTAGTTCTTTTTCAGGAAACATATTTGTATAGATACACTCAAAAAGACAAACTGTTTTTTTACATGAAATTATTAGAGTTATCTGGTAACTCTTTCAGGTAAACTAAATTGCTTGTGTTTAGAGTGGGTTATCACCGGTAGTGTAATGGCTGGGTTTCGTACCTGCAACCTCACGATTGTAAGTCTGACGCCTTAGCCACTAGGTCATAACTATCTGAATACTAATGTTGGTCCAAAAGCGTTCTCTGAAATAGGTACATACGATAATATAGATATACCTACACGAATTACTCGTTTAAAAGTAAAAGATATACTTACATTCATTTATTTACTCATTATATCGTATCCGTTCCGGTGTTATGCTACACAAACACCCAAATTAAGTTTACTTACAATATTTTATAACAAACAGTAATGTTTGTGCTGTATACCTATCTCTTTAACAGAATAATTGCATAATAAATACGTATTTATAAAGATTTCCTTCCTAATTTGAAGTTTACGTATACGTTATGTAATGTGAATTACAAAACTGTTATTTACAATGTTTGTTTGAAGTTTGTAACGACTTCTAAAACCAGAATATCTTTATTCATGTAGGTCACAAAGTAACATTTATGAACGTCAAGATTATTACTTCCACATTGTCAGATTCGCAAGGCAAAAGTCTGTGAGAAAAGAACCTGCCAAAAAAACTGACGGTTACTTTTTTAATCGCCAATCGCCAGTAATTACTTATATTAGTTTTTTTTTACAAAATGTATCATGTAAGATGCTGCAACTAATACTCACGCCATACCTACTCGAAGGAATAATAATATTTTTAAATATATAAGAAATAATTGAACAAACTTATTATAATATAGTAGAAGCATCCACTTAATGGAGAATAAACCTGTTTTGCATATTCTGTGTACCTAGCTGTTTTTTTTTTATTCAGCAAATCGCAACTGCAATTAAAAAATCTCACAGTTCAGAAACACCGGAAGCTTAATCAAATCCTTGAACTTACGAATCGATACTTAAGATCGATAGGTAATCATTTTATTGAAGCTAAATTATGTCCTCTTAAGAAATTAAAAATATTTTTAAACATCAAAGCTGCATAGCGGAAACAGCGTAGCGAACAAATCGTGATGGTAGAACACGTTCGGTAAATTTGAACCATGAACATTAAATAACGTTTAAAAATGTGTTATTGCAGTACTATTATCTATTCTGTGGTTATAGACAATATTAATGACCTTATCGAATTTACCTTCCACTTTTTTTTATTCTAAGTTTCTGAACGTAACGTCTCAGTGCCACTTTTTTAGGTTTTCGTATCATCGCTTGTAATATGTATATTGGTACATAATTTATATTATACTAGCCGACCCGGTAAACTTCGTTCCACTTTAGAATCAAGTTAAGTTGGTTACCTTACCAGCTAAATTTATTTCGTGAATGTAGTATAGACATAGTATCCCGAGGGGGTCATCTCAAAGCCGTAGATGGCCCAGGATCGGTTCGAGGGAATTACCTTATTTGGCCCCCTTACACCCTGGCATTAGATACTCGAGAAGGCGTATTGGTCGGTTCGAGTCTGACATAACTACCCCCACTGGTAGGGTAACAGGGGGGATAGCCACAAAATGGCACAGTATAGGCGGAGACAAATTCAAACAAGTTGAATTCCTGAGACGAGCTCAGCCGAATACAAGGAATTTTCGATTTTACGATTATTATTTTTTTGCGATTTTTTGCGATTTTTTCTTTATCTTGCAATGGTTCATCCCAGCACGAATCTATTACCGAAAACAGCAACTCGATAGCTCATCTCCTTCATACCCAAAACGTCGACGACGACTACTCGATAGCAATAGGGCTTTTCTAAAGAAAATCCCTAAAAATCCAAGATCATGAAAATCGGTCCACCCATTCTCGTGTTATAGACGGTCATAGCATCACTGATATGACTTTGTTTTATATATATAGATTCTTAGTGCTCTGTGGTATAGCAGTAGAGCAGCGGTAGCAAGGCATGCTTGCATTGCAGGCTCTGTGCCCGCGCCTTAGCGTGAATTTTCATTTTTAAGGAGATACTTTTTTGCCCGGAAACCTAATTCTTTTTCTAAAATAAAAGAAACCTATGTTACGCCTTATAATATTAACTATCTGCTCGTGAAAGTCCCGTTAAAATCGGTCAAGCCCTGCCAGAGATTAACTAATTCAAACAGAAAGACAACAGACAAAAACTGCAATAATTGCTTTATTGTGTACCGCACCATACACTCATATGCATTTATGCAAAACCTGTTATTTGAATGTGAGACACTTCAATTTTGTTTATTTGCATAGATATATAATGTCAAGCACTCAAGAAATTGTGTTCAACTGTTTGTTTGAAGTCGAGTATGTGACACTGTGAGGGCGACTGTGCCTATTCGCTTCTACAACAAGCTCCCTAATGAAATTAAGAATCTACCTCATAATAAATTTAGAAGAATATTCACATGACGAACAAGTCAAAAGAAGATGAACAGAAAATGAACTGTTTACCCTACTATGCTAATCAAACAATACATTGTACTTAATTAGATTAAGTAAACAAGTTTGTAAATGGACCAAAAAAAAGGCCGCTGTGTTTCTTCTCGGAGTCTTCTCCAACACGAGGCAGCGTGGCGACCGAGTGCCGATGTGGTCCATTTGCTAAACATTGGTCTAGTTCATATTTTTGTAATGCAGGATAAATTATATTTGACTTTGAAGCGGATCATATGTTTAGAATTAGATATAGTGTGACACCATATTATTATTATAAGACTCACGACGAACACGGTTTGCCGGGCCTAACCCCGATGAGAAACTGTCTTGTGGAATAACAGCCTTCATTTGCGTCTTTTCAGTTACTACAGACAAAATTAAATTGTGATATCTTTCCAAACGATTATCGATACTAATCAGTAGGTCTGTAATCAACTAATCACAGTAATGCGGCAACTATTTCATTAGTTTCATACGTCATAAACTTCGGACATATCAAAAAAGCAGTTAATAGTTTTAAGACAATATTTATCCAAACTAATGATATAAATACGAAAGTAACTCTGTCTGTCTGGCTGTTAAGCTTTTAGGCCTGAACCACTGAATCGATTTTTCGATTTCAATCCCGAGTTTACGCGAATGAGTGAGTGCCAGAGGCCTTGCCAACATTTCTGTTTTCTCATTCTTCTCTGTTTCCTCTCTCTTCCCTTCTGCTTTCGGAATTCTTCAGCTTAAAAATACATGGATAGCGAAACTCATACCAGTGGTCTACGATACGAATAAAAGTTGGATGTATAATCATGTAACTTTATTTTCTCTCTTGTGCATATCCGGATTAAAAAAATCCGTTCCCGCAGGGGGAACGCACAAGTAGATTTCGTGAAGCAATAATTAATATTATTGTAAATAGAGAACTACGGAGTTTAAACAATATTTCGTGAAGATGTCCGTAGCGCAGTATTTTTTTTCTTTTTCTCGAAAACGATAACTTTTAGCGAAAAACTTTTCAGACATTTATTTTAGACTTAAAAATGGCCTATCGATTAAAAATGTTTCCGACTGCAAGAATGTTCACCGGTTAGAAGTTATGATTTTTTTCCCGAAAAATCTGCGCGGCCAGTCGTCTATCGTAGCACGAACGAGTTCCATGTCAATATTGGCGGCTGCCTTAATCAAGGATGTCTTGAGTGACTCCAAATTGGGATGAGGCTTTGAGCACGCCTTTTCCTCCAAGTGTTGCCATATCTTGTAATCTAACGGACTCAAATCTGGACTGGAGGAGGGCCAGTCTTCGTGCCGGATGAAGTCGATTTCACGCGCCGCCAGCCAGTCTTGTGTGCTCTTCGCTCTATGAGCTGGCGCCGAATTTTGTTGGAATACCCAGTGCCTGTTATTGAACATGGTATGAGAAACAGGTTCCACAAGGTTCGTCAGGACTGTATTCTGATACACAACTGCATTCGTTTTTACACCTTTCTCACAAAAATGTACGTCTGTTAAGCCCCAATAAGAAACTCCCAACCATACCATCAGCGAGGATGGAAAATGACCTCGTTGGACACGCGGAATACGGTTGCTCGCTTCTTCACTACTGTGTGCGTACACCTTATCATTTTGTTTGTTGTAGCTCTCTTCTACGGTAAAAATTTTTTCATCCGAAAAAAGAATTTCCCGATATTTTTTTCCCGCGTACCGCTTCAACAAAGCGCGGCATCTCTTCAGTCTCAGGTCCATTAGACGAGCATTTAAACGATGTCCTGTTTTTCTTCGATATGCCCGAAGTCTTCATTTAACACCCTTTTCACCGTGTTTCTGCTTAACCCCATCTGAAGGGCCAACAGTTTCTGCTTACGTTTGGGATTTCTTTGAATTCGCGCCTTCACAGCTTTTATCACTGCTGGAGTCCTAACAGACCGAGGGCGACCACTTCTTGACCTTTCATCTACACTAGAGTCTTCATTGTATCGTTTGATGGTACGATAAACGAATCTTTTGGTTATATTCAAATTTTTCAGTATGTCAAAAATTTGAATTGGCGCGTAACCGCAACGATGCGACACAATAACTACAACACGGTCTTCTTTAAGCGTCCACTCCATATTTATAAATGAGTAAAATTCTAAAAAGTATACATTTTTATTTTCATGAACAATTCGAATTCAATAAACTTTTTAGTGGCCAGCATTCTAAAAGAAAAGCTTTTACTGTGTGACAATACTTATGACCTGACTAGGTACATACATATATATATATATATATATATATATAAACTTTCCCATCTCCTGCGGGACAAGAGAATACTAGGCGCTCACAGATGCTAAAGATATATAGTTAAAATCTCTGGTAGGTACTTGCCGCGTCTTTCCCAGAACTAGTCTCCTTTATTATTTTTCTATTACCTACAAAAGAAGCAGTGAAATCCCACACACTATCATCCCATTTCATCTAGATTACCGTGATTCTACTATATTTACGTACTGGAGTTTATTGACAACATCTTAATTTCTCAACATTTTTTAAACCTACACAGAATAGCGCACCTGGCCCGTCGTATCACGTAAGAAATAATTTCCCGTGGTCCAATCCATTCAATCCAGGTGAACTACGCAGGTGAACCACGAGCAATAAAGAGACGTAGGTATTTAATACTGCAGTGGGATTTTGAATTGACATTCTATTATGGCAGTGCGGCATGGTAATGGTGTCTAACATAGACAAGGATTGATACGAGTATTGTCATACATACTAATCATTATTGCGAATCACTTATATGTGCTTTGGTTCATTACAGTGTCTATTTTAAACTTAATTAATATTATACCTAATGATCGTATTTATGTATACTCTATTTGGTTTGATGTGAGGAAGGTACTAGGTTGGAGGGGTGTGTGTTGGGTAACCTCCTCGAGTGTCGCTCCGATTCCGATCCCGCTGCAGTCCGGGGGGAACGGAATCGGAGCGGCCGGTACACCCTGGGCGGCGGTCAATGGCTTCCCCTTCACCCCTTCATAGGGTTGGCATTGGTCGTCGGCCGATACCCAACGTGGCGGGAACACATCGCTCTCCGTACTCCTCTGCTTTCAGAGGAGACAGGATGAGCGATGCTGTTAGTGGTGAGATGGCCCAGGGTCAGCCGGGGTGCGAGGGATATGCTCTATGGGTAACCTTACACCCGGGTCTGAAGACCCGAGACGGCGTGCGGTTTTAGTCGGTGCAATCCCGACATAACCGCCCCCGCTGGCCGGCGGGGGGGTATCCGAAGGGATTTCCGCACGATAAAAAAAAAAAAAATGTACTAGGTTGGATTGGAAACTACACATTCTAGAAAATTCACTGTTACAATGTTACCAAAAAAGACCACCCCTTCTCTTCTTCATCCGTATCTAAAACTTGCTCTTTGTAGCCCGGGGTCCACTCTCCTAAGCTTTCTCCAACAGTTGTAGCTTAATCGGCTTTTACGGGAACGACAGCCATCTCACCCCCCAATCGAGCAAGCGTTTACGCAAGTTGTCATGAGAGTTATCCTGGGAAAAATCACCACTCTTTCAAGAAATTTCCTGACATTTTGTTTCAAGTCAGCAAAAATTATTTACTTACTAAATTTTTTAAAATTTGTCGGTCTTTAATACATAAACTTTTATTTCATTCCTCTTGTTTTTCTATTAATATTTAAAATGTTTTGTTAAATTTCTGTTTCCTTATCGGAGGTCTAAAATGCCGGATATGACAGACAAGCTGAGAAATACACGGGTGACAATATTGGTACAATTTAACCCTTTAAAGAATAGGTACTTTAGTAATCAACACGTATTTAACTTGAGGGCAGTCTTTCTTTAAAGGGTTAAATTGTACCAATATTGTCACCCGTGTATTTCTCAGCTTGTCTGTCATATCCGGCATTTTAGACCTCCGATAAGGAAACAGAAATTTAACAAAACATTTTAAATATTAATAGAAAAACAAGAGGAATGAAATAAAAGTTTATGTATTAAAGACCGACAAATTTTTAAAAATTTAGTAAGTAAATAATTTTTGCTGACTTGAAACAAAATGTCAGGAAATTTCTTGAAAGAGTGGTGATTTTTCCCAGGATAACTCTCATGACAACTTGCGTAAACGCTTGCTCGATTGGGGGGTGAGATGGCTGTCGTTCCCGTAAAAGCCGATTAAGCTACAACTGTTGGAGAAAGCTTAGGAGAGTGGACCCCGGGCTACAAAGAGCAAGTTTTAGATACGGATGAAGAAGAGAAGGGGTGTTCTTTTTTGGTAACATTGTAACAGTGAATTTTCTAGAATGTGTAGTTTCCAATCCAACCTAGTACATTTTTTTTTTTTTATCGTGCGGAAATCCCTTCGGATACCCCCCCGCCGGCCAGCGGGGGCGGTTATGTCGGGCTTGCACCGACTAAAACCGCACGCCGTCTCGGGTCTTCAGACCCGGGTGTAAGGTTACCCATAGAGCATATCCCTCGCACCCCGGCTGACCCTGGGCCATCTCACCACTAACAGCATCGCTCATCCTGTCTCCTCTGAAAGCAGAGGAGTACGGAGAGCGATGTGTTCCCGCCACGTTGGGTATTGGCCGACGATCAATGCCAACCCTATGAAGGGGTGAAGGGGAAGCCATTGACCGCCGCCCAGGGTGTACCGGCCGCTCCGATTCCGTTCCCCCCGGACTGCAGCGGGATCGGAATCGGAGCGACACTCGAGGAGGTTACCCAACACACACCCCTCCAACCTAGTACCTTCCTCACATCAAACCAAATAGAGTATACATAAATACGATCATTAGGTATAATATTAATTAAGTTTAAAATAGACACTGTAATGAACCAAAGCACATGTAAGTGATTCGCAATAATGATTAGTATGTATGACAATACTCGTATCAATCCTTGTCTATGTTAGACACCATTACCATGCCGCACTGCCATAATAGAATGTCAATTCAAAATCCCACTGCAGTATTAAATACCTACGTCTCTTTATTGCTCGTGGTTCACCTGCGTAGTTCACCTGGATTGAATGGATTGGACCACGGGAAATTATTTCTTACGTGATACGACGGGCCAGGTGCGCTATTCTGTGTAGGTTTAAAAAATGTTGAGAAATTAAGATGTTGTCAATAAACTCCAGTACGTAAATATAGTAGAATCACGGTAATCTAGATGAAATGGGATGATAGTGTGTGGGATTTCACTGCTTCTTTTGTAGGTAATAGAAAAATAATAAAGGAGACTAGTTCTGGGAAAGACGCGGCAAGTACCTACCAGAGATTTTAACTATAGGTATATCTTTAGCATCTGTGAGCGCCTAGTATTCTCTTGTCCCGCAGGAGATGGGACGCTTTCCGGCGCTCACACCTCTGGCCTATACGACTGCAAGCTGCTTGAGGGCGATGTTCTAGATTGCTCATCGGCTTATCAAAAGCAGACTAAAGTAAAGCATAAGTATAGCCTAAGGCAATTCCGACAAAGGCGGCCAATTTATTAGTCATCATTATCATCCAAAGGACAATTCCGGTTGCATCCAAAGCTTGCACTTTGGAGCCTGTGGTCCATCTCTAACTCCTCCATTATTAGCCTATTTCCCCCAACCGGTTTATCTTTGCTTTCACGGAAGTGACTGTCATCTGAGACTCCCTCCCTTCCCCAATTGTAAGAGATAAACCTCCCCTGAACCTTGTTGTCGGTCAATTAGCAGGTTTGCAGGTCAAGTCAGCTTAGGCCGTGAAGATTTCGGTAGGACTCCTTGCACCCACTATACATGCAGAATAAGTATGGCCTTTGACAGTCATTTAGATACGTACTTCTAAAGCATTAGAATTGTTTACAATACTTATTTACGTGTCTATTTATACTCTTCGTTTAACTGTGCTTCACTGTACCCCTACAGTATATAACCGGCATCAGGTTACGGGTACATTGTGCAAACGAGTTAGTAGCCTGTTCTCAGATAACTCTTGTAAATTGCACACCGATAATCGGTATACTTACGTAACAGGTAAGAGATACTGACCTGGTTTTTATGTTAAGTTTTTGAGAATTAAGTGCGATTTATGAAATAAGGACAGCAGTATTTAACGCCTCTACCATGGCGAGTGTTCCGATGAGCTCTTTCAATTACTCCCACTCTTTCCTTTCCTATCAAGAACAAGAGCCATGATATGAATGTAATACCATAGAGTTAGACCAATAATACGCTCGCGTTTGAGCACTATCTTACCTGTTGGTAAATGACGATGTGTTCGAAGGTGGAGAACGCTTGCCTAGAAGTAACCTATTCACCCCAGACTTGAAGACTCCCAGGTTCCAGAGTTCAACTCTGTAGCAGTACGATTGATGATTGTATTACCAAAATGTTTCGTGCGTATGAGTGGAATAACCACCCTGTATCCCGTCATTAACTTTTAAGGCCTGATCAGTTTTCGATGTACTTACGGGGTATCGTTAGAATCCTTACAACAACCCGAGTGAGACAGGCTAAAAGCATTTTTTTGGAGATAATGATTTTGAATTGTGTGTATTTTCAAATTATTGTACAGCACTATTAGACTGAGCGCAAAGCAAGGACTGATGAAGTGCAAATACGAATACGTTCGTGCTGCGGAGTTAGCTTACGATGTAGAATTTAATTAAATACATAATCAATGTTAATCTGTTTTAACGGAAGTATTACAGTCAATATGAATATCCAGTAATCAGCCAATAATGACTTCTCGGTAACCGAAAAAAACTACCGAATTCGACAAGGTTGAACTTCAAATGTTGTACAAACAGAAAGTAGACGTAGATTGTTGAATCTGAATGCCGTAACAATCGATTGCGATTCAAACGCTTATTATTAGTATTATTACAGTTACAAAATATAATGAAATTATCTCTAAAATCAATAAAAGTAATGATAGCACCTTCGTATTTGATTCAAACGACCGAATATTTCAAATTTTAATGACTTCAAGCAAAGCTGGATTGCACTAAGACTTAAGACCTTCTAGTAAAGATAAAATGTGATTCCAAGTTTAGCTCGGACCGGCAAATGGTCGAAGGCCACATTATGTCAGACACTGCGTCATAGGCGCCTTTCTCGCAAACCAGTCCCGTGCAGCTGCCGACGTAAAATCGACTAAATCGTTATCATGAATCTTTTTGTTTTGCTGCTTTATTGTCCTATCAAAGAAACGGTAAGGCCATGTTGAAAGTTTTTGTTGTCAATAATTCTTCAGGCTCTCATCTATTCATTATGTACACTTTTAAGAGGGAAATGCATTTATCACTTACCTTAAAAAAAAATATTTATTCACAACTTGTGCAAATAACTGAGATCTAATAGAATGTTATGTAACTAAATGAAATATAGTGAAAAAAATCTGGTGACAAGTTAAACATAAGATTCCTAAAGTGATTTATTTCATATTCGTGTTCAACGTGTATACGACAGTGGAATTCAGTAATGTATTTATTAATATAGGCATTGCTAATGATAAAAATGATGTATCGAAGTGATATACACTATATAACTTTCTAAAATAGAAGTGACAAGAAAGACAGTTTGAGATTATTATATTCCAAACTAGTGGCCCGACCCAACTTTGCACAGGAGAATTTCGGAAAAACAAATCTTTTATTGTTATTTTAAGCGGGACCATAATTAACATCCATTCATCTCTGCTAGCAGTCATCTCAACATTCTCAACTTGCTGACCATACATAATTTTTCACACAGTTCATCTATCTTCGCCCAATTCCATATTTGAGCCTTCTTTTACGACAACACTTCCATCTCTATGTATCACATGTCTGAACCAGGATTTATAAACGATTTCTTCGCAATTTTTTTCTGGCGCTACTTGGCACTACTGAAGTAGGTATGACTTTTTAATAAAAAGCCTTAATGCTCTATGGTTACGTTTTATTGAAATAGAGCTATCTCATGATTTATTTTTACATTAGGTAACACTTGATTAGCGAGGACTCAGGGCTGCACACGCTGGCGGACTGCCCGGCGTGGGAGGCGCCGAGGCGTGACCTCGTGGCAGCCATCGGGGTGGGAGTCCTCTCGCTCGGCAGCATGATTGCGGCAATGGTGCGGAGCGCGAGCGCGTGGGCCGCCGCCGCCTCCTTCTGCGAGCATGTAATGCTCGCGAAGGAGGTGGCGGAGCGCGCCCGGGAGAGACTTAGAACTCTCCCGGTCCGCCGAGCCCGCAACTTGCTCGCCGCGCGTCGCAGGCAACTCAGGCGCCGGAGGTCGCTTAACGACCTCCGTCCTCCATGAGCGCAGGCCTGGGGGTGGCGGGTGAGGCCACCTGTCACCCCAGCAGAAGCAGGCCGGGACGGTGGGGCGACTAGCGCCCCTCCCCCAAACCGGGGCAAGAGGGGGACACCGTGGTTCCCAAACCCGAGGGGGCCATCTTGAAACCGGAGATGGCCCAGGGTCAGTCGGGGTGCGAGGGATATGCTCTATGGGCAACCTTACACCCCGGCGTCTGTAGACCCGAGACGGCGTGCGGTTTTAGTCGGTTCAAGCCCGACATAACCGCCCCCGCTGGCACGCGGGGGGGTATCCGAAGGGATTTCCGCACGATAAAAAAAAAAAAAAAAAAGGTAACACTTGATTGGGGTGCTTGGTTGGGGACCTCCACGCGGTGCACCCTGGGCAACGGAGGCGGCAGCGCCTCTCTCCTAGGACGGGAGAGACGCTGCCGCCTACGGCCAACTCCGACCGAGGCGAGGACGGCCTTGTTGAGGGCTGTTCGGAAGCTTTCCACGTGTCCCTCTGATTAGCAGATGGCACAGTGGAGAGCAAGTAAGGGGGCCATCTCGAAACCGGAGATGGCCCAGGGTCAGTCGGGGTGCGAGGGATATGCTCTATGGGTAACCTTACACCCCGGCGTCTTAAGACCCGAGACGGCGTGCGGTTTTAGTCGGTTCAAGCCCGACATAACCGCCCCGGCTGGAGACCCCCCGCTCTTCAGCGGGGGCGGTATCCGAAGGGATTTCCGCACGAAAAAAAAAAACACTTGATTTATTGAAAACGGTTGAGATTTACGATTGTGGACTTGAGCACATACATCAAATACACGTTTGATATTATCTAGGTATGCTTCAGATATCGAAATAATATATATTTATATTGACATACGTGAGCGATGTTTATGTTAATCGATGAAAGATTGAACGTAAGTCTGGAAGTGGAAAGGTAGTGGGTACGTGCATCAGACACCGGATTTAAAGCATCAAGCAAGCAAGATAACAATAAACTTTGTGATTCATTTGTCAAGAAGTGCTATGACTCTCCTTGTCCTTCTCTTTTTATGATTGGTTCTGCAGCAGAATCACCACAATTTCACCAATTTCCAATAAAATATCTTCTGTCAATGTTTAATATTATCTCCAGTTTAGATAGGTATAGCGGGACTACTAGGTACCTACATTTTTCAAAATCCATAATTTTTATGACTCTATGTGCTAAGAAATAAGTGCTATTTTTGTTTCATATTTGTATTTTATCTGCTGCCAAATATGTCATTATGTAATTACCATTGACAGTAGGTAAACGATGCATGATTTACTTTTTAACTAACCGCATTTTGCAGTTAAATTTTAACTAAGCCAAATTGCACACTCTTCCAAGCGCACAATATTCTTAAAAAGGGATCCGAAGGTTTCGTTGAATGTTTTAACATTAGATTACCATATCGCGTTAGTATAAAGACGTAACTGAATTCACCATCTGCTTAGCATGTTTATTAGCACGTGTTCATGTGATAACTATTGCTATTTATATCTTGTGATATTTTGGGCACGTGAGGCAATATTTGTTTAACGTCTATCATCATCTGATAAATTTTGGGGGACATTTTCGTATTCAAACTGTTGTACTCGTAGTTGAGTTAATACGAGTTATGAGAAACAAAGGTCAAAAATTTTCTTTCTATACCGCCGTTTCATAATGCTTAGTTTCTTTTTTTTTAAATGCATTTATTACACACTACCAAAATGTGGAATACTACTACTACAATATCGGGGGTTTTTTAAAAAGGTTTTCATAGAGTTGGCTACGAGCAAGCTACGAACAAGCTACGAGGAAGTATCACTTTAGTATTGGAGGCCTTTAATACCGAAGTGAAACAAAATTGAGTTTCGAAAAAATATAGAAATCCATTCGTTTAATTGATTATAAACATAAATGCATAATTTTGCACAAATTTATTCGTCTGCTAATTAGTGCGTCCTTAATTTTAACCTCTTTTTTTGTAACCGAAATACCGATATGACGTCACTGTACGACAAACTTTTATGATAATGTATAAGATGAGTTAAATTTATTATTTCGTTACCTGCGAGAAATATGACTGCAAGATACAATAACCAAGTTTATTCCATTGTCTGGACCTAAGTTGGTTAGCCTTCGACCGTTGCTTGCAAGGTGAATGTCTCTGCTCCCTTGCCCAATGTTTACTCATCTCGCTGCACTTGACCGACTGACCAGTATTTCACTTATTTACTTATTTTTAGAATGCGGAGCAAAGACTAAATAGGTATATTGTATTTTTAAGCTGTGAATTGCATATGGCGCCAACTTATGGTGGTAAATATCTCTAAGCGAAGGATAATTATCGTTTTACAACTTTAAATTATACGGCGTTAAAAAGAGTGTGGTTAAGGAATATTTATGTGGTACTTAAAATGTTTATTGGATAAATTTAATGCACAAGAGGTGACCTACTTATAGCTGACTTAGGTAGGTACATGAGATATGAGTAAGTTACTATTTGCTTTTTTAATCTTTTCTTTTTAGAAATCCCAATGACTTGTAGGTGCCTATATTTGAATATAAACTTGGAAGTTTTTGATGTATCATAGCCAGCTGATTATATTTCAAATATCATAATATAATCAAATAGAAGATAAATTAACATAATTTACAGCAAACTTGTTTTCTTAAATGGTATTGATATATTTTTATAAACTCATTGAAGAAGAAGAATTATTATTATATTGTTGTTTAACAGTAAATTAGATTAATAAAGAAATAATAGATTTAAAAAAATTACCTCTACATGTTTTTTTTATATTATTGTTAGGTTAGGTTAGGTTTTGACCTCTATCTCACCTGATGGTAACGATGTGGTCTACAATGAATCATATAGGAGGAAGTATGTAACAAAACTAGTGTCCGATAAATAAGGGGCACATATGTACCTATCCCAAATTTTGCAATTTCCTTGAAGATAATTACCTAATATCTCCCTAAAATCTTAGAACGTGACAACACCATTTATTAGATATCCAACACCACATAGTAGATCACCCCCCACTGGCTGCACCGCCGTGGCCTCTTGTGCTTTTATTTGTTTTTTTTTTTATCTGATTAGGGATTTTTTACTAACTGGCTCTCCTGTGTTGCCATGTAAGTTACCGCATCGATCAAAAATTTATTGCAGTTTGTGTGGGATAATTTTTTGAATCTTATTATTATGCAGAAAAGATTACATAAACCGAACCTAATATTGATACCTATAATAAACCTTCACATAGTATATGAGGAGCTATAAGGGCGTGAAAAAGATCTCTAGAGAAGCAAATTTGAGACTATCATTTCAATAGCAACGAATTTTATTAAGTAGGTATAGGTTTTTATTTGATAGATCACTTATTTGTTTATCTAGGTTCCCATATCAGATTGGTTCCAATGCCATGGCTCAGATCTAGCATAAATAAATTTGCGAATAGGGTTATTTAAGCTAAACGAATTCATCATTGTAGCATAAGTAATAATGTTAAATGTGATATGTAATGTTATTCATTTGATTACCTGCCGATATGTCTATTGAGGTTAATGTAAAAATTGATATATTTTAATTGATCAGTATAATTTTATAGATGTCAATAAAAACTTGTTAAAGTGCACCGTAAGAAGTTTTAATTAAGTTGTTATTCGTGTTATTGTAAAAAATATGTAACTACCTAAATATTTTCATATACACTGTAGACGGATCTGAACAGAAACTTTTAAAATTGTATTATCATAAATTTGTGTTCACGATTGCAATATTTAATTGCATGTCTTCATAAAAAAATAATAGCAATTCCGTGAGGATAATAAACAAAAGTCCGCCATATTTTCGTTCCCATTTCAAAATTGGAAGCAGGTTTTTTTTTTATACCACTAAGGTGGCAGACAAGCACACGGCCCACCTGATGGGAAGCGGTTACCGCGGCCTATGGACGTGTGCAACACCAGTGGCGTCACACTCGTGCTGCCGACCCTGTAAAGGAGAGGGGATGGGAAAGGAGTTTGGGAGGGGATGGGAAAGGAGTTTGGGAGGGGATGGGAAAGGAGTTTGGGCTCCGGCACTCTCACTCACCAAACGGAACGCAACAGTTCAAATACTGTTACTTGGCGTCGATATTCTGTGAGAAGGTGGTGCTTCCCCGGTCGAGTCGGCCCATTCATGCAATGCGGCCAAAATGACTGTTGCTTGACTCTACCACCTTGTGTAGGTACAGAAAATTATACTCCTACATTCTCGATGGTTCTATTTTTTTTAATGTGTAAATATTATTGCTTGGCACACAATATCATACCCACCTACACGGTAATTTAAATCTTGTACCTATAAAATAAATCGCTCGCGATCAATAAAAAGATTCGCGCGTTATTCTATCTGCTATTAATATTAATAATCTGGAGCCATTGCTTTAACCGGTCGGTGTAAGGTCATGACCCGACTTAACCAGTAACACAAATACAATACTTTAGGAATAATTATGTATTTTAGAAGTAAATAAATTTCTTGTACGTTATTATTTTGTAACGTTTGGTTGTTTGTTTACGTTGAAACATTTGACAAAAGGGCATTCGGCGCACGGTTAACGATCAGACAATTTGTTAAAGCTGGTTGACTTTTAACCAAATTCTTTTCTTGGCAGTCGTCGCGATGACAAACAAATACGTCAAACAAAGCCACTGATTTATTAAATAGTCTGACCAACATAATTTAACCAAAAATTTGACAAATTATTTATCTTGATTGTAAAAACTATCATCATAAGTCATTGTTTTGTCAGATTTTTGAATACCTACCTATAGATGTTGTTTTTTAAAGGATAATGACAAACATCACTTTTTCCATAAATATGGAAAAAGTTGGGCACTCAAGCCCCGGATACAGGCAACATTACCTACCTACCTACATGGGATATCTTTCGTTTGGATTTCGTTGAATTCTTAGGCTTAATATAGTAAGACTAGCCCACGGGCTCGCCCATGTTGCTGAATAGAACATGTTCGTAATAATATTTATGACACCTCAACTTCCCTACAATTTAAGACGAAAGTAAAATGACTCAGAGTAATTTGATCATCAACTAAGCAGGCAGGTACTTACCTAACTTATGGCTGTCTGCGAAAAACTGATGAGATTGTTGTCATTGTAAAGAATACATTTCAAATAGAAAATGGCCGACGCTGTACTGTAAGAGTAACCGTTAGAAATTATTTAGGTCGTGTCGCACAAAACTCTCAAAGAATCAATCGTAGAGCAAATTCATTACAGTAAAATCAAAGCAGTTTACAGTTCAGTAGTGAGAAGATGGGTGAGGGGTCGAAGTAATAAAAATTGACAAACACGTATAGCGGTTAAACACCTACTATATACTTTCTTAAATCAAATATCCAACTAACTATCGGTGAATTTTATAAAATAGGTACCTATGTCTATAATGATTTTTGATGATTTTTATGATTCGTACCTTTACGGATGACAGCCAAAGAAAATAAAAATGAGGTGATTAAATGTTAGAGCAAAATAAATGAACTTGAATATAAAGGTCATTTACGTAATAATACTACCCACGTGATATAATAATAATAATTACGATTAATGGCTGACCTATAACAATCATGTATATAGTATCATCTGTTAGTGTAGCAGGCCGAAGGTTGCTCTGTGGTGATGATTTCCAAGGTCTAGCAGAATTAAAGCAAGGTAAAAACCTCTTTGAATATCTAAAAAAACTAAAGAATTTGGCAGCAGGAATAGATTTTCAAATGAGAAAGAATGGAAGTTTGACTTCGGTCTTTGAATTTGACAATTTGTTCGTTTTATCGTATCGTAAAAAAAATGTACCGTGACAAACATTATATAGATTGCCACTGTATAAACATAGTTTGCCGTTTATATTTTCTACCATTATAGGTGTGAGACACGACACACGTTCTAAAAAACTTCTTTGTATGATGAATACTGCGATGCTGCGATGCATCGTTTCAGCGATTTCACTAGAATTTGCACGAATTAGAATTTTGATCTTGCAAAACGGCATAAGTACTGATATTTAAGAATCGTTTAGTTAGGTACTTCATAATCTGACAACAATGTGATTAAAATCAAATCTATCATTTTCCATGTAGTGTGTTAGTAGAGATGAAAGTTATTTTAATGTCGATAAATATATTAAAATATCGATATTTCTATCGACACCTATCAGATATCAAAAATTGATTATATTTATCATATTTATTGTTATTTTCGATATTTTGTAAAATTTATTAACAACACTATCCTTATTAAAAAAAAATAGAAACGTAAACGTACGTTTTTTAAAACGTAAAAATAGAAAAGTAGAAACGTTCGATATTCTTCGGTTTACCGTCATAATATATCGTGGCAAATCTATGCATCTCATTATTTTTATTAAATCTAGAACCATCTTAGATAGCTTGGTTTTATTTATTATCGTTCATGCAGAACGAATGTTAAACTTGTCGTTCAAGAATAATAAAAGCCTGTTTAAATCCGTGATGGTTTTGGTCACGATTACTGTCTACTGTAACTTAATTGTCTTTCGGCAAATTGAATTATTATTAGCTTATCCAGTAGTCTAAGAAGTCTTTAAACCGAGATCTGATTTGAAAAATAGATGTTAAGTCTTGTCAACGCCTACTTTCGCACAATTTCTAACTAACTCGGGAACCAAGCTGTCGAATTCGGAAACTAGATATATGAGGTAATGAATTTTGGCACCTTTTTGTAATGTCATCTGTATGACAGATACAAAAAGTTGCGCATTGTGGGACTATCTATGTGTGGCCCAAAGAGTATATAAGAGGGAGTGTGGCCTTTCACGATATTTTTTTTTTCTACCTGGCAACCAGTTTAGTACATAGTAATTATACATAGAAGTCATTATAGAAGACTATATTTACTCAGATGGATTACTCTGTGCTAAGTAGTTGCAAGCTCAATAAACAGTTGAAATCTAAATAAGGTGACTTTCTCTGGCCTAAATGTTAAATGAATTGCTTTCCAATTAACATTGTTGTTACATAAATTTATAATAGGCTCGTGGAAATAGAGTGAAGCGTTCAAATGGAGATGGAACCTCAGATGATAATATTAATTATTTCATGCACCTCATCAATCATTTTCTTTGTCGTGGGTATTTTTTTGAAGGCTAAGTAGTGATTACTTATTTCTTTATATTTAGGTACTGTAGGTACCTATCTGGGGCAAGTTGGGGACACCGTGGTTCTCACACGCGAGTATGGCCCGAGTCAGCAAGGGTGCGAGGGAATTGCCTTATTGGGCCACCTTACACCCCGACATTAGAGACCCGAGACGGCCTGCGATTTTGGTCAGTTCAAACCCGATATGGCCCTACTGGCCGGCTGGGGTATCCTAGTGGATTTCCGCACGGATAAAAAGGTACTGTACCTATCTTTACCAATATATCAATGAAATTTTTGAAGCAAAACAGATACGCTCCAATTCTAGGGAATTACTTCTTGGCACTTAGCCAAATTACTTAATGTATTATCATCAGGATATCTATGTTATATAGTGATGTTATACAAATGATGAATACAAAGTTATTTTACAGTCATTTTTATCTACCTGCAATCAGTCCCGAACTTTTTAAATATTGTATGCGGTGTTTCTATTAATTTATATTTCGAATACAATAGAACGTAAAGTGCAAAAAATAAATTAGTCACAATCAAGTTTAGTCACATTTCGCATCTTTTCGGCGCCTTTTTGTATTTTTAATTCGTCTACTATTAACCAATTGATGTGTCAGTTATCTATGACATGAATAGCCAAGAATACTGCAAAAATAATTAATATACAGACAACTTTGAGCTTTAGTTCTTTATTTAAAAACGCATTTTTGTATTTCTAATTGTCATGTTAAAAATTTAGTAAAATTGCAGAGCTTTTCTAAGTATAGTGGCTGTGACAGATGATACAAATTTTAATTGCTTGTTACAAATAAACAATGACTTGTATGTATATTAGACAAGCAGTTCAGAACAAAAAATGTATCACACTTCGGGGGTGAGATGGGTACAGGGGAAGGGTACGTGACGCTTCACAATAGATTCATAAATTAGGCGCCCTTACACTACTTCACTTTGATCTCATATAAAATCGTTAATATAATATAAAAATTAATTTAATATACTCTGTGGCTATGACCGCAACAAAAAGTAGCGCCAAAGTTGAGTACTCGTCCAAAAATCAATGCCAATTTTTTGTGTTCCGAACAACCAGTCTAGTATACATAAAAGTCATTGCCTATAAATAAATAATATTTGGTGTTCTTGGGGCCCTACCAAGATCTTCTGAGCCCAACCCTACCTCACCTGCAAGCCCGTAAGCAGGTTTACCGGTTTGCAGATGAGGTAGGCTTGGGCTTCAATCTGCTGATTGAAGAACGAGACTCGGGCGCAGGGTTTCTTTTCGGTGTTGGTAGGTTAGACGGCCGGCAGCTGCTCTCACAATACAAACATAAATGGAACCCGGGCACCGAGGTTGCAACCAGGATCAATGCTAAGATGATGATGAAGCAATTGCTCTTGGAATAAAATCTTCCTTAAACATTCCTATGTTTAAGGAAGAGAACTTTTAACCATACCTAAGTACCTCCTGTACTTAGGTATGGTTAAAAGTTTCTTCTTGTAAAAGTAGGTGACATTAAACCTTACATTCCGTCGTATAAAAACAATAATCGGTTTAGAAAGTATAGATATACCACAATCAGTGGTCATATCACTTGTACCTAAACCGCAAAAAGTACCAATATGATGGTAAGCGAAAGCTGTAATGTTTACAGGTTATAAGTGAACTTTTAGCTGCATGTACACTTGTTCTACTTAAATAGAACTACAAGATCAATCGGTTTTTATCGAAAATAGTTTCACTATTATGAGATATATACGTGAAATAGTGATTGCCGTTTTATTCGCGTAATTCCAGATTATAACAGCTGTTTCTCTCATTTGGAGAGAATTTTGAGTTTGTTGTTTCAGCGGTTTAGGCTTTATATTGATGCAACAATCAGTCAATTAGGACGAGTAATCAAATGTCAATATAGATTTTAATGTTATTTCGTTGGTTCTTATAGCGTGCCCCTACAATTCATCCCTCAGAAAAGAAAAAAAACTCATTTGTCAACAAAAATTCAAATGTGTTCTTAGTTACCATTGGTAAACGAATGACAAAAAAATGGTTGCGATGGATTGGTTGGGCGTCTCTCCGAAAACCGAAACCACAAAAAAGAATTAGGTACCAAAATATTTCGGGGTGCGAGGGATATGCTCTATGGGCAACCTTACCATATAGACGTCTGTAGACCCAAGACGGCGTACGGTTTTAGTCGGTTCAGGCCCGACAAAACGCCCCCGCTGGCCGGCGGAGGGGTATTCAAAGGGATTTCCGCACAAAAAAAAAAAGATGCCTACTAAAATATTATTTAAATTCATCTGATTTATTGTTATTTTATTTAGTTATACACTAAATTTATAAAATATTACATTAAAAGTAAGTTAATATGTACAACTAATTATAAATTATATACAGAACTATATCATGCAAAAAATAAAACAAGGAGAGACTGTACACTTAGACATCAAAATATTCCTCGCATCGATGTCAGATGGTTCGATGGTACCGTGGAAGGCTGGCGCGTGCGGCATTATCGCGTTGAATGGCAATGTCAATTCTTTGAGCGAGGGCGTGGCCAGCCTTATGGTCACGGGAAGCGCCGGTCAGCCGCTTCGCAATCTTATTTATTTTATTAAAATTAGTTAAATTAATAATAACAACAAATAAAAAAGCAAATAAATCACTTACATACAAATATTGGAAAAACTCACTTAGAGCTTACCATTAGCCGGGGTGGAGCCATATTGAGGTGCTGTAGATAGGTACATAAAAATAAAATAAAAAGTAGTTACATAAAATCGTTCAATGTTTTCGAATGACACAATAAAAACGAAGACGGCGCGGCGCGGCGCCTTGGCACCTTGGCTAATCTACGAAAATTAAAAGCTTAAAATGTTTTTAATGCACTTGCGGTTTTTAGACGAAGTTTCTATTTCCTTGTGTGATCAAATGGCGGAAAATATTATTGCTTAAATTCTAGTTTTTGCGTCCCGTTCCAAATTCGAATTTTTTCCTGTGTTTCTACTGGATAAGTCATTGGCGATGAAAGGATAATTCGTGGATTTCCACTAGCCTATCTTCTTCTGATCGGTGTGTGCCTTCAGACGATTGTGATTTTATTGATAGGTAAATGTACGTTAGTTTCAATACTAATACTACCATGTTGAAATATTTTTTGTAGATATGTCATTCATTACCTTTTACGTAAGCACATTAATATTTTTTTGTTCCGTCGTTAACCTCTAAGTAACTGATGTATGGCCTTTATAAAGTAGCTTAGGAATAATAAATTTACTTATACAAATTACCTATACAAATCTTAAATTTATGGGTTGTGTTGGTTGTGTTGTGTTATGTTCGTCTTACCGGGAATTAAAAAAAATCATAGATTTATTACTTATTACACCTCCCCATCGGCATAATGTACACCAAAGAGAGGTTTTGTGGGCATTAAGTGATATAAATAAATAAATATAAGAACAAGTAACAAGAGCTAATTCCTTACATAATTCAAACTTCCAATAAGTGTTATAAAGTTTCAAACACACTTGTGTCACTCGCTTTTCACAAATTAAATTGTAAATTTCATAAAATATGTCTATAATAACATTCACAGCGTGAATAAAATTAACACAACGTAAGTGACCAATTTTTTAGTTCGTAGTAGCCAGTACTCATAATCATCATTTATTAAATTAAAGTTTTAAATCAATTAGTATGCTAATTTTTCCAATTGATTTACTTCGGAAAAAGTGAACATGCAGGACGGGACTTGAAGCCGCGACCAGTTCCTTATAAGCGAATACTCTGACCAATTAGGCCGTATCCAAGTAGCTCAGTTTGTCAGATTTTTAAAGTTCAAGTCCCGTTCTGGATTTTCACTATTTCCGAAACCTCTTTTCACTTCTCCTCCGTTTAAAGTGGCTTATGCGACAGATTACCAAATAGTTGGTCTTATACGGCTTTTATGGGAGCGACTGCCGTCTGACCTCCCAACCCCGAGAGAAAATCCTACGCCAGAGCCTCGTTCGTCCATCAGCAAGTGTACTACATTGCAGGCGAGGTTTACTTGACCCCAAAGCTCGTAGTGGGAATTCATACACTCGGCAGTATACAGTCAAATGTTTGAAATGTTACAGGGAATATTACTTTTTTTAAGTTTTGCTGTTGCTAACCCTGCCTACTTATTATTTTCCTCAAAAACTTTAACAATTTAAAAAATATGCCGATTGTATTTCCCCAAACCCCATCTTGGTATAACCTTGTCAATAATTTGTAGAGTGAGAGAGTCATCGAAACAAACATCGTACAATCCTGAAAGACTTCACCAATTACGTCATAATCTATGAAAAACTTTATTTAATTTTCAATCTTATTTTATATTGTTTAAAGATTGATTATTGTGTAAAGTGAGGCCAAGTCGTGAGTCTATTGAAAATTAAAATAAAAAGGTTGGTTTGTAACATCTTGGTTTGGTTCGTTAGGAAATCGAACATGGCAATTGCTTTTAGTTCATTGTGGCGCAATAAAGCGTTCACGTTTGGTGACGCCATCAGAAGTAACAAAATGTTATTTTATACAATGGTCTGCGACCAAAATTTCACTTAAAAAATTGAAAAGTAAATATTGATTGATTTGGCACCTCTTGAAGTTAAGTGAGAGTCTGGCCAAGATCGGCTTACTTGGCTTTTGTAGAGTAGCTAGATATCTTTGAAGTGCACGAGGATATGTAAAACTGAAGTTATAATTCTAGTATTTTATAAACACAAACAGTTTTAACTACTCTATAAAGGTAACTTTCAAACTTCTGATTGGCGAGAATGAACGCTCTGTAAAACCGCTCTACAAGCCGACCTAGCCGACTTCTCACTTTTCTACCCGAACGGAGGTGACGTGATACGTGCCAAAGGCCCATTTACACGGAGAGAGTTCTCTCTCTCTCTCTCTCTCTACTCGCACGTTTTAGGGCGAGAAGTCGTATGCGAGTATCGTAGGTGATAATTTTCAGGTGATAATCGCATTCAAATGTTGACATTGAACCAAAAAATAAAAACTCACCTACTAGGAGTAGTATGTCATGCAATATTCGTAAGGTGATTATGGCCGAGCTTTTTTGTTTACACTACGATACAAATCGCAATGCGTTATTTGTCTACAATTTCCCGACATTTCTAAACTCAATCTCGTACGACACTTTTTCAGGTCCATGCGAGTATCGTACAAATCGGTTTGAACCGATTTAAATGTGAGACTTTCCATTCGAGCTCTTTAACTTGCATGATATTGTCTTGTTTACACAGGGATGTGAAGTATTTAATGACAAGGCGATATGGCCCTTCCACACGTAGTAACTATTTATTAATCTGTGCCTCCACGTACGATATCGTATCTTTGGTTTACATTATCATATTTTTATTTCTTGCGGACGATAATCATTTTTATGAACACTCAGATGATTTACGTTCCATACTGGCGTCATTATAGTATACCAAGTTTATGCTTTTATATAACACAAAATGTCAAATAATAACGACATCGTTAAGAAATTATCTCACGCCATTCTCACGCGTACTATAATTACTTACTTCATTAGTCGACGGTAAGTTGTCAGTTGTTGTTCTGAACTGCTTTGAACAGATTTGCTCTCAAACTGATTATTATTATTGTATAAAAACTATATCACAGATATTAACATGGTGGTACACCGAGATGTTAATAAAGTGAATTATTTTGTTTCATTCAGAAATATTTCAAGTACTTGTACTCGTAGTAGTTTATTCCTGCGGCGCAGGGCTTCGTTTCGGGGTTGCCAGTCGACAGTCGCTCCCGTCAAAGTCAAGATATACCAAATCGAGAGAAAGAACAGGAGAGCGGACACCTGACTCCGACCGGGTATGGTATGGTATGGTATGGTTTCGCGAGCTGGTATCCGCAACTCCACGACAAGGCGCGGTTTTTGCGTGAGGGTGGGCATTTCACTCGATCCACCCCAACTCATTGAAGAACGCCAGCAGGCTATTCACGCTGCTGGCAATCTCCCGGAGAGTACCTGTATTTCCGAAGTACCTAACCCTGTATGTGGCGGTTGCAGGGCAGTGTAGGAGCACGTGTGCCGCTGTTTCTTCCTCTCACATGCAGGCTCTGCAGAGAGGGCTGTCGGTGATTCCTAAAATAAAAAGGTGTTTATTGAAGGAGCCGTGCCCCGTGATGGCAGCTGTGGCCGTGCGCAGTTGCCGTTTGGTCAGTTGTCGAAGACGCCTGGTCAGTCTATTTTCAAGCACGGGGAGTGCTTCCCTCACCTGTCTGCAAATTTCCAGATTTATCCAATAGCTGTTGTGTTGATCTCTCGTTCGTTTGTTTACTATGGTTCGTAGGTATGCAAAGGGGATCGGTATTATGGGCTCAGGTCCCATTACCACCATGTCAGATCCTCTCCTGGCGAGCTCATCTGCTGCATCATTGCCGCGCGAGCCGCTGTGGCCCTTAATCCATTGCAACGTTATGTTGTTGGAATGGCCTATTTGGTTCAGTTTACGATGGCACTCCAAAATTAGTCCCGAGTTTATAGTGTGGCTGTTTAAAGCTTGCAGCACGGCCATGCTGTCGGAGAGTATGCGTATTGAGTAGCCTTCCACTCTCCTGGCCATTACCGCTGAAGCTGCCAGGGTAATCCCCATGCATTCAGCTTGAAATACTGTGTTATGGGTCCCCAGCGGTGTTGAAATGGATACATTAAGGTCCTCTGAGAAAACGCCGGCCCCGGTGCCTGTACCAGTTTTTGATCCATCTGTGAAGATGCGTAATTCCGTTGGGCATAAAGCCTCACAGCGGTGGTCCTCATGAAGTTGGATCTTGTATTTTTTGTCGAAAACGTGTTGTTTGGGTACACGATCATTCATTGCTCCTATCACGGGTATCTCCTTTATGAGATCTGTGAGCAGTGAGGTGTGTCGTGTGTTTCTCTCGCTCCATAGGTTGAGTGCCCTCAGGCGTATAGCCGCAGCTGTTGCTTCTTGGCGGATGAACAGATCCAAGGGTGGGTTACTCCGACCGGGACTAACGCTGTGATGATGATGAGTCGTTCATACCTACGTAGTGTTTAGACCCCTAAAACAAATTAGAAATACTTAGTAAGCAATGCATATTTATAGCTAGTTTGTCCTGGTTGTATCAAAATGTTGGTAACTGTTTTTAGAAGTGTCAATTAAAACTCGATTAACATAGGAAATTCACATACTTAGCACATTTTTTGAGCAAAACGAACCGCGATCAATTAATTTTATTGAGTAAAGCTCGTTGTTGAAAATCCAGTTGCACTTGAACGCAATTATTTTCACTTGTAATATCTGACCGTTACTTTGTAGTATCAGAATAAAGATGAATTTAAGGTAAAACCTATTAAATGTCTAAATAGCAAAACAACCAATGTTATAATGTTTTTTAATGTATAATAGATTTATAAACTATAATCTCTTAAAAAGATATGTAATATTCATAGATAATATATGAAAAATATTACTGAACTGAATTTAAATATAATTACTCCACATTTAAATGAAGAATCTTAGTAATAATCAATAAAAATCAATTTTTATTTGTTTTGCATCTATAAATTTAGTGAATCCGCCGTACCTTACTCATCCGAACTAAAACTTTCTCATCTTATTGCTTGCAGGCGCATATTATAATTATTTTACCCGGCAACGCTGAAATTGAGCGCCGAAATTTCACCGTACTTAGGCGGGACGACTACAAACTGACTACAAAAAATCGTACGGAAAATAATAAGCGACTGAGCTTTCGTAAATTGTTTTGTATGTCTCAGCCTTTACACTATAATAATGATGGAGAAAATGTCTGGACTACTCACTTTCTCCACTAAGATTAGCGTTTTTTCCTCTTCAATAGAACGATAGTTATCTAGTCAGATCTAAATAGTATTTAAATGTTTTTCTAAGGCTTTAGAGACCAACTACATATTGCCTACCAGTTCTTTGTTCGCTTCGGTAGAAAGTGTTGTTTGTCATCGATTGTAGGTGTTTTGCTCCTTTGTATTTGTAATCACGATGAAAATATTTAAGTATATGTCTTAAAAGCACATAATATCATCATCAATACGATGTTCACTGACACGCACGTTGAAAATGCTATTTCCTTATTTGAGTCCTTCCCTTTTTGGATACCTTAGAGGTCTCTTCTGATATAAGCTTATCACCAAATTCGCAGATTTCTCTAGCAGATACTTCAGGTACGCATTTTGCTATTACTTGTTTCAAAGCACGATTAATGTTTGTCCGGCTTGCTTATGTAAATAAATATTTTAAGACATTTTACACAGCGCTATCTAGACCCAAGGTAAGCATAGCTTGACTCGCTACACTGAGTGGGAATCGAACCCGCGACCTCTGACTTAGCAGTCGCCACCGAGGTAACAACCAAGTCTTCAGCGATAGTTTTCTCAATTTCTTCATCGTCAGTCATTTTTATGTTTACTTACGGATGAAAAATAGCCCTCATCCCTCCATAATTCCTTGATAAACGTCAAACGATTTATATAACAAGGAAATATTGTTAGAGCCTATAAATATAACTTAGACCACAGTGACAGTGATTTGTGACGTAGCCAGGAAGTGAAAGGTCGAGATGACATGACGGATACTGCGCATCCGTACACAGCTTTATATAGTTGAGATGACAGTCACAATCGTCTTATTGCAAAACGTATGGTAAATATAGTTTTTTTTTTCTAACGAGAACCGCTGATGATTAACAACTATTGCATTATTATAAAAAAATATCTCTAATTTTGATGTTGCGAACTAGAGCTTTCATGTTTCGAACTAGACATTGAATACTATGAAATAATAAGCGTCGGTAGCTTAGTAGTTTATGCGGCCTTACGATCAAGAGGTCCTGAGTTCAAATCCTGGGCATTACAATACCGACGTGAACCCACTCCTTACACAAGCAATTTAGCTTAGCTGGAGGGGTTAGCGGAAACACTAGTAATTTCGGTTAATAGCACTATTGTGCTTTAATAAAAGAAAAAAATTTTGAGTACTTTACGTTGACTAGACAAAGACAGTTAGTTGCGTCCAAAGTTTCCCAAATTAGGAGCCTGGGTTCGCTTATTGTTTTTGATTGGGATGTCCGCTTTTCCGGGAGTGATTGCCATCTGACCTTCCATTCCCGCCGGCCAGCGGGTGAGGTTATATCGGACTCGAATCGACTAAAACCGCTAGCTGTCTCGGTTCTTCAGGCGCCAGGGTGCTAGGCCCATGAGGTATTTCCCTCGCACCATGACTGACTGAGGGCCATCTAAGGTTTCGAGGTGCCTTCTCGGGTTTTGGCTTCCCGTTTTGGCCCCGGAAAAGGAAGGCGCGCAATGCGCCACCGCCTCTGCCTACTTCTGCTAGGGTGACAGGCTGCTCCACCTGTCACCTCCAGGCCTGCGCTCATGAAGGACGAAGGTCGTTGAGTGAGGTCTAGGTGTACCTTTTTTTTTTTTTTTTTTTTTTATCGTGCGGAAATCCCTTCGGATACCCCCCCGCCGGCCAGCGGGGGCGGTTATGTCGGGCTTGCACCGACTAAAACCGCACGCCGTCTCGGGTCTTCAGACGCCGGGGTGTAAGGTTACCCATAGAGCATATCCCTCGCACCCGGCTGACCCTGGGCCATCTCACCACTAACAGCATCGCTCATCCTGTCTCCTCTGAAAGCAGAGGAGTACGGAGAGCGATGTGTTCCCGCCACGTTGGGTATTGGCCGACGATCAATGCCAACCCTATGAAGGGGTGAAGGGGAAGCCATTGACCGCCGCCCAGGGTGTACCGGCCGCTCCGATTCCGTTCCCCCCGGACTGCAGCGGGATCGGAATCGGACCGACACTCGAGGAGGTTACCCAACACACACCCCTTGGTCTAGGTGTACCTAACAGTTATTCTTGTCACTTAACCTCCTCATCTCCGAACTGAGACAAATAGTCCAAACTGCTTCTTTTGTAGGAATGACTTCTATACTACCACCATTATACACCACAATTTTTCTACCAAAACAGCTTGTCTATAAATCAGCGTGAGAACTGTCATTGCGCGGTGTAGGATTAATATAGTACCGTAGTAGTTCCGCTTGAGTTCGCTAGATGGCATTTAGTAGGTATAGAATGATGATGTATAAAACAACTAATAAACTTGATTTATAACTATATTTTCGTAATTAAAACTATTATTAACAATACATCATAAAGTTTAACAACAAAATCATCAGAGATTATTGCAGTTATATGATTTATCCAATTAATAACTGTCGGTACGATTTCTATAAGCAAAGTTATTTTAGTTACTGTTAAGCAATCATTGGTATGATACAACAAGAAATTATGACATGATGATGATGGTCTTAGAACTCAGAACACGTAACTTAAAAGTACATGACAGATTGATACAATATATTATTATTGTATTGGTTTTGTATGATGATGTATAGCTATGTAACCGCACGCTACCTTTTTTTATTTATTTTTTTGATTTATTTTTTTCGTGCGGAAATCCCTTCGGATACCCCCCCCCCCACCGGCCAGCGGGGGCGGTTATGTCGGGCTTGAACCGACTAAAACTGCACGCCATCTCGGGTCTTCAGACGCCGGGGTGTAAGGTTACCCATAGAGCATATCCCTCGCACCCCAACTGACCCTGGGCCATCTCACCACTAACAGCATCGCTCATTCTGTCTCCTCTGAAAGCAGAGGAGTACGGAGAGCGATGTGTTCCCGCCACGTTGGGTATTGGCCGACGACCAATGCCAACCCTATGAAGGGGGCGCAATTGACCGCCGCCCAGGGTGTACCGGCCGATAACGAATAAAGGCAAACACTCACCTCAACGTGGGCACAGAACGATATCTGTAAAGAAAATCATAGCAACTCTGATTTTTTTTAGTTTTGATTTACAATCAAAACTAAAAGAACTATTAAGATTTGATTTGAATCGGGATGCAATAACCTAATAACTAATTAATAACTCATTTTAACGGATTTTATCGCGATTTAGTTAGTTATTTTATTGTTTACACTGATCACGACGACGCGACGTTTCAGTTGCTTTTCATGCAGTTTCAGTTGCTTTCCCATGCTATTCTGTGGCCAGAATAGCATAGGAAAGCACAGAAAAGCACGCGATCAGTGTAGATCATAAAATAACACCAAATAAATCGCGATGGAATCCGATAAAATAGTTTTATTTCCAAATAATTGCAGCTATAAACAATTTTGTACTGTAACATTATGATATACGAAACAATTAATTCATGTGCGTTATTTGTTTTTACTTTCACATTTTCTTACTTTACGACTTTAAAATTCATTAAGTCTGAATTTCACTTGAAAGTCCGTCCAACTAAACTGAGTTCATCCATGTTAGTTATTCATTCAATTTCATTTAAAAAATTGTGAATTGTTCTCGCTTCGTATCGTAGCACGTTGGTGAAATCCGCTGACGCGAACACTCGACCGCTATGTCATAACAATGAAAAAAAAAAGGTTATATTTGCCCACATTCGACGGTGTTCCAAAAGAGCTATAAAAATATAACAAAGGACCGATTTTTTTTTCTGTTACAAAAGAAGTAGCTATGTCACGCGATGAATAAGTAATTTCAATAGAAAATGAGAATCTCAGACCAGAAAATAAAAACGTTATAAGAGTTCATAAGTAGAGCATATTTCATCGTTGAACAGAAACATTGTTACTTATATCCTTACCCTTTGAAAATACGCATACAAAAATATCGCTCACGTAGGATAGGTTCCATAATAATATTTATACTACACCTACTCAGAAAGTACTCTGGTACTTTTTCAAAAAATAAGGCAGAATGTACGTTATTATGTTACTTCCGTAGAAATATGCGGCAGACAAAAATATATGAAAATTCATTGTTAACGTGTTTATTTTTTCTTAAATTTTGTTTTTTACTTTCCTTGTAGGTTAAATATAAAGCACTATGTATCACTCGGAAGAAAGTGCGATTCCCAACTCATGTGTTTGAGACCCTCCGCTGCGCGTCGTATCTCAAACTACACCCTCGTTAGAAATCGGTCCCTTCCTGCACTCGATGAACCTTGTGTTTACTTATTTGTCTCTATGGTGTCCCGTTTGCTAAAAAGGGAGATTGATTTATCATATGTCCAATTTACTTTTGATTAATTTTGATCTGGATTCCAAGGCAGTTCAATTTTCCCTGGGACTTTCCGAGTGTCATTACTCGGTGTTTCGTGGGTCACCACTGTTGATCCTGGTGTACAGGAATTACAGTAGGTGGAATAAGGGGGATTAGTTCCAACAAACAATTAAGTTTATACTTAGCTACTTATTAAAAATGTTAATCTTTTTTAATATTAGAGTCAAAGGAATAAAACATTTTTGAAAACGACTTGTTCTTTTTATGTCCGATTTTTACCCTTGATATGGTTCAATGAACTCTATAATGATGAGGTCATAATAAGGTGGCGATGTAGTGTCGTACCCACTTATGGCTTATTAAGTAGATCTAATTAAAATGATATCGAAGTAATTTTTTTATAAACTCAAGCCAGTATTTTAATGAATTCTAAGGCGATTTATTTTGCATCATCATTTAGACTGATCTTGGTATTTTGCTGTAAATAATAAAATAACCCTAAATAAATTGTTTTAGAATACGTTAAAAATACTTTTTTTTTCAAAATCTCCATTTGAACAGTTACTCCATACATATTATTGGTTCCTCCAATTTAGAACAAAAACCTCCATCCGCCGATCTACAAGGTGGTCGGTGACCTGGGTACCATTTTCCTGTGGAAAGAACGACTTGGGCAATCAAGCGCAGGCCACGCCGTTGTAGAGGCGGTAAGACCCGTCATGGAGAATTGGCTCGAGAGGCGACACGGAAGCCTCTCGTACTGGCTGAAGCAGGTGATCTCCGGCAAGGGGAGCTTCGGATCAGGAGCCAACGTATGAGTGCCATCACTGCGATGCGAGCGAAGACTCGGGGCTGGACACGCTAGCAGAGTGCCCGGCGTGGGAGGTGCCGAGGCGTGACCTCGTGGCGGTTCAGGGTCCTATTGCTCGGCACTATGATTGCGGCCATGGCGAGGAGTGCGAGCGCGTGCGAGCAAGTTTTGCTCGAGATGGAGGCGGCGAAGCGGGCCCGGGAGAGATTTAGATCCCTCCCAAATCACCGAGCCCGCAACATGCTCGCCGCTTGGCGAAGTTGACTCAGACGCCGGAGGTCGCTCTACGACTCCTAAATTTAAGCGTAAAGGAATAACAAACACGCATACAAACATCTACATCTATAATAAACAAAAATGCATCGCCCAAATGTATGTAGGTACGCGAATAACTTCCGAACAACTGCACCAAATTGGATAATTCTTCTTTTATGTTCGTTATTGTCAGTAGGTGCTAGGCTATTGTAAAATATTTATTTCGATAGTCCACGGAAAGGATGCTATCACAGAATAATAAAACATAGGTGCTATACTTGCAGGGGTGTGGTTTGGGTAACCTCCTCGAGTGTCGCTCCGATTCCGATCCCGCTGCAGTCCGGGGGGAACGGAATCGGAGCGGCCGGTACACCCTGGGCGGCGGTCAATGGCTTCCCCTTCACCCCTTCATAGGGTTGGCATTGATCGTCGGCCAATACCCAACGTGGCGGGAACACATCGCTCTCCGTACTCCTCTGCTTTCAGAGGAGACAGGATGAGCGATGCTGTTAGTGGTGAGATGGCCCAGGGTCAGCCGGGGTGCGAGGGATATGCTCTATGGGTAACCTTACACCCCGGCGTCTGAAGACCCGAGACGGCGTGCGGTTTTAGTCGGTGCAAGCCCGACATAACCGCCCCCGCTGGCCGGCAGGGGGGTATCCGAAGGGATTTCCGCACGATAAAAAAAAAAAAAAGGTGCTATACTTGCAAACAGGGAGAAGCCAGGGCGTGCGGCTAGTTTATAATATTAGTAGGACAATAGAACTACAACATGACATTCATAAAATACTTATCCAACACCAACATTCATGAAAAACACACTTAGTTAATATAAATATTGCAATGAATACCATACCACATACCTCATCAATCGACAGTAAATGCATAAATACTTGAACAAAATAACTGCAATTAATTGAATTTTATAGCTCGCACATCCTGTGTGAAGAACACCTGGGTATTATAGTATAACATTGCTTGTTGACATACTTCTTCTTGCAATTTGGATTCCAGAGCCGCTCTCTAACTCCTCTTTTCCATTATAAGGTTTATTTTGCGTCTAACTCCTCAACCCCAAGAGGACAGCCAGCGCCAGAACCGAACAGTAGGTGTACCGGCAAGCAGACGAGGTTGGCTTGAGCCCCAAAGTTCTTGGGGCCTCATATACCATTGTGGCGATACTTTCAGTTTTATTATCTGCAGGCCTACCATGAAACGTACATACGTAATTGCGGACTGCAATTTCGAGCAATCGGTACCATGAAACGCACTTATCCCGCAATCGGGCCCGAAGACGACACATGATAGTTCATTCGGTCTAAACCCTACCATGAAGCGATCTGACACTGCAAAATTCGGAATTTTGAAAGCCCGCCAAAATAAAAATGACGCTGTCGAATGATCAACAATCTGTTAACCTGCTAGGTTACCACTTAACCACGAGCCCCTACAAAACTCTATTTTTAGCTAACATTACTACAATGTAAAAATTACTTACTTAACAGTAAGTTCTTCTGACTGTGGTAGTAGGTATAAAAATGACTTGTCTGCTCTTAAGTATGTTGCAATCTCACAATGTATACGTTCTGTAATGGATAAGTAGCCTGCATTAATCTAATAAGCAAGTAATTGCATTACGCGCATAGTATGTACACAATTACTTCATAGATTGATATGTGTGATTTAATTTATATTGTCAGTTGTGATACAATTACAATACTGATTAATATCTTATATGTAATGCAAGATATCGACATTAGGTACGGGAAAGCCTGAGGTGCGACTGGTTGGATCACCTCCTGGGGTGGTCGCTCCAGGTACCCCTCTGCTGTTATCAGAGGGGACACTGCGAATGACCCAGGGTCAGTCGGAGTGCGAGGGATATGCTCTATGGGTAACCTTACACCCCGGCGTCTGTAGACGCGAAACGGCGTGCGGTTTTAGTCGGTTCAAGCCCGACATAACCGCCCCCGCTGGCCGGCGGGAGGGTATCCGAAAGGATTTCCGCACAGTAAAAAAAAAAAAAGGTACGGGAAAGCCTCCGTCCTCCGTGAGCGCAGGCCTGGGAATGGCAGGTGAGGCCGCCTGTCACCCCCCCAAACCGGGGCAAGACGGGGACACCGTGGTTCCCAAACCCAAGGGGGCCATCTCGAAACCGGAGCATTCCATGCACTCTTGCTGCCGACCAAGGGCAGTTCCAGGGTCTGCAGCATGTTGCTGCCCGCTCCAATGGCTGCTTCGATAACACAGTGCCGTACCATCCACTCGGAGCACTCTGCTTGTGTGAAGCGGCGCGCACGGAGCAGCCCGTAAGGGGTGGCACTTGAGCGTCGGCTCCCGGCCTATACGATGCAGGAACTCATTGAAACAGCCATATCCGGTGAGCACCTGGCGTCAGTCGGTAGGAGAGGCTACCGTGGCACCGCTTCAGCTATTTCTCCATTACGGGTCTTACCGCCAAAATAATGGTGTGTCCTTTCACAATTGGAAATTCAATCCAATTGTGGATCTTTGGTCGCTACATTCAGGTTCTAGTGTAATTTTTTAATGTTTGAATGGGTTCCTGTATGGATTATAATCACAATTGGACCTGTCAAGAAGCACAGCAATTACCAGTAGGATGTAGGATTTATACATTTTTTTCATTTTTAGTTATGCGCTTCGGATACTAATAAATGAAGCTACATAATTGTTTAAACAAGAACTCTTCTACGTACTTGCCATCGGACGCAAAAACAACCAGTTAATTTAGCACACATCTATTAGAAAGCCATCAATCATCTAAACCAGAACGCATCTAGTGAGCTGCGCCAGCGTCGATGACGTCACACCGTGATCGATTGATTTACAACACTTTAATCAGTTGACACTTGGAAGTTATGATATTATCAAAGACTATGTTTAGAATATGTTTTCAGCATGATGATTTTCTGAAGAGGAACTAAAAGTATTCATAATTAAAATATAACTAAGTACCTACATGATTAAATTATATGATTCTCTTGCGGTTTATTATATTTTGTGTTTTTCTATTTGTGTTCTCTTAAAGATTCGTTACAGGATGTTGTGAGAAGTGGCTTTACCTTTTGAGATGTGGTAATGTGGAGAAGTGAACGTTTTGAGATGTAGTCATATTGCGAAGTGGTCATTGTGTGCCGGAGGGTTTCGCGAGGCTATTGAAATTAAAGGAAGCCTTAATTTTATTAGAGAAAGATGGTTGGAGTCTTTTTTTTTTTTCGTGCGGAAATCCCTTCGGATACCCCCCGCCGGCCAGCGGGGGTGGTTATGTCGGGCACCCCAGGTAAGCGCTCGAAAGGATAACCCCAGGGCGAGTCAACGCCGGGATCTCGTTGCGGACGTTATCTCGTTGGAGACCATGGTGACCTCCGACGGGAGCAAGTGGCACGCCGCCGCCTCTTTCAACGAGTAGGTAATGCGCGCGAAAGAGACGGCGGAGAGGGAGCGGGAGAGAACCCTGCCCCTCGAGTTTCGCAGTCTGCGGCGAGGACGCCGCAGGCTCATCTACGCCCGGGACTACCGGCCTCCATGATGGTTGGAACGTCTTACATCATTTTACCAATCTTAGTCTCTTTGTGGGCAAAGTATAAATTCTCAATCGCAATTCCTACTAATTGAGACATGCATGTACACAAAAATACTAATGAAAATGTATTTGGTTTGTTTCAGGTAATATTCGAAAGCAACCAATCGTTTTTAGATTCTTAACTAATTGGTATGTATATCCCACAGATTTAGAGTAGGTTAGATACAACAGCCCTGTTACGGTGGACCTCTTGTTTGCAAATATGTAGAACTAGCTGCAGCCCGCAGTTCCACCCTCACGGAGATTGGTTCTCGTTTTTAGTCACATCTCCGGTTCTTCTTAACCAATTGCAATCAAACATACCGCAGATTTTAAGTACCGAGACGTTTCTAATAAAAAACCGTATCAAAATCCGTTCAGAAGTTTTTGCGTCCATGACGAACAAAAAGAATTTGTTTTCAGAATCGTTCATTTAACATAACTCAAGGTTTTTTTTAATATCTCCATTGTTCAGACACATCTAATTAATAATTTTATAAAAGTATAGATATATGACATAATATACTCACATACATATAAATTTTGTATCCCTGAAGAGTCAGGCAAAGTTGTAACGGGTATATTCGACCCACATTTCGTTAGCTATATTTTATTTGTCCCACGTAAGGGATTAGAGGGTCACTCTATTGCCGTCCACGAGATACTTGTACTTTGTGCTGCCAGTGACAATTTCGAACTCACCGAGAAAAAGCAACATTTTAATTGATTCTTTAAAAAATAATCAAAACTAATTATAAATGCAGAAGTTTGAATGGATGGATGAAAGTTTGTTACTCAACCATGTCACAATGGCTTTAAGGATCTGGATGAAACTGGGCACAGAGATAGATTGTAGTCTGAAATAGCACACAATACTTACAGCTAGTGTTTGAGTGAGTCGTAATCTCTTCTGAAAGATGGCGAAGCGAATGATCGCCGCTTCTCGTGACTAGAAGGCTGGTTTTGTTACCCCGGGAATAGCTTAGGTGTGGTAGGAATAGGTCGCGCGAACAGAATCATCAGTATTTGACGCGGGCGGAGCCGCGGGCAACAGCAATTATAATATCTTACACTCACAACATAATATTTTTTGCCTACTAACTGAAGGTTACTCATGAAAATACCATGATTCATGACAGTCATGTCATGCATGACACACTCTTTCAAATTAGTTACACTTATAACCACTAATGTTTTTATGCTATGCAATTCAATTTGCATGCTATTTGTCTTAGAATATTTTTATGATAGACATTTTTTTATATGATCCCCCTGTACCGGTGTAAGATAGATACCCATGGATCCTGCTTTGAATACTAAATCAACTCGAGGGTATATCCATGTTCAAACTAATATACGAGTATAAGCTACCTACATTGCAAGAGTGGGTAGATTGCAAAATGCAAACCCTTTGGTGTGAAGTTTCTCGAGAAACTAGAAACAATCATTTCAGTCATTAGAAAAAGATAGGACGAAACTGATAGCTAGTGAGAGAATTAGTTTTTATCGATACTTGTTCATTAATTAGTTAATGCATTACTTGAAGACTAACAATAGATCACTTTTATCTTATAAACACTTTCCCCCTCTCTCTTTCGCATTATGGCTCCCTGTATAATGTTTTGTGTTGTAGGTTCATTCGAAATTTCTTTCATTGTACGGAAGATATTGATAAAATTGAAATTTCTACAGACTGCTTATATATTCTTACCCACTACGTATACATCAACTCAGTGCTACAAGAAATCAAGACGTCATCTAAACGCCAAAATTCAATGTGAACTTGAAACTGACTAAGAAATAAATTCCTCTAAGTACTTCATTGTTGAAAGTTAAATAAAAACTTTATAATTCTTTCGGTATAGCAACTCCATAGATAACTCGTTATAAAATATTTCAATGGTAGGCCCAGTTATAACGTTAGTGAAGTTAGGAAATCATTGAAGGTACTCCCTTCAGAGCGATTAATTATTAAATCTATCCATTTGACAACCCTACGAATATTTGTTGAAATTGTGTTGAAATTTATTTAGGACGGCTTGCTAACCTTAGGAGAAGTGTTGAGTAAGTAAACTGTACGTCGATATTAATAATTAAATCAGTATGTTTTGTCAAAGGTTTGAAAATTCCTAATCACCATCCTCCGGATCTTTTCTCAATTCGGTTGGGTCGGCTTTTAGTCTAACTTCCGTAAAGCAACTGCCATCTGACGATATCGAAGTCGGAATCGGAATTTTTAGGGTTTTTAGATAGCGGTAACTAATGGTAACGAATGCCACAGATGTTCGTATACCGTCCAGGATCGAAGCCTATCGTGCTCTCCGAGGTACGGACAACACGATTGCGCCAATGGTGCGGATCGCGAGCGCGTGGGCCTGCCGCCTCCTTCTGTGAGCATCTAATGATCGTGAAGAAGGTGGTGGAGCGAAGAGATTTAGAACTCTCCCGGCCCGCTGAGCCCGCAACATGCTCGCCGCGCGTCGTAGGCGACTCCGTGCTCCGTGAGCGCAGGCCTGGGGGTGGCATGTGAGGACGCCTGTCACCCCAGCAGAAGCAGGCCCTGGGTCAGTCGGGGTGCGAGGGAAATGCCTTATTAGCCACCTTATACCCCGGCGTTTGAAGACCTGAGACCACCCCCGGGGGGGGGGGTATCAGAGGGGATTTCCGCACGAAAAAAAATGGTCGGTATGACGACGTAGCTATGTCAAAATCTAAAGGAGGAGTGGTGGACAATGCCTTGACAAAGAGAAGAAAGCGAGGCTCTCAGTTATCATCCCTGTCCGTTGACAGCAAAAATTACGGGTTGGTCAGAGACGTCTGCCAACACGTGTTGATCGTGTTCAAACTAACGATAACGTTGTGACTTTAGATAACCTTGTTTCACTTTCTACAGGTCTGATGATTTATCTGTCATTCCGCTTATAATATGTGGTTAAGAATTCGGCCTTACAATCGAGAGGTATCGGGTTCGAATCCTGCCCATTACACCAAAAAAAAAAAAAAGAACTGGGAGTACCTTTTTTTTTTTATTTTATTTTTTTCGTGCGGAAATCCCCTCGGAATCCCCCCCGCCGGACTAGTAGTTTCGGTTACTAATATTCTTAGAAAAAAAAACTATTGATAGTCACCAACACAATATGTTACGTTTAAATAATTTTAATATCTGGCTTCTTTTATGTCGACGTTTTCTTGAATGATTTCTAGCTAGATCGATTTATCACCCCCAAAACCCCCTGTATACAAAATTTCATGAAAATGAATGGAGCCGTTTCCGAGATTCACTAACCAAAGCGTTGAAGCATGCATAAGCTTTGTGTTGATTGAGCGTTGTTATTCAAATAATAGATTATTATCTAGTGAGTTATAGATATTTGTGGGTTCTGGGCAAAATTCCCAGGGGCATTGCCCTATGCCACCCACCGCGTCGCAGGTTGCGGATAGCGAAACGGCCTCCAGATATGGAGGCTAGCTGCTTTGGCAGTCGCGGACAGAAGGGCGATCCATCTTGAGGGGTGCTGGGAAATACCCATGGCAGTGATTTCTCTATAAAAAGGCACGAAACCCAATGACGGGGGATGACAGTGGCGAGTTAGAGCCGCCACTCAAATCTAAGCTCAGACCCGGGGAGACCCACCTCGTTAGCTCTGGTTCTGCTATGGGTCTAGGAGATACAAACTCCGAAATTAAAGTAACCGCTGCCTTGTGGCAAGATGTTGGTTCATCAAAGGCTAGGCTGTCAGACCGATAACCTGACGTGTAGCGCCTTGGGAAAGCGCTGCACTATTCTCCCAACCACCTTTATGACATGAGTACAAATGATGAGAACGTTTTGCCATGCGAACCGGCTAGCACCCGGCGCTTACAGGTATCCGGGCCTGTAAGTGAGAAATTGGTTACCGAAGACTGTAGAGAGGCGGGCACCCAGGCCTCCCTATCAGTAAATGCTACTGGTCCTAAAGAAAATTGTAAGAAGCTAGTACAGCAAGCATTCCATCCTAGCCTGTTCATATCAAGGCCTAGAAGTGCATCTCTTAGCTCCATGTCAGATGCAAATATCCGAACCAAAGGTTTGATACCCAGCCATGCCACTCAAAATCAAGAGGATGTAATTATTGTAGACTTGGAAGATACCAACCCTCCCACTTGGCAGAGAGTACCAAGCCTAAGAAAATCAAAAAAGAGAAAAGTATCTTCACCTTCACCCGATAGGCTAACGATCACGAACACATTCAGTGGTCTTCCTGTTGATCTAAAGGAAGACAACGTGGAAATAGCGATGGAAAACGTCAAAAAAGTCACCAAACCACCACCCATCATTCTCTATGGCATTGATGATGTAAATAAGCTCACAGAACTACTAGAGAGTGTAGCAACGATGGCGGACTTTAATTACAAAGTAGTCAACCAAAACCAACTTAGGATCAATTGTGTCAATGCAGAAGTATATAAAAGCATAATAGAAATCGTGAGAAAAAACGGTCTCATTGGACATACTTTCAACAAAAAAGAGAATCGCTCCTATAGACTTGTGATTAGAAACCTTCACCATACAACACCCATATCTGTAATAAAAGAAACACTGGAAGAGACAGGTAACACTGTGGTTGGACAAATTATAAACGCCAAATACGGGCGAGACAAAAAACCCACGCACACATTTTTTGCCAACCTATTGCAGGGTCCTAACAATAAAGCTGCAAAAAATGTCAAATACATTCATCACCAGTCAGTTACAATTGAGGACCCAAGAAAACGAAACACCATAGTTCAATGTCAAAGATGTCAGCAGTACGGCCATTCAAAAAATTACTGCATGAGGCCTTATCGTTGCGTAAAATGTGCACAATCGCACAAAACATCTGAATGTCCGAAAAAAGATCGTAGTACTCCAGCGAAATCTGCCTTATGTCTCGGAGCCCATCCAGCAAATTTTAAAGGTTGTGAAGTCTATAAGCAAATATTAGAAAGAAAAACCAAAAAAGAGCTGTATCTCAAGTCTAGAGATAACCGCAAGACTGTCTCGGATACATTTTTACTTCCACATCACCCCCCTGAAAGAGAAAGAATATACCCTGGTATGAACAAACAAATGAAATATAGTGAAATAGTAAGCTCTAAAAAGAAAACCAATGAAGGGAACTCGCATACTATCCAACAACCCAATAATACATTGGAGCAGATATTAATAAAACAAGCAGAGAAAATTGACCTAATCTTACAACAAATGAGTAGCTTAATTAGCCTCATAACAACCCTCGTCACCACAACTACAAAATGACTTCTCTCAAGATAGCAGCCTGGAACTTGAATGGACTGTCCCCAAATAAAGATTTGGTTGAAATTTTGTTACACACTCACAATATAGACATATTATTGGTGTCTGAAAGCCACTTTACTGATAGCAGCCATGTTAATATTCCCAATTATAACATCTATGCTACTAACCACCCAGACGGCACTGCACATGCAGGAGCTGCTGTCATTGTAAGATCAACAATAAAACATCACGAACTTCCGCAGTTTAAAAAAGCACATATTCAGGCAACCACTATATCAATTGAAGACCGTAATGGGGCATTCAGTGTGTCTGCCATATACTGTCCACCAAAACACAAATTAGTTGAGGAGCATTATGATGAGCTATTCAACAACCTAGGTCCTCGTTTCATAGTCGGAGGAGATTGGAACGCTAAGCATGTTCACTGGGCGTCTAGACTCACTAACACCAGAGGGAGAGAGCTCAAGAAGAGTTTAGATAAGAACCATATTACTACAATCTCAACTGGAGAACCTACAAACTGGCCCACTGATCCAAATAGACTGCCAGATGTCATCGATTTCTTCGTCATAAAGGGCTTATCTAGACTCTTTTACAACATACAAACATCGTTGGACGGTAACTCAAATCATGTACCGGTAATACTGACAGTGGGAAGTACGGCTCTTGGTGTGGAAAAAAAACAAATGCTTTACAATAAACGCACTGACTGGTACTCTTTTCGAGAACTAATTCAAGAGAAACTGGAACTTAAAGTGGCCCTAAAAACTTGTGACGATATCGACAAAGCAGCTAAAGTAATAACCACAACAATCCAAGAGTGCTGTTGGATGACTACTCCTGATATAGAACGCCCACCACAACGTAAAATTTACTCAGATACGATACGTCTAAAAATACTGGAAAAAAGAAAACTTCGGCGGATATGGCATACCAGCAGACATCCAAACGACAAGACGATTTATAACAAAGCAAGCAAAGAATTAAAACTTCTAATATCCGAAGCAAATAATGTCGCCGTCGAGACCTATGTAGAAAATCTCTCTGCTACAAAAGCGACGAACTACTCCTTGTGGAAAGCGTGCAAAAATTTTGATCGACCATTACGCCCAAAACCTCCAATCCAAACTCCAGATGGTAAATGGGCCAGAACTGAAAAAAATAAAGCTGAGGCCTTTGCGGATCATCTAAGTCGAATCTTCACCCAAAATGAACCGGACCCAAATTCAGATGAATCAGAAATCGACTCTGTGCTCATGCAGGATTTTCAACTTGACCTACCACTAAAAATAGTAACACCCAGAGAAATTCAAAGAAATATAAAATCTATGGAAAACAATAAGGCTCCAGGGTTCGATCTCATAGACAAGAAGGTCCTTCAAGAGCTGCCGCGTAAAGCTATAGTGTATCTTACAATGCTGTTTAACGCCATTCTAAGAATCGGACACTTTCCAGATATATGGAAAGTATCGCAAATTGTGATGATTAACAAACCGGGCAAAATTGCTCACGAAGTTACCTCATATCGCCCTATTAGTCTGCTCCCTGTTATGTCCAAACTCTTTGAAAGATCCTTACTACAGAGACTCTTACATGAACTCCACAAAAGACATACTGTTCCGGATCACCAATTTGGCTTCAGAAAAGGACATGCCACTATAGAACAAGTTCATAGAGTCTGTAAGACAATCAGAAAATCTTTTGAAAAAAAGGAATATTGTTCAGCAGCATTCCTTGACATACAACAAGCCTTCGACAAAGTGTGGCATAAAGGACTGCTATTTAAATTAAAAACTCTATTACCACATACTTACTTTATGATCCTCAAATCATACATAAGTAATAGAATATTTCAAGTAAGAGAAAATTGTTCCACATCTGGCTTTTATGATATCTCTGCAGGAGTGCCACAAGGCTCAGTACTGGGGCCTGTCTTGTATGTCTTATACACATCAGACTTACCACAAAGTCCCGAAGTTACCGTCGCAACTTTTATCCTCAAGCAAAAGTCCAACCGAAGCTTCACATAACCTACAAAAGAGCCTGATTGAAATTGAGAGGTGGTTGGCTAGGTGGAGAATTGCTGCAAGCGTATCCAAGTCCGTTCACGTGACTTTCACTCTGTGCAAAGGTGACTGTTCACCAGTCACTCTAAACGGGACCCAGCTCCCACACCAAGACTCGGTTAAATACCTAGGGATGCACTTGGATCGCAGGTTAACCTGGAGGAAACATATTCAAATGAAAAGAGATGAGATCAACTTCAACTATAGAAATCTCTACTGGCTCCTTGGCAGAAATTCAAAACTATCCATCGACAACAAGATTCTTATCTATAAAACTATCCTCAAGCCAATCTGGTCATATGGAATGCAATTATGGGGTTCTGCCAGCAACTCCAACATAATGATTATACAAAGAGTGCAAAATTACATACTTAAGCAAATATCAAATGCACCATGGTTTATCAGAACAGAAGAGATCCATGACAATCTAAACATGCCGATGGTTAAAGAGGAGATAAGTACCTACGGCGACAAATACAAAAAGCGACTCCAATCGCATCCCAATAAACTTGCGGGACAGCTCACAGTCCCTGAAAGCATTCGTCGCCTAAAGAAGCGGCGAGACATCTTTGACCAGTAGAGTCAGCAAGATGACTGGCTTATAACCAATAAAGGGAAGCTACTGCGCTGGCAGTAGCCCCTCACCTGCTATATAACCCCACCACATTTGCTTATAGTCATACAGACTGATCGCAAATAAGTACAAAAAAAAAAAAAAAAAAAAAATCTAGTGAGTTATAGACTTATATTACCTCAAAAAATGCAATTTCGGTAATTGCGAGGGATATGCTCTATGGGCAACCTTACACCCCGGCGTCTGTAGACCCAAGACGGCGTGCGGTTTTAGTCGGTTCAAGCCCGACATAACCGCCCCCGCTGGCACGCGGGGGGGTATCCGAAGGGATTTCCGCACGAAAAAAAAAAAAAGGTATATTACGTTAATTAATCTATCAATCAATGCAAAAGGTTATTAAGTACGTCCTGTTATCGTAAAATTTATTTCTTAGGGAACAGGAAAATTTAGTTAACGAATGACCCAAAAGGGGATATAGAGTGCGTGAGCAGGGATCATTTCCTCTAGAAACTTGTTCAGGGTGCGAGCGACTGTAGTGGCATGGACATATTTTTATGTGAAGAGATGGTATTTCGAATTTGGAACGGGACACAGACGGTTTTTTGAACTAATCTGTATGATAACTACAAAAAGTTGCGCGCGCAATATTGCTGGTCAAGTAGTGGTCTTCCAATTTTTTTTTCCATTTCAATTCCATTTCCAGTCATTATAATAAAGTAAGCACCTAATAAGTTTATGTCGTCACGGGTATTTATCTAATCAGGTACATATTAGCTAGCTTAGACATATTTTTCCACAATAATTCTAACAAGACATGATAAAACTATAGATCGGTAATCTTTTTCATAAGAAGGGATTAATTATACATGTTACCATCATTCCTGGACATGAAAATTATACATACCTGTAGGTAGTTTACCATACCAAAAAAAAAAAAATTTTTACCATTGTCACGAAAAACTTTGACAACATAGATTCGCGAATGAACAAGGTATCACAGACTTCGTCGACCTCCGTGGCGTAGCGGTAGAGCGTTCAACTTCGCGGGTTCGATTTCCGCTTATTAAATATGTATATTTGCATTAGTCTGAGTGTATCTATGTATAATATGTATTCATTTTTTTTATATCTAAACATGTTTATTCTCGTTTTAGAACCCATGATATATGACAGGCTCTGCTTTTTTGGGTCTAGATGGCGCTGTGTGATATTTCCTAAAACATTTATTTATTTACTTTATGTAACTTGCTAAAAACTTATACTTGTACACCTGTATATCCTTAAAGGGGTAAGCAGAGACGGTTACTTTATTTTAATGTAAGCTGTAAGTTAAATGTTAACAGGGATTATACGACGCTTACAAGCAGAGAAGAGATGGTCCATCCTTTATATTTTACTCCACCGGTAACCAGTGTACCAGCACAGCAAGCGCAATACTTCAATAGCATAAAATAAAACAGTTCAGTGTGTCGGTTGTAAGAAGTTCGATCTGTGACGATTCCCACGGCTCGACCCGAGTTGGATAATAACGAGTTACTTAACCAAGCTCATTGAATAATTGCGCAACCCAAGGCGAGACGTGTGATCATGATCACAATGCTTTTGTCAACTGGAGATAGTCGGTGTGAGGCTGTGTGACCTTCTGTGACAACTCGTACTCAGGAGCCGACGTAGTGTACAACTTTTGACTTTTTAACACGATATTATTAGTAGTTACTGGTAATACTATTAGGAAGTCTGTGGTAGTAGTATAAAATGCAGTTGTAGTCTCTAGTAGCGAGAGAGAAAGAAGAAAGAAAGAATTTATTAGTAGGTAGTAGTGTAGTAGGGGTGTGTGTTGGGTAAGGGGTGTGTGTTGGGTAACCTCCTCGAGTGTCGCTCCGATGCCGATCCCGCTGCAGTCCGGGGGGAACGGAATCGGAGCGGCCGGTACACCCTGGGCGGCGGTCAATGGCTTCCCCTTCACCCCTTCATAGGGTTGGCATTGATCGTCGGCCAATACCCAACGTGGCGGGAACACATCGCTCTCCGTACTCCTCTGCTTTCAGAGGAGACAGCATGAGCGATGCTGTTAGTGGTGAGATGGCCCAGGGTCAGCCGGGGTGCGAGGGATATGCTCTATGAGTAACCTTACACCCCGGCGTCTGAAGACCCGAGACGGCGTGCGGTTTTAGTCGGTGCAAGCCCGACATAACCGCCCCCGCTGGTCGGCGGGGGGGTATCCGAAGGGATTTCCGCACGATAAAAAAAAAAAAAAAAAAAAAAAAGGTAGTAGTGTAGTAGGTGGTAGTTATAATGTAAAAGCCAGTATTAGTAAGTAGTATATAAGGCGTCGATAGCTTATTGGTTAAGGAGTTGGCCTTATTATCTAGAGGTCCCGGATTCGAATTCGAGAGGACCCACTCCTAACACATGTAATTTAGCTTTGCTGAAGGGTTTAACAGGAGTGCTAGTAATTTCGGTAACAAGTACTCTGTAAAAAATTTATTGTAGGATCTCTCAAACCTATGGCTTCACGTACCCTTAGTAAGCTTTCAATACCTATAGGTATTAGTCGCCTATAGCCCGCGAGGCACGGAGGCAACTCAAGCGTCGGAGGTAGCTAAATGACCTCCGTTCTCCATGAACGCAGGCCTGGGGTAACAGGTGGAGCCGCCTTTCACTCCAGCAGAGGCATGGAGTGATGGCCCCAAAAAAGTTTCAAAAGGTAAATGATTATTCAAAATAGCTGCTGTAGTCACGATACCTTGTTTTTTTTCGTGCGGTAATCCCTTCGGATACCCCGCCGAACGGGCTTGAACCGACTAAAACCGCACGCCGTCTCGGGTCTACAGACACGATACCCGTCGGTAATGACGTTCGGTAACAAAGTTATACAAACCATAAATGGTTATTTGATAAGAATTTAATTACTCGAGTGGGTGTAACTGCTACAGTTGTAGATCAGTAATGTTTGAAACAGATGCTGCTAATAAATGGGCGGTCGTTTAGAAATGAGTTAAACTAGAAGCAGCGGGATCGTAATGACAGAGGCGTCTGACTCACAATGAATAACTTTCTGGTAACCACTTATACACCTCATCATCATTATGTATATATATATATATATGTATACATTTTATTTTTCCATTTGTTCCGAGGCTTTCATCTTTGAGCCCGGGGTTGACTTATCTTGACTTTTATGGGGGCGACTGCCGTCTGACCTTCCAACCCCAAGAGGAAAGCCTGCACCAGAGCCTCGTCCGTTACTCAGCAGGTGTTCCGGCTTGTAGGTGAAGTTGGATTGAGCTCCGATGATATTGATGGGGACCGGGCCTCACCCATATTTTAAGCTGCGATGATGGAGATGTAGTATCTGAATACTACACTTCACGCACACGTTAGTCACAGAGAATATACCTACTTAATTATTATTAGTAAATCTTTGGCGGGGGCCTATCAAGATCTTTGGGCAAGCCACACGATCAGTTGTGTGATGTACAAGAAGTAAGTGGAGAAACAGACGACATTAGCCAATGTTCAATAGCATTTATAAATTGGTGTCACGGCTAATATTCTGCAAATATTCCAGAATAAGATAGAAATCAAAACACAGAGCAAAGGAATTTTTATTAAACTCGAACTAAAGAGGTTAACTATTCAAGCCTTGACCCAAAACAGCTACTAGAACCTTAACAAACATAAACACTATCATGGGCACACAGTGGCAATACTGACAATTAAAAGTTGTGACGTGTAACAGTTAATTTCGATAACAGATCTCTTTTTAGTATTCATTATGCTTTGTGTGGTAACTCTGCAAGGTTACACCGATCTTCGGTACCAAATGTTTACTTCAATTTTAAATTTTCATGCTTCATGCAGGTAGGAAAATTTAAAGAAAATATTTTTTATGGTGCATAATCCGAGATTCAATCCGGGTAGCATCCAAGATGAGAGTCTCGAGATTTGCAAAATGAGGTCCGTTTCCCTTCCGCCCCCCACCCCCGTTCGACCCCCTGAACCTGAGAGAAAAGCCGGAGCCAGAGCATCGTCCTTTAAGCAGTACGTACCGGCTTGCATTCAAAGCTTGCACTATGGAGCTCGGCGTCTGCTTCTCTACTTTTTCTCTCGATTAGGTTTCTCTAGTAGTAGGAGTAATTAATTAATCCCTAAACGAATTAATCCTATTTATTCAATTAATATTATGTTAATTTACCATCGTGTTAAAGTTCAAAAATTCACTAAAAACAAAACTTACAATAAACTGTTAATTAGGTGAACAGTTTGGATATTTCTATTATCTATTATTATTACTATAATATCTGAATATTGGATTATTCCTTTGCTGTGTTCGTTATTGCCATGACAAGGTTTGAATGTAAGAAAAAATTAAAAAGTCCACGGGTCCAATTTATTGTAAATTTTGTTTAGACAGAATAGATTCCTATTAAATCACAGTGCCATTCATTACGAAGTTTGATACAACCTAGGCACTGAATACATACATCTATACATGTGACCTAGGTAAACTCAAACTTAAGACGTCAGCAAGGCTGGCCACATACAACCGTTTCTCTGAATTAATAATCTAAATTCATGTTTTAAACTCGGCGAGACCTTGCCTCCCGCATATATCCTTGAACAGTAGACTCATGATTCACGGTATATGCAAACGTCTATAAGGATGAGAAATTAATACTAATGGAAATCCTTCGCTCTACAAAATGAAAGGAGAATGCCCATTCTTGATTGCGCTTTTAGACGTTCGCGTCAATATTTCAAATGTTAAAAAATAATATTGATTATAGTACCTATGACATTTCAACACTAAATCGCTTCTTTTTTTTGGGTTGAATTTAAATTATAAAGATATAAAACTTGAATGAATACATAACCGTTTCCATTTTAATTTAATTGTTCCCATTATATAAAATAAACCATTGGTGGTAGAATTCAAATATACCAATCTTTTTAAAATAAAATGGTTAAATAATAATACGTGATAATAATTCGCAATGTGACATTCAAATATATTGCAGTTATGTAATCTTAATATTTCGTGTATGTATTCGTAGTTTATTCGTAGTTTATCAACCGATTTCCATACTGACATGTCCTTTATAATCTGATTTCAGTATGTGCTGTATGTCAATCTATTCAAATGTATGGAATTACGCGCGTTATACTTAAATCTTAAATATTCAGATCCGAAATCCAGTACGCTCGTCAGTATCATTCTGTAACATCGATCTGTGAAATTCATAATCCGATTTATTCAGAATGTAAGCAGGACATGATTACACTGTGTGGAATTCCGGGCATCTGAAAAAATAATAGGAATTCAAAATTGCTTCAAAACATCTGTGGGGGGGGGGGGGCAGCCTTACCTTAGTTACCATATTAAGAAATGTTCTCGTGCAAAATAATACCTTGTCAACAATTCACAATTATTTATTTACTTATCGAAACAAAAACAGTAAACAAAACAGCAAATTAATGTCATATGATGCCGATGTCATAGCTGAGTCAGACAACAGTATTGCAAGCAATGGCTACATCACAGACCTACTTTCAAAACAAAATTGCGACGTAATTTGTGATGATAACAAACAATTAATTATGCTAGAGGCTAGAGTTGTGATTAGGTTGTTAAAATAATAGAGTACTTTCCTAAAGTTAAATAAATTATTTAACTGAGGTTATTAAATAAAAAACAGTAAACGAGCGCTAATAATTACGTTCATTCATATTTTGTCGTTTTTTATACATTTTTAATGCTCCACGCATTACAATTACTAATAGCTAATTTTTTGACAATAGAATTTAAAAAGTGCAATTTTAGCCACAAATCGGTCATAACAGTAAAGCTATCAGTAATTCGAATTATATATTTGGTACGAAACAAATTGAAGCACAAAGTACGTTCTTAAATAAAATGTCTTCCCACAATATAATAAGTTAGGAGCTGAGGCGGCGCAGAGGGAGCGGTAGCGAATCCTGCCCCCCGAGTTCCGCAGTCTGCGACCAGTATGCCGCAGACTTGTCTGCGCCCAGGACTACCGACCTCCATGATCGGAGCCTCAGCACGGCGAGGCCGCGATGGCGTTCGAAGTCCGCCGGTAACCTTGGGGTTATCCTTTCGAGGGCTTACTCGGGGTGCCCAGCAATGGACACTTGGGGTGTGTGTAAGTAATAAAAAATCTAGGTGACAGAGACTCGGATTTATTTTCAACGTTTTCTTAAAATGAAACCTAGTTAGATCGATTTATCGCCCCCGAAACCCCGTGTATTGCAATTGCTCGTTCAAAGGTATTAGATATAATAATACAAGATATTCCTTTATCGATGTCTTACGAACAGTTGTATGATTTGAAGTTCTAAATGTCACGTTTGAACCACTCTCACAATATATTTAGTTTTAAATTTGACTAAAATAGAAATAAGTACAATGGCCCGACACGTAGGCGACAAATGGCGGCTACCAGATGTATATCTCGTTTCAAATAGCTTAGTCCAGACTCAGCTTAGAATTTTTAGTACTTACTAGTTCGGCACGCTCGCCAACTTGTACGAAGGAATTCAAATGTGCCCGGAGTTATATCCCTCTACGAAGTTTCATAAAGTTCGTTGTCCCTTATACCGACGTTTCTCTTGCTAGGAAGTACCCAGCGAAAAGAAGTATCATATTATTTACTCTGTGGTAGTACCCTACACTTTTTTTTTACCTGCGGAAATCCCTTCGGATACCCCCCCGCCGGCCCTACCCTTACCCTACCCTACCCTTATAAATTTATATTAATAAAATGGCGTAAGCGACAGTGGTCAATTTCAGTAATAGATGCAACACCAGTAATATCACTAGAACCATTGACTTCTATGTAACGATATATATATATATGTACGGTCTATGTACGGCATTCTACACAGCGCTCTCCAGACCCAAAGTAAGCAAAGTTTAACTAGCTTGTGTTATGGGTTTTAGAAAGCGGATAAACATACTTACTTAAATACTTTTTTGTATAAAAATGTTATACAAACATATTATGTACCTACATATTATACACAGAAAAACCTAGACCAATACAAATATGCATATTCATGCACACAAATATTAGCACTGAGCGGGAATCGAACCCACGACCTCTGACTTCGCAGTCGAAAGCGCCGCCGCTACGCCAATTATGGGAGCGACTGCTGTCTGACGTCACAACCCCGAAAAGACAGCCTGCATTAGATCCTCATCCGTTAATCAGTAGGTGTACAACTAAATTGAGGCGAATAGCCATCAACTAAGTGACCAGATTATTATTTTCGCGTCTTTACAGATGATATGCAAAAATAGGGCTACGTGACAAATATTTTTTATTTCGCACAGCTAGCCGGTCAAGTACGGAACAATATTTTTTCATCTCTCCTGTTCAGAAAGTTTAATTTTCATGGGTAGATAGCCGGCGGGAAAGTAGCTTATTTCATCCCTAGGGTGGAAAGTAAATTTTTTTACTTTTATATTCTTTAACATATGGAGTCCATGATAATGTAATTACGTCATATCACGACGCTTTTTTGTACATGGCTGCCTAAATTTACATCTCGTGAGCAACTCGATTACAATGTAACCGATAGATTCGATTTTCAAAACTTTTCTAATGTTGGCAGTATGTACGTGAATTTCAGAGTACTTTTTTTCAGTATGTATTAAAAGAAATAATAATTTAAGTTTGATAAAGAATTAGCGGAAGAACGAGATTCAATATAAATAAATGCCTTGTTTCGGAAGGGGATTCCAGAGATATTAATTTAACTCCCGATGGTATTTAAGAACAGGCAAAAGCTGTTGTTAATCATCTATTTTCAAATTGTTCTAATTTTACTTTAAATTTTAACTTATAATCAATATACTTACCTGTTTCATTAAATTTGTGTCGTGTAGTATTTTATTTTCCTCACCTAGTCGAAATGAAAAGTACAGTGTTTACCACGGGTGAATGTCACCATTACACCCTCGAACTATTGGCGCTCTTACTTCGTTCGAGCGCCAGAAATATCTCGGATGAAATGGCTGACTTTCAACCCTTGTGTACCAATCTACTATTAAAAGCCGTATTGCAGGTAACTTTAAAAGTAAAAAACGCGATTAACGATTTATTTTAATGTTCTATAATTAACCAGCTGAGTGTATGAGGCCCAATAAGATCTTTCAGGCCCAAGCCAGCCTCACATGCTGATTGACGGACAAGGCTCTAATGTAAGCTTTGCTCTCGGTGTTGGGGGTAAAAACCAAGATAACCAATCCATAAGGAAAGTAGGAGTACGAGAACGGACCCCCGAAGTGTAAGCTTTGAAGCCCGGGCTTGCAAAGTTGCAACGGAGTTTACGTTGGCTTGCAGCTGAGGTTGACTTGAGCCACGAAAATCATGTTGGGCCCCATACACCCACTGCACTGTTCCAGTAGATCTTTTATTATCAATAGCCCATATCGGTACAAGTAATTGCTTTATTGTATGTAAATCACATACATTATGAGTTACAGATAAAACATTTAAAAATGTAATCAGATAAGAAAAATAGATTTCGTTGAACTTTAGAATTAGGAGGACCATTAAAACGAGAAAAAAAGTAGCTAATACATAATATTAGCTTGTAATGTTTCCGTGTCATTATAAAATATAATTGCTTTGCAAGGCAGATTAATTAAAGCCTTGAGGAGTTTGACTGAGGAAGTTAAGTTAAGAGGAACTAAGATATATTTCTAGAGTTCTGTACATGGAGGGTAATCCAACGGAACCCTATAACTAAGGCCTACGCTATAGTTGACGGATACTCCGTCGCACGTCGTGGATCTTCCGCATCGGAACGCCAATACATGTTATGCACAGAAATAGCGACGGAGCGACCGATTAATTTTCGTAGGGCTAAGGCCTACGCTGCACTCGACAGAAATCGTAGGTCGAGTATAGTGGGGTACTTCCCTGTTCCCAAGTCAGGCAGTTCCAATTTGTACGCGAACTTCTCTGAACCGTAGCAAAAATAACTACAAATTTTCCTACTAAGTGGCGAGTGAGGTTTCTAAATTAACTAACTATCCACCTTGGTATAGATCTACTTTTCGAAAGTTGTAAAAATTTGGCAATAAAAAATCTTAAAAAACATGAAAAACCATGCCGTTGATAACAAAGGGTCAATTTTCTGCTAATTTAATGCTATTTAATACAAACGTATCAAGTAATAAAAGGGAAAATAAATGGCTTTAGATGCGTACACGCAATATCCTGCACGCAGTGTCTGACGTCATTGTGTAGGTTGACAAACTATTTTACCATTCGGATGACTTCTAATTAACATTTAAATGCCATTTCAAATTTAATATTTAAGTTTTCAGTAACTACCTTCTCGCCTAGGCTTCGACCGGGAAAATTAATTATTTAGCCATCGACTATCATGTATAATATACAAGCTGTTTAGAACAAAATTATTGTAATGGTTCCAAGGTGAAGCGAAGCCGCGGCAGGGGGAAATTCTCAAAAATCCTCCCTTAGTGGATACATACATTTATTTACAACCAGAAGAAGTTATTAAAAATTTCGTGCTTTTTACTTTAAAAATGACGGACTCCCATACATTCCTTCCCTGATGTTACCCATTTATGGGCGAAATTTCCTAAAATATTTCCTTAGTAGATATCTACAGATAAAATATAAAAGGCAACAACTGTAAAAAAAATATGTTTGTACCCTCAGTGGCTTCGTTTTTACGTTGATAAAGTGATAAAATGAAACGAATTCATAGCTAACAATATCAGTGAATTTGCACCGAAAATAAAACTAACACTTGCAAATTCCTGCAAACGTGCTAAAGCGTGGTGCGCTCACCGTGCGTAACAATTAGGGCGCGACGCTACCGCCATCGCTCGGCACGTTCATTAATTAAACAAGATAAATAAGTGCTGGACATCACGACATGTACAACTCTTCGTATAGTGACAACAGTTTCACAACTTTTTGCTGCTATTTAAGCGTGAGAAAGTTGTGAGAAATTGTGACGTTGATAGAGATGGAACGTTCTATTTAAGTTGAGCGACTCTATCGTGCTATAATAATATGATCCCGAATATCTTGGTGGGGTCTACTAAAATTGTCGGGGTAAGAGTCAACCTCACCTGCAAGGTGATACCCCTGCTGATTGAAGGACGAAGCTCTGGCCAAACCCGGCTGCATCCAACGCTTGCACTTTGGATTCCAGGGGTCTACTCTTCTACTCCTTTCTAAGTTTCCTTTATATTTTTACCACATTACATTTCCCAGCCCCTACAGTAAAGCCCGTGCTATAGCCTCGTCCGTCAATCAGCAGGTGTATGCATGGCTTGCATGCAGGTGACGCTGGCATGAGTCCCGTAGATCTTTGTGGGATCCCATACACCCTAAGTCAGTTCAAAAGTTATGAATAATAAATAAATAAATAAATATTCTAGGACATTCTACACAGCGCTTTCTAGACCCAAAGTAAGCATAGTTTAACTAGCTTGTGTTATGGGTTCCAGAATGCGGATAAACATACTTAAATACTTTTTTTTTGTAAATACATACATATTATACATAGAAACACCCAGACCAATGCAAATAGACATATTCATGCATACAAATATTTGCACTGAGCGGGAATCGAACCCGCGCCCCCTGACGTAACAGTCGAATGCACTACCGCTACGCCACAGAGGCCATCAGATGTCTATATCGTGTAAAGATAACGCTATGATGATTCCACAGACTTCTTACTTAATATAGTGAATTAAACTGATGTTGATCAAAATTTAAAAAGCCGAGTTGATAACGACCGTACTATAGCAAATTACTATCACAGATATAACAAACCATTTTCTTGAATTCCTTTAGCACGCTCCGGTAGTCTCGCTCGCAGTTTTCAACATTGTATCCTCCATCTTGTATATAAATATTAAACAGAGTTCTTCTGGCCATAAGCGGTTATTATTATAGCTCCACTTGTTTGAACACAAATAATATGTTAATATGGTTCTGTGAAAACCCGCAAGGTCGTAAATGTAGATAATTTGTATATAATGCAACTTTGTATGATAGCAGCTATTTTACAACCCTACAAGAAAGGGCCTTATACCTTTATATAATTAAAAAATGTGCATGTATAAACCAACCGTAAGAGTAGATAGCCGCAACCGGCGAGCATGTATGAAAACAACTATGAAACTTGACGAAGCAAAAGGTGTATGTCACCATCGTAGCAAGTGGTAACATGTGGTCTCTGCCTACCGCAATGGGAAAGATCATAGTTAGAATATTCCCCCTAGAAAGAGACTAGTCGCGGGTTCAAGTCCCGCCCTGGATGTGGAGTTTTTCCGACTTCACTTTATATGTAATGTATGATTCTTTTAAAGAAGTATTCTCGAAACCGCTCTATTAGCAATCACCCAAAAATGGTTTCGCAATTCATGCATTTATAATCATTAAAATTGTGTTAAGTGCGAAAAAGAAGAATGTCAGCTTTAAAAAACTGTTTCTCTATTTCCTAGCTTTTATAATTTCGAACAGCCGGTCTAATAAGTCTTAGTAATGAACAGCAGAAAATGCAGGAAGAAAAATTTATCCATTAGTTACGCCACAGAATCAAAATTGTGTCACAGTGGGACACACGTGAAATCTATCAGCCGACAAAACTAAAAACTCATAACCACATCCTACTATTCAATACCCCATTGCAGTGAATTGTTGACTATACCTATACGTCTCCTAATGTTCGCTATTGCACCGGTATCTACGACTAAAACGGATGATCAATAGATAACCGTTAAAAAATAAATACAACGCGCCAAACCAAATTCCAATTAAAAAATTAAAAGAGCCGGAACGTAAAATGAAAACACCAGCAACATTTAAAAAAATGTTCCAATTTCGAATGAAGTCCCCTGGTGGTTGTCATACAAACAATCTGTGACCTAGTTGTCTATGGGCTACATAATATGGCGTAACAATCGTGTCAGCGATTCGCGATGTTTACTCGACGCGATGGTTGTAAAAATATTGTGAAGCATTGTAATATAAATGGCGATTAACAAGTGATTAGAATAAGAAGGATATACGCGAATAGGTCAACAACTTGACACGCTCTCTGCTCACTTTTAATATAGTGACGGTCAATGCATATTAAGTTGTCTTCTTTCCGGTCAACTGATGCGGTCGAAATGGTAGATGGTATAATCTGAAGTCTAAATGATTTAAAAGGTGCAATTTGACAGCTGTAGTTTATGGTTGGGTGTCTACTAATCGATAGTGAGAATCGAAGTGGTTACATTCGATTAATGTTAAGCACATTATGCGATCGAAGTGTGCAAGTGATAAAAAATAAAACAAAATATTAAAATACATTATTTATATAAAAAGTTTTAACTGCACCTTTTTTTTTTTTTTTGTATCGTGCGGAAGTCCCTTCGGATACCCCCCCCCCCCCGCCGGCCAGCGGGGGCGGTTATGTCGGGCTTGCACCGACTAAAACCGCACGCCGTCTCGGGTCTTCAGACGCCGGGGTGTAAGGTTACCCATAGAGCATATCAATCGCACCCCGGCTGACCCTGGGCCATCTCACCACTAACAGCATCGCTCATCCTGTCTCCTCTGAAAAACTAGATAATATATATTTTCCCACGAAAGTAAATTTCCTGCGCTTGAATAGACGTCGTATGAAGTTAAACATTAATTTAGGAGGATATCCTATTGCCGTATTTTGTCTTAGGTAGGTATTTACCCAAACTAAGGTTGCACTACTGCACAAGGTGTACGTAGTAGTAGTAGGTGTAAGAACAGGACGAATGAGGTTTAATCTTAATCAAATGAACTTAAAAAGCCCGCTAAATGATATAAATTATTACGGGATGACCGCTATATGAAACACTTGATAAAAAAAGCCCGCTGAGTTTCTTGCCGAAGTGAGTTTCTTCTCAGTACGGCGGCGGCGGCGGCGCGGCCACGTTTCAAACCATTGCGGCGCGCGGCGGTGGTCCATTTACTATATACTATATATATATATTCATTTATCTTTGACATTTTGGAAGTGCCGTTTGTTAATACTAGTCTATACAGTATAAATGATGTTTTAATTTGACTTAGGAAGTACTGTTATGCATACATTCAACCATAGATTTTGTATAAAAGTTATGGTAAACACAATGTGCAAAGGTAGAGTCACAGTTTACCTATGAGGTAGAGCCAAGAGGTATGTCTTTCTCTACATTAACCAATGACTTCTATGTATACTAGACTGACTGTTCAGATCAAAGAAATTGGTATAGATTTTTGGACGCTTCTGTACACAACTTTGGCGCCACTTTTTGTTGCTGTCATGGCCACAGATTATATTAATTTTTTTTATGCGATTTTATATGAGTCGACGCCTGACATCTGTAAAGTAGTGTAAGGGCGCCAAAATTATGAATCTATGGTGCGGTGTCAAGTTTTTATATTTTTTATATTTTTTTTATATTTAGGACACGTCAATTTGACTTCACCTCGCCTGATGGTAAGCTGAAGGTAACGTCTCAGGAAAGAGGGTCTCCATTACATACATGTACCATATTAATAATGGTGGCACTCAGCTTGACGGCCTCATCAGAAGAGGATTGTCGTCGCAGCACCACGTGACACCCACCGGTCGCACTAGTGCTGCGACCACAATCCCCCTGCTCGGCTATGCACTTGCTGACCCCTGAACGCAATCAAACCGAAGTTGGATTACTATGGAGGGTTTTTCGCATTCGTACCCCTCCCCCGTTCCCGCCTCACCCCTGAAGTGTGACATACATTTAATTTGAACAGCTGGTCTAGTATACATATAAGTCATTGATATTAACTGTGTTCTTTTTCATTATTTAGGTAAATTGGATTGCAATAAAAACTCGTGATACTCTTGTTCAATCGTGTTCAATTTGTGGTTTTAAAAGCTAGACTAAATTAAGAAGCTGCAACAAATACCTATCCACACGAAGCATTTTCATCTTCCTGTTTTTCCCTTTTTGTCAACTCCCTCCTCCCTAATTGCATCCCTTTTGCAATTTTGGAACTCATCTAACATGGCTATTAAAGAACAAACTGCCGATGACACGTAATGTTTCTACATGACACAAACAGTATTATTTACCTACTTATTATCTAGCACGCATTTGCACGATACACTTAAATAATAGAGACAAAAATGCATGTGTTCTACCTAATACAATTTTTTACGCTCTGTCTACTTTTAAAACTATGTCTTTGCAATCTTTAAATGGATGCTCAGTATTGCTATATCAGAAACTTATTATAATTGAAGTAATCATTCTTATAACATAATATCACACACGAAATAGTTACATATTCTCATGGAATTATACGATTACAACAAAGCGCTCTAAGTCGTTGAGAAATTTAAATTACAAAACGAAATATAAAAACAAAATCTCAGCACAAAATATTGTAACCGGTGGTGTGACGTCACACTCACAAGATGGCGACCACGATCATGTGTGCCTAGAGTTAGGTAAAGTGCAGTGACCCCGGCCAATGTTAATGTCAGTGCTTACGACTACCGCTAGCGAGATGTATTGACGAACTGTGGATTTATGACTAGGGTGCCGGCTGTACGTACTTAAGTTTGCTTCAGAACCATTAGTTATACGGCCATAAAATTCGACAAACAATAAATTACTTGCAGGAAAAAGTAATATTGGAAGCTGTACATACCATCTAGAAGTTACTTTGTTTATATCGACATAAACGTACAGTCGCCCTCAAAATCAGCAAGTCCTCAAAAAGCTGTTATTCTATACTAGCTGTTGCCCGCGACTACAGCCGCGGTGAGCCCCAGGTCAAGGTATTTTTCCTGCTGCAGTCTCGACCTTAACTTGTATCATAATTAAGTATTTTCAAAAGTAACAGTATTATTTTTGATAAATTTGAGAATCTATACTTACTTCTATACTAATTTACATTTTGACGGCCTCTGTGGCGTAGCAGTTGTGCGTTCGACTGCTATGTCAGGGGGCGCGGGTTCGATTCCCGCCCAGTACAAATATTTGTATGCATGAATATTCATATTTGCATTGGTCATATGTATGTTTTTACAAAAAAAAATAGTGCAGATTTGCCTCTGACTATGAAGTTATGCATTGAAATAAAACTGTTTTCAACGGATTCTATCGCGATTTATCTGATGTTATGTTATTATTTACATTGAACCCGAAGTTTGGAATATACCACCAGCTTGGGACCCAGTTACTCATTTAACTCATTTAAAGAAAAATCAAAATGCAACAAGACTTCAGGACACTTTGAGCTCATTCTCTGTAAATAGTACCACCAACAATTCAGTATAGTTCGGTTACTTTGAGATGACTTACACTCTCTTTGGTCTCCCCGAGATCATGGCTGCTGAAAATCAACCGAAACGTCGGGTTCAATGTAAATAATAATAATGACATCATATAAATCGCAATAGATTCCTTTAAAAATAGTTTTATTTCACTGTGTGCCATTCGCGAAAACTTAAAGCCGACAATATAATATATAATAATGAAGTTATGATCAATAATAATTTAAATTGAATTTTCTCTACCACTTGCACGGCTTGCGCCACAGCTGTAATAGTGTGAAGATATAATATAGCCATTTTTGCTAACCAAACCCTTAGAGAATGTTCATGTGAAATTTCAGCAGTTTCTTTTGCTTTTCAGCTGATTGTTTGTGTTAGTGTTCAGTCACTTTTGAAGGCGATTGTAGGTGCTAACAGAACTGCGGCATTAAAATCCATATAATGTCTAAAGTTGATACGCGTCGGTTTAAACTGATCCTTCTAAACTATTCTAAAACAATATTTCTTAATGAAATGTCGGTGATCTAAACCAGAGCTTTCCGGTAGAGTAAATACTCACTTTTAGACTTAAACATTCAGGCTGATGCCCTAATATTGAAGATTTTAAGCAGCTTTGGCACTATCGTAAAAAGTAAAGATAGTAGTAGATATAACTCAATTTTTAGAAAAGTTGGGATACTTTTAAATATACAAAATAGCTTAATAGGGGCTCACATTATTTGGTTTGAGGAGTAACAAACTTAGTTTTATCTGGGTGTATGGAGGCCTCATCAAGATCTTTGGAGCCCCATCCAACGTCACCTGCTAGTGTTGATTAAAGGACGAGGCTCCGGCACAAGGATTCGCTCGGGGTTGGAAGATCAGACGGATCAGAGAGAGAGAGAGTAAGAGAGTGGATTCCGGACTCCAAAGTACAAGCTTTGGCTGCAATCATCATCAGATAAGTTTTTGTTTCACCAAAAAGGCCAATAATAAATTAAATCTCTTAATAGAATGTTTATGAATTCATTGTATTGGAATTTTAATTTTCAACTAGTTTCAGTCAGGCTTAAGGTGTAATTGACGGCCTCTGTGGCGTAGCGGTAGTGCATTCGACTGCTACGACAGGGGGCGCGGGTTCGATTCCCGCTCAGTGCAAATATTTGTATGCATGAATATGTCTATTTGCATTTGGTCTGGATGTTTCTATGTATAATATGTATGTATTTACAAAAAAAAAGTATATAAGTATGTTTATCCGCATTCTAGAACCCATAACACAAGCTAGTTAAACTATGCTTACTTTGGGTCTAGAAAGCGCTGTGTAGAATGTCGTAGAATATTTATTTATTTATTTATTTATTTATAATTTTTATTTTTTTTATTTTATTTAATTAGGAAAACAAACAGTATCTTACAACTAATTGACAACTGTTAAAACAACTGTAAACCATTTACGTGTTTTCGCATGAGCATATTTAGTGCTTGCTTATAAAAATGTATGTTTTTGAAACATTTAAAACATTACACAACTTCACGCCTGCATCCCCGAAGGGGATTCGCCAGATATGTTGAACATTTATACATAAAAAAAAAAACAAAAATACAGTCAGAGAACCGATTCAAACCACTTTTTAGAGATAAAGCGACTATAGGAGGATGGACTTGTGTTAAACAGATCTAATTCCGGATGGTTTCCCAATTTATTAGTACAGTCAGCTGCTCTTACAAGAAATGAGCCATTTCGGTAATTAGTGGTACCTTTTTTTTTTTTTTCGTGCGGAAATCCCTTCGGATACCCCCCTGCCAGCCAGCGGGGGCGGTTATGTCGGGCTTGAACCGACTAAAACTGCACGCCGTCTCGGGTCTACAGACGCCGGGATGTAAGGTTGCTCATAGAGCATAGCCCTCGCACCCCGACTGACCCTGGGCCATCTCCGGTTTCCAGATGGCTCCCTCGGGTTTGGGAACCACTATGTCCCCGTCTTGCCCCGGTTTGGGGGAGGGGCGCTAGTCGCCCCACCGTCCCGGCCTGCTTCTGCTGGGGTGACAGGCGGCCTCATCCGCCACCCCCAGGCCTGCGCTCATGGAGGACGGAGGTCGTTAAGCGACCTCCGGCGCCTGAGTCGCCTGCGACGCGCGGCGAGCAAGTTGCGGACTCGGCGGGCCGGGAGAGTTCTAAATCTCTCCCGGGCGCGCTCCGCCATCTCCTTCGCGAGTATTATATGCTCGCAGAAGGAGGTGGCGGCGGCCCACGCGCTCGCGCTCCGCACCATTGCCGCAATCATGCTGCCGAGCGAGAGGACTCCCACCCCGATGGCTGCCACGAGGTAATTAGTGGTACCTCGAGGGACGTGAAGCGGAATTTGTAACATTTTTTTTATCGTGCGGAAATCCCTTCGGATACCCCCCCGCGTGCCAGCGGGGGCGGTTATGTCGGGCTTGAACCGACTAAAACCGCACGCCGTCTCGAGTCTACAGACGCCGATCATGCTGCCGAGCGAGAGGACTCCCACCCCGATGGCTGCCACGAGGTCACGCCTCGGCGCCTCCCACGCCGGGCAGTCCGCCAGCGTGTGCAGCCCTGAGTCCTAGCTCGCGTCGCAGTGATGACACTCAGGCGTTGGCTCCTTCCTGATCCGATGCAGGTGGTCCCCGAAGCACCCCTTCCCGGAGATCACCTGCGTCAGTCGGTACGAGAGGCTTCCGTGTCGCCTCTCCAGCCAATCCTCCATGATGGGCCTTACCGCCGCTATTTGTAACCTAACAGATCTTGTAGGAACTCTGAATTGCAATTTCTCAAGAAGGTAAGGAGAATCTATTTTGCTCTGTGCTATTTTCACTAAACATGTGATATCAGCGCTTACCCGTCTTTCTTGAAGTGGCAACAAATGTTGTATTTTGCATCTCTTAAAGTAGCTATCGTCGTATACCCTGCACTTAAATTGCAGATATCTAACAAATTTTTATTGCACTGATTCCAATCTTTCAATGTAAACATCGTACTGTGGGTTTCAGACTTGTGAGCAATAATCAAGGATGCTGCGGACATATGAGCAATAAAGTATTTTAGCCGGCTTTACACTTGTGAACTGAGAGCACGACCTTATCACGAAACCTAACATTCTATTAACTCTGATGGCAATGGCATCGATATGGTTTTCATATGTTAATTTAGAATCATGTATTACTCCTAAATCGCGAAATTTCGTTCACTCTCGCGAGTGCCACTCCTTTCAGAAAATAGTCAGATTTATATATTGTAGGTTTGCGAGAGAAAGTTATTGTATAACATACAAAATAGTAGATTGTTACACAAGGGTTGAAAGTCAGCCATTTCACCCGAGATATTTCTAGTTCGAGGGTGAAATGGGTGACATACACCCGAGTTAAACACTCTACTTTTCATTTCGACTACGTGAGGAAATTCAAAAACTACACACACATTTAATGAAACAGGTATATAGATAATTAGTTAAAATTTAAAGTAAAATTGGAAGAATTGTAAATAGATTATTAACAACAGTTTTTGCCTGTTCTTTAATCTCATCGGGAGTTAAATTAATATCCATGTCACTGGAATCACTTTCCGAAACCATTTTTAACCACAATTAACACAAGGTATTTATTTATATTGAATCTCGTTTTCCCTCTAAATATTTAGTGGAATTAAATTGTTTTTTTTAATACTGAAAAAATAAGTTATAATTCTCGTACATACTGCCATCATTACAAAAGTTTTAAAAATAGAATCTATAGTATTTACGTCATCTAGGTATTGTCAGTTAATTAATCATTTTAATTAAAAATTGTAAGTTTGAAATCATCATTCAGTTTTAACACAGAGTATACGTTTCACGTTAGCAATAGCATCCATACTTACGTCTTTCTTTTTGGGCATAAAATAGCATGGCTCGTCAATTATGTATTTACTGCTTCTACAGAAGCTTATAACTATACAAACATACTTAGGTCTAGAACCTCAATAGATTCCCTTAATTTCCCTCGGGAGTCTAATGCCCCTTATGTAGGAGGAATTTATGGGATTTCCAATCATAAATTCAACTATTTATATTATATATTATTTATATTATTATTATATATTTATAGACTTCAGACTATTTATATGGATGCGGAGATCCTTGGGGGAGGCCTATGCCCAGCAGTGGGCGTCGTTTGGCTGACATGATGATGATGATGATAATATAGACGAGCTGACGTGGGTATTTCTCTTCGCTTCAATCCTTGTATATTATAGTGGAACAACAAATCATAATTCCTTTATTTGAAGCCTAAATTGTCCTGCGTCGTCATTTACAATCATATAAAAAAAAAAAAAAATTGCACAGATTGAAATAAAATTATGTTCAACGGATTCTATAGCTGTCCTTTTGATGTCAGTTTATTATTTACACTGAACCCGACATTTCGGTGGCTTTTCAGCAGCCATGGTCACGGGGAGATTGAAGATGGTGGTTGCCTCACAGTTTACTGAAATTGAAGGGATGTAGCAAAGGAGAGAGAGGAGTGGAAAGATAATTGGAGAGATGTAGCAAAGGAGAGAAAGGAGTGGAAAGATTTAAGGGAGGCCTTCACCCAGCAGTGGGATAAAATGGGTTAAATAAAAAAATGTATAGCCTGCTGCACTACCCGTGTGAAATACAGATCTCGTTCCCACAACCCCCAGGAACCGATTCCCGTGAATAAAAGGGAACCTTTAGGTTATTCCAGACTATAATCTATCTCTGTGTCAAATTTCTTTCAGATCCATTCAGCCATTCCAGCGTGCTTGAGTTACAAACATCCATCTAAACTTTCGCATATATAATAATAGTCGTAAGAACTAAAAGATTACATTAAACTATAGTTACTATAGGTCCACCTTACACCCCAGCGTCTGTAGACCCGAGACGGCGTGCGGTTTTAGTCAGTTCAAGCCCGACATAACCACCCCCGCTGGCCGGCGGGGGGTATCCGAAGGGATTTCCGCACGAAAAAAAAACAAAAGGTACTAGGTCATATTAAACTTGTATTTGTGAAAAAATATTGAATTATAAACGACTAAGGTCGGATTTCACTAGCGAAAATAACCGCGTTCAAGCCAAACTAGACTGCGTTATCACATTTTACTCTATGAGTATTATTGGATATAACGTGAAAACCCGATTTAGTTGAAAACACAATTAGTTTCACTCATGAACTCACATAATTTTGAACTTCATCAATAAATGCAGAAGCACACAAACTATCGCTAATTTCGCTCAAATTTCAGAAACTTATCACGATCACTCAGGCGATTTATGTTCAAAATTTGTAACATTGCAAGATATCAGAGGCTGCTGAACGCGTAGATCTATTAATATTAGCACTACAATATTTCAACCCCCAATTTGTTGGTATGGTTGGTATACCTATTTGTCATACACAGTGTTTGTTTACTAGAGTTTTATTCCCTAAGTCTAATATAAAATAATAAATAATATTTTAAGACATTCTACACAACGCTATCTAGAATCAAAGTAATCATAGTACTATATATACCTATATATATATATATATATATATATATATATATATATAACATAAAATAACATAACATAACTTCACGCCTGTATCCCCGAAGGGGTAGGCAGAGGTGTATTACACACCCACGATTCGCCAGTTATGTTAAGGTCCCAATGTAATAGGGGGCGAGCCTATTGCCATCTACCGGGCACATTATTAAGCGAACGATAATTAACATTTATCAATGCACACATAACTACGAAAAGTCAGAGGTGTGTGCCCGGGGCAACTGGGGATCGAACTCGAGACCTCGTCTCTGCAGTCCGTTACGTACGCCACTGGGCTATCACCGCTTAACGTTATTATAATAGACATATTATAATAAACGTATACTTATTGGGTGGGACTTGCCACCAAACTAAACCAACCTCACCTGCAAGCTGGTACACCTGGTGATTGACGGACGAGGCTCTGGCGCGGGGTTTCCTCTCGGGGTTCGGAGGTAAGACGGCAGTCGCTCTTATGAAGGCCACGGAAGAGTAGGCGGACCCCGGACTTCAAAGTATAACTTTAGATGCAACCGGGACTAATACTGTTATGATGTTGATATTTTTCAATAAAATTACGACAGTAATTATCCTGTGTTATGAAAAAAATCTTTGAGGTCCTGTGTAATCTCTGGCCGTTATGCTAATGTAAATTAATGTAACCGCTTGTCATAAAGCGAACCTTTACCACATTACTGTTACAAAAACTGGTATTGCTACATGCACATTTTGCCTGATCGATTTGCAAAAACTGCCCACTGTGTTGCGACAGTTTACGAAAATCACTTACAATCAAGCAAGTCGTTATTTTTTATTACTAAGCTGACAAACTCACTACGACAAGCCTACTGTGAACTTTTTATTACTTAAAAAAATGTAGGGCACGTCAATATGATTTCACTTCGCATGCTAAGGTAAGCTCACAGCTTGACGGCATCAGATGCTTTTCCGGAATTATAGGATATATTGTAAAATGTTATAAAGCCAGCATTTGTGCAGTCAGTTTTCATTTCATTTATTTATTTCGTGAACACAGGTTAATATAGATGTTTACAGGGTGCTTTGGTACATACTATGTTCCGCCGATTGGCATACAAAATAACATGCATATATTAAATTTATTACAATTTACATTTATTACACATAAATTTATTATTATTTATATTATTTTATTACTTATTTTATTATTTATATTTACATTTATATATATAGTCAGACAGTTCTTATTTTATTACCAACCACTATCTAAATTTTGGGAATTCAATCAATTCGTATCATAATTTAGAGAATTTAATTTAACGTGAATTTCAAATGTAAAATTTCTTCAAAATAGGGCAGATATATGATAATATATTAATGTCAATTTTAGTATAGTTATTGATTAGATTCTTAGATGTCAATTAATTAGTACGAGTACGAGGAACCCAGCTTGAGGGTTCGTGGCTAAGTGGCAACCGAGTAGTTTAACACATTGCAAAGTTAAGCAATAGTGGCTAGAACAGTGTTAGGATGGGTGACTGTTCTTAACACATTGAGACTCTTCCGTGCCTCAAAGAGCACGTTAAGCCGTCGGTCCCGGTTGCCATACGAACATCTGTGGCATTCGTCACGGGTAGTTGGAGCGCTAAAAAGTGCAACAATCTGGTCTAAGTACAGAACTTCGATATCGATATCGAATATTCGAATATATTCGATATCGAATTTTAATCTGCGACTGTCAAGCGGCAAATGAGCTATTCATGTCCGCTTGGTAGTCAACGTCTTCTCTTCCAAAAATCTTTAACACACCTAATCAATAAAACAAATGATAAAAAATCCGTTCCCGCAGGGGGAACGCACAGGTAGATTTCGTGAAGCAATTAATATTATTTTATTAACATGTTTAATTTTTTTTCTCGAAAACGGTAACTTTTAGCGAAAAACTTTTCAGACATTTATTTTAGACTTCAAAATGGCCTTTTTTTTTTTTTTTTTTTTTTTTTTTTATATTTGTTCCGTCAATTGACTGCACCCCGCTGGATGGTGAGAAGCTAGGGTGAAGTCCAGAAGATATGGGCCACCATCCCAGATGCTGACGATCCCAAAATGGTAGCCCCTACCTTGACGGCCTCAAAAGATGCTTTTTCACGCCCCGCTTGAAGAACCCGGGATTGTAAGAAGAAGGAAACACGTGCGCGGGCAGAGCATTCCAGCTCTTTATCGTGCGACAAAGAAAGGAAGCACCGAACCGCTGAGTTCGGGACTGAATGGTTTCCACCGTGTGCGGATGGCATCGCAGTCCAGCACGTGTTGTTCTGGATCGAAATGGAGAAGGTGGGATCAGTTGAAAGAGCTCGTCAGAACACTCGCCGTGGTAGAGGCGGTAAAATACAGCCAGAGAGGCAAGGTCTCTACGCAGCTGCAGAGGTTCCAGGCTGTTGGTAATCGCTGGACTCCCAATGATACGGATGGCACGCCGCTGCAATCTGTCGAGAGCGTCTAATAAGTACTTTGCGGAGCCGTCCCAGAGATGAGAGCAGTATTCCACGCAGGGGCGAATTTGTGTCTTGTACAAAAGACACCGCTGCTCAGGCGTGAAAAACCGTCTCACCCTGTTCAGAACTCCGAGTTTTCGTGAAGCTGTTTTGATGACGCTCTCGATGTAGTTTTTATTGTTCAGTTTGCAGCGAACGTCCATTCCGAGCATGTTAAGGTGGTCTTGCAGTGGTAGCGGTGTGTTCTGAAGAGTTGGGAGAGGAAGGAAGGAGGATACTTTGGCTGTGAACGCGGACGCTTGTGTTTTCTTGGCATTGAACTCGACCAAGTTCTCAGACCCCCATTGGGAAATGCGGGTCAGGACCTGGTCGAGCTCAGTGACAAGTTGTCGTCTGTTTTCTTCAATATCGGTCCGCTTGGCCGCAGGGTGTCCGTAGTGGGGTGTGTGTTGGGTAACCTCCTCGAGTGTCGCTCTGATTCCGATCCCGCTGCAGTCCGGGGGGAACGGAATCGGAGCGGCCGGTACACCCTGGGCGGCGGTCAATGGCTTCCCCTTCACCCCTTCATAGGGTTGGCATTGATCGTCGGCCAATACCCAACGTGGCGGGAACACATCGCTCTCCGTACTCCTCTGCTTTCAGAGGAGACAGGATGAGCGATGCTGTTAGTGGTGAGATGGCCCAGGGTCAGCCGGGGTGCGAGGGATATGCTCTATGGGTAACCTTACACCCCGGCGTCTGAAGACCCGAGACGGCGTGCGGTTTTAGTCGGTGCAAGCCCGACATAACCGCCCCCGCTGGCCGGCGGGGGGGGTATCCGAAGGGATTTCCGCACGATAAAAAAAAAAAAAAAAAAAAAAAAAGGGTGTCCGTAGTATCCCCCATGCAGAGTGCTATCGTCTGCATAGCAATGAATGCTGCCAGTAGACAGCATGTCATTGATATGCAGAAGAAAGAGAGTGGGTGATAGGACGGACCCCTGAGGTACGCCTATCGATTAAAAATGTTTCCGACTGCAAGAATGTTCACTGGTTAGAAGTTATGATTTTTTTTCCCAAAAAATTTTGGTTTTTCCCCCCTCCACTTTTAGTTAAAGTTTTAATTTTATAGATTTATAAAAAAAAGTTGTTGGTATTCATGTATACTATGGGATAAAATTAGGACGGTTCGAATATCTTTCATGGAACGTGAAATTTTGAGGAAAAATTGATTTCACAAAAAGTGAGGCCCTACCGTCCCCTTAGGCCGGATTCCACCCGTTCCCGAACTTAAACTAAGTTTACACCCAAGAAATTTTTGACCGCAGTTTGAAAGCGAAAATGCGACCGTGAGAGTGCCGCAAATTTTGGGAAGTGGAACCATACATACATACATATATATATATATATAAACTTTTTGACCAGTGGTCATTTCGGACTTAGGGGGTCATGACTAGACCTCCTATGAAGATTTTTTTTTTTAAATTCGACAGTAGTCAAGAAACCAATAGGTAGATCGATTTCATCGAAATCTACCTAAAAAGGATCATGCTCTCCATATCGCCAGTGTGTTGTGGAGGACAGATGGCAGTCTCTTCATGGAAAATATCGAAGATCGGCGATTTCGTACTTAGACTGAAAGCTAACCCCAACTGAGTTGGGATAAGGGTCGGAGGATGATGAGTGCGGATAAAGAAACGATCAAAAAGCCGCTCCTACATGGATTTGCGGTACATGAAGCTACGATATGCTGGCTGCGAATAGAAAACTGTACCTCGCAACTCCGCCTAATACTCAGCTTCAGGTGTGCTATACCTTTGTCAACCCTGTGAAAACCCTTTAAAATCTCATTGAAGTATCCTTGACTGTAATCGGCTGTGGAAACTATAGCAACCGCTCAAGGAATTTCCTTTCGTTTCACGTAACACGTGGCAACGATGCGAGTTAATTTGCTACCTTGCTACACACAATAATTTCTCCACGATGATGATTTATCGGTCCCGGGGTTGTCTGAAAAATAAAAATATTATCAACTAGTTAGTTTGTGTAGTTAGTTTTGACAACCCTGCTGGAGAACGGCGATGCTGAAGCGAAGTGGAGCAGTCAAAAGCAGTGCACTAACAATGAGATCTGTGGATGCTGTAGGTACAGTCGCCATCAGTATTAACTTAACCAATTCCAAGTTACCGACCACCTTGACTCTGAAACTTTACACAAAATAATAAACACAAATTGATTAATGTTTTTTTTTCATATCTCTAAAGCAACATTAAAGTAAGTAGCCCCAAACCTACCGCCCTAGGCTCCAACTTACTTCAGTCTATTGGTAAATCCGCCACTAATTTACGGATTTTTCTCGGGAGGTCAGACTGCAGTTGCTCCCGTAAAAACCAAAATCAGCCAATTCAAAAGCAGGAGTAAGATTAAGTAAACCCGGGCTGTGAAATATAACCGGGAACAACGCGGTTGTTGAAGTCATTCAAACATTTTTTGTGGACCTGGCGCTCGATACTTTAAGCAGTTGTTTACTGAAAAATAAAAAATTAACTTTCTAAGAATAAGCTTTAATTAGTCGCGCGTATTATAGAGCCGAAACTCGATGGAGTTGCGTCGTTTCATTACAGAGTTCCTATGACGACTTCCAGCTCCATCATCAGATCTTGGTTACCATTGGAAGACAAATTACTCGTTAAGATGATTGAAACGAGCCCAAACTCGATAAGGTTGTGTCATTTCATTGCGAAGTTCCTATGGCCTCCTTCCAACTCCATCCTCAGATCAGCACCATGTCATCATAATATTAAATTATCACACGATTTACACATTGATGCAAAATTTCAGCTCAATTGGTAACCGGGTAGTGGATAAAAATTAATTTGCAAGATTTGATAACAAACATCGGAACAGGTGAAGCTAAATAAAAGCTTTTATAAGCTTTTTTTTAGCTTCACTTGGTCAGACAAAGAATATTCAACCTACACAAACAAACACATATATTATAAAACATATTTCTTCAAGATCACGGAAGTATTTAAGACGTTTTTGTTACTCCACTGTTTTACAATCAACATCTTGTGAAACCATAAAGCGATAATAAAAGTTTTTCGACCACACACCAAGGGGAAGTAGTTAGACGGACTTGCAGTGCATCGGTTACGGTACGGAGAGTCTGTTGTTTATCGCAGCCATTGTTACAGTGCCAAGATATTATGTAGCAGATGTATTTAATACTAGCTGGCCCTCCTCGGCTTCGCCCGTGACGTATTTCGAACCTCCGTTGCACCCCTTTAACCCACATAATGGGCATCTGCCAAATTTGAAAGAAAGAAAGAATAAAGAAATTATTTTAATTCCATTCGGATACATTAAACACAAATTAAATAAAAATACAAAAACAGAAAACTAAAAATAAAAAAATAAAATAAAAAATATACAACTTAAAAAAACGGAAACAATTTAAAAAAAAATGTGACAGATAATACAAATAATAATAAAATAAACAAAAAAAATCCGTTCCCGCAGGGGGACCGCACAGGTAGATTTCGTGAAGCAATTAATATTATTTTATATAGAGAACTACGGACTTTAAACAATATTTCGTGAAGTTAACATGTTTAATTTTTTTTTCTTGAAAATGTAACTTTTAGCGAAAAACTTGTCAGATATTTATTTTAGACTTAAAAATGGCCTATCGATTAAAAATGTTTCCGACTGCAAGAATGTTCACCGGTTAGAAGTTATGATTTTTTTCCCGAAAAATTTTGGTTTTTCCCCCCTCCACTTTTAGTTAAAGTTTCAATCTTATAGGTTTATAATTAAAAGTTGTTGGTATTCATGTATACTATGGGATAAAATTAGAACGGCTCGAATATCTTTCATGGAACGTGAAATTTTGAGGAAAAAAGGATTTCACAAAAAGTGACCGTCCCCTTAGGCCGGATTCCACCCGTTCACGAACTTAAACTAAGTTTACACCCAAGCAATTTTTGACCGCAGTTTGAAAGCGATCGGGGCAAAAATGCGACCGTGAGAGTGCCGCAAATTTTGGGAAGTGGAACCATACATACATATATATATATCCTAGTGCCTAGCCTAGTGGTATGGGTAAAGGACTGCTGAGACGAGGTCTCGGGTTCGATCCCAGGTATTACCATGGCACACACCAATGACTTTTCGATGCTTTTCGAAGTTATGTGTGTATTTATCGCAGGTTTATAAGTGCCCGGTTAATGGCAATAGGCTCGCCACCTATTACATTGGGACCAGTTTCGCCAGTTTATGTTTACATAAACTGGCGAAATGTGGGTGCTAGCACCTCTGCCTACCCCTTCGGGGATATAGGCATGAGTTTATGTATAAACTTTTTGACCAGTGGTCATTTCGGATTCAGGGGGTCATAACTAGACCTCCTATGAAGATTTTTTTTTTAAATTCGACAGTAGTCAAGAAACCAATAGGTAGATCGATTTCATCGAAATCTACCTAATACATACTCAGTGTAGAACTAAACCGATTGTGTGCCGATGTACGCCATATCCGCTCAGAATTTGGCTGCCTCTCAGTTTGATGCTGTCATGCGGATAGCATGAAAGCGCTGGTTTTCAGAAGCACTGACAGGGGTACGATGGCGCCTATACCATGCACACAGTTAACACAGTTGTTGTAACTGTGTTAAGTACTGATACAATTTATATCGACTTTTTTGATATCGTTATATGATATGATTAATTGTTGATACTTATGACTACTGTTCCGCTTTCTTGAGTCAAACTCCTCACAAACTTACAAACTTTACCTCTATATAATCTATATACCTATATAAAACAAAATAGGGTTAGTGATGACAGGGATAAACTCAAGAACGGGTGCACCGATTTTCATGGTCGTTGATTATTTAGATTTTTCTCCGCTTATATATTATTTCGAGCTCGAACCGACCGAAACCTCACGCCACCGTGTCGCGTCTTTATTGCTGAGGTGCATGGAGACATTCCCGAAATAAATTCAGCTGAACGTAACTTGATGCTAAAGCGGAATGAATTTTGCCTGGTCAGCTAATATTAGTATAGACATCACCAGACTTCGACCAGATTTCACATAAACCTTGTCCTGAGGTCTTCTTATTCATCAGAGCCTCAATCCCGCTTGCATCTGTCATGTCAGGTTCAACTCTCACTCTAACTACGAAACGGCCGATCTTTTCTCATATTTTAAGCGACTGCCGCAACCCACTGGCGACATCGAAGTTCTGTAATAAGAGAGATTATTCGAATTTTTAGGGCTCCAACTACCCGTAACGAACGCCACAGATGTTCGTATGGAAACCAGGACCTACGATTTAACGTGCTCCCCGAGGCACGTATGATATGTACTAAATTATTGACTTTCGTTCACTTTGTTTCGTGTGGACCTGAAGTTTCGGAAGTACCTTTCATGGTATCTCCAAGATTGATGGATCCAAACCATCAATTGGTTTTACTCAACTTGGGGAACACACTGAACTCTCATTCATTTTGAGAGTTAAGCACACTGAAGATTTACCGTCATCTAATTTTATTGTATCGGATATATCATGGTGTCCAGGAGAGATAAATCTACCACGGGACTGACAAATTTGATTTATGTATTCCACGATGACAGAAGATCCGTCCCCTATTTTAGTCACCCTGAATACGAAATGTATACCCATACACTGTTTTAAATTGGCGTTATAGTGTTACCTCAGATCAATAATATTATCTGGAGAATAAAAATGAGCTGCATCCAGACCAGTGAGTCGGCAATAGGACCAAAAGCGACCTACGTGCTAATGCCAATATGGCACATATTTCAAACGACGGTCCATTATATGCTATACCTTTTTTTTTTTTTTTTTTTTTATCGTGCGGAAATCCCTTCGGATACCCCCCCGCCGGCCAGCGGGGGCGGTTATGTCGGGCTTGCAACGACTAAAACCGCACGCCGTCTCGAGTCTTCAGACGCCGGGGTGTAAGGTTACCCATAGAGCATATCCCTCGCACCCCGGCTGACCCTGGGCCATCTCACCACTAACAGCATCGCTCATCCTGTCTCCTCTGAAAGCAGAGGAGTACGGAGAGCGATGTGTTCCCGCCACGTTGGGTATTGGCCGACGATCAATGCCAACCCTATGAAGGGGTGAAGGGGAAGCCATTGACCGCCGCCCTGGGTGTACCGGCCGCTCCGATTCCGTTCCCCCCGGACTGCAGCGGGATCGGAATCGGATAACTCAAATAAGTAATCCCTATGTCTACGCTACCACACTAATTTAATTAAATAATAATAAATAAATAAATAAATACTCTACGACATTCTACACAGCGCTTTCTCGACCCAAAGTAAGAATAGTTTAACTAGCTTGTGTTATGGGTTCCAGAATGCGGATAAACATACTTATATACTTTTATAGTTAAAGGTTTAACATCTGTCATTACATTACTAAGTTATAGTCAATTTAAATGCAGGTACAAGTGCAGTGGGGTGTGTGTTGGGTAACCTCCTCGAGTGTCGCTCCGATTCCGATCCCGCTGCAGTCCGGGGGGAACGGAATCGGAGCGGCCTGTACACCCTGGGCGGCGGTCAATGGCTTCCCCTTCACCCCTTCATAGGGTTGGCATTGATCGTCGGCCAATACCTAACGTGGCGGGAACACATCGCTCTCCGTACTCCTCTGCTTTCAGAGGAGACAGGATGAGCGATGCTGTTAGTGGTGAGATGGCCCAGTGTCAGCCGGGGTGCGAGGGATATGCTCTATGGGTAACCTTACACCCCGGCGTCTGAAGACCCGAGACGGCGTGCGGTTTTAGTCGGTGCAAGCCCGACATAACCGCCCCCGCTGGCCGGCGGGGGAGTATCCGAAGGGATTTCCGCACGATAAAAAAAAAAAAAAAAAGGTACAAGTGCAGTTATAAATGCTTTGTTTTGAAATCGAGCTACATCGTTTTGTGTAAAATACTGGCGGTAGTAGTAGCATATGAGCACAATATAAGATTATTGACCGTGTCGGGAGACCAATAATAAAAAAAATATGTAATATCCTTTGACCTTCATGGACGTGCAATGGCGATGCCGACAGCGCTTTTATCCCTAGAGAGGGCGCATCGTAATGGCCAATCTAAGCTGTCATTGTAGATTTCATTGTTTGTCTCTTCAAATCTGACAGCTATGAGTTTGTTATTGTTTATGGCCTCCATATTATTGTTGTTTTGTTTGGTCATTTGCTGCTGCCATCTACAATTAGTTTTACGTCGGCATCCCCATTAATAAAAATATTTTGTGGGTGCAATGTAATGTAAAATACTGTTCTGAAGTTTTGCAATAAAAATGTTTTATTTAATTATTAATTAATTTATTTTTTATTTTATAATAATATTTCTGTGACTTAATTTCATTTAACATGGCTAGGACTTCAGACTGAGTGGTGTCCCTGTAACATGTAATAATGTAGTATTCAAGTATATTAATAGAATTCTTCTCTTCTTTCCAGATCTCACGATGAGGTGTCTGTGATCTCAACATCAGGCGGGTGCTTCCAGCGTTCACAATGACGTCGGAACGAGCCATCCCCCATTTGAGGGACATCTTCGGACTCAATCAACAATACGATGGTAAAACATTCGACGACAACGATGACAAAACCAAGAAGTCGAAAAAGAAAAAGGATGACTTCCGCTCCTACGGCAACGGTGACGTCAAAACGCTCGAGAGGCACCTCAGTATGAAGAAGACTATTAGGAAAAAGATCATGCGTGATCTTCAGCAGGCGTTCGTTGAAGACCCTAACGAGTTTAAGGTCGAGAATACGAGCCCTGAGAAACTGAAGGCAGAGTTAAGCGCAGAAGCTGTAAAAATTGAGAAAAATGTTCGCAAGAATGACCCTACGTTCTTGGATATGTTGAGGGGAGAGACGCGGAGTGAGGAGACCCGGGAAGAACAGCCGCCAGCTGAGAAGACCAGCTTCTGGCGACGTCTTACTATGAAAAATAAAAATAAAAGATAGATGTGTGTTGTGCGCCGGGCGCTGATAATGCATCGCTCCGTTTCGACCAGCTCGTACTCCGAACATCATGTATCAGTGATGGCTCAATGACAGGTAGTTTTTCGAGGATAGTTCTGAGGAAAGTCTCATGCTATCGCTATTTTTCTTGCACATATCGGCAGAGATAGACATGACACATTTTTCGATAAATTATCCTTACTTTGCTTCAAACAAATTTATGTAAAATAGATTGGAACATATTACAAATATTTCTTATCATCATCAACTTAGTGATGATCCTAGTAATGATCCCGGTTGCATTTGAGGCTTTCACCTCGAAGCCTGGGGACAGCTTTCCTATTTTTTCTATTCCACTTCACCCGATTTTCGGCATCCCAGCACGCATGTCATATTTTACGATGCCAAGCTTCCTCTCGCCGTTAAACTGATGACCACCATTGTAGCTTTGACTATTGTTGGTTTCCATAATTATGGTCTTCATTCTGTAGGCCTCACTTACAGTTTCTCTCCATCAGGTGGGGTGATTAACGTGCCCTGTATAAAAGTAGGTTATTAGGTATGTGTGCAGTAGGTGTCACCCTCATATGGTGCTAAAACTTCCATCAAGAATCAAGCGATTCTACTCCTCCCTTTTCTTTGCTGCACCATAAAGACTTGGTAAGATTTGGCTGTAAGGTACAGAAAACGCACATGCGATAGAACATGTCATGTTATCAGACCGATTTCATTTGTCGCGCTCTGTGAGTTAGAGTCTCTGCACAGTTATAGGGGATTTCTATAGTTAAAGATGGTTCTTACTGACAGCAACTTGAGCTGTTAATAAGAGATTCAACTTCATATCTATTTTAATTATGAAGCTCAAAATAACTTTATTAAATTGAAATTATACCTACTATGAATTCTGTCATAAACTTGAAGACAGAATTTAATATTAAATAACTTTGTTTGAAACAAATAACGAATGAGCCCAAATTATTTATTACAAAGTTTTTTGATCATTATATTGAATCGTATTGAACTTTTGAACATATTTACATAAGTTTTTATGCATAATATTTCGTATTATATGTCTGCTTATGAATCCTTCTTGTTGTAATTAATCCTAATTAAGATAGCTTGAGAGATTTCAAAGTATTGGTGACTGTAATTTACAACTCTAGTAAAAAATGTTCGGAGTTATAACGTAGAGATATGATATCATCGAAAGTTTACGCTAATATCATCTATGTACACATTGAAATACTAGGTCTGCAAGGCGAATCGCTGCTTGCAATGTTGAGCTGAGTGAGACATCGTGAATCAGATTTTGAAAATTTTGAACAGTGATCATTCCTCCGTGGCAAGTCCGATTTTGAAAATTCTTTTTGAAAGTCACAACTCTGGACATGCTTTCTGAGCGTGTAAAGTTTGGTCACAGTGTCTCGAGCGGTTATTATGTAATTGCATCTGGATTTTTTTTAACGGTGACCATTCCTCTGTGGTAGCATTAATTTTTTCAAAATATATCCCTAAACCTTCCTCTGATTGACCACTTTAATCATGCCAAATTTGGTTCTGATTGGATTAGTAGTTTAGGAGGAGACCTGTGACAAAGAAAATCCTGAAGTCTAGTATGAGGAGCTTTCGCTCGACTTGGTCTCACTCAGCTCAAAAACTAATTTGGAGGAATTCTATAGCGATTTACTATGTGTTATTTTATTATTTACACTGTTTCTGACGTTGCGGTTACTTTTCAGCAACCGAACATTGTTTAATATCATTTTTGGTGTTACTATTTACGCTTAGATGATGATTATTCATGCAGAATGTGCTTAAAGTTCCTTGGAGCCTTTCTATATTGTGCTTATTCCCAGGAACAAAGTAAATAAGAAAATAATACAAATCGCGATAGAATCCGTTAAATAATAGTATTATTTCAATGTAGAGATATGGTTAAAAAAAATCAGATAAAATGGTCTCTAAGTTTGGTGGGAACGGAGCGATGTGTTGATATTCCTCGTCTATTGTTACTTATATTTAAAAAGATATCTCGTTCTACTTGTGATGTAACGTTAAGTCGTGTAAGTTAAGTGTACGTAGACTAAGTAAGTATTTCGTAAGTGGCAATTGTGTTAGGTAGGCTCGTGGCAATTTCTTGTTGTGACAATTTTTAATTATTATAATGCAACATAAATAATTTTACACATTCCTGTGTGTGTATTCTTTTTACCTTTTATTAGTTTGTAGAAAATTAAGAAGCTGTTTATTACTCAATGGCAAAAAGTTACAATGACGCAAGAAAATAGCTAAAAGTGGACACTTCACCTCTACTCCATATTGAGCCATATAGCGTGTCAAAACCTTTCACCCAGGAAGGTTTTGAAACGCTATATGTGGGCTTGTTGTAAGATTACGCCTGTATGCATGCAATCGTGACAACATGGGTTCGATTCTTCAGTCCTATAAAGTACAAGTCTGCGTGAAGATTGAGGGTCCTAATCGTTGTGCTCGTGAATCGAAAAATTAATGTTATCCAGATATATAGTATTCTATATACATATATATATTATAGTGTTTTTATCAGAAAATCTCAATAGCGGCATCGAGTCTGGAATACGAGGTTTCAAAGTAACTACAAGTTTTGGATACAATTGGGCCTAAAATTATGATCTCTACACTAACTGTAGAGCATAGGCACTTTTTTTCGTGGCGATTATTTTCTTCTACGGGAAAGACTGCCGTCTGACCCTCAACCCCGAAAGGAAACCCAACGCCAGAGCCTCGTCCGTCAATCAGCAGGTGAAGTTGGCTTGGGTTAGGAAGATCATGGTAAACCGCTTTAACACACCTTACCGTGGTCTATTAACAGTTGTATACCATGATGTGAGAGAAAGAAGAGAAAGGGAAAAGGAGGGGACAGGATATAGGTCCAATATAATTTTCTAAAATGGTACACTTAACAAATAGTATAGTGTACCAATCCAGTAAACTCCCAGTCCAATAAAAGATATGACTCTACCATTCAAAATTAAGAAAATGTATAATCGTTAATTACGTTATTACTTAATATCGAGTTTAGGCAACAGTGTGCTACGCCTAGTTGACTATCATTGTATTGGTCCAAGCGCAGTTTATCCTATCGATCAAGCTGCCCGGAACTTTTATCACTCTTTCAAATATACTTTGGAACTGCGTCCTTTTAAAAGAAGAATTTTACAATATTGTAAGTAACATCACTTTGATCAGTAAATTAATTTATTTATAAAAAATACGCAACCGTCAGGTTGTGACTTTCATATCTCCTAACACGGAATCCCAGGCCTGCCTGAAAGTATCGATAGTGAACGAAATGCTCAAGAAATCTAATTATGATGACTAACTAAAACTTTTTAAGATGGCGTTACAAACGTTTGTCAGTTTTGGTAAAGCGCCATCTCTAAGTTAACGTTAGAATTTATCAAGATTTTAGTGGTGGAACAAAACAACTATGTTGTAGATTATACTTGAGATCGAACAGATGGCAGCAGTAGAACCAGAAAATAATATGCGTTACCCTAGCAGGATTTTATCTCTATCTTTGATGAAAATGTATTATACCCCCCCGCCGGCCAGCGGGGGCGGTTATGTCGGGCTTGCACCGACTAAAACCGCACGCCGTCTCGGGTCTTCAGACGCCGGGGTGTAAGGTTACCCATAGAGCATATCCCTCGCACCCCGGCTGACCCTGGGCCATCTCACCACTAACAGCATCGCTCATCCTGTCTCCTCTGAAAGCAGAGGAGTACGGAGAGCGTTGTGTTCCCGCCACGTTGGGTATTGGCCGACGATCAATGCCAACCCTATGAAGGGGTGAAGGGGAAGCCATTGACCGCCGCCCAGGGTGTACCGGCCGCTCCGATTCCGTTCCCCCCGGACTGCAGCGGGATCGGAATCGGAGCGACACTCGAGGAGGTTACCCAACACACACCCCTGGTTCATTATACCTACCATTCATTCATTTGTATCATTTACTATACCTACCTAGTCATCCGATTTGAAAGGTATTTGGTTGTTCTCTCTCTCTCTCTAGGCATTCGCATTTACATTGAAAAAACTCGTGTGCTTTGCAATTTGATAGGTATAGTAGATTATTTACCAAGGGGTTTTTTTTTTATTTATTTATTTATTCACATTTTGGTAAAATGCATATAACAATGCCCCACAAAATCGCTTTCGCGCTTTGTCTGTGGGAGCTAGTGAGTCACAGAGTACTTACGGCTAACAAATTTAATATCTACTTATATAATGAAGTACAAAATTTTATTTTAAGTTACTACCAGACGATTGATCGTCAAGCGCGGTTAGCTTCTCCTTGAGTAGTTTACCAAATTTATTTTTATTAGTTTCTTTTCTGATATCGGCAGGTAAACTATAAAAAAAAAGAAAAAAAAAAGGTAAACTATTTAATAAATATGGTACCTACATGTTTTTCAAGTGTTCGGTCACCATAGTAGTTGACCACTCTGGGAACTACATATTTACCTGCCGATATCAGTCTAGTATTATGACTATGTGCTGCCAAATTGTGACTGCCTAGATTGCCATGGTTATTCATTAGTACTAAATATTTATGCTTAGCGCTAACTGGTAGAATTTTTGTTATTTGAAACATTTTATTATAATTATTCTTACATCTTTCTTTGGTTTTGTTATTAACTAATAGTTTCAATATTCTTATTTGAAGACTTTCTAATTTTTCTATGTAGGTTTTAAATGTAAGGCCATAGCATTCTAGACCGTAACTAATGATGGGATCAACTAACGCTAAATACAAGTATTTTAGGGTACTAGAGGGGACTTTAAATCTAAGGTGATAGAATCGGGATCGCGGGTGTGTAATACACCTCTGCCTACCCCTTCGGGGATACAGGTGTGAAGTTACGTTATGTTATGTTATGATAGAATTTACCAAGTAATATTCTTAGTTTAATAAGTAATCTACGTGACTAAACCAAGAAAAATTAGCATCTATTTTCATTCCTAAGTATGTAACACATGTGGTTTTCTCAATTGGTTTACAAGTGCAGGTCTGAGATGTGTCATGGCCACACATATAGCTATGAGCAGTGATGATAGGTACTATATCAGGAGGCTTAATATACGGTGAGTGTATCAACAAATAATTAGTTTTAGATGAATTGAGCAAAATACCATTATCGTGAGACCATTTAACCACTGCGTCAACGTCGAGTTGAACGAGGCGGTAAATTTCAGCGAGGTCAGCGCCAGCGTAAAGCGCACACAAGTCGTCTGCAAACATGTAGGCAGAACAGTGACGCAGAATACCACTGCTGCAAGGACTATTTACGTGCAGCAAGTAGAACACCGGCCCGCAGCCCGAGCCCTGCGGCACCCCGCACCTCACCTCTCTCGCGTCACTGAACGACTCGCCCACCTTCACCCTGTAGCTTATATACTCTTTGCCCTGTAGGTTCGCGAGGTTAGATAGTCACGGGACCACTGGTTCAGTGGCCCGCTCACTCCGCACTCCTTCATGACTAATAATAACGTTTCCGTTTATTATTAAAGCAGTGTCTTCTGTCGCGGGTGACGATTTAAATCGCGAGCGTAACGAAGGACTCGAGGTTTACTCCCGAGCGTAGCGAGGGTGTTAAAAACTTAAATCACGAGCGAAGCAAGGGATTTAAGACGAGTTCTGGGTGTAGCGAGGGATTTAAGTTCACCCAAGACTACAGCTTTATCATCGAGGAAAATACTCTACTTTTCGTACCATTTGCGAAAATGCGTATTCCTTTTTCAAACCAATATTTACAAACTTTTTCTATTTTATCACATAAAATACTGGCAGGTCACAAATAAAGAATTAAAACTTCTAATTTAAATTTAAATTTAAAACCAATCAATCAATGTTTTTTGTAACCTGTTGGTTTATTAATTAAAATATCGCGCGCGTAATTTTTTTAAAGGCAGCATTCCATTTGCAAACAGCCTTTGCCCGCGAACGACGCATATGATTCGAAGCGTGCAAATGGTCAAATGTATGTATAATGCTTTATATACAAACTCAATGGTGTAAACACAGATGTAGTTCAGTATAAATTTCGGTAAGTATTCCAAATTTAAATCACATTCTCCCCCTAGAGGATGAATGAAATTCAGTACAATTTTCTTTCCCTGTTTTTAACAGATTAAAAATGACTATTGTTATGTTCGCTTTTTGTGGCATGGAATGTCACTTTTTTGAGCAAATGGTACGAAAAGTATATTAAACTGTTTCAAACATACGCCAGTTTATTGAGATGGTAATTTCAGGCTTGTCTATTTGTCTAAGTAAACTCAAAATGGAACCAAGTCTTTGTCTGAATAACACTGCGAGTGGCATCGACTTTCAACGATTGTGTTAAATCAACCCGCTACATAAGGGCTGCACACGCTGGCGGACTGCTCGGCGTGGGAGGCACCGAGGCGTGACCTAGTGGCAGCCTTAGGGGTGGGAGTCCTCTCGCTCGGCAGCATGATTGCGGCAATGGTGCGTGTAATGCTCGGATGGCGGAGCGCGCCCGGGAGAGATTTAGAACTCTCCCAGCCCGCCGAGCCCGCAACATGCTCGCCGCGCGTCGCAGGTGACTCAGGCACCGGAGGTCGCTTAACGACCTCCGTCCTCCATGAGCGCAGGCCTGGGGGTGGCAGGTGAGGCCGCCTGCCCCCCCAGCAGAAGCAGGCCGGGACGGTGGGGCGACTAGCGCCCCTACATCAAACCGGGGCAAGACGGGGACACCGTGGTTCCCAAACCCGAGGGGGCCATATCGAAACCGGAGATGGCCCAGGTTCAGTCGGGGTGCGAGAGATATGCTCTATGGGCAACCTTACACCCCGGCGTCTTAAGACCCGAGAAGGCGTGCGGTTTTAGCCGGTTCAAGCCCGACATAACCACCCCCACTGGACGGCGGGGGAGTACCCGAAGGGATTTCCGCACGAAAATAAAAAAGTCTTTCATACTTTTATATTTACGTAAATATTTGCACTTTATCTACAGACCTTTCACCAGCCTCTAACTAGCAATACTATTAGATACCGTACAATGCTCTAAAATTCATTGTTTAATTGACAAAAGATGGCCAACGAACATTTATGTTTTTTTTATATATATATATATATTTGTTCCGTCAATTGACTGCACCCCGCTGGATGGTGAGAAGCTAGGGTGAAGTCCAGAAGATATGGGCCACCATCCCAGATGCTGACGATCCTAAAATGGTAGCCCCTACCTTGACGGCCTCAAAAGATGCTTTTTCACGCCCCGCTTGAAGCACCCGGGATTTTAAGAAGAAGGAAACAGATGCGCGGGCAGAGCATTCCAGCTCTTTATCGTGCGACAAAGAAAGGAAGCACCGTACCGCTGAGTTCGGGACTGTATGGTTTCCACCGTGTGCGGATGGCATCGCAGTCCAGCACGTGTTGTTCTGGATCGAAATGGAGAAGGTGGGATTAGTTGAAAGAGCTCCTCAGAACACTCGCCGTGGTAGAGGCAGTAAAATACAGCCAGAGAGGCAATGTACCTTTTTTTTTTTTTTTTTTTTTTTCGTGCGGAAATCCCCTCGGATATCCCCCCGCCGGCCAGCGGGGGCGGTTATGTCGGGCTCGAACCGACTAAAACCGCACGCCGTCTTGGGTCTGCAGACGCCGGGGTGTAAGGTTGCCCATAGAGCATATCCCTCGCACCCCGACTGACCCTGGGCCATCTCCGGTTTCGAGATGGCCCCCTCGGGTTTGGGAACCACGGTGTCCCCGTCTTGCCCCGGTTTGGGGGAGGGGCGCTAGTCGCCCCACCGTCCCGGCCTGCTTCTGCTGGGGTGACAGGCGGCCTCACCTGCCACCCCCAGGCCTGCGCTCATGGAGGACGGAGGTCGTTAAGCGCCCTCCGGCGCCTGAGTCGCCTGCGACGCAGAGGCAATGTACCTACGGTACAAAAATTATACTCGTATATAAATTACCACACAGTATGGCACCGTGGATACTAATATAATCAAAGATGGAACTTATATCTTTTTATTAGGTTCATTGCTCTGTGAATAACATATCGGGCTTGAACCGACTAACGTAAGTAATACAATAGTATAGTGCGAGGAGGCAATTACCATTGATTTTCGTGCATGTTAACTACCAATATTAAGATTTCACAATCATTTGCACTATATCGATAAAGCCGTCAGCCATTTTGTCTTCCTAACCAAACTGAATTAACATGTCTCGCCTATGGTGACAACCACAGAACCCTTAATAATATTGTTTAAATTTCTATGGTGACAATCTATGAGTTTTCCTGTGTTCTTTCGGATTGATTCTCAGCATTGTTAGTCAGCTCTACTGTTAGCAAAATTCTCAGTCGCCGCATAGTCTGGAAACGTTTCCGGTAGGCGACAATTGAGCCTTTGTCGATTATATGACTCTATTACGTGGGACTAAAATATATAGTTAGTCAATTTTAGGTGGCAACACAACCTACTCGAAGGGATACAATTGGTTCACAGTTCAAAATGGAATTTCATAATGACGGATAACCAACTGCGGCTAGGAAGCCTTGCCGACTCAGCTCCATAGATAGCTACCTAAGATCACGTGAGAGTCAGAATGGCTGGTGCACCTTGATCTTGTTATATTTTCATTTTTAGGGACTGATTTTTCGATTCCCCACAATTCATATTAGTTTGGAAATTTTTGGTACTAAGGTCAATTAAATTCATTTGGGTGTACACGCCGCCATCTTTCTGACTCTCACAAGGTCAATATGCTGTGGATATAAGGATTTAGCCTTCAAAAATAGCCTTATTACTAAAACCTTTATTCCATATTTATGGGTTTCAGATAAGAGAGAAATTATATAACCCTGAATCTGATTTATCTTCTCGTAGCATCGCTCACAGTAGGTGTAGGTATTAGTTCCACATACACATACATCACATAAACTCACGCCTATATCCCCGAAGAGGTAGGCAGAGGTGCTAGCACCCACGTTTCGCCAGTTTATGTTTTAGGTCCCAATGTAATAGGCGGCGAGCCTATTGCCATTAACCGGGCACTTATAAACCTGCGATAAATACACACATAACTTCGAAAAGCATCGAAAAGTCATAGTATGCTATATAAGGCAGGCGACCGGACATGGAGTTGCCGGGCCTAGCCACGGAAACTATCTCGTGGAAATGCGACTTGAGTGGTTCAATATTTAATGAAGACTCAATTGACTAAGAGTCGCCGTAGATGTAACCGAAGATACGTCGGGCTTAATTTTATTATGCACTTTTCATTCTGGCGTTACATAACTGACGCTACGCAGTGTATCATTCGTCAGATGTGTAGCGACCCTTTTTTCCAGCAATTCCCAGTTTTTCAGCGTTTTGATCACTGATCTATTAATCTCAGGTAAAGTTATGCATTTTTCGATATCAATCGGTCTGTCGAGGAATTTAAACTTTATCTAACATCGACATGAATAGCAATTTGCTGAACTTCCTATGGTTTGTAAGAGTGCCGGAGGTCTAGATCTGTTCGATATATCTAAGACGTGCCAGCTCCTGTTATCCACAGCACCTCGTCGGAATCGCCTCGTTGATCGCTTGTGACACTACTAGTGACATGTCATTTAGAGTTCAGGCACATACAGCCCATCACACACAAGAGCTTTATCTATAATGAAATGAACAGTGAACAGATTTAACTTTTACTACTTATTGATAAATGAAATGACCACACGATCAAGTTACAGGAGATTACCGGTTGCATCCGAGGCTTAAACTTCGTAGCCCAGTGTTCGCTTACTCTTTCTCCTGCTGTAGGTGTGGCTTATGCGCCTCTTCTCGAAGTGACTCCCAAATCAATCCTCCTAAACCACCTGATCTTCGAAAGATCTACATTGCACTAAGGATATTTTGTGCAGCAATACTCACAGGTTCAATGTTATTTGAAGCATTTCCCAAACTGATGCTGCATTTTTAACTGTGGCGACGTTATCATTTATAAAACATCTAAACTTATTGGATTACAAGAAGACGACCACACATGACACAGCCTCTGTTTAGGAGATACTTAAACTAAAAATAAGGAATAAAACAACAGATAGGTTTGATATGTATTTATTTATTCGAAAGTTATTTGTATTTGTTAAGTAGTTATTAATATATTTATGTATTGGTATACGTTTGATTTGACGATTTAGTATAGATTTTCTATAAGTAATTAAAATCCAATACTTTGATAAAATTTATAAACTTTACATTGATAAAAAATATATAATTTTATGTAATATTCTTTAAACAATATTAAAATTATTAATATTTTACATTTTATACAAGTAATAAAAATATCCATAGTAAATTATAACAATAAAATTTTGATAATTTTGAATATTTTATGCCAATTATTGTAAAATTACCAATTTTAAAAATGCAATTTTTAAATTTTTTTTTCCAGCGATACATTGAATAGGTTTTATTTTTAGACTCAACCACCCGTTCACAACCTACTATCGACTGAGAAGAACGGGCAAGAAACTCAGCAGATAATTCCTACGCACCCATTTTCGGGTTACCCATTTACCCAGCTCCCACACAGAACTAATGCTGGAATGAATGTTTCATCTTGTTTCAAACTACCTGAGTCTGGGACCTACTCTTGGGACCAATCTTCAAATGCATTCATTACTCTTTACAGTTACAATTTCTTTTTTAATTTACTGAAAGTTACCACAGACTAAAACAAAATCATGATTTGTATGGTAATTTAAAATTACATATTTACACAAATATTTACTTTTCAGTACATAACATAAGAAAAATAAGATTAATAAAAAAAAAAAAAAAAACCCCCAAGCCATAGAGAAAGACACGTCAAACTTATAACATCCCGTCGTTTTTGCGTCGGGGTTTAAAAATTAAAACTCGATTTTACTCACATTACAAGTTGAAACAACAAAAAATATCTGTAGAGAATAAGATACTGGTGTAAGGATAATAAATATTACTTTCACAAAAGGAGAGGAGAGTCATCTAGACCTATGTCGAGTCAGTCAGTCCATTTAACAGCATTTGACTATAAAATTCAAAACAAAATGATGATAAAGAGGATTCATAGCTAGAAAAAAGTAAGGGAAGGTAAAAGGTTATCTAACAATCTACCTATTTAGATCAGAAGTCAAGAGAGTTGTTATAAATCTAGTTCTTCCTCAAATTCTTTTCCTACAAATGTTTTCTGCTAATTTTGGATAATGTAAACCTAATATATCATTTGCTTGGCTATATCGAATAGACCTGGCTCTTCAAGGTGAACTGATTTGTAACCAACTTAGAGATCCGAAAAAATAAGCTTTCTATCATTTTTCATCGTATTTGGCCAAAAATTTAATCCAGGACCCAGTTACTGAAATTTTCTTGATGTCTTTTAGTCTGATGGTCTATTCTTCTATTCAGAATGTGAAATGTAAAGGAAAATGTAAACTTTTAGAAGTACAAAATAAAGTCTAAGCTTTCAATAACTAAAAATTTATTCATAACAACTTATTCAAAAGCAACTTACAGCTTTTAGTATATTTGTCAGTGGTAAAAAAATTATATTCATTATTTTATGCTAAAATTGTTTGGGGTATGCAGTTACATAAGCGATTTTTAAAACTATGTTAGGTACATTCATCAAAAAGTTTATAAAGTATGATTTAGAGATTCAAAAAAAACTAACGTATTCGAGTTCCTTTACGAGATGGGTTGGTAGAAAATAGTAATCAAGGGCAAAAATCCAAAGCGAATGACTTAACTAAATCTAAAATATTATCAACTATTTAATACTACTCAGAGACTAACGTTTCTTTTTTAGGACCCAGCCACTCAGTACGATTTTTTTGAAGAAGTACTTCTACGCTATAAATTACAATCATAATTCTGACAAGGTTATCATTTAACATACGTTTCTAACTTCATACTAAGCCACACCTGATAATTTTTGAGTTTTCATCTAAGCCTGCCAACAACTTAGGCTTCTTCCAGATTCGTTTTACGGCAGTCTAAAATTGACGTCCTGAATCTACGGCCTGTTTCAACTCTAAAGTTCAGGGGCTATTGTTCTAAACTATACAGTTGATTCTGAGCTAGCAAGTGTTATATATTGTTTTCAATAAACTTATATTATTATATCCTACGACTTATAACTACAATACTTTCTGGAAACCTTAATTTTACTATTCCTAAGCTGCAATTTATTTATAATTATATGCAAATATATTTATAACTACGTTGCTATACTTTTCCCAACTCTAGTTTATTGTAAGACGTCAAACACTGAATGTAATAAATATACGTATCCTAACAATTAAATAAACTAAGTCATCGCACGGTTTACTTGTCTCCTTTTCATACCTAATTTTTTAAATCAAATCTAAATTATACATTTACGGAACTCTGATTTTAACTCTCGTCTCTAATTCATAAGCTATAACTATATCAATTTCATAATATACACAGGTATAGTGATGTTGTGTAATCTTATTTTATGACCCCAAACTAATGTCAAAATCAAAGTATGTTTTGGCATATGCATAAACAGCAATAACTATAAAATATCTTGTGATACAGAATTACTTAAAAAAAAATAGTTGTGGTACAGATATATACAAGCTAGTAAATATATATAAGTTAATATCAATAAAGATAATAAATCTAACACGCCTGAAGTGCCTCCGAGATTGGTTCATTGACTTTTGTAACTAATCGCTGCCTAATTTCCGTTGATAAAAAGCCTGCCTGACGTCGCCAACATAATAATAAAAGATCTGAAAAATTAAATAAGTTTGCAATTGTTAAATCTAAGAACGCGGCTCTTGCATGTCTTTAAATGAGAGATAGATCTAAATTCACTTCATTAAGTGAGTTAGTAAATTAATATTATCATTTATAATAAGCAGCTCCGCTAGACATATGTATCCTGCGTCCTTTATTAGCGAACCAAAAACTAAAAGGTTTATGTACTTTAGAACATTGTCTATGCGAAATATTTATAATATCAAACATGCTTTGTTTCTTAAAAATGAGTGTATACCGAAACGATTAGTGTGTTGTTTTTTGCATTCATTTGCATTGCATTTGCATGGTAATGGTCTTAATTCTGCTAATAATTTTACGCCGAAACTTAGTCATTCGTGAATGATTTGTGCAATGACATATCCTCACTACATGCTATGCTACCGTTTTTTTAATTTGAATAATACTAATACGCTGATATCCTCAAATAATCTTTCGACTACGTAAAAGTTTAGCAGAACTGGGCATCGAATAGTGATAATATAGGGACTTAAGGTGCCCTGAAGTTAGTGAATTCCTTAAATAAATGAAGAAAAATTATATAATCTATTTTTAGTACCTTGACTATTATTTAATTTTCTGTAAGTTATGTAGATGTTTTTATATACTGGCGAATATTTAGGATCCATCCTGCGGCTTCCACGAAACGACTCAAATAATGAAGAAACTATGTGTTTATAGTTTTGTCGATGGGATAGGCGGCCATGTTGTTTTACGACGGAATCTTACGCGGGGTCTGCAGGAAAAGCGGTGACAATAAATATGTGCACAAGTTACGTTTAGCTCCTGAAATAATATCAAAAAACAAAATACATTATGCGTGTACCCATTCATTAAGTACTCATTTGTTAATTATGTAGTGAATAGCTAAAATTCATTTGGATAACATTCGATATTTTTAGTTGTTTGTGCGTAACAACAGAAATCTTAGTGAACAATTTGAACGATACATTTTCAATAAGTTACAAATCGGTTAGTAAAACAAGCACAAGTAAATTTAGAGAAATATTTACAAGTGAAAATCGACCCCATAAAGCAAAGAGAAAAAATATCTTCCTTTATGAACTCGCATACCTAACACAGTAACTACAATAAACCAAACCCACATTACAATACATTTGATACCAACTGAAAACCAAGTGCTTAATACTTTTTTCTACCATGATCATGCTCGCATTGATAATCAGAAGCACAGACAAAAAGATCACGTCATCCATGTTATAAAAACCTATAATTGAAATAAAATGATCATGCTCATCGAACTTTTTGAAAAAGAAAAACTGGGCATAAGCTAAATTAGTTTTCCAATTTTGTTAGCTACGATTTTAACCTTAAATGGAGAAAAGGCACATTACACCATTAGCTTTGGGATATGAAATTACTGAAATATGGGTATGTGTATGTTGTAAGTGTCCATAATGAGTTTACAAGCGTGAAACTATAACACAATCTCTAGGTCCAGCCCTGTCTGTTGCAGTCATAATCTTTTCGTTCTGTATATTTTTAGTGATTCCTATAGCTGTTTTACTACTTTATGTCCTACTACTATTTTCCTGTGAATACCACGTACTTCTTTATAATAAACTTATATTAGATTGTCAATTGTATTCTTTTTTTCAATATCCTTTCTATTTCTGTTTTGAGTTATAGGGTTTTTTGCTACTACAACTCCTATTTTCCTGTGAATACCACGTACTTCTTTATAATAAACTTATATTTGATTGTCAATTGTATTCTTGTTATCAATACCATTTCCTATATCTGTTTTGACTTGTGCTATTTATTGCCTGCGCAAATATTTACACAACATCCACTGTTTTCCCCTCCATAGAATACGGTTTTCACCTGAGCAGATTTTGTATAATACCTATAGCAGTTTTACCTCTTGTCTTCATAATTTTACTACGATTCAATCATTTCTAGTCCCTTTAGTGTTTCTCTTCACATATAATATCGATATTTATAGATAAGTACTTTTTCTTGAAAAAGTTTTTTTTGTATACCCTATTTTTATTCTTACAATGTTGTGCGTTGAGTTGCCTTGTCGTTATTTGTTGCCTGTTTATTGGTCCTATCAGATTCTTTATTATGGTGCTATTATATATATATATATAAATATATAGATATAGATTTTATAGTCATGTTCAGCAATCATTGGAGATATTGCTTTTATCTATGCCTGAAATGCTATTACCTATTGTGTCTATATTTCTACGGTTTCTAGTATTCACTGATACTGATAAAGTCATCAAGTACTTTACTCTTCCATTATATTATGCTTTAAGTAAATTTTAAGTTTTCTTATCAAATTATTTTCTGTATTAATACCAGTCGTGAATTCTTGAAGCATCTTTGTTTCTTAACACTTAAATTTATATCATTCATTAGTCGTGATTCAGTTAAATATTATCCTACCTATTAGTATCAAAAAGTACCCGGTTGACGGCAAATAGCATTTTGCTTTCATTCCTTGAATATATGACATCATAATATATGATTTCCTGTTATTTTTTTTCAGTTTGTACCAATCCAATACCAATCAGTAGTTCCTATGGCACCTTTATACTATACTATAATATGATCCAATGTCAAAGGTTTGTCTAAAAAATATAATTTTTTTAGATTTAGTAGTACTACTACTAGTACGTAGTATTACTACCTAGGTTACTTGATGTTTCTTATTTACTTTTATTTTATTAGTATACCTATCGTTGAAGACATTCATTTATTTATATTATTTGCTTTCACTTTCTGTCGCTGTCACTGTCGCCAATTTCTATAATACTTTTCAGTGTTTCTTCTTACAGTACTTATATCTATAATCGCACTTAAGGTTTCCTTCCTTTCAACTATTTCTATCTTATATTCGACTGCTTGAATATCAATCAGTAATTCCTTTTTGTTCAAATCTTGGAATATTTTTCTTATGATATACTGCATTAGCTAATTCAAGTACTTCCTATTTTTATCTTAAATGCCCATTAGTTTCTTTAAATAATAAATATTACGTAAGCACATTCGTATGTGTATTGCTTTGGCTTTACACCTACCTAATGTTATCTAAAATGATAATAATCTCATCTTCATCGAAGTATCTCTTCATTCCGTCTAGCAATTTTTGTTTCTGTAGAATTTCCTGTTTCTTCTATTGAATCTATCTTGCTTCGAATTCTACTATTATGTCCATCTCGTCGTTTAATAGTCCCTTATTGGTTTCGTGGAAAAATTATACCTAATCATACTTAAGCGATGAGTTGATTAATCCTAAGTTCTTCTGCATCACAGTCATAAATAATCTTATTCGGCGCATTTATGTATTACGAAAAAGTAATAATTTTATCTCTATTAGTACCTACCTCTATCCTTATCTATCCTTGTATACTCATACCCTATATTTATCGCTTTTCAATTTCATCATCTGTACTTATAATCCTATACTAGTTGCATCGTGATGTGGTTGGTGGTGCGTGTACCTTAAAGTTAGAATTACTTTTTCACTATTTAGTTCTTTTTCTAATATTACATTCAAAGACTGTTATCTATATTTGTAGGCTTATCTTTTTTTCTCACCTTAATAGCTAATTTCGTCCATTTGTCATTCATCATTTGTAATGAAAATAATTACTTCTTTGAGATTTCATTATTTCCTTTCAGTATTTCTTATATTTAGTTTATTTGAATTATACTTAAGTAAGTACTAAAAAGTCATTCGTTTCATTTTAATTGATGTTCTTAAGTGAGTTACTTAATAACTAGTTAATTTCTTATGACTAATGTGATTCCTATATACAATAGTAGGTATCGATATATTATTGTCTACGAGTATTTTAACTTTCCGTTCATTTTACTACCAAACATGTTTCCTTACTCTTACTTCTACTTACTACACTCGTCTTCAGCTTAGTCTGATATTAGTAGGTTTATTAGGTGTGTGTTCTGCCGATTCAAGTAGTAAATATGAAGTCATTATCAAAAAGAAAAGCTTTTAAATTATTATCAAATCGTAAACGTACCTATTCTAAAGTGGTATTATTACAGCTGTGTCTAAATAAAATTACGGATACTGGTAAAATAAAGTATCTATAGTAAAGTCGAATATTTGTTTTTTTTTTTGTCTTTAGTCATCATACTCATCAACTGTTTTGTATTTGACTTTATAGAGTCATATAAGATATAACTTCTATTTCTACTATCTCAACACCCAACAAACCCATCACTAAAATATACGAGATCGTACACGTAAGGAAAAATTGACTTTTATATAAAATATAATTGTGGAGTTATATGAAATAAAGAAGTTATACTTTATATAAAATAAAGAAAAAAGACCGTGATAAAAGTTATAATGAATAAATTAATGATCTACTTAATTTTGTTGGTAAAATCCGAAATCATGCATTGAATAAATTTTTATTGCGCCGGATAAAAGTTATATTAAGGTACAAGGCATAAGGTCCTATGTGCATTCGTAAATTTTGTGACAAATTGGTATAGATAAAATGTAAAATTTTGCAATTGAAAATGTACTCTCTATATGAAAGAGGATGAAGAAAATTAACTTCAGACAATTGCAAACACTGGAATAAACAGAGTTTTGCTATTTACACCTAATATCTATTTGATTACTATCTAATTGTGAAAGGGTGCCAGAAATCTATTACGGTTAAGTAAACGAAACAGTCCTTATAATTCAATCATTGATATTTAAAAAGATGCTATATAGAAAATAACAATAAATACTAATAAAATTAGTATAAGTAGGTAATTACTAGTCAAAAGGTGTAATTTAAAAGAAACAAGTTGCACCACTTAAGCAATAAAAGTAAAAAGTTTGCTGTTTTGAGAAAAAAAAAAGAAAAAGAAAAGGTAGGCACTTAATTTCATAGACAGAAGTCTCCATAATTTAGATTATTAAATACATTTTTAGAAAAAAAACTAGGTCAATAGATTGTTAAAATTCCTATAAATTTACTTATTTACTCTAGGCCCCTCGACCCCTCTGAGTGATTTTGTTCTTTCTGATATATAGATATAGATATATATATATATATAAACCAATTTAATAATATTAGAGATATAAATATAATTCTAAGAAATAACTCACTAGATTATTCACGAATAATATTCCATAATGAGTAGATTAAATAAAAGATAACATTATAAAAAATACGATAACATTATAAAAAAAATTACGATGGCATAAAAAGTTATGATAATATTATTTAAAAAAAACGAAATATTATGAAAAAATTACGTGAGTGATTTTAAGTTATAAAAAGTTAACAAGTTATTAAATGGTGAAATGGTAAAATATTTGATATTTCGTTTTTGGTATAACAAAAATCCTGTATATTGATATATATATAAAGATATTCCTGTATCATGGCCCCGCAATAAATATCGAAAGTAATACTTATTTAACGCTCTAATGTTAACCAGTATTACTGCATTACGGATTTATTTAGTAATTCAATGTTTGGTAAAATTCCTCCCTAATTAACAATTACTTAAGAATAATAAACGAAAAATAAAATTTTTTATTCCTGTATTAACGATTAACCATGGCATATTTTGGCATAATTATGACTAGAAAGTAAACCATTTCGTTCCTTTATTAACGATGGATGTGGCATAAATAAGACCAGAAAGTAAATAATTCAATTCTGTATTCCCGATGAATAAAGGCATATGTTGGCATAATTATGGCTAAAAATAACGTAATTTCGTTACTGTATAAACGATGAACTAAGTCATATGTTGATTTAATGACTAAGAAGTAAATAATTTCGTTTCTGTATTAACGAGGAATTAAGGCATATGTCAGCATAAAAATGTCTAAAAAATAAAGTATTTCGTTCCGTTCGTTCCGTTCGTTCCGTCCGTGTCTGTATTAACGATAAATTAAGGTACCTATAAGTCGGCATAATTATGGCTTAAGAAAAATAATTTCGTACCTCTATAAACGAAGAATTAAGCAATTATGTTGATATAATTATGAGTAGGTAGAGAATTATTTTGCTCCTGTCTTAACAATCACTTATGGCATATTATGTAGGTATAATTATTACTAGATAGTAAATTATTTCGTTGATGAATTAAGGTATATTATATTGATATAATTATGACTAGATAGTAACTTATTTCGTTCCTGTATTAACGATTAACTAAGTAAGGCTAAGTATGACCGGAAAGGAAATAATGTCGTTCCTGTATTAATAAATGAATAAGGTACATTTTGGTATGACGATGACTGAAACAAATAATTTATTTCCTGTATTGCTAATTAAATAAGGCTCGTTTAGGCAAACATTTATGACTGCAAACAAAATAATTTCATTCTCACATTAACGATTAGTATAAGGCATATTTTGGTATAGATATTATTTAATCTTATCTTTATATTCCGTGGTTATGCTATGTTCATTGTTAAGTGTATGTTATAAATACCATTTCATTTTTAAAACCATAAAAGCATATCTTGGTGTCTCAATAGTACGTATGTTACGCAAATAGGTATTGACATCGGGTTAAGGAAGCCAGCCCGTGTTTACTTAGGTACGTAGTCGTATAATTATAATACTCGAAGTACCTTACTCTATTGGTCATGAATGCCACTTCACTAAATATAAATAGATACATATCGTTATATCGATCGATATAATTCAAGAAACTTGCACTTTTACTCTACTATTATTAAGGCCTATGGCAATTATTGAATGGTGTGCTATTTGGAGATTTAATTACCAGTAAAATATTTTTAAACCATGTAAACATGTTTATCTGCATTCTAGATTATTCACGTTATTCTCAATTATTCTACTTTCTACTATTCTAATTCTATTAATTCTAAATCTAATTATATTCTAAATTATTTATTTATTTAATGCATAGAAAACTTACAGCTAAGACCATCAGTAAAAAGAAGCAGATTAATTAACTGAGAGCCAATTAAAAGTTTTCGTTTCTAATAGAATAAAAGAATATATTTATATTATACTGTGTAATGTCCAAGTATTGAATATACTTGGACATTACACAGTATACTCAACAATATTCATCTTTTAGAAGCCACAGCACGAGCTAAGCTTGGTTTGGGTTTGTTTAGGTTTAGATATTACTGTGCAATGACTTCAAAATATACAAGCCACTCTAACCTACAACGATAGGAAATTATTTAACTATGATCCATAATGACGTATATATTTCTTTAAATTTTGCTATTACGCCACTAACTTTATTTTAACGATCACCTCACGTCTATTTCATTTTCACCAATTATAACTATATACCTACTACAATGTTTTTAGCCGATTGAAATATAGCACCTAATCTATATTATGACTTACTTAAGTAATGACTAAAGTCTGTATAGATATATCTACCTATGCTTAATACTTGTTAATTTGATTAATAAATCACATAATATTTACTCCTATAATATTATATAAATTGTCAAATCAAAATTACAATTAACAATTAATCAAAATTAATTAATAAAAAATTACACTTACTAATTATGATAATTAATATCACATTATAACTATATCGTCTTATGATATCATATGTTGGATAATTGCTAATATTTAACTTGGTCTGTATAGCAATATCTACCTAAGTTTAATACTTATTTGATAGTTAATATCACATAACACATAAACCCTATAGTTTTATATAACTTAAATCGTAAATATATTTACTTATTTTAGTCATTCACCTCACGTATACTTCAATATCGCTATTTTCTGCGTAGTTCTTATATTTAACATGGTCTGTTTGGGAATATATTTCTATGTTTAATACTTGTCACTTTGATAGTTAATATCAATTAAACATAAATCTTTAACATAATATAATTGGATAGTTGCTAAATTTTAACGGGTCTATAGAAACATAAATATCCACATATGTTTAATACTTGTTAATTTGATAGTTAATACCTATAATATAAAACATAAACCTACAATTTCATATAATTAGATAGATGCCTGATCGAACATATGTTTAATACATGCTGATTTGGATAATAATACACGAATACATCTACCGTTTGATATTATTAGATAGTTGCATAATCAAAAATATATTTATTCTTTACATTTATTTTATCGTTAATCTCATAATATCTATTTCATGTTCACCAATTTTTGCAAACACATCTATTAATCGTCGGTATTTTGTACGTAACCTTTATATTTAACTTGGTCGGTTTCGACATATATCTATGTTTATTACCTACTTGTTAATTTGATAGTTATTATCACAGCCGATTTCCATATAAATACCTACACCTGCCATCTCATATTATTAGATAGTTCCCTATATACACAATATATTTAGTCTCTACCTTTTTTGCAATAGTATCTATCCTTTTTCGTCGGTATTTTGTACGTCATCATTATTTTTAACTTGGTGTAACTTTGATGGTGAATATCACATACTACATAAACCTATAATATTGGATACTTGCATTAGTTGCCAATATTTAACTTGGTCTGTGTATATATTCATATATTTCAAATTTGTAATACTTGCTGAGTACGATAGTAATACATATTCCTGCCGTTTTATATTATTAGAATGTTGCCTAATCAATAAAAATATTTAGTCTGCCTTTTTTTAACGTCACATCTATTTCATTTCCACCAATTTTTGCAATCACACAAATCTAGTGTCTTTTTTCGTCGGTATTTTGTACGTAGCCATTATACTTAACTTGATCTGTATAGCCATATATACCTGAGTGCAATATTTGCTGATTTCGATTGTAATACATAAACCTGCCGTTTCATGTTATTATATAGTTGCCTAATCAATAAATATATTTAGTCTCTGCCTTTTTTTGACATCCACCTCACATCTATTTCATTTTCACCAATTTTTGCAATTACACAAATCTAGTGTCTTTTTACGTTGGTATTTTGTACGTAGCCATTATGTTTAACTTGATATGTATAGCCATATATACCTGAATGCAATATTTGCTGATTTCGATTGTAATACATAAACCTGTCATTTCATATTATTATATAGTTGCCTAATCAATAAATATATTTAGTCTCTGCCTTTTTTTAACGTCCACTTGACGTCTATTTCATTACCACCAATTTGTGGAATCACACAAATCTAGTGTCTTTTTTCGTCGGTGTTTTGTATGTAGCTATTATGTTCAACTTGATCTGTATAGCCATATATTATACCTGAGTGCAATATTTTCTGATTTCGATTATAATATATAAACCTGCCGTTTCATATTATTATATAGTTGCCTAATCAATAAATATATTTAGTCTCTGCCTTTTTTTAACGTCCACCTTACATCTATTTCATTATCACCAATTTTTGCAATCACACAAATCTAGTGTCGTTTTTCGTTGGCATTTTGTAATCAATAAATATATTTAGCCTCTGCCTTTTTTTAACGTCCACCTCACATCTATTTCATTTCCACCAATTTTTGGAATCACACAAATGTAGTGTCTTTTTTCGTCGGTATTTTGTACCTAGCCATTATGTTTAACTTGATCTGTATAGCCATATATACCTGAATGCAATATTTGCTGATTTCGATTGTAATACATAAACCTGTCATTTCATATTATTATATAGTTGCCTAATCAATAAATATATTTAGTCTCTGCCTTTTTTTAACGTCCACTTGACATCTATTTCATTTCCACCAATTTTTTGAATCACACAAATCTAGTGTCTTTTTTCGTCGGTGTTTTGTACGTAGCCATTATGTTCAACTTGATCTGTATAGCCATATATTATACCTGAGTGCAATATTTTCTGATTTCGATTGTAATATATAAACCTGCAGTTTCATATTATTTATAGTTGCCTAATCAATAAATATATTTAGTCTCTGCCATTTTTAAAGTCCGCCATACATCTATTTCATTTTCACCAATTTTTGGAATCACACAAATGTAGTGTCTTTTTTCGTCGGTATTTTGTACGTAGCCATTATGTTTAACTTGATCTGTATAGCCATATATACCTGAGTGCAATATTTGCTGATTTCGATTGTAATACATAAACCTGTCATTTCATATTATTATATAGTTGCCTAATCAATAAATATATTTAGTCTCTGCCTTTTTTTAACGTCCACTTGACATCTATTTCATTTCCACCAATTTTTGGAATCACACAAATCTAGTGTCCTTTTTCGTCGGTGTTTTGTACGTAGTCATTATGTTTAACTTGATCTATATAGCCATATATACCTGAGTGCAATATTTGCCGATTTCGATTGTAATACATTATAAACCTGCCGTTTCATATTATTATATAGTTGCCTAATCAATAAATATATTAGGTCTCTACCTTTTTTTAACATCCACCAAACATGTATTTCATTTCCACCAATTTAGTACATACAACAAATAGTATACTTTTTCGTCGGTATTTTATACGTAGCCATTATATTTAAATTGATCTGTGTAGCCATATATGCCTGAGTGCAATACTTGCGGATTTCGATAACAATACATACACCTACTATTTCATATTATTAGATAGTTTCCTAATGAAAAATATATTTAGTCTCTATATTTATTTTGCCATCGCCATCATACCTATTTCAATTCAACCAAGTTTTACTCGATATATCTTATTCCTTCTTCGTCCGTATTTTGTTCATAGTCATTATATTGAACTTGATCCGTATAGAAATATTTATCAATGTCTAATACTTGTTAATTTGATAGTTAACATCAAATAATACACACCTCTTATGGTAACATATAATTGGATTGTCGCATAATCAAAAATATATTTAGTCTATACCTTTACTTTATAGTTCACTTCACATCTTATTTCATTTCATTTTTGCTATCACATGTCTAGTGTCCTAATTCGTTGTTAGTTTCTAAGTAGCCGTTGTATTGAACTTGGCCTTTATAGACATCTACCTATGCTTAGTAATAACTTGCCGATTTTGTAGTTAATACCTAGACCTATAATGACATAGAATTTGATGGGTGGCAAATTCAGAATAAATTTCCCTATATCCTTATTTTATCGTTTACTTTACATAAAAGTAACAATTGAAATTACTTATTTTTGCGCTTATGTATCAATATTCTTTTTCTTCAATATTTTATCCCTATGTCTACACCTATGTTTAAAACTTGTTAATATCTCGTATACACATCTGTTTAATACCATATAGTTTGATAGTTGCCAAATCATAAATATATTTAATCTCTATCTTCATTTTATCATCATTCTGACATCTGTTTCATTTTCATCATTGTTTGCTATCACATTACCTAATTTCCTTTTCGTCGGTATTTTGTACGTAGCCATTATGTTCATCTTGATCTGTTTCGGAATAATATTTAAATTACTTTTAATATTGAAATGCAATATTACTCAACAACATCTGTTAATAGTTACTTGGAAATTAATTGTCAAAAAAGGCGAAATGTAAAAAAATATTTGTACTCACAAGAGTAAAATAAACACTTGTTTGAAACGGAATAATTAACTCTGAGCGTCTGCAATGTTTTCTGGATAATTTTGATATAACGTGAGATAGTATTATTTAGTGATTTCAATTCACTCCTTATCCTTAATTTAGTTCTCACTGTTATCCTTCACACAAAAGTCGCATACCTTCATACTCATTTCTCATCCAACACACCTACTTGTCCGTGGTGGGACTCGTAGTCCAAAGGTTTAATTTAGTTCTCACTGTTATCCTTCACAGAAAAGTCGCATACCTTCATACTCATTTCTCATCCAACACACCTACTTGTCCGTGGTGGGACTCGTAGACCAAAGGTACACTAGGGCCATTTTAGCTTAGAACTATTCACGTCAATCCTTCGAGGCGGATTAATAGGGTTTGAAGGTAATTTCATACTTAATACATTTACGTGATAACTAACCGAAGTAATGTGTTTACTTAAATTACATAGCGTTAAGTAAATTTGTTTACAAAATAATTATCATAAATAACTTAATCAATCTAATGGCAAAACAACTGTGTTTTAAATCAAGTAAACGCGAACTTTTATTGTTTTAAATTGTGAATAAATGCGTTATTCAATAATTAAGGATACAAATTGTTATATCGAAGATAGTTCCAGAACATTGTCTAAATAAAACGTAGTAGTTTGATATTTAACTTCAAAGCAATAGCTTTGAAGTTAATAATATATATAAAGGGTATGATTTAAAATAATACGTGTAACATCATTATCGTCAGAATGTTTTTACCTGAGCACTGTAGTCAAATGATTAAGTGCATTACGCCACTGAATACGTCATTCAGGAATTAAAGTAATCATACAGTAAAATTAATTATAAGTAATAACTTAATGAGATAATTGAAAGTGTCTGGTAGTGTTATACTAATATGTAGTCAATTGTGTTATACAGAGCAGTTGTTTGAAATTATTTAAAAATATTTAAAATAACACGTGTAACATCATTATCGTCAGAATATTTTTACTTGAGCACTGTGGTCAAATGATTAATTGCATTATAACGCCACTGAATACGTCATTCAGGAATTAGAGTAAACATAAATAGTTAAACTGTTGTAGAACATTGATTTAAGTAAGCTGAAGTTAATGAGTAATACATTAGAGTCAATTATCGCAGTGGCTGATTATTTAACTAACATTTGCAATATAATTAAGTAACACATGAAAACAGTGTTTGCCATACAGGGAGATTATCGTTTGTTATCTCAATAGATATTCGAGCAAAAAAGTACAAAAATATACGTGCACGTTCCCTTCAGAGATACCTCAAATATTAATATTTATGCACAGTTTTTCTAACAAAATGGTTTTTAGTCAAATACAGTAAAAACATATATATATATATATATATTAAATTATATTTACAAGCTAAAATAGATGAATTCATAATAAATCAGTATTAACATAAATCTTAACGAAACCTACGTTGGATTGAAGAAAAAATATTTGTACTCACGAGAGAAAAATAAACACGTGGTCGAAACGGAATAATTAACTCTGAGCGTCTGCCATGTATTCTGGATAATTTTGATATAACGTGAGATAGGATTATTTATATCGATACTATTTGTAAGACGACATAGAGAATTATTACTGGCATCTGTTAAGCAATACTTTAAAAACCGTGTCGACACAATATAACAAATTGTTAGACTTCACGACATAAACTCGTCGTGAAGTCTAACAATTTGTAGCATTAAAGAAGCATTAACATGTGTTAATTATTGCACAATGAACTCTATGGACGTTTGCATTATCGCATTGGTTAATGTGATTATAAATAATTTATAAATGGTTTTAAGTACTAAATAAGATGGAATATGATTTATTTGTCAATCTTTGATACGAGACTGTTGGTTAATAATGACTTTTGTTTATATATATGATTCGTTTATAAAATTATGCTGAACTGAAATCACTAAGCTTTGCCAATGAAGATGGATTGCGTGTAATACGTAGTTTGGGAACTAAGTATTAAAAGTTGCATGGTGCACGAAATGTATGTAATTTAGGATTAAGGATATAATTAAAATACGATCAATTTCGGACGGCGAGGAAGAGAGTTGCTATTCGTCACTGGTTAGAAGCACACGTTCTGTCGATACTATTAGTAATTATCGTTGGCTGTATCATGCTAATATAATTGATGATTATTTTAAGGAATCCTGCGTAGAATCAGTGGCAGGGGTAAGAAATCAAACTTCCTAGAATCGTGGCAAGCAAGAACTTGTAGGTATCACATACCCTAATTTTCGGGATTGAGTCTGATTCCGAAAGCGAATCGAACATCTATTTCATATAATTTAGGATCCGTGTAAATGTTTTAGGGTTCTCAAAAGCGTTTCCATTGCTTATCCTTAATTTAGTTCTCACTGTTATCCTTTACACAAAAGTCGCATACCTTCTTACTCATTTCTAATACAACATACCTACTTGTCCGTGGTGGGACTCGTAGACCAAAGGTTAAGACACTAGGGCCATTTTAGCTTAGAACTATTCACGTCAATCCTTCGAGGCGGATTAATAGGATTTGAAGGTAATATCATACTATATACATTTACGTGATAACTAACCGAAGTAATGTGTTTACTTAAATTACATAGTGTTAAGTTAATTTGTTTACAAAATAATTATCATAAATAACTTAATCAATTTAACGGCAAAACCATTGTGTTTTAAATCAAGTAAACGCGAACTTTTATCGTTAAGTTGAATAAATACGTTATTCAATAATTAAAGATACAAGTAGTTATATCGAAGATAGTTCCAGAACATTGTTTAAATAAAACGTAGTATTTTGTTATTTAACTTAAAAGCTATATATATATAAATAAGATAATTTAAAGTGTCTGGTAATGTTGTACTAATATATAGTATATTGTTTTATAAAGAGCTGTTGTTTGAAATTATTTAAAAATACGTTCGGGTATGATTTAAAATAATACGTGTAACATCATTATCGTCAGAATGTTTTTACCTGAGCACTGTAGTCAAATGATTAAGTGCATTACGCCACTGAATACGTCATTCAGGAATTAAAGTAATCATACAGTAAAATAAAGTAAACAACAGTTACACTGTTATCAGTTGTAGAACATTCATTTAAGTAAGCTAAAGTTGTTGAGTAATACATTACAGTCAATTATCGAAGTGGCTGATTATTTAACTAACATTTGCAATATAATTAAGTACCACATGGAAACTGTGTTTGCAACACAAGGAGATTATCGTTTGTGATCACAATAGATATTTAAGTAGAAAAGTACAAAAAATACATGCACGTTCCCTTCAGAGATACCGCACATAATATTTATGCACATTTTTGCTAATATATATATAAATATATATGTGTGTCACAATCAGATCACTTAGTAGGTAATTTAAATATAATTTTAGCTCCTGGAACCATTTGGATTTTTTATTTGAGCAGGATACCAGTGTGTTGCAACTCTGGGATCTGCCTGAAATTCATAAATTATATTTACAAGCTAAAATAGATGAATTCATAATAAATCAGTATTAACATAAATCTTGAATGAAACCTAAGTTGGATTGAAGGCATATCAACCCAAACGAATCTCTCAAAGATTTGTGAGGCGATTGCGAAGGGACGGTTAAACTTATAATGGTATCAGTTAGTGAATACTAATATAGAAAAGAAGAATACTATTATACGTTAAGCGTTAGAAGCATTACTTATAATCAAAACAGAGAAAGATATGTTGATTTAATATCAACCTTAATACAACCTCAGGACACACAGAAAATATAAAATATAAACAAATACAGGCCATTATTATAATCTGGATTCAGATAACATAAATCCTCAGTAACTGGTAGATATTATAATATCCACGAGCGCAAGTGAAAACCTGACATATAAATCAACACCCGTACATAGAGACACTATATTTTATGCAGATAGAGTTCATTTTATTTCGAAATTTATAAATTAAAGCATTAGATAAGATATGATATAAACCTTAGGTTAGATTAGATTAGTGAGATAAATAATCTCGGCGTTAGTTAAAATCGGTTAGCAAAGTAATTTCACGGTTTAATTTGATGTTAGGTCAGATTAGACGATCAAAGCCAAGCTCGCGACGATAAGATAGCATAGCCTATCCCGTTACAAACGTACTAATTGTACAAAAGTATGTGATCTAATACGCGGTCATTTGGTTATGAAAGTCGGGAACATGAGCAAGTCATATAACTGGCATATAAAGAGAGAAAATCTGTTCAAGACAATGCTGGTATGAACTGTTTCGCCATGGCTGACTTGTGTATGTTTACATGATAAGTGAATAAATAATTTGAATCGTATAGAAGCATGATGTGTTTGTTAGTTAAAATTATAGTTCGTTTGGTTTTAAATGTTCTACATATTGGCTTGCATCAGAGACCGCAGGAAGAAAAAGTTGTATGACACCTTTTGGGAAAAGCGCGAGGGATGAATTTAGACGCAGCCGAATTTGTTAAAAGCGTGCTGAGACACAGCTGACACACCAGTATATTATTTAAAATTATACCTCTACGCTGAAACTGAGTCTAGGTCGTATTAAATCAGCAATAAAATAGATTTTAATGAATAAACTTCGAATTGAGGGCAGACTTACGTATTGTTAGGTGACAAAAAGGGTGGATTCGTATTTTAACGGGACTACTTAGCATTAATTACTGAGGAGGCACTGTTTCACGTCGAATTTTGGGAACGGTACTACCATCTGATATATACAAATATCGATGCTTTAGAAGTGGAGAAAGATTGATCTAAATTTGATCAAAGACTACAAGACTTCGAGACAGAATATATCTTACAGGGTAAGAGTTCTGGATCCAGATAATATGTAAATCTCAGAAAAAGTTCCAGTTTCAAAAGTGGTCTACCACAGTCCGGAAAGTAGGCCAATATCCCGTATAAAAGATTGAACATAGTTGCAGATGGAGTTCATTGTTCTGAAAGAATCAATTAAACCATAAAGTATAAGTTCGTAATAATAATTTTGTTATCATCGTTCATTGATTTAAGCTAGCTAATAGTAGAATTCAAGATTTCTCTCGAGACTAGGTCTTTAGTCTTTAAAAAGGTCTACACGATAATTGCTAACTCGTGACGTGTGTTGGCTTAATGCCTTATTCCCGTTACGATATTTTTTAATTTGATAGTTAATGTCACATAAAACATACCTACAATTTCATTTAAGTAAATAAATAGCTGCCTATTCAAAAATATATTTATTTAGACTCTACCTTTTCTATATCATCCACTTCACATCTAATTCAATTTCACTAATGTTCTCTATCACATATCAAGTGTCTTTTTGGCAGTATTTTAATCGTAGCCATGATATTAAACTTGATCTCTTTAGCAATATCTACGTTATATTTAATAATTATGGTAATTTAATAGCTAATACATACAACTATGTATCATATAATTGGATAATTTCTAATACTTAACGTGGTCTAATTAGATATTTAACACTTTTAAATTGATATTAATAGTTCGATAGTTAATATCACTTAATACTACTATAATTTAATATAAGCCTAATAAAAAAAAACTTTTAGTCGGTTATAATTTTATTTTGATCGTTAATACTATATATTTTATAATATCACTATACTTGTTAAGTTATTTTATTTAATTGAATTTTGTTATTAAAACTGATTATCATATATCAAATCTGTATAATCTCACATAATATTAATTTTGTAAAAAATAACAAAAAATCTTCTGAAGCTGGTAAAATTTGTCATAATGTGCTGTCCTATATTATTTTATTTTATGTTCTTAAGAAGTTATATTGAAACTTAGTACTGTTACTATGTAGCAAAGCCTCTACCACCAATGGAAATACTTGTGCAATACTTATATTTCATTGTCTTCAGCATGTTTCTCCGTAAAAAATACTATAATAATAAAGAAATATTGTACTGAAATAATAAAAACTTTGCCTATCAAAAGTTTCTCCAAGCCATAAAAATATATAACACTTACGTAACGGTGTAAGCTCCTCTATCAGTAAAAAATATTTTGATTCCAAGTTAGCGCGGAAAAAAGGTTCATTTTAGCATTCACAAATTTTTTTATCGAAACTCTGCCGGAAAAACTCATTCCAATCAAGTTCATAAGGTTTCTAAAACTAATATCTTAATACTCGTGTAGTGTTAATAAATCTAGTTAGATAAAAGATTTCTACGACCTAAAATATTTTTGATGATTAATAGATACACTAAATGTTCTAAAATACAATAATTCTATAACCCGCGTTGAGCGCAACCTACTGGTGCCAGGAGCTTATAAATTAACAATAATGGGTAAAAACGCAACTACCTATCTTTTCAAGTCAATCTATTGTTGCCGTATTTCTATATATTTGGATTTAGATGAATAAATCCAAATAATAATATGCTAATATGCTAAGCTACAACTGTTAGTTGTAGCTTAGCATATTATGTTGCCATGTCATGAATTGTCATTATGTCGAAGTTTCACATGTTAATATTTCTATTCATAATTTTGTTACCTACTTCACTAATCCATAAATATTATAACAAATAGTTGTAGTAAGTAATCAATATATAATGGACAATATTTTCTCGCAATATCTCTTGTCATATTTTTAGTTCTATTTCATGTACCTTAGACAATACTTCATGTACCTACCTAATATAATACTTTGTCATCTTTTATCACTATCTCAGTAACTTCAAGCGTTAAAATTAGTATTAATTTTGGTCCCTAGTGACCTTAAAAACCTGCCGAAATAAATATTTTACCCAGATACTTCCTCACAATTAACCGTTTATAGATAATCCTATCATATATTCAGTTCTCCTCCGGTACTACGAAGTCATAGTGTCTGTAATGATTTATTCAGTTATTATACCTATTTTCTTATTGCTTACAAAAATATATCTCATTTATCACGAAACAGTTCGAGACTAAAAAGTTCACCTAATAATACCTCGAATCGCACTCTAAAATACTTTCACCTTATTGATTATAATCAATTAGCTGATTCGTCTCGTCACATAAGCCTATTTATTTTAACGAATAATTTAAATTTGTTATAATGCTGTTTTTAAAAGCTACTGTGAACATATAAATGTGATAATATAATACTTCTAATTTTCAATAATGTTAACTACTTGGAGAGTTTCAATAACCTTATTCATTATATCAACTCTATCTGTCTCTACCATTCTCAGATTTTATATCTTCATAAGTAATTGCCATGATTATTTTTCCATCTTCAATCAACTACGTTAATTCTAACCTCACCACTAAAATCCCCATAGTATGACTAACGAAGAATTTTTTTTTCACGAATGAGCAGTTTTAAGCTTTTGAAGCGTACTTTACTGTGTTTCCAAGCTATTGAAGTGCATTTTATGATATTTCACAAGCTATTTGTTAATATGTTCGTTAGTATTGCTAAAAAAATTGCTTTACCAACTATTACACCCACTAGCTGTTCTACAAATTATTCTGCATAATCAGGATCGTTCCCGTGTCTTTCTATTTCTTTTATTAATTCACACATATTTTCAATGAGGAGCTATGTATGTACTTTATTATTCGTTAGCTTTTAAAATCTTAGCTTATTTTTAACATTTATTAACTAAACTCATCATACCTGATATCCTTGTGTTGCCTTGCACATTATTTCATAATAATATTGTCATTATTATTTTTACATTATTCACCAATTTTTGTACGTGATGCGTTTTGATCCACATTTTATTCCATAAAGTTTCAAGACTTATTTATTGTATTCGTTATTCGTCTTGTAGTGTCATTTTTTATAAGTTCTAACTCTTAATTCGGTCTCGCCATATAACTCTTATTAGATATAAACCTATGGGAATAATCTCTATACCGCTTTCTTTTTTTGGTTTTTATATTTCTATGGGTGAGTGTTGGTTACTCTCATTAGAAATCTTGACCCTTAATAACTACGTTAATAAGTCTAATATGAATTTCGGAGACTATACTGTACGAGTATCTACTGATTCCTCATGTTATTTCTTTCTTATCCGTAAACATTCGTAACATATAATTATATCTGTCGTATTATTACCTATCTTATGCTATGCTATTTCACGACTTATATGTAAGTATATATATTTTTTTACCCACACTTTTTCATATAACCACTTTATAATTTTCAACTTTTTCATATGAAACTCTTTATAAATTACCGGTGATTCTTTAACCAATACGCTTCCATATTTCACATTTACTAGTCATTTTTTTTATATTCCTTACATATCTGTTTCAACACCCTTGAGAGAATTTTATTTCATTAGTCAGTATTTTCTGCTACTTTTACAACTGTTTTCAACATTTTTTCTAATATAAATGAAATCCTTTGTTTAATTTTAGTGCTTTTATGGTTGATCTTAATGACATCTATATCTACTGCAGTTTTAATTCCCTAAAGTTTACTACTCTATACATTATTTTCTTTAGCTACCTACAATGGGTGAGTGTTGGTTACTCTCATTAGAAATCTTGACCCTTAATAACTACGTTAATAAGTCCAATATTTTGGAGACTATACTGTATCTACTGATTCTTCATGTTATTTCTTTCTTATCCGTGAACCTTCGTAACATATAATTATATCTGTCGTATTATTACCTGTTTTATGCTATGCTATTTCACGACTTATATATAAGTATATATATTTCTTTACCCACACTTTTTCATATAACCACTTTATAATTTTCAACTTTTTCATATGAAACTCTTTATAAATTACCGGTGATTCTTTAACCAATACGCTTCCATATTTCACATTTACTAGTAATTTTTTTATATTCCTTACATATCTGTTTCAACACCCTTGAGAGAATTTTATTTTATAAGTCAGTATTTTCTGCTACTTTTACAACTGTTTTAAACATTTTTTCTAATATAAATGAAATCCTTTGTTTAATTTTAATGCTTTTATGGTTGATCTTAATGACATCTATATCTATTGCAGTTTTAATTCCCTAAAGTTTACTACTCTTTACATTATTATCTTTAGGTACCTACAATAATACTTAACCTTGCACAATATTTACATCTGTTAGAAATAGGTCGTCAATATTTAAAAAGATCTTGCGCAATATTTACAGCTGTTAGAAATAGGTCGTCAATATTTAAAAAGACCTTGCACAATATTTACATCTGTTAGAAATAGGTCGTCAATATTTAAAAAGAGTGACGTGATACTTTAATTAGGGAAAGATGATTCCACATAGTGATTCACATACTAGTATTGCACCACTTCATGAAATAATGTCCTAATACTTAGTGTCAAAACTAAAAAAAATATGCTGTAGGTACCCAATGATACTCAAAAGAACGATGAGTTAATTGTATAGGTACTACCTATATGAAGTTGTATACATAGATTACAACTACGAATACGATGAATAGGAAATACGGAATGTAGGATACAAAAAGAAATAGCCATCTGTAGAGAATTACACCTGAAGTACAACAATAACAATATGGTCTGATTTTGTCTGTAATCAGTAATAGTTTCCGCACGCTTGTGCGAATATATACTTGACCTAACCGAAATCTTAAATTTCATATATTAGGTCAAAACTACCTTTACTTTCAGTTTTTCTTACTCTCTCATAAATACTTGTTTTATCAACCTTAATTGTTTAATTGATATTTACAATTAACTGAACTCTTTGATATTGCTGATATTCGACAAGTAAACTAAGTAGGCACTGCTAATTTTCCAATGTGTGCAGATGTTTGTAAGTTTCTAAAATTCATTTAAAATCACATTTTTATACTTAATTACATTATTTTAGAATAAATTGATTGCGATTCATTGGATTGCTATGTGGCGCAATTTTATGATGCATCTTTCTGCAGACCCGAGACGGCGTGCGGTTTTAGTCGGTTCAAGCCCGACATAACCGCCCCCGCTGGCCGGCGGCCGAGGGGATTTCCGCAAGAAAAAAAAAAAAAAAAGTATCCTATGGATTTCTTAGTTTCGTTGATCTTAAACGCAATTAAATTTACTAATGAAATCGGATCTTTACTGGTAAATTGCATTTGTAAGTACGACAAATTTCTTCTCTAATTACTTTTCGTAGATATATAAAATGAATTAAATCTTTGGGCTTTCTCACCTCATCATCAAATTTTGAGAATCGTAGCATCTTCTAAAAACGCACATTTTACTGCACTGTTTACTAAAAATAAACTGTCAAGTGCACATCAATACTCCCATTCAAAAAGATCCAGATGTTCAGCAATAACTGAAAATCATACTTAATATTTTCTAAATTACGCCTGAAATAGGTGAAAACCTTTTATGTGTACTGTATCTGTGGCTTCGCATGAATCGCTTATCTATTGTTTGATTATTTATTCAATAAATACTTGAACGCATTATACCTGTTCACTTCGTGAAACTGTGCTACATAATTTAAAGTGATGAGAAAATATTTTTGTACAATATTAAACAGCAACTTCCTTTACAAAAAAATAAGTGTATTCAAATCAGTTCTTGACTTAATCTTAACATTTCATATTGCATACAAATATTGTGTGCGGGTAAATATGCTGATATTCTGAAATCATATTGTACATATTTATAATGAACGTTTCGTCCGTAATCCATTGTGTAAACTGGTGTAAACTAAATAAACCAATAACATTGTTAAATCTTTCTTATAATGAAATGCAATAATGTTTATTTGCGTCGTACGTTTTAAATGAAAAATAAGTTATTATTTATTTTTAGAATCCATTTTATTATTATGTTTGATTTTTGTTTGGCTTCTATTTCAGTCATTCATCTTATTTTCTTTTCGTTTCTGTACAAAAGTTTTCTTTACTTAATAGTTTTAGGGCGGCTTGCGCAACATTTGGTCTAAACAGAATTTAGTTAAATGTGTTTATCTTGCTAAATATGTTTAGCCTAAATACAATTAAAAAGGTCTTGCTCACGTCCGTTTGGATGGTAATTTAACTAATCGTAGTTAGGGAGTCGGTAAAGCAGTGTCTTGCGTTCCTTTTTACGTTTTCGTGTGTTGTACACTTGAATTAGAGCAAAATGGTGGCATTTCTTAAAAAAAAATGCGTGAAATGGACCGACGAGCTTTCAACTGTCATACGCTGTTTTATTTTGCTCTTCTGTTGTGCTTGGAAATTTTATATACATCTTATACAATAATGCAATGGCATGAGTAACACGATGCACTATTCTACAAGCTGTGCTTTCATGTACACCAATCATGTCACCACAAGTTATTAGCTGAATTCCTGTCGCATAAAATCTCAGCGTACATAAAAGTTGGTTCATAGGAGTGACTGATTTGATCATGCAAAATAAACAAAAATAGCTAATTAGCTACCTATCTATTTATTGAATATTCATTAATAATGAATACATTTTCTTACTTGTTGCTAACCTCAAAATGATGACGCGCGATTGGTACTAAACGTATTTAGCGACGCTAAATAGCCATCTTTGGGTATTTAACTTTGACAGTTCGTTAAACGTGATTAGTGCCTAAATTTTTGTTGTGCAAGACGCTAATTATAATTAGCAGACTAAATGCGTTTACGTCGCTCTTAAACTGTATTTAACGAGGATGCGCAAGCCGCCCTTAATAGTAGTAGTAGAGTACGTAATTTGAAATGTTATCTCTTTAATTTTTACTAACAAGACATGATCTTGTAAATTTTCAGTCAGTGGGTGCTGTAACTGAATTCAATTTTAAATGTAAATATTTATACGAAGTAAAAGCATTTAAAAAAGTCCTCTTCCGGATCGATATTTGATCTTGCACATTTTTTATAGTTCCCTGAATACTTCATAGTGTAGTACAACTTAGCACATTATTAGTTTAAACGAGTTTTAAGAATTCTAATTCAAAAAAAGTATAAATATTAATTTATCAGTAGATCTAAGACTCACCTATAGATTTTGATCGGAAAAAGAGACTATCTAGGACGGGACTTGAACCCTTGAAAAACTTGAAACTCGATTAAATCTTCTTTATATCTTGAAATATCAGTTTTATAATTTTATAGTATAAAATAAGCAAGTGTTGTCTTCCTTTGCGTGCATTATCGGTTACGTTAGTAAAATAAAAAGTTTTATTCACAATATACAATAATCAATATAGCATGACTTAAATTTGTTACTGGAAGGTATATTATATGCGAAGTGTGTACCAATCTGTTAATCTGTTGACTGATACATTTCGGTATTTGCTTTAGATTTAGCTGCAAGCTATTCCAATTGAAATATGCGTTACTTTTTAAAAATTATATTTATTTAAAGAATACAACCATATTCAGACCAGTTTTAAAATTTTGCTAAATATTTTGCAAGCCTATTCTTGTGTAATTTTACCGGAATTAAATAACTATAGTTATTATTATATCACATGTTTATATTCATCATCTTCGAACTATCTGTCCCGGAATTCGTATAATTGTAATCCAATGGAAACAATTATTCTCGTTGCTAAATTAACAACATCCTAAAAAGAACTTTCATCATCTTGGAAACCATAACTACAAACAAAAATCTCTTGTAACCGAACCACCTTATTCATATTCCAATCAATTTTGTATGACTTTTATAGTATTTGATACAGCATTTATTTTACATATATTCTTGTTGATCGATGGATTATCAGTTCGTCTATTTGTTCGCGATGGACGCATAAACCAGTGAACGTATTTTGATGCGGTTTTTTTTATAAGAAAGGTCTTGGCCTGACTTAGGTTTCATTGCAATTGGTTTAGTAGAACCGGATATGATAAAAAAATGTTAACCGACCTCCGCTCGGGTAGAGCCGCGCGCATTAGCTAGTATAAAAACATAAATGTACAGTTTTGTTTCAGATGTTGATGATTTAAAATATTCCATATTCCGTTTTGTATAAATCATCTCAGTATAAATATAAAATATTGCAAAGTCCGCATATTATTCATTAATTAACCTCAAACACAGATCCTACAATTATGCTACTATAGCAGACTATGATTGTCTACAAATACCTGCTACCAGTCTACTTGCAAATCCTGATGATCATATTATACACAAACAGATTAGTTGATCCATCGACAATAGATTAGACTTAAAAATCTAAAGGTGACTAGCCCATGCAATTGTGCTGAGAGCCTCAAATTGTATTTTTCAACCAAACAAGCGTTTTTGATGAGAATAACTTTGTTTCGTAAATAGGTACTAAGACAATATATCACTCACATCACCCACATGCACGACACAAAAACATAATGAATGGTTTGAAAACAGAGGACGCAATATAAAAGGTTGTAAATGCGTTCACTGCTGGCAAAACAAACAAAAAGTTAATTACACATGGGCCAGTAATGTAAAACAAAGGCACTTCATTGAAACTGTGAACATCTTCTGAAAGGACACTGCACAGAACTTGATAAACTATACCACAAGCACTTTGAACTCCACACGAAACATTTTAACATATAGGTACATTTAGTTTAAATCGTGCACGACCACTAGCATAAATTTATAGAATAAATAAAATTTCTTTGATTTTGAATTTTCTGATCATGCACTTATCTGCAAACGCTTCTCGATATTATAATAAGTTTGAATTCGTTAATATTTCATGTTTGAATGTCATTGATTCTGAACAATCCAGACAACATTGCACAACATTCACAACAAAACATTGCGAAACATTCACAACATTGCAAACACTCACCTTTTAAATTTTTTGTGTATTGGATGTTAATGCTATGGATTTATGCACTTCTAAAAAACATAGTAACTTATTTGAAGAAGGCAATACACCAACCAAACGCATGCGCAAGTACCTATTTATGTGCTAAAAAGCTTTCTAGATTTGTCATTAGATTTGTTAGTAGAAAATGAATTTTGCAATAATAAATTTTGTTAAATTATTTTGGATGATAATGCTAAAATATTTTGCAATAATTATAAGTCTTGCTAAAATATTCTGCAATACTAAGTTCTGCTAAAATATTCTGCAATAATAAGCTTTGCTGAAATATTTTTGGTTTTATGGCTGCTTGTGATTATGATGCATTATTCGACTACCAACCTCGTAAGTCCAATCCTCGGTGCATTAGTCAATACTAAGCGTGCTGAAGTCTTAACACATTCATTTATAAGCCTGTAACGTTTCAATTTACAATACCAAAAGGAAACCATTACTCGTGATTAAACCAATTTACTAATCAATTTACCATTAATCTAGCAAACAAGTATTGCATACACATTAGTGAACTATTTATATACTTAACCGCTGAAATATAGGTTTCAATATTGAATAATTGTTGAAACTGCTTTAAACGTCTATTATTAGTGAAATATCTATACAGTCACTGAAAATAAGGTTCCAAATTTAAATATCGCTTTAAATGTCAACGTAACGAATGTAGTGAAAAGTATTTTCGCACACAGTCATTTTAAAATCTATTATTAAAATACCAATTCTATTTGGTATGAAGAAGATAGTACAATTATATATAATATGAAATAAAAGTATCCTAGGTAAACATGCTGCACTCTTTAAAAAAACGAATATACGTGTTTTTATAACCTTTACACAGATTTACAATTAATTAAAATAAGAAATAAAATAAATAATTTCCTAGCTCTTTCTTTTTGACGTCACGTAGCGAATATTTACTCATTTAAATAAGCTAGACTAGTTTTAAATGCGTACTCTAAGAGCTAGACCTACAAAATGCATAAAAAGTGCAAAACGTGACTATGATGTTACAATTTTGATTTCGAAGCCTTCGTTTGACTAAATGCACAGTAGGTTTACATCATTATGCCGTAAATTAATTAAAAAGTCAGTGAACTGGTAAGATCTTCTTAGTAAATAGCCTTAGCAACTAAGCAACAAAAACATGACTACGTTCACGAATAATAAAACCCGAGGACTAAGTAAAGTAATAATTACTTTTTAATGATATGCATCTTTAACCTAAAAAAAACAATTCAAATAATTTTCTATCTAAAACTTTTCTAAGCCTAACTGCACAAATACCTTTTTAAAATATACGTCCTACTGAGTTATACCCCTCTAAAAAATCCCCCAATGTCGTAGTTTGTAAGCCCCGAATGTCCCAAAAAAAACAACACCTATCCAAACAGGTAGGTAGTCTTTTATGGTATATACGTAGACATGTTTATCCGATTTTAGAACCCATATGCTAAGCTATGCTTAATTTGAGTGCAATGTATGTGTAATATTATTTGCTATAACTGATTTAAGATCATCTTTAGTCATCGGAAACGGCTCTATCTAAAGATTTCGATCAGATTTAATTTGACTTACTGTGCTATTTATAGTAAATAGGGAGATATCTAAATCATTTTAGAATATATACATTATATTACAGGCATCGTCGAGAATAAATAAATAAATCAGTATACTGATAAAAAATATCCTCAAATTAAATTGGGTAGAAAACACGTGAATACGTTTTTTAAAAAATGTGCAAGAAGGTGCAACTAACTTTCCACATAGGTACTAAATTTCAACTTCATTCAATAAAAAGCGTAGTATTAGACGATAAACTGGAGGTAAATAAATGAATTTACCCATTAACATACATTTATTTACCTACAGTTTATCGTCTTACACTACATCATGAATGTTCATCTAAATGTCCAACCATTTTTAGTTAATAAAAAAAATCTTTATACAACTTTGAAGATTTTTATTATCGGAAACAGCTCCATCACAGGCCTATTGCCTTGCAAATCTGGACGTAAATTAAATGTAGAACTAATTAATGCTACATGCGCAAATATCTATTTTCAAAAATGAAATTCAACTTCTGTCCAAATACTTCATACGTAAACTCTAAAACACAAATTGATTTGTCTTGGGATCTTCCTTCCGTTCCTTCGTCTAATTTCGTGATTCAATAAATTTATCCTTATTTGTTCTTTTACATCCAGAAGAAATATCGGAGATTTCTATCAAATGAAATTGTAACTATAATTTATGGAAAACAGCTCGATCTAACGATTTCGAATTGGGTTAAGAAGAGTTAAGAAATTTGGGTTAATTATTGATATTATCATTATAACATAACGTAAGTACGCTTGTAGGTACAATATCCTCCTGAATTGCCGTGTAAATACGCAACAAAAAACGCACAAATGGCGAGAACGACGCATAAGACACTAAACAGATCATTTCATGAGACTCTGATGCTAATTCTGTGGTTGGCATCAATAAACCAAAAAATCTCTTAAATTCTCTTATTTTAGTTAAGCGAGTTACAAAGTGCTATTCTGTTGTCAAGTCGAACTAAATTTAGAGTTCATTATGACAGCACTGAATTTGAATCTAACATCACTAAAATTTAAATACGAAAGTGTTACCATTATTTAAAAATCAAGAATGAATAAACAGTGAATTAATAAAATCCATAAAAACTACTTTCTTAGGACTTTAGAATGCCGAAAAATGATTGTTAATGTTAAAACAAAACGCTATTTTTCTTAGTCATAGCTAAGTAAATGCATTTTATTCAGTTCACGTAACCTGCAACCCGCAGTGACCATCTTAGTTATCTACCTAACTACTAAAATACCTTTGATTCTGTGCAAGTCAATTTGACATGACATTTAACTCTTAACCAAAACAAAAAAGAATATACTGTATACTTACATCAGACCAACTCACTTTGCACTTAGAAGTTTTCAAATTTTTTAGCTTCTTTAACTTTAAAGAAAATGTATACTTAGTTTCTACTTCAAATATATATATTAATTAATATTTAATCTTAGCATTACTTGGACAAAGGCTGCAATATAAAAATAATTATAAGTATACTTTTGACTCAAACAGGACACTAATTTTTGCTGACACCTTTCGCCTCTAAATACCTACCCTTTGCCAATAAATCACAATTTCTATTAAACCTTATTCAAACTTATTAAGCTCTTATTGTTCTGTAACTATAAAAAAATCAGAACAGTGCTTTCTCTCAAGACCTAAATTCGTCTGTTCACAATGTGTATTTTGCACTCGAAAATTATGTTACCGGCAATTGTTCCCAGACAATACCTATACAAATCCGTAATTTCAAGGTAAGTCGGCGATAAACGCTATTTCCGTCAAAAGAAACCCTAAACAAACTACCCATAAAATTATTAAATGTTCATGTAAATATATTAAATCATTATGATAATGAAGATTAAATAAACTTCACAACATTTGAAGGTCGACGCCATTTTGATTTTACTTGTCGGCAAATTCCACTTGCGTTAATTACTTCATTGCTAGGTAATCCTACTTAAAAATTAACACTTTTAAGACTGAGAAAGTCGTTTCAGATACCTACTTTGAATGACAATTAAAAATTTACTAGAAACGATAATGTTGCAAATAATAATAGTCCAGTTAACTATGTCCTAACATCACAACTCCTTTATATCAAACATGGATACTGATTTCTCTAAAGAACTTCCTTCGTTTATCTGTGCAGTTACCGAAACCCACTTAATTGTTAATTAACCGCACTAACAAGAAACGGCAACTTCAATCCAAATTATACTTCGTACTAGACTATTGTAATAACTAAAATTACAAACGTGTACAATGTACGTCTAACAGTACGTTTTATAAAATGTACGTTACCTTATCTACAGGCACGTAGGTACCTAGGTGGTAATTAATGAAAGTTAAACCTGTTAAAACAAATTTATTGTTTTTTTAGCCCAACAAAAGGCTGTAAGTATACAGTGACTGAACTAAATTAGATATTTTCAAGATAAGCTATACTATTAACCGAGTAACAGACTATTACATTTTAAATACCTTTTTATAAGATATAAAATATATGAAATAAAACAATGACACAACTTGTAGGTCAAAAACGGCGACATTTTGATGTCTATCGGCAAATTCCAATTACCTATTGTTTAATTTAACATAAAAATGGACATAAGATAGACTATTTAGATAGATTATATACGTAAAACATACTAGAAAGGATGTAAATGATAAATTTATAAGTAATTTAGTTTAATAGTCCTGCCAACTGTTTACTGTCCTCCTAAAACCTTCCTTAGCCTAACTGCGCAACTACGCGTTTCAGCAAAAATCAATTCTATTGTTAGCCATACCTGTAAGCCTTTCCTCCTAGAACCTTAATTTGCCTATATGCACGGTTGCGCATTTAGTATAAATTCACTCGTACGGTTGTGGACACGGCCAGAAAATATTACAATTTCTATTTTTTGCGTGTTTATTTATTACGTGTCTTTGTTAGTCTTCCAAAAAAAAATTGAATCTTATTTAACTTCGTTAAGCTGCCTTCGTCTAACTACGCAGTTAGCTACGTAGACATTTGAAAATCCTAAGTCCTAAGCTAAATCACCGCAATACCTAGTTACGTACGTAGTAGATAGTCCGATTATGTAACCTGTGAGGCAGCTACGTAGTTTATAAAAAAATATATATTTCTTTTTCAATGTAATAATTAGAAGATTCCTCCGAACAAATATCAAAAGATCAGATACAAACGTAATTTCTGGTGAGGCTATAAATATTTCTCAAACAGCTGTTATACTAGATAAGCAAATCACAATAACAACACTTCTTGAAGGTCGAGATCGACGCCATTTTGTAATTCTACCTGAGTTTGTCGGCAATTTTATTTGCGATATTTACCTAGTAATAATAATCATAATACATAGAAATATACACACTATTTGTGAAATATTAGTTCAAGAACTCTAATATACCTTCAAATTACTTAAATATAAGTAGGTATATTTGACAAAAACAAGAATAAAAACAATACACGAAACCACATCACGGCAACTTCTAACGCAATCTAAAAAATAGGATCCCTAGCTTAAATAAAGCAAAACGTTACCTAATTTTATGAAAAAGAAACAAAAGAGAACCTTACCTTACATTTTATCCTTAAAAAGGTCTTCCCCTGTTTTTAACTCAAAATTTAGAGGATCTACGCAGTATTTATCAACCGGGCGATGACTCCGCCATCTTATAAGCTAACGGGACTTGCCACCTCTTTAGCTAAACTCCATACTGTAATATACATTTTTACAACTATTTCTTAGCCGGTAAAACCTACGGCCTACATTTTAAGGGCCTGTCTGGTCCTACCACTATGCAATCCTAATACATGGTACAAATCAACCTCACCACTAGACTTGGAAAAGGTATGTCCCAAATTCCCCCCTCAGTTCAGTTTATATAGCCATTGCGAGTTACGCAGTCCCCTCAAACCACAATATAATCCAACCAAATTAAAACAGTACGTTGACAATATTCTATAAAACGGAGTCAAACAGCGTGTTTAACATAGCTGAGTTGCTATTCTAGAATCTTCGTTGCCGAATAGAAAGAGACAACCATATATGATGAAAAGAGACAGAAATAATAGGGGACAGAATATTCTAGACAAATCAATTATTTAGCCGCAATGAGTGAAGGAGATGGATAACATATTTGATGAGAAAGCAATACTAGCATGGAAAATTCTCGAATCAATACAGCTGTAATGATACCGGCCTCAACGTTTTTACTCCCCTAAATTAGTATAAAAACATAAGTAAACCGAGACATAGAGCTTAAATCGTTGCTCCATTTTAATGAATATCATCTTTACAAAATGGTAATTACCATAAATAAATATAGGTCTGAGGGTTTCTATGTATAATATGTGTATATTTACAAAAAAAAGTATCTAAGTATGTTTATCCGTATTTTAAAACCCATACAACAATCTCTGCTTAGTTGATGGTATCTGCAATGGTACCTTTTGGACTTCATTCACCCATGCCTTCAATCCTCATCTATTAGCATCACTCGGAGTACGGTCAATTTGATGAATCGAGCATAAAAATGAGATATTTTTTAAAATGTTATATCTAAGTAGTAGAGAGGTTACCACCCTCTATCATAAATAAGCATCATCAACGTACTCACAGATTTGCAAAGTACGATGCGAATTATTTTCACTGGCGAAACTCGACTTAAGTTGTTATATTACCTGAAGTCATTGTATAATCTTTTCTTTCTTCTTTCTTATATATATTAGATATAGATTTTATCATAGGATTATGAGTAGATTTATAAAAATTGCAAATAAATAATCGCAATGTAGAGTCTTGTGAAATTAATTACACTTCAATAAATTGTATCTAGTTCAACTTGCGTATTTTTGAACGTTCTGCGTTTTATACCTGCCCTCAAGCCCTAGAAGAAATGTCCTAGAAAGGATTATTCAACTAACACCTCTGCCTACCCCTTCGGGGATACAGGCGTGAAGTTATGTTATGTGTGATTATTCCTCAGCCTGCTACTAGCTTTGGCGGCCTGTGGAACAACAGAGAGCTTCACTAATGTTCCGGTCGTCAAAAAATTGGTTGAATCCATTAGTGTAACCAAGTAAATACCCAAGAAAAAAATACCCATTTTTGTGGGTAAAATCGGCTCTCATGGGGAGCCGATTTTACCCACAAAAATTGGTATTTTTTTCTTCTGGTATCACTACTGTTACGCTTACTCTTTCGTTCATATACTTCTGTCTCTATCTACGATTCTGATTGGCTAATATACAATAAAACTTCAAGAAAAATCTTTAGTTGGACGAATGTTATTGGTGCTTCACGAACGTTCGAGATTAATCTAGAACGCTATTGGTGGGGTATATAAAGAGCTGCTGACCGCGCCAAAGCATTCAGTATTTGAAAATACAAACGAGTGAAAAGACGAAGTAAGAGCGGTTTAAACACCAAACAATTCTTACAAGTATTATCGAGTTATCGTTAAAATTATTGTTTATTGAGAAGAATAAAATACACAACAGCATTATGCCAGCTATTGGAATAGATTTGGGAACAACGTATTCTTGTGTTGGAGTGTGGCAGCACGGCAATGTGGAGATAATTGCCAATGATCAAGGCAACAGAACAACACCGTCTTATGTCGCATTTACAGACACGGAACGACTAATTGGTGATGCTGCGAAGAACCAGGTAGCACTTAACCCCAACAACACAGTATTTGATGCCAAGCGACTTATTGGTCGCAAGTTTGACGACCCGAAAATCCAGTTAGACATGCAGCATTGGCCGTTTAAAGTGATATCAGATGGTGGTAAACCCAAGATACAAGTAGAATTTAAGGGAGAAGCAAAGAGGTTCGCTCCTGAAGAGATTAGCAGCATGGTTCTGACCAAGATGAAGGAAGTAGCGGAGGCGTATCTAGGTAGTCCGGTGCGTGACGCAGTAGTCACGGTCCCAGCATACTTCAACGATTCGCAGCGGCAAGCCACTAAGGATGCAGGTGCTATCGCTGGCCTGAACGTATTGCGGATTATCAACGAGCCCACAGCCGCTGCACTAGCCTACGGTTTGGACAAGAACCTGAAGGGTGAGCGTAATGTACTCATCTTTGACCTTGGTGGTGGAACATTCGACGTATCCATCCTGACCATAGATGAAGGCTCCCTCTTCGAAGTTAGAGCGACTGCGGGGGACACGCATCTAGGTGGTGAGGATTTCGATAACCGGCTGGTGAACCATCTCGCCGATGAGTTCAAGCGCAAGTACCACAAGGACATCCGAAACAATTCACGTGCGCTTCGCAGATTGCGAACAGCTGCCGAACGTGCCAAACGCACACTATCATCAAGCACTGAAGCGACTATTGAGATCGACGCGCTATATGAGGGCTTAGATTTCTACACAAGAGTCTCACGAGCCCGCTTCGAAGAATTAAACGCAGACCTCTTCCGCGGGACATTAGAACCTGTTGAAAAAGCCCTTAAAGATGCTAAGCTAGACAAGAGTTCAATTCACGACGTGGTACTGGTTGGAGGTTCAACACGCATCCCTAAAATTCAAAATATGCTGCAGAACTTCTTCTGCGGTAAAAAGTTAAACCTGTCCATCAATCCAGATGAAGCGGTTGCATATGGCGCTGCGGTGCAGGCCGCTATACTGAGCGGTGAACAACATTCCAAGATCCAGGACGTATTACTGGTTGATGTTGCACCGCTGTCGCTAGGCATTGAGACAGCTGGTGGTGTCATGACCAAAATCATCGAACGCAACGCCAAAATCCCGTGCAAACAATCACAGACTTTTACCACTTACTCGGACAACCAGCCAGCTGTCACCATCCAAGTATATGAAGGTGAAAGAGCTTTGACTAAGGATAACAATCTTCTGGGTCGTTTTGACCTGACTGGTATCCCTCCAGCGCCTCGTGGTGTGCCTAAGATTGATGTCACCTTCGATTTGGATGCAAACGGAATCCTAAACGTATCTGCTAAAGAGAACAGCACTGGACTCACAAAGAACATAGTTATCAAGAATGATAAAGGTCGTTTATCACAAGCGGAGATAGACCGTATGCTAGCTAATGCAGAGAAATATAAAGAGGAAGACGAAAGGCAACGAGAGAGAGTTGCGGCACGCAATGAGCTCGAAACTTATATCTTCAGCGTTAAGCAGGCACTTGATGACGTTAGTGATAAACTGAGTGAGCAGGACAAGGCGATGGCACGACGCGAGTGCGACGAAGCTTTGCGTTGGTTGGATAACAACTCCCTCGCCGAACGAGACGAACTCAACCACCGGCTGAAGGAACTTCAGCGTGTCTTATCACCTCTTATGACTAAGTTACATTCTCAAGGAACAGGTACACCTGGTCCGCAGCCCCAGAACTGCCGCCAACAACAGCAGCAGTGGAATAATCACTCCGGTCCCACCGTGGAAGAGGTGGACTGAATACAAAGTTTTGTCTTTAGCCCTTAGTTAATTACTCTGTACATATTGTAAATATTAGCTCGTAAGTAGTCTTATTAATTTATTGTAAGTTAAATGTCCAACATGATAATCATGCAATATGCAAATAAAAAACCAATAAGAAAATTTAATGAATCTTTCATTTATTTTACCTTGAAAATATATTGAGTTGAGTAATTAAGAGTTCCGTCATGGCACGGGACAAATTCGTTAAAAAAATGTTATTAATATTGCTGCGCTACCGGGTCAAATAGTAGAACCTAGACCATCTAGGCAATTACTCAAACACATAAGATTTTTTATTATAAACTAACTGTTGCCTGTGGTTTCGCCCGCGTAATATTCTGATCCTGTTCCAGCTTCCCATGGGAACCTACTCCAGGGATAATAATCTATCCGTGTACCAAATTTCAACCAGATCCGTTCTGCCGTTAAAGCGTGATTGAGTTACAACCATCCAAATATATTTATTTACCTCAAACACCCAAACATCTTCACAAACTTTCACATTTGTAAAATTAGTTAAATTGACTCGCCCGAATAAATACACTTCGTATTAGGTCAGACGTTAAAATGACATAATGTTCTAATATCAAGATGCTACAAAGACATCCAATCAACAAGTGAGATGGCCCAGGGTCAGTCGGGGTGCGAGGGATATGTTCTATGGGCAACCTTACACCCCGGCGTCTGTAGACCCGAGACGGCGTGCGGTTTTAGTCGGTTCAAGCCCGACATAACCGCCCCCGCCGGCCGGCGGGGGGGTATCCGAAGGGATTTCCGTACGATAAAAAAAAAAAAAAAAAAGGTACAATTCATTCTGTGATGAGAAGTACGTAGGTATATGGAATTTCATGTTTAAACTTCCCATGTAAATTTTCAAACCCTATTTGGCCCCATAGGATGCATTTTTTTTTAATACAGATACACGTGTATCTACATTTGTTTTTTATCAGAAGCCGACATTATGAAATTTCGTGTTTCATACTTTAAAAACAACGAACTTCCATACAACCGTTCATCCCTTATTTAACCCGTTAGGGATAAAATCCTTCGTTAGCGAATGCTTACAACATAAACAAACAACAAAAAAAAATCCGTTCCCGCAGGGGGAACGCACAGGTAGATTTCGTGAAGCAATTAATATTATTTTATCGCATTTTTAACAACTTTAATTTTTTTTCTCGAAAACGGTAACTTTTAGCGAAAAACTTTTCAGACATTTATTTTAGACTTAAAAATGGCCTATCGATTAATAATGTTTCCGACTGCAAGAATGTTCACCGGTTAGAAGTTATGATTTTTTTCCCGAAAAATTTTGTTTTTTCCCCCCTCCACTTTTAGTTAAAGTTTTAATCTTATAGGTTTATAATTAAAAGTTGTTGGTATTCATGTATACTATGGGATAAAATTAGAACGGTTCGAATATCTTTCATGGAACGTGAAATTTTGAGGAAAAACTGATTTCACAAAAAGTGAGGCCCTACCGTCCCCTTAGGCCGGATTCCACCCGTTCACGAACTTAAACTAAGTTTACACCCAAGCAATTTTTGACCGCAGTTTGAAAGCGATCGGGGCAAAAATGCGACCGTGAGAGTACCGCAAATTTTGAGAAGTGGAACCATACATACATATATACATACATATATACATACATATATATATATATATATATATATATAAACTTTTTGACCAGTGGTCATTTCGGACTCAGGGGGTCATAACTAGACCTCCTATGAAGAATTTTTTTTTAAATTCGACAGTAGTCAAGAAACCAATAGGTAGATCGATTTCATCGAAATCTACCTAACAGTCTCGTTTGAGCGCGTAACTAGTTAATACACGTACAACGTCAGTGCTCTAAAAAATATATCGTCAACCTTTTTTCCTTTTTTTTTCAAATTGTGTAACCTTTATTTATCTGCATCTGACCTGGGATTTCATTCATCAACTCAACGAGTGTACGTAAACGATCATTTGAGTGTCGACTCGAAGAAACTACTTAGCAAAGTAAAAATTAGTGCTAAACAAAAAAACTATGAGTTTGTTTGAGTTAAACATGGCAAAATTCATGTAAGGAAAAACACCACTTCTAAATCATTCATACTCGTAATTAGAAGCGAAAATGATTTAAACAAAATTGTTTAACGTGTTGTTGCGTAATGTTGTATTATTTAAATTTCTATATCATAATGCATATGTTATTAATTATCGTACGCTGCAAATTATATTTTATAGGATATTTAACATTTGTATATTGCAAAAGGTTGAGGAGCCCTGACGTTTTGCCGGGGCGGACACCTTTCTATTGTTTTCTTTAATAATGACATTTGCGCAATTGACTGGGATTTAGAATTCTCATCACGTTCAGTTGATGAATCGGTTAACTTCTTTAATGAAACTATAACTAGCCTTCAAAATAAATATATACCTCAAAAAAACAATCGGTCACATAAATACCCTATTTGGTATGACTCTTGCCTTATAAGAACTATTAGGGAAAAAACTAAATATTTTAATAAGTTCAAGATCTATGGCAATAAATAGGATGAGTTGTCCTTTAAAGTATTACGGGACAGAGTAAAAACTATGGAAAACACTTGTTATAAAAATTATATAAATACTACCGAATCAATAAGAAATAACCCTCGAGCCTTGTGGTCCTTTGTAAAAAACCGTTATAACACAAATGCTATACCTAGTCAACTTGTCTACAATGGCGAACCATTAACCACTGGTGAAACAATCTGCGAAGCTTTTTCCACTTATTTTTATTCATCATTCTAACACTAACATGCGTCCTTGTAATTTCAACGCCACTGCTCAGTTTAACCCCTCGCCTACTCTTGCTAAAGCTGATATTAGTTGTGTAGAAGTTAAAACAGAGGATGTTGCCAAAATCCTTCAACAGCTGGATACCCCAAAGGGCAACAACATATAAGTATCAGTTATTTTCAGAAAATCACTGACATCGGGTATCGTTCCTCGGACTTGGAAGTCAGCATATATAACACCTGTTCATAAAAAAGGATCAAAAATTAATGTTACCAATTATAGGCCCATATCCAAACTCTGTGTAACAGCCAAAGTTTTTGAAAAGATAGTGCATAATCAAGTATATTCTGCCATATCAACCTCATTCAGTTCTTCTCATCATGGTTTCCTGCGAGGCCGATCAACTGTGACTAATCTCACATTGTTCAATGATTTCATCACTAATGCTATGGATGGAGGTGGGCAGGTCGATGTCATTTATACAGATTATTGCAAAGCTTTTGATAGAATCGATCATTCTATTCTTTTAAAGAAGTTAAATGACATTGGAATAAGAGGGGATCTACTCCGATGGTTCTCTTCTTATCTTGAAAACAGATCTCAAGCTGTTGTCTTAAATAACTACATATCTAGTTGGGTTCCAGTGCCCTCTGGCGTGCCGCAAGGTTCCATGCTCGGCCCTTTATTATTTGTTATCTACATAAATAACATTGACGTCTGCCTCCAATCATCTCATTTACTCTGTTTTGCGGATGATATGAAAATCTTTGCGACTATATCATCTTTCGAAGATATGGTGGCCCTTCAAGATGATTTGAAACGCTTAGAGAGGTATCTTAATCCCTCGAAATGCTCGGTAATTACATATACCAGAAAGCGTAAGGCTATGAACACTAATTATATGTTAGAAGGTCAAACCCTCACAAGATGCAACAGCCTACGCGATCTGGGTGTATATCATGACAGCAGTCTATTATTTGATGAGCATATAGACCCAGTGATAAAAAAGCATCTAAATCACTCAGGTTTGTGATGCGAAACTCCAAGTGCCGTCATGCTGAGTGCCACCATTGTTAACATGGTATGCGTATGTAATGGTGACCCTCTTTCTTGGTCTTTACCTTCAGCTTACCATAAGGCGAGGTGAAGTCAAATTGACGTGTCCTAAATATAAAAAAAAAAAAAATAGTGCTTCAATGAAGCCAAACACTTAAAATATTATACTGCACTTACGTAAGACTTACGTCACTTACGTCACTTGGAATATGCCTCACAAATATGGAATCCACGATACCTAATATACTATAGATCGAATAGAAAATATTCAAAAACGTGCTACCACCAAAGGATTCCATATCACCCTGGAAATTACTTACAGCTTTGTAAAAAAATTCATTTACTCCCACTTGTAGACCGTCGAATGATAGCGGATTTAATATTTTTGGTAAAAATACTTAATAAAAAAATCGACAGCCCTGAAATTTTAGGAAAACTCCAATTTAAAGTACCTAGTAAATTACTTCAGATCAATCCCCCTCTCATTATACCATGAGCAACAACAAACTGTCGTCAAAATAGTTATATTGTGCGAGTGAGTAGGAAGTTTAAGTAACAGTATGATATTGACCCTTTTACTGTGAGTGTACCCATGTTGAAGAGGGTCTAAGCCTGAACTTTTTCGCAGCTGACTAATTAATAGTGGTCAGTGCCATATACCTAAATTAGTCTTGTATTTTAAACTTAGTTATTTATTTGTATTTTTTTTTTCTAAGCTCAAAACGCATTATTGAAATATTTTGAAAATATTAGCTGTTAGTCCTCCATACTATAAATAAATAAATAAAAGGCATCAGCTGCCCAAATTTCACGTAAGTGACCCTAGCGGTTTAGACCACATACCTACCTACGATGCAGGCAGCCGAACGGGTGACCGTAAACAGACATGGGACACCGTAGTTCCCAAACCCGAGGGTGCCATCTCGAAACCGGAGATGGCCCAGTTTCAGTCGGGGTGCGAGGGATATGCTTTATGGGCAACCTTACACTCCGGCGTCTGAAGACCCGAGATGGCGTGCGGTTTAAGTCGGTTAAAGGCCCGTCATAACCACCCCCGCTGGCCAGCGGGGGGGTATCCGAAGAGATTTCCGCATGATTTTCCGTTTTTGGTCATATCTCCGGTTCTATTCAACAATGGAATACATAACCGATTCAACCAATTACAATCAAACATACGGCAGATTTTAGTCGGACCAAGACGTTTTAATAGAAAAAACTGCTTCAAAATCCGCTCAGTAGTAGGTATTTATGTTCTACGCGAACAAACAGATCGACAAGAATTCAAAAAAAATCCGTACCGAGACATTCATTTAACATAACCCAAGTATTTTTCTCGAATTTTCTCCAATGTACAGACTCAACTAATTTTCAATTTTATAACAAGTAATACTAGCAGATACCCGCGGCTGTACCCCCGCGGAGGTCGGTTATCGGTTTTTGGCCATATCTTCGGTCCTACTTCACCTTATGCAATTAAATATACGGCAGATTTTAAGTCTGACCAAAACCTTTCTGATTCACATGAATTCAGACAAGAATTCCAAGAAATATATTTTTTTTATTCAGGAATCGTTCATTTAACATAACCCAAGTAATTTTTTTTAAACATATCCCATTGGATATGTTTAAAAAAAAATACTTGGGTGTACATTTACAGACACAGTTGATTTACAATTTTATAATAGTATATACTTATATAGATAGATAGGTGAATAGACAGATAGGTAGTTATGGATCGACTACAACAGAACTTAACTTGGAACCTCTGCAGTTGCGTAAAGACATTGCCTCTCTGACTGTATTATACCGCCTCTACCACGGTGAGCGTTCTTATGAGCTATTCCAACTAATCCCACCATCTCCTTTTCGAGCCAGAACAACAAGTGCTGGACTGCGATGCCACCCGCACACGGTGGAAACGAAACAGCGGTTCAGTGTTTCCTTTCTTTGTCGCACGATAAAGAGCTGGAATGCTCTGCCCGTGCACGTGTTTCCTTCTTCTTTCAATCCCGGGTTCTTTAGACGAGGCGTGAAAAAGCATCTGTTGAGGCCGCCAAGGTAGGTCCCACCATTTGAGGATCGTCAGCATCTGGGATGATGGCCCATATCTTCTGGATTTCACCCTAGCTTCTGACCATCCACCAGGGTGCAGTCAATTGACGGAATAAATATAAAAAAGACAACTCTGTGACACGTCGAAGTTTGAAGTTTTGTCAAGTCATACACATAGGCAGTTGGGTGTATGGAGCTCCACCAAGACCTTCGGGGCTAAGCCAACTTCACCTGCAAGCTGGTACACCTGTCGATTGACGGACGAGGCCCTGGCGTAGGCTTTCCTCTCAGGGTTGGATGGAGGGCAGACGGCAGACGCTCCCAATAATAGTTTATAGTTTAGTTTAGTTTATTACTACATAAGAATGTAACAGGTAGCGTTAGCATACAAAAGGTGCTTAAGGCCCTGTCTGGACGCAAGCTACCATAATTATGCTTATTTTTTGTTTCTAAGATTATTTCTCTCTCTCTCTCTAAGATTACTGATGCTAGACAGTTGTTTTTTTTTTATATATGCAGCTAATTATCTACTGTTCACGCACATCCAAAAACATTTTGGATAAATAGAGAAGTTTCTTGTTAAAAAAATTGCAAAGAAACACTCTTTGAAATAAATTTTTCGTTTCAATTATCTCAATATGTTTAGCGATGAAATATATATTTTTTATTACAAATATAAAGAAAATTTAATCTGCTAGTGGAATATCTACAAATTAACATCCTCAAATCCGTCATATGTTTTAAATGATTTATTTATCTGTTTGATTTGTTTGATTTGTTTGGCGGCAAACGGATAAATAAATCATTTAAAAAATGCGTGAACAGTAGATAATTAGCTGCATATATAAAAAAAATCAACTGTCTAGCATCAGTAATCTTAGAGAGAGGGAGAAATAATCTTAGAAACAAAAAATTTGCATAATTATGGTAGCTTACATCCAGACAGGGCCTTAAATACTGTGTACTGTAAGGTATGGCTATGTACATAATTGTCTCTGGATGACGTTTGCTGTTTCTCAAACTTTGCCTGTGTCTTGCGAGACAGCGTTCTGAAGTGTGATTGACATAAATTGGAGGTCGCTTTTGAGCGATATTTTGTGTGGTGTTGTCGGGTTTTATATTTATTTTTGCAGGCGTGCTTTTGTGTATGAATTTGTTTGAGGATGTGTGTGTGTGTATGTATGTAAGAGGATGTGTGTTTGAGGGTGTGTTTGTGTATATGCGCGCGCTCATATTTGTTTGTGGTGGATCGTCAAAGAAGTTATTAAGAGGGGGAGAGTGTGGGGAGGTCATGCTGTGTTGTGCTGTGTGTTTACGATTAAGTTCTCGGTTGCGTGGTAGTCGAGTTATTGAAGCCATTTGGCGAGTTTGTTTTCATTATAATGTTGACTGAGCACTGAGATAGATAATTCGTTTTTTACTGTATTATATAATTTAGTACTAATACTGTTAAATTGCTTTTTTGCGAAGGAGGTTTTATAGGGGACGCTATGGCACAGTGGTTTTATGCTCCGTTGTTTTGCTGTAAACGTCCAACAGGAAGGAGGAGAAGGAGTGGGCGGCGCAGGCGCCGAGGTGAAAGCCTTGGATGCAACCAAAAACAACGCTAAGATGATAATGAAGACACACAGGTTAAAGTATGTATGGCAGGATAAAGTATGGCAAATCAAGAACGCCACAGCTCACTCTCACCGCTATAGTGTTTATTTCACCCTCAAAGCTTCAAACTCCACTATAAACAGATAGCCCTCTAATCCACTAATTTGATGACGAGTTTTTGACTGCTACGTCAGTGGTCGCGGGTACAATTGCCGCTTTCCAGATATATATATTAGTCTATGATTGCCGCTCAGTGCAAATCTTTGTATGCATCAATATAATATAATTTTAGTTTAGATTTTTTGTACATCCCGTCCCTGTTACGTGAAGTGACATCTAGTGTGAGATAATTATACTACGTAGTAACATCAACCTCGAATGAAATAAGTAATTTTGCTATTGACCGGCAGATGGAAAATAAAGAATTGGGCAGAATTTCTACACTACACCCTCACCAGCGCAGTGGCACGTGTTCTTAGGGAAATCTAATTACAAAAACTCAACCTATTTGTGTTAGCTCTGCGGCTCCGCTGGTTCTTTTCTTAGCGCATAGCGCGTGTCTACCACTTGATATCTTTTTGGAGTAGTTGAAACGTCGAGTAATAGCCATCTTACCCAAAGATTCAATAATGAAGCACCCAGGTATTACATTCGCTTCTAGAGAGTAATTTTCTTGTAGGTAACCAACGAGATTAGTTCAATGCAGTGCAACAATATTTTTGTGTTCTATGTATTTACATTTCTTACGACGTATTGGAATATTATTGACCGAACATTGTGTATTTCGAACAATGAAAACTCCAGTTTAGTGAAACTTGTTTCTTTATCAAAAAGAATGTTTAAACCAGGAAGAAATCCTCCAGAAGATAATTAATTATTTCTTAGAACGTAATCAAACTATAGAGATGAAGATAATACATTATCTGTATAGTCTTGGTATAATCTATCAAAAAATCATACCAAAGTCATTCATATTGAAATGTCACTATCAAATTCGTTTGCCATTCGTTTTCTAGTATATATATATAATAATCTATGCCATTAGTGATGTATAAGAAGTCAGTTAGTAAACAATAACTAGTTGATTTTAATCAGACTTAAGAAGTTTAGGTATAATTTAATATGAGATAATTTAAGAAACTGCATGTTTATTAAATTTTCACAAAAAAATAAAATGAGCTGTCTACGGTAACTAAAATTCACTTATTATATTTTTACTGTATAACAAAAATAACACCAAGTATGTATACTGAATTGGTTAGTCGAGTAATCGAGTTATTAGATGTCTCATTATATCATATCTAGCTATGGCTGATGATCCTATAGCATGAGTATGACAGACTATGAAACAAAATTAAAAAATGAAAAAGCAAACTTTATTTTCAAAAGATAAAACTGTGTGTTCATTTTTTTGTTCAGAAATTCATTACCGACTCCTGGAAAAGAGCCTTATGTAAAACGATACATTGAGACTAAGTTAAAAACAGTAAGCAAAGCAAAACCTCTTTAAGTATCTCTGAGGTAGTAAACTACAGACAACCACTGTTTCCTATTACACATAGCTACTTATTCAACTTTAGGTTTCTTTTGTTGAGTAGGCTCGCCAAAGCTACTTGGGGAATAGGGTAACGTGATTAACAATTTTGCATCATTTTGCATATATTTTTAGTCACTCCTAACGCCGTGAGTTTGTTAATCAAACACAACAAAATAATAATAATTGAAATTAATTAATCAACTAAAGCATTAATCCTATTTCTTATCGATTACACACATGTAAATGCTAGCGCAACACTCAATATTTTATGCGCGACGTATGGTATTGTATTCATCGTACGACTTTTCACAATTTAAATTTCATTTCATAATCGTGATGAAGTGAGTGTTGAGTGCTCGTAGTGGTGATACGTGTGTCTTCGTATGTAATAAATGTTGTTAAAAATATATCATTAGAACTTAGAAATGGCACCGACTTTTAGTAAAATAACTTCGCGGAACGATGTGAAAATCGCTCTGGCGGCCTCTGCTGCCCTCGGTGCCTGGGCTATTAAGAAATCCATGACCTCAAGGTAAATGTCAAATTGAAAAATCCATATATAGTTTTATCAATTTTATTGTGCTAGATTAAAAGTTCAGTTGCTATTTAAGTTAACTTAAACACATTGAAATATGACAGTTAAAAACTTTATAATTTATCTTATTATTTAATGATGGAAATATTCACTATGAACATTCTATTTCTTAATAGTTTGCAGAAAATCAAAGATAAATAAGTGCTTACTACTTTTTAGTTTAGTTCTTATCAATTCTTCAATCATGAAACATTAACCTACATGTTCAGTATGAAAAAAAGAAAATGGTTATGTTAATGTTTAAAGTATTCAAAACATACAATAGATATGTTAGAAATAAAATGAAAACAGTTCTTTTTTAGAAAAATTATTATCCATTTCAGAGAAGCAAAAAATTTGAAACCAGGCCGCTTATCACCTGAAGAACAGATACAGTATATGATAAAAGATAAAAATAAAAAAGGACCTCGGGCACAAGTAGATGCAAGATTCCTTGCAGAAATTAAAGCACTATGGAAAATTATGATGCCTTCTGTATGGTCAAAAGAAAGTGGATTCATGGCACTCATAGCTATTTCTTTAATAGCAAGATCTATGTGCGACTTATGGATGATTCAGCACACAACATTGGTTGAAGGGTATGATTATTTAAATGTTTCCTATAATTCATAAGCAAAGGGAAAACTTTTTGATCAAGGAGGTAACAAGCATGGATTGTTATTTGACAGGTTGCATTTGAAATTCATATGGTGCTCTACTACACTCACACTTGACAGATATATTTATTTCTTAGGCCCTGTTTGCTTTATAAATGAAGTCAGTTAAGAAGTGGGTCTGAACTCCTTCACTTAATCGCTGCGATTAGATTACCTTGTTCTAGGAATATGTTTAATTTTTTTTCAAAAACTGAAGTGTTGATTTCTCTTGGAGTTGAACTAGATACTGGGGTGACCTTGGTCAGATAATTTGAGAATTTCCTGGCCATTACCGCTGAAGCTGCCAGGGTTATCTCCATGCATTCAGCTTGAAATACTGTGTTATGGGTCCTCAGCGGTGTTGAGATGGATATATTAAGGTCCTCCGAGAAGACGCCAGCCCCGGTGCCTGTACCAGTTTTTGATCCATCTGTGAAGATGCGTAGTTCCGTTGGGCGTAAAGCCTCACAGCGGTGGTCCTCATGAAGTTGGATCTTGTATTTTTTATCGAATAGGTGTTGTTTGGGTACACAATCATTTATTGCTCCTATCATAGGTATCTCCTTTGTGAGATCTGTGAGCAGTGAGGTGTGTCGTGTGTTTCTCTCGCTCCATAGGTTGAGTGCCCTTAGGCGTATAGCTGCAGCTGTTGCTTCTTGGCGGATGAACAGATCCAAGGACCTACCACTGTTTTAAATAATGATTTATTGAATCCTTCTAAATGATGACACATGACTACTGCATATAGGATTATTTTGCTACTTAGACATATTGATTGTGAAGCATTCAGTAGCCATGTTCAATCTCAAATTTTTAAAAGTTAAATTATTATACTTTGACACATTGCATAATCGTCAGTGAGTACTAATCGTGGTTGCATCCAAAATTTGCTCTTAAGAGTCTGAGGTCTGCTCTTATACTCCTCCTTGCTTTTAGGGGAGCGACTGCCATCTGACAACAACCGCCCCTCCCCCCCCCCTCCCAACCCCGAGAAGAGAGCCTGTGCCAGAGCCTCAACAGTAATCATAACTGTACTGACTTGCAGATGAGGTAGGCTTGGGCCCTAAAGAACTTGAAGCCCCAAACATCTGCTAAGACATTGTTTGTTACTGGTTTTTCATCCGATAATTCTTTAAAATACTGTATTGTGAGTAGTAGTCATGCATAAAAATATAGGAATCATTTAATTGAATAAGTAAGTAAGGACATTGAGGTCAAAGAATTATAATAGTCAAGGCAAATTAAAATTCAATAAATATTTTCTTGTTGACATGTTCATGTATAAACCATTTACATATGTCCACTGGCATGATACACCATTTAAAATATTTACCCTTTATATTTAAATGACAATTTTTTTGTTTTTTTTTCTTAATTAACGGTGAACTGGCCTTTTCACCCATACTTCCACCAATGTCCGTGTTTAGAATAATAAACGAAGGAGTTTGGTCAGGAAACAAAATAATTAGTAATTGTTATTCATAATAGAGGGCATTAAACTTGTCAATAAACTGCTGAATTGTCACTAAGGGCATTATTCTTTTCTTTCTTTAGCTGATAGTTTAGCAAACTCAGTAGCTTTTTTTTTTTCAATATTACATTAAGACGGTATCCCCAGTGTAGCAAGTATCTCTGAGAAATGGTGTATCCTACTTCCTACTAATATTATAAACCCTCCGGAGCAGTTCACCAGATTCGTAAGTCACTAGATTCTCAATTGAACAAATTTGTAGCTACGCATATTTTGTTCCATCAACCAGGAAGTGCTTATCACTACAATAAAGTATGTGTGGATGGATCGCACTTCGCTGCTGGACTTAGGCACACTCTCCCAATGTGCACCACAGTACGCCACATAAGTTTTTTTACCCCATAAGGCATTTCCCTCGTATTCCGGTTGAATCAGGGCCAACTCCGGTTTCGAGATGGCCCCCTTGGGTTTGGGAACCACGGTATCCCCATCTTGCCGGAAAAAGGGGGAAGGGGGCGCGCAACGCGCCGCCGCCCCGGCCAGCTTCTGCTAAGGTGACAGGCGGCTCCACATATCACCTCCAGGCCTGAGCTCATGGAGGACGGAGGTCGTTGCGCGGCCTCCGACGTCCATTCGGCTCCGCAACTCGCGAGCTCTCAGGATCAGGATACCTGAGCCTCTCCCGGACCCGCTCCGCCGCGCGTCATAGCATCCTATCCACCGCCTTCCATAACCAGTATATCCTAGCCAGGCTTTTCAGATCGTCAATCCATCTGCCTCTTGAGTTAGAAATATGTAGTAAAATTCGAAGTAAATAATATACACATGTATAATGTAAGTAGGTACATGTCTTCACTTCAAGTCATACAAACTTTGATTACAAGTAGCTTAAAAATACACAGGAATATTCTAATTAACCTTCAAACGGTACTGATATATGTATAGAAAATTATTTACATACAATATGTGTATGTAAAATAAGTGACGATTACGCTTTGTCACATAGGCACAAACTCTTGATAATTCATAGTTATGGTCTAAAGTTTACGCGAATGTAGATAAAACTATTTTTAACGAATTCTATCGCGATTTATTTGATGTTATTTTATTATTTATATATAACCCGACGTCACGGTTGCTTTTCAGCAGCTATGGTCACGGGGAGACTAAAGATGGTGGTTGTCAAACGATAATACAAGTACCATCTTTAGTCTCTACTTTTATTTCAAGTCATAGTTAGATATTTATTAGTTTTTAGGGATCCGTACCTCTGGGACTTCGGAAATCATCTCCAAAGGCTGGCCCTTAAATTGAAGGGCACAGCCAACGCTCTGGCGTAGCTGCTGCCCAACATGAGGGGGCCCGATGACTCCTGCAGGAAACTACGTGGGGATGTGGTCCATGGCCCTATATGGGTGCCCAATCTGGGCGGAGACCCTGAATGCCGGACATGTGCGGATGCTGCACGCTCCGTAGCGGGTGATGGCTGACAGGGTCATCAGGGAGTACCGCACGATCTCCTTCGCGGCTGCCAGTCTCCTTGCCGCAACGCCACCATGAGACCTGGAGGTGAGAGCCCTCTCGCACCTACATCGGTGATGAAATTGAGGCGTGGGAGCAGGGACGGGACCCGGAGCCTCGAGAAATTGAGGCTGTACAGTCCCAGTTCCGCCGGGTCATCGTGGTGGAGTAGAAGGAACGGCTTGAGCAACCAAGCGCAGGGCACGCCGTAGTAGCGGCGGTAAGAGCCATCATGGAGGATGGCATGTGGGCGCGGAGGCGGGCCCTCTGAGTGAGAGGACACTCGGCGTCTTGCCAACAGCGATTGCGCAGAGAACGACCGCGTGGGCTGCCGCTGCCTCCTTTTACGAGCAAGTAATGCTCGCGAAGGAGGTGGCAGAACGGGTCCGAGAGACTCAATTCTCTCCCGATCCGCAGAACCTGCGAGGCGCGGAGGCGTCGGAGATAGCTGAACGACCTCCGTCCTCCTTGAGCGCAAGCCTGGGGGCGACAGATGGCACCCGCTACCTTTTTTTTTTTTTTATCGTGCGGAAATCCCTTCGGATACCCCCCCGCCGGGCAGCGGGGGCGGTTATGTCGGGCTTGCACCGACTAAAACCGCACGCCGTCTCGGGTCGTCAGACGCCGGGGTGTAAGGTTACCCATAGAGCATATCCCTCGCACCCCGGCTGACCCTGGGCCATCTCACCACTAAAAGCATCGCTCATCCTGTCTCCTCTGAAAGCAGAGGAGTACGGAGAGCGATGTGTTCCCGCCACGTTGGGTATTGGCCGACGATCAATGCCAACCCTATGAAGGGGTGAAGGGGAAGCCATTGACCGCCGCCCAGGGTGTACCGGCCGCTCCGATTCCGTTCCCCCCGAACTGCAGCGGGATCGGAATCGGAGCGACACTCGAGGAGGTTACCCAACACACACCCCTGGCACCCGCTCCCTAGCAGAAGCAGGCTGGGTGGCGGCGCGCTGCGCGCCCCCTCTTTCCGGGGCAAGACGAGGACACTGTGGTTCCCAAACCCGAGGAGAAACCGGAGATGGGTCAGCCGGGGTGGATAGCCCACTCCCCCACCGGCCAGCGGGGGCGGTTATGTCGGGCTTGAACGGACTAAAACCACTCGCCGTCTCAGGTCTTCAGACGCCGGGGTGTAAGGTTGCCATAAAGCATTTCCCTAGCACCCCGACCGACCCTGGGCTATCTCCGGTTTCGAGATGGCCCCCTCGGGTTTGGGAACCACGGTGTCCCCGTCTTGCCCCGGTTTGGGGGAGGGGCGCTAGTCGCCCCGCCGTCCCGGCCTGCTTCTGCTGGGGTGACAGGCGACCTCACCTGCCACGCCCAGGCGCTCATGGAGGACGAAGGCTGTTAAGCGACCTCCGGCGCCTGAGTCGACTGCGACGCGCGGCGAGCATGTTGCGGGCTCGGCGCGCCGGGAAAGTTCTAAATCTCTCCCGGGCGCGCTCCGCCATCTCTCGCCCACGCACTCGCGCTCCGTACCATTACCGCAGTCATGCTGCCGAGCGAGAGGACTCCCTTGCCAATGGCTGCCACGAGGTCACGCCTCGGCACCTCCCACGCCTGGTAGTCCACTAGCGTAGGGTTCCGTACCCCAAAAGGTAAAACGTCTATAGTCCCTATTAGGTGTATAAAAATCAAGGTCCTGGTCCTGGTAATCTGTCATTTTCCGCTTGTGGTTTCGGGGTCAGACGGCAGTCGCTAACAAAAGTCAAATTAAATATATCATGTCAAGCAGGAGCAGGGAAGCAGAAGGCCTACCATGAAATGTACATCTGCAATGGCGGACTGAAATTTCGGGCAATCGGTACCATGAAAGGCACTTATCTCGCAATCGAGCCCGAAGATGGCCTAAACCCTAACATGAAACGTCCTGAAACCCCAGAACTTGAAATTTTGACAGCCAAAAATTAAAATTAAATCACGACACTATTGAACTTATTTGAAAAGGTCGATACGTTCTCATAATCCAATACAAAGGAATATATTCTTTAATATGTTGGTTTGACGAAAACCTTGATGTGTTTGATTCAGTCCCGAACATACTTTATGGTCCCGACCGAACGAACGAAATCCGTAGTAACTTCATGGTACCTTTTTTTTTTTGTGCTGAAATCCTTTCGGATACCCCCACCCCCGCCGGACTTCGGGGGCGGTTATGTCGGGCTTGAACCGACTAAAACCGCACGCTGTTTCGGGTCCACAGACGCCGGGGTGTAAGGTTGCCCATAGAGCATATCCCTCGCACCCCGACTGACCCTGGGCCATCTCCGGTTTCGAGATGGCCCCCTCGGGTTTGGGAACCACGGTGTCCCCGTCTTGCCCCGGTTTGGGGGATGGGCGCTAGTCGCCCCACCGTCCCGGCCTGCTTCTGCTGGGGTGACAGGCGGCCTCACCTGCCACCCCCAGGCCTGCGCTCATGGAGGACGGAGGTCGTTAAGCGACCTGTTATTTATGTTAGGCCTACAGATCCCGGACTCCATGCGAGCTTTGGATGCAACTCGGATTGGCACTCGGATGTAAAAGACATCGTATTCAAATCCGTTGTGGTTTGGAAGTTAACAGAGAAACATACACGATAAAGAGGTTTTATTTTGTACAATATGTAGATATAATACCTATTGATTACGTCATTTCTCCATTGCAGTGCGATATTATATCATAGATATTTACAACAGACAAGTCATTTAGAGTCGGACTTTCACCTTTTACGTTGTTTTCTCGATTAATTTGCTCTCGTGTCTGTCAATACAAGGGCCATCTCATTTCTTCTGGTATTACAAGTAGACTGAAGGTTAGGTCTGTTCTCAATCAAATATTAATAACAATATAAAAGATATTAGACATTCGGATCAGGATTTGTGAAGATGGGTGATTGTTACACTTTCACCCAAAAACGGCTGAACGGATCCTGGCTGAACTTTACATAGAGAAACAGCCGAAAAGTAAATGCCAGCTAGTAGCCAATCGCGTTGCGAAGTGTTGTAGTAGACGAGCCATAGTTACGTGGCACTTGCTTTTAGTTGTTGCGCGGAGGTCGGTTATCGTTTTTTGGTCATATCTCCGGTTCTACTTAACCATTGCAATTAAACGTATGACAGCTTTTAAGTCTGACCAAGACCTTTTAATAGAAATCAAATCGTCCATCGCGAAGAAACAAGAATTCCAAAAAAATATTTTTGTGTTCAGAATCGTTCATTTAACATAACCCAAGTTTCTTTTTTAATATCTCCAATGTACAGACACAAGTAATTCACAATTTTAAAATAGTATAGGTGGTATTGTGATATGTCTATTTGATTACTTATTATATCCATGATCCTTAGATTTGCTAAACAGCTAAAATGACCAAGAAGGTCGTGGCCTGATCATATATGATGTTACTTACACATAGTGAACTATGAAAGACGTCACAACATTGATATGGTGACGTCATGATATCATGATACAACGAAACTGAATTGAAATTACATAATTGAACTCATAATCAGCCGTATTGTGATGAACAGGTTTTGGCATAAACATTATTGGGCCCTATGATGTTACGTATTCAAAAACATAAATAAAGAGTTTGCCAGAATTACAATTTATCACCATCTTTGTTTTGCCTTGATTAGAAAATGAAATGGGGATACAAGTAGTTATACATATAATAGTTACACTAGTTTTCCCAGTTGTATATTACATGTATATATATAGGTATAGTATATTAAGTATATTGCTTGGTGTACTGCCAGCAGGAACACCTATGTATGTGCATTTGCCGCCATTTTTACAGTAGAAGTCCTCGCAGGCGCGTACACACATTAATTATGTGTGATTGTGTTCAGTTCAGATACCCCATTTCATACCGTACAGTCACGTGCACTGATATATATACAGTGATAAATTTGCAAAAGCATGAAAATATTTGATATTTCAAAAATAAGTATGCCGTGTTGTATTTGAAATCATCTTATAATCAAACTGGGTCAAAATTATGTATACTTTGTCTTTATAGTGAATATACAGAATACTATCAGTGCATACTACACACTTTCAAGTTTATAATTATATAACAATATATTTTAAATATATACAAAGCAATTTCAAAACAATATACATATGTATATAATATACACGCTACAATCTAATATACTACAAATACATAGGTACATAATTCGATCATTAATTTATAAAAATATGAGGTCGGTAGTTTTGCGGGGTTGATGCATGAGAAATAAAAGATTTTGTAGAATCAAGATGTGTCATTTCCATTTATTGTTTTATCGAGATTTAAATACATCAATATTTTCTTTTTGAAATCAATTACTATTTCAAAATGCTGAAAATGATATGGGTTTTTTATTTACACCAACAAATAAGAAAATGCATAATTATGTAAAGTGCGATAACATGCAACCGTCCTGGAAGGGCACTAACCAAAAAACCTGTAGGAAATTATTTAGAACAATCAAAATACAAACTAAAATTAAACATTTTGGTAACTGCAGTTTTGCATTAAGAAATAAAAGATTTTTGTAGAATCAAGATGTGTCATTTCTATTTATTGTTTCATCAAGATTTAAATACATCAATATTTTCTTTTTGAAATCAATTTTATTACTATTTCAAAATGCTGAAAATGATATGGGTTTTTTATTTACACCAACAAATAAGAAAATCCATAATTATGTAAAGTGCGATATAACATGCATCCGTCCTGGATCGTTAGGGCACTAAAAACCTGTAGGAAATTATTTAGAACAATCAAAATACAAACTAAAATTAAACATTTTGGTAACTGCAGTTTTAAATCACTAAACATAAACATAACAAAGCTGAGGTCCACCATTGTAGCATGTGGATGTCTGTAATGGTGACCCCATTTCCCAGGACCTTGCCTTCAGTTTACCATCAGGCGATGTAGGGTCATATCGAGGTGTCCTAAATAAAAAAAAAACGTTATCTCTATTTTGAAGTCGGTTGTACTTTTTTGGTAAATATTTATTATTAAATTTAGAATGTAAAATAGATTAAAATCTTGTGTAACCACCGTTACAATCAATGACATCCTGCAATCGTTGTTGCATTGATGACATCATATTAATGCATACATTACTACCTCGGAAACTATCCCATATATCACAGACATGATTAATTAGGGCTTCGCGTGTCCTAGCTCGGTTGCTGTCCCAATGTTGGACCATTAAACCCCAAAGATTTTCTATGGGGTTTAGGTCTCTGGACTTTTAGGCGGCCATGGCAACGAAACCAACTCACCGCGATGGCGACTGAACCAGGCCTGGCTCAAACGAGAATTGTGAACAGCGGAATTATCTTGCACAAAAGGAACAGGTCCAGAAACAGGAAAATATACTTCCATACTAGGTAGTAAAACCTCTTCTAATATGTCAGTATTTTGCCGACTGTTCATCCTTCCGCTTATTTCAGCCAACTCACCGGGTCCACTGGCTGCCGTCCATCCCCACACACCAAAGGTTAATCTACCACTTCTTGATGGTTGGATATATCTTTCTAAATACCTGGTATTATCAGGTCGCCATAAAGATATGCGTCCATCAGCAGAGGACACAAATATTTTTTCGTCAGAAAAAAGAGTTCTGCTGAAGTCATAGTTAATATATTCCCGAGCGAATTGTAATCTCTGATGTCTATGCTGAGCAGATAAAACTGGTTTTCGAGCTGGAGTTCTGTGATGCAACCCAGCTGAGTGCAGGCGACGTCGAATGGTTGAAGACGACACTTGTAATGAAAGTGATAAATCCTGTATTCGAATAAATCCTTCACTTTGGACTCTGCTCACGAGCTCCTTATCCTGCGATTCTGTAGTTTTACGAGCACGGCCTATGCTCTTACGGCAATTTACGTCACCTTTCTCTGCCCACCGCTTAAGCCAAAGATATACGGTTTTTCTCTGAAAACAGGAATAAAAAAGGAATGTTTAGATCATCAACAACTACTTATTTGAGCAAATGAGTAGGTAAGCATTATGCTTCAAAACACCATAAAATGAATTATGTATATCAATACATATCCCTATTAAATTATGTGTAATACCTTCATACATACATACAATCACGCCTTTATTCTCGGAGGGTAAGGCAGAGGTGAATTAACACCCACATTTCACCAACCACTGTAATAGGGGGTGAGCTTATTGCCGCATTCCGGGCACCATTGCTGACTCGAGCCATACATAAAAGGCTGAGTAAGGGTGTAATACCTTTTTTTTTTTTTTTTTATCGTGCGGAAATCCCTTCGGATACCCCCCCCCGCCGGCCAGCGGGGGCGGTTATGTCGGGCTTGCACCGACTAAAACCGCACGCCGTCTCGGGTCTTCAGACGCCGGGGTGTAAGGTTACCCATAGAGCATATCCCTCGCACCCCTGCTGACCCTGGGCCATCTCACCACTAACAGCATCGCTCATCCTGTCTCCTCTGAAAGCAGAGGAGTACGGAGAGCGATGAGGTTCCCGCCACGTTGGGTATTGGCCGACGATCAATGCCAACCCTATGAAGGGGTGAAGGGGAAGCCATTGACCGCCGCCCAGGGTGTACCGGCCGCTCCGATTCCGTTCCCCCCGGACTGCAGCGGGATCGGAATCGGAGCGACACTCGAGGAGGTTACCCAACACACACCCCAAGGGTGTAATACCTATCATCAAATATTTTCATTTTAATTGATTACATAATTCAGATACTGTCTTTTAATTATTAACCAAGTAATAAAAATGTAAATAATTACTCACTGTGATTCCTATTATATTTGAAATATCGGTCACAGAATGGCCTTGCTCTTTTAAAACAACAATTTTATGTTTTTCATGTGAAGAAATCCTGTACGGCACATTCTTATTAAGATTCATTATGTCCTTCCCCAAAAAGCAAACACCACAATAGATAATGCTTTTCAATTCCACTGCAACTTATTAAAACCACAAATAATGCGTTAATACAGCTCGTAGTAACCATTCATTAATCTGTGTCCAAACTGGCTAGTATTCCCAATGAAACATATTGTTGAGGGTACATAGAAAAAGCGACCGAATGACAGTCCATGCTACCGCTATAACGCCGCCGTGGCTACCTTTATCTATCTATACTATTATATAATTGTAAAGTGGTCGTGTCTGTACATGGGAGATATTTAAAAAAAATTACTTGGGTTATGTTATGTTAACGATACTGAACACGAAAATATTTTTTTTGAATTTCCTGTCTGTTGTCCGCGATGGACGCAAAAACTACTGAACGGATTTTGATGCGGTTTTTTTTTGTTAGAAAGGGCTTGGTCTGACTTAAAATCTTACGTTTGGTTCATCCCAATCGGTTGAGTAGAACCGAAGATATGAGCAAAGGTCGCGTTAACCGAGATGCACGCGGGCGGAGCCGCGGGCGGAAGGCTAGTACTATTATATAATTGTAAATTGGAAATGTTTATCCGCGATGGACGCAAAAACTACTGAACGGATTTTGATGCGGTTTTTTTTGTTATAAAGGTCTTGGTCAGACTTAAAATCTTACGTCTGTTTGATAGCAATCGCTTGAGTAGAACCGGAGATAAGAGATCCACGCGGGCGGAGCCGCGGGCGGAAGGCTAGTTATAACATAAATTAAAAGCACTACAATTAATGTTTACATTATATTGCAAACAACATTATGTACATTTTATTGAAATCATCACAGATTTGTCAAAATAGTGAAAACCGCTACAGTTTTATAAGTGTATACATACGAAAGAAAAAAAATCACAGTACATATTGTTTACATTGTAATGCAACGGTATTTGTTTACATTTTTGTAAAATAACATCGTTTACTTATTATTGTAATTCATAGTGGCATCATATTTTTGCTTATGAACGTGTAACCAAATGTCTGAAAGCCATTTGTGATCATATTTTTGACAAAAATTTACATTATTGCGAGAAATCCCGGTGATTACATAGAATATAATGACAATATAACTATTTATTTCTGAAATTTTCAGCGTGAACATTTATTCAAAATTCTGTCCATGTATACATTTCATTACACGTGACTGTACCCTTCGTCTGTTATTGTATTAGCAAGTTATTTTCGTATAGAACTATAACCCAAGTTTTTTACATCTGTTGCAACAGATAAGATTGAACATATTCGCGCGTAATTGACCTTGACATTGACAGTTGATCCGAGGGGTAGCATTTGTAACGGTAGTTCCATTATAGAAGCTACCTCTTCCCCATAGCTTCTATCTTTGCTGTGCTATAAAGAATACCCACACGCGTGATCCCTTCTTCCTATAATCCCGGGTTCTTCATGCGAGGCTTGCATAAACATCTGGCCTTTAAGGACCACCATTTTGGCGATAGCATCTGGTGTTTTTTTGGACTCCACCTTAGCTTACAATCAGGCGGGGTTCAGATGCCAAAACAGAATCGACGCCATTGAGAATAAAATTGGTATATTTTAGAACAGCCGTGAAGACCAAAGAACTGGTCGATCAAGTAACAAGTTGAATAGAAAGGAGTGAAACTCATTAAGTACGGAAATGGAAGTAACTGGTTAGACAATATTGCCTATGTTATAATACCTGTAGTACCTACTATTTTGTAATATATATGAATTCGACTCACACGAAAGAGCTCACTTCGAGGAGGTTTGGAAGTCTTCATTCGAACCCACTTGCACTTTGGAGTCCTACGCCTCATTTCCATAATTTGGCTGGGCCTAAAGGCATTTGGAAAGCAAAAGTCAAGACAAGCGAAATCAATAGTAGGAGAGCGGGCCGTGGACTCCCAAGTATAACCTATGCGATGCAACCGGTTGATGCTATACTACCGCTGTGATGATGATGATTCTCGTCAAAAAAGCGATGTTCAAACGTGTATAACAACTACACGAACATTTGACATTAGCAAATAACTCGCTAAACCATAGACCAACAAACATTTTTATTACGTAAATACTCTTTCGAAACATAAAATTGATGGCTTTGTTTTGGAGTGAATGCGTGAAAAATCTTTTGACTCTAATGACATTGCGCAACGATCCGTCAGCATTTACTTTCTCGCAAGAACTATCATTAATTTGGTATATTATAGTCTTATTTTTGTGTGCGGTATTGCCAGCCTCGTTACTTCGCTTTCATTCACGAAATCAGTTGACGCTATTTGCCCTCATTTTATTAACAACTATTTATTACCCGCGACACACTCGCGTGATATCTTGATTGTGCTATCGAGACCCACAGGAACCTACTCCCGTGAAAAAAAACAGCCTATGTTTTATTCCAGAATATATAATCTATCTCTCCACTACCAGAATGTATAATGCCCCACAATGACTTTCCGGGCCAAGGCAATCTCACCTGTAAACTGGTACTCCTACTGATTGACGAACGAGGCCCTGGTACAGGCTTTCTTCTTAGGGTCGGTCGGAAGGTCAGACAACCATTGCCCCCCATAAAAACCATATAAACCAAATGAAGGAGGGAGAACGAGTAAGCGGACCGCGGGCTCCGAGTTAAAAGCCTCAGATGCAACCGGGAACAACGCTAAGATGATGATGATAAATGTGCTAAATTTTATCCAGATCCGTTCAGCCGTTCTAGCGAGTAGAAGTAGATTGACTTGATCACGACTAATCATGGCATGTTTGTTAATAGATTATCAACCATTGTACCTCGGTTCTCCCGCAACCTATTTTTTTTATGTTTTCTTGTTGTTACTGCGATTTTTCACATTTGCTGAAATAATCGTAAGTATTTTTATTGGCCTTTTATATTATTGGTTGTCATGCATGCATGCAATCACCTGTACAAATCATAACCATTGTTTGACACAACAAAAAACTGAATCCCCTTTTTAGGGTTCCGTAGCCAAATGGCAAAAAACGGAACCCTTATAGATTCGTCATGTCTCTGTCTGTCCGTCCGTATGTCACAGCCACTTTTTTCTGAAACTGTAAGAACTATGCTGTTAAGTAGATGTATTCTGTGAACCGCATTAAGATTTTCACACAAAAATGGAAAACAAAAACAATAAATTTTGGGGGTTCCCCATACTTAGAACTGAAACTATATAATATATGGATAGGTCTTCAAAAATTATATTGAGGTTTCTAATATTATTTTTTCCTAAACTGAATGGTTTGCGCGAGAGACACTTCCAAAGTGGTAAAATAGAGAATGCTCAGTCGGCGTACCGCGCGTGGACTAGGGCACGAGTCGAGTGCGATCTGAATGCGGGACTAAGGACTGCAAGTGGGCGTGCTATGCGCTGGGCATACGTCAGAGCGGATGCCCAGCGCATAGCATGGCTTGGTCAGCAACTCATGTCACATCCCGCGGGTAGCCGTGGTTACTGGCGACTGGCCAAAGCCGTGCAAATCAACTTCTGCCAGCCTTCGCTGCCTCCGCTGCGTTACCCTGAAGGTTCAATGGCTGACGAGCCGAAAGAGCAAGCAGATATGCTGGTTAACGTCTTTGCGGCTAACTCTCGAATCTCGAATCGATGACTGTGTGCCAACACCTGTCACTTGTGATCACTCAATGCCTGATATCCGTATCAGGCAATGCGACGTTCGCGCTGCACTACAGTCACTCGACGTCCGGAAAGACAGTGGCCCTGATAGTATCCTAGCGGTGATACTTAAAAAATCCGCAGCGGAGTTAGCTCCAACGCTGACGCGACTGTATCGCCTGTCCTATTCCTCGGGATTGGTCCCGGGGGCTTGGAAAGAGGCGAACGTACAACCGGTTCCCAAAAAAGGAGGTCGGTCCGATCCGGGCAACTATCGACCCATAGCTATCAACTCAGTTCTCAGCAAGGTGTTTGAACACATTATTAACGCACAGCTCATGCGTTACTTAGAAGATCACTCCATAATTAACGACCGGCAATATGACTTTAGGCCAAAACGGTCAACGGGTGATCTTCTGGCGTACGTCACACATCTCTGGGGTGAGGCTATAGACAAGCATGGCGAGTCACAGGCTATCAGCCTTGACATTGCCAAAGCTTTCGATAGGGTCTGGCAAGGTTCGCTTCTTGTCAAGCTCCCGGCCTACGGTCTGCCATCTCGACTGTGCAGCTGGATTGCCAGTGAGCGCCATGAGCGCAGCATCCTAGTCCTTTGTGGCGGCCGGGCTTCTGAGTTCATGCAGAGTAATTCTGGTGTTCCTTAGGGGTCCGTCTTATCGCCCACTCTCTTTCTTCTGCATATCAATGATATTCTGTCCGTGGGCAGCATACATTGCTATACAGATGACAGTATTTTGCATGGGCGTTATCTCGGAAATTCAGTGGCCAAGGAGACTGACATTGAAGAGTGAAGGCATGCGCGTTTACAGCAAAGTTATTTCCTTTCCTTCCCCTTCCAACTCTTCGGAACACACCACTACCACTACAGGACAGTATCAATATGCTCGGTATGGACGTTCGCTGCAAACTTAACAACAAAAACAGGGTGAGGCGGTTTTCACGCCGGGGCAGCGGTGTCTTTTATATAAGACTCAGGTTCGTCCCTGCGTGGAATGCTGTTCTCACCTGTGGGATGGCTCCGCTCAGTACTTGTTAGACGCTCTCGATAGATTGCAGCGACGGGCAGTCCGGATCATTGGTAGTCCTGAGGTCACCAGTACTCTATAGCCTCTTGGCAGTATTCTATCGCATATACCATGGTGAATGTTCCGATGAGCTATTCCAATTGATTCCTCCTTCTGCCTTCTTGTCCCGAACGACACATGCAGGACTTAGGTGTCATCCCCATACAGTGCAATCGATACCATCGCGAACCAAGCGGTTTGGTGACTCCTTTTTTATCGGACTATAAAGCACTGGAACGCTTTACCCACACACGTGTTCCCTTCTACCTACAATCCTGGGCTCTTTAAGCGAGGCGTGAAAAAACATCTGTTGAGGCCGTTTAGGTAGGGGCCACCATTCTAGGGACAATGTCTGAAAATGGTGGCAACTACTTTTTGGACTTCACCTCTGCTTACCATCAGGCTGGGTGCAGTCAATTTGACGGACTAAATATAAAAAACAATATGATAAAACTAAAAAAAGATATGCTGTACATTACCATGTAAACTTCCACCGAAAATTGGTTTGAACGAGATCTGGTAACCAGTTTTTTTTAATACGTCATAAATCGTAAACCGCACTTTCATTCAATCAACTCAAATATAAAAATTTTACTTGCTGCTACGGAACCCTTCATGGGCGAGTCCGACTCGCACTTGGCCGGTTTTTTTTCTTCAGTAATGTCGCTTGCCTTCGTTTTCGGGAGCGTTTCCCTGATACCCGGTATTATCATTATCAACAGGTGTTGAGGTTGTTAAGAGGGATCGTACAATACTTACGTACGTGTTGGATGTGCCGGATCCTAGCAATTTCTCTCGACCAATTTTAGATGTCTCGGCACGTATAAAAGTGACGGTGGGTGGGAGGATGAGGATGAGGGTGGGACTCGGTCGGAAGTCGGCCATGACTTCATAACGGCACAGGGAGCAACTAGACTGAGTACTTTTGTGAGACAGCATACAATGGTACAGCATGTTTTGATGTATTAATTGATGAATTTAAAATGTTTTGATTATTATTTGTGTACTCTTCTTCTGGTCTTTGCCTATCGTATTGGGAAAAAGGTGTGACTATATGTATGTATGTATGTATACTCTTTTAAATAAGATAACTTCGTCTTCTACAAAACTCAATAATGTGTACTAAACTAACTCAGTATCATCCGGGCGCGAGTCCCTTTGCATCCAAAGCTTGTTCTTTAGAGTCGGGGCTCCGCTTTCTTGCTCCTCCTATCCATTATTTGATTTATCTTGATTGTTATTAGAACAACCTCTACGTCTCATGATTAATGGCCAGGTCATAAAAGCGGTCGCCAATGTTACCATTCGTCAATCCTTGTACAACGAAAAATATTGACCTTTTCGCCAAACAGTTTTGTTGCTATAAATTGATTTTGAGAATTGAATTGATGATGCCTGCAGTTCTGCCGGTGTGGAATTCTGATCCCAATTCTGCAACCCATGGGAGCCTATTCCAGGGATAAAACTAGCCTATGTGTTTTTCCAAACTAGGTATAATCTATCCTTTTACTAAAAGCCAGATCCATTCAGCGTGACTGAGTAGCCAACATCCAAAAATCTTCACATTTATAATACTAGCTTTCTCCCGCGGCTTGGCCAGCGTGGAATTCTTTTCCTGTTTCCTCTTCCCATGGGAACCAATTCCAGGGATCAAAATAAGCCTATGTGTTATTCCGGACTACAACTCTATCCTTGTACCATATTTCAGCCAGATCCGTTCAGGCGTTAGTGCGTGTTTCAGTAACACATATCCAAACTTACAAACAACTTCACAAACTTCCATACATCCATAATCACAAACCTTCGCGTTTATAATATTCGTAGGATGAACAAAATGGCATCATTTTATTGGCTGTTGATTACAGCCCTGGTTCCCCACAACAATGCTCCAATTTATTCACCGTGTCGTTTATTGGTTGGTCATATTAGTCTATGGTTGGTCGTATTAATGATCTCATGAATATATGCTTCTCATCTGCAGTTTCGAACAGGAATCACGTGCATATGGTGAGAATTAATCCCTACGGCTTTAGGATCTGTTTTTGTGGTGTTCATTATATGCCTGGAAAGCCAATCGTATGAATTAAAAATTATAGATAAGAGCATAAGTCCTAATCTTACGCAAAATTTACAATTCTAGCCAACACAGGTATTGCAATGGGGTCATTAAAGTGTATTAGCATGAAAACAATATTAACACAAATAGTTAATTAATAATATTATACAATTAAGTTGTATTGCCTAACTTGACATTGAGAACAAGCATAAAGGCATAAAGCGTCGGTAGCTTAGTGGTTAAGCGAGTCGACCTTACCATCGAGAGGTATCGGGTTCGAAACCTGGCCATTACACTACGGAGGTGAACCCACTCCTAACCCAAGGCATTTAGCTAAGCTGTAGGGTTTAGCGGCAATACTAATATTTTCGATTACTAATAGATACTGGGACTTACGCGCGGGAGTGACGATAGAAGTGAAAAATTTAACAGTTCGAGTGTATTTTTGAATCGTCATCATCCATACCACTTTCTTTCCCTCCCTCCCTCTATGAAAGAGTACCTTTAAATCGTCGTGTTAGGTATATGGCCTCATCAAGATCTTCAGGGCTCAAGCAGGGGGGGGGTCACTCCGCCGATCTGCGAGAAATTATAAGTTCATGCCGGTGGCAACCCCGGGGCTGCTTATTCAGTGGTTGCCCCGCCGTGGGCCGCGACACTCGCGCGCGTGTCTCCCGCATACCAACGTCGCAAGCGCATATTGTATACGATGTATAAAATAAGGGCAACGAAATATTGCATTGCTGCGGGTTGCAGAAACAATGACCAAAATTCGGATTGCACGTTTTTAATACATGAAATTTCAAATTATTTAATAGACGAAATTTCAAGATCAGCACAGTTGCAGGCTTAGACGAGACTAATCTATTTACTAGATACAAAGCATTCAACAACCAATCTAGTTTTTATGGCAGCTTAAAAATGCTACCAAAAGGTTTTATAGAGTATGTACAAAATTTAGAAACCACTTTCATAGAAAATTTTGAAAATTGTGTTCAAAGTAATCCAGGCAGCAAACTTATAGAACTTTTTAGAAATATACCTCCACAATCGCCATGTGCTTGTTTCCCAGTGGAATATTTATTAAAATTGTTTTGTAGGTTTCGCATATAGAGATCCGATTCTCAGCACTCCATGGATTCACCGTGCGGTCGCCGGGTCCATAGCGTGGTACAGAGAGGAACACCATGACGGCGACTGGGACTTGCGACCCAGATGTAGGTTTAGGGTGGCCACCTTTTGATGCATCAGCGCTCACCTCCACCGTCAGTAGTGTTCCCCCCCCTACCTATCCAAATTTGGTAAGATCCTAACAATGCCGCTTTTGATATACGTTTTAATAAAGAGTTTACTGAAGCTCTTGGCAATCCGAGGTCTTTAAGTAAGTTGTACAGGGATTTAGCTGGAATTCCCCTTGCTCCTACTTCTACGGCATAGAGTTTAACCACGTAGCCGTTTTTGGTTAACTCGTTAGTCAAATCAAAGTATTTGTTTGTCTTTATAGCGTGGTCTTTAGGTATATTAGTTTCCCACGGTACTGTGAGTTCTACAAGCACTGCACGCTTATGCGATCGTGAAAAAAGGAATATGTCGGGTCTGGATGATGAGGCACAGACATCCTCCGGTATCCTATAGTGCTTCTCATACATGTCTACGAGTATTGTCCAGTCAACGGCAGCTATCAAAATTGAATAAGGCTTTTGAAGTGATTTCTTTGAGCAGCCTTCCTTTACAAACGCAATGTCATTTCTTTGGTTTGTGGTTAATCCTTTTTTCGCTCTAGCTACCGCCAAACTTACAGCCTCACGTATGATTTCTAATACCTTATCATGACGGCACGAGTAATGACCCCGGTCTAATAGCGTTTTACAACCCACTAGTAGGTGCCTAGCCGTACCAGTTGCTTCACCACATGAGTTACATGTTTTATCTGTGGCTTTTCCCATCTGACCAGATTGCTTTGGTCGGGGAGGGTCAACTGGAATGCATTCAGGTAAAATTTAAGTAAGGCCGGTGACCAGTCGTATATTATGGTACGCCATTTTAAGGCTATGGGAATACAAAATTCACCTAGAGTCAACCATTCGTTTTGCATTTCTAGGTTCATTGCGTGCACCTTATAGGTGTTGTTTTCGTCTGCTTGAAGAAAAGATTTTGTTATTTCTTTATCTGTTTGTCTCTGAATATTACCTAGACCTACTCTACCAGTCTGCGAGCCTATCATGAACCTTTTATGGAACTGGAGGCGTGATTCGAGCTCCGATGCATTTTTATCTTTTGGAAGGACTTTTACTATTTCGTCTTTAGATTCCGATAAGACGTGCATTTTAGTTACTCTTAGGTGTTTATAGAGTTCTGATGGCTTCTTAAGCGTCATTCCAAAATTATTCGCGGATCTATATAGTGCCGACGGGTCGGCCGACTGAGCTAGCCCTAGCCACGACTTCAGTGTCTTCGTGACACTCGCATCTAGTTTTTTGAGGAGGCTCTGGTTTATATCATATATAAGAAACGGCCAGTTAAGACGCGAGGTTAAATAATTGTCATAGATCCAAGCTTTTTTAACATTACTTATTGGTTGTTGGTCTACCTTTTTTAAATCGATAATGAAACTATCAATTAATTCGTCCAAAGCTGGAGTGCAACCTCTGTTGTCAATCTTTCTTCCGAGGAATTTAAAAGGCACGGTTTCAGATATAGTTGAAACGTTTTCCCCGCCTATACTAAGCCCTGGGTCATATGAAGTATACCTGGTACCCCGCCTACCCAGACATAGACAGTAGCATTTGCTAGGTTTTGCTCTCATTCCATCTGTCCATGTACAGAAATCGTCTACTCTACGCAGTAGGTCCTGGCACTGCTTTGGGTTACGAGTCAGTATTGCCAAATCGTCCGCGAAAGCGAGGATAGACTCCGTATATTTACCGTTTAGCTTAAACCGATAGCCCCACTTCTTGTCGTGTGTGGAAATGTTGTCTATTAAAATATTTATTACTATATTGAAAACTATAGGTGATAAACAGCAACCTTGGAACAAACCCACATTATAATTTAAAGGTGGCGTGTATCCATCTTTGGTATTAATCACAAACTTTAATTTACCATAATAAGAGGATATTATTTCCCAAATGATGGACGGAAAGTGATACCATTTTAATGCAAACAACATAAGCTCGTGTTGTACTGAGCCAAAAGCGTTTTCTAGGTCTATCCAACAAACTGTTATTTGCTTTTCATTTGATCTGGCATCTTTTAAACTTTCCGCCAGTAAAGAATTGTGTTCCAGACATCCTGAAATTCCGGGTAGGAACCCTTTTTGGTGGTTTGGTCTGAAATAGTTATTATTGATCATGAAATTTGTCATTTTAAATTGAAGCCATGAGAAGAAAATTTTAGAAATTGTATTGGTTAATGCTATTGGTCTAGCGTCTTTTGGACTAGTTACTATTTCTTTCTTTGGAATGAGCACAAAATTAGCCTTGCCGAAGGCCGCTGGGACTTCTTTACTCGACCAGATCCTATTGAATATGCTTAGAACATGTTTACGTACCGATGGGCATTTTTATAGATAATGTAAGGTATGCCATCAGGCCCTGGGGCGGTTTTTGTTGGTTTCTTTTTGATTTGGTGTTCTATTTCGTCTAAGCTAGGTGGATTACAGTCAAATGTGAAATGAGGGCCTAATGGTTTTTGCGCGTTTGGTTTACTGTATTGTTTTTCGTATTTAGGCACCTCATAATTACTTTTATAGTAGCTATGGATCTGATCGTTACTTAGCAGTAGCCTATCTTGCTTTCTGTCGCTAAAAATATTCCTCGAGTACTTAAACGGGTCCTTATCGAACTCTACTTCATGTTTTGCTCTATTAAAATTATTGTTTTCATTTATTATTTGAACAGAAATTCCTTGAATTAATTTCAGTATGGACCTTAAAGCTCTGGCCAGTTGATGACTAAGTTGATTATCGCCCATAGCTTTAGCAAACCGTAGTCGTTTGATAAGGTCCCGCTTTTTCTTTCTCATTTTAATTTTGAACGCGTTTTCTCGGTTTTTTCGCGCGTATGGTAATGATGGTGGGTAATGCTCATGTAGATATGAGTAAATGCTAACCTGGAAAGATTCTACCTGACTGTTTAAATCCTGCTTTGTTCCGGAATGCTCTAACAGGATGGCTAAGTTTTGGTCGTGGGCTTTCCAGGTGGTCGACTTTAAAGAGGGAATGCTAAGACGGGCCCGGATGTTTATGGGCTCCTGGTTTGTGTCACACTCTGGCTCACCTTGGGATATATGAGGGTCAACTCTATCCGTGGCAATAGTTGAAGAACTTACAGACGACTGTCTTGCTCCAACACCATCGTGTGATTTTAAGTGCTTCAGAAACCAGGCTCTCTTCTTGTATACTTTCCCGCACGTTGCACATGTTAAGTCCGTATTCTCGCCATTGTCGTTTGTTTTATCCACCGGTGGACAATTCTTTCGCCCCCCCTCTCGGATTGTCCTGGAGGTATTTTTCTTTATTGGACTTTTAGCGATAAATTCTAGGGCAGGGCTTGCTAGGCCCTTGCCCGCGGCTGTCTTTCCAGCAGTCCATTGTCTTTCCAATTGTCATCTGTCTTTCCAGCGTCAACTGTCTTTCCAGTAGTCATCCCGTCTCTCCGGGCTGTCAGATTTTAAAGAGATCCGATTCTCAGCACTCCATGGATTCACCGTGCGGTCGCCGGGTCCATAGCGTGGTACAGAGAGGAACACCATGACGGCGACTGGGACTTGCGACCCAGATGTAGGTTTAGGGTGGCCACCTTTTGATGCATCAGCGCTCACCTCCACCGTCAGTAGTGTTCCCCCCCCTACCTATCCAAATTTGGTAAGATCCTAACAATGCCGCTTTTGATATACGTTTTAATAAAGAGCTTACTGAAGCTCTTGGCAATCCGAGGTCTTTAAGTAAGTTGTACAGGGATTTAGCTGGAATTCCCCTTGCTCCTACTTCTACGGCATAGAGTTTAACCACGTAGCCGTTTTTGGTTAACTCGCGACCCAGATGTAGGTTTAGGGTGGCAACAATTAATTTTAACAACCGGCAATTTAAAGATGGTAAAAAAAAGTATATAACTTGGAGAGACTCGGAATATTCAGGGGACGGAAGGGATAAAAATATAGAAACCTTTTTTCCCGATAATAGAGGTATAGAGCTTGAGAGGGTGATAAAATGTTACGTTTGGTTATTAAGCGCCGTAGCGAGCCTAAGGCGAGCGAAGCGTCTTTGGTTTCAAAGTTGCATTTCAAACAAATGATACTCCACCGAGACCGTTTGACCGATCTCGACCAAATTTGCCACGGTGATCAAGTAGACATTACTGAGTGAAGGGGTCGAATGTCCAGATCGGTCTTACCATCGAGGAATAATCACCGAAAAACCAAATCAATGGAAAAAGTCGACCGGTCACGTTGACCTATTGTTGGATAGGCAAATCTCTCTAGGCTTAAGTTTGGGTTGATTGCCAAGTTGGCAACCGTCCTAGTTACATCGTCATTCGTCAAGTCACAATTTTATGTAGCTTGAAATAAAATAACCCCTTCCTGATATTTCGACACCTTAATACGCACCTCGTATCTGCATTAATTTTTGTAACTAGCTGATGCCTGCGGCTCACCTCAAACGGAATTCGGTTATCGTTTTTTGAACATATCTCCGGTTCTACTTAACCAATTGCAACCAAACATATTTTACAGATTTTAAGTCTGACCAAGACCTTTCGAATAGAAAAAACCACAACAAAATCCGTTCAGTAGTCCATGTAAAGTAAAATGCAATGTCAATTTAGATAGTAATTGGTTAGATGTGATAGTTATGTTTAAATAGGAATGTTTCTTTGTTTGTACCTAAGCTACGTGATATGGTATTGCCTAAGTGCTCATTATAGTCATCTCAGCGTGGCTCCCGGTTCCATAAGGGCTTCTACGGCTTCTACGTCGGAACCTGGGGTCTGCTTACTCCTGTTCCTCTTTACATTTGACTTTTATGGAAGGGACTGCCGTCTGCCTCCTGAAAGCCAGTGCCCATGCAGGTGAAGATGGCGTGGTCCTGCAGGCCTTGGTAATACACCCAGATATTAATTGCTACATTTTATAAATAATTCTATTATCTACAAATCAATGAGTTCAGTCAACAATTTAGTTAGTTCTAGGAGTTCTAGCGTCAAGGATGTTGGTAGGACCTTCTACAACTGGGAAATTGCTGTAAAGATGATGATGATGATGTTATCGATGTGATGGAGTCCTCATCTATTATCATGTTCCTATATAAAATCCTTTTGGGTACCCAAAGCTTGCATTTTGGAACCTTAGGTGCGCTTTTCTACTTCGATTTGTGTATCATGGCTATTACGGGAGCACCTACTTCCTGTACTGTACCCCCAAACCCGAGAGGAAAGCCTAGAGCCTCGTTCGTCAATCAGCATGTATACTGGCTTGGCGATGAGGTTAGCTTTAGCCTCAAAGACCTGGGAGCCCCCGCCCCCCCGCCTCATACACCTTTTTGCAATTAGGTGGTTGCTATTATGTATGTACACGTGGACAAAGCCAGTTTGGTTGGCAATTATTCGAACAAAGTGTGCACGACACAAATAGACTATAGACACATGTGCCAGTGACACGTAGATTAAGTAAGCGTGAATATAACGAATAAATTATGAAAATGTTAGATTTACGTAAATTAAAACGTAATTATGTAATAACTTTGATATTAAGCTAAGATAAATAGCTTACTACTGTTAGGAGTTAGTTTTCTGAGTAATTAAGTATGTTAGAGCCAAATTTAATAAAGAAAGTACATTCCCCGAAAAGCATAATTACAAATATAATTACGTAAATGCATTACTCAGAATCTAACATAACTTCGTATAAATAGGAAATACGACTTTGTATATTAGTATGTAAGTTTAATTACACCCCGCGACTGCCTCCCACGCCGTAAGAAGCGAATATGCGCTCCCCCGGCTGGTGCCATTTTATTATATAGTAGCTCGCGGGAGGCAGGGCCCATATATAAGTCTGAGGGGTCAATCCGCCCGTCATTCAGTAGCCCGACGTCGCACGGTACAGATGTAAGTACCTATCGTCGTGCAACTCTTATTGCTACCAATGTACATATATGCTATGTGATTAATATGTAAAACATGAGTTCTATAAATAAATGGAAATGCGGAGGTGAGGTAATTTGGATCGCGGGCCAGCACTACAAAAGACTATAAAAGCAGGGACCATTTGTTAGGAAAATATTGGGCAATTGAACAATGGAGTTGGACATTGGGCAACAAGTAGACAACAAGAGTCTCAAGGAACAAGGAAGCTCAACAGGAAGTAGTAGATCAAGAGTAGTGCTGGGCCAAGTACATCCAATGCCTCACTGACGTCAATGAAGTCCACCCATCCAAGTGTTTCATTCTTCGACTCAACATCCGTCAAATACAGTCCACTGAAGGCGACCGCGAAGTAGTGGCAGTCTATTTGGAACCTTATCAGGTCATAGTCTGTCATGAACCACGGTCCTTAACACAAAGTCATCAGCTTACTGTGCTTGTCGATGTAATCTTTCTAACAGAAACACGTATCCTTACACCCCGGCGTCTGTAGACCCGAGACGGCGTGCGGTTTTAGTCGGTTCAAGCCCGACATAACCGCCCCCGCTGGCACGCGGGGGGGTATCCGAAGGGATTTCCGCACGATAAAAAAAAAAAAAAAAAAAAGGTATATTTAGGTGCGCCTAATCTCTCCCTAAATTACTTATCCAGGTGCCGATTTTTTTATTATTATAAAAAATAATCTCAACAATCTCTTATTAATCGGAATGCCAGACTCATAACTCATTTACTTGTAAGAATGTTTCACATCAAATTTTACATCATTTTCAAAAAATTTGGCACAATTATAGTCCAGTCAAAATAGACATTAGACTAAGGAATAATTCGCATAGAGCTGAAAATTGGCAGAGACGTTAAATACATCATTATAAATAAAATTGTCAAAAATCCCCTTTGATCCTGCTTCTGCAAAAAAAAATCAAGGTCAAACGTACAAAATTAAAGTTTTTTTCATTTTTCTCGAAAACGGCAAGTTTTATCGTGAAAATAGGTCAGACAAAGTTGTAGATCATACAATTCTCTACAAAAATGATTCAGTCACTTTGTCTCTTACGACTCACCATTCGTGAGATATCGCGGTTTTAATAATTAGAAAACTCATTTTTTACATAATATGCACGCATTTCCGCACCACCTTTGAGGTAAGTATAGGTAGAGGTTAAGGTAACTTTACCTATGAGGTGAGTCATGGTTGTCAGGGTATATTTTGTAACGGGAATTAGGATATAAACTAACTAATACGTCACGAGTTTCCACAGGAACAACCTGTTGGAAGGTTCCAACAAGGAACCCGCACGTGTGCTTTCGAATATATTTATTGTAATCTCGCAAAATAGCCTTGTCGTGTGATTAACACTATCTCGTGTGCAATCAATGTAATAGTTAATTAATTTATCAGCCACTTTCTACGATTTATTTGATAATTTATTTAAATTTAATACTAGTCAACTTCGGTTTTCTTAAATCAATGTTCCATTACTGATCACGGTATAAGCTATTTGTTATTACTTTGATTACTGATTGCCATAATTAATTAGAGCTTTAAAACAAAGGTCAAATCTCGAATTTAGCTGTTAATTGAATCGGTTTCACGTATCAAGTCGCATTCAATCATCAAAAGATACAAAGATTTTGTCATGAGATAGTTACGTTACTTTTAATCGTTATCACGTTAACAAAATGTCTTAGCCGACGACATAACTTTAGAAAAGTCCTATTACCAAGCAACTGATACGTCCGCCTCGTCTGATATCAAAATGTAACTGGGGACCCTCTTAAGTGCGAGCTCGAGCTTTTATCATGCTCCCAAACTTCATCCCCAACCACCCCGCTTCTTTAGTTTATTTTAAAATATTCATTCAATTTATACAAGTTTTATTGTATAAGTAACACAAACCAATAGTTTCTTATTTTCATTTATATTGAACGTCCGATGACGTGTACAGGCTGCGTTTTAGTGCATAGTAGTCGTATGTAAAATATGAATTTTCTAATTATTAAAACCGCGAAATCTCAGGAATGGTGAGTCGTAAGAGAAAAGGATAAGAATAAGCAAGCTGAAGTGGCAGTGGGCCGGCCATATCTCGCGAAGAACCGACAACCGCTGGGGTAAACGTGTTCTTGAGTGGAGACCGCGACTCGGCAAACGTAGTGTAGGACGCCCTCCGGCCAGGTGGGATGACGATCTGCGAAAGACTGCGGGCAGATGCTGGATGCGGCAAGCTGAAGACAGGGCGCTATGGCGCTAATTAGGGGAGATCTATGTCCAGCAGTGGACTAGAATAGGTTGATGATGAAGAGAAAAGGTGACTGAAACCTTTTGTACGTTTGACCTTGAATAAAAAAAATTGCAGAAGTAGGATCGAAGGGGATTTTTGACATTTTATTATAATGATGTATTTAACGTCTCTGCCAATTTTCAGCTCTATGCGAATTATTCCTTAGTTATGACTTATTTTTGTCTATTTTGACTTGACGATATCTGTTTAAACAGCGTGTATTATATGTATACAAAGAAATAAATAAAAAACTGCATTAATTTTAATACAATCAAGAAACTTCTAAATGAATTAACTTATGAAAACTTTTTATGAGTCAGAATAAAATTTAAAATGTCAGCTACAATACATACTATAAAATTAAATTAAAAAATAAATAAAATTATAAGCAAGGTTAGATTAATTAATTCAAATAACAGTCATTATCCTAAAAATTACGTATATTTCTCTATTTACAGTTCGTCATAAGAGCAAAATGCTTGCAGAATAAGCCATTGCTTTATATTAATCGATGCTTGAACGACCTAATAATACTTGGAGCGCAAGTCACTTCAGGCGGTAACTTATTGTACACTAACGGTCCCATAACATGAGTCTTCTTGTCAGATTTCGCTTATGACCTGGGTATCGTTTTTAGTTTTCACGATTCCTTATCCAATACGAGTGCACCTCACCTCGCTTCGCAAACTGCCCAAGATTTATCCTAACGTAAATAGCACCCTGATCGCAAGCTTGCACTTTGAAGCCTGAGGTCTGCTCTGCTACTCCCCTTCCACGATTTGATTTATCCTGGCTTTAACGAAACCGACTGCCGTACCGTTAATTACGGTTTAGTACAGTGTGAGTTTAAGACCGTCGTTTAAGGTCTCGGGCTCAGTTCCCGATTTTAGCAAAATGTAATGTCGTTTTATTAGAAAATTCTGTGTAGCAGCATGAAGTTTAAAAGCAAGCCGGGTAAACCGGCAATAGGTGAACTGAGTGGTGAACACTCAACTTTTGTTATATTATAACTAGAGGCGTTAGTAGGTACCTATACCAATTGAAATTTAGATGAAAAATAAAAGCAGCTTATTCGGAGGAATCTTAAAGATACACATAATACAAAAAGTAACGAAATAATATATTATTACTTCGGGCCACCAACCAGGTGGATACCGAAGTCTTAAAATCACGCAAAAAAAATCAAAATCTTACACCCACTTTTTATCACTTTTCTCGACGTTTCACATGATTCTAAGTCTAATTAAGCAAAAAAATTTTTGTGTCGGTCTGTCTGTTGGTCTGTATGTCTGGATGTCTGTTTACGCAATAACTCAAGAACCACTTATCCGATTTAAAAAATTCTTTCGCCAATCATCTTGTTTGGTTAATGGGAAGAACTGATTAGATTTTGGGGTTTGTAGTTTCAAGGTTTCGGATACCTACCATACAAATTGTCCCTAAAAATTTTTTTTTTGTGTTTTTGACGTCGAAGAAGTTTGATTTGATTTCATTTTCTTCATATTTATTGCTCAATATATAAAGACGCGTCGAATAATATGCATAAAGCCTAAGGTCTGTAATTTTGAATAAAAATACTGCAACAAAAATATCTAAGTTTGGCCCGAAGTTTGACAATCACTGTGTGATTTCCGCCCCACTAGATTTAGAATATATCATTGCTATTTTCACATAAAATAATGTTCATAGACTTGGTAAGACTAGATGTTATAAATATAATATATCTTTTAAATTGCTCAGGGGAAATTTTATCTTGTTTTGAACGAGATGTAAAATAAAAATGGGCTCGCCTCAAGTAGTCGCTGGGGTGTGATACAGAACACCTGTGGCTGATAAATAATGTATCATATGCCTCTTTAGATACACCGCTATGTCCAGAGCACTTCCGTAAAGATCATTTCACTTTTAGGGTTCCGTAGATAAAAAAGGAACACTTTTAAGATCACTCTTTTGTCCGTCGGTCCGTCTGTCTGTCTGTCCGCGTGTCACCACCGATTTTCTCAGGAACGGGTGGAACTTGGAAGTTGAAATTTATACCAGATACTGTAGTCTATAAACCTTATTAGGTATATAAAAATCAAAGTCCTGAGTCAACACGATAAAAGATATGGGCAAATTTAGATTTTTGCGAAAACTTTAAGTAACAAAATTTACCGTAATTTTTCATTTTTTCTAGCATTTTTCCTTTACTTGTGCTGTAAGACCTTGCTTTTAACCAAAATTAACACTTCTAGGTCAACCGGAAGTACCCGGTTTTGGATCGAAAACCTATACCTACGGTAATTCCCGTTGACCTAGAATCACGAAATTTGGCAAAAAGCTAGGTCTTTCAGCTTAAATAAAGGAAAAATTCCAAAATCTAAAAATTGGAATTGTTCGTTCAATCGAAAATTGGAATTGTTCGTTCGTTTTTAAAAATAATGGTACGGAACCCTTTGTGAGCGAGTCCGACTCGCACTTGGCCGGTTTTTTTAAGTATACTTAGAGGGTTTGGTGGGACACAGAGAAGATGGACGAAAGAATATTGACGAAACAGATTTATAAGGCGAGGGTGGATTTGAAGGGTGGTGGCCCGGTCAAGGTACCCGCAACTGGCGTGCATGTTTGAAAACATTTTTTAACTGAAAGAACTAAAAGAAGCCAAAATGTATGAGTATCTGGCATACTCATTCATCGTAACAAGTGGAAAAATGTAATCATACAACCTCGCTTCTTTCGCCGACTAGGCCGGGGTAGTTGGGAAAGAAATGTATGTATGTGTAAAAGGAAATTACTCTTCAAATTTCTCCCCTAACGATTCTGTCAGGGCATGCAACTGCATATATTCATACGATAGGTTTTTAATGGTACGTTCTTTTTTAATGATGGGGCCAAGTGCGACGCGACTGGTTGATGATGACAGCAATTACGCTGCAAGATACCAGTGTTTTGGCACCTTTTCTTGGTATTTCATCTTGTGCAACATTCCGTGACACCTTGGCTTATGGTTCTTCGGTCTTTCTCACGTCAAGGTGCCTTGCTTCTTTTTTTACACGACAGCCCGAAAAGGAATATTATGTAATGTTTTCAGAATTCAGGCAACTTTTAAATTTCTGAACAGATCTTGATGTATATATATGATTCGTTAGAATCCTTACGTCATCCCGAGAGAAATCTGGGAGGACAGTCTTTTTAATTATTGCAACATGGAAGGCAAAGGATCGTATGCTATAGCGCTCATTGGGAGAGGCCTATACAGCAGTTGACTGCAGTAGGATGATTGAATTTCATATCTTATCGTTGCAATTCATAACATAACATAACATAAACCCACGCCTATATCCCCGAAGGGGTAGGTAGAGGTGCTAGCACCCACATTTCGCCAGTTTATGTTTAGGTCCCATAGGTGGCGAGCCTATTGCCATTAACCGGGCACTTATAAACCTTTCAATTTGCAATTCTCCAATATTTCGAATTAAAATTTTAATGTTTTGCCACAAAGCAGTCACTCTTACGATTTACTTGTTGTTAAACATCACGTCTCGTCGTGTCATCTAAAGTCAAATCTTAAAGTTGGTGCACAAGATGAAATTTCATTTTCAATCTGTCGGATTAATGTGTTAAGTTCCGAAATTGACCGTACTCTAACTATTCACGAATCAATCCCGCTCGATGCATTTTAATTTTCAATCTTTGGAATCAACAGATTGAACATGAAATTGCCTTACGTGTTGTTACTTAGCAGCTAAACGAGAAGGCGAGTTTATTTCAAATCATTGTGAACGTAGTAAAATTATATAAATAGGTTATATTAATAGGTTTAAAATACCTAATTCTATGCATATGATACTTTATTGCCTTCAAAGTAGACGCCGTTGCTCGTAATAAAATTGTATAAAAAATTTACATACCTATTCGACGTATTACTTTTTGATGCCTGTTCATCATTATCATCCGAGCCCCAATCTCGAATGCATCCGAATCCTGCACATTGGAGCCCGGGGTCCGTTCTCCTACTTCTCCTTTCCATACTTTGGTTTATCTTGACTCTTTCGGGAGTGACTGCCTTCTGAACTCCCAACCCCGAGAGGGAAACCAGCGGCAGAGCCTCATCCACCAATTAGCTGGTGCAGGTGAGGTTGACTTGGGCCCCGAAGATTATGGTGCGGCTAGTTTTAGCTAACGAAAGGGAAAAGCAAACAAGTTAAGGGTCAGTCAGAGTGCGAGGGATATGCTCTATGGGCAACCTTACGCCCTCACACAACGGTCTGTAGACCCGAGACGGTGTGCGGTTGTAGTCGGTTCAAGCCCGACATAACCGCCCCCGCTGGCCGGCGGGGGGGTATCCGAAGGGATTTCCGCACGAAAAAAGTAGAAAAACGGTGCTTGTTTTACGACATTTCTTGACTTTATTTGCTAAAAACTTGCGCAATGAACACTTAGTGTGATGATGCGTTATCAATTCATTCGTGAGTTGTTATTACACAAATCTCGGACGTTTCCGGTAGAAACTCGCGCTATAGTCACATGTCATCTGTATTTTACTATTTATTACACTTTGGAAGAAACATGGAGTAAACCACACTACAGTAATCAAGTAAAACCGTCAGCATCATTTTGATATTTGATCATAGAACCCAGAAGGATGAATGGCGGATTATTAGGTTCGGTAGATACGACAGAATACCATTTAACCAATAAGCATTTTGGTTAATTGGTCTAGCCCCCAAGATGCGATAACATCAACGACAATATAGGTACCTTTTTTTTTTTTTTTTTCGTGCGGAAATCCCCTCGGATACTCCCCCGCCGGCCAGCGGGGGCGGTTATGTCGGGCTCGAACCGACTAAAACCGCACGCCGTCTTGGGTCTGCAGACGCCGGGGTGTAAGGTTGCCCATAGAGCATATCCCTCGCACCCCGACTGACCCTGGGCCATCTCCGGTTTCGAGATGGCCCCCTCGGGTTTGGGAACCACGGTGTCCCCGTCTTGCCCCGGTTTGGGGGAGGGGCGCTAGTCGCCCCACCGTCCCGGCCTGCTTCTGCTGGGGTGACTGGCAGGCAAAATAGGAGGTGGGATTTACACGAGACGCTCTGTTTCGTGTTATTCGTGATCCCATCAAAAACATAAATTTCACATGACAGCCAATTTCAAAATTAAGAATATGCGTCGTTGTTGACTTGCCGACAAAAGAATTGAGTTCAATATGGGTGCCAAGTCCTGTGTAAAAACACCTTAAATTTTAGTTACAAGAACATACAACATTCTAAAATAAGTTTATATAACAATTTCTTGTTTTTTGGTGCTACCACAATATTCTCTACTTAATAGGTAATATAAATTCATAAAACTAGTGGGGCGGAAATCACACAGTGACTTCGGGTCAAACTTAGATATTTTTGTTGCAGTATTTTTATTCAAAATTACAGACCTTCGCGTCTTTATATATTGAGCAATAAATATGAAGAAAATCAAATCAAATCAAACGTCTTCGACGTCAAAAACACAAAAAAATGATTTTTTAGGGACAATTTGTATGGTAGGTACCCGAAATCTTGAACGTACAAACCCCAAAATCTAATCAGTTCTTCCCATTAACCAAACAAGATGATTGGCGAAAGAATTATTTAAATCGGATAAGTGGTTCTTGAGTTATTGCGTAAACAGACATCCAGACATCCAGACCAACAGACAGGCCGACACAAACATTTTTTTGCTTAATTAGACTTAGAATCATGTGAAACGTCGAGAAAAGTGGTAAAAAGTGGGTGTAAGATTTTGATTTTTTTTGCGTGATTTTAAGACTTCGGTGTTCACCTGGTTGGTGGCCCGAAGTAATTTTAACGGACAAATATTTAGAAAATGCAATTATTTTATCCACTTGTATATAAATATAACTTTGATTGGATGTAATTTAAGTTCAATATTTGACATGGCTAGTTTTCACGTAAACTGATGTACTTATCTTTTAGGCTTTTGTTGTGGTAATATAAATTCTTAAATTTTAACGAACAATTATTTACAAAATGCAATTATTTCATTCACTTGTATATAAATATCACTTGGGATGTAATTTAAGCTCAATATCTGACGTGGCTAGTTTTCACGTAAATTGATGTTCTTATCTTTTAGGCTTTTGTTTCATGTTAAGGTTTTAAATTATATTTATCTAATGAACTTACATAATATGTTCGTTAAGTCATACGTAAGTTAATATACTTCCTGTTTGTACCGTACATAACTTGTTAGGTTGATATAATACCTGTGTTACTTTTGTGAAATTTGGCTTGTTCGTAAAATCTAGCCAAGTCAAACTTGAGCTTGAATTACATCCCAAGTGAAATAATTGCATTTTGTAAACATTTATCTGTTAAAATTAAAAAAATTAAATTACCTTTTTTTTACCGTTTTTTTTTACACAAACACGCATGCACAGTACACAGTACACAGTACTATACAGATCTCAATTTTTTTGGCAATGTCGACAAGGGCCCATATTCTTGATATTGAACTTGGCTCTTATTTCACATTTGTGTTTTGATGGGATATCATTACTTTTTGTACAGACATTATTAGTACCTTTTCTTTTTTTTTCGTGCGGTTTTTCTCCCTTCGGATACCCCCCCGCCGGGCAGCAGGGGCGGTTATGTCGGGCTTGAACCGACTAAAACCGCACGCCGTCTCGGGTCTTAATACGCCGGGGAGTAAGGTTACCCATAGAGCATATCCCTCGCACTCCGACTGACCCTGGGCCATCTCCGGTTTCGAGATGGCCCCCTTACTTGCTCTCCACTGTGCCATCTTATTGTATTTTCCTACGTTTACGTTCTATACTTTTCTTTTTGTGCTATTTTCTATAGAACTTTCTATTGCATTGATTTGACTTTAAAAACCTTAGAGACATTATTAATAATTGATAATATCAGTTGTAGCTTAACTCCGTTGAAGCACAAAACATAGCTTTTGGGTAGATTTCGAGGGGCAACTGCACAGCTTCGGGGCGCTCGCGCTTAAGGGCTTTTTCGCGTTACATCATGCGTATGCACGCTTGCGGGCACCTGTTTCGTGCAAATAATACTGAGTTGATTTCATGCAGATAATTTGCACAATATCATGCAAACAAAAACCATACGATTTGCACCATGTGCGTTTGAAAAGATGTTTATGACTCAATCAAGCTCGAACTGCTGAATGGATCTGGCTGTAATTTTGTACACAAGGTAAAATTACAAGGCATATATAGGCTTATTTTATCCCTGGATTAGGTTCCCATAGGTAACGGGAACGTGATCAGAATTTGACGCGAGTGTAGCCGCAGGCAACAGCTAGTTATCAATAATTTTCAGTTTCTAGATTTTTTCCTTTGTATGTGCCTAGAAGTCTACCTTGATGCCGAATATCAAGTTTCTAGGTCATCTTGAAGTGGGTTAAGTTTTTGATCTATAAGTCAGTGAGTCAGTCATAAAAATGCCGGTTGTTAAACGTTAATACATCGTATTCAATAACTGGTTGAGCAACATTTATGCAATTTTGAATTCTAGACAAGCTAAGGAGTTGTAATAAATGTGTCAAACTTTATATAATTCGGTTAAATAGTTTTCGAGTTGTGAAGGGGTCAGAAGTAGCTCAAAATGGTTCGTGTAACTCAAATACCAATATAATCAATTATTATTGGTTTATGGTGTAAAATGTTTAAATATACACACGGTTGCTGTGTCGCCGCCAGTACCTACTGCTACTTACCTATTCTTTGATCTTTGAATTGGACTGGACACGCTCGCAGCAAAAAATAATTTGCTCACTCATTGAACAAATAACTAGGTATTATGTCAATGTGATTAATGTGATACTCAATGACAATTGTACATTTCAAGTTTAAAACTAAATTAAATATTCCGAGAGCCCACGACACCAAACCTAGTTCGATAAGATACCGGGTGATACGTATATATATAATTAGCAGAGATCAGAAAAGGTAGAGTATATTTACTTAAAGTTGAAGAAGGAAGTAACATAGAGTTGCTAATACCTCCTTTACCGCTCGCCACTGTTTGAAAATTTTCAGATGACCCTTGTTTTTTCGATAATTCGATCATAGTTGATACCTAGTATTAGACGCCACTTCTCATGCTGCTGCCACTGACAAGGCAAGTTCAGGGGGCTTGCAGCACCGCATTATCGTATAGTTCTACTCACCTGTTTCGAGGAACAAACGAAACTTGGTAATCTTATCATACTGGAAGTAGCTTGGCTTGAAAAAAATAGCTTGGCCCGGTTTTTCGCATTGCAGCATAGTCATTTCGTGTTTCCCCATTAATGACGTGTCTATTTATTTATATACGTAGGGTCAGTCGGGGCGCGAGGGATATGCTCTATGGGCAACCTTACACCCCGGCGTCTGAAGACCCGAGACGGCGTGCGGTTTTAGTCGGTTCAAGCCCGACATAACCGCCCCCGCTGGCCGGCGGGGGGTATCCGAAGAAATTTCCGCATGAAAAAAAAAAAGTATCATCTGGAATCTTATCGAACTAGGTTTAGTGTCGTGGGCTCTCGGAATAAAAAGTTTGAACGCTAAAGTAAACATTATAGATCAATATGCATTACTAAACATTACAAACCATTCAAGTGTTTTTTTTTTAAAGTCAATTAAACAACTTTGTATTAAGAAGACCAACTCAATTAAATTTTTAAGCATTTTGTATGCTTACTTTTTTCTAAAGATTTAGATCGGAAAAAGAGAACATCTAGGACGGGACTTGAACCCGCGACCAGTCCCTTACAGGGGGAATGCTCTGACCAACTGAGCCAACTAGACACGTCCCAGATATTCGAAATTCTCCGGTACATTAATACGTCTTAAGTCGACGTTACAGTTACGGTAGATGGCTCCAACGTCGCCTTAAGACGTTGACTTAATATTGAATTAATAAGGCGGAGTCATCAAAAAAAACAATGTTTAAAAATGACTGTAAAGTTATTCATTGTTTCCGTAGTTCGCAAGAATTACGGTAGATGGCTCCAACGTCGCCTTAAGACGTATTAATGTATCGGAGAATTTCGAATATCTGGGACGTGTCTAGGTGGCTCAGTTGGTCAGAGCATTCCCCCTGTAAGGGACTGGTCGCGGGTTCAAGTCCCGTCCTAGATGTTCTCTTTTTCCGATCTAAATCTTAAGGAGACCAACATTAATATTATGAATAAATTCTACCTTTTAAGTTTTATAGTATTTTACCGTATAGTTACTAGAAACACCGTATACAGGGCATATCACTATTTAAATTACCGTTACACTATTAGTTAACACACGATTTTCTTTTGCAGGTCCATTATCACAATGAATCACAAGAATTTTAGGAAATTATTAATCCAGTTCTTCATATCCATGCCAATTGTAAGTATTTTATCATAATCTATATACATTTTACTGCAGGCCTTTTAGGGTTGCCGACTTGTACATTTTGTAAAGAATTCTTCGCAACAAAATGTCTCCATTTAAAACCCTAAATTCTTGCGTTACGTTGATTTTTAGAACACCCTGTATACACGAGCCGATAATACGAAATGCGTTATACATTATTTTATAGATAATTATAGGTGTTATCTACACATTAACCTGAGCTCGAGGTATTAACCTTAATGACGTAAAAAACCGGTGTTGCCATTTTACGTCTCGACAAGTTCGGCTATTGTAGTGTGATATTCTGTATTATATAAGGTGTCACCAAATTATGTCTCTGAATTTGGTGAGATGACTTGGTATCGACAAAATATGTATTTGAACCAAAAAAAATCTGGTAAAATGAAAAACCAAAAATGTAAAAAATATGAAAAAAAAAAAACCAGTGTGCATTGTGAATATTAAACAAGCCCACTCTTGTAAAAGTGGACTCGTCTGTCCACAAAATTTTTCTTCACTAACCACCTACAAAATCTTAACCGCGGATCAAAATCTGTGGTAAGGAGCTGTTGCACCCGCAGAAAGTGGTAGGCGTGCAGTCCTTCTCCTCGCAGTATTCTCCAAGCGGATGTGTGGGAAATACCTAAATCACAACCAGCGTCACGTGTGCTCGTCGCGTCACGTGACGCTGGTCGTTGGTAGTTTTTTTTTACATTATATTTTTGTAAAGATTTAGATCGGAAAAAGAGAACATCTAGGACGGGACTTGAACCCGCGACCAGTCCCTTACAGGGGGAATGCTCTGACCAACTGAGCCACCTGGACACATCCCAGATTTTCGAAATTCTTCGTTCGTGAGATAAAAATAAAAATATTATTACTTTAAGACCTATATATTTTCATGACTGGCAACCCTACCTCTATCTTATCGGTTAACTCAAGTTTCAAAGTCGAACGATTGACTACTTCTTGTTAAGAATGTACACATACACAATTATTATGTACAATATTGTATACATATTGATGTTAAAAAACTCATATAATGGGAACCTATTTTTACGTTATGTCATCGTCATCGTTGAGTTTCTCGAATAACCCGTTCTCTGTTATAATTAAATTGACAGATAGTATTATTTTTTATTTATTACTCATTGACCTGTCCCGAAATTGCCGATAATAAATAATAATAATTAAGTACCTACTTGACCACTGCCAGTTCTTTTAGTAGTTGGCTCGACCCATGGCCATCTTAGGCCACTACCGATCTGGTACGTGGGCTCAGTTGACTACTTAAATTCACTACAATCGGCTCAGCCCACGGGCAAGTTCACCACTGTAAGTTAAATGGCCTTCAGTATTGTTCGACAGAGCGTTGAAAGTGTTACAGTTAAAATTTATTAAACAACCAGTCTGTCAATTATATTATCTATTACAAAATAAAATGCCAAGATTTACTATATGACTGTGACAGATAAGAGTGATAAATTTCACTGAAATTGTGCGAAATGTATGCCGGGCCCTTTTTGTACGTTTAAATTTGAGATGTCAATTGGTAATAAATAAATAATAATAAATAATCTACGTCATATAACACGGCGCCCTCTAGACCGAAAAAGCATTTGAACTGAACGGTAATCGAACCCGGAACAACTGAAATAGTCGTCGAATGCTCAACCGCTACGCCACACAGATCAATACCATGCTCACTGAGTTCCTGTTCTTGTAACGAAACAAAAATGTAGGCATCTAAGTATGTTTATTCGCATTCTAGTACCGATATGACAAGCTCTGCTTAGTTTTGGTCAAGATGTCGCTGTGTAACAATTAGGCATGTATATTGTTAATGCACGCAAAAATGACTGGGTGTTATAAAGTTTGACGGGTCTGTGTGTGTCTGTCTGTGGCATCGTAGCTAGCTTGTTAATATGTTTGGGGTAATCTTTGGAATTTGCAAACACTTATTGCAAAAAATCTTTCACCATTTGTAAGGTACATTATCGCGGACATAGGCTCTATATTATGTGTAAATTACGATGGCTTGAACTAAAACAAATCAATAATTATCCAGATCGGTCTAGGCGTTTAACAATAAGGCCGCAACCCGCAAGTCTCTAACATAGCACAAACGGACAACAAAATAATAGACAGTATTGTTGCAAGGTCATCTCTGCACATACCTACTATTAGTCAGTTCAGCCGTTCTGTTGTGATTGAGTGACAAACATTCGGAAATCTATTCAAACTTTCGCATAGTACCTAGTGTACCCTAGTGAGATGAATCTTAATTATATCATCTTCATAACGTTTACCCAGTTACGTAATTTTTTTTGTAAATAATGTCAATTTTGCACTTTGGTACCCGAGGTCCGCTTTCTGATTGGTATGACGGGTTTTCCGGGACCGACTGCCGTCAGACCGCCCAAGCCTGAGAGGAAAGCCTGCGCCAGAAAGGTTGGCTTCAGCCTCAAGAATGTTGGTGGAGCCCTGTACACTGATGAATCTTAACAGCCACGTATGCATAGTATGCTCAGATAAACCCATCTGCTACGATTGTTGGCTCTAAACGAGAGCGAAATAAACTGCAGTATATACAATCGAAATGTACTCCCTAACAATAGTCTGGGCGACGACTGATTCTAGTCTGCCTCTATTTGTTAAGCAATTTGAGATCAGTGACTAAAGGAAGCTGTCTCAAGATTAACAAGAAGGGAGCCCATTCTGAGTATGAAATGGCGTGGGGTGCTTTTGAAGAGGGCCCATCATGAAGAACTGGCTATTAAGGCGAAACGGGGGCCTATCGTTCCGACTGACGCAGGTGATCTCTGGGAAGGGGTGCTCCGGAGACTCACAGCTGCACACGCTGGCGGAGTGTCCGGCGTGAGAGGCGAGCCCTCGTGGCAGCCCTCGGGTGGGAGTCCTCTCGGAGGCTCGGCGTCTTGCTCACAGCGACGGTGCGGAGTGCGAGTGCGTGGGCCGCCGACGACTCCTTCTGCGAGCAAATATTGCTAGAGAAAAAGCGGCGATGGGGGTCCGGGAGACATTCAGATTTGCCTCAATCCGCCATTTTCAGCCGGGTCAGCCGGGGTGTGCGGGAAATGCCTTACACTCTGGCGTCTGAAGACCCGAGACGGCGTGCAGTTTTAGTCGAATCCGACATAACCACCCCTGCTGGCCGGCGGGGCGTATACGGGGGAGGGCTTCAACAAAAGAAAAAAGAAAAAAACAGTGATAATTTTGGTAAGCGCACGCGAATTTTTCTGCAACAGTGCGACAAATACCTTTTGCTTGAACCGACTAAAACCGCACGCCGTCTCGGTTCTACAGACGCTGGGGTGTAAGGATGCCCATAGAGCATATCCCTCGCACCCCGACTGACCCTGGGCCATCTCCGGCTACGAGATGCCCCCCTCGGGTTTAGGAACCACGGTGACCCCGTCTAGACCCGGTTGCCCGGTTTGGGCATCCCGGCCTGCTTCTGCTGGAGTGAAAAGCGGCCTCAGCTGCCACCCCCAGGCCGCCACGCGTTATACGGTCTAATAAATCCCTTTATCTATGCGTGATCTTGTATTACTCAACACACATTTTATATGTTCGACAACTAATCTAGTCTTGATCAAAATACTCTACTACCTACTACTAATATATCGTCACATTACCATATAGCCATTATTCAAAGACATTGAAGAGATAAACTGAATGTTTCACGAAATTACTCATAACTGCTTATTACATAACATAACTTCACGCCTGTATCCCCGAAGGGGTAGGCAGAGGTGTATTACACAGCCACGATTCGCCAGTTATGTTAAGGTCCCAATGTAATAGGGGGCGAGCCTATTGCCATCTACCGGGCACATGACTAAGCGAGCGATAATTAACAATTATTAATGCACACATAACTACGAAAAGTCAGAGGTGTGCCCGGGGCGACTGGAGATCGAACTCGAGACCTCGTCTCAGCAGTCCGTTACGTACGCCACTGGGCTATCGCCGCTAAACTGCAACTTACAGCTGCTTATTATATACTTAAATGAGTATTACTCTTTATATACTAGCTATATACTAATACTAGCTGGCTTCGCCCGCGTTGAATTCTGAGACCGTTCCCGCAACCCATGGGAACCTATTCCCGGTATAAAAAGTAGCCTATGTGATATTCCGGACTATAATCTTTCCCCGTGCCAAATTTCAGCCAGATTCGTTCAGCCGTTTTTCAAAAAATCAACAAGGATACATACATTCATACTCGCAAAAATAGCGTTTGTAATATTAGTAGGATTAGTAGGATAACGATGATATCTATATTCGACAGAAAAGAACGAATAAAATTGTATTGTAACAATCTGGAGATTGACAAGATACTTAAAAAGAATGGGTGCAATGAATGATTTTTTTTTTTATCTTGCAATGGTTCACCCCAGCACGAATCTATTACCGAAAACAGCAACTCGATAGCTCATCTCCTTCATACCCAAAACCGTGACAAAAATTGGCAACGACGACGTCGACGACAACTCGATAGCAATAGGGCTTTTCTAAAGAAAATCCCTAAAAATTGGTACATTACACCAATTTTTAGGGATTTTCTTTAGAAAAGCCCTATTGCTATCGAGTTGTCGTCGACGTCGTCGTTGCCAATTTTTGTCACGGTTTTGGGTATGAAGGAGATGAGCTATCGAGTTGCTGTTTTCGGTAATAGATTCGTGCTGGGGTGAACCATTGCAAGATAAAAAAAAAATCGCAAAAAATCGCAAAACAAAAAAAAAAAACGCAGAATCGAAAATCCCTTGTATTCGGCTGAGCTCGTCTCAGGAATTCAACTTGTTTATTGGTGTTAAGAGTGATTTTCAAAATGTATGTTTTCTTTTCAGATATCGTTAGTAAACAACGTATTGAAATGGAGCATAGGAGAGCTGAAATTAAGACTTAGGACTAACTTGACTATGCACCTCTATCAGCAGTATTTGAAGTAAGTTGAAATTAATATCATGTCACATATAGGTACTATTTCCGCCCTCCATGGGCGCAGACTTGGGGGTGGCAGGTAAAGCCGCCTGTCACCCCAGCAGAAGCAGGCCGGGACGGTGAGGCGACTAGCGCCCCTCCCCCAAACCGGGGCAAGACGGGGACACCGTGGTTCCCAAACCCGAGGGGGCCATCTCGAAACCGGAGATGGCCCAGGGTCAGTCGGGGTGCGAGGGATATGCTCTATGGGCAACCTTACACCCCGGCGTATTAAGACCCGAGACGGCGTGCGGTTTTAGTCGGTTCAAGCCCGACATAACCGCCCCCGCTGGCCGGCGGGGGGGTATCCAAAGGAATTTCCGCACGATAAAAAAAAAAGGTACCATTTTAGAGATAAGCCATTTATCTATGTTCTATAAATCAAGTAGTTACCTACTTCCAATTTAAATGAAAAGAAATCTGGACGAATTTTAAGCCCTCTCGTCTTTACTTTTGGGGGACACGTTGCAACTTTGGAATATGTTCTGCTAGGCGGTAGGGTCCACATTTTGGGTTACTTGGTTCCTCTGCGTGGCTGTCTGATGGACTGAAAACCAGTAGAAAATCTGTAAGTGTTTATGGACCCTTCTCTGAATTCTTTCAGATGGTCTCAGAACTGTACTACTGTACTGTACTGTCGTAACTCTAATCGAAAAGGACAGGAATGTTGGCTTTTAGGAAATAAAATAAATAAAAAATAAATATTCTACGACATTCTACACAGTGCTTTCTGGACCCAAAGTAAGCATAGTTTAACTAGCTTGTGGTATGGATTCCAGAATGCGGATGAACATACTTATAAACTCTTTTTGTAAATATATACATATTATACATAGAAACACCCAAACCAATGCAAATAGACATATTCATGCCTAGAAATATTTGCACTGAGCGAGTATCGAACCCGCGCTCTCTGTCGTAGCAGTCGAATGCGCTACCGCTACGCCACAGAGGCCCTGTAAGGAATAAATCTCTAAAATACAGTTATCTTCATAAATCAGCCACTCGTGTTTCGAGTTCGCTTCGTAAGAAGTGAGAGGGGCTAACTCGCCTGCAAAGAGTAGTGATCGCCAATCCAAGCCAAAACCTACCATGAGTTGGCACTAAAGGCTGCGGGCACACAGCCTCTTCCACTACGCCAACATAGGTTTTGGCTTAGCTGCTGGGGTTAAGGGGAATGGGTTAACTAGTAATTTTGATTACCAGTATTGCTGATAACTCCTTTAAAAGAACATGTTATTTCTGTCGGTTAAAACAAGATACAATGGTGAAATCTTGGAATTTATATAGAACCATAGATAATAATAGGGAATTATGATATAAGAGTGAACAAGTTTTACCTGATCAGCAATAAATTACTGTGGTTATCTGCATACACGGAAAATTCAGATATCTGACATATCTGCATACTGGAATACTGATAACCTTAGGAATTAATTATTGTTTGGTTATAAATATAATATTGTAAGCGTAATAATTATATGTGTTTATGTTTTAATTATGATTCGTTTGGGTAACGACGGAAAAGTACTCGTATGTCGAATAAACCTAAAGATCGGTATGTTGCTTTGTAAGGTATTTTTCTTAGTAAATAACTAGATTTATGAATTGCAAATAATTAATTAGACAGTTTTTATTGACTAATATCCAATAGTGCGTTGTTGCTTAGATCATTAAGTACTTGACGCATGTGTATTTTGTAATGTGGCTGCACCATTATGAATATTTTCTCCATATATTTGTAATTTACATACATTAAGTACTAGCTGACCTGGCAAACTTCGTTCCACCTTAGAATTAAGTTATATTGGTTAGGTACCTTATCAGCTGAATTTATTTCGAGAATGTCTCCTTGCAACCCAACATTGAAGACCTGAGACGGAGTGAGGTTTTAGTGAGTTCGACTCCGACATAACGGCGGGGGTGGTAGCCGTGGTTATTTCGATTTGATTTCATTTTCTTCATATTTATTGCTCAATATATAAAGACGCGTCGAATAATATGCATGAAGCCTAAGGTCTGTAATTTTGAATAAAAATACTGCAACAAAAATATCTAAGTTTGGCCCGAAGTTTGACAATCACTGTGTGATTTCCGCCCCACTAGTTGTTTATATAACAACGATAAGTTCACGCAAATAACGATTGGTAATATTCCGATTAATATTTTCTTTCACCCACCTCCGGTTAAGCCAAAACGGAGGATTATGTGTTTAATCCGTATGTAAGTCTGTACCTATATACCCTCACAGGTAGCTACTAAACGCCTGAACCGATTTAGATGAATGACAGTCAAAAAAAATTGCTCGATTTCTGTCGGTAAATATATGATTTCAAAAAGTATCACAGTCGGTTTTTTTGTTGTGTTTTATTTAGGACACGTCAATTTGACTTCACCTCGCCTGATGGTAAGCTGAAGGTAAAGTCTCAGGAAAGAGGGTCGCCATTACATACATGTACCATGTTAACAATGGTGGCACTCAGCTTGACGGCCTCATCAGAAGAGGATTGTCGTCGCAGCACCGCGTGACACCCACCGGTCCCACTAGTGCTGCGACCACAATCCACCTGCCCGGCTATGCACTTGCTGACCCCTGAACGCAATCAAACCGAAATTGGATTACTATAGAGGGGTTGAGCCCTACAAGTATTAACTACATAAATATAAAGTTTTGTACCGATCCAGCGCCACAGCTATCGGCTGACCCCTTGTCTGTGACGGACCATAAAGACTTGAAAGTCTTTACCAACACTCGTGTCACCTTCCTGCTACAATCCCGGATCCTTTAAGCGGGGTGAGAAAAAGCATTGATGAGGCCGTCAAGCTGTGGACCACCATTGTAGCATTACCGGTGTCTGTAATGGTGACCCTCATTTGGTCCTTCACCTTTAACCTTTAACTCACCACCAGGCGAGGTGACGTCATATGGACGGGACACATATAAAAAAGCGGCCAAGTGCGAGTCGGACTCGCCCATTAAGGGTTCCGTAGCAGCAAGTAAAATTTTTATATTTGAGTTGCGAGGTAAATTGCGGTTTACGATTTATGACGTATTAAAAAAACTACTTACTTGATCTGGTTCAAACCAATTTTCGGTGGAAGTTTACATGGTAATGTTCCTTACCTATATATTTTTTTCAGTTTTATCATTCTCTTATTTTAGAAGTTACATCAATATCATTTTTGAAGACCTATCCATAGATACGTATGGGTTTGTAAAAAATTATTGTTTTTGTCTATTTTTGTGTGAAAACCTTAATGCGGTTCACAGAATACATCTACTTACTGAGTTTCAACAGCATAGTTCTTCTAGTTTCGGAAAAAAGTAGCTGTGACATACGGACGGACAGACAGACAGACATGACGAATCTATAAGGGTTCCGTTTTTGCCACCCTAAAAATAGAAAATTTATATGAGCTCGCTTCAGTTCCCTACACCTCAGTCGAATGCTGATGATTTCATTCGCTATATCCAGGACCTATTACCCTACGCGGAGACAAGGTAATGCGTCTGATAGAAATAATTATGATTAAAAAAGATAAGACATTTATCATGTATATAGAGATAAATAGCTTTGTGATAATATTCGCGAAATAGTTGTGGGTTTCTTGTAAATTAAATTTTAGTGATATGCTATATATAGACAATCACTTTAAAACAGAAAATTATTTCAGGGTCGCTCTTGATAACCACCTTCGTGGTATATATCTATTATTAGGGTGTAGAGGGCCGTACCAACATCCTTTTAAGGCCCAGTTCAACCTCACCTGCAAGTCAGTGCATCTACTAAACAAAAGACGAGGCTCTGGCGCACGCGCTTTCCTCTCAAGGTTGGGAGGTCAGAAGGCATTCACGCCTGGTAAAGCCATATACCAATTCAAAACAATAAACGGACTAGGGGCTACATAGAGCAAACTTTGTATGCAACAAGCCAGAGGTCGCGGGTTCGATTCCCGCTCAGTGCAAATATGTAAATTTGCATTGGTCTGGGTGTTTCTATGTATAAAATGTATTACTTCGGGCCACCAACCAGGTGGACACCGAAGTCTTAAAATCACGCAAAAAAAAATCAAAATCTTACACCCACTTTGAATCACTTTTCTCGACGTTTCACATGATTCTAAGTCTAATTAAACAAAAAAAAAATTTGTGTCGGTCTGTCTGTTGGTCTGGATGTCTGTTTACGCAATAACTCAAGAACCACTTATCCGATTTAAAAAATTCTTTCGCCAATCATCTTGTTTGGTTAATGGGAAGAACTGATTAGATTTTGGGGTTTGTACGTTCAAGGTTTCGGGTACCTACCATACAAATTGTCCCTAAAAATCTGTTACAAGTGAGTTTCTTTCGAGTTCAGAGATCAGAGTAACGCGTATTTGGCTTTGACATTTGAGTGACAATGACAATACGTATATTGTATATTTACATAAAACAACCAGACTGAAAGAAACTGAAATATAAACGCGTCGAATAATATGCATAAAGCCTAAGGTCTGTAATTTTGAATAAAAATACTGCAACAAAAATATCTAAGTTAGGCCCGAAGTTTGACAATCACTGTGTGATTTCCGTCCCACTAGATTTATTTACAAAAAAAAAGAAGTATTTAAGTATGTTTATCCGCATTCTAGAACCCATATGACAAGCTCTGCTTAGTTTGGGTCTAGATGGTGTTGTGTACTTTGTCCTACAATATCCTACAATACAATATAACTGTGAAATCGCTATACCTATTTAACCTGGTGAATGACCTGAATCCTTTAGGATAATTCGATCTTTAAGAGTACCACCACAGAAGACTATTTTTATCAATGTTATTCAGTATGTACTCGAAACCGGCGGGCTTGCATGAAAGCTTTAATGACAGTAGAGGAAGCTGATGACGTAGGTAACGACAAGCAAAAGGCGATCTGTCGTCTTTGCCTACCCCAGAGGGAAAAAGGCGTGAGTATATTTATGTACGGTTCTTAGGGCACGAAATGACACCGATCTGATCTGATATAATCTATCGGATGCGTTATCTGTATGATAGTTTAATTCTTCTCTTCATCCGAGCGCCTATCCAAGTTGCATCTAAGCTTACATGTTGGACCTCAGAGTGTCCCTTCTCATACTCTTTTTGGTCCACAATTTAGTGTATTTTTACTTTTATGGCATCGTCTGCCGTTTGATCCATCGACCTCGTGAAGGAAGCCTGTGCCGTAGCCTCGTCCGTCAACCAGCAGGTTTACCGACTTGCAACTGAGGTTGACATGGACCTCGAAGATATAGGTGGGGGTACCCGATCTTTTTACATTAGCATTTAATAGAATACTCACTGATTTCGTGTCTTTAGACCATATCATGTTTATTTTATATCCAATAACTGCAGTGAGAATATTTATACTACCTTTTTTTTTCCGTGCGGAAATCCCTTCGGATACTCCCCCGCCGAGCAGCAGGGGCGGTTATGTCGGGCTTGAACCGACTAAAACCGCACACCGTCTCGGGTCATTAAAAGTACCTTTTTTTTTATCGTGCGGAAATCCCTTCGGATACCCCCCCCGCCTGCTAGCGGGGGCGGTTATGTCGGGCTTGCACCGACTAAAACCGCACGCCGTCTCGGGTCTTCAGACGCCGGGGTGTAAGGTTACCCATAGAGCATATCCCTCGCACCCCGGCTGACCCTGGACCATCTCACCACTAACAGCATCGCTCATCCTGTCTCCTCTGAAAGCAGAGGAGTACGGAGAGCGATGTGTTCCCGCCACGTTGGGTATTGGCCGACGATCAATGCCAACCCTATGAAGGGGTGAAGGGGAAGCCGTTGACCGCCGCCCAAGGTGTACCGGCCGCTCCGATTCCGTTCCCCCCGGACTGCAGCGGGATCGGAATCGGAGCGACACTCGAGGAGGTTACCCAACACACACCCCTCATTAAAAGTACCTTTTTTTTTTTTTTTTTTTTTTATCGTGCGGAAATCCCTTCGGATACCCCCCCGCCGGATAGCGGGGGCGGTTATGTCGGGCTTGCACCGACTAAAACCGCACGCCGTCTCGGGTCTTCAGACGCCGGGGTGTAAGGTTACCCATAGAGCATATCCCTCGCACCCCGGCTGACCCTGGGCCATCTCACCACTAACAGCATCGCTCATCCTGTCTCCTCTGAAAGCAGAGGAGTACGGAGAGCGATGTGTTCCCGCCACGTTGGGTATTGGCCGACGATCAATGCCAACCCTATGAAGGGGTGAAGGGGAAGCCATTGACCGCCGCCCAGGGTGTACCGGCCGCTCCGATGCCGTTCCCCCCGGACTGCAGCGGGATCGGAATCGGAGCGACACTCGAGGAGGTTACCCAACACACACCCCTCATTAAAAGTACCTACCTACATTTTTCTTACAATAATTTTATCTCGAAGTCGACCTAGCGGTTTTTAGTTAGTCATTTTATATTGTAGTCTACGTGTGTATAGTGAGTTTCAATTACAGTATAATAAATATTATATTGTCTGATAGATAAACAAATTTTATTAGTCTTTTAGTAGGCGGCGATAGTCCAGTGGCGTACGTAACGGACTGCTGAGACGAGGTCTCGAGTTCGATCCCCAGCCGCTCCGGGCACACACCTCTGACTTTTCGTAGTTATGTGTGCATTAATAAATGTTAATTATCGCTCGCTTAATAATGTGCCCGGTAGATGGCAATAGGCTCGCCCCCTATTACATTGGGACCTTAACATAACTGGCGAATCTTGGGTGTGTAATACACCTCTGCCTACCTTTTCGGGGATACAGGCGTGAAGTTATGTTATGTTATGTTTTAGTAGGCCAAGTTTTTGTGGTTATTAGGCAAAACGGCCTCTGTGGCGTAGCGGTAGTGCATTCGACTGCTACGACAGGGGGCGCGGGTTCGATTCCCGCTCAGTGCAAATATTTGTATGCATGAATATGTCTATTTGCATTGGTCTGGGTGTTTCTATGTATAATATGTATGTATTTACAAAAAATAAAGTATCTAAGTATGTTTATCCGTATTCTGGAACCCATAACACAAGCTAGTTAAACTATGCTTACTTTGGGTCTAGCAAGCGCTGTGTAGAATGTCGCAGAATATTTATATTTATTTATTAATTAAGACTAACTTATAGGAGCTTACTTCCAAACGGTCAAGTGACTTGGTCAAGCGCATCGATCAGATTAAATACCTATACCTACTTCACGCGTCTGGTGATATCGATTGCGACGCTAAAGCACACGTAACACATGTCTGGCCATGCCGCTTCAGCTTGCCCGGGCTTCTTCATTGCGTAAATTTCTAACCCAACTGAGGGGTCCATAGGTCCCCCAGCTAGGAATGCGCTGGAGACTGAACCACCCAACATCATAGCACCGCTTGATCACGCGTATTAGTCGTTGGCGATGACGCCAGCAGCTCCAGGGGAGCAATCAATGATGCGTCGTCGCCCACGTTGCTCAAGTTGCAGGGAGATTTTCTGTTCTGTTCGCCGTACCTCGGGGAGCATTTTAAGCAGTCGGTCCCGATTGCCATACAAACATCTGTGGCATCCGTTACGAGTAGTTAAGCCCTAAAAAGTCCGACAACCTGGTTTAACTAACACAGAACTTGGATATTGCCAGTGGATTGTGAAGATCAGATGGCAGTAACTTAACGGCCGTTTAGTAGTTACACTGATAGAAAGGAATTTATTGAAAAAAATATAGAGGTCTAAATTACTATACATTTTGGTATTTACATTTATTTTTATAACATAATTTTGATGCTTCCAGGGGATTCACGTACTACCAAGTATCAAACTTAGACAATCGAATATCGAACGCAGACCAGCTGCTAACTACAGACATTGAGAGATTCTGCGACACCGTGGTAGACCTCTACAGCAACATCACCAAGCCTGTTCTGGATATAAGCATATATTTGTACAGGCTGACTGTTAATTTGGGGGCATCTGTAAGTATACTTCTTAAATCCTACTATCCATGGATATTTGTTACTCACGCCAGAACAGCCATGTATCTGGAAGAAATTTTACACAGATAGATTATAGCATAACATAACATAAACTCACGCCTATGTCCCCGAAGGGGTAGGCAGAGGTGCTAGCACCCACATCGCCAGTTTATGTTTAGGTCCCAATGTAATAGGTGGCGAGCCTATTGCCATTAATCGGGCACTTATACACCTGCGATAAATACACACATAACTTCGAAAAGCATCGAAAAGTCATTGGTGTGTGCCATGGTAAAACCTGGGATCGAACCTGAGACCTCGTCTCAGCAGTCCATTACCCATACCACTAGGCTACCGCGGTTATAGATTATAGTCTGGTAATAAATAAGTTACAAGATGGTCCATGTGATGGTAAGCTGTTGCCGTCGCCTATGGCCACTTGCATCACCTTGCAAAAGCAAGGAGGGGGAGAGAACAATACGGGAAAAAGAAAGGAAGGTAACTCACAAACTGTTCGAAAAGCCGCATACTGCTGCTTGGAAGTCGAAATTAAGTTAGGGGGTGGTGCAAGTCTCCCGGATTAAGCTGATCCATGTGTAATGAAAAACATATTACTCCACTGTAGCTTTGTAGAAATAATTAATACTTTCAAATGTTATTTAATTTCAGACCCCTGGTATTATGATGGTGTATCTACTGCTATCTGGCGTGCTACTGACGCATCTCAGAAAACCAACAGGTAACTATATAAAAACACTATAATGACCAAAGACCAAATAGAAAAAAAATCATTAATAGCATCTATTTACCTTTAATTTCCATTTTATATCAATAGATTTATGGCACAAAATAGAATAAATATTACAAAAAGTTATATGATGACAAAAAGTGTTTCTTGGGCCTCTTTTGGAATCGTTCTCAGTCTTGACGAAGTCAACGACCACTCAGACGAACGCGCCACCAATGTTGTTAAGTACAGTGTGAAATTAGCGCTTCTATATTTGTCTGCAAACGTCTTACGAATTTTCGATCAGGTCAAGTGCTCTGACGCGAGTTTATCCTTTTTTATCCATTACAAAAAAAAAGTGCACAACGCCGCTGGAGAAGTTTTCACTTCAAAAATTGTTAGTGAGTTTTCGATTATAAAATAAAGTGAATAACAAAACATTTGTTTTATTTTTAATACGCGCAGAGTGCTTGATGATAATTGTGGTAAGCACTCCATGCTTTTTCAAATAATAAAATAGATTTTTTGTTATTCAGTCTATTTTCTAAGTTCAAAATCATTGCGATGAAACTACCGATATTTATTGATGTATATTGATTAAGTACTACAGTAACATATTTGTAAAGGCCTCATTAATAAATATTCAATATTTTTTTATAGATAATTTTAAATGATTTTACGTCAATTACAAATCCAATCCATTTTCCATAACAACAAGATTAAGTTAATTCGTAATTGAGCATTTATGCTAAAATAATCAATTACGAATTAACGATAAAAGAAATACTTAGAACTTATAATACGCTTTTTTTTTTCATTTAACCATACGTATAGTCAGAGTCAAGTAAATGTTAATTTTCCGTTAAAAATAAATAAATCTGATGAAAATCATTAATAGAAAAAAAAAACATCAGATTTTAATTTTGAAATCTGTGATATCATCTACTTTAGACACTGTCTGTACATATTTGAAAAAACAAGAAAATTGACGTCACTATTCTAAATTTCCAGCCAAGATGACAGTTCAAGAACAAAAACTTGAAGGTGAATTCAGATATGTCAATTCCAGGCTAATTACATATTCTGAGGAGGTCGCCTTCTATCAGGTATTTAATAGACTACAATCATCATTATCACCAAAACGTTAGTCCCGGTTGCAATGGAAGTTTGTACTTAGGAGCCCGAGGTCCAATCTCCTACTCTTTCTCTTGATTTGGCATATCTTGACTGTAGCGAAACTGCTGCTGTCTGACCCCCTACCCCGAGAGGGTAGCCTGCGCTCAGGGACTTAAATACACATTCATAAAGGTTACATAATTATATGGGTTACACTATGAAAATGTTACAGAATGAAAGTGTTACACTTATAAGTCTGGTATTGAATCTGTTAATCGTTACCACTTTCAATTGTGTAACAGTTATATATAATATGTAACAGATATTAATCTGTTAACAGTGTTAATAAGTGTTAACCAAAATGCTACGTTGCCTAATTTACTATCCTATTATATTTATAATTTAATTTTTTAAATAAAGGTATTTTGTACGCCCTCAACGCCCCATACACCTCTGAAGAGTCTTTTAAACTATCCTCTTTCATCCTAGCGTTGTCCCGGTTGGGAACGGGGTCCGCTTTTCTACTCCTTGTAACCGTTTTATTTGGCATATTGGCTATTATGGGAGCAACTGCCATCTGACTCCCCAACCCTGAAAGGAAAGCCTGCGCCAGAGCCTCATCTGTTTTTCGGCAGGTGAGGTTGGTTTGGGCCCCTAAAATGTTGGTGGAGTATCTTAAACAATGTCGATCATAAAAACAAATTAGCAAAAAAAAATAGGCAAATTTTAGTTGTGTCATTAAATTCTTGCAGGGTAACAACCGTGAACAGCTAACCTTAATGGCTAGCTACTACAAGCTGACAAGGCATTTGAGGAACTTCCTCAACTTCAGAGTAGGGATGGGATTCCTCGACAACATTATTGCTAAATGTAAGTATGAGTATACCTATACCAGCTGTTGCCCGCGGTTATGGAATTCTGACCACGTTCGCGCAATCCATGGGTACTACCATTCCAGGTAGAAAAGTAGCCTATGTGTTATGCCAGACTATAATCAATCCCTGTACCAAATTTCAGCAAAAATCACAAACAGCTTCACAAACTTTCACACCTTCGACACCAACTCGACGACCAACCACTGTGGCGTCGTGGTAGTGCGTTTGAACACTAAGTCCAGAGGTCGCGGGTTCGTCCCGCTGTGTACAAATATGTATATTAGCAATGATTTAGGTGTTTCCATGTATAACATGTTTTTATTTACAAAAAAAAATTGAGTACGTTTGTCCGCATTCTAGAACCCATATGACAAGCTCTGCTTAGTTTGGGTCTAGATGGCGTTGTGTAATTTTCCCAAGAATATTTATTTATTTATAATTCGAATTACCAGTATACCATCCGTAATTGAATAAATAACACATATCCGATGATAATTGTCATTCTTTTTTTTTTTTATTCCACTCTGGTGGCAGATAAGTACACGACCCACCTGATGGGAAGCGGGGCCTATGGACATGTGCAATACCAGGGGCGTTACACTCGCGCTGCCAACCCTGTAAAAACCTTCTAATGCCGTTCTTGAATCCGAGGAATTGCATACGAGGCTTTCACCTCGTAGACGTGGGTCAATGGTCAATGGAGAATGTGTAATGACTCATTCTCCTCCTTTAGATTTGGATTTTAGGAGCGACTGCTGTCTGCCCTCCCACCCCCGAGAAGAAAACCTGCGCCAGAGCCTCGTTCTTCAATCAGCAGGTGTACCAGCTTGGGCCCCGAAGAACTTGGCGGGGCCGCCATACACGCCGCCATGTGATTTTAAACGAAGTTTGAAATTACGTGGCAGTCTTCGTGTCCGTCTCTGGCGTAAATATGCTTGAATGTATGTTTTTTTTTTCAGATATTGCCGTCACAGTTGGTTTCTACGCTGTATCAAGACCTTTCTTCGCAACGCATCACAATTTACTCACAGCTGGCACGGAGAATGATAGATTTAGGGTAAAATAAACTTATGTACACACATTTACATTTTGTAGTGGTAACTCCTTTAGTTGAATATATTTCGTTATAATACATTCAGTTAACACGTTTACTTGAAACACATTAAGTTAAAATACATTCAGTTAAAATACATGCCAATTACACCTCCAAATTTGTTTTTATTCAAAGAAAACTTAATACTATAGTTTTTGGAAATGTGGAATTGGCTTCTGTATTTTTGAATATACTATGTATATACTTTTATCCACAGCACTACTACACATACGGTCGTATGTTAGTGAAGATGGCGGAAGGTATAGGCCGCCTCGTGCTGTCGGGCCGCGAGCTGAGCAAGCTTGCGGGGCTGACGTCACGCGTGACGCAGCTGCGGACCGTCCTCGATGACATCAACCAGGGCAACTACACGCGCACCATGATCGACAAGAACTTACAGAATGGTACAGGTTGGTACCTTTTGAAGTCTAAGGATATTGGGATTCTTTTTCACTATGCTTGTAACTATAGTGTTGCTAGTGCGAAAAAAGCATTGTTCTTGTTATAAACTGTACTACGGGGTCATGTATTGGATCCTGAGTATGCGTATTATAAAACTACTGTACCCGGCTTTTGACTTAGCACGTCGGGCGGAAGAGTGAAAGCCTTACTAAGTCGGCTGGCTTCGGTTTTGTAAAGCGTTCTCTCTGTCACACATCAGACGGTCAGTCCGATCTCATTCTACTTCCCGACTTGCCAAACGCAAAGCTGGATACTATACTTATGCGTTCAATAATTTTTTTTTTTTTTTTTTCTTTATAAAGAATATTAGTAACCGAAATTACTAATATTCCCCCTAACCCCTCTAGCTAAGCTAAATTGCTTGTGTTAGGAGTGGGTTCACGTCGGTAGTGTAATGGCCAGGATTCGAACCCGGGACCTCTGGATCGTAAAGGTCGACTCCTTAACCACTAAGCTACCGATGCTTCCGAAGTTAATTCTTATTTAATATATTTATTAGTATTCCAATGTGGAAAAGGTTTGTAAATATTTTAAACAATTTTTGTCTTGGTTGGTTGTACAACTTGTTTACAAGAAAAATAATGTTGAACACGTAGGTACACTGGTGGAAGTTTCTATATGAGTATGTAACTTTGTGTTTCCAGCGGAGCCGCCCGCGCTGCTGGCCCCAGGGGCCGGCCGCATCATCTACCAGGACAAGCTCATCCGCTTCGACCGCGTGCCGCTCGTCACGCCCAACGGGGATGTGCTCATCAAGGAGATGAGCTTCGAAGTGCGGTCAGTATAGCGGTTTAAGAGGGCCCTTTCTGGTCGGTCTATCGTGAAGAAATTTCATAAAAGGTGTTCTAGGAAATACATGTTTTTGAATGAGGCTTACAGGTTTGTGAAATAAATTCTTGTTATTTAGAATCTCCTTTACATGTGCAAGGTTTATGAAGATTTTCAAATAAAAAATCAAAATTCTTATATTTTCCTTCTATAGAAACCTAATGCACAAGATATCTATTACTATAAAAAATATAGGTAGCATTTATATGAAAATTGTAACATGTTGGCCGCTCTTGAGAGGGCCCTGCCCGGTCGGTCTATCGTACGCGAACATGGTCGAAAATCTTATTGTTTCATCCAACGCAATGGTTGAAAAAGAGGCAAAGCGAAAAGAGAGATAGGGCCTTAACTCGTAAAGTGTATCGTCAAATGTATTCCAAACCAAAGATATATCAATGACGTCCGGGGTTCGCTCACACCTTCTCCTCGTTTAGATATCATTTATGCAGATTTTATAGGAGCGATTACCGTTTAATCTCCCAATTCCGAGAGGAAAGCCTGCGTAAGAGTCTCGTTCGTTATTCACCAAGTGCATCAACTTGTAAGGTTGGCTTGGCCTCGAAAATCTTGATGGGACCCATACACCCCTTTTGTTATGTAGATGAACATGTTTGGGGGGGGGGGGAGGTCTTTGTTGAACTCCACCAAGACCCTCGGGACCATGCCACCTCACCTGCAAGCTGGTATACCGGCTGATTGACAAACGAGGTTCTTGTACAGGTTTTCCTCTCGAGGTTGGGAGGCCAGACAGCAATTGCTGCTATAAGTCTCATCGAACGGAGGGTAAGGAGTAAGTGTGTTGGAGAGATAATGATGAGATACGATGATGATCATATTTTTGACTGTGCAGTTCGGGCATCAACGTGCTGGTATGCGGCCCCAACGGCTGCGGCAAGTCGTCCATGTTCCGGCAGCTGGGCGAGCTGTGGCCCATCTTCGGCGGCACGCTCACCAAGCCGCCCAAGGGCAAGCTGTTCTACGTGCCGCAGCGGCCCTACATGACGCTCGGCACCCTTCGGGACCAGGTACGTGTGCACTGATCAACAAACCGCATTGATGATGCTACAGTTTTTAATTTCTAACTGCAGCAGGTATATGAAATTTCGTGCTTTATAAATGACAGACTTCCATACAATCATACAACTCCCTTAGTATTGAAATTACTACAAATCTTTTCTTAGTGGATGCTTACTATATAAAAGGCATGTATTAAAATTTCAAGTTGTTAGTCTCAACGGTTTAAGCTCTACATTGATGAATCAGTCAGTTAGTTAGTCGGAACAGTAGTTACATTTCTTTTGTTAAGTACTATAAATACTGTCTCCAGATAATTTACCCACAAACCCGCGAGGAGATGGTTCGGCGCCGTCGCACAGACGATGAACTGCACCGCTTCCTCGACATCGTACAGCTGGAATATCTCACCAACAGGGAGGGGGGGCTCGACGCGGTCGAGGACTGGATGGATGTGCTGTCTGGAGGGGAGAAACAGAGGATAGCTGTAAGTTTACTGTTTACTAGCGGCCCGTCTCGGCTTCGCACGGGAAAGTTTCGTCAAAAATCGTCTATCGTCCAATTGACCCTAATTATTTATTTTTCTATACTAACAATAAAAGAGGAAAGATTTATTTACTTGTAATCGATAAACGCTGAAACTACTAAACCAATTTCAGAAATTCTTTCACCATTCGATTGCTACACTATACCTAAGTTACAGGCCTCTTTTCCCGATATTCCCACGGTATTAGGACTGACCCGGTTGAAACTGCGTCTCGATGCTAGTTTAAAGTAAAACTAACGAAGTTTTTAGTATGTGAAATATAATATCCTGACTTGTATACAGATGGCTCGCCTGTTCTACCACGAGCCTCAGTTCGCTATACTGGACGAGTGTACGAGCGCTGTCTCCGTTGACGTCGAAGGACAAATGTACCAGTACTGCAGAGAGGTCAGTATGAAATAGATTTATATATATATATATATATATAAAACAAAGTCGTATTAGTGATGACCGGGATAAACTTTAGAACGGGTGGCCCGATTTTCATGTTCTTTGATTTTTAAGATTTGTCTCCGCCTATACTGTGCCTTTTGTTTCGCCACGGTACCCCCCCGTCAGACGCCAGGGTGTATGGTGGCCATAAGGCATTTCCCTCGCACCCCGGCTAACCCAGGGCCATATCTGGTTTTGTGATTGCCCCCTCGGGTTTGGGAACCACGGTTTTCCCGTGTTGTCCTCGGAAAGAGGGGGCGGGGGGCAGCGCGCCGCCGCCCCGGCCTGCTTCTGCTAGGGTGACAGGCCCACTCCGCTCGTTCTTGGTTGTTCATACTTAATTAGAAACAAATTTCATTGCAGGTCGGTATTTCTCTGTTCACGGTATCCCACCGCAAGTCCTTATGGAAGCATCACGACCATTACCTACAAATGGATGGCAGAGGCGGATACGTCTTCGAAGAAATCGACAACGAAACCCAAGAGTTTGGCTCGTGATCACATGATACACCTGTTATATGTACACGGTAATATATCAATATTTAGTGTAGGGAATCTGAGGGGCTACCATGCAACGTTCATCCGAAATTTCAGGCCCGCACGAACGAAAGACGGAGCATTTGCGTAGAGTCAACGACAGACAAATTCTGATTTGTGAGCACTGTTTAGCTGTCTCTTTAGCTCTTTAGCTTTTCATAAAATAATAATTAAATCATGAAATATATTAACTTAATACTCTGAGGATTATAAAATTACTAGTCTAAATAATCTAAGATTTGAAGGAAAAATAAAAAAAATCTAAGATTAGAAGTTATTATATAAACAATTTTTAAATCTATCTATCTAATCTAATAGCTTTAAACAAGCAATCTTTTTCAATATAAATAATCTGAATCTCGGAAACGGCTCCAACGATTTTCATGAAATTTAGCATGCATTTTTAAATTTTCGGTGGCGATTAATCGATCTAGTTGGGTTTCATTTATAGAAACCATAATTTTTATTTTTTTGCTCCCATATATTAAGTAATAATCTATAATACTAAGTTGAAGGAATGCAATGCGACATATTTCAGTTACAATTTCTACAAATTATTTGAAATAATGGCGGGATTCTTTATTTCTGCAAGACACGAGTTCATATGATAACTTGTAAGTTAGCAAGGGAGTTGCTAAACCAGAAATCATAAATCGATCTATCATTATTTGTTATCTGAAATCGATTATTCTCACAATATATTTGTAGATACTTTTTTTTTTTCGTGCGGAAATCCCTTCGGATACCCCCCCGCCGGCCAGCGGGGGCGGTTATGTCGGGCTTGAACCGACTAAAACCGCACGCCGTCTCGGGTCTTCAGACGCCGGGATATAACACTAAACGACAGCTGTCAAAAGGTTAACTTATTTGGACTGTAATACATAAATTATATTATTGAAACACGTTCAGTGTTCCTATGTATATATTTACAAAAAAAGAAAGATGTATTTAAGTATGTTTATTCGCGTTCTGAAGCCCATTACACAGGCTAGTTAAGCTATTCTTACTTTGAATATAGATAGCGCTGTGTAGAATCTAGTAAAATATTCCAATGTAAAAAAAAATGTTAATATTTCAATGTGCTACTTTCGTCGTTGAGTGTATCATCGAGTTACTTCTGATTTCTTTCGGTAGCGTTTAGGTCAAACGAAGTATCATGTGCCGTCTTCCGGCCCGATTGCTAGTTAAATGTGTTTCATGCTACCAATAACCCGAAACTTCGGATGTGCATGTTTTTCATGGTAGACCTACAGGTGTTGATACTTTTTGTTAGAGGTCACACAAGATTACTGTGCGAATTGTATAACTTTACTTTTCAGTTTCGCCATGCAATTAAATGCAAGTATAGTTAGTATGCATTTCAACTTTTAGTGTTTAAGGACTCCATGTAATTATAGGTTAAGGCATATTAGTAAAGTTAGTTACATGAGGGGCTCATGGCTAAGTGGCAACCGAGTCGGTTATCATATTGTCAAGTTAAGCAATGCTAGCCATGACAGTCATAGGATGGGTGGTTGCTGGTAGTCGGAGCCCTAAAAAGTCCGACCATCTGGCCTAACTACAGAACTTCGATATCGCCAGTGGGTTGTGGAGGTCAATAGCAGTTGCTTCACTTAATATCGAAATTAGACTGAAAGCCTACCCCAACTTAGTCAGGAAAACGCTCAGAGGATGATGAGTTACAAGGCAACGTCCTCCTACTTTTTAAGAAGTAAAAACAAAAGTTAAATTGATTAGTTTACTCCTGCTATCTGACTACACCTAAAAGAGGCATATTGCTGTGATTTGTTACAAAAAAAATCTAAGTATGCTAATCTGCATTCTAGAATCCAAAATATAAGCTATGCTTAGTTTGTATTTAGAATGCGCTATGTAGCACGTCCTAGAATATTAGCATTATCAAATTAAAACCTATATTGAGTAGGATTACATCTCTTCATTTCAATTATATCATTTACCGTCACTAATATACCTAATAGTACCTATAGTACCCGCAAACACCAGGCATATATGAAAATAGAAGTGAAAGACACGTTACGTTCGTAACAAGTAAAAGAGGTCTCTGCTTACTCCACTAAGAAAGTGACGTAACTTCGCATATGGATGTGTTAACAAACTGGTAACTTTAGAGACGTAAAGCTATACTATTCGTACAGTAAGTTTAAGGGGCATCGACAAATTTACTCGATTTTTTACAACAGCCGATCGATAGCACTGTGATATATTAGTATCGATAACTAAATCCGGACATTTGAAATCGATTCAATTTGTCGACCTGGCGTATAACGCCCAATAATAGATAGAACAATTTTAATCAACATTTGACTGTTTTTTTTTTGTTTCAAAAGTCCTTTCTGCATTATACAAGCTGTATGTTGCAGTTTGTATGTATAAGTTCTCACAAAAGAGTGTATGGCTTCAGTTTTACTAGCTAATTAAATTCAAAGGGCCGTATTCTAGAACGAAACTCTACAATGAATCTCGACTTGAAATTAATGTTATCTCCAGATTTAGTCCTAATATTCTAGAAATCTGTACTTAAAGGTGTCTCAAGTCGAGATTCATGACTGAGTATCGTTCTAGGATACGGGCCTAAAGGTCTTTATGTTCAGTGTTTATGAAGTGATGAAAATGCAATTTTTACGTGGTCGTAAATTTGAAAGTAATTCACACGTTTTAAAAACGTAATGTTACTAGATCAGGCCCCATGTACCTACCATGCTACCATGAAACGTACTGCCAAAACTTCGGACCCGCACAAAATAAGCGAAAGGCATACCATGAAGTTACTTCGGATTTCTTCCGGTATGGTTTAGGCCGAACAAAGTGTCACATGTGCCGTCTTCGGTTCCTATTGCGGGATAAATGCGTTTCATGGTACCAATTGTCCGAAACTTGTCTGCAACTTCGGATATGTTTTATGGTAGGCCTACAGATATTTAAAATGCATATCACTATCAAAATCGCTGTTTTTAAGGCTTACAATGAAGCTTCTGTCACTGCAAATTGCGCGAACACAATTATTTAATGTGATTTTTACTATTAATTGTTTAAATGTAGTGATAATAAATGACTATTATTTTTGTTAAATGTGATATTTATTAGTATGACAAATAAAAAATATTTTATGATGACACAAAATTGGAACTTATTGATTTTTAGGAAACCGAATGATTAATTTTTTAATTTATAATAAATTAAGAAATTATCAATTTATCTTATTTTTTTTATATATATTGTAAATTATTATACATTTTTACTATTTTCTTTTTATATTAACACTTGGTAGCTTTCTAGACTATGTCCAGATCTTTAGATTAGACTATCCCGACTTTAGATTTATATATCGTTAGGGGAAAGAAATATATGTATATGTCAACACTTATTTTTATAGACAATCATACACGTGTCAAAAACAGGGTCCAATGATTCATAGAAAACATTAAACTAGAGTAACATATGCACTTATTATAAGGTAAGTTTCAATGCAATGCAAAATACAAAATATTCGAAATTTAAAATTCACGAGTTATATTATAATTGGGCACATAACTGTCAATTCAAATCTTTCTTTTTATTAAATGTTAGAACGGTAAGTTGTATGGAAACCTGTCTATACAAATATTAGTAAGAGAGAAGTTTTCATCCCGGGAATAGGTTCCCATGGGTAGCAGGAACGGTATCAGAATTCCACGCGGGCGGAGCCGCGGGCAACAGCTAGTATAATATACTGGTGGTAGTTGGGAGGACGATTTACTGACTTGACTGATGATGAGGGATTGAGACTCATGGATAAGTGATAATCAAGTTACATTTGTTGTCAGTTGACATTGCAAGGTTAAGCAACAATAGCCACGTCAGCCATGCCATTCTTAACACATTGAGACCGTGCCTCGGAGAGCACCTAAGGCCGTCGGTCCGGGTGCCATACGAACATCTGTGGCATTCCTTACGGGAAGTTGGAGCCAAAAAGTCCAACAGTGTGGTCCAAATACAGAACTTCGATATCGCCAGTGCGTTGTGGAGGCCAGATGGCAGGCGCTTCACGCAAAGTCGGACTTATGCAGTTTCTAGTAAGACTGAAATCCGACCCCAATTGAGTTGGGAAAAAGCTCAGAGGAAGAGGTTGGACAGAAATCAAAAATATATAATAGCTATAAAATTAGAACAGACATAGTTCTTACCGCTCACTTTTCTTTATTTAAAAAGCCCTGTTAAATAATTTACTAAACGGAAGTACCCGATTCTATTGAAATAAAACTATTTTTAACGGATTCTATCGCGGTTTATTTGATGTTATTTTATATTTTACATTGAACCCGACGTTTCGGTTGCCTTTCAGCAGCCATGGTCACGGGTAGACTAAAGATGGTTGTTGTCTTGAAGTTTCAACAATTGTTGTCTTGAAGTTTAAAAATAGTTTTATTTCAATGTGTAACATTCGCGTAAACTTCCGACAATATCATTCCCGATTCTAATCAGAATATTACCAGATTTAAATATTCTTAGATTTCCTGATATCGAACTCACCAAGTTTTAAGTTTAGTTTAAGATCAAGATTGATATTTAATTTTGATTTTATAAACACATTTTCTTCCAAAAATCTACATGAAATTTTACTGTATTTGAGTAAATCTCTTCACGAAAAATTTAAATATTCCTTTTACAATGTATATACCATTCAATTGAATGTATTTTTGATTTATTTTTTTAACGTGACCTTGTGTAAATGAGCTATTGTCTTTATGCGTGCAATACATTAACAATGTAAGTTACCATTCAAAATACATGTAATAGGTTAAAATGTTAAATATGTTATTTTTAATTATTTTATGACTACGTAACATATTATAGTCAGAAACTATACAGCTGAACACGCCTAGATTTAATAAACAGTTTACCACTTCTAAATATTTCTAAACATAAATATGTATATAAAAAACTGTTTTTTTCCGAAAACGGGAAGCAATCATAAAAGTTGTTGTTTAAAGGGAAATTGGTATTGATTCTGTTGTACATTTTCATTAAACTAAAATATGTTGACTTTAAAGGAAATTCAGTTAGTTATTTACTATCAAGTGCAAGCCGTAATGATATTAAATAGTTCGAAAAGTACTGAAACAAGCAAAACGAGATAAAATTTAAATTTACAAGTTTTAGTTTAGTGAAAATATGAAATACCATTATTTCTAACGAAACATGATGAATTATGTAAATACATTATCCTTTAGGACAGCAGGCGATATCTATAACCATCCTTTTCCCTCACACGCAATAATGTAAGGCTGTCTCTTTAATTTATTTACATTATTTATCTCGATTCAATGGCTTTACTATAGTAAATCTGTAACCCACTTCCCTATCTCCTACGTAGATAACGGCCTAATATATGTATAGGGTACAGTAACGATAAAGAGACTCCCACTTTTTTCAAATTGTACACCTATGAGAATTTAAATTCATTAAAAACTTAGAAAATATTAATAAATAAAAAAAGGTTTGATATTGTCATCTGGAAAGATTCGACCAGGGTTCCTCAAATTTTAGCTCTACGTACTCCCCATTTGACATTTAAAACAACGCCGAATCCTTTAAAAAAACGAACCATCACCAACCAACAAAAAACGATCTCGGGTATTTTAATTTAGAAAGAAATTCAAAATGTTATTATTTTCTTTGATGATGGGTGGAATTAATTTAAATCGTAATTCAGATTCACGATTCGCCCAAAACTATTAAAAATCTACGATGGCGTACCCAAGTGGTACATGGACCCCAATTTGAGAAACCCTGCTCTAAAATATTATTTTTGTTTAGTTTAATGTTTTTTCATCGAACAAAGTTATATTTGTAATAAGTAATACATAATTATCATACTAGTTGTTTTAACTTATGTATTATTTATATAAATGTATAATAATATTGTTTTTTGGAGCAAATCTCATTCAAATTAATCTAGCATGAGGTTTGTTCACTCCTGTTAATGTGCCTTGGTCTATGGTTGTCAGCGTTTCTTAAAAGCAGAAATGAGTTATTTCGGAGATACTTCGATGTTATTATAGTATGAGATCCGTTATAAGAAACATATACTTACACTCATCTGTAATTTGGCAAGATTATAATTATGTTAGATAATTATAACGGTACATTGATAAATCTATTGATAGAGAAAGAAATCAAGATCTATCGTGAGTTCGATAGTTCTAGAACATTCTAGAATGTTGTGGAATGTTCAGGAATAGTCTGGAATGTTCGGGAAATTAAATGCTATTATTGTAAATATTCAACCTGACTAAAATTCAGTATTGATGAATAAGCCGCGATTACGCGATCGAAATTTTAAAAAAAGATTTTTTTATTTAAAAATAATATTCTGTACCACTTAGGCTGACAAGCACACTACCCACCTGATAGGAAGCGGTTGCCGCGGCCTATGGGCTTGTGCAACACCAGGGGCGTCACACTCGTAATAAAAAACTATCAAAACATTATAATGCCCTTCTTGAAGAAGCCCATATTGTACCTAGGCGCTTCGGCAAACCACCGGAGATCGATTGGGTAACATTACAATATACTCATTGCCCCACACAAAGCCGTATTATAGTTGATCCCGGAGACCATGGCTTATAAATAATTTATTATTCTGTGTAATAAACGTATCTATGTGACATTTGCTGTGATAGATGGTTAAGTTTTGTTGTCCTTATCGTGTTGGTGGTGCTGGGTTAATAAAGAGGGTTGAGGAAATGAATGTTTCTATTTATTTTTCCTTCTAATTTCATTTTCTAACTATTATTTTTTTAAATCCATGGAATATACAATCAAGAGGTATTGGTTCCTCAAAGCTGTGAAGATATTCAACATTATTCGCAACGCAATTGGGTACCTATTAACTGACAGTTACATTTAGGCTTCTTCTTCTTCTTTCGAATTTAGAGTTGAATTTTAATTGAACTATTTGCTATCTAATTGTTACCAAGATTGTTACTTACCCAACTGTCCATTTTAACCATCCAGATGAAATGATGACCTAAATTCGAAATTTAAATTAAGAGATCCGAGCGATGAAGTTTGGAGCTAAACTCCCTTCATAGCTCCATCTCTCTTTCTTGCCTGGAACACTAACACTTCTAACATATTATGGTGGAGTGTCAGGTTTTTGATTAGGCACATTCGGGAAGAAATACTTCTGGATAGATGGAAAGCGTTCTGGATATCGTACATCGGTACTTTAAAACCGTTTGTGTATTTATTTAACTAGGTACCCTAAAAATATATCAAACTGTAGACATGCGCTGTGCAATAGAGAGTACCTTCTAAAAAACCAAAGCAAGTCGATCCTTGATGGCCTCTCACTCTTTTGTCTGGTGTGCCAACTCAAAAACCGTTATACGGTCAGCAGAAAAATAAGTATGTACCGTAAAATGGGGTGAATAGGGATCGCGGGGGCACTAGGGACATCAATCTGAACATTTTTTCCGCCTCTCTAGTGCGAATTGATGGTTTTGGTAATCGACTAAAATTTCATTTTTTAATTATGATTATATTTAGGACTTGATCTGACAACACCAAATTGTCTATGTCACATAATTCAATTAAAAATCAGTGTCAAAGTTGAGCGCGCGAAAGTACGAAATTTTCAACGATTTTAACTTTCAAATTACAATAAAATTATTTGTTTCCCATTAGTTTTGTTTTTACAAATAGTTAAATTTACTTTAGAAGATTTGGAAAAACATATAAGGTGAGTAATATTTCAAGTTTAATTGCTATCCGACACGTTTTTTGTTATCACTATGAATTACTACGGATTTTGGGGTGTATAGGGATTTGTATTAGGAGAATTGGGACGGGAATGGGGTGATTAGGGATACGGTTGGGGGGAATTGGTCCAAGGAATGGGGTGTATAGGGACGCTTGTGGGGTGTATTGGGTTGCAATGGCTAGGGTTGTCAACTTGCGTCAAAAGCATTTATGATTCACATATAGGTACGTTGGAGATTAATAGGTACCTACATATAGGATATGCTGTGAAAATCAAATTTAATCTAAATTAAATGTCAATAGACTCAAAAACTATTGCTAATGTATTTTATGTTATTTAAGTATTATTTCAGACTTAGGTATATAGCACAATATAATTGTGAAAATAACATCAACACCCATCGTCATACTACAACATAAAAATATTTCTTACAGGATGCCCAGGACTTATAAAGCAGATCCAGGGGCAAAACCTTATAAGAGGTATGACACAACAACATTACAAATTGCTCTCGAAGAACTGCAAAAGACGGGCGATTCTATCATTAAGGTAGCAAAAAAGTATGGCATATCCAAATCGGTCCTTGGTCGTCACAAATTACGTACCATGAAACCTGCTGGAGGCCAAACAGCGTTATCTAAGGACGAAGAGGATTATATTGTTCAAAATTTGAACACGTGCGCTGAATGGGGCTATCCATTAACGACAATGGACTTAAGATATATAGTGAAAACGTATCTCGATGCACTTGGCATCAAACATAAACGATTTAAGAATAATCTTCCTGGTCAAGATTTTGTTTATGGGTTCCTTAATAGGCAAAAAGATAAGATTTCAAAAAGAATATGCCAGAACATTAAAAGGGCTAGAGCAGCAGTATCTCCAACAGTAATAAGAGGATATTTTGCGGAATTGGAACAGTCAATCCAAAATGTACCATTGTTGAATATTATCAACTACGATGAGACAAATTTGGCCGATGATCCTGGCCGAAAGCAAGTTATAGTCAAGCGAGGATGCAAATATCCCGAAAGGGTAATGAATCACACCAAAGGCTCTGTATCGTTGATGATCGCTGCTACGGCAGATGGAGAATTGCTTCCACCTTACGTAGTATACAAAGCTACAAATTTGTATAGTACATGGGTAAAAAATGGCCCTAACAACTGCCGATACAATCGTACGGGATCCGGGTGGTTCGACGGCGAAATATTCTCAGATTGGATTAGTACCACACTTGGACAAAAAGCCAGGTAAAAAGATTCTTATTGGGGATAACTTATCTTCTCATCTCTCTGTGGACATAATTAAACTCTGCCGTGAAAAAGACATTCATTTCGTGTTCCTACCCAGTAACTCGACACATCTTACACAACCATTAGACGTGGCGTTCTTTAAGCCAATGAAGGCAGCCTGGCGGTCTTTATTAGAAGATTGGAAAAGAACTGATGGAAGAACCCTATCATCTATTCCAAAAGGCTGTTTTCCTCGTCTTTTAAAACTATTATGGGATAAAATAAAAGTGAACTCTGAGAGAAACATTAAAGCTGGCTTCAGAAAAACTGGTATTGCTCCCCTTAATCAAGACGAAATATTATCACGACTACCCAATGAAGCGGGGCATGATGTTGATAAAGAAGCTGTTGACGAATCTTTTGTAAAGTATCTCAAAGAATTACGATATGGTACCATGGAAGTAAAAGAACCGAAAATCAAAAAGAAATTGGAGGTAGTGGCTGGTAGAAGCGTAAATGAAGAAGAGGTGGATAAATCTGAACCAAGACCCGTATTTAAGAAACCGAAATTAGATAAAGTTAAGGAAGACTGTTCTTCAAATTCGCGAAGTAAAGGAAAAGGTATAGGTAAAAAAACTAAACAGAAACGCACAGCAGAAAATGAGAAATCAATTAAAAATAACCAAAATAAAGGTAATGAAGAAACCAACAGTAGCAATTGTTTTGAAAATTCTCTATCCCTAAATAAGAGTCAACTTGTTTCTGAATGTACTGATAGAAGCCAAAAACCAATTGAAACGGAACTAACTTGTGTTGACATCCTTGAAATGCCAATATTACTAGCTGGAAATTTTGATTATAACCAAGCCATTTCTGTATCTGAAAATAAAAAAATCGCTACTCATGAACAAGAAAAAACAAACAAAGATATTAAAATAGATGAAGCGATCACACAAATGCCAATATTTTTTGCCGATGATAATTATTGTAATGAAGTAGTAGTTGTAACTGAAAATAAAAGAACAGACATGCAAGAAGAAAAAAATAAGAAAATACAAAAAGTTCAAATACTATCGAATATAAAATTACCACCATACTTGCCAAAAAATAAAAAATCGGCCAGCAGAGTCAAAAACTACTATAATAATTCTGATGATATTTTAAAGATTTTAGAAGACTGAAAATTCAGGATAATGTTATTTTAATTATTTTCTTTACTTGTTATTATTATTCTTATAGTACCTATTTTAAGTTGATTTTTTATATAAGTGTTTTTTCATTTCTTAATGATTAGTCCATTTTAAAACTTAAGATGATTAAAATATATTGATTTTTGTATTCTCATTGTTTTAAGTTAAACCTTATTGTATGTCATTTCTGAAACTATTAAGAAATTTGAACAAATGTTCCTATGTAAAAGACTTAAGTTAAACCTTAATGTAGGTTTTACTGCGTTTTCCAAAGAATAATTCATTTTGAAACTTTTAAGAAAATTAAACATATGTTTCTTTGTAAAAGGCTATTAAAATATGTTGATTAAAATAAGGCTGTTAAAATATGATTAAAATTTGTATTTGATAGTTTTATTTATAATTTACACTTTGATCCTAATTCCTAGTAATATTATAAATGCGAAAATAACTTATCTTTCTGTCACGCTTTCATGCCTAAACCATTGTAGGTACTGATTTTAATGAAATTTAATTACGAGATCGAGTTGACAAAGGACATAAGTTACCATTTATTGTGAAAAAGAGGCTAAAGGGGTTGAAATAGGGTATGAATTGCTTTATAGAATAGCTGAACCTACTGGACGTAGGAAACTAAAATTTGGCATGTATGTTCCTCGGGGAGTATGAAGGACTATGAGAGGATTTTCCGACATTCTTATGGGAACGGAAAACCCTGCTATATATTTAAATTCAATAAAAATATGCTCAAACTGTCTATCACTATGTTATCGAGCATCAACAATCAACCCCCAACATCAATCAACATTAAATTAAATAAGTAAATAAAATTATTTAGTATTTAGTACCTAATTAATAAACAAAATTTGAAAGTATCAACCCTAGCACAATTCCCCACTCACCCCTTTAGTGTCCCTAATAACCCCAACCATCGGGTGAATAGGGATAGTTCACTTTTCGCTTTTAATTGCTTTAATTTCTGAAAAAATCGCCCGAATATCTTAATAATATTGAAATTTGTACTACCGGAATTAACTATAACTAAATACGACAATGACACACGAAAAACTTAATAGGAAAAATCGGTTTCAAAGTTACAAAACATCCCTATTCCCCCCATTTTACGGTACCATAGATATCTAATTCCAGAGAAATGTCAGTGGGCCAATATATTGGTATGCGATGGTATGCATTCCATTCCCAGCGTCACATAGTCGACCTTGATTATACGTTATATTGGATAATTTGTATTTTAGTAGTATGTAATAACATAACTGCACGCCTTTATCCCCGAAGGTGTAGGCAGTGGTGTATTACACACCCACGATTCGCCAGTTATGTTATATAATAAATTAATACTTATCTGTTTGAAATAATAATACGGTATCTTAGGCCAAGGTTTTCGCTGCTGTTCTTGCAGATATTTACTGCACAACACAAACCACCACTTTTATACAAATAAGGTCCGTTCAAGCACCCAATTACCGACTAAACTTGACCATGACTCACATGGCGTGCATTACATTTTTATCCCTCTAATATATGGTAGGTACCCATTAACTAATAACATAAACTTCATTAGCTAATAGCAAGAGGTTAAGAAGAACAATAGCACCCACTGGCGCATAAAGTCCAGCTTGTCCTATTGATTGACTAATGGCCAGTTTCTGAATTTATGCGTTGACGAAACTCCACTTCAGTTTCCCAATTCCTATGTTTTACTCCTTCTTTCCTTATGATTTAATACAATCAGCAGGTTCCAGCTTGTGGAGAGTGAAATAAATTGAAGAGCTACCAAAGGCTCAAAAGATGTTTGTGATCACAGGATTCCCAATAATGCGGATATGAAAGCGAATAACAAGTACCTACTGCGCAAAGCGATTTCAGAGATGAGAACAGTATTCGCTATACTTAAAGGAACTTATATATACATTCATATGTACCTATTCACTTAAACGCTGTTATTTTAATGTTACAAACAGACCCTTTAATTTTATCGGCCATCTCGAAGTCTTGAACACGAAATACGATATTTCATTCTAGTTTTCTTGGTAGGTATTTATAACGGAGTACCTACTGTATAACCAACAAAATAATGTTCAAGTTAATATTACTAATTTTAAATTTACCGCTCGACTTATGTGAACATAATCAGCTTGCGTCGCAAAAAGTAAGTACTTTCATATAGTATCATAGTACTCAGTGGTAAGTACCCTGGCTGGTTAGTAGTTGGCGTCGCGTCGCATCACTTTGCGTCGCATCGTCGTCGTCACAAAACAAAGAGGGGACAACACAATGACGTTTACTTTGGACGTTTATTTTTGTGACGACATTTAAACAAATTGCGTTACTATATGTATTTATTATAGTTTTACTTACGTAGCTATTTACTAGATAGCGTATTGATAGTTAATATTGTGATTATAATAAATGGTAATATTATGTCCTTCTATTGATAGTTGTTAATATTGTGATTATAATAAATGGTAACATTAGGTCCTTACATATGAAATTGGCGTTTTGTCGTACTGGCCACTTTGATCTCAAATATCTCCTCTTTGGTTAGGAATTCCAATTTCAAAATACAGCTATTTACTCATGCTTTTGTGATTTGAAAACCGTAATTCATTTGTTTTTTCCTCATTTGGTTTTTTCTTTGCGTCACTCAGTTTACAAAATGAAAAACTTAAAATATCGCGTTATATACGAGTACGAGTTCCATCGTGGCACCAGTGCTGCAGAAATGGCTCGAAGGATTAATGATGTGTATGGCGGCGGTGTCGCAGAAGAAAACACAGTGCGTTTCTGGTTCCAACGTTTTCGTTCTGGAAATTTCGACCTGCAGAACAAGCCCCGTGGACAGCCGGAGATCAAAGTTGTTAATAAAGAATTGAAGGCTATTGTGGAAGCGGATCCATCGCAAAACACGTTCGAGTTAGCTGCACGTTGCGGTGTTAGTGATAAAACTGTTAATCCACCTCATGAATTGAGTGCAGCAAACCGACAAACGCGCGTCGACTGCTGCGTTACATTACTCAACCGGCACAATAATGAAGGGATTTTAAATCGAATCATTGTGATGAAAAGTGGATCTAGTACGATAATCGGAAACGCTCATCGCAATGGCTGAACCCTGGCGAACCAGCCAAATCCAGCACCAAGGAAAATTAACTCAAAAAAAATAATTACTTGTGAGCGTTTGGCGGACTAGTGCTGGTATCGATCGCTACAGCTTTCTTAAACCTGGCCAGACGATTGCGGCGAATTTCTATTGTCAGCAACTGCAAACCATGATTTTCCATCATGGTTTTGGTTAGCAGCTAGCTTTATTGCGATTATAGCGATTGGTCTAGGCCACTGCTGCTTCAGGACAACGCCACACACTGCACAATAGACGGCTACCAAATTACAGGTGCCTCAATTGGTATGTCTAAGACATCCACCGTACTCCCTGGACCTTGCTCCAACAGATTACCATATTTTTCGAAATTTGGATAACTTCTTGCAAGGGAAAAAAATTAACTCCGATGGGGCAGTCCAAAGCGCCTTCAAAGATTTTATTGATTCCCGTCCGAATGGTTTTTTTCGTAAAGGGATCAATGAACTACCTATGAGATGGCAAAAGTGCATAGATAGCAATGGTACATAGTTTGATAAACTAAATATATTATATTTTAAAAAAATCGACTTTATGTTCCTCCCTTACAAAACGCCAATTTCATATGTAAGGACCTAATACTTTTGTAATATCCTACAAATTCATTAAAATCTTATTTTTAATTGGTTTGCGTTAGTAAATGAGGCTATATTGGTTATATGAATTAAAGAAGTCCATGCACTGTTATGTTATGTTAGCAACGAAGTTAAACGAAACGTAACGTAAAGTAGTCAGCGCTTCGCATCAGCTGTTGTAAAAAAAAATAACGGGATATCGCGAATAAAAACTGGTCACACCGACGGCCACATCAAAAAACGGGGGGTCTGGCGTGACCCTGTTATTTCTATCCTGCAATAAAATAGCTGTGTAATTAAAGTTAGTTCATGTGTGCTTCGAACAGTGTTAAATTGTAAATTCTGGTGTAATTTATGAAGAAATTATGGAACGGGCAACAGGAACAGAGGTGTACGGGTGTGGCTCGCCCCAATCCTCGGACATAACGCTGAATATACAAACTACTACGGGTGGTAATTTCTCCGTCAGTTTGAACGGTAAAAATACAGTGGAGTACCTCAAAAAGTTAGTTTCGAAGAAACTAAAGGTGTCAAAAGATAGAATATGCTTGCTACATCGCGAAAGGTAAGCGCTTTGAGTCGAGACGCCAAGCTTCTATTGTCAAACATATCACGGAAATATGTCGATACGATGACGCATCAGTGTTATTTGACTCTTGTAATAAGCTTGAGTTTTGTGTTCGCAGTCAACTAAGGGATGGCACGCTTGAAGAGAACGGCCTACAGGACGGATCGCGAGTTATACTGCTGCCCAGCGTCGAGACAGGCCTGCTGGTGAGTGCGTCACGCTGTGTCGAAACCCCCCAAGTACTTCGTGATAATCACGTGTTTCATAATAATGGCGAGCTAATCAATATAAATTTATCTACTATACCATTTCTACCTTTGTTGACAACTAATTACACTATTAATTTTATCACTTTGTTTCTTACAGAGCAACAGGCCAGAAAACTCTGTGATGCAAGCATTGGAATCATTAAATGACACTCAGGTTAATGATTTCTTGAGTGGTAAATCACCACTGAATTTAACCATGCGGTTAGGAGACCATATGATGTTGATACAGTTGCAGCTTTCCACCTTGAACTCTAGTTCTTCCAGTAGTTCTAGGTCATTGAGGACTTCCACACCCACAAAAAGTACTACATCATCAACACCATTAAGAACAGTGACTAAGTGTGACACCAGGGAATCACCCAGCCCTCAGAACACACCACCTACCTGTACCCCCGTGCCTATAGACCATTCCTACATAAGTAGTGATAGTGTTAAACCTGAAGTTCATTCCCCTTGCTTAGAACATGGTTTTCAGAAAGACTTTGAAATGCTTCAAAATTATTTTAACTTGTACCGATCACTTACTGAAGAAAGAATAATTGAGAAACATGAGACTTGTGATCATAAAGAGGAAGCCATAGATACCACCAACTGTACAATTTCAGATCTGTCTGATGCATCAATAGAAAATGAACAGTCCCCTATAAAGTCATTGTCAAATCTGGTGTCCAGTCCAATAGATACTACAGAAGCAAATTTTAGGGCAGAACAAGCTGCTCTTGCGCGTACTGTAAAAACAAATTTGTTAAACATTCTGTCAAGAGATCTTTTAGAGGATGCAATTTCTTCATCAACTACTAAGTGTGACAAACAGTGTCCGAACACATCCTCCCATACTCCTGACAGCTCAGATGATAGTGATAATTTTACAGACCAAAGTTCATTCCTCGCTGAAAGCACTATTGATGAGTATCCCATGGAGAATTTATTTAACAGTGCAGTTGATAAAGGATTGTTTGAGGACCAGGATGAGTCTATGATGGATAGAGAAATATCAAATTTGGCTACCACTAGTCATGGCAGTCAGGAAACTAATTCAGGGACATTGCCTTCATTTCAAAGTATAAATGAACCTTTAAAGAACAAGCGCTTCCAATACTTACTTCATAAAACTTCCAAATTCAAGCACCCTATAGGACAAAATAAACAGAAGGCCTTTATGCAGTCTGTTGTTAATAAACATAAAAAGAGGATGCAGAATCGACAAGACACCAATCTTTCCCAGCCCTCTACCTCCCGAACTGAACCCTATATAACTAATTCTAGGAAATTAATCTTGCAACCAAGCACAGTACAAACTGAAGATATTCCAATGCCATCTACATCGAAACAGATAACATTCAAAGCACCTGATGCTCCAAAAAAGCCCCAACGATTATCACCTACTCCCCCTGTGGACACTAAAGCTCTTATAGAAGCATCAAAGAATTTAACACAAAAACTGAAAAAGCTATCCAAAGAAGTGTTGACAAATAAAATTGACATGAGAGCAACAGAAGAGTCTGTAAGGGCAAAATATGGTCCAGGCGCTGTGATAGAGTCCATGAAGCATCATGGCAAAGGAATTTATTCAGGAACATTTTCAGGCACATTGAATCCTGCATTACAAGACAGGTAAGACAGTCATTTTATTCTGGGACTTAACACCTCGGGTAACTTGCATTGATAGTGTTCTTCCATCTCCTTGATGGCTAACGTCTATTTATTTTCCTGTGTCTCGGTTACTACTACTAAAATCTTCTAAAATGTCCATCACTGTCAATTAGCAGGTGCACAGTACAGACTGGCAGGTGAGGTTGGCTTGGATCTGTAAAATCTTGTTGGGGTTTGCACTTTGCACCCAAATAAAACCTTGTGAGGCCCTTTGTTACTATATTCCGGTATTTTAGGTCGAGTCGTTATCATAAGTACAATAAAAGTAAAATGATCATTTTATATTTGCACAGGTGCTGACACATTTTTTAATCATAAAAAGATGGCGATAATATTACTTGTTAAGCTAGAACTGTCAATAGGAATTAAATCTGACATGTTCTATGATGAATAATGTTCTAAAGAATATGTATAATTTCTTCATATGCAAATTACAAACAAATGATAAAATATTGTTGACTTATGTGTATGTATATGGTCATCATCATCTTATCATCACTGTGTTAGTCCAGGCTGCAAAGATAGCTCGTACTTTGGAGCTGGGCCGTCGCTCTCCTACTGTTTCTCTTGATTTGATTTATCTTGTAGTTACTATAAAATAACTATTACATACAGAAATTCCTCTCTCACTTTACTCAAGTATCTTTTAGTGACAGGCTTTTCTGCTTTTTCAGCAGTCGAAGACATTAGAGACATGAGTTTAAATTATTTTTCATTACTTATATTACTATTTCTACTCATGTTCCAGATATGGCCGACCAAAGAGAGATATATCCACAATCATTCACATACTGAATGACCTATTGTGTGCCGCGCCGCCAATAGCTTTAGCACAGGTAATTATTTATATACTTTGAACAATTGTAATGTAAATGAATTGGAGTACAATAATCCACTTTACACTTTCACATGGGCCTCGGAAAGCATGTTAAGCCTTAAGTTGCCATACAAACATCTGTGGCAATCGTTAACAGTAGTTAGTAGAGCCCTAAAAAGTCCACAACCTGGTCTAGCTACAGAACTTTGATATCGCCAGTGGATGGTAGAGGTCTAATGACAGTTTCTTCATAAAAAATATCAAAGTTCGTTTGTGGTTGGACTGAAAGGCTCACTGGAAGAAGATGCTTCCACACAATCTTATTTTGGTTGTTATTTTATTTCAGAAGGAGTCTAGCCACTCGTGCGCGTCGATCACGGAGGAGGCGAGCAAGTGTCTGGGCTGCAGCCAACCTTCGTGCTCGTACGGGCAGTGCGACGGACACCTACCTTCTACCTCCAGTTCGGCCGCGCCACCCAAGCGCTGCTCATGTGAACCCAAAGACTGTCAGTGTAACCGGCTCGAGCCCAAGCTCTGCGTGTTGTGCGTGGGCAAAGCTGGCGGTGAGATATGCAAGAAATGTGATACAGCCAAGATGGTAGCGATGGAAAATTCAAAAACAAAGTGCAAGCTTGAGCAACTACGGCTCGTAATGCAACAGAAGAAACAGAGGCGCGAAGCTCGGAAGCTAAAAACTTTGCCTTACACCAACTCGCCTTCGAAGATAACCTCGCCCGAGCAGCCGCCCGTCATACAGGAAGAAATAGAAACAGTTGCTTAACAGTTAATAACTAATGCGTTATTTATTAACTCGCGCTTCTAGATTTGTAACGGTACATGGCCATCTCGTCTTGCTTTGTATGGAAATTACTAATTATTTCAGTTCTCTCATAGGTACTGTGTAATATAATTTATGCACAGGACTCATTCTGACTATGGACACCTCGATAGCTAACAATTTAACTTACATTGTCAGTCCTGTATCTAACTGGGTACACGCCTGAAGCTTTCTGCTGAAAACTGTGCATTTTAAACAATAGCAAATGTTTTCATGACCTACAACCATGTGAATTACAAAAGACTCATTCTATTTAACTAGCCTTTATTCGAGAGCTCATAAATGAGTAGCTATAAAGCTTCAGGTGTCAGTGAGGATTCGAAAGTATGGCGAGTGTGAATAATATTCTAAATTACCATTTGAACTAAGTTTGGATAGTACACCTAATAACTTTAAGTGTTATTATACGCATGTACAAATGATAAAGATTGATTAGCAGAGAGTAGTTTGTAGCTAAAGTAACGGTAAGGATCAGATATCAGCACACGTTGCCTGGCGCGGCTTCTCAAACAAGTTGTTATATTTTAGATTATATTTTATCGGTTCGAAGTTTTAGACACTTGTGTACCTAGTATAATTTTATAAAATCTCTTGATTGATTAAACGTAGTATGTTTCACTTACGCATTTCTATATTCATTCTTTTATAATAAAATTGTTTGATAAATAGGACGAGTGATATTTAGCCCACTTTTAGTTAATAATTGGCACTGTTATTCTTATAGTTATTTTTCTTTGTTTTACTTTCTCGTTCCACTGATAAGTTGTTGAAGATAATAAAATGTTTTGTGCATTACAGATGTTTTGTTTAGTTTTGTTGTATTATTAGATAGCATTTGAGGTTTACAGTTTTAATATATTATATCAATAATACATACATGTAAAATGCAATATTACTGTGAACCGTGACACGGAGAACATATACACTAGAACTAGCTTTGTACATACATATTATGCAAGTTTTAGTAGCGCTAAAGTGCTTTTTTGCATATATTTCATCTATTTTATAAAAAAGTTTTAACGTTGAATTGCCTAGGATTAAATTAGGAGTTTATTGTGAAATATCTCTGTGAATACTAATAAGTAGATAAACTAGTGTCCCTAAACTTATCAATGGCAGATAACGGAAATTAGTATTTTAACAAATGATAAGCATATGCTATTTATTTCAGTAACACTGAGTTGTCCAATATGAGTTATATTTGAGGGCACGACGGACAAATCACGCGAGTATTGGAATATACACTGCCGTACCTTCACTAGTTACATAAATTATACTAAAAGGTACTATGACAAAACTATTGGACATAATTATCCGGTAATCTAACCACAGGGTCAGTCTTAGTCTTCTGCCGCCTACATCTGCCTTAATACCTGTTGGAAAGCGCTTGTACTCTAAGAATAAGGCCACATATCTATGAGACGGTTTCTCGCCGGGGCTAGGCAATCTATGGCACACTGGAGCAACGCGGCGGCGATAGCATCAATTCATTGGCCTAACATCGATGGCCGGACGTACGGTGGGCCATTTCCCCTGACCCTCCCTTTTGGGGTTGGTGTGGGGTGCCCAGCATTTACAACTTTTATTTCTTTCACACATCTTACAAGTCTTCTATATCCAGGGTGTCCGACTCTGTAGTCTCCCATTGTCCATCTTCGCTTGGTTTCTGCTATGATGCTACGGCTAATTACTCTCTTGGTGATTTTGTGCATATGGTAGCCTAGGTTCCGGTCCCACAAACGTTTCATCAGCTCCCTCTCTGGCCAGTTCATTGCCTGAGTTGCCCTCATGTTCGGATCCCCAGGCAATAGTCACGTCAACTGCCCTGGACAGCCTTTCCAGTGACTTTATACTCTCACAACTGCTGACGTTGTCTCTACTCTGCTAAGTGCCTTCTGCCTGACTGTCGCCGTGTGTAGACCGTGAAACCGGACCGTGTAGAGACCGCCTAAGTGTGGAATAAGGAGCGAACGAGCGTGTCATGATTTTTAAATTGACTAGTGATTGATTCTGATGGTCCAGTAACAAATTACGACCAGTCTTCCCTCAAGAAGTCCACACAGGAAACAGGAACAGTACAAGTTTCCGCAATCCCATGATGGTAAGGGACCAAGATGTCAGACTGTTATCTCAATGTCTTATAAAAGCAATAAATGAAATTCTAACATACCATAGTACATACTACATAAGCCACAGTTATAGTTATGATTATAGCGAAATTGTTATTTGCTACTTGATAATAAAATGGGCAATTTTTTTATCGTTGCCTTGTCCTTTTTACTGGACTATAGATATGATCGACGAAGCAATAAAATAATTTATCCCATACATACCGTAGTACTACTAGGCCACGGTTTAATTATGACTGAAAAGTGAAATTATTTGCTGCCTGATGAAATATATTTAATTTATTTTATCGTTGCACTGTCCTATTTACTGGACTTATGATAGTTATGATCCAAATGTGTGATGGTTGCTAAGTGTATTTTAGCAATCGAATATTATAATTATTTGCACGTTGACACAATGAGTAATTTCGCTCTTCAGTCGTAATGACTCTTTCCTGTTATGAAGTGCCTCTGACTGTAAGGATGTGTAAATGTATTTAGTGTTGTGCCATACGTGTATACTTATTTAAGTTCCATATTTGAAATGTATATGGCACTATTCCAGTTCGAATATTCTGTTCGATCGCTTACCAATCATGTTCCTAAGATCTCAGTTTTTTTTTCGACAAGTTTAAAAAATTTTGGCGACAACCTTATTCGGTCTTTGTTTTTTGTAAATACATTTTGTTACCGTATAATTAGTCGTGATGAGTTTTTGTTATAAGGTTTTGAGGGAAAATCGTAAATTGTTTTTTTTTGTCCTTGTATTTGCATGTCTAGTGAGGAGAATAAAGTTACATAACAAAAGTATTTTGTTGTTTTAATGAAACCTTTTTGGCTTTTCACATGCTGAACTTCAATCAGAACTATATAGAGAGAACCAAATTCAATAAGCAGTAAATTAGTAAGTGGGTTTGTAAAAATGTCAAATAAAAAATAAATTATGTGATCCAGAACAATGCAAGACTTTATTCGATAATGAGTCTAGTATAATCTGTAAGTAAATAGGTACTTATCTGCAATGTTATGGATATACTTAATCACATTACTTTCTGAGTACAAAAATCATTTCAGAAGACTGGTGTAACAAAATATACAAATGTCAAAAAAAAATACAATTGAGGACGAATATCATATGTAAATACATACATTTTCCCAAGAGTTCTTAACAAAATTGAAGGACCAGAATTCATTTCAGGCGAAATGAATTTCTGATCATTCGAATTGCATGATCTTTGAATAACCATGGATACATCACGTCTACTTCTATTAAATAATGTAAAAGTTAGCGTGCTATTGTCATCTATCAACATGCTTTAAAAATTAACAATGATGAATAATTACAAGTTACTGTATTGTTATATAAGAATGATCGTTAAAATTGTATAGTCACACAGCGCCACTTTTGGCCACCAGATAACTTGACCTAAGAGTCCTTTTGACTGATTTTTAAATTGAACTTCTAAACTATAGAAATAGCAGTTTCTTAATTTTTTATATACCATATTTGCGCTAAAAGTGAATTTTTATTACCAAAAGTAGTGTAAATAAAGCATTAATACAGTGACGTTATCTTTCTTAGTTTTCAAAATTGTTGCTATTTTGAAAATTACATAAAAGCTGTCAAAGCTACCATTTTTCCAAAAGTATGAGTTATCTAACAAAGAAACTGAACCTTCGCGGCTATAATGGTAAAATTTCATACCCTTTATTCAGTCTTTACGTCCACTACAGTGATTACAGTGAGCTACAACCTCAGAGACAACAAACACTTCTCGTGTATGAGTAAAAACAACAGTGAAAAATTACAATATTAGTATTCCCGGGTCGACTTGCACCATCACTAATCCACGTTAAAGTTAATGCACTCACACCAACCAAATATTATCTATCTTTTCGGTGCATTTTTGCATTTTCAATAGTGAGTAAAAATAATACGAAGCATGTCCTCTAAGGTCTATAAAAACAAGGTATGTACTTATAATTGTTTTATTATAAAGTTCATTTATATAAATTAGCACATAACCCACACACGCGTTGCGCACACTACAACAGAGTCGTAGATATCGCTGCGAATAAGATTGTACACGCAGCGGTGTCTACGACGTAGAACTATTACGATTCTAGAAGAGAAGTGTACTCATGCCGCCCATCTCGGCCTGTTCCTTGACGAAGATCTCGAAGTACTGGTAGATGATGGTGACGGCGAGTAGGATACCGGTGCCGGAGCCGATGGCGCCGAGGAAGTCGGCGAGGACGGAGAGCGCGCCGATGCAGAGGCCGCCGAAGGCCGCGGCCGTGGGGATGTAGCGGTTGAGCTCGTGGATCATGGAGTTGTCGCGGTGGCCGCGCATCACCATTTGCTGCTCTTTCAGTTGCTTGGCGACCTGAGGATACGGCACAGTTTTCAGTATTGTACAGTCAACGACAAAACTTGAAAAAGCAAACTACACAGTTGACTGGATTATATGTTTATCATCCCAACCTAACGTCATATAATAAAATGCAATAAAACTCTTTTTTTTCGCGCCTACACAAAATGCGCTTTAAACATTGATTTTTTTTAAGGGACCATAATCAATATTATAATTTCTTCTAATATTTTAAATTAGTGACAAATCGCAAGGACGTTCTATATAAAAACATTTACATTATTAATTATACCGATGATATTACAACATTGACGCATTTACAAAATATGCCTAAACAGTTAATAACGGCTATTTTCACGGCTCCGTTTACTCCACTTTCACTAATTGGAAAGTATTTAAGAGTGAGAGGGGGGGCGACCTACAGTTGGATTTCCGCGCGAGCTATAAATACTGACCGAAAATAACTTATACATTCAGTTATACCGGTTTTTGGACAAGTATAACATGTTAGCTTATGCCCGCGGCTTCACCCGTGTAGATTACTGATTCTGTTCCTGTGACCCATTAGAATCTTTTCCCCATATATAAGGTGTCACAAAATTAGGTCTCTGAATTTGGTGAGATGACTTGGTATCGACAAAATATGTATTTGAAACAAAAAAAAAACACCACCAGCGACGAGCACACGTGACGCTGGTCGCGATTTAGGTATTTCCCACACATCCGCTTGGAGAATACTGCGAGGATACTATCCGCGAAACTAAATCGCGACCAGCGTCACGTGTGCTCGTCGCGTGACGTGACACTGGTGGTGTTTTTTTTTTATTTTTCATTATTTTTTAAATCCTTTTTTAATATTTTTTTATTTTATTTTACCCGATATTTTTTTTTGTATCAAATACATATTTTGTCGATACCAAGTCATCTCACCAAATTCAGAGACCTAATTTTGTGATACCTTATATAAAGTGATGACCTAATTCCGGTCAGACTCTAAATGTGTGCAAAATTTTCGCCAAATCATCCAGCCGTTTTTGCGTGACTGAGTGATAAACAAACTCACTTTCGTATCTGTTAAGATTTAGCCAAAAAAATATTTGGTATTTAATATAATATTTGGTTCCTGGTCACTGACTTGATAGTATAGCTTTTTATTTTTTGGATGACGTTGTGATCTGACGATAGTTGTTTATGAGCCATGTGAATTGAGTTCCATGGGGTTCAAATTGACATAGTGCACTATTTATGAGATTAAAAATGAATCATAGCCAGTATAATGAACTGTACTGTTTGGTTTTTTATAATTATAAATCTACCTTTTTTTCGATCGGAAATACATTTGGATACCCCCCCCCCCCCGCCGGCCAGCGGGGGCGGTAATGATACTCCTATAATTATGACTCTTATGCGCCAAAGTAAACGTAGTGAAAAACATCGGGCATGACAGTATTTTCTTAATTACGGTATTTGTGGGACTCCTTGGGATCTTCGGGGATCAAGCCAGCTTGATTTGCAAGCCGGTACACCTGATAATTGACGGACGAGGCTCTGGCACAGGCTTTCCTCTTGATGTTGGGTGGTCAGATTGCAGTCGCTCCCATAAAAGTCGTATAAGCCATACCAAAAGTAGGGTTAAGTGGACCTTGGGCTTCAAGGAGAAAGCCTCGGATGCAACCGGGAAGAATGTTAAGATAATGATGAATATTTTCTTAATTATGTTACTTACATCCTTAGCAGAAGATCCGGAGACATCAATCCAGGTCTTGGAGAAGAATGCACAGGATCCCAGCATGAAGAAAATGTACAGCACGGCGTGTACGGGGTCGTGGGCGATGTGAGTGAGCGACTCCGGGGGGCTGAAGTAGTAGCACAGGCCTCCCACCGGGTAGGCCCGCGCCGGCCCGCCGCCCCCCACGTCGGCCCACACGCCTAGTAAGTTCACCAGGAAGTTCCCGCTAAATTTGACGGCCAACATCTAAAGGGATAAAGTTAGTATTTCAGTATTGTTCCTCTTCCATCTTTTATAGTGTGGACTTAAAAAAAGTTTGTATAAATGACTACAAAAGAATGAAAATGATGAAAACAAATCTATTCTTAAAGGACTTTATTGTTAGTTCACGTTTTGAATTAGAATTAGAAAATGAGAACTAAATAATTCTTGAATTATTAAGCAGCGAGCATCAAGATGGCGGACAGCAGGGTAATAGTGCTTTTATTCACCTAATACCAAGCTGTAAGGCCTGAATTATACAGAATAGGCATGAGGTAAAGGCGTGGTACGGATGCCTGCGCTCCAGAACCTTTTCATACTAAATTGAACAAAAGTAGGTAGCCTAGTGGTATGGGTAATGGACTGCTGAGACGAGGTCTTGGGTTCGATCCCAGGTTTTACCATGGCACACACCAATGATTTTTCGATGCTTTTCGAAGTTATGTGTGTATTTATCGCAGGCTTATAAGTGCTCGGTTAATGGCAATAGGCTCGCCACCTATTACATTGGGACCTAAACATAAACTGGCGAAATGTGGGTGCTAGCACCTCTGCCTACCCCTTCGGGGATATAGGCGTGAGTTTATGTATGTATGTATGTGCACAAAAGTAACGCTTCATAGATTACACAAAAAAGGCGTGGCGGAGGTTTGCCTTTGGTCGCCTGTTTCGCGTCGCTAGCACGCGAGACTGCTCGACTTCGAGAGGCGCACTAGAGGTACGTCGATTGTTATACAGTATGAAAGAAAATGAAAAGGAAGAAAAAGGCCTCGATAAATGCTATTTCATGCCCCTTTTAAAAGACCCCGGGTCGGAGGAGGACGGAAACAAGTGCTTTGGTAGACTTCCAGATCATTATTACATTGTGCAGCATAAAATGGGAGCTAAAAAGTAAAACACATGGAATAGTATACAAACCTGTGAGATAACGTAGAGATTAGAAACGAGCGCAGATTGCAGAATGATAGGGATGTTGGACGTGTAGAACAGCTTGATGGGGTACGACGAGTACTGGCCGCGGTAGCGCGCCGACTTGATAGGCAGGTCCACGCGGAAGCCCTGCGGACAACACTTATTGTAGTACATGTGCATTGTGTGTAGCTTTTCAATAATACATAGTATAAAATCTGCTAACTTCTTAGGACTACGCTTGGCGGAAATGCCGTCGCGGAACATCCGCGTCGGCACGCGTATACAAGTTGTTGCATATAAACGACTAGTAACGGGCTTACTGCGCCGGTCGCTCCGTCGGGCCATCATTTAGATGCATTAACACGTACCTATTGGCATTACTACCCGGAAGACTCCGTAACGGCATTTCCGTCGTGTTTAGCGTAGGCCTTTGGCCTTGGGAATCGAAGCGTTAAAACAACAAATTCGAGTTTTATCTCAAAAACGTTATACTCATTATGTCTTCGAGATAAATCAAATACGCGTGAATCCAAGTGAACCGTAACGAGCGACCACTGTTGGTGGTTGTGTTGGCTTTAATCTTTAAGAATTTCGCGCTTCGATCCTGCACAAGTACAAATTGATGCTAGTATTTTTATAAAAGGTTTATATATTTCTTCGTTCTGCCTAAATAGATTTTTGAAGAATGGGATGCTTGGATGGGTCTCTAAGTGGCCAAATAGTCCCTTATTCCATATATCCCTACTGATATAATATATCTCACCGGTGGAAGTACTTTTCTAATAGTTCTTACTATAGAATATGACAATATTATAAGTTTTATGAAAAAATTAAGTATTATGCAGTGAAACAATCAGGAAATTATTTTATTTTATTAGTTACCTAACTATTTAGTGTTTTAAAAAAAAACTAAACTGTCATATTTATTTATATATTTGATTACTTCTGACGAAACTTGTGTGAATCTATTTTTGTGTGAAAATCTTAATGCGGTTCACAGAATACATCTACTTACCAAGTTTCAACAGCATAGTTCTTATAGTTTCAGATAAAAGTGGCTGTGACATACGGATGGACAGACAGACAGACATAACGAATCTATAAGGGGTTCCGTTTTTTGCCATTTGACAACGGAACCCTAAAAAGTGAAAGTCCTCTCGCTCCTCACTGAACGTAGTGCTGACTAACCCATGTCAAACCTTTCCTGAAAGATGTTCCTTATAAATCTGTAACTCACCTGGAAGTATATAACTATCGCAAACACGAGCACAGTGGCGAGCAGGTTCATCAAGTTGGGCAGGTTCTGGCGGTAGAAAGCCTCGCGCAGGGCTCGAACCTTGTCCGGCCGGGTGGCCAGCAGGTGGAACAGTGCTATGACAGCGCCTTCGAATTCTGTACCGCGACCTGTGGGGACAAGTAAAGTAAAATTTAACACTACAATAAAACATCAACGTCACATGCCTGCCCTTGTTTGTCAGTGCAACATGTCAACTTTCATACATTCCTGGCAGATGTCACTAGTGTGACCACAAGTCTGAAGGACTCATATTATATTGTAGTGTTCATTATCTAAATTAAATAGATACATTAATACTAGCTGACCCGGCAAACTTCGTTCCACCTTAGAATCAAGTTATGTTGGTTACCTTATCAACTGAATTTATTTCGTGAATGTCTCCGGCATACCGGAGACGGCGTGAGGTTTTGGTCGGTTCGAGTCCAGGTGCAAGTCATAGCTGACAGGGGATACACGAGTACTTCAAATGTAATTAAAAACCTAGTTCTGACGTCGGACAACTTCGAAACTGCTCTTTATTTATTCGAGAAAAGATACAAAAATATGTTGCTCTGCCAAGCCATCGAACCGTCTCACGATTCGTTACCGACGTGTAACCAGAGGCAGAGTTCATAAAAGTGTAAAAAAAATGTGAAGTATTTTATTTACCAGTGTTGACAGTAGCAGGGGAGAATGCTTTCCAGACGATGGTTTCGCAAATGTTGGTCGCAATGAAGAGAGAGATACCGGAACCAAGACCATAGCCTGAAAATAAAAATTTTATATTTATTTTTTTATGAACGAGTAGCAGCAAGCTGATATGGTCACATCTAGTGATAGAAATTAAGTAGTCTTTTCAGTTTTATTTTATCAGTCCGTCAGTTTTTTTCGGCACTGAATTGTCCAGTCGTAGCTAGTTGTCGAGTCTGTTTTTAAATGAGTTTATAGAAGTGGCAGAAACAATATCCTGTGGCAGTGAGTTCCAATTATAAACCACTCACTTAATGAAAAAGTTGTGGGCAACCAGTGTGCTAGTCAAAGGTAGTATATTGCAACATCACACTGTTTAATCATAATAATAGTATAGGACACACTTATTATTATTTCTAATGGGAACGCCGCTGACCAGGTGAATAATCTACCCTTCATAAGGGTTCATATCACACAACAGTAATAGACCCGAAGTAAGCGTGTGCGTCAGGCTGGCCGTCCCCATTTAATTTGGTAACGAGATGCGTATCAATCAATCGTATTCCTTGACACAAGCATACATACTTATTTCATTTTCAATGTACCTCCTCTGTAAAAAAGTTAAGAGGCATTTCTTAAGGGCCGGGCCAGCCTGACGTTTTCAGCCCGGCCCCTTTATATCGGTACTGACATTATGTTGCTATAGATGTAATGTACTCCCTAAATTACGCATATGTACAACTTAATTTACTAATAATAAAACCCAATAGGTTTTAATGGTGCTTCCTAAAATTTTCAAATTACTAAACAAAATTTTGTGTTCAGAATCGTTCATTTAACATAACCCAAGTTTTATTTTTTAAAGATCATCAATGTACAGACAACAATTTGTAATTTTATAATAGTATAGATTACGTTATATTACGCGGAACGCGAACGGAATAATTAAAAGAAAGAGTAAATACGATAGTCAAGACTGATAGTCAGTCATCTAGTACTTTCCTAAAGTTTAGATTATAATTATTATCTCATGAACCAGAAGGCTTAACTAACTTGTGATATATTTTCTATCTGTGTGCCAAATTATGCTAAATCCATCAAGCCTAAATGCACCATGCATAATTGAGTAACAAATTAATTTACAAACAACATATACATATGTATAATCACAAGTATCACGTGTATAATAAATATTGTAATAGCAATGTTTAAAGATATATGAAATCGTTGTTGCGTAACTACAACTGATTAAAGTCATATTTACCCGTATTTAGCTTATCTTGATACCACGCTACGATACCCATAAGACTAGACCAGTAACCAGAATTATATTTACTTAATAGTATTAATAATAATAATTTATTCATAAACCAAAATTGTAGGTTTACAAGCAAATGTTACACACTTAGAAACATAATGGTTGTTGATTTACAATAATATATTGGGTGAGTTACTGCACTCCTAAATAGGCTGTGTTAAGAAGAAACAGGACCATCCCCCTGACATGATATATTTATTTACTTACTAACAATGTACCTAATACATACTTACATTAGTGAAAGACCTTTCACCTGTGTTATATTATCTTGATTTATCAATTTCATAGCCTTAGTAACTAATTTGTTTTAAATAGGTTCGTATTTTTAGTGTACATAATATTAACAAATTCGCAAAGGCGACTTGATGATTTTTAATTAATGGATTTTATCAATAGACCTTGAAGGTTTACAATTACTCGAACATCTGAAATTACAACGTGAGATTTCGGCAACTAATACCATAAAATTAATTTATCCCGCAAATGAGCCGGAGCAAGGCACGTGACAATTCGTTTGGTCTAAGCTCAAAGAACTGCGCAAATTTACATGTTTATTTGTAGTGTACTCTAGCCAGGTAAACCTTGATCAGGTATACCTATATGCTAAGTCTTTCGATTGTGTTGCATCCGAGTCAATAGATAAAAATGTGCCTCGGAGGGTACGTTAAGCCATCTGTCTCATTGGCCATACGAACATCTGTGCCATACATTACAGAAAGTTGGAGCCCAAAAAAGTCCGACAACCCTTTTTTTTTTTTACGTGGTGAATGACGGCGTGCCTTACTCTGCGCCTTGTCGGGGGGCCTGAAACTATGCAGGAATACTTCTATGGCGACCCCTCCTAGCGCGTGCCCACTAACGCGGGCACAACACCTTTCAAACTCTCAATTGGTCGACGTCCAGGACACATGGACGTCGTCCCCTTCGCGGGTAGAGGGCTTCCGAAAGTCCGACAACTTGTTCTAGCTACAAAATGTTGATATCGCCCATGGATTGAGGAGAGATGGCAGATGCTTCACGGAAAATATCGAAATTCTGATCGGACTGTGTTGAGAAAAGCCTCGGAGGATGATTTCCTCAGATACATCAATGAAATAAAAACAAGGTTTGTCAGCTATGTTACTGAAAATATTAGTACTTCTACAAAAAAAAGCAAGGTAACAAAACCAACCTTTCTGTAGCAGCTCATCGAGCAGCAACACAATTAGACCAGCAACAAACAGCTGGATGATGATGAGCAGACAGACGCCAGCACCGATTTCACTGGGCTCTCCGTACATACCGGTCATGACGTACACAATAGCTTGACCTACTGTGATCACCATGCCAAATACTGGAAACAAAGTGATTGGTTAGATTCAACATGAATAGGTTGTATGCCTAACCCTATATATCCTGAAGAAAATTAAAGCTTCAAGTCTAACTAAAGGATGGAGGAGGTGAGAGGTCAGGAGGCCAGATGGTAGTCGCTCCTATGAAAGCTATATAAGCGAAACCAAAAGGAGGAGAAGGAATCAGTGGACCTAAGGCTGTAAGGTGAAATTATATTACATTAGATCTTATTTTTTTGGTAACTTTCAGAAAAAATATTTGTGTTCCGAGCACAGCTAGTCATATTATACTTTAGGCTTGCCACACTGGCCCTATCATTCATACACTGCCAGAGAAAGATTAAGAGTTACTGAAGTGGTACTCAAAAGAGCCCCCTTTCATGGGTGGGATGTGGGTTCACACATTTTTCTCAATGAGTTTCCATGAAATTGTGATAATGCAGGTTTAATCCATATCTGTTGAAATCATTGGAGACAGCTGCTGTAAGTGTAGGATATGGACATAAAAATAGTTTGGCAAAGTGCCTACACCTCAGTACACCAAAGGTATTGGCAGACTGCCTCCATATCCACAAGTAGACTTATGAATTTAAACAGAAATAAAAATAATGAATAAAATGTTGATTTGATTATTCACTCTCTGGGACCTGTATTCTAGAACAAAATCAGTCATGAATCTCAACTTGAGACTAATTCTAAGTATGTTATGAACATTCAGGTGATTTAAGTTCATTAAAGCTCCACTCAAATACAATTTTAGGATGCCATCAGTATTTTTTTTATCTATTCATTTTTTACTAGACGATAAATGCAAATGTAATATTTCAGACTATAATCTATACCTGTACCAAATTTCAGCCAGGTCTGTTCAGCCATTAGAGTGTGATTGAGTAATGAACATCTTCAAAAACTTTCGCATTTATGAAATCATTAGTATTTAGTAGTTTATTATTATTATTATATTATAATTTACACTGATATTTTTTTCTGTGTGTGTGTTAACAAAGGCCTCCCCAAAACTCTCCACTCTTTGTCTCTCCTGTCTGTTTTAGTCTGGATTATAATCTGTACTTAAAACCATAAAGTCAAGACTCATCACTATGGTTCACCAGTATGGTTCTAGAATATGGGCCTAGGACCCCCTACAACTAAGCATAGCTTCTAAAGTGCAGATAAACTACAGGGTGTCTGTGTCTAGGCCCTCCAAGACCTATAGGGCCTAACAAAGCATTTTATTAACTGATTTTGTTTTTCTTTTTATAGAAGTTACAACAGTTTATTTATAATCATTCTATTAATTTGTAAAGCAAACAAATTCTTAATTTAGGTAGGTTCAGAATGTGAATATAAATAAATAGTTTCCTGTAATATTAAAGTACGGTCAACAACTAAAATGGCTAACCAAATTCTTATTTATTAATCACTTTAGCTCTTAAATATTTCATGTGCAAGCCAGTAAAACTGATGATTGATGGATGAGGCACAGAACTTTCCTCTCGGGGTTAGTTTTTTTTTTTAAGTTTATGCACAGACAAAGTAAAGACATAACATTGAATTTTTCTTAAATTATATTGTAATGAATTACTTTTTTTTTAGTAAGTACAAAAGTGAAACATGATAAGTTTTAAAGGTAAATGTTTACAGTGTACTTACATTTCTGTGCACCGTTGAACAATGCTCTGTCTTTAGGAGTATCACCAACTTCTATAATTTTCGCACCGGCTAACAATTGCATGATAAGACCTGATGTCACAATAGGAGATATGCCGAGTTCCATGAGTGTTCCTCTATTTGATGCCAGGATTACACGGATCCAATAGAAGGGATCTGCGCTGTCTGATGACATTATACCAAATAAAGGTATCTGGAATATAATCACTCATGTTAAATATAATCACTTATTCACTCATGTTAAATGGGATATTAATATTATAATTATGAATTAACATGTACAACACTTAAGTTACATTTAGAATATTGTTCAGATATCTGTTTTACATATTATTTCCCAATGGATGGATAACCCGATTTAATGGAGGACCCGTAATTTGATGGATGGTTTGACCACAAATTTTGTGACCCAATTCTTCCAATTCCTCCATATATGTCTCATCTACATACAATGATACTTTTGTTTTAGTTATTTTGTAGAATATATCGTAATTTTTCAATAGCATTCAGTAGGTGTATTGCAGGTAGAAACAAAAGATTATGTAAGTTATTCAAATAGATGAATTTGTTTATATTTAATCATAGGAAACTTATTATCTGTATGTTATAAATAAATTCTAGTCCTAATATCACTCTATCTAAGGAAGCATATGGCCACATCACAATAGAAATATCAACAGTTTGGTGCTTACCTGACAGCATACTAAGAAAATAAATAATGTGATTGCTGTCCATAATACTTTCTCGCGGAATTGGATCTGAAATACAAAGCATTCAGTTAGAAATGAAATAAATAATTATGTCAAAGGTGTACATCAAAATGTACAGTTAACCATCCTACATACAACAAATGTTAAGGTTAGATTTGTACTTTCACTTATATTTTAACACGTATTAAGGAATTCTTATACCCTATTTTGTCTCTATTTACCTGTAGAATGCATTTCTAAAACAAATAGTAACAAATAATGCAAGCGTCATGCAAAATTCAACGTAGGCTTACCTTTCTTTCTGGTTTCGCTATTTCGGGCAATATACTGCAAAACGGCTTTATAACTTCGAGGAATTTGACTGCAAGTATAACGATTACATTAATAAATCTCACCTTTACCACACTACACACAATTTCAGCTTAAATTCATATGTAAAGGGAAATACGTGTCGTCTACATACTTAACACATTTTTTTACAAATTAATGAACTGTACTCACTTCCCATTTTGATTTATTGAGAATTAACTATCCTAACTAAAATATTAACAGAACAATTCGGCTAAAACCATTCAACTTTTGATCATTAGTAACACTTCCAATAGGACTTTAGCGAGAAAGAGCCTGCGCAACGCCGCCAACGAGCTGTCCGCGAATGACACGTCCACAACGTCACGTCACGTGACCTGTGATGTTGGCGTGCATAATGTTGCCCTTCAAAATGCAAAGTAAATGTAAAGAAAATGTTTTTGTTTTTGATATGTTCACATAAAAAAAATCGGAAACTAATTTTAGTAAAAATAATCCCACCAAAAACATACCTGTTAAAAAGGGGGCCAAGTTCCTATCGGTTAATTGTTCGCCTAAAAAAGGGTTGAAATCCAATCCAATGCCAAGTTTAGATGCACTTTAAAATCGATCATAATCATCTTCATCAACAGCCTGATCCCCTGGTAAACATTTGGCGGCGAGTCTTGGGAAGACTCGCCACCACACCCAGTCCTCCGCCTTCCGCATCCAGCCACTACCGCCACCGTATTCACGTCAACGGTCCATCTGGCCGCAATTCACTTTACCATACACTAAACTTAAAATATGGTATAATTAGGTATGAAAATACGTAGGTACTTGTTAAAAAATATCTAAAACTATAATACTTCTAAATTTGAACTTGGCAGGTTTTCATGCTGTACGTAACACTTGATTTATTGTATGATTAAATTTATTATTTATATAATTAAATTAACCTGCCAAGTTCAAAGTCAAAGTCAAAGTCAAAGTCTTTATTTTTCAAAATAGTGCAACGTAATTACATCTTTTTGACGTCAATAATTGCTTAATACTAAGTTTACCACCGCTTCCTAGGCGCTAGTGGAGAAGAAACGGCGCAACAAACTCCACTGCGGCATTTTCGAGACGTCAGCTTATAATAGTGATTTCTTAAGACTAAATATGGACGAATGTACATTTTTGTCTCGTGTCAAGATAAATAAAGGTATATAATAAAAAAACGTTATAACAAAATTTAACCCAAGTTAATCGTTCAAATAATTGAAAAAAGTTAAAATATGGTAAAAAGGTCGCGTGCCTACTACAATACTATGCTGTAGTTGTAACATTTTAGCATTTTAGGAGGTGCCTGCACCATGCTCAAACCAGACATTTTTGTCTTTAAGATAATCATCTGTCCTATAGTATGCTTTTTTACATAAGTTGGTTGAGGAACTAGGGCCTCGACTGGTACACTGGGCACTCTTTAGCGCATGCCTCGAAAGGGGCCAGTTTCCAAAGGCGTGGAAGACGGGGAAACTGGTCTTTATCCGGAAGGCGGGGCGGCCGGCGAATCAGCCATCCGGTTACCGGCCGATCGTGTTGCTCGACGAGGTGTGCAAGCTCTTTGAGCGGATTATTGCAGAGCGCCTCGTCGAGCATCTCACGAACGTGGGGCCAGATCTGGCGGACAACCAGTTCGGTTTCCGCCGGGGGCGCTCCACCGTGGAAGCGATCATGCGCGTTAGGCGCCTGGCGGAGGAAGTAGTCTCGCGGGGTGGGGTGGTGGTGGCGGTGTCTCTCGACATCGCAAACGCCTTCAACACCCTACCCTGGAGCTGCGTTAGGGAGGCGCTCGCGTATCACGGAGTGCCTCCTTACCTCCGGCGCATTGTCGAGGCATACCTATCCGAGAGGGCCATAGTTTACCCGAGCTGGCTAGGGCCAGGGCGGCGAGAAGTGTCGTGCGGTGTTCCGCAGGGGTCGGTCCTAGGGCCACTCCTGTGGAACATCCGATACGACTGGGTGCTGCGCGGTACGTTGCTCGAGGGTGTCAGCATAGTGTGCTATGCTGACGACACCCTCGTTATGGCGCGGGGAGCAACGTACCGAAGCGCGACACTGAAGGCCACGGCAGGGGTTGCTCAAGTCGTGGGTCGAATACGGCGGCTGGGACTCGAGGTGGCACTCCACAAATCCGAGGCTATGTGTTTTCACGGGCCTCGGAGGGGGCCACCTGCGGGAACCAGCATAACCGTAGGGGGCGTAAGCATCGGCATCGAGCCCACGATGAAGTACCTTGGGCTCGTACTCGATAGCCGATGGGACTTCGGACCTCATCTCCGAAGTCTGGTCCCGAAACTGAGGGGGGCTGCGGCCGCGCTATCGCGGCTGATGCCCAACGTTAAGGGACCCAACGCCCCCACTAGGAGACTGTACCTGGGGATCGTGCGAAGCATGGCCCTATACGGGGCCCCCATATGGGCGGAAACTCTGGCGGCCCGCAACGTGGCTGTTCTAAACAGCCCGTTAAAGGCGATGGCCGTCAGAGTCATCAGGGGGTATCGCACGATCTCCGTCGAGGCGGCATGTCTCCTAGCCGGGACCCCTCCATGGGACCTGGAAGCGAGAGCCCTTGCACTGCTGTACCAGTGGCGTGAGGAGGCGCTGGAGCGGGGTCATAGGCCGGAGCCCCGAGAAATCAGGGCTCAGCGGTCCCTGCTCCGCCAGGAACTCATGGAGACATGGAGGGTGCGACTTGAGCACCCAAGGTGGGGGGAATCCACCATTGCGGCGGTGAGACCGATCATGAAGTAGTGGTTGGAGAGGGACCATGGGGACCTCTCCTACCGGATGTGCCAGATGGTTACCGGACACGGGTGTTTCGGTAAGTATCTGTGGCGCATCCACCGGGAGACAACGCCGCAGTGCCAGCACTGCGAGGATCCTGGCGAAGACACGGCGCTCCACACGTTGGTAGAGTGCCCTGCGTGGGCGAGTCAACGCCGGGATCTCGTTGCGGTCCTGGGCGTGGACGTTCTCTCGTTGGAGACCATGGTGAGGGCTGTGGTCTCCGACGGGAGCAAGTGGCACGCCGCCGCCTCTTTCTGCGAGCAGGTAATGCACGCGAAAGAGACGGCGGAGAGGGAGCGGGAGAGAACCCTGCCCCCCGAGTTTCGCAGTCCGCGGCGAGGACGCCGCAGACTCATCTACGCCCGGGACTACCGACCTCCATGATCGGGGCCTGAGGACGGCAGTTGGCCGACTCGCCGTCCTTACAGAAGCAGGCCGTGGCGGAGGCGTGTCGTGTGTGCCCTACTCACGCCTGCCAACTCACCGAAGCGGGATAAAACCCGACCCCACCAGGCGAGGCTGCGGTGGCGGCCAAAGTCCGCCGGCAACCCTGGGGTTATCCTTTCGAGGGCTTACCCGGGGTGCCCGGCAACGGACACTTGGGGAGGACACCGTGCGGTTTTAGTCGAGACACGACATAACCACCCCCGCTGGCCAGCGGGGGGGTATCCGAAGGGATTTCCGCACGTAAAAAAAAAAAAAAAAAAAGGTGGTCCTAACAAAGGTTTTAAATTTATTGTCAGGCATACCAAGGACCGATTCAGGCAATTTGTTATAAAAGCGTATACCTTCCCCCCTAAAAGAATCACTAACTTTGCTAAGCCGATAACATGGAAGGATAAGTTTATTTTTATTACGCAGATTTCTGTCTGTAATGTCACTTACTTTTGTAAAATTGGATATATTTTTCCTGACATACAGTATGTTAAAATATTAGTCTTTTTAAATCGTTCCCTAAGAGAATCTCTCTTGCCTAAACAATAAATGGCACGAACTGCCCTCTTTTGTAGTATAAATATAGTTTCTAAATCTGCTGCATTCCCCCAAAGTAGTATTCCATAAGACATCAGACTATGAAAATAACTAAAATATACCAGCCTAGCAGTAGGTTCATCTGTCAACTGCCTAATCCGTCTGACAGCATAAGCAGCAGAACTGAGTTTATTGGCCAAAATAGTGACATGGTCACCCCATTGCAATTTCGAATCTAGTGTTATGCCTAGAAAAGTAGTGCTGTTTACAAATTCTAACCTTTGCCCCTCCAGCACGACATTAACGTGTGCTTGCCTCACATTAGGCAGTGTAAACTTAATGCATTTGGTCTTTTCTGCATTCAACAATAGGTTGTTTGCATAAAACCAATTTGAAATGGCGTTCAAAATATTATTAATATTACTCGCATCTGTACTACGCCGATCTACTTTGAATATCAGTGATGTATCATCTGCAAACAGTACTATGCCAGCTTGAGCCTCGATCGTATAAGGCAGGTCATTGACATACACCAAGAAGTTCAGTTCAAGTTCAACCATTCCATCAAATTTAGAAGTTCAGTTCAAGTTCAACCATTCCATCAGTATTTTCTTATGACGTTGTCACGTTCAACTATCGTCAGTAAACCGACTTTACAGACAACCGATTTTTTAACTGGTGGGATTTCAATACTTTTTTTCAAGAAATCGTACCTATTTTTTTCTTTTTGTGCCATATTTTATACACCTTCCCCTCTCCTCCCCCCTCCTCTTTGTATTCTCATTGTATCACTGGTTCATAAATATTTTTATTAAAAATTCGATATTAGATTGAGCCAACTCACGCTTCACCGATTTCTTAAATTTCTTAATTTTTGGTAATCTATATATAACACACGATCTGTGTGCCAAATTTCATAACGCTAGGACAATTGGAAGTGGCCTAAAGGTTTTGATTACCAGTCAGTGAGTCAGTCAGTACCAATTTTACAGACAGCCAGCCTATATGCCCTACGCAAGGGAGTAACGGATAAAATCGGTTCCGTGTTAAAAAAGTACTCCATACCGACAGTTTACACACCAGGCATAAAAGTAAACAACATCGTGGGCACACCGAAGGATGTCTTGCCACTAAAAACTCCAGGTGTCTGAAAAATAAATTGCAGCTGCGGTAGTTCATATATAGGCCAAACAAAGCGGACTATTGCTGAGAGGGTCAAGAAACACATTGCAGCTGTAAAGAACCATCAGACGAGCAAATCAGCGATTGCAGAACATCTTCTGGAAGCAGGCACCAATCATTTTATTGAATTCCACCATACGCAAGTCCTCTCCACCGAACGTCATTTCTATTCGAGAGTTGTACGTGAAGCCATTGAAATTAAGAAACATTCGGGAAGATGGGTTTAAATTATCTGCAACATGGAATCCAGTGATAAAAAGCTTGCTACCTCGCTTTTCTGCGCAGTCGGATAGACACCGGTCAGTTTGTTTAGAGAATAGGGACACTGTAAGTGTAGTATGTGACGGTACATGGCGAAACGTAAATATGAAAAATATTCAGAATGTGCGGGTGGAAGAAGAACTTTGTACCTCACGAGTCACGGACTCGACGGCGGAGGACGTGCACCACTGAACCAGTCAGCCTGTAACCACGGCCAGTGTAACCTGGTCAAAACGTCAGGCAATCCAAAGGTATTTATATACCTATACATGATCGCGTTAATTCCCGTTAAATTATTGTGAGTCAGTCAGTGCCAAAATTAGCTATAATCACAGGGTCATATTTCAGGATCTACTGAAGCTATATCTATGAAATTTGGCATACTGCTTTAGTACTAGTATATGAATACGTAGGTACATTTTTATTTCTGTACTTGCAATAGGCACTGAGCTACATACAGGGGGGGTCAAAAGTGGGTCGAAACGGTTCGTGTAAATAGTGCACGGCATGCGCGCGGCCTGTTGCTGGAACTTGCCTGCACACTGCACACTACCGTGCGCTTAGATAAAACCAAAAATAGAGATTATATATTAGGGAAAAATTTAAATGGTTTTTGTTATCCCGACTCCATTACCGTTTGTCATAATGGTGTGATAATGTGGTGTGACTACGAGTCGGTAGTGATTTATAATTCAAATTCAAACCTTGCTTATAAGCTTATTCAACTACTTTTACTAAATCGATTCTTATGAACTTTGCGCATATAATTGGGTTCCCGTTAGAATTGATACAATGTTATGATAGATGATCGCGACTTTCACTAAGGTCTGATGATGGAATCAGAGGTGAACAGTATTATTTAACTTTATAGACCTACATACCTACTAGTAATCCTACCTGTCAAGTCTAGTGGACTCATTTTATTAGTTTTGTTTTGACGAATTCTATACTATACAGTATGCTTGATGACGAAGAGTCAACATGTCGCGACGTCTCGCTACGAGATGTAACCTCTACCAGATTGCAAATTCTTTGTTTGATGCACTGGCTTGTTCATATGCAATTGTGTCAGATTCAAATACCAATTCCTAATGTCTACAAGACATAAATCTTAAATACAGTTTTGACTAGAATAGATATAAATTTATGGATAATAATTTTACCTACGTATATGAGACTAATGGATTAGCGAGGATATGGATTCATTATCATCATCATCGGAATAATAGCTGGGTGTTTTCTATTAAATTAATTTTTGTTTGGTAATTAAGTATTTCGAATAAGCAGTCTTCACAATTCTTCTAGCTCTCTGGGTTGAAAAGTCTGTATGAATGTCTTCATTACCCCATATCTGTGGGAGGTTCTCCTATCCGTAGAGCTTTGGCATTTTTTCAATTACCATCATGATTGTTTAAAAAACCACCAGCGACCAGCGTCACGTGACGTTACGAGCACACGTGACGCTGGTCGAGATTTGCGTCGGTAGCTTAGTGGTTAAGGAGTCGACCTTACGATCGAGAGGTCCCGGGTTCGAATCCTGGCCATTACACTACCGAGGTGAACCCACTCCTAACACAAGCAATATAGCTTAGCTGGAGGGGTTAGGGGGAATATTAGTAATTTCGGTTACTAATATTCTTTTCCTACTATAAAAAAAAAACTATATACATCCGCTTGGAGAATACTGCGAGGAGAAGCACTGCACGCCTACCATTTTCTGCGGGTGCAAGAGCCCCTTACCACAGATTTTGATCCGCGGTTAAGATTTTGTAGGTGGTTAGTGGAAGATCCTATCAGAAAAAAATTGTGGACAGACGAGTCCACTTTTACAAGAGTGGGCTTGTTTAAAATTCACAATGCACACTGGTGGTGTTTTTATATTGTTTTTTATATTTCTTTTTTTTATTTTACCCGATATTTTTTTTTGTTTCAAATAAATATTTTGTCGATACCAAGTCATCTCACCAAATTCAGAGACCTAATTTTGTGACACCTTATATAAAAAAAATGTGCAATTGGTGGCCTAAGGTGCGAAGTAAGTCCTACTGGGCAGTGCCCCACATAAAGGCTTAGAATGTAAGCCTACAAATTGATTGTCAGATGCATATGAGTTACATGCACCAAAACATCTCAGCTGACTCTATTCATTGAGTCCACTTCACGTCATTTGTTTTAGATCCGGAACACGTCGAGCTATAAGGTAAGCGGTTTAGTATATGTTTGAGAGCTTATGATGCCGTATGTGCTGACAACATGACGCAAGCTACACTCATACGACCGACGAAACGACGAAAGGTTAGAATCCCTGTATCCTGCGACACAACAGGTGAACGGTGGAACTTTCAAGTCAAGTTTGTAGGTATTCTTTTGGGGTTTGGTTTTGATATATGACCCTGAGGTCCTATTCTATACAGTATGTAACTGAAAACTAGAAAATAACAAATAAGTTATTTCTTTATTGTTAAACTGGTTTATTTAAATTCACCAGCTGTACTATAAACTACACACACCACAAAACAATATTATTAATCTAGGACATATTTTCTCCTACTTCGTCATCCCAGCGCCAATCCTTGTTGCATTCAAAGTTTGTGATTTGGTGCATGGGTTTTTGCTCTCCTACTCGAAGAAGAGGGAATGCTAATAAGGATAAATAGGGAACCTCCAGGAGAACCTCGCAGAGCACGTTAAGTCACCGGTCCCGGTTGATACAAACATTTATGGCTATATAATAATACAGAACTGTCATTTGGTTCCTAGGTTAGGCTAGGCTAGTTAGGGAACCTAGAGCTAATTTGGTTTTTTAGAAAGTGCTCCATAGCTCCTAAACTATGCAAAGTTATGGAAAATATAAGGGGCACAAATAATGCTTATTTGCACACGAAATTTTAAGTCTATACCACAAGTACTTGCCGAGATTTAGCCGACAGCCAAAGTTACGCCAGCAAAACTCAAATAATATGGAAACTAAAAGGGCTAAAATTATTAATTGTATGGGCACATTTAAGACAAAGTAAACGCTACCTTTTTAGGTACTTTCATTCAGCTAGATTCACTTTGAATCCAATCCCAAGCAAAATCTATTTTTCGTAAATTACTCTTCTTCGGCACAAATGTGAAAAGTTGGGCACTTTTGTACTTAAAGGGCTCCAATTATAGGTATTATTCAAATTTAGAGGAAAAAAAAAGAAGTTTTGCTGGCGTACCCACACGTAACGCAATCGCATACATTTTTCTATATTATCATAAGCATTATTTACTGTGTGACTTTAAAAAACTAATGGAGTCGATTCTGATGTGCATTTTCCTTAAACTAAACCAAAATCTCTAAATTTTATGTTTCCAAGCCAATTCTATTGTTTTTTTTTTGTTTTCAGAATTGAGCGAAACTATCAACTACGTGCCATAATCATATTGAATGGTTTAAAAACGTTCTGACACAAGCAAAACGAGATACAATCAAAACTTAAATTTAGAGATTTTAGCTTAGTTTAGTGAAAATGTACAACAGAATTGGCATCAATGTCTTCATATCGTCATTAAGGTTGTGAATGTTGTGATTTGTGTGTTTGACTCCGAAAGTGCTAAAAACATAGATATAAGATCTATGGTTAAAAATGCCAAAATGCTGTCAATGTCACTGTCAACTCTGACATGAAATCCTTTCACCGCAGCATGTGCTCCTATTAGTAAATAAACTACTGGTGTAGATTCTTTAATACTTTTAATCTATAAAAATGCAGCAAGCCCACCGTCCGGGTAACCTGAAGCAGAGCAACAAGTCTCATAAGTCTCGTCATCGGTCCAAGCGGGGTATTTCAGCTGCTGTTAAAGGTTAGTGGCGACTCACTCTTAGAACTATTAATCGAAATAATGTTTTGAACACAGTTCTAAGCTTATATTTTTCAGGCAAGGTAAATGTAAAAGAGTTTGTTCGTCGCAACCGGCATATACTGAAAAAAGATGAACGACGTCATCAAGCGCTTCAGATTCGCAAGAACAAACGTGAAGAGGTTCTGTCAAAGAAACGTGCGCTGGGTGGTACTCGTAATCCACCGTTCTTAGTGTGTGTGGTGCCCTTAAACGCCCAGCTGGATGTTCAATCCGCTCTTGTAATATTAAAGACGTGTTCTGAAGGAGCGCTTGTTACTCAATCTCCTAATGGCATTTTACATGTTGGGTAAGTGTTTTTATTATTAAAAAGTGATGTTTCAGAATTAGCTATTATAACTTGAAACATGACATTCTTCTCATCATTCAACAGTATTTACTTACAATATCTATAATACTATAAAATTAAATAATTTTAAAAGGGTTTTCACAAAGCTAATTTCCAAGCCTCGGGAAGCCTCGGTAGCCTAGTGGTATGGGTAATGGACTGCTGAGACGAGGTCTCGGGTTCGATCCCAGGTTTTACCATGGCACACACCAATGACTTTTCGATGCTTTTCGAAGTTATGTGTGTATTTATCGCAGGTTTATAAGTGCCCGGTTAATGGCAATAGGCTCGCCACCTATTACATGGGGACCTAAACATAAACTGGCGAAATGTGGGTGCTAGCACCTCTGCCTACCCCTTCGGGGATATAGGCGTGAGTTTATGTTATGTTATGTTATGTTAATTTCCAAGTGTGTGCACACTCTTTCTTTATCTCTGTTTTATTGATGCGCATAAACCTTTTTAAGATATATATATAAATAATACATCAAAATTACATTAGGCTACATACTGATATTTATCACTCATTTTGTGTTTAGTCTAGAAGATGAGAATTACATTGTTAAACATAGTATGATTGCATTTATTTTTAAATATTCCAGTTTACCAAATTTCAAACAGAGGTTCTCTTTCATTTGTCCTGAGGTATACAATGATTTTGCTTTGTTGGATGCACTGAAAATTGCAGATACTGCACTCTTTATAAGCTCTGCTCTAGAAGAGCCTGTTGATGAATGGGGAGAAAAGGTCCTTGCTTTAGCAATGGCTCAAGGTATGCCTACACCTATTGTAGCTGCGATGGACATTGAAGGAGTTCATCCAAAGAAACGCACAACTGAAAAACAGAATGTGCAAAAGCTGGTATCAAAATGGCTTCCAGAAGAAAAGATAATGCAACTAGACAAAAGTTCAGACGGTTTGAACTTGTTACGTAGAATTGGCAACCAGAAACGTAACGTCATACATCACAGGGAAAAGAGACCTTATATGCTTGCTGAAGAAGTTGAATATGTGCCTGACAGTGAAGGGGAGAAAGGCACTCTTAAAATAAGTGGATATATACGTGGTATGCCACTAAATGTAAATGGTCTGGTGCACATTACTGGTCTTGGGGACTTCCAGCTATCAAAAATTGACAGCTGGCAAGAAGACCCTCATCCTTTGAATACTGGTAAAGAAAATACAAAGACTGGTGATGGAGCAATGGAAGCAGACATTACAAAATTATCCGTATTGCAAGTTGCTGATCCAGCAAAACAGGAAAGTCTTGTGTCAGAGAATGTTCCAGATCCTATGGATGCAGAGCAGACATGGCCAACTGAAGAAGACATTGAACAAGCTAATTTAGAGGTAGTAAATAATTTTCATTTTACACTTCAGGACATCATCATAATCTTTTCCAGCGTTCACATGCATGCAAATTCGACAACACCTTTTCTATATTAAAAAATAAATTAATTTAAAACTCACTTTTCAATTCCAATTTTTAGACTAAAAAGAAAAAAGTCAAGAAAGTGCCCAAAGGCTGGTCAGACTACCAAGCAGCCTGGATTGTCGAATCGGATGCCGAGGGAGGTTCAGAAGAAGATGAAAGTGATGTCGAAGAAGAAGACGAAGCATTCATGTCTTGTGAAGAAGATAATTCTGAACAAGAACAAAATGAAGAAGACAATGACTATCAATCAGTTACAGAATCAGAAATGGGTCCGACTGATGAGAAGTATGATGCAACAATTGACACTCATGAGGAACATGAAATGCTTCAAAAACTCGCAGCGGCTAAAGAAGACAAACAGTTCCCTGATGAAGTTGATACACCACAGGATGTGCCAGCGAGAGAACGATTTATGAGGTACCGTGGACTGGAATCTTTCAGAACATCTGCATGGGATGCTAAAGAAAATCTGCCTGAAGATTTTGCAAGGATATTTCAGTTTGAGAACTATGATAGAACTAGGAGGAGAGTTTTCAAGGAATTGGAAGATAGTTTGGTTAATATGGTGAGTGTTTTTTAATGATGCAAGTTATACAACAATAACTACAATACATTTTTATATTTTTAATGTATATTTCAAAATTTAATAGTATATTTAATGAATAAAGGAAGTACCAAAACAATAAATATTGTAGGACATATTACATTACACCATCTAGTCCCAAACTAAGCATAGTTTGTAATTATGGGCTCTAGAATTTGAATACCTAAATAGGATTTATTATTCTTTGTATAGGTATAACTTATAGGTTGCAAACATACATATAAGTATTATACTAATATAGGAGATTAATGTTTTAATTTCCGAAGGCATATGTATATGTATGTATATGTATGTATCTTTTTATATTAAAGAAAATCAAAGACGATTATATTACAGGGATGATTCCGTAGCAATAAAGAATACTCACATACTAATGCATATTACCTAATAGAATGCGAAATTTTTAAACAGGGGTAATTACAGCAAATTTCTGGCAATTTTTTTATAGTATGGATTCTACATCACTATTCACGTGAAAGATGTGCGACAAGACCTCTGGAAAGCCTTCTCTGATGCGAACGCAAATGCACCTCTGTCAGTCTTCGGCCTCCTCCCCCACGAACAGAAAATGTCTCTCATGAATGTGGTACTCAAGCGGACAGGTGCTAGTGACGAGCCTATTAAGAGTAAAGAGAGGTTGATCTTCCAAGTGGGATACAGGAGGTTCATTGTCAATCCTATATTCAGTCAACATACCAATGGGTCGAAGCATAAGGTTAGTAGTATAGGCAAAGTGAAAAATTATTTATTCTGTAAAGATCATTAAAACGGTACTTACAACACGTCACAACGACTTCTGTCTAATAATAAGGGATAATTAAAATAGTTATTTATGCAACTGTGGTATAATGAGGGGTATTAAAACATGAATGTGGGTTTATCACACGAAGCGAAGCTGAGTGTGATAATAGTATCACATGAGTGTTTTAATACCTAATTATACAGTTGCATACAAGACTTTATCTACACCCATGATGTGTCCTCTATAAAATAGTAAGTAAACAAAACAATTTGCAAAAATAATAGCGAAGAAAAATAGCGGGAATTCGAATTTGAACGAATAAGCTTTAATTTTTTTTTACGGCGCGCCGCCGCCGCTTTGGTGGTGCAATGCAACGCGCGTGAATGACAGTTCTTTTTTTGAAACTCATACAGATTCCACGCATCGGGCGGTAAGAATTTGGCTGTCTGATGAGTAACCCTTTGCGCGGAAGAGATTGAAAAAGCGAAAGGAGTGTTATTATGAAATTTCATACAACATTATAACACCCGTTCGGATGATATTATGGTTATTATGACATTGGATGTATTAATGTTGGCAATAAGCTAACTGTTTCAGAATCTTTTATAGAGGATTTATAGCATGGGTGTAGATAAAGTAAATTACATAGTGTATCACAAAATTAGTGTCGGATCAATAAGTGGCACACAGGTAGCACATAACCACATATGAAATTAAAAATAATATATTATTTTTCGCTTCGACCTAAATTTCATTGCAGTTTCGTAGGTAATTTTTTAAAACTTATTTTCCAAATACGATAACACTAACAGAAGTTAATATTGTTACCTATAGACACCTTCACGGATCGGACAATAGTTTTGTTACATATTGATAAGTATTGTACTGCAAAAATGTAAATTGATAAGTATTGTACTGCAAAAATGTAAATTGCATGCATAAAATATGGTGGATAAAAAAAAACTGTTTTACTTTTAAGTACGAGAGATTTTTCCAACCGGCTTCAACGTGTGTTGCATCCTTCTTTGCGCCTATTCAGTTCAGTCCATCATCTGTACTTTGTTTCAAGGTAAGTTAAGCATAATGTTATTTGACTGACTTCTAGAAACTACTAGTCTCAAAAAGAAGAACTTCTAGGCCGCCCTATGCCTCATGCGTGTGGATGCATGCGGGTACATGTTTCGTGCAAACAATATTAAGCGAATTTCGTGCATAAAATACATACGATTTGCACGAAGCAGTTTGCAGTGCAGGCGCCTGAATTCGTGACATGCATAAGGCAACGGACGCTGTTAATTCTAGTAATTAAAACACTTAATTCTATTATAAAGAACAGCAAATAAATAATTCTGTTCACAAAACAAAAATATGACTTTCTACTGGCGTGTGATGTCATCTAAAATACTTGTAAAGATTATCAGGTTTATTTTCCTAGTATAGTTCAACTTGATCGCTACAATTAGTCATGTCTATTTTAACTACTGTAATGCTTTTCTACAGGAAAAGAAAAATACAAACTTGCAGCTTATAGCAACAGGCGTGCTACTGTCATGCAATCCGGATAGATTGATTATCAAGAGGATCGTGCTTTCAGGACATCCCTATAAGGTAAGAACTCCACGTAACTTATATCATTTCTTCCGTTATATGGCGGCAAACCAATAGGATATCCATTCTCGTTTACTTAACTGGCTGTGCCCCACGGTTTAGGGATGCACGAAATGTAGTACCATTATAATGGTTTGAATCGATTTTTGCATCATAATGCTTTGAATGGATCTTAAGACTTTTGTTTAAAGAATTATATTAGTAGTAACCGAAATTAATAATGGGGAATATTAGTAATTTCGGTTACTAATATAATTCTTTTGGGGTATTATAGTTCTTGAAGGGTAAAGACCCTTCCAGCTAAGCTAAATAGAGTGAGTTCACGTCGGTAGTGTAATAGCCAGTAGGCCCGCCATGAAACGCACTTATCCCGCAATCGGGCGCGAAGACGGCACATGATGACTAAACCCAACCATGAAACGACCTGAAATTGCAAAAATCTGAATTTTACCAGCCCGCTAAAAAAACATTCAAATGAAAACATGCTACCATACGACTTATTCCAAAAGGTCGAAAGGTAATCATAATCCAATATAAAGGAATGTATTTATTAATATGTTGATTTATAATAGTTCATTTTTAATAAAAATATATTGTTTGATTTGGTCCCGATCATACTGTATGGCCCCGAATGACCAACAGAAAGAAATCCGAAGTAACTTCATGGTACCTAACCGACACTTCTTTCGATGGTTCGTGCGAACCTACAGGTTCCGAAGGTTACGGATCGTAGGCCTACAGGATCCGAACCCGGGTATTGCAGCAAGCACTAGGGACTTATTATTAAACTACCTGCATAAAGTTTTTTTTTATAGTCTTCATCTTACTCTTAATCTGAGCGCCAATCAGGGTTGTCTCCAAACTTGCACTTTGGAGCTTGAGCTGCGTTCCCCTACTCCTCCTTAATTTGGTTTGTTTGACTCTTAACCAAAGCGAAAACCGTCTGACCTTCCAACTCTTAGAGAAAAACCTGCGCCTGAGCCTCGTACTTTAATCAGCAGGTGAGGTTGGCTTGGACCCTGGAGATCTTGGAGGGTCCAAATACACCCTAGAGGTAGAGTAATTAATTTCATTTTGTTTTTTTTATAGGTTAACAAACGGTCAGCAGTAATCAGATTCATGTTCTTCAACCGCGAGGATGTGGTATACTTCAAACCTTGCAAGCTTAGGACGAAATATGGATGCATTGGACATATAAAGGAACCTTTAGGTAAGCATACGAATCTTGTTTCATTTTTGTGAGTGTTGACTGCGCAGAAGATTATATTAAGACAGGCATACTTAAAAAAAACGATCTACTTGCTATAGTTGGCTGGTTATTGGTAAGTTTGATAACATTTGCGGAATAGAATAGAAGTGAATAGAATTTCGATCGTGCTGATCAGCGGTAAGGTAGTGTACGAGGGCCACACCGAAAAGATCGGGAATGGAATACTTTTGAATAAATTAGACTTAAAATCTTTTTGGTATTTGAAATTTTGTGCTCTTCCAAACTCAATTCTATTTTTGAAATTAAAAAAATAAATAATACAAAAGAGTCGTAGCTATTTCAAATTGACAAGTCAGTGTGAAAATGGAGCTTATGCGGGAACATTTCCGTGCGATAATTTTTCACAACTTTCGCCGAGGTTTATCCCAAGAACAATGTCTTGCCGAGCTTGTTTCTATTTATGAACTTGAAGCACCTAGTAAAACGACTATATATCGCTGGTATTCTGAGTTTCGTCGAGGACGTTCTTCTCTTACCACAGTACTTTCTACTGGTCGGCCAAAAACAGCGGTAACACAAGAAAACGTCGATGCTATACGCCAATTAATACAAGAAGATAGGCATGTGACATACGAGCAGATACGGGCTTCTCTCAGCATTGGTATGACAGCCATTCAAACAATATTAGACGATGAACCGGGTGTCAGAAAGTTAGTTTCCCGCTGGGTGCCCCATCGTTTGACAGAAGAACAGAAGTCGGCTCGTGTTAATTGGTGTCGCTCTGCTCTGCAACGGTTCGATAGAGGGAGCTCAAATGCAGTTTACAATATCGTCTCGGGTGATGAATCGTGGATATATTCATATGAGCCCGAAAGAAAACACCAATCGGCTGTTTGGGTCTACGAAGGTGAGGTCAAGCCAACAAAAGTTGTGCGCTCTCGTAGCGTGTCGAAAAAAAAGGTGGCTTCGTTTGTGTCGAAAAAAAAGGTGGCTTCGTTTGTGTCGAAAACCGGACATGTGGCTACGATTCCTTTACAGGAACGAAGAACGGTTACTGCTAATTGGTACACAACAGTTTGTTTGCCGGAAGTCATAAGAAAACTTCGTAAAAGTAATCCGAATCGTCGCATAATCCTTCACCACGATAATGCGAGCTCCCACACCGCTCGGCAAACGATCGCATTTTTAAATCAGGAAAACGTGGAATTGATGGACCATCCTCCATACAGCCCTGACCTGAGCCCCAATGATTACTTTACATTCCCAAGAACTAAAGATTTGTTACGTGGTCAACGGTTTCAAGGTCCAGAAGAGGCAGTCGAAGCTTACAAATCGGCCGTTTTGACTATGTCCATTTCAGACTGGAATTACTGTTACAATAATTGGTTTGAACGAATGCAAAGGTGCATCGATTGTCACGGAGAATACTTCGAAAAGCAATGAAAATAAATGTTATTGTAATATCTTTCTAGTTTTTTCTATTCCCGATCATTTCGGTGTGGCCTATGTAAGGGCAGAAGGGTAAGGGAGGGAAAAGGTGAGAATTAGATAAACGAAAGGGCTTGCAGTTCGTCTTATACACCGGCAATCCCAAGGCCCACACCGCACTTGCGACCAGTCGCATGCTGCGCGGTTTCATATTTATATAGACATGCAGCCAGCTGGATACGGCCAGCCGCAAATGCGTTTTACCTCTAAATCCACAAACCGTGGGTTGATATTAAGTAAACGCTAAGATAAACCAAATCATGTGAAGAATAAGCGTTGGTAGCTTAGTGGTTAAGGTGTCGCCCTTACGACCGAGAGGTCCCGGGTTCGAATTGATCCTGAACCCATTCCTAACATAAGCAATTTAGCAGTCGAATGATCTACCGCTACGCCAGAGTAGCGGTAGATCATTCGACTGCTAAGTCAGAGGTCGCAGGTTCGATTCCCGCTCGTTGTAAATATGTATATTTGCATTGGTTTGGGTGTTTCTATGTGTAATATGTATTTATTTACAAAAAAGTACCTATCTAAGTATGGTGTATCCGCATTCTAGAACCCATATGACATACTCTGCTTAGTTCGGGTCTAGATGGCGCTGGTCTTAGAATATTTATTTATTTATTAGCTTAGCTGGTCATGGTTAGGAAAAATACTAGTAATTTTGGTTACTAATATTTCCTATCCATAATTTGGTTTATCTTGGTGAGCAAACCCCGGGCTTTAAAGTGCAAGCTTTGCATGCAACCGGTATCGGCGTTTGGATGATTATTTTATTTGCTTACTGTACTTCCCGGGTCGTCTTGGCATATTCATGCTGCGAAAAGCATTGCTTTACCAGTTATAGGACTTTTTAATTTTCCCTACAGGTACCCACGGGCACATGAAATGCGTATTCGACGGTCAGCTCAGATCCCAGGACACCATACTGCTGAATCTATACAAGCGAATGTTCCCCAAGTGGACCTATGAGAATTGCATTGTCACTGATAAAGCAAATAAAGATAAGGACATGATGGAGTGATGTAGACAATAAATAAATTTGTTAAAATTGTTTGTATTTTGATTTAAAGACTAGCTTATAGTTTTGAGCTCCCGTTTAACCCGTATATGCCCGTAATTTATTGAGTTTCAAAGAATGTATGGTGATCTATCGAATTTGTTGATATTTATGATTAGCGGGGGATTTCCGCACGACAAAAAAAAAAAAAAAAAGGTACTGCGCCGCTCCCTTGGGTAGTAGCGTGATGATATACAGCCTATGTCCATAGAGGATAGTGTACCTTTTAAATGGTGAAAGATTTTGGCCAATATGGGCAGTGGTTCCGAGGAGTATCCTCAACATATAAAAAACCAAATTCAGCCTCTCTTTATAATATTATTATTATTTCCTATAGATAGTGTAGACTACTACATACCAGTACTATGGAAATACATAAATCAGTGACGTTGAGGAACAGCCTCACGCCGTATTCTGTATACTACTTAGAAACATGCAACATTTTTTTTTTATTTAGGACATGTCAATTTGACTTCACCTCGCCTGATGGTAAGCTGAAGGTAAAGTCTCAAGAAAGAGGGTCACCATTACACCACGTACCATGTTAACAATGGTGGCACTCAGCTTGACGGCCTCATCAGAAGAGGATTGTCGTCGCAGCACCGCATGACACCCACAGGTCCCACTAGTGCTGCGACCACAATCCCCCTGCCTGCCTATGCACTTGCTGACCCCTGAACGCAATCAAACCGAAATTGGATTACTATGGAGGGTTTCTCGCAATCGTGTGGTACTCACCCGGCCGAATTTTGTGACAAATTTGTGTCATACAATTTCTACCACCATACCACATAACAACACTAATGACGGTTTTAACTTACGCTTTTCTTTCATCCTAATCTATACTATTATAAAATCGTGAATTAGCTGTGTCTGTACATTGGAGATATTAGAAAAAAAAAAACTTGTGTTATGAGTGCTTTTATTTTACAAAAAAGAGCCATAAGGATAATAGTACGCATAAGACAGGACGAGTCATGTAAGACCCACTTCAAAGATTTGGGCATATTAACTGTTCCCAGCTTGTATATTTTGGTATTGTTGACCAATTTTGCAAAGCACATACAAGAACATGAATCAGACGATGAGAGCTGAAGAGCAAGAGAGAATACACGTAGAATTTTTTTTTTTTTTTTTACGTGCGGAAATCCCTTCGGATACTATAACATCTTGACATTTTGATTCTATTAGACTTTTTTTATCGAATTTATATTGACATCAAATTTCATATTATAGGTATTATTTTTCTTTGACATTAATTTATTGTAATTGTGTTAAATATTTTCCAATTGTAAATTATTCATAATGTTGTAAATGCTTTGGTTTATTTTTATTTTTAATTTTTGAAACACAATGTAAAAGTTGTTAATGAATAAATACTGAATATGCACGATTCTGAACACAAAAATATTTTGTTCGGAATTCTTGTATTTTATGACCAAAAAACGATAACCGACCTCCACGCGGGCACCAGCTAGTGTGTTATATAAATAAGCATCAAAGTTAAACTATCGAAAATAAGTAGATGGGGATCAGAGAGAATAAATGTTTGATGAATTTTATTGCTGCTTCTGTGCTGATAGTCATGATGTGGTCTACAATGAAACACTCTTGCATAGAAGTAACGTATTCACTCGAGACTTTAAGTCCCAGGTAACTTCAAACACAAAGGTAGGAAGTTCCACTTCTTGACTGTACGCACAATGAACGTGTTCCCAAAACGTTTCGTGCGTACGAATGAAAGTAGCAGTTCGACTCGGTCAAGTGACCGGATAACTGATGTCAAAACGTTCAATCAAATTAAGCGAAGTTATCCATTATCGTGGTAAAAACCTGCTACCTGTTTGGAAAAAATAAAGATTGAATAAAAGAGTAATAAATAAAAAAAATTGAGCTTTATACTTCAACGAATTTATACACCTTTACTACCTGTTACCTGCCCAAGTAAACACAACCCAAACCCTATAGTCCCTGGTCGTTCTTACCTGTATAGGGGAGATGCACAGAAAAACTTTCGGCTTTTATAAAATAGGTAGGTAACGAGCGAGCATGTTGCCGGCCCGCCGAGCCCGCAACATGCTCGCCACGCGTCGCAGGCGACTCAGGCGCCGGAGGTCGCTTAACGACCTCCGTCCTCCATGAGCCTGGGGGTGGCAGGTGAGGCCGCCTGTCACCCCAGCAGAAGCAGGCCGGGACGTTAGGGCGACTAGCGCCCCTCCCCCAAACCAGGGCAAGACGGGGACACCGTGGTTCCCAAACCCGAGGGGGCCATTTCGAAACCGGAGATGGCCCAGGGTCAGTCGGGATGCGAGGGATATGCTCTATGGGCAACCTTACACCCAGGCGGCTGTAGACCCGAGACGGCGTGCGGTTTTAGTCGGTTCAAGCCCGACATAACCCAGCGGTATCCGAGGGGATTTCCGCACGAAAAAAAAAGGTATCGAAGGTCTGGCCGTCGTGGGCTCTTAGTCTATAAGTACATAGAGTAAAACAAAAATGCACGGCACTGGACTAGGCCGGCCGTTTGGGTTTGGTCAACAGAGCGTTAGTATCGCTAGACTGGTTCTCGAAATACCCTAGTATGTATAGATTCTGGTTTAACGAAATAAAAGCCATAATACGTTTCCACATCTTTATTGACACATGAAGCGCGAGGCCTACGCACAGTGAACATCAGGGTAGCAATCTCATCGTCACTAACCTAACATTAACATGGTAATCTCATAGGGCAGTGAAACGATTATGAAATATTGGGTTTATAACACATTATAAATCGACAAAGTTACGTAATCTCATTTTTACACTAAAACATTGTGGTCACCGGTAACCACCCATTATACGTTTTAACATATCTGTTTAATCTCGTTTGGTTTTTACCTTTTGACAACGAACAATATCGCCCGTGACTCTCAAGGTTTTGAATACCGCGTCGCATATAATCTCGAATGGTCAAAACGTAATTGGAGTCACCGGTGACCTCAAAATAAATTATTCACTGTGTTCGCCGCAATTTCCGCACATATATATTTTACAATGAAATTAAGTTTGTATATAAAAGGTAGTTCAATTATAAATCCTTAAAAAAATATTTTAATGGATGGATCGTGTGAAAGTGGATATAGACAGAAAGGGACTAAAAGGACGAGAGCGTCTTCTGACAGGAAAGTATGGAAGGAAATGTCATATTGCGCCAACTCCAATTAATGTAACAAGGGCAGGTTAATGATGATGATAACGATAATCGAGCTACAGCAAGTTCGCTTCTATTGATAACCATGTATCAATCGATATCGATGCTCAAGCGTTCAAATCAAAAGGAGACCTATTGAGTGGTGATACGGCATATAATAGAACACGTATCGAAATAATAATTCTGTAAGTAAGCGACGCTTAAAATACAGATTAATACAGTTATTCTGTAATATCTCTTAACATAACCTAAAATCTTTGTCGACTTATACTATATTATACAAAGTAAACAAAACTTGCAGAGAACGAACATATTAATTCAATAGTACAAAAAATAGTGTTACCTTTATGAAAAAAAAAAACAAAACAATTCATTGCATTCTCTGCGATCGTGCTAACACGAGCATATTATTACAATAATATATTATTAATAATAACTATTAATGAATGGAAACAAATTGTACTATTCGGTGTGATAAGTGGAAATTATACGACTTAAATAACGAACATTAATTTTTTAAGAGTATTTTCACGCAGTTCCTGCTGCTTTGTCAAATTGAACCTTATCATTGTATAAAACATAATTTAACGAAGGAAAATTTTCGTCTTACTATAATTTATTCAGATATTGCTATGGAAAAAAAAAAGATAAAATACCTATAGTAAAAAAATACATATAAACGTATTTTTTTTTACTATAGGTATATTTTATTATTATATTTGCAACACTTTAAGCATCCTTATGGATATTAACCAATGAATGAACATTCCCTCCGAAACTGCATATGACTTCTAACTAAAAATCCTAGCATTGTCATTACAGTATTTTTGGGTCGCGAACGATGAAAGTATCTTCATCATAATTCGACTCCTGAATAAGGAACGTAAGGTTTTTGATTGTTTTCATCTCTCTCTAGTAGAATGTTATTGTGGCATTTCCGACTGTGGTCAGCTATTATCCCAAAACAATTATTGTTTAGTCATAATATTGATCTTCGGAGTCATTTTACTTATACTGTAATGAGCAGAATCTCTGTACCACATTTTCCACTTATGTATTTTTGTTTGTGTGTGTACATATTTTTTTAAAATTTTATTGTCTGTCGTAATTACTTTTACTGTAGATAGTTTTGGTGCTAATATAGCTCAATAATTACAACTAAGAGTTTTATGCTACGGGAATAGCATAATAGCAACATTTGTTGAATTATTGAAATTATCTATAAGTGACAGTTCAAGTTCAGTGTTGCCCTTTTCTAAATTACGAATTTCTCCGAAATATTATAAAAAAAGATTTAAGTATAAACATACTACCTTATTACATATTAGGATGATAATATTTGACCACAAATTTAATAAGTTTATTTAACTGTTGTTATTGCGGCAGTATTGTTTGGGCGTATACCATATACATTCTATTTTTATGCTGTGTAATATATACATTTTAAGAGCTTATACATTTCATTTGTAACTATTTGCAATCATCGCTCTTCAGAATTTTGCCGCGGACTACTTATAACTATTAACCCCTAGCTATAGTAGTTGACTAGAAAAATAAATCGATTGCAGAAACAATAAACTAAAAGTCCGCAACATTGAGAATGTTGCCATGTAAAAAGCAATACCATAAAGTTCTTTTTTTATTCACAAGTACATTTTATAATAAGTACCTATACGTCAGCAAGTATATCAACTCTTAATCAGACAGCAATATCTGAATGTATTATAAAAAAGACAGTCAATATTTTAAAATGAGAATTCAAAAATAAGTGTATCAAGACATGAGTTTTATTCTAATGACTTGAATTTTTCTTTATTTGACATAGTTTCAATGTAACTCGACAGACGACGCATTCACACAATCAGTTCATTTAGGAATTATACCAATTTCATAGGACTACTGGACTAATAAAGAGATTTCCAGCAACTATAATTAATCAAACAATATGAATTACCAAAAAAGTATAAGTACCAAGAGTAATTGACCCCACACACACCGAAATAATTTGTTTCATGCGTAATGGTTGCTAATAGCGACTACGCGTGCATAACGGTCGATAATATTCACTACGCACGCATAATGGTCGATAATGTCCACTCCCCACGCATGCGTAATGGCCGGTAATGTTCATTTCGTCGTAATTGTTAATTGTTGACAATTTCCACCACGCGTGCGTAATGGCTAACAGTGTTCATCACGCATGCAAAATGTATTAATATCTAGGAAGAATATTGCTATTTCTTAATAGTCCTTTAAGTACCTTGCACCAGGTTATGGGCCACGTGCTTTATATCAGCAAAGCCTATAAGTTCTAAAAGGTAATAGTTGTAATCCCTGTTTCGACGTAGTTATTAAGTGAATGGTCATTTTGTTACGTCCGTGGTGTCAATCACAGTTGATAACTTCACAGTACAATTTATATGATATAACTATAAGGCTGTCAATCTCATATGAACATACATTGCTTTCTAATTTTGCTTGCCATACGTAAAAAAATGTGTATACAGTCTACTCCACCTGCCGGTTTCCATTAGACCAATAAATTCTAGAGAAATCTCAACATCAAAATCTCATTAAAATTTAAAATAAAGCAAAATTAATTGAAAATATTAAGATGTTAAATAGCAAAAAGTTGAAATTTTTCGTCGTAATTTTTAGTATCTAACCTAAATAGGTACAACGTTATCGCAATACACGTAGTTATTACCTTACACAATCTATGTTCGAAGCGCCGCCGTAGCCACATCAATCTTTATTGTTTAAAATTATCTATAGAATTGTATTTATGTCTGGTTTTACTAAAAGTATCTATATTTTTTTCAAAGGCATGTATTTCACAATACGGTAGGTAGGCGTGACTGCTTTGTCAAAATTCGAAATTCTTTTTTTGAATTGCGCGCTAATATCTTTCATTTTGACAGCTTACTTATTTTTTTACAGTGGGCAGAAATGTTTATGCTTTGGGTTTTTTATTGCGTCGTTTCTTCGTGTCCAAGGGGTCGGTGGGCGACGGTTTGGCGCTGGTTGTGTTGGGTGACACACCGGATTTGTTATAGAGGTTATTGAGGAACTCTTCGAGATTAGGATCGTGACTGTAATTCAAATAAATAGTGTTAATAATAGATAAATGAGGACTGAAATGAGAACTATGAGTAATGGCGTCTGTGGCGTAGCGGTAGTGCATTCGACTGCTACGACTGTGCGGGTTCGATTCCCGCTCAGTGCAAATATTTATATGCATGAATATGTCTATTTGCATTGGTCTGGGTGTTTCTATGTATAATATGTATGTATTTACAAAAAAAAGTATGTAAGTTTGTTTATCCGCATTGTGGAACCCATAACACAAGCTAGTTAAACTATGCTTACTTTGGGTCGAGAAAGTGCTGTGTAGAATGTCGTAGAATATTTATTTTATTTATTTATTTAATATACAGGAAGCTGATTGAACTAGTAAAGTACTGGAGACATAAATGTTGAACAAACGTTCAAAAGTTCGGGCATATTTACTAACTGGCCAATCTAAAAACCAATAAAAGAAATGACATGAGCAGTTTGAGCCCGTGATTAGTTTTATATATCTATGATTGATTGATTATTATACATGACTAGCTGTTGTTGTAGAATTCTGAATTCTCGCAACCCATGGGAACCTATTCCCGGGATAAAAGTAGCCTATGTTTTATTCCGGACTATAATCTATCCCTGTGCCAAATTTCAGCCAGATCCGTTCAGCCGGTTTTCCATGAAAGAGCAACAAAGTTACTTACATTTAACTCACAAACTTTCGCGTTTATAATATTAGTAGGATGTACGTACCCGGTAGAGGGTCGCTGGTTGATGTCGGAGGCGGCGGCGGCCTTGCTCCCGAGCACGATCCTATACTGCACTACATGGCAGTCGGGCCTCAGTTGTTTCAGGTTCTTTTTCTGTCCAAACAATTTTTTTGGAAGTTTTAAAAATGTTGGTGGTTTTAGAAGCCCGATAATGATCTTCGGGGTCCTGCTGATTGACGGACGAGGCTCTGGTGCAGGCTTTCGTCTCGAGGAAGGGAGGTCACACGGCAGCCACTCCCATGAAAACAGTAAAACGCAAAAGGAGTAAGCGGACCGGGCTCAGAAGTGAAAGTCTCGGATGTAACCGGATGATGGAGATGACTCTTTCTCTATATAAAAATTAATTATGCCAAATTTTATACTCCTCAGTCTGCAAAAAGTGGTATCTAAATTTCTGCTCTACGTATTAATATACTTTTAACCCTCTTTCTTGAGCTTTACGGAACAGTGAGAGCAATCTCGAATCGACAGGCTGAGATTTTTGGAAAACTCTCAGTAATATTGGTGGATAAAGTGCTACGACGGCTATATATTCAAAAACATAGCTGGCTGAATGTGAACTAATTAATAAACGCCTCTGCCTACTCCCTTGGCCAATACAGGCGTGAGTGTCTGTATGTATTATATATACTCACCTGACAACTTGCCCACTGCGTGATCTGGTACACGGCTCCGTCCATGCACGCGTAGTACATTACGAGTAGTCCCATCATACTGGACTCTGCCCATATGTCACCCTTAAACATTTAATTACATATGTAAAATTCGAAAAAATCAATCAATTTAGTCATTTTCAACAGCTATGGTCACGGAGAAGAGATAAAATTAAATTTCGAAGTAATTCAATTGATTTAAATCGGAAAAAGTGAAAATATACGACGGGACTTGACCCCGCGACGCGTCCCCCCACAGGGGGAATGCTCTGAGCTACCTGGATAAGTCCTCGATTTTCGAAATTCTCCGATACATTACGTCTTGGGGCGATGTTAGAAGTACATTTTTTTTCCAATTTAAATCTGATCGTAATTTCGTAAACTAACATCAAATAGATCGCGATAGAATTCGTTAAAAATAGTTTTATTTCAATGTGTGACATTCGCGTAAACTTTTTTTTTGTTTTTATATTAGTTCCGTCAATTGACTGCACCCCGTTGGATGGTAAGAAGCTAGGGTGAAGTCCAGAAGATATGGGCCACCATCCCAGATGCTGACGATCCTAAAATGTTAACCCCTACCTTGACGGCCTCAAAAGATGCTTTTTTACGCCCCGCTTGAAGAACCCGGGATTGTAAGAAGAGTTCCGACAGTATTAGTTGAAAAAGGTTCAAAGTATTAATGTAAGGGATTTAGGAGCAGTTGTAGGCCCAACAAAAAATGGATCGAATGCGTGAAAGAGGATATGGCAAGGGAATGACTGATGAGATGACGAGTGAAATGAGCGTATTGGGCTGGCAGATGATGATGATGATTATTGTAGGTACCTCTTTGGCGGAGTGCCTGATCTTGCACTGCACGCAGTAGCGCGCCGCGTAGCACGGCCGGTCCGTCAGCACGCGCTTGTGGCGCCGCCCGCAGTTCGTGCACCTGCAACCGACATGCGACACCCCGCTTAGACACCTCGCACATACACTTATATCCCACACTAGCACACTAGAGCTACCCTCGCCTCCCTTCGGTTTATATAATGTTCCTTTCAAATGATGAAACAATTTTGCCAATAGTTAAGTGCAGTGGTTTTTTTTTAATTTAGGACACGTCAATTTGACTTCACCTCGCCTGATGGTAAGCTGGAGGTACAGTCTCAGGAAAGAGGGTCACCATTACATACACGTACCATGTTAACAATGGTGGCACTCGGCTTGACGGCCTCATCAGAAGAGGATTGTCGTCGCAGCACCGCGTGACACCCACCGGTCCCACTAGTGCTGCGACCACAATCCCCCTGCCAGGCTATGCACTTGCTGACCCCTGAACGCAATCAAACCGAAAGAAAACTATGGAGGGTTTTTCGCAATCGTGCACGATGGTACTGTGGTGTGCGACCTCGTTCGACACACCACGGTTCGTTTACCTGGCCATCATGTGTCAGAGTTTAAAAATAAATACTTTGTGATTCAAATTTAGCTTAGGGAAGAAAAAACAATTGCTGCGTGGAGCTGCATTCGGCTGTGCGGCTGACAGCGGGCGACTTGACGCGCCGCCCGGGTCCGCCGGCCGAAGAGAAGATATAAGTGTATTAAATTTAGGCTCAGTCCTTGAGCGGAGTTCGCGATTCCCTAGTTCGCATAAATATAAATATATACGCGTAAAAACCTCCCTAAACCCGATAAAGGAAGCTTTGTTGAAATAATAAATGATCATATAAATATCTTCACTTGTGTTTATCTTATTATCAACACGAGGTATTGTGGCGTCCAACCCCCGGACGCTACAGTACCTACCCGGCCGAATTTTGTGACAAATTTGTGTCATCAAATTTCTACCACCAGTAATTCTCCTCCAGTAATTAATCCTGGTTCCGAAGATTACCCCAAACATATAAACAAACTCACAAAATGTGGCCTCCCTCTTTATAATATTAATAAAGATGGATCGGCCTACCTAACCTCCACTGAGTTGATACTTTTATGGCGTTTCGAGGTTCAGTGTAGTAAGTCAATATATTATAATACTTGGCCCGATTTTAATTGTTAGTAAACAATTAAGTGCTGTTTTATCTATATATCGCTCGTATGGATCATACTGCTCCTGTAACTCCATCTTGTCGTGTAGTTGCGCCAGCAGCTGGCTGAGCTCGTCCCACGTGGCGCTCCTGTAGGGATCTCCCTAAAGGATTACCTGATGGTGTTGGCAGCGAACTCCATCTTATCGTGTAGTTGCGCTAGCAGCTGGCTGAGCTTGTCCCACGTGGCGCTCCTGTAAGGATCTCCCTAAAGGATTACCTGATGGTGTTGGCAGCGAACTCCATCTTATCGTGTAGTTGCGCCAGCAGCTGGCTGAGCTCCCCCCACGCCGCTTCCACGTGGCGCGACTCCAGCGCACGCCGCTCGTATGCCTCACGCCGTTCCTGGTGGTCAATTTATTTGAGCTTGAAATGGTGAAAATTCCTGTAGGTGGAAGATACCAGACCGCCGAGTTGAAGACACACTTGTTTACTAGCTAGTAAGAGGTAGTTGGCTGGCGAGCTACATTAGCTCTGATTGGTGTATTTGAAATCGAAGTAGCGAATACGATATCATTTTTTTGGTAGATATACTGCTTTGTTCCTTTCCCCGATAGAGTTTGAAGCTTGCAAGGCGACGAATAAGGAACCAGAGAGGACTAATTTAGTTAACAAATGTTTCCCTTCCCGCATAAGCATCGGGGAGCGCGTAACGATCTACGGCCTTTAAGAGTATGTGGTCTGGTCATGAGGGTAATCATCCTCATGGCCTGAGCCCATGCTCATGGCTGTCCGCCGTCCTAGCAGAGGCATGCGGAAGATTGTAGCATGTTATGTTCTGTACACATCGGCCTAAATGAAGCAAGAAGCACGACTCCTCGCAATACAAGGCAAACCGCTAAAGCAGTAGGCTTCCTGGGTCATCCATAGGCACCTATGACAGAACACTGAGTGATTCATGAAGGTCTTCACAGAAAAGAAACAAAGGTGCGTGTCGTGTTTTAAGGAACTTACCGGCTCCCCTATAAGGTCGAAGGCGTGTTGTAGTATTTTGAACGCTTCCTCAGCGCCAGGCTGTTGATTTTTGTCTGGGTGCACTAAGAAAGCCTGCCGTCTGTAGTATCTCTTTATTTCTTCATCTGTACACGTCACGCTAACACCTAATATACTGAAAATAGAGAGGCATATACATTATTATCCTGTTAACCATACAATGTCCAGTGATGTCCTGTGCCGTCATTATCCAGAATGTCCATTGCTATCATTGTCCAGAATGTCCAGTGCTGTCATCGTCCAAAATTTTCAGTGCTGTCATTGTTTAGAATGTCCAGTGCTATCATTGTGTATAATGTCCAGTGCTGTCATCGTCCACAATGTCCAGTGCTGTCGATATTCAGAATGCCCAGGGGGTAATGGACATTCTATGGCCCAAAGTCCTTAGTTTTTTGCCACCAGATCGTTGGTTCATCTAGTAGGAGGTGGTTGATGTATACAAAGAGTGATCCGAGCATGTACAGTTCGATAAAGGAACTGGCTTATATCATAGCGAAATCAGTTGCCAAATAACGAAATTGCTATCGAAAACATTTCTGAATGTTCTTGAATGTAGTAGGTCCAGACAAATTCCTGTATAAAAGCGACCCAACACACTGGATTTAACGGATTCAGCCTTCTGTCACCTGGTGAAGTGTCAATTAATGGAATGACAACTTTCAAATGTGGATTTTTGGAACACAGCTGGCTGAACAGCCAATTGCATATAAAGGAAGATGAAAAAATAAAGTACCTGTAAGGATCCTTTCCTTTGCACGCTAATAGTCTCTTCATCGCTTCTTCACCGGTCGCCGGCAAAGGTATGTTGGTATTCAGCTTTGTGGAATCATTACCGTTGTCGACTTCAACTTCTGTAGAAAGGTAAACAATTTATAATATTTTTGGTTTTTGGGGCCCGACCCAACCTCACCTGCTGCTCCATAGCTATCGCGTGTGGGCCGCAATGCTATGAAAATCATCATCATCATTTTCGCGGTAGTCCTGATCGCATCCGCGGCTCTCATCTCGGAGTCCAGGGTTCGCTTTCCGACATTTACTTCATTTCGCACGTTCTTGGGCATCCATGGTAGTGAGACCATTGTCTTAAATGTGTGTTGAAAATTATGACCAATCACGTCACTACTTTGTGACGCAGATTTTGGCGTCATTCGATTACATAATACGATGTTCAAGAGCACTTCCACTTCATTCTACTTCCCGTGGTCAAGGTAACCGCTTACTATAAAAACTTTGTGATCTTACAATTCAGCCAAATTAGTAAGTATTTCCTATCCTTTTAGATAGGCTTTGGCAAAGTGTTTTACCGTAAGTTTACTTTCTATATGCGTTGGTGAAAGTTCGCTTAAAAACAATGCATGTGTCTATGGTAATGTATGAATAATGATAAAAGTAAAAGGATTTATATAGTGCGTGACTGTTGTTATAATTTCTGGGTTATATTTCTAGGTGTTGGGTTCAAAAAATCTCATGTCACTGGTTTTAAACTTGAAAACCTCGCCTAGAGCACGAAGACGACGCGACGCACAGTGGTCCGGATTTATAAAAAGTGGACATAGAATCATAACTATCAATTTCACTTAGGAAAAAACTGCTTTGGATAGAAAATTTGACGCCGAATAATATTTATACTACAATTTTTCTATAAAATTACTCTTTTACATCTACAAAAATATTGAAGAAAAAAAAATGTATCGGAGGAAATCTTAGTGTTCTGACTTTATATACTTTTTAGCACCTATGATCCTTATTACAAGAAAATAAAAATTGCTTGCGTATCCTTATGCCTACGCGCCTACGATACTTTTAAGTTCAGAATTTTAATCTTACCTTTTTTAAACCATTTCAATTTCCTCCAAAACCCAAGTTTTGTATGTCCAAACTTTCTATCAATATACATCAAGTATTTGTTATCACCTATCTTGCTTATGTAGTCCTTACTACTGCGCCAAACTGCTTGAGAACTCACATATGTCTGTGTGAACACTGATGTACACCTGAATAAACAAGAGAGCTATTGAAGAAGCATGATTACATTGCATAGTATAAACTACAGTTATTTTAACTGGAATCAACTACCCAATGATGTTGTGACTGCTACTTCAGTGAACAGTTTTAAAAATAGACTGGACCACTGGTTATAGACAAATAGATTTTGTGACTCTAAGAACAAATTTACTGTACTGAACTTTGCTGAACTTCAACACAAGACAACATAGACACATCAACTATAAGCTGCTCGTCTATAATTCAGTAGTAATAAAAAGAATTAGGGCGCATTTTCACGACTCAATTCTTTCACAATATGTGTGCAGGTCCCAGGTGCTATTCCGGGTCGAATCTATTATTAGGAAGATCGGAAAATTCTCAGTAGCACAGTCAAGCCTGGTAGACAGTTGAAGGCTCGTCTACTTTTACATGTAACCGAAAACAAAGTAGACAACATGTGGGTGGAAGTGCACTACTCCTTATAGGGATTCAGGGATATATATTTATAAAGTAATCAAGAATAGTAAAGTAAGAGGAAGTTTGTAACAAATTTTGTTACTTAACAATTTTTTCAAATATATTTTTAAGCGGCGATAGCCTAATGGCGTACGTAACGGACTGCTGAGACGAGGTCTCGAGTTCGATCCCCAGTTGGTCCGGGCACACACCTCTGACTTTTCGTAGTTATGTGTGCATTAATAAATGTTAATTATCGCTCGCTTAATAATGTACCCGGTAGATGGCAATAGGCTCGCCCCCTATTACATTGGGACCTTAACATAACTGGCGAATCGTGGGTGTGTAATACACCTCTGCCTACCCCTTCGGGGATACAGGCGTGATGTTATGTATATCTTTTTAAGGTAACAACCACAACTCAAACAAAACTAAGGAATTTGAAGGTGGGACGGATCATAAGATTTTGTAAAGAAACAGGTTCGACAGAAGCAAAAACTTAGATGCAATGTTCATAGGTTGGTGCAGGGTAGAGATATGAGCTTATCTCAAATTTGAGAATGCTGTTTATTTGAATGAATTCTCATCGCCAATCCAGTCTTAGTTTTACATGCAATCTAAATAAGTTTGAGTCAGATTATAAATTAATGACGAACCACACAATTTGATTGATTTCCTTATATGAAAGGACAATAACTATCAATACCTTGAGGCAATAACAAAATTAATGAATATCACACAGGAGTATTGTCTCATTGTTTACAAATCATACTGGTTCATGATCAAGAGATGTTTTTATTTTCCCTATATGCACAAGGATTGGAGTTTCTAATCTCACCAATGAAATTTTATCATATTTTTTTTTAAGAATTTCAGACTGAAATGTTTAAAGTAATTTGATAAGACCTAAATTTGTATTGGGACTCTTTTTTTAGCTTTGATCTGCCAAAGCTTGAATTTTCCTTCCCACCACTTACATTGTCCACTTCATTTTGCTTGTATTGTAATACCTAACATTCTAACTTTTTCCTCTTTCGACAGCATTTCCTCAAGTTTATTATGCTGCGGCGTAGTTATTTTAACGTTGTTCCATTTTGACTCACCAAATCTACTTACTACATTGCAAAGCTGCAATATGACTGCTTCCTACTAAAGAATCTACTTTTGATATGCTTGGTAAATTTTAAAAGAATCATGTCACTTATGTTGACTGTGTTAACATAATAATATAAGTAAAAAAATGGTATCAATTGTAGAAAATTTACTTACAAATCAAATGATAGATGAAAACTCATGCGGCATATATCAGAGAGGAGAAGAATGAACCACACAAAAGCCTTCCATGTAGCACCTCCCCAATGCTCTAGATAATTCTGAGCTAACCCCAAATATCCCGGTTTGTTCCTTCTCTGTTTGCACTGATTCTTTTTTTTGTCCTGCACAGGTTTCATTACTTTTGCATTGCGTCCATCCTTTTTCTTTTTAGCTTTTCCACTATCATTTTGTCCTTCTTGTATGATAAATTGTGGGTGGTCATCCTCATCTTCCATTTTAAAGTCATCCTCTGTAGCCCCACTCCTGTCTGTAGTCTTAGCTTTACTGTCATTTTTCTTGTCCTTCTTCAAGGGCTTCTCGTGGTTCTCAATAAAAACAAACTGACTTTCATTATCATGAGTGTAGCTTGCATCTTCTTCATTGGTAATGTCATCTAGAGAGGACCACTTCCGGGAGATATTGCTACGTTTGTTCTTAGATCTTTTGTTTGGTTTTGAGCGCTTCTCATAGTCATCTGTGTTGATATCTCCGGATTCACTGCCAGAGGATATTGTGTTGGTGTGGAGTTTCTTCTCACTCTTGTATTTACTGTCATCTTGTTTGAAGTTAGGTTTCTCCGGTTTCATATTAGGTTTATTATTTGTTGGTTTTAGATCAATATTCTGTGGTTTTACTTTACGGGTTGCCTCATTTTGAGTAGTATTTTTTGTATTCTTTGCTAGCACATCTGAATAAGTTGGGCGCATAGGTTTAACTTCAGCAACAATACGTTTCTTGGTGGTTGTGTCGGCTAGAGGGTTGTTGTCATTTCTTTTTGGAGAGTTTTCTGTTTTGATAGCTTGATTCTTTAAAGGTTCTATAATAGTGTTATTCGTGAGTATGTTCATATTTGAAGCATCTGGATGATTTAACGGATAGTTTTGACCAAAAGGTGAATAAGTGCCAGAAGAGTTGGGTTCTAAATTACCCAATAAATCTTTCAAGAAATTAGAAGTTGGCATCTGGTTGTTCACATTTTCTTGATAAATGCCCTGAGGTGCATTTGTAGGTATGTGCAGATTATTGTTGTTCATAGAGAAATCTTGGTTCAATGTGAATAGATGTGATGGTTGTGGCATCTGGAGAGGGTCCCTTAATCCCTGGTTATGGTTAAACAATTCATACTGGCCAGACATCGGGAAAATAAGTTGTTGATTATTCTCGTCATAGAACACACGCACCAGCTGTCCGTTACTAAGCTTGAGCATAGCGTTACCGTAGTTCTGGTTAGCGCGAAGTACATTAGGCATGCTGTTGAAAGGTATTTTATCGTCTTTGTTGGTAGCGGCATCACCTGGTTGCACGTTGTAAGTATGTTTGTTCAAATAAACATCGTTGCCGAAATTCGGATTGACGTATATACCATTATCGTTTATGACACTTGAGTTTGATGAGATCTGCGGTTGGTTTCTCTCATTTAAAGTGCCAGGTGCACAGTTCTCGGCTGCTTCCGCATGAAAGTTCCATGTATTGTGCTTCATATCATTGTATATCGGATCATCCTTAGGCGACCTTGCCATTTTGGGTTACTTTTTAATGAACACAGTAAATTATACACTATTTGAATACACTTAAAATTGTAGTAAATAAACTCAAGGATTTAACATTTTTATATTTTGTTGATACTATTTAAGAATATGTTGATAAAACGTGGAATATAATTTTATTGACGATCTGACGCTTTTCGCATTTTGAAATACAGATTATATATTTTTATTTGACATTTGAGGTTGGCGGACATTCTTAACGTTTCACTGATAACAGTTTCCGCAAAAGTGTATGTATAATATTTTTACAATGCACTTATAATTATGTTTTTATTGAATTAAAGCATATATATATATTATAGAGATCATAGAATAATGGGGCCTTAAAAAATATTTTGTTATTTCAATTATAACATTTGATATATTTTAGGAGTATTCTGTGGATAGATATATCTAGTCAGTAAGTTAGTAAAGAAAAAAAACCAACCAAGTACGAGTCGTACTCGCCCATGAAGGGTTCCGTAGCAGCAAGTAACATAATAATGTTTTTTTTTAAATTTTTATATTTGAGTTGATTGAACGAAAAGGTAAAAACAAACTACTTACCTACTAGATCTCGTTCGAACCAATGTTCTGTGGAAGTTTACATGGTAATGTACATCGGGGACGACGACGACACATTTTACTATTTTGGAAGTGTCTTTCACGAAAACTATTCAGATTAGAAAAAAAATATAATAAAAATATAAAATATATTAGAAACCTTAATATCATTTTTGAAGACATATCCATAGAAACACGTATTTGCTTGATGAAAAAAAAATTTGAGTTTCAGTTCTAAGTATGGGGAACCCCCAAAATTATTTTTTTCTGTTTTTGTGTGAAAATCTTAATGCGGTTCACATAATACATCAACTTACCAAGTTTCAACAGCATAGTTCTTATAGTTTCGGAAAAAAATGGCTGTGACATACGGGCGGACAGACAGGCAGACATAACGAACCAATAAGGGTTCCATTTTTTTGCCATTTGGCTACGGAACCCTAAAAAGTGGATTCCTTACAACAATGGTCGTCGAGCACCCCGCGAGACTCCCAGTTTCTAAACTTAACCTCATTACTTTTTAAGTTGGTCTTCTACTGAAGTGTACTTTTCCGGTTCAGTTAAAAAAAGAAAATAGCCCATTGAGTTTTCGCAGTCAGAGCCATATAGGGTACCATACTGTGTCAATGGGATTTGGATGCGGAAGTGCTCGCCGAAGCATATGGGCATAGAGGACAGAGGATCAGACGGGTAGAAGGTCCACGTGTGGCAAGATACCTTCTGGAGCTCCAGACTATCATTGTAGAGTAGGTGGAGAGAATCAGAGGCTCCTGGGTACAGGTGGGAATCAAGGAATCGAGTCCCATTCCCACTACCCCACCCCTGTGACGAGTCAATTTCGAGGTTGGTTCAGCCTGGGTTGTGCAGCGTCGGGACCACAACACGTCGAATATAAATATACTAATTATATAGGTACTTCATACCAGTGCCAGATTTGTTATTAGGCTCTATAGGCCTAGAGGTGGCATATTTCAGAGGACAATCACTCGCTTTTTTTAAAGAAAATTCGTAAACGAAATTACTTGTATTCCCCCTAACTCCTCCACTTATGGACCTGATTCGAACTCGAGAGCTCTCGATCGTAAGGCCGACTCCTTAACGACTAAGCTACCGACACTTTGATAGGATAAATAATCATTATTAGGTACATAGGTAGGTCTCATCCCTCTCACCGCTTTCAGCCACAAACCATGCCCTAAAAATACGTTCAAATCAAACTTGCCCTCCGGAAGATACAAGGAAGATTACAGGGTCGGCAGTGCGGGTGTGACGCCCCTGGTGTTTCACACGTCCATAGGCGGCGGTAGCCGCTTCCCATCAAGTGGGTCGTGTGCTTATCTGCCACCTAAGTGGTATACAAAAAGGAAGAATGAGGGCGACATAAACTGCCTCTATGTGTAAGGAACGTATAAATTTGGTAGTACCTCATATCCTCTACTGACTCTACTCGATCTCATCATAATAATTAAGACCTTTTAAAAATGAACGCCTGCTATATTAAAGTAGGCAAAATTTCATGAATCCACAATTTGTCTGTAGTCTATTGAAAAAAAGTAAGAGAACACAATTTTATCTCTTGGATGTCTAGAGGGGGTTAGTGTAAAGTTAAATCCAAGTTCACAAATTTGGATTGCAACCCTTACCCGTATCGGCGGCCGCCATCTTGAAAAAAGGGTACGTATGGTTTTTACGCTGCCTATATCGGGCAAACTATTCGTTGCAATGAAAGACCAATTTATAGCTGCCAATTCCACAAGACACACAAGTAAAACAGAGGCAGGAAAACAAGTTTTTATAAAAATGATACTTTTTATCCCTGTAATAGTTTCCACCAGGATCAGAATTGAAACCACGTGGGCGAAGTAGCATCCCTCTTTCTAGTAAGCCCTCAGTACAAAAAGTTCATCAGAGACAAAGACTTAACAGATAACACAAGACTAACTTACAATATGGAGTTAACGTCAATAATTGAGCTGAGCGAGCAAAGCGAGAGAAGCTCTTATACCCGGCATAGCCGTTTGTTGGTGGCTGAACTTCTCCGTAACCACTCGCGCGATCTTGACCAAATTTACCACGGTTATAGTGGGAACACTGAGTAGTGTTTTGAAGCGAGATGGTTCATGTACGATGTACCATTGAGGAATAATCACCGAAAAACAGTTTCACGAGCGCGCGGCCTTAACTAAGCGCTCGACCGTAGTAAGATGTCTTATTTTCAATTAGGAGTCCTGCTCGCTCAGCTCAATTTATTTCAGTCGCACCCTGCACTGAATTCCTAGTAAACCTAGTCGTCACTCGTCGCCATGGAAACTAGTAAGAAATATGACACTTTTGACGTATTAGTTGTCAGTTGTTAGACAGGGTGGAATTTAGTGCTAACATTAATTTGTTACTTGAAAATAATAATATTGTTGGAAATTAAATAAATAAATAACTACACAATTCTACTCGTTTCTATTCTACGAGCTCTAGTGACCTGCCTAATATTTTGAATAATAAAATGTTTAATTCTGGCCTTTCTCAATCAATTTTATGAACGTATGCAGTTAAGCAGTTATTCGTAAAGGTACAGCCTTAGTTTGGCCCCGTCAAGCTACGTTGCGTATATGGTGAATTTGGTGTCATAAGATAACAGGACATGTTCCGTCTGTCTCTATCATATGTCTGTGATGTTAGCTAATATTCTGTAATGCATTTCAAAAACAGTTGCAATTTCGACATTTTAGATTATATTTATTAGTTTCCACCGTGAGAATTAGATTATAGAACTCACTCTAAAAATTGCACAGAAAAAAGTAATTCACAATAACTATATATTTATTACTGCGCCATACGGACTCTAAAACCAATTTGTCCTGAGAATTTCAAACAATTGTACTGGCTCGAATTGCTTATTGTAACTTGGATATGTTTTGACGCAAGCAGCATAACGACTTTGCCTTTCTCAGGCAAACATTAGATATTTTAAAGTACGACATAGCCTACAAAATCACCAGTAAATTATTCTACACTTTATGCAGAATGCAGAGAAACTGTTCATGTTTTATTTGCGCTGTGGTTCATGACTGCGACGTTTCGCAGTAACTTGAGTATGGTGTAAAGTGCCTTTTGAGTTCATGGCGTGGGAAAGGTTCGTTATGCTTTAAATTGGTTTGTGGTGACTTGACGCTTTAGGCATGGTATTTTAGCATTAGGAACTCCATTTAACTACCTATGAAACAATATAGAAGAGAAATAGTTTAGCAGTGTTATAAATTACGTAAATGGTTACAAAATGCTAAGAGGATATTTGTAAAAGCACGCTTCATACAAAGTGCAGTTCTCTGATAGTTTCGGTCGTGTGAGGGGTTAAATTCAAAAAAATAAAAATAGATAGATTATGACAGTATCAAAAAGTTGCGCATTGTTAATGGTTCAGTGGTCTGTCGCGATACACATTTTTTGTTTCGTACAATCAAAGTACCTTTTTTTCCGTGCGAAAATCCCTTCGGATACCCCCCCGCCAGCCAGCGGGGGCGGTTATATTGTAGTAGTATTCCTTCGTAAAAGTCGTCGAAAACAGACGGCTTATCAAAATAGCTACTAGGGATGGGTTGTAGCGAAATGTTAAGTAATATGGCCTGAATTGCTTAAGTTGTTCAGTTACCTGATTAAATGACGCACCTACAAATTATATAAGAAGGGACAGTGTAATGCACTAATACTGCTTTAAACTTTAATGTGAGATACCTAATGGTTTCCTAGAAATAAGCAATGAAACAACAATTCTCCTATCGTCATAAATCTCATAAGGCAATTTAGTTAAAGCTTGTGAAAACTTTGTACACAATCGGTATATTCTAAACTAAAGGAGGAGAGCGCTGCTGTGTCTTACTATACTTTTTTTCGTTCGACTGCCAGCGACGGACGCTCGCGGCGGAATACCGCCAACTCAGCGGATGGTCTAAGTGGCTCCCGTGATATTGGGTATCGGTGGTGGCGAAAAAATAACACGCTCAATTTTCAAACTATTTAATACACATACTAGCCTAGTTTATATCTGTAGTCGGAGGCTATTCGTGCGTCAATCAGACCGACTCGACTGATACCTGATACTGTAACATCTGATACCGACTTTCACGATTGTCCATCGTCACAGTTCAGTTCCAACAGACTGTTTAAATATGGCTATATCAATGGCATATTCTCACGGTGTTTAAGATACGCTACTTTTTACCCGACTGCGGGACGCGCGATAGGTAATGTGTTTATTAGTCTACGCGTTTGATCCCTTTTTGTCCTTTTTGGTGTCAGTAGGAAGGTGGACCCACAGTGGTAATCAGCGGTGATAATGTTAGACTCCCCCATCATGTTTTGAGAAGGGAGACTAGTATTTCTCCCTAATTACGTGCTCGGTCCCTGTTCAGTAACGCCACGTTTTCAAAACATTGATTTAAATGCGATTAGAAAGAAAAACGTAGGAAAGCCTTTTTTATTTTGTACGAAGCTAATTCATTCGGCTGCGCCCACGCCGAGGTCGGTTATCGTTTTTTGGTCATACCTCCGGTTCTACTAAACCAATTGCAATCAAACATACGGCAGACTTTAAGACTGACAAGTCCTTTCTAATACGAAAAACCGCATCCGAATCCGTTCAGTAGTTTTTGCATACATCGCGATCAAATACGCAAACAGATAAACCAACAAACGGAGAATTCCAAAAGGAATATTTTGAATATATAGAAGGGATCGGAAGGGATGATATTTTGAATATATATCTGATACGGCACTTGACTGGCACCACTTAGGTATCGCCAGTCAGCTGCCATTACTGCTTTTATAGATCCATAGAGTAAACCTCCGTCCTCATATACTAGTATGTAAACTTTATACGATTAAAAAAGTAGGTAGGTATCTATGTTCTGAAATCGATATCGTGGGAACTATTAGTGAATATTATATATCGCGCTCATCAAGAATATACGGTCAATTTGTTGAAACGACGAGATGCTATAGTCACGTACATTACATTATGGATGTAGCCAATGGTTTTATAAACGTAAGAAAGCTCTGAAGTTATAGTATTATCGAGTAAAGTTTGTTTGTTTGTTCATAAACCACTTTGTAACAGTTTTATATTCCTAGAGCATATAGTACGGGTTGGGAGGCCGCATCCCAACCCCAACAAGACCTTCGGGGCCAAAGCAGCCTTTTGTTTTTTCTTTTCGTGCGGATGTCCCGAGGTTTTGTTGGACTTAAACCCACTAAAAGCGCACGCCGGTACTACGGCGTGCCCTGCGCTCAGTTGCCCAAGTCGTTCCATCCACTCCACCACGATGGCCTAGCGGATCTGGGACTGCATGGCTTCGATTTCTCGAGGGTCAGGGTCCCACACGTGCTCCCGCGCGGGGCCAAGGCAACCTCACCTGTAACCAGGTACAAATGATTGATACAGGTGATTGTCGCACCAAGCTCTGGCGTAGGCTTTCGTCTCGTCAATCAGATGACTGTAGCTTTTTTTTTAGATTCAGTCCGTCAATTGACTGCACCCCGCTGGATGGTGAGAAGCTGGGGTGAAGTCTAAAAGATATGGGCCGCCATCCCAGATGTAGACGATCCTGAAATGGTGGTGCCTACCTTGACGGCCTCAAGAGATGCTTTTTAACTCTACAGTATCTATAAGCCAAATAAATTGGAGGATAAGAAATGAGCAGACACTGCGCTCCAAGGTGAATACCTCGGATGCCACCGGGAACAACGTTAATGATTATAGTTTCCAGGCATAAAACTTAATTCAAATAGCAAATCCATAGATAAATACTAGTATCTAATCAAATCTATACAGGGAAGTGCACATGGGTGAGCAAACTTACTAAGCCGTAGATTTTAAGGCACCAAAGGTGACACAGTGGAACAAATGAGACAAGACACGGCAGTGGCGTAATAGTTAAGCCGTTGGACTTGCAAAGTAAGAAATTTTGCTCAGCTGGAGGGGATAACGAGAGAAGGAGTTGATTGACACATTGCAAGGTTAAACAGCACTAGCCAGGTCAGACTTAGGATGGATGACCGTTCTTAACACATTGAGAGCCCTCCGGGCTTCGGAGAGTATGTTAAACCGTCCGTCCCAATTGCCATACGAACATCTGTGGTATTTGTTACGGGTAATTAGAGTCCTAAAAGTCCGGTAATCTGGTCTAACTAACGACAGAATTTCGATACCGTCAATGGGTTGTGGAAGTCAGATAGCAGTCGCTTTCATTTCAGCCGTTTCGTAGTTAGACTGAAAGTCGACCCAACTGAGTTGGGAAAAGGCTCGGAGGATGAGGAGGAATAACGAGAATTTCCGATCTTTATACAATCATTCATCCATCTATCCAAACTTTCGCATTTATAATATTAGTAGGAGTATGATAGTGTGTCAGAGTGTTGTTTTTCTCCGGTTGAGTCATTCGAATCATGCTGGGAAAACTATACAGTATGCTGCGTTCAGTGATTTAAGTATTCACCTCGCGAACTGCCATTGTGTCAACTGTTGTGGGTTCCAGTTCTCCTTGCATGGGACAATTAACGGTATGATTCAGAGAATTTTTTCTGGGTAAATCAGAAATTACACATCTCTGGCATGTGATGTGCTGCATTTAAGCTGAGATGACGACCTGTGTGTGAGTGTGAGTATTAAAAGTATTTTTCTAACTATTTTCGTTACTATACAATGCTAAATAACATACATAACATATAACATAACTTCACGCCTGTATCCCCGAAGGGGTAGGCATAGGTGTATTGCACACCCACGATTCGCCAGTTATGTTTAGGTCCCAATGTAATAGGGGGCGAGCCTATTGCCATCTACCGGGCACATTACAAAGCGAGCGATAATCAACATTTTTAATACACACATAACTACGAAAAGTCAGAGGTGTGTGCCCGCGGCGACTGGGGATCGAACTCGAGACCTCGTCTCGGCAGTCCGTTACGTACACCACTGGGCTATTGCCGCTTTTTTAATGCTAAATATCTAAAGATAATAGAAGCCTGCACCCGGCAAGACACATCATCAATTATAACGATCCATTACTGCCCAACCGTGATGTATGGTGCAAATTCGATTTAGTACATATAATATCCATGATTTATTAGCACAATAGATATTGTACTACCTCCCTGGAGCTGCTACTGGTTATTTACCACAGGCTTTCTTCTTGAGTCTGGGAAGTCAGACGGCAGTCGCTTAAAAGCTAAGATAAGCTAAAGAAAAAAAAAGAGTAGGAGAGTGGACCACGGGTTTTGAATGATAATTATATAGATGTCTTTCCTGAAAAAAAAAAACAAAAAAAGTGGCAGTCCGGGATGCGGGTGCCCAAAGAAGTGAAAACTTGAACAATTACGTGTGTATTTTTTTGAATCCTCAGGAAATATTTACAGAGCCATCTATGCTGTTCATTTATGAATCAGTTGGAAATTTCATTATGGTCAGGACAAAATAATTTTGTTAAGGTTCCAAACAAGTTCATCCGCTACAACGAAGATGGCGTTCTTAAAATAAAGAAGGTTTCACTTCCGATTTTTGTATATGGGAAGCGTTCGGTGATGATGACGAGATTTCCATGATTTTCGTTCACCCAAAAAGTGCTTAACGCGCCTAAAGAAGTTTTCACTTCAAAAATGATTGAAATTTGGCAACCCTGGTACTTACTTAACTAGGGGCGCAATGCATTCTGTTTCTGTTGAAATGTTGAGCTGAGATGCGCTACATGATTAGCGCACGCAATTAGATTCACGCGCAATTTTTTTTCAAATGAATACCTTTGAATTGTTTTTTCGGTGATTATTCCTCCGTTGCTAGACCGATTTTCAATTTTCTTTTTCTGTCTTAAGTCAATAGTTAAGTTGCACATTTTGGCACCAAAATCGTGGTCTCAACATTGATCATTTTGGAGAAATCAGATTTTGAAATTTTTGCATGCTGATTATTCCTCCATGGTATGTTCGATTTTCAATTATTTTTTTCTAAACCTTCTGGGTATCAAGTTGTATATACATGCCAAGTTTGGTCAAAATTGGTCGATTAGTTTAGTAGGAGTAGCGTCACAACCGAAATACACCGAGTGGTGTATAGAGACTTCGCCTCACTCTCAGCTCAATTATGCTCTTTTGTTATTTTACCTTGTCTCAAAAAAAAAAAAATTTTACATCAGACCGATCACATATCCAACATTCAGACCGAATACAACCATAATTACATAATTGATTGCACAGTGACTCGCTTCAATTGAGCGGTAGTGTACTTAATATTAAGTTTAGATTTTAATCATTACATGTATGCAAATAATGTATGTGGTCAGTTACGGCTCTTATATCCGTCTGTACTGTATTTAGTACGCGTAATGATATGTATTATTTATATTGTTTGTATAATAACCTAGTTTGGAGAGCCGATATGTAGGTCCGGCCATTGAATTCTGACAGGTGAAACAGTTCTTGCAATAACTAACTATCAAATTCAGTTTGCATGTAATTGTACTATGTATTTTGATTTTAGAATAGGTAACATAGGTTTTGATTAAAATGTTTTTTTTTAAATATCGTTAGGAAGTTATAGCAAGTGGAACACAAATCCAAAATGTGAAAAGAGAATCTAAAATCTATGGTGGGTAACTTATCAAGAAATAGTATGTTTATCTAAATATTGTGTAGGTACGCATTTTTCTTATTATTGGTTGCGTTCAAAGCTTCCACCAAAGTCAAAGTCAAAGTCAAAGTCTTTATTTTTCAAAATAGTGCAACGTAATTACATCTTTTTGACGTCAAAATCTGCTTAAAACTAAGTTTACCACCGCTTCCTAGGCCCTAAAGGAGAAGAAACGGCGCAACAAACTCCACTGCGGCATTTTCAAGACGTCATATTATAAATAGTGATTTCTTAAGACTAAATATGGACGAATGTACATTTTTGTCTCGTGTCAAGATAAATAAAGGTATATATAAAAACAAAAGTTAAAATAAAAATTTAACCTAAGTTAAACGTTAAAATAATTTAAAAAAGTTAAAATATGGTAAAAAAAAAGGTTGCCTACTACAATATTATGCTGTAGTTGTAGCATTAAGAGGGGCCTGCACCATGCTCAAGCCAGACATTTTTGTCTTTAAGGTAATCATCTGTCCTATAGTATGCTTTTTTACATAAGGTGGTCTTAACAAAGGTTTTAAATTTATTGTCAGGCATACCAAGGACCGATTCAGGTAATTTATTATAAAAGCGTATACCTTCCCCCCTAAAAGAATCACTAACTTTGCTAAGCCGAAAACATGGAAGGATCAGTTTATTTTTATTGCGCAGATTTCTGTCTGTAATGTCACTTACTTTTGTAAAATTGGATATATTATTCCTGACATACAGTATGTTCTCGAATATATATTGGGAAGCTACAGTTATCCGCATCCGTTCTCCTACTACTACTTGGCTGTTGAGGGAGCCACTGCCGTTGGCCCCCCTAACTCCGAAAAGAAAGCCAGTTGACAGAGTGACACTGAGGTGTTCAAATTCCCACTATGAGGTGTTATACATCTATTGTTATAATGATGGAACATTTGAAATTTCAAAGCTTCAATCCCTTATCTGGATCAAACATGCTATAAAATCGTACACACCTATTTAGAGTTACATAAATATATTACCTAACATATATTCTGTTTCACAAATGAGCCATTTAAACGATCTGTAATCACCTCTACGAAAACCATTAAAACAAACACATCGTAGGCGCTTTTTAAAACAAAGTTAGGGGTACTGTTGATTGTGGCGCTAACATCGCACCCTCTCTATACATTTCTTTGCTTTTAGAATAGTTCTGAAGTTTTGTCACTCGCACAGGTAACTTGGTAATAAACCAAGGAAGTCGCACAGTTTTGCATTATCAAAAAATGAATCAGTAATTATTTATTGTCTTGTACCACTGTGAGTCGATTTTATTACGAATGTAATTACTATAATATATGTAATTAGATTAAGATACCGCTTTATGATCGCTAAATGCTGTTATTTGTGATTTATACGTCATTTGTATCTCTTCTTATCTACGATACATCGAATTTGAAGCAAGTCACGTATACGCGCCTGTCTTATTCTTCGCTAACTTACTTCCAAACCACACAACCGACTTTGATACGTTTTTCACTATAATTTAGATACTTTGTCAAATATACTACTTAATATAATATATATATGATCCCCTAATCCTTAGAGGAGTGTTTCTGAACCCTGGGTCGCGACCTAAATCCGGGTCATAGGCGGTAATTCACAACACAAGTTGGGTTGCGCGAATTCTCTGAAAACCGTTTAGAGTATCGAAATAGCTGACATGTTGAGAATTGAGTATTAATTATTAATTATTAATTAATTTGTTGAGTATTAAAAGAAACATTTGCCAGAATGGAACCCAAAGTATAAACTTCGGGTCACCAGCCAAAAGGGTTAAGATCCGCTGCTTTAAAGAATGCATCCAAAGCTATGGTGCCCGGGTTCCGCTTTCCTACTTCGCATACATATATGTATTCACTTCTTTCTCAGTAGGCAGTGATAACAACTTGTTATCACTACTCACGTCATTCTCTAAGGCAGCGGATAATAACAACCCACCATGTGCTTCTATCCTTACAGACTTCACGAGATTCCTCTATTCAAGTGCTTTTGACCTGTCCCTTACCTATTTCTCCTTTCCATAAATTGGTCATTACTGGCTTTCAAGGGAGCAGCAGGTCACGGCTTGCGGGTAAGGTTGGCTTTGGCACCGCAAATCCTGATGGCGCCTCATACAACTAGGTAATAATTAAAATCAATGTTCGTTTGAATAAAATGTGTTATCTTCAAGCTTGAGGGTAGTTTCTATCCAGGTATAGTCAGTGTCAAAAGTAGCTGATAGTTTTCAAATTTTAAAAAATCGTTTTCAGCCAACTATTTTTATATTGCTTATTAAAAATGCTGTTTCACTACTTAGAAGGCTTCATTAAAATAATTTTAAATTTTGAATAAAATATTTTTATTTTTTAATCTGTGCAACAATCATCTGCTTTTGACGCTAACTGCGCGGTCCAGTTATTACTGTTAAATGTTATAATGTTTGTAATAATAACCTATTCTGAGCAAGTGATCGCAGATTAACTAAGATGATTATCGTAACTTGATCAGGCAAATTATAATTTGTGCAATCAAGTTCACGGTCTATTTGTTAGTATTACTTTTTATAGTATAGCTGTGTCATCATTAATGTGAGTGTTATGGAATGACATAATTAGGTTATTTGTGATGCTATATGAAAAGCTCGTGTCAAAATAAATCGGAGAAACGTTCAAAATCAAAAATTAAAAGTTGTTTGACAAATGCGAAAAATATGATGAACATGGCCAACCTACCTGCCTAGTCGGCGCACCTGCCAAACAACGAACGAGGCTTCGGCGCAGGCTCCCCCTATCAGGTTTTGGAGGTCGGTAGTCGCTCTAGGAAAAGCCTAGATCTCCGAGTTGCAAACTTTGAACGCAACTGGTAAATCGCTATGAGGATAATAATGATGATGACTATGAACAACAAAGATAAAGTAAAATGCTGATCAGGGCCGTCCATGAATGAAATTATATATTCGAAAATGCCGGGCAGAATCTAGTATTTAAATGAAAATTTCGTGTCACAATGTTTGTTTTCGAACTCTTCCAAAACGGTTTGACCGTTTCTTATGTTTTTTTTGTGTATATTAAGTAGGTCTACGAATTGGCCATGGGCTGCCATCGGCTGGCTTGGGCGCCGAATATATAGGTAGGGTCCAATATACTTCCGATTACTGTATTGCTTAAATATTGTTAAGTGCCTAACAACGATACAAAGCTTGAAAGACTATGTACACATTACATCATCCTTCTATAATATATATAATGTTATGAACGTGAAAGTTTGTACAGAAATTTGGTACAGGTATAGATTATAGTCTGGAATAACACGTAGGCTACTTTTTATGCTAAGAATAGGTTCATGCGGGCGGAGCCGCGGGCAACAGCTAGTAATATGTAACTGCCAGAGTTCCAATAAGCAAAGCAATTATTCAACTTCCGTTCAACAATTGTTTTAGTCCAAAAGATATCATAATGTTATGTTGATAGATCAAAGAATCGTTAAATTAAAACATGTTGTCGTTTCTAAGTGAGTGTATAAAGGTGGATATTGAAATATATGTGCTTCCTTTTTCAAATAAATTTTGAATGATTGCCGACTATTCATAGGATTCGAATTGGGTATTTTCTTTCTTAGAGCTTTTTTTTTCTTTTTGCAGCGGCAGCCCACGAATACTGTGAGCAAGACGCCGAGCGAGAGGATTTCCACTCCGAGGGCTGCCACGAGGGCCCGCCTCGGTACCTTTTTATTTTTTTTCGTGCGGAAATCCCCTCGGATACCCCCCCGCCGGCCAGCGGGGGCGGTTATGTCGGGCTTGAACCGACTAAAACCGCACGCCGTCTCGGGTCTGCAGACGCCGGGGTGTAAGGTTGCCCTTAGAGCATATCCCTCGCACCCCGACTGACCCTGGGCCATCTCCGGTTTCGAGATGGCCCCCTCGGGTTTGGGAACCACGGTGTCCCCGTCTTGCCCCGGTTTGGGGGAGGGGCGCTAGTCGCCCCACCGTCCCGGCCTGCTTCTGCTGGGGTGACAGGCGGCCTCACCTGCCACCCCCAGGCCTGCGCTCATGGAGGACGGAGGTCGTTAAGCGACCTCCGGCGCCTGAGTCGCCTGCGACGCGAGGCGAGCATGTTGCGGGCTCGGCGGGCCGGGAGGGTTCTGAACCTTACCCGGGCGCGCTCCGCCATCTCCTTCGCGAGCATCACATGCTCGCAGAAGGAGGTGGCGGCGGCCCACGCGCTCGCGCTCCGCACCAATGCCGCAATCATGCTGCCGAGCGAGAGGACTCCCACCCCGATGGCTGCCACGAGGTCACGCCTCGGCACCTCCCACGCCGGGCAGTCCGCCAGCGTGTGCAGCCCTGAGTCCTCGCTCGCGTCACAGTGATGACACTCAGGCGTTGGCTCCTTCCTGATCCGATGCAGGTGGTCCCCGAAGCACCCATTCCCGGAGATCACCTGCGTCAGTCGGTACGAGAGGCTTCCGTGTCGCCTCTCTAGCCAATCCTCCATGATGGGCCTTACCGCCGCTATTGCGGCGTGCCCTGGCCCGCCTCGGTACCTCCCACGCCGGGCACTCCGCTGGCGTGTGCAGCCCTGAGTCCTTGTTTGCATCCCAGTGATGTTACTCAGACGTTGGCTCCTTCCTGATCCGACATAGGTGGTCCCCGAAGCACCCCTTACCAGAGATCACCTGCATCTGCCGATGCCGGTACGAGAATCTCCCGTGTCGCCTCTCTTGCCGACTCCATGATGGGTCTTACTGCCGTTACTACGGCGCGTGCCCTAGCTAGCTAAATAAAGAATTATACAGGAGAAAGATTTTAGATTGACATGGTCATTTACATTAAAATTATAATTTATTAACGGGATATTTACCATGTTTATTATCTATTATTCTTATTTATTATCTAGTTTATTAGCTAGTTGTTACTAGGGAAACCGTATTGGTCTACCCTCTTCCTCACTCGTTTCTGACGCGCGTCACCACTACCACGTGATCGAGTGTGTAGTGAAAACGCGGTTTTCACTACACACTCGATCACGTATACGACACACAACACTCACAGTATCGGCTCGCGCGGTTTTTGGAAATGCAGTTTGTTTTGGCCTTGTGAACATACGGATCACTGGATGCCAGATACTCGACAGTTGAAACCCATCCTCCCGGTTGAAGTTCTTGTACTTTTTAATTTCAATTGCTTCTTTCACCATTCTGGATTGTAGTGGCGTTCTGTCGAGAGAATCTGAGGGTTATGTAACTCAATCCAATGATAGTGGTGATCCAGGGTAGTGGTGACGCGCGTCAGAAACGAGTGAGGCAGAGGGTAGACCGATACGGTTTTGCCTAGTAACAACTAGCTCGCAGAACTTCAGCACATCCGTGATCATGGCACTTGTGTGTCGAAATATCGGATACTCGAGGAACATAATAAACATGGTAAATATCCCGTTAATAATTATACATTTAATATACAGGAGAATGATGTCGGTTTTTATTTATTTTTTATTATAATATCCAGTAAAATCTTTTTACTAAAAAGAAGTATGACGTTAGGTATTTTAATTGTCTTTTCTCAAACTGAATAAGAAATACAAGTTACTAGATCTGCAAGGCGAATCGCTGCTTGCAATGTTGAGCTGAGTTTTTTAAAATTTTGTACAGTGATCATTCCTCGGTGGCAAGACCGATTTTGAAAATTCTTTTTGAAAGTCACAACTCTGGACATGCTTTCTGAGCGTGTAAAGTTTGGTCACAGTGTCTCGAGCGGTTATTATGTAATTCTGGAATTTTTTTAACGGTGATCATTCCTCTGTGGTAGCATTAATTTTTTCAAAATATATCCATAAACCTTCCTCTGATTGACCTCTTTAATCATGCCAAATTTGGTTCTGATTGGATTAGTAGTTTAGGAGGAGACCTGTGACAAAGAAAATCCTGAAGTCTGGTATGAGGAGCTTTCGCTCGACTTCGTCTCACTCAGCTCAATTAGCGGAAATATTAGCATAATCAGGACAAAAAAAACTGATCACGAAGAAAGAAGTCCCTACACGATTCCATTCTTTCATTATTACTCATCCAGTATTATTGGCAGTTACCATTACATATCTATATAGATATTTACTTTAGTACGGATCACAATAGTAACAGTCTTGTATATGAAAATGTGTAATATATTGTGAGAAACTCGATTACTATATAAAAATCGACTAGACGAGAATACAGAACTGAACATTAGATCATAATTAGAGCACTTCGATTTCGACTTGTAGTAGTATTTACTTACCCATTTTTCATAAATAAGTATCTGCAATGGCCAAAATGGCAGATGCTGGATGCGGCAAGCTGAAGACAGGGCGCTATGGCGCTCATTAGGGGAGATCTATGTCCAGCAGTGGACTAGAATAGGTTGATGATGATGATGATGATGATGATGGCCAAAACATTTAAATCATCTATCTTTTGTGATTTATGTTATTTTTTGACAAATTGTTTATTTTTATGGACTTGGCCTTTGCCTACAAGGCTGAGATATACATGGGGTAATCAAGGACAATGGAGGATTTTTTGATGTTTCAATAATTGGTCTATTTCAATCCTGGTTGTCAGATTTGTGAGAGCCGAAACTTAGTTTCTCCTTTGCTGACCATTTTCCTACATTCTGAGTAAATACTTCTTACTTTCATTTGATGTTATATTAGTATCCAGGGTATAATTTAATCTCCTTCTAGTGTTACACATATTGGATGTAGCTTTCTAGTGAAAACAGATCGTTTGTGGTCCATTGTGCAACGCACCGGAAGGCACTTATACAGATAGCAGAGACATTCGATGTATGATTGCTTTTTTCTTTTGTTTTTGCTACCACAGATGAGAAATGTGGAACTTCAAACGTGCCTAGTTTTTCTTGTTCTGATTTCAAATGAGTTGTTCGCATTTTTTTATTATTGTAGTGAACTTGGAGAGAAGGTTATTGATCTGATTTATTTTTTACAATACATATGGACACTTTGTAGTTAGTGTTTTTTTTGGTTTGTTTTATTGATTTCTAAGTTCATAACTTCTATGTTTTACTAAGACAAGTCTTTTATTACGAGCGACTGCCATGCAACATAGAGGGATAAATATATTTTATGGTTCAAATAGGGATCGATCCTGACACTTAAGTGTCAGAATCTCTGCAAAATCCAAAGCATGCACCTTGGAGTCTGGAGTCTGCTCACCTAGTCCTCATAGTCGAATCGACCAACCATAGTAATATAGTAATATAGTCACGGAGACAAACCATGGTTGGCTAAAAGCATTTGGAACATCGGGAACATTATAAATAATACATATTATCACACTAGCTCTCGAATGCGTGAAATACTGATCCCGTGTCTGCGACCACAGGAACCCATTCTAGACTATAATATATCTCTGTCATAAATTTCTTTCAAATCTGTTCAGCCGTTCTGGCGTAATTAAGTTCAAAAATTTTGCTACCGGGTTGGGTTGTCGGGTCAGCCACATTCAGTAATAAAATTAGTCGCGTCAACCACAATTTTGAAATAAACCATCCAAATGTTATATTTTTAAATTGCGGTAGTAAGTTTAGTCGCGATAGAATCCTTAATAATTTGTTTATTTGTTTTATTTGACGGCCTCTGTGGCGTAGCGGTAGTGCATTCGACTGCTACGACAGGGGGCGCCGGTTCGATTCCCGCTCAGTGCAAATATTTGTATGCATGAATATGTCTATTTGCATTGGTCTGGGTGTTTCTATGTATAATATGTATGTATTTACAAAAAAAAAGTATATAAGTATGTTTATCCGCATTCTGGAACCCATAACACAAGCTAGTTAAACTATGCTTACTTTGGGTCTAGAAAGCGCTGTGTAGAATGTCGTAGAATATTTATTTATTATTATTTATTTAAAACACAAGCTAGTTAAACTATGCTTACTTTGGGTCTAGAAAGCGCTGTGTAGAATGTCGTAGAGTATTTATTTATTTATTCCCACGGGAAAGTTTTAACAATATCAAAAAGCATTTCCTTGTTTTGGCCCATTGGCCTGTTTTGCTAACTGTCCATCCCATGGCGTACATGATCATTGTAACTTTTGACGACAATCACGATTTATGATGAGCCATCACGCCCCCATTACCTCACCGCGAGGCTGAGATATTGCTATCATTGTTACACACGTACACCGTATAATTAAACCATAGTATCCATGGCATTTATTACAAACTCCCATGATATAAGCGACATTTTTAATTGTGGAAAAAGCAAATAGATTGCTTTGCGAGTAAGACTTGGATGCCGTGACGGTAAGCGGCATGGCGTTGTGTTATGCTGTCATCTGTATTTACAGGATGGAAACGAAATCTGCGTCGCTTAATGCAAGGGCTTTTAATTATGAACTTTTTTTTATAAGACAATTTATTGATTAGGTAAGCGGCCGTAATAGCGGCGGTAAGGCCCATCATGGAGGATTGGCTAGAGGCGACACGGAGGCCTCTCGTACCGACTGACGCAGGTAATCTCCGGGAAGGAGTGCTTTGGGGACCACCTGCATCGGATCAGGAAGGAGCCAACGCCTGAGTGTCATCACTGCGACGCGAGCGAGGACTCAGGGCTGCACACGCTGGCGGACTGCCCGGCGTGGGAGGCGCCGAGGCGTGACCTCGTGGCAGCCATCGGGGTGGGAGTCCTCTCGCTCGGCAGCATGATTGCAGCAATGGTACGGAGCGCGCCCGGGAGAGATTTAGAACTCTCCCGGCCCGCCGAGCCCGCAACTTGCTCGCCACACGTCGCAGGGGAGTCAGGCGCCGGAGGTCGCTTAACGACCTCCGTCCTCTATGAGCGCAGGCCCTGGGGTTGCAGGTAAGGCCGCCTGTCACCCCAGCAGAAGCAGGCCGGGACGGTGGGGCGACTAGCGCCTCTCCCCCAAACCGGGGTAAGACGGGGACACCGTGGTTCCCAAATCCAAGGGGGCCATCTCGAAACCGGAGATGGCCCAGGGTCAGTCGGGGTGCGAGGGATATGCTCTATGGGCAACCTTACACCCCGGCGTCTGTAAACCCGAGACGGCGTGCGGTTTTAGTCGGTTCAAGCCCGAAATAACCGCCCCCGCTGGCCGGTGGGGGGGGGGGTACCCGAAGGGATTTCCGCACGAAAAAAATTAAAGGGTAAGCGGTGCAGATTTCATATCAAAGATTTGCAATATCTTTAAAAATTACGAAATAATCGACTGGACATCATGTCCAGCAATGAGGACCGGTTTCCCTTGGTCACACCTAACTTGAATTCACTGATGTCCTTCTTAAGGAAAGAAAAACGAAGAAAATTGCGCCTAGAATTCAAAAATTTCAGAAAACTTAACATCCATTTCAGCTAGCAACCAACGGCAATAGCTAGTGTTAGTATAACAATTAGAATTAATTTTAATTACTATTGCCAGGCGTCCAAAGAAGCGAAAATTACTGTTTTATTATTTCCATCCTCAGCGTGAGCAACGCAGGTTGCATCCTGAAAATCCATTAACAGACTCTTCCACTGCCGCTGCAGATGCAATTATAGATTTTTCTTCTTCTACCGGATTGCAAGTAAATTTGGCCTAAGCCCGGGAGATCTTGATAAAGTGAGAGTTAAACTAAGCTATGCCAAAGCTAAACTAAACCAGTTCTGCCAGCCACGAGCCTAGCCCTTAAACTTTAAGGACTAGGCTCGTGGCTGAGTGGACATTGAGTAGGTTATTACATTACAAGGTTACTAGGCACTATAGCCAAGACAGTCTTAGGATGCGTGACCATTCTTAACACAGTAAAACCCCTCTGTGCCACGTAGAGCACGTTAAGCCGTTGGTCCCTTGTGCCATATGAACATCTATGGCATTAGTTACGTGTACGGTAGTTGCCCTAAAAAGTGCGATAATCTGGCCTAACTGCAGTCCGATATCGCCAGTGGGCGGTGGAGGCCAGATCGCAGTCGCTTCTATGGGAAAATATCGAATTTCGGCTGTTTGTAGTTAAGCTGAAAGTCCAGCCCAACTATTTGGGATAAAAATAGGCGTTTAAAGAATGAGAGAAAAGAAATAACATCTTTAATATTCAACTAATCGCTCTTGAACAGAAATCTTTAGGTACCTCACGCATCCGCTGGGGGGCGTTTGTCTAGGCGTGGTTTGAAACGACATGCGTAAATCTCACATTGAATAGACAAAGAAAGTGCTTGCATTTAGCTATAGTACTTACTCGAGCGTTTTATGATCACAATCGAGAAGAAAGTACCTTGTAGGCGAATTTAGTCACACTATCAATGGAACCTTAACAGCTCATGAATGGGACTCTGAAATTTTATATCTTCAATAAATAACGTTACAATAACTGGAAAGCTAGATAATGATCATCGATGTGTGTTGTGGAATATGCACTGTTATTTGTATATTTGTAGGTAGGTACATATGGGTGACGCTTAACTACCTCCGTCCTCCATGAGCGCAGGCCTGGGGGTGGCAGATGAGGCCGCCTGTCATCCCAGCAGAAGCAGGCCGGAGCAAGACGGGGACACCGTGGTTCCTAAACCCGGAGAGGCCACCTCGAAACCGGAGATGGCCCAGGGTCAGTCGGGGTGCGAGGGATATGCTAAAAGGGCAACCTTTTTTTTTTAATAGAAATCTATCACCTCTTGACTGGAGCGTCAGAGTCTATTCTAAGACAGTATTATTTTTAGTCTACTCTGCTGTCTACTTTTACTGAAAACCCACTCAGGGTTAGCTGCAGATTTAACTATATCTTATATTCTATTTGTTCGCGCTTTCATTCCTGTTCTCTATTACCATACTAGTTACAGTATATCACCATACCATACCATATCATAGTTACATCTTATTACATACTTCTGCTTATTTCATAATTTTGTATATATACATAATTATTCTTAATACACATTTTTTTTTTGTGCTGACATAACCTTAGGTTTACACACTATTTTGAATCTACTTCACATGATATCCAACGATACCTGCTCGAGATTTCTTATGCACTATTCTTCTTATTTACTAGGGTCACAATTTTACTTGCAAAATTTAAAAATTCATCTCTATGACTGGACATCAGATGTGGTAAGTTTTCTATTTTAATCTCTACCTTAGTTTTATTTTCTAATTCATACCTATTTCGCCCATATATAGGACACTCCACAATCAGGTATGCGACCGTCTCTTCGACGCCAGGATCGCAGGTGCATGATGGGTCCTCCTTACACTTGAACCGGGTCAAATATTCGGAGAACCCACCATGTCCCGTCAGCAGCTGGGTTGTGATGCCGGTGATCTCCATCTTTCGAACGATTCTGTATGCAGCCACCGCGCATGGGAGGAAAAGCTTGGTAACAGAAGCGGTCTCACGCACCTTGTACCTTTCGTTCCATTCGTCAAGCGTGGCCTGTCGCAGACCCCGCTTGACGAATGAGACTGGGCACAAACTGTAGTGAGGTGCCATCTTCAATCTTAGCGCCGCCTCTTTAGCGAGCTGATGGACTCGCTCATTACACTCCAACCCTGCATGGGCCTTGACCCAGAATAAGGAGATTTCCTTACCCTGGGTCAATCCCCGCCTGATGTTAGATCTAGCCTCAACTGCCAGAGGGTGGAGGGCGTGACGGTTTATGACCGTGAGAAGTGCGGCTCTGCTGTCAGAAAAGATGCCGAATGTGGCTGCGCCACGCCTGAGAATCTCACTGGTCGCTTTGCATTTGGCCAGGAGCTCAGCCTGGTAGACGGTGCAATAGGACGAGAGAGCAAGTTTGAGGGTCCTGGTTTTGGTCCCGTTATTCCAAATGGATAACGCGGCACCGACACGACCCTCAATCTTGCTTCCGTCTGTGAAAATGCGCACTTGGATGTTGTTTGTGCGTGGGTAATGATCCGCGTCTACCAGACTTGTGAACTCCAGGTTCATATGCTCCGCGGGGTGAGGCTTCTCCATAGCTGGAGCCATTCGTTCGATCTCCCTGTCCCCCAACCATGACTAATTACCATCGCACAAGTTTTGTGAGGTGCGAATTTCAGCTTCATTCCGATACCCCACTCCCGCACATGCTCGAGAGAGGCATTGGCAAGCCAGTGCCTTGGAAATTGAGAGACAAGTTTCTCAATTTCCAAGGCACTGTCCCCATCGAACATTAACACCACATCGTCCGCGAAAGCCTGTACATGGATCGCCTTACTTTCCAGCTGGTGGATCAGTGGATCTAACAATAGGTTCCACAGTAAGGGTCCGCCAATTGAACCCTGGACGCATCCCTTCTCCGTGGAGCGTCTGCACTCCTCGCCCGCATACCTTACCCTTACTTCCCTGTCACTAAGGTAGCTGCTGATAACTCATCTCAAATTTGCCGGACACCTTTCCTCAGCCAGTCGTACTTTGATAGCTGGCCACCAGGCGCTATCGAAGGTGCCCTCTATGTCCAAGGACACCATAAGGACTATTCTATTCTCATCGAGTTTAGCCCTTATGTGGCCCACAAGGTCATAGAGGGCGTCTTCGGTGTTTTTTTGGGGCATAAAGCCGTACTGGCGAGTACTGATCCTCAGCAGTAGGTAAAAATTGAGACGAGCTACCAGCATCCTCTCGTACACCTTCCCAAGGACAGGTAACAGACCAATATGTCTGTACGACTTCGGAACGGTGTACGAGCCCTACGAGTCGGTGTATTGTCCATTGGCGGCATGTGGAGTGTCCTCCTCCCTCACTGTGGCCCTGCCTATCACACGATATATACCCTACAGAGGCCCTCCCTGTCCTGTTTTCCGCAGAAGTCCTTCCAACTTTCGACCTGTGCCTTTCTTACTTCACTTTCATACTTCTCCTTTCGTTCCAGATACTGCTCTATTACAAACGTTAATCGTACCGGCGCTGCGTTCCTGATGCGACGCTTGTAGGTGACCATTTAGTTTCTAAGTTTGGCGAGTGTTTCCGACCACCATGGTGCAGTGATCAACCCCACCTGTTTTTTGACTGGGCTACTTTCTCTGCACGCACCCTCGACTGCTCTCGTATATGCTTCGACTAGGACATCCAGGTCTTCGTGGTGTCTTGTTTTGCCTATCGCTATATCCGAGAGCAGCCGAGTTATGTTGGTTTTGAAACAATCCCAGTTGGCCTTTCTGGTATTATAGACGCGAGTTGTACGCTGTATATTCGTACCTTTCGCCTTCACTAGGTTGAGGTTGAACGCTATGCCATTGTGGTCTGAACTCGGCGCAAGTTTTGTATCAACCTTCCAAGCGTCGACCCAGGCGAGCACATTGCTCGTACAAACCGTTATGTCCACTGAGGTGCAGTATCTCCTTCCACCTCTCACAGTGTCAAAAGTTGGAATTCCCCCGCTATTCAGGACATGGAGGTCCATCTCAGCGAGTACCCCCCTCAGTACTTCGCCTCTGTCGTCCTCGAAACGATGGCCCCACCAAGTACTTTTTGAGTTTGCATCCCCCCAAGAAGAATAAGACGGGAACCTAGAATAGGGTCCAAGTGGTGTTGGCTTCGGTTCAAAATAGAAGGATACCAGCGTGATCTCCCAGGCACTGGTCCGGATCCCCACCACCATGATGTTATCGGTGATGAGTTGCGGGTACGGTAACGTGCAGATTTGGATCGAAGACGGCAATGGCCTCCTTCACAGTCCCTCCTCCTTGTCCAGTGTTCTGGAAGACCCTGACGCCCTGGTATGTCTTCATCTTCGCCGAATTGCCCACGTAAGGCTCTTGTATTAGAGCAACTGTGGCTTTGCGCCTCGAGGCTTCGAGTATGAAGTCTTCGGTTGCCGTCCTATTCCTTTGGAGGTTCACTTGCAACACTTTGTATGGAGTCCTGTTCCCTGGGACAACGTTAGCACTGGTACTGAGTGGTGGTCCTCGCTATGTTGTCCCACTTCTCTCTCACTGGGCACAAGTCGCTAAATACACTGTGCCCCGTGTTGCCCAGCCTCTCCCTCTGGCAGTTACAGCTGACAGGTTCCGCACCAGCAGCGTAATCTGGGCATTCGGCTCTTAAGTGGAGCCCACCACAATGACTGCACTTAGGTTCCGTACTGATGCAGAACCTTCTGGTGTGTCCGTATCCCAGGCACAGGGAGCACTGCACCAAAGGTGACCGGTCTGCCACCCTTATGGGTTGCATATCAACGTGCAGCCTCCCCGTGTCCAGGGCACGGGTCCAGACTTCTGGGGAGACCCTGAGCACCACGTGACAAGTGTGGGGGTTTCTCGCCGTCTTTCTATACAGCACAGATATTCGGATCTGCTCTGGGGTCAGGTTCCGGAACCGCATGGTTACGGGACCTTATGACCCTTAAGAAATCTTCGTCCTTATGACTCTTAAGGACGCCGTATAGGATAAGGAGCGGATCCTTGTTCTTAATTTGTTCGACGGCTAGGTTTTTCTCCCTTGCCTCGAGTCGTTCTTGTGCCCTCTTTCTTTCTTCATATGTTTTATAACCTATTATCACTCTCCTATCTTTCGCCTTTCTTAACTTTTCAACCGTCACCCATCCTTCATCCTCATTCGCAACTTTTCTCAGTCGTTCTATCACTTGTTCACTCGTTTCCGTTTCGTTCTTGGATGTGACTACAACAGAGTGTAGCGTCGCCCGCTCCGAGGTCTTAGCTCCAGGGCTGCAGGCCGCCCCACCCGCGTAAGTCAGTATCCCCTTTCTTTCTCTTTCTTTGTCTCTTTCATCCTGCCTTTCTATTTTCTCCATTAACTCACTCATCACTCTTCCATTCTCTCTTATTAATCTTTCATACTCCTCAATTTTCTTCAAGATCTCATTACTGCTGTTGTTAGTAGGGGTTGGGTTGGCAGGAGCCGCCGTCTCCGTTATCCCAACTATCTGCATTCCATGGCTCTGTATAATGGGCAACCTTACACCCCGGCGTCTGAAGACCCGAGACGGCGTGCGGTTTCAGTCGGTTATAACTGCCCCCGCTGGCCGGCGGGGTGGGTACCCGAAGGGATTTCCGCACGAATGATTATAAACAAATAAATAAATAATAAATATTCTACGACATTCTACACAGCGCTTTCTAGACCCAAAGTAAGCATAATTTAACTAGCTTGTGTTATGGGTTTCAGAATGCGGATTTATAAACGTACTTATATGCTTTTGTAAATACATTCATATTATACATAGAAACACCCAGACCAATGCAAATAGATATATTCATACATATAAATATTTGCACTGAGCGGGAATCGAACCCGCGCCCCCTGTCGTAGCAGTCGAATGCACTACCGCTACGCCACAGAGGTCGTCAATAATATATAATCGTTAGTCGTGTAGAGTCGTTATAATAATTCAAAAACCCGACTGTAAATGTAAACACAATTTAAAAATAAATCTTTCTAGTAAGTGTATAACAAGACAATCAACTGAGCTCAAACGGGTTCATCTTGTTTAGTTCAGAAGTTCCTACGACTCCCTACCGACTTCATCTCCAGACCCTGGATCAGAGTATTTGTACCTGATTGGTTTATCTTGTTTAGTTCAGAAGTTCCGATGACTCCCTACCGACTTCATCTCCAGACCCTGGATCAGAGTATTTGTACCTGGCTCATTTGTACCTGATTGGTTTATCTTGTTTAGTTCAGGTGTTCCTATCAACAACTTCCGACTCCATTACCATATTATCGCATTGCCACCGAAGATACCTAAGTATACCAAATTTGAGTCCAATGTAATGTCGGGAAGCGGTTCTTCCATAGTGGGTCTTCCATGATCGGCCCTTGCGTGCATCAGAAATCGTCTACGAGAAACTAGTCAATGATAAATACATAAAAAATCATAACACACTATCAACTATTGAGAGGTCGAAAATTAAAAACATAGTAAAATTTGTGTAGCAAATAAGGAAATAGTATAAATTGGTTCGTGAGGATCGAACAGGTGCTTGGCGTTAGGTGAAAGGGCTAGCTATTGACCCTACGGACTTATTCTGTTGGGAACTCACAAAATCCTATTCTACTAATATCACTACATAGTATAGAACAAAGTCGCTTTCTCTGTCCCTATGTATGCTTAAATCTTTAAAACTACGCAACGGATTTTGATGGCGGGTTTTTTTAATAGATAAAGTGATTGAAGAGGAAGGTTTATATGTATAATAACATCCATTGCAACCGTGCGAAGCCGGGGCGGGTCGCTAGTTATATTATAAATGTGAAAGTTTGTGAGGATCGATGGATGTACGTGTATTTAGATGTTTGTTAGGTCAAAAACGGCTGAACGGTGGATGATCTGGATCAAATTTAGCACAGAGATACTTGTAGTCTGAAATAACACATAGGCTATTTTTATCCCAGGAGATTTGGTGGGATGAAGATGGAACAACAACCGTTGCACTTAGATACATTGTTCTACAATTTTCTCGCCCTAAGCCAAAGTCAAAGTCCCGATTGTAATATTGTGGAATGAAAAAAAAAAAGACTTTTATGCAATCTTTACTTTACAATTAATTGGCCATTGCCGATAGTTGTGGAAACGTGCTATAATGATTACCTTTTTTTTTTTTTTTTTTTTTTTATCGTGCGGAAATCCCTTCGGATACCCCCCCGCCGGCCAGCGGGGGCGGTTATGTCGGGCTTGCACCGACTAAAACCGCACGCCGTCTCGGGTCTTCAGACGCCGGGGTGTAAGGTTACCCATAGAGCATATCCCTCGCACTCCGGCTGACCCTGGGCCATCTCACCACTAACAGCATCGCTCATCCTGTCTCCTCTGAAAGCAGAGGAGTACGGAGAGCGATGTGTTCCCGCCACGTTGGGTATTGGCCGACGATCAATGCCAACCCTATGAAGGGGTGAAGGGGAAGCCATTGACCGCCGCCCAGGGTGTACCGGCCGCTCCGATTCCGTCCCCCCCGGACTGCAGCGGGATCGGAATCGGAGCGACACTCGAGGAGGTTACCCAACACACACCCCACTATAATGATTACCTAATTTTTAGTTCTGTTTCATCGTCAGGCCCATTTTTGTATGGGAATCGGGTTTCTTCTTTGAATCGTCTAGGCAGCAAGTGTTTAAATCCGCCACTGTACCGTGCTTCAACTTAACAAACTGGCGCGATTATTGTAGTAACTCAATCTGTCTTCGTGGAGTACAGAGATGTATTTGTCGGAAATATCTAGTCAACAGACGGCACGGAATTGACCTTTTGTTAGTTAAATAAGCTTCTAGAGTTACATTGAGCTATGACGATAAATGGGTTAAGTATTTGTCCGGGACTCGTAGTTGGATGTGAATTGCGAGATGAATTACATAATGGTAGCTTTTCGCTTCAAAGAACTTTATTACCTAATTAAAAAATACAATATAAATAATTCCTAGAATGTGATTGCAGAGTCAAGAACAACACAACATAACAGGTATTAACGGCAGGAGAAATCCGATTCCCATACAAACATGAACTTGAGGGATGATATAGAACTGAAAATTAAGCAATAATATGTAGAGTGGGTACTTAGAAATATTTTTCAATCCCCGTTTTCACAAGTATTTGCAATGGCCAAATCAGTTATATTCTGCATAATTTGTAGTAGGTGGTAGACATAGATTACGTTCACTTTATTTTTTGACAAAATGTATTTTGAAATAAAACTATTATTAACGAATTCTATCGCAATTTATTTCTTGTTATTTTATTATTTACATTGGTGCCGACGTTTTGGTTGCTTTTCAGCAGCCATGGTCACGGGGAGACTAAAGATAGTGGTTGTCTTGTAGTTTGAAGTGTAAGTTATCTCAAAGTACACGAACTATGCTGAATTGTGGGTATTACTACTTACGCAGAATGAGCTCACAGTGTCATGAAGACTTGTTATTTTGATTTTTTTTGAAGGATTTTTTTGAAGTCTGAGATTTACATATAGTAATCAGGTAAAATAAAGGATTTTTTTTGGATGTTCCTATACTTAATGGATGGGTTAAGTCTAGGTTATCAGTTGTTTAGGCGCGTAACTTGGTTTCTCCTTTCAATTACTTCGCTTCGTATTCCTCTCGTTTTCCATATTACAGAATAGTGACATAAGATTTCAAAGCAGTTCGTGCGTGCCATAATGCTTTGGCGCTCACTGCTTGTACTCATTTGTCATTACAATGCGAATGGTGGGTGGACTCGTATGCTCGAGCGAATATGTGCCGTGTTGCTTATGATTTAGTTAATACGCTTCTTGGACAGCGAATGTTTATGAATTGTTAAAAACAAGTTTAGGTAAAGGTAGGTTCCACTTCAGTGGAATCAAAAGTGACTTTGAAGCATCGGTAGCTTTTAGTTAAGGAGTCGGTCTTACGATCGAGAGGTCTCGGGTTGGAATCCTAGCCATTATACTACCGATATGACTCCACTACTACCCCAAGCAAATTGCCTTAGCTTGAGGGGTTAGATGCAATACTGTTATTTTTTAAATGTTTTAATTTTTATTGTAAACTAGCTGTTGCCCGCGGCTTCATCCATGTGGAATTCTGATGCCGTTCCCGCCACCCATGGGACCCTATTTCTCCACCACAACCTATATAAGATACACAATTCCAGCATACATCATTTTGTTATATCTCAAAGAGTTTAGGTAGCGTTTTCGTTGAAAGCTCCCAAACGGCTTATTTTTTCCCGACACCAACAAATATCATTATTTTTTAGCCAATGTATATATTTGGCTCTCTAGCCAAATTATATTCTGAAACCTTCCTCGAGAACTACTCTATCCAATGGTGATAACAGCATGAAAATAGGTGCCGTAGTTTTCGAGTTTATCGCGAACAGACAGACAGACGCGGCGGAGGACTTTGTTTTATAATATCTAGTGATAGTGATACAATCACGAGCATTATTTAAAATACTAAAAAAAAATAAGCTTTCATCATCATCATCCGAGCGCCAATACCATTTGCATCCAAAGCTTGCATGCCCGGAGTCAGAAACAGTATTAACATTTTGAATAACCGCGTCCGCAATAAGGGATGGACACTCAGCATACACTGAGGTGGGTCTCAACCACCAAAGTACTGATTTTCAGCGTCAACCCATGTGTGCCACCTGACGGCGTCAGGCAACATCGCTCCCTATATAATTCAAAAAGAAACATAACTTCGAACAAGTAAATCTAAGTATCAAGATATTAATCAATCATCAATACCGCTCGCTAGAGAGTAAGTAATTTCACAACATTCGAACAAAGAAACATTAATTCTACTTCTCCTCTTCATGATTTGGTTTATTTTGGCTGTTACGGGATCGTCTGCGATCTGACACCCCAACCCCGAAAGGAAAGCCTGTGCTGTGCACAGCGTCGCTGGCAATCAGCAGGTGTAGGTACTGTTACAGGCGCTTAACGAACTCCGTCCTCCATGAGCGCAGGCCTGGGGGTGGCAGGTGAAGCTGCCTGCCACCACAGATTAATAACTGCCACCCCTGCAGAAGCAGGCCGGGACGGTAGGGCGACTAGCGCCCCTCCCCCAATCCGGGCAAGACGGGGACACCGTGGTTCCCAAACCCGAGGGGGCCATCTCAAAACCGGAGAGGGTCCAGGGTCAGTCGGGGTGCGAGGTGTATCCGAGGGGATTTCCGCACGAAAAAAAATAAAGAATAAAAAAGGTACTGTTGCAGGTTGCCCAGGATCAGCCTAGGTGCGAGGGAATCGCCTTATTAGGCCACCGAATCTGAAGACTCGAGACGGCGTGTGGTTTTAGTCGGTTCAAGCCCGACATATCCACGCCCGCTGGCCAGCGGGGGGTATTCGAAGGGATTTCGGCACGAAAAAAAAGGAAAAACTCTTTTTTAGGCAGTCGTATAATAACATAAAAAATTAACAACCAACAGAGCTTTTGAATCAACAAATACTGCACCTACATTCCAAATCGATACCGTTAGTAGGTACTGCACGAGTTCACCAATAATATTGATGCTCTTAATAAATGTAGGTTCAACATCTATCTTCGAATGTAAAGAACTTGAGCCACAAAGGTCAATGCAATATTTGCGTATCACAATATTGTCAAAGATAAAAGAACTATTGTAACTCCTCAAAAGCAGTCTTTGTTATCATATAATTTGCTATTGACTATCATTGGATTTAGAACTGTGTTTTAATCACGTTACGAGCTATATTAGTTTGTTTTGGCAGCATATCTTGAGGTTTTCATCAGTGCAAGCTTTTTGTGTGGTCTAAGTTATAGGTGGTGAGGATGAATTATTTCTCTTAGCGTCTATTAAGGTCTTAGTGAAATCGTGTGTATGATTTTCAGATTCCTAGTATTTGATATTTTGAATCTGTGTAATAATATTGAACTCATTAATGAATTGTTTTACGTATGAAAGGTGATGAACAGTAAAAGGTAAAATCTAACCATACCTTGATCTATTCCGAACTTAACGCAGACAGAGTCTCAGGCAACAACTAGTATTACATTAAATTCGAATAAAAAATACAATAAAAACAATCAATCGTTTGTGTATCCCGAAACAGGACCGGCAGAGGCGTATTGTTTAATACACACACATTTCGCTCTAGTTGGGCTTACGTAATAGAGACGAACCTATAGCTGTCTGTTGAGCCACAACTTAAAATTGAACCCGAAACCTTATGCACAGTAGTAGAATTTAGGCCAAAAGTTACAATCTGAACAGGTTACAGTTATCTCTACCGCTTTACCCCCGCACCACCCTCCAACTGACATGCATTTACGTTCGACAGCAGTGCCCTAAGGTCAAGTTGAGGGTCCCACATTATCGACCACCTACCGCCAGTCACGGGCCATTGACAATTACTGTTACAATCCGATGTTTTACGCATTGTACTATACGATTATCTGCAGTCTTGCTAGCGTGTGATTCTGAGGCAAACGTTTAAGATTTCTCTTTAGATTTTAATGGCGACTCTAGGTATATGGCGCTCCACCACGCCCCTTGGGGCCAAGTCAATCTCATCCGCAAGCTGGTACACCTGTTGGCTTCCGTTAGGGGTTGGGAGGTCAGGCGGCAGTTACTTCCGTAAAAGGTAAGTAAACCAAATTGTGGAGGAATCAGAAAGCGGTTCCCAGGTTCCAAATTGCAAGCTTTGGATGCAACCGAGATTGGTGCTTGGATGATGATGATGACGTCACTGCGTCTGCGTCCGTCTCCTAAATAAACTTTGAGTCCAGGTTTATTTAGAAGTCGGCGGCAGAAGCGTAGAGCATAGAACAGATTTGGAAAGAAGTCAAGATCGATACAAATGTGATGAAGCTCTGGTGCAGTTTTTCCTCTTGAGGTTTAGGGGTAAGATGGCAGTCTGAAGTAAAAGCTAAGTAACCCAAATTATGTAGAAGCAGGAGAGCGGACCCTGGACTACAAACGGTTTGGGATATAACCGAAATTGGAGTCGCGCTTGGATGATGATGATAATGCTGTGACGATACTACATATACCCCAAGCTATCTAGCGATAGCAAGCTGCACTACTACAGAACTACCGATTCTGCATCGCGCAATAGCATATAACATATATATGCTATACAACATGTATATAGCATATATATGCTATACAACATGTATATGTATATAAGGTGTCACAAAATTAGGTCTCTGAATTTGGTGAGATGACTTGGTATCGACAAAAAAAATATATCGGGTATTATATATATTTATATTCTTTTCTTTCCTTATATATACTCATATTATACAACATCCCAACTGTTGGGCCGTAGCCCGCCAGGTAGATAACCTTGCTTGGTCAGAGGATCCTAACTTTGTGCCAGAAGAAGATTACACGCTGTTAGTTCACAGATCAACTGGATTTAATGTGTCTATGGCGCCTTTGACCTTAGGTCATACGACTTGCCCTATAACACCATACTGTACGATGTTACGTGACAATGACGCTCATTGAAAATTTAACCCAAGTTGTAAACAACTTTTACTGGGTGCGGCCACTAAACCAGCAATTAGTTTAAATTATCACTCGTCACAGGTACTTAATTAGTACCTGTGTCAGGTGTTAATTTAAATTAAATAAAATCTGAACTCGACGGACCTGTACGAAATATAAAATTGTAATTAATGTGTAAGTATACGACTTCTATAATCGCGGAATATGGAACCTATAGGAACTGGCCTTTAACCATGTTAATATGAAAATGACTATCGCCAAACTACCGCATATTATAATTGGGTACTTTCCTATAACTAGTTAAAATCAATGAATATTAATTATATACTACTAAACTGGCTGAATGAAACAAAACATTTGGTATCGCGAAAGATAGACTTGACCATCAACAATGCGGTTTTTTTGTATTAGTCATACAGACGTTATTGCAAAAAGGCACGCTATGCCCCTACAGATAGGTGTCAAAATTAATTATCTCATGCAGCATTATTGGTGCAGTTGCTGGTTTTAAGGCCCCACTCACACCTAGCTCACCGTGACAATGAGCTGTAAACTATTTGAAACTTTAAAATAAAGCATTCCACTCATGCAACAGTGTTCCCGGGAAGCCTCACTTATGAATGTAAAACCACCATTGTTGAGTTAGATAAGGTTTTAGAAGAGCTTTTACTTTAAACGCTGCGTTATATCTACGTTATTTCTGTAGGATCATGTCTGTTAATGAAAAAGTACTGTCGATAATGTAATAATGCGATTCCGGTTGCCAACGCACTTAAGATTAACAAGCTGTTTAGAATAATGCTGTGTCAATCAAATGACAAAAAGGCTCATAAATCTTTGCTCTCGACGACTCAGTTCGACACTGAGAACTAGAAAACCATACCAGCGGCGAGGGGTCCATTTATGCCGATTCCTTATTTCTTCCCTGTGCAGAGATGGCAGAAATATATATCTACTCTAATAAATAATATACATACTGCATTATCTAAAACTCATTATATTTGCAGACCAATAAAGTAAACATTAAATTATTACCTACGTCTTTTTTCTTTTTTTTTTACGTGCGGAAATCCCTTCGGATACCCCACCGCTGGCCGGCAGGGGTGGTTATGTCGTGTCTCGACTAAAACCGCACGGTGTCCTCCCCAAGTGTCCGTTGCCGGGCACCCTGGGTAAGCCCTCGAAAGGATAACCCCAGTGGTCTCGGACGGGAGCAAGTGGCACGCTGCCGCCTCTTTCTGCGAGCAGGTAATGCGCGCGAAATTATTACGCCTTCACTAAAATTATAGCAATTCTCAATTTACGCACTCATTCAATACCTACCTATCGTCATTTTTCCTCTTACCTTTAACGGTTAAATTTCGGGAATACCTCGCCCATTATAAGCCACGCGCCAGCGGAATAGAAAGAGATGGTCTTATGGTATGGATTATGGTGGTGGTGGGTGTGGTATTCCCGCTGTTCTTGTTAATTTTGTTAATGAAATGTTATTTTTGTTGATGTAAATTAAGAAATAAGAATTAGAATTAAGGAAGGAAGTAGAATTTTGTTACAGTTTTTCTGCCGTAATTTAGTTAGTTCTAATATTGAATTAGTGTGTACATAGTGAAGTGTAATAGTGATTTGAATATTGGGCAAATAGATCTATACGTATATGTTGTTTAGTCATAAGTCATAAGAAATGTAATTTGTAAGTTATTGTATGACAAAAGTAAGGAAGTAAGTAATTTAGGATTATGGCAGCCTAGACATTATCAGCCTAATTCAAAAGTGTACTATGCTAGCGGGGGTGTATGTCGGGCTTAATTCGACTAAAACCGCACGCCGTCTCGGGTTTTCAGACCGGGGCCAGGGTGTCAGGTTGCCCATAAAGCATATCCCTCGCACCCCGACTGACCCTGGGCCATCTCTGGTTTCGAGATGGCCCTCTCGGGTTTGGGAACCACGGTGTCCCCGTCTTGCGTCTCCGGTTTAGGGGAGGGGCACCAATCGCCCCACCGTCGCGGCCTGCTTCTGCTGGGGTGACAGGCGGCCTCACCTGCCACCACAGATTAATAAATAGTTATGACTGCCACCCCCAGGCCTGCGCTCATGAAGGACAGTGGTCGTTAAGCGACCTCCGGCTCCTGAGTCGCCTGCGACGCGCGGCGAGCATGTTGCGGGCTCGGCGGGCCGGGAGAGTTATAAATTTCTCCCGCCCGCGCTCCGCCATCTCCTTCTCGAGCATTACATGCTCGCAGAAGGAGGCGGCGGTGGCCTACGCGCTAAGTATTAAGGAGGAGAACTGTCCGTTCACAAGCCGAACTATACTTTGTGAGTTTGTTAAGGAAAACCTGTTATTAGCCATAGCTTTAGATTGTATTTTCGGATTTATTTGCTTATTACATCGCTGTTGGTTTTCTGAAATAAATAGATGCGTATAGATCAAAAATACATATATCATAAGCTTGGGTAGTGTAAGATGGATTCTCGAAAGATTTTCATAATTCACATATCATAAACATAAACTCACTGCTATGTCCCCGAAGGGGTAGGCAGAGGTGCTAGCACCCACATTTCGCCAGTTTATGTTTAGGTCCCAATTTAGGTGGCGAGCCTATTGCCATTAACCGGGCACTTATAAACCTGCGATAAATACACACATAACTTCGAAAAGCATCCAAAAGTCATTGGTGTGTGCCATAGTAAACCTGGGATCGAACCCGAGACCTCGTCTCAGCAGTCCATTACCCATACCACTAGGCTACCGCGGTTCATAATTCTTATTATGATAAGTATCCATGGTAGACAGCTCTTGCAAGCCGAATAAGCTTTAATATTTTCATATTTTATAGATTCTATTTCTTTTCCGCACGATAAAAAAAAAAAGAAAAAAAACAAAAGGTATAATAAGTAAAGAAGCTATCTTATTACCTACAATTCACCTACGTAATACTTTTGCACAACATAGGTTAGGAGGTCAATTCAAAGGGCTTATCTCGTTAAATGTGATTTAAGTGTAGGTTCACTATCTTTGGTAGTAACTAGCCGTTACTCGCGGCTCCGCCCGAGTGGAATACTGATCCCGTTCTACCGACCTACAGGAACTTATTTTAGTGGTCTAAAATATCTAGTATAGAATGGTCCACACTTATTATTTTTTAGCGAAAAAAATCCTTTCAGTATGAGCTCCATCATCAGGCTTTTCAAAAGCCACTATTATCATATAAAGTAAGACTTTCTTCTATACTACATCATCAATGCTTATATTGGAGTAGAGGTACATTACGTGTAGGCATCGTGAAGGTAGGTACCTAGTGATACTCGGAACATCGATAGTCCAATACCTTTTCACCAGCTTCCCTTTTGAAAATTTTCACCCTCTGCCACTGAACCTTACGAAGATATATTGGTAAAAAACCGCGGACATAACTCCTTTTTTTGAAGTTGGCGAAGTATACCAAAACCTTCTCCAGACTATATCAAATACGTTTTTGATAAAAACCGCACTAAAATCGGTTCAATCAATCTCGAAATACTTGATCACGGACAAACATACCTCCTGTTTTTATGTCGGCTAGGTATACTAAAATCTTCACCGGAATTTAACAAATATTTTTTTGAAAACCGCATCACAATCAGTTGAACAGATCGCGAGAATATCGCGGACAAACATACAGATCAAACAGTGTACCTCGTTTTAAAAAACAAACATTACTAGTGAAATTGATGGTACTCAATTTAAAACTATAACATCTTAATCGTCAATATCACTTCTACCGGTTCATATGTAATCAGTAATCATAGTATATCAACGTGGGATAGAGAAAGCTAATTGCAAATAAAAATAATCGTATCTACTTTATAGTATAGTTCCGGCGCTTTACAATAAACGCTATTATAGGTCTAGTTTAAAAAAATACCAGACCAGCTCTCGTGGACTTCTGGAGTAGGCGCGACATAACTTTCACTTTAATTAGTAGTTTTCTGTAATCTATGAATTGGTCACACGTAAAATGAAATTGAAATAAAAAAATGTAAAATCCATATTTGAAATTTACTGCTGCACTTTATGGCAGCAGTAAATTTCAAATATGGATTTTACATTTTATTTAATTAATTTACTTTGCCAAAAAATTAATAAGATAAACAAACCGGCCAGGTGCGAGCCCGACTTGCACATGAAGGGTTCCGTAGCAGCAAGTAACATAATAATGTTTTTATTTAATTTTTATATTTAAGTTTTTTGAATGAAAGGTAAACTGCGGTTTACGATTTATGACGTATTAAAAAAACTACTTACTAGATCTCGCACAAACCAATTTTCGTTGGAAGTTTACACGGTAATGTACAGTCAACATCAATAGTAGCGTAGTATCTGAATTGTCCAAAAGAAATGCATTGCAAGATATATCTCAATAGTCTTTTCGCGTTTCGAACCGGTGGTCCATTTGCCAAACATTAGATTATTTATTTATTTATGACGTTTTGTAAGTGCCGTATTAATGGTCTATGCAGAATAAATGGTTTTTGACTTTTGACTTTGACTTCTGACAAAATCGCGTCGCAAAAGTGTTTGGTACATTAATATTTTCATAATGCAAAAAAAACTATCCATCAAAAGTAAAGCAGTATCAGAAATTTTCAAAAGTTTTTCACACAATGGTTCTATAAAAAGTTTCAAAAGTACCTGAATTAAGAATAAAACTTTCGTCGAACATAAACCTTTTTAGAATGCTGATGTATATTTTGATTTAAATATTGTGTTCTGCTTTTTGTTTTATGGCATTGTCAAGAATTGTCCCTTGAAGTGGCTATATAAACCAAGAACTGAACTGAATATAATCTATTACTGATTATTCCTAAGTAGGTTAGGCACCTATATATTTCTAGGAAGTCATAATTTGATTAAATAGCACTACAAATTAGTAAATTTCCTTAATTCCCTAATCATCGATATGTCGCATTATCTATCAGATCATGAAAGACATCGTATAGTAACGCTTCATGGCTTACCAAAAGGTGACATCGCAAGACGTGTTGGTGTTGCTCGAAATACCGTTACTCTTTGGATCAATAGATGGGACAGCGAAGGACATGTTAATCAAATTCGAAAAACAGGACGACCGACTGTTACATCTGCTTCTACACGTAACGAAATTGTTAGAAGGACAAGATACAATGGGTTCACTCCAGTCGCAAACTTGCCTACTGATTTTAATATATCACGGTCAACAGTCCGACGTGTATTGCATAAAGCAGGAGTACATCACCGCAAACCGGCCAGGAAGCTTGCTCTGACTGCAATACACAAGGAAGAACGATTGAGATTTGCACGAGACTATCTAGACTTCAATTTCGAGAATGTCATATTCAGTGATGAAAAAGCTTTTACATCAGATGAAAGTGGAAGGGTCACCTTGTGGCGAATTAATAACACAAGGTATTTTGAAAGAAATATTGTCAATGTTCACCACCTAAATCTCCGGACATAAATCCAATTGAAAACATGTGGGGATTGATGGTGCAAAACTGGGATCCGTCAACTCCTCGCACTGCAACCGCTATTTGTAATCATGTATTCGAGTTATGGGAACACTATAGAGGAATGTATACATGTCAGAACATGGTCATGTCCATGCGGGAACGTCTTCAGTGTATTATAGATAATGCAGGAGGCCATACCCGATTCTAAAAACGCCATTGAAAACCTTAACTTTAATTATGTAAGTATGCAAGTGTAATTTTTTTTAGCTACAATGTAAACGTTTTTTAGTAGATAAGTGGTATGTTAATTTTAAAGTTAATGTTTTTTTACAATAAAGCATCGGTTGCGAAAATTAATTACTTTTTTTTTATTCTCAAATATGTGATTAATCCATTAAGGGCCCGTGGTCCCACTACATCGAACAGCAGTGCTATTCTCTAACTTTCACTCGTCGACGGACACAGCGCTGCTGGCTCGTCGTAGAGCAATCGACCAATCCCATCATAGAATCGTCGGCGAGCACAACCTTGTTCTATGATGTGATTGGTCGATTGCTGCGGGCTCGTCGACTAGTAAAAAGTTAGAGAATAGCACCACTTAGATGGCAGTCAAGCGCACGGCCTACCTGATGGAAAGTGGTTACCGTGGCCTATAGACATGTACAACACTTTTTTATACCACTTAGATGGCAGTCAAGCGCACGGCCTACCTGATGACCAGGGGCATCACACTCGAGCTGCCGACACTGCTGCTAATAATTAAATAATACCACTTCCCCTTTTGTCTGACTATTTTGATTCAATTAAATATCAGTCACTTTAAAAACACAATATAGTTATGAGTATTGAAAAAAATTGAATCAGCTTATTTTGAAAATAGTTTTTTTGATTATTTTGAAACCTTAACGCGAGTGATTAATATTAAAAAGAAGTAAGTCAGGTTATTAAAAAAAATTATAGAGTCAATACTTTTGGAACTCAGTTTTTGATCAGCTACTATTGACGCTGACTGTACATCATATATTTTCTTTAGTTTTATCATTCTCTTATTTTAGAAGTTACAGGGGGGGGGGACACATTTTACTACTTTGTAAGTGTCTCTCTTGCAAACTATTCAGTCAGTCTAGATTTTTTTTAAATAAAAGCCTCAGTCATTTTTGAAGACCTATCCATAGACACAACACACGTATGGGTTTGATTAAAAAAAAAATGTTGAGTTTCAGTTCTAAGTATGGGGAACCCCCAAAATTTAATGGTTTTTTTTCTATTTTTGTGTGAAAATCCTAATGCGGTTCACAGAATACATCTACTTACCAAGTTTCAACAGCATAGTTCTTATAGTTTCGGAAAAAAGTGACTGTGACATACGGACGGACAGACAGACATGACGAATCCATAAGGGTTCCGTTTTGTGCTATTTGGCAACGGAACCCTAAAAAACTACTTACTAGATCTCGTTCAAACCAATTTTCGGTGGAAGTTTACACAGTAATGTACATAATATATATATATTTTTAGTTGTATCATTCTCTTATTTTAGAATTACAGGACACACACACGCACACACATTTTACCACTTTAGAAGTGTCGCTCGCCCGAAGATAACCTTGCACATATGACGTTGTAGTTTGACATATCCTATCAGTGACAATTTCTAGTCTAAGAGCGTCTTGATTGATGCCCTCATTGCCTCGCAATGTTATGTACACGTACGTATATGTGACCACATGTAACACACACTCCGTCCGGTATGTGCCTTGGTTTCTGCAGATTAATTACTAGATACCAAACTGTACAATGCATGTTGTATAACCAAATGACATATCGTTAGGTGTATTGCACACTGGGAGTGAGTGGTTCGCGGCGGTAACTATTAAAAAATCCCGTGAAGGGCGAGTTGGACTCGCGCACTTAGGATTCCGTACACATCTGAATTGAACGACTACCTAAAGGTTGCTCTCGTATAACTGGAGTTGCAAATATAGTAAAACAAAGTGACAATGGGCTAGCCTTTCTGCCCAAGGATAAGGGCCGCTGAGTTGCCCCTGGTCCTAGAGTGGAGACTGCGAATCAGTATAACTGGACGATCGGGTGCAACCAGATGATCTAATGACCTGAAAAACTTAGCTGGGATAGACTGGATGCCGAAGGCGGAGGATCGGTTGCTTTAATGCAGGTATATGTCCAGCAATGGCCCAACCTAAGAACCTCTGCCGTTGCGTAGAGACCACGTCTCTCATGGTTGTATTTTACTGCATCTACCACGGCGAGTGTTCTAATGAGCTTTTTCAATTGATCCCACCGTCTCCCTTCCGTTCCAGAACAACATGTGCTTCCTTTCTTTTTCGCACGATACAGAGCTGGAATGCTTTCCTACTTCTTACAATCCCGGGTTCCTCAGGCGGGGCGTGAAAAAGCATCAGTTGAGGCCGTCAACCCTGTCCTGACGGCCTCAACTGATGTTTTTGCAATGACCCCCATTTTAGGATCGTCAGCATCAGGGATGGTGGCCCCTGGCCCATATCTTCTTTACTTCACCCTAGCTTCTCATCTTCTAGCGGGGTGCAGTCAATTGACGGACTAAACATATATATATATATATATTAATATATATATATATAAATATATATAAAAGCTAGTTGGATAATATAAGATTCCTTAGGCTGAACTTGTTTCGATGAGAACTACATAACAACGCTCGTTAATTTGAAGAACAAGTTTGCAATATATTATGAATAAAAAATAAGTCATCCAAATTAAGCGGATATCGTATTTCTTGACCAATAATAGCTTTCTAGACAAGTTTGAAGTCTAGTCAACCATCAGGGTTTAGGAGCCCGTAATATATGTCATCGAAGTCATGCATAGTTTCCACAGGTCCTTAATATCACGATATTTACAGCCCATCGATCGATCTGTGGAAACTTTCCCGCAGTCCCGACTACCCGCTGATTCTAGACAGAGAAAATGGCTATTGTTACATGTGGTGTGATGTCCACATAACAGTCACGGTTTTACTATACTTTTTCCAACCAAACCAAAACAATAAAAAGTAGTTAAGTTAAGAATAAAGTATCTCACTTACCTTGAATACAGTGCAAACATATCACTCCTTTATTGGGCAGTCGTGCAAAAAAGTTGGTAGATGGCAACGTCCTCTACCACACGGGGCTGAAAAAAACTGGTAAAACGTGTGTTAAAAATACGTCTCAGCCTATATTTTCGGGAATATAAAAGCATGATGGATATTTAAAAACTATTTTTATTACAGGATTTTATTACTGCTAACCGAAATTACTGGTATTCTCATTAACTCCTCCACCTTCATTACGCGCACGCTCAAACTGTGGAATGATCTACCTGCTGTGGTTTTAGAAGTGGCATAAGAAGGTTTCTACAGGGTCGGCAGTGCGAGTGCGACGCCCCTGGTTGCAAACGTCCATAGTCTATGGTAATTGCTTCCCATCCGGTGGGCTATGTATAAAAAAAAGTTTAGTTAAATTGCTTGTGTGAGGTGTGGCGTCACGTCGGTAGTGTAACGGCCAGAATTCAAACTTCAGGACGTATCGATCGTAAGGCTAAACTTGTGAATCTATGGAAACAGGATCAATGTACCGATCAAATCAACAGTCATATAAACTTTATTGTCTTCAAATTGACATGTGCATACTGCGAATATAATTTAGCTCTAAATTAATAAATCGGTAATAAGCCAATGCGATGGAATCGATTCTAAATAGACAGTATATAACAATTGTCCATTTAATGTTGCTCTTATTTGTTGCGACTGTGTCCAATTGCTCCAATTGGACACAGTCGTTTCATTCATAGTTTATGGACAGTTGGTGGTACTATATAGAACGATTTGAATTCCTAATAATAATTGATCGTGTAGGGACTGACCGGTAGAAGTGGTGAAGCCCAAGGCGTACTGGCTTGCTGTCTTCGACAAGCGTGCCAATGGTCACATTACTAGAGATGCCAAAGACCGGGTGGGATGCTAAGAAGCGGGAAAGCGGCCCCGGGCTACGGGACCGGACCTCAACGCTGAGATTATGTTAATGATAAATTGACCGTGCGAGCGAAGCGTCCGAAGCGTTTGGCCGGAATTATCAGCAGAAGAGACCGTATTTGTTGTACGATTTTTTTAGTTTTTTTGAATAGCAGTAGGGTTTACTGAGCCCTACTAACTAAAGCGTCCTTTGGGGACCGAGTCAACCTCACCTGCTAGATAACGGAGAAGGCTCTGGTGCAAGCTTTTCGCTTTTCTCTCAGGTTTCGCTTTAAGGATGATGATGATGTTTTTTTTATAGTAATCGGTGACTAATAAATTTAGCATATTATTAGCGACCCGTCCCAACTATTCTCGGGATTTTTCAAATTTTACCACCTTAGTTTTGAAATATCTTTTTGGGACGCTGCCGCACTGGGATAGCAAGAGATGTATCTGATCTATGTAGTACGTACTTATTTGTGGATCTGAAAAGACCCATAAATAATTCCGCAACTGTGGGAGTCTGTCTTCTAAAGATCATCACCGAAAGATTCGTGGACTAACAGTCAACGCGAGCGGAGTCACCGACACAGCTTGTTATTTTGTTCTTTAAATAATACTAGTAACCGAAATTATTCGTATTCCCGGTAACCCCTCCAGCTAAGCTGAATTGCTTGTGTTAGGAGTGGGTTCACGTCGGTAGTGTAATGGCCAGGATTCGAATCCGGGACCTCTCGATCGTAAGGCCGACTCCTTAACCACTATAGATAGCTTATCAATCTTTTTGTGTCCAACTTTAAACAATAACAAGAGCCCAGTGTACACTCAACCGATTCTCTATTGTGAAAATGACCTCACGATCTTTGACATATTCTCATTTGACAGTCATTAATATCCTTCATAACGTATTTGCTATGCCAAAAGCCAAAAGACTATTTCAATACGTATCTATATCTATTTGAACATGTTATTTACCTGTGGGAACGGCCATCTCACGACAAGTTCATGTCCACGTCACAACAAGGAGAAGATAGCTAATGATTGTTTTTAGTTTTGTAAATAGATGAACTTTTAATGAAACAGTCACGAATGTATAGATTTAGATCGGACAAAGAGAATATCTAGGATGGTACTTGAACCCGCGACCAGTCCCTTACAGGGGGAATGCTCTGACCAGCTGAGTCACGTAGACACGTCCCAGATATTCGAAATTCTCCGATATATTATATACGTCTTAAGGCGACGCTGGAGCTATCTACCGTAATTCTTGCGAACTACGGAAACAATGAACGACTTTACAGTCATTTTTAAACATTGTTTTTTGATGACTCCGTCACTGGTCGCGGGTTCAAGTCCCGTCCAAGATTTTCTCTTTTTCCGATCTAAATCTATAGGAAAAGTAAGCATACAAATTGCTTAAAAATTTAATTGAGTCACGAATGTACCGCGGCGTGCCGTTACTCGCTCCGCTCGTACAGCTTTAAATGCAACCTGAATTGACGCTAAGATGAGCACATACGCTAAATTTCGAGCCCGGCATCGACCACAGGTCGATGGAGCCCGGTGTACGTTCTCCGAATTCTTCTTTTCATAATTTGACTTATTTTAACTTATACGGAAAGGACTACTGTTTGACTCCTCAAATCCTGAGAGGAAAGCCTGCATGAGAGCCTCATCCGTTAATCAGCAGATATACCGGCTATCAGGTGATGTTGGGGCCTCAAAGATCTTGCTCCAAACACCCAACTTTGCTGGTAACTATTATTTAATCTAAGTAGGTAAGTACGTTAAATACGTGACGACCCCTGTGGCGTAGCGTTAGTGCGTAGAACTGCGAAGCCAGAGGTCGCGGGTTCGATTCCCGCTCAGTGCAAATATGTATATTAGCATTGGTCTGAGTGTTTCTATGTATAATATGTATTTATTTAGAAAAAAACGATTTAAGTAAATATGACAAGCTCTGCTTAGTTTGGGTCTAGATGGCGTTGTGTACTTTGTCCTACTATATTATATTAATCATAATATTCGGATACCATTATCATAAATAAGCAGCCCTACAAAGTAATCATATGAGAGCCGTGCTCAATAGTGACGTAATGTTTCGTTATCAAGTCATGTGTAGATTATATCTCGATTCAATTCATATTAAGTTTCATTCACACTTCCTCCCAATTATGTAATTTGGGTTCCCATAGCGTAATTGTCTCAAAAATGTTATATGTTTGAGTTTTCACTTTTACTGCAAATGAATAGTGACTTTGATTCGTTTGTTTTTTATGATCGTGAAATATTGCGGTGGCGGTCAAAGTCCGCCGGTAACCCTAGTGTTATCCTTTCGAGGGCTTACCCGGGGTGCCCGGCAATGGACACTTGGGGAGGACACCGTGTGGTTTTAGTCGGTCCGATTCCGACACGCCCACCCCATCGTCGGCACCGATGGGGTGGGCGGGTGAAGCCTGTGGGGGTTTCCACACGCTAAAAAAAAGAGGAGGAGAGGAATTTCTAATGTTGGAAGTTTACGCGAATATATTTACATATTATTACATATTAAAATAACACTATTAGGTAGATTTCGATGAAATCGATCTACCTATTGGTTTCTTGACTACTGTCGAATTTAAAAAAAAAATCTTCATAGGAGGTCTAGTTATGACCCCCTGAGTCCGAAATGACCACTGGTCAAAAAGTTTATATATACATATATATGTATGTATATATGTATCTATGTATGGTTCCACTTCCCAAAATTTGCGGCACTCTCACGGTCGCATTTTTGCCCCGATCGCTTTCAAACTGCGGTCAAAAATTGCTTGGGTGTAAACTTAGTTTAAGTTCGTGAACGAGTGGAATCCGGCCTAAGGGGACGGTAGGGCCTCACCTTTTGTGAAATCAGTTTTTCCTCAAAATTTCACGTTCCATGAAAGATATTCGAACCGTTCTAATTTTATCCCATAGTATACATGAATACCAACAACTTTTAAGTATAAACCTATAAGATTAAAGCTTTAACTAAAAGTGGAGGGGGGGAAAACCAAAATTTTTCGGGAAAAAAATCATAACTTCTAACCGGTGAACATTCTTGGAGTCGGAAACATTTTTAATCGATAGGCCATTTTTAAGTCTAAAATAAATGTCTGAAAAGTTTTTCGCTAAAAGTTACCGTTTTCGAGAAAAAAAAATTAAACATGTTAAAAATGCGCTCGGCGTGGATCATAGAAGAAGCATAGGTCATAGAGGGGCAAAAAAATATTTCTAACCGATAGGTTATTTTTTGCTCTAAAATAAATGTCCGCCGTATACCGTATTACTTCACGAAATATTGTTTAAAGTCCGTAGTTCTCTATATAAAATAATATTAATTGCTTCACGAAATCTACCTGTGCGTTCCCCCTGCGGGAACGGTTTTTTTTTAACGGAGCGGTTATGGGGACAAATGTAATAAATGTAGTCAAGCAACAGTCATTTTGGCCGTTGCATGAATGGGCCGACTCGACCAGGGAATCACCACCCTCTCACAGAATATCGACGAAAAGTAACAGTATTTGAACTGTTGCGTTCCGTTTGGTGAGTGAGAGTGCCGGAGCCCAAACTCATTTCCCATCCCCTCCCAAACTCCTTTCCTATCCCCTATCTTTACACAGTCGGCAGCGCGAGTGTAACGCAACTGGTGTTGCATACGTCCATAGGCCGCGGTAACCGCTTCCCATCAAGTGGACCATGTGCTTGTAAGTGGTATAAAAAAAAAATTGGACACATTTCTACGACATATTTATGTAATTAATGTTTTATTCTAATGCATAGAATGAAACAAATAAAAGTTTTGCTGGTGTAACGTACACATTTTTATAAGAAAATTGTTATAAAGTATGACTTAAGAATAATATACTCGTACAAAAAAGATCAGTTAAGTACAAAAAAGAATGGCCTGGAATCAATGTAAAATAAAGCTGGGATGAGTTAGGAAAATGACGTAAGAATGAAAATGGAACAAGCGCACCCTTTATTTTTTGTTTCGTTCACTGGATGACGTCGAGTGTGTTTTTAGTATAACACCTAATATAACTATAATCAGCTGTAGTGATGTGTAAATATCTGTAATTTTTTTAATTTAATTCAGCATCAAATTCATACCACTATTCCAACGAGTTTTAATTTCACTACACATATATCATATATCAATTAATAGACGTAATACAATATTATACGTCAAAGTGTTGGTATTTCATCTACTAATAAGTTCAATGAGTGTTGACAATTGACAATTGACACTTCATGTTGACACATAGTGAGGTGAGGGTACTGACAAATGACGTAACGGGTTAAAAAACATAACGTGAATAATTACTTCATTTCCTATTATGTTTGGGTTACAAGAGGGTATCTGGATTTGTATCAGTTTCGTGCAGAAATCCCTTCGGATCAGGGGGGGTTACGACGGGTTTGAACCGACTAAAACCGCACGCCGTCTCGGGTCTTCAGAAGCCGGGGTGTAAGGTTCTCGCAGTAAGGTTCCGTACCACCGTTTTTGCTTCGATAGTGGGAGGCAATCCTGAAAACTTGATGATTACAAAATTGGGGAAATGGCGCTGGGTACATGTGGTCATTATTATCTTCTTTTGTTTTCGGCTGCATCCGAGGCTATCACCAGGGAGCCCACGGTCAACTTACTCCTTCTCCTCCTTTTGGACCGACTGCCGTCTGACCTCCCAACCTCGAGAGAGAAAACCTGAGCCAAAGCCTCGTCCGTCAATTAGCAGGTGAGGTTATTCGTCGTTAGTTGCATTCGGTCCAATCAGTACTTCTGTTACTAAACTAGCGGCACGCTAAGATGGCCGTTTTGACGTTTGTCCGCTCATGAAGTTTCGTAAAAATAAATACTAAGTTTGAAGAAGTTAATTTCTGTTCTTTATTGTCAATAGTGAGGTGCAGTGTACTAATTTACGACACAACTTGGCATTTATGTTTTTCGAAATTCGAAATTTAAAAAATGAATTAAATATCCAAAAACTAAGATGTGACTCGCATTTGATTTGATTTTTTTCTATTTTAAATTGACATTTCCCTCGCTATTTTAACGTGTCAAAACGGCCAACACAGCGTGCCGCTAGTATAGTAAACTTAACTTACAAATGGATATATGACACGTATGATTTTAAAAAGTGTAAGCAATTATTTAAAATTGCACTAGCTTAGATTTAGATTGATTAGCGGTTAGCTAGCTTATAGATAGAGAGATGAATGACCAAATTGATAGTATTTAGTATCATAATAGTCCGTCACCTCGGTATTATTACACTTTCGCTGATACCATAATGATATGTTAGAATCGTATACAGTCGTTAATCATTAAACTCCTCTCTTCATTGGCATGAAGACTATGGAACGATAGTCAAACCGGTTATTTTGGTGTATACGTGAAAAAATATTCCTGAAGGGACAAGAGAAGGTGTGTTCAGGGTCATCATTCTGGACGCTTTAGAGCCCGGGGTACCACTCTTTCTCTTGAATTGGTTTATATTGGCTTTTTCAGGAGTGACTGCGGACTGACCAACCCAATCTCGATAGTAAAGCCTACGCCAGAGCCTCGTCCTCGAGCCTCTCCTGGAACCCCATACATGCATTTTTTTCTTCCCTGATGCTAGTTTTTGGTAATTTGATATGCTACCCAGACAGTAACACCCAGACCAATGCCAATAAGACATATTCATGCCTAAAAAATATATGTGCACTGAGCGAGAAACGAATTAGAGACTCTTGATATAGCAGTCGAACGATAAACCGCCAGTAAAACTTTTAGCTGCTACGTCAGAGATGACGAAACTGTTATTAATTGCTAGTCTAGACGAAACCTTTGTAATAGTTATGTCGTTGAAAGAAAGGCATTACATCATTGTATAGGAAATATCAAAAAAGGTGCCTTAAAAGTGTATAAATCTAAAACTTATCGATAATCACGATACCGCACGTCCCCCGTAGCGAGGCCATTTGTACCCTCGATTCTTTTCACAACTTCTGTTGAAACACCGACTAGGTCTAGAAAGAAGTTATCTCAATAATATATCGCTTTTGACGTAGCGATAGGCTATGACAGAAGTCATACTTTGATTTCGTTCGCACTGATTAGTGCATGTCCTGTTGCCCCAATGACTTACACTACTATATACTACTAGAATGACAGATCTGAACAAAAGAAATGATTTCGCGGAAGTCTACAATCAACCACGAAATTTTGTAGCTGAAACACAGATGCCATTAGAAATAGGCATGCTATGCCAGGGGGTCTACATAAAATCACATTCTATTGGCTATGACGACAGTGAAAAAGTCCGAAATGCATAGGAGTAACATTATTTGTCGACATGTCACGTGTCACGTGTAATAATAGAAAATATTTCTCTATATTTTTTTGTAATTTCATTCATTTAAAACGCTGTTACAGCGCTCCAAAGTTGACCGGGTTCGTCAATGCTCATGAGAATCCGGTCAAAGCGATTTAATAAAATAAACTAATTCATTGCTAACTCTTTTCCCCTTTTAGAGTCTGTAGGCGTGTTTTTTTTTACGTGGGATACCACGTAAAAAAAACCAGTAAGCCTACTCCACCGACATCTTGCCGATGAGGTAATCCTCGACATAATCATATAAAAAACGCAATACTAGGTCCTTAAATTGTAACATTTCAATGGACTACAGGCCCTGTACAGATATGTGTCAAAATTAATTACCTCGTTTATAGTTCCTGCGTCCCCTTCCAAATTCAAAATTCAAACTACATTCCCGCCTTACCCAGGACCGTGACACAATTTCTGTTCTAGACAACTTGTCTAGTGTTGCACTCGTACTTTCGTTGAGATGCGTGTATGCACGTACATACTGGCTTCGTCTTTTGTTTGTTTTAAGTTGGTTGAACTTGGAAATTTGTGAATGAGTGATGGATATTATAGAACAATGGGATAAACAGGACGACACTTTTGCCATTGTGGAAGGCGGAGGATCGGGTGCTATAGCGCGTTCGGGAGAGGACCATGTCTAGCAGTGGACTGCAATAGGTTAAATGATTTGATTAGTTACATTTGTCAATCATATTTTAAAAAAGGCTAGGTTAAAAGTTCCTGTTAAAAGTTAAAAGTAGTATGAAAACAACGATAAAAATAGAAGAAGCGAAAGGTTCAAGCCAGGATTGTAGTAAGTGGAAACATGTGGTCTCTGCCTACCCCCTTGGGAAAGTGTGACTGTATGGTGTGTATGTATGTAGGCATTAGGCAACAATATCGTTGCGGTATTATTGATTTGTATTCATGAGCTTACTTGCGTGGGTGCGGAACTAATATTGGGCGTACTGATCTCATAAGATGAACTGGGAGGCTTTCTCGCATTATCAAGTGTGAAGTGGTTACAAATGAAAGTTCACTTTATTATTTGCAGATTGAAAGTAATTTGTGTACTTTTCAAATTTTGAATTTCGTATATGAAACAGGACGCAGAGACTAGATAAATGAGTTACAGTTGTACCAACCTATCTGTGAACTGAAGGGTGGCGTCACCGTCGCTTCTGTGTTGCTAATTGATTTCACTTTTATTAGTAGAAGTCTATTTTTCACATTACACATAGTTTGTTTTCTAACCTAGTTATCTCATCAGTCTCAAAAAAACACCTATCATATTGTTATACGGAACTACTGATAAAATTTTTGAGCTAAAGGCTAACATTCGGTTTATACTGTAACCAAAACTTTTACATTTGACGAAAGGCCTATCTAACATTATTAGTAACTGTAGTGCATAGAACCACTGCTGTGGTTTTCCCAAGCGACTACAATATGAAGAACCCCCTTCAAGAAGGGCATTCGAAGGTTTTTACAGGGTCGGCAGCGCGAGTGTGATGCCCCTGGTGTTGCACACGTCCATAAGCCACGGTAACCGCTTCCCATCAGGTTAGCCGTGAGCTTGTCTGACACCTGAGTGGTATGAAAAAAGAGTAGAAAATATAAATAATTTCTACTTAAAAATAGAGACGTAATCCATCCGCTCGGAGATTATATTGGGTAATTTATGTAATAAAATCCGACAACACTAAACTGTAGTGTAAATGAATGACATTTGACAGTGACACCCGTAGTCCCGATTTTCATCATTACACAGAAAAGATGGTACAGCTATACTGAATTTAGACACATAGGCATAGCAAGCCTGGGGTGCGAATGGTTGGATCACCTCCAAGTTTGGTGCACCCTGGGCAACGTGGGCGATGACGCATCATTGATTGCTCCTCTGGAGTAGCTGGCGTCAACGTCAAAGGCCAAGAGTCTGCCCAACCGGCCCTTTTCAGGGCCAGCTGACCCCATTGCACGAGGGGGTCGGGGTATGGCGGGCCTGCAAGGCCCGCGGGGGGGCGTGGTCGCTCCAGGTACCCCTCTGGTGTTATCAGAGGGGACACTGCGAATGGCCCAGGGTCAGTCGGAGTGCGAGGGATATGCTCTATGGGTAACCTTACACCCCGGCGTCTGTAGACCCGAGACGGCGTGCGGTTTTAGTCGGTTCAAGCCCGACATAACCGCCCCCGCTGGCCGGTGGGCACAAAATTTCCGCACAAAAAAAAAAGGCATAGCAAGCCTTTTTGTGTATAACAGCAAAGAAAAGTTGCTCATTGTTGGTCCATGTTGGCCTTTCGTGATACTTTTTTTTTTATTCCGTACAGACAGTATACATAGAAGTATTTGAGAAAGAATGGGGTTCAGACATGACTCACGTCTGCGCCTTACCTACGCCGCCGCCGCGTTTCTACGCGTCCGTTGTCTGGCTAGCGCCATATGGACAAAATCTATATTATCAACAAGAGCGCAGCCGCGGCCAAAAGCTAGTAATATATACATTGGGTAATAATTTAATTAACTGTGACCAATTCATGTGCGTATGTGATTGTCTCATCCAACTTTTACTTTTTTTATTAATTTTAACCATTATTTCGAGCAGTTAACGGCCGTCTGGTTAACACAGAGTAAATTTATTCCGTTCTAATTGAGTCCAGTGCTTTATGGGATAAAATATGATGTTTTTAATTGATTACGAGATATGTTTTGATGAAACCTTATATGCAATCGGAAGTCTACATTCAATATTAATTGTTTTTAATATGAGACTGCGTAACACTTGTTGTTGTGGTATTAGATAATAGTTACTTGTCTATTTTTGTTAACATTAATGTTTTGTGTACGAATACATCGTGAATTGAATGACGGTTTCGTCATCTTTGAGTGAAGTCAAGGACTGACCGGCAACCGGCAACAGACTACGAACGGTAGGTCTCCGCAGTTGGGAGAAAAAAGCCCATTCATTTGGTAGCAAATAAAGTGTTACGTGCTGGCTGTGACTCGCGTCTGTGCCCGCGTTTCTGCATCTACGACTACTGATATCAGAAATCGTTCTTGAGTATTTAAGTATTCTTACCATCGAATCCAACTTCTAATTTTATATGTAAGCATTGGAAAAATTAGATTTTCTAACTGCGTCTAAGAAGCTGTTAGATTTTCTAACAGCTGAAAAGTAGCTGATAAATCTTTATACATGAATAGATTTAGAAGGGTTAACGGGGAGATGAGCCTCGTCAGCATTGGGCTGCAACCTGTCTAAGAGAAGGAAAACCCTGAAATCAAACCCGGGGAGATGGGCCTCATCAGCATTGGTCTGCAACCATCTAGGAGAAGATCACTCCGAAATAAAACCAACTCCCAGGGAGCATACCCGGAAAAAAAACCCCGATCCAAGGTGTTAACCGACCCGTGACCGAGGATTCGTGACCAGAGGGCAAGCTGGTGTATCGGAGGGTGTCTGTGTTGGCGGTCACAGGACACACTCGAAATTCTGCCTTACCCCCGTAAAGGGCTCTGCGGGGGTAGATAATATTTTTCCCTATGACTCGTGGGAACGCAATGGTGATAGAAAAAATAAATCATTCGCATGGCGGCGACGCGGTACGCCACCCGTCACGTCTCGTTTCGCGGGGGGGGGCGAAAAGTTGCTCACGGAGAGCCGTTTTGCTACATTGAATGTTAGAGGAGGAATGGAAGAAAAAGTGAATGATGTTTGTCAGATGATGGATGAAAGAAGGATTGAAGTTCTTTGTGTGAATGAGACGAAGCGGAAAGGATGTGATACCACCAAGCACGGACCCTACACCGCGTACTGGTCGGGAGTACCCAGTACCGACAGAGCTGGCCAGGGAGTTGGTGTCATCCTATCTGCTAGAATCGTTGAGTGTGTGAATGAATTCGAATGTGTGAATGCTGGATTGATGTGGATGAGATTGAAAGTGGGACTCACTCGTATTTTTGTCGTAGGGGTTTATGCTCCTGTAGACTCCGGTACGAGTACGTCCCAGAAAGTACAAGAAGGTGCGGGTGGAAGAAGAACTTTGTACCTCACGGACTCGACGGCGGAGGACGTGCACCACTGCGCCAGTCAGCCTGTGACCACGGCCAGTGTAACCTGTTCAAAACGTCAGGCAATCCAAAGGTTTCATGACATTGATAGTATTTGTGAGATTGAGGAGTTATGGAAGTTATTTAAAGAGGAGATTGTAAGTGTAGCTTCCCAAGTATGTGGTGTAAGTAAGAGAAGTAAAGTGCAAAAGGTGAAGCATGCATGGTGGGATAAAGAAGTGCAAAAGTTGGTATGTGAGAAGAAGAAAGTGTGGCTAGACTGGCTTTCAGTTACGTAGTAACTATTTAGTAATCTGTGCTTTCAGTCAGAGCTAATGAGAGAATACAGAAAGCTACGAATGAGGATGTGGATGAAGCGAAAGATAACTATAGAAGACTGAAAGGGCTAGTGAAAGGAATGATTGCCAGAAAGAAAGATGAACAAAAAGACGTGTTTGATGAACGGTTATCTGAGGATTTCCAGGCGAACATTAAGCTCTTTTGGAAATCCACCCGTTCAGCCAGAGGAAAAACGCAGAGCTCTGAGCTGCACTCTATCAGAGACCAGAATGGAAGTATTTTAAAAGGTGAAGAATGTATGTTAAAAAGATGGCTGGAATATATTGAAAGCTTGTTTGAAAGAGAGGATGGTGTACATGCACTAACCTCGGTGATGGATGACCATGTTGATACTGATGAAAGTGGTATTAGTATGAATGAAGTTGTGAATGCATTAAGAAGAATGAAAGCTGGAAAACAGCGGGATATGATAAGGTGACAGTCGAGATGCTGAAGGCTGGACATGGCCTCGTAGCAAGTTAGTTGTGCCGCCTTTTCAACATGTGTTGGGTTGGGTTAGCGGTCGAGTACCAAATGATTGGTGTAAGGCCGTTATAGTTCCACTTTACAAAGGCAAAGGCTCGCATCAGGACTGCAAAAACTACAGGGGCATTAGCCTACTCAGCATCGTCGGCAAGCTGTATGCGAAAGTGTTGATTGAGAGAGTTATGAAAGAAACCGATGAGAAAATATGGGATGCACAAGCGGGTTTTAGAAAGGGAATGGGATGTACGGATCAGGTCTTTTCCTTGCGAAGCATAGCCGAGAAATTTTTGGCCAAGAGTCAAAAGGTCTATTGCGCATTCGTGGATTTGGAAAAGGCCTATGACAAAGTGATGTGGAATGAACTTTGGACGGTACTGTCTATGTGTATGGGGTAAGCAGCTACCTTATTCGAGCTCTGAAGTCTCTCTATGAGGACTCCAGTGCTTGCGTGAGGATACATGGGTCATACACTGAATGGTTTAGCATCCAAAAGGGTGTAAGACAGGGATGTGTAGCGTCACCATGGCTGTTTAACTTATTCTTGGACAGTTGTTTGCAAGATTTGAAAGATAAAGAATGTGGTTTAAGAATGAATAAGTTACTCGTCAAATGTCTCCTCTATGCTGATGATCAGGTTTTACTTGCGTCATCGGCAGATGAATTGCAGGAGATGGTAACCACTATGCACGGAGCTTTTGAGAGGAAAGGAATGAAAGTGAATGTTAGTAAGACAAAAGTTATGGTTTTTGAAAGAGATGAAGTGTGGGATTTGAATAGATGGAGAAAGAGTGGAACAAGTGAATGAGTTCATATATTTGGGAACATTGTTTACGAGAGATGGAAAGCATGAAGAAGATGTTGAAAGGAGAGTGACAGCTGGAAATAGAGTGAATGGGGCACTACGCAACTTTATGAACAGCCGGAAAGTGTCCGAAAAGGCACGACTGGCTGTACATGGAGGAGTATTAGTGCCGACTCTTATGTATGGTAGCGAAAGTTGGGTGTGGCAGAGAAAGCATCAGAGTAGAGTGAATGCAGTAGAAATGCGTGCGTTCCGAAGTATGTGTGGATTGACTTTGAGAGATAGAGTGAGAAATAGCGTGATAAGAGAGCGATGTGGAGTGATAGAAGATGTAGTGACGAGAATTGAGCGAGGTATGTGATGGTTCGGCCATGTTGAGAGAATGAATGAAAGAAGACTAACGAAACAGGTGTATGAGGCGAGTGTGGATGGTACCGTCGGAAGGGGAAGACCTAGGTGCACACCTGGACCAAATCGTAGAAGTTTTAGAAAAGGGGCAGGTCAGGAGTACCCTAAACCGACGAGCATGCATGAAGAATGTAATGAGAGTGAATGAAGCGAGAGTAGTATGTCAGGATCGTAGCAAATGGAGATCCGTGATCTCTGCCTACCCCTATGGGAAACAGGCGTGATTTTATATATGTATGTATGTAGAAGGGTCAGCCGCCATATCCTTCGTGTTAGTTTACTTGTGCTGCGATGAAGATGCTAAGAAATAACGACCACACTGTGTTTTTTTAAATTAAAACTTCTATATGCACGTTGAGACCTTTCCATGTGAGCACTTTTTGAGTGAACAATTATTATGAAACTGGCGTCATCGTCACTGTGACGCTTTTATTATAACAACGCCATCTTTGTTTCATAATGAACAACATAGATTTCTCGGATTTTTTTTATTTGCTGTTTCGGCACTACCGTTGTGCCACTGATTTATTTTATTTTTAAGTGGCTGAGACAGCATTATAATATGTGGCCGTTCAGCCATACCGCCCGCCTCTGCCGGGCTTCAGTAGGAGGAGTAGACCCAAGAAGTGCTTGCTTAGCTCGACGCTCGACGCGAAGATGACATGCGTGCCAATTGTATCACTTCCATGCAGCCCAAGATCGTGCGTGGAGAAGTAAAAGCTGGAAAGTAGATCCCGGACTCTGAGGTGAGAGCCTCGGATGCGACCGGGACTGACGTGAAGATGATGATGATGACAGCATTACTTGATGTAGCTGATCTAAGGTAGCATACAAGCATACGGCAAACCCGCTTGTTTGAGACCTGAATAATATAAAAAGTGTCATGCCCCCGCTGTGACATATGACTGCGCACGCGTCTCTGCTTCTACAATTACTATTTTATCATCGCACTAGCCGCTTACCATTAGTCCGTGTACTTGTTTACTACCTTAGCAGTATGAGAAAATAACGCAATGATACAAAGGCTCATACTAAGTGCGTACCTTTTTTTTTGTTTTTTTTTCGTGCGGAAATCTCCTCGTATAACCCCCCGCCGGCCAGCGGGGGCAGTTATGTCGGGCTTGAACTGACTAAAACCGCACACCGTCTCGGGTCTGCAGACGCCGGGGTGTAAGGTTGTACCTACACGGTTTTTAAGAATATCGAACACACACACACACAGACACACACACTTTCGTTTTTACAACTTGGTTAGGATTAATGATCGATTGATCGTTTGTTTATAATGTACAAAGATTATTGCGATATGCGCATGATTCGTAAAGTGAAAATGTAACTACTGCCGAGCCTATAAGAGATTGTAATTATTTTATTTGCATAATGAAATATTTATTTTGGGAGTGGATTGCTTGATGACATCTTATTGGAATTAATAATTGTTAAAGTTTTAAGAATGAACAATACGCTTGTTACATAATGTATGAGATTTAAAAAAAACCGGCCAAGTGTGAGTTGGACTAGCGCACTAAGGGTCCCGTACCTATCACTACATAGTATAAAACAAAGTCACTTTCTGTCCTTATGTCCCTATATCCCTATGTATGCTTAAATCTTTAAAACTACGCAACGGATTTTGATGCAGTTTTTTTAATAGATAGAGTGATTGAAGAGGAAGGTTTATTTGTATAATAACATCCATTGCACCCGTGCGAAGCCGGGGCGGGTCGCTAGTTATCTATAAAAACGAACGAACAATTCCAATTTTCAACTCTTTATTTTTTGGAATTATTCCTTTATTTGTGCTGTGAGATCTTGCTTCTTGCTACATTTCGTTATTCTAGGTCAACGGGATCACCATATAGGTTTTCGACCCAAAACCTATTAGTAGGGGTGCCGGTGAAGATCGACCTTCACCCATGTGATAACCAGATGGATGGGATATAATTTTTATCAATTATAATTCATCTATTAATATGCCTATGATGACTTGCCTATCAAAAAGTGTTAGTGGCTATTTTTAATTAAATACTTTTTCCTCATTTTTTGATAACTGGATTTTTTAGTTATGTGTGCATTAATAAATGTTAATTATCGCTCGCTTAATAATGTGCAAGGTAGATAGCAATAGGCTAGCCCCCTATTACATTGGGACCTAAACATAACTGACGAAACGTGGGTGTGTAATACACCTCTGCCTACCCCTTCGGGGATACAGTCGTGAAGTTATGTAAGTTATGTGAGTTTTTTTTATTCAAATGGATAGTTTTATCTTTATTTATCGGTGGTGACACACGAACAGACAGATAGACGGCCAAGATAGTGATCTTATAAGGGTTCCTTTTTTACTTTTGAGGTACGAAACCCTGGGGTGCGACTGGTTGGATCACCTCCAGGTTTGGTGCACCCTGGGCAACGTGGGCGATGACGCATCATTGATTGCTCCTCTGGAGTAGCTGGCGTCAACGTCAACGGCCAAGAGTCTGACCAACCGGCCCTTTTCAGGGCCAGCTGACCCCATTGCACGAGGGGGTCGGGGCATGGCGGGCCTGCAAGGCCCACGGGGGGGGGGGGGACCGCTGCAGGTACCCCTCTGCTGTTATCAGAGGGGACACTGCGAATGGCCCAGGGTCAGTCGGAGTGCGAGTGATATGCTCTATGGGTAACCTTACACCCCGGCGTCTGTAGACCCGAGACGGCGTGCGGTTTTAGTCGATTCAAGCCCGACATAACCGCCCCCGCTGGCTGGCGGGGGGGGGGGGGTATCCGAAGGGATTTCCGCACAAAGAAGAGTTTTGCTATTTATTTATATGAGTGGTGTGTGTGTTCTGTGTTGTAGGATGAAAATGGATAAGACGAAAATCATGTCCAATGCCCATGTTGCACCTGCTCCAGTTAATATTGGGAACATTACACTCGAAGCTGTTGACCACTATGTCTACCTAGGACAGGCGATCCAGTTAGGTTAAGGTAAATCCAGGTAGTTAGGAAAGAGATCTCTCGTCGAATCCAGCTCGGATGGGCAACGTTCGGGAAGCTCCGGCATATATTCGCGTCCGAAATACCTCAATGTCTCAAGACGAAAGACTTTGACCAGTGTGTGTTACCAGTTATGACATATGGAAGCGCGACGTAGTCCCTTACTATGGGTCTCATAAGAAGGCTCAAGGTCACCCAGCGAGCAATGGAGAGAGCGATGCTCGGTATTTCCCTGCGCGATCGAATCAGAAATGATGAGATCCGCAGGAGAACTAAAACAACCGACATCGCTCGAAGGATTGCATCGTTGAAGTGGCAGTGGGCGGGACACATAGCGCGGAGAACCGATGACCGCTGGGCGGAAAGGTTCTCGAATGGCGACCGCGTACCGGACGATGTTCCGTGGGCAGGCCCCCTACAAGGTGGACCGACGATCTAGTCAAGGTCGCCGGAAGCCGCTGGATGCGGGCAGCGGCGGACCGATCGTTGTGGAGATCCTTGGGGGAGGCCTATGCCCAGCAGTGGGCGTCGTTTGGCTGACATGATGATGATGATGATGATTGTGTTATAAACTTTTCAATAGAATTATGAAGTGAAGCATGATTGCGGAAATGGTGCGGAGCGCGAGCGCGTGGGCCGCCGCCACTTCTTTCTGCGAGCATGTAATGCTCGCGAAGGAAATGGCGGAGCGCGTCCGGAAGAGATTTAGAACTCTCCCGGCCCGCCGAGCCCGCAACATACTCGCCGCGCGTCGCAGGCGACTCAGGCGCCGGAGGTCGCTTAACGATCTCCGTCCTCCATGAGCGCAGGCCAGGGGGTGGCAGGTGAGGCCGCCTGTCACCCCAGCAGAAGCAGGCCGGGGCGGTGGGGCGACTAGCACCTCTTCCAAAACCGGGGCAAGACATGAGGGACACCGTGGTTCCCAAACCAGAGATGGCCCAGGGAAAGTCGGAGTGCGAGGAAAAACTTCTAAATAAGAGAATGACAAAACTAAAAAAATATTTGATGTACATTACCATGTAAAATTCCACCGAAAATTGGTTTGAACGAGATCTAGTAAGTAGTATTTTTTTATTACGTCATAAATCGTAAACCGCAATTTACCTTTCGTTCAATCAACTAACATATAAAAAATTTACTTGCTGCTACGGAACCCTTCATGGGCGAGTTCGACTCGCACTTGGCTGGTTTTTCATAATGTCATCATAGTATCAGCCTTAAACGAAACTAAATTATCTATAATGTATCAACACAAATCCCATTTGTACGAAGCAGCTTAACTATGCATTTACCTTCGACACCTATTGACACCCTGTCAATACTTGTAATCCTATCACCAGTTAGAAATAAACTCTGTCGTCTCCCGCAGTGAGGCTAAATAGCTTTCAAAGAAACAATTTTACATAGAAATAGGAGGGTCAACCTTAACTGGACGGTATCCTCCATGCAATGTGACATTTGACAAATTATTGCGAGAGCTTCCTTTCGCTTCGCCATTGTTGGTTTGACCGGGTTATAAACAGTTAATAGAATATCTAATATATAAGATTCTTAAGTAACAATGATAGAGCATGTTATAACACGTTTTTTGCAATCGAAAAGACAATATCTTGGAATACCGGGAATCTTGGAATCTTGGAAGTGACTCGAACGTGATCGGTTAATCGTACAGCCCGAAGCTTGGCCGCCTTGTACAAGACTTATAGGAAGTGATTAGTCAGTCACCCAGTGTCATTATCATCATCATCCTTATAGCGGTTTCCCAGTTGCATTCAAAGTTCGCACTTTGGAGACAAGAGTCTGCTTATAGTTTTTGATTGTAATGTCGGCTTTTCCGGGAGCGATTACCGTCTGACCTCCCAACCCCGAGAGGAAAGACTCCGCCAGAGTCTCGATTGTTGTTTAGCAGGTGCACCAACTTGAGGGTTAGTTTGGGACGTAAAAGTTGATTGGGTGGTAAAACAGTTTCTGAATTGTTTCCTACAGGTAGAAATCATCTGGCACAGACGGTCATAGACCTTGGCCCAGCAGAGCCATGATCCTGATCCGCAATGCCCAGAGCGGGTGGCTCTTAGGGTCGAACGAAGAAAATTTTCATAATAATATAACCATAGACAAGATCGACGGTTTCGTCGTCAGCGAATTCATTCTCGACTCCAAAATCACCGTTTTTATTGTGAAAAATGTGTATTTTAATCAATATTTAGGTTGCACTTGCAGTGATTGAGTTCTCATTAGCGAACCCAGTCACAACACTATTAGGGATTGTTTATTTCAAAACATATTAACATCTATTAATCACAAACAAAATGAATCAATACAAATTGATTTCTCGACACTTCATATTTCAATTACAATGTGTGGTGCAGTCCAAAAAGCTATTACACTATGTAAATCAACCCAATATATTGCGTACACAGTTTTTACATAACCCCATGCAGTTAATGTTATGCAAACATGAAATAATCCATCATACATTTAATCTTATCCACTGTATGACAAATACGCTATCGTAACCCCTTGCTATACTTATCAAAAGTTTTTTCTAATAATGACAAGCGTTAGATAAATTGATATTACTATTAATCTACTTATTGAGTACATAAATGATTGATACTGGTGAATGTTGAGGCGAAGATTGGAGATATGGTCCAGAAAATCAAGTGGCCTTAGTACATAAACTGCATTTGGTCCTAAAGAGTCACACTACTTACAGAATAGAAGACGTTGAAAGGTGTATGAGGCCCCACTTAGTCCTTTGAGGCTAAGCCAATCTCACTAGCTGATTGACGGACGCGGCTCTGGCGCAGGCTTCCCTATCGGGATTGGGAAGTTAGACGGCACTCCCATAAAAACCATATAGGCCAAACAAAACAACGCTAAGACTACTAATGTTAACGCGAAGATTGGAGATATGGTCTAAGGACGTCAAGTGGTCCTGGAACACAAACGGTATTTGGTCCCAATAAGATACACTTACACTGTAAACTGAACTGGGATGCGTGGAAAGAATTAGTCTTCTTCGTCGTGTCGATGACTTTTTTTTTTGTGGGAATATATCCTTTTCTTTATCAGAATCATAGCCGATCGTTTCGTTTATATAAGGCCTCTGTGTATTGGACTCATATCGCATGATATGAGTCTAATACACAGAGGCCTTTTAGAATTATTTTTTCACTTAGCAACATTCGGTTACGATAATTACTAGTACACCTCACCTGATAGTACGCTAACGGGGGATGTCTCAGGAATGAGGGTCACCTATAGATACCAATATTGGTACAATGGTGGCCCTCAGCTTGAACGCCTCATCAGATACTTTTTCATGCCCCGCTTAAAGGTTCCGGCATTGTAGGACGAAGTTATCACGTGTGCTGGTAAGGAATCTCAAATTTTATAGTGCAATAGTGCAGCAAAGAAAAGTTGCTGAATCGCTTGGTCTTATATGCAATTGGTTGCACCTTATGAGGGTGGCACCTGAGCCCTGCATATGTACAGAAACTCTGTCTGCTACACCATGTGGATTCCGATGAAGTAAAATCCCATCAATCCCATAAAAAACAAGGGATAGGTTCTGTTCTACATCTGACAGTAAAATATACTAATACTCCGTAAAGAAGTGACCAGTTGATGTCCACAAAATATAAAAGTAGCTATAGTACGAGGGCGGTAACATTATAGTCGGCGATTATAGGAAAATCTCCAGCTCAGCGACAGCGCCAGTTATCATCATCATCTTAGCGTTGTCTCTGTCCCAATCGCATCCAAGGCTTCACCTCGGAGCCCAGGCTCCACTTTCCTGCTTTTCTTCTCCACTTCGCATGATCTTGGGCATCCATGGTAGTGAGACCATCGGCACGCATGTCATCCCTTACGACATCAAACCAGCACTTCTTGGGTCTCCCTCTCCGACAGCGGCCGGCGGAATTGGCATGGCCAGACATTTGTTACCTAAATAACCTGGCGGTTGCTGCAAACGTGGCCGCACCAGCGAAGGTGACACTCCTCCAGTGTATGCAGAGAAACGTATACCTTCTAACCTCACATTTGTGACAGAATAGATAAGATACATACAATAATCTGATTAAAACCGTGGGTGTTTGTTATCTCAGAGCTTTGGTAGAAGTATTCTGCGAAAACTTTCACTTCGCTTTGTTTGATTTAGATGTTTTCTCACAGTTCCTTGTGTGGTCGCTCTTATAACCACTGCAGTGACCCGTGTGGGTGTTAGAACTGTCTGTATACGAAAATATTGGACTACGAGGTCTTTAGAGTACCTACTTAAGTCAAAATAGGCATACTTAACGTACTTTGACGACCTGTTTGTTGAAGCGGTGAAGTGGTCAATTAGCGCGTCAGTCGAATACACGAGTTAGTCTTGCTAAGTGCAAATTTTTATTTACTTGCGTCTGGATGTTTAATAAAATCATGTTAAAATAATCTTTTTCTTCATCAGAGTGCTAATCTCATTCTCTTATAAATTCAGTTTATTTTGGTTTTTAGGGGAGTCACTGCCGTTTGACCTTACGTATTAAACTCAATCACGAAAAAATTACTTGATAAAGTTAGTTAAAATTTTGAACACATATAAAGTACGACCGCGAATAGGACATGTACTACTTTTTATCCTGCGACTAGGTTCCTGCGGGTCAACAGTAGTCCGCAAGGGTGAAGCCATGGATATTGGCTTGTTCTCAATACAAAAATTTGTTCTCGTTACCACATACAGATTAAGTGAAGAGGTAGAGGCAAGAACCTACTTAATACAATATCGCTGGATAATAGGCTTGGTACCTTTTTTTTTTTTTTTTTTTATCGTGCGGAAATCCCTTCGGATACCCCCCCGCCGGCCAGCGGGGGCGGTTATGTCGGGCTTGCACCGACTAAAACCGCACGCCGTCTCGGGCCTTCAGACGCCGGGGTGTAAGGTTACCCATAGAGCATATCCCTCGCACCCCGGCTGACCCTGGGCCATCTCACCACTAACAGCATCGCTCATCCTGTCTCCTCTGAAAGCAGAGGAGTACGGAGAGCGATGTGTTCCCGCCACGTTGGGTATTGGCCGACGATCAATGCCAACCCTATGAAGGGGTGAAGGGGAAGCCATTGACCGCCGCCCAGGGTGTACCGGCCGCTCCGATTCCGTTCCCCCCGGACTGCAGCGGGATCGGAATCGGAGCGACACTCGAGGAGGTTACCCAACCCACACCCCAATAGGCTTGGTACCTACTTAACTATTATAATTTACTAAAACGATTAACCTAATTGATTTTAATTAATTTGTTTATCAAACTCGATGTTAGCACACCACACGCCTAAAACAAATAACTATTACGTGAACTCATTATTTCATAAGTCGCAAATTATCGTTTCAGCAATGAGTGCACAAATTCGAAGCTCCACCCATTCTGTGTATTCGTAAGTAATTGCAGTGCCACCTGTTTCCTTGATGTATGGCATAATGTTACGGTTAGTAACGAAATGAAACATCCGGCTGGGCCTAAACACGACGCTCTTATAGCAATTCAGTTCAGCTGAGGGAGGGAGAAGGAGCTATACAGTTAGGCCCCTAAACACGATACGCACTATACGATACCTACACTACATAGCATACGAAAAGTGTAATATTTCGAGAAAAACGTAGTTTAAGATTTTATTTTTGTTTTGTTTGTATCATTTTATTATGTGGTACTATATGTTTTGAAATGTAATTAAATTGTTCCTGTTATAAAAACAATACATCTATTTATATATATGGTTACCTACATTGACTTACCAGTTCACATCTGCTTGCCAGGTTGAACTAGGCAAGCCTACCTAGGCATATTCTGTGTTAAAAACTATGAGTTGAGATGAAATTCATTCGGTTATGAAAATAGTGAAGGTGATGAAAGAAAATTTGATTAAAATTATTTCAATTTTAGAATAGCTATGTAAACTTTTCGATAGGCAAGTTATCATAGGCATGTTTGTTAATAAATTATATTTGATAAAGAATATGTCTGATCAAGTTTCGCGATAAGAAATTTGTTCTTTAGGCTTGTACTCACATTTCCGGAATGGTTCTCCGAATTTAGCACCTGAATTGCATATTATTGCCTCACACATCCGGAAAAATTCAGATTCAGATCAGTGGTCTCTGGTAGTCCCGTGAAATTAGTTTATGGTCTCGTATTACACGGCGCATTCAAATGTGTGTTATGGAGAAGGAATTAACACTAACCGCATTCCTTTTCGCTTTAGCAATAAAATAAAAATTCACAATCTGAGTTTCCGGATATGTAAACTGCTTATAGAGTTCCACGCGTTATGAATTCAGAATCCAAAATGCCGGACGCAGTAAAATCCTTCAGTCAGATCGATCCGAGATATTCATAATCTGATTTATTCCTATGAGTGACGAGAACGCAGGTTTTGTATAGATTTCTGTGAAATGAAAAGAAGCTTATAAATTCAGATGTTGAATTCATAGACCCAATCCGGATATGTAAGTCCGAGCCTTACAGCAAATCTCTGCGTCCCGTACCCCTGCCTCATTTCCACCTCACCCCCGCACCGGGACACGATTTTTGTTCTAAACAGTGCGTCTATTTAGTCGTATACTTACATAGATAATAGAAATCATTGCCAAATTTAACCTATATAGTTGAATTTTCAGTCAAATAAAAAACTCACCAAACAGGTATTATACTTACCGACCTATAAGTTAAAACGGTAACTGCATACTCAAGTAGTATGAATAAAAATGTTCCCAACTCTGTTTACAAATGAATACACTCGTTTAGTGCTTAATTCTAACACTCTTTTGCTGCGGAAATCCGTGTCGACCCCGCGTCAAAAGGCCATTTAATTACAGCTTCTAACAAGGCAGTACACACGGTCGAATCAGTTCAACTTACATAATACAGATTATCGCAATTCGCAATCGGCACAATATAATTAACAATACAAAGACTGATTTAATTACCCGGGAATAAGATGACATTATGTAAATATACAATGGTATTAATAGTTGCGTACTCGTTCGTATTATTGTAATAAAATCGTAACGTTATAGTGTTGCTAGATTGCTGATTACTTGCTCACAGATTGCAAATTTTATTAACAAGGCTAAATAAATTATACCTATATTATACCTTTTTTTCATTATTTTTTTTCGTGCGGAAATCCCTTCGGATACCCCCCCTCCCGCCGGCCAGCAGGGGCGGTTATGTCGGGCTATATAGGTACCTATATTATACCTATATCCACGCCAACTTTAATCACTACTTGTCAATTTCAAATACAAAAAAAATCTTTCTTGTAGATTCAAAATTAGAATTCTATGTAATTTTTTTATAATCATTATTTGATTTTTAGTTTTTATTCATTCCCTAAATGTGTACAATGTCGTATTTAAGATGTTGATTTACCTTTATGAAAAACTAGCGGCCGGGTCCGGGCTTTGCCCGGGAATAAATTCGTAAAAAATGACCTATACCGATTGCAGTGTTGCCGTCCGGGTCCAATAGTAAATATTATAAGATAGCTATAAGAAGCATTAAAATTGAATTTCGTCTTTCTAACTTTGAAAATGACGGACTTTCATACACGCGTTCATCCTTTATTTTACCCCCTTAGTAGCAAAATATTGCAAAACGCTGATACAGAATCAGCTATGAAATTTCGTGCTTAATAATATTTTTCATTCATTATTCTATCACATTCATTATTATATAAAACTTGTAATTAAAGTTTTGCTTTTCGCGCTACACGTAAAACGCACGTATTACAGCCTTTTTTTTTTTCCGTGCGGAACTCCCTTCGGATACCCCCCCGCTGGCCAGCGAGGTGGTTATGTCGGGCTTGAACCGACTAAAACCGCACGCCGTCTCGGGTCTACAGACGCCAGGGTGTAAGGTTATCCATAGAGCATATCCCTCGCACCCTGACTGACCCTGGGCCATCTCCGGTTTCGAGATTTGGGGGAGGGGCGCTGGTCGCCCCACCGTCCCGGCCTGCTTCTGCTGGGGTGACAGGCGGCCTTACCTGCCACCCCCAGGCCTGCGCTCATGGAGGACGGAGGTCGCTAAGCGACTTCCGGCGCCTGAGTCGCCTGCGACGCGCGGCGAGCAAGTTGCGGGCTCGGCGGGCTGCACGTATTACAGCCTCACCGTGACTTTTCTTGCCAGATGATGGTTCACTCCCCTAAAACTTTTTAACAACCAAACAAGCCAACGTTTGCAATATTAGAGGTGTCATTTGCGTATTGCCTTGCCAAAGTTGCCGCTTGAAAAGTAAAGAACATTATATAGCGCAGTGTTTCTCAAACTTTACTGAGTCCTGGTCCAGTTATTTTAATTTTTTCTCATCGTGACTCACTACAAGTTTTTTACCCTCCCAGTGCATGTAGAACCATTTTCTTATAATATAAGCAAGTTAATAAAGTTGCTTATATTATTATAAGTAACAGTTCAAAGTAAAAATGAAACTAATAACATAACATAACATAACTTCACGCCTGTATCCCCGAAGGGGTAGGCAGAGGTGTATTACACACCCACGATTTGAAACTCGATGAGATGCAGATATCCTCTATATATTTTACTTCTCTAGAAAACCGAAGCAAGCCGATTTTCACCGGACTGTGATTCTTCTCCCTGACGCTTGTTAGACGAAGGCGCTTATAGTGGATGTAATAACTAATAAAATTACGTTGTATAAGGCTGAGCGCAGATTAGAGACACGGCAGTCTTAAGAAAGACTATTGCTTTACAGAAATTATGAAAGAACCAAAAGTTTCATAGACAATATTGTCTACCTACAACATCTCCACAGCAACAAGTTTGTCTTAAGACTGTTATGTCTCAAATCTGCACTCAACCTTATTGTGTGTTTCGTGTCGTCTTTCTTTAACAATAATTGCAGAAATGGATCACAGCAATTATATGACACTTCCGCTCTACTTATCTTCAGTTGTCACAGAAATAACTAGCAATATATAATATTGAAATCGTTTGGCCATTGTGGATAGTTCAAAATCATCGTGCATGTGCAATCACTTGTAAATACTAGATTAAAACGTGCCCTCCCTGCGGCGTTTGACGTTATTTAAGGTGAACGTAGACGCACTACAGTCTCAATGTTTTTAGTATAAGGCTTTTGGTCACAAAATCGTACTAATCTATATAGGTATAAAACAAAGTCGTGTTAGTGATATGATGACTGGGATAAACTCAAGGACGAGCGGCCCGATTTTCATGATGTTTGATTTTTTTGATTAGTCTCCGCCTATACTGTGCCTTTTTTTGCGGCAATCGCCATAGTTATCCCTCTGTCGGCCAGCGGGGGTGGTTACGTCGGACTCAAACCGACCAAAACCTTACGCTGTCCAGGGGTCTTTAATGCCGGTGTGCAAGGAGACAATCACGAAATGAATTCAGCTGATAAGGTAACCAACATAACTTGATTCTAAGGCAGAACGAAGTTTGCCGGGTCACCTAGGAATATTATAAATTTGAAAATTTGTCAAGATGTCGCTCAAACGGCTGAACGAATCTGGCTGAAATTTGGTTCTACGTGGGTGGAGCCACTTTCAAAGCTGGTAGATAATTTATTATAATAATAATGATATACAGAATGGTCACTCACCACCTCTCCACTGAGTTCAGTTATCTTACTCCTCCCCGACATTCATCATCATCAGAACGATAGTCCCGGTTATATTCAGGGCTTGTACTTACTTCTTCTACTTGGTCTCTTGATTTGGCTTGACGAGGCTCTGGCACATACTTTCCTCTCATGGTTGGGAGGTCAGTCGCTCCCATAAAAGCAGTATAGGCCAAAGCAAGAGGAGGAGACGGAGTAAGAGAACCCCGGACTCTAGAGTGAAAGCCAGAAAGATGAAGATGATATTTTATCTATTAACTATAAATTATTATCATAACATAACATAACATAAACTCACGCCTATATTCCCCGAAGGGGTAGGCAGAGGTGCTAGCACCCACATTTCGCCAGTTTATGTTTAGGTCCCAATGTAATAGGTGGCGAGCCTATTGCCATTAACCGGGCACTTATAAACCTGCGATAAATACACACATAACTTCGAAAAGCATCGAAAAGTCATTGGTGTGTGCCATGGTAAAACCTGGGATCGAACCCGAGACCTCGTCTCAGCAGTCCATTACCCATACCACTAGGCTACCGCGGCTCTACTATTATTATAAGATGCCTTATAGAGAAAAGTCGGTGTCTATCTATACTATAAGTCCTGCGTGGAAGCAAGAGGTGCGATTCTGACTACGAAAGTAGAAAGAGATAGGAATAGACTGCAACCGACCCTCTGCTTGTATTGCTAGCGATATCTAGATTAAACCGTGTGTTAACTGTGCTTTGTCCGCAGCGTTGTTTGCTTAAACCGTTTACTTAGCTTTTGTTCATAGTTGTGTCTACTCAATAGTCTTATTCACGGATTTAGATAAGCTTGATACAGCGTTTGCATTAAATAGTACGAAAACCAATACCTTAAGGGTGTCTGAGACTCTACCAAAATCTTCGGGGCTCCAGCCAATCTCACTTGTAAATAGGTACACTCTACGAGACTCTGGTGCTGGCTTCCCTCTAGGGGTTGGGGGGTCAGAGAGCAGTCGTTTCCGTAAAGATAAACCAATCCATAAGGAAAGGAGAAGTAGAATAAGTTGCTACCCGGATCGGTGCTCATACGAAGACGAAGAGTCTTCTCTACTTCTCGATATTAAGTGAGAAGGTTCCTGCCTGCCCTATCATGATCAAGCCTATTTTCTCTAGTTAACAGCAATAGGAACATCTACCGATGTAGTAGGAATGTGAAATACTTGTAGTTACAAACAATTACCTTCACACACAAAAACCACGGGTACCACAAGTAGCCCACAACCGTTTCTAACTATGAACTGTTTATTTTCTATTAGCTTCGGTTTCACCTTCGACAATGATTTTTCACAGATGTTAGCTGAGAAATATTTGAGTGATAAGCGAAGATTTTCAACATGCTGCCAAGTACCATGACTACTCTGAGCGACAAAAGTTTTCTCTCTGTGTGTAAGAGAGACAGGAGTTTGTACACTATATAGGCGACTATTTATCACAGAAATGCGGGTTATTCCTCGTAGATACACTGTACTTTCAAACCACGAGTACGTTTACGGGATAGGGGCTTGGGAAAGGTGGAATCGGAATAGTAGACCCCGGGCTGCAAAGTGCAAGCTACGGATGGGACCGAGATTGGCATGTGAAGAGAAGATTGGCGTAACGAAATAGTTATTTACCGACATTTATCATCTTCAATGATTTGAATTCCAAAGTTGAGCAACAGGTTGTTCTTAAAACTGAAAGTGTTGATAACTAAACTTTGTTTGCCTTAGGCTGTACAAGTGATTTCTATACGTGATTTAGATAATAATGTATTGAATGAACTACTCTAGTAGTATTCATTATCGTAATAATAGAGTATCTACTTGTTTTTAATAACTTTTATGGTTAAAGACACGTTCTCAAATGTTGACGAATTGAAAGAAGAAAAACGGTTGTTGTTTTATGCAATAAGAACTCAATCAATTTATAGAGTCAGGTTTTATTTTTTAAGAACGGTAATTTAATTCCTTTTGTTTATTTTCCAGATTAATTTGCGAGTGTGTTACGTCTTGGGATTTGTCTGCATAAAAATAAAACATAGATAACTAAGAAAAAACAATACTAAAATGTTCCTGAGATCAATGCGGATTAAAAACTGGGATGAGTTAAGAAAATGCCGTAATGGGATGAGTTTTCTTGGAATGAACAACCCGAAATAAATATTCCAAATTATATTTCAGAAATATGCGTATTTGTAATGAGCGTGATAAATGATAATCTTTAGGTATAAGCAAGCAAGGGCACGCCGCAATAGCGGCGGTAAGGCCCATCATGGAGGATTGGCTGGAGAGGCGACACGGAAGCCTCTCCTACCGACTGACGCAGGTGATCTCAGGGAAGGGATGCTTCGGGGACCACCTGCATCGGATCAGGAGGGAGCCAACGCCTGAGTGTCATCACTGCGACGCGAGCGAGGACTCAGGGCTGCACACGCTGGCGGACTGCCCGGCGTGGGAGGCGCCGAGGCGTGACCTCGTGGCAGCCATCGGGGTGGGAGTCCTCTCGCTCGGCAGCATGATTGCGGCAATGGTGCGGAGCGCGAGCGCGTGGGCCGCCGCCGCCTCCTTCTGCGAGCATGTAATGCTCGCGAAGGAGGGGGCGGAGCGCGCCCGGGAGAGACTTAGAACTCTCCCGGTCCGCCGAGCCCGCAACTTGCTCGCCGCGCGTCGCAGGCAACTCAGGCGCCGGAGGTCGCTTAACGACCTCCGTCCTCCATGAGCGCAGGCCTGGGGGTGGCGGGTGAGGCCACCTGTCACCCCAGCAGAAGCAGGCCGGGACGGTGGGGCGTCTAGCGCCCCTCCCCCAAACCGGGGCAAGACGGGGACACCGTGGTTCCCAAACCCGAGGGGGCCATCTCGAAACCGGAGATGGCCCAGGGTCAGTCGGGGTGCGAGGGATATGCTCTATGGGCAACCTTACACCCCGGCGTCTGTAGACCCGAGACGGCGTGCGGTTTTAGTCGGTTCAAGCCCGACATAACCGCCCCCGCTGGCACGCGGGGGGGTATCCGAAGGGATTTCCGCACGAAAAAAAAAAAAAAAAAAAAAAAAAAAAAAAGGTATAAGCAAGCAAAGATACATATGCATTTTTCATTTGAATACGGATTCTGTACGAACAGAAAGTTAAGGTCAAGGTTATTACCCGTTGACCTATGACCTCAAGTTGTCATAATCGAATGTTATGAAAAGAATCTTTTAAACCTTTTCATTTGTTTTAATATCATTAAGAATAATGACACTGTTGAGGTCAAGGTCACGTTCAAGTGAGCCATAGCCCGCTCAGTGCAAATATTTTTAACCATACAAATATTTGCACTAAGCGGGAAACGAACCTGCGACGGAGCAGTCAACTGCCGCGCTAAGGTTTGGTAGTGTTGTGGCGAAGGTGTATGTGTGTGTACGATACAAATATTGCTCAAATTAATGATATGCCATAACTAAAAACATAATCTGGTGTACATTCAAATTTTCTATTATACAAGATATTGATAGGCTTTCAATCAACATTATTGCCTTGATTTATGATGTTAGGAAGGAAGTTATGTGTTTATATACGAAACAAATTAGTTTTTTTAACTAATTCGGTATTGATTCAATGGTTAGTTGATGTGTTTCCTGGGATTAATTGTTATGGGACGTGTTGTGTTACGTAAAAAATAGCTTAGGGACTGGACTTAGGAGGTTAGAGTCTTCTTTCTTTTTTCTTTTTTTTTTCTTTCTTAACGCTTCGTTCGTGTTCGGGAGCCCGCCCGCGCGTCATGATAATCGTGTTCTTTTGTACGATTTTGTACAAATTATCTGCAAGAAATAAGCTCAGTAACCTTAGGTCTTTAGACCCGAGACGGCGTGCGGTTTAAGTCGGTCCAAGCCCGACATAACCGCCCCCGCTGGCCGGCGGGGGGGAATCTGAGGGGATTGCCGCACGAAAAAAAAAAGGTTTTATTTGCACGAAACAGGCTGATTCTGCTTGATGCGTACTCGCGCCCGCGCCATCATCATCTTAGCGTTGTTCCCGGTTGCAGCCAAGGGTTTTACTTTGGAACCCGTGGTCCTCTTACTCCATCTTTTGGGATGGCTTATACAGCTTTTATGAGAGCGACTACCGTCTGACTGCCCACTTCCGCGAGAAAAGCCTAGTCTTTCGGACCCGCTCCGTCGCTCCTTCTCGAGCATTACTTGTTCGCAGAAGGAGGTAGTGGGAGCCCACGTGCTCACGCTCTTGATTAATAGCATAACCATACACATAATATAAGTTTTTTTTTCGTGCGGAAATCCTTTCGGATTCCCCCCGCCGCCCAGCGGGGGTGGTTATGTCGGGCTTGAACCGACTAATATAAGTACCTACGCTTATATAAAAACTCTATACTTTTTATTTTCAAACACTATCAAAGTTGAATCATAATGTTATTAAAAAAAAACTTCAACTAATTCTCCATCCGTATGTAGGCAGTAAGTACTGCTGCGTACTTTCGCTGCAATAAATTTGTTAAACAATCGTCATCCGTCTTCGTTACAAGAAATCAATTCGCGTCTCGTCAACAACCTTGATACAAAGATTAAAAACAGATACGACAATACTACACCTCTAGTTTATGCCTACACTGCTATTCGCAAATATTATGTTACTTTTTAAATATCTTATTAGTATACTAGCCGTGCCCGCGATTTAGTCATTGTTGACTTACATTTGGGTTTTATACTTTTTGCGCGGAACCCTATCACTTTTCTAAAATAAAAGTACCCTAAGTTACACCTCATAAAATGATTTATATGTAGTAAAAATCTCGTCAGCATCGGCCCAGTCTTTTCGGAGATTACCCGGCACAAACAGACAAAAAGGCACAGATAAAAGTTCAAAAAAATGCTTTTTCGTTATAAATATGGTTGCATACACTTACATGTGTTTTATTTAAAGTTGTTATTTTAACGTTGTAAATAAATTTCATTTATTTGTAAATAAATGTGAAAGTTTGTTAGGATGGATGAATGTTTGTTACTCTTTCACACAAAAAGGCTGAATGGATCTAGGTAACTGAAATTTGGCATAGAGATAGATTTTACTCCGCAATAGCATATTTTCATCCTGGGAATAGGTGATCTTGGGTCACAGGAACGGATTCAATATACGCGTAAGACGGCTAAACGAATCTAGATCAAATCTGAATCTAATTTGGCACAGAGATAGATTGAAGTCTAGAATAGCAAATATATTACATTTGTACCGGGAATAGGTTCTTGTAAGCTGTGAACATGGTATCAGTATACCATACGTGCGGATCTATGGGTTATAGTCGATATTTAAAAAAACTATTATCGACTCTACATATATTGTTGGTATTTAGTATTGGTATTTGGACTCCACTAAGATCTATAGAGCATAAGCAAACCTCATCTGCAATGCAGTACATCTTCTGGTTCACGGATGAGGCACAGAGATCAGACGGTTCTTGCTTCCGTAAAAGCAGTCAGCTTGGTGGAGCCAAACAACCCTTTTTATAAAAAAAATATTAAAAATTAAAATTTTAATATTTTTAAATGAGAATACGAAGTCTTTGATTCCCCTTTCTAGTCTTACTATTTAAGGCTACACAAAATTGTATTGCAGTAACAAAATTAAAGACGTGTAGCTTAAAACTGTACTTTAAATGGTCAATAAATTACGTTAAGCACAATGGCCCGCATCAAGAATCTCCGCATTGTAGAACACACAACTCGGAAGATGTTTTATCTTTGAAACGAGTCGTCTGACTTATGTACTACAATAAACGATTACCAAGTCACAAGGATCATGAAAATGTGAAGCGAAAACATTTAACTCATTTTTCTATAAAATTATTAATGACAAAATACCAACTATCATAATATCCCAGCATCTAAAGCTTGCATTTTGGAGACCGGGGTTCTCCTAATCTTCCTATCTTGGTTTTATGAGAGCAACTGCCTTCTGACTTCTCATCTCAAAGAGCCCTGCCTGCGCCAAAGGCTCGTCCTCTCATCATTATCATTCTCCGAGCCTTCTCCCGACTCATTTGGGTTAGGTTTTTCGATTAAATTACGAAGCGGCCTTAGTTCGAAGGTTTCCATGCAGCGACTGCAATCTGACCTCCACAACCCATTTTCGATATCGAAGTTTTGTAGTTAGACCAGTTGTCGGATTTTTTTAGAGCCGAGATGCCTTCGATGTTCTTATGGCAACCGGGACCAACAGCTTAATGTGCTCTCCGAGGCACGGAGAGTTCTCGATGTGTCAGAAGAACAGCCTTGGCTCCTAAGTGGTAACCTACTTGGTTACCAATTAGCCAGTCCTTTCATGACGGAACCACAGACATTAGATTCTTATATGATCATATGAGGATGAGACTAATTAATAAGGCAGGTTACAAAAACTATACTACCATGGTGTCTCAAAGGATCCGTGTCCCGGACGAGAAAGAGGAATGGAGCGGAGCTATACACCATCTATAGCTATGTACCATCCCTCTTTCGCACCCGAAGCACGAACGTTTTAACACATCATAGTAATCCCTCTGTTTTTATTTTGTAATCTATGACAGCCACTTTTTCTGACCGCTATTACATAGAGGAACATAATTCGATAATGGTTCAGTAATTGCTAGAAATTGGCCGACCACTGGCGGCTAGTTAGTTTTTGGTCTATAAGAATGTACGGAGAACTCGCAGTTGAACCCGAGATTAGCGCAGAACATGGTTCATTAAGTAAACTGGTATAGAAACTTTAGAAAATAGTCTTGTTTTTGATATAATAATAATATTGGTGTATAAATTATTTCCGGTTGTTCTTGTCTTGCTAACAGCGTAAACAGACGCAACTAATTGGCCAGTTTTCATCATCATCATCATAATCAGCACTGCATTAGTCTTGCACTTTGTAGTCCGCGGTTCACTCTCCTGTTGTCTCTTGATTTAGCTTACTTTGGCCTTAATCTTGCTTTTGAAATAAAATTATTTTTAACGGATTCTATCGCGATTTATTTGATGTAATTTTATTATTTACATTGAACTCACACTTCAAACTACAACTGGCTCTAAAACTGTTATGTCGGGTTCAATGTAAATAATAAAATAACATCCAATAAAGCGCGATAGAATCCGTTAAAAATAGTTTTATTTCAATGTGTGACATTCGCGTAAACTTACGACTTAATCTTGGCCTGTTTTTTGCCAGGATTATACAACTTATCCTTAAATTACATTTACAATAATTGTAGGAGTTCAGGAAATGAGAACAGTTTAGACATTTCGAACTGTATATTTCCTTCTGTTCATTTGTTATTACAATACTACATTCGACTACATTCGTCTCTACACCTCGACTGTCCAACAACGACTGACCGCTGCGCTGTGCGCACGCAGCATCGCACGTTTGTAAAATATTTGAAAATGTGAACATTATTATTTTTAAGATTTATTAATACAATTTCTAAATTGCAATTATAATTATGTTGTATATAATAATAACAAAACAAGTCAAACTAAATGTTTAACGCGTACTAGTCGGTTCAAGCCCGACATAAGAGGGCACGACAAAAAAAAGGTACTTATACAAGATATGGGTATCGAATAATGATCATTTATGTGTAATAGACAGAATAATTCTAACAATGCTTAGACGGAAATTTATCTGTCAAGGTCTTCGTTGGTCCAAGCAATTCTCATCTACAAGCTGGTACACCTGCTGATTGACCCGAGACTCTGGCGCAGGCTGTTCATCTCGTGGTTGCGAGATCAAACGGCAGTCGCTCTCATGAAAGCCGTGTACGTCAAATTAAGACAGAGAAGGAGTAAGAGGACGAAGGACGAACCGGGAACAGCCCTTAGATGATGGTGACTAAACGACTCCAATCTAAAAACGTTTTAAATCATCCGTCATTAGAAACAGTAAGTACTTTTTAAAGTGAAATTTCGCTTTTCGCCCAGCCTACAGTGAAATGTTGCTCTGTGCTCACCCGAGGTCAAACATCACTGCTATCCAAACATTCCAAAGACAAATACAATTAAAGATACACTCGGTCATGAATATCAGCTCTCGGGCCATCAATCAGCCCGATCATCTCACGTAGCGCATTACCGTAATAGATACTTAGCATCATAAACTACCAGAATTATATAATCTATGGCAGCGTTTCTAAACTTTAAGCTCTCCTAGTGCATCAGAAAAAAAACTAATCTAAATGTCTACATAAAGGCCTATTAATACCTAAGCGATATTCACTATTCCGGGGGCGGGCAGCAGCACCCCCGCAGAACAACCCCTCCAACAAACTGCGATCCCCAACCCGCCTGCCCAGCGTGGGGATTATGGGCACTACCCCCAAATGAAGGAAACAGCCAAAAGATGGCCCCTAGTTCCCGGCCGCCTCGCTATCCCTGGTCATGGTAGCGGCCATGGTAACGGCGGGGCAGGGGGTGCTAAGAATCCCCGGGCTACAATAGGCTACCAAACCCTTCACAAACTGACCCTGGCTACGTATAACGGACGCACTCTGAGGCTTGACCATCATCTAGCGCAGTTGGAAGTGGAGTTAGAGAACATTAAATGGCATGTTCTCGGGTTATGCGAAGTCCGTAGAGAGGGAGAGGACACCGTAACCCTTGACTCGGGCCATCTTCTCTACTTTCGCGAGGGTGATAAAACATCCCAGGGTGGCGTAGGTTTCCTCGTCAATAGGGCCCTCTCTAACAACGTTCAAGAAATCTCCAGCGTGTCGAACAGGGTAGCGTACCTGATCCTTCGGCTATCCAAGCGGTATAGCATGAAGGTTATTCAGGTCTACGCACCGACCTCGGCACACTCGGATGATGAAGTGGAGGATATGTATGAAGACATATCCAAAGCCTTGCACAACACCACTAAGGCTCACTTCAACGTTGTTATGGGGGACTTTAACGGCAAGGTGGGTACCCAGTCTGGGTACGAATCCCGTATAGGCCCGCATGGTTATGGAGTTAGGAATCACAGGGGACAAATGCTTGTCAACTTCCTTGAGAAAGAGGGACTATTCTTAATGAATTCCTTCTTTAAGAAACAGCCTCAAAGGAAGTGGACATGGCAAAGCCCCGACGCTGTGACAAAAAATGAGATCGACTTCATCATGACGGATAGCAAGCACATATTCAGAGATGTCTCAGTGATCAACAGGTTTAATACCGGATCTGATCACCGACTGCTCCGAGGCTCTCTGAATATCAACCTAAAGCTTGAAAGAAACCGTTTGATGATGTCCACGCTCCGACCTAACCCAACCCAAATCATGGCGGGCACCGAGAAGTTCCAGCAGCTTCTCGGGGAAAGATTTGTTGCCTTGGAACCCACTGATGACGCTGACGAGACCCTACACAATCTGGTCGAAACGCTGAGAGACGAGGGCATCAAGTTCTGCAAAAAACAGCGCACTGGCAGGAAGTCCAAACTCTCGGATGAGACTCTGGGGCTGATGGCAAGAAGACGGGAAACCACCCAAGCGACTTCGTCAGACAGGTCACACCTAAACAAGGAAATTGCGAAGATGATACGGCGCGACCTTCGGAGCTCCAACACACGCCTCATTGAAGAGGCGATAGAGCGAAACCGAGGGTCCAAAGTATTCACTCAGCAGCTTGGAAGGAGCCATCTGACGAAGCTCATAACGCATGATGGGAGGACCGTCTTGTCGAAGCCGGAGATCTCCGCCGAGATAGAGGATTTCTATGGCCGTCTGTATACTGCACATGCTCCCCGTCCTCGACGAGACGACCATGATTCCAGAGCCACCCTGACACGCCACTATACCGACGAACTGCCTGATATCAGTCAAGACGAGATCGTGTTAGCTCTGAAGCAGCTTAAAAATGGAAAAGCCCCCGGTGAGGATGGAATTACTTCAGAGCTTCTGAAGGCAGGAGGAGCTCCTGTCATACAGGAGTTACAGAAGCTCTTTAACGCCGTCCTTCACAGTGGGAGAACTCCTAAGGCGTGGAGCGGGAGTTTGGTAGTTCTCTTTTTTAAGAAGGGTGATAAGACCCTCCTTAAAAACTACAGACCCATCACACTCCTGAGCCACGTCTATAAGCTATTTTCACGAGTGGTCACGAATCGTCTCGCCAGGAGACTCGACGAGTTCCAGCCACCGGAACAGGCTGGGTTCCACGGAGGATATGGCACCATAGACCACATTCACACAGTGATGCCTCACTGTGTGAATGTGGTCTTATTATATATTATATACAGAAGTCCGAAGAGTATAATCAGCCCCTGTGTCTCGCTTTTGTGGACTATGAAAAGGCATTTGACTCCGTTGAAACTTGGGCTGTTCTGGAATCCTTACAGCGATGTCAAGTAGACTATCGTTATGTCGAGGTGCTGAGATGCCTTTACGAAGCCGCCACTATGAGTGTCCAAGTACAGGGTCAGCAGTCTAAACCCATCCAATTGCGCAGAGGAGTGAGACAGGGGGATGTCATATCCCCGAAACTGTTCACGAGCGCATTGGAAGATATGTTTAAGACGCTGGACTGGAAAGGTAAGGGCATAAATATAAACGGCGACTACATCTCACACCTGCGATTCGCTGATGACATAGTCTTAATGGCGGAGTCGCTAGAGGAGCTAACCCAGATGCTGGACGGCCTAGCTTCAGCCTCGCGACGCATCGGTCTTGGCATGAATTTGGATAAAACCAAAGTCTTGATTAATGGCCACATTGATCCAGGACCGGTCGTCGTGGATGGCCACCTTCTTGAAATTGTTTCTGAGTACACTTACCTCGGGCAGATTGTGCAGTTGGGTAAAAACAATTTTGAGAAGGAGGCCAAGAGGAGGATCCAGCTAGGCTGGGCAGCGTTTGGGAAACTACGTCGGGTTTTCTCGTCATCCATACCGCAGTGTTTGAAAACGAAAGTTTTCAATCAGTGCGTCCTACCCGTAATGACCTACGGAGCTGAGACGTGGACACTCACGGTAGGGCTGGTCCACCAGTTCAAAGTCGCTCAGCGAGCTATGGAAAGAGCTATGCTCGGAGTTTCTCTGAAGGATAGGATTCGTAACGAATACATCCGACAGAGAACCAAGGTTATCGACATAGCTCAAAGAATAAGCAAGCTGAAGTGGCAGTGGGCCGGCCATATCTCGCGAAGAACCGACAACCGCTGGGGTAAACGTGTTCTTGAGTGGAGACCGCGACTCGGCAAACGTAGTGTAGGACGCCCTCCGGCCAGGTGGGATGACGATCTGCGAAAGACTGCGGGCAGATGCTGGATGCGGCAAGCTGAAGACAGGGCGCTATGGCGCTCATTAGGGGAGATCTATGTCCAGCAGTGGACTAGAATAGGTTGATGATGATGATATTCGCTAACGTCAGCGGTAGAGAGAACCGAGTTGGTAGGCGGTAATATTACTGTTCACTACCTTTCTTTTTCTGTGCGGAAATCCCTTCGGATACTCCCCCGCCTACCTCCAGGGTATACAGAGAATGCACAACAAAACTTAAGCAAGTCGATCTTAGTCGGAGTCCTTAACCTTCTTCTTAATGTAGGTACAGTCGCCCTCAGAAGTTGCTGAACACTAAATAATTTACAAACTATCTGTACATGTGAATAAATTAATAAAATTTATGTATAAAGAGGTCAAAATAAGTTTAATGTTTTTAAATTTTTGTTTATTATTTTGTTTTCTACCAAATCAAAAGTAAATTCAGGTAAAAGAAAATACACTCCTTGGTGCAACAGCGGCGCGAGCGTTTGCGTTGATAGAAAAATGACACGTCTCTTGGTCATAAACCAGTGTGATAGAGTGTAATTTACAATCAATCATACTCGTTTGTGATTGTAATTTACAATCACTCATACTTGTTTGTGGTTGTAATTTACAATCGATCACACTCGTTTGTGATTGTAATTTACAATCAATCGTAGTCGTTTGTGATTGTAATTTACAATCAATCATACTCGTTTATGATCAAAAGACGTGTCGCTTTTCTATCAACGCAAACGCTCGCTCCACTGATGCACCGAGTAGTGTATTGTAAACAATGAGACAATGCTGTGCTGTAACCCGCTACTTTATAATCGTGCCCGATGCATGTCGCGACCCACCATTTGGGAAACGCTGATCTATCGTTCGAATACTATGAATGTTTATTAAGTAATGAGAATTCGGATCTTGAAGTAGGAAGATTGATTGCTCAAATATAAATAGTTCAGGCCAACATTAGCCTTTCTACTGACGACTCACGCCGCCGAGACTGCGTAATAAAAAGATAAATTGCTTAGAAATCTAGTTTTAAAAAGTTTTTCCTCATAAAGCGCCCGGTGAATAGGTAATCAAAGAATTTGTTAGTTTTTTTTCTATCAGTCATATTATTTGATAGGGTGATTCGTCAAGATATTCGAGGTCCAAGCCAACCTCACCTGCAAACCAGTTTACCTGCTGATCGGTGGATGAGGCTCCGGCGCAAGTTTTCCTCTCGGATAGGGGGTAAACCAAAAATAGATGAGTCGGAGCGAGAATCCTGGGCTCCAAAGTGTAAGCTTTGGACGCAACAGAGAACAACGTTACGATGATGATGAGCATAGTTAGAAAGCTTGGCGTTCATAAGTGTTACTTTATGATCTACTACCTGGACCTCCGCCGAGCTCCACCCGGGGTTTATTTCGAACCCCCGTTGCACCCCTTTAACTCATAAATGCCCGTAACTGATTAGTTTCCATATAAGGGAATCTACCGGATTTGTTGACATTTATGATTACTGCTCCGCTCTTTTGGGTAGTAGCGTGATGATATGACACTCACAAATAATTTGGTTTTCTGGTAAAATAATTTTCAAAATCGGATCGACCTAGAGATTATACCTTACAAACTCACAACATCACAAACTTTACCTCTTTATAATATTATTATACCTAGATAGAATAAAATTATGCCTTCGCTGCGGTTTATATGAGTTTCTTTTTTAAGTTAAGCCATCTTTATTTGCACTTAATATCTTATATCCATCGGGTCTAATATATATGTTACCTTGTAAATGTTGAAAGATTTTATTCAATAAGTGCACTGGTTGCGAAGATTACTTCAAACATATAAACAGACTAACAAAATTCGGCCTCTCTCTTTATAAAATTAGTAGGTATAGAAATGAATAAAGATTATTGAATTATTGATTCTCCAAAGACTAAGTGATCCGCTTAACGTGATAGGTCAAAAAAAAATTCCTGTGGGATCGAACTAGTAATGTCTGACAAAGTGAATACTCTAACCACTGTGCCATTCGTACAGCCAAATATAACATACCTTCGCATTTATCTTTCGGTGACCTGCTTCATAACCTGTGTTAGTAGTTAGCTCATTAAATTATTGAAATAGAATATAAACATGTCTGTATTATTTTTCAACAATTATTAATATAAACATTAAACTCTTCGAAGTACGTTTATTTGCTCGTACAGTACTTTACTATAAATCTATTCGTCTGACGATTTCGTTCGCTATGATATGTAACGAAGAGGAATAGGCCGAGATTGGGCGAAGATGTATATTTGGAATAATAGGCAGCGTCAATACAGTTGTTGTTTATTCAGCGTCTTACAGCGAACTGAGAGCTCAAATGATTGTACATCGTGTTTTTATAACCGCGTACAATGATACCCACTCAAAAAAATATATGTCTCGATACATTGTTATTCAATTTAGCACTTAATCAATTATTAATGACTAATCAGAAATTAACTTTTAAAACAATAATCTGAAATCTATATAACTTAATTAAATACTAATTATAAGGAATGCAGAATTAGACTGACAGTGATGTCACTACTTCCCCTAGTCTCTTCACGTTTGTAACACTCGGCCATCCTGCATACGCCGTGTCTCACGGCGATCGTACCGTCTCTGGTCGTCGTCATTTTTTTTGGAACTGAAATAATAAAAATATCACGCAGTTTACGCCCTTATAAAATTAAAATCCTAAAATGTTCTCCGATACAAATTTTTTTGGACACTAGGCAGCCAAGTATATGCACACATATGATATACTCCTTCAGCTTTATGTAGGTACCTAAGTATAATGATCTTTCTAGACTACGGATAATCACCATATTACTGTTATACACAGATGTAAACCGTCATAGTTTAGTAGATACACTCAGTAGTTCATGTAGTTTGTTGTATCACGTAGTTTCATTTTATTCATGTAGTTCATGTAGTTTGTTGTATCACACAGCTTTGTTGTATCTTTCTTTTTTATCTTTTGTTGTATCACAATACAATTTATATTTGTTTAATTTCTTATGTACCATAATATCATATGGTTATGTTTTGGGTTCACATAGATCTAGAATACCGTACCATACCGCTAAGTAAAATAGATAGATTATGTACAGCTAGAATACCTACATGTTAAATTGATATTCCTTTCAATATATATCACATATTTTAACGTCGTTTCACATAGATCTATACACAGTATCACACAGCTTTATAGTATAATTGATGTTATATTTATGTTTCTTGTCATGTATCACGTATATTTGTAAATACGTCTCACACAGATCTGGACTGCACCATCACACAGCCTTGTGGAATAGATGTATTATATGTCTTGTTATGTATCAAGGATACTTTTTAACGTTGTTTCAAATAGATCTAGACTACAGTATCACACAGCCTTATATAATTATTTGTGTATTATTTAAACAGTTAAACCTGCTAACAGCCCCATCTATGTACATGTTTGAGTGTTGCAACTTCGTTAAAGGTCATAAATATTTATTTAAAACATGTGAAGACCACTATAAGTTCAATACACGTTATCCTGGTCGACTGTTAATACTTCGATAGAAACGGAGCAATATACGAGCTGATATCCAATGACCATCAAATTTTTAATATATTACCAAATTACATGAAAGATCTGCCTGTAAATATTTTCTGCAGAAACTTAGCTGGTTGAAAGACATGTGTTTCTACAGTGTCCAGGAATATCTAGAGATGTCATTATTATGATAGCAAATAATGCAAATAACTCAGACATGATGAACATACAGTTGATAATTAATAATAACATTGATATATTTATCGACATTTTCCTTTCATTTTGACATTATCTATTTAGCATTATTGACATTGCAAGACATTTTTTTATTTTGTTTGAAGAATTGTGTTAATTTGTTTATTCATTTTAAAAATGTAATATCTCTGCATGTAGTCTCACATGCCAGCAATGGCGAATATGAGGATGCGATTTAATGTCATCTACCACCAATATGTAACCATATTCTTTGATGTTCATATTATTATTATTCTTGTAAATTTACTATTGAAGTCTCTTACTTCGTTGATATTAAATTAGGACCTTTATCACACAGCCATCCTATTTATATAGCATCACACAGCTGTCTTTCATTTATATAGACTTGATCACACAGCTGTCCTTATTCATATAGACTTGATCACATAGCCGTCTTCATTTATATGGACTTGATCACAAAGCCGTCCTCATTTATATGGACTTGATCACAAAGCCGTCCTCATTTATATGGACTTGATCACAAAGCCGTCCTTATTTATATAGACTCGATCACACAGCCCTCATTTATATCGACTTGATCACACAGCCGTCCTTATTTATATGGACTTGATCACACAGCCGTCCTATTTATATGGACTTGATCACACAGCCGTCCTATTTATATGGACTTGATCACACAGCCGTCCTTTTTATATGGACTTGATCACACAGCCGTCCTATTTATATGGACTTGATCACACAGCCGTCCCCTTTTAGCTATCCACTATAGACTTTGTTTTTGTTATTCTAATCCGACTTCTAATGTCTAATGTATTTTGTACAATTTTATTATTCTGCTATTCTATCAATCTTAATTTGATTTTGATTTGAATGATTTTTTAAACTTAACATGCAACGTATGATCTACTTACATTGGTTAATAATGATCTATTCTATTACTTCTGCAAGACAATCAGTCAATGATGTGCATATTTGTAATTGGTGTAGCATATGCCATATTTCCATTGTAACTAGATAATGTTGGTGCTGACAATATTGGTGTTGACAATGTTGCTGTTTACGCTGTTAATATGCTTTAATACATGAATGAAATAAATAGACTTAGTCTCACAGCCATTTCATTATGATATAGGTTATGCAGTTGTCCTGACTCCTGACTGACCAATACTCATAGCACAGTTACTTGTTATCATTATGTCCTCTGTACATTAAAAAATAATAAATATCAATTATTTATTGATCTCTTTCAATGTGAAGATCGTTTGTAGTTTTTCTTCTGGGGGCGACTGCAGGTACCCAGTGAAGTTAAAGCTTTAAGATTCATAAAATTTTAGTAGACTGGTTGCTTGAAATATGTTTTAATCCATTACGGACTTTTCATTCACCCGTTGTAATAGATCGATAGATAAATGATTGATAATTTAGGGTCCTCATTATCTATACTAATATTATAAAGCTGAAGAGTTTGTTTGTTTGTGTTTGAGAAATTCTTACATTCTGTTTGGTTATAGGCTATATGTCATCGCGTTACTACCTAGAAGAGCGGAACAGTAACATAAATGTGAACAAATCGGGCAAATCCATAGATTATTGTAGATCTATTCCTAGTCATAAGACATTTAGTGGTCGTAATCACAATATTCTAATAACAAAAATTATTATTAATCATTCCTTTGACAGCTTATTCACATTTATTAACGTGAACAGGACTACTTGATCGTAATATTTTTCACAAATTCTATTTGGAAAGTTTATGAGTAGCACACCTTGCCATTCAATGCAATATTTACAATACTTGGATTAGTCATCCCTTGTTGTGTTGTGTTCATCTTGCTAGTATGTAATGTTGAACTCAAATCTGCCAATCAATTTAAAAAACTGAACTCTTCACAACCGAGCATTTGCGAGTCTCGTAATTTCTACTATGTATTTCTATAACTGAAAACATTTATGTCTAACGACACGTATTACACTCATCTATTTCACAAAAATCCATATTCGCAAATGTAGCTAATTTTTGTTTTCTTGTCAGGGTAGGTACTTTAACATTTAACTATCGGTATCTACCGTGTAATAATCCGTATTGCCTATGTTTATCACTCGTAGTTGGTACGATTTTTGTGTTTAAACAGTTTGATGAATAAAATAATAAAGGATTGCTCTCGTAACTAGCAAAGTATTCAATGGTGTATAGTGTTCTGTGTAAATACAAGCATCGCAACAACAGCTCCTCATGTTAATAGTGACACTTTTACATCGACACTAATATTATTAAGAGAGAATATTTGTATTTTGGATGGTTGTATGTAACGAATAAACATAAAAACTATTGGACCGATTTCAAAAATTCTTTTACCGTTGGAGTGAGATATTATCACCGAGTAACATTGGCTATTTTTACTACTAGAGAACTTAGAGGTCCTTAGAAATCCCTACTAAAATCAACTCGAAGGTATAAAAATATTAGTCATAAAATCTTTCATCGCATTCGCTGCGGTAAGTATTGATGATAGAGCAATGTTCTACAATATTATAGAACATATCAATATTTACAAAAAACTTCGCGAGACCTTATGTCCAACTACTCGTATTGTAGCTATGTCAGTATAACTACTTTTTTACATTTTTAAAGTTAATAGGAATGTCCATCAAAATCAGACAATGCTATCCATATTTGTATTAATTCTTATCCACATATATGATTGCGTATTCAAGACTGTTTCAATACCTGTTGATTACTTTTGGTATTATTGAAATCGGAACATTCCATTCAAAAGATGTTACGAAATTAAGGATACGACATAGTTTGTTGGTCGCGATCATCGACATCTACGCGGGCGGAACCGCGGGCAACGGCTAGTAGTCAGATGCAAACTAAGAACTTAACGCTTGAGAAGTTGGTACCCAAGTACCTGGTTCACTTTTGGATGGATGGTTGTCAAATAACTATTTATATTGTTTAGATTAACATTCGTCGGTATGAAGTTTAAATCGTACTTTGCTTAGTGACAGTGTATGTAAACCTCGAAGCTTTTGACTAGTTTAAACTCGGAAGTGTGTTCAGAACAGAAGCAGATGATGGATCTGGATAATTTTCTATGCCCAACTCGGGTAATAAATATGTGAGAATAGGTTTTGTTTGTATGTAGGTTAACTTACAGCCGTAATTTCTAAATCTCTAGTATAAACTAGGTAGACCTCTCGTATTCGTAATTATCAGCCAACACTCGATTATTAATCGAAACAAATTTTACAAACAATGCGGATAGAGTTTTTAGAATGCAAATAGTAGTGAACTATACATTCCGTACCAGTAGCGTGTGCTGGGGCCTCCGTGATTCGTGATGCAAAGAAGTAGTATACTACGCAGCTCTGGAAGCGGGCTGCGAAGTACCGGCTGCATAGCAGCAGGTGGCAGCGGCTGGGCCATCCCGCCAGTTGTAGCAGGTCCTCGGCGCGGGCAGCGCTTGCTGCTGTCCCTTACTGCCAGGTCGATTTTGCTCCCAATGTTTTTGATGTGTAAATGTATAAAGAGATTATTATTATTCTACCTTCATAGAATTTTCAAGAGATGATAAAATCCTTGGATTTTTTTTCGTTTTATCATTTTCTCGTAGGCGGTCAACAAATAAGTGAAACGGGGAAATGCTTTTGTTAACCTATCTTTCCAATTAGTTCACGAGGTGCCGTAATCATTCAGATCGTTATGTTATTCCCGTGCTACGCCACGAAGACGAATTTGTATGGAAAAAATATTGTCACACTCACTAACTTCGTAGAGGCTCCTAGCTACTCGATTTTGTGGAACCAACCTTTTACATTTGTGCACAGAAAAGCAGAAGTTCAGGATCAAACTTAGGGATGATTTCAGCGTCCAAATGTGTGCCCTCTTTTTCTTAGTTGAACTAAAATGCTATGGTGGTAGGTACTCAGAGAAAAAAAAATTGCTTACATTTTCGTCTTCACTGGTCGTATTAGCTGAAGTCTCGCTGGATATTCATTTCCTCGAACTGCTGGAGTATGGTGGCATTCTTATTTTGTTCCATCCCACTTCTGAAGTGTAACGAAGAGGAATAGGCCGAGATTGGGCGAAGATGTATATTTGGAATAATAGGCAGCGTCAATACAGTTGTAATTTGACTCCATAAGCTACATAAATAGTTTTTCTCTTTCACGACAATATTGTATCGGTGCTAATGGGTACCTCGTCGCGCAGCCCGCGTGAAAGAAGGTAGCCATTCCCCCTACTATATTTTAGCACATGTTGTGCGTGTTTGTCCCTTTCCTCTTCCTCTACAATTGTTGTTGTGTGGCAGAATGTGTGGTTGTGTGTCTGCCGTGTGATGTGTGTTTGATGCCTGTGTGCTATTAATCCTTCTTCTTCCACTTCTTCTTTCTATATCAACCGAAAGTTCTTGCATGTCTGACACTGATCGTGAGTTTACTGTGCCTGCTGATCGTTGCGTGATTGTTGGTTGCTGTGTGAATGACGAATGCAAGGTGTCGGGTGTTGACTGAGATGTTTAATGATTCTTGCGTGGATGAATGTTCTTGTATTTGTATTGTTTGTGTGCATGTAATACCTCTTCCTCTTGGTCTTCCTCTGCCTCTTGTTTGCAATTCTGGTGTAACTGGTAGATGTTGTGTGTTAGGTGATGGTTGTGTGGTGTGGTCTTGTGTGTTGTTTACAAAGACGGTATCTCCAAGCACTTTGCTGAGTATAACTGATGTGTGTATATATATATTTCTGAAGGATGCCTATATCAATATTTGCGTCTAACTTATCTATGTATTTTTTTTTGCTTTTGGCTACTGTTCCTGTTGCTCCTATGACTATCTGTATGACTGCTGTGTGTGTATTCCATAAACGACTGATTTCTGTTTTTAATAGGTGGTATTTGCTTAGTTTCTCTATTTCCTTGGGACCGATATTATAATCCGATGGTACTGTTACTATATCTATTAGGTATGTTTTTATCTGTGTAGATTAGGTCCGGTCTATTGTGCGTTACAGTGACATCAGTTTGGACAGGTATTTCCCATAAAGTTTTCACTGAACTGTTCTCTTTGACTAGTGGTTGCGTGAGATTTTCTTTCCACCATAAGTTAGAAACCTCCATAAGATGTTTTCGAGCCAGACACCAGTAGACGTACTGGACGAGATAATTATGTCTTTTGACTTAGTACGTCCCCGCCAGTTTCTCACATGCAGCTATAATGTGCTGTGTTGTTTCATCCTTGGTCGTACATACGCGGCACTTTCCCTCTACTGGTTCTCTGAGTATGTCACGTTGATGTTGTCGTGTCATAACAGCTTGATCCTGTATGGCGAATATGGAGGATTCAATGCTTGGAGATATCTGATGCTTTTTGATCCATTTAAAAGATAGCTCCGTGTCTATGTTGCCCTGATCCAAGACTTTCTTTGGAAATTGTCCTTGTAGTTGTTTTCCTCTCCATGTTGTGTTATATTTCTTGACTATTGCTTTTTTGATATATTCATTTGTATGTGTTTTTCCTCGTGGTAAGTTTAATTCTTCCTCTATTTGCTGTGCTTCTTTTATTATTGAATATTTGTCTCTACTTGTGGCATATTGTACTATTGCTGTGACTAGATGACTGTTTGATGATGTGAGGTAATTCTGGTATTTTACCATTTGTGTTTTGTACATATACTCTACGTTCAATATTATTATATCATATTATAGTATTTATGTAGCTTATGGAATCTAATCACTACTAGACCTTTGTAACCCTATAGGCAGAGCTTTTGTATTGTTCCGGGATAGGAAATTCTAAGTAGCAGGTAGTAGGTTCCTTTCCTTTTACGTGGCGTTAATAAATATGATATAATGTAAGTGTATTAAAGAATATATCTCAGCTCCCTGTAAATATATACGACCCCTATGGCGTAGCGTTAGTGCGTAGAACTGCGAACCCAAAGGTCGCGGGTTCGATTCCTGCTCAGTGCAAATATGTATATTTGCATTGGTCTGGGTGTTTCTATGTATAATATGTATTGGTTTACGAAAAAAAAGTATTTAAGTATGTTTATCCACATTCTAGAACCCATATGACAAACTCTGCTTAGTTTGGGTCTAGATGACGTTGAGTACTTTGTCCTACTATATTTATTATTTATTTATTTATTGATCTCTTCAGTAATAAACAGAATCTATAATGTCAACGGAAAGTTGTGTAATTTTTTTTTTCTGCTCATTAACGCGTCAGATTATAAATTAATGAAATATTGTGAATGGGCTGAGAAATATCTAACGATTCGCAATTTAACGTACTTACACATTTTTCCTGGTATAGCGGCGATAGGCCGGCGGCGTACGTAACGGACTGCTGACACGAAGTCTCGAGTTCGATCCCCAGTCGCCCCGGGCAAACACATCTGACTTTTCGTAGTTATGTGTGCATTAATAAATGTTAATTATCGCTCGCTTAATAATGTGGCCGGTAGATAGCAATAGGCTCGCCCCCTATTACATTGGGACCTCAACATAACTGGCGAATCGTGGGTGTGTAATACACCTCTGCCTACCCCTTCGGGGATACAGGCGTGAAGTTATGTTATGTTACGTTATTTTTCCTGGTATTAAAATAAATGGTAGTTAAAAAAAGTAAATAGTAACTGTTGATGAGTAGGTATGAGAAAAGAGAAAAACCCCGACATAGCTAAGTACACTCCCGACTAATTTACATTTCAAACAAAAAAAAATCAACATCGGTGCATCCGTTCGGGAGCTACGATGCCACTGTCAGACACACAAAGACACGTCAAACTTTTAAAACCCTGTCGCTTTTTCGTCGCGGGTTAAAATACCAATAACCCCAATATAAACTTAATTTACAATAATGTTAACGGGTAGTAATGTTAACACTGGCCGTGGTCACCGGCTGACAGGCAGCCTATGACCACGGTCAGTGTAACCTGGTCGAAACGTCAGGCAATCCAAAGGTATGTATATACCTTTTTTTTTTCGTGCGGAAATCCCTCCGGATACCCTCCCGCCGGCCAGCGGGGGTGGTTATGTCGGGCTTGAACCGATTAAAACCGCACGCCGTCTCGGGTCTTAATACCCGAGGTGTAGAGGCCAGGGTGTAAGGTTTTGTATGTATATACCTTTTTTTTTTTTTATTATCGTGCGGAAATCCCTTCGGATACCCCCCCGCCGGACAGCGGGGGCGGTTATGTCGGGCTTGCACCGACTAAAACCGCACGCCGTCTCGGGTCTTCAGACGCCGGGGTGTAAGGTTACCCATAGAGCATATCCCTCGCACCCCGGCTGACCCTGGGCCATCTCACCACTAACAGCATCGCTCATCCTGTCTTCTCTGAAAGCAGAGGAGTACGGAGAGCGATGTGTTCCCGCCACGTTGGGTATTGGCCGACGATCAATGCCAACCCTATGAAGGGGTGAAGGGGAAGCCATTGACCGCCGCCCAGGGTGTACCGGCCGCTCCGATTCCGTTCCCCCCGGACTGCAGCGGGATCGGAATCGGAGCGACACTCGAGGAGACCCAACACACACCCTGTATGTATATACCTATACATGATCGCGTTAATTCCCGTTAACATTATTATATATCATGGAACGCGAAAGGTTAAAGAAACATAGGATGCTCAATGATGGTAGTTGTAAGCACAGACAATATTTTGATATTGACTGATTGATATTTTGTTAAACCTTAACAAAAAAAATATATTGTATTGTCATCGGTCCTTGTAAAGTGTAATTGATGTCTTATACTTAACTGAGTCCGGTCCTGGAATTACATACTTCTGTCTTTTTTTTTTTTTTTTAAAAAGAATATTAGTAACCGAAATTACTAATATCTCCGCTAACCCCTCCAGCTAAGCTAAATTGCTTGTGTTAGGAGTGGGTTCACGTCCGTAGTGTAATGGCCAGAATTCGAACCCGGGACCTCTCGATCGTAAGGTGGATTCTTTAACCACTAAGCTACCGACGCTATATTATTATCTATATCTATACTGGAGATATTGAAAAAAATACTTGGGTTGGTTAAATGAACGATTCTGAATACAAAAATATTTTTTTGGGAATTCTTGTCTGTTTATCTGTTTGTTCGCGATGGACGCAAAAACTACTGAACGGATTTTGATGCTTTTCCATTAGAAAGGTCTTGGTCAGACTTAAAATCTGCCGTATGTTATGACCAAAAAACGATTACCAACTTCAGCGCGGGAGGAGCCGCGGGCATCAGGTAGTTAATAACATAATAACAATGGGTATCTATACACCCATTGTGATCGGTATGACCACAACAAGACCTTCGGGCTCAAGCCATTCTCACCTGACGCACTAGCGCAGACTTTACTGTCCTATAAAAGCCGTATGAGTCAGATCCAAAGGAGTAGGAATGAGCAGACCCCGGGTTCCGAGTTGAGGGCCAACAATAACAATGATGAATAATATAGTTATAGTACAAAATTGTCCTTGTTAGTTCCACTACTTCCCAATAGATGGCGTTGCGCGAATAGTTTTAACACGTTCGTGTATAATTACGACAGTTTATTAAAACCGGCATGGCGGATATGAAAATAAGGTATAGTCTACTCTTTAATTTGGTCCCTGTTATGTCATATAATAACATATCGGGGTTCTTCTACGACTGGTGAAAAATGTCCCGCGATTAACTCTAATTTTTGCGCTTTAGGCGTTTTAGTACATAGCAATTTTACTTTCTGTTGATTGTATGTAATTTTGATTAAATTTATTACATGAATTTTGAGAACGTTATGGCTTAATTTACATGTTTTGTGAAGAAATAGTTGTAATTAAACATTGAACAAGTCGAAAATTTCAGAAACTGCTTCAAATTATCTAAATACACTTACACTTTCATGGGCGAAGCCTGGATGGCTGTACTCTATAGTGATAATATAAATGTTCATGAATGTAAAAATAAATATAACATTGAGATATATATACGAATTTAAACCACTCAGAAATATTTCTGAGTGGTTTAAATTCTAGGATTTCTAAGATATTATAAAAAATATTTATGAACAAAATTTTCTTTAAGTGAGAGTTCTAGGTTTATGCAAGTGTAACTTCTATAGCGCAATTCAGTTAAGGTTGGTTCGTAATCATTCTAAACAAGTCGACCCGGACTATGAAGAGCTAAATGGTAGATTTAAAATACAAATCTACTAAATTATCTTATATCGCTTGTTCAAGTACTTTGTACCTGTCATTGAGCTAATCTCCGGCTATTATTCTTCTTAACAAGTGCTCTAAATAAATCAATTGTGTAATTGCTAGTAAGTACAGTCGGTATATCAACGATTCCTATGATCTAATGGTGAATAATGACAGTCTGATGATGGTGACCATTTAAAATCACACCATTTTTTACAAACGTTTCACTTTAGATACTTCTTGTGTCTGATGACTTTACAGTGTTTTGTTAAGAACACGGATGTCGGAGATCGGACAAAGTATATATTTGAAATAACGATCATGAGATTTTCTTTATAGGTTTTCTTTTAAAGCTAAACAGATTGACGTCGAAGGACATTTCAGGAAACTAACAATTTGGGAAATGGATGTTTCGGGATAGGGACATTCTGGTAAATGAACATAATGGGGACGGGTCAATTCCAGAAAGGGACATTCTGAGCCTAAACGCTCTAGATTTAATATACCTATGCTGGAGTAACCCTATCGGGTACAGTAATTGTTATGTTATAAATCTATCATAAAAATCAAGGTCAGAACCACCAAAATATTGTTAAAAGTATAATTGTGTTAAAGAAATCAATATATTTTTATTCCCATAAGCGCGTAAAAAAATTGTTCGGACTACTAACCGGGTACCGGAACATCACTTCGTCTTTAACATTATGATTAAAGACTCGCTTCTCACTCCTGAGGCTATATTATGCAATTTAGCGTTCAAAGCAAACTTATATCTACCGATATGAACGTCAAAGAACTTTATTCATACCATGGCGTGTTCGAAAAGTCTGATATCGTTCTTGTAATCACTGATCGAATCAAATCTTGTTTCGAAGATACTTGTCGAAACGCCTTATTTTGTACGCGTGAAATGCCCTACGGGTATCAGTTCCCCGGAGCTGGCTTGTGCGGGTTAGTTAGTCATAGAGCGTCCATTAACGAATTTTCGCTCGCCCCGCTTCTCCCCTAATTTCATAAATTTTTTGTCAAAATTCATCGCTGTTTTGTCACATGGATCTGCCCATAGTTCTCAGGTCAGAGCTCATGGTGGCTTTAGATTGCAGGATACAAAACAAACCCCGCTAACGGCGCATTCAACTTTTTTTTGGCTTTCACACTTACTACACAACCAATTCGGAGCGAGTCATAGATGATAGGTACTGATAGGGATGCCAACTTTTTTTACAAGAAATAAAGTATATTCAGGTCTATGAAGAATATTAAACAGTATTTTAGAAAAATGAACAGTATTTTATTTATTTATAGTTTTAAATACATATTTTTAGAGCTTCTCATACATCTCAAAACTTCATACGCCTCATCACAATTATTATAATTGAAATTAATATAATATTCGTTCAGAATCTCAGTGTGATTTGTTTGTGGTGTGGCTGCGCTGCACTGAGCAGTGAGCGCCCTCTGACTAAATAAAAACAAATTTGTGTGAGCGTCTAAGTATAACACATAATAATGTTTTGTATACTTTATTTTTGTTCAACAGTAAAAAGTATAATTTAGTGAATAACAGTATAATACTGTTTAAAACAGTATAGTTGGCAACCCTAGGTACAGATCAAGTTAGGATAGGGAACATAAATAGTTTTTTTTTTCGAAAATTTAAATTCGAACACATTGTAAAAATAAATGAATTTTCTATAATAATTGAAAAGTAATTATGACTATCAGTCAAGTTATTCTTTAATCATAATTTAGGTAACTAAATTTCACTCAAAGAATAACTTTTTTTTCGCCATTTTTATAAAAACTAGAAGTGAGTCATGTGTGTGTGAGTGAGCTCATGAGAGCACCGATGATCACGTTGGTACAGTACCAAACCACGATTTCTATGGTCGATGACACCATCAAAAATTTGAACAATAAGCTTAGATACAATAAGTTCCTACATAGATATAAGGAGATTTCCGCACGTAAAAAAGGTACAAAATATATTAATTTTTACTTTGAAATGTAATTTTTATTTATTTTTTCAAAATTCATCATCTCAGTTCAGGTTGTATCCGAGATCTTCACCTTGGGGTGCAAATTAACCAAATTATGGAGGAGTCCGGCCTATTCCCCCATGAATTGGTTAATTTTCACTTTTACAGGAGCAACTGCCCTGTGATACAATCGGAATTGGTGCTCGGATGAAGAAGAAACTGCTTATCAAACATACAACAACGCGAAGTTTTGAACCCCCGACGCGAAAACGATTCTTGATTCTTTTTTTGAAAGTTGAATTAGTTGGAATTGCTCTTAGCTATGTTAGGGGAAAATAGGTCAGGGGTTATCCTTTCGAGGGCTTACCCGGGGTGCCCGGCAACGGACACTTGGGAAGGACACCGTGCGGTTTTAGTCGAGACACGACATAACCATCCCCGCTGGCCAGTGGGGGGGTATCCGAAGGAATTTCCGCACGTAAAAAAAAGGGGTTTCTAAAAAATTTAATTTTGTTTGATTGGATCACAATTAGTTTCATCGGTGAAATCTGTTCTAAGCGAAGTTCTGTTCTGTGCCATTCAGTTGGTGACGCTGCTTTTTTTAAGCTGTAATACAAAAGCTTACAGTCGGAGTGTATGGGGCCCACCTAGGCCTAGCCCAAGTCTACCTCACCAGCATTGATGGACCAGGCTCTGGTACAGGTATTCCTCTCGAAATTGGAAGGTCAGACGGCAGCTGCATGATCCTGAGTTGATATTATATTGAATCCTAGTATAATATTGGACACGAAAACATGCATTTACGTATGTATAAATTTCATGATGATATCTCTAACAAAACATATTTACCCCAACCGCAAAGTTAAGTTGGTTTAAAATAGATATAATAAAACATATCATATTAGCTCCGCGCGTGCGCCTACGTCCAGGGTCATTTATCATTGTAATGCCGGTCATTTAGCGTTATGTCATTGGTTGTGTCGTTTTGGCAAATATTTTAAAGTACAAGACAAATCACTTCGCATGCTAATGTCGTCTTACGTGGCTGACGGTTCAGTGATAGTATAAAAGAGTTGATGCGCTAACAATAGAAAACTTCATACAAAAAATATCTGACACCGTTAAAAATTGTTGACGTGACCTAATGTGACCTAATCTTTTTATAATCAAATTCCGGTGTGTGGGTACGCAATTTTTCTTTATTTATTTATTAATTGGGCATATCAACAGTGTAAACACCAACATTGATAAGTGACAGTGGTAAGATATTGTTAGGCATGTGCTACACAAATTACAGATATGCACAGCATTGGCTGATTGTCTTACAAAAATTATAATATAATGGCGTTAAATGTCAAATTATACTTACAAAATATTTAAAGCATGTCAACAAATTGGTCAGTTAAATAAAATATATACAATAAAATCGAACATTGTCAAAAATAAAATGTCAGTCAGGTTTCAATAATTAAAGATAAACAGATTAAAAACAAAAAATTGGTCAATAACATAATCAATATAAATAAAAATTCGTAAAACAGTGCCACACGAAAAAATCAGAATATTTAAAAAAATACCATAATGATTTAAAATAATAAAATAAAAAATAATAAATAATAAAATAAAAAATAATAAATAATAATTTTCTTTTACTAAATGGATACTTACTTGAGTTACCATGGCAGCTTACAATGAACTCGCTTGGAATTCTTACCGTAGGGTTCAGGCCGAACAAAGTATCACGTGCCGTCCAATTGCAATATAAATGTATTTCATGGAACGGCTAGCCGACGTTGGGGAATCAAAATTTCTAGGGCGACCAAAAATATTTAAATTAAAACGTGTCAATTCGGACCAGTGGTCATAGATTTTTTTTAATTTTAATAAATTTTTTTACTGACAATTTGGACACCTACAAAATATTAAAGCTATTTTGTACAGTTAAAATAGTACGAAAAAGCGTCAATCCGGACCAGTGGCCCTAGTAAATTTGTGTCCCTAACGTCGGCTAGCCCATGGAACCGATTCCCGGAAACTTTGGTCGAGGGCTCTTGGAAGTAGGAAGAAAACACTACTTTTCTCACTATCTGGAGGCAATTCAGGCAGATTAGATTTTCTAATAACACACGTAACTTTTCAATACTGTACCGTAACTCCTTTGTTTAGTGGACAAACTGTACGGTTACCAAATTTCACTGACATAAATATGGATATGCATCCTTGAGAAATGCAAACAATAACTTTGAAACTTTCGCGTTTTAAGATATTATAACTATGTCAGTCAGCCAGTGACCACAGACTGCCATTTATCCTGAAGGTCAATTCTCGTTATCTTAAACCATCACAGTATGTAAAGTTTTGAACTGAGATTGAATTATAAATTGAATGAAAAAATATATTCTTCTCATAAAAAAAATTAAAATATGGATAAAGCTTATATCTGCTTACTTCAGGTTTGTAGAGCGTTTCCTCTATCGCTCAGTGCATACATACAGCTTGATATCTTTTAAGAGTGATTAAAATTGAAACTATAGTTTTATTATATTATTAACACAAACGGTTTTAACAACGGTCTATCTATCAAAATTCTACGTAGTCGGTGCCGCGGGTATGGACCAGTTTTGTCATTAATAATATTAATATGCATTTCAGGTTTTTAAATATTTCATAATAAGTAATATTTAGTATTTGCTTTGTATGGGAAGGGGGTCATAGCTGTTCTTTGTGGTAAACATTGGTAGAGTGCATTATGAGTAGATTGTTAGCACACGTAGGTTTAGAATGCGTTGGTAAACAAATCATACACCGTAGGAATGGCGCCGCGTCCGCCTGTCACCCCAGCAGAAGCAGGCCGGGACGGTGGGGCGACTAGCGCCCCTCCCCCAAATCGGGGCAAGACGGGAACACCGAGGTTCCCAAACCCGAGGGGGCCATTTCGAAACCGGAGATGGCCCAGGGTCAGTCGGGGTGCGAGGGATATGCTCTATGGGCAACCTTACACCCCGGCGTCTGTAGACCCAAGACGGCGTGCGGTTTTAGTCGGTTGAAGCCCGACATAACCGCCCCCGCTACTACGAAAAAAAAAAGGTATGGCGCCGCGTTTTTATTCCATTTTTTAAACCTTGACGCAAAAACGACAGGGTGTTTTAAGTTTGTCGTGTCTGTGTGTGTGTCTGTCTGTGGCTCCCGAATTTTGATTTTGTTTTTTTTTTGTTTATTTGGAAGACGAATTAGTCGGAAGTGCTCTTCTAGTGAACTATGTCGGGGGTTTTTAAATACTTAATTGTTAATTATGTAATGGTATTTTAACGCCAATCGTATGCACCCAAAGATCCACTTTCAAAGATTTTTTCATTTTTTTTACTCCGACGCAAAAACATAACATAACATAACATAGCTTAGTATAAGTTTGTCGTGTCTGTGTATGTGTCTGTCTTCGTTCGTAGCTCCCGAACGGATGCACCGATTTTGATGCAGATTTTTTCACGTCAGTGGCTGCCGACTGTCTACTCTACCCCGAGAGGAAAGCTTGCGCCGGAGCCTCATTCGTCAATCAACACCAGCTAGCATATGAGGTTGATTTGGGTTTCTGTTATGACTGCTAATAACAAAAAAATATTTTTAAACGGTTTTCTAAGTGGCATCGAAAGTATTGGGTGTGTTAATAAGCGCATGACAAGCCACACATAAGGGCAGTGTGTTGGTAAGCTTGACTCGACCTACTAAACCTGTCACACTGCATGTGAGAAGTAGGGTGACATAGATTGCTTAATTTTTTAATGGATATTTTTTGGACAATTTTTCGTACTCAAAATAGTATGAAAATAGTTTAAAAAAGTAGTTATAGTGTAACATGAAAACTGAAATTTTATGTTACACTGTTCATCAAGGAGATGGACGTCCATTAATGGACACACCAATCCGCATCCTGCAGGTGAACACAAACCACTGCACCGGTGCTCAGGATCTTCTGTACCAGAGCATCGTGGAGTGGTCTATCAATGTGGTCGTGGTCGCTGAGCCGTACTGGGTCCACCCCGGAAGCCCGGTGGACCTGGACGGCGTAGCGACCGTCTTCGGGGGTTCCGCCGCGGACACCTCGCGCCTTGCAGTCATTGCAATGGGCCGAGGCTGTGTCGCGGCAGACTATGAGGGTTTGGCTGTCGTGGCCGTCTACTTCTCGCCAAGCCTTGACCAGTATGAGCTTGAGCTATGGCTCGTTGGACTGGACATCGTTGTCGTTGCGTGCCGTCCTCGCCCTGTTTTGGTCCTGGGAGACTTCAACGCCTGGTCTCTGGCTTGGAGCTCCCGGGAAACGAATGCCAGGGGGCGAGTTCTGGAGGACTGGGCCAACACCCGTGGCCTTGAGGTCCTATACCGGGGGAGTGTAGCCACCTGGGAGCGGCGGGGGCTCAGTTCGGTCGTAGATGTTGCATTCGCGACCCCTGCTCTTGCCCGCCGCGTCCAGGGTTGGCGCGTGGTGGAGGAGGAGGAGACGTCGTCCGACCATAGGTACATTCGGTTCAACGTCTCCCCTCCACCTAACCTAACGCCGACTATAGCGAACCCTCCGGATCCACGTTGGGCGCTCAGACGCCTGGATCGGGAGGCTCTCCTGGAGGCATCCATTGTGCAGGCCTGGATTCCGTCACCGGCCAGGCCTGCCGATGTCGACGCAGAGGCTGAATGGTTCAGGAGAGCCATGTCGCATATCTGCGATGCGGCGATGCCTAGGATTAAGCCCGGCCCGGCAAAGAGACAGGTGTACTGGTGGTCAGCGGAGATCGCACAGCAGCGAGCAGCGTGCGTGACCGCTCGCCGCCAGTACACCAGGTTTCGCTGGAGGCGTCGCCGTCCATACGATGCGGCAGCCCGAGAGGCGGAGCTATATGAGGCGTACAAGCGGACCAAGAGGACCCTCCAGGTAGTCATTAAGCAGGCCAAACGGCGGGCCCGCGAAGAGCTGCTGGAGTCTCTGGAGCAGAACCCATGGGGGCGCCCTTACCTTGCGGTCAGGGGCAAAATCCGCCCAAGGGCGCCCCTTCTGACCCAGAGCCTCCAGCCGGAGCGGCTGGAGGGGATACTGGGCTCCTTGTTCCCAGCGAGAGCGGAGGCGCATGTTCCTCCGCGTATGGCTCCGCCTCAGGCGCCTGACGCTGCTAATAGCGAGAGCGATGTGCCCGAAGTCAGGGAGAGTGAACTGGGGGTAGCAGTGCTCCGGCTTAAAGCCCGGAAATGCACTGCCCCCGGACCCGACGGCATTCCAGGCCGAGCATGGGTCCTGGCCCTAGAGGAACTAGGGCCTCGACTGGTGGCGCTCTTTAGCGCATGCCTCGAAAGGGGCCAGTTTCCAAAGGCATGGAAGACGGGGAAACTGGTCCTTATCCGGAAGGCGGGGCGGCCGGCGGATCAGCCATCCGGTTACCGGCCGATCGTGTTGCTCGACGAGGTGTGCAAGCTCTTTGAGCGGATTATTGCAGAGCGCCTCGTCGAGCATCTCACGGACGTGGGGCCAGATCTGGCGGATAATCAGTTCGGTTTCCGCCGGGGGCGCTCCACCGTGGAAGCGATCATGCGCGTTAGGCGCCTGGCGGAGGAAGTAGTCTCGCGGGGTGGGGTGGTAGTGGCGGTGTCTCTGGACATCGCCAACGCCTTCAACACCCTACCCTGGAGCTGCGTTAGGGAGGCGCTCGCGTATCACGGAGTGCCTCCTTACCTCCGCCGCATTGTCGAGGCATACTTATCCGAGAGGGCCATAGTTTACCAGAGCTGGCTAGGGCCAGGGCGGCGAGAAGTGTCGTGCGGTGTTCCACAGGGGTCGGTCCTAGGGCCACTCCTGTGGAACATCGGATACGACTGGGTGCTGCGCGGTACGTTGCTCGTAGTGTGTTATGCTGACGACACCCTCGTTATGGCGCGGGGAGCAACGTACCGAAGCGCGGCACTAAAGGCCACGGCAGGGGTTGCTCAAGTCGTGGGTCGAATACGGCGGCTGGGACTCGAGGTGGCTCTCCACAAATCCGAGGCTATGTGTTTTCACGGGCCTCGGAGGGGGCCACCTGCGGGAACCAGCATAACCGTAGGGGGCGTAAGCATCGGCATCGAGCCCACAATGAAGTACCTTGGGCTCGTACTCGATAGCCGATGGGACTTCGGACCACATCTCCGAAGTCTGGTCCCGAAACTGAGGGGGCTGCAGCCGCGCTATCGCGGCTGTTGCCCAATGTTAAGGGACCCAACGCCCCCACTAGGAGACTGTACCTGGGGATCGTGCGAAGCATGGCCCTGTACGGGGCCCCCGTATGGGTGGAGACTCTGGCGGCCCGCAACGTGACTGTTCTAAACAGCCCGTTAAAGGCGATGGCCGTCAGAGTCATCAGGGGGTATCGCACGATCTCCGTCGAGGCGGCATGTCTCCTAGCCGCGACCCCTCCATGGGACCTGGAAGCGAGAGCCCTTGCGCTGCTGTACCAGTGGCGCAAGGAGGCGCTGGAGCGGGGCCATAAGCCGGAGCCCCGAGAAATCGGGACTCAGCGGTCCCTGCTCCGCCAGGAACTCATGGAGACATGGAGGGTGCGACTTGAGCATCCAAGGTGGGGGGAATCCACCATTGCGGCGGTGAGACCGATTATGAAGGAGTGGTTGGAGAGGGACCATGGGGACCTCTCCTACCGGATGTGCCAGATATTTACCGGACACGGAACACCCGTGTCCGGTAAGTATCTATGGCGCATCTACCGGGAGACAACGCCGCAGTGCCAGCACTGCGAGGATCCTGGCGAAGACACGGCGCTCCACACGTTGGTGGAGCGCCCGGCGTGGGCGAGTCAACGCCGGGATCTCGTTGCGACACTGCCCCTCGAGTTTCGCAGTCTGCGGCGAGGTCGCCGCAGACTCATCTACGCCCGGGACTACCGACCTCCATGATCGGGGCCTGAGGACGGCAGTGCGCCGACTCGCCGTCCTTACAGAAGCAGGCCGTGGCGAAAGCGTGTCGTGTGTCCTACACACGCCTGCCAACTCACCGACGCGGGATAAAACCCGACCCCACCAGGCGAGGCCGCGGTGGTGGCCAAAGTCCGCCGGCAACCCTGGGGTTATCCTTTCCTTTCCGCACGTAAAAAAAAAAACGCTTTTCATCAGTTGAAAATTTAAAAAAAAAGGTGGCTGTGTTATCTGTTAGTTCTTTTTATTGAATTAAAAAATATTCTAACAAACTATATAGAGCTATCTAGGTCTAAACTTGTAATATGGGTTCAAGAAAGTGGATAAACATACATAGACACTTTTTTTAAAATTACAAACACCTTAACCAATGCAAATAGCCATTTTCATGCATACAAATATTATAACAAAATGGGAATCGAACTCGCGACCTCCGATATCGCAGTAAAACGCTCTAGCACCACGCTACGGAGGCCATTGCCGTAGTATATTCAATTTATATTTTAGAGATAGTTCAGTTATGTGAGATGTAAAACAAAATATAATGACCGGCAAACATCTCGACAGTGTACTCTAGCTGCAGAAAGCGTTATTAGGTCTCTTTGGTGGTAGTGCAGGGCATGACGGCTGAGACGCGCCAATTAACCAATCATAAACATAACTTCACGCTTGTATCCCCGAAGGGGTAGGCAGAGGTGTATTACACACCCACGATTCGCCAGTTATGTTTAGGTTCCAATGTAATAGGGGGCGAGCCTATTGCCATCTATCGGGCACATTACTAAGCGAGCGATAAGTAACATTTTTAATACACACACTCTCTCTCTCTTGACTTAGCCATTATCCCATTATTTCGGGTAGGCTCTCCTAGTCTTTCTTCGCCAGGACACTCGGTCCTGGGTCGTCTCGGTTATAATGGTTGCATCTCGCATATCCCTGTCTACAGCAGCCAGCCATGTGAGTCGGGGTCTTCCGCGTCTTTTAGGCGCCGGGAACATGTCAAGTACTTGGCGTGCCATATGTTCGGGTGGTCGGCGCATTACGCCATACCATCTGAGTCGACTTTCCACCAACTTTTCCGGGATGGGTTTCACCCGAAAGCTGCCACGGATGTGGATATTGCGCACATGGTCCAGCAACGTTACACCTCCTGCCCATCGGAGCATTCGCATTTCAGCGACGTGTAATTTATTCTCTTGTTGTTTTTTAAGAGGCCAGCATTCAGCGCCGTGTATTATGGCAGGTCTCACAGCAGTCTTATACACTTTGCCCTTGATATGCACTGGCATTCTCTTGTCACACAATACCCCCGTGAGCTCTTTCCATTTCATCCAGCCGGTATTTATTCGGTGGGTAATGTCGGCGTCGATGGTCGCGTCTTTGGTGATGACTGAGCCAAGGTATTTGAAATGGTCGACCCTGTTCACGGGAGTACCATCAAGGGCAATGATGTTGTCAGTACTTGTGCCACTGAAGTTGCAGTGCAGATAATCGGTCTTTTGTTTACTGATCCGAAGTCCCGCCCCCTCTAACACTATTCGCCACTGCTCCAATGTTTGCTGCAACTCACCCGCAGACACGCTAATAAGCACTATATCATCTGCGTAAAGCAGGTTCCATGGGGTTGGCTTTTGTAGTTTAGCAGTTAGGTGGTTCATAACTAGGTTGAAAAGTAGTGGACTAAGTGCTGAGCCCTGGTGGACACCGACCTTCACTTCAAACTCGTCACTCACTCCAGCTGGGCAGCGCACTCTGGTTGTGACATTCATGTACATGTCTTTTACTACATTTACGTAGTATTCAGGTACATTGTGAGCTTGCAACGCCTTCCAGATTAACTGTCGTGGGACTCGGTCGAAGGCTTTCTCCAAATCGATGAATACCATATTATGTAGATCCCTCTTGTTGTCCCGGTATTTTTCCATTAGGATCCTGACAGTATGGATGGCATCAGTGGTTGATTTTCCTGCGAAAAATCCACATTGATTTTCCGTGACCTCAGTAAGTTTGAGCAGTCTCCTATTTATGACACGTTCCCATATTTTAAGTGTGTGGGATATCAGTTTAATAGCGCGATGATTTCCGCACAACCTGATGTCCCCTTTATTTTTATAATATGGGACTAGGTAGCTTTTTCTCCATTTGCTTGGCATACCTTCGACCAGGATCCCGTTGAAGAGGTTGGTTAGAAATATGATACCGTTCTGACCTAATTTCTTGCATAACTCTGTGGGGATATTATCGGGTCCCGTAGCTTTATTATTTGCCATTGCTTTAATAGCTGCCTGTACTTCATCAGGTGTTATGCATGGTATTGGGCCCGCAGTATTGTGTGTTGGTTCAGTGGGTTTTTTTGCTGGGGTATGTTTCGTTTAGGAGCTTTGAGTAGTATTCCCTCCATCTCTGTTGGATATCAGCATTTGATGTTAAGAGCTGGCCACGCTCGTTCTTAATATACTTAATGGTCTTCATATCCTTGCTATTGTTACTCCTGTGTCTTGCGATCTTAAAGAGTTCTCGATCGTTAGTGGCCGCTTCGAGTTTCGAGTAGATGTCGTCATCACTGCTAGCTTTTGCTTGTGCTACTGCGCGCTTTGCTTCCTTTTTTGCTTCTTTGTACTTGTTCTTATCATTATCGTCGTTAGTTTGTTGCCATAACTTGAAGAGGACTTTTTTCTGCTCGATTTTAACTTTTACTTAACATTAACTTAACATTTTTAATACACACATAACTACGAAAAGTCAGAGGTGACTGGGGCGACTTGGGATCGAACTCGAGACATCGTCTCGGCAGTCCATTACGTACGCCACTGGGCTATCGCCGCTTTATATATAGTATAACCAATACATTATATAAATAACCAACAACAATAACCATAAATAACCAATATATAATATAACCAATCATAGATTAGGTATATTAAACCAATCATGCGCTCGAAGGGCTCGCGGCATTGGTTATCAGTCCTTTCATTGGTTTATTGGTTGATCCATATAGACAACATGCGCGAAATGTGTAACGATTGTTCAATGCTTACCGGCACTTATAAAAGCAAGGCGCTCTTCTCACAGTTAGCATTATTTATTTCATCAAAGCTCATACTCGCCCTACTATTGAACAAGTGCAGGCGGTTCGCCTTGCTCGGACGTTTCACTGCGCATACGCCTCAAGCACACATCCAAACATAAATATCCACACATGCAAACATTCCTGTGCAAACACGTGTTGTTTGTCTACATTACAACCTATATTGCCTTGTATATTCGATAATGATTTCTCTCGATATTAATAGAGTAATTTTGAATACGTTTCTCGTAATATATATATCATTAGCATAAAGGATTATTAGTTTCAGTTCAATGAATGATATTTTTAAAGAATGAATGATATTATAATGAATGAAATAATAATGTAATATGTTGAAAGTAAAATAGTGTCGGTTCTTGTTTTAATTGTGCAGGTGAGGTTGGCTTGAGCACTGAAGATCTTGGAATGCAAGAAACGTACAGTCAACGACAAAATATGATGTACACTTTAACCCCCGACGTAAAAACGGCTGGCTGTTATAAATTTGACGTGTCGGTGTGTGTGTGTGTCTGTCTGTGGCATCGTAGCTACCGAACGAATCAACCGATTTTGGTTATGTATTTTTATTTTCTTTGAAAGGTGAATGAGTCGGGAGTTTTCGGAGCTATGTCGTTTTTTATAAATCTTAAGGCTTTCACGGCCGGCGTTGCATATATGATATACGTTAAGTCGGAGTCGACGGCGTCCCGACCTGTACCACTGAAGATGTCGACCGCAGTGATCGACGAGACGTCTGGAATACAAGTTTCCGATGGACCACGGCCAAACAGCCCGGAAGCAGTATATTCTATATGTCGTTTTTTTTCAAATTTGAATCCATTCAATTTAAAATTAGATTTTTCAAGGATTTTATGTCATAATTTGCAACTTACATAAGCATTATCATGAAGTTTGAGGCTTGTCAGATTATTGTATAACGCTAAATAATTTAGTTGGCGTATCGCCATTCTGTCAAGGATAGAAATGCTTTTAGCAATTACGTAACCTTTATTTGGTGATTTTTTAAGGTATATCAGTCAAATTCGGCTACAAATTGGAGACACTTTGTCCTTTGTGAGGTGCCACCCTAGGTAACGACAACAATAAAATCTCTCTTCCTTCCTATGGGGGAGGCGTTGCTGCTTCTGGATAATGATCTGATGAGGCGGGATTTGCACATCTTTTGGTTTATTCTATTACTCCGCGAGTCTCTCTTATAAGCAAATGGCACTGTGGAGAGACAGCGAGGGGGCAGGCGGGTTCACAGTCTCTGTACTCTTATAGAGCAGTGGATATAGTATGGCACAGAGCCACGTCAGTCAAGCCGTAACCCTGAGCGGCACGACAGCAACTGTGGCTCTTTGGGACTGTGAGGAAGAAAATCTCTTTAAAAATATCTATTTGTAATAGTCCGATCGTGATACTCTGGCCTATTAATAATAAAATAGGCCAGAGAATACAGTGCCATCTGGTTAATGGAGGGCTTGCTTTTGTTTAAAAGATTGTAAATTTATTGGGGTGAATCGACTAAAACCAGGTGTTTCTGACATCAGTCCTACCGCTGGATGAGGCGGTTTGATGCCAACCAGCCACAGACAGGCGATAGACAAAATGATATTTTTATGGAAGTACCATAGCACTTTTCTTTGCCGTTCCGCCGCGATCGAGTAACAAATATCTATCCATTTATCTATCCATCCAAACTCTCGCTTTATTATAGTATTAGTATTAGTATTATAGGATTATTTAGCCCTAGTAAATTAAATGACAAACCATGAACTAAAAGATTTATCAACATTTAAACAGTAATAAATCATTGAGCGCACCCATATTTAGATTAATAGCAGTACAAATATAGTTAAAAACAATAACAATAAGTTTCGCGCCAACGGACAGTCGACCACAGACTATGGTGTAAAACATTATGCAATAAGGTGCGCGAAAAGAGGACTTATAATATTTATTAAATGTAAAGTTACCCGATGGTGTGCGGTTACTCATAATTGGAACAAAGACTATGAATATTTATGAGTTTAAATAATAAAACACGTGAATAAGATTTCATCCTATCTAACCAACAACCTAATATTAAAAAGTGGCAGATACAGCACTGACGTTTAAAAATGGTCAGTTAAACCAGACATAAAGACACATAAGTTGCTGAACACTAACAAATTTACAAACGATCTTTACATTGAAATATTAAATAATGATGTACATATAAGTATTTTTGTAATCTCCGGTAGACAAATCGAACATTCTCTTTTTCTTCTGTGAATATCGTGTAAAAGGAATTTAAATTATCATGGTCTCTATCATTAACCATTAGAGTCAACGGGATATTTCTGCACCATGTGTTGTTTTCAGTGTCTGATATTTCACCATTGTTGCAAGTGCCATGATCACGGAGGAACTGACACAACACATGGTAAATATTCTGTTGACTCCAAGGCTTAGCGCTCATTAGAGACAAGACTGTCTCAAGACAGACTTTTGCTCTACAGAAACATATGAAAGTGCGCACACTTCGAGCAAAACTGTTTCATAAACAAAACAAAATCTGCACGGCGACAAAACACTCTTAAGACAGACTTGTCGCTGATCTCTCTGATCTGCGCCTAATAGTAATCTTTTTTTAAGTTATACTTCTTTTGGTGTCTTACTTCGTTAGGGAAAAATGATGAGCGTAATTTTTTAAGATAACGGATAACGCGAAGGATGCATTTTTAGAAAAATTCTCATTTTGTTCCGCTGAAGAAGTATAGCTTCTTACGTGCACACACACACACTTTTTTTTAAAATAGATAGACGTTTTACCACTATATCACCTGTCACGTTTTACCACTATATCACCTGGTAGTAAGTGACGATATGGTCTACGATGAATCAGGGTTGCCTTGAAGGAAACTATTCACTCGAGACTTGATGATTCCCAGGTTATAGCTTTCGGGAAACACGGACTTAGGCAAGGATTTAGGAGAATCATATATTTTGTAGACCATTAAAATAATTCTAAAAGTGTAGACTCGATATATGCAGGCACCTATATAGAATATGCATGCAAAATATGGTAATCTCTGAACTCGCGTCACCCGAGATTGGCGCCCTAAATGGCGTAAACTTGGGCGTTGACTCACTCGTCACATTCGCAAATGAATCACAAAATTTCAGCCCATCATCCAAGATCTGACTCATGAAGTCATGACATACTCTAAGAATACTAAGATGTGTCGCATTTAGAATGAAGCGAAATTTGTTTATTTTCAAATTTAATTACAGAATTAAGTGTTCTTTAATTTTGTTTATATTTTTTGAATGTTGTGTTGTAAGTACGAGAAATAATGAGTATTTTTGTTATTAAAAATATAAATAAGTAGACACTAAAAAAGACATCTTACAAATATGATATTGTCGGAAGTGTCGTTGAAATAAAACTGTTTTTAACGGATTCTATCGCGATTTATTATATGTTATTTTATTATTTACATTGAACCCGACGGTTCGATTGCTTTTCAGCAGTCATGTTCACGGGGAGACTAAAGATGGTTGTTGTCTTGTAGTTTGAAACTACAAATATTACAAGTTTGTGATGTTTGGATGTTTGTTACTCAAAAACTCTCAAGCGCCTGAATGGATCTGCCTGAAATTTGGTAGAGGGATAGATTAGTCTGGAATAAGTTTTTCACTTTTATCTCTGGAATAAGTTCCCATCAGAATTCCACGTGGGTGAAGCCGTGGGCAACAGTTAATATTGTATAATTAGATAAATGACTTACGTGAGTAGTTATAACGACTAGCCAATTATGCCAATAATAGCTGTACGGGCCTGCAGAGGTCATCATTTACACACCACATAGCGTGCAGCGCTGATTTACTGATGGTGGCTCTAGAGTAACTTCACATAATATAATGAGCATAGTCGTATTAGAGTCCACTGGGAAAGAAATGTGTTTGTTAATACTTTAGTACACAAATGAAATTAAAATTAATTTGCTTTCGCTTTTCTTATCTTGACTTTTGCAGGAGAGTCTGGCGTCGAGTCTGGCGTCTGACCTTCTAACCCTGACGCGACAGCCTGCACCAGACCCTCGTCCATTAATCAACACACAGGTGCACCAGCTCGCAGGTGAGGTTGGCTTGGGCCCCGAAGATCTTGCTGGGGCCCTCAAAACACCCAAGTAGTGCAGTAGTTTTCTAATGTAAGAGCGAATTGGGTTGAAATTCTATATTTTCTTGCAAATCTCGAAGGAAACTACAAGAAACAGAGAATAGTTTCAATCCCAATAGAGCATCATCAAGCTCATGCTCAGCAATGTATTTGCACGATGTGATTATGATGATGAAAATCGAGGTTTTCAAAATTTTACTCTGTGCAAGGTTAATAAGGTCGAAAGTTAGTTGGATACAATGACTTTTATGTATACTAGACGAGCTGTTTAGAAAAAAAATGTGTCATGGTACAGCGGGCATGAATTTTGAATTTCGAATTTGGAACGGGACGCAGAAATTACATAAATGAGTTAATGAATTTTGACACCTATCTGTATGGTCATAGCACGCCTTTCTGTAAGTCATCTGTTTGACAGCTACAAAAAGGAATCAGGTGGTATCGATACCAATTTTTTTGTTCCAAACAACCAGTCTAGTATTATACAGTACCTAAACTAGCTGCCGCTATGATGGCCGTTTTGACACGTTAAAATAGTGGTGTGAAATGTCAATTTAAAATAGAAAAATATCAAATAACATAACATAACATAACATAACATAACTTCACGCCTGTATCCCCGAAGGGGTAGGCAGAGGAGTATTACACACCCACGATTCGCCAGTTATGTTAAGGTCCCAATGTAATAGGGGGCGAGCCTATTGCCATCTACCGGGTACATTATTAAGCGAGCGATAATTAACATTTATTAATGCACACATAACTACGAAAAGTCAGAGGTGTGTGCCCGGGGCGACTGGGGATCGAACTCGAGACCTCGTCTCAGCAGTCCGTTACGTACGCCACTGGGCTATCGACTAGCCGAGCCGAAAATGCGAGTCATATCTAGTTTTTGGATATTTAATTCATTTTTTAAATTTCGAATTTCGAAAAACATAAAAGCCAAGTTGTGTCTCAAATTAGTACACTGCACCTCACTATTGACAATAAAGAACAGAAATTTACTCCTTCAAACTTGGTATTTATTTTTATGAAACTTCATGAGCGGACAAACGTCAAAACGGCCATCATAGCGTGCCACTAGTTTACAGGCGGGGGGGTATCCGAAGGGATTTACGCACTAATAAAAAAAGAAAAAAAAAGGTACGTAGCGTTTTGATTACCACGTCGGAAACAAGAGAGAGAGAGAGAGTCCGGCTAAGAATGACTTACTTCGGTTTTGTACAGCGTTCTCTCAATCGCACATCAGCCTGACAGTTTGATGCCTTTACAATCAAGCACCGGGAACTATGCATAGACGTCATTGGTTGTATAAGAAGTGAGTATACATTCAAAGTAATATTGTCCTCAAACAATCGCTCTATATGTCATCACCTTCAACCTTATTGTTGATAATAAGTCTGACCAGTCTTGTCTGCTAGTTGCTCTGTGTTCGGTTGACAAAGGTCATTGCAGCTCGCTCACGATTTGAACTCGCGGCCGACAGCACCATGGGAACAGGACCTGATGGACCATACCATTGACGCGTATTCATTCTAATCTTCGAACTGAATTTGTTAGTATTCATATGCCTCATGTATTTAAAAAATGTATATAAATTAACTTCAGCAGTTTGTCTGTGCTGCTACCGGCTACCGCAGCTGTGAAAGTCCCTCATACGATCCTCTCGTGTGACTGCGCACATCCGACTAGATTATATCAATTTGAAGACTAAGGCAAAATTCATAGACAGCACTAAGACTTTGCTAAACCAGGAAAGAGCTTCGTACTGAACATTTTATTTGCTAAATAAAGTCGAAGTCTTGTCTATGAATATCGCTCCTAATTCCCGCTACATTGGAAAGGCGGCACTGTAACAATATTTATTCTAATAAATGACCATACAAATATCTATGTTATTAATTTTACACTTATAGTTTATTACCATTATTTAACTAACTGTTCTACATTTTCCGCCTAGCTATGGAGGAGAAGTGAAATTATTTTTTCACAATACCTTTCTGGGGTGGATAAATGGCATATAATTTTTGAAATTCAATTCGAATTCATTTAAAATAACACTTATATTTGGGAATATAGTGAAAAAATAATCACTTTTCCTGATTCCCCCATTTAAGTGAGATTGCTGGGTGAATAAGCGATTGGCGATACTGCCTGATATAACTTAAAATATCATACTTCTGCCTTACTAATGACGTCATTTGGCTTTTCCGGGAGTACCTTTTTTTTTTTTTTTATCGTGCGGAAATCCCTTCGGATACCCCCCCGCGTGCCAGCGGGGGCGGTTATGTCGGGCTTGAACCGACTAAAACCGCACGCCGTCTCGGGTCTACAGACGCCGGGGTGTAAGGTTGCCCATAGAACATATCCCTCGCACCCCGACTGACCCTTTTTTTTTTTTTTTTTTGTATCGTGCGGAAATCCCTTCGGATACCCCCCCGCGTGCCAGCGGGGGCGGTGAAGGGGAAGCCATTGACCGCCGCCCAGGGTGTACCGGCCGCTCCGGTTCGATTCCCCCCGGACTGCAGCGGGATCGGAATCGAAACGACACTCGAGGAGGTTACCCAACACACACCCCACCCCGACTGACCCTGGGCCATCTCCGGTTTCGAGATGGCCCCCTCGGGTTTGGGAACCACGGTGTCCCCGTCTTGCCCCGGTTTGGGGGAGGGGCGCTAGTCGCCCCACCGTCCCGGCCTGCTTCTGCTGGGGTGACAGGTGGCCTCACCCGCCACCCCCAGGCCTGCGCTCATGGAGGACGGAGGTCGTTAAGCGACCTCCGGCGCCTGAGTCGCCTGCGACGCGCGGCGAGCAAGTTGCGGGCTCGGCGGACCGGGAGAGTTCTAAGTCTCTCCCGGGCGCGCTCCGCCACCTCCTTCGCGAGCATTACATGCTCGCAGAAGGAGGCGGCGGCGGCCCACGCGCTCGCGCTCCGCACCATTGCCGCAATCATGCTGCCGAGCGAGAGGACTCCCGCCCCGATGGCTGCCACGAGGTCACGCCTCGGCGCCTCCCACGCCGGGCAGTCCGCCAGCGTGTGCAGCCCTGAGTCCTCGCTCGCGTCGCAGTGATGACACTCAGGCGTTGGCTCCTTCCTGATCCGATGCAGGTGGTCCCCGAAGCACCCCTTCCCGGAGATCACCTGCGTCAGTCGGTACGAGAGGCTTCCGTGTCACCTCTCCAGCCAATCCTCCATGATGGACCTTACCGCCGCTAGTGCGGCGTGCCCTGCGCTTGGTCGCCCAAGTCGTTCCTTCCACTTTCCGGGAGTACCTGCCATCTGATCTCCCAACCCTGAGTGGAAAGTCTGCACCAGTGCCTCGTCGTCGACGTTGTTTAGCAGGTGCACCGAGTAGCAGGTGAGGTAAGCCTGGGTCTCGAAGAGGTTGATAGGATCCAGTATATGCGGAAGGTTTAAATCTCTACCTGCGGCCTCGGCCAGAACAATAATTTTATTATTTTCAAATAATTTATTCGTGTAACCTTATCATTAATTTCAGTCATGCATAGTCAGTCCATGCATTTTTTTTTTCGTGCGGAACTCCCTTCGGATACCCCACCGCCGGCCAGTGGGGGCGGCCATTCGGGTTTGAACTGACTAAAACCACACGTCGTCTCGGGTCTTAAGTACTACTAGACTGGCTATAATGAACAACAAATTGGTATTGATTAAAGAAGACAACCTGGCCTCTAACTTTTTGTAGCTGTTATACAGATGATTTTATAAAAAGGCAAGCTATGCATATACAGATAGTTAACTAATTTATCTAATTCGTGCGTTCCAAATTTGAAATTCAAAATTCAATCCCGCCTCATCCCCAAACTGTGTCACAATTTTTATTCTAAAGAAACAGTTCTTCTAGTATACCTTTTTTTTATTTTTCGTGCGGAAATCCCTTCGGATGCCCCCCGCCGGCCAGCGGGGGCGGTAATGTCGGGTCTCGGGTCTACATACGCCACATAGAAGTCATTGATTTCAGTGAAACTTGGTCGAGAACCGATGGTGAGGCCCCGAAGGCGCGGCGCCCGCCACTCAAGATACTTGCTTACTAATGCACCCAGATTGTAACATTGAATTATGACGTCCACCAACAATATTGTTCTTTGATATTCTAGCGAAAGTTTGTACCTGTGATGTGTTTATTTCTAGTCTAGAGTGCTCAATTTTAGAGTCTAAGTTATAGAGCGGAGTAAGAAACCTCTGGCGTGGCGGTAGAGCTTCTTCTAGTTAGAGTTCTACTTTTATTTCGGAAATTGCAAGTTTGATTCCCGCTCAGTGTTAATATTTATACGCATGTATATATCTATTTGCATTCTATATTTATAAAAACACTAGCTGTCCCCCGCGGCTTCACCCGTGGCATACTTCGATTCAACTGTGGCACGAATTTAACCCATTCATGCCAGTAATTTATTAGTTTCACATTAATGTACGGAAATTTGTCCGTTTTGTTGACATTTTTGATTACTGCTCCGCTCTCCTGGGTAGAAGCGTGATGATATATAGCCTGAAACCTTCCTTGATAAATCAGCTATCCAACACAAAAAGAATATTTCAATTTAAACCAGTAGTTCCTGAGATTAGCGTGTTCAACCAAACAAACTAACTTTTCAGCTTTAATAATAGGTCTTTACCTATGAAATTTCCGAAATTTTCTTATAAATTCATGAGTTCGTAATTCCTGTAATTCAATAGCTATTTCCATTATTTATATTTTGTTTGAAAGTTGATTTCAAGATTTTATAACTCTGTATTAAATTTTGTTTTTATTGGCCGCTTGATAAATTAATTCGATCTTCAAAAACAGTACTTCCTAAATGCTATCCATTTTGATGATAAATTTCGTATTACTTAACAGCTGTGACTTATCAAAAATGTAATAAAAGCTGCTGTTTGTTAGCTTAATGTTGTCTCATTCATACACAAAAAAATCATAAAATTTGGATTTGTCATTCCTAAAAAAAATGCAAAAATGTTAGTACTAAAAATTGAGTTTCCTCCAATTTCTTCAAGAAAAACGGCAATTTCATATGTAACGACCTAATATTATTATTAGTAATAGATGTATCTAAGTATGTTTATCAGTATTGTTGAATCTATATTACAAGATATGCTTAGGTTGGGTCAGATAGCGCAGTTTAATATGACCTAGTTCTGAAATTAATCATTTACAAAAAATTTTTTTTGGGTGTATGGAGTGCGCCAATATCTTCGGGCTCCAAGTCAATCTCAACTTCAAACCTGCTGATTGACTGAAGAGGCTCTGGCACACGTCTTCGTGGTTGGTAGTTAGACGGCAATTGCTTTTTTTTTTTTTTTTTAACGTGCGGAAATCCCTTCGGATACCCCCCCAGCCGGCCAGCGGGGGTGGTTATGCCGTGTCTCGACTAAAACCGCACGGTGTCCTCCCCAAGTGTCCGTTGCCGGGCACCCCGGGTAAGCCCTTGAAAGGATAATCCCAGGGTAGACGGCAGTTGCTCACTTAAAAGCCAAAATAAACCAAAGGAGGAATAGGTGAGTGGACATTTTGAATGCAAATTGTGTTAAAAATATATAATTATAATAAAAGCGGCGATAGCCCAGTGGCGTACGTAACGAACTGCTGAGATGAGGTCTAGAGTTCGATCCCCAGTCGCCCCGGGTACACACCTCTGACTTTTCATAGTTATGTGTGCATTAATAAATGTTAATAATTGCTCGCTTAATAATGTGCCCCGTAGGTGGCAATAGGCTCGCCCCCTATTACATTGGGACCTTAAAACATAACTGGCGAATCGTGGGTGTGTCATACATACACCTCTGCCTACTCCTTCGGAGATACCGGCGCGAAGTTATGTTTTGTTATGTTGAATAATAATAAATATTTTATTTTTGTTTTTATATAGAATGTAATTAAAAATATAATTGATATGTATTTAAAGTTTAATAAAAGACAATAATAAATATTCTACGACATTCTACACAGCGCATTCTAGACACAAAGTAAGCATAGGTTAACTTGCTTGTGTTATAGGTTCCAGACTGCGGATAAACATATTTACATACTTTTTTTTTTGTAAATACATACATATACATAGAAACACCCAGACCAATGCAAATAAACATATTTATGCACACAAATATTTGCACTGAGCGGGAATCGAACCCGCGTCCCCTGTCGTAGCAGTCGAATGCACTACCGCTACGCCAAATAAAAGTATGTAAAGAATTTCTTATAGGAAAACGTGGTTTTGCACTATTGAAACACAACCTTTGTTTGATTTTGCATTCGGGTTTACATTTATCAAATACTCACACCTCTATAATCCCCAAAGGGGTAAGCATGTATACACGAATTGCACCAACTATATGTAAATCAATGAAAATATTACGTCATCATGCATATTACTATTATATGTATTTCCAAGTGTCTTCTGACAAGGCTGTACGTTGAGCTAAATATATGGTTTTCCTTGATACTAAACTCAGTTTTATTACGTAAGGTTCTAAGAATTGCATCGGTACAGTATCTTTACAAACAAGTCCACTGGTAAACTTGTTGATGAAGTACAGACTTGCGATCGAAAGGTCATAGGTTCGAATTCCGGCTATTGCACTACTGATGTGAACCAATTTCTAAAAAGTAATTTAGCTTAGCTGGGCACTTTGACTCTGGGAAGGCGAGTGGGAGACCGATATTCTTAGCAATCTATGGATTCTCCGTGCGGGTGCCGGGTCCATCGCGTTGCTGAGTTGGGAACTCGGGACAGTGCTTGAGACTTGCGACCCAAGTGTAGGTTTAGAAGGGGCCCCTTTTGTTGATGTACATCAACACTCACCTTCACTACCCAAGTTCCCCTCCCTCCCTAAATTCGAAAACGTAAGGCGAAAACTTTCGTACCACTGCGTAATTAAAAAAAAATGCAATGTGTGAAATCTGGTACAGTTAAAATTTAAGTGCAAGCAGTTGCAATTTTATATTTATTATGCATTATAAATTAATAAAAAAACATTACACGCTTGAGACATCCCTCCAACGTTCATCCATTCATCCCAGCGTCGCGGTTAGTAGTTAAGAATTCGGTCCGGGGTTTGAGTCCTGGCCATCACACTACCAATATGAACCCCAGTCCTAACACAAGCCTGCTTAGCTGGAGGAGTTAGGGGGAATAGGTATTAGTAATTTCAATCAATCAATTAGCCTATTGCAGTCCACTGCTGGACATAGGCCTCTCCCATTGTACGCCATAGCACCCCGTTTTTTGCCATTTGGCAACGGAACCCTTTTTTTTTTCGTGTGGAAATCCCCAAAAATCTAAAAATCACATTTTTGGCATCGGTATCGTTGCTCGAACACATAGCAATATTTTTTAAAAATAAATATTCAGTGTTCCGTTTCTACCTCGTTACGATCTTATTATATGTATAGATTCCGACATAGCTATCCCATCACAGGTATAAGTATACACAATGTGTGTAAATCCGTATCTTTTTTTGTTTCGTACGGAAATCCCCTCGGATACCCCCGCCGGTTAGCGGGGGCGGTTATGTCGGCTTGAACCGACTAAAACCGCACGCCGTCTCGGGTCTTCAGACGCCGGGGTGGGTTAACCATAAAGCATATCCCTCGCACCCCTGTGTAAATCAGTACCTACCTATTACAAAAGAGTTATGACGGGAAACACACGCAGTTTCGTCTTATGAGTGCCTGTACGACTTCTTCCAATGTTCCGCCTTGAGGTCAATCAATAGAGACACTATTCCACGGTTCTGATGAAGATAATAAATATTAACGACGTTTCGAGGTACTTTAGCAATTAAACAGCATCTGTGTTGTACTACATTGTGCCATTAACACGTATTTAGTGCAATACTGTGATAAAAACAATGGGTCATGCTTTCAGAAGCAGAACTGTAATATTAAGTAGAAAATATATTATGTTAAAAAAAAACCCGGTCACGATTTTTTTACAACATATATCTAATACCTTTAAATGAGCAATTCTTGTGTATAAATATGTACATATATATATATATGTATGTATAAAAAAAAATCTGAATCTCGGAAATGGCTCCAACAATTTTCATGACATTTCGTAAACATGTTGGGGGCGATAAATAGATCGAGCTAGCTTTCATTTTAAAAAAAAAACGTTAAAAAGCCAGATATTTATATTTCAGCCTGGTATATTAGAAGATGTAGTGACCAAAGTTTAGAATGAAAAAAAGTAAAAGTTTATTCGGTAGACTTTAAGATACTAATACTTATAATAACTACCTACTAATTAATATAATTACATAAAAAATACCTAAGCCTACGTTTAAAAACAGTGACCCCGGTTGCAACCAAAGCTTGAATTTGGTGCTCCGAAATCCGAGTCCTACTCTTGTTCGAGATTTCTTGGATTTTACGGTAGCGACTACCGTTCTACCCCTCAACCTCGAAACTGGCACCAGAGTTTTTGGCTTCACCGCAGTGAAATACAAACAATAGTAATTTCTTTGCCTCACCATAAAAATGGAAGGCATTCTTTACCAGCATACGTGTTTCCTTCTTCCTGCAGTCCCGAATACTTGAAGCAGAGCGTGAAAAACCAACTGATGAGGCTGCTAAACTGAGGTTTATCATTGCAGCATTACTTGTATTGGTGTTGTAATGGTGACCCTCATTTCTGAGACTTCCTCTTTAACTTATCATCAGGCGAGGTGAAGTCATATTGAAGTGCCCTTTTTTTTTAGCGTTTTGAAACTCCCCGGACATCACCCCATCAGTGCCGACGATGGGGTGGGCGTGTCGGAATCGGACAGACTAAACCATACGGTGTCCTCCCCAAGTGTCCATTGCCGGGCACCCCGAGTAAGCCTTCGAAAGGATCGTGCCCTACATAAAAAATAGTTCATATTATCGGACGTAGACATATACAACATGCAATGTACTATAACTGGTATGAATTATTTCGTTCCAAATACTTTTTGCGTGAGCGATGTAATCGGCCTCTTTCGAAGCGGTTGCGTTTGAAGAGCTCGTTGTAAATCTTACTTTAAAGTTGGACAATTTCCCACTTGGACATTATTTTTTATAGATATGTCTCTTCTGCTACAATATCTGGGTTAAAAGCGTATTTGAGAGGATATTACTATGGTTGTGTGCCTCACTAAGACCTTTGGTGCCAAGCCAACCTAATCTATAAGTCGATAAACTGCTAATTTGCTGCAGGCTTTCCTCTCGGGGTTGGGAGTTCAAACGACAGTCGCTTCTGTAAAAGTCAAAATATATCAAATAATGGAAATGTAGGAGAGCGGACTCCGGGCTCCAAAGCACAAGTTTTAGAAGCAACCGGAATTGGCGCTAGGATAAACAAGAAAAATTAATCCCGAATAGAACCTGGGGCCTCGTGTAAAACATACAAGTGCGCCAGTGCCGTTTTTATTTCTAGACAATTAGTTTATATACGGTACAGGAAGGATGTCAATAGCATACTTCCTTTGCTCGTACGTGTCAATAAGTACCAGAGTAACTGTAGAAATAAACCGATCGTGTGTGGAATAAACTCTTCCCGGCGTGATTCATAAAATGTTGCAGAAGTTGGGCTTTCCGAATAGTCATTTCATATGAGTCATATATTATTGTGAGAGAAGTATATGATACTACCCACTATGAAGTTGGTTTACGCTAGCTGAACTGTCCTGGTTTCGCACGGGAAAATTTGGGACATAATCCTATTCGCAGCACTAATAATTGTACTCATCGTCCGATTCTTTTCCCAACTCAACTGCACTCAGGAAAAGTAGAGTGAAAACAGTGAATTTGAACTGGTGAGTCCAGAAGTGCAGTTGGTTTGCAGAAGTTCGTATGCCTTTCCGAAAGGTTTGTTAAATACGTCCAAGAATAGTCGAGAAGTGTTTATTTCGTGTGAATGATCGTGCACGAAGTTCTTGTGCATTATGTGAATGTTTCGTTGTTTGTTTATTCCGTATATGTTTTGATATTATGGAAGAACGCGGTGAGATGTTCCTGCGATACAAAGGGAGGTTACCCGACCACGCAAAGTGATCACGCTTGATGGGTTAGCGGACCTCGGCCCAACGGTTGACGCTGTGTTGTCTTATATCTGCTTATTAGCACCAGTACTTTTAATAGTGTCTAATTAGTTCAGTTTGCTGTTACTAGATGGAGTTGGGTACATGTGGTAGCATGGTGGCAGGTGAGGCCGCCTGTCACCCCAGCAGAAGCAGGCCAAACCGGAGCAAGACGGGGACACCGTGGTTCCCAAACCTGAGGGGGCCATCTCGAAACCGAAGATGGCCCAGGGTTAGTCGAGGTGCGAGGGATATGTTCTATGGGCAACCTTACACCCCGGCGTCTTTAGACCCGAGACGGCGTGCGGTTTTAGGATCCGAAGGGCTTTCCGCACAAAAAAAGGGTATCGCCATATCTTCATTCATCCGATAGCTATGAAACTTTTATGTTATTGTGCACAGAACCTCGAATGTTTGTCGTTAGCTAGTATTTAATAAAATAAATAACAACTATCTAATCGTGACATGATAGATCATAATCGTGAGGATCTCATGCAGTGTTTTGTGTTTTCCAATTACTCTCGTTTACACAATAAGGAACTATATGTAATTACTCTGCGGGACCTCAAGCAATTAGTTGGTTCTAAGCTCTAACACCCTGTGACACACTGTTCATTAAAGACGCTAACATTACTTTTACCCTGGTGTTTTTCTCTCGAAGGAAATGTCATCTCAAACATCAGCTTCAAATGCGTTGACGTATAAGAATGCACAGGAAGTAGAACATAATTAATCATAATTAAATAGAACTTTTACGAACGTGTATGATCTAAAACGTTTCTATAGCATTGGGTACTAGGAAGTTAGTTTCAATCATTTGAAATATTTTTTATTGCAATATTTCTACTGGAGAGTAAGGTCACCAGAGTTCCTTGAATACGAGAATAATCCTAATAATTCCTGAATACGAGGATAAGGTCAGCCTTATCCTCGTATTCAGGAATTATTAGGATTATACGCTATACTCCGCACGCCGAATGATGATCCCTATGACGTTTCAACTGACAGTTGTATTAGTTATGCGAAACAATTTCGATAAAATACTGTTTTTTCAGGCAAATGTCATGTCATTCAGCCAGGTCATTCAACATAATAAGCAATATTTATTTATTTTGAAAAAAAGCCTACGCGCATTGATGGACATAAAACACTAGATAAAAAAGTAACAGCCTTATTATATTTCATTTTACTATACTTTAATTTTTATTCAAATTGCATAATTTAAAGAATTTAAAATTCTTTTTGAATTGAATTTTAAAGAATTCATAATTAGCTGGCAATTATGGATTACATGGAAAAGTATTTAAAAGGAGGCCATAGACCTACCGTATTTTTTAAATTCAGTCATGTCATGTCTTGTCAGTCTGTTTTGTCTTCTTGTCACACCGCATCACATCGCGTCATACGAGTGCTCTAACGCCTTGTATGCGCCACGTCTTTCTTTGTTAGCTGAGTTTTGTTTCTGTTTTCGCTGTTTTGTGTTATTTGTTGATTTTCTGTTACCTGTTTGTTGATTTTCGGTTTTGCAAAATGCCGAAAAGACAGCGGAAAACTGTTCTCAACAGTGAAGTTCGCGCCGAACTACAATCGTTTGCGAGACTATTTTGCTCGTGAACAACAAAATGGCGGACCCTTGTTACCGCTTGACAATGTTCGCGATCGTGTAGCCGATGCTCTAGGAATCGGAAAGGCTACTGTTTCTCGAATAACAAAGGAAAAATTTGGGGAGTCGTCCATGGAGGACAATAAACTATTAACACCAAAGAAGAAAAAGAAAAGGTTATGTCATATAACAGAACCTGATGATTTTGATTTAGATGCTATACGCAATCATATTTATGGTTACTACCTACGAGGTGAACTACCGACCTGCCAGAAGTTATTATCTTCATTAAAAGCTGCAGAACTCTTCAAAGGCGGTGCTACTTCTCTTAGAATTGTTTTGAAAAAATGTGGATTCCGCTATAAAAAATGTGACAAGAGAAAAATATTAATGGAGCGTACTGACATAGCTTTACTACGATGCGATTTTCTTCGCAAAATCAAACAAATTGATAACTGGGAGAAGGTAGTATACCTTGATGAGACATGGCTGAACGCCAATCATACTGTAGGTAAGGCATGACACAGCCAAATCCAGCACAAAAACTCCTGAAGGAAAGGGCCAGCGCTTAATCATTTGCCACGCTGGCACAGCTACAGGTTTTGTGCCGAATTACCTGTGGGCTTTTAAGTCAGTGAAAACAACGGAGTACCACGAGGAAATGAATTTCGAAAACTTTAAGACATGGTTTATAAAACTATTAGAAAATTTGAATGAGCCTCACTATATTTTAATGGACAATGCTTCATATCACTCAGTTCAAATTAACAAACCCCCCAGCAGCCATAACAAAAAAGCTGAAATTATAGAGTGGTTACAACGCAATGGTGTGGAAACTGACAGTCAGATGTTAAAAAAAGAGTTGGTTAGACTGTTGAACTTTCACAAACAACAGACGCACCCATCATATTTTTTGGATGAATTGGCCAAATCAAATGGACACACGGTAATTCGGTTACCGCCCTATCACTGCCAATATAATGCAATCGAGTTGATATGGGCGCAGATCAAAGGTATCTATATTTTTTTTTATATAATATTATGTATATGCATATATTTCTAAAAATAATTACTAAATGTACAAATATTTTAATAATTAATTTTAATAGGCATAACACAACTCCGCCATTCACGGCAAATAAAATGATGGTTTTATTGGAAGAAGCTTGCGCTCAAGTGACAGCTGACGATTGGCGAAAAGTGGTCGAAAGAACGAAGAAAATTTGCTTACAAGACTGGGATCGAGATGTACAATACGACAATATCATTGACCAACCGTTAATAATAAACGTCACGGATAGCTGCAGTTCAGACTCAGATTTTGAAGATCCGATTGACCCTGTATCAGATTCAGATTGATATAAATAAAATACAAACTCAAAGCATTTGTTTTATTTTTCCAACAAATTATCGATATTTTGTTTATCGATGTGTCCCTTCTTAGTCGATAACAGCTTGACGACGTAACTTTTGCAGCACGTACCATGTACATTTGCATTGAGTTTTTTTCTATTATTTCCTAACATTACGTAATAATTTCTTAATATTCATTTTTATAATTTACAATTGTACACAATTATGATTTTTTCGACTTTTTAATGGACCTCTAAAGGATTTGATGTGATAGGACGTCAGTACAATGTTAAGCGCTAACGAACTGTCATAGGGATCATTATTCAGCGTGCGGATTATAGTCACACAGATACGATTCCTTGCAATAATGGAGGTAATTGCAATGACCCCAATTCGGTTATTGCAAGGAATCTTAAGAATGGTGACTTCGATGTCTTAGGCAAGTGTCGATTGGCTTTTATTTTTTTCTTAATAAAGTACATAATTTAATACTTTTTTATATTACAATCTAGCCTATTGAGCAATAAGTAAATATATTTCACCTTAGTTACTACGTAAACATAAATCTAAGAATGCGGCCATTAACACTTACTTATTTTCTGTTGAGGCGAAGACTTATTAGTGATGTCAAGGAGTTGGATTATCTCGATACATGATGATGAAGTCTCTTTTCATGAGTTTCGGCATATTTTTGTATGATTCGATTAACGATCGGCTTTTATAATAATAAATTTAACATTAGATGAGTTGTGTGTTTATTTAATACAATACTATTAAAAACATCTTTATATGCGCAGTAACACAAAAGAGAGCATCGTTTTTTTTTTTATACCACTAAGGTGGCAGACAAGCACACGGCCCACCTGATGGGAAGCGGTTACCGTGGCCTATAGACGTGTGCAACACTCGCGCTGCCGACCCTGTAAAGGAAAGGGCATGGGAAAGGAGTTTGGGAGGGATGAGAAAGGAGTTATGGAGGGGATGGGAAAGGAGTTTGGGCTCCGGCACTCTCACTCACCAAACGGAACGCAACAGTTCAAATACTGTTACTTGGCGTCGATATTCTGTGAGAGGGTAGTGCTTCCCCGGTCGAGTCGGCCCATTCATGCAACGGCCAAAATGACTTTTGCTTGACTCTACCACTGAAAAATCGTTATCCTCTGAGCCTTTTCCCAAATTAATTAGGGTTGGCTTGTCTAACTACGAAGCGGCCTAAATTCAATATTTTCCTTGAAGCGACTGCCATCTGACCTCCATAACCCACTGGTGATACCGAAGTTCTAGTTAAACCAATTGTAGGATTTTTTGGGCACCGACTACCCGTAACGACTGTCATAGATGCCCGTATGGCAACCGGCACCGACGGCTTAACGTGCCGTTAACACGATAGAGGGCATATGTTTCCGTGCATTGGGCACTTTATATGGTATATATGCTTAACGGCCCTACAACATAGTCGCCTTGTACGGAAACCATTATATTCTACTTCACCGGATACCTCTTGGTGCCTAAAAAAATAATTATTGTTTTATCAAAGCTCTTAGCATGATCAATATGATCATGTCTGTTGAAGTAAATGCGATAATATGGTTTCAAACTGACCTCGTGTATATTTCCTTATTTATATAAATTGTTGTTTTATGATTTTATGACTACATTATGTCATTTGTCAAATTATCGAGTTATTTCTTAGTCATTGGAGTCTAAAGAGCCATCAAGACCTTCGGAGCCCAATGCAATCTCAGTTAACAAACCAATTGACGGACGAGGCACTAGCGTAGGCTTTCCTTTCTTTTTGACAACAGTCGCACCCATAAAAACCGTGTAATCCTAATATAAAAGAGGAGAAGTAAACGAGTGAAAGAGGACGAGCGGCGAAAGCCCAGTGGCGTACGTAACGGATTACCGAGACGAGTTCTCGAGTTCCATCCCCAGTCGCCCCGGGCACACACCTCTGACTTTTCGTAGTTATGTGTGAATAAAAAAAAAATAGATAATTAGCGCTCGCTTAGTAATGTGCCCGGTAGATGGCAATAGGCTCGCCCCCTAATTACATTGGGACCTAAACATAACTGGCGAATCGTAGGTGTGTGTAATACACACATGGGGTAGGCAGAGGTTGCCTACCCCTTCAAGGACACAGGCGTGAAGTTATGTATGTGTTAAACAGACTCTGGGTTTCGAGGCGAAACCCTCAGAAGCAACTAGGAATCACACTAAGATGATGATAATGAGTATATTCAGCAACCAGTGAAAACTGGTTAGCTGAGGCTCGCGTTTCTGCATGTCATGCCATTTTTTACGAATTGCTCGAACTTCAAAACCGTATGTATCTAAGAGTGCAATGACAATTACCGAGCGGACAATTGTCTGGGAAAAGCAGAACAATCGTCATCCAACAGCACGGATGTTTCGTTTTGTCGTGCGTGTGTTACACAACGCTCGACGCACTGCGTCCCCGTGTGTGTCGCAACTGTACAACGGTAGAAAAATGACATTTCGCGAGATCTATGGTTGTTGTGCAGTTAGGCGGCCATCTTGGTTAATTCCTTCACGGCAAGAAGCTTACATTTTCTTGCTTCACGGCCTATGTGACATTAAGTTTATGATACTTTAGTAATTAAGAACGCTGGTTTTATGTTATTTCTATTAACATTCCTTTACCATGTTGGGTGTACCCTCCGTAATGAATTTAATGGTTTTAGTTATCTGTCCAGATGTGTGAGACTCCATTAATATCTTCGGGGTCTAGGCCAAACGTATCTTCACCGGACGAGGCTCTGGCGCAGGCTGTCGGGGTTATGAGGTCAAACAGCAGTCGCTCTTGGAAAAGCTCGATATCCATCAAAAACAATAAGCGGACCGCAGGCCCCAAGTGCAGGTTTTGGACGCAACTGGGACATGACTTAACTCTGGGATTATCCTTTCGAGGGCTTACCTGGGGTGCCCGGCAATGGATACTTGGGAAGGACCCATGTGGTTTTAGTCGGACCGATTCCGACACGCCCACCCCATCGTCGGTACCGATGGGGTAATGCCCGTGGGGGTTTCGACACGCTTTAAAAAAATAACTGGGATATGGCTTCGAAGATGATATAAAGAGTTTTCAATTTAATTGTGTATAAACCTATCTTTTCAAGATGTGTGGGATCCCACTAAGATCTTCGGGGCCCAAGCTAACCTCACCTGCTACCTGGTGTACCTTTTTTTTTTAATTTTCGTTCGTAAATCCCCCCGGTCATCCCTGCCGGCCAGCGGGGGTGGTTATGTCGGATTCGGACCGACTAAAACCGCACGCGATCTCGGGTCTTCGGACGCTGGGTTATGCCCCGGTGGCCCCATAAGGCATTTCCCTCGCACCCCGGCTGACCCAGGGCCATCTCCGGTTTTGAGATGGCCCCCTGGGGTTTTGGAACCACGGTGTCCCCATCTTGCCCCAGAATGGTGGTGTAACTTTTTTTTTTCTTTCATGCGGAAATCCCTTCGGATACCCCCCGCCGGCCAGCGGGGGCGGTTATGTCGGGCTTGACGACTAAAACCGCATGCCGTCTCGGGTCTTAACTACCTACTGATTGACGGCCGAGGCTCTAGCGCAAGCTTTCCTATCGGCGTTTTGAGGTTGTTGCCAGTCATGCATACCTACATATATTTGATCGGAGCGGGAATCGAACCCGCGATCCCTAACGTAGCAATCAAATGCACTACCGCCAGTTACAGAGTCGTATTAAGCGTCTAATAACTGCAATACCTACAGAACATACAAGTACACCTAATATCTATGGTAATATCCCATTATACTTCACTCTCTTGCATAAAGACCTGTACAAGATATAATTACGTAGTCGTAATGAAGTGGTATCAGCACGTACGTTGAATGTAAAATATACCTCTAGAGCTTCAGACATCGAGAAAACTAAGTTATTAAGCGTTTAGTATGTCGGCAACCAATAGTGAACTAAGTAGGTGGTCTCCATAGATACCTATCTAATCCTAGATATGCTATTCACGCCAACATGTTCGTGTCCCAATTGTTGTTTTTGGGGTCAGCTGCAGCTGCAAGTAGTACATCTGCTGATTGGTGAACGAGGCTTTGAAGAGGGCTTTCCTGGTTGGCATTCGTACGGCAGTCGCTCCCATAAAAGCCGTGTAAGGCAAACCTAAAAGAAAAGAAGGCGTAAACCGAGCGCACCAACTTGAATAGCACTAATTCGACGTATAAGTACTCACGAATTTTTTCCCCTGGGGTAGGTATGGACAACAGCCTCTCGTTTACTTCTGACGTTACACACTTCTCTAGCTTCTGTACTGTCATTAAGCCTTTCATGCAAGTCAATCAATTCGATTTGTACCAAAGTTATCCCATAGCTGTACGGTAAGTATCTATGGCGCATCCACCGTAAGACAACGCCGCAGTGCCAGCACTGCGAGGATCCTGGCGAAGACACGGCGCTCCACACGTTAGTGGAGTGCCCTGCGTGGGCGAGTCAACGCCGGGATCTCGTTGCGGTCCTGGGCGTGGACGTCTCGTTGGAGATCATGGTGAGGGCCGTGGTCTCCGACGGGAGCAAGTCGCACGCCGCCACCTCTTTCTGCGAGTAGGTAATGCGCGCGAAAGAGACGGTGGAGAGGGAGCGGGAGAGAACCCTGCCCCTCGAGTTTCGCAGACTCATCTAGGTACGCCCGGGACTACCGACCTCCATGATCGGGGCCTGAGGACGGCAGTTGGCCGACTCGCCGTCCTTACAGAAGCAGGCCGTGGCGGAGGCGTGTCGTGTGTACCCTACACACGCCTGCCAACGCACCGACGCGGGATAAATCCCCACCCCACCAGGCGAGGCCGCGGTAGCGGCCAAAGTCCGCCGGTAACCATAGGGTTATCCTTTCGAGGGCTTACCCGGGGTGCCCGGCAACGGACACTTGGGGAAGACACCGTGCGGATTTAGTCGGTTCATGCCCGACATAATCACCCCCGCTGTGGCGGGGGGGTATCCGAAGGGATTTCCACAAGTAAAAAAAAACCCATAGCTGTATGAAATAATTTTGTTGCGCTGAAGGGAATACCCCTAATAAAATTGTTGACTGACACTTTTGACCTTATAGCGGAATCGCGCGGTGTGGATACATTACATCTCTATGGTATATTTGCTCTGTGGTGGGCCCACAATAGTCTTGTTGCGGTCGTGCCCCACTTTCAGAACAACTGCTTTCCCATCAACAAAGTGAATTAGCATTGTTTACTTTGAAACTCTTTTGGTTGTAATGTATACGTTTGAACTTAAAAATGTAATCGAATATTTTAACTGCGCTTTGTCTGAGTAGAAAACTACTTGTAGGAAGTAGGGTGTAGCCGAATTTCGTGGTTCGTTTAGAAGTAGCTGTTTTCAGAAAGTACTTTTTTAGTATTAAGCTTAGATTATGCGGTACGTTTGCCGAGTGCATGTGTATGGGGTCTTCTCAAGACCTTCCAGAACAAGTCAACGTCACCTGTAAGCCGGTACACCTGCAGATTGACGGACGAGGCGCAGGTTTTCCTCTCGGGGTTGGGTGGTCAGACGACAATTGCTCCCGTAAAAGCCAAGTTCAACCCAATGTTGCTATGGCAATATTTTAGAATGTTTAATATTGTTTGGTATTTCGTAGAGCAAACAGTTAATTTCCAAGCTTATGTTATTTAAATGTTTGCATTTCTGGCAATGTTTTATTTGAATTCAACTTTTAAATTTATTTACGAGGTGATTCCTAATTACATTAGGGAGTTTGTAATGCTCTGGTATCAATTTCTAATCTCTTGTACTCTCCTCATATAATGCATCTGAAAGCACACAAGTATATATTAAAGTCGATGAAACTTGAACTGAACTTAAAAAGTAAACAAATACTTCCAAAAGTAGTTATGAATCTATATCATTTTATGGTATATCAAACCATATCTGGTTTGTATTTTATTTCCCTTCATGCCATGCTGGTTTGTCCCATCATGCGGTCACTGCGTCCGAATCGCAATAGAACCGGCAGAGACACCGTGACGAAACAGTCTCACGGTCCCTTCTCTTGTTCGCACAAGTTAAGGAATTATTATATAGTGCGTAAAGAATACTCGTCTAGCCTTACAAACATAAGAGAACGCCGCATAAGCGTACGTGTACACCAAACCGTCGCGTCGGTAGCTAGCTCGTAGTCGGTCAAAGCGTCGGTAGCTTAGTGGTTAAGGAGTCGACCGTATGATCGAGAGGTCCCGTGTTCGAATCCTGGCCAATGGCCAGTAATGTACACTACCGACGTGAACCCATTCCTAACACAAGCAATTAAGCCTAGCTGGAGGGGTTAGGTTATATTCATTAAAAGAAAAAAAAGCGGGCCCATCCGTACATTAGTATTGAAGGCCTCATCCATTTTTCCTCATCCAATCCTCGCACCGTAATCTTTTACTTAAACACTCCGCTATTCTAGAGAAACTTTTCTACCAACAAAATTCGGACAAGGAAAATATACTTCTGCACCTAAACTAGCGACAGAGGGCGTGACAATACATGCAAACATCTGTTAAATTAACAAAATGTCCAAACTATCCCACGCTCCAAATTACTAGGATCTATGAATAATAAAATATACAAGAATTTGATATTATTGTGGGCTCGGCAAGTTGGACTGATTTATTTTAGCATTTACGGGTTGTACTTAGACCTCTTAGCCTCCAGCTAAGAGCTTTGTAGTTAATGGTTTATGTTTTCGAAATACTTGTAAAATTTGTTAATAGAAAACAAAACTTGCTTGCCTGAATCGTGAACAGAACCTACTTAAAAGCTAAATGTAATCACAACAATGAAAAATCATTTCCTTCCATGAAGTAAGAATTAGGCACCCGATTCACCCGATTCACTACAATTTCATGATTAAAATGCCTCATTTTAAAAGTTACGAAGCTTTTAAAATTACAATATTAAAATCTAATTGAAAACAAATCATACTATGAGTGGTTCTGAAAGTTTATTAAGCTGACAAAAACGTAGGTAAGTTTTAATTTCACAAAGCATACGGAATACCAAAGGTTTTTTGCCATTTTTTTTCTAATAGAATTGAAATTAGGTGTTTTGAAAACGTGGCGTTACTTAATTGGGCAGGTATTTAATATGGGAGGCAAGGTTCTCCACACTTCATGGTGAGGTTGCCTGCAGGATAGGAAGCCAATGGCTGTTGGGATTCCTGAAGATTTCCCTGTTAGGATCCTCTGCAATAGTCTTCCATGACCAGAATAGACTCCTTTCGGTGGTTTATTGTACCAGATTTTCGGCATTGATTTTGTACGAGGCTTTTAATTTACTTCATCAACATCATCTGAGCGTTGTGTCCCGATGAACCCGTAGTCCGCGTTCCTGCTTTTCCTCCTCCACTTCGCACGATCGTGGGCATCCATGGTGGCCATTGGCACGTATGTCATTCGTTACGACGTCAAACCAGTACCTCTTGGGTCCCTCCTACCGGGGCCCCGCGGAAGTGGCAAGAGGCTTTTAACTTACTTGTGACAAAGCAATTGTTGATTATATAGACAGAAAAAAAACGTTGTCATTATGACACCATTTTGACAGTTGAAACAACGGAGCCTCGGGCCTCAGGTCAAGCTATAAAAGTGACTTAGGATACTTACACGTACCTTTTTTTTTGTAAGTTTTATTGCTAACGCTAAGGCTGAGCGCTCACTTAAAACAGACTATTGCTCTACAAAAACATATGAAAGTGCACATACTTAGAACAATACAAAGCTGTCTCATTACCTACAAGTCACGGCGAGACACAACTGTCTGTAGACTGTTTTGTCTCTAATGTGCGTTAGCCCTTAATATATGTAAACTTCTGACATTATGTTATAGGTACAGTATAAATATTAGCTGACCCGGCTTCACCAGAAAAAAAATTGCAAAATATGTCCTAGAACCCAATTGCAGCGCCACATTCACATAAGTGCAAGCAATAAGTAGACAAGGTTTTATGACAAGCAGATTAACGGTACGGCGTAGCATAAATTATACTACTGATGTTAACACACTCCTAAAAAAAGCAATTTAGCTTAGCGGGAAGGGTGAACGGGAACGAGTAGTACCCGTGGACCAACTATTATGACACAACTAGTTGTGTTATGGGTACATCTTAAAAATTGTAGTAATTTTGGTTATGTACTAAAATTCTTGTTCAAAAAAGAAAGGAACAAAATATAACAAATATTTATTTATTAGACAAGTTGACCCGTCCCGGCTTCAGGCGGGCAAGATTTTGAGAAAAAAATCCTATAACCCAATTGCAACGCCGGCTACCAGGTCCAATTTGTACTATGAATATGACATTCACGCAACTGCAAGCAATAAGTTGACAAGACTTTATCGCAATCAGATTAACGGTACGGCTTTTTTTTTTTTTTTTTACGTGCGGAAATCCCTTCGGATACCCCCCCGCTGGCCAGCGGGGGTGGTTATGTCGTGTCTCGACTAAAACCGCACGGTTTCCGCCCCAAATGTCCGTTGCCGGACACCCCGGGTAAGCCCTCGAAAGGATAACCCCAGGGTTGCCGGTTAACGGTACGGCTTCACATAAACTACCAACAAACAAACGCAAAAATTATTTTACATGCATGTTCCATAAAGCAGTAGGGAACACATTTTGAAATTAAAACTTATTAACGAATTTACAATCAGAGTTCAGCGTCCTGCATAGCTAATGTAAGTATAAGCTCCCCTGGGACCCGCGACCAGACGGTACGAACAAAAAGCCAATTTTATAAAACTATGCACCCGACTGCGGCCCATAACAATAAATGAGCAAACCTCCAGAACCTGATACCTTGCCCGGAGACATTTTTCACATGTCCTCTGTCAACGTATGTGAAAAATTTCAGATACATTACTATATCTGTGAACACAAACTTATACTCTACATAACTAAACGCGCAATGAATTTTTTTTCAACAGAATCCACTTATCGCTTCGTTATAGTGGTAAGGGAATTCGCAAGTCTGCTGCACACATACGCAGCGACGTCGCGACGCGGAGGCTTCGATTGCACACAGCTTTGTTTTCACATCGCTCGCCAGTCTGCCCCGTGCTGCCGACCGCGATGCTTGTGTCGTAGGGCGCCGTGACATCGACACTCCGACTTCGCGAAAAAAGTTTTCATCCAATACGAAACTTTCCTTGGGACTTTCCTTTCAACCCGTATATAGTTGAATTGGAATAGTCTGTTTTGATCCCGGCGAACGTGAAAAGTGACCTTCTAGAACCGGAATTTGTTATCCTCCGGAACGGGTTTAGTCTCGGACCCCGCCGTGCCAGGACTTTCGTGAAGTGCTAACTTGATTTTCATAGTGGTGTGTTCAGTGTAAGTGACTGGATTCTACGCTAACGGAAGGCCGGGCAGTGTCCCACAGTATTAAGGTCGGCTTCCAAGTAAAAGTGCTGCTTAACATTTCAGTAAGTATCTTGTTATGTGGTAGATCAAAGATGTCAATATTGTTTTTAAATGATCGGTTATACAACAAATTTAAAATTAATAAAACGTCGACTCTAAGTTCATGCTCTCGTAACAGTCCTTGCCCTTGCGTAAACATAAAAATGAAATAATATTTTAGTCTAAAAACAATTTAAATCGGTGCATGACAAAAAAAATCTCGGTCAATAAGTTAATAATGGTTTATCTATTTAGAGTAATTGCTAAAATTTTCTATCATCATCGAAATTGTTCTTAGATCAGCCTTAATAATTACGACGCCCAAAAGTATAATACCCCACGGTTTAAATTTAGCATTCGGAAATAGATACAGATATTAAATAAGAAACTGAATGTAATACTGTTTCGTGTCAGTGCACCTTTTCCGGCTCTGTGAGACATTTTTTGAGTCTTTTTTGGTATAATGTTTGCATACAGATGACTCGTTCGACCTCACTGATGTTTTGCATCAATCGAAAGTGCCATGTGTCTGTCAATCTATTTCCGACCGAACAGATGTGCAAAAACTGAACCAAAAAAAGACAATTGAGCGCTTTGTACAAGTAAAAAAACATTGCAGCGATAAGTTTATTATTTTTTACTTCGATGCCAAATTCGCTCTCAACGCAGCTATTCTATTCTTATTCTATTTTTAATGTAGAAGTAATATTTTTGACATATTGACTTTCTGCGGTAGTTTGAATGTGAAAATTAGGCTTTTGGTAACTTTCAATACGTTTAGTTTCATCAGGTTAGTTGTCACAGGTCATAATGCCAAGGCCGTACATTACGGTAGACTTAAGAAATTCTGTCCTATTGTTACGATCTATGCAGCCATTTTTAATTGAAGTTTTGAAACTGTTTCTAATTGCTCTTAGGGTTTGGTTGCTATTAGAAAATGAACTAAGGTACTAATTATATTTTTATGTTTTGAACAAATGAATAAGGCCTAGGACGTAAATGTAATTGATTATTTTAATGAAATGATTGACAACCATTAAAATTAGCATGAGTCTTGATAAACAACATCATGAACGAAGTAACGAACTGAGATACTGTGAAACCAATGACAATAAAAGCTTCTTTTTTCTCAAGTTTAACGATAAAATTGATTTATAGATGATTACTCATTTAGAATACTGGTAACATTTTAATCAAGTAGTTTTAAACTTGAATATGTTCGGCCAACATAACAATCCTTATATAGCGTTACGCGATGGTGATAAAAAATATAGCAGGCCGAATCAGTCGTGCGTTTCCTTTGCTCAGTTGATCGAATTACAGAAAACAAAAAAGAAAATGTTATTTACAATTATTGTATTCGAACTTCCAATATAATATTAATCTAGATTATGTATTTTTCTTTTAATGAATAGTAAAAAGTAAAAATTAATTGATAAATTTGTTATTGAGCCGTTCTCAAGTTTTAAACTTGAGAACGGCTCTACCGATTTCCTCTACGGTCATTAAACCTTTCATTCAAGCCCGTTGGTTTCGAATGCTTTTGATCTTACTTGCTTTTGATGTGTCTTCTGATGTGCGTATACCGTTTTTTCCATAGATGTGCTAATTTTTTTTTCATGTATGTAAATTTTACCTTGACAATAATTAAGAAAACAGCAAAAAGATAAATCATCAGAATCGCTAGAGCCGTTCAGCAATTATTCTTGTTATAAACAGAGTTAGCAATTATTTTTTGTAAATAGATATCTAGATGTTTTAAAGAGAGATAATATAATAGGTTATAGAATTCGTAAGAAACGCTAAAGTCATTTGATTTACTATTAGAGCGAGATTCATAGACCACACTAAGAAGATATCCATACCCTTGATCTATTCATAGATAAACAAGTTTGTAATTAAACGGTTGGTATGTTAATGAGCGAAACTTGATCAAGTTTTTCGTTGACACTTCTTCTGTAAATTCTTAAAGCGAAATTCATAAACCGTACTAAAGACATAAGGTATTTTGGTATTCAAACAAGGGCTGCGTTGCATATGAATGCGAATATGACTCTAAAGTCTAAGGGTGATCTTTGAACTTTTTGGCTACGAGTGAAATTCAGAAACCGCACATTTTTTTTTTTTTTGATAAGTTACAGTAATTATTTCATATGAATGTGAACATCCTGTGTAGTAAAGTAGTGTAAAGTATGTAAAGTCCTTTGAAACTACTGCTTCGGGCGAGATTCAAAGATCGCACATAAACTTTACTGTAATGTTCACATCTATCCATATAATAAATCTGTAACTGATCGCCGTCTGTACATGGAAGATATATGAAAAAACTTTTAATTGGGGGACTTTATTCAATTCATAATATATGTAACGTTTCTCTTGTGTAGCAGAGTTAAGTCTAAATGCAGTTTATGAATTTTATCCTTAGTCGGTTAACATCAATTTACATTTACGGTTTACAGAATATTTCCTAAATAATGATCTTTATCATCATTTTCATTATCATCAAGAGTTGATTGCTGTTTTTCTTCGCTCGAATAACACACAATACCCGGTGATTATTGGGTTTCTCTGTTAGGGAAGTGTGATTCACGGAATCTGGAAAAAGTGTCCGGTTGACGGTAATAAAAAAAAAAGAAAAACACATTTATTGCTGCAAAGTGGTCACAAATAACACAACATAGGCAACAGCAATTAAACCTTTCATATAACAAGACAATATTTGGCAAAAAGCAAGTGTTGATACACTTAAGCCTTAATTTTTACAAAAATATACAAAAAAAACTATCGTCTCACTTGTATCATTCTATGATACAAGTGTTAAATCATCGAAACCCAAAGACGTTCCACTTCCTAGTCCATCGTATGGTTACGTAAATATGTGTTTACATTATTTACATTCATTAGTAAGTCCAATTGAAGGCCGTTATCATCGCACGAGTATTGTCGGTGTGTTTCACAAAACGTGATTCGACTATGTAACTAGATAGTGAAGTTATTTTTTTGAATAGGCACAATGCTTAGAACAGCTCAAAAAGTTTTCTGTTGCTAAGTTGGGTATATAATGTTTCTTGCTAAGAAATTTTAGTATAATCTTATTACTTTTATGGATGTAAGAAGGGTTAGAAGTTTGACCTGTATGTATAATGGCGTCTCTATCATCATTATCCGAGCGTCAATTCTAGTTACATCTACAACTTGCACTTTCTAGCTAGGGTTCTGCTTTTCTCTGAAGTTTCCGATAGATTGGAGAAATACTAATTAACCGGATATTAGAAGAACGTGTTCACAAAATTACTCGTATTATGGTTTTAAGTATTTGTGACAGTATTAATGTGCTCTTAACATAATTATTACCATAACACTGGTTTTACTCTTATCAGAAATCTAGTGCAGCGAATCTCTGTTATGCTTTTAAATAGATTTCCTTACGGAGCACGAGCTGTTATGTGTCGCGCCGAAATAACTAGAGCATCAGTATTACTTAATAAGTTATATTAGTATTTATTCTCTTTTATAATAATATATATTATGTGTTTCATATTTAATAATTGCCTGAGCCTATAAAACTTTATTACATGTAACGCGATTATAATAAGAATTGTATGAAGAAGGAAACAGAATATGTGAGTAGAGCATTCTAATTCTTTATCGCGCGACAAAGAAAGGAAGTCCTGAACCGCTTGGTTTTGGGACGGCCTGACCTGTGAGTAACACCGCAGTCCCGCACGTGTTCTGGATAGGTAGGGAGACGGCGGGATTAGTTGAAAGAGCCCATTAGGACAAATCAGAATCCTCCGTGATTGAGGCGGTAAAATACAGTCGAAGCTAACGTCCCTATGCACTATTAGAAATCTTTAAGGCGCGAATTATACAGAAGAGGCATAAGGCGGAAGGCATACTTAAAGCAAAATCGTACGTATCGAAGCTATTTTGGTCTTCGATCGCGTTTGCCTTATGTTCGCCTCTCGTTAGCCTTTAGTTTGCCTTTTCTGTATAATACACGCCTAAGGGACAAAATCGCCAAGTTAATATCATCAAAAATATCGTGACAGTGTATCTTGTTATTTTTTATCTCACGCATCGTACAAACACAAATGAGTAACGGGATTTTTACTGTTAGCAATGATATAGCAACACTTCAGAAAAAAAAACCGTGATTAACAACTTGTTATTTTCATCCATCCATCTATCTATCTGGTTTTAATTAGAGTCTATTGAATTTCCGAACGTCTGTCCAACTCCTAGTTTACTATGGCCTGTATAGTGCGGTGGCGTAGCGGTAGAGCATTCGTAAGCGAGGGTAGAAGTCATGAATCGTTCGATTCCTTCGAAGCGGAATCCTTGCCGGAACTCCACCATTGGATTTGGAGGCGAGAACCCTTGCAGACCTTTACAAGTGGTGCAAGGAGGCACTGGTGCTGAGACAGAATGGTGGTCACTAAATACTGTGTACAAGTGTTTCTAAAAAGTATACAAGCAATATCCTAATCTATATAGCTAACCTATTTGATTAAATTACAATCCACTTAAGATAGCGGTTACGTGAATAGGTACTGCACTCAGATTTTTACTTTAATATACATACTAAACTCATACACACACATATTATATAGATAAACAAAACCGCACGCCGTCTCGGGTCTTCAGACGACGTTGTGTAAGGTGGCCCCATAAGGCATTTCCGCCGCACCCCGACTGACCCAGGGCCAGGTTTCGAGATGGCCCCTAGGGAAGATAAAAAGTAGCCCAAATAAATAATAAATAAATAAATATTCTATGACATATTACACAACGCCATCTAGATCTAAACTAAGCAGAGCTTTAGCAGGGCTCTAGAATGCGGTTAAATATACGAAGATTCATTTTTTTTTGTGAATAAATACATATACATAAAAACGCCCAGACCAATGCAAATATACATATTTGCAATGAACGGGAATTGAACCCGTGACCTCTGACTTAGCAGTCGAATGCCCTACCGCTACGCCACAGAGGTCGTCTAAATCTAAGTATGTACTTTCTCAGACTATAATCAACATCTTGTCGAGGTCCGCTTATTGTTTTTGATTGGCATGTCGGTTTTTCCGGGAGCGATTGCCGTCTGAGCTCCTAACCTCTAGAGGATAGTCTGCGCCAGCGCCTATTCCGTTGCTTAGGAGGTGTACCGAGTCTTTTTAGTAAAATTCTTAGTACCAGCAAGGAAAACGTGCCCGGTAAACCGTAATGGGATCGACCCTTATACTATTTTGTATCACTATCACTAAATATTACTCCGCCACCTCCTTCTCAATATATCCCATATTTATAAAACAAAGTCCTCCGCCGCGTTTGTTCGCGACAAACTCAAAAACTACTACATCGATTTTCATGCTGTTTTCACTAATGGATAGAGGTGGTTCTCGAAGGAAGGTTTTAGTATATAATTTGTAATATTTTTGTATACATTCGCTAAAATATAATGATACGTGTTGGAAAATAGTAAACCGTCCGAGAGCATTCAAAGAAAACGCAAAATGATTTATGGTGGAATTGTGTATCTTATATAGGTTGTGGTTGTGGTGAAGTAGTGGGAAGGGGATCAGAATTTCATGCGGGTGAAGCCGTGGACAACAGCTAGTTAATAATAAAACTGAAGTGTTTGTTTGTTTGTTTGGACGCGTTCATCTCAGGAACTACACAAGCACTTTTAAAAACTCATTTCACATTTGATAGCCCATTTGATAAGGAAGGTTATGGGCTACTCTAACATCAAGCTACGACACTTGGACTAAAATAGGGGGTTGGTATAAAATAGGTGTAACTCAAAATGCGGAGATGTGACAATTTATATTTACGCGCATGCGTCCACTTACTAGTAACCTGTTTACCTATGAACGTTTGCTAGAGATATTACCTGACACCACCGGCAGAGGGAAAAGAGAAGGTAAAATGGACCAGGGAGAAAGAGCCAGAAGTGTCACAAACGCTGTTAATAAGATTATATAGATAGTCATTATACATATTTCCGTCAGCCTTTTTTCACATGAATATTTGATTTGTCATGATAAATATCATCTTATATGTCACTATGACAGATATATACGTTAATAACGTCGCGATCATTGATAAAACCATAAGTGGTATATGATACTACTATCATAATACCACATGGCTCCACACCAACAGCCATGCGTTTCCGGGTAGTACGCGTATTCTTCAAAAACATAGTTTAACTTAACTGGGGTACTGGAGCACATTATTATATCAAAGAGACCGATATTCTTGGCAATCCATGGCTTCTCCGTGCGGGTGCCGGGTCCATCGCGTTGCTGAGTTGGGAACTCGGGACTGTGCTTGGGACTTGCGACCCAAGTGTAGGTTTAGAAGGGGCCCCTTTTGTTGATGTACATCAACACTCACCTTACCTACTCAAGTTCCCTCCTCAAGGTCCCTGCCTAACCTAATTTGATTCGAACCTACTAGTGCCGCTTTAGACATTCGTCCTAGTAATGAGCTTATTGTAGCTTTAAGTACGTTATAGAGAGAAGTTGCTGGTATGCCTCTCGCTCCCACTTCCACTGCATACAAAAAACCTAAAAACCATTCCTCCAATATGTTTCTTACGAAAACATGCTGATTTCAGTATGAAGTCATTGTATAGTAAAAAGTCTTCTGATCTAAGTCTTTTGAGTTTGATTAAATCTGGTTAAAAAAAAATTAATCACCAAATGTGTTGCTAATCGCAAATCTTAAGAACTGAATCAGAATTTCACACAGTCGAAGGCCGGGACAAAAAGAACTAGTTTACTTATAATTTCCGGATCGAGTTAGTCCATTGGGAGTCATCAGCATCATCTCTTTCCCCTTATTCCAATTATTCCACACATTCCTGTCTGGCGTTCTCGTGGGTCACGGGAATTCGATCAGTGCTTCGCGAGCCGCGTGCAACAGCTAGTGAAAATAAGCTATAAAACATAAGTATATGTAATAAATATACTTAAGTCTCGTAAATCAAAGTACTAGACACCTACTCAACGCTACTTATGTACATAAACTTAAGTATAAGCTGACCTGCGCCAGTAAACGCCTCTCACCAAGCCACGAACGATATCAATCCTTCAACTTTGCGATATTGCACACGAATGGATATGTTCTTGTTTGACTTACAGTTACGTACACATCGATTACACCCAGGTAACACAGGTCATGGGCATGGGAAAAACAAACAATGCTTCTGTTAACACTGTTATAGATGAAACAACTTTCGGTAAAACATCAAATTTTAAGCATTGCAAAATCAATGTTGCAACTAATCGTTTGGCTAATAAACGTTTATTAAGAGGAGATATAAATACGCGACCTTGTTCGTACCTGTCTAAGTTGTGAAATGTTGTCAACTTTATTATGGCTTATTATTGAATTACTGGGATTATGTATCGTCAAATTATATGTAATACCTTGACACTGTCAGCCTTCAGTGCGTGTTGTATTCGGAATCATTAATAATATCAGTCAATCATGGCGTCTTATAATAGTTACTTTGTACTTCAATAAATTCTTTGCCGTTAAACTCGTGCAAATTAAATATTATGAATAATAAATCATTGATTTCATCAATATTATAAGCACTTACATAAATTTGTTCAAGTCAAAGTTATGAATGATTGTTTTTTTTTTGGGTTCTATGTCCCAAAGGTAATCAACGTAACTCTATTACTTAAACTCCGCTGTAGGTATAGACATCAGCAGGATTTATTTCATGAACAAAAAAATATTTGATAGAGTGTGTTTTAGTATAACTTTTGCCGCTGTAACAACAAATAATAGAATTAAAAAATGCACGTATTGTTATAACACCTTCCTTATTTTCATAAAAGTATATAGATGTAACTGTAGAAAATCTGATAACGTTTTCCACGACCTACTAGAACCTATTCCTAGGATAAAAGCCTTTGTACAATTTCAGACTGTTATTTATCTCTGTGCCTATTGCAGACTAACTGTGCCAAACTTCATCACGATTCGTTCAGCCGTTCTGGCGTGCTTGAGTAACAAACACTCATCCATTCATACAAATATTCTCATTTATAATAGAAATAAGATAACATTATACTATCTTGTACAATGGTACGGAATCCTTCTTTTGCGAATTCAACTCACACTTCATCGGTATCTTTTTTTACTATATTACACGTGTCGAACATGAGATATTAAGATTTTTTATTCAGCATCATGTGACCTTCATTGCATCATTTGTGACCCATGTTTGCTTGTATATAAATAGCTTGTAAATATTGGTTCGCATACAGCTGTTTGCGGACCATTGGAGTGGAAGTAGTATCTATAGTGTTATTACGATTTTGAAGAATTATGTCGAGGTTCTTATTGTGTAATATGATTAATAGTCCTGCCTACGTCGGTAGTAAGGTTGTGAGTTTCTGTTAGTTTCTACCTAATTAGTTAAACGATTAGATTGATTTATATGTTATCATTCTTTTTTTTATTTATATTTAGGACACGTCAATTTGACTTCACCTCGCCTGATGGTAAACTGAAGGTAAAGTCTCAGGAAAGAGAGTCACCATTACACGCAGCACCGCGTGACACCCACCGGTCCCACTAGTGCTGCGACCACAATCACCCTGCCCGGCTATGCACTTGCTGACCCCTGAACGCAATCAAACCGACATTGGATTACTATGGAGGGTTTTTCGCAATCGTGCATGGTGGTACCCACCCGGCCGAATTTAGTGACAAATTTGTGTCATCAAATTTCTACCACCAGTATATATAACTATATACTTGTATATGATAACTCTGTTCATAGAAAGTGTATGTGTCAGTGCCTTGGAAAGCACGCTAACCTGTCGGTCCCGAGACGGTTGCCATACGACCATCTATGACAGTCGTTACGGGTAGTTAGAGCCCTAAAAAGTCCGAAAATTTGCTTCAAGGAAAGTATCGAAGTTTGGTCACTTCGTAATTAGACTGAGAACTTCAACTGAGTTAGGAAAAGGCTCGGGTGATGATGATAGAAAACTTGATGCTGTTTAAGTAACCATAATTGAAGAGTATATTATATCTTGAAAACGCGTCGGTGGCTTAGCGGTTAAGGAGTCGATCCTACGATCGAGAGGTTCCGGGTTCGAATCCTAGCCATTACACTACCGACGTGAACCCACTCCTAACACAAGCAACTTAGCTTAGCTGGAGGGGTTAGGGGGAATATTAGTAATTTCGGTTACTAATATTCTTTTAAAAAAAAATGTGGACTTGTTTAGTCACCTCAAGCAATTATTATCCTGCGGGATAGATCATGGAGACCTTTAACTCTCGTTAGTAAGGAAACTTGTGTCACCAAACTCTCACATAATATACAATATTATGACTCTGGGAGTACACGATAGAATTCGATAAAAAATATTATTTGAATATAAATTCTAATTACAATTTTTTTTTGATTTACAAATTGATAGAGAATCTATAAAAATTCTAATTACAATTTTATTCTCATGTTCGATCAATTAGTTTCTATTCAACATGAACTTTGCATTTATGTCAATGGTATCAAACAATTGCTTGTTGACCTACCAACTAATCGATAGAATCTCACACCTTTTCATTCAATTAAGATCAGGGTAATGATAATGATTTGCAGGCCTTATTAAGGCTGCAGTTGCTAATTGTGAATGCACTTCTGTGCCATTGTTTCGATTGTGTGTAGCGGTATAATTATTTAGTTTTCCGTTTGGAACTTGTTTAGCACCTCCCTGACCGAGTTTTATGGAGAAGGTTACTAAAGGGACGCCTTAATTTGAAATGCATACATTTGGGTAGATCTGTACTTATAAGGAATGTGATATGGAGGTGTTAGGTCAGTATGAATATAGGGTAAAGGTTCTACCTTTGGCATCCATCCAGTTATTCGTACTTTATCTTAATCAAGGTCGCAGTTGCATCCAAAGCTTACATTTCGGAGTCTGGTTGATTGACTTATTCTGAATGGTTGACCTCGTCAACCCCGAGCGGAAAGCCTGCGCCAGAGCCTTGTCCGCTGATCGGCAGGTGTACCAGTAAGCAGGTGAGGTTGGTTTGGGCTACAAAGATGGTAATAGAACTCCATATTTCCAGTTGTTATCACTTAATCGCTCAATCGATAGAGAACGAATTGATAGAGAATCTATAAAGAATTAACGAATCAATAATGGTGTCAACATAACATCAAGTATAAATTCTTTGTTTTCTCATTAAACTCCTAAAGATTCGTGTCAATGATGTTATATCTACTTTTACCCTATACGTCTTATTTGTCTCAAAGATAGTATGTTGAGTGAAATTATATTTATAGCATATACTATATTGTAGTTACATCAATACAGACGAATAAATATTTATCGTGTGAAACGTTAATTCAAAACTGCTCGTAAAGTCCGCACAAGAGCTGTGAAAGCCTTAAGAATTAATATAAAGTAACAATAACATCAAAGATCCGATTCTATATAAGTTGAAAACGTGGGCGATCATTTTGCAGTACACCTGTAATTAAGAATAATTTATGTTAGCATCCGACATACAAGTCCTCTTTGTCTTAATATATTTTCTAATGTCTTTTTACGGCAAGTTCAAGGGAATTCACATAAAATGGACATATAGAGGAAATATATTTGGACAACTGTAATTATGGCGATGGCAAGTTACCAAATCTGTAATATCTAGGTAAGTGGAGCAGAAGAGGTTCTTTGTAAAACTGAATATAGAGGTTTTTATGTCTGCCTCGCGTAAAAAGAAATCTGAGTCACAAATAATTTGTGTAATAAGTAAATCATGTTGGGTTTATTGGGTCTCAACAAGATCTTCAGGGCCCAAGACAACCTCATCTGCAAGCTGGTACACCTGCTGATTGCCGGGCCAGGCTCTTGCACCGGTTTTCGGATAGAACTCTTAATAATATGGGTTCTATGGGTTTTCATATCAGGGTTGGGGGGTAGATGACCGACACTCCCGTAAAAGCGAACCATAACAACAATGCTGGAGTAGGAGAACGGATCCTGGGCTCCAAAGTCCAATATTTAGATGCAACCGGAATTGGTACTTGGACGAAGACGAAATTTTGTACCTATAATTAGAAATTACTTCGCTAGATACTGTATATTCAGTAAGTTTGCATTACCATGGGTGTATAGTATTTGTTAATATTGACTTTATGTTACTGACAGTCTTTAAGTCAATAAGCTAACAAGGTCACATAAATGAAAGCTATTTCGTTACTATAGTTATTGTTTTCACCCACTTTGCAGGTACTCTTGACAATAGATCAATAGCAATTTTAATAGCCTATCATTAAATTTATATGAAAAGATTCATCACTCGCCGCTATCGCTAATTTTAATACTGATATTGCAATTTCTAATACATATTTAAATTTAGTTGAAAGTATATTTGATTGCTATAGACGAATATTGGGTTTAAGAATAGCATCAGTTCCTAATCAGTAATGATTTAGCAACGGCTGCGTTTGCAATAAGTATTGCAATGTAAATGATAATATTAGCCGACTCTGCAAATTACAAATATAGCCAGGTATTGAACATATGAAGTAAAACCTCATGAATATGTATTGTTTTTGCAGAAATTAGAACTTATTAAAGTACTTAATAAGTAAATTATAATACTAGATTAAGATAGAAGAAGATAAGATATTGAAGAAAAAGAAGTCTAGTTTAATGAAATAGACATTAAATTGTTGTGCCTTGTCGAAGTCGCAGACTGTTCTATTAGCTGAAAATAAGATCAATTGTATCAATAGACGTATCAATAAATACTTGAAAATCTATGATATTATTAATGTAAGACTAGTTAGGTATCTATTTATAACCCGCCACTCGGAGGAAATTCTTCAATGCTCGACGTCTGTGTACAGTAGCTACACTTTTTATTTTTAGGTTACCCAAACACATTAAGTTTCAAACGAAGTTGTTTACAACTGCCACTTAAGATTTAAACCAAGCACGCCTGTTTTAATTGGACAATACGATTACTGAAACCAACATGAATACAAAAAAGGTACACGACAACGATATACAATTGAATCAACACCTTTGTTCACCATTATTACAAAATTATATTTATAACACTGTTATTGACTGTAGAAGGTTTCGTAACATGGACTAATATAAAAATCTATGAGGTGGGGAATTTTAGTTTAGAGCAAATTCGATTACTTTAGAATAAAATACTACAGTAAGAATCTGATGCTATTAGTTAAGTCATCAGACACGTAACTGTTAAAAGAGAAAACAAATCTGTCTCACTTTCATTTTTGACTTGTCGTTTCAATATCAAGGTCGTTGGAGTTAGAATTGAGGCTTATATTGGTTGCATTAAGATTGTTTACAAGACTATTGACTCCTTGGTCTACATGTATAGCAAAATTTCCATGGGATGTTTAAAACCATTTTTTCTTTAGATTTAGTTGGGTTTATCATAAAACTAAGCTATTTCTTAACTGTTGTGATTATTGTTTCATTAGTCTTATTTGGTACATATACCCTCTGGTTCAAATTATTTATTATCTTATAAGATAAAAAGGTCGTTTTGGACAAAGTGTGCGAACCAAGTTGTGAGCAAATATGTTTATCATTAGATGTTAATAAAAAAAAAGTGACTTTGTTCAAAGTGAGAAATTAGTGCCTGAAGATTAGACATTAGTGGTCCATTAAGTTCACTTAAGGATGAGCTATAATAGCACTGCCTGATAACATGTTTAGAATCGTGTAGATTTGTTAAACTAAATAACACATAGTTCTAAAATAAATATTACACATTGATCCGAATACCTATCATAGTCATATTATTGATCGTTCGATTTCCTATTAATATAAAATCCAATGTAAACTCTATTGTCGCACTCCATCTGGGTGCGTATGATGAGTAGATTAGTAATATATGTGTGCAGTATAATTCCCGGCAAAGGTCTGGAAAAAAAGAAATAAAGAAGAAAACCATGTAGAATATACTGCTTCCGGGCGAAACGTTTGAAACACAAGTTCTTTTGTTTCAAACGAAACTTGTGTTTCAAATGTTTCGTCGACCAGTGCGGCATAAAAAAAAACAATAAAAGGTCTGATCAACTTATGATGCGAGCCCTTTTAGCCGGTGATTGGTTTAATATAATCTATGATGGGTCAATTGGAGCGCCTCGGTCGTCACTCTCCGCACCAGCACCATAAAGACCTAAAACCGTTTTCTGTGCAGCTAGAGTACCTTTTTTTTTTCGTGCGGAAATACCTTCGGATAACCCCCCCCCCCCCCGCCGGTCAGCGGAAGCGGTTATAGAGTACCTACGTTGTCATGATGTTCGCCGGTCATTATGCATTAGTTTATAACGTGATCAATATTATTAGATTTAAAGTCAAATTTCAAAAGTTTTTCGAAGGATATACAATATAAGTCGTACAAACGATTAGCATTAGCAGTTTAGTTACTGTTGCCCTACAACCATATTTTAAGCAGTCTCAAAAACATACAGCTATTTCAATAATTTATATTCTGATTAAATCTTTTAGAGCAATAACGGCGCATTGTATCGAAATATCACTATTAGTTCCGCTCGGATTTACTACCGGCGAGACTACCAATGCCCTTCCCCTTTCTCCACTCGCTCGCATTTCTTTCTCATCCATTGCTTTGTTCACACCATTATCTTTATCAAATATTAAACTGAAAGCGTAATGCACATCAATGACATAGATAGTTTAGTTATTATCTTAAAATATTGGTTGTTCATAACAGGCCTCCAATAGTTGTTGTCTGCTGCTATTTTAGGGCAGACTAGTATGCATTAGGAATTGAATATTATGGATCTGTAATGGCGAAGTATGCGCTTTCAACTGTCAAGTGTAACTGTTGTTACATCAAGTTTAGTAGTTATCTGAGAACAAGTCATGAATGAGCATTTCTTATTTCTATCTATTGTTACATCACGATGTTTGTGAAGTTTGAGATTATGTATCTCAGAGAAATGTTGATTGAGCCTTGATAGCGCTACTTGTGTTCTTTGTAAGCAGAAATCTGGCAGTAAATTCTTCAAATATATTAATCACCTTTGATGATAATCTTGAATACATATGTTTTTTTATGACAACGATCTTGTTACACATGTGAGAGAAACACTTAAATTTTATAAAATACTCACATTTAATAAAACTAGATACATTCAAAGTATTTATTTCGTGAATTAAAAGTAAAAGCGATATCGCATTTGTTATGTGACATCGCTTGTATCTTTTATTTCCTGTGTGTATGATTAAGAACAAGTTGAATTAATTAAGTACTTAGATATAAATCTAACATATCCAACATGTAAGTACATAATTTAAGCCATTTAAACAAAATTTAACAAGTTCCTGTGCATAATTTTAAAACTTTCACGGAACTAATTATTTTTCGGTTGATTGTCTTAACTTTTTTTTTTATTACAATTTCGCGTTTGAGGGTTAAACATTTGACTTCGCGAACAGAGTTACATCATTGCATTTTGTATGATTAGTTATATCTTCATTATTAGTTCAGTATTGCTTTTGTTTAGCTTGCAGTGTGGATTAAACTTTATTTTACGTTCTTTGCTACGCGGTTCCTAACCTTACCTAACTCGTAAAGTTATAATATGATACTAGGTTTAGTAGCTGTATATGGCCAATTTGTTTGCCCTGTTTGTAAGCAGGCTCGTAAAGAAACCATATCACATAATGAAGGTAGGCAGTACCTTCTTGTGTCGGCCGATAAGCGGGTCAAAATACATGAAGTATATTTGTATCATAAGATATTATTATGTGTCTTATAGCCTATTAGTTGATGCCATTCCTGTGACCTAAACAATCTTATTGGTAGGATAAATAGTAGGTTATATGCTATTACAGACTAACATATATTCTCTGTGCCAATTATCATTTGGATCCGTTCTTCATTCACATCCTTTCCTCCGTCTCTTCAAACTTTCACATTTATCATGGTAATAATAAGATACATTTTTATTATACCAATATTTTACCCCGTATTATATTCTTATTATATTCTTATATTCAAAATGTGTCCAAAGAATCTTATGGCGACGCTATACGTTGCTAGTCGAGAATTTAGCAGCAGTTAATATTTTCACATCCAGTGAAGTAAATCCTCTTATTACATAAAGGTTTTCCAAGATCTGCAGCTTACGACCATTTTTTTATACTTACTGTTTACGTATTAGGTTATGTTCAGTAGTTACCGGAGCCTATGAACCATGAAACACCTCTGTATCACCGCTATTTAAGACAACCGCCTAGCGATCGAGAGATTACGGGACATATATACCATAATGCACACTTGTTTCATCCGAATGCATTCTGACTGTATCGATGAAGTTAAAAGGAATCTATTGTATATTACTTATATTAATCCCTGTTTTCCTTGGTCACGCAATAACTTGAGAACAACTTTACCGACATCATTATTTTCTTTTAAGTTTTCTTATACATTATAAAAGACAGAGAAAGAAACATTAATAAAATTCTGCTGAAAAAAAAACAGTAGTCCACTAGGGCGGAGCAGTAGGCAACAGGTAGTATTTTGATAAAATATTCTTAATGTTTTCATTATTGTGTATCTCTCAACTGTACTTTCTTCGATATTGTAGAAAAAGTCAGCTAAAGCCAATTAGAGCTACCGTTCAACAACTGTCAGTCAATAGTTTAATTTCTGACACACCAAGACGAATGATCGCCTCCGAAGCCGGAACACTTTCATTTTATTTCAATGAATGGAAGCTGTTACAAGATGTCTGAAATAAGTGTTTATTTAACGTGTTGCTTTGGAATAAGAGTAATACGATATTGTTTTATTGAATATACTGTTAGAAGGAACAACGTTATGTTCCTCAAAAATCAGTTAGTATTGTAAAAGTGTAATAATGTTCAAATGTCATAATGTTTTTCTTTCGTAATTATAAGAAAAGTATAGCACTGGCTGTGTATAAATAAAAAAACAATATTATCGTACAGTTTGAGAAAAAAAGTATAAAATAATTGAATTTGGAATATCACCGTCTTAATGGTATAGAATATTTTTGATTGTAATATTTCTAATTATTTATAGATCTTATTTAATGAAACAGAAAAAACAATACATTAATAAAATTATTACCTGCTGTTGGTTTCATTAGCTAGTCTGATCCAAATTTCACGTGTGTCAACAACTGCTGGCAATGCGAATTCTTTTGTCAACTTTACAAGTTTGAATAATGTGGCAGCTGTGTGTTCGATTTACAAATAGAAGACAATATTCGTAATAATTACACTACCAATCAAATTACCGTCTAAAATTTAAAGCTGAGCGCTCATAAGAGACCAGACAGTCTTAAGACAGACTTGTTGTGACGAACTTGTGGGTTATTAGACAGCTTTGTTTTGTTTTAAGTATGCGCACTTTGTATGTTTTTGTAGAGCGTTAGTCTTTTTTTTTTTACGTGTGGAAACCTCCACGGGATTCACACCATTGGTGCCAACGAAGGGATGAGTGTGTTGGAATCGGTCTTAAGACTATTTTATCTCTAATGAGCGCTCAGTCTTAATACCATTGCAAAGACTTCTATGTATACTAGACAAGCAGTTTAGAACAAAAATTGTATTACGGTTCCGGCGCCGCAGCGGGAATGAGTTTGGAATGATAATTTTGAAACGGGACGCAGAAACTAGATAAATAAGCTAATGAATTTTTAAACCTATCTATATAGGCACAACGCACCTTTTTGTAATGTCATCCGTATGACAGTTCCATTGAACTAATGCGGTAGAACTAGTGAGTCATATTTTTGAAGTTTAGTTTAACTAGTTCCATTGAACTAGATGATGGAACAAGTGAGAAAAAAATATTCTCACTAGTTTCATGGGACAAATTGACACTGAAACTAGTGAGAACAACCCAAAATCTCAAAGAGGGGTGAAAAAATTAAACGTAAGTGAGCAAACCAAAAGTCTACTAAATACTAAGTAGTTTACATAGAAGGTTTTGATATAAACATATTATGATATAGGTCATCAATCGGTATACAAATACATTCATGACAGATTAAAAAGAACGCAGAGTCAAAACCAGATTACGAGACGTTACGATAGTTAGAATAACTCAAGATAACGTTTTATCGTGAAGCCGATATAAGACCTAAATACTCAGTAGGTCACAATCATATCATATTACCTGTTATTGGAATTACATAAAGTTGGACCCACATTGTGTGAACATATTTATACTATATTATAAAATTGTAAACTAGTTGTGTCTGTACATTGGAGATACATATTTTCAAAAAACTTGGGTTATACATAATATTGTTTGAAGTTTACGCGAATGTCACACATTGAAATAAAACTATTTTAACGGATTCTATCGAGATATATTTTATGTTATATTATTATTTACATTGAACCTAGTCTCCCGGTGACCATGGCTGCTGAAAAGCAACCGAAACGTCGGGTTCAATGTAAATAATAAAATGACATCAAATAAATCGCGTAGAATCCGTTAAAAATAGTGTTATTTCAAGTTGGGTTATGTGTTTATGAACAATGAACAAAAACATGTTTAGAAATAAATATTCAAAACCTTATCAATGTATAAGTATAGAATCTTATTCGTGATAAAACTAATGGCTAAGACAGAATGATTAAGATGTGCTGTGCACTCCCAAATGATTAAATTGTGCTAAGTGTGGATCAATCTTTAAGTATAATGTGTTTCAACATATCGCGTTACGTGTTATTGAATTTGTTGATAAAGCATTATATTGCTATCTATAGGCTGGTAGATATTGTTGTTGATGCGTTTTGTTTATCAACCTTTGCTTCTTAGAAATAGACCTCCCATTTCTTTCTTAATAGTATTAAAAAAATTGAAGCGGACTCCGGAAAAATTGAAGTGCTATTTAACTAATAATAATTTACTAAAAATTTATTCTTATTGGTCCATGTAAGGCTTGAATACAATTTTTATTCCACTAAGGATGAGATTCATAAACTAGTTTTCAAATCCAACTTCTTCAAACCGAATTTAGAATAATCAATACGCAAATATGTGAATGGCGACATTTGGGCCTGTTTCTGCTGGGATGACAGACGCCTTCACCTTCCCCCCAGGTCAGTCTGGTAGTACCTATACATTGAATTCATCGGCTGTCGTAACACCTTAGTCAAATGTGTAAAGCTTTATTAAGATAGCATACTTAATAACAAGAGGTTAGCCTTCATACCAGTGCATGACATGTCATACTTATCTGTCATCTTGTGTCAGTACTTACAGTAATTAAATAGGTACTTTAGTACCTAATTGTATCAACAATTAACTCACAAACATTTTTTAATTTGTTTTGTTTATCTAACATACATTTATCATTAAAGGCAGTGATGGAATGATTAATTAATGACGTATCAATGTTATTTCCGAACGAACGTGCATTCGATTTGTTATCGTTAAGCACATTGTAAGGTGCAGTGATTATTAGATTATCTTTAATATGGAATATGAATCGATTATACACAACATGGATCGATTATGATTTGAAGAGTTTGCGAATTGTAAACATTAAAGAATACATAATAACGATTTTTGGTCACTTATTTGGTTTTGGTTGTATCGAGATGTGACTACGTTATACTAATATTATTTTTATTCATGAATAAATTTTCGGAATATTTATTGCGTCAAAAAGGGGTCAAGGAAATGGTCGCCAATACTTTTTACTTTTGTTAAGTACTACTATTTATGTCATCAAAACCCTGATAAAGATTGCCCCGGTTGCGTCCTAAGTTTACACTTAGAAGCCCGGATACATTTATTATTTTTGATTGGTTTGTTGGCTTTTACGAGAGCTACTGACGTCTGAGCTCCCAACCCCGAGAGAACAGCCTCGTTCATTGTTTTGCAGGTGAGGCTAACGTGGAACTGAGAGGTTTTGGAAGGGCCCTTTACACCACCAACCAATACTGTCGCAGGAATCAAACCTACAACCTCTGACGGAGCATTGGACGAGCATGGCTCTACAGCCACGACATAAATACTAAAATAATCAAAACAAAAGAGCTGATAGTAATAATACTTTAGTTAAAGTAAGTTAGACCCTCTTCTCTCTCATTCGACACTATATGTTAAGAATCTAAAAAACAAAACGTTCAATCGTAGATTGAGACAGTCTACGCGTTCAATAGATAAAATGCATTTTTTATGATTAAGTAGGTTGACGTTAATGATTGACATTTCAAATAGACAGTCACAGATAAAACATGAATTGAAAGTCCTTGACATTTACACAAGACCAAAATCAGCAAACGATTGAATCTCAGTACTCTATGTGAATCGAACTATATTTTATTTCTTTAGTTTCTCTTACGGATATCAAAGCATATGGCATTGGTGTTACCAACGTTTATCGTCAAACTACCACGTAGTAAAAGTTACCACACTAAGAAACGTCAATAGATTAACAAAATATACAACAGATATTTCTACATGTAGAGTATCGAGTAGCCGAACTTATTATTGTCACGAGTCATTATCATCAGTATCCCGGTTACATTCAAAGCTTGTATTTTGGAGTCCAGGAGACCGTCCTTCTACTTTCTGGAGAAGGTAGTCAAGGGCCACGTCATCATCTCTTCCCTCTATAGGTCCCGGACGTATCCTCAAGACCCTCCGAGCCTTCTCCCAAGTCAGTTGGGGTCGGCTTTTCAGTCTAACTACGAAGCGGCTGAACCTCGATTTTTTCCGTGAACAACACTCCACTCCACAACCCATAGGCAATATCGAAATTCTGTAGTTAGATCAGTTGTTGGACTTGTAGTTTTTTTTTAAAAAGAATATCTGTAACCGAAATTACTAATATTCCCCCTAATCCCTCCAGCTAAGCTAAATTGCTTGTGTTAGGAGTGGGTTCACATCGCTAGTGTAATGACCAGGATTGGAACCCGGGACCTCTCGATCGTAGGGTCGACTCCTTAACCACTAAGCTACCGACGCTTCAGACATAGATGTTTGTATGGCAACCGGAACCGACGGCTGAAAATTCTCTCAGAGGCACGGAGGGGTTTCAATGTGTCAGAAGAATGGTCACCCATCCTAAGACTGCCTTGGGAAGTGTTGCTTAACGTTACAATGTGTTATCCTCGTATTATACCTGTGGGCAAAACCAGAACCCAAGAATAAAAAGTAGCCTATGACTTATTCTAGACGTTAATCTATTCCTATACTAGATTTCAGCAAGATCCGTACTGCCGTTTGAGCGTGATGGGGTAACAAACATCCAGCGCTGACCCGGGCATTCGAGGGTCGGGATTAGAATGGCAAACAGCATTCTTCCCCATTAACCATATCAAAAGGAAGAGAAGCAGTAAGCGGATCCCGGTCTCCGAGGAGAAAGCTTCGGATGCAACTGGGGGCACAGCGCTAAGAATCAGACAATATTCTCATTCTCCACAAAAATCTCACTATTAAGCTCTGTGAAGCGGAAAAGCAAAGTTGTTTTCGTATTCTGCTCACATGCATAATATTTAACAAGAAAGGGGATCGTGGCTTTCCTTCAGTATTCAGTCTTTCTAAAGGAAACGTTACTTGAATTGCTGGCCTAAGGCACAGGAAACGCGAGGGTAGGATATTTTTTATTTATTTACTAGCTACTTCACTTCTACATGATTTTGTCGGAAGTTTACGCGAATGTCACACATTGAAATGAAACTATTTTTAACGGATTCTATCGCGATTTATTTGATGTTATTTTATCTACATCTAACATCAAATAAATCGCAATAGAATCCGTTAAAAATAGTTTTATTTCAATACTTAATTTCTGGTTAGCGGCGATAGCCCAGTCGCGTACGTAATGGACTGCTGAGACGAGGTCTCGAGTTCGATCCTCAGTCGCCCCGGGCACACACCTCTGTCTTTTCGTAGTTATGTGTGCATTAATGAATGTTAATTATCGCTAGCTTAATAACGTGCCCGGTAGATGGCAATAGGCTCGCCCCCTATTAAATTGGGACCTTAACATAACTGGCGAATCATGGGTGTGTATACACCTCTGCCTACCCCTTCGGGGATACAGGCGTGAACTTATGTTATGGTATGTAATTTCTGGTATACACTGCAATGTCTTTTGTTATTTTTTTAGCTTATGATTTTAAACGAATGATATATAAATACTTTGAAGGTGTGCTTCACCAAAATCTTTGAAGCCCAAGCCAACATCACGGTACGTCAGCTGATTAACGGACAAGGCTCTGGAGCAGGCTTTCCTCTCAGGATTGGGAGGTCAGACGACAGTCGCTCCCGTAAAAGCCAAGATTAGCCAAATCAAGAGGAACATTAGAAGAGCGGACCCCAGGCTCGGCTACAAAGCAAATTTTCCTGACTTCGCGCTGCCCAACAATTTTTAACAGAAACCTAAGAAGAGACCGTCGGTAGCTTATTGATTAAGGAGACGACCCTACAATCGAGACGTCCCGGGTTCGAATCCTGGCCATTACACTACCGACGTGAACCCACTCCTAACACAAGCAATTAAGCTTAGCTGGAGGGGTTAGAGGAAATATTAGTAATATCGGTTACTAATATATCCTTAAAAAAAAATCCTCACACAACCCGCCAATCGAAACTGGGAACTATGCACAGCAATCGTAGATATACGCTACCGCCGAGACCAAATAAATAGCCGGTAAAACCGTGAGCAGTAATGAATACTGAATAATTATAAAGCATTAGCATTATGTAGTTACTTGATAAAAATCTTAAGCGATACGTAATATGCACCAAGTGAGTGATTCGCTTTATTTATGTATACGTGATGAAAAAATAATATGGTCGAGAATGCAATATGAGGTAACATTCAACTTAGTTATACATTCTGAATCTGAAACACTCTCAACCATTCATTTCTAACTTACTGTATTACACTAGATTGAGAATCATTTGAGATCTGTATAAGATTTAGTTATATATCTAGACTTGTGTAAGACTTGTATAAGACTACCCTACAAGAGAAGTTTGATACTTAAGCTGGATTTCAATCATAAAAATAATTGTGTTACTCAATGAAAAAAATCATTGTATGACGGTGTATGAGCTCATCATAAATTTTCAGGATCCAAACCAACCTCACCTAGCAGGTACATTTCTGGCGCTGGTTTTCCTCTTGGGAGTGATCAATCATACGGCAGTCGTTCCAAAAAGCCAAGATAAAATTTATCCTCCTTGATAAAGAATATGCGGACCCTGGGCTACGAGATGCAACAGGGATTAGCATTAGGACAAAGAAGATGGTATTCTAAGACGCCCTCTGTGGCGTAGTGGTAGTGCATTCGACTGCTACGACAGGGGGCGCGGGTTCGATTTCCACTCAGTGAAAATATTTGTATGGCATGAATATATTTATTTGCATAAGTTTGTATTTACAAACAAAAAGTATAAAAGTATGTTTATACGCATTCTGGAACCCTACAAAGCGCTGTGTAGGATGTCGTGGAATATTAATATATATTATATTATTAGATATATATATTATTAGAATATTATATTATTTATTCTGCATTTGAAATGACACGTCTGCGTCTCTACTGTACCGCCTGAGCATGAATCGTCCATCAGCATCAGTAGGAAGGCTACCGATAGGGTGACCCCAGAAAAAAAAACAGCAGTTATATCAAGTTGCAGGTTGGTTATCCTGAAGATCTTGGTGGGGCCCATACACCCTGGAGCTTGGTTCTTAAAACTTAGTAAGTATTAAGTTTTAAGATATTCATTTATTTCTTTTAACTTACACCACACCCGACGCTCTAGGTAGAGTTGATGTACTGTCCCCTAACTTTCACTACAACATAGTTCGGTATCACTCAAATCTGCAATCTCATTAGAATAGCCCTTCGAGGTACAGAGACATGGTATTTTAAGCTATTTGTATATTATCTAATGGTTTATGCCACTAATATTTACATTAAATGGTGAAACCAATGTTTTAGTTACTTGGTTAAGATAGGGTAATACGAAATGAGAACGATTAGGCAGACAAGATTTAAAGTTATCAGTGGACTACAGCAAAATACTACTGATATGATGATTTTCGGTGTATGAGGCCACACCAAGATCTGCGGGGCCCAAGCCTTCAAAAGGGAGTTCACTGTTAGACCTGTATGTTTGCCCGCGATATTCTTGCGTTTGGTTGTACCGATTTGGATACGGATTTCAGAAAGTATTTGTTACATTCTGGGGAAGTTTTTAGTATACTTAACTGGCTTAAGTCGGTTCTATTTTCTCTTAAAAATAAATCATTAAAATTTTTCATAGTTTGTGACTGATTATATTTATATAACACATTTATTGAGCGGCTTCTAAGCTGTGCCAAACAATAGTACCATTTATATTCCTACTAATATATTAGTGTCAAAGAGGCTGTATTACATCACGCTACAATTCATAGAAGCGAAAAAGAGTTCCAAGTTAATGTGTTTCAGACCATGGCACACACACTAGCTATATGGCGAATACACACACTTACTTACATTCCTACAACTAACTTGCTATATTTAATATTATTTGCATTAACAACTTCTAAACGAGGAATTTCTTGTGTAACAGAAGAGTCCAATGTATTCCAAATTGACTAATTTTTTCGAAGTATATTGGAATACAGTTGACGTCGCGCGTTAGCTTTCAAACAGCTTTTTATACGTGCAATTTTTTCGCACTATGCGTTTTTGTGGTCTACATTCGCAGAAAAATAAGTACGCCGTGGACTGGCCGTCACGTGTGACTTTAACAAATTATTGTAAACGAAAGTTTTCATTATAGGGCAAGAGCTCGTGGACGCAGTCCTATGGAGTAGTATATTTTTTTAAGTACACCACACTAGACCGGCTGTGCAATTTCGATACCAAGTTAGCAACAACTGCGCGAAAAAGTTTTCTATTTATATTGTTAAAATATTTTAAGAGGTCTTTGAATAAGATTTTTCTGTATGGAAACCAGGAAGTTTTAAACAGCAATGTTGTGAAACGTAAAAAAAATGGAATTGCACAGCCGAGTAAGAATACTTGGCTAGTATGAACTTTGAACCGTGGTTATTTTGATAGATGAACTTCCACCACGCCTGGCAGAGTGTTACAATCTTCTAAACTGTGTGGTTCCTTAGGAAACAACTTCTAATAGCTCCTTAAGTCATAATCTTTTTACAATGAAATCATTGACATGCATGTCATCTATGATTCTATGACTCACAACCAGCACTTTTTGGGTTAACCCCTCCTAAAAGGACCCTGTGCCGCATGGCAAGGCCAGATATTTATTACCCACGTAGACTAGTACCGCACCAGTCAAAATATACCGGTGTTAGAAATTTGATGACACCAATTTGCCACAAAATTCAGCCGGGTGGGTACCACCGTGCACGATTGCGAAAAACCCTCCATAGTAATCCAATTTCAGTTTGATTGCGTTCAGGAGTCAGCAAGTGCATAGCCGGGCAGGGGGATTGTGGTCGCAACTCTAGTGGGAACGGTGGGTGTCACGCGGTGACAATCCTCTTCTGATGAGGCCGTCAAGCTGAGTGCCACCATTGTTAACATGGTACGTGTATGTAATGGTGACCCTCTTTCCTGAGACTTTACCTTCAGCTCACCATCTGGCGAGGTGAAGTCAAATTGATTTGTCCTATATATATATAAAAAAGAAGGTATCCCGTCCCTTCCGCATTTATTCTGCGATTTCACGGATTCAACTCTCCTAATCCTTCTTTCAATAATTTGGTTACTACTGGCTCTTGGACTATTACGGAAGTTAGTATTTGTGTGTAATTGCGAAGATGAATGAGTTATGTTACCGTTTTAACTTACTTTCTTATACTCAAACGTTACTTGATTATGTGACTAGGTCACGCGATTTCATATTCAGCTGATCCCCGGTATCAGTGTATATAACTCGACGTGATCCGTGGACAATTTAATCTGATACCAGGATCGGTGGAGTCAAACCCATCTGTTGTCTAAGAATGCAGTTCTCGATTGACTTTAGGTATCCTATGTAAATTGACCCTGGGTAAGAACCAGTATGGTTATATCAATCGATAGATTTCTTTATCGTGTATCCCGGGTTCTTAAAGCGAGGCGTTAAAAAGCAACAGTTGAGGTTAACTAACGTTTTTTTTTAAAGAATATTAGTAACCGAAATTACTATCCTCGGTAACCCCTCCAGTTAAGCTAAATTGCTTGTCTTATGTTTCGGTTCATAACAATAGTGTAATGACCGGGACTCGAACTCGCGATTCAAATTTCAAGCCTTTCAAACTATGCATTGACGAAAATAATGAACAGTAAAAAACCTTCAAGTTCTTAGAATGTCACAAAATCATAAAGACTCTGTTTAGTTGAATGGGGCCGCAGAGTAATCTATGAATATCTTGAAGTGTCTGTCTGTAACAAAAAAATAACAAGTTTTAAATAAATTCATATGAGTGTATGGGCGGAAACATATACGTAAAAAATAAGCAAATTTTGAAATTTTTATCATTTATCTGTTTGAATTAGGTAATCTCTGGAACGGCGGGCCGATTTGAAGGGACTTTCACTAGCAGATAGGTGTATTATGATTGTGAGGCGTAACATAGCTACTTTATCTTAGAAAAAGAATTAGGGTTCCGCTTAAAAAACACAACCAGGATCTTTGTCCACACCGGCGAGGTCGCGGGCATAGGCAGTATAATAATATGTACGTCGTATTTCATTACAGCAAGGGCCTCTCCTCATTGTCCAGTGCAATACCTTGAAAAGTCTTTATTTAAGGTAATGACGCAAGTGTACACCATGATGGGTACTTTTGTTGCAAAATATATGACAAGTATAGTTGTTGTGTACAGTTGTAGACAAAAGTGTTTAAAACCAAATTTATTTTTGAGTTACTACTGTAAGCTGTTGCGCCCGGCTATGACCGAGTAAAATACCGATCCCGTTCCCGTTTCACACAGGAAGTTATTCCGGGAAAAATGTCCTGTTGAAGTCAAAAGTGTTTAAAACCAAATTTATTTTTAAGTTACTAGGTACTTTACGGCTAGACGGGGACACCGTGGTTCCCAAACCCGAGGGGGCCATCTCGAAACCGGAGATGGCCCAGGGTCAGTCGGGGTGCGAGGGATATGCTCTATGGGCAACCTTACACCCCGGCGTCAGCAGACCCGAGACGGCGTTGCGGTTTTAGTCGGTTCAAGCCCGACATAACCGCCCCCGCTGGCCGGCGGGGGGGTATCCGAGGGGATTCCGCACGAAAAAAAAAAAAAAAAAAAAAAAAAGGTACTTTACGGCTGTTGCCCGCGGCTACGACCGAGTGAAATACCGATCCCGTTCCCGTTTCACACAGGAAGTTATTCCCGGGAAAAATGTACTGTTGAAGTCAAAAGTGTTTAAAACCAAATTTATTTTTAAGTTACTACTTTGCGGCTGATGCCCGTGGCTACGACCGAGTGAAATACCGATCCCGTTCACGTTTCACACGGGAAGTCATTCCCGGGAAAAAGTAGCCTATGCCATATCCCAGACTATAATCTATCTCCGTGCCAAATTTCATTTTCAATTTAACCGTTCTCGCGTGATTGAGTAACAAACATCCAGTCAAACTTTCGTATTTATAATAGTAGGTATAATATAATAAAAATACCAATAGACCTCCCATATAAAATATCTCTGAATAACAATGAAAATCGTATCAAAAATAATTGTGTGGTTTAGAAGAAAGTAGCGGAGAAACAGATAGACGCGTAAAAGCCAGTTTATTTAAATCATTGATAAAATATAACGATAGCAGGTATTGTAATTCACTGGTGAACAGGAATATAAGAGGTCCCGGATTCGAATCCTGGCCATTACACTACCGACGTGAACCCACTCCTAACACCAGGAATTTATCTTAGCTGTAGGGGTTAGCGGGGATGCTAGTAATTTCGGTTGCTACTATTCTTTAAAATACCGGCCAAGTGCGAGTCGGACTCGCCCATTAAGGATTCCGTAGCAGCAAGTAAAATTTTTATATTTGAGTTGATTGAATGAAACCTACCACTTTGGAAGTGTTTCTCGCGCAAACCATTCAGTTTAGAAAATCGGTTCATCCGTTCTCGAGTTATAAGCGATTATTACTAACACGACTTTGTTTTATATACTTAGATGATACTTCTCACGGTGACTGTACAAGCTAGAACGTATTGTCATGTCTCATCCGAGACAAGAATAGCATCCAAATTTAAAATTATCATGATAATTACAAGACTTGAGATACATAGTAATTATATGGTTTGTGAATAGAGATAGACATTCTCATTCAAATTATATTATATATGTATATATGTGCGTAGTGCTTTGTTGTACTAAGTCGGTGATAAAATGTTCAATAACACGGGACAGAAATATTTTCACGTACAGTCGACAAGAAAGGTAAAGGTTCAAGTATGATTACATGTGTAGCTTGGCAGAGGAACGTTCGACTGTTACACCAGAGGTCGCCAGTTCGATTTTTTAGATATTACACACGATACACCCACCACGGAAAGAGATTGAGAGTAGCCTTGTATTTTATTTCACCGGGAACACATAGAATAGATATATAATAAAAGTAGTTACACATTAAAAACCACCTATTTCGATTGGGTACTTATGGCGTTTCGGGGAGCGAGGGATATGCTCTATGGGCAACCTTACACCCTGGCGTCTGAAGACCCGAGACGGAGTGCGGTTTTAGTCGGTTCAAGCCCGTCATAACCGCCCCCGAAGGGATTTCAGCACGAAAAAGAAAAACCGGCCAAGTACGAGTCGGACTCGCCCATTAAGAACCCTTAATGGGCGAATTGTTACTTGCTAGTAACATGATATTTTTTTATTTTATTTTTATATTTGAGTTTATTGAATGAAAGGTAAATTGCGGTTTACGATTTATGACGTATTAAAAAAAACTACTTACCTACTAGATCTCGCTCAAACCAATTTTCGTTGGCAGTTTACATGGTAATGTACTTCATATATTTTTTAGCTTTATCATTCTCTTATTTTAGAAGTTACAGGGAAACAACAACAACAAGGGAAACATTTTACCACTTTGGAAGTGTCCCTCGCGCAAACTATTCAGTTAAGAAAAAAATTATATTATGAACCTCAATATCATTTTAGAAGACCTATCCATAAACACCACACACGTATGGGTTAGATGAAAAAAAAATTTTTGAGTTTCAGTTGTAAGTATGGCGAAGCCCAAATTTTCTTTTTTTTCCTATTTTTATATAAAAATCTTAATGCGGTTCACAGAATACATCTACTTACCAAGTTTCAACAGCATAGTTCTTATAGTTTCGGAAGTTGCTGTGACATACGGACGGACAGACAGACAGACAGACATGACGAATCTATAAGGGTTCCGTTTTTTGCCATTTGGCAACGGAACCCTAAAAAGGTACTTATGTCGTTATTGTTGTGCGTTATTGGGTAGTTGTCTATAGTTGAAATTGTTTATGTTTGAAAGTCCTTCCGCCTTGTACTTCCTCAATCTCTTTCAGTTCAAGATTCAATATCAGTCAGCCTCTCATTTTCTGTGTCATAATAGTGAATGTATTTTTTGAAATGTATTAATTTTATAGCACTAGGACATACAGACTCGGGACGGTTAGTGTTACAATATTTATTATTACTATATTATTATGAAGTGTTTCTTGAATGATTCTTGATAAGAAAGAAAGAAAGAAAGAAGACACGTCTGCCAACTCACCGAAGCGGGATAAAACCCGACCCCACCAGACGAGGCCGCGATGGCGGCCAAAGTCCGCCGGTAACCCTGGGGTTATCCTTTCGAGGGCTTACCCGGGGTGCCCGGCAACGGACACTTGGGGACGACACCGTGCGGTTTTAGTCGATACACGACATAACCACCCCCGCTGGCCGGCGGAAAAGGCGTCAATGTTAAAATCCTCAGGATAAAGTTGGAGGACGGGCGACGCCGGACTTGAACAGCTAATATAAAATAGAGGCAGTGAACCAAATATTTATTCGTTACAGTCGATAAAAAATATCTCAACTATTAAAACAGGCCGTAGCGCAAATAAACTTGACTTTTAAAAACTATAATCTGTCAACGGCTTTATTACTAAATAATGACCTAGCATTTATATAAAAGCATTGACTGATCTAATTCTGAAGGTTTCTTTTGATAGCCTATAATTATTATCTGAGTATTGACCTTCATAAATTTAACAGTAGTTTGGCTGTTGATTTAACACGTCACACGAAATAAGCACGATTGCTTCGATTTTGTATACCATTCGCTATATCGTCCATAGATTTGTGTCATATCAGTATAGTTTCTTTATTAAGAAGTTAAAATAAAATGTTTGAACTATAGCTCCAGTTTTTACTATGTTTTCTGAAAATGTATCAAGTTGTAGACATGTGCTTGCGAAAGCGAAAACACTTTACAAACCCAATCTTAGCCGCACTCTCAATCAAACAGGGAGAATTCCCTGTTGTGCCAAATTAAAAACCAGGAACTGTACATAGGGTTAGTAATTTTTCTTATGCTAAGGTTTTAAATAAGCATTAGCAATTAGTTCATCTTTTGTTAAAAATTTGTAGTCACGTTTTGCTATTTTGCAGTTTTTTAAGCAATAATTACTTGTAACCTGATAAGCGAAATTACTTGTGTTACGTTTACATCGTCGCCGGAGTTCGAACCCGAGGCCTCTCGATCTCAAGTCCGGTGCCATAGTCGCTAAACTACCGCCACTTTCATAAAAACATTACAATCATAGCTACCTACCTACTTGATATAAGGAAGCGTTGACAAGGCCGTATATTATTGTCACGTGTCAATGTCTTAATGTCATATCTGTGTGACCAAAGTGTGACACTTCACACGTTGTCTATGGTTTATTTCATTTTGTTTTTTTTTATTGACCTTCGGTTGGTATTCTTACTACTGTTTTGTTGACATTTCATAATTGATTTCGTACTTATGTGTTTAAATATGTGTTAAGGAGTTTTAAGTAGGTAGTTATTGAGGCCGTTTAGAAGTTGTTTAATTTTAAATGAGGTTTTTATTTATTTTTCAATTATCGTAATCATTTTCTTGATGGACCCTAAGAGGTCACAGACTATAAGTCTCATAGAAAAAAACTTAATGCTGCGTTAAGATACTTACTAAGCTTTGCTTTGCAATTGGCCCCGAGTCCTAAGGCTCCAAATGCACTTTAATATTTTGGTACAAGCTTAGATATAGTAAGCATAGCATGTACTATGGGTTCTAGAACACTCATGCATACTTTTTAACATATATAGAAACACCCAGCCCATTGCAAATAGACATATTAATGCATATAAATATTGGCACGGAGCGGGCATCTGATCTCGACCTCTGATGTAGTAGTCGAAGGCTGTACCACCACTGAAAATCGTCATTGGAAGTAATTTAAACGCTTGTGAGCGGAACGGTTCCCCGGAGAGACACCTCGGAGCCCTGGGTCCGCTTACTCTTTCTTCTCCTTTTGACTTAGCTTTTACGGAAGCGACTGCCGTTTAAGCTCCAAATCCCGAGAAGAAAGCCTCTGCCAGCGACTCGTCAGTAAATCAGGAGGGGTACCAGCTGAGCTGACGAGAAGATCTTTTTGGGTCCATATACTTAAACGGGGCGAAGAAAAGTAGGTATCTATCGATATTCATTCATTCCTAATATAAAATTGTAACGAGTATGGCCACTAAATAAGCTAATCGGTAGCCAAGGACAGTGTTTATGAAACAGCATGTAGCTACGCGATAACTTAATTATATCAAGACGTGAAGTCGCCCATAATACGTTTTACGACTTGTGTTCAATATTATCCGTCGCGTTCATTAAGTCTATAACTAAGGATTTTTATGTCTGTTAGGCTGTGTCCTCGATGGCAGTGAAAGCGGGGGTAGTTGGTGAAATGTCGGAGTTGAAACACCTTTGCCTATCCCTTTGGAATCAGCGTAGCCAGAGAGGTCTTGGGGGTTAAACTGCTCCCCTAAAAAAATCGATATTATAAAGAAAATCCACTTTTTGGTATTTTTCACCTAAGGTTATTTTGGCATAGTATACTTCGCCCCGTGGCACCTATTTATCCCAAACATGCCTGTAATTTTTTTATGCAATTTTTTAAACTTTTCTCTCCGTAAAAACCATCCTTGGACTTCAACGAACATTTAGAAAAAAGAATTGGTGAAATTGGTCCAGGCGTTGTTGAGTTATGCGCTTACCAACACATTTTGCGATTCATTTTTATATATATAGATTAGTTATAGTTATACCAACTTCGCGTGAAAAAATATAAAGCAGACCAGTTAATTATCCCAGCTGTGACGGTATCCCATAAAAGTAAATTTTACTACGGTAGTATTCCAAGTCTCGACCTTGACAGCAGACTCCCTCGGCGCTGTGTCGACAACCCCATAGTACGCGAAGCGCGCCATGCGGGATTACTGCACCATTTATATTGTTTAGGCTGCACGACACTTTAACGACACGACTTAAGGAAAATTCATTCAAGGATTCACATTATAATCACGCCTATGTTTAAGGCGTATTATAAAGAGGTGTATTATACACATTTATAATTTTTGACTCCACGTACTTAAGTACCTTTTTTTTTTTTTTTTTTTTTTATCGTGCGGAAATCCCTTCGGATACCCCCCCGCCGGCCAGCGGGGGCGGTTATGTCGGGCTTGCACCGACTAAAACCGCACGCCGTCTCGGGTCTTCAGACGCCGGGATGTAAGGTTACCCATAGAGCATATCCCTCGCACCCCGGCTAACCCTGGGCCATCTCACCACTAACAGCATCGCTCATCCTGTCTCCTCTGAAAGCAGAGGAGTACGGAGAGCGATGTGTTCCCGCCACGTTGGGTATTGGCCGACGATCAATGCCAACCCTATGAAGGGGTGAAGGGGAAGCCATTGACCGCCGCCCTGGGTGTACCGGCCGCTCCGATTCCGTTCCCCCCGGACTGCAGCGGGATCGGAATCGGAGCGACACTCGAGGAGGTTACCCAACACACACCCCACGTACTTAAGTACCTAATAAGAGACGAAGATATTGCCAACAACCGGATACTTTGACGTTGAAGGATTGAAAAATTGGGAAAATAATGAACGGCAAAGGTAAAAAGGGATAATATCCCTTCTAGGGAAGGATTTTGAGCATAAAAATCATTCACATTTTACCTTATGAGAATATAGCGTGAAGATATGTGTTACATATTAATATGGGTAAACTTGTTGCTAAAAATAATTAAGTTTTGACAGTATGAAGAAAAGAAAACATTTAAATTCAACTACGTCTTAATATCTTACACTATTTATAAGATCAGAGAATCAAAATATCATTTATCTCAAGTATTTGTAGAGAAAACTTTTTTTTAATTTTTTTTTACAGCCACGGGTTGAAATCCTATGATAATAACTATGCTATCTGTACATATGAGCTCAATCACACCAGCTTAGAACGTCACTAGATAAGTCAGTAGAATACTCGTATTTTTAAATACTCTACTACTGTATTATTAGATTTTCATCTTACCGATATCTGACGGCTCTTTACTTCTATTTAGTAAGGAAATCGTTATTTATACAGAATTAAAAAAATACAAAATATCTTAAGAACTTACGTTGCGGTTCCAACCGTGTGAAGAACCGATCTCGTTCCCACAACCCCCAGGAACCTGCTCCCAGGATAAACAGCTATAGCTATAACCTATTTACTATTCTACACTATACTCTCTGTGGCAATTTCATCCAGATACGTTTAGCCGTTTGGCATTATTGAGTAACAAACATCCACTAAAGCATTCACATGTAAAGTGGTATAACAGGATTAGGACTAGGCTAATATAATACGTAACTGTAGGATACTTGGTACTGATATTATTTATATATATATATATAACCAAATCCTACTCCTACTAATATTATAAACGTGAAAGTTTGTGAAGATGTTTGGATGTTTGTTACTCAATTACGTTCCAACGGCTGAACGGATCTGGCTGAAATTGGTGCTGGGTTAGATTGTAGTCTGAATTAACACATAGGCTACATTACATTCCAGGAACAGGTTCCCATGGGTTGCAGGAACGAGACCACAATCCCACGCGGGCGGAGCCGCGGTCACCATCTAGTAAAATCATAATTATATTCATTCAATTAATTTTATAGCAGCATCATTAGTGAAATAATGTTAATTGGAGATCGTTACGATAAGTTATGTGATAATTTTATTCAAGTTTCTTTGCGATTTCCTTTGTCGTCACATGAACCGCCGTGAACCTAGTGCTAGTCCTAATACAAGCAACTTAGCTCAGTTGAAGGAGTTCATGAGAATACTAGTACCTTTTTTTTTTTTTTTTTTTTTTCGTGCGGAAATCCCCTCGGATACCCCCCCGCCGGCCAGCGGGGGCGGTTATGTCGGGCTCGAACCGACTAAAACCGCACGCCGTCTTGGGTCTGCAGACGCCGGGGTGTAAGGTTGCCCATAGAGCATATCCCTCGCACCCCGACTGACCCTGGGCCATCTCCGGTTTCGAGATGGCCCCCTCGGGTTTGGGAACCACGGTGTCCCCGTCTTGCCCCGGTTTGGGGGAGGGGCGCTAGTCGCCCCACCGTCCCGGCCTGCTTCTGCTGGGGTGACAGGCGGCCTCACCTGCCACCCCCAGGCCTGCGCTCATGGAGGACGGAGGTCGTAGAATACTAGTACCTTTTTTTTTTTTTTTTTTTATCGTGCGGAAATCCCTTCGGATACCCCCCCGCCGGACAGCGGGGGCGGTTATGTCGGGCTCGAACCGACTAAAACCGCACGCCGTCTTGGGTCTGCAGACGCCGGGGTGTAAGGTTGCCCATAGAGCATATCCCTCGCACCCCGACTGACCCTGGGCCATCTCCGGTTTCGAGATGGCCCCCTCGGGTTTGGGAACCACGGTGTCCCCGTCTTGCCCCGGTTTGGGGGAGGGGCGCTAGTCGCCCCACCGTCCCGGCCTGCTTCTGCTGGGGTGACAGGCGGCCTCACCTGCCACCCCCAGGCCTGCGCTCATGGAGGACGGAGGTCGTAGAATACTAGTACCTAATGCTAAAAGTTCTCTTCCTAATGTTAGAATATCTTCAAGGATATTAGTCGATATCGAACTATTGTTCCGAAAATTGGTAGGCCTAATAATAATTTTATTGATATTACCCAATATCGAAAAAATATTGTCTGTGGTGGGGCTGATTTTTAAAAAAGTAAACCTTGTGAGACCTTACACATATTGTTCTGATCCCTTATGGAAGCCGCTAAGAATCGTATTACAGACTTTGCCTTGCCAGAACTACGTCATAATGTTCGGTTATGAGTATGACTCTCTTTACACGCCAATACAACTTATGTCCAACCTGTTTGCCTTTTTTTTAAGTTGAACTACTTAGAACAAAACAAAACGAGCTGATTGACAGGTGCTTTGCAAGTGAAGTAAAAAGTTAAAGACTGACAAGACAGGTTATAGACGACACTGTACACTTCGCGAGTGTCACTCTTTTTAAAACTATTTTTAAATTTAAAATGCCATTTATTTCATTACAGATTTTGTATAACAGATAGTTATTTCTTGATACAGTAATTCAGCAATGTATTGTTAATAGAGAGTTTAGATTGCTTTCATTCAAATTGGAATAATCTTGATTTGGATGTCTATGAAGACAACTTTCACCTTATTGATATTGGTTTTGCACTTGCATGGTTCCTGGTTAAGTAGAATACATGGGCCATCCCATCCCCGGTGATACAACAGCAGTGGATGCATCTTCTGTATAAAGATTTATTGGCATTATCTGTGAGAAAAATTCCTGGTTGGTGGCAACATTCTCACACCCTATTGCGTAGGTCCTCCATACAGCTGATAAATCCTGGTTTAATATACTGGTGTAAATAGACCAAAAGAAAAACCCTCTGCCTCTGCCTCTGGGCTCGACCGGGTTTATCTTTTGGCCTATTTCGTCAGAACGCAGGCTTTCTCTCAGGAGTTAGTCGGTCCCGGCAAAGACGGCATACCAATCAAAAACAATAAGTGAACCTTGGGCTCCGAATTGCAAAGTCTGGATGCAACAGGAAATCGCTTTGAGGATGATGACGATAAAAATATCGTAAAGTGTAAATAGGCTTACTGCGAACAGAGTACGGATATACAGGGTGGTGTGCGTTCAGACGGGCGGGCGCTGGCGGGATGCGATCGATACCTCCGTCTGCAGCTCCGCACTGCGGTCTGACCTTGCACTTACGCCTAACTGCTACTGCACTTACGACTTCAAAGAGATGCTGTTTGTAAACCTTTAACAGCTTTTAGAGTTGTTGGGGTCGTTTGTGTAACGTTCGTTTTTTGAACAGACTTTAAAAGAGTACGTGGTTAGGAATTTATTGAGAATTTTTTTTTGTGTATGGAGTCAGAGAGTTAGCTGAAAAAAAGTATAATTGAAAGAAGATACTGAGTCCTGAAATGTAAGTTTTTAAATCAGTCATGGAGCGTTACAAATTCATGTTTAAATTTGTAACGCCATGTAATTTTATTGGGATCCATTACAAATACACTAAACTTATAATAATAATTATTCGGTACCACGCGTCAGATTCAATTATTTTATTAAAAAAGAAACTTTAACATTTATACCAAAAATATTATTTGAATCTCACACGTGTACAGAAAAATAAGTATTATTCTTTATTCGCAATGGAGAATAAGAATATGTGTAAGATTTGGTAAGAAAAGCTCAAGTTTGGTGTATTTATTATAGATTCCATTATCAGATTCGAATTGACCCTTAACAAAAATAGATTCTAACAAAAATAAATTTAATTGGAATCAAAGGAACATAAAATCAAGAGGATACCTAACACTGAGGCATTGTGCATCGTAGTTACAAGGAGTCCTTACAATCGAGAGGTCCAGGGTTCGAATACTGACCATTACAATACCAACGTGAACCCACTCTTAACACAAGCAATTTCACTACTCTGGACGTGTTGGGGGAATATTAGTAATTTCGATTACTAAAAAATAAAATAAAAGTTGGTTAAATTCCATCTCCAAGATTTGTTTACATACTGTATATAGTAGTAGTTACAAGTGTAGCTAATAAAAACGTTTAACACGCCCAATCAAAGTATCAATAAAACATTACCTGTTGTATTAACGAGTAGGTAGTACACATAAGTAAGAAACTTTCATCGCGACATTTAGTATGCCATCTCAATCTCGCTAATTATCTACACACAATAGTGTCCAACTAACATTAATTAACCCATTTACTAGCTGACCCGGCAAACTTCGTTACACCTTAAAATCAATTTATGTTGGTTACCTTATCAGCTGAATTTATCTCGTGAATTACTTCGCTGGCGGAGAGTAACCCTGGTGACTTCCGCAAAAAAATAGAACCCAAAAAGGCACAGTATAGGTGGAGACAGGTCAAAAAATCAAAGATCATGAAAATCGGTTCACTCGTTCGCGAGTTATAAACCGTCATCACTAACACGATTTGTTTATATAAATAGTCAAGCTGACCCGGCAAACTTCGTTCCACCTTAGAATCAAGTTATGTTGGTTACCTTATCCCCTGAATTTATTTCGTGAATTTCTTCGCTGGCGGAGAGTAACCCTGGTGACTGCCGCAAAAAAATAGAACCCAAAAAGGCACAGTATAGGTGGAGACAGGTCAAAAAAATCAAAGATCATGAAAATCGGCTCACTCGTTCGCGAGTTATAAACCGTCATCACTAACACTATTTGTTTATATAAATAGTCTAGCTGGGGCTTACCCGGGGTGCCCGGCAACGTACACTTGGGGAGGACACCGTGCGGTTTTAGTCGATACACGACATAACCACCCCCGCTGCCGGCGGGGGGTTGTTCGAAGGGATTTCCGCACGTAAAAAAAAAAGCTGACCCGGCAAACTTCGTTCCGCCTTATAATCAAGTTATGGTGGTTACCTTATCAGCTGAATTTATTTCGTGAATTTCTTCGCTGGCGGAGAGTAACCCTGGTGACTTCCGCAAAAAAACCCAAAAAGGCAAAGTAAAGGCTTATCAGCTGAATTTATTTCGTGAATGTCTCCTTCCACCTCGGCATTAAAGACCCGAGACGGTGTGAGGTTTTGGTTGGTGTTCGAATACGGTTAAGATTCTTTTTGATAAAGCTTTTAGATTTACACATTTATTACTACTACTATTCAATAATGAGTTACTTTTTTTTAGTTTTCGCATACCATGATTCGCAATTTAACGGGAATTGAAGTGATTATGATACAGGTACTTATGTACAGAACCCAGCTCTGTTTTTGGTCACGTCATCGTGGGGAAGAAGAGTGAGAGTTCAACTAAAGACCCGAGACGGCGTGAAGTTTTGTTCGGTTCGAATCCGGTTCAGATTCTTTTTTATAAAGCTTTTAGATTTACTGTACATTTATTGTCATTTATTGTCAGTTTTTTTAGAGTAGTAATGCAGCATCGATGCTAATGCGATATATATATATATATGCTATAATTCAAAGATCGGCTTGCTTTGGTTTTGTAATCTATTGCTTAGCGCATGTCGACTAATTGATATCTGTTTCGAGTAGTTAAAACCGAAGTTATAGTTTTACTTTTTTAATATTGTATTATTATTTTTATGAAAGAGCGGAGTGTCCTACTACAAGCATTTTTTGCTCAAAGGGTAGCTCCAATCATGAAACAATGTTATTGTCATATTGTTACTGAATAAAAAGATATGAATTTGACATTTCATCTATGCATATATAAATAAATAAAATTTAAGTGTCTGTTATATTAAAATAAAAGGTTTTAGGTAAATGCGTACGATACATGTCTGTAACAAAAAAGTATTGTTTACGTTTTTTGTCTGTGCTTCTATCTGTTTGAATTAGGTAATCTTTGGAACGGCTGAGCCGCCCGGTGATATATATATATAAGGCGTAACATGGGCTCCTTTTTTGTTATAAAAAGAATTAGGGTTCCGTGTAAAAGAATTAAAACCTTAAAAATCTAAATACACGTGGACAAAATCGCGAGCACAGCTAGTATTTTATAAACACACCCGCGACCTCTGACTTGGCAGGCGAACGCTTTATACCGCTACGCCACAGAGGTAACTGCTGTCTTACCATCATAATTAAAAACCATTATATAATAATATAAACATAATTGAACACCGTAGTTTCCACACTCGAGGGGGCTGTATCTCAAAGCCGTAGATGGCCCAAGGTCAGCTGGAGTGCAAGGCTATTCCCTTATTGGGCCACCTTACATCCCAGCATAAGACCCTAGACGGCGTGCGGTTTTAGTTGGTTAGAGTCCGACTTAACCACCCCCACTGACCGGTGGGGGAGAGTATCCGTGGGGAATTTCGAACGTAAAAAAGGTACCTACCGTATCACAACAGACCGAACTTCTTTGAACAGTCCGTAGCCTTCAATAATTACGAACAGTGTTAGGGACGGAGTATAGAAAATTGGAGTAAAAAGGTCGATTGTCCTATTAAAACAATGGTCTGTCTCGCACCGGTGATCGCCGCTGTGATTATACAACCTTGACAATCGAGGTTTCTGCCGCGTGAGTCATGTCGCCTGATTATTTTGTCGTAATGTTATTAGCCTTTTATCAGTTCCATGAGCGCAGGCCTGGGGGTGGACAATCGCGAATCCCCTGGATCCACGTTGAGCGCTCAGACGCCTGGATCGGGAGGTTCTCCCTATGTCTCCAGCATCAATAGTGCAGGCCTGGATTCCGTCACTGGCCAGGCCTGCCGATGTCGACGCAGAGGCGGAATGGTTCAGGAGAGCCATGTCACATATCTGCGACGCGGCGATGCCCAGGGTTAAGCCCAGCCCAGCAAAGAAACAGGTGTACACCAGTACACCTGTTTCTTTGCCGGGCCTGTTTCTTTCTCAGCGGTGATCGCACAGCTGCGAGCAGCGTGCGTGACCGCTCGCCGCCAGTACACCAGGTTTCGCCGGAGGCGTCGCCGCCCAGACGATGGGGCAGCCCGAGAGGCGGAGCTGTATGAGGCGTATAAGGGGGCCAAGGCCTGCTTTATGGCTTCCTGGAGGGTTCCAGGAAGCCATAAAGCAGGCCAAACGGCGGGCCCGCTAAGAGCTGCTGGAGTCTCTGGAGCAGAACCCATGGGGGCGTCCTTACCTTGCGGTCAGGGGCAAAATCCGCCCAAGGGCGCCCCTACTGACCCAGAGCCTCCAGCCGGAGCGGCTGGAGGGGATACTGGGCTCCTTGTTCCCAGCGAGAGCGGAGGAGCATGTCCCTCCGCGTATGGCTCCGCCTCAGGCGCCTGACGCTGATAATAGCGAGAGCGATGTGCTCGAAGTCAGGGAGAGTGAACTGGGGGTAGCAGTGCTCCGGCTTAAAGCCCGGAAAGGCACTGCCCCCGGACCCGACGGCATTCCAGGCCGAGCATGGGTCCTGGCCCTGGAGGAACTAGGGCCTCGACTGGTACTGGGACTCTTTAGCGCATGTCTCTAAAGGGGCCAGTTTCCAAAGGCTTGGAAGACGGGGAAACTGGTCCTTATCCGGAAGGCGGGGCGGCCGGCGGACTAGCCATCCGGTTACCGGCCGATCGTGTTGCTCGACGAGGTGTGCAAGCTCTTTGAGCGGATTATTGCAGAGCGCCTCGAGGTACGTTATTACGAGGTATGTTATGAACTCTACGATGTGAACTCAGAAAGTTGGTAGCTATTTGACAGCTTCACTGTAAGTCATTTTATTGAGCCAGGGAAATAACGATTTTTCGAGTTGTGTTTTAGTCAAATGATATATTTCATTTATTTTATTATAAAGATATGGACCTAGAAATGGTAGGAATCTGCGAAAGAAGAAGAAGAAGAGAAGTCTGCCTTAAGACTGTCGTGTCTCTAATGTGCACTCAGCCTTAGAGGTGTATTAAACACATATCTAGACTATTACCGTCAACTGAGAATTTTCCAACAGAAAAACCCAGTAAGTAGGCAATACCAAGATCTTCGGGGCCTAAGCCAACAGTTTATCCACAAATATTTTTCTAGACAATTTACCTGTAATTAGTACAAATCTGCCACCTGATCCTACAGCACACTCCCGAACTATTTCACCATTTTTAGAAAGGGTAAATCGGGACCCTATGCAAGACTCCGCTTCCCGTGATAGCTGAAGTGACAGTCGAAATTTTTACAGATGATGTATATCTGTTTGTACTATAACAACAACTTCTAAAAACAATAAAAACAAATATTTATGGGGGATCCCATACAAGAAACATGATTTTTTTGCCATTTTTTGGTCGATAATAATAACGGCAACAACATTTAGTTGTATATTCACCATTAAAATAAATAATTCATAAATTAAGGAGGGCTCCCATTGTATAGATAATGGGTACGGTACACATCGTGCGCGAGTCTGACTCGCACTTGGCCGGTTTTTATTCAAAGTCCAATTTCAATACTTATTAAGCTGCTAGTCTAGAAGAATACATTAAAGTTCATGTTCTTTTTGTATAAAGATGACTCGTCTTTTACCTCCCCATTAGGTAAAACTGAGGTTAACTAAACTTATTTCAATCGGCCACCATCGAATAGATATATTAAGAAAGAAAGCCAATATTTAATGCAGGACACTCACTGTAAGATATAAGAATAAATTAGAATCTAATCTTATGGCTTGAACAAAAGTGTGCGAACACGAATGAGGTCACCATCTTATTAAATGCTACCTACTAAATCTATGAGTTCAATCACAAAAGGTTTTTTCCAAGCATTATTATGTAATAATAAATTTCTTTTAACTGCTAGCAGACAACCTCCAAAGTATAATTAAATTCATATTCAATCATAAATTTATAAATGAGTCGACAAGCGCAGATTTTTTTTTAACTTGTATTGGAAAATCTAATGAGGTTTTCTATTCAATTCGAAACAGGGGAGGCGAGATTCCCCATGAATAGCTTTAGAACTCTTAAGTATATTAATTTATTGGAGGAGAATGTAATGGGCTGGGCATTTGTGTTCAACTTGGAAGAACATTCACTGGTCAAGTTTGTGATTTTTCATAAGGACAGGTCAGAAGTATTCGAAATCGGTGGGCTTGCATGAAAGGTTTAATGACAGTAGAGGGTGCTCGTGTGGTGTGCCTGGATAGTTGCAAATGTGGGGCTGTCTTTGTCTACCCTGAAGAGAAAAAGATGGTAATATATTTTTGAATGGGATTCCGGTGTGCGTATATTCGTCATTTAAATATCTCCTTATAAACAGCTTATCCGATTTTGATGATTTATTCAATATACTTCCGAGTATGGAGAACTGAATGGATCTTAGATAAAGTTAAATCCAATTGGTATAGCGCTTCCTATTGGTTTAAACCATGTCTAATTGCCAATATCCCGACAGTCTTTAGTTTTTGATAACTTCTTTCGAGTAAAAAGTTTAGGAAACATTTTAATCTTGTTTTTTTTAGGGTTGCTAGTATACAATAATACCTTTATATCCCCCAAAGGGGTAGACAGGGCTGTATTAACATAAAAATTATGCTAGTTTGACAATTAGAAAATTGCTAGCACTGAACTTTTACAGAAAAACCTTGTTGGTTTCATGATCTGTCTATAACCATTACGCGACCGCCACCTCCTTGAGAATAGCAATATGAGTTCATGAGCATATTCGCTATATCTGAACCGATATGGCAAATTTCTATGTGACTGAACATAACACAATACCTACGCCTCTATGAATATTACGCAATACTGTTATCCAATTAACGACATCCCTTCTTCAAAAGGCTTCATCTAACTCTTCTTTCATCTGATTCTTTGAAACCTTTTGTTGTCTGCCATCTGAGTGGTATAAAAAAAACCTATAGAAGCTATTGGTTCACACAAATATTTCTATTACTGATTGACTTTGGTAAGTATTTCGCATAACGTTCTTCTTTCTTCATAAGAAACTGGCTGTTACCGTGTGGCTGTGATTATAGGTCTGTTCCCGTGACCCACGAGAACCTATTCCCGGAATTAGTGACAGCCTATGTCCTATTGTCGGTCGTACTGTACCTGTAGGTGCCAATGCAAAATCCATTCTACCGTTTTTGCGTTATTAACAGGCTTACTTTCACATGAATTGTATTAGTAAAAAAAGAATTCCCGATAATACAGGATCGGTAGGGGTAGGCAGGTACCTAATTAAAACTTTAGAAATTCATAAAATATATGAATAGAAAAGCAATACTAAAGACAAAAGACTAAAAGGCAAATAGCCTAGGCATATAAAACTTAATCTATAAGATTATGACTATTATTTTAACACACCACTAAAAATATAATTCATTTCAACAATATTTCAAATTCAAATCCAGTGCAATCAAAGTAGCAGACATTCAATTTTTAAAACCTAAAGTTGCCTGGAAGATATAATTGTTAGCCCATTGTGAATTTAACTGTAAATGTTCAAAAATTTTATCCCTAATGATTTTGGTGTACAATAAAGGATTATCTATCTATCTAAAACTGCCCTAAAAGTAATACAAGTAAATAATATGGGACAACACTAAGAATATAATATTCGTAAATGTCAAGCAGACAAGATTTAGTTCGCCAAGTCTGATATCAGCCCAGAAACTTTGTGATGCTCTGCCATGAAATGTCGGCAACCAAGTTAAATTGTAGCCGACATGGCTCGAAGTTTAATACATTATTTTTTATTTCTGCAGTCGCCCCGTCTGAACTAGACAGGGTGATGGATAGGATTTAGAGATAGGACTTGGTTTAACTGGTTTTCTTTTACTGGTTGTAATAAGTGGCACTTTACTTCATATTTCATAGGATTAGTTGATTGATACAAATGATGGTACAACAAACTATCGAAACATGTTGAAGAATCTGTATCAATAACTATTTAAGTAAGTATTTAAGTGTAAGAATAGACTACGAAATTATAACTGTAGATGATTAAGATGATTTTTGTAAATTCCATCAGTCTAGACCTCTTGACCAAATTTAGATGAGGATTGAAATTTGATAAAAAAATTCAAACGTATGAAAAATATTCCACTGTCATACTGAATTTCGAAGTTCAAAATAGCGATGATCTGTAGCCCTAAAGTACCGAAACGTGACTCACGGTAGTGCGAAAGTGCGCCACATCGATACCCATAATTTCGAATGTTTTCCAGCGCGAAGCACGATAGTGCGCAACATACTCTTAGTGGTTTTCTTACATCACTGAAATCGGCAGGGTTAGATTAGGTTAGAACTGTGACCACAACAAGATGCAATATGCCAGATAAATAACTCGATGTGGAATACTTTCGCATTACCGTGCTACGCGGTGGAAATTATTCGAAATTATGGGTATCGATGTGGCGCACTTTCGCACTACCGTGTGTCGTGTTTCGGTACTTTAGGGCTACAGTTCATCGCTATTTTGAACTTCGAAATTCAGTTTGACAGTCAAAATATTCATATCATCTTATGTGTTGAATGAATTGGGGAGGTCATATTTCTTCATACTCATATTATAAGACAAATTCCTTCGCCGCGTCTGTCTGTCTGTCTGTTCGCGATAAACTCAAAAATTACTGCACCGATTTTCATGCTGTTTTGATCAACGGATAGAGTGGTTCACGAGGAAGGTTTTAATATACTATAATTTGTCAAGTTTTTGTATACATTGGCTAAAATATAATGATATTTGTTGGAGGTAACGGAAAAAAATAAGCCGTCCGATAGCTTTCAACGAAAACGCTTCCTAATGTCTTTGAGATTTAACAAAATGATTTATGGTGTAATTTTGTATCTTATATAAGTTATGGTGGTGGAATAGGGTACCATGGGTAGCTGGAACGGGATCAGAATACCACGCGGGTGAAACCGCAGTCAACAGCTAGTTCACAATAAATAAGAGAATCGAAATGCACTATTTTCTTATCTTTATCTTGTCACCGAAATTACGTGACAAATCAAATCAATAAAATAAGTTTCCCCTTCATATTTAAGTAAGAAATGACATTATATATACAGCAGTAAAACCACTCGTAACCAAAGTTGACATATCTACAAAGAATCCCCTAAGAAGTGAACGAACTCTTAAATTTTCTCATAAACGATAAATATTGGAATACTAGTGATGTTTTTTTTGTCGTATTATTAAATTCTTTGCTGTAAAGATATATCTATTATGTGGCCATGAATAGTTTGCACTCGTAAAATAATATTTTTTGTAATTGAAACTATCTTGCTATGTGATTCGCTTGACACAGTTAAGTGTGAATTTTAAAATTGTATTATGATCTCTGTAAAATGTATTTGTTGCTTTAACAGCTGTTTTCGTTCTCTAATGATAGGGTGTGATAATTACCCGATCTGGGAATCGATCTCAGGACCATAGACACAGTTTCATATTCCTTTTTTTATATTTAGGACACGTCAATTTGACTTCATTTTAACTTCACGCCTGTATCCCCGAAGGGGTAGGCAGAGGTGTATTGCACACCCACGATTCGCCAGTTATGTTTAGGTCCCAATGTAATAGGGGGCGAGCCTATTGCCATAAGACGTAAGAAATTAAGTATACTCGTACAGCGGCTTTATCACGACGACGACGATGGGTTAAAAACAATTCAGTTTCGGGCCGTTTAGCCTCAGTCAGCTGAGAGATAGACTAACTGTGCCCGAGGCTTCGCCCTCTGGAATTCTGCTACCATTCCCTCTTCCTATGGAATCCTATTGCCGAGATAAAATGTATAAAAAGCCTATGTGTTATTCCACACTATTATAATATTTATCCCTGTACCATTTTTTTGCGTGAAAGAGTAACAAACAAACTGTTGAACTTTCACATTTATAATAGTGGTAGGATAAAGGTTTACATTTTTTGATGTCGGTGTTTTTTTCTGGTTCTTTTTTTTTAATAGTGAATGTTTCAATGGACGCAAAGACACAATCTTGATGTTGAGTGTCGTTTTTTTTTATAATTTTAAGTTTTATTAATTTCTCAGTGAGAAAGTTTACCGTATAAAAATATTTTCGGCTATAAAATATTTTGATTAACACACACATCTTGTTTATCTTTTAAGATTAATCTTAGCAAAAGTAGTTCATCAGCGGAAGTCCTTCAAACTTTTTTGATGGTTTAATAAGAAAGATTTCACCGACGGTTGTGACATTTTTTTTAACTTTCACGATGTAGGTATGCAGCTAAATCCATTGATAATTAAAAAAAATCTTTGCAATGCGTACTTTAAGCGTCGACGTCATTGGCTTAGTGATTATGGAGTCGGCCATACACTCGAGAGGTCCCAATTTCGAAACCCATTATACTACCGATATGAACCCATCCCTTATAAGATGAGCAATTTAGTTTACCTGGAGGGTTTTAGGTAAATATTAGTAATTTCAGTTACTTTATTAAAAAAAAGTGGCAATACGGGAGTGCCGACGGAAGTGAAAAATTGAAAAATAACGTGCGTATATTTTAATCGTTATCACACATCCCTCCCTCCTTTCATCCATCCATCTATCCGTCCTTACATTTTTGAATATGGAAAGCATGTCGTGACTATAACGCGAGTTCCGTGATTAGATTAGATAGACTAAAAAAAAACAGCCCGCTGAGTTTCTTGCCGGAGTGTTCTCAGGACAGGGCCGCGTTTCGAACCGGTGGTCCATTTGCTAAACATTAGTTTAATTTTTTTTGACGTTTTGTAAGTTACGTATTAATGGCCTATACAGAATAAATGGTTTTTGACTTTGACTTTATTTTTGTTAACCTAAAAAGTGCTCAACGCAATTTAACACGTAACCATGTCGATTTCCGAAAAAAAGTACAGTATAGGCGGAGATGATAAATAAAAAAAATCAAAATCACGAAATCAGTCCTTTCGTTCTTGAGTTTATCCCGGTCATTACTAACAGGGCCTAGTTTTATATAATATATATTAAAAAGAGGAAAGATTTGTATTTTTGTGTGTTTGTAATGAATAAACTCAAAAACTTTTGAACCGATTTCAAAAATTCTTGCAGGATTACAATGCTGCTACCCCTGAGCGACATAGGTTACTTTTTATCCCGATATTCCCACGGGATCAGGACATACGCGGAGAAATGTTATCGTTATACTATTTGTCAACATATAACTTTACGCGAATATTACAAATGCTAATAGAACTAGTTATACCGGATATAATTATAGTGATTCGGTATTTATATATTAACACTATTCTAAGATTTTAGGAGCAGAGGTCGGTTCGAGAAAAGATACATTGATTACAAAAACATTCAGTTGATATAAGAACCTCCTGTCAAAATGACTTCACCTCACCTGATGGTAAGCTAACCATTACAGACATTGTTAATACTACAATGGTGGCCATCAGCTTGACGGCGTTGACGGACCCGGGACTGTAGGAAGAAGAAAATACGTGTGCTGGTAAAAAAATCCAAGTCTTTATGGTGTGGCAAAGAAAACAGGCAGTGAACCGCTTGGTTCTTGATACCATGCCGATTAAAGAGAGGACATGGTAAGAACAGAAGTAGGTAACTGAGGAGATTACGTGTGACACGAAAGCATGGAAAAGAACGACTAGATTTTTCGACGAAAATTAGCTAGAAGATTCTTGTTTTTGCTGGTTATCAATCTACTGACGAAAAGAAAAGTTCTACTTGTGTTCTTAGAGCCATTAACAACTATATCACTAATTGAGCTGAGCGACCGAAACGAGCGAAGCCCTTATACGCGGCATAGCCGTTTGTTGGTGCCTGATCTCCTCCGTAACCAATCGCGCGATCTTGACCAAATTTACCACGGTGATAGTGTGGACACTGAGGGGTGTTTTGAAGCGAGATGGTTCATGTCCGATGTACCATTGAGGAATAATCACCGAAAAAACGTTTCACGAGCGCGCGGCCTTAGCTAAGCGCGCGATCGTAGTAAGATGTCTTATTTTCACGTAAGAGTCCTGCTCGCTCAGCTCAATTTATTTCAGTCTCACCCTACATTGAATTCCTAGTATAGTGAAATATTTTAAAGTTCCTACGGACAGTATACCTAAATTGTCAAGTAAATTTTCTTGTTCATTCTAAAAGAATATAAAACGCTATACAATGCTAGGCAACAACAATGCTATGATGTGAAAAACACGCAGCCAAACTTAATGAATTTTAGTGGGTTTCACAGACATATCGTTGAGACACAGGTGGAACATGTCCGATATATTGTGATGCCAAATTCACCACAAACGCAATGTAGCTCAGATAAGGCCGAACTTTTAAATTATTTAAATTTAAGTAATATTATTATTTTCAAGTAACAAATTAATATTAGTACAGAATCCAACCCTGTCTAACAACTAACAACTAATACGCCAAAAAAACTAGTAAAGACTGGGTTTTAATATGTATGCTTGTGTGAGTCATGTGTATGTACAGGCATATTACCGAATGACTAGAAAGAAAGAGATCGTTCGTTATGGAAAAAAAATAATTACGTGTTCAGTCTGTATCTCTTTAGTCTGTGGTGGGTATGTACTAACGTCAGAGGGTGTATGTGTGTGTGTCACCGGACACAATACCGCTACATCCGATCGTTGTATTCTGAATGTCAATGCCAATACAAGGATTAATTTACTACTGACACACCTTCGAGGCGATAAACGGCGTGAAGCAGATGTTAAAAATGTTGGTCAAAAATAGATACTCTAATAAAATTTCAAACTTATTTGAATTTAGATGTTATTCAATTAGTAACTTTTTTTTTCGTGCAGAAAGCCCTTCGGATACCCCCCCGCCGGCCAGCGGGGGCGGTTATGTCGGGCTTGAACCGACTAAAACCGCACGCCGTCTCGGGTCTTAATACGCCGGGGTGTAAGGTTGCCCATAAAGCATATCCCTCGCATCGCGACTGACCCTGGGCCATCTCCGGTTTCGAGATGGCCCCCTCGGGTTGGGGAACCACGGTGTCCCCGTCTTGCCCCGGTTTGGGGGAGGGGCGCTAGTCGCCCCACCGTTCCGGCCTGCTTCTGCTGGGGCGACAGACGGCCTTACCTGCCACCCCCAGGCCTGCGCTCATGGAGGACGGAGGTCGTTAAGCGACCTCCGGCGCCTGAGTCGCCTGCGACGCGCGGCGAGCATACCTAATAATTATAAGTAACTAGCTGTTGCCTGCGGCTCCGCGTGGAATATTGATACCGTGTCCGCGACCTACAAGAATGTATTTTAGTGTTCTGATGAGCTCTTTCAATTAAGTGATTCCACCGTCTTCCTTCCTATCCAGAACGACACCTGCTACAAACAATTCCGTCTCGAATTAAGGCTTTCTTTAGGATCGTCTGCATTTGGAATGATGGCCCGTATCTTCTGGACTTCACAGTAGTTTCTTACCTACTAGCGGGGTAAATCTTGTTTAATAAACCGGTTTGATTAGTTTTTAATTCAATGTGTAATATTCGCGTAAACTGTCGATAGGTAATATAAATTATGCAAATAATAAGTATTTGCATAATGTCCAAATATTTTCGTGATGTTTTAGGTAATAATGACACCACAAGGCACTCTTTTGGCGGTGACTTTCGTGTGTCGCAAAGGCTGTTTTGCGTAAGTAGGTAAATTACCTTACTGTGTAAGTACCTACGTACATCGTAAGGGTCCGATCGATGTGTTACTGTAACAATTAGGTATAACTAACACATTATACTACATATTGCCTGTTCAAGGAATCAACATATTCAACACCCACATTTTTGTCAATTATATTTTTCTGTCTGGCCGTCATCTTAATGAAATTCATGTAATGGGGGTCTCTTGCCATCAACTAGGTACATTTTTATGAGCTGTATGTTTAGAGTACAGATTCATAGATTTGGAGTCAACTAGTTGTTGCCCGCGGCTTCGCCCACATGGAATTCTGATCCTGTTCCCGCTACTCATGGCATAAAAGTATTCTGTGTGTTATTCCAAACTATACCCTATTCCTGTAGATATCAAATTTCAGACAGATCCGTTTAGCCGTTAGAGCGTGATTGAGTAGCAAACATTCCAACATCTTCACAAACTTTCACAATAAAGGAAATAATAATAATAATAGTTTATTTGCCAAAAAGGGATACATACATAAACATAAACATACGCCTATATCCCCGAAGGGGTAGGCAGAGGTGCTAGCACCCACATTTCGCCAGTTTATGTTTAGGTCCCAATGTAATAGGTGGCGAGCCTATTGCCATTAACCGGGCACTTATAAACCTGCGATAAATACACACGTAACTTCGAAAAGCATCGAAAAGTCATTGGTGTGTGCCATGGTAAAATCTGGGATCGAACCCGAGACCTCGTCTCAGCAGTCCATTACCCATACCACTAGGCTACCGCGGAGGGATACAGATCACTTATATTTAAACATCATTAAGCGTAGCGAGCCGAAGGCGAGCGAAGCGTCTTTCTCCACAAATCAGGTTTTCGCGTGAAACCATACTCCTCCTAGACGGCTCGACCGATCTTGACCAAACTTGGCACGGTTATCAAGCTCAGTTTGCTGAGTGTCTCTATGGGTCGAAAGTTGATGTCCGACGTACCATCGAGGAATAATCACGGAAAAACCAAATCAATGGAAAAAGTCGACCGGTCACGTTGACCTATTGTTGAATAGGCAAATCTCGCTACGCTTAAGTTTGGGTTGATTGCGAAGCTGGTAACCGTCCTAGTTATAAGTATGTACTAGATTAAGGTATGTATACATAATAGAGTAACTATGTACTAGTAGTGACTCAATATAATATAACAATATCTGTAGTTGTTTAAATCTGTATGAGTATGTGACCCTGCCTCTTAAACTAGGTTAACTTGTATCTTTAGAGACAGTTCAGCCAAAAGAATTATAGTACAACTAACTTATAACAAATACGGGATAGAACGGTGTCGATCCATCCATAGAGATATGCTCTGTATGCTGGTGACTCTGATGTTTGGTGTGTTTGTGTTGTGAGCCGTGTGTGTGTGTGTGATAAGTAGGATTTCCATTTTTGGAGACGAACCTTATTGTCAAATGAAGATCAGCCATTATCAAGCCTATATGGGTCGGAAGGCAGTCGCTCCCGTAGAAGACAAAACAGCCAAGAAGTAGTAGAGATTAACACTGATGATAATGATGGAGTACAGCCCTTAACCTAACACCTATGGACGACACTCTAAACAGATCTTTCTTTTGCAGTTGTGCAGTGTTTCAGAAACGCTTTTAATTACTTATCCTTATTGTATTCCATGGTTCGACTGGGTCTTGTCTTAAAAAACTTCCGGGTAATGTGATAATTATACCTATAAGTAAAAAAAAAACAAAGTTACTTTATTTTCATGGAAAATAAATACCGATATACATAACGTAAAAAACGGCCAAGAGCGAGTCGGACTCGCCAATGAAGGGTTCCATAGCAGCAAATAACATAATAATGTCTTTTTTTTCATTTTTAGGGTTTATATTACATATTTATATATATAGATTCGTCATGTCTGTCTGTCCGTAAAAATATTAAAAAATAACATTATTATGTTACTTGCTCCTACAGAACCCTTAATGGGCGAGTCCGACTCGCTCTTGGCCGGTTTTTATATTTGAGTTAATTGAATGAAAGGTAAATTGCGATTTACGATTTATGACGTATTAAAAAAAACTACTTACTAGATCTCGTTCAAACCAAATTTTCGGTGGAAGTTTGTTTTTTTATTTAACACTTTGGAAGTGTCTCTCGCGCAAACTATTCAGTTTAAAAAAATTATATTAGAAACCTCAATTTCATTTTTGAAGACCTATTCATAACCACACGTATGGGTATGATGAAAAATAAAATTTAGACTTTCAGTTCTAAGTATGGGGAACCCCCAAAATTTATTGCTTTTATTCTATTTTTGTGTGAAAATCTAAATGCGGATCACAGAATACATCTACTTACCAAGTTTCAACAGCATAGTTCTTATACATAGTTTCGGAAAAAGTGGCTGTGACATACGGACGGACAGACAGACAGACATGACGAATCTTTAAGGGTTCCGTTTTTTGCCATTTGGCCACAGAACCCTAAAAATTACGCCTAGTTCAAGAAAAAAAATGTTGAAGTCAATTTTATACTGAGCTAGATTTTTGAAACAACAAAAATTAAGTTACACTCATAGTCGAAGTCATTACACTGTCACCGTGAACAGTTATAGACGTTTTTCTTCATTGACTTGTGAAAGAAATGCGATCGCGAATATGTTTACGACTCATGAATGAGTGAGTGAATGAATACACCGACGCAGTTCATTCACGTACCAAATAAGATTTGTGGGCTATTACCGTGCGTTCGCATTGAACTAGCGGCACAATTTTAAACTTACGTTTAATGAATCTTTTAGATCGATTTTTTTAATTCATGTTTCTGCAAGGTCTATTCTATTTATTTAATAAGTTCGTTTTTTTATTGTAAATTTGTTATTTACATATATGTACCCTGAGGTGGTAGGCAGAGATGTAATAATATCCACATTTTGTTAAATATATCTTTGAGTGTTAAGTAATATTCGACAAGGACAACCAAATATTGATAAAACTACCATTGTGTTGAAGATATTTTCATTTTCACAAAAAAACAAATTTCTTTCTTGCCCGACGCTCTAGGTACATAAATTATTGACTGAATAATGACTGATACTAAATTATGACTTGATATTAGATTTTGCTGTCTAAATATCTGGTTTAGAAAATTCTCAGCATAAGCAGCTTGGATATTAATCAAGCCGGCTCATACTGAAAATTTTCTGGCCTAGAAATCCAACCTACGACCTAATGACTCATAACCACGACGCCATCGAGGGGCTTGTAACACAAAATTGTGAACTTTTTATCCAGTTAGCTCTACAATGGACACACTCACTGCCAGAACTTATTAAATAGAGCGATGGTTGTCGCCCACTCTCATTTACCGCTGGCTTGATCTAGTTTTGATCACTTCGAATTACAACCAGTTGCGTTACAATCTCAACAAATAAATATCAAATATCTTCATGGAATCCCTTTACATCCTAGAAACATATCTGCATTGAACCTACAATACTCGCTTTTTTTTAATTGATTAAAAAAGTATCATCATATTCCTAGTGATTTCCCAATTGCTATCACTTTAGAGCACGTTGGAGCTTATTGTTTTTCATTGGTATGCTGGCTTTTACGGGAGCGACTGCCATCTTACACCTGCGCCAGAGCCTCATTCGTCATTTAGCAGGTACACCGACTAGCAAGTGAGGTTATCTTGGGCCCTAAATTTGCTGGTAGGGCCCAATACACATAATTAATTAAAAAAAATAGTAAAATTACAAATTTAAAGACTCTCGACATAGCTAAGTACTCTTCCGACTAATTAAACTTTAATACAAAAACAAAACCAAAATTACAATCGGTTCATCCGTTCGCGAGCTACGATGCTACAGACAGACATACACACAGACGCGTCAAACTTATAACACCCCTCGTTTCTGGGTCAATGGTTAAAAAGTATCATAATCGTCATCCGAGCGCCTGCTTGTCCATGAATCAGAAGATATACAAATGTGCCTACATCTTAACAGATATAGACAATTGACTTTTAAAACATTCCAAAGCACATAACATCTCATAATGGAAATTTTCGAAGCTCACCAAACAATTCAATCAACGCCATTGTACATGACTGTACCAACTAAACTTTGAGCCATGATCCTTCTAAACCGTGACACTGCACACAAATATAGACACGCGGCGATAAATCTTAAAGCTTTCGTTAAGATAACTTTCACCATGAATATATTTAGTGTTATTACACATACGCCATAAAATGATGGTCTATGCACTTTCATCTCCATATAGAATAACCGAATATGTTTTGATATTTGGTAACGTACAATCGGAAACAAAAGTGTTTTTGGAATTTGTTACTTTTCCAGGGTGATGCTTCTATGTAAATAGATATGTATTTGAAAAAAAAAAAGAAATGATTGAAGGCATGTTTACCCCATTCTAGAACTAGTTTGGAATAAAATGAATATGAGTATTGAACACAAATGGTATTTCTTGTGTGATATTTGATTGAAATCGATCAATACTACAAGCTATGCTTAGCTTGGGTGTAGATAGCGATGTTTAGTTTATACCGGAATATTTATTTATTATTTGTTTTTATTATTAATTAATAGAAGCTTTTTCTTTTTCCTCCTTTGCCGTGCGCTTGTCTGCCACCTAAGTGGTATAAAAAAATCATGGTAACCGCTGGGTATCAATAAAGCTATGTGCTTGTTTGTTACCTTAACAATATAAAAAAAATACTAGTAAAATTCTACCAAACAGTAAAAAAAAATTTGGGCTGATGAAAATGCGCAAAGGCATAATCATCAAATTTGTATTTTACGTAAGTGCTAATAACTTCATAACCTTGTATAATCAAGTATCAATATTTGAAACCCGCATGCATGTATAAAGTCAACGACCTCACAAGATATACATCTGCTATTTAAATATATGTATAACATTCACCCACATTCATGTCGATTCATTCGAATGATTGTTTTGACACGATAGCATAAAATATGGAGGTAGGTGAATTTCATACAAAGAGCAAAAAAGCACACATATTGACACATATTTGTTAAATAGGATATTAACTAATTACAGTCAGCTCGCCAGCAATGGAGTAAATTCAGGGATTTTTCCCCTAAATTCAGTGAGGGGAAAACCTGTTTGGAAACCTTTTGTGGGTAATTTTTTGTGGGGTCGCTTTTTTTGAGGGTAAATCATTTTTGTTAAAAAGATACACACTTCTTCTCAATTATTTTATAACTATATTAACGTAAGTTAACATACAGGAATTATTTAATTATGTACCTTAATGCTTAAGTTGAGAAGTATAAAATAATTCATGAACAAAAAATAATTTCATAGAATACCAAATAAAAAACCACCTAACAGGAAAACGAATTACTTATTGTATGAGGGAGTTTTCCAAGCAAAGTCGCGATTTGTTGGGGGGTTTGACTTTAGCTTTACGGGAAAATACTTCCAGGAATCGGCAACACTGTGCCAGTTGCTAGTTCCAGTCCAGCAGCGCATTGACGTATGCAAGTAAGGTGGGGATTAGAAACTCAAAAAAAAGTGGCGATCCAATATCATGATCCGTGTCTATATACCTAGGTACAAATCGCGTTTGCCCATCAACGATATCAATATATATCGCGATATATATATTGACTGTCTAATCCCTGCCTAAGTGCGCCTGCGTTTTCCCTTGTATGAAGCTGGCCTTCTGAATTTAATATGCGATGCTAACGTGGAACTAAAATATTATTATAGTCATCTGAATTTCGCTCGGAGGCTGTGAACTGGGGAACCAGGTTACATGGTTCGTGAGTGCTCAGCCTTAATTAATTACTACAGACTGCAGATGATCATTCTTTGGTAACAATTTTCTCAGGCCAGCTCTTTCATTGCTGTCTGATGACGTTGCAAGTCAGACGCTACTTGTTGTATTTTTAATAACGCTTTCTTTTGTTTTTAATGCTAACTACGAGTATATTAAAAGTTTCACACAGTATATAACCCATGAGAAAGTGTTAGATTGACGGTAAAACATGTCCCCTATTCTGCGGGATCGAAAAATTTTGAAGGTTAAAAGTGGGTGTTGAAACACCTTTGCTTACATTCATGGGAAGACATGTAATTGTCCTTATATTTTACTTCTCCGGGAACTATACTACTTGATTTAACGCGTTATTTTTTGCGTTAGTTATTTTATTTAAGGAGTAGATATATTGTTGAATTGGCAAACTAAAGGCAGCGGAATTAGTTAATCTGACAACTATACTGTTACGTCAGTACTATTAGCTTGTCGGTTATACCGTCTTACTTTTAGATTAGCGTCTTGAAATTTGTAGGTATATAAAATCCCACAGGACAAGACCTCCTTTTTAAATGACTTCAAAAGGAGGTTCACAGTTTGACATGTATGTTTGTATGTTTATAACTTTTTCTTTTCATAAAACCTAATTTGGATGATACTTAATTTTCAGTTAGGTACTATACTTTAAGAACAATAAATTATAAATGGGGTGCGGAACAAAAATGTAAGTAAAACGAGGAAATTTTAAGACTATAGATCAGGATCTAGAATTTTACATTTAATTTTTAATTAATATGGTAGCTTTTTGAATTTTGTTTTATAAACAGCTGCTATTTTTGCATTATATTTAGTGTTATAGACAGTTTAAATAATTCATTTTTTAATTGTATCTTAACATCACGTATAACTACTTTCATTTCCAAATATATTATCGAAAATTAATTATTTATAACGCCTTATTGGATGATTTCTTGTTGAATATTTCAATATTTACTTAATTATTGAAGATGCATATGGTTGTAGACACCCGTGTTTTTTGAGAAAGCAATATTAGTTACGGGCTTTACCAGTTTTGGCGCCGTGACGATGACGTGACGCTACAAAGAACGGAGACACAAAACCGTATCGCGTAAAGGCGCTGGCACTGCCGCCAAGAATAAAGTCGTACCAAAATTGGCACCATTTAAGTTACTATTGAGTAATATTTGAGAGTCAAGTGCCCGAATGAAATAGGCATATTTACTATATTTTGTAGGCCAGTGTAATAAAGGGCTGCAATGAATGCAACGTGTTGCATCAGAATGCTCCTTCTGAATGCTTACTCCTTGATACATTTTATCCATAGACTCAAAAGTAAACATTACTAAACACCAAAGAGGACCTATGTAATTACCAGTCCTGACTGACTGATCCATCAGAGCCTAGCCTAAACTTTGAAAGCCGTATCTTTTATGATATGGATGCTCCACTGAGGAAGAATTTTTCGGTCGGTAGTTTCCGATCAGAAGGTTGACTTCTGAAATGAAGTCGGCCTCACGATCGAGAAGTCTCAGCTTCTCGTTGTCTTACCGACGTGAACCTACTCCTAACACATGCAATTGAGCTTAGCTGGAAGAGTTTTAATAATACTAGCAATTAGCAACAACTTTAAAAAGAACGGAATTGTCCATGAGAAGCTGGGACAGTGAATATAAAACCGATAGCTCAAAATCCAACTGATAGATAATACAAATAACTTCCTCCGCATCGCGTGTGCCAGTCCATTTGTGGTATTAAGGCCAGCACACACAGTCGGGCGTCTATTATAACGGCATCAGCGCCAATTTCGCTGTTGTGTAACGTACTTGTGCTGTGGACTTGATATCGTAACTTTTACATCATGGAAGCGTCAACGTTTTTGATCTCTATTGTTTTTTATAGCTTTAAGGTAGCAAACTTTGGCCTTGTACTCAATTTCAATGTGTCGCTCGCGTGGTGCCCCTACCACGGAAGAAGGGGTAGGATAAAGAAAAGTTACATAGCTGAGGCGTATGGGTGTATGATACCAAGATCCTGGAGGCAAAACAACCTCACCTGCTAACCGTTGTCTATATACACGAACCATGTTGTGCTACTTCTGACCCCTTCATAACTCGAAAACTATTTAATTTACATATATGACATTTGGCACATTTATTAAAGCCTTTTAAAGCTTGTTACTCAAATAGGTATTAACACCGATATATTGACGTTTGAAAGCCAGTATTTCTATGACCGACTCACTGACTTATGTATCTATCACTTCCAGGCATATCCAAAGGAAAAAAACATATAACTGAAAATTATTGATAACTAGCTGTTGCCCGCGGCTCCGCCCTCGTGATATTTAGATGCCGTAAGTAAGTAGCCTATGTGTTATTCCGACTGTAATCTATCCCTGTACCAAATTTCAGCCGGTTTCGTTCATATGTTTGAACGTGATTCAGTAACAAACATCCAAATATCTTCATAAACATTCATGTTTATAATATTATGTAGGATTAGTATCAACAAAGTAATAATAAATTTAAGTATCAAAGTAGGTTAGAATATACGGTTATTTTTTGATCGTTTTAATCCCGTGGACAGGGTATAAAAACTTACACGGAGTACATGTTATAAATTTCGCTCCAAGTCAAATTACGGCGTTATGGAAGTTCTATAGTAGAAGACAACCGCCTGCGTGTGCGATAACCTCCCCCTTCCTGACTTTTTAAAAAGAAAAATATTTTTTAATTTGGCCAATTAAAAATAAACAGATAAGGTGTAAGAAAAACTGCAGATAAGTCACTCTATTTATTTTCGAAGGTACAAGAACATACAGAAAATAGCACAAAAAAGGGAACGTTACAACGTTAACCTACGTTAATGTGGTTAACGTTACAACGTTAACCTACGTTAACGTTGTATCGTTCTATGTTCCTACGAACATAGAGCAATTTTACAAATAACTATCAATATGGGTGCCAAGTTCTGTGTAGAAAATCCTAAAATTTACTTATACGAACCTAAAACATTCTAAAATAAATTGATATAACAATTTCTTGTTTCTTAGTGCTACTACAATATTTTCTGTGGCGTAGCGATAGTGCATTCGACTGCTACGACAGGGGCACGGGTTCGATTCCCGCTCGGTGCAAATATTTGTATGCATGTATATGTCTATTTGCTTTGGTCTGGGTCTATGTATAATATGTGTGTATTTACAAAAAAAAAGTTCGGTATATAAGTATGTTTATCCGCATTCTGGAGCCCATAACAAGCTAGTTAAACTATGCTTAACTTGGTTCTAGAAAGCGCTGTGTAGAATGTCTAGAATATGTATTTATATTTATATTTATTTTAAATTCTTAAATTTTAATAGACCTTCACGCCTCCAGTTCCATAAAAAATTCATGATAGGCTCGCAGACTGGTAGAGTAGGTCTAGGTAATATTCGGAGACAAACAGATAAAGAAATAACAAAATATTTTCTTCAAGCAGACGAAAACAACACCTATAAGGTGCCACGCAATGAACCTAGAAATGCAAAACGAATGGTTGACCCTAGGTGAATTTTGTATTCCCATAGCCTTAAAATGGCGTACCATAATATACGACTGGTCACCGGCCTTACTTAAATTTTACCTAAATGCATTCTAGTTGACCCTCCCCGACCAAAGCAATCTGGTCAGATGGGGAAAAGCCACAGATAAAACATGTAACTCATGTGGTGAAGCAACTGGTACGGCTAGGCACCTACTAGTGGGTTGTAAAACGCTATTAGACCGGGGTCATTACTCGCGCCGTCATGATAAGGTATTAGAAATCATACGTGAGGCTGTAAGTTTGGCGGTAGCTAGAGCGAAAAAAGGATTAACCACAAACCAAAGAAATGACATTGCGTTTGTAAAGGAAGGCTGCTCAAAGAAATCACCTCAAAAGCCATATTCAATTTTGATAGCTGCCGTTGACTGGACAATACACGTAGACACGTATGAGAAGCACTATAGGATACCGAAGGATGTCTGTGCCTCATCATCCAGACCCGACATATTCCTTTTCTCACGATCGCATAAGCGTGCAGTGCTTGTAGAACTCACAGTACCGTGGGAAACTAATATACCTAAAGACCACGCTATAAAGACAAACAAATACTTTGATTTGACTAACGAGTTAACCAAAAACGGCTACGTGGTTAAACTCTACGCCGTAGAAGTAGGAGCAAGGGGAATTCCAGCTAAATCCCTGTACAACTTACTTAAAGACCTCGGATTGCCAAGAGCTTCAGTAAGCTCTTTACTAAAACGTATATCAAAAGCGGCATTGTTTGGATCTTACCAAATTTGGATAGGTAGGGGGGGGGAACACTACTGACGGTGGAGGTGAGCGCTGATGCATCACAAGGTGGCCACCCTAAACCTACATCTGGGTCGCAAGTCCCAGTCGCCGTCATGGTGTTCCTCTCTGTACCACGCTATGGACCCGGCGACCGCACGGTGAATCCATGGAGTGCTGAGAATCGGATCTCTACAAAATACAATTATTTCACTTGGGATGTAATTCAAAATTAATATTTGACTTGGCCCATCACTTCGATTCCCGTGAATATAATTGAGTATGAAAATGTTATTCAAATATGCTGATTAGTTAGTTAATGAAAGTAATATGATCAAGTCGTGAGAACAGTACCCGCTTAAAAGCTATTTGCGTTCTATTACATAGATTACAGTTTGTTATAAACGCGTTGTGGTCAAAATATTCAATATATTCTCGATTTTATGGAGAAGCACATTTTCAAGTTATTGAGTTAATATAATATAATATAAATATCGTAAGGCAAAGTACACAACGCCATCAAGACCCAAACTAAGCAGAGCTTGTCATATGGGTTCTAGAATGCGGATACACATCCTTAAATGCTTAAATAAATACATATTATACATATAAACATCCCAACTAATGCAAAGAGGTCGTCTAAACAGTGGTTCAATCAGATATGGCTCAAGAACTGGTGTTGTTGTGTCCTGCTTTTCCTTCTCCACTTCACACGATCTTGGGCTTACATGGCCGTGAGAAAACTGGTGATGATGATGGTGATGTTATCCCTTACGACATCAAACGTCCCTCTCTTGTCAGGGAAGTTGTGTGATCAGACTTTTACTATCCACGTAGCCAAACGGTTGCCACAAAACGTGGCTGCACCAGCGAAGGCGACACTCCTGCATTTTATCTGCGATGTCATGGACACGAAGGTTGCCCTGTTACCTATATACCTATACTAACTGTTACCCGTATTTTCCCCCGCGTGGAATCTGATCCCATTACCGCTACCCATGGGACCCTATTCCTATCCACAATTCCATCATACATCATTTTAGTCGCAACACAAACTCGCAACCCACTATTTTTTTATATAATTTCAAAGTTGTAAAGAAACTCTTCAAAATCGCCCTCTCCGCCTTGAACAATATTCTGTTCATAATTTTCGGTCTCTTATATTTTACAAATCGAAAATACCCGATGTACCGTATAGCATGTATCTGAGTGTTGCATTAGGGCATAGTTGAAAGCGAGTCTTGTGGTCTTTTTAATTTACCCTTAACTAGAACATCGAACCAGCGACCTCTCATACAGCAGTATATCGCTTGACCAACACGTCAAACAACTCATCAGCAATAATCATAGGCAATAATAATATATCAGTGAATAATTTAGTTAATGATAAAACCACTGACAATAAAACAACCTGAATTGTCTATCAACCGCTGTCACATCAATCAAAGGCATAAATGTCTAAATACAAAAGCGGTCTATAATTACAAATGATTCGTTTAACTTGACAGAACATTCATAAACTGTTTTGCAATTCTAGTTATCTATAACTAAGGAATATGAAACCAAAAGGAAATGCCCATAATCTCGTTAGTAAAGGAACTAGCATAGCCAAGCTCTCGCATTTATCATTAATCTCGTCACCACACAAAACGGTTGACAACTGGATTCTTTTCTCATAGACATTACATATTGCCCAGCAAATCTAGATATAAATGTCAATTTAGAAGCAATAATTTGGACGTTCATAAGTGTTACTTTGTGGCCTACATGAATAACATATTTAAGGGACGTGATGGGTTATTTTTTTCAATAGCGAACAAGACTAAATGTTATCAGCTAATAGCGAAAAACGTTGCCAACTATGTAGAACATCTTCATAAGTGTTACTTATTATTAACATAACGTAACTTCACGAGTGTATCCCGAAGGGGTAGGCAGAGGTGTATTACACTTCTACGATTCGCTAGATATATTTAGGTCCGAATGTATTAGGGGGCGAGCCTATTGCCCTCTACCAGGCACATTACTAAGCGAGCGATAATCAACATTTTTAATACACACAACTACGTAAAGTCAGGGGCGTGTGCCCGGGGCGACTGGGGATCGAACTCGAGACCTCGTCTCGGCAGTCCGTTTCTTATTATAGCTTGTAAATGTCAGTTAGTAGCCAATCACGTTGCGAATTATGTCGAACATCCTTACAGCGTTGTGAGATTGTGTAATCTCAGATCTTCATTTGATATTCTGTGTCTATAACAGTTTAAAACAGATTTATGAGGCGATGATGTAAGGGTAACCCGTTAAGGGTCAATCTAGGTGTACATATATGTATAGGTCAGATTGATTAGATTCTTAAGAAAAGCCAGGTCATGAATAACCGGCGAGCATGTATGAAAATAATTTATGAAAGCAGAAGAAACGAAATGTTAGGATCGTAGTAAGTGGAAGAATAGGGTCTCTACCTACTCCAATGGGAAAGAGGTGTGACTGGGTGTTCCTTAGGTAACTAATACCATTTTCTCATTTAATAATGGATGTTTTCTATCTTAACTATTACAAGTCTCCATGAAATACTTTACATCTCTTCCCGTAGTGTTAAATCATTTGCATAAGGTGATGTAACTTACATTGTAACTAACTTTAACTTTATCATATACATAATAATATACCCTAGATCTACTGCAAAAATACAAAGAAATTTGAATCTTAAACAGTTGGTATAGAGTTGTCTACGTCTGTAGTTAGAATTTGTTTTAAATATCAGACTTGACTATTATGGAAATGCTTGCGCTAAAAGCTCTTACTTGTGGAATTCAAATTAAATCACCTTATATAAGTCGTAAGGTGTGATTATCCATAGTGCAACTCACAATAAACTTTAATTGTTATTAAACGTTAGTTAACTGAAAGGAAAATATGTTGACATCTCAGATACAGAGTAGGCTAGATAACCATCAGTTCCAGCGTGTCGCCATGGTACTCGTCTAGCCTAAAACTGAATAACAACAGTGAAAATTCGTGCAAGTAAAACTTGTTTTCCCGTATTACTTAATAAAATTAGCATGATGTGATAACGCAGTTTAAATTTAATTAAACGCGTAAGAATTCATCAGTGATGTCAAGCCTGAGGGAATGCAGTGCAAAATCTTTCCATGCGTTTCAATTCTTCTACTTTAGTCTATGTACAAACTTACCGGTCGATTGTCTACATAAGATTGCTGAATTGTGCTGATTGACGCGTTAAGATTATAACTATTGTATTAACGGTTAGCATTATCACCAAACGCAAAACTGCAGACCACTATTTCAGCATCAGTGCATGGTTGACATCTGTACTTGGATTGATGGACTTTATTCTTTAGACGTCACTTAAAGCATATTACCACCCAGAGCGGGGTGAAATTTGATGTGTCCTATATAAAAAAAAGCGGCCAAGTGCGAGTCGGACTCGCCCATTAAGGGTTCCGTAGCAGCAAGTCACATAATAATATATTTTTTTAAATTTTTATATTTAAGTTGTTTGAATGAACATAACCCCTTCGCCGCTTCGGTATCCGAAGGGACATCCGCACGAAAAAAAAAAAAGTTAAATTGCGGTTTACGATTTATGACGTATTAAAAAAAATCTACTTACTAGATCTCGCTCAAACCAATTTTCGTTGGCAGTTTACATGGTAATGTACCTTTTTTTTTTTTTTTTTTTTTTTCGTGCGGAAATCCCTTCGGATACCCCCCCGCGTGCCAGCGGGGGCGGTTATGTCGGGCTTGAACCGACTAAAACCGCACGCCGTCTCGGGTCTACAGACGCCGGGGTGTAAGGTTGCCCATAGAGCATATCCCTCGCACCCCGACTGACCCTGGGCCATCTCCGGTTTCGAGATGGCCCCCTCGGGTTTGGGAACCACGGTGTCCCCGTCTTGCCCCGGTTTGGGGGAGGGGCGCTAGTCGCCCCACCGTCCCGGCCTGCTTCTGCTGGGGTGACAGGTGGCCTCACCCGCCACCCCCAGGCCTGCGCTCATGGAGGACGGAGGTCGTTAAGCGACCTCCGGCGCCTGAGTTGCCTGCGACGCGCGGCGAGCAAGTTACGGGCTCGGCGGACCGGGAGAGTTCTAAGTCTCTCCCGGGCGCGCTCCGCCACCTCCTTCGCGAGCATTACATGCTCGCAGAAGGAGGCGGCGGCGGCCCACGCGCTCGCGCTCCGCACCATTGCCGCAATCATGCTGCCGAGCGAGAGGACTCCCACCCCGATGGCTGCCACGAGGTCACGCCTCGGCGCCTCCCACGCCGGGCAGTCCGCCAGCGTGTGCAGCCCTGAGTCCTCGCTCGCGTCGCAGTGATGACACTCAGGCGTTGGCTCCTTCCTGATCCGATGCAGGTGGTCCCCGAAGCACCCCTTCCCTGAGATCACCTGCGTCAGTCGGTAGGAGAGGCTTCCGTGTCGCCTCTCCAGCCAATCCTCCATGATGGGCCTTACCGCCGCTATTGCGGCGTGCCCTGCGCTTGGTTGCCCAAGTCGTTCCTTCCACTCCACCACGATGGCCTGGCGGAGCTGGGACTGCACGGCCTCGATTTCTCGAGGCTCGGGGTTCCATCCCTGCTCCCGCGCCTCCTTTCGCCACTGGTACAGTTGCGAAAGGGCTCTCGCTTCCAGGTCCCATGGCGGAGTTCCGGCAAGGAGACTCGCCGCCTCGAAGGAGATCGTGCGGTACCCTCGGATGACCCTGATGGCCAGAACTCGCTGCGGAGCGCGCAGCATCTGCACAGTTCTGGTCCTCAGGGCCTCCGCCCATATTGGGCACCCATACAGGGCCATGGACCGCACGATCCCCGCGTAGAGTCTCCTGCAGGAGTCATCGGGCCCCCTCATGTTGGGCAACAGCCGAGCCAGAGCAAGAGCTGTGCCCTTCAATTTGGGGGCCAGACTTCGGATGTGCTCTCCGAAGTCCCATCGGCCGTCGAGCACGAGCCCCAAATATTTCATTTGGGGCTTGATGCCGATGCGATTTCCTCCCACGATGAGACTGGATCCCTCGGGTGGCTTGCTCCGAGGCCCATGGAAGAACAGGGCCTCGGTTTTATGCAGGGCCACCTCGAGACCCAGCCGCCGGATCCGCCTAACGACTTGGGCAACCGCGGTCGTGGCCTTTCGGGTCGCTTCGCGGTACGTCGCCCCGCACGCCGTCACGAGCGTGTCGTCCGCGTAGCACGTGACGGCGGCACCGCCTACGAGCTCACCGCGAAGCACCCAGTCGTATCCGATGTTCCACAGGAGCGGCCCCAGGACCGATCCCTGTGGAACACCGCACGACATTTCACGCCGACCGAGACCGGTCACTGTTGGGTAGATGACGGCTCTCTCCGTCAAATACGCCCCGACTATGCGGCGGAGGTAGAGAGGCACTTCGTGATACACGAGCGCCTCCCTAATGCAACTCCAGGGCAAGGTGTTGAACGCGTTGGCGATGTCCAGGGACACCGCCAACATCACCTCACCCCGGGCTACTGCATCCTCCGCCAGAGCCCTCACGCGCATGATGGCATCCACGGTGGAGCGCCTCTGGCGGAAGCCATATTGGCCATCCGCCAGGTCCGGCCCCACTCTTGAGAGGTGCTCGACGAGGCGCTTCGCAATTACTCTTTCAAAGAGCTTGCACACCTCGTCGAGCAACACTATGGGCCGGTAGGCGGACGGCGAGTCCGCCGGGCGCCCCTCCTTTCGGATGAGGACCAGTTTCCCCGTCTTCCACAATTTCGGAAACTGGCCCCGCTCCAAACATGCGCTGAGAAGCCCTCTCAGTCGGGGCTCGAGAGCGTCGTCGACTAGAGCTAGGACCCACGCTCGGCCTGGAATGCCGTCGGGTCCCGGGGCGGTGTGTTTGGCTCTTAGCCTTCTCACCGCCAGCTCTAGTTCTACCCAAGTGACCTCGGGCACGTCGTCGTCTTCCACGTCGGGCGCCATGCGCAACCGAGGCGGAGTCATCCGCGGTGGAACATGTTCCACCGCCCGCGCTGGGAACAGGGAGCCAACAACTCCTCCGAGCAGATCCGGCTGGAGACACCGGGTTAACGGCGGGGCCTTGGGGCGCAGCTTGCCCCTCACCATCCGGTAGGGCCGCCCCCAAGGGTCCCGCTCCAGCGTCTCCAGCAGCTCGCGGAAGGCGTCCCGTTTGGAACGCCTTATCTCCGCTCGGAGGGCTCGTCTGGCCTCCCTGTATCCCTCGTACAACTCCGCCTCTCGGGCCTCCGCATCTGCGGGGCGGCGACGCCTCCTGCGGAATCGGGCCCACCGGCGGTGCGTGATCACGCAGCCCCGTCTGAGCTGCGCGATCTCCGACGACCACCAGTAGACCTGACCCCTCGGATTATAGGGCGGAGCCCTAGGCATCGCCGCGTCACAGACACGGGTCATGGCCTCCCGGAACCACTCCGCCTCATCGTCTATGCAGACAGGCCTGTCCGGCGCAGGGGCCCAGGCCTGTACGATGGCGGCTTCCAGGAGGAGCTCCCGATCAAGTCGCTTAAGCGCCCAACGTGGCTCGGGTGGAGCCGGTGCAGCCGGCGCGTCGCTCGCAGGGGGGGACACGTCAAACCGAATGTATCGGTGATCCGAACTTGTGTCCTCCCCCAAAACGACGCGCCAGCCCTGAACACGTTGCGCCAACGAGGGGCTCGCGAACGATAGGTCCACGATGGAGCTACCCCTCGAGGTCACGAACGTGTCCACGGCTCCCCGATTTAGGAGGACTAGGCCGAGTCGTGCGGCCCAGTCCACCAGTGCCCTGCCTCTATGCCCCGTCGCGCCCCTTTCGTGTCGGGAACCCCAGGCATACGACCAGGCGTTGAAGTCCCCGAGCACAAGGACCGGACGGGGCTGGCAGGCATTGACGACGACGGCCAGCTGACGGAGCCACTGCTCATATGCAGCTTGGTCTCGGTTCGTACATGGTAATGTACCTACATCATATATTTTTTTAGCTTTATCATTCTCTTATTTTAGAAGTTACAGGGGGGGACACACATTTTACCACTTTGGATGTGTCTCGCGCAAATTATTCAGTTTAGAAAAAAATGACATAAGAAACCTCAATATCATTTTTGAAGACCTATACATAGATATCACACACGTATGGGTTAGATGAAAAAAAAATTTTGAGTTGTAATCTTCGTTTAAATCTAATGTAATGTAAGTATGGGCACCCCCAAAATTTATTGTTTTTTTTTCTATTTTTGTATAAAAATCTTAATGCGGTTCACAGAATACAGATGTATTCTGTGAACCGCATTAAGATTTTATAAGAACTATGATATTGAAACTTGGTAAGTAGATACTTACCAAGTTTCAATATCATAGTTCTTATAGTTTCGGAAAAAAGTGGCTTTGACATACGGACGGACAGACAGACAGACATGATGAATCTATAAGGGTTCCGTTTTTTGCCATTTGGCAACGGAACCCTAAAAATGCTTACATAACGTTTTGGGTGGTAGAGGTAGGCAATCTAGGCATACTTGCATAAAGCTCACTCGGGGATTTAAGTCTTTCAATTTCTACTGAAATGAAAAATGAAAATATCTTTTTATTTAAGTATTAAGAATCTACGAAGTTTTTTTTTCTCAAGATTTTTTTATGAGAACATTTTAGACTATTTTAATACAGTAAAGAAGTGAAAGTGTGAAGTAGTTTTTGCTAACAATGGCAACATTAGCACACGGTCATGCTGTTGAAAAGGTCATTGAGGTACATCGCTTGAACTATGAACTGTGCTAACAAGGTAGTTTGACTATTCAGAAGTTAATAAGACAATAAAAATCCATTACTTGTCTTTGATATTAAAATCGGGTAAGAAAGCGCAAGTTGAATTCGTGTTGAAAATGTTACTATCATAGAACTCTTAATAGTATGTCTCATTAAGTAAGAGTTTTATGGTTACCATCGATGATTACTTTGATGTAAATACGTCTTCAAATTTGCTTCCATAGTAGGCGGTATTTTAGAAAACTAATGATAACGAAATCATGGGATACAGGTTGGTGTTGCAACAGTAAGTGTATTATCTATATACAAATTAAATTACATGGCTCTATAGCCAAAGGATCAGAGTGAGTCGAGTGCGGATTCTGACACCTCGCGGGCGATGAAGAGGTAAGTGCCGACGTCATATTTCTGATATCCATACCTTGATTTTTCTGACAAATTATCTCAAGAACAAAGTTGGCACCATGTTTCCTCAGAACATAAATGAATAAACAATGTAAGCAAATGTATACGGTATAAATACCTAATGACGTATCAACCGCAAATATTACACAAAAGGACCATTGTAAACAATATCTAAAGTCACCTTGTTCTCAAACTGTCATGTCAAGGGTTCGTTCTGTTATTGCTCGGATTCTTCTAAAGTAGTCGCGTTTAGTTGCGGTTGTACGGTCAGTTCATTAATCTGTTTTGGAGGATAGGATTCTTAAAAGTTATTTAAATATTTAAAGAGTTTATTTTGCCATTTGGCGTTCATATGTGTTACCTACATTAATTTTATTTGACGTTCATAAGTGTTACTTAGTGACTGGAATTAATTATAATATTTTGAATTATCAACTAATGAATGAATAAATATATTCGTAATTGAAGATTCTCCTTTCAATAATTGAAATCGGATTTAGCTGAGTGGCCAGTTAATATTAGGACAATACCAGGACACACATTCTCGAAACAATTGAACTAAAAGATAGATGAAATAAAAAGAACATCTCCTTTATATTTCTTTGTAGCAAGAATTTTAGGTTCTAATCTTTATTTATTCTCTTTTAGTTTTTTAATTAAATATGTTGTTCTTACTTTGTAATACTTTTTTCTAATTGTTGTCTAGCAAGCACTTTATGTTGATAATAATTTTCTGTCTGGCCCTCAATGTAACTAATTTTATTTGGCAGATGCTATCGTCTTATCTATCCACCTGTCAATTGTAGAAAGCAATTAATATTATACTTTAGTCTATGGGTAAGTAGATTACTCCATGTATAACTGTATGTTCAATACAGAACAAAAACAAATAAAATAAGTGCTTAAACTTTAAATAATGTAATTTATTCCTTTTACAATGTTTGGTATTGATAGCGCTAGTGCAAAATTGGTTGAACTGAGGTAGGTAGTATATAACGAATAAAATGATAACGATGATTTAGAAATCGTGTCGTTTGCTGATCCCGTTATCGAATAGAATACTTAACATCAAAAATATTATATAAAACTAATAGGTGTTAATATAACTTAAAATATTTAGCTTATTAGGAATAAATTCAATAAATAAATTATTAGATATAATAAAATATACGCATGTCGGCGTAGACACTGTATGTTTTGTTTGTTATTGAAATATAAGTTTGTGGTTTTAGGCAATTGTTGTTAAATAACTCAAGTAAACAAGATTTCGAAATATTTTAAAGTTGCCGACAATGAGCCGGATGTAAAGAACACAAGTATCACCCAAAAACTGAAGATCGAACGTTTCGTTAGAAGTTCAAATTAGTAAAGACACGAATGCGGCAAATGAAAAAACAAACATGGTAAAATAGGACATAAACCTGCGGTCCAACTTATAGCGGAAACATCGAAGCTGGCTTACGTTAGACGTAATTAGTATCTCATTACACTATATTATTTCTTTAATAGCTGTAGGGTAGTTAAGTAAATTTAATTATTAGGTGCTATAAAGCTATTTAAAATAGAATATTACGGGAGTTGAAAGTTAACATATATGTTGGTTTTCTTTATGCCTATAATATATTCTGTAATTTGTTGTTTCCTATGAGGCGACGTCCTAATACGAAATGATTACGTTATAATGGCAGGTTCGGGTGAATTTGAGTCGTACAAATCCGCTATCAGACGTACTGATGTTGAATAAATATGTATCCTCAAACTTCTCATAGCCATTCACGTTCGAGGATATGCTCTCGCGAACAAAATGTTTGATCGCATCGTTGATTCACGCGATGAACGCGAAATCAGTTTGTCACACAATCAATAGACGATGCCTAGACAATTTTTCATTAAAATGAATTAATATTTAACTTTTGTATTTTCTCTTTTCAGAGCATGCCGCCGCCCGCTTAAGGCATGAGTGGCCGCGGAGCGGGGGGGCAGCGCTGCCAGCTTATATTGCAGCGTTGCCTCGCGATACAACTCACCAAGCCCGGCAACGCGCCAGATGACTTTTGGATGTATGAATCTGGATATCTGCTATTTCAGGTATGTGGATCTAATAAATATAGAAGATGTTGTCACAATAGAAAGCTCAACGTGATAAGGAAACAGCTGACTCATACGTGTTTTTTTCTGGCTTCTCAAATGGTACCAATATCTTGATTTGATTAAATTGTTACCAATCTTCTAATAATACAAATCAATATTTGTTTCTTCGTCTTATATGTGCTACCATACCATTCATCCATTGTGATGAAATTTGATCAACGTCTTGCTTAAAGTTGCGTGAAAGATGTAGGCATAGTATAATTAATTGAAGCCGGTAGGTGGCACTGCGATGAGACTAATCATAAGTTTTTTTTACCATACGTAGTCGGTACGGGTCAGCTAGTATCGTTAATTTTTCTGACTAAAACTCCTGCAGAGACTGCTGAAGAGTCTTTATAACTTAGATCTAAGGCGGTGTAAAACGCTTATTATAGCACTTATACTTTACAGATAGTTACAACCGACAACACGTACTTCGAAATCTGTACAACCAATTACAAACAAAGCATGTGTTTACGTATCTAGCAGCTGATGCCATGTTGACGGGTATAAATCACGGTGTATAAATACTATAGATCGATTAGGCCGTGCGTTTGGTAAATATTGTCATTGGTACGATGTATTTTTTTAACGGTTTTAAGAATGGAATCATAAAAAATGGTAGGTTAAAAAAGGAATCGAAAAAAATGGCAGGGATAAAAGTTAAGACGGTATTCAAAATTACATGTAATTACTTAATAATAGTAAATAAATGACCAAAAGCTAAGTATTTCATGAGTAGCAGGGATCAATAACCTCAAAAATTAATATCAATCAAGTTTTTGTATTGTGGTGTTGGATGCCAGGGCATTTTCTTTGTTTGACTTCATAGATATATTGTTCGAAGTTTGGCTGAGTATATATTTTTTGTACTGATTTACAATTATATCCTACTAATATTCTAAATGTGAAAGTTTGGGAAGATTTTTGGATGTTTGTTACTCAAACGCGATCTAACGGCTAAACTGATCTGGCTGAAATTTGGTACAGAGATAGATTATAGTCTGTAATAACAAATAGGTAGGTAGTAGTCGGTCTGTAATAACTGTAGTAACAAATATTTTTTATTCAATTAATTTTTTTTAAGCATTTTGTATGCTTACTTTTTTCTAAAGATTTAGATCGGAAAAAGAGAACATCTAGAATGTCGCCTTAAGACGTATTAATGTATCGGAGAATTTCGAATATCTGGGACGTGTCTAGGTGGCTCAGTTGGTCAGAGCATTCCCCCTGGCCTGGAAGGGACTGGTCGCGTGTTCTAGTCCCGTCCTAGATGTTCTCTTTTTCCGATCTAAATCTATAGAAATATTTTTTATACTTGGAATAGGGTCCCATGGGAAGTGGGAACGGGATTAGAACACAAAAAAATATTTTTTGTAATTCTTGTCTGTTTATCTGTTTGTTCGCGATGTACGCAAAAGCTACTAAACGGATTTCGATGTGGTCTTTTCTATTAGAAAGATATTGGTCAGACTTAAAATCTGCCGTATGTTTAAAAACAATTTAAGTTGCCGATAGGTCCTTTCTTAAAAGTCAGGAACTTTCTATTAGAGTTCCAAAGACACCAGTCATATATGCAGTGGAATAAAAAAAAATACCTGCAAGAATAACAAACGGGTACAATCAACCAATACCAAGATTCAAAGAAATCTTTAAATCACAAAAATAATTTTATCTACCATGTGAAATTCGAACCCATAGTAGTCAAGGACCTAAAACTAAGCCACCCATGCAGTTGAATACATCGTTGCATCATAAATTTTATACCATGCACCGCCCTGTAGCTGGAAATTCTACCATAAATTATCCAGAAGTTTCCAAATATTATGTAAGTAGCGCATTTACATCTGTTTACGTCTCACATCAAACACCACAAAATATTCAAATAAAACATTACATCTTTATTTACCGCAAAATACAGAGCATAAACATATTAAAAAGCTACTAAAACCGCTTTGGGCATAAACTTTCTGAAGGCAGGTTTAAGGACCAATAAACATTCATTAATTGCAGTTGGTTACTTCCTTGTACGGATCAAAGGACGGACTAAAATATAGAAGCCGTATATGGCAAGACTGGCTTGGCAACATTAATTTAGTTCGAGTGAACTAAATTACTAATATTGCTGGTGCATACTGCAGTCCACTTTGATGTTATTTATTAGTAGTAAATAATGAAAAAACTTTTTTTTTTGGGATTTTATTAGGAATGAAAAAGACTTTTTTATTTGGTTTGGATTGATACTAAAATATTTACAAACCTTTTTTACGTTGCAATATGGAATACATGCATCAATACTTAATTGAGTATGTTCAGTGCTTAGCTAAACTTAGCTGTTGCTTATGAGTAGTTTTATTTTCCCCAGAAGACAATGTTAATATATTTCATGTTTTGTTTATTATTTTATCGAAGGTTAAGGCGATCCATAATTTAAATTTGTTAAGCTACTTTTGTCGTTGACTGTACATCATGTCTTTCCTTCACGATTGATGTTAGTTGTAACATCTTATGTACCCAAACAATTTGTTCAACTCATAATTACTGGCGTTAAAGACGAGTAGCCATGATTTTTTGCCAGATACTTTTCCCACAGGTTTTAACAACCTTATTGCCTTGCGAATTTGGCTGAAAATGATTATGACGGTCATAACTGTTACGTTTGAACTTTTTAAAGATGTAGAAGCATTGATTTTGAAGTTCATAATTCTTACTTTGTGACCTTTTTGAAGACTTAAAAGCATTGATTTTGACGTTCAAAATTGTTTATTTGTGACCTTTTTTTAAGGCTTAAGAATGTAGGCCGTGACTTTTTTGCATCAAAAGTACTTGTATGAGACAATCTCTTTTTTTAAAGTGAAGTCACGTAACGTCCTTAGGAATATTCAATACCCTGAATACGTAGAACTGATATATATTCGATGTCACGAATGTGGAAATTTGACAAAAAAACCTCTTTTTTCTGTGGCAATATTTGAATATAGAAACGCCACTGGATTGAATATTGAATACTTGTTGAAAAAAGATATGGCCAAAACAGCCTTATCCATATTTACCTAAATTGATTAAAAAAAAAAAATTAAGACCAAAACTGCCTATCAGAAGAATTTTGAAAGAAGGTTTGATAAAATTGATAAAAATTGGCTTAAGTAGGCATAAATATGGTGTCTAATCGAAACTCCATATAGAAAAAAAATACGCCAAAAGTTTTCTTTTTTCCGCTAATTCACATGTCAGATAACGAATCCAAAGCTTATTTTTAATAGCTACAAAAATATAGTATGCAAGTGTATACAACTGACCTTAGAATAGAAATCATATTGTCATAACATAATCCGATTTTAAATAAAATCGAATTCAATCATGTTCATTACTGAAAAAAAAACTACAGTCACCTTTTTCTACTTTTACCTATTCATTCTCCATTGTAAGCATATTAATGGTATGCATCCGTTAGTACTCGGTAGTATTTCCTGTCTTCATTACAGAAATACGCAACGTACGTTATGTATATAACTAGACTGGTTGTACGAAACAAAAAGTTTGATATCGCGAAAGACCATTAATGAATATAACTTTTTGATGCTGTCATACGCTTGCCTTTACAACGCTGTCTAAAATTATTAACTCATGTATCTAGTTACTGCTATGACTTCTATGTATACTAGACTGACTGTTCAGAACGAAAAAAAAACGGCCAAGTGCGAGTCGGACTCGCCCATGAACGGTTCCGTAGCAGCAAGTAACATAGTAATGTTTTTTTTTTTAATTTTAATATTTGAGTCGATTGAATGAAAGGTAAATTGCGGTTTACGATTTATGAAGTACGAGGGTCAAACTGAAAGTTCTTAGAACTGGCCACTTATAAACAATATAATAAAAAAATAATTCTAAAATTTGAAAATAGAACTCTTTGCCAATATTACTGAGTATATATTTCATTCATTTATCATTTGTTTTACGATTTGGCGGCAAATTGAAAATTGTCTGTGTCACGTTAACATGAATTTAACACGAGAAAATTTTCGTGCAATGATTTTTTATGACTTTCGATGTCATTTAAGTCAACAAGAAAGTTATGATAGATTACGATTGGCCTTTCACGATGAAGCCCCATCTCGTGCGACTGTTTACAACTGGTTTAATGAGTTTAAACGTGGTCGCACTAATCTCACTGACGATTTACGTGAGGGACGGCCTTCTACGGCGACGACTGAAAATAAAATCTGTGTTGTGCGGCGTATGATAGAGACTGACAAAAGAGTGACCTATCAGCAGATTCGGACAAGCTTAGGCATCGGTATGAGTCAAGTGCACAAAATCCTCCACGAACATTTAGCGGTCAGGAAGCTTTGCGCCCGGTGGATACCTCATAATTTGACTGAGGCTCAAAAACTCCATCGTGTGGATTGGTGCCGTAAAATGATTGAAAGATTTAACGGAGGTGACTCTAATGCTGTGTTCGACATACTAACAGGTGACGAAAGCTGGATTTACTGTTATGATCCTGAAACCAAAAGACAATCTGCTCAGTGGGTGTTTCCTTTCGAGGAGTTGCCAACTAAAGTGAAGAGAGATTGAAGTGCGGGAAAAAAAATGGTGGCCTCGTTCTTTGGAAGGATAGGTCATTTCGTAACAATTGTGTTAGAGGATCAAAAAACAGTTTCTGCAGAATGGTACACTACCAATTGTTTGCCACTTGTCTTGGAAAAAGTTCGAGAGAAACGACCTCGCAGTAGGATCCTCCTTCACCACGACAACGCCTCGTCGCACACCGCCAAGCGAACGATCGACTATTTGGCGACATCAAACGTTGAATTACTGGGTCACCCGCCGTATAGCCCCGACCTCGCGCCTTGTGATTTTTATTTATTTCCAAAAATTAAAGAAAAACTTAAAGGAAAGCGGTTTATGAATGCTGAAGAAGCGGTGGCTGCGTATCGCGATGCCATTGAAGAGACCCCTAAGGACGAGTGGGCAAAGTGCTTTTCCCAGTGGTTCCATCGCATGCAGCGGTGTATTGACGTGAATGGACAATATTTTGAAAAGATATAATAAAACTAATAACTGGCTAATGTAATCAGTTTTTGATTTTCTAAGAACTTTCAGTTTGACCCTCGTATTAAAAAAAAACACGACTTTCTAGATCTCATCAAACCAATTTTCGGTGGAAGTTTACATGGTGTACATCATATATTTTTTTTAGTTTTATCATTCTCTTATTTTAGAAGTTACAGGGGGGGGGGGGCATACTTTTTACCACTTTGGAAATATCTCTCGCGCAAACTATTCAGTTTAGAAAAAAATTATATTAGAAACCTTAATATCATTTTTGAAAACCTATCCATAGGTCACGTATGGGTTTGATGAAAAAAAAAATTTAAGTTTCTGTTCTAAGTATGGGGAAACCCCAAAAATTTATTGTTTTTTTTTTTCAATTTTTGTGTGAAAATCTTAATGCTGTTCACGGACTTTTGTTATAATATTTTGTATTCTATAATAGTCAACTTTAGTGCCACTTTTTGTTGCTGTCATAGCCATAGAGTATATTAAATTTATTTTATACAATTTTATATGAGATCATCACCTGACATCTGTAAAGTAGTGTAAGGGCGCCAAAATTATGAATCTATGGTGCGGTGTCAAGTACCCCTCCCCAGTTCCCGCCACACCCCCGAAATGTGACACACTTTTTGTTCTGAACTGCTTGTCTAGTATACATAGAAGTCATTGAGTTACCGAGTCCCGTTCCAAATTTGAAATTCAAAATTCATTCCCACCTCACCCAGGAAACGCGGCACAATTTTTTTCTAAACAGCTCGTCTAGTAGTAGGTAAAAATCAATGACTTCTATGTAATTAGACCGATTATTCAGAACAAAAAATTGGTATAAATTTTCGGACACTACTGGACACAACTTTGGCGCCATATAGAAGTCATTTATATAAATAGAAGTTATTGGAAATATCTACAGATTCTACAGGTAAATCGTTGACTTCTTTGTAGGTATACCGCAAGACAAGCAGTAAGTATAGAAAAATAATTGTGTCTTAATTCGTGGGTGGGATGGAATGGGTGCGGGGGTGAAGTGATATAATAAATCAATACTTACTATACAGGGATTTTTTTCAAAAATTAGCCTTGCACAGGAGGTTCGGACTCGGTAGTGTAGTAATCGATTAACGAAGTAAAAATAATAAATTATTAAAATTATGTTTTTCCTTTTTGTTAAAAATTTACTATTTAAATCCCTAAAACTAAGAACTTGTTGATGCAGATGTGATTAATGATTACAAATCAAATCAAAATATTGTATAGTGTGACGGTTGCCGCTAGAGATAGTGGGTTATGACTTATGAAGTTATGTACGACCGCGCGCATTTTTAAAGTCATAAATCACGTACTTTTTAAATATTTTCCAATGAATGTAATTAAGTAATTATGAACGATTTCAAATATGTCATTTTTTAAATAACATTATTTATGTCTAGAATGTCATAAAAAATTGGCCACTCTTTGATAAATTTCCCTGTAAATAAATAGGAAAACACTTAAAATCTAAGTAAGTAGCTAAAATATATAAATAAATTCCATTTTGTAGAGCGTTCTCCTTCTGTATATATTCTTCTTATGTGACATTTTTTAAATGTAGTTTACTAATGCAAATCAATTGCACAGAGTAATACAAGCTCTTATTAATCAACGTGGCTGAACTGGCTGACGCCTGTGCATTATATTTCTGTAACGTAAAGCCTCGTAACGCGATACTGACCGGTCAACCGAGACAAAGTTCACACATTCACAGGTATTATCATACAATCAAATAAATTTATATCTTATTGTGCTCATTATTAAATGCAGTTTTCATTGTAAATTAGTTTTACTTCACAATATCAAGTGATAGGGGTACTATCTAACATGCTGTCTGTACTAGTTTTCATTTCTTGTGAACTTTTTTCATTAGATCTGATGTCTTACGAACGGGATTAATATAATATTAAATTACTTTTTAATTATTGCTTTCACAGAATTTCGATTTTAAGTTTTGATTCAAATAATTGCCACAATTTAGTTTCATATCAATATCATCTTAAAAATGACATCCTTCGATTTAGGTATGGTGTTAGTATATGGTGTCTCAGTTCCTGGGTGAGGTGGGAATGTATTTCGAATTTAGGAACGAGACGCAGAAACTATGTGAATGCATTTGATTGACATCTAGCTGTATAGGCATAGTGCGCCTTTATGTCATCTGTATATATATATATATATATATAATCTGTAGGTATGATAGCAACAAAAGTTGCACTTTGTTAGGAGTCCATTAGTGGTACTAAACAATACCAAATGTTTTATCCGTACAGCCAGTCTAGTAGCACATATCATAGAAGTCAATGCAGATCACAGATATTGTAATAATTTATCAAGTCTACAGATGACAGTTAAAAAACTTCAAGTGTCCAATTCTTTTTGTGTCTAGGTTTATACTCTTCGGTTAAAACAAGGGTGAGAGTAAGCTATTGTGTCTTACTTAAAAAAAACTTGTTAGAAAACATAGAAAGTCGTATTTCTGGAAACATGTAAAAGTATTTCATGCGTAGGTCGGTAACATCTAGATATTTCACATATGCACCTACATAAAAACATAAATAGCATGATAGGAATCAAGAAAATTTTACGCGGTAGTTTATAGTTTTAATTTGATTCATAAATATTATGGCAAATATAAGTGACCTCACGTCTTCGCTACTTGGCTTCGTAGAAAGTTCTATGCGGGATGCGGGGTCATGGCGCGCATGCGCGGCGCCTTTGAATCGTAATGCACGTAAGAGGTGAAAAGGTCTTTGTTTTGAGTCTAAATTTAAAAATATATATAATACCTACGCGTTGCAACTTAAAACGGGGTAAACTTTGAATTTCCGGGTAACTTTGATATAAGTTTTACTTGTCACTCTGTGGTATTGTTTAAGTAATGAGTTGATTAATGTTAATCACGCCACTTTTCATAATTATTCATTCATTCTAATATTATAAACTAGCTGATGACCGCGGCTCCGCCCGTGCGAAGTACCGGTTAAGTTTTTTTGTTATATTTTTTCAATTGCAATCAAACATACGACAGATTTTAAGAATGACCAAGACTTTTCTAATGGAGAAAGCTGCATTAAAATCCGTTAAGTAATGATTGCATCCATTGCGAACAAACAGACAAGAATTCAGAAAAAAAATTTTAGGCAGAATCGGTCATTTAACATAACCCAAGTCTTTTTTAAATATCTCCTATGTACAGACACAACAAATTAACAATTAAATACATATAGATAGTTAGGTATCGCCTCAAAGTAAGATTACACGTATTATCGAAAGTAAGTTACACTGAAGTACCTAATGTGTGCTAAGGCGACCAAAGTCATTTGAGGATTTTTATCTTTACAATGATTTATGAACCTCAATATCTTGTATCCGAGATGACAGCTTACAAAAATATTACTGCAAAAACGGATATAATATGACTGACATTATTATTAATTTTTGTAGACGTCTCATCGAAGTATGAGACGTCTTTGAGAGATTGAATTAGGTATTATTATTAGCTGACATTGAAACAGGAGAAACGACGTATTAGTGATTTTTTGTTTTTTTTTAACATGAATTATTGACGACTGTAAGTAGCTCAACCTCCCCTGTGAATGATGCGAAAATGCAAATCAACACATTGCATAAATCAGTATAGCAATAATTTACTTAACAGCTAAAGAAAATGTTGTCTGAACTGCCTTCATCTAGGCCACACTTACAGAGAGATGAGTCTCGTACAACATCAATTTTATTGAATTCTTTTCTGTTGAAAACTGTCATGTGTGTCAAAATCCTTTTGTCTTTGAATCGTTGTCTGTGGACATCGTCGGCGCCGGCGGCGGCGTGCAATTTCCGCTGCAGTCACCCAGACTGCGCAAATAAAATGTGAACAAACCTAATATATTAGTGATGGTGAATATGCAGAAGTATCTCGTATAATACAGTACTTAATAACTATACTAAACGTCACACTTTTAACTGAGCGAAGCTCTTCAGAGCTTGGCTCTCTTTTAGACGACTCATGTATTTCGTTAGACCATCTTCTCCTCCCAAACGGCAGAACCGATTCTAATGAAATTTCACACAAGCAAAGATGTTACTGATGGGAAGGACATAGGCTAGGTAATTAAAAATTCATGTGCACCACGGAGGAATAATCACCGAACAAAATTTTCAAAATCTGATTCCGCAATGATGGTCAAGGTTTCACACAGGTCAACACACAGCTTTGGCCACAAAATGCATAACTTTTAAAGTGGAGTTGATCCAAAAAAGAAATTTTGAAATCCAGCGTACCACCGAACAAAATTTTCAAATCAGTCGGGGAGCTTCGCTCAATTTTTGCAACAGCAGAATGTATTGCAGACCTAATTTACTGGTAGTGATAATGTGTTGCAGGAATATGATAAAAACAGAGATTTGGTCCAATTTCCAATTTGATTTGATCAAACCACAGAGGATGTTAATCATTTTTCTAAACAAATCTAGTGATTTGATCAAACTTCGAAATGGGTCAGGGAAATGATAAAAAAACACGTCATAAGAAATCGGGGCGGTCATACAAAATACAAATCTATTCTAATATTATAAAGGTGAAGAGTTTGATTGTTTGTTTGTTTGGTTTTGCTGGTTCGAATTGAAAAAATATTTTTGGATTCGATAGCCTATTTATCGAGGAACGCTGGTTATATATAATCACGCTACTATCCAGGGAAGCGAAGAAGTCAACAAATCGGGCAATTTTCCATATATTATTGTAAACCTAATAACGGGGGATCGAAGTATGTCACTGGCGAAATCGCGGGGGACATGATCATATAAAAAAAAATAACATCGTTACTATTGACTTTTTTTATTCAGTGCATATTTCATTTTTGGGCCTAACCAAAAGTTTAGTATTGGTCAGTTCTTATTCATTTCAATTAAAAAAATATATACTGCTTATGCGAAGAACCACACTCCTTGCAATGGTACGCAAACATAAAAAAAAATAAAAGGTGCCAATTTGAAACGTCAAATTATCTCAACCGCCATTAATTATTGTCCCGTGACTAAAATGCACGTCACCTCAAAACTCTAATTACATCACCCAATTATTACTATTGCTTTTCACAAGAACGGCTTTGAACATTACTTATCTATTTTTTATTAAGAATTAAATAATTTTACGTTAATGGGAACATTATTTACGCTTCAAAATTGAATTATTACGAAAAAAATGGCGAAATGTATACATCTGACATTGACATTGGTGAAACACAATGAAAAATTGTAACTTAATTAGGTGATAATCGATTATTATAAATACGACTGTGAAGGTGAATTGATTTAAATATTTACAATATTATAATTGTCACGTAATGTTGCCTTAAATAGGTAAGATAATTTATCCACGGAGAAACTGTTGAATTTATTGTCAAGGAAAAGTGTCAACAGACCTTTTTTTTTTTTTTTTTTTTTTATCGTGCGGAAATCCCTTCGGATACCCCCCCGCCGGCCAGCGGGGGTGGTTATGTCGGGCTTGCACCGACTAAAACCGCACGCCGTCTCGGGTCTTCAGACGCCGGGGTGTAAGGTTACCCATAGAGCATATCCCTCGCACCCCGGCTGACCCTGGGCCATCTCACCACTAACAGCATCGCTCATCCTGTCTCCTCTGAAAGCAGAGGAGTACGGAGAGCGATGTGTTCCCGCCACGTTGGGTATTGGCCGACGATCAATGCCAACCCTATGAAGGGGTGAAGGGGAAGCCATTGACCGCCGCCCAGGGTGTACCGGCCGCTCCGATTCCGTTCTCCCCGGACTGCAGCGGGATCGGAATCGGAGCGACACTCGAGGAGGTTACCCAACACACACCCCAGTGTCAACAGACCTATAAAAATAATTTAGTGTAAAAAAAACACAGCTAAAATTCTCTGTCTGATGTCATACTGTGGCAGCAAAGCTTGTAACTTTTTAATATACCAATAATACACATACTTAACACAACGCTATCTAGACCCAAAGTTATTAAGACATAAAAGTAGGTATATCAGTTACTTCGTTGTAACTTTTCCCAAGAAAATCTAACTATAGAAAATAACGTATAATAGTAACGGCCATAGTATGGTAGTTTCAGACCTAACAAGATATCTTTATTAAGCACTAGCTGACCCGGCAGACTTCGTACTGCCTCAATCGATGGCAAACCTTTTAAACCTTCGCTAGACCTCCACAAATAATTCAAGACCAAAATTAGCTAAATCGGTCCAGCCGTTCTCGAGTTTTAGCGAGACTAACGAACAGCAATTCATTTTTATATATAAGAGAAGAAGATATAAGATTGGTGTCAGTGTTGGTGAAAAACTTTTTAACTTATACTCATTTATAAATGCAGGCTGAATACAAAGCGCGAGATCTTACAATGCAATTAAAAACAAGCACTACAAAATTGAGGTGAATGTCTGTCCGAAATAAAAAAAAATCAATTTTCTAAATGAGAATAATTATTTACAGACCTTTTTTTTTTCGTGCGGATATCCCTTCGGATACCCCCCCCCCCCCCCGCCGGCCAGCGGGGGCTGTTATGTCGGGCTTGAACCGACTAAAACCGCACGCCGTCTCGGGTCTGCAGACGCCGGGGTGTAAGGTTGCCCATAGAGCATATCCCTCGCACCCCGACTGACCCTGGGCCATCTCCGGTTTCGAGATGGCCTCCTCGTGTTTGGGAACCACGGTGTCCCCATCTTGCCCCGGTTTGGGGAAGGGGCGCTAGTCGTCCCACCGTCCCGCCCTGCTTCTGCTGGGGTGACAGGCAGCCTCACCTGCCACCCCCAGGTCTGCGCTCATGGAGGATGGAGGTCGCTAAGCGACCTCCGGCGCCTGAGTCGCCTGCGACGCGCGGTGTGCATGTTGCGGGCTCGGCGGGCCAGGAGAGTTCTAAATCACTCCCGGGCGCGCTCCGCCATCTCCTTCGCGAGCATTACATGCTCGTAGAAGGAGGTGGCGGCGGCCCACGCGTTCGCGCTCCGCACCATTGCCGCAATCATGCTGCCGAGCGAGAGGACTCCCACCCCGATGGCTGCCACGAGGTCACGCCTCGGCGCCTCCCACGCCGGGCAGTCCGCCAGCGTGTGCAGTCCTGAGTGATGACACTCAGGCGTTGGCTCCTTCCTGATCCGATGCAGGTGGTCCCCAAAGCTCCCCTTAGATCGCCTAGATCACCTGCGTCAGTCGGTACGAGAGGCTTCCGTGTCGCCTTTCTAGCCAATCCTCCATGATGGGCATTACCGCCGCTATTGCGGCGTGCCCTGCGATTGGTCGCCCAAGTCGTTCCTTCCACTCCACCACGATGGCCTGGTGGAGCTGGGACTGCACGGCCTCGATTTCTCGAGGCTCGGGATTCCGTCCCTGCTCCCGCGTACAGTTGCGAAAGGGCTCTCGCCTCCAGGTCCCATGGCGGAGTTCCGGCAAGGAGACTCGCCGCCTCGAAGGAGATCATGCGGTACCCGCGGATGACCCTGATGGCCATCACCCGCTGCGGAGCGTGCAGCATCCGCACACTTCCGGCCTTCAGAGCCTTCGCCCATATTGGGCACTCATATAGGACCATGAACCGCACGATCCCCGCGTAGAGTCTCCTGCAGGAGTCATCGAGCCCAATTATTCACATACCTACCCACATACAATATGTTGATTTGCAGTTGTGCAGCATACACATGGGGGTTTGAGCAACTTATAGTCGTCAAAAATTCATGTTAAAAAAAGGATTTAAATACACTAAACTCATCTAGTTTAAGTATATATTTTGTGTACTATTTATTATTTTTACTATTATTACTATTAACATTGTATTTTCTAGTGTACAATATAGAATCACACATTTTTGAACTGTATTTTGCATATTATTTACAGAGCTTACTCTATCGAATTTAATAACTAGCATTAATAAAATGATGAAGAAATGAATGACATATATTAAAATTATTATTATAATAGCAATGCACTTTCATGTCTTCAGTTTTCATTTGCCAAACAAATACAATCGGTTGAGTAAGCTCTGTAAATAACACGCAAATGAAAAAATATATACCTAATGCTTTTTTAAATCCTTTCTTTTTACGTATTCCATCGCGATTCATTTAGAGTTATTTTATTTATTACCATCTATGCCCCGCGGCTTCGCCAGTGACATTCTCCGAGCCCACGTATGATGATATCACGCTATTACCCGGGAGAGCGGAGCAGTAATATTAAATGTCAACAAATCGGGCAAATTTTTATATATTATTGGGACATTTATAAATTACGGGCATATATGGATTACCTCCCTCCACTAGGATCCACAGTTTAGATCCACATATTTGAATCTTTGGATACTTTTCACTATTTAACTACAAAGCCACCAAAAAGCTACTAGCTTGCTATCGAAATCCAACTTTCCGGGCTAGTGGTTTTGGCGCTTCTGCGTTAGGTTAGGTTAGAACTGTGACCTCAACAGAGCGCGAGCCGAGCGAGCACAGCGAGCGTGCCGCGGCAGCGGCCGGCAAAGCGCCGGAACCAGCTAGTAGCTAGTTGGTGGCTTTGTAGTTAAATAGTGAAAAGTATCCAAAGATCCATCCAATCCGTGGATCGGAGCGGATATAAAAGTATTCAATGATCCACATGTGGATCTAAACTGTGGATCCTAGTGGAGGGAGGCTATGGATTAAATGGGTGCCACAGGGGATTAAGGTATGCCATGGGCTACCACAGCTAGTAATTACATAAGCCAAATAAGTAAAACAAACATCCAAAGAACAAACAGAACTATGTGTTTGAAATTCAAAAGAATGAAAAGCATTCTTTTGAATTTCGAACGAGCCCAATCGTAACCATTTTAATGAAACAACATGAACATTATTTACGTAATGAATATGAACTTCTGTTCTTTTACTTCTCCTTACAAATCAGTTTTACTAATAAATCCGATAAGAATCTCGATCAAAGGTTAAAGTTTCATAGCAATTGTTAATATAAGCCATGATTTGTCATAGTTTCAGTTAAATTAACCGTGGTTAATACCGTATTGTGAACGTATGCGATAAACCATACGTAAACTCGTGGTTAAGACTTTCCAATGTTATATGCGTGAGAAACATTGCGTATTTCTTAACAAAAAGGTTAGGTTAACGTCTTTTACTGAATCATTGTGGTACCTCATTGTCTAATGGAGGGAATAGAGTTCTGAATTTAAAGTTTTATCTGATTAGTAGAATTAGCGAGTGAGTGCTATCGACATATTTTCGGTTTTGATGAAGACAGAAAAACTTGCCCGTTTATTGCCAAATAAATTCGCCCACTTTCTTCGGCTATCGGTACCTTTTTTTTTTTGTGCGGAAATCCCTTCGGATACCCCCCCCCGCCGGCCGGCGACCTTTATCTGGGGCCCTACTAACTTCTATGGGGCCCAAGCCAACCTCACTTGTTAACCGGTACACCTGTGGGAAGAGGCTCTGGCGCAGGTTTTCCTCTCGGGGTTGGGAGGTCAGACGGCAGTCGCTCCCATAAAGCATAAGCCAAACCCAGAGGAGTAGAAGGAGTAAGCGGACATATGGAGGAGTATACGGCTCTTATGAGAGCGACTTCCGTCTTACCTTCTAACACCGGGAGGATAGCTTGCGCTAGAGCCTTGTTAGTTAATATGCAGGTGTACATGACAGGTGGCCAATGCCTGGCAACGTTCTTGGGGAATTCCTTTCTTAGGGCATGCCTGATTTCCCCCGTAATAGGTACCCGTGCCGGACCCGAGGGGGTCATCTCGAAACCGGAGATGGTCCAGGATCAGTCGGGGTGCGAGGAATATCTGGCCGGCGGGGGGGTATCCGAAGGTATTTCTGTACGAAAAAAAAAGGTACCCGTGCCGGACCACCATGTGGTTTTAGTCGGTTCGATTCCGACGTACTCGTAGACACTTTACCACTAGCCCTGATGAGTTGGTACCCATGAGCGTTTACATGAAAAAAAAAGTAGTACCGGCCAGCAGATCTTGTTGTCCTAACAAGATCTTCGAGGCTGAAACCAATCCATATACCCTCAAATAAATCCATATGTGTATAATAGGTAATTTAGTCGACTCCTTATGCAACATTGGTAGAAGTTTCACTTTGTGTTACGGTTAAAATCGATAATCGAATCGATCATAATCGATATTAACATCAATCGCCTCAAGCCCTTACAACAGGGTTGTAAAGGGCTTTGATTACTAGTTATAAAATGTTACCGATTAGTATTTTATTACTTACAACATTCGCTGCAATATTCGCTATAACAACTTTCTTTGACAAATTCTGTAGATTGACACTCGAAATTGAATTTTAGCACATGGTAACAAGCTACAAATAGCCTGTCTCACTCGAATGTGCTGTCAAGAAACCGTCAAAATAACTCATCGCAATCAATTTGTTCTCAATTACGCAGTCCGTAAAATTCGTGTGTTGTACAATAGAAATAATTGCTTACGTAATAACCCTTTCTATAAGAAAACCAACTTGTTCTATTCAATTCGGTGGTTAAAGTTTGATACAAAAATTGTAGCAGCTTTCGACTTTAATTAAAAAATAATTAAATTATAATGTTCCGTATAAGTCGTGGAGCTACCGTTTTTGTTGACTTTCCTTGTCTCGAGCAAATAATAATAATACTACTTTTTCATCTTCTGAGTCATCATCATCAGCGTTAGTATCGGTTAGATCCAAAGTTTGTCTTTTGGAGCCCAGGGTCCATTCTCCTCAACCCGGGTGCGAGGGAAATGCCACCACGGCGTTTGAAGATCCGAGACGCGTGTAGTCTATTCAGGTCCGACGTAACCACCTCCGCTGGCCGGGGGGGGGGGGGGTATCCAAAGGGATTTCCACACGGCAAATAAAGGGTCCACTCTCCTACACCTTCATTATTGGTTTATCTTGGCTTTTTCAGAAGCATCTGCCACCTGGCCCTCAGTCTCGATAAGAAAGCCTGTGCTATTACAAAAAAAAAAATGTTTTTCTTTTCTTTCTTTCTACTAGATCGCAGGTGGGGTTGTTTGGGCTCTAGACATTTTTTTGGGCCCCATACAGCTCAACTTCTTTGATTTACTTTATAAAAGATGTAATTTTCTTTGGGACTTTCCGAATTATCCCCGAGGTTGGGATGGCGTTTTTGTGAATCTCTATTCTTGATTCTCGTGCACAGGAGTAGGAGTGTGGGCGGTATTAACTCCATTGAATATAGTCCCATTAAAATGACTTCCTCTCAAATAGGAGGCGGAGTCAATTTCACTCCCAAGTAAAAGTTTAAGAGGAAGTAATAATTTATTACTTAAAACTAAAGTACAAATTACATAGCCATTACAAAAACAATTGGTAAACAGACTAATGAGCGATTATGATATTAAAAAAATGAACATTATTATCTATGGGTTGTACCATAATATTTAAATGGGCGCCGACAACCGGAAGCAAAGTCATCAGTTTAATTAGTAGTTAGGGCTGTCAGAAATATTTATGAGTTATTATTTCCGAATATTAAATGATTTATTTGAGGAAAGACTTCTCGCCGAATACCGACATATTACGTAGGTCTTTTCCGATGCAGTTTCTAGTACAGTTTCTGAGAGTGCAAAGGGCCTTACCTCCGTCAGTATCGTCATTTCAGCGTTGCTCCCGGACGCATCAAAGACGCGATATCTTTTTTACCTTTTGAATAGATAGTTTGTTTTCTTCAAGTTTACCTCTGTAGGTAATTCGACAATCGCTTGTTGTAAAAATTTTATTTCAAAAAAAAAATCTGGATCACCAGATTTGAAAGTTAAGATTTATTTAACATAATGTAGACAATAAGAGGGTTTTTTTTTGTTTTTCTTTTACGACACGTCAATTTGGCTTCACCTCGCCTGATGTTAAGCCATGGCAAGGCCATTACATACAAGTACCATGTTAACAATGGTGGCACTCAGCTCGACGGCCTCATCAAAAGAGGATTGTCGTCGCAGCACCGCGTGACACCCACCGGTCCTACTAGTGCTGCGACCACAATCCCCCTGCCCGGCTATGCCCTGAGCGCAATCAAACCGACATTGGATTACTATGGAAGGTTTTTCGCAATCGTGCACGGTGGTATCTACCCGGCCGAATTTTGTGACAAATTTGTGTCATCAAATTTCTACCACCAGTAAAATATAAGGGTGCATATAAGGCTGCACCAAGATCTTTTTGATCGAGACAGAGTTCACCTGCAAGCCCGTACACCTGCTGATTGATAGATGAGGCTCCGGTGCAGGTATTCCTCTAGGCCAACAATACAAAAGGAGAAAAAAAAATGGACCCCGGGCTGCCGAGTGCAAGCACTGGATGCGACTAAAATTGGCGATTGGATGGAGAGTAGAAAAAGAAAATTCTAGATATCCAGACCTGGTCCAGGTAGCTTAGTTGATATTCACTGTGGAAAATGAGAGTGTGAGAATTTGAATTTACAATGAAATAGAAGTGACATTGAAATAAAACTCTTTTTAACGGATTCTATCGCGATTTATTTGATGTTATTTTATTATTTATTTATTTATTAAAAAACGTTAATTTATTTAAACTACATAGATTATTTTGTAAATCTAACTAAACTAAACTAAATACAACTAAAATAAAATAAATAATGAAGAGAAACTTAAACCTAAAATGCATCGTGGAATTCCTCCGCATCGCATGCCTCCTGTGGTAACGTGCCCAGAAGACTGGCAGCATTGCCACGTTGTATGGCAATACTTATTCTCTGTGCTAAAAAGAAGCCAGCCGTCTGGTCACGAGAAGCGTCGATCATACGTGTTAATATGATACGTGTTTTATTTTTATGTGTGACATTCGCTCAAACTTCCGAAAATATAAAATAGTTAGAAGTGAGTTATTGTCAACCCTGCGCTCGTATCTTCTTAGTGACCGTAACTTACAAACCTTTTCTATTGCCAGTAAGAGCATTGAATAACAAACGCGTAACTAATCTATAGTAATACTAGTACAGTAACAACATGTAATGGCAAAACTTACCAATTATACCGAGATCGGATAGAAAGCCCCGATGGTCACGATCCGCTCGTATTAACTATTACTGATTATAAGTACCTACACTCACTGTCGAGAATATCATTTTATCTTATATTGTGTGCAATATTCAATTAATTTAATAATAATTTTGGTTTCTTTTCCTTTGTAATCAAGAATGCGAAGTGAAATAAACCTTTCCTTTTGTATAATCTTTTATAAGAAGGTCTTATTTCACTTCGCTTCGATTCGAACGGTTTTGATATTCATTCCAATGAGCTCCAAAGATTGAGGTTAGATTATTTTAATTTAAAATCTATTAACTATAGTTCAAAAATTTAATTTAATTAATAAAATTCCTTGAAGCCCATTGGGAACGAAACTATAAGTTATAGTTATATTTAATTTTAACTTTTATTGTGAAATTTTAAATTGAAATGAAATGGCTGATAATTCTAGTCACTTCACTGGCCAGTCTAGTCCTTTCAAATAAAGATTTTTCGCCTATAAATCATACTGACATTTTTGCAATTTTAATGATTTTATCATAGGTTTTTATCTATACTAATGTTATAAATATTTTTTTATAACATTATCTATACAAACGTTATAAAGGAGAAAAAATGCATTGTTTTTTTGCATATAATAGACTCCGAAACTACTGGACCGATTTCAGAAACTGTTTCACATTACATTATGCTTGAGTAACATAGGCTACTATTTATTCTGAGATCCCCACAGTGTCCGGACTTACGCGGGTGAAACTAAGTAACAATTGAAAAAGACAACACATGTACAAAATAGTGAAGAGAATCTTTCCCTTTTTTTAAATAGGTAAAAAAAACTGTACCTACACGGGATCGAAAACATATCATTTCTCGTAGCAATTAGCAATGCGAATTCCTTAAAACGCGGCGCCATCCATCTTTCTCTTTCTACTTCAAGACCGCTACTCTATCAGCGTGGTATATCGAAATTTGTCCCGCCTAAATAGGTACAGCCTCCCCCCTTGTGCTTCCGACACTCCAATCTAAAGCCAACTTCTAATTTCCATGAAAATCTTCGATGTTGTATTGTGTAGTTTAATGGGAGTTTTAGGAACAACAGCATTGGGGGATAAAAATATATTAACTAAATTACATGACCCATGGCGCTTTCCCTTGGTTTTATGTAACCAATTGTTATGGATTTAAAGATAATGCATAACGGTATTTAATTTTCATAGGCAGTGCTTCACCGATTTCATTATAGCGAGTATTGCGATGGCCTCTTTCAATCAATCTTAACCCTTCCTATCTAGTGTAATACCTGCAGGGACATCTGTATAGAAAGAAGAAAGAAAGGAAACAAAAACCATTTTATTCTAGTGCAACACACAAAATAATAGATGTAAAAGAAAAAAAAAGGTTCCGACGAATTGAGAACCTCCCTCCTTTTTAGAAGTCGGTTAAAAAGTAAATATCTACAAATGTTTCTTTTACCATGGTGCTCCGTAAAAGGAGCCAGTTCAGCATAATGCCGGGCACAAGTACCTTTTTTTTTTATTGTGCGGAAATCCCCTCGGATACCCCCCCCGCCGGCTAGGGGGGGCGGTTATGTCGGGCTTGAACCGACTAAAACCGCATGCCGTCTCGGGTCTACAGACGCCGGGGTGTAAGGTTACTGACCCTGGGCCATTCGCCGTGTCCCCTCTGATAACAGCAGAGGGGTACCTGGAGCGACCCCCCCCCGCGGGCCTTGCAGGCCCGCCATACCCCGACCCCCTCGTGCAATGGGGTCAGCTGGCCCTGAAAAGGGCCGGTTGGTCAGACTCTTGGCCGTTGACGTTGACTTATACTATCGTTATGTGTTCATCATTTGTACTTTTGCGGCTCCCATATATTTAATATGACATGTTTTATTCACCAGTTTGATAATATTAATGACATTAAATCTACTCAAGAGTTTTTAATGAAAATATTTTTTTGGGGTGCCCGGCAATGGACACTTGGGGAGGACACCGTTTGGTCTTAGTCGGTCCGATTTCGGCACTCCCATCCCATCGTTAGCAATGATGGGGTGAAGCCCGTGGGGGTTTCCAAAAGTAAAAAAAAATGTTTTGGGTGTCTTGCCTTGAAATTTGTAAATACTGTGCAAGAATGTAATGAAAAGCAATTAATTTCACGGCAGGTAATATCTTCGATTACTTCAATGGTTCTAAAGAATGTTCACCAATACGAACATAGCTTAGGACGGTTATATCATCTTTACAAAATTCCTAAAAATTTAAATCGTTTTTCCATTTGATTACATTCGTTTAGAATGTGCTTGAACTATCACATTTTATGTAACAGATGTGTGCTTTAATGAGGACCTTTACACTCAACATCAGTAACTAATTCAATTATAAGAATTTATTGATTAGTTTTCCATCGAAACAGTTAATCCGTTTCACAGTAAACCTCTATCGAATAACATTATACGTGAACGTTAAGTCCGCAGTCTGATTCCAAGCACAAGAATTACATAACGAAAACGAAAAAAAAATTGGAATCAGCCACATCTGACATTTGAATCACATAGAAAACCAACCAATTACTACGAGCCAAAGGTAAAGAAAGATATTGTCTTATGACTCAAATTATAGAATTACGTATACGTGGCTTTACGAGAATTTAAGATGAAAGCTTCCACTCAAATGAAGCGTCAATCGTCTTGACTGGGTCAAGGCTGAGCTATATAATGTTTTTTTTTTGTCGGATGGTGAAGGGATATAGAGAAGGGCCGTTTACTACGATATCGACTTCCCTTTTATATGTTTACATACATAACATACACATATATCTACGACTGTATATCCCTGAAGAGCTAGGCAGCGGTTTTAAAATCAGACAAATGTAAGGAGCTGCAACCAATTCACCGAAGATCGAAGTCATAATTTGACGACCTGCGTGGCGTAGCAGTTGATCGTTCGACTGGTACGTCAGAGTTTGCGAGCAGTACAAATATTGGTATGCATATATGAATTGGTCTGGGTGTTTTATATTTTCCATGTTTGTATTTATAAAAAATGTACTTACCTGAGTATGTTTAATCGCATTCTATACCCATAAAACTATGCTCTATTTCTTTGTCTTAATAGCGCTGTATAGAATTTCCTAGAATATTTATATGTATATATATATCTACAGTGTTAGCATCAACTTGCCAAAAACGTGAAGTAGTTACATGTATTTCTCAGTAAGTATATAAAAAACCGGCCAAGTGCGAGTCGTATATGTTGCGAGTTGTTTATGTTTAAGCTAAACGGTAAATATACGGAGTCTATCCTCGCTTTCGCGGACGATTTGGCAATACTGACTCGTAACCCAAAGCAGTGCCAGGACCTACTGCGTAGAGTAGACGATTTCTGTACATGGACAGATGGAATGAGAGCAAAACCTAGCAAATGCTACTGTCTATGTCTGGGTAGGCGGGGTACCAGGTATACTTCATATGACCCAGGGCTTAGTATAGGCGGGGAAAACGTTTCAACTATATCTGAAACCGTGCCTTTTAAATTCCTCGGAAGAAAGATTGACAACAGAGGTTGCACTCCAGCTTTGGACGAATTAATTGATAGTTTCATTATCGATTTAAAAAAGGTAGACCAACAACCAATAAGTAATGTTAAAAAAGCTTGGATCTATGACAATTATTTAACCTCGCGTCTTAACTGGCCGTTTCTTATATATGATATAAACCAGAGCCTCCTCAAAAAACTAGATGCGAGTGTCACGAAGACACTGAAGTCGTGGCTAGGGCTAGCTCAGTCGGCCGACCCGTCGGCACTATATAGATCCGCGAATAATTTTGGAATGACGCTTAAGAAGCCATCAGAACTCTATAAACACCTAAGAGTAACTAAAATGCACGTCTTATCGGAATCTAAAGACGAAATAGTAAAAGTCCTTCCAAAAGATAAAAATGCATCGGAGCTCGAATCACGCCTCCAGTTCCATAAAAGGTTCATGATAGGCTCGCAGACTGGTAGAGTAGGTCTAGGTAATATTCAGAGACAAACAGATAAAGAAATAACAAAATCTTTTCTTCAAGCAGACGAAAACAACACCTATAAGGTGCACGCAATGAACCTAGAAATGCAAAACGAATGGTTGACTCTAGGTGAATTTTGTATTCCCATAGCCTTAAAATGGCGTACCATAATATACGACTGGTCACCGGCCTTACTTAAATTTTACCTGAATGCATTCCAGTTGACCCTCCCCGACCAAAGCAATCTAGTCAGATGGGGAAAAGCCACAGATAAAACATGTAACTCATGTGGTGAAGCAACTGGTACGGCTAGGCACCTACTAGTGGGTTGTAAAACGCTATTAGACCGGGGTCATTACTCGCGCCGTCATGATAAGGTATTAGAAATCATACGTGAGGCTGTAAGTTTGGCGGTAGCTAGAGCGAAAAAAGGATTAACCACAAACCAAAGAAATGACATTGCGTTTGTAAAGGAAGGCTGCTCAAAGAAATCACTTCAAAAGCCTTATTCAATTTTGATAGCTGCCGTTGACTGGACAATACTCGTAGACACGTATGAGAAGCACTATAGGATACCGGAGGATGTCTGTGCCTCATCATCCAGACCCGACATATTCCTTTTTTCACGATCGCATAAGCGTGCAGTGCTTGTAGAACTCACAGTACCGTGGGAAACTAATATACCTAAAGACCACGCTATAAAGACAAACAAATACTTTGATTTGACTAACGAGTTAACCAAAAACGGCTACGTGGTTAAACTCTACGCCGTAGAAGTAGGAGCAAGGGGAATTCCAGCTAAATCCCTGTACAACTTACTTAAAGACCTCGGATTGCCAAGAGCTTCAGTAAGCTCTTTATTAAAACGTATATCAAAAGCGGCATTGTTAGGATCTTACCAAATTTGGATAGGTAGGGGGGGGGAACACTACTGACGGTGGAGGTGAGCGCTGATGCATCAAAAGGTGGCCACCCTAAACCTACATCTGGGTCGCAAGTCCCAGTCGCCGTCATGGTGTTCCTCTCTGTACCACGCTATGGACCCGGCGACCGCATGGTGAATCCATGGAGTGCTGAGAATCGGATCTCTATTTGAGTTGATGGAATGTAAGGTAAAATGGAGTATTAAAAGAAACTACTTACTAGATCTCGTTCAAACCAATTTTCGGTGGAAGTTTACATGGTAATGTACATCATATATTTTTTTTTGTTTTATCATTCTCTTATTTTAGAAGTTACAGTGGAGGGGGAGGGGCACATTTTGCCACTTAAGAAGTGTCTCTCGCGCAAACTATTCAGTGTAGAAAAAAATTATATCAGCAACCTCCATATCATTTTTGAAGACCTATTCATAGATAATCCATACGTATGGGTTTGATGGAAAAAAAAAAGTTTCAGTTCTAAGTATAATTTATTGTTAATTTCTATTTTTGTATGAAAATCTTAATGCGGTTCACAGAATACATCTAATTACCAAGTATCAACAGCATAGTTCTTATAGTTTCGGAAAAAAGTGGCTGTGACATACCGACGGACAGATAGACAGACATGATGAATCTGTAAGGGTTCCATTTTTTGCCATTTGGCTACGGAACCCTAAAAAGCAGTATTTAGTAAACGTTCTAAACGCTAAATGTAAATCCATCAATTATGTTATGTCTCCGCTATTCATGTATTCCCCACAAACCAATGATTGGCACGCGCGTCCATGATAAAAGCCATAAGTTATTAATCACCATCGCTCAGGGACCAACATCACTTGCAGAGAAAGGTGTTATGCAATCATCTCACTGTTTGTTGGTAATTATTATAATTTTTTTCAATTATTATGCGGCCATAGGTCAGCCGTTTAAATTCTTGGTTCTTTTTTTTGATTGATTTAGTGGATGTATGTCTTTGATAAATGTTATGAGGTTTTTTGTATCATATTTTTTCTCACATGTAAGTGTCTTTGTATGTAAACAAATTTTGGAAGTCAAATGTACTTGTGATTGTCGTAACTATTTGGAACTTTGTAAGTATGTTGTGACGTAGTCATTAAGTTATATATAACACATGTACTCGGGGCATTACAGTAATTAGTTATATATAACTTAATGACTAGGTCACAATGAGTGGTAGAGTCAAGCAACAGTCATTGAACTGTTGCGTTCCGTTTGGTGAGTGAGAGTGCCGGAGCCCAAACTCCTTTCCCATCCCCTCCCAAACTCCTTTCCCATCCCCTCCCAAACTCCTTTCCCATCCCCTCCCAAACTCCTTTCCCATCGCCTTTCCTTTACAGGGTCGGCAGCGCGAGTGTGACGCCACTGGTGTTGCACACGTCCATAGGCCGCGGTAACCGCTTCCCATCAGGTGGGCCGTGTGCTTGTATGCCACCTTAGTGGTATAAAAAAGTGATATCTGGATAATAATACATTAATTTGACACTATCGAGCTGATCTGATGATGATAATCATCATCTACATCACAGCGTTTGTCCCAGTTACATCTAAAGCTTGCACTTTGGAGCCCAGGGTCTGCTCTTCTACTCCTTCTCTTATTTAGCTTAACTAGACATTTGTGGGAGCAACTGCCGTCGACCTTATCCCCGAGGGAACAGCCAGCACTGGTTTGCAGGTGAGGTTGGCTTCAACTCGAAGGTTTTGGTGGAGCCCTAAACACCCAATGGAGTTAGAAATATAGATAAGGATATACAACTCTTTAACTGTATTATTAAAACAATTTGTTTAAGTTTTTCCAATACATACATACATAGATGGTATATTGATGGCCTCTGTGGCGTAGCGTTAGTGCATTCGACTACTACGACAGGGGACGCGGGTTCGATTCCCGCTCAGTGCAAATATTTGTATGCATGAATACGTCTATTTTCATTGCGTCTGGGTGTTTGTATTTATAATATGTATGTATTTAGAAAAAAAAAGTATATGTTTATCCGCATTCTCGAACCCATAACACAAGCTAGTTAAACTATGCTTACTGTGGGTCTAAAAAGCGCTGTAGAATGTCGTACAATATTTCTTTATTTATTATAGTAAATAGACTACATATTCACGCGTTTATTTTTTCGTGTTAGACAGACTGTAGACGAGGCGTATAGAACCTTGTTGCAAGTGTCCATAGGCTACGGCGACCACTTACCATCAGGTGGAGCCGTATGTTTGTTTGCCACTTTAGTAACCAACTATAAAGGGAAATTGCGTAGTGACCTAAATATTTACTAAAAATGTATATACTTACCTTTAACATATTTATATTATGTTGGTACATGGTTGGCGTTTAATAAACGCGCTATAGGGGCAGTGAGTATGGGGGTGTGTGTTGGGTAACCTCCTCGAGTGTCGGTCCGATTCCGATCCCGCTGCAGTCCGGGGGGAACGGAATCGGAGCGGCCGGTACACCCTGGGCGGCGGTCAATGGCTTCCCCTTCACCCCTTCATAGGGTTGGCATTGATCGTCGGCCAATACCCAACGTGGCGGGAACACATCGCTCTCCGTACTCCTCTGCTTTCAGAGGAGACAGGATGAGCGATGCTGTTAGTGGTGAGATGGCCCAGGGTCAGCCGGGGTGCGAGGGATATGCTCTATGGGTAACCTTACACCCCGGCGTCTGAAGACCCGAGACGGCGTGCGGTTTTAGTCGGTGCAAGCCCGACATAACCACCCCCGCTGGCCGGCGGGGGGGTATCCGAAGGGATTTCCGCACGATAAAAAAAAAAAAAAAAAAAAAACGGGGCAGTGAGTATGTGTGCTCGTGGCTTTGCTAAAATATTAAGCGGCGGCGGGTAGTTGGTTGACCGATACGAGCCGATGCGACCACACATACGTTTGCGACCTTGAAAGCGATTAAAATCATCTAAAAGTTTTATTTGCGTATTCACTGGATCCAGCACCATCCAACGCATACACTAAGGTATAAATTTATTTTCAGCTCTTCCACTGTTATTAGTAAACCTAAAATGAAGCATTTTTGATTTGTTTTAATTTATCCAACACATACATACATTGGTACAACGCAAATATATAGATAGATAACACTTTATTTCTACATCATTTACAATACATACAAAAGTGGCACATTAGTTATCCTTACTAATATATAAATTTGAAAGTAACTCTGTCTGTCTGTCCACTGAACCGATTTTGCTGAAATTTGGTACAGGGGTACATTAGACCTTGGGAAAGGACATAGGCTATGTTTTGTCGCGATAACCGACATCTAAGCGGGTGGAGCTGCGGGCAAAAGCTAGTTATTAATAAGGTTATTGCAATGTACAAAGGGCGGCCTTATCGCTAAACGCGATTTCTTCCAGGCAACCTTAGGATGGACTGGAATATTTTCACAAACAGGGTTGTTGTTGGGTAGTTGGTGTAACATAAGGAGTTAGCAAACAATATTTCAATTCAAACATTAATAATATTATTTGAATAGTAATTCAAACTACTATTGACTCACGCTTTTATTCTTTCGTGGTTATCCCGACATTGTGTGACGTGACATGTGTGAATTTGGCAACATAGCTAGTTTCCACTATAAGTAGCTTTAAGACAACTTGATTTTGTATTCCGTGCTCTATATACATAATCCTTAGTAATGTTTGTTTATATTTAGCATGTACATCGTTGGAGAATTATCATAATCAAAGGTCGAGGCTCTTGCCTATATAGAGTCCCGAGATATCGGTCGTATTACAACAATGCCATTGTACAGCTGACAGATGGATTGATGAACGCAAAACGATCTTGTACTCGTAACTAATGGTAATAAGTTCGCGGTATGGGAGAGGGGGAGATGATATAATAGTTTTCCTTTTCGATATCTTTGTATAACGAATTTGGGGGTATTATTATAGACTACTAGCTGATGCCCGCGGCTAAACCTGCGCGTGCGGTTATCGTTTTTTGACCATATATCCAGTTCTACTTAACCAATTGCAATCAAACTTAACTTAACTTAAAATCTACCGTATAGATTTTAAGTCTGACCAAGACCTTGCTAATAAAAAAAACACATTAAATCCGTTCAGTAGTTTTTGCGTCCATCGTGAATAAACAAACAATATATTTGTGTACTGAAACGTTCATTAGACATAAATCAAGCATTTTTTTTTAAATAAATAGTACGATATAGATAGGGAGGAAGAAAAATGGGACGTCAAGCCTTCGTAAGAGTAGGTCTGCTGACACTAAACTACGTACTAATTCGATAAGTTTCTAAAATTACATTACATTACATTATTGTGATAACTTACTGATATCAAAGTCATCGGAATGAAGGGTATACTAGAGCCTTTTTTTTCGTGCGGAAATCCCCCGGATACCCCCCTCGCCGACCAGCGGTGGTGGTTATGTCGGATTCGAACCCACTAAAACCGCACGCCGTCTCGGGACTCCAGACGTCGGGATGTAAGGTGGCCGATAAGGCATTTCCCTCGCATCGCGACTAACCCAGGACCATCTCCGGTTTTGATGCCTCCTCAGGGGTTTACGAGCCAACCTAACCGGCTAGCTGGTACACTTGATTAACAGACCAGGCCCTGGCGAAGATGTTACTCACTACAGATTAGAGATGGCTTGGCTTGAGATGGATCACTGTGTCGCTCAATTACATACTGGTCATGGTTACTTTAAGAGCAAGCTGCATTTGCTTATGCTAGTCGAATCACTACTTTGTCAGTACCTATCACCTTATTCTAAATATGACCTAACTACCCATCCTATACTTTGGGAATGTAGTATTTGGGAAAATGAATGTACTGATATGTTGAATAGTCTAAAGATGACAAGTGGAGCAATACCTTATTCGGTTCTCGTATCAACTGGGGTAAATTTCCTTGCATTTAAGCGTTTCTGCCATATATATTATTGGAATCAAATATAACTCATATAGGACCCATTATATTTGTGTCCATGGTGCTCTCTCTCTTTTATAAGTAGTTTGCCTATTTGTGTCTATTGTCTCCCGTTGGCTAAGGAGGGAAGTAGATTTATTATATTTATAACTCCTCTAATTTACTTCTGATTAATTTCAATGCGGGTTCCAGGACAGTTTAACTTTCCCTGGGACTTCCTGGTCCCGAGTGTCATTACTCGGTGTGTTCGTGGGTCGCCGCTGTTGATCCTGGTGTACAGGAGTTACAATAGTGGGAATGAGAGTGGGATTAGTAAAAAATTGTCTCGGGGTGTGGAGTCAGATGGCAGTCGGTCCCACAAAAGCCAAGATAATCGTAATCAATTTTTTTTTAAGCTCTTTTTGTATCTCTTTTAATCGTTAAAGAAACACCCAAGTAATTATTTTTTGATCGACACAATCTCATGCATAGATAAGCGCAGGCTTATACTATTAGACGAATGAAGCATACGTCGAATTTAATTACGCAGTTAGTATCTGTGAGAAGCAATTAGATTAACCATAGAGGTATTTATCGCTGAAGCCACTCTGTTGCCCCTAGGCAAGGATGTATTGTGCATATAGGTGAGAAAAAACACTTTCCCTTTCACACAAGAAGGCGGTTATCAATGGAATGTCATTCAACTGAACGTGAGAAATAATTTCAAACACCAAGAGATCCGAAGCTGAATTATTTTATAATTAGCGAACAAAAGCACGAATCTCAAATAATATAATATAAATGAATAAACAGATTGAAAAGATAAACTTTTGAGTTGATAAATAGATGTCAAAATAATCATTATGGAAGAGAAATCCACACCCTCACTCTTGGTTTGAGGGCCTCAACAATGATACGGACCAAAGTTATCAGACAATTATTTTGATTTCCGATCCAAAGTTATAACATAAACCGAAATCCTGTAGTTTTCATGATTTGTTTCCTTGAAGTAGATCCCGAAGTAGAACTCGACGTGGCGGACGTCGAGTTCCGCCACGTCGAGTCTCCGCTTGTCTGAATATGCCGCATAAACGTTTATATCTTTAGATTGGGTTGACGTAGAAATTTGATTGTATCACAGCTTCAAGACGTTATAGACCTGAGTACTAGATATTCATTTCAACATGATACCTCCCACGCGTTCCTGAGAAAAAAGGTCTTGGCAGACAGATATGCAGTGTTTTTTTTTTGCGTTTTTTTTTCCTTCACTTTATGTTATAAGATATTGCTTCTTGTCAAATTTCAGGATCCTAGCTCAGCGGGAAGTACCCTATAGGTTTTGATGCCCCTGCATTTGGTTAAATTTGCTACATAAACGACTGCATCTTTTGATTGCATTGACGTATAACTTTGATTTTTTCACAGCTTCAAAGCGTTGTAGGCCTTATTATTTGGTGGGAACTTCATCCGATTCATCATTCATCATCATTTGATGCATCCACGCATTCCTGAGAAAAAGGTCTTTACAGACAGATAACCGTACTGACAGAAATACAGACTGACAGACAGGCGGTAAAAAGAATCTTCATTAGGTTTATAGGTGCCTGCTGATTTTGGCACCTACAACTGAAAAAAATCATACAATTATAAGAGACATTGCAACGCATGCCAAGCGTTATCTTGTTAGAAATAAAAATTTCAAACAATAACTAGGCAATTTGACTTCTTGCCAAAACTATTTGGACGTGATCAATTTAGAGTTCGACTGACAACAAACCACTCAGCAGGCGAAGTTTCGATAGTTTCGGAATTAGATTGTATCCGAAGCGAACTATAATAGAGTGAAGTTAGTTTCTGCTCGTTACTAGTAGGTAGGTAATCTAAGTTTAACCCTAGAAGTGGTTTGTGTTATATTATTGTGAATGAAGTTATAAATTGATCTAGATTGATCTAGACTGTTATGCACCTAAAGTACATCAGTGTAGGATGCTTCCTCAAAAACTCTCACACTACAAAAATGACTTCTTTATACTTTTCAGTGTAGAGTGCAACTGAAATAAATTGAGCTGAGCGAGCAGGACTCTTACTTGAAAAATAAGGCATCTTACTACGGTCGCGTGCATAGCGAAGGCCGCGCGCTCGTGAAACTGTTTTTCGATGATTATTCCTCAATGGTACATTGTATTTGAACAGTTGACCCCTCTAGACACTCAGCGATGTCTATACTATCACCATGGCAAATTTGATCAAGATCGGTATTGTGGTTCCGGAGGAGTACAGTCTCGACCAAACGGCTTAGCCACGTATAGCTTCGCTTCGCTCAGCTCAATTAGACAAGTTATTAGATCAAAAATCATGTCACCATTCGGGGGAGAGGCCGAAATGCATTTTTTCGAATTTGGAACAGGACCCAGAAACTAGATTAATGAGTTAATGAATTTGCCTGTTAGAGCAGGCGCTACAGGTTTATGAGTTTGTAGATTCCGAGGACCGGTAATTGATACCGGATTACTATTTCTGAGACCCCAAATAACTACAAAATACATTTTTTACGCGAAATACACGGTTTTTCGCAATTTTCCGGAGATCTAGTCAACTGGAGCTCATTCGATTAGTTTTTTTTTAAATATACATTTTTTATATGAAGTACTTTTTTATACAACTTCAAGTATTTAGCCATTTTTGGTTTATGTGATAATGAACCAAAAATGGTTTTATAGGATTAAAAGAAAACTAGAGGTTGCATAAAACCAATAAAAGGACTGATCAACCAATGACACGAGCCCTTTTAACGATTTGACTTTGTAAATAATCTATGATTGGTTGAATGGGGCGGCCACCGCCCCTCGCACCCCGCGCTTCTCACCAAAGAGACATAAAAATACGCACTGCGCAATTGTCAAGAATTTTGATACCAATTATAAATATAAGTATACTTAGAGAAAATAAACGCGATATTAGCACTATGACATTCATTTTGATGTAATATATTTTAATAAAGTGTAAATTGTGTGTGTGTCGTGTGACCCCAGAATTGGGTCGAGGGGCAGGTGAGTCACGAACTTAGGGTGTGATTATAATCTTTATACGTCTTTACCTATTTCCATATTACTTGCCCACATATTTTCAATATAGGATGACCTATATTTCGTGGAAGTAGTTTGTCACCATTAGTGGTTTAGGCGCAGTGACATGCTCGAGGTTCGACGTAGTGATTACGATTCCTGCTCGACGTGTATGTTCGTACGCGATTGATATTTATATACCGACTAGCTGACCCGACAAACTTCGTTCCACCTTACAATCAAGTTACGTTGGTTACCATATCAGCCGAAGTTATTTCGTGAATGTCTCCTTGCACCCCGGCACACAAAGACCCGAGCGAGACGGCGTGAGGATTTGATCGGTTCGAGTTCGACATAACCACCGCTGCTGGTCGGCGGAGAGGTTAACGTGGCGATTTCCGCAAAAAAAAACGAAAATGCTCAGTTAGGCGGCGACAAATCTAAAAAACTTAAGATCATGTAAATCGATGCACCCGTTTGTGAGTTCATCGCGGTCATCACTGACACGACTATGTTTTATATATATATAGATGTCATCATCATCATTGTCACGGTTGCATCCAAAACTGGAGGTGAAGGGCCGCTCTCCTTCTTTCTCTTGATTTTCTTATCTTGACTTTAGCGGGGGAGGCAGCCGTCTGATCTCCCAACCCCGATTGGAAAGCCTGCGCCAGAGCCTCGTTCGTTTATCAGCAGATGTACCGGCTTGCAGGTGAGATTGGCTTGGGTCTCGATGATCTTGGGGGGGGGGGGGGCTCATAAACACACATAATATGTATCTCATGTGTTGAGTACAGATACAGTCTTAAACTTGCTATTTCCAAAAATAATGAACCAAGTATCATAGCCTATTAAAAATAATAAGGTTAAATCAGAATGAAGCCATCATTTGTGTATTCAGTTACACAGCAATTATGACATAACACCGAGATCGATAAACAATTGGCGTTAGTTCCTTCCGTTCTCCTTCGGCGGCTGCGCGGGCGCAAAGAGAAGGCCGTTGCAGAATTAAAAATTGTATTTATCACTGTCTGTTACTGAGGTCAGAATTGTGCTGATTCATGGACCACAGCGTTAGATACTTTGCGATGAATTTAAAATGTTTTTGGAATTAGCTTTGTTTTACTTTAATTTTTTTATACCTACGTTGCGGTCAGTAGTTACTGATTTTGACATCATTCATACATGGCCTTCTGCAGAAGAGAAAAGGAAGGTAGGTAAAGGAGAAGAAAGGTAAAACATAAAAAGAAAGACCGGTAGTACTTTCATTGACTAAATAAAATGCAGGATATACTTACCTTGACATAAAACTATTTATAGCGGATTCTATCGCGATTTATTTGATGTTATTTTGTATTTTACATTGTTCCCGACGTTACGGTTGCTTTTCAGCATAGGGATGGTTGTTGTCTTGTAGTTTGAAGTGTAAGTTATCTTAAAGTACCCTTCCCTTACCCTTAAGTAAACTTCCGACAATATCATACACTTACCTGTTTAAAGTTGATCAGATAGATAGATATTAAGAGGCTCAGGCAACGGGAGTCAGTCGCTCCCGTCAAAGTGAAGATAACCCATAATTTAGGAGTAGGAGAGTGGATCCTGAGCTCAAAAGCGCATGCTTTAGATGCTACCGGGATCAGCGCTGGGTGGGTGTACAGTAAAAACCGAAATGAAGTATAATATTATCATTAAACCATTCAGCTAAGCTAAATTGTTTGTGCAAGGAGTGGGTTCATGTCGGTAGTGTTATGGCCGAGGCTCAAACCCACAACCTTTCGATCTCAAATCTGAGAACTTAGCTAAGAGGCTAACGCCATTTTACAATTTCAACTCGGACTACCCGCTATAGATTAGAAACTTCAAACGTGATTAAGACCACAAATCGTTCTCCGATATTATAATTCACGCGAAACGTGACTTCACCTACGGTCCCTGGTATGATAATTAATATTGAATTTTTATCAGCTTTGGATATTTAACAATACCACGAAATTTAATAAAAATAAAACTCGGAATGTAGGTCCGAAGAATGTGTTTACTAACTTAATTGAAAACGATGGCAAACATTTGGTTTTATAGGATTTTAAAACTTCAGTGTGAAGAGCACGTCTTGTATTTTGAATGGGGGTTATGGCCAAGGGTATGAGATTTTTGTGGCCTATGCCAACCTGACCTGCAAGTGGTACACCTGCCGATTGACGGGCGAATCTCTGATGTAGGCTTTCCTCTGGAAATTTGGAGGTCAGACGACAATCGCTCCATCTGGTGGACTTTAGGTTGATTTGTTAACTATAAAAAGCGGCCAAGTGCGAGTCGGACTCGCCCATGAAGGGTTCCGTAACAGCAAGTAACATAATAATGTATTTTTTTTAATTTTTATATTTGAGTTGATTGAATGAAAGGTAAATTGCAGTTTACGATTTATGACGTAAAAAAAACTACTACATCATACATCATATATTTTTTAGGGATTTTCTTTAGAAAAGCCCTATTGCTATCGAGTTGTCGTCGACGTCGATGTCGACGTCGTCGTCGTTGCCAATTTTCTGTCACGGTTTTGGGTATGAAGAAGATGAGCTATCGAGTTGCTGTTTTTGGTAATAGATTCGTGCTGGGGTGAACCATTGCAAGATAAAGAAAAAATCGCAAAAAATCGCAAAAAAAAAACGCTAAATCGAAAAACCCTTGTATTCGGCTGAGCTCGTCTCAGGAATTCAACTTGTTTAAGTTTTATTATTCTCTTATTTTAGAAGTTACAGGGGGGGGGGGGGGGAACACATTTTACCACTTTGGAAGTGTCTCTCGAGCAAACTACTCAGTTTAGTAAAGTAGCTGTAACATACGGACGGACAGACATACAGACATGACGAATCTATAAGGGTTCCGTTTTTTGCCATTTGGCAACGGAACCCTAAAAATAACAACAGACATACTTGAAATTCTACAACAGATTATAGTTTTCTTTTTCTCCAAAAAATATGCAGTATAAGACTACATTATTGATTTTAACAAAACAGGTTCTCAGACTTGACTCACCCGTAACAAACTGAGACAAAGTTTTTGTTTTAAAGTGACAATCTTTGTAACACGTTAAACAGCAATGTAATACAATAAACAATGTAATATGCCAAAATGTCGCTTTAAAGTATCGAATTTTGATAATATTGACAGTACAATCTCACAATACATAGTCATCATGGCGTATTTAAAATACATATTATTTCCTGAAAAATAACTAACAGTAGGTACCTACATACTACATAAGTACTCGGTCTCTGATCTGGCTTGTCACTGGCACGATTAGTGCGAGTCGGGCTAAGGCGTGAATTACGCAGGCACGAATATGGCACGGATAAGGCGCGGACGCGACTAAAATTGCAGCTTATCGTACCATTGCCTCCGAGCCTTATCCGTGCCATTTCTGTGACTTATCCTTTCTTTATAATACACGCATATGATGGATTTAACTCTTTTTTGTAGAACATCTTCTTTATCGTACATCGAACTCACAGTTTGATACCTTTACCACAGATTACCTAATTGCCTTTATGTATGTTGTAATGTCTGTTTGTAATATTGAAATAACCGTTTTTTACTACATGTATATGAACAAATATACGATACATACACAAAAATAACATTTTTTTTCAATTTTTGTCTGTCTGTCCGTCTGTCTGTCTGTCTGTTTGTTCCGGCTAATCTCTGAAATGGCTGGACCGATTTTTACGGGACTTTCACTGGCAGATAGGTAATATAACAAGGAGTAACATAGGATACTTTAATTTTAGGTAAAATAATTAGGGTTCCGCGCAAAAAAACTAAAACCCTAAAAATCTTAATCCACGCTGACAAAGTCGCGGGCACAGCTAGTATGATATATCATTGACTAACGTACGTAAGTATGAGATCGTGTGTAAACCAAACTGTTTGGTTCGCGGTTAAAACTGTCTGATGACGTAATTTATTTTATTCTCAGTCTTCATGTTTTATGCCGTTTAGCGATGTTTAAAAATTGTTTCTTTCGTAATTCTATTATTTTTATTTCTATTAATTTGTATTGTAATGGCTTCTTTTGTAGACTGTTAATAATAATATTTATGGTTTTGAAGGTACACATGCTAATAATAGAATAGATCGACGACCTCTGTTGTGTAGCGGTAGATCATTCGACTGCTACGTCGTTCGATTCTCGCTCAATGCAAATGAGTATGACTATTTTGCATTTATCTGGGTATTCTTGTGTGTCTTTTTACTAAAGAAAATACATCTACGAGTAAGTATACTTATTTTACTTTTCAAGAACCCATATTAAGTTCCAGGTGGTTACACTATGCTCACTTTAGGTTTTTATATTAGCGCAACTAGATCATGATCTTCTTCATAACTCCGAAGAGCTACCATTCCTGTTCGGGGTTAAGCGGTGCAAGTACAAAACCACTGTTACCGGTCAAAGTCAGGGGTCGACCAGATAGAGGTCTGTATTAGATCACGATCACTATTCAGAGATGGTGAATCCTCCCGTCTGTCAAACAGGGGTTCACACGGAGAAAATAAATAAGATGAAATGTGCAACACTTTCACTGCAGCAGAACGTTAACTGGAAACAGTATCGCCTTCCTTGGCAGGAAAAGGAATAAAAGGCTTATCTGGGGCATACCTTTTTTTTTTTCGGACGGAAATCCCTTCGGATAACCCCCCGCTGGCCAGCGGGGGCGGTTATGTCGGGCTTGAACCGACTAAAACCGCACGCCGTCTCGTGTCTTCAGGGGCCGGGGTGTAAGGTTACCCATAGAGCATATCCCTCGCAATCCGACTGACCCTGGGCCATCTCCAGATTCGAGATGGCCCCCTCGTGTTTGGAAACCACGGTGTCCCCGTCTTGCCTCGGTTTGGGGGAGGGGCGCTAGTCGCCCCACCGTCCCGGCCTGCTTCTGGTGGGGTGACAGGCGGCCTCACCTGCCACCCCCAGGCCTGCGCTCATGGAGGACGGAGATCGTTAAGCGACCTCCGGCTTAACGACATATCCGGTATCTGGGGAATACCTGGTTCTCTGACCACACCGGCATATATGTCGAAACACCGTGTCGTTTTAATAGTCAGTCCGAGTCCAACATATCCTCCTCGCCGTTAGCTCCAATTAGATGAAGCACGAGGGGTTTTCAGCTCGTACAAACACAGAGAACCAGAAAGAAGCCTAAAATCTTTGAATAGTTGCCTCTTCTTGCCTTGCTTATTAGCCTGGCAGGTCATAACGATAAGTCCACCAATTGTACTGAATATATAGTAATTTAGTTCTATTGTTAGTTCTATTCCTCCTTATCTTCCGAGCCTTCTCCCAACTCTGTTTTGGTCGACTGTTTCAGTCTAACTACAAATCGGCAGAATTTTGGTATTTTCCCGGAAGCGACAGCCATCTGACCTTCAGAACCCATTGGCGATATCGAAATTCTGTAGTTAGACCATTTGTCGTACCTTTTAAGGCTCCAACTACCCGTAACGACTGGGCTGACGACTTAACGTGCTCTCCGAGGCACGGAGGGGTCTCAATGTGTCAGAAGAAAGGTCACTCATCCTAAGGCTGCCTTAGCTGTGTTTCTTAACTTTGTAATGCGTTAACCTACTCGGTTATCATTTAGCCACGAGCCCCTCTTGATGTGCTGATCATAAGGTATAAAAAAAATATAACAAATTACCTACTAAAAAAACTTTGAAATAACAATTTATGGTTCTATACTTCTAATGCTTTTTCTTATTTAAACCAATACCCATGTTCTTAACAATTGATTTGCAAATTTAAAAAAAAGACTTTAAATATTAACTGTAAATGGCTGTACAACAATATCTACATACGAGTTAACTTATAGATAAGAAAAAAACCATAATTTATCAAAATATAGTATGTGTCCTATTAAGAACTTCGGAACCCTAGCCAACGTCATTTGCTAACCAATACTAATGACCGACTGCTGGTGACGAATGAGAGTCTGGCGCAGGCTTTACTCTCGGAGTTAGGGGGTCAGGCCTAACTCCCATAAAGGTTTGATAAACCAACTTGTGCATAGGAGATACTTCTCCTGTAGTCTCCGGGGGTTGATCGTCTACTGACGATCAACCCCCGGGTTCCAACCTGCAAGGTTCAAATATAACCGGTCACTCGGATGAGGTTTTTTTTTCCTTTTTGTATTTAGTTTGACTGCACCCCGCCAGATGGTAAGCTGAGGTGAAGGCCAAAAAGTAGTGGCCACCATTTCCAGAGATTGTCCGTAGAATGGTGGGGCCTACCTAGACGGCCTCAACAGATGTTTTTTCACGCCCCGCTTAAAGAGCCCAGGAGTGTAGGTGTATTGTGGGTAAAGCGTTCCAGTGCTTTATGGTCCGACATATGGTTCGCGATGGTATCGATTACACTGTATGAGGACGACACCTAAGTCCTGCACGTGTCGTTCGGTACAAGAAGGGAGGATGATTAACCAGTACCAAGCAGCCCCGCATTCGGATGATGATGATGATGAACCATCATTTATCAAAGGTTACATAACCGTGATATCACGAAGCCATTTAGTATTATCGTTTTTTTTCTACTATGGTAACAATTATACGTGTTTTTATACATACAAAAAAGTAAAAACAACGGTACATACACGTAATTTTGTTAGCAGAAAAAATTGCAAGAACCGGCTCCAATGTGCACAGACCGTTAAGTTGGAGTCAACAATTCATATGTTTAAGTAAAGGTGCGTCACACTTGTGACGCGCGTTGTCGGCGCAAGATCGATCGCACAACAATGAAGTTAAAAAATATATTTTAGGTCTAGATTTTTATATCTATACTTATATCTATATTATTATCGATAGTAATCTATACTATTAAATAAAGCTGAAGAGTTTATTTGCTTGGTTGCACGAGCTTACTCAGAAACCACTGGTTCGAATAAAAAAAATATTTTTGTGTTGGATAGCCTATTTATCGAGGAAGGTCTATAGGCTATATATTATCACGCTACTACCAAGGAGAGAGGAGCAGTAATCATAAACGTCGATGAATCAGGCCAATTTCCATACACTATTGTAGAACGAATAAATTTTGTTTGGAATACATGGGTACCACGGCGGCGAATTATGCCAAGGGCAAAGCCGCAGGCGCAGCTAGTTCATATTATAAAGTTGAAGAGTTTATTTGTTTGTTTGGTTGAACGTGCTAATCTCAGGCACTACTGGCCAGAATTGATGTTTTTTTTGGGTTGGATAGCCCACTATTAGAAGGGCATCAAGATCTACGGGGACCAAGCTCCGAGAGAAAACCAATAACCCTAAGACGAAAGTCTGCGCCAGAGCCTTGTTCGTTAATCAGCAGCTGTACCGGCTAGTTTATGAGGTTGGCTTGGACCTTGAATATCTTAGTGGGCTTACCCACTCTTTGAAACAATACTAAATAGAACATACTGTTACTAAAAGTAGTAGTAGATAGATCTGTAGACAGAGTGTACAGGACCCTACCAACATAATTGAGGCCCAAGATCTGGTTCTGGCTTAGGCTTCTGTCATAGGGGTGGTAGGTCAAACGGCAGTCGTTCCTGGAAAAGCCTACATATCAGTAAAAAACAGTAAGCGAACCTCGGGCTCCAAAGTGCTAACCGACGATGCAACTGGGATAGGATGAAGAGTGTGGAAGGTAGGCCTTCTGTCGAGCCGAATCATTCGTATTGAAAAAAGCCATAGCTCTATCACCACATACACTACGAACTGCACAATCTTTTATCTTACTACAACGACGGAAGCATTTTTCACATGTCTTATTATATTATGACGCCACGCCGTGGGGCAAAAGACCGTGCTAAATAAATTCGAACGGCGTGATATAATTGATCTTTTGGTAAATACCTTTCACGCTCAAACGTGCCGTCGCATCTCAATCCGTCTATAGACACCTTTACATCTTGACTTTGAGATAATTACGATAATTCACATGTTAGTAACATTACGTGTACATTACAGCATGATTGTACCTTTCTATGCATCGGCCATTGTTACCTACGTAAAGGTCGTCGCTCAATTATGCCTGGAGGGGCTAATGACTTCATTTAGAGGAATTTATGGGGCTTATTGACTTCATTTGGTGGTGAGTTACGTGAAAGATTATGTTACATATTTCATTGCTAATAGATAGTAATAATATTCTTATATGAAGGCGTTTATGTTAGCACTAAACTGTGAAACGACTCACTCGAGACGGTTGGTGGGAGTTACGTCATTTGAAGTCATATGTAGTTGTGTGAATTTTAAGTAGGTATGTAGTTTAAGGAGGATATTCTTGTTAGAACGCGTGGTATTTAAATATATTGCTATCTCTGTCGGCTCGCGGGATACCCTGCGCGATGTGCGAGACAGCGTGACATTTTCAACTGTTTTCGGCCCTAATGTTTATTCCCAAGTTCATTGACTACTAGGTTATTACAGCAGATAATATCTAACTTATGTAAAATACAAGGCTTTTGAGTTACGCGTCATTTTATTAAGTTACTTTTTTTTTAAGTTTCACATATTTTTAAGTTTAAGTTTGCTGACTAACAAGAAACCTAAATGTTTGTACTTATCTTGATTTTGTGTACAAAATTTCTTTGAATTTAATTAATTCTTGACCAAATCATGAGTGCGATCTCCAATTTGTATGAAGTGCGCTACATACCTGTCTTATCGTCAACTGTAGAGTCAGTGCACATGCACGAAATTTTGACGTTTGTTCCAGATTTTTGTCGGCAACTATACTTGTTTATCATAATATACTTAACCAGAAGAAAATGAAAAGAATCCACAACCTCTTAACGCAACTCCGTCACTTGAGCTACAAGCTAAAATGCTGCTGAGCTACCGTTTCGTTTCTAGGTCAATGATAATCATTACTTTACAGTTTTTTTGCTTTAACTGAGTTGTTTGAGTTCGCCTTAATTTGTTGATTTTTAGTACCGTACCCAAAGGGTAAAATGGGATCTTTTTGCTAAGACTTCCCTGTCCGTCCGTTCGTCTGTCACCAGGCTATATCTCATGACCCGTGATAGTAAGACAGTTGAAATTTTCACAAATGATATATTTCTATTTATATAACAACAAATACTGAAAAAAACAGAATAAAATAAATATTCAATATGTTGTATATGGGCTCCCATATACAACAAGGGTGATTTTTTTTTGCCATTTTATAGATATTTTTTTAGATGCCGTAATTACATGTACTTAAACCTACGTCGATCAGTGCCAACGATGAGATGGGTGTGTAGGAATCGGACCGAATAAATCCACACGGTGTCCTCCCCAAATGTCCATTCCCGGGCACGCCGGGTAAGCCCTCGAAAAGATTATCCCAGGTTAACCGGCGGGCTTAAGTCACCATCGCGGCCTGGATGTGGGGTCGGGTTTGATCCCGCTTCGGTGAGTTGGCAGGTGCGTGTAGGACACATACGACACGTCTTCGTCTTGGCTTTCTTCTGTAAGATAAGTTAGCGCCATACACCCCACAATCCAAAAGTATGTATGTACATTTCTTTACCATGATCATTTTATTTCTCATGAACATAATCACATATTCAACTTTATTAATTACTAGCTAACACTTTCCAAGCGTCCCAATAATTCTTTTTTTTTGTTCTTTTTTGTTTGATGGTTCTATGTCAGAAACTTTCACGCTAGTGCCAATTACAACTGTACAAAATTTTGACTTCATCGAGTAAGCGGTGTGTGAACACAACTCAAAATGAACATGCAAACAAAAATTTTATGCGAATAATATACAGGTGAATAGTTTGCATGCTTTACTGCGCTAATTTCAGAAATGACAAACTTAATTTGAATTAATAATTATAATACGGGCTTTTTAAGCCCGTTCAGCAAGTAAGTTTGACATAAGACAAAACATTTACTAGCATAGGATAAAATATTTTTATACCTTACCACACACATTGCAAGGTTAAGTATTCCTAACCAGATACGTTTTAGGACGAGTGACTATTTTTAACACATGAGACCCTTTTGTAGTTTCGGAGAGCGCGTTAAGTGGTCGGTCTTTGCCATACGAACATCTGAGGCATTTGTTACGGGTCGTTTGAACCCTGAAATCCCGAGAATCTTGTCTAACTACAAAACTTCGTTATCATCGTGGGTTGTGGAAGTCAGATAGCCGTCGCTTTACAGTAAATATCTATACGGAGTTTCGTCGTTAGACTAAAAAGCGACCCTAACTGGGTTTTTTTAAATATCTTACCATTTTTTGCCAAGAATTTCCGGGTATGGGTGTTCAATTATTATATTATGAATGTATTAACAAAAAAATTATAATATTTTTCTGCATTTACAACAACCTGCTCCGTATACTAAATTTTATGAAAATCGTTGGAGTCTATACCGTACTAAAGATGTGAATGTAAAGTTGGAAGAGGATGATAAATGATCTAGAGATTAAGTTTGGAGGGACGTTTACTTAAAATATATTTTTTATACATCTCCTAGACGATTGTCTGGTTCTTCACCCGATTGTAAACATTTAGCCCATGAAAAAGTACCTAGACCATAACCCTGTAACGCGGTCCCGAACAACATAACATAACATAACTACACTCCTGTATAACCAAAGGGGTAGGCAGAGGTGTACATACCCACGATTCGTCAGTTATGTTAAGGTCCCAATGTAATAGGGGGCGAGCCTATTGCCATCTACCGGGCACATTATTAAGCGAGCGATAATTAACATTTATTAATGCACACATAACTACGAAAAGTCAGAGGTGTGTGCCCCGGGCGACTGGGCATCGAACTCGAGACATCGTCTCAGCAGTCCGTTACGTACACCACTGGGCTATCGCCACTCTTGCACATCCGAAAAACCTAATTGACGATTACTTCTCTTCTCCTTCGTGAATTGTGTTGTTTTCTCTTATAATTCATGGGAAAATACAAAATCCATTTAAAACATACATAAAGATTACATGCGTGTTATATTATTATCTTTGAGTAATTTGAGCTTGCAAGAGTGCTTTAATTAAACATGAGACATTATTTCACCGATAATATTGGTATTTATTATGCAGGACATTGCGTAATTCGAATAATCATACATTTTCTGTGGGAAGTGGGTTAGTTGAGGATCGAGTTCATAAATGATATAAGCTCATGAGAAATGATTCGATTTTTGTAGAATGTGAACAGTTTATTTCCTTTGTGTGTAAATATTTATGTTATTAACGAATTATGAATTATCAAAAGTGAACGCACAAAACGTTTTGGTAACACGATCATTGTGCGTACTGCTAAGGAACGGAACTCACGATCTGGATCCGGGGGAATTTCCGCATGGAAAAAAGGGCTCCGAGGTGAAAGCCTGTGATGCAATCGAGAACAACTGTAAGATGATGATGAGTAGTGCTGCTGATTGACGAATGAAGCTCTGGCGCAGACTTTTCTCTCAGGATTGTGGCAAACGGCACTCGCCCCCCTAAAAACTAAAGAAGATCGGATTCCGGGCTCCAAAGTGCTTTGAATGCAACTGGGATTGGCACTCGAATAAGAAGTTGGTACCTTTTTTTTTCTTGCGGAAATTCCCTCGAATACCACCCCGTGGAATTCTGATCCTGTTCCCATAACCCATGGGAGCCTATTCCAGGGATAAAAGTAGTCGTGTGTTATTCCACACTAAAATTTATCCCTGTATCAAATTTCAGTCATGTCCGTTCAGCCGACCAACCAACAACTTCACAAACTTTCAGATTTATTAGGATAAATATAATACCTACCGTTTATTTTCCGTGCGGATATCCCTTCGAATTCCCCCCCCCCCCGCCGGCCAGCGGGGGTGGTTATGTCAGGCTTGAACCGACTAAAACCGCACGCCGTCTCGGGTCTACAGACGCCGGGGTGTAAGCTTGCCCATGGAGCATATCCCTCGCACCTGGACTGACCCTGGACTATCTCCGGTTACGAGATGGCCCCCTCGGGTTTGGGAAATACGGTGTCCCCGTCTTGCCCCGGTTTGGGAGAGGGCTGCTAGTCGCCCTACCGTTCCGGCCTGCTTCTGCTGGGGTGACAGGCGGCCTCACTTGCCACCCCTAGGCCTGTGCTCACGGGGGTCGGAGGTCTTTAAGCGAAGCGAAGAAGTTGTTACCTTTTTTTTCGTGCGGAAATCCCTTCGGATACCCTCCCCCCCGCGGGAGCGGTCATGGCTTGAACCGACTAAAACCGCACGCCGTCTCGGGTCTTCAGACGCCGGGGTGTAAGGTTCCCCATAGAGCATATCCCTCGCACCTCGACTGACCCTGGGCCATCTCCGACCTTGAGACCTATTCAGACCTTTCCTTTTTTATTTAGATACCCCCCGTCGGCGAGCGGGGGCGGTTATGTCGGGCTTGAACCGAGTAAAGCTGCACGTCGTCTCGGGTCTTCAGACATATAAGGTTACCCATAAAGCATTTTCTCGGACCCCGGCTGACCCTGGGCCATCTCCGGTTTCGAGATGGCCCCCTCGGGTTTTGAAACCACGGTGTCCCCGTCCTGCCCCGGTTTCGGGGAGGGGCGTTAGTCGCCCTACCGTCCCGGCCTGCTTCTTCTGGGGTGACAGGCGGCCTCACCTGCCATCCCCAGGCCTGGCGCTCACGGGGGTCGGAGGTCGTTAAGCGAAGCGAAGAAGTTGGTACCTATAAGTATATGATTATGGGGTCGTCTACAGTATTTTTGGAGGGCTTCCTTCCTACGGAGTCCCATAACGGAACACCGCATAGTTTCAACCGGTTCAATTCTGACATAAACACTTCACAGTAGGCACTTCGGTAAGGTAGCACTCGTAGTAATAATATATTGCCTATTTACATAAATTTTAGTATCTGTATAGATTAGTAAGCATATTAAATCCCGCTGTGCGTGAGTTCGCACAACTTGAGCGATTTTAATGTTTTATATTCATGGAGTCATGTTTTAAACATTGCAAACAAATTGCAACTTGTTTTAGATCAATTCTTTGACCTCTGTTTCGACTGTTTCAATAAGTGTTGTAGGGACTTACGCGTCAATATTATACGTAAATTCATTGGCAATGTTTTTATTATAACCTAAGTATTCTGTGTATTGTAATTTATATGTTAGTTTTATGACGAGTGTGCGATAACTATTATGGAATACTTAATCGACTGACTAAATCGGACTTAAATTCTCGCGTTTAAATCGAAACTTAGATTTATACTTATGCCGCTTTTTTACTATGTGTTTTCATGAAATGATGTGCTGATTGATTTTAATTTTGTTTTATTTCAGGTACTTATTCGGCAATAACAATATAAATTTGAATATTATGAGTAAGTATATTCAGTATTCACAATAATATACTTTTACACCACACAGCATACTGACAATAAAATGGAAAAATATTTTCAGAAAAACTAACGAAGAAAGCGGTGTATTGTTTTCAAATGTTCATATTCCAAATACGACGTATTAAAATATGAACCTTACCGCCTTACATCATAAGTTCTAAATCATATAAACTAAAAGTCTTAACTAACTCTTTCGAAATAAAAAGTAACATATCACTTTAGCGACCAATTAAATATGAACCATATAATTTCTGACATTGTGTTTAATATGATTTGGAAGTTTTAAAAGAGCAAATGTTTGGAGTAAAGACGCTTCACCCGTCCGATTGCAGTCGTGGACTGCACGCAAATTCAGAAAGTCTGATTGATGATGACGGTGGTAGATTGCACTATTACGTGGAACTAGTAACATTGTGGGCGGGAACGGTGTTTTTAAACTCCGAATACTCTTTAAATTCATTCATTTACTTTTACTTCGAAGTAAAAACTGTGATAAATTTGGGAAAGTGAAGTTTTAATTTTAGAACGAGTTAAGAATTAATTAAACATAACAATAGTAACCTATTATGAAAGTGACAGTTTACAAGTTTGTGTTGTTGTGAATTTTTGTACTAAAATTTTAGTTGGCGAAAATTTAATTGCATAGTAGGTGACGTATACATGGTGAATAAGCGGGGCTGTCGGCATTAGGCAGTAGGTATATATACCTACAGGTCGTGGGTCGTGGAGAACTGCACGGCTCACGGTAATTGGCGGGCCCCCTCATTTTAAAAAGCCACGAGTGCGAATCTATGTGGAAGCCATAGGGATCTTACCCAACTCCAAAACTATTTTCTTAAGTAGAATTTTAATCCTAAATTGAAAAACATTTCAATTTTATCGTAGAAAATTCAATATTTTTTTCAATGATTTAAGTTTTCAATTTAATCATTTTACGTCTTAGATTTAATGTCCAGATCATCTATTATCCCTTGAAGATCCACGCCTGTGATCCTTCCTTCCTGTATCTATATATTTTATCTTAAAAACTTAAAGACTTTTATAAATTTAATGTTCACATTACAAATTAGTTACAAAAACACAAGCAATTAGCAAGAATACGGAAATTACACACCGATAAGGATCGCCACAGACTTGCAAAAACAATTTTATTGTTGGCTGCGAACTTGCTATGGGAATATTGTTTTATTATTCGTATGCAGCAGGTCTAAGCTCGTGGGAACCATTGTCTGAGTAACAGGACTTGGTGCAGTTCCGATTGCGTCATATGTGGAAGGCTTTGTAATCAAATGTGGATAACGGTAAGTTATTTATTGGCCTGTGAATTTGGCACGTTAAGTCTTAGCGGATATATTGTTGGCCTTAATAGGAAAACTTTTATTTATTATGCGTTGATATAGCAAGCTAGCCAGCTAGGTGGGTGTATGAGACCCCTCCAAGGGTCCAAGGTTGCCCTGGACCATTTGGGGTTCAAGGCAACCACACCTGCTGGCTAGTGACCGACGAAGGCCCTCTTTCGGGGTTAGGAGGTCAGGTGACAGTCGCTCTTATTAAACCAAGCCAAAACACCTGCCGATTGACGGGTGAAACGGGTTGAGATCCTTAAAAGTTAAGATAAATATTCTATAAATATTCTAGGACATTCTACACATCGCTATCTAGACCCAAAGTAAGCATAGCATAAATGGTTTGTGTTATTGGTTATAGAACATTCTAAGATATATATTTAGATCGGAAAAAGAGAACATCTAGGCCGAGACTTGAACCGTCGACTAGTCCCTTGCACGTCCCTATGCTCTGACCAATTGAGCTACCTAGACACATCCCAGTTATTCGAAATTCTTCGATATTCTACATACGTCTCGGGGCGACGCTAGAGCCATCTCCCTACCAAGGTATATTTTTTTGTAAATATATACATATTATACATAGGAACACCCAGACTAATGCAAATATTCATTTTCATGCACACAAATAAAAAAATAAACCTCTGACTTAAAAGTCGAACGCTCATCACTTCCTTCATGGAGTAGGAGAGCATCTTCAGGGTCGACATCGCGAGTGCGATGCATCTAGTATTGCATACGCAATAGGCCGCGGTAACCGCTTTCCATCAGGTGGGCCGTGTGCTTGTCTGCCACCTAAGTTGTATAAAAAAAACTTTGGATGCAGCCATGATTGGTTATAGAAAATTACCAATCCAATGCCAATTACTTCACTGTTTTGTATAGTGTAATATGTAACGTCAGCAAGTAGCCCTATACTTTGCAAATTATGGTGAACATCGGTTACAGCAATGTGGCACTAAAACGATAACACTTCCTTGATTACATGCATGCAATCTAATATTTCAGCTAGCATTAAAACGTCTTCTTATCCAAAAAGAGACTTAAAAACCAATAAATCTTCCACGGCACTAGCTACATTAGTTAATTGAACATAAAACTTTACAAATAATTATAACTACAGTCATTCATCATGTCTAGCTTTCTACATCCTGTTGTGGCAATTGATTTAATGTTGTTATATTAATTAAATGCTATTCTTAACGTTGAAGCGCTATTTATCATCTGCAACTAGAATTTCACGAGTAAATGTCCTCTGTCTATTCGGGTTTGGCAAGAGAAATACAGGTGGAAAATATCGACACCTGTACAATAAACATTGTAACTTAGTCGTGATTGATTTTGAGTTAAAGTCTTATTCAGAATAACATTCAATTATAGACAATCAAAAGTCCGAAAAGTCGAGTTAGGTATAATCGTTTTATAAGCACGAATTGATATGTTCATTATAAGTTGATAAACGGGATGAACGTATTGTTCCGTGTTACTACTGCAGCATTTAGTGGTAACAAGGGTAAAAAAAATACCCCTGTTACTACTGGTAGTAATTGGTAGTAACACGGGTTACGAAAATTGTCCCGTGTTACTACTGCAGCAGTTAGTGGTAGCACGGGCAAAAGAAACTACCCGTGTTACTACTGGTAGTAAGACTGGTAGTAACACGGGTAACGAAAGAAAAATTTGTTCATTTACTAATAGTTGATTCTTGTTACTTCGTTGTCGTTAGCTGTCCTGTAAAAATTCAAATATTCTATGGTCATGGTCATGGTCATTTTTACGAAATTCACGCATAATTCGTGCAAAGCGAGTACTAAAAGTATATGTAAATAGTAGATTGTTACACAAGGGTTGAAAGTCAGCCATTTCACCCGAGATATTTCTGGCTAATAGTTCGAGGATGAAATGGTGACATCCACCCGAGGTAATCACTCTACTTTTCATTTTGACTATGTGAGGAAATTAAAATACTACACACACATTTAATGAAACAGGTATATTGATTAATTGATTATCAGTTAAAAATAAAAGTAAAGTTAGAACAGTTTGTAAATAGATTATTAACAACAACTTTTGCCTGTTCTTTAATCTCATCGGGAGTTAAATTAATATCCATGTCACTGGAATCACTTTCAGATACCATTTTTAACCACAATTAACACAAGTTATTTATTTATATTGAATCTCGTTTTCCCGCTAATTAAGCAAACTTAAATTGTTTTTTTTTATACTGAAAAAAAATTTATGATTCACGTACGATTTTCAAAACTTTTCTAATGTTGGCAGAACATTAGAAAAGTTTTGAACATAGAATCAGTTTGGTTACATTGTAATCGAGTTGGTCACGAGATGTGAGAAAAAAAGGCGTCATGATATCAAGGCATTATGACGTAATTAAATTATCATGGACTCCATGGCAAAACTAAAAAAAAAAATACCTACCACCCAAGGGATGAAATAAGCTACTTTCCACCCGGCTATCTACCTATGAAAATTAAAATTTTCGAACAGGAGAGATGAAAAATTAATTTACTTCCACTTGGTGGATAATTTTGCTGACACATTTACATTCGAAACGCTGCGGAACCGTGACACAATATTTGTTCTAAAAAGCTAGTCTATTTCGAAACTCAGAAAGATAAAACGAGGTTTTTACTTAATGCGTATTATAGGTATATTTTTCATGGTTCCCAAACCCGAGGGGGCCATCTCGAAACCGGAGATGGCCCAGGGTCAGTCGGGGTGCGAGGGATATGCTCTATGGGCAACCTTACACCCCGGCGTCTGTAGACCCGAGACGGCGTGCGGTTTTAGTCGGTTCAAGCCCGACATAACCGCCCCCGCTGGCACGCGGGGGGGTATCCGAAGGGATTTCCGCACGAAAAAAAAAAAAAAAAAAAAGGTATATTTTTTATGTTTATTCTCTTATCAATTTTTTATTTTATTTAATTATTGTTAATGCGTATACCTCCAAGGTGGTCATTTTAATTTTATTGGTCTAACTTTGGGCTACCTTGATAAATCATGGAATACTCAAAACCAAATAAGAAATTTGAGTTATTAAAATATTTAAGTTATAATTTACTAAACTGTAGTCAATAATATAAAACTAAAACTATCAACAACGAATAATCTACTCGTTGTACTAAGTACAAAATTATTCACGATTCTTTTTTTTTTGATTTTGCTTTATTTTATTATCATTTAGTGATTTTTATAGCTTTTGAATGCGGTAATCCTAATTAACATAGCTTTGTAATACCTTAACAGCATATACATTTTTACAGTTATATCACATGGAATGAATAATTTAAAACGCAGTAGATCCTGTATACATAAGTGCAAATCATAATAAAATAATATCTAAACGGAAACGTCATCGATAAATCATAGGCTGCGTACAGACTTGTTTTTGCATTGAATAATTTAGCAAAACCAATACTCTATTTGTCAGCTAATGATTTATTGATATTTCTCTGATACAGTTTGCTTACATTTCTTCCTTACAGAATCCTTCTAGCACGTAACGGTACTAAGTAGATGTCGCCACTACAAAATTAAGATTTCAAATCTAAATGGGTGACATAAGCAAAGACCAGATATAAAGGTATTTTTCATATTAATTTTTTTCATTTCATTTCTATTTCATTTTCAAAAATGTTGTGATCGCAAAAGAGTGACCTTAATTTCTAATTGCCTGACTCTGCCTCCGTAAACGTAAAAAAAAGTAGTTCTTACCAACAAATACAACATATTTATATACTCCTCGAGGAAGATAACAACAAGTGCGATTGTGAGGTTTTAGGTTTAATTTTCGGATTGGCGAGTTTTATTTTTCTATTAGAATTTATTACAGCAGCGAGTCAGTCAGAGTCGAGAAAATTGCTCGGTAAACCGTAACAGTCTCATTACGTACATAACTTCACGCCTGTATCCCCGAAGGGGTAGGCAGAGATGTATAACACACCCACGATTCGCCAGTTATGTTTAGGCCTCAATGTAATAGGGGGCAAGCCTATTGCCTTCGAACGGGCACAATACTAAACGAGCGATAATTTCATTTTTTTTTCTTGCATCTCATTACGTGAGATCAAAAATATAGCTAATGACATATAGATGTAAATACCTTGTGCCTATACTTTCGTAGTAGCACAGCCGCAAATATATAATTAACAAAAATAAAACATGAAATTATATTAATTACGCAACACCTAGTTACCTCACTACATATCGACAGATACTAAATACATTTGCGTTTATTGTTTCTCACATTCCGATTTATATCTTATAGGAAATACTAAATGAGTGACAGGTGCTGTTATTACAGAGAGATTTATACAGCCCTTATCCAAACAATCAAGCTTTTATTGAGCCGTTCGTAATGAGATGGTACCTTACTAAATGGCCGATTAACATACTATTTTATCTATCAATCACTATGATAATGTTGAGTATCGATAAATATATCGATAAAATTGAATTGAGAGAAATTTTAGACCGCAGTAAAATTTAAGTCGTAATAGTTATAAACTATGTGGTTACTCTTAGTTGCCAAGATGTATCTTGATTTGTATCATTATTTTTTAGCATTCCCGATAAACCCTTAAGCTAAGCAAAATTTCTTGTATTAGAAGTTGAAGTGGAACCCACTTCAACTAGCTTATATTATGGTCATAATTCGAACCCGGGACCTCTCGATCGTAATATCGAATCCTTAACCACTGAGCTACCGACGCTCCATTTTCATTTACATATTATGCCCAAATCTAAAGCATCATGTTCAGATATGTCAAAACCAGCTGTTGCCCGCGGCTTCACCCGCGTGGAGTTCTATTCCTGTTCCCGCAACCCATGGGAAGCTATTACGGGAATAAAACGTAGCCCTTGTGTTATTCCAGGCTATAATCTATACCTGTATCAGATTTCAGCGATTTCTGTTTAGCCGTTAGAGCTTTGTTGAGTAACAAACATCCAAACTTCAAACATCTTCACAAATTTCACATTTATAACATAAGTAGGAAGTAAGATAGTAGAAATCATGATTGTTTAAAAAAACCGCAATCTGAGAATAGCTTTTCATTACCATTAATGTACCATCTCATTACCAATACTCGAGGCGAGCCAGAGATAGTTAAAGATAAAGGCAAAAAATAGCATTCTACCAATCAACGGACTTAAAAATGGCATACCACTTACCCAACATCAAAGAAGGAAGAAGAAAGTAGTTAAAAAAGAAATGTCTGCGACATGTCATTAACTAGTGGTCACGTTCTGAACCGATTCTATCTAATTATTCAGCAATCTATTATTAACTGGGTAGTGTGCCAAATTTATCTAGCCGTTTTTACTACAGAACAACAAACAAACTTTCACATCTATAAGTGTACCTATAATTTGTTTACAGTCTAAGACCTCGCACAGAAGATGCTGCAGATGCTGAACATCGTAAATTGGTGGTCCCTGCCTTGACAGCCTCGACAGGTTCCTCTTTTCGCGGTACTTTAAGAACCCGGGATTGTATGTGCATTCTAGCTCGTGCGATAAAGAAAGAACTAGTGATGCTGGGATGTGTCGATAGTTTAAAATATTGGTGGAATATGATAGAATATATTATATTAGGTATTATACTTCGGGGTGCGAGGGATATGCTCTATGGGCAACCTTACACCCCGGCGTCTGTAGACCCGAGACGGCGTGCGGTTTTAGTCGGTTCAAGCCCGACATAACCGCCCCCGCTGGCACGCGGGGGGGTATCCGAAGGGATTTCCGCACGATAAAAAAAAAAAAAAAAAAAAAAGGTATTTCGGTGATTATTCCTCAATGGTACATCGGACATGAACCATCTCGCTTAAAAACACTTCTCAGTGTTCACGCTATCACCGTAGTAAATTTGTTCAAGATCGCGCGAGTGGTTACGGAGGAGTTCAGCCACCAACAAACGGCTATGACGAAATCATTGTTTCCGACTTGCGATATATATCGATATTTAGTCATCAGTCCAACTCAACAAACTCCTTACGACTCATTACCGACTCATTACATTTATTTGATGCCATTTAATGAGTATTTTATTTCTAATTCAGAAGTCTTTTATTACGTATGTTTCATAATAGAGTGCTAAATACTTACAATAAGAAGTATTATTTATTGTGGTATTGCTAAACATGAATGCGAACTGTTATCTACACTTATGTGTTATATAATACGAGCGGTGATAGTTTTATTGCACTGATTTGAGGAGTTTAGGAGATTGGTAATGATTTGACAGATGATTGACAACGAGCAGTTAGAAGACACATATGTAAAGTTACTTGCCAGTCAGTTAGTGTTCTAATGATGTGACTCACATATCGTGTGGAATGGCATACAGTGGAATTGTGTATCTTATATAGGTTAGGGTGGTGGAATAGGGATCGGAAACGGGATCAGAATTCTACGCGGGTGAAGCTGCGGGCAGCAGCTAGTACTATTATAAAATTGTAAATTAGTTCTGTCTGTACATTGGAGATAGTAATTAAAACTTGAGTTATGTTAAATTAACGATTGTAAACACAAAAATGTATTTTTTTGGAATACTTGTCTGTTTGTTCGCGATGGACACAAAAATTACTGAAAGGATTTTGATGTGGTTTTTTCTATTAGATAAAATCTGCCGTATGCTTATTGCAATTGGTTAAGTAGAACGTAGATATGACAAAAAAAACGATAACCGACCTCAGTCAGTAAAGAATAAAGTTAAAAATCTTAAATATTTTAAAATCATAAATGTCATAATGAGATAATACCTGTCGAAAAAACCAAGATAATAATCTCGACGCTGCTATAAATTTTGCAGTCGTGATTGAAAATTTGCTAACACATCGCAGTAAACCTCATATCATTCGCCATTTCGGCACCGCACGCGCGGTCAGCGACCTCACCGCCCAGCGCTTTCAAGGACGTGCTCTCCCTACAGCGTTCGCGGTTTTATGCGTGTACACGCATGCGGACGCCTGCACTGCGTACTGTTTCGTGCAAATCGTATGTATTTATTGCACTAAATCCGCTCATTACTACTTGTACAAAAGAGGCGCCCTCATACGCGCACATGCATTAGGCAGCGGACAGCCTTAGATCGCGATCGTTACGGTAAAGTGGACGACCACCTTTGTACAAGTATTGCGGGATTCTTCATTAAAATTTCGCGAAAGTTTCGCGGTAAATATATGTTCGGGAGATGTAAAAAGCTTTTATAAATGTGGGTGGAATTTTGTAGTCCAGAAGGAATTTAGTGTGTATTTGGAGTTGCAGTAGAATGTAACGGAATCTTTGATACACGAGATTCTGAGATAATTTTGGTGGTTTTTTTTCTTTTATTTTGAGCAAATAATAGCAGACAGTTACCGTTGCGTACGAATTGCATCACCTACGTTTTCACCAGCATGATGAGACCATGATACTTAAAAGAAGTTTCCTCCTAAAAGTTTATACATAGGTAGGTACATAATATAGTCACGCCTCTTTCCCATGGGGGTAGGCAGAGACAACATCTTTCCATATGTTACGATCCTGGTTAACGCCTCTTGCTTCTTCTACTTTGACAATTGTTGACCTGCGGGCAAACCATTTCTAAGTAGCAATTCGATTAGAGACCGAAACTGTATAGTTACGTACTCATACCATAACGTAGTATTAAGCCGTTCAATTTCACGATCCAAATGTCAACAAACGAACCAAACGCGAACGCGTTTCATATCGGAGTACGGATCATAGTAATTCAGTTTACAAACTTTTGTTGAATTGCTCTGAAACTGAACTGTTTCTAAGTTATCATGGTAAGGCCCCTGGCCTTATCTTAAAACATCTTCGATCTGATGAGCATACGTACGCTCAAGTAAACGATTGGCCATTCACCCTCACATCAATATTCTGTTCTATAAGTTAGTAATATAACATTATATAATCTTTAGCGTTTTAAATCAATTACGGCATATATTATTATCTTAATTGACAACCATGTTTAACTAGTACCTTAACTTAATCATAAATAATAATAATTGATTTGTGTAAACGTGAACTTTTCATTATATAATATTGAATAACAAAACATTAATCATATTAGAATGCAACACATACATAGGGATAGGTACTTACCTATTTTTTCCATCCATAATTATACAATACAACGCTCCTGTAGTTCCAGCTAGCTGCAGTTACCCGCGGCTCCGCCCGCATGGAAACTGATGATGCATGGGGACCTATTCCACGGATAATAAGTAACCTATGTCTATTTCTGATGTTTAAGCTATTTTACTGTAATATTTCATTAAAATTCATTCAGTCATTTTTGCGTGCAAGAGTAACAAATATCCATAAAAACTTTCGCGTTTATATTAGGTATACTTGTATTAGTATGAAAATAAAGTAATCTATTCTAAACGTGCCATACATACGAACGAAGTCACGAGCAACAACTAGCATTTTTATTCGCTTTTATAGTTCAATAAACCAGTTACGTCACCCATTCATCCGCAGGTAATCTAACCTCGGATCTGTCTTGATGCTGATTGCCGCAAAGCTGTACTGAATCGTACTTGAATCTTACCGCTACCTGTATATACGTATGTTGTACAACGAAATTATCCCTTGAATGGGGAAATACCGTTTTGTTAATCGCCGTAACATAGTTTATTGGTCATATCTCCAGTTCTACTTAACCGATTGCAATCAAACATACGACAGATTTTAAGTTCGAACAAGACGTTTCTAATTGAAAAAACCACATGAAAATCCGTTAGGTATTTTTTGAGAAAGTTAAAATTAAAAGACAAGAGTACCGAAAAAAATGTATGCGTATTCAGAGTCGTTATTGTGCGTCGTTATTATAAATACATGGATCAAATTTAATATAATATTGCTCTAGAACTTAATATATATCTTAATAATAACATATATATCAATAATAGCTAGACCTAAACTAATCATAGCCCAGACCAAGTTATCGGGGAAGAAGTTGCGGGTACAGCTGGTCCAAAATATAGAAAAGGAGAAAAATAGCTTTCTATCTGTGTTTGTAATATTTCATTCTGTCAATAGTTAACAAAAAGCTCACAACGAGTCCAGAACTATCAATTTGGTTCCTAAAAACGTTGTTTTTACAGTATAAAACCTCTATCGCAAATTTGACATTGGCAGAATTGCCGATATCGGCATCGTTGCCATATGGGAAAAATAGAATCGAATAGCTTACTATTAGGTGGGTCTTGTAGAGCGCTTGACAACTAGCTGGTACATAAATATTAATGTTCTACGTGGGGAGGAAATAAGGCCAGGCAGGTGTATCTAAGTGGACCCTTGGATACACCTGCCTGGCCTAATTACCTCTTGACTCACCATTACCTCTCCAATGGTAACAAGTAAACACACCCATGTAGAGGTACCGTGGTGTAGGTTCGCTTTTCGGTTAAATTCAAGGGACAGCATGTGATAAAAGTCTATTTGAAAATGGTATAGTACTCATTGGAAGTTTGATTTAAGGTGCCATTCCGAGACCGATCGCAGACTGCAACCGCAAGCGGCTACGGTCGACCACAGTGCCGCCTGTGGTGGTGACACTTTGCATTCCGAGCACAGTGGCAGCGTCGCCACTGCAGTCGCCTCTATTGTAGCAAAATAAGTCAGTAGATCTCGTATCTTTACGCGAGACAGAATGTGGGACGTGTTTAATGCTAATTATAGTTAAATTAATACCAAATTTTATTTCAAAAATTATTTCAAATATTATATCAAAATTATATCATTAACTAGGTTATTCCGATAGCTGAGATGGAATAATTATGCCGGAAATGTCTGCAGCAACAACGAAGAAGTATTTTTTTTTATACCACTAAGGTGGCAGACAAGCACACAACCCACCTGATGGGAAGCGGTTACCGCGGCCTATGGACGTGTGCAACACCAGTGCACAGTGGCGTCACACTCGCGCTGCCGACCTTGTAAAGGAAAGGGGATGGGAAAGGAGTTTGGGAGGGGATGGGAAAGGAGTTTAGGCTCCGGCACTCTCACTCACCAAACGGAACGCAACAGTTCAAATACTGTTACTTGGCGTCGATATTCTGTGAGAGGGTGGTGCTTCCCCGGGCGAGTCGGCCCATTCATGCAACGGCCAAAATGACTGTTGCTTGACTCTACCACCAAAAAAAAAGAAGTGCTATCAACAAACAAAAGCTTATGTATACTTTCTCATAGTTCTCAGGTAAGATCCACCACATTAATCATCTAGAAAATTAAACTTAATTTAAAATCATACTAAGGAAAATAATATCCTGACACAATTTTTGACGTAACACAATTGTGTTCGAAATGACTTCCACAAAGTACTAAAGCTTAAACCATAATAGAGGTCTATGATAGAAAGTTGAGGGCAAGTCACGACACGAGGAAAATCGCACAAAATAAATTGCACATTGAGCATTTGTGCATAATTGCACATAATAAGAACTGTGACATCACTAAATGGGGCTCATAGTTCAGTAATTGTTACCTGTTGTAGTTTGAATTTAGAACATGACTGTCCGAAATTTTAAAGCCGTTATGGTTTTTAAGTGTTCGAAATTTGAAATTTTACTGCTTATTTGATTCTTAACTTCTATGAACTCATACGTGTCTTAAAAAATCTATAAATCGATTCAAAACTTTTTGCGTATCACAGGCAAATGTAAAAACAGGCCAAGTGTGAGTCGGACTCGCTCACTGAGGGTAACATACAAAACTGGAACGAGGGGCATATTTAATATTGGTTCTAGCTTCTAGTCTTGACAGACTACCTACAGATATTTTTTTTGTGACGTGGGTGGACGTGGACTTGTGCTATAAGACTTTACTCTCTGCAGAATATCATGATTCTAGCGCAACGAGAAGAACCCTATAGGTTTTGATGCTGATTGCAATTTGGCGAAATTAGCTACATAAACGGCAGTACCTTGTGACTGCATTGATCTAGAAGTTTAATTTTTCACAGCTTCAAGGTGCTACGGACCTGAGTATTTGGTATAAACTTCAATTTGATGCCTCTACCCGTTCCTGAGAAAAAGGTGACAGATAGACAGACAGACAGATGGACAACGAAGTGATCCTATAAGGGTTTCATTTTTTCCTTTTGAGGTACGGAACCCTGGGGTGCTTGGTTGGGGACCTCCACGCGGTGCACCCTGGGCAACGGAGACAGCAGCGCCTCTCTCCTAGGGCGGGAGAAACGCTGCCGCCTACGGTCAACTCCGACCGAGGCGAGGATGGCCCTGTTGAGGGCTGTTCGGAAGCTTTCCACGTGTCCCTCTGATTAGCAGATGGCACAGTGGAGAGCAAGTAAGGGGGCCATCTCGAAACCGGAGATGGCCCAGGGTCAGTCGTGGTGCGAGGGATATGCTCTATGGGTAACCTTACACCCCGGCGTATTAAGACCCGAGACGGCGTGCGCTTTTAGTCGGTTCAAGCCCGACATAACCACCCCCGCTGCCCGGTGGGGGGGTATCCAAAGGGATTTCCGAGCGAAAAAAAAAAAAGGTACGGAACCCTATAAATGGTACTTACAGTACATAAAACGGCCAACGCTTCACTAAACAACGGACCGGACTTTTCTATCAGTGTCAGACGTCAGTCGCTCCCGGAAAAGCCTGGCCTTCTAAAATAATAAGCGGACCTCGGGCTCCAAAGTGCAAACTTTGGATAAACCTGGGAAATCACTATGATGATGATTTTTCAAACAATGTACTATTTTTTTGAAGTTTAACTATAACTTATATATCAAAGCATAAAATGAATAAACAAAAAACTATAATTAACCCATAAAGATCTTTTATGATCATAAATAGATGCTGTCCCTGTATTTTGTTGAATGGTAAATTCCAATTATTCAAAATGTCTTCATTTTATTTCATACTTCGAATTAATGAACTTCATTTATATGAACTACAATAAATTTAAAGTTAAACCGTTGTATTTTTGAATTTCGAATTCCACTGTTGCGTGCAGAGACAACGCAAACAACTTTTTATTGTTGAGCGTAATAATGACGCTGTCATTGTAAATGTAGGAGGAACTCATTTGCAACGACCTTTGCTGAGGAAGAGCATTATTTTAGTAAGTAGTAAGGAAGTAACGTAAATTGACAGAAAATAGTAGGTTTATGGTATATTAAGGGCTTATCAAAGTACCTACTTATGAATACATGTCATTATGTACCTGTTCATTCATCATCCTCATAGTGACTTCTCAGTTGCTTCTAAAATTTGCACCTTGGTCGATTGGTATGTCGGCGTTCCGGGAAAGACTGCCATTTGACCTCCTACCCTGAGAGGAAAACCTGCGCCAGAGCTTCTGCAATTGTTTAGCAGATGCAACGACTTGCAAGTGAGGTTGGGTTCAGCCTCAAGGATGTTGGTAAGGCCCTGTATTAAATACTTGGTTAAAGTGATTAAGTGAGGTTATCAGTAGACATTACTTCATCTTCATCCAAGTGCCAGTCTCGATTGCAGCCATTGTTTGTACTTTGGAGCCTGGAATCCACACGTATACCCCTTCCGTTCATAATTTGGTTTATTTTTGCTTTTGGCCCCGTGAGGAAACTCATTTAATTAGGTCAAAAGTCTTGGTGGTGGAGATCATTGTATATCAACACGAGTTCTTAAAAAATCGGGTAACATCTTACGTTCCCGGTAGTTAAGGAAATACCATGTGTTTATCAGTCGTTGAACGGTTGCAAAGCTTGGCCGTTGCATGGCTAACAAATGTCTTGCAAGCCATCTTCTCCAGGCCCTGGTAGGATGGGTAAACCGTAGGAGTGCTGGCTTGGCGTCGTAGAAGATGACATGCCTGCCAATGGTCTAACTACCATGGATACCCAAGCCCGTGCGAAGTGGAGAAGTAACAGTCGGAAAGCGGGCCCCGGACTTCGAGCTGAGAGCCTCTGATGCCATACCCATTTTATCGTACCCGCGACCAAATGTAAGCTAAGAGGGTTTTCGACGTTAAAAAGGGCTCTAACATCGCGTAAAACTAATTTTGTTAAAAAAATACTACTCCTTACTTTCAGTATGCTAGGCTACAATAAAATCTATCTATTAACGTCACAAAAGCCTTGTCCAGTTCTAGGTTACGAGGTCACAAGGGGATCGGTATCGGTTGACGTCATTCGTGTGATGAGAGCTATAAAATAAGACTGTACAGGTTGTTAGCAAAGTCTTTTATGTATCTACTATGCCACCTATATCATCATCTTTGACGACCTCTATGGCTTTGCGGTAGAGCGTTCGACTAAGTCAGAGGTCGTGGGTTCGATTCCCGCTTAGTGCAAATATTTGTGTGCATGAATATGATTATTTGCATTGGTCTAGGTGTTTCTATGTATGATGTGTTTGTATTTACAAAAAAATATAGGTACCTAAGTATGTTGATCAGCATTCTAGAACAAATAAAAAAAAAATTACAAGAAAAATTTAATTATTATGAACTACCTGATCTAGGTTTATGCGAACCTGTGCTTTAGGCTATGTCTGTTCTACGCTATTTTTAGGGTATAAAGGTATATAAAAACAAAAAAGTATTTTATAACTAGAAAAATACACACCTTGGATCTAGATAGCGCTGTTTAGAATGTCTTAGAATATTTATTCACATTTTCTTCCCCCGAGCCTTTTTCCAACTCAGTTGGGAAAGAGCTTTTTTTTTGAAAATGTTATTATCCGAATTTACTCCTGTATTGCCATCATCAGTCGTTGGCACTGATGATAGGGATCAATCAAATTGAATGCCGTATATTGATTAACGACATGCGTTTTTTCATGATTATCGAAACATTGCCATGTACGGGAAGATTTAAGTGGTATTACCATATTAATATCCACTTTTTGTCTACTAATTGATATTTATCAGCACTTTACTTTTTGCATATTATTAAAAATCATTAAACTAAATCAATGATTCATTAATAATTTATTATAAGTACAGTCAATCACAAAAATGGCCTAACTAATTCTAATTTATTAATAACCTTTCATAAAATATTAAACAAAACATGAAATATATTAATGTTGTCCTCTGGGGATTATAAGATCACATATATATTCATTATTAGGTTCATGTATTACATACCCCGAGGGGGCCATCTCGAACCGGAGATGGCCCAGGGTCAGTCGGGGTGCGAGGTATATGCTCTATGGGCAACCTTACACTCCGGCGTCGGTAGACCCGAGACGGCGTGCGGTTTAAGTCGGTTCAAACCCGACATAACCGCCCCCGCTGGCCGGGGGGGGGGGGGTATCCGAAGGGATTTCCGCACGGTAAAAAAAAAGGTTCATGTATTACAATGTAAAAGACGTTAGTAAATATTAGAGTGGTAATCCACTTTTACCAAATTCTTCGAGGCCGAAATCAACCTCCCGTTGTCGGACGAGACACTTGCGTAAGGTTTCCTCTCGGGGTCAAAAGACTGTCGCTTCACGGAAAAATCCCTTTGTTCCCGTTGAGTAACACCAGTTTGTGTCATACTGTTACTCAATTGAATAAAAAATCCCGGAAAGTAACACTGTAAATCATTGCAACAGTTTTTTTTTTCTCAATAATTAACATTGTATAATCTTTGTATGTTGTTACCCTGTTGGGTTACATATCTGGACGAAATATCCCAAAAAGTTCCAGAACTTTATAGTTTAGGTGAAAATAAAATAAAATCTGGGTCACAGTTCTAACCTAACCTAAGCCACTTTACTTATTCTATCTACTTATAATATATATGTATTTACAAAAAAAAATTATAAATATGTTTATCAGTTGTTTAGTACCAACAGTACAAGCTTTACTTAGTTTGGGACTAGACAGCGTTGTGTGAATTTGTAAGGAATATTATATAAGGTGTCACAAAATTAGGTCTCTGAATTTGGTGAGATGACTTGGTATCGAGAAAATATGTATTTGAAACAAAAAAGATAATATCGGGTAAAATAAAAATAAAAAATATTTAAAAAAAATGAAAAGAAAACACCACCAGCGACGAGCACACGTGACGCTGGTCGCGATTTAGGTATTTCCCACACATCCGCTTGGAGAATACTGCGAGGATACTATCCGCGATACTAAATCGCGACCAGCGTCACGTACGCTCGTCGCGTCACTTGACACTGGTCGCTGGTGGTGTTCTTTTTTTTTCTTTTTTTTTATTTTTTTTTATTTAATTTTTTTTATTTTACCCGATATTTTTTTTTTGTTTCGAATACATATTTTGTCGATACCAAGTCATCTCACCAAATTCAGAGAACTAATTTTGTGACACCTTATATATTGTTAATATTATATTAGTTAATCGTTACATTTTGTTGAAGGCGTATTTCAACAATGATTTTATTACAAAGAGGAACACCTCTTTGTAATAAAATCATTGTTGAAATTAAAATTAATTATTAAAAATAAAAAATTAAAGTAACAACTTAACGAGAATACAAGGTTCTGTTATGTTACAGTGTTACCTATTGGGAAAAAAAAAGGTTTCAATAAATGACATTGTTCCTTTTCGGGATTTTTTTCAATTGAGTAACAGTATGACACAAACTGGTGTTACTCAACGGGAACAAGGCAAAATATCAAAGTTCACCCGCTTCGTTGTAGGACTGAAAAAAAGCCGACCCCAATGAGTTGAGAAAATGCTCGGAGATTGGATCAACTTGTAAGTAATTCTCAAAGATACAGGTGTTCATTTCACATTCTGTGTTCTAACATCTAAAGAATACATAAAGAAAAGACGTATACTCATCTGTTTACAAAACGAGGACAAAACGTGTCACCTATAACAGAAAACAAACTAAGTTTCGCATGTTAATTAGACACATCTTAGATTGTCCGACATTTGGGAAATGCAGTTGACAATTGCCGCAATAGCGCGTGCGCAAGTTAGATAATTATAAGTAACACCAGAACTTCAATTAAATGATGTATGACATGCAATTGTAATGAATAAAAACCTCTTAACTCATATTATGTAAAATATATGTAATTCTTGCATAAGTTTTAATGATGTATGTCAAAATGTCGGTGACATACTGTACAGACTGTCTTCTGTGGAGTGAATGTGATAATGACTTAGCTTTTCTGCTGAATGACAATAAACGGTAGTTGGACACTTTATATAGGTACTTATAGCTGATATCCGCGGAGAGGTTGGTTATCTTTTTTTTGAGTCATATCTCCGGTTCTACTTAACCAATTGCAATCAAACATATTGCAGATTTTTAATCAGACCAATACCTTTCTAATGAAAAAAAACTGAATCAAAATTCATTCAGTAGTTCTTGCGTCTGTGATTTTTAGAATTTTTGTCTGTTTGTCTGCTTTTTATTATCGATGTCCGAGCATCACTTCAAAACCGCTGAACAGATTTGGCTGAAATTTTGCTTGAACATTCTTCTAGGGCATGGTCCTAAAGTGCGCTATATATCATCACTATTATGGGTATGATCTTTACGAAATTTTGTATTTCATCAGAACTCAGACATGGTCATACTTCGGATTATAACTTACCACGCTATACCTTTTTTTTTTTTTTTTTTATCGTGCGGAAATCCCTTCGGATACCCCCCCGCCGGCCAGCGGGGGCGGTTATGTCGGGCTTGCACCGACTAAAACCGCACGCCGTCTCGGGTCTTCAGACGCCGGGGTGTAAGGTTACCCATAGAGCATATCCCTCGCACCCCGGCTGACCCTGGGCCATCTTACCACTAACAGCATCGCTCATCCTGTCTCCTCTGAAAGCAGAGGAGTACGGAGAGCGATGTGTTCCCGCCACGTTGGGTATTGGCCGACGATCAATGCCAACCCTATGAAGGGGTGAAGGGGAAGCCATTGACCGCCGCCCAGGGTGTACCACGCTATACCTGGAAGGTAATGAGCAGTGAAATGTAAAATCTCGAAACTCCACAGACTTGTCCACATAAAAGATATTTGATTAGAGACGTATAAACATTTCATAATGAATATCATCACGCTATTATATTAAGGAATCGGGTAGACATGTTACATATTTCTCTGTCTATTTCGAACAAATTGTCAGCGGGCTCGTTAAACTTTATACTTACGTGTTCGTATCGAGACTGCGTACCTTGATCAATTCCGAACTTAACGCGTACAAAGTCGCGGGCAACAGCTAGTCATTAATATAAATTGGCATGATGGCGATATACTTACATTGACTGTCTGAACGTGCCCATTCCTAGAGCGCGATCTACTAAACCGAGGGGACTTTCTGGAAAAAAATTGAAGAATAAATTATGCTTGACTAGCTGTTGCCCGCGGCTTCACTCGCGTGGAATTCTGATCCCGTTCCCGTAGCCCATGGGAACCTATTCCAGGGATAAAAAGAAACCTATGTTTTATTCCCATGGAGCGTGATTGAGGATCACATTTATAATATTATAGTAGGAAGTAGGGTTCTATGAAGAAAACTATTTTCGTTTAGCTGTATTCTGTTAAATTCCAAAAAAAAATTACTGACGTTTTTATGAAATTATATTTTAAAATTGATCACACTTATTGCCTATTGGTAGTTTCACTGCCATATTTAAGACACACTCTTGAATTGTGACATACATTTTGTTTTAAACTAGTCTAATACATAGTCTTTCTTTGTTTTTTTTTATTTAAATTTTATGCACACACAATAAAACATTACAGAAATTGGATGGTGGAAAGAATAGTACAATGGTACTGCTTATTTCTTAAAGAAATTTCTTCCAGCAGACCGGCGAGAGGAGATCGTGAAATGAAAAGGGATATTTATACGTGTGTATGATAACAAGAGTGAATACATTAAATTACAAACATATTTACATTAAGTAACACAAAAATACGTATTAACATAATATAAACTAAACATGTAATATATAAACCTAAATATATTATACATACACATACATATACAATAAATAACCAAATATGCATAAATATGGACTAAGTCTTTCCCACAAACTTTCAACCATAACTTCCGTTTCTTTAGCTATTTATACAAAATATGCTAAATAATTGTGTGATCGGCAATAAGCTGCTCTTTAATGAGCAAGTGCGGAGCGGCATGCGATTAACAGCCTTTGATTATTCAAAGCCAACAAAACAGCCAACAAACGAGGCGGCGGCGGCGGAGGGCGCGGCCGGCGCGGCGTGAAAATTACATGTTTTTAAAATCACTCCACTTAACTAGTACTTTGTATTTATAGATACTGTTATTAATTGTAATACTGTTCATGTGGCTGATTGATTTAACTATCCATTGGTAAGTTTTAAGCGTTTTTTTTGCTACTTTAAAGTTAAAGTTTTCGTGTTTTTTTTGACACAAACGAAAGGGTGTATGGGGATCTTTGGTCCCAAGTGAAGCTCACCTGTAAGCCGGTACACCTGATGATTGACGGAGGAGGCTGTGGCGCAGGGTTTTCTCTCGGGGTGGGGGTCGGTAGGTAGTTAACGTCAATAAAATCCGAGATAATCAGGAGGGGAAAGTCTAGGTGAGTAGACCCCGGACTCCAAACTGTGAGCTTTTAACTTTATGCCACTCTGCCGTCCTACTAAAAGTGAAAAAGTAAATTTCGAGCTAGAGCTGAAAAATAATGGCATATTTAAAAACCATAGTTTTTTTTTAAATCTGCCATTACGTTGTCATATATCAGATTACATAACATAACTGGCGAATCGTGAATGTGCAAAACACCTCTGCCTTCCCCTTCGGGGATACAGGCGTGAAGTTATGTTATGTTATATTAGATTGTTTTCTTGACTATTTTTTTAAGCATTTACGAGTATATAGTTGCTATTGATATTTATAAATATTTGTTTAAAGTAAAGATGTGAAAATTAACCAGATGTCACTTTGCCACCTTTTAGCTTGAGGACGGCAGCACTGCTGTAAAATTTAATTCCAAAAGGATTTCCAGCATAAGATCAAACTCTTATAAATTCAAACACACACAATGTCTAGAGACCATATTCTTAGTTGCATTAGTCAAACTCGTAAATTCTCAAGACCGCCAAAATGTCAAAATCACCAAAATGCCAAAAACAAAAACGCCAATAAAACGTCGTTAATGTCTCAATATCTACTTACAGTCATTCAGTCCCAGGTTTACATCCTAGAAATCCATACTGTCTATGAATGTATGCCAGGACTTTTTTTTTTTTTATATATTTAGGACACGTCAATTTGACTTCACCTCGCCTGATGGTAAGCTGAAGGTAAAGTCTCAGGAAAGAGGGTCACCATTACATACACGTACCATGTTAACAATGGTGGCACTCAGCTTGACGGCCTCATCAGAAGAGGATTGTCGTCGCAGCACCGCGTGACACCCACGGGTCCCACTTAGTGCTGCGACCACAATCCCCCTGCCCGGCTATGCACTTGCTGACCCCTGAACGCAATCAAACCGAAATAGGATTACTATGGAGGGTTTTTCGCAATCGTGCACGGTGGTACCTACCCGGCCGAATTTTTGTGACAAATTTGTGTCATCAAATTTCTACCACCAGTTTTAAGTTCAACCTATTGGATATAAATATCCTTTCTCTATACCCATAAAATACCCATAGTTTACACTAAACTGTATTGTAGCTGACCACGGACGCAGTGGGCAGGGCATTACGATGTATTGCCAACTTTAAATAATCTGATGGCAACATTCCATTTTATATCTGCGATCGCAATATGCTGCACGCGCTTTTTATTGCCAATTTATTCACGGGTATTATCCTGAAAATGGATAAAGTTAAATAGTAATTTTGGTTATTTTAATTTGTTATTACTAAACACAGCCACACAAATGCATCTGGAGGTTTTCCCATATGAATGACGTTGGTGAATAGGTAATAATCCTACTAATATTAAAAATGTGAAAGTTTGTGAACATGTTTCGATGTTTGAAATTTCGCACAGAGACAGATTATAGAATGAATTGGCATACTATGCTACTATTTATCTCAGGAAAATGAAAAAAAACCAAAGTCTAATCCTAGATCCTCAGAGAATTAAATAAAAAATTGGTTAAAAAAGAAAACCTGGATGACATTTTAAGTTAGAGGTATTTGGTTCCCAAACCCGAGGGGGCCATCTCGAAACTGGAGATGGCCCAGGGTCAGTCAGGGTGCGAGGGATATGGGATATGGGTAACCTTACACCCCGGCGTCTGTAGACCCAAGACGGCGTGCGGTTTTAGTCGGTTCAAGCCCGACATAACCGCCCCCGCTGGCCGGCGGTGGGGTATCTGAAGGGATTTCCACACGAAAAAAAGGTACTATTTCATGCATCGGCCTGCATGAAATATAATTTTACCTTTTTTTTTCGTATGCATGTATGTAAGTACGTTTTTTCGAATCTACTGCACAGCGTCGAATGATACATTTTGACAAAAAATAGAACCCCACTTCGGTTTGTCAGTACCTAAATACCATTTAAGCCTACTTAGAGACCAATCAGGACTTGAAGAACCAGGAGGGGACTTTCTGAAAGTTACTGATCTGCTCTTCAATATAGCCCTTTTTGGGAATCACGAAGATACGTTTATGGCTCATATACTTTTATATCATCATTGAGAATGGAAAGAGGCGCAAACGTCAATGTGTGCCTACTTGGTAGACGATAAAACGACTGCAATGAAATATTAAATAGCTGGTAAAATATAAACTCTGTTCACCCCCTCGAAGAGTATATCTATACTATGGTAAAATTGTATGGTACTGTGACGTCGGAGGGTTTGACTTCACAGCCTTTCGTGATAATTAAATGATACCGCAAGTAATTATATATTTTATAACATTTATTTTGTTCACACAAATCCTATCAACGAGTTTTAGGGGATTTTACGCGAGATTATTAAGTTTTACTATACGAACTGAAGAGGAACACGGATTCTGCTCAGTGATTGAGTCTACGACCACTTTGCTTGATACTCTCTTCGTACCGCAGGTCGAGGCCGGAGCCCCCGGTCACCCGCTGTCTCGAACTGTCCAACCAATTGTTTTTTTCCTATATTCTCTATTTGAAATATTTATACAATTTTATTTGAATACCGCTGACGCATGATGGCCAGGCAACTAACTATAGTGTTCGAAGGAGTCCGAACACTACAGTACTATGTAAATAAGTTGTGTAAAAAAAAAAACACCACCAGCGACCAGCGTCACGTGACGCGACGAGCCCGTGACGCACGTTGTAGGCGTGCAGCCCTTCTCCTCGCAGAATTCTCCAAGCGGATGTGTGGGAAATACCTAAATCGCGACCAGCGTCACGTGTGCTCGTCGCTTCACGTGACGCTGGTCGCTTGTGATGTAATTTTTTTTTTTTTCCCGATTTTTTTTTGTTTCAAATACATATTTTGTCGATACCAATTCGTCTCACCAAATTCAGAGACCTAATTTTGTGACACCTTATATATTTTAATTCCAAAAATAGCACTTACTAATAGTCTTCATTAGAAAACAATGGTATAAATAAACGACTAAAACTTTAAAAACACGGACAATTCATCATGAAAACTCCTCTATTATTACACACACGAGACAACGAAAGCACTTTCGTCATTAACCTTTCTGCATGCCCCCCGGCCAGAATAACGTTCATCACGCAATGTTACGAGATTAAACGTTACTCTAAAAATGGTAATGTACGGATATGTGGATTATGTAAGGAAGGAAGAAGCTTTCGGAAGTTGTCGCCAATGACCATGTCGGGGCTGCCATATATATATATATATATATATATATATATATAAATTTTAATATTTAGTCCGTCAAATTGACTGCCTGATGTTACGCTGAGGTGAAATCCAAAAAAGTAATAATAATAATAATTGTGGGAGCCGAAAAAGAAATAAAATATTTAGATTTGGCTCATGAGGTTGTCGACATGTGAATTGTAGATTCGGCAATTATTGTTCCGATAGTTGTATCGGTTCACAGACTGATTGCCAAGAGCCTCGTTCAAAATCTCAGGAGGCTCGCGTTAGGCAGTCGGGGCAATGGCTTGATGCAGAAGGCAGTGCTCCTCGACACGGCACGTGTTGTGAGGAGATTCCTCTCTCTGGAGCCCTAACCACCGGTAGCTTGGTCCCTGATGCCGGTGGCCCACTATTTTTTATATTTTTAAATATATTTGTTTTTTTTAAATATAGAATGTATTTAAAAATATAATTTATATGTTTTTAAAGTTTAATAAAGACAATAATAATAACATTTCCCGAATAGTCTGGCGGTTCATCTGCCAATCATCCTAATGCCCTGACCGACTGCTCCTTGCCTTGTCAGGGCTATCTTGCCGTCTCTCCTTTACTCTTGGGGAGGCGTGATATAGCTCGATTTATAATAATAGTATTTATTATCTCGAAATATTATTAAAACATACAATGGTTTCCTAGATCCCACATTAGGATTCCCTGAGTCGTGGGATCTAGTCTCTCTAGTTCCACTCGACAATATCATAATAATAATTATATTTCACTCCCCTCTTAAAGAACCCAGGATTGTAGGAAGAAGTGAGCACGTATGTGGGTAAAGCGTTCCAGTTCTTTATCTTACGACAAGGAAAGGAATCGCCAAACCGCTTTGGCGATGGTATCGATTGCACTGTATGAGGATGACACCTAAGTCTTGTACGTGTTGTCTGGGACAGGAAGGGAGAAGACCACCACCATGGCATAGGCGATAGAATAATGCCAAGGAGGCTTTCTCTACGTAGCTGCCGAGGTTGTAGAGTCTTGGTGACTACCGACGATTCGGATTGCCCGTCACTGCAATTTGTCGATAGCGCTAAACAAGTACTGATCGGAACCATCAAAGAGATGAGAACAGTATTCCACGCAGGGACGAACCTGTGTGGGGTGCTTGGTTGGGGACCTCCACGCGGTGCACCCTGGGCAACGGAGACGGCAGCGCCTCTCTCCTAGGGTGGGAGAGACGCTGCCGCCTACGGCCAACTCCGACCGAGGCGAGGACGGCCCTGTTGAGGGCTGTTCTGAAGCTTTCCACGTGTCCCTCTGATTAGCAGATGGCACAGTGGAGAGCAAGTAAGGGGGCCATCTCGAAACCGGAGATGGCCCAGGGTCAGTCGGGGTGCGAGGGATATACTCTATGGGTAACCTTACACCCCGGTGTCTTAAGACCCGAGACGGCGTGCGGTTTTAGTCGGTGCAAGCCCGACATAACCACCCCCGCTGGCCGGCAACAAAAAGGGACGAACCTGTGTCTTATATAAAAGACACCGACGGGAAAAACCGCCTGACCCTGTTCAGTACTCCGAGTTCCGCAGTGAAGCCTCCCACGAATGGGTGATGAACTTATGTCTGGTTATCGCTCAGTTAGTAGATGGAGCCCGCATGCCATTTTGCGGGCTTGCATTTTAAAACACTAATCGTTCAATCACATTAGGTTTAGTTTGACACATACACATAAAACAATATGACTAGGTCGCAGAAGCAAGTTAAAAAGATCGCTTTGTGATTCGTTGTGTGTGGCTAAGGGGGGAACCTTCCCTCAACAGTACAATGATGGTAGGTGGATGGAACGCGGTCGTGCCTTCTACTGCACTAGACATATTTTGCTGATTTGGATGTGGAAAGATATCATTAATGTGTATGAATGTGAGTTTGTATGTTTGCGAAGGTGTGTGTGTGAGAGGATTTATGTGTGTATGCTCTAAAGCACCTAAATACACATTTAATGGACCTATAAATGGCATATAATTGACAGTTTGGCATGAAAGTAGATAATCGTGTCGCGCATTGAGCAGGCTAATCTCAGACGATGTACCTATTTATTAAATGGAGAAGAAACCAAATCTATCCTCTTCAATCTAAACTGAAGTAGAGCGGTCGTGACTACGCGCGACATTCTCGGTGAGATAAGTAATTAACAATGTCGTTCAACTGTCTGTCAAATTAACGCCCTTATGGAGATTGGTGTAAGTGAAAAACTGAGCGGATTTTTCGAGGTTAAAAATACTAAAATACATTCAAGCATGAATATGTCAGAATTCCAGGCATCTCTCCATATTGTCGAAACATAAAAGTAAGTAAATAAAGTTAACGCAAACAAAATAAATTTATACTACTTACTGCGGCTTATCGACCGTGCGGGAACCCTAGCGAGCTTCACCTTACCAAAGTTAATGGTGAGGTGGCTATATCGAACTCGAAACCGACTAAACGAACGCTTGCTACACGGGACTAACACTTGAATCCCTCATTTGACTTACATTCTAAAAATAATAAATATAACAATACACTTTAACGTTCCACGCAACTCTAAATAGTAGTTTATGCAACTGTCATATAAGAAGGGGTATTAAAATACGAGAGTCTGTTTATAATAGGTTGACTCGAGTGTTTTAATACCTAAGTTATATGTAGTTTCATACACTACTTTATCTTCACTCATAGGAAAACTTGAAATTAAACAAAGTAGGTAGGTTACAAGGAAGTCGCCATTTTTTTCACAGTTCGAACTGCGCATGCGTGCGCCTTTTTTTTCATATTCAGCCTAAAACCGTAGACTAGTTTAATGAATAAAAAAAAATAGCGGTACTATAATGAATTTTATGATACAGTTGGCGGTACTATAATAAGTTTTATTTTTAATTTTATTCAAATTCAAATTCAAATTCAAATTTATTTATTTGTGGATCATAGGTTTGTACAGTTCTAATTCTACGTTACATTCAAGTGCGCTATGTCCTACCATGGAATATGGTGTACAAATTTGATTACAATTATATTATATTATTATAATTTGATTATAAGAAGCAAAACTATAAGCAGACAAACAATAAACAAACAATAATCAAACGCATGCAAAAGAATTATCCCTGAGATACTCGTCAATGGTGTAGTGAGCTTTATTTGCCAGAGATTTAATAAGCTTACTCCTAAATACTGCAATATTTTGCGATCGGATCGTCACAGGTATTTTATTGTATATGGCCGTTGCCTTACAAAAGACACTACTACATAATAACTGCGTTTTGCTTGGAACGACCTTTAAATTGCCTTCACGCCTAGTACCAGGAGGTTTGGCAGTAAATAAATGTGGATTATTTTTAACAAAGGTAGCTACTTCGATAATATATATTGATGGAACTGTTAAAATACGTAGCTCTCTGAATTTAGTCTTGCATGATTCCCTTTTCCTTAAACCTGTCATAGAACGAATGCAGCGTTTTTGGGCAATGAGTACTCGCAACCTGTCAGTTGAGTTGCCCCAAAATATTATTCCGTACCTAATAATGCACTCCACATGGCCATAGTATGCCGTGATAACTGTTGACCGATTTGCTACCCGAGACAATTTATACAGAGCATATGAGAACTGATACAGTTTTGTACATAAATTGTCAATGTGTGCTTTCCAATTCAGTTTACAATCTAACGTTAGTCCCAAAAAACGCGTTGTGCTAGTTCCAGTCAATGTCATATCCATGTATTTAACCTGCGGTACAGTATTGGTATTTCTTTGATTAAAGTCCATAATATGGGTCTTTGTTATATTGATTTTTAAATTATTAAATGTCAACCAGCTGATTTTTAAATTATTTATGTATATGCGTTTATAAAGTGCGTATGTTTAGAATCGTCTTTGAATTCGTAATTCGAATTTTTCGATTTAATGTAGATAAAATATTTTATCTGCTCGACGCTTTTAACTTGAGCCCAAACCCGGAGACCCTTTCCCTTAAATGCATAATGCCTGGCTGACTTGTCAAATTTTGTAATAATTGCTCTTGTAGGGGCTATGCCTCGTGTCATTAGCGTGCACGGTGGGATGGAACCAAGGGATGGTTCAGACGGATTTATTGAAGACCACTCTTTTGGAAAACGCGACAAAATTGCTGCTCGTAAAAAAGCCACATATTACGTTTAACTGCTGGCAAAACAGGTTTTTTAGGCTTGCTCTGTCCTTTATTAAATTATTTAAAGGATTTGCGAAAAAATAACTTTTTTTAGCAAGTTATAGTTATATGACCTATGTTTATAAGTTAATACAGTTTAATGTCAAAGAGTTCATTATCAATCATTATACCTAGTACTAGAGTTATTCAGAACAAGAAAATGGGTGCAGGGGTGATTTTGATAAATTTAGAAAAAAAAAGCAACCAACTCCTAACACAAGCAATTAAGCTTAGCTGAAGGGGTTAGGGGGAATGTTAGTAATTTCGGTTACTAATATTAAAAAAAAAACCGTATATGACCCTGCCAACATCCTTGAGGCCCAAAGGCACAAGCTAACATCACCTGCAAGTCGGTTTACCTGCTAAACAATGCATGAGGCTCTGACGGCTTTCTTCTCAGGGTACGGAGTTCAGATAGCAGTCGCTCCTAGAGAAGTTGATTCAAAAACAGTATCCAAGCGGACCTCGGGCTCCAAAGTGCAAACTTCGGACGCAACTGGAAAATCGCTGTGAGGGTGATGATGAAATAGAAGCACTGCTGTCTGACCTTCGCTCGTCAATTAGCAAGTAAAGTTGACTTGAGTCCCGACTTCACTGGGGCTCCATGCACATAAAACTTTTCTGTTCAAGAAATTCATATCTTTTTTTTTTTTTTTCTCTGTAGACTCGAGACTGCGTGCAGTTTTAGTCGGTTCAAGCCGGCCGGCGGGGGCGGTTATGTCGGGCTTGAACCGACTAAAACTGCACGCAGTCTCGAGTCTACAGACGCCGGGGTGTAAGGTTGCCCATAGAGCATATCCCTCGCACCCCGACTGACCCTGGGCCATCTCCGGTTTCGAGATGGCCCACTCGGATTTGGGAACCACGGTGTCCCCGTCTTGCCCCGGTTTGAGGGAGGGGCGCTAGTCGCCCCACCGCCCCGGCCTGCTTCTGCTGGGGTGACAGACGGCCTCACCTGCCACCCCCAGACCATGTAGGACGGAGGTCGTTAAGAAATTCATACCTATGAGCTAATGCAACAAGACTGCCTTTTCAGCCATTTAAATTACTTTAGTCTTAAACTGTACTCACAAAACTTTTTTTATGAGTACAGTAAACAGTAAATATGATATAAGATGAGTTGAGAATAGTAGACTATATAAAATGGGATGAGTTAAGAACAGAAAGTAAATAAGGATCACCATAGGATCAGTAAAGAATAAACATTGGGTTGAGTCAAGAAATTCGAAATAAGATGAAGTTTCATGGCATGAATACGGAATAACGCGATAATAATAAAAATAAGACGAATAAAAACTACGATGCAAAACAAACAATAAAAAACATACGCAGAATTTTAAAACGTTAAAATTCCTTAACTAAATAATTTTTCATTTGAAAAAAGGAATTTTATTTTTTCTTTTGACAATGGCTGTAAACAATGCCATTTCTCTTGTGTTCACGAAATTGCATTTGAACGTTTGCCAATTGCCGCCTTGGGTAAGAAAAATGGCGGCAGTAAAGCTGCATTTCTATGGGAACGGGTAGTTGTAGGTATACGATTTTAAAATGATGTTCGACTAATAAATATTGTATTCTGTACTTGCACCTTAGTTCAACAACCGCATTGCTTGTAGACAGATATTATTATTAAGTCAGTTAGCGTGTATTTTAACAGAACTTCACTATTTTTGGTTCAATTAAAAAGGCATTAACAAGTTGCAATTTATTTACAAATATTAAGAACGAGGCTTAATTCAGAACAATAGATTTGGAGAAAGCACAAATGAGTCGTTACTGGATTTTCTTTTTATAAAAACTTTGAATGTGTTTGTCACTCACTTAACGCTGCCTAATTTTAACACAACGCCAAGTTTGTTTGTTTGAAACATTAATGTTTAATCGCGTGTTTATGTCAACAAAATTCTGATTCTGATCGTGATTCGTCTCTGACCTGATTAAGAACTGTAAACATATTCTAGTGACATTTATATGGCTTCACATTTAATAATCATCATGTAATAAAACTGTAGGTAAATAAATTATTATAAACTGTAAATTAACATTAGGGATTTACGCACGAAAAAAAAAGGTTCTTTTTAGGCTTTAATTATAAGCCTAGGACATAATCAAAGCATTTTGATTATGCCTTACGCCGTATGTCTATTTGTATGAATTCATTGAACAAAAATTGAGAACTCAGTTTACTTAAACGTGTTCGCAATTATTCTCAACTAGCTGTTGGCCGCGACTTCGTACGCATTAAGTTCGGAATAGATCAAGGTTCAAGTTTCTGCAGTCTCGGTACTAACACGTTAGTATTAAGTTATTTTATTTGACGGGCCGGATGAGGTGATGTAGTACGCTCGTTTTACATTGACAATTCGTTCGAAATAGATAGAGAAATATGGAATAAAGAAATCAATTCTGCCCGATTCCTTAATATAATAGCGTGATATTATTCATTATGAAATGTTTATGCGTCTCTAATCAACTAACTTTTAGACGAGGGTAACTCTGTGAAGTTTCGAGACTTTACTGCTCATTACTTTTCAGGTATAGCGTGACGAGTTATAATAGTCCGAATTTTGACAATGTCTGAGTTCGGCTGAACTACAAAATTTCGTAAAGATCTACCTTGTAATAATAAAGTTGTCATCAATAATAGTTTTGCTTTACCGCTCCTACCATACCTATACTAGCGTAATAATAAATAGCGCAGATTATGACCAGGCCCTAGAAGAATGTTCATGCAAAATATCAGTCAAATCTCTTCAGCGTTTTCGAGTGATGCTTTGTGAAGTGATGGTGAAATCTGAGCTAAAACTCCGCTATCGACATACGTCTATCAGCGGCTGAAATTTTGACAGTGTGTATCCGCTATAACCATAAAAATTAAAAATACGTATTTTTATAGCGCCTCTATAGTGATGTGATATTATAGTGTTACTTCTTTTCTCGCCCTAAGTGTGGTCTCGCACTATAATAGCCCATAACTCACAGGTTCATACTACACTTAGTAATTAGTCAAATTGTAACGTTTTACCTTGCGTAGAAGTCTTTAGTGCGGTCTATGAATCTTGTCCCAAGTATTTTGCTCTTAATCAAGTCTCGCTCATTCGCATATCAACCGTATAATTATCAACTCGTTATCTACGGATAGATCAGGTGTGAAAACAGTCTAACGCTGTATTATGACTACTAACTTACAAAGAAAGTAAAACTTGCCATATTTGCATTACATTTCAAGTAGTTGAAATTGTACAGTCGCCTCCAGAATTAGTTTAACACATTTCAAGTTATCGGTCAACTTTAGCTCTGAACCTTTAGTCAAATTATAAACTTTTGTTGAAAATGAAATAGATTAAACTTATTTTCTGAAGATTTTTTATACTATCTTTATTTATACAATTAATATTGATCTTCTATCTATAAATTAGTCGTGTCTGTACATTGGAGATATTTAAAAAGAAACTTGGGTTATGTTAAATTAACATAACCCAATTGAACACAACGTTTTTTTATTGAATTCTTATCTGTTTGTTCGCGATGGACGCGAAAACTACTGAACGGATTTTGAAACGTTTTGCTCTATTAGAAAATTCTTGGTCAGACTTACAATCTGCCGTATGTTTGATTGCAATTGGTCAAGAAGAACCGAAGATATGATCAAAAAACGATAACCGACCTAAGCCGCGGGAATCAGCTAGTTATTTATATGATTAATAAAATTATGAACAAAATATGAAATAGAATCAACTTATTCCATGAATATTACATTTTTTTTATACGATCTTTATTTATAAGATTAATATTGCTTCATTTTAATAAAGACCGTTTGTAAATTTGTAAGTGTTCAAAGTTTTCTGAGGTTGACTGTACTAGGTCACACTTACCCCGACTTATTTTTCTTCAGTTGATCCCGGTTGTATTACTCTCCAAATTTTCCTTACCAACATTTGGTTTATTTTGGCTTTTAACGGCAGCGTCTGCAGACTGACTCCCAACCCTGAGAGTTAAACCTGCACCACTGTCTCTTCCATCAAGCAGCAGATGTTACAGCTTGCAGGTGAGGCCTGGTTGGGCCCTTACGAGCCTTGGTGAGGTTCATACACTATTTATTTGTTATTTGAATATTGATTTTAACCTTCGTTTTATACATATACCGCGTCGTTGTTAAGAATGATATCCGATCTTGTTCATTTATTCAGCTTCCTAATACCCTTATATGTAGTTTATTAACTTTATATGGAAACTAGTTATTCTTTAGTTGACTGCCTGTTGCTAAATATTTATTTAAAAATATTATTAATCCGTTGTTTTAGTACTTTATACAAGCGGCGATAGCCCAGTGGCGTACGCAGCGGACTGCAGTCGCCCCGGGCACACACCTCTGACCTTTCGTAGTTATGTGTGCATTAATAAATGTTAATTATCGCTCGTTTACTAATGTGCCTGGTAGATGGCAATAGGCTCGCCCCCTATTACATTGGGGCCTTAAGATAACTGGCGAATCGTGGGTGTGTAATACACCTCTGCCTACCCCTTCGGGGATACAGACGTGAAGTTATGTTATGTTATAGAATAGAATATTTAGTTGTGCATGTTTAAAGTTTTTAATCACAACTGTATATTAAAGGGGTAATAAGACGTGTATTAATATTTACATTTCGTCTTAAGTAAACTGTTTCAAGGGTCAGATATGACCAAAATTATATTTGACCAAGGGTCAGGGGTTTAACACTACTACTTTTATGACATCAATCGATAGGGTCAATCGTAAATACTAACTAAATCTCTTTAAAACATGTTAAATTAAATAAAAGCAAAGTCCATGAAATCTAAACTTATAAATTAAATGGGAATTGTTAATAAGATATCTGACGAATCTTTAAATAAAACTGTTTTTTTTTTGTCCCTTTGAATTTATAAGTTTAGATTTCATGGATTTATTTGCCCGCGGTTAAACCCGTGTGGAATTCTGTTACCATTCCCGCTTCTAATGGGAACCCTTTCCGGGGATAAAAAGCCTATGTGTTATTTCACACTATAATCTCTTCCTGTACCAAATTTCTGCCGTTTTTGAGTGAAAGAGTAACAAAGATCCATACATCCATGTATAAAAAATACGATTAAAAAATTCCACCCTGCATAAAATGTGTAATTAACCAAAAGTTCTTGAAACGACCGCTGCTAACGTGATGTTAATTTTTTTATGATATTTGCGTGATATTTTGATTGACAACAACTCCGACAACTAGACAACCTACCTGTGTCCGAAATTTTGCTTCTAAAGTGCAACCCCTAATCGTTCCTGACAGTGTCTGACTCGTTCCGACACAGGCCCTGACGTCGGCGAACGGCAGCCGCCGACAGGTTTCACTGAACCTGTGTCTACACCACAAAATTACATTTACGGTTAGCAAAAGCATTTTAATGCAATTTTGAATCTTATTGCTAATTAAAATAAGGTGCTTAAACGTTTGTGTCTTGTTAAATCGTAGACATGTGGTTTTAAAAGCATTTGATACACAAAATTAATTAGAATAATTCGTTTTTATGGAATGATGTTCATAAGATATCAAATGAATTTTTAAAAGCTGTTAGTTAAAGATTATGCTAGATTTATATTGTGGCTTGTTGTGGTAGTATACCTTCGGGGATATACAGACAGAGTAAATAACATACATAACATAACATAACTACACGCCAACTTAGTAATGTGCCCTGTAGATGGCAATATATTGCCATCTACCGGGCACATTACTAAGCGAGCGATACGCAACATTTTTAATACACACATAACTACGAAAAGTCAGGGGCGTGTGCCCGGGGCGACTGGGGACCGAACTCGAGACAGAGTAAATACCTAGTATTAATAATAGGGTTTATGAGGGCCTCGCCAAGAACTTCAGAGTCCAAGCCGACCAGCTACAAGTCGGGAATTCTCTAACACCCGTAATAGTCATGATAAGTGAAATAAAGAAAAAGAGTAGTAAGTAGTTCGGGACTCCAAACTCCAAAGTGTAAGCTATAGTTGCAACCGGAACGCACTGTGATGATGATGACTTACATAATTGGGTATACACAGAAATACCCAGACCCCATAGCCTGGAATGCTTTACCCGCACACGTGTTCCTTTCTTCTTAATTCTTTGTTGTACAGCCAACGACAAAAGTGGCTTAAGAAATTCTAATTTATTGATTACTTTAGCTCTTAACCCTTTCATTAGATAACTAGGGGCACAATGCCTCCTGTTGAAATGTTGAGCTGAGAGTGCACTACATGATTACCTATAACTCACACGTATTTTTTTTTTCAAGTAAATACCATTGAATTGTTTTTTCGGTGATTATTCCTCCGTTGCTAGACCGATTTTCAATTATTTTTTTCTGTCTTAAGCCAATAGTTATGTTGCACATTTTGTCGCCAAAATCGTGGTCTCAACATTGATCATTTTGGAGAAATCAGATTTTGAAATTTTTGAAGGGTGATTATTCCTCCATGGTATTTTCGATTTTCAATTTTATTTTTTCTAAACTTTCCAGGTATCAAGTTGTATTTACATGCCAAGTTTGGTCAAAATTGGTCGGAGAAATTAGTTTAGGAGGAGTAGCGTCACAATCAAAACACACCAAGTCGAGTATAGAGAGCTTTTCGCTCAACTTCGTCTCACTCTCAACTCAATGAGCAAAACATGAAATATTTTAACTTTGTCCTCTGGGGAATATTAAATTACTTATATATTCATTTTTAGGTCCATGCCAGCGAGGGGTTTTCGAGGGGATTTCCGCACGAAAAAAAAATGTACATGTATTCGTGAGATGGCCCTGGGTCAGTCGGGGTGCGAGGGAAATACCTTATGGGTCATCTTACACCCCGGCGCCTGAAGACCCGTCACGGCATGCGGTTTTAGTCGGTTCACGCCCTACAAAATCTCCCCCGCTGGCCGACGGAAGGTTATCCGAGGGGATTTCCAGACGAAAAAAATAGGTACATGTGTTCAATGTAAAAAACATTTCTAAGTATTTAAGTGTTAATCCACTTTGGTCGTTGATTGTAAACAATAAAAGACAAATGTATATATTACATTTAAAATAAACATATAAATATAAAGGCGAGCTTAACTACATAAGAGTTCTTTACCAGCAAACCTTTGAGCAATAAAGGAAGAAAAAATACAGAAGAGAGAATTTGACGGCCTCTGTGGCGTAGCGGTAGTGCATTCGACAGCTAAGACTGGGGGCGCGGGTTCGATTTCCGCTCAGTGCAAATATTTGTATGCATGAAAATGTCTATTTGCATTGGTCTGGGTGTTTCTATGTATAATATGTATGTATTTACAAAAAAAAAAGTATATAAGTATGTTTATCCGCATTCTGGAACCCATAACACAAGGTAGTTAAACTATGCTTACTTTGCGTCTAGAAAGCGCTGTGTAGAATGTCGTAGAATATTTATTTATTAATCAAAGTATACAGTGTACAGTTTTACATATACAGTCTAGTGAACTAAAACTGTAAATTAAAAATGAGAACAAAATAAAAGAAATATAAATCCATAGACTTGTTTCTTTCTACAATTCCGGGTTCTTTAAGCGGGGTGTGAGAAGCGCATCTTGCGAGGCTGTCAAGGTCGGGACCACGATTTTAGAGACAGCAGCTGGAATGGTGGTCACTGTTCTTTGGACTTCACCTCTGATTACCATCAGGCGGGTTGCAGTCAAATTAAGGTGAAAAAAAATCGATGTCAAAAAATCAGTACTCTGTATTTTTTAAACCACCGTAATTTTTTTTACTGCTTTGTTGTTTTGAAGTCGTACGATTTAATTAGGCATTAAATTATAAACAAACAGATATAGAGTGTGAAGAATTATTATAATTTCATACTAGATTCTGTTACATAAATTATGTAATTGTTATTATAATTTACCAACTAATTCTGTACGCTTCGGTTTCGTTGCGATATTTTTGACGGAAGTGAAAAGAATTTTGACATCACTGCAGTGAATTTAAAAAACTGAGACGTCGTGGTACCCCTGGCAGATGCACAACACTGAATTATCTTTCTTACTTCTTTCAAACTATGTTATATATAAGATATATGCAATTAACAAAGGATTATTTCAAGGAAATAAATATGGCTTAATCAAAATAGGCATGACATTAAGCCAACTGCGGACAATCCAATAAAGGAAGATTATGGTGCTTAGCCTGTATGTCCGTCACTATGTTCCCTCGTAAATACGACTTTTATGGAAGCGACTGCGTCGGACCTTCCAACCTAGAGGAAAACCTGCTCTAGTACCTCGTCCAACAATCAGCACGTGTACTGGTTTGGGCCCCGAAGACCTTAATGGGACTCCATGCATCCTTCATATTTCTTTTGCATTTGCAGAAGATAACAATCATTGTCAGGACGTTGATAAATTAAACTTAGTCTATAAGAGTATATTCTATAGAACTCACAGTTCATCAACGAACCTTTATCTAATACCTTTTTTTTTTTTTTTTTATTATCGTGCGGAAATCCCTTCGGATACCCCCCCGCCGGCCAGCGGGGGCGGTTATGTCGGGCTTGCACCGACTAAAACCGCACGCCGTCTCGGGTCTTCAGACGCCGGGGTGTAAGGTTACCCATAGAGCATATCCCTCGCACCCCGGCTGACCCTGGGCCATCTCACCACTAACAGCATCGCTCATCCTGTCTCCTCTGAAAGCAGAGGAGTACGGAGAGCGATGTGTTCCCGCCACGTTGGGTATTGGCCGACGATCAATGCCAACCCTATGAAGGGGTGAAGGGGAAGCCATTGACCGCCGCCCAGGGTGTACCGGCCGCTCCGATTCCGTTCCCCTCGGACAGCAGCGGGATCGGAATCGGAGCGACACTCGAGGAGGTTACCCAACACACACCCCACCTTTATCTAATACCTTTATACGAACAATTCTTGTATATATATATCTCTTTTTTTATAAAAGAATATTAGTAACCGAAAGTACTAATATTTCTCCAACCCCTCCAGCTAAGCTTAATTGCTTGTGTTAGGAGTGGGTTCACCTCGGTAGTGTAATGGCCAGGATTCGCACCCGGGACCTCTCGATCGTAGGGTTGACTTCTTAACCACTAAGCTACCAACGCTTTTAATATCTCTCTATATATCTCTCTCTATATATTATCTTTTATAACGAGCAATTCTTGTATAAATATAATCTGAATCTAGGGAACGGCTCTAACGATTCTTATGAAATTTAGGATACAGGGGGATTCGGGGGCGATAAATCGATCTAGCATGGTTTCATTTTTAGAAAACGTCGAAATGAAAACGCGCAAAGCACGGTCACACTGATATTAAACGACTAAAAGAATGAAATTTATAAATTAAAGAATAATAAAAATTCTGACTGCAAAGAATTTAAGGTAGGTAATGCAATAAGAAGACCGAGTTAAGATCGAGAATAGGGGTCAAAATTAAAGTAAACTAAAGTTTAAAGTTATTTTGGTTTAACAGACTGTATAATATTAAGCTAATAATTTATAATAATAATAAGGAACCTAATAATTTCAGTTAAATACACGCATTAAGTTTGATGGCATGCGGCACGCACTCGTTTTCTTTCGATAAATGATATATACATACATATACCAGATACACACGAAAAACATAACCCCTCCTTGGCAATCGAGTGAAAAATATTCTACATACTTACATTGACACCTCATGAACAGATTTTCGTTAAAATTCGTCTTCACCTCCCTTCCGATCAATACAAATCTTTCACGAATACCTACTCGAGACAAAAACCGGACCAAACTCGAGGGTTCAGTATATTAGTCACTTGAAGCTCCTGTATCTGACAGATAGGGTGCAACCCTGTATCACACGTCCAGCTATATCAAACCCTCACCTCATTCACAAAATCCTCTCGCTTTATACCCTGCAGTTACACCAGCCATACTCGATTCTATTTGAGCGCCGGCTGCTCACGTCTTCCTGTAGTTTTTTTTTGATATTGCTCGACTCCTAAGAGTCGTAGCGTGATGCTAAATAGCTCAAAACCTTAGCCGAGAACTAGGCTATCAGATTCAGAAAGGATTTTTTAAATATCATCATTAGTTTTCGAGATTAGCGCTTTCAAACAAACAAACTCGTCAGTTTTATTGTTTGATTAGAATTCAAGCCGAAGGGGCTGAAAAGGTCTACCTTTAGTGGTTGGTGATAATAGTGCTTCTAGTGACGTTAGAAATATTTGATGAGCCGTTTATTTTAAAGTTGTGAACGATAATTGCTGTGAATATGAAATTGCATTCATGATTACTTGAGCATGTTTTGATTTAAATTGACGTTTATATGGAGGGTTAATTTTGAACACGTTTTTAGTGAACTGTTTTTGATTTGTGAAAAATTACGTTCTAGATATTATCATTGGAAATAAATTGTTTAGTCTATTTGTTGTTGAAACAGATTTGTACAAAAGTAGGCGAGAAATAGGTTAAAAATTGTAATGTTACAATGCTTAAAAAGACGTATTTTTCCTTACAAATGGCTCGGTTTAAAAACCGTGAAATATAGACGGAAAGTTTCTTTATAAAGTGACAATTTAAACCTATTTAAATGGTATTCCAATAATTAGATGAATATCAAAATAAAATATTTAGAATCAATATAATCTCTCTAATTTCCTTTTTCCTGGTAACAGAACGTTACATGTTGCATTAATACATAAATAAATGCTAATTTTATGTAATATAATCAATTTTTGCCAAATTAACTTCCATTAATTAATAAAATCTCCATAGAAATAATGAGCGCAGACGGTTGAATATGCCTGGCGTTAACGTATCACAGGTTAGGTGACGGAATTACAGGTATGAGCGAAATAGCCCCCAAGTTGAAGGGTACAGTTGAAGGGTATACCCCAACATAAAGGGGCCCGATGACTCCTGCAGGAGACTCTACGCGGGGATCGTGCGGTCCATGGCCCTGTATGGGTGCCCAATATGGGCGGAGGCCCTGAAGGCCAGAAGTGTGCGGATGCCGCGTGCTCCGCAGCGGGTGATGGCCATCAGGGTCATCCGCGGGTACCGCACTATCTCCTTCGGGCGGCGAGTCTCTTAGCCGGAACTCCGCCATGGGACCTGGAGGCGAGAACCCTTTCGCAACTATACCAGTGGCGAAAGGAGGCGCGGGAGCAGGGACGGAACCCCGAGCCTGAACCCAACTCCGCCAGGCCATCGTGGTGGAGTGGAAGGAACGACTTGGGGAACCAAGCGCAGGGCACGTCGCAATAGCGGCGGTAAGGCCCATCATGGAGGATTGGCTAGAGAGGCGACACGGAAGCCTCTCATACCAACTGACGCAGGTTATCTCCGGGAAGGGGAGCTTCGGGGACCACCTGCATCGGATGACGGGTGAACCGTATGGTAATTTCTAATAATAGATATTATTGTGAAGGATTAGGGTGTGATGTTCCTCCATCACAAAAATATGATCTTCCAACGAGACAAGGTAATCAGGCCGGACGGCCTTCGGTCTTACTTAATCAGCTTGAGAACCTTTATTGCGCCATCCAGGCTCCATAATTCCATTGTATTTTAGCTTTACTTCTCTATATGACGCTAAATATACCTTTTTTTTTCGTGCGGATATCCCCTCGGATACCCCCTCGCGGCCAGCAGGGGCGGTTATGTCGGGCTTGAACCGAATAAAACCCCGACACGCTAAATATACCTACTTTTTTTAGTATCCATCCAGTCACGTAGCTAATTGAGGTAACGAGCGCAAGCAGGTCCTAACCTGGCCTAAGTATAGCCTTTCGAAGATGGCCTGACATCGAAGTTTTACACTGCCATCCATAAAAAAATAATGTATGGCCAGTTTGTTTCCATCAGTATATACCTATAGCAACCCGTTTTCGAATGACTATCGACAATCTTATCAAATTTTTGTTAAGAGGTTGGTTAACTAGGCCTTGTGCTAGCGGCCTCAAATTGATATTTTATCTTTCAAGAAGTTTACACAGTATGGTCCAATATGGATCAACAATCTGCTCCTACGCAGGATTCAACTATATACTAAGAATTATATTCGGAAGCAAATACTACGAGTTTTATTCGGAAGAAGTCACCAATCGGGTAAGGTGGGAGAACAGAGGCCCGCCATCATCTGCTGCTTAATACTAGAAAATAAAAGATTTTTAAAGAACTCATATTGTATTCCTCAGTTATAATGGTCCACAATCAAAGAGTAACAAAGAAAAATAATAAAATGTACGAAGGCGTATCCACTGTACTCCTCACGGCACTATCCCAACTCGAGGAGGATAATAAAATTAGGCGCTTTGCGGACAGCGCTTTAGTGTACTGTGGCACTGAATTATGTTATTATCGGCCAACAGAGTAGTGGCTATTAGCTCCGGTACTTAGCTTAGAAGATACGAGTAATTAAATACCTAATAACTATATAATTGTTTTATTCAAGAAATATAATAGTTTGAATCAATACAAAAGTATTTTTTCATGAAACCCTCTTTACGAAGTGTACTGTTACTCGTCAAAACAAATCAGATACCTAAGCCCTAACTCGAAGAGTTTATAAAGTAGTAGAAATTGAAAAGTGCCGCTATACACCACCAGGCTCCAACCACAACAGCAACACAACGGCTTCAGATTAGTGCAATTTCATATACTTACAAAGTTTCAAATCGGTGTTTCATTAGGATTAGGTTAAAATCGATTTTGAAGATTTGATCAATACCAACAAGGCAAGTTAAATATCTTCCAGGGTTAGCAATAGTAGATAGAAGCATCCGTATAGCTGCATCAGTATCTACATATTTCCTGTTTCAAGTACTAAGCTATCTCTTTGCCAAATTTCATACCATTCGATTCAGACGTTAAATAGTAAAAAGAAGACATACACAGAAACTAATGGAGTTATATTCAAAATATAGTTGAGGGGTGTCCACTACAAAACTTAACCCTCTTTGAGTAAAATATCTCCCCTCTGACAACGGACTCGCAGTAAGGCGTTTGCCGTACAAAGATGGATGAAGTAATCCGTTTTCTTGATATAATTAATCTATTGCGCCTCCTACAACCACCATAGGGTGTGATAGTGCATTCCATAATCCTATGTAGGTACTTCGCGTTTTATAGAGCGTTCTCTTTATCGTACATCGAGTTAACATGTTTGATACCTTTATAGAGTAGATAAAACCCTTTATGTTTATAAAGTACTTAGATACTAGCTGTGCCCCACGGTTTCTTTCGACCTGCGTATGTATTTACAGAGATAAGCGCGTACAAATAAATAAACTCTTCAGCTATATTATTAGTATAGATTAGCATCAAAGCCACCTTTATCTGTAATCTGGTGCCCCTACTGACAAACGAGGCTCTGTGCGTAGGTTTTTCTCAGAGTTCGAGAGCCCAATGGCAGTCGCTACTGTAAAAACATACATAAATCAAACTATGGAAAGGAGGAGAAGAATAGCAGATCCCAGGCTCTGAAGTAAAAGCTTTGAATACAACCAAGACTCTTCATTTAAAAAAATAGCAACTTTCCGCAATTATTTGTTTCCACGGGCGGAGCCGCGGGCATTAGCTAGTAATTGCACATAAATTATATTTATTGGAGTTCTAAAATAACTGAACCATTGCTTACATAATATATTTAAACTTACTGCCACCCGAGGCGACCAGACGTACCAACTAAACACCAAACTTACAACAATTTTAACGTTCCACAAAGTTGCATAGTTTTGCTGAATCGCAGTTTTAGCTTTTGCCTTCGTTACGAGTTTCTACAGACGTTATTAACTTTTATGGCTCTTAGTGTGAGTACACCTGTATTCTAGACGGCACAGCCGTGCATACAAATCGATACGACTCGCCGGCGTAAGAACATAGTGCCGGTGTATCTGCTACCGTAGATACAAGTATATTAAACCTATACGTCTATATTACGAGTATACATTATATACTAACTGTCCCCCGCACGCCACCGCCTCTTTCTGCGAGAAGGTAATAAGCTCGAAAGAGGCGACGGAGAGGGAGCGGGAAAGAACCCTGCCCCCTGATTTCCGCAGTCTGCGGCGAGGACGCCGCAGACTTGTCTACGCCCGAGACAACCGACCTCCATGATCCTCCTGAGGACGGCAGTTGGCCGACTCGCTGTCCTTATAGAAGCAGGCCAAGATGGAGGCGTGTCGTGTGTGTCCTACACACGCCTGCTAAGTCACCGTCGCGGGATCAAACTCGACCCCATAGGCGAGGCCGCGATGGCGGCCAAAGTCCGCTGGTAACCCTGGGGTTATCCTTTCGAGGGCTTACCCGAGGTGCCTGGCAATGGACACTTGGGGAGGACACCGTGTGGTTTTAATTGGTCCGATTCCGACACGTCCATCCCATGGTTGGCACCAATGTGGTGAAGTCGGCGAGGATTGCCACACGTAAAAAAAAGCTGTTCCTCGCGCCTTCGCCCGTGGCATACTTCGCTCTCGTGGCACCCATTTATCTCAAACATGCATGAATTGAACAAAACCTTTTTGTGTTGGATAGCCCATTTATCGAGGAAGGATATAGACTATATATTACTACGCTACTACCCAGGAGAGTGGAGCAGTAATCATAAATATCAACAAATCGGACAAATTACCATACATTATTATAAAACTTATAAATAGCGGGCATGTATAGAACAAATGGGTGCCACGGGGGCAAAGTATTACACGTGCGAAGCCGCAGGGCATAGCTAGTACCTTTTTTTTTTTTTTATCGTGCGGAAATCCCTTCGGATACCCCCCCGCCGGCCAGCGGGGGCGGTTATGTCGGGCATGCACCGACTAAAACCGCACGCCGTCTCGGGTCTTCAGACGCCGGGGTGTAAGGTTACCCATAGAGCATATCCCTCGCACCCCGGCTGACCCTGGGCCATCTCACCACTAACAGCATCGCTCATCCTGTCTCCTCTGAAAGCAGAGCAGATGTGTTCCCGCCACGTTGGGTATTGGCCGACGATCAATGCCAACCCTATGAAGGGGTGAAGGGGAAGCCATTGACCGCCGCCCAGGGTGTACCGGCCGCTCCGATTCCGTTCCCCCCGGACTGCAGCGGGATCGGAATCGGAGCGACACTCGACGAGGTTACCCAACACACACCCCGGCATAGCTAGTACCTGATATTTAGATATTATGTATTGCACACCTCATATTTGATATTGTCGGAAGTTTACGCGAATGTCACACATAGAAGAACTATGTTGAATTGTTGGTGTTACTATTCACGCAAAATGAGCATGACACTGTGATCTCATTCTGCGTAAATATAGTGACACCAACAATTCAACATAGTTCGGGTACTTTGAGATAACTTACACTTCAAACTAAAAGACAACAACCATCTTTAGCCTCCCTGTGACCATGGCTGCTGAAAAGCAACCGAAACGTCGGGATCAATGTAATATAATATCATCAAATAAATCTCGATAGAATCCGTTAAAAAAAGTTTCATTTCAATACCTCATATTTATTTATTAAGGGTGTACAGGGTCTCACAAATACCTTTGAGGTCCAGATCCACCTCACCAACTAGTCGATGCACCTGCTAAACAACGAATAAGGCTCTGACGCTGGCTTTCTTCTCGGGGTTAAAAGGGCAGACGGCAATTGCTCTCGTAATAGTTAACAAACCAAACAAAAGTTATAAGCGGACCCCGGGCTCCAAGGCGTAAGCTTTGGATGCAATGGGAAATCGCTAGGACGGTAATGATTCAATCATTAAGTTATTAGGCACTCAATGTTGGGGGTGCTTGGTTGGGGACCTCCACGCGGTGCACCCTGGGCAACGGAGACAGCAGCGCCTCTCTCCTAAGGCGGGAAAGACGCTGCCGCCTACGGCCAACTCCGACCGAGGCGAGAACGGCCCTGTTGAGGGCTGTTCGGAAGCTTTCCACGTGTCCCTCTGATTAGCAGATGGCACAGTGGAGAGCAAGTAAGGGGGCCATCTCATAACCGGAGATGGCCCGGAGTCAGTCGGGGTGCGAGGGATATGCTCTATGGGTAAACTTACACCCCGGCGTCTTAAGACACGAGACGGCGTGCGGTTTTAGTTGGTTCAAGCCCGACATAACCATCCCCGCTGGCGGGCGGGGGCGGGGGTATCCGAAGGGATTTCCGCACGAAAAAAAAAAAAAAGGCACTCAATGTTGAAATGAGATGTGATAATGTACGTTTCAAATGATGAAAGATTTCTTCCAATAAGTGCAGTGGTTCCGAAGAATCCTCAATATATAAACAAACTCAAAAAAATTGGCCTCACTCTTTATAATAATAGTCTAGATTTCACCTGAAAAAAAAAAGAACTTCTCCAATATGTAGAAGTTCGAAATCTGTCGTAAAACTAGGAATCATCTGAACGTATTCGCTCACTGGTTTGCCAATAACAAGTTATCGAAGCAATCGGCGTAAGTTCCGGCTGATTGGGTCAACGACTACCATTGTAACTCGAAGGCGATAAAATGGGAATACAGGGAAACTACAAATCAAATGAATTAGTTCCCGGGTTGGGTTTGATTTTTATTGAGGTCTTTGACTTTACGTAAAGAAGAGGAAATGGAATTGAATTGAAGATAGCGTTCCTTCGGTTTTCATTATAAGCTATTTACATATTTGTTGCTGTTTTGTCTCCCATTTCGCAAAGGAAGGAAGTATTTCCAACTCCTGCAATCTACTTCCGATTAGTTTGAGCGGTTTTTATGACAGCTTAACCCTGGGACTCGATGAGTGAAAATGCTATTTTCATTTACTGCGCATAGAAATTGTAAATAGTCCTCTAGTGTATGCACTACTTAAATTTTAGATACACGTAATTAAAGGCCCTTTAAAAAAAAAGTTTACTTTTATGTAGTTAGGTACAGAACCTCATGTCTTTGCCGGATGGTAAAATTGAAGGCCAACACTTGTTCTGGATAGAACATGAGGAGAAGGTATACGCGCCAAAGAAAATGATGTAAACTTTATTACAAATAATGTAGATACTTACTGAAAATAATTTCTAGCAAGTATTTTACAGTAACCAAATACCTTTTTTTTTTCGTGCGGAAATCTCCTCGAATACCCTCCCTTCCTCCCCCCCCACCGGCCAGCGGGAACAGTTATGTCGGGCTTGAACCTACTAAAACCGCACGCCGTCTGGGGTCTTCCGACGCCGGATGTAATGTTGCCCATAAAGCATATCCCTCGCACCCCGACGGACCCTGGGCCCTCGCCGGTACTCAAACATCAAAATCTTTGTAGACAAATACATGAAATTGTCTCCACCTTTATTAATTTATTATTATACCTCCTTGTTTACAATCCTTAGCCAAAATTTGGCGGTAAAGCAACGAATTCTCACGAACATTATGACTCACTCCAATTGCTGAAATCGACTAGCTCGAATTACTGTGGTAATTTATCGGCCATAGACGAACCGATTGGCTTTTTCATCGACCAATACTCCAGTAGTATTGGCGAATTGGCAGAGCTATCTGCAATATAGAAGTAGCAGTATCAATTTGGCCTGTTTTGAACTGATAAAGATTGCGTCATGAAAATAAGTGGGTCTACGATCGTTTTTTTAAGACAAAGTTACCAGTAGAGTTCTGTACCGATTAATGACACTCAGGCAGTCACGTCAAAAGTTTACTGTTTTAAAACCTGCTCGAAACTCATTAGAAGAAATTGGAGGAGTTGGAAATATAATAAATCCACATACCTCCTTAGCGAGAGGCAAAAAAAACAAAGCAAAATAGGCAAATACCCTAGAGTGTATCAAGATATTCGGGACTCAAACCAACCTGGCAGGCTAGCACCTGCTAGGCTACACCTGCAGATTAAGGAACGAGACTTTGACGCATTTCCTGTCGGGGTTGGGAGGTCAGACCGCATTCGCTCCCGTAAAAGACAAGATAAGCCAAATCAAGAGAAAGAGTAGGAGAGCGGACCTGGCCTTCAATGTTTCTCAAGTTATGGAACGAACTGTGTCCTGTTTTCATTTTTAAAAGGAGGTTTTGCAGAACTAGTAACGTGCACCTAACACTCTTGATGTTGTAGGCTACGGTAATCATTTACTATCAATAATGCCGTATGCTTGGTTTGTTTACCTCATTCACACATCAAAAAAAAAATGTAAATTTATTTTTTGTAATACTATTTGATAAGCAACATCGGGTTATCTATAATAAGTTAATAGGTTTACTAGATGTTTTAAATAAAATTAAGCTCAATTCGGAGCTCTCTAGCAGCAGTTTTTACTGAAGGCTATGTTTTTCTCCATGGTCTGGAGAAAGTGCGCTTCTTATTACGACGCCATCTTCCATCATCTCCTCGTAATATGAGGCGAGCTTTTGCAAAGAGGTGCCAGAAAAGCACTACATACAAAGTGAGACAGTCTTGTCGGACAGGGTTCCGAGAGAGTCTCTACATAGGAATATAGCATAGTTTTCGTAGTTATGTGTGCATTAATAAATGTTAATTATCGCTCGCTTAATAATGTGCCCGGTAGATGGCAATAGGCTCGCCCCCTATTACATTGGGACCTTAACATAACTGGCGAATCGTGGGTATGTAATACACCTCTGCCTACCCTTTCGGGGATACAGACGTGAAGTTATGTTATGTTAAGTTATATGATATATATCATTTATGCCAGAATATTAATAACGAGATGCCCATGGCTACGCTCGCTTGAATGTAGTTGATTTTATTTTTGGTCATATCCACGGGTATACGCAACCAATTGCAATCATTCGTACGGCAGTTTTTTAAGCGACCAAGACTATTCTATTGAAAAAAAAACCGCAATTTAACATAAACTCAGTTTTTTTTAATATCTAAAAGGTAAAGGCATATTTAACTAATTTACAATTTCATAATAGTATAGATAGGCGATAATAATTTGCAATTTGAATAAAGTTTATCTACGAATTTCTTTAGCCTGAAGGCAATTTTCTAATAACAAATTCAAGTCGAAAATCTCATTACACACAACCTCTATAACATTAACTTAAAAATATTCAGTAGAGGTAATCATAATGACCTGAATTCCGCTCAAGTCAAATCTAAGATGATGCATCCGGATGTACGGTTGGCAGCCCTGTCCGTTTAAATCTCCATTATAGATGATACAATAGATTGTTCTTTGTGTAACCACTTATTGCGTCCGATGTCCCACTTCGCAGAATTAAGTCTTATTGACCAGTAAGTGTGTGGTGTGCCCATTATTCTTGTTGTTAACCGTTTTAGAGGTAAATTTAGGCCTTCGATTAGTTATTAATGGACGTAAAATCATGGTATTTTGGTGCTGATTTTCGGTTAAGTGTGCTCACTTTTTTTGGAATAAATATTAGACTTGTAAGGTGTATGCCGAGCTTACGGACTAATGGCACAACTGTACGGCATGCAGTCTCTTCTGTAAAAGTCAAGTTTTATTTATTTGTATATTTTTTTTAACGTTCTCTTTATCGCACATCGCATGTCTACATTGTCTACAGCTTGATATCTTTTTGGAGTAGTTAAAACCGAAGTTATATATATTTTTCATTAACAAAAATGGTTTTAACTACTCTATAAAAAAAGCAAATTTAGGTTCTATTCTGCGATAGAGATAAAACTCTACAGAACCGAAGTAAGCCGATCGTAGGCGGTTTTTTTTTCTTCCTGACTACGTTCCGAATCGAAAGCCGGGTACTTATTATTAGTTTATTGAATGAAAAGACTTCAATAGCTTCACAATTCACTAAATATAATATATTAGGCTTATTAATGTTGAAATATTTAAAAGATTTTATCAAGTAATGATGGTAATAATGTTCTAACAATAAAATTATAAAATATGTTACCATAAACAATGATCCTTTAACAACAAATAAATCGCAACAACACAATATCCTTACATCTGATCAATATTTCATTATTTTAGTTATCATAGTCGATCACATTCAAGTTTGAATGCTTGTATAAAAATTCTATTGCAAAACATCTCACTCATAACCTAACAAGTTGACGAACATGTAGATAATACAATATATTGATTTATGCGGCGTGATTGTTGGTATTCATAAACTGAATACAGTCATCATTGTAAGCTAGATTTGATGGATCACTAACTTTCAGTTCGCTACAAATTATATAAGCATTTTAAATTCGCAATATGATGAATTTAATTTCTCGTATTTACATTCCAAATCAATCACAATTAGGACACAACCTCAAATCTAGGCTCATTAATTATTTTCATCGACAATAGACTATAGTTAGTTTAAGAAATTTGTCCTAAATTCGACACAATCTAAAACTATTCCATCATACTTAATCAAAATAGTTTCAACTTTCGATTCCTATTCTAAGGTTTCAGAACAAAAAAATTAGAACGTCATCGATGTAAGTCGTTGCGAAAGTTTGTTGTTCATACGAGCCATGTGTATCAAGAATAAAGCGCTTCTACATTACATCAAATCTGTTATGTAACTAAGCTTTTGGCCTAAAGTGATTAGACACCAAGGTGGTATTACAATCTTCTTCTTCTTCTTCTTCTTATATATAAAAATGAATTGCTGTTCGTTAGTCTCGCTAAAACTCGAGAACGGCTGGACCGATTTGGCTAATTTTGGTCTTGAATTATTTGTGGAGGTCCAGAGAAGGTTTAAACGGTGAATAAATATGGAAGTTGTTATCGATTGAGGCAGTACGAAGTCTGCCGGGTCAGCTAGTTAGTAATAAAACTTACTTTTAAAAAGCTCAATAATGATGTAGAATTTATAATATTTAGATCCACTCTCCCGCAGCGCCCCTTCAAATGTACCCCTAGTGATCAGCGTGATATTACGGACACAACCATGAAAAAAGATGTGGTTTAAAGTTCCATCAAGAAAACCCGAATTTAGCTCCACAGTCTCTTAGCGAGCAGATCTTCAGTTAAGTAAGCTTTTTATTAGTATCTTAAATGGCATTGGCAATCTAGTTAAAAGTGGAAACACAGCAGATATTGGAGGAGAGCGTGGATGCGTCGAAACTTCTTAAACCCACGTATGGGTCGCATAACACAGTCTCTGTCGCAAATGTAAGTGTTGCCTCTATGTACCACATGATGGACTCGTCCACGGAAAGCTAAGAAAGATAGATAGATAGATAAACAACTCTTTATTGGACACCAACGTTAAGTTTGAAGACAATGTAGCATCTTCTTCTTCTTTGGCCTCGCCTTTTCCCGTTACGCGGGGTCGGCTTTCCTGTTACTGAGGCGCCACTTATTCCGCAGGTATGCGTCGTCGTTTAAAAGCCCCAATTGCTTCATGTCCTTGCGGACATTCGTCATCCACGTTGTTGGGGGCCTTCCCCTCCCTCTCTCCTTTGTAGCCATGGAAAGGCACTTCTTCACGACATGGTCGTCTGGTGAAGACAATGTAGCATGAATAACAGTAATACAGTTAAATGTTCAATAGGCGGCCTTATCATTACTTAAAGAGTTCTGGTATCTCCTTCATTTTCTTGTCCTTGCCAATTACGCGGGGTCAACTTAGCCAAAAAGCTACTTATAACAACGAGAATGTACAAAATTCCAACTTTTACGTGACTCACTATCTCTATATTAACCACAAAATAAAAGTAAAACAAACATTCGAGTCTTAAGTAACATTTAATAACTTAACAATTCCAATAATAAATCATGTTGAAACTGCTGTGTTCGACCCTGAACGCGAAATGGTGGGCAGATAAAGATCTGCTATATTACTAGTTAAAATAAGATATTAACCACGCCTTACGGCACCGAACAGCATAATCATTCATAATGATAATATTGAAATGACGTTTCCATGAAGCTCTAAATATGAAGTAACTTTAAGTGAACTAGAGTAGATCCATGCAGTTGTCACCATCTCAAATATTTAATTTTTTCAGGCGTGCTAGAGAGGGTTTTATATTAGTTTTTAGCTGAGTGAGACGAAGTCGAGCGAAAGCTCCTCATACCAGACTTCAGGATTTTCTTTGTCACAGGTCTCCTCCTAAACTACTAATCCAATCAGAACCAAATTTGGCATGATTAAAGAGGTCAATCAGAGGAAGGTTTATGGATATATTTTGAAAAAATTAATGCTACCACAGAGGAATGATCACCGTTAAAAAAAATCCAGATGGAATTACATAATAATCGCTCGAGACACTGTGACCAAACTTTACACGCTCAGAAAGCATGTCCAGAGTTGTGAATTTCAAAAAGAATTTTCAAAATCGGACTTGCCACGGAGAAATGATCACTGTTCAAAATTTTCAAAATCTGATTCACGATGTCTCACTCAGCTCAACATTGCAAGCAGCGATTCGCCTTGCAGACCTAGTTTAGCGTTAACGTTTATCAATGGCTATGGAAAGTTTTGTAAAAAAACTTCCTACTAATATTACAAACGCGAAAGTTTGTATGTTTTTTTTAATATTTAGTCCGTCAAATTGACTGCACCCCGCCTGATGGTAAGCTGAGGTGAAGTCCAAAAAGTAGTGGCTACCATTTCCTGAGATTGTCCCTAGTATAGAAGCGGCGATAGCCCAGTGGCGTACGTAACGGACTGCTGAGACGAGGTCTCGAGTTCGATCCCAAGTTGCCCCGGGCACAAACCTCTGAATTTTCGTAGTTATGTGTGCATTAATAAATGTTAATTATCGCTCGCTTAATAATGTACCCGGTAGATGGCAATAGGCTCGCCCCCTATTACATTGGGACCTTAACATAGCTGGCGAATCGTGGGTGTGTAATACACATCTCTGCCTACCCCTTCGGGGATGCAGGCGTGAAGTTATGTTATGTTATGTCCCTAGAATGGTGGCCCCTACCTAGATGGCCTCAACATGTGTTTTTTCACGCCCCGCTTAAAGAGCCCAGGATTGTAGGTAGAAGGGAACACGTGTGTGGGTAAAGCGTTCCAGTGCTATGTATCTTTGTTGCTCTTTCACGCAAAAACAACTGAACGGATCGGGCTAAAATTTGGCACAGGGATAGATTATAGTCCGGAATAACACATGGGCTACTTTTTATCCCGGGAATAGGTTCTCTTTGCTTGCGGGCACGGGATCAGAATTCTACGCGAGCGGAGCCGCGGACAACAGTTAGTATACCATAAAGCGATTGCAGCGCCGATACCTGCTGTGTCTAAACTATAGCTGTAACCTTCACTTTTAATTACAAGCAATAAGTTGACAAAGTTAAACGATATTACAGGATTGCAATAAACTTTGGCACTTAGACATACCGTTTATGAGAACGGTATGTTTAATTGCCATTTTCTTCTTATTCTCATACTTTTTCTAAGCTACTTTCATTATTAATATTACCTACACGAGGAAATTATATTTTATCTATGAAATAGATGGTGTAGGTATTTTAAGTAATGTCTACCTAAGTCTACTGTTTAAGCCCGGAAGCAGTATATTCTACACTGTCTACTTTCATTCTTTATTTGATTGAATGTATAATACAGTTAATAAATTTCTTAAAAAACATCAGTTATTCACAGTTGCATGCCCTACGTTGCACACACTCATTTAGAAAAAAAATTGTGTCCCATTTTTATAAAAGTTAAAATTAAAGTTAACTGCAGCGCTGAATCAAATTTAGTCGTCTAACCTGAAGACTCAAACATGCAGCACTGCATCGCTTTTAGTGAGTAGTTTTCACCCACCACCGCAATTCTATTAATTGTTCGGATAATTGACCATACGTAAGTGAACAAATTCTTAGTTCCATACAGCTGGTCTATTCACCCCGGTCTTATATATACCCGGCCGGCGGGGGGGTATCCGAAGGGATCTCCGCACGTAAAAAAAAAAAAAAAAAGAGGTGTACTATGAAGAATGAAATTACATAAAATGGACGCTGGATATACAAGGACGCTGCCAAACAACCCAGACTCGTTAATCCTACTAATATTATAAATGTGAAAGTTTTGATGCATGGATGTTTGTTACTCTTTCACGTAAGAACGGCTGAACGGATCTGGATGAAATTTGGCACAGTGATAGAATATAGTCTGGAATAACAGATAGGATACCTGAAATATGTTCAGGAACAGAATTCCACGGGGGTGAAGCCGCGGGCAAAAGCTAGTATTATAATTGTGAAAATTTGTGAAGATGTTTGTAAGTTTTGGATGTTTGTTACTCAATCAAACTCTAACGGCTTAACGAATCTGGCTGAAATTCTGTCCACAGGTAGATTATAGCCTTTTTTTTTTTTTTTTGACGTGCGGAAATCCCTTCGGATACCCCCCCCGCCGGCCAGCGGCGGTGGTTATGTCGTGTCTCGAGTAAAACCGCACGGTGTCTTCCCCAAGTGTCCGTTGCCGGGCTCCCGGGTAAGCCCTCGAAAGGATAACCCCAGGGTTGCCGGCGGACTTTGGCCGCCACCGCGGCCTCGCCTGGTTTGGTCGGGTTTTAGTAGATTATAGCCTGGAATAACACATTTACTTATTATCCCGGGAATAGGTTGCCATGGGTAATAGCAACGGGAAGAGTTTCTAATCGGGTGGAGCCGCGTGCATCAGCTAGTTTGCTTTAGTCCGCTTATTAATCACGATCCTTTGTGCCAAATTAAGACTATCCACGTCCACAGACTACACAAGGGGTCAAGGAAAGTGCTCGCTACTTAACAATAGACTCATCAGCCGTTATGTAGTACTGAAACGTCTGCCTAACCCTTCCAGGATAACAGGTGTGAAGATATGTGTACGTATAATATAATTACTATAACGAAAGACAATCGACCCGGAACAAGTCGATTAGATCAATCCAGTCCGTTTTCAAGTAGATCACTTGACCTGCCCATATAAGAAGGGAAAACAATATTTCCTTTGAACTGAGCCCAACGTTTCTCAGGAATGCGGCCCTTGAAATACTTAAGGCAATGCCCTGTCTAGTTTCTGTCTCCATTCATATCTATCTTGATGGATTTCATTGATAAAGCAACTTTCATTTCATTGATAATTCATAGATTGATTTTTATCAAACTCTTTGAAAGGTTAAGAAATCCTCTAGCCAGATATAAATATTTGCTTGCATGAATATTTGTATTTGTATTTGTCTAGATACTCTAGGTAGTTCTATGTATAATATACATGCATATGTATTTTAACTGCATTTTAGAACCCATAATACAAGTTTAGATAGTCTTGTGTCCTATAATATTTATTTCTTTTTTTAATTATTATAATCAGCAAATGATGCTGCAATGGCTTTTACATAGGTTATATTTTTAACGAAATTCTTCCGTGTGAAGCTAAAATGGTTTATATTTTTGTGGTCAACTCTTTATAGATACTTTAATTGTTTGGTTTGTGAGGCCGCCTGTCACCCCAGAATAAGCAGGTCGGGACGGTGGGGCGACTAGCGCCCCTCCCCCAAACCGGGGCAAGACGGGGACACCGTAGTTCCCAAACCCGAGAGGGCCCATCTCTAAACCGGAGATGACCCAGGGTCAGTCGGGGTGCGAGGGATATGCTCTACGGGCAACCTTACACCCCGGCGTCTGTAGACCCGAGATGGCGTGCGGTTTTATTCGGTTCAAGCCCGACATAACGCCCCCGCTGGCCGGCGAAGGTGTATCCGAGGAGGACGAAAAAAAAAGGTACTAAATCGCGTAAAATGGGCTGAATGGATTTGGCTGACTTTAAACACATGTATAGTATAATCGACAAAAGGAAATAGGCTACTTTAATCTTCGGAATAACATAAAATTTAGCCTTCGATCTCTAAATATAACTGACACCCACATTCGCAAACTTTCGCATTTTCAATATTAATCGGACTAGTGACATTCATTGCGTCGTGAAATTAAAAACTCATCAATTTGATGGACCTAGCTACTAACATTTAATTTCTTTACTGCACTTCAATTAATGTGTTTACAATCATAATCTAAGTTCAATTTCATCCGAGCTATTCAAGCGTGATTAGAAAATATTTTTCACTTCTTAAACCAGACAATATACCAAATTATACGATTGCACAACTAAATTTAATAATAAAACAATAAATCATGCAACCAAGGGTCATGTTTGACATAACTATAAAGTTTATTATGACGCATTTAGTGTTCGCTTGCACTAAGATGATAGTTTGCGGCTAAGTGTTTGCTCTGCTCTAATGCACTTTGAAAAGAAGTGAACAAAAGAAGAATTCAACATTTCATTGCATGAATCTGAACTTCGCTATATTTACATGTAATGATCTATCTAATAATTATGTTGTTTCTGGGGAAGTTGCTTTTTTTTTTTTTTTTTTTTTTTTTTTTTTTTTACGTGCGGAAATCCCTTCGGATACCCCCCCGCCGGCCTGCAGGGGTGGTTATGTCGTGTCTCGACTAAAACCGCACGGTGTCCTCCCCAAGTGTCCGTTGCCGGGCACCCCGGGTAAGCCCTCGAAAGGATAACCCCAGGGTTGCCGGCGGACTTTGGCCGCCACCGCGGCGGGAAGTTGCTGAGATAAGTATAATTACTTATCCCAGTTGAACAGCTGACTCTACAAATTTGAAATTTTGGCAGTTGATGCTTTTTATATTCTAAGCCTCACGAAGTAAGGATTTCTGGGAATTTCACCCTAATGGAGTTTATATAATAACCCATGGACATAATATATTTATCTTAAGATAATAAACTTTTTTCCAGAATGTGGGGTTGCATTACGGGATTATTCGACTTTGTTCACCTGGGTGATATCACCTAGGTGAACAAAGTGGAATTATTAGTCTACTTCGCTTCTAAATCGATTAGATGGTCGGTCGAGAATTGATGTTTCAAGATAATGAGCCTTCGCGCTGCCGATGATTCGAGCTTATAGTTATTCGAGATTTTGATGCATCGTGGGAGTGAACTGTCGAGATTCATAATTTATCGATTTCAAGTACTATCGAGTAAACTTTTTCGAGCAAGTGTTATTCGATCTCGCGTCATTATTAGGCGTCTTGCGTCAGGTGATTTATTTCCGAGGTGATCAAAGTAGACTAATCAATTCCACTTTGTTAACCTGGGTGATATCACCCAGGTGATTTATTTCCGAGGTGATCAAAGTAGACTAATCAATTCCACTTTGTTCACCTAGGTGATATCACCCAGGTGAACAAAATGGAATATTACATAACGCCACGGAGTTTGATTAGAATCTAGTACTTTTGTTAGTTCACGTGATACGCTAGAGTCTGTCAGTGAGCCCGCTAAATATGATCAGTGAACTCTCTGCCTAGTACAGACTGGCTCTAAATCTGATTTAGAAGCAAATTTAATAGTGGACAGTCTCGTAATATGATACGCAATGCTCGTAATATGATACGCAATGCTCGTAAATCTCAATCAGAACTATTGTGAGTTGGTCCGTTGCACTTAATTGTAGATTTGAGTAGCGCGTGGTTTAAGTGGTGCATTATTTGAAAGCATGTTCAATTGAAAAAGGTAGCTGGGATAGACCGAATGAGCAAGGTGTACGATCGGGGTGCTTTGGCGTATATTGGGAGAGGCCTATATGTAGCAGTGAACTGCAATAGGCTAGTTGAGTGATTTTATTGATGTTTAACGAATATCATCTTACAATAATGTGTGTAATTGAATTAAATTTTTAAGCATTTTGTACGCTTACTTTTTCTAAAGATTTTAGATCGGAAAAAGAGAACATTTAGAACGGGACTTGAACCCTCGACCAGTCCCTTACAGGGGGAATGCTCTGACCAGCTGAGCTATCTAGACACGACTGTCGTGTAAGCGTACAAAATACTTAAAAATTTAATTGATTTAATTAGGCGGATTCATCAAAAAAACAATGTTTAAAAATGACTGTAAAGTTATTCATTGTTTCCAAGTTCGCAAGAATTACGGTAGATGGCTCCAGCGTCGCCTTAAGACGTATAGAATATATCGGAGAATTTCGAATATCTGGGACGTGTCTAGATAGCTCAGCTGGTCAGAGCATTCCCCCTGTAAGGGACTGGTCGCGGGTTCAAGTCCCGTTCTAGATGTTCTCTTTTTCCGATCTAAAATCTTTAGAATAATGTGTGTAGTCAAAAAGACTTTTCTTTAATTATTTTCCTTTGATCTCGTTAGTAATAAAATTCGATGTCACCAAAACTCTCATGAATTATGAGCACACAGGGTGCAGGTGAGGTTAGCCTTGGGCCTTAAGGATGTTGGTAGGGGCATGTACACCCTAAATTACGGTACACACTAAATGGATAAGCTTACAAATTGATTTTGAAGTGCCCAAAACATGGCAATAGGCTTGACTTACTTATATAGAAATGAAAAACAGTACCATGATAATACTTACTATAACACCTATGCTTATCCCTTATGCAATATAATAGGTATGTGTATGTAGAAAATTCAATTTATTTTCTTAGAAAACTCTTAGTCTGCAGTTCTCTTAAATAGCAGGATGTAATAAAAATGAAATGTCTTCGGATGTCTGCTGATTTGACCCAAAAAAATTGTGTAACATGGTTTCGAATTACGCCGATTTATTACACTTTTTAAACATTCATGTTTGTATACCACGAGGAGGGCAAACGACTTAATTTTAGGTGCCTATAGCCAAGTTTTAACACACTGTGCTGCTGATAATTTTCTATCTGATAAGCGTCGGTAGCTTAGTGGGTAAAAGGAGTCGACCCTATGATCGAGAGGTCCCGGGTTTGAACCTGGTCATTACACTACCAACGTGAACCCACTCCTAACACAAGCAATTAAGCTTAGCTGGAGGGGTTAAGGGGCATATTAGTAATTTCGGTTACTAATATTCTTTAAAAAATAAAATAAAATAAAAAACGTAATAACAGTGTTCTTAACCTGGGAACCGGACCTTTTTTTTATGCAGAAATCTCCCCAGACCCACCCGTCAGCGAGGACCTAGGAGCTTTTTGAATTCAGGAGGGAACCCCGGGTTGGTGCTCTAAGTGAATCTTTGTGATGCGGTTTATCAAAATTGTGCTTGGTATAGTCCACTAACACATTTTGATACTATTATAAACTGACAGGACGTCTCACGACTATGCCTCATGGAGCGAAATAATAAGGGATAAATCTTAATTAATGAAATAGACAATTTTACTAAAAGAAGACTTGATTAACATTTTAAAAACAATTTAAACTGCATACAAAGAATTTCGGAAATACGCCAGCAACCATGAAGTTTAAATTATTTTTTAAATAAAAATGAAGTCCTCTTTCGGTAAAATTGTACTATTACATTGTACATTATTTAACATACTTTACCTTCATGTGGCATGTCCACTGACCCATGAGATCTCATAGTATTTAGTAGTTAATTTTACATTTTTCATCAATCTCCAGAGGGGAGTAAATTTCAAGCATGCTTTCATAATATCTGCCCGTGTTCCTCTGTTAACAACGGTAAGGATTTGAAGAAATCTCCATTAAATACACAAGAAATCCCATTCCACCCATAATGGCAGCTCGAGTTTCTAAGATTCTTTAAGGTTTTGTCCACAGCCTCTACATGGGCTCTGTGGCTCATGGTGTAATCGTCCAATTTAACAAGTTTGTATGGGAATCGGGTTTCTCCTTTAATGTGATAACTTTTGTGCCATTTTATATAAATATATCATATTTGATATTCAAGTATCAAAACTATTGAGCCTCATAATATACATTGTCTATGGCACAGATGAAACGTATTTCATTTAAGACGTTTAGCGTTTCCTGCACAAAAAGCAACAAGAGCCTGAATCGGCTATTATTTACATCATTCGACCCGATTTGTGATCGAATTTATAAAATAAGTTACTTAAATGAACGCAGATTACGAAAACCATATTAATGTCGATTGCGTAAAATATATGGAATAATAGATTGGATTATTAGACTGGAATAATAGACTGTAATAATAGACTGGAATAATAGACTGGAATAATAGACTGGAATAATAGACTGGAATAATAGACTGGAATAATAGACTGGAATAATAGACTGGAATAATAGACTGGAATAATAGACTGGAATAATAGAATGGACTATGGAATAATAGAGATTTAAGTGACGCAGCAACTGACTTAACTTGCTGATTGCGGACGAGGTTTTGACGCGGGTTTTCCTCTCGGGGTAATGAGGTTAGACGGCAGTCCCTTCTGTTAAACGCGAAAACGCGTAAATTATGAAACAATTTAATTTATGCGTTTTTGTGTGAGCTTTTTTAGGGTTTATTTGAAAATTTACAATAGTTATTGGAAGTTTGATTCACAGAGCCACATATACTTACGCCTTATTCCCTGTGGAGCAAGCAGAGCTCCAACAGCCTACCGTCTGTTTCTGTCCTTACACACTTCACGAGCCTTTAACTAAGTAACTAAATTAAAGATTCATACAAGCACGCGATTCTCAAGTGCTTTTGACCTGCCCTTATTTCAATAAAGCATCAATTTAATCGATTAGTGTATGTTCTGATTTATTTATGTTTGTATTGTAGCTTTTGACATGTTTTTTTATTAATCTATTTTTATCATTCGTCTCCGCTCTTCCTGTGTACACACTCTCGAACTGTGACACAATTTTTGTTCAAGTTTCTCAAACTGCTTGTCTGGTAGGTAATACCCTTTTATCAATTATATTATTACCCGGTAGTACCTTTTTTTTTTGTGCGGAAATACCTTCGGATACCCCCCCGCCGGCCAGCGGGGGCGGTTATGTCGGGCTTGAACCGACTAAAACCGCACGCCATCTCGGGTCTACAGACGATAAATGGAAATTTTTGCATTCAGTTTTTGTAGTGCTTTTATGGAATTAGGGCTAGCTTAATAATGTCATGAAAGACAGTAATAAAATAATTATAAATAAAATAAACCACATAACATTTAGGTAGGTATGCCTTCATTGGTTAAGCAAATTTGATCAATAGTTAGATAGCGATCACTAAAACGTGTAAATAACTGATTCCTACTAATTACATTTATATTACTTACCTTCGAAATATAGGAAGTAAGTAAACATCCACAATTAAGCCCAGAATGCGGAAAAACGAGAAACTTAATTGAAAGACTTAGATTCCTATGGCGGGTTTCCTGTTTTTGACATTCCAATATCACACTGAGGAAACACATCGTAAATCCAAATACGATATCTATTATAAGTTCATAGCGTATCGTATCCAATTCTTTCTTTAAAAGCTATTTAAAAAGGAACTTAAATAGTTTGGTTAGCAACAAGAGATTGCTTTTTAGCGGCGCGTGCAACATTAATAGTTTTTCGGGCGACTTTCTGAGTGGATTCCTTTGCCAATTATACCCTATAATGGTAGGCAATGCAGTTTTATGTATTCGAAGTGACATAAACAAGAAATGTCGCTTGAATATATGAAGTAATCGAAAAGAAACTGTTTTTGCTTTAGAATATAAAAATGGTAGCATATCTAATGAGCAAGTTGTAGGACTTGCGAGAGAGAGATATATGTATTTATGTATTTTGAGGAAGGATAATGTTCTAAAATGTTTTACATTTATCAACACAACATTCTTTCACTACCTGCCAAAAAACTTCAGAGATACAGACTTAGCAGATAACACTTTCTTAGAATATGGAGTTGAAGCCCATTAAGTATATGTGTGTGTGGTCACTCGCCGCCATAGTAACGAGTAAAAAACAATATAACAGTTTTGATAAATTCGTTGTCAGTTGTTAGACAGGGTCGGATTCAGTGCTAATAATATTTTTTTACTTGAGAATAATAATATTGTTGAATATTAAATAAATTGATAAACAATTCTACTCGTTTCTATTCTAATTCCAGCGACCTGCCTAATATTTTGAATAATAAAATGTTTAATTCTGCCCTTTTTATTCGTAGAGGTTGTCAGTCTTATTTCGGCCTCGTCTAAGGTACATTGCGTATGTGGTGAATTTGTCTTCACAATCATTTAGAGCGGAAATAGATAACATCCAGGATTTTTTTTTATACCACTAAGGTGGCAGACAAGCACTCGGCTCACCTGATGGGAAGCGGTTACCGAGGCCTATGGACGTGTGCAACACCAGTGGCGTCACACTCGCACAGCCGACCCTGTAAGGGAAATGGGATGGGAAAGGAGTTTGGGAGGGGATGGGAAAGAAATTTGGGCTCCGGCACTCTCACTCACCAAACGGAACGCAAAAGTTCAAATACTGTTACTTAGCGTCGATATTCTGTGAGAGGGTGGTGCTTCCCCGGTCGAGTCGGCCCATTCATGCAACGGCCAAAATTACTGTTGCTTAACTCTACCACTTCAAAAATGGATGGAAAGGATGGAAGTTAATTCCGACCTAAATCTAGGTATAGGAAAAGTTATCATACTAATTGCTTCAAAATTTCATTGAATTGGCGCCACAATATATTGGACATGTTATGTTATGTCTGTATCCCTATCATTATGTCTGTGCTATCTTCACGTGAACCCCAATATAAAAATGGAATGAACAAAATAAAAACTGGTCAAATTTAATCCTACTAATATAATAAATATGAAAGTTTGTGAAGATGTTTGCATTTGTGTTACTCAATCACGCTCAAACGGCTGAACTGATCTGGCTGAAATTTGGTACAGAAATAGATTATAGTCTGGAATAACATTTGTAAACTTTTTATCTGAGGAATAGGTTCCCATGGGTTGCAGGAAAGTGATCACGATTTGTAAAGATAAAAAAATACTGTGAGAATTCACAATATATTTATAGCGTTTGAAGAAATGACGTATAAATATGTAACAGTGGCTTGTTAGGCTTGCTATTCCTCACACGGGAATAGTCAGCAGACCGTAACACAGTGTATGGGTAACTATTATCTGACGATCCAAGATGGCGATAGTGTTTACGATCTCACATTTCTCACACACTTGGTGCAGTTTTTGCAACCAATATATTAGAACTAGTAGTGTCATTAAACGGTATAAACTAGCTCTATCCACGTGAATTTCTGATCCTGTCATTCCCGCCATTCTATTGGCCTATTGGTTATTCCAGATTATAACCTATTCCTGTACAAAATTACAATCAAATTCGTTCAGCCGTTTGAGCGTGATTGAGTTACAAACATCCAAACATCTTCATAACCTTTCACATTTCTAATATTACTAGGATTAGTAGGATAGGGTTATTTTAATAAATTTTAAATTGGCTATGCACACAGTGAATACATATTCTATTGATATCTGTGTCTATGTCATTCAACATTATCATCGTCATAGCGTCAGTGTCGTTTGCATCTAAAGCAAAAGCTTTGGAGCCCGGGGTCGGCTCTTCTACTCTTGATTTGACTTATCTTGGCTTTTGTAAGGGCGAATGTCGTTTGATGTCTAGCAGGTCAGGTTCGTATGGGCAACGTAGATTTTGGTGGGACCCATACACCCATGTCCATGTTATTATAAAGTTAAAAGAATTAAAAAAAACGGTTAATAAACGACGGAACGGACGATCGATGGACAAACAGGAAAAAAAACAAGACTATAATATCAATACATGTTATAAAACTGTCTGAAAAAAAATCTGTCGGTCTGTTCACGATAAACTCAAATACTACTGCACCGATTTTCATGCTGTTTTACCAATGGATAGAGTGGTTCTCGAGGAAGGTTGTACTGTATAATTTTTTAAGCTTTTGTAGACATTGGCTAAAATATAATGATATTTGTTGGAGGTGTCGGAAAAAAATAAGCCGTTTGGGAGCTTTTAACGAAAACACTGCCTCAACCCTTTGAGACCTAACAAATTGATGTATAGTAGAATTATGTATCTTATATAGGTTGTGGTGGTCGAATAGTCCCGCGGGCGAAGCTGCGGGCAACAGCTAGTTACATCTAAATTTACGACAAAATTATCTTTAGTAAGTTGAACACCAACAAGTATCCGTGTAATTGCGACTCATAATTTTATGGGACAAGAGACCAGGGCGCTACCATAAAACAACGACTTAACATTTACGTACCGTGAAGTTACTTCGAATTTCTTTCGAGGTTGCCTCTTTGAAATAAAAAATAAAATAAAAATAATTCTAATTCTATATTAATTCTACCGTCTACCTTCCTATTCAGGACAACTACTTCCGCATGTCATATCATCCATATACGGTACAAACTATACCATCTTGAACCAAGCGGATCGGTATTTCCTTTCTTTGTCACACAATAAAGAACTCTCACCATCTCTTTCTCTCTGTTTCCTTCTTCTGGAGAGTATCCGTATCTGTCCCGTATCTTCTGGATTTCACCCTAGCTTCTTACTATCCAACGGAGTGCAGTCATTTGATATACTGGATATAAAAAAAGCGGTTTCATGGTCCTAATTGCTCATAATTTTGATCCACAACTTCGGATGTAGGTTTTATAGTAGGCCCACAGTAATCACGCCTAATATATCTACTTTCACACTATTTACGAGTATAATATTCTAGCACTTGACTGTTGCAATCGATATAATTAGCCGGATCTGATTATGTCTACAACTATACGGTTGTAAAATTTAATTAAAACCTACTCTTTAATGGCACCAAGTACAACCCTGGCGTTTCAGTAACACGACGTTTTCAAAACACGTGATTCCTATTCGATTAGAAAGAAATATAAAAAACTTTGGTTTTCCGTATGATCCTTGAAAACTAAACCTACGTACGTTTTCGTGAGGTTATTAAACCTTTAGAATCACTCATAGTTTGATTTATATTCAATTTAATTTTGAATTATACTGAATCGGGCCCCTGATTTCATTAAGCGTTCGTTTTATCGCAAGGACTTCTATCTATAGATACAATAGATACGCTTAACGACCTCCGTCCTCCATGAGCGCAGGCCTGGGGGTGGCAGATGAGGCCGCCTGTCACCCCAGCAGAAGCAGGCCGGGACGCCGGGGCGACTAGCGCTCCTCCCCCAAACCGGGGCAAGACGGGAACACCGTGGTTCCCAAACCCGAGGGGTGCATCTCGAAACCAGAGATGACCCGGGGTCAGTCGGGGTGCGAGGGATATGCTCTATGGGCAACCTTACACCCCAGCGTCTTAAAACACGAGACGGCGTGCGGTTTTAGTCGGTTCAAGTTCGACATAACCTCCCCCACTGGCCGGCGGGGGGGGGGGGGGTTATCCGAAGGGATTTCCGCACGAAAAAAAAAGATACTATTACACAAGCTGTTTAGAACAAAAATTGTGTCGCGGTTCCGGAGGTGAAGCGGGAATGGGGTACAGGATGCAGAGACTAGATAAAATGAGTCAATGTATTTTGGCACTAATCTGTATAGACATAGCGCGTCTTCTTGCAATGTCATCTGTATGACCATGTTCTACAGAAATTGCGAGTGGTTTATGGCTTCCGTGATACCTGCCTATTTTTTTGGTCCGTACAGCCAATCTAGTAATATAAATAGTAGTTATTGGCAGGAAAGTTTAAAGTTTTACTGACGTTTCATAAAATATTGAATATCGTGAACAGATGGAGAATTATTAAATCCAAGTGTAAACAAATCAGAACAGCACAGAACACCTACTTAAAAGGTCAATCAGTGGATAGAATTTCATTCTGATCTCATTGACGCCTTTGTTTCAGTTGAATTCAACGAACTCTTTCATTACCGATCTTTGGTCACGTTTCATTAATGGTATATTAAAAATATATTAAACTTGGGCGGTATCAACCTCCTTATTTCGCAAGCGTAAATGTGGTGCAGGACAGGACCTAAAGAGCATCGTTGTGAAACTCTGAAATGCCAGAAGGCGGTAAGTGCCGGTCAAGGACTATGAATGACGGAATTTTGTATCGAGAGTTGGTGTTATTTGGTACACGAGCTACATTTTGTTGATAAGGTATCGCGTAGATATCGCATTGCGATATTTTGAATATGGGCTGTCAAAACTATAATTTACCTTTAGGAAACGTATTTCGAAATTACGAAAGAATTCAAAATAAATATTTGTTTTGATTTGATAAGTACCTACTCGTAATCATGCTATGACAAGATGTAAAATGGATTTTATCAGGATTGTAAAAAAAAAGTACCCCAAAAGAATATAAAAAATGTGTTCCACGAACTAAGTGTGCCATAGTTCTATAGTGAGCAAAATTGACGAAGTTTAGTATCTTCGTCAATTTTGCTCCCTATAGAACTACAGAATTGTCAGATCACTCCGACCAACCTTTTTGATTATAATCTAGGTTTCATCTCTTTTTTTAGTAGCTTCCGAGGGGCTTAGTCTATTTCTATACTATTTATCTATACTATTTGTTTGTAATCGATTAACTCTGAACCTACTGAATCTATTTAAAAAATTATTTCATTATTAGAATGCATGCAACATTACCCCTTAGTAACAAAAGCCACTTTTATCCCGATATTGCCATGGAATCCGTACTTACGCGGGTGAAACCACGTGGCGATGCTAGAGTTAAATAATTTGAGACAGTTATTTCTTCCCACTTTACCATATGCTTTTCTAAAAGTGTAGATTAGGCTACAAATAGTTGCTAGTCTGAGATTATTACACGAGAGTGTTATATATCTATATTACACGGGTGTTATATAGGTATTTTACGGTGTTAAGTAACTATATTTAACGCATATTTAACTTGTTTGAATTACTTTCGAATTTCAGTTACAAGTTCATTCGATTATTTATCGATGTTTTGATAATTGCGCTTTAAGTGCGGTACAATTCAATTACATTTAATAGACAGCCGTGGCTTTGAGGCTTACGATATTTATTAAAAGCTCATGGAATGATAATAAATGTGTAATTTCCGATCCGTACAGATAAATTATAGTAGCCTAGAATTTAAATTGTAGGTATTTTAGTATACTATTAGCTGGCAATGGCTAATGATCTGTAGGTACGAACTTGCACTTTGGTTTGGGTTTATATCTCCTTTCCAAAATTTTACTTATTTTGTCATTTTATCTAGCCCACTTAGGTATTATCAAACGTGCAAGAGTGAACATTTTGAAATGGATACTTCTGAAAGACAGCCTAAACGACGGTGTCTGTGCTCGTATAAACTGTCTGACAGACACCGGCGACACATACCTACTTTATCCCACTACCGGGTAAATGCCTCCCCTAAATCTTTCCACTGCTTATTAACATAATAAATTTAGATTTAATAAAAAAAACTATCATTAAATATTAACAAACTCTTCTCTTCCTGTTACAGAGCTTTTTATCAGCAAATGCAAAATGTTGGTGGGCCGGAGCCCTGGCTGCGGCCATCGCGGAGCTTCGGTACGCCGGTTACGTGTCCCCTGGAGTGCTTCTCGTGGCCGGAGCGCCCAGAGCGCTGGAAACGGTGAGGGGGGCTTATGCGAGGTCTGTGCTGAAGCCACCTCCGACCTACCTTATTTGTGGACTTGGTAAGTACTAGTAACGTAGAAAGGATTTAATATTTGATCTCTGTGATGTTTAATTGAACAAGAATTACTCGGCTGCGTGTTTAGAAAAAAGAAACGATTGTTCAACACAGCGCTAATGTGTGTTGTTAGAGGCAATGTTATATAATCCAGAACCATAAACAGCTAAGTAAAGCACTCGGAACAAGTTCTACTGCAAATTTTGAAGCTTAGATACAAAACTTATCAATATTTTATAGGAAGTTGAAAGTATTTAATATTGTAATATTTAAAACACTCATTACTCTAAGTATCTGGATATTAATATTTAGAAAAAAACCATAGGCTGAAGAGGAATCTACCAAAAGAAGTGAACAAAAAATATCCTTTCACTGACGGCCAACCACGACATGTTATGCTAGTAGCGACATAATTATACATAAGTACTGTTTATAAAATGAGTATGCTGCGAACCCCTAAGATTTTTACCTACCAAATTTCGTATAGCGTGCCAAGTTATAACTTGAGAAAAATACTGTTCTCTTCAAAGCTATGAATTGTTCGGCAATTCGAAACTAATCGTGAAAATAAATTTATTAATTAAAAAATAAACAACAGCCGTAAAAGACAGAAACAAGTTTGGTAGCAAACGGGACCCATTAATTTTCTTTCGGTTTATGATTTGCAAATGGGTTCCAAATGCTATTAAATTTGTTTCGATCTTTTTAGAGCAGTCGGGTTTGTTAGATTTTTTATACATAATTTTAATGTATACTTTTAGTTATGCTATAAATATATTTAAAATCACGCTCGAAAGCTCTTCATTTTGATACCCTACTCGATAAGTTTATATTTTTTTAACAACATAATTTTCGCGCCAAAATCCGCCATTTTTTTGGTATACCCAGCAGCACTCTCACAGTAAATACGAATCTAAAGACACCTCTCAAGCTAAAATCCATCGAGCCGTCCAGGCTGCAGAGCGTTTCTAAAAAATTATACATACGTACATATATATACATACATACTCTTGAAAAACATAACCCTCCTTCTGGCGCAGTCAGACAGCTTATTGCATGGTGAATAGAAATACACACATATGCAACCACACTCACAGCTCTTAGTAAATATAAAAATATTATGATTTAAATACTTACTTTAACTCCTCCATCCAAGAAAAAGCGGCCAAGTGCGAGTCGGACTCGCCCATGAAGGGTTCCGTAACATAATAACATAATAATGCTTTTTATTTAAATTTAACATTTGAGTTGATTGAATGAAAGGTAAATTGCGTTTTACGATTTATGACGTATTAAAATAAAACTACTTACTACATCTTGTTCAAACCAATTTTCGGTGGAAGTTTACATGTACATCATATATGTTTTTTAGTTTTATCATTCTCTTATTTTAGAAGTTACAGGGGGGGGGGACACACATTTTACCACTTTGTAAGTATCTCTCGCGCCTAACATTTATTGTGTTTTTCTACTTTTGTGTGAAAATCTTAATGCGGTTCACAGAATACATCTACTTACCAAGTTTCAACACCATAGTTCTTATACTTTCGAAAAAAAGTAGCTATGACATACGGACGGACAGACAGACAGACATGACGAATCTATAAGGGTTCCGTTTTTTGCCATTTGGCAACGGAACACTAAAAGTAATCTTTTTTGAATATTTTATGTAATACTTGTTAACACTAGCTGTATTCTTTAATTTTTTGGTGATGGGGATCTGTAATACAGGAATTAGACCTACTTCAGACATCAGATTCTACATATACTGGACTGTGCAAAAACTATTATTATAATTAACTTAAACTTTGTTGCACCTTAAAACTGTAACATGTCTGATATGTGAGGAAAATAAACGAAATTATTATTATTGTTATAATATACGGGGCACTTTATATTAATGATCAAGTTATAACTAAAAGAACATTAAGTTATGACTAAGCAAACAAGTTTTAACTTAATCATCGACCTGATTCAAATAACAAACTTCGGTAACCACTTCAATTATATTACGAAATTTGAAGCTTACATACAGTGAGCAAATCTGCATAATCTAACTACTTGAAATTGTGACCTCGTCTAACAACACTTATGTTAACAAAATATTACAAGTGCTTCTAAACATCGACTATATACTACATGAATAACATGACATAACAAACTTATTTGACATTTAGCTGACAACAGCGTGCAGCGTTGTCACGCAGCATTAAACAGTAAGTCATTTTATTTCAATGTATCGGAAGTACATTGTATGTGTGCGCCTATAAGCAAACATTTATGACTTCAGTGATAGTACAATAGGGCTGAAGTAATATTATTATTAATTGCATGAGGTGTCACTCACAAATAGAAAATGTAAGACCTGCTTTAGTAAAAGTTGATTTTTATTATACACACTGCATCTAAAAAGTACCAAGTGGTTCCAAACCTCTTTTGTTTGCTGCACCATATAAAGACTTTAATTTACCAACTCATTGTGTTTCCTTCTTCCTAAAATACTTGGGCATATTGCCAGGGGCTCACAGGTTTTACTTATTGCCTTGTGCATCTGGCTCTAAATAAAAATATAGAAGCATTTATTTTGACATTCATAAGAGTTACTTTTGTTGTCATGTACTTCTCGTTTAAATATCGACATTAACTAGCCAAACACTGCATTTCAGATGGTTCATGAGAGTACCGGATTGCGCTCTTCTTTTCCTGTTTCCCATAAAATGTCGTACTACCATAACGTTTCACTATCCTGCATTATATTTCAAAAAATAAAAAATTAATAACTAAATAAATTGTACGAAGACAACTTACTACTCTATGCTTTCCGTGGCTATGGTTACGTAAAGCTGCAAACGTCCTTGCAAGGCCGCACCGTGGGCTGCGCGGGGGCACAAGCGCCGCCGACGCGTAATTATGCCGCCTTTGTTACGTACACGTGGGAAAAGGATTGTATTGACTGTACTTATAAAGGATTTTAGTCATATCGTTTTTTTGTTCCTGATATAATTCTTCATTTTGATTTTTGACACCCTTTTTAAAAATCTGGGAGATGTAGTTTATGTTTTTGTGAGAAGTTATGTTTTTGCGACAATTTTCAATTTTAATTTTTGCTCTCCTTTGTCGCAAATCGGAAGGGTTAAATTTGAACTATTTGCGCGAAACATATACAATATGTAGGGCACATCAATAAGACTTCACCCTGCCTTATGATAAGTTGCAATCGAGAGTTCCCGGGTTCGAAGCCAGGCCATTATACTACCGACGTGAATCTACTCCTAGCACAAGCAAATTTATTTTAGTTGTTGGAGGGGTTAGGCGGAATATATAAGTATTTTCAGTTACGAATATTCTTTAAAAAAATACATATAAGAAATATACGAATAAGAAAGTGGAGGGAAAAATTATAATTTATAGAAATATATTACCGAAAGTTTTTGCTCATTTATCTTTACTTTTACTACTTGAACAATGGAGTCCTTAAAAGGTAGTAAGTAGTCAGTCAGTAGTCGTAGGTAGTCGTTAGAACAATTACTGGCGAGTTCAAATATTTCTTAAGCTCACTTAATTCCAAAAATAAATAGTTATTAAAACGATTTTGGATACGTGAATCAATATTAATACGGACTATGAAGTCGGTTGGAAGTGAATGAATGAAACCTTTCTGGTTTATCTTGATTACAATCAAATAAAGCATGAATGCACAAAAATGATCACAATGATATCATTGAACTCGTAGACGAATCATTAACGAATAAACTTGACTATCTAACCCGGAAGAAGAAGTAGCACATACCTTCACCATTGACAGATACATCAAAGAAAAAAACATCGATATAAAAGGATTGGCGCCAAAACTCCAAGCAATTTGCTCCCTTATATTTTTGTCGGCCATTTTGATGTGATTCAAATAAAATGTCATGCTGTCCTGTTGCTTCTTTGGTTCTTCATTACTTGAAGGTTATAGTTGAAATGTATGCAAAACATGTGCGTAGGGACTAAGTTACATAATATATGTATGTTAATTGGCTCGATGGCTTGTATTGTTGAAGGTACGTGACTATGATAATTTGACGATAAAATTTAACATTGACAGTTCAGTTCAAATGATGAAATTGAGAGGAATATTACCTTGTTGGTGTTATGACCATTCAAAATACCTTGCAATCGAGTTATTTTTGTTTCTGAACTGTCGAAAAATATGCTGAGTAGTTTACAGTAATTTACTTTAACTCTGTTCGAAAGGCATTTAGGGTTCCTGAAGATTTCCTGGGCCGTGAATTTTATTTCTAGAATCTTTTCTTATTACAGTAAATGTAAACGTGGAAGTACATAATTTTGACGTTCATAAGCGTTACTATTAATAGGTGGTACCTATCCAAGGAATCTGAAAAAGAGAGATGTGTGTTGCCCCGCAATGAAACAACGCGTGGTTCTAATGGGTTTGAATCCCTAACATTATTGGAAAATTATGATCGTTGCCCAGCATTAAAGTTTTCGTTATGGCGATAATTTTTTTTTATTTATTTAATATTTAATACAGAAAGTAGGCACATTATAAAGTGTTTATTACATAAAAATGCCACATAAACTCATTCGAGTTTTACTGTGCATTTTTAAGCTGCCAATGGGTAAATGAAAGTATGTTAAGAAGCACAAGTCAACAAAAATTTACTAGAATAGGGGGTAGTTTTTAAGAGTTTAGGTGATTGATTTATTAGGAATGGTTCAATGTATTTTAGTGTTCTTTTTCTGTATAAATTGGTGTATGTAGGAAGTAATAATATTGCATTAATTACACTACGGGTTATTAAATCGTGATTTTCAAAGGATTTGTCATTTTTAGGTCTTCGTTAAAAAAACCAAATGATTAAGATACTTTCACTTTCTGAAATAACTGTGATGAAATATTTAATTTGATATCATAGGGGTGATACGTCATTAATTACCTAAATGTAACAAGACGCAGTAATTATCTAAAAGGTTAAATCCACTTTCGCAAAGTATTTACAACTTGACAAATTTACAATTGATATGAAGTAATTTATATCGATTAAAAGCTACATTTTACATTTTTGATACGATAAATTATTGACGTATAATTACCGTATAATTACGCGACTAATAATATAGATAATAGACATATAGATGATTCGGTCGGTGACAGTGTAAGCGAGCGGACGCGTGCTGGTCGTCCCTGCAAACCGCTGTTCTAAATTCTGTGATTGGTTGTAATTAGTGAATTACGATTCCTTGTCGCACTCGTGCCATTTTTACCTATTTGCTACGCCCACTAGGCGGTCCTAGAGCGGGATACAAATAATTTCACAATTAACACTCAAGTGACTTACTAAAAGTGAACGGTGTGATCGGCAGGGATTGGAACCCGAGATTGCTGCTACGTTGGTTGGCGGCGCGTGAGACTCGGGTGCGTGCCCAATGCGCCACCGTGCGCATAGCAACGTATATCAAAATAGCTGTGTTCTACGCTACGCATGATCGGTTTCACTGCGTCACTGAGTGCTACAATGCTACGGGTGCCTACGTATGGCTGTTGACTGACTGATATGATATGCTACGCCAACGCACATCTCTAATAGTTATGTTAGCTACGACATCTATACAAATTATTATATTCTGATTGTATCAGCAGTAACGTGACGACTACGGCCGGCCGGGTATGAATAAATAAATAAATAAATAAATAATCCAACAGAACAACTACCGCAAAACATTGGTAACTACTCATTTACTAACTTCCAATTATGGCCAACATACAGCGTACACCACCAAAAAAACTTAGCACACTGAGTACTACCATACATCAGGCCCAAACTCAATCGGAACCAGATATTAATTCTGCCTTAGCAAAGAGCGTTAGTGCTAATAAGAAAAGGAGTAAGCGCGCTCGCCAAGAAAACTCACCGCGAAACGAACCAACTTTCGACCTGCAAGAACTACAAGACATCCTAGCCAACTGGAAAGAGGATCAAGATTCTTACATTTCTAAGATTATAGGTGAACAGACTGCCCTTATAAACAACTTAGTCTCTGAAGTAAAGGAAATCAAGGCCCAGAATATTCAAATCAAAAAGGTAAACGCAGAAATATGCAAGTCAAATACCGAAATTGTGCAATCTATATCGTTTATGAACACTAACTTTGAAGAGATGCGAAGGGAAATAGAAGAGCTGAAGAAAGAACGACAACAACAAGGAACGTATATCGAAGGTCTAGAGAGAAAAATAAATGATTTACTACTTAAATCTCGTTCATCGAGTATAGAGGTGAGAAACATACCCTACAAAGATGCCGAGACCAGCTCAAGTCTACAACAGATGGTGCGCAAAATAGGTGACGTCGTTGGATTAAATATTTCTGCATCAGATTTCCGAGACGTATATCGCCTGCCGGGGAAGACAGCCGACTCAGTTACGCCGCGACCAGTAATTGCAGAGTTTTCATCTGTACAAACCAAACAAAACCTAGTTTCTGCTGTTCAGTCTTTCAACAAATCAAAAAAATCGAGAGACGATAAAATAAACACAGAATCTATTGGAATATCTGGGCAGCGCCAACCGGTCTATATTTCTGAACAATTACCACCTAGCTCTAAAAGGTTATTTTTTATCTCGCGTGACTTCGCCAAGAAAAACGATTTTAGATTCTGCTGGGTTACCCATGGTAATATCTTCATTCGAAAGAGGGAAGGTGAGAAACAAATTCTCATAAGAGATGAGTCTTGTCTACTAGACCTCAAAGCAAGCTTATGACTGGCTGCGGTTCCTTTGCTGGTTACTATTACTTTTTCAATTGTCACACTTGTTTTATTTTTAAGTTCTATTTATATTTCACCTGTCAAGCTTATACATAAACAACTAACACCAAAATACAAAACTATCCACAAACCTCAAATACAATACTACACAATACATGAATATAATTTTACAATTAGAATACTTCTTTTCAGCAATATCAATTACCACCCATGTGTCACAATACTCCCAAGTCATACACTATTTAAAAAAATTCATGCAATGTACCCCAAACCACATAGTTTAGCTAACTCCTATCTATCTAAATGGCTTCGATAAATAATATTAATTATGAACTAGATCAACACAATGCTGATGGGGCTATCCTTTGCAACCCAGAGGAATGTCCGAATTATATTACTAAAACTGATAGTAACATAACTATCTTTCATATAAATATTCGAAGTGTAAACAAGAATTTTAATAGCTTGCAGACCTTATTACATAGGACAAAGATTGATTTCGACATTATTGTATTGACTGAGTGCTGGATGAGTAAGGTACGCAATCTTCCCACTCTTGAAGGCTACCATTCACAGGCCACTGCACGCAATTCTAACCAAAATGCTGGAATCATAGTCCTAAATAAACTGGGGATGCGAGTTGTCGTAAGAGAACCGAATTTCACCAACGCGAGCTGTCTCATATGCGAGATAGATAATAGGCTAGCTGTGGTGTCGGTATACCGATCCCCTTCATACAAAACTCAAGAAAATCATCAAAACTTTCTATCCAGTTTAAATAATGTATATACAGAACTGTCTCCTTATCCAAATATAGTTCTTGTGGGCGACTTAAATATCGACATAAGGCAATGCAATAGAGACGAACATAGCCTTAACTACCTCATTTTAAATGCATCCCACGGACTACTGCCGACACACCTTTTACCAACCAGGATGGAAAAGTGCTACGATCACACCATGTTAAAGACAGTCCAAGCAAACACTACAATGGTTCTGGATACCTCCATAACAGACCATAAGCCAGTCATATTAGCAATCGCAAAAGTTAAAACTACACATGTAATTAAAAACACTATCACTAAACTAAATTATGAAGCAATTAAACTAGACTTGGGAAAAACGGATTTTAGTGATATCTTTAAAATCTCGGATGCCAACAAATCTACAAATTTACTTACTACAAAAATTTCAACAATTATAGCCAATAACACTACGCAAATGAATATCCCAAAAAGACGTAGAACAATCAAACCGTGGATGACCCCTGGACTCCTAAAATGTGTTAGGAATCGAGACAGAATGCACACCAAATCTAGGAAGTCCCCTGATAATATAATTCTGAAGGTTACCTATACCCGATACCGTAATTTTTGCAACGGTTTGCTACGAAGGCTTAAACATGCTCATGAGAAGAGTCAGTTAGAAAAGGCAAGACGTAATCCGAGTGCGCTTTGGAAAGTGATCAAAGAAATTACTAACACAAAAAAAACAAACACTAGTCCATCTGACTTACTAAAAATAAAAGACAATTACAAGGCATCCATAAATAAAGTTTGTCATTATTTTAGTAACATAGGCCAAAATATGGCAGCACAGTTAACATCGAAATCCGACACTCGTGATACCAATATAACTACAGCATCCAGAGTAACTAATCCCACGCAGTCATCTCTCAACTCCCTAGCTCTACTAGCAGTTGACGAAGCAGAAGTGGAATCCTGCATCTTGCAATTGCGAACCGATTGTGCAATAGGCTGGGACAGAATACCATCCTTAGTCCTAAAGCAAAACTGTAGCACACTGGTGCCACCGCTCCGCCACATATACAATAGCTGTTTGGAGCTTGGCGTGTTTCCGGATAACTTTAAAAAGGCCTTAATTCACCCTATATATAAGGGAGGGAATAGAGACTGTGTCAGTAATTACAGACCCATATCAGTGCTGCCCTGTCTCTCCAAAATTCTAGAAACTATGCTGAACAGACGCCTGAGGTCATACTTAAATAGCTTTAATATCATAGCTGACAACCAATATGGATTCAAGCCTGATGTGTCCACAGAAGATGCCGTCTTAGATTTGACACAATTCGTTGCAAAAAACTTGGACCGTCAGATTAAATGTTTAGGAATTTTCCTAGACCTCTCCAAGGCATTTGACACGGTCTCTGTTCCCATACTTATAGAGAAAATGGAGCGGTTGGGCGTGCGGGGAGTAGCACTAAACATTTTCAAGGACTATTTAAATAATCGCAAACAAATCGTAAAGATTGATTCCTACTTTAGTGATGAAAATACAGTAACTTGCGGCGTTCCACAAGGGGGCATACTCTCTCCAACCCTGTTTCAAATCTACGTCAACGACCTTTGCAAGCTGGTACTACCAAACTCAAAGCTCTTTGCATATGCTGACGATACTGCAATCGTGGTCCATGGTCCAACTTGGGAAGTCGTAAAAGCAAACGCCGAGTCTGCCCTCACTAAAGTAATGGAGTGGCTAACACGCAATCTTTTGTCACTAAATCTGGAGAAAACCGCATATGTCCCATTTTCAATACGACATATAAACAAACCGCCAGACTCATTTAAAATCACAGCCCACTCATGCTCTAGTACAATAGCACCTTGTACATGTCTCTCACTCACTAAAGTCGATAATGTGAAGTATTTGGGTGTTCGGATTGACGATGGGTTAAGATGGAACAGCCATATAGACACCCTTACCAATAGAATCATGCGACTAACACATATTTTTAAATCTCTCAGGGGATCAGCAAGCCTGGACACAATGAAAATGACATACTTTGCGCTTTGTCAGTCTATTATAGGGTACTGCATAACCGTATGGGGTGGTGCAATTAAAACTGGTTTTCTTGGGGTTGAGAGGGCACAGAGAGCCGTACTTAAAGTCATGACGAAGAGACCATACAGATACCCAACCAAACAACTGTATGCTGATTGTAAGGTCCTCACAGTCCGCCAACTCTATGTGCTCCGATCAACCCTAAGAAGGCATAGTAATATTGACCCATCAAACCCTAACAAACGCACAAACTTACCTGCAAGTGTTGTACATAGGACAGTATTTGCACAACACCAATTTTATGTCTTAAGCACGTACGTTTACAAATATCTACATAAAAAGCTAAATCTAAGGGACTTAAACACCTATAAAGTGAAACAAAAAGTAACAGAATGGCTTCTAAACCAGGACTATGACAGTACTGAGCTATTGTTGAGATTTATTTCCTAATACACATCCCTTCATACAAAGACTCACGCATGCACACGCACCCTCTCTCTATTATACACACACATACACGTATCCTCACATACACAACCACACACACAAACACACACACCCTCGCAGATTAGCACGAATGAACGCAAATGCTCGTACATGCAAACACACCCAAATGCACATGGTACACTCGCTATTATGTAAATAAATTGAATATCTAACATAATGACCGATGACTGCTACTTATGTAACAGGTTTATTCCTAGTGTAAGAAGCAGGGCTCATCACACTTGTAAACATAGCAATTTAATTTTACGAAATGAACCGCAATTCAAATGTACCTGTGTCATATAAATTGTGTCTTATACTATGTTTCCTGTAACTATGTTAAGTTTTTGGTTCAATAAATAAATATTATTATTATTATTCTCTTTATTACAATTAAAATACATATAAATTATATTTTTAAATACATTCTATATAAATAAAAAACAAATATATTTAAAAATATAAAAAATAGTGGCCCACCGGCATCGGGTACAGGGACCAAGCTACCGGTGGTTAGGGCTCCAGGGAGAGGAACCTCCTCACAATACGTGCCGTATCGAGGAGCACTGCCTTCTGCATCAAGCCCTTGACCCAACTGCCTAACGCGAGCCTCTGGAGATGTTTATCGAGGCTCTTGGCAATCAGTCCGTGAACCGATACGACTATCGGAACAATAATTGCTGAATCCACATCCCACATGTCGACAATCTCGTGAGCCAAGTCCAAATATTTTATTTGTTTGTCTTTTTCGGCTTTCACGAGATTGTCATCATGGGGGATGGTGATGTCAACAATTATTGCGAGACGCTCTGATCGATCAATCACCACTATATCAGGCTTATTGGCTACAATAGTCCTGTCAGTGATGATTGATCGATCCCAGTACAACGTGACACGACCATTTTCAAGAACTGGGTCGGGCACATACCTGTAATACGGTACCTCCGAATCTACAAGATCATACTTTAGAGCAAGTTGTTGATGAACGATTCTGGCCACTTGGTTGTGTCTATGCAAATATTCTCCGTTGGCAAGACGAGAACAACCAGAGATAATATGTCTTAGGGATTCTCCGGGACGGTGACACGCCCGACATATGTCAATCGTGCCGTCCTTAAGGATATACCTCCGATAATTATTCGTCATGACAACTTCATCTGTAATTGCACAGACAAAACCTTCGGTTTCTCCAAAGAGATCACCGAAGCGTAGCCAGAACACTGATGCTTTTATATCTACGTCGGGCCCATTTAAGGCCCGATAAAAACGTCCATGCAGCTCTTTGCTCTTCCATATTTCCTTGCGATCAGCGATGCTAAGTATTACCGGTTTGTGCCAGTTCTCTTTTGCCAGAGCGAGAGGGGTTAGTCCGTTGTCTATTGCCACTACATCTCGGTGCACACCCACGTCAACGTGTAGGAAATATTCCCTAAGGTTGCATATCTCACGGTTGTGGAGAGTCTTGGCGTTTAAAAAACCACGACCCCCACATTTCCGTGGGATATACAACCTCATTACTGACGAGCGTGGGTGGTGCATACGATTTGCAGTTAGCAACGTACGGACTTTCCTATCCAGGGCATCTAATTCGGTCTGAGTCCATCTTAGTATGCCAAAGGAGTATACTAAGACTGGCATGACCCAGCCGTTGTAGGCTCGCACTTTGTTACCGCCCGATAAAAGACTCTGAAGTACTTTTTTCAGGCGCCCAAAGAAACGATCCCGCAACGTCTGTTTCATGGCAGTCTCAGTAATACCTAGCGCTTGTGACATACCAAGATATTTATAGGTTTCAGTTGCCGAGAGAGATTTCAGTTGTGTAGAATCTGAAAGTTCAATTCTTTCAGATTCCACAACCCCACCCTTCTTAACATGCATGACTGCACATTTGTCTACACCAAACTCCATTCTGATAGAATTACTAAAGGCTTCAGTTACCTTAAGTAATTCTACCAGCTGGGAGTCGGTGGGGGCAAATAATTTCAAGTCATCCATGTAAAGAAGATGGGATATAACTTGACCTCCTCTCCGCAACTGATAGCCTAGTCCTGAATTCTCCAGTATTGTACTGAGAGGATTCAGTGCTAGGCAAAACCATAACGGACTCAGGCTATCACCCTGGAATATACCCCTCTCGATATTTATCGGTACACCATCCCCCAGGACCTGACCACACCCTGGAGAAAGAAGAACCGTCCTCCATTGCCTCATACATTCCTTTAAGAAGGTGCATAGAGTTGTATCAATTTTATACAACTCCAGCACCTTCAACAGCCATGTATGTGGCACGGAATCGTAGGCTTTCTTGTAGTCAATCCAGCATGTCGTCAGATTCTTTCGGTTACGGCGGACCTGTTGGCTAATGGCCATATCAAAAATAAGGAGCTCCTTCGTACCACGTGCCCCACTTCTACATCCATTCTGAGAGATAGACATTATAGAGTTACTCTCTATGTGAGCTGACAATTTAGCTGTCAGAATGGATGTAAGAAGTTTATATATTGTTGGTAAACAGGTAATTGGTCTATAATTTTTGGGGTCCGTCCGTGGTCCTGATTTGTAGAGTAGGTGGGTTATGCCTGTAGTCATAAAAGCTGGGAGCGATCCTGATTCGAGTGATGACTGGAACTGTGATGCCAAACAGGCATGTGAGCTGTGGAGCCATTTTAGCCAGAAATTGTGCAGTCCGTCCGGTCCCGCTGATTTCCAGTTTGATAACGAACGGACTGCACTGGCGACATCATTTTCACTAATAACTATTGGCTCCATTGCTTGTATTGACTCACATGACTGCCTGACATCCCGTATCCATTCACCCTCTGTATGACTAACAGGCACCGACCAAATGCTACGCCAGAATGAACTGGTGTCTTTAGCATTGGGTCGGCACATATTAGCCACATCTGAATTAGGTTGCTCCCATCTTCTATAAACCCACCTCTCATCTTTTTGGAACGAACGATTCAAGGTGTATCTATCCACTCTCTTCTTGTAACGTCGTATACGGTTTGCCCACGCATAAACTTTCTGCTTCAGGAAGTCAATGCGCTCTGTGACTCGTAGCAAATATTCACGAGGACTAACATTAGTCCCTGAAAATGCTCGAGTTACAAAGCGCATTACTCTCGGGTGTGTATTGCCAGACCTGAAGCAGCACAGCTTGCCAATGAGTGCCCTAGTCTCGGCGATACGACGCTCAATTCTGCATTGCCAGCCAGGCACGGTGGATTTAGGTCGAGTAGCTGTCTCAGTACCTGAGAATTTCACGCCAGCTACTCGACATACCGTGACCGCCGCACAATACAGAATTGAATGTGTATCAGTAAGATCGACACTGGACTCGAAATATTTTGGTAACATCGAGTCTAGGGCACACACTAGCGCTATGTTTTTTCTATGCGTAGGCAAACGCGGTAGCCGCGGTCTGTTACTGCTACAAGTGGATCGAAATTCATGAATCGCAAGCTCCAAAGCGCTCCTTAATTTATCATTGTACTGAGTACTTACGGTTATAGATCCGTCATCCGTTACTTCATCATCAGGGGTAGCCTGTGGTGTTTCACTAGTATTAGTATGACCCACAGGTCGTGACGAAGAAGGGGTGACGAGGCTACACTGCACGTCTGAGCGAAGTCTCTCAAGTACGGCGTCATCCAACAAGCGACAGCGTTGTATGGCCCGCACCTGATCCGACAGGCGTTGTGCCGAAACGTTGATAGATGGTTCAAGTTCCTGAAACAGAGGCAACATACGAACACGGTACGCAGTGAGGTTAATTCCTCCCTCTGTAGCCACAAAATATGCCCGCATGACATTTTCATTTATGGAGTTAGTCCATCGCATGCGGTATTATTATTATTATTATTAATATTTTAATGTGTTAAATTATCTATTTATAATATACATTTCAGGTCGTAATAGCCGCGGTACCCTAGTGGTATGGGTAATGGACTGCTGAGACGAGGTCTCGGGTTCGATCCCAGGTTTTACCATGGCACACACCAATGACTTTTCGATGCTTTTCGAAGTTATGTGTGTATTGATAAGGTTAGGTTAGGTTAGCTTTATAAGTGCCCGGTTAATGGCAATAGGCTCGCCACCTATTACATTGGAACCTAAACATAAACTGGCGAAATGTGGGTGCAAGCACCTCTGCCTACCCCTTCGGGGATATAGGCGTGAGTTTATGTTATGTTATTTCAGGTCGTTTTAAATGCCAATTGTTTCACCATCTCAAAGTAACCCTTATGGACGTCAAAATGATTGATTCTATCAAATAAATCATGTATAGGTCAGAACTGCCACAGGTCTTGCGTCGCCTTCATTCTGTTTTGCTGTGATAAAACATTCATGGAAATGAGGAGTAGAAGAGCGAACTCCGGTAACATGCAAGCTGAATTGGAGTTCTCTTATGATAAAGATGGTAACACGCGTGTCGTAACGCTTATGAACGTCATAATTATTGCTTTTGACATTTATAACAAGATTCGTAAGGCAGCCTGGTTTAAAATTATCTGGCAATAAATAATATCAAACAGCTCGTCATTACCTTAAGTTGCTAAACTGAAGTAGTTACAGAATTTATTCATTAATAGACTTCTTCAACACGAATCATTAGTAATTTCCAATGATTAATAGCATACTTCTAGTGAAGAAAATAACCGTAAAGTAAGATAGTTGTTTATTTGACAATAAAATAAAGGTCGTTAGGCGTAGGCTCAGATTGAAAACCTGGCTCTAATTGTGGAGTTATACAGGTTTTTTATGGTAATAAAAATACTTTTAACTAACCTTTAAGAAAGTTGTAGATACATAAATAGGATTACAATAATTGTTAGTTAGTTATCGTGAGGTTTTATGTTCATTTGCTGTGTTGTCACCTATCTGCTAAGGAGGGAAGCGGATTGAAAACTATTTTTGACGGATTCTATCACGATTTATTTAATATTTTATTATTAATACTGATTCCGAAGATTAGTTACCGAACCGAAACGTTGGGATCAGTGTGACCTGCAACCTGTTGCACCTGCTAATTGACGGAGCCGCGGCTATGGCGCAGGCTCCTAAGCCCAGACAGCAATCGCTCCCATAAAAGCTGAAACAAACTAAACAAAAGGTCAAAACACACAAACAAACAAAACGTCCACTTTCCTGTTCCTGCAGGAAAGTGGACGTGGGGTTCCAAAGTGCGAGCTTTAGATGCGTATGGGACTGGCAATCAGATGAAGAAGAAGGTTGCGGGGACCAGATATCCACGCAGGCGGAGCCGCGGTAGCAAATAAATATATAACTAAAATCAGAACGGACGTACGAGTAATTTTAACCGCTATTATGCTATTCTTTATTTAATAAGCTCAGTTAAACAATTTATTTTAAGTATAGGATAGTCTTGTCAATATGTAACAAAGAAATGTTGCCAGTTAACGAACTTTACATAATACTCATATCGTACATAATTTGCGTTTACGTAATCTTCTGGGAAGTGGTCGGCTGAGAAGCCTAATATGCCTACTGCATCCGTACACCGTGGTATTCATAAGTAATAACATATGTCCGGTATCTGTCCGTAGGTAAAGCACTCGTGTCTACTGATGCTTTGGATGATGATTCCATCAGATCTTTTTGCAAGCTTTTGTTTAACTTGCACTGTTCGTATGTAAGTTGTCCGTCAAAATTTGCAAACCATTTTTCGACCAGTTGTTGGCATCCGATTTACCTGAAATTTTGCATAGGCGTTTAGTTTGAGTAACAATGCTAAAGTCGCAATGCGGCCATAGGAACCACTAAACTAATCAAGACAAACTTTTCCAATCTTATTACAAAAAACGGAATAAAGTCTGGTTTAAACCCAAACTATAAATTCTAGGTTTAGTATCAATGCCATAGTTTAAACTTCTCCTTATTACAAAAGCCAAATAGACCATAGACTACTTAGTACCATGATTTGAACCATGGCTTTAATAACAGCCACAGATTACAAAAAATATTGTTCGTTCATTATACATTATACATCATTCGAACGCAACGTTTTCTTTCAAAAAAAGTAAAAGTTTTCTTTAGACATTGATGAATTATATTTAAATAAAATATGATATGCCATCGATACGTTATGCAGTAATACAATATTACTATAGTTGTTATATTGGAATATCTATGGGTGTGTAAAACGAAATTAAGTTCTCGCGCGTTATACCACTTACTACTTTTCTAAAAACAAAATTATCGTATGACATCTAGGATGTAAAGAAAACTAACTTTTGAATTCAATATATTCCTTGAAGCCTTCTTATACAATCAGTGCAATCGACAAGTCTTCCCTAGTTAAGAATAAATTAGTGTTAGGTACTAAATAATTGGAGTGTGTGTTGGGTAACCTCCTCGATTGTCGCTCCGATTCCGATCCCGCTGCAGTCCGGGGGGAACGGAATCGGAGCGGCCGGTACACCCTGGGCGGCGGTCAATAGCTTCCCCTTCATAGGGTTGGCTTTGATCGTCGGCCAATACCCAACGCGGCGGGAACACATCGCTCTCCGTACTCCTCTGCTTTCAGAGGAGACAGGATGAGCGATGCTGTTAGTGGTGAGCTGGCCCATGGTCAGCCGGGGTGCGAGGGATATGCTCTATGGGTAACCTTACACCCCGGTGTCTGAAGACCCGAGACGGCGTGCGGTTTTGGTCGGTTCAAGCCCGACATAACCGCCCCCGCTGCCCGGCGGGGGGGTATCCGAAGGGATTTCCCGATATTGCACGATAAAAAAAAAAAAAAAAAAAAGGTACTAAATAATAAGACAGGGCGCTATGGCGCTCATTAGGGGAGACCTATGTCCAGCAGTGGACTAGAATAGGTGGATGATGATGACTAAATAATTACAATAGAACAACAAAAGAAAAAAAGAGCTGATAATTGAATCTGTTGTTGGGACGGTGTGTGGCATGTCCAATAATTCCACGACATCAATATCTTCAATATCTATTAAGTCAACTACGTAGTTGTAATAACTACGGGTATTATCGTTATCCGTTGCAAGCAGAAAAACAACACGAATTTATCTGGCGCTAACCCCAAATGACAACTTTGACGTATGTGATTTACACTTAAATCAAGTTCAAACTAGGGGTCACGCAGGTTTATCTGTAGGCCATAGATAATCTATGAATTAGTACTAAAACGCTTTTTGTAATACGAGTTTATTTGGACTTTAGTCTAAAGATCATTTAGACGTGAATTTACATTTAGTCCGTATTTTGAAGTAAGACCGATCGAATGTGGGCTTATTTGTTTTGTCTTGGCGAAGTCTTTGTTGTTCCATAGTATTAAGGGTCACTCTAGTACTACATGACATTACCAAAACTAAAAAGTTGAAAATAAAATAATTAGAGAAAAACTTTTTCAAATACAAGCTTTTATTCAAAAATTTAGTCTGACAAAACGAAAATATTGATTTTAAACAAGAGCTGTGCTGATTTCAAAAGCTTGTAGCGCAAATAGTACACATAGAAATAAATTACGCAATGCGAAGTGGACGGGATGGAAATTTCGGACAGCATTTCGAAATCTATAAAACTATCAATTTTCAGAGCTCAATGTAAAACAGCTTGTAATAACAGCTTGTAAGTGTTCCAACTAGGACAGTTTTATTATTATTAAGTGCCTTTTATAGCTAGTACTTAACTATTAAAACTTCTCACACTTTTCCGGCAACCTCCTTATTATGTTGCTTTCATTGACGCAGTGCTGCCGGAAACCTTCAACGCGAACCGAACGGGAACACCATAAAATTTTATAGAGTTCTATGATGTTATAAGTTCTTATAACTTTGCTCATAACTGTGGTTAAATTGATTCACTTCATAACAGCAATTTTTGCTCACTTTCAGCGACGAATATAATGTGTTAAATTAGATTTTAACGGCGTTAGCACATTTACTTATTGAAAAAAAAACGCAAAATCTCAGTTAAGTTAAATTGATTTTTACTGATGAAATACTAGCCAGTCAGTTTTCACTACATAGCCAGTCAATTTTTAATTCCGAATTTTCGTTTAAAGATACTTTAGAAACACCAATATTATAAACGTAAGGATAATTATATCTGTCAGCTGTCATCCTCGAAGCGACTTCTCCGTAGCGTCCAAAGGTAGAACTTTGGAGCCTGAGGTCCGTTTATTGTTTTTGAATGATATGTCAGTTTTTCCGGGACGCTGCAGCCTGACCTCTCCTTGCCCGTTGTTTAGCAGATGCACTGACTAGTAGATGAGATTGACTTGGTTCCTGAAGATCTTGGTGCGGTCCGTATACCTCAGCTGGACATTGGTCAATTCCAGACCGAATTCAAACTAGCCGGCTGTAGAAATCTTGCCTTCCCCCCTCCCACCAATGCTCTAACCAATAAGTTAACGTCATCGTAAGGAGTGTAAAACACCAGTCACCTAATTACTACCTTGTTACCTGTACAAGACTTTAACAATTTTCCAGTCAACAACACTAAGTTATTATTGAAACTAGAGCGAAACAGCTTTTATAATATCAATTTGGGACAGTTGTTTAATGTGTTAGTTAAAGGCACTGATCTACTATAACAAGTACACATTGCGATTATAACTATTTATTGAAGTTTTATCAGGTGTCGGCATCAGTGACCGCGAAAAAATTACACAGTCTATTCTAGGCTACTGTAAGCCTAACATAGAGTGTGTAATTATAATACTTCAATAAATAGTTATAATCGCAGTGTGTCAGCCGGCACCATTTGGCATTTTAACGTTGACTGTTAACCGACAGGGACCAAATAAGTATTATTCCAACCACATCAGTAATGGCCAAAATACAGTCACTTACATACATAATTATTATATTATAGATTATATAATCTACTATCACTGCTTATGCCATATTTCGGTTGAATATTGGATGGTCGGAGTGTACGCTGACCCTAAATGCATATGTTATTTTACAATCCTCATAATTATTTCTGACCAAATAGCTTTTCAGTCGTTACCTTGTTATTTAACTATTTATTAGCAGAGAGAACTACAATTTATATTGCGTTCGTGTAAATTAGTAGAATATTTGAATTATGCATAAGGCAGACTTAGAAAATTGTAGTTTATTGTTGTGAGGTTCATGAAAATCGATATAAATGGTAATTTAAAAATACCTATGTTTATTAATAATAGATCTCGTAATTAGCTTTAACCTTATGGATATTCGCCCATTCCTTTGTTGATATTTACTATGATAGAAAGAAATGCAATTTATAGTGCCTTGGTATAAAGTGGTAGAATATTTAACTTAGGCCAATGGCAACTATGAAAATTGTTGTTTATTATCTTGGATTGAATTATTATCGACATGTTAATTCAATTATATCATACAGATAATAGAAAAATGTATTTAGTAAACTAATTTTCGCTCATTGCCTTATTGCGAACTTATTGGCACAGAAATTTTCAAATCGTAGTGCGTTGGTGTAAATTAGTAGAACATTAAAATTGTACAAGGGCCAGGCTTAGAAAACTGTAGTTTATTGTTTTGAATTGTATGGATAATGATTTAAACTGTAATGCAAATATGTATAAGTTAATTTATAAATGTATTTTATAGCCACCATTATTAGCTTTGACAAAACAGATTTGTGTCTTGTTACTTATTTACTGCCAGAGAAAATTACAATTTGTAGTACGCTTGTACAAGTTGGTAGAATATTTAAATTGTGTAAAAGGTTTACGTAGGAAATGGTAGTTTATTTTTTTGCATTTTATGAATATCGGTTTAAATGATAATCGGACGCAGTGAGCTTCAATTGCTACTAAGTCTTGCTAATAAGCAAACGCATACTATGTCATAAAGACAATATTCAACTAGCCAGAAGATAACTAACTAGGCAGACGTAATCAAATAATAGCTTAAAATTACATGATTTTTGGGTTCTGTTGCCAAATGGCAAAAAACGGAACCTTGATAGATTCATCATGTCTGTCTGTCTGTCCGTCCGTATGTCACAGCCACTTTTTTTTCCGAAACTATAAGTACTATGCTGTTGAAACTTGGTAAGTAGATGTATTCTGTGAACCGCATTAAGATTTTCACACAAAAATAGAAAAAAAACGCAAATTTTGGGGGTTCCACTACTTGGAACTGAAACTCAAAAAAAATGTTTTCATCAAACCCATACGTGGACAGGTCTTCAAAAATGATATTGAGGTTTCTAATATCATTTTTTTCTAAACTGAATAGTTTGCGCGAGAGACACTTCCAAAGTGGTAAAATGTGTGTCCTCCCCTGTAACTTCTAAAATAAGAGAATGATAAATGAAAAAAAAAATATGATGTACATTACCCTGTAAACTTCCACCGAAAATTGGTTTGAACGAGATCTAGTAACCAGTTTTTTTTAATACGTCATAAATCGTAACCGCAATTTCGCTCAATCAACTAAAATATAATTTTTTTACTTGCTGCTATGGAACCTTTCATGGGCGAGTCCGACTCGCACTTGGCCGGTTTTTAAAAAATTTAATGTACGCTAATATATGCTGGGATAGACTGGATGTGGCATGCGGAGGACATTGAGTGATACCTATATCCAGCAGTAGACTGCAATAATCTAATTGATTTTGATTGACACTGATACATGGATACGTGATGTGCGTATTAGTTTTTCAGTGCATTGTACTTTAATGCTACTTAGGTAGCAAGGAAGGAAGGAAACAACCCACCTAATAGTGAATACCATCACCTATGGACAGATATACCACCAGAAGTTCGCTCGAAGAGGGTATATGAAGGAAGGATTTGATTCAGAGTGAAGCATACTGCTAACTAAGGTGTATTTTAAGTATATGAAGGAAGGATTTGATTCTGAGTGAAGCATACTGCTAACTAAGGTCTATTTTAAGTATATAAAGGAAGGACTTGATTCAGAGTGAAGCATACTGCTAACTAAGGTCTATTTTAAGTATATGAAGGAAGGATTTGATTCAGAGTGAAGCATACTGCTAACTAAGGTCTATTTTAACTTAATTTATATTTATTTAATAATTAATTATTAATTAATATTTATTTATATTTAACTCATTCGTGCTGGAAAAAGCATGAATCTACTGTCTGCTTATACAGGGTGGGATTTTTGAACCTTACCTGGAGGAAAAGTACTCTAAATATTGGTCAACATTCTTTATTTTTAAAGAGAAACAAATCTGAATTCAATGTTTTACGAAAACTCGCTGGCTACTCTCGGTAACCGAACCTGCTAATATCTGGAAAAGAACATCCTGTACTTTTATTGCATACTACTTCCAAATGCTGGTGCATTATATGAACCAAAAGGAGGGAAAGAGGGAATTCCAGGGTTCTATTAAGTGGGGCGTAACAAGCATCTGTCACGCCCCACTTAAAAAATAGCCGCCTAGGTAGGGACTAGCATTTTAGGATTGACAGTATCTGAAATGGTGGCCCATATCTTATAGACTTCGTCCTAGCTTCTTACCATCCAGCGGGATGCAGCCAATTGATGCCAAATAAAAAAAAAGAATTCATTACCAATAAAAGAATTGTAGAATTTTGATGAGAAAGACGTCATGGTGAATTTCAATTTTACTCAGTCACATCTGGCGCTTGTAGGTAATATGGAGTCTTTCCATATATTACTGATGATAAAGGCGGCAGCTGTCTGTCAGTCGACGCAATAAACGTGCAACCATTTCTTATATCGCTAATGTATATTAGAACTGAGTTAAAAATGTATCTTTTGTTTTTAGTCGTTTTTGTAAGAGACCGATATTCTTAGCAATCCATGGATTCTCCGTGCGGGTGCCGGGTCCATCGCGTTGCTGAGTTGGGAACTCGGGACAGTGCCTGGGACTTGCGACCCAAGTGTAGGTTTAGAAGGGGCCCCTTTTGTTGATGTACATCAACACTCACCTTCACTACCCAAGTTCCCCTCCCTGCCTAACAAAATTTGATACGAACCTACTAGTACCGCTTTAGACATTCGTCCTAGTAATGAGCCTATTGGCTCTCAATAGGCCTAGATCTTTAAGTAGGTTATAGAGAGATTTTGCTGGTATACCTCTCGCTCCCACTTCCACTGCATACAAATTAACCACGTCACGTAACATTATATGCAAAAATTATTTGAAAATTCAAGAATTTTGTTTGAAGATAGTTTTCTCCACATCCTTGAATACCGTAAGGTTTAGGTTTAGGGTGTACTATTCTACTGCTGTGACTTAGGCCTAGAAGGTGTGGCTAGGGTATTCCCTAGCCACACCTTCTGGGTCCAAGTCAATCTCAGGTCAGTCGGCAGTTGCTTTTGTAAAAGTCAGCAGACCAGTCGAAAATAAAAGTGTACCCCGAAGAAATGTTAACTTCCGACGCAACCGGGAAATCGCTAAGAGAACCATGATTTCTTAGAGATATTTTTGATGTTCATTGATTTTTCCTGTCTGTCTTCCTTTATACCCTGAAAGGGGTATGTGGTGGAGTCTTAACACCCGCATTAAAAAAACTGTACGTTTGTTGAATGATGCTTTATTATCTTAACAGTACCTTTTTTTCGTGCGGAAATCCCCTCTGATACCCCCCCGCCGGCCAGCGGGGGTGGTTACGTGGGGCTTGAATTGACTAAAACCGCACGCCGTCTCGGGTCTTCAGATGCCGGGGTGTAAGGTTTCCCATAAAGCATATCCCTCGCACCCCGACTGACCATGAGCCATTTCCCGTTTCAATTATGCAATCATGCTGCTGAGCGCGAGGACTCCCACCCCGATGGCCACCACGAGCGGCACGAGGCCTTCGCTCGCAACGCAGTGATAGCACTCAGGTGTTGGCTCCTTCCTGATCTGATGCAGGTGATCCCCGAAGCTCACCTTACCGGAGATCACCTATGTCAGTCGGTACGAGAGGCTTCCGGCTTCCGTGTCGCCTCTCTAGCCATTCCTCCATGATGGGCCTTACCGCTGCTATTGCGGCGTGCCCTTCTTAACCAGTTCCTTATGAACAGTAAGTATGTACGGTGAATATTTCTTACATAAATATCAAAAGTATAGTGATACACGTACGCGCGTTATGCACCTTGTCTGTTGTATTTTGAATTTTGTAGCGTCGGTAGCTTAGTGGTTGAGGAGTCAACCTTGGGATCGAGAGGTCTCGGGTTCGAATCCTGGCCATTACACTACCGACGTGAACCCACTCCTAACACAAGCAATTTAGCTTAGCTGGAGGGGTTACGGGGAATATTAGTAATTTTAATTAAATAATCCAGGACATATTACACAGCACCATCTAGCAACCTTTTTTTTTTCGTGCGGAAATCCCCCCCGATATCACCCCGCCGCCGGCCAGCGGGGGTGGTTATGTCGGATTCGAACCGACTAAAATCGTACGCCGTCTCCTTCAGACGCTGGGGTGTAAGGCATTTCCCTCGCACCCCGACTAACCCAGAGCCTTCTCCGGTTTGGTTTAGAACCACGGTGTCCCCGTCTTGCCCCCGGAAAGAGGGGACGCGCAACGTCCCGCCACCCTGGCCTACTTCAGGGTGAATGGCGGGTCTACCTGTCACCCCCAGGCCTGCGCTCATGGAGGACGGATGTCGTTCAGCGACTTTCGATACCTGAGTTGCCTCTGCGCCTCGCAGGCTCTGCGGATTGAGAGAGACCTTAGCCTCTCCCTGACTCCCTCCGCCGCCATACATATTATACATAGGAACACCCAGCCCAACTCAAATATACATATTTGCAATGAACGGGAATCAAATCTGCGACCTTTGATTTAGCATTCAAACGCTCTACCACTACGCTACAAAGATGTATTATAAATAATGCATACAATTATTTGCACTAAGCGCACAACCTCTGTCTTACCTACGGCACACAGATCTTCATCGTGAGAATATAAAGAAAAAACTGATAAACATAAGACCGCACACTATTAGACATCAATGACATCTCACGTATACATCAAACGGATTATCGCAAAAATATCATCTGAGATCATAAGAGGTCTCTAATAAAAACTTGTAAACATCAATTTTCGCAACAGAACGACAATTACGTAACATTATGAGTAGTCGTTTAGATGACAACTCATTGTGTGGTGCGTGTGAACGTTTGAAGGCTATGAGTACTGTTTAACGTGTTATTAGCAAGAGGTTGTAAAATCAACGTCCTGTTTTATTATGCACTCAAACATCTAGTATATATGGATAATAAACATAGTCATTCAAACAAATATATGGCTAGTAGCCACGTCAAGCGGTTTCAACCGTTAAAGTCCTGATCCCGTGAGAATTTCGGGATAAAAAGTAGAATATTTTACTTAGGGATAATGTAGCAAACTAATGGTGAAAGATTTTTGAAATCGTTTTAGAAGTTTCAGAGTTTATGGATTACAAACAAACAAATCATTCCTCTTTTAGAAATAATAATTACATTTAGGTAGTTGCGCATTTTATAATTTTTCTAACAATATAACATGCTATAGCGTTATGCAACAATATAGCTTTTTGTGTAGCATCCTATTTTAAGTTATTAATTTACTTGCTACGTTAAAATAAAACAGTGGCACTTCGGGAGTGCCGACAGAAGTGAAAACTTAAACAATTACGTGTGTACTTTTTTAATCGTCATCATACATTGAGGACGAGTCCCTCCGTGACTCCTTCCCTCTCTCCGTACCTCCCACCATGCCCCCCTCCATCCTGCCGTCCCTCCCTCCCTACCTCCGTGCCATCCATAATCCATCCATCCATCCATCTATCGGTCCATCCACCCATCCATTTTTGAATACGTTAAGCGTAACAGGACGTGACGATGACGCAAGTTCCATGATGTTTGTTCATCCAAAAAGTGCTCAACATGCCTTAAGAAGATTTAACTTCCAAAATTAATTCATTTCTTACATGCAGTCATTGCGTCAATGGACTGCACCCCGCTGGATGGTGAGAAGATAGGGTGAAGTACAAAAGATATGAGCCACCATTCCGGACGCTAACGATCCAAAACTGGTGATTTCTACCTTGGCGGCCGCGGCAGATGCTTTTGTACGCCCCGCTTAAGGAACCCGGTATTATAAGAAGTCATACAAATTGAACGAAAAGTGCTGCTTGTATCTATGAAAATAATCAAAGTGATTTAATACTATAAAATACAGAGGAAATGTCAAATGTAACTGATCCGGATTACGCTAAAGTTACATGATTAGATTACAAACCTATACCAGATCTATTTCCTTCATAGGAAACTGTGGCAACAGAATTGAATAGCAACAATGTACTACTTTATAAGTGGCATAAGAAATCTATCTGCATGGAACCATTAATATTTTGTTAGACAGATACATAGATAATTTCTTATTGTACACCAAAATTATAATTGAGCTGAGCGAAGCGAAGCTCTTATACGTGGCTACGCCGTTTGGTCGAGACTGTACTCCTCCGGAACCACAATACCGATCTTGACCAAATTATTCATGGTGATAGTGTAGACACCGCTGAGTGTTTAGAGGGGTCAACTGTTCAAATACAATGTACCATTGAGGAAAAATCATCGAAAAACAGTTTCACGAGCGCGCGCGTTCAAGCCCGACATAACCGCCCCCGCTGGCCGGCGGGGGGGGTATCCGAGGGGATTTCCGCACGAAAAAAAAAAAAAAAGGGTACAACATAATTGGTAAGTTTTATTGGTTGATTTGCTACGCTTTCCCGTAACTACTGATTACACTGATCATTGTGGAATTTCGCAATCAAAATGGCATCAGAGCAAAAAAGGATATACGAAAATGGAACTATTTATGACAGATAAGAAAACAACTCTCTATCTGCTCGTACGAATTGGTGACATATTTGATGAACTTTGGGCACACACACAAATCACAGCCAAAAGGCGGTGAAAGACAAGATTGACCACTGAGTTGCAACAAGCGCATGATTAAACATTTGAACCAAATATTTCCAACTTCTTTTTAAGCGCGGAAACCCCCTCAGGCTTCACCTTATAGGAGCTAACGATGAGGCGGGCACGCCGAACATTTGCTACCTACTCAATTTGTCAAACTTTCTATAAGCTAAAGAAAGCGCAACTAAATCTTAAAGACCATAAAACAAAAGAGTATAAAACTTCCCACGTCAACGAATATTTTCATCCCAGTGAAAATTTTCACATTTTAACCGTCCCAGACAGGCTGACACCACACTATCACCCCCTTTCATATTGTTGTTTAGAAATCAAGCCTTACAGTTCCAAGAACTAACAAATGAAGACACATCAGTCCAACGGTCGTTAATAGTGAGAAAGTTTAGCCTAATACTTCTCCATTACTGTTTTTATTTGCATATGGTAGATACTATCAAAATTATATTGTTCACATAGACTGCAGACTGATGCAGGTTGTAAGTTATTATAGCTGAACTATCTTAATAATTTATTTAACGATGTCGTTGTACGCTCGAACCTTATGCTGTACTCAATAGTAACACATATATAGCAAAACATATATGTACGTACATATAGTGACGATTTCCCGGTCGGTGTAACACCTTTCCACATACATCGCAATGTGCAAGCCACATCTGCCTAAGAACCGATTGGATCTAACGTGACCTAGATGGGTGTCCGCGAATCCCGCGTCCGCGTTGGATATCCCCAAATAGATAGATTGTTAATTTACACCTACATATATTAATATTGTTGTTTATCTGTTTATCTTTTTGTTCGCGATGGACGAACTACGAAAATAATACCTTTTTTTTTTTTTATTGTGCGGAAATCCCTTCGGATACCCCCCCGCCGGCTAGCGGGGGCGGTTAGGTCGGGCTTGAACCGACTAAAACCGCACGTCGTCTCGGGTCTACAGACGCCGGGGTGTAAGGTTACCCATAGAGCATATCCCTCGCACTCCGACTGACCCTGGGCCATTCCCAGTGTCCCCTCTGATAACAGCAGAGGGGTACCTGGAGCGTCCACCACCCCCCCGGGCCTTGCAGGCCCGCCATACCCCGACCCCCTCGTGCAATGGGGTCAGCTGGCCCTGAAAAGGGCCGGTTGGTCAGACTCTTGGCCGTTGACGTTGACGCCAGCTACTCCAGAGGAGCAATCAATGATGCGTCATCGTCCACGTTGCCCAGGGTGCACCAAACTTGGAGGTGATCCAACTAGTCGCTCCCCATGGACGTAATACCTACTGAGCGAATTTTGATGCGGTTTTTTTTTCTAGAAAGGTCTTAGTCTGCCGTATGTTTGATTACAATTGGTTAAGTAGATCCGGAGATATGACCAAAAAACGAAAACTGACCTTCGCGTGAGCAGAGCCTCGGGCATCAGCTGGTTAGTTATAAAAACAGAGTGACTAGCATGGGTCACAATAATCGCAGTTAAATGTAGAATGGACAGTCTTCTCGCTAAGATCCCTTCCAGTTAACCTTAAGATAAAAAGAAAAGGAAGATACTGATCGGGTACTATGGCGCACATTAGGGATAAGCATAATGTCCAGCAGAGGACTGACAATAGATTGATCGATTGAACATTCTTTACGTGCGCCAAGTCTCTCCGGTTTCACCTCTCTGGAGCTGACGGTAAGATGTGTACTTCGAAATCAAACCGTTTGCCTGTATTACAAGAGAGTTGAGTGGGATATTTACTGGCCCCCAGCTGGCCTTGTTCGCCGACTTTGGATACCCAGATGTGATTTTAGCGACAAAAACTCACATCCATATAGATAGTCGCGCGGGAAAACATATACGTGTGTGTAGATACAATTTTAGGGTTTCTTACCTCAAAAAGTGAAAAAAAGGAACCTTTATAAGATCACTTTCTTGTCCGTCTGTACGTATGTCACCAATGATTCTCTCAGAAACGAGTGGATCTATCTAGCAAGTTGAAATTTATACGAAAAACTAAGGTTCAAAGTCCCAATTAAGTGTATAAAAATAAAGGTCCTGTGTCAACACGATAAATAGATATGGGCAAATTTAGGTATTCGCGAAAACTTGTAAGTACCAAAATTTACCTTAGTTTTCAACTTTTTATTTTTTGAAATTTTCCCTTATGTTGTGCTGTAAGACCTTGCTTGTAACCAAAATTGACAATTCGAGGTCAACCGGAAGTAACTATGTTCGCGTTACCTTGAATCACGAAATTTGGCAACAGTGTAAAATTAAAGTAAATTTTGGTACTTACAAGTTTTCGCGAAAATATAAATTCGTCCGCATCGTTTTACCGTATTGACTGGTTCATAAACCAATAACTAAATAATAAAGAAAAAACTAATCTGGGTTCGAACCAGTCTCCTCTCGAGCACACGACCAATAACTTAAACACTGGACTACCGGTAAGGCGGCACGCGGCAACGGCCTTGCAGTCTGACAGGTACAATGGAACCGGTTCCATTCTTGCTACTTTCTTATTCCAACGACTGTGTAGTACGTTTGTTTTGCATCGGTCGCGTTTTACCTGACTGCAGTGAAATTAAATGGGTGCGCAAAATTTCAAATCAATCTGACATTTTGAAGTGCTTCAAAATCGATATCAACGATTTATAACATGCAAACATACATATTAAGTTAATAAAATTATCTTAATTAGGGAGGAACTTTTTTATGTCCGAGCTTAAAGGTTTCCCCCACCCCACCCTCCTTTTTATTTTCATTTTGCTTAATTTAGTTTTGTATATAATTTGTAATTGTACATATTTTTAGCTAAAATTTTTTTATTTTAATAGCCAATAATAAACATCAGTCATTAATGTTAAACGAAGAGAGTTATGCGTTTGGCTTTATGTTCCCTCGTAACACGAAACGGTTTTGATAAATGATATGTCGTTAGATTAAGTATTTCTATAAATAAGATGTGTCTTCGCCAGGATCCTCGCAGTGCTGGCACTGCGACGTTGTCTCCCGGTGCATGCGCCACAGATAGTTTTCTTTTTTTTTTAAAGAATATTAGCAACCGAAATTACTAATATTCCCCCTAACCCCTCCAGCTAAGCTAAATTGCTTGTGTTAGGAGTGGGTTCACGTCAGTAGTGTAATGGCCAGTATTCGAACCCGGGACCTCTCGATCGTAGGGTCGACTCCTTAACCACTAAGCTACCGACGCTTCAATACTTACCGAAGCACCCGTGTCCGGTAATTATCTGGCACATCCGATAGGAGAGGTATCCGTGGTCCTTCTCCGATCACTCCTTCATGATCAGCCTCACCGCCGCGATGGTGGATTCCCCCACCTTGGATGCTCAAGTCGCACCCCTCGCGGGGGTCCATTGGGGCCCCACCAAGATCTTCAGGGCCCAAACCAACCTCACCTGCTAGCCGGTACACTTACTGACTTACCGACGAGGCTCCGGCGTAGGTTTTCCTCACAGGATTGGACCGTCACACGGCAGTCGCTCCAGTAAAAGCCAAGTTCTGCCAAATCAACACAAAGAGTAGTAGAGCAGATCCCGGGCTTCAAAGCACAAGTTTTAGAAGCAACCGGGACTAACGCTGATGATGCATAGATGGTTCGGAGACGTAGGAAGGATGGTCTACAGAAGATTGACAAAACACATTTATGAAGTGAGCTTATAATACGTATGTCAATCAGATCGAGGACATTTAAAAAGAATGCTTGCAACCTACGTGTATGTATGAAAACAGCTATGAAAGTAGAAGAATCGAAAAGCGTATGCCAGGAGCGTAGCGAGTGGAAAGATGTGGTCTCTGCCTACCCCATTGGGAAAGTGTGACTGTATATATGTCATATATCATGTTAAAATCTAATTTTCCTTTTCTATGAAACTGTTTTAATGATACAATAGAACATTAACCGTTTATGTCACGTTTGTTATAAGTACAGTCAACAACAAAAGTAGATTAATGAATTTTATTTTATAAAACTGCTTAGTTTTAAACCTTTCATAGAAGATAACTAAAAATAAACAAAACATGAAGTATGTAAACTATTTCCTCTGCGGATTATAAAACTACATATCATCCTCCGTGCCTTTTCCCAACTCAGCTGGGGTCGTCAGTCTAAATACGATATGACCGACCTTCGGTATTTTACATGAAGCGATTTACACCTGTCCTCCAAAACCCACTGGCTATATTGAAGTTCTGTAATCAGACCTGGTTGTCGAGCTTTTTCTTTAGGTCTCCAACTACCCATAACGAAAGCCACAGATGTTTGTAGGACAACCGGGACCGGCGGCTTAACGTGCTCTACAAGGCATGGAATGGTCTCACTGTGTTAAGAATGTACAGCCATCCTAAGACTGACCTGGCTAGTATTACTTAACCTTGTAATGTGCTAACGTACTCGGTTCTCACTATGCCATTAGCCCCTGTATACTAGGAATTCAGTGCAGGGTGCGACTGAAATAAATTGAGCTGAGCGAGCAGGACTCTTACTTGAAAATAAGACATCTTACTACGGTCGCGTGCTCAGCTAAGGCCGCGCGCTCATGAAACTGTTTTTCGGCGATTATTCCTCAATGGTACATCGGACATGAACCATCTCGCTTCAAAAACTCCTCTGTGTCCACACTATCACCGTGGTAAATTTGGTCAAGATCGCGTCAAGAGTGGTTACGGAGGAGTTCAGCCACTAACAAACGGCTATGCCGCGTATTAGAGCTTCGCTCGCTCAGTTAATAAGTAAATAGACAGAAGAATCTACTGTCTAGATTCATCTTTTTTCCAGCATGAATGAACTTATTGGTAAGTAAATATTCAAATGTAAAAAAGGTTTGTAAATATTTTAATGTAAAGCAACTTTTGTCGTTGACGGTACACCCCGAAATTCCATGACGATAAGCTCACATGATTGGCACCATAGAAAGAAATGTGCTTGGCAGTTCCACATTAATGATAAATCGGTTGTTCTCATAAGGAGAGTAAAACAAAATACTCCTTTCACCGTAACCCATATAAGGGTCTGGCTAAGCGAGAACAAACATGGGGAAATGGTTTAAAAAGTGAAAGCATTTCTAGGGGCCTACCATGAAATGTATATCCGAAATTTCGGACGTAAGTCGTAGTTTTTAAGTACAGTCGTCATCGATATTAGTTACTTTTTGGAAACTTCTGAGGGCAAGTGTACCATGAAGTAACCTTGGATTTCTTTTGGTAGGGTTTACGCCTTGTCTCACTTACTGTCTTCAAGCCCGATTGTGGTATAAAACATAAAATTTCATAGTAATTACCGATTGCCTATAACTTCAGATGTACCTTCCAAGGTAGGACTGCGGATACTTACCGTTATATCACGGCTCTGAGATCATCATCTGAGCTCTAAAACCTTTCATAAAATGATAAAGAAATATGCAATAATATTATCTTGTCCTCTGAAGATTTAAATAATACTAGAGTTTAAGCCAATTTGTTAGTATTCGACGACTTCTGACGGTGACTCTACAGTACTCAGGAAGTAAAACTGTAGTGTTTATCTACCTTTCTCACAACATTAAATCAAAAACATTGAAATAACAACAAATAATTTGAAAGATGGCTGTTACGATGATACGACACTATAATCTCCCATAGATACGTTTTCATAAAATATATTTTCACCTGCGCACGATTCGAACGTGTACGATCATATTTCATAAAATGTCAAATCAATGAAATTGTGCATCGTAAAAAGGTTGTGATAAAATTTATTGACAATATAAAATGTTATTTGCGAGATTGAAACGTTTTATTTGAATTGCTAAATTATTGAGACACTTTATGGTACTTCATATGAATAGAGGTAGGTGTATACCGAAAGGGGCTTGCGGGAAGTTGCTAAAGACTCTTCAATCCATGGGCTGTACCTTATAGTGAAAAGAAAGTGTATAGAATAATGGTTTGAGTTAGCTAGTGGCCTAGCAGGTAGCGGCGACATATGTTCTATTTGCGCCTCTCTACAGGGGATAAAAAAGGCAGTGCCAAATGCAAATATCGGAAACATCGAAAGAGTTTTCTGCAATCAACTATTGCTGTGTTATGTTTTAGGGTAGGATATTCATCTTTTAGGTTAAATCTTTTCTGTTTTTGGAAATATTTACTGCATAAAGCGTCATTATAATGTTGTAACGACACAGTCCAGAAGGAGACTGGGGTGAATAAAGCCCTATTTAAAAAGTGGTAAGCGACCAAATCTCCTGAAGACGGCAACGCAATGAGAGCTGCTTAGCGCGCTACTAAGAGAGCTGTAGCCAGAGCCAGACAGGACCACTTGCAACCTTTGTATGACAACTTAGAATCGTCTGAGGGGTAAAAGCTCATCTATAAGTTCCAGGGTCAAAGCGGTACAGTACAAAGTGGTAGAAATTTGATGACACAAATTTGTCACAAAATTCGGCCGGGTAGGTACCACCGTGCACGATTGCGAAAAACTCTCCATAGTAATCAAATTTCGATATGATTGCGTTCAGGGGTCAGCAAGTGCATAGCCGGGCAGGGGTATTGTGGTCGCAGTACTGGTGGGACCGGTGGGTGTCACGCGGTGCTACGACGACAATCCTCTTCTGATGAGGCCGTCAAGCTGAGTGCCACCATTGTTAACATGATACGTGTTTGTAATGGTGACCCTCTTTCCTAAGACTTTACCTTCAGCTTACCATCAGGCGAGGTGAAGTCAAATTGATGTGTCCTAAATATAAAAAAAAATAAAAAAATAAAAAATATTTTCAAGTGCCGCTGTGTTGAAAACCCATGGTTAATCTATTATGCGAGGAAGTCGCAGTGAAGGAGAGATGGCGTTCCTATTTCCACGAACTGCTGAACAAGCGCCATAAAGAGGTGCAGCTACCGGATCTCCTCCTAAATCAAGGACTAGTATCACCGGTAACGCCTTGATAAGACCAGGCTGCTCTTTGCCGCATGAAGAATCGGAAAGTTGTCGGAGCCGATTGAGTCCCCATCAAGGCCTGCAAGGCGATGGGTTCCCGTGGTGTGGGCATTCTCACAAACCTTTTCAACCGCATACTCCTCACGGGGAAGATCCCAAGCCAATGGAGGTTGAGTATTCAGTATTACTCCAATCTTCAAAGGCAAGGGGTCGGTGCGGACGCGGACAGAGACAGATTGGTGCGATGTGTTAAAACGTGGAAGGAGGCGCTTGAGAAAGGCGGCCTGAAGCTAAATGTGGCCGAGTACATGGCGTTGAACTCTACAGGTCCAAAACCCATGCCCATAGGCGATGACTCCGTCGAGCACACGGATCTGGTTAAGTACCTGGGATCTGTACTTCACGCGACTGGTGACATCGATTGCGATGTCAAGACAAGCATTGTAGCTGCGTAGGCCAAGTGGTGTGAGATGCCTGGTGTAATTTGTGACGCCAAAATGCCGGTTAGGTTGAAAGGGCAGGTTTATAAAACCATCATTAGGCCTGTCCTTTTACAAGGATATGAAGCGTGGCCATTGCTTGGAGCTGCTACACAAGCAGGAGCTGCGTGTCACGGAGATGAATATGCTACGGTGGATATGCGTCGTCACGCGCAAAGATCGCGTGAGGAACTCCCGCTTCCATGGCAGCCCCCATGTCCGAGAAATCGCAGATAAAATGCAGGAGTGTCGCCTACGCTGGAACGGTTACGTTTTGCGCCAGCCGCCAGGTTACGTGGGTACCAAATGTCTGGCCAACTGGGAGACCCAAGAAGGGCAGGTTTGACGCCGTAAATGATGACATGCATGCCAATGATCTCACTACCACGGATGCTCAAGATCGTGCGAAGTGGAGTAGAAAAATGCCTCGGATGCAGTCGGAATACAACACTGAGCTGATGACGATGAAAGCGTCATTATAATATAAATAAGGTCCGCTTAAGAGACCTCAAACCAATTGCTGACTAAGTATTACCACCTTTTAACCTACTCACGAAAAACCTTTTTCGTTAAACCACCATGATCTAGATCACCGCACACATAACAATCACGCATTGAAATTTACACTGGGGTTATCCTTTCGAGGGCTTACCCGGGGTGCCCGGCAACGGACACTTGGGGAGGACACCGTGCGGTTTTAGTCGAGACACGACATAACCACCCCCGCTGGCCGGCGGGGGGGTATCCGAAGGGATTTCCGCACGTTAAAAAAAAAAAAAAAAAAAAAAAAAGGCATAAAACTTCAACTTTCTCAATTTATTTATGACGAACTAATGATTCATTCATAGCGACTTATTTAATTATGATTAAAATAATTGGTACGAAATGTTTTCATTTTGTTATGTATAAAGTAATGATCTTACTGCGAACTTGTTACAATCATAGCGCATTATAATCACTATATATTGAATATATGTCACGATGTCCAGATGAGCCTGAGCAGTTTACATTGATATAGTACATAACATTGAGTGATTAATCTATATTTTTAATATACTCACGTCTTTATATCCCCCAAAAGTGTAGGCAAAGATGCATACGTCGCACGAATATGATAAAAACCGAGATTTAGTCAAATCCCTAAGTGATTTGATCATAACACGGAGGTTGTTGAATTTTTTTATTAATTTATTCGTGTATATGTATTTGCATTGAGCAAGAATCTAACCCTCGATTCCTGACATAACAGTCGTAGGCTCTACGGTTACGGTTACGGTACTCTACGGTTACGGATATATCAAAAAGATCTCTTAAATCTTGTTATATTGCAATTATTAAAGTTTTGTTGCTATTCATTAACTGCTTCAAAGTTCAAATTTATTTGAGAAGCACGACCGATTCATTTTTAATGACTTATTTATACGTAATTGGATCAAAATGTTCGCAATTCGTTATGTATGATTCAATCATCTCACTGAACGCGCTCGCCGTAATAGCTGTTCATAATACTAATGATCATCGCAGTTGTTGATTATGTGTCAATATCCGGGTTAGCTCATCGAGCCTCATCAAGATCTTCGGATCCAAACCAAACTCACCCGCTAGCCGGTACATCAACTGATTGACAACCGAGACTCTGCCGTAAATTTTCGTCTCAGATGGTAGTTCGTCCCACCAAAGCCAAAATAAGTCAAATCTATAGCAAAAGTAGGAGAGCGGACCTCGGACTACAAATTGGAAGCTTTGGATGCATCCAGTATAGGCGCTGTAATGATACGCGGACGAGCCATGATAATGCGAGCTTCGTGCTCGAGCTACTGACCAGGGGCCCGATTCAATAACGTCACGTTTTCAAAATGCGTGACTCAATTCGATTAGAACGAAAACAAAAAACTTTAATATTCAGTATCATCTGTCAAAAGAAAACCTACTTTCGCTTTCGTGAAATCATTAAACCTTCAGAATCACTACATATTATAAAACAAAGTCGCTTTCTCTGTCCCTTTGTCCCTATGTATGCTTAAATCTTTAAAACAACGCAACAGATTTTGATGCGATTTTTTTAATAGATATAGTGATTGAAGAGGAAGGTTTATATGTATAATAACATCCATTGCACCCGTGCGAAGCTGGGGCGGGTCGCTAGTTACTTATATATATCTATATATATATAAATATATATATATAATAACATGTATTTTATTTGTGTTTATTTTGCGAGGTCAACCCAACTAATTTACGCTGTATATTTATCACTACAACGCCCTCGTATGAATATACTCCTCATCCTATCCACAAGTTTTACCCACCCATAACGCGCGGTTATCTAACTGCATTAAAAATGTAATACGACAAAAATGTAGATAGACGCTATTGATTACCAACGATATGCAAATCAGAAAGCACATCCGTACGTTACTTGTCATCATTTGTATTGCAAACTCATCTATCAACATTGACACTTCCATACAATTAAGCAATAATATATGTGTAGCTAATCGAGTTCACATTAACCTCTATACCTTACAAAATAGAGGTGATTATTAATTTGGAGGGTAGATTAATAGAATTTGGTAGCATATTCAATACAGTAAATGATTGGACGTCAAATCTTACTTAGAAGATAACATCGTATCGTGACTTCTGTGCGATCAACTTTGATCTGAGGCTGATTGTTCGTTATGTCTTACCACCCGGTTACAATTAAAATATATAGTTATCTAACTATTGGCGATTTAAGTTTATTCAACTATGGTTAATGGTGTAGTCTACCAACTAACCTAAGTTTTTTTTTAAATATCTCCAATGTATAGACACAGCTAATTTGCAATTTTATAATAGTATAGATTCTAGAACATTCTACACAATCAAGGTAGACAGAAGACCCAAGCGGGTGTACTACGTGAGTTCGACCAATGGAAGTGCGATTAACGATTGTGTGACAAAACTGTACTGCGACTCACCATAGTTCGAATGCACGCTAGTGCGACACGCTGTAGGTCGAAATTACTCTAGTGCGACAAACGATTGTGCGACAGTAGTTCGACGCTACGGTAGTGCGACAAATCATTGTCGCATTACCGTAGGAGTACCAACAATGGTTTGATTTGAATTAATATGAATTTACATACTCTTAGTGGTTTTCTTACATCACTGAAATTGGCAGGGTTAGGTTAGGTCAGAAATGTGACCACAACAAGGTCAGATAAATAACACAAATAATATAAAAAAAATAATGAAAACCCCCTCTACATTTGCAAAAAAATATGTTCTGTGGACTTTTAACGGACTGTCATACTGAATTTCGAAGTTCAAAATAGCAATGAACTGTAACGATGTGGAATACTTTCGCACTACCGTGCATCGCGGTGGAAAACATTCGAAATTATGGGTATCGATGTGGCGCACTTTCGCACTACCGTGAGTCGCGTTTCGGTACTTTAGGGCTACAGTTCATCGCTATTTTGAACTTCGAAATTCAGTATGACAGTCGACCCAAGCAATCATAGCTTAAGTAGCTTGTATGGTTAAGGCGCATTAATGGGTTCTAGGATACGAATAAACATACTTAGATTTTTATTGTAAATACATATAAAGAAACCCAGACCAGTGCAAATAGATATATTCATACAAACAATTCATATAATAATAATAATTCATACAAATATTTGCACTGAACGGGAATCGAACCTGCGACCTCCGACGTAGCAGTCGAACACTTTACCGCCATCACCCCAGAATACCTCATTAAATTCATTCATTGTTTTCGTAGTTTATTAGAATTTTAATAAATAAATGAAAAATAAAATAAATATTTATTTATTTATTATTCCTAATATATGACTTGAAGGTCGACCTTTTTTTCGTTAAGAAATCCCCTTGGATACCCCCCGCCGGCCGGCGGGGGCGGATAAAACCAAACGCCGTCTTGGGCCTTTAGATGCTAGGGTGTAAGGAGGCATAAGGCATTAGCCCAGGGCCATCTCCGGGTTAAAATGGCCCACTCGGGTTGGGAACCACGGTTTACCTTCTGGCCCCGGAAAGACGACTCCACCTGTCACCCCCAGTAGACAAGTAAGTCAGTAGAGAAGTATCTAAAAATACAACCAATTTGAGAACCTCCTTCTTTTGAAGTCAGCTAAAAATATACGTAGACGTAGTTAGAGACATGATCACAAACTTTCTCTATTATAGATCGGAAACGATCCTAGCTTATTATCATTTGCGAAAGTATTTACATTATAACTTGTCAATTAATAGTAATAGTTTTGCGTTAGTGTAGTAGCTGTCACAACGAATGCTGTGCTGTGCTGGGCTCTGGGTTAGATGCCCGGGTTAGGTAAAATGTAACTGAGTTTTGATTTACAAAAAATTGCAGAAATGAATGGAAGAAAAGTGATGATAATAATCAAAGTCAAAGTCAAAAACCATTTATTCTGTATAGACAACTAATACGGCACTTACAAAACGTAATAAAAATCATACCAATGTTTGGCAAATGGACCACCGGTTCGAAACGCGGCCCTGTCCTGAGAAGACTCCGGCAAGTAACTCAGCGGGCTGTTTTGATCTGTTTACAAACATGTTTACTTAATCTAATTATAATATTACGTTTGAGTAGCATAGTGAGAGAGCAAACAGTTCATATCCAAGCTTGTTTGTCGTCTAAATAGTCTTGAATTTTATAATAGCCTTTTTGGCAGAGTTTACTTATAATTTGGCTTTTAAATTTATGAAGAGGTAGATTCTTCATTTCACTAGGAAGCTTGTTGTAGAAGCGTATACAGTTATCCTGAAAGGAATTACTGATCTTGTGGAGTCGACTATTACATACCACAAGATTGTGGTATGTAATAGTCGACTAATGTAAAATCTCACTTCCCATTATGGATAGTGAGTTACAAGGCAGCTAAGGACTAAGGTTGTTTCTCATTCAACAGTAAACTTATAGCCCATAAATAAATGCCCAGTTGATGGCAGTAAGCTCAGATCCTATAACGAAAATCATCACAACGTTAGTCCTGGTTGCAACCAAAGCTTATACTTTGAAGCCAGGGATCTGCGGTCCTACTCTATATCTTGATTTGGCGTATTTGACTTTTACGGGGGCAACGTCCTAACCCTGAGAGGAAAGTCAACGCCAGAGTCTCACCCATCAATCAGCAGGAGCCCTTTTTCGGAAGCCCTAAAAACACCTAATCGCATCCTATTACGTGAAACTTGACTAAAAAAAGCTGTCGAAATTCGCATATCAATACATCTCTGCTCACCCCGACGAGATATTCAAGTACGAAATAAAAAAATATATAATGAATATTTGCGTGTGAACTTTTTCTTTGTTGTGTGTACCTTACAATGTGAAAGTACTCTTAAACTAAAGCTTCAATGAAACAATGCATGCTCGATTAAGAAAGTTTCACTAGTTAACTCATATTGAATAACAGACTACATATTTAGCTCCGTAATACCAATCGGCCGATATCAAATGAACTGTTTAATTGAACACCACGTCAAGCTCTCTTATCTCCACTCTTTCAATCACTTATCACAACTAATATGTCTAAACAATACAAAAGAATCGCTTAATTTGTTTGTCAGTACAAAATAATCACATTGATCTACGATCATTCATTTACAAAGAGATTCTTGTCCTCTAAACAAATTTGAACCTTCGCGTATCTAATTAAGATCTAATTTATTTTGAATTTCAAATAGTATCTTCTTCATTGTGAATAGTGTATAGTCAAATATGTGTCTTGAATAGTGGTTACAAGATTTAATTTTGTTTATCGTTAGTGTTGAGCTTCTTGAAGTCGGAAGAGTGTGTCAAATGAGAGTCATTTGTTGTTTGAGGCTATTTGCCGCAGATAGCCTGAGGTGCAACTCATTAAGTATACTTTCGCTGTTCTCATGACGTGATATACTTGTTCTTTTATCATATCTAAAGCTGTGTCTATGCTAGACGAGCCGAGCAAGAGTACGAGAGCGATGCAACTTCCTATATGTTCGTCGAAAGCCGACATTTGGCGAAGCACTATCGAGCACGAGCCAAACGTTCGCAGCGTGCTCGTTTGAGGTGCGTAAGTCGATTCACACTAAATGTATTCTTGCTCGGCTTGTACTCTGCTCGTGCTCGGCTTGTCTAGTGTAGACGCAGCTTTAGATGTAACTCTGATTGGGAAACCAATTCACACGAAGTGAATTCGTTCAACCGTGATTTCCTGTCTGCGAATTAATATTTCGAATCTGTAAGACCGATATGTTTGATTTTGTCAAGATTGATGATTAATTTTAAAAAAAGGTTTAAAACAGTTGTGCAGTGTTGTAATACCTATTCTTTGCTGGAAATAATTGGTACTAAGAAAACAAGCATAAAAGCTTGTTCGCGTACACAAATTTTCTTTTTATACCTAACCCCGTACCAAGTTTAGTTAGGAAAAGCAAAATATTATTAAAATTAATTCCTAAACTGACCCCTTTCTAACCAATGCGTTTCCGTCCCTAACACTCAAAAACTTACGATAGGCTCTACAAAACCGAACCGATCTTGGCGGGTGTCTCGCTCTTCTCGACGTGCCAATTCTAAAACTGGGTACTGTACTTACCTCATGGTAATAATAATAGGGCATTAGAAGGTTTTGACGTCTCCATGTCTCACACCTCGCTGTAGTTGGAAAGGATTAGAGCTTTGGTTCTGTAATCGGACTGACATGGTAGTTTTTTTTTTGTGCTTAAATCCCTTCGGATACCCCCCCCCCCCGCTGGCCAGCGGGGGTGGTTATGTCGGGCTTGAATCGACTAATACCGCACGCCGTCTCGGGTCTACAGACGCCGGGGTGTAAGGTTACCCATGGAGCATATCCCTCGCACTCCGACTGACCCTGGGCCATCCGCAGTGTCCCCTCTGATAACAGCAGAGGGGTACCTGGAGCGACCACGCCCACCCGCGGGCCTTGCAGGCCCGCCATACCCCGACCCCCTCGTGCAATGGGGTCAGCTGGCCCTGAAAAGGGCCTGTTGGTCAGACTCTTGGCCGTTGACGTTGACGCCAGCTACTCCAGAGGAGCAATCAATGATGCGTCATCGCCCACGTTGCCCAGGGTGCACCAAACTTGGAGGTGATCCAACCAGTCGCACAGTGGTATAAGTACCCCAGCACCTCGATGTACCTGAAGTCTATTTGGCACCTCTGGAGAGACTGCAGCACCGCCCAGGTCTCAATCGAATCGAAGGCTTTCTCATAGTCCACGAACGCCAAGCAAAGTGGCAAGTTGTACTCTTCGGGCATAATTGGCAACACACACTGGTCCAGTGTGTGTTGCCAGTTATGACATATGGAAGCGAGACGTGGTCCTTTACCATGGGTCTCATAAGAAGGCTCAAGGTCACCCAGCGAGCAATGGAGAGAGCGATGCTCGGTATTTCCTTGCGCGATCGAATCAGAAATGATGAGATCCGCAGGAGAACTAAAACAACCGACATCGCTCAAAGAATTGCATCGTTGAAGTGGCAGTGGGCGGGACAGTGGCGGAAATGTTCTCGAATGGCGACCGCGTATCGGACGACGTTCCGTGGGCAGGCCCCCTACAAGGTGGACCGACGATCTAGCCAAGGTCGCGAGAAGCCGCTGGATGCGGGCAGCGCAGGACCGATCGTTGTGGAGATCCTTGGGGAGGCCTATGCTCAGCAGTGGGCGTCGTTTGGCTGACATGATGATGATGATGATGATGATTAGAAGGTTTTTACAGGGTCGGCAGCACGAGTGCGACGCCCTGGTGTTGCACACGTCCATAGGCGACGGTAACCGCTTCCCATCAGGTGACCCGTGAGCTTGTCTGCCAACTGAGAGGTATAAAAAAAGAACAATAAGAATCAAATTCCACTTCTTATATATAATCTCTAAAATCCGGTAAAGTAATGACTACCTATACATTTAAACTGGATTCCGCAACAGCAGTAAACAATATCTTACTTTTAGGGCAGACCCGCACTGCGAAATCTCATCGAACAATTATTCTACGACATTATGGAAATTGTAAAACTGCACTTGCGGAAATAATTCCGCTACCAAACTGTATTGTTGCCAACGGCTACGTAGCGAGTTATATTCGTGAGTTTTTTTTGCGAATTAAGTACTTATTACTTAATATATTTACCGGAAACATAAAAAAATTGTTAGGAATTTTCTTACAGTAACGGAATATCACCTAGAGGAAGTGCCTTTAAACCTCTTTATTCCGGTAACTGGTGTCGCCAAACTGTTAAATTATTATGACCAACACGTCATTTATAACAGTGACGTGATTAGGTTTTGTTTTTAACAGAGAACAAGGTTACAAGTAAATGTAGACAATTGCGTTACAAATTATGTTGAACATCTTCAGATAACTGCGAGGCAGTTCCTTTTAAATAGACTTTCCTTTCTTCAGACTTTCCTTAAATAGAATTCGGACACAGGTCGGCCGAAGCCATGAAAACCAATCTAAATGGGGTTTATCAGATGACAGATTACTTTATTTGTACACCATTTACCCTTTTTTTTCGTGCGGATACGCCCCGCCGGCTAGCGGGGCTTGAACCGACTAAAACCGCACGCCGTCTCGGGTCTTAACACGCCGGGGTGTAAGGTACACCATTTACCTAACATTTATTATTAACAGTATTAACAAAGTTATTGCAATGTACAAAGGCGTCCTTATCGCTAAACGCGATTTCTTCTAGGCCTTAGGATAGACTGGAATATTTTCACAAACATAATATGGTGTGTAATAAGTTGGTGTAACATAAGGAGTAGGCAAACAATATTTCATTCATAAAACTATGTTCAACGGATTGTATCGCGATTATTTTTATTTTATTATTTACAATGAACCCGACGTTTCGCTTGCTTTTCAGTTGCGACCATGGCTGCTTAAAAATGGTTAAAATTTCGTTTAAAATAGTTTTATTTCAATATACTCTACCTTCACAGGTAAATCAAATTATGAAATATAGGTACAATACGTACAGTCAGCGTCAATAGTAGCTGATCAAAAACTGAGTTCCAAAAGTATTGACTCTATAATTTTTTTTAATAACCTGACTTACTTCTTTTTAATATTAATCACTCGCGTTAAGGTTTCAAAATAATCAAAAAAGCTATTTTCAAAATAAGCTGATTCAATTTTTTTTCAATACTCATAACTATATTCTGTTTTTAAAGTGACTGATATTTAATTGACTTAAAATAGTCAGACAAAAGGGGAAGTGGTATTATTCAATTATTAGCAGCAGTGTCGGCAGCTCGAGTATGATGCCACTGGTGTTGTACATGTCTATAGGCCACGGTAACCACTTTCCATCAGGTAGGCCGTGCGCTTGACTGCCATCTAAGTGGTAAAAAAAAGTGCTATTCTCTAACTTTTTACTAGTCGACGAGCCCGCAGCAATCGACCAATCACATCATAGAACAAGGTTGTGCTCGCCGACGATTCTATGATGGGATTGGTCGATTGCTCTACGACGAGCCAGCAGCGCTGTGTCCGTCGACGAGTGAAAGTTAGAGAATAGCACTGCTGTTCGATGTAGTAGGACCACGGGCCCTTAATGGATTAATCACATATTTGAGAATTTAAAAAAAAGTAATTAATTTTCGCAACCGATGCTTTATTGTAAAAAAAACATAAACTTTAAAATTAACATACCACTTATCTACTAAAAAACGTTTACATTGTAGCTAAAAAAAATTTACACTTGCATACTTGCATAATTAAAGTAAGGTTTTCAATGGCGTTTTTAGAATCGGGTATGGCCTCCTGCATTATCTATAATACACTGAAGACGTTCCCGCATGGACATGACCATGTGCTGACATGTATACATTTCTCTATAGTGTTCGCATAACTCGAATACATGATTACAAATAGCGGTTGCAGTGCGAGGAGTTGACGGATCCCAGTTTTGCACCATCAATCCCCACATGTTTTCAATTGGATTTATGTCCATAGATTTAGGTGGAAATGGCAAAGCAATAATTTCGTCGTTGTGCTCTCTAAACCATGCTCTGGTCAATCTTGCAGTGTGTACGGGTGAATTGTCGTTAACAAAATTAAACGGATCGATGCCTGAATAACAATTTCTAACAGTTGGTATCAAAACGTCTTCCATAATATCAACGTAACCTTGAGCATTCAATCGTCCACCAATTTCTATTAATTCTCCAGGCCCAGCAGACGACATCCAGCCCCAAAATCCAAGGTTTATTCTGCCGCTTGCATGAAAATTGACAATATTTCTTTCAAAATACCTTGTGTTATTAATTCGCCACAAGGTGACCCTTCCACTTTCATCTGATGTAAAAGTTTTTTCATCACTGAATATGACATTCTCGAAATTGAAGTCTAGATAGTCTCGTGCAAATCTCAATCGTTCTTCCTTGTGTATTGCAGTCAGAGCAAGCTTCCTGGCCGGTTTGCGGTGATGTACTCCTGCTTTATGCAATACACGTCGGACTGTTGACCGTGATATATTAAACTCAGTGGCCAAGTTTGCGACTGCAGTGAACCCATTGTATCTTGTCCTTCTAACAATTTCGTTACGTGTAGAAGCAGATGTAACAGTCGGTCGTCCTGTTTTTCGAATTTGATTAACATGTCCTTCGCTGTCCCATCTATTGATCCAAAGAGTAACGGTATTTCGAGCAACACCAACACGTCTTGCGATGTCACCAATTGGTAAGCCATCTTCATGAAGCGTTACTATACGATGTCTTTCATGATCTGATAGATAATGCGACATATCGATGATAAAGGAATTAAGGAAATTTACTAATTTGTAGTGCTATTTAATCAAATTATGACTTCCTAGAAATATATAGGTGCCTAACTTACTTAGGAATAATCAGTAATAGATTATATTCAGTTCAGTTCTTGGTTTATATAGCCACTTCAAGTGACAATTCTTGACAATGCCATAAAACAAAAGGCATAGGTAACACAATATTTAAATCAAAATATACATCAGCATTCTAAAAAGGTTTATGTTCGACGAAAGTTTTATTCTTAATTCAGGTACTTTTGAAACTTTTTATAGAACCATTGTGTGAAAAACTTTTGAAAATTTCTGATACTGCTTTACTTTTGATGAATAGTTTTTTTTGCATTATGAAAATATTAATGTACCAAACACTTTTGCGACGCGATTTTGTCAGACTATTGTGATATATCTTGCAATGCATTTCTTTTGGACAATTCAGATACTACGCTACTATTGATGTTGACTGTACATACTAGACACATACTAACCCCATTTTTTTTATATATATTTTATAAAAAATATTACGTGAGCGTTATTTATCACTGTAGCACCTAGTACATATTTGCAATAACGCTTAAAAGATTGCGCTTTCCTGGTTGTAGCAGTGCATTCCATAGACCTACCTACAGCTTCCAGGATATGAATATGGATTTACTCCATAGACTATGGCCAACCTCCTAACATGTATTAGGTACTAAATTTAAACTTTCGCATTCCATGATATACAATAATTTAACGGGAATTAACGCGATCATGTATAGGTCAGTCGAAACGTCAGGCAATCCAAAGGTATGTCCATGTATAATATACCTTTTTTTTTTTTTTTTTCGTGCGGAAATCCCTTCGGATACCCGCCGGCCAGCGGGGGCGGTTATGTCGGGCTTGCACCGACTAAAACCGCACGCCGTCTCGGGTCTTCAGACGCCGGGGTGTAAGGTTACCCATAGAGCATATCCCTCGCACCCCGACTGACCCTGGGCCATCTCACCACTAACAGCATCGCTCATTCTGTCTCCTCTGAAAGCAGAGTAGTACGGAGAGCGATGTGTTCCCGCCACGTTGGGTATTGGCCGACGATCAATGCCAACCCTATGAAGGGGAAGCCATTGACCGCCGCCCAGGGTGTACCGGCCGCTCCGATTCCGTTCCCCCCGGACTGCAGCGGGATCGGAATCGGAGCGACACTCGAGGAGGTTACCCAACACACACCCCATGATCGCGTTAATTCCCTTTAAATTATTGTGTATTAGATGTATTGTGTGTAGATGATGATGACGACAGAAGAAGTACTTACGTCGTTTACTTTAAGATTCGGTACGCGAATTAAAAACCGCCAGGAACAAATCGCGCGGAGAGATTTCGCTGTGCAGGTTCGGCCTTAGGCCCATTAAAGTAAAAGACGGTCACGACATGAACACATATGACCCTGGCTTATACCCGACACCATTGAATGCGAACCCAGTATACGCGAGAAAGTTACTGTAATTGTGTGGAATTCACTTACACTTATATTAAGATCTGAAGTGTCTGATAATTGTGAGAAAATGTCAATGGTGCAAACGTAAATGGTATCTTTTTCAATTACGTTTTTTTATGTACTCTTGGCTTTGTATATAACTAGATGTTGCCCGCGGCTCCGGCCGCGTGGATGACTCGCGTGGACGTCCATACACTATTATCCCTTATTTCATCCCCACACAGTTCGAAATTCCAAAAGCGCTTCAAAGGTACCTATAATCATTTATTATTAAGTGCCTATAACAACACAAAGTTCCATAGTGTTATCTTTCAAACCCTATTTGAACCGCTTAAAGCTTTTTTCGCGATGAAGAGTAGTTTTCTCAAGCTCTAGTCCACCTCTGTACCAAATTTTATCAAAATCGGTTCAGTACTGGTGGTAGAAATTTGATGACACAAATTTGTCCCAAAATTCGGCCGGGTAGGTACCACCGTGCATGATTGCGTAAAACCCTCCATAGTAATCCAATTTCGGTTTGATTGCGTTCAGGGGTCAACAGGTGCATTGCCGGGCAGGGGGATTGTGGTGGAAGCACTAGTGAGACCGGTGGGTGTCAAGCGGTGTTGCGACGACAATCCTCTTCTGATGAGGCCGTCAAGCTGACCATTGTTAACATGTTACGTGTATGTAATGGTGACCCTCTTTCCTGAGACTTTACCTTCAGCTTAAAATCAGGCGAGGTGAAGTCAAATTGACGTGTCCTAATTATTAAAATAAAAAGTAATTTAGGCGTGAAAGCGTAACAGACAGACAGAGTTACTTTCGCATTTATTAGGCAGAGTTGTATTAATACTCACATTTGACTAGTTTTATTTTTGGTCAAACACGATAGAGGGTGAGCCAATTACCGTCAACCGAATTCCATGCTGCTGAGGAATGTTCGAAGAACGTGGCACTGACGGTAGCTTCTCTCTCAAGGTAATAGGATCAGAAGGCAGCCAGTTCCTTAAAAGTCAAGTTAACCAAATTATGGAGGGGTACAGCGAACCTCAAGCTCCAAATTACAGGTTTTAGATGCAGTACCTATCGCCCGAATAATGATAATTCAATAAGAGTGTGGTACTTTTCTGGTTAAACTAACTATTGTACGTTAACCCAACGTTTAGACTTTTACGAATTATAAAAGCTATATTATTTAAATTTTAACAAAAGTTGCTTTACAAGTCTACCGGTTGCGTGTTATAAAAATATTGTTGAATTCAGCCTCTGAATATTGTATTGATAAACATAGAGCTAGATTTGCTGGAGCACTACATATTTTAAATCAAAACTATTGAGCGTTACAGCTCTCAAAACAGTCTTAAAGTTTTTTTTTTATACCACTAAGGTGGCAGACAAGCACACGGCCCACCTGATGGGAAGCGGTTACCGCGGCCTATGTACGTGTGCAACACCAGTGGCGTCACACTCGCGCTGCCGACCCTGTAAAGGAAATGGGATGGGAAAGGAGTTTGGGAGGGGATGGGAGGGGATGGGAAAGGAGTTTAGGCTCCGGCACTCTCACTCACCAAACGGAACGCAACAGTTCAAATACTGTTACTTCGCGTCGATATTCTGTGAGAGGGTGGTGCTTCCCCGGTCGAGTCGGCCCATTCATGCAACGGCCAAAATGACTGTTGCTTGACTCTAGCACTTCTAGTTATACATAATTATATGCATACATGTATACAGTCACGCCTTTTTCCTAATAGAATAAACAGAGACCAATTGCTACGATTACGCTACCCATAATAGGTACGTCCCTTGTGGATTAAATTTATTTATATTCTTATCTTTTTCATTCGAGTGCCAATCTCGGTATACATCCAAAGCTTGCGATTTGAAGAACAGTGTCCACTCCTGCCATCCACTATTTAGTTATAACGAAATTTATTTATATTTACTTACATATTTTAATTTCAATAAGCTGCACAACAAACAATATAAAATAAAACATTACGTGCTCCAGCTCAGGGTAGCATGGTCCTGAACAATGTTTTCAAATTACGCGCTTCAATTCAATGTATCTATATCTTTATCGAACGCTTTCCCTTGATACTATAGGCTTTTCCTGTCTCACGGCTTGTGAGTATTTAAATGTTGTAAATGCAAATAAAACATGTTCTCGTACATTTTCACCGATCACCGATCGTCACGACAGCCAGACAGTATTGTTGGACACAAGCAGTCACGTATGTCGCAGCCATTCCATTGACAGAAACTATTGAAGCTTATATGAATAGGAGCCTTATCACAATGGGGTACATTGCATCCAACTTGACTTTCGATTGTAACGGCAGATGTAGTAAGCGGTAGTTGTTGACGAACGTTTAAATGATCTCGATGGTTATCACGACGCGCGACGTATAGTGGGATGTGATCGATATTGACGAAAGTGAATGTGAAATTTGAGAAACAACATAGAAGAAAGCAAAAGTATACACTCAAGGTACTTGACAAGCAGGGGCAGCGGGGCGAGAAGTGCCCCCCCCCCTCATTTTGGGGTCAAGACGGGGACACCGTGGTTCCCAAACTCGAGGGGGTCATCTCGAAACCGGAGATGGCCCTGGGTCAGCCAGGGTGCGATTTTAGTCTGTCCGAATCCGACATAAGCACCGCAAGAAAAAAGAAACGACGGGTTGCACTCCGGGAGTGCCAGCAGAAGTGAAAACTTGAAAATATTAACGTTGTGCATTTTTGATATTTTGGAATGTTTAGGGAATAATTTTGCACGAATTGCTTTAATTATCAGTATAAGAGTACTATAATTTATGTGGTAAGATACAATATTAATTTATTGCGCTATTGTACACAAACATGGCAATTTACAATTACATTAAAAATTTAACACTTCATAACTATTACAATTATTTTACATTAAAAAGTTTCTGAGAGATACTCAGAAAAATCAACTTCCATCCATAATTTCAACGACTTTTTGACCATCATTATTACCAGAACCATCATCGCCAATATATTTATAAAGTACTCACTCATTTTCTTTAGCTATTTCTTCGTCACTTTTTTCATTAATAGATGTGTTTAATTTCCATTTATATCAATAGATTTATGGCACAAAATAGAATAAATATTACAAAAAGTTATATGATGACAAAAAGTGTTTCTCGGGCCTCGGTCAGAATCGATCTCAGTCTTGACGAAGTCAACGACCACTCATTAGACGAAGCCGCCACCAAGGTTGTTAAGTACAGTGTGAAATTAGCGCTTCTATATTTGTTGTCTTACGATCAGTCACGTGGTTTACTGACGCGAGTTTAACCTTTTTACCCATTACAAAAAAGTGCACAACGCCGCTAAAGAAGTTTTCACTTCAAAAAAACAAAACTTTACATGCACATCTGATGTCGCCGGAGAGTCTAGACGCGGGTAATTTTCTTCCTCTATTCTCAATAAAATGCTGTCAACCTCTATACACTGCCGTCCTCAAACTAAAAGGTGACATACGGTAAATTTTGACATTTTAAGTTTAAACAAATACTAATATTATTAAATAGCAACTTTATTTTGTGAAAGCTCAAAGAAATATCCGTCTATTGATATAACATGACAACGTTATTCAAGATTCATAAAAAATACCCCAATCGGTTCAAAAATATACACTAGTTTTCAGCTCCAACTCGAAATAGATTTTTCACTTATCCGCTTTTTATCTTGAGAAAGACAGTCCCATAAGTTCTAAGTAGCTTAGTGGTTAAAGTTTCGTCCTTACGATTGAGAGGTCCCGGGTTTGAATCCTGGCCATTTATACATTATACTATCGAAGTAAACATAATCCACACAACACCAGTTTAGCTTAGCTTAGGAAATACTAGTAATTACGGTTATTAATATTCTTAAAAAATTATTACTATTTCACAAGACTACAAGCAATCAGTTGAAAGAGTTTCATCACAATCGATAAACGGTCCGACAACGCATAAAATACGAGCAAACAAACAAACATTAGTAATTTTTTATAGGTTCAATATCGTTTGTGAATTTATTATTGTCTATGAAGCCTGTCTTTATAACACATCTTGGCGATCTAAAGTCCATAAGTCATATTACATCCGGTTCTAGATAAAAACGTCAATTATTCTAAATTATTTATGTCACAAATGTCAAAGTGCTATATAGTTGCTGCTAAAAATAGTTTTATTTCAATGTGTAATATTCGCGTAAACTTCAGACAATATCGAGTCTAGGATCTACTGGGAGTTGATTATTAATATTTTATAACACATAGTCCTACTACTCCGACTCGCCGTCTTTACAGAAGCAGGCCAAGATGGAGGCGTGTCGTGTGTGTCCTACACACGCCTGCAAACTCACCGACGCGGGATCAAACCCGACCCCAAAGGCGAGGCCGGGATGGCGGCCGAAGTCCGCTGGGAACCCTGCAGCTATCCTTTCGAGGGTGTACCCGGGGTGCCCGGCAATGGACACTTGGGAAGGATCATGTTGCTTTAGTCGGTTTTGACTCCGACATACCCCCACCTCATCGCTGGCACCGGTGGGGTGAAGCCCGTGGGGGTTTCCACACTTGAAAAAAAAATAAATTCCGAAACATAGTCCTATTAAATTCTCCTCACCTGCAAGCCATACATCTGCTGATTGACGGATGAAGCTCTTATACAGACTGTCCTCTCGAGGTTGTGAGTTCAGATAGCAATCGCTCCCGTAAAAGCCAAAATAAGTCAAATCAAGAGTGTGCACGACACAAATAAACTATAGACACATGTGCCAGTGACATGTAGATTAGTAAGCGTGAATATAATAAATGAATTGTGAAAATGCTAGGTTTACGTAAATTAAAAACGTAATTATGTAATTACTTTGATATTAAGCTAAGATAAATAGCTTACTACTGTTAGGAGTTAGTTTTCTGAGTAATTAAGTATGTTAGAGCCAAATTTAATAAAGAAAGTACACTCCCTGAAAAGCATAATTACAAATATAATTACGACACTGCATTACTCAGAATCTAACATAACTTCGTATAAATAGGAAATACGACTTTGTATACTAGTATGTAAGTTTAATTACACCCCGCGACTGCCTCCCACGCCGTAAGAAGCGAATATGCGCTCCCCCGGCTGGTGCCATTTTATTATATAGTAGCTCGCGGGAGGCAGGGCCCATATATAAGTCTGAGGGGTCAATCCGCCCGTCATTCAGTAGCCCGACGTCGCACGGTACAGGTGTAAGTACCTATCGTCGTGCAACTCTTATTGCTACCAATATACATATATGCTATGTGATTAATATGTATAACATGAGATTTATAAATAAATGGAAATGCGGAGGTGAGGTAATTTGGATCGCGGGCCAGCACTACAAAAGACTATAAAAGCAGGGACCATTTGATAGGAAATTATGGGCAACAAGTAGACAACAAGAGTCTCTCAAGGAACAAGGAAGCTCAACAGGAAGTAGTACATCAAGGGTAGTGCTGGGCCAAGTACATCCAATGCCTCACTGACGTCATACAAGCCACCCATCCAAGTGTTTCATTCTTCGACTCAACATCCTCAACATACAGTCCACTGAAGGCGACCGCGAAGTGGCAGTCTATTCGGAACCTTATTAGGTCATAGTCTGTCATGAACAACGGTCCTTAACAAAGAGTAAGAATAGAAGAGCGGGCCCCGGGGCTTCAAAATGCTGGCTTTGGATGCAACCAGGACTAACGTTCTGATGATGATTATTATCGATGAGTAAATTCTCTATTAATTGAAATACTTAACACTTTTTTTAACGGATTCTATTGCGATTTATTTGACGTTATTTTATCCCCCCGTGACCATGGCTGCTGAAAAAGAACCGAAACGTCGGGATCAATGTAAAATAAAAAATAACATTAAATAAATCGCGATAGAATCCGTTAAAAATAGTTTTATTTCAATGTGTGACATTCGCGTAAACTTTCGACAATATTCTCTATTAATAGATTGAATATCATTAAAAACTTTGAAGAAGGCTTTTTAATTCCAGTGCATTATTTTACTTTATGCGTGAGATCTAGGTAGGCACAGAGGCTAATAAATGGTACTATACTTAACGAGTTTGTCATCCGAGCATATACTATATTATATTTGTCGCAGCGGTTTGCCTGGTTTGAACCGGTTTCCCGCGGTTTATATCCGTGCACCGTTATCCAGAGAATCGTAGACCTGTTCCTTTCTTTGTGTGACACGCGTGTAGTTCATCAGTTATGACATTTTGTATCAAATTTATAGTTTTAGTAGCAGATTCTTTTTTGTCGTGCGGAAATGCGGAGGTTGAATTGAACCTAAAGATCAAAGTAGGCGTAGGTAGTATGCGACCAGCCTATATATATAAAAAAACTAGGAATTCAGTGCAGGGAGCGACTGAAATAAATTGAGCTGAGAGAGCAGGACTCTTACTTGAAAACAAGACATCTTACTACGGTCGCGCGCTTAGCTGAAGCCGCGCGCTCGTGAAACTGTTTTTCGGTGATTATTCCTCACTGGTACATCGGACATGAACCATCTCGCTTCAAAACACTCCTCGGTATCCACACTATCATCGTGGTAAATTTGGTCAAGATCGCGCGAGTGGTTCCGGAGGAGTTCAGCTACCAATAAACGGCTATACCGCGTATAAGAGGCGGCGGTAGCCCAGTGGCGTACGTAACGGACTGCCGTGACGACGTCTCGAGTTCAATACCTAGTCGCCCCGGGCACACACCTCTGACTTTTCGTAGTTATGTGTGTTTTAAAAATGTTCATTATCGCTCGCTTATCAATGTGCCCGGTAGATGACAATAGGCTCGCCTCCTATTACATTGGGACCTAAACATAACTGGCGAATCGTGGGTGTGTAATACACCTCTGCCTACCCCTACGGGGATACAGGCATGAAGTTATGTTATGTTATATATAGTTAACCTATAAATGTAAAATCGCGGCTTCAAAACCACCGTTATCATCCCACGCAACGGTTTCCATTTCCTCACATTAACGTAAACCCATCACTTCTTTGTTACAAATCACAATAGTTTTTATTGGGAAGCTACCGGACCTATTGTGGTTCAAAACCTTGGCAGTGAACACATTCACCATAGATACCTAGTTCTCAAGCAATTTTGTAAGCGCGTTTAATTGGGCGTAACCGTTGTAATTTCCTTTCTTAGTTTATTAGTGCTTTCGGATGTCTAGTATCACGTCTCTTCAGATCAGATGTCTGTTACATATTACTTAATCGAATTGCAGGTGATTTAGATAGATGTGGAATTAATTAAAATAGTTATCTAGTTTGCCTATCGAATTTTATTTTATAAATCTTTAGGCTTTCACGGCCGGCGTTGCGTAGTTACGAATTTTATTTTGGTTTGATATTGGTCAGTATTGGCAAATCTTAAAGTATCTCTCAGTCAGAATAAGTAGGTACCACCAGTTTAGAATGATACCTCAGATCTGGAATTCTCTGAAAGTCTTTACTTTTTCGATCAGACGGGGTGCAAACAAATTAATGGATCAAAAATAGAAAGGCTAGAAAATAGTGAAATACTGCAACTACATAGGTTACTGAATAAAATTATTAATTAAACAATCAAAAATCCGAGTGCCCTAAAAAGACCGAAACAAGTTTGATAACGGTGGGACCCATTCATTTTCTTTCGGTTTATAATTTGCAAATGGGTCCTACCTGTTATCAAACTTGTTTCGGTCTTTTTAGGGTAGTCGGGTTTTTTTGATTTTTTAATTAATAATTTTATAGTATACTTTTTTAGTTGCAGTATTTCACTATTTTCTAGCCTTTCTATTTTTGATATTTTTTCCTATATGATATATATATATATATATATATTTATGAAATCACTTTTTAAATCTCTCACTTTGATACCCTACTTTGTAGTACCTACCCTAAGTTTGAGTGAAAAGATTTTTTTAACAACATAAATTCTAGCGCCATAATCCACCATTTTTTTTTCTGTTTTGACATACCTAGTATCACTCTCACAGTAAATACGAATCTAACGACATCTCTCAAGGTAAAATCCATAAAGCCGTTCAGGCTGCAGAGCGTGCAAAACGATTATACATACATACATATACTCGAAAAACATAACCCTCCTTCTGGTGTAGTCAGGTAAAAGTTTTCCTTATCTTGTTGGTATCTCTCCTATGGTGTTGTGAGTATTTATAAGCCACAATAACCTCTCACCTTCTTTCAGATTTGCTACCGTCATAAATAATAAATACTTAAAGAAAAATAAATATTCTACGACATTCTACACAGCGCTTTCTAGACCCAAAGTATATAAGCATGACTTAACTAGCTTGTGTTATCGGTTCCAGAATGCGGATAAACATACTAATATACTTTTTTTTTTGTATATACATACATATTATACATAGAAACACCCAGACCAATGCAAATAGACATATTCATACATACAAATATTTGCACTGAGCGGGAATCGAAACCACGCCCTCTGCCATTGCAGTCGCGAATGCACTACCGCTACGCCACGGAGGCCGTCAAACTTGCATAGCGAGATTTTGCTACTTTATATTATTATTGTGGGTAACACTGTAACACATTTTATGATATATAATATCAATCTTCGCCAACTGGGTCAAATTCAAATTGCAAAAATGAAAAGCTTATGCCCCAAATTGAAACACATTTGTGGTCACAATTGAGTGAATAAATTACTCAAATACACCAAATTACATCTTCAATTTGATAAAACATTTATCAAATTTGCTATAATATAGTTTGTCGATTGCGATATCACGTTTTAAGGAAAGAATAGAATAATATAAACAAGTTGAATTCCTGAGACGAGCTCAGCCGAATACAAGGAATTTTCGATTTTGCGTTTTTTTTTTTTGCGATATTTTGCGGTTTTTTCTTTATCTTGCAATGGTTCACCCCAGCACGAATCTATTACTGAAAACAGCAACTCGATAGCTCATCTCCTTCATACCCAAAACCGTGACAGAAAATTGGCAACGACGACGTCGACGACGTCGATGACAACTCGATAGCAATAGCGCTTTTCTAAAGAAAATCCCTAAAAATCACGATGATAAAAAGGCCAGTTTTCATTCAACTTAAATAGGCAGTTGTAGCAAAAAGGTTTTATCAAAAAGTTACCTAGATCTCGTTTAGTTCTTTAATTTAACTGCCTCAGGAGCTTACTGAATTATAATAACACATTGTTATATATTATAAGCAATAATGGTCTATTCTAGTATGATACATTCAACGACGAAATAGGTTAAGGCTCGATTCATACCAAGACGGCAGACGTCGCGGCGAGCAGTTTCAGTTTGAAGCCGCCTGGGCACAGAATCCCGCGCCACCGCGCGTCTGTTCATGCTTAACACCAGGCTGCTTATATTTTGCTTTGAATGGAACCGAAAATAATTTATGAAGAATATTTTTTCTGTATATCAATCAATTACAGTTTTTCTCAGCTGTTTATCCATTATATTACCACTTGCAATAGTTTAGTTTGGTTTCGGTAGGTGGTGCTGCAACGGGGACAGGACCTTTTCTTCAAAATGTGTCAGTGCGGTGTCGGAACGGGTCACCCTGAATTCTGTACATTTGCCCGGTTTACCATGTTCCTCTTGAGACTAAATTTGTATAAATGCTCCCCTTTTACCCAGAGCGGAGGCCGTTTTCTACAAACTTACCTTTATCTTTTCCATTTCATTAAATAACGAAGCTATCAGTGCCAACAATGGCGGCGTACCTCTTGCTCCAGTTCCCAGTGACAGCGATAGTTTCTAATCCAAAACAGTAATGACCGAGCCATATTCACACGTATCATATTCAGTCAACGTAAAAAAAAAAAACTCACTATACTATCCACCGTTGGATCTTATTTTATACGCGACTGGTTCTAATTTTGGCATTCTCTTTTGTTCTCAAGACAACGGTCCAACTGACCTAGTTTATAAAAGTGACTCTATTGTCCCACATCAGGTCAGACTAATCCATATTCCTAAAATTGGAGAAATATCGTCACGACACAGCGTCATGATACGATTCCACGATATAATGTCACGTCTTGATATTAACTACAGATATTGTCGCCAAAAGCCGCGTTTGAATAGGCTTGAATTAAATGCTTGGCACTCTTGTAGCGAACAATATAAGGTTATCAAGATTAAGGACCTTATTCTGTAGAGGATGTGCGACCGGCGACCGGTGCGGAAGTCTTCACTTACATAATATGAATTTCACTTTCAGAAATGCTGGCACCTTAATAATTAAATCCATTAAAGGTTACAAGGTCGGCATTACAGATTAAACACGTATCTAATAAGGTTAAAATAAAACAATTTCTATCCTAAGGCGTATGTTCCGTCGCAGTTATTGTCTAATAGCCATCGACACTTTCTAACACTTGCTTCGAAATATCAGTCGCTCCAGGCAAGATGCTCACATAATTATCAAAGAGGTTTGTGTAAGAGTTACCTTTCCCTTTTAAGTAATTTCAAAATTCGATAATGCAAGTGTTATCAACAATCTGTGTGTCAATTGTTGTATTTCCCTGATCTTTATCTTGATCATCTGAAGAATTTACGTTATATCTGATTCTGAGGTCAGTTTTAAATTACTCTTAGGTTTAACCAGGTTTTTCCCAGGCCGAAGAAGTATTAACCTCATCATCATCATCTCGGATTTCACCGTGAAATCCAGGGTAGGGCAGGGTAGCCAGGGTAATCCATTTATCATTTAGCTAATTTTGTTTATTGATTTTAGGCACATTTTTGTATAACGCAGCAAGCGGGAAGTGCCCGCGTCCTCTGACGTCGAAGTTGAATTTTCATCCGGCATAAATATAATGTAATCTTTTTTTTTAGTATCGAAGGCCTCTTGACATCTATTTCCTGCCGGTATGTGATGATGTGATCGGCGATGCAACACACTTGCCTAGAAGTAACCTATTCACTCGTGACTTGATGATTCAAGTGATTATATTACAAAGACAAGATGTGATGTCTAAATGTTTTTGACTCGACTATGTTACATAATTGATGAATGTAGCTCAGCTATTTATTTATTTATTTATTTATTTATTTGGGAAAATAAACAGTCACACAAATGATTACAAACCATAACTTAAGATAAAGAAATACCTTTGTGAGACCAACAACATTTTCCACATAATATTTTAACACAAAATATTTTAAAACTATCATGCGTTGTTCCTACTCAGCTTGAAGTTTATACAATTTAACAAATTAACTTATAAATCTAAATACTTAAATTATCCAAACTTTGCGCTACACATTTTTTAAATTTGCCCGAAGATATTGCAAACAAATCTATATCTTGAAAATATTTATTGTAATTCTTAGTTAGCCGACGCAGTGGCGCTCTCAAACCTGCGTTAGTACGAGAAGTAGAAACAGCAAATGTGAGTTGCGTGCGCACCTCTCGTCGTGTTGATGTTCTAGGTACTACGTAGCATAGCTTATTGCGAATATCAATGCAGTCATATACATTGCCACATAGATCGAACAGAAACACCGTCTCCAACAAGATACGTCTTCTTTTCAGTTTTTGTAAATTATACCTTTTCAGTAAGATGTCAGTCGCTGCAGCTAAGTACAAAATATGCGAAAATAGATAAATCAAGTTTTAGAGGAGACTCTATTGTGGTCACCCAGATACCTAATAACTAAAAAACCGGCCAAGTGCGAGTCGGACTCACGCAGGAAGGGTTTCGTACCATAATGTATAAAAATTGCAAAAAAAACACGTTCGTTGTGTGGGAGCCCCCCTTAAATATTAGTTTTATCTTAATTTAATTATTTATTTTTGAAATGAATATAAAACGAAGTATTCTGTGAATATTTCAAGCGTCTTCTGTTACTGTTATCAACATCGATCAACAATGAGCAAAAAAAAGCACGTCTGTTGTATGGGCCTGCTTCTGCTAGGTTGACAAGCGGCTCCACCTGTCACTTCCAGGCCAGCGCTCATGGAGGATGGAGGTCGTTGACCGACCTCCGACGTCTGAGTCGCCTCACGGGCTCTGCGGATCGGAAGAGACCTGAGTCTCTCCTGGACCCGCTCCACCGCCTCCTTCTCGAGCATTACTTACTCGTAGAAGGAAGCAGAGGCAGCCCACGCACTCGCGCTCGGCACCATCACTGTGAGTAGGACACCGAGCGAGAGGACTCCCACTCTGAGGGCTGCCACGAGGGCCCGCCTCGGCCCCTCCCAGCGTACGCAGCCGTGAGTCCTTGTTTGCATCACAGTGATGGCACTAGGATGTGGGCTCCTTCCTGATCCGTCATAGGTGGTCCCCGAAGCACCCCTTTCCAAAGATCACCGGCTCCAGCTGGTACGCGAGGCTACCGCGTCACCTCTCTAGCCAGTCCTCCATGATGGCTCTTACCGCCGCTACTACGGCGTGCCCTGCGTTCGGTCACCCAAATCGTTCCACTACACCATGATGGCCTGGCGGAGCTTGGACTGCACGGCCTCGATCCTTTCGTCATCGATATAGTAACGAATATAGAAATTCATTTCAAAGCCGAGCTGAGGGAGAGAGATGGAGCTATTCACCGTGTATAACTGCATTTCTCTTACTCTGCTGTGCTGCCCAAAACTGAATTATTATAAGCGTGTCGTGGTTAGCCCGCAGTTCATTACCGTCGTCTAAATATCCTTGAATTTTATAACCTTTTTAGCTTATATTAATTTGATTTGACTTTTAAATATATTAAGAGATAGATTCTTAATTTCATCAAGGAGCTTGTAAAAGCAACTGCTCGATAAGTCGCGAGTCTCTGTAACTCCTACTGTTTGTCACAAAATCCTATTAACTGAATTATCTAGCCATTTTGTCGTCCCTTTTGCAGCTCTTAAACCTTTGCTCATTCATAATGAAACCCATTGTGAATAAGTAACAACAATAATTCTATTGATATTGTTAACAAGCCTTCAGCAGCAGGATGAGGGCAATTCGCAATGATTAGCGTTTAATAACTATAATTGTTACTCGTTTTGTTATAAATTTTCTTTGTTTTCATAGGAAGTAAGGCTCATGTATTTAGATTGCTTATTTTTGTTTACTTTATACATAGCTAGCTGACCCGGCAAACTTCGTTCTGCCTTAGTATTAAGTTATGTTAGTTACCTTATCAGCTGAATTCATTTATTTATTTGCCCCGGCATTAAAGACCCGACACGGCGTGAGGTTTTGGTCAGTTCGAATCCAACATAATCACGCCCGCTAACCGGCGGGGGTAACCATGGAGATTTTCGCAAAAAAATAATACATAAAGGCACAATATAGGCGGAGAGAAATCTAACAAATCAAAGATCATGAAAATTGACCTACGCATTCCTCAGTTTATCCCGGTCATCATTAACACGACTTTGCTTAAAACAAGATTCGATTCTTTATGGGTACCACTTCGCCGTTATAGGCACTAAAAAATGGTGAAGTCTAACCGACACGGTGTCTTCGATGTCAGACGGTACGAATATTGCTGGTTTACCTGCGGTGCAGAATTAAGCCTTAGAAGTACGGTCTTACGACGAGATTTCGGGTTCGAAATAATGATCACATTATACTACCGATGTGAACCCAGGGTTAGGAAGAATATTAGTAAATTCGGTAACTAATTTTATTTTTATTTAAAAATAGAATGCCCGACTACCCCTAGAAGGTCTTAACACCATTGCTGGCTATTCCGCCATTTTGAAGTTGGGTACTTACGCTCCTCCCCGCTACTCAAGCACGCTTGAGACACGACCGAGGTTCCTTATCTGGCCCGCTACTTAAAAGGTTTTCTCATTTATGAATATTATCAATACAAACTATAACAGTACAATATAACCGTTTTAATAATTCATTATTTAACATGCAAGTCAATAAATTGCGGTATTCAGATCTAGATCGATGACAGACAATGAATATTTATTACACTCCACTTAATAATTGAGCATTCCTTCACGATGACGCTTTTTTCCGTAATACCTTGACAATGAAATGTTAAACGATGGCCGTTATGTACTTGAACGTTAAATACGCTTCAGAAATTTTAGTGTAGAGCCATGCTATAGCGATGGTTTTCAATGAATAATCTAGTGGGGCGGAAATCACACAGTGATTGTCAAACTTCGGGCCAAACTTAGATATTTTTGTTGCAGTATTTTTATTCTAAACTAGCTAACCCGGCAGACTTCGTACTGCCTCAATCGATAACAACTTCCATATTTATTCACCTTTTAAACCTTCTCTGGACCTACACAAATAATTCAAGACCAAAGTTAGCCAAATCGGTCCATCCGTTCCAGATTTTTAGCGAGACTAACGAACAGCAATTCATTTTTATATATAAAGAAGATTACAGACCTTAGGCTTTATGCATATTATTCGACGCGTCTTTATATATTGAGCAATAAATATTTCAGTTTCTTTCAGAGTCTGGTTGTTTTATGTAAATATACAATATACGTATTGTCATTGTCACTCAAATGTCAAAGTCAAATACGCGTTACTCTGATAACTCGAAAGAAACTCACTTGTAAAAGTTTTTTAAGGACAATTTGTATGGTAGGTACCCGAAACCTTGAACATACAAACCCCAAAATCTAATCAGGTCTTCCCATTAACCAAACAAGATGATTGGCGAAAGAATTTTTTAAATCGGATAAGTGGTTCTTGAGTTATTGCGTAAACAGACATCCAGACATCCAGACCAACAGACAGACCGACACAAAAATTTTTTTTGCTTAATTAGACTTAGAATCATGTGAAACGTCGAGAAAAGTGATAAAAAGTGAGTGTAAGATTTTGATTTTTTTTTGCGTGATTTTAAGACATCGGTGTCCACCTGGTTGGTGGCCCGAAGTAATATTATTTTTGTTTATGTTAATCGAAAGTGTAAGTGATTCCGTATCTAGAACAAGGCCATTATCTAGATCTAGAAGAAGGCAAAACATCACGTTTGTGGTATGGGAGCCACCTTTTTTTTAAGCGTGTGGAAACCCCCATGGCGTGTCGGAATCGGACCGACTAAAACCACACGGTGTCCTCCCCAAGTGTCCATTGCCGAACACCCCGGGTAAGGCCTCGAAATGATAACCCCAAAATATTTATTTTATTCTGTTTATTAGTATTTGTCGTTATAGCGGCAACAGAAATACATGATCTGTGAAAATTTCACGCTGTACGTAATTGAGTAGCCGTGGGTGAGCTTCAATGCATTTTTTTTCGTAGTTTAAACTTGTCCTTCTCTGCGTACTTATTTAATGACTATAGCATGGCTAAGGCGTAATGGAAACGAAAAATCTCATTGAACGTAATTATCTACGGTACGTCTCGGGGTGAAAACGTTGTGGGAAAAACATCGTTTACGTGACCATACAAACTTATAATTTTATTGGAAACCATCTTGTTTATTATAATGACCCACTTTGAAAGATATTGTTGCGGCGATTTACGGATAGTAACTGCTTTTAGTCTACCACAGAAAACGGTAGTCATCCGATAACTTAATTATTTTTATTATGCGTGAAATTGTTCTATAACAAAATCATAAATAGTTTTTAAAATTGAAGTAAAACAACTTATGTAAACTAAAACTAAATTATAACTCAATAAAATATAAATATGTACATACATTCCTCCGCATCATCACCGACTGGTAATGTTCCCAGAAGATAATATACAGCCTTTTGGCCACATGTAGCGTCGGTCAGCTACTTTGCCAAGTCTTTGTAGACAAGACGGGCACTAGGATCCCAGGGTCTCAGCGTCTGGGGTGTGTGTTGGGTAACCTCCTCGAGTGTCGCTCCGATTCCGATCCCGCTGCAGTCCGGGGGGAACGGAATCGGAGCGGCCGGTACACCCTGGGCGGCGGTCAATGGCTTCCCCTTCATAGGGTTGGCATTGATCGTCGGCCAATACTCAACGTGGTGGGAACACATCGCTCTCCGTACTCCTCTGCTTTCAGAGGAGACAGGATGAGCGATGCTGTTAGTGGTGAGATGGCCCAGGGTCAGCCGGGGTGCGAGGGATATGCTCTATGGGTAACCTTACACCCCGGCTTCTGAAGACCCGAGACGGCGTGCGGTTTTAGTCGGTGCAAGCCCGACATAACCGCCCCCGCTGGCCGGCGGGGGGGTATCCGAAGGGATTTCCGCACGATAAAAAAAAAAAAAAAAAAAATGTCTCAGCGTCTGATGGTAAGCTGAAGGTAAAGTCTCAGGAAAGAGGGTCACCATTACATACATGTACCATGTTAACAATGGTGGCACTCAGCTTGACGGCCTCATCAGAAGAGGATTGTCGTCGCAGCACCGCGTGACACCCACTGGTCCCACTAGTGCTGCGACCACAATCCACCTGCCCGGCTATGCACTTGCTGACCCCTGAACGCAATCAAACCGAAATTGGATTACTATGGAGGGTTTTTCGCAATCGTGCACGGTGGTACCTTTTTTTTTTTTACCTTGAAATCCCTTCGGATACCTCTCCGCCGGCCAGCGGGGGCGGTTATGTCGGGCTTGCACCGACTAAAACCGCACGCCGTCTCGGGTCTTCAGACGCCGGGGTGTAAGGTTACCCATAGAGCATATCCCTCGCACCCCGGCTGACCCTGGGCCATCTCACCACTAACAGCATCGCTCATCCTGTCTCCTCTGAAAGCAGAGGAGTACGGAGAGCGATGTATTCCCGCCGCGTTGGGTATTGGCCGAGGATCAATGCCAACCCTATGAAGGGGTGAAGGGGAAGCCATTGACCGCCGCCCAGGGTGTACCGGCCGCTCCGATTCCGTTCCCCCCGGACTGCAGCGGGATCGGAATCGGAGCGACACTCGAGGAGGTTACCCAACACACACCCCTGCACGGTGGTACCTACCCGGCCGAATTTTGTGACAAATTTGTGTCATCAAATTTCAACCACCAGTAAAAATATAATTGCCTACTAAATTAGAGTATTTGTACTGGAGATATTTTCGTGATGGACGCAAAAACTACTGAACGGACTTTGATGCGGTTTCTTTCTATTAGAAAGGTCTTGGTCAGACTTAAAATCTGCCGTATGTTTGATTGCAATTGGTTCAGTAGAACCACCTCCACGTGGGCTGAACCGCGGGCATCAGCTAGTGGTGTATAATATTGAATTCAAACTAAATAATTACCTTTCCCGACAGACTGATTGGAGCTAGAAACTAAAATATTTAATGCCTTTTATGTTGTGATCTTCCTTTTATGTTAAGTTCACTAAGAAGGGCTTTTAGGATTTTTTCCTTTAGGATGAAAATACTGTGCCTCTGGTTCAGCCCATATTATGAATCTCTGATATTTGTCGCATCCCACAGGAACCTACTCCCGTGATAGTAAAATAGACTATATAGACTATAATAAATCTTTTTGCCAAATTTCATCGAAACCCATACAGCTGGCATGATTAAGCAATATATGATAACACACGCAAATGAACAGTATATCTCAACTAAGTTTTGAAGCAAATACTCAGCACTTGGCTAACTATGTTCTGAAGCGACCCCTACCACGCATGATACTTTCAGTTGCAAACCCAAGTTTCGACCAATCAGTACCATGAAAGCGTCGGTAACTTAGTGGTTAAGGAGTCGACCCTACAAACGAAAGGTCCCGGGTCCAAATCTGGCCATTGCACTACCGACGTGGACCCACTCCTAACACAAGCAATTTAGCGTAGCTAGCCAGTGGAAATATATGTCTTTTCGGTTACACTTTAAAATTACAAAAAAAATCGATCCAGAAGACGGTACATTACACTTCGGTCGTCATAAGCCCAACCAAAAGACATCGGAAGTAACTCTCATGGTCCGGCGCGGCGTCGGCCTCAGTGGTTAAGGAGTCGGCTTTATGATCGAGGGTTTTTAAATTCGGATCCCGGCTATTGCGCACACGATGTGAAACTACTCCTCACTCAAGCAATTTAGTTTAACAGGAGGTGTTAACAGGAATTCTAGCAAATTTGGTTATAAGTAAACCGATAAAAGAAATAATAAATATTGATAAAAGAAAGTGCTACGTTTTCCGTTCGTATTTCGTGTGAGTGCGAAGTTTCATGGTAGCCTTCTTAGATTGCATTTGTAACAGAAAACTAGCTTCAAGATTGCTATGAGCTCACAACTGTTTCCAGACTCTGATTTAGTTTACTTAGTACTTGTACAAAGACAATGCTCGAGCTTCTTTATTTAGTGAAGTAATTTCCGCTTGCCACTACGCGGTTTACACCATCTTTTTTGCACGTGCCAAATTGAAATCCGAGTAGCTTTACTCAGATTTTTACCAGACTACAGCACGCGCGTACGCGCATCCGTGGTAAGGTTATGTGTTTGCCTGTCTATGTTGAGTGATTTTTGTTAGAAGAAAATTTTACTGTCTTGTGCCACCGACTTGTTATTCACCATCTTATTCTATGTAGGGCACGCCATTATGAATTCGCCTCGCCTGATGGTAAGCTGAAGGCAAAGTCTCAAGACCGTCAGTCACAATTACAGATACATGCGGAATTTTGGTATATTCGATTTTTCCAGTGATCACAACATTAGTTTTTTTGGGGTAAATTTCTGATATCAGCAGATACATTGCGTGGATTTAGTCGATTCGACATCATCATATCAAAGTTAGTTCCGGTTGCATCTAAATCTTGTAGTGCGCTCTCGGTCCGCTATCCTACTCTTTCTCTAGATTTGGCTTTTACGGGAGCGATTGTCCTCCCCAATCCCGAGAGTTAATTCTGCACCAGATTCTCATCCGTCAATCAGTAGATGTATCGGCATGCAAGTCAGGTGGGCTTCAATACATGACGATTCGATATTATATAACGTCTTTATAGCACCCTCGATGAGGCTAATTACAAAATTTCTATCATCCATATCTATTAAAAAACAAAAACTGTATCATAATTTTAACGGCGGAGGTAAGTTATCGTTTTTTGGTCATATCTCTGGTTCTACTTAACCAATTGCAGTTTAAAATAGAGCAGATTTCAAGTCTGACTAAGACCTTTCTAATAGAAAAAAACCGCATTAAAATCCGTTCAGTAGTTTTTGCGTCCATCGCGAACGAACAGATAAACAGACAAGAATTCCAAAAAAAAAAAATATTTTTTGTGTTCAGAAACGTTCATTTAACATAACCCCAGGTTATTTTATAATATCTCCAATGTACAGATACAACTAATTTTCAATTTTATAATAGTGTAAATAAAAGCAATATGTACATAAAAGATCAAAAATTAAGTGCTCCTTGTGGGCTAGATAAATACAATTAAATAATTGGCGATGATTTCTTGCAGCCAGTCAGTCTATTTCTACTTAATTTAATCTCAGTGCTGTATCATATTGTAAAAAAATAATCGTGATTTTAATATAACACACAAACTCATATTCGCTTTAAGGTAAGGACTCACCGAAGCGTTCGTTCGAATATTGGATTCAATGCGCACTCTTGTAAGTTTTAATAGTATCAAATTTCAAGCATTACATACTAATTTAGGATCGAAATCAAATAATTGTGAAAACAATGGAAGCTACACATGCCTTTTTGTTTTAGCAGGATTAATCCCACCCACATTCTCACTGCTGTAATTTCTGTAGACCAGGACCTACGAACACACTCGAGTAATGACACTCAGCAAGTCCTACAACACGTACCTGTCTACAAACGTTCACAGTTTATAAGATCTACAATGTGTACGATAGTTCGAATAGTTAGAAAAGCGAACACTTAAGTTGGATTGCAGCTGTGAAAATAATTACGATTTAGTTGAACTAAACTGGGTACTTCTGTTCAATTTAATGAAAGTCATTGATATAACGTGATAACGTAGTTTCGTCGGCGGCCGAAGTCGATCACGGCTACTTTTATTGGTAAAACCTCGTATAGCCTCGCTTGAATAAATTTCACGCTCGTGGGTCGTCATCTTTATATTCAAATATAGATTATATGGCGATGATTTGATCGAATAGTCATTTCTAATACATTTCGTAATAGATGTTCTTATTATTTATATATTGTATTCTAAGATTTATATTTGCCAATTGCCGAATTAGTTTCACAATATTTGTCTATTCAATATTAGTTCGGCAGATACAATTTGTTACACTTCAGTGATTAATTATAATATTTTTTACGAAATGAAACTTGAATTTATTAGCTTCTGTTCAATCATTTAATTTTATTACAGTATGTTGTAATGTAAGACTCAAGACGTCTAGTTGAGGAAGTTAGAGGAAGATAGATACTTGGGACTTTAATCGGGTTTAGGCAATGGTGATACGTTAGATAGGAAGAGATGACAGTAATGTTGTTAGAAAAGTTCGAAGCACTATAAATGTAGAGTGCTTAAGAAGCAGATGTAGACCCAGGCAGCGATAAAGCGCTTTACAAAATCGATGCAAGCCGTTCTTATCCGGACTCTCACTTTTCTTCCCGACGACGCGCGACGACGAGCCATATCAAAATCCGAATACCTACACTCTTTACGAGACTACGGCGCGCGCGATCGCGCGTCCGTAGTAAGGTTATGTGTTTGCCTGTCTATGTAGAGTATTTACGTATGTTCCACTGTAGCTCCCAAGATACTGAACTGATTTATTGACTGAGGTGTCAATCGATTCAGTATCATGCTCTAGGTGCAATAGGTTATATTTTATCCGAATAAGATCAACATAACGGATGTTAGATCTCAAAAATCTCAAAAAAAAATTTTTTTGTCTATCGTGTTAATATAGTGTAATATTCTGAAATATACCAAGAGATAAAACTATAATGTTATAGTATACATATATATACAGCGTCATCTATCGGTGGAGAGCTGTAACTATGCTTTCCGTTAGTACTGCATTACACCTTTAAGTACGCAGTCAGCACGCAGTCTTATACTTAGCGCCATTTGACAGAGACCGTGGTCTCGCACTCTCTACTTGGCGTACGGTACTTCTACCAATATCTTCGCGGATCAAACCAGCCTCGACTGCAAGCCTTGCTGATTAACGGATGAGGATCTGGCGTAGGTAGACTTTCCTCATAGGGTTGGAAGGTAAGACGGCATTTGCTCCCACAAAAACAGTAAGAGAGTGGACCTTGGGCTCTAAATTACAAGCATCAGCCTCTGTGGCGTAGCGGTAGTGCATTCGACTGCTACGACAGAGGGCGAGTTCGATTCCTGCTCTGTGCAAATATTTGTATGCAAGAATATGTCTATTTGCATTGATCTGGGTGTTTTTATGTATAATATATATGTAATTACAAAAAAAAAAGTATATAAGTATGTTTATTCCCATTTTTGGAAGCCATAGCTCAATCTAGCAAAACTATGCTTACTTTGGATCTAGAAAGCGCTGTGTAGATTATTGGATGCAACCGGGCCTAACGCTCTGATGGTGATGATCAACATCAGCGAGTACGCAGCCATATTCTTAGCGCCAAGTGACAACACCGAGGCCACACCATCTCCACTTAATTTACGTACACAATCATTACAATCCACCTGTCAATGAACGCACTTACGTTACTTGAGCCGTTCTCAAGTCCCACACCCACGTGGTACTCACCATAATATTATGGTAATACCATATTTGCAAGTTGCACTTAACAGGCATTTAATGTGAATTTACACGTTCGCACTTCGTCAATTGGAATCTTGGTTCTATCGTGTTAGATGCGTATGCGACGCGTTTTATTTGTTTGATCTGAATTTGTAAATATTTGGATGCATGAACATATTTATGTCTATTTTCATAGGTAATGAAAATGTAAAAAAAATAAAGTACTACACAAATACAATACAAAAGCGAAAATATCTTTTTTTTTTAAATATATTTAGGACACGTCAATTTGACTTCAGCTCACCTGATGGTAAGCTAAAGGTAAAGTCTCATGAAAGAGGGTCACCATTACATACACGTACCATGTTAACAATGGTGGCACTCAGCTTGACGGCCTCATCAGAAGAGGATTGTCGTCGCAGCACCGCGTGACACCCACCAGTCCCACTAGTGCTGCGACCACAATCCCCCTGCCCGGCTATGCACTTGCTGACCCCTGAACGCAATCAAACCGAAATTGGATTACTATGGAGGGTTTTTCGCAATCGTACACGGTGGTACCCACCCGGCCGAATTTTGTGACAAATTTGTATCATCAAATTTCTACCACCAGTAAAGTAAAGTTAGACGACCTCTGTGGCGTAGCGGTAGTGCGTTCGACTGCTAAGTCGGAGGTTGCGGGTTTCCACTCCCGCTGAGTGCAAATATTTGTATGCATGAATATGTCTATTCGCATTAGGCTTGTATAATATGTATAATAGTATGTATGTATTAACAGAAGTAAATTTATCTAAGTATGTTTATCCGCATTCTAGAACCCTAAACACACATAGCTAAACTATGCTTACTTTGGGTCTAGATAGCGCTGCGTATTAGTTTATGTATTATACTTATTTTAAGTCTTACTTAAGTCTAGATAACGCTTTGTAGGGGTGTGTGTTGGGTAACCTCCTCGAGTGTCGCTCCGATTCCGATCCCGCTGCAGTCCGGGGGGAACGGAATCGGAGCGGCCGGTACACCCTGGGCGGCGGTCAATGGCTTCCCCTTCACCCCTTCATAGGGTTGGCATTGATCGTCGGCCAATACCCAACGTGGCGGGAACACATCGCTCTCCGTACTCCTCTGCTTTCAGAGGAGACAGGATGAGCGATGCTGTTAGTGGTGAGATGGCCCAGGGTCAGCCGGGGTGCGAGGGATATGCTCTATGGGTAACCTTACACCCCGGCGTCTGCAGACCCGAGACGGCGTGCGGTTTTAGTCGGTGCAAGCCCGACATAACCGCCCCCGCTGGCCGGCGGGGGGGTATCCGAAGGGATTTCCGCACGATAAAAAAAAAAAAAAAAAAAGATAACGCTTTGTAGTATGTCGTAGAATATTTACCTATTTATTATTAGCCCTCAGGAGCAGCTTAAGATATTTCAATTTACGGATCACCAGAACTCCAAAACATATTGTACAATAATGAACGAAACATGAAATAGGTTCAAAAATACTTCTGGAAGTTTCAAAAATACATTCATTATATATTTAATTATGTGTTTCAATATAAAAATCGTTTGTAACTTTGTTAGTTTTCAGTAAATTTAAGTGCGCCTGTATCTGCCAGTATTTATAATTTATCAATCTAGCTGGTGCTGTGAAATAATGTCTTAAAACATTTATTTACCTACCAAAACTTTTAGTTACCTTTTTTTTTTTTTTTTTTTCGGATACCCCCCCGCCGGCCAGCGGGGGCGGTTATGTCGGGCTTGCACCGACTAAAACCGCACGCCGTCTCGGGTCTTCAGACGCCGGGGTGTAAGGTTACCCATAGAGCATATCCCTCGCACCCCGGCTGACCCTGGGCCATCTCACCACTAACAGCATCGCTCATCCTGTCTCCTCTGAAAGCAGAGGAGTACGGAGAGCGATGTGTTCCCGCCACGTTGGGTATTGGCCGACGATCAATGCCAACCCTATGAAGGGGTGAAGGGGAAGCCATTGACCGCCGCCCAGGGTGTACCGGCCGCTCCGATTCCGTTCCCCCCGGACTGCAGCGGGATCGGAATCGGAGCGACACTCGAGGAGGTTACCCAACACACCCCCAACTTTTAGTTACCTTACGGACGTTTAGTTAAAACACTTGCACCAATTTCTTGATTGAAATTAATAATTTGTCGTATCATTAACTTCATACAAAGTTCGCCTTGGCCCAGCTGGGTCTTTTCTTTAATACATTCTCAAATGCAACTCAAAAATAATTATTAATGACAGCCAAATTGTGACCTCGGCCAGTGTTACATGTTCGAATTGAAGATGGTAAAATTAAATTAAGGCCACCGAGTAATTATCGATTGTACTTTTGACGTGGATATGTCTGTATTTGGATCGATTACAAAGCGGTATGATACATCGATGCTTTTAATCGATCAATATCAGTAGGGTTCAGTGGGGTCATGTCTGTGTTACGTAATCAGTACTATACAACTGTCCAGTTACAAGTATGGTGCCTTTTAGAGGTGATATAACTAATAGAATAGACAAAAAGATGCATCAATTTTTTTTTCTAAGACTAATAGCCGCTTGGTTGAAGTAGAATGAGTAGAAGGAACACCGCATCTCTGCCCGTGAATGTCCTGGATTCACACTGTAGGACATCTATAGACAGAAATGATGAGGAGAGACAGGACGATAGGGTCGTCGTCCATCCAACAATAAGTAATGAAAAAGTACCTATTTGAGGGGAATAGGCTCGCCGTTATTGTTTTAGTGTTAGCCTGTCAATGGGCGCTTGGGAAGGACACCGTGTGGTTTTAGTCGGTTCGATTCTGACACCGGTAGCACCGGTGGGGTGCAGCCCGTGGGAGAGTCCACACGCAAAAAAAAGCTCTACACCTCGGAGCCCGAGGTCCACCGAGTTTCCTGCTTTTCCTTCTCCACATCGCACAATCTTGGGTATCCGTGGCAGTGAGACCATTGGTCATCCCTTACGACGTCAAACTGGCACTTGTTGGTTTTCCCCCTCCTACCGGGGCCCGGCGGAAGTGTCGTGGCCAGATATTTATTATCAATTTTATATTATATTATCAGTTCAGTTGTCACATGTGTTACCTACTTTGTCCTGTGACTACGTGGGTAACAAATGTGACAACTGAACTAACTTCACCTAATTCACCTAAGTCTCCCCGTGACCATGGCTGCTGAAAAGCAACCGAAACGTCGGGATCAATGTAAAATATAAAATAACATCAAATAAATCGCGATAAAATCCGTTCAAAATAGTTTGATTTCAATGTGTGACATTCGCGTAAAACTTCCGACAATATCATTCACCTAAAGTACCACGCTTAGTTCCAAATTAGTTACTTGTTTTAGGTTTTTAGTATAGGCATAAGTTAACGGTTCTCCTTGATTCTTTATTCACTAGCTTTTTTTGTATCCTAATTTACTTTGACATAACTTCCAAACTCATAACTAAACTTCAATAAACTGACAAATTGATTGATTGATGAAAATTAAATAATAAACTGACAAAGCAAAGCACAGTCATCAAATTTAAAAACAACACGAGATATGATTAAATATAGTCACTAATTATTATTTTATGAACAGACTCAAAGTTTTATAACTACACAGGAAATAACAGCCCCACAAGCCCCGCGTATTGGGGTTTGTATACCATCTTTTTTTCATAAATAAATTAATGAATATTCTACTACATTCTACACAGCGCTTTCTAGACCCAAAGTAAGCATAGTCTAACTAGCTTGTGTTATGGCTTCCAGAATGTGGATAAACTTACTTATATACGTTTTTTTTTGTAAATACATAAGTACATATTATACATAGAAACAGACCAATGCAAGTAGACATATTCATGCATACAAATATTTGCACTTGAATCGAACCCGCGCCCCCTGGCGTACAGTCGAATGCAGTATCGCTACGCCACAAAGGCAGTCAAATCGGACAAATTCCACCCTCATTCCCACTACAATAACTTCTGTAATTACCACCACCACACACCAGGATTAACATACCTATTAACACAACGAGTAATTGACACTCGGGAAGTCCCAGGGAAAGTTAAACTGTCTTAGAACCCGCATCAAAATTAATCCGTAATAAATCGGAGGACTTAGAAATGTAATAAATTCATTTCCGTCCTTAGCAAACGGGAGACGATATAAACTAGGTCTGCAAGGCGCATCGCTGCTTACAATGTTGAGCTGAGTGAGACATGATCAGTGACGTGAATCAGATTTTGAAAATTTTGAGCAGTGATCATTCACAACTCTGGACATGCTTTCTGAGCGTGTAAAGTTTGGTCACAGTGTGTCGAGCGGTTACTATGTAATTCCATCTGGAATTTTTTTAACGGTGATCATTCCTCTGTGGTACAATAATATTTTCAAAATATATCCATAAACCTTCCTCTGATTGACCTCTTTAATCATGCCAAATTTGGTTCTGATTGGATTAGTAGTTTAGGAGGAGATCTGTGACAAAGAAAATCCTGAAGTCTGGTATGAGGAGCTTTCGCTCGACTTCGTCTCACTCAGCTCAACAAATAGGCAACTACCTATAAAAGAGATAAGTACCACGGATACAAATATTGTGGGTCCTAAGTGACCTATATTATTTTGAATTCTTTTTTTTTTATAACTATTATTTATTTCTCTTTATACAATAGAGCGGATCTTATATAATATGTTTTGCATGTCTGATAATAGATGTACAAGTTTTACAATAAACAATTTACAGTAAAATAAAGTACGAATGACAGGTTTACATAAACTGTTGTGTCCCAAACTAGGCCGAAACCTATATCTTGGGAGACACTAGTAAAATAATATATTTAAGTAACAAGGTTTTCAACTTTGGATATTGATATTTTATTTTTATACCTAATACAAGAAGAGCTATAGAGAAAAAGGGCCAATGGAGAAAAGCAATATTAAAATGAAAGTTGCCCATTATAAATGAAAAACAATAATTAATAAAAATTCTAAAGTAAAATTATAAAATGTGTGCATATGTGTGTGGGCGCGCACCCGCGCCTGTATGAGGTTGTGTGTGCGCGTGTATTGTGTGAGGGAGTGTGTGTATATGCGAAGGGGCCTTTACAAGGCGTTTCTGCCATATGTATGGCAGAAAAGCCTGAATGCACGGAAATTTACCCCAGTTGATACGAAAACCTCATAGTATATCGCTCTCTGTTCCATCTGCAAAATTTAATTTAATTTAATTACTCATTGACGATAATATGAGTGTACATACTCCACTTTGTGCGAAACATGCTGGCGGTAAAACCCTCTTAAATGAGTACAACTTACTATTAAAGTAACCATGACCTGTAATAAATTTCATTGTAATCACACACCTGTAAGCCTACCATGAATCGTATATCCGAAGTTGCGAATCAAATTTTACAGCAATCGGTACCACGAAACGCATTTATTCCGCAGTCGGGCCTGAAGACAGCACGAGATGATTCGTTCGGCCTAAACTTTACCGAAAGAAATCTGAAGTAACTTCAACATCAATCGCCGAGTCTTTCCCATCTCGATTCTCAGTCTTAGTACAAAACGACCTAACTTGGAAATTTTCCGTGAAGCGACTGCCATCTAACGTCCATAACCCAAATTGAGTTGAGTATCGCGACAACCGGATCGTTTCTAACCTCGCTCCAACGTTTTTATTTTGAAAAAGTGGGTTTTTCTGGCCCGATTGTGACGAATCGCGCATCAAAAGTTGCGTCTTGCCGGCGCCCATCTGCCGACATATCGCGCAGCTCGCGTTCTTCACAGGTGTGACTTCCAGGACGCGAAAAGTGTGATTTTGGCTCGACCCGAGACGTGGTCGACCTTAAAAAGTGAAATATCTCGGTGTTATGTGAACGGATTGCAGTGTTCGAAGTGTCCTCGCCTGCGGGCAGTGGAGCCCCACCTCCCACGTGGATCAGCTTTTCCCCGAAAACTCAGGTTTGGCCGGGAAAGCCAGAAAAACAAGTTCCGCGTGGTGACCAGGTACCAGATCCAGCAGTCGGAGGGCGCTGAAAATTGGCAGGATCTTAGAGCTCTCCAATACCAACAGGACGCCGAAACTACTAGATTTTTAGGACACACACAGGCTGAATTATTAATTATTAAAGTTGCGAACTTTGACCCCAACTCACCCTGGACTGGAGCATCATAGCAAAATTTCGCAACTGCTATAAGTTGCGCGCTAGCTAGAAGACCAGGACTTCAGCATTGCAGATTTTTCCGACAAGAATTGTGGACGTAGTAATTAAGAACCGAATTTCATTGTTTTTAGTATTTTTTATTATTTTATAGTGAACTTTTTATTGTTTTATTTTCTGTGTCCGCTAGAGCCTGATATTATATATTTTTAGCAATTTTTGTAAATTTTTTGGATTTTAAATTTTTTTTAAAATTAATTGTATTGATTACCTATATATAATTTTTTTCTAAGTTGACCTTTTATAAGTGTAATATTTTGACTACGACAGTAGATCTAGACGTAGTCTAGAACTTTATTATTTTATTTTTATTCTGTCTTTATTGTTTTAAGTTTTATTTTATTTAATTGTTGACTATTTCTATTATATTGACTTTCGTGTGACTGTGTCCGAGCGCCAGGACTGCGCAATCTGACTGACGGTTGTGTGTTACAACTGCATACATACACTCACTTCACTCTACACACATAAAACACATACACTCACCCTAGGTTACATACAATACACACCCTATTGGGACATAAACACTCAACACAATTCACCACACAACACACAAACACACACGTAGGGACACTTAGCTCTCAGGACAACTGTTCTGTCGGGCATCATCGCCGGGTCGTGCGACGGGCCTGAGCGTGACCGATAATCACTACTATAGGTTAACATTGGGCAATTTTACATTTTTATCTTTTTTTTTTTTTTTTTTTTTTTTTTACATTTTAACGGGAATTTCTATTAGTTGACATTTTAATTATTTTATTTTACTTTAAATTTTAAATTTTATAATTGAACGCGCATTTTAACATGGCAACGATCCATACCCCCAAGAAGTTTTTTATAAGTGCGTCAAATGACCCTCTACCAGAGGAGAGGAGAGCACCTCCCCCTGCCGAGGAAGGCAGCTCCGGTGTGGAGCGGCGCCCGACGGCGCCGGTTCGTCGCAGTATTGATAAGCTGGAGTTCCAACAGATGGTCCAGCGTCCGAAGGACATTAAAACGGGGACCCTTTCACAAAAACTCCCCAAGAAAGGGACACAACTTCCGTCCCCACTGCGAGTTCCGGTGCCGTCAAAGCGTTGCGATGCAGCAACCGCTAGCTGCAACGAGATCAGGCAGCAACTAAAATCATCCGGGAATATGAAAAAGGAAATAAAGGAGGCCATAAAGGCTAGGACGGATCATTTAGAGGGGATTATCAAAGCCTACGAGGAGGACAGGAAGAGGGCACTTCGAGGGCAAAGTGCTGGGACGTCAGGGATACCTGCCCCTGCCACCCCAACACCTCCCCCAACTCCTGCCTCAGCCTCGGTAAGCAATGAGGCTCTATTAAGAAAGATAGAAGAGAATGAAAGACTGTTGAAAGAGAATGGAAGAATGGTGAGTGAGTTGAAAGAGAGGATTGAGAAGCAAGATAAAAGAGAGAAAGAGAGAGAAAGAAAGAGTATAGTGACGTACGCGGGTGTGGCGGTGGGCCGCTCCGTGACTCAGGTTCCGGAGCGGGCGACGCTACACTCAATCGTAGTCACGTCCAAGAATGAAAGTGATACCGGTGAACAGGTGATGGAAAAATTGAGGCAAGTGGCGAATGAGGATGAAGGATGGGTGACAGTGGAGAGAATACGAAAGGTGAAGGATAGAAGGGTAATTATGGGATATAAGACGGATGAAGAAAGAAAGAAGGCACGAGGAAGGCTTGAAAAGACGGTAAACCTCGCCGTTGAGGAAATCCAAAATAAGGACCCCCTCATTATTTTGTACGGAGTCTTGAAGTCAATCAAGGACGAGGACCTGTTAAAGACCGTAAGGTCCCGAAACCATAACGTTTTCCGGGACCTGGTCCCAGAGCAGGTAAGACTTTCCGTGCTATACCGAAAGAAGGCGAGGAACCCACACACGTGTCACGTGGTGCTCAGGGTCTCTCCGGCGGTCTGGTCCCGTGCCCTAGAGATAGGGAGACTGCACGTCGACTTGCAACCCATTAGGGTTGCGGATCAGTCGCCGTTAGTTCAGTGCTCCCTATGCCTAGGGTACGGACACTCAAGAAAGTTCTGCACCGGCACCGAGCCAAAATGTAGTCACTGTGGAGGGCTCCACTTAAGAGCCGCGTGCCCTGACTATATGGCCGGTGTGGAACCAACTTGTTGTAACTGCCAGCGGGAGAAGCTGAGCAGCACGGGGCACAATGTGTTCAGCGCCTCGTGCCCAGTACGAATGAGATGGGATAATATAGCGAGGACCACCACTCAGTACCAGTGCTAAAGTGGTCCCAGGGAACGCGCCCCCCTATAGAGTGCTGCAAGCTAACCTTCAAAGGAAGAAGCTGGCAACCGAAGAGCTCATACTCGCTGCCTCAAGGCGTAAAGCCTCCGTCGCTCTATTACAGGAACCCTATGTAGGCAATTTGGCAAGAATGAAGGCATACCAGGGCGTCAGGGTCTTCCAGAACACTGGGCAAGGAGGAGGGACTGTGAAGGCGGCAATTGCCGTCTTCGATCTGACTTTGGACGTCATACAGTACCCACAACTCACCACTAACAACATCATTGTGGTGGGGATCCGGACCAGTGCCTGGACGATCACGCTGGTATCCTATTACTTTGAACCGAAGCCGGAACCTCTGGGGCCCTATATAGAGCGACTAAAAGAGGTGAGGCGAGCTTTAGGTTCCCAGCTTGTTCTTATTGGGGGGGACGCTAATGCGAAGAGCACTTGGTGGGGCCATAAGTTCGAAGACGACAGAGGCAAGTTACTGAGTGGGGCCCTCGCTGAGATGGACCTCCATGTGCTGAATAGTGGAGGTATTCCAACTTTCGATACTGTGAGAGGTGGAAGGAGATACCACAGCTACGTGGACGTCACGGCCTGCACGAGCAATATGCTCACCTGGGTGGACGCCTGGAGGGTTGAAGAGGGTCTCACGGGGTCAGACCACAATGGCATATTGTTCAACCTCAACCTGGAGAGGGCCAAGGGTACCAAGATCGAACGTACAACCCGAATTTATAACACCAGGAAGGCCAACTGGGATGCTTTCCGGGCCAGTGTCGCTCGATCGCTCTCGGATATAGATATAGGCGAAACGAGTCACAACAACGAGTTGGATGCTCTAGTCGAATCGTATACGGGAGCGATCGAGGGAGCGTGCCGGGAGAGCATCCCAGTCAAAAAACCGGGAGGGTTGATCTCTATGCCGTGGTGGTCGAAAACACTCGATGAGCTGAGAAAATCCGTCAACACCAAAAGGCGTCGCATCAGGAATGCAGCGCCGGACCGAAGGGAGATGGTGGTAGCTTTATATCTGGAACAAAAGGAGATGTATGAATCTGAAGTAAGAAAGGCACAGGTCGAAAGTTGGAAGAACTTCTGCGGAAAGCAGGACAGGGAGGGCATCTGGGAGGGAATTTACAGGGTTATTGGCCGGGCCACAGCAAGGGAGGAGGACACTCTGCTTGCCGTCGATGGATCATACCTGGACGCCAAGGGTTCGGTTGAGTTGCTTGCCCGAATCTTCTACCCGACCGACCGGGAAGAGGAGGACGGTGAGGGGCATCGAAGGTTGCGTGAAAAATCCAAAGAGGTGGACAGCGAAAGGGGTCATTGTAAGGATGACCCACCCTTTACGATGAGCGAACTCTTCGATGCCCTTCAAAGGTTCAATCCGAAAAAAGCTCCGGGGGCGGATGGCTTTACGGCCGACATCTGCACCCACGCCATAAGGGCCGACCCCATACTCTTCCTGAAGCTGCTGAATCGGTGCCTCCACCACGGCTACTTTCCTAAGATATGGAAGGTAGCCGTGGTGGTTGCACTAAGAAAGCCAGGAAAGGACTCGTACACCGTCCCCAAATCGTACAGACCTATTGGTCTACTGCCCGTTTTGGGGACTGTGTACGAAAGAATGCTGGTTGCTCGTCTCAAGTTTTACCTTTTGCCGAGGATTAGTCCTCGCCAGTACGGCTTCATGCCCCAAAGGAGCACCGAGGACGCCCTCTATGACCTCATGGGGCACATAAGGGCTCGTCACAATGAGAAGAGAATAGTCCTTATGGTGTCCCTGGACATAGAGGGCGCCTTCGATAGCGCCTGGTGGCCCGCTATAAAAGTACGGCTGGCGGAGGAGAAATGTCCGGCAAACTTGAGACGAGTAATCAGTAGTTACCTTAGCGACAGGGAGGTAAGGGTAAGGTATGCGGGCGAGGAGTGCAGACGCCACACGGAGAAAGGATGCGTCCAGGGTTCAATCGGCGGACCCTTGCTGTGGAACCTGCCACTGGACCCACTGCTTCATGAGCTAGAGAGTAGGGCGGTTCACGTTCAGGCTTTTGCGGATGATGTGGTGTTGGTGTTCGATGGGAATAGTGCTCTAGAGATTGAGAGACAGGCCAATGCCTCTCTCGAGCATGTGCGGGAGTGGGGCATCGGAATGAAGCTGAAATTCGCACCGCACAAAACCTGTGCGATGGTAATCACGCGGAGGCTTAAGTACGATGTCCCACGCCTCAGCATGGGCGGGATAGACATTGGACTGTCCAACCACATCAAAATCCTAGGGCTCACTATCGACCACAAACTCACATTTAACACACATGTCACAAATGTATGCAGAAAGGCGATCGGCATCTACCATAAGCTGGCGGGGATGGCCCGGATCAGCTGGGGATTACATCCGGAGGTGATCCGGACCATCTATAACGCGGCTGTGGAGCCGACGATTCTGTATGCAGCTAGCAGTTGGTGCGCGGCGGTGGACAAGCTTGGTGTCAGAAAGCAGCTTAACGTTGTGCAGCGCGGATTCGCCCAGAAGCTGACCAAGAGTTACCGGACAGTCTCCCTGCACTCAGGGCTGATCCTGGCTGGCATGCTCCCTCTGGACCTCAGAGTTCGTGAGGTGGCCTCGTTGTACGAGGCCAAGAGAGGAGTGTTCCAGTCATGGTTGGGAGACAGGGAGATTGAACGGATGGCTCCAGCTAAAGAGGAGCCTCACCCCGCGGAGCATATGAACCTGGAGTTCTTAAGCCTGGTAGACGAGGATCAATATCAACGCACGAACACGATCGAGACGTGCATATTTACGGACGGGAACAAGATTGAGGGTCGCGTCGGCGCCGCGTTATCCATCCGGAATAACGGGGCCGAAACCGGGACCCTCAAACTTGCTCTCTCACCGCACTGTACCGTCTACCAGGCCGAGCTCCTGGCCATATGCAAAGCGACCAGTGAGGTCCTCAGGCGAGGTGCGGTCACGTTCGGCATCCTCAGCGACAGTAGAGCCGCTCTCCTGACGGTCATAAACCGTCACGCCCTCCACCCTCTGGCCGTTGAAGCCAGGTGTAACATCAAACGGGGCTTGACCCAGGGCAAGGAAATTTCCTTATTCTGGGTCAAGGCCCACGCAGGGTTGGAGGGCAATGAACGAGCCGATCAACTGGCTAAGGAGGCGGCTCTGAGGTCGAAGAGGGCTCCACACTACAGCCTGTGCCCAGTTTCATTCGTCAAGCGTGGCCTGCGGCAGACCACGCTGGACGAATGGAACGAAAGGTACAGGATGGGTGACACAGCTTCTGGCACCAAGCTCTTCTTCCCATGCGCGGTGGCAGCATACAGAACCGTCCGCAAGATGGAGGTCGCCGGCACTACAACCCAGTTGTTGACGGGGCATGGTGGGTTTTCCGGATACTTGACCCGGTTCAAGTGTAAGGAAGACCCATCATGCGCCTGCGAGCCTGGCGTCGAGGAGACAGTCGCACATTTACTCGCGGACTGCCCAATCTACTCAAGGGACAGACACAGCATAGAAAATCAATTAGATTTACAAATAAAAGTTGCAAATTTCCCTGAACTAATGCGGAAACACAGAGAAAGGTTTCTCCAATTTGCTGAACTTATCATACGAAAAGTCAATAAGAGAAATAGTCTATAATAACCTCTGGCAGGTATAATTGTATACCTGGCCAGAAGGTTAACATTATTATTAAAAGAGGAAAATAAAAATGTGTAAAATAGCATTAGAGTTAGTAAACCAATTGTATTTAATCATAAGAAATTTAATGTGTTAACATTGTTAAAATTTGTAAAAGTTAGAAGATAATAGAAATATAAGTAATAAAGAGAGAATTAGCAGATAGGAAAAGAAAGAAAAATAAAGCAAAATACAAAAATAGAGTCCCCTTACCCTACCCCCCCTTATCCCATTAGTATGAAAGGAACAGAATGAAAGTACGAGAGGAATAAAAGCGAGAACTGGTATGGTACTAGAGGACAGGAATGAAAGCGTGATATAATATATAGAATTAAGTATAGATAAACAATAAATTAACCCTGAGTGGGTTTTCTAAATAAAGTACAGAAGACTAGGCATTATAAATATTTTTGAGCGTAGACTTTGGCCATGCCAGAGATGTTAGAAAAAAAAGAAAAAAAAAGAAAAAAAAAAAAAAACACGTCCATAACCCGTTTAATCTATGGTATTATTATATTATATACTTTACCTATCACTAGCTATAAATCTTATATAATATCGTTATTTACTATACATATCTATTGCTACTTGAAAGTACATAATTATGTTCCCTACCACTATACCACTATACCTTATCACTACATATTTATGTATCATTATCATGTGTTGTTGTTATATATGTAGGTATCAGTTATACGTACATAATTATGTACTGAAGTTTTAACAATAAGCGTAGACGGCTGGGCGACCGTCGAGTGACGTCAATAAGCTCGTCGGCCGCCGGGCCGCCAATGCTTAAACGGCCTAATGCTGAAAAATGATTGGAACAACTTTGATACACATCGTAACATCACGTACACAACACGCACAACATTCAACTTAGCACCACACATACAAAACATAAACCACACTGGTCTTTTCTTCGGGCATTCTGTAGCTTGTTAAGCGAATAAACATAAAACAAGCACATACACAAGTATTTCCCCATCTTGATAAATTAGTAAGTAAAATAAAAAGACGTATTCTTAAATTTTCTTCAAAACTATCTTCAAAATTATTTGTGAACAATTAATTAACAGTTAAAAAGGGCCTCGCCAGCTAAAGGTGAGGGTAAACAGGGGGGGTCACGATAGAATTAAAACTCTAGACACCCACTTCAAAAAAAAAAAAAACGTCCATAACCCACCGGCGATACCGAAGTTTTATAGTTAAACCAGCTTGTCGGACTTTTTAGGGCTCTAACTACCCGTATTTAATGCCAAAATGTTTGAACGGCAACCTGAAAGGCGGGCTTAACGTGCCCTCTGAGGCACGGAAAGAAATCAATGTGTTAAGAAAGGTCACCCATTATAAGACTGACATGGTTATTATTGATTAAACTTGTAATGTATTAACCTACTTGGTTACTACTTAGCCACGAGCCACGAGCCACTCAACTTCATCGTAGCTAAATGTTACCGTCTTTCGTTCGTGTTTCGTGTGGACCCGAAGTTTCGGAAGTATGCTCCTTGGTAGCCCCGCTGGAGTTACAACCAATCGGTGCATGCACTAAATACCAGCAATAATATAAGACTGTCCACCATTAAGTTGCAATGGCGGCCGTTTAAGACGGTGCAGTAACATTTTTATTTATTTTTTTCGCAATGAGGCCGGTGATAAACTGTGGTATTTACGAGCCTGTGGGACTACCCACGTGGACAGAAACTGGTTTAGTACACACCGAGGTACGAATTCCGGACGTCTTGCAAAATATTATGAAGATAAAGTCGCCCTCAGAAGTTGCTGAACACTAACTTTACGAATAATCAAACTTGCCATATTATTTAATGTTTTTGACGATATAAAATAAACTAGCTGATGCCCGCGGGTCCACTCGCGTAGAGCTCGGTTATCGTTTTTTGGTCATATTTTCTATTTCACCAATTGCAATCAAACATACGGAAGATTTTAAATCTAACCAAGGTCTTTCTAATAGAAAATAATAAAAACCGGCCAAGTGCGAGTCGGACTCGTACACCGAGAGTTCTGACCATTTTATAGACCTGAGTATGAATTTCAATTTAACACCTCTACGCGTTCATGAAAAAAGAAGTAGTAACTTTAAAGTTTTCAAAAATATTTTTTATTTTATAATGTAACTAAAAATGTACGGTTTTCGCAATTTTTCCTTTATCTGTACTATAAGACGTTACTTCGTACCAAATTTCGAGATTCTAAGTTCACGGGAAGTACCCTGTAGGTTTTGATTCCCGTGCGAGTTTCGAAAATTTACGGCTTAAACGGCTGTATCTTTTGATTACTTTAGCTTAGAAGTTTGATTTCTTCACAGCTCCAAGGGACAGTACACCTGAGTATTAGATATAAATTTCAGTTTGATACCTAAACGCGTTCCTGAGAAAAACGGTCTTGACAGACGGTCGGACAACGAAGTGATCCTATAAGGGTTCCGTTTTTTCCTTTTGAGGTACGGAACCCTAAAAACGCATCAAAATCCGTATGTAGTGTTTTGCATCTATCGCAAACAAACAGATATGACCAAAAACCGATAACCAGCCTCCGCGCGGGCGGCGCGTAGGCATCAGCAAGTTGTGATAAAATCTAAACAAATTAACAGTTAACGATTTGCAAATGCATCGATGAAGATGAGTAAGTAGGTGTGATGTCGAATGGCATTAATTTCGCGTTCGTTAGCAGATGCAAGTGCGTGAGAGGGGGCCAAGGTAAAATTTTAAAGGAATAAGGGCTTACTTCACTGTCGACTTGGATTTTGTTAGTTTTTGAAGTTATACTTCTTTTTTGGCGCGTTAGGGAAAAATGGCGATAGTACATTTTTACGATGCGCGCGCACGACGTCACTAAAAACCGACTCCATGAAGTTAGCTAAAAATCGATACTCTGAAGTTAGCTAGTCAATATTTTACTTTGAGTAAGTTTGTAGAATTTGAATTTACGGTATTTTCCATTTAATATTCATAAACTAAACTAATTTTTTACACTAATAATTCTACAAACGTAAGATAACGCGAAGGGTAAAATTTTTAGAAAGATTTTTATCTTGTTACGCCAAAGAAGTATAACTTCCTTCGTGCGTACATAAGTACACACATATTTTTTTTTATGAAGAATTTTTGAAATATTTGCTTTCCAATGATTTGATTATGTTCACCTTTAGCTGACTTCTAAGTGACGTATCGATATCAAATTTTATTATTACAATAAATTAATTGAAAAACTCTTAGCTGATCTGATGATGTAGTCATAATATGGATAGTGAAACTCTATGGCGTCGGCGTCCTCTGCTACGTCAACAGATATGGGCTCGATTCCTGCTAAGAGCAAATATTTTTATGCATGAATATGTATATTTCTCAGTCTAGGTGCTTCTATGTATGATTATGAATGTATTTACAAAAATAGTACATAAGTAAGTAAGTTTATTCGCTTTCTGGAACCCACTAGGTATATATCGAATGCTTGGTTTGGTTCTAGATTATGCTGAACACTACCGACGTGAACTCACTCCTATCACAAGAAATTGAACTTAGCTAGAGGGGTTGGTGGGAATACCAGTACTTTTAAAAAATTAACTTAAAAAACATACTAATATTATAAAAATGCAAAAGTAACTTTATCTGTCTGTTATACTCTCACGCCTAAACTACTGAACCGATTTTGATTTGATTTGGTACAGACATAGATTAGACCTTGGGAAAGGACATAGGCTATGTTTGATCGCGATAACCGGCATCCACGCAGGCGGAACGGCGGGCAAAAGCTAGTATATACATAAATTGAATGATTACTAGTGGCCGTTGAAGGTACTTAACGAATTGGAGCTTACTTAGTTTGTTTCAACGAGTTCTACAATATATTTAGCAACAAGCCAAATTCGTGTTTATTCACTAACTAATGTATATAACATTAGATTAGCTATGGACATCTACTTGACATCATTCCGGGCGCTCGTGTCGTCGTGAGGGTTGTATTTAGGTTACCTTACCGCTTAAGGGGTCTTTGTTATGTGGAAAGTGCTTACGAGAACATAACTGCCCCCTTTTTTTTTTTTTTTTTTTTTTTATCGTGCGGAAATGCCTTCGGATACCCCCCCGCCGGCCAGCGGGGGCGGTTATGTCGGGCTTGCACCGACTAAAACCGCAAGCCGTCTCGGGTCTTCAGACGCCGGGGTATAAGGTTACCCATAGAGCATATCCCACGCACCCCGGCTGACCCTGGGCCATCTCACCACTAACAGCATCGCTCATTCTGTCTCTTCTGAAAGCAGAGGAGTACGGAGAGCGATGTGTTCCCGCCACGTTGGGTATTGGCCGACGATCAATGCCAACCCTATGAAGGGGTGAAGGGGAAGCCATTGACCGCCGCCCAGGGTGTACCGGCCGCTCCGATTCCGTTCCCCCCGGACTGCAGCGGGATCGGAATCGGAGCGACACTCGAGGAGGTTACCCAACACACACCCCTTACCCAACACACACCCCAACATAACTGCCCCTCATAATATGTGGTCTAGAAAATAAACTAAGAAAAAAGCGACAATCGTTTAAAGCTACGCCCTGTATACGCGAAAGTAAACCTTATATTGTAATTTTATGTTTGGGAATGAGTGGCGTGAATTTTATTGCCTGGCACTTTTTCTCACGGGGCATTGCGAACCAGGTAATAAAATTTAATGCCTGGGACCTGAGGGCCAATTCTCATAATAAAAAGATGTTCAAGATTCAGTCTCAATCTAGTCTCGATCTCCCAAATATCAAAAAAGGTATTCTCGTAATTAATTTTGATGAAAATATTGAAAATTTTGTTACGAGCACACCTTTTCTGACTTTCGAACTACCAACAACCTTGAGACTGAATTTTGAACATTTGGATTCTGATTCAGTAAACGTTATTTAAACGTTTAATTTGGAAACTTACAAAATTATTATTACTTTTAAAATTAGAATTTCAAAATCTAATTGATAACGAATCAAACTATGAGTGACTGACGTTTTAATAACCTGAAGACCTCGTTAGGTAGGCACTTGATATTACGTGTTTTGAACACACATTGTTACTGCTGGACATAGGCGAGCGCCATGGTACCCGGTCCTCAGCATCCAGTCCAACTCAGCTACCTTTCTCAGGTTGCCAAAACCAACGTCATGTTTGTACCTTAATACAGTTGATTACGGAACCCTTTCTGCAAGTCCGACTCCTACTATCTGGTTTTTTATTAAGTAGTATTAAGTTAGTCAAGTCGCGAACGATGCCGCGATGCGTAAGCATTACGACAAGTCGGTGATTTGCAGAAGCAAAGTGAAGCTCTAAGAGGGAAACACCTTCGCTTCCTGGCCACTTAAGCCGACTGCATTAACCAAGAACCTATTAGCTTTTCATAAGACGCCGACGCAATAAACTAACACAACTTAGAATGAGTAATTAATATAAGATACTCTTTGCCTCTTGATTCGAACCTAACTAAGATTCCTGAATCACCGCAAGCCGCTACACCTGTTAACTAATGGATGAGTTTGTGGCTCAGGTTTTCCTCTTGAGGTTGGGGGTCGCTTACATAAAAGCCAATTTTATTTCATGTCAGACAGACGGACAACGAAGTAATCCTATAAGGGTTCCGTTTATACATTTTGAGGTACGGATCCCTAGGGCACGCCGCAATAGCGGCGGTAAGCCCCATCATGGAGGATTGGCTATAGAGGCGACACGGAAGCCTCTCGTACCGGGTGATCTCTGGTAAGAGGAGCTATTGGGGCGACTAGCGCCCCCCCCCCCCCCCCCAACTGGGTCAAGACGGGGACACCGTGGTTTCCAAACCTAAGGGGGCCATCTCGAAACCGGACATGGCCCAGGGTCAGTCGGGGTGCGAGGGAAATGACACCCCGGCTTCTGGACCCGATACGGTGTGAGATTTTAGTCGGTTCAAGCCCGACATAATCACCTCCTTTGGCCGGCAGGGGGTTACCCGAGGGGCCTTCCGCACGAAAAAGAAAAAGAAAGGTACGGAACCCTAAATAGGTGAAAACCAGGACAGCTGGGGTATTAGAACCTAGTATGGTGGGTGAAACCGACGGACATACCTAATTAATAATAAATAACTAATAATAACTCAAATTGTACTTTATAGTAGCTACGTCACTATTGTTCTAAACTATGAGGAGCCTGCGAGCATAGATAAGTTTAACAATAACACTGAACAGCATTGTTTAATGAACTTATGACTGCATTAGGTATATTGACTGCTAGTGACCCACCCTGGCTTCGTATGGTTGCAGGTTGATTCCCAAAAGCTTTAGAATGAATTATATATACACATAATCCTTCCGTATAGAAAACAACGTTAATAGTAAAACCTTATCAAAATCCGTTGTGTGGTTTAGCAGAATTTGCTGAATGACGGCCGTGACTCTGGTGCAGGTTTTCCTTTCGAGGTTTGCTAGTCGCTTTTTTTTATATTTAGGACACGTCAATTTGACTTCACCTCGCCTGATGGTAAGCTGAAGGTAAAGTCTCCGGAAAGAGGGTCACCATTACATACACGTACCATGTTAACAATGTTGGCACTCAGCTTGACTCATCAGAAGAGGATTGTCGTCGCAGACCACAATCCCCCTGCCCGGCTATGCACTTGCTGACCCCTGAACGCAATCAAACCGAAATTGGATTACATTGGAGGGTTTTTCGCAATCGTGCACGGTGGTACACACCCGGCCGAATTTTGTGACAAATTTGTGTCATCAAATTTCTACCACCAGTAAAAGTCGCTCCCACCACCAGTCGCTCCCATAAATACCATAAAAGTCAAACAAAAAGGAGGAGAAGAAGGAAGCTAACCTTGGGCTCTAAAGTGAGAGTATCGGATGCAACCGGGAACAACGTCAAGATAAAGGTGATGAGTGGGGAAACAGTCAGAATAGAAGATTTTCGCTTCCTGGGATCCACTTTCCTACTGGAGCGATCTTCCAACCCTAAAAAGAAAACCGGCGGTAAAGCCTCGTTCGTTGTTCGGCAAGTGGTTTGAGTCCCGAAGGTATTAACCCCTTTCGTTACTATATGGTATGTGTACCCCTGTCGGTGCCTCAGAAAATCAGCGCTGTCATGTTACGCGCATGACAGCATCAAGCTGAGAGGCAGCCCAATTCTGCGCGGATATGGCGTGCATCGGCACACAATCTAAGCACTTAGTATTTTTGTTTGTATTATTATTTGTGTTATCATTGTTTGAAACTAATTCTGTTATTATGTTTAGTATTATTATTTTTTCTTATTTTAAACAATTTGTTTCTTTTCTTTCTTTTTTGTATAAATAATATAGGTAACTGTTAACTGAAACTTTTGTATAAATAATTTTGAAATTGTTTAAACAAATATTTGGAGAAACATCCAGACCAATGCATAGTCACCCATAAAAATATTTGCACTGTGTAGGAATCTAATCCACGACCTCGGACTTGAATTAAGCATTTAAACGGTAATATTATAATATACTCTTCAAGGACACATTACCGTACTAAAAAATAGTTCCAACTATATTCAGAACTCCAACCACCTAAAACACTCAGGCTTGAAGTGAATTAGGACCGCATGCCTCTTATACTCCACACGCTAACTTTTGGCGCGGCTCCAACCGACCTGCCCTGGGGCCGGTCAGCACTGCGTGGACACAATTTATGTTACCACCCCAATGGGTATATGTGAGAAGTACTAACTGTAATTGAGCTGACTGTACAGTGGAATCGTACCTAGCTTTCTACTTAGGACGGTTGAACGGAATTGGAAACTGTAGGTACTATTAAAAGTCCCACAGCTGGTCTAAGTACAGAACTTCAATATCGCCATGGGTTGTGAAGGTCAGATGACAGTCGCTTCAAGGTAAACCTCAAAATTAGACCGCTTTGTAGTTAGACTGAAAAATCGACCACAAATGAGTTGGAAAAAGGCAAGAGGATGATGAGATAAACTTAAAAAGTAAAACCTTATTTATGTACAAAAACTAAACAACTCATTAGTCGTGTAATGCATAATTTCGCATACATGCCGTCGAACTCGTTGTATACTGTTAGTAACTTACTCCCGGGATAAAAAGTACTTATGCTATTTCAGACTATAATTTAGTTCTGTGCTACATTTTAATCTATTCAGCCGTTCTGGCGTGACTGCGTAACAAAATTCCACCCAAACTTTCGAATTAATACTAATAATAATATTACTATCTATTGTTCCAGGTGACATCGAAGACTGCATAGTGACACCGGCATACCAAGGACAGTTCACTCCACTGCCAGAAGCGCTGTGCGACTGCATCATGGACTTAACTTCACAGGTACGCAGAGCTACCCGAGGGGGCCATCTCTAAAGGGAGATGGCCAAGGGTCAGTCGGGGTGCGAGGGAAATGCCTTATGGGCAACCTTACACGCCGGCGTCTGAAGACCCGAGACGGCGGGCGGTTTTAGTCTGTTCAAGCCCGACATAACCGCCCCCGCTGGACGGCGGGGGGTATCCGAGGGAATTTACTTACATATACTTACGCCCCTAGAACAACAAAAGTGCAGTAGAACCCACATTTCATCAAAAAAATTATTTCGATTTTACACAATAGGAGGAGATTTAAATAATAAAAAATTTAAAAGTATTGTATCTGAATGGCTAAAATCCATGGACTATGACTCTGTAGAGAATCTGGTAACACCGACACAGCTATAGTTCACACACACACACACACACACACACACGCATACACATACCACACACACACACACACACACATACACACGCATGTAAGCATGATTAGCTATAATTGTAAGCTTAAAATTTTAGTATACATATTAATTATATAAATGAATTAAATAAAATTTAGGTATATTATAAATATTGTTAGTTACATAGAATATTCAATCTAAATCAATCTGGATGTAAAACTATTGTCACTTTAGTAGTGGGGAAGGCACTGACACCTGCAACACAGTTTTTACTAGCGCAGGCGTGAGGGACTCCCATAATGTAATGAATTTAATTTATGTCAATAAAGAATATTATTATTATTATTATTATTAGACATGGACATTGCTTTCAGCGTGACCAACTTCAAATTAGAGACAAATCATTTCTGGATTTTCATCCGAGCTTATCACCAAGCGTGGTGCAGTTTGATTGATGGAATCTCCTTTTTCATCTGCACATCAATCCTAATGCAAAGTCTACACCTAGGAGTTCGAGGCACGCTCTCCTATTTCTTTGACATTTAATTTTGGCTATTACGGAAGTGACATGTCGTCTGACCTCCTAACTCCGAGACGAAATCCTGCGCCAGAGCCTCGTCCGTGTACTGTGGAGTCTTTTTTTTTGTTTTGTTTGTTTGACTACATAGCTTCTTGTTGATCACTAATGGTATTTAAATTATAACCCAAGGATTTTTATATGATTAATATATTTATTCATAAATATAACTCTATTGAACGGGGTTTAATGGGATTTACGCGAGCTGGTTTATATTTACTAAACGAACTAGAGAGGAAAGCGAACTCTGCTCAGTGATTGACCCTATTCCACTTTTGCTTGATATTGTCGGAAGTTTACGCGAATGTTACACATTGAAATAAAACTATTTTTAACGGATTCTATCGTGGTTTATTTGATGTTATTTTATATTTTACATTGAACCCGACGTTTCGGTTGGTTTTCAGCCGCCATGGTCACGGGGAGACTCAAGATGGTTGTTGTCTTGAAGTTTGGAGTGAAAGTTATCTCAAAGTACCCGAACTATGTTGAATTGTTGGTGTTACTATTTACGCAGAATGAGCTCACAGTGTCATGAAGTCTTGTTGTATTTTGTTTTTTCTCGGAATTAATTAAGTGAATGACTGGGTCCCAAGCTGGTGGTACATTCCAACCATCTTCTCTATTAAAATTAGGATGTTTTTTAATTTCAATAGCTTCGCGGAGCATCCTAGGTAGGAATCGATTTTCTTTGGCGAGTATCTGTGGTTTATCAAATCTTAAGTAATGTTTGGTCCCCTGTTGCACGTGTTCACATACAGCAGACTTTTTTGAGCGTTGGTGTTTTATGTCAGCTATGTGTTCTTTGACGCGAGTGCCAATGCTTCGCTTGGTTTGACCAATATGAGAGAGCCCACAGTCACAATCTATTTTATAGACCCCTGCATCTTGTAGAGTCAATTGGCACTTGACAGATGGTAAAAATTGACATATCTTCGTTGGCGGCTTGTAGTATGTGTTAATTGAAGCTCGCCTCAAGATGTAGCCAATCTTGTCAGTGACCCCTCGTATGTATGGTAGGACTGCAGGCTGGCGCTCGACAGTGGCTGGCTTTTCTCGGGATCTGTGACTGATGGGCGGTTGTTTGAGCTTGTTGTCATACAGAACTTGTTTGACATGTTGTAGCTCAGCGTCCAGGTGTTTCTTGTCACAGATCCCACGGGCTCTCTGAAACAAAGACATTCCCACGGTAGCTAACTGTTTAGGGTGGTGGTGAGATTCACCGTTTAAGTACCTATCAGTATGGGTCTTTTTCCTATACACAGTATGGTTCAAAGTATTATTAGAGTTTCTGATTACAAGAACATCTAGGAAAGCTAATGAATTATTTGCCTCTAATTCCATAGTGAATTGTATGTTGTTATTAATGGAATTAAGGTGTGTTAAAAATGTATTTATACTATCTGTTGGTAGTATTGTGAAGGTGTGAAGGATCAAGGTCGGTGCCTCTGGTCATCCATCGACTCGAATTCTGTCCGCCAACCTTTTGTTTTTTCCTATCCTCTAAATTCAAAAACATTCATACATTTTTATTTTAATAACGCTGACGCATGCTGGCCAGGCAACTAACTATAGTGTTCGAAGGAGTCCGAACACTACAGTACCAACAGGTGTACTGGCTTGCAGGTGAATTTGGCTTGGCCTCAAATAACCATAACGAAAACCTAAGATTATATAACGGCATTTTAAAGTACCCAATAAAAACATACTAAACTTAAGTGGAGATTGTATGAACGCTCAGTTGATTTACGTTCTTAAAAGTTAGGTTTAGAATGCAATCTGTGCTTAGAACTAGTCTCAAGCAGAGATTCATGCTGAGTATCGTTCTAGAATACGGGCCTAAAACTACATTAGGCTTTAAATATGCTTAATCCAGTAAATTCAAGTGTTAGTGAACTTTTAAGCATCCAGATAGCAACATAAAGCTAAAAATGTTGTTGGATCACTTTTTGACGTATTTGTTAAACAGATCAGAACAACAACGATTTCTGCAGCATTCCGTAGGTGTTTTGTAGTTTACGTACGATATCACAATATGATCCTCGTGTGTGTCGCCCCACCAAGATATTCAGATAACCGATACAACTGCTGATTAACGGGCGAGACTATGCCGCAGGCCTTCCTTTCGGGGTTAGGGGGTCAGACCACAGTCGTTTAAAAGCTAAGATAAACCAAAACCAGAGAAAGAGTAATGAGAGAGGCTTGTACTGGTAGCGTGCCCTGGGGTACAAGTGCAAGACTTATACCCACGTTAAGCGATGGGGTTGTCTTATACCACAGTATAGATCGTAAAATTATATCGCATTCTTAAGATACAAGGCCCACCACATCGAACCATTTGGTTCAGTTCAATCCTTTCGTTATCGTACGATAAAGAATGATTTCCCCACACACGTGTTCCCTTATTCCTATAATCCCGGGTTCTGAAATCGGGGCGTGAAAAAGCTCCATCTTAGGTATAGCACTGGAATGAGCGTTTTACTTTTTTTTACTTCTACTCAGCTTACGATCAGGCGGGGTGCAATCAAGTAGAGATTTATGAATCAAACATTTGAAAAAAGATCTTGTAGTCGGGTTAGGGTCTTCAGGTTAAATGAATAGATGTGATATTGATATAACATGTATTAGTCGAACAAACCAAGATTGACAGTACAGACATTTATAGTTACTACGAGAGTCACTATTTATTTCGGAGATCCAAAGAGATCCAAGCGAGTTGATACATTTGCATACTGCGCAATATTCCTACGAAGAATGCTAAATTAAAACAATTAGATCGAACTTTTATGGTAACAAAACCATATCGAAATTCAGACAAACGACACAACGCCATCTATCGAGGTATGAATAAAACTTTTGTTATAATCTGTAAAAGTAACCTCAAGACCACGGAGCTAAAATGTTAATTTAAAAATAAAACAGCGCATTTGAAACAAAGCTGCATGTGAATCGGGTGAAAAATACAATCGATTACGTATAAGTTTGATTGCACCTCAAATTCTCATACTGCTTTCGCTGTAATAATGTTCTGCGGTTTAAAACACATTGCAAATTGATTCAGATATATTCTTTGGTTTCTAACTGTATTTAGTATTAGAGCAGACTTAAATTTACTTGTAATGATGTTGGTTCTCATTCAAGTTAATAAATAGACTTTTCAGACATTACCATTATACTATAGTGAAATTTTATTTACTATTGACTTCAGTAATCCTGGTATCTTTCATACCTCGAAGTGAGGTTTATCTCCACGGTCTTGGTTACCATAGCAACGTCTATGGGATTCGTTACGGGTAGTCCTAAGAAGTCCCACAACCAGTCTTACTACAGAACTTCAATATCGTCAGTGGTTTGTGGAGGAGGTCAAATGGAACAGTCACTTCTCGGAAAATATCGAATTACGGCCGTTTCGTAGTTAGACTGACCTAAAACCTGACCCCAACTGAATTGGGGAAAAAATCGGAAGATAATGACTTTATTAATCCTAGTGACTGGGTGTATGGGATAAAGATCTTCTAGTCCCAAGCTAACTTCAAGTGTAACCTATACTTACTGATTTTTAATTTCCTCTCGACGTTGCCGTTTTGGTCAAACGGCAGTTGCTTCCGTAAAAGCAAAGATAAATCAATTCATAAGGAAAGAAGGTGCAGGAGAGTGGGCCTTGGGCTCCAAAATTAAGCTTTGGATGCAACTGGGTTTAGAGCTCAGATGATAATGAATAGTCCTAATTTTTTTTTTAATTCAACGTCCTACCTAGATTAAAATGGCCATTCCACCTCTCCTCTGCCTATCCTGATGTGAAAAGGCGTGAGGATATGTATGTAAAGATCATTTAATATAAGACAGTTGAACTAATAGACGTTTGACCATCAAAAAGACGGAGTAGTCCAAAATATTTCACTAGTAAAAGTAACTAAGTGATTTGAACTGCCAACCTTTTGGGCACCATACATTATATATAATGACACTGACCATAAAGAAATGTATTAGTGTGGTGGTACTTTACTCTAAAGTCACGATTATCTAATTACGCGTTTGAAAAATGACATACAATATATAAATATTGACGATGTTACGACAAATAGTTGCTGAAAAGTAGGTGTTGATAAGTATCTGACTACCCCTAAAACTTTCCGTAATAGTAGTCTGGAAACATGCTCAATAGACGGCAATAAACGTCCGTATTAAGTGGAACCAAAAATATATAAATGACGAAACATAAAACACTGAACTAATCACCATCATCATCATCATCACATTGGCGTCATTCCGGTTGCATGCAAGGCTTTCACTTTGAAGCTACCTCGGAGAGCGCGTTAAATCGTCGATCCCGTTTACCATACGAACATCTATGGTAGTCGTTACGGGTAGTGGGGGCCCTAAAAAGTCCAACAACTGGTCTAACTACAGATCTTCGATATCGCCAATGGGTTGTGGAGATCAGACGGCCGCTAGTTGACTGAAAAAACGGATGCCTACTGAGTTAGAAAAAGGTTCGAAGGATGATGAACCTTGGAGCTCGGGGTTCGCTTACTCCTTCTTCTATTGTTGGTTTGGCTTTTATGGGAGTGACTGCCGTTTGACCTCATAACCCCAAGAGCCTGCGCCAGAGCCTCGACCGTCAATCAACAGGTGTACCGGCTTTTAGATGAGGTTGGCTCAGCCCCAAAGATCTTGGTAAGGCCCGGTATATCCAATTACTAGGCTAGGTGTTATGCTAGGTCGTCTACACCCGGGACTACCGATCTCCATGATCGGGGCCTGAGGACGGCAGTTGGCCGACTCGTCGTCCTTACAGAAGCAGGCCGTGGCGGAGATGTGTCGTGTGTGTGTCCTACACACGCCTGCCTACTTACCGACGCGGGATAAAACCCGACCCCACCAGGCGAGGCCGCGCTGGCGGCCAAGGTCCGCCCGTAACCCTGAGGTTATCCTTTCGAGGGCTTATTCGGGGTGCCCGGCAATGGACACTTGGGCATGACGCCGGATTTCCGCACGTAAAAAAAGGCTAGGTGCTATTAAATCCGTGATTTAAAACTACTCTGCCTACCTCTTAGTGTGTATTCAAGTTTGAATATATAAATCTAGTGGGGCGGAAATCACACAGTGATTGTCAAACTTCGGGCCAAACTTAGATATTTTTGTTGCAGTATTTTTATTCAAAATTACAGACCTTAGGCTTTATGCATATTATTCGACGCGTCTTTATATATTGAGCAATAAATATGAAGAAAATGAAATCAAATCAAACGTCTTTGACGTCAAAAACACAAAAAAATGATTTTATATTTCAGTTTCTTTCAGAGTCTGGTTGTTTTATGTAAATATACAATATACGTATTGTCATTGTCACTCAAATGTCAAAGTCAAATACGCGTTACTCTGATAACTCGAAAGAAACTCACTTGTAAAAGTTTTTTAGATACAATTTGTATGGTAGGTACCCGAAACCTTGAACGTACAAACCCCAAAATCTAATCAGTTCTTCCCATTAACCAAACAAGATGATTGGCGAAAGATTTTTTAAATCGGATAAGTGGTTCTTGAGTTATTGCGTAAACAGACATCCAGACATCCAGACATCCAAACATCCAGACCAACAGACAGACCGATAAAAAGTGGGTGTAAGATTTTGTATTTTTTTTTTTTGCGTGATTTTAAGACTTCGGTGTTCACCTGGTTGGTGGCCCGAAGTAAAACTGTAACAAAAATCATTTTATTCAAATTTGCATATAAAATAACCGATATCCGTCAGACAGAATGTTAGATGCCACATGACCGTGAAATGTGCGACACATAAACACACATACAAACATACTAGAACAAACTGGTTCATACGTAACCTGTTCTTCTGTTTGTTTTATTGTATGGCTCAAGTTTTTAATCTGTATGAATTTCCAAATTGATTGAAAACGGCTTTTGGCGTTCGTACAAGTACTTAATTAATTTAAAAATAAGACGTTAAAACACGTTAGTTCTGGAGTTACTAATTTAAGAAACGTTCACACGGGGAATTTTTAATGGAAACCCAAGTTCGTTTCTGACCGTACAGAAACGAGCTGTCTGTCATACAGATCGGGGATATTGTAAGAGAAGGCCAGGTCAAGAGTACAGCAATCGGCGAGCATGAATGAAAACAATTATCAAAGTAGAAGCCACCAAGGGGTATGCCACGGGCATAGCAAGTTGCTAGCAAATAATGCTTGAGAAGGAGGTGGCGGGGCGCGTCCGAGAGAGACTCAGGTCTCTTTCGATCCGCAGAACCCGCAATACGCGGAGGCGACTCCGACGTCGAAGGTTACTCAACGGTCTCCGTCCTCCATAAGCGCAGACCTGAGGATGACAGGTGGAGTCACTGGCCACACTAGCAGAAGCAGGCCGGGGCGATGGCACGTTGCGTGCCCTCCCTTTTTCTGGGGGCTAGACGGGGACGGGGTAACAAACCCGAGGGAGCCTTCTCGAAACCGGAGATGGCCCTGAGCCAGTCGGGTGCAAGGGAAATGCCTTATGGGGCCACCTTACATTTCGGCATCTAAAGACCCAAGACAGCGTGCAATTTTAGTCGATTCAAGCCCGACATCACAGCCCTCGCTGGCCGGCAGGGGAGTATCCGAGGGGCATTTCCAAACGGAAATAAAAAGAGTCGTACAAGTGGAAATAGAGTGATTTCGGTGGCCTCACCGAGATCTTCGGGGCCCAATACAATCTGTAAGCTGGTAGGTACATCTGCCGATTGACGGACGAAGTTCTGGTGTAAACTTTCCTGTCGGTAGAAGGTCAGATGGCAGTGGCTCCCATGACAGCCGTATAAACCGAACTAAAAGAACATAACCTTAACATAACTGGCGAATCGTGGGTGTATAATACAACTCTGCCTACCCCTTCGGGGATACAGGCGAGAAGTTATGTTTATGTTTAAAAGAAGGATACAGCGTAAGTGGACTATGCGCTCCGAGATGAAAGTTCAAATGCAACTGGGAACAACGCTAAGGTGATTATGTTGCGACAGAAACTTCTCCTTATCCTGTGCTCCAAAGTACAAGCTTTGGATACGCACAGAATTGGTGCTTGGATCATGAATCTAGGCTTAAAGATTGACTAAGAATTAATCTTCATCCGAGTGCCAATCCTATTCGCATCCAAAGCTCGTATTTAGGAGCCCAGCGTTCGCTCTCCTGCTTCTACTTTCTACAGAAAGTCGGCACTAGAGTTTAGTTCGTCAATCAGCAGGTGCACTGACTAACAGGTGAGGTTGACTTCTTGGGCCTCGAAGATCTCAGTTGGTGTTTGGATAATGAATCTAGGCTCAAAGATTGAATAAGAATTAAATTAAGTTAATTCTGTTCTTATTGTGGTGAAAGCCGATAATGTTTTCCACACCTAAGAAGCACAGCAGAGACCAAACACATTAGCGCCACATAATGAAACTACAACGTTCACAACTAGAACGTGTGCATGTACATTTAAACATGGAATGACATTCTCGAACTTAAGAATACATGTTCTCTCCATAGCGGCACTACCAAAGGCCGGTTCAAAATCGATTGGATCAATAAAAACTGCTTGCACTTAAAACTTGAACCAAAACCAGTTCATCTGAAGCCGTGGAATTTTGCCATCTTGGTCTTTTTGCCGCCACACTCCTAAAAATAGCAATACCATGAGCTCATTGCCACGTAACCGCCATGTTGGATCATCGTTAATTTAAATATTTTCAAGTAGGTAATTATCCAATTCATTGAATAATTATTGAAATAAAATTATAGTAATGAATTAATTATTTATTTTTTCGTACAAAGTTAATGTAAATGCTATTATTGACAATATTAAGGATATATTTAGATCGGAAAAAGAGAACATCTAGGACTTCGATAACATGACATAGGATAAGTCTGGGGGTGACGCTAAAGCCATCTACCGTAATTTTGCGAACTAAGCAAACAATGAATGAAGTTACAACCATTTTTAAACATTGTTTTTTGATTACTCCGCCACCTGGTAGGTCTTGGTGGGGGTCCCATCCATAAATGGTTCCATATAAATCTATAATAATGTTGGTGAATAATAAAGAGTTATCTATCTATTAATAACTGTCTATGTCTAAAGTGTGCCAAAGCTTAATTTATTTGTCAAGTTATGAAACAAGTGGCATAATTCCGCAGCTTACCCGACAAGGAATGTCGCGCGCGCACCGAACAGGTCTGGTTCAGACAATGCCATTTTGAATTTTAATCATAAATCATTGCAGTAATATATTCTGTAGGCACATATTATATTTAGTAATACTTACTGGAGTTAGGCTGCTGTTTCCTGTAACATTTCATTACAATTATTGGCTTTAACATGCCTAACAGGTTGACAGCAATAGGCTCGCCCGCTATTACATTTTAATAAGCTGATGGAATGTATACTACGTCTCTGTCTAACTCTCGGAGATACGGGCGTGAGTGTAGCGTATTTTTAATTGAATCTACAGTTTCAGTACCCTTTTTATTTATATTTTTTTCGTGCGGAAATCCCTTCGGATACCCCCCCGCGTGCCAGCGGGGGCGGTTATGTCGGGCTTGAACCGACTAAAACCGCACGCCGTCTCGTTTCTACAGACGCCGGGGACTTTCAGTACCCATACGAAATCAAGAGTTAATACGAGTCTGACTTCCCAGGTTTCTGATCCCAGCCTAGCTCGTTGTAAAATGAGGCTACGTTCGGATGTTAATGACTCGGTTTAGTAGCTCGGTAAAGTTTTTTAACAGATAAACAGATAGATACTTAATATTCTGCATTAAACTGGGAAAAGCAACAAGATTCCAAAAAGAAAACAATTGCATTTTCTGAATTGAATGACAGTATGGCTTACAGTTCAGAGCCCGGGGTCCACTCGCCTAGACCTCGATTATTGGCTCATCTTTACTCTTATGGGAACAACTGCCATCTGACTCCCAAAGCCCTAGAGGAAACTCGTCCGTTGGCTCGAGCCCGGAGATTTTGGTCAGGCTCCATACGCCTTTCTAGCTTATTAAAGCATTATTTAAAAATAATGCTTTAATAACACACGATAGCCCAGTGGCGTACGTAACGGACTGCTGAGACGAGGTCTCGAGTTCGATCCCCAGTCGCCCCGGGCACACACCTCTGACTTTTCGTAGTTATGTGTGCATTAATAAATGTTAATTATCGTTCGCTTAATAATGTGCCCGGTAGATGGCAATAGGCTCGCCCCCTATTACATTGGGACCTTAACATAACTGGCGAATCGTGGGTGTGTAATACACCTCTGCTTACCCCTTCGGGGATACAGGCGTGAAGTTATGTTATGTTATGTTTTGTTAAAAAAAATTAGTAAATTGCGGTTTTCGATTTATGGCGTATTAAAAAAAACTACTTAATAGATCTGGTTCAAACCAATTTTCGGTGGAAGTTGATATGGTAAACATGGTACATCATATATTTTTTTTAGTTTTATCATTCTTTTATTTTAGAAGTTACAGGGAGGGGGGGGGGAGAGGTCCACATTTTACCACTTTGGAAGTGTCTCTCGCGCTAACTATTCAGTTAAGAAAAAATGATATTAGAAACCGCAATATCATTTTTGAAGACCTATCCATAGATCCACACATATGGGCGTGATGAAAATTAATTAAGTAATTAATTTAAAAAAAAAATTAGAGTTTCAGTTCTAAGTATGGGGAACTCCAACAATTTATTGTTTTTATTCTATTTTTGTGTGAAAATCTTATTGCGGTTCACAGAATGCATCTACTTACAAAGTTACCAGCAATACAACACAGCATAGTTCTTATAGTTTCGAAAAAAGTGGCTATGACATACGGACGGACAGACAGACAGACATGACGAATCTAAAAGGGTTCTGTTGACATTTGGCTACGGAACCCTAAAAAGTAGTTAACAAATTACACGGTTACAAACTTTCTCACCAACAATTAAACTGAAATATATAGGTTACATTCAAATTCATAATTTCACGGCTTAATTATTGGTTTTTAGAATAAACTGACCTATGAGCTCAAATCAAGAAAAGTGAGAAACAAGTTTTTGTAGGTTAGAAAACAAACCAATCATAATTATCATCAGGATACGTAAAAATCGTGACAAAAAAATTGGGGCGCTCTTGAATAAGATATTTCTTGGGTCCATATTGACTCACCTAAAGTTCTTTATCCGAAATTGTTCTTCCTAACGATTTGTAATCCGAATGATCACTCCTCCTAAACTAAAGTTTTTATTCATACTATTTGTAGTGCTACCGTCGATGTTCATAACACTCATGTTTCCGAAAATTGTTATCAATAAAATCGTTAACATACAATATTAAAGCTCCTACTGTTTTTTATCCTAACGTTTTTATCCCTAAACATAATTACCATAATATTGTCATTAATACTCGGAAAGAAATATTTACCGAGTAATTGGCACTTCGCCGGCCGCTGCCGCGGCACGCTCGCTTCGCTCGCTCGACTCGTGCGTTGTGGTCACAGTTCTAACCTAACCTAAACCAACGTCTATAAATAGTACCGTGGTATAAGGTGGGTAAAGTGCTACTTGTACCGTGGTACTGTTATACTTATATGTTATACATGTTATGTGAAAATAACTAAATAACTGAAACTGGAAAAGTTACGCAAAATTAATGTATATAATACTGATTATTATTAATAAAAATAAATCTAAACAAAAATATGACTTTCAATAATAGTGTAAAAGATGGTTATGTTGAAAAAATATAGGAAAAGAAATAATAGTATAATAGATGTTTATTGCTACCGACATTATGAAGTTGAATGATTCGGAATTAAAACATTATAGACAGAGTAGTTAGGAATTGTGATTGTTAGGATGAAAAATGTTAGGAAGAACATTTTCGTAGTTCAAATTTTCGGAGTTGAAAATTTAGGTGAACTTTGGCGCACCCATATTTCTTACGTGGCTGTGTTATGCTATATTACTTCGCGTTACTCACATGCAGCTACATCCCGCCTCGCCCAACATCAGGGAGAGGCGGCAAGATAGCCCGGGGAGGTGGGCAATATTCATTAGGACAATTGACAAAAGAACCGCTGGACTATTTGGGCATTGTCGAGCAAGACCGCGCTTTGCATCTTGGCCGTCAAGCAATTTCCACTAATTTCAAGCCTCTCAAAATGTACTAAGAAGTTCCTTTGGACCTAACCATTGGTTGATATGACAACTGGAACTATTTCTGTGTTGTTATTTCTTTTCACGTGTGGGCCATTCATTTCATAAATTTTTCCTGGTCCTCCTTAACAGTGGCGAGCATGTGAAAGCTGGTCTCATCACCATTCATGCACGCCGGGCATTTGGGGTCGATTTTCACGCCTATCAGAGTCAGGTGACTGTTCAGTCGACAGTGTTCTCATAATAACACAAAACATATCTACAGACATACTCATGAACATATCTAGGAACACACGTTATATGATACATTGTAGTTAAGTATGTTTTGCCTTACATACCTTTTTTTTTTTTTTTTTTTTTTATCGTGCGGAAAACTTCAGGAGATTCCTATTCATCATAATTCCAGCGCTAATCCCGGTTGCAACCAAACCCTGTACTTTGGAGCCCAGGGTCCGCCTTCTTACTCTTTCTTCTCCTTTCCATATGACTTTAAATCTTTCCTTCCAGTTTTTCGGGAGCGCCTTCCGCCTGTCCCTTTTTTCCGGGGGGGAATTTCCTCCCTCCCTCGACGGCCAGCGAGGGTGGTTATGTCGTACTCGAACCGACTAAAACCGAACGCCGTCTCGGGTCTTCAGATGTAAGGTGGCAAATAAAACAATTTCCTCACACCCCGACTGACACAGAACCATCTCCGGTTTCGAGATGGCCACCTCGAGTTTGGGAATTCAGAAAAGCTGGGGCCTGCTTTGGCTAGGGTGACAGGTGGATCCATCTGTGACCCCCAAGCCTGCACTCATTGAGGACTGAGGTCGTTGAACGACCTCCGACGTCTGACTCGGCTCCAGACCGTCGTCCATTTTAATCCGCAGGCAGACATTTGGTGGGCCTAAAAAGTTAGTTTTAAAATAAGTGACACCTAATACATACATACAGTCAGGCCTCTTTGCCAATGGGCAGGCAGAGGCTACTGTTATTTTTTAATATAAAACTATATACACAAGAAAATGTACAAAGGCGAACTTAATGCTATGGCATTATTTGCCAGTGAGCCTTAGGGTTGTTGATGTTTCCACTTGCTACGACCCTGGCATCCACCTTTCACTTCTTCTCCTTTCATAATTGTTTTCATACACGCTCACTGACTATAAGTTACGATATAAGACCTTTATATGATTCAACATAGGCGTGATGAGAGAGCTTTCAATGTACGTTTCGATGTCACCTGACGTAGTGTTGCAATGTTTCATGTAAATTGGCTGACGACATTTTATATGATCTATTTTATATCAGGGTCAGCGCTTTGTTTTGTCTTTTATCTGTGAATAAAAGGTGTAACCTATCATAAAAGCTTAAAGCCTCTTGAGGTCTCATTTACTTTCTATTTATTCCCGAGACAAGAAGAAGCCTACGTGTTCTGTACTCCAGATTACGCCTGTGTGGCTATTGGTTATCGCGAACAAACTTAGCCTATGTCCTTTCCCAAGGTCTAGTCCATGTCTTTACCAAATTTAACCAAAATTAGTTGAGTGGTTTAGGCGGAAATGCGTAACAGATAGATAGACAGAGTTACTTTCGTATTGAGTTTTCGCATTTTTTCAGCAACAACTGTGCAGTTGTTCATGCATGATTGAATAAGAAACATCCACCCATCTTTTTACTAACCAAAAAAACAGGCAGGATTTCTAAATAATATGATGATATAATGAAAATTCAGGTCGTCAATATATCCCCTGCCTACCCCTGGGAGAGAATACAGGTATTAGTACAAAGAACAGTTTTAGGTTGCAAATATGCAGACTAACAGCCTTATTAAAGAGGTATATAGGCACCAATTGCTACAATTATTATTATTTTGGGAAACTTTAAATGTGATACAGTTATTAGCATCAATCAATCAATTAGCCTATTGCAATCCCCTGCTGGACATGGGCCTCTACCATTGTACATAGGCCTCTCCCTTAACTACATTTAAATTCATGATCTACATTACTAGAATCTTACATATATATTCTGATACTTTTCTATCTCCGGGGTAGGCAGAGACAACAGTCCGCCATTTGATTCTGGCTTTCGAATAAGCAAGAGGGCGGTGCCTGGGCTCCAAAGTGCGCGTTGGGTACGATTGGGATTGGTGCTCGGATAATGACAATAATTAAAACAAGTGGGATTAATAAAGAAAAACTTTTTAAAAACATGCTTATGTTTTTAAAATATACTAATATATATAAAAAGAACTAAAATTTTCAAATCAAACAAGCCGAAACTCGATGGGATTCCGTCGTTTCATTACAGAGGTGCTATGACCAGCTCCTTCATGAGACCCTGGTTACGTTGAAAGACAAATTACTCATCAAGACGATTCAAACGAGCCCAAACTAGATAAGGTTGTGTCGTGTCATTGTAAAGTTCATATAGCCACCTTCCAACTCCATCGTCAGATAAGCACCATATCATAAGATTGCATTGTCATGCGATTTACATAATGTATGCAAAATTTCTACCTAACTGGGAAATGGATCAAATTTAATTTGCAAGATTTGATGACAAACATCGGGACAGGTGAAGCTAAATAAAAGCTTATAAGAAAGACAAAATACCATATTATAGCTTGCTTTTAGTTACAAAAGCAAAGAAAAAAAGCGGCCAAGTGCGAGTCGGACTCGCCCATTAATGGGTTCCGTAGCAGCAAGTAACATAATAATGTTTTCTTTTAATTTTATATTGGAGTTTATTGAATGAAAGGTAAATTGCGTTTTACGATTTATGACGTATTAAAAAAAACTATTTACTAGATCTCGTTCAAACCAATTTTCGTTGGAAGTTTACATGGTAATGTACATCATATATTTTTTTTTGTTTTATCATTCTCTTATTTTAGAAGTTACAGGGACGGACGGACACATTTTACCACTTTGGAAGTGTCTCTTGTGCAAACTATTCAGTTTAGAAAAAAATTATATTAGAAACCTCACTATCATTTTTCAAGACCTATAGATACTACTCACGTATAGGTTTGATGAAAAAAAATGTTGAGTTTCAGTTCTTAGTATGGGGACCCCCAAAATTTATTGTTTTTTTTTCTATTTTTGTATGAAAATCTTAATGCGGTTCACAGAATACATCTACTTACCAAGTTTCAACAGCGTAGTTCTTATAGTTTCGGAAAAAAGTGGCTGTGACATACGGACGGACAGACAGACAGACATGACAAATCTATAAGGGTTCCGTTTTTTGCCATTTGGTAACGGAACCCTAAAAAGTGTTTGTCTCATTATTCATTAACAGGGAATAATGTTCAATGTCACAAGATAATTTCATTTATTACTATATTTGTGGTGCAACGCTTACAGCAATACAACACCTAAAATTACTAAACAGAAATACTGATATTAATTTTGAGTGAAAAAGTGTAGCCATGAGCTTTTATTGCCAAGTACTTAAGACTGCCTTAGCTCATTTTACTTCAATCCTCCAGATTAAATTGATAGAGTTAACGAGAATATTAAAAATTAAATAAAAGTACTAAGTATAAAATAGAAAGTAATTAAACACGTATTTTAACACTTCAAATTATTAAATGAAGTCAATATTTAAGAACAGCCTTGTAGTGAAAATTATCTGATTATGTATGTATCTATCTGTATGTGTGCGCACGTGTGTGCACAGACAGTCACACATCATACACACATAAACGATCACACTAACACACTATACAGGGTATTTGTGAGTATATGGCTATATCTGTTGTTTAACCGCTTGTACGGCGTGATACTATTAAATCTATAGATTGGCTGTATTATTTAATGCTATTTATTAGTAGTGGGTGTATAAACCACTTACTCTCCTAGTCTTTAATATAAAAATAATTAAAAAACATCAATAATGATTATGAAGTAAACGTTATTACTCTTTGAAATTAAGCCAATATCAATTACACCTTGCGAATTTACAACATCGTCTATCTCAATAGGTAATAGGCTGCCAATAGACTATTTAAATTAGCATCCACTCAATCGAATGAAACTGAGCTTAGTACAGTTACCATCAAAAGTAGCATAACATTTTCAAGACACTGATCGCCTTAAATCAAATTCGTCAATCAATTAGCCTATTGCACTCCACTGCTGGACATAGACCTCTACTAATGTGAGCTACAGCACCCGATCCTCCGCCTTCCGCACCCAGTCTATCCCAGCTACCTTTTCAGGATGTGAGACTATTTGGCTAGGCGACGTCCCAACTTTTCTAGTCTGCTCGTTTGCTCCAACGGCTATTGATCCTTCGGCAGATATTCTGCGAGCTATGTTGGTAACTTCAGTTTTATGTTTAATTTTTTTTATTTGACTCTAAACTCATTCATAAAAATTTAAACAAAACATAAAATAGGTACATTAAATAGAGGGGTGTGTGTTGGGTAACCTCCTCGAGTGTCGCTCCGATTCCGATCCCGCTGCAGTCCGGGGGGAACGGAATCGGAGCGGCCGGTACACCCTGGGCGGCGGTCAATGGCTTCCCCTTCACCCCTTCATAGGGTTGGCATTGATCCTCGGCCAATACCCAACGTGGCGGGAACACATCGCTCTCCGTACTCCTCTGCTTTCAGAGGAGACAGGATGAGCGATGCTGTTAGTGGTGAGATGGCCCAGGGTCAGCCGGGGTGCGAGGGATATGCTCTATGGGTAACCTTACACCCCGGCGTCTGAAGACCCGAGACGGCGTGCGGTTTTAGTCGGTGCAAGCCCGACATAACCGCCCCCGCTGGCCGGCGGGGGAGTATCCGAAGGGATTTCCGCACGATAAAAAAAAAAAAAAAGGTACATTAAATACAGATGGAGATGGCCCAGGGTCAGTCGGGGTGCGAGGGATATGCTCTATGGGCAACCTTACACCCCGGCGTCTGTAGACCCGAGACGGCGTGCGGTTTTAGTCGGTTCAAGCCCGACATAACCGCCCCCGCTGGCCGGCGGGGGGGTATCCGAAGGGATTTCCGCACGAAAAAAAAAAGTACATTAAATATGTCCTCTAAAGATTACAAAAATACCTATACGGTTATACGGTTATGAATTGGTTTATTTCAATGATACGATCGTTTGTAAATTTGTTAGTATTCAGCAACTTTTGATGGCGACTGTACAATATTTTATGAATAAATCTACTAACATTTCACAACAGATTCTCATTAATATCTGCCACATACCTTGTCTCGGAGGCTGGCTTACCCAACATTGTTTAGATTGGCCATTGATTGCTGAATAAGATCAAATTTGCTTTGATTCAATTTGATTTATTGTGTGTAATGTACAAGGCTGTAGACAAGTGGATTTTTTTTATGATGAGAAAAATGAGTGTGAAATTATTATGGTACAAATAATTACGAATAAGATATTTTGTTCTTTTTGTCTTTATTATTTTAAAAGACTTCCATACAATCGTATATGCCAGTACAATCTTACGGTCTTTTTGTTAATGGTCATGCCACTTCCACCGGGTTATGGTAAGAGGGATGACTGAGGGATAAAAACTGCATGGCTTGACGTCGTAAAGTGGAACATGCGTGCGACCGCCTATCTAATACGTGCCGTCCGCTGCGTTGAGCGTACGTTAGGCGAGATGCCTGTCACACGATTTGATCGCAACATGACACGTCGCGTGCACACGCTACTGGCGCACGTTCGATGCAGTGGACGGCCTCACGTATTTCTCTATCAAGTGTAAGACACCTTCTTAAGTAATTATGAATAAAATTCAATGAAATAATTAGACATTCTGCAGTCACAGGGTAACGTGTTAGTCACAAATATAGATTGTACCGAGACACATACAAGGGAATAAATTCTTAGGTTCAAAGACCGCCATAATGCAGTTGCAGTGACAAAATGTTTATCGCTTGCGTGCACATGACTAGTTTGTCTTTCTGTTTAGTTTAAAAGTTTCTCCAAACGATAAATTTCTTGATTTTCTTTATGGTGGTTTTATCGCTATAGTAAGGCAAAGTTTTAATGTCTCATCTTTCTTTAAATATTGTAGGATTTTTCTGATCCAATCATTGATTCTGAAATAAGGAGTTGTAGCGAGCCAAGGTTTCGAGGTGAGAGCCTCGGATGTAAACGGGTGACATCGTTGAGATGATCATGAAGATTCAAAAATATTTCTTAATAATTCTTATGGCTGAAAAGCCGTGAAAGCTTTTAGACATGCGTTGCTCCAACTGATTACGTACCCTCTTAGGCCTGAATTAATATTATACAAGAATGAAATAAACAAGTTGAATTCCTGAGACGAGCTCAGCCGAATATAAGGGATTTTCGATTTTGCAATTATTATTTTTTTGCGATTTTTTCTTTATCCAGCATGAATCTATTACCGAAAACAGCAACTGGATAGCACTCATCTCCTTCATACCCAAAACCGTGACAGAAAATTGGCAACGACGACGTCGACGACGTCGACGATAACTCGATAGCAATAGGGCTTTTCTAAAGAAATTCCCTAAAAACCCGACTGACGTCGAAAATACCAAAATAAGTTTGATAGCAGGCGATACTCAATTGCAAATCATATACTGAAAGAAAATTAATGGGTCCCGCCTGCTTTAAAAGTTGTTTTGGTATTTTATTTAATATTTTTGGGTTATAACATAAATATATTTTTGTTATCTTCTATTTTCCTTCATTTTGATACCCAACTCAATAGAGTAGGGTATCAAAATGAAGGATTTGAGTGAAAATATTTTTTTAAATATATATATTTTAGCGCCACAAATCCACCCTATAGTTTTTCTTCGAATTTTATATACATACCACTCAGGAGATGAATATCTTTCATTTGAGACCTCATTCATCGAAATCCGACAAGCCGTTAGGCCTATAGAAGTAATCAAAGAAAACTACATACATAAACACAAACGCGCGAAAAACATTACCTTCGCTGGCGCAGTGGGATAATAACGTTCGGAAGTTGAATAGCTTTCATTTAAGACCTCATTCATTGAAATCCGGCAAGCCGTTAGGCTTAAGATGGGAACCAAGAAAACTACATACATACATACATACGCGAGAAAAACCTAACCCCCGCTGGCGCAGTCGGGTAAAAAAATAATTATGTATCTTTGTTTATCCGAGCGCCAATCTTGTTTGCATCCAAAGCTTACAGTTTGGAGCCCTAGGTTCGTTCTCCCACTCCTTCCATGATTTCGTTTGGTTAACTTTTAGGTAGGGTAGGCCTATGTTCAGCAGTGGACTTCCTACATGATGATACAAACACTTGACAAATAATGTACTAAAACCCTCTATCCATTTGTGAAAACAGCATGAAAATCTGTACAGTAGTTTTTGTGTTTGTAGTACACTTTGTACACTTTGTACAGTAGACTTTCTTTTATAATATGTAGTGATTGGTATATCGGCTTTTCCCTAAGCGACTACCGTCTGAACTCCCAAACCATCCAAACTCGGGGAGAGGAAAACCTGCGCCGGAGGCTCTTCCGTTATTTAGGAAGTGCACCAACAAGCAAGTGAGGTTGTCTTGGGCCCCAAAAGTGTTGATAGGGCCATGTATAACCGTTGCTGTTTTTTATAATAGCCAGATACATATGATCCGTCAATGCATATATAGCTTGCTATTATAATAAAAAGCTTTTGAATCAAACCAGGTCAAGTCCACCACCGACAGTAAATCTTACAAGAGCAATGACATTAAATAGCATTACTGTATTCAATCCTATTGTGTATCCATTCTTATCTTGACCAAATATGATATTCAATGTCAAATGTCCAAATGTATTGAAGGCTGAATTAAATGAAGACATCTTGTTCATTCAAGCAGATCTAGATAGTAATTGATTGATGGTTGAAGTTGGATTAAGCGCTTGAGTAGGTCCGGTGGGTTCGGATTTATCAATCGCATCGGTATTTGCTTAGTTTTCTTGCAATTGTATTGCGTAATGGAGATTTAGTACGACCTTATAGGCCAGATATTTGAACTATGAAAGATGAGACGAAACTTTTTATTGAATAATGATTATCGTTTTATGAACTTGTAGGAAAAATACAATAGACTTTAGTTTCATTACAACAATGGATCATCTTGAGACAATCTCTGTATTCCGTTTTAAAACGCTCATAAATTCTTTATCTCTGTGCCTTTTCTCAACCCAGTTGGAATCGGCTTTCAATGTAACTATGAAACAGCCCAAATTCGATATTTTCCGTGAAGCAACCGCCATGGCTGATAAACTTTTGAGGGTTCTTACCCGTAACGAATACCATAGATGTTCGTATAGCAACTGTGCTCCGGAGAACCTTCGTGCTTTGGAAGGCTCGAAGGGGTCTCACTGTATTAAGAATAGTCCCCGATCCTAAGACTAACCTGACTAGTATTGCTTAACCTTGCAAAAATTGCTCATAAAGTATATTCATAATTAAAATATACTTACGTCACCGTACATTCCCATGTTTTGTTATCTATATATTTTGTCACTCAGACGACAATCCTATCCATCAATCTATCCGTTAGTAGCAAAAGATAAGAAATCATTGTAAGAGTATGTTGAAAGGGGATATCGTCTTTACTTAAGGATTGAGAGTGTTAAAGAAATAGCCTGAAAACTCAGGATTCAGGATCATCTTTCTCTGACTCTTACTTATCTGATTATTCTCGAAATAGGTTACTCGAATTAGGTTATAGCACCATTAGTTCTTTAAATAAATCTTCTTGCTCGTCTCAATTGGTCATAAATTAATGAAAGAAGACTTAATCATGCCGACTTAATACTATTTTTTCTGCAGGGGCAATCAGCAACGCTGGAAAGTATCAGGACGTCTCTATTGGCCAAGTTTCCATCAATGCAGACTCCGTCACAAGAAGTGGTCTACGACACTCTAGCCCAGCTGATGCAAGAAAGAAAAATTTATCAAACATCGAGAGGATTTTTCATAGTCACACCTGAGTAAGTTTGTAAAGAATTTATAACTAGATTCTAAAGAACGTTTTTATATTTATGGCAAAAATTGGAACCTTACTGATCGTTGTAATTTATAAGTTAAGACTTTAATATTTTATTGCACACAAGACGTCGGACACGGATCTTTTTTTTTTTTTTTTTTTTACACGATGTTAATGCATAGATTTATAAAAAATACAGTGGTTCCATATTTCACTCAATTTCTACAATCATTAAAATAGGTTGATGATGTCTTCTACATTGCTTGAGATGAACCAACGAAAACAAGGCTTTAGGTGGCTCATTTGGACTGAGGATTCTACAGTATAAGACCGTAGTCGCGTGTTCTCGTCCTGAAAATTTATGAAATTGTTCTGTTTAAATACCCTTTTTTTTTTCGTGCGGAAATCCCTTCGGATACCCCCCCGCGTGCCAGCGGGGGCGGTTATTTCGGGCTTGAACCGACTAAAACCGCACGCCGTCTCGGGTCTACAGACGCCGGGGTGTAACGTTGCCCATAGAGCATATCCCTCGCACCCCGACTGACCCTGGGCCATCTCCGGTTTCGAGATGGCCCCCTCGGGTTTGGGAACCACGGTGTCCCCGTCTTGCCCCGGTTTGGGGGAGGGGCGCTAGTCGCCCCACCGTCCCGGCCTGCTTCTGCTGGGGTGACAGGCAGCCTCACGTGCCACCCCCAGGCCTGCGCTCATGGAGGACGGAGGTCGTTGAGCGACCTCCGGCGCCTGAGTCGCCTGCGATGTTTAAATACCCTCGGATATGTACAATATGTACATAGTTTTGGTCCAAATTTTTCAGTAATTTTTTAACAAAAGCTATTTATATTAAATTTAGATAAGAATATACCTAGCCTACCATCTTAATTAAAATCATCGATATTAGACGGTTATGAGATATTTCATTCTATAAAGAAAAATTAAGATACTTCAGAAATTAAATTATCTCCTCAGCACGATTCCGTCTTATCATCATCATCGACCTATTCTAGTCGACTGCTGGACATAGGTCTCCCCCAATGAGCGCCATAGCGCCCTGTCTTCAGCTTGCCGCATCCAGCATCTGCCCGCAGTCTTTCGCAGATTATCATCCCACCTGGCCGGAGGGCGTCCTACTCCGTCTTATAGTTGCGATAAAAGATACGCTAAAACGACGCTAGGGCGACAGTATACGGCTACCATCAGTGGTGCGAAAGCACATCAACTCTACGTACAGTTGTGAAAATTAGTTTTCGAGCAAAGTAATTTATATTTCTTTACAAAATAATGTCTCACTACTTATTAGTCTCTGTATCAATAATTTTAAATGTTGATTAAAATAAAATATATAATTTGTATGCGGATTTTTAATTTTCAAATTTGTACAATCACCATCTAGTTTGACGTTGTCTGTATGTTAATGCGACTGATTGTTTTCTCGACAAATGAAAGGGCGGAGGAACTTTTGAGCTAACACTAAAATACATGTGAAATTTATTAAAGTATTGCTGCGCTTATTGGTAAAATATAACAAGAAGCCTATTATTCACCGTAATATAAGGATTGATCTAAATACAATATTTATATTTACCTAATTTAATCAGTCCAGTAATGGATGCTAAAATCCTTGCAGTCAAAACACATTCGATAAATCGTTACCAGTCTAAAACAGACCATACCGAGTACTCAATATTGAATAAATCTTATAGAACATGACTCACATCGCCATTTTAGTATGATATCGTCGACCCTAAGTGCCTACGTTATACAAAATTGGACACGATCTGCATTCACAGAACCAATTTTGGAAACAAACTTGACACTACACGCATTTCAAATGTGGAGTCAAACCAATTTAAGAGTTCAATATCTGTGACTAATTTAATGGGTCTCCACCAAGATTTTCGTCGATGTTCAAGTCAACTTCACTTGCAAATCAGTACACCAATTGACGGACAAGACTCTGGCACTGACTTCTCTTAGGGTCATGGGGACGGCAGTCGCCTTCGTTAAAGTTAAAATAAACCAAATTTTGGAAAGGGGAGTGACAGACCAGACACCGGGCTATAAAATACAAGCTTTGGATCCAATCAGGATTGGCGCTGTGATGAAGAACATCTATGACTAATTTAATATCCATAGATCCTAAATACTAGATCGTTTAATACTTTATTGTTCTCAAACAACCGTCATATCATCTTGCACGAATCTATTGGACATGCTCCTTCTTTTTACGATGTTCATAAAACGTTTCGACATAGCCCGTATAACAAATTCGCATCGCCATAGAATAAATTTGAACCTAGTTGAAGACTCCATGCTTCATTACTTAAACGCAGTAGGGATTTTTGTAATGATAACTAACTATTTTCCTCAATTAGCGTTATAAACCACGGTTCATGGTTATTTTGCATTCAAGACTAGCTATTGGTGACCAGCCTCACACAAGTTCCAATTTTCCTTCACATACCTAGGTAATTATGAAATCTTATCCAGACAATTATGAAAACAACAAAAAAACAAAATTCTAGTCGATGAAGCCGATTCTCACTTGTTTAGGTGAAAAGAGTCGTATTTTATATGTGATTGTGCATTGTGCATCCTTGCGATACATTTTGCACTTGTATTGCCTCAGAACAAAATAAAGATATCGTTTATATCGATGTGTCTGTTAATAATATTGTGCGAATAAGAAAGAAAGAATTCATTTGACTAGAATAAATGGAAGATAAAACCCATTGCACTGAATCCAGATGAATTAGGAATAATAAGAATAATAGAGCAGGCGAATTATAATTGCCTATAGAAGTAATGATTTTCACACATGTTTCACGTGTATGTAAGTGTCATATTATAATGTTGTGTGCAGTACATAAGTACGTGTTAATTCTTGAGGGCAATTGGTTATTACCTTTCCGATTCATAATTATCTACCGTAGTCAATAGTTTTTTTTATGAAGACAAGGTTGAGGGCATTAGTGGCATAAGTTTTTTTTTTGACTACGCGTTAAATTTGACCTTTATCTTTAAGTACATTATTATAGGTAATATTTCAAATAATTTATTAGAGACTGATGTCTAATTTATAAATATTATTATTATGATAAATATTGATGATAAACAAGTATTTAATTTGATAGTCAATCTTTGGTAGTAAAACTATGTGTTGTCCTTCGATGCATGAATCTTAAAACTATTGATATACAATACAACTATGATGTTAATATGAAAAAACATACACATACAAGTGTCAAACTATGTTTGTTTTCGGATATAATAGTCAAATTAGAAAGAAAAAAAGAAACATAAGAAACAGAACAGGATTTGTTGGATATTGGGTACCTTTTTTTTTTTTTTTTATCGTGCGGAAATCCCTTCGGATACTCCCCCGCGTGCCAGCGGGGGCGGTTATGTCGGGCTTGAACCGACTAAAACCGCACGCCGTCTCGGGTCTACAGACGCCGGGGTGCAAGGTTGTCCATAGAGCATATCCCTCGCACCCCGACTGACCCTGGGCCATCTCCGGTTTCGAGATGGCCCCCTCGGGTTTGGGAACCACGGTGTCCCCGTCCTGCCCCGGTTTGGGGGAGGGGTGCTAGTCGCCCCACCGTCCCGGCCTGCTTCTGCTGGGGTGACAGGTGGCCTCACCCGCCACCCCCAGGCCTGCGCTCATGGAGGACGGAGGTCGTTAAGCGATGGATATTGGATACCTCATAAAACGCTACTAAAAATTTGTTAATAATTGCTAATTTGTTAGTAATATAGATATCAATGGTTGAATAGCATTACTTTATCGTGTGTTCACATAGTGGAAAGGCCATTCTTCGAAATAATGCTATGGTTTTTTCAAGCATCCAAGGACTAAAATATAGCACTTATCACAGCATGCCATTAAAACAGCGTAAAATGTTGTCCATTTTTTTTATTTATTTACAGAATATAACACATAGGTACATTCTACACATGGGCAAACGTTAAACCACTAACAGCCTGTTTCAATAATCTATCTATCCTTTACCAGCAGTTAAAATAGTTACCATTAGTATCTATCGGGGATTTTTCTGTTTCAATAAACAAAGATAAGCAGAAAATGACTTTGATAATATTGAAACCGCAGTTACAGTTACATTAATGTTGACTGTTTATTTGGGATAGCTTCTACCTTTAACTGTAGGTAGATTATTGAGACTGGCTGTAAGAGTTCGTCTGGTATATAAATTCTAGTTTATTTTAGAGAAAATATGTTACTATTTTTAAAGTATAGTATATATATAGTATATGTATATACACTTAATGTACCATATTTCTCATGTAGTTTGCTAATATTTTACAGTAGAAATTTGATTTAAATCGCCGTGTCAGAAACTGACGTAATGACCAATCTACGAAATAATTAAGTCGCTATCAAATTGATAAACCCAGCCACCAAGACGTTATAATGAAGGCAAAAACGATCACCATTGAATTGTTTGATGGTCAAATCTGGGGACAATGATCACAAAGCTGTACAATCAAAAGAGAACTTTATTATAAAGTAGATAGATATAAAATTAGGAAACTGGGAACCTTAGACTATTCTACCTAATCAATTCTTAAATTTTGTAGCAAAAAAGCGTAAAAAGATTTAGGCAACATAAAAATTATACCTAACGGATTATTACAACGCATCGCTTGTCTATTAGGTTTTGGATTATGTCAAATTAAAAGAAAATTCAATGTTTCAAGTTAGTTATTATGGTGAATAATCAAAATAACCAATTATGGTAATTCTAACACATGTGACGTTTTCATAACTCAGTGTTATAATTTCCTCTAAGATTTCGACACATTAATCTACTAATAACTTAAAACAAACATAACTCATTTGTTACGGAACGGGTGCCCCTTTTTTCGTTTAACATTTTCTATCCTAATGTCGAATGGCATAAAATGTTTAGCATAATAGTCACTTCGCATAATGGTTTTTTGGCATAATGGTCTTTACGCATAACGTATTCTTTGGCATAATTATCAATTTCCCTAATTGTCTTGACCATAACTTTGTTATCTATAAATTTTAAAGTCATAATAATCTTAACGCATAAATGAAACAAATATTGGTTTAGGTTAAATAAAAGTTAGGTAGGTTAGGGGCCATCTCGAACCCGAGGGGGCCATCTCGAAACCGGAGATGGCCCAGGGTCAGTCGGGGTGCGAGGGATATGCTCTATGGGCAACCTTACACCCTGGCGTCTGTAGACCCGAGACGGCGTGCGGTTTTAGTCGGTTCAAGCCCGACATAACCGCCCCCGCTGGCACGCGGGGGGGTATCCGAAGGGATTTCCGCACGATAAAAAAAAAAAAAAAAAAAAAAAAGGTAGGTTAGGTTAGGTTAGAACATGACAAACAATGCACGAGCCGAGCGAGCGAAGCGAGCGTGCCGCGGTAGCGGCCGGCGAAGTGCCAGAAGCGAATCGCACTCATCGAGTTAATTATTTTTAAACAAATTTACCTGCTACTTCAGATATATTTGTTTTCCAATCAGCAAAATAAATGGATATACCAGCCACTGGTAAAAAAGCTAATGCATATAAACATTTCACTTCCATTGCAAAGGTCTCATGTCTTCCATATAAGGTTTGGTATCCACTTTGTTGCACCTTTCTGTATATTATTTGACCAAGATGGAAATTAGTTAAATGAGTTAAATTATGTTTAAATATCGTTATACGATAAACCATTATGCTCAATAATTTTATGGTTAAAGATGATTATGACTAAAGTACATGTACGAAAGAAATTATGCGTGAAAATTTTATGCCGAAACAGCGTTATGCGAAAAGATGATTATGCTAAAACCAGTTATGCATTTCGAAATTAGGACTTTCATTTTTATGCAACTCAATATGGACCCTTACGGAACACATCCGTGTTTAGTTTGGGTCACTTAATTCATGTGTAGGTACAAAATTTCATTTGAAATGCCCTGATAGATTATAGATCACTTTTTGTTTCTTCATTTGGATGTACCTTATTTAACCTACTACTATCTGCTATTTGCTATTTTTAAGCAATTAGTATGGTAACTTTTCCTATTTTATCTTGTATAGGAGAATTTCGGCTTATCAGGACGTGTCCAGGTAGCTCACTTAGTGAAAGTATTCCCTATAAAGAGCGACTGGTCGTGACTTCAATTTCCGTCCTGGATAGTCACATCCAGGAGGGAATCCATTGCCGACGTAAATTTATACTAATACCATTATCCATTCCTACAGACGCCGTCGTTCAAGATCCCGTTCGTCATCCCGACACCACTCGAACGGTATCGAAGACGAGTGTCCGTCTCCCCGTACGATCCTCATGTCCGACCAAGAAGCATTGCACCAGCTCTACGGAGAGATCACCACTCTAAGGGACGGAGCTGTGACCCACCAGTGTGTGCAAACCAACCTAGCTGATGTCATTTGTGGTGGTAAGTGCTGATACATGAATCATTTGGGTAGATGATTTTGGTATTTACAGAGGATACATCACTACGTTTTACTAGTAATCTAATATACACATGTACACACATACATGTATACCCGTACTAGCCCCCGTATTGTAGACACTGCAGACTTTGTCAGGCAGTAGTATGTACGTACATGATATATGTTTCTGGAGTCTCTTTGACCAAAGAAATCGCAATTATACGATATATTTCACTAGCCGTGAACGAGAGGTGAGTACTTCAGAGTGTACCACTAGTACCAGAGATACAATGACTTTTTCAATAATTATATTACCTAAAATTACCTAAAATCATACCCCACGATTGCTAAAGAGAAAACATAATTTTGCTGTTTTTAAAAACAAATGGTCGGCCTTAAATGGCGTCGCTGGGGGCGCTCAGTTTTTAGGTAAGTATATTACCCCACCTTTTGAATTTGGGTTTACCAATTAACGTCGCCTACTCCCATATTTGACTGTCATCAGCGTGGTAACATTACCAATGTTACCATGCCTTTGTGCCTTTTCACATTGTATTTTTTTTCTTTAATCTTGCCTTTTATGTGTTTTTAATTTTATTGTGTTCTTTGACACGATGTCACGATCACACCTTAGATATATATAATGTAATACGTTCAGCAATTAAATGATTAATTAATCGATTAATCTAAATATTAGCGGCAGGTTCACTTGAGCTATTTCTTTGTATCGACTTTTCTATCTTTCTGTACCATATTTGACTATCATCAGCCAATGTTACCATGCCTATTGTGCCTTTTGACATTGCATTTTATTTTCTTGCCTTTTTTATCTTTAGAGTAACCTAAATCGGCAGGACAATTACGTTCTTTGACATGGTATCATACCTTAGATTGTATATATAATGTAATATATTCAGCAATGAAATGATTAATTCATCGATTAAGAGCTATTTTTTGTATCGACATTCCTATCTTTCTGTTAATCGCTCTCTTTCCTGATGGACTTTCAATTTAAAAAAAAACAATGTAAGTCGCACAATATAAACAGGTATTCACATTTTTTATAAAAAATTATATAAGTATTTTTTACAAGTAAGTTAATATCTAGCAATCAAGTCACATTTGTAATTATGAGATTGTGGGTTCGAACCCCTCGAAAAGGACAGCCTTTTAGCTAGGTACTTATTCGATTCGAAATCAAATCCGATTGAAATCATGTTAAAAGAACCCTTCGTAGCAGTTATCAAAATCTCGATACGACCGAGCTTAATGACTTACATTAATTGCTTGTGTTATAGAGTAGGGACGTTCATATTGTTGGCGTGTTGGTTCGAACCCAAAACCTCCTAGTTGTAGCTTCTTTAGCAAGTACGATTCATCTGCTATTTCCTCTATATCATTATCTTCATTAACCTAACTGTATCCAATTATATTGAGTATTTACAACATATAATTCTTCGCCGGATATTTCTATCAGACATCACTTCTCAGTCACTTTTTTCCAGGCCTATTTCTGCTTTTAAAGCTCTAGATTCATACTTTGAGCTTCCAACAATATTATTCTTATCCCTTTTTATAATGTTATGACCATACCATGCTGCTGCTCGCTTCTCCAGTTTTTATTCACTACTACAAATTCCAAACTTCCTCTACTAACGTTATTTAATACATAAGTTACGTTAGATTCATAACAAAAAGTCATTATTTTTTACCAGCACACGTTTCAATTAAATATTCATGCAAGACTTTATTGCATTGTTCCCAGAAAATTTCGAACGGTACATTAAATTTTATTTCTATAAAATCTTAAAACACTAGTTTTTAGTTCAAAAAACTCATATAGGTTAGCAAGGTTAACCGTTTAAGCTTCTAAGAAATCAAAGCCTCAATCCACAAGCTGTTTAGCTATAGAATATTTTTCTGAAACCTTCTAACTTATGCGGGTGTAGAGACTAAATTCGCGTAATGAATGCTAAAAAACGAAGTAGGACAGAATGTGGGACAGGCCTGCAGTGCCCTGATTCTACACTGCTGGTTCTACAATGCTGGTACCTACTATGAAATGTCGATTCGATTTAACATTCCATTCGATAATTCGACTAAACGGAACTGCAAAATCTAGTTACAAAGCTAATTTGTGATGTAAATTCTGTTATTTCTATTGAAACTTCTGTTTACCAAAACATTTGTGAAGGAATTTGTTAGCAGAATTGTGTGCAAAATATTTTATTGTGAGGCAAACCAACAATGATTGCGATCTTCTATTGGTGCCTACTTGGTTAAGACAATGGTTTGACCTGCAATGCAGTGAAGTCTCAATTAAAAAGAGCTTAGATTTACATAATTATACTTAGAAGGAATTAATATTGTACCTAGTAATTTCCTTAGTTAAATCAATGGTTATTTTCATCGTTCGTCTCCGGTTCTGCGTATCCAATTGCATTTAAAAATACGGCAGATTTTAATTCTGACCAACACCTTTTTTAATAGAAAAAACCGCATCAAAATTCGTTCAGTAGTTTTTGTGTGCATCCCGAACAAACAGACAAGAATTCAAAAAAGAAATTGTATTCAGTATCGTTCATTTAACATAACACAAGTGTATATATTTTCCTACACACGCCTGCCAACTCACCGACGCGGGATAAAACCCGACCCCACCAGGCGAGGCCGCGGTGGTGGCCAAAGTCCGCCTGTAAACCTGGGGTTATTCTTTCGAGGGCTTACCCGGGGTGCCCGGCAATGGATACTTGGGGAGGACACCGTGTGGTTTTAGTCGGTCCGATTCCGACACGCCCACCCTATCGTTGGCAATGATGGGGTGAAGCCCGTAGGGGCTTCCAATAAAAAGTGTATATATTTTTTAGATACCTACAATATACAGTCACAACTAATTTAGAATATAAAGAAAGATAACTTTAGGGAGAACTCGTAGTTAACCTCCCAGTTGAGGCTGTTATGCTTTCAGCTTTCTGTGGAGTGGTTGATTATGGCCAGATTCAAAGTAAGTCTATGTAACAAAGCGTGGCTTGAAATACACTGAATATAGGCATTAGGTACCGTCTATCCATCGACTATCTCTGTTGGCCAGGAATATACCTACAATTTGCAATTATGATTTTAAAGTTTAGTGTTGAGAACCAACGGGTATGAATCAGAACTTTGACATGACTGTGTTAAAATAGTTTATGAAGACAGAAACGTTCATGAGGGTCAAGAAAAGATGGGTCAGAATTTTCCTTTGATATGTTTATAGTCATTTATGTACTGCTAAGACAGCAAATAAGTTCGTTACTTCATAATTGTCACTTGCAGAGAGGAGAATGGGAAAAAAAGGAAAGATTAGAAAACGACTCATCCAGCTCTACCATAAATCATTCGAAAAGTAGTATACGACTTCGTAAAGTCTATCTTTAGTTGGAGGGTGGGGTTGGCCTTAAATAAGCAGCACATTCATGCACTCCAAAATTTCACTCGCATAGAAGAAAGAAGTTGAAATCAAGAGGAGAATGAGAAAAAAAGAAAGAATTGAAGCCGGTTTTGCTTCAGCACTTTCCCAAGTCATGCAAAATGCAGTCTTATACGGCTCCTTAAAATAACAGAACGAGGAAAAATGAAAGGCAACTCTTCCAGGATTCAACAATGACCTCTGCTCTGTACAGAATAAAAAAAATGTTTCGCGAAGATCACTACTGGTGCACCAAAAAAATGCGCAACTTTCGGTTGCTGTCGCACAGAGGACATTACAAAAGGCGCGCTTTGAACATACAGATAGGTGTCAATATTCATTAACTCATTTATGTAGTTTCTGCATCACGTTCCAAATTCATTTTTATTATTGGTACGTCAACATGGCTTTACCTGATGGTAAGCTAAAGGTAAAGTCTCAGGAATGAGGGTCACCATTACAGGCACCGATAATGTTACAATAGTGGCTCAGGTTGACAGCCTCATCAGATTTTTTTTTTACGCCCCGCTTAAAGTATTACAGGACTGTATATAAGAAGAAGGAAACACGTGTGCTGTTAAAGCCTCATCCAGGAACCGCGACGCGATTTTTTCTATACAGTCTAGTAGTAGGAATATATAAAAATCCATGCTCACAAACCGTAAGAAAGAGAGAAAAGTAAAATTACATCAGGATATCACATACGCACGGATCCGGATACGGATATATCCTAGATAGATATCCTAGTGCGAATGGACTGGCTCCTGAACAAGCATGGCTATACCGCCTATGAAGGTCTTCTAAGGTCAGAACGGTCACACGGTAGTTCGTGACTGTACCAATTTGTTTTAGAAATAACTAACAATCAAATACAAACACGTCCGATCGTCAGTCGCAGTCTAAATTTTATTACAGTACGTTTACCATTGTTTGGTCAGTGACTCCGAGTTTAACCAATTGGTCATGATCGATAGATCGCGATCGATTACGATATTACTCGATTGTAAATCGAATCACATTTGCTCAGTGTTTTTGGAACTCTCGTACTAGTTCTTTATTTTTCAAAATTGTGTGTTCTAATTTTAAATATACACTTTCGAAGTTGATAGGGAGTTTTTACAGTTATGGTTAAGTATGGGAATTAGCGCGAATATAACATAGGGATATATTTCTGGTATAGTAATTGGGGCTTTTCCGTAAGTAACTGCTGTCTGATCCCCCAACCCCGAGAGGAAAGCTTGCACCAGAGTTTCGTCCGTCAATCAGCAGGTATATCGGCTTACAGGTGAGGTTCACTTGGGCCCCGAAGAACTTGGTGGGGCCCCATACACCAGGGACACATGTATCTGACGAATGTATTTAGATCTATATAATATTCGCGTTAATTCCTTTTACGGGACTATAACGTGGAATGCAAAAAAATAATTTAACTAGTAACCTAGTAACTTCCAAGTATTATATATTCTACTTGTTTATTTTTGTGTTTTTGTTAGATTATGTTTTTCCTACAGAAATCTAGGTAGGTATGGCTGATTGTGGTATTGTGGAATAGAGAATTCCATGTATTTGTCCAGATTATCTGTTCAGCTGTTTTGTGTGAATGAGTAACAAACAAACAAACTTACAAAGTGGTATATTTTTAGTATTAGTAAAATACACATACATATTCACAAAAGAGTAGACAGAAGTGTAACTTTTTTTTTATATACTATTATTCATTCAAATTTCAACTGATATGCTTAGTCTCATGTAACTACAAGCCTATTGCTGTCATTCCATATTCCACGCGAATAGGAAATTTCCTAGCAGGAAAACCAAAGACCCCTTAACTCGTCCCGGAAATCGAACCCAGAACTAGGTGTCTATAAATGCTCATAAAACCATGAGTGTCACTAAAAAGGTATACGAGCAAATATCCAAGAATTACTACAACAAATACAAGAAATCATTATTTATTTTAATCATTGATTTTTATCAGCATAACTTTGTCATTAACCTGGGTTAAGGCCACCTTAACAAACTTCCGTTTAAGCTATTTTAACTCTTATAAACGTATGGCTGAAAGTTCAAAATTATTCAACATAACTGTCAGGTTCACGATGAATCATATAAGGCGGACTGTGTACAAAAACTTGATGTCGTTACAGGTGCCATCCGGCTAGGTACAGTCGACAATAAAAGTAACTTAACATAATACAGTTTAAAGATCACGTTAGCTGTAAGACCTTTTTAAAGATAATCACTTATTATTTATATTTTTATTTATTATTTACACTATTCCCGAAGTTTCAGTTGCTTTTCAGCAGTCATGGTCACGTGGAGATATAGTTAATAATAATTTTATTTGAATGGCTAAAATTTGCGTGTATTCGCGTGTCCGCCGAGAACTACAAAATTACTAATACATTAATTACTTATAAATGTATTTCAATGAAAAGATCGTTTGTAAATTTGTTTGTATTTAGCAACTTTTGTGACTGAATGCTGAGGCCTCACCAAGATCCTTGGAATCCAGCTAACCTCTCCTGCTCACCAGTACACCTGCTAATTAACTGTTAAAGCTCTGGAGTAAACTTGCCTCTCAGGATTAAGGGTCAGGCGGTAGTTGCTCCCATAAAAGCCAAGATAAGCCACATTAAGATAAAAAGTATGATAGCCGATCGCGGGCTCCAAAGTACACGCTTTGGATTCAACCGGGACTAACGCTGTGATGGTAATGATGAGCAACTTTTGTTGCCGACTGTACACCGACGGAGTTGTTTTTCAGAACATTAATTAGAATGAATCTAGTGTATCATAGTGTACCAGGTAAAAGTGGAATGTAAACGTTTAGTTTTTCCAACGAAGATTGTGGGAATTGATAGTGTTAAGCTGTTGGTTATATATTCTAAACCGGATATGCAGTTCAGGACGTGTTTTTTCCACCAGCCAGTCAGCATGACATGGTTTAGGCACGTCAATATGACTCAACCCCGCCTAATGGTAAGCTAACGGAAAAATCACAGGGATGAGGGTCACCATTGCAGATAGTAATATTGCGTAGGTGGCCCTCAGTTTGAGGACCTCATCAGATGCTTTTTCACGCCCCGCTTTAAGTACCCGGGATTGTAGGGAAGAAGGAAACACGTGTGCTGGTAAAGAAAACGTAAAAATACACTTTTAAGGTCAAGGTCTAGATCCTTATCTCCATGATAGGTTTATTTTGTAACCATCTTCTAAAGCAGGTGCACTGTTTGACCTGTATGTTTGTATGTTGTTTGTCCGCGGTTTTCTCGCGTTTGGTTGAGCCGATTTTGATGCGGTATTCAGAAAAGTATTTTTTACATTTTGCAGAAGGTTTTAGTATACTTAACCGACTTAAGTCGGTTCTATTATTTCATAATAGTAATTATGGATAAAACTACGGTCTGATCTTCCTATCAGCAGGTGTACTGTATATATATATATATACGCAATCAAATAATATGAGACTGTTTGATCAAGTTTTGTTGTAATGCTTTTGTTTTAATATAATTTATTTTTATTTTGTGTCCTATACTAACAATAGTGGTTAAGTTCTTTTGTTACTAACAACATTTCTTGTTAGTTACTAACACGAAATATGGAGAAATCTGAAATAAATTATTATTATTATGTAACCTGGTGAGACCCCATACACTCAGGGATTCACAGGCGTAAGTGTATGTATGTATTTTTGAATGTCAAAGATATAACCATATGATTTAAAAAATTTCGAAAAAAAAAAAAATTATAATTATAAACTATTTTGATTTAATAACCTCACGAAAACATAGTAGCTATGGTTTGTTCTTTTTATGCTTTTCTTTATAATCGAATTGAAATGACGCGTTCAGAAACATGGCGTCACTAAATGGGGCCTCTGGTTTTATTGTAAACTACCTCCGATATAAAACGCACAGTTTTACATCTAATGAGAAAAGATTTTAATTTTCAAGCTCTAAAGAAAGTGGTTGTGCGTCGGCACTCTTAAATAGTGGTCATTAATGGTTTCAAATCAAAGATGACGGTAAGGAAAGTGTCATTTGAGATGATTTTCTAGAATACTTTCCACGAGATGAGAGGAAATCTTAAGTTTGTGGGCTGATAGAATGTCACCTGAGATGCTGGGAAAGTGTAAGATCGTCATTAAGTAGGTGAACGCAAAAGTGCTCTTTTTTAATATACTATATTGTACGCCACACGGTACTAGGCCACAGTTTAGAGCGGGGTTTAACAAAAATAACAATGCAAATAATAATAATAAATATTCTACGACATTCTACACAGCGCTTTCTAGACCCAAAGTAAGCATAGCTTGTGTTATGGGTTCCAGAATGCGGATAAACAAGTATATTATATACTTTCTTTTTTTTTTGTAAATAGATACATATTATACATAAAAACACCCAGACCAGATTCGTGCTTATAGTTATTCGAGATTTTGATGCATCGAGGGAGTGAACTGTAGAGCTCATAATTTATTGATTTCAAGTACTATCGAGTAAACGTTTTCGAGCAAGTGTTATTCGATCTCGCGTCATTCGATTTCAAGTACGGAACCCATTGAAAGGTCCCGGGTTCGAATTCTGACCATTACACTACTTTAGTGAACCCACTCCTAACACAAGCAGTTTAGCTTAACTGGAGGGGTTAACAGGAATACTTGTAATTGACTACAATATGAGGTTCTTCAAGAAGAGCATTATAAGGTTTTTACAGAGTCGGCAGCGCGAGTGTGACACCCCGCCATAGGCGACGGTAACCGCTTCCCATCAGGTGGGCAGTGTGCTTGTCTGCCACGTAAGTGGCATATAAAAAAAAAACAGATAAAGGGGTCCAAAGTGCAAATGCAAGCAAGTTATATGACTAAGGAGGCCTTTAAAATATAAATATAAGCTCCTCATTATATTTGACTAAAATCTATTTTAACGGTACCTAATCGTATATTCAAACGACAGATTACGAATAATTTTAAAATTCAAATATAGTCTACTTAAATGTCAAGGTCTACTTTTTGTTTGTTTATGGTCAATACTTTGTTTTAAAAGGTTACACGTGGTTATGTATTAGGTGACAATGAACCAAGCCTTTATTTAATTAGATGATGAAAGGTATATTTGAATAAATTACTGGTGTAGACAGATATTTGTTCTACTGCTTCGTTTGTTCCGCTGTTGTGCTATCCGCGTTCGTCTAGAGATTTTTGGAGGTCTTAGGTTTGATTCCAGTTGGAAGCTCGACTCATTTGCCGTGACAGCAAACCGTATGACGCTCTCTTATGCCGACGATGTTGCACGCACGTAATTTTTCGCTGTTTTTAGCAAGCAGCTAAGAGTCAAGTCGCCCGTAACATTATCGGTATCTGTAATTATGACCCTCAACCTTACCATCAGGTAAGGTAAAGTCATATTTACGTGACTAATATAAAAAAGCGGCCAAGTGCGAGTCGGACTCGCCCATGAAGGGTTCCGTAGCAGCAAGTAACATAATAATGCTTTTTTTTTAAATTTTATATTTGAGTTGATTGAATGAAAGGTAAATTGCGTTTTACGATTTATATATATCTCGTTCAAACCAATTTTCGGTGGAAGTTTACTTGGTAATGTACCTACATTATATATTTTTTTTAGTTTTATCATTCTCTTATTTTAGAAGTTACGGGGGCCGGACACATTTTACCACTTTGGAAGTGTCTCTCGCGCAAACTATTCAGTTTGATATTAGAAACCTCAATATCATTTTTGAAGACCTATCCATAGATACCCACACACATGTGGGATTGATGAAAAAAAAATTGAGTTTCAGTTCTAAGTATGGGGAGTAGGTACAGTATTTTTGTGTGAAAATCTTAATGCGGTTCACAGAATACATCTACTTACCAAGTTTCAACAGCATAGTTCTTATAGTTTCGGAAAAAAGTGGCTGTGACATACGGACGGACAGATAGACAGACATGACGGATCTATAAGGGTTCCGTTTTTTGCCATTTGGCAACGGAACCCTTTATATTAGTATAGAAGTATCGATAGAATAGATGTATTGTATAGTATGTTAATATACACTTTATAATATGTATATATACATATATATAATATGTCTTCGTTAATAATAAAATTAAAATAACCTTAACAAGCTTAATACTACGAAGAGTAAAAAATTTAATTAATTCATGTAAAGTCGTGTTTCTAAGTAAGGTCGCCATGAGTCAAATGTTCTATGACATTTGCGAAGGTCAGTACACCAGCTTTATTACTCAAACAGGACGCTACATTATGCTAAACTTGAAGTTTAACATATATGATAATAAATTGGATAAGATAATATACACATTATGCTCGTGTCTTAAATAAAATCTAAATAAAAACGGCGATAGCACAGTAGTGTACGTAACGGACTGCTGAGACGAGGTCTTTATATGTATATATATATGGCAATAGGCTTGCCCCCTATTACATTGGGACCTAAACATAACGTGTGTATTACACCTCTGCCTACCCCCTTCGGGGATACAGGCGTGAAGTTATGTATTTATGTATGTTAAATAAAATGAATTCATGTTCAAAACATCTGTCGAGGCCGTCAAGATAGGGACCACCATTTTAGGATTGCCAGCATCTGGAATGGTGGCCGTATCTTCTGGACTTCACCCTAGCTTGATACCATTCAGTGGGATGCGGTCAACTGACTGAATATAAATAAAAGCGGCCAAGTGTGAGTCGGACTCGCCCATGAAGGGTTCCGTAGCAGTAAGTAACATAATAATGCTTTTTTAAATTTTATATTTGAGTCGATTGAATGAAAGGTAAATTGCGTTTTACGATTTAGTACGTATTAAAAAAAAAGTAACTACTAGATCTTGTTCAAACCAATTTTCAGTGGAAGTTTACATGGTTTTTTTTTAGTTTCATCATTCTCTTATTTTAGAAGTTTTTTTATTAGTTTACACTGGGGGGACACAATTTACCACTTTGGAAGTATCTCTCGCGCAAACTATTAAGTTTAGAGAAAAATTATATTAGAAACCACAATATCATTTTTGAAGACCTATCCATAGATACCTCACCTCATACATATGAGTTAGATGAAAAAAAAATTTAGTTTCTGTTCTAAGTATGGGGAGCCCCCAAAATTTATTGTTTTTTTTTCTATTTTTGTGTGAAAATCTTAATGCGGTTCACAGAATACATCTACTTACCAAGTTTCAACAGCATAGTTCTTATAGTTTCGGAAAAAAGTGGCTGTGACATACGGACGGACAGACAGACAGACATGACGAATCTATAAGGGTTCCGTTTTTTGCCATTTGGCAACGGAACCCTAAAAAGACTCTAAGCGACTTATAACGACGACTTACATAATATCGTATGCCACCACATTAGATAATAGTACTTTTTTTTATTCGCTTCAGCTAAATTAGAAGAATCGACTAGGTAAGTTCAAGGTCTCATCAGCCACTAGGTTATCGCAGCTTCAACTGACACGCAATGGACACACAGACAGATTATCATTTATTCATAATGTATATTATTGGTGAAAATTCTTCAAACACATTGCACGTGCCTTAAAAACATCATTGCAACAAGTGCACTGCTGAACATAGGCCTCCCCCAACGACTTCCATTTCGACCGGTCTGTATATAGCGGCTTGCATCCACCGAGTCCATGCGCTCTTTGTTAGGTCGTCTGTCGGCTTTCCTACGCTGCGCTTGCCGTAAAATATATTACTTCTTTTTTTAAGTTTACTGATTTCATTTAGGCATTTTTTTTTTGTTTTAAAGAATATTAGCAACCGAAATTACTAATATTCCCCCTAACCCCTCCAGCTAAACTAAATTGCTTGTGTTAGGAGTGGGTTCACGTCGGTAGTGTAATGGCCAGGATTCGAACCCGGGACCTCTCGATCGTAAGGTCGACTCCTTAACCACTAAGCTACCGACGCCAGTGTAGTGGTATTACGCGTCAAAAACGATTACGTTACGAAATAGAGTAGATCAATATACTTATTTACTTACTCTTCAACCATTTCACCGCCAATACTTCAATTTCTCCTCCATGATCAAGGCGTTTGCTACGGTGCCTAAATATCGGCCACTGAAAACAACACAAGGTAAATATCCCTTTAACTCTAATACTAATTTCATTCAATGAATTTGAAATTGGTTTTTCTTTCTATGGAAATAAGCATAGTCTTCAATGCGGTCATCGCTATCAGCTGCATTGACCTATTTCCCTCATTGAGGCTCGTCTATAAGCAAACTTATATAAACATCACCCTATACTGCAAAGGTTCTCAGTCAGAGCGTAAAATTCGTAAAACGTAAAAGGTAAAACCTCGCCATTTATGTCTAAACTCTATTCTATTCTGGCACTAAACTGTAAAAAATATTAAAGTTTAGTGCAAGAACAGAAGAGTTTCCACAGTTTTATGAAGTTATCACAGACAACAGACTGGCGCCAGACATTGGTGAGGTGTAGCAAATTTTATCTGTGGTGATCCAACATCAATTGTTAGGCACTGAAGTCATACGGATTACGCGAATATTACTCTTTATTCATTATAATTATAAATTATATTTATAAATTACTGCTACGACAGGGGGCGCGGGTTCGATTCCTGCGCAAATATTTGAATGCATGAATATGTCTTTAAAGATAAAAGCCTGTAAGTATGTAGAAAAAAGCCGCGGTAGCCTAGTGGTATGGGTAATGGACTGCTGAGACGAGGTCTCGGGTTCGATCCCAGGTTTTACCATGGCACACACCAATGACTTTTCGATTCTTTTCGAAGTTATGTGTGTATTTATCGCAGGTTTATAAGTGCCCTGTTAATGGCAATAGGCTCGCCACCTATTACATTGGGACCTAAACATGAGCCGGCGAAATGTGGGTGCTAGCACCTCTGCCTACCCCTTCGGGGATATAGGCGTGAGTTTATGTTATGTTATGTTATGAATATGTCTATTTGCATTGGTCTGGGTGTTTCTATGTATAATATGTATGTGTTTGTAAAAAAAAGTTTATAAGTATGTTTATCCGCATTCTGGAACCCATAACACAAGCTAATTAAACTACGCTTACTTTGGGGCTAAAACGCGCTAAGATGCATTAGAATGTCATAGAATATTTATTTATTTATCTTATTCATTATAGCCATTTAATTCCTTAATAAATTAATTACATGCATAGATTCATTATTATTCATTGGATGATTCTTTACGTCTTAATTTTCTTTTTCCATATTTCTAGTCTTTTCTTAAGTACCTCTGCTCGAGTACAGGCCCCTTCCGTCTCCTTCCACTCCTTTCTATCTTTTAAGCTCCATTCAGTCACTTCCGGCAATCTTCGTAATCTCATCAGACCATCAACTTGATTATACAGACTCAATCCACGTAAAGGTATGTACATAAAAAGTCCTCTATTTTACCTGACTACCGCATGGCAATCTCAGCCTCGTAGGCAATGTTGTATTAATTGTACTTCAAAAATGCATTTTGTTGGCAACAACGCTATCTATACATAGAAACACCCAGACTAATGTAAATATACTATTCATACAAACAAAAATTACCACTGAGCGGGAATCGCACCGTGACCTCCGGCGTAGCAGTTGAATACTCTACCAATCAAGGTAATAATATACTACGTCTACCGCTACGCCACACTAGTCGTCACATCGACGATATTTCAACTCTAGCCACACTCAGCCACCAAAATCCACTCAATTTCACTGAAAATGCGCTAGTAGTCATACGAAAGGTCCATGGGCAGAATCATAATATAATAAAAATTTAAAATCTCCCGAAATATCTAAGAACACTCCCGACTAATTCACCTTTCAAACAAAAAAAAACCATTAAAATCGGGTTCATCTGTTCGAGAGCAACGATGCCACAAACAGACACAAAGCTGATACGTCAAACTTTTAACACCCCGTCATTTTTGCATCGGGGGTTAAAAATAAAAAAGAATAAAATCGGTAACACTGACCGACAAGGCAATCGAATTCAAAATCTCACGATTGCAGGCAAACTTAAACGCAGACTTGACCGTGATTCAAACTTTCCGCGGTGAAATCTATTAAAGAGACTATAAATTTCACTTTGTTTCTCGCGTTGTGAAACCATCCAGGGGCACAGGTAGAATATACTTACTATTTATTTTTGTAAAATAACTAACCTTTAAACATAAACCGTGACATCCGTCACTATTAAATATGAAGCTGAAAGCCGACATGAAACGTATTTTAAGAAATTACTTCACCACTACCGTGATTAGACCAATACAAAGTAAATATTAACATCACAACATCTTGTTCAAACAAGTAATTCATATTAATAACTTAACAATCGGAAGTTTATTCTAAACGTTTAATCGCTGAGATTATTTATCGATTTGTGGTTTCTGAATCGATTCATCGTTATTGCCAGGTACGATCAGTTCGCTTCTTTATTGGATGCGGTGTACCGCTGACGTTGTAGTTCGTCATTGTTACCTCGTGTACAGTTAAGTGATTAGAATTTCTTAAGTATTACCACAGATAACATAACATTATTCTAATAGTATTAACTATGATTATGTATACGATATACAGTAAAAGATAACCTTTCTAGACAGATTTGTTTTGAAATGTTTTGAGAGCAGTTTACAGTTATATTGGAACTAGTTGATGCCCGCGGCTCCGCCCGCGTTGAGCATTTTTTGTCTGCTTAGGATTTTTTCGTCACATCTCCAGTTCTACTTAACCTATTGCAATCAAACATACACCAGATTTTAAGTCTGACCAAGACGTTTCTAATAGAAAAAACTGCACCAAAATGCGCTCAATCGTTTTTGCGTCCATCACGAATAAACTGACAAACGGATAAAAAGATAAGAATTCCAAAAAAAATCGTGTTTATGCTTGTTTATACTTACGCCTGTAAATTACCATAAGGGGGTGTACAGGGTCCTATCAACACTTCCGGGACCCAAGTGAACCTTACCTGCTTTTCAGTGCACTTGCTAAACAACGGCAGAGGCTCTGGCGCTTTCCTCTCGGGTTTGAGAGGTCATACGGCAGGTCACTCTTGTAAAAGCAAACAAACCAACCAAAAATAAAAAGCCAAATAATATCATTTACTTCAGACCATTTTAAGTCCATAGTGTTAGTATATTAGTAACAATCTGCTTAGAATTATGTTAGTTTTGTTAGTACATCAATTGCATTAAAATCATATGTTGCCATTGACTACCCTTTTTTTTTTTTTTTTTCTTGCGGATATCCCTTCGGATACCCCCCCGCCGGCCAGCGGGGGTGGATATGTCGTGTCGAAATTATGGTTATGAATGCGAAAACCGCACGGTGTCCTCCCTAAGTGTTCGTTGCCGGGCACCCCGGGTAAGCCCTTGACTACCCTTACCTTATAATAAGCGGATCCCGATTTCTAGAGTGTGAGCTTTGGACGCAACCGGCAAATTGCTATGAGGGTGAACGCAGGGGTGATCCTGAGGACTTTATATCTGGGGTATATCCGAGTATTCTGCAATAACCTCCCGTAACGAAGCACCGTGTGGTATTAGTAGGTTCGATTCAAACTTAGCCACTTGGTCGCTGGTACCCATGAGGGTTACCACACGGAGAAAAGGGATTGGCAAATGATAGGTGAATTATTATACTCATATTTTGCCATACGATTTTTGGGCGTGTATTGTTGTCTCACTCCGAGTGAGAATTTTTTAACATGAGAACTCTGCGTAACCCGCGAATCAAATCTAGTAGCTCACAATCGAAAGCAAACAAACAAAATTTGTCACAACCATGCTTAGTATTTTTTTTAATTATCGGGACAAGTGTAAAGCAATCCTATCTTTTCTATTCATACGATTGCTTCCAGGTCTGACGTCACAAACAAAAAAAAAACTTTCTCATCCATCAATCTTTGTTCTACGACAACCTACATTTTCCTATTCATCTGTTTACTGAAATAGCACAAACGCGACTTTGTGGTTTGTCAGGAATAATGGAACATCGCCATGTCTTGATGCTACCGCTATTCTTAACCCTCGAAATGTTTTAATGAACACGTTGAATGCCGCATCAGGTTGTTTCAGCCCTTGGTCAGTCGGGGTGCGAGGGAAATGCCTTTTGGGCCACCTTAGACCTGACCTGAGACGGCGTGCGGTTTTAGTCGATTCGAGCCCGACATAACCTCCCCCGTTGGCCGGCGAGAGGGCCGATGGGATTTCCGCAAGAAAAAACAGTTTATTTCAGCTCGATGCCGCAGTCAACGAAGATACGAGAATTGGCGCTCTTATGAAAGACTTCTACGGCGCGGCTGCCAAAATAATAGTTTTCCCGCTTCATTTATCTTTGGTTTGAGTTAGAAAGTGATCAATATAGTTTTGGATTTGTCTCTTGTTGTACTAATCAACGAAATAAAAAAAAAGTATCGGGTTAAGACTTCAACACGAAAGGTGTCACTGCGCATTCTCGAGCGTCATCATCATAGCGATTCCCGTAGCGATTTCCTAATTGCGTCTAAAGTTTTTATCTGTATGATGACTTTTCCGGGAGCCACTGCGACTGACCTCCCAACCCCTAGAAAAAAGGCCTGCGCCTGAGCCTCATCCGTTGTGTAGCAGGTGAGGTTGGCTTACGCCCCAAAGGTTTTGGTAGCTCCCTACATTGCATTGCCGAGTGTGTCTCTCCCAAAGGAGGACAATGAAGCTTTATTCAGTCGGGTGCGCTGTGTGTGGGGCTTCACCAACATCTTCGGAGCCCAAATCAAGATGACCCAACCCCCGTTTTTGTCTTGTGTAGGTTATACTATATATGTGCCTGTAAATCTCTGTAACCTCTTAAAAAACTCCTCTTCTGGACTATACAATTTAATCGACAATTCGCAACGCCAATCCGAAATAGTTCCACCACTATAATAATCTCGACATCTAGGTTAATAAAATTCAGGTTTTGGCGCATAGCTTACGTAACGTTGTCGTCGCGTGATCGCCTCCATTCCTCACGAGCAGCCGACGCCTGCTAGCCCACTTACTAGAACTAGAAAATGTTTAGAAAATTACTCTGTTATGTTACGCCTGTTTAAAAGCATTTAAAAGATTTGAGGATGTAAATTCTGGGTGAATCTAGTCGGTACAACTGCTGAAGGACAAGGCTTAGGAGGCGAGCATGTATAATCTAAATCGGAGTAACTGAACTGCGGGCTCCAATGCGGTTGAATAGGTTCATGTACTTCCTGGGAACGGGTTCAGTATACTACGCGGACAACCATGGACAACATTAGTTCAACAAATAAAGACAAACAACATAGTTGCAATCAGTTTAGATCAAATTATTTATTGTTCGTCACCATGAAACAATCAATATTGGAATCTAATACTCGTAAATTAAGTAAGGGCTCACTTAGTGTTTCAGATAACATCTAAATAGGGCGCATTCTAAGCTTAGACATTTGCATAATCTACTTCGCAAAATAACTGTATTTTTTGACTGCATGGAGAATAAACGTATCAACTTCAAATGTGGTATATTCCAAAATGTATTCCATTGTACCCCTCAAGAGCAATTTTTTACCGACTTCTAATAAGGAGGATATTGTTTTTTTGTCATATCTCCGGTTCTACGTAACCAATTGCAATCAAACATACGGCAGATTATAAGTCTGACCTTGACCTTTCTAATTGAGCTGAGTGAGACGAAGTCGAGAGAAAGCTCCTCATACCAGACTTCGGGATTTTCTTTGTCACAGGTCTCCTCCTAAACTACTAATCCAATCAGAACCAAATTTGGCATGATTAAAGAGGTCAATCAGAGGAAGGTTTATGGATATATTTTGAAAAAATTAATGCTACCACAGAGGAATGATCACCGTTAAAAAAATTCCAGATGTAATTACATAATAACCGCTCGACCAAACTTACACGCTCAAAAAGCATGTCCAGAGTTGTGACTTTCAAAAATAATTTTCAAAATCGGACTTGCCACGGAGGAATGATCACTGTTCAAAATTTTCAAAATCTGATTCACGATGTCTCACTCAGCTCAACATTGCAAGCAGCGATTCGCCTAGTAGAAATAACCGCATCAAAATCTGTTCAGTAGTTGTCGCGAGCAAATAAACAAGAATTCAAAAAAAAAAAATGTTTTCAGAATCGTTCATTTAACATAACCAAAATACTTTTTTTTTCATATCTCCAATGTACAGACACAAATAATTTACAACTTTATAATGGTATTGATATAATCTGAGTCTTGGTAACGGCTTCAACGATTTTCATGACACTTAGTGTACAGGGGATTTCGGGGGCGATTAAGGAATTTTTAGAACACGTCGAAAAAATACCGTGCAAAGCTCGGTCACCCAGATAGTGGTAGGTACTAAAGCCTGAACCGATTCTGAAAATTCTTTTTTGTGCTTTTAAAGTACCTTTTTTGTTTTTTTTCGTGTGGAAATACCCGGGGGTGGTTATGTCGGGCCTGACTAAACCGACTAAAACCTAAAGTGTCTCAGACTCAGACGATCTCTGTGATCTAGCGTCAGATCGCGGGTTCCACCCTGCTCAGTGTAAATATTTGTATTTGTATGCATGATCTATATTTGCATTGGTTTAGGTGTTTAATAGTTAGATGTATAATAAATGTATGCATTTACAAAAAAAAAATCTAAGTTTATTTATCCGTATTCTAAAACCATGCTTACTTTGGGTCTAGATACTTAGCACTGTGGAGAATGTCGTAGAATATAAAATAAAAAAATAGATACCTTTTTTTTTTTCTTTTTACGTGCGGAAATCCCTTCGGATACCCCCCGCTGGCCAGCGGGGGTGGTTATGTCGTGTCTCGACTAAAACCGCACGGTGTCCTCCCCAAGTGTCCGTTGCCGTAAAATAGATACCTTTTTTTTTTTTTTTATTATCGTGCGGAAATCCCTTCGGAATTTAATTTTTTATTATTTCGGTTTATAATCGGAATTAACACCCCACTGTCCTTGTTACTCCAATCGCGCGCTGCCGCCGAAGCCATGGCCTAAAAGAACATTATATAACAGTAGGCCTTCCATGAAACGTACATCTGCAATAATTGCGAGCCAAAATTTCGGGCAATCAATACCATGAAACGCACTTATTCCGCCATCGGGCCCAAAGACGGCATGTGGCAGTCTATTCGGCTTAAGTCCTATCATGAAACAACCCGAAACCGCAAAATTCGGAATTTCGACAGACCACCAAAAAAAAATTAAACACTATGCGATCTATTTGAAAAGGTCGAAAGATTGTCATAATTCAATACAAAGATATGTACTTTTTAAAATGTAGGTTTATAATATATTATATCTTTTTAATAGAAATACATATATTGCAAACGAAAATGACACTTCTTTTGTTCGTGTTTCCTGCGAGCCCGCTTTTATGGATATACGTTTCGAATTATCATTTACTTTTTGGTGAAATTTAACGGACACCCTAAGTACTAACATGCAGTTCGATTGTTAATAACTCTCTTATATAATTTTAATTTCTAATGAGTGCTGAAATTGTAATCTTATATTTACGCCACACATTCATTGAGATCGTCAAAAACAACCTCATTTTTTTTTTCTATAATAAATAGGCTCACGTATGACCAGTATCTCATAACTCATTTCATAACTACAGTTTTGGAACATGACAACTTTAAAATAGAAGTCTGGATCTTATCAATTCGTTCGAGATAGAGATGTGTTGTTTTTTAAACTTTATAAAAGGTACGAGTATCAGGATTTATGATGATTTTGTTAGCGCCAAAAAAATTCAATACGATACATATCGTTGTGTATCTTATGGTAGTGTATCGATACAAAACATTATTATATCGCATACCGTTGTACCAATACTCTATAATATCGATACGTATCGCCCATCTCTATTCCGAGCAAAAATGCTTAGCTGCTACGGGTGTGACTGCCATCTCCCACCCAACCCCGAGAGTAAAGCCTACACATGCGCCTTGTCCGGTATCCGGCAGCTAGGCTTGTTCTCACTAGTTCGATTCACTAGTTCGATCGTCGAACTATTGAGATTTTTTTTCTCATTAGTTCGACCGTCGAACTACTGAGACTTTCACCGCGCGCCGGTGAAAATCTTTCACCGGTCAATTGTGATAATGCACATAGAAATAGGAGCCCCGCCAAGCGGGGCTCCGTCGAGATCATTAACTAATAATCAAACAAATGAGAAAAAAGGGTCTCAGTAGTTCGACGGTCGAACTAATGAGAAAAAAAATCTCACTAGTTCGACGATCGAACTAATGAATCAAACTAGTGAAAACAAACAGGCAGGTGTACTGACTTGCAGGTGATCTTGATAGAGCCTTACACATCCAATATCTGCAAATCTAACATACAATATCAACAAAAAAACAAATAATAATCTGGTGGAAAGCATAATGTAACCTTAATGTAAACAGGCAGGTGTACTGACTTGCAGGTGATTTTGATAGAGCCTTACACATCCAATATCTACAAATCTAATATCCAATATCAACAAAAAAACTAATAATAATCTGGTGGAAAGCTTAATGTAACCTTTGCTCCACTTGTAGATGACATCGAGTTCCGAAAAATTCCCCCATTCCTGAGACTTTACCTTTTGTTTCCCGACAGGCGAGGTAAAGTCATATTGACGTGTCCATTGTATATAAAAAAAGTTAAACGTCACTAATAAATCCAAAAAGGAAAGCCAACAGGACGCCGGTACTGCAAGACATTTCTCCAAAAGAATGCACAATACATAAACTTCCGGTATATGAATAGACAAATAAAATTGTACCAAAATAGGAAAGCAAAAGAAATCGAAAACATCATTATTATTTCATAATTTGTGGCGATGACTTGTTAGTTTTCGGATGTGCGCTACCAATTTCGGTTTCAATACTTCAAGATTGATATGTAACCATTTACTGGAGTGTGTCTTATTGGTTTTGAGTAGTTAATCTGGCGTGCCAATAGTGGATAGTGCTATGTAATAAGTCGATAACTTAATACTGACAGTATTGAAATTGCTATCCTACATTCACGTATCTTGTACAAAGTACACCCTCAGAAGTAATATTTTAAGTTACCGATTACTTTAGCCCTAAAACCAATTTCATTAAATAATAAATTTATTTTAATAAATTAAACACTTCCTCAGAAGATTAGAAAAATACTTATGGGTACGACAATCATCATATGAAGACCCGAGACGGCGGCGTGCGGTTTTAGTTTTATTGATTTATTTCAATGTGAAGATTGTTCAGCAACTTTAGTGGGCGATTTGAAAGCCATCTTCCACGTATGTTTTAATCAGTATAATATGATTCTGATCAGCTTTATGGTGTCAAATTAGTAACTATATTGATATCCGGATGTCACATTCTTACAAACTTAATAATCAATACCGTTATTAGAAGTTGATTCAATTAGACATCCAATGATATTGCACGTCACGAAGAAAAATGAGAGTCCGCCTAACATCGGCTTACTTCGCTTTAACCGTTTTATTATTCAGCTGAAATTGTGTTAGAGTAAATACATACTAATACATTCTTCACTGCAGTCTAGTGCTGGACATGCTTGACATTATCTTAATGGGTGGAATTGCACATTCTCACTTACATCATCCACGTATAAAACCGATACAACAAAACGTTATACAACGAAATTAAGTGAAGAACGTTTTTTGTTCTGCCCACTTATGTCAAGATTCTTCAATATCCGTTGCCTCATTGGCGTATATCTCTCAACTACTTTAACTTAAGATTTTGTAATGACGATATCCAAGGACATCCCTCAATTTCACACATGACTGCTCTAGTCTTCCACCAAATTGTGCAGTTACGAAGTTGATTGAAGACTTTTTGCAGTAAAACAATCATTTATCTGATGATTCACCGTAAGAATACTTATTAGAGAATCACAAATAGGGTTTACGACAGCATTTGTGTAATTTAAGTGCTCGGTTCCAATGTCGCAAGTGTTTTTGCGTAAAATATGGTCTTGAACAGATAGGGTGTGGGCGGAGACGGAAATTGATGATTTAGATATAAATAAAAAAGTACTTCTGGATTTCCTTCGTTTAAGTACACAATCAAAGGTTGAAAAACTATAGATATAATGAAGTATACAACGATTTTTAGGGTTCCGTTGCCAAATGGCAGAAAACGGAACCCTTATAGATTCGTCATATCTGTCTGTCTGTCCGTCCGTATGTCACAGCCACTTTTTTCCGAAACTATAAGAACTATGCTATTGAAACTTGGTAAGTAGATGTATTCTGTGAACCGCATTACGATTTTCACATAAAAATAGAAAAAAACAGTAAATTTTGGGGGTTCCCACATAGAACTGAAACTAAAAATTTTTTTTTTCATCAAACCCTTACGTGTGGCATATATCTATGGATGGAAAAATGATATTGAGGTTCCCAATATCATTTTTATTTAACTGAATAGTTTGCGCGAGAGACACTTCCAAAGTGCTAAAATTCCCCCCCCCCCCCCCCTGTAACGTCTAACATAAGAGAATGATAAAACTAAAAAAAATATATGATGTACTTTACCATGTAAACTTCCACTGAAAATTGGTTTGAACGAGATCTAGTAAGTAGTTTTTTTAATACGTCATAAATCGTAAACCGCAATTTACCTTTCATTCAATCAACTTAAACATAAAAATTTTACTTGCTGCTACGGAATCCTTCATCGCCCTTGGCCGGTTTTTTTTATATTCAGTCTGTCAATTGACTGCACCTGCAAAAATTATACCGACTCGCACTCGATCGGTTTTAGGTAGATTTCGATGAAATCAATCTACCTATTGGTTTCTTGACTACTGTCGAATTAAAAAAAAAAATCTTCATAGGAGGTCTAGTTATGATATGGACTCAGGGGGAGTCCAAAATGACCACTGGTCAAAAAGTTAAATATATATGTATATATGTATGTATACATATTTGTATGTATGGTTACACTTCCCAAAATTTGCGGCACTCTCACGGTCGCATTTTTGCCCCGATCGCTTTCAAACTACGGTCAAAAACTGCTTGGGTGTAAACTTAGTTTAAGTTCGTGAACGGGTGGAATCCAGCCTAAGGGACGATAGGGCCTCAGTTTTTGTGAAATCAGTTTTTCCTCAAAATTTCACGTTAAGATTAAAACTTTAACTAAAAGTGGAGGGGGGAAAAACCAAAATTTTTCGGGAAAAAAATCATAACTTCTAACCGGTGAACATTCTTGCCGTCGGAAACATTTTTAATCGATAGGCCATTTTTAAGTCTAAAATAAATGTCTGAAAAGTTTTTCGCTAAAAGTTACCGTTTTCGAGAAAAAAAATTAAACATGTTAAAAATGCGCTCGGCGTGGAAGTCCGTAGTTCTCTATATAAAATAATATTAATTGCTTCAAGAAATCTACCTGTGCGTTCCCCCTGCGGGAACGGACTTTTTTTTTGTTTATAAGTTTTAGAGCAGAAATGTGTTAAGCTAATATCGATAGCAACTGTACCTTTTAAGCCAAGTACGTGAAAGAACAAAAAGTTTAATGCTATCTTTAGTAACATCTACACAAGAGGCGCCTCTAGAGCAAGTCATCTGATCCCAACATAATCTCAGATCGGCACGTGCAGTCATTAAGATTCCTCATCCAGTGCCACATAACGCAAATAAACTGGTATGCCGCCGTACAATTTTAACACACCTTCACGGCTTTACGGGTTTCCAGAAATTTTCTGATGTGTCTGTATTTTGTTGGAACAGTTATTTCTGGAATTTGAATTTCTTGAGATTTTTGATGACCTGTTTGGCGTTACGGTTCGATGGTTCAATTTCCGATCATTGATTTTTTTAGCAGTGACCTAGTTTGGCTACTAATATTTATAGAAACGCAACAGGTGTATCGACTTGGTTTGGGTTCCGAAGATCTTGGTAGGGTCCTATACACCCACTATAGTATACTACGGATCTGAACAGAATTTCGCATTTATTATAGTATCAGAAACTGACGATATTTATAATTTACTCTGAGAGAAAAGGCCACTTTTTAATTTGGAATTCTATGTGCACCCTTGCATTTTGTCCACCTATGCATTTTTTCATTCGTGTACAAGAAACTTTATTTCTATTATATTCTTGCGTTCGAGTTCTAGATTTAGCTAGATTTACCTTTTCGACAAAAATGAAAACGAAAATCCAATTACGTTGACATCACACGGAGCTGATCTAGACATACACTAGTTCATAAACATAATAATAACACAAACACGAACTTGGTTTAGTGAAAACGCTATCGTAATCTTAATCTAGGGTTTAATAATAACAAAACGTGTATATGCCTGGCATAACTTTAGGAATTCGCTCACATTATATCTATCGTCAAAGGTAATCTACATACAATATTTTACCGTAAAAATAACTCTTAACCCAACGAAATACGGTTGTAAAACTACTGTAATAATCGCACGAATAACTTTGCAGGATTTAAGTACATTTAGTGTGTTGGGTAGGTACCTACCTACTAGTTGGCATGCAAATGTTGGATGCATTCCTCCCAACGTGTCGGCTCGTGAGTGCTTCTATGGCAGGATGTGTATTTCAGTTTTAGATAAGAATGCACTTAAGGCGATACGATAGAACGTCCCGAGTTATTATGGGACGGCAGATGAAGATCGCAGGATGTCAGGATACATCATAATAGTTAATTGCGTTCTTGCCAACTACTTTGTCCGATTTGTGTTGGACAGATGAAGTCATTGACTTATAGTCTTGCTTTTATGCCTTCATATTAGCTAGATATGCTTACATAGTCTTACTACTACAATAAATGCGAAAGTTTGGATGGATCCCCGTGACCATGGCAGCTGAAATTAACCGAAACGTCGGGATCAATGTTAAATATAAAATAACATCAAATAAATCGCGATAGAATCCGTTAAAAATAGTTTTATTTCAAGGCATTAAAGATGTTTGTAACTCAATCACGTAAAAGCGGTTGAATGTAGGTATCTGGATGAAATGTGTCGTGGTTAAGCGGTAACAGAGTAGGTTAGCATATTGTAATGTTAAACAATTACTATCATAGGAGGTTTTGATCGGAAAAAGTGAACATCCAGGACGGGACTTGAACCCACAACCTATCCCTTACAAGGGGAATACTCTGATCAACCGAGCTACCTGGACACATCCTAGAAATTGGAAATTATCCGATACGTTACTTACGTCTTCACTTTTTCCGATCTTAATCTATAAGAAAAGTTAACATACAAATTGCTTCAAAATTTCATTAAATACTGTCTAGGTCAGTCTTAGGGTAGGTGACCATCTTATCTGTGGTTACGGGTAGTTAGAGCCCTTAAAAGTCCAACAAGCTGATCTAACTACAGAACTTCGATATCGTCTTTGGATTCCTAGTGTCATACGTTTTGTGTGTTAACTTACTGAATACCGATAGCACGATTTCTAAATCTCGACCCTTAACTTCTATTAAATGTAGGCCGAATAAAAATTCACGTTAGGCAAAATAAAGCACTAGCGAAGGCGACTCAGGCGTCTGAGGTCGCAGAACGAATTCAGTCCTCCATGAGCAGGCCTGGTGGAGCCGCCTGTCACCCTAGCAGGAGCAAGGCGGGGTAGGGGCGCGCCTCCCCTGGTTCAGCCGGGGTGCGAGGGATGCCTTATGGGCCTTACACCCCGGCTTCTGAATATCCGCGCCGGCGTGCGGTTTTAGTCGTTTCGAATCCGAAATAACCACCCCCACTGGCGGGGGGATATCCGGGGGGACTTCCGCAAGAAAAAACAAAGGCAAAGTAAAACACTATTATCTATACGTACTTACTTAACTAACTGTACTTCTATTTCGGTAGTGTTTGGTAGGTGTATTTATGGCCCACAGCTTGATATCTATAGCACGTGCAACTTGTTAACGGCGCCGATAATGCGATAGGAATGCGTACGCCGCACGCGCACATGATTTAGATTCAGGAGATTGATCCCGAGGGACTTGTGTTGATGTTATGACAAATTGTTTATTGAGTTTTTTTAAATATGCTAAGGTAGATTTTGTACATATTTTACTGACACCGACATGGACGCGAGGCCCGTGTGTTCATTTCATGCATTTCAATTACTTTTATATCCATCACGTAATTAGCGTGTTACTTCGATAACACTTACAACTGTGCAATAAACTGTTGCCAACAGAAAAAAGTTAAACCAATATAAACTTAAACTAAATTCATTTTCTTTCTTTGTACTCCAAAAACTTAACTAGTGTGAGTGATCATGCTGATAATACTATCTCCTAAATTCCTCCAAGGTCCCAATTTTGGTCCTTCGAGCTTACCGACCTTGGTGAGATTTTTAAGTAAACATTTATTACATCTCCATCTACACTATAGGAGGTGTAGGGGGCATCGAAGAAAATAACAGTTTCCCGGAAAAATAAACAAATTACTGAATTTTCTAACAAACGAAAGCGGACGCCCTAACACGTTACATTAAATTAAAACCGCTCACCATTCCTTATTCTTAATTCCATTCGTATATATTTTATTTAAATTGCTTCCTTAAATGTAAATTATCATAACACCACCATCCATTCGCTTGTCTTACGTACAAATTCCCCGCCGACTTAACCCATATATGCATCGAAATAGTTTAAAATCAATGTAGGTAATTTTTCTTTGATAAGCGTTCTACGAATATAATGGTTCGTTTCGTTTCCGAATATGTCCATTAAGGTTTAAGAATATGGCCAGGAAAGAAATAGGTTTTGCTTTATGTTTTGTATCTAAGTACATAAGTTGCATGTTCTATATGCATTATCCTATTAATTCAGCTGAGTGAGACGAAGTCGAGCGAAAGCTCCTCATACCAGACTTCAGGATTTTCTTTGTCACAGGTCTCCTCCTAAACTACTAATCCAATCAGAACCAAATTTGGCATGATTAAAGAGGTCAATCAGAGGAAGGTTTATGGATATATTTTGAAAAAAATAATGCTACCACAGAGGAATGATTACCGTTAAAAAAATTCCAGATGGCTTTTCTAAAGAAAATCCCTAAAAATGTGTTCTCATAACAAAATTTTGTTAAAAATATTGAAAATGTTGAGGACTCCTTTTTTTAAAGTAAGAGGTATTCTCGTAACAAAATTTTCAGTATTTTCAACACCTTTTTTAACATTTGGGAGATCGAGACTGAATTTTGAACATCTTTTTATTACGAGCATTGGGCTCTCAGATTTGGATGAAAATTTGCACATAGATTGAACATTTCCTGGATGCGTGGAAGTCAATACTTGAGTCTGTGTTTCCGGTAAGCTAAAACCTGGAAATCTTCAGTCTTCAGTGAAAAGGTTCCTTCCGTCAAGTAAACGTGTATCATCGCAGACCACTTCATCATTTACCGCCAGGTGAGATATAGAGGACAAATGTGAATTAATTATAAAAAAATCCGGTTTGTGCGAGTCGGACTCGCGCACTGAGAGTTCCGTACAAAACTGGATACCTTATTTGAGGTAGGTGCCAATTAAGCCAGACCTCTAAATTGTATGAGCGCCCATACAATCAGAGGCCTATCTTAATTGCCGTCTACTACGTATGTATGGGGACACCCTTTTATTTTAAACATTTTTTATGTTATTTGGAATTTGTCTTTATTTGTGCTGTAAGACCTTGCTTTTTGCCAAATTTCATGATTTTTAGGTCAACGGGAACTGCCATATGAGTTTTTGACCCAAAACCTATAGGGTACTTCCGTTTGACCTAGAATTGTCAATTTTGGTTAAAAGCAAGGTTAAAAGCAGCACAAGTAAAGGGAGAATTTCGACAAATAAAATAAAAGTGGAAAATTAAGGTAAATTTTGGTACTTATTACAAGTTTTCGTTCAAATCTAAATTTGCCCATATCTTATTGTGCTGTTGACTCAGGATCTTGATTTTTATACCCCTAATAGGGACTATAAACCTCAGTATCTAGTATAAATTTCAAATTACTATGTCTACCCATTCCTAAAAAATCGGTGGTGGCACACGGACAGACGGACAAGAGGGTGATCTTATGAGGCTGCCTTTTAACACTTTTAGGTACGGAACCCTAAAAAGTAGTGGTCTTTCACAATACCAAATTTTTGTTTTGTACAGCCAGTCAAGTTGCATATAAGTAGTATTTTCAGTTTGCACTTCGTTCGATTCCCGCTCAGTTGAAATATTTATCTGCATGAATGAATTGATTTATATGCATAATATGTATGGTTATCCGCATTTTAGAACCCATAACACAATTTAGTTAAGCTATGCTGACTTATGGGTCTATATAGCGCTGTGTAGAATGTCGTATTTATTTAAGCGTGCTTCATAAAGTAAGTCTACCAATTTAAAAAACGTTATTTTAAAACCACTCGAACTAAAAGAAACTTCAAGAGGACACAAACATGCAATTAAGGTTCCGAAGAAAAGAGTAACATCGATAAATCTCGGAGATGCAGCGTTGCACTCATCGGCATACCAATGCGAGGCTTGACCCATATTCGGCCTAGTAGCATCCGTACCATTAAAACTAAACCGTTCATTAAAAAAAACATTAATTATGAATGGAGTGGAGCTCGTGTCGTCTCGGCGTCTGATTCGTTAGCACTGGAGCTATAATTAGATAAATACGTTATTGAATGTTGCAATAGAATCAATAGTTACCCGGGGTGCCCGGCAATGGACACTTGGGCAGGACACCGTGCGGTTTTAGTCGATGCACGATCGCTGGCCGGCGGGGGGGGGGGGTATCCGAAGGGATTTCCGCACGTAAAAAAAAACCGTGCCGCGGAGACACGTTAAGCCATCGTCAGTCCCAGTTGCAATAGGAACATCCCGTACTGGCTTGGCGTTGAAGAAGATGACATGCTGGCCAATTATCTCACTACCACGAATGCCCAAAATCATGTTAAGTGGAGGAGCAAAAGCTAAAAACTCCGAGGTGAGGGCCTAGGATGCGACTGGGACTGACGTTTTAATGATGATGATAGAGAAAATCACTATTTGTTATAAAACTAAGCTCTGTCCCCCCTCCTAACCTTCGCTGCGCCTGTCTATCTGTTCGCGACAAATTGAAAAACTACTACACCAATTTTGATGTTATTTTACCAATGGATTATAGGTTTTAGTCGAGAAAGATTTTAATATATTATTTCTTTACTCGAAAACGATAAAATATGTGGTCCTTGCGGAACTTACTGTACCGTGGGAAACAAATATACCGAAGGACCACACAATAAAGAAAAAGAAATACTATGATCTCACAAACGAATTAACCAAAAACGGTTACGTGGTTAATTTGTATGCAGTGGAAGTGAGAGCGAGAGGCACACCAGCAAATTTCTTTATAACCTACTTAAAGATCTAGGCCTATCGAGAGCTACAATAAGCTCATTACTAGGACGAATGTCTAAAGCGGCACTAGTAGGTTCGCATCAAATTTGGTTAGACAGGGAGGGGAACTTGGGTAGTGAAGGTGAGTATTGATGTACGTCAACAAAAGGGGCCCCTTTTAAACCTACACTTGGGTCGCAAGTCCCAAGCACTGTCCCGAGTTACCAACTCAGCAACGCGATGGACCCGGCACTTGCACGGAGAATCCATGGCTTGCTAAGAATATCGGTCTCTGTCAAGGTTTTGTATACATTGGCTAAGATATAATAAAATATTTGATGTCGGAAAAAAAAACCGTCTGGGAGCTTTCAACGAAAACGCTGCCCTTTGAAATATAATTATAATATAATAATAAAAATTATGGACGGCGGAATTGTGTGTCTTATATAGGTTGTAGTGGTGGAATAAGGCCCATGGGTAGCGGGAACGGGATCACAATTCCAAGCGGGTGAGGCCGCGGGCAACAGCTAGTACTCTATAAATCGAGGCAAGAAGATCTCGGTAGAAGAGTGCTGACGAGCAAAACCAAAAACTGTTTACTGTAGAGGATGGATGGTTCTCTCTGCCTATTCCTGAGAGAGAAACGCGTGAGTATACCTACCTATGTATATGGTATTTATTGCTACATTTAACTTCTTATAAAAGGTAGCTATTTGTACACTGGAGCTTTACCGTATTAAAAAGTTGAATGAACTACTTAAAATGTCAAAGAAGCGCTTTGAGATTAACACATGCGATTTGCATTTAGAGGACCACGTCATGTGCCAAGAATGTAAGCTCCAATGTGCGTGTTTAGTCAATTTAGACTTATTTATCACACTAAATACAAAGTTGTCACACACACATAAAATAACGTTACTACTATCTTACTAGTGCTATAAATGCGAAAGTTTAGATGGATGTTCGTTACTTAATCACGTCAGAACGTCTGAACGAATCTGGATGAAATTTGGCACAGAGGTAGAATATTGTGTGGAACATAACATAACTTCACGCCTGTATCCCTGAAGGGGTAGGCAGAGGTGTATAATTGTGTGGAATAGCTATAGGATACTTTTTATCACGGGAATAAATACCGGCAGCTAGTGAATTTATAGACTACTATATTAAAAACCGCTCTTACGATTTGGATGACTGTTTTTTATTCGGATAACGTTTTATTTTTTACTTTATCAATACTTATAGGTGTATCTCCTGAAAATTCGGCACCTCAAAACTCTACGATATGGTGTTTAAAACAAAAAGAAATAAACGATCGCATTAAAACTTACATTTTAAAAATTTCATTAACAATTTACAAACCCCGACATAACTAAGAATACTCCCGACTAATTCATATTTCATCTATTCGGAAGCTACGATGCTACAGATGGTCACACACGCACATACACGTCGAACTCCCGTGGTTTTTGCATCGTGGGTTAATAAGATGACATTTAAAAAAACTCTATAGTTTAAAAAAAGTTAAATGTGGAAGAAATAAATATTGTTTTTGCCTACGAGCCTACTGCAACTTTTCTTCTGATTTACAACCACGTGGGAAGTTAAACATACCAATATTTTATTTTTATCTTCGATCTGTGGGATGTGTATTAGAAAATGAGAGCTATAATTCGGAATGCAGGATGTAAGACCATGATGAAACGCATTAGGAGAAGTCAAATTTATTACCGGGGCGGTTCTTTTGCCGCTATATTTCTTTTCACCGGAATGGTGATTAGTACTGTTCTAATTTTAAATGTTGACATATTTTTATAATCTGTTCCGTATCATTTGTCTCTGTGGCTTTTTGTAGTTTAATTTAAAATTTATTACCGTACGTTTGCTGTTTGGTTTGTGAATGTTAAATGCAGAAGGTACCAATAAAGTAGATACAAAAAAATTCAAAACTTTTTATGAAGTAATTTATTTATTACATATACTTAGATATAATTTTATCGAAGCACCGATAAGCCACTACTTTATTAATCCCCAGGCTAAAAATATTGTTGTCATTTTATATAATACTCTTCTTAAGTGGCTGAAGGCATAAAATCTATATGAAAATGATACTTGTGATGTTAAAACAGCCGCACTAAGGCAATTAATGCCAAAAATATATTCATATATCCAAGCCCACAAGAACCTAAGGCGTCCCATTTTCAAATTTACGAAAAGATTTTTAGAATGAATGTTTATTAACGTCACATAAACAATCAGATTTAAGCAACTTTTTAAATAAAAAAATACAAATCTTATTTCCAAGGTGTAAAGTTTAAACTAGTCTTATAAGGTGAAAATGAGGTGTTGTTCGCTATTTTAAATATAAAAATGACATGTGAACATAATCGAGCTCAGGAAATCGGATTAAAAACTTCCTGGACTTTCATCTTGAAATATTTTATTGTTGTCTCTGATTTAGATAGGCATTCTCTTTCTTTGGTGTTATAAAAATAAACTGACAGAATAAATTGACGGTTTAAATGTAGAATCTTAATGGTGTCTATATTTTTATACAATACTATCTTTTTATATAAAATTCCGTTGTAGACAATTGTGCGTGCTCGTAATAAAATTCTTTTCCCCCTGAAAGGTTCGACCGATTTTCATGATTTCCTATTTGCTGTATAAGGGGTTTGACCTGGATAGATTTTTCTATAGTTATTTCCGGTAAGTGGCGCTGTTACTTACAACCAAGTTTTAAAAAAAAGTTGCTGCTAGTACTTTGTATGATTTCGCTCATAGAATAAGTTTAAATGTACCTACCTAGTTAATTTTGCTGATATTTAAGCATGGGACAAGAAAGTCTCAGTAAAGAAATGTTTGTAACATCAATCAAATTCAGTTACGATACTGAGTCGTACGAGTGTCGAAAATACATCCAACAAAGGGTAGGTACCTATATCTACCGATCTCTTCAGTAGTCCAGGGTATACATGCACAAAAATTTAACTTGGAAATCGAAGTTTTATTTATTTATTTATTTCTGGAAGGTACCCTTACATTACTGACACAAGTTTTGTAGTATGGATGTCACAAACGGTTGTAATGTGTAACTAAGCTTCTAAAATTACGTCACAAAACACGTGTGATGACTACATCAACTTTTGTTAGTAAGTATCCATTTTCATGCGTTTAACCTCAAGTGATCTTCGGTACTATTATCAATTTGCTGACTCACGATTTGGTAATAGCTGTCATAATATTATATACTAGCTGAGCCCTGCGGTTTTACTTGCGGTTCATTTTTTGGAATACATGACACGGAGAAAATCTGTGTGATGTGATGCTAAGGCATTCGACTTGCTACGTCAGAGGTCGCATTTGCAGCCTCGATTCCCACTCAAAGCAAACAATATGTTTGTATGGTATGCATGAAAAAATATTTTACATTGATTTGGATGTTTCGATGTATTCAATGAGGTAGGTATGTATAATTGGGAGTGCGACTGGTTGGATCACCTCCAAGTTTGGTGCACCCTGGGCAACGTGGGCGATGACGCATCATTGATTGCTCCTCTGGAGTAGCTGGCGTCAACGTCAACGGCCAAGAGTCTGACCAACCGGCCCTTTTCAGGGCCAGCTGACCCCATTGCACGAGGGGGTCGGGGCATGGCGGGCCTGCAAGGCCTGCTTTCGCTCCAGGTACCCCTCGCGAGGGATATGTTCTATGAGTAACCTTACACCCCGGCGTCTGTAGACCCGAGACGGCGTACGGTTTTAGTCGGTTCAAGCCCGACATAACCGCCCCCGCCGAAGGGATTTCCGCACAATAAAAAAAAAAGGTATGTATAATTGACGAAACGAAAAAGGACAGTCTTTTAGTTGCACTGAACTTGAACATTGCGAAAAAAAAAATTGTTGCCCTAGAGGAACCTATTGCCGGGAAATCGTATATAATTTACTGAATCATAATCTATTTTGTGTTCCAAATTATAACAAATACCGTCCATTAGTTTATGTGTAATTGAGTTGTAAACAAACATACAAATTTGCTCATTTTATAATAGCTATTTTTCGAAATCGTATATACCTATTAGGTGAATAAGTAGTTATGTAAAAGTATGTTAACATGCATAATACAAGTATACTTATTAAGAACATACCAGTGGCGTTGGGTCTATTTTTTGGTCGAACTAAAGTAAATAAATAAATATTCTACGAAATTCTACACAGCGCTCTCTAGACCCAAAGTAAGCATAGTTTAACTAGCTTGTGTTATGGGTTCTAGAATGCAGATAAATTAACTTAAATACTTTTTTTTTTTCTAAATACATTCATATTATACATAGAAACACCCAGACCAATGCAAATAGACATATTCATGTATAAAAATATTTGCACTGAGCGGGAATCGAACCCGCGCCCCCTGTCGTAGCAGTCGAGTGCACTACTGCTACGCCACAGTGGCCGTAGTAAAAGTAAACAACAATCACACGGAAAACACTTAAGTGAGCAGTGTAATTTAGCTGAAGTATTCCATGGAAACGAGTTTTTTTTTTTTATATTCAGGACACGTCAATTTGACTTCACCTCGCCTCGCCACGCACCATGTTAACAATGGTGGCACTAAGCTTGACGTCCTCATCAGAAGAGGATTGTCGTCGCAGCACCGCGTGACACCCACCGGTTCCACTAGTGCTGCGACAACAATCCCCCTGCCCGGCACAAGAACAAGATTACAGAAACATAATCGCACAGGGCAATCTCTTACAGGCAACCATTCGATGGATCGAGAGTATCAGTGAACAGGACTAGGGCATTTTGCGGTGTACATACTAAATTACATACATAAACTCATAAACTCACGCCTATATCCCCGAAGGGGTAGGCAGAGGTGCTAGCACCTACATTTCGCCAGTTTATGTTTAGGTCCCAATGTAATAGGTGGGGAGCTTATTGCCATTAACCGGGCACTTATAAGCCTGCGATAAATACACACATAACTTCGAAAAGCATCGAAAAGTTATTGGTGTGTGCCATGGTAAGACCTGGGATCGAACCCGAGACCTCGTCTCAGCAGTCCATTACCCATACCACTAGGCTACCGCGGCTATTTATTAACATTAATTAATATTTTTTATTATTTTTTATTTTTTATTATTAATTAAAATTAATTTATATTTTTCATTCATACTCTGATCTTTTTAAAAATATGAATACATATTATACTTACATTACATATACAGTAATATAGTACCTACTATTAGGTACATAATATATACATAATATAATAGAAACACAGCACAGACACGAATAAGGGAGACAGCAAGACTAAGAGACAAAAATAATGACTATTCCCGTAAATAATAGGCCGTCACAATTTTTTTGAAGATGGGCTAAGATTGCGCGCGTCTAATCATTACGGGTAAGGCATTCCACAACGGGACAGCTTGGACAGTAAAAGACTTATCCATGAATCTCGCGGAATGCCCAGGTATTTTCAGCCTCAGATTCTCTGATGATCTCAGGACCCTAGAATGCGAGTCATGAAGGTATTGAAAGCATTCTTTTAAGTAGACTGGAGTTAGTGGATTTAATAAAATGTTATACAATAGATAAAGAATGTGAGCATTCCGACGAAGGCGTATAGGTAACTACTTGAGTATTGCGCAAAATTCGGATATGTGATCATATTTGCGTAGTCCAAATATAAATCGTATGCAAAGATTTTGGATTTTTATTAACTTGGTCTTTAGTGAGAACTGGCATCGGCATAATCAAAGATGGAAAAGAAAAAAGATTGTGCAAGCGCAGTTTTCGTGGCAATGGGTAGAAAATTTTGAAGCCTACGCAAGGACCCCGCTGTGGCAAACATTTTGCGACTAATCTCTTGGAGCTGAGGGCCCCAAGTCAAACTTCTGTCAATACGTATCCCCCGTGTTTTGACTTTTTCACTATATTGTATGATTGTCCCATCACAGGAGACTTGAGGAAGTAGTGACGAGTCTATTTTAGATATAGCATCTTAGCTACCAATAATAATGACCTGAGTCTTACATGGGTTGACTTTCAGACCATACGATTTACTCCAGTTGCATATTTGGACCATATCCCTATTAATGATGCTAATGGCATCCGTCAGTTTATCTGGAGTAGCTCTCGAGTATATCTGTTATATCCAATGTGTTATTCTACTCGGTCAACACTTAACCACGAGCCCCCCCTCAATAATTGAGAAGAGGCTCTTCTATAATAGCGTTAACACATGCTATTTAATACATTTTTTGAACATATACATAGTGAAAACTCAGTTTCATTAAATGGATTTTCACTGGTTATATTCAGCATAAGTACAATAAAAAGTATGACCTTATTGAGCAACCAGTCAAGTTTTAGCTGACGAGAAATTAAATATATAGATTCTGTACTTGCAAAATCAAGTTTGTAACTAATTTTTAGGTATATATATGACAGGGGTGTGTGTTGGGTAACCTCCTCGAGTGTCGCTCCGATTCCGATCCCGCTGCAGTCCGGGGGGAACGGAATCGGAGCGGCCGGTACACCCTGGGCGGCGATCAATGGCTTCCCCTTCACCCCTTCATAGGGTTGGCATTGATCGTCGGCCAATACCCAACGTGGCGGGAACACATCGCTCTCCGTACTCCTCTGCTTTCAGAGGAGACAGGATGAGCGATGCTATTAGTGGTGAGATGGCCCAGGGTCAGCCGGGGTGCGAGGGATATGCTCTATGGGTAACCTTACACCCCGGCGTCTGAAGACCCGAGACGGCGTGCGGTTTTAGTCGGTGCAAGCCCGACATAACCGCCCCCGCTGGCCGGCGGGGGGGTATCCGAAGGGATTTCCGCACGATAAAAAAAAAAAAAAAAAAAAAAAAAAAAAAAAGGTATATATATGACAAAATCCTTATATGAAAACATGAATAGCATATTAAGATCAAAATCGATCTATAACTAGATCTATAAATAAATGGGAAGCATTAAAATATATGTAAAACATGATATTTCCAGTTTATATTGCGCCGCACATTTATAAAATTGTTTCTTTTCTTCTATAGCCTTGGTTTATCTATACTTCTATAATAATATTATAAAGAGGAAAGATTTCATTGTTTGTTTGTTTGTATTGAATAGACTCCGAAACTACTCAACCGATTTCAAAAATTACTTCACCATTAGAATGCCACATTATCCTCGAGTAACATAGGCTAATTTTTATCCCGATATTCTCACGGGATCAGGAATTAAGCGGGTGAAACTGCGCGGCGATGCTATAACTTAATAAAAGAAATTTTGGGGTATCCAAAGGGATTTCCGCACGAAAAAAAAAAGGTACAGGTTACTCAAGCAATGTTTTGTCTTATCAAAAATCAATATTGCTTTTCATTGTTTATTCTTTTACTGTACAGGCTTTAAGTAAAATTTACTAATAGGTACATAATTAAAAGTGCTCCACTGTGTAGTAGACCTGTAAGACTTATTTTACGTAAGTATCAAATTAGTGAATAAATCGTGCCATAGTAAATGTATGGGGCCCCAAAGTAGAATTTGTGAACACATGACTATAATTTTATTGCTTTTTTTACTCGTAGTCATTTTAATGTGCTTGTACATTATATTTGCGAATTTCATATCAGTTTAAAGATTAACAATATATTGACGAAACAAGCTTCTGGACACACTTAACGTTTTCACCCTGTATAGATAAATGGTATATAAAAATGCGACACATTTATTATGCGTACAGCTAAGGAGTGGAATTGCCTGCCTGAGTCTGTGTTTCCGGAAAGCTATAACCTTGGAATCTTCAAGTCTCGAGTGAATAGGTTCCTTCTAGGCAAACGTGATCCATCGTAGACCACATCGTCACTTACGATCAGGTGAGATAGAGGTCAAACGTGAGCCTATCATCCATAAAAAAAAGGTACACAAGGTGTGCTACACTGGGTATTAGGGAAACGCACGAACACGAAAACAGCTACTGAAGATAAAAATATGATCGATTTTTTATTCGTTTCGTTTTACCTTTTTTTTATCATTCTTGTTTTGTCTTATTCCCGCTCCGTAGTATTAGTACAGCCAAATTAAACGTCATTCTGGTCGGACAACCGGTGACATGCGGCATTAACTTTTTTAGGTAAAGTGATGAATTTTTAATGAAATTATCGTTTCATTTAGCTGTACTAACACGATAGAGCGTGAATAATGCTAACAAAAAACCGATCGAAAAAAAACAGAGGCACTCCGAAAGTGCCAACAAAAGTGAAAACTTTAACAATTACGTGTGAGGTTTTTGAATCCTCAGGCAATATTTACAGAGCCATCTTTGTTGTTCATTATGAATCAGTTCGAAACTTCATCAAGGTCATAACAAAATAATTTTGTTAAGATTCCAAACGAGTTCAACAGCTACAATAAAGATGGCGTTGTTATAAATAAAGAAGTTTTCACTTCATATTTTTGAATATGGAATGCGTTCGATGATGATGACGGTGATGATGAGGGTGACGATGACGCAAGTTCCATGATTTTTGTTCACCCACTGTTCAAGTGCTCAACGCGCCTAAAGAAGTGTTCACTTCAAAAATATCGTTCAAATATTTTTCATTTTCAGTACCGCCTGCCTTCGTTTTCGGGAGCTTTCCCTAACACCCAGTATATCAGCATCGTGCAGAAATTTAGGGCACTGTTCAAGCACAACGTATTATAAGCTTAGCTACCGACTATGAGTGAGCGTTAAGTACCTACGTAGTTTTAGTAGTCTGCATTCACACTGAACTACTTTGTCACACAGGTGAATTCGCTTTGTCGCTTTCGCGTTTCCCGGTTGCATCCGAGACTTCCACCTCGTATTTCGGGATCCGGGGTCATAAAAGGTAACTTAATTGACAAGAGCGCTCACAGTGAGCCTGCTCACAATCGACGGCTAACAATACGTTTAGCGGGAACATAGGCTAACATAAGATATTGTACAGCAGAACCATAGTCCACGTGACTACTACAGAATGTAGAGTACCTATAAAACTTTAGACAAGAGCTAATAAAATCGTAACGTTAGTGCCTTGTTGAAAGTCCAGTGAACATAAAGTTAATCAAATAGCATTGTTTACACATGGATCGCGTCGAGATTTTAAAGAGAAAGGAGGAAGGAAGAAGCGGTCTGTTTTTGTTATGGGATTTCCACACGAAAAAAAAAAGGGACGAATTAAGAACTATTTATTTAATATGTATATAACGATAATATGTACGAACTGTGTGGTGTAGATCGTCCGACTGCCACGTCAGAGATCGAATGTTCGATTCACACTCAGTGTAAATATATGTAGGTATGCATTCATATTTTGTAGGTAGGTATATATGCATTGGGTTGAACTTTTCTATGTATGAATGTACAGCTTCACGAATACTCGGAATTCTGAATAGAGTAAAACGGTTTTTGATACTGTTATGAAGTGGTAAGCTGATCTAAAAATCAAACCCAGAACACCATGCGAGCAAGTCGCACGCTCTACACTACACGCTACTGTTCCAGAGAAAATTGTTTGCTTTTGGGTATATCCCTATAGTAGGTAGTCCGGTACAAGCGAGGTCTCTAACAAATACTTACAGTCTTATTCATAAAAAATGCTTATCGAAGGTTTATAGCGTACTTTAGTTAAAACGTCTCATAACGCTATCATACGTATTTTAAAATATTGTATTCATAACTGTTCTATAAGCCTTCGATAACTATAGTGTCGCTATAAGAGATTAATAGACGAAAATGTGTTGGGGCTTGGGGCCCCACGCACCCTTGCCCAATTAAAACGGGTGGTGGTCCACCACCTCCTACCAAAATAGACAGTGAAGACATAAGTTCATGGCTCCCTAATAAATTTATAGTCGATAAACTTTTGGTCGCGGATTCCTAATATTTTCAATAGCTTCAAGTACATCTAGGCACTAGACACTGATAAACACTCTGCCGCAATAAATTTACCACAAACTCCACAAAGTAACTAACCTAGATAAGTAATAATAATAATAATAAAGGCTTGTGATTGTCTGGAAACAAATCAGAGATATTTGAGATATATTCAATAATTCACCAAACTAATGCGAACAAAGTATCTAACGATGCTAATCAGAGCTGTCAAACACATCAGCTGTTGCGCAGGTCGGCCATCTTTTCTCCTAATATTGCTTTATGGCACGGCTATAGTAGGTTCCTGCCTTCTATAAGTTATATGAAGTTTATCGAGAGTTTATAGAGCATATTAGTGCTAAAATGCCGTTATGAATACAAATTTTCGACGATCACCTTATAGCAGTCTTATAAACCTCCCATAACTTTTTATGAATAAGACTGTTAATGTTTACAATAAGATCAACACACATACGCCTGTCAAGTTCAAACTTGATTTATGCGCGCAACTGCTGTGCGGTCTTTGTGCGTCACATTTGTGCGTGCACGCACGTGTTTGAAATATAGTAGGTATCTATATAATACTTTTTTTTAAAGTTTTTAACGAGATTTCTGTGTCGTGTCACATTTTAAAAATGTCGAAAGCTAATTGGATTTTTTTCTAAGATTTTAGTGGCATTGTAGATGTTCCACATTCGACAGTACGGTGAAGCGAGAAAGCGGGTTTAAAAAAAAACTTTGTTCGATTATTAACCCTACGGTACCTACATTTATATATTCACGTCTACCATATATCTCCAAAGCGGTAGACAGTGATTCATAAACAACTTACAACTACATTACATGAAGTCGGCGCGGGAAGGACTTAGATAAACGTTTGTAAGGGGAACTCTGGAATAAATGGACCAATTTCAAAAAATCACCTAAGGTAATTTTTTGAAATTGGTCCAGTTAAACCAGTCCGGTAAGAGCTACATAATAAGTGAGTAACCCAGCGTCGTATTATTAAAAAAAATAGAGAGCCTTATAAAAAGTGCAATATTGTAAACAAAAGCGAGGTTGGGTCGCTAGAATTAAAAAAAAACACATACAAATTATAGTTTTATTTTACAACTTGTGAATATGCAAGAATTCCTGAGCAATAACTGTGGGGCCATTGTTCTTTCAATAACCCATTAAATTGTTATATTAAATGCACTCGTGTTGGTAGCCATAGTAGCCAGCTCACCAGTCCGTTCAAGTATTTATAGGTCCACAAATCAATCTGTTCCCAACATTAATATTCGCAAGCTAAAACTCAAACAAACACATTTCCCAGGAATTTATTCCTTTACAAAACGAACAGAAAAGCAAATTGGCAACAACGGATAACACTAAACAAAGTAGTAAATGATTGTAATTAAAATATAGGCCGCCATTATGCCGCATATTTTGTACGAAGCATGAGGATTCTTTGTTAGGTAATTTTATGCCCCAAGTTTAATTAGTGAAGCAAGTGAATTAAACTATGTGTTTGGTTATTTTATGTCCCGTATGTATTTAATTAATGAACCAAATTGAAAACACGCTTGGTTTGGTAATTTAATGAGCTGACGAACAGGTGAATTGGTATTTTGGTATCAGGAAACTTATTCAGCTGGATAAGATTTGTTAGCTATGTAGACGATGAATTCGTACAAGGTTTGGAGATAACGACAATGACTGGGTGATCACTCTTTATTATGCAAAGATCCAAAAGATACTACGTCGGTACTACGTGTCACATTAAAAAAAAAGTAAATTAAAGAAATTAAAATTAGGTAGGTTAGGTAAGTAAAAAAGGTTCTACTGAATTCCTTCTGAATCCAATCTGAATGAATCCCTGAATTCAATAATGAAAAAGATGGATGGATTTGATCATTATACTTATGGCTTGAGTTTAATTAATTTAATTATACTCGGAAAAATTACAGACTTCGATGAGACTATTGGATTGTTCCGTTTTATGGGCTGAAGTTAATAAATGAAGCAAGTCCAAGAGGTTTAGTCATCTTATAGTTTGAGTTTAATTAATGAAGCAATGGGATAACACTTTTGTTTTAGACTTAATATAGTCTGAGTTTTTTAATGGACTGGTTTGAGTCCAATAAATGGTGCAGGTCGATAAGACTTTTGTTTTAGTTTTTTTGGCGTGAGTTTAATTAGCTGACACCAGGTCGACATTGCCCTTGGTTTAGTCATTTCATTGCATTACTAACCTAACCTGCGTCTCAACACGACGCACTTATAGCAATTCAACAGCAATACAGTTCAGCTGAGGAAGAGGGATGGAGCTATAGAGATTTAGCTCGAGCTTCAGATTAGTATATAGTCTCTATAGATAAGTTAAGTTAGATTAGTTAAGTGTTTGTGCTGCGAATATCACACAGTAGTTGAATCAGTCATTAAAATTTCAACTCATATCTAGGATTTCACATTACATTTCAGATTACATTTCTTGGCACACTGGTATAAGTACACTTAACGTCAATCTGAATTATGTGGTACTGACAAAACAAGAAGCTGTTCGTAGATTTCAGTATAATTTCATTAGGGTGTAAATTTTGTTGTTTAAACCATCTGTGTCATATAATTCAATCGTTTGTAGGTACATTTGGGTGTACAAGCTTTGTAGGATATGCCGAAATACCCTTCACCGATAGAATGCTTCATGCTGCGACTACACTCTTTGTCGAAGGTAGTTTTTATTAAGACATCTTTTGCAAAAGTAATCTTATCTACCTACTATAAGTCTATTTTGTATCCTAGTGGTCAACTAGAATAATGAAAAGTATAAGGTAAAGGTATAACTATAAATTTGAATGGGAAAAATCAACATTCTGAACGGAATTTGAACCCGCGAACAGGCTCTTGTGGGAATGCCATGACGATCTGGATACGTCCGAGATAGTAAAAAAAATTCTATACATACATCTTGGGGCCACGTTGGAGCCATTTACTGAAAATTCTTACGAACTAACAGAAACAATCAGTGATGCTGCGATATTTTTTTACATTGTTTTGGTATAGATAGGTACCTTTTTTTTTTTATGTGCGGAAATCCCTTCGGATACCCCCCCGCTGGCCAGCGGGGGCGGTTATGTCGGGCTTGCACCGACTAAAACCGCACGCCGTCTCGGGTCTTAAGACGCCGGGGTGTAAGGTTACCCATAGAGCATATCCCTCGCACCCCGACTGACCCTGGGCCATCTCCGGGTTCGAGATGGCCCACTTACTTGCTCTCCACTGTGCCATCTGCTAATCAGAGGGACACGTGGAAAGCTTCCGAACAGCCCTCAACAGGGCCGTCCCCGCCTCGGTCGGAGTTGGCCGTAGGCGGCAGCGTCTCTCCCACCCTAGAAGAGAGGCGCTGCCGTCTCCGTTGCCCAGGGTGCACCGCGTGGAGGTCCCCAACCAAGCACCTCCCCCCAACCAAGCACCCCTTAGTATAGATACCTGTATTTAATAATTCAATATTTTGAGAATTATCATCATCATCATCAAACTATGCTAGTCCACTGCTGGACATACGTCTCCCCTAATGAGCGTCTTAGCGCCCTGTCTTCAGCTTGCCGCATCCAGCATCTGCCCGCAGTCTTTCGCAGATCGTTATCCCACCTGGTCCGAGGACATCCTACACTACGTTTTCCGAGCCGCAGTCTCCACTCAAGAACACGTTTACCCCAGCGGTTGTCGGTTCTTCGCGAGATATGGCCAGCCCACTGCCACTTCAGCTTGCTAATTCTTTGAGCTATGTCGATAACCTTGGTTCTCTGTCGGATGTATCCGTTACGAATCCTATCCTTCAGAGAAACTCTGAGCATCAGCAATAAAATCTAAATATAACCCATCCTCCATAGTCCGGCTGGTCGGACTACGGAAAATAAGTAATCTCCCCTGGTCCGGTCGACCGTACTACGGAAAAAATTGATTACCCGTGGTCCGGTCAACCGGACCACCGAACCGGACCACGGAAAAAAAACCGGCTCTTTCCATAGCTCGCTGAGCGACTTTGAACTGGTGGACCAGCCCTACCGTGAGTGTCCACGTCTCAGCTCCGTATGTCATTACGGGTAGGACTGCGGTATGGATGACGAGAAGACTCGACGTAGTTTCCCAAACGCTGCCCAGCTTAGCTGGATCCTCCTCTTGGCCTCCATCTCAAAATTGTTTTTACCTAACTGCACAATCTGCCCGAGGTAAGTGTACTCAGAAACAATTTCAATAAGGAGAAATTCCACGAATTTTTGAGAATAAATTACGTTAATCAATAAAGTTAATGTTACCCAGTTGGTTCTTATTATTATCCACCTATTGTTATTTTTAATTTCTGACCTTTGAAATCAAAATATATTTAGGGGTTTTTGGCGTCATGGCATACATACATATTAGTCACGCCTGTTTTCCATTAGGGTAGGTAGAGACAACACCTTTCCACTGGCTACGATCCTGGCATACGCCTTCCGCTTCTTCTACGTTCATAATTCTTTTAATGACTTACTTATTATGTTAAACTCTTAGACCAGAAGTTAAATGGTGTTAGTTTGTACCTATAGGTAACACAATGGAGGAGAAAACAAAATGTACAACAGATAAGAATCTGTCACGAATAAAATGCACGACACTTGTTTAACAACCTAAAACTAAAAATAAACCCTCACGACCTAGACACCTGAATATAAATCATACTTAACCTTCATTTATTTTTTCAGGCAACCCCAATGACAAGATCTTATACGGCCGGCCAAACAAACGTCGAAGCGCATCCTTTCCAGCCCCCAGGTCTTTAGACCGACGCAACTCGCTCAGGATCTTCGGCTCGTCCAGCAAGTACCTCCAGAGATGCGCCTCTACCAGGAGCCTGCACCACAAGAATGCTAATACCACCGATAGTTCGTCATCCACCGATTACCCGCCGAGCGTTGAATCTGCATCGCCTAGTAAGTTGCCATTTAAATACGTTTACAGCGGGGCTGAGGTGCCTCGGAGAGCATGTTTAACCGCTGGTCGCGGCTGCCATACGAACATCTGTAGCATTAGTTACGGGTAGTTGGAACTCAAGTAAGTCCGATGAGCTAGTCTAACTACAAAACTTCGATATCACCAGCGGGTTGTGGTGAACAGCTGGCAGTCGGTTCATGGAAAATATTGAAGTCGGCTGTTTCGTAGTTAGGCTGAAAAGCTGACCCCAACTGAGCTAGGAAAAGGCGCTGGGGATGATCACGTCGTGCAGGTCTGAGGTGTCACACAACAATTCCCTTGAGGTCTAAGCGGTTCGTCACCTCTTTTCTTTGCCGCACCATAAATTATTGACCAACACACGTTTCCTTCTTTCTACAATCCCGGGTCTTATAAGCGGGGCGTGAAAAAACATCTGATGAGGCCCTCAAGCTGAATCCATTATAGCATTATTGGTATGTATAATGGCGACTCTCATTCCTTAGACTTCACCTTTAGCTCACCATCAGGCGAGGTGAAGTTAAATTGATGTGCACTGCCTACATAAAAAGGATGTGGGTGACATTAAAATTTTTCAACAAATAAAAGTCCTGTAAAAAGATCAATAGGTGTATTCAGACCACTTGTCACCCCAGCAGAAGCAGGCCGGGACGGCAGGGCGACTAGCGCCCCTCCCCCAAACCGGGGCAAGACGGGGACACCGTGGTTCCCAAACCCGAGAGGGTCATCTCGAAACCGGAGATGGCCCAGGGTCAGTCGGGGTGCGAGGGATATGCCCTATGGTCAAGCTTACACCCCGGCGTCTTAGACCCGAGACGGTGTACGGTTTTAGTCGGTTCAAGTCCGACATAACCTCCCCCGCTGCGCAGTGGGGGGGGGGGGGGTATCAGAGGGGATTTCCGCACGAAAAAAAAAAGGTACCACCTTTACGCATCTGATCGCCAAATCTACTGTCGAACTCCACTGAACGAGTTGCACAAGGCTGTTGATGCTGTCAATGCTGACTAGAACTCCATCTGAAAATGGAGTGTATCGTGCGGCCTAAACGTGAACCCGATCTAGAATCAGGTGATCATTGTTGGCAGCCCTTGGATGGCCGCAAGAATAGAGTGGTCAATGCTTCCACAGGTTGCTCTGAACTGAACAAACATCACATACAGCGATAAAGTTAAGAACCTAATGATATATATAGAAAGTTGCTTAACCTGTGGTCCTCAAATGCCGGAACTAAGTGAATGTTTGCGGACGCAGGGTTCTTGCGTAGGCTCCGAAATTTCCTACCTATTACCACCAAGATGTAAATCAAGTGTGCTAGCGTAGTACATGGTCATTACTCTTTTCCAACCTTGGCTAAGCTGATGCCCGCTACTCAGATCTCACTAAAGACTAACTTAAAAAGCTTGAGAGACGCCAGAACCTCTGCATAAGATTCCTATTTGGCCTGCGCAAATATGATCACGTTTCCAAATATGGAACAAAACCGAAGTGGTTACCTAGACGCCTTCGCCGGAATGCTCATATCTTGTACAGTATACTCACTACGAAAGCCCGCTACTCCCTCTTATCTCAAAAAACGCTTTAACTCCTTGAAAACGTACATTTTAAGTTGTTGAGATCGGCAGGGAATTTGAGATTAAAATACCGGGGCATTCTACAAATTTCACAGACAAATCTTTCTCCTTTCAAGCGGTTCAGTTGTGGAATGCTCTGCCGGTAAAGATTGTCGGTATTACCTTCATGAAATCGGTTACATATAGATTCTTTGTTTACGCTTCCTTAGCATACCTATAAGTAATATTATAGTAAGGTGTAAGTATATATAAATTATTGTATACGTTTATAACATTTTTTTTTATTGAAAATAGGCTCGCGTTTGACCACTATCTCACCTGTTGGTAAGTAATGATGTGGTCAAAGGTGGAGCACGCTTGCCTAGAAGTAACACTGTTCACTATAGACTTGACGACTCCCAGGTTATAGCTTTCCGGAAACACAGACTCAGGCAGGACATTCCAATCTTTAGCAGTAGGTACGCACTATGAAGGATTGCCAAAACGTTTTGTGCATATGAGTGGAATATACACCATGTAGCTATCGGCGGCGCGTTGCCGTACGTCTGGTCGTTCGGTGACGGAAGGGTCTTGAAGCAATTAGGTTATGCAACTCCAGTGCACACTCCACGAAGTTTATCCGATAAAAAACCGAAAGGCAAGCAATTCTACGTCGATGTACCAAGCTCTGGAGCCTAGTCTCAACTAGCGCATCGCTTTTGATGAGTTCAATTGACAACCCGTTTCTCAATTGCTGGTAAGACATGCTGGTAAGAATTTGCCACAGTGCGTAAGGGTGCGCAGGAAGCGGACACGGAAGCAATTTTTTAGATATCTCGTGCCTTTAAATCACTGACTTTGCCGCACAGTAGTCTATTTTAGAATCATTCGCTAAGTACGCTCGTAATTCAATTCTAGACTACTTCCCTAGTTCGTGATTTAAAGCCGAGACTCACAATAAAAAAATAACTTTGTTCGCTTGTTGAACAAATAACTATTCTTCTATTCATTTTCCCCTTTTTACCCACCATATTCCCGCTGTCCCCCACTGGCGAGGTAACTTATGTTTTCCCATAAAACACCAGTAGGGCCCAACGGGCAGATTTTAGTAGGCTTTTCTAGGTAGGAGGTGGATATCGCAACTTTTTTTCCCGAAGTCCGCCAGTGGGGGACAGCAAGAATAGACGCATATTCCTATTTTTCTTAATAACATACCTACCTATATCGTTCCTTTACGAATTAGTCTGGAATGGGCTGAATGCAGTTAACGTATTACATGAACATTTACTACAACTAAAATAAAATATGTATACGTGTTTCAGAAAAAGTGTCCCTGCTGTCCCGCTTATTCAGACGAAGCGGCCGCAGCAAGCAGACGCGCGCTATGAGCACTTTTTCTGCGCAGTTCCCGCCCACAGAGTGGTTCAACTCCAAGGCGGTGCACCTCCATTGTGTGGCTACGCAGACAAACTCAAAGGTATTTTTTTTAATAGAGCACAATAATCTAACTTCACCTGGGTATATAGAGCCCCACCAAAATCGTGAGGGAACAACGTTACCTGCAAGCCTACAGCAGCCTATCACCTTCTGGTTGACGAACGAAACTCTGGCGTTGATTATCCTCTCGGGATTGGTGGGATCAGACGGTAGGCGCCCTTATAAGCCAACATAAACCAATCCCTTAGAAAAGGAGGAGAGTAGATCTCGGGCTCCAAAGTGCAAACGATCAGAAGAATTGAGACCCCTAGTCACAAAAAATAGATCTGCATATTGTGAAAAGTATTTGTGATGAAATATTGTAAATCTAAAATTTATTTTTCTCGTTTCAGGAGTCGCTGCAGAGTCAAACATCATTTGTCTCATCTTACTACGATGGATCGGAGATTAGTAATCGCTCATCGACGCTTCCACGCAGGCACAAACGACACCTATCCACCGAGTCTGGCTTGGCTGGCTCCGTCAACTACGATCACTCGCCTGTCAGGCATTCTAGCCCTAGTTCTGGCAGCCTACCCAGATCTACACTTAGCCGGAGCTCAACCAACAAAACCATCATGGACCATTTTGGATCACCACAAAGAATCAGCGATCCCAAACTGAGAGACAGTCCAAGCGGCAGTCTAAGGAGAGTAGACTACTCAAACTCAGATCACATAATGACCACCAGTGGCCCTTCCAGCCTGGAAAGTACAACCCCACTCAGAACACCTCGTAAGGATGCCAGAAATGGTCAGTTAGACCAAAATTCATTAATGAAAAGGAGCTACCACACTAGCGGGAGCAGCGGCCACTCAAGTCTCGAGTCCCACATATCAGATCGCACATTAAAGCCTTCGCCTAGTCATAGCAACGCACACGGAGCGCCTGGCCTTAGCAGAGCACAATCACTCGTGAAAGTACAAAGCCTACAAAGCTCCCCAAAAAGCCTACACAAATACAGAACGAAACCACCTCTTGTCGGTGGAGAAACGGTAAAAAACGGTAACACGTCACCCAAAAGTTCGCCAAAAAACTGTCCAAACACACCCAAAAAAGCCGCAACCCCATTGCATAAGTCCTTAGGGTCAAAGGTAGATAACCCGTCAACGACGATGTTGACCAGCTCAAATTCTAACAACTCAATCACACTAAAAGTTACCACGAATACTATATCTCAGAACGGTGGTGGTACTAACACCAAAGTATATGTACAAAATTCGCCAGTAAGATCAGTTATCACTTTTGAAAATGGTAAGGTAACCGAGACTACCAACGGTAGCAACATTTATATCATTAACGATGATCGGCAAGTTGTATCCGTGTCTCAAAATGGGGTTTCAAATAAAACACCAAAAAATCCCACTGAAACATCGTTCGACGCATGTGTTGAAAAGAATAAGCAGATGTACCAAGAATCAGAACCTATCAAAGTACAAGAGAATAAGTTCAATAAAAATTCAATTAACGACACGGGTATGAACAATAATCGTAAGCTATCTTTACAAATAGGTGGTGCAACTAATAACAACAGTTTTGTGTACAAAAATCAATTGAATAATACAAATGAAGTTGCATCGCACCCCGCCTCTCCAGCCATACATAATAATATAAATAATTTGGAAACTACTGCAAATAGTAATCCTTCGACACCGACTAAAAGTTACGATAACATTATAGGATCGTTGGGCAGTTTGAGGTACCAGAAGAATGCCTTATCGTCGGCCAACAGCGGCATACAAACTAATATTAATTCAAATAGTGAGCTAAAAAGCGTCGATCTGTTAAAGAAGGCAGCAGCACTACAAATGCTGAATGGGCTGCCGAACGTAAATAACAGAGTCAGTTCGGACTCCATAGCGAATCTACTAACGAAAGCTATCGACCAGAAACCAACCGTTCTGGGATCCGAGCCGAATTTAGCTCTAAAGAATCAAGAGCCAATAAAGGACATAAATACGTCAGCGGAGAAAATAAACTGCTTGGAGAGCAAACAGAAGAGGTACAGTCTTAGTCAAGAGAGTAAGAAGGAGAATCAGGATTTCTATAATTTTCCGAGCTTAAGCGATTTGAGCTTTAATTTTACGAGTTTAGCTGCGCAGAAAATATTGAAAGGTGTCAGTATAAATAGTGTAGACACCCTGGTCGAGCTGAACATGGCCGCCAACACGGAGAAGCAGAACAATCGCGATGTCGCTGCGGTGTGCACAGACTTTGGCCTTGTATAGCAATTAACGTATAATATTTTTTGTTGTAAAATGTACAATAGTAGACATAACACAGTATGATGTAAGGAATATGTAGGATTTATTGATAACTACTTTGTAACACGCTTTAGATATGCAATACCTACCTATATTTAGTTCGAAACTTTTACTCGTTTAAGAATTTTGTACTCCCTTACGAAATTTATCTCTTAATGGATTATATCCCCTATTATTAAAATTTTGTTTGTTACTAACTTATTATCATTGGAAGTATCAATGTAGAAATTATTTAACACAGTATACTTAAATAAATAATCGTTACAACTTATCGAAAATTCTTAGTTTGTAGCTCACTTTAAAAGTATCGAGACAATAAATCCGTACATCTGTGAGAACAAAAGGTGGCCTAATAACATTGTTACATGGAAATTTAGTGCCTAATACGATCGTAATAGAATTGTTATTCAATTGTAGTCATAATGTAGTCTTTCACTATTCCTTAGTAAGTGGCTATCACTACGAGTAGATGCTATACTAAAATTTATCCACTTCAAATCACTTATTTTCGTGCCATCTCAAATTTCCAGTGAAAAGGTTGAGTACAAACTAGAATACCTAACTAACAGATTCCATCCAATAATGGGAATTTCAAAGGAATGATTTATAAGATGTATGTCATGTATTAAGTGCCATAAAACCATAGTATTACATAACGAAGGCGAAATATGGAATGGGAAGTAGGTATTTTAAATCATTTCATGTTTAAGGATTTGCTGAACTTGTGTATGAAAGCAATGGGTATTTATTCATTAGGACACATAATCAGAAGTCATATCGCAATTAGTTTAAATCAGTAATAACGCCATTTGTAAAAATATTAACAATATAAGATGATGCTTTAAATAATTTCGTTTTATTCCGAATCTACCCACTTAAATTATGCCTAGGTATTATCTCCACAGGGTAATGTGGCGCAGAGTCAGACTGGACCGAAAGGGGCCGAGTGGACCTATACAAGCCTGCGATAAGTGTAGGTTCCTAGATGGGGTCCCCACCATCGGATAAGAATAAAACATACTTAATAAATTATTGCTATGTTGAGCCCCAATATAAAGGGATGTTTCACACGAGATGCCTCCGGATCACATTTCATTTTTCTCTGTTTTTTGAAGTGGAAACTTATTCACGGCACGTTGAGCACTTTTCGGTGAACAAAAATCATCACCACGTCCTGTCACGCATTCCATATTAAAAAATGGATGGATGGGTGGACGTACGTAGAGAAGGAGGGAGGGAGGGGCGGAGAAAAGGAGGGAGGGATGTATATGACGATTCAAAAAATAGGTACATGTAAACTTCAAATTTTCACTTCTGTCGGCACTCCCGGAGTGCCATTGCTTTGTTGAATCATTTCACGACTGGTGACCTACACTTAAATTGTTCAGGAGGTAGGTAGGGCCCGGGCTGGCAATGACCGTATCGAATGTGAAAAGCGTCACGATGGAATAGATTCGAGTATGGTGTGAAACCGTAGGGCACAGCTAGTATCTACTAAAGCAACTACAATCGGTAAATTATACGACATATGGGTAGGTATATCACCATGCAAAGATCGACCTCTGTTTCGTGGCGGTGTTGTATTCGACTGTTATATCAGGGGGCACGGATTAGGTTGCCGCTCAGTGCAAATATACAATGAGTTTCCATAAAAAGAATATTAGCCAGTGTATTTATTGAATACCCGTTAACCCTAAAGCTAAATTGCTTATGTTATAAGTGGTATCTCGTCGGTAGTGTAGTGTAATGGCCATGGGATTCAAACCCGAGACCGATCGACTCCCATTATACTATCGCCGGTGACCTGAAACCACTTACAGTTTAGCTTACCTGGAGGGAATAATGTGAATACTAGTAATTTCGATTACTAATATTCTTTACTAGCTGATACCCGCGCAGAGGTAGGTTATCGTTTTTTGGTCATTTCTTCAATTTTGCTTAACCAATTGCAATCAAACACACGGCAGATTTTAAGTCTGACCAAGACCAACCGAATCATTCATTAATCATATCATCATATCATATCATATCTACAATGTACAGACACAACTAATTTACAATTGTATAATAGTATAGACAGAAAAAAGAAAAAAGCTTGAGATACGTAACTGGTTCCTATAAAGACATGTTTCTTTTCGGTGAACTATTGTCATCTGAGCATCAAACCCAATTGCATCCAGAGCTTGCATCTTGGCGAGCAAACCCTGGACTCCAAGATTCAAGCTCAAGATCAAGAAGAGCCAAGTTCAAACCAAATCATGGAAAGGAGGTCTAGGAATACTTCCTTGAGCCTTGAAGCCCCCAACATTGAGGAAAGCCTTGTCCATTAATCTATAGTTAAACTGTTATGAAGTCCTTATAATTACTTGTCAATACAATTCGGAAACACTTGTAAAATTACTTGATCATAAAACATTGGCTGAGTATTTATTACCAGATATTTTTCTCACAGACTATGTTCACTTTGCAAATGTGGCCCTAAATATAATGTAATGTAAGTATGCTGGGAACTAATAACAACACTATTTTATACAAAATATAAAAGTTTATTATATCATTATCTAATTGGTAAAATGTAAATTCATATCAACACTACACATACAATTTTATTCTATACACAAGCTATAGTACTATGCTCCATGACATCAGCTACTTGCGATGGCTCAGTTTCAGTCTGACTTTTTATTGAGTTCAGCCAGTCATCGGTTGGGTCAATTTTCTTCACGTCTGGATCAGAACTGTCACTTTTGTCATCCTCTGTACTCTCTCGACTCTCCTCACATTCAACTACAGTGCTACTTAAGCTACTCGGACAATTTTCACACACTTTTACTGGCACTTTTTCTACATCCCTAAATTGTTTTGAAACCTCTTCTGGCCTTATGTTTACATAACACACACAATTCTCAGTTGCTGTTACCTGCTTTAAGGCAGCCTCTTCTATAGCCTCTAGTTCCTGACTTTCTAACTCCTTAGTTATTTCCTCTAAATTTTTATACGAGTACATATGATCATTTTCTGGGTTAACATAATCTTCCAGTGTAAAAGTGTTACTATCAAATGTAAGATTCTCAAAATCAATAACTCCATATTTACTTACGTTATCTAGTATTGTGGACTCGTTCTTGAAGCATATCCGAATATTTTGAACACAATTCCTTGTCAAGTCTTTGTCGTCTTGGCATTGTTTACGTATAACATCAAGCTGACGCAGAGTTTTTAATTCCCTCGCTTTCAAATGCGCGTACACTCGCGCGAAGGACTGTTTCACGTTACCCTTAAGCTGAAAACAAAAGAAATAGCATTAAGTAACTGGCAAGTAGAACTATAATCGTTCTTATTTTTGAAAATAATTACATTTTCTATGTTTTTGTCAAATTCATCTGATTCGCTCGCCATGTTTACGTTTTAGAAAGTTTGACGTTTCTATTAGAAAGTTGCCGAAATACAATTTTGTTAAACTACTTTTATTTATATCTATAATATAAAAATGTGCTATGCTATGGGCTAGACAAAAGAAACAACGCATTTTAAGAATTTAATATATTGAAAATCAAAAGAATAAATTTTATCAAATTAGGATATTTCAAAAATAGTTTACTAAATAAAATAACTCCTATACTTCCTTTCTTATTAACTTTTAATAAAAATTAGATACAGATTAAGTCGTATAGCTTTAAAATGAAAAATGCTACATTCTAATATCGCACTTCATCATTCAAGTATGTTGTGATTGTTATATATATCAAAGTAAATGATTTGAAATTATATATAAATAACTGTCATCCTTCTTCTTTATCGGAGCGGCAATTTCGATTGCATCCGAAGCTTACATAAGCCTTAGGTCTGTTAACTTACCCCTACATAATCTGGTTAATTTTGACTTAAAGGACTGTGACTGCCACCTGCCAACTCTGAGACGAAAGCCTGCGCCAGAGTCTTATTCGTCAATCGAGCTTAGGCCTAGGTCCGAAAATATTGGTGCAGACGCATACACCACTTACAATATCTGCCATTCACGGGATTACTTGGTTAAAGTAGTCACTTTATACGTGTTTACCACGCATAAACTTCTGCTGTAGATAGGGGCTAAAATCTTGACAATGTAGGTAGGTCTACTCTAGATGCGCATTTAAAAGTTTTTAGGTATCTATTGTGGTAAACGCGGGGCGTGACGGCAGAAGCGCGTTAATCAACCAATCATAGATATATTTCTGAAACTAATCACAGACTCAAAGTGCTCACGTCATTGGTTTATCAGTCTTTTTATTGGTCACTTATTGAACATTCGCGAACTTTTTGATGTTTGATCAAGATTTTTGTCTCGTGGTATACTAGAGGTTCTGTATTTTGTAACAACCATCATGGGTTTACAAGGAGCAAAATCTTCGAGGGCCAAGATAACTTAACCTGCAAGCCGGTACACCAATTGATTGCTGGAGGAGGTTCTGGCGAAGGATGTAATTGGGATTGGATGAGAATGGGTTTTTGTACCACCTGGAATATTGCCACTAAAACACAACGCTATAAAGGATTTCTTATCTAATCATCACAAAAATAAATATCACGAGTACAAGATTTCTACTATTTAAGAAGTCTACAACTGAATAGCTTGGCAACATTACTTTAAAAAAACATCATTATTGATTTTACGTTTGACAACTTGCTGGAAAACATTCCTATATTCTTTATTTTGCTCTACTAAATGGATTAAAATAAATGCTACACTAAAGTGTTTTCGTGTTAAATTTGCTGTTGCTCGCGAAACAGTGTTAAAAAAATAATTAAAAGATATGAGTGAACTGAGACATCGTCGGGGAGAAGGCGATGGTAATGACAAACTGGAAAACGCAGGCGAATCCGATCACGTACGTAGTTATTTTATTATTATTTTCACATAAAACTAGTTTTAAAATTGATAGCTAATCATTTCTGACGGTATGATTAACCGGTAGGTTGATTCGGAAGAAGAAAAGAATTTAGAAGAAAAATATGTGGATGAAATGGCGAAGTCTTTGCCTCAAGGAACGGATAAAACACCGGAAATCCTTGACTCTGCGCTTTCTGGACTATCATCAAGGTAATGTCTGCTTTTTTAATTTGTGTCACATAGGAAACAACTTTAACTGCCACAGTACTATTATTTTTAATTGCTCCTGTAGTTAATATAGACAATTAGCAATGCAAATGTGTTTTTTTTTTCATTTATGTAACTGGATACTTCCTACATGTGTAAACAAAATTTATCTATTTATTAAAAAATTACATTTTGAAAGAACTCAATTTAATTATATTGTTGATAACTTAGTGCAATTTGTGCATTTATCATCCCCTTACATCGTGCAAATAGGCCTAGTCACACATTACTGCAGTTATTAAACTAATAGACTATTTGTAATATCTCACTTGTTAATTTTCTATTTACACCATTCTCTACATATCGGTTACTCTGTTTAGCCTGTTATGGTGAGCCTAAGATGGTGGTTGTTTCTCGTCTTGTTTTCTGTAGAAACACTAGAATAAGGCTTCTCACCCAAATAAATAAAAGAGATAACTTAGCTTTGAAGTGACTATACATTGAATATAATTGGCGTATTTGTTATTTTAATATTTTTTTATTTTTAAGTCAAGGAATTTGAGATTAGTGTTACATTCATCATCATCTTAGCCATGCATCTGATCTTTCACTTTAGATTTTAATGGAAACTGGTGTTTTAGCCGAAACCAAATTTAAAATTACGGTCCAGCAGACAGGTTAGGCCAGAACTGAAACTGTTACCCAAACTTACTTACATATTTAAGATGTCTATTATTTCCTGAACCCTTGTGTATTTTTAACCCCCAATGCAAAAAGAGGTGCGTTATAAGTTTGACGTCAATGTCTGTCTGTCTGCAGCATCATATCTTTCAAACGGATGGACCAATTTCGATGCGTTTTTTCTTTATGTAAAAGCCAGTTTCCCTGCGGTGGTTCTCAGCTATGTTTGGTTAATATTAGTCCAGCAGTGTAAGAGTATCAGCTCTTTTCCAAAATGGGACTACCAGTTAGTTGCGAATTGCCTCTTTTGGTTCACTCACATTGATACCCCATCTTATCATACTGCATTATTATTCTTTTTTTTTTTCATTTATTTGGATCAACAAACAGTGATAAATTACAGTAGGGTTGCTTAACTTAGGTATATGTAGAACTAAATTTACCACCAACACCGTTTACCACAGATTAAACATTTAGCAATCGTTGTGACTTATAGTTGAATAATTGAACGAAAATAACAATAGGCAATAATAATATATATAATATATAATAATAGCGGTAGTGCATTCGACTGCTACGACAGGGGGCGCGGGTTCGATTCCCGCTCAGTGCAAATATTTATATGTATGAATACGTCTATTTGCATTGGTCTGGGTGTTTCTATGTATAATATGTATGTATTTACAAAAAAAAAAGTATATTAGTACGTTTATCCGCATTCTGGAACCCATAACACAAGCTAGTTAAACTATGCTTACTTTGGGCCTAGAATGCGCTGTGAAGAATGTCGTATAATATTTATTTATTTAATATTTAAGTATAGGAAATTATTATTGGCTTTACACAATGATAATGATGATAATCCTTACAGGTAATTCAAATTGAAGTGTCTGTCCGTAACATTAAAATAACAGATTTTTTACGAATACATAAAAATATAGATATGTAGTTATACTTATACAGATTGCAGATAGGTATCCTTAAATAAGAAAAACCAAATAGGTATAAACAGTTTTTAGTCCGTCCGTCTGTCTGTCACTCCGTTTGTTTGTTTGACCTCGCTAATCTACGAATCGGCTTGGCCGATTTCGACAGAACTGCCGCCATCAGATAGTTGACGTTACAAGACATTACATTTAGACCAGTCATTTTTATTTTAGAAAAAGAATTAGGGTTCCGCGCAAAGAATATTAAGACCCAGATTTAAGTCCACGCGGATGAGGAAGCGGGGTGTTACAATGAGTTTTAAGTTCTTAAATGTTCCAATATTAATCTCCTGAACGTACATAGACGCGTTGCAGCTATATTAATAGAGTCGAAGTTCTCGTTATAAGACTGTACGATACTATACAGAGGCGAATGTTCACCAGCGTTTGTGCGGCATCTGGTAGTAGCGAATAGCTGACACGGGTTACGACAGTGCGTCCTAGTAGGCACTCTATAGCACAACTTGTTGTTAATAGGAGCGCAATCGTATCTATTATGACATAAGTCAAATAGCAACATGGCTTGAAGTTGAGTACGCCGTCGATCATGACTTAAAAGTTTGTACTTGTCTAGTAATTGTTCGTATTTCAAGTAATTATGAAAACATCTGTATTGCATACACTTTAGAAATTTCCTTTGAACTCTTTCAAGGGCTTCGTTATATTTTTCATAAAATGGATTCCAGATACATACACCGTATTCAAGTTGAGAACGTACTAGAGTTTTATATAGGTAAAGGTATGTGGAAGTTTGTGTGAACTTGGCACTTGTACGCATTACATAACCGTACATTTTGAACGACTTATTTATTATGTTATCTATGTGCGGATTAAGGTCTAATTTACTGTCTAGGGTGACTCCAAGATCTCTGATATAATTCACCATTTTGAGTTCTTCGTCACCTAATTTATAATTTGAAGTTATATAATGTTTCTTCTTTGTGAAGGTTATACTATTGCACTTGTTGATACTTAGATCTAGCCTATTGTTGGTGCAGTATATCGAGAAGCGATCTAGGTCGGATTGGAATGCAACTTGATCATCATTATTTTCAATTATATGGTACATTTTCAAGTCATCTGCATACAGGAGAAAGTTACAAAATTTGAAACAGTGACCTATGTCATTTATAAATAAATTAAACAGTAATTGGCCCAGAATAGAGCCCTGCGGCACGCCGGAGGTTATCGAGACCAGATCAGACTCATAACCATTGATAGCAACCCTTTGCGTACGATTCATAATATAAGATTTGAACCAGCGCCACAAGTTGCCACGTATACCATTAAAGGCAAGCTTGTCCAACAATATTTTGTGATCCACCCCATCGAAAGCCTTTCGGAAGTCCGTGTACACGCAATCAACTTGCTTGTTAGCGTCTAAACCTTCAAACAGGTAGGTGGTGTAAATTAAAAAAATTGTGGTAGTGGATCGACGTTTCACAAATCAATGTTGTTGTGGTATAATGATGTTATGTAACGAGGGATATATTGCATTGTGCACTATTCTTTCGAAAAGCTTCGACAGGGTGGGTAGTATCGATATTGGGCGGTAGTTTTCGACAGAGGTACGGTCCCCACCTTTATGAACTGGAATGATTCGTGCCGATTTCCAAATTCTCGGAAATATACCTTCCTGTAAACACGAGCTAAACAGCCAATATATGGGTTTGTATATTGTATGTGCGGTGCCTTTGAGAAAAGAAGGTGGTATATTATCTACACCAGGACCCTTGGATACATCCAGGGACCTGAGTTCCTCCAAGACGTTTTTTTCTGAAATGTGTATACTATTAATAGTTAAATCAAATAATGAATTACAACCCAGTGTATCACTAGCACAATAATCCTCCGTGACATGTGTCGGCTTAAATACCGATTTAAAAAATGATGAAAAATATTGGCACATTTCAGCTGAGTTGTGCTGAGTGTAGAGGTTATTATATGATACTCTATTTGGGAAGTTGGCTTTAGGTTCCAATATCCTATAATTATATAATATAATACCGTTAAATGAGCAACTCTTGTATATATAATCTGAATCTGGGTGTCACGCGGTGCTGCAACGACAATCCTCTTCTGATGAGGCCGTCAAGCTGAGTACCACCATTGTTAACATGGTCGTGTATGTAATGGTGACCCTCTCCTGAGACTTTACCTTCAGCTTACCATCAGGCGAGGTGAAGTCAAATTGACGTGTCCTAAATATAAAAAAAAAAAACTAAAATCTCGGAAACAGCTCCAACGATTTATGAAATTTAGTGTACAGGGGGTTTCGGGGGCGATAAATCGATCTAGCTAGGTTTATTTATAGAAAACGTCGACAAAAAAACGAGCTCACCCAGATATTATTACCTCTAAACGAGCAGTTCTTGTATATATGTAGGTATATACATAATCAGAACCTTTGAAACAGCAGGGGGGCCCATACACCCATATGCAGGAATAAGACAGTCAATAAATATCGCAATATAATATCGTGTTCCGGTGTTAATATAGGACTGTCATACTGAATTTCGAAGTTCAAAATAGCGATGTACTGTAGCCTTAAAGTACCGAAACGCGAGTCACGGTAGTGCGAAAGTGCGCACATAATTTCGAATGTTTTCCACCGCGAAGCACGATAATGCGAAAGTATTCCACATCGATTACCTAAAGGGGGTTTTCATTTTTTTTTTCATGTCATTTGTGTTATTTATCTGGTCTTATATTATTTATCTTGTTGTGTAGTTCTAACCTAACCTAACCCTTCCGATTTCAGTGATGTAACAAATCACAAAAACTCAAACAAAAAGTGAGTCGGGTACCAAGAATGAAAACCCCCTTTAATCGATGTGGAATACTTTCGCACTACCGTGCTTCGCGGTGGAAAACATTCGAAATTATGGGTATCGATGTGGCGCACTTCGCACTACCGTGAGTCGCGTTTCGGTACTTTAGGGCTACAGTTCATCCCTATGTTGAACATCGAAATTCAGTATGACAATGTTAATATAGGAACGAATCGCGTTTGCACATCAAGAATATCAATATAGTATTGACAGGATCGCGAACATCGCTATAAATGGAGACGATAGCAATATTATATTGACTGTCTAATCCCTACCCTAGCTATCGCTGAGTAGTATCTAGGTATATCGTAGAATATTTCCGAAAAAGGCAACTGCCTTATAACTTCTAGAATTAAATTAAATTATGTTGATCATATTCTGTATTACTTAACAGAGCGCCAGTATGTTAAGGTCGTTGACGAAACTCGTTTTAATTTTAACTTATAGAACAGTGACAGCTAAAGATTGTTATCGTTCGATATTTTTGTTAGTTTTGTTTTTTTTTTCAAGTTTGATATTTTTTGGAGTATTTCCTTTAGCAGATAGCTATAGGGCGCGTGGAGACAGTAAATACATAATATCGATGTATCCCTGTCAATAATATCGATGATATTGACGTGCAAACGCGATATTATTGATGCGATTTCATTACCACTGTCGCACACCATTAAAGACATTATATTAAAAAATAAAACAAATTGTTAAATCTGTCGCAACTATACAGATATAGCACCTGTTACTAATAAAAAATATCACAACAAATACACAAATACAGTGTAAGATGACTCGAATCCAGATTTGTATGTGAAAAAGCGCCAGAGACAAATGTTATTAATATTTTATAATATTTTATTTACTATATATCTTATTTTAAGTGAACTGAATCTGTTCTTATGAGAAATAAAGTTCTTTAAACCTATTGGTACTGCACCGCATCACGTTATTAGATTGCAACACATATAATACCTGTTACTAATAAAAAATATCACAACAAATACACAAATACAGTGTAAGATGACTCGAATCCAGATTTCTAAGTGAAAAAGCGCCAGACACAAATGTTATTAATATTTTATAATATTTTATTTACTATATATCTTATTTTAAGTGAACTGAATCTGTTCTTATGAGAAATAAAGTTCTTTAAACCTATTGGTACTGCACCGCATCACGTTATTAGATTGCAACACATATAACACCTGTTACTAATAAAAAATATCACAACAAATACACAAATACAGTGTAAGATGACTCGAATCCAGATTTGTAAGTGAAAAAGCGCCAGAGACAAATGTTATTAATATTTTATAATATTTTATTTACTATATATCTTATTTTAAGTGAACTGAATCTGTTCTTATGAGAAATAAAGTTCTTTAAACCTATTGGTACTGCACCGCATCACGTTATTAGATTGCAACACATATAATACCTGTTACTAATAAAAAATATCACAACAAATACACAAATACAGTGTAAGATGACTCGAATCCAGATTTGTAAGTGAAAAAGCGCCAGAGACAAATGTTATTAATATTTTATAATATTTTATTTACTATATATCTTATTTTAAGTGAACTGAATTTGTTCTTATGAGAAATAAAGTGCTTTAAACCTATTGGTACTGCACTGAATCACGTTATTAGATTGCAATATATTAATAATATATTGACTGTCTCTACGCGCTCATAGTCATCCCCAATAACAAATCGGTATCGCTGGGTTTCCGCGCGTATAAAAAAAAGAAAAGGGGTCATAATGTTTGAGTGACAGAATTTTTGCGCTTAAAGATAGCATAATAAAAGTAAATTTGTATACGTATGAATCAGTAACATTTTAAATGCAAAGTTTATGAGAGCACAGAACTGCCGCGTACTATTGCACAGAACCATACCGTAGAATTACTTTAAACGCTTAATGAGGTATCATTAGCATTTTCATATTCTGAAATACATTTGTTTGTGGTTTGCACATACAACATATTTAGAAACCTCTTTGGATCTAATATATAACAAAATAAAAACAAAAATAGTATGTAACATATTATGCGGGATACACATACACACCTAAGGCATGGAGGGGTCTCATTGTATTTATGTCCATCGTAAGATTGACTTGGCTAGTATTGCTTAACTATGCAATGTGTTAACCAACTGAGTTACCACTTAGCCACGAGCCCCTCTTAAACACATTTGAACATTGAAATGTTTTCTTTTGTGTGCACCAAGAAAATCAGTCATCAGTCTATTATTATGTATGGATGTAATTACAGATCAATATGTTATGCTTTTTTTTTTATACCACTCAGGTGGCAGACAAGCTCACGGCCCACCTGATGGGAAGCGGTCACCGTGGCCTATGGACGTGTGCAACACCAGGGGCGTCACACTCGCGCTGCCGACCCTAAAAATAAGAAATTGCAAAGCAGGAATAGCCTTTAAGTCTTCCGGGAAGACCAAAGGCTACTCCCGCCTCTCCCTTCTTTTTTAGTTTTTGTGCTGTCAGAAGGAAGACTCTTACCTCTGACAGCACAAAAACTCAGTGAGCTCTGGCTACCCTACTCACCGCCGGGAACACAACACGAGGTTATCATGGCCGCGGTATTCTGTAGGGCGGAGGTACTTCCCCAGTCGGACTGCTCAGTTGGACGGGAATACCGTCATTTCCTACCTCTCTTAAAAGAACATTCCACCTCTCTTAAAAGAACATTACATTCCACCATCATCTCAGCGTTGTACCCCGATTGCCTCCGAGCCCTACACCTCGGAGCCCGGGGTCCGCTTTCCTGCTTAACCTTCTCCACTTCGCACGATCTTGGGCATCCATGGTCGTGAGATCATATATACCTATTACATATTTTATATTGTTTTATTCGATTGGTGTTTGATAGAGAGAAAACTTTACAAAAAATACTCGACACACGAATACACAGACACAAAATACGACATTTGAAAAACATATTTATTTTTACTTTTTTTTATTAGATGGAGGAACTGGGTGATTCGAGGAATTTTCACGTGGCTCATGATAGCAGCGTTCTGCTTGCTCATCTATGGTGGCCCTCTGGCACTAATGATCACGGTATGTTGTTTTTAAGGTTGAAAATTTATTTCATTTTTTTTCCCGGATACATCATAGTAAGTTATTTGTAATTGTTTATTATTATTGTCATAACAAGACGAAGAATAAGAGTGTAATAGTACAATTAAAGCTAATTTGCTTAATAATATTCTGAATGAATAAGTACTCCTAGGGTTAGGGTTTAACAGTTGAGCGATAAACTTTAAATACCTATGAAGTAGACCTAAATACAATTGCGTAGAGTTAATTTTACAAAATCAGTTTAAATAAATGAACTATTTATGATAATATCTAGGTAGGCTATTGTATTTTTGAATAACACAAAGATACGCGAGGTAAACCTAGACAGTGTTGTTCGAAAGTAAAAGTCTTTTATTATCTTATTCTTAATTGTAACTCTTCCAAGTGATGATCTGTGAATGAATCTATAAGGAAGATTAGAATTCTAGTAAATTATCAATTAATTTGAGTCATACAGTATGTAGTCAATTTAAGTAATAGTTACCAATTCATTATTGGAAATGGAGGAGGTATTTCAATCTCCAACAACACGTCGGGGTGGCCAATATTGGTGGCCAAGGCTGGTCGGGGTCTCTGGGATATCCTTAAAGGCGAACATTACTATTATTTAATTATTTTTTTAAAACGAATACTAGATAATAAACTACAACTGTTGTGCCGTTAGTTGAAGTCTTTAAGATTCCTTTTTTATAGAAAGTATAGTCAAACGACGAAGGTTATCAACATACCTAATAGAGTGGTAGAGTCAAGCAACAGTCATTTTGGCCGTTTCATGAATGGGCCGACTCGACCGGGGAAGCACCACCCTCTCACAGAATATCGACGCCAAGTAACAGTATTTGAACTGTTGCGTTCCGTTTGGTGAGCGAGAGTGCCGGAGCCCAAACTCCTTTCCCATCCCCTCCCAAACTCCTTTCCCATCCTTTCCCTTACAGGGTCGGCAGCGCGAGTGTGACGCCACTAGTGTTGCACACGTCCATAGGCCGCGGTAACCGCTTCCCATCAGGTGGGCCGTGTGCTTGTCTGTCCCCTTAGTGGTATAAAAAAAAAAAAACATACGTTTTTTATTCTCATTAAAAATGTTAATGACCTAGGCTTTAGTTATTCTTTATTATTACAATTTGATACCATAACTGTAGTTGTATTATAAGTACAAAATAAAATCAGCCAACTGTAACAACAGCACTTATTCCGCAACCAATGTCCGGTAACATATGTGGCCAATATGCGCGCTTGTTTGTAACTTACGAACTAAATCCATCAATAATGAGTATTTAATCTTGTAGATTAGTTGACCCTTTTACACGCGTGAAATTATTAGTATGGTGACTTGTTCCATGTTACTGATATTATAGTCTATTCGACCAGTTTAACTTGTTGAAAAATTAACTTAAGTTAAATTTCTAACCGGAATATTTTTTTAAGTGTTCAGAATACACAATATTTTATTTAATAAAAAAAAAACAATTCCTAATAAAAATGTATCGTAACGGTTTTTGGCACCTCGGCCGCAACCAAAAATTCGCGCGGAGACCCATTTTCAGTGTTCCGGGGGCCAGGCGTTTTTTATTGGAAATTTAATCTTTTTGAAATTCCTTACATATGAATTTATACGTTAATACGCTTTCACCCTCAAGACTGGGGTCCACTTACTCCTCCGCGTTTTGCTTTGGCTAATATCACATTTATGGGAGTGAGTATTGTCTGAACTCCCAACCCCGAGAGGACGGCCTTTTTTTTACGTGGGGAAGGCTGTGACTCATGTCACCTCCGGCTACGGGCCTATAGCCGGAGATCGTGTGTGGGAATCTCCCATCCAGTAACCGGATCGGCATACCCACTAAACCCCATGGTGCACCATGCTCTGCGCCTGAGGGGAAGGGGGAGGGCTGAAATATGCAAGAATACTTCTATGGCTCCCTAGCCCGTGCCCACCGACAATACACGTTTGAAACTATCGGTTGGGCGACGTCCAGGCACACATGGACGTCGTCTTCTTCGCGGGTAGCTAGACCAGCGGGTGGAGCGCTGTCCCCATAGATCGGATAATGGCCGCCAGCGAGAGGTCATTCCCTATAACTGCAGTGAGGGCCCAGCGCTGCAACTCCCAGGCCGGGCAGACCGCAAGCGTGTGCTGCGCCGTGTCCTCACTGCAAACGCAGTGGTGGCAGGCGGGACTCGATTTCCGCCTGGCGATCTTGAACACGCACCTGCCGAAGCATTCGTGCCCGGAAAGCACTTGGGTCAGTCGGAAGGAAAGGGTCCCGTGCTGCCGCCCTGCCCACTCGACTATGATCGGCTGGAGCCGAGAACACCACCTGCGCCAGACCCTCATCCGTTAAACAACAGGTGTACCGACTTGCAAGTGAGGATGGCTTGTGCTCCGAAGATCTTGGTGGATCATACTTACCAGGATTGAGAATTAATATAACCGTTTCTTGAGGGTGGTCTCATGTGCCAATTGGAATTTCCAACTGGTTGTACCAAAGGTAATTGGTATTGGTTAATGGTCAATGGTAAAGATTCCATAAAACTCATCCTTAGCGCACTCACAGTTATCACATTTCTAACCTAACTCCTCTGTGCAGGTACTCTGCGTACAAGTGAAGTGTTTCGAAGAGATCATCAACATTGGCTACGCGGTATACCGGGTCCACGGCTTGCCATGGTTCCGCTCTCTATCCTGGTACTTTCTGCTGACTTCCAACTACTTCTTCTACGGGGAGAACCTGATTGACTACTTTGGAGTTGTCATTAATAGGACGGTAAGTGATTCTTAGTATTATATCTATTAAACATTTTGTGCATAAAATTTGCGACTGCAGTCAACTTTGTGGTCATTGTCTAACTTTGTGGCCATTTCCTAACTTTGTGGTCATTGTCTAACTTTGTGGTCGTTGTGTAACTTTGTGATCATTGTCTAACTTTGTAGCCATTGTCTAACTTTGTGGCCATAATTTAACTTTGTGGCCATTGCCTAACTTTGTGGCCATTTCCAAACTTTGTGGTCATTGTCTAACTTTGTGGCCGTTGTGTAACTTTGTGGCCGTTGTGTAACTTTGTGATCATTGTCTAACTTTGTGGCCATTGTCTAACTTTGTGGCCATAATTTAACTTTGTGGCCATAATTTAACTTTGTGGCCATTGTCTAACTATGTGGCTATTTCCAAACTTTGTGGTCATTGTCTAACTTTGTGGCCGTTGTGTAACTTTGTGATCATTGTCTAACTTTGTGGCCATTGTCTAACTTTGTGGCCATAATTTAACTTTGTGGCCATTGTCTAACTTTGTGGTCATTGTCTAACTTTGTGGCCATTATCTAACTTTGTGACCATTGTCTAACTTTGTAGCCATTGCCTAACTTTGTGGCCATTGTCTAACTTTGCGGCCACTTGCTTTATGGCCGCTAGGTAGCTGTCCTTGCGGTCACTTTTTATCCTCACAATCGCTGTCTTAGCTTGCGGCCGTTATCTATGTCTTTGTATTTGTAGCCGCTCTGACTTTGGGGCCATTTCCTAACGTTATGGCAGCGGTCTAACTTTGCAACTAATTTTTAACTAATTTAAATATCTACTTGTGTTACATGTGACTTCACATTGGTGATGAACTATGCGGGATTCTAACCTGTAATCTCTTTATAGCAAGTCCAACTCTCTAACTTTTACTGCATCGGCACTTGGTCGGTAATTTATATAGGTTATCTATCACCTTTGGCGCCGAGTGTCAATCACGAATCGAAAAGTATTCATGCGTATTGATAAGATAATGTCACTGTTAGATATCTCAGTTTTTGTTTGTTTGTATACCACTTAAGTAAGCTTGTTTTATACTCGAAGATTTCCCTATTAAAACTATATCGATAGTTTAAAGGAAATAGGATGTAAGTGACATCAGCTTTTTAAAGAGTAAACAGCTGTTATTTGTTTGATAGACACATTTTCTTGTCATCTATCGTGTTGTCGCTTAGTAGTCAAGCTTAGAGCCAACCATAAGGGTTGAACTATATCTGGCAGCACGGAATCGCACTTTTCTGTGTTTCTGTCCTTTTCAGAGTGTTTACTCTGAAAAGGACAGAAACACAGAAAAGTGTTTCTGTCCTTTTCTATAACTCAGAATAGTCACTTACTAGAGCGAGAAAGAGAGCGGGAGTGCGACTGCACGCAGCGGAATCGACGGGGTGCTCCGAAAATCTGTATGGGCTTTGGGAGAGCCATTTCCTACAGTAATATATTAAAAATGCAGATGCATATACCTAATTCTGTTTGTTTTAGTAGGGAATATGGTAATTTCAGGTATTGTTTCATTGCCGAGCCCGCAACATGCTTGCCGCGCGTCGCAGGCGACTCAGGCGCCGGAGGTCGCTTAACTACCTCCGTCCTCAATGAGCGCAGGCCTGGGGGTGGCAGGTGAGGCCGCCTGTCATCCCAGCAGAAGCAAGCCGCCCCTCCTCCAAACCGGGGCAAGACGGGGACACCGTAGTTCCCAAACCCGAGGGGGCCAGTGGGGGGCGAGGGATATGCTCTATGGGCAACCTTACGCCCCGGCGTCTTAAGACCCGAGACGGCGTGCGGTTTTAGTCGGTTCAAGCACGGCATAACCGACCCCGCTGGCCGGCGAGGGGTAACCGAACGGATTTCCGCAGGAAAAAAAAGGCATTGTTTCATTGACTGAATCGTAAAAACATCATCGCGTCGTAACTAATTACATGTGACTGGCGAATCCTAACGACTGCGTTAATGATACGTAGTAATTAACACGATGACATTAAAAGAACAGGTACCTACAGAAAAACGTGTCGAGTTGGCATGACGAAACACAACTGAATACAAACGATTTTTGTATTTGGTTAAAACTGTTTTGTACAAAACAATGGAGTGAATATTTTTTTCAATTTAAATTCGGATTTTCACCCTTCGCCACTGCCACACATACATTGGCACTTCGGTAGTGTAATGGCCAGGATTCGCATGCGACTTCTTGATCGTAAGGCCATCTGACCCCCAACACCGAGACTGAAGTCTGCACTAGGACCTCGTTCATTAATTAGCAGTTGTACCGGCTTGCAAGTGCGAATGGCTTAGATTCGGAGGTCTAGTGGGCCTCCAAACATCCACCCTCAATGTCATACATTCTTATGTATTGGAGTCATTTTTTAAAGGATTCATTTTTAGGGTTCCGTAGCCAAATGGCAAAAAACGGAACCCCGTATGTCACAGCCACTTTTTTCCGAAACTAGAAAAACTTGGTAAGTAGGTAAACAGCTTTAAGATTTTTACACAATAATAGAAAAAAAGCAATAAACTTTGGGGGTTCCCCATATTTAGAACTGAAACTCAAAATCCATACGTGTACGTCTAAAGAAAGGTCTTCAAAAATGATATTGAGGTTTCTAATATCGTATATAATGGTAAAACGCGTAACTGTAACCCCTGTAACTTCTAAAATAAGAGAATGATAAAACTACTATCCGACTCGCACTTGGCCGGTTTTTATAAATTTTAGATCAGAAAATGTTAGCATCCAGAACGAGACTTGAACCCGCGACCAGTTTCTTAACTCTGACAAGGAACTGCTGAAGATTGTGTGAACTGGCGAAGTAAAAGCAGGAAAGCGGAGCCCGGGCACCGAGGTGGAAACTTCAGAAGCAACCGGACAAATCCTTAGAAAGAGGATATTAAACCTATAAGAAGCGTTAGAAACCGTGCTTTTACTCGGCGCTTGGCAATCGATCGATCGTTTATAACGTGTGTATTATGTGTAGGTGTATATAGGCTTGTCGATGTGATTGCTGCATAGCTTCACGGATAAACGCTCTGTTGATATTCGTTTCAAGGTTTTAATATACGGGGTAAATTTTTGATCTGGGCGTGAATTGTATTTTGTTAAAAATGAGATCTTTCCTTAAGTTTGCCGTACCTATGTTATTACTTTCCAGAATTTGTTCCTTATTAGCGGCACTATCGAATGGAGTACTTATCTAATAACACTGAATGGGTGTTTCTTTCAAAAAATCAATGGGTTCGATTCCTGGCTAGGGTATTGTTTTTTTTTTAATTCAATGATGCAATTCTCGTTTTCATCAAAATCGGGCGGAGCCCGGGTATCAGCTAGTAATATAATATTATGTCTATTTGCAACGGAACTCGCAGTAAAAAATAAATTCGGATTCGCTATCACGAAATGCTTCTTAGTAGATAACAAGAAATGCTTCTTAGTAGATAACAAGAAAGTCAATGAACTTGTATATTGACCATGTACGAGTTATATTGAACTGCAATTTACATCTGCCCTTTTTTTTTTAACGTGCGGAAATCCCTCTAATAATGAAGGTTTAATCGAATAGCTGATGTCCGCGGCTCCGCCCGCGTGTATGTTGGTTATAGCGACTCTTGGTCATAAATATCTCCGGTTCTACTCAATCAATTGCAATCAAACACACGGCAGATTACAAATCTGACCAAGATCTTTCTAATGAAATAAAAACTGCATCAAAATCCGTTCAGTAGTTTTTGAGTCCATCGCGAACAAACAGAAAATATCTCCAATAACACACGTCTAATTAACAATTGTATAATAGTATATATAGATAGTAATAGTTTAGATCAAATTTGCTTTATCATGCGCTTGCACCACTATTAACTATAATGTGATAATTTAAGTTCATGTAAAATTTAAGTTGAATGTCGAGTTTTCACGTGAGGCTTGAAAATCGATACCCAGCAGACAAACAGATAATAATTCTAAATTGCACATTTATTGCTCCCAGTACAGTATTTTTTTTTTGAAAAACTGTTCAATGTTTTTCCGAGTTACGATTTTATTATTATGGATAGATTTAGGTACTCAGCGGTGACTGTCGACCTTAAAAAGCTACATAGGATGGCGTCCGTCAGAATGGCGGTTGTATAACTTCAAAATAGGTCAAAAATTAACGATATGAATGTACGAAAAATGTACGTTTTTGTACTAAAATATGTATAAATGTACGTTTCTGTATGCGTAATAAACATTATTTTGAAGTGAGCCGCCATCTTGATGTCAGGTTGGCGGGTGAATTCTAATTCGACTATTCTTTTTTAATTTTACATTTTTTTTACGTGCGGAAATCCCTTCGGATACCCCCCCGCCGGCAAGCGGGGGTGGTTATGTCGTGTCTCGACTAAAACTGCACGGTGTCCTCCCCAAGTGTCGGTTGCCGGGCACCCCGGGTAAGCTCTCGAAAGGATAACCCCAGGATTGCCGGCGGACTTTGGCCGCCACCGCGGCCTCTCCTGGTGGGGTCGGGTTTTATCCCGCTTCGGTGAGTTGGCAGGCGTGTGTAGGGCACACACGACACGCCTCCGCAACGGCCTGCTTCTGTAAGGACGGCGAGTCGGCCAACTGCCGTCCTCAGGCCCCTATCATGGAGGTTGGTAGTCCCGGGCGTAGAAAGGCGTCCTCGCCGCAGACTGCGAAACTCGGGGGGCAGGATTCTCTCCCGCTCCCTCTCCGCCGTCTCTTTCGCGCGCATTACCTGCTCGCAGAAAGAGGCGGTGGCGTGCCACTTGCTCCCGTCGGAGACCACGGCCCTCACCGTGGTCTCCAACGAGAGAACGTCCACGCCCAGGACCGCAACGAGATCCCGGCATTGACTCGCCCACGCAGGGCACTCCACCAACGTGTGGAGCGCCGTGTCTTCGCCAGGATCCTCGCAGTGCTGGCACTGCGGCGTTGTCTCCCGGTGGATGCGCCACAGATACTTACCGAAACACCCGTGTCCGGTAACCATCTGGCACATCCGGTAGGAGGTAGGTCCCCATGGTCCCTCTCCAACCACTCCTTCATGATCGGTCTCACCGCCGCAATGGTGGATTCTCCCCACCTTGGGTGCTCAAGTCGCACCCTCCATGTCTCCATGAGTTCCTGGCGGAGCAGGGACCGCTGAGCCCTGATTTCTCGGGGCTCCGGCCTATGGCCCTGCTCCAGCGCCTCCTTGCGCCACTGGTACAGCAGCGCAAGGGCTCTCGCTTCCAGGTCCCATGGAGGGGTCCCGGCTAGGAGACATGCCGCCTCGACGGAGATCGTGCGATACCCCCTGATGACTCTGACGGCCATCGCCTTTAACGGGCTGTTTAGAACAGCCACGTTGCGGGCCGCCAGAGTCTCCGCCAATACGGGGGCCCCGTATAGGGCCATGCTACGCACGATCCCCAGGTACAGTCGCCTAGTGGGGGCGTTGGGTCCCTTAGCGTTGGGCATCAGCCGCGATAGCGCGGCTGATTTAATTTTACATTACTTATTAAATGTACGTAAAATGTACGTATAGGAACATTATTTAAAAACATCTTAAATGTTATGCAAGCTCCGGTATGGTAAAACGCACGTGAGCCGCAACCCTGGCATCAGAATGGGTTAGGTTAGGTAGGTTAGAACTGTGACCCCAACAGAGCGCGAGCCGAGCGAGCGGAGCAAGCGTGCCGCGGCAGCGGCCGGCGAAGCGCCGGAACCACTAGTCCGTTAAGTTGGATTTCTATAACGTGACTTGTTTTTTAACTTGACTATGTTTTTAAATAATGTTCCTATACGTACAATTTACGTACATTTAATTATAGTAATGTAAAATAAAATAAAAACTTGAATTAGAATTCACCCGCCAACCTGACGTCAAGATGGCGGCTCACTTTAAAATAATGTTAATTACGCATACAGAAACGTACATTTATACATATTTTAGTACAAAAACGTACATTTTTCGTTAATTTATATAGTTAATTTTTGACCTATTTTGAAGTTATACAACCGCCATTCTGACGGATACCTAGGATTGACTGAATGCGGCATTGGGGAGGTCTTTGTCCAGCAGTAGACTGTAATAGGCTAATTTATTAGACTTAGCTGATATCGAACATTTACGTAGATAGCTGTCGAATATTCGACCACTTCGCCAAACAGGTTAATGGTGTCTACGCCAATTCTGTAATCACTTAATGTATTAACCTAATTGCGTAATCGAATTAGCTAAGTAATCAACTAATTGTTTTACCTCTTTATGGTCGTTGACTATGCGTAGGTAACCCACATTAAGTAACTATGCATTACTTTGCTGTAAGGCTACCTTTCCTTCATGTGCAAAGCTGCGTTTCGAGGTATATATACATATCATGCGGTTCGATTTCCGCTCAGTGCAAATATCTGTATGCATGAATATGTCTATTTGCATTGGTCTGGGTGTTTCTATGTATAATATGTATGTAATTACAAAAAAAAAGTAGATAAGTATGTTTATCCGCATTCTGGAACCCATAACACAAGCTAGTTAAACTATGTTTACTTTGGGTCTAGAAAGCGCTGTGTAGAATGTCGTAGAATATTTATTTATTTATTTATATCCTACATTCAATAGTTTTGGTGCATAGGGCTCTACCTGGAAGTGGGTACATCTACTAAACAACGAATGAGGCTCTGGCGCAGGCTTTTCTCTCAGTGTTAGAAAGTCAGACGGCAGTCACACCCAGAAAAGCCGAAAATGCCAATCCATTCAATAAGCGGGCTCCAAAATGCATACTGTGGACTCAACTGGACCTCTATGAGGATCAGTCAATAGTTACAAAACAGCAACCAAAAAATTATTATTTGAGTGGTTTAATAAACTGTCTTATGACATAACATAACTTCACGCCTGTATCCCCGAAGGGGTAGGCACACCCACGATTCAGCAGTTATGTTTAGGTCCCAATGTAATAGGGGGCGAGCCTATTGCCATCTAACGGCACATGACTAAGCGAGGGATAATAAACGTTTATGACGAAACCGAAAATATAATGGTAATCCCTGAGTAGGATTATTTACTATATATGGTTAAAAAATTAACAAATTGACTGTCCTATTACATACCGAATGAGCCCATTGCGATACAAAATAAATAACTACCTAACTACAATCTTCTGTACAATCTCTCTATCAAACAAGCATATATATTTACATACACACTCACACTTATACACCCTCATCTCTTACACACCCACACACACAGGGTGTGTGTAGGTATGTGAACCGCAACACCGGAAGTTTGTACTGTAATTAGCGGGTGTTTACCGACTTGCAGATGCGGTTGGCTTGGACTCGAGGTCTTGGTGGGGCTCCAAACACCCACCCTCAATGCCATACATCCTTATGTATTGGAATTATTTTTTAACGATTTAATTTTGTCAAAAATTACATCGGAATATTTTAACATCCAGAACGGGACTTGAAACCCGCGACCAGTCCCTTTTTAGGAGGAGTACTCTGACCAACTGTGGTACCTGGACACATCTTGGATATTCGAAATTCTCCTATACATCTGTCCTTTAAAAAGTTATCACACTACTTCATTGCTTCAAAACTTTTAATTCTAACTTTTGTCCACAGGACTATCTCAAGTTCCTGGTAACGTACCACCGCTTCATCTCCTTCAGCCTGTACTGTGTGGGATTTGTGTGGTTCGTGCTGTCTCTGGTGAAGAAGTACTACATGAGGCAGTTCAGCCTGTTCGCCTGGACTCACGTTGCGCTGCTCATCGTGGTCACACAGAGCTACCTGATCATCCAGAATATATTTGAAGGTGAGTGGTATTTTTAGATGCCGCTGAGTAGAAATATGGATTTTGACTCACAGAGCAAAAGTGATTTATAGTCGGCAATTTGTACGTGGTGCTTATGCGGACCGTATATTTATGTAAGTGACAGTTGGTGCAGAAATATCTATAAGAACAGAAATTTTAAAAATAACCTAAAATACCAATATACTTTTTACTTCCTAGCTGTTGACCTCGGCTTCATTCGCGTGAAATTCTGATCCCGTTCCCGCTACCCATGGGACCCTATTCCCCCACCACAACCTATATAAGATACAGAATTCCACCATACATCATTGTTTTTGTATCTCAAAAGGGTAGCGTTTTCGTTAAAAGATCCCAGACGGCTTATTTTTTTCCGACATCTCCAACAATTATAATTATATTCCAGCCAGTATATACAAAAACTTGACAAGTTATATACTAAAACCTTCTCGAGAACTACTCTTTTACTGGTGGTAGAAATTTGATGACACAAATTTGTCACAAAATTCGGCCGGGTCAGTCGGGGTGCGAGGGATATGCTCTATGGGCAACCTAACACCCCGGCGTATTAAGACCCGAGACGGCGTGCGGTTTTAGTCGGTTCAAGCCCGACATAACTATACAGACAGACATAAATTGTTAACATGGAACGTGTATGTAATGGTGACCCTCTTTCCTTAGACTTTACCTTCAGCTTACCATCAGGCGAGGTGAAGTCAAATTGACGTGTCCTAAATATAAAAAAAAAACTATCCATTGATGAAAACAGCATGAAAATTGGTGCAGTATTTTTGAGTTAATCGCAAACAGACAAACGGACAAACGCGGCGGAGGACTTTGTTTTATAATATGTAGTAATTTTCATGAACAAGTATACAAAGTAACACGTATTTGTAACAAAAACTCAAAAACTTACCTTCAGGCGAGGTGAAGTCAAATTGACGTGTCCTAAATATAAAAAAAAAAAAAAAAAGAACTCATTACCAAGGTACAGGTCAAATAAACTGCTCGGCATATATGCATTGCCGTTCAATCGCGCTCGCAGATATTTGAAGAAGAATAAGGTTTGTATGTTGTGTAAAACAATTTAGTTGAAATCGGGTGTTGTGTGACACTGAGACTCGGAACAAATTAGCCCTAAGACTGGCATATCTTCGAAATTAGAAATCAATAACCATAATACTTTAATCTTTACTGCTCTGAATCATCAGACACCTTTATCAAAAGTCTATACTGTGGGCAGCTTCACGTACTAAAAATATATTACTGATCGATCGGAAAGTTAAGCGCGACGCCGTAAAATTGGGTCACTGTTTTGTCCTCTAATGTCCTTAACTAGTAGGGTTACCTTTTATAAAAAACTAGTAACCTGCCCCGGATTTGCACGTGTGCAATTAGCTTAGACAAGATTTTGTTTTTATAGGAAAGAAATTTAGTAACTGAAATTACTAGATAATATTCCTCCTAACCCTAGAGCTAAGCTTAATTGCTTGTGTTAGGAGTGGGTTCAGATCGGTAAAGTTATATAAAAACCAGGGTTGGAACCCGGGATCTCCCGATCTTAAGACCGACCCCTTAACCACTTAAGCTACCCTCCGTGGATGGAGGAGTGTATCCCCCCACCTCGATCTTCGAGGCCTAATCTACCTCACGTGCTAGCCTTTACACCTATGGATTCACGGACGAGCCTCATTCGCAGGCTTTCGTCTCGGGGTTGGGGGTCCAGTCCATTTTATCAAAGTTTAGTTTTAATTAGACTTTAGACCCAGAAATCAGTTACCTACAAATCTTGTGGATTCCACTATCATAATCTACTTACACTATAATACCTATCCTACTAATACGATGAACGCGAGAGTTTGTGAGTTTGGATGTGTTGCCCTTTCACATAAAAACGGCTGAAAGGATCTGACTGAAATTTGATACTGGGATAGATTATAGTCTGGAATAAGACATATAGGCTACTTTTTATCCCTGACGGTTCCAAAACCCGAGGGGGCCATCTCGAAACCGGAGATGGACCTGGGTCAGCCGGGGTGCGAGGGAAATGCCTTAAGGTCACCTTACACCCCGGCGTCCCAGACGGCGTGCGGCTTTAGTCTGTTCGAATCCGACATAACCATCCCCGCTGGCTGGCGGGGGATTTCTGGGCGAAAAAAAAACAGGCTACTTTTTATCCCTGAAATAAGTTCTAATGAGTAGCGGGAATGGGAACAAATTCCACTCGGGCGAAGACGTGGGCCAGTACACACATAAAATCTCCAAGAAATTACTTTAGCTTGAACAATACTGGCATCCTTTGATCCTGGTTACAGGAAATATAAATATCGCCGACCCAAATCGAATCGTAGCCGCTAAAGACGTCTGACCTTAACACATTCAACATTATTGTCTTCGTATTAGCTATTGTCTCCAATACTAGTTAACACTTTCATTGTTTTAAAGCGTGGTCATGTATAATGATGTACTACATGTGTATATTTTGAAACTTAATCATATATTTAGGTATAGTATTCATTCCATTACACATACAATTGTAAAAGGTCAAATTTAGAATAAGGAATGGGTCTGTCGTAATACTTTGAAATAATTCAGGGAAACTTAGGCTTAGTCGTCGTTCTAGCAAAAGTAGGCCTGGGGTGGCGACGCATCTAGTTTCCGTGCGTACCTATTTATGGGGGAGGGAGGGGATTTTGATTGCCAAAGACGAGACAGCGGAGCGCAGATATTGATGATGATATTTAAACTATTGGTTAAATGTGCAAAAAATGCAACGTAAAAAACAGTCAAGTGCGAGTCGGACCACGTCATAGTATATAGGTAATATCTTAAAAAACAAAATGAAATTCTACCAAAAACATTTTCATGTGAAATGATGCCAAGATGAATCTATATAGCTGTAAAAAAGTTATCAGATCTTATGGAGAGCCAAGCTTCTAACTCTACTTGCCCATGCCCTTTTTTTTTTTACGTGCGGAAATCCCTTCGGATACCCCCCGCCGGCCAGCGGGGGTGGTTATGTCGTGTATCGACTAAAACCGCTTCCATGCCCTAACCTAACAAAAGCGTGTAGTGTTCTGCGTCAATTCCAGTCTTAAGTTCTCTACAAATCCTACACCTTACTCAAACGGCCATGGACTCGTCTTGACATAATTTCACATGCAAATGTTTTTGGTGGGATTAAGTTTTCCACCTATATTTTACATTCACATACATACACATTACTTGTACAAATGTATATATTACGAATTCAATAACGTACAAAGTTCATAGTATTCGATCACATATTTAAATACAATATTTACGATTTGAGTGGCGTGGCAGCAGAGTTCCACTGCAGTAGATACTAATACTAGACCGAAATTTACACGAACCCAACCTTGTGTCAACTATACTTTGACTAATTTACGGTGTGATAAAGTATTACGTTATCAGTCACAGAACTTGAACTTCGATAATATCGTGTGACTGGCTCAAAAATGGATTAAAACCCACAACATACGTAACGGTATATACTCGTATACATCGATTTTAAATCGCACCGTTAAATTATGAATTTTAAACTGATGAAATCGTGTTGGATTCGGGATGGATAGTTCATATTCTCAATTGATTCAGATTCAGAGATTTAGAACTCTCCCGGCCCGCCGAGCCCGTAACATGCTCACCGCGCGTCGCAGGCTACTAAGGTTGACGGAGGTCGTTAAGCGACCTCCGTCCTCCATCCGGCCTCGCAGGCCTGGGGGTGGCAGGTGAGGCCGCCTGTCACCCCAGCAGAAGCAGGCAGGGACGGCGGGGCGACTAGCGCCACTCCCCCAAACCGGGGCGAGACGGGGACACTGTGGTTCCCATCTCGAAACCGGAGATGGCCCAGGGTCAGTCGGGGTGCGAGGGATATGCTCTATGGGCAACCTTACACCCGTCTGGAGGCGTCTGAACACCCGAGACGGCGTGCGGTTTTAGTCGGTTCAAGCCCGACATAACCACCCCCGCTGGCCGGGGCTGGTTTGGCTTTCCGCAAGAAAAAAAAGGTACCTTGAGTGTTACATACCTTTTTTTTTTTTTTATCGTGCGGAAATCCCTTCGGATACCCCCCCGCGTGTCAGCGGGGGCGGTCATGTCGGGCTTGAACCGACTAAAACCGCACGCCGTCTCGGGTCTGCAGACGCCGGGGTGTAAGGTTGCCCATAGAGCATATCCCTCGCACCCCGACAGACCCTGGGCCATCCCCGGTTTCGAGATGGCCCCCTCGGGTTTGGGAACCACGGTGTCCCCGTCTTGCCCCGGTTTGGGGGAGGGGCGCTAGTCGCCCCAACCTCCCGGCCTGCTTCTGCTGGGGTGACAGGTGGCCTCACCCGCCACCCCCAGGCCTGCGCTCATGGAGGACGGAGGTCGTTAAGCGACCTCCGGCGCCTGAGTCGCCTGCGACGCGCGGCGAGCAAGTTGCGGGCTCGGCGGACCGGGAGAGTTCTAAGTCTCTCCCGGGCGCGCTCCGGCACCTCCTTCGCGAGCATTACATGTTCGCAGAAGGAGGCGGCGGCGGCCCACGCGCTCGCGCTCCGCACCATTGCCGCAATCATGCTGCCGAGCGAGAGGACTCCCACCCCGATGGCTGCCACAAGGTCACGCCTCGGCGCCTCCCACGCCGGGCAGTCCGCCAGCGTGTGCAGCCCTGAGTCCTCGCTCGCGTCGCAGTGATGACACTCAGGCGTTGGCTCCTTCCTGATCCGATGCAGGTGGTCCCCGAAGCACCCCTTCCCGGAGATCACCTGCGTCCGTCGGTACGAGAGGCTTCCGTGTCGCCTCTCCAGCCAATCCTCCATGATGGGCCTTACCGCCGCTATTGCGGCGTGCCCTGCGAGTGTTACATACCTACTAGGTTTTGACACCTTTTTTAGAGACCTTTAGAGACCACCTGATAACTGACAAATGGCCGCCGGGACAAGCTAGCAATCCCATACACATTTTATCCTTATAAAAATCATTGAGTTTTGGCGATAGTGGGGTCTTAGAGCATTTTCTATCTACGTATAACTCACTATTATTCTATCTAGACATGTTTCTTCACTCACATAAATGGTCGTAGCTATAATAATACCGTACCCTTACATGCTAGGACAATACATCCGATAATATTGTATCCACATCGGTGTCAAGTCAACATTGTCACGGACAGGGAAGCCTTTCAAACGTAACTAGGCCAAACAGATGTAAGGGTGCGATTTTGTTGGTGAGTAAAGCGAGTATGGGACGTAAAATATATCGGTCTCTGATGTTAGTTGTCTCTTTATTGTGAGAATAGTGAACCAATAATTGGACGACCTAGTTGCGTGTAACGGTAGAGCGTCAGACAGCAGGGTTATAGGGCGTGGGTTCTATTCCCGCTTAGTTGCATATATTTTTATGAATAAACATGCTTATTTACATTGGTCTGGGTATTTCAATGTGTCAAATATAATGTATTTATACAATAGTTATCTCGGTAAGTGGCGCTGCAATCAAACTATAGAATGTTTTTTTTTAATTTACCCGGCTTCACACAGGTCACACCACACAAATTTCACGACAAGTCAGGTAGTATTAAGATGAAAAATGTACATACCAACGCCTATACAATATAACCGCAACCTAATACTTTTTACAAGAGCCAATACGAAGCGGTCGTTAAAATAGATTACGTTGGTTAGAGTCGGTATAAACGGGTGGAACTTTAACCTATATTGAAACTTAACTTCCCTGCCATTAGGCGTATTTTCCTGTATATCATGTTCTAGGTATACATATTTTGCAAAGTGCTGGCATACGCTGTAGGTGATTGATATATTTCGCTCAGTTGTCTAAGTCAGCAAGTTTAAGTCCATCGATTTGTTTATTGGTGCGTGAGTAACGTATTTAAGCACATAATTCTAACTTGATGTAAGCGCTCTCGTTGCATTATCGAAGAGGTTCCGTTGATAGTCTTCTAGGATAGAATATCTTCCTTGATTTTGCTTATATTGGATTTTATTTGAGCCAATGCCGTTGACTCCTGAACCTAGAGGAAAGCACCAAACCTCGTCCGTTTATCAGCCGTTCTACCGGCTCAAAGATCTTGATGGGGCCCCCATACGCCCTCTACAGTGTAATTTAACTTATATAAATAGTAATATCTTGAGGACCTTTTCTTTTTCGACGTTTTCTGCGAATGAAACCTAACTACATCGATTTATGGCACCCGGAACCCCCTGTAAGTATACTAAATTTCATGAAAATCGTTGGAGCCGTATACAAGAAGAAGATGGATGTGCGATTAGAGCGGCGGTAAGACCCAATCATGGAGGAATGGCTAGAGGCCTCTCTAGCCAATCCAGTACGAGCTTCAGCCCGTACGAGAGGCTCCCGTATCACCTGATCGCCTGATACGGGAGCCTCTCGTACCAGCTGACGCAGGTGATCGCGTGGGCTGCCGTTGCATCCTGCGAGCAAATAATGCTCAAGAAGGAGACGGCGGAGCGGGTCCGGGAAAGACTCAAATATCTCCCGACCCGCAGACCCCGCGAGGAGCGGAGGTGACTTAGACATCGGAGGTCGTTCAACCACCGCCCAGGCCTGGGGGTGACAGGTGGAGCCGTCTGTCACCCTAGAAGAAGCAGGCCGGGGCAGCGGCGCGTTGTGCAACCAGCAAGAAGGGGACACCGTGGTTCCCAGACCTGAGAGGGCCATTTCGAAACCGGAGATGACCCTGGGTCAGTCGGGATGCGAGGAAATGCCTAATGGGGGCCACCTTACACTCGGTCTAAAGATTCGATGCGCGCGGTTTCATTCGCTGCAAGTCCAGAGGACCAACACCTAACAACAGAATTTTCAATATTTTCAACAAAGTTTTGTTACGAGAACCCCTTTTTAGACATTTTGGAGATCGAGACTAGATTGAGACTGAATCTTGAACATCTTTTTATTACGAGAGATGGCCCTCAGCTTCGGCTTCGGATGTCGGTTTTTCCGGGTGCAACTGCCGTCTGACTTCCAACACCGAGAAGAAATCCTGCGCCAGAGCCTCGTCTGTTGGTTAGCAAGTGCACAGACTAGCAGACGAGGTTGGCTTGGACTGCACACCTTGTACTCCCAATACGAAGTGCTTTGATATTTTAAAGACGTTATGAATTTTGTTACGAACAATGCGTACGCGTAACAAGTAAACACTGCATTTTATTATTAGACGTTTGATCTCCGACCTCGACATTGTTTCCGTGGCCGGGCCTATATAAATGTGTTCATGTAAATTTAAGCTAAGTATTATAATCCGTATTCTTACACAAAATGTTCAAACTGTAACTCGTAGAATTAGGGGGTTATCCTTTCGAGGGCTTACCCGGGGTGCCCGGCAACGGACACTTGGGGAGGACACCGTGCGGTTTTAGTCGAGACACGACATAACCACCCCCGCTGGCCAGCGGGGGGGTATCCGAAGGGATGGATGAGGGAGGGAAAAAAAAAGGGGCTGATTGGCGGCTAAAATAAACTTGTAAATTTAATTATAATCATCTTAGCTGTAAGCCCAGTCGCATCTGAGATTCTCACCTCAGAGTCTGGAGTTCACTTTCCGGTTTTTGCCCCTCCAATTCGCATGGTCATGGGCTATGATGAAAAACAAAGCTGGGATATGATCATCATTTAATTTTAAATTTTATTTTCATGATGGGCCTATTTGTATTCATCACTACATCATAAGTGTATGGCGCCTTTCCAGCGGTAATCCCAGTTGCATTAGACCACCGGAACCGGTGGTCTATGGTACAAAAATACTAGTGAAATATGAAAATTCATAAAATTACTTAAAATCTATAATCATTTATTTCAATGCAAAAGATACCTAAATTTAATCACAAAGTTACAAGTGGCTACAGTTTTTAATAATAATTTATTACGTTCTGTCAGACTGACTGAACCGCAAAATGGATTGATATAGACCGACACGACCGTCCATCTGTTATCCTATCTATAACAAGGAATACTTGATAGAATTAATGAAAAAGTGTGGGAACACGCAAGATTCATAACATTATTGTAACGGAGCGATAATTTTTCTTGCAATACTTATATGATGACCTCTGTGGTGTAGCGATAGAGCGTTCGATTGCTAAGTCACAGGTTACGGGTTCGGTTCCCGCTCAGTGCAAATATGAATACAAATATTTGCACTGAGCGAGCATCGAAACAGCGACGTCTGACTTAACAGTGATGATATATCGAAGTAGATATATATCTGTATATTTGGAAACAATATAATATATTTCAACATATTACAAGCTATGTAGTTAAGTTAACTTCGGGTATAAATAGCGCTGTGTAATGTGCCCTACAACATATTTACGAGTAAAGTTTTGTCACCCTGATTCTAAGTACTTAGGACTAACAACTTGTTTACAAGTTTACAAGTTTCATGACACAATTTACCTAACCTATGAAATTACCGATTTTTAATACTGGCTTTTATGTGTGTGCCTTTATTCCAAATTCAAACTGATTTTATATATCTATGAACTTCCTTCGAGATTCCTTAAATATAAGAATTGCTGATTTTACACGCTTTTATTAGCTTAGTGTGTATGTAACAAAATCTTTGAACTCTATTTTGGAGCACCTAATAACGTCGGATTTGTACACACTTATCAAGGACCGATGGAAATACAATATTATAAGAATATTAACTAATCATTTAAAAAACCCCCGACACAAAGTTATTTATATCTAAGAACTATACCGATCATATCTGGTTTCTATCTACAAAATCCGCATCAAAATAGGTCCATCCGTTTCGGGAGCTACAATGCTGTGGCACAGACACAGACACATGAAACTTATAAGAACCCCATCGTTTTTGCGTCGTGGGTTAAAAATAGGTATATATCCTAAAATTACTGATTTTTATTATTGGATAATGATTGATTTTATGTAAAAACTATGACATTTCTTTTCAATTAGTTTAATAAATTAATAAATTATTAAATAAATTAATACATTTTCTATTTCTTGCTTCATCAGTGTTTCTGTGACCATGTAAAACTATTACAGTTGACAACATGGTGTAGATGTGTTATTTATGTGTGCATAAGATTATAGGTTGTTCGGTTATATCTGAAGACGGAACATGCAATTTATTGTCATACATGCTATTAAACCTTCACTTAATTCCTGTGGGGGACATAATGATTAACCTATTCAAGGTGTATTCATGATAACTAAAGAATATAACTAATTGAAATTCAAATTATATTTATTGTAAACCATAGGTACAGAGGATGTTTACAAAATAATGATCTCAGCTATGTTTCACCATTTGGGCATATTAAATAAGTATAACTTATCACATAAATATTATTCAAAATGAAATTAAGCATACAAAACACATAACTTAATTGAAATTGAAATAGAATTAATCATGCATTACATTAGATTTTTTTAAATTACAATTACATTAGTTTTTATTACAGTGATTTATCCTCCAAAAACTATTTAATTGTATAAGAACATTTTTCTATTAAGAGTTTACGAAGTTGCCTTTTAAAACTCCCCATTTCAGTTACATTTCTGATCGTTATTGCAATTTTATTAAATATGCGCGTTCCTAGGCAAATGACACTGTTATCCAATAATTCTGTTCTACTAGTTTCTATGGATAATTTGTCATAGTGTCGGCCCCTAGTCCGGAACTCAATCAATTCAATATTAGATTTAATAAATACTACCTTTTTTTTTTTTTTTTTTTTTTTTTATCGTGCGGAAATCCCTTCGGATACCCCCCCCGCCGGCCAGCGGGGGCGGTTATGTCGGGCTTGCACCGACTAAAACCGCACGCCGTCTCGGGTCTTCAGACCGGGTGTAAGGTTACCCATAGAGCATATCCCTCGCACCCCGGCTGACCCTGGGCCATCTCACCACTAACAGCATCGCTCATCCTGTCTCCTCTGAAAGCAGAGGAGTACGGAGAGCGATGTGTTCCCGCCACGTTGGGTATTGGCCGACGATCAATGCCAACCCTATGAAGGGGTGAAGGGGAAGCCATTGACCGCCGCCCAGGGTGTACCGGCCGCTCCGATTCCGTTCCCCCCGGACTGCAGCGGGATCGGAATCGGAGCGACACTCGAGGAGGTTACCCAACACACACCCCTAATAAATACTACCTATAGATATAGTGGTTTCAAATCGATTATTCACATTTATCCATTTTTAACCAGTAATTTCCTAGACAGGAATAGCCCTCGTCGCATGGCTAGTTCCACCGTTGGGGAACAATTGACTTTCGGGTAGAGTATGGCGAGGTCTTCGGCTGCGCAATTTCAAATTATACTAAGGGACACGTTCTGGATATTCGGGTCTGCATTTTACGTGTCACTAGACCATAAAGTATCCATTTGGAGTATAAAAAAACCTAAAAGGGACTTAAAAATCAGACTATATTAAAAACCGGGCATATAAAGCTGCAATGCTGTGAGCCGAAAAAAACCCATTGAATTAATAAATAACGACATATTTTGTCCCGTATCCCTTACCAGGTTTTGAAATTGCACAGCCGTCTTGTCTTGGTCCCCTCAATTTTTCTTTTGAATGTATACTTTGGCGCGTACTGAAAAGCTGAAGTGAGTTTCAGACAATCAATAAGCTTATAAGATTAAATAATTATAATAACAATTTTAAAACCCCCGACACAAACTATTTTGTGATATCGGCCATCTTGGATTTGAAATTGGTCATAGTTCAACTAGTCAAGCTTTTTCATTGGATACCATTACATTGGATTACATTGGATATTGAGGGAGCTGTGAAAAAACATGTCATCATCATCATCATGAACCTATTCTAGTCCACTACTGGACATAGGTCTCCCCTGATGAGCGCCGTAGCGCCCTGTCTTCAGCTTGTAATCAACCATATTATGATTTTCATCAACATAACCAAGAACACTCCCGACTAATTCACTTTTCAAACAAAATCAAAATCGGTTCATCCGTTATGGAGCTACGATACCACACACACACACACACACACACACACACACACACACACACATATACACACACACACACACACACACACCCAAGTCAAACTGATAACACCGCGTCGTTTTGGCGTCGATGGTTAATAATCAAATGCAACATAATATAAATATACCTTTCTTCTTTGCAGGTCTCATCTGGTTCATAGTGCCTGTCTCCATGATTATCTGTAATGACGTGATGGCGTATGTTTTCGGTTTCTTCTTTGGTAAGACGCCGCTCATCAAGCTCAGCCCTAAGAAGACCTGGGAAGGGTTCATTGGAGGTGGTTTTTCGACTGTTCTGTTCGGACTGGTGGTGAGTTCACAATATTTTTGTTCAATAGTACTAAGTGTTGATTTTAACATTACAGTTGAATATTATGTTGGACATTTTAAACTGTAATAAATAGTTTGCTGGGTTGCAAGTAATAATACACCTACGTAATGGTATAACATAACTCCCCGACTGTATCCCTGAAGGGGTAGGCAGAGGTGTATTGCAATTTTTCTCGAATATCTGAAATAACACCCAATAGCTTCAAAGAGAGTCTGTGTTTCCGGAAAGCTATAAACCTCGGAATCTTTCAAGTCTCGAGTGAATAGGTTCCTTCTAGGCAAACGTAATCCATCGTAGAGCACATCGTCACTTACGATCAGGTGAGATAAAGGTCAAACGTGAGCCTATCATCCATAAAAAAATAAAAAGAAGCTGACAGAAATTGTGTTTAAACAACTTCTTATGAAGGCTAGCGTATGTGGTCTCTTCTCTAAATGAATACCGAATACCGAAAACTCTGTAAATATTTCCTGCCGAACACACGTAATAGGGATGTGGACTATACTCAAATAAGTATACAATTTTACCACGAAAAGGTAGTTTCTATAATAGAAATAATAAAAAACACAATATTTTCTTCAATAAACAAGGGATAATTTTTTATTTAATAAAATATAATTAAATATTTCACCCTCAAGTCACGTGACAATGAACACCAATCAAAATGCGTGACGTCACTTGCTCAAGTTTTTTTATAAATCATCTTAAAATTTTTAAGCATCCTCTGATGGTAAGGTAACGATACCGTTACCTCAATGATACCGTTACCTCAATAATCATCATGGATATTGAACGCTAGCATTAATCGCAGGAAACAGCTAGAGCGTAACGCATGCGCTACAATATAGTAGACAGTTGAAATACGGCCTTCTCAATATGGACTATACAGTCCATATTGAGAAGGCCGTATTTCAACTGTTAGCGCATGCGTTACGCAGGAAACAGCTAGAGCGTAACGCATGCGCTACAATATAGTAGACAGTTGAAATACGGCCTTCTCAATATGGACTATACAGTCCATATTGAGAAGGCCGTATTTCAACTGTTAGCGCATGCGTTACGCTCTAGCTGTTTCCTGCGATTAATGCTAGCGTTCAATATCCATGATGATTACTATTATTGACTTCTTCCGCTCTACCCTCAAGGTAAGCATTTATACCTATTCTGTGTCTTTATGCTTACAGATGTCTTACTGGATGTCCCAATATCCGTACCTGGTATGTCCCATCGAGTACTCAGAATCGCTGGGCCGTATGACCATGGATTGCGAGCCTTCTCTCCTCTTCCGTCTCCACGAGTTCACCCCCCCGCAGTTCGTGCAGCCCGTTATGAAAGTCGTGAGTTAAAACATTTTTTATACTTATAAGGTTGCAAATAAATGCATGACCCACCTATAGCCATCAGATTTAACTAATTTTGTATTCGTATTATAAAGTTTTTGTATAAATAAATAAATAAAATAAATATTCAACGACATTCTACACAGCGCTTTCTAGACCCAAAGTAAGCATAGTTTAACTAGCTTGTGTTATGGGTTCTAGAATGCGGATAAACATACTTATATAGTTTTATTTGTAAATACATACATATTATACATAGAAACACCCAGACCAATGCAAATAGACATATTCATGCATACAAATATTTGCACTGAGCGGGAATCGAACCCGCGCCCCATGTCGTAGCAGTTGAATATACTACCGCTACGTCACAGAGGCTAAAATAATACTTTACGTACTACCTACACAACGCAATTTATAGCTATAGCCATTGCTATCGCTCGCATCGTGTGATAGTCGATGCATTGATCGACTATCACACGATGCGAGCGATAGATGTACAGAACGAACAGGTGTGCATATGTATTTCATCGAAACCCGTTCTACCTACAAGGTGGCAGACTGGTAGAAAATGCCTTTGGCATGGAATCCGCCTTTGTACATACTCTTGTGCATAAAGTTTTAAATATTACAAAATATAAAATACTCTAAACCGTGATTTCTTGTGGACCATTGCACATTTGTATACGTAGCGGTGCCAGGACTATGGGAATTTCGGGCGTTTTTCATAGCGTCGTTGACGAGTCTCTAGTTATGTAACACACTATTTATGGTACATTTACAGATTGGCATGGAGAAGTTCAACATGTATCCGTTCATGATCCACTCTCTGTTTTTGAGCACCTTCAGCTCAGTCATTGGACCGTTTGGAGGATTCTTCGCTTCGGGATTCAAACGCGCTTTCAAGATTAAGGTAAGTGTAGAAGTAATTTATACTACTTAGCTGTCTCGGCGGAATAGTTTTGTAGAAGATCAAATATCCTATAAATATAGATCGGAAAAAGAGAACATCTAGGACGGGACTTGAACCCACAACCTGTCCCTTAACTATATTTATCCTAAAGATCCTATTATATATATTTATAAACGAAATAATTTAGTAACTTTGCTCAATTTGAACGAAACATAAAAAATCTAATTTAAGTTAAAAAAATTTGAAAGAAGTTGAAGGAATGTAATGCAACATATTTTCGTTTAAATTTCTACAAGTAATCTATATTATTATGAAATTGTAAATTGGTTGTGTCTGTACATTGAAGATATTTAAAAAAATACTTGGTTTCACAATTATTTTTTTAAATTTCTTGCCTTTTTGTCTGTTTGTTGGCGATGGACGCAATTTGAACGGATTTTGACGCTGTTTTTCAATTAGAAAAGTCTTGGTCAGACTTAAAATCTGCCGTATGTTTGATTGCAATTGGTTAAGAAGAACTGCAGATATGACCAAAATCGATTACCGACCCCCGCGCGGGTGGAGCCGCGGGCATCAACAAGATATTTTATATAAATTTAATTTTTTTTTATAAATTTTTTATTTATATAAATTACGATGGGATTCTTTATATTTGCGAGACGTCCTATAAAGGTTACGTTCTACCATTTTATATTTTTTTATTTTATTATTCTCACATTTTAATCGTTACGGTGGTAAATAAATAAACAAAAATATTTTAGGACATATTACATAGCGCCATCTAGACCCCAACTAAGTAGTGCTTGTCATATGGGTTCTAGAATGCGGATAAACATCTTTAGATACTCTTTTTTCTGTAAATAAATACATATAATACATAGAAACACCCAGACCCATGCAAATATACATATTTGCAATGAGCGGGAGTCGAACCCGTGACCTCTGATGTAGTAGTCGCTCTACCGCTACGCCACATAGGTCGTCAAAGATTAATCGTTTCATATGACAAATGGTAAGATAGCAAGGGAGTTTGTAAACCAGAGATCATAAATCGATCGATTATAAAATCATTTGTTACCTGAATCGGTTATTCTCACTATCGATTTGTAGACACCCAGACCTATATGACAGCTACCTAATTATTTAGACTGTGGTACTGTCGGTATGTCTACTGATGTAGTATATTATGTAACCTTTATATTACAATGAAAAAAAAAGATAGATAAATAATAATTAGTTTCATAATAATAATAATTTATATAAATAATAATAAAAATAAATATTATAATAATTAATAATAATAATAATTAGTTTTGGCAGTATTTGCACCATATAGTTATATTATTGTGTCCCACAGGACTTTGGTGATGTGATCCCTGGCCACGGTGGTATAATGGACCGTTTCGACTGCCAGTTCCTGATGGCGACCTTCGTGAACGTGTACATCACCAGCTTCATCCGCACCGCTACTCCTCAGAAACTGTTGCAACAGGCAAGCACCGAACCTTACACTTTCTCATCATCATCGTAGCTGTGTTCCCGGTTGCATACGAGGCTTCAATTTATTTTGACTTTTATTTGAGCGACTGCCTTCTGACATCGCAAGAAAAACCTGCGTCAGAGTCTCGTCCGTGCCTCAGCCTCAGATCTTGGTGGGAGTCGGTCCGATTCCGACACGCCCATCCCATCGTTGGCACCGATGGGGTGAAGCCCGAGAGGGGTTACCACATGACAATGGCCGAAACGTGTCGATGGCCGAAACGTGTCGACTAGTGCAACAGGACGTGGATGCAGTTGTTAAGTGGTCACACGACAACGGCATAGTACTCAACGCTGAAAAAACAAAAGAACTGATCATACATTCTCCCTATTTACCAGTAAAAGACTCCCCTTACTCACTGTTCACTCATTCATATGAATGTTTTCACAACAATCTGGTCAACTGTGCCTGCAAACCGATAGAAAGAGTCAAGTGTGCAACCTATCTAGGAATGAAAATTGACGAACACTTCTCCTGGTCCGAACATGTTCAGTACATATGTACCAAACTTAGAGCTATATTAAGTAAATTCAACCACTTGAGTTATAAAGTTCCCCGTAGTACTCTAAAACTGCTATATACAAGCTTGGTGGAGTCTATCCTGGACTATGCGCTCGACTGTTATGGACTCACTTATAAAACACATATAGACAAGTTAGAAAACTTACAGTTGAGATTTGTCAAATTATTAGTGGATAATAAAATTAAAAACAAGTATAAAGATGATTACTCCAAGCTATTTAAATTATGTAAAATATTACCAGTCAGTGTAAGACACAAATATCTACTTGCTACCAACAACCATGGCAGTCTAGAGCATGATCCAGCGCGGACCTGTTATTTAGATAACAGATACAACACACGAGCAATGTCAGCAGGCAAATTTGTAGTACCTAGGTGTAATAATATGTACGGAGATAGGACGCTAAATAAAAGAATACCTTACATATTAAATAGTTTACCTGTAGAAATAAGGACAGAAAGTAGAAAAATGTTGTTTAAAATTAAATTAAAGAAACACCTAATAGATTCGCTACCATAATGTAACACTATAATGTATACTCCATAAAATAATTAGGTAAATATTGTCATTAGATTATACTTAGATATTTTCCCTGATCTCACAGTCAAACTGTTTGTACGGTTTTGTGGGACAATGTGTTAGTTCGTAAGATATACATGTACTTGCTATAAATAAATAATAAATAAATAAATAAAATAAGTCCCGTGTAACAAATAATGTCACACACATTTCGAACTTTTGAAGGTTCGCTTCGAAGCGATTCCACTAGTAGAATGACACTTTGTCTACAGGCCTTGGATTTCTTTCTAGTAGCAAAATTATGTTTGCAATTACGAGTAGTACTTATTCGAAACAACCTTGACCCTTATTCGAATTGACCATCCGTAACGTGAACATGATTAATCACGTGTGTTCGCACCGAAATAGCTCGCCTCTGAAGGACCGATGGGTACTAATGGATACTGAAGGGTGTTCACCTTTTTAAAGAAGCTTTTTCCTATTTTCAGGTCTACAACTTGAAACCTGAACAACAACTGCAACTATTCTACGCCTTGAAGGAATCGCTTGAACACAGGAATATACTAAACTTGGTACCTTAGGCGAGATAGTTCAATACAGGTAAGCAGGTAGACGGCCAACAGTTAGGGCACCTTTACACTTCACCGATAAGCACTGCGTTTTCGAACTAATAATATAACTATATTTGATGATCATAAAAATTGACAGTCAAGATTGAAATTTAATTATAAATTCAAAACAAAGCGTTTAAAAAAAATTGTAAAAGAAATAAAAAAAATATATAAACGGATTTTATTGCGATTTATGTGGGTTGAACTGAAATGCCTAATAAGAATGGTATTAAATCGCTTTAAAAATCGTTAAAATGAATTTTATTTGAAGGATAAATGAATATGCGTGTAAACTTTCGACTGAATATGTTGCTTTGCTGCCCAAACTTATGTACAGATTATACACAGTCATATTAGATTCAAAACGCAGCGTTTATTTGTATAGTGTACAAGTTCTCTTATGTGGAACATATCTATCGTACCTTCAATGGAATTCATTTTTTTCTAGTCTAATATTGTGTTTGTCGTTTACTTTGAAATCAATCTCCTGTCCAGAAACTGTATTTCTTTCACAATAATGTATAATTTCCCATAAAAATATTTAACCTATTTTTTTAACCTATATGTAAAATGCGATGGCCATTTCCACTGCAAATTGGAACATAAGACGTATGAAATTAAGTTTATTTATTAACTGGCATTCTTTAAAGTATTACTTTAAATAATGGCATCTCCTCCTTTCTCTTTGAAATGAGTTGAGATAGTACAATATTTCTTCAGGCCTTAATAGAAATTAAGATAAGCAATAATTAATCTAACAAATCACTAATAAAATTTCCTGAACTCATTCCAATTCAAATTCTACAAAAAAACTTCCATTAGTCTGACTACGGATAGAATATAAATAACCAAAGCAGTTGAGCAATATTGATATTAAATTTGTACATGTTCAGCAATTTTAGTTGCTGATAAAACCAGGAGGGCTACCATGAAATTACATTCGAAACTTCTCGCCCACTCGAAATACGAAGGAAAGACGTTTTATTTAAAGCAAATTAGATTTAAGTACTATAAAATTACTTCGGATTTCCTTCGATCCGATTGCGGGATAATTGTGTCATGGTACCAATTCGCTGAATTTCGGGACGTTTCATGGTAGGCCTGCATATATATATTATTTAGAGAATAAAATAATATAGTCTACCAAAGAAAATCGAAGCAAACGACGAACACAATTTATAATGTAATGTACTCCTAATTTATTTAACACCTGCATACATTATACCTCATTTGAGGTAAAATTATATTGTATTTAATATAATGTTATATAATAGTAAATATATAAAAAATTCCCTATCGTGAACGACAAAGTTTCTCATGACCTTTACTTGAAAAAAAATGCGATGCTGTTATAATTTTATTTGCTTCTTTTAATATGAAGCTATTAACTCACTGCGGCGTTTGCGAAGAATCTTGTTTGATTTAGATTTTTTTTAAATATCAATCTGCTTCGGAAACGTAAAATTCTTATTAAAACAACAGCCAAAAAAGTGAAAGTTTATTGGACAATCAATGTTATTGATACTGTTTATCAATCGATATTATTTGTACAAATATAGTGAAGTAGAATAAATTATTATTATTAAAATGTCCAAGGTACAGGCAGTTGTTAGTACAGTAAATAAAGATCCCGATATGTGGATGCAATATACAGGTGTACTTGAATTCTACTTATGAGAAAATAAAAAAAATATAAACCATTATACATGGATTGAAAATAACACCTTTGGCAGTAACATTCGATTCAATATGACGCCACAGTGGGTTTGTAGCTTAATGTCTAAATTAGACGTGATTTTCATACTAGTTATAGTTAATAATCTAACAAAGAAATAAAAAAAAAATCATCTCCAATTGTTTTTGGTAATGGTGAAGTTACGATAAGTATTTATATTATAATTCTTCCTCGAATTTTTCGTGTAGTGAATACCTCTATACATTTCGTACTGAATCCTAACATACAACCTGTAACAGAATTTAACGCAAAACCTGAAATGACCTTATTTAAAATATTAAATTATAAAACTAATATAATATCTGTAATTTAATTTAGTTATATTAATCAACAGCTGTTGCCCGCGACTCCGCTCGCGTGGTGTTCTGATTCCGTTCCCACTACCCATGGGAACCTATTCTAGGGATAAAAAGTAGCGTGTTTTATTCCAGACTAAAATCTATCCGTATATCAAATTCCAACCTGCCAGCCAAACAAACATCCTTCATAAACTTTCAAATATATAAAATTAGTAGAATTTTAGGCAAATTTTAACATAATATAAATGGAGATTTAGAAGTTAACAAAGACCAAACTACTTTCAATGAATTAAATTTTGAAACAATTAGTATGCAAACTTTTTCTATAAATTTGAATGGGAAAAAGGCAACATCCAGGGCGGGATTTCAATCCCTGATCAGACAACTGGGAATACTCTGACCAACGAAGCTACCTGCACACGTCTTGGACAGCCAAAATTCTCGTCAACAAATGTCTTAGGGCGAAATTAGAGATTTACCGAAAATTCTTACGAACTAACAGAAACAATGAATGGTGTTACAATCATTTTTAAACATTGCTTTTAAGATTACTACGCCAAATTAATTGAATAAAATTTTGAAGTAATTAGGTTCAATTCCCACTGAAAAGTAGCGGCCGGCAGTGACTTTTTGAGGTAAAATATTACAAACCATTTTGAATCTTATCTACCTGAGTTAAAGTTCATAGTCATTCAAATGCAAAGGTGGAGCAACGACCCACGCCGTGAGACTGCACAATCCTTCTCGTAACTACTTCTAGTAAGAAATCCATTCTCTTTCAGTGAAAATTGAACCTTAATATGCTAAATTTTACTATACATTTAAATTGGAAAAGTTCAACATCAGGATTCCTTTTAGGGCTTGTGTTTGTTCTGTTACAGATGTTTAGTCTATGTTTACTATATGTAGCAATCTTAGCATATGTTTTTGTTTGTTTGTTTGTAATTTTACTATACATTTAAATTGGAAAAGTTCAACATCAGGATTCCTTTTAGGGCTTGTGTTTGTTCTGTTACAGATGTTTAGTCTATGTTTACTATATGTAGCAATCTTAGCATATGTTTTTGTATACTGACGTGCATCAATATACATTATGTTTTAACCCCTGTTGGTCTGTGCCGCTTAGATGACACTGTAGCTCGATTTTTATACATACAATTACAATGTGAATACCGCTAAACTTGGATGAGGGCTCAGTGCAAATATTTGTGTGCATGAATATGAATATTTACATTGTTCTGTATGTCTATGCATATTATGTATGTATGTACAAAAAAATTGTATCTAAGTAACCCATAACACAAACTAATTAAGCTATGCTTACTTTGGGTCTAGATGGCGCTGTGTAGAATGACGTAGATTTACTCATCATTATAATCTCAGCGTTTATCCCGATTGCATCCAAAGCTTGCTCTTTCTCATCCGAATGAGGCTTATCTTGGCTTCCTCGGGAGGGACTGTTGACTTCCCAACCTCGAGAGGAAAGCCAGCTTCGTGAGTTAATTAGCAAATTACACAGGCTCACAGGACATAGGGAGATATCATCATCATCATCATCGTCATATCAGCCGTAGGAAGTCCACTGCTGAACATGGCCTCCCCATTGACTTCCATTTTGACCGGTATCTAGCGGCCTGCATCCATTGAGTCCCTGCGCTCTTTACCAGGTCATCCGTCCACCTTGCGGGAGGCGATACATACAGGGAGGGAGATATATACCCCCATTATTCACGAAATTCAAACAGTATTTATATATAGTATTTTATTTATATTACTTCGGGTATAACATGGCTGTGTTTTTTCTTATCACTGTCAAAACTATAGCAAATAGTTTTTAAAATGTTTGATAATAATATTTCTCAGAGTAATAAAATGATATTGTTGAACACGTTATACAACACTAGCTCCACCTAAACTAAGCATTGCATGAATTCAATAAAATACATAAACATACATTTCTTAAGTCGAATTTCACCTGTGAAAGTCCGTTTAACTAAACATTTCTTTTACATTTTACTGAATAACAAAAGTAAAATTTCATATAGCGGTTAAATTGATGCCAGTTCTTATTATTTTTGATGAATGAAGCTCAGAGATATATATTTTTATGATTCGTACATAAACTCAACTCAACTCAATTCAACCGAAAAACTCAAATTCTTAAGTATGTGAAACGAAACCCACCTATGTTATATATTTATGAGTTGTTTGTTACATTGATATCAACCTAGTTTAGCGGTGTATATAGTATGTTTATTTTTTGGATTACACAGGGAATACTGCATTTGTATTTATGCTTTAGACTGAATTACGAACGACTGTTCCATGTGCTAAAGAATTTTTGAGAGTTTACTTTTGAGACGAACATTAATTATGAGAAAAAAACTCTGCAAATTTAGAACCATCTACGTCAATAGTCAGCTGTGTATACATTGTTGACAGTTTTTAGAGCAAAATCTTGTGTGTCAAGCCTTATAAATCATTGATCGTACTAAAATTGGTTTTAAATTAGTAAATAAGAGACGAGTACTACAAGTGGTAGATATTTTACCACTAGGAATAGATGGTAGATGGTAAAAAGAAGGATGGTAAATAAAAACGGACGTGCAGACTCTGCGAATTCATTTATACTCTGCAAAATTACTTATACCATTGCAAACGCGTCTCAAAAATGTACTTTGTTTCGTAAATTACGATTGTTATTGAGCATTCTTAATATGACGGGTTATATTTCATTATAATAAAAAATTAACAGCGTTACACTTGTGGAACTTGTTATGTTTGGTGATGTTTTTTATTGTGATTTTATGTAACGTTGGTATTCTCATGTTGATTTATCGTTATTTTAATGCTCGTTCGCTAGCCTTTAGTGTTCTTTATAGCATTTGTTAGGTTAGTTTTTAGTTCTTTATTGTTTTTGACATCTGGTTAAGAGAGTTGTTTGAGACAACTCTGCACTACCACTTATTTTCTTAAAAAGTTTTTGAAAATATTTAAGGTAATTTCCTACTTCCCTATTGATAGTTAATTATAATTGGTAGTAAAAGAATTGCTTCTTTAATATTATTTTTTTCAATATTAGATTATAATTATCCGTAAAATATATATACTAGTCTCAAATGACTTCCAAATTATAAGGAGTATTTATTCTTGACAAATCAATTTATTTATTTTTGTCAGGTCTTATATTTTACTGTTTCTATTTTCGTGATACTATTATATCTATCTAACTAAAAAACGACATACCTCACCAATACATAGAATACTTACATAGATATTAAATAAAGAAAACGAAACACTAAAACTGTTTCAATGCATATTACCACAATACCTGTATATGTTGTCAAGGACCAATAACTGGATTTGTATGTTGTTAACAATTTGCTATATCATTATTTGCCATAGGACAAACTGCGCTGTTCTTTTGTGATAGTTTATATAATTATGTAAATTATTTGCCGTTAACGATTCCCGGAATATTTAAATCTATATTGTATTGTATGCGTGTGAGTAAAATGTTCTTGTAAAAATATACTTCAGGATTTGTGATTCGACTTGATTTTTATGTATCTTTGTCCAACCCATTTCCCGAGTTCATCTGGAGTCGAGGGTCCCTATTGTCATGAGAATATAGTAATGTGCAATAAAACATTTTTTTTTTATATTGGCCACGTCAATATGACTTCACCTCGCCTGATGGTAAGCTAAAGGTAAAGTCTCAGGAATGGGTTCACCATTACCGACGTCATATACAGACGAATATAAGTAATTTATATACTAGCTAAGCCCGGGCGTTGTAATGCTTCCTGTTTTCATATTATGAATCTTCATAGGCATACACTACTACTTGCCCAAGAGTCAATACAACGGACAAACATACTAGTAACGTTCACTAAGTCAAATCAACAATAAATTCGCATACCTCCATAACAACTAATAAATATTTAACTATCTTTCCTAATACTCATATAATATTAATACTAGGTATAACTATATACGGTAACATTTTACTCCCACCACATCCTCTCGCGTTACTATATTGTATTAGTATTAAAAGTATTGATGTTATAATTAAGATAGCTGTGTATAAGGCGTTGTGCTAAATGTTTAGCGTATGTGATAAATATAAATATTTAATGAGCTAACGGTATACGTAAATATCATGGATTCATTATGAAACTACAGTCAAGAGTATTGTCGCCTATCTAGTTCGTTTCCAGAATCAATACCTGCTACACTGAGGGTTTTATAAGAAAAGAAGAGACCAACGATTCGTTCAGGGCGGGTTCAATTCTCAGATCGGACAAAATACCTTTTTACTGTTAAGAAAACAGGCCCAAAAAAGTTCTTGGCTGACGGAGCTGGATGACAAACACGAAAAGAAAACAGTTAAAGCATCTCTGCCTACCTTTTTTTTTTTTTATCGTGTGGAAATCCCCTCGGATACCCCCCCGCCGGCCAGCGGGGGCGGTTATGTCGGGCTTGCACCGACTAAAACCGCACGCCGTCTAGGGTCTTCAGACGCCGGGGTGTAAGGTTACCCATAGAGCATATCCCTCGCACCCCCCGGCTGACCCTGGGCCATCTCACCGCGTTCCCGCCACGTTGGGTATTGGCCGACGATCAATGCCAACCCTATGAAGGGGTGAAGGGGAAGCCATTGACCGCCGCCCAGGGTGTACCGGCCGCTCCGATTCCGTTCCCCCGGACTGCAGCGGGATCGGAATCGGAGCGACACTCGAGGAGGTTACCTAACACACACCCCCATCTCTGCCTACCTAACTCTAGAGGCACATGAATGAGCATATAATGTAATAAGTATATATTAGTTATACCGTTAGCTTTACAATACCTACCAAATGATTACCAGCACTGCTCCATTAGATCTGTAAATTCGTCACAAAAATGAAGATATTCATTCAATTATTAAAAAAAAATCGTATTATAAACATCCTTTTACTTCATTATGTACACCGAAATAGACTTTATTTCTTTATTAAGAGTCAAATTTGACTAACCTGCAAAAAAAATATTGTTTGCTCTCAATCAATTCTTAAACGTTTGAGTGCCCAGTGCGAGTTCTTTTACCTTTTTGATCATGTTAAAATCATCATCATCAGCTCGGCGTCTTGATTACTAAGAATGTTACCATCTGTAAATTTATAATTAAATATTACAAGTTTCAAAATAACATGAAACAAATATGTCCACATATTTTTGAACTGCCTGACGTTTCGACCAGGTTGCACTGCCCGTGGTCGCATGAAGATTTAGCTCTGCAACCTAGGGCCAAAACGCGTGATTTCTATTTGATTAGAGAAAAACAATCGAAAATTATTTTTATGAAAATTAGAGCCGACTCAAGTCGCATAAGTATACTAAAACCTCAAGAATGTAACAAAAACTTTTTTGAGAACCACATCAAAATTGGTGCAACGAAACGCAAGAAAATCCCGGGCAAACATACATACATACATACGAGCAAATCGAAAAGAGATCAATATATCAAATAGAAAAAGACCTGTCAAAACAAGACCTGCCTACGTTTTCTTGAGGTTCTTCAGAATCACTCGTAGCTTGATTCATGTTAAATTAGATTTTAAAGATTTAATGTTATAATTTTGAAATCACACGTTTTAAAAACGTAATTTTACAAAATCGGGCTCTTGGTCGAAACGTCAGGCAGTTCGAAGGTATAGGTATTACCTATATCATGGTCGTGTTAATTCCTGTACCGTGTATATCATGAACCGAAAGTAAATAATGAAGTAATAGGGTACTTAAATACGGAACAACGTGTACCTATGTACCTAACCACTAATTATATTGTCTGTAATGTAGATTTAGACGTGTTTTATGATATAAATTATTTATTGGATATGTGAAGGTAAATAAATGAACCCTAAAACATATATTTTTTTAATTTATATCCCACAAGAAACACCCTATCTCTTCCCGTGGGTGTCGTAAAATGCGGCTAAGGGGCCGTCTCCACGAGCCAGAAGATTGCGGCGATACGTCGATGCGATCGTCTTACCACGTATGTCTATACATTCGAAGCGTCGCGAGAGCGTATCCGTCGCGATTCTCTCGCTCGTGAAGACATCGCCTCAGAGAGTGTAGAATAATGTGGCACGAGGATAATACTACCGTAATTCTCTCGCACGTGAAGACGTCCCCTAACAATTAGGGTTGTGTGTTTTCTGACAGTAAACATACAGACCATGAAATAGTACGTGCTGTTGAGCTCCTTCGATTGATCCCACCCTGCCCCTTATACAGAACAATACGTGCTGGACAAAAGTGTACAAACAATACCGTCTCAAATAAAGCTATTTGTTTCTTCCTTTCTTTGTCGCACAATAAAGAACTTATATTATGCTGTACCCGCACACCGGTTTCCGTCTTCATACAATCCCGAGTTCTTTAAGCGGGGTGTGAAAGAGCGTCAAGGTAGAGTCCACCATGCTAAGATTGAGAGCATTTGGAATGGTGGCAGTTGAAATAGCTTCTGACCCTCGCTTCTTCACCTTAGCTTCTTACCATCCAGCGGGGTGCAGTCAATTGACGGACCAAAAGCTCACCCTATTTTTAGTGGGACTGGGTAAAATCTGGGCATCAATACTGCCCTCTGCCTATTCCTTTAGGGATATGCTAACAGGTGTAAATAAGAGTGCAGAATCGTAATCACACCAGTGTGAATCACGTATATTTATTTATTTATTGAACTTTATGCACAAGTACATAGGCGGACTTAATGCCACAGGCATTCTCTACCAGTCAACCAAAGGTGGTGCAGAGAGAAACTCGTATATTAAAATATTTAGTAGGTAAACAGTAGACTAACTTATTTAAGAGAACGCTCTTCGTAACCGACCCGGAATCCTCGTTCCCAACGTACCAATTCAAAAACTGAGTAGGTATTGAGACTATATATAACTGAACTTCTATAAGTCTATAACTAAGTATATAAATTTCTTACTCAATAGAGAAGCTGCATAACTTCAAACAACAGTCGAGAAAGTGTCGCAAGAGTTACAGGATTTATCCAAATGATCGCAATCAGTATGCGGAACACTGTTTGTTCTATTTGAAGTGAGATATTACTGATTTCGTCTTCTATTAAATTTTACTGCGAACGGCGATAAATGCTTTCGCTTTTTATTCAGATCGTCATTTCGATGCGTTTAGAATTACAACTATCATCTTTGTAATACTCTTCTGTGTGTGTGCGTTTCCATTCTGTGTGTGAGTCAGATAGGTAGGTACTATAAAGTGTTTGTTAAGGCAACATCATCATCATCAATTCCGGTTCTATCTCAGGCTTTCTCCTTTTTGTTTGACTTGGGCGGCTTCTCTGTGAGTGACTACCATCTGACCTTCCGAACCCAAGAGGAAAACTCAGACTTAGAGGTGACCGTGGTGTATTATTTATTATGATATGAAAATAGAGCCTATAATATCTAAACCCCTTATTACGTTTTTTTTACGTGTGGTAACCCCCACGGGCTCCACCCCGTCGGTGCCCACGATGAGATGGGTGTGTCGCAATCGAACCGACTAAAACCACACGGTGTCCTTCCAAAGTCTCCATTGCCGGGCACCCCGGATGCGGCTTCGAAAGGATAACCCCATGGATACAGGCGGACATCGGGGCCTCGCCTATGGGGTCGGGCTTGATTCCGCTTCGGTGAGTTGGCAGGCGTGTGTATTACACACCGACACGGCTCCGTCTTGGCCTGCTTCTGTTAGGATGGTGAGTCGGCCGACTGCCGTCTTCAGGCCCCGATCATGGAGGTCGGTAGTCCTGGGCGTAAATAAGTGGGGAGGCAGGGTTCTCTCTCGCTCCCTCTCCGCCGCCTCTTTCGCGCGCATTACCTGTTCGCACAAAGTGTAGGTGGCGTACCACTTGCTCCCTTTCGAGACCATGGCTCTCACCATAGACTTCAATGAGAGAACATCCACGCCCAGAACCGCAACGAGATCCTGGCGTTGACTCGCCCACATTGGGCACTCCACCAATGTGTGGAGAGCCGTGTCTTCGCCGGCATCCTCGCAGTGCTGGCACTGCGGCGTTGTCTCCCGGTGGATGCACCACAGAAACTTACCGAAGCACCCGTGCCCGGTAATCATCTGTGACATCCGGTAGAAGAGGTTACCGCAATGCCTTTCCAAACACTCCTCCATGATCGATTTCACCGCCACGATGGTGGCTTCTCCCCACCTCGGTTGCTCAAGTCGCACCTTCCATGTCTCCATGAGTTACTGGCGGAGCTGGGACCGTTAGGTCTCGATTTGTCAGGGTCTCGGCCACCCGTTCTTACATTAGGAAACTTTCAGACGACGCAAGTCACGAACTAGCTCGCCGTCATAATACCAAGGAGTCACTATTTGAAAACTCACACAGTACGATACCAAAGTAAAATGCCGCGACTAGTTTCGCGTAATCCGCCGTGTCGGTGGCAAGTAGACAGTAAAGCTCGAGAACTTTTGGCCAAGGATGCCCGGGATTTCTCGAGCTTTCGAGAAATTTCTAAACTTCACCAATAAAAGCGCTTCGAATTAGCCGAACGATACTAAGTGACAATGAAAACGCACACCTAACACACAATATGAAACGAGATCCGATTGCGCAAGCGTTGCGTGAGAACTGAGCACGTCCCAAGTCTCTTCTGTATGCAAAAACTCTGCACGGAACATACTTCCGTATTATCTTCTATTACAATATTACTTTAGCTTTTGCAATTGTTTTCTGGCCTAGTGTGGGATCCAGGATCCTTGTATTATGTAATAGAGAAACATTTTAATATTCGTGAGTCATTCTGGTCGTCGAGTCAAAGTACTCACTTTGACTCAACAAGAGGTCGCGCAAGTCGGTCAATTCAGTCCCAAATCCTTCCGTAATAACAAAATCCTCTTGTTACCTTTCCTTTTCAATATAAATACTTACTCGTAATTTTCTGTACTTTTAATCCTAAATTGCCTATTATAACTATGGGCAAAGCAAATTTTTAGGTTTGGTTTGGTGGAAAGTGAGGGTTGCGACGACGGAGGCGCGCCAATCAACCAATCATAGATGTCAGTAATCAGGAGCTCAAAGGGCTCGCGTCGTTTATTGATCAGTCCTTCTATTGGTTTTCTGGTTGTTGTCTGATTTTACGTTCGTTCAAGATTTTTGCCTAAAGGTAAGTGTGACCAAAATATGGCTGAGAAATCTAAGCGTATAAAACGTTTTGGCCTGTCCTTTCGTTGAATATACTCCACTGGAGCAGGGTCACCCTTGAAGAGAGGTTAGGGTTTGTCAATATGAGAGACGCTTCATGCAAACGCAAATCTTGGATACATACAAAGCTTGCATTTTGAAGCCAGTGATCCGCTCTTTTCTTTTCCACAATTTGGATTATTTTGGCTTTTAAAGGCACGACTGCCAGTTGACCCCCTAAACCCGAGAAGAAAGCCTGCACCAAGGCCCAACGTCAATCGGTAGGTGTACCAAGTTGGACGCCGAAGAAAGCACTCCTAAAGAAGCAACAATGTGAAGCCAAGTCTACCACCAAAAACAGCTACAAAATATTTCCTTCATTATTCCTATCGATTAGCGCAAAGGAACTCAAAATTACACAGAGACTGTAAATAATTGTGAATAAAAGCTAATTTACTTCGTTCATCGGACATCACCCACATCCGTTTTCCTAACCGACTCTGAAGGCCCATCCTTATTGTATAACAATCACATCCTGTGCATCAAACAATGGACAATAACGTAGTATTGTGATGATAGGATAAAATAATCTTCGAATTACGACTATGGAAATTGTTGTCCTGTTTTATCCTATTCATGAAAAGTTGAACCTCGTCCGTCAATCAACTGGCTTGCAGAAGAGGTTTCCTTGGCCTCGAACTCAATACACTCCTGGGAAGAGACGAAAGTAATGTTGTTAAACAGGTTAAAAATATGCATGTAGAGAGCCTTGGGAGCGAATGTAGGTCCAGGAAGGATGGATGAGTTTTGTGCAATAGGACAAAACAAGGAAATGAGTTGGTGAGGATTATGGCTTCTTCGGTGGAAAATAATAAAATGCTGCTTCTTGATTGATAACGTTTAATTATGAATTTTACATTGACTTGTTGAATATAGAGAAAATTAAGATAATAAAATAATGGAAGTGTGTCGTCATGAGCGTTTGGGTAAGAAGCGACAGGGAGGGGGGCGCGCAGTGCGCTTGGCGGCAGGAGACTAGAGATGGGACCGACGCGTAGTGCTGTAGTCGTCTGTAGACGATTCCCAGAGCATTGCCCCAGTAAGGAACTGGTCGCGGGTTCAAGTCCCGTCCTAGATGTTCTCTTTTTCCGATCTCAATCTATAGGAAAAGTTAGTATACTAATTGCTTCTTAAATTTCTTTGAACTAGACAGGTCAGTCTTAGGATGGCTTCCTAAAACAGTGAGACCCGTCCGTGCCTCGTAGAGTACGTTAAGCCGTCGGTCTCGGCTGCCATACGAATGTCTCTAGCATTCGTTACGGGTAGTAGGAGCATTGAAGAGGTCGATACGCTGATCTGACTACAGAACTTCGATATCGTCAGTAGATTGTGAAGGTCAGATGGTAGTCGCTTAACGGCTAATATTGAATTTAAGCCGTTTCGTAGTTGGATTGAAAGGCGATCTCTACTGAGTTGGGCAAAGGCTAAGCTGATGATGATGATAAGTTAAGAAGCTATTCTCATAGTGTGAACATAGCATGAAAGATATGAAATTATTGTGGTAAAAAAAGATTCAAAGCATGCGTGTAGAGGTTAATGGAAAAAGTGCTGGCAGATGATAATCCGATGAACTAATGTACTTCTAAAGTTAAGGAAGTTTTAATAGGGTCACCCGTCACGTTTTCAATTCCTATACGTACTAAAAGTACTAGAATTGGCTAACAGATAATGAAAACTAACTAACCTTGGAAAAATCTAGCAAGTTTAAATAAAAACAAGGAAGTCAGTCTTAAAAATAATATCCAGAACCATTCTAACACCTAACAAAAGTTAAATAGATAAAACGATTTGGAATTAGTTTGCATAATTACATTGCAAGAGCTCAATTTCATAGACAAGTTATGTACAGAACAGAATTATATTTTAAACATTGTTTCAGTAAGGATTTAGATCGGAAAAAGAGAACATCTAGGACGGGACTTGAACCCACGACCAGTCCCTTACAAGGGGAATGCTCTGACCAACTGAGCCACCTAGACACGTCCCAGATATTCGAAATTCTCCGATATATCATATACGTCTTAAGGCGGTAATATCTGGGACGTGTCTAGGTGGCTCAGTTGGTCAGAGCATTCCCCCTGTAAGGGACTGGTCGCGGGTTCAAGTCCCGTCCAAGATGTTCTCTTTTTCCGATCTGAATCTTTAGAAAAAAGTTAGCATACAAAATGCTTAAAATTTAATTGAATTGTTTCAGTAGTCAGTTTATAACCTGTTCAATGACATACCAAAATAGGGGATTCCCGGAATGTGTGAAGTCGTTAGGTAATTAATATACATCGTTTATCCACCTAAGTATACCGTAATTAGTGGTAAGTTCTTCAGAGGTATTTGATAGTTTGAACAGATGTTTTAACACGCTTTGCAGCTTCATCTGTAACTAAGGAGTCGGCCTTACGTTCGAGAAGTCCCGGATTCGAACCCACTTCTAACACAAGCAATTTAGCTTATTTAGAGGGATCAACTGGAATACTAGTAATTTCTGGTACTATTAAAAAAATATTGCATTTTGGCAGTCGTAGTCATTTGGTAGCAGGGTTGGGTGTCCTGAAATCGATAGCGAGAATAAACAATGAAGACAATAAATGAATTTAAAATAGTTATACGGAACCTTTCAACGACCACTAGTAAACTCCTCAAATAATATATAATACTAGCTTTGCCAGCGACTTCGACGGCTTGGACTTAGATCTGGTTTTCATATTTTGATATTACTGGTTTTCAATACGTTGTTGTAAAAATCTCATCAAAATAGATATATTAGATAATAGATATTTTTATTATTATTAAGTATCGTACATACTTATATATTACTCAAAATCTTTAGAAAAAAACTTTTAAAGCTGTCTTCCGTTGGCGGCGGAAGACAAAATCCTTGTTTCATCACCCAAAATGTGCAGGGAAAACCATAGAGTATAAAGAGTAAAATCGTGTTTTGTGTAGACCTTTTTGTGTAGAATCCAAAGTAAAACACGTGCAGGAGACGGGCCTTAATAGTTATTTAAACTTACATTAAGGAAAAGTCTGTTAAAAATGTTTTTAATTATGCCCGAAAGCTACTTTCAATGACCATAAAAGTGTTTACTTTCCCTACGACTTGCTGAGTGTAATTGCTCAGTGTATTGATAGGGTGCACAGTGCACAGGGCCCTACAAATATCTTTGAGGCATAAGCTCTAAGGCGTTGATTCTAAGGCGAAAAAAAGTAGTAGTTGAAGACTGTGTCGCCCATTAACGCCTACCTCTAAGAGGTAAATACCTTGTAGTTCCAAATATTATCTAATACCTTTAAGCGTGCAATTCCTGTATATTCTTGTAAATCGCCGCTCCGGCCTGCTTCTGCTAGGGTGAAAGGCGGCTACCTGTCACCTTCAGGCCTCATGGAGGACGGAGGCCCTTTAGCGACCACCGACGTCTGAGTCGCCTCCGCGCCTAGCGGGCTTTGCGGATCGGTAGAGACTTGAGTCTTTCCTGGACCACCTCCGCCGCCTCCTTCTCGTGCATTATTTGCTCGTAGAAGGAGGTGGCAGCGACCCACGCGCTCGCACTCCACACCATCGCCTTGAGCAAGACGCCGAGCAATAGGACTCCCACTCCGAGAGCTGCCACGAGGACTAGTCTCGGCACCTCCCACACCAGGCATTCCGCCAGCCTGGGATGCAAGCGGGAACTCGGGGCTCGCCTGAATCCTCGCTTGCATCACAGTGATGGCACTCAGGCGTTGGCTCCTTGCTTATTGCCCGAAACCCGTTGTACATTACATATTTTCCGATTAAGAATATATATATACAAGAATTGATCGTTACAAATTATTAGGTTAAGACTACAATATATAAAGTGCGCGCGCGTGTGTGTGTGTGTGTGTGTGTGTGTGTTGTGTGTGTGTGTGTGTGTGAGTGAGTGAGTGAGTGAGTGAGAGAAGCGGGTGTGAGTGTGTTTGAGAAAGGGTGTGTGGGGTAAGGGGGTGCGAAGGAAGAGTTTTGAGATGTGGTTATGAGATTAAGTTTAAATTCCCGGTCAGTGCAAATATTTCTATGCATGAATAAGAATATGTCTATTTCTATTGATTGGGTGTTTGTATGTATAATGTATAGGTACAAATTGACACTAAGACACCTCATCGTCATCTTTCCCGGTTCCATCTCGGTTGCATCCGAGGCTTTCGCCTGGGAGCTTTTGGCTTATACTGCTTTTACGAGAGCGACTGCCTCCCAACCTCAAGATAAATGCATTCGCCAGAGTCTTGTCCGTTAATCAGCAAGTACAACTCACATGTAAGCCCCATATTCACAACAATAAGAAATCTATCCAAGTATATTTATCCACAATCTAGAACCCATATTACAAGCTATGCTTAGTTTGGTTGTAGACAGCACTGTAATATATCCTACAATATTATTATATAAACATTATCAGACACCAATCAATTATTTAATGTTCACAAATTCCTTACACGAAATTACGAAACAGCTCAAACTACAAATCTATTTAATTTTATTATAGACCTTAGGATTATAAGGGTATAGTTCAAATTAGTAAAACATTACTATAGGTGGTCATTCGCATCGAACAAAATTCGATCACCGCACGATTTATTGGGTGATTATCGAAACCTGTCCACTTTTCTCCTAACCATACTTTTATCTAGCTCACACACATGACTCATGCGCATGAGGGGAAGGGATAGAAGAGGATAAGCCGAGTAGACAACAATATTGTTAGCGGAGTATTGCTTTCTTTGCCTTGTAAGTAGGTTGGTTGGTTATGTCAGGTGTGAATTTAAGAAAGTCGTATTGGTGACGTGTGATGTGTATCATTTTGGTGTGACAATATATTATTTGTTTGTTCAGGCTGGTCATAGGTAAGTACATATCTTAAAGAATAAAATTGCGTTGTGCAATTGTATTCGTAATTTTTCGGCTTGATTTCGCGTAGTCTTCTTTAGGTGCATTGAATATTCCTACGCTAAAAAAGGTGCATTGAATATTTTTTTATACGGGGGAACCTAATGGGTTCACGTCACGGGGTGTTTATGTTATTATAATACCTGTACTTTTCACTTCTGAGTAGTGGCAGTAATTCCAAAGTCTGCCTATGTTTTTTTCTTATTTTTTCTGTGGCACGACTATCAAAAAAGTAATAGTAGATAATATATCAGAGGAAGGGTAAAATGTAAGTGAAAAGGAAAAGAGAAAGATTTTTTTAAAGCTTACTACTAACCGAAATTAATAGTATTCCCGTTAACCCACTCCTAAAACAAGTAATTTAGCTTAGCTTGAGGGGAGCTAAGCTAAATTACTTGTGTTAGGAGTTGGTTCACCTCGGTAGTGTAATGGCCGACTTCTTAACCACTAAGCGACGCTCTTTGGACGCTAATACGACGAATGTAGTATTTTACTTCTTTTATCTAAATCCCGGTGTATCGGCTTGCAGGTGTGCAAGCATTCCTCTCGGAATCAGACAGCAGTCGTTCCCACAAAAGTATAGAAAATAAATCAGAGAAGGCTTCGTGCTCCAAAGTGCAAGCTTTGGATTGGCTCTCAGATAGAAAGAAAGAAAGAAAAAATATTTATTAAGAACACGCATATTAATGCACGATACTGTGTGTGTACAATTTTAATAATTTAATTATTTAATAATTTAATTCCTTTTAGGTCACCACCTCAGCTTAAACCAAAGACATGTCTTTGGCATATGATCGGCTGATTGCCCATCAAAATGGGCAGGGCTGATTTTTAGATGGCGTATTTACCATAACGTCACGTCACATCATGAAATGAAAACGAATAAGTATTTAAACTATTATTCACACAACAGCTCTATACAGTTCCTCTCACTTGATTATGCGATGTGTCTGCGATTAGCACACTGCCGGCCGGCCAGAAGTCAGCTAGTCAGTACACGAGGCGACATCGCACGCATCGCACGTATTCCATACCGCAATAGTGCGTTTCACACGCGTTCCGAAACGCGCGAAAACAATGTCGTGATACGAGTACACAAACAACTCTGTGACATTCTTAGTGATAGTGACTTTCATGTGTTTTTATAATACTGTTTTGTTTTGTGTATTTAGGAATTGTTTTGTTGGTATGTATTGTGTGGTTTATATTTTATGTTAGTATTTTTTTTTTTTTTTTTTGTATATTCGTCAAAACAAACCTTGACACGGTAGTCTGGTGGTTTGATTTTTTATATTGTTACCTAACTGGTAACTACATTCTGTGTAATAGAATTTAAAATATTGAATAATCTATACGAATAAATAAAATTGAAGGGTCTGTTTGTCAGGGGTGTATGTTGGGTAACCTCCTCGCGTGTCGTTCCGATTCCGATCCCGCTGCATTCCGGGGGGAACGGAATCGGAGCGGCCGGTACACCCTGGGCGGCGGTCAATGGCTTCCCCTTCATGGGGTTGGCATTGATCGTCGGCTAATATCCAACGTGGCGGGAACACATCGCTCTCCGTACTCCTCTGCTTTCAGAGGAGACAGGATGAGCGATGGTGTTTGTGGCTGAGGCCACCATAGGGTCCTGGGGGATCCAGGGGCGGGTTGGCCCACTGCTAACGCAGGGGCCGACGGGCACTTGTGCCGCCGCCGGTGAGAGAGGACTAGCCATCCTCTCGCGTTCCGTAATCGGCAGGGGATCAGCAACGACCTGACTGGTGGCTCCAGAAGGGTACGCCGTGAACTTGCTGACCGGAGGGCTTGCCTTTATTGGCCGGCCCACGACAAGGAAAAGTCTATAACACCCGACAGCGAAGTCGTAAAAACCTATGGATACCAGCCGACCTCCATAGTATATAGGCTTATCCAGGTGCAGGGGGCTCCGCCTGGATGGACCACCTTTCCCCCATACTCGTGGGATATGATATGGATATAAACCCTAACATAAATGGAAAAAACCGGACCGATCAAAAACAAAACGACTTAGGCACGAAAAAGGACAGACAAAATGACGGAGTCTGCGCGGAGGTCGCGCAGCAGGCGGGCGTAGAGGTGACGCCAAACACCTCGGCGGTGTCGGAGAGATTCGACACCGCGAGTGAAAGGAGTAGGGCGAGCAGCCCGTTAGGACTGGGCGTCAAGGCGCAGAAGCGCAAACGGCGCCCAAGGAAGCAGCGACCAGGGGAGGGCGTGTCGGATGAGGATTACACCCTCACCGGGACGGCCTCCTCCAGCGACGAGACGACCATGTGGGCGCCTAAGGTGGCTGCAGTCCGCCGGGCGCGAGGAGGGCTGAGGGGTGGGCAACCAAGCCGGGCCCCCTCGGCCACTGGGAGGGCCGCGGAAAAATCGCCACCGAGGCCTTCCACCTCGGCGGTGACGGAACCGAGCGGGAGGACGCGGTCTCTTTTGGAGAGACTCCAGAAGGTGACCGCGTCATTCCAGGGGTCCCCAAACCCTGAGCAGGAGGCGATGTTGAGCATTGTGCTCGACATCGCCTCCGAGAATGAGGGCCTGGCGGCGCAGCTGGCCGAGTCCCGTCGAGAGACGGCTCGACTAGCTGCAGCCGTCGAGGAGCTCAAGAAGGGGATGGCGAGCTCGGCCCAAACGGCGCAAAGGGCACAGCCGGCGGAGCAGACACGCGTGACTCGCTCGTCCGCGAGTCGGTCAGCGCAGCCAGCGCTGTCGGCGCGGCCGGTGCAACCGGTCCAGCAGCCGGCACCGTCGGTGCGGCCGGCGCAGCCGCGGGCACCGCCGGCGGAGTCCTGGCTCCCCTATATGGAGGCGCTGGAGGAGAGGATGATGTGTCGGATGGAGGCCCTAATGGACTCCATCCGCCGTCAGCCTCTGGCGCCACCAGCGGCCAGCTACGCGGCTGTAGCCCAAAGGGGCCCTACCCGCCCGGCCGCGGGTGCGGGTGCGACTCTGCCGGTCCCGGCTCCTCAGCCCCCTCCCGCTCAGGGTAAGGGGAAGGGCAAAGGCAAGGGGAAGGGCAAGGGGAAGACGTCCCCAGCCCTGGCCCCAGCCCCAGCCCCAGCCGTGGTTCCGGCCACCTCCACCCCATTGGAAGGGGGCTGGGAGGTGGCTGGAGCCAACAAGAAGAGGCGGAAGGCCGCCAAGAAGGCCGCCAAGAAGGCAAGGAAGGCCGCGGCCGCCGCGAAGACAGCGCCGGGGAAGCTCCGTGCCCCTCGTACCACGGCCGTCGTCGTCACCCTGACGGCGGAGGCAGCGGGTAGGGGCATGGGGTATGCCGAGGTGTTGGCCAAAGTTAAGGCCAACGTAGACCTCAAGGCCCTCGAGATCCCGGGTGTCCGGTGCAAGAGCACACGGACGGGAGCCCGGCTTCTTGAGGTCCCTGGCGCCGCCAGTGGCCCCAAGGCCGACGCCCTAGCGGCTCGGCTGAGGGAGTCGCTGGACGCAGCCGACGTCCGGGTGTCCAGGCCCATTAAATGCGCAGAAGTGCGCATTACGGGCCTGGACGACTCCGTCACGGCAGAAGAGCTCAGGCTCGCCGTGGCGGAGGCCGGGGACTGCTCCCCGGACACAGTAAAGGCCGGAGCTATACGCTTCGGCCGCGGTGGACAGGGGGCAGCAGTTGTCGGCTGCCCTATCGCGGCGGCCCAAAAGGTCGCAGACGGGCGGAGCCTCCTGGTGGGAGGCTTCCTGAGGGCGCAGGCACGGCTCCTGCAGGCCCGACCGGCCAGGTGCTTCAGGTGCCTGTCGGTGGGCCATGTGGGGGTGCACTGCACGGCGGAAGTGACGGCGGGTGACCGTTGCTTCCGCTGTGGCCAACCCGGTCACAAGGCCGGCACTTGCGATGCCCCGCTGCACTGCTTTAGGTGTGCAGCGGGAGGCAAGCCGGCCGACCACAGGGTTGGCAGCAAGGCCTGCGCCGGAGGGGAGCCGAAGCCGGGAGGCCGGCCTTCCGCCTCCAGTTCGCAGCGGGATGCGGAGATGGGGGTTCCATAATGGATCCTCAACTCCGCATCCTGCAGGTGAACGTTGGCCACGGTGCCCATGCTCAGGATCTTCTGCGCCAGAGCATGGCACAGTGGGCCATAAATGTCGCCGCTGTCGCCGACCCATACACCCACCGGTTCCTCGGGCCTACCTGGGAAACCGCGCTGGATGGGTCGGCGGCACTGGTGCACAACCCTGCCGCCGGCAGCCCCCCTCTTGCCGTCGTTGCAAGGGGACCCGGCTGCGTGGCGGCGGCGGTTGGGGATATAGCGGTCGTGGCCGCTTATATCACGCCGAACCGAGACCAAGCTGCATATGAGCAGTGGCTCCGTCAGCTGGCCGTCGTCGTCAATGCCTGCCAGCCCCGTCCGGTCCTTGTGCTCGGGGACTTCAACGCCTGGTCGTATGCCTGGGGTTCCCGACACGAAAGGGGCGCGACGGGGCATAGAGGCAGGGCACTGGTGGACTGGGCCGCACGACTCGGCCTAGTCCTCCTAAATCGGGGAGCCGTGGACACGTTCGTGACCTCGAGGGGTAGCTCCATCGTGGACCTATCGTTCGCGAGCCCCTCGTTGGCGCGACGTGTTCAGGGCTGGCGCGTCGTTTTGGGGGAGGACACAAGTTCGGATCACCGATACATTCGGTTTGACGTGTCCCCCCCTGCGAGCGACGCGCCGGCTGCACCGGCTCCACCCGAGCCACGTTGGGCGCTTAAGCGACTTGATCGGGAGCTCCTCCTGGAAGCCGCCATCGTACAGGCCTGGGCCCCTGCGCCGGACAGGCCTGTCAGCATAGACGATGAGGCGGAGTGGTTCCGGGAGGCCATGACCCGTGTCTGTGACGCGGCGATGCCTAGGGCTCCGCCCTATAATCCGAGGGGTCGGGTCTACTGGTGGTCGTCGGAGATCGCGCAGCTCAGACGGGGCTGCGTGATCACGCACCGCCGGTGGGCCCGATTCCGTAGGAGGCGTCGCCGCCCCGCAGATGCGGAGGCCCGAGAGGCGGAGTTGTACGAGGGATACAGGGAGGCCAGACGAGCCCTCCGAGCGGAGATAAGGCGTTCCAAACGGGACGCCTTCCGCGAGCTGCTGGAGACGCTGGAGCGGGACCCTTGGGGGCGGCCCTACCGGATGGTGAGGGGCAAGCTGCGCCCCAAGGCCCCGCCGTTAACCCGGTGTCTCCAGCCGGATCTGCTCGGAGGAGTTGTTGGCTCCCTGTTCCCAGCGCGGGCGGTGGAACATGTTCCACCGCGGATGACTCCGCCTCGGTTGCGCATGGCGCCCGATGTGGAAGACGACGACGTGCCCGAGGTCACTTGGGTAGAACTAGAGCTGGCGGTGAGAAGGCTAAGAGCCAAACACACCGCCCCGGGACCCGACGGCATTCCAGGCCGAGCGTGGGTCCTAGCTCTAGTCGACGACGCTCTCGAGCCCCGACTGAGAGGGCTTCTCAGCGCATGTTTGGAGCGGGGCCAGTTTCCGAAATTGTGGAAGACGGGGAAACTGGTTCTCATCCGAAAGGAGGGGCGCCCGGCGGACTCGCCGTCCGCCTACCGGCCCATAGTGTTGCTCGACGAGGTGTGCAAGCTCTTTGAAAGAGTAATTGCGAAGCGCCTCGTCGAGCACCTCTCAAGAGTGGGGCCGGACCTGGCGGATGGCCAATATGGCTTCCGCCAGAGGCGCTCCACCGTGGATGCCATCATGCGCGTGAGGGCTCTGGCGGAGGATGCAGTAGCCCGGGGTGAGGTGATGTTGGCGGTGTCCCTGGACATCGCCAACGCGTTCAACACCTTGCCCTGGAGTTGCATTAGGGAGGCGCTCGTGTATCACGAAGTGCCTCTCTACCTCCGCCGCATAGTCGGGGCGTATTTGACGGAGAGAGCCGTCATCTACCCAACCGTGACCGGTCTCGGTCGGCGTGAAATGTCGTGCGGTGTTCCACAGGGATCGGTCCTGGGGCCGCTCCTGTGGAACATCGGATACGACTGGGTGCTTCGCGGTGAGCTCGTAGGCGGTGCCGCCGTCACGTGCTACGCGGACGACACGCTCGTGACGGCGTGCGGGGCGACGTACCGCGAAGCGACCCGAAAGGCCACGACCGCGGTTGCCCAAGTCGTTAGGCGGATCCGGCGGCTGGGTCTCGAGGTGGCCCTGCACAAAACCGAGGCCCTGTTCTTCCATGGGCCTCGGAGCAAGCCACCCGAGGGATCCAGTCTCATCGTGGGAGGAAATCGCATCGGCATCAAGCCCCAAATGAAATATTTGGGGCTCGTGCTCGACGGCCGATGGGACTTCGGAGAGCACATCCGAAGTCTGGCCCCCAAATTGAAGGGCACAGCTCTTGCTCTGGCTCGGCTGTTGCCCAACATGAGGGGGCCCGATGACTCCTGCAGGAGACTCTACGCGGGGATTGTGCGGTCCATGGCCCTGTATGGGTGCCCAATATGGGCGGAGGCCCTGAGGACCGGAACTGTGCGGATGCTGCGCGCTCCGCAGCGAGTTCTGGCCATCAGGGTCATCCGAGGGTACCGCACGATCTCCTTCGAGGCGGCGAGTCTCCTTGCCGGAACTCCGCCATGGGACCTGGAAGCGAGAGCCCTTTCGCAACTGTACCAGTGGCGAAAGGAGGCGCGGGAGCAGGGATGGAACCCCGAGCCTCGAGAAATCGAGGCCGTGCAGTCCCAGCTCCGCCAGGCCATCGTGGTGGAGTGGAAGGAACGACTTGGGCAACCAAGCGCAGGGCACGCCGCAATAGCGGCGGTAAGGCCCATCATGGAGGATTGGCTGGAGAGGCGACACGGAAGCCTCTCCTACCGACTGACGCAGGTGATCTCAGGGAAGGGGTGCTTCGGGGACCACCTGCATCGGATCAGGAAGGAGCCAACGCCTGAGTGTCATCACTGCGACGCGAGCGAGGACTCAGGGCTGCACACGCTGGCGGACTGCCCGGCGTGGGAGGTGCCGAGGCGTGACCTCGTGGCAGCCATCGGGGTGGGAGTCCTCTCGCTCGGCAGCATGATTGCGGCAATGGTGCGGAGCGCGAGCGCGTGGGCCGCCGCCGCCTCCTTCTGCGAGCATGTAATGCTCGCGAAGGAGGTGGCGGAGCGCGCCCGGGAGAGACTTAGAACTCTCCCGGTCCGCCGAGCCCGCAACTTGCTCGCCGCGCGTCGCAGGCAACTCAGGCGCCGGAGGTCGCTTAACGACCTCCGTCCTCCATGAGCGCAGGCCTGGGGGTGGCGGGTGAGGCCACCTGTCACCCCAGCAGAAGCAGGCCGGGACGGTGGGGCGACTAGCGCCCCTCCCCCAAACCGGGGCAAGACGGGGAAACCGTGGTTCCCAAACCCGAGGGGGCCATCTCGAAACCGGAGATGGCCCAGGGTCAGTCGGGGTGCGAGGGATATGCTCTATGGGCAACCTTACACCTCGGCGTCTGTAGACCCGAGACGGCGTGCGGTTTTAGTCGGTTCAAGCCCGACATAACCGCCCCCGCTGGCACGCGGGGGGGTATCCGAAGGGATTTCCGCACGAAAAAAAAAAAAAAAAAAAAAAAAGGGTCTGTTTGTCATGTTAAAATAACAGCTTTTTCAGAAATGGATATAAATAAGTAAATAATCTACGATATTCTACACAGCGACCCAAAGTAATCATAGTTGAATTAGCTTCTGTTATGGGTTCTAGAGTGAACAAACATAAAGTGGATAAACATATTATACATAAAAACACCCACACCAAAGCAAATAATTCATGCACACAAATATTTGCACTGAGCACGCTATAGGATACTTACATCAAAAAACGTTTTTTTTAATATTTTCTTTACGAAATACTGGCGGTAATAAAATTTCTACAAGTGTAGAGTAGTGCGGGAAATTGGCAATAGATTCCTAGATTCCTACTCCTAGGTATGTTTGGGCCTCCCCAAGATCTTTGAAACCCAAGACAATCTCAACTGCAGGCCGGTACACCTGCTGACTGACGGACGAGGATCTGGCTTTCCTCTCGGGGTTACACGGGCCTTAAATCGTCTAGTCCCTAGGGGTTTTTCACACGCAAAGAAAAGCAAAAAAGAAGACACCTTGGTTTTTTGGACCCCGAGCAGAAAGCTTGCGCTAAAACCTGCGTCGTCAATCAGTAGGCGTGTAGTAGATCATGTCGTGTTTAACACAACTCGACATTTAAAAAAAGTTGTCTTTGTCCTGAAATTTATTATATAATTTTTCTATTCGTCATGCTTGAAAATGAAGAAAAAATACCCATATTCCTTAATTTCTCGTTCCTTGCCGTTCTCTTGGATACAAAGGCAAACATTTTCGTGCCATATTTTTTTTCAAGGAAATTTTTAAACAATTGATTTGCTAAATTTTCCAATACATTTAGTTCGGAAAAGTTAGCATCTAGGACGGAACTTGAACCTGCGACCGGTTCCTTACAAGAGGAATACTCTGACCAACTGAGTTACCTGGTGACGTCCTAGATATTTGAAATGGAGGATACTCTGGAGCCATCTACCGTAATTCTTGTGAACTTACGGAAACAATGAATAATGTTACAATTATTTTTAAGCATATCGGAGAATTTCGAATAGCTAGGACGTGTCCAGGTCCAGTTGGTCAAAGTATTCCCCCTGTTCACTGGTCACGAGTTCGATTCCCGTCCTGGATGTTCACTTTATCTGAACTAAATCCTTATTTTTTTGTCTAATCTATCAAAATTTCATATTCTCTAATCAAAGACAAAATTTATGTAGACTTATGTAGTTGATGCATTTTGCATTTGCAAGATAATCGTCTACTAACTGGGCGACGTCCAGATTTACACTGACATCAACCCTTCGTAGGAGTTCTTCTGCAGACGGAGGACAAATTCGCCCAATCCACCCGCATCCACACTCAGAACGGCACGAGGCGCATAAAACTTTAGTCAGATCTTGTCTAACCTTATCTGATCCAAAATACCAGTCAGGTTTAAGGCGTAAGTCCATAAAACCATCATTAGGCCTTTTATATGGTTGTGAAGCATGGCCGCAGCCAGAGCGACACGAGCAGCTCCTGCTTATTATGGAGATGAAAATGCTGCAGTGGATGTGTGGAGCCACGCGTAAAGATCGCTCTACGAACTCTGGCATCTACAGGAGCCTCTATGTCCATGACATCATAGATAAGATGCAGACGAGTCACCTTCACTAGTGTGGCCTCGTTAAGCTGTGACTGCATGTCTACATGGGTAACAAATATTCATATTCGGCCGTAGCATGGCCGAATAGTCCGGCGAGTCCCGGTAGGAGAGGTGGCCGAAAAGTGTTGGCTTAACGTCGTAGAAAGTGACATTGATATGCATGCCTCTGGTCTTACTGCCAGGGATGCCCAAGACCGTGCGAAGTGGAGGAGGAAAAGCTGAAAGGCGGTTCCCGGGGTCCGAGGTGAAGGCCCCTTTTTTAATCAATACACTGTTATGATGATAATGAGATCTTTTTTAACCTTACTTCCCTTGCAGAAGTCATTATGTGGGGATTGCCCCGTTAATGGCACTCAACAGTGCGCAAATAAGTGATTAACATTAAAATAAGTCTGAAAATTACGTTTATTTAAGGTTAATTTTCGAAATCTTACTTGAACTAATCCGTATACTTCGTAATTATATAGCGGACGCAACCTGACGCCACATAATAGCCGTGAGAAACCATAAAATATGAAATAATATACGTATACATAAACTCGTTATTTAATATTATTTGCTTTTGTTTTTGTAGAAATGATGTCACTGTTAATATCTAGGTGCTATCAAGTCTCGTCTTTCAGTAATAATTTTTTTCCCGTTTTCCCGATCCCGTTTCTGCGACCCATGGGTACCATTTCCAGGGATAAATAGTTGTCTGTGTTATTCCAGACTATAATCTATCACTGTATCAAATTTCAGCCAAATTCGTTCAGACCTTTAAGCGTGATTGAGTAATTGAGCCAAACATCCAAAGGCCGAAATATGTTCACAAACTTTCTCATATATAAGATTAAGTAGGCAATAAAACTATTCTTTAACGGATTCTAGCGCGATTTATATGATGTTATTTTATATTTTACATTGAACCCGACGTTTCGGTTGCTTTTCAGCATGGTCACGGGGAGACTATACGGGGAGAAAATAGTTTTATTTCAATGTGTGACATTCGCATAAACTTCCGACAATATCATTAAGTCGGAAAGTTTTATAGGAGTAATTCCCACTACTCTACTGCGTCAGAGACTTGTTAATCAGCAGGTGAGGTTGGCATTGGAATGTTTACTTAATTTTTATAACCATACAAAAGACATAAACGCGCTACCGTGCAAGAATTATTGAAAAAAATTGTTGACTTATAAGGTAATATTCGTTTTTTTTTTACTATAAAACTGAAATATTTCAATTAGATGTAGGGTATACGGAGACCCACCAAGACTTCGGGGCCGACGTCAATCACACACCTGCTATTAGACCGACGAGACACTTATTTTTATTATTTATTATTTTTTTAGAAAGAGTTTTACTAACCGAAATTACTAGTATCCTTTAACCCCTCCAGCTAAGCTAAATCTCTTGTGTTAGGAGTGGGTTCACATCAGTAATGTAATAGCCAGGACTCCAACCCAGGACCTCTCATTCATAAGGCTGACTCCTTAAACACTAAGTTTTTCCTCTTGGCGTTGCGGGGTTCAAATGGCAGTTGCTGCCGTAAAAGCCAATCATATTAAATTACAGAAAGGAGGAATATAAGTGCAAGCTTTGGAGGCAACCAGGATTTCCGTTCGAATGGAAGCATGAGGAAAGCCTGCGCCATAGCCTCGTACGTCAATCATCAGATGTAGCGGCTTGCAGGTGCACCGGCTTGCAAGTGTATCGGCTTACCGGTGAGATTGACTTTTGCCCCATAGATCTTGGTAGGGCCATACACCCTATATCACTTATAAATAATGTATTTATTCATTAAATACTGTAGTGTTCGGACCTCGTTCGATCACTACAGTTCGTTGACCTGGCCATCATGTGTCAGAGTTTAAATAAAACTATTGTGGCATTTTTAAAAGGTTTGATTTAGGAACGATATAAAACAATCGCGGCCTGGACATTCGGGATCTGAACGGGTCGAGTGGAGCCGTTCCGATTGAAGCTGAGAAAAGTATCCTGGGAAGAGTCCCGGTTTAAGCCCTATCCTTGGGCCGAGTCCGCGTTATACGTCCCAGTCCGCTATTTAAAGTTAAAACAACCGCGTAAATCCCTAATAATATAAGTAGGAAGTGCGTGTGGTTAATAAATATATAATATCTTTTCCCCTTAAAGTCGTATAATTTCGTCACCTCATACACGCGTGGTACCCAATCCCCCGGTACCACAATACCATCTCGTTGATAGTTATAGGCCATTAAATACACACATATCTCACCGACGACATTACATTCTGATAGAATTATGTAGATATGTTAATTCCAAGATAGTCAATAATAAAATACTATCGGGTTCGTTTCTCGGGTCAGGCGTTTTAATCAATACAAAAATTCTTGGTTGATGATAATCATCGTCTTAGTGTTGTACCCGGTGCCTACCCGGTGTTTACAAGAGCGACTGCCATTTAACTATCCTATCTTTAGAGGTAAGCCTTCGCCAGAGACTAGTCTGTCAATCAGCCGATGACCGGCTTGCAGGTAAGATTTGCTTGGGCCCTGAAGACCTTGCTGATCCCATACATGATCCCGCTCGTGACTTTTGTCAACATAATTTTTACTACCTATTCAAAACAGGCTGCTACTATAAGAAAATGCCACGGGTTCGTTCGGGTCACAGCGTTCAGCAATTCCTTTGAAACAGTGAAAGGTTCTGTTCGTGCCTTGTTAGGGGAATGTCGTTGATAAATTCTAGCACAAATTAACTAAATATTCTAGGACATATTACACGACACTATCTAGGCCGAAACTAAGCACAGTTTGTGATTTAGGTTTATCTCAAAGTACCCGAATTACCTTGAATTGTTGGTGTTACTATTCACTCAGAATGAGCTCACAGTGTCGTTAAGTCTACCCGAGGGGGCCATCTCGAAACCGGAGATGGCCCTGGGTCAGCCGGGGTGCGGGGTGCGATGAGCGGAGGCACTTCCGCGGGAGGTTATATCGGACTTGAACCCACTAAAACCACACGCTGTCTCGGGTCTTCAGAAGACGGGATTCCGGGTGGCCCATAAGGCATTTCCCTCGCACCCCGACAGACTCAGGTTTCGTGGTTTTATTTCAATGTTTGTTAAAGATTTTTGCCCCTAACTATATCACGGTGTATAGGTACCCGCTTGTTCCGAGGGGGCCATCTCGAAACCGGAGATGGCCCAGGGTCAGTCGGGGTGCGAGGGATATGCTCTATGGGCAACCTTACACCCCGGCGGCTGTAGACCCAAGACGGCGTGCGGTTTTAGTCGGTTCAAGCCCGACATAACCGCCCCGAAGTTTCCGAAGCCCCCGGTTTCCGAAGCGATTTCCGCACGAAAAAAAAAAAAAGGTACCCGCTTGTTTAAATCAACATGCCAAATATAGATTACGTTTCGAAAAGCGCTAAAGATGCTCGAATTTTTTAACTGCAGTGAAAGGTATCAGAAAGTTTGCAAAAAACTGGACTTGAAACCGTATACCTATATAGACCATAGCCGGATGCCAATCAAAATTTTTAATTGATAGGTATGTAGAGGCTCAACTGAATAGAACTTTGACTGTTACATTAAAGGTTGCTGGGTTCGATTCTCGTTCACTACAGATATTTTTATTCATGAAAATAAAATACATGGACATACTATTTCCATTGGTCCAGACGTGTGCAAACCCGTACCCGTAAAAGATGTATGTAAGAAAAACTGTACTTACATTTATTCCCATTCTAGAACTTATGTTAGAAACTATGCTTAGTTTAGGTTATATAGTGTGTTCATAGTGTATGTTGGGGTAACACCGTATAGCATGTTCTAAAATGTGACATAGCATGCACAACACGATTGGCCTACTTAGACCGCAATTACCACGAGGCGTATATAGGAAATGGTCACAATTTCCAGCATTTGATAAGCAGTGGACCTTGCTGTCTTATAATGTGGCAGTAATATGCATTTACAGTACCCTAACAAAGATAAGCCGTGCTGCTTCAAAACTACAGATCCTGATCCCGCTTTTAAAGTTCTCATGCTAATTATAACACACATGACGGGAAGTTTAACCAACTGAGCCACTAACATTACAAAAGGGACTTGGACATTTTGACGTTTTGACGGGTGTCAATATCAATAATCTTGGCAAACTTTGGATTACCCTAAGGTGAGTACGGCCGAAGTTCGCCTGGAACCCTAGGGTTATCTTTTCGAGGGCGTACCCGGGGTGCCCAGCAATGGACGCTTGGGAAGGACGTGTGGTTTCAGTCGCTTCGATTCCGATATACCCACCTCATCGCTAGCACCGGTAGGGTGAAGCCCTTGGAGATTTCCAAAAAAAAAGGCCAGCCAGGAATGAGCAACTTGCCAGGTTGGAGGACCATAACACGTGGTTCCATCATCCAAGGGTTGCTAGTCCCGGTTATAGCCTGCTTGCACTTTGGGGCTTCAGGTCTTCTACTCCTCATTTCTATAATTCGGATTATTTTTACGAGAGCGACTACCGTCTCAATACTTAACGCGGAAATTCCCTTTCCGGCGTGCGTCTCGTTCGTGGTGTGACGGCTTACAGGTGAGGTTCGCTTAACCCATTAACCAGTTGCTTCCGTAAAAGATAAAGCACATTAAAAATGGAAGTTTAGTGTAAAGTCCAAGCTTTAGATGTAACTGAGATTGCAGCCCGGGTAATAATGTTGAACATTGGGTAAAAATCGTGTTAGCGTAAATTTTCGACATTTATGGCAATATCGCAGTTTTTAAAAAGTACTTATTCACTATTAACTGCTTTCAATAATGAACACGTTTTTTCTTAACCTTTAAAGAACTTCCGCTGTCATTGTTGTCAAGAATTCGGAACTGTTTTAAAAATCCCCTTGTCATTATTAATAAAATTGTTGACATTTTATATTCGATAAGTAGTACAAAGTTCGCAATTATTATCAGAATGTCATTACCAATCGGCTTGGTTACCTTAACCACCTGAGCATGTATACATGTCCTCTGAATCTCGTTTTGTGTGTTGTGTTGGTACAGGACTAGCCTTTTGGTTTGGTACAGTCAACGACAAATGTGCCTTCACTGAACTGGACATCAAATATGTTAACTTCGTCCGCTGGAGACTATAAAACTACTTATAGATCTGTTATTGGCACATGTATTCCAATGTAAAAAAGGTTTGTAAATATTTTAGTGTTCAGTCACTTTTGTCGTTGACTGTATGTCGCATGTCGTCGTTGAGAAAAGTGAGATTCCGATTAAGATCAGATTGTGTCGGTTTTGTAGAGCATTCTCTATATTGTACATCGGACTGACAGTTTGATAACTTTATAGATTAGTTAAAACTATAGATTCAGATCGGAAAAGACAACATCTAGAACGGGACTTGAACTGAGCTGCTGACACGTACGTTTCCAGGTGGCTCACTAGGTCAGAGCATTCCCTCTGGAGAGGACTGGTCGCGGTTTCAAGTCCTGTCCTAGATGTTCTCTTTTTCCGATCTAAATCTATAGGAAAAGTAAGCAAACTAATTGCTTAAAAATTGATTGAATTAGTTAAAGCTATTTATGTTTATAAAATATTAAACCTACAGTTTCGGTGTTTAACTACTTCAAAAAGATAACATAACATAACATAACTTCACGCCTGTTTCCCCGAAGGGGTAGGCAGAGGTGTATTACACACCGACGATTCGCCAGTTATGTTAAGGTCCCAATGTAATAGGGGGCGAGCCTATTACCCATCACATAGAGCCCATCTACCGGGCACATTATTAAGCGAGCGATAATTAACATTTATTAATGCACACATAACTACGAAAAGTCAGAGGTGTGTGCCCGGGGCGACTGGGGATCGAACTCGAGACCTCGTCTCAGCAGTCCGTTACGTCCGCCACTGGGCTATCGCCGCATCAAAAAGATATCAAAGTGAAAACATGCGCTGTGTGACAGAGAGGAACTATAAACGGAAAATCTATTTAATTGGTCGCTCAAATGATATTTGCAAGCAGTTAATATTTTTTGGATTGTGAAATTCGATTACTGAGCGAACACTAATAAATTGAAATAATATAAATAAATAATGAGTCTCTTAGATGAAACTATGGTTTTTGGAATCATAAGTCCTTCAGGTAAACTCTAGTTTAGTGTTTAGTGTAACTCTAGTTTTATTGCGCAGTGGTACGTGACTATCATTATCAAATACATGCCCTTACAAGGATATTGTTAGTTTTGTAACGTGACCTTCACAAGAGATTTATATCATAACACTGAAATATCTTCATCATCATCATCACAGCATGAATCGTAGTTACATCCAAAGCTTGGACTTTAAAGCCTGAGGTCCGCTATTTCTATCACCGTCGGGACCCCCCTCCCTCCACACCAAGAGGAAACCTTGCGTCTGAGCCTTATTCATCAATCAACAACAGCAGACTCGGACGCCGCAGTTCACGGTAGGGCTCCAAAATGAACGTAACTGTATGCTAAAAAACGAATAATTTCCGGAGTCAATGTGACGCACATGACATAACCTTTTGTTTTATAAAGTGGAGCACACTTACCAAAAAGGGCATGTGCAGTCGCTTTTTCTTTCATCTTAAAATTTACATATAAATACAAATACACGTTTAGCCAGTAGGCTAACTTATTTTCTTACATACTAACAATCCGAGATTGTCATTGAGGAAAATCGTAAAATTGTGTGTGCCGGTAAGAGCTTGTAATATCTACACCTGTATCTTCCCCTTCAGTGTTCTACCAGCGTGTTAATACACACGTGAATACTTTATAATTAACTTTATTTGAATATAAAGCGAGTTCTTTGTTTTTTCAGGTAAAAACAACTTAAAGCGATGCCGACAAAAATGAGACGGCCAAGTTCACACGTTAAGACGATTGTTCTGGTGAGTTTTGTTTTGTGTAACACTGTACGTAATAAGCCATCGGCGCCGGCGACTGATCTATAACGTGTTGTTGTTAATTGGAAGCACTATTTAGTATGGTCCAGTGACTTATATATCAATGACTTTACTGCCCCGTAAACCCCGTATGGTGGCTTTTCTCTCAGGTTTAGGGGGGTTAAAATGGCAGCCGCTCCCGTAAAAGTCAAGATAAATCAATTCAATAGAATGATATGAAACATTATGAATTGCAAATTCATACTTCGGATACCGCTAATTTTACTTTTCATAAACAATTTTATATTATCATCATCATCATCAACCTATTCTAGTCCACTGCTGGACATATGTTTCCTCTAATGAGCGCCATAGCGCCCTGTCTCCAATTTTATATAATGACTACAATTATTTTTCTCACTAATTAAATACACACATTTTACCACTTTGGAAGTCGCGCAAACTATTCAGTTTAGAGAAAAATGATATTAGAAACTTCAATATCATTTTAGAAGACCTATCCATAGATATGGGTTTCATGAAAAAAAAAGTAGAGTTGCAGTTTTAAGAATGGGGAACCCCCAAAATTTATTGTTTTTTTTTCTATTTTTGTGTGAAAATCTTAATGCGGTTCACAGAATACATCTACTTACCAAGTTTCAACAGCATACTTCTTATAGTTTCGGAAAAAAGTGGCTGTGATATACGGACGGACAGACAGACAGACATGACGAATCTATAAGGGTTCCGTTTTTTGCCATTTGGCAACGGAATCCTAAAAAACGAAGTTGCCGTCACATTTATAACTCTAATGTTGGTTCAAACGTACTATCTAAGAGAAAAGCATACATACAAGTCAAACAAAACACCGAAACGTGGTCCGTTCTTTCACCAGCACACGACGGGTTGCGTCAGGCACGCGCACTTGACACGCTCTCGGCTGTTGACACATATTATTTTGTTGCTATGACAGGCCGTCGCAGGGTTACATATTAAAGAACGATTAAACTGAATTTAGATTTCTGGAATTATCATGAAGGCCTCTGTGGCGTAGCGGTAGTGCATTCGACTGGTACGACAGGGGCGCGGGTTCGAGTCCCGCTCAGTGCAAACATTTGTATGCATGAATATGTCTATTTGCATTGTTCTGGGTGTTTCTATGTATAATATGTATGTATTTACAAAAAAGAAGTATATAAGTATGTTTATCCGCATTCTGGAACCCATAACACAAGCTAATTAAACTATGCTTACCTTGGGTCTAGAAAGCGCTGCGTAGAATGTCGTAGAATATTTATTTATTTATATTTATCATCATCACGATAAACATAGCGTTGTTCCCGGTTACATCCGAGGTTTCCACCTCGGAGCCTGGTGTCTGCTGTCTCCTTCTCCTCAATTTGATTTGGTTTATACGGCTTTTACGGGAGCGCCTGCCGTCTGACCTCACAACCCCGAAAGTCTGCACCAAAGCACTTGACGTTGGCTGGGACCTCGAACATTTTGGTAGGGCCCCATAAAAAACAGAAAATCAAATATCTTTGCTTATCACAAAGTAACATAATATATGAACGTCAAAATTATTATTTCTCTGTAGACATATATTTGCAGCCAGATTCACTAGACAATGAGTATAGCCTGTGTAAAAACATTTATCAATTATCGATTTAAATCGATCCCTATGAACTGATTTGAACCATACATAGATAACGTAAAACGGAAAAAGTCAACATATTTTGCAGTCCCACGTAATAACGAACGAGCGCGGGTAAGTTGTCTTTTATGGTTGTGTATTCACTTTCGGATGGAAAACATCAATATTCCTTAGGCATGAATATATGTGACGTGAGCTTTTTACATTTATACTTGCGTTTGAAAATCCTTCTTAATTTAAGGAGTGTAAAATTTTAAGAAGTGAAAAGAAAAAGTCACATAGCCAAAGATCGCGGGAATCGCGTCCCTTTTTTTTTTTTTTATCGTGCGGAATTTCCCTTCGGATACCCCCCCGCGTGCCAGCGGGGGCGGTTATGTCGGGCTTGAACCGACTAAAACCGCACGCCGTCTCGGGTCTACAGAGGCCGGGGTGTAAGGTTGCCCATAGAGCATATCCCTCGCACCCCGACTGACCCTGGGCCATCTCCGGTTTCGAGATGGCCCCCTCGGGTTTAGGAACCACGGTGTCCCCGTCTTGCCCCGGTTTGGGGGAGGGGCGCTAGTCGCCCCACCGTCCCGGCCTGCTTCTGCTGGGGTGACAGGTGGCCTCACCCGCCACCCCCAGGCCTGCGCTCATGGAGGACGGAGGTCGTTAAGCGACCTCCGGCGCCTGAGTCGCCTGCGACGCGCGGCGAGCAAGTTGCGGGCTCGGCGGACCGGGAGAGTTCTAAGTCTCTCCCGGGCGCGCTCCGCCACCTCCTTCGCGAGCATTACATGCTCGCAGAAGGAGGCGGTGGCGGCCCACGCGCTCGCGCTCCGCACCATTGCCGCAATCATGCTGCCGAGCGAGAGGACTCCCACCCCGATGGCTGCCACGAGGTCACGCCTCGGCGCCTCCCACGCCGGGCAGTCCGCCAGCGTGTGCAGCCCTGAGTCCTCGCTCGCGTCGCAGTGATGACACTCAGGCGTTGGCTCCTTCCTGATTCGATGCAGGTGGTCCCCGAAGCATCCCTTCCCGGAGATCACCTGCGTCAGTCGGTACGAGAGGCTTCCGTGTCGCCTCTCCAGCCAATCCTCCATGATGGGCCTTACCGCCGCTATTGCGGCGTGCCCTGCGCTTGGTCGCCCAAGTCGTTCCTTCCACTCCACCACGATGGCCTGGCGGAGCTGGGACTGCACGGCCTCGATTTCTCGAGGCTCGGGGTTCCATCCCTGCTCCCGCGCCTCCTTTCGCCACTGGTACAGTTGCGAAAGGGCTCTCGCTTCCAGGTCCCATGGCGGAGTTCCGGCAAGGAGACTCGCCGCCTCGAAGGAGATCGTGCGGTACCCGCGGATGACCCTGATGGCCATAACTCGCTGCGGAGCGCGCAGCATCTGCACAGTTCTGGTCCTCAGGGCCTCCGCCCATATTGGGCACCCATACAGGGCCATGGACCGCACGATCCCCGTGTAGAGTCTCCTGCAGGAGTCATCGGGCCCCCTCATGTTGGGCAACAGCCGAGCCAGAGCAAGGCTGTGCCCTTCAATTTGGGGGCCAGACTTCGGATGTGCTCTCCGAAGCCGTCGAGCACGAGCCCCAAATATTTCATTTGGGGCTTGATGCCGATGCGATTTCCTCCCACGATGAGACTGGATCCCTCGGGTGGCTTGCTCCGAGGCCCATGGAAGAACAGGGCCTCGATAATTCGTACTGGCTGTTGCCGAAGAAGGTAACAATAGACCGAATACAATCCATCTTACTAAAAAATAAAAAATACCATGTTCTCTTTAATAACTATTATCTAACACACACTTCTGATTCATACGCAAAGCTTCATTATTATTCCGGTCAGAATCGATTAGGTCCTTTCTTATACGATTCTAAATCGATTGCGCGTGCGACGATGACGCAACTCCCACCCACATTCACGCGGCATTCTTATCCCAGTGCAGTAGAAGTCACCCCGGAAGTAGACGCGTACATATAATATAAATACCAAAACGGCTTTGGAGACGGTATAAACGATTTTGACTGTATACAAAGAAATTAGGGACTGGTTTAGCCGTTGAAGATGAAAGGTCATTGACGTCTATTAAGGTCTAGACGACGACGGTTCAGTTGGTCCACCATTCAAATGTCTCATCTATATAGAGAGATGATTGACGTGAAAAGCGGCACTATCTGGTTTTTGATCTGACAAACTGTCAGGCAATAGATTCTTTGACAAATAAATTTATTTTATAGGTACAGTCGCCCTCAGAAGTTGCTGAACGCTAACTTCACAAACGATATTTACATTGTTACAAATCAATAAATAAATTAATTAAGGGTACTTTGAGATAACTGACAATTAAAACTACAAGACAACAACCATCTTTAGTCTCCCCGTGACCATGGCTGCTGAAAAGCAACCGAGACGTCGATTTCAATGTAAAATATAAAATAACATCAAATAAATCGCGATAGAATCCGTTAAAAATAGTTTTATTTCAATGTGTGACATTCGCGTAAACTTCCGACATTATCAAGTAAATTAATGTTTAATTATTATTTTTGTAATCTTCAGATCACAGATATAACCTTTTCATTTTTTTATTATTATTTTATAACAAGTTTTAGAGCTAATGTGGTCGATAACTTGTCATGTGTTAAGTAAATACTGATTGCGACTGTACTACTATATTAAATCCTACTATGCATGTGAAATCTTATAAGTACGTTTGTTAGTTTATCACTTAATCATACAAAAATGACTAGACGGATTTTGGTGAAATTCATCAACATACAGCGATTTTAGTGATATTGGCACACAGACCATGACCTGCTGGTCCTTGTTACATGTGCTACTGTTACTAAACTTAAAAATATAATCGCTCAGTCTCTGTTTCGATGCGAAGGACTGTGTTTACAGAAAATCGTACATTCACTCTATTTAGCAAAGAGTAACCAAAGCTTACAATTTGAAGCGACTAACACCTGGCCCCAAAGGCTAGGCCAGAGTTTCGTCCGTCAATCAGCAAGTGTGTCGTTGCAGATAAGGTTGGCTTGGCGAGGGTCTTACATTTCGAACACATGGAGTTGGTTCACATTCAAGAAACCCGTAGAATAGTGTTTTGATCGATTGCAATGTACTGGAGAACTAATGAACACATTGACGATCACTAGAGCTTATTCGATTCTTTTTTCAAAAACACACATTTTTATGCGTTTTTTGAAATACAAAAAACTATTTTTAACGGATTCTATCGCGATTTATTTGATGTTATTTTATGTTTTACATTAAAAAAACGTTAAAAAAAGTTTTATTTCAATGTGTGACATTCGCGTAAACTTCCGACAATATTATGAAGCGTTTTTTGTACAACCTTAAGTTTACTTTTTAATCAAGAGAAACTATTTTTGACACTTTTTGAGCACTTTTTTCACCCCCGTGCTTCTTTCTAAGTATTTTTTTTCGACAATCCTTCGTCGATCAGTCTACTTATATAAGATGACAACTTGACATCTGCACATTCCGTTTATCTAAATGTGTGTAGAGTGTCGTCTGTCATGTCATCCCACTCACGTTACTTGACATTGGCGTCTTCGCCATTAATAATTATATAAACATTTATTATATTTTACTTGACATTGGCGAAATTGCGGTGATTCTACTGCAGAAGCCATTAATTATTAAAAAAAAAAAAAAAATGTGTGTAATATAAATATAAATACAGCTTGAGAAGAATATACGAAGAGAATATGGTTCCAAGATTACTTTTGACGCCCACGTCTGAGTCTAACCATCTCTGCCTGTCAGCTGGTGCCAAAATTATGCAGCTATTCAAAAATTAGATGTTATGTAATATGAATTAATTTTTTACATTGAAGGCTGGCCATACACTGTCATATTCATATCGGTAGCTTGGTGGTTAAGAAGTCGGCCTTCCGATCGAAAGTTCCCAGTTTCGAATCCTGGCAATTACACTACTGACGTGAACCCACTCCTAACACAAGTAATTCGGCTTAGCTGGAGGCATTTCGGTTACTAGTACCTTCTATTTCTGAAAAAAAAAACATTTAGATATTCCAGCTAGCGCCGTCATCATCATCACAGTGTTAGTCCCGGTTAAAAAAAAATGTACAGTTGACAAAAAAGTTGATTAACACTTAAATATTTACAAAACTTTTTCTACATTGGAAAACATGAACCAATAGTGAATGTTTAAGTACTTTAAAATGCCCAGAGGACAAAATTAATATTATGCATTTATTATTTTGTGAAAGGGTAAAGAGATAAGGTGCTCAATAGATTGAAATTTATTGCCCGACTTCTTCTTCTTCTTCTTTACTTTGAAGATACCAAGGTCTTTCCTATGATTTGCCTGCCGTCTGACGTCCCATACCCGAGAGTGAAGCAAACGTTTTGCCTTGCCCGTTAAACAATAGGTTGCTGCTGAAGTTGGCTTGGGCTCATATACCCAAAATTTGTAAAAGGTGATAAGTATTTAAATAGTGGACCTACTTCATTTCATCATATTCGCGTTAGTCCCGATTGCATCCGGGCTCTCACCTAAGAATCCGGGGTCCGCTCCACCACCGCAGCGAACTTGGTGTTGGAGGTCTGCTATTAAACTGCCGCTGAAAGCTTGAAATATTTGTGTACAACAAACCTTATTTAACTAGTTTTTGGTTCATGAATACTAAGAAATCTATTATAAGTATTTAATTTTAATTTATTAGTAGTAGTATGTAACATTATCTGAGCTTTAGAAGCAAATATCGGAGTGAAACACCTGGGGTATAGAGTATCGTATGTCACTTAATAGTTGCCAAGAAACAGGTGCCATACAGTTCACAATAATAGTAATGTTTTAATTATTTATGTGTTAATTAGAGATGCTGACAGTCAAGGCCATTGGTAGTAGTCAGCACCTTCGTTGATAGTTACTAGATTAAGTAATTTCATATCCATTTTTTTTTGATGGGTTATCTACACTAAGTGTTCTCCTGGTAGTCGAAATTTGATCTTAAAAATAATTAGTAACCATCTTGGGAAAAGAACCAAGGTGGAGTAAAAAAGTTTTAATTTTTTTTATTACTAGCTAATACCCGCGTCTTCGCCTCGCGGAGGTTTGTTATTGTTTTTGGTCATATCTTTGGTTCTACTTAACCAATTGCAATCAAACATACGGCAAATTTTAGGTCTGACCAAGACCTTTCTACCAGAAAAACTGCATCAAAATCTGTCTAATAGTTTTTGCGTCCATAGCGAACAAACAGACAAGAATTCAAAAAAAACCTTTTGTGTACAGAATCGTTCATTTAACATAACCCATTTTTTTTATATCTCCAATATACAGACACAACTAATTTATAATTTTATAGCTTTGTCTTTGGCTTTTCCAAAGCCAAAGAAAAGCCTTGTCCAAAAAAAAGAAAAGAAAGTCAGCGGACTAACTTCCGTCTAACCCCCACCATGTCTGAGAAGAAGGGCCTCGTCCGTCAATCAGCAGGTGTACCGGCTTGCAGGCGAGGTTGGCTTAAGCCCCGAAGATCTTGGTGAAACCCAAACACCCAAAATTTGTGGACGGTGATGTATTGCTCGTTTTGCTTGTTCTTAAGTGATGGCGGCCAAAGTCCACCGGGAACCCTGGGCTAATCCTTTCGAGGGCGTACCCGGGGTTCCCGGCAAAGGACGCTTGGAAAAGACACGGCGTTTTAGTCGGTTCGATTCCGATATGTCCACCTCATCGCTGGCACCGGTGGGGTGAAGCCCGTGGGGGATAACAGACAAAAATACCTTAACATAACCATCTACAGCGTTAATGCCCATTTGTCGAAATTTCGCAACCTTTTGTAAAATAGCATTTTAATTGAGTTACGATTAAGAAAACTAAGTACTGTATGAAAAGAGACGTTTATATCGTTTTAGTCAATTATTTTTAGAGTTCAGTACACCACATATTATTATAAACAACATCTTAAGTCTAAATATATTGTCATAACCGCCTCCGCTGGCCGGCGGGGGGGTATCCGAAGGGATTTCCGCACGAAAAAAAAAAACAGGTACAATGGGCGGCTGCGAGGGATATGCTTTATGGGTAACCTTACACCCTGGCGTCTGAAGACCCGAGACGGCGTGCGGTTTTAGTCAGTTCAAGTCAGTCAATAACCGCCACCACAGGCCGGCGGGGCTTCCGAGGGGATTCCCGTACGAAAAAAAAGGTACAATGGGCGGTCTTATCGCTAAGAGCGACCTCTACCAGACAACGTTTGGATTTATCGCTATCTTATTTATCACTAGGAGTATAATGGCAGTTGATGGCGTACTACATCATAAATTATTCATAGATATAAAATAGTTGATTTGTCACTTATAACCCATTTTTAGATCCTCAATAAGTACGTACTATTTGAATTCCTTATACATATACAAACGTCTGTTCATCATATCTGTTCTTGGTTTCCAACAAGGTATGTCGGGCTCGAAGCTCCCTCCGTTCTCCTCACATCAGTCATATTACTGGGGAACCAGATGCACCCTAAAAAGGAAATTTCTGGTACCCTAAGTCAACCTGGAGGCCCTAAATTGAGGAATAGATTCATAATTATTACCTTATCTATTATATACCATTATTATATGTACAAAAATTATAATCTATACTATATCTGCTCACTATATATCCCTAAAATTACAATATCTGTTTAAAATGTTATACCTAAAACATCTTATTATGCTCACTCACTTATAAAACTATTACTTCCCCACAATTATGATAGTAGTAACTTATTTCTTTTCTATCTGTACAACGTATATTATATACATTCCGGAAGACAAAACCACTTGCTATAATTTTCTGAGAAAAAATTAGAACAAGATGATGGAATCTACCCCTGTTTAATCTATGGTATTATTATACTATATACTTTACCTATCACTAGCTATAAATCTTATATAATATCGTTATTTATTCTACATATCTATTGCTACTTGAGAAGTACATAATTATGTTCCCTACCACTATACCCTATCACCACATATTTATCATCATCATGTGTTGTTGTTATATATGTATCAGCTATACGTACATAATTATGTACTGAAGTTTTAACAATAAGCGTAGACGGCTGGGCGACCGTCGCGTCGAGTGACGTCAATAAGCTCGTCGGCCGCCGGGCCGCCAATGCTTAAACGGCCTAATGCTGAAAAATGATTGGAACAACTTTGATACACATCGTAACATCACGTACACAACACGCATGACATTCAACTTAGCACCACACATACAAAACATCAACCACACCGTTCTTTACTTCGGGCATTCTGCAGCTTGTTAAGCGAATAAACTGCAGAATAAACCGTCGCACACATAAAACAAGCACATACACAAGTATTTCCCCATCTTGATAAATTAATAAGTAAAATAAAAAGACGTATTCTAAATTTTCTTCAAAACTATCTTCAAAATTATTTGTAAACAATTAATTAACAGTTAAAAAGGGCCTCGCCAACTAAAGGTGAGGGTAAACCGGGGGGGGTCACGCTAGAATTAAAACTCTAGACGGGGCTCCCACTTCAAAAAAAAATAAAAAAAATTGAGGAATAGGAGTAAGCAGATGGAAGCCTCGGATGCAACCGGAAACGATGCTAAAAAAAAAAATCCGTTCCCGCAGGGGGAACGCACAGGTAGATTTCATGAAGCACGGTTAGGAATATTTTTTTGCTCCTCTATGACCTATGCTTCTTCTATGACCCACGCCGAGCGCATTTTTAACATGTTTAATTTTTTTTTCTCGAAAACGGTAACTTTTAGCGAAAAACTTTTCAGACATTTATTTTAGACTTAAAAATGGCCTATCGATTAAAAATGTTTCCTACAACAAGAATATTCACCGGTTAGAAGTCATGATTTTTTTCCCGAAAAATTTTGGTTTTTCCCCCCTCCACTTTTAGTTAAAGTTTTAATCTTATAGGTTTATTATTAAAAGTTGTTGGTATTCATGTATACTATGGGATAAAATTAGAACGGTTCGAATATCTTTCATGGAACGTGAAATTTTGAGGAAAAACTGATTTCACAAAAAGTGAGGCCCTACCGTCCCCTTAGGCCGGATTCCACCCGTTCACGAACTTAAACTAAGTTTACACCCAAGCAATTTGGAAGCGATCGGGGCAAAAATGCGACCGTGAGAGAGCCGCAAATTTTGGAAAGTGGAACCATACATACATATATATAAACTTTTTGACCAGTGGTCATTTGAGGTCATAACTAGACCTCCTATGAAGATTTTTTTTTTAAATTCGACAGTAGTCAAGAAACCAATAGGTAGATCGATTTCATCGAAATCTACCTAAAAATGATGATAGTTTAATCTTGTTTAGTGCTACGGAACCCCTCGTGTGTGAATCCAACTCACACTGAACCAGTTTTTTTAATCTTCATAAACAGCTAATTAAGACTCGGCCTTCGTAAAATCTCAAGCTAAAAATGAGGGTTCATAAGATTAAAGATCGTTAATGCGACTTGTGCCATCGCAAATATTTTGTAACCTAGTGGTTGTAGTGGATCACAAGTACTCACAATTGTAAAATTGTTATTGAATTTATGTTAGGAAATTCAAAGTTGCAGCACGAAAAGTGACCGTTTGGCAGTAATAGTCTCACCTTCAAATTTTTTCCGAGCGAAAGTCCCCACAGACATCCCCCCGTCGACGCCGGCAGGAGGTTATATCGGACCCGAACCGACTAAAACCGAACGCCGTCTCGGGTCTAAGGTTTTTCTCTCTCACCCTGACTGACCTAGAGCCATCTCCGGTTTCAAGAAGGCCCCCTAGGGTTTGGGAACCACAGTGTCCCATCTTGCCCCCGGAAAAAGGGGGTGCGCAATGCGCCGCAGCTCTGGCTTGCTTCTGCTAAGGTGACAGGCGGCTCCATCTGTCACCCCAGGCCCTCTCATGAAGGACGGAGGTCGGTGAGCCTCTAATAATATACTAGACCGAAAACAATGAGCTAAAAAATTCTTATCATTGATAGGCTGAAATTTCAGGTTTTAGTCTTCTCAGTTGCATGATTCAAGAAGAAACATCAAATTAGTCTTTTCAGTGTGAAAACTAGTGTTCTTAACACGCCTCGATCAAATATTTCTATCTTTTTTATGTTTATGTGCGTACTAGCGGCTCCACACTCGTGGAATACTAAACTTATTCCCGTTACTCCCATAGTACTGAATCTAGCCTGAATAAATGGATGACTGATACCTGAAAATATCGTGAGCCGATCGTTCGCCTGGTTGTCGGTGTCTGGCGTGAGTTCATACAGATAATATAAAAAAGATAATATTGTGAAGAATAATTCTAAGTAGTGACTACTAAGTTATCTATAGTTTTACCATCATATTATACAAATTATAAATAATTGAATTAATATTCACATTCAAATACCAGTTTTGCCACTTTTTACTCCTGTTAGTCTTTTTGTAAGTGGATTGTAAATCTAGCCACCTGCCCTGCAACGCAGGTGTAAATCTTTTTTTTTCTCAATCAAATAGTGAAACCTGGCTACAGTGAAACACGTAATTGACTGCGCACGGTATGTGAGACTCTTGCATCTATAGTATCTTGTATTTACAGTCTCTTGCACACACCGTCTCCTGCATCTACAGTTTTTTGCATCTACATTTTTTTGCATCTAAAGTTTTTTGTATCTACAGTATCTGCATTTAGTTTCATGCGTCTACAGTATCTTACATCTAATCTCTTGCATTAGAGTTTCTTGCATCTTCACGTGCAGTGTGTCTAACCAAGCAAATTCCTTCAAAGTTATAAAAATATTGCGTAAAATATAATTAAGTCATACGAAATGTATTCACTAATAAATTATTAAAAAAAAAAACCAAGTATATTTTGTGACCAGCATTACGTGGTCAGACTGATTGATTAAATTCGCAATTGTATAATTTTTTGTGGCGCCAAATCTTTACAAATAAGGTCCCCCTTTACATATAAATAGTTTGTCAATTTGGTTTGTTTGTATATTTGCTACTCTTTATTTGGTTATAAGGTACTTTATAAACAAAACAAAAATTGTAGAGTATACTGCTTCCGGGCTGTTTGGCCGTGGTCCATCGGAAACTTGTATTCCAGACGTTTCGTCGAACACTGCGGTCGACATCTTCAGTGGTACAACTCGGGACGCCGTCGAGTGCGGAGAACCAGACCGCAGTGATCGACGAAACGTATGGAATACAATTTTCCGATGGACCACGGCCAAACAGCTCGGAAGCAGTATATTCTACATGCAGCGCCGGCCGTGAAAGCCTTAAGATTTAAAAACAAAAACTATAATACATTTATTAAAACAAAACAAATAAGTGTTTTCATATTACCGAAGCTTACAGCCGCTTCCTGGTCATCAAGTTAGCGTTGTTCCCTGTTGCATCCGAGGCTGTCACATTCTTTTCTCTCCTTTCCCCCTTTTAGTTTGGCTTATACAGCTTTTATGGAAGCGACTGCCGTTTAACCCCCAACCCTGAGAAGTAAGCCTGCACCAGAAAATCACCGTCAATCAGCAGGTGTACCGGTTTGCAGGTGAGATTGGCTTGGGCCCCGAAGAAGTTGGGGGGGCTCCAAAGGGTGGTGTTTTGTAAGGTGTGTTACCTTACAAACCGCGTCTTAAATGGAACAAAACCTGTTAAAAATAGTAAGAATCTATTCTATCTAATATTATAAAGCTGAAGAGTTTGTTTGTTTGATTGAACGCACTTTTTGTGTTGGATAGCCTATCTATCGAGGAAGGCTGTAGGCCATATATCGTCACGCTACTGTCCAGGGGAGTAGAGCAGTAATCATATATGTCAACAAATCGGGCGAATTTCCATACATTATTATAGATCTAATAAATTACAGGTATGTTAGTATGTATGGATTAAATAGGTGCCACGGAGGATCGAAGTATGTCACAGGCAGGACAGTTAGTTTCAAATAAATCCACGGTAAGAGTTAGTCAATAATATTCTAACAAAAGTGAGATATAATCGTTTGGCACATACTTTCGCAATCTCGAATACTATCGCCCGCCAGCCGAGGATGCATTTTGCGAGGTGATTTGTCATCTTGCAAAAGATTATTGATGCCTTTAGAGTTCCATTTGCTATGCTAATCATTCGACTAATGGGTTTTAACTCATCTATACAATTTTAAGTTCTGTTCTATCTATCTTATATTATAATATAAATATATATTATCATATTAATCAGCTGGTGTACCGGCCGGTGAGGTTGGTTTGGGCCCAAAAGAGCTTAGTGGGTCCTCCAGACACCATTGCCGTTAACTGGGCATAGCCATGGCCGAAACGTCGGCTAGCCATATTTTCATAGGCTGTACGTTTACGGGAGAACAAATTCTAATTTAGTTCTATGGAGCAATATAACACATATATACATATACATATTTATTAATTAGATACGCCAATGGTAGCTCGCGTCTAGTTTTTCAGAAATAAATATAGAAATAGAATAATTATCGAATTCATAATTTGTTATGTATTGTTTATTCTTATATATATGGTATATTTATTTATGAATATGTATAGGTACTGATACATACTTACTGTAGACTATGTAAGATATTACTATACAGTATTATATAGGTATATAGTAATTACTCAATAAATGTTGCTCTCAATAATGCACCTTCTGAGTATTTCTCTGCACCACCTTTGATTGACTGGTAGAGAATGCCTGTGATATTAAGTCCGCCTATATACTTGTGCATAAGGCTAAATAAATAAATAACAAATGAATGATTTTTTTGCGAAAATACTATAATTCTTTATCATGTTTTGAATTTGATTAAGTACGTTTTATGAGTTTTACTCCGGCATATAATTATAATGTTATAAATAAAAACGATAAAAAAACAGTCAATGCATAATTTCATACGTTTTGTAACAATATTTTACTAGACTCTTTTTTATTAATAAATCGCAGTAGTATAAAAAATCGCGAGAAGTCTCGAAATCCAAAAATTAACGAGACTTTATATTACACACATTACATGCCTTATCTATTCCGCATCTATAGAACGGGGTAATAAATATCTCGTCTTAACAGTCTCTCCGTGACTATGGCAGCAGAAAAGCAATCGAAACGTCGGATTCAGTGTAAATAATAAACTAACATCAAACATCAAATGAACCGCTATAGAATTATTCGCGATCCTGTCAATTAAGTTTATGTGCAAACGTACGTATATTGACACCGGATCACGATATTGGATTGCGATATTTGACTGTCTAATCCGCTTACCGCTGCCATATAGCAATTCTAACTTACTAGGTATCTATGTATACATATTTTATAATGATCAGATAAATATATACAAGAAATGCATTTTAAATTCTGATTTACATGGAAACAAGTCATCGCATTTTTTATTATTTGTATCGTAACATGATAGCCGTAAGTGTGTGGGTGGATTTAGATCTAACAAAGCCTCTAATTTCTCAACACACCAAATTTGGCAAATTTATAGGTACTATTTACAATGAACTCGACATAAATTTCCAACAAGTTAGCTTAGTAACGCAATGCAAATATAATCAAAGACCAAAATGTAATGCGTCAACTGCTTGAATCGCAACAGATGTTACATAACTTTGCATGGGTCAAGTGTCATGCAGTTATGTTGTTGGGCAGACGTTTATCGATGGAATAATTAAGTATAAATTATACTGCTCAACACAGGACCCAATTTAGTGTGGTGCGATAACTGTAGCCTATTGAAGCTTGCAAGGCTTTGCAGCCTGTAAAACAGAAGATTGAAGGATTACAAAGGAATTAGAAAAAGAAACTAGATATGAAGCCTATGCCACTCATAAACTGTGCTTGTTTGGTTAGTGAGTGCCAGAAGCGTCATCTAAATTACAATTTAAAAAAATAATTTTAAAACACGACTGCCCTGCCAAAAGAAACTAAAATGTAACTATTGTCACTCAGGGACAGTGTAAGGTTCATAAAGATACCCCATACGTCCAAAACTGTTCCGGTATTTGAAAGTTATAGCAATATAAAAAAAATCACACACTCTGAAAACATTACACTTCATTTTTGGACGTTTGCGTAAAAGTTCAGCATTTACTTAGCGTCCATATTAAATGTAAGCGTAGTACTTCACCCGATCTAGCTGGCCTCCTATTTCTCAAGGTTATTATCGATACAGGACTTTCTACCGAGACTTTCCCATCCCTTTTTTTTTTTTTTTTTTTTTTATCGTGCGGAAATCCCTTCGGATACCCCCCCGCCGGCCAACGGGGGCGGTTATGTCGGGCTTGCACCGACTAAAACCGCACGCCGTCTCGGGTCTTCAGACGCCGGGGTGTAAGGTTACCCATAGAGCATATCCCTCGCACCCCGGCTGACCCTGGGCCATCTCACCACTAACAGCATCGCTCATCCTGTCTCCTCTGAAAGCAGAGGAGTACGGAGAGCGATGTGTTCCCGCCACGTTGGGTATTGGCCGACGATCAATGCCAACCCTATGAAGGGGTGAAGGGGAAGCCATTGACCGCCGCCCAGGGTGTACCGGCCGCTCCGATTCCGTTCCCCCCGGACTGCAGCGGGATCGGAATCGGAGCGACACTCGAGGAGGTTACCCAACACACACCCCAGACTTTCCCATCCCTACCGTCAAAAGAGCCGATATTAACCGACTGTGGAGAAAGAAAGCACAGTGTCAAGCAAGGTCATGATCGAACGTTGGAAATTCTTACGTATTAAGATATGTTCTTGTGACTAAATTTTCAAAGCAGTTTAATATTTTTAAATAGTTTATATGTGTGGATAAAGTGATAAGCGATGTTCAGAAACGTCGTCTTTGTGAGGTTAAAGGAATGAACAACTGCTAAGACACATGACGCGGGTTCGACAGGCACTCAGCGCAAATTTTTGCTTACGTGAATATTTTTACGTGCATTTAGCTCGCGGTCCGTTCTACTCTTTCTCTTAATTTGGCTTATCTTATCTTTTGTGGGAGCGACTGCCGTCTGACCTACGAACCCTGAGAGGAAAGCCGGCGCCAAAGAAATAGGATACCGGAGGATGTCTGTGCCTCATCATCCACACCCGACATATTCCTTTTTTCACGATCGCATAAGCGTGCAGTGCTTGTAGAACTCACAGTACCGTGGGAAACTAATATACCTAAAGACCACGCTATAAAGATAAACGAATACTTTGATTTGACTAACGAGTTAACCAAAAACGGCTACGTGGTTAAACTCTACGCCGTAGAAGTAGGAGCAAGGGGAATTCCAGCTAAATCCCTGTACAACTTACTTAAAGACCTCGGATTGCCAAGAGCTTCAGAAAGCTCTTTACTAAATCGTATATCAAAAGCGGCATCGTTAGGATCTTACCAAATTTGGATAGGTAGGGGGGGGAACACTACTGACGGTGGAGGTGAGCGCTGATGCATCACAAGGTGGCCACCCTAAACCTACATCTGGGTCGCAAGTCCCAGTCGCCGTCATGGTGTTCCTCTCTGTACCACGCTATGGACCCGGCGACCGCACGGTGAATCCATGGAGTGCTGAGAATCGGATCTCTATAGATGTCAAGTATGAAAGAGATTATGACATCCGTCTCCGTCTGGTGGTAAATTAGGGATTGCTTTAATTAAACTTATATACCGCCTGTTTATGTAAAGACTCGGCTGTTGCCCGCGGTTTCGCCTGCCTAGAATTCTGTAAATCCATTGGAAACTATTCCCATAATAATATAATTTATCCATGTACCAAATTTCAGCCACACCACAACAGAGTGTGGTTGTTTAACAAACATCCAAACATCTCCACACACTTACTCATTTATAATATTATACATCGAATATATCGATAAAGTAGGATAGAAAGTGAGATATAATCTATCCCTGTACCAAATTTCAACCAGATCCGTTCAGTATTTAGAGTGTGATTGAGTAACAAATATACCTACAAACATCTTTACAAACTTACATATTTATAATATTAGAAGGATTTGACATTGAAACGCTACTGTTTCTAAGCAAGGTTGCCTAGAGTTTTTGGAGCGCGGTCAATGACCTCGCATGCAAAAACTTTGAGCGATTATAAAATATGGACTTTAAAGGATAGGCATTACGGTAGAGCTGGCTACGGTAGAGCGGAGGTATGGTGTTCATCCCTCCTTTTCTCCTGGACGCATGGAATCATACACAACCCCATAACATACATAAACACATTACACACTCACACACATACTCACCCAACACATTAAATATTACGTACGTACGTTTACCTTAATTTTTATCTTTGTTCCATTTTTGTTTAACCTTCTGTTAACATACCGTATTGCCAAACTCATCTGCCAGCCTGTACATGGTGTCTGGTCGATGGTAATATGGTCACCCTCTATTCGGGTTCGAAATAGGGGGCGATCATTGATCAATTGACGGCCTCTGTGGCGTAGCGGTAGTGCATTCGACTGCTACGACAGGGAGCTCGGGTTCGATGCCCGCTCAGTGCAAATATTTGTATGCATGAATATGTCTATTTGCATTGGTCTGGGCGTTTCTATGTATAATATGTGTGTAATACGGGCATGATGATTTTGTTTTTTTTTTTAAAGAATATGAACCGAAATTACTAATATTCCCCCTAACCCCTCCGATTAAGCTCAATTGCTTGTGTTAGGAGTGAGTTCACATTGGTAGTGTGATGGCCAGGATTCGAAACCGGGACCTTTCGACCGTTAGGCCGACCCCTAACCACTAGGCTACCAACGCTTCTTAGATTATACTAGCTGTTGCCAGCGGTCTCACCCGCGTGGAATTCTGATCCCGGTCCCGCTACCCATAGAACCCTATTCCACCACCACAACATATATAAGATTTTTCGTTGAAAGCTCCCAGATGGCTTATTTTTTTCCGACACCTCCAACAAATATCATTATAATTTATCCAATTTATATAAAAACTTGTCAGATTATATACTTAAACTTTCCTCGAGAACCAATCTATACATTGGTGAAAACAGCATGAAAATCGGTGCAGTAGTTTTGAGTTTATCGCGAACAGACAGACAGATGTGGCAGGGGACTTTGTTTTATAATATGTAGTGACCTAAACCCATTATCTCAATCACTTCTCAAGGGAAGGCTAAGTGCAGCCCGATACGATTTGCCTTGCAAAAATCGGTAGTCCTTTATCATTTATTCAACCATTTACAATAAATTTTATGAATTTATTATCTAATAGAGTTATTTTATTGTCTCTAACTGGGCGTGGTTTTGTCGTTATTCTGTTATTTGCTATAATAAAACCTTGTTATAGCTCTATTAATTTGTAAACTCGATACAGTCGGTGAGGACGGCGGGGCGATTAGCGCCCCTCCCCAACAGGGGCAAGACGGGGACACCGTGGTTCCCAAACCTGAGGCAGCCATCTCGAAACTGGTGATGGCCCAGGGTCAGTCGGGGTGCGAGGGATATGCTCTATGGGCAACCTTACACACACGGCGTCTTAAGACCCGAGACGGCGCGCGGATTCAGTCGGTTCAAGCCCGACATAACCGCCTCCGCTGGCCGGCGGCGGGGGGTATCCGAAGGGATATCTGCACGAAAAAAAAAGTACAGTCCGTGACAAAACTGAACACTAACGAATTCACAAAAAATATTTACATTCAAATTTATAAATAAATTATTGAGGTCTATGGCACCCACCTAGATCTTCGACGTCACCTACAAGCCGGTACACATATTGATGGAAATATGAGGCTATAACACAGGCTCTTCTCTCAGGGTTGGGCGGTCAGACGTCAGTCGCTTCCATTAAAGCCAAAATAAACCAAATTGGAAAATAGACGTGGGAGAGTGAACCCCGGACCCCAACTTCTTTCCGTCTCTTTCTTTCTTCATTCATAAATTTAGTGTTTACCTAACACACAAGAGTTATCTCAATCCCTATGGCAAATCCGTGATTAAGTAAATGGTAATGACAGTTAAAAAAACAGCCGATACATATTATACCCACTGCTCAATCACAGCCATTACAGTCGTGAACAAGGTGTGGCGTATGAAATTTATCATAGCTTCCTATTCCGCAATCAAATCTGTCAATTAGTCAGTCATTCTACCACTGAACTCAAATACGGAGGCCTTAGTCATTATTTGAGTTACAAGCTAAGCTGCCTTCTGTTTAAGATTTACTCTGGCAATAATGGCTTTTTTTTTAGCGCGTGGAAATCCCCACGAGCTTCACCCCATCGGTGCCGACGATTGGATGGGCGTGTCAGAATCGGACCGACTAAAACCACACGGTGACCTTTCCAAGTGTCCATTGCCGGGCACCCCGGGTAAGCCCTCGAAAGGATAACCCCAGGGTTACCGGCGGACTTTAGCCACCACCGCGGCCTCGCCTGGTGGGGTCGGGTTTTATCCTGCGTCGGTGAGTTGGCAGGCCTGTGTAGGACACACACGACACGCCTCCGCCACGGCTTGCTTCTGTAAGGACGGCGAGTCGGCCAACTGCCGTCCTCAGGCCCCGATCATGGAGGTCGGTAGTCCCGGGCGTAGACGAGTCTGCGGAACTCGGGGGGCAGGGTTCTCTCCCGCTCCCTCTCCGCCGTCTCTTTCACGCGCATTACCTGCTCGCAGAAAGCGGCGGCGGCGTGCCACTTGCTCCCGACCATGGCCCTCACCATGGTCTCCAACAAGAGTACGTCCACGCCCAGGACCGAAACGAGATCCCGGCGTTGACTCGCCCACGCAGGACACTGTGTGTCTTCGCCAGGATCCTCGCAGTGCTGGCACTGCGGCGTTGTCTCCTGGTGGATGCGCCATAGATACTTATCGAAGCACCCGTGTCCGGTAAATATCTGGCACATCCGGTAGGAGAGGTCACCGTGGTGCCTCTCCAACCATTCCTTCATAATCGGTCTCACCGTTGCAATGGTGGATTCCCCCCACCTTGGATGCTCAAGTCGCACCCTCCATGTCCCCATAAGTTTCCGGCGGAGCTGGGACCGCTGAGCCCTGATTTCTTGGGGCTCCGGTCTATGGCCCGCTCCAGCGCCTCCTTGCGCGACTGGTACAGCAAATCAAGGGCTCTCGCTTCCAGGTCCCATGGAGGGGTCCCGGCTAGGAGACACACCACCTCGACGGAGATCGTGAGATACCCCCTGATGACTCTGACAGCCATCGCTTTTAACGGGCTGTTTAGAACAGCCACGTTGCGGGCCGCCAGAGTCTCCGCCCATACGGGGGCCCCGTACAGGGCCATGCTTCGCACGATCCCCAGTTACAGTCTCCTATTGGGGGCGTTGGGTCCCTTAACGTTGGGCCTCAGCCGCGATAGCGCGGCCGCAGCCTCCTCAGTTTCGGGACCAGACTTCGAAGATGTGGTCCGAAGTCCCATCGGCTATCGAGTATGAGCCCAAGGTATCGTCATCGTGGGCTCGATGCCGATGCTTACGCCCCCTACTGGCAAACTTTTTTAAGGTCTCTTTGGTGGTAGTGTGGGGTGCGATGATTGAAACGCGCTAAAAAATTGCTTGATGGTAATCACTTGTAAAATTGGACTTAACGCTTTTATACATAATGACAAGCCCTCAGAATTGTATTATATCTTCAATGTTTTGACCATATAAATGATTATACTAAATATATTCTACGTCTCATAATTGGACAGTCAATTGGAGAGTCCACAATCAATTTATCAATCAAATCGGCGTAACATCAATTAGTGTAACTATTAATCATTTTGTGAAAGTTATAAAGAACTGGCTCGATCCAATCCATGGATTTTTGGCTATAAATGAAAGTGAGATGTGGGTATTAATAACCTTCTGTCATTAGGGTGTGGCACTAACAAGGTTTCCGGGGTTTAAGATAAACTCACCTGTTAGCCAGTACACCTGCTGATTGATTCGCTCTGGCGCAGGCTTTCCTCTCGGGGTTAGGAGGTCCGAGGGCAGTCACTCTCATAAAAGCCACACGAAAAGGAAGAAAAGGATTAAGCGGTCTTCAGGCTCCGAGGTGAAAGCCTCGGATGCAACCGGGAACAACGTAAGATGATGATGAGGTAGAAACTTCAAGAAATAGTTAGACAGTACCTTTTTTTTTTTGCGTGCGGAAATCCCCTTTCGGTTCCACCACGCCGGCCGGGCCGGCCGGGGAGGTCTTCAGACGCCGAGGTGTGAGGTGGCTCATAAGGCATTTCCCTCGCAGCCAGACTGAAACAGGGTCATCTCCGGTTTCGAGATGACGGCCTCGGGTTTGGGAACCACGTTGTGCCCCATCGGAAACGGTCTTACTTGCCACCCCGCCGCCCCGGCCTGCTTCTGCTGGGGTGACAGGTGGCCTCACCTGCCATCCCCAGGCCTGCGCTCATGGAGGACGGAGGTCGTTGAGCGAAATCCGGCGCCTGAGTCGCCTGCGACGCGCGGCGAGCATGTTGCGGGCTCGGCGGGCCGGAAGACTTTTAAATGTCTCCCGGGCTCGTTCCGCCGCCGCCGTGGTGAAGTAGTTTCAAGGGCCACCCTGTCTGAGGACCTTTGTGGCATTGTGGTAGAGCGTCAGATGTCGCGGGTTCGATTCCCGCTTAGTGCAATTATTTGTATTTTCATGAACATGTAGATATATTTTCTATTTTCTTTGGTCTGGCTGATGCTTCCTGGAGTTTTCTCAGGACTCCGAAGTCAAGCCCTTATTATTTTGGTATGTTTCTTCGAAATAATCAACCAAGTACGAAAACAAATTGACCAGAAAAGTTGATCTCATTAAATTATAACCAGATCACTATTGTTACATATCATTCTGTTATTTAATTTATCATTACCATTGAACGGATTTCCTTGTGGTCAGTATTGAACAACGTATTAATACGTAGACAGACAATCTGATAACATAACTAACAAATCATAGATTATGATATGACATATTCAGATCAAAATGTTCAATTACAAACATGAAATGGAATTAATTAGTTTTGATTGTTGATCAAATTCGTGACTGATATGTTACTGCGATTGATCTGAGTATATTTAAGTGGTATATTTAAGTGGTAAGACCATTATAAATATTATATTATAGACTATTATAAAATTGTAAATTGGTTGTTGCTATACATTGGAGATATTTAAAAAAAAAACTTGAGTTATGTTGTTAACTTACTGTTTAATGTATACGATTCTGAAAACAAAAATATTTGTTATTGGAATTCTTGTCTCTTTATCTGTTTGTTCGCGATGGACGCAAAAACTACTTAACCGATCTTTTTCTATTAGCAAGGTCTTGGTCAGACTTCAAATCTGCCGTATGTTAGATTGCAATTGGTTAAGTAGAATCGGAGATATGACCAAAAAACGATATCCGTACTCCGCGCGGGCGGAGCCGCGAGTATTAGCTATACTAGTGTAGAATAATACTATAGATATTTTGGAAGATATTTACATTTAATAAGGCAGAATGCGACTGAACTCTCTGTTGTGGTGAAACTAGTAAGACACTAGTAAGGTCTATCTTACTATTGTACAGAGAATTATTTACTGGTGGTAGAAATTTAATGACACAAATTTGTCACAAAATTCGGCCGGGTAGGCACCACCGTGCACGATTGCGAAAAATCCTCCATAGTAATCCAATTTCGGTTTGATTGTGTTCAGGGGTCAGCAAGTGCATAGCCGGGCAGCGGGATTGTGGTCGCAGCACTAGTGGGACCGGTGGGTGTCACGCGGTGCTGCGACGACAATCCTCTTCTGATGAGGCCGTCAAGCTGAGTGCCACCATTGTTAACATGGTACTTGTATGTAATGGTGACCCTCTATCCTGAGACTTTACCTTCAGCTTACCATCAGGCGAGGTGAAGTCAAATTGACGTGACTTAAATATTAAAAAAAAAAAAGTATATGCATGATTTTTTTAATTATGCTTAATCAATGACCGACATCGTCAACGAAAAGTTGAGAAACAGTTAAAAAAAATGAGATCATTCCTTAATGATATTGTCGGATATTGAAGCGAATGAATGAATTTCTATATGTTTGTAAATGGACCAAAAAAAAACAGCCCGCTGAGTTTCTTGCCGGAGTCTTCTCAGGACAGGGCCTGTTTCGAACCGGTGGTCCATTTGCCAAACATTAGTTTTTTTTATGACGTTTTGTAAGTGCCGTATTAATGGTCTATACAGAATAAATGGTTTTTGACTTTGACTTTGACGGCCTCTGTGGCGTAGCGGTAGTGCATTCGACTGCTACGACAGGGGGCGCGGGTTCGATTCCCGCTCAGTGCAAATATTTGTATGCATGAATATGTCTATTTGCATTGGTCTGGGTGTTTCTATGTATAATATGTATGTATTTACAAAAAAAAAGTATATAAGTATGTTTATCCTCATTCTGGAACCCATAACACAAGCTAGTTAACTATGCTTACTTTGGGTCTAGAAAGCGCTGTGTAGAATGTCGTAGAATAATTATAATTATTATTAAAAAAAATGTCACATATTGAAAGAAAACTACTTTTAACGGATTCTATCGCGATTTATTTAATATTTTTAATTAATAGGTATAATTAATTATTAATATTATAATTATAATGAATTTAGTTAAAAATAACACCAATTAAATCGCAATAGAATCCGTTAAAAGTAGTTTTATTTCAATTTTTCCGTAAGTTTGTCTTATGTTATTACTTTGCTGAATTCGTAGCCTAGTGGTATGGGTAATGGACTGCTGAGACGAGGTCTCGGGTTCGATCCCAGGTTTTACCATGGCACACACCAATGACTTTTCGATGTTTTTCGAAGTTATGTGTGTATTTATCGCAGGTTTATAAGTGCCCGGTTAATGGCAATAGCCTCGCCACCTATTACATTGGGACCTAAACATAAACTGGTGAAATGTGGGTGCTAGCACCTCTGCCTACCCCTTCAGGGATATAGGCGTGAGTTTATGTTATGTTATGAATTCGTTCCTTACATGGCGTAATAACACAGTGTCTGATTGTACCAAACTAATCGTTTCGATGGCTAGGAATATTGCTTTTGAGTTTTTGTTAAATTTAATCACGTAGTTTTAATTTTCATCAAAATCGGGCCTGAGACTCCTTTGAGCATTTTTGCTGTCATAGTTGCAGATTTGCCTTTCCATGCCTAGTTGAAACATTCACTCTGTATGTTTATTTGCATTCTACAACCCATATAACAAGCCATTCTAGGCGCTGTGTAATTATATCCTAGACTATTTATTTATTGTGATTAAAACGTATCCAAATCCTACTTCACTGCGCACTTGAGAGGTTGTTATTATTTATATTTATAGAAGATAGGTCTCGTTGACACTTAACCTTTAGATCTACGTTACACTAATATTGTGAAGGGATTCTCTAATAAAATCGTAAAATTAATATTTAGATTATTATTATTATTTATATGAGATAGTTTTCGTTGACACTTAACAGTCATTCAGCCGGATCTTTAGATCTGTGTTACACATTGTGAAGGGATTCTCTAATAAAATCGTAAAATCGTTCTCAGGCTTTTATGTTTGCCTTGAAAATTGTCATTCAATTTGGCGGTGGGAATATTTCAAACTTTAAGACTTTCGCCTTGCATGGTTATAGAATAAGACACGGACATTAATCACATTAAGTGTCTTTGTGAATAGCTGTAAAAAAAAGTGCGAGTCGAACTCGTGCGCCAAGGGTTCCATACCACATAATAAAATTGGTATCATTTTTATTGGTGGCTAAGTTTTAAGTGTATATGGGCAAAATGTAGTTTTTCGCGGAAATTGAAAGAACTAAAATGAACCTTAATTGTCATTGTTTTTCCCTTTTTTTACTTTTTGAGGTACGGAACCCTCGCTGGTAGAGTGCTCGGCGTGGGAGGTGCCGAGGCGTGACCTCGTGGCGGCAATCAGGGTGGGAGTTCTCTTGCTCGGCAGCATGATTGCGGCAATGGTGCGGAGCGCGACCGCGTGTCGCCGCCGCCTTCTTCTGCGAGCAAGTAATGCTCGATGCTCGAGAAGGAGACGGCGGCGGAGCGAGGCCTGGAGAGATTTAGAACCCTCCCGGCCCACCGAGCCCGCAACATGCTCGCCAGTCGTCACAGGCCACTCAGACGCCGAAGGTCGCAAAACAACCTCCGTCCTCCATGAGCGCAGGCCTGGGGGAGCCAGGTGAGGCCGCCTATCACCCCAGCAGAAGCAGGCCAGGACGGTGGGGTGTAAAGCGCTCTCCCCTGCTTTCCGGGGCAAGATGGAGACACACCGACATAACCACCCCTCGCCGGCCAGCGGGGGTGGTTATGTCGGGCTTGAACCGATTAAAACCGAAAGCCGTCTCGTGTCGTGGCCCCCATAAGGTATTTCTCTCGCACCCCGGCTTACACAGGGCCATCAGCGGTATCTAGATGGGCCCCTCGGGTTAGGGAACCACGGTGTCCCCGTCTCGCTCCCGGAAAAGGGGGAGGGGGGTGCGCAACCGGCCCACGGTTTAATAGCCTATAAAAATTTGAAACCTACACCTACTTTAGAGCTGAAGGTCCACTCTTTTGTACTCTTAGTCTTGGTTTAATTTATCTGACGAGGACCCCCCATCCCTAGAGGAAAGATTATAGAATTTAAAACGCTTCAAATTTAAATTTTCATAATACAGAATTGAAAAAGCGGCCAAGTGCGAGTCGGACTGGCCCATTAAGGGTTCCGTAGTAGCAAGTAACATAATAATGTTTTTTTTTTTAATTTTTATATTTGAGTTGATGAATGAAAGGTAAATTGCGGTTTACGATTTATGACGTATTAAAAAAATCTACTTACTAGATCTCGTCCAAGCCAATTTTCGTTGGAAGTTTACATGGTAATTTACTTCACATATTTTTTTAAGTTTTATCATTCTCATATTTTAGAAGTTAAAGGGACCCCTGACATACATTTTACCACTTTGGAAGTATCTCTCGCGCAAACTATTCAGTTTAGATATTAGATATTAGAAAATGATATTAGAAACCTCAATATCATTTTTAAAGTCCTATCCATAGAACCACACACGTATGGGTTTGATGAAAAAAAAAACTTTATGAGTTTCAGTTCTAAGTATGGGGAACCCCCAAAATTTATTGTTTTTTTTTCTATTTTTGTGTGAAAATCTTACCAAGTTGCAACAGCATAGTTCTTATAGTTTTGGAAAAAAGTGGCTGTGACATACGGACGGAAAGACAGACAGACGTGACGAATCTATAAGGGTTCCGTTTTTTGCCATTTGGCAACGGAACCCTAAAAATGATACCTAGTAAATATACGAGGTTAACATGACCCGAAAATATAATAGGAAATAATATTTTTATTGTACTGTTTAATTACATAGCTGTCAATTAAATTAGAAACGAGACAAAGGCTTATAATAAAATTATTCTTATAAGTAATGTTTTAACTTAATAAACTTACTCTTGATAAAATAAGTAGCAGGTCCTTGGACACATAATAAAAAGTAGAGAAAAACAACTTCATAAAATGAGCGAAAACACACTCTACGGCCATAATTATTGAGTTCGATTTGCTAAAAAATAAAAATTTAAGAAGCCCCCGACATATGATAACCTTTAAAATCTCTTTGATTCAAGCGTTGTCGTGTCCGGGGTCCATAACTTTTAAAACACTTTTACTTGAACGATACACAAAAAAAACAAACAGTCGAAATGAGAACCTCCTCATTTTTTGAAGTCGGTTAAAAAACAGTTCAAAATTAAAAACATGTCCTTTTGTGTCGGGGGTTAAAAATGTTCCTGCTGGTCTCCTGCATCCAGATGTAGTTAGTCGTTTTGTTTGTCGTCAAACGTTACAAGCGGTATATATATATTTTTTTTATCGTGCGGAAATCCCTTCGGATACCCCCCCGCGTGCCAGCGGGGGCGGTTATGTCGGGCTTGAACCGACTAAAACCGCACGCCGTCTCGGGTCTACAGACGCCGGGGTGTAAGGTTGCCCATAGAGCATATCCCTCGCACCCCGACTGACCCCGGGCCATCTCCGGTTTCGAGATGGCCCCCTCGGGTTTGGGAACCACGGTGTCCCCGTCTTGCTTCGGTTTGGGGGAGGGGCGCTAGTCGCCCCACCGTCCCGGCCTGCTTCTGCTGGGGTGACAGGTGGCCTCACCCGCCACCCCCAGGCCTGCGCTCATGGAGGACGGAGGTCGTTAAGCGACCTCCGGCACCTGAGTTGCCTGCGACGCGCGGCGAGCAAGTTGCGGTCTCGGCGGACCGGGAGAGTTCTAAGTCTCTCCCGGGCGCGCTCCGCCACCTCCTTCGCGAGCATTACATGCTCGCAGAAGGAGGCGGCGGCGGCCCACGCGCTCGCGCTCCGCACCATTGCCGCAATCATGCTGCCGAGCGAGAAGACTCCCACCCCGATGGCTGCCACGAGGTCACGCCTCGGCGCCTCTCACGCCGGGCAGTCCGCCAGCGTGTGCAGCCCTGAGTCCTCGCTTGCGTCGCAGTGATGACACTCAGGCGTTGGCTCCTTCCTGATCCGATGCAGGTGGTCCCCGAAGCACCCCTTCCCGGAGATCACCTGCGTCAGTCGGTAGGAGAGGCTTCCGTGTCGCCTCTCCAGCCAATCCTCCATGATGGGCCTTACCGCCGCTATGGTATATATTATGCCTGCGTGATATTAATTGTACGAGTACGTGTTCTCTCATTGTATGAAGTTGTTCTTTTTTTTTAACTATGTTTCGAGCCTTGGCTGTGGTTAACTGAAGGACAGCGGCGGCGCAGCAATTTTGGCTGAGTTCAGATAATATAAACAATTGTTCGCCGCTTAGCTGAAGTTCGAACATAATAATTATTGTAAATTTTAGGAAACCATGGGTTACTTAGTACGGAAATTTTAATTGTGCGATACAGGATCAAAAGTTACGTAGAAGTTCGACTTGATATAGCTAGATGGCGCTGGATACTATGTATCGTCGCCGCATCTATTTCAATTTACTTATTATGCTACGGCACATTCATAATGTTAATGGTTACATTATAATAATAAACTTATTAAAATTCTACTTATAGCTACATATATTAAATATATTTATGATAGTTCATTTGGACCCCTACTGAGCGGTCATATTTATGTCTTATTTGTCAGCATGTGACATGCCGTCTACGATAATTTCATGCCTCGGTAAAGGTGTATGACCTACCCGGTGTCCATGAGCGTGGAGCCTCACATATAAACAGGCTTCATATCATCCTTTAGATTTGGTTTTTACAGCTTTTATAGGAGCGACTGCAGTCCATCAATCAGCTGGTATACCGGCTTGCAGGTGGCCTGGTCCCGATGGCTAGCTCTAGATGATGGGATAACAACCCAATCGAAGGAAGACCAGGAGATTCGCGCTCTGCTGAACAAGACGACAATGGTGCTAATTCTGTTGTAAATGTCACTAAACTAATTTTTCTCTAAGATTTTCTAATTTTAGTTTAGAGATCCCAATTATGTTATTCTGTTGTTCCATTGAATTAAATTTAGACATAATTATGACAGCACTAAATTCGCTCTACACATTACTAAAATTATTCGGGAGAGTGTTTACATTACATAAAAATCGAATGAATGACCGAAAATAAAGAAAATATTATATTTGAATTTTTTCAGCTTTTTAAATGCCTATAAATGTTTGTTTACTCATTATGTACGACAATTGGCAAATAAGGGATTATTTTTCGCATTATAAAACCAATAAATACAGTGTAACAAGATTTTTACACATGGCAACCAATTTATAAGTTCTTTGTTATAAATTGTTATAATGTGTGCTATGGTCAATCTGTGCAGCTGAGTTTGTTTAAAAAAGCCTAAAAAAATTTTGGAACTTTTCCTCTGCCATCTCAAAAAGATTGTAATGGTCCCTTAATTGTTCCAAGCGTACTCTTTCTTGATAGTTTCTAAAAATAATGTTTTATTTATTTATTGATATACTTACGGAAGAAAGTAATGATATTTTGACGTAGCACTAGGTACTGTAGCGTCCGGGGCTTGGACGCCACAATACCTCGTGTTGATAAAAGATAAACACAATGAAAGATAGTTATATCTCATTTATTTATTAATTCAACAAAGCTTCCTATATCGAGTTTAGGGAGGTTTTTACGCGTATATATTTATATTTAAGCGAACTAGGGAATCGCGATCTCCGCTCAAGGACTGAGCCTAAATTTAATACACTTATATCTTCTCTTCGGCCGGCGGACCCGGGCGGCGCGCCCAGTCGCTCGCTGTCAGCCGTTCTTCCCTATCCTATATTTAAAAGTATTTAAATATTTATTTTTAAACTCTGACACATGATGGCCAGGTCAATGAACTGTAGTGATCGAAAGAGGTCGAAACACTACAGTACATACCTTTCCGCTGAAATAGCAAGAGCTAAAATCACGAAATCGTTGGTCATTTTAAGATTATGATCGCAGGTAGATTGTTAACCTTTTATAATTTTCCCACAAACGAATCTGAAGGACATATAAATTAAGTAAATAAAACGCACTAACATGCACTTTTAGTAATCATGTATTTAGATGACCTCTAATATTAGTTTGACGTTTCTAATTTTAGGCCGTTTTTGAGTCTAAAATCGAACAACAGAATAACAAATGAGCGAATTCGGACTAAGTTGAGTAACTAAACTAATTTTGATTCTGTCAAACTAAAATAAGTTTAGTCCTACGTTTTCAGAATGCGAAACGTCGTTTGATAGGACTAAACTAAATTTTAGTGATTTTTAGTCTAGTTTAGAGAGTTTTGCAACAACAGAATTAGCACCAATACCTAACAAAGCCAAACATTTATAAAGATACATAATTATGTATCTTTTTAATGTAAACTTATAATATCATTAATATTATTGTCTGACTAGCTGCGCGGCTCCACCCGCGCTGGGGTTGGTTACCGTATTTTTATCATATCTCCGGTTATACTTGACCAATTGCAATCAAACATCCTTCATACTTTTAAGTCTGATCAAGACCTTTCTATAGAAAAGATCGCATCAAAATCCATTCTATATTTTTTGCGTCCATGGCTAACAAACAGACACATAGACACACAAGAATTAAAAAAAAATGTGTTCAGATCGTTCATATCTCCAATGTACAGACTTGTAGTTTATAATTTTCTGATCATATACTCGTAGAAGTTTACGCCAATGTTGCACATTCCACTTAAACTGTTTTTAACGATTCTACCACGATTTATTTGGTGTTACTATATTATTTAACCGCGATATAACCGCGGTAGCCTAGTGGTATGGGTAAAGGACTGCTGAGACGAGGTCTCGGGTTCGATCCCAGGTATTACCATGGCACACACCAATGACTTTTCAATGCTTTTCGAAGTTATGTGTGTATTTATCGCAGGTTTATAAGTGCCCGGTTAATGGCAATAGGCTCGCCACCTATTACATTGGGACCTAAAACATAAACTGGCGAAACGTGGGTGCTAGCACCTCTGCCTACCCCTTCGGGGATATGGGCGTGAGTTTATGTTATGTTATGTTATATTATATTATTTACACTACCTAGAATGATCCGCGAGGCTATTGAAATCAAGAAACATCCAAATTTTAATAGAGAAGATAGTTGAAATGTACCACTAGCTTAGGATCCAGTCGTTCGCTTGGATTCTGCGTAAATAGCAATACTAACAATTCAACGTAGTTTGGGACTTTGAGATAACTAACACTGCAAACTACATCTGACAACAACCATCTTTAGTTTTATGGCTGCTTAAGAGTAACTTTTTTTGTATTTTTTTTTATTCATTTATTTACAAAATAAAAGACATACATTTTACACATTAGCACATCTTAAACCACTAAGGGTTTGTCTGGTATGCCATTAATAAAGTGTGCTAAAAATAAGTGTTAGAAGTGAACGAAACAACATAATAGAAAAGAAACACAAAGTATACAATTCAAATCAGGGTAGATTAAAACAATAAATATCTAGATAGACGATACGTCTGGATCCTTCCAAAAAAGGTATATCTTAAAGATACATTAAATAAGAAGAGCATAGTAACTCAAACATTTTGTAACAGACGCCACAGTATTTCACTTTTACGAAATAGGTTTAAGACAGTCGTGTAAGCAAATCTGTTTGTCTGTCCGTAGGCTGTATAAACAATTATACAAAGTCTCTATTGTCACCTAATCATATGCAACTAGAGCGAGGCTGGGCACTCGCGCACAAAAGTGTTAGCTAATCCTTTTTCCTATCGCGCATATCTTTCATATTACAACATTTCTTTATTTCCATAATTTATTATGTGAATTTTGAATGTAATGTATTCTAAATTCGATTTATTTATTGTTTTCTATATTTTACTATTTCGGTGTGGTCGCATGATTAGTACTATCTGAGTGATCGAGCACTGCTTGGTTTTTAGGGTTCCGTTGCCAAATGGCAAAAAACGGAACCCTTATAGATTCGTCATGTCTGTCTGTCTGTTCGTCCGTATGTCACAGCCACTTTTTTCGGAAACTTTAAGAACTATGCTGTTGAAACTTGGTAAGTAGATGTATTCTGTGAACCGCATTAAGATTTTCACACAGAAATAGAAAAAAAATCAATTATTTTTGGGGTCCCCATACTTACAACTGAAACTCAAAAATTTTTTTTTAATCGAAGCCATAATTGTGTGAGGTATCTATGGCTAGCTCTTTAAAAATGATATAGAGGTTTCTAATATCATTTTTTTCTAAACTGAATAGTTTGCGCGGGAGACACTCCCAAAGTGGTAAAATGTGTCCCCCCCCCCTGTAACTTCTAAAATAAGAGTATGATAAAACTAAAAAAAATATATGATGTATGTATGTAAACCATGTAAACTACCAACGATAATTGTTGCGACGATTTGAACGAGATCAAGTAAGTAAACTCAAATATATATTTTTCTTAAAAAACATTATTATGTTACTTGCTGCTACGGAACCCTTAATGGGCGAGTCCGACTCGCTCTTGGCCGCTTTTTTTTCGACGTTTTCTAAAAATGTAGCTTATCTAGATCGATTTATCGCCCTCGAAACCCCCTGTATACTAAATTTTATGAAAATCATTGGTGCCGTTTCTGAGATTCAGATTATATATATACATATAAATCCGTAAAAGTATAACCTGAACGTGGAACAGTGGTCTGAATTATGATAGTAATGAAGTATTTTATATCAACCAAGTAGCCAACAAGTTCACCCACATACGCGTATGAGGTAAATGTTCAATTTTCTCAGTCCTGTCTGCTCGGGGTTATCCTATGCGTCTCTCTCAAACTGATACATTTAATGCTCTCAGATGCCCGACGCGATGTGCCTTTTTGAGCTCTCACGTTCCCTTTTCGTCGCCTCTATGACTGCTGAATGAAATTTTGAAACAATTAGTATGCTTAGTTTCCTGGACTGGTCGCAGACTCAAATCCTGTCTTGGATGTTGACTTTTTCCAATTGAAACAACCTTAAACGTCGATTATACTGTAGAGTTTCACGTCTTCTTCCCTCTGGGGTGCTTACCCTTTTCAAATAGTTATCTCTACTTAGAGACAATGGCTCGACATCTGCTCCTATCCTTACACACTTCACGAGCCATGGAGGAACCATGTAAAAATAGTACATGATTTATCGCGATTAGCCGTTTTCCACTATATAATTAAGGTCTATTGTCAATTTTTGCTTTTGAGTCCGTTTTATCCGCGTATAGAGAGAAAAATACGACGTTCAGAGATATGAAGAAGAAGACATTATAAGAACTTCATGTATTCTACTTGACAAGTGTTAGTGACTGTACTTCCAATAACATAAATAAATTAGCACAAACATGTCGGAAATGTCACATTGTCGTGATTATCCTTGGCATAACACTTTCGTATCGAACTGTACGAATTTTAATTAATATAATAATATAATAATTGTTGGCCACGATAATAAGATATGATGGTAATATGATACTGTTTTCTTTTGTACGATATTTTTGATAGGGCACTTCGATATGAGTTCACAGGGATCAATAGTCATTATTTTCGAGTAATAGTCATCATTTTTTGGTATGCGGAAGTGAGTTTAATTATTTGTTACTGCATCACGCTAAAACGACTGAATCAATTTAACTGAAATTTGGCACATATGTCTGGTTAGAAATACACTGAAAATACGATTTTTATCTCGGGAATAAGTATCTACCCAGGCGAGTCGAACCGCAGTCATGACTAGTCTATGTAAATAAATAAAATATAAATGTTATGTTTTGTGCATATGGGTGTAACCTTAGTTTAAGTTCGTGAACGGGTGGAAGCCGGCCTAAGGGGACGGTAGGGCCTCACTTTTTTTGAAATCAGTTTTTCCTCAAAATTTCACGTTCCATGAAAGATATTCGAACTGTTCTAATTTTATCCCATAGTATACATGAATACCAACAACTTTTAATTATAAACCTATAAGATTAAAACTTTAACTAAAAGTGGAGGGGGATAAACCAAAATTTTTCGGGAAAAAAATCATAACTTCTAACCGGTGAACATTCTTGCCGTCGGAAACATCTTTAATCGATAGGCCATTATTAAGTCTAAAATAAATGTCTGAAAAGTTTTTCGCTAAAAGTTACCGTTTTCGAGAAAAAAAAACTGTTTAAAGTCCGTAGTTCTCTATATAAAATAATATTAATTGCTTCACGAAATCTACCTGTGCGTTCCCCCTGCGGGAACGGATTTTTTTAAATTATTGTCTGTCTATAATTCTTTAGGCTTTCAAGCAGGCCGTGGCGGAGGCGTGTCGCCTGCCAACTCACCGACGCGGGATAAAACCCGACCCCACCAGGCGAGGCCGCGGTGGAGGCCAAAGCCTGGGGTTATCCTTCCGAGGGCTTATCCGGGATGCCCGGCAATGGACACTTGGGGAGGACACCGTGTGGTTTTAGCCGGTCCGATTCCGACACGCCCACCCCATCGTTGGCACCGTTGGGGTGAAGCCAGTGAGGGTTTCCACACGTAAAAAAAAAGATTTTAGAATATACTGCTTCCGGGCTGTTTGGCCGTGGTCAATATGAAACCTGTGTTCCAAGTCTACTACTGTCTGTCTTTCTGTATGTTTGTTCCGGCTCCGAAGTGACTACACTAGTGAGTAGTTGGTGTTACAAGCGCAAGTTAGCCTCCTTTAATTTTACAAAAAGCATTAGTGGCGGAGGCAAAAAAAAACTCAATCTAGGTCCACGCGGACGAAGTCGTGGGCACAGCTAGAATAAAATGAATGACATTTCCGTAACCACATATATAGGTTTATTACAATCTGACATAATATCTTCACCGCAGGTGAAAACCTGCTATGATGAGCTCATATATACCTGTTATTGTGTCAAATGTTGACATATACCTACAATGTGACAAGCGCAGAAGTTTTCCGGAAAAGTGACACCTGGCTAGAAAGCGCACTATACACTATAAACATACGGTTGAGTATTGTGTTTATACACGCGTAGTATTATTGTAGGTTTTAAAATTCGTTAAGTGCATATTGGCTTGTTTATGGCTGCAATTCACAACCACTAAAAATCACTACAACTACAAACCTGTTGGATTGTCCGTGTACAGTCCAGTCACTGTGTTTTTTGTTATTGCCAATGCAGTATAGTCAAAGAAGGTGTTGGGCCCCACCAAGATCTATAGTGCCAAGCCGCATGAAAGCTGGTACACCTGCTTTTTGACGGATGATATTCTAGGACAGGCTTCCCTCTCGAGGTTGGGGCGTCGGACGGCATTTGCTCCCGTTAAAGTAAAAATAAGCCAAATCAAGATAAAGAGTAGGAGAGGGGAACGCTGGCTTCAAGAAGTAATCATTGGATTCGACCGGGCTTGGCACTTGGATGAAGAGAAGAATATAGTCAAATAAGAAAAAGCAGGATATAATCAAATGACAAATTGTTGTCTCTGCCTACCGTTGAGTAAGAAAGGTGTTAGTATTATGTATGTAGTACAATCAAGTTTGTGATATTGAATAAGCCCGTATCATTGTCAGCTGAGATACTACTTCCATTTTCGGTAAAACATTCGCTTTGCACTCAGTTCGAAGTTTGTAAATTTGTAGGAAAATGTAGAATATTTTGTAATAATAAAATCAAATATGAGTGAGCCTACTTGTTTCAATTATGTATATATGGTCCTACGCTACTTGCTGAGACTGCGCTCAAACTATTCTCCCGCATATTCGAACACGTAGGCATGTAGCAAGGACTCTGTAATCCAAACTCGCTGCAAGATGTTATCTCGAAGATTTCACTAACATCTAAATTTATGTTTTTTTATTGTCGTCGTGTGCGACCGCTTTCTAAAAGTTCCTGTTTTAAGATTATGAATCTTAATTATATGTAAGAGATTTTGATATAACCCTAGTATGGCGGATCCATCAACTACGAGTAATAATTATAATAATTGTTTGTTTGAAATGCGTTCACCAGAAAATGTCAATTTTAGAAAACAAATTTTGTGTTTAAAAATGTTATATGAAAATTTTGTAAATGTATTAACTATTTAACAGTATTTTATTTAACTTCAATGTTGATAACATTGAAGTTAAATAAAATACTGTAATATTTGCATGACCCTGCAGTAGAAATGAAGGAGTTTACATGTTATATTTAGTAAGATGTATGGGGATGACCGCGGCGACCTCCGAGGCGTGGCGGTAGAGTATTCGACTGCTCGATCGCGGGTTGGATGCCCGCTCAGCGCAAATATTTGTATGCATGAATGTATATATTTGCAAAACAGAAATGCATCAAAATGCAAAGCATGCAAAGTTACATCCAAAGCTAGCACTTCCGAGCTCGGGGTCCGCTCTTTCATTCTTCTCGTCCACGATTGACTTTATTTCGGCTTTTATGGAAATGATTGCCGTCTCAATCCTAACCAGAGTTGCGCCAGAGTCTCGTCCGTCAATCAGCAGGTGTACCGGGTTCCATATCCCCTCCAGGGCCTGTGTGTAAACAGTTAAAGATGAGGTGGGTATGTCGGACCCGACCGACTACTGCATGGTGTTCTGTCACATTTGCCTGTGTGGGTGGGGAACCAGGTATCCAATGGTACAGTGGCATCCCCTCAACCAACCCCTTCCTATCATTACATTCTTAGCCAGTGGATTAGCGGCATAACTAACGGATTTTTTCCTTCATTCATAACAGCGGTAACAATCTTGCCGTACGAATCTGGAGCTCACCTCATGCCAGCGAACCTTTGTTATGTAATGACGGATGCATGCGCGCCTTGCCCTTGGACCACATTCCGCTTAAGGTTCGTCCACAATGCCAAACACAGCGTGTTTTGTGATCAACAGTTACTCGAATTTTGCAATTGTGTAAGTACAGACTGTGTGCACAGGGAACAGATAATATACAGTATATAACTTCTTCATTCCATGGGTGCCCCACCAGACCCACTAAGATTATCCGAGCTTAATTCAAACTCACCTGCTAGCCTGATCCAGCTGCTGATTAAAGGACGAGGTTCTGGCTTAGGCGAAAAGAGTTCTAGAAGAACGATCGGATCGGGACGGGACGGGCTCCAAAGTACAAGCTTTGCATGTAGCTTGGACTAACGCTATGATGTTGATAGAAGAGGTCGTTTATATACGTACCCTTTTCGTCCCGCTGGCTGAGAACCTTCCCCCTGGACACGACCTTCCCTGGACCAGGTGGAAGTCCTTAAACCGACTTTGGAAACAGGTCGGCCAACGTAAAGGAAATCGGCCTAAGTGGGGTTTCCCGGATGATGTAGACCTGCGGTGCGAATGTGGAGTCACTCCATAGTCCATAGCCCATCTATTAACGTGTGCTGCAAGCCCATGTACATGCACATCGGAGGAACTCATGAGCGCCTCTGAGAACGTAATCCAGGTAAACAGCACACTGGGAAATTAAAATTTGAGAGCCATCGATACGATAGAAGAAGATATAATGATGAAATGAGCGGTGTCACTTACTTTGACAAGGAAACTTGGAGAGGTCATCGTTCGCAGTACATGAAATAATTTTGATAAATCATCATCTCAGCGTTTAGTCCCGGTCACATCTGTGCTCTAACCATTTCTGCAAATTCTTCTTTAATAAAAACAGGAAACCTAACTACTTGCCTAAATTAATTTTGCAATGACTGTAATAAATTTCGAAACATACTTTTATCACTTTCTTTACTCAATTAACAGTTTATTACAAACACATTTGGTTTAAAATAAGTGTTATAATTGTCGCGTTTTTACGAATGACAGCAGGCAATAGAAAGTCTAATTATCGAGGTGAATTTAGTAACCCGAGGTAGCCATCTCAAAACCTAAGAAGGCCGTAAGCCAGTAGGGGTGGCCAGTAGGGAGGGAAATGCCTCATGGGTCATTTGAAGACCCGAGACGGCGTGCGTTTTTAGTCGGCTCGAGTCCGACATAACCTACCCCACTGGCGGGCGGGAGAGAGGGTATCCGAGGGGATTTTAACACAAAAAAGTGAATTAAGCAAGTTGGACTCGCCCATTATATAGGACGAAAAATATGCTCCGAACATATTTTCATACACACATCTACCTAACCGGTTCAGTATCAGGCATGAAATAAATTATTTTCATACTGTACGCCATAGCTTCGTATCGCATACCACATAGTGTGCAACAGACTTAACTTCTTATTAAGTTATATTTTTAGCCAGACTTTTTTGAATTAAATTAATTGTATTATAAGTGATGCGAAAACTACACATTCTGAGCATTAGTTTAGTAAATATAAAGCTCCATATGTTTTTTTGTTCATTTGTTTTTAGATTCACGAGTGTATATACCTGGGGTAGGCAAAGGTCTAGTCTCTTTTCGAGAAATTATATTACATTATAATATAGTACAGCATGAAGTTTAGTAGTTAAGTTTTTGGCGCTCGTGGCTGATTGGTAACCGAGGAGGTTAACACATTATCCATCTAATAATAGTTTCAACATAATAATAGCTTCAACATAACAATAAAAGTTTTAACATTATAGCACAATATAGTAATGAGATTGCGATACCCTATACTTTGGGTATCCCAACCACTTAGATCCCACCTGGATCCCACCTAGATCCCACCTAGATCCCACCTAGATCTCACCTAGAACCAGGGATTGAAAACCGGTACCAATTTCGGTTCTGGTTCTACATTTAGATTCTTATAAAAGTTCCTCTTTTCGGTACGGTTCCGGTTCCGGTATCGGTTCCGGTTTGGGTTCCGAAGTACCGGTTCTAAATACCCGTTCCTAGAACATTTAAATCGGATGATGTTATACCGGTTCATTGTCATCCGTTTTAAAGGTTCCTTACGGAAGAGGGAATGTGTGTTCGGAGCAGGGAATGAATAACCGAAATTTTTTGATGTTCGTGCCTCGGCCGAGCCAGACAAAGCAAGTTGTTTTGTCATTTTGCCGCCATTCATGTTTCCGCGTCTACCTTGTTTGTTAACATAATCACAAGTGTGTTGGAACTTTACAACTACATAGATTGTCGCCAAGATGGATAATAAAAGTAAGTAAGGTAAAGGCACCCAATACCGACCCCTTAAAATTGGCACCAAACTCCGACCCATTCATAATCGTCATTCTCTCAATCGTCATTTTAGGCTGTTCTATGAACAGCCTAAAATGTTTTAAGACAAAGAGGTAAGACAAATGTTTTCTTTAGAGAAAATAAAGATGTATTTGTAATGCACACATTCATTACTTGCTTGTGCGTAAACCAGCGACTTCAAATTTTAATTTTATTTTATTTTCAAAATTAATAGTTTCTCGTCGGCCTCCGAAGATCCCGCACATTTCATATAGCTTTAATTTGCCTAAATTTCAATATATAAAAGTGGCGGTGATAGGAGCCATATTCACAATTTTATTCCTAATGCTACCCATGGCACTGTTGGGTTTTTACAAAGTATGTCAATTTCATTTTTTTTTGTTATAAGGCGTCTATTAATAAATAGTGGGCTATACCAATTTAATATCTTAGTATGTCAAGCTTTATAAGATTTATTAGCCTCATATGTTTAGTTGTACCGATAGCTGTGAAAATCAATTTTATTCTTTTGCAAATTGTTTTGATTTTCCTAGGATGTATAGTTGTCAATTGATCTATTTTACGGTTAAAATATGTTTAATAATAAATATTCTTGGTTACTGCAATCATATAACCATATAAATGTACATAAAAGTAATAAAATGACGTAGTAAATATAAATTTTAATGGGTCGGTAACAGGTTTTACGATTTTTCGTAGAAAAATCCTAAAACCTACCCACATGTAATATTGCAGTTCTTAACGTACCTAGATAGAGATAACGTGACACTAATCCTATTTCAATCAGATTATCGGATGAAATGTGTATCATTAGACGCGTATTTAATTGGAGAACACGAAATGGCTATGCTGCCAGGCTAAAAACCTGGTGGGGATACCAAAAACCATTTTGAAAAATCGATGTCTTATATGAGAAGATTACTGTGATGGAATGGAACGCAACAGGCGCTAGGCAGGCTGTCACTTTGACAGTAGTGAGTGGAATGCAAGTTTTGGTTATTCATGAAATAAAATAATATTCAAGATACGGTTGGCGTTTTAATTAATAACTCCTGGATTGCGTGGAATATTATACTGGCGACGAGGCCCATGGATGAGGGAATAACAAAACTAATAGAAACTGGAAAAACATCGTGGATTCAAAATTGCACCAAGGAGAGGTTACTTTTGATTGCTCAAAATTTGGCTCTGCAAATTTCGGAAAATTCAAGTTTAGATGACATCAGGAAAGCCTTGCGAGCTTATGTGAAAGAGAAAACAGAAAAATCTTCACGAAAATCAGAGAAAATGGCTTGATGTTTTCAAAGGAGGGAACTTCAAGACGTTCATTGAACAGTTTACGTTTTTCACGACATTAAACGATATTCCTTCTGAAAAACACGTTGCCTTGTTAATAACCAAGCTGAATAGCGACGTTTATGAAATATTGAAAGGTTTGGTAGCGCCCAAGAAGCCATTGGAATGCAAATTTACGTATTTGGTGGATAAATTGACAGAACATTATCACCCTATCAAAAATGTTCAAGTTGAGAAATCAAAGTTCAGAAATAGAAGACAACAACCAGGGTAGAGTGTGGAGGCTTTCGTGCTTGAATTAAGAAAATTGGCGTCAAATTGCAATTTCACAGATCAAAACGAACAAATAAAGGAACAGTTCTTAGAAGGTGTGTTTCAGGAACAAGTGAAGTTTGAGCTGTTAAAGGAAGGTAACAAGAGCTTAGAGGAGCTAGTCAATTATGCAAAGACAGTAGATTGCGCATACAAATTGTCTTATTCGGAGCCAGCTGAAGTGTTCAAGTACACGGTTTCAAAAGGGTCTCAAAATCCAAACAAAACTTGGCGGAGGCAGCTGGATTGGTCCCAAGGGAAAGCTGATGGCCAGGTTTGCTACTGTTGTGGGAAAAAAGGTCATATGAAGACGTCGTGTACACTACAGTATAAGTATTGCTCGGAGTGCGGTCAACAGGGACACATTTTTCGTATGTGCAACAAAAATAAAAGTGGTAAAAAGGTAAATGTTTTTGAAAAGAAAAGTGAATCTAGTGATGACCGAAGTGATAATGAAACTGAAGTGCTGCATGATTTTAAAAACTTGAACTTGGTGGTGAATTCTGACCAAGACAAGGACTCTGGAGAGGAATATCAAGTGTTTGCTCTCAAGGGCATCAATAAGGTGGATCCAATGAGTTTGACTGTGAAGGTATGTAATGAACCTATAACTTTTGAAATTGATTCAGGATCTGAAGTCAGTACTATAAGTGAAAGTACAAAAAATACCTTTTTCAGTCATTTAGAGCTTTTACAGTCAAAAAATGTATTTACTAACTTTGATCAGACACAGTCAAATAATGAGATTGATAGATTGTTGGAAAATAAAAGGATCGCTCCAATAGAATATAGTGAATGGGGAACACCAGTGGTGCCTGTAATAAAAGGGGACGGCTCAGTGCGTTTGTGTGGAGATTACCGATTAACTCTGAACCCTCACCTCAAAATTGATTATTTTCCATTGCCCAATGTTAATGATATTTTACAGAAAATGCAAGGTAATGAATACTTTACAGAATTAGATCTTCCTGAGGCTTATTTGGTAAAAAGGGTGTTTTAAATATTTGTATTTACCCTATGGTGTAAGTACTGGTGTGGGATCTTTTCAGAGATTGACTACCCAAATGTTGCAAGGTTTAGAGGGAGTAATAATTTACGTTGATTATATGTATATTGTGGCCAAATCATTGAAAGAAAACTATGATAGAACTAAAATTGTACTACAACGCCTTACTGATGCAGGATTAAAAGTAAAGTTAAATAAATGTAAATTTTTCAAAAGGAAAGCAGAGGTTTTTGGGTTTGAAGTGAATGGCAAGGGAGTGAAAGTATTGCCAGGGAAAATTGAGGCGGTTCTGAAAGTCTCTAAACCAAGTAATATCAAAACTCTGAGATCTTTTCTAGGGAAAGTCAATTACTTTAGTAGGTTTCTAAAAGACATGGCTATTACCTTGGAACCACTGTATAAATGTTTAAAAAAGGATAAATTTAATTGGAATACTGAATGTGACAAAGCATTTGTAGACATCAGAAAGGCGTTGACAAATACAAAGGATATGGCTCATTTTAACCCTAACTTACCTGTAATACTTACTTGTGACGCATCAGACTATGGTGTAGCAGCTGTGCTATCGCAGAGATGTGAAAGGGGAATAATAAAACCAGTAGCGTATGCAAGCAAAAAGTTATCTGACACACAGCAGCGTTATTGTACTTTGGATAAAGAAGCTTATGCAATCGTATTTGGTGTATCTAAGTTTTATGAGTACCTATGTGGTAGAAAATTTATCTTGGAAACAGATAATTCAGCATTGACCCATATATTCAATCCCAGTAAGGGAATACCACGAATGGCAGCCAGACGTGTACAACACTGGGCTATATTAATGTCAGCTTTTGACTATGTGATACATCATATAAGTACTCATAATAACTCTGCAGACTGTTTATCTAGATCACCATTAGAGTCAAATAAGTGTAAAAATGATGATATATTGCAGGCCGGTGAGATTAGCATTTTAAATGTATATTCTGTTAATTTGCAAAATGATGGTGTACTTCTTGACTGGAAACTAATTGAAAAGGAGACTAAAAAAGATGTAGTATTGTCAACTGTATTGAGATTGTGCATTGATGGCTGGCTATCAGAAAACTCGTATGGCGACTACCTAAGCCCTTTCTTCAATCGTCGGTTTGAATTAAGTGTTGACAAAGGCTGTTTATTGTGGGGTTATAGAGTTATGGTTCCATATGCATTACAAAATAGAGTGCTTGAACAACTTCACGCTAGTCATTTTGGATCCACCCGAATGAAGGAATTGGCGCGCTCATACATTTGGTGGCCAGGATTGGATGATAATATAATGAGCATAACTCAAAATTGTCTGGTTTGCTTATAAAACAGGAAAGATAATAATAGTATATATACCATTGCATGTCTGGCCTACCATACCAATTCCACCGCATACATGCGGATTTCTTGGGTCCCTTTATGGGTAAATATTATTTAGCTATCATCGATAGCTACACGAAATGGCCTGAGGTCTTTCAGGTACCTAACATAACAGCTCATACAACCATAAGGATGTTTAAGGGTGTATACATGAGATTTGGATATCCATTACAACTAGTTACAGATAATGGACCTACTTGGACTAGTAATGAATTTGTGGAATTCTGTAAAACAGTAGGAGTGAAATTGACCTATACGTCTCTATATCACCCAGCAACCAATGGGTTGGCTGAACGTTTTGTGTACACTTTCAAACACCATATCACAAAAATAGTGGAAAGTGGACATAACTTAGAGTATGCCTTAAATTTGTTTTTGCTTGACTACAGGTCAACAGTCCATAAAACCACTGAAACTCCAGCGAAATTAATGCTCGGCAGAGAGTTAAGGGGGAGATTAAATCTATTAAGGCCTGCTCCAACACTAGACAAAATTCAAGAACAGCAAGCAAAACAGGCAAAAAACTTTAAGGGGAAGAGGAATGTCAATTTTGCTAAGGGGGAGAAGGTAATGGTTAGGATGTATCATAAGGGCAAGAAATGGGTACCAGGGGAAATAGGTGATGTGATAATGCGGGGTGTCAGTTATGAGGTAAGGGTAGAAGCAAGAATTATTAAAAGACATGCTGACCAGCTGTTAAAATTTGTTACTGATTAGTAATTAGTTATAGATGTGTAGAATTAAGTACAACGTTTTAAATTATGTGTGGTGGGGGAAAGTGTGATGGAATGGAAAGCAACACGCGCTAGGCAGGCTGTCACTTTGACAGTAGTGAGTGGAATGCAAGTTTTGGTTATTCATAAAATAAAATAATATTCAAGATACGGTCGGCGTTTTAATTAATAACTCCTGGATTGCGTGGAATATTATAATTACCATGCTCATTTATGAAAGATCTTCAAATTGTGTGTATGAACTGCCACTGCTGCCATTTCTAAATACTGGCGAAAGTGATGGCAGCACATACGGTAACATAATGTTACATCAATGTGTCTATCGATCGTTGAGAATGTTTGTACGATAGCACCTTATTGCGACTTATAATTATTGCTGCCATCACTTTCGCCAGTGTTTAAAAATACACTGAATTTTAATGATCTTGTACATGAGCCTGGTTTTTCAGGTAATCTCATTATACAAAACATCGAATTTTTTTAGCTTGTTAAAATTGATTTTCCGTATTACCACCAGGTTTTTAGCCTGGCAGCATAGCCATTTCGTATTCTCCCACTAAAGACGCGACTAATAATATATATATATCATCTAGTAATGTGATCGAACTAGGATTGATATCATGGGCTCTGATACTATGATTCTATAGTAAATTAGTTCGAAGCACGAGCGTTCATTTGTTTAGTAATAGTAGATTTTTACTGGTTTTTTTTTCTTATCATGGTACAGTCGGCAAAGGAGACAAGTACACACCTTTCCATACAAATTTATATGAAAAGGTGTACTTATCTCTTTTGCCCGCTGTAGCCACATACATATTCAGTTTACACATACTTTAACTTTTTAAGAACTGGTAATTAAAATAATGTTGTTTTTTCTAATAATACCTAATGATAATCTAATTAAACATTAAGAAGCATTTTATTTAAATTGAATTGTTTCATTTATTTAGCAGTCGGTAATAGGTGCCACAAAATCGGTATTAGGGTTTTTACACATGCATGGGGGGTCGGTGATAGGGCTCGAGCCCATTTCATAAATAAATATTTTTATTTTATTTTCCTTTTATGCTTGCTAGTTATTTCTATAATCGAGTAAAAAGATCATTCATTTCAGCACCTGAAAAATAATTTTAAAAAAAAATCTAGTTATTGAACATGTGCTTATTTTTTGTATGTCAAGATGAGCATGGCTTAAACTGGCGGTATTTATTAGGTGCCTTTACCTTACGCGTATATGCGTTAACGTAAAGTTTTACTTCATTCGTGGGGTCCAAAGTACACTCTTTTTATTTTTGTAATAAATACAGTTCAAAATGACTTGTGCAGCTAAACAGTGTTTTAATAATACATTGTTTGTGGTTGCGTTCATTCGGCGACATTCGGCAGTAGCCTAAGCCTAAGTTACTCCTTATTAGATCAGCTACCTGCCAATAAAAGTCCCGTCAAGTCCAGCCATTTCAGAGATTAGCCGGAACAAACAGACAGACAAAAATTGTATTAAAAGTTATATTTGTGTATGTACCGTATATATATTCATATACATATGTAGTAATAAACGTTTATTTCAATATTACAAACAGACACTCCAATTTTATTTATATGTATAGTTACGTAATTTTAAATCAATAATTTTAACGACTGGCGCGCGCGTTGGTGACAAAAGATCCACCAAACACTAATACAAATGTGATTTCCTACTCCCCTTCCCTCTCCTCACACTCCGCAGCGCGCTGCATCGCGCCTGTCACCCGACCGCACCTCAAAAAACAAGTTAAGACTCGCTTTGCCAAAGAACCGGTAAAATAAAGGTTCTTAAATGTTCCAATTTAGGTTCTGGTTCCTGTTTCGGTATAGGTACCGGAACCCTAAAATACCGGTATTTTAACGGTATTTTGGAACCGTTTTCAATCCCTGCCTAGAACCCACCTAAATCCCACCTAGATTCCACCTAGAGCCCACCTAGAGCCCACCTAGATCCCACCTAGATCTTCGAAACCAAATCCACTTCTCCTGGAAGCCGGTAAAGAATAAAATAAAGAGTCGGAAAGCTTACCTTTCGTTCCCAAGTAAGCGTTGGCAGCTTATAGGTTAAAGAGTCGGCCTTACGAGTGAGAGGTCCTGGGTTCGAATCCTGGCCATTATACCGACGTGAACCCACTCTTAATACAAGCAATTTAGCTGAGCTGAAGGGGTTACCGGGTATAGGTACTAGTAATTTCTATTACTAGCACTGTTACTAGCACTTTCTTAAAAAAAAGTACAAGCTTTATATGCAACAGTGACTTAAACTATGATGGTTGTCGTTAATAACATAATGAGGTATTTCCGAAGTACATACACAGCGTGTAAACGCAATAAATAGTTACATGTGAACTACGCTTTATAATTACACCTATGTAATTCGTTATTCAACTGCGTGTTACATAAATCTCACTAGAATATGATAACCTTCCAAATTAGTATAAATAATACTTACAAAGCCATAATACTACTAATAATAATTTTTTTTTTTTTTTTTTTTTTTTTTTTTTGTACGACATTCTACATAGCGCTTTCTAGACCCAAAGTAAGCATAGTTTAACTAGCTTGTGTTATGGGTTCCAGACTGCGGATAAACATACTTATATACTTCTTTTTTTTTTTTGTAAATACATACGTATTATACATAGAAACACCCAGACCAATGCAAAATATTATTACTATTATTCAATTTCGACGGTTAGCAAATAACTAATTATAGGCGATGATAATGTCTAAATTTAAAAAACTGTCTGCCGCAGCTGTGCCCCCGCTGTCGTTCGGTTCTATTCGAGCGGCTATCCACCTCATCGGTTGCCACCCACATGGTATTTATTGAGCTGAGCGTAGCGAAGCTCATATACGTGGCTAAGCCTATCTTCACCAAATTTACCATGGTGATAGTGTAGACACTGCTGAGTGTTTAGAGGGGTCAACTGTTTAAATACAATGTACCATTGAGGAATAATCATCGAAAAACAGTTTCACGAGCGCGCGGCCTTAGCTATGCGCGCGACCGTAGTAAGATGCCTTATTTTTCAAGTAAGAGTCCTGCTCGCTCAGCTCAATTTATTTCAGTCGCAACCTGCACTGAATTCCTAGTTTATTTGTATCGAAGGTATAGACTTTGATGACCTCTGTGGCATAGCGGTAGTGCGTTCGACTGCTAAGTCAGAGGTCGCGGGTTCGATTCCCGCTCAGTGCTAATATATATTTGCATTGGTCTGGGTGTTTCTATGTATAATATGTATTTACTTCCAAAAAAAAAGTATTTAAGTTTGTTTATCCGCATTTTAGAACCCATATGACAAGCTCTGCTTAGTTTGGGTCTAGATGGCGTTGTGAACTTTGTCCTACAAGACGTATTTATTTTATTTATTTATAGATAAATAGATGATCTACTTTTGACACACTTTAGGCGTGAAGGGCCCTGTTAACACCTTTGGGGCCCAAACCAACCCCACATGCTCGTTGGTGCATCTACTAAATAACGGACGAGGCTTTTCTTTCGGGCTTGGGAGGTCAGGCGGCAATTTCTCTCGGAAAAGCCAATATATCAATCAAAAACTACAAGCGGACCTTATATAAAGCGGCGATAGCCCAGTGGCGTACGTAACGGACTACGGAGACGAGGTCTCGAGTTCGATCCCCAGTCGCCCCGGGCACAGGGGCGTATTTGACGGAGAGAGCCGTCATCTACCCAACCGTGACCGGTCTCGGTCGGCGTGAAATGTCGTGCGGTGTTCCACAGGGATCGGTCCTGGGGCCGCTCCTGTGGAACATCGGATACGACTGGGTGCTGCGCGGTGAGCTCGTAGGCGGTGCCGCCGTCACGTGCTACGCGGACGAAACGCTCGTGACGGCGTGCGGGGCGACGTACCGCGAAGCGACCCGAAAGGCCACGACCGCGGTTGCCCAAGTCGTTAGGCGGATCCGGCGGCTGGGTCTCGAGGTTGCCCTGCATAAAACCGAGGCCCTGTTCTTCCATGGGCCTCGGAGCAAGCCACCCGAGGGATCCAGTCTCATCGTGGGAGGAAATCGCATCGGCATCAAGCCCCAAATGAAATATTTGGGGCTCGTGCTCGACGGCCGATGGGACTTCGGAGAGCACATCCGAAGTCTGGCCCCCAAATTGAAGGGCACAGCTCTTGCTCTGGCTCGGCTGTTGCCCAACATGAGGGGGCCCGATGACTCCTGCAGGAGACTCTACGCGGGGATCGTGCGGTCCATGGCCCTGTATGGGGGCCCAATATGGGCGGAGGCCCTGAGGACCAGAACTGTGCAGATGCTGCGCGCTCCGCAGCGAGTTCTGGCCATCAGGGTCATCCGAGGGTACCGCACGATCTCCTTCGAGGCGGCGAGTCTCCTTGCCGGAACTCCGCCATGGGTTCTGGAAGCGAGAGCCCTTTCGCAACTGTACCAGTGGCGAAAGGAGGCGCGGGAGCAGGGATGGAACCCCGAGCCTCGAGAAATCGAGGCCGTGCAGTCCCAGCTCCGCCAGGTCATCGTGGTGGAGTGGAAGGAACGACTTGGGCGACCAAGCGCAGGGCACGCCGCAATAGCGGCGGTAAGGCCCATCATGGAGGATTGGCTGGAGAGGCGACACGGAAGCCTCTCGTACCGACTGACGCAGGTGATCTCCGGGAAGGGGTGCTTCGGGGACCACCTGCGTCGGATCAGGAAGGAGCCAACGCCTGAGTGTCATCACTGCGACGCGAGCGAGGACTGCACAGGGCTGCACACGCTGGCGGACTGCCCGGCGTGGGAGGCGCCGAGGCGTGACCTCGTGGCAGCCATCGGGGTGGGAGTCCTCTCGCCCGGCAGCATGGTTGCGGTAATGGTGCGGAGCGCGAGCGCGTGGGCCGCCGCCGCCTCCTTCTGCGAGCATGTAATGCACATGCACATGTAAGGCACACATCTCTGACTTTTCGTAGTTATGTGTGCATTAATAAATGTTAATTATCGCTCGCTTAATAATGTGCCCGATAGATGGCAATAGGCTCGCCCCCTATTACATTGGGACCTTAACATAACTGGCGAATCGTGGGTGTGTAATACACCTCTGCCTACCCCTTCGGGGATACAGGCGTGAAGTTATGTTATGTTATGAGCTCCGAAGTTCATAGTACAACTGGCAAATCACTACACTACACTAAATACACACCACACTGACCTATTATGAGGTCAAAAGTATAGATACAAGCAAGGGAACCTATAATTTTGTAAGGTACATTCTTTTCCGTGTAGGGGTGCGAGGGAAATGCTTTATTTGCAACCTTACACCCCGGCGTCTGAAGACCCGAGACGGCGTGCGGTTTTAGCCGGTTCAAGCCAGACATAACCGCCCTCGCTAGCCGGCGAAAGGGTATCCGATGGGATTTCCGCACAAAAAAGGGGCCATTTTTTCCCGTCTTACTTGTCGTATAGTTATTTTTTTGTGTTTGGTTGCTTATGTTTAGCAATTGTTAAGTGTGTGTGTATTTAATAAATGTATTTTCTTTTTCTTTTATTTTTCTTCTTTTTCACTAGTAGGATGATGATGAGATGGTCTACTTATGAATTATGTCGGATAATAGGAAGTTACGCACGAGAAGTAGCGATTGTGTTGATAATGTTGCCAGTAAAAAATCGGAAGATATTATTGTATGTGTTACGTTGTTGTTACGACAATTTGTCATAACACTAGTGAGGTATTGTAAGATATCTGTATGACATTCTTAGATTTTTCTAAGGAAATACGACTTCCATCCCAGTTCCGATAATAGGTGTGCGTAGGTACTCGCTTAATAGAACTCTCCCGGCCTGCCGAGCCCGCAACAAGCTCGGCGCGCTCCGCAGGGGACACAGGCGCCGGAGGTCGCTTAACGACCTCCGTCCTCCATGAGCGCAGGCCTGGGGGTGGCAGGTGAGGCCGCCTGTCCCCCAGCAAAAGCAGGCTGGGACGGCGGGGCGACTAGAACCCCTCCCCCAAATCCGGGCAAGACGGGGCCATCGTGGTTCCCAAACCCGAGGGGGCCATCCCGAAACCGGAGATGGCCCAGGTTCAGTCGGGGTGCGAAGGATATGCTTTACGGGCAACTTTACACCCCGGCGTCTGAAGACCCGAGACGGCGTGCGGTTTTAGTCGGTTCAGTAGTAGTAGGTAGTCGGTTCAGTAGTAATAGTAGGTTAGAACCCTTTTTATTTCGTGCGGAAATCCCCTCGGATACCCCCCGCCAGCCAGTGGGGGGCGGTTATGTTGGGCTTGAAACGACTAAAACCGCACGCCGTCTCGGGTCTTCAGACGCCGGGGTGTAAGGTTGGCCATAGAACATATCCCTCGCACCCCAACTGACCCTGGGCCATCTCCGGTTTCGAGATGGCCCCCTCGGCTTGATCTAAGAGTTGATCACATCAAAAATAAAACACTACTATTTCGTTGATTTATCTTGCTTCTTACTTAATTCTACTTCCTACTAATATTATAAATGTGATAGTTTGGATATATGGATGTACTGGATGTTTGTTACTCTTACACGCAAAATCGGCTGAACGAATCTGGGTAAAGTTTAGCACAGGGATAGATTACAGTCTGGAATAATACATAGCCTACTTTTATCTCTGGAGTAGAGCTTTTTTCATTTTATTAATAGCTATAGCCTATTCTAGGGTACTGAAGGAAAACATTGTAAGAAAGTAAAATAGACCACAAAAATCCCACTGAGTTTCTATCCGAAGTATTCTCAGGACAGGAGCCCAATTCAGTTAATAATAATTATGAATGAATTGATGCTGTCTGCCACTGTTGTTAAACTCTTATCACTATTTTCTATTCTGCGTAATATTTTTTTTGCGAATGACGGCGTGGTAGAATTATTACGATCTCACCACACACCTCTCTGTCTACCCCGTTCCGTTCTCTCACACGTCATGACGCAACGAATTATTGCTCATTTGTCTCCATGACGAGGTCAGAAGACACAACAATAGGTCTCAATGAGAATTGTCACAATCCTAGTGTTATACTAACCATTGTCACTGTAACGTCGTCGCTCCATTACAAGTTAAATTGTGCAACGCTAATATATGGGACCTTCAGGAAATCGATCAAATATGAAACACCATTATATCTGTCCTTTTGATTCAAAGCTGAGACTTTGTTGACCTCATTTCTATCCATAATGTGTGTGGCGTGGCAGTATAGCGTTTGACTGCTGTGTCAAGGGTTGGGGAGGACGCCGTGTGGTTTTAACCGGTCCGATTCCGACATACCCATCTCATCCTTGGCACCGAAACCCCCACAGGCTCCTCGCCTCGGTTTCCACATAAAAAAAGGGTTCGATGAAAAATTATATATAATGACGATGATGGTGTTTCCAGACGATTATAATGATGCTGGATGCGGCAAGCTGAAGACAGGGCGCTATGGCGCTCATTAGGGGAGACCTATGTCCAGCAGTGGACTAGATGATGATGATGATGATGATGATAATGGTGCTAATTCTGTTGTCCAAAAATTACCTCTTTAAGCGGGGCGTGAAAAAACATCTGTTGAGGCCGTCTAGGTAGGGGCCACCATTCTAGGGGTAATCTCTAGAAATGGTGGCCACTACTTTTTGGACTTTACCTCAGCTTACCATCAGGCGGGGTACAGTCAATTGGACGGACTAAATATAAAAAAAAAAAAAAAAAAAAAAAAATTATGAGACTTTCAACTATACATAAAATTACAATCATAAAGATATACAAGTTGAATTCCTGAGACGAGCTCAACCGAATACAAGGGATTTTCGATTTTGGGTTTTTTTTTTTGCGATTTTTTTATTTTTCTTTATCTTGCAATGGTTCACCCCAGCACGAATCTATTACCGAAAACAGCAACTCGATAGCTCATCTCCTTCATACCCAAAACCGTGACAGAAAACTTTCAACGACGACGTCGACGTCGTCGACGTCGTCGTTGAAAGTTGTCACTGTAACGTCGTCGCTCCATTACAAGTTAAATTGTGCAACGCTAATATATGGGACCTTCAGGAAATCGATCAAATATGAAACACCATTATATCTGTCCTTTTGATTCAAAGCTGAGACTTTGTTGACCTCATTTCTATCCATAATGTGTGTGGCGTGGCAGTATAGCGTTTGACTGCTGTGTCAAGGGTTGGGGAGGACGCCGTGTGGTTTTAACCGGTCCGATTCCGACATACCCATCTCATCCTTGGCACCGAAACCCCCACAGGCTCCTCGCCTCGGTTTCCACATAAAAAAAGGGTTCGATGAAAAATTATATATAATGACGATGATGGTGTTTCCAGACGATTATAATGATGCTGGATGCGGCAAGCTGAAGACAGGGCGCTATGGCGCTCATTAGGGGAGACCTATGTCCAGCAGTGGACTAGATGATGATGATGATGATAATGGTGCTAATTCTGTTGTCCAAAAATTACCTCTTTAAGCGGGGCGTGAAAAAACATCTGTTGAGGCCGTCTAGGTAGGGGCCACCATTCTAGGGGTAATCTCTAGAAATGGTGGCCACTACTTTTTGGACTTTACCTCAGCTTACCATCAGGCGGGGTACAGTCAATTGGACGGACTAAATATAAAAAAAAAAAAAAAAAAAAAATTATGAGACTTTCAACTATACATAAAATTACAATCATAAAGATATACAAGTTGAATTCCTGAGACGAGCTCAACCGAATACAAGGGATTTTCGATTTTGGGTTTTTTTTTTTGCGATTTTTTTATTTTTCTTTATCTTGCAATGGTTCACCCCAGCACGAATCTATTACCGAAAACAGCAACTCGATAGCTCATCTCCTTCATACCCAAAACCGTGACAGAAAACTTTCAACGACGACGTCGACGACGTCGACGTCGACGACAACTCGATAGCAATAGGGCTTTTCTGAAGAAAATCCCTAAAAAGGCGCAATTTGTACTTTTGCCATGGTAAATTTTAAAAAATTAAAAAAAATATTTTTTAACTTGTTTTTTTTTACACTTTACAATTTTTGTAAAACATGATTTTTGAAAAAAAAAATTTTCTTTTTACGTTTCTAATTATCTGATAAGCGAATAATCCGTGTCATAGTATGGGAACCGCAAAAGTACAAATTGTTAACAATTTAAAAAAAAAAATTTACTTCTTTTTAGTATGTATATTACTTATGTTTTATAGATTATGTAACGCAAATTTCATATTAGTTTAAAGTTTTGAAATATCCTTAAAAATGACGATATAAATATATAAAATAAATAAAGAAATTTTCTAGGACATTTTACACAACGCTATCTAGACCCAAAGTAAGCATAAATAAATAATCAAATAAATAAATAAATACACACGTTACCACCCGGTATATTATGTGGCAGCCATCTGGCGGATAACAGCTAGCCGTTCTTTTTGGTCAATAAAAAAAAAAAAAAAAAAAAAAAGTAGTTGAGTGAAACCTTTACCCAAATGGCTGACCGTCATGCAGCCTTTTTGTTAAATTGGGCTGACTGATAGATTACTTGGTTATTTATCTATCTGACTTAGCGAGCGATGTCGATGGAGCGTCACTTTCGCTCCTAGCATTGCCAGACTGTAGTCTAGTAGTGATTTCCAACCAGGCCCCTTGCAATCCAAGGGTATCAACAGCTAACTTACGCACGGGTAACGAAAAGACGATTCGTGCGTACTGTCCTTAAGAGTGCTACGTCACAAAAAAAATAGTACCTAATTGGTGAAACCAAGAAATTTTATACTTCCTCGTATGCAACCAAGCGAAACCTTTTATTTGAAGTATAAACATTTTTTTTTTACATTTTATCATTCTCCATCTTTGTTGCCGAATTTTCCGTTTCCGTGCACCTTTCCTCATTTCATTTTACCTCTTTTTATTTCAATATCTCTTCATAGCCAACAGAAGCGCTATGAGGATGATGATGAAAGTCATTACAGTAAAAGCTAGTAAGTAAGTTGATATATTTAGTACCTTTTTTTTCTTTTTTCGTGCGGAAATCCCTTCGGATACCCCCCCGCCGGCCAGCTGGGGTGGTTATGTCGGGCTTGAAACGACTAAAACCGCACGCCGTCTCGGGTCTTAAGACACCGGGGTGTAAGGTTGCCCATAGAGCATATCCCTCGCACCCCGACTGACCCTGGGCCATCTCCGGTTTCGAGGCCCCCCTCGGGCTTGGGAACCACGGAAACAATGCAAATACATACTTTGAAGTCTCTACGACACTAGGAATTAAGCTCGCAGCACACAAATTCATTTCTACACGTGTCGCGTTTATTTGTGCTAATATAATTCAGCGTTAGGTAAACTTAGGGGAAAACCATGATATTAGTGTCCTCGCGTGACAAGCAATGGAGGCTTAACTTTCGTTGGTAGGCCGATGTGTTATTCAAGAAGTGAGTCAGATTAACTCGACGCTTTCATTTGCGCAGACAGAATACAAAGATGGTGCAGATTAGGACGGTGTATTGACCTTATTGTGACAAAAGTATGCTTGATATGGTCGAAAGTTTACGCGCATGTTACAGATATTTTAATGAAATTTTGAAGCAATTAGTTAACTTTTCCTATAGATTTTTAGATCCAAACAAAAACATTGGTGAAAAATACTGGTGGTATAAATTTGATTACACAAATTTGTCACAAAATTCGGCCGGGTGGGTACCACCGTGCACGATTGCGAAAAACCCTCCATAGTAATCCAATTTCGGTTTGATTGCGTTCAGGGGTCAGCAAGTGCATAGCCGGGCAGGAGGATTGTGGTCGCAGCACTAGTGGGACCGGTGGGTGTCACGCGGTGCTGCGACGACAATCCTCTTCTGATGAGGCCGTCAAGCTGAGTGCCACCATTGTTAACATTGTACGTGTATGTAATGGTGACCCTCTTTCCTGAGACTTTACCTTCAGCTTACCATCAGGCGACGTGAAGTCAATTTGACGTGTCCTAAATATTAAAAAAAGACATCATCCAGGACAGGATTTCAATCCGCGACCAGTCTTTTTCTAGAGGTAATACTCTGACCAACTGAGTTACCTGGGTATGTTTTGGATATTCAAAATTCTCCTATAAATACTTGCATATTCTTTTATCTTGGTTTTTACGGAAGCGACCGTCTTGCAACGAAACCGCTTTCATTTTTAGCTAAGTACAGCAAAACCGAAATAAAAGGGTTCTATTTACCTGTATGTATATGTATTGTATGTATGTATTGTGTGTATGTATTGTATAGGTATGTATGTTCCCTTGAAATTACTAAACGGCTGAACCGATTTTTCGAGGCCGTCGGAACCGTGTTAATAAGATTTCACCGGTCCAACGTATATGCTCTATTTAAAATACGACAGTCGAGTTACAGAGATCATGAGTCACAATTCTAACAAATAATGATGTAAGTATATGTCAATGCTGCGTAGACGCAGACTGTACCACCCACTGTAAGTAGAAATGTCAATGTCGATATTTGATATTATTATCGAACGCATTGGTAAATGTCTGTCCATTATATTGTACTGGCCTATGAACTAATATGTAGGTACACCTATAAACAAATGTTAAGGTGAACGTTGACTTGTGCGAATGTTCGTACTGCATTTAATATAAAGTTTTGATTTGACCCTTTGAACGTCGGGAAGAGTGAGAGTCCAGCTTTTTTATGTAGGGCGCGTCAATATGACTTCACCTCACCTGATGGTAAGCTAAAGGTTAAGTCACCAATATACAATGGTGGACCTTAGCTTGACGGCCTGATCATATGCTCTTTTACACTCCGCTTCAAGGACCCGGGACTGTGGGAGAATGAACACGTGTGCTGGTAAAGAATTCCAATCCTATATGGTTGTGCGGCAAAGAAAAGAGGTACCGAAACGCTTCGTTCTTGATGGAATTGTTGCACCGTATTAGGGTGACACTCAGCCCTGCACGTGTTGTTCTATACCCTCTGGTGGGATTAATTGGAAGAGGTCATCGGACCACTCGCCATGGTAGAGGCGGAAAAACCCATATACCCAAACATAGACCAAAGTAGGGGCCCAGAAAGGCGCGGCTTACGTAGCTAGCCTCCTCTAAATCTGTGGGTTTGACCTATTATAAATTTCTTTGTATTATCAAATCGATAAATAAGTATTATGAAATGACAATAAGCGGCCAATAAACGCCTACGAATGTTTATTAATACTAAAGTTTATTTGCTTGTTTGCTTGAGTATTCGGTATTTCGGTACTATTGCAAGCGCTAACTAGCGGTGATAGCCCAATGGCGTACGTAAGGACTGGGCACACATCTCTGACTTTTCGCAGTTATATGTGCATTAATAAATGTTAATTTCCGCTCGCTTAATTATGTGCCCGGTAGATGGCAATAGGCTCGCCCCCTATTACATTGGGACCTTAACATAACTGGCGAATCGTGGGTGTGTAATACACTACTGCCTACTCCGAGGATACAGGCGTGAAGTTATGTTATGTTACGTGCAAGCGCCACTAACTCCTTCGATTTACGTCGATCGATAAATTTCGATGCGGGTTACAAGATAGTTTAACTTTCCCTGGTACTTTCCGAGTACCATCGGGAATACAGGTGAGATGAGTCCCATTAAAAAATATGTCTAATACTCCATCTGTTAGACGTAGAGATTGTGTGGTTTTTGTCGATTTAACTTCTCATTTGAAACACAGCGATGGTAACCGAAGGCTCCACAAGTCCACGCGAAAAAAAGAAGGTCAAATAATAGTGGTAGTTAGTAATTATGTTAAAATATAAAACCGGATAGGATAAAATTGATGAATTATGCTAACTCGTTAGTTTATGATACAATATATAAAAATCATAAACGTTTTTTAGCGCAATTAATTATAATTTAATTTAATAATAAAATTGTTTCACAAGGTGTTCCGACACATGCCTTTTCAAGGCATATACCCCAATAAGGAAGCCCCTAGGAACCCCGGTATACAGACGATCCTAAATTAGTGGCCCCTACCTTGACGGCTGAAAGGAGAGAGAGTAATCTCTCTCCTATCTTGGACATCGCTTAACTCGGCTTTTATGGGCCACCTGATCCTCAAACCCTGAGAAGCAAGCCAGCGCCCCTTTTGGGTTGGGAGATCAGACAGCAGGCGCTCTTATAAAAGCCATGTAAGCCAAAACTAAAGGAGGAGAACTGGGAACCACGCTATGATGATGATGATGATGAATTCTGGTTTCTTTATCCCTTCGTGTCTTACACAGTACTATGGTGGGTGATAAATCAGGGTATATGAAAATGACGGGCAGTAAGTCACTCTAATGTTGCCAGCAGTCATTGGCCAACGGCCATCAGCATATTAAAGAAATTTTTTCTTTCCAGCTCCTGTTCACATTGTCGCCAGGCGACGGCTACAACTGTCCCTACGGTCAGAATTGCGCGCTAGAACCTGCTCCACCAGGCAGAACGCCCGGTTGTGCCCGTCCGGGCCTCACTTACTGCGTTCATCCGGACCCATATCCTGAGTAAGTTCTCTCTTAACAGACTTAGAGTAGGTTAAATCAGCAAAAGTTTTTTATGCACTTATGGAAACAGCCAACTGAATTTTGTGACTTGAAGTGAAAAATCATCGTTAATTCCGGTCACATACGAGGTTTTCACTGGAGTCCGAGACTTGCACTGGCTATATCGAAGTCGAACCGACTACCGCTGTAAAGTGTTTCTACACGTGCCTTTTCCAGGGACTAGGATACTATACCTTAATAACGAAGCAACTATTTTTTTTACATAAATAAAGACTGCGGATAACTATACTTAAATACATTGTTACACTAGAAACACCCACACCTATGCAAATAGACATATTCATGAATACAAACGACGTGGCAGTCGAACGCTCTACCGCCACGCCACGGAGATCATCGAACCCCAGTAGACTTGGTAACACAAGTGGTCACGCCGTGAAATACGGGGGCAATCTCAATCCGTCCTGGTAACCGTGTGTATGGGAGCCACCTAAGGTCTTCGGGACTCGTGCCGACCTCACCTAAAAGTCGGTATACCTGCTGATTGACAGACGAGGCTCTGGCATAGGCTTTCCTCTCGGCGTTGGAGGATCAGCTTACTTTTACGGGCAAACGTCAAACCAGGACAAGCCAAAGTTAAGTAAGGCCAAAAATGAAGTGAAAAACTAAGCGGGCGGACTTCGAGCTCCAAAGTGCAAGCTTTGGATGAAACCAGGATTGACCCTGAAGAAGAGTCTTCCTAGTAACCACTTACTGTGTGGAACTCCGAGAGTGCCGACAGAAGTGAAAAATTGAACAATTACGTTTGATTTTTTGAATCGTCATCATCCCTTTATTCCTCCCGCCCTATCTTCCGTCCGACCTCCCTCCCTCCCTATCTACCTTCTTTCCTAGTCTTTCCCTAACTCTCTCCTTCCCTACCGTTCGGGAGGACGGTAGGGAAGGTAGGTAGAGAGGGATCTCTACCTATCTTCCTTCCTCCCTCCATTCATTCATCCATCCAACCTTCCAAACCGGAAGGACGGGACGTGTCGATGACGCGAGTTCTATGATTTTTCTTCACCCAAAAAAGTACTCATATGGAAAGTGCTCAACGCCTAAAGAAGTTTTCACTTCAAAAATCTCTAATAAGTCTTCTCTGATTTTCCAGAAAAATTATCCTGCAACTAATAGAAGCAGGGCAGTACGACATAAGTACTCTTCTCTCAGACGAGAGCAGAGAAGAGTTCTCGCAGCACAAGAAGAATGATTACCCGTATGACTACGGCCCCAACTCACTCCCGCACGTCGACCAGATTTCGCTGGTAAACGACCCTTACACGAAGAACCATTACAATACAAAATTTCATACGAGATATAATCATGGTAATTACTCTTCTCTTATATCCTACTAATATTATAAATGTGAAGGTTTTAGAGGAAGAATTGATTGTGTGTGTGGATGGTTGTTACTCTCTCACGCAAAAACGATTGAACGGATCTGGATGAAACATGATACAGAGACACACAGAGGTACACAGGCCGACGTGTGGCTTAAGGCACTTTTTGAGGCATGGAGGGGGTAGCAATGTAGCATGGTCACCCATCCTAAGTGTTAAGGACCGTGGTTCGTAACAGACTATGACCTGATAAGGTTCCAAATAGACTGCCACTACTTCGCGGTCGCCTTCAGTGGACTGTATTTGATGGATGTTGAGTCGAAGAATGAAACACTTGGATGGGTGGACTTCATTGACGTCAGTGAGGCATCGGATGTACTTGGCCCAGCACTACTCTTGATCTACTACTTCCTGTTGAGCTTCCTAGTTCCTTGAGAGACTCTTGTTGTCTACTTGTTGCTCCATGTCCATTTCCATTGTTCAATTGCCCAATTGCCCAATGCCCAATATTTTCCTAACAAATGGTCCCTGCTTTTATAGTCTTTTGTAGTGCTGGCCCGCGATCCAAATTACCTCACCTCCGCATTTCCATTTATTTATAGAACTTACGTTTTACATATCAATCACATAGCATATATGTACATTGGTAGCAATAAGACTTGCACGACGATAGGTACTTACATCTGTACCGTGCGACGTCGGGTTACTGAATGACGGGCGGATTGACCCCTCAGGCTTATATATGGGCCTTGCCTCCCGCGAGCTACTATATAATAAAATGGCACCAGCCGGGGGAGCGCATATTCGCTTCTTACGGCGTGGGAGGCAGTCGCGGGGTGTAATTAAACTTACATACTAATATACAAAGTCGTATTTCCTATTTATACGAAGTTATGTTAGATTCTGAGTAATGCATTTACGTAATTATATTTGCAATTATGCTTTTCGGGGAATGTACTTTCTTTATTAAAATTGGCTCTAACATACTTAATTACTCAGAAAACTAACTCCTAACAGTAGTAAGCTATTTATCTTAGCTTAATATCAAAGTTATTACATAATTACGTTTTAATTTACGTAAACCTAACTTTTTCATAATTTATTCATTATATTCACGCTTACTTAATCTACGTGTCACTGGCACATGTGTCTATAGTCTATTTGTGTCGTGCACATTCTCCCGCCGTCGCTGACCCTGGTTCGTCTGCGAGCTCCGTTGGTAGCACGACGATCTTCTTCGTAGGCCTCCTCAGCACGTGTCCGCTGCTGGTGGTGACGTTCACGACTCGTACCTCGCCGTCGGCTCCTGGGAACACCCGGCTGACGCGTCCTCGCGGCCAGGGGTTGCGCGGCAGATTAGAATCGCAGATGATGACGACGTCCCCGACCTTCGGGGCGACGCCGGTGCTGGTGGGCTCCCGCCGGTGTTGCAATAGGGGAAGGTACTCCTTCACCCACCTCCACCAGAAGATGTCAGCCAGGGCTTGAGCTCGCTTCCATTGTTGGCGAGCAGTCACGTCGTCTGTAGAGAAGTGCCCTGGTGGTGGCACATGGCAGTTGGGCCCGATGAGGATGTGGTTCGGCGTGAGGGCCTCGGGATCGTTAGGATCAACCGAAACATGTGTGAGGGGTCGTGAGTTGACGATATTCTCGACCTCTGCTTATAAGGTTAACAGGATCTCGTCGCTGGGATGCTTTTCCATCATGGTGACACGAAGCACTTCTTTCACTGCTTTCACCATTCGCTCCCATGCCCCCCCCCATGAAGGGTGCGGAAGGGGGTATGTACTTCCACACGATGTGTTGACTTGTAGTTTCTTTTTCGAGCGCGTCGAGTGCGGCCTCTGCTAGCTCCTTTTCCGCTGCCTTGAAGCACGTAGCGTTGTCACTCTTTTTCTTCGTGGTGTCTTCTATCTCGGCGGGGCGGTGTGCAACGAAAGATTTATACACACGCGGCTCCGACCTTATCCATGTGGGTGTGGTTCGCGAGTCGCTCCAATAGGTCTTCTCTGTTAACTCGTAGTCGTGTTCTTGGGTGGCTTGAGCCAGGCGCGCTGCCAGTAGTGCAGCTTGATGCTCGAGGCTCGGCATGGAGATGGGCTTCAACGGGGTCGCTCTGCTCTTCGTGGCCGCTAGATTGTAGCGGCCGTTGAGCTGCGTGAACCACCTGCACCATCGCTCCCGTAGCTCTGCTGGGAGTGGGTCGTCCCATTCCATCTTATAGCGCCATGTGTTCTGAAAAATACGTTTACTGGGAATTAATATCGGTGAGATAAAGCCGACCGGATCGAATGAGGCTTCTCGCTTCGTTGGAGGTCGCGTGTTTGTTTCCACTTCGCGCTGGATCTTCAAGTTGCTCGGGTTAAAGCCGAGATGATCTTCGTTGGCGTGCCACATTAGACCCAATGTTTTTTGTGTCTCTTGGCCGCCGAGTTCCACTGTAGCACTGCTGTCTCGTGGCAGTGATAACTCTTCGGTGTCGCCGTCGTGTACCAGTTGAGGCGGCTTGTGCAGCTCGGCGGGGTTGATGACCGGAAAGTGAGGTAGGTACCACGTCCTTTCCTTCTGCGGCGGAATAGGGGCTGGTTCTGCATAGCCTGACTTGAGTAGGTTTTCCAAATCTTCATCCCTATCGAGTCTTCGTTCGAGCGTAAGCAGACTCTTCTCAGCTTCCTTGTATCTTTCTTCTTTCCACGGCAGTCCGGTCTCATATCTTCCATCTGGTAACCGCCGGCCTTTTACTTCCAGAATCTGCAATTCACGCAGTTCGGGATCTTCTCGGGGGCGTCGGGGTTCGATGCCCAGTGACTTCAACTTGAGGTCCTTCTTCACTGTGTCCTCAATGGAGTCCTTTACGCACTGTTGCAGCGTACCGCAGAATGACACTGTTGCAGTCATTGAACTGCTGCATCCGTGTTCGGGATCTTCTCGGGGGCGTCGGGGTTCCATGCCCATTGGCTCCAACTTGAGGTCCTTCTTCACTGTGTCCTCAATGGAGTCCTTTACGCACTGTTGCAGCGTACCGCAGAATGACACTGTTGCAGTCACTGAACTGCTGCATCCGTGAAGCACCCATCCCAGCTGAGTGAGCGACGCCACAGGCTGGTTACGGCTTCCGGTGCGCAGCTGACGGGTTACGATGAGATGCCAGTTGTCTTGTCCTAGTAACACTTTGGGTGAAGCCTTCTCGTACGTTATCTTGTCACGTATATCCTCTAGATGTTCGCAGCCGTTGAGATGCTCTTCATACACTGTATCGGGTGAGAAGCGGAGTCGGTTCATGGTGCGGGCGGTTAAGTCGTACTCTTCATCGGCGTACTTCCCTTTGATGAGTAGACTGACTGTCTTGCTCTCGTGCTTCATGTCGCTGTTGACACCTTGGATCCACGTCTCCTTTGTTGGTCCATCTGCCCCGATGACGTCGGCTATGGTCTCATCTATCAGCGTGATCGCGCTTCCCTCGTCCAATAAGGCGTAGGTATCGACGCTACCGCTTGGTCCTCTTAGTGTCACTGGTGCCATCTTGAGGTAGGCCTTGCGCTGACTGCTGGGAACTGCTGCTGTGGCTACTTCTGCCGTTGAGGTCGTGATGTCTTCCTTCTGTTCTTCACGGTCTCTTGGCGGTATATCGCGATGTAGTAGTCGGTGATGCATTATCTGGCACCCGTTCTTCCCACAGGCCGGTGCTCTGCATGTGGCGCGTCGGTGGTTACTTCGAAGACAGCGAAAACAGACTCTATTCTTCTTGGCTGTTTCCCATCTCGCGGTGTTGTCTAGGGCGATGAACTGCTTGCAGTCAGGTAGCTTATGATCCTTGCTACACTGTGGACATCTCTCTTCTGATGTCTTCTTGTTGATGGTGAGCGTCTGTTCAACTCTTCTGCTTCTTTGAGGACGATAACCGGTTCTTCTGTTGTCTTCTGTGTGGTTCACCTCTGGGAGCGCGTAGGAGCTGCACTTGTCTGCCTCTTCTAAAAGGAACACAGATATCTTCTTCAGTTCTGGTATGTCTTCTTTCTTCTTTGCAGCGAAGTCGTACCACTTGTTACTGAGTATAGGTGTGAGTTTCTCGATGATACTTCTGCACATCTCTGGACTGTGTTGGTAGTGCGGCTTCCTCAAGGCTTCTATGGTTCCCACGATGTTTGCTATCTTCCCAGCGAAGATACAGATGTCCTTGGCGTTATCGGTCACTTTGTTAAGAGTCTTGAGCTTCTCCATCTCGACGTGGATGAGTGCTTCTGGTCTACCAAATCTTCTCTCGAGGGCCCTTATGATCACCTCGGGGTCAGGTTGACTCAGCATTAGACACTCGACTGCTTCTTGTGCGAGTCCACGTAAACTTTTCCTTATTCTTGCGATATTTTCGTTCTTCGTGAAGTATATACCCGATTCTTCATACGTAGTCTTGAAGGCGAGCCATTCTGTGCTGCTGCCGCTGAAGATCGGTAGTTCTCGTATATACTTGGGCGGCTCCCTGTTGCATCTCATAGCCTGGGATAGGGCCGCGGTGAGCGTAGCTACATCGATCACGGAGTTCTTCACTGGGGCACTTCCTTCTGATTTTTCCTGGGTTTGACACTTCTCCACTAGTTGACCCCTATCTAGGCAGGTCTGAGTGTTTTCCTCGATGTCTTGCCCCTTTTCCTTCAGGTTTGGTGCCGCAGCGTCATCCTTCTGTAGCCACGTGTTAATACGTACCGATGCCAGATCTTCCTCAGACCCGTCGTCGCTGCTCTCGTCCTGCAGTAGCCGCTGTAGACGGATTTGTTCTATCTCTGCTTCGGCTTGTATTTGCTTGAGCTTCAGTTCTGCCAAGCGTTGTTTGACCTCCAGTTCCTTCTTCTTTCTTGAACTGGTGGAGCGGCGTGACCTCGTGTCCAAAGGCCGCATGGTGCGCTGTGAGCTAGGCTCTCCATATACAACAGCGCGGGTGTGGGGCGATCCTTTTTCTGTCGTCCCTGACTCTTCAGTAGTCACAGTTGTGCTGGACGTGGTCTGCTCGGTGCTGACTGTGGCTTCCGACGCACCACTGTCCGCATAACTTCTGGCCTCTTCCGTGGCCGCAGGGTGTAGTACTGATCTTGGTACTGGTGCTGATGCTGATGCCGGTTCCTCTTCCTGACGGCGCTTCCCTCCATCCCTGGTGAGAACCATTCTTCTTTCTTCAAGTTTATACTTACCTGGAATTCCGACGGATCGTGGACTTTATTCCTACCCTTCGACCCGGTTCCAATGGACCATAGACGTTCGTGACAGACTATGACCTGATAAGGTTCCAAATAGACTGTCACTTCTCCCTTAGTTGAAGAACGATGAAACGTCTACGGCTGGCAGTTAACTTGAAGTTGACCTGGATATTCGAAGGACCGTGGACTTTATTCGGCTCCGAAGGACCAATGTTAAGGACCGTGGTTCGTAACAGACTATGACCTGATAAGGTTCCAAATAGACTGCCACTACTTCGCGGTCGCCTTCAGTGGACTGTATTTGATGGATGTTGAGTCGAAGAATGAAACACTTGGATGGGTGGACTTCATTGACGTCAGTGAGGCATCGGATGTACTTGGCCCAGCACTACTCTTGATCTACTACTTCCTGTTGAGCTTCCTAGTTCCTTGAGAGACTCTTGTTGTCTACTTGTTGCTCCATGTCCATTTCCATTGTTCAATTGCCCAATTGCCCAATGCCCAATATTTTCCTAACAAATGGTCCCTGCTTTTATAGTCTTTTGTAGTGCTGGCCCGCGATCCAAATTACCTCACCTCCGCATTTCCATTTATTTATAGAACTTACGTTTTACATATCAATCACATAGCATATATGTACATTGGTAGCAATAAGACTTGCACGACGATAGGTACTTACATCTGTACCGTGCGACGTCGGGTTACTGAATGACGGGCGGATTGACCCCTCAGGCTTATATATGGGCCTTGCCTCCCGCGAGCTACTATATAATAAAATGGCACCAGCCGGGGGAGCGCATATTCGCTTCTTACGGCGTGGGAGGCAGTCGCGGGGTGTAATTAAACTTACATACTAATATACAAAGTCGTATTTCCTATTTATACGAAGTTATGTTAGATTCTGAGTAATGCATTTACGTAATTATATTTGCAATTATGCTTTTCGGGGAATGTACTTTCTTTATTAAAATTGGCTCTAACATACTTAATTACTCAGAAAACTAACTCCTAACAGTAGTAAGCTATTTATCTTAGCTTAATATCAAAGTTATTACATAATTACGTTTTAATTTACGTAAACCTAACTTTTTCATAATTTATTCATTATATTCACGCTTACTTAATCTACGTGTCACTGGCACATGTGTCTATAGTCTATTTGTGTCGTGCACACTAAGACTGACCTGGCTAGTAATGCTTATGCTTGCTATGTGTTAACCTACTTAATAACACTTAGCCACGAACCCCTCCGAGAAAGCGCTAATAGATGAGTGTTTTTATTCGGTGGGGGAATTTATGGATAGAAATTTTAATATTAAAGATATAACGAATGATGTTTAATAATAAATCATTACAATGATATGACTAATTAAATAATTAATTGACTGCATGTGTGACTTTAGCTGTTTTGACATTTATTGTAATACTTTAATATTCCAACGCCTAATACGGCAGAATATGTATGAACACATAACACAACATAAGATCTCGATGTACTTACCATATTCATAGAAATAAATAATGCATTCATTCATTCATTTAAAGCTGAGGCGAAGTCCAAAAATTATGTTTTTCATTTTATTACGTTTTTTTTTTTTTTATACCACTAAGGTGGCAGACAAGTACACGGCCCACCTGATGGGAAGCGGTATTACCGCGGCCTATGGACGTGTGCAACACCAGTGGCGTCACACTCGCGCTGCCGACCCTGTAAAGGAAAGAGGATGGGAAAGGAGTTTGGGAGGGGATGGGAAAGGAGTTGCTCCGGCACTCTCACTCACCAAACGGAACGCAACGCAATATTCTGTGAGAGGGTGGTGCTTCCCCGGTCGAGTCGGCCCATTCATGCAACGGCCAAAATGACTGTTGCTTAACTCTACCACCTGCGTAAATTCAAAAGTAAATTTCATTGTAAGCATAATCTTTGTTCAATATACTTCCAGACATATTCTCCCAAAAGACTCCGCTGCAGCCTCCCTCAGCCAGCGACGCAGCACCCTACAACATCAACGCTTACCAATCGTCAAATTTTTCCAAATTTGGCTTCCACGGCTATTCCCCCAACGGTTTTTGGAACCCCACGAGGAATTTCGGCGATTTCGACAAGAAGTTCCGACAGGGGTCGCTTGGATTCAACCAGAATTTCTTCGACATGTCTAATTTGTACCCCAATTATGGCAACAATGACTGGATCCGACCGAACACCGGTGTGTCACATTACAATCCTAACGAATGGTGGAAGTGAGTTTAATATATTGACTATCTTTTCTTTTTGTATGGAACTAATTACACACTTATTCCTACTACTGTAACTGTATGTCAAGATCAAACGGTAGTCACACATAAAACGCTGAGTAAAACCACAAAAAAAAAGAAAAAAAAAACAAGGGCAGTCCCACAGCAAGTTCAACTGTCTTGGAACATTGCAATTAATTAATCAAGAGTGGGATCCTGCCGTTTGGCAAAATATGTTTCGAAATCCAAAATGACAAGAAAACCATATTTGACTACCTAATACTTGGTAAAATGAAACGTTGTCATGTAATTATTTGTTAAACAATAAATTGCCAAAAATAGTATTGCTAACTGTAAAATTGCGAAAAGTTGTTTTGCCAAATGAAAATTTGGGAAACATACTTTGGCGTGTGATACTTTGGGAAACGTTTTTTGCCAAACATTAGTAAACCATCAAGAGTAAATATTATAACGATATTTCTAACGTCTCCAGCGTTTCAAATGCTAACTACAAACAAACAAAACCAACTAAAAAAATTGTATCTGAGTTTTTTTTTTAATGGTCTCGTCAATATAATTTTACCTCGCTCCATGGTAAGCTAAAGATAAAGTCTCAGGAATGAGGATTCTAGAACCCATAGTAAAAGTTTTGCTCTAGATAGCGATGTATAGTATCTTCTGCATTCGAGCGCCAACCCTGCTTCCATCCAATATTATACTTTGGAGCCCGGGTTCCACTCTTATTCTTCCCTCCATGATTTGGTTTATTTTGGCTTTTACGGGTTCGACTACTGTCTAAGTTCTGAACTCCGAGAACAAAGCCTGCACCAGAGTGTCGTCCGTTGATCAGTAAATGTACCGGCTTGTAGGTGACGTTAGATTTAGTACCGAAGATCTTCGCTGTGCGGTATATCATAGAGCATGGTTATTTTTTATTCAATTATTTCATCTCCCAACAGATACGTATCTCCGTCGCGGTCTGACGTCACCATTGAACGCTCTGTGACGTTTCCAACACGTTCGTCCACGTCTCGACGGCGCAGGAATGCGGAGCTGGTGAAGGAGAGTAAAAGGAGAACGTTGACAGGCGCCGAGGCTTTGAGGATAGCGCTCGGACTTGCTAAGTAGGTTATAGTATTGTAGGTACAGTCGCTCTAGCAGAAGCAGGCCGGGTCGGTGGCGCTTTGAGCCCCCTTCCCCCCTATTTCCGACCGTGGTTCCCAAATCCGATGGGGCCATCTCGAAAGGGTCTGTCGAGGTGCAAGAGAAGTACCTTATGCACCCTATCCATAACCCATCTGAAGCCCCCGAGACGGCGTGCGGTTTTAATCGGCTCGAGCCCTGGCGGAGGGGTATCCAAGGTGATTTCCGCACGGAAAATAAAAGAAAAAGGTATAGTCGCCCTCCAAGTTACTGAACACTAACTTCACAAATGATCTTAACATTGAAATAAATAAGTAAATTGTTGATTTATAATTATTTTGTAATCTTCAGAGGACAATTTAACATTTTTATCATTTGGTTTTATTATTTTATGTAAAGTTTTAGAGCTATGGTGATAGGTAACTTGGAATGTGTTAAACTGACAATGGCGACTGTACCGTAAATTATTTACATGCTGGCCCCAGTTAGGGCGGTACATCCAAAAAGCGCTAGCTTCCAGCATCATCATCGCAGCGTCAGTCACGGGTACATCCAAAGCTTGCACTCTTTTATTTTATTTGGCGTATTTGGCTTTTACGGGAGCAGCTGCTTTCTGACTTCTGAACCCCGAGGGTAAAGCCTGCGCCAGAACTTCGTCCGTCAATCAGCAGGTTACGAGCTTGCTGGTGAGCTTGGCTTGGACCTGGAGGTCTTGGTGGGGCCCGAACGCACTACAGTATCACTCTTACACACATTTCGTACTCAACAGCGAAGACTCGTCGGCGGAGCGACCAAGGCGGCAGGCGCTAGAACAGCAAGAGCTCTGCTCCGTCCGCACGCAGTTCACAAACCCTCGAGCAGCACTCAACAATAAGGGTAACTGGAAATACGTCGTCAACATGCCTGATAGCATGTCACAGTTGGTCCGAACTGAAGTTTGCACGTATGTATATTTTAGCAATTTATGTTTTCCCTACAACGGCATCTAGTTAGATTTCTGTACAACTTTACTGAATTATATGTAGTAGAGCCATCTGTTGCTGAATAGTCAGTACTTAACATGTAAACTAATTTTTTATTGTTTCATTTTCTCAGGTCTACAGAATGTAGTGGATTATGTACAATACCTCCTGGATACACATCGCGCTGTGAGCAAAAATACATCCAGAAGCGCTTAGTGGCACTACAGCCTAATGGACAAAACCTCTACACGGACGTATTTTGGATACCAAGTTGTTGCCAATGTACTATAACACCTATCAGTAACTGAATTTTCAAAAAATTCACCCATTGTGATTTATTTTTAGAAATATTAAACTTTCTTGCTTTGTTGGTAGTCCTACTATCTGATACTAGGTGGCGCTACTATAATTAATTTAGTGTCCTTTGGGCATAATATGGCACTACTTTTTAGAAGGGAAAAAAGTGAACATGACAGACCTAATTCTAGCTTTATTATTTGATAAAATAGGTAATGTATTTTATCTCATAATTTTTATCCTGAGGCAGAGTATTATTATTATTGTAACTTAAATATAAATAATGTTACAGTAACAAAGTATTAATTAAAGTTTAAAATGAAATGTAAATATTAAAATAAAGATAGGTAATAATTCTACCTTATAGAGAACTTGTACCATTTTTTTATTCACTAATATGACCTTATTATTTGAACCACTAGCTTATGCACAGCATTTGTAAAAATTACAGTTTTTTTTTCTCCATTGGTAACTTTCTTAAAATCAACTCAATTGAACAAATGGTACGTGCATGTATAAATAAGGAACAGTGCCTACACAATAAAAAATATAGAATACTCGTAACATTCACTTACGGGTTGCTCATACTCATACTTGTTTTACTGTTTTCTCGAACATTTTTTTCTCAATATTATTGATATTATTATACCGAGCATATAAAAGAATAAACTACCGGTCGAATCTAGTATTATAAAACTTATCGGTAGAATCAGGCATAAAAATCGGGTGAATTTAGATAAAATATTCACCGGTAGAAAAATTATAGTAGAATGTGAAAAAAAATTAACCGGTAGAAAAATTACCCGCGGAATATGAAAATATATTCACCGTAAGAAAAATTACCAGTGGAACATGGAAGGATCCGTGATTTTATTATAATACAATACTTTTATGATTTACTGTACTACTTTCATAGCTGATTGTACCAACTCGAAAAACGAATAATCCAGAGTTCAGTGAATCAAAAAGCATGATGTATTTTTAATCGTAACTTAAAGAAAGGCTCTAGTAAAGTCTAGTGTAATGTTAAATAACTTATATTTAGCAAGCGAAGTCAATACAATTCATAGAACTTTACAATATATACGTTTTATAGGTATGGAAGAGATTAAAATGCCTGGGACATTTGTGCAAATTCTAGTACCTGTAATCACAATGGCTAATCGAAAATCCTACTTCAGACGAATTGTTTGTATATATTTTATTATTTTTTGTACTTATACTAAGTGTAGTTGTAAATTTATTGTTTATTTTAAATCGCTAGGCAGATCTCGTACACAATGAACGATATTTATAATTTAGTTTAATGAAAATATAAAATTAAAAGCCCAAGATTCGAAGGCATATTCCAGGTAGAGTACCTGGAAAAATGCTCTCTCTCTGTAACTCTACTGTATAATATTGTATAACATTGTATACGCGTTTCTATGTATAATATGTATTCATTAACAAAAAAAAAGTATATAAGTATGTTTATCCGCATTCTAGAATCCATATGAAAAGCTCTGCTTAGTTTGGGTCTAGATGGCGTTGTGTACTTTGTCCTACTATATTTATTTATATATTTTATCTCTATCGCAGAGCACAATACATCTTGATTTATTTAAATAGTTAAACCGAAACTATATTCATAGTATTTTCTAAACACGAATGGTTTCAACTACTCTATAAAGGTATCAATCTGTCAGTCCGATGTATATTAGAGCGAACGCTCTATAAAACTGAAGCGAGTCGATCATAGCCTCTCACTCTTCTTCCCGACGACATACCCCCCCCCCCCTCCGCCAGCCAGCGGGGGTGGTTATGTCGGACTCAAACCGACCAAAACCACACGCCGTCTCGGGTCTCTAAAGGACGTAAAGTGGCCAATTAGGCAATTCCCTCCCAAATCAGGTACTGTACCTACAATAGTCACATGAAATATAAAGGGTGTTTTACGGCTAGGACGCATGGAGGGAAAGTATCTTAAATATCGTAGAAAGATAACTGAAACATGATAAAATGAAACCCGATTTCATTTTGATTTCAAAAATAGTTTAAACTGCATTCAAAGATTTTTAATATTCGCCCGTCCTGTCTGAACCTGGAATCAAACCCGCCAAGTGGTAAAAAACATGTATTATGTATAACATGTATTATGTAGTATGTATTTGTGTATTGATTTTAGGCTAAATTATGTTCTCTCTTTTGTACATTATGTTCTTAATAAATAAATAAAAATATAATAAGTCAGATGTCTTTAAATTTTCTGCAGTCATATTGGTCTCTACCCGTACTACTACTTACTGGTGGTAGAAATTTGATGACACAAATTTGTCACAAAATTCGGCCGGGTGGGTACCACCGTGCACGATTGCGAAAAACCCTCCATAGTAATCCAATTTCGGTTTGATTGCGTTCATGGATCAGCAAGTGCATAGCCGGGCAGGGGGATTGTGGGCGCAGCACTAGTGGGACCGGTGGGTGTCACGCGGTGCTGCGACGACAATCCTCTTCTGATGAGGCCGTCAAGCTGAGTGCCACCATTGTTAACATGGTACGTGTATGTAATGGTGACCCTCTTTAATGAGACTTTACCTTCAGTTTACCATCAGGCGAGGTGAAGTCAAATTGACGTGTCCTAAATATATAAAAAAAATAAAAACTACGAATTGCCCATTACCAAAACAAAATATTATACCTACATGGAAACACTTATACGAATAGACATTTAAATGCTGTAGTCAAAGTAGTCAAATCTCAAAAGTTTCTCATGCTCAAATTTATGTAGGTATAGGCACACATATTTAATGTTCGTACACAATGGTAGTATAATTGAGCTGAGAGTGAGACGAAGTCGAGTAAAAAGCTCTCTATACTCCACTCGGTGTATTTCAGTTGTGTCGCTACTCCTCCTAAACTAATCGACCAATTGTGACCAAACTTAGCATGTAAATACAACTTGATACCCGAAAGGTTTAGAACAAATAAAATTTAAAATCGAACATACCATGGAGGAATAATCACCCTTCAAAAATTTCAAAATCTGATTTCTCCAAAATGATCAATGTTGAGACCACGATTTTGGCGCCAAAATGTGCAACTATAGTATTGGCTTAAGACCGAAAAAGAAAAGTAGGTAATCATTTAGTGAACTCTCAGCTCAACATTGCAACAGCAGAATGCATTACGCCCCTAGTAACTAATGTTAGGGCTCTGTGGCCCGGAGCGAACAAGTTGAGCGCGTACACATGTGCCCAGTAACTACGCTTGGGTGTCACTAGCGGGTGCAGGACGTGGGAGTCGCTGCGAACCGCGGTGCCTAGGTACGTTCGAAAATGTAAACAAATGCATACAAATATTTTTGTTGAGTGGAGATCAAACTCATGACCACCGGTGTAACAGTCGAACCTGTACTCGAACATGATGATTTATTCAATAAAAAGTCGTTGGCAAATACTTTAGTGCTCAGCAACTTCTGAGGCTGACTATACTTCTAAATTGAGAAGAGAGAGTATATATGTACCATTGATAGCTTAATGGTTAAGGAGTCGACCTTACGATCGAGAGGTCCCGAGTTCGAATCCTGGCCATTATACTACCGACGTGAACCCACTCCTAACGCAATCAATTTAGCTTTGCTGGAGGGGCCGACTCGCCGTCCTTACAGAAGCAGGCCGTGGCGGAGGCGTGTTGTGTGTGTCCTACACACGCCTGCCAACTCACCGATGCGGGATAAAACCCGACCCCACCAGGCGAGGCCGCGGTGGTGGTCAAAGTCCGCCGGTAACCCTGGGGTTATCCTTTCGAGGGCTTACCCGGCAATGGACACTTGGGGAGGACACCGTGTGGTTTTAGTCGGTCCGATTCCGACACGCCCACCCCATCATTGGCACCGATGGGGTGAAGCCGGCGGGGGATTACACAAGTTTAAAAAAAGAATCTGGAGGGGTAAATGAGATTACTGGTAATATAGGTTACAAATATTCTTTAAAAAAAGTGTGGTGATTGATCATCAACATAGCGTTAGTCTCACATTGCATCCTAAGCTTGCACATTGGAGCACTAGATTCACTCTTCTTCTCTTTCTCTTGATTTAGCTTCTCTGGATATTTACGGGAGCGACTTTCATCTAAGCTCCCAACCTCGAGAAGAAAGCCTACGACATAGCCTCGTTCGTTAATCAACAAGTGTATAGGTTGGTTGGGGCCCCCAAGATCATGGCGATGCTGTACAGTCAACCCATAGATTTTTATCGAAAAAAGAGAACATCCAAGACGGGGCTTGAACCCGCGACCACTCCCTTACAGGGGGAATACTCTGACCAACTGAGCTACCTAGACACGTCTTAGATATTCGAAATTCTCCGATGTATTACACGTCTCGGGGCGACGCTGGAGCCATCTAGTTCTTGTGAACTAAACAATGAATGATGATCATTTTTAAACATTGTTTTTTGGACACTCACTCGTTTTGAATACTCACTCAACCCATATTCTTTGTGAGTCAATAATTTGATTTAATAATACTCGTACATATGTTTAACTAAGTATCAGTTAGTGAGTACCAGGAACAGACCTGTTGTACGTATGCAACAGGTTCGATGCTCGTTCTATGCAAGCAAATCCGGTCAAATAATATTGACAAACTAACGAAGCAAAGGTCGCCCCGTTACTGCTTGTTTGACTTTGTGTTTTGTAGTAGAATATTTATTAATATAAAGATAAAGGACGACCTCAGTGGCGTAGCGGTAGTGCATTCGACTGCTAAGCCAAAGGTCGCGGGTTCGATTCCCGCTCAGTGCAAATATGTATATTTGCATTGGTCTGGATGTTTCTATGTATAATATGTATTTGTTTACAAACAAAAAAGTATTTAAGTATTTTTATCCGCATTCTAGAGCCCATATGACAAGCTCTGCTTAGTTTGGGTCTAGATGGCGTTGTGTACTTTGTCGTACAATATTTATTTATTTATTTATTTAATATTACTTTTTTTTTAACGGATTCTATCGTGATTTTTTGAACTTCTTCCCCACCACTAGCATGCATAACTAGTTGAATAATTTAAACTGTGCCCAATGTTTTGGTTGCTTTTCAGTAGCAATAATCACGTATAGTGTGGATATAAAAATAACTACAAACACGAGGAAATCCGTCTTATTTTATATACAGTTCAGTTTATGTTCAGTTCGGGTGAAGTCCTGAAGATACGGGCCACCATTCCAGATGTTGACGATTGTAAAATGGTGGTACTCGTGGGCCTTGACGGCATCCACAGATTTTTTTTCACTTTTTATTTTTAACAACAGGCCAATGTTTGACCACTATCTCACTTGTTGGTAAGTGATGATCTGATGGATGCTTGCTTAGAAGTAACCTGGAAACAGCTACGCAATTGCAGTACTCATCTATAATCACTTACCTCGAGATGCTCGTCACTTGCATAAGTTTAAAAAACAATAGTTTAGATGGCTCGTTGAGAGATTTTTACTCAGTGGATGAATATTGTAATTATAAATTATAAAAAAAAATGGACTGGGCTGAATTTGAATAATTATAATTGATGACTAATTTGTAAACGATTACGTAATTTAATTCTTGTTTCTATTTCTTTTTGAGCAAAAGAATGACATTATTTAATGATTCCACTATATAATGATTTAAGTTCAATTCAGATGGGTCAATTTTAATAATAAATTCTAATGGTTTAATATAATATTATATTGTTTAATGTTAATATTTGCATGCCATAAAATGAAATGATAAATGTGCTCAACAAAAATAATGTGACATCTTGTATGTACTACCACATTTCCGCAAATAAAGAATTTGAATTTTGATTTTTTTGTTGCTTTTCTTTTCATTTATCATCAGGGCATTCTACTCCGTAGCTGTACCTACGCATAATTAATGTATTGCTAACGTATTGGAATACTCCTTAGCCTTCATACCGTGACATCACGGATAAAATGCAGGGCAGTCGCCTTCGCTGTGTGACCACACCTCCGCCGGGCTCCGGTAGGAGATCCAAGAATTACTGGCTTGACGTCGTAGAAGATTACATGCGTGCTTATGGTCTCAAGACCGTGCGAAGTGGAGAAGTAAAAGTACGAAAGAATACGATAATGATGAGCTGTACACATAATGAACGTATTGCTAGAACGATTATATTATATGATTCATGTATTTCCTTCTCAGAATACGAAAAATGATATTTGGTTGTAAAAATATAGACATGACTAACTCGATTTGATTGGGGAAATACCACACTTAACATCGACTTTAAGTGGCAGTATGATGCATTTTATATGATTTGTAAAAGTCCTGGGCGCTTGCTTCCATTATCTTTCTTATTCTCGATTCTCACCTTAAAGTACTCCTACTAGATCATTCAGTATACGTTGTCTCTTTGCCGTAATACTCACAGGTTTATGAATAACTTAATCAGTTCTGGGTCCTTTAAGTTAGGCGTGAAAAAGCATCTGATGAGGCTGTCAAACTGAGGGCCATTATTGTGTGATTATCGGTGTCTGTAATGGTGACCCTCATGCCTGAGACTTTACCTTTAGCTTACCATCAGGCGAGGTGAAGTCATATTGACTTGATCATTATGAAATCATAATCATTTTCAAAAAACATATACGGATGTATAGGGCCCCATCAAGATCCTCGAAACCCATGACAAACTCACCTTTTTTTTCTTCTTTTTTTTTTCGTGCGGAAATCCCTTCGGATACCCCCTGCCGGCCAGCGGGGGCGGTTTTGTGGGGCTTGAACCGACTAAAACCGCACGCCGTCTCGGGTCTTAAAACGCCGGGGTGTAAGGTTGCCCATAGAGCATATCCCTCGCACCCCGACTGACCCTGGGCCGTCTCCGGTTTCGAGATGGCCTCCTCGGGTTTGGGAACCACGGTGTCCCCGTCTTGCCCCGGTTTGGAGGAGGGGCACTAGTCGCCCCACCGTCCCAGCCTGCTTCTGCTGGGGTGACAGGCGGCCTCACCTGCCATCCCCAGGCCTGCGCTCATGGAGGACGGAGGTCGTTAAGCGACCTCCGGCGCCTGAGCCACTTGCGACGCTCGGCGAGCATGTTGCGGGCTCGGCGGGCCGGCATGACAAACTCACCTGCTGATTGACGGACGAGGGTCTGGCGCAAGCTTTATTTTTGGGGTTGGGAGGAAAGACGGCAGTCGCTCCCATATAATCTAGACTAGCAGAACCAGGAATTTAGAATAAAAATCGTGTCACAAAGAGTATCCCGAATGCAGTGTAATTAGTTTTAAACAGACTTATCACTCGTCTCGTTGTTGGGAAGAAGAGTGGCATGCCGGCTAAGATCGGTTTGCTTCGGTTTTGTAGAGAGTTCTCTCTATAGTACGTCAGACTAACAGTTTGATACCTTTATAGAGTAGTAAAAACCGTTTGTGTTTATAACATGTTAGAACTATATCTTCGGTTTTAACTGCTCTAAAAAGATATCAAGATGTAAGCATGCACCGTGCGATAAAGAGAACGCTCTACAAAACCCAAGTAAGTCGATCTTACTTAGACACTCGCTCTTCTCCCCGACGCGACGCGGTGACAAATCAAAAGCCACAGACTAAGTAGGTATACATAATGGATACCACAGAATATATATAGCAAGGATACTATGTTTCACCCATGACAGTTAAACGTAAAGGATTATAATATCAACTATAGCTAAATGACAATTTTTTTGGTTTTGTACAGCCCTACTGAGACAGATGAATAAATAATAAATATTCTACACAGCGGCGCTATCTAAACCCAAAGTAAGCATAGCTTAACTAGCTTGTGTATTGGGTTCTAGACTGCGGATAAACATACGTAATTTTTTATTTTTGTAAATGCATACATATTAAACATAGAAACACCCAGACCAATACAAATAGAAATATTGAATCATACAAATATTTGCATTGAGCGGTAATCGAACCCCCGCCCTCTGACGAAGCGCCGCTGCCGCCACATGAATATGGTATTTCTACATATTAGAAATGTATGCTTACAAAGAAAAAGCAGGCTTTTATGTATGTTTACGCGTTTTTTGGAACCCATATTATTATTATATTACAAGTTATGCTGCGTTTGGGTCTAGATTGTGCTGTATTAATATTCTAGAATATTTATTTATTTATTTTACTCATTAATTATCTCGTCTTAACTTCATTTAAACTATGCACTAGTAGTTAAGATGTCTTTTTCGCGGTATTCACGCCAAGTCGAACATATTTTCCTTCCATTGAGTTAACGAGACATCGGGGGATGAAATAGCTTCGAACTGAAGGGAATAAAATCCAACCCTTGGACCCGCAGGCCCGCACCCTCGGGGTTACTAGGCCTACCTTAACAAATTTTCCCTTAAGCTTAACTTGCACTGTACTTCTTTGAAGTATTTACTTATGAGTTGATTAGAGGGAACTTTGTGAAAAAAATGGTAATTTAATTATTTTATTTGTAGTTGTAGGTTTTCATTTGCTGGAAACTTTTGAGTTTGAAATATAAAATTAACGCTGAATTTTTCAATATTTTATCCTAATAAGTAATATGAAATTTTATCCAAAAAACTAGTGGTACCTATGTAAACGAATGGTAAATACAAAAACAAGAATATAAAATAATAACTTAAATGACACCATCAGAATTTAATGTACAAAAATATTTCTATTTTTAATGAACTATTTTGTCAATAAAATAAATACTGTAGTATAAAATTCTACTAATATTTATAATCACTCAAAAGCATAATAAAATGTATTATAGTCCATTATAATATTTGTCTAATTCAAATAATGCAAATATATACTACTAACGCGTATCTTAAAATATAAGTTATCGTGGTATGAAGTAAATCTATTCGCACTTTAAAGCGAAAAAATTGACGCGATGTCGCCTTCAAAAAAAAAAATTCAAAAGTTGTTCGACACGCGTAAAAGTAAAAGAGGAAGCGGGGAAAAAATCAATGCCTGCGTTTTATGTTCTGTGCGTGTGACAGATCCGTTGTCATGACAACCATGACGGGGGTACGCACTCACCGGGAAAGAAGGTCCTAAGTCAACCGCGAAAATAACAAAATGGCAGCTGCGTTTCCCGCGCAAAGTCGCGTTGTGCACGCTGCGTTCGCGGTTAAGCTTTTATTGTCTTCGGAAGCGAGGTGTGCGTCGTGCGAGCGAGACGGAATACAGGGGTAAGGGATACGGTAATCGATATTACGCACTTTTGTAGCAATGAAATTGGCGCGCCACGGTGCAAGATCCACGTTTGCACGCGTTGCAATCGTTCAAAAATTTTTGATCTTGTACTTTTAGAAAACTTTCATGAAGTATTTGATAAGTTACAAATATTACTTAAACATTAATTTTATTAGTCAATCAATCTACCATAATATCTACTTGTCCTGACCGTCTACTTGAAATTTTGACAGCTCATGCGTTTTATATTGTAGCATTCACTAAGGAATGATTTTTCAAAATTTCATCCTGAAGAGGATAGAATATGAAAATTTCTCGTGCAAAGCTATGATAGGACGGGTCACTATTTTTCAATAAAATAGTGAACTAAATTTTGCTGTAAAATTCGAACTCTATTATTTTTTTACGATAGAAAAACCAATTGTTTGAATCTATGTGTTGTAACAGATGTTTTGATCATGAGGTGTGTATAGGCAATTATGACGTTTGCACAAAAACCAAGTAATATTAGTCTATAGGTGGCGAAATTCTGATGAGTCACTAGTCACTGGTGAATCCGCACCCCGTGACTACACATACATTTCTCGGAAAGAAAAATGTTTTCATTTCTGCGAATTGTTTGTTATTCAGTTTATCGCCTATTGTCTATATATATGTGAAGCAATTTATAGCATTTTCAGCACAAAGCTTACATTATAAACTTCTTTTATAACTTTTTAAAATAATACGTTTATAATGAGTATGTATTTTTTATTTAGAGTATATCATCATCATCATACCAGCGTTCAGGTTCGCTCTCATACCCTTTCTCTTGATTTAGCTTATCTTATCTTTTGCGGGAGCGACTGCCGTTGACCTTACGTCGGTCTCGGTTTTCAAAATTCTACCCCTAAGGAGGTAAATAAGGGAGGAGCGGTAGTATGAAAGTCCGTTGTATAGAAAGTCCTTGACTTTTGATGTAAGAAGGATGAAAATCAATATTAAAGGTTCTTGTGGTTTACGTTTTTAATTGGACTCTGTAGGTGGCGTTGCAATCGGGTTATTAGTGGCAGGTAAATTATCGGTATAAGTATCCATTTTTGGTGTGCCTCACAGCTAGTATGGTTTAGTATAGATAAACGTGTTCGTATAAAGCTTGAGTAGCAGTTTTTTTCTCTTCCTAAAAATAAATTTATCCAATTTTTTTTACATAGCTTCATTTCATTTTCTTCGTATATAACTTTACACGCACAAGTAAGCTTACATACATATGTTAAGTTCTGCATAGTGAGGGCTTAAGCATAATCGTACGGTACCTACCTTTTGCTCAAGCGATATTTTGATCGAACGGCATCGTCCGTGGTAATGGGGTGACTATCGATCGGTACGGTTCTGTCAAAATGTCAAATGCAAACATGCCGAACTATTTAAGTTCTGTGTTATCTGTGCCACCTACAAACAAAATATGCAGTGAGTGGTTTCTTTTAAGGGGCATTCGAAATTTAAATCTAAATTTGACGTCTGTAAATCCTAAAATCTAAAGATCTTTTCGTTTTTTAGGGATTTTCTTTAGAAAAGCCCTATTGCTATGGAGTTGTCGTCGACGTCGTCGTTGCCAATTTTCTGTCACGGTTTTGGGTATGAAGGAGATGAGCTATCGAGTTGCTGTTTTCGGTAATAGATTCGTGCTGAGGTGAACCATTGCAAGATAAAGAAAAAATCGCAAAAAATCGCAAAACAGGTCTCAGGAATTCAACTTGTTACAATATGTGGGTTGAGAAGAACTAGGTTGAAACCATGCCAAAATAATGAAAAATTATGTTTTAAAACTATCATATCATATCAATCATTTTGACGGCCTCCGTGGCTTAGCGGTAGTGCATTCAACTGCTACGTCAGGGGGCGCGGGTTCGATTCCCGCTCAGTGCAAATATTTGTATGCATGAATATGTCTATTTGCATTGGTCTGGGTGTTTCTATGTATAATATGTATGTATTTACAAAAAAAAGTATATAAGTAAGTTTATCCGCATTCTGGAAGCCATAACACAAGCTAGTTAAACTATGCTTACTTTGGGTCTAGAAAGCGCTGTGTAGAATGTTGTAGAATATTTTTTAATTTTTTTTATCATCAGGGACCCGGGGTATACCCTATGAAGAAAGAAACCCTGACAGACATGGATTAGACGTAAAGCAGATGGTCTTACCGTGGAGTTTGATACCTAGGTTGGGCAAAGAGTTTGTGAGTTCACGATCCTCATGTACCTAAAGTCCAGTCATTTAAGCGCGAAATATATAGTTACCCTTGCATTAATTTCAAAGAAGCTGAATATTTGCATGAATGTTACCATATATAGGATACAATTATAATGAAATTGTGAAGAATCCCCATGTATACCATGGGTACAGTTTTTTTTTATTCAAGGTGAGTTTTATCGTAACAATTTGTAACACAAAGTTAAAGATCTATTTAATTATCAATTTAAAAAAATCTTATATTTATATTTTTTTCCTACGGGGATTAATTGTTTTTTTTTGTTTTTGAAGCTTTCTACTTGTGCTATACGACCTTGCTTCTTGCAAATTTCATAAATATAATAACAAATTTCATAATATGCATAAACGGCTATAAGTTTTGATGGCGTTGACTTGGATTTTTTCACAGCCTTAACAGATTGCAGACTTAAGTGTTTGATATGTATTTCAACTTGATACGTCCACATGTTCCTGAGAAAAGTGTCTTTACAGGCAACCGGACATACGAGTAAACGAACAGACAGACAACGAAGTGATCCTATATGTATATGTGTTCCATATTTTCCTTTTGAGGTACAAAACGTCAAAAACCACGATGCCACACGAATTCACACGATACTACGTTAAAGTAATCGGCCAAGTGCGATTCGGACTCGGCCGCGAAGGGTTCGGTACCATTATCTATACAATGGGAGCCCCTCTTAATTTATTTCAAAATATTCTGTGAATATTTCAAGCATCCAACATGTTACCGTTATTAATATCGAGTAAAAAACGGCAAAAAGATCGCGTTTGTTGTAAGGGAGTCCCCCTAAATATTTATTTTCTTTAATTATTTATTTTTACAGTGAATATATAACTATATATTCTGTGAATATTTCAAGCGTTTGCCTGTTGCCGTTATTAATTGAGCTGAGTGAGACGAAGTCGAGCGAAAGCTCCTCATACCAGACTTCAGGATTTTCTTTGTCACAGGTCTCAAAAAGATTTTTCAAAATCGGACTTGCCACGGAGGAATGATCACTGTTCAAAATTTTCAAAATCTGATTCCGCAATAGCGGTCAAATCTATTGGACAAGAATCACGATGTCTCACTCAGCTCAACATTGCAAGCAGCGATTCGCCTTGCAGACCTAGTATCGAATAAAACACGGCAAAAAAATCACGTTTCTTGTATGGTAGCCCACCTTAAATATTTATTTTAGTTCCTAAAATAGTATCTGTGGTTATAGTGGCAATACTGGCAACAGCAATACATCATCTGTGAAAATTTTCAACTGTATATCTATCACTGTGCATGAGAAACAGCCTGGTTATTGTCGTTATTACTATCGACCAAAAACGACAGAAAAACACGTTTTTTGTATAGGAGCCCTTAAGTATTAATTTTATTTAGTTTTTAGTATTTGTTGTTATAGCGGCAACAGAAATACATCATTTGTGAAAATTCCACCTTTCTAGCTATCACGGTTCATGAGATACAGCCTTGTGATAGGACGGACGGAGCCGGAGCCTTAGTAATAACGTCCCATTTTACCCTTTGGGTACGGAACCCTAAAAATGCGTCAAATAGGTAGTGCGGACGTGTGTGCATTTTTCGTTGAATACGACTTTCCTACGGTCTGGAGCTTCGTAGGGAAAAAGGAAAAATACATTTTTATAGAGAACTGGCTGTTGCCCGCCTGTTTCCGCTTCCCATGAGAACCTGTTCCAGGGATAAGAAAGTACCTTATGTGTTATTCCAGGCTGTAATCTATCCCTGTACCAAAATTCAGTCAGATCAGTTGAGCCGTTTTTGCCTGAAAGAGTAACAAACATCCAGCCATCCATTCTATTTTTCGCATTTATACTATTAGTAAGAAAGTGGGAAGTGGGATTTTACAATCTACAAAACCCTCTAAATCATTTTCCCAGTAGCTCGCACCGTTTCAGAAATATACGAAAAAAAACAAAAAAATTCAACTTCGAACAACTTTTTTGTACCCATGGAATCGACTCGGATTTTTCACAATTTCCTTATAATGGTATCCCCAATGTCCATATAACAGCGTCTTTGTAATTAATAAGGGTCTATTTTGACTGGACTTCTACAGAAATATATCTATGCTTCAACATAATCTACGGGCCTTGTTCATCCAAGCACCTATTTCCATGACCGCAGCACTTCACAAACCCAGGGCCCATACACCTACCCCTGATTTCATTTATCTCGGATAATACGGCAACGATTTCTATACCAACGAGGCATAAATATTTTTTACTTTTTATAGTAGGGGAGAAATATAACGTAACGCCTGGGGTGTCAACTAGGTTACAATTACCATTTACAAACTTCGCGGTTACTGTAGAAGTTCAACTATTCATTAGACCCACTATAACTGAACTAAAAAAGCGGCCAAGTGCGAGTCGGATGAAGTGTTCCGTAGCAGCTAGTAACATAATTTTTTTTTTTTAAATTTTATATTTGAGTTGATTAAATGAAAGGTAAATTGCGTTTTACGATTTATGACGTATTAAAAAAAAACTACTTACTAGATCTCATTCAAACCAATTGGTTCAAACCAATCAAACGGTGGAAGTTTACATGGTAATGAACATCATAATTTTTTTTTAGTTTTATAAACATAACATAACATAAACTCACGCCTATATCCCCGAAGGGGTAGGCAGAGGTGCTAGCACCCACATTTCGCCAGTTTATGTTTTAGGTCCCAATGTAATAGGTGGCGAGCCTATTGCCATTAACCGGGCACTTATAACCTGCGATAAATACACACATAACTTCGAAAAGCATCGAAAAGTCATTGGTGTGTGCCATGGTAATACCTGGGATCGAACCCGAGACCTCGTCTCAGCAGTCCTTTACCCATACCACTAGGCTACCGCGGTTTTGTACAATCTAGACCTTGAGGCTAATAAGTAATTTAAATTTAACATAATTTGCTAAAATCTTACAAAGTTAAGAATGTGTCCATTGGCACTTTTCTTATTGTCTCTATTATGATTGAAGACAGTTTGTTCTTGTGTTCTTTAATATAAATTTAAATAACACCTAGTTTAAAAAAATGCGCTGACACAAACAAAGTACAAATGTTCTGATATTTTTGATTTTTTAGTTAAAAAAAATTAAATCATTTTATGTTATTGTATTGCCATCGGTTCTTGATAAGTACGCTATTTAATTTCCAATCAATCTGATATTTTGAAGTTCTCAAAAATCGAGTTAAAAGATTCTGTTACATACAAACCTACAAACAAACGTGTTAATACAAAATAAACTTAAATATCTATACTAATATTATAAAGCTGAAGAGTTAGTTTGTTTAGTTTAACGCGCTAACCTCAGGAACTACTAGTTAGATTTTTTTTTTCCCTAATAAAGTACTGTAAACAATACTTTATTTATATTACAATCTAGCCTTGTTGACTAATAAGTAAATAAATTTCACCTAAATTACTACGTAAACATAATTCTAAGAATGCGTCCATTAACACTTACTTAGTTTTTATTAAGGCGAAGACACTTTGTTCATGTGTTCTTTATACGCAGCACTTATCACTACATTTATTTATTTGTCTCTAAAACACTACACTAACTCAAATGGTTTCGTCCGTTTCAGCCTTCTTACTATATTAGTGAAGTCAAGCAGCTGGATTGCCTCAACATTCACATGGTGATGAAGTCTATTATCGTGAGCTTCTGCATATTTTTGTATAACACGATCTACGTCGTCCATGTTTAGGTCCCGGTGTAGATCGCAATTCCGGATGTACCAGGCCGCATTGACTATATCCCTGAGCACTTTGTTTTGAAATCGTTGGATGATCTGACGATTGCTCTTACTGGTACAGCCCTAGAGCTGTATACCATAAGTCCATACTGGCATCAATACCTGTTTGTATAGTAGGACTTTATTGTGTACTGATAGGGGAGAGTGTCTTCCAAGCAGCCAGTACATTTTCTTGTAGCGTATTTTCAATTCTGATCTTTTTTTCTTGACGTGTGCTTTCCAGCGCAGCTTAGCGTCAAGTGTCATACCAAGGTATTTAGCTGTATTAGAGTATGGAACTTGTTGGCCATTAATAAATACAGGAAAATGTTGTGCTCTTTTATTTGTGAAGTCAACGTGAATTGACTTGCTTTCATTTAGTTTAATTCTCCATTTTTTAGTCCTGGTAAGAACTTGATTAATTGCTATTTGGGCTTTTTCAACAGCCTCTTCATGATTATTACCTATCGCCATAATAGCCGTGTCATCGGCAAAAGTGGCAATAGGATTATTTTCCGTAACTGGAATATCACTGGTGTACAATAGGTATAGGATTGGACCTAATACACTTCCCTGTGGTACCCCAGCTTTGATGGGCCTTATATCTGAGAAGGCGTCTTCGTGTCGAATGCGAAATACTCTGGTTAGTATGTATGATTCGAGAATGTCCGCAAACTCTCTTGGTAACCTAAGATTTAGTTTGTGTATGAGGCCGTCGTGCCAAACTTTATCGAAAGCTTGTGCTACATCAAGGAATATGGTAGAGCACACTTTCTTTTCTTCTATAGCTGTTTCGATTATATTGGATATCCTGTGGACCTGGTCAATAGTTGAGTGTTTTTCTCTGAAGCCAAACTGGTGATCAGGTATAAGATTATTATTTTCTATGACTGGTTTGAGTCTTTTTAATAATAGTTTCTCAAATAGTTTTGCTATTATTGGCAGTAAAGAGATTGGTCTATATGAAGTCGATTCTTGTGGTGGCTTGCCAGGTTTTACTATCATGATTATTTCAGCTACTTTCCACAGATCAGGTACATACTTTAATCTAAATGCAGCATTTATAAGAGTTGTCAGTTTTACAATCGCTTTGCGATTTAAATTCTGTAGGATTTCACCTGTTATAAGATCGTAACCAGGCGATTTTTTTGTGTTCATATGGGATCTAATCATATTTAACACTTCCTTTGGTGTGACGGGCTTTATTCCTGAACTTTCGTTCTGTAATTTTGGTGGGAAATTAATAATATTTTCAATTCCACGTTAGGTTGAAATATCAACTCTAAGTACTGAGCGAACCTGTCAGCTTTTTGTTGGTTACTAATAGCCCATTTCCCATTTTCGTCTCTTATAGGGGGAATTTGTGAAATGGGTCTTTTAATATTTTTTGTCACTTTCCATAATGAGTGATCTGACTTACAGTCAGTGGTTAGCTGACGTAAATAGTTATTGGTTAACGAGTTATTATAGCTTATTATTTCGCTTTTGAGACGTTTAGTCATGTTGTTAAGCTCAGTTTTGTCTTGAGGGCTTCTGGTTAGGTGCCATCTTCTCCGCTGCCTTCGTTTTAGCATAATCAGATTGAGGATATATTCAGGATACACAGTTCTTTTTATGAGTGTTTTTCCAAGCTGCCTGTTGTATATTTACGATAAATTTACTAACTTCTAGGTCTAATTGTTCAGCGGTTTTCAGCTGAACTCTTAATTCTATATTATTTTCTAGGTCTAGTCTAAAACTATCCCAGTCTGTATACTTATTGACTAATATCGGATGATTCTCATTATATAGTATGCGTCTACTTAATGTTAGTAATATAGTGGAATGGTCAGAGTTCATGTCATGACCCTCTTCAATAGTAAAATCACCCCTAGATATATTTTTACAGATGAAGAAATCGATCAGGATTAGAATTTAAAAATATTTTTGTGTTAGATAGCCTATATATCGAGGAAGGTTATAGGCTAGATATCATCACGCTACTACCCAGGGGAGCAAATTTCCATACATTATTGCAAAACTAATGCATGTATGGGTTAAATAGTTACCACGGGCGATCGGAATATGTCACGGGCGAAGCCGCGGGGGACAGCATGTCCTACTAATATTATGAATGTCAAAGTTTGTAAGGTTGATGGATGTTTGCATCATTTACACACAATCTATCTCTGTGGCCAATTTTATTCAGATCCATCCAGCTACCATGGAGCTAGATGAAATACGAAAAACGATTAGGCATACACATAGCAAAGTTAAGCAACAATAGCCAGATTAGTCTTAGGATGGGTGACCATTCTTAACGCATTACGACACCGACGTGCATCGAAGGGCACGTTAAGTCATCGGTCACGGTTGCCAAACGAACATCTATCAAGGCGATCGTTACCGGTAACTGGACCCCTAAAAAGTTCAAAAAAGTTCAAAAAAGTTCAAAAAAACTTCGATATCGCCATTAAGGGGTCAGATGGCAGTCGCTTCACGGAAAATATCGAAGTCCAGCCGTTTCGTACTGGTGGTAGAAATTTGATGACACAAATTTGTCACAAAATTCGGCCGGGTGGGTACCACCGTGCACGATTACGAAAAACCCTCCATAGTAATCGAACTTCGGTTTGATTGCGTTCAGGGGTCAGCAAGTGCATAGCCGGGCCAGGGGGATTGTGGTCGCAGCACTAGTGGGTCCGGTCAGTGTCACGCGGTGCTGCGACGACAATCCTCTTCTGATGAGGCCCTCAAGCTGAGTGCCACCATTATTAACATGGTACGTGTATGTAATGGTGACCCTCTTTCCTGAGACTTTACCTTCAGCTTACCATCAGGCGAGGTGAAGTCAAATTGACGTGTCCTAAATATAAAAAAAAATATATATATAAATATAAATATTCGAATTTCGACGTATTTTGAAAGTTGATTGAATAACTGACATTTTCAGTAATGTGAACTCTCTAAATGCCCTTTGTCTTCATTGTCTATGATTATCCTTTGAGAGGTTGTCTTTCTGACACATGACAATGACGAATTTGTGATGGACTTTCGCATAAGACACAATCGAGAAGTTTAAATTGAATAGGTGCACACACACACAAACACAGACAAGCATAAATGCATGACAGACTTGCTGTTGCCTGTTGAATTCTGATCCGTTCCCGCAACCCAAGGGAACCTATTCCCAGGATAAAAATATAATCTATCCCTGTGCCAAATTTCAGCCAGAATCGTTCAGCCGTTTTTGCATGAAAGAGCAACAAAGATACACACATACATACTCACAAACTTTCGCGTTTATAATATTAGTCGAATTACTACACACAGAAATCATGTGTATACCTTTAAGTATTCTTAATCCAAATCCCAAATTTTGTGGTTAGGGTCTGTAAAATATCTTTGGACAATCAAAAATATGAGGGGTTCACTTGCAAATGATTTCGTCAAGTGTCCTAGCCCTTGGCGGGGGTCCACTGGACACCTCAGCTCACAGATTTAGACCGAGGGGAACCGTGTTTAGGCGACACCATGCACTGGGGTTATACCCTCTTTGCACCTTACTTCCTGAACGCAAAACAATCGAAAATATCAACCTGTCGTGAAATGGGGACGACTAACTCACCCTTTAAGCAATTTTACCTATCATTAATTTCACATAAGATTTTTCTATTTGAGATTTAATTGTTATAATAATAAATAAAATATGATATTCGATGTTATGTTTGATGTTATATTGACAAAATTGTATGTTTTAAAAATCGCTGTGATTAGCTTATCATCATCTTCAGAACTTTTTCTTTTTGGGATTTAATTGTCACAAGAATTTAAAAAATATGTTATTCGATGTTATGTTCTTTTTTTTTATTTTCACGAAGGTACCTTAGTGGCGAAAAAGTCGGATCGAGAGGTCCCCGACTCGAATCCTGGGCATTATACTACCGATGTTAACCTACTCCTAACACAAGCAATTTGGCTTAGCTGGAGGGGTAAGGGAGAATATATACTAGTAATATCGATTTAAAAATTGATTGGAAATTTTAATTGTACCGTATATCGTGCATATAAATTATCATTACCTTTTTAATTTATTTTTTTTACGTGCGTGTGTGGGTGGTTATGTCATGTCTCGACTAAAACCGCACGGTGTCCTCCCCAAGTGTCCGTTGCCGGGCACCCCGGGTAAGCCCTCGAGCGTAAATTGCTGTTGCTATTAAGTATATGATAAGTTTATCTCTAGTATCTAGTTTAGTCCATCAAAAACTGGATGCACTTATAATCTGTCTTACCGTTTTGGAGTTTGTCTCATATTTTATTAAGTAAGTCACGCCGTAGACACACTTAACCCTAGTGTAGTTGCGCCTACCACGGAACGTGAGTGATTGCAAGTCTAGCATTTTGCCGTCTTTATAAATAGTTACCTATTTATATTTACTTAAGTTTCTTTAAATTAATAATGTCTTTAATGTCTTTAATAAAACATTAGCTTTAAGAAAAATCAAACTGTCCAATTCAATCACATAATCAGTCTCAGAAAAAAACTCTACAAAAAACTAACAAAATTTGTAACATCTTCACGTAATCTGACAACTAACAACTCTGGCACATGTACATACCATACTCATTGCAGAGTAACTTTGCACAAACATTGCACCTTTTTTTGTTCGTCGATTTTTCTTCCATGGATATATTGTACTCGCTTTCTGCAATGCTTTGCTCCGGTAACGGTATAGTCCCGAAAACGAGTTAGTGGTTCGTCACTTGATGGTTGTGAAGGAGTTGGAGTTGATGAAGATCTAAATGACATGCGTTCGCGATAACGCCGAAAGCGAGATAGTCTCTGAAATGTAAAAGGAGAACGACTACGGCTCCGGGTTTCTGTGGCAGATAATATGTGCTCGATGCCTGTTTCTAACTACTCATCCCCTGACTGTTTTGTATCAGTACTAAGATTTAAACATTCACTCTTCAAACAGCTTTCAGACATACTTGCGTCTAAGCTTTGCCAAGCAGTCTGTTCTAAATTTGAATCCTCCAACCACAAAAAAATTGCAAATCTTCTGTATTCATTTTGCTATATTAAAACTGAAAAGATACAAAGCAATGTCTCAAAATTCAAAATTGCTGTGAAGATTAGAATAGTTGTATGATTTGGTATTTACAGAAACAAAACATTTTAATAATTACCGAAATATAATGTGCAATTTTACTAAAATTAAAAAAGATGAACGTATTAATAAACGTATAAACCAGATAAAAACATATTTAAAAGCAAGATTAAAAAATACCTACTTTCAAAAATGTAAAATAGTGTTAACCGTAGATAATTAGTTTTAAAATGTAATTAGAGACTCACCCGATCTTGCAGACAAACTGTGTAAACAGTTTTGTAGGACCAATTACTAATGGCTGTATAAATTGTGTTGTTTAATTAATAAATAAAAAAAAAAAAAAAAAACTTACTAAAGTAGTCGCACAGTTAGCAATTTGCCAATTCGCAGGACTCCCATATATCAATCTCTTCTTCCTGCAGTCGTCTGTGGACTGATAATATGTTCAAACTTACTACCAGGGGTGCGAGAGGAGTGTACGCGCAGATACTGGGACGGGTAACCTTTTTTTTTAGGCTTTACCCCACCAGAGCTAACGGTAAGATGGGTACGTCGGAGTTGAACCGACTAAAACCGCACGGTTTCTCTCTTGCGTCACGTCAGATCACTCTCCCGTACGTTTTCTGCCGCCTCTTTTGCGCGCATTAATGCCTCGCAAAAGAAGGCGGCGGCGTTCCACGCACTCTCACTGTCGACCATGGCCAGCACCAGGGTCTGCAGCGTGAGGTTTCCCGCTCCGACGGCTGCTTCAAGGACACGGCGCTACTCCATCCACTCTAAGCACTCTGCCAGTGTGTGAAGCGGTGTGTCCACGGAGCAGCCCCGGCAATAGTGGCACTCGGGCGTCTCCTCCCGGCGTATACGATGCAAACTCACCGAAACAGCCATGTCCGGTGAGCACCTGCGTCAGGCGGTAGGAGAGGCTTCCGTGGCGCCTCTGCAGTCATTCCATACTCCATGACGGACATTACCGCCACAATCGTGGCGTGCCCTGCGCTTTGTTGCCCAAGTCGTTCTCATTCCTACATGAGCACCTGGCGGAGTTGAGATCGCTGCCCCTCGATTTCTCGTGGGGCTGGCCTAAAATTTCGCTCCAGTGCCTCCTTGCGCGACTGGTACAGTGCCGCAAGGGCCCTTGCTTCCAAATCCCACGGAGGCGTCCCGGCAAGGAGACTCGCCACCTCAAAGGAGACCGTGCGGTATCCCCTTATGATCCTGACGGCCAGCAACCGCAGGGGGGATCGCAGGAACACGATGTTGCTAGCCGTCAGGTTCAAGGGACGGGTAACCTTGAATAATTCACTAATAAAATGTAATGAACCATTTTTTGACAAAGGCAGCAAAATGCTCATAGCTTGACCATTTTAGGGTTAAGAACATAGTTTTGCTCAAAACATATTTTTATTATTATTATGTAATCACTATTTCATTTCTCTACGGTAGGTATGTTTTGTTTCGAGAACTATTTATAAATATATATTATAATATATTTTCATTAGCAATAAAGTAACATTTGCGTTTGCACATTGTTTAACTTTACATAGTTTATATAGCATACAGTACCATTTATAAATATATAAATATATAGATCCTTATAACTCACAATATATCGTGTGCAAAGTTGCGTGCCGATCGATAAAACGCCGACGCAAAGCTCCAAGTAAACAGATCGAAGCTTGAGCGAATGTGCTCCGAATCGAATCCCGCCAAATGCAACGACAGCTGTGCGTAGCTCGTAGCGCGTAGCCGGCCGCGCGGTGTAGAGGCGGCGCCACCGGCCGTATTATTATTATTTGTAAACAAGCGTGTGCGGGCGCGGGGCGCGTCACGTGACCCGCCGCCATTGGCCCGCCTGGCCCGACGCAGCTGCGGTGCCGCCGCGCGCGCCAGTCCGCCGCCGCCCGCCGCCGCGTACACATGCCCGCTGCTCGCCGCAGAGCGACGCGACACGCGCATCACTGACGCGATCGCGAACTCCGATTCCCTTTTTGTTTATTTTTCGCTTGCGTCCTTCGGACCGTTTTGTTTCCGAGGCAGCGAGACGAAGAAAAAAAGGAGGCGCGGATGGATCGAGCGACCGGAGAAGGTACGGAGTTCGCGTCAGTATACAAAAGTTTTGTGGATATGTGCAAGTGTTTTGAAGTAGTGGCAGAAGCTTTTTGTTTTTGTGGATCGTTTTGAGGTATATGTATAGAGCGATGGCAGCAGAGCGTGAAGCGAGGTCCGGTGCGCCTTCGCGTGCTTCCGTCAAAGCTTTCGTTGTGTGCTTTCGCAAATCGATCCCTGTTTTCCTGTTTCGCGTTGTTATAATAACAGTTGACAAACAAACTCTCAGTGCACTGTCCAAAAGGATCATCATCTGAATTGTCTCACGCTTATCTGAAGCCAATTGGATGTAATCTCGTTGGCGGTAATCAAGAGCATGAGCTTGTTCAAAGTGTGTGAGAGTAACAAAGTTGCGCGTCAGGGAAATGGGGATGGCATCCGTAGGCACGTACTGGTGACGCATCGGTTGTCATTGTCTGATGCGCATGATGTCACATAATTTAAACTTTAATTATACTTGTAATGCGCGAAATTGAAGCTGCAACGAAGATGGAATGGAAAAAGTATCGTGGAAGCAGTTTCCGTAGGTTTCTAACAAACTAAAGTCGAGACATTTAACTTAAAATGCGCATTTATTCTTGTATTGCCAAGTTTTGTTTACTAAAATTTCAAATCTCCAACGATAGGAACTGAGTTCAATTAAAACTAAACAGCGTCACGTGGTTTTAGTTAATGAATTGTATTTAAACTCAAGGCACCAGTTTAGTTAAACAGAGGTTCACTGCTGAAATCCAGCCACATCATCACATCATATTCCAAGTGCCAATTCCAGTTGTATCCAAAGCTTGCACTTTGGAGCCTGGGATTTGCTCTCCTCCTTTTCTATTATTAATTTATCTTGGCTTTCAAGAAGTAAATATTCCTTTTTTACATTATAAAAGTGTCTATAGTTCTCTTAAAAAGCTTCTTCCTTGATTATTTCAGCTCTTTACTACGTGATCTGTAACTTTAGCTGAGCAATACTAGAAACTGTCTTCTTCCTAGCTTTAGATAATGATTCTTGCCCTTCTATTCTGTTTGTTTTTGGATTCTAGAATGGATAAAATTCAAGAATTCCAAATGCTATAATAGTTCTCTCAGGGATTGAGGTTCCAATTCTCTTTGTAGTTATTGTTTAGTTTATATTTACTCCTTCATGGGTGTTTTGTCCAAAATCCTTGTAAAGTTATATTGAGACAGTAATTTACCAAAGTTTTTCATCACCGTTATTATATATAATAACCCATTGAAGTATGTTATACTTCTTCCCAATATAGATACTTTAGATTTCTACCTAATTATTTTACCAAATTCTATATGTAACATAATTGTAATATATAGCCTAATAAATAAAAAGTTCCCAATTGAACACAGAACTTCTAAATAACGATTATTTGAAAACGATACCAGCAAACGTCGCAAAAGCAGAGAGTTTATAACATTCTCGGTAGATATGTTACTCCAGTTGAAAGCGGAATATCGAAGATTAATACTTTTAAGCACTGAAGTTCGAAGACAATCCCGGTCCCACGGAAGAATAATCGAATAAATAATACGCCTTCCTCCCGTGAATGCGATAATAGGGAGTCAAGTTCAGAGAGGCCAATGAAAACAAATAAACAAATTGGCCAATTTCGCCGGAGCTAACTGTTCGTATATAACGAGAGGAGAGCAACGCAACGGATTGTGCAATGCTATATGCTTCCTTTTTAGTTGAACATGCGAGTTATGTTTCCTTTGACTCTACTTCCAGATAAAGTGAATACAATTTTTATTATAGCGCAATCTTTACTTAATTCTAAGATAGCATGATATATCTGAAGTTAAATTTGAAGCTGTTCGTATAAAATTTCTAGAAGTTTGATATATAAGGCTCTTTATCAATCTTTGTTATTATATTTATTTTCTTAATTCTACTGTCTAACATCCAATTAATCACATGCTTTGGATGCAATCGGTCTTACCTTAACTTAATGATAATGACGATGATATCGCTTGATGTAATGTTTAGCAATAAAGCTATATTATTATTTAGTAGTATCTTTTCTCCGAAAGACAATACAAAAATATGAATTCAATACCAGAATCTAAAACTGTTTTAAAAAAGAGCGTTCTCGATTCGTCTGCAGTCCCAAATATGTACGATTATTGCCACAAGTAATAGTATAAGTTGATTCATACTTTCTTTGTGCGATAATCCTGTTCTTATTACTCCTTAGCAAAAGCGACGCTAACGCTTATCGATCTATACATAGCTGCCAATGTATGCGGACACTCATCTAGGCTAAAGTTTAAACACCGATGTAGTGAAAAGTTTCGCCAAAATGTAATTGTGGTGAATATTTTATTTGGTTAGGGAGTCGCGACGGTGAACGCTCGCTTTTCAATGAGAATTCAGTTTTAAGTTTCTGCGAAACGTTTACCGTGGAAGTTGATATTAGATTTTCTGCCATTTCAGCTCCAGATGAAACGTATATTTATTGGAAAAAGTACTTTTAGAGTCTATAAAATTGTTTGTTTAGGCTAGTATTAGTCTTATTGAAGATATTGTAAGAAGTACGAGTAGTTTTTGAATTCAATGCGTCATTATTATATGATGCAATCATATTTAAAATTGGTTTTTCTATTTTGATTTTAATCATAGTCTTTACTTTTTATAAATTCAAGTTATCAAAAAGAAATTGAATGGAAGAAACATTTTAAAGTGCCCTTGGTGTCAATGTGTAAAGGAAACAATACTAAATCATACAATCATCGTCATACACATGTGACTTCCTTCAAACAATTCCTAGGTGCAAGTTGAAAAAATGCTCAATTTCCGATGTCGCATCCGATAGTACGGACAGACGCACGTACAAAAAACCTTTACAAAACTATATCGACCAACACGATTGTGCGTTTTTGTAAAAACTAAAACGCTTTATTCCGTTGTCTTAAAGATTAATATTGGATGTATTTTCTGACGAGAAAGTGCAGCGGTAAGTTGGTAGAGGTATTAAGGCATCCGAAAAAGTTGTAGTGTGGGAAAGATTGTCGTAAAAAACACAACATCTGCGTCTCTATTGAACTGGATTCGAGTGACTGAATGGGATGAGACGGTAACTCTATACATGATGCTGCGACCTTATCATTCTAATGTATTTTAATTTTGATAGAGTTTTGATATCATGCTGGTTTTTTCTTTTATTTTATTTCTAAAGAAACATAAACGTTATTTGTTTTTTTAGTCTCATCTTGATGTTTGTTGCACTTCTTATGTTATTTTTTATAATTGTATTAGTTTGCGCTTGTAGTGTTAAAAGCTGTTCCTGATATCCTGGGTTAGTTTTCCTGCCACAAAACAGTCTAGAATAGAGACTATAATTTATTTATTACTCACCATTTATTACTCCTCTAGCTACCCACTTGTGTATACATAGTCATGCATCAATACATAAAAAACATTGTACAAAATAATATACTGATCTACTGTCAACGTTTCCAACCTTTCATAATCAACAATCACATTCCGTTCTGAATCGTCGTACTATATAATATATCGTAGTTGTTTCTTATCCCTAAATTAATAAAATAACTGAATATTTTCAGTTGAACAATTTCATTGATTACAAAGTTTAACTCAAGTATCATGAATCAAATATAATGAAACTGTTTAGTTGATTTATAACCACCACTAAAACATAAACATGAAAAGAATACATGAAACCTATGCTCCAATACTATAAGTTTTATATAATTTAGACGTAGATAAAATTGTACCAGTCAGTATGTCGTATAAAATAATAGAGCGAGAATTGAATCCGCATTCGTGTACCGGCAATCAAACTGATGTACGTATCCTGTCTGCTCTGTCATTACGACGGATTTATAGTTGCTGTAGTGTGAGAAACTACCATTCAAAAATATATCATTATTGTGTGTATCTGTTCGTTTGAAATATGACTGCATTATTTGTAGCTTCTTTTTATCTATTTTGTTTATGACATCAAGGTCTCTATGGTAGAAAGCCTCACTTGCAAGTTGGTACACCTGCTAATCGACGGACAATGCTCTGGCGCAGGCTTTCCTCTCGGGGTTGATAATCAGACGGTAGTCGATCCCCTAAAAATCAAGATAAACTAAATAGAGAAAGGAGGAGAAAAAGTAGGAGGTCGGACTCCGGGTTCCAAAGTGCAAACTTTGGATGTAAACGAAATTAGCGCTGCTGCTAGCGGTGATGATAATCTGGATAGGAGACAAAATGATTGTTTAAACCAAATAAGGTATTACCCATATAGAAAATAATTCAATAATATAGTATATCAATCAAAGTTTGATAAGTAAATTATAATTAAAATCAGTAAAATTCTGTTAGGCAAGTTGATTAGTTTAAGTGATTTTCATTATATCTTCAAATGAGTTGTAATCGAAATCACATTGGAAATCAAATTAAAATCAATAAGACGTTAATACAATTCGAAATACAAAACAGTTCGTTATAATCATATGACGTTTGTTAAGTGACGACCAGTCTTGATTTGAATTTCGATCTTTGAATTATTTGAATGTCATCGACTCAATTGACGAACTTGAGCAGACTAGGTGATGGTGTCAAATTTTTATTAAAATGCAATGAGTCAACATACAGATCATTTATCTAATTAAATTTAGATCTGTTATTATATCTTTATTAATTTGATTATTACACATCCATAATATCTTCATTTAGAAGCAGATTATTCTTATTCTTCATCAAAAGAAATGTCGTAAATTGAAGAAGTGTATATGGATTAATAAATGTATAGCACAATACAATTATTGAATGTTCACAATATTTCTCGGGTTCTATTAATTTGATAAAAGTTAAATTAGTCAAAGATATAGTTTATTGTCTCAACGTTTGTGATATGTTCATTGGCTAAATCTTCATCAATGGCAGCGAGGTCATTAAGATCATCGACACGATCTTCATAGATTATATTGTTTCAATTTCAATTTGTACATATAAGTAAATTAGGACTATCAAAAACTGTTTAATGACGTTCTTGAAAACTTTAAATGTAATTGAAGTAAGTTTTGCACATTTGCATTAGTTAGAGTCTCTACTGCTTAGAATCGATAGAACATAGAGTGTCTGTATTCTCTATGTTTTATCGATTCTGTTTGAATCAAAATGATGGTTTACAATCGATGATATTGGGACTCCTGACGAACAGTAGGTATCGTTATCAGTAGATTATTATCCAGTGATCATCGAGGCCGAGATATCAGTTTCCTGTGCAGGTATTATGCGCAAACGCCGGATGTTACTTTGTACACAGCTGGTTGGAGAAAAAAACTTGATTATATAGTACACTTGAAATAAAGTTTTGATGTTTCTTTTTATACGTTAACATTAAGAGTACTAGTTGCTATCCGTGGCTTCGCCCGCGTGAAAACCTTTTATCGCAAAAAGTTCATCATTTCGAAATAAAAAAATTCGTATGCTTTTTTTCAGGTTATAAGCTATCTCTCTGTTAAATTTCAACAAAACCGATTCAAAAAAGTAAAATATTTCAAAAATATCACATTCTTATGTTAGCCTAGATAATTCAATTAAATTTTTAAGCATTTTGTATGCTTACTTTTTTCCTCCCGTCCTAGATGTTCTCTTTTTCCGATCTAAATCTTTAGCCTGTATAATTTGGTTTTAATTTAGCGTAAGTAATGCGTTGTATAAATATTTTGAACCACTAACTTTGTATTTCATACAACAAAGATGAACTTATCTTTTGCGTGAACGTATTACCCACATTCTTCAAACTAACAAGATTCAATGATTTCCGAACTTATAAACGCCGCGTTCGCTGCACCGCTTCGCGCGTCGCACAAAAAAGCGACAACATCCGACTCTAAAAATAAGCCATATAATTGCAGCTCCAAGCTGAAAGCGCAATGCTTTCGCTGCAGCGGTTGTACGGTTGCCCTTGACAACCGAGACCCAGATACTATCGCGTTCCACGCACACCTCTTCAGACACTCACACATGTAGGACCTTCGAATCCTTTCAACACAAACGCATACTCGATCCTACACATACGTACAGCACACACGTGAACGACTTGCGTGCTGAAGTGAGCTTTTTAATTTTTTTTTGGAGGAACGTTCTTTGTGCGCTTCTACAAAGAGTTTTGCCTTGTGATTACTAGTCGGGATATTTTGTAGTGACGGTGATGTAATACGGAATGATTTCTGAACGGCGTCGACTTTAAATTGAACGTTGAATTTAGAATGAATTGTTTGAATTTATTCTATTTACAAATACTTGATTTCCATGACGCAATTCCTCTTTTGATCTGTTGTTCACTGATTATTTTAAGTTACAAATTGAATGATGTATAATTATAATTTACGGCATCAAAGCTTAGTGTAGAGCATTAATTTTATGTACTTTGATTCAATGGAGCATAAAAATCTTTCCAAGTCCCTCAGGAAAATTCGATAGGTAGGTACTAGAGGGGAAGCGAAAAGCCGAAACAAGCGAGTTGCAATTTGCTCCCTCTTTGTACACTAAACAAAAGACATTTCTTTTGATGCGCAACCTTAGGAAGTCGTAGTTACGGGCCAAATTCGGGAAAGTTTTATAATGAGTGAGGAATTTGATCGATAACGATTAAGCAAACCATGCTTGAATTTCTATGGCTCCATTAGTAAAATCAACATGAACTCAAACTTAAATATGAAGTACCTATTCAAAAAATAATCAAAATATCAATTAACTCAATTAACTTGTCGCTGTTATTCGTTCGAAATAGAATAAACCGAACGAGGTTGACGTCTAAGATCTGCAAATGAATATGGTAATCGATTAAAATATCTCTATTCTAGATTTTTTTTCGTATAAAAATATGTCCACAGATAAAAATACACCTGACCAACCCTATTCATGTGTCAGTTAGAACAATCATTTTGATTTTTTAATTATAGAACAGCACATGGTGAACTGAATAAAATTAACCGTTCTATTTTTTCCATAGCTTTTTTTAGAAATCTATTACGTAGATTGTGATGATATAAAATTAATGAATGAATTAAGGAACGGACAGAACATTTTCATGATACTGTAACGTATTTACAGAACATATGTCTGAAACGTATTTGAAAACATGAAATATTACATACCTTTGACTAGCTTTTAAGCTGTATTATTGATAGCGTAGAGAAATATCCCTCGAGATTCATTGTCAAATTACCTATTTCTTTTTTTTTTATTTAAAAAAGAATATTAGTATCAGAAATTAGTAATATCTTCCTAACCCCTCCAGCTAAGCTAAAACTGCTTCTGTTAGGAACGGATTCATGTCGGTAGTGTAATGGCCAGGATTCGAACCCGGTACCTCTCGACCGTAAGGTCGACCCCTTAACCATTAAGCTACCGACGCTTGAACATTGTTTGAATTGTTTTGCTTTATATTTTTTTTAGCCAACCTTATCTGCTAGCTTGTACACCTGTTGCTTAATGGACGAGGCTCTGGCACAGGCTTTCTTCTTGCAGCAGTCGCTTCCGCAAAAACCAACATAAGCCATATCAAAAGAAAGCTTAGGAGAACGGAACCAGGGCCTGTAGACAAAGTCACATTCTACTAATGGAATCGCAACGAAGCGAACCTTCAAAAGACCGAAATGTATAGGAGAGACAACATTTGTCGACATGTCACGTGTAACAAATAATGTGAGTCCCATACATATTGAACATTTGAAGTTTCGCTTCGAAGCGATTCCACTAGTAGAATGTGACTTTGTCTACAGGCCCAGGGCTCCAAAGTATAAGCTTTGGAAGCATCGGGACTTACGCCGCGCTATTATGATAATGATGGCCCATCTCTTGACCGTCTTCTACAATATACACCCACGGAAAGAGACAGGGTGGCTCTCGTCTTCCACTTTATCTAAAACTATAAAGCAATCATAACAAAATCAAAATGATAATCATCAATAAAAATCTACAAATAAAGTTTTTTTAGAAATGTGTCATATCGAATTCTGATCAGTGAAAATAGACGGTTTTAAATTGAAACTTTTCAAAAATAGACGGTTTTAGATTCAAACTTTTCAAAAATAGTACGCCCTTAAAATAGTGTAACCGAAATAGAGCGTGGCATTAGGCACTATGTCCGTACCCTTCTATTAATAGAGTTTGTTTACTTCACTATGATAAAGCTACCAAACGAAATGGCTCATAAATGTTAAGAAGACAACATTAACCGAGACGTCTTCCGAAATTGTAAGGTTTATAAATGGTATTTTGTTGTAGGTTTATAAAAAATCTGTTATATCTGAAAACACAGGTTACACGTGTACTTCAATAAATTGAAAAAAAAAAAACAAATAAATAAGATAAAAAACAAATGAATAAATATTAAATACCGCCTAGATAAACATGCTTACATTTTTTTTGTAAATATTTATATAATTGTATGTACATAATTATATTACCTTGGTACTGGTACGTATGACAATGAAACACGCAGAGGGTATGCGAAAGTGTAAATTTTCTTTCAAGGTTGATCGGAAATTACACAAGGAATTATTGAGAATTTTTATTATTAAAATAAAGATATTTTTATCAAATGTCAAAACGGTAAATTTTGTTGAAACTTGTATGAAATAACACAGAATGTAGTCAAATTGTGCTTTCGTCAAATGACTTACTATGAGTATCTACTGAATGATTTAAAAAGTATTTTATTAGGTACCTATTCTTTATGAAAAACAAATACTTAATTATAGAAAACTCTATTAATAATTTATTTGCGAATATGGGTGCAAATATAGGTGTTGTACGTGATTTAATTATGACCAACCACATTCCGCTTCAAGGCGTGCAAATATACATAGTTATCTCATATTATAATTTAAAACTACCCTACAAATAAACAAAATAACATAACTGTGTCTACATCCCGTTGTCCAGTGTTTTTTTTCTTCACTCAATTTCTTGCCCCAGCTTGCACGCACGACTATCGGGGTCAGGTTAAAGGGGTGAAAGGGTGCGGGGGTGTGACGTCATCCCGCGAAATGTTAGCGGCACATGACAACGTGATTATCGCGCTCAGCCAGTTTTATCAACGCACATTAACGCGCACAAACGATTTGCTAATGTTAGTTTGGATAACGTTGAGATGCTTGTAGTACAGATTTTCGTGAAGGTAAAAATATTATAAACTTACCTGCTAGGTTGAAGACAGATTATGGTGAAGGTGAAAATATTATATCGTACTAGGTTGAGTACAGGTTATTATGAAGGCGAAAATATTTTTGTATAGCGGACAGATTTAGAGGTTAGACTGTTAGTACTGCATGTGCATCAAATATTACGAAAGCATTGCGTGTAATTATTTGCTCACCACCGATGACGTCAAAAAAATAAACAAGAAATCATTTATAACTAGCCGGTACCACAGATTAATAAATAGCCGGTACACCAAATGATTGATAAATAAGGGTCTGGCGCAGGTTTTCCTTTTGGATTTGGGGGCTGAGACGACAGTAACTCTTTTAAAAGCTGAGATAAACCAAATAAATCAAGAAGAAGTAAGAGAGTGAACCCTGAACTCTAAAGTACAAGCTTTAGATTGGCGCTCGAATAATAATGATGAAATTAACGCTTTATCTAAGCACAGTACAGTTAAGTTTTAACTAATCTCCGTTTTTATCAGTTACGAGCTGGCCCTTCTCGGCTTCGCCCGTGGCATATTTCGGACCCCTGTTGCACCCCTTAAACTGTAATTTATTAGTTTTCATATAATGTTTGGGAATCTGCCGGATTTGTTGACATTAATGATTACGGCTCCGCTCCTTTGGATAGTAGCGTAATGATATATGACCTATGACACTCAGGAGTGAAGTGGCTTCCTATTGGTAAAATAATTTTTGAAATCGGTTCCGTAGATCCAGAGATTACCCGCTACAAACACTTAATTCACAAACTTAAGTCAGACATTCAACGTTAACCCTGGGGTTATCACTGGGCTCACCCGGGGTGCCCGGCAATGGACACTTGGGGAGGACGCCGTGTGGTTGTAGTCGGTCCAATTCTGAAACGCCCACCCTATCGTTGGCACCGATGCGGTGAAACCGTGGGCTGCTTTAATTATCAGTATAAAAGTACTATCATTTATGTGGTAATAGATGCACTTTATTTAATTGTCATTTTATATCAATAGATTTCTGGCACAAAATAGAATAAATATTACATAAAGTTATATGATGACAAAAAGTGTTTCTTGGGCCTCGGTTGGAACCGATCTCAGTCTTGACCAAGGCAACGAACACTCATTAGACGAACGTGCCACCAAGGTTGTTAAGTACAGTGTAAAATTAGCGCTTCTATATTTGTCTGCAAACGTCTTACGAATTTTCGATCAGGTCACGTATCCTGACGCGAGTTTCACCTTTTTTACCCATTACAAAAAAAAGAACAACGCCGCTAAAGAAGTTTTCACTTCAAAAAGAGATTGAACGTTGGTTGATTTAACGTAGCTCTTAGATAAAATATTCACGCATTTTAATTGGTTGGATAAGGCCTATTAGGCGTGCATTTTAAGTCTATGTCTGAAAGCTATAATCTCCGGTCAGAGAAACCATCATCATCATTCCAGCGCTTGTTCAGGTTGCATCCAAAGCTTGCACTTTGAAGTCTGGCATCTGCTCTACTCTTTCTTTTGATTTGTCATCTGACCCCCCAACTCAGAGAAGTAAGCCTGCGCCAGAGTCTCATCCGTTAATTAATCAGTAGATGTACCGGCTTGCAGGTGAGGTTAGCTTGGACTCCGCAGATCTTGGTTGGATCCCATACCCCCTACCGAAGCATTTTGTTCTTAGCTGGACTCTCACATTTCTTCCCGACGTACTTATTATTGATAATATAATTAATAAGTAAGCCCTGTATATTCTTATTCGGTTGTGATAATATAAAGCCTTTCCAACAATACTAACTGGCACCATCACCAGACGGGAAGCTTCGGAAATGTATACTTAAGTCAGTTTATATAACCTGTCATTTGGAGTAAATTGAAATATCTTCAGAGGACTGGAAATCTGACAGCTTTTCGTCATGTACCTTTTTTTTTCGTGCTGAAATCCCTTCGGATACCCCCCCCCCGCCGGCCGGCAGGGTGGGGGGGTTATGTCGGACTTTAACCGCCTAAAACAGCACGCCTTCTCGGGTCTACAGACGCCGGGGTGTAAGGTTGCCCATAGAGCATATCCCTCGCACCCCTACCGGAGCATAAAAATGATCTGGCCAACTAAAATTGGCCATTTCATGAAATACAACCATACATTTCATGAAATTATCCATTCTACGATAAGGCTACCACATAGACTTATATGCTTTCAATAGGAGACATCAATATCATAAGTTCCAAAAACCAATTGTTATAAATATCCATAGAAAATTGTTCTCAAACATAAGTTATTCGCGCCATTGCATCGATTCACGCTCTATTCAAAACACGGGGGCGCGCATGCGCTGCCCGCCATCGCTGTAAACATGTCCGGGTGGCCCATAACTTGCGAATTTTCTTACCTCCCTTTATTGTTCCTTGTTCACAATTCACATTGTTCCCCTATAAAACGATCCACAAGTTTTATTTCAGTTATCACTACTTGTTATCCGTAGCTCCGGCCGCGTTTAAAACTGATCCCGTTCCTGCAACACACAGGAACCTATCCCCAGCGTAAAAACGCAAAAACGGCAAAACGGATCTGGGTGAAATTTGGTACGGAGATAGATTATAGTCTGGAATAGCACGTATGCTACATTGTATCCCGGGAATAGATCCTGTGGGTTGTTGGAACGGGATCAGTATTTCAGACTGTTGGAGCCGCGAGAAATAGCAAGTTTTTAGTACCTAGTGATATTAGAAGCAAGAATATTTATTTATTATTTATTGACAAATAATAAATAAATATTCTTCAACATTCGTTGCAGTTGAATGCACTACCGCTGCGCCACTGAGGCTAGTAAAATAGTAAGTCGTAAGATGGTAAGATTTCCGAACTACAGTTGTGATAATTTTGTCCACAGATTGGTGCCGGCCTCACGGATAGCCGGTCACATCGACGCCTCGTGCGCCGCAGCTGTCGAAACACGAACAACCAAAAGCCACTAAATCCTCAAACCAAAGCCTCCAGTCATATCTTTCGTTTCGAAAATTTAAATATAAGCACTATTTTTTTAACCTTTTATCGATAAAGTCTAAATCGTAAATAGTATACGCTAACTCCCAAACAGTACAAATTAATTTAAGTCTGAAGTGATCGGTATTTACAATAAGCAAGCTTCCGAAAGAGAAGAAGAAAAATAAACCAACGACCAGTATTTAAACGTTCCAAAATAATAAAAAATCGTTAAACGAGTGCACAAAATATTTTATCGATCGTTAACAATCGAACCGAATCCTCTAGCATTTTTTAAAAAAGAAGTCAGCCAAAGATTTTTATAAGCCCTTAGACATTAAGTGTTCGTGTAAGTTAAACTGCCTCTTATAAGGACTTTTATATTTATTCCTTAGTTGGATAACGAAGATATTGAGATTAGTTATAGTGTAAACCAGTGTGCCGTATACCCGTAAAGTTTAAGTGCTATATAGAAAACAGTAGACATTGAGAAGGAAACGGAGCCACGTCATAGAGTACAAATTTGCAAGTTCCAGTGCAGTTCCGAGTGTTCAGTACAACAATAGACTTAGAGCTTATTTTTATAAGGGTTTTATTCGCATGACGCCATGAGGCAGCGTCGTGGCAGGGCGTCATGAGCGAAGCGCTCCGGAGCGAGGCGGGCGCGGATAACGCGCATTTACCGCCATTCTCCACTTTTGGCGATATGGCCGAAAACGAACAACGGATACTCACAGCGGATGGCCGCCTGTTAGACCCCGCTTGGGAGTACTACGAACGGACGGGCGATACGGTTTCAGTAATAGCCAGCCAAGCACAATACAGACCCTGGGAATCTATGCCCATTACGGTCAATGCCAAAGACGCAATCCTGAGGGCGGGCTTCTCAACAATGGAGTACCATCCCGTCACTCTGCAGCCTTTAACGAACAAGCTGCCGTCCTTCCAGAGCCAGTTTCAATCCTTTCCAGAAACTTCAGTAATACCAGAAACAGGTCTCCCGAGCGTGACCCCGGTGCCTGTCACGGCGAGTCCGACGCCGAGCGCGAGTCCTAGTCATTTAACACAACTCACGCAACTTACGACACCGTCGTCGCCAGCGCATCTTACCACGCTTGCGCAGGTCACACCGTTATCGACGACTCTGACAACACTATCACCTGTAAACGCAACAACATTCCATACCCTAACAGCTGTCAATGCAAGAAGCTACCCAATAGTGCCGGCTCCTCTACAGGCGAGGGAGCTAGTACCGCAGCCACAGACGTACATTGACGACCGACACATACAATTATACCAACCTAACATTGCTACAATTAACGCGTTTCCGACTCAAAACGGAATTCTACATCAAAATGGTACGCTTCTACACCAAAACGGAAGTTTAATACAGAATATACAAAGTCCAACTGTTGTTCATGTGTTGAAAAACGAGCCTTTTGATGTCAAAGCGTTACAAGACAAATATACTCCGAACGGACTACATCACGCGAATTTCCAGAATCCGATGTTGATTGATAATGGTTATGAGAAGAAGACGAATGGATTCGGGAGTGGTTCGTCGCCGACAAGATCGGACTTTAGGAAGAAAGAGAGACGGAAAATGCGCGCGAACAGCACTGAATCGGACAATTCTAATATGGAGGTTGGGTCTGAAAGTAGTGGGCAGGTCGCAGCGGTGTCGTCCACGGCTGGGTTTAAGTCGCCGATGCATGGAGTGCCACCAATGGCGACCGGGCCCATGGAGCTCGACGATATCTCTAGTGAAAAACAGGTGAGCATACACAAATTATTCATTTTAATATTTAGATCAGACATATGCGGTTCTTGAAAATATTTTCTTGATGCACCTCTTCACACACCTCTTCCGTATACATATCCGATTTATTACAAGAACGTAATAAATCGGATATGTATATGGAAGATGTGTATAACATTTCGTTATCGTACCGTCCCGGCGAATACAGGTAAACGTGAAGAAACACCGTGTGGTTTTAGTCGGTTCGAATCCGACATACCAACACCGTTAGCTCTGGTGTGGCGTAATTCGAGGGAATTAGTGCTCATAAAAATGTATGGTTTTAAGTTTATTACGTCTATTTCAAGCTAGACAACGAATAAGTTCATTGTGACAAAAAAAATCGAGTTTGGTAGTCTGGTTGAGGCGCTGTAGTTTATATAGGACATACACATATAGAAGTTAAACATAATGATACACATCACATTCAAAACATAAGCAAGTTGAAAAGCAACACAATAAAATCGGAAACGGCAACTAATCTCCCTTCCCAAGAATTGGCGAATTGCGTAAACAAGCCGAGCGGGAATCGCGAAAAGTCAACTGTATATTCGACGAAAGATATGAGAATTCTCAGAATTTTCATTCGAATACACGCCCGCCGAAAGTGGATATTCGAGAGAACCCGAAAAAGAGAAACTTTCCCCGTAATTCCACCTTTTATTATTCGCGTAGCAGTTTTTATTCCCGTCTTGAGTTCCGAAATGGTCGAACTCTCTGTCTTCGCAGCTATAAATTTAATAGTTAGCCGATTCTCTGGCTCCTCCAATAAATTAACTTCCTCTCTCGTTTAAAACACAAATTAAAGTCGGGCGATTTACGCGTGTCCTGCTTAGAAAATTTTATGACTTTGAAATTTAACAGCGAATGCAATTAGTAGGCAGTTTTGAAAAGCCCTCGATATTAACGGAGTTAGTGCGTTTTAATTGTGGCTCGCTATGAAACTTTTTAACTACCTGAAAGACGAGTTGAAACAGAAGTTTTTTTTATTATAATAATTTTATTTCAATCGATTAGTTACAAATTTCTCCTTATAATAATACAAACATAGTAGTAAGTAATAGTACTACCAGTATACAATATTCTTAGGCGTTAGACGAATTTCGATGGGCCGGATCACAAAATATAAGATCAAGTGCCATCAAACCTCGTTAGTATGAAAACTAGTGTCGCTAAACTCTCACATATGTGATATTATGAGACACTAAACACGTACAAAACATTCACGTTTTCGTAGAATACATAGACCGAAGTATGAGCGCTGAGAGCTTTTGCGCTGCAATTTATGGTATCCAACCTCCGCTAAATCTGTGGTTATGTCCTTTAATTTTAAATATAAATCAATCGAAACGTTTATTATGTCCCCGAAACAGAGGTGCATTTTACACCCACATTTCGATAATTATATTTTTGATCCCATGAGCCTATTGTTGTCTATCAGACACTTACCTAGACTACTGGTGCCACCGAGAAATTTGTAGCAGAAAAACTCAATAATACTTTTTCTGACCTAGAAATTACGAATCTAACTTTATAATTTCAATATAAGTGGAAATAAATAATACGTATAAGGATGCCCATATGTTTAATAGCTTAACCAATAGGAAAAAATATGGATTCTAGCTTTTCTAGTTTAACATACAACTAATATGCGTAAAGTTTTATAATTTCTTATAATTAAAGACAGACACAAGTTCGTACTTGAAAAAAACTTATCTAAGTGCCAGAGGTCCAGGCTGTGACGACATTCTTTACACAATAAATGTCAGCGTTTCCTAGTCTAATAACGAACACCTTTGCGCGCGCGCAGCTGCTGTCGCTTCCACAATAGACTCTAATTATTATTAGAGATGCACCTACACGATTAGTCGATTCCCGATACTAGCTTTATGATCATTAATCGATATAGTAAAATTTTATGTTGTGAATGGTGATACAATGTTTATTAGATAAGTATATGTTTATTTTGAGTATAGTGTCTGAAAATTAAATAACAATTAAGTGGTCTTTAGACAACAAGATAGTTGTGGCATATACTTTTTTAAGCTTAGCAATTTCAATGGTTTTTCGTTACTTTTGTCGATTAATCAAACTCGACTACTTTAGACTTTAGACTTGTCAGCGTATATCAATATTATTTTTTTATCCTGCTACTATTATTTTGATGTTTGTTTCTAAATGACAAAAAAAACGGCTGCACATATTTCTATAAAATTTCGCTTACTGATTATATTTTGATTATGTACAATTCATAACCACAGAATAATATTTATGCCGTCAAATAACATTTTTTTTTCTCTGGACTCTTTTCTAAATCGATACGTTTATTAATTCATATAAATTAAAATTTGAATTATTTTAAGAGTTTAGTCGTTATTCAATGACTCGACTAATAATGAATGAGTTAATTTATTGAGAAAGCACAGCTGCTGATGGTTGTCAGACATTTAAAATTATCATAGAATTATACTTTATAATGTTAATATTTCACTGGTGCTAATCAAGTGAACACTGTCAACACATAATTGCACTCATGTCTACATTTCAGCTAAATAAAAACATTATCAATTCAATTTTTAACCACCATTTGTTAACCACCCAAATTGCAACTTACGAAGTAATATTACCACTAGCTACTCTGTTATATAGGTAATCATTTAATAAAAAGTCGTAGGAAAAAACATAAAATTGAACTTAAAGGAACGAAACGTAAATTTGAATAAAACATAATTCATCCGACTTTTAGCCACTATTTCGAAACCACCCAAATTGTAAATACGTCAGTGAGCTAAAGGTTCAGTAACTCTAGGTAAGAGGTCCTGTACTGTAGTAATTCTAAAACTTGACAATGTCGTCACGAGAAAGAACATAAAAGATCAAAGCAATTAAATTTAAACTGTAACACGTCACACTAGACCGCGTTTTCCTTCGTCATAGTCGGCTGTTACTCATTATGCGAATGAGTCAAATGGGGAAAAACCAAAAGCTTCCTAGAATAATAATAATAATATAATAATAATAAAATAAAATAATTTGGTTTTATCATGATTAGGTTAATTTATTTGTTTATTCCTAAGAAGATTCAGGTAACGACAGCATTGATTGTATAAACGAGTAATTTACACTAGATTAGTGTAATTTACTACTAGTATGTGTGTAAAACATCAGTTTTTAACAGAAAAGTAAGTTTCCAGTGTAACTAAATATTCCAAATAATTGTTTACTGAAATGAAACTATTTTATATCATTTTCAAAAAACAGGTAGTGGGTAGTTACATAAAACTAATTTACTTAACCTGAACGTAATTTTGTTCTCTCTTCGAGTTTCTAAAAATGTTATAAAGTAATTTTACCGCTAATTTCTAGTATTTTTACCATATAAAAGCTGCACATTGAACTATTATAAACCTATAATTTGCAAATTTATTAAAAGTTATTCCAAACATAAAACGTAGTTTAAATTAATTAAAATAATTTCTTTCTTTCTACGAAATAAGGCTTTTAGATACTATCAATGGTTATATTAGCTGCGAATTAATTTGCAGTAGTTAAATAAATGCACATTTTACCAACAATTACTGCAAATTGGTTTAATTTTGAAATATCCACAGTTTACAACTTACACTTATCATTTTTATATTCTCTCCTTGAATACGAAAATTAACCCGTGTACTATTATAATAAAATTATTTACCCACTACCATAAAACAGTCACAAAAAATACTGTTTCCAATGTTCTACCAAACATTAATTTCTAATTGTTGTCAGAAAACTGCCTATTGATAAACTTGTTAGATACTTAGGTTCTTGAGCTGAAACAATTCTATGGCTGGACTTCATTACCCATGCTATACATAATACTCACGCCTTTCTCCCTCTGAAATAGATAGTAATAAGAGCTTGCCATTTACTTCTGACCTTACACAAGCTTCTTCTATGTTGTTAAACATTTCAGAAACTAATATCACATACTCAAAAAGCATATCCATCTAATAAAAAAGCTTTTTACCAAAGAATTTGAATAGAATTCCATATTTTATATAATCGTCAGCTGTTTGTCGGGGCCACAATCGGTTGGTTCCGATTACGACCGGAGATAAGTGCGAATGCAAGAATAAAATGGCGTCAAATAATGGCGGCACTCTTCTTACAGTGTCACAGCTGTTACCTATTGTCATCGTCTCATCGTTGAGAATTTAATATACTGTGTAACATAAGAAATGAATCACACTAATAGACAGAGCTTTTCTTCAAAAGAAAAGGGGGTAGTTTAGATCGTCAGTGATGAATTGAATAGGATAGAGAAATATTTAGAAAAGCAGTTGCAGGGTTGATGTGGGTAGTTGTTAAAATAATGATTATAGTCACTTTCCCTATCAAACGTCCTTGAGGATACATTTCTCTTTGCCGCAAAATCAATAAATACTCACAGATCCATGAACAGCCTCACTCTAAACCCAATATTGAAAAATTAAAACACGGTAATTTGTTTAGTTTGACCCCGTTCCCACGATCCATAGAATGTGCCAAATTTAATCAAATCCATTCAGGCGTTCTGCATTGATTGGGTAAAATATTAAAGAAAGATAAGCATTTAATTCCGGACACGCACAATGAACATTCAGAAGCATAGTAATAAATAAATATCTTGAAATCTTACAATATCAATGTGCGATCCCGAATAAGGCCCCATCTCAGCATCCATTAAACTTTCGATAAGTAGTGCGATAAGATTAGTATAAGTTACATATTCATTAATTAGTTTAGTTTATAAGACATAGTTAATTCGAATCTCACGAATAGGTGAAATGGGGCTATCATTCTTATCACTCAACTTCAGTGAGCGATAAAGTGTTAAAATTGTGTTCTGTTACGCAATAGCAGTACAGAATCTGTCCAACAAACAGTAATAGGTTCGCCCCCTGTAAGACCAAAAATATATGGCGCAACGTGGGTGTAATACAACCATAGAATTCCTAATAATTAATAAGACTGATAGAACTAAGTCATATTATTAAGAGATCTATGAATACAACTATAACCAAAAGTATTGCTAGTCTAGCTTTTTTTTCAATGCAATTTAATCAAAGTCTTGTTATTCGAGAACCGGTCAATCCTTAAACATTCTTTTTTAAATGAAATTATTGTTGAAATGCAGAAGTCATAAGAAGCGTAAATGAGATTGCTTCGATTCAATGCGCCGGCGCAGAACCGAGACGAATCATTATAATGAGTGCGATATACTCCGAAATTGTTGTCTGGCCAGTAATTGCAACGTCCCTTTAAGTTGGTTCCGAATTGCCAACCGTTTGCTATATTTTTCTCCCTTTCTCACCCGCATAAAACTATTTTACAATGTTGGTGGTTTTCCAAATGTTGGCCGTAATTGGCCCATGTGTGTCCAACGGGTTCGTGAATGAATGGTACATGCAACCAACGGGAATGCGATCAGATATGAGTGCAGTAACAGTAAAATATGACTTAATGTAGAGTTTGAAGGGAAATTTGCAATAAATAAATATAAACAGCATTATTTTATGGTCATTATGGTTTAAAAAATTGTAATTGTGATATTAAATGTATGACTTTGGAAAAGTTAATTAGAGATAAATTGATCAGATACCTGACTTTTAATATGTGGTGACTTTTTTTTAAGAATTTGCCGGTCTTATCATATTCGTTTGAAACTTTTAAACTAGTAAGACGATTCTGACCTTTCCAAATGATCGAAGTTTCCTAGTTTAAAAATTTTACTTTTTGATCTTTAGATAGTTAGATAGAAATAAACTTTTACACCAATTAATATTATGCACAAATGGCGGCCATATCGCTAAAAGCAATATCTTACAAGCACACATCTTTGTGGGTTCGGTGTTCCTAACTCAGGCCTCATAAATTATTGGGGTAAATATAAATCTTGAACTATGTGTTTTACTTATAAGGTTTTTATTCTAATATTTAGGAAGGGTCTTAAATATGTTGCAAATATTTAATTGTGTGGGACAGATTTCTCCCTTCTTGACGCAAAAATTAAACAAAACTTTTTTATTTATTTGTATAAAAAGCCGTGATAAATTATAATAAGGATAGCTAGTTTTATTCATTATATGTATAATTCACTCATTACTCATTCGTTTTACGAGTCCAAAATCACCTCAGCATACCCGTTTCAATTCTCTACATTCTCTGAACATCTAATAATTTTCTCTGATTTAAACGTATTTGTAGATAAACTCGTAGACGGTTATATTAATAATAAATCAGTATTACCATTCGCAGACGAAGAAGAAACGGAAAAGGTGCGGGGAGTGCATCGGTTGCCAACGCAAGGACAATTGCGGCGACTGCGCACCGTGCCGCAACGACAAGTCACATCAAATATGCAAGCAGCGACGGTGCGAGAAGTTGACCGAGAAGAAGGTAAGTGAATAGTCCACTTTATACTATTGAAAATTGAAATTTGATTGTACTATTTAAGTATTCAGGTTAAAGTGCGAATTCATTTTAAACTGTTATTGATTTTACCCACCTACATGTACCTTGGTGATGAGATTATTTGTGATTTTTTCTCTCGCTGCTACCCGCAGCCCCGGCCGCGTGGAATTTTAATCCCGTTCTCGTAACCCATTGAAACCTATTCCAGGGATAAAAGCGTATATGTTATTCTAGACAACAATCTATCCCTGTATTAAATTTCAGCCCGGTCTGTTCAGCCGTTTGGGCGTGATTGAGTAACAAAAATCCAAACAACTTTCACAACTATACTAATACTAGCTGTTGCCCGCGGCTCCGCCCGCGTGGAATTCTGATCCCGTTCCCGCTTCCCATGGGATCCTAATCCAAGGATAAAAAGTAGCCTATGTGTTTTCCAGACTATAATATATTCCTTTACCAAATTTCAGCCAGATCCGTTCAGCCGTTTTTACGTGAAAGAGCACCAAACAATATTGGTAGGATAAAATTGTAAATTATTTGTGTCTGTACATCGGAGATACTAAAAAAAATAATTTTGTAATGTTAAATGAAGGATTCTGTATTTTTTTTTTTTTTTGGAAAGGCTTATCTGTCTTTCTGTTTTCTTTTCACAATGGAAGCCAAAACTACTGAACGGATTTTGATGCGGTTTTTTCTATCGTTTTTTATACCACTCAGGTAGCAGACAAGCAGACAGCCCACCTGATGGGAAGCGGTTACCGCGGTCTATGGACGTTTGATTGATTGATTGCAATTGGTTAAGTAGAACCGGAGATAGGACCAAAAAACGATAATCAACCTCCGCGCGCAAAATCCAAAGGAAGAGAAAGAGTAAGCGAACCCAGGGCTCGAGGTGAAAGCCTCGGATGCAACCACGAACAACGTTTAGATGATGATGAATGATAACGGAATTTCTATATCCAATGTTAATATCATTCCCAAAGTTTATATCAACAACATGTTGCCTTTCGATTTCAATACGATAGATTATACATTCGGTGGAATCCACATCGATATCATAAAAAAATGTTGAATCGATTTACGAATGACGCAAATATATTGTTCTCGCACTGTCAATGGTGTCATTTGCATTAATTTATTCTGTAGCGTGTTAGCCGACATTTTGTGTGACATGGTGACGCTTGACAAAATGGCGGGCCTATCGTTCTAAACAATTCTGATGTTATAACTGCGAATGTAATTTTAATAAGAAGTGACTTCAGTATATTGTAAAACTAATTAGTTAGATGTAGATATCATAATGTGTTTAGTTTTATTATAATTGATAATCATAGATATCATAATCGTACATTTAGTTTAGAAAACACGTGTTTCGTAATTATATCTATCTATACGAACATTAAAGCGTTTAAACATGATTCTGTCTGTCATCAAAATCAAATTTATCATCTATTCAGAACAAAAATGGTTATTTTTCAAAACAAAACAAAAAGATGAGCTCATTACCATAAAATAGCAATAAAAATATAACAACAAAATTAATAGCCCGTGAAAAGAACATTCGCACACAGCTTTATATTCGTACATACTGTACAGTTTTTCTTTCTAATTATGTCGCATATATTTTGGTATAGATTTAAGTGCCCTCCCCCACTGGCTTTTATATTTATTCCTTTAACTTTGTCGCACAAGTGTAGGTATCTAAGTATAAAGCATATCCCCCGCACCCCGACCTTACACCCCGGTGTTTGAAGACCCGAGACGGCGTGTGGTTTTAGTCGGTTCAAACCCGACATAACCGCCCCCGCTGGCCGCCGCCGGGGGATATCCGAAGGGATTTCCGCATGAAAAAAAAAAGGTACCTAAGTATACATACATACTTAAAGCACCCACCAAAGTTCTTTTATAAGCTTTTATTCATAGTTTTAAGAAATACAAGTTATTTTTGTATATATATGCTATAACATCGAATTTTGAGACTACTTGAAAAATACGATGAAATAATAATTATAATGAAATGACAAATCAGCTTCATACTTATTTTATAATCAGGAATCAGGAACTTTAAACACACATTAAACTTACCACATTTTATATCAAAATTATCTCTTCATATTTGTAAAAGAACCCCTTTTTTATATTCACCGAATTGAACATCAATTTACCATCGTTAAAAACTTATAAATAGGTTACTTTCAAAATAAATAAAGAACTTAACATAATCGCAGCCTTAGTTTCTTATTAAAAGGCTATACTGAAAAGTAGGCACTAAAATTACTCGATTTTTTTTTGCGTAACCAAAAAAGAACTTTTAGCGAAGAAAGTGCGAAGAGAGAAACGTACTTGACTTAATTTACGGTTATAAGTTACCGACTGCGAAGTAACTTTAGCAAATTAGTTTTAAAACAAGCACCGTAAAGCTTTTTAGGGGGGATATGGGTGGTACCACCTTTGTTCTTAGTCCAGGAATTACCTTCAATTTAAGGCCTACCTCGAATAAGTACAAAGGCATCTGAACTTCTTTAGACTAAAATAACTAAGATGAAAATTATACTAGAATGATTATTGTGACAAATACACCTCATTTAAAAGGTAGATAAAAATCTAGCGATATCTTAAACCTATATGTAGAGGCTGTGTATCTGAGATTTAAAAAGAAATTAAAACGACTATCTTATTGCGATACCGGTAATGGACGTGTCGTTTGTGCATGAGTTATTAGATTCTCGGTGCAGGCTAATAAGTATATTAAAGATTTTCTGTCGTCTGTCCCTTGTTTCCGTGGTCACACCATAATTTAAAACCACTTTAGAAATTTCTTTAATCTTTTGTGTTAAGTTTTCTAATACTTCGTAGGTTTTTACGGAAAGAAAAATTTAGAAAATGGCGCTAAAAGTGTTTTATGCTATCATCAGTTAGTTTTCTTATGAAAATCAATTGCATGCTAATATTTTAAGAAAGCGTACTCTTTAGTTCAAAAATATTATACCTAGCTCTCAATAATTATAACGATCTCAATAACCGATTAAGACACATAATATCACTAAATAACAGCTTTGAACAATTTTCAAAATAGTACATTAATAAAAGCCAGCACCATTAAGCTACTGTAAGTTGATTGCTAAGTTAAATAAAGCACCTGGCGTGGTTCATAAAATAGTGCTACATTGTAGTATAAAATTGAGATCACAAAAAGTTCAAGCAAACAATTTTAAATGCTTTTTTATGTCAGTGCTATATGTATAGTGCTTTAATGCACCTCTAGGTATAGTTAAAGTCTAAGGTATAATGCTTCTCGTAGAGGAGGCGTTAAGCATTAGGCGCTGGAGAACGCTTACCAATCTATAGGCTTTATGAGAATATTATGCCTCTCTAAACGAAGCAAAGCATTCTAGAACGCCTGCAGTACGAAAAGCGGCAAATGTCTTACGCTACCTTCCTAGGCTATACGCGGGGTCAGGCACTTGTGATTTTCTTCGTGTGGATTCATCCGATTCTTCGACATAAGCGTTTTACCGTTGTACCCTGCTGTGGGAGTACTTCAAAAAGGGTACCTTTTTTGTTTCGTGCGGAAATCCCTTCGGATACCCCCCCGCCGGCCAGCGGGGGCGGTTATGTCGGGCTTGAACCGACTAAAACCGCATGCCGTCTCGGGTCTTCAGACGCCGGGGTGTGAGGTTACCCATAGAGCATATCCCTCGCACCCCGACTGACCCTGGGCCATCTCCGTCCCGGCCTGCTTCTGCTGGGGTGACAGGCGGCCTCACCTGCCACCCCAAGGCCTGCGCTCATGGAGGACGGAGGTCGTTAAGCGACCTCCGGCGCCTGAGTGGCCTGCGACGCGCGGCGAGCATGTTGCGGGCTCGGCGGGCCGGGAGAGTTCTAAATCTCTCCCGGGCACGCTCCGCCATCTCCTTCGCGATTTAAGTTTAGTTCGCTTCACTGTAAGGGAAGGAAAGGAAATCTGTCATGAAAACCAATAATCTAAGAATGAATATAAATAATAACCTCATTGACTATAATATAAATATCTAGCACAGCAAAAAAACCAACAACATAAATAATAATACATAGACAAAATGTCAAAACTTTTTTATTCAACGCCTATAGAAGCGACCCAACTGTTCAAATAGAAAAAAAAATCAGCTGATATTTAGACACCGGTCGATTTTCTTTTCTGAAAAACTTAGGTATTATTTATATACGGTTCATATGTCGCCCATATTATCTGGTCATGGCACGAGCGCAACGTGCGCGGCAGATGCTTCGCGCAAGCGCGGTACGCTCCAATCGTAGCGCGCCGCCTGCGCATGTAACGCCTCTACCTTTTATCTGATTGTAGCTATTGTTAGGTAAAAGGTGTTGTACGACCGATTTGTTATCGGGCTCTGGATACTGTTTTGAGATTTTATTTTTACAACTTACGTTTTTACTTTTAATTTAGAGGTATATTATAGGTGCACTGTGGTTATTTTTAAGAACACTCAACCAAAATTTTTATGTAGATCTGAAAATATTTTCTTTCTTCTACCTTAACTTTTAATAATACTGTAACTAAAATTTAATAAGAGGTTTTGATATAGTATTAGTAAATTATAAATAATCAGTCTTTTTTCAGGGTTCAATTTTTTTTTGCTTCCGGAATTCCCCATGGATGCCTCCCTTGCCGGCCAGCGGGGGTGGTTATGTCGGAATCGAACAGACTAAAACCGCACGCCGTCTCGGGTCTCATGCCGGGATGTAAGGTGGCCTAATAAGGCAATTCCCTTGCTCCCTGGCTGAACCTGGGCCATCTACGGCTTTGAGATGGCCCCCTCGGATGTGGAAACCACGGTGTCACCATCTTGTCACAGAATGGGAGGCACGTCGCGCCTCCGCCCGGCCTGCTTCTGCTGGGGTGACAGGCGGCCTCACCTGTCATCCCCAGGCCTGCGCTTATGGAGGACGGGGGTCGTTGAGGTTAGGGTTCCTTACCTCAAAAGGAAAAAACGAAACTCTTATAGGTTCACTTCGTTGTCCATCTGTCTATCAAAACCTTTTTCTCAGAAACTCGTAGAGGCATCAAGTTAATAATACAAAAGACCTTGAGTTTTTTGTATTTACAACTTTGGTTTGTAACGCCTTGAAGCTGGGAAAAAATCAAACTTCTAGATCAATGCAATCAAAAGGTATAGGCCATTTATGTAGCAAATTTCACCACAGTTCACAAAAGTCGCGTTAGTGATGACTGTTTATATCACATAAAAAAAAAGAAATTCTCATGATTTTCATTTTTTCATGTTAGACTGGTCTTTGCGCCTTGAAGACAAGTTCTAAAGAATATCTGAAAGATTTACTAAAAAAACTCGAATTCATGTAAACAAAATTACAGAAAGCCAATTTGACACAACTCCACGCGAGCGGAGCCGCGGGCAACAGTTAACATAATATCATTCTTCTGTACGTGTTTATCACCTAACTCCTCATAAACGGCTTGACCAATATGAATGAAATTTTGTGTGTAAATTTCAATGGATGCCTAACTGGTTCGAAAATACAATTGGACCCGGTAGGTATCGGGTATCGATATTTTCACCAATTTTAATTAATGTAGTGCTGACTTTCCGGGTAAGACGACGTTTGCCGGGCCACTAGTTTAACATAAAACAGATTATATAAAAATATATCAAGACAAAGAAGTCTGTACTTTTAACACAGCATATATATTTTTGCAGATGACATATTCAAGCTCTTTACAGAAATACCTCTGACTAGACGTTGGTTTCATTCTACATACTGGTTCTAGAGAAAATCAATTAGAAAAGATAAATCGATGTTGTTTAATTTCGTTTGTCTCATAAAAGATGTTTTTCTTTTATGCAAATACAAAGAAAACCTTTTAATAAAACATTCACGTTTTAGTTGCAGATAATAGTAATACACATGAGTTTTGCCAGCTAAAAAAGTTTTACCGTAACGATATTATTATGGGGTTATCCTATCGAGGGCTTACCTGGCGTGCCCGGAAATGGACACTTGGGGAGGATACTCTGTGGTTTTAGTCGGTCCGATTCCAACACGCCCATTCCATCATTGGCACCGCGGGTGAATCCCGTGGGGGTTGCCACACGTAAAAAAATTTTATTTTTATATGTTTTGAGGATTTTGTAACGAGTATCAAGAAGCATAATTTTATTTAGCTAATGTTTTTCATACTATTATGTATGTGTACGTACATACACCTCTTTAAATAACTTATGTTAAAGAAGAAATTCAAAAGAATAAATAACTAATTTTACAATACACTTAAGTTATTTCAATTATTCAATCAATAAGCCAATTCCAATTCATTGCTGAACATAGGCATGTCCCAATGTGCCTCATAGTACCATCCTTCGCCCTGCTCATCGTTATTTATTAAGATGAACTTTTGATTCTATTTTAATTTGACAACCCAGAGATATACAATTACCCAGAGGTAAAAATATTCAATATAGATTTTAGAACTTTTTAACTTTAAGATCCCCTCCCTCTATTTGAAGACTAGATCAACCCCTTTATACATTATGTTCGCTATAAAATTTTATGAGTTACAGTACAATAGTAATATCGCGGATTGGTAACGTTAAAATCAAAGCCAAAATTGTCTCTGCTAAATAATAGTGTTTTCTTCGAATCCGAGCAAACAAATGGGCAATAAACATTAGCAAGACACTACACATAAATCACTGACAGTTTTATCGCACATTTAAATAGCTTTTTTGTTTTCGATTATTCATACATACATTTACTTCTTACATTTTTCTCACAAATTAATAGCACGGGTATACGTCGCCATCTTGAAATTAAACTAAATTTATTACTCCTGAAGCAATTTCTATTTTATCATAAGAAATATCGAAAAACTTGAGTTTATTAAGCTTAGGATTTACGACAAAACTTTGTTCCATTATAATTTAGTTTCATATAAAACTAATATTGGTTAACAAACAATGAATATTAATGGTTTATGAAGAATACATTTTTTTACAACTATGCCATAAACAAACAAATTGGATTTTAAATTTAGAATTAACAGTATCTGCATTAAAAAGTACAAAGAAATAGCGAAGAGCACTTGAATGAAGATTAAAAGGAGCCTTATAAAAAAAAACGATTTTTAAACTTGGCCCCGAATTGTGTTCGTCCTCCCACAGGCGAAGCGATTATAACGGTCGACGGGAGTTTACACTTTTGATTTTTTTCTTTTTTTTCGAACCGGCACGCGCCAACGGCCGGTGATTCACGGCCTCTGGGCCGGCAGATGTTAGGTCGAGCTTTTTGTGCTATCAGCTGATGTAACGGGTAGGACGAAGGACTTGTTAATGATGCATCTTGCATACTCCGAACTATTACGTGTAACAAGTCTGTATTGCATAATTGTTTTATTTATAATTACATCGCACATTTTGTTTATAAGTTATTTATAATACAGGTAGGTATACTTTGAGTCAAGTTAAAATTCAAGGTTGTAAGACTTTTAGCTGAATTGAAAAACAGTGTATCTGACGCTAATGAAAGGTGCAAATATATTTGAGTCGTTTTACATATCATAACTGTCAATTCATTTATACTGTGTAAGTTATTACAAATGTGGTAAGGTTGAATATTGTGTGTCAAAAGGTGTTTGTTATTCCGTTACCAGTAAAATTACGTGGTACACAAAAACAAACAGGATGCGGCTCAGACGCGTGTTTATGACAAAGTTATCGTTATATATATTACAGTTTTTAAGGTTTACAGTTGCGGAAAATCGTCCTAAATCATTTTAAACAAGATATTAATCTACTACTATTTTTAAGATCTTTAATTCTTTCTTTTGTTGCTAAATAATTTATAGGTAAGTATTACAAAGTATAAAAAAGTAAATCAACTCAAAAACTAAAGTATTAATAAAAATAACAATATAAAAACTAAGTGCAAATTAGCTCATAACCATAACTTAGTCAATATTTTATTTTCTCACAAATTGGAGTGATTATTTCTGCCACGATAATCGTTACTTTGCTCTCTTTGTAGTTTTATATGTCAAACATCTGGAAAAATCCATTCCAATTACAAATGCTATCTCTGTCCAAATCTTTCAATAAATAGAGGTTCCCACGAGCAAGATATAGTAAATGAAAAAACTAAACAAATGATTTCGTGTTTCCATCTGTTAAAATAAAAATAATATGTAGATATTATTTTTATTTTATTATGTTGGTGGTAGCACCAACATAATAAAATAAAATAAAGCGTATCAAACATGGCGGCTATAAACTATCGCCAAGAATAAAACCTTTATTGTCGGTTGATAATAAAAAACTTTAAATATTAAAGCTGTGTTCATTGAAGTATTTACAAAGGCCGTTGCTTACTATAGACCGGTTTTTACATCTGCACTTTAATCTATAAAAATAACAGAGTTATGTACACGTTACCGCCATTTTAAATTTATGTAATTGTATATTTATTAGTTTTTTAAATCTTATACCGTCCATTCACAAAATTGAATGTGGAATGTGCACCTGGTATAAAATAATCAAAACTACTATTTTAATAGATACTAAATCTAGATTGTCCTAGAACTAATAGTGTTACCTAGTGACCTTATTCCTAAATACTTGTTGCATCTTTATCGAAAACTAAACCGCAATACATTTAACTAATAAGACTATAATAATGATAATCTTAAAGTACAATATTGTCAATTCAATACTGAATTTAAGCTTACTCAATATCCTATTTTCAAAAATCGTCGTATACTTGCAAAAGTCCGTGTTAACACGGGCCACTATGCAACAAATCAATACTTTTTCCTAGTAAAGACTACCCCAATGCACGCAACTAATTCATACAGCCTAGAACACGATATAAATAACTACATCCATACGACCTCTTTTCTACAACCAAACAGGTACGCACACATGCGCATCTATGTCGACCAATCGCGGCCCAGTTTTGTATCACAAGTGTTGTTATGTGTGTTCGTGTGTGTGTGAGGGGTGCGTCGATGCACCCTTACCACGCATAGAACACAAAACTAAAACTCGATGCATTTTATTATTATTGAATTGGGTTCTTCTAGTTATGACCAATGTGGATCCAGTTATTTATTGATATTTCGTTATTTCATGAGCTTACTACTCCTTATTGTATTTTCTGGAATGAAAGTAAAATTATTACCGCTCTAGACCTTTATTACCTTTTGCTTTCAGAATTTGTTGGTCTAAAATTTATGTATTTTTTCCTATCCATTAAGGACCGTAAAATAAAGTGGGCTTTGACATTGCAGTGATAACGAAGGTTATTTCAGCCATTTACTTATACTAATTGAACAAACAATAACAATATTTTATGACTAAATTCCAATTTCAATTTACAAAAAAAAGTAAGCATAGAAATGGGTTCGAATTGAATTGAAACAAATTCAGTGCCAAAAAAATTTGAATTTCGAAAAATGAACATAAATTGCAAGATATTTTTTTTTTAATAATACATTCCCACTAACATTTTCAAACCTTAATGACAAGCAAGACAACTTAGGGGTGCGTTCAGAAGCATTGCGGTGGTAAATGCGCTCGTGCTCACGCATATTTGCTAACACATAGTTGACTTGTACAGCTTTTAACTTATATACATTTTCAGTGTATAGTATTTTATTGAATTATGTAACGGTATTGTTATATAGTTTAACATTATTTATTAAGATATTGTTGTTTTTTTTATTGACGATTGCAGAGGCAAATAATGGCATGAAACTTAATGAATGTGAGTTAAATTATAGTTTCAACACTCACAGTACCTTTCTAACTATATTTTGATAACCAAAATTTATAATATTATCAATTTCTTTACACGTCGGATATTAAATCGTTGGAAATTTATTTCAGTGATACGAGTCAATCCGTATTTTTTACATATCTGAATTTTTTACATATCTAAATTCTTTACATATCTGAATTTTTATTTAGCTGTTTTTTTTACATATCTGTTTATTTTTGTTGTATTACCTTACCTTATATGAATGTTTTGGTTGGTGTAAAATAAAATTTATGTCTATCTGTATGTCTAGTACTTACATAAACTTATATTAAAGTTTGTCTGACTACTATCAAGAAGATAGGTTCTAGTAAATTTAAAAAATAATATTTTAACGCAGTTTACGCATCTAACTTCATCTTTTCTCAAATTACCTATCCACAGCTAGTTTTCCTTTGCCATTTTATAACCTATATAGTTTCAGCTACGCATCACCTAGGTACACTAGTTCATACAGTTCATTAGAGTCTTCCCCACTGACACGCGTCGATGCCGTGCAGCGTAAACCACCCTCGCCCAACCCCTTACTACCCCCACTCTAGAGAGATCTAATTCTGCACGCGCTCGAATACGTAAATACGCAACGTAAGTTCTTATATTATTATTATATTATTACTTATATCCTTAGATGAAGTTGTCGATACGTTTATAAATGACCTAAATAAGATAGATCAGATACCACTAAACAATATCAAAAAAGCTTGGATATATGACAACTACTTAACATCACGTCTGACTTGGCCTTTTCTGGTGTATGAATTCGGTAAAACCTTACTGGCGAAAATAGATGCAACTGTCATAAAATCGCTAAAATCGTGGCTTGGACTAGCGCACTCTGCTGATTCCTCTGCTCTATTTAGGGATCAAAATAATTTTGGGATGAAACTTAAGAAACCATCGGAGCTCTATAAACATCTTAGAGTTACCAAAGCCCACATCTTAGGAAAATCCCAAGATGTCACAATCAGGGCACTCCCAAAAGATAATAACGCGTCCGAGCTTGAATCTAGACTTCTATTCCATAAACGATTTATGATAGGGGCCCAGTCAAACAGAGTGGGGTTGGGAGTACGAGAGCCAGAAAGGGACCAGGATATACTTAAGTCCTTTCTGAAACAAGACGAAAATGATAAATATCGAGTGCACGCGATGAATTTGGAAATCCAAAATGAATGGTTGACAATGGGAGAGTTCTGCATACCGATGGCCTTAAAGTGGCGCACCTTGATCTATGACTGGTCGCCGGCCCTGTTAAAATTTTATCTTAACGCCTTTCAGATGACCCTCCCAGACCAGAGTAATCTGGTAAGGTGGGGGAAGGCCACAGAAAAAACAATGTTATACTTGTGGTGAGGCAATAGGGACGGCTAGACACATATTAGTAGGATGTAGGGTGCTTCTCGATAGAGGCCATTACTCACGCCGCCACGATAAGGTGCTTATCATCATACGTGAAGCAATGAGTCTGGCAGTAGCTAGAGCCCAAAAAGGATTGACTACTAACAGACGTCATATCAACTTTGTGTCTGAAGGTTCATCCATAACACCCAGGAACAAACCTTATTCAATCTTAGATACTGCCCCAGATTGGACTCTCCTAATCGACACGTATGAAAAGCACTACAAAATTCCGGAGGATGTTGGGGTTTCGTCATCTAGACCTGACATATTCCTATATTCTAAGAGATTAAAACATGTGGTTCTTGTGGAACTTACTGTACCGTGGGAAACAAATATACCGAAGGACCACACAATAAAGAAAAATAAATACTATGATCTCACAAACGAATTAATCAAAAACGGTTACGTGGTTAATTTGTATGCAGTGGAAGTGGGAGCGAGAGGTATACCAGCAAAATCTCTCTATAACCTACTTAAAGATCTAGGCCTATCGAGAGCTACAATAAGCTCATTACTAGGACGAATGTCTAAAGCGGCACTAGTAGGTTCGTATCAAATTTGGTTAGGCAGGGAGGGGAACTTGGGTAGTGAAGGTGAGTGTTGATGTACATCAACAAAAGGGGCCCCTTCTAAACCTACACTTGGGTCGCAAGTCCCAGGCACTGTCCCGAGTTCCCAACTCAGCAACGCGATGGACCCGGCACCCGCACGGAGAATCCATGGATTGCTAAGATTACGGTCTCTCAACTTCCTACCTTGGCTACCTTTGCTTATGAATATAAAAAAAGCAATTAAATATTCATCATGCACACTGGTCATTTAAAAAATGTTATACCTACTCAATAAAAAAAGAAAGTTTTGTAATTAGATAATTTATTCATATTAAAAGCCTCGAATACGTAACTTAACGTAAATTCCTATGTTATGTATGTGAATGTATTCATTCATTCATTCATATTTAGAATTCGAAATAAAGGAGAAACAATTTTTGGAAATAGAAAATTCATTAATAAGTTGATACTCAATATTAAATAATATAAACATAATTTTAAAAGGTATTGAAATCTCAATCTAGAATAGTACAGACATAAGATAAGTAAATGTCTATATTTATCCGCAATCTAGAACCCATAACACAAGCTAATTAAGCTATGCTTTGGTTCTAGATAGCGCTGTGCAGTATGTACTACAATGTTTATTTATTAAATCAATGGACTGCACGGGTGGAACTGGTTTGGTGTCGTTATAATTTATTGGTTCAGAATATCGTAATTTTGCGTTCATTAAGACGATATGTAGCGTAGCAGCAGAACGTTCGACTGCTAAGCCATGGTCGCGGGTTTGATTCTCGCTCAGAGTATATGTTATATGTATATTTGCATTGGTTTGGCTGTTTTTGTATATAGTATAAATGTACTTACAAATAATAATATCTAAATATGTTAATCCGCATTCTAAAATCAAACTTGTTAAGCTATAGATTTAGTCCGGGAAAAAGTGTGGAATATCTAGGACGCGTATAGATTTGGTTGCTTATTTGGTCAGAGTATTCCCCCTGTAAGGGATTGGTCGGCTTAGTTCAAGTCAATTTATCCAAACTAAATCGTTTTTTAAAGTAAGCATTCTAATTGCCTTAAAATTTCATTGAGTTAAACTATACTTACTTTGGACCTAGATAGCGCTGTATAGAATTACCTCCAATATTTATTTTTATTATAACATACGAGTTGCATTTCAAACAGGTGATATTAAATCGTAACTATAACTTCTATTAATTAAAATGTTATTTAGCGATATTATATTATTCAATTTATCAGCTAACCTTTAACGAACTAATCAATAAAATTGTATACGTTGTAAAAACGGTTGAATTGATTATGAAAACTATTTAATAGGAGGCCGGTTGAAGTCGTCAAAAGCGATGTAGGGGGTAACGATTTTTAGCTTCAACTCATCATCCTGATCATCTTAGCATTGTTCCAAGTTGCATCTAAGGCCTTCGCCTCGGAGCCCGAGGTCCGCTTACTCCTCCTCATTTGAGCTCCCAAACCCTAATGGAAAACCCACGCCAGACCTTCGTCCGTCAATCAGCAGGTATACCGGCTTGCAGCTGAGGTTGGTTTGGGCCCCAGAAATTTCGTTGGAGCCCCAGAACAATCCCTTAAAGTTTACTGGTTACTACTAGTATAATCTAGTGTGTCACATTTTTAACTTTGAATAAGATAACAGATATAAAAAATTATCATCGAATTCTGTGTATAAAAAAAACGCAGTAATACTGAGTTGCCATAATAACACCGCATATTCCATATAGAAACGTATGTCGAGATTTTCATTGCGTGTATGAACCACATAGCTTTATGTGATACTAAGTGGCGCTCCGCCCTCTGTAGGGCAAGCCACCTGCACGCGTAACCTACAAATCTGCACTCCTAACGAATGGGTGCCCACACTACACGGAACGCGTACCTAACCTGTTTTACTAGCATTTTTATAAAATATTAAACTTCCTTCATGGTATTTTTTTAAGGTACTAAGTATTAAACGAGCAACTCTTTTACCTATATGTGTTTAGACATTAGTATCTCGGAAACAGCTATATCGATTCGATTGAAAATTTGTATTTAAATAAGGTTTTACTTTTTAAGTATATTTATATAGGATTTTTCTGAAAAAAAAAACACATTTTTTTATAAAATCATGATAATATTGCAAAATTTCAAAACAATCTGACCTTTTGAAGTGCTGCCAAAATCGAGTTAAAAGATTCCGTTATATATACACATACTTAGAATAATACATACAAAGCTAATAAAAGTATTTTAAAAATATCATAAAACAATATTACTAACTATTGCCGGCTGCTCCACGGGCGTGGAATAGTGGAGTAAAGTTTTCTGGATATTTTCGATCTCCGCAATTTTCTTTCAGCAAGATTCATTTTTATATACCTATATAGATTATTGGGTTATTCAAATAACTTACATATAATATTAATGTCGATATAATCTGCCTTACCAGCGATCGACATAACTCATGATTTCTCACTTATCGCACTGCAGAAGCAACGTTTGACTCCATTGCGTCCTACATAAATCTTTATGTATCACGTAACTACACATTTAGGTATGTAACACTATATATGTGGGGAGAAAACTACCTGGGGGTTGGGGAGGGGTTCGCATAACCTAGTGAACGCACTCCCCAGTTAGAAGCTATCGGGAAAAGAACTATTGTCAGGTAATTGCAATGAAATACAGTTGCGTAAAAGCTTGGCTCTTTTTTCTAATACTTAGTTCACCGATTGAATAGAATTGATTTTGTAAGAATGTGCCTTATGTGATTATTTTGTTTGAATAACTTAGTAAATTTATGTAAGATATGTCGGGTATAATTTTTGAATGTTCAATGGCAACATTTGCAACTAATTTGAATGTAGAATTTTATTAGAATGTTATACATTTTTGAATTTTTATCCAATTTATTTTTGATATTCTAAATTTCAATATGTATAATACTCGTATTAGTGTAAACTTGTGTTTTTATTTATTTAAATTTTGAAGGTTCGTTCTATTTTGCGTAAGTATTTCTTTAACGCGTTTTTTTTCCAGGATACTTTTTAATTGATACTTTTTAGATGAACTCAAAAAACTAAACTTTTTTAGAGTGGTTTCCGAGGTACTAATATATAAATTTATATATTAAAATACAAAAAATGTACCTATTTACACTAAATCCAGAAAGCATTAGCAATATATATTTAAAAAAAAAATAGACTTTTTAAAAGGAAAAAATAAAAAAAAAACGTCCATTTATGAAATGGAAACTTTAATTTGGGAAAGCCATATTGTTCTGCCTTCCTGTAATATTTTCTACAAAGAGAAATAGTGTAGACATTTATTTTAACTTAACAGAGTTTAACGTTATTTATAGCCTGTAGGTATTTCTCTTCTACTTCTAACTAATTTATTGTTAAAATTCCCTTTTTTATACCTTTAGCTATGTTTGTTCTATATGGGCGGGCTCCCGCCCTTGTCTATCTGATTTAGTCTTTTTACTCGGCTCTTAAGAGTCCTAGCGTCATATTAAATAGCCTATAACCTTACCAAAGAACTAGGATAACAAATACAAAAATATTTTTGCAAATCGCACAAGTATTAGCGCGTTCAAACAAACGAACTTTTCAACTTTATTTAAAAAAAAGCTTTGTGGCATAACATACCGTTCTGCTTTAAAACCTAGGCAGTTCTTTTTTCTAAAATAAACCCATCTTAATATGTTAACATGGTCGTCAGATTCTTACCAATACTGCTTTATGTCTTAGTTTTTTCTGAAAAAAGATGCATTGTAAAATAAGATATTACCTAACAACATTGAAAAACTTTACATTATTTTTGGTCCCCAAAATAGGTCGAAATATAAACAATCAAATTAAGTCACAAATAAACGTAACGTGAGATAAATGTGATATTCTCTTGCACTCCATACATTTGCACTACGCGCTACTAAGCTGTGACATCACTACTAGACACGATTTTGTATGGAGCAGTTTTGGGTGGCTCGAAAATCCAAATTTTAGAAATCAAATATCTTTAAAAATATATTATAAAACGTACATTTTTCGACAATATTGTTTTTTTGTCAACATCCCTATTGAACTCACCTTTAAATTGTACGTCACTAACATACAGAAAGTAATAAGTGCCATCATGATCTATTTCTCTCTTCTGCATATTTTTCGCGTTTATTTACATACAGAATTGAGTCATTGCACCACTCATCGAACAATCAACGCCAGGCTAACGACCTCCCAGCTTCAAGCCTTCAATACCCTTTCAGCACCAACCACTATCGCAAGATCCCTCGCTACTCATAATCACCCCCCTTTTTATCCATATAGGGGACCTTACAGAGAGCCGTGGTAGATCTTAGTAAGCTGGGGAGGGTCTAAGCCAAGTTTATTGTGTGACCCGAGCACTGATAGGCAAATTGCAGTTTTTTATGCATCAGTAGGGTAAGTGAGATGGGGTGTACGCGTAATTGAGGTAAATAATATGCTTTTAAAGATGGATCGTTGATATCTTTTGATGAATGAGGGTAGTTATGAACGTCATCACGATTAAAGGAGGTTTTACAGTGGCCATAATTATACAAGGAATAAATTACTGTGAGTGCATTGCTTAAGCTTCAGGAATATAAAGTTATAGGTTTATTTTTAAACTGGACCGTAGACTGTAGACTACGTTTTAAGTGCTTTTTAAGGAATCGGAAACTATTTACGCAATGTTTTTTTTTGGTAATATTGTTTTTTAAAATTGGAATAACAGAATTTGCGAATGGCTTCTGATCTAATACAAAGAGATTCTTATACTTTAAACCTAAATTATGAACTTCTGTTGAATGTACTTACTCTGGAAGAAAGTATAACACTTTAATGATGGAAAAATGATATACTTTGTCTTTGTTAATTTATCTATACTTTATTATATACAGGATTCAATCTTCTCATTTCGCGTTGAACCCGTAAAAGGCCCAGGAGTTTCCATCTTACTAGCTTACTAGTGATGCAATTCATATTAAGCTTAGGTTAAAATAAAAATACCCCGCTTTTTAGTTTGAGGACGGCAGTATAAGTACTTATCAATCACGTGAATTAAAAGCGTCCATAGAGTAACCTAACTTTCCGAAAAAAAAAACCTTTCTACTGTAATTGACCTAAAAAAAACTAAACATAGCTCTGGTTTCACAGTGGTATTTGCAGTCTGTTTAAAAACTAATCCCTTCAACAAAGCCTTTAACGAAGTGTCTAACATCACGCACCACTCACCCTTAGCCTCTATAATTTATTCAGCCGTGAAACTTGTTTTCACCGAATTGACTTTACAATGAACATAGAATCGATTTGGTCCAACTCACATGGCATATCGATTAAAATCGACACATCTCGAGTTATAATCGTAATTACGTGACAACTCGTAACTCGATCCTGGCGGGAACGGTAATGTGTAATTTATGATTTAGCTCCGGTTTTCGAACGTCGCCATCGCTTCCGCCGCTCTCAAACATTGTAACGCAACACGAACGCACCTTTATTTGATTTATGCCTTTATTTTTTTTTTGTCATCGGAAGGCTTGGGAAACACTTGGCGACAGCATGTTCGTAATATGAGTTACTTATCGTTTCATTGAAAACGTCCGAACGAATAAATGATTTATTCGATGTCTTCGCTGCGTCTTTACTTGATAACGTATTAAGCGGGCAAATGCTAGTCGGACTCGTATACAAAGGGTTTCATGCCATCCGGACAAGACATATTATATAGGCTTTTCAGCCGGTTGGTAGACGGAGATACAACGGAGTCTTAGTTGGGTGTACCACAAAGATCCTCGTAACTTCCGGCATCTAATGTGCGAACTTCGGATGAAGAAGACAATGAGTCTTAATAATAAGGTTCTGTTGGTTATCCCAGGTACGGAACCCTGAAAAGTAACTGCTGTTTGTGTGTATTTTGTTCATACAGCTGCTCCTGTAATTATGCATGATATTTTAATACGATGTCACAACTAGATTAGCATAAAGGTCCTCATCTATTTTATGGTGTATTATCTAGAACAGTCAATTTTATTACATAGTATTAAATGGCAGAAGCTTTTAAATAGATTAAATATAGAATTTTATAATTATTTAATACTATTACATACCCACATGGGGCCCTGAGAGGCATGGCGCTCTACCAAGATTTTCAGGGCCCTTGTCCTGCTGATTGATTGATGAGGCTCTGGCTCTTGGAGTTGGGGGGTCAGACGCTAGTTACTTCCAAAGGCGGAGAAGGAGTAAGCGTAGGTTAAAAAGTGGAAGCCTCTTAAAAAAAGAAAAAAGAAAAATGATGATTATAATTGTAGTTTTCACTGAAATGTAAGCCGATCCTTAAGCTCGAAATTCTCCTAATAGCAAAACACTATAGCAATATAGCTTGGATCGGACGTTTGCTAGTACTTTTTTTTTGCTAGTACGTACGTTTGCTAGTACCTACGGAATTTAACATCGAAAAGTGAAATTTCGACTTCTTTAGTAATTACATAATTTTTCAATAGGGCAAGCCTATAGATAACACCTTTGTGACCTACAAACGAGGGTTTCAAAAATTTAGGCCAATGCTTCGAGCCATTTTTTCCGAGCAATTGGTCAGAGCGTCACCGGTACACTAAACTGTACTTATAAAGTGTAGGCTACACAGTACACAGCTTTTGATTTGTCATGCTGGAAGTAGAGTGAGAGTCCGCTTAAGATCGGCTTGTTTGATTTTGTAGAGCGTTCTCTAGAGAGAACGCTCTACAAATATCGGAATAACTAAAGTTTGATCCCACTAATATCATAAATGTGAAAGTTTGGATGGATGGATGGATGTTTGTTACTCAATCACGCCAGAACTGCTGAACGGATCTAGCTGAAATTTGGTACAGGGATATATTATAGTCTGGAAGTCCTATTCTCTGTCCTAGGTTTCATCCCTGGAATAGGTTCCCATGGGAAGCAGGAACGGGACCGAATTCCACTACTAACTAAACTAAACCTTAACTTTCACATTTATAATATTAGTGGGACTAGCTGAACCCTGGATTCGCCCCGCAGCAATAATAGCACCTTAATCGTGGACTGTCCAAAATTTTTCTTTCATACAAACCTTGTCCTGACAATAACGAACACAAAAAAAAGAATTATGCAATTTGGTGCAGTTGTTCGGAAGTTATGCGCGTACATACATTTCGGCGATTCATTTGTATTTAGATAGATAGACTAGTGGCCCGGGTATAAACTCATAAAAAATCTGATAACCCGACAAAAATAAGCTAAAAAATTAAATTTCATGCTGTTTACTTTAAAAGTTAAGCATTTTCCATGTAACGGACTTAAATACAACTGCTCATCCCTTTTTTGCCTCCTTAAGGGTAAAATTTTGAAAAACGCCGGTAAAGCCGCGGTAGCCTAGTGGTATGGTTAATGGACTGCTGAGACGAGGTCTCGGGTTCGATCCCAGGTTTTACCATGGCACACACCAATGACTTTTCGATACTTTTCGAAGTTATGTGTGTATTTATCGCAGGTTTATAAGTGCCCGGTTAATGGCAATAGGCTCGCCACCTATTACATTGGGACCTAAACATAAACTGGCGAAATGTAGGTGCTAGCACCTCTGCCTACCCCTTCGGGTATATAGGCGTGAGTTTATGTTATGTCATTTCTTACCGGACGGACACGGAAATGACGAACATTGAGATATTGGGATATAAGAAATGACATAACATTATGTTATGTTATGTCATTTCTTACCAGAAGCAACTTTATGATATTTCATACTTCTTACTTCAAAAATGACGGACACTTAAAACTACCGTTCATCGCCTATTTACGATACATTTACCCCCTTAGTAGTAAAATTTTGAAAAACGCTGATACATTCCTGAGTTTTAGCGGCACGCACATTATACTCCACTCATGCAAAAAAGGGCAAGGGTCCACAATGTTCGAAAATATTCCACAGCATTCGGGAGTGTTCTGGAATCTTCCACAATCATTTGGGATTTTCCTGAACATTCCCGACTATTCCTGAACATTACACAACATTCCAGAATGTTCCAGAACGATCTATTCCTCGATAGATCTTGATACCTCTATCAATAGGTATCTCTCCATAGACAAAAAAGGGTTTGAATGGTCCACAATATTCCAGAATATTCCACAACATTCGAGTGTTTTGGAATGTTCCACAATGATCTCAAATGTTCCACTGGAAGCACCTCCGCAGGAATTTCTACATAACATGAACGAGGAAACTCCAGAATCAAAATACTTTCTTCAAAATATAAAAGCATACAATGTTTCTAGGTAGCAAAACTTCCAGCCCCTATATCTTCAAAAGCACGGCCTATAGGCAAAAAGGGAGATAGAGGGCCACATCATATGACTCCCTTGATTGTACCACGACTCATTACTGAGTTCTAGCAGCACGCATGTTTTTTTTTTTGGGTGCGGAAATCCCTATTGTACACTTTCTTCTATAATATATATTGATTATTAACTTAGGTAGTAAGTATTCTAAAACAATAAAGGTGCCCATCGAAACTCGACGACAACGTGCTAGATCCAAACGGCAACAAATAACAAACTATTTTTGTCCTCAATATCTATATTACTTTTTGTCATAACATTTTTTCTGAAAACATATATTTTTCGTTACAAATTATTTACCATTTTTACCGTCAATTACGTAATAACATTTTTTGATCAGTCCAACGTGTAATTGTGCCAGGAATTACAGCAGCGACTTTCAAGAGAGTCGCAATATCCGTGTAAAAAAGTAAATGATGGCTATTAATAATAGGTGATTGGTGAAATTGCCGAAATTTTCTTACAAATTCATGAGTTCGTTATTCCTGTAATTTAATAGGTATTTCCATTATTTATATTTTGTTTGAAAGTTGATTTCAAGATTTTACAATTCTGTATTAAATTTGGTTTTTATTGGTTGCTTGAGAAATTAATTCGATCTTCAAAAGCAGTACTTCCTAAATGCTATCCATTTTGATGATAAATTTCGTATTACTTAACAGCTGTCACTTTTCAAAAATGTAATAAAAGTTGCTGTTTGTTAGCTTAATGTTGTCTCATTCATACAAGAAAAAAATCATAAAATTTGGACTTGTCATTCCTAAAAAAATGCAAAAATGTAAGTACTGAAAATTGGATTTCCTCCAAATTCTTCAAGAAAAACGGCAATTTCATATGTAACGACCTAATAGATGCGACTAAATTTTTTAAATAGTGTATGGATACAAGATATTTGGTGCCTATGCCAACCTCGCCTGTAAGCCAGTGCACCTGCTGATTGTCGGACGAGACTCGGATGCATGTTTCCTTGTCAGGGTTTTGAGGTTAAAGGGTAGTCTCTCCCATAAAAATCGTATAAGCCCAATCAATAGGAGAAGAAGTAACCGGATCACAGGTCAAGTAAAGACTCGGATGCAACCGGAGACATGGCTAAAAGGACGAATGACATATAAACCTTCCGAAAAAATAACTAAATGACAGTGTTAACCGTATTAAAATCCGTTGTGTGGTTTAGTAGAAGTTGCCGCAGAAATAGACAGACGCGTAAAAGTTGTTTGGTATCCCTATTTACTAAATATTCTAAATCTTTTTCCTTTACTATCGTCATCATCATAGGGTCAATTCCGGTTGCATCTAAAGCTTGTACTTTGAAGCCCGGGACTCCACCCTCCTACTCCTCCTGTCATAATTTTGTTGCTCTTTGCTTTTACGGGACTTCTGTCTGATCACCCAACGCCGAGAGGAAAAGTTGCGCCATAGACCCAAAGAAAGCTTAATTTATACAACTTATAGCAGATGATTTATATGTAGCTACAGCACAATTTTGTTATCGTCAAGTTTTCTGGATCACTTCCTGCTATGGAAACAAATTTGAAGAAACGTAACGTATACGTCAAAAACAGTACATCAATTCGATAAACTTAAATTTATTTCAATGTAAAGATGTTATCAAACCATATTTGAAACGTAATAATATTAGACAATTTATATATTTTCCTAACTAATAGCTTCAAACAGAATATGGCATATGGCTATTATACCTGCCTATTCTTACATAGGATATAATATGCGCGTAATTACAGCGGACGCATCAGAGACATTTGACACGCATCTGTCGTTATTGTCTATGCCCCAAAAAAAAGCTCGTACGCCATGTATAATGTATTATGCAGGTTTTGGTAAAGAAGTATTTGTTTCGAATTGGTGAAACGAATTGTAATAGGTTTTGTTTTGTAACTTTGGTAGGTATAATAATAAAATGTTTTACTGACAGCTTGTTTCCCTATTTTCACTCTTGTAATTTATATTTTTTACAAGCTGCTGCCATAGCTCCGCCCGCGTGGAAACTCTTTATCGCGAAAGTTACTAATTTTCCGAAACAAAAATTATCCTACGTTCTATGGCCGATAACAGAATGATCCATTCAGCCGTTCTGGCGTGATTGAGTAACAAACATCCATCCATCCAAACTTCCTAATTTATGTATAACTATAGGTTGCACGCGGCTCCCTCTACGTGGAATTTTGATACCGTTCCCGCTTCTCTTGGGAACCTATTTCAAGGATGAAAAGTGTTACTCCATACTATAATCTGGGATAGATTGTACCGAATTTAAGCCAAATTCGTTCTGTCATTTTTGCGTGAAAGAGTAACAATCGCGTTTATAATATTAGAAGGATAGAACAGTAGATGGTAAGATTTTGCTGATAGTAGATTTGCTGATAGTAGATGACTTTTGCTCGGCAGAGGTATCAGAATTCCACGAAAAGCTCTTAAAAACTGATTCCCCGGATGGGTAAGTTTGGAGGAGAGAAGTAAGGACCTTTTCCAAGACAAGAACAATGGCATCAGTCACTGAAAATCACTTTATTGATGAAATGACAATTACGGCAGCCTATTAACTAGGTTTTTTTTCAAACCCCATACTTTACATAACCAACCTCAACCCACTAACACAAGAAATCTTGCTTAGCTGGATGGGTCATGTTCTTATTTAGATACTACTAAGGTGGCAGAAAAGAATACGGCTACATCAAAGAAATCAATAACACAGAACCAACTCTAAACGTTTATATACCCTCTCATTTTCTAAACTACTCTAGTTATTTTATTCTCTAGTTATTCCAAACACACTTTGTTTATAAATTCACCCAGCAGTCTTTGCAAAAAAAAAAAAATTCTTTTATTTAAGCTATTTTAAATCCCTTCCCCCCCCCCCCCAATCATGTAACTTCTCTCTCTCCTTAGCATTATCATTAAAACCATTATTATGTTACTAAAGTTTATCACGATCAAAATAATGATAAATTAAAAATGATATTTCATATTATAACGAGTTGTATCAACTGCGTAAAGAACGGAACAGCCAAATCATTCTACACAATCCATCATACGAAAACTGGCTTGCATTTATTAATTTTTGACATAAACGCCCGCCATCTTGAATTGGAGCAGCTGTTAGCTGCGAGGTCGTTGACCTCTTTTTTTATGATTCCAGGTAGAACATTTCTATGGTTCATACCATAAACTAAGTTGATCTCATGTTTTTATTATTAAACTTTGTTAGACGTTTGAGAGTCTCCTTCGACCTTTATTCAGAGAAGGTACCTACTATTGTTAAAAGTATTATATATTTTTTATCTAGATTGAATTTTAATACAAACTGCAAGCTTATATAGCGAAGCTTAAATATTCTTTGTTCCTTTTAAAAGGACATGTTGAAATTTAAAAGTTATTGCAGATTACGAAAAATTTTGTACCGTTTAATTAAATGGCATTCATAAAATACATAAAATAATTATATTTTCAAACACGCAATTTAAAAGCTTTTAGTAAAATGCTATATATAAAAAAATATATGTTGACTCCAATGTCATAATAAATTTTAATGTTTGCTCATACACGACCATGTCTGAGCAGTTTGCACATATTATTTGACACCATACACCACACTTTTGACAGACAAACCAAATTTTACAATGTACCTTTTTGTGCATTAAATTATTTTGTAAAAATATATTACATACAATAAACAACAAAGTATCAAAATGGCACAAAATCATTCGTGTACAAATTCTGCGCTGGAATCTTAGTTCGCAATGAATCGTAATAATATTATCTACTTAGTTATATGATGTTCCTGATGGGAATCATAGTATCAACAGAATTGAAATTGAAGCGTCGGTAGCTTAGTGGTTAAGGAGTCGACCTTACGATCGAGAGGATTTTTACACTACCGACGTGAACCCACTCCTAACACAAGCAATTTAGCTTAGCTGGAGGGGTTAGGGGGAATATTAGTAATTTCGGTTACTAATATTCTGTATAAAAAAAAAAAAAAAAAATTATAAATACCTACAGTTTAAGGAAACTGTACCATGTCACTTCTTTATTAAACTTAAATTTAAGATAAAAGAATCCTCAGACTGTTCAAATTGTGTCATCTAAGGACTCCACGACTCCTGAGTCATTAACCTGTAAACTTGGTACCTTTTTATCATTTGCGTCATCATTTTTTAGGTAGATTTCGATGAAATCGATCTACCTATTGGTTTCTTGACTATTGTCGAATTTTAAAAAAATTCTTCATAGGAGGTCTAGTTATGACCCCCTGAGTCCGAAATGACCACTGGTCAAAAAGTTTATATACATATATATGTATGTATATATGTATGGTTCCACTTCCCAAAATTTGCGGCACTCTCACGGTCGCATTTTTGCCCCGATCGCTTTCAAACTGCGGTCAAAAATTGCTTGGGTGTAAACTTAGTTTAAGTTCGTGAACGGGTGGAATTCGGCCTAAGGGGACGGTAGGGCCTCACTTTTAGTGAAATCAGTTTTTCCTCAAAATTTCACGTTCCATGAAAGATATTCGAACCGTTCTAATTTTATCCCATTGTATACATGAATACCAACAACTTTTAATTATAAACCTATAAGATTAAAACTTTAACTAAAAGTGGAGGGGGGAAAAACCAAAATTTTTCAGGGAAAAAATCATAACTGCTAACCGGTGAACATTGTTGTTGTCGGAAACATTTTTAATCGATAGGCCATTTTTAAGTCTAAAATAAATGCCTGCAAAGTTTTTCGCTAAAAGTTACCGTTTTCGAGAAAAAAAAATTAAACATGTTAAAAATGTTACTGTGTTTACTTGTGTGTGTAAGTCCGTAGTTCTCTATATAAAATAATATTAATTGCTTCACGAAATCTACCTGTGCGTTCCCCCTGCGGGAACGGTATTTTTTTTTTAACAATTGAAAAAAATAACATTTAAACTTTCGCGTTCCATAATCTGTACTATGATCGCGTTAATTCCCGTTAACATAACAAACATAACATAACATAACTTCACGCCTGTATCCCCAAAGGGGTAGGCAGAGGTGTATTACACACTCACGATTCGCCAGTTATGTTAAGGTCCCAATGTAATAGGGGGCGAGCCTATTGCCATCTACCGGGTACATTTTTTTCTTTTAACAATTAAAAAAAAATAACTTTTAAACTTTCGCATTCCATAATCTGTACTATGATCGCGTTAATTCCCGTTAACATCATTGTATATTTACATCATCAATCATAATAGCCGATTTAAATATGGAGCTTAGAGAAAATTTCATCAATTATAAAAATCACGATCAATTAAAACTAAACTGGGTTATTACGTTGAACCCAATTAATCTCTTTGAGTAGAAACGTGAGAACACGGTTCAGTTTAAATTGATCGCAATATTTTCACTAGGGAAATTACCTTACTACCATAAATTTTATTATCTACTAGCTCTCCCCCGCGGCTTCACCCGTGGCATACTTCGCCCCGTTTTTATCCCAAATATGCCTTTTTTTTTCTTTTTCGTGCGGAAATCCCTTCGGATACCCCCCCGCTGGCCGGCGGGGGCGGTTATGTCGGGCTTAAACCGACTAAAACCGCACGCCGTCTCGGGTCTACAGACGTCGGGGTGTAAGGTTGCCCATAGAGCATATCCCTCGCACCCCGACTGACCCTGGGCCATCTCCGGTTTCGAGATGGCCCCCTCGGGTTTGGGAACCACGGTGTCCCCGTCTTGCCCCGGTTTGGGGAAGGGGCGCTAGTCGCCCACCGTGGGGGGTGACAGGCGGCCGTTGCGGTCGTTAAGCGTCCTAAACATGCCTGTAATTTTTTTTTTCAGGCAATGTAAAAAAGAAAATCTCTTCGTAAGAACCATCCTCGTACTTCAAGGAATATTATCAAAAAAGAATTAGCGAAATCGGGTCAGCTGGTCTCGAGATTTCCGCTTAGCAACACATTCAGCGATTCATTTTTATATTATAGAATAATCATTCACTTATATGTATATACTACTTCACAAAATCTGTTTAAAACAATGACTTTTAGTATACTAGACCAGCAGTTCAGAACAAAAAGTGTGTCACACTTCGAGGTGGGGTGGCAACGGGGGTGGGTACGTGACGCCTCACCATAGATTCATAATTTTGGCGTCCTTACACTACAATCGTACTAAAATCGTATAAAATAAATTGAATATGCTCTGTAGCTATGAAAGCAACAAAAAAAGGCGGCATAGTTAAATAAAATAAATATTCTATGACTTTTTACACAGCGCTTTCTAGACCCAAAGTAAGCATAGTTTAACTAGCTTGTGTTATGGGTTCCAGAATGCGGATAAACATACTTATATACTTTTTTTTTTGTAAATACATACATATTATACATAGAAACAACCAGACCAATGCAAATAGACATATTCATGCATACAAATATTTGCACTGAGCGGGAATCGAAACCGCGCCCCCTGTCGTAGCAGTCGAAAAAAGTTATGTACAGTAGCGTCTAAAAATCTATACCAAGTTTTAAATCCCAACAATAAATCTAGTATACATTAAGTCATTGGTTTAGAACAAAAATTGTGTCACGGTTTCTAAGTGAAGCAACGAATTTTGAATTTCGAATTTTGGACGAAATGCAGGCTAGATGAATGAGTTAATTAATTACACACCTATCTGTATAGACCCAGTGCCTAATTTGTAATGTCATCTGTATGACTGCAACAAATAGTTGCTGGTCAAGTGGTCTTTCGTGATATCAATTTTTTTATTCCGTTCAGTCAGTCAGTTTTTTTTTTCGTGCGAAAATCCTTTGGGATACCCCCCCGCCGGCCAGCGGGGGTGGTTATGTCGGGCTTAAACCGACTAAAACCACACGCCGTCTCGGCTCTTAAAACGCCGGGGTGTAAGATTGCCCATAAAGCATATCCCTCGCACCCCGACTGACCCTGGGCTGGGGTTTGGGAACCCCGGTGTCCCCGTCTTCCCGGTATGGGGGAGGGGCGCTAGTCGCCCTACGTCCCGGTCTACTTCTGCTGGGGTGACAGGCGGCCTCACCTGCCACCCCCAGGCCTGCGCTCATGGAGGACGGAGGTCGTTAAGCGACCTCCGGCGCCTGCGACGCGCGGCGAGCATGTTGCGGGCTCGGCGGGCTGGGAGAGTTCTAAACCTCTCCCGGGCGCGCTCCGCCATCTCCTTCGCGAGCATGTAATGCTCGCAGAAGGAGGTGGCGCTCCGCTCCGCACCATTGCCGCAATCATGCTGCTAAGCGAGAGGACTCCCACCCCGATGGCTGCCACGAGGTCACGCCTCGGCGCCTCCCACGCCGGGCAGTCCGCCAGCGTGTGCAGCCCTGAGTAGTCGCTCGCGTCGCAGTGATGACACTCAGACGTTGGCTCCTTCCTGATCCGATGCAGGTGGTCCCAGAAGCTACCGGAGATCACCTGCGTCAGTCGGTACGAGGGGCTTCCGTGTCGCCTCTCTAGCCAATCCTCCGTGACGGGCCTTACCGCCGCTATTGCGGCGTGCCCTAGTCAGTCTAGTACCTGGTATACATAGAAGTAATTGGTTTACTGGGACCCTTACAAAATACGTGTGTATCATAAAATGTTTTATTGTTTTGAATAAACATACATTACAAATAATTTCATTCGTAATTTAATACCAGCAGGTAAATCCGGAGTAACTGAAGCCCGAATAAGTCAACAACATTGCTCAAAGTTCCTTTTACGCAACTATTTGTGAATTACGAATTAGAATTAAAAGAAATACTCTTTCGCAGTGTTGACGAAATTTTGTTTTAGTTCGTGGAAAACGGAAATTTATTTTGAGTGGAACAAAGGGAAATAACACAAAAATAATCAAACAAGGTAAATTTCATAAGAATACGGTGGCATACCGATCATGAGATCAGTATACCACCATATTCTTATAGGTTCTTGTGGGTCACGTGAACCGCAAGAACCTATTCTAGAGATTGAATACATTATGTGCTATTCTAGACTTATAGTAGACTATAATCGATTCTAGAATAACTTGCTGTATGAGTGGTTTCACACATTACAAAAGTGAAGTAATACTAGCCAGGTCAGTCTTAGGATGGGTGAGACACAGTGAAACCCCTCCGTGCCTCGGAGAGCACTTTAATTCTATGACTCAACGAAAGATGATCGCCCGATACATTAGAGGCAACGTTTGAAGTAGTATGCCATGTGTATATTGTGTGGATTTCAGTCATTTCTGGGCCTCATATTATTGGAGTCAAACAGAACCTATAAGTTTTCGTTCGTGGTACTCAAGTAAAGCAAAGCTTGTAATTTCGGTTCTATAATGTGGATAAACTTACTTAGATCCTACATTTTTAGAAATACCCAAATAATCACACAGATGATTGATAAATTCAATAAAGTTTTATTTAAATACTAGCTGACCCCGCAGACTTCGTACTGAGGCAGTACGAAGTCTCTCGAATCGATAACAACTTCCATATTTATTCATCTTTTAAACCTTCTCTGGACCTCCACAAATAATTCAAGACCAAAATTAGTCAAATCGGTCCAGCCGTTCTCGAGTTTTAGCGAGACTAACGAACAGCAATTCATTTTTATATATAAAACTAGCTGACTGAGACTTCGTACTGCCTCAATCGATGACAAACCTTTTAAACCTTCTCTGGACCTCCACAAATAATTCAAGACCAAAATTAGCTAAATCGGTCCAGCCGTTCTCGAGTTTTAGCGAGACTAACGAACAGCAATTCATTTTTATATATAAGAAATATATATATATAAAAAGAAGATGAGACAATACATATTGATTTTAATTTTATTAAGATGTGCATGGATTATGTTTAATTGATTACATTTTTCTTTTTATTTCATTTCATATCATTAATTTGATGTTAATAATTTATTTATTAGACATGACAATATTATAGACGCAATAAATTAAGTTAAGTATTTGCATGTCAGAACATTGACGAGATATATGAAATAAATGTACCTACCAAATTTCTGCAAATAAATATTTCATTTCATTTCAGAACTACCTCTTAAGATTATTGTTTTTCTCAAGTTATATTTTTTCTGACTCGTCCGCTGTGTAACAATAGCCTTTATAGACTGACCTATTCGCGTGTCTTTTAACATGACCTTTTACAGGCGCGCACGCGCTGAGTACGCAGCTGCGCGCGCAGGTAAAGCTATCAGGAAGTTCAACACTTCCATAACAAACCGTCATCTTAGAAACATTTTTAAAAATTTCGACCTTATTTCTCCTGGAATACGAATCAGAATGGAATTTATTTATTTTGACAGATGTATTTATTCTGCAGTGACATGATCACGAAAACATGTACGCTAATTTCACCTTTATGCACAAAGGAATAAAGGTGATAATTAAGTATAATTTTTTTGACAGATGTATGGTATTCTGTACCATATGCTGGTTAGATTCTCGTCAGCTGCGCGACATACCGACGATAGATTTATCGTATTGTTCCATTAAACGCGATTAATCACGATAACGTACGAAAAGCAATGTTTTTTGACCTTACTTTATGAGGGATGAGGTATGCTTTTTTTGTATTGTGGATTTTATTCTCGTTTGATAAAGCGACTATCTATGGTAGAACCATAGACTGGTTCTACCGGGGAAGTACCAATAACTTTCTTTAAGTAACAGGATGCTGTGTTTCGTATAGCTTGTAAGAGGACAGCCGACTTAAAGATAGAACGTAGTTCCAGAGTTTAGCGCATTCAAACAAACAAAAAACCACTTTCACCTGAATAACGTATCTGGAGAGATTGAATCCTTATAAGCTCGTTTGTACAAAAATTAACAGTAGGGTTTGCGGAACTCCTTAGGGAAGGGAAGATGACCGCGTAAGGATCACCTCTTGTGTTACGAGCCCATAAACGAGCTCCGGTGGCGTCCTTAACCAGTAGGTATATACTACTAAGAAAACAGGTAGTATATTTTTTACTACATGTTTCTGTAAGGTGGAGGGAGTATTTTCCGAGATCGGTTAGCTTGTAATTTATTCTTTTACTTCACCTTCTGAAGGATTAGCTGACAATCAGAATTCGATTTTTGCATAGCACGTATGTAGGATCTCGAAGCCGTAGATGGCCCAAAGTCAGCCGGCGTGAGAGGTAATTACCGTATTGGGCCATCTTAAATCCCAGCATGAGACCCGAGACGGCGTGCGGTTTTAGTAAGTTTGAGTCCAACCGCTGACCGACGGGGGAGGGTATTCGTGGGGATTTCCACACGAAATCAAAGGTAAAGAAAAAAGGTATGTAGCACATGTCAATCTGATTTCACCTGGCCTGATGGTAAGCTATAGGTGAAATCCCAGGGATGAAGGTGTCAACAACGCTACAATAATGGTCTCCAAATGGGTGGTCTCGTTGGAAGTTTTTTCAAGCCTCGCTTGAAGGAGAAGTAGCTAATTATTAAAAATAATCGTCAACTGAAATTATTCCATTAACATTTCTTATCAAGTTTTTTAGATGCTTGATTTATTCTAACACAATAATACTTTTTTGTTTCAGGTAAGTGAATCTCAGTCGATTTCAGAAACAACAGACATGCAGGATGGCGACCAACACAGAGGTAACTTAGAACAGAAGTAGAGTAGAATAGCTGTACTTAGAAAATTATTCTTTAGCAAAACTACCAAATCCAAATTCTTAACTAAAATGTTGATGAAAATAATACTAAGATCCTCCTTTTTACTTAAACATTGCTCAACGATTAATCAATCAGAAAAATATCATACAAACGAAAAAAAGCCTGGTACTATTTTATAAATATAGATAAAACTTATTTAGAATTCTCAATATACGTAAATATGAAATAATAAAACGAGTCTAATCAAACATAGTGCTACCAGAATTTTAAAAAACGCATTGCAATTGTAAAACGGACGCTACGCGATCTTTCCTTGATTACAAATATGGAATCGAATATTGAAATGAACCTAAATTTAACGGATTCTATCGCGATTTATTATAGTAATCGCCATAAAATCCGTGTACTTCAATAAGTAGGTAGCTAATTTTTGCGTAAAAATTCGACAATACTATGAAAAATAAACCAAACCAAAAACGTAAAGATTTCAAAGGAACTGTGAACAGTTCAATAATAGTAGGCATACGTTCCGAACCGCAAGGTGAATGAGTCACTGCGGGGAGCGGGGCGGGAAAACGATTGAGGGTGAAAATGCGACGTTGCATTTTTCTCGGTTCCATTTCTATACGAACGTTGCCGTTTCTTTAATTACGGAGTGAACGACGATTTTCGCTATTTTATTCGACGCTATAATTAGTTCTTTTTGTCGGACTTCGATTCTTACCTTACGGATAGACTTTCTTTACAGTATTTCCTGAGCTTTTCGTTCATTTTAATAAATAATACACGACTGTCGTCTATTCAGTTAAGTTTTTTAGTTGAATCTCAGTTCAGATGACGAGTACCAGAGCGACCGCGTTCTTTTTTGTGTGTAAAATCGCGGTGAGCGATGAGCATGTAAACATATATGCTAAACAAACAATCATGAAATTAGAAGTATCAAAAGGCGTTGCCTCTGCCTCCCACAATGGGAAAGATGCGTGATTATATGTATGTATAAAAAGACATAAAAGACAAAGAAAGGAATCAACATTTTCTCATTGTCATTAATACAAACTAATTGTAATACAATTTAGCCATGAATGAAGGCAAGTCACGTCACAAAGCTAAAGTCTAGGCAGTTCTAATTCGAGTTTGCAAAAACAGTATATAAATTTATGTGCCTGGCCTCAATCCTTAATGAAATACTGTTTTATAAGTAAATTGTGTAAAAGTTGGGGAAATGTATTTGAAGATCAGTGCCATTTTGTTTAGTAAATTGTTACTTATCAACGTAATCAAAAATTTTTACATCCAATATCTTTACATCGATCACAAACTTGTATTTATAGTGGTTTTCGATTAGAAATTTTGAAAATATAATAAATAAATGAAATAAACATAACATATTGAATAACATAATTATTAAATCCATGAACGTGAAATGGTTAGACAATAGTTACTTCTAGATACATATAGTTTCGTAAACGTTTTAATAATTGTAAGAAGTCTCATTTTAACAGTATTTTAACTTAACACGAAGTTAAATCTTTCACGTACAGGCTATCACCAGGTGCAATCTTCACACACTAAATTAGCAAATAATTTATCAGCTATTGTGTCCGTGCTTCGTAATCGCAAGCTTTTGTCACGAACCTTGTGCAAATGCATACACTGTGCAACAAAAGATTTTCTACCTGAGCTATATTTTTTTTTAACTCCGGCAAAATTGTTATTTCATTCCAACTTCTAAACTGTCAAATGTCAACTGCATGATACCTATAACATAATTCCCACCTTATCACAAATGTCATAGAGTTCAGATTTAGTTTGCTAGAAAAAAAGAAAATAACAAATGAAACAGTAAAAGAGAATTTATTGTCACCAAAGAAAACTTTTATTGGTGACGATAATATAAAAGATATTCTTACATTGAATGAACGTATAGAAGAATGACATCACTTGATCAAACACCAAATCATATAGAAAGGAGAATCTACCCATTTTTATCTTAGAGTGGTTCACGGTTGCATTCGAGGCTTTCACCCCCTAGGTGAAGACTGGGATCCTCTTACTCCTTCTCTTCTTTTAGACTCATGCCGCTTTTATAGGAGCAACTACACTAGGTGGGGCCCCATATACCATCATCAATTAGCCTATTGCAGTCCACTGCTGGACATAGGCATCTCTCGCATTGTACGCCATAGCACCCGATCCTAAGGAGAATATTATGTGAAGTCATATTGGTGTGCTCTACATAAAAAAAAATGAAAAATGACCTTAATGACTTATTGTCAAAATCAAATTAATTGTACTTACTATTTAAATTTACTTCAAAAGTAAGAAAAAAAAAACATCTTTGTGCGCAAAGAGTAAAAGCAAGATGGCGTGCGTCCGCCGGCTATGCCACTTCCGCGACTGCATCCGGCCGTAACTCGACTCCCGCGCAGCCTGCAACGCAACCTTAGCCAATCGATTTGTGTTACGACCGTGAACTTAAAAAGTTTTATGACCTATATGTCGATTTTTTTAGTTTTAACTCTCCAATAATCCATGAAATGAGGCACCCATATTTTTAGGGTTCCGTACCTTTTTTTTTATTTTATTTTTATCGTGCGGAAATCCCTTCGGATACCCCCCCGCCGGCCAGCGGGGGCGGTTATGTCGGGCTTGCACCGACTAAAACCGCACGCCGTCTCGGGTCTTCAGACGCCGGGGTGTAAGGTTACCCATAGAGCATATCCCTCGCACCCCGGATGACCCTGGGCCATCTCACCACTAACAGCATCGCTCATCCTGTCTCCTCTGAAAGCAGAGGAGTACGGAGAGCGATGTGTTCCCGCCACGTTGGGTATTGGCCGACGATCAATGCCAACCCTATGAAGGGGTGAAGGGTAAGCCATTGACCGCCGCCCAGGGTGTACCGGCCGCTCCGATTCCGTTCCCCCCGGACTGCAGCGGGATCGGAATCGGAGCAACACTCGAGGAGGTTACCCAACACACACCCCAGGGTTCCGTACCTAAAGGGTGAAACGGGACCCTTTTACTAAGACTCCGCTGTCCCTCCATCTGTTCGTCTGTCATCAGGCTGTATCTCATGAACCGTGATAGTTAGACAGTTGAAATTTTAACCGATGTATTTCTGCTGCCGTTTTAACAACACATTAAAATAAGGGGCTCCCATACAACGAACGTGATTTTTGCTAATTGTTGATAACGGCAACAGGTAGACGCTTGAAATATTCACAGAATATTTAGTTTTAAATGTATTTTAAGACTAAAAAATACCTTCCATAAATAAAATAAAAAACAAATTCCACACAACTAACGTGACTTTTTTGCCGTTTTTATGGTTACGGGTATTTTATAGGTACGGAACCCTTCGGGCGCGAGTCCGACTTGAACTTGGCTGGTTTTTTATAACACCAAAATAAGTCAGTCATTGATTTCGGAAACACTTTTAAATTAAAAAGTGATAAGGAAAGTAGTTTATATATTGTTTAATCGAGAAAAAGCTTATGGTATACTTGCTGCTCCCCGCGACTATCCTATGTGAAAAACTGATACCTTTCCGGCGACCTACGAGAACCTATTATTCCCGGGATAAAAGTATCCAGACTGTAATCTGTGTGCCAAATTTCATCCAGACCTGTTATGCCACTTTTGCGTGTAAGAGTAAGTATCCATCCAATTTTTAAAGTTTCGCGTTCCATGATTTACATGATCATGTATAGGTATATACATACCTTTGGATTGCCTGACGTTTCGATCACGGCCAGTGTAACCTGGTCGTGATCCCTATAAATGATCGCGTTAATTCCCGTTAAATTATTGTAAATATCCATCCATCCTCACACACTTTCATATTTATAATAAAATTATAATAGTAAGATTCTTACAGCTTTGCCATTTCAATCTAGATGTTACAATTGTTTCTTAGTTTACCCGCATTCTAGAACCCATATTACTAACTATGCTAAGTTCGGGTCTACATGGCGCTATATAATATGCCCTAGAATATTATTACTTATTAATTGTAATAATCATATAGGGTTTTTGGGGCCCCGCCAAGAACTTCGGAGTCTAACCATCTTACCTGCAAGCCTGTACACCTGATGACTGACAAACGAGGTTCTGGCGCAGGAGGTCCTCTCGGGGTTGGAAGATCAGACGGCAGTTGCTCCCATAAAATTCTCATAAGCGAAATTAAAGGAGGAAGATTAGTTGGACCCCGGGCCACGAGGTGAAACCCTCCGATGCTACCAGGAACAACGCTATGATGATAAATTATATAGGCATTTCAACAAATGTTATAATTAGAAACAGGTTATCAAATATTTTTGATACCTTACAAAATAATAAAATTCGAAACCTTGCAAAAATAACAATTTTTGAATTATTTATTTAATTTCAGACATGTCTCGTTTAGTTGCTACCCAAACGGAATAATCTTGCTAGTCCCTGTTAGGGCGCCAACTGTATTGAGAAGTGGCTCTCTTTCAAAGCTTGACCTGAAACTATAACCCGATCGAAGGACACTCGAAATTCTAAAACAGAACTACCTTTAAGCATTAAAAAGAGGTTTCAATTATAATGGTTCAGTTTTTGATGTATATTGATGACATGATATTATATAGTAATGATGAACCATCTCTTTTAACAATAAACTAAATGTTACACACATTGTAATAAAACTTTTGAAATTTTAACGGATTGTATCGTGATTTATTTGTTATTATTTCATCATTTATCTTGTTGTAATTTGTTTTTTTTTGTCCCCTGTTGCATGTGCTAACATACAGCAGACTTCGTTGAGCGTTGACGTTTGGTATCAGCTATGCAACCGCAACCAAAAGGTCGTAAAAAAAAATTAAACCAAATAAATCACGATAGAATCCGTTAAAAATATGTAACTTAATTTCAATTAACATCATGTTGTTTTAAAGAGTTGACCATCGCACTCTGGATGATGTAATGATTCTAACGATAATCCATACATCGAAAAACGTTCACATGACTTCGTGCCCTCTTGACGATAAACTGTGAGTAAAGTCTTAAAAATGAAGGTCACCATTCCAACAATGCCAAAATTATAGACTTCAGTTAGACGACCTCGCTTAAGCAACTTTGTCATTGTAGAAGGATAGTAACACGTGTGTTCGGAAAAAATGTTTTGATAAATAAGCGGTTACTTCAAGGAGGAATTAGTTGTACTGTATGGAGGATACCTAAGCCCAGTACGTGTTGCTTTAGATAGGTGGTAAAATATTGCTGAAAGCACAATGTCGCTACGCAACGGCAAAGGCTCGAAGGTGTTAATGACCCCAGGACTCCCAATACTGCGGTATATCTGTTCTATATGAGTTATCTGTGAGCTTGTTCGTTATCTTAGTATTGAGAAAATAGCACGTTGCCTGGAGTTCCATAATTGGTTTCGGAATCGGGCAAAGTATCATCAAAAGGGTTTTTTAAGTTTCATCTACGTAGGTATTAGGACCGACGAAATATGAGTGTAAGTACTGCTTGACCACCCAGACAATAGATCTTCATAATTTAGAATATCTACCGATACCATTCGTAAGAGTATAGCACTGATAGTAATCTCTCAAATGATTCGTACACGTCAAAATTTGCTATGAATTCTTTATTTTAGGTTGTTAGCCTTTCGTACTTTTAAAAAGTGAAGTGTTCTAAATCCGTTCAAAAACCTACCAGCAAATTCACGATATTGGCCCATATATTATGTATTCAAATAAATAACCGTGTCGCACTTAATAAACACCCTACATACACTACCGTTTTCAAGACCTTGTATTATCAAAACAAATTCAAGCCAACAAAGAACTCTAGACTACAATATCCGAGAAAATATATTCACATACAAATCAATCGGCGATTTTCAACGAAACCGGTTTAAATATTTATCATACAGTTTTTGCGCAATCGAATATTTATGTACCTATGTGTTTTTACTTTTCCTCATAATGGTCATTAGCTTTCTTATGAGACAATAGTCTTACTAGGTGTTTGATTTTTAAAACATATGAATCAGTCAGTACACGAGCACTTATTCATTTCATTCATTTGTTTTTATAGACAGGTTTTCACTAGTTTTTGGAATAAAATCATAGACAAGAAATTATATGGAGTGTTTCAAATACAAAATTCAACACACGCTACTAATAATAATTTGCCATTCTTTTTTTCCATTTTGATATGAGGTGCGTGTCCATTATTCAAAATTATAATATTCATCCATTATTTGTAATCAAATTAAGTTTCCAATTCCAATTTTTACATTACGCTAACTGAATTATAATAAACTGTAAAATGTACGAAAAATATTCTACTCGCGTCCCTTCTAGTCGATAGTCGTAAAACTAAGACAGCAATATACTATCGTCTCTCTCTAACATAAGAGGATGACACTTCCGAGAATCGTCTGAGCTTTTGAAGTATCTGAAATGCCCCACACACAGTACCGTTACTTTACTACAACTCATTTTTAGTTTTTTTTTCGATGTCTCGCAATCTTTTGTCCTAATCCCTCCCCTTTTTTGTCTATGCAAATCTACTACCAAACTTTTGGCTGCCTATTCAACCGTAATGACCTTTCAACAGATATTAGAATTATTATTAAACTCTTAGATACATACTTTTTGGATTGGCAACTCATAATGCCCGTTTATACTGAGAAGATTTCCATGTTATGTATTCTTATTTTAAAATTGGAATACCGGTATCGTTCTCAATTACAACCGCGATGTCAATATTAAAAATGAAAATGTTGGCTTTCAGAATGAACTAACCGTGCACCCACCCCTGTTCAAATGTCGACGAACGGGGAGGCGCGTCGGGCGACGTTGCCAAAACGGAAAGTGAAATTTCGTCACACTCTCTCTCTCATTCACACACACCAACCAACGCAGTCACGGGATAGTTCACTCGTCGTAACTAATGTATGTGTGCGTTTAATTCGGCAGACGCTGTACATCTGTGTGTGTTTGTTTTGATGAATATTATACGGTGCTCTTGTGAGTGTATGCGTCAGACGAATTTGTATGAACGTTGCAATATACCTACGCTAGAGATGTTTCCGTGTTCGATCGACTTTCGTAGACTCGAGACTTCGAGTCGTGATTCTGAACAATTAAAGTTATTAAAGGAATAGAGAGGAAAATTCTTTTTAACATTCTGGAAGAAATGTTGCTTCGGAAAATTCATTATATTATAGCTTTTTGTTTATTACTTTACCGGGGTTAACTTATTTGTTTTAATAATAATGCTGACAATCTAAAATAGATTTACTTACAACTTTTCCTTCGAGGGCTACGTGATCATGGTGTTTAATAATATGTAAAACGTGCGTAATAAAACGTTTCAATTAATTTCAGTTTTTAAAGCATGTGAAAATCATTTAAATATCCGATTTAAACGAGCTCGATCAAATACGTAAAGTTTATAGTATTCTAATGAATGACTAGTTTTTTTGTTCCACCATCCATGTGAAATATCTACTATTCCCGTTCCTACGACCCACATGTTTCTGTTCCCGGGACTAAAATAGCCTATGTGCTTGTGACTATAATTAAAATTAAAAAAATATTGTGACTATAATCTATCTTGCTAAATTTCATCCGGATCAGTTCAATGTTCTGGCTTTATTGAATAACGAACATCCAACTATCCAAACTTCCACAATTAGGTACAATAGTGTACTAAGATTATACCTAATGTGCACTTATTTTGTTTACAAACCAAAAATGTTTGAAATACACTATTAACTCTAATAGTACCTAGGTTTCATTTAATATTCTTATAAACATTCAACCATATACACAGCAACGAAGTAAACATGAGGCTTTTCAAAATAAACACAAAATCGATACGGCACATTAAAAGGGAGTAGTGGTGTGGTCAAACTTCGCCAAACAGTAAAATTAGGGGGGCGAGGGGATGACGTCAGCCGACCACAATATATTCTTAAACCGTACAGTTATGTAGAGAAATTCAATAGGGTAGAGTTTAAACTAAGACGTAGGAGGAAAGCAAACGTTCTCATTTCGAAATTTGAAATACGGATATACCTTTAGAGGAATCATATTTTCGTAAAATATTTAACTGGTGAAAGAGCTGGCTAAACATACCGCTTTATCATACATGAGGCCGTCATACATGTTCTCTCGTTGGAGACCATGGTGAGGGCCGTGGTCTCCGACGGGAGCAAGTGGCACGCCGCCGCCTCTTTCTGCGAGCAGGTTATGCGCGCGAAAGAGACGGCGGAGAGGGAGCGGGAAAGAACCCTGCCCCCCGAGTTTCGCAGTCTGCGGCGAGGACGCCGCAGACTCATCTACGCCCGGGACTACCGACCTCCATGATCGGGGCCTGAGGACGGCAGTTGGCCGACTCGCTGTCCTTACAGAAGCAGGCCGTGGCGGAGGCGTGTCGCGTGTGCCCTACACACGCCTGCCAACTCACCGAAGCGGGATAAAACCCGACCCCACCAGGCGAGGCCGCGGTGGCGGCCAAAGTCCGCCGGCAACCCTGGGGTTATCCTTTCGAGGGCTTACCCGGGGTGCCCGGCAACGGACACTTGGGGAGGACACCGTGCGGTTTTAGTCGAGACACGACATAACCACCCCCGCTGGCCAGCGGGGGGGTATCCGAAGGGATTTCCGCACGTAAAAAAAAAAAAAAAAAAAAGGCCGTCATACATTTGATTTGCTTTGTTTAAGAATTACTGTTATTAGACTGCATTTCATTAGTGAAAATACGTTCAACTAAATAGAGCTCAAGCATTATTCAATGAAATTCATCTTTGCATAGAAAGAAGTAATTGACTTAATGTAATAATATTTGAGTATAACGGTAAGCAAAATTTTCGGAAACATTTTTCTCCTCCATTTTTGTCAGTTGGTTTGCTATTTATTGTAAATTGAAACTAGGAACTGTTATCCACCTTGATTCATGTTTTTTAATAATGATTATCATCGAATTTCCACCAATGGACGAAAACTAGTAACTCATAAATATTTTTTAATAACAAAATTAAGTTATCATATATAATTATAAGGTAGCAAAGGAGCACATGGCACCTGATGATGGTAAGCGCTTATCGTGGCCTGTCATCGCTTGCGCATTACCACCCGCGGCGAGATAGGGGGGCATTCGTATAATTTCCTAATGCGACGTTATTTGAAGGGCATTGAATGGCCCTAACCGACGAGTTTGTCAGATAGAGTAAAATAACTGACAAAATTTTACACGTACGTTTTTATATGAAACTAATTCATACTTTAATTTGTAGGAAAAGTAAGTTAAAATATTTCAATAATCACATTCTCGAACGAATTTTAATTTCAAAAGAGCGCGAATATGACAAACAAAATGTCAGAGTGTAAGTTGTTAAGTAAAGTTTTGCATATGCTCCGATAGATGGCGTTATATCAGGTAACTGAATCAAGTTAATGCTCCGTTACCATTAATAATATGAAAGTGAAGAAATATTTTGTTTTCTTGAACAACTTAACACTTGTAGTATCTACTTCACTTATAATGTTTACGGGAATTAACGCGATCATTTATACATTTACCTTTGGATTGCCTGACGTTTCGACCAGGTTACACTGGCCTTGGGCTTGGTCACAGGCTGACTACCCTTTACCATTATTGTAAATCATGGAACGCGAAAGTTTAAAAATTAGTATCTAGAGATTTAATGTTTACAAGTGAAGTAGATACTAATTTTTGAGAGTGATACATTAAGTACCTTTGTACTTAATGTATCACTCCCGTCATATAAGTCTTTTCCCAAATCAGGGTCGGCTTTCAGTCCACCTACAAAACGGCCGAAATTCGATATTTACCGTTAATCGACCATCCGACCTCCAGAACCCACTACCGATATGAAAGAGCTGCGTTTTGACGAGGTTGTTGGACTTTTACAGGCAACTGGGATCGACAGCTTAATGTGCTCTCTAACGCACAAATGGGTCTCACTGTATAATTATGTATGTTGTATGTATGATTATTAGTCTTGGTATGTATGTATTTATATATGTATTTTCACTAGTGAAATCCAGTCTAAGATACTTAAAAAAAGGAATCAAATCAAATGTATAATTGTGTTAAGACTGGTCACCCATCCTAGGACTGCCATGTTTGGTTGCAACCCATTTGGTTGCAACGTAGACACGAGCCTTGAACAAAAGTTACTGAAGGTGTAGAATGTTATTATTATGAGGACTCAACTGGATGGTCTTTTACAGAAAAATTAAGTGTTTTGGGCACCGGGTAATATCTTCTAATGAACGGAAACGAAAAAGTCTTCCAATTAAACATAATAATTCATTCAGGTCAATCAAATATTAAGTGGAAATCAGTAGACATTTTATTTTTTTACTGAATTAATTTCACACCTAGTAATGATACTTGTGAAGTCAAACTTGAATATGAATAAGTTTTACGCCACAAGTACTCACACCATTGACTATATTATTAAATTGTATTGGGACCAGCAGGGATAATTCGGAAAAGCCCCACTCTGAACTTGGGGCTATAATATGCGCGAGCAGCGCGCTACTAACGCGGAGAAAAAACGATTTTAAAAGCACGGGATAGAAATTTGGGCTTCAAAAAGTATGCAGTAACCAGTAAAAGGTATGTTGAAGTTTGAGCACATGGAACGAATGAGTAGGTACCGATCGAATGACAGGTCAATTCAACTCATTCAATCATTCTGTCAAGTATATAAGATCGTATATCAAGTGTAGGTATATGGCAAATGTCAGGGGTAAGTCGGTCAGAGTTACCCTCAGCAAATCAACACCGACCAAATTGATAGAATGATCGATAAAGAGCCATGATTCAAGCAACTGAAATTGACGAATTTGTATGAAGTTTTACTGACAGTACAGACAGTTTATGTCATCTGCTTCTGTTCTTACTAGTTTACATAAAAGAGAAAATTTCGAAAGGATATTGCAAGTTATTATTCTAAAAGATAGAGAATTAGTGTTAAATTTTCTTCTAAAAAGCAAAAAAACTCAACGCTCAAATAACTTCCGTTCCAATCTCAAGTCTACTTAACTTCACAGGCTCGACAAGTACACTCGAACATTACAACGTAGTTATTGTATTTATAACACTGGCAACATTGAATAAAGCTGTTAACCTTCATACCGTTTGTGCGGGGGCTCACAGCTCGAGGCGCGAAAATCCGATAACTTTCGTGTTCCTCTCCCCTAGCCGCCGCCGCCTCGCGCCTCACCCCCTCTCCTGCCTTTAATGGCATAAAAAATCAATTTCCCGCCCAAATTACGCAGAGTCGACAAATTGCGAGCGCGTCTAGTCTATAATCGAGTGTTTTTCGGTCTACTGTTCACAACCTCTGCGACAGTACCTTACGTACCTAAAGCATTATCTGAGACTTCGGCTACTCGTGAATGCTGTAAAGCTGATTTACCGCCTATTACAGGAAAGTTGGGATTTACGACGATAACACGGTAATGGCCGGCTAAATTAGTTTTGTTTTGATTTAACTTTATACAGCCGTTTTGGCAACTTCTAAGACAACGAGGCCATTCATTTCGATGTTTTAATACTACCGTCTAATTTGGCATAAGTTTATATTATTCTAATACTTTGTTGTTCGTCGAAATTTTCTGCCTTTTTCTTCAAATTACTATTTCAAGTATTGAATTATTAACTTTCAACCATGTTTCCACACTAGTTTGAAACTTTAGAATTGATGTAGGTACTATCTGTCCACACGCCAGACGTCATAAAGACGCACACTGCCAAACGTATATATAGGGACGTATATAATAATCTAATTTTCATTATCACATCCACGCAAACATATTTAGAATTGAATACATACACGCACACTTTGACATGTTTCCCGTTGCAGTGTCCGTGTGACCTTGGTACGAGGGTGAAAGTGCCGTCCCGCGACCCCCGCATCCACCCGCACCTTCCTTCCGCGATCTATTTGGAAATTCGAATACAACCTTCATTTGTTTCCGATATTGTCTGTGGAATTTGAAGTGACAGATACCGTTGTCTTTTTCCTGTGGTGTGTTTCTATTTGACATTTCGTGCCTGCCACTTACAGTAATTTTTTATGTGTTGTTTTTCTATTGTAATTTTTCATATTTTCATATTTTATGTTATAGGTTATTTTATATTATTAGTCTACTTTTACAATATAATACCCAGTAAAAAAACTTCTGAAATTAAATTTACATGAAGACATGAATCGGTCTTGTAATTCATGTTGTTACAGGAAAATATCTAATGATACATTTTTACTGTTATAGGCCTCACGAGTTTATATCGTAATAAATTTTATGAAAGCATACATCATACTATAAAACCATTGACATAAAAAATAAAATCGATTTGAAACACATAAAATTAAGGTTCTGTTTTACTGTCGAGAGATAAACTCCCTGTATCATACACAATTATTTTGATGGAATTAAATGATACCTTGGCATGTTGTTTAATTTTGTAGATGTTTGGAAAAAATTCCGCCGCTATATGATTCAGGTTACAGAATTGGTTTGAAATTGGAATTATAAAGAAGTCAATTCAAAAATTTGGAACTGGGAACAATTTTAGGCGCCAAAACTAGCACATATATAGGAACATAAACTGATACAGATTACGAAGAATAGTTAGAAGGCTTCAAAGGCAAAAACAAAGATATAATAAATCAACACGAATCACTCTAATGTAGCAAAGTATAATCACGTAACCAGAAAAACGAGGTCAATCATCAAATAAGATGCTTTTAAAAAAAAATTATAGCTACTTGTTTTTTTTTAAAGTATATATCACAATAGGTCTATTTGTATTCTGTTGAATTGTCAGGAGACCATAGACTATTTTCAGTATTTTTAAGAACGTTACTTCTAGAAATATGACTAGGAACAAGTATATATTTTTATCTACACCGATGCTTTAAATCCTCTATAAAAGATTCTGAAACAGTTAGCTTATTGCCAACATTAATACATCCAATGTCCTAATACGATAACCATAATATCATCCGAACGGGTGTTATAAGGTTGTATGAAATTTCATAATAACACTCCTTTCGCTTTTTCAATCTCTTCCGCGCAAAGGGTTACTCATCAGACAGCCAAATTCTTACCGCTCGATGCGTGGAATCTGTATGAGTTTCAAAAAAAGAACTGCCATTCACGCGCGTTGCATTGCACTACCACAGCGGCGGCGCGCCGTAAAAAAAAATTAAAGCTTATTCGTTGGAATTCGAATTCCCGCTATTTTTCTTCGCTATTATTTTTGCAAATTGTTTTGTTTACTTACGAAAATGAGCGATTCAAGTTTTGATAACACCTCCAGACATTTCGAATGCAGCAAAGGACATTTCTAACAAATTACTACCGGAAAAATCTAGAAAACAGTATGAAAAGGCGTACCAAGATTTCATGAATTGGAAAATATCAAAGGGCAGTACATCATTCTCTGAAGATGTATTATTAGTTATCATGGGTGTAGAGTCTTGTATGCAACTGTATAATTAGGTATTAAAACACTCATGTGATACTATTATCACACTCAGCTTCGCTTCGTGTGATAAACCCACATTCATGTTTTAATACCCCTCATTATACCACAGTTGCATAAATAACTATTATTACATCTATCAACAAGAGTAAGCACAAGTAGTATAATTATCAATATGCAAATACAAATACCTTCTAAAAAAAAAGTAAATTTTTAATGAATCCTACATTAGACTGACACTAGTGGATAGTGAGGGCCCACATGCGTGGATTGCTTAGGTCTTAGAGCATCAAGTGGTCTTAGTAAAGTACAGGTAACACGCGAATGTTACATACACTACTAGAGGTCTACAGGTAAGCAAATAACATGTTGTTTAGTAGCCGCATTTATATAATTGACTAATTGAGTTCCTAATTAAGTAATATCTGTGGTTTTCTCAAGCGACTACAATATGGAGTTCTTCAAGAAGGACATTAAAAGGTTGTTACAGTATCGGTAGCGAGAGTGTAACGCACCTGGTGTGTTGCATACGTCCATAGGCCACGGTAATCGCTTCCTATCAGGTAGGCCTTGTGCTTGTCTGCCACCTAATTATTATAAAAAATAACTAATAGTTAAATTGAGTACTTTCTTATAATTACAACATATTTTTTTTACTGAGCTCATTAAACCCGCCTGTTGTCTTTTACGCCCGGTAAATAAATTAATTTCCGATAAATTTTTGGTGAAATATCAGCGTAATACTTCACTGGTTACCTCTTCTGGTATATGCAAGCGTGAGTTGATAACAAGTATTTTAAAACACAGACATAACTTGTAAAGTAAGTAGCTAACAAAAAATATACTTAAGTCGTCTAATCATAGAATACAAAATAGTATAACACTAAACAGAACAAAAGTTCATTACGTAGAACTATCAGTCTACAACATGTAGCAGCTACCACCGTAGCCTCTAGCTACGAACACCGCCTCTATTAAAAACTTCCGAACGTACACTCTTTATCTTTTCTTTTATATCTTTTTCTTTTATTAGAAAGGAAGTTGATATTACTCTTTGTGATCTGATTTATGGGAAAGTTATAAGTTGCATTTGTTCTGACAATCAATTGTACATATTTTAATTGATTGTCAGAATAAATGTATGTATAAATGTATAACTGTATTTAGAAGTTCTAGATGTTTCGATTGACTTAGACCAGTGGTGCTAATAGGTTCAAGATAGTCGAAAGTTTCATTCTAAATATGAACCGACTGCCGTCATTTAATACATACTAGCTAATACCTGCGACTCCGCCCGTATGGAATTCTGATACCTTTCCCGCTATCAATTCATTTCTGTCCCAAATTTCTTTTAGATCTGTTCACCCATCCTCACAAAATTTCACAATTTATCTATTGTAGGATTGATCTAATCATACCTATCCTATAAACGGGTAGTTAGAGTGAATATTGTTATATGAAACCTTTGCCACTAAGTTCACGTACTACACATAAGTACTAAGTATGAGTACCAATGGTCTGACTATAGCGTTGGTAAAGAGCGTGCAAAATGAGTTTCTATATTTTTTTTGTGTAAAATGAGCGGTTTACTTAATAAACATGTTTTCTTTCTTTGTTTTTTATTTCTTTCTTCATTCAAGTAGAGGAGAACCATCAGAAACTTTGTGTACGCATTATAATAACGTCATCAAAAGGCTGTACTATTAATTTATTAAATTTATTCTTTAACTGAATATAGCTCAAGTGCAAACCAATACCTTCCAGTGCCACTATCAGTTGTAACACTCAACAAACTATGGTGCCAACACATCGACACTTTAATCTCAAAACACGTGTTACAAAGTGTTCTTGTACCCTCAAAATTAACCCTGCTCATTTTCATCCCGCAAAAAGACTAGAAAAAGCACGCAAAACCAAAACAAACATACGTTAACCTGACCTTGGTTTAACCATAGGAGGCATTAATCTCGATTCACTGTACGTACCCGGGGCAGACGCTCGCCAGACGGACCGCCCCCGGAGTGCCGGACGACCACTGATATCGCCATATTCATACCCGTAGGGTTGCTGTAGTTCCGGGATGGGTCAAGATTTATGTGATCTCGTTTTGAAGGTTGGCGTGAAGTATGAACCTTTTTAGTTCTTCATGTTATCAGAAACTGCTCTGAAATATGTAGCTTCCTGTTTATATCGCACTTCTTTTATTTGTAAAGAGTGCTATTAACCGAAATTACTGGTATTCGGCGTAGGTTCACGTCGGTAGTATAATTGGCTATTATTCGAACCCAGGCCTCTTGATCATAAGGCTGACTCCTTAACCACTGAGTTCTTACATCAACATTTCAAAAGCGATATTTTTCACTTCCAAATAAAATGAGGAGACGAATCATCCTATACCGGACACGTTTTGAGACTACTTTCTGATGACAATTCCCTAACATCAAAACATAAATTTTACGCGAACTGAGAATCGAAACCGAAAGATTACGCAAACTTATGCCACAAGACAAACTAGAAAGCATTACTTGTTTTAAATCAAAATTCTCTCAGATCTCTACTTTTGAAGTGTCTCAAAAGACATTACTAGCAATAAATAAAAAAAAGAAAAGCAGGACGTAGTGATGAAAGAAATAAAAAAAGATGCATGCATGTTTGATTGATAGAAATATTTGCGCGGGACTTTGGACTATATTATTGATACCTGCATAAAAGGATCGCAATCATAAACTAAGAATAAGAAAAAAACTGAAAATTCGAACACTTTACCAAAAACCAGTATCTTAAAAAAAATATAGACATTGTCACTTGTGTTAAATAATTCTATAGATATATCATATATCCACTTTTGAATAAAAGTTATGGTGCAATAAAGAAACACATGCATACATGAACACCGAAAAATATTATACTCATTCTTTGAACAGTCTTGTAATAATAGTCTCCATCAACTATGAATCTATGCGGTATAGATGACAGCCTCCGTGGCGTGGCGGTATTGAAAGCGGCCGCTACGCAGGAGGCGCGGGTTCGATCCCCGCTCAGTGCAAATATTTGTATGCATGAATATGAGTATTTGCATTGGTCTGGTCGTGCCTCGGAGAGCACGTTAAGATGTCGGTCCCGGTTGCCATACGAATATGTATGACAGTCGTTATAGGGGAAATGGGTGAAATGGCCCCACATAGTAGTATATATGCCCAGCAGTAGACCGCAGCTAGCTAATTGATTAATTGATTTTGATAATGTATTTTTTTAATTTTGTTTTTGTATGAATTTGAAATCAATAGTAAACCTACAAATACAGTTGGTTCACATTGAGTATTGCGTTGTATTATTAGTAACTTTGGAAACTGTTACGATAAAATTCTGAACAAAATAATACATACATAATTATTATACTCATTCATGAAAGTTCTAACAATGAGGAAACTCAAAACAATAAGGCTGGAAATTATATTGTATGAAACTGTAAAAAAAATGTGATGTCATCTATTAGCTGTAGAAGTTAGAAAATAAGTAAGTAATAATAAATAAATAGGAAATAAAAAAATAAATAAATACCTTTTTTTTTTTTTTTATCGTTCGGAAATCCCTTCGGATACCCCCCGCCTGCCAGCGGGGGCGGTTATGTCGGGCTTGCACCGACTAAAACCGCACGCCGTCTCGGGTCTTCAGACGCCGGGGTGTAAGGTTACCCATAGAGCATATCCCTCGCACCCCGGCTGACCCTGGGCCATCTCACCACTAACAGCATCGCTCATCCTGTCTCCTCTGAAAGCAGAGGAGTACGGAGAGCGATGTGTTCCCGCCACGTTCAATCAATGCCAACTCTATGAAGGGGTGAAGGGGAAGCCATTGACCGCCGCCCAGGGTGTACCGGCCGCTCCGATTCCGTTCCCCCCGGACTGCAGCGGGATCGGAATCGGAGCGACACTCGAGGAGGTTACCCAACACACCCCAATAAATAAATACCTATGAAATTGCTGAAATTTTCTTACAAATTCATGAGTTCGTTATTTCTGTAATTGAATAGCTATTTCCATTATTTATATTTTGTTTCAAAGTTGATTTTAAGATTTTCCAACTCTGTATTAAATTTTGTTTTTATTGGCCGCTTGATAAATTAATTCGTTCTTCAAAAACAGTACTTCCTAAATGCTATCCATATTGATGATAAATTTCGTATTACTTAACAACTGTCACTTTTCAAAAATGTAATAAAAGTTGATGTTTGTTAGCTTAATGTTGTCTCATTCATACACAAAAAAAAATCATAAAATTTGGATTCGTCATTCCTAAAAAAAATGCAAAAATGTTAGTACTGAAAATTGGGTTTCCTCCAATTTCTTCAAGAAAAACGGCAATTGTATATGTAACGACCTAATATATTTTCTTCTCAGAAGACTGGAATCCTTTTTTATAAAGTCAATCATTTTATAAATAATGTTTTTATCTTCACAGTTTCGTAGTTTATCTAACTTTATATAATCTAACTTTATCAACGGGGTGCTTTCTTTTCAACTGTTTTTATTCAACCGCAGACTGCGAAACTCGGGGGGCAGGATTCTCTCCCGGCGGAGAGGGAGCGGGAGAGAATCCTGTCCCCCGAGTTTCGCAGTCTGCGGCGAGGACGCCGCAGACTCATCTACGCCCGGGACTACCGACCTCCATGATCGGGGTCCTGGCCGACTCGCCGTCCTTACAGAAGCAGGCCGTGGCGGAGGCGTGTCGTGTGTGCCCTACACACGCCTGCCAACTCACCGAAGCGGGATGAAACCCGACCCCACCAGGCGAGGCCGCGGTGGCGGCCGAAGTCTGCCGGCAACCCTGGGGTTATCCTTTCGAGGGCTGGCTGGCCAGCGGGGGGGGTATCCGAAGGGATTTCCGCACTTAAAAAAAAAAAAGAGATACAAAGGTTCTAAAAAATGTGAAGTGTTAAAAAAGCGCCGTAAGATGTATATGTGTGTAATATACATTCCCAGACCTCTGTCAACCCTAGCCTCGGGATGTTGACGACACAATTCAGAAGGCAACAAGTGTAGTAGAATAATGACCATTTATTTTGAGGGTAAGGGTTTTATGATACTGTGAGCAACTTGGGTATTGATAGCTCTCGATTGAGGGAAACGGCAACATCATTTAATAAACATTGACTGAAAATTATCGAGGGTTCGTACACTGAGGTGGATATTTATGTAAAAGAAACTTGTCTTTGAATATAAATATTTCAATGTTCAATCTGAAACTTGACGTACGGGTATAGTTAAGTTTTTCACAATAGCGGGAGCTAGTTTGGAATGTAAATTACCATCCTATGGCTTAAATTTGAATTTGCAAGCTGCATTCTGTAAGCTGTCTTAGTTCTCTTATTGTCCTTTTCCCCACTCTCATATTGTTTCTACTATATATCCCTGCCACATGTCTAGTAGTGCATGGTCATAGGTTACGATAACTGCTTACCATCAGGTCCATCTGTCATAGTTTTATGAAATCATTAAAAAACAGGAACGTTTATATACAAATGAATAAAATTTAAGTGTCTATTTGTAACGTTAAAATAACAGTTTTGAACTAAATGTTTATTAGTGTGTGTATTATAAGTACTTATAAAAAATTATCTTTTAATTTTTAACTGTCTGTCTTTTTTTCTGTTTGTTCCGGGTGATCTCAAAAGTGATTCAGACGATTTTGACCGGCTTTTTACTGGTAGATAACCGATGTTATAAGGCGTAACTTAAGTTACTTTTATTTAAATAAAAGTATTAAAGTTCCTCGCAAAAAAAAAACAGATATGAGTCCACGTGGACTAAGTCACGGTCAAAGCTAGTATCAAATAAGAGGACTTTAATCTTCGCATCACGTATTTTGTTGGAACACATTGGGTTATGTTACCCTTGGGATTATGAACATAGGTCAAGTCTGAGTGGAATATGGACTATGACATGTTATTACTTTATTTATTGGCAAGATAACGAATGCTTGAGCTATTTTTAAAATGAAGGCAGTGGATTCAAGCTTTTTACACCACGAATGGGCCATATTATTCAAAAATGTATTAAAAAAGAAACACGGGGTCAGAATATCACGCGGTCGCAGCCACGGGCAACAGCTAGTATTTTAATAAAGCCCACTAATTTAAAATTTTAAATCTTAGTTTTTTAATAAAACCGTTATGTTTACAATGAACATTATTATTATTTAAAGCGTACACCATGGCCCATGATGGGCCATAGCAAGCCATCACCAATGTGTAGAGGGGGCAATACAGTGGCGCATTGCAGCATGGCGGGCATATACTGGGGACAAAATTTACACGCAGTATCTAGCCCATTTTTAATCTATGGGGTGGCCTTTGTAACTAATCTACTTCGCCGGGACATACACACACCTTGCGACATATTTAAGTATGAGTAACATTCAAAATGTAGGCCTGTTTCAAAATGATTTCATATAAACAATATTCGAGATAAACATACAATTGGTTTATTTTATTCGCGAGATGGGGTGTGCGTCCGTCTGCGCAATCGTCTGGGATCCGGGATCAAGGGACCGGGCTGCGCCGTAAGCCGAATTCCCCGAGGTCAGGTTCAAGATTACCGAACCTTGGTGCATACAAAAGTGTTTATATATATCTTGTTAAGTAGTTTTTCTGTATTCATTTATATATATGCTACGTAATTCTAAAGACTTATTGAGCTGAGTGAGACGAAGTCGAGCGAAAGCTCCTCATACCAGACTTCAGGATTTTCTTTGTCACAGGTCTCCTCCTAAACTACTAATCCAATCAGAACCAAATTTGGCATGATTAAAGAGGTCAATCAGAGGAAGATTTATGGATATATTTTGAAAAAATTAATGCTACCACAGCGGAATGATCACCGTTAAAAAAATTCCAGATGGAATTACATAATAACCGCTCGAGACACTGTGACCAAACTAAGAATTTTCTTCTTTTCAGGAGGAATGATCACTGTTCAAAATTTTCAAAACCTGATTCACGATGTCTCACTCAGCTCAACATTGCAAGCAGCGATTCGCCTTGCAGACCTAGTATTTCTATTAGCTGTCGCCTGCCGTTCCTCTTCTCGCTTCCAATGGAAACCTATTCCAGGTATAAAAGCCTGGGTAGGGTAGCCTACGTGTTATTCCAGACTATAATCTATCCCTGTACCAAATTTCAGCCAGATACGTTCAGCCGTTTTTGCGTGAAAGAGTAACAAACATCCATATATCGATATTCACAAACTTTCGCGTCCACAAATGTGTATTTTATTTCTATCGACATGTAGGTACAGACAGTCTTCACGATGTCGAAAACATTATATATTTAAAGACATCTATTGTATAAAATAATGTTTGTTTGTAAAGTACAATTTCGGACCTTTGTCGGCCCGATTCAATAAAACAAAACTTATGAAAACTTATAAATTTCAAAATTTAATTTAAACAAATCACAGAAAATGAGACAACTGTGAGTTGTTCTGAAGGTTTGATAACCTCACGAAAACGAAGGTAGGTTTTGTTTGACAGATCAAAATAAGAAATACCAAAGTATTGTTTACGTTTCTCATTCTAATCGAATTAAAATTACTCGTTTCGAAAATTTGGCGATACTGAATCGGTAGCTCAGCAATCCGGTTAGAGTATTATTTACAAGCATCTTACTTTTTGAGACAACAACACCTAGATTTCTTAATTGAAATATTATCTATAGAAACAGATCTACTTATCTCAAAGCAATTTCCTATTCAAACAACAAATTTTGAAGCATGTTTAAATAGAACTCAATCACAAACACAACAATTGAAAGAAAATAATGTGATATATATAGCACATAAAACTTAACACCTATAAGGCAATATGCCTTTTAGTAGTACATTGTCATAACCAAACTTTGAAAACGTGTTTTCCAACTGCGTCAGTCTGCAAATGCAGACTGACACCTAAAAGCTCAACACAAAAATCACAACTTACACTTTGCCGTGAGGGTCTTGGAGGGATTAACTACAGTAAACGGGACACGTCGGGGTCCCGTAATGCTGCCGAGGTCAGATTCAAGATACTGTTCCGAATGCAAAATTTGTTGACATTAGATGTATAAGAAAACTTTTATGGCTTTTGAAGTGGATTTCCCTTTTGACAAAAGTTTATGTGTGAAACATTGTATCTTTACTTCAAGGTAAGATGCGTCATATGATGCGACATATAACAATACTCGCTGTCTCGCGCGGCTTCGCCCGTGTCATACCTCGATCCAAAGTCAAAGTCAAAAATCATTTATTCTGTATAGACCATTAATACGGCACTTACAAAACGTCAAAAAAAAAACGAAATTAAACGAATGTTTGGCAAATGGACCAACGGTTCGAAACGCGGCCCTGTCCTGAGAAGACTCCGGCAAGAAACTCAGCGGACTGTTTTTTTTTTAGGTCTATTTACAAACATGTTTACTTAACATAAACATAACATAACTTCACGCCTGTATGCCCGAAGGGGTAGGCAGAGGTGTATTACACACCCACGATTCGCCAGTTATGTTAAGGTCCCAATGTAATAGGGGGCGAGCCTATTGCCATCTACCGGGCACATTATTAAGCGAGCGATAATTAACACTTATTAATGCACACATAACTACGAAAAGTCAGAGGTGTGTGCCCGGGCCGACTGGGGATCGAACTCGAGACCTCGTCTCAGCAGTCCGTTACGTACGCCACTAGGCTATCGCCGCTTTACTTAACCTAATTACAATATTTCATTTGAGTAGCATAGAGAGAGAGCAAACAGTTCATATCCAAGCTTGTTTGTCATCTAAATAGTCTTGAATTTTATAATAGCCTTTTTGGCAGAGTTTACTTTTAATTTGTCTTTTAAATTTATGAAGAGGTAGATTCTTCATTTCACTTCCCCTATTTAATCCATACCTACATGCCTGTAATTTATTAGTTTTACAATAATGTATGACAATTTGCCCGATTTACTGTGGTATATGATTACTACTCCGCTCCCCTGGATAGTAGCGTGATGATATATAGCCTATAACCTACCTCGATAAATAGACTATCCAACACAAAAAAAAACCAATTCGAACCAGTAGTTCCTGAGATTAGCTCGTTCAACAAAACAAACAGACTCTTCAGCTTAATGATATTAATATAGTATAGGTTAGTACCTGCAAAGGTCAGACGACTGTCACTCTCGTAAAAGCCAAGATAAGCCACACCACGAGGAACAAGCTTTGGTTTTAAACAAGTTAACCGCTGAAATGACGATGACTGCTATAACTTTTAAAGTGGATTTTTACTTTTGACAAAAGGTCATGTGTGAAACATTGTATCTATACTTCAAGGTTAAATGAAATGATTAATTTACACGTTTATGTGTATATGTCACAATATCTGATAGTTGTCAGAAATCACTCTTACTATTTGTATGAAAATATTTATTCAAGGCATAGCATTTAAAGTTTATCTATATAGGAAAGGAAAATTACTCATTGCATTGTTGGTATCGATGAATTTTCTACATCATCATCATCATCTTAGCGTTTTTCCCGGTTCCATCCATGATTTTCACCTTGAAGCCCGGGGTCCGCTAAATCCCTCTCCTGCTTTTGATTTTATTCATACAACTTTTTTGGGAGACACTGCCATCTGACCTCACAGCCTGCGCCAGAGTCTTGTCCATTGTTTAGTAGGTGCACTGACTAGCAGGTGATGTTGGCTTGGGTCATAATCATAAAGATGATGGTGGGGCTCTGTTCTCCCACCACCTGCCTAACCATTCTAAAATAACTGAAGGGACTATATGCCCGACACAACCGTATTCCGACGGGGTATCCGAAGGGATTTCCGCAAGAAAAAAAAAAGGGACTATATATATAACAAAAAAACATTTTTTGCTTCAGCTTTAGCTAGAAGACAATATTACATAATAAGTACACGTATTCATAACAGAGTCAACACTAAATTAAAAATCGCAAAATCAAGCAAAATCAAATTATACGGAAGCGAAATCTAAAACCAAACATGACTTATTTAACTAAATTACCTAAATACAGAAGCAGTAAGTACATAAACTGACCCATACACACCCTCTTGAACATACACATACACACACACACACACACACACACACACACACACACACACACATACACACATACACACACACACACACACACATAAACCCCTCTACACAGAAACACCCTCTCACACATTTAAACCATCTTCATTTTGTTATTTTTACTTGCTATTGTCATAAATTCAAATTTTGTAGGCAAACACTAAGTATTATTTTCTTTCTTATAATAAAATTATTAACTTATTGTACTAATTATATTATGGAATGCACTGACAGCTACCATACAGTTTTTACTAGTACGGCTATAAAATACTATAAATAGTGATATAATAAATAGTGGTATAAAATACTGTATTGCTATATAATGAATGATATGTAAGCCAAGCTCCTCTGTTGGAATCAATAAACATTATCTTATCTTATTTATCTACACAAAAATAAATTTCTTAAAAATTTTAAACGTAATCGAAAGCATAGTACGTAATAGATAGGGTGAATATACAAATTGTCAGCACCAAGGGCGTCGCTTCGCCTCAGTGCCGACACCCCGCCCGTTGTCAATCTACTACGCAGGAAATCACTTGGATGTTAGGATTTTATTCGCGCGAGAAAATAGAAATTTGAACATACTCCCTCTATTTTTTATGTGACGCGTAATTCTCGCATGTTATATGGTCTAATGTATTTTACGAGAGTGTGTGTAGACTATGTATGTTAAAGAATAACCAATGAAGGAGTCACCCACTTTTAGGCCTGAAAAATCTGATGATGCACCAATTAGATACCAATACATAAAAAAAATTACCTGATTATCCCATTTAAATCGTAGTTTGTGGGCAATGGCCAAGCCCTTCATAGATGCATTTTGTGATATCTTTATTGGATTCTATCGCGATTTATTTGGTATTATTTTATTTTTACGTTATACCGGTCCCGACATTTCGGTTGTTTTTGATTAGCCATTGTCACGGAGAGACTAGAGATGGTGTTTGTCTCATAGTTTCAAGTATAAGTTATCTTAATGCACTGAACTATGTTGAATTGTTGGTGTTAGTATTTACGCAGAATAAGGTCACTGTGTCATGATGAATGTTGCTTTTTCTGGTATTTTTTTGAGTGAATAACTGAATCCTAAACTGGTGGTACATTCCAACTATATTCGCCATTAAAATAAGTTGTTTTTTGGTTTCATTAGCCTCGCGGATCATCCTAGGTAGCAATCTGTTCAATACAAAATACAGTAAAAATAGTTTTATTATTATTACAAAGCGTTTTGTCCAAAAATACGTAAAAAAATAAACATAAAAATAAATAAACGTGCAGAAAAATTCAACCGATGCACGATATAGCTGACTTGGCCATTGCTGATGTGATAAAGATGGTTTATTAGAAACCTTTCTATAATTGATTATTGTTAATATCAGTTATGTAATGATACAGAACTGAAATTGTCAAGTTCATGTTTGTATGAGAATCGGGTTTCTCCTTTTTGATAAAATATGTCAATATTATTCTAAAACATGTAAAATCTTGATTTGAATAAGAGATCTTTGTAAATTTACGCTTTGGACTATATTTAAGTTTTATCACTAGTGTCTACTAACAAAATCACGAGTCGCAGGTATATTTTTTTAAGTTTAGTTCGGTAAATAAGTATACGACGATTTTGATGATAAGCGAACAACTAAGGTTACAATGTCACAGGCCAGTGGTGTCCTTCATACGTTTTTCATCTATATACTTCTAAGTTTTATGAAAAGAAATGAAAATAAATGGTGTTTTTTATTAAAGTATCATCATCATCAACCTATTCTAGTCCACTGCTGGACATAGATCTCCCCTAATAAGCGCCATAGCGCCCTGTCTTCAGCTTGCCGCATCCAGCATCTGCCCGCAGTCTTTCGCAGATCGTCATCCCACCTGGCCGGAGGGCGTCCTACACTACGTTTGCCCAGCGGTTGTCGGTTCTTCGCGAGATATGGCCGGCCCACTGCCACTTCAGCTTGCTTATTCTTTGAGCTATGTCGATAACCTTGGTTCTCTGTCCGATGTATTCGTTACGAATCCTATCCTTCAGAGAAACTCCGAGCATAGCTCTTTCCATAGCTCGCTGAGCGACTTTGAACTGGTGGACCAGCCCTACCGTGAGTGTCCACGTCTCAGCTCCGTAGGTCATTACGGGTAGGACGCACTGATTGAAAACTTTCGTTTTCAAACACTGCGGTATGGATGACGAGAAGACCCGACGTAGTTTCCCAAACGTTGCCCAGCCTAGCTGGATCCTCCTCTTGGCCTCCTTCTCAAAATTGTTTTTACCCAACTGCACAATCTGCCCGAGGTAAGTGTACTCAGAAACAATTTCAAGAAGGTGGCCATCTACGACGACCAGTCCTGGATCAATGTGGCCATTGATCAAGACTTTGGTTTTATCCAAATTCATGCCAAGACCGATTATTAAAGTATATCTATTGTTAATTTTCAAGTTGGCTATTATTTTTACTATTTTTTATTAATTATATTTATATTCGGAAAATTCTATGCCTAAAGTGAAGGCTGTATTACTTACTTACATCATAAGCTAGGTCCTAAGCACATTTGTGACTGAATGTTATGGCATTAAAGTGTAATAATTATATTACTTCGTGCCACCAACCAGGTGGACACCGAAGTCTTAAAATCGCGCAAAAAAAAATCAAAATCTTAAACCCACTTAAATCACTTTTCTCGACGTTTCACATGATTCTAAGTCTAATTAAGCAAAAAAAAATTTTGTGTCGGTCTGTCTGTTGGTCTGGATGTCTAGATGTCTGGATGTCTGTTTACACAATAACTCAAGAACCACTTATCCGATTTAAAAAATTCTTTCGCCAGTCATCTTGTTCGGTTAATGGGAAGAATTGATTAGATTTTGGGGTTTGTACGTTCAAGGTTTCGGGTACCTACCATACAAATTGTCCCTAAAAATATCTAAGTTTGGCCCGAAGTTTGACAATCACTGTGTGATTTCCGCCCCACTAGTTTTTATAATGCAAATGCCCCAGAATATGTCTAACGTTTTATGTAACTACTAGCTGCTGTCCGTGGCTCCTTCGCTTTAACGTGAAAAATGTGTTTGTTTTAAAATAAGAAGTATGCTCTTCTTCAGATCGTAAACTATGTATATGCTAAATTTTAACAAAATCGTCATTAAAACGTGATAAACAGATAGATAGACAGAGCTACTTTCGCATTATAATATTGCTATGAATTGTTTCCTAATATTGTTTATTGCCCATGGTTCACTTGCGTAGTTCTCCTGGGTGGAACACGGGCAATTATTTATTTTCATAATATACATACGACTCTGACTATAAGCGACAGGAAGATCTATTGATATGAATTCAAACCTATAAAAGGCATATAATTAATAAATATAAAGTAGCAGCGATAGGCTAGTGGCATACGTAACGGCCTGCTGAGACGAGGTCTCGAGTTCGATCCCAAGTCGCCCTGGACACACACCTCTGACTTTTCGTAGTTAACGCTTAATAATGTGCCCGGTAGATGGCAATATGCTCGCCCCCTATTAAATTGGGCCCTTAACATAACTGGCGAATCGTGGGTGTGTAATACATCTCTGCCTACCCCTTCGGGGATACAGGCGTGAAGTTATGTTATGTTATGTTTTAAACTATTAAACCTAAATCATACAGTAACATAACATTACTTCACGCCTGTATCCCCGAAGGGGTAAGCAGAGGTGTATTACACCCACGATTCGCTAGTTATGTTTAGGTCCCAATGTAATATCGGGCGAGCCTATTGCCATTTACCAGGCACATTACTAAGCGAGCGATAATCAACATTTTTAATACACACATAACTACGAAAAGTCATACAGTAACATAAATGAAAATTTAAGTTCTAAACTCAGGATGATAGAAACTAAATCTTTAGTTCACAACGCTTTCCGAACCTACCCTATATACTGTCAATCGAGAAATGCTCTCCATTTTTCATTTCCCACGAAGTGCTTTTAACTATTCACACTTTTTTACGTTTTAATAGTGAAAAGCGAGCGGTTTTATCACTGCTTGTGTAAATATTCGGCGTTTTTCAATGTCGCACCGTTTTAATCAGAGAAGGGTTTTGCTGTATGCATTTGGGATATCAAACTGTATATCATAAAGGTTTACTGTTATGGCGCATTCATTCCTCCTTTATTGCTCTCCCGCTCAACTTGTGGTGCATTTCAATGCTGAAATGTGGCGAGTTTTAATATTAATTTACTATTACGTCTTTAACAATTTATGACAGTTTTCCACTTGACGACCTCTGTGGCGTAGCGGTAGAGCATTCGACTGCTGAAGCATAGGTCGCGGGTTCGATTCCCGCTCATTGCAAAAATGTATATTTGCATTGGTCTGGGTGTTTCTATGTATAATATTTATTTATTTACCAAAAAAAAAGTATCTAAGTAGGTATGTTTATCCGCATTCTAGAACCCATATGACAAGCTCTGCTTAGTTTGGGTCTAGATGGTGCTGTGTAATATGTCCTAGAATATTTATTTTTTATTTATTTAAGTATAACACAGGTTTTCCTTTTTGTTACAATCTTCTATATAAATAGAAATGAATTGCCGAAATGTATGTAGGTACGCGCATAATTTTCTAATGACAGACGACAGCACCAAATTGGATAATTCTTATTTTCGTGTTAGTTATTGTCAGGACATGGTTAGTATACTATATTATACTTAAATGTGTATATATAGGTCTTTACCTATGAAATTGCCGAAATTTTCTTACAAATTCATGAGTTCCTTATTCCTGTAATTTAATAGTTATTTCCATTATATTTTGTTTGAAAGTTGATTTCAAGATTTTACAACTCTGTATTAAATTTTGTTTTTATTGGCCGCTTGACAAATTAATTCGATCTTCAAAAACAGTACTTCCTAAATGCTATCCATTTTGATGATAAATTTCGTACTACTTAACAGCTGTCACTTTTCAAAAATGTAATAAAAGTTGCTGTTTGTTAGCTTAATGTTGTCTCATTCATACACAAAAAAATCATAAAATTTGGATTTGTCATTCCTAAAAAAAATGCGAAAATGTTAGTACTGAAAATTGGGTTTCCTCCAATTTGTATATGTAACGACCTAATATATAGATTTTTCTGTTACATTTATGCAAAATTCTTTTATTTGCGCTAGGCCGAGTGTTTTATCTTTATTTTTTTTAAAGCGAACTTACTAATAACCAAAATAACTAGTATTCCCGTTAACAACTCCAGCTATGCTAAATTACATGTGTTAAGAGTGGGCTCACGTCAATAGTGTAATGGCCAGAATTCGAACACGGGACCAGTCGATCGTAAGGCCAGCTCCTTAACCACTTAGCTACCGACGCTTTTGAATATGTAGGTATATAATTACAAAAAAATATAAGTATGATATTTGTGTGCATTATCTGTTCTGTGGCTATATTTAATTTAACTCTAAATAGCGCGATACATAACATTACCTACAATATAATGTATTTATTTATTTTCGATTTAAACTAACAGTTCACACTTTTAACCATTTTCTGAATTCCAACTATATATTAACTACTGAATATAAAATCGAAAATAATAAACTTGCAACGTCTAGAATTATACCAAGTTATAACAGTTAATTTGCGCTGGCAACTCCGAACTCTGAACAGCCATTGTTGTTACAAATATAGCATCTATTGTCAAAGTTTAATATTAAATTTTAACTTCAATCTATGTAGAGATTCGCTAATAACATTTTAGTAGCTACACTAGCGCCCAAAGTATTGTTAGCGAATGTATTTACTTCATCAATTTGCAGTTTTTCAGATTATCTTTTGCCCACATATAGAATTGAATGCTCATGATTAAGTGGTTATTTAAATATTTTTGATATTTTTATATGTTTGCGATACCCTGGAAAGCCTGCGGCCAAGCTTCAACATGTTACATTTAAGAAATAAGATTTTTGATGATGGCCTCTGTGGCGTAGCGGTAGTGCATTCGACTGCTACGACAGGTGGCGCGGATTCGGTTCCCGTTCAGTGCAAATATTTGTAGGCATGAATATGTCTATTTGCATTGGTCTGGGTATTTCCATGTATAATATGTATGTATATCCGCATTCTGGAACCCATAACACGAGCTAGATAAAATAGGCTTACTTTGAGAAAGCACTGTGTAGAATGTCGTAGAATATTTATTTATTTTAGGAAAAGAAAAGTCAATTTAGTCAAAGTCTTTCTTTACAAACCCGTGGGCTTAGAATATCTCTGACTTAATAATTATACTGAATATTAATTATAATTACACTAAAACCTAATAATCTAAAACAATTTAGACAAAATTAATTAAATTATGTACCAAAAGTTTAGAAGTTCTAAAATAATGAATGTCGAAACTTGTCTGAAGTCTCTCCATTGTGCCGTTGACAATGGATTATTGAGTCGCCATTTTAAGAAATGTATTCTATGTTAATAAAGATGATGAAGCAACTGACATATATAAAGGATAACTTTTTTTATGAACGCGACCAACGAAGCGATTTCTATAAAACTTAAAGGGATATGAAGTTGCCAGTGCACATTACAGAAAGGTGGAAAGTAGTAGCACGTGCGACTACTAAGTCAGAGGTCGCGGGTTCGTATACCGCTCAGTGCAAATATTATTTGTATGTATACTTGTATTGGTATTTTTATGTAGGTATAAAATGTATTTACCAAAAAATTGTTTTTATCCGCAATCTAAAATCCATAATACAAGCTAGTTAAGCGTTGCCTTCTTTGGAGCTAGAGAGCGCTGTGTAGAATGTCCAATAATATTTTTTTTTTTAATTATTTATTATTGAATCCTTTGTCTGTAGCTAAATGTGAACATAGAAATAAACTTCTTTTATCGTAACTAGTTACGAATTTAAAAAAAAACACTACTTGTTCTAACTCAACTGGTTGCGGAATTATAGTTGCGATGGCGGTCAAAAAGGACAAAAAAGCACCTTTTTTGGCCGTAGTCTGGAATATAAATGAACGAAACTCTAGGTAGATTATATTTCCAACTATCTATGTTAGAATGGCTATGCAATCAAAACTGTCTGGGTTACCAGTCGTTGACTTCGATAATTTTGGTCGTTATGATAAATTGCTATATTTTTGGAGATTCAAGTGCTTTTAATTTACAAGTGAGTAAATAATTATTTTACGAGTACTGCTACTATTTGGAAGACCACTGTAATAAAAAGTGAACATCTAAAACGTAGGAGAAAATCTTTTTGTGAGTCATTGATTTGTCATATCTATTTTTTTTCTATTTAACCCGTCAATTGACTTCGCCCCGTTGGATGGTCAGAAGCTAGGGTGAAGTTTAGAAGATATACCTTCTAGACTTCACCCTAGCTATAGGGCACCATTCCAGTATCGATCCTAAAATGGTGGTCCCATGGTTCGGCCTAACGTCAAAATAAGGACCACCATTTTAAGATCGAATCCAAATTCAAATCGAATCGGATTAATGATTTGACTATCAAATCTTGCATGTAAAGTGTAATGAATGCATCAAGTCAAATCATCCAATTGGTCTCAATAAAATCAAATTGGATGATGAACTAGATAGTTAGAACAATAACACATTCATACATACATAAATAACTTCACACCTGTATCCCCGAAGGGGTAGCCAGAGGTGTATTACGCACCCACGATTCGCCAGTTATGTTAAGGTCCCAATGTAATAGGGGGCGAGCCTATTGCCATCTACCGGGCACATTATTAACAATACCACATTAATATTTTACTACCTCCCTTCACTTCGGTTTTTTTAATTCAAGCCAAGCACATAACATATAGCCTATGTCCATCGAGGAAAATGTACCTTTCAAGTGGTGAAAGAACTTTTCCAATAAGTGCAGTGATTCCGAAGATTACCCCAAACATATAAACCTTCCTACCTAGATCGATTAATCGCCCCGGAAACCCCCTTTATACTAAAATTCATTAAAGAAAACGACTCCAACGATTTATATTATATTATTATTTATATATATATATTATATTATTATTATTTTGATGATGATGATGATGACATATATATAAAAAAATTGAAAATGACAGTTACCAAATTTTTGTCAATATTAAAAACATACCTTTATCATATCATCTGTAATAACACATAAAACACATACAAAAAAACAACAGACAAAATAACAACTTTTATATCAAAAACCTTCATTCACACGTTCTATTTTTAAACCAGCCTCATAAAACGAAGAGGTCGTACAAGGAAAACCGTTGGACCCTAACCCGGGTATAAAATGCGAGCCTGGGTTGGGTGAAGTACCCGCACGCCCGAGGTCAGCCGGACCTTGAACTTATATCCTTGGATATGGTTTGTTTACAAACATACGTTTTAACGTGCTCAGACGACCTTTCTACGGCTAAATTTCGGTAAACTTTGCATGATATGTTTCTATTTATCCTATTTCCTACATCCTATATACTATTATAAATGCGAATGTAAGTTTGTTTGTTACGCTTTCACGCAAAAACCACTGAACCGGTTTTGCTGAAATTTGGTACAGGGGTAGATTAGACCTTGAGAAAGGACATAGGCTATGTTTTGTCGCGATAACCGACATCTACGCGGGCGGAGCCGCGGGCAAAAGCTAGTAACATTATAAATGTGGAAGTTTGTAAGTTTGGATGTTTGTTACTCAATCACGCTCTAAAGGCTGAACGGATCTGACTGAAATTTGGTACAGGGATAGATTATAGTCTGGAATAACACATAGGCTCCACAATTGCTGGAATAGGTTCCCATGGGTATCGGGAACGGGATGAGGATTCAATGCGGGTGAAGTGGCGGCCTACAGCTTAGAAATATAGCGTGAATGTAGGAGTTTGATGTTTAGCAAACTTATAGCTTATATGGAGTAGAAAAAATCTCAAATTTATATACAATGAGTTATTATATATTATATATTATTATATATATTATATATATATATTCAAACACAACAAAATGTTAACATGTTCACAATTTCAAAATGAACGAGGTTCTATGCTCGTCTTTATTTTATCTATATGTTATTGAAGTCGTTTCATCAACTTCTAAAATCAAAAAGCAACTTAAAAAGGCATTGTAAAGTGCAAAATAACTACATGTGAAGAGAAAAATAAACACTTCTCTGTTGAAGTATATGATTTCAATATATCTTTAATATTCACTTAATGATAGGTCTTTACCTATGAAATTACCGAATTTTTCTTACAAATTCATGAGTTCGTTATTCCTGTAATTTAATAGCTATTTCCATTATTTATATTTTGTTTGAAAGTTGATTTCAAGATTTTACAACTCTGTATTAAATTTTGTTTTTATTGGCCGCTTGATAAATTAATTCGATCTTCAAAAACAGTACATCCTAAATGCTATCCATTTTGATGATAAATTTCGTATTACTTAACAGCTGTCAGTTTTCAAAAATGTAATAAAAGTTGCTGTTTGTTAGCTTAATGTTGTCTCATTCATACGCAAAAAAGATCATAAAATTTAGATTTGTCATTCCTAAAAAAAATGCAAAAAAGTTAGTACTGGAAATTGGGTTTCCTCCAATTTCTTCAAGAAAAACGGCAATTTCATATGTAAGTAATATATTTGCAAGTATCTTGTGAAATCATTTACGTGAAAAAATATAAAATTAGAGCTAATTTGTGCACTTAATACCTGCACGGGGGCCAATGAAGTGCCAAATCGACTGCAATAAGGTTGCATATAGGGCTGAAAATATTGTTGGCAAAATGTGTGTATAACGGTGTGTATTGTATTGTACATCTTTCCGTGAATATTAAAAAAAATATGATTCTCCCAACTGTCTCGCGTGTTCCAAACATTTCAATCAATATTCCTTCAAGTTTTGTTTTGTTTATTATTTCCAAATATAATGATTCTTATAACTGGCTTGCGTGTTGCAAACATATCAATTATATTCTTTCTATGCTTTTTTTTATTTTTATTTTTAACTAGTATGAAAATGTTTGCATCGATTTCGACTGGCTTTGTTTTTCTTTTAAATATTGTCTAGAATATCAATTTATTTTTGTTTCACTATTTATAAATATTTCAGATTTTATATTTATAGTAACTTATATGATAGCGGATTTCACCAATGCAGCAACGCTAGGAACCGCAGTCAGGTTGAACTATAATGCCTTAACACGTTTAACTTATGTATTTCATGGCGTAAAACGTGAGAACCCAGTTTAGTTGAACAGAGTTTCACTGGTGGAATCCGAGCGTCAATCCCGCTAACATCAAGTCCGGGGTCCACTTTGCCATCCTCTTTTCCATTTTTAGGTTTATTTTGGCTAATAGTGTAACGACTAACTTCTCCTCCAAATCCAGCCGTGAACTCCAGATGAACTGTCCAAATTCGACGGTTCATAATCTTTTGCGTCGGTGACATTTAACTAATATATTTTGTACTAGCTGACCCGACAGACTTCGTACTGCCTCAATCGATAACAACTTCCATATTTATTCACCTTTTAAACCTTCTCTGGACCTCCACAAATAATTCAAGACCAAAATTAGCCAAATAGGTCCAGCCGTTCCCGAGTTTTAGCGAGACTAACGAACTGCAACCAAGGGACACTAACCCAGTACTTTGTAAATCTCTGTTATATTTCCTAAGGTAATCTTTAAATTAACATAATGTCGATAATTTTATTGTTCGGTGTTGCCAGCGTTAAATTGTGAATGAGTCAGCCATGGGACAATGCATCATACTGACTCACCCGCCAATCAATGCGAGCTTTACACTAATTCCAAATTTAAATCATTCGGATGTTCGCGTTCTTTGTTTCGAGATGAAATGTTTGTTTTCAAAAAAAGAATTGACCTGGTTTTAAAAAAATAACGTCATCTTACCAAATGTGTTCTGTTTGTATTTCGAACGAGAATATGGAAGGTCAGATACTTCTTATTAATAATATTACTATTAGTTATAATTGCCAAAGTTTGTATGACTGGAAGAATTGTTACCCAATTATGTTCTCGATTATCACACAGGTTACTTTTTTATCCTGAGAATAAAGGTATCTCCTATCAGTCCGATATGCGATAGAGAGAACACTCTACAAAATCTTACGACGAAAGACTTGCCAAATCTATAGCCGCGTGTACTGTATAATACCTTTTTTTTTTTTTTTTCGTGTAGAAATCCCTTCGGATACCCCCCCGCCGGCCAGCGGGGACGGTTATGTCGGGCTTGAACCGACTAAAACCGCACGCCGTCTCGGGTCTACAGACCGGGGTGTAAGGTTACCCATAGAGCATATCCCTCGCACCCCGACTGACCCTGGGCCATCTCCGGTTTCGAGATGGCCCCCTCGGGGTTGGGAACCACGGTGTCCTACCCCGGTTATATTACCTATACTATGAATGCGTTGTTTCCCGTTAACATCATTCTTTATAAGTTGTTGGTGGTAAAATAGGGTTTTTAGGGCCAAGCTAACCTTACCTGCAAGCCGGTATACCTGCTGATTGACTTTCCTATCATGGTTGAAGGGTTTGATGGCAGTCTCTCCCGTAAAAGCCAAACAGAAAGAGTAGGAAAGCGGACCACGGGCTCCAAAGTACAAGCTTTGAATGCAACCGGAACTAAAGCTGTGATGATGATGAGAACAGGTAAAAGTAATTTTTCCTTTCGTCACGTTGTCTGCAGTTGACGTGCGTCATGAGAGCGGCATCATGACATATCCGCCACTTGTCCGACGGATGGTGGTTCAATTTGTTGAATTAAACTACACGCTATGCACAGATTCATTCGTCAGCTATTTGGAACGGAAATTTTGCTTGTTTTATAATAACTAGCTGACCCTCCTAGATAATACGCGAAATTTCCCTAAAAATAAATTGTCGGGGCCCGGTAGGTCCAAACTAAACCTACTTAGCCGTTCGTCCGTTTTATCGTTTATTTGTATAGAACCCATATTCGACACTTACAATACATTAAAGAAAAAAAGACTACTCCTAATTTATGGGTACTAAACTGACCACCGATTCGCAGCTATGTACCTCAAGACTCCGGCAAGATAGTTGGCGGGCTTTATGGGACAACCTATGAAAACAAAACAAATATTATATTTATGTATTTATACCGATTAATTTAGTCTTAAAAACTTTAATCTAAAGTCTTTTAACAATTTAAAAAATGTATTCCAGTGAATTAAAAACAAAATTAAGAATCTGTGAGATTTATAAAAACATAACATAACATAAACTCACGCCTATATCCCCGAAGGGGTAGGCAGAGGTGCTAGCACCCACATTTCGCCAGTTTATGTTTAGGTCCCAATGTAATAGGTGGCGAGCCTATTGCCATTAACCGGGCACTTATAAGCCCGCGATAAATACACACATAACTTCGAAAAGCATCGAAAAGTCATTGGTGTGTGCCATGGTAAAACCTGGGATCGAACCCGAGACCTCGTCTCAGCAGTCCATTACCCATACCACTAGGCTACCGAAAAAATCGAATCTTAAAAAACTAATTTGTTCCACATTTAACATTTGAACGTAAAAGCAAACATTAGTGCCGCTACTCGCCGCAAAAGCGCTGCCATCTACGCGGTCTAGCAACTATAATGCGTACCGCGTCACCGCGCTGTGATTGCACTGAATTGAGCTTCCGTCGCCGACAGGATAAAAAACCCGGCCGTGTCCTCGACGGCATTAAACAATAGCCAATCGTGATCTGTGTAGAGCTTTAGGATAAGAACACACTGGGCGCAAAGTACCACGGATTTTTTTTTAAACATGAGCGACTGAACGCATCTGAATGAAAATTGGTACTAAGATAGATAATACATAAAACGTAACTTCACACCTGTATCCCCGAAGGGGTAGGCATAGGTGTATTACACACCCCACGGTTCGCCAGTTATGTTAAGGTCCCAATGTAATAGGGGACGAGCCTATTGCCATCTGCCGGGCACATTATTAAGCGAGCGATAATAAACATTAAGATAGATAGTAGCCTGAAATAAAGCATATTGAATACTTTTTATTTCGGGAATAGGTTCTTTTGCGATCAGCGAGCCTACCACGACGCGACTTAAGTGATTCTGTTTTTGGCAATGGTTCAGAGGGAGAGAGCTATAGCTATAGAATAGAATATACTTTATTGTACGAAAAAAACTTCACCAGTACTTTCACCCTTGTCCATCTCTCTCCTTCTGAACCATTGCCAAAAAGGGAATCACTTAATGCGCGTCGTAATAGGTCCGCAGTATTCACCAACAGCTAGTGGAGCCAACAGCTAGTTGTATAATATTTCATCCAGATCGGTTCAGCCGTTTTTACACGAAAGAATAACAAACATTCCTCCATCCTCACAAACTTTCCCAGTTATAATATTAGTAAGATTTTAGTTCAACCAATGTTTTTTAAGTAGGAGTGTGTCGCTTGTTGCCTGTTTTCGATATGTGAAGCTGCTTAAAACGGTGTCGCGTCGAGCGAGTCAATTTTGATTGGAGACTGATTGAATTGTCGGACGAGATGTGTACAACGGCATTGTCCGTTTATCACGTTTAGTCAACAACGGCTTGTTTAACTTGCGTAAAGTCTCTTCATGATAGTGAATAGTGAACATCGGAAACAAGACATTCAAGTTTTGTTCGATTCTGTAATGATCCGCTAAAATAATTTAAAGATTTACTGAGTAGATCACCTCAGTCATATTTGGTTATGTCCTGTAGATGTTGACAATAGACCTGATTCTACTGTTACAAAACCTCTAAAATAGAATGAAAATCACAAGTTACTTTTTGTATTTGACAGCCCAACTTTTGGTGAAGGGATCTATTTAATATTTTCACAACTTTCAACATTTTTAAAGGTGGTTGAACCTGAAGTTTCGGCTACCATTACGTAGTACTTAAGTTAAAAATGTGGCTTAACTAAATTATGAAAACCGGACACTTTCACTGTTAAGTTTATTCCAGAATAGTATTAGTAATAGAATGTCATAATAAGAGAAAACCAATAACACTTTGCCCGACCCAGGATTCAAACCCAAAATCTCATGTATCGCAGGGGAATTCCATGAAATGTAATTTAATTGTGTGTTGGTGTAAAATAAATTAAAAAATTTAAAAAAAACTTACCATCAATCCAGTTTACATAAATAAGTATCTTTGCCTCAATATAACATCACGAACATTGTCCATTTTAACCCTTTCAATAACTAAACCATCAATAATGCATCCAATTAAATCTTTTATTCTTGTACCTAACCCCTAAATGCAGGTGACAGTAAGCCGTTAATACAATCTAGCCCACCTATAGATAGGGGAGAGTGTTTTCTGACCAATTTGCGAGCTAGGGGTGAGTGTTTTCTGACCAATTTGCATCCTAACCCTTTTGCTACCGTCAGGTATGTGACCGAAACCTGTTAAGTTGGGCTTTTATCTACGGATAGGGGAGTAATGGAAGTTTTGATACCACAATACTAATTGTTAATGGATGGCATTGGTAGACGTGTAGGAAGATCTGTGTAGGGGGAAATTTCTTGTTTATTGTTTAGATTTGTACAATTGTACCTGTATATAATTAGAGTGGTAATGGTTAAGGCATCGGAATTGCAATCGGAGAACAATGGTCAAACCCCGGCTATAATGATATGAGCCCACTTCTAAACTAAGCAATTTAGTTTATCTGAAGAGGGTAACCTAGCGTTGGCATAGTGACAGTTACCTTTGCGTTCTATTTCGAACTAATAAACGTTCTCTTTATGGTTTTTTTTTTTTTTAAGTTAGTTTTTTTTTTTTTTTTTATTTAACTGTGAGAGGCTAGGTTAGTTCTATATTGAAATCTGGCGAGGGAAGTTCAATGGCAACCCGTACCTCACATTTTAGACAAACCTCTTTTAAGTTCTTATTTTTAGTCTTCATTGATATTTACTAAATATTTATATTCTACTTAAGGAAAATCCTCCTTAAAAAATTCAAGCAAAGGCTGTACAACAGTTACCTTCGCCTTAAACATTAGACAATATAAACATTCTCTATATGGTTCTTATATTTTTTTAACCTCTACAATGTCATATATAGGACAAAGGTTCAGGTTTTCATATCCACTGCTGATTAAATGTACTCAAATGGAAAATTAGTTCGCAGACGTTGGATGTCCACCGTATAAAATTTATTAGTGAAGTTTCCTATACAATGTAATTGTTATACTAGAGGAACTCGCTGACTTTCACCATTGTTCCAAATTTAATTTTCGAAAGAATACATTGAATGAAAAACTAGAAGTCCTATTGTAGTGTTACCATAGATTAAAATGATTTATTTTATTTAATAAACTTTATAATTTGTGTTCGTAGCTAGTTAATTGTTTAGGTAGTAGATACATAGCACAGATATGCTTTTTTTTGGCCAGGATAAGTACATAGTAAGTAGCAGTAGTGTAAGCCGGAGACATTACTTTCCTTTTTCTCATATTATTATTTAACTTCCCACGAATAGATAGCTACATATGGGTTCATAGACCTTGTTAATCACTAACCATAAAAAAACGATGTACTCGTTTGCAACCTTAATAGAATAAAGCAATTTTTTCCCAAAACATTTTTATTTAATTAAATAATTTCTTCACTACAAAACTATGAAAACTATTTTTTTAACGCTAACTACAATATGCGGCAAATTTTACTTCTGTATACCTAGGTATTCTGAGAAATTATCGTTTCTGTTCAAGATTTTTTGACAGAATATAAATAACACAATTGTGACAGGATTAATTAAAATTGGGAACCTAAAAATATTGCAATAAAATAAAAATCTCAAAAGCTCAAGAGGTGAATCAAGATATTGTGCCTGAATAAAGAAATTCAAAAGTAATCGCTATTTAAAACAATATTTACGTGCAAAGAGGCGAAGAAAGTCAAAGTCGATATCGTCGCGTCGAATCGAATTCTGATTCAAATAAAACCGCTGAATCGCAGCAGACACGCCAAATCACCACTTTGAGGCGCATACCGCCTATTTCAAATTCACTTAGGCGCGATCTCTGTTGACTTTTTATTTCACCGCAAATTTTCAACCTACAAAGTACCATCAAACTATTATATCCCTTCGAGTTAACAAGCATTTTTAAACTAATTAAATTTAATATGCAACAAATGCTTAGTGAAAAAAACTTCTTGTTAAACGAAAGAGCACTTACAGAGGCGTAGTTCCGCAAATTAGATTGCATGCCATCTGTCGTGGAGTAGCGGCACTAAACATGGGCCCATTGTAATTTACTAACGGTCTGCAAAAAACGAACATACCAAACAAAACAAAAGATATTCCAATTAACCTCGTTATTTTTACTGTACAGATTAACGTTCGAGATTATCTTCTGCCTTTATTATCTTCGGCGATGGTACGCACCTGCCTTTTAACCGATTTTAAATAACTGCCATTTCCATCCATCATGTCGGCACAATTTCAATGGACGGATGTCTTGAGGAATTATTATTATTTTACATTTTACGTCAAATATTATACAATTAGGTTAGTGTATATTACACCTGTTAAGTAGTTAATAAGTAAAAACAAAACAGTTTAAAACCTTGAAGTAAAACTGTTGTTAACGGATTCTTTTGCAACTTATTTTGTGATATTTTATTATTTACACTGTGTCTGACGTTTGCAGACTTTCTACTAAATCAATTTCAGGAAATATCTGTTCCTCTTCTCTGTTAGCTATTGATGAACTTTAGTATTATCAGGGGCTCGATTCAGTAAAATTACGTTTTTTAAACGTATGATTTCAATACTAACGTACTTTAAAATCTCAAAATCTAATTGAAAACGAAATCAACTATGAGTGGTTCTAAATGTTTAATAACCCCACTAAAGTGAAGGTAGGTTTTGGTTTGACGGATCATACTGAATAATAAAATATTTCTTAGAGCTTTTCTTTCTAATCGAATCGAAATCACGCGTTTTGAAAACGTGGCGTTACTGAATCGGGCCCCAGTAAAAAGTTAGAAATCGTTTTATTCTACCTTTGTTTTCTCACATTTTCAATAATGATTATGGCCCAATTTCGACCAATGGAACACTAGTATTCAAAATTAGATCTATTTCTATTAGGTATTCATGTGAATAAAAAACATAAATAATACGCAAATAATATCTGAACAGTACGGAAACAATACAATTATTGAAATAAAATGATGTGTAACAGATTCTATTGGAATTTATTTTGTGATAGTTTTTTATTTGCACTGTTCTCGAAGTTTCGTTTGCTTTGCAGCGGTCTCCTAGTGACTATGGCTGCTGCACTGCACAGTAGAACTACGTAAGAAAGAGTTGGTTCATCTGTGATAATAGTATTCGTAAAAACTTTTGACAATGTCATGTAAAAATTATTGCCCATCTAACAGACCCAAATATTTTCTTGTAAAACTTTCTCGTGAGATTATGGCAATTTTCTATAATCTGCCAAATTGAGAACGCGTCAACCTGGTTCTCTAAAGCAGCTAACAATTGTATGAAATGACGAATTCATGTTTATGGCATAACTTGGAATTCGCACGTTTATAAAGCCCTCAAGCCACACATGCTACACCCGAATCCTTTCCGTTCAGAAATTCTTAAACGTGAGTCGTCAATGGGGCAATCAAGCATTGCGTGTACTACACGACCTGCCTCAATACGAGGCCGAGACGCCACCTACGGTAATAATTCGTAGTAAGGTGCTGCTGCGTGATCTTCTGAGAGCAAGCAATTTGTTTATTTACGATGCAAAAGTACCTACGTCTTAGCGAGGGGGCGGGTCGTGGGCTAAAGAAAGGATAACACTCGTATTTCTACTATGAACCCGAATGCGCATGTACATATTCCAATATGTGCTGTTTATCCGCATTTTAGTACCCATAACACAAGTTTGAAAAGCTATGCATACTGTGGGTCTAAATAGCACTGTAGTATGTCCTTAAATATTGATTTATTAATTACTTGTAGTTGACTATAAAGAATCTTTTCAAACTATGAATGTGGCTCTTATTTCACCAGAAAAAAAATACATTTCATTTGACATGAGAAATACAATTTAAAATATGTGACACTTATTGAAAGCGTAACTTATTGTAAGCTTCGATTTTATTTAATAAATACGTTCATATATTGCATTTACTCTCACCTCTGCAAATGCCCGAATTGCTTTTCTGGTCCCGTATAGTAGTTGAAAATAATTGCCGTCAACCAGGCACTATTGCATGAGATATAATATAAGCTCACTGTCGGATGGAGAATAGTCACCTTACGCAATAGCCACTGGCAACTGGAAACTCATACTGAATTTGTACAATGCAAATTGAAATTCAATATTCTTTACAAAACTTGACCCAATGCAAGTTTTGCTAGAATCTAGATGAATTGCGAATCATTCTGCGAGTCAGCTAGCCGCTATTTCAAGATATAATATTTTATTAATTATTACTTGAGAAGTGTCTATTTATATGAAGACAAACATAAATCGACCATCATACATTGATGACCTAATTCTAAATGTATCAGCACCAATCAAAATGAATATAAAATACGTTGCAAAATGAATGAATTAATCAATTAACTTTATTAACAATCCAGTGAAAACAGATGTTTCAACAGATCGCATCGCAAAGGTGGTAGCCGATTCTAATTTGAAATTAGTTAATTAATATATTGTATTACGTGCGATGATGGTACTTGATAATTAAAATATAACGGTAGCTATTATTTATCGGGTCTTTCCGCATTTTTTTTAATTCGTTACAGTGCGTAACTTTTTATAACTTCCTTCCTTTCCAAATAAATCTTTCCATTACGAAATATATTTTTGCTCATTTCAAAGCAATTTTACTGCTTCTATTATCTCAATAATAAATATTGAAATCAAAACCAATACCCATAAAAATTTTACAAGTTTACATGAAAAAAAAACATATTTTACGGATTCTTTTTAATATTGTTCGTTTCAAAGTTTCTTATTTTTTATTTTTACAATTTGACACAAGCGTTTGATTTTTCTACAATGTTATAGAACGTTCGATTGACTTCTGCTGTTAATTGATGATGTGGTCTACGAACTGCAGTAACGATTTTTTTAACGATCTTAGAAATTATTTTTCTGATATAAATCCAAGACATGAACCACATACGTCTTCACATTAAAAAAGCAATATCATTCATATTTAATTTTTTTTTCGTTACAAACGTAGGTACTTACAAGCAATAATGCAGCTGTTTCTCATGAAACCCATCCTAATGTTTATTCATCTAATCTTTCCTAACGAAAAATAAGCCAGGACCTGTTTGTTCACAAGGATAATTACAATCCCGCGATTTAAATAAGAATAGATAACGTTAGAAAGAGAAGAACAGTTAGAGAAGTACAGCGATAGAACAAATGTCGTGCACGTTCTAACACAAAAACAGGAGTAACGAACTAAAACGCCAGGTGGGACGCGATGCCATGTGCTCCGCTCGGTAACAGAAAGTTTATTTATTTATTCGTTTGGCCTCAGCCGAAGTTAACCTATTTAATGAGTGCAGCTAGGAAACGAAAAAGCTCGTTAGGCGTCTTTGGCAATGGCAGTTGTCATGTGTGTGACATTAATATTTTTTGATCAAGTATCACTAGACAATACTTGTTATGTCCTAGTATTTAAAAATAATAATTCTAATCAAGTTACAAGCAGATTTTTTTTTTCATTTTGTTATTCATCATAAGATATTATTAAGATATTTAGTTAATATTATATTAATCATGTGTAATGCCGATTGATCTACGCATAAGCTTTTTCAAAATTTTATAAATGAAAATCTATAATATTTCATACAAAGATTCGTACATACAATACATAATGAAATATAAAAATGATTGTATCTGGTGATATCACAGATTACAACAACACTCGTGCAAACAATAAATAAAACCTATATCTACTTTATTGTATAAGAATAATAACTAGAATAATATAGACAAAAATATCGCAATAGATTTTGTTGAAATACCCATTAAATATGATGCAATTTCGTTAGAGCGCCATCTAGTGTTGAATAGCTAAACTACAATAAACTTCGCTGTAAGAGCCGCTTGGTGCTTTGATATTGTTCTTTCACGTTCGCATAGATGGCGCTATCACGGTAAATTACTACATTTGTCAAAAGAAAAAGACTGCAGAGTTATTATTAGTAATAATTATTACTATAACCTGAAATGAAAAAAAAAACTTTACAATAACGTTTTCATACTAAAATACTAATCTGTCGCCATCTAACCTCTCCATTGCATGTTTGTTCTATTCATTTTTCCCTAATTTTGTGTTAACGTTTCCTTTATTTTTTACTTACTTTATTTTTGCTTTATGTTAAGTCTGTGGTGTGTCTGTGTTGTTATAGCTTATTTTGGCTCCGGACGGGACGTTGCAGACGGTCAAGAGCGAGTCTCGGCGCGGTCGCGGCAGGGGGCGCTCTTCAACAACACCCGTGAGTACACACCTGACTTTTCTTATCTTTTCTTTTTGTTTTGTTTTTATTTTTCATTTCTTTCATGTCATGTGTATACCCTTTACCCTTGTGGTGACTAATTATTAACACCGTTATAATTAACCTCATAATAATGTGCTTGAAAATATTTGTGTACAAAATCAACAGAATAATTCCTTTTACGGATATATTTAATACATATATATACCTACATACTCCAATGATTTTTAACCGACATAAAAAAGGCGGTTCTCAACGTGTCGGCTTCTTTTTTGTAAATATACCTAGAATCTACATACTCCAATGCTTTTGAACTGACATAAAAAAGGCGGTTCTCAACGGCTTCTTTTTTGTTTGGCGCCAATTTCTTTCTAAGTTACCTATAATATTTTTTATTAATTAAGGATTTTCTGGCGCGTTCTAGACTGCCTATGTGAAAACTTTCAAACTTAGACCTGCACAACACGTGACGTATCAACGAATATATATATATTTATTGCTAACTAGCTGACCTGGCAAACTTCGTTCTGCCTTAGAATCAAGGTTATGGTGGTTACCTAATGTAAGGTAAGTGAATGTCTCCTGGCACTCAGGCATCGAAGAACCGAGACAACATGAGGTTTTGGTCGGTTCGAGTCCGATATAACCACCAGCGCTGGCCGGGTAAAAAAGACGTAGTAAGATAGGCGGAGACAAATCTAAAAACACAAACATCATACTAGGATAACTCAAGAATGATCTTGAGTTATCCTAGTACTCACTAACACGACTGTTTTTGATATAATAGATCGGCTACAACCTCCACCTCAAATAAAAAACCACTACCAAAATACGGAGTCTAGTTCAAAGTTATCATAATCTTAGCGGGGTTCTAGGTTGCATCCGAGGCCTTCTCCTCCTTTAAGATTTGGCTTATGGAGCTTTTTTGGGAGCGACTGTCGTAAGATCTCCCAACAGCGCCCGAGAGGAAAACCGGAGCCAGAATCTTGTCTGTCAATCAGTAAGTGTGCTGGCTTGCAGTTGGTACACCTAACAGTTTAATACAAAGAAAGTCATTTGACTTGAATTGAACGAAGAAAGATTGAGAAACTCTGACCTAAAACCCAAATTGTAAAGGATCGATACCAGCATTTGTGACGTGTGACGCATCATGTCAGGGTGACCGCCCACAAATGCCACCTTTACGTAACAGCCATAAATCAAATACGAACAAAAACCAGGCCACTCTCGCTTTCAAAGCGAAATATCCGAATATACAAATAAAGTGTAACCCCGTTCGGTTCACGGCCACTCAGCAGTCGTGTAAACAAACCCCATTCACTGAGATTAACGCGGTTTGACGCGACAACATTCAACATATTGTATACATTGCGATTTCAGTACTGTAGTTTAACACAGCCTGTTGTGGGAAACACGAAGTATGTATCGTTTCAATGGTCGTTTGCTTGTAGTTTGTGTATTTGTTGGGTGTTTTTCCGGATGCCCGCGGGTCCACCTGTTCATTCACCGAATCGAGTGGGCTGCGAATGGGAAATTAATTGGAAGATTGAGCCGTGAGCTATTTTCATATTATTCAACTGTTTGTCCGAGTTTATTTAGTATATTTGTTTAGTTCTCAATATTGACATTGTCAATAGGTCAATTCGTAAATGGAACGAGAGAGAGACTGAGAGAGAGAGAGAGATGTATTAACATACACATATCCTCAACTATGTTTTGTTTGGCTCCACGTCAGCAGCTTCATCCGAGCACCAATCCCGATTGCATCCAAAGCTTGCACTTTAAAGCCCGTGGTCCGCTCTCCTACTCCTCCATGGCCCAGTTTCTTGATTTTTACGGGAGCGACCGCCGGCTGTCCCCCCAAAGCCGAGACGAAAGCCTTCACCAGAGCCTCGTCTGTCTATCAGCAGGTATACCAGCTTCCAAATGAGGTTTGCTAGAACTCTGAACCTCTCATACACCTTTGAAATCTTACTTAACCATAACATTGTTTTTTTTTATAATAGATACTTCAATATCACTTTACCTCGCCTAATGGTAAGTGAAAGCTAAAATGTAATTTCTTAGGAATGGGTGTCACGATTATAGACACCCATTTTACAATGGTGGCCTTCAGCTTGACGGCCTCATCAGATGCTTTTTCACACCCCGTTTAGAGGACCCGAGTCGTAGGAAGAAGGAAACACGAGTTATTCCGAATCTTGATGGTGCGGCAAAGAAAAGAGGTGCCGAACCGCTTGGTTCTAGATGGAAATGTTTGCATCGTGTGATTAAACATCAGGTAGTAAAGCGACCGTCTGACAGCCGATTACCGTCAACTGGACACTTTTTCATGGGATGTTTACTATCGAATAGAGAACTACCATATCCATTTCTAGAATTGTACGATACCCATGGGAAGACAGGTGTGGTATTAGCATTAAATTTTGCTGGGAATATGGTACGTATGAAAGATGTTCGGACAATCAGCCTATTACAGCCCACTGCTGGACGAAGGCCTCTCGTAATATGTTGCATTTCACCTGGGCGTTCGCTATACCACAAAAAATAACTGAAAAAGTATGTTTAAGAACAGTAGTAGTTATTTAGTATAGTATGTTAGAAATAAAATGTGGCCTAGAGCTAATACAGTATGGATTTCTAATTGTATCTACCAACAAACTGCATTATACTAAATGTGATACGATGACTCGAAATCAGCTAAGCCCATAAAAATCGATCTAATTTTACCTAGGTTACCTTTTAGGTTTTTACAGGGTCGGCAGCGCGAGTGTGATGCCCCTGGTTGCACACGTTCATACATACATACATATAGTCACGCCTCTTTCCCATAGGGGTAGGCACCTTTCCACTTGCTACGATCCTGGCATACGCCTTTGGCTTCTTCTACTTTCATAATTGTTTTCATACATGCACGGGTACTTCTGACCTGGCCTTTCCTCAAAACGTCCTCGATCTGATTGGCATACGTATGCCTAGGTCGACCTTTACCGGGTTGCCCAGTAGCCCATGCCTCATAAATCTGTTTCGTTAATCTTCTTTCATTCATCCTCTCTACATGACCGAACCATCTAAGCGTTCCTTTCTCTATCTTGATTACTATACGTCTTCTGCCATACCACAACGTTCCCTTATCACGCTGTTCCTCACTCGGTCCTAACCGCTTCCCATCAGGGGGGCCGTGAGCTTGTCTGCCATCTGAATGGTACGTAACCTATGACATCAAAGTGATAATCAATTTCATCACTGCTACTGCGTAGGTATAGCCTATTCACAGCAAAATCCACGCCCGTCCGTCGCCTTATAGCTTACGTGGACGCGATTTTGCTTGACTATACCTTTTTTTTTTATCGTGCGGAAATCCCTTCTGATACCCCCCCGCGTGCCAGCGGGGGCGGTTATGTCGGGCTTGAACCGACTAAAACCGCACGCTGTCTCGGGTCTACAGACGCCGGGGTGTAATGCTTGACTATACCTAACACTACATAGTCTTGCGCATAGGGAATTAGCCGTAGACGCTGGCAACAGCCAGAATATTATGAGTCAGAGTATTTTGAGTCTCATCTCTTTCGTTCTGATCTTAATGAAATATTTTGCTCCGAGTCCCAATGATCCAAGGCGGAGAATCTGATGCTATGGCGTACAATGGCAGAGGCTTGTGTCCAGCAGTGGAATGCAATAGGGTAATTGATTGATTGAAGTCCCAATGAATGTATCCCCCCATCTTGAGAACTATCCACCACTGTGACAAGAAATTTTAAAGTATTGCCCTCTTAAAATAAGACGTTTTAATTGCCTAATGGAATGACGTCACACTGGGCTAAGTCTTACAAGAATGTATTCTTAGATATAACACTGCATTTAATTAATTAAAGAGCTACCTACATACTTGAAGGAACTAATAATTCATTACACTATTGAACTTTTAAAACTTTTAGACTGAAATATATCGAAATAGAAAGCTTAGTTCTTTTTGTATTCCTCACAATTTGATATTTGACGAACTTTATTCTGATGTAAAAGTAAAACTTAAGCACCTAACCAAACTGTCGAAATTTGCGAATACTTGATAATCGGGACCAATAGGGTAATTAATTGTCAATTCCGATAGTTAGGAAACTTGTATGGAATAATGAGGTATGACGTCATACCTACTGTGTTATTGTCAATTAATTTAATAGTGGCTGAGTGCATGATTGCAGTCTGAAGTCAGGGTTGTATTATATATTATGTACATATATACATCCGTGAATGTAACGCACCTTGTGTAGCTGTACATGCACAGAATAGGGATATATGTATTTTAAAATTCTATAGAGGAAGTTTAAAAGCCATCACAGAAATGTTACGAGGAAATCGCTTATCCTGGTTCTGACATGTAATGCGTAGAGATGATAGTAATATCGTAAGGAAGGCTTTAAGTATGGAAGTGGATGGTTACAAGAGGAGAGGAAGACCTAAAAGGACATGGTTGGACTGGGTACAAGAGAATATGGTTAGGAAGGGAATGACTGTTGAGATGACCGCAAGCAGAGATGAATGGAATAAGCACACATGTTGCGACGACCTCAAATAAATATGGGATAAAGGCAGGGGGATGATGATGATCCTATCCAACTTCCTACTATCCTACTAATACTACTAAGGTACTACTGGTGAAGCCCCTGGCCATGGACTCATTCTAGATAGTTCAAATCCTCGCCTACATACATTATATTACTACCAAAATAAAATGCCTAAGTACCTACACGTTTAGTTTCTAAAGATTATGAAAGTAACAAATATAATGTCGACATTTCGACACGTCATCAATCATCTGAGCTGTCAACAACAGCCATTAATTTGACAGTGACAGCTAGGCTTTGCGCCGGTCCGGCAACGAAACAATGTAATAAAAAAAAAGATTGCATGGCATTATTTTGTCTATGCACGGCATCCACCAGTCACGGTACTGAAACTTTATTCTTAATATTTAATGTAGCCAATATGGATATTAGATGGTAAGCGTTTGCCATAACCTATTTTTCTTTTTTCACGTATGACAACTCTGCTGACGTCACCTCACCGGAGCTAACGTAGCCAGGGGGGTGTTTAAAACCCACCGAAATTCGAAATGTCGTCTACAAATCGAACTTTCTGTTTTCAGATGAAGTTTTTTTTGTTTATTCACATTTTTCGTTCTGTTTCCTTGAACCTCCACTCTCGCACGAGTTAGAAATTGAACTTAGAACATCACCCTCAGTACCCACTGCCGCTGTTCCACCTACGCACTGCTCATGCGTACAAAAATTCGCACGGTGCGGACCCCAAAACCAGTAGTCAATAAACTGAACTTCAACCCCTGTGTATATGATAATCACGTTGTGTAGAGTGCTATAGAAAACCAATCCGGATATTGATAGGTGCTCTTCGTGGACTACGCCAGATGTTATTCGTGCAGGTGCTACTCGGATGGGTACTCTAGGTGGACCGTCGTCTACCTCTGATATACTGTACCCGGTGACAGAGCGTAATACCTTTTTTTTTTTTTTTTTTTCGTGCGGAAATCCCCTCGTAGTACCTATAAAATTGCTTGAGGTATCTGGATATCCAATAGAAAATCGGCTATTGGTGATCGTATTGGTGACTTGCAAAACAGAAATTACCAATAAATGCATGTGGATCGCATCGCCATGCAGTTTCATCCGCATAGTTCGTGATCCCGTGGGAATAAAAAGGATAAAAGTACCATATGTTACTCAGGGATAATGTAGCATTCTAATGGTGAAAGAATTTTTGAAATTGATCGAGTAGTTTCGGAGCCTATTCAATGCAAACAAACAAACAATAAAATCTTCCCTCTTTATAATATTAGTATAGATAAAGGAATCAACTCATATAAATGCATATTAAAAATATAGGCAAATACATAATAATTCCATTTTTGGTTACCTAAACAATACGCAAAATATATTGAACGATAGAACCAATTTAATAAACACAGACTCAAAACTAATACGTTTCTAAACCGTACGTTCAATTCGGAAATAAATTGAAATTCGCCGTAATGAAGACGGGACGCATAAAGGCTGCAGACGGACTAATTTCGCGGCCGCCATCTTGCCGTAACCATGGCAACGAGACTGCTGCCCCTCCACCGCCACCCGCGCACCGCCCCGCATCCCCCTTTACCCCGCCGCGTGCACTTGCGTTGCACTTCCGAAAGGCTAGACTAGTTAGTATACCTATAGGTAGAACTTAGTTATGGATTGTGATGTTGGTATATTTCGATTCGATTATTATTAATGAGAGGTGTATGTGTTCTTAGCTTCGTGAATTCAATATAATATATGTATATTCGAATAGGGAAGGTTTGTCTAATAACTAGCTGTTGTCGACGAAATATTGCCAAGTTTATTGAAATTTTTCAAGGTGCTGCGCATTTTTTCAGGGTTCCGTAGCCAAATGGCAATAAACGGAACCCTTATAGATTCGTAATGTCTGTCTGTCAGTCCGTCCGTATGTCACAGCCACTTTTTTTCGAAACTTTAAGAACTATTCTGGTGAAACTTAGTAATTAGATGTATTTTGTGAACCGCATTAAGAATTTCACACAAAAAAAGAAGAAAAACAATAAATTTTGGGGTTCCCAGTTTTTTTCATTTTCATTTTTCATTTCTTTAAAAATGATATTGAGGTTTCTATTTTTTTTTTTCTAAACTGAATAGTTTGCACGAGAGACACTTCCAATGAGGCAAAATGTGTGTGGGACGACACAACTTCCCTGTAACTTCTAAAATAAGAGAATGATAAAACTAAAAAAAGTATATGATGTAATTACCATGTAAACTTCCACCGAAAATTGGTTTGAACGAGTTTTTTTTTAATACGTCATAAATCGTAAACCGCGATTTACATTTCATCAATCTAACACAAATATAAATTAATTTAACAAAAAAACATTGTTATGTTACTTGCTGCTACAGAACCTGTCATAGGCGAGTCCGACTCGCACTTGGCTGCTTTTTTTTAAGTTTATCTTTCCGTAGGAATCTTTTAAAAAGTATTAGGAAATTTAAACAAAAAGTTAGTTGAAATCTGTAAAGTTGTTCTCAAGTGAAATATAGGTACCCATAGCGTGATCAAGGGACATAGGGTTGCATTTTTATAGGCATAGATTTAACAACCTAGATTTAATTATTACTTGATCATTTTTTTTGCGCTCAAATTTAAAAATATTTATTTTTAACATATTTCAATCACATATTATATCCCCAAAATAGCCACTATGGTTTTCGTTCCCATTTGGTAGAATGCGAGTCTCTTACCATATAACGGGCGATTTTTCATAGGCTGTTTTACTGTCGGATATAGGACAGCCCTATCCCTTTGTCACCCACGGGAAAAGATGCGGTTGACCTTTCAATCTTCACCGCAAACATGACTTTTCGAATTAATCAAATATTATTACTAGATTTTTATTTCTTATAATTTTCAGAAGTTTATCGAAGTGCAAGAAAAAAGTATACGGTTTCGAATCCGAATGCCGATTCGGATTCGAAACAATACACTTTTTTCATTTTTTTTGTTATATTGGTCACGTCAGTATGACTTCACTCGCCAGACGGTAAGCTAAAGGTAAAGTTTCAGTAATGAAGGTCACCATCACAGACACCGATTGTGCTACAATGGTGGCCTCATCAAGCAGATGCTTTTTATACTTGTGAAATATTTAAAACAAGAACGACTTATGGACACCCTTTTTTTTACGTGCGGTATTTTCTTCGGATACCCCTCCGCCGGCCAGCGGGCGCCTTAAAATGTAGTCTTAAACGTTTAGTACATTTTCATGAATTCGATTTTCGAATTTCATAAATCGATTTCCCCCTCACTCCCCGACTCAATGCATTAATCTTCTAATTTATTTATTTTTAATATTCTACGATATTCTACACAGCGCTTTCTAGACCCAAAGTAAGCATAGGTTAACTAGCTTGTGTTATGGGTTCCAGAAAGCGATGGAATATCGACCAAGTCGTGAACACGCGTCGAAATAAATATCTATAGTGTGACAATCTCAATCTCATATATCTAAATTAAATCTCACAAAATGCCACATTTATGAGAATCACATCACGCCAACTTGCTTGCTTTCCAAAGATGAAGAATGGCCTTAGCCGTTGCCATAAAGTCAGCCAGAAGAAATCTTATAGCGTTTTCCGACATTTCGTCTGCGCCTTTTTCCGCAGTCTTCTCAACCATTGCCATGCACCAACGACAAGAGGATTCACTCCCTGTTGTCGTTGGTGGAAAACATGAAAGGAAAGAGATATTCGGTGCTCTCATAAACTGTATGAATAATGTCAGCTAATGACTTATGTAAACTAGATAAGCTTTTTATAGTCGTACCAATGATTATATGAACTGAGGGGTGGCGTCACCATCGCATCCGTGTTGCTAATTGACTTAGATTTGAAATAAAAAAAATAAAGTTTTCAAATAATATTATTGTAAAAATCCATTTTTCCCACTACACATAGTTTGTTATCTCACCTAGTTATCACGGTTCCTGGGTGAGGCGGTTATAAGTTTTGAATTTCGAATTTGGAACGGGAGGCAGAAACTAGATAAATGAGTTAATGCATTTTGATAACTGTCTGTATAGGCATAGCGCGCCTTTTTGTAATATCACTTGTGGTCGGGTTGTGGCCTTTCGCGATACCAAATTTTTTATTCCGTCGTTTCCGTACATACAGCCAGTCAGTATAATAAAGAGTCCGAAATATTTTTTTTAATTATGTTGAATGTTGAAAAACTGAACAAGTTTCTTATCACAAAACTATCAATGTTATCAATATTATAGATACGTTGATTGCATACAAAAGACGTATTTCACTGTCTATACCTTCTTATACATAAATATGTTATTACGTAGTCATAATAGTCAACTGCGAGGGAAGGAAAATAGAGAAAACGCAAGCAAGTGGAACTAAATTTATGCATTAATACGTAGGTAGATTTTCATACATTTAAGCGACCAATCTTACTGAAAGGAATCTGCTTAAGGACATTATTGCACAATGTTGAGTAACACATACATCTATGTATATTCCTTTCAAGGTGCAGAAGGTTTTTTAATGATGAAAACACAATTTTGAATCTCTATAGGCGGTTTAATCTAATATAATCAATATTTGTTCGTGTGTATTGTATAGACTGCCGTAGATACCTATAGAACTTTATTAAATTACTTATAGCTTGTACTAGCATGCATATATAACCGGACACTATGCAGATTAGACCTGCAGATCTGGAAGATTACGCCGTGTTGCAATCGCTTTACTTATAAGATTTTTCCGTACGAAATTGGGAGAGATCAGCTATCTGGTAATATCTAGTCACAAATTACCGGGAAATAATAAAAAGAATATTTATTATTTCAACCTGTTACAATTGTAACAACTAAACGAACAACACTTTGTAAGGAAAATGCAAGAATATTAAAATATTGCTACGCCGAACTTAACATTTATTTCTCTACATATCTACTTATTTTTCGAATGTAAGTCCGCGACGCGAATATCGACGCTAGAGTCAGCTTCAGAATTATAAACTTGGGCGAAATTTGCACAGAGCACTTTGTAATTGCAAATTTGCTTGCAAAGCGCATGCGTCATAAAACGATCAATACGCCAAGACTTTAATATTGTTTTTTCTTAATACAATAACAGTTTGCGCGCCAAATCGTCAAAAGTGAGGTTATTTTCAAAAGTAGAACTGAAGAAAAAATAACATAGTTTCATTGGGAAATAGAGCAGAATCTTTCTATAGTTTGAATTAGGTACATACACGGAAAATACGGGGGAGGGTCCGGAGGTGGGGTGGTGCGCTCCTATTGGATAGTTACTCTAAACTATTGCTTGAAAGTTTCATTAATGCATTCTATTACCTCGTTTATGCAATATAAGGTATTAAATTGCTTTGAAGAATGTGTAATTTAATATCAAAGTTGTGTTTGCATAGAGGAAATTTTCTGCAGTTATATTATAATTGCAAAACGTAATAATAGCTTTTATTGTTTGTAAATTTTGTTAGAAAATAAAGATAAATTTAGAAAACGGCTTCAATAAATTCTGTCGGTTGTAACTCTAGCGTGAATTTTGCAAACGTTTCTTATATTATATTTAACGCACGCGTCTCGTAATTTCCGGGTGATATTTGAAAATTTCATAACTTTTCATACTGTTTCAATGTTATAAAGAGTCGTTAAATATTTTATTCGGGCCGCAGTTGGTACGAAATTGCTCCTTTGGATTACAGCTCCCTGGATACAACGTTGTACTGTTACAATTGATTTTGTAAATATATAACGTTAACTATGCAAATTAAAAGTGTATTATACCTAGTAAAAACACAATAAGTACAAACTTTGTTCACTCGTGTCAAATTAAGAAAAACACAAGTTTTAAACTTTTGTTGTTTGAAACTTTGCTTTTTGAGTTACGTCACATCGTAAGTCATCGTTTTGTAGAACTTCTTCTAAGTATATTACCTAGGTGTCTTAGTTAAAGAATATTTTAAAAAAAACTTTCAGTGCCAGAGCCTCTTCTGTCGATCAGCAGGCGGTGGCTTTCAGGTGAGAATGGCTTCTTAGTGGGCAAACATCTTACAGGCGTATATTTGAAAAATAAAAAAAGAAAGATACTAAAGATGGTAAATATCCCGTTTATCATTCTAATTTTAATAAAAAAAGAAGTAAGTATTATTAAGAGTATGTAAGAAATACAAATCTTATGTTTGAAATAATTACAAATTTGCCGCAGTTAATTATCTCAAGGCAAACTATAAACAAAACACTCCTTCACAACAATGAGGCATTGTAGCCTTGTGTCTGCAGTCTGCACTCACACACGCTCGGATACACACACAAAATGATCACAAAAGCTTTACTATATAGTTCGTGTGTACTAGGTTGAGCTTGCATTCTCTTCTATCTCACTAACGAACCAATATTCTGAATGCTTTCGTCTGGCGTCTGGCAACTTTTGTCTATGTCTTGGGATTTTCCTGTTTCTATGGTTAGTAAGTATATTGTTTGGACCTTTAACTAGTGTAACCGTAAGGTTTCAATTTTATATTGGAGTGGCATTTAAAAAAATTAAAAATAATAATTTAAAAAAAAAAATCTTTGACTTGACTCTGTGAAAAAATATGCATTGGTAGAAGAATCTGTAGAACTTGAAAATGTATTTTTTAATAATGTATGGTTTACAAAAATATATTAATACTTTGACTAAAAAGTAAAAAAAATCTTATTAAGAACTCTACAATGCAGCCGCAACATCTTCTAGTCAAGTAGTATGCATAGAAATTTTTGGTACGAATAACAGAATCTCGAAAATGCAGAAAAGCATTGCATCCAAAAGATAGCGTCAGATATCTTGTAAATCGCCTTCGAATTGGATAAATCCAATGGAACATGCTATTACATTTTTATAGCGCCATTTCTAAAGAAAAGGCATTTCATTCCCTCCACAATCTGCTTTTCTTTAATCCAAATTTTTATCTCAAACTTTTATTTTTCGAATGAATCTTGTTTTTATTTTTATTTTTGATTAACTATTCGGTTGCATTATGCTTACGGCTTTCTTAAATTAAAATATTTAAGGAGCTTGGTATGTTATGGACAGACTTTAAAAATAATCTATAATATATAAAAATAAATCCCTATTTCCCTTGGTCACGGCATCATGCATTAACTGCTGTACCAATTTGGCTAATTCTTTATTGTTGAGTTTGCCATTTTCAGGAGAAGGTTCTTATCAAAGAAAAAGTTAAGAAAGTTGTTGCCCAAAAAGTTAAAAAATTCAAAATACTTAACGACCACCATATTATACAATGCCCTTATGGCGTTTGCAATACCTGTCAGTCGTTTGTAATTGGGGCGATTGACATATTGATGTTTTTAACATGGCCAGTTGTATGTCGCGTGTTCCCGTGTCCGTTACCAACAAACTATTTATTTACGCGCCCAAAGGAAAAGATTAAAGTACTAGAAAAATAGACACTATGATTTGTTTTTTTTTATAATGACTAATACCAAATTCATAGTTACGACTGGACAACGTCTGTCAGGTCAGCTAGTGAAAGATAGTTTGAAATATTGTAACTTATTGATTGGTTTTTTGATTTCGTTCCATACATCTATATTAGTGATTTTGTTCGTTACGATCAACCGAGCATCATGAAATTTGACATTACACAAAAGGACATAGGGTTAGTTTCATTCTGAAAAAATACTGTTTCTTTGTGATAGATGGGCGTAAATTAACGCGAACGAAGTCGCGAGCAATTGCTAGTATATGTATATCTATATCAGATAACATCTATACCAGAGCTCATAACATAAGTACCTACACGAAATGTAAATGAAATCAGACAAATTGCTCTGGAATGGAGTATGCGCCTAGTCTTCGAGAAATATGGAAATTTTCTCCCCCGTTTGAAATTTAATTAATAATGGCCCGTTTCCCCCACGTATAGGCATAAATTAAGTTAAATTCTTGAAATGATTTGAATATTAATTGGAATAGTTTATTCGTTGTGATTACATTTTTAGTAAAGTTGGGTAACCAATAATATTTTGCTAAAGTCTAGACATAAACTTTCATGAAAAACTTTTATATTTTAAGCGACTTCCAAAAAAGAGGAAGTTCTTTATTCAGCTGTATTTTTTTAAGTTAATAAATCAATTTGGAAAATTCTTTGTCACCTATCCAGCACGAAAACCTTTTCTGTGTAGAAACTCGCAGCAAAACCGCATTTTGTCTGACCTCCCAAACCCCAAGAGGTAAGCCTGCGCTGGAACCTCGTCCGTCTATCAGTAGATGTACTAACTTGGAGGTGAGCTAGGCTTCCTGGCTACTGCCCGTGGTTTTGCTGAGCTTCATACACCCAATGAATAGTCTCATCGTCTGCTGGTACATACTTACAATTTTAAAATGGATCTAACAATTAGAAATTTGTTAGCTATGAGAGAACGCTTTTGCTTATATTCATAGTTACAAATAAAGTTATTAAAAACATGTTAAAAAATAGCACGACAGTATTCTAAAATAGCACAGCCAAGTGGAATATTCATGTTAACTCGAAATAAAGCTGTATTTGCGCCAACCGTATTGTAATAGTGCTTACCACAAAACGATCCCACAACCACTTAACCCCAGATCCCGGGAATCCCGCGGGTTGTCACGTCCCGAGGCGCCGCGTACCGTGAAATGTTGCGAGAAGTGCGCAACAAGTGAATCGATGTGACTTTTGAACTCGTTAATAAGGCATGTGACACCCTTCACGATTAAGGATGGGAATACGTCGTTCAGGGATGAAACTAATGAACCATGTATTTAATAGAAGTGATGTTCATCGCTTGATAAATAGGCGTTTTCATAAAGCCAATCAAACTATATTCTTTCGTAATTTCAGTCTTTCGGCATAATGGTACTCAATTCCCTAATCAACTGTTACAGATATACCTATATGAAGGTAATAAGTATATCCAAAGCACAAGCATTACACAGTAATTTTCTTTTTCTTATAAGTTTCAATAGACAAAGTCAACATCCAAGATTTGATTTTTTTAAGGGCATTTTTAGCTTGTGTCATGAGTTCCAGAATGCGTATATACTATAATTACCTAGTTACATTTTCTATTGAAAATACATACATATTATACATAGAAGCACCCAGACCGATACAAATAGACATATCTATGTTTACAACCGCACTGAGCGACGACGTGGCAGTCAAAGGCCCTACCGTTACGCCACAGAGGTCGTCAAAAAACTTGAACCTTGAAACACTCTAACCAACTTAACTACCTGGACCTGCCCTGGATAGCCGATGATTTTTAGGGTCCGTTGCCAAATGGCAAAAAACGGAACTCTTATAGATTCGTCATGTCTGTCGGTCTGTCCGTCCGTATGTCACAGCCACTTTTTTCCGAAACTATAAGAACAATGTTGTTGAAACTTGGTAAGTAGATGTATTCTGTGAACCACATTAAGATTTTCACACTAAAATAGAAAAAAAAACAATAAATTTTGGGGGCTCCCCATACTTAGAACTGAAACTGAAAAAAATTTTTTTCGTCGAACCCATACGTGTAGGGTGTCTATGGATAGGTCTTCAAAAATGATATTGCGGTTTCTAAGATAATTTTTCTCTTAACTGAATAGTTTGCGCTAGAAACACTTCCAAAGTGGTAAAATGTGTGTCACCGGTAACTTCTAAACTAAGAGAATGATAAAACAAAAAAATATATATGATGTATATTACCATCTAAACTTCCACCGAAAATTGGTTTGAACGAAAGAGAACGAGTAAGTAGTTTTTTTTAAATACGTCATAAATCGTAAACCGCAATTTACCTTTCATTCAATCAACTCAAATATAAAATTTAAAAAAAAGCATTATTATGTTACTACTTCCGTAGCAGCACGCTACGAAACCCTTCATGGACGAGTCCGACTCGCACTTGGCCGCATTTTTATTTATGTTTAGTCCGTCAAATTGACTGCTCCCCACCATTTCCAGAGGTTGGGGTCGGTGGGTTGAGGTCGGTTTCTAGAATGGTAGACCCTACCTAGACGGCCTTCACAGATGTTTTTTACGCCTCGCTTAAAGAACCCCGTATTATAGGAAGAAGGGAAAACGTGTGCGGGTAAAGCATTCCAGTTCGTTATCGTACGACAAAGAAACAAAATCACCAAACCGCTTGGTTAGCAATGTACGTCTTAGGCAATCCCTCTTTAAAGAAAAAGACAAAAACTTCTTAATAAATCAAAATTATGTTCACAAGCACCAAATAGATTAAAATACATTTCTGTATGTCTGTGGAAAAAATATATATTCACTAGACTGGTCGTGGACGTGTCGCAGTCGTTGCATTTTTGCTTCGAACAACTGCATCAGGAGAATTAAATCGCAATAGCATTTCATACGAGCTTCGTGCGAACGTGTGACATTTAAACCACATGGCGCGATTTGTCGTGAAAGAATCTATGCAACAAGTGGTGCCCGTTGTAAATTGGACGACGCATTCGATGATGCGGCGTTAGTGATGCGCCATCGTGTCACGTACGCGGGAACTGGATTCTAATGCAAATCGGTGTCACCCTCAAAATTGTATTCTTTATTTGAAATACGTGTGGAATAATTTTCTTGGGATTTTGGATTAAATTGAAATTATTTAATTTACAGAATCTTTTCTTCTGTTCTTTTTGGGGTATCGTATTTAATGCTTTCTCATTTGAATTATGTATACATGAGTTTAGGGTACTGACTCACCATATCCAAAACTGTCTGTATGCCATTGTCATTTTCTGAATGCTTCTTTTCTCTTCTTAATTACTCACTACACGAGAAGAACTGCTCACACGTAAATGGGGAAAGGGGTAGATACAAGAAGAAGCAAGGGCAAGAGTAAAGGTATTTCCCCGTCGGGCACCTTTATCCTTACCTAATAGCCGTTACAGCGATTACCATTACTGTTACAGCTAGACATGATAGTTTTACCTCTCACGCATAGTTGAGCTGAGTGAGACGAAGTCGAGCGAAAGCTCCTCATACCAGACTTCAGGATTTTCTTTGTCACAGGTCTCCTCCTAAACTACTAATCCAATCAGAACCAAATTTGGCATGATTAAAGAGATCAATCAGAGGAAGGTTTATGGATATATTTTTAAAAAATTAATGCTACCACAGAGTAATGACCACCGTTAAAAAAATTCCAGATGGAATTACATAATAACCGCTCGAGACGCTGTGACCAAACTTTACACGCTCAGAAAGCATGTCCAGAGTTGTGTCTTTCAAAAAGAATTTTCAAAATCGGACTTGCCACGGAGGAATGATCACTGTTCAAAATTTTCAAAATCTGATTCACGATGTCTCACTCAGCTCAACATTGCAAGCAGCGATTCGCCTTGCAGACCTAGTATTATAAGCTTTTGTAATCAACCACCCATCTATTAGGTAGTCTCGACAACATTATCTACTTAACTACGTAGATCGATTAACTCCCGGGACAGCAACAACGTCACTTACCCGCTAAGTCCAATCTAATCCAGTTACCCTAACGCACAGTGACTCGTTTAAAGAGTCCTTTGTTCTACATAATAAAATATACATTATGTATAAGTATGTTCCTGAATAATTCAACATGTCGATATCCAGAAAGTTCCAAGCAATTTACATAATAACTATGTAGTACATGAAAAAACTTATGTTTAATTTAAATATTTACCACGAGACACGAAAAAAGTTTGTCGACAGACATAATATTGAAATATGTTTTATAGCATCTGCATCGCTGACATGTCAAGAAAAAAAACGTTCAAGGGGAAAGTTTTCAAAATGGCGGACTTATATAGCTGTTTTTTTTTAATGATTGAGGAAGATTCAAATACAGCCTTCCTTTTTGGCATTGATCGTTATGCATTCTTTATGCTTACTAACAGTTTCCATCCGGCATGGCAGGGTAGAGTCATATTGACGTGACTATTATCTGTATATAGTATGGAATGCTTGAGTTACACCTTTTCTAGGTTCAAGCCTGTTGCTACCTACCTGGCACGTTTCTATTTGTAAATAACACTTGGTGTAAACACATACCTAAAATACTGTAAATAACACTTTACCTGACAATAAATTAGAACAAACTCATGCTGGAATCACTGATTAGTCAGCATTTAAGATTTTTTTTAAATTATTTATAACCTATTTCCTCTTTCTGTCTCTCTCTTTTTTCACTCTTTCGCTCTCTGTTTCTCACTCCCTCTCTTTCTAAAGTCAATTGTACCCTATTTTCTCTCTTCCTTTCTCTCTCCCTCTGTCTCCTGTTATATTACTCAAATAGTAAATTTTTTCACCTCTTTCTCCCTCTGTCTCTTTTTATTACTCAAACTTAATTCTACCTTATTTTCTATTTCTTTCTCTTTCTCTCTTTTGTCTTCCTCTCTCTTTTAAACTACAATCATCAAGAAACATTGTCAATGACAGTTTCATTGGTAATTTTTTATGCTTATAATTGTTACGAACATATTTCTTCTTCAGCACGAAACGTACGTGTACCGTAAGAGGCTTACCGTCGACTTTTAATATATCGAGGATTATCCGAGTACGTTCCGAAATCTGTTTTATTGCTGGATTATATTTTCGTATACCGCGAGAACCGTCCGTGCGTTTTATTACCGCTTTCAATATTTACGTTATCAAATTTACCAGGGTATTTTTGTAATCCATAGTATATCTGACATAACACCTTTACTGTGTTGACACTCGTAAATTATTTTTAAACTGTGGGGTGTGATTTAAATTTAACTTGGCAACTTTGAACTAATTTTTGATGTTTTCGGGGATAAAGAGATTGTTCTGTGCTGTGGCAGGGCGACTGCCGCAGGTGATGTGCTCATTTCTACTCATCGTGGCCAGCCTCGGACCTTCGTAAACCTCATGTCTTCGAATCCTCGACTCTGATGACACTGTGATACATACTTGTGTGTGTGTAATAAACTCACATCTACTTTTTACGTACACGTGTTTCAGTTTCTGTTACCTAGGTATCACACTAATTACTATTAAGGTACTGGCACTGAAGTCACTACGTTATTTCTGCCCTCTTAACACCGAGAAGAAAGCCCGTGCCAATACTTCATCTTGCTAGTAGTTGAGGTCCGCATGTACTTCAAAGATAAGGCAAGGCCTAAGATAAAGGCAAAGATAAGGTAAGGGGTAAGGTAAGGTAAGGCCTACGCCCAGAATACTGTACAGTATTATTGTATGCATACTTCCGCAGGTAACCTTTGATTCTCTCAAAAGGAAACGTTATTATATGGGGTAGAGCAACAAATAAAACGTAAATCTTATTACTAGTTGTAAAAGCCGTGTACACTGCAGACTCGGAACATAAAAAGATACAAGTCACCTCGGCCTTAACTTTTTCCGGGTGAGCGGAAAATTTAATTTTCTCTGGAAATTGGTATCCCGGGGCACAGCGGCGCTGCAATGAATCGAATTTGTCCGATAAAACTCTTATAAATACCCGTTCTTGTTGGTAGCGGCTTATAAAAATAATATTCTGAATGTTTATATTATAGAATAAAAGAGAAATGCACTTAAACTTCATTAAACTAGTATCACCAAACTCTCACATTACATATGTCTATTTGCATTGGTCTGTGTGTTTCCATGTAGAAACGTGTATGTATGTACAAAAAAAAATTATTCAAGTATGTGTAGCCGCATTCTAGAATCATTTATGCTGGTTTTGAGTCGAGATAGCGCCGTATATTTTTAAAAACACGCGTCACACACTTTGGACAATTTTTTACCCAAGAATGTTTAACTCTTAAAAATACGTTACATACATACATACATACATAAAATCACGCCTGTTTCCCACAGGGGTAGGCAGAGATCACGGATCTCCATTTGCCACGATCCTGACACACTTCTCTCGCCTCATTCACTCTCATAACAAAAAATACGTTGTGTTCCAAAATTTGGGGAACGGGAAAATTGACGAGAATGTCTCATAATTTGTTATACCTAAGTTGCCATGGTAACCATTGTTTTTGCTCGCCCTTTTTTATTCTTCCCCTTTTCCCTTCGGATACCCCCCCGCCGGCCAGCGGGGGCGGTTATGTCGGGCTTGAACCGACTAAAACCGAACGCCGTCTCAGGTCTACAGTGTTATTGTCTGCCTACAATAGAATTAGAAGTTTTTTTTTGCTAGCACCTCTGCCTACCCCTTCGGGGATATAGGCGTGAGTTTATGTTATGTTATGTTTTTCACGATATTTTGTCCATAATGTAATTTGCTACGTTCACGATATACCTAAGTGAATATTCTAGGATATTCTACACACCCTAGGTAGTATGGGTTCTAGAATGTGGATAAACATACGTAGGGTACATATGAAACAGGAGTGTACCAACGTCAATGCAACAAACAAAACACGAACTTTACGTTTACACAAATCTGTTTACAATTAAGCGAGAATGGGAATGTGCTGCGAGATTTTTTCCCAGACTGTTTCTTTTTATGAGGATATTATGCCAAAGAACTCCATACAAATGGGAAATCAATCATATATTAGGGTACGTACCCTACACCTAGTAGATCTAGTAGGTGTTCCGTTTCTGCATCCTGTTTCAAAGTCAAAATTCAAAATTCATTGCCGACTCACCCAGCAACTGAAATAGGTATATTTTTGACGTGACAACGTCTTATAAATCGATGGAGTCGGCTGCACGCACGAAAAAACATGACGTATGCGGCGTTACCACATGACGTATCCGGCGTTACCGACGTATGCGGCGTTACCACATGACGTATGCGGCGTTACCTCGCGTTTTATGACGTTGTCACGTTCAACTATCGTCAGTAAACTGACTTTACAGACAACCGATATTTTTTGTTTCATGTATTGAATGTGTATTCATGGGAAGTCAATGATTATACCATGTCAATACAACTTCATCCCGCCTGATGGTAGCTGTAAATTAAGTCTACAGAATGAAGGACGCCATTAAAGATACTAAAATGGCGGTTTCACAACCTCAAGCTTTTCTGTGACATGATGAAAATTGGAACTACGGTTGTCACTGTCAAATTTCATTCAATTACACTACAGATTAGTGTTCTCAGATACACGATAGCGCCACCCTTCAGTTCACAGAATAACTGGTACGACTAATAAATGCTTTTTCACTTCCCTCTTAAAATACACAACATTTTGGTCAAGCAAGCATTGACGTTAACCTTCAAGAACCTGTATCTGCGTACCATCGTGTATTAAAGTAGTAAAGGCAAAACCAGAAATTACAACACTCGCCCGTCATATAAACAAACAAATGAATCATAATAGCTATCTGTAGACACGAATAAATCTCAACATCGATAAATCTTGCCTTGAACCCACCATTATCGATATACCCGTAAATCACTTAAAGATATTTTAATTAAACATCCTCTATATATCAGAGAGATAGTGAGTGCAGGGTTGCTAGTGTTGCGACTCTCCAGGATTTGGGGCAAAGTTACTAGTTAACTTCAGACTCTTGAAACATATGCGAGGAAATTTTGCTGGAGTTAGCTCTAGTGAAATTAAGATTCTGGTTTTGTTTAAAAGCTGGGAAAATAGAAGTGACCAAGTGATTTATACTGCTTTAAAAAGCGTTGGTAGTATAATTTCTAGCTTATTTTACGTGGTGTCGTTAGTTCAAAAACCAGGTGGCGAATATGAAAACTTTTTCAATATTGAAGAACTAACGAATACTAGTACCTCTGTACCTGTATTATGTGGTTGAGGGATGGGGCCATCCATTATTCCATAAGATGCTCTGGTCTACTCCACATTGCGAGCTCTGCAACTAGTGTTACCATACTACAGTTTCATGATTTATAGAATATGTAGTCTAGCAACCCTACCCAACCTCGAAGGAGGAGGGATAACATTAAATTAATTTTAACTTGATAATATATCACGTGGGTCGTCTCCTTATAATGGAATAATGTTTGCAATGGAATCCATTTGCATTCTTATTAAGTTCGATGTGCTAATTAAAATATACAAAGGAACGACTAGTATAGACTTTACTTAGATCTTTCATCAACCAGCAAATACAAGATTTATCGTCTTATTGCCCTTACACTAAGTGGGGTGGCCATTGCTCGTTTTTCTTTTCCATTCACCTTCATCGTATTTTGCATCTTATTAAAAGGTAATAATGTCTTTTTGTTTGATATTCATTCGTTCACAAAGTATTCATTCATTCATTTTCGTTTTTGGTTTAGGTATAGAACAGACTGATATTGGTTTCTTTTTATGTACTAAAATGGCACACGGCCTATCAAATTATAACAATAAGTATCATATAATTTATAGAAATTACCTGTATCGGCTTTTATAAGAGACAGACAGGGCTTCGCCCGTGGCATTCTTCGATCTCCTGTGGCATCCATTTAACCCATACACCGAATTTCACCAATTTATTGACATTTTTGATTACTGTTCCGCTTTCCTTGATGGTAGCGTGATGATAATATATAGCCTATGGAGATCAAGAGATAAATGAGTTTTCTAACACAAAAAAATATTTTCCAATTAAACCCGGTTTTTCTTGACATTAGCGTGTTCAAAAAAACAACAAACTCTTCAGCTTTATAACATTAGTATAGATTAATAACAAACCATACACATTTTTTTAATCCCGCTGCTAAACCTGCTTTTTTTATTAATACGGAAACTTATGAAAAGCCTTCATATTAAAAAAAAGGTTGAATGTTGCCAATATTAATTAATCATTATATACCAATCAAGCCAACCATTCATCCGAAGACAAATGATCCCAACGAGAATGTACCAAATCATAAAAGCAACAAGAATTTACGCATACAATAATTTCCATATCACAGCGATCGATGCGAAACGCCGACACTGGCTATGTACGGAATAGGTACAGTCAGTAGCAAAGATTTTGAACGATCTTGACATTAACATTTATTTTATTGATTTATATTTTCATTCTTAATATATTACAAGATTTCATCATATTCATACAGACAGGCACAAGAAATAAAGACGGCATCAGATAAACTGAAAAAAAGTTTATTAAAAATGGCTAAAGATTTAAAAAAAAGATTGAAACAAAAAAAATAAAATAAAGAAATACAGATAGATACAAAAAAATTCAATAAGTTAAGTGAAATCCGATATAATACTTTTCGGTTTGTTTAAAGTACGAACAGCCTTTGAGGTAACTTACACTTTAAAACATGAAATGACCGCCATTTTAATCTCCTCTTGACCATGACTACTGAAAAACATAGGAAATATACCAAATAACATAACATAACATAACATAAACTCACGCCTATGTCCCCGAAGGGGTAGGCAGAGGTGCTAGCACCCACATTTCGCCAGTTTATGTTTAGGTCCCAATGTAATAGGTGGCGAGCCTATTGCCATTAACCGGGCACTTATAAACCTGCGATAAATACACACATAACTTCGAAAAACATCGAAAAGTCATTCTTCATATACCATTTCATATATCAAATAATAATAACAAATAACAACACAATAACAATACAAATAATAACAAATAATACCAAAATAATCCTACTACCTACCAATATTATGATTGAAAGTTTGTGCAAGTGTAAGTGTGGATGTTTGTTACTTAATTATATAACGGCTAAAAAGGCTGTGATTTGGTGCAGGGATAGATTATAGTCTGGTATAGTTTCCCATGGGTTGCGGGAAAGGGATTAGAATTCCACGCGGGCAACAACTAGTAGGCACAACAAAAATTAAAGCTAAGGTGATCTATACATTTTAATATTAAGCTACATAGGTTACACTAAAAGTTTCCGGAACTGGCCACTTACATAAACAATATTTAAAAATTTATTACAACATTTGAAAATAGAACTCTTTGGCTGTAGAATACAGTTTGTTTCATCTGACTGTCTTTTGTTTTTACCTTGTGGCGCCATTTAAAAAATTGTGTGTCTGCATCAACATGGATTTAACTCGGGAAAATTTTCGTAGTATGATTTTCTACGATTTTAAGTGTAATTTGACGGCTCAACAGAGCATCGCTCGGCTTGAAACAGCTTTTGGCGATGAAGCTCCATGCAAGACAACTGTTTATAGCTGGTTTGCAGAATTCAAGCGTGGTCGTATCAATCTCAGTGACGAATCTCGCGATGGTCGGCCGTCCACCGCTGTGATCAACAAAAACATCGATGCTGTGCGCCGTATGATTGAAACAGACAGGCATGTGACCTACCATGAAATTCGCGCATCCTTAGAAATAGGCATGAGTCAAATACAATCAATCCTACACAAACATTTGGGTGTGAGAAAGCTGTGCTCGCGGTGGATCCCACATAACTTGACCGAGGATCAAAAAACGGACCGCGTCACTTGGTGCAGTGCCATGCTTACCAGATTCAACGAAGGTGCGTCAAATTTGGTGTGGGACATAGTAACAGGTGACGAAACATGGATTTATTGCTACGATCCCAAAACAAAGCAGCAATCGAGCGTATGGGTCTTTCAAGATGAGCCGAAACCAACCAAAGTGGCGCGCGTGAAAAGTGCATCTAAGCGGATGATTGCTTCTTTTTTTAATAAAACTGGACACGTGGCTACTGTTGCTTTAGAAAATCGTCGTACTGTGAATAGTGACTGGTACACGACCATTTGTTTGCCGGAAGTTATTGACGAACTCCGTAAAAATAACCGTAAACGCCGTATCATCCTGCACCACGACAATGCTAGTTCTCACACGGCCAGACAGACAAACGACTTTTTGAAGGCGAAAAATGTAGAACTCATGAGTCATCCTGCATACAGTCCCTTGTGACTTTTATCTGTTCCCAAAAATTAAGAACCAATTACGTGGCCAACGATTTTCATCACCAGAAGAGGCTGTCGAGGAGTATGAAAAACACGTTTCAGAGGTCACCACAGAGGAGTGGCACAAAAGTTTTCAAAACTGGTTTGATCGAATGAAAAAGTGCATAGACGCCAAGGGAGATTATTTTGAAAAACAATAAATTAATTTTGTACCTTTAATAGTATTTTTTCATATTCATTCCGGAAACTTATAGTGCGCCCCACGTACTTATGTCGCCGACTGTAGATGTTAAACATACAAAGGCAGACTCATCTACGAAGCCTAATGCATTTTCGTAGGCTTGATGGCTAGTCCGCAACGCTAGATATTTCATTCAACCGCCCAGACTATTCAAGCTCCCTAGATTGCTATTCTGACCCCTCTCCCCCCACTGTAGTAGGGGGCAGACAACCCCCTCTTCACCCAACGCTACGGCGCTTAATTTCCGTATCGTATGGTCATTAGTTTATAAAATGATATTTGGTTCGTGTATATGCATTTTCGTGATGGTTTACGTGTATAAATAAAAATATTAAAAAATGTGTTATCTATATTATTATTACATAGTTTTTATGTTTATATCCCTATCATATTAACTTATTGTTTATGCCAGAAGATGCCGATCTTTCATAAGCCTAGTATACTTATATTATATTGGAAAAGTGTATTAGTATATTTATTGGAATACGTTGCCTGAGTCTGTGTTTCTAGAAAGTATAGTATAGTAATAATCTGGAAGTCTTCAAGTCTAGAGTGAACAGGTTACTTCACACCACATCATCACTTACCAACAGGTGAGATAGTTGTCAAACGCGAGTCTATGACCGATTAAAAAAAAAGCGGCCAAGTGCGAGTCGGATTCGCCCATTAAGGGTTCCGTAGCAGCAAGTAACATAATATTGTTTTTTTTTTAATTTTAATATTTGAGTTGATTGAATGAAAGGTAAATTGCGGTTTACGATTTATGACGTATTATAAAAAAACCACATACTAGATCTCGTTCAAACCAATTTTCGTTGGAAGTTTACATCATATATTTTTTAATTTTATCATTCTCTTATTTTAGAAGTTACATGGGGGGGGGCACTCATTTTACCACTTTAGAAGTGTCTCTCGCGCAAACTATTCAGTTTAGAAAAAAAATTATATTAGAAACCTCAATATCATTTTTGAAGACCTATTCATAGATACCACACACGTATGGGTTTGATGAAAAAATATTTTTGAGTTTCAGTTCTAAGTTGGGGAACCCCCAAAATTTATGGTCTTTTTTCTATTTTTGTGTGAAAATCTTAATGCGGTTCACAGAATACATCTACTTACCAAGTTTCAACAGCCATAGTTCTCATAGTTTCGGAAAAAAGTGGCTGTGACATACGGACGGACAGAAAGACAGATATGACGAATCTATAAGGGTTCCGTTTTTTGCCATTTGGCAAAAAATTAATTGAAATGGAGTTATTTACGTGCCAGAGTGGGTATGCTAGATTGGAATGAGTGTGTGGTGACGTTTAGCTTGTATTGCTGTCATACAGATGACATTACAAAAAGGCGCGCAATGGCTATATATATAAGTGTGAAACTTAATCAACTCATTTATCTAGTTTCTGCGTCTCGCTCCAAATTTGAAATTCAAAATTTATTTTCCGCCTCACTCAGGAACCGTGGCACAATTTTTGTTCTAATCAGCTTGCCAGGTATACATATCATAGAAGTCAATGTCCAAACATATCTGTGTTAGCAAACTCCAAACAGACCGCTGCATTAGGCTACATCAAAGTGAATGCAACAAAAAGGCGGTAAGTTGTTTATCTGTGGGAGCTTGGCGCCCTTTTTGCGCGCCCTCTGGCGGCAGGATTATAGCAGATTGGCGCTGTCACCGGCGCATTGCCTCCAACTTTTAATTACGAGCATTGTGAACTAAGTTTAAGTCGACGACAAAAGAACTTTTTCTAATGTAACTTTGGCTGCCGGTGTCATTATTACTGAGTACTTGTTGGTCTAGTTAGTTTTTGTTTTAATAGAAATCTAGGCGGGCGGTTTTAATTTATTTATAAAGTTCAGTAGGTAGGTAAAGGCAAGGTCACAGACTTATGATTATCATGTTAACAGACCGAACATTTCCGATTTCTTTTGATGCCAAATTTACAACATAAGCAATGTAGCTTAGAAAGGGTCGAACCAAGGTTGACAACCTCTACGAATAACTGCGTAACTGCATACGTTCATAAAATTGATTGAGAAATTTAATTAAGGTCCAAAATATTAGATAGGTGACTTGAATTATAATAGAAACTAATAGAATTGTTTATTTATTTATTTATTTAATTTTAAACAATATTATTCTTTTCAAGTAACATATTAATACTAACACTCAATCCGACCCTCTCTACTGACAACTAATACATCTAAATTGTTATATTTCTTACTCGTTATCGAGTACTCAGTTGTTGCTCGAGTTGAAGTAAATTTGAAACTTGTATGAGTAATGTGTATGTACAGAGAAAAGAAAAGTATAGTGCATATGACCAAGTGACTAGAAAAAAGAGATCGTGCGTCCTTGACAAAATTTAACGTTCATATAATCTTAAGTTAGTGTTTTAGGTATCATAGTAGACAAGCAGTTTATAGCAAAAATGTGTCACAGGTCAGAAATGTATGTCCCCTACATACATATGACCTTGCTTGACGGTAAGCGGAAGCCTAGTAGGTAGTATATACCTACATAGAAGTCTTTAAAGTAAAGGTAAGTACCAAAGATTTCAATTAAGTAGATACTTACCTATCTGAAAAGATAGATGAGTGAATGCTCTCTAAAATTCAAACTAGGAACGTGCTTTTACATAACTGAACGTAGCCGTATCTAAACTTCCAATAATGTTCGTTACTGCACATTTCCGAACGCAAATTGAGCTTGTTCGTAATGTTTACACAGAAAACTGAGACACGGCCGTGCATAAATTGCAGAGCTTCGCATAATTAAAAATCAACATTTACATTCAATTCGATCTACATTACGCCACGGCTCAACCGTATTCCATGTTATTTTCTTACACGAATGTTTCTTCATCATAAATGATTGAAAAACGTATTATTTTATGCTTTAAATAACATATCAATATACATACAATTTATTTGGAATTGAAAAGTATTTTAATCTAGATTATATTTTTTATCATGATAACATTAAATTTCGAATCCTTAGATTTACGTGCACTAATAATTTCAAACGAAAATCCGGTGGGGAATCTACTGATATAAAAATGAATCCCTGTTTCCCATGGTCACGCCGCGCCGTCTCTAGAACGACTTTACCGAGTCCATTCTATTTTTAAGGGTAGTTCGAACTTGGTTTATGAACTTGTGCATTAGAATGATAGGTTGAAACTCCCGTAGCATTGTTATTAAAAATACAAGTTTTAAGTATTCCAATACTTTGTAGAAGATCAGAAAGAAAATAAGAAACTTGTGCAGATAATTGGAAATTGGAATGGCTGCATGCAACAGCTAGTATTTCATTTAAACATTTTTGTTGAATAATAGCATTTTTTTTTTTTTTTTTTTTTTTTACGTGCGGAAATCCCTTCGGATACCCCCCCGCCGGCCAGCGGGGGTGGTTATGTCGTGTCCCGACTAAAACCGCACGGTGTCCTCCCCAAGTGTCCGTTGCCGGGCACCCCGGGTAAGCCCTCGAAAGGATAACCCCAGGGTTGAAAGGATAACCCCAGGGTTGTTGAATAATAGCATTAGGTATGTTCTCATTATTTTTTACTTATCTTTACTTTAAAACTTTAAGATCATAAAGCAAGCTTGTAAAGTGTATAAGTAGCAAATTGCGTGCTGTTGTCTCTGCCCACCCTAGAGGGAGGTGGGCGTGGGTATATGTACGTATCTTTACTTTCGCATCCAGTCGATCCCAATTACAGCCTTCAGGCTGTCTCTGTCAATTTGTCGAGGGGGCGTTCCTACCTTATACTAACAGATACGCGGTTGGCACTCAAGGATAGACAGGATGAGGAACGCGCGCGAGTATGTCCAGCCGTGAACTGCAACACGCTGAATAATAGAATAAAATCTGTGATTTAGATGCTTGCTAGACTTGAGGTTTCTAGAAAAAGAAAAAATATAGTTGGTAAAACGAGGTATTTAACCTCTGACTACCCTTTAAGTAATGTATACAAAAAAAAAAAGTATTTACTTGTGTTTTCACTTTGTATTTTCTAAAAGTGAAAACAAACACATATTACTTTTTCATAGACAACAATTCGTGCCGTAGTTATAATTAGTTTCTTTCTTAACACAATAAAAACGAAAAGGAAACAATATGGCGACGAAAGTTTGGTTTTATTTGATCCGGTCAAGTTTAGAGTCGACTTGCATCTCGGACAGTTAAAAGGTAACTAATACATATTAATGATGAATATAAAAAAGTGCATAATGCATTTGATCCAGATTTAGATCGAAGTATGTCAAGAGGTTTATATAAAATATTTGTATGTGGGCTTTCGAATTGGTCCGGTGTTGCAAGGAATCAAAACATTATTGTCATTCAGGTTATTGGAAGTGAGTTTATTGACACTAACGGTTGGTAAAGCAATACGCGTTTAGAATCTATGTAGTTGTAGATTTATATTCTCTACCAGCGACCCTCCTCGGCTAGCATGGGTGCAATTTGATTTAGCGTTCTTTTTTTTCACTTTATTTTCTTCTTTTATCATTAAAGCGTAACCGTTTTTTGCTTGCACGTTATTTTGATCGATTAAGGGTAACCCAACGTAAGCCATCAAATGTCAAAACATTGAACTTCTCTAAATATACAAAATTAGATTTCTCATTCTTCGAAAGTTCTTTAGGATGTTAATGTTACTGTAGAAGCCCAAACTACGGAAAATCCTAAAATTTTCCAGTAAAACTTAAGATTTACCAACACGAGATGGTAAATGTTAGAATTTATAAAAAAGTAGCGATTTTTTTTGGGAATCAGTACATGCTGGTATTTTTAACAGTGACGGTTGGTAAATTTTGGTTTTAGGAATAAAACAATGAGTATTTCTTAATCATTTATTTCAATTAACTATCAGTCAAACCCTTGCATATTATTATGTATCATATGGGAGTCATTATTAATCATTTAGGTATGTTTAGGTACTAATCAGTTGAATCTTTACATATTAAACCTTTTTTATTTGGTATTTTTGTCATTATCACAAGTAATCTAACACGAAGGGCTATGGCGGAGGTCTCTTGTTTTATCCTATATCTATCCGTGTCGGGGTACACGGTGTTCACAAGCTCGCTTCGCTCGCCCCCGCGGAGATGTGTTTATTTTAACATTTGCAGTGTCTTTGAGGTAAGTCCTAAGATTTAACAAGTGAATGGTCGTAAAAGTTCGAAATAAACAATGATCAAAGAACGTTTCGGACTTTTACCAAATCTTAGATATTACTGGAAAACTTTAGGATTTACCGTAGTTCGGGCTTTTACACTAACATATATATTTAAAGCTTCCGTATAAAAATATCTGAATGATTTGATGATGTGGCTCAGAAAAATAAGGTGGAGACATAGACAAACGGGTCAAAGTGACTTTTATTTGATACTGCATTGATTTTAATGTGTAACAAACTAATTCTTGTTGACGTCGGCATCTAAGCTGATTGCTTGGAGTTCGAAATGTCGAATAAGATTTCGCAGCAGAAGTAGGTAAGTAATACCTTAACCGATATAACATCTATTATAATAAGTTCTCAATTCGCCTATAAGAAATTGTGTAGCTTAACACTTTCGAACAACAAACATTATTTCCAAACGATAAAGTAGAAAACTTTAACAAATCTATTTGAAGCTAAAGAAACTAACAAAGCTATAAAAGCGAAATAATAGTTATGGAAATAGTCTTTCATTTTCCACGAAAGAAAACTACGCGAAACTACCGACAATATGAATGAAACTATAATATTAGAAAAGTTTCGCCCCGGGAAATGAGAAAACGCTGTACCAACTCGTTCGTCTAATACACGTAGTTATAAACTTGTTCAATATAATATCGAGTGGCGGGTCGCGCCATCTCACTCGCTCCTGCTGCAGCGCACCAACTGCCCTCGTTTAATTGCATATTCAGCTGAATAATGCCGCCAACCACATAGATATACCTACCAGCGTCCGTCCGAACTTGCCCGTCTACATAAATATACATTATTTAATATCAGGCTCAATTTCAGTAAATAGCAATAGCCTTGGAATAGAAAAAAATAACTACGGTTTTGTTATTGAACGCAACTGGTTTGAAGACACGAGAAAACAAAAAAGGAATTTCGAAATTGGAAAGAGTAACGTCAGTCTTCGTGATGGTATCTCACTATCTTGCGTCGTCTCTCGCGATAATATAATCATTCAACAGTTTATCGATTGAGAATCGATAAAAGTTTATCGATAAAGGTTGTTGGAGAAAACGTTGCTACGGCTTTAAGAAGATTTTATGTATATGAATGAAATGCTTATAAAATTATTATTATATAGAGAAGGCTACTACATTGTGTAAGCGATTGTTATGGTAATGTTGACTGCAATAGACGGAGGAGGGATGAAATATTGGCCTCTTTTGCATAAGCACCGCGGCGTAACTCGAGTGAAACGCTTCTACGATGTGCTACGCCGCTACGAACGGAACTCGTAGCCATCTAATTGCTCATTAACTGTGACGCTAATGAAAATAAATTTGTCGTATAAATGTAAAATATAATTTTGGTACACAATAAATTCGGATCTAATTTTAGTTAACGCTTAAATCGTGATTTTACTATTATTTGTCAAATTAATGGTAGCAGAATTTAACTGCGATTATAATTTTTACATAAATGTAAATAAAATGGAAGGGGGCTGCCTGTCAAGTAAAGTTAGTTTGTTTACGGCAAAATAGAAGTGTAGTGTATTCAGGGTACATATATGCATGTCAGTTTTTACACGTTGGAATGCCTGAATAGATCTGGATGTATGTGGTATCGCTAGATTTACTTTTAAGTTCGTTCTTGGCGTATTTTTTATTTATGAAGTATAAACATTAATTACGTTTACGGGCATTAACGTGATCATGGTATATTTGAACTGCCTAATGTGTCGATCAGATTGCACTGACCGGCTCACAGACTGACTGCTTACCATGAATAAATTAATTAGTTAACATAATTTGCCAAACTTAAAATGCCAAGTTATTCTGTCATTACGATGTCCTTAAAAAATAAAATACTAGGGAGCTACCATGACTTCACTCGATCATGCATAGAAACCTTTGGCGGAAAAAAAATTACAATGAAAACCACATCGAAATCTGTTACGTAGTTTAGAAGATCTAAGCTTACATAAGGATAGAAAGCGGGGAGCGACTTTGTTTTATGCTTTATATAGAGATTAGACTTCTAGTGACCTATATATTCTCAAGTTTTGTTGTTTCTTATACATTATACACGCACTTGAAAGGTTAGAAATGTCTTAAAATAACGTGAGTCTCCTTGACCTACCAATTCGTTCGGTTGGTACGGCGAATGGCGATGAAAATATCGAGGCCGCGCTGAGCAGCAATGTGCCTAAAGATTACATAATTAATCAACTATATTACGTATATACAGGATGAATTAAAATACGCGCAACTCCATCAAACCACCTGACATGTCACCTGGCCTTGACCGATATTTTGTGAGATTGGTTTTTCTTTGAGTAAAAGAGCGGGTGTGTTAGTCAGTGGGTAAAGGTGTATTAACACCTACATTTCGCCAGCTATGTCTTTCCACGAGCTATATATTTACTTTCAGATGAAGAAAGCCCTATCCTTTAGTCGCTTTGTATATCTACGAGAAGATGTAACATGGCCAGTGAATATCACTTCAATGGTGTCATGTGGTTAACGTATAATTACTTACATTCCAAAATGAACTAGGTACGTATTTTGATGTTCTTACAACTGTTATTTTACTAGCTGACCAGCTCGACTGAAAATGTAGTACCCCCAGAGTCAAGTTATAAGAGTAGCGTAGATCAGGTAAGGAAGGAAGGCACCCTTCCTTCCCTTTTTCCATGTTTTCTCCACTTCCACTGAAAGTCACACCCCTGGTGTTACACACGTTTATGCTTCACATTGAACGCACAACATGAGATAGGCTCTGTTCTATTCCTCAGAGTGTGTCATAACGATATCAGATCATATTCTTTGAAAGAAAAACAAGAAATTAAAAACTCAACCTGTGTATATGTCGTATTAAAGCTTTTTACTTATTCCATGATTGACATTCCCTTTTATGTACAGTTACGTACAGCGATTAAACTTACTGAAATCTAACGAATTTATATTACATACGTTATGTACATAAGTAACACACGTTACACATAAAATATATTACATACGTTCACTGTACGTAAAGTTTAGGAGTGGAACTCCTTGCCGGAGTCAGTGTTTCCGGAAAACTATAACCTGGGAATATCCTTCATTCTTTCCATCCGCAGCAGATGAGATACTGGTCTAAAGTGAATCTCAAAAAACATACATTTTCACATTGAAATTCATCAATAAATTATAGCATTGATTAACCTAAGTATTTTTGTAATTGTCAGAGAACGAATTTTCATTTTATCATTAACATTTTATGAAAGGTTTTAGAGCTAAGGTTATCTCTAATAACCTATTTCGACTCTTGCATTTACTTACTATTGTTAATTTTCATCATCTGAGCGCTAATTACGATTGCACCCAGAGCTTGCCCTCTGGAGCCTGGGGCCCTCTCTCTTACTCCGAGTTGGTTTTATCTTGACTTATGCAGGAACGACTGCCCTCCAACCCCCCAATGCCCGGGCCGAAAGCATACGCCAGAGCCTCGTCCGTCAATCAGCAGGCGTACTGACTTGCAGGTTATGTTACCTTGGGCACCGAAGGCCTTGGTGGGGGCCCTCACACCCTACACTCTTACTGTTCTTCTACTATGAGAAACTATGGAAAAAATGGTGTTTATAATTTTGTTTGAATGTATTGGGTTTGAAATAGTTATTCTCTACATCACCTGGTATGTATGTATGTAGAACAGGAGAATGGCCTAAGTCCGCCTGTGTACACGTGTGCATGTAGTTTTATAGAAAAAATAAATACATTGAAATGAACTTTTATCGCTGACTGTACAAAAATGACGTGACAATGTCCAAACATATCATTATAGTGCTGCGAACGTCAGATGCAGCAATTAGGAAATGACCAGCCTATTATATAATGTTTTTTTAATAGGTACTACATAAATATACCTATTCTCGCCTGCATGGGTTACACCTACGTCTCAGATGGGTTAGGTAGAGGTGTATTAACCCTCATACAATTAAATGTTTTAACTACACGTAATAGGGAGCAGGCCTATTATCATCGACTATTTTTTACACAAATCCTATCAACGAGTTTTAGGAGATTTTACGCGAGATTATTGAGTTATACTATACGAACTGAAGAGGAACACGGATTCTGCTCAGTGATTGAGTCTACGACCACTTTGCTTGATACTCTCTTCGTACGGCGGGTCGAGGCCGGAGCCCCCGGTCACCCGCTGTCTCGAACTGTCCTCCAACCAATTGTTTTTTTCCTATTCTCTCTATTTGAAATTTTTAAACAATTTTATTTTAATACCGCTGACGTATGATAGCCAGGCAACTAACTATAGTGTTCGACGGAGTCCGAACACTACAGTACTTACGTAAAATGTTGTAGTGAAATATGCAACAAATGTTAGTTGAACGAATCGCGTGCAAAAACTACTCACTAGAAGCCATCTAGCGTTATCAATGTAAATTTTGGGTTAGATAACTAATTTGTTTCACTGCTGCAGCAAACTAAGTTTTATCTCGTACTAATTGAATTTAGAAGAATTTTATTCTGAATAGTTCTCTAGTATATAGGACGACATATGAACTAGGTTTCTAACATATATTGCTAATTACGTTTACATCAGTTGAATATATAACGTTGTAACCACCGAATGTGTTACTCAAGGACATCCTTATCTAAAAAACAAACAACAGTATGAGGAAAAAAAACAGAATCTAATTCATTACCAACAAAGATTGCCGTCTTTACTGGATATTTAAAATAATTCACTTAATTTCTATTGTTTAACAGCTTATTGTTGACTTATAAAATACTATTAGCAAAGTTTTACACTTCTTAAAGAACTTCATTATAACTTAAGAAACTAAGTTAAAGAATTTCATAAGCGCGACTGTTATCGTATCTTATAATGCTTTCTTTTTATAAAAGACTTGTAAAACAACCTATTAAAGCTCAAGCTCATCTCAGCGTATATCTAAAATTTGTAATTTGTTTATCAAATGTCTGCTATATACGTATAGTGAGATGTGTATGGGGAGAGCGCGGGTGGCGCGGGCGGGGTGCCGGGGGGCGGGTGCCGCGCTTGCCGCGCTCGTTCCGTCACACGGGCAGCAGTCACGTGCGACGACGCCGGCTTACAACGCGTTTTACGTAACATATCGATTCCCGCTGCAGCTATCGATCGCCGATCGGCTGATGTACATCACTATAAATCAGTTTCCCGCGCAAATTTGATTTTGGAATTTTTCCGTGCGCGCCGCGTGTGTTGTGTTTTTATTTTTTTTTATTTTGTGGACGGGCCTTGGATTTTTCGTTCGAACCTAAGGTTCTCGGAAGAGTTTAAAGGTAAGTCTTACTGATTGTTAAGTTTGTATTTAATAAATAAAGTGTACAATGGGAAAATAAAACCGGTTCGATTGCGCTAAATCGCTTTAGTTAAGAGGTCAATACTCCGGGTGGCACGCGAGCAAGACGCTACGACGAATGTGGAACGGTGCTCGTGGTGGTCTGCTTCCAGTCGATCATACCATGACGGACGTCTTATGCACAATCAATGTAATATTATAAATACTTATTTAACACCATGAGCTCAACATCTAAGTGTGAAGTTTTCCGACACTTTTTTCATATTGTTACTATTTTCATTAGTGGTAGTAATAGATATTTTACCAAAAATGCTACTTACTGAAATTCTATTCATATAAATGTGATGATTGTAAGCGTTTGATTTAATAATTTAATGCTAAAAATATAGTAACCTCCAAATATGAGAATTTTTTATATTTTTATATTACGGTGTGCGTGTGTATGTCACTGAACTCCTCCTAGACGGCTGGACCGATTTTGATGAAATTTTTTGTGTGTGTTCAAGGGGATTCGAGGATTGTTTAGATTCACAATTTGGTCCACAAAAAATTAAGGTTCCGCGCAAAAGAACTAAAACCATAAAAATCGAAATCCACGCGGATGAAGTCGCGGGCACCATTTGATATAATATTATAAACTTATTTTAATCAAATACTAATGGTAGAATCAATAAAAATAAAACCGGCCAAGTGCGAGTCGGACTCGCGCACGAATGGTTCCGTTATATATACAATGATATTACATTTTATAAATAAAATACAACAAGTTAAGGAGGCCTCCCTTAATTTATTTTATTTTATTTTAACTATTTATTTTTGAAGTGAATATATAACTATATATTCTGTGAATATTTTTTTCGTGGCTATATAAAAAAAAATATTTCGTACGTCGTAACACATGACATTATTAATATTATATAATATTTATTCAACGTTACGCTTAGAGTAGGTATAATGTATAGTCTAAAGAGTTGACGTCAATCTACCTTCGTCCAGCAAGACTCCTAATCAATCTAATGTATTGACATTTTTGACGTTTCATTTAGGCTCTGTATGTTTTTTAACCTACGACACAAAACCGACGGGGGGTATAAGTTTGACGTGTCTGTGTGTGTTTCTGTCTGTGGCATTGTAGCTCCTGAACGAATGAACCGATTTTGATGTGGATTTTTTTGTTCAAAAGTCGATGATCGAGATGGTTCTTAGCTAAAAATTATTTCTGTTTTGTAGGAAGAAAGCTCGTTTTGATGACGATAGGTATTTAATTTAATATGATTACTAGGGACACACCCCGGTTTGTAAAAATATATTTAGAATGACTTACCTAAAACCTAAAAAAACTAAATGACAGTAAAAACCGTATTGAAATCCGTTATGTAGTTTAGAAGAATTAACCGAGAAACAGACAGAAACGTAAGTGACCTTAGTTGACGTTAGTTTATTGTAATGATTGCTAAAAGACTCTTTTTTAATATGTAGTCATATAACTTCGAAGATATATGAATCTACTGTCTAATAGATCCTGTACCAAGTTCAAAACTACCGCCAAAAAGCAATAAAAAGAAGAATACAGACTTTACATCTGAGTTTCTACTTGAAAACAATCTCATCATCATCTTAAATGTGTTTCCAGTCGCTTCCGACGCTTTCACCTTATAACCCGGGGTCTGCTTACTCCTTCTCCTCCTTTTATATTGGCTTATACAGCTTTTATGAGAGCGTCTAAACTTCCAACACCGATTGGATAACCTGCGTGAGCGACTCGTCAATCGTCCGTCAATAAGCAAATGTACCGGCTTTCAGGTAATGTTTGCTTGGTAACCAAAAATCTTAGTAGTTCCCTATATAATAATTTCCAAGATTTATTAAATATCCTGTCCAATACACTTCCTGTACCAAGTAATACAAAAAAAGAATATTGACTCTACATTTGAGTTTCTTCTTGACAACAACATAACTCCACGTTACGGGGCCATTCGGTTGTAATGTTTATTTAACCCACTTTAATGTGTACAATGACGGCTATTTCGCCATAAATCTTCATAAAAAAACAATTCATTCTACGCTTCAACGAGAAAATTCGTATCTTTTCATAATTTTTATCGAAGTATTTATTTCTAGCGTAATACGGAAAGGTTTTAATAACCATTATTATTTGTCTAGATGTCGATTATTGCAGACACGGAAAACACACCGCTTTTCACTTAATTATTTTATCTCTGAAGGGGTATATGAGTACACGCATTTCATCAATTATTTTCGGTCATACTTAGTAGGGGGTTAGATTATTGGCATACCGTGTGCTTTATCACTCCAGGCTTCATTATCAATGCGCCAGACAGTATAATTGACCCGGAAACTGAACCCAGTATAGAGCATAGCATTCGCTATTCGCATTGCAATCAGATACGGAAAAAATCGTAGGTTAAGAGTATTATCTACTTGTCCAGGTCCAAGCTTACTTTTTCACAATATTTCATTACCATCGCTTTAGACGTTTAGTCATATATAAACTTAACCAATCGGAATCAGTTGCGATCGGTCGGAATCACTTGTGCATTTTACATACAATATCGTATTTTTTATCATAGCCAATAACAATAGATACATATATAATTTGATTATTATTGCGGTTTATAGAACCTTGATAACTGCCTCTGGTTTACAATACCGGAAATTCAAATGAACTTGATTATATAATGTTGTGTTGTGACATTCTTCCGTAGTCGTCCTATATTATAGGCACATATTATGTAATTTTGGCAATAATTAAACACTAACATAGTATATCAATTAAATAAGTTACTATCATGAGGCAACATAATGAGACGAGATGACGGTTACTCTGTAAAAACTGTCTAAGACATCCCCACGAAGCGCCTGGAAAGAGGAAGACCTCCCACTACATGGTGGTCCACTATTCACAGGGAAATGAAAGCGCTGAACCTAATTTCTGAAAAAAACCCAGAACAAGGTCCTTGTGCCGCCGCTGTACAAGAAGCCCCGACCGCAGATAGATATTTCACTAAGGGATTGAATAAAAATGTAAAAAGATTTATCATTACTCGGCCTTTTTAAAAGATTATTTATAAACTGTTATCAAAAAATATTTACAACTATGCGTGCGTAACGTTATCTTGGAAACGTAACGTGTTTCCGGCTATATTTTCTCTTTGCGTCACGTTTAACCATTCAAACATATTAGAAAACTGTGACTGCGTAGCTCTTGTTCAGGTATTTCCGTTCTAAAATAGTTACTGTTTACTTTTCCATCGCAACGGCAAGATGAATCACCAACGCTCAATGTTAAAAACAAATTGGACATCACTAAATGTAATCTATAGTCATTTCAATACGAGATAAGATAAAAATATCCATTTAAGCCGCCCAAACGTTTAACATTTTTACAACCTAACCTCTCAGTCCTCGTCTGATTCATTCCTCTCCCTTATCTCGTAGTATCGTGTTGTGAAGTTTACACAGTATACTCAATTTAGATTGTGTACCTACCGATAACGCGTTATCTTCTGTCCCCGTTTCAGATTTGCTCAATTAAATATATATATATATATTTATATATATCGTAGCGATGTTCTTGACTTGACCCCAGAAACGTCGTAAAAACGCCTGATAGCGTTCTAAAATTAAAATAAAACTTCCCGCGTGGGGTATACGGACTTTTTAAAAGCATGTTGGTTTCCAAACAGCTAGGTATGCAGTGCTACCACACGAAGTTAGTGACTAGCGACATGTTGGTAGTATTATGCGTAGCAAATGACAAATAAAAATTTAGGTCACTCTCGCATTGGCTAGCCTCGATTCATTGAGAGCTCGTGCCGACCGTGCGTTGTCGGGTCGATGTTTGATAGTGTTGTAAATAAAAACACGTGGTTGCATCGCATCTGGCCGAGCGTAGATAACCCACTCAATTCTAGGAAACAAAACGTTTCACTACGAACCACGTACATTTTGTTTCCATTCACAACGCGCAATTAGCATTCATTGACGGCTATATTCGCGGACATTTAAAATGATGCTCCATTCATAAATGTTTGTTAATTTAACATTTACGAATTGAGTTTCTTGGGTAAACTTCGTAATATTCATATATTCGTAAAGAAGCAATCAGGAAATGATAATTAAACTCATAAATTGTGGAGCGAAGGACAAAATGTTTCTAGCAAAGACGAAAGACAAGCAGTTAATAATAAAAATTGTGTCACAGTTTGGAGGTGGGGACATGGATGCGGAGGCGAAAATATAAAAATAGATAAATAAAAAAACGTGATCATTTACCTAAATCAAATGAAAATGGGTAAAAAAAGATTGAAATAGTTTTATCTATCACTTTGCACAAATGACAGGAAAATTTCATAAAATACGTCTACAATTTCGCGCCTCTACAGATGACAACCTTCATGAAAAACGAACACTGAATTCAATTGTCCCTAATTTAATAAATAAGTTACCTAGGCAAAATGCCTGATTGCATTATGGGCAATATTGCGCCAGTTAAAAAATACCGTTTGAATAACTATACATCTGGATTATGACATTTTTACAATTACTCAATAAATTAAATTACCTTATTAATACATTAAAAAATAATTTATTAAATAACACGTTATAACCAAAAAGAAAATAATTTTACAATTTATTATACAATTTGTATATAGTTTAAGTAGTGCATAGATATTAATGTATTCCGTTATATCACAACAACCTTAGTTGTTGTGAACCTAGTGTACGAATAAATATTTATAGTTTTTGTACTACAATGTATAACATAAATGTATTTTTTCTGTTGAATAAATAAAAAAAGACGTTAAACGTCAATGACGTAAATCCACTTCAAAAAGTAAGAGGTTCTGTGTTCTGCATCTGTTTTTTTATTCTTTTCTTTCGTGCAGCCGTTCTATTAGTCTCATAAAAGTCTTTAGTTCCTACTTTTAAACGAATATTTCACAGCTATCACGGTCAGCGATCACGTGTGTTTTTATAAACGAATCATTTTAATAAGCCTGTATTTATAAAACAAACTACAAAAGCTGTCTGCGGACAAGCGGTCGCATAAAAAGTGAAAATCAATATTGTCGGCAACCGCCGCGGCAGGAGTCTGGATAATTGGAAAATTCTCTGTACGCTGAGAGCCATAAATTTTCACTTTTGTCAACGCCGAACGTTTTCCGTGTTGCATCACGGATTATGTATTCAAATAAAATGATTTTTTACAGGTAATTAAGTGGCTAATTGATGTCATTTGTGGTCATTGGGAATTGCATTACGAATATTTTGAGTGGTAGAGCACGAGTCGAGCTCTATTTTTATCTTAAACAAGAAGAGTCACTGTCTCAGTAAAATACTTTAGATGTATTTTGCATGTTGTATGGAGACAATAAGAGTAGTAGTGGGGGGGTAAATCCCAACAAAATTTTTGGGCCCACGTCAACCTCAGCTGCTGATAACCACGAGTCTCTTGCAAAGGCTTTCCTGTCGGAGTTGGAGTGTCGGCCGGCAGTCGCTCCCGCAAAAGCTAAAAGTCGTTGTTGTGTCTGAGTAACAAGCAAACTGAGTCTAGCATTTTATTAGTGGAAGAACATTAGTAAGGATTGACCTCCGCATTGAAAACATTTGATGCAAAGTATTGTTATTTTCTAAAATATTCTATTTATGCAATCGACAATAGCAGTCCTTCGTATCTTTCTATTTAATTTCCCTGTTATAATTTTTTTCTTACCGTCACATGACGTTCAAACCATTTTGGCTGACATATTGGGTCATGGACTTACCTCACAGTCGAGCTGGCATCGTGGCAAACGTACGTTATTACGACTATTTTAACGCAGTCTTCTAGTTCATCATCGTTGCATTGTACTAGTGCTATTCTGTATAAGCATTCAGATGACGAGGCTCACTCTGAGGAGATAACTCGCTTCGAATGTTTTCGGGAAGCGGGTGTACAGGACCCTGCCAACATCCTTGAGACCCAAGCGAACCTCACTTGCACTAGCAAGTCGGTGCTCGTTCTACACAATGGTCAAGGCTGTGGCGCAGGCTTCCTCCTCAGAGTTGGAAGGTCAGACGGTAGTCTCTCCCAGAGAAACTGACATACCAATCTAAAACAATAAGCGGGCCTTGGGCTCCAAAGTACAAACTTTATAAGCAACTGAGAAATTGCTGTGATGATGGATTCGGGGAGCTCAACATAAGAGCTATTAACCCAATCACAAAAGGCCACCTCGGCCGGTCGAAGAGCACAAAGCGAGCTAAGATATAAGTACAAATGCTCTCCGAATATACCCTTTTCTACGTGTGGAAACCCCCACGAGCTCCACTCCATCGGTGCCAACAATGATGCCACACGTTGTACTCCCCGGATAAGCCCTCGAAAGGATAACCCCAGGTTTCCCTTCTTACATTACCGTCTTATAGTGTTCGGGCTCTATCAAGATCTTCGAAGCTGATGCCAACCGGAACTGCAAGCTGGTTAACCTCCTGATTGATAGGCGAGCTCTGGCGCAGAGCCTCCTCCTCTTAGGGTTGCCGAGTCAGATGGCAGTCGAATTCGTAAAAGCCAACCAAACCAAAATATGGAAAGGAAAAGTACGAGAGTAGATCCGCGTTCTAAAATGTAAGCTTTGGATGTAATAATGGCACTTGGATAAATTGTTTTCATATATACACACCGATGTATGTATATGTGATGTATGGACACTATTGACAGGTCAAGCGTACCCACCTTTCCTTGTAACGTCCTCGATCTGATTAACATACGTACGCCTTGGTCGAGTTTACCTTTACCGGGTCGCCCATTCACCTTCGCCTCATAAATCTGGAGGCTTAGACAAAGTCACATTCTATTGGCTATAACGCCAGTGGAAAAGTTGGAAATGTATGTGAGTGGCATTTTTTGTCGATATGTGTGTAACAAATTATGTCCCTCCCATACTATTCGGACTTTTGCGAATTCGCTTTGAAAGGATTCCACAAATAGAATGACACTTCCTTTACAGGGCGTGTAGATAACGTAAACATTCTACTAGTGGAATCGCTTCGAAGCGAACCTTCAAAAGTTCGAAATGTATGGTAGAGGCATTATTTGTCGATATGTCACGTGTTCTAAATAATGTCACTCCCATACATTTCGGACTTTTGACGTTTCGCTTCGAAACCCTTGCCCTTGGAAACTGGCCCCTTTCGAGGCATGCCTAGTTCCTAGTTCCTCAAGGGCCAGAACCCATGCTAGGACGCCCATGCCATGGTGAAGCCCGTGAAGGATTCCACACGTTTAACAAAAAAAAAGACCCCCAGACCTTGCGTGGTCAATCTTCTTTCGTCCATCTTCTCGGTTTTAGCCACTCCAAAAGATATCCAGCTGTAGACTGCTATAGAGAGAATGCTTTACAAAACCGAAACGTCCCGATCTGAGCCGAACGCTCACTCTTCTTCTTGACATGCCAAATTAAAAGCTATGTCTGTATCCACCCTGTAAGTTTAAATATAAATTCATCATTTTTATTCTATCATATATAACCTACTATCCTAGTATAATATTGTAAATATGTATCGATCGTAAATATGTATAAATAACGTTTTAAGTTTTATAAGTGCATAGGGCTTTTAACAGTGGATATAAATTTTAATTCTGGACGTTTTCACGACCGCCTTAATTGACTTTACGAGTCATATCAACTGCAATTAGTGTTTTTGGGGCTGCCACCTTTATACGTTAATTCTACTTTTGATATATATTCGCAGTCTGTAGTTGGCTGACTGTTGTTGAACTTTTAGTCGGCAATACCTGTGCATAATTGCTTCACTGAAAATATTGTGTTATATCTAAATACCCTTATATTAAACTAAGATATAATATGATGAATTCAAAGTACTAGTGCACATTGGCGTTCGAAATTCGACTGTATTTTTTTCTCTTATTCTAAATGATAATGAGCGGGGGGGTATCCGAGGGGATTTCCGCACTAAAAAAAAAAAGATTATTTTACCAACGAGTATCGTACAAATATTACAAATGTGAAAGTTTGTAAAGATTTAGATCGGAAAAAGAGAACATCTAGAACGGGACTTGAACCCGCGACCAGTCCCTTACAGGGAGAATGCCCTGACCAGCTGAGCTAGACACGTCCCAGATATTCGAAATTTTCCGATATGTTATATACGTCTTAGGCTGGATCGCAAGAATTACGGTAGATGGCTCCAGCGTCGCTCGTTCAAGTCCCGTTCTAGATGTTCTCTTTTTCCGATCTAAATCTTTAAAAAAAGTAAGCATACAAAATGCTTAAAAATTTAATTGAGTTTGTAAAGATGTTTGGATGTTTATTACTCAATTATGCTCAAACGACTGAACGGGTCTAGCTGGAAATTGGTACAGGGATTGATAGTATAGTATATCCCCGGAACGGGATCAATATTCCACACGGGCAGAGCCGCAGGCAACAGCTAGTAATAAGATAATATGTTGGGATTCTAGTTAAGACAGAACTTGTAGGCAAATCATGGATAATTGTGAACTTTATTGTAATTATAATATTTTAAATATAGGCACACACACATGGTGCGAGGGATATGCTCTATGGGCAAACTTACACCCCGGCGTTTGTAGACCCGAGACGGCGTGCGGTTTTAGTCGGTTCAAGCCCGACATAACCGCCCCCGCTGGCCGGCGGGGGGTATCCGAAGGGATTTCCGCACGATAAAAAAAAAAAAGGCATACACACATGAAAATGGTATTATTTGCAAAATAAATGTATGATGATAATTTCGAAAAACGACCACGTTTGTTTATTTTTAATCGACTTTTCACGAGACATAAAGGTCTGATACCAGTTGACCTAGAACATCGAGTTAAATTCAGACCAGAATGATATATTATATTCTGGTCATAAAATTCAGACATATTTTATGTACCACAGACATTTACGAGCGTTTGAGGGTCTATAAACTGGTAGTTACTATAGACTAAGGGTAAAATGGTTCCTATGTATTTTATATAACATATTTTGGTTATGTCGGACTCGAATAAACCAAAACCGCACGCCCGTCTCGCGTCTCTAATGTAAGATCACCTGAACTTATTCCGTGAATGTCTCCTTAGACCCCGGCATTAAGGACCCGGGACGTTGTGACGTTTTGGTCGGTTCGAGTTTGGCATAAGCACGGTATGAGACGGCATTTCCGTCGATTATGACCGGCGACGTCATACCTTGCGTGGCTTTAATTTTTTTTTTTAAATTGATGCATATTTTATGAAATTATCGTATTATTTAGTACTAACACAATGGAGCGTGAATAATGGTAATAAAAAAAAATCAAAAAAGAAAATTACCGATGGAAGAAAAAAATCGCTCATAATGCTATCTTCAGTACTATCGCTTGTCTTCGTTTTCGGGAGCGGTTTCCTAGCACCCGGTATAGCCTATGTCCATCGTTGTTAATGTAGCTTTTCAATGGTGATAGAATTTTTCCAATAAGTGCAGTGGTTCCGTAAATCACGCTTTGGGGTAATGGGGGGTACAACAGTCACAAAATATGGCCTCTCTTTATAATATTTGTTGTTGTTTGTATAGAAAATTGGCGATAGCCCAGTGGCGTACGTAACGGACTGCTGAGACGAGGTCTCCAGTTCGATCCCCAGTCGCCCCGGGCACACACCTCTGACTTTTCGTAGTGATGTGTGCATTAATGTTTATTAATGTTGTGTGTTTAATTGTTAATGTTAATTATCGCTCGCATAATAATTTGCCCGGTAGATGGCAATAGGCTCGCCCCCTATTACATTGGGACCTTAACATAACTGGCGAATCGTGAGTGTGTGATACACCTCTGCCTACCCCTTCGGGGATAAAGGCGTGAAGTTATGTTATGTTAATATTTGCTCGCCCTGGCTTCGCCGCGGTGCAATTGTCACGGTTCCTGAGTGATAATGAATTTTTCTACTTTTCAGACTACTCTCGCAAGTCTGCTGAAAGAGATTTCTTAAAGAAATATGCAGGGTAAGATAGTGGAATAAGTACCTTTTTTTTTTTTTTTTTATCGTGCGGAAATCCCTTCGGATACCCCCCCGCCGGCCAGCGGGGGCGGTTATGTCGGGCTTGCACCGACTAAATCCGCACGCCGTCTCGGGTCTTCAGACGCCGGGGTGTAAGGTTACCCATAGAGCATATCCCTCGCACCCCGGCTGACCCTGGGCCATCTCACCACTAACAGCATCGCTCATCCTGTCTCCTCTGAAAGCAGAGGAGTACGGAGAGCGATGTGTTCCCGCCACGTTGGGTATTGGCCGACGATCAATGCCAACCCTATGAAGGGGTGAAGGGGAAGCCATTGACCGCCGCCCAGGGTGTACCGGCCGCTCCGATTCCGTTCCCCCCGGACTGCAGCGGGATCGGAATCGGAGCGACACTCGAGGAGGTTACTCAACTCACACCCCTGGAATAAGTACCTACTTACTACTTTGTCCACTATTTTTATGGTTGATTATGTGAATACATAACCTATCTCTATGGCTATAGTGCGCTTTTTTGTAATTTCATCTGTATGACCACTACAAAAAGTTAGTGGTCAGATTATGGTCTTAAATCGATACCAATTATTTTGTTTCTTACAACCAGTCTAGCAGTATTAGAAGTTATTGCTTCACTGATATAATAACACATAACCCCGAATTCTGTTTTAAGTCAGTCAAGGTTTGTCAAGGTCCTTTTTTTGTCGTTTTTTTCGTGCATCCAGGAATCCCCCCCGATAACCCCCCGCCGCCGGCCAGCAGAGTTGGTTATGTTGGATTGGAAACGACTAAAACCGTAAAACCGCACGCCGTCTCAGGTCTTCGGACTTCAGGGTGTAAATAAGGCATTTCCCTGGCACCCCGGCTCAAATCTGTCAAGGTGCCTACAATTCGATAGTTTAGAACACAAACATGCTAACATCGAGTCATTTAAATATACAATTCAATCAGCTGATATCAAACAAAGCAAACAAACGGATAGTACAAGCTGTTTTTATATGCAACGTAATGTGAATTGGCCAGACCGCGTGGCGTTATAGCACACAGGCGGTCCGTCGACGTATTCCATTCATGTAACCGGTGTTGCTACAACATAAAAACAAATACGTAGATACTGTTTGTTGCTTTGTTAATTTTTATCTAGCAATACCGGCTAGCCTTGGAGAGGTTTGATTAGCTGATAAACTGATGTGTAGACGTCTGCGAATGTTTTTTTTTTCATACCACTCAGGTAAATATTTTGTATACTTATTAGGATATAAGTGTATGGGGGAGCCTATCCCACCATAAGCTAACGTGACATGCCAGCCGGTACACCTGGTGAAGAAAAGGACGAGAATCTGGCGCAGGCTTCCTTCTCGGGGTTGGGAGGTCAAACGTCACTCCAGCAAAAGCCAAAAGTAGACCAGGTAGTCCTTTTGGCGTTATTTCATTTAAATTGAACTAAACGTAAGTAATTGCTGAAATCTAGCCAAAAACCGACATATTATAAACGGTATTTCTCAGTGAAAGGAAAATCTATCGGCAACGGTGAAATTTCACAGATATATCGAAAAAAGAACCATCAAATTGAATAATCGACCCACTTTCCCATTAACGAGTTGCACTGAATTTTATTAATCAGCTTCTGCCCATGTTTTTGTCTGCGTTAATTTCTCGGGTTAGATAGAAATGAAAAAATGACATCTATCGGATTTATCGTATGTCCTACTAAGACTTTCGGGAGCCAGAAGAGGCTCTGGCTTTGGTTTACTCTAGAGGTAGGGGGTCAGATGGTAGTCGCTCCCGTAAAGACCAAGATAAGCAACATCAGAATGAGAATTCATAGGAGAATGGACCCTGGGTTACAGAGTATAAGCTTTATTTTAAGATGACCTCTGTGGCGTAGCAGTAGTGCATTCGACTGCTAAGCCAAAAAAAGTCTCGTGTTTCTATGTATAATATGTATTTATTTACAAAAAATACAATTTAAAATGTTTATCCGCATTCTAGGACCCATATGACAAGCTCTGCTTTGTTTGGGTCTAGATGGCGTTGTCTACTTTGTCCTACAATATTTATTTATTTTCAACCCGGATTAATATAGTAACATCTTCTGTGTTCCTATATTACAGATTGTAATAGGTACCTAGCCAACCTTACTACAACATATACAGAATCTACACCAACAATAAAAAATTGCGACTCATAATTAATTTAATAACAAGTTTGTACTAACAAGACTAAAAGGGTTTACGTAAGTGCTAAAAATAAAATTATCCTACAGTTCTCAAAAACTTTATCATTTGACGCTACGCAAACGCAAACTTTAACAGTACAAACGATCAAACAGCAATTCTGAATGTTGTTTACAAACAGAGCCAAATGCCTTCATTCACGGTCCCACAACGCCCTTCTCATATTTCTCGACGAAACCCCCGGGATCCGTCGCGAAGACAGCCGCAAGATATCCACATCCCGCCCTTGAACTTAAAACGTCACACGCCGATAACGGGGGCGTCTACCTCCTTATAGAAAACAGATTTATTTCCCAGCCTATTTTCGTCCGGTTTCAAAACGAATCTACGTTTCCGTACCAACTTTCAACAGATAAGCTTAACGAAACTGAACGTCTATATAAGCGGCCTATGTAACTCACAATAGCAGCGCGGAGAAAATTGTACAGCGTTTTGAATGGCCAATTCCGCGAAGTAAAAATATAAAATTAAACTAGCAATAGTCTAGCTGGAGTCTAGAGGCAATAAAAACATCGTTAAACCGTGAACGTGAGAACTTTCCCTGTGTTTACAGTGTGGTGTTCGTGCAAAAGACTGGCAAAGCCGGGTGCCAAGACCCGGTAAAATATATCCAGTCGCCGGGGAATACGCGTAGACGGGAGGCAGACGGTCCTTGAACTTTACCCGTGTACCCGGCCGGTAATAGAGCGGTTGAATGTGCGTGAAACTATGCGTAAGGCACTCGTCACACGGCGTTTACACAAATTCCCTCCCCGCCTTCATCCATCTTTTGAACGTAACAAAATAAATACACCGATACATTAGTATTCTGTTTGGGTTCATTTTTCTTCAAGGAGGTTTGAATGTTGAAACGCCATAATTATGGTGAGGCGATGTCATTGTTAGAGGACAGATATTTGCTTTTGTTTTGTTAATTTGTAGTGGATTGTAGAATGATTATAATTTTGCGGCCTCTTACTTAGTTCGCAATGATCTCTATAGGAATACATACCTACTTAGATAGGAATGTGAATGATAATAATGTTAATGGTAGTGATGTATTTAAATATTCTAGAATATATTATTACATCTAGACCCAAATTACACACACTAACATACACACGTACGTAGATACATTTTGTTACGTATGTACGAAGATACAGTTTGTCAATATTATTATACTGGAAACACTCAAATCAAAATAGCTCAGTGATTAGTATTTTATAAAAAAAATACTAGATAACATTCTTATATTGGAATAACTTCAGAATACCAATCGCAGCAATTTAAATTAAGTACATATATTTCTTTCCTTAGGTCAAAACGTAACCCAAAAAATCAAGAATTCAAAAAGAGAAAATCAAAAATTCATATTTACAGCCAGTTTAGCAAGGCAATAGGTTAAAGCCTTTGAGAAATGAGTCTGACAATTTAAACGTTATTTTGCAGTTGGACGTTTCAATCGTTCCGCGCACATGAGAAATGGCCATCCTTGTAAGGCCAGGATAACCGTCTGCTGAGTCTTATTCACCGACTCGGTACCGATCGGTACTTTAGGTTTAACCGCAAATGTGCTATCTTTACGTCACTTCCTTTTTATCCTTAATCTTACCTACAATGTGTTCAACGATGAACTTATACTTTGGGCTATCGAATTTCAACAGAATTTTTCATGGGAATATATTAATACTAGCTGACCAGTGCTGCCTTCATACGAGAAACTCTGGTAAGTCCTACAATCTGATTGTTGCAACACCTACCAGGTTCAAGCTATGTCTATTGCTTTCGTACAATTATAAACTGCCTACAAGTTGACGAAGTTTTATCGCAATCAGACGAACGATACGACCGCGCTTCAAATACGAACAAACAAACATATTTATTTATATATATTTCGGTTAGCATTTTAACTCACCCAATTGAAATCAACATACGTCAGTTTTTAAATCTTTCAAAAATGTACATACATACCTTTTTTTTTTTTTTTTTTTTTTTTTTATCGTGCGGAAATCCCTTCGGATACCCCCCACAATTCTAAATTCAATGCTACTATACATAATTAATCATAGTTCAAATACCAAAGAAACTCGCCAACATCCCGGACCTAGGGCAAGATAACGAACGGTTATACCCGGCTTAGATCCGTCTCGGGCGGGTCACTTCACCCGGGCGGACGATGACCCCGCACCAGCCGGGTATCGACCTCAAATTAATTGTAACTTTAGGATTTTGCTCGACTTTGTGGTTCAAGTTGTAATCATAAAGTTTGTCAATTATTATTTGAGTAAGTGGTACTTTTGTTAGTGAGTACAGTCATGCCACGAGATTACCCGGAAAGTAGAATGCAAGGAAATATCTCTGATGGATACGCTACTGTTCATCCGACCGTAAACATACAGCCCCTCAAATCAATCAGCTTATTGCAATCAACGGCTAGACATAGGCATCACCTAATGTTCGCCGGTTGTGATGTTTAATAACACCCTTTCATCCTCCGCTTTCTGAATCCATTTCATCCCACCATTTTCAGGTAGTCAGTCCATTATTCCATTACCATCAAGAGGGTCTCATGCTTGTATGCTAGATTGGCTGCATAAATACATTTAAAGCTTAGTCTCAGAGGAAATAGGTTAACCCTCCAGTACTCTCGCAAAATGAACTTATTCTAATTCATAACCAAGTCTCATAGACCACACTAACAAGAAAGTGATAGGCCGAAAATTATTATTTAAGTAACTACAATGTGCACATTCGTATGGAATAATTGCCTTAGCTAAGTTATTTTTGTGATATTCTCATCCATAAAAAATAATCCACAGTTTCATAGACAACACTAACGTTTTTAGCATAGTGAAGTGTTAGTGCGGTCTATGAATCTCGACCGTAGAGTTTCTATTCAGCATTGGATTACCCATAACCGTCATAATGATTATAACGCATTAGAAAGTCAGTATTCCAACGATTCACAATCGTTAGTAGTTATTAATAAGACGCAGTTGAAACATTTGTCAAGAAGTACCTAATCTATTTATGCGTAATAGTTTTAAACATTTGTCGTAGGTATTAGACAGGACGTCACGCGATATGACCTCAAATGGCATATTGTTTTTCTGCTACTCTTTTTGAAATTTGCGTAAAGCGATGAATGGAAAGATGATGTGGTCGACGATGGAGCAGGCTTGTCTAGAAGCAACCTATTCACTATAGGCTTGTAGATTACCAGATTATAGCTTTCCGAAAATACAGGCAGGGCATTCCTATCCATAGCAGTACCTATAATGAACGTTTTGCTAAAGCGCTTCGTGTGTTTGAGCGGAATATCCACCGTATATCGATGGCGCATCGCTATACGTCTGGTCGTTCGGTGATGGAAAGCGCTTGGAGGAATCAGGTTATGCAACCCCAGCGCATCCGATAAAACACCGAAAGGTTAGAAACTCTGTGTCGATATTCCAGGCTCTGAAGCCTAACCTCGACCAGCGCATCTTCTTGATGAGCCTCTTGGCTCGCCTCTCTAGCACTTCAAGCTGGCTTTAACGGGTTGACATAGTTAAGTCTGCTTAAAAAAATTAGTGGATAATATCATATTTCAAGTGGATCTTCATATTTTAAACAGTTATGATCAAAAGATATCTGACGAAACCGATTTATTGTAAGTCCAAGTCCACTTTGATTACACGCTGCAATCCAAGCGGGCTTTGATCAGTGTTGTCATGATCCAATTAGTGTCCAAGTAGCCATTAAATCTATTTAATCCAACCAGACTCAATGAAAATTAGACTATTCGATTGGATGCCATCTTCAGAGTTCGCTGCGATTCAGTGTTGCCGCGATCAAAGTCAACTTAGCAGTTACTATCTATTTAATCTATTTCAGAATACACGAAGAAGTGACCGTGGTCTAAGTTTACTTTATTTAGACGCTCTCGTTGAAGTGTGCTATAATCAGTGGTACCACGATCAAAATGGCGTCGAAACATCCGTCAAATAGTAGTGACATCGTATCGTGTCTATGCGGTCTTACAATGCACTTTTATGATCATATTTAACCATAAATAACACTTTATTTTAGTAATCTTAGCAAGTTTTAACAAAAATATTAGAATAAAGTTATATAACATACTATTTATGTGTCCCAGATTGTCGAAACTAATATAACGAAGTATACACCAAACAATACTGTAACAACGTATTTTATTATTCATTTACTTGCGTAGAAATAAGTCAAGGTTTTTATTACAAAGTTTCCTTTTAAAAACCGAGTAGGTATTACAAATGAGCCAGACATTTTCAAATATTATTATGTAACCAAATGATATTTAAAAAAGGATTAGTTACTTTGATATTGACCGGCGGTTGGATTGAACGTAAGAAATGTGTACATATACAACTAACTGGTGCCCCACTAAGGTCTTCGGGGCCCAAGCCGACCTCACCTGCAATCTGGTACACCTGCTGATAAGCGGACGAGGCTCTGCTGCTAGTTTTCCTCTCGGAGTTGGAAGTCGGTCAGCAGTCGCTCTCATAAAAGCCAAGATAAGCAAATCGAAAGGAGATAAAAGAGTAAGCGATACAACCGAGAATAACTTTAAAAAGACGGAGTGTTACGGCGCGTTAGTGCGATATCTCCCCCTTTGGTATTTATATAAAATGTAATTGATGTAACTGATAATCATGACACTAATATGTGTTTATTGTTTACAGGTCTTACAAGACATCAAGGTAAATATACTTTGTTCTTGTCTATCATTATCTTTCTCGCTCACACATTCGTAATTCTTTTATTTATTGCACGTAATGACGTATTAACTCTTAGTTCACTGTATGCCATATTTTTTTAATCGTACCTACTAATTTTGTAGTTAGTATTTTTTTGTTTTTTTAAACTAGCTAAATTAACGATTTAGATGTATTTTGTAGAATAAAAAATGTTGAAACACATATTGCTATTCGGACGCAAAATAATAATTTACATACATACTCGTACATACAATCACGCTCTTGTCGCCAATCTTTCTATTTGGTCCTACGTAATAGGGGGTGAGGCTATTATTATATACTTATTCCGGGCACTATTATTATCTATCAAAATAATATTGAAGTGATTGAAGGAAGGCATGTGCACTAATACTTTTATGTCACATTCCAAGTAGGTGATCTCTAGCACTGAGGAGTGGGAATTAGTATGAAGTTATACGAAACCATTTGATACCTTTTTTTTCTGGAACACAAAATCAAACTCAATATATTTTTGAGGGCAGATTTAATCACTGAAGGTAATTACAATCAAATCAGACTAAACAGGATTATGACGTTTTATTCAATGAAAAGTAATTGCGATCATATCAAATTATACTGCGTTATGGACTTAAACATAAGTTTTGCCTATCTTAGAGTAGAATCATATGTATCTGTGTTCCTTTCCCGGGTCAGGCAAGAAACTATGTCTTGACTCAAATAATAATCGCCTGATTCAGATTCCAGATGAAAAAAATGTCCCAATTTACCTTTTGAATTCTCATCGCAATATAATTTTGAAATAAGAATGAAATACGCAATTACCTACAATTTACAAATTAACTACATGCAAAATAATTTGCCTAAATAAAGTGCCAAATATATTCTAAAATAATACATAGGCACTAAGACACATGCCATCCGCGGAGGTTCGATACGTCGTCGTGAGGGAGGCAACCGAGAGGGGTCGGTCGATGGGTCAATGACCTCGGGAGGATTTCGAACCAACCTCCCTCCCCCACTTATTTATTTATTAAAATTTACCTACGTTGTCCAAAGTGGGTATTTAATAAGATATATAATTTTCATCTCACAAATGAGGAAAATAATAGAAGAACGTAGTTTATGCGTAGATTAGATTTTTCCAGGTTTGAATAGATGAATTTTGTCTATTATGAACATTTAAATGGCCTACTTTCTATATATCCTATTCCATTTTGACGGTTTGGAGGAACTCTGTGTAGTGCCGGTGCATTCGATTGCTACGTTCGGGGAGCGCAGATTCAATTCCCGCTCGGTGAAAATATTTCCATGCATGAATATGTCTGTTTTCCATAGATGTGTGTGTTTCTTGTATTTAAAAGATAACAAAAGTATGTTTATCGGTTTTCTAGAACCTTTTGACGTGACAACGTCTTATAATGCACCATACGAAAAAACATGACGTATGCGGCGTTACCGACGTATTAGGCGTTACCACATGACGTATGCGGCGTTACCTCGCGTTTTTATGACGTTGTCACGTTCAACTATCGTCAGTAAACCGACTTTACAGACAACCGATTTTTTAGGTTTTACAAACTAGTTTCAGTCTAAATTCATCTTTTACTCCTACACCTCCTTTAGATTTAGCTTATGCGGATGTTATAGGAGCAACTGCCATCTGACCACCTAATCACCGTCCCCGTCACCTAGTCCGTCAATCAGCAGGTGTACCAGCTTGCACCTGAGGTTGGTTTAGGCTTCGTAGATCTTGGTAGGGCCTCATACACCCCCTATTTTTAGTTACCTCTTCCAGCCCTGATCCCTTAATTATTTGGAACATCGGCGCAACATAGTTTGGTTTCCCATTCATCTCTGCGTGCAGTCATCTCAACATATACTCCTCCCCACCTTTCCTTAGGTCTTCCTCTCCCCTTATCATCATCATCCTCATAGCGATTCACTAGTTGCGTCCAAAGTTTGTACTTTGGAGCCCGAGGCCCGCTTATTGTTTTTGATTGGTATATGGGCTTTTCTGTAAGCGACTGCCGTCTGACCTGCTAACCCTGAGAGGTGCGCATGCGCCAGAGAATCGTCCGTTTTCAGTAGGTGCCCCGACTAGCAGCTGAGGTTGACTTGAGCCTCGAGGATGTTAGAAAAACAGAGTTAGTACACCCTGCCTCTTCTCTTGTAACCGACCACATCCATACTTAAAATTATATTTTTCACTGTAAATTATTTTTATTATGTGTAATAACGTGATTCCGCGCTGTTTCTCGCCGTTTTTTTGTTTTTCATTCCTTGCGACCTTACTCAATACTCGCACCGTCTGCTGACGTAGTTGTTTTAATTGTAATACATTTTGAAGCAATCAGTACCTTTTTTTTTTGTGCGGAAATCATTTCGGATACCCCTCCACCGGCCAGCGGGGGCGGTTATGTCGGGCTTGAACCGACTAAAACCGCACGCCGTCTCGGGTCTACAGACGCCGGGGTGTAAGGTTACCCATGGAGCATATCCCTCGCACTCCGACTGACCCTGGGCCATTCGCAGTGTCCCCTCTGATAAGAGCAGAGGGGTACCTGGAGTGACCACCCCCCCCCGCGGGCCTTGCAGACCCGCCATACCCCGACCCCCTCGTGCAATGGGGTCAGCTGGCCCTGAAAAGGGCCGGTTGGTCAGACTCTTGGCCGTTGGCGTTGACGCCAGCTACTCCAGAGCAGCAATCAATGATGCGTCATCGCCCACGTTGCCCAGGGTGCACCAAACTTGGAGGTAATCCAACTAGTCGCACCCCGAAGCAATCAGTACCTTTTCTTACTTGTCCCATGAAATGTAATCGAATATATTCGATACGGACCTTGAACGTGCAGAAATCCCACTGGATAACTTCCCCTTCCCCCCCCATTTTACATACAAATATTTGCCCAGATCACTAATTGAACCCGCTTCCTTGCAGCCCGAGCAGTCGAACGCTCCACCAGCTCTACCGTCACTTATGTAAACTTAGATGCATTTAATTTTATTAATACCTACATAGATATTAAGGGTTTTTTGGGGCCCAACAGAGATCTTTGGGGTCCAAGCCAACCTCACCTGCTGATTGACGGACGAGGCTTTAGGCAGGCTTTCCTCAAGAGATTGGAAGGTCAGACGGTAATCGGTGTCAGAAAAGCTGTATAAGCCACGCTAAGATGATAATGATAACGATAATACATATTAAACATGAAAATAATCGGAAAAATATAACAAGCATGCTATTTGAAAATTAAAACATTAAGTAAGAAGCTTGTAGACGTGCCATGAGTCCCGTTCCACGTCACGGTGTGGCACAAAACCATTGATAACGCAATAAGGCTATTGATAACCAGTATCAGGAGCGACCGAAATTGCTTTTTATCCTCAATGATTACTACTGTGTACAATATAATGTACACAATGATACATATATGTACGCAAACCGAACGAAATGTCGGACAAATTCATAACTTTAAGGTATAGGATTCCATAATTCGAAGGCATAAAGTCCTGTTTCATACAGATTTTGACAGATCTTCTCACTCACTTTAACCAATAAAGCTGTTTCACTCACACAACAATCGCTATCCAATATTCTATTTACAAAACATTCGGCGCGACGTTGCCGTCCCGCGCTGCGCTTGCGCCGATGACGTCACAAGCTGGAGTAACGTTGTCCTTGTCTTGGTTTCTCTTTCTAAACAGACCGTATTTTAAACTTGCGCAAAGTTCTATGTAAATATTGTTTAAAACGTACTTATAGGCGATTAAATAATAAATATTATATTATTCATTTTATACCTACTTTGTAAACTATTACAAATAAGTTTCGTCTCCAATAATCTTCTGAATTATGACAACTGCGCAATATTTTCATATACTTACGCTCGTATATTCCCTTAGGAGTAGACAGAGGTGTTATATTAACAGACCCACATCATTTCACCAACAAAATTTTCAACCCCTCATAATAGAGACATCACACTGTTGCAACACACAGCAAATTTAATGACAAAAACAGCCTACTCGACCTGGGAATCAAACCTAGGACCTCACGCACTGCAGTCGCCCTTACTACCACTGCGCCATTGAGAGAATCATTACGCTTAAAGTCTGCAAGGGCTTATATAGAAACAAAAGAACAATAAAATCTGCCTTCTGAAGATTTCAATGCGTCTTCTGTCTTGCAAATGCATGATTGCCAAATTTTATTTGAGGATGTTAAACAATTGTTGATCTTGACATTGAGCTAAACATAATATATGTAATGAAAAAAATAATTATAGGTTTAGGTGTGTAAGGAAGGAGTATCTAATATTAACAGTCCCATTATCTGGTGCCAGGTGCACAGGTCGACTAACGGACGATGTTCTTGCGCAGGTTTTCCTCTCAGGGTTGGAGAGTTAGACGGTAGTCACTCCAGTAAAAGTCAAAATAAATAAAATAATATAGTTGTAGGAAAGCGGCCTCCGGACTCTAAAGTACCTTTTTTTTCGTGCAGAAATCCCTTCGGATACCCCTCCGCCGGCCAGCGGGGGCAGTTATGTCGGGCTTGAACCGACTAAAACCGCACGCCGTCTTGGGTCTTAAACACTTTGTATCAACCGGGACTTAACACTGCTGAGTTAGGTAATTAATTCGACTTGATATTTAAAATCTTACCATCATCACCCTCCAAACCTTTCACCAACTCAGTTGGGGTCGGCTTCCAGTCTAACTACGAAACGGCCGAATCTCGATATAGCGACTGCTATTTGACTTCTACAACCTACTGGTGATATTGAAGTTCTGTAGCTAGACCAAATTGTCTGACTTTTCAGCGCACCAACTATCCGTGACTTCTGCCACAGATGTTTGTATGGCAACCGGGACCGACGCGACGGCTTAATTTACTCTCCGAGACACGGGTTTGAATGTGTTAAGAAAATGGTCACCCATCCTAAGACTGACCTGGCTAGTATTGCTTGACCTTGCAATGTGCTAACCTATTAGGTTACCACTTAACCACGAACCCTCAAATTTCATAACTTAGGACTAATCGTCATTGTCCTCTAAGCTATCTTAAACTAATTGCTGATAATAGGCGAACAAAACCATTGTGTAACTGTACTTTCTACCACATTCTATTGTTATGTTTAGTGCTATAACAATAGCACTTATGTTTATTAAATAACAAAATGATAGCGGCAACAATTGCTAATAATTTGCTTCGATATTGCCATAACATCCGCTCGGAATATCCAAACATGGTGATGCCATAATGATATTGGGGCTCTGGGCATGATTTAGACAATATTTAACTATAAAATCTACTTTAGTCAGCCACCTGCCAATTTTGGAACAATTGCGCTCATTAGAAAAATTCTTCCACCATTTGAAAACTTAATGATCCCCGATGGATTTATGTAGCTTGAACACATAATCCTAAGCGAGGCGAGGGCAACTATCACATACATAATGCGACGCCTTTCCATTGAGGTTGGTAGCGACCATATCTTTCCAGTTGCTACGATCTGGCATACGTCTTTCGCTTCTGCTACTTTCATAAATTGTTTTCATTCATGCTCGCCAGTTGCGGGTACTCGTGACCTGAGGTCAATTTCTCGTAATAAAAAGATGTTGAAAATTCAGTCTCAATCTTGTGTCGATCTCATGTCGATCTCCCAAAGGTCAAGAAAGGTGTTCCCATACCAACATTTACAACTTTTTTTTTTTTTAAATCTTCTTTATTTTATAAGCCTAGTACATCAAACATTTACAACTTTTTCAACAAAATTTCATTACAAGATCACCCTTCAGAAAAAGATGTTCTCGTAACATAATTTTCAACATTTTAACAAAATTTTGTTTCGAGAACGCCTTTTTTGACATTTGGGAGTTCGACATGGGATTGATTGTGAGATTACGAGATTGATTACGAGAATTGGCCCTCTGGACTTTCTTTAAAACGTCTTCGATCTGATTAATATACGTACACCTAGGTGCACCCTTACCGGGTTGCCGATTCACTATCGCCTCAAAAACCTGTTACGTCAATTTTCTTTCGCCCATCCTCTTAACGTGTCCAAACCTTCTAAGCTTTCCTATCTCTGTGTTAGTCACTACATCTTCAGCCATACCATGGCCATACCACAACGTTCCCTAAACACGCTAACTTGGATAACCTTCATATTATGCTTTTCCACTCCACGGGTAAAGACCCGGGACTTTAAATGAAAAAAATGCGTTCCCGCAGGGGGAACGCACAGGTAGATTTCGTGAAGCAATTAATATTATTTTATATAGAGAACTACGGACTTTAAACAGTTTAATTTTTTTTAGCTAAACTTTTCAGACATTTTTTTTAGACTTAAAAATGGCCTATCGATTAAAAATGTTTCCGACACCAAGAATGTTCACCGGTTAGAAGTTATGATTTTTTTCCCGAAAAATTTTGGTTTTTCCCCCCTCCACTTTTAGTTAAAGTTTTAATCTTATAGGTTTATAGTTAAAAGTTGTTGGTATTCATGTATACTATGGGATAAAATTAGAACGGTTCGAATATCTTTCATGGAACGTGAAATTTTGAGGAAAAACTGATTTCACAAAAAGTGAGGCCCTACCGTCCCCTTAGGCCGGATTCCACCCGTTCACGAACTTAAACTAAGTTTACACTCAAGCAATTTTTGACAGCAGTTTGAAAGCGATCGGGGCAAAAATGCGACCGTGAGAGTTGGGAAGTGGAACCATACATACATATATATAAAAATATAAACTTTTTGACCAGTGGTCATTTCGGACTCAGGGGGTCATAACTAGACCTCCTATGAAGATTTTTTTTTAAAATTCGACAGTAGTCAAGAAACCAATAGGTAGATCGATTTCATCGAAATCTACCTAAAACACGTATGTTAGTGAAGAAAATTGGACAAATTGGCGCTTAATCTGGTTAATATGCGTAATAGTGTCACTTCAGCATCTTCAAGGAGAAGTCAATTACTTATATCAACGATGTGTTTAGTGACCTTGGGGCTCTTTCCAGTTAGTTAGTTACTTCGTTTAAGTTGCAACATGAGTCAACCTTAAATGAATATTCCATTCTTTCTTAAATGAACCGCAGGCTACGTTTTTCTTTTATTGTTTCCGAAGAATTTTTTAGACTTAACGACAGGTTATTCTGTATAAACTTAACGTTTGGAGGATGGCGATGACCTCTGTAGCGTTTTTTTTAAATATATGTTGGTCACGTCAATATGACTTTATCTCGCCAGATGGTAAGCTAAAGTTAAAGTCTCAGGAATGAGGGTCACCATTACAGACATGGATAATGTTACAATACAATGGTGGCTCTCAGCTTGACGGCTTCATCAGATGTTTTTTCACGCCCCGCTTAAAGGACCCGGGACTGAAGGAAGAAGGAAACACGTGTGATGGTAAAGAATTCCAAATTTAAATGGTGCGGAAAGAGGTGCCGAACCGCTTGGTTCTTGATGGAATTGTTTGGCAATATCTCCACGCAACTGCAAGGGCTCAAGGGCGTTGGGGACCTCAGGACTCCCAGTAACGCGGACCGCACGTCGTTGCAACCACGCGTGGCGGCAGAGTGTTCGTCTGCTAGGTTGGAGGTTGCGGGTTCAATTCCCGCTCAGTGCAAATATTTTTATGCATGAGTATGCCTGTTTGCATTGATCTGGGTGTTTCTATATAAGTACAATATGTATACTAATTCGTTCTTCTTTTTAATAAAATGCCGTGGCCATGTAAACCCACACTAGTATAGCTTATATAACATACTCCTCTCTCATATATAGAAACACCCAAAGCAATACAAATATACATATGTACCTATAAAATTTACAATGAGAATCGTATTCACTTCACACCCTAACAATGCAGTCGAACGCAACGCCACCACGCCGAAGAGGGTCGTCCGTCAAAAAAAGCAAGTTCCCAGATCGTAAAGAAAGTTTTGGACCTAGACTTACCTCGAGACGTTTTATAACGGCTGTTTGAAAATGTCTTGGCGTTAAGTCCGGGGTGATCAACTATGTTATTCTTCACGTCTTATGTCGCGTAACGTTAGGGCCATGCACAGATTACCTAATAGAGCGTTCGACAAGCCGGTGCAAATATGCAATTATTTCGGTGTTCGTTAAATTCGACGTCCAAGATTTGTTTACATACATATACATACATGCATAAAAAGTGCTGGCTTGGCGTCGTAGATCATATGCGTGCCAATGGCCTCACTGCATACCAAGTTAGATACAGGTGATATAATTCAGAAATATAAAAAACATAAGCCAAAAGACATTTGAAAATAGAACCCTTCGGCCTCCATATTAATTTTTTATAGCCAGTGTCACCCGCTATGATGTAAGTTCATTCAACTAACATTTAATATTTAAGCATACTGATATACATTATAATTATTAAACGTGTGGTGTATCGGTTGCTGCATCTTACTTGATACAATCTGTAAATAAAACCAATGTAACTACTGTCAATTAGAAAAGAGTGGCCGTGAACTTTAATTGCCAGGTTCTTTTCTCACTGGCTTAACCTATTACCTTGCAAATCAGGCAGTAAATGTAAATGTAGAAGCAATAATCTTGACGTTCATAAGTGTTACTTTGTGATCTACACGAATAAATATATTTTGAAATTTGATTCTAAGGATTTAAAAGGAACTCACCTACAAGAACCCTTGATGAAAAATATCGACGTTGACTCCAAGATTCTTGTAGTCAACAAATTACTTAGTTACATGCAATAAAAAGACATCGGATAAACCGGAAGCAATCAATTCATGACACAATGGACTCAACGTAGGAAGGTTAAGGATCAATCCATCTACAATGCTCGTAACCTTCGGGCTCGATTAACTAGTGTACTGCGTATTTCTATATTTTATTAAGATTCTTCCTCCTTGTCATCATCTAAGGCAGGAATCAAACCCGAGGCAGTTAGGAGTGCCCGAGAGGTCCCAGTTTCGTATACGGGCCACTAGCGATGTGATCCGACTCCTAACACTAGCAAATTACCTTAGCTGAAGGGGTTAGGGGTAATACTTGTAATTTCGGTTACTATTACCATGTAAACCAAATCAGTATATTCTAGAATTAAATATAAGATTTACATCAATAGATGACCTTAATAGTATCATGTTTACATAAAAAAATATGAATTTAAAAACACTTTTCTAGTAAGTGCTTAACAAGACAAATCAAATAAGGCTAAACATGATGGGTTTATTTTGTTTAGTTCAAAAGTTCCTATGACCACCTACACTCTCCATCTTCGACCCTGGATATTATGTAGCTTATACTATTTGCCAAGCCAAAACAAATGTACCAATACTTGATGGGTTGAACTCCATCATCAGACTAGCTTCGAAGTACCGTATTATCGCACTGTCACCGAAGATACGCAAATATACTAAATTTGAGCCCAATCTAACATCAGGAAGTGGTTTTAATTGGACTTCCAAGATTTAACCCATACTAACAAGCTCACAAACTAACAGAGCAAGTTAAATAAAAGCTTGTTATATTAAAGGAATTAACCACGAAATAAATAATGTTAAGTAAAATATCATCTTCGCGTACAAATCTCGGTATCGCCCAAATTGTGTGGAAACTGGATCACCTTGAAATTGTGACTCCTTCCTCATGTCAAGTTTATTAATAGCCGCACTGATATTTCGTGCACGGTCGTATCATAATATATTAAAACTTGTCTTTTACAGATTAATTATTTTAAATTAAATTATTTGAACCAATTACGATACGCTTGCTTAAGTTACACATCTTACTATTATTATAAATGTTTTGTATGGATGGATGGATGGATATTGGTTCGAATCCAGGCCAGTACACTATCGACGTGAACCCGCTCCCAAAAACATGCAATTTAGCTTAGCTGGAGGGAGAGATTAACGGAAATAATAGTGATTTCGGTAACCAAAATTTAAAAAAAAGTGTGTTCCACTCCGGGAGTGTTGACAGATGTGAAAATTTGCAATTAAGTGTGTTGAATATACTGCTTCCGGGCTGTTTGGCCGTGGTCCATAGGAAACTTATATTCCAAACGTTTCATCGATCACTGCGGTCGACATCTTCAGTGTAGTATATTCAATTGAGTATATTCAACATGCAACGCCGGCCGTGAAAGCCTTAAGATTTATAATTACGTGTGTATTTTAAATCGTCATTGTCATCATCTCCTCCCTCCCTCCCTCCATCCAGCTATAACAATGATGGCGTTGTTATAAAAGCGTCTCGTGTTACGTAGACGTCTCGGTGACAACTGACGTAGGCATCTCGGTGACGAGTGACGTAGGCGTCCCGGTGACGAGTGACGTATGGGAGTTACTGCCTCGAGCCTCGTCTGTTCATTAGTAGGTGTGTGCCGCTCAGCAGGTGAGGATAGTTTTTTCCCCGAAGATCTTTGTCCCCTTTTTTTTTTTCGTGCGGAAATCCCTTCGGATACCCCCCCCCCCCCCGCCGGCCAGCGGGGGCGGTTATGTCGGGCTTGAACCGACTAAAACCGCACGCCGTCTCGGGTCTACAGACGCCGGGGTGTAAGGTTGCCCATAGAGCATATCCCTCGCACCCCCACTGACCCTGGGCCATCTCTGGTTTCGAGATGGCCCCCTCGGGTTTGGGAACCACGGTGTCCTCGTCTTGCCCCGGTTTGGGGGAGGGGCGCTAGTCGCCCCACCGTTTCGGCCTGCTTCTGCTGGGGTGACAGGCGGCCTCACCCGCCACCCCCAGGCCTGCGCTCATGGAGGACGGAGGTTGTTAAGTGACCTCCGGCGCCTGAGTCTGCCGCCTGCGACGCGCGGCGAGCATGTTGCGGGCTCGGCGGGCCGGGAGAGTTCTAAATCTCTCCCGGGCGCGCTCCGCCATCTCCTTCGCGAGCATTACATGCTCGCAGAAGGAGGTGGCGGCGGCCCACGCGCTCGCGCTCCGCACCATTGCCGCAATCATGCTGCCGGATCTTGGTCCCCTATGCTATACTATACAATGAGGATGGATGGATGTACGTCTGTGGTTTTGGACGAATGTATGTATGAACGGCTGAACAAATCTGAATGACATTTGGCACAGAAATAGATTATAGTCTGGAAAAGCATAGGCCTTTTATCCTGGCAGTACAACTACGGCCACAGGAGCGAGATCGGTATTTTATGTGAGCAGAGCTAGTTCACCTTGCAAAATTAACAACCACAAAGAATTTAGCATAAACATTCGGTTCATACAAGCTTAATTCAACTAATAGTGAAGAAAATAAATGATGACAAATGAACTAACAAACTGATTGAGTTGCATAAAATGTTCGTACGAGAAAACATATGTCATTTACGAACCACTGAAATATGTTTGAGGTTAGTTTTGGTAGCGGGCACGAGAGACAGCGATTTCGCCACATGCAGATTATTAATGTATGTATGGATAAAGTAAATAAATAAATAAAATAAATAAATAAAAAATTTATATTATTACGTTCTTTTTCGCAGTAAAATGCTTATAGTTTGGACAAGAAATGTTATATTAATTGATTCTAACCTATGATATTAACAGCAAATATGATATTTAGATGAGATCTTAGAAGACATGTTAATTAGGAAAAATTACAAGTGGATCTTTGAACCTATTTTCTTATTAGAAAGAAAGAAAAACTACTATTTATCTACTACTATTGCAAAATGGTATCTAAGCTAAATTTTATGTTGTTCACATTTTATATGAATTTAAGTTTTTAATTTACGTGACAAAACTTTATCCACGTATCTGAAAATTTTTAAGACTGATTTTGATAAACTATTTCTTAAACTTAGGTTTGTGAACACAGAGTATGTACGAATTGTTTGTTCCTACAGTTCAAAGGCAGAATTCTTTGATGAAACTGTGGATACGACTCACTCTATCAGTTCTTACGTAGTAGTTTACTTAGTTTTCACTGGTATGAAGGATACCAGTGAAAACTAAGTAAACTAAGTTTGGTAAAATATTTCTCTTCAAATTTTACTTCCCAAAAAACTAATCGCACTACTTTCATTTCCCAAAAGAATCTTTAGCAAATTCATATTTCGCATTTTAATCACTAGGTCAAATATTAATTTGGCAACTTTATACTTGCTCTAGTTTTACTAAGTCAAATATTCACTAAGCAAATGCTTTATTTTGTAAAAAAATTATATTCCAAAAATAAGTTCGTTTAAATTATAATTATAAAATGGTTGATAATTTGTAAAAATATGGAAAGTCTGATAAAAATCATTATTATTATAATTATTACATTTCATATAGGTATGTGGGTTAGGTTACAGAGCGCGAGCCGAGCGAAGGAAGCGTGCCCCGGCAGCGGCCGGCGAAGCGCCGGAATTGATTTGCCAAGTTTTTAGTGCAGTGAATTTAAGTACTACTCTTAAGTAAATCATATGGTACGCAATATTTTGGGAAGAGCATGTTATGCCAACCATACTTGACTACATAATACTTGATAAAATGTAATATTGCCATGTAATTATTTGTTTAACAATAAATTGCCGAAAATAGTATTGCTAACTGTAAAATTGCGAAAAGTTGTTTTACCAAATGAAAATTTGGGAAACATTTTTTGCCCAAAAATTAGTAATCCGGTTTTACTAGATATGAGATAACCCTACAGTTTAAAAACTGTTAATATTTTATCTCTGAAAACTAGAGATATCACAATTGTAAACTAGTAATCATAACTAAATTCTAAATGTAAAAGTAATTTCGTGTTTCTTTAACGCAAAAATACCTGTATATCCCCGATAAAAGCTCAAATTACACCAAATACGTTTTTTCTGTCCCACGTAATAAACAAAAAATAAATTAATAACACGTATCTTAAAGTCCGTTCCTATTAGTCACTAAAACGCTTGAGACTTTATCCAAACCGCTTATTTCTTATGCCTCACCCCACACTCCCTCACACCCGGTTCGTTCAAGAATAGCCCGCGGCCAACGTGGTCCTACACGTGTAGAACTCTTGTACGTTTCGATGGCTACACTAGTACAGCACTATCAGACATGCACATTCAAATGAACATTTAGCTGAGTGAGTAGACATGCAGACGGTATTGTACTATCCTTTGCTAGGTGGATGTTTTGTTTGTGTTACCGAAACTGGACAATTTTCGGGGAGATTTTTTTTTTATATTTTCAAGAAAATTTGGTTATGAGAACACCTTTTTTGACATATGGGAGATCGACATGAGATCGAGTCTAGATTGAGACTGAATTTTATTAAAGTGCGCACCAGATAAGTCTGCGCGCTTCCAAAATTGGAACTAATCGCACGCCGCCACAGTGTCGCCAACTTAGGAGTTTTCCCCCCGATTTTTAGGATTTTTTGAGTTTACTCGTCGGACGACGAAATGAGCGAAGATCCGGAAAATAATGATTGCATGGAAAGCATTGACCCACTTGCGGACCACAATTATCCTAAGTTTAAAAGTACTGCTAGATACCCTTTTTTTTTTTTTTTTTTTTATCGTGCGGTAATCCCTTCGGATACCCCCCCGCCGGTCAGCGGGGGCGGTTATGTCGGGCTTGCACCGATTAAAACCGCACGCCGTCTCGGGTCTTCAGACCGGGGTGTAAGGTTACCCATAGAGCATATCCCTCGCACCCCGGCTGACCCTGGGCCATCTCACCACTAACAGCATCGCTCATCCTGTCTCCTCTGAAAGCAGAGGAGTACGGAGAGCGCTGTGTTCCCGCCACGTTGGGTATTGGCCGACGATCAATGCCAACCCTATGAAGGGGTGAAGGGGAAGCCATTGACCGCCGCCCAGGGTGTACCGGCCGCTCCGATTCCGTTCCCCCCGGACTGCAGCGGGATCGGAATCGGAGCGACACTCGAGGAGGTTACCCAACACACACCCCACTGCTAGATACCCAATAACAGATTTCGAATAATATTTAATGTTGTTTTTATTTACTTATTTCTAAGGTACAAACACTTTTAGTTAACAACCAGCAGTCCTCATCCTCATCTCCAATTTATATTTTTGATCGGGAAATCATTTCCCATAACTGGCAACATTAGTTACGCCACCAGTCGCGCGCAGACTTATCTGGCGTGCACTCTACTACAATTAGCCCTCAAGTCTACAGTTTGTACCAGTTTGGGTGGTTGGCTTTTTCGAGACCGATTAATCAGCAATTGTACAGTCACCCTCAGAAGTAGCTGAACACTAACAATGTTATAAACGATCTTTACATTAAAATAAATCAATAAATAAATTGATGTATATTTATTTTTCTAATCTTTAGTTGACAAATTGAACATGTTTCAATTTTTGTTCACTATTTTATTTAAAGTTTTAGAGCTACCTTGGTAGGTAACTTGGAACGTGTTTAGCTAATACCCATGGCGACTGTACCATCAGCCTGTAGTTGACACTGAGTTGGACTTGGGCTTAAAAATAATTGACTCATTGATTAAAAAGTAATAATGCAGTTTTTCGACTTGATCATAGTCATTTGCACTGGTGCAATCGGAGCTAACTAAATACTTCTATATATATATATATACTACCGTAGAACATAATACGAATTATTACCATTAGAATACTTGTTTCACTGGTGCAATCTGAGCTAATTCAATATTTAACGCGTGATTATAACAAATTAATACAACCGTAGAACATACTACGAATTGTTAACATCAGAATACTGGTTTCACTGGTGCAATCTGAGCTAACTCAATATTTAACACGTGATTATAACAAATTAATACTACCGTAGAACATAATATGAATTGTTAACATCAGAATACTAGTATTAATATTACCGATTAAAATCTACACGATGGTATACCGTCGGAAAGGTTGATTCATTCACGTTCGCCATGGATTTATGGAGCTCGTTCGCACGCCATCATCGTACTCATACACGATATAGAGTCTATAGGTGTTTCTTGGCGGGGTTTCAGGTCTGATTACCTGTAATTATATTCGTATTAAACAGTAGCTGAAGTTCGCGGCTCCGCCCGCGCTAGATCGGTTATCGTTGCTTGGTGATATCTCCGGTTCTACTTCACTAATTGCAATCAAACATTCGACATATTTTAAGTGTCACCAAGACCTTTCTAATAGGAAAAATCGCATGAAAATTCGTTTAGAATAGACAAACAGATAAAGAGACAAGTTAACCCAAGTATATTTATTTAAATATCTTTAATGTACTGACACAACTAATTTACGATGTTATAATAGTACTAGTTGCGCGCCCTGACTTCGGCCCGCTGCAATAATAGCACCTTACCCGTGGTCTTTCCTGAATTTTGCTTTCATACCAACCTTGTCCTGACAGTAACAAACACAAAAAAAAAGAATTATCCAATTTGGTGCAGTTGTTCGGAAGTTATGCGCGTACATACCTACATTTCGGTGATTCATTTTTATTTATATAGATAGAAGTTACCGAGCTTGGTAGAGTTATGAACACAGATTTAATGTACGTTAATGTAGGCACCTTTCTGCTCTTCTAATTTGCCGCCTGTCATTCCAACAGAAGCAGGCCGGGACGGTGGGGTGACTAGCGCCCCTCCCCCAAACCGGGGCACCGTGGTTCCCAAACCCGAGGGGGGGCATCTCGAAACCGGAGATGGCCCAGGGTCAGTCGGGGTGCGAGGGATATGTTCTATGAGCAAACCTTACACCCCGGCGTCTTTAGACCCGAGACGGCGTGTGGTTTTAGTCGGTTACCGCTCCCGCTGGCCGGCGGGGGGTATCCGAGGGGATATCCGCACGAAAAAAAAAAGTACCCTCAACCCTCCAGGGTCAGCCGTGGTGCGAGGGAAATGCCTTATGGGCCACCTCACACCCCGGTGTCTGAAGACTCGAGACGACCTGCGGTTTTACTCGGTTCAAGCCCGACATAACCTCCCCCGCTAGCCGGCGAGGGGGTATCCAAGGGAATTTCCGCACGAAAAAAGAAAAATAGGAACCCCAAGAGCGGAAAGCGCCGGATCCGCCTCCGTCAATCAGCAGATATACCGGCCCTGAAAATCTTGGTACACATCTCTACATCGCTACCACAAAACATAAAAACAATTTCGTTAACCGCAAACTATTTCCAACCGTAACTAATTTAACAGCTAAGAAACAGGATTGACTAAAGTTAACTTCAGACATTAATTACCTGGCGTTTGTCGCGATAGTGTTATCTATGTGGGTCGCGGTTAACCCCTCCCATCCTAAATCGCCGCCATCGATCGTCTTGGCCAACAACCTATTTAGATAACCAGTATCTGTTTACCGTCAAAAAGGGATTCAATTCTATTAAACTGCTTTTGTAAGCTGAAAGACTTCGCTAAAATTTCATAGCTTGTATTTAAAAACATGGTCTATACAATCACGCTTATATACCCAAGAGGCAGAATTTTTTTTTTGTACGTGTGGAAACCCCCACAGGCTCCACACAATGGGTGTCGGAATCGGACCGACTATAACCACACGGTGTGCTCCCGAGGTGTCCAATGCCGGGCACCCCGGGTAAGCCCTCGAAAGGATAACCCCAGGATTACGGGCGGATTTTTGTCTCCATCGCGGCCTCACCTAAGACGCAGAGTTGTAATAATCATGTTTCATCAATTTATTTAATTACTAACAGTTACTCGCGACTCCACCCGCGTGGATGTCGGTTATCGCGACTAAACATTGCCTATGTCCTTTCCCAAGCTCTTGTCCATTTCAAACCAATAAGCGTACCCTTTTTTTTTTTTTTTCCGTGCGGAAATCCCTTCGGATACCCCCCCGCCGGCCAGCGGGGGCGGTTATGTCGGGCTTGAACCGACTAAAACCGCACGCCGTCTCGGGTCTGCAGACGCCGGGGTGTAAGGTTGCCCATAGAGCATATCCCTCGCACCCCGACTGACCCTGGGCCATCTCCGGTTTCGAGATGGCCCCCTCGGGTTTGGGAACCACGGTGTCCCCAAACCGGGGCAAGACGGGACGCTAGTCGCCCCACCGTCCCGGCCTGCTTCTGCTGGGGTGACAGGCGGCCTCACCCGCCACCCCCAGGCCTGCACTCATGGAGGACGGAGGTCGTTGAGCGACCTCCAGCGCCTGAGTCGCCTGCGACGCGCGGCGAGCATGTTGCGGGCTCGGCGGGCCGGGAGAGTTCTGAACCTCTCCCGGGCGCGCTCCGCCATCTCCTTCGCGAGCATCACATGCTCGCAGAAGGAGCGGACTTAAAAATGTAAATTTTGAGCGTAACTGGGAAATGATGAGAGGTGTTGACAGGAATACTAATAATTATGGAGTATAACGCCTCACTGAGATCTTTGGGGCCAAATTAACTTCACCCTCAAGCCGGTAATCCTGCTGATTGATGGAGAAGACTCTGACGCGGGCTTCCCTCTGGAAATTTGGAGGTCAGCTGACAGTCACCACAAAATCCGCATCTGCCAAATCTGAAGGTAGAGGAGTTAACAGACCCTGGGCTCCGAGGTGAAACCCTTGGAGGCAACTGGGAACAACGGTATACCTTTATATAAATAAAGATTATTATTATTGAACTACTTCACACCTCCCCCCTAGTTTGGGAGAGGCGGTAAGATAACTTCGGCGAGGTGGGCAGAAGAAGAGGAACCGGAATTAATATCTTAATTACCAAGTTAATACGTCACGAAAAGAAATGGGGTTATCGGTTTAAAGTAAATAACATATACTCAGAGTCCATCTTAGCTTTTGCTGACGATCTCGCAATACTGACGCGTAATCCAAAACAATGTCAGGAACTATTAAAGGTAGTCGATGAGTTCTGTTCGTGGACAAATGGACTAAGGACGAAGCCCAGTAAATGTCACTGTCTGTGTCTGGGTAGACGGGTCACCAAATTTACCTCCTACGACCCGGGACTCTTCATTGGGGGTAAACCAGTTTCCATAGTCGCGGAATCGGTGCCATTTAAATTTCTTGGGAGAAAGATAGACTATAAAGGACGCACACCATCCTTAGATGAAGTTGTCGATACGTTTATAAATGACCTAAATAAGATAGTTCAGCTACCACTGAACAATATCAAAAAAGCTTGGATATATGACAACTACGTAACATCACGTCTGACTTGGCCTTTTCTGGTGTATGAATTCGGTAGAACCTTACTGGCGAAAATAGATGCAACTGTCATAAAATCGCTAAAATCGTGGCTTGGACTAGCGCACTCTGTTGATTCCTCTGCTCTATTTAGGGATCAGAATAATTTTGAGATGAAAGTTAAGAAACCATCGGAGCTCTATAAACACCTTAGAGTTACCAAAGCCCACATCTTAGGGAAATCCCAAGTCAATCCCAATCCCAAGATAGGGACGGCTAGACACATATTAGTAGGATGTAGGGTGCTTCTCGATAGAGGCCAATACTCATGCCGCCACGATAAGGTGCTTATCATACGTGAAGCAATGAGTCTTGCAGTAGCTAGAGCCCAAAAAGGATTGACTACTAACAGACGTCATATCAACTTTGTGTCTGAAGGTTCATCCATAACATCCAGGAACAAACCTTATTCAATCTTAGATACTGCCCGAGAATGGACTCTCCTAATCGACACGTATGAAAAGCACTATAAAATTCCGGAGGATGTTGGGGTTTCGTCATCTAGACCTGACATATTCCTTTATACTAAGAGGTTAAAACATGTGGTTCTTGTGGAACTTACTGTACCGTGGGAAACAAATATACCGAAGGACCACACAATAAAGAAAAATAAATACTATGATCTCACAAACGAATTAATTAAAAACGATTACGTGGTTAATTTGTATGCAGTGGAAGTGGGAGCGAGAGGTATACCAGCAAAATCTCTCTATAACCTTTTTAAAGATACCTAGGAGCCTAGGCCTAGCCTATCGAGAGCTACAATAAGCTCATTACTAGGTCGAATGTCTAAAGCGGCACTAGTAGGTTCGTATCAAATTTGGTTAGACAGGGAGGGGAACTTGGGTAGTGAAGGTGAGTGTTGATTTACATCAACAAAAGGGGCCCCTTCTAAACTTACACTTGGGTAAGTCCCAGGCACTGTCCCGAGTTCCCAACTCAGCAACGCGTTGGACCCGGCACCCGCACGGAGAATCCATGGATTGCTAAGAATATCGGTCTCTGTCTATATTATAATATTGAGTTGAAGGAATGTAATGCTACATATTTCATTTAAAATTTCTACAATTAATTTAAAATATGACGGGATTCTTTATTTCTGCGAGACGTCCTATAAAGGTTACGTTCTACTATTTTCATTATGGAATTTAAACGTTATTGTGGTAAAGATTAATCGGTTCATATGACAAATCGTAAGTTAGTCAGGGAGTAACTAATCCACGAGTGTTCTTATGGCTTAGAGTATAGCTCAACTCATTCCAAATACAATCGTATATGACACACACGCAATTTCATACATTTACGTTATGAAAATAAGGTTTGAAGCGGCTCTTTAAGGCGCCGGCGGAGTTTGCCGAGGCAAATCTGCTGCAATCGTTATGTTATTCTCACAATCGATTTGTAGACACCCCAACACTAAACGACTACTGTCAAAATGGACTTCTTAGATTATTTCAACGGTAACAACCACATTATTTGACAAAAACATTCAACAATGCCGTACACCTGCCAATTTTCTATTTACGCTCGTATACGACTCAGGTTTCATAATATTATACGAAATTAGGTTTTTTTTTTATATTTAGGACACGTCAATTTGACTCCACCTCGCCTGATGGTAAGCTGAAGGTAAAGTGTCAGGAAAGAGGGTCACCATTACATACACGTACCATGTTTACAATGGTGGCACTCAGCTTGACGGCCTCAGATTTAGGGTATTTTGAACTAAATTTGTTGCTGGGCAGTTTTATTTCATTTTTTTGCGGTTATTTAGTCATTTCTTTACCTGCTTATTGAGGGTCGGAAGAGAGAGGGACTCTGGTGCTCGCTTTCCTATCGAGGAGTTTTTTTTACCTAACTGCGCCAGAAGGAGGGTTGGTTTTCGAGTGTATGTATGTAAGTATAATTTTATTGTTTGGCATGGATTTTAGCTAGAGAGGTGATGGCGGATTTTTGGCGCTAAAGTGTATGTTGTTACAAAAATATTTTCATTCATACTTATCGGTAAGAGTGATATATATATATATATATATATATATATATATATATATATAATATATATATCATAACTATAAAGTATACGATACAATTATTATTTAAACAATGTTGGTCTTTTTAAGGCAGTCGGGTTTTTTGATTTTGTAATTAATAATTAACATAATCTTTCCTCTTGCATTCCAGTTCTTTTTATCATTCTAGTTCTTAGTTCTCATATTTATGCTTTGTTCCTCTCGGAGCAGTCGCTACTGTAAAAACTAAAATATGGAAGTCAGACATATCAAACTTATTACACCCCGTCGTTTTTGCTTCGGTATTTAAAAACGACACAATAAATCACGATGAAATGCGTTAACAATCGTTGTATTTCAAGAATTTATATTATCATCATTGTTATAAGAGAAATTAAACTTAACGAGTGTTTTATGTCATTCTGCAATTCAAAATAAATGTTTGACATTATTTCGTGACGGGCACAACTCGTAAATCAGTTTAAATATGCCGTTATAGCCACAGAGTATATATTTTGAAATTAAATTTACGCAAAAAACTATCATAAATAATTACAACTGGCATAAATCACTGCGAAGAAAACAAACAATGAGCTGTATAAAATGTAAATACAGAGCTATATTAATGGCTAGTCACAAATGTTACGAGTTTTGATATTACGCCAAACAGATCAAAGAAATAACCTTGGTACAACTGTGGAATGAACAACAACAGTATATTTCAGGTTCGCAAAGAACACTAGTATATTTCACCACATCAGGTGTGTGGTTCACACCACCAAGACTACCTGAATCCAATCAAACCAAATCAAAAGTGACTTTCTATCTCCACACCTTAGGTGTAAAAACGACACTACATACCACAAAAGTAGTCGTTGATATTAGGAGTTAAGAAGGATTTCGATCCTAGACCCTGAAGACAATTAAATAAAGTCTAAAGCGGGTATACAAAGTTGAACAAAGCGGTGTTCCCAAGCCGGGCAACTTGCGGACAAAGCTCTTTTGTTTACAGTTAATATACGGCCCGCTTTATACCACGGCTAAATTTTGACTTATTGTCCGGAGGCCTACGTGACAGTGTGCATACACCTTCAGATGCTCCACATTCTGAGCGAGCGGTGTAGTTTTGGAGCAATCGACAGAAATAATTCAAAGAGAAATGAATATAAATCATTATGCAATTCGTTTTTCAAATTGCTAGAAGTTGTTAAAACATTTAAATAAATGTACACGATACTAAAGTATTCATAAATTATATTATTAACAAATTTCTAAACGCAATTCGAAATTTTCTGTTCTTTATTTTACTATGTTAACTGATATTAACCCAGACTTCTAGCCTTTATAAGTTGCCATGCCACAAATTTACACTTGCAACGTCCAGGTGATAGTGTTTTTGGTGCATTTTAGTGTTACTTCATTAAGAAAATAGCGTGAAAACACAAAATAACTAATAGTATTTCATAGTAGAAGCACTAAAGTGTCGTTTAAATTTGACTTGTAGTGTAGAGCTGCTGAAGTTATTGCAATTAAATAGAGTTGCTTTTTGCTTTGCAAATTGTGATGTAGTAGCAAAATTTTATTATGATACTAATCGAGTTATAGAATGATGATGTTACTTTAAGTTTCCCACCCTTACGAATAAAATCGAAGAAAGTTATTTTTTATAATAAGTCCCTGTAATAATAGCACTATGCAGTACGAATCATTGCCAGGTAAAATATTAAATTTGTATACATTTACTAAAAAAAAGTTAACTTGAAACGAACACAGAGATCAAAAAAAGTATTCATAATCATCACATTAAATTCTTACTCAACAATATTCTTTACAAAACCCAACTACGTACGTATAATTGCGTAATAATAGATATCAAATAATCCATATAAATATTATATTACTTTAAAATCCACCAGAGCATGAATAAAATGCATTCTCAGGCCGGTGGGCCAGCTGCTAAGCAAATGTCTACAAATATGGTAGGCATTCATTTTGTTAAGTGAAGTGGATAATATTATATTCGGTTTAAAAAGTTTTACATTTCATACTATTCTTTAGCAAAACATAGATTGCATCAGCTGTATAACAGAAGACAACACAAAAATTTAGTAGATTATAATTTTGTGTAATTACAGTACTTTAGACGCAAACTTTCCAAAAAAAATCAGTCATTCAAACCTTGTCCCGACAATAAATGAACAATTTGGTGCAGAAGTTATACTTACATATATTTCGGCGATACATTTTTATTTATATATATTATCAAATCTTTTTGATGTTGGCTTTGAAGCTTTCTCTGAGACAAAAGATGACAAATGGGCGTAGATAGTAACGAATGTTAAGAAATTTATCTATTAATCGTTCTATCGCAACACGATTGTGGAGTCACCTTATTGTGATTCATTGTCATCCATTTACTGGTTTCATTATACTGTTTCTTACAGTTATATAGCATTCAATAAATTGTCATAAGTATTTCGTCGTATTAAGAAAACAAATACATGGTCTTTTTAGTAATTGTACTACGAAATAAATCGAAAGCACCAGGAATAAGCATGGTCTACTTCAGATGATCTAAATATGAGGAGAAAAGTACTTAAATATATTTTAATCATATGTATACACGGCCAAGGATATACATCGGAAATAATACATCGAAATAAAACTATTTTTAACGGATTCTATCGCGATTTATTTGATGTTATTTCATTATTTACATTGAACAAGATGTTTCGGTTGCTTTTCAGCAGCTTCCCATGACCATGGCTTGTGTGTGTTGTGTGTGACATTCGCGTAAACTTCCGACAAGATCAATAAGAATACACCTTCACATGTGAAGGTGTATACTTATTTTCTTGGCTGTGTATACATTTGATTAAAATATGTTTAAGTACTTTTCTCCTCATATTTAGATCATCTGAAGTAGACCATGCTTCTTCCTGGTGCCTTCGATTTATTTCGTAGTACAATTACTACAAAGAAACATAAACAACAAACATAACTTCACACCTGTATCCCCGAAGAGGTAGGCAGAGGTGTATTACACACCCACGATTCGCCAGTTATGTTAAGGTCCCAATGTAATAGGGGGCGAGCCTATTGTTATCTACCAGGCACATTACTAAGCGAGCGATAATTAACATTTATACACACATAACTACGAAAAGTCAGAGGTGTGTGCCCGGGGCAACTGGGGATCGAACTCGAGATCTCGTCGCGGCAGTCCGTTACGTATACCACTGGGCTATCGCTATTATTTTCTCTACATTGATTAATATCGTTCTCTTATCTACTGATTCTATTGTAAAAAACAGACCTTCGGAGCCGAAGCCAGCTAGCCGGTACACTGTTGATTAATGAATGAGGCTTTGGCAGAGGGTTTCCTCTCGGAATTAGGGGCTCAGTAAGCTGGTGGTAGAAATTTGATGACACAAATTTGTCACAAAATTCGGCCGGGTGGGTACCACGATCGCGATCGTGGGTGCACGATTGCGAAAAACCCTCCATAGTAATCCAATTTCGGTTTGATTGCGTTCAGGGGTCAGCAAGTGCATAACCGGGCAGGGGGATTGTGGTCGCAGCACTAGTGGGACTGGTGGGTGCCACGCGGTGCTGCGACGACAATCCTCTTCTGATGAGGCCGTCAAGCTGAGTGCCACCATTGTTAACATGGTACGTGTATGTAATGGTGACCCTCTTTCCTGAGACTTTACCTTCAGCTTACCATCAGGCGAGGTGAAGTCGAATTGACGTGTCCTAAATAAAAAAAATAAAAAAGTAGTCGCTCCCGCTAAAGTCAAGATAAGCCAAATCAATAGAAAGAGTCATAGGGCGGACCCTGGGCTTAAAAAGCATCGTTTTACCAGCGTATTCGTTTTCCCAGCGTTTTACCAAAACACTAAGTAATGCATAACCTTTTCGCGCCTTTTGTCTACGTAACCTGTCTGTCGATAGTCAACACAAGAGCAAAATGCGGTTTTCTGTTTCAAATATGATTCTATTCACGATGAGTATATCCACTAAATTGACGGCTTCTGTGGCGTAGCGGTAGTCCGATCGACTGCTACGACTGGGGGCGCGGGTTCGATTCCCGCTCAGTGCATATATTTGTATGCTAGAATATGTCTATTTGCATTGGTCTGGGTGTTCCTATGTATAATATGTATGTATTTACAAAAAAAAATGTATAAAAGTATGTTTATCCGCATTCTGAAACCCATAACACAAGTTAGTTAAACTATGCTTTCTTTGGGTATAGATAGCGCTGTGTAGTTACTGAAATGTCATCAATGGTGGCGAAAAAATAACACGCTCGATTTTCATTCTACAAAATAGTATAGCCGATTTTTATGTTCTAGCATAATAATATACCCTATTCTTATCTATGAGTTCATACAATCCATAGCTAGTTTTTAGTCTCGGCTCGGTAGCGACCATCTTTAAAAAAAAAACGTTATATGTTGCTTATAAGTAAGCTAGTGTTGCGATAATACTTTGCATTACAGAAGGTATCGGAGCGTGTACAGGAACGCTCTCACGCTGCTTTGCACACTACGATATGTGTAAACTGTTTCAATTACACAGCTCTTGCTAATAATGATATATTATTTAACTGTTTCATGTGTCGTTACTGCTAAATTGACTGAACTATATGTTAGTTTTGGTCTGCTGATTGCATCTGTGTTGTTAAATTAATACTCTACATAGATTCAACATAAGACTGTTTATAACCTATTATTACTTCTTGGTGGTACAATGGTTCACGTCTGGTTATTCAGTCTTCATTTGTGGAATGAATATGGCATACAAGCAATCATAATATGTATGTAGATTAAGTCTTATGTTTGGGGGTGTATGAGACCCCAAGAAGATACAAGGAGTTCAAGCCAACCTGACCTGCTAATTAACGGAAGAGGCTCTATCGCAGGCTTTCCTCTCGGGTTGGAGGGGTCGGCAGTCACTCCCGTGAAAGCTAAGATACGCCAAATCCAGAGAAAGATGACGATGAAAAGAAAAAAGATAATGTTTTGAAAAAATGCAGACTACAGGCAGCGCGAACAAGGGAGATTTTAAGAAATGCTTTACGATGGTAGAGGAACCTAGTGAGGTTGTGTACCTTCGTATGAAGAAAGTATTATTAGCTTGAACTTTTGAAACAGTTACAAATATTTGTGAAGTCATTACTGTTTAAGTACCAAAGCAAGTACAACTGCAACCTATAACGTTTGTACGATACAACGGGATATTACTACCAAACCGCTATTTATATTACAAACACAAATCATTATCGTAAATAAGACTCATTATGCAATGTAATATAACTAATAACTACCTCTAACCAGTAATTTGAAATTTTCTATTTCCAATTTCAAATTAAGAACGCGCAATCGGGCGCACTTCGTGCTCCGTCGCTCAGAGACGTCCAATCACGGCGCCGTATTTGAAAAAGGAATACGCCATTGAGATAGATAGGTCGTATTACCGTTAATTCTGTTCGAACACTGGTTATTACTGGTCGTTGAGACGGTTTATTAAAGGGACCTTTATAACATACTATGTTAGTCTGTGCGTCTATTTGCGTAAATACTGGTGTAATGTCGACTGATATTATTGTAATGCTTCGGTTATGTTATGCTACTGCTATTAGATATGCACTTTCTCTTCAGATTTTATGGCTTATAACATTGCTTTACTGTTTCAAATCATTTTGATCTTTCGATTACATTTTGCTAACATGGTCATTTAAAGCAAAATGTCATCATCATCATAATCTTAGTGTCGTTCCCGGTTATATCCGAGGCTTTCACCTCGATTACTCCTACTCCTTTTAATTTGTCTTATACGCTTTTATGGGAGCGCGGCAGTCACTATTCTCTGACCTCCTAATCCTGTAAGCCAGCAAGCCGACAAGGCTGCGCCAGAGTCTCGTCCGCCAATCAGCAGGAGTATCAGCTTACAGATTGAGTTTTCTTGGGCCAGAAGATCTTGATGGGGCTTTATAGACACACTTCATACACAACTCGCAACAGTTTCATGCGAAAAGATTATCTGGTGCAACTTGGACCGATACTAGATTTGTTGAAATTCTTCGAAACGCCTCATGAAACTCCAATTTTCTATATACATATAGTACGCCTGTATATTCTTGGAGGGGTAGGTAGAGGTATATTAACACCCACAGCGAGCCTATTAACAAATGTACAACTTAAATAAAACGTGGCATCACTCATATACAATACATAAACAGAATCAAGATTAAATTAACCTTGAAGTTATTTCCGTACGAAATTCTCTTACTATTTCATGATAATTTAAACATTTACTATTTTTATATACCACTAGCTGATGCCCGCGGATGCGCACGCGTTGAAGTCGGTAATCGTTTTTTGGTCATATCTCTGGTTCTACTTAACCAATTGCAATCAAACATACGATTGATATTAAGTTTGACCTTTCTAATAGAGAAAAAACGCATCAAAATCCGTTCAGTAGTTTTTACGTCCATCGCGAATAAACAGACATACAGATAAGAATTCAAAAAAAAAAGTTTGTATTCAGAATCATTCATTCAACATAAAACAATTTTTTTTTAATATCTCCAATGTAGAGCCACAACCCATTTACAATTTTATAATAGTATAGGCTAGCTGTTGTCCACGGCTCCGCTCGCATGAGACCCAGATACCATTCCCGCGTACCCCAGCAACGTGTTCACGGGATAACATCGGTTTATCCAAACCTTCATATTTATAATAATAGAAAGATTAACGTGGCCAACAAACCCATGGCCTATCTGATGTTAAGCGGTTACCGTGACTTATGAGCGTACTTATCGAGGCCTGCCAAGATCTTTGAGGCCCAAGCCAAGCTCACCTGCAAGGTGATACGGCTGCTGATTGATGAACGAGACTCTGGCACAAGCTTTCCTTGAGGTTTCGGGTGCAGCTGTGATGTGCGACGCTCAAATTATGATGACGAACATAACTTTCATTTATGTATATAACAAGGAATTCAGTGCAGGGTGCGACTGAAATAAATTGAGCTGAGCGAGCAGGACTCTTACTTGAAAATAAGACATCTTACTACGGTCGCGCGCTTAACACTTGGGAACGACACCGTTTTAGTCGAGACACGACATAACCACCCCCGCTGGCCGGCGGGGGGGTTGGGTTATCCGAAGGGATTTCCGCACGTAAAAAAAAAAAGGCCGCGCGCTCGTGAAACTGTTTTTCGGTGATTATTCCTTAATGGTACATCGGACATGAACCATCTCGCTTCAAACTATGAATCACCGTGGTAAATTTGGCCAAGATCACGCGAGTGGTTACGGAGGAGTTCAGCCACTAACAAACGGCTATGCCGCGTATAAGAGCTTAGCTCGCTCCGCTCGCTCAGCTCAATAATGAAAAAAACTCAACAATTGCGTAGACCATATTTTTAGGTCTCTTTGGCGATAAGCGCGGGGCGTGACGGGCGGAGGAGATTATTATTTAAACGACTAAATCGTTCAAAGGGCTGGCGTCATTGGTTGATCAGTACTTGTATAGGTTTTTTGATTGGCCAGTTAAAATGTACATGCGCGTGTTGGTTAAAGATATTTGGAACGTGCTATACAAAACATCTATACTAGTATTTTGTTCTCAATAGGAATAAAATGTCCGTTTCTGTCCGACATCAACAGACGTCACATTATTGTCCTCGTGACTGAGTTTGTTTTGCTCCTCGCCATCATAAATACATTCGTTTGCACTTCATTTTCTTGTTCTTCTCGATATCCTCTCGCTGGTCTGCTAGAAGAAATTTCTTCAAGTAATAAGCAGTACCATTGTTCTATTCTTTCCACAATCAATTTCATATAGTTTTTTTTTGGGTGTACCTTTTTTTTACATAAAAATCAAATAAAAATAAACCCTAATTTCTCTCAGACGTACCCTGACGTCTCAATTTCTTGTTAAGCGTTACTGAATGCTCTTTATTCTTTCAGAGCTATCGCGGCCGCAAGCCCCTCGGCGGAACAGCAGGAGTGGTAGGTGCGGTGGCCGTGCCAGGCGTGCAGGCCGCATCCCCCAGCCCAGCGCCACAAGCACCAGCTGCCCCCAGTCCAGCGCCAGCGACCACGCCGGCCATGAAACAGGAACACCCTAGTCAGCCAATGGTGAGTCCCTAGCAAGATTTAGTAACAGCTGGTAGGCTGGAGTTAGCGATATTTGTAGGTGACGTCGAAAACTGTTGACTAGTTTGTAGACATGTGATTATTTATAAAAACGTCATACTGATGCAGGTGTCTGAGCTGAGCTTAGCTTAGCTTACTTTTTCAGGAAGATTGCTGACAGCCAAGAATTGGCTGTCAATAAATTCCTTAAAAAAGTAACCCGCTCAACCGACCTAACTAACGCCAACAAGAACAACGAAAACCCGTTCAATAAAACTCGGTTATCACTGTAAATATCGTTGTTACACTGACTGGCTGGTTTTGTACTTCTTAAACTATTAAATAGTAGCATGGGGTTGTCGACATGTCGAATATAGATTCAACTATAATTGTTCTGATAATCGAAGGTTCACAGACTGATTGTCAAGAACCTCGACCAACATCTCAAGTGAATCGCGTTTAACAACCAGACTTCGTTCGATCTAGAAGGCAATTCTTCTCGATTCGATTCTTATCTTCGGAGCCTTTACCACCGGTAGCTTGGTTCTTTTATCCAATGCCAGCGGAGCACTTCTTTTTATATTTTTAAATAGTATACATATTACATATATTAACTGATCTGAATTCGAATCCCGTTCCCGCAACCCATGAGAACCTATTTCCGTAATAAAAAGTAGCCTATGTGTTATTCTATCCCTGTGCCAAATTTCAGCCAGATCCGTTCAGCCGATTTTGCGTGAAAGAGCAACAAAGATGCATACATACATACTCACAAACTTTCGCGTTTATAATATTAGTAGGATGTAAATAATACATTGTATGAAATGATTGAATCAATGAGATTATAATAAAATTGTCTAAAGACCTATGCGTGATGAGCCCATATCCATATGTAAACCTACCGATGGACCAGGTATCTTAAGAAATACGGGTATCAGAAATAACGAGAGATATAATTCTATCTTTATTTTATCAAAAAAAAAAAAGATTCCGCTAACTATTAGGTTATGAACCAACAACGAACACCTTAAAAATAACTATTGCAACAGTACTGTCAGGTATTATTTAACACGTTTATTTTATATTATAGCTACTGAATTTATAAGGTGAAGATTCGCTTCCAAAGCTTCTAATCCTGGGTGTGCAAAAAACCAAGAGAGCTAAGTGCCCTTGTACACTAACATGGCATCGCTGCTGTACCGGGGTGCGGCTGCCGTATCGTTCACATGCGCTGAGGTTTACATGCGCGGTGAGGCGAGAGTTTTGTGCTTTAACTCTACGCCCGCCTTAAGACAAGTCTTTCAAAGAACACTTTATAACTTATCTACGTATCACTATTTTGCGATACTAAGGATAGAAAACTATCTACCTGTAGTTTATATACCCCAATGCATTAGCAGAATGCATATTCTGCTAATGCATTGATCCAGCTCTGTCGCATGACTGAGAAGGATCTGAAATAGCGCATAGTGTACTTTAACCTGGGAATAGATATCCCTATATCCCTATGGGTTACGGGTTCTATATAAAAATGTATATTTTTTAACACTATTTTTTTTTACGTATGGAGACCCCCACGGGCTTCACCCCATCGGGCCAACAATGGGGTGGGCGTGGCGTTTTTTTAATACTTACGTTTGTATATCCCTGAATAGTAGTTGGAGGTGTATTTACACCAAGATTTGGCTTACTATATTTCGCAGAGCCTCTTACCGTATACTGGACCATATTTCCTGCTGCTACCGAAACTTTCCTAAAAAAACCTAATAATATTAAGCTCAAGCGGGAAATCATACCCAAATGATATCACAGAAGCCAGATATCTTAAGTATAGATCTTAATCTAATGCATACTAAAAATAATTTACAGATAAAAAAACAGCTAATAAAATAAAACATCAGCAGATTATTAAATGACTTACAAATTCGAAACAACACAACCTTACCATGTTCGTAAAATAAAAAAAGGTCATAAATATTTATCTGTTCATGGATTCTGAAATGAGTTGGGGACACACATCAAAAATTAACATAAGTGGCCAGTATCGTTAAATTATTCGTTCAGCCATTCAAAAATCAAATGAATGTTTTCGTTTAAGAATTGGATGTTAATAGAACTGGTCGTATTTAACTTAATTATAATGTTTATGACTGACTGTCGTTAAGTAAACAATAAAGATTAACAATAACAGATGCTTTTAAAAGTTAAGCTCGACTGTAAAGGATAAGGTACGGTTTCACCGATCTAATTGACCGAAATTGCATTGGCACATTTTACTGAATGAACTCAAATTTGCTAAACGGTTGTTCACTGGTTAAATCCAGCCTAAATGAGATTAACTAAACTAGGTTCCCACGTTTTATTCAATGTGGAAAACATCATAACGTCGGTTACTTTTAATTGATCTCGGGCTCTACTATTAGACAAATTTGCTCTTAGACGTTGGACTTTGTCTATATACAACTGTCATAGTCAAAGGCGTTGGATTTCTAATTAAGATAACCCAGTATACTACCGACGTGAACCCACTTTAGCTTTTAGCGTAGCTGGAGGCAATAACTTATGTGGCCCACGTTCTAATAGCCTTCTAAAAATAAATATCGTCACCGTTAACTCCCACTTCGTACAGGAGCCCAAAAGTAAACGTCAGTTAGTGGCCAATCACGTTGCAAATGGTGTTGAATATCACCACAATAACAACACAACAGCATTGTAACACAGAAGCGATACCTGCAGGCTGCCTCATGAATTTAATTTCCGTGTCGAAAATGCAGCGTTAATTTACCACGTATATACTGGGCACGCCGCCGCTCCCGTTGTGAATCAACCTTAACATGACAGGCCACTGAGTGGCATTACCATTACCATAATCGATGTCATATAAGAGATGTTTTTAACGGCGCCATGATTGCTTTATTGGGCGGTTATTATAGGCAGCCATCTTGTAATTATGTTTATAGACATTCGAAACGATAAGTATAATTTTGTTAATAAATAAATATATACAAATGTTTATTTGACTCAAGCATACAGGTGGTTCAGTAATGTTATATTATAATCATGGTTATAAATAAAAAGATGGACGTCGTGGCGCAACGGTAGCGAGTGTGGCTACAGGGTCGATTGGGTGGTTTAATTCCCGGGTCAGACAATTTATTAGTTGCAAATCTCTGCAGCATTTTGTTTGAAAAAGTGCCTGCATTACGCAAAAGGTGATTTCGTACCGCTAATGAAGTTTGCATACCTATATATCGCTACAGACACACCTCTTTGGGGTAGGCAGAGGCCATATCTATTTCTGAGGTATGTATAACTGAAAAAACCTATTTACATACGACGCAGACATCGTACCTTTTTTTTTTTTTTTTTCGTGCGGAAATCCCTTCGGATACCCCCCGCGTGCCAGCGGGGGTGGTTATGTCGGGCTTGAACCGACTAAAACCGCACGCCGTCTCGGGTCTACAGACGCCGGGGTGTAAGGTTGCCCATAGAGCATATCCCTCGCACCCCGAATGACCCTGGGCCATCTCCGGTTTCGAGATGGCCCCCTCGGGTCAGACATCGTACCTGGGGCCTAAAGCACAGCAGTACGGATCACTGCCGCATTGAGGCAGTCGGTCAATGCACAAAAAGCAGAAAATTCTACCACAAACATAAAGTTACCCTCTACCGACCAGGACTTGAAAAAACTTTTTAATTAAATATCTTTGGTTGGTTCAGTTTTATCTCATTCTTTCAGTAAAAACACTGTTTTTTTTTCACTTGTAGGTAGCAAACAAACACAAGGCTTCACTGATGGTAAGTGGTAACCGTGACCTATGACCACCAACGACAGAATATAAAATCATGAGGAAGTGTCCTGTAACTATCGCTTGTGTTCTCCAATACTCTAAAGATGTTCAACAAACAACGCAACGCGATTGAGTATTAACTACTATAGAACGACCGCAACCTCTGTACCGTGCCTTGGGTATGTACGCTACGAGACGGGGGGTGAGTATCGGCCGTCAGGGATGAAAACACCGTGAAGAAAAACACCGATGATGATAGAAAACATCGATGTATTGTAATATTGTATTTAATTAACTATTTGTGATATACTTGCTGTTGCTCTTGGCTCCGACCGCGTGGAATTCTGATCCCGTTCCCGCAACCCATGGAAACCTTTTCCGGGATAAAAAGCAGACTGTATTATTTCGGACTATAATCTATCCCTGTGCCAAATTTCAGCTAGATCCGTTCAGCCGTTTTTACGTGAAAGTGTAACAAACATCCATCCCTACAAACTTTCAAATTTACAATCTTAATACCATTGTAAATTATTAATTAATTAAAAGAACCCCCCACCTTGGTTGCTCAAATCGCACCCTCCATGTCTCCATGAGTTCCCGGCGGAGCTAGGACCGCTGAGCCCTATTTTCTCGGCGCTCCGGTGTATCCAAACACCTCCCTTCGGATACCCCCCCGCCGCCGGCCAGCGGGGGCGGTTATGTCGTGCATCGACTAAAACCGCACGGTGTCCTGCCCAAGTGTCCATTGCCGGGTACCCCGGGTAAGCCCTCGAAAGGATAACCCCCGGGGTTACCTTCGCAAACTTTCACATTTATAATATTAGTAGGATTGCTTGCGATAATCGCAAGAGTGCAAGACTGTGCTGCTTCTGAGAGAAAATCTAAAATACTTGCGAACTACGGAAACAATGAACAACTTTACAGTCATTTTTAAACATTGTTTTTTGATGACTCCGCCTAATTAATTCAATTAAATTCCAACGATCCAAAATCCAAAAATCCAACGTCGCCTTAAGACGTAATAATGTATCGGAGAATTTCGAATATCTGGAACGTGTCTAGGTGGCTCAGTTGGTCAGAGCATTCCCCCTGTAAGGGACTGGTCGCGGGTTCAAGTCCCGTCCTAGATGTTCTCTTTTTCCGATCTAAATCTTTAGAAAAAAGTAAGCATACAAAATGCTTAAAAATTTAATTGAATTAATTAGGCGGAGTCATCAAAAAACAATGTTTAAAAAGACTGTAAAGTTGTTCATTGTTTCCGTAGTTCGCAAGAATTACGGTAGATGGCTCCAACGTCGCCTTAAGACGTAATAATGTATCGGAGAATTTCGAATATCTGGGACGTGTCTAGGTGGCTCAGTTGGTCAGAGCATTCCCCCTGTAAGGGACTGGTCGCGGGTTCAAGTCCCGTCCTAGATGTTCTCTTTTTCCGATCTAAATCTTTAGAAAAAAGTAAGCATACAAAATGCTTAAAAATTTAATTGAAAAAATCTAAAATAGTTTTTCCTAGCCGGGAACCCCAAGTAGGTACAGCAATTGCACCAGTCACCAACCACCGAAGTCTAGTTATTTTTTTATTGTACAACATAAAATTTCTTAATTAACTTAACTTTATTAGGAGTAGGTGTTTCCAAGTGCCTAAAACAGAATTCTCGAATAAAACTCGAGAACCCTTTAGTCATAAAGTTTGAGTGCTTTAGTTAAAGAGTGTTAGGTTACGTCTTTCTTATTTGAATTGTGTAATTATGTCTGTGTCATACAGAACATACATATACACATACATACCATACATACGGTCACGCGGTTAGGGTACGCAATGGGACACCGTGGTTCCCAAACCCGAGAGGGCCATCTCGAAACCGTTGATGGCTCTGGGTCAACCGGGGTGCGAGGGAAATGCCTTCTTCCTTAAACTGGTGGTAGAAATTTGATGACACAAATTTGTCACAAAATTCGGCCGGGTGGGTACCACCGTGCACGATTGCGAAAAACCCTACATAGTAATCCAATTTCGGTTTGATTGCGTTCAGGGGTCAGCAAGTGCATAGCCGGGCAGGGGGATTGTGGTCGCAGCACTAGTGGGACCGGCGGGTGTCACGCGGTGCTACGACGACAATACTCTTCTGATGAGGCCGTCAAGCTGAGTGCCACCATTGTTAACATGGTACGTGTATGTAATGGTGACCCTCTTTCCTGAGACTTTACCTTCAGCGTACCATCAGGCGAGGTGAAGTCAAATTGACGCGTCCTAAATATAAAAAAAGCGTCTGAAGACCCTAGACTTAGCCGGTTCGAATCCGACATAACCACCCCCGTTAGCAGGTGGGGAGTATCCGGGGGGATATCCGCACGAAAAAAAGGTATTGACCGCATGTTTTCACTTTCTACAATCCTGGCATCCACCTTTCGCTTCTTCCATTTTCATAATTGTTTTCACACATGCTCGCCGGTTGAGGGTACTCTTGACCTGAATTTTCTTTAGAACGTTCTCAATCAAATCAATACACGTACGCCTAGGTCGACCCTTACCTCGTTACGCATATCATAAATATCATCATCTTCACGTTAGTCCCGGCCACATCCAAGGCTCTCACCTCGGAGTCCATTACTCCTCCACTTCGCACGGTGTGAGGTGTCCATGGTAGTGACCGCATTGGCACGCATGTCATCTCCTACGAAGTCAAGCCAGTGCTTCTTTAGTCTACTCCTACTGCCAGTGCCCGGCGGAGGCTGCATGGCTAGACATTAGTTACCAGGCCATCCTTACAGGGCCAGTGCCCGGAGGAGGCTGCATGGCTAGACATTAGTTACCGGGCCATCCTTACAGGGCCAGTGCCCGGCGGAGGCTGCATGGCTAGACATTAGTTACCGGGCCATCCTTACAGGTATATCCTCGCTTTATAAACCAATTTTGGAAATCTTTTGTCTATCCTCCCTATGTTTCCCAACCGACTTAGATTCCATTTCTCTATTTTGGTTACCAGATCTTTTAAACACTATTACGAGTATAATGTGGTTAAAAGTACGAAAAGAAACATGGAACAAATTATCGTTATTTGAATTGTTTAATTTGCGTGGTGAGGACGCCTAAGTTTGAACTATTGTAATGTTTATTATTATTCTCCTCTTTCGTATCTGTCGGATTAAAACTTTGAGTGACGTTCTTGAGAACATTATAATTATGTAAAACAATAACTTTTAACTAACATTTAAAACTAACACAACACAAGTTTGATATGTTAGTGGACAAACCGCGAGGAGGATAATTATACTTCGATCTTACATCCTAAAAAAAACATATTAAGTACATATTTGCGATCTGATCCGCACACAGGGGGTTACAAGAGAAATTTCTAAAAATCCTTGCAGTCCCTATCCCTTTGGCGTCGAATACAACAACCTTATAATCCCTGATAAAATGTGTTCTCAAGAAATAAATATGTACAACAAATATCTAATGCTTCACTCTGAAAACTGTGTCTTTGATCCATTTGAGAAAGATACTATACAGTAAGCTTAACCGGCGCGCGTGTATGAATAGATGCATGAGTGTGTAGGAACCAAGATATGTATGTAAAGTCGTAGAAATGGCAACCACATAACGTTCTGTACATTATTCTGTACACCTGAAAAAATGACGTAATTCTTCAGCTAGAACTTTTGTTAAACTTCGAAGGCTTATGAAATTGTATTACGTAAGAAACCTTCGGCTCACATACATATTTATACTTTAAGTTTCGGTCTGAAATGTACAGAACAATAATAAACACAGATTTATTTTTTAACTAGCTTTTGCCCGCGGCTCCGCCCGCGTAGATGTCGGTTATCGCGACAAAACATAGCCTATGTCCTTTCCCAAGGTCTAATCTACCCCTGTACCAAATTTCAGCAAAATCGGTTCAGTGGTTTAGGCGTGAAAGCGTAACAGACAGACAGACAAAGTTACTTTCACATTTATAATATGAGTAAGGATATACACGTCTCACTTTCGTCGAAAAAGTCAAAAGAAATGTATTTTAACTTATATTTCGTCTACTGTTTTCGGCCCCACATCATATATACGCGACCATTTGCTGTCTATTTGTGCCTTTGAGAAACCTCACGAGCTTCATCTACTGTCCTTAAACATTCATCATCAACTTTACGTTATTCCCGGTGGCTTATCTTCGCTTCATGGGAGCGACTACCGTCTGACCTTCCAACGCCAAGAGGAAAGCCTGCGCCTGGGCCTGCCTGTTACCTAATCATCAGGTATACTTTGTCTTCAAAATAAAATTCATTTTAAAGTGACCATCAGTTGAAATAAAATCATATTGAAGTCTCCAGCCTGAAAAGAAAAGGGTGAGAAAATCGCCGCTGCGATATTTACTTTCGTTGCATTTAACTTACAAATACTGTACAATTATGGGTCAGTCGGGGTGCGAGGGATATGCTCTATGGGCAACCTTACACCCCGGCGTCTGTAGACCCGAGACGGCGTGCGGTTTTAGTCGGTTCAAGCCCGACATAACCGCCCCCGCTGGCCGGTGGGGGGGTGTCCGAAGGGATTTCCGCACGAAAAAAAAAAAAAAAAAGGTACTTTTCCACAACTGTTACTACGAAATATGAAGCCTTTGTTAGTGAAGGCTTTTCAGTAAACTCCAAACAGTGGAAACATTCAAAACACAGCGCCTAGTTCAAACAACTAGTTTCCTATAACAAGATGTCAAAGTGCAAAAAATTTAATTTGCGCTGTGCCAACTTTGCCAATTTCAGTGCAGCGCCGCTGGAACCCAATTTATATCGTTCTTCTGGAATATTTTTGTGCGTTTTTCTATTAAAACTTTTGTGAATGCTTTCAATGATAATTCCTAAAACCTTTTTATCGTGGGTTTTGGTAATTGTTTTGTTTTTCATTAAAATAAAGAATATTAACATAACACATAACATAACTTCACGCCGTATCCCCGAAGGGGTAGGCAGAGGTGTATTACACACCCACGATTCGCCAGTTATGTTTAGGTCCCAAACGTTCCCCTAACCCGTCCAACTAAGCTTAATTGCTTGTGTTAGGTTTGGGTTCACGTTCAGTAGTGTAATGGCCGGGATTCGAACCTCTTGATCGTAATCCGACTCCTTGACCACCAAGCTAGTAGTTAGAAAAGTATTGAGCAGAAATAACCACTGACCTTTTTAAGTCTGAATATCTTTGAAGAAGTAAACAGAGATGTGTTTTCACCACCTGTTCGCGGCCCCATCAATACAAGACGAGCCTATTGCTGTCAACCGGATGCTTTTTTCCATGCTGCACTACCTTTGTCATCATCAACCCTGCGTTAATCTCGGTTTCATCCAAAGCTTGCAATTTGGAGCCCGGGGTCCGCTCTTCTACGATTTCTCCTCCTGATGTGGCTTATCTTGACTTTTTCGGGAGTGCCTGACGTCTAAGCCCCCAATTAGAAGAGAGAGCTTGCGCTAGAACCTTGTCCGTCAGTCAGCAGATGTACCAAACCGGTACATCTGCTGACTGACGGATGAGACTCGGGCGGCGAGGTGAAGTTGACTTAGGCCCCTAAGATCATGGTGAGGCCCTATAGACCCGCTGGCTACTGCTGTCCTTTTAAGCGTTCCGTTGCCAAATGGCAAAAATCGGAACCCTTATACATTGTGACTGTCACAGCCTCTTTCTTTTTGAAACTATGAGAACTATGCTGTTGAAGCTTGGTAAGCAGATGTATTCTGTGAACCGCATTTAGATTTTCACACAAAAATAGAAAAGCAATAAATTTTGGGGGTTCCCTGTACTTAGAACTGAAACTCAGAAAATGGATAGGTCTTTAAAAATGATATATATATAAAACTAAAAAAATATATGATGTACATTACCATGTAAACTTCCACCGAAAATTGTTTTGAACGAGATCTATATTAAGTTTTTTTTTACGTGCCGAAATCCCTTCGGATACCCCCCCGCCGCGCCGGCCAGCGGGGGTGGTATACCGTGCGGTTTTAGTGTATCGACTAAAACCGCACGGTGTCCTCCCCAAGTGTCCATTGCCGGGCACCCCGGGTAAGCCCTCAGTTTTTTTTAATAAGTCATAAATCGTAAGCCGCTACCTTTCATTCGGTCAACTCAAATATATAAATTTTACTTGCTGCAACGGAACCCTTCATGGGCGTGTCCGACTCGCACTTGGCCTGTTTTTTTACATTTGAGATACGAGTTTAAAAAAAAACGAAAAATTCAATTAATTTATATTGTGGTTCGTTTGTTATTCTAAGCTCTGTGCTGTAACTGAAAACTCTTATTATATATAAGTATCAACGCTATATTCAATTAAAACCGAACAATGAATCGGCACTGCTCCATAATAGAGATTTGAAATGATCGCCATAGTTGTCGAAGCATAGTTGCGACAGAATGCGATATTTCATTCACAACAATATCCATTAATTTGTTAGTTATTGTTACTGTTATGATAATATTATTTAACTTTGTTCGAAATTAATTTATAACTATTACTCGCATCTCTGCCCGCGTGAAACACTTATTCTGTGCAATTTTCTTATTTTTCTTTCAGTAAGAAGTATTTGAACTTCTTATCTACCGTAACGTGCGTATTGTGCGTAACGTAAGAATTATATTCATAGATTATCAGAAAACTTATAATGATATCGGTAAAGTCATCTTCAGGAACTGGCGTTACCAAGGAAAACAGGGATTCATTTTTATATATATAAATATAAACTGAACTAATAGTAATATTCACGGTAATACATCCTATCCCTGAAAAAAATAACAAAAATAGATGTTACATCAAAAGCTTCATCGTCATGTGTAAGTAATAAACAAGAATAATCTCGTTATAGAATCTCATTACGTCGACATAACAAACTTTTAATTACAAACGACGTACCTACGTACCGTGGCATGTTAATAAAATATTACCTAACTTACTAAAAGGCATCCCTCTCCGTACAAATTAAAATCTTAGAAACTTTGAGGAGCGTTACCTACGTTGTAATTTGTTCGCAACGTGTTTTCCTCGCAACCTTGAATATTGTAAGTTGTGTAATTTAAAAATATGTTGCTTTATGGTGGATGGAAAATTCCGAGTATAAAAACAATTTTTTTTATTAGTTTTTTCATATGTTAACGCACAACTTTTTTTTTATTATGCGTTTTAGAAGCAAGGAACCCTACTTAAAATTTGAATGTTGTGTGATTATTTTAATTTTTTTTGGTATTTTTTTTAAATTTGTGACTTAATTCGTTTTTATTCATTCTACTATCAATTTTGATGTTTCACATGTGCCGGTTTGCGGCCAACTTTTTTTAATTGTGCGTTTGTGAAGGAAGGAGCCCTACATATATAACTCTGATCTTCTTAACTCGTAAAAGGAACCATTTTCTTTGGTGATCTTAGTAGTATAAAGGGTGTACATACAGGGCCATACTAACATCTTTGAAACCCAACCTAACCTCACCTGCACGTTTACACTACAACGGACGAGCCCCAGGCTTTCCTCTCGGGGTTGGGAGGTCAGACGGCAGTCGCTCCCGGCAAAGCCACACCAATAAAACTTACTAGCCAAAAAAGACATACAATGAAGAACAAGAAGCGGACCTCGGGCTCCAATGTGCACACTTTGCAACTAAGAAATCGTTGTGAGGATAATGATGAGTCCTTGTAATTGTCCCCACCAAGGTTTTAGCGACCCTGGTATGTAAAATGTAAAAAAAAAACTAAATCCGTGTACTATTTATCTTTTGTCAGGTTGATTGATCGTAATTAAGGTAGACAAACTCAGCACTCGGCCTTGGTTTGTCAATCTCTACAATGGCGTAGTCAACGACAAACTTCAACAAACTGCGACTGAAAGCGATAGAAAATAAAACTCTTTCAGTTCATCATCATTATCCAAAATTACATCCAAAACTTAGGAGCCCAGGATTTTCTTTCGAACTCTTTCTATTGATTTGGCTTATCTTGGCTTTTGCGGGAGCGACTGTCTTCTGACTCCCCAACCTTGAGAAGAAAGTCTGCGCCAGAGTCTCGTTTACTCTCTCTCCTCACGCCACCATTAAGTGGGCCGTTGATATCGTACGCCAAAGTTCCAGCGGTTCATTAATTTTCAGTGCAGTAGTTCCACTAACATAATATGTTATAATGTGTATATACGTCCCGTTAATGTAAACAGATGCACGAACACCGGCCTCGGTCAACGTATGATTACGTTAGGGCAGTTCACATACAGCATATTGTTATAAACATTGTCCGTAGACCGACCTCGACATACTTAACACAATAATAAATGGTGTACGCTAATTATCTAAATGGTACAACTATTGTAAAAATATCACGAGGACGAGCATCTAGTACTACGGAATAACACAGTAATTTACGTAAAGTACAACTCAATTATACTACGCATGTATTTAAAAATGAATCTGACTTTACAATAAGAGGTACACAATTCGCTGTTTTTCGATCTAGAGCGATCATGCTGATGTCAACTGGGCTCTTTTTAACGAGCGAAATGTTTACTGGCACATAGAGAAAAGCCGTGTATCTATTTGCTTTTCACGACAGTCAGATAAAAATAAGAAAAAAAAAGAAATCATTGAAACATCAAAAAATATATTCTAGAATTGAGAACGAACATTAGGCTTAAGCTTCGCTTTGAATTTTAATTGCCAGATTCTTTTAGGTTTAAACTATTTGTGACTCTGGCTGGAAATTTAAATGTAGAAACGACATTGACGCTCATTAACTGTTACTTTGTGACAATTGCAACATTTGAAGTATAAAGTTTCAGCCAATTCTCAGTCTACTTTTGAAGCATTACGGTTAAAAAACTTTATTTCGTTATTCCTCCATATTAATAAGATTGAAATCTCCACCACACCTGACATTCGCTAAATTGTCGATATCGGCACTGCTTGCAATTGTAATCAGTAAATTACAGCTTAGATATTTTATTGTAATTTCTTTATACTAAAAATCTGCTTCAATTTCCTACGTATCGTCAGGTTGACTAATAGAAAATGTCTACGGCAAAATGATTTAAACGTCTACTTTGTATTATTTGTGCAAGCATGTACAGTACATGTATATAATTGGGCACGAATTTCCTCGCGACATGAGAGAATAATTTCTATATGTTTATTCACAAATCATAAAATGAAATCGTTGGTTTTATAGGACTGACTTACAAAAGTGATTAAGGTTTTTCATTTATTGTTTCAGGCTCCAATGCCGTTCTATGCAGGCGACCCCAACAGGTTTCCGACCGCTTGGCAATCTGATCCATCTCAAGGTAATAACCAAGGCTTTTTGTATATACATGCTTATCTATATCGCTGAAAAGGTAGCCAAAGGCTTAATAACTCGAGATTGATATTGATCAATCGCCATTCTCTATGGCAAATAGTCGAATCACTCACCATAAAACAATAGCGAGTATTCGCGACATCTCTCATAATAACAGTTTGTCAACTATCTCATGAAATGGGTTAACGCTTTTTTGTGACTCTGTACTGCACTGAAAACCACCAAATCTACGCGATATTTAATATGTTAATGTAGCTATAATAACAACGTTACTTTTACAGGTTGGCAGAACCAGTTCATACAACAGCTTCCCACACAAGCGGGTCAAACGACGTTAGACTACCAGGGTAACCATACAGCCTATGCCACCTCACCACACTACCAAGCGAATACCACTTACACCGTCCAGAACGTAGCCACCACCTTCGACGTCACGAATAACACATACTACCAGGCAGGAGTACAAGCAGTGCCGGCACAGCGACCGCCTTCAAATCGCAGCGCCTACACACCAGTCCCTTCACCTAGAGCTCCTCACTACGCTACAGAATACCAACAACAGTACGCTCAACAAACACCAACGCCTGGCGTAACAGCGGGCAATGATTCTCGACCATCATCAGCAGCATCATATCAAACCTCGGTGCCTACGACAGCCGCACCTGTCTACACGGTAGGCCAAGCTAGTTATGATCGCAGTGAGTACTCAAATGAACATCAAGAAGGATACTCATCAGAAAACGGAGCAGGAGATTCGACCAACGAGAGTGATAGGCAAGAACAAAATACGCCTAATGGACAGCATTCGGGAAACGCCGAGCCTGGATACCTGCAGGGGAGCAACGGTCCGCGAGCTTCACTAGATTGTAGCGGGTATTCGGGCGGCTATAATAGCGGACAGTACAGAGAGAACAGTACAGTTCAGTCGCAGAGCCAGAACGACTGGCAACAACATCAATGGCAGCACAACCAAAGATTACAAAACCAACAAATGCAAAATCAACAGCAGTTGCAAAATCAACAACAACAAATGCAGAATCAGCAGATGCAAAACCAGCAACAGCAGTTACAAAATCAACAACAACAACAACAAATGCAAAACCAGCTGCAAAATCAACAGATGCAGAACCAACAAATGCAGAGGCAGGAGGAGTCGGAACAGCAGATGTTCTCGCAATCAGACAGGGTGAATTTGAACTCGAGACTGAAAACGATGATATTAAACAAGCAGAACCACACTAGAGACGGCACCAATACACCACCGGACAAAGGAGATCCGGGAGAGGGGCCGCCTCGAGTAATTGACGAAAGAAAAGTCGGAGCTGTCTCCGTCAATGATGATAGAAATACTACCGGTCATTTTTTATCGTATAGCCACCATCTCCGAGATAATTACCGCTTAGGCGAACAGGTGTATCCTGTCGCTGGTAATTATACACAAAACGCCCAAACTTATAGTGCGGGTGAGTTCGGAGGTGGTGGCCACCACGTATGGGAGGGGGGGACGGAGATCCCGAGAAGTTATGATAAGCAAGCTACGTTGAAAACTGTTTCAAAAACTCCTCAGAAGTTACCGTCGTATGCGGATGTGAGGGGACAATACGGTACATACTCAAATGTATCTTATGAAGCGCAAAAATATGCAGAAGTTTATGGTAGCGATAGTTTAAGTTATACTCAGCAAGATAGTAAGGATTTTCAATCCAAAATGCTCATCGGGCCAGTGTCGGAGATCAACCAACAAAATTGTAATCCGTCTAGGGATACGAACGCACAAAGAAGAGCTTATGATAGGGAAGTGTACGATGCTAAATTTAGGCACCCATCGGCGCCTTTAATACCTAAATTAGAAATGCCTGATACTTATCAGTATCAAAAAGATGAAAGGGTACTAAAAACTGAACCACAGAGACTTAATCAAGCAATATATCCAAAATCAAATGAGATGATGGTTAATCCCTACAGAGAATATCCAAATGGGGCACGTACACAACAAAGTACTGTACTGCCTCCAATATCGACGATAAAACAAGAGAACTTCGGGCAAAAGACACAGGGCTACCAGAACTTTCAAGGTTATCCTTACGAAGTACCCCGGAGGCCAGAACCACCGGAAACATATGCTCAAATACCTCGCATGCAAGAAAATACAGGCTTTCAGAAATACAATCGCATAGTTGACCCGAAATTAATGAAAGCACCCGAAAAACCTAATGAAAGAATGACCCCGACTGAACCTAAGCCACCTTATTATATAGAGCAAATAAAGTCTGAACATTCTCCGCCAGGACATAAAATTTACAAAAATATGGCGTACAATCCAGTACCACGAAATGAGCCGTATCTGTTCACAGGAGATGGCGGCCCAGCGGCTATTAGAAACGAAGTTGGGTATTCTTGTTGTCGCCAAGGTTCCACTAAAAAGCCCCCGCCTGAGCATCTCAGAGATGGTGCCTGTCCAGGCCTTCAAACCAAAGACGAAGTATTAGAAGATGATCCAGATACAAATGAAAAAGACTCCAAAACACCTTCGAAACCTAGTACTCCAGCGCCAGATTTAGTTAAACCGAAGGAGAACCAATTCAACTACTCCAAAGAATATCTAGAAAATTTAGAAAAGTTACGAACTAACTCGAGGACCGAGGTTCCGGATTGTAATTGTTTCCCCGCAGACAAAAATCCGCCAGAACCGGGCAGTTATTATACGCATTTAGGTAAGATTTTTTCTAATATTGCCTGTAAATATTTCAAAGCTTATTAGTGTAGACTTAAAAACTAATTTCGAATTCCCCTTTCTGTAGGTGCTGCATCAACGTTAATGGAATTAAGAAAGGACTTAGAAGCTCGTACGGGTCTTACTGGAAAAGAACTGAGAATAGAGAAGGTCTGCTACACCGGGAAAGAAGGGAAGTCTGGACAGGGATGTCCGATGGCTAAGTGGGTGAGTGTATGGATCCCAACATTTAGTAACATACCACTTGACTAATCATTGAGCGCCAATCCCAATTAGACTTTGCACTTTGGAGCCTGGGGTCCGCTCTCTTATTCCTTCTTTCTATTTGACTTGTCTTAGCTTTCACGCGAGTGACTTCCGTCTGACACATCAACGTCGAGAGGAAAGTCTGCATCAGAACTTCGTCCGTCAATCAGCATATTTACCGGCTTACAGGTGAGGTTGGCCTGAGCCTCGAAGACTTTGACCCAAGAACCATACATCCACCACTTGACTAAGGTATAAAAGATAACATCGGTTTCCTCTCTAAACCCACACATTGACTTGCAAATTGTCTTTTGAAATTTACTTCATCACTTTTCCATTATTCTTCTCTTCGAGGTACGGAGGGGTCTCAACGTGTTAAAAATGGTCACCCATCCTACTGGGCTATCATTGCTTAACTTTGCAATGTGTTAAACTAATCGGTAACCATTTAGCCCCGAGTCCCTCTATCTATTAACTACGAGCATATATCGATAAATTATCAATTTACTAAACTTAGATTTCTCTTTGCAGGTTATCCGCCGTGCCAATTATACAGAAAAAGTTTTGGTGATTGTAAAATTCCGCAATGGACACAAATGCCCTACATCATGGATTGTTGTATGTTTAGTTGCTTGGGAGGGAATACCGCAGTCAGAAGCTGATTTGGACTACACTCTACTGTCGCATAAGCTTAATCGTTACGGTCTACCCACGACTAGAAGGTGCGCTACGAATGAAAACAGGACTTGTGCTTGTCAAGGTAAGTAGAAGTATTCATTCTTATTCCTTTAGAGTGAATATGTTCTGCTTCATGCTAACGCCTATACTTATTTAAAATAAGCTCATCTTATTACTCGTAAAGTTTACTTTATTCCTTCTGCTATAAAAGCTCACTGGTCACATACACAAACTTGAAAATTTTACAAAAACAACGAAAGGACGCCTCGAATCGTTTTTAGCGCCGAAAAGTAATGTCATCCGTGAAAAAACGGTGTTGCCACCTTACAAAAGTGTTGCTAAAGAAGCAAAACCTATTCGGCCTTATGCCATTTTTGATATAAATCGATGAAATGCTAACACTTAAGAGCCCGGGATTCGCGCTCCTAGTCTTGTCCTTTCCATGATTTGGTCAATATTGGCTTTTATGCTATAACTGTCGTCTAACCTCCTTACCCTAGGAGGAAAGCCAGCGCCAGACCCTGGCCCATAAATCAGCAGCTGTATTAGCTTTCAAAAGAGGCTGGCTTGGGTTCTTGATGGATCCCATTCCATAATTTTATTTAAATTTCGAAATGATTTGTGCATATAAATAATCTCACCACCTAGTACCGTTGTATGGTTTATCAAAATATTGTTGGCTGATACAAACACAATCAATAAAATTATTGGCGCACAAAATTAATGATTACGAGATAGTTTTTTGAATTGGTTTTTGAACTTTCTATTCAAATCTCCGTTTTTCTTTATAGTCATAAAGATTTAATTCATTCACTTGCACTTCGAAACGAACCATATTACGGTGTGACTTTTAAATCACAAGTGCACCACCAGACCAGTTGCGATATCGCCAGTGCAGATTTGGTGAACTATTTTGACTGAAAATAACCAAAATCAATTTTCTAATTTTCAGGGTTAGACCCCGAAATCTGCGGTGCTTCTTATAGCTTCGGTTGCTCCTGGTCTATGTACTACAATGGATGCAAATACGCCCGTTCAAAAACTGTTCGCAAGTTCCGGCTGTCTGTCAAGACTGAGGAAAGCGAAATCGAAGAACGCATCCACGTGTTGGCGACTCTTTTGAGTCCACTTTACATGAACCTGGCGCCGAAGGCCTTTGAGAACCAATGCCAGTTTGAAAAGGAAGCGTCGGATTGCAGACTCGGGTTTAAGCCTGGACGACCGTTTTCTGGTAAATATTAAAACTGATTGACTATTTATACTGTTGACTGATGGCACTTGGTGGAACTTGTTAACCCTGAAACACCTGAAACTTTCTGTTAATGAATTCTTTCCGAACAGAAACTTTCTGTTCGGAAGTAATACATGATTTGGAATTCCCGGAAAACCGGTCAGGTGTAATTTATTAAATATAATAGTGGAAAAGTACAAGTGAGACATTTATTTCAATTAAAACTGATTATTCTCAACCTTGTCCATCATCATCATCTTAGCGTTATTCTCGGTTGCATCCGACGCCTTCACCTCGGAGCCAGGGTCCGCTTACTCCTCCTCATTTTGGTTTGGCTTATACAGCTTTTACAGGAGCGATTGCCATCTGAACCTCCTAACTCCGAGAATAAAGCCTGCGCCAGAGCCTCGTTCGGTGATGTTAGCTTGGGCCTCGACGATCTTGAAGAGGCCCCATACTCCTTAAGACTGCTACAAATATACAAAAATCATTCTCAGCATTAGTCTCTTCCATTATCAAAAATTCTTCTTACTAAGGATCTCTCTACTTCCAGGTGTAACAGCTTGCATAGACTTTTGCGCCCACGCTCATCGGGACCTCCACAACATGAACAACGGTTGCACGGCAGTAGTTACTCTAGCAAAACATAGAGCTTTGACCAGACCTCCAGATGAACAGCTCCATGTTTTACCGTTGTATGTGCTGGACACGACAGATGAATATGGTTCGAAGGATGGTCAAGAGGAAAAAGTGAAGAATGGTGCTCTGGACGTACTGGACAAGTGAGTGGTGATGTACATGATTTATATTTTTTCATACTAAGTAAAGAGAAGAAATTTTGACGGACAACATACTTACACACAAAAAAAAAGAAATTCATCGTTAGAAAAAAGATGAGATAGGAAAGATATTATTAGGTAGATTTAAACTAAAAAAGAACTTGTAAGAAACAAGTGGTTTAAAAAAACCTAATAAAATAATCGAACCAAATACCCAGTTATCGTAAGTTTTGTAACTTGTACAACTTATGTAAATTATGTTAACAATTCGACTGGTTTCTAATTCATACGTCTACGAGTTTAAAGTGAAGTGTGATCGATCTAATATCTGCGAATTTATTCATTTATTAAACAAGAATATCATTCTCACTTTCAGATACCCAATGGAAGTACGCGTACGTTCAGTGCCTCTCCAACCCTGCCGTCGGCACGGAAAGAAACGGAAAGATGATAGTGAGAACTCTGAATCAAATGCAGCGAATAATACTTCACAAAGTCCAGGGAACCAAAAGAAAGCTCAACAATCTCCTGCACCCAGAACTCCACAGCCAACGGATGCCAGGAATAACGCTAGTCCACGAAGTCAAAGTAGTGCATCACCGAGAGCACACACTCCAGCATTAAACCAATCCAATCCGTCAGCTTTCAGCAATAATCCTCACTATAACTCAGCTTTTGTGAATCCCAATATGCAGCACCAAAACCCTGGTTTAATTAACCCGAATCTAGGTAATCCTGCCTTACTAGATATGGCGACTATGATAGATAACTTCACAGATGCTCAACTGCAAAGTAACCAAATATCAAGTACTGTTTTAGATTCACCATATAATCCATATGATCAAAGCTACAATTTACATCATCAAAATGCGCTGTATAACCCAAATCATGTATCTCCAGTGGTTGAAGGGAATACGTGTCAGAATCCTAATCCAAATCAGCTATCTAGCTTTGCAGCTGGCTTGCAAAAGCGAGAACAACAATTCCAAAACCAAATGCCTCCACAGAATCAGTGGCCAGATTTCGCTAATACTGAAATGTTCAACAATGTCGTGAAGGAAGATCCTGATTCGACGACGGCACATTTAAACGTCCCTCCTCATAACTACAGCCCAGATTCAAGCAGAAGCGATACTAATTTAAATTCTGATCCAATGTTGCCTAAATCCAACACTGAACCAGAAAAAGCCAACTTAATCGCTGATATTACGAATAAAATCGCAGAATTCGACATGCCAAGCTCGCCGCGACTCACGGAGATATCACAAAACTCACAAAGCACGCCCGCATCACCAGCTACACCACATATCCCAGAATTAAAATCACCTAATAACGAAATGTTAAACTCAGATCCTCGTAAAAGTGTTTGGAAATCTCCAGATTCTAAGAATTGGGATCCAAAATCCAAAGATCAAACTATACCAGACAATGAAAATGCTTTGTTTAGAGTTCCTAAAGCGAGACCACCTTCTAGATCCCAACACACTAATCCACCTGAAGGGATAGAGAACTCTACATTCCTGAAACCATATCCACCTTCAGATCGACCTCATCTTAGCCAAGGCTATGAGCATCGGAGTCCTTACGACACTAGAATAAATAATGCTGTACCCCAGACATCAACAGCTCAAAATAACTTTACCATCAATCATGATGAGCAAAACCTGGCGATGTCAGTAGCAGCAAAACCAGTAGCCGAATTCGGAGGAAATAATTTTCATCCTGTCACTCAAAATACTTACAGTAATCAAACACCTATACAAGGTTATGGCAACTACCCGCAAGTAGCAAACGCTTATTCCTTTCCGCCAAACCCATACGGCCACTTCAATCCTTACGAGAACACGTATAATGATTATAACAGCATAGCATACTACAATGCCGAGAAATATAAAAGGGAGGAGCTTCTAAGAAATCCCCACTGTTACAATTCATACGGATATCAATACAATCCAAACTTTGCACCAAATTTCTACCAAAATCCAAGTCCAAATTGGTGCCAATCATCACCAAATTGGTGTATCTATCCGCCACCATTTTCTATTCCATACCCGCCTGAACCACCAAAAGCTGAACCAATTGGTGAAGTGACCGATTTCACCGATAATTTAGAATGCTTCAAAGATAGTACGATGGGAGGTGTGGCCATTGCGCTTGGCCATGGAAGCGTTTTATTCGAATGCGCAAAGCACGAGATGCACTCTACTACTGCTGTCAAAAGTCCAAACAGGGTAAATCCCACTAGGATATCTCTTGTATTTTACCAGCATCGCAATTTAAATCGTCCAAAACATGGTCTCGAAGAATGGGAGGAGAAGATGAGGTTAAAAAAACTTGGACTGAATCCGCCAACACCAGGCACTCCTGGACCAACCTCCAATTCGGCGTCTCCAGCAACAACGCCAGGGCCTGAACGACAGCCTAGTGCAGCTGATAAGTGGAAGGGTGGCAGTGGGACTGATGCAATTCCAGGAGGTTTCACCTCACTGGCTGCCCTCGTAGAAGCCACTGCAGCTGCCAGACGCTCTGGCCAGTTGATGCTTCGCACCGACACTCACACTACCATGTCTTGGACGACGCTGTTCCCCATGCACCCCTGCACCGTGACAGGCCCGTACCAGGAGTCCAGCACCTGACGCAAGCCCCCGGCGCCGGGCGCGAAACGGCGGAGTGACCTCCCCCCTTAGCTATGTAAGCTCTATGTTGCCTTTCCATTAGGTCTAATCGATGGTTAGGACCATGTGCTTTCCAATATATTTTGTAGTTCCTCGACTATTTCTAAGTAGGCGCAGCCCGACACTGGCTCGCGAGTTCTCCGAAAATCCAGCGATTCCTTTTATGCATTTAAAATTGGAATTGAGTATCGTTTTTAATTAAAGTATTTTTAAAACGTATACCGAGTGAGTTTTTAATCAAAGATGTAATTTTAAGTTTTAATTTTAAATAGTGTTTATCGCATTTCAGCTAGTCTTACGTTACGTTAATATCGATTGTGTATTGTCCGAGTGACCGTCTTATTGTAGATTTTTTGTATATTCTTGTCTTTTTTATGTTGACGAGCGTCGATCCGACCATTGAGCGGTTAGTTTAATTTAAATCAGACTATAGCTGTATAAATGTATGTTTTGTCTGCATATTTTGTCGATGTTTTTTTTTCTAATTAAGCGCATAATCGAAAGTTTAATGCGATATGATGATCTCATGAACTACTAACCCTACATTATTTAACGTTATCCAGAACAAAAGTACAAAACACTGCACAGAGGACGGGCCGGCCGCTGCCCGCGCCGGCCATATCGGCGATCGTGTTTATTCATATTTTTGTACCTTTGTCTGTATTAGTTGTTTTATATTATTTGTAATTTTAATTACCATTCCTGTCAACCTGGACAATTGTTTTGGCTCATGTTTTTAAATCGTAAATGATTAGACCACGCGGTCCCGCGTGCGTTCGACCACAAAGATTCGAGTGCTTTTCTATTAGGTTAAGATGTGTGTATTTTTAACTTTTTAGAATATTTAACTTATTTATATTGTATTACGTGAACCATTATCGTATCATTTTCTTTGTAATAATTTTAGTGTTACTGTAGACGTTAATATTTAATATATTTGCTTTACGGCTCGAGCATTAAATTATGACAGTTGTTTGATGCATGTTTCAATCTCGCCTCCTTTATTTGACAAGCGGGTGCCTGCGACGTTCGGCTTAACTTTTTATTGATATTACAATGAATCTGATTTTTCTATTTAAATGTCGGTGACCTTATATTTTAAGATTTGCGAATGCATTGATACGAACATTCTTCTAACTTAGTGACGATAAAATTTTATAAATTAGATACCATACAATAAATAAATAAAAAGAATAATAAATTACGTATAGGATAGAATATTTGCGAGAATAAATTTTCAGGCGCTTGGAAAGATTATAAAGTAGGCATATTATTGAAAATGAATGAAAACATACTGATGAATAGTTATTAATATATAATTAGACGTAAGGAAAGTTTGTTTTAAAGATTAAACTATTGATATAGTTTATATTTTTTACGTGTACGTATTTATTGAATGCTAAAATTATTGGGACGAACGTGAAAATTATTTATAGGTGAAAGTTTTGGAGGTAACAAAACTTATAAAAAATAAGCAATAATAGACATTGGGCTCTATGTACATTGTAACGTAGGAGTGGAGAATATTAAAATTAAACGAATGGTGCGAAAAGTCGACGGTCTTATAGTAGTGCTTGACATTGGTAACTTATTGAAATTTGCCTAAAATTGTGTATTTCCGATATTATTTGTGTATATCATTGGTAAAATGCCCTGTATTCTTGCCATTAATAGTTGCCAATTGATTTTCAACTCAATGCATTATGTGACAAGACATATCAACGCAGTATTTTTAAATCATATACTAACATACACAAAACAGTTGGTTTTTTGTAAGACTTTACACTTATGTGAACTCGGAAGCAATTTTGACACCTAATTGTAAATGTATATTATAGTGGAGGCAACTTGGTAAGGTAATTGTATCATTTAGGTCACACTAGAAGCCTGTGATATACATAACCCGCGAGTGTATGTTTGTATGTCTGTTCCAGAGTGGTTGGCCTTCCATGGAAGTATAACATAAAGAGTTATATCAACAATGATGTAACAGAAAAAAAAACTTTTAATTAAATAGTTGACCATAAAAAATAGTTTTTTTTGTATATTAAGTAATCAATTTTGCACTGGAATTCAAAGGACTTCCCTACTCTATATGTTATAATATCTGTGGTAGACATACAATGTTGTGTAACGAAAACTCTTCAAACCAAAAACGACCAGTATTGTCAGATTGTAACCAAAAATGTGTTTTTTTAATATTATGTTTCCCTGATAATGTGGAAATGGGTTCATTACCAATGTTTTAAGAATGTTAGGTACGTTTGAGTTAGGCGAACTTATTGTGTAACAATATTTTTATTGTCTTCTGCCAAAACAAAAAAATAATCGAATGTGTCATGTAAATAGAACTACCATTATTTATTAATACAATTAATTTAAAAAACCTACCATCTTTTATTTAGTTTTTTTCCTTACTTGTGCCTATCATAGAAACACCCAGATCAAACCAAATTAGTTGGTACCTACTTACATATTCATGCATAGATACACTGAGTAGGAATCGAACCTGCGACCTCTGACTTTAGCAGTCGAACGCTCTACTGAGGTCAGGAAGATTGTACGGGCTACCTCGGGATTGCTACTCTCATAAGTATAGTTAGGGGCAAAAATCTTGACAATGTTCTCTAGAGTTGCAGTAGGGCTTTTTTAGGCCAATCAACCAATCATAGATATACTATATAGAACTAATCCCGGACTCAATGGTCTCAAGACATTGGTTGCTCAGTCTTTATTGGAATTGTGGTTGGCCAGTTAGTGCACATGCGCGAACTTTTTGACGTTTGTTCAAGATTTTTGCCTCGACGACGTATACCTTAAGTACCTCTGCCTACCGCCACCTCGCAAGCGGGACTCCACGGATGCGACCGGACTAACGCGAAGATGATGACGATGGTTTTCCAATCAATAAAATAACAATAGTGATAATATCAGTGGTATATTTGTGTACAATTTTTTATTGTATAATGTATACTTCAAAATAAGATACAATATAAAATATTTAGTATACACTTCATAATCTTAAAACTAGATGGAGCAATAACTCCTGGATGTATTAAACATTACAAAACTAAAAAGCTGAGCTTCAGGTTCTTTGTTCTTATTTTCTAATTTCTTTGCAACGGTACAGTCAACGACAAAAGTTGATTAGCACTAAAATATTTGCAAACCTAGTTTACAGTGAAACACGTATTAAGTTGATGTACAAGTAGTTTTATAACCCCCAGAGTTAATATATTTAATGTTCTGTTTATTATTTTACGGAAAGTTTAAGGTACGTTGTTAAGCCAGTTTTGTCGTTTACTGTACTTTATTTTTGAGTTGTTGCACATGGTAACTGTGTAAGTATAAATAATATTAGACACAAAAAGAAACAATAATATCTTTGACTTAATTTTGTTTTATTTTAGTACATAAGTTTATTCAATAATCCTTTATTCAGTAAGCCTTTGAATAAACTAAAATTTAAGTATACTTAGCCGACAGTAAAATTTAACGAAAAGAATAGGTAGGTCTTTACCTATGAAATTACCGAAATTTACTTACAAATTCATGAGTTCGTTATTCCTGTAATTTAATAGCTATTTCAATTATTTACATTTTGTTTGAAAGTTGATTTCATGATTTTACAACTCTGTATTAAATTTTGTTTTTATTGGCCGCTTGATAAATTAATTCGATCTTCAAAAACAGTACTTCCTAAATGCTATCCATTTTGATGATAAATTTCGTATTACTTAACAGCCGTCACTTTTCAAAAATGTAATAAAATGCAAGTTCATATGTAACAACCTAATATGTGTACTATTTTTCAAATGAATCTTGAATTTTCTGAATTGAACTGGTAAATATTGTTCATTCTATTTAATGGTGACTTAAGCACTTTCGGCTTCTGTGTAGTGTAAATTTACACAGTTCCATACATATACTACAATACAAGTAAATAAAAAATCTAAATGGGTAAAACAGCCCTCCTGACATTACCCTTTCCTTTGCGTGCGGAAACCCCTAACGATGCGGTGGGTATGTCGGAGAAATTACTCTATCTTTTTCAGCAGTCTTTGGAGACATGGTAATGAAAATAGTAAGTATATATTTTTTTAATTTCACTTCGACACTTAGGTATATATTATTTTGTACTATGTTAACTTCATATCGTAAGTTTATAGTATATCGTATTACATTTAACTTTTTTCCAATTTAAAGATAATATAATATCAAAATAGTCTATAAAATTATACATTTTTTTTACTCACAATTTACTGATATTATATAAATCAATAATCCCAATATACTGTGAGTAATTTCTTAGTAGAATAACTGGGACGAGTATTGACTCATGCCCTACAATGTAAAATAATATCGAGTCATAATACAAACTTCGTACTTGAAGTAAAATTATAATACGCAAAAGGTAAACACAAAAAAAAACAACTAATAGCCCTATACTAACGAATATAAGACAAGTAAATGTTAATTATCGCACGCTTAATAATGTGCCCGGTAGATGGCAATAGGCTCGCCCCCTATTACATTGGGACCTTAACATAACTGGCGAATCGTGGGTGTGTAATACACCTCTGCCTACCCCTTCGGGGATACAGACGTGAAGTTATGTTATGTTATAAGACAAGTAAGGCATACTGTCCATGGAGGCGTAGCTTCATAGGCGCGTATTCGTCACTGTACGCTTGGTCAGCTTGCAGCTTATGGCGGATCCAACTTCGCTGTGTGTTGTTATGCAGCTAGGCAGTATTCGCGCGAATATTTGTCATGTGATCATCATTTGTCATTTGATATGCCAAATATATGTGTCACTGCTGTTGTCCTGGTACTAGTGACTTAGTTATATCCTTTGATGTGTCAATAATCAATTGGACGGTGGACTAGTGGATGTGTATACGTATTTGCTATTCGCGCTTATGTGTTAAGCTTGCGCATAGAGCAACTATAGACAAATGAGCTATAATACACCTCTGCCTACCCCTTCGGGGATACAGGCGTGGAGTTATGTTATGTTACATTTCGTCGTATGCGGCCGAATAAGGCGATTAACGAATAACACATAGCGAAGTGTGGTTCCGCCATTTACAAAACAATGTAACTCTGTCGACTGAGCGTTAACGGCGTGCTCGCGTTACTGCGTGCAGGCTTCATGAAGCCTGCCGTACCGTATGTCATACGCCGATGCGTACATCGAGTGAACGCTCTAATAATAAGCCGAAATAACGTTTTCGTCGTTCAACGACATAATCCTAAACTAGGAATTCAGTGCAGGGTGCGACTGAAATAAATTGAGCTGAGCGAGCAGGACTCTTACTTGAAAATAAGACATCTTACTGCGGTCGCGCGCTTAGCTATGGCCACGCGCTCGTGAAATTGTTTTTCGGTGATTATTCCTCAATGGTACATCTGACATGAACCATCTCGCTTCAAAACACTCCTCAGTGTCCACACTATCACCGTGGTAAATTTGTTCAAGATCGCGCGAGTGGATACGGAGGAGTTCAGCCACCAACAAACGGCTATGCCGCGTAGAGCTCAAAAAGTATACATGCAATACGCCTCGTAGACAGTGTTCAGTACGCTGGGCTATACAAGCAACTGTGAAGGTACGCGTCCGTGGAAAGTAGGCCTAATTGTATCACCTGTCGTCTGCTGTTAGAGCTGGTCGTGGTGCATGGCCACGATGATGTTGGCGAGCGCGGTCCGCGCGTCGCAGTTGTGGAAGCTGTCCAGCACCGCCACCGCACGAGCCGTGTGCTCGCGCTGCAACTGCTTCGTCTTCGCGATGCCCTCGCCTTCCAGCACTGCCTTGTACAGCTGCAATAACACCAATATGCTTAAAGGGCTGCGTTGACATAGCAGCGTAAATGAACGGGGGGGTATCGAGAAACCCGAACGATTGCAGGATAAATGTGTGCCATTGAACTGATTGCCCAAAAGTTCGACCTGCAAAATCGGATGCTCGGTATGTTCCACCTAGTTAAATGATGTAACTAGTTGGATACTTTCAGTCCAAGGAGTTCCAGTTCAGCGGATGTCCGGCTGTGGACTACCATTCGCTTGCTTCATTGATCTTGTTAGGGAAAAGTGAAAAGGTACAGTTTCCAATTTTGCTAAAAGGCTGCGTTTCTGCTGGAATGGGGATGAACGTGCATTTTTAACCGACTTCAAAAAGGCGGAGTTTCTATGTTCGTATGCATCCATTTTTTTTTGAGATAAAAAAGAAAGCTCGAGAAAGATAACAGCATACTAAGAGGGAATTTCACCAATGACGGAAATAATGATTAAATCGGAAACCCAGTTTAGTGAGTTTAGAGTGGAGACGTATAGAAATTTAGTTATTTATTTCTCCACAGCACTATCTTTACAGGCTTAAACTAATACAATAGTGTGGTTCTTCAATATTATAACATATTACATACATTGGTCTTTTCGTGAACTCATTCTGAGAACAAGTAAAAAGACCTATGCTGTCTGCCACTTCATTGAGTATTTGTAAGGTGCGTTCACAATCGTGTGCGTTCACAATCGACTAATCACATCACACAATCACATGAAAGACGAAACATGAAACATAACTATTGGAAATTCTCATCTCTCCTCCAATTGGAAATCTCTCTCAATTCTCCCTTAGATTGTCTCTACGTCCATGTAAAAGCACCACAGACTGGTAGCGAAATGAGATTCTGGACAAACTTACAGCGTGATAGTCCACATCTTGCACGCTCTTGCGTCCCGCCTCGATGTGCTCGTAGAGCTCCGGCCTCGCTTCCAGGGTGAAGGCGAGTGGAGCCCCCACTAGGGAGAAGCTCGCCGGCTCCGGCCCTGTGAAGGCCTCCAGGTCGAGGAACGCCTGCCAGGCTAACGCTAGGTGGCAGCCGAACAAATAACCCTAGAAATTACAACAGGCATCAATGCAGAGCTAGTAATAGCAAAATAGTTGGGCTTGTTTGCTATATGAATATTAGGTCGTTACATATGAAATGGACGTTTTTCTTGAAGAAATTGGAGGAAACCCAATTTTCAGTACTAACATTTTTGCATTTTTTTAGGAATGACAAATTCAAATTTTATGATTTTTTTTTGTGTATGAATGAGACAACATTCAGCTAACAAACATCAACTTTTATTACATTTTTGAAAAGTGACAGCTGTTAAGTAATACGAAATTTATCATCAACATGGATAGCATTTACGAAGTACTGTTTTTGAAGATCGAATTAATTTATCAAGCGGCCAATAAAAACAAAATTTAATACAGAGTTGTAAAATCTTGAAATCAACTTTCAAACAAAATATAAATAATGGAAATAGATATTAAATTACAGAAATAACGAACTCATGAATTTGTAAGAAATTTTCGGCAATTTCATAGGTAAAGACCTATTATTATGCCGCCACAATATTATAAAAGGATAATTTATCTAAGAACACTACCTGTGTCTGCAACTGCGAGCTATGTCCAGCTAACTTGAGGGTTGCAGAACAACTCTTGCCGAGTAACGCTCCAGCGGCTAGCACGTGACGTGCAGCCCATTCGCGACCTGCGCTGCCGATAACACCCACCATGGGCAGAGGGTCTAGAATGCAGTCCCACTCTGAAATGACAGAGAAATCTGGTTAGTAAGTGAATGATATTCAGGTATTGGTAGCTTAGTGGTTAAGGAGTCGGTCTTACGAGGTCCCGGATTCGGCTCCTTGCTATTATTACATTACCGACGTGAACCCACTTCTAATACAAGCAATTTATCAGCTGGAGGAGTTTTTTTTTTACCTGACGCCGTGGAGCGGCGCCTATTTTCACATTTTTAATTAAAGGCTTCCTAATGTAATCCTATGCTTTCCTCTTTCATTCAGTCTCTTAGGCATACTATTTCTCGCATTTATTCTTCTCGCACTTTCATTCCACCTTTCATTTTCTGTAGGGATCTAGAGGGCATCCGGGAATTGGTGTAGCTGGAGGAGTTAACGGGAATACTAGTAATTAAGGGTATATCGGCTCTATATGGCTAAACAGTCTTAGAGAGCTGGTGAATAATGCCATTGGGCGAAAACTGCCGAAAGGACAACTTCAACTTACCAACAAATCATGGGATTTAGAGGAATTGCGTGAATTGAAATTCATTCTATCTTCTATAACCTCTTTTTGCACCCCCGAAGGTAATGTTCAGGTAGAGTTCTCACTCATTCAGAACCTATATGTGATCTATTAACAGTTTACATATGATGCCCACCAGCAGGAACTCATATCCTTGCTGTTCGCCTTTAACCTGTGTTCTGAATGAATCAACAGAACTTCGGAAAAAAAGAAAAACAGAAGTAAAAAATCGGTGAAGTATTGGCACTGTTGCGAAAACATGCAAACTCACTGGAAGTTTTCTCTTCGACACTGTAAGTAGTGGTGATTTTACTAACAATAGCAAATTACGATTTAAAATGCAATTCATAAAGCTTTACAAAGTTGGTACAAAGCCTCTTTAGAAAGTATGAACACGTTAAGATCATACTTTGTTGTTTACATTCAAAGAGGTCAAATCTACGCTTTGACATGCCGGTTGTCACTGTTTGATTAGTGACAACTGCAGGTCTACAATGAAACGTACATTCGTAATTGCGGACTGAATTTTCGGGCAATCGGTACCATGAAACGGGCAACTTATCCCGCATCCGTCTTGAAGACGGTACATGATAGTTCATTCGGCCTTAACATATAATAATCTATGGCCTTAACCCTGCGACCTGAAACCGCAAAATTCCGAATTTTGACAGCTCGCCAAAAAAAAACCTTAAATGGAAACACGATACTATACGACTAATTTTAAAAAGTTCGAACGGTTATCATAATACAAAATAAAGGAATGTATTTTTAATATGTTTGTTTATAATAGTTCATTTTTTAATACAAATATATTGTGAACGAAAACCTCCTCGATATGTTTGATTCAGTCCCGAACATACTTTATGGTCCCCACCGAAAGTACAAAATCCGAAGTAACTTCATGGTTTCTAAATGACACTTCTTTCGTTCTTGTTTCGTGCGGGACCGCTATTGCGGATGTACATTTCATGGTAGGCTTACTGACAACAGCAGTTCTAAAGAAATCTTCATAATTATTACGCTAATCTAAAACTTCAGGAAACTTTTTCTCCTGTTTTTCATCGAACTTTCTTTTTGTTTTTGCTTAATAGCCATTGGTTTTTTTATCCTTACTCATGTTTCCCTCAAATTTTCATTAAATTTTAGGGCGTGGTTGGAACCCGCCTGCCCCTCAATTGCGGATGGATGAGAAAAGATTGGCGAGGATGAATTGGTAACTCGGTAAGGGATAAAATCACCCAGATCAAGAACATTTAAATTAAAGGTCAAGAGTACCTACCCGCAACCGGCCAGCATGTATGAAGATTGAATGAAAAATAAAAAATAACTTCACGCCTGTATTCCCGAAGGGGTAGGCAGAGGTGTATTACACACCCACGATTCTCTAGTTATGTTGAGGCCCCAATGTAATAGGGGGCGAGCCTATTGCCATCTACCGAGCACATTGCTAAGCGAGCGATAATTAACATTTTTAATACACACATAACTACGAAAAGTCAGAGTTGTGTGCCAGGGGCGACTGGGGATCGAACTCGAGACCTCGTCTCGGCAGTCCGTTACGTACGCCACTGGGCTATCACCGCTGTTATAAAAAATAAATAATTCAACGAGGCAATGCTGCCAGTCTTCTGGGAACATTATCAGTAGGTGATATATAAATATTTTTCTATCTTTTAGGTTTAGTTTTCTTTACATTTATTTATAATTATTTGTACATAAAAAACCCGGCTGCAAAAATATAAATTAACTACTGAGTGGACAATTTAGCGGCCACAATCTGCCATATTGATATTTTAAAACACCTATCTAAAGAAACTTAGATTTTTGCGATGAATTTAACAATACAATAAATTTCGCAATCCATCCAGCCATTTGAAAGATACCCGGTAATAAACCAAATTTACAAACATACATAGAAACATAAAAGATGAGCGCGAAACAACAGTCCTTACAGATTATGAAAATAGAAGAAGCGACCTGTCTGTGTCTGTGTGTAACCTACTAATATCCGCCATGGAGGAGTGATTAGAAAGTCACCGCGGTGACCCTTAACGGTTGTCACAGTTGAATACCGGGCACAGGAACTTCGGTAAGTATCTGTGGCGCATCCACTGGGAGACAGCGCGCTGCAGTGCCAGTACTGGGAGGATGTCGGCGAAGACACACAGTGCTCCACACATTGGTGGAGTGCCCAGCGTGAGCGAGTCAACACCGGGATCTCGTTGCAGTTCGGGGCGTGGACGTTCTTTCGCTTGAGACCATGTGATTGAAGTCGGTTCGAATACAACATATTTACCAACCTCATTACTGGCACCGATGGGGTGAAGCCCGTGGGGGTTATCCACACGTAAAAAACTTACTAATATTATAAACGTGCAAGTTTGTGAGTATGGATAATTGTAACTCTTTCACGCAAAAACGGATGAACGGATCTGAAATGTGTTACAGGGATAGATTATAGTCTGGAATAACACGTAGGCTTCTGTTTATCCCTGGAATAGCCTCCCATGGGACGGCAACAGTGTTCCACGCGAGCGAAGCCGAAAAGCTAGTATGCAATAAAATGATAAAAACACGGAATGAAAATCAACCCATATAAAATGGCAAAAGGTACATTAAAAAACCATGACAGAGATTGGATGTTCTCATTTCGCGGCTATCTGTATGAGTAGATCACAACGCGCATTCAGGGCGCGCGCAGTTCCTTGTGCGTATTGTGAGACGGTCTGCGCATACTAATGGATGGTATAATGGGGCCTGCTGCTAGGAATGCGATGGTTGAACTCTTTGTATGTAGCAGTGGCTCTGATTGATTTGAATTGGAAACGTTGGACTTTTTTTCAAATGGTCACAGCTGCATGTCTCCTAGATGTACACGGCCCTACTAACACCTTAGCGGCTCTAGTCAAGTAGAGGAGAAAGACAAGAAGAAGGAACAGTTACTTGAGACTGATATGTTAGATATTGTGCTTGCCAGTTGTCTTATAAAATATTCAGCAGCAAAGCCTAAGAAGCAATATCCTTCTTGACAATGCACGCTCCATCTCACTCCATCAGTCGAACAATTGACTACTATTTGAGTAAGTGAGTGTTGCAAGGGCTGCAAGCCGGAACTGCAAGCTGAGTTATTCGAGGCGAGTTGAGATTAACTTGACCCCGTAGGTTTGGTGGACCCGATATGTGTCGAGTTATAATTTGGTGCGGATTAGAGGTAATTCTCTGGAGTCAGTAAACAGTCTATACGGGAACATCAACTTTTTTCATTTAAATAAACATCCTCCATTGAAAGACTGGCTTGCGCAATAAGATCGATACCGATACATTAAGGTATTCATTCACCAGGAGTATTCATGTGTATGTAATAATTCAGAATTGAACATTACACCAGTGAATGCGTCCACCGCGTATTACGTGTGCAAACGTGTACCGATACAATTAATCACATTGCATTAACATGCACGTAACACGAACGTTTCAGGGTTCCTACTTATTCATAAATTTCATCTTTTGACATTTAATACGGGCCAGTTTAATTTTGTAACTATTGTTGTGCTATTGCGGAAGTGGAAACCTTAGAAAAGACTCGGAATGAAGCGAAACTCGAAGCTCAAAACCGGATCTAGGTCGAGATCTCGGCAGCAATAGTATGACGCCCTTAGTATTACACACGTCTATAGCCCGCGGTAGCCGCTCTCATCAGGTGGGACGTGTGCTTGTCTGCCAAGTGAGTAATATAAAAAAAAATCACCAATAATCCTAGTTTCATTAAACTTGAATTTTACAAATTGTATCACACAGTATTACACACAAGCCCGCCAGCTGCTTCTGTCGTCACAGACACACATCACGAACTTCTTCCACTGTTACTAAGCCTTATCTACAAGCCTGCTGGTTTCGAGTGCTTTTGACCTGCCAGAGTTTATAACTTTCACAAAAGTCAATACTCCTTAGTCGGTAGGTCGACTGCCGCAGTTTTGTAAGGTAATAACTCTAAATAAACTCTAAATCGAATATTACAATGTTACATTACAAGCGGAAGCTTCCGGTGAATGACCACCTTTAACGTTAAATCGCATAACCTTCGGTCCAATACATTCGTGATCATTTACAGTGTACCTAACGTGCAAACTTCTCACTTAAATAAGTTTTAAGAGTAAGTATATATGTGCTTACGTGCTTGGAGTGCTATAGATATAAAGACTAGTAATATTTTGTTGTGTGTGGTGGGGTATTGAGAGCTCACTGTGACATACATGTATCTACATAACTGCGCAAGAGTTTCTACTAACGCAAATATTTATTTTACTCTGTAGTTCCTCGTTGATCTAGTGACATACGTTTGTACAGTCGCCCTCAGAAGTTGTTGAACACTAACAAATTTACAAAGGATCTTTACATTCAAAGGACGAAATTAACATTTTTAAATTGTTCTTTATTATTTTATTAAAAGATTTGGAACTGAGGTGTTCGGTAACTTGGAATGTGTTTAGGTAATACCGATGAGAACTGTGCTTACTTATATTTGCGTGCAATGGTGAAACACTGCCAGGAATAGAATCCCAGGTTGGGCAAAGTTGGATAAAGTCATCATCATGATCATCTTAGTATTGTTTCCGCTTGCATTCGAGGCTGTCATCTCGAAGCCCGGGGTACACTAACTTATTCTCCTCCTTTTGTTTGACTTATACGACTTTTATGGGGTGACTGCCGTCTTGCTTCGGGGACCACCTGCATCGGATCAGGAAGGAGCCAACGCCTGAGTGTCATCACTGTGACGCGAGCGAGGACTCAGGGCTGCACACGCTGGCGGACTGCCCGGCGTGGTAGGTGCCGAGGCGTGACCTCGTGGCAGCCATCGGGGTGGGAATCCTCTCGCTCGGCAGCATGATTGCGGCAATGGTGCGGTGCGCTAGCACGTGGGCCGCCGCCACCTCCTTCTGCGAGCATGTGATGCTCGCGAAGGAGATGGCGGAGCGCGCCCGGGAGAGGTTCAGAACCCTCCCGGCCCGCCGAGCCCGCAACATGCTCGCCTCGCGTCGCAGGCGACTCAGGCACCGGAGGTCGCTTAACGACCTCCGTCCTCCATGAGCGCAGGCCTGGGGGTGGCGGGTGAGGCCGCCTGTCACCACAGCAGAAGCAGGCCGGGACGGTGGGGCGACTAGCGCCCCTCCCCCAAACCGGGGCAAGACGGGGACACCGTGGTTCCCAAACCCGAGGGGGCCATCTCGAAACCGGAGATGGCCCAGGGTCAGTCGGGGTGCGAGGGATATGCTCTATGGGCAACCTTACACCCCGGCGTCTGCAGACCCGAGACGGCGTGCAGTTTTAGTCGGTTCAAGCCCGACATAACCACCCCCGCTGGCCGGCGGGGGGGTATGCGAGGGGATTTCCGCACGAAAAAAAAAAAAAAGGGTGACTGCCGTCTGAACTCCCAAACCCAAGAGGAACGCCTGCGCTGCTATAGCCTCATCTGTCAATCCTCAAGTGTAAGGAGGCTCTGAAGGTCTTGGTGGGGCATACACACGGCAATGTTTGAAAAGTGAAGTCTCTGGGACACATTACCTGCTGCGAGCGGTCTCTCCTCCCTTGGTAGTGGTCGTGAAGGCAATGGGTTGTTCTGTTCGTCCCTCTCACCAAGGAACTCAGCCTCAGCGAGATCCCGGACTGCTGATGACATTAATTCAACCAGTTCTTGATTCCTGTAGATTTGGTAAAAATGGGTTATTAGAATACTCGTGGTACATTAGTATAATTCGTCAAAATTCGTCAATATAAAGTAGGTAATAAAAAGTTTTCAATAGGTTCACCCACGTATTGACAAAATATCAAAAGCCTTTGAAAGAAAAAGGGTAATTCATCAACTCTTCATATATACGTCCTACCCATAAAGCCATTACAGAATATCCCCGATTTGTTATTTATTCGACAAAGCACTAAGTGAGCACACGGCTCAGCCCAGCCATTATTAAGCGGTTACTGTGACATATGCTGTCTGACTTCCCAACCCCGAAAGAAAAGCATGCGCTATAGCCTCGTGCGTTAAGCAGCAGGTGTGTCGCCAAGATCTCTGAGCCTCAATACACCCAAACTATTAAAGACGCAAGTACTAAGCTTTGGAATCTAAAACGAAACGTGCTTCTGATTTAATAAATTAACGCGATCGCCTCAAAAAATTGTGCCGGGGTACATTACCCAGGGTACATTAGGTAGGCTGTATCGGCAGGGGATTATATTTATATCTCCGTTAGCAAAAACAACGTCGGCTGACCGGTTTCAAGGTTTTGTAGGTGCCACTTGTAACATGGACGAGGATACCGCTTTCGAAACGATTTTTCTTTTTCTTTCAGCCTTTTCGAAGGTTTGGTGAGGGGGAAGGTTAAGAGGGATTCTGTCCTGACAGCGCAGTCCTGACTCCCGGATACTGTAGCCGGGTCCACTCTGGTCTTCTCCTGCGGTAGGACCACAGCACCAGGCACTTTAAACAGGCAGCTGGTTCAGCCTGCTGGGGCGGAGATTATGTAGTCCCTATAGGTTCAGGAACCCTACAAGCCTGCGGGCGGCCAGCGGATAGCCGTTTCTCCGGGTCTCCCTGACCGCCACGCCAACATTTCACGCCCACACATGTGGGTAACGATAACTAAAACCTCTGGTCTCCCCGCTGACAGCACAAAACCCCTCCAGTGAGCTCTGGCTACCCTAATTACTGCCGGAACACAACACGAAGGTTATTATTGCCACGGTCTTCTGTAGGGCGGCGGTACTACCCCAGTTGGACTGACGGGAGAAACCGTCATGACCTACGTCCTGATGAACGTTTTCACTTTCTATTAAGCGAAAATGACCTGGGCTTAGGTTGTGCAGTACCTACTAATGGTATTGTGGCATAAATTTGCCTACAATTGTCGATCCTAGGTTATATTCCGGGTCGGATACAATGTTATTGAAGGTATTCTGTAAGAAAATCTTCAATACGGAAACGTATCTGACGACTATTGTAATGTAGCTGGTGAGGTCGTAACAAATCTCTGTCTACTACTTCTGGGCAGACACCACATGTTTCCACTGACTTCGATCCTGGCATACACCTTTCATTGCTTCTACTTTCATAATTATTTTCACATATGGTGGCCGGTTGCTTTCTTTAAAATGTCCTCAATCTGATTGAGATACATTGTGCCATTCACGTTCGCCCCGTAAATCTGTTTTGTCCATCCTCTCCACGTGTACAAATCATTTAAACCTTTTGTTTATCATGGTCACTACCCTACCACCTCAATCAGGTTTTAATTACTTTATGTTTATTCAATGTATGTTTCATAAGCTGAAAGTAATATATCCAAATTAAGTCATAAGCCACCTTTATAAATGTCAATACTAGAAATTAAAAACTTAAAACTGCAATTACAACCAGTTTCGCAACCGGTTATAACTTATTTTTGTTTGTTCTTGTGTTAAGCTAAAAAATACCTCCAAACGGGAGTGGCAATAATAATATTCATCATTATCATCCTCGGAATCCGGGGTCCGCTTTTCAGCTGTTACTTAGTGAAGTGAAAGAGTAGAGACTTTACATGCCGAAGACTGTGTAATCTCTACTTAATACGGTCTTTAGCATCCTTCAATTCGAAAATCATTCGCTAAACTACTTTTCTTGCTGTTTGTGCCTATACTAGAGACAAAATCAACAACATATCTTAATTAATTCGTTTTACAATTCAAACAAACTCATTACACACCATCTTGCCACACCACCACTACTTGAACACTGTCATTTGTATAATGTGATAATTCCCGTAAAGCACGTTAAAACTCGCGTGCTTATAATGGTCAATTTGAAATGACTAGTGAAGATGTTTCGCCACCTGATTCTATCAGTCAACAGAGGCGTCCCACTGCCCTACACTCATCCTACTAATATTTATAAATTTGAAAGTTTGTATGTTTGTTTGTTACTCAATCACCCAAAACGGCTCGACGAATGTAGCTATAAGGAGTTAAAATATTTTTCCTTGGAAGCTGATCATTCATGAGCCACCATTTTGATTTTAGCGGACAGATAACCGTAATGCACATATAACAAATAACACAACTTTCACTGATTATACACCCACATTATTGCATAACACCGTTCAGCATCATTACGTTACCGCTGCGGTTGTGGCCTCCTCAGACCGGTCAGAACATCAAATGCATAACTTGTAATTATAATGGTCAAGTTTATGCACTAGTAACAACCATTTTATGGTCGTGCGTTTGCTATGGGTCGTCCACTGAGTATTATTGAATTGTACAAAAGATTGTGCTGTAGAGAATATTATGTCGTTTAAGTAACGGAATATTGACGTAAATAATCCATAGACGGATTTCTAATAAAGCCGAATAGACCACGACTGTTTTTGGGACCCCACCACACCTGCTGATTGATGGACAAGGCTCCGGCGCAGGTTTTCCTCTCGGCGTTGGGAGGTCAGACGGCAGTTGCTCGCATAAAAGCCCAATAAGTCAAAGGGGCAGAAGAAGAAAATCCGTTCCCGCAGGGGGAACGCACAGGTAGATTTCGTGAAGCAAGTAATATTATTTTATATAGAGAACTACGGACTTTTTTTTTTTTTTAACATGTTTATTTTTTTTTTTCTCGTAAAAGGTAACTTTTAGCGAAAAACTTTTCAGACATTTATTTTAGACTTAAAAATGGCCTATCGATTAAAAATGTTTCCGACACCAAGAATGTTCACCGGTTAGAAGTTATGATTTTTTTCCCGAAAAATTTTGGTTTTTCCCCCTCCACTTTTAGTTAAAGTTTTAATGTTATAGGTTTGTTATTAAAAGTTGTTGTTATTCATGTATACTATGGGATAAAATTAGAACGGTTCGAATATCTTTCATGGAACGTGAAATTTTGAGGAAAAACTGATTACACAAAAAGTGAGGCCCTACCGTCCCCTTAGGCCGGATTCCACCCGTTCACGAACTTAAACTAAGTTTACACCCAAGCAATTTTTGACCGCAGTTTGAAAGTGATCGGGGCAAAAATGCGACCGTGAGAGTGCCGCAAATTTTGGGAAGTGGAACCATACATACATATATATGTAAATATAAACTTTTTGACCAGTGGTCATTTCGGACTCAGGGGGTCATAACTAGACCTCCTATGAAGATTTTTTTTTTTAAATTCGACAGTAGTCAAGAAACAAATAGGTAGATCGATTTCATCGAAATCTACCTAAAAGCGGATCCCGGGTTTCAAGGCGAAGGCCTCGGGTGCAACCGGGAACAACGCAAAAATAATGACGAGGCCCGGGCCTATCGACATCTAAATATTATCAACTAATGTGTTTAGCTCTGAGTTTGGTTTAGATTTTACATTCCCAAACCTATATAAAGTTGGTTTATTTTTTATTAACTTTGCCTTTCAACTTACACAAATCATACCTCATTCCCATAAGGGTAGACAGAGGCCACATCTTTCCGCCTCGCTACGATCCTGGCATACGCTTTTCGCTTCTACTATTTTTATAATTGTTTTCATACATGCTCGCCTTTTTTTTCCGTGCGGAAATCCCCTAGCGCGGGTTCACGAAGGTAGTGTAATGGCCAGGATCCGAACCTAGGATCTCCCGACCCCGACTGACTCCTTAACCACTAACCTATAGACGCCATGTGTATATAAAACATAGAATGGTCACCAAGAGCAGTTGCAGCAAACAAAATACCATAAATTTAGAGTTTTAGATGCAGATAAAGACAATTAAAAAGTTTAATGTAGAAATAATGTAAAACAGAAGAAACAATGTTCAGTTTACGACATTTCGTGTACCAGGTTACACGCGTCGGTGGGTATATTGCAGTAAAACATTGTTTTTTATCATTAAACTAGCTATGCCCGCTACTTAGATTATTTTTTTATATTACTTACTTCGATCTGGTTCTTCATTACATTTTGCGAAAAAAAAAGGCAGCATAAGTTATGCCTTATAACATTAACTATCTTCAGTAAAAATCTATTGGACGTTAACGGATTTTTGAATTCCGTATAGTTGTGGTAATGATGAACTTTAATGATGAAATAAGAGACTACTTTTCCTTTCAACAATAAGCAGAAATAACATTTATTTATATGTATGTATATCTATATACCAGTGTTTATTTAATATTATAGTATGTATGTATGAAGGTATGTATGTATGTATATATGCATGTATGTATGTATGTATGTATGTGTGTATGTATCTATATGTATGTTTAGTGCCTGGGGTATACCTTCTGTATACCTTTAATTCATTAAAATTTATCAGTTCGATGTACACAAGACTTTGCCTCTCTTAGCATTGAATTTCCTCTGTGCACTACCGGGTTTGTTGGAAGAAAACTCAAATTTGAGTTAAGCTCGCCTTTTGTACATAACATCTCATAACTATTATATGAATGTAATTTATGTGTGCAATAAAGAATTAAATAAAAATAAATAAATAATAAAACATTTTTGGATTCCGTAACGTGGTTATGACGACCTCTGTGGCGTAGCGGTAGTGCGTTCGACTGCTAAGTCAGAGGTCGCGGGTTCGATTCCCATTTAGTACAAATATGTATATTTCCAAAAATATACATTATTGTTATATTATTAATATTTACAAAGAAAAGTATCTAAGTATGTTCATCCGCATTCTAGAACCCATATGACAAGCTCTGCTTAGTTTGGGTCTAGATAGCGTTGCGTAATTTGTCGTTTTAATGTTTGTTAAAAAAAAAGATACAAATTTTATTCTCCCAAATTTTTAGGGTAATATTTAGACCTGTCACAGACACATTATTTTGATCTACCTACATTATAAATATTGTTGTTTTGAAAGTTCTAATACATCTAAGGTTCACAATGCTTAGTATACCGTGAGGCTAAACCGTTCAGGTGTAATTTATTAGAAAACTAGCTGACCCGGCAGACTTCGTAATGCCTCAATCGGTAACAACTTCCATATTTATTCACCTTTTAAACCTTTTCTGGACCTCCACAAATAATTCAAGACCAAAATTAGCCAAATCGGTTCAGCCTTTCTCGAGTTTTAGCGAGACTAACGAACAGCAATTCATTTTTATATATATTAGATTAGATAATATATAGTGGAAAAGCACGAGTCACTTGCATTAATTCAAGATGTGTAGCAAATTCCACAAAGTGCCATCAATCAACAGTATAAATATTTGTCCTAGAATATTTATTTATTTATTATTTAAGACGAACTTTTTTGAATTCCGTAACGGTGTGGTAATGATGAACTTTTTTTGTTAACGTTGTGGTAATGATGAACTTCAATATATGTCAGGAGATTAACGAGTTCAAACAATACATTTTTTATGGCAAGCTGCGATATTTGCTTGTTTGTTGTTGTTTTTGTTTACCATTTAATAATTTTATTTATAGTAATAGTACTAGTAAAGTCATTGCGTAAGTAACATAACTCTGGCTGTGGTAAGCCGAACCACAGATCTCGGCCATGAAGGGTTCCGTAGCAGTAAGTAAAATTTTTATATTTGAGTTGATTGAATGAAAGGTAAATTGAGGTTTACGATTTATGACGTATTAAAAAAAACTACTTACTAGATCTCGTTCAAACCAATTTTCGGTGGAAGTTTACATGGTAAAGTACCTACATCATATATTTTTTTAGCTTTATCACAGATTACATAATATTATTCTAATAGTTTTACCATTCTCTTATTTTAGAAGTTACAGGGGGGGACACATTTTACCATTTTGGAAGTGTCTCTCGCGTAAACTATTCAGTTAGAAAAAAATGATATTAGAAACCTCAATACCATTTTTGAAGACCTATCCATCCACACGTATGGGTTTGATGAAAAAAAAAAATTTGAGTTTCAGTTCTAAGTATGGGGAAACCCCCAAAATTTATTGTTTTTTTTTCTATTTTTGTATGAAAATCTTAATGCGATTCACAGAATACATCTACTTACCAAGTTTCAACAGCATAGTTCTTATAGTTTCGGAAAAAAGTGGCTGTGACATACGGACGGACAGACAGACAGACATGACGAATCTATGAGAGTTCCGTTTTTTGTCATTTGGCAACGGAACGCTAAAAAAGGCCGAACTGTCATCCCCGACCGGTTCGGGCAACAGACTCTCCAAGGCTACAGACTATTAAACGTTTTTCTGTTCTGCCTGGTATTATGCTGAACTGGCTCCTTTTTTAGTGCAATGTGGAGTATATGCTCGTTTTTGTAACTTAGTTATGTAAATTGTGTTGCACCAAAATAAAGAGATTTTTCTTTCTTTCTTTCTTTTAAACAAATTCTTCAGCTTAATTATTATTAGTCTTCTTCTTCATCCGAATGCCTAAGCCGGTAGAATTGTATCTAAAGCTTAGACTTCGAAGCCTGCTCTCCGATTCCTCCTTTCCACGATTTGGTTAATTTGGCATTTACGGGAATTCATCATCATCATCATCACAATGTTAGTCCCGGTTGCATCCAACGCTTATACTTTGGAGCCCGGGATCCGCTGTCCTATTTTCTACACCTGATGTGGCTTATCTAGGCTTTTACGGGAGCGACTGCCGTCTGATCTCCCAACTCCGCGAGGAAAGTCAGCGCCAGAGCCTCAATGAGCATGTGTACTGGCTTGCAGGTTAGGTTCAAAAGTTTAAAGTCAAAATTCATTTATTCTGTAATGATATTATAACGGAACTTACAAAACGTCAAAAAAAATTCGTTTAGGCCCCTAAAATGTAAGAGTCCCAAACACCCATAACTTCATTATTAGTGTAGATAGATGCTTGTATGCCACCCTAATGGTATAAAAAGGTCTCCTAAGCCTGTTAAAAGAATGATAAATATACTAGTATGTTAATTTTTATATGAAATATTACGAAAATAACATAATGTGTGCATATTAAATATATAATATAATCGTCGAACCTGTTTTCCGACATTGACACGTATTCATTCTGACTCGTGTGATTTTCTAACGCAGCGGGTGAAAGGTCGCATAAATATATAAAACATGTTGTATATAGAAGAGGGGAGGAAATTGATTTTGACATTCCTTGAGGTGGGAGGGAAGTGGGAGCGCACGATACGGGTGACGACATGTAGCTGAGATGCGAATATGATGTTGAATATGTACACCGTAATTTTATAAACGTTTTGAAGTCGAATATTTTTTACACTCTTAATCAATAAATTGATTCGGGAAAAATCTGAATTTGATAAATATATTTTTTACATACATACATAACTTCATGCCTGTATCCCCGAAGGGGTAGGCAGAGGTGTATTACACACCCACGATTTGCCAGTTATGTTGAGGTCCCAATGTAATAGGGGGCGAGCCTATTGCCATTTACCGGGCACATTATTAAGCAAGCGATAATTAACATTTATTAATGCACACATAACTACGAAAAGTCAGAGGTGTGTGCCTGGGGCGACCGGGGATCGAACTCGAGATCTCGTCTCAGCAGTCCGTTACATACGCCACCGGGCTATCGCTAACTATTTTTTATCAATATGTATTTTTAAATAATATAAATAAACAGTATAAAAAAGTGGCTACCGGCGGCCTGTACGCTTAGATTTTTTAAACTACGCAACAGATTTTGGTGCGGTTTTCACAATTATTCAGATAATTCTTTTTCTGAAGGTTTATAAGTAGGTATAGTAAATACATGTTGTATTCACAGAATATAAACACGTTCATCATTTGCAAAAACATAGAATTTTGAGCGCTCTAATCACGTTAAATAAGGTATGAATAGATTGGCTCTATACTGAAAGTACCACCTTCTCAATAAGTAATCTTACCCATCACAGAATATCAGACTCAGATCAAAAGTTCATCTTCAAAATCCGAGTGACAATGCCAGTAACATCCAAATCTTGCATGGATTTGGGTTATCTTGACGTTAAAGGGAGCGAATACCATCTGATCCCCAGAACACCGAGAGGGAATCCTGCACCAAAGTCTCAGCCATCAACCAACAGGTGTACACTGTACACTACAGGTGACGCTAACACCCAGGGCTGCGACTGGTGGGATCACCTCCAAGTTTGGTGCACCCAGGGCAACGTGGGCGATGACGCATCATTGATTGCTCCTCTGGAGGAGCTGGCGTCAACGTCAACGGCCAAGAGTCTGACCAACCGGCCCTTTTCAGGGCCAGATGACCCCATTGCACGAGGGGGTCGGGGTATGGCGGGCCTGCAAGGCCCGCGGGAGGGTTGGTCGCTCCAGGTACCCCTCAGCTCTTATCAGAGGGGACACTGCGAATGGCCCAGGGTCAGTCAGAGTGCGAGGGATATGCTCTATGGGTAACCTTACACCCCGGCATCTGTAGACCCGAGACGGCGTGCGGTTTTAGTTGGTTCAAGCCCGACATAACCGCCCCCGCTGGCCGGCGGGGGGGTATCCGAAGGGATTTGCGCACAAAAAAAAAAAGGTGACGCTAACACCCAAATCAGCATTAATTACTTAACAGAATAGGTACATAATCGTACTCACCTCAGATTCGCCAGCTCAGAACAAGAGTTGGCTAGCAGATAATCACCGCTGAGCAGAGCAATCTTATTGCCGAACATCATGTCGTCGGGTTCAGCAGCGATGGGTTGTCGAGAGTTCATATTCACCAAGCCCTTGTGAACTAGATGGGATGTGCGAATCATCTCGGTAACCTCGGCGAGGGCGCGTTGACTGTTGGCAAATAAGATGAAATAGAAACATCACCTCCTGAAAAGGAGCTTAGGAGCTATGCCGTAAATATAACCTATTCATGTTCATAACTAGCAGATTCATCATCACCAGCATCTGAACGCTTGCACTTTGGAGCACCTCTTTATATGATTTGGTTTATCTAGGCTTTTACCGGAGTGATTGACGTCTGACACTTCAAACCCGGGAGGAAAATATATGCCAAATCCTCACCCGTCAGTCATCCGATGTTCCGGCTCACAGTTTGGGTTTGACCTCGAAGAATATGATTTTTTGGTATATTATTTGTAGTATCTAGTAGCCATTTTAAATCAAAATCATTTATTGCTGGCGATTGATAAATAGTGGCCATGAGTTTTTATTACCAGCTTCTTTTCTCACGGGCTACGCCAGCCCAAGTTCCGCCCTCCCACTCTTGCTCGTGATTTGACTTAACTTGACTTTTGCGGGAGCGACTACCGTCTGATCTCTCAGCCCGAGAGGAAAGGCTGCATCAGAGTCTAGTGCGTCAATTAGCAGGCTTGCAGGTGAGGTTGACAAGACAGGGGACATAACCATCATAATAAGGGTATTATGATGGTTATGGAGTCAGGACGTTAATAGTGGAAATCTTTTAGCGAATTTCTAGAATTGGGACCTTTTTTATACCACTCAGTTGGCAGACAAGCACACGGCCCATCTGATGGGAAGCAATAACTGTGGCCTATGGACGTGTGCAACAAAAGGGGCGTCACACTCCCGCTACCGACCCTCTAAAAACCTTCTAATGCCCTTCTTGAAGAACCTCATATTGTTCGCTTGGGAAAACCACAGCAGGGAGATCATTCTACAGCATGAGGGTGCGCGAAATAAAGTGCCTGTCATACCTCACTGTACGCTATGTTTCCGGTCGTTAGGTATGCAACGTCCAAAAGACACAAAATTCATGTACCTTTTTTTTATTTATTTTTTTTATCGTACGGAAATCCCTTCGGATACCCCCCCGCGTGCCAGCGGGGGCGGTTATGTCGGGCTTGAACCGACTAAAACCGCACGCCGTCTCGGGTCTACAGACGCCGGGGTTTAAGGTTGCCCATAGAGCATATCCCTCGCACCCCGACTGACCCTGGGCCATCTCCGGTTTTGAGATTGCCCCCTCGGGTTTGGGAACCACGGTGTCCCCGTCTTGCCCCGGCTTGGGGGAGGGGCGCTAGTCGCCCACCGTCCCGGCCTGCTTCTGCTGGGGTGACAGGTGGCCTCACCCGCCACCCCCAGGCCTGCGCTCATGGAGGACGGAGGTCGTTAAGCGACCTCCGGCGCCTGAGTCGCCTGCGACGCGCGGCGAGCAAGTTGCGGGCTCGGCGGTCCGGGAGGGTTCTAAGTCTCTCCCCGGCGCGCTCCGCCACCTCCTTCGCGAGCATTACATGCTCGCAGAAGGAGGTGGCGGCGGCCCACGCGCTCGCGCTCCGCACCATTGCCGCAATCATGCTGCCGAGCGAGAGAACTCCCACCCCGATGGCTGCCACGAGGTCACGCCTCGGCGCCTCCCACGCCGGGCAGTCCGCCAGCAAAATTCATGTACCTACCTACTAAAACTCTTCATTTAAAATAGTAAAACAATTAAGAAAAACAATTTGTCAATGTGCACACGAACTTTCCGTATATTAAGAAGACAAAAGTGAAACGTTGGCTTTCCAAGATGGCCATTCAAAACTATTCATAACAATTACAATTAAGAACTATATGCATAGAAACATACGATGGGTCATTACACAAATCGACACTTCTTTTAACCGTTAGTAAAATCGTAAACGTCGAAACGTCAAAGCATCCAGGTATTGAGGTTTATAGAAAGTTGCTAACTGTCCCGGTTCTGTGTTCATGTGTACGATGGTAATTCAATTTATACGAATCATAGGTTTCATAGCGTACTGAACAATTTACTTTATTATTGTATACCATTTTAGTATTATCGGTGTCAGTAATGGTGGTCCTCATTCGTGAGGCATTACCTTTAGCTTTCCATCGGGCGATGTAAAGTAATATTGACGTGAACGACATAAAAAACATACGGACGAACAGACAGACAGACATGACGAATCTATAAGGGTTCCGTTTTTTGCCATTTGGCAACGGAACCCTAAAAAACCAACCAAGTGCGAGTCGGACTCGCACATTAAGGGTTCCGTAGCAGCAAGTAACATAATAATGTTTTGTTTTTGTATTTGAGTTGATTGAATGAAAGGTAAATTGCGGTTTACGAATTATGCCGTAATAAAAAAAAACTACTAACTAGATTTCGTTCAAACCCATTTTCGGTGGAAGTTTACATGGTAATGTACATCGTATATTTTTTTTAGTTGTATCATTCTCTTATTTTAGAAGTTACAGGGACAGGGTTCAGGGGACACACATTTTACCACTTTGGAAGTGTCTCTCGCGCAAACTATTCAGTTTAAAAAAATGATTTTAGGAACCTCAAAAGCATTTTTGAAGACCTATCCATAGATACCACACACGTATGGGTTTGATGAAAAAAAAAATTTTGAGTTTCAGTTCTAAGTATGGGGACCCCCAAAATTTATTGCTTTTTTCTATTTTTGTGTGAAAATCTTAATGCGGTTCACAGAATACATCTACTTACCAAGTTTCAACAGCATAGTTCTTATAGTTTCGGAAAAAAGTGGCTGTGACATACGGACGGACAGACAGACAGGACGAATCTATACATTCCGTCTTTGCCATTTGGCAACGGAACCCTAAAAAACCAACCAAGTGCGAGTCGGACTCGCCCATGAAGGGTTCCGTAGCAGCAAGTAAAATTTTTATATTTGAGTTGATTGAATGAAAGCTAAATGGCGGTTTACAATTATTTATGACGTATTAAAGAAAAACTACCTACTAGATCTCGTCCAAACAATTTTCGATAGAAGTTTACTATGGTAATGTACATCATATATTTTTTTAGTTTTATCATTCTCTTATTTTAGAAGTAAAGGGGGGGGGGTCAATTTAACAACTTTGGAAGTGTTTCTCGCGCAAACTATTCAGTTTAGAAAAGAATTATATTAGAAACGTCAATATCATTTTTGAAGACCTATATATCCATGGATAGACAGACGCATGGCTATGATGAAAAAATAATTTTGAGTTTCACTTCTAAGTATTGTTAAAATTTATTGTTTTTTTTTCTATTTTTGTGTGAAAATCTTAATGCGGTTTACAGAATACATCTACTTACCAAGTTTCAACAGCATAGTTCTTATAGTTTCGAAAAAAAGTGGCTGTGACATACGGACGGACAGACAGACAGACATAGCGAATCTATAAGGGTTCCGTTTTTTGCCATTTGGCTACGGAACCCTAAAAACAACAAAGGCCCAAAGAATTATGAAAGCTACATACCTTTATAATTGAAAAAAAGGCGGAACTTATCAATCATTCCGAGTAGGTCTCTATAAGTGCTAGTATAGGTGTATATGGATAGGTTGCAAGACGATGTCCCCATAAGGAAGTAGGGAGCTACAAATTGACCGCCCAACCTTCAACCGGCCGATGCCCTTTCGATAATTTATTGCAAAATTTGTAAACGACAATATTGACCGATAATGGCTTGACCGGGAAAGTACCAGTTAAGTTTAATTATGCTGCATTTTGTAAGATTAAATATGTGCCGGCAGCCTTAACCTCCCTTTATTTATTTTCTTTTCATTCGTTTATTTCTTTTATTTTCATTCGTTTTTCCTTCTGATGGGGATAAACACACTAGTGATATACGTGGTGTACTTTCAATTTACATTAATATATTTTTTCTCCAAGTATAAAACTCATGTTTCATATATTATGTAAAATAATTTTCTTTCTTTCTCAAATACACATTATTATACCATCAACTGTCCAGATTTTCTAACCTTATAAATGGGATATAGCTCTCTTCATGTCATAGTGTAACGTTGTGGATTCTTTATAAATCAAATTAAAATTATATCCATAAATTAATCGATATTTTAGTATGTTTCGATAACTTTTGGACAACACTAGCCAAGTTATCAACTGACGGCTCTTAAATCGTCCCTTTCCTTGGCAACCTTCGCCGAGGAAGGTCACTTTGACCCCGTGGCCAACTGCTATCGGCTCCGGGGTCTTCGCACCATCATGGCGGTAGCGAGGCACACCAGCGGAGACCCTGGCACGCCGGCAACACCACTAGCCACGTGTCCACTAGCTAAGTGCATACTACCATCTTTGCACAACGGATCGAACAACGCCACGGCAGTATATTTATTACGAATCCATTCCCTGAGGTTCATTTACTCAAATACCTAATATAAATTCATGTAACGTTCTCTATCACCGATTATAATGTCATAATATATTGTAACGAACTTTTTATTTATCTCTGCTCGCCCTAGCCTACTAATTACATTAATTATTTAGTTAAATTTTACAGTGCATAAATCACCTTAAATTCATGTGACTTCATTTAAAACCTATTAAAAGCTACATTCGCTATTCACACCTAGATAAATTTATTACATTTTGAAAGAAACTATTTTTAACGGATTCTATCGCGATTTATTTGATGTCAAAAATAGTTTTATTTCAATATGTGACATTCGCGTAAACTTCCGACAATTTTTTTTTTTATTTGTCATTTAGATAGCTTATAATAAACTTATAATACTTGTATTTATGTTCTTTAGCTTATTATAAGCTATCTATATGACAAATAAAAAAAAAATCTTTATCTATACAATATACATATAATAAAATCGTAACGAGATGAAAACTTACACAGAATATAAAAAAAAAAAATTGCTATGTGTTCTAGGAACGGTATGCCAAAAATATGTTTTTTAGAATTGTTGTCTCTGTCTGCTTTTTACTTTTATTTATTTATTCATTCATTCTGTGTGTGTTACTATCGATGTCCGAGCATAAACCGCTGAACAGACTCTGGTGAAATTTTGCACGAACATTCTTTCAGGATATGGTCATAAACTGCGCTTTATATCATCACGCTATTATAAGTATGATAAGAGCAGCACGGAAAAACTACCAAATCTATTATTTTTCATTTCTTTATAATTACAAAGCAGATCATCACGTAATTCTGCAGTTCGATAGAACATAAATCGTCACGCTATAGCTAAAAGGTGATGAGCAGTAAAATGGGCAATCTAGAAACTACAGACTCAACCTAAAGAAGGTAACTACTCGGATGCAATTGAGACATATCGCTGCGTGATGATAAAGAAAGAAAGCAGGTTCTGAACCATTAAGTTTGAGCCTTAATTAATATTTACATCCACCACATAGGGGCGAACACTTGGCATAGCACGTGTTGTTCTAAAATATTATATGTTTTAAAATATTCCGTTTCTGTCAATGAAATGTCGATATATCAACCAAATATTAAAACTTACAACACTTTTTTATATAATAACTATAAGGTTAAATTAAGAAATTATTGTGAAACTCAACAGTAAGAACTCGTCAAACACAGTGCCAAACCTTGGAATATGATATAATTTATGTCTTTGTGACATAGTTGAAATATGCACAATCAATTTCATTAACGGTAACGGGTTCAATCACGAGATTCCTACCGGCATCACCGAATACCAGCCTGTCTACCTACCGAATATTTGTGCCATACAGTACTTAACAAAACTAGTGTCCGATCAATAAGGGGCTCATAGGTATCCTAAATACATAACCATATATGTATGAAAAAAAGTTTATTAATCAAAATAAATGTACTATTGGTGTTTAAAATGCCATTTCCTAGTATCATAATTACCCACAATTTCCCCAAAATCTAAGAATGTGACAACATCATATATTAGATATCCAATAATATTTAGCGGCTGCCTACAATACCACCCCCCGCTGGCTGCACTGCCGCGCCCTCCAGTGTTTTTTTTTTCTTATTTTTATTTTTAGAGAGGGTTTGTTCGCAAAGTGGTGTTTGGTTTTTGTGGTGTAATTTTTTTAATTTATTTCCGAATAGGATTACATAAATGGAACTTAATATTGATTTATTTATTTATTTATTTGGACAACCAGTAGTTGTTACATTATCACTTACATCTAAAACATGCAACTATAATATTAAGTTTAATGCACAACATTTTAAGGTGTCACATCATGCAAGTAGTAACATCGGTACTGTAGTGTTCGGACCTCGTCCCACACACTACGGTTTGTTACCTGGCCATCATGTGTCAGAGTTTAAAAATAATTACTTATTCGAATTAAATAGAGCGTAGGGAAGAAAAACAATTGCTGCGTGGAGCTGCATTCGGCTGTGCGGCTGACAGCGGGCGACTAGACGCGCCGCCCGGGTCCGCCGGCCGAAGAGAAGATATAATTGTATTAATTTTAGGCTCAGTCCTTGAGCGGAGTTCGCGATTCCCTAGTTCGCATTAAAATAATAATATACGCGTAAAAACCTCCCTAAACTCGTTATAGGAAGCTTTTGTTGATAAAATAAATGCCCATATAAATTTCTTCCTCTGTGTTTATCTTATTATCTACACGAGGTATTGTGGCGTCCAAGCCCCGGACGCTACAACTGGTGGAGTCGCTGCGGTCCATACAGCTGGTGGTTGCTACAGCTACAATTGGTGTGGAGGAACGCCGGTTTCCATACAACTGGTCGAGGCGCTGGTTTCCACAGGAGCTAGTGGTTGCTACAGCTGGTGAAGCGCTAGTTTCCGCAGAAGTCGGAAACGCCAACATTCTGTGGTTGGCAGTGGATGGATCGATCCCGTACCGTTTGAAGAAAGACGTCGTGCGACAGTTGGAGCGACGCATTTATCAGTATCGTTGTTTATTTAGCTTTTATGTGCTTTTATGTGATATTATGTGCTCAACGAGAAGATGGCTATGATGGTGGCTTGTTCCAGAATGTTTCAAGAGCATTGATAGTTGCCTGCGGGTCAATAGGGCCAATAAGGACTATAAGTCTTAGTAGAATTATAATTCACGTAGTGAATAACGTGTTATCTTGAACCGACTAAAACCGCATTACGTACTAGCGTAACTAGTAACTAGTAGTATTTTATTATTAATATGTGTTCTCTGTTTATTTCATATTGCTGCGCTGCGGAAGATAAATAGATTTGTTTTGTTTTTTATGTTCGTGATGTTCTAGCGTAGGAGTTAGGCAATTATTTTTTGTACAATATTGAGAGTTATGATCTAAACTTTGTAAGAGAGTCAAATCGTTCTGGACATAAGCGCCGACGATGATTGAAAGTTAGTTTTCGATCAGACTTTTCTTTATAGAGTGAGTTCTTTCTCTTTAATTTTGTTTTAAAAATTATTTAGTAATGTGTAGGCGACATAGTCTCTGCTTCACATGCATAATGTGTAAGGACAGATCAAGTTATGTCATCTTTCTTTTTAGTTAGGTAGGTCTTAAAAGTACTGTGTTACTAAGTCCTTTCAGGGCAAACCTTAAAATGTATCGGCAAGTGATACCAATAACTTTTCTTTGATGAGGCTGATTGTGGCCAGGCTTCTTTTAACCTGGGTTTTTTGCCTGGCCAAGAATGAAGCAATTTTTCTTTGTTCGTGTTTTTCAGTATTTATTACAGTTTAATTGCTATAATTTGAAATTCTACTATCGTTTACTAATTATTACAAAGATTGCTTCGTTATTCCCATTGTAAGGGACAATTCGCATAATTTTTTTTTTGTGTCCCAGATTTAGTTTATCTAGGGTTCGATGTAACTGTCACATGAATGACCATTAAGGGCGTAGCTGCTGTAGTGTTCGGACCTCGTCCCACACACTACGGTTTGTTACCTGGCCATCATGTGTCAGAGTTTAAAAATAATTACTTATTCGAATTAAATAGAGCGTAGGGAAGAAAAACAATTGCTGCGTGGAGCTGCATTCGGCTGTGCGGCTGACAGCGGGCGACTAGACGCGCCGCCCGGGTCCGCCGGCCGAAGAGAAGATATAATTGTATTAATTTTAGGCTCAGTCCTTGAGCGGAGTTCGCGATTCCCTAGTTCGCATTAAAATAATAATATACGCGTAAAAACCTCCCTAAACTCGTTATAGGAAGCTTTTGTTGATATAATAAATGCCCATATAAATTTCTTCCTCTGTGTTTATCTTATTATCTACACGAGGTATTGTGGCGTCCAAGCCCCGGACGCTACAGTACCTATAGAAGAAAAAAAAAGAAACAAAACTGAGTACAAATGATAGACTAAAAATTGTTAAAAAGTTTTGTATATGAGCTAAATTAATTTAATTTCTGCTACTAATCCTAAGCAACCTTACAACAACCCTTTTGAAAAGTGGTAGTGTATCGGCTAGTAAATCTACCCCTCCACAGATTTCATTATATGTCATGGACAAACGGGATATGGTTGAATGTTGTTTTAAGTTAGTTCTGGCCAATGGCTTATGCAACAATCCCACGTTAACGAGAGCACGTCTGGGCACGCGACGCGGTACCCTAAAACCGAACGAATACAAGAGCGTCGAACAGTCGAATTCACTTCTAACCACCTTGAAAAGGAACGTCATATCGTGTAATTGTCGCCGTATTGATAGGCTATCCATTTCGAAGTGTCTCAATTTGTCATTATATGAAGGTAGTAGTTTATGTAACCCACAAGAAAAAGCAAGATGTCGAAGGAATCTCTTCTGGATACGTTCTATTCTAAGTTGATGCACAGCGTACTGAGGTGACCAAACTACAGAACAATATTCAAGTTGACTCCGCACAAGTGCATTATAAATAGTTATTTTCGTGGTCGGTTTGCGAAATGGTCTACCGTTTCTTAGGATGAAGCCCAGCATTTTAGATGCTTTCTTTATGATGTTATCTATGTGAGGCAAGAAAGTCAATTTAGAGTCGAAAAGGATGCCTAAATCCCTCAGATCTTTCCGATCCTGTACCGTTGCCCAATTAAGCTGATACTGAGTCTTTATTATATTAAGGTTGCGCGTGAAAGTTATAGTATAGCATTTAGTCGTGTTCAAGGACATTTTGTTGACAACACACCAATTTGCTATAGCATCAAGGTCCATCTGAAGCAAATCGCAATCTGACGGGTCTGCTATGGTCTTACACAACTTTAAATCGTCTGCGAACAGGTAAGCGCTACTATGTCCGATGCTAGACACTATATCATTTATAAATAAATTAAATAACCAAGGACCCAAATGGGAGCCCTGGGGTACACCAGAGCTAGCTATATATGACACGGATTTGAAGCCCTTGACTACAACTTGATGATACTACGACGACGATGATTACGACTTGATACCTAACACCTTCACGGATCGGACACTATTTTGTTACATATTGTATATAAATAGAATAAGCTCAGTTAAGTGTGTTTTTGGGATCCCTCGAAGTTCTTCGGGGCCCAAGCGAACCTCACCAGCAAGTCGGTACACCTGCTGATTAACGGAAGAGGCTCTAGCGTAGGCTTTCCTCTTGAGGTTAGGAGGTCAAACCGCAGTTGCTCCTATAAAAGCCGTGTAAACCAAAACAAGTGGAGACGAAATAAGCGGATCTGAGGTAAAAGCCTCGGATGCAATTAGATGCAACGCTAAGATGAAAGTTAGAAAAACACACCATTTCGATAGATACTTAGTAGGAACTTCTTTTATAAATTTTTACGATACAATAATTACGATTTTTCAGGTGGTCGTACGTACCTGTGCAAGACCCCAGCTGCTTTATCCTGTTCCATGTCTGGTATCTCGGAGCTGTGGCCCGCCGCCTTCGACACGAGGAGCACGATGAGACCCCAAGCTTGCATATTGTTCTTACCATTGTAGATCAGATTCCTGCACCAAGATACCATATTATAAATAAAGATATAATTCATAAAATAAAGATATTTAGTATCTTTATTTTATGAAAATATACAAAATATATATTTTAAATAAGATATAATTATATTCTGAGAGAAACTATACCGCGCTATCTGAATCCCAACTAAGCATAGTTTGTTTATATAGGTTATTGAATGCGGATAAAAATACTTAGATACTAACCCTGGGGTTATCCTTTCGAGGGCTTACCCGGGGTGCACGGCAATGGACACTTGGGGAGGACACCGTGTGGTTTCAGTCGGTCCGATTCCGACACGCCCACCTGCCCGCCGATGTGGTGAAGCCCGTGTATACACACGTAAAAAAAAAAGATAACTGTATCTAAGTATACGTAAGATACTGTTGTTCAATTGAACTGTATTTACGTACCTACTTACCTTCTAAGTATTAAGACTAATGTGTGTACCCTGTCACATCAGTAATAAACTAGCTACAGAGCGAGACGGTTGTTTCATTACTTTGATTACCTACATACTATCAATACATATAAGTAAAGGGTGTACAAGGGTGAGGTCGGCTTTGGAGCCCAAGCCGACTTTACCTGCAAGCCGGTTAACCTGCTGATTTAGTTGGGAGGACAGACGGCAGTCACTTCCATAAATATATATATATTAGTAACCGAAATTACTAATATTCCCCCTAACCCCTCCAGCTAAGCTAAATTGCTTGTGTTAGGAGTGGGTTCACGTCGGTAGTGTAATGGCCAGGATTCGAACCCGGGACCTCTCGATCGCAAGGTTGTCTCCTTAACCACTAAGCTACCGACGCTTGCAAATTAAAACATACCAAGAAAAGGTGAAGCAGGAGAGCGGACCAAAGGCTCCAGAATATGAGCTTAAGATGCGACTGGGATTCGCGCACGGATAAAGAGTCTTCTTCTCCTTTACATAGGTACCTGCGAGGGATATGCTCTATGGGCAACCTTACACCCCGGCGTCTGTAGACCCGAGACGGCGTGCGGGTTAAGTCGATTCAAGCCCGACATAACCACTCCCGTTGGCCGGCGGGGAGGGGATTTCCGCACGAAAAAAAAAAAAAACCTACCAATACTCCGCACGCCGAATGATGATCCCTATGACGTTTCAACTGACAGTTGTATTAGTTATGCGAAACAATTTCGATAAAATACTGTTTTTTCAGGCAAATGTCATGTCATTCAGCCAGGTCATTCAACATAATAAGCAATATTTATTTATTTTGAAAAAAAGACTACGCGCATTGATGGACATAAAACACTAGATAAAAAAGTAACAGCCTTATTATATTTTATTTTACTATACTTTAATTTTTATTCAAATTGCATAATTTAAAGAATTTAAAATTCTTTTTGAATTGAATTTTAAAGAATTCATAATTAGCTGGCAATTATGGATTACATGGAAAAGTATTTAAAAGGAGGCCATAGACCTACCGTATTTTTTTAATTCAGTCATGTCATGTCTTGTCAGTCTGTTTTGTCTTCTTGTCACACCGCATCACATCGCGTCATACGAGTGCTCTGACGCCTTGTATGCGCCACGTCTTTCTTTGTTAGCTGAGTTTTGTTTCTGTTTTCGCTGTTTTGTGTTATTTGTTGATTTTCTGTTACCTGTTTGTTGATTTTCGGTTTTGCAAAATGCCGAAAAGACAGCGGAAAACTGTTCTCAACAGTGAAGTTCGCGAGTTTGTAGTTCGTTTGCGAGACTATTTTGCTCGTGAACAACAAAATAGCGGACCCTTGTTACCGCTTGACAATGTTCGCGATCGTGTAGCCGATGCTCTAGGAATCGGAAAGGCTACTGTTTCTCGAATAACAAAGGAAAAATTTGGGGAGTCGTCCATGGAGGACAATAAACTATTAACACCAAAGAAGAAAAAGAAAAGGTTATGTCATATAACAGAACCTGATGATTTTGATTTAGATGCTATACGCAATCATATTTATGGTTACTACCTACGAGGTGAACTACCGACCTGCCAGAAGTTATTATCTTCATTAAAAGCTGCAGAACTCTTCAAAGGCGGAACTCTTCAAGACTGGGATCGAGATGTACAATACGACAATATCATTGACCAACCGTTAATAATAAACGTCACGAATAGCTGCAGTTCAGACTCAGATTTTGAAGATCCGATTGACCCTGTATCAGATTCAGATTGATATAAATAAAATACAAACTCAAAGCATTTGTTTTATTTTTCCAACAAATTATCGATATTTTGTTTATCGATGTGTCGCTTCTTAGTCGATAACAGCTTGACGACGTAACTTTTGCAGCACGTACCAAGTAAATAAATAATAAATAAATAAAATAAAAATGTTTATTTACCCAGAAAATACAGATACAAGGTACAATAAGACAGAGATATAGCTACAAGAATTCGTACAATAATATTGTGTTTTACCTCTTGAACTAGGCAAGCCTGTATCTCAAGAGGCATATATTAAAACAGGAGTAGCATACAGTGATACAAATTAGTATTAATTGTGGTATGGTTAGTATGTGGGTGTGCGCGCGCGCGCGTGTGTGTGTGTGTGTGTGTGTGTGTGTGTGTGTGTGTGTGTGTGTGTGTGTGTATGCGTGCTAGGCTATATACCTGAGCAGATGTTCTGTATTCTCATAATCTTGTTGTAATAACCATTCTGTTACTTTAATTTTAACTGCATGTTTATTCATATGAGATATTTTTATTTCCTTTTCAATTTTCTTATATATGTAAGTGCATAGTGTGTAGTACTGATGTTGAGCGAATGTTGTTTTATGTTGAGTACCCGCAAGAAAAATTCTACGCTTGTCGGGATCAGGTGTGGGTGTGATGGTGTGTGTTCTGAGTACAGCCTGCAGTATAAAAAGCTGTCGGACCGTCAATACCCCGCAGTCACTGTAAAGTTGTGTTGTTGGGTATCTGTACGACTTCTTAGTCATCACTTTCAGTATGGCCCTCTGCGCCACTTCTACACTCAAGAAACTAGCTTTTCCTGCACCACCCCAAACAGAAATGCAATAGCTAATGACTGACTGACCCAAAGCATAATAAACCATTTTCAGAGCGTGAAAGTTGGCGGAATCTCGAAGAGATTTGAATATATGGATGAGTCTCATGGTTCTCTTTGATACAGTCTCCAGTTGCCTATCCCATCTTAGTCCTGAATCTATTTGGACACCCAAGTACTTGACACATTCCGTCCTAGTAAGTGTTGTGCAGAAGCATGGTGCTGCTGGGATTGAACATGAGTGTGCAGTAATAGAGAAACTACTGGGTGGTGCAGCGTTCTGTCGGATTCTGAATGGGATATATACAGTTTTTTGTAGATTTAAAGTGAGAACATTAGTATTGAGCCACTTCATTATAATACCGAGAGCTTGTTCCGCATTAACTTTAACCGTTTCCCATGTAGATCCGTAGACCACTATCGCAGTGTCATCTGCGTAGGTGTAGATTTTACAATTCGGGAGGTTTAATTTGCAAAGGTCATTAACATAAATCTGGAACAAGGTTGGCCCTAGAACACTTCCTTGTGGTACACCATATGTCACCATCTGCTCGTCACTAAGATGGTTTTCAATTTTGACTATTTGACTTCGGTTACTCAAGTAGTCCTTAAAAATGTCAAGTGCTATTCCGCGAACACCAATTTGCTCCAGTTTTGAAATTAGTATGGGAACAGCAACTGTGTCAAATGCCTTTGACAGATCAAGAAACATACCTAAGCATTTCATTCTTTTGTCAAGATATTTGGCGACGAATTGTGTTAGATCAATTACGGCATCTTCTGTTGAGACTCCGGTTCGGAAGCCGTATTGATTTCCTGCTATTATGTTGTGCTTATCCAAATAGCTTCTCAGGCACTTATTTAGGATTTTTTCCAGTATCTTAGAGAGAGCTGGCAGTACCGAAATGGGTCTGTAGTTATTGACACAACTTCTGCTTCCCCCCTTGTAGATAGGATGAATTATTGCCCTTTTCAGGGCGTCCGGGAACACACCAGCACTAATACATAGATTACAGAGGTAAGCGATATGTGGTACAAGTATATGACGACAATTTTTTAGTACCGTTGGTGGTATACCGTCGCATCCGGTAGCACAGTCGCTGCGTAACTGCAATACAAGAGTCTCTACCTCTGATTCAGCAACTTCTAATATGACCAGAGAATTTAAGAAAGATGGGTTAGCATTTGCAGATGGAGACTGCCTATTCGTGTTGATTTGCGGCCCAGCATTGCACAGTATATTCTCTGCCAAACTTTTCCCCACATTAGTGAAAAACTCATTTACCTTATTGGTAGACGATTTGGGGTTATCGCTTAATTTTAGCAGCTCATCAGGACTAGTGCTCGTTTTTCGTGTATAGGTTATGTTTTTAACAGTTTTCCAAAGAGCTTTTTGGTTGTTACCCGCTTTTTCAATCTCACTCCTTTCATAAGCTACTTTTAGTTTTCTAAGCAAGTCATTACAAAAGTTCCTATACCGAATGTAAGTAATTTTGTGAACTAAGTTGTCAGGAGCTTTTGCAGATTTCATATGCAATCTATCACGGTTTTTTAAACATTTTAGGAGACCTGGAGTCATCCATGGTTTTATGATTCGTTTACGTCTTGAAATCGGAATATCTGTTTTGTGACTTGTTATTACCGAATTGATTATATTTATAAATTCATTCATTGATATATTAGGATCAGTTGAGCTGTATACAGTTGCGAAATCTGTCTCTTCCAGGTCCAACCTAATAGCTTCATGGTTTAGGCGAGTTATTGTGTGGCATGTACGTCGTGTGGGGCTATCATTTTCAATGTTGAATAAAATAGGTTTATGGTCTGTTATAAATGAGTCAAGAACCAGAGTGGTAGTGGGCAACTTAGTTTTGGCAAATAAGTGATCTATACACTTTTCCAGCCGCGTAAGGAATAGATGTGTCGGTGTGAGCCCATGGGTGGCGTTTAGGATCACATAATTTAAATATAAAGCATCCTCATTACCCTGCTTTATGTCTATATTCAGATCACCCACTAAGATGACCGTTCGACAGTTCGACAATTGATTGTAGACATCATCCAAACTATCCAGAAAATTCCCAAAACAGTGGTCGTAGGCATGTGATCGATAAACCGCCACTACACCTATATTATTATTTATTTTACAAACTAAGCAATTTCCTCCTCTAAACTCTGGTTCCCAAATAGTTACATTTAGATTTTGTCTCGTGTATATTATCACTCCGTCATTTTGGTTACCGTTAGTCCGGGTGGGATGCGATTGAAATCCACTCAGGGTAGGGAGATTAGTGACTTTGCTGAGCCAGCATTCAGTAAGGATAATAACATCAACATTTATTTTTGTTAGTTGAATTACTGATAATAATTGATCGAAATTTTTGTTGATGCTACGTATATTTAAATGAAATATATTTATGTTGTTATGTGACTGGTTTATGTATTTTGAGGAATCTTCCGGACAACAATTAAATGAGTTACACACACTGGAATCATCAAGATCCTTATTTATATTATGTATTAAAGCCATTTATAATTTTGGGTATTCTCAAAAGCATGGTAAGTTTTTTTTTTTTTTTTTTTTTTTTCCTCTGTATTGCCTAACATCGATTTGAGCGTTTATAGACGGGTAAGATGTGTATGTGTATTTTTGTTTATGTACGTAAGATTGTCTAGGTATGAATAGTTGGTTTATGGTTTGGTATATCGTGAGTATGGAATTTGTGTTTTGTGTATACTGTGTGACGTAGTTTGTTAGTTTAAATACAACAAGTATAAAAAGAGTAAAAAGTAGCATAAAAAGAAACAATGACCTTACAATAATTCTTTTTAAATCTAGTCATATACTTTTCTCCGCCAGTACTTGCAGATATTTTTCGGTGTTTACGAGTATTTGTTTGGTGCCCTCCTGCCTGCGGAGGAATATATTACCATTGGAGATCCAACAAAACTGGTACTTATTCTTCCTGGCAAACTCTCGAGCTAGATAGTATAACTTTCTGGAGCTAGGAGGCAGCTGTTCAGCAATATATATAGGAAGAGCTGTTCCCGGTAATCCGATGAGAGTGGTGTTCATTTTGTCATCCTTATCCTTTTGCCTGTTGAATGTCCGGACGGCAGATATGAGGGACTGTTTTTTTTTTGGACAGTAGTAAATTCTGCAATCGCAGTACATTTGCAAAGTACATTTGCATTGAGTTTTTTTCTATTATTTCCGAACATTACGTAATAATTTCTTAATATTCATTTTTATAATTTACAATTGTACACAATTATGAGTTTTTCGACTTTTTAATGGACCTCTAAAGGATTTGATGTGATAGGACGTCAGTACAATGTTAAGCGCTAACGAACTGTCATAGGGATCATCATTCAGCGTGCGGATTATAGATTATGATGTCATTAAACTCTTGAATTTGAAAAAAAACATCTAATCACTACATTTTCTTTTTTTTTTAGCGTGTGGAAACCCCTACTGGCTTCACCCTATCGGTGCCGACGATGGGGTGGGCGTGTCGGAATCGGACCGACTAAAACCACACGGTGTCCTCCCCAAGTGTTCATTGCCGGGCACCCTGGGTAAGCCCTCGAAAGGATAACCCCAGGTTTACCGGCGGACCTTGGCCGCCACCGCGGCCTCGCCTGGTAAACAAACTCGGTCCCGCTGTCTGTCTGTCCCTATGTATGCTTAAATCTTTAAAACTACGCAATATACGCATTTTGATGCGGTTTCTTTTAATAGATAGAGTGATTCAAGAGGAAGGTTTATATGTATGAAACATGCATAATACAGTAGAGAAACGCCTTTTAGAGGTTTTTAAGGTGATGTTAATGAAACCATTTTTTGCGCTTACATTGTAAACGCTGGCTGAACCCTACGAGACCTTAAAACGGTCTACAAAAAATGTTATATGTCTATTTCTTAGGGATAATCCACAATAACCATTTTTTGTCCTTTACTTTTTATGAGAAATAATGGCTCATTTACCGAGCGATTTTAAGTAATATAATACGGCATTAATCCTTATCCAATTAAGTAATATAAATACATTGTGCATTTAAAATAAATCAATATGGCTCTTAACAACAAGTAATATAAATGAATAGTTTCGAAGATATTACAGATTTAAAATGCAGGGACAGCCATTGCGGTAGTACCGGCCGGGGGACCGGGGCGGCGCTAAAGACACTCTGAAGTAATCTTGTATCAGCATTTCATTGCGCATTGTATAGGCGGAAATTCTTGTTTCGTTAGACAGACATTTATTCCTAAATAGTTCCATTTTTATGCATAATTTAAAAAAAAAATAGCATTCTGCACTTTTCTTCCATATAAGCTATAACCATGTCAAATCTTACACTCTTCCATCCGAGCAAATTTCGTAAAAAGGGAGGGAGGGGAGGAGGAGGAGAGTTAAAATAAAATAAATATTCTACGACATTCTATACAGCGCTATCTAGACACAATGTAAGCATAGCTAACTAACTTGTGTTATAGATTCTAGAATGCGGATAAACATACTTAGATGTACGTTTATTTTGTAAACACTTACATATACATAGAAACACCCAGACCAATGGAAATAGACAAATATTGTATACATTTAAATATGTGCACTGAGCGGGAATCGAACCCGCGAACTCCGACTTAGCAGTCGAATGCACTACCACTACGCCACAGAGGTCGTCACGTCGATTTCCCTTCACATACTAAGATATAGATATTATTATGGCATTCTTCTAGTTGGTTAAGCTGGATTTTCGTTTTTTAAAGATTATCGTGGGTGTATAATACACCTTTGCCTACCCCTTCGGGAATACAGATATGAAGTTATGTTTAATGTATTGAGTACCAGCTGTTGTCCGCGGCTTCGAACGCGTGGAATTCTAATCCCGTTCCCGCAACCCATGGAAACCTTTTCCAGGGATAAAAAGTAACCTAGTTATTCTAGAATCAGACCATGGATGTTAGTTACACGGGACGGGAACAGTCTCGAGTCCTATATATGCGTAAGTGAAATGTGGGTGTTAATAAACCTCTGCCACTTCTCAATTTTTAAAGACGTAAATATATTTATGCATAATATGTAATTCCGATGTTAAGGGCATGGTTAAAAACACGCGATTATTAAAATTGCAATGTTTTATTGTAACGAACCCACGAGGCGTGTAACCTGGTACACGAAATGTCGTAAACTGAACATTGTTTCTTCTGTTTTACATTATTATTACTACATAATGTTTTAATTAGGTGCCTAACTTTATCTGTATCTAAAACAAAGTTGTACTCGTACATATAGGTAGGCAAAAGCAGATGAACATTTTCAGATATCAAAAATAGTTTTTTAGTAAAACACAAATTTGTCACAAATTTCGGCCGGGTGGGTTAAAATGGGTGGGTAGTAATCCAATTTTGGTTTGATTGCTGTCAGGGGTCAGCAAGTGCATAGCCGGGCAGGGGGATTGTGCCGGGGGTGTGTGTGACCGGTGGGTGTCACGCGGTGCTGCGACAACAATCCTCTTCTGATGAGTCCGTCAAGCTGAGTGCCACCATTGTTAACATGGTACGTGTATGTAATGGTGACCCTCTTTCTTGAGACTTTACCTTCAGCTTACCATCAGGCGAGATGAAGTCAAATTGACGTGTCCTAAATATTAAAAAAAAAGTAGTTTGTGTTTCATAGTGAAATTGCAGTATAACAACGTAGTAGGCTATTACAACTAGGTCTGCAAGGCGAATCGCTGCTTGCAATGTTGAGTTGAATGAGACATCGTGATTTGAAAATCAGATTTTGAAAATTTTGAACAGTGGTCACTCCACCGTGGCAAGTCCGATTTTGAAAATTCTTTTTGAAAGTCACAACTCTGGACATGCTTTCTGAGCGTGTAAAGTTTGGTCACAGTGCAGCAGTGTCTCGAGCGGTTATTATGTAGGTAATTCCATCTGGTTTTTTTTAACGGTGATCCTTTCGGTGATTCCTCTGTGGTAGCATTAATTTTTAGGGATTTTCTTTAGAAAAGCCCTATTGCTAAGGAGTTGTCGTCGACGTCGTCGTTGCCAATTTTCTGTCACGGTTTTGGGTATGAAGGAGATGAGCTATCGAGTTGCTGTTTTCGGTAATAGATTCGTGCTGGGGTGAACTATTGCAAGATAAAAAAAAAATCGCAAAAAATCGCAAAAAAAAAAAACGCAAAATCGAAAATCTCTTGTATTCGGCTGAGCTCGTCTCAGGAATTCAACTTATTTCAAAATATATCCATAAACCTTCCTCTGATTGACCTCTTTAATCATGCCAAATTTGGTTCTGATTGGATTAGTAGTTTAGGAGGAGACCTGTGACAAAGAAAATCCTGAAGTCTGGTATGAGGAGCTTTCGCTCGACTTCGTCTCACTCAGCTCAATTAATTTTAATGTCATTAATAATTTAATTCATATTTTTAAATTTGCAGTTTGCGTAATTATCATATACGTTGATTATTCTAACTACTAAAGTTTGTTAACTTGCTGCAACAATTACTGAACTGCTTTTGATGTACCTTTGTATGTTTTCTATTACTATTACAAAATTATAAATTAGTATCCTCTGTACATTGCAATTTTAAAAAAAAACATACCTACTTGGGTTACGTTAAATGAACGATTCTGACTACAAAAATATTTTCTTTGGGATTCGTATCTGTTTGTCTGTTTGTTCGCGATAGATGCAAAAACAACTGAACGGTTTTTGGTGCAGTTTTTTCTATTAGAAAGGTCTTGGTCAGACTTAAAATCAGCCGTATGTATCAAGAAGAACCGGAGATAAGACAAAAAATGATAACCGACCATCATAAAATATCGTCATCCGAGCACCAATCCCGGGTGCTCCACAGCCGTCACATTGGAAGCCAGGGTACGTTCGTCTAGTCCTTAATTAATTGGTTAATTTTTGGGGGTTTTACGGGAGCTAATGCTGTCTTACCTCCCAACCCCAAAAAGGCCCACGGTAGAGCTTCGTCCGTCAGTCAGCAAGTGTACATATTGGATTTCAGATAAGATTGGTTTGGGCCCGGAAGATCATGATCTCTTAGATCTGATGTTGCTAAGTATTATATTCCTAATGTTTGTATGTTAGTTTTTGAAGGTCACGTTTTGTCAGCTGAAAGAACTTGCAAGAACCACTTTGTCGTATTCTACAGATTTGAATTGATAGCTAGTAATACCTACATTACTAGCTATCAATTCAAATCTGTAGAATACGACAAAGTGGTTCTTAGAGACTAGACTGTGGATAAATAAACGACCATTAGAAGTGGTAGAGTCAAGCAACAGTCATTTTGGCCGTTGCATGAATGGGCCGACTCGTCCGGGGAAGCACCACCCTCTCACAGAATATCGACGCCAAGTAACAGTATTTGAACTGTTGCGTTCCGTTTGGTGAGTGTGCCGGAGCCCAAACTCCTTTCCCATCTCCTGCCAAACTCCTTTCCCATCCCCTCCCAAACTCCTTTCCCATCCCCTTTCCTTTACAGGGTCGGCAGCGCGAGTGTGACGCCACTGGTGTTGCACACGTCCATAGGCCGCGGTAACCGCTTCCCATCAGGTGGGCCGTGTGCTTGTCTGCCACCTTAGTGGTATAAAAAAAAACCAACGTCACAAGAAGTAGCGTTTATCTGGCAATGAAAGGTATCTTTGAAATAAAACTATGAGTTATTTTATTATTTGCTCGGATTTTCGGACGTTTCGGTTGCTTTTCTGCAGCAATGGTTAATCAGGGGGGTGGAAAGCCACTGAAACGTCGGGATCAGTGTAAATAATCTATACTATTATAAATAGAGGGTGAATTTTGTGAGTTTGTTTATATATTTAGGTTAATTTTCAGAACCGCTGCACTTATTGGAAAAAAAATAGACCATTTGAAAAATGTGCAATAGTCGCGTACTTCCCACGACATCTTGCATTAAGTACTACTTGCGATAAGTTTTTATATTACATAAGTTTAGAAATATCTATATTTTATTTTATTTATTTTATGAATATTTATATCTTAGAAAGCCTAGGAATATTTAGAAATATCGTCACGCGTACATGATTACCCTGTCTCACGTTCATATAGGTATATGAATGATACCTCTTCATACGAGCGCCAGTCTCGATTGCATTCAAAACTTGCACTTTTTGGTCCGGGTTCCATTCCATAATTTGGTTTATTTTGACTTTTACGGGAGTTAATACGGTTTGAACCCCCCCCCCCCCCCAACAACAGATATGAAAGCCTGTTTCAAGGCTTCGCCCCTTCGTCCTTCGCAAATGTGCCGGCGGTGTTCGTGTGGGTTAGATCGGGCCACGAAGATGACACTTTTTGTTCTTTTTTATGGCAAGAAAGAGTTGGAGAGCGGAACTCGGGTTCCAAAGAGCAAGCTACTTAGGGCTTTCAGAAAACGCGTGATTTCAATTCGTTTGGAAAGAAAAACATAAACAAAACTTTGGTATTCCGCATAATCTGTTAAAAAAAATCACACCTACGTCTTCGTAAGGTTATTTACTGTAATAATAATAAATATTCCACAACATTCTACACAGCGCTTGCTAGACCCAAAGTAAGCATAGCTTAACTAGCTTGTGTTATGGGTTCCAGAATGCGGATAAACATACTTATATACTTTTTTTTAAATACATACATATTATACATAGAAACACCCAGACCAATGCAAATAGACATATTCATGCATACAAATATTTGCACTGAGCGGGAATCGAACCCTGACGTAGCAGTCGAATGCACTACCGCTACGCCACAGAGGCCGTCATATTAACCTTCAAAAATTTATTTAATGCTAATTTTTTGTGTGTTAAAACTTTTGAAATCACACGGAAGAAAAAGTATTTACCTGTATATAGCAAAGCTCATTCTGACGTCTATTAAAAAAAACGGAACTTTCATAAAGAAGCGTATCTAACTACAGTTTGTAATTTTGTATGTCGAATGTTATGGTTCTAATCTGTATGGGTTTTGTATGTAAATTTATTTTTATTTCTCACTTTTCTAGAGTGAATTGAAACGTAATTTAACTAATTACGTGCTTCACTTTATTGTATTGTCTTAAATTTGTATCATTATGGTGAAAACACATTCAAATGAAAATTAATAGGTGTTCTCAATGCTGAAGTATTTCCAAAACCATGCTCTTCGTAGCGAGTGCAATTTTACTGTATTTCTAAAGCCAGCGAACTTGCAATCGAGGGGTTGCAAGTTCGAACCCCAGGCATTACACTACCGATATGATGGCACTTCTTATTCTCACTTTGTGCAAGGAGCTTTAATGCTTTTACTTTTCGATTATACTTATCCTACTTCCTATCCTATCCTACTAATATATATATATATATCAGCCTATAAATTAGCGGCCAAGGCGTAAACAAAAGTCCTATGAACCGATTGCAGTGCCGCGCGGCAGCGGTGCGAAGCTTTAAATTTTGTTGCGCGACATTTTAAAAAATACGATATTTCCGAAGATATTCAATTAAATTAAGTATGTGGTGTAAAAGGCAATTAATATGTAAATGAAATGCTTAAAGCGACTAACGTATTTAATTTGATAAATATTAATAGTGTATTCATCTAAATAGCTGTCCAATTACTACATAAAATGTGACCATTTTTAAGAAGTTAAAATGATTAACAAGCTTTGTTATGAGGTAAATATATTATGCCATTGCGGTTTTTTGTAGACCTATAAAACAGAAACAATTCCACCATACGAGTGTATTGTTTTGTTACATCTCAAAGGAATTAGGCACCGTATTTGATTTAAGCTCTCAGTTGGCATGATTTATTATGTCATTTTGATTAATTATCGTCATATTTCAACAAATTAACACAAAACAGTATCAAACTATTGATATTAACCTACCTCTTGAATCACTATTCACAAACAGCATCAAAATCCGTTTGGGTACTTTAGAAGGACTCTACGCGGGGATGTGCGGTCCATGGCCCTGTATGGGTGCCCAATATGGGCGGAGGCCCTGAAGGCCAGATGTGTGCCACCAGGGTCATCCGCGGGTACAGCACGATCTCCTTCGAGGCGGCGAGTCTCCTTGCCGGAACTCCGCCATGCGACCTGGAGGCGAGAGCCCTTTCGCAACTGTATCAGTGGCGAGGCGCGGGAGCAGGGACGGAACCCCGAGCCTCGAGAAATCGAGGCCGTGCAGTCCCAGTTCCGCCAGGCCATCGTGGTGGAGTGGAAGGAACGACTTGGGCGACCAAGCGCCGGGCACGCCGCGATAGCGGCGGTAATGCCCATCACGGAGGATTGGCTAGAGAGGCGACACGGAAGCCTCTCGTACCGACTGACGCAGGTGATCTCCGGTAAGGGGTGCTTCGAGGACTACCTGCATCGGATCAGGAAGGAGCCAACGCCTGTCATCACTGCGACGCGAGCGAGGACTCAGGGCTGCACACGCTGGCGGACTGCCCGGCGTGGGAGGCGCCGAGGCGTGACCTCGTGGCAGCCATCGGGGTGGGAGTAATCTCGCTCGGCAGCATGATTGCGGCAATGGTGCGGAGCACGAGCGCGTGGGCCGCCGCCACATTCTGCTGCGAGCATGTTATGCTCGCGAAGGAGATGGCGGAGCGCACCCGGGAGAGATTTAGAAGTCTCCAGGCCCGCCGAGCCCGCAACTTGCTCGCCGCGCGTCGCAGGCGACTCTGGCGCCGGAGGTCGCTTAACGACCTCCTTCCTCCATGAGCGCAGGCCTGGGGGTGGCGGGTGATGCCGCCTGTCACCCCAGCAGAAGCAGGCCGGGACGGTGGGGCGACTAGCGCCCCTCCCCCAAACCGGGGCAAGACGGGGACACCGTGGTTCCCAAACCCGAGAGGGCCATCTCGAAACCGGAGATGGCCCAGGATCAGTCGGGGTGCGAGGGATATGCTCTATGGGCAACCTTACACACGGCGTGCGGTTCTAGTCGGTTCCAGCCCGACATAACTGCCCCCACTGGCCGGCGGGGGGTATCCGATTTCCGCACAAAAAACAAAAAAAAAGGGTACTTTAGAAGATTTCAGCGAACAGACACCGAGAAGCGACTTTGTTTTTAACCCCCGACGCGCGACGCTAAAATCATGTGTGTGTGTGTGTCTGTGGCATCGTAGCTCCCGAACGGATAAACCGGTACCGATTTTGTTTGAAAGTAGAATTTTTTAGGTCGGGAGAATCCTTAGCTATGTTAGAGGTTTTTTAAAAATGTAAAGAAGTACTATAATACTAACATAATACTATGTAAAGAAGAAGATATGCAAGTTTGAGAAGATGTTTGTATGTTTGAATGTTTGTTACTCAATCACGCTCTAACAGCTGAACGGATCTGGCTGAAATTTGGTACAGAGGTATATCATAGTTTGGAAAAACACATGATGATTGTTATTACTGGAATAGTTTCCATTGGTTGCGGGAACAGGTTCAGAATTCCAAGAGGGCGGAGCCGCGCGCAACAGCTAGTCAAACATAATACATAAATTATATTTTAGGATATTCTACACAGCACTATTTAGACCCAACGAAAGCATAGTTTAATAAGCTTGTATTAAGGGTTCTAGAATGCGGATAAACATACTTAGATACATTTTTCTGGTAAATACATACATATTATACAAAGAAATACCCAGGCCAATACAAATGTACACATTCAGGCCTACAAATATTTGCGCTAAGCAGGAATTGAACCGGCAACCTCTGACTTAACAGTCGAACTCGCTACTGCCACGGCACAGAGGTCGACAACTTATATATTTATCTAGATAATTTATCAATGAAAATAATTATTATCAATGATAGTTTTATTATTATTTCGAACCCTAATCACCATGTACGACACCTCTGGTGGTAGGGCTGGCAAATTTTTATGAAAACACATATTATACATATTATTCCAAAGTACCCCCTACCTAAAGGGGGTACTTTGGAATAATATGTGGTTTATCCGACTTCAAAACAAAGGAGGTTTTTGAGAACCTCGGCTGAATGTATTTATTGAAAAATTGAGGGTGATTTAGAAATTATTTAGGTCAGTGTTCAAGTTTACCTTTATAAGGGAGTTTTAGTGAGCTCGTAATTTTTATTAATTTATTGGGAAAAGCAAAATGGAAGCACATAAGTATTTTTTTTATAATGGTCACGTCAATATGACTCTCCATCGCCTGATGCTAGGCTAAGGGTAAAGTCTTTTATCTTTAATTTATTATTTAGCCTTATATCTTGTTTGGAAATTAAACAATCTGCTAAATGAATTTAAACGTACTTAGCCGTTTTCAATAAAGGATGATTGCTCCCGACCAATTTGCGTAGGTGAAGCGCTACATTCGCAATTTCATCGCTCAACACCCATCGAAGACTCAAGAAGGACGTAGGATATCCTACAATTTTCTCAGCCTCACTGACGGCTCTGTTCCAATCCGGCTTTGAGCTATGTTGTGCAATACTTGCTCGGTGCGTGCTGCTTGTACCCGCTTCCCTCGTCGCACAAGGTCCCCAAAGTTTCGAAATTAATACACCAGATGATTGAACTTTCACTAAATCGCATCTCACAACACTGTACAAACGGCTCAAACTCATTTTTCTTACTAAATATTACCAATAAGGTATCTATAAGAGAGGTAACGTAATTCGTATTTCGAAAGAGCGAAAGAGATTTTTTATCTAAATAATCGCAATATTTATTTGTAAATCTATTTTTTGGACATAAAATTGCACGCTAAATTTATTAAGTCTTCGGTAATTAAATCACTGACACTTTTTGAAATTCTATTTTATAAAATAGACGATTTCGTAAATAAGTCCTAAGATAATTACGAACGACCAATACTTTCGCGCGAAAATGATTAACTGACCGAACAAGGAATGAGATCTACGAAGTGCGTTCGAGTAGCAAATAAAGCTTAGCTCACACCAGTCACACATAGTCAATTTTCTGTCAGTTTTCGTAAGGCAACTCAAAAGAAAGACACTGTTAGTATGTGGAGGATATCTCAAGGAATAATGTTAGCGGCAAGGAAACCGGCATTTTGGACTCAAAAATGACATCAGCCATCGCATGCAGCCTAAGCAGCAACAATGTGAAGAAGACGCACTTGCTTCTTCTTCATCCGAGCACCAATCCCAGTCGCATCCAAAGCTCGTACTTTAGAGCCCAGGATCCTCTCTCCTGCCTCTCCTTTTGCTAAGGGCTTTATTTTGGCCTATAAGTGAGCGACTACAGTAAGCCCTAGCAAACCCGAATGGTAATGCTGCACCACAATCTCACCCATCAGTCAGCAAGTATACCAGCTTGTAGGTGAGGTTAGCTTATCCCCAAAGATCTTGGTGAGGCTCCATTTACATGAAAAGTAGCAAGTGCTCAATAATCAATCACAGTACTTAGTTTTGTTCTTATTAATTTACTTGCCCAGTGTGTATCTACCTTTATTTAATTTGACAACCTTAGACTTTTTTTTTTTTTTTTTTTTTTTTTGAAGATTTTTGGCTTGGTTACAAGACCTTTAAGCCACAACCTTAGACTGAAGTCCAACAAATGTTACCACATTATTAAATGAATAAACTTCATCAGTTTCAGATTTGAATTACAGTATTATTCTAAAAACACCCGCCCTTATGTGAAAACTACTGCCATGGCTCGTATTGTTACGTCGCGTCGCAGATATTTATTTGTTGCACAAATATTTCAATGTATTGATTTAAAAAAAAAACCATCACATTTTTTAATTTCTGGCAGCATTGGATTTCTAATCTACACCAATCAGAACTGGTAGCCAATTATATCTCTCTATTGATAATTTACTTCAGTTCATTCATTATTCAATACAATAGGTCAGTCATTCTTCCTCTTTCTGCTCGCCATTAGTTCACTCACTGTTCAATCTGTTCACTCAGTAACTCGCGTACTGCCGGTTATAGTAGTCGTCTATCGAGTGGTCACTACGTTCTAACCGGTGTATTTCAGTGTTACAGTATTCGTAAAATTCTCAGAACTGCACAACTGTTGTTAATTGATAACACTTGTGTGTTAAAGCGAGAATATTACGTTGTGGTGTAGGCGAAAAAGGTTAATTTAATTTACCGAACGTATTTTGAGGTAAGGATATTTTGCCTTCTTTACAATTTTTACACGTCTATGTCTGGCCTGTCTTTCACAAGCTTAGAACAACACCACGTGTAAAGCGTACGTGGTGAAAAAGCAGTGGTTATGATGAAAAATATAGAATATACTTATTCTGTCCCAGGTTGTGCGTAATAAATGTTTCTGCCCTAAGAAAATAATCTACTTTAATACCTGTTTTTATTATTTTCCTGTTCACTTGATTAGATTCTGTCGTAAACAAAAAAGACATTTTTTTTTCAATAAATCATATTGTTACGTATATCCTATGTGCGCACTTGAGTGCTATTTACGTTACATAAAAACTTGGTGTATCAAATCGAATATAGGTATTTGGTTATGGCACATTGCGTTTATTTATTATCAAATCCATATCATCTAACTAAAAGAAAGTACTAAAAGTATTCGAATTTGGAATCGCCACTATGGTACCAAAACTATACGATAATGAAACACTTTTAAACGTTGTTTTTAGTTATTAATTCACTTCTAAGTTCGTAATCTTATTCTCACTAATAAACAGATGTTAGTAACTCGTTTTCACGGTCAATGATCTTCTCAACCACCTGGTATTACAGTAGTTACAATATTTATACCTTTTTTAACATTCCGGATTCCATGTGGCGCCGGCAATCAATTCTTTGCCAAATCTATTTTGATACTCATATTCATTACTAACTAATAGTGGAGTCGTAAACAATGCTTCTATTTCTTTCGAGATTCTCATTTGTTTTTGTTACATAATATTGCATAATATTTTTATTATGTAGTAGTTTATTAGAACCGGAGCATAGGAATTTATTATCACCCTCACACTTAACATTTAATTGTTAACTGTCAAATCTGCATTTTGAGTGCTAGAGATACATCAATTCCATCCTTTATCCCTCCACTTTAACTTTTGCAGGGGACAATGTGCCAGTGGCACCCCTGGTGTTGTAGGTATATGAACTACAAAGTAAATTAATTGACTTCATGGTTCCTCAGGGAGTAGAATATGAGTACCATCACATCTTTAGGCATCAAAAAAGAAACAATATGTGAGTGTTTATACACCTCTGCTTATGACTTTGGAGATATTTCAGATTATTCGGCAAGTCTTAATTGTATCCAGTTTGAGCGAGAGGTATACCAGCAAAATCTCTCTATAACCTACTTAAAGATCTAGGCCTATCGATAGCTACAATAAGCTCATTACTAGGATGAATGTCTAAAGCGGCACTAGTAGTTTCGCATCCAATTTGGTTAGGCGGGGTGGGGAACTTGGGTAGTGAAGTTGAGTGTTGATGTACATCAACAAAAGGGGCCCCTTCTAAACATACACTTGGGTCACAAGTCCCAAGCACTGTCCCGAGTTCCCAACTCAGCAACGTGATGGACCCGGCACCCGCACGGAGAATCCATGGATTGCTAAGAATATTGGTCTCATCATCATAGTGTGCTTTACAGTAGATTCCAAGAGTGTCACCACTGTGCCCAGAGGGTCCGCTTCCCCCTTCTCCTTTAAATTTTTCAACTGCCATTTTGGTCTCCCAATCCTAAGAGGAAAGCCTATACCAGAGCCTCATCTGCCAATCAGCAGGTGTAACGACTTGCAGTGAAGGTAAGCTTGGCCCGAAGGTGTTAGTGGGGACCCAAACTACTAAAGTGGAACTAAAGACCCATTAAGTCAGTTTAGTCCTTATAAAAAACTACTTCTGCAGCTAAATCAATGCTAATGTCAAATGAAATCTATTTTTTTATTGAAGCCAGACATCAATATCAAAAGCGCAAAACTGTGTTGATGCAGATTTTTTAAGTTTTTTCACTGTTAAGTCACATGATTCACAATTATATGACATTCTTTCCTCTAAAACATTATATTCTACATATTTTACAACCACAATCAAAATCTGACCTTAACCTTATTTTTCTTACTTTTTAATCCATAAATGCACATCATTACGATAAGACCCTTGTCTATATTATTTACAAATATTTTTCTGACATTATCATGCAGTTTGCTCAGTCTACAACAGTCATAATTGTAATTACTGTCATCAGTTTTTATTGCTTAAATATATTACATGGCTTACAATTTTTATTGTACTTTAGTTTTAACTGGATAAGTAGTTTAAACACACAGTAAAAATATTTCATTGAAGTATGACTTACTTTATCAAATGACACAAACCTTTTTGATAAATATGTTCATATTATTTTCGTCTGACTACCTTAAGTATCGTCATCCTAGTGTAAGTTCCTGGTCGCATATGAAACTTAGGTGTAGGGGGCTACACCATGAATTTCAGCGCTAAGCCAAGCTCACCCGAAGGACTGCTGACTAACGAACGAGGCTCTGGCGTCAGCTTTCCTCTTGTGGTTGGTACCAAAACCAAAAGGAAGAGCAGGAGTAAGCGGCCCTGGCCTCCGAGGTGAAAGCCTTAGTTGCAATTGGGAACAAAATTAAGATGATAGTGGGTTCTGATCTGAAGTTTCCACCTTGGAGCCCAGAGTCCACTTTCTGACTACCTCATTGACCCCATGTTATAAATTAGTAGTTTTAGTACCAATGGTCTTGTAAGCTCAATCCTAGATTAGACCCTCATATGAAGGGCTGTACTATTGAGCTTTTCTACAATGGCTGTAAATGTAATTGCCATGGAAGACAGCCTAGGTTCCATTCCTAGGACAGGCATAAAGCATAATTATGTTTTTTGTTAGGAATTTTTCAGTAATGACCCAGACGTCAACATACTGGTCCCTATTTACATTTTAGTTTAGTTTTTAGTCCATTAGTTTAGGACTGTTGTTTTAGTTTTCAATTAGCATTTACTGAAAGTTCTGATGTAGAACAAGCCTCACACTTTCAACCTCAAGATTGTAAATGGGATTTAGTCTTAAGATTGTAATGACTGTCCTTGTTTTGTCTAGAAGCTAGTCTGACTGTTATCAGTGATAAGTATATGTAGTAAGGAAGTCAATCTTTGTAGAACAATAAGGTTATAATCCATCATTATCTGTTAAGTCAACATAGTTTTGTTCTTACTTTCACAAGCTTAAAGGAATATTCTCACCCCAAAATCTTTCGTCAACTGTCTCTAATGCAATACAGACTTTATAGATATCAACAAACTTTATAAATACAACACCCATGGAAAGAGATAGGGTGCCTTGTATACTACACTATCAATCCTACTAATATGATGTGAGGTTATTTATTACACAATCACGATCAAAAAGCTGAATGGATTGGGCTGAGATTTTGAGTCTGTAATAACACATAGGCTACTTTTTATCGATCGAATAGGGTCCCATGGCTTGCGGAAACGTTGTCAGAATTCAGAGGGAAGGGACAACAGCTAGTCTAAATAGATGGGATGACTTCCTAATGACGCAGTGGTTGAAGTGCTCACCTCGGCAACTGTCATCGCGGCGAGAGTGAAATGTTACACAAATAGTTGTTTTGATTGTAGGTGAACTTTGTGCCCATTGTTAGTGTTTGTGTAGTACGTGTAGTATCTACGACAATAAAATAACGCAGCATGAGATTGCTTTGCTATAAATAAACATGCTCAGGCTGAGTATGATATGATAGATAATGTTCAGTCCAAAAGCTCATGAAATGGTGGTGAGCTTATAAATTACCAATTCATAAGGAAAAAATAGTAGGAGACAGGACCACCGGCTCTGAAGTGTGATCATTAGATGCAACCGGGATTGGCGCTTATATCAAGAAGATAAGATTATATGTAATTAAGAAATGAGTCTAAGGAAAAGAGCCAGATCACCAAAAGACGAAAGGGGCGGGGGTGATATTATTATAATGACGACAGGGAATTACATGATACAGAGTTGCGAACGGAAGACTGGCGCTTAAAACATTATTTTTAATACACGATTATTGCACTTTTTTTTTTTTAAGAAAAAGTACTGTAAACAATACTTTATTTATATTACAATCTAGCCTTGTTGACTAATAAGTAAATAAATATCACCTAAGTTACTACGTAAACATAATTCTAAGAAGGCGTCCATTAACACTTACTTAGTTATTATTAAGGCGAAGACACTTTGTTACAAATTGCACAAATTTATTCTAATTCAACCGTTATATGCATGTATACCTTGCTCACACAGTTATCGCAGACAAAACGACTCGCATTTTACACTGATTTGTTCATGAAATGACCTTAAACGAGCGAAATTATAATTTTTTGTTACATTCTTTATAAAACATTTAACTTTTACCAAGGACCCCGGCTATATCCCAGGAACAGGATCAAGTATCAAAATTTCCAAATACTCGTATTATTAGGTTAACATTACCCACTATGGGTCAACATTACCCACGTTAGTAATATTATCTATTCTGTGCTATGGGTCTATGCCACTCGAAATAAATATGTGTTCCTTTCTTTTTTTGGTCGGTTGAAGCCTCTTCTTTTTAATTAGTTCGTAACGTAAACCTATGTTCAATTAATTTTTTTAAGCATTTTGTATGCTTACTTTTTCTAAAGATTTAGATCGGAAAAAGAGAACATCTAGAACGGGACTTGAACCCGCGACCAGTCCCTTACAGGGGAATGCTCTGACCAGCTGAGCTATCTAGACACGTCCCAGATATTCTAAATTCTCCGATTATTATATACGTTTTAAGGCGACGACGCTGGAGCCATCTACCGTATTTCTTGCGAACTACGGAAACAATGAATAACTTTAGTCATTTTTAAACATTGTTTTTTGATGACTCCGCCTAATTAATTCAATTAATTTTTTTAAGCATTTTGTATGCTTACTTTTTCTAGAGATTTAGATCGGAAAAATAAAACATCTAGAACGGGACTTGAACCCGCGACCAGTCCCTTACAGGGGGAATGCTCTGACCAGCTAAGCAAGAGAAATCTTTAGTAAACCTATGTTTCATCCTTTGTTTAAATGTCAGAAACATAAATCAACGTTTGAACACCCAAGATCGATGTTGATGAACATTTATTTGTACCTGGAGCTGTTCTCTGACTTGAGGTCATATATTCACTTACCATAATGACCGACTCAAATTTCTGCATTTTAAATTGGGTTCTACCGATTCCTAATTTATCCAATCGGCATTTGATATCATATTCCCAGTCGTTAATGAACACGGCTAAATGTAAATAAACCGCTGTTGCAAATTTGCAATTAAATCATGTGGAATTAAATAAACGTGAAAGTAAATCTGTATGTTCATCTTTTACGTGAACCTCTTAATCGATCGTAAGTAAACTTCACGACGGATAAACTTGGGGTTCGGAGGACACATTTAACCGTAACATCTACACGACTAAAGTCGCAGGCAGCTACACACATAAATAAAATTGAAGTATCTGTTTGCAATGTAACATTTGTTTCAAATAATAGCTTTTTTAATTAAGGTTCTACTTAAAAAGGAATTAAAACCTATATCTAACTCCACGCGGACGAAGTCGCGGGTATGTTATGAAAATGGGCTTCAGGAACCTCTCTAAGCGCTTTAATTATTGTCTAATTTTCAGTTTTGTATCATTTTAAAGTCCAAATTTGTATACTTCTTTACTGTAAAATTCACGATAAAATGACACTTTAACTAAACCGAAACGCAACATTAAAGTTATAAATTATTTTTACTAATGCCAATGAACTGTATTTCTAGGACAAGGTGAACGGTTTTATATAAAACCTGTTTTAATAACTTTTATTCTATACGCTCTGCGTGCCATACTACCCAAATGCTTATCGGTCAGCATTTGCTTATCTTTACTATAATGACAGTAATGGTGTTTAACCAGGATAATAATGTATAATATACTCACGCCTGTCAATGTCTGCTGGGGTAGGTAGTATTGACATTTGGCTGTTTTTGATCCATGTTATAGAGGGGAGCAATACCTGCACTGGTTTTCCAGACTGTGCTGCTACTGAAAATTTTCTAATATAGGCCCGTATTCTAGAACAATACGCAGTCGTTAGTCTCGACTTGAAACTAGTTTTAAACTACAGATTTTATTCTAGAACAAGTCTTGAGTAGAGATTTTATGAACATAAATCACCTGAGCGTTCATAAATTCTCCACTTAGTTTAGTTTTAGAATAGGATCTGTACTTAGAGCTAGTCTCAAGTCGAGATTCATGACTTAGTATCGTTCTAGAATACGGGCCATCATAGAGTTTATATTCTATAACATTTGGTCTCAAGAAATCGAACACCGGACCTCATGGGCGGCGTTACCTATGGTCAAAAATCTAAACCAAACGTCAAAAAGTATGTGCACTTGGCCAACCAAAAAACAAATAAAAGGGCAGATCAACCGAAGACGCGAGCCCTTTGAGCTCGTGATTAGTTTAAATAATCCATCATTGTTAATTGGCGCTGCTCCACCGTCGCGCCCCGCACATAAAACCATAGAGACCTAAAACTGCGTACTACGCTAGAGCTACAGAACTAGAGTACATTTTCGAGACTTTTGCCCATTACTATTGCTACCGCTGCGGCAGTCGCAGTCCTTAGTTGTACAAAAACTGTATAATTAATATAGCTCATTATTACCCAGGTATGGAGTGGGAAGGGCCGCCCAAGCAAGGCTTGTACGACCCACAGAACGAGCACGAGGCCTGCGGTGTTGGTTTTGTAGTTGCTATCGACGGGAAACGTACTCATAAAGTAAGTAAACCCTTCTAAATCCAGGTTCTCAACCCTGATGTTACCATATTTACATGCAGTACTTAAGAATTTTTTAAAAGCACTCAATTTTCTAACCTTTTTCATATGCCTATAGATGGCGTTGTGTCAGGCAGCAGTGTGAATCTAGTTATGGTTTCGTTTTATAAGCAAAACCTGGGTGGGATCAAACTCGGGCTTTTTCGTCCATTTAAAAACACGTTTAAGTACTTAATCTAATTGCAACGTTTGTTTGAGTAGTTGAATCGTTTGAGAAGTAAACAGTTCATTTCCAAGCTTGTTCCAAGCATTGCAACCTTCTCTAGTTTTATAATAGCCTTTTTGGCAAAGTTTCGTTTTGATTAGACTTTTAAATTTATTAAGAGGTAGATATCTAATTTAATTATGGAGCTTGTTGTAGAAGCGTAAACAGTTACCCTGAAATTAATTAATGATCTTGTAAAGTCGATTATCACAAGATTGATTTTATGTCTAGTATTTATATTATGGATGTCACAAACTTACAAAATTTCAAGGTAAACAAATAATAATAATAAATAATCTACGAAATTCGACCCAAAGTAAGCATAGTTTAAAGAGCTTGTGTTATGGGAATGTGGGTAAACATACTTATATACTTGTAAATATGTACACACATATTATACATAGAAACACCCAAACCAATACAAATAGACATATTAATGCATACAAATATTTGCACTGAGCGGGAATCGAACCCGCGCCCCCTGACGTAGCAGTCGAATGCACTTGCCACAGAGGCCGTCATTAAGAGGCAGTAATTAAAATGTTTAAGAATTTAGTTTAGGCTGCTCTGCAACTATTTTAACTTAATTTCGACATCACCAGATCGTTCGCGATGCCGAGGTCCTCGCAAAGCGTATGGAGCACCGCGGCGCATGCGCGTGCGACAATGACACTGGCGATGGCGCTGGAGTGCTAACTGCCATCCCTCATCAGTTCTACTGCGCTCAGCTCAGGTATTGTGAAATATTCTCTAACCGTATGAATTCCTTTAAGCCAAGTTGTATCCGTCTAAAACTGGGATCAGGGACCAATATCACCTTGGTCTTAATAAAGTGATGATTTTCCTTTGCTAGTAGCTGAGCAAGGGGAAATAAAATCATCATATTATGTTTTATTCGAATTCATAATCTTTATATATATTGAAGTTATAGTGTTTACGTTGTTTAGTGTAAATTTCTGAGATATATCATCTAAATAATTTAAATTTACAATAATAAAACATAGCATCGTAGCAGACGAAGAAGCGGGCAATATGGATAGGTGACAGAATAATAAGGCGGGAGGGATACTCATTAACAAAAAACCATTTAAGACAAAAATGCATGTTTTTTTACATGTGTTCAATTTTCTAGTATATTGGAAATTTATAATTAAATAGCCCAAATGCATTCCTTTTTCAAATTTCAGACTCTAAAAGCAGTAAAACCTTATATCGTGAGCCACGTACATTTTGATTTTCATTCTATGAAAAACAAGTATTACGGTAATGAAGGAAGTCATTTCGTCTGAAAGATAGGTGCTCTTACCAGTCCTTCAATTGATCTCGGCAAAAAACTATTGTTATTATTTATAGCACCATAAGATTCAGTTTAATGTTTTCTGTGTTAACAGCCATCAGCACGCACACACGCCCCATAATCTTATTTTTTGACCTCGGTCCTGATTCAATTTTGGTTTTTCAAAGAACCTCTTTCAACGTAGGTAGTCTTAAAACGTATCCACATCACAACGGTTCATTTTACAGTCTGAACTGTAATAACCTTTTCGAAACTTGTATGAATGAATATGCGAATAAATAGACTTTAATATAAATATACTCTACCTACATTGCAACGACGTGAATTTATATAAAAAACTAGCTGTGCCCGTGACTTCATCAGCTTGGACTGGGTTTTATTTTATGCGCGGATCCCTAATTATTTTTCCAAAATTGCCTATGTTTTGCTTTGTAATATTAGCTATATACCAGTGAAAGTTCCGTCAAAATCGGCCTAGCCGTTCCAAAGATTACCGAATTCAAATAAACAGAAAGACACACGAACAAAAGTTAAAAAAAGTTTTTTGTGGTAAGTACCGTGTATACATTTATATGCATTAATTGAAAAACTGTTATTTTAACGTTACAAACAGACACCTCAAATTTAATTATTTTAAAGATAAATTCGGCGTCTGTGCCACTTGGCGCGCAGCCAGTAGAACACAATGCGTCTATAAGTTTAAACTTGGAATTGCGCCAAACCGTCACGTTTAGAAAATGGATGACATGACAAACTGGAGCACTTTTTTCCAGTTTCAGAACTACTTACATGAAAAAAAAGATGCTCTCAAGTATTGAATTTAGAATGCTTTTCGCTTTAAACTTAGTGGGTCACGTTAAATTAAATACCATCGTAGTCTTTACATATAATATGGAATAGGAGCAGTTGAAAACAATCAAAATATTGATTGTACTGAAGTAAAAGCGAGGTAGGTACACCACTTCTAGATTTAGTACTGAAAAGCCTTATTCCGAAAATGGCTACTGATTCCGGAATTGACTTATTCCTGAAAGGACCTATTCTTAAAAGAACTTTTTCGGAATAGGTCATTCCGAATCGGACTCATTGACCAATTGCTACAAGGACTCGTTACGGAAGGGGCCTAAATTTTGAGAACTGGATAAGGAAGAGAAAAAACAGATATTCAGATTTGCAGAAAAGTAAGTAAATCTTAAAATATATTTATCCACACCCTTTTTTTTTAACGTGTGGAAACTTCACCCCATCGGTGCCAACCATGGGGTGGGCGTGTCGGAATCGGACCGACTAAAACCACACGGTGTCCTCCTCAAGTGTCCTTTGCCGGGCACCCCGTGTAAGCCCTCGAAAGGATAACCCCAGGGTTATCGGGGTTAATCGTTTCAGGGCTTACCCGGGGTGCCCGACACAACATAAATGAAAAAATAAATAATTCCATTAATGTCATAAAACAAATTATGCACTGTCAAAAATATCCGAGAGGATATTTTTTTTTTTTTCATTTATTTTGTAAACATTGAAGAAGATTTACTTACTTTTGTGAATAAAATCTTTTGTTTTCTTCCTTATCTAGATTTCGAAGATTAGGCCATTTCCGTAATGAGTCCTTTGAGGAATAGGTCATTATAGGAATGAGTCCAATTCGGAATAGATCAATCCCTGGAAGGATCCTCATAGGAATAGGTCCTTTCAAGAATAACTCCTTTCCGGACTCAGTAACCATTTCTGGGATGAGGGATATCCGTACTAAACCTACTTCTACAATAGTAAAACTGGACAGGACAGCGACCGGCTCCCGGACTCCAAAGTGTAAGCATTGGATGCCTCTAGGATTGGCGCTCAAGGGCCTTACCACGATGCCTTCCACAATTCAAAAAACAATGCAGTTCAGCTGAGGAAGAGAGATGGCGCTATGCATTATGTATAGCTCCATCTCTGAACTGTATTTCTTTACCTCTTCGGAACAGTTACTCACTTGCTGCACATGCGCACTACAATATCAAAAGCCAATTCAGACTGACCCAATTACCTATACAACCGTACTAAGTAGATAATGGTCGCGTTTATCTCCTGAGCTACGGTCTAACCTAACTACGCACTACGCAGTAGGTTTATCTTCGGTAAGTAATGCTATACTTCAATCACTACATAGTATAAAACAAAGTCGCTTTCTCTGTCCCCATGTCCCCATGTCCCTATATCCCTATATCCCTATGTAAGCTTAAATCTTTAAAACTACGCAACGGATGCGGGTTTTTTTAATAGATAGAGTGATTGAAGAGGAAGGTTTATATGTACAATAACATCCATTGCACCCGTGCGAAGTCGGGGCGGGTCGCTAGTTATTAGTAGCACTATACCTATACTATTATAAAATTGTAAATTAGTTAGGTCTGTACATTGTACATTGTATTTAAAACAAAAACTTGGGTTATGCTAAATGAACGATTCTGACCACAATTTTTTTTTGTATTCTTTTCTGTTGTACGCGATGTACGCAAAAAGTACTTAACGGATTTTTATGCGATTGTTTCTATTAGTAAGGTCTTGGTCAAACCTAAAATTCGCCATTTGATTGCAATTGGTTAAGTAGAACCGAAAATATAACTAAAAACGATAACCGGGCGGAGCCGCAGGTATCAGCTAGTAGGTAATAAAAATAATATCTACGTACCTTTTTTTTCCGTGCGGAAATCCCTTCGGATACCCCCCCCCCCCGCCGGTCAGCGGGGAGGTTATGTCGGGCTTGAACCGACTAAAACCGCACGCCGTCTCGGGTCTACAGACGCCGGGGACGTCGTAGGTATATTCAAAGTTACGGACCAAAATTTCAAGTAATGGGTGCCTTTATATTATTATTTCTCGTGTAGAAACCTCACTCCTGTCTTACCTACATCCCATGATATTATATCAACAAAAACTGCTCACTTGCGTACGTACGACTGTGTTGAAGAAGCCACGGACTGGATGAATTATACATAAAGTTGTTTTTCCATAAGAATACGTACCGTATTAGTGCTACTTGTTCCGATAAATCGGTCTCGGCCTCTCGGCTCTTGCAAAGATGCTGTAGTACATTGAATAATAATGACGGGCATAATAAAAAATAATAACACAATTTAACGGTTAGTGCGTCTATTCATTCCTATCTCGAATGTAATCCGATTTCAATGAGCATTGATTCAAGGACACCGCGTGTCGTCGCGCGCAGACTACCTAAGGTTTTGGTCTTACCGCTAGCGTAGGAACTTTCTGTCAAATTCTTGCTCGCTCTGAGAAAAAAGTATTCCGTTAACAACCTGAAATCCGTCATACTCAAGTTTCACTATTTAGTAAGCTTCTAACATTGTGGCCTTCATTCTATAGACTTCACACAGATTACCATCAGGCGGGGCGAAGTCATAACGTGCATTACTCAAAACAGGGTAATTCCAATTGAAGGATTATAAAAAAATAGCGTTCCTATTTACATGGATCTGTTCTTCCTGTTCAGCATTTAGCCAATTTAGTAAAGGAAATATGTAAAGGATTTGTTAATAATATATAAGCATCATTTCGGTAATGATAAGAACATGAAAATTGCAACAACAATGTGCCTACGTTAAGTTTTACACAAGTTCTTTTGAAGTTCAACATTAATCAATTTCTGTGATAAATGGTGAAACAGTAGGTATATACCTACTATACACACATGCAGTCACAATCTTTTTCCCGCTGGGGTAGGCAGAAGCAGCACCTTTCCACTTGCTAAGATCCTTCTAGGCATATGCGTTTCGCTTCTTCTACTTTCATAATTGCTTACCGACTTGCTTGCATGACTCTTGACCTGGTAGTTTCTTTAAATGCCCTAGAAGATCGTACGCCTAGGTCCATTATGCAGGTATACTCGTATACTTTTAAGTTAAATCGCCACTTGTGTGACAAATGCCTTACATAGTATGCTATTATATCTATGCAATATTGACATAACGTGACAACTCTGCGTGACAATTTGTTGACTAAATTACTATAGAATTTGATTGCATTGACATTGCTTGCTACCTCGAGTCACGAGGATAACACTGATTATATCATTTAAATTTTCTGAACATGCAACGTTTATCAGAGACTTCTAACTGCCAATATAATCATCATCGCATGTATCGCGGTTGTAATCGAAGCTTCTGCTTCAGAGCCCGGGATCCGCGTTTTTTAACTGCCAATATAATAAAGGATTGTAGAGCTCTGCTGTATCCAGCATAAACGAGGCGGTTCAATGTCTTGACGGCCTCTGTGGCGTAGCGGTAGTGCATTCGACTGCTACGACAGGGGGCGCGGGTTCGATTCCCGCTCAGTGCAAATATTTGTATGCATGAATATGTCACTTTGCATTGGCCTGGGTGTTTCTATGTATAATATGTATGTATTTACAAAAATAGTATATAAGTATGTTTATCCGCGTTCTGGAACCCATTACAAAAGCTAGTTAAACTATGCTTACTTTGTGTCTAGAAAGCGCTGTGTAGAATGTCGTAGAATATCTTATTATCCAACTTGCCGGGTGTATGGGAGCACGCAAAAACCTTTGAGCCAAGCCAACCTTACCTGCAAGCCGGTACATCTGTTGATTGACGAACGAGGCTTTAGCGCAAGCTGTTCCCCGGAGTGATGAGGTCACACAGTCGCTCCCATAATAACTAGGTCTGCAAGGCGAATCGCTGCTTGCAATGTTGAGCTGAGTGAGACATCGTGATTTTGAAAATTTTGAACAGTGATCATTCCTCCGTGGCAAGTCCGATTTTGAAAATTCTTTTTGAAAGTCACAACTCTGGACATGCTTTCTGAGCGTCTAAAGTTTGGTCACAGTGTCTCGAGTGGTTATTATGTAATTCTATCTGGAATTTTTTTAATGGTGATCATTCCTCTGTGGTAGCATTAATTTTTTAAAAATATATCCATAAACCTTCCTCTGATTGACCTCTTTAATCATGCCAAATTTGGTTCTGATTGGATTAGTAGTTTAGGAGGAGACCTGTGACAAAGAAAATCCTGAAGTCTAGTATGAGGAGCTTTCGCTCGACTTCGTCTCACTCAGCTCAATAACCGTATAAGCCAAACTTAACGGAGGACGTCGACCCCGTAATAAGGCAAACATGATCATGGGAAAAGCATGAGCGACTCTCATGCGTTGCCGCGCAATGTAGCGTTGGACTGCCGTACTGTAGAGTAACGATTTTCTCCAGATTTGTTAAAGTTGGTGGACGTATCTCTGCCATGGATAGCAATAAACGTGTTGCTGTTTTGTTCTTAAGAAGACGTAACACCAATTTAAATAGACGACAGAGAAGATACTGGATACATCCAATTTGTGAGGCAATGCATCCAGATGGTGAATACTTTTCTCGAAAATACAATAAACATCTATTACAAATAGATGTTTTTTTTTTTATTTCTTTAAAAAGTATATATTGCCGTTTAAAGAGCTATAACCGCGGTAGCCTAGTGGTATGGGTAAAGGACTGCTGAGACGAGGTCTCGGGTTCGATCCCAGGTATTACCATGGCACACACCAATGACTTTTCGATGCTTTTCGAAGTTATGTGTGTATTTATCGCAGGTTTATAAGTGTCCGGTTAATGGCAATAGGCTCGCCACCTATTACATTGGGACCTAAAACATAAACTGGCGAAATGTGGGTGCTAGCACCTCTGCCTACCCCTTCGGGGATATAGGCGTGAGTTTATGTTATATGTTAAGAGCTATTAAGCAAGTTATCCCCATATGTACAGAAAAGTGCAAACTTTTCTGTACAAAATATATTTTGACAAACAAGTTGTCACCAAGTGTGACGTCATAACGCTGGAATGTGCGATGCGATGCCCGCCGCAAAATTCTGTGTAGCGGCGGGTGACACTGTCCGCAACGCGATTATGTGTTTCGGCTCTTAAGAATGGAAGTAATTAAAATCAAGTCGAACTTAAATTGTGTACTTTAGTTTACCTTGAACGCAATTATTGTCACTGTTCAAATCTGCTATGCTATTCTATAAGAAGGTTTAGGTATAGCTGAATCTGCGGTATCAAAGGAGAATGCCCATTCTTGGTTGCGCTTTTAGACGTACGCGTCAATATTTCAAATGTTAAAAAATAATATTGATTATAGTATGACTTTTCAACACTAAATCGCTTCTAAAGAACTTGGGGCAGCAGGGAATGTGTTAACTTATAAAGATATGAAAATTGAATGAATAATCGTTTCCACTTTAATTTAATTGTTACCATTATATAAAATAAACCATTGGCGGTAGAATGCAAATATACCAATCTTTTTAAAATAAAATGGTTAAATAATAATACGGGATAATAATTCGCAATGTGACATTCAAATATATTGCAGTTATGAAATCTTAATATTTCGTGTATGTATTCGTAAATTATTAGTGATAATCAGTTAAAGTTGTAAAATATTGTGTGCTTCAGTGGTAGTTTTCTCTTAATTTATACATGGTATCCCTGTCTTACTAAAACGTCAGTTCAACAGTCTGTGTCACAATATTTTCTTGCGTTTGTTGTTTTTCTCGTTGTAATAATTTAATTTGTCAATAACCCCAAGTTCTGTTACAATATGCGTTTATATTTCAGGTAATACTTAATGCATTCTATTTAATGCAGTTTATACTTATGTGTCATAGCAAAAAAAAGTGTGCAACTGATTTCCATACTGACATGGGCATTGTCCTTTCTTATAGCGAATATGATATCGCACCTCGGATTCAGCTGTTGAGATTTATAAACACTTACAGTATACCACCACAGAGCTTTATAAGAGCGCAGTCGGTATTTCATCGATCGAGTCGACGCCCACTCGCATTGAGAATAGCTACCACTTGCCTGCCTACACGTTGCCACCGCCTTGCTATAAGCTTATATGAAGCAAAAGCCTTTTTAACCTTTCATATGATGCTTATTTTCAAAAATAAACAAAAATAAACCAACTTATTAATAGAAGTTGACCATGAGACATAAATTGATAAGAAATATAAAAGAATGTAAATATTATTCTAATAAATAGATAGTAGCGTTCACGTCGTACAAGAACGAAAAACAACACTATCATGCGAATACAGGATGCAGAACATTCCCTGTTTGCGTGATTGTTGGTTGCGACCAACCGTCAGTTTCTCTCCAGAGTTCGACACGGCAAACTGTCCGGTCATCAGTCTTGTAGGTACACCACGGAGTTATTGCCATACATATTGGGTACACAGGGCCCTACCAACAGTCAGTTTCTCGTCGGAGTTCGACACGGCAAACTGTCCGGTCATCAGTCTTGTAGGTACACCACGGAGTTATTGCCATACATATTGGGTACACAGGGCCCTACCAACCGTCAGTTTCTTGCCGGAGTTCGAGACGGCAAACTATCCGGTCATCAGTCTTGTAGGTAAATATTACCTAATTAATCTTGTAGGGATTTCCGCACGAAAAATAAAAAAAGGTACATACATATTGGGTACACAGGGCCCTACCTAACTCTTTGGTACCTAAGCCAACCTCACCTGCTAGTAGGCGCACTTTCTAAACAACAGATGATGCTCTAGCGCAGGTTTTCCTCTCGGGGTCGGGAGGTCAGACTGAAATCGCTCCCGGAAAAGCCGAAATACCAATCAAAAACAGTAAGCGGACCCCGGGCTTCAAAGTGCAAGCTTTGAACGCTACTGGGAAAGCGTCGTTCGGTAGCTTAGTGGTTAAGGATTCGGCCTTGGAGAGGTCTCGGATTCGAATCCTGGCCATTACCCTACCGAAGTGGACCCACTCCTATCAGACCAGCGAAGCGCTCCACTACGCCTATTATTGTCACTCTTTCAAAGTCTTTCAGGCCAGTCGATTAAACCGATGAGTAGGTACTTCCTCAGAAAAAAGGTACTTAGTACATGGCACCCTTGGGGGGGCATTTCGAAACCGGAGATGGCCCTGGGTCAGCCGGGGTGCGAGGTAAATGCTTTAGGCCACCTTACACCCCAGCGTCTGAAGACCCGAGACGGCGTGCTGTTTTACCCGACATAACCACCCCCGCTGGCCAGCGGAGGGGTATACGGGGGGAATTCCGGACGAAAAAGAAAGGTACTTAGTACATGGCGCTAACAACGTATTATATTAATTACTACAAATTATACGAGTAAATAACACGAGGCTAATATTGACAAAGATACAGTGTAATGAATGATACAGAGAATTGTTTATCGTTGCTTGTCGATCGACTTACGATCAATCATTAATGTCATCTTTTACCACAATAACAATGTGTTAAACACAATTTTGATCTCAAGGTGATGTTATCGATCTCGATGCCATCTTAGAAAAATAATTAATTTCATACATACATAAACTCACGCCTATATCCCCGAAGGGGTAGGCAGTGATGCTAAGCACCCACATTTCGCCAGTTTATGTTTAGGTCCCCATGTAATAGGTGGCGAGCCTATTGCCATTAACCGGGTACTTATAAACCTGCGATAAATACACACATAACTTCGAAAAGCATCGAAAAGTCATTGGTGTGTGCCATGGTAAAACCTGGGATCGAACCCGAGACCTCGTCTTAGCAGTCCATTACCCATACCACTAGGCTACCGCGGTCTAATGTTATTTATAGCATAACCTACTCGTTGTTGTATATGGGGCCCTTCCTAGATCTTGGGGCCCAGCCCAAAGCAACCTCACCTGCAAGGCGGTGCACGTGCTGATTAACGGACAAGGCTATGGTGCTGGTTTGGGTTTGGGAGATCAGACGGCAGTCACTCCCATAAAAGCCAAAAACGCGCTGGAATTATGACGGTGCGCTCTACACCAAAATTCGGGTACTGTACTATTAGCAACTAACCAACCATTATGTAATCTGTGCTATTAGTTTTAAAATAAATTTAATATACACCCACAAAATATAAACTCTCAGTGGTTTTGTGTCTGAATTAGTTCTGGCTTAAATCTAGTTTATTGGTTAGTAAATTTTGAATGTATGTCACGCTTTTAGATATAGAACTGCGCAACTACGAACCCGTGCTATTTAAGGTCGGCCAATTTTGCAACGGAAGTAATTAACGTCTTACAGCTTCTCATTATGCAGAACAGCGATTAAATCTGAAGTACGTAGAGCTCACGACTCTTGCACCTATCTCTGGTGACGACTGAATTTAAAACAACCGTCTCATTAACGTTTAAAACGAGCTGAAATTCTCATCCCGCTCCCGCAACCGACAGAAACCTATTCCCGGGATAGCCTATGTGTTGTTCCTAACCATAATCTATCTATGTGCCAAATTTCATACAGATCTTTTAAGCCGTTTATGCGTCAAAAAGAAGCAAACATCTATGCATCCATACCCACAAGCGTTTGCGTTTATGATATTAGTAGGATTAGTTGGATAGCCTATATAAGCTAAATGGTTTGCTATGGAAGCAAACTGGCCTAACATCGATTTTTATTCCATCAAGAGATGGCAGAATAAAATATCGCAAACCAAGCGATTCAATACCTGCTTTCCTTGTCATACGAAAGAAAACTGAAATGCTTTGCCCACTGCACAAGTGGACTGCTTCTTCCTGCAATCCCGGATTTTTAAGCGGGTCCTGAAAAATCATCTATCGACGTCCAAGTACCCCCTTTCTAGGGACGACATCTGAAATGGTGCACACTACCTTTGGACTTCACCTCAGCTTACCATCAGGCATGTCTTTGGTGATTTGGCACACTGTAGTCCAATCACGAATGTCATTCTACTCGGCCGGCTCGATTGGATAATAGCGCCAATAGGGAGCTTCCTGAACATTCTTGTAGTGAACTCCTCATCTGAGTGAGTATCTGCTTGCAGGTGAGATTGGCTTGGGCCTACTACTGGATGCTACTCCGGCCTCTGTGGCGTAACGGTAGTGCATTCGACTGGTACGACTTGGGGCGCGGGTTCGATTCTCACTCAGTGCAAATATTTGTATGCATGTATATGACTATTTGTTAGGTGTATCTATGTATAATATGTATGTATTTACGAAAAAAAAAGTATATAAGTATGTTCATTCGCATTCTGGAACTCATCAAGCTAGTTAAACTATGCTCACTTTTGGTCTTGAAAGCGCTGTGTAGAGTATCGTACAATATTTATTTATTTATTTACTAGATTGAACTACAGATTTTTGCTGTCTTCGGTCCTGTGAGCAATTGAAAGGTATAACAGTAAATGTATTAACATTTGAAAGCGCGCATGAGAGACCAGTTACAATAGCAACAATATACTAAAGGAATTAGAGTCGATTAGTACTAGGTACAGGCTTTATTGCAAGTGATACCTTGCTGCTTAGTACTGCAAGGTTACAGCTGTTAGTATTGTGTATGTAATGGAGAATTTCACACGATGCTGTGTATATTTAGTGTTATGTATGTCATTGTATGGAAAACTTACAAAAAGCCGTTAATTTTTCAAATGCTATCGCACAAAGTTGGCTGTGCCATTCAAAACCAAAAAGTCAATGCATTTGGCAGGTTGCTAGACCATAGAGCGTCAATTCTCACTAGCCAAATAGCTAAAAAGGCCTAGAAATAAGACTTTTACCTGAAACGCCTAACAAGTACACGTATTTTTTTTTTTTAAGTGCGGAAATCCCTTCGGATTCCCTCCCGCCGGCCAGCGGGGGCGGTTATGTCGTGCATCGACTAAAACCGCACGGTGTCCTGCCCAAGTGTCCATTGCCAGGCACCCCGTGTAAAACATTAAGATAGATGAATAATGATCAAATTCGCCTCGTGTCCCGTACTAGGTTTTAATATTGCACTATCGAAGTAGTCAAAATTGTACAACCAGCGACAAATGTAGCAGAAGACTGATGCAATACTGTGTTAAGCCAACCGGAATCCAGGAGTACCAAAGAGCTGTACAAATTGCTTAAGTTTGGATTAAGGGTTAGACTATAGATTATAACGTGTTGTTTATTGGGTAAGTTGTTTTACGAGGGCGACATGGTCGCTTTCTTTTGTGTGTCAAGCCAAAAATAAAGATGAAAAAAAAATGTAGCAGAACACATTCGAATTCACAAACCTCATTAACTCTAAAACGTTCCATAAGATGTCATCACTATCATTACATATGATAAAACAAAGTCCTCCGCCGCGTCTGTCTGTTCGATAAACTACTGCACCGATTTTCATACTGTTTTCACCAATAGATAGAGTGGTGCTCGAGGCAGGTTTTAGTATATAATTTGTCAAGTTTTTGTATACATTGGCTAAAATATAATGATTCTTGTTGGAGATGTCGGAAAAAATAAGCCGTCTGGGAGCTTACAACGAAAACGCTGCCTAAACCCTTTGAGATATAACAAAATGTTGTGTGGTGGAATTGTGTATCTTATATAAGTTGTGGTGGTGAAATAGAGTCCCATGGGTAGCGGGAACAGGATCAGAATTCCACGCGGGTGAAGCCGCGAGCAACATAGTTTTGGAGGCCAAGGGTTACTAATACACTTACGACATCAATCATTCATGTATTGCAGTGAAATCGCTGGTAGAACTAAATTATACGCGCTTTATTGTTTTTGTAATTAAAAAGTATGAAAATTAAATTACAATTTTAAAAGCACTTCCGACTAATTCAACTTTCGAACAAAACAATCTAAATCAGTTCATCCGTTCGGGAGCTACGATGCCACAGACGTACACACACAGTAGATACGTCAAACTTATAACACCCCGTCAATTAATCGAAAGTCAAAGTTCAATTCTTAAGGCTATGTTGTCAAAAATGAAAATAATTCATATAGGTCACAAAGTAACACTCATGAACATCAAGATTTTACTCTACGTTTTTGTACGTATTAAAGTCTTATCCACATCATAAATGCATATCTAACTTACTACTAAATAAAGTTTTTAAATGTGTTTAAAATGTGCAATTTGCACTTATATTGGACGTTTTTGTCTCCTTCGCGGTTAGTATCGTACTGGCAATTCGGAATCCAGACAACTGAAACAACAGTGTATTCAGCCGCTTGACACCAACCAATTGCCAACGAACACGGCCAAATAATGAAACATTCACAACAGTCCCAAATATGTACTATTGCAGGAATTACTTCATGTAAGGGCTTCTTTTTTTTTTCACAGTTTTACAGTAACAATCTATGTTTCAAAGATAGATTAATTTTGTATCTATTGATCACTGTACGCAACTAGTTACGGGCGTTGACGGTAAAGAATTCCAAGTATCACCTGCATTCGAAACAATGCATGCGTAAATATTTCATTGTCTGACCTGAGCTCATTCCAGGTTCACAAAGGATCAAATGTCATTCTTAGTTCTGGCAAGAAAAAACATTTGGGGACTGGAGTGCTGTGTGAACGGCTATAACGAGCATTTAAGGAATTTTATAAATGTATGGCGAAATGTGGGTGCCAGCACCTCTGCCTACCCCTTCGGGGATATAGGCGTGAGTTTATGTTATGTATGTTTATGAGGCCCTAAACTATTACCTTGTGGCACTCACAAATCATGTGAGGAAAGGTTAATGTCATGTATTTTTGCTAAGACATATTTTAATTCATCAAGTAGGTATCTTTTCAATACATTCACAGAGCTTTAAAGTAGTGTGTTTTGCCTTAAATTTTATGTTATTTATATCGTACAAAGATATGGAACGTTTACGAAAAATCAATAATTTCAGAAAATCGTTTTTTTTTCTAAACTTTTCATTCAAACTATATATCATCAAGATTTTTGGGGCCCTATCCAACCTCATCTGCAAGCCGGTTGTTGATTGATGGACGAGGTTCTGGTACAGGCTTTGCTCTCGGGGTTGGGAGGTTAGACAGATGTCCAACCAAAAACAACAAATAATAAGTTTAATATGCGAGCATAAGTATAAACCTACTTACGTTCGTATATCAATCGAAATCTTTACCATACTCAATACACGTGCGCACATAGTATCTTTATTGCTATACTGTTCACATTATGCAGTTACAATCTCGACGACCTTGTAGTAAAACATTCTTACCTTTGCATAATTATGACCTGATAATAATACACACTTTCCACTTGAATTGTTGTCTTATCTCACAGTAATGACGGTCTAGGCACACTTTCTTATTAATTTATTACCAAACATAAACATTTATTGCATTCATTCAGAACGAGCTTATTCACACACGACTCGGCCGCGTGTTCTGAAAACATTGAATGAGGTTCTGAAGCACACAACGTTTTTATTTTTAATTTCAAATTAAAACCATTGCGTGCTAAAGCGCACAGAGGGGTATCTACTTACACTGATTTCAGACCTAGACAAGATAATATACGTGTTCCTTATTTACTTTTTTCTTGTCTATTTCATGCTTTGCAAAAGAACTTCGATATCGCTAGTAGGTTTTTGGTTTACGTGTGAAAAACCCGCACGGGCTTCGCCCCACCGGTGCCAGCGATGAGGTGGGTATGTCGGAATCGAACCGACTAAAACCACACGGTGTCCTTCCCAAGCGCCCATTGCCAGGCACCCCGGGTACGCCCTCGCAAGGATAACCCCAAGACTTCGGCCGCCGTCGCGGCCTCGCCTTTGGGGTCGGGTTTGGTCCCGCGTTGGCAGGCGTGTGTAGGACACACTATCGCTAGTGGGTTGTGGAAGTAAACTAGCAGTCGCTTCACACAATTTTTTTAAGTTCAGCCGTTGCGTAGTTACACTGTAAATGTACCCCTACAGAGAGGACCGAGGAAAAGGGCTTGGAGGATGACTTAATCTGTATCCGAGGGAGACAAACGAACCTATAAATTTTAAATTCATAATCATAATATTAGTATTATATTTACAGACCGAACGAAACACAATGTTTTATACAGTTTATATGAAAAACGTTACTGCTGGGAACTGCTGTAAAATTTTAATGACTTCATGAGGCATCAGAATGTTATTAGTAGGTATTCTATTTAATCGTGAAATTTAAAGTTTTTGACTCAATCAAGGAAGTACCTTTTTTTTTCGTTCGGAAATCCCTTCGGATACCCCCCCGCCGGCCAGTGGGGGCGGTTATGTCAGGCTTGAACCGCCTAAAACCGCACGACGTCTCGGGTCTACAGACGCCGAGGTGTAAGGTTGCCCATAGAGCATATCCCTCGACCTTATAAAATTTCTATTGAGTAGAGCTCTATCCTTGTTGCCATGGCAACCTTTTGTATCTCTTGGAAACTGCCTGCTAATTATATAAAGTTGATGTTTGCCCTTTTAAGAAAATACATACATATATAGTCATATAGTCACGCCTTTTTCCCGTAGGGGTAGGCAGAGACAACATCTTTCCACTTGCTACGATCTTGGCATACGCCTTTCGCTTCTTCCACTTTCATAATTATTTTCATACATGCACGCCGGTTACGGGTACTTCTGACCTGGCCCTTCTTCAAAACGTCATCGATCTGATTGGAATACGTACGCCTAGGTCGACCTTTACCGGGTTGCCCAGTAGCCCTCGCCTCATAAATCTGTTTCGTTAATCTCCTTTCATCCATCGTCTCTACATGACCGAACCATCTAAGCATCCCTTTCTCTATCTTGGTCACTACATCTTCTGCCATACCACAACGTTCCCTTATCACACTGTTCCTCACTCGGTCCATCAGGGTCACTTCAGCTATACTTCTCAGACTTCTCATTTCAACAGCATTCAGCTTACTCTCATGTTCCTTCTGCCACACCCAACATTCACTACCATACATAAGTGTGGGGACGAGTACTCCTCTGTGAACAGCCAGTCGCGCCTCTTTAGACACTTTCTGGCTGCTCATAAAATTATGCAGGGCCCCATTCACTTGATTACCAGCCAAAACTCTTCGCTCAATATCACAGTCATACTTTCCATCCCTCGTAAACTTTGAACCCAAGTAAACAAACTCTTTCACTTGTTCTACTGTTTCTCCTTCAATCAGAATTCTACAATTTGTCATGTTTTCTTCTCTTTCAAAAATCATCACTTTCGTCTTACTTACATTTATTTTCATTCCTTTGTTTGTTAAGGCCCCATGCATAATATTAACCATCGCCTGCAACTCCTGTTCCGATGATGCCAATATTACTTGATCATCAGCGTACAGGAGGCATTTGACGGTCAAGTCATTCATTCTTAATCCGTACGCACTCTCTTTCAGTTCTTTCAAGCAATCGTCTATAAATAAGTTAAACAGTCCCGGCGATGCCACACATCCTTGTCTAACACCTTTTTCGATGTTAAACCAGTCTGTGCAAGCTCCGTTTATCCTGACACAAGCACTGGAACCCTCATATAGAGATCTCAGTGCTCGTATCAAGCTGCTGCTTACCCCATTCATAGACAATGTTGACCACAATTCATTCCTCACCACTCTATCATAGGCCTTTTCCAAATCTACGAAAGCGCAATAGACTTTTTGGTTGTGAGCCAAAAATTTCTCGGCTATACTTCGTAGGGAAAAGACCTGATCCATGCATCCCCTTCCTTTCCTAAATCCCGCTTGTACATCCCACAACTTTTCATCAGTTTCATTCATCACTCTTTTCATCAAGATTTTTGCATACAGTTTGCCAACGATGCTGAGTAAGCTAATGCCTCGGTAATTCTTACAGTCTTGCTGTGACCCTTTTCCTTTGTACAGCGGTACGATGACGGCTTTGCACCAGTCTCCTGGTACACAGCCGCTCCTCCAGCAAAGGTTAAAAAGGAGGTACAGCTGACTAGCTACCACGCCTTGTCCAGCTCTCAGCATCTCAACCGTAATCCTGTCACACCCTGCAGCCTTGCCCAATTTCATGCTGTTCAATGCTTCCACAATCTCTTTCATACTGATATCGCTTTCATCACCTACTTCTCTCAAGTCCCTGGGAAGAACTTGTGCCGGCACATCTTCTTTCTCAAATAGGCTTTCAAAATATTCCTTCCATCTCTTTAGCATGCATTCTTCTCCTCTCACAAAACTTCCGTCCTGGTTTCTGACTTTGGCCAGTTGTGAAGTCGTATTTGCACCTCTGGATGTCCTTATTGCCTTCCAGAAGAACTTTCTGTTCTGCTGGAAGTTGTCAGATAACCTTCTACTAAACTCATCTCTCTCACTCTCTTTCTTTCTTCTCACAACCTCTTTTACCACAGTTTTGTACCTCTTATACTCATCCCTTGCCAGTTTTACCTCTTCATCCGTTGCTTTCTGCACTCTCTGATTGGCTCGTACCGCCAACCATTTCACCCAAGCTTTCTTCTTCTCAGACACTGCCTTTCGGACTTCCACGCACACAGTCTCTAGTTTACACCCTTTTCTTATCTTGCATACACCACACGTTTCAACTGCAACTTCCACAATTCCTTCCTTAAACAACTTCCAGAATTCTTCAATCTCGCTTATTTTGTTCAAATTGACAAACTTCTTCCTCAACTTACTCACAAACTCCTCTTTCATACCTTTCTCTTGCAAATTCTCAACTTTTATGCGCTCTAGTTCACTAATGGACTCATACACACGATGCCGCCATCGCTTAAATAGGCCTCTTATGCGGCTTACCACCAGGAAGTGGTCTGTGTCAATTCCGACACCGCGGTAAGCTCGGGTGTCTAGCACTTTCTTTCTCAACCGTACATCTACAATTACAAAGTCAATCATACTTCTCCGATTTCTTTCTTCTCTAGTATACAAATGAATCTTTTTGTGGTCGAACATCGTGTTTGTTACCACCAGATTCATTTCCAAACATATTTCTAGCAAACTTTCACCGTTTTCATTCACTCTTTCATCGCCAAACTTTCCCACCACACTCTCATATCCATCACGTTTCACTCCTATCCAACTATTAAAATCACCAAGCATTACAATTCTTTCATTTTGATTACATTTACTCAAGACATCTTTCACACTAGCCCAAAAGGTCTGCCTCTCGCTCTGGGCTCTCGAGGACCGGTTCCACGCCGCATCTTGTGGAGCATATACTCCTACAATGAAGATGCGGGTAAGGCCAACCTTCAACCTCACCCAGAGGAGTCTTGGGCTCACACACTCAAAATCAGTCATACATTCATTCATTCTGGCGGAAAGTAGTACACCAACACCCTTGCTGGCTCTGCAGGATTCCGCCACTCCTGACCAATAGGCTGTATACTGGCCATGCGTGGTGATGTCACAACCTTTCCGCTTTGTCTCATTAAGAAAATAAGTAATGAAATTATATAATCTAATATAACTCATTTAAGTTTAACTTTTATAAGAACTTTTATTTTACCTTTTATTATATTTACAAATTGTTCATATATCGGTAGAAATACAAAATGTTCTACGAAATACAAAACAGGCACAGTAACAGCGTCTTAGGTTTGTTGTAACTACGCGCTTATTATGTGACTGGATTCTTTACTTCCTTGGCTCGCGGAGGTATTAACTGAATAAATAAGTGTACTTATCAAAAACTCAGTTGTCATTATGTCGGATACCCCCCGCCGGCCAGCGGGCGCGGTTATGTCGGGCTTGAACCGACTAAAACCGCACGCCGTCTCAGGTCTTAAAACGCCGGGGTGTAAGGTTGCCCGTAGAGCATATCCCTCGCACCCCGACTGACCCTGGGTCATCTCCGGTTTCGAGATGGCTCCCTCGGGTTTGGGAATCACGGTGTCCCCGTTTTGCCCCGGTTTGGGGGAGGGGCGCTAGTCGCCCCACCGTCCCGACCTGCTTCTGCTGGGGTGACAGGCGGCCTCACCTGCCACCCCTAGATAGCATGACGGATGGTTGTATTTACTATTGATTTATTGATAAATACGTACTCCTTATTACCGAATCGGTTGTGTAGTAGTATTTCTAATATGCTTCAGGAATTTCTTGTAATATAATAAGCTAGTTAAGAAAGAAGTACAAATAATTTTGTAGGCAAATTACTGTAGTGGGTTCGTCAAAGATAGGGATAATGAGGAAAATAGCGGAGAATTGTCAAAAAATGTACGTCGATTAGTAAGTTTATTTGCATTTTAAAACCCTAGCTCTGCTTAGTTTTTTTTATTTTTTTAAAAATTCACTTCACCTTTTGCTTACTTCACAATTTGAATTCACCTCGCCTGATAGTAAGCTAAAGGTAAAGTCTCAGGAAAGAGGGTCACCAGTCGCTCTAGATACCATTTTTTTCGGATACCCCCCGCCGGCCAGTGGGGGCGGTTATGTCAGGCTTGAAACCCAGCGTGATATAAGTATATTAAGTTATTTTTTTTTTATCTATCTATTTTATTTTACTTATTATAAAATTGTCTGTACATTGGAGATATTAAAATAAAATCTTATGTTCCGACAAAAAAAAATTATTTGACTTCTTGTCAGTCTGTTTGTTCGCGAAGGACGCTAAAAAAAAAGGATGCAAAACTACTGAACTGATTTTGATGTGTTTTTTTTTTATTAGAAAGGTCTTGGTCAGACTTAAATCTGCCGTATGTTTGACTCGAATTGGTTATTGATTGGTAATAGGAATTGACCAAAATAACCGACCTCTGCACGGGCGGAGCCGCAGGCATCAGCTGGTTTTTTTATATATTCAGGCCGCCAATTGACTGCATCCCGCTGGATTGTAAGAAGCTAGGGTGAGGTCCATAAGATACGGGCGACCATCCCAGATGCTGACGATTCTAAAATGGTGGTCCCTACGACGGCCACGACAGATGCTTAATAGTTCTGAACCCAGAATTATAAATGATTATTTATTAAAAGAACGTGGACGTGAACCCACTCCTAACACAAGCAGTTTAGCTTAGCTGGAGGGGTTAGGGGGAATATTAGTAATTTCGGTTACTAATATTCTTTAATAAAAAAATAAAAAAAATAAAAATAATAAATAAAAAAGAACTAGCTGACCCGCTAAACTTCGTTTTGCATTAGAATCAACTTATGTTAGTCACCTGATTAGCTGAAACCACAAAAAGAAGCACAGTAGGTATAGCGGAGCCAAATTTAAAACATCAAAAATCATGAAAATCAATCCATCCATTCCTGAGTTCCTGTATCCCAGTCATCACTAACACGATTTCGCCCGTGACATACTTCGTCCCCGTGGCACCCATTTGCCCCATACATGTCCGTTATTTATTAGTTGTACAATAATGTATGGAAATTTACCCGATTTGTTAACATTTATGATTACTGCTCCACTCTCCTGTGTAGTAGCGTGATGATATATAGCCTATAACCTTCCTCGATAAATGAGCTGTCTAACACAAAAAAGATTTTTTCAATTCGCACCAGTAGTTCCTGAAATAAGAGCGTTCAAGCAAACAAACAAACTCTTCAGTTTTATATAATAGTATCGATTACAAAAGTCGCTCTTAATGCTAAGCCTTCTTAAAATTTTCTTTTTATTACTTTGGCACCAGTTACGCAGATTATATTACCGAGAACCTTGATAAGGATTACAATACTACACGCAGCGATGTCACGCCACGCACCGCTCTCGTGTTCTTGGTTCTTTACCCATTTCATTAGGCATTAATTAGCCTGCTAGCGATCTTGATGTTGAATATGTCAATGACCTTTTATTTTATTGATATGCTAACTCTTGCCCGCGGTTTCGCCCGCATGGAATTCTAATCCCGTACCCGCAATCCATGGGACCCTATTCCACTAACACAACCTATATAAGATACACAATTCCACCATAACATCGTTTAGTTATATCTCGTATTGCGTTTACGTTGAAAGCTTCCAAAAGGGCTTATTTTTTTCCGACACCTACAACAAATATCATTATATTATTACCAATGTATACAAAAACTTGACAAATTATATACTAAAACCTTCCTTGAGAACCACTCTATCCATTGGTGAAAACAGCATGAAAATCGGTGCAGCAGTTTTTGAGTTTATCGTGAACAGACAGACAGACTCGAGGGAGGACTGTTTTATAATACGCGGCAAGCGGACGAAGGCAAATCGTCCACCACATTTTCACTCACTAACGGCTGAGATGGTGGTCTCTCATCATCATCATCATCATCAGTCCCGGTTGCATCCGAGGTTTTCACTTCGGGACTCCAAGGTCCGCTTACTCCTCTTTTTGTTTGGCTTTTATGGGAGTGATAGAAGTTTGACCTCCCAACCCCGAGAGAAAAGGCTGCGACAGAGCCTCGTCCTTCTATCAAAAGGTAACCTGCTTGAGATAGTGGTTTCTGTGTAAAGTAAAAAAAGTTCTCAGCCCTCCTAGGTACTAGTATTACCCTAATTCGAAGTCAGTGACTCCTAGTAAGTTCGTGTGTTTAATCAATTTAGTTTAATCTTAAAGTCTTTTGTCTAACCCATTAATCACTACCTGTTCCGAAAGTTCGCCATCTCGTAAATCGAATGTAAATTGTTATATTTGAATAAATGACTTTTGCTTTATTGAGTTGAACCTAATTGAACTAATAGTATAAATACGAATGTTTTTCTAGGCGTTTTTTTAATATATATATATATATATATATATATATATATATATATATATATATATATATATATATATATGAAGCGGCGATAGCCCAGTGGTGTACGTAACGGACTGCTGAGACGAGGTCTCGAGTTCGATCCCCAGTCGCCCCGGGCACACACCTCTGAGTTTTCGTAGTTATGTGTGCATTAATAAATGTTAATTATCGCTCGCTTAATAATGTGCCCGGTAGATGACAATAGGCTCGCCCCCAATTACATTGGGACCTTAACATAACTGGCGAATCGTGGGTGTGTAATACACCTCTGCCTACCCCTTCGGGGATACAGGCGTGAAGTTATGTTTTTATAGGGATGGATGTTTGTTACTCCACACAATCACGGCTGAACGGATCTGCATGAAACTTGACAGATATATTATAATTTGGAATAGCACATAGGCTATTTTTAACCCTGATTTGAGTTTCAGTGGGTTGCGTAAACGGCATCTGACTTAACTGCGGGCGGAGCCACACAACGCTGGTAATGTAAAATCTAAGTTGTCGGACTTGGAACCAAGTAGGTTTGGTTGGACCCTACCTGATACTCAATGTAGGAATACGTCCTCCTAATGCAAGTGTTTATGAAGCATTGGTAAGAAAGAGTTGGAAGAAACTTTCTCAGATGCTTTTAACTAAAGTCACATGACGTCATCAGAATATTTAAACTTCAGTCCAGCATGATATTAGGGGATTCCCCTGTTGCTAAAACTAGTATGGCACAAATATTAGGCTATACTTTATTTATCATATCTATGAGCTACTTCCTTTGGAGTAATAAAGCGCCTACTAAAATAATCTAGATAACACCTATTTTTTATTTTTTTTACGTTTGGAAATTCCTTCGAATACCCCCCGTCGGCCAGCGGGGGCGGTTATGTCGTGCATCGACTAAAACCGCACGGTGTCCTGCCCAAGTTTCCATTGCCAGGCACCCCGGGTAAGCCCTTCGAAAGGATAACCCCAGGGTCTAGATAACACCTATCATAACATATTAGTAATCGCAAGCTAATACTGTTCGTGGCAATGCTGAAAATTCGGGATTAATCATTGAAACATCGATAATTTCGGGTTTCCCGGAGCTAGAAAATGGCTAGATGTACCAGAATCTTTGATACTATAGTTTATTTTCATGGTTTATCTCCGGGTCGATAAGACCCCACCAAGATCTTCGGGGCCCAACCAGACGGCAGTCACTCCCTTAATAGCCAGGATAAACTCATCATCATCTTCGCGGTAGTCGTGGTCGCATGCGAGACCTTCACCACCACTATTTTACCGCTTCACACGATCTTGGGCATCCATATTGGTAAGACCCTTGGCACACATGTCATCTTCTACGTCGTCAAGCCAGCACTTCTTAGATCTACCCCTTCTACAGGTTTTGACGCAGGATTTCCTCTCGAGGTTGGGTAGTCGGATACATCAAGTCCTTCCAATCCCGCATTTCGAATTTATAATGCAGATTAAGTACAAATATTTATACAGATGGTTTAAAGATAAGTTTTACACACACTCACCACGTGGCGGCCGCGTGGATCCGGTTATCTTTTTAGCCTTTTATTTCTTTTATCTTGGGTCAGTATACATTCAATGCAATTGTTATGAATTGTTTTGTAGTTAAGTATGTTTGTACAGAATTGTTTTAAATTTTAGCGCTGATAATGAAATATATATGATGATGATATATGAAGATCAGAATGGTGAAGAAAATATATCAATATAAACTAATAAGTTTACGAACACGTAACTGATTCAAACAGATCGGTTTCATTGCTCTATTATTCTGACTTTATGATTGCGTTCGATACAGTTTCTGTTCCCATCTTGATATAGAGAGGCTTGTATTTTTGACCAAAGAATGACTCGATCGGTTTCTGTTCAAGTTATTTGACTTATCGACCGTATTCTGTTAAAATTGTTTATTACACAAGGGCCGCAACCTTTAATAAATATAGAGTACCTCAAGGGAATATATTGGGCTGAGTATTTTTTTATCTGTATAAATGACATGTTTAGTATTAAAGACTGCACATGGATTTCTTTTACTTATTCCGATGATACGCAAGTTCTTCTCTCACAAAATTAAACGGCTCAAATTTCCCTTCCTCTTCCTTGGATAGCGGGCTCGCATTTCCCGGCCACCCTCCAATTCGAGTTACCAAGATGCTAAGGATTGCGAAAAAAAAATTGCACAAGAAGCCATGTCTCTTGCTTTAATTTTTCTATAGCAGTTCAAGATTAATCAGCAGATGGACCGGCTAGCAGCTGAGGTTGTCTTAGGCTCCAAAGATCTTTTTGGGGCTCCATACACCCCAAAAACCTTCACAGGCAATACATAGCTATAAGAACTATGGGTGCGGAGCGCGAGCGCGTGGGCCGCCGCCACCTGCTTCTGCGAGCATGTAATGCTCGCGAAGGAGATGGCGGAGCGCGCCCGGGAAAGATTTAGAACTCTCCCGGCCCGCCGAGCCCGCAACATGCTCGCCGCGCGTCGCAGGCTACTCAGGCGCCGGAGGTCGCGTAACGACCTCCGTCCTCCATGAGCGCAGGCCTGGGGGTGGCAGGTGAGGCTGCCTGTCACCCCAGCAGAAGCAGGCCGGGACGGTGGGGCGGTTAGCGCCCCTCCCCCAAACCGGGGCAAGACGGGGACACCGTGGTTCCCAAACCCGATGGGGCCATCTCGAAACCGGAGATGGCCCAGGGTCAGTCGGGGTGCGAGGGATATGCTCTATGGGCAACCTTACACCCCGGCGTCGGTTTTAGTCGGTTCAAGCCCGACATAACCGTCCCCGCTGCCCGGCGGGGGGGTATCCGAGCGGATTTCCGTACGAAAAAAAAAAGGTATAAGAACTATGAAAATAGGATGTGAAATTCAGAAAAACACGCGCGCAGTCACGGGAAATAGAGAACCTTCCTCTTTTAGTCGTTCGAGATAATAAATTGGTGATTACTAATGTATCGTGTTGTTTGCAATAAGAGCGCCATGTAGGAAGTTCGTACAACACTCGAGATAAGATATCGTAACAATATGATCACTCGATCCGTGGGTATTTACGATACTATGCCTACATTAATGTTTATAACAACTTGTTATAAATAAGACGTATACATAATCGATAACATGCAATTGTTACATCAACATATTAAACTTTAAAGTGTCTGCGGCTTCGCTCGCGTGGAAATCCTTTATCGTAGCAAAAGCTAAAAGCAAAAGTATCGTATATTGTTCTTAAGCTATGAGTGTACCGGTTCGGTTCGGTGGTCTAGCCGTGAGAAGGAAACAGACTGTTACTGCTGCTCGTGGCTACACCAGCTAAGAAACCTTTTATCGTGGAAAATAGCTGTTTCCCGAAACCAAAAGTATCTTAATGTTTTGAAATAAAACTATTTTTAACGGATTCTATCGCCATTTATTCGATGTTATTTTATATTTTACATTGATCCCGACGTTTCGGTTGCTTTTTAGCAGCATGGTCACGGGGAGAAATATTTTTATTTCAATGTGTGACATTCGCGTAAACTTCCGACAATATCATATCTTAATGTTCTTCTTGAGGTTACTTAAAAGTTGTCTATACATGAGAGGTACCAGACAGCCAGAGTTACTTCATTAATGCTTTTGACATCATCACGTTGGATGTCTTAGCCAGGGCTAACTTAGATTATCATCATCATCCCAGCTTTAATCCCAGTTGCATCCAAAACTAGCACTGTGGACCCCGGGTACCTCTCTCCTACGCTTTCTCATCATCATCATCTTAGCGTGATTCCCGGTTGCATCCGAGGCTTTCACCTCGGAGCCCGAGGTCCGCTTATTCCTTCTCCTCCTTTTGGTTTGATTCTAACTTAGACTAACATCATCATCCCAGCTTTAACCCCAGTTGCATGCAAAACTAGCACTGTGGACCCCGGATACCTCTCATACGCTTTCTCTTCAGCATCATCTTAGCGTTGTTCCCGGCTACATCCGAGGCTTTCTCCTCGGAGCCTGAAGTCCGTTTATTCCTTTTTCTCCTTTTGGTTTGAGTTTGGATTATATGGCTCTTACGGGAGGGATACCTCCCAACCCCGAGAGGGAAGCCTTCGCCAGAGCCTCGTCCATCACACACTTGTGATTCATTTGATAGTAGGCATTGATTCTATCTTTGATAGAAATATTGTAGTAATCGTATTTTTACACGACGACGGTAACATATGGTATAGATATAAATCATATTCACTGACCGATAAAACTCAGACAGGGCTCAAAATATAATTAGATAAACAAAATAATATTAGTCTTAAACGATAACCATGATGAATTATTTTGTAATGAGTAATTACCGTGCGTGCGAGTGTACTGTATTATTGGCACAGGAGCTTCCCGCATACTTAATAAACAACACCTGTATTAAACAGATTATATTAATCTAAAAAGATGTCTCGTGATTATGACTTGTTAATGGCGAGACAATGTTCCAATGTTCATTTTCAACGCGCTTTTATTAGCTTTGATCAATTAATTAGCCTATGGCAGTCCACTGCTGCGTGCGCCACAGCACCCGATCCTGCGCCTTCAGCACCCAGTTCAATCCAACCATCTTCTTCAGGTCTTCAGTCCATCTGCCTGGGAGACGTCCTACCTTCCATCCTTTATTATAGCTTCACCTTATCATCATCCTCATAGCGATATCCCAATTTGCGTCTCAGGTTTGTACAGTTTGTTTTTGATTGGTATGTTGTTGTTTGTTGTTTTCCGGAAGCTACTACCGTCCAACCTCCCCGCCCTGAGAGAAAAGCCTGTGCTAGAGCCTCGTCCGTTAGACACGACTTGCTGGTCAGGTAGGTTTGGGCCTCAAGAACCCCAAATTTGACACCTTTATTAATGCTGGTGAAGCTTCAATAAAGGTGTCAAACTAATTACTTATGTAACGTATGTAAATAAATCTTGCAATTCGAATGTAAACAAAACTTCGAAACTTTGTATGTAACATCCTGATAACAACATATCATTTTGACACCATCTACCAGATCTGATGATGGAGTTAGTATGTTGATAGCGGAACTCTTTAACGACTATTAGTATTACTCTTGAAGACGATCAAACATCTCGCTCACAAAACGCACAGATTGTTAATGGAATGCGGTCTATGAACTTTGATTAGTAATTGATCACGCTTGTCTAATAGAAGCGCTAATACAGTCGACGCTTTGAAAACATTACTAGACATCTTTCTAGAATATTCATTCTGTTTTTAGATTTTTATAATAATTTTGCAGACATCCGATTCGATAAAAAGGATTTAACGCTAGAAACCCTTATGCTATAAAACTGTGTGGACTTTTTGGCCAATCCAATACATTTTTAAGAAATATAAATATCTCAATAATACATACGTTTTGAAGTTAATTTACCACAATGTTTTAAAAGAGTCTTCTAGACTTTCTAGAGCATATCTTTTATTTTCCTGCCTTCTATTCGAATTTGTTCATGCGATGTACGTAATTTCTGCGACGTGAACAGAATTTAAGCGCTACTGTAAGATACGACAGAAAAACTATTTTAGGACTTCCATATTATATTAATTATTCAGATCTTTTGTATTTGTTACAGCACCGCGTTTGAAGGAAACCCATCCTATTCTATACTGAAATCGACCGCTTGTATTACCTTCTATACTTTAGCATCTTTAAAGAGTTAAAAAGGCTCCTCTTCATTAATTTAACGTAAATAAATATTAAGAAAAGCACCCTTTATTATGCTTAGCGGATTTCTTATTGTACCTTTACGAATCGGCAGCTACGTGTAAACTCGTGACATTTTTCGCATCTAAAATAACCGACAGCCACGAGGAAGTCACATGCCAAAACTGCTATTTATATATTTATTTAATAAATAACCAGCAAAACTGCAGTGGTCTAGAAATTAGGTCTCCAATAAAATCAATGTGTTTCTGACATTTTGCAGAATCTCGTATTCTTCATATCTGACTATTTGCAATAAGATGCTAAAATCTGAAAAGTTGTTTCTAACAGAATGCGCAAAAAAATCTCCGCAACACAATTCTCATGTCGTAACAATTTTCCGCAGTCAAACTTGTCACGTTTCACTCAACCTCTGACCTTTAAATCTGAAACGCAGTCTATTTTTAAATTCTGCGCCATTTTATGAAATTCCTTACAGTTTGACGTTTTTCTTTGCGTTCAAAGCAAATTTAATGAGCATGATTCGAAAACTTTTAATGAGTAGACGTTAATGGCATTTCAAACGATACGATATATGACTTCTCAAAATACCAAGCACTTTTGAAATATGGTTACATAATATACTAGCTATTTTCGGTGCGTATCAAGCTGATTTCTTCTAAAATCCATCACGAGACCAAAATTACTATTTCGTTGGTCTAAGAGCCTTGAGAGTCACAAGTCTACATTGCCTTAGTACGGAGGCTGGTTTATCAGTAGACGCAGTTAAAATGTTTTTTGGATGGAATCCATGTTGCTACTGATTGACCCACTAGTTCGAGCGTACAACGCTAGTCATAGCCGGGCTGCCATTGAGGTTTTAATAAGTGAAGAATATGTATGATGAGCTTTAACTGCCTAATTGGGGTCGCATCTTTGAGTACAAGATCATTTTTGTATTTACATACGTGCAAATAGAAAAGTGTATATATATTTATTATTTATTAGTTTGGATTCCCGGCTGATTCTGTCTAAGATTTGACAAAGGAGTAAATCCTCTTGCCAGATACAATTTGTCAACAGTCATTGTATTTACTGGCGATTAAATAAGAGTATCAGAAAGAATCAGATTATTTTTCTCACAGGCTTTATCTTTTGCATTGCGAATCTGGCTGTAAACTTAAAAGCATTGATTTTCACGTCCATGTGTGTTACTTTGTGATCTGAATGAATAATGATATTTAATTTTGAGAGTAGGAACATATTAAGACAGGTTTCTGACACGTTCATAAGACTTATCTTGTCATGAAATTGCCAATGTTCTTGAAAAGCACCCTTCGAAAATCATCTCTTTCATTCTCCGTCTCTGAAATTCACTTTTCCTTTCTTACATAATTATATTATATATTAAGTAATAAACCAGTGCAATCTGGGTCAATAGTCGCTCGTTCACGCCCACTGCCGATAACCTGTAGGTACACTTGTATCGATTTCATTGCCTGACATGAACTTAAGCGTCTTACATTGAGAATTCTCAGAGCATTAAATTTTATCATTTAGCGTCTGCATCGATATTCCTACATCTTAGGGAAATGTTTTCAATATCTTTGACGTTGTTCTAAGATTGAGTACTAATTCAGTATTTTCAAGATATTGATCTTGAAAATACTGAATCAGTACTCAGTACAGTCGGAGTACTAAACCACCAATAAGTGTATTATCACTGCAAATTCACTCAATTGCTAATGTTAATTATAAAAGTATGGCTTCTTCTTTCTGTTGAAGCTTCCAGCTTCTTTAATTGAAAACTTTATCCCACCCAATCGGCGGCACCGATAGGGTGAAGCCCGTGGGGGTTTACACACGCTAAAAAAAAATTAGGTATAGATCAACACGGCAACCGACGACGGGTTCTGTACTGATACGGGAGTTATAGATTGATTTTAGAGAGATTAATCTTCTCTTTCATCTTACTGTTAGTCTCTACTTTTAACTTCCACTCTGGGGCCAGGGGTCCGCTTTCTCCTCGTACGTATTGGTTATTACGGGAGGAGGAGGAGGGAGGTTTACAGGAGGGGCTGCTGCCTGACCCCCATACCCCGAAACGAAAGCCTCCTATGCCAGAGCCTCGACCGTTGTTCGGCAGGCGTACCATCTGGCAGTTGAGGTTGGCTTTAGCTCCGAAGATCTTAGTAGGCTCTCGTACACCCTGAAGATATAGATTAATGTTTATAAGTAACTAGCGGCCCGGGGAATAAATTCGTAAAAAACCTGTAATCCGATTGCAGTGTCATCTACCGACGGCAAAAACGGATAAATACTATCTTTAAAACGAACTTAACATTTTTATAAATAATAGATTTGTAATTTCTAGGTACTTGTATAAATTGCGGGCTCGGCGGGCCGGGAGAGTTCTAAATCTTTCCCAGGCTCGCTCCGCCATCTCCTTCGCGAGCATTACATGCTCGCCGAGCGTCGCAGGCGACTCAGGCGCCGGAGGTCGCTTAACGACCTCCGTCCTCCATGAGCGCAGGCCTGGAGGTGGCAGGTAAGGCCGCCTGTCACCCCAGCAGAAGCAGGCCGGGACGGTGGGGCGACTAGACAGAGACATCGTGGTTCCCAAACCCGAGGAGGCCATCTCGAAACCGGAGATGGCCCAGGGTCAGTTGGGGTGCGAGGGATATGCTCTACGGGCAACCTTACACCCCGGCGTATTAAGACCCGAGACGGCGTGCAGTTTTAATCGGTTCAAGCCCGACTTAACAGCCCCCGCTGGCCGGCGGGGGGGTATCCGAAGGGATTTCCGCACGAAAAAAAAAAGTACTTGTATAAGTAGTACATAATGTAACGTCTTTATAAATTTCTTAATGATGTCTGATTATGGGGTTTGCGTTGTTTTATAGACAATTGTTTTATATAATTTCGTTTTACAGAAAATGTTTCGCATAATTTCGTTTCATAGAATAATCAATATACAGAATACTTATGTACTTTAAAGATTTTTAAATCATTGATTTTTGCTTAATATAAAGTTTAACATTAGAATAATCATATCACAGAATAACAAATCAAATATTCTTTATCATTATATTGTTTATTTAATATAAAACTTATTATAATATAACATAACATAAACTCACGCCTATATCCCCGAAGGGGTAGGCAGAGGTGCTAGCACCCACGTTTCGCCAGTTTATGTTTTAGGTCACAATGTAATAGGTGGCGAGCCTATTGCCATTAACCGGGCACTTATAAACCTCCGATAAATACACACATAACTTCGAAAAGCATCGAAAAGTCATTGGTGTGTGCCATGGTAATACCTGGGATCGAACCCGAGACCTCGTCTCAGCAGTCCTTTACCCATACCACTAGGCTACCGCTTATTACTTATTTACTTTATTACTATAAACTTATTACCAAGAATAAAATATTATCAAAGTGAGAGTTTCTAAACGTTTCAATTCATACCGTTCATTTCAGTCAAATAATTTACAGGTGAAGCTATACTTTTTTTTAAATATAACGATAAGTTAATACAATAAACGATTCTGGGTGTTCCTATTTCTGGGTGATTAAAATAAAATAACCACGAAGGCTAAGGCGGGAGCTCCGCTCCGCTTCGCTCCCGCCTCAGCCTTCTAACCTAACCTATCCGAGTCGGGGTAATCTGAGTCGGGGTGTTCACTATAATGACGTTTTATTAACAATTTAATAATAATTTGATTTTATTTTATTATACAGAAGAATTGAAGCAAGCAAATTGGCAACAAAATATGCGAAAGATAAAAAATTCTATATTGATATGAAATTATTCAGAAATTAAATTACTACAAGCAATCGGAAAAAATTTACAATTGTAAATGTTACAGTTAAAACTAAATGTGATTTGGAAAATTATAAAGGTGGTTTAATATTCTTTTAAAAATAATTTTACAGTTTGATAAGTTTGTTAAAAAAAAATGTGATTAAAAATTCATTCAATTGTGTTTCTGTGAAATATGTTTCATTGTAGTAAATTGTTTTTGAAACAATAATATTCGAAATAAAAATATAAGGACCAAATATTATATGAAACATTTTCTGTGAAACGAAATTCTATGAAATTTCTTTCTGCGAAATAAGGGGCTCGCCTGATTATGTATTTATGAATTCCACTATAATGTGTGATTATGTGATAATATTTTATAAAACAACGAAGTAGTCTATCGTATCTAACTTGCCTATGTATTCGAACCGAATATGAAAACAAATTATGACGTTCACGTAATGACTCGCACACTTGTTCAAATAAAAGATCAAACATCTGTTTTGTATCTCGATAGTTTCCTTCAGTTCTATTCATCATTATCGTCTTGAGAATGGTTCCCATTTTCTTTCGCTATTTCTTCGTCACTTTTTTCATTAATAGATGCATTTTGTTTAATTTCCATTTTATATCAATAGATTTATGGCACAAAATAGAATAAATATTACAAAAAGTTATATGATAACAAAAAGTGTTTTTTGGGCCTCGGGCGGAATCGAACGCGCCACCAAGGTTTGTTAAGTACAGTGTGAAATTAGCGCTATTGGACATTTTTACACAGCGCCATCTAGACCCAAAGTAAACATAGTTTAACTAGCTTGTGTTGTGGATTCTAGAATGCAGAGAAACTTACTTATATACTTCTTTTTGTAAATAAATACATATTATACATAGAAACACCCAGACCAAAGCAAATAAACATATTCATGCATACAAATATTTGCACTGAGCAGGAATCGAACCCGCGCGAATCGAACGTCGTAGCAGTCGAATGCACTACCGCCACGCCACAGAGACTGTCAACTTATAGGTCAAAATTTCTTTGATCCAGACTAAGTTCAGCGTCCGCCGTGATACTAAGCACTATTGTAAATATCCCGATTTGGCGCGCAGTCTGGCCTGCCGCCAATACATTCCTGTCTCCCTCATAGCTAGGATCACACCATGTGCGTGTCACTTACCGTTATTGATGTAATGTGAAAGTAATGTTATGTTCGATTTAGGGAGCTGGGAGAGTTGCGTAAACTCTAGTAAAATAGAGCTTAATATTTGATCAGATCAAGTTATAAAACACTAGCTGTAGCCCGCGCCTCTGCCCGCGTGGAAATGTGTTCCCGTTCCCGCTTCCTATGGGAACCTATTTCAGCCTATGTGTTATTCCAGACTATAATCTATCCCCGTACCGTATTTCAGTAAGATCCGTTCAGCCGTTAGAGATCAATTGAGTAAAAAAAACATCCAAACATCTTCACAAACTTTCACATTTATAATATTAGTAGGATAGGATAAAAAATAATTATTTTACAAGTGAGCTCAAAAAACTTACAGTTAGGCGCGCGAGTTAAATGCAGTCGATGCCGAACATTTACTCTACTAGTTTTGAATTCAATTCGCTCACGGATTGCGGAAATCCAGCCTAAAATCTTTCCAAATGATAAATGAATACATTTTAACTTCAGTAGCTCGTACCCTTAACATAGGAATAAAACATGCATTAATAAAGCATACAACACATTATCCAACTTTATACAAAAAAAACTCAAGTAGGTATATGAAAGTAAATATAAATATAATATATCTTCTCATTTCGAATTTTCTGACTGAACGAACTGAACTGAACGTTTTTATAGTAGATCATCTCGACGAGGCGCGATTTGTGCACATTTTTATTTAATGCAATTAGGCTGAGTCTACATTGAACAGCTATTTGTGAACCGAGAAAGAGAAATGAGATAAACATGAAGATAAATAGCGCCAATTTCGCGATTACGTAGCTACATTATTTACTTATATGCTTCAAAGCAACATACATATTTTGAAGCGCTTACTAAAAGTAGAAGTTAAAAAAATTAAAAGCCCGACTGCGTAAAATAAAATTGAAGAGAAACAAAGATAAAAAAGACGAATCGATTAACTAAAGCATCATAAAAAGCGGCCCATCGACTTCATCGTTTCATTAAAGTTAATCCTGTTGCATAAAAAAACACTATTTGTGATCTTCGGTATACAATTTTCCATAAAAGTACCTAAATATAAAAGGCTGTGTTTAAATAGCTGGTTAATGCAAGTCGCATCGCCCGCTACTGAAGCCTCAATCTTGCGGTGTAATTACGATAGAGTTATGTATTATATTAACAGTAAATTAAATGTAGAATGTGTCCATTTCATATTCCGGTCCACGAAACCGTACAGATTAACTTGTAATTTCGTATTGTGGTATTTATTAACTATGGAACGCGAGCCACGCAAGTTCATACGATCAAACATTCATGTTGCTAATCCATGCACTCGTGTGTGTCGACTTTTATGTTGTTTTCAAATCGATTTATCTAATTATCGATATATCGATGTGGATACGGTATTTACTTAGTATGGGTGTGTTGGCGCATAAATGCACTTGCTAGCGCACCAGAGCAGCGTCCAATACTAATGTATTAATCCTTGAAGTGGGGTGTGAAATCTCTCGTGGCCGTCAAACTGGGAACCACCATTTTAGCTGAAATTGCCATCTGAAACTTATTTAAATCGATAGTAAAATTCATCCACTCCGTCCCAGCTATATTTCTCAGGTCAACCCTTCGTCATCCGAATCGTATTCCCCACTCTAGGACTCGTTTATGGCCATGTGCTATAGCTTGCCAAATTCATACGTGACACCCGCATGGTTCGCGCGGGATAAGGGACGCATGGCAGGGGTGGTGGTAATACCAAACACGCACGAACTTGCCAAGCTATAGCAATATTGATAACTTTGGTTCTTTGTTGATTGACCTCATTTCGAAATATAACTCCAAGCTTAGCTCGCTCCATATTGCGCTGTGTGACTTTTGGTTTGCGTACCTACTAGCCTTATGTCATAACAGGCAGGACGCACTCATGCTACTTATTCGCAGGAGATGGTAAACGGACCACGAGCTATGTCGATGTATGGGTGCAACAGCTCTCCAATAGGAACGTTGAGTTTAATTCCTTCATCCATTTCTGTGCGCGAGTCAGACTCGCACTTGACCGGATTTCTTTCATACTCTAAGGCTCTGTAAGATATCAAATAAAGAAACAATCCAACTTATGGTAAGCCATTATCATAAACTAAGGGCGCTTGCAATACGAGGGTTATTGCTCACGTTTTGCCAACTTTTTTCACAAATATTGTAGTTTTTTATCACTAAATTGGAAGTTTGCCCAATATACCTGTGTAAGCTCGTAACTTGTCTGCCGTTTAATTCATCTTTGGCAATGGAATCGGCAAATATTTTTTATACTATGAATAATATATAAGATGCAGAAGAAGCTATTTTTGAAAGTATTTGATTAGGAGTTTGCCACAGGAATGTCGAAATTAAATCTAGTGGAAATCACACAGTGATTGTCAAACTTCGGGCCAAACTTAGATATTTTTGTTGCAGTATTTTTATTCAAAATTACAGACCTTAGGCTTTATGCATATTATTCGACGCGTCTTTATATATTGAGCAATAAATATGAAGAAAATGAAATCAAATCAAACGTCTTCGACGTTAAAAACACAAAAATGATTTTTAGGGACATTTTGTATGGTAGGGTACCCTAAACCTTGAACGTACAAACCCCAAAATCTAATCAGTTCTTCCCATTAACCAAACAAGATGATTGGCGAAAGAATTTTTTAAATCGGATAAGTGGTTCTTCAGTTATTGCGTAAACAGACATCCAGACCGACACAAAAATTTTTTTTGCTTAATTAGACTTAGAATCATGCGAAACGTCGAGAAAGGTGATAAAAAGTGGGTGTAAGATTTTGATATTTTTTGCGTGATTTTAAGACTTCGGTGTCCACCTGGTTGGTGGTCCGAAGTAATACATGGGCATCTCCTGTTGCATAAGATCGAAAACAACAAAATATGACAGAGGCTTGTCCGTTGTTGGGCAGGCGTACTAGCTTGGTAGCTATTACCTGGTGGTGAGATAGACTTCGGCCTCAAAGATTAGAATAGAATCCCATACACTCATGCGAAGGTAATCCCTTCGGGGACATACAAACGTATGTAACGTTGAACAGATGATCCAACAAAGTTCATTGTTTAAAATATCGATTGTACTACGAAATGTTAATAATTATAAACGACTCCTACAAAGACGACTTTCAGTGTCTCCATATTGGTTGAATAATTACATCATCCGATAAATAATAGTGCAGTTATTGAACTTCATTCAAATGTCACCGTTCGAAAAGTTCTCGAATAATAAACCGTTCAGTAGATCAAAGATGTTATTCAGGCGAATGGAATGGGGGAATTTCCATGAAAACATTCCCAAATGGGCCCGCCTGAAGCCCGTTAACCGTCAATGTCTAGCCGTTAGCAAATAAACTGTAGTATTGACTTAGATAGGTCTTGCCAATTCTCCAGTCAACTCGTAATCGACCTTAATAGAACTGTGCACAGATAAATTAATTGTGTAATAGTGGTATTTCAAGTACAATATAAGGAGCATTTTATGTCTTTTCACGGGTGTCCTAGAACACAATAAAACCCTATTAGGCCTTGATTACACTTCGCTGGGAGCCTGCAGAGATTCTGTCTTCAACATCGAAATCATTTACAAGCAGTGTTAGAAAGTAGGTAAGCCATGCTTTTCCCACCAGAGTAAACCTCAATATCGTCGTTAAATAACAATAATTCGAACTATCCATCGAATAAAGATACTTTTGTAAAATCACTACAGAACAACAATTTAACAAACCTGCTGTAAATTTATTTTTTATCTTCTAGAGAAATTATCCTTTAACAAAAACATTTAAAGCATTATTAAGTATGGTATGTGTAATATTAGCGATAAAATACAGAAAAATGATTTTAGTTCATAATCCCATGTAACTTTATTCTATGCTCATGATCATGTTATGCTGTATTTGAATGGTTGGTGAACTACCGGAGGTCTTCCCTTCCCTTCTGTACTTTTCTTAAGGGGCAAGTTTGTGGCACTTGTAGTGTTGCAAGCGTTCATATATGCGGAGATAGCTGCTTACCGTGAGATCGTGTGCGTATTTCTCAATTGTATATTCTCTTTGTATAAAAAAATGTAACATATGTTCCTATTAACTCATATTGTGTTAGAGCTTATACATACAGTACTGGCTTGACTTCGTAAGGGAAGACTGAAGTGGTCCTACTGCCAGGAATGCCGACGGCATTGCGAAGTCAAGGAGTAAAAGTTGGCAAGCGGACCCCGAGCTCCGAGGATGAGTGATGATGATGATGATGAATATGAATGCTTTTTTATCATATTATTAACGTATACTAAGACAACCCTTGGTGCCTTGCTAGCCAACCTACACGCGTGTTTCATCTACGAGGGCAACGGAAGGTCTCAAGGAGGGAATGTACAAACGGAAAGAAAGAAATATTGGAGAAAAGAGAGCGGAAAAAATATTGTTACTAAATACGTCTGCTAAGATTAGGCAGATGAATTTATCACGCGCGCATAGTTACCAACGAAGACAATACTCAAAAGGAAATAATTATGTACTATGAAATGGAAACTTCTCTGTTTGTGAAAACAGCCGGCCTATTCAAACTGTATTAGTACACTGGCTGAGCCCTATATTGTCTATAGATATCCTATAATAATAGATTCACAATCAGTTTTCAATAAACGATCTTGTATCCAAATTAAACTGCTATCTGTAACTCTAGTTGCAATTTCCTGCTGTCTAGATATACAGGTGTACATAGTAAGCCGGCTTGTTGGTCAATATTGCGGTTTGATGTGCGACGTCATAGGTGCGCGCGCATCCGACCGCATGACCTTTACGAGAATGATAACTGATACTGGCGTGTAGCTTTTAGAGTCTTCAATGGATTATTGCTTTATTGGTACACTGCATAATGTCATTATTTACTTCATTTTACTACATTCCATATAAATTACAAATATTTTTAATAAATAATATATTTTAAAAAAAACCGGCATCGGGTACAGGGCACAAGCTACCGGTGGTTAGGGCTCCAGAGAGAAGAATCTCCTCACAATACGTGCGAGTGTCAAGGAGTAACTCAATGAAATATCAAGTACCTAACCCAACTGCCTAACGCGAACCTCTTGAAATATTGATCGAGGATTTTGACAATCAGTCCGTGAACCGATAAGACTATCGGAACAATAATTGCCCAATTCCCACTCCGACATTCGATGTGTAGTGTGGAAGTCTTTGGTAACGATTCCTGAAAGAGTAGGTAGGGATTATACACCTACATACTTTTATTTATTTATTTATAGTTTCAGCTATTTCATTAGTCCCACGCCCCATGACGTAATAATGTGAGGTCCTATTTCTGTAGATTAACACGTTTCCGGACTCCGTACTGCAACTAAAAATGTCTCAAAGAATCCAAAGGCCACTGAGGGCCCTCCTTATTCACCATCGCAACTTAAGAATATTTTTTATTGTATTAATCAAGTAAAATGTACCAAAAGCCACAGAAGTTTTAATTTAGTTACTAGTTAAGTTTAAGTGGAAGTAGTGAAATAACAATGTTTCGGGACGTAATTAACATTTTAAACTACTTAAAGCAGGTTCTCTCTTTAAGTTCAGCGATAATTCTTTGCTACATTGTAATTTTGTGAAAAAGAAGGTAGTGGGTCAGGGGTGGTCCGTGGTCCCACATAAATTCAGGGTCTGATGATGGACAACTTAAATGCCAGTGCGTATGTCTTTTGCGTTACACTCATTCCCAGTAGAATGAATTGTCAGCATAATAAAATATAATGGACAGCTGGAGACGTTCACTAGCTGCGATACTGCAGCAATCGGGCTGATCTGATGCATGAAAGAGTAACTCAAGACATAATACGATGGCGAAGTACTGTGGACACCCTCTGACTCAACTATGGGCAATACGACTTTAGTACAGGTCAATAATAAAATGTGATTGATGTGTCCTAGATTAGTAAGTATTAACTAATATATTGCTTCTGTATATTTATCTACTCGTACTTTACAATAAAAAGTGAGTATACATTGTGTTCATATACATTGATGTCTATATTACCAAAAGCCATCACTCCGCTCAAGATTCTATCCTAGATTCATTAGTTATGCTCAACATTATTCAATGGAATCCGTCGTTATCTCAGGATCCAACTAAGAAAATAAAAAAATATTTTCCTTCCCGTTTGTTGAAGAATCTACAAGTTCAAAACCCTGCTTAAGATATGATTCTATTACTTATCTGTATTTTTATTATTTAGTAATTATTTAATACAGACTGCTCTCTGTACCGGCATAAATACACAAGTTTATTCATAGCTACATACGTTGCGCACAACCGTCTTCAATTGAATAATTGTATCTGTATCAAATAGGTCGGTGGGGAGTCAGACAATCATGCCACAACATTACCATATATCTATTTTGTTAATATTGACTAAGACAAGCTCTGTATCTACCAAATAATACTAATTATAATACTGATATTATTATTTCCTGCCAAACATTACGATATATTTTTTTATCAACTCATTAGTTGCTCTTTATTAGATACAAAGGAAATATTATTTCAAACACATATTCTACTGTTTATTCTACTTCATCGGAAACCATAAATAAGTTTTTAAAGGAAATGATGGTGGTAGAAATTTGTTCGACCGGGTGGGTACCACCGTGCACGATTGCGAAAAACCCGCCATAGTAATCCAATTTCGGTTTGATTGCGTTCAGGGGTCAGCAAGTGCATAGCCGGGTAGGGGGATTGTGGTCGCAGCACTAGTGGGACCGGTGGGTGTCACGCGGTGCTGCGACGACAATCCTCTTCTGATGAGGCCGTCAAGCTGAGTGCCACCATTGTTAACATGGTACGTGTATGTAATGGTGACCCTCTTTCCTAAGACTTTACCTTCAGCTTACCAACAGGCGAGGTGAAGTCAAATTGACGTGTCCTAAATATAAAAAAAAATAGTTTTATACTTTAGGTTTATACTTTTTACTTACACGACTTTGAATTTTGGATGTAATGTGTGCACACTTTTAGATAGGTTGGAAGTTTGTGGTTGTGGTTTCATGCAAGATGCGAACAACAGAACATTGCATTCGCATATAATTATAATTTACAGCTTTATGTTGTACTCTTGGAACTACATATTACTTCGGGCCACCAACCAGGTGGACACCAAAGTCTTAAAAACACGCAAAAAAAATCAAAATCTTACACCCACTTTTTATCACTTTTCTCGACCTGTCTGTTGGTCTGGATGTCTGGATGTCTGTTTACGCAATAACTCAAGAACCACTTATCCGATTTAAAAAATTCTATCGCCAATCGTCTTGTTTGATTAATGGGAAGAACTGATTAGATTTTGGGGTTTGTACGTTCAAGGTTTCGGGTACCTTTTTTTTTTTTTTTTTTTTTTTTTTTTTATCGTGCGGAAATCCCTTCGGATACCCCCCGCCGGCCAGCGGGGCGGTTATGTCGGGCTTGCACCGACTAAAACCGCACGCCGTCTCGGGTCTTCAGACGCCGGGGTGCAAGGTTACCCATAGAGCATATCCCTCGCACCCCGGCTGACCCTGGGCCATCTCACCACTAACAGCATCGCTCATCCTGTCTCCTCTGAAAGCAGAGGAGTACGGAGAGCGATGTGTTCCCGCCACGTTGGGTATTGGCCGACGATCAATGCCAACCCTATGAAGGGGTGAAGGGGAAGTCATTGACCGCCGCCCAGGGTGTACCGGCCGCTCCGATTCCCTTCCCCCCGGACTGCAGCGGGATCGGAATCGGAGCGACACTCGAGGAGGTTACCCAACACACACCCATACAAATTGTCCCTAAAAAACTTTTACAAGTGAGTTTCTTTCGAGTTATCAGAGTAACGCGTATTTGACTTTGACATTTGAGTGACAATGACAATACGTATATTGTATATTTACATAAAACAACCCTGAAAGAAACTGAAATATAAAATATTTTTTTTGTGTTTTTGACGTCGAAGACGTTTGATGATGATTTCATTTTCTTCATATTTATTGCTCAATATATAAAGACGCGCCGAATAATATGCATAAAGCCTAAGGTCTGTAATTTTGAATAAAAATACTGCAACAAAAATATCTAAGTTTGGCCCGAAGTTTGACAATCACAGTGTGATTTCCGCCCCACTAGATTTTAATTAGTAATTTATGTTTATGTGCATACTAGCTGTTGCCCGCGACTTTGTCCTTGGAATACAAGTTATGTTTACTTCAGCAGTTTCAAACCAAACATGTCGCTTGTTTAATAATAAACTGCAACAATTCAAAAAACATGTTTTTTGGGAAAACGCGTTTAAAGTTTCGCAACAAAGACTTGTTCACGAAATTCTTTATTATTTATAATATTAGACACAATTGAGGAATAGTGTCAAGCTAATATTATAGTCGATGAACTAACCTTTCAAATGAGATATAATAATTAATTGCTATTCATTATAAATTTAAAGATACAGGATTTTTAAAATGACATTAGTGACTTAGATCGTTTTATGATAAAAAATCAATGTAGTATTCAAAATATCATACAACTTAAAACTTATTAATGCATTTTTTTATTAATGTTATTTATTAAAACTTTATTTATTAGGGAATAATGCTTTTTTATTTTCTAAAAAGATAAAAATGTTAAATCTATTTTTGAATGAACTTGTTTAACATTAAATGAATTCTCCATTATAGATAATAATACAGTTTAATTGAAATTTAACACAGTCAATAAAAACCAGCTTGACAGCCAGTGTACAACTAAAACCTAAGGGAAACCCATGACAGTTTACCCTTAATTCAGTCTCAATATAAAATTCTTACTAAATAATAAAATTTCAAAGAAAATACAACATCAGTTAAAGTAACATGACACAAAATTATAAACAAAAAATTCAAACCGTTCTACAAAGTTATTTTAAAAATCTTATAAGTACCTACTATCACAATTCAATCATTATTATCATTGGCATAAAATGAGATCAGTCCAAAGCAAAAGAGTATTAATGCACGAAGAAGTGGACTATCTTAGTAGGCTACTTAATATGCATATTTTTACAATATTGAGTTGTAAAAATTGGCATAATAAGCAGGGATTAACCCTTTGGTGAGTTCTTTCAAATCCTTCTTCTTATTGTCACTTAATGTTTGATTTTCTGTGTATGGGAATTTCACTCTCTAGCTTCATTTTCTTTCGTTTATTTCTAACGTCTACTTCTATAAAGGATTGATCCTCATATGAATTTTTATAATAAAATGAAAAAGGATTTCCTTTTATCATTTTTATTTCATTCCAGTTTACTGGTTTCCCGTTAATATCTACACTGAAATTGTATCCCCAATCTTCTTGAAGTTCTTTAATATTGACAAATGAATCATATAAGTAAATTCATGTACATTTATGGCTGGTTTACTTTTTTTGCAGATTTAATTAAAGCTATATACTGATCAGGTGTATAAATAGGACCTCCTTTCAAATTCTTTTTAATTTCTTTTTCAATGAGACTATGCACACTGTCCGCCTCATTCTGAGTGTGACCTCTTATAAGAAATTTATGAGTAATGCTGGAAATATTTAAAGTTTGTACAGCATATAAATATAAAGTAGCTATAAATTTATTTTTATTCTGTCCACAACAGTTATCCGAATAAAAAATTATATTATTTTCTTCTTCACCATTATCTACTGTACCGATTATCTTTAAATAGTCCCATACACAAGAGCCTATTTCTATTGCTCCTCTTTTAGCATTAAACTCTGTCCAAAAGTAACAGTGGACGTTATCGTATGCACTCTTGCAAATTTTATTGTTAAGTTCTGTCAAAGTCAAATTATAACTGTTTAATTTAGATTTATAGTAGAATGCCGATGTTTCTCCTCTAGGACAAGGCAAAACAGCTTCCAAGTCGTAAACTAGAACTTTATTATTGACGTCTGCATTTCCCCTATCATTTAATTTTTCGGTCCTACTTAACTCTTTTTCTTTTAAATGTGTTCTATACTTATCTTCTATGAGCAATTTTTGGTTATCATCGGAATTTTGGTAACTGACACACAGGTCGCATTGATCTTTTTTTGGACGATGGAAACTTAGGTTAAATTCGCCATTGAAAATCTTGTAATAAGTTATGTAATGTCCGGTCTCTTTGTTCTCTTTTATCTGTGTGTTTGCAAAATCTGTGTAAAGGTCTTTAATTGTTTTGCTACCATCTATATATTCTTTACCGGTTTGAGACCTGGTGTAATGCGATTCCATGCGAGGTATAGAATCAATATGTTTTTTTTATATCCGCCACCAATTCAGCACTTAATGTTTTATTATTGCCATGTTTTCCACGTCTTTCTTCATTTATATCTGCAAGTATCTGAAAATATTAAGTAGGTAGGTAGTTATGTAATTAATGATAACAAAATTAGGTAAAACATTATTTTAGCAAAGCAAAAAATTAGAATTATTAATATTAATATTAATATTATTATTAATTAAAAACAAACGGAGAACAGTCGGGAGTGGCAATTGATGAAAGATGGTTAAGAGTAATAAGTTTAGTTGCCGCGTCAAAAGTTGACGGAGCAGAGAAGTGTAGGTTAAGGGAATTTAAATCAATAGTATTAGAAATCGCACTTTGCCGAGATTTACCGACTCCCAGTGACCTTAGAAACTTCCAGACGTGAGCTGGATCACCGTTTTCAACTGAATTATGGATATGTTGGCGTTGAGCATTCCTACACACCTTACTACAGTGATTTCGAATTACTACGTATTTCTCTCGATTCAATTCCGTGGGACGACTTTGGTACTTTGACTTGGCTGCAGCTTTTTTTGATATGAGCACTTTTATTTCATCAGTTAGCCAAGGTGATGGTGGATGTTTCACTTTGATGTTACGTATAGGTGCATGCAGATCGTACAATTTAGTCAAATTAGTTGTAAACAGTTCAACTTTTTCGTTTATACAACTTGAATTAATAAGTGAACCCCAATCAATGGCACTGGCGTCCCTGCGTAGGGAGCCGAGATCCATATCACGAAAATTGCGTTGCGAAAGTATTTTAGGTTTAGATTTAGGTGGGCGAAGTCGGTAAGATAGATACAACAAGTGGTGGTAGGAAAACTGAGTAGCAGAGCGTTGACCATACTTCACAACACGATTTGGAGAGGAGACAATCATGAGGTCAAGCAAAGAAGGCACACGATTTGGAAGGTGATGAGTAGCATTAGTAGGAATAATAGACAAATTATTAGATCCAATAATAGAGTGTAAGGTAGAAGAACGTGAGTCGTTTTTTAGCAGACAGGTGTTAAAGTCACCCATGATTATGCTTTGACTGTACGAAGGTACCAAGTTTTCTAAGATGAGTTCGAAGGAGGAGAAGTAGTTTATAGTAGATGAAGGACAGTAAAAGACACCTAGCAGAGTTTTAGAGTGAAGGAGCTCAATTTCAAGGAAGAGATGTTCCCCACAGACAGGCGGCTGTGGAGACATACTAATAACAGTAAATGGGATTTGCGTCCGTAAATATATGGCAACACCTCCGCCTTGACCAACCGCTCGATCGTTTCTGATAAGATTAAAGCCAGGTATAGAATATGGAGCAGTGGGTAGGCATGGGTGCAGCCATGACTCCGAGATAAGAATAGCGTGTATATGTGTACAGTCAAAAGTTGCCAGTATATCTGGGAAGTGAGCCGGAATGCTTTGTGCATTTATGTGGACTGCGTTAAAATTCCTGGGAACGTCAGAAAATTGAGACGCAAGAAATTCAGCAAGTGATGGACTCCTCTCAAAGCTTGCATCACTACTTATAGAATAATACTCGCTATCACTATCATTACTACAGTCGGAAAATGCCATTAAATTGATAAATGTTTACGCAGTGTTTCTATATAAAACCAAGATATAAATATTATAATACTAATTTGAATAATACAGCTACGTTAAGCTCCATCTGCCGGTGGCGAATAATACATTAAAATTGCAATTTAACACAAAAAATAACTATAGTAATAAACTTTAGTGAACAGAGAAAGAAGTACAGGAATAAACAGAAAAGATTCACGAGAAAGGGAAAATTATGCCATTAGTCCAGGTACATTTTTTCATCAATCATTAATTATAATAACAATTAATAAATCATTAATAATATTTATAATGCGTAACAACAGATTGACTAGCTGCAGATATGTCACATGTTGACACATGCAAATAGAACGCAACCATAGAAATCTATATCTATGAACGCAACTCATTCGACGCTGCCATTCTTCCGTCACTGTCATGTCAACGTCATGTCATGTCATATTATTTGTTGTTTACGGCTAAAACAAGTTACCAATGTGTGTATTTTATAGAAAAGTTTAAGTTAAATACCTTCGGGTGTAGAAAGTCAAGTTATTTATGATCCTTAGATAATTGGAGGTATAAAATGTAAACAGTGAGTTGTACCTGGACTGCATACTTGTATGAAAATATTGTAACTTCACTTTTTCACAGTCGCTGCTCGTTTGGATTTTGTTGCCTTCGGAGCGACAGTGTTAGACTTCGACTTCATTTCAGCAAGACTATTTAATTCAGCCAAGGACGCCACTCGATGCCTCACTTCGTCAGGACCGATAATATAAACGTTGCCGTCCTTGGTCCAGCTCTTAGTGATGCCGAAACGTTCTCGAGCGGCCATGAATACGTCGTGTCTGGATTTCGTCAAGAACTCCGACATAGTGATTCCCGAACCCTTGAGCTTGGTCTTATTCAGCCACAGTTTGTCCCGACTGCCCAAATCCTGCAGTTTAAATAATAGGGGTCTGGGTTTTTTGGAAGAAGTCGCGCGTCCCATCCTTTGGCAACGCCTTATACTGCAAGCTGAAAAATCTGCTAGGCCGAGCTGTTGGTTGATGATGTTTAACACTGTGTGCGTGGGATTTTCCTCGTTCACTTCGTCTACACCATGAAGCAAAAGGATTTTGCGGCGTCTCTGCATCTCCATCCCATCCACGGTAACTGCTAAGGCCTCAACTTGCCGCTGCAAGTTTTTTAGAACTTGAGTGACGAACACTCTAAAATCATTGAATTCAGCTGCTAAACTGGGAAGACTAGTAGATGCATTTGGAGTCTTTTGCAGTTTTGCCTCAAATTCCTCCATCCTCTTATTGATTGCACTGCTCATGACATCAATAGTGGCTTGCATAGTGTCCATGTTGTGGTTGAAAATAATTTTGTGAAGTTGAGTGAAAAGAGAGAAGATATTAAGAAAGGATATTATTGCTCCCGGCAGGTAGACACCTTAACTATTATTTGATAGCATAAAATTTACTTAAAATATATTATTATTTATTTTAATTAATGATATTTGTGGAGTATAAAATTTTCTGACTTCACTTTACAACTACCCACAATATATATGGGGTATATATTTCTCTAAAACCAACTCGTCTTCAGTAATATCATGATGTTGTAATTCCTGAAACAAAATATACCTACTATGCAACAATAAATAAAAACTTCAACGGACGTAGGTACCTGCATGGAATTTTGTATCCAATACTTACAAAATATTCATGCAAGTACGTCGCTAGTTTTGGTGGCTAGTTTTGGTTCCATGGTAGTCCATGGACTAATTTATTATACCTACCTAACTACTACTAGCCTACAACTACTAACATAACACAACCGCAATAATTATTATCCTTACAATGACGTGCTCGTCGTGCTGTTTAACAGTTTCTGACGAGTTTGAGGCTTCAGGTTCTAGAACCATGCTTAATATTCTGTGACTTCTATGTGACATACTCAATTTAGTAGAAAACTCTTGATTTTGATCAACCAAAATATGAATAACTATAAACAACGAAACAAACTTTGATATCTGAATTAAACAATAAAGTGCACCAATCCATAATGTTAAAATATATTCATTAAACATTTTGTAATAAATTGAACTATCTACTAATAATTTCGTATAATTCAATTTTTTTTTTAATAAAACGTAATAACATACTAAAGTTTTCAAAACTTTCCATTGGTTTTACACATAAAATGAATTAAACCTAAATCTCGTCATAGCAAACAATCAACGTTTCACAAGAAAACGAATCAAATCCAAATAGTTCAGTTTTTTACTCAAATAAAAGGAAATTATGCACTTACCTGTTTATAATAAAATGAACTATTTAGCAATATGTCGCACACACTCACGTCACTTCTTCAACGTTGTCGGCGCAACACTAAATTGTGTCATTTTTTTAAAAACTGATTGGTTGCATTCGGCAAAAATAAAGAGACGGAACATCTTTTATCTCGCTTCCTGGGGTCCGAATGCGACGGGAGTTGAATTGTGCCTATTCTTAACGTGGAGATAATTCGTTTTATGAATAAATATCGAAATCCTGTTTTTTTTAATTATTACGGTTTATTATTAAACAAGCGATGTATTAGGTTACCTATTTCATCGTTATATTTTCAATTATTTATATGTAACATCGAAATTAATTCTACCAGGTTCTCTAATATAGCGTGATGATATTTATTATCAAAGGTTGAGTCTTTAATCAACTATCTTTAAAATGTAGGTAACTCTGTAGTTTCAAGATTTCCTATTTTACTGCTCATCACCTGTTAGCTATACCACGATGATTTATAGTCCAAATGTTGACCATGTCCGAGTTCTATTGAACTGCAGAATTATGTGATGATCTGCTTTGTAATTATGAAGAAATGATCAATAATTGATTTGCTCTATTTTACCCTGCTGCTCCTATCACACTTATAATAGCGTGATGATATATAACTCAATTTATGACCATACCGTAGAAGAAAGTTCAAGCAAAACTTCACATGAATCTGTTCAGCGGTTTTCAAGTGATGGTCGGACATTGATAATAAAAAGCAGTTAAACAGGCAAATGTTCTAAAAATCACATTTATGGCATCGGTATCGTTCCTACAACACAAAGGATTTTTTTTTTAATATTCAATTTACAGTTTTCATCTCGTTACGATTTTATTATATGTATATATTTTAAACACAGGCTGATTTTATACAGGATGTCGTAGAACTAAATCAATGATGTACGTAAGTATAAATATTTAGATGAAATTTAATATTTGTTTTTTAAATATTCATTACCCCGTAATTACGCTACCAACGTGCATCTAGTCCTAAGATAAGCAGTTTAGCTTAGCCGCCACTGCATCTTAACACACAGCGCACACTCGTTTATCTCGTCTAGTCTCTTTGACCAATGAAATGAAACGTTTCGGTCACGTGGCCAGAGTTTTCTGCAAATCGATTGGTCGGAGAGACTCGACGATTTCCCGCCAGTCTAAGGTTGCTTGTAGGATTTCTATCATTACTGTTGGAACCCTCTCATTAAAGGCATTGAGTGTAACAACACACGGCAGGTTGTTTAAGAAAGATGATAGCCTCAACTACGCAGCTTCTATCACTGTTTGACATTTACCGAAATGATTATTAATTATTGATTTTTCTTCTACAGAGACACTCACCAAATCGACTTGCCGGCTTTTGGGCGTTATGCCACCGGTATCTTCTTCCTGGACAAGCTTCACCATCAGGAGATCGAGAAGAAATTCGGAGAACTAGCCGATAGTCTTGGTCTTAAGGTGCTATGCTGGCGCACTGTACCAACCAATAACTCTACCATAGGTAAGAAATGGTGGAAATTATAAACCTGATTTACTAAGTTACATGAGAATATTTACTTGAAATGTATTAAGTTTTCGTATCATGTCATCCATGTTTCATTAAGTCATATGAATGTGGGTATCAAAACTGGTAGAAATATTCTTCATTTAAAGACATTGTGAATTTAAATTAGAAAAAGTATATATTCAGGACTGGACCTGAAGCTGCGACAGCCTTCTAAGAGGAATACTCTTTTACCATAAAGAAAAGTTCTAAAAGCTCATTTGGTAGAGTATTACAATAGAAAAGCACTATCGCGAGGTCAAGTCCCATCCTGGACGATGGTTTTCCAAAAAAAATTGTAATGCTTCAGAAATTCACGTTGAAGATAAATCTTCAGTGATGATATTTTTGGGAATTGATTGAGTCATTATTTTAAGTACTGCCCTCGTAAATACGATACATGTACTCGTATATTGTAAAATTATTGAAAAATGCCTTTTCGGTTACATGAGTTGCAGTATTTAATTTCACCTAACCCTAATGTATACGTCAAAGCAAAAATCTTAAGCAAAAGGTCAAAAAGTTTGCGTATGTGCATTAACTGGCCAATCAAAAAGCCTATAAAAGGACTGATAAACTAATGAAGCGAGCCCCTTTGAGCCCGTGATTATTTTTATGTTTCTATGATTGGTTGATTGGTGCGCCTCCGCACTCGTAACTGCGCATTTAGAGTACATTCTCAAGATTTCTGCCCCTATCCTATACCTTTGTACTACCTATCACGTCGTAAATAAGATCATAAATATGACTTTAGTGCATTATTTGCAAAATCATCCAAGAACATCATCACTGTTCTACAAATCACACTTTTGATGTCCTGTAGTTCTATATTGGATCAATGTTAAAAATAGCAGTGCAGGGACTCGAATCTGCTATTTTATATTAAAGCAAGCCACTGCTTCCAATGACACTCTAAAAATGCTATTTAGTTTTAGGCTTTATGGTTATGATTTTAAAGTTTAAAATTAAATGGCATTTTGTAGAGTGAGTGCAAAAGTGTAATGAACTCTCTTCATTTAATTTTAGGCTAACTGTATACTGATAAAATCTAAAATATAATAGCATTTTTAAGTATGACTGGTTTACTTTAACATAAATTAGTAGAATCGAGGCCCGGATTTAGTGTTGGTTAGATATTGCAAGCCGTCCGTCCCAATTTGTCGCCAAACAGGTAGCACCAGCTTTCTGCGACTCCTGCTTTAGTCTACGTCAACTCTTATCAATAGATAGTCAACAAAAATAAATCGAGTTGTCCCAATTGAGGCTCGTTGCGTTTGAAACGCTTCGGTTAGATGGTGGTTACGTATTAAAAAAACTGGAGACGTTTTCTTTGCAAATCTGAAAATATGAATTGTGATAAAATATTGGGTCAATAAAGCATACAGGTGTACCTACCATATTTAAAGGTACTTATGGATACATCATTGTATGGACATTTGCAACGCCAGGAATTTCACGTACTGTTCCTGTTTAAACCTGTTAGCCCATATATCATAATTCAGTCCAATGCTGAATATTGGCTGTGGCCGAAATACTGTGAACAGTGAGTGGTTTTAAACCACCTTCAATCAACGGCACCCCTGGTTGTTTTTACCCAGGAATCCTTGTATACGGGTGTCACAAGACCACCATCTTGGAACTTTTTTTTCTTGAAAGGCCTTTGTTAGACCAGCGTCCACCTTTTTTTTTTTTCGTGCGGAAATCCCTTCGGGTGCCGGGGTGTAAGGTTACCCATAGAGCATATCCCTCGCACCCCGACTGACCCTGGGCCATCTCCGGTTTCGAGATGGCCCCTTACTTGCTCTCCACTGTGCCATCTGCTAATCAGAGGGACACGTGGAAAGCTTCCGAACAGCCCTCAACAGGGCCGTCCTCGCCTCGGTCGGAGTTGGCCGTAGGTGGCAGCGTCTCTCCCGCCCTAGGAGAGAGGCGCTGCTGTCTCCGTTGCCCAGGGTGCACCGCGTGGAGGTCCCCAACCAAGCCCCTCTCCCCAACCAAGCACCCCTCCCCAACCAAGCATCCCAGACCAGCGTCCACCTATAGCTAACTATTACACTATATATTTCATTCAAACATTGATCAAGTATAGTCTGATCGTACTATCATCAGTATGATAAATACGAGTAATGTTATGTTTGGGAAATGGGAACCATAAATTTATGTAAACCATCTTTGAAAATTTGATTTGCTGAAGACCTTTTTATTCATACACTTCATATTTACAGGTAATCCTAGAAATGACGTCAAGTCCGAAACAGTAATAGGTGAACAAAGTCAAAATAATTGTCGGCAAAATATATAAAAAGATCGTGTAATACATTTTTTTTTTCAGTATAGTGAAACCTAGGCAAATTTTGACTTGTTCCATTATCTGATTCCGACATAACGTCCACTTGGGACATTCAGACTCAGACATGTTCAGATTAAGATTATATAATACAGTGTTCTGATAAATCAACTGCACCATATATTCAATTTGTAAAGATTCTGGAAACGATAAAAAGGTCTTCAGCTGAAGAAAGCAGCATTAGACTGATTGGACATTATCATTTATATTGTTTTTACAATCATTCAGGCTGTGTTTCTTTCACTCACATAGTATATATATTTTGTCTCGTTCGATATAAGAAGAGTTACGGCGTTGCGATTTTTGTTTGCGACTATCATTGCAGGTCGTACACGTAGTAAAGTCGGGTCGTTAATACGCGGCTGACGCGGTCATGCGATGCTTGACCAAATGGTTTGTTCGATTTGACATCAGATTCTGGTGGTACTGAGCGTAATGGAATCTTTTAAATCGTGGTAGTTGAAATTTCTAGTGCCTTCGATATATCTAAGAGCAAATATACTGATGAAGGTGTTGAGTGAATATACAAGTATAGAGACGAAATGTATCAGCTATACCAAGTCGGCAACCGGGACCTTATTTTCATAAAAATGATGAAAGTTGATACCGGACTTAAATATCTCCAAGAAGCACGAAAAGAAGTAAAAAAGTTAACCTACAATGCCATAATGTTGCTTATGACAAATGAATATATTAAATTTTTTTAGCACAGAAAATTTGTGGTATAGATTTGTCCTTTTGTGAAATTTTGTCATGATTCCAATACGCTTAGTAAGTTTTAATATTAGACGAGTATCTACTACATTAGCATTTCAAATATCTTTCTCAACTGCAGTCCATAAGCATACACGTATAGAGTGTACCATTTAACTTCCATGGAATGCAATTACTTTTTGCAATGCAAATGTGTAGATACTTCTGACCATCATACTTGTAAACGTCAAAGATTTTTCTTTGCTCTTTGTGCCTTTCTTATAAACGATTTTGTTATATCATTACAATTATATTTTAACTCAAGATCCACAAATTATTGTCTAGAAATTAACAGTTTATAAATATATTAACTTTTTGCTGAATCTTGAGTCTGCAAGTCATATTTTTTGAGCCAGTCATGGTCATTAAACAGCGCTTAAACAGTTATTTTCACCTTCAAGCATTCGAATGGTCAGAAATGTCGCCATCTGTTCAGTATACATAACACTACATTCATATAATATGACATTTGTAGACCCAATTCGATACACAATTAAACTTCTAATAGTTATGTCCCCTCTACTTATAAACGTTGTACAACCAACCATTGAAATGGTACATAGAAACTAAATTAAAAACATAAACAGCGTTTATAGGTAAAGCTGTTAGTAATTATGGTTTAAACACACTTCCCTTGATGAAGTTAGTAATGGGCTATTTTGGCTCGCTTCCAGGTCAGGTGGCTCGTAACTCGGAGCCATATATGCGTCAAGTGTTTGTTACCGGCGATACCGACGACGAACAACTAGCCAGGCAGGTAAGACCAAGAGGGAACGACCACACGCCGGTACCACAGAGAGTATGAACTCGCAACGCACATACCAAGTTGGGATTTCATTCTCTATCAATGTTAGTTAGAAGGTTTAGATGTAAGGAACTGTTATAGGTGTTTTTTCAGATCGTCGCGTGAGCCGCCGTCCGGAGCATCCGCTTCCTGTGAAACGTAAATTATACACTCCCTAATACATATACCCAACGGGATTTTTGTGGTAGAAAGTTAGTTGAAACAGTAAATTCTTAGGTCGAATATGTATATTGTACTGACGAGCTGTCTTCTTACCACAAGAATCCCCGCAGACTTGAGTGTTTTCAGGATCTGGAGTGTGTGTCCGTGCTTTCAGATCTTTGTGCTGCGCAAACGCGCGTCACATGAATTGGTGGTCCCTGGAGCGAGGTTCTATATCTGCAGTCTTTCACTCAAGACTGTGATTTATAAAGGACTATTGACTTCTAATCAATTATGGGTAAGTTATTATCATGCTAAGGTGGTTTTGCACTTGGAACGAATTAGTACTGAGCGAAAGACACACCAAGTATATAAGGCAGATGTAAGTGGGCAGGCAAGCCGGAGTCGACCTCGCAGGACATACACTGATCAAATTTATGAGTTATTGAAAAAAGGGCAGGTCAAAAGCACTCGAAACCGGCGGGCTTGCATGAAAGATTTAATGACAGTAAAGGAAGCTCGTGAAGTATGTAAGGACAGAAGCAGATAGCGGGCAGTTGTCTCTACCTACCCCGGAGGGAAAAAGGCGTGAATATATGTATGTTATTATCAAATATCCAATTGATTTTTTACGCGAGTCTTCCTTTTGCAGCTTATCTTAGTCAGACGAGCTGTAAAAAATATTCAAACTATAGTTTTTAATGTTAACAGATCACATCACATGTAGTATTCATGAATGAATTGCATTTAAAAATTTCGTTTTCTTATGTTCATCGTACTGCACTCAATAAGTTTCAGCTTGTTATCATTCGCGATGTGTGTATGTAAGTGACGAATGGACTCATTACTCATTTTAAATAACTATCCTTCAGGAATACTTCAAGGATCTGTGCAACCCGGCGTTCACAACGTACCTGGCACTGGTACACACCAGATTCTCAACGAATACCTTCCCGAGCTGGGAGCGAGCACATCCGTTGAGGTTAGTTCCACATACGAGTACATACTGCCACGTCCGTTCCTAAATGGGGTAGATATGGTTGCCTGTAAAAGATTGCCTCAGAGCGATTAGGCGGCCAATTGTATGTACCACAGATTGTATTTCGGATTCGTGTTTTTAATGTCCTTGGTGGACAATAATATTTTAAAAATTTTAGGTTAAAATAATTATTAAATTTAAAATACATATAAATTATATTTTTAAATACATTGTATATAAAAAAAATAGTGGCCCTACGGCATCGGGTACAGGGACCAAGCTACCGGTGGTTAGGGCTCCAGAGAGAGGAATCTCCTCACATTACGTGCCGTGTCGAGGAGGAGCACTGCCTTCTGCATCAAGCCCTTGACCCAACTGCCTAACGCGAGCCTCTTGAGATGTTGATCGAGGCTCTTGGCAATCAGTCCGTGAACCGATACAACTCTCGGAACAATAATTGTAGAATCCACACTCCACATGTCGACAACCTCGTAAGCCAATTTCAAACATTTTCTTTTTTTTCTTTTTCGGCTTTCACAAGATTCTCGTCATGTGGAATGGTGATACAGACCACTTCTTTCCACTTGCTAAGATCCTCGTGTCTACATATTTTGCTTCTTTTAAGGCTTCGGGACACAATGGAATATTTTTTATTGTTTTTACTCACCCACTTTTCCACCATTTCCACCACCAGTCATAATAAATTACAAATTGTTACCCGCTGCGGAAACCGTTGAAATCGGTCGTCAAAATCGATGCAGTGTTTTTTGTGCAATGCTTGTACAAACAGACATAATTTTACAGCTTAAACCATGTTTATGGTTTCAGAGTGCTTGCGCACAATGGCGAGATAAATACTTTGCGAGGTAATGTGAATCTGATGAAGGCTCGGGAAGGTGTCATGAAGAGCGACATTTTTGGAGATGGTAAGATATTATTATTTAATTAAAACTTTTATTGTGTTCGTAAGTCTGGGTACACCTACTGCACACGGCGCGACACGTAGATACAGCATGTGTGGCTCTCACACACTAGTAATACACTAGCATTCCATTAAAAAAAACCCTATAACCTGAGTTAACTCGACCATACAAAAGAAATTTGATGCTAAGGTCAAAACTTGAGAATGGTTCATTCTATTTGGCTGACTTATTTATTGGTCTCGCCATGTATGTATATATATATATGAATATATGTCGCCATCTGATTAAATTAATTGGATATACTACGCTTTCATTGAACGCCGGCGTCAAATCAAATAACTGAAGAATTACTAACAACGTCATTGAGCGTCACGCCTCTTCAGATGACTGAACGTTATGTAGTTATTTAGTTAAAATGGACTGACTAATGGATTGCTTGCTTACTTATGCGGAGAAAAGAATAGAAGCATGACGAAAAAACTATTTTAAAATCTGTAATCTATTTTTCCCAGATCTGAAGAAACTGTATCCAGTTGTGGAACCAAATCTCTCAGATTCTGGATCCGCTGACTGCGTCCTTGAGTTCCTCTTGCACTGCGGGCAGCGTTCCCTCCCTGAGGCCGTCATGACCATGGTACCCGAAGCGTGGCAGAATGACGTCACCATGCCAAAGGAGAAGAGGGACTACTACCAGTGGGCCTCATCTGGCATGGAACCATGGGATGGACCTGCGCTAATCTCTTTTACCGACGGACGTTATATTGGTGAGTAAACTTTGTGCAACTGGAGTTGCATCTGAGGCTTTCTCGTGCGCTCCGCTTACTCCTCATTTAGATTTGGATTATGCGGGTTTTATGGGAGCGACTGACGTCTGACCAGCTGACCATCGAACTCCAATCGAATTTTCTAGATTATCACTACTATTAAGACTTGTACGGACTAACCGTTCAAATTTACGCGTAATCCAGGTATTTTGACTACTCGTTCAGGTATATTCGCGTACAGGGCATTGTGCATTGCTGGATTACGAACGCGTAGTCGAGAGTCGGCCAGCCAGTATCCGCCATAGAGCTGACTGGCGGCGACTCGCCGCGAGGCGGGAGTAACACGCGCGCTCAAATTGTATACGCGTACAATATATACGGACTAAATTGTTCCTGTGAACGCGTAACTGACTACGCGTACATTGGAACGCTCACCCCGTACAAGGCTTCAGATACTTTGAGCCGCCGCTTTACAACACTTAAATAATTCTTATTATATTTCCAGGTGCCATATTGGACAGGAATGGTCTCCGTCCGTCTCGCTTCTACGTGACCAATGAGAACATTCTCGTAATGGCGTCCGAAGTAGGCGTTTACGATGTTGACCCGGAAAAGGTTATTCATAAGGTAAGCTTTTTTTCCGGATGATAGTTATGAATGGTTGAAATTTGGTATCTATTTGTAAAATATTATCTTGTTTTACATTAAAATAGGTGGTTGATCTATGCTTTGCCTAGCATGAGTCGGTCGGCCTAACCGGAATATTGCCACTCTCTAACCTCATATCGACTTTTAGTCCCAGTACTTTTTTTCGTGCGGAAATCCCTTCGGATCCCCCCCCCCCTCCGCCGGCCAGCAGGGGCGGTTACGTCGGGCTTGAACCGACTAAAACCGCACGCCTTCTCGGGTCTACAGACGGGTGTAAGGTTGCCCTTAAAGCATATCCCTCGCACCCTTACTGACCCTGGACCATCTCCGGTTTCGAGATGGCCCCCTCAGGTTTGGGAACCACGGTGTCCCCGTCTTGCCCCGGTTTGGGGGAGGGGCGCTAGTCGTCCCACCGTCCCGGCCTGCTTCTGCTGGGGTGACAGGTGGTCTAACCTGTCACCCCCAGGCCTGCGCTCATGGAGGACGGAGGTCGTTAAGCGAGTCGTTAGGCCCAGTACCTATGCTGTGTCGTACGATTTCTAATAGTGTCAGAGGTCTTACTTCCTTTCCTACTTCACCCTTACCCCCCTCCTCCGGTCTACTTCTCTGCTGATGGTAACGTACGAGTGAGATTTCTGTTGTTGGTGGCATTTATAGGCCATGATGACTGCTGGCAAACTAAGAAATACAATAATTAGGTTTTCAAGTTCGGCAGTCCATAGGCCGCGGTAAGCTCTTCTCATCAGGTTGCCCGTATGCTTGTCTGCTACCTAAGTTGTACAAAAAGATGACTTAGACTATTTATACTGTTGATTGATGGCGCTTGGTGGAACTTGCTACACGTATTGAAATAAATGTCATGTTGTGTACTTTTCCATTATTATATTTAACAAGCTGACCCGGCAGACTTCGTACTGCCTCAATCGGTAACAACTTCCATATTTATTCACCTTTTAAACCTTCTCTGGACCTCCACAAATAATTCAAGACCAAAATTAGCAAAATCGGTCCAGCCGTTCTCGAGTTTTAGCGAGACTAACGAACAGCAATTAATTTTTATATATAAGAGAAGATAATTATACCGGACCGGTTTCGCCTCTCAGCATTCTCAATGGTTTTTAGGGATTTTCTTTAGAAAAGCCCTATTGCTATGGAGTTGTCGTCGACGTCGTCGTCGTTGCCAATTTTCTGTCACGGTTTTGGGTATGAAGGAGATGAGCTATCGAGTTGCTGTTTTCGGTAATAGATTCGTGCTGGGGTGAACCATTGCAAAATAAAAAAATAATCGCAAAAAGAAAAAAAAACGCAAAATCGAAAATCCCTTGTATTCGGCTGAGCTCGTCTCAGGAATTCAACTTGTTTATATTAATTTACATGTTAGTCACCAAGTATAGTGATCCTCAGATGTAAGAACTTACAAAAAGATAATTCTTAGTCTGAAATTAAAGTTATTGTTTATTTCCAGAGTCGCCTAAAACCCGGCCGTATGTTGTTAGTGGACACAGAAGAAAAGAGGATCATTGAGGATGTGGAGCTCAAGTTGAAGATCGCTCGCAGTCGACCTCATTCGGAGTGGCTTCGGGACAAGGTGATTACCACTGTTATTACGTATTTGCGGTCTACAAATATATACCACAAAACAGTTTATTGGTAGAAATTCAATACATAAGCATTTAATACATAACATATAATATAACATAAACTCAGTCCTATACCCCGAAGGGGTAGGCAGAGGTGCTAGCACCCACATTTCGCCAGTTTATGTTTAGGTCCCAATGTAATAGGTGGCGAGCCTATTGCCATTAACCGGGCACTTATAAGCCTGCGATAAATACACACATAGCTTCGAAAAGCATCGAAAAGTCATTGGTGTGTGCCATGGTAAAACCTGGGATCGAACCCGAGACCTCGTCTCAGCAGTCCATTACCCATACCACTAAGCTACCGCGGCCTTACTTGCATTTAATACAATACAATTTAAGACTAAGATCGCTTTATTTCTTAGTCTCTGAAAATAGATTTGCTAACGGTTTTTCACAATATAGGAATAGTCTGAACTAAATTGATCATAACCGTATGAACATAATATCTAATTCACTATTTCACATTATAGATAATAACATTCTCAGATTGGAAACTGTGGTAATGTTATTGAAAGTATAACATCTGTTCTGGTTGATGTCTATTATTTAATGTTAAGACAATCATGGAAATAAGTAGGAATCTAAATATATTATTTAGATACCTACGGAGGATTGGGAGCTATGACGCACATTGGGAGAAGAGGCCTATTTGATTGATTGAAATATATTATAATTCACAATTTTTCCTCACAATGATACTACTCGTACCTTAATTTAGAGGTATAATATCATCAAGCGTGAAAATTAAAAATAATATTACGAATAAATACTCTCCGCCCGCTTAAAATTAATAAAAAAGCAATATAAAAAATATATATTTCTTACTGCAAAATACCTATGAACATACAACCTCATGTTTGAGCACCTATTGTATTAACAAAATTCTAAATTTAAGCATTTCTCTGTTTTTTTCTATGCATACCGACCGGCCACATATTATAAAATTATCAGATGGTGAGTTCATTGGCATGGGGAGTGACAACTTGCTACTTTTTAGGCATAACATCTAGTACAAGCAATGACTTTTATGTATCTTACTAGACTAGTTTTGGAATAAAAATTTGTTACCGCAATGGCTATCAACCAACCATCAACAACGCGCAACTGCTTGTAGCTGTCATAGATATAACACTACAATAAGGCGCGCTATGCCTATACAGATAGGTGTCAAAATTCTTTAACTCATTTATCTGAGGGCCAATTCTGGTAATAAATAGATATTCAAAACTCAGTCTCAATCTAGTCTCGATCTCATATCGATTTCCCACATGTTATAAAAGGTCTTCATAACAAAATTTTGTTACGAGACGTTTTTTGACATTTGGGAGATAGAGTATTGACATTGAATTTTGAATATCTTTTTATTACGAGAATTGGCCCTCTGGTCTCTCCGTTCGAGAGGTGCACGACGGAGAGACCAGCATTCCCACCAGACCTCATTCCCACCTCAACCCTATAACCGCGACTCAATTTTTGTTCTAAAAAGGTTATCTAGTAGTATAGGTACATAGAAATCATTGAGTATAAGAGATCATTTTACAGCGCAAGTATTATCTTTATTTTTATCTATGAGACGAAAAGAGACAGCTTCAAATTACTTTTTTGTAAACACGCTTTGTTCATTGACTGCCGGTAAACCTTGATAAGTTCTTTTTTAAAATATAGATAGTACAATTAAATTTTTAAGCATTTTGTATGCTTACTTTTTTCGAAAGATTTAGATCGGAAAAAGAGAACATCTAGGACGGGACTTGAACCCGCGACCAGTCCCTTACAGGGGGAATGCTCTGACCAACTGAGCCACCTAGACACGTCCCAGATATTCGAAATTCTCCGATATATCATATACGTCTTAAGGCGACGTTGGAGCCATCTACCGTAATTCTTGCGAACTAGAGATAGCGATCTATAGATAGTAGCTGAGTTAAGTAGTTTCAATGCATGGTTTTATATATGAACCGCTTTTCTAACGCAGTTTGATTTTTATTTTTGCAATTTTGTATTAATTTAGGATTGTCTAAACATCAGCTGTTAAGAGAAAATTGAGTTAATTGGGCAAACTAAAATGAATTTATTATTTCTATATTACTTGGGTTACAAACTTTTGATTATTCACTTTTATGTAATACTGTATGTATTACTAGGTAGGTAGTTGTCATTAAAAATATTGGTTCCTACCGGAACCCACTACGTAATGAAAGATATCTGTTGTATGTCCTTATACAGGTCATAGTATATCTATACTAAATAGCAGCATCAAATCAACTTTAGCCACCTGAAATCCAAAGGATTTAAATGTTTAAGTATTCTAATCTCTGATGCCAAAAAAATCTCTTCCCATTTGATTACCAAATTTTTGGGGAAGGATATAGGCTGTTTAATATCACGATTCGTAGCCTAGGGCCCAAGCAATAAGAAAATAACTCAGTAAGACGCGAGGTTATATTGTAAGTAATGTTTATTTCAAATAGATAACATAGATATACATTATAATACAATGTTTTAATGTTATTGCAGTATATTTAGATAATCTATTCTCAAGCAGTTAGAAACCCTGACTCTTAAACTAGGGAAAACCAAATATTTATTTTTGAGCGCCTACTGCTGGTGCTGGGTTAACATTGTGCTGACAAGTCAGCTTACTTCGTAGGAAATGTGTGCGCGCGTGTGTATGTGTGTGTAGGTATATAAGAGACTGTGTATGTATATGTGTGAGGGTGTATGTGTGTTTAAGCGCAAGGGGGTAATATAAATAAATTTCACTTTATGTAATATTATATTAAGAGATGTAGGTAAGTAATGACTCTGCACTGAAGTAGTCTACATTTAGAAGCCATTCTGTCATTTTAAATTTTATTTGGTGTCTATTCAATCTAAGTATATTGAGTTCTTTTGTATATGTGCGAGCTTAATACATAGAATTGATGCTCTGCAAAAGATGTTCTATGGCTAATACCCAATGCTAGATTTCTTGTTTTTGCATTACTTGGCACCACCAATTTTGATTGGCTATTAATATGCCCAACCGTAAGTACTTTGGCATCGGTCTAAAGCTTAGATTTTGGGTACTTATATGGCTTCCTCATCATAACCTTGAGTACAGCTCTTTTCGCTCTCTCGACTTTATGGAAAAGTGTCTTGTACGCACCACCCCAGGCAATAATACAGTGTCCTATTATGGATTGATATAGGGCATAATAAACCATCTTTAGATTATCAAGGTGTGTATTATAAAATAAAGTTATGGCTTGTAGAAGCTAAAGCTTGCTTTGATTTGATTCGCTTTCTTAACTGCTGTAGACGACGTGTCTTTTTCCTAATAGATAGATAGATAGTAATCAATTCTGTAAGATGGATCCGCAGTTATCCAGACTAAAGCAATATATTTGAATTCAAAGATTTCAAAATATAATACAATTAATACATGGTGATGTATGGGGTAGATGACTAAGTGTATGGGGTCCCACCAAAACCTTCGAGGTTAAACCGACCCCACCTGCAAACAAACAAATAGCGAACGATCTGTATGTCTATCCGTTTCTCTCACATCCGAAAATATAAAGTCGGCTGTATACATTGGCCCAACATGCGCCATGTTCACTGAATGTCTATGTTATAAAAATAAGTTTGTACAAATGACGGTAGTTCGGTATTCCGATAATAGTTTAAGCATACTGTAGCAAACATTGGCTTATGTTGGCTCAACCATCGCGAACCAAGCGGTTTGGTGACTCCTTTTTTTGTCGGACCATAAAGCACTGGAACGCTTTACCCACACACGTGTTCCCTTCTAACTACAATCCTGGGCTCTTTAAGCGGGGCGTGAAAAAACATCTGTTGAGGCCGTCTAGGTAGGGGCCACCATTCTAGGGACAATCTCTGGAAATGGTGGCCACTACTTTTTGGACTTCACCTCAGCTTACCATCAGGCGGGGTGCAGTCAATTTGTCGGACTAAATATTTAAAAAAAAAGACCGATATAAGTCTACAAGTTTATATTATTAATCTAGACACAATGACGCTACTATAGGTGTATTTAAAAATAAATTCAAATCGTTCTATCACTTTAGATTACCATGGAAGACATCCATAAATCAGTGGTATCTCAGAAGGGGAGCCACTCAGCGGTATCAAACGGAACAAATGGAACAAATGGTAATGTTATCAACGGATCTATGGTCACAGGCCTTGCAGACACAAGACTGGGCTTATTCGGATACTCTTTGGAAACCATCAATATGTTATTGCTACCAATGATACAAAACAAGTAAGTATATACTTGTTAAAGACTGATTAAATTAATGTAAGACAACTTTTAGCAATATTTAAAATCTTTGAAATTGACTTGATATTGTAATTATTATACAATAATGTTAACATGAATTAACGGGATCATGTTAAAGGTATAATGGGGTATATGGTGGCCCCACCAAGATCTTGGGGGTCTTAAGCCCACCTCGCTAACTGGCCCGTACGCCTTCTGATTGACGGATGATGCTCTGGCGCAGGCTTCCCTCTTGGGGTTGGGAGGTCAGACGGCAGTCCCCCTCATAAAAACCAAGATACGCCAAACAAAATAAAGGCCATTGTCGTTTTACCATTAATAAATTTCAAATACAATATTTTACTTGACATTGGCGTTAAGGTCTCACAGTAGAAGCCATTCATAAAGATTAGAAGACAATTTAATTTAATAACTTAATTTTCAACTATCAATAATAGAATTATCAATACTTCGGCATCTCTAACTAAATCTCTGGTTACTGATGAATCGAAATCTATTTCCATAATGTAAGGAATTATCCTTACATTATGGAAATAGATTTTAATTCATTTGATATGTAAAGTTCTTTGACTCATAATGTATTCAATATTGCAGGAAGGAAGCTCTCGGTAGTATGGGTAACGACGCGCCCCTGGCTTGTCTGTCACAGTTCCAACCTCTGCCCTACGAGTACTTCAAACAGCTGTTCGCACAAGTCACCAACCCCCCTATTGATCCATTCAGGTATTTCATATGATCTACTTTTTTTTTCTATAGTAAATCTATATCTTTTCATACTAATAGTAAAGCTGAAGAGTTAATTTGTTTATTTGAATGTGCTAACCTCTTGAATATCCTGTGCGATCTGTAAATTATTTCATGTATTTGATTGCCTAGTTCTTGAGGCAGGCTTCAGTCATTTAAAATCATACTATCAGTCATTTAACATCATGCTATGCCCCTTAGGAGCCAAGCAATGTACGGGTGAAACTGCAAGGCCCAATTAGTCTATACGATACTTGTAAAAAAAAAGAAAACATTTTTCTAATTTTTATTTGTATACTTATCTTTCTATTCTGGCTCTTTTCGAAAGTATTTAGGCTGCGTTTGACGGATTTTCACTGAGATATATTTTGATCGAGTAGCAATTATCCCTCATGTTCCCTGGCAGGGAGAAGATAGTGATGTCGCTGCTGTGCCCCATCGGGCCGGCGCCCAACATCCTGCAGCCCAGCGCCGAGTTCGTTCACCGCGTGTTCCTGCCGCAGCCCATCTTGTCGCTACCTGACTTGTACGCACTCAAGCACACCACGCACCGCGGCTGGAAGGTACAGATTTTTGTATGTTTTTTTACTTAATCACGCTCAAATGGCTGAAATATGGTACATGGATAGATTGTAGTCTATAATAACACATAGGCAACTTTATATCACTGAAATAGGTTCCTATGCGTTGCGAGAACAGGATCACATGCCAACAGTTAGCATTAATTAAGTAATATTCTAGGACATTCTACACACCGGTATCTAGACCCAAATCAGACTTCTAGAATGCGGATCAAAAATTTTTTTCTAAATACCTACTTGCATATTTTACATAGAATCACCCAAAATAACCCAGACCAATGCAAATATACATATTCGATTCGAGGAATCGAACGTCTACCGCTACGCCGCTATCACGCTAATGTGTTGATTTATTTGTCAGACAAAAGTGATCGACTGCACCTTCGCACTGTCGGACGGGCCCATCGGGCTAGAGCCGGCACTCACGCGCATCTCTTCCGAGGCGCACGACGCAGCCACGCAGGGCTATCAGCTACTCGTGCTGTCGGATCGCGCCGCAGGACCCAGCCGCGTACCCGTCAGCTCGCTCCTGGCTCTAGGTAACTACCACACACCATTAGGCCGTCCGCTGCTTCGTGCAGATAATTTGCACCACATTTGTGCAAAAAATATACTATTTGCACGAAACAGGGCGCCTACATGTGCGCACACGTACGAGGCAACTAATACGTGTTCCCGTCTTCCTACAATCTCGGGTCATAGGAGAGCGGACCCCGGGTTCGAAAGTGTAAGTTTTGGTTGCAACCGGTGGAACCGCTGGGATGATGATGATAATGATATTTCGTAACTAACTTTTGTTGCTCTGCCTTATACATCTCATACAACAATATTACAAATTACAAGCTACCCGTGACCAGAGGACTGGTTTATACTTTGCGCAGAGAATTGGCATTACCATTCAACGTGGTAATGCCGCTAGTCTTATGGCCACCCTTCCAGTTGGCGCCTATGGGTAGGAATTCTTTGACGTCTAAAATTGTAGGTTTGTATATATATATTTCGTAATGTTTCTATATTTTATTTAAATGTTATTAATCACAGCTTATACTCGCATAATTACAATTAAAACTTATTAAGAATGTAAAATATGCTGTGACGATATATTATTGTGATAACTTTTGCAGGCGCTGTACACCATCACCTGATCGAGACCCGACAACGTATGAAGGTCGGCATCATCCTGGAGACAGCTGAGGCCAGGGAGGTTCACCACATGTGCGTCCTTCTAGGTAACTCTTCATTTTCTAGCAATATAACAGATTTATAATATTCTTGCAATATGAATTCTATCGGGATTTATAAAGAGTTGTATGCTTGTTTGTAACATATAAATTCAAATCCTCCTGACAAATTTTAAAAACTTTTTCACCTATAGAAAGCTTCATAATCTGAGTAATATAAGCTAATTTTTATCCCGATATTCCCACGGGGTTAGGACTTATGCGGAAAATACACCAGGGTGATGATAATTTCTCTTAAATTCAGAAAAAATATTGAATTACCGATTACACAAATTGTATTCTTTTTCAGGTTACGGAGCCGACGCGATATGTCCCTACCTAGTCTTCGAACTGGCATTCTCTCTCCGCAACGACAACATTATAGACCCCAATCTGACCGACGAAGAGATATACAAAGCGTACCAATCCGCCATCGAGACTGGCTTGGCTAAAGTCATGGCGAAAATGGGCATCAGTACCCTTCAGTCGTATAGGAGCGCTCAGATATTCGAAGCTGTCGGTCTAAGCGAGGAAGTTATTGACAAGTGCTTCAAAGGAACACAGTCGAGGATTGGTAAGTAGTGTTTTTTAACTTCTATGGTCTCTGGGGTCTGTGGGTGGACGGTTGGTGATAGCTGTCGCTCAAGCAGAAGCAGGCCAATGGTAGTGGCGCGTTGTGCTTCCGCGCGTGCCTCTCTATAGGTGAGGGGGGATTCTAAGCCTAACAACACGTCGGGGTCGCCCATTTTAGTGGCCAAGGGTGGTTGGTGTTCTAAGGCACACCCAATTCCCTGGCCACATAGACCTACGCGACGAGACACCGTGCAGTTTTCTTTTCGTGTGGCACTTTCTCTTAATTTTATATTCCGTGTGTATACCGGGGCCGGGGTACGAGCTCGTGACTTCTCGATTAGAAGTCCGAACCCTAACCAGTGTATTTAAAAAGAAACCAGCATCATTTTAAACACTAGTTAGAATGTAACATGAATGTGTTTGTATTACAGGTGGCGTGAATTTCGAGATACTTTCCAAGGAAATATTCGACAGGCACGCATTGACTTTTGGGGAAGTTAAAGATGCATTGGTCTTAAGGTGACTATCACCTCTTAGTATTAAAATTTTGCACATATTTTGATGTTATCGTTAAGCATAATAAATAATATCAGTTAGCACAAGAACCAAATATACGTATGTACTTCATAAAGTTCACTTAACAACAGGTTAACAGGTACAGGAGAATTAACGCTTGAATGTCTTATTAAATCAAAAGTTGCTTGTTATTAAAAACATTTAAAATACTTTATTACACTTTATGACAAAGTTAATATATTTCATGTTTTGTCTATTATTTTAAGAGAGGCTTATGAGCTAAGATGACAGTAAGTTAGAATTTGTTAAATAAATCATGGTTGATTGTAAATAACATATGGAAAATGCAGTTCTTTCATTTTGTGTTCTTAAAAAAACATAACCTAACTTCACCCCTGTATCCCCTGTTCGCATGTGTTCTTAGTTATATGTAACAATATTTGTGATTGGTTGTTCCCAGGAACCCTGGTAACTACCACTGGCGGGCGGGCGGAGAGAAGCACATCAACGATCCCATGTCCATCGCCAACTTGCAGGAGGCGGCGCTCAACAAAAGTGGCTCTGCTTATGACAAATACAGGTACTTTTAGCTCTTTAGAACTGAATATCGCAAATAATATTACGAACAACAGTTATTGACAGTATGCTGTTATCATTCGACTTGCGTCATGCGCTGGAGTTTGATTGATATACTCGTATTCTTTGTTAAGTTTTATCTCCATAACTTTACAAAGAAAGATCTCGCTGGAGCCACCAAAGATTTCAGGGCCCAAGCCAATCTCACCTGCGAGTCAATATACCTGCTGGATAACGGACGAAGTCCTAGCGCAGGCTCCCCTGGGCTCCTCACAAAAGCCTACATAAGTCAAATCAAGGAAAAAGCGGGCCCCAAGCTACCGAAATGCACGCTTTGGACGCAACAAGGACTAACGCAGTGATGACGATGACTTGTATTATTTGTGATCGTGAAAATATAAGGTTTTGTCGAACGCAGGGAGAGCGCCCTAGAGTCGGTCCGCGCGTGTACCCTGCGCGGGCAGCTGGAGCTGGTAAAGCTGGACGAGCCGCTGCCGCTCAGCGAAGTGGAGCCGGCTGCCGAGATCGTCAAGCGGTTCGCTACGGGTAACTATGCACCAAATACACGCATATATTTACATATTATCTATATCTATACTTATTATGAAGAGGTAAAGTTTGTGATGTTGTGAGTTTGTAGGGTGTAATCTCTGGATCTACTGAACCGATTTTGAAAGTTCTGGGCCTTCTACGGCTTTGAGATGAACCCTTAGAACATTGTGCCTTTATGAAATATGAGTCATTCACGAAATAAATTATAATAATACTAAAATAATAAAAATATTATTGTGCCAAAAAGTACAGAGTTTTAACAAAGATTCTACAAGATTTTACATAACATAGTTGATAAAAAGCATAGCTTGGTAGAAATAAAAGATTATAGACATACGAACTTGGATCTTGTACATTATATGTTAAACCCTGTCCCTTAAACAAGGATAGCCTGTATTTTAAGGGACAGAAATTCAGTTGATAAGGTAACCAACATAACTATAGATTCTAAGGCGGAACGAAGTTTGCCGGGTCAGCTAGTAAATAAATAACTATACATTACACAAAAGCTGATAAGCTTGATAAGCAAATTTGTTATATGGGGCCCCACCAAGACCGTCGGAGCGAATTGAACCTCACCTGTAAGTTGGCACACCCGCTGATTGTCGGACGAGCCTCTGGCGTAGGCTTTCCCTTCGGGATTGGAAGGTTAGACGCCAGTTCCTCCCATAAAAGCCTTATTTTAATGGGCTGTTCAAGAAAAGTCACACTAAATCACTCTAGCTACATCATATAACTACTCTTGGTACACAGTTATTGTAATAAATATAACAAACTAATTACACTCAATATTCATATCACGTTCGTAAGAGGACTTATTACAATATTATTTATTTTACATTTCATTAAAAAATATATAACTTCACGCCTGTATCCCCGAAGGGTTACCCCTTACACACCCACGATTCGCCAGTTATGAACATAACTGACGAATCGTGGGTGGACCTGAACAGGTCCCAATGTAATAGGGGGCAAGCCTATTGCCATCTACCGGGCACATTATTAAGCGAGCGATAATTAACACTTTTTTTATTTTTTTTATGTTTTAAATTTCAGGTGCTATGTCTTTCGGCTCCATTTCTTTGGAAGCGCATACAACACTGGCCATTGCCATGAACCGCATTGGTGGCAAATCCAACACCGGCGAAGGTGGAGAAAACGCTGACAGGTATCTTAACCAGGTAAGTTTCACATAACATAGAAACAAGCACAGTTTCAACACTATTGACACCAATCATCATCTTAACGTTGCTCCAGGTTGCATCCGAGGCTATCACCTCTGAGTCCGTGGTCCGCTTACTCCTCTTGCCTTTGGTTTGGCTTAAACGGCTTTTATGCTCCCATCCTCTAGAGAAAACCTACGCCAGAACCTAGTCCGTCAATCAGCAGGTGAGGTTGACTTGGCTTACTGAGAAACGGCTTTACAGTTTAATCTCTGTCTAGTGCGTATTGGTACTGGGAAATATCTCTAGTGTCTAAAATATATTCCAGGACCCTGAGTTCAACAGGCGCTCGGCAATCAAGCAAGTGGCGTCGGGGCGCTTCGGCGTCACAGCATCCTACCTGGCGCACGCCGACGACCTGCAGATCAAGATGGCGCAGGGTGCCAAGCCTGGCGAGGGCGGCGAGCTGCCAGGTGCGTGCCTTCTACATAGAAACATCCCGCACGATCTAGTGGAGACAATTCGAACTACTTTGTAACTCTATAAAAGTTTCCACACCTCAACACAGAGTTAGAATCGAAGGAAAAAATGCTTGTTACTCAATCAAAACGCGTGAATTCAATTCGATAAGAAAGTAAAACATTTAAAAAACTTTGGTATTCAGTGAGATCTGTCAAATCATATATATTTATCCCGGGACTAGGTTCCTGTATGTTGCGAGAACGTGCTCAGTATTTCACTCGTGTAGTACCGCAACAGCTAGTTAACAGAACTTTTAAATCCTTTATAGGTTACAAAGTAACTGAAGATATCGCGAAGACCCGTTGTTCAGTCCCCGGCGTCGGTCTGATCTCTCCTCCACCACATCACGACATCTACTCCATAGAAGACTTGGCTGAGCTCATCTACGACTTGAAGTGTGCGAATCCTAAGGCTCGGATATCTGTGAAACTGGTGTCAGAAGTCGGTGTTGGAGTTGTAGCGTCTGGTGTTGCCAAGGTGATGAAAATTATAGTATTTTTATACGGTTATATTTCCTTGAAGAAATGGACATCGTGTGAAATATTTTTGGTCCACGTGTTAGCGATGAGCTTATACGAGTACGATCGGGATTAAAAGATAGGAAATTTGAGAGTAGGTTGACAGTGGAAAGTAAAAGGAGAATATCTCTTTTATTCAAAACTAGCTGACCCGGCAACTTCGTTCCGCCTTGCTGACCGACGGCGTGCGGTTTTGGTCGGTCGAGTCCGACATAACTACCCCCACGCAGGCGGTGGGGATTCCAGCAAAAACAAAACACAAAAAGGCACCGAAAAAGTGGAGACAAGTCTAAATAATTATAAATCATGAAAATCGGTTCTCCCGTTCGCGAGTTAATCGCGGTCATCACTAGCACGACTTTTTTAAATATATAAATAGATAAGTAAGAAAATAGATAATAAATTCAGGATCGCGTACCTATTCTAACGCGCAGTTATTATTCCTGAGAAAGCTCATCGCCGTCAACTGATCGTTTTAATAAAACTCCGTGCTACTACTATGACATTACACACATGACAGAAAAATTCATTATCGATTTTTACTCCATACACAAATCGTACCGCACACATTCGTTCTCAATCCCACATTTACCAAATTTCTATTTCCTACTTTTTGAACACAACACTTAGCATAATCAATTAATCATATCAGATTTTCTTAACTCATTTATTTAGTCCCATCATCCCGTACCCCTCCACCATTCATGTCTCACTCTTGAACCGTGACAAAATTCTTGTACTAAGCAGCCTGTCTAGTAGTATACATAGGAGTCTATATAACTGATGATACGTTCGTGTTTCAGGGCAAAGCAGAACACATTGTGATCTCAGGGCATGATGGCGGCACCGGCGCCAGCTCGTGGACCGGCATCAAGAGCGCGGGGCTGCCGTGGGAGCTGGGCGTGGCGGAAACGCACCAGGTGCTCGTGCTCAACGACCTGCGCTCTAGGTAATTCAGCGAGAATACTCCAATATACTGCATTTTTTTATTTAAATATGAGGAGTCATTTGGCTGTATGGGGCTCAAGCCTGCTCGGCAGTACACAGTAATTGATGGACCCGACTCCGCAGGCTTTTTTTCGGGGTTGTGTGGCCAGACAGCAGTCGTCCCCATAAAAACTGCATGCATAAGCCAAATTCAGAGGAGTAGACCAAGTAATCGGACCCTGGGCTCCGAAGTAAAAGCCTCGGATGCAACCAGGAACAACGCTAAGATCATGATGATCTGATTTGGATTCCGTTCTCCAATAAACATTTAATCTATACTGATTTCATAGAGGAGGTCGAATTTTGAGACTTTTTTTACATGCAGGGTAATCTTCGAAACCACTGCAATTACTGGAAAATTATGTCACCATTTGAAAGGTACATTGTCCCTGATGGACATAGGCTTTATATTATATGTAAATTACGATGATTTGAGTTAAAAAACACTTATATAAACCGAAGCGAAGCAAGGGCGGGTTGCTAGTGTTATATATAACTAATATGTATGGGAATGTCCTTCACACGACAGAGTGGTGGTGCAAGCCGACGGCCAGATTAGGACCGGCTTCGACGTCATGGTAGCGGCGTTGCTTGGAGCTGACGAGTTCGGTTTCAGTACCGCGCCTCTCATTGCTCTTGGTAAGTGTATTACTATTATAATTTAAAAAAAATCAACTAACCTATATCAATATTTCACGTTTCAAAACTTATGTCGCTAATTGTGTTTTATTTTAACCCTGTCCCATCTACCCGCTGCCATAAACCGGATGGGATGAGGCACGCTGCACTCGGAAGTCGGTTCAGCGGTCTTCTAGATCGACGCAGTACAACATTTAAACCGTCGACCAATCTAAACACACTCTTAATGCACACATACAGTCTTTCCCATTGGTATAGGCAGAGACAACAGCTTTCCACGATGTTTGCTACGATCCTGGCATACATCTTTTGCTTCCTATATTTTAAATTTGTCTAACAGTTTTATCATAATGCCGTGCTTTTTCCAGGTTGCACAATGATGCGTAAATGTCACCTGAACACGTGTCCTGTGGGCATCGCGACGCAGGACCCCGTGTTGCGTAAGAAGTTCGCCGGCAAACCTGAACACGTCATCAACTATCTTTTCATGCTAGCTGAAGAGGTAGAACTATTTATAAATCTGTTGTTTTTTTTAAATAAAGTATCAGATAAAGCAGCGTTAACATAGGATATGGATAATGTATGGACGTAGACTCGATAGCATGGAAGCTATAATGTTGTCAATAGTGAGTGAACAACGTTGATTGTTGGTTGAATTTAATTGTGAAGAATTTGACGCTTCGATTCTGCGCTAACTTGACCCATAAATTGGTTGTAAAATTTACTAGCGTCCCTCGTCATTGCTACTTCTACAACTAACTTCCTTTCGCATAGCAAGCATATATATTATTATTCCTTCACATATGGTATATTAGTGGCAGCACTTTACGTGATACATTTAATAACAAAACCAATGTAATTTCGAGCGATTTGAAAAGAGTGGCCGTGAATATTTATTGCGTGGTTTCTCACAGGCTTTACATAAATTGCCTTGCGAATCAGGCAGTAAATGTAGAAGCAATGATCTTGACGTTCATAGGTGTTAATTTGTGACCGATACGAATAAAGATATTTTGATTTGATTCTGAAACGTATGTTTCCGTTATCGGTGGCAGGTCCGCGAGCACATGGCGTCGGTCGGAGTGCGTCGCTTCCAGGAACTGATCGGCCGCACCGACCTGCTGAAGGTGCGCGAGAACAACGAGAACCCCAAGGCGCGCCTGCTCAACCTCAGCCTCATCCTCAAGAACGCGCTGCACATGCGGCCCGGCGTCAACATCGTCGGAGGCTCCAAGTCGCAGGTCAGATCATCATCATCAAATCATGAAAGTACACGTTCATGATCGTAGCAAGTGGAAACATGTGGCCTTTGTCTGCCCCATTGAGGGCTGTTATGTACTAGGGGCGCCATGCATTCTGCTGTTGCAATGTTGAGCTGAGAGTGCACTACATGATTACCTACAATTCACGCGCAATTTTTTTTCAATTGATTACCATTAAATTTTTTTGCTCGGTGATTATTTCTCCGTGTCTTGTCTGATTTTCAGTTTTCTTTTTAAATCGGTATTTAAGGTTATAGGCTACGTTTTGGCGCCAAAACTTAGATTTTACTAATTGTGGTTTTTGGGAATTCAGCGTTTGATTTTTTTGTTCGCTGATTATTCTTCCGTGGTACTTCATAATTTAAATTTGTTTATATATGTCCGTCACATCACTATCATCTATGATTATGCTAAAAACCGATTTAAATGATTTTGATTGTTTTTTTTTTTTCAAATGAAATACATCGAGTGGAGTGAAAGGAGCTTTCGCTCGACTTCAACTCACTCTCAGCTCAATTATGATTTCGGCAATGATACCGCCGCTTGCTCTTTCTTTTCCTTTTGATTTCACTTATATGGCTTTTACGGAAGTGATCGTCGTCTGACTGACCAACCTCAAGAGGCAATTTAATGAAATTTTGAGGCACTCGTAAGAATCACTGTAGTGACTAGCGGCGCCCCGAGCCGTAATACATCGGAGAATTTCGAATATCTATTACGTGTCCAGGTAGCTCAGTTGGTTAGAGTATTCCCCCTGTAAGGGACTGGTCGAGGGTTCGAGTCCCGTCCTGGATGTTCACTTTTTCCGAGTTAAAATCTCAAGAAGCAAGCCTACGCCAGAGCCTCGTCCGTGTACTTGTTAATCCATATTCTCACAAAAAATACAAAATTCTTTAAAATAATATACTGCTAATGAGTATGTTTAGTTTAACCAAATATATTGATACACAGGACTTCCAACTGGAGAAGCGTCTGGACAATCAGCTGATTGAGCAATGCGCGGGCATTCTCGATGGATCGCAGAAGCACGTCGATATCACGATGAAGATAACGAATGAGGACCGTGCCTTCACATCTACACTGTCCTATCATATTGCCATGTAAGTATGTTCTTACAATTATACTGCCTTTGTGGACAGAGGTAGTATCGATTTTACGGCATCACCGAGATCTTTGGGGTCAAGCCAACCTCGCCTGCATACCGGTACACCTGCTGATTGACGGACGAGGCTCCGGCGCAGGTTTTACTCTCGGGGTTGCGAGGTCAGACGTCGCTCTCGTAAAAGCCGTATAAGCCAAACTAAAGGATGGCGGGTAGCGTACACCGGGCCCTGAGGCCTCGGATGCAACCGTAATAAGTACATTTAATCGTTTCCTAGAATCCAAGTGACAAGTTATGCTTAGTTTGGGTTTGGTCTAATTACATACAGGTTCACGCTTTTCTCCCTCCATGGTGTCTGTCGATGTCCTTACACACAGTCTATAAAAAGTGCCAGTTAGATGGTAATGGACTTGTCCTCCACAACATGGACCAAAAAAACAGCAACACATGGTTTCCTCTACATTCCTGCCTATCCCTTCGGAGTTATTCAGGCGTATTGTTTTCGACTATCTTATACTTATCCTTTTGTCGACAGGAAATACGGCGACGAGGGCCTACCAGATGGTACGACGGTGGATATATCATTGACGGGATCAGCTGGACAGAGCTTCTGCGCGTTCCTGTCTAAGGGTATTACTGTCACACTGGAGGGTGATTCTAATGACTATGTTGGTAAGGACCATAAATTACCCCTAATTCACCATTCCTAAATTTATAGCGCAAAATAGGCAAGAGTGCGTACATAACAGATAGAGCTAAACTATTTATGAGGAAAAAATAGTTGTCATAATTTTCCAATTCGCACTTCATTTGCCATATAGCCTGGAATAACATTTTAGGCTACTTTTATCCCTGCAATTGATCCCTTTTTTTTTCGTGCGGAAATCCCTTCGGATACCCCCCCCCCCCGTCGGCCAACGGGGGCGGTTATGTCGGGCTTGAACCGACTAAAACCGCACGCCGTCTCGGGTCTTAAAACGCCTGGAATTGATACCTTTTTTTTTCGTGCGGAAATCCCTTCGGATACCCCCCGCCGGCCAGCGGAGGCGGTTATATGTCGGGCTTGAACCGACTATAACCGCACACCGTCTCGGGTCTTAAAACGCCTGGAATTGATACCTTTTTTTTTCGTGCGGAAATCCCTTCGGATACCCCCCGCCGGCCAGCGGAGGCGGTTATATGTCGGGCTTGAACCGACTATAAATGCACGCCGTCTCGGGTCTTAAAACGCCGGGGTGTAAGGTTGCCCATAGAGCATATCCCTCGCACCCCGACTGGCACTGGGCCATCTCCGGATTGATACCTATGGGTTTTTGGAACGGGATCAGAATTCTTTGGTAATTGAGCCACGGGTGATATTATTAAACTCTATGGTTTACACGTCACTGTAGTATAGACTACAGATTTTTATGATAAGCTCTACTGAACAAATTTTCACGTTTATCGGTAGTCCCCATGGGAGCCTATATTTTTAAATATTTATATTGTCTTTATCTATTTCAGGCAAAGGTCTGTCAGGAGGCAAGGTCATTATCTACCCACCAAAGTCGTCGCCATTTGAATCACATTTGAACGTCATTGTGGGCAACGTGTGCTTGTATGGCGCTACCTCTGGGCGGGCTTATTTCAGGTTTGGAACCAATTTAACTTGTATTTATGTCACAGCCATCTGGTTAAATCAGCCAGTTAATTGTTCGCCTAGGCCGTTCATTCTACGTCGGCATCCAATCAAATGGCTAAGCCAGTAGTAATTTGAACTAGTTTCACTCAACGTTTAACAACGTGGCGTATTGAAGATAGGAAATTGCTAACCAATACTCAGCCAAGTGATTCAAATTTAGTTCTATTTTTCACTGTGCCACTAGTAGTCATCAAAACAGCGCGTCCCGCCTGACAAGATAATATTAAGTTTAAATTAAAAGGGTCGTAATATCCTTCGTGTATGCACTAAGAAATGAGAGTCTAATGTATAAATTTTTGGTTCCACCACAGAGGCATAGCTTCGGAGCGCTTCTGCGTGCGCAACAGTGGCTGTGTGGCCGTGGTGGAGGGCGTGGGTGACCACGGCTGCGAGTACATGACGGCCGGTACCGCGCTGGTGCTCGGCCTCACCGGCAGGAACTTCGCCGCCGGCATGAGCGGTATGGCAACAGCCAACGTGCTCAGTCACACATTTATTCACCGACACTCACGCACACCGACGATAGTCCTCGACACTCACTCAAAGAAACTGACCGACACGCACTCACCGATACTCATTATTCACTTTATATTTTATCACATTAACTTACCCAAGAATATTGTAATTGTTTTATGTCCAACAATACAATAAATCGTTACTATATCTTATTTGAAAATTCTAACCACCTCACTGATCTCATCATCTCATTTTTTAACACGCCCAATATGATCGACAGGTGGACTCGCTTACGTGTACGACATTGACGGTTCGTTTTCCGGCAAATGTAACCATGAGATGGTGGAGCTTCTGCCGTTGGAGCTGAAGGAAGACCTTGATTATGTGCAGCAACTATTGGAAGAGTTCGTTGGATATACTGGGTAAGTGTTGTATCATTTGTGTACTATAGTTAAATAAACAAACAGATTTATGATGCGAGGCATGAGCAACTCAGTGAGGGTTCACCTAGGCGTACATATGTCAATCAGATCCACGGCAAGAGTATTCGCTACCGAAGAGCATGTTTGAAAACAACTATGAAAGGTCAAGTTTAAGGCGTATCGGTATACAGGATCGTGTTCAGTGAAGTTGTTTCTACCTATTCCAATGGTGAAGAGGCATGATTATTTGTATGTAAAGTTAATTAGAAGACTTTTATAAGTTACTAGCTGACCCAGCGAACTTTGTTCCGCCTTAGAGGCAATAAATGAGCAGAGTTTTGACTTTATCAAGGTCAATTTTTTATTTGGATAATTAATGTAAATTAAAAAAGGAAGTATTTTAATGACTTTTTATTGGCCATGTATTTTAGTGCATGGGTTCCACTCTTTAGTGAAGCACCTTGAGATACACGACATTTTTCCTTTTATTATCAGGTGCAAGAACAAATAACACAGATGGTCTTCCGACCCGTGAACATACCACATATAATTGACCATGGGAATAACATGGATTTTCTAGATTCAGGCAACAAACGTTTAAGAGTGCTTTCACATTTTGACGCCGCGCAATCTTAGATATTTTCGGCTACAAACTACTATTATTTATTCTGCGTGGAGACTAGGCTCGCGCAGTGGGCACGTGTGCAGTGATACAGCTTGGCTAGTCGCGCGGGTCGGCTAAACGGTCTTGATCCTTAGTATGGTTTTGAAAGGAACTTTGATTATATTAAATTACTCTAAATTAAGGTTTTTTACGCATTTTAATTTAAAATTAGCAAATAACTATATATAATACCCTTTCTTTTTTTTTTTTTCGTGCGGAAATCCCTTCGGATACCCCCCCGCCGGCCAGCGGGGGCGGTTATGTCGGGCTTGGACCGACTAAAACCGCACGCCGTCTCGGGTCTTCAGACGTAGGGGTGTAAGGTTGCCCATAGAGCATATCCCTCGCACCCCGACTGACCCTGGGCCATCTCCGGTTTCGAGATGACCCCTTCGGGTATGGCAACCACGGTGTCCCCGTCTTGCCCCGGTTTGGGGGAGGGGTGCTAGTCGCCCCACCGTCCCGGCCTGCTGCTGCTGGGGTGACCTCACCTGCCACCCCCAGGCCTGCGCTCATGGAGGACGGAGGTCGTTAAGCGACCTCCGACGCCTGAGTCGCCTGCGACGCGCGGCGAGCATGTTGCGGGCTCGGCGGGCCGGGAGAGTTCTGAAACTCTCCCGGGCACGCTCCGCCATCTCCTTCGCGAGCATTAAATGCTCGCAGAAGGAGGCGGCGGCGGCCCACGCGCTAGCGCTCCGCACCATTGCCGCAATCATGCTGCCGAGCGAGAGGACTCCCACCCCGATGGCTGCCACGAGGTCACGTCTCGGCGCCTACCACGCCGGGCAGTCCGCCAGCGTGTGCAGCCCTGAGTCCTCGCTAGCGTCGCAGTGATGACACTCAGGCGTTGGCTCCTTCCTGATCCGATGCAGGTGGTCCCCGAAGCACCCCTTCCCTGAGACCACCTGCGTCAGTCGGTACGAGAGGCTTCCGTGTTGCCTCTCTAGCCACCGCTATTGCGGCGTGCTTTGCGCTTGGTCGCCCAAGTCGTTCCTTCCACTCCACCACGATGGCCTGGCGGAGCTGGGACTACACGGCCTCGATTTCTCGAGGCTCGGGGTTCCGTCCCTGCTCCCGCGCCTCCTTTCGCCACTGGTACAGTTGCGAAACGGCTCTCGCCTCCAGGTCCCATATTGGTCATCTGCCCGGTCCGGCCCCACTCTTGAAAGGTGCTCGACGAGGCGCTTCGCAACTACTCTTTCAAAGAGCTTGCACACCTCGTCGAGCAACACTATGGGCCGGTAGGCGGACGGCGATTCCGCCGGGCGCCCCTCCTTTCGGATGAGGACCAGTTTCCCCGTCTTCCACTATTTCGGAAACCGGCCCCGCTCCAAACATGCGCTGAGACGCGTCACCTGCGTTTGGCTCTCAGCCTTCTCACCGCCAGCTCTGGTTCTACCCAAGTGACCTCGGGCACGTCGTCGTCATCCACGTCGGGCACCATTGGCGACCGAGGCGGAGTCATCTGCGGTGGAACATGTTCCACCGCCCGCGCTGGGAACAGGGAGCTAACAACTCCTCCGAGCAGCTACGGCTGGAGACACTGGGCGTGGCCTTGGGGCGCAGTTTTCCCCTTACCATTAGGTAGGGCCGCCCCCAAGGGTCCCGCTCCTGCCCGGGAAACTACTAATGAAATAAATAATTTAGCTATGTTATAATTTAGTATGTATTTATTTAATAAAATATATATACATACATACATACATACATAGGCTCACGCCTGTTTCCCGTAGGGGTAGGCAGAGACTAAGGAACGCCATTTGCTACGATCCTGACATATCTAAAATATATACACTTATATGAAAATAACTGTTTATTTATAAACAAATAAAGATAAGAAAAAAAAATTACGTTTATATTGTGTTATTAATAATAATACGTTATAATATTTTGCGGGTTCTTTATAAGTAGTTTTAATTTCTGAAAGCGTAAATGTTATATTAAAAATATTAATGTCCTTGAAGAAAATATTTAACTCTTTTCCATACAACAATATAGCATAACTATGTAGCATCACACCCACTCTCAATAACGACAACAATACGTTACAAGTACTTTCTAAGGTGCCAATATTAGTAAGTAATGCAGTGTTGTTAAATAGCGTGTAAACTGTATTTATTTATCTTTTAAATTAAGTAATACACGGGCAATAAATGATTTATATTCTTCTTTTCTTCTTTGTCGCAACTGAGTCAGCTTAAGCCGACTAATTCTGCCAATGTCAAGTTTTAGATAAATTACATTGTATATCTATGAGAAAATTCAAGTAAAAGACAATAGTAGTCACAATTGCCATAGATCCTACATTATCACTAGATGTGGAGACTTCAATAATATTCCCTTCAGGATATCTTGAACGAGGCGACCCATCTCCTCGTTTTTCTTTACTAAAACAAAATAAAATTAATCAATGCATTTCATTATTTATAAAATGAGTAAAGTATATCAAATTAAAATAATACCTTGCTGCTCTTGCTTTCATCAAAGATTCAATGTGTCGTATCTTGCGTTTACCGAGACATTGGTATTTATATTTGTTTTTTCCCATTTCGACTTATAGGTAATAACGTTCAGCTAAAATCAAAGTAACTTTTATTAGAAATCTGGTAAACAATTGTTAAGAAACAGAAAATGTATGATCCGATACTCACAACGATCAAAATCGGCGGATGTAGTTTCACACCTGCTTAGCACGCACACAACCACAGTGCCGACGTGGCTCTTATACACACAGCGGTAGTACCTTTACGCAAAAGCACGTGAAATCAACCAACACAGGTCCGTCCGTGGCAAGCGCTTGCGCGGTACTCGCGGTACTGAGTTCGCAGCGTCGGTGTAGCCAAATATATACAAGTTTAATTTATTGAAATAAAAATAAGTTTATTGATTTAAAATTATAAAATAATTTGTAGTAGTTTCGAGAAATCGTGAATTTTATTGTAGTATCAATATTTTGTCGATGTGATGTAAAACTCCGGAGATATTCGGACGTTTGTTGAAGCCTTTCTGATTGAAAATCAAATTGAATTGATATTTTTTTTCTTTGCTTGAAAGGTAAATATCAAAAATCTGTTTTGACATTATGGAAGTACAGGATGTTTTTAGTAGAGTAAAATTTAGTTTGAAGGCTTACATTAAACAGTATTTGCAAATTAGAGCTCTGAAATGAGGTCTCTGTGAGTTTTTGCCAAAACGAACACCAGGAGAATGATGATTACTAAATAAATAGGTAAGTCACCTAAAATTCGCTTTGACGTTATTGAAGAAGATAAAATGAAGGATATTTTTCATGTATTGGCTAGGTATAGACATTATGGCAATGCATCATATTTTGACGACGAAAACCTTGCAACTGGCCATTTTTTCGTAAAAGCGCTCTTAAGGATTGGCCTTGTGATTTGTTGATGGTCATTTCGAATGCAAGACGGATCGGAAATTGAAGTCGTTTAAGCTCAAACGGCATGTCGGTTGGGATCATCGGGATCCTTATATGAGAACTTCCTCACCTTCGAATTTTCCTTTGAGTATCGTCGCGTAAATCACATTGTTCATCAATTTCCTTACCACCAAACGCGTTCCGTTGCACAGTTTTGGTTGGTTTATGTTTCGAAGCATGATTACTTCGGAACCAACCTTTAATCGTAAATTGTGGGGTGGTAAGCCCGGTCTAACTACAGAACTTCGATATCGCCAGTGGGTTGTTGTGGTCAGATGGCAGTCGCTTCACTAAAAATAAGTTCGGCTGCTTCGTAGTTACACTGTAAAGCCGACCTCAATAGAGTGGGGAAAAGGCTCGGAGGACGATTTAGTATTGTTACTAGTTAATAGTTAGTAATAGTGTTAGCTGAAGTGGCAGTGGGCAGGGCACATAGCTCGGAGAACCGATGGCCGTTGGGAGAGAAAGGTCCTTGAGTGGAGACCACGTGACAAGGTGGTCTCTCGCAAGGTGGACAGACGATGGATGCACGCCGCCACAGACCGGTCGAAATGGAAGACGATGGGCTCCGCCTATGTTCAGCAGTGGACTTTCTACAGCTGATATGATAAAAAGTGTTAATAGTTTGCACATAAAACACAATATTATTTCAATATAATTCTTTTCAGCTCTATAATTGCTCAAGAAATGCTCAAAACATGGCCTGAACCGGCTAAGAAGTTCATTAAAGTGTTCCCTTACGAATACCAGCGCGCGCTCAAACAGATGGCCGTCGCTCAACCGACGCCAGCTAAGGTAGAAAACGGGAAGCATGAGAACGGAATCCTCGATATTGAGGAGACGATCCGTGATGTGGAACTGGATAAGAAGAATTTGGAGAAGATTCTTGATAAGACCAGGTAAGTAAGAAATTAATAAAGCATCATCATCATCATCAGTGCTAAGAGATAGCACTCGAAGCCAGCGGGTTTGCATGAAATGTTTAATGACAGTATAGGCTCGTGAATTGTGTAAGGACAGAAGCAGTTTTGAACCTCCCTGTTTTTTTCTTTCTCAGAATTCTGTTCTCGTAGGTCAACCGTATGTGACTACTTGAGTGTTCTACTCGACATTTTATCGTGGATCTATATAATATTACAATAATGTGTCTTCAGCTTGAAGTTCTTTTATTAAGTTTTATATTTTGGGACAAAATAAAATGGATAATAAAATGACGTGATATAAATAATGCATATATATCATTGCCGACCCCGCACTCTGCGTAGTTTCACTGCCATGATTTTTCGTGCGCCGCGAATCAATTTTAACTAACACACAGCGTATAAAATTCCGCATATATTTGATGTATGATGGATCCTGGGGCAAAACACAGATATGGAAGCAGATTTCTTTTGGGAAAGTTATTTTACAAGTGCGTGTAGTACAATTTTCATTTGTAGCTGTTACTTCCGAAAATAATCGCGCGGTGAAATATCGCAGTGTGGGTTTGGTCTTTTTTTTTATATTTAGGACACGTCAATTTGACTTCATCTTGCCTGATTGTAAGCTGAAGGTAAAGTCTCAAGAGAGAAAGAGGGTCAGCATTACATACAGTACCATGTTAACAATGGTGGCACTCATTTTGACGGCCTCATCAGAAGCCCACTAGTGCTGCGAACACAATCCCCCTGCCCGGCTATGCACTTGCTGACCCCTGAACGCAATCAAGCCGAAATTGGATTACTATGGAGGGTTTTTCGCAATCGTGCACGGTGGTACCCACCCGGCCGAATTTTGTGACAAATTTGTGTCATCAAATTTCTAACACCAGTCTTAAGTTTCATGCCCCTCATCCTTCGTGGACCATGGGAATGTCAGATAGAAATTTGGCCAGTCATAAGTGTTATTGTTGTCGCTTAGAGGGTTCATCAAGTACCCGCGCGAGACGTCGATGTACCGGCCGGCGGAGAAGCGCATGCGGGACTGGGACGAGATCTACAACAGCGGCCACGTGCGGCGCGGCCTGCGCGTGCAGGCGGCGCGCTGCATGGAGTGCGGCGTGCCGTTCTGCCAGTCGGCGCACGGCTGCCCGCTCGGCAACATCATCCCCAAGTGGAACGACCTCGTGTTCCGCGGCGACTGGCGCCAGGCGCTCAGCCAGCTGCTGCAGACCAACAACTTCCCAGGTACCTAATAATCTTATCACTTCCTAAATTATCTCCACTGTCACTTACAGTGCACCAAATCATTTATAGGAATTTGGCGGGCCAATGATTGACCCCTTATAACCAAGATGGTTGGAGGGTCATGGGATGGAGGTGGAAAAGTATGTCACTTCTCACGTGGGAGGGACATGCTCTATGGCCAACCTTACACATCGGCGTTTTAAGACCCAAGACGGCGTGCGGTTTTAGTCGGAACAAGCCCGACATAACCGCCCCCGCTGACTGGCGGGGGGGTATCCGAAGGAATTTCCGCACGAAAAAAAAGTACCCTCCACTGTGGCAGCAAGCACCATTCATCAGCACAGACGTTAGTCCCGATGTCATCTAAAGCTCTTTTGATTTGGCTTATCTTGACTATCGGCGCGCGCGACTTCCGTCTGCCTCTTCCAACCTCGAAAGGAAAGTCTGCGTTAGAGCCTGGTCCGTTAATCAGCAGGTGTACCGGCTAGAAGGCGAAGTTGACTTGTGCCCCGAAGGTCTTTTTTTGGGTCGTTAGCTAAATCCAAATTTAGGTTCTTTGAAGCAATTACGATTCCGTCGGCCGCAAAGGAAGAAAGACAACCATTGACGCCTCCGTAACCCAGGGTACGCCACGAGGCCAGCATCCCAAATCGTCCCGCCTGGTTGGACGCTGCCTAACAGTCGATATTGGGACGTTATTATATATCCCATTGTTGACCTTTGGGCCGCGGCCACTCTGTGGTAATCAGCATGAGAGTCGGAAGTTTCATATCGCGATGCAGAATCAGTTGTTATGAAGAAGAAGAAGTTGAAAGGTACATTATCCCCGATGGACATAGGTTATATTTAATGGTAAGTTACGAAAACGAAGTGAGGGCGGGCAGCTAATGTAACAATAAAAGTTTGAACTGTAAGTTTAAACACAGAGTTCACGGGCCGCGTGTGCCCGGCGCCGTGCGAGGGCGCGTGCGTGCTGGGCATCTCGGAGCCGCCGGTGACCATCAAGAACATCGAGTGCGCCATCATCGACCACGCCTTCGAGTCCGGCTGGATACAACCTGAGGTGACATTTTGTTATATGTATATGTATAGTACTTAGTCATGAAAGAAAGAAAGAAAGTATGATTTCAGTTCTCCAGCACGAAAAGGGCAGCTTAAGTTGCCACGTTCTTTGAGAACTATTTCGAATATCGAGGGGTTTCCTGCACATATAACTTGGAACACTTTTCTCACTGGTCGAGGTGAAAAGTTATATTTTTCACATGTGAACAAATTGTTTAGATCTATTGCGAATTATACATTTAAAAAAAACTAGCCAAGTGTGAGTGGGACTCGTGCCTGAAGGGTTCCGTGCCATTATCCCTAAAAACTTGTAAGTACCAAATTGTACCTTAACTTTCAACTTATTAAATTTTTTGTTTTTATATTTTTTCCTCCAATTGTGCTGTAAGACAAAATTTGGCAAAAACAGAAGTTTTTGCCAAATTTTGTGATTCTAGGTCAACGGGAACGAACATATAGATTTTCGACCCAAAACCTATAGGGTATTTCTGGTTGACCTAGAATTGACAATTTTGATTGAAAGCTAGGTTTGTCAGCACAAGTAATGAGTAAATTCCGGAAACAAAAATGTTGAAAATTAAGATACATTTTGATACTTATAAGTAGTCGCGAAAATCTAAATTTGCCCATATCTTTTTATACAACTAATAGGGACTATAGGCTTCAGTATCTGGTATAAATTTCAACTTGCTAGTGCCACTAGTTCCAGAGAAAATCGGTGGTGACACACCAACAGACAAGAGAGTGATCTTAAAAGAGTTCCTTTGTTACCTTTTGAGGTACCAAACCCTAAAATTGACACATACACACATACATAAGACATATGTTCATTTATATTCAAATCTCAAATAGCTTTTTTTTTATGGATCATGGCTCACGTTTGACCTCTATCTCACCTGATCGTAAGTAACGATGTGGTCTACGATGGATCACGTTTGCCTAGAAGGAACCCATTCACTCGAGACTGGAAGATTCCAAGGTTATAGCTTTCCGGAAACAGACTCAGGCAGTCAATTCCACTCCTTAGCTGTACACATAATAAATGTGTCACCGAAACGTTTCGTGCGTATGAGTAGAATATCCACCATGTACCGGTGGCGCGTCTCTGTTCGTCTGGTCGTTCGTTGGTGGAAAGGGCTTGGAGGTATCAAGTTGTGCAATTCCAGCGCACTCTCCGAAATGCATCCGATAAAAGACCGATAGGCCTGCAACTTTGCGTCGATGTTCAAGGCTCTGTAGCCATTTCTCGACGAGTGCATCGTTGTTAATGAGCCTCTTGGCCCGTCTCTCTATTGTCTCTAGCGCTTCTAGATGGTATTTTGCTGAATAGCTCAAATAGCTTAGTTGGATAGAGTATTGTCACGGTGTATGGGGTTCTACCAAGAACTTCGAGGCCCAGTCAATCTGACCTGCCAGCCGTCTGCCCCGTAGTCAATCAGTAGGTGTTTCTGATTACGGGGCAGACGGCAGGCGCTCCCATAAAAACCGTATAAACCGAATCAAAACGCTGAGATGGAGTAAGCGTACCCCGGGCTCAGAAGTGAAAGCCTGGGATGCAACGGGAACATCTCTAAGATTATGATGAAACGTTGAGTAGCTCAGTACAGTACAGAGTATGGTCACGGCATATGACTTATTATCACTTTATATAAAATCGACCTTCCTCTACTGTTTACTTCGTATATGAATATTTTTGATGATGATTATCGCTTTACAGATACCAACGCACAGGAATGGAAAGACAGTTGCCGTAGTTGGGTCCGGACCTGCGGGCTTGGCGGCTGCGCATCAATTAAATAAGGTAATGAACTAATGTAGAATAGGCAGGAAGTTCCAATTGATTGCACACTGTAACTATCTATCCCGAACAATACGTGCAGGACTAAGGTATCACTAATCGATACCTCGATCGATAGCTCAGCGATTCGGTGATTCCTTTCTTTGTCGTATGATAAAGAACTGGACTGGACTCATCCACACACGTGTTCTCTTCTTCCTACAATCCCGGGTTCTTCAAGCGGGGCGTGAAAAAGTATCTGTTGAGTCTGGAATGCCCCAACTTTTTTGAATTCACCTCAGCTTAGCAATAGGCAGTCAAATTGACGGCTCAAAACAAAAAAATAAAATAGTCTCAGTTGAACAGACGAAAGTTACATAGGTCAGCATGAATTTAGGCTTTGATAAGAGAATATGATATTCTGATAGATTTATCGATAAATTAAACAAATAAAATTGGCCTGAAAAGTTTGTTTTTTTATGGAGAAGAACGGTCGCCCATCATGTTTCGTTGTATGGGCCCTGATCAAGGTGTTCGTAATCCATGAAACTTAAAGCAAACTTTTTAAGGAATATGGCTATATTTTCTTTATTTTAAAACATAATGAATAGAAAAATCATAAAATAAACTTTAGGACAAAGACTATTTTTGTAAGTTGAATTTTGTTTAGGTGTTTAGAACATTGAAAGGAAAAGGTTTGTGTGTGCTTGACAGGTGGGCTACACAGTGACGGTGTTCGAGCGCAACGACCGCGCGGGCGGCCTGCTGCAGTACGGCATTCCCACCATGAAGCTCAGCAAGGAGGTCGTGGGGCGCCGCATCAAGCTCATGGCGCAGGAGGGCATCGCCTTCAAGTGCAACATCGACGTCGGCCGAGACATCTCCGCCAGTGATCTGGCCAACGAGTGAGTGCTTTAGCTTCAAGATATTATACCTTAGTAGTGCAGCAGCCACTGTAAATGATGTCAAGCTTGGATTCTCGGGTCTAGAATATTGTTATTGGAAGTATTTTTAAGGAAATACCTGAGACCGTAATCTTAGCAATCCATGGATTCTCCGTGCGGGTGCCGGGTCCATCGCGTTGCTGAGTTGGGAACTCGGGACAGTGCCTGGGACTTGCGACCCAAGTGTAGGTTTAGAAGGGGCCCCTTTTGTTGATGTACATCAACACTCACCTTCACTACCCAAGTTCCCCTCCCTGCCTAACCAAATTTGATACGAACCTACTAGTGCCGCTTTAGACATTCGTCCTAGTAATGAGCTTATTGTAGCTCTCGATAGGCCTAGATCTTTAAGTAGGTTATAGAGAGATTTTGCTGGTATACCTCTCGCTCCCACTTCCACTGCATACAAATTAACCACGTAACCGTTTTTGATTAATTCGTTTGTGAGATCATAGTATTTATTTTTCTTTATTGTGTGGTCCTTCGGTATATTTGTTTCCCACGGTACAGTAAGTTCCACAAGAACCACATGTTTTAACCTCTTAGAATATAGGAATATGTCAGGTCTAGATGACGAAACCCCAACATCCTCCGGAATTTTATAGTGCTTTTCATACGTGTCGATTAGGAGAGTCCAATCTGGGGCAGTATCTAAGATTGAATAAGGTTTGTTCCTGGGTGTTATGGATGAACCTTCAGACACAAAGTTGATATGACGTCTGTTAGTAGTCAATCCTTTTTGGGCTCTAGCTACTGCCAGACTCATTGCTTCACGTATGATGATAAGCACCTTATCGTGGCGGCGTGAGTAATGGCCTCTATCGAGAAGCACCCTACATCCTACTAATATGTGTCTAGCCGTCCCTATTGCCTCACCACAAGTATAACATTGTTTTTCTGTGGCCTTCCCCCACCTTACCAGATTACTCTGGTCTGGGAGGGTCATCTGAAAGGCGTTAAGATAAAATTTTAACAGGGCCGGCGACCAGTCATAGATCAAGGTGCGCCACTTTAAGGCCATCGGTATGCAGAACTCTCCCATTGTCAACCATTCATTTTGGATTTCCAAATTCATCGCGTGCACTCGATATTTATCATTTTCGTCTTGTTTTAGAAAGGACTTAAGTATATCCTGGTCCCTTTCTGGCTCTCGTACTCCCAACCCCACTCTGTTTGACTGGGCCCCTATCATAAATCGTTTATGGAATAGAAGTCTAGATTCAAGCTCGGACGCGTTATTATCTTTCGGGAGTGCCCTGATTGTGACATCTTGGGATTTTCCTAAGATGTGCGCTTTGGTAACTCTAAGATGTTTATAGAGCTCCAATGGTTTCTTAAGTTTCATCCCAAAATTATTTTGATCCCTAAATAGAGCAGAGGAATCAGCAGAGTGCGCTAGTCCAAGCCATGATTTTAGCGATTTTATGACAGTTGCATCTATTTTCGCCAGTAAGGTTTTACCGAATTCATACACCAGAAAAGGCCAAGTCAGACGTGATGTTAAGTAGTTGTCATATATCCAAGCTTTTTTGATATTGTTTAGTGGTATCTGATCTATCTTATTTAGGTCATTTATAAACGTATCGACAACTTCATCTAAGGATGGTGTGCGTCCTTTATAGTCTATCTTTCTCCCAAGAAATTTAAATGGCACCGATTCAGCAACTATGGAAACTGGTTTACCCCCAATGAAGAGTCCCGGGTCGTAAGAGGTAAATTTGGTGTCCCGTCTACCCAGACATAGACAGTGACACTTACTGGGCTTCGTCCTCAGTCCATTTGTCCACGAACAGAACTCATCGACTTCCTTTAATAGTTCCTGACATTGTTTTGGATTGCGCGTCAGTATTGCGAGATCGTCAGCAAAAGCTAAGATGGACTCTGAGTATATGTTATTTACTTTAAACCGATAACCCCATTTCTTTTCGTGACGTATTAACTTGGTAATTAAGATATTAATTACTATGTTAAATGCTATTGGTGACAAGCAGCATCCCTGAAACAGTCCCACATTATACCGTAATGGTCCTGTGTGTACTTCTTGGAAGCTTATAGCAAATTTTAGCTGGGAGTAATACGACTCGATTATCTCTATGACCACGGGCGGAAAGTTATACCATTGCAACGCGTATACCATAAGGTAATGTGGAATTGAGCCAAATGCATTTTCTAGGTAGACCTAGTCTAAATACGAAAGACAGATAACGGTATGTTGGATAGATCCAACATACCGTTATCTGTCTTTCGTATTTTCTGGCATCTTTTAAGCTTTCCGCTAACAGACTATTGTGTTCCAGACAACCAGAAATGCCGGGTAAAAACCCTTTCTGGTGGTTAGGTCCGAAATACCTATTGTTAATCATAAAATGACACATTTTTGTTTGTAGAATTGAGAAAAATATTTTTGAAATTGTGTTAGTTAGTGCTATCGGTCTAGTATCTTTAGGATGGGTCACTTCATGTTTTTTTGGAATGAGAACGAAAACCGCTTCGCCAAATGCGACTGGTATATTCTTTTCTGACCAGATTTTACTGAATATATTTGTGAGATGTTTACGAACTGTTGGACATTTTTTATACACTATATATGGAACCCCATCAGGGCCCGGAGCCGATTTGGATGATTTCTTTTTTATTTGTATCTCTATTTCCTCTATGGTAGGTGCATTCCCTTGGAATTGTACTAGAGGGTCGTGAGGTCTTTGGGTTTCCGGTTGATTGTATGGTGTTCTGCATTTAAGTATTTCATAAGTGTTTTTGTAATGTTCGTAAGTTTGTTCTTTGGTCAGAAGAAGTTTACCATTTTGGCTTTCAAGAAAATTAGTAAACAAGTTCGAGACTTTTTTTCAGAACTTCTTTATCAGCATATGTATTTCGAGGTTGAGCCACTAAAGCGAGGGCCATCTCGAAACCGGAGATGGACCAGGGTCAGTCAGGATACGAGGGATATACTCTATGGGCAACCTTACACCCCGGCGTCTGTAGACCCGAGACGGCGTGCGGTTTTAGTCGGTTCAAGCCCGACGTAACTGTCCCCGCTGTCCAGCGGGGGTATCCGAGGGGATTTCCGCACGAAAAAATGGTACTTTAGCGAAATACTGACATATTTTGTATATTTATCTTTTGAGCTCCATTTTTTTAAAATTAATTTTGGACGACCCCTAATGCACCGATTTTTGTTAATTTATATTGATGACCGTAATATGCTTTCAGATACGATGCACTAGTCCTATGCATGGGTGCGACCTGGCCCCGTGACCTCCCACTCAAAGGTCGGCAACTAAACGGCATTCACTTCGCCATGGAGTTCCTCGAGAACTGGCAGAAGAAGCAGATGGGGCCTTCAGGTCACCACCAGACCAAAGACAACCCGGAGTTGAACGCCAAGGACAAGGATGTTCTTATCATAGGAGGTGGAGATACTGGGTAATAATATATTTAAATACTAGCTGTTGCCCGCGGCTCCTCCCGCGTGGAATATTAATCCCACTTCCTATGAGAACCTATTCCAAGGATAATCGCCCATGTGTTAATCCAGACTTTATAACAGTACCAAATTTCAGCCAGATCCGTTCAGCCGTTTTTACGTGAAAGATTAACAAACATCCAAACAACCATATTCACAAATATTCGCATTTATAATATTAGTAGGATTATAATAGGTAGATGCGGTATATAGGGCTCTACCAAGATGTTAGGAGCCCAATCCTACCTCACCCGCGAGCCGCTACACTTACCTACTGATTATTGAGTGAGACCATGGCGGCCGGTAGTCATTGCCTTAAAAACCAATCAAACCTATAATGATGGAGTAAGAGAGCCGAACTCGGGCTCCAAAGTGCAAGCTTAACCAGGGCTCGCCCTCGAATGAGAATTTTCTGAGTGCTATATCAATGCCAACCCATAATACAAGTTAATTAAACTATGCTTACTTTGGGTCTAGATAGCGCATGTAGAATGACCGAGAATATTTATTACTTCGGGCCACCAACCAAGTGGACACCGAAGTCTTAAAATCACGCAAAAGACATCAAAATCTTGCACCCACTTTTTATCACTTTTCTCGACGTTTCACATGATTCTAAGTCTAATTAAGCAAAAAATTTTTTTGTGTCGGTCTGTCTGTTGGTCTGGATGTCTGTTTACGCAATAACTCAAGAACCACTTATCCGATTTAAAAAATTCTTTCGCCAATCATCTTGTTTGGTTAATGGGAAGAACTGATTAGATTTTGGGGTTTGTACGTTCAAGGTTTCGGGTACCTACCATACAAATTGTCCCTAAAATATATTTTTTTGTGTTTTTGACGTCGACGACGTTTGATTTGATTTCATTTTCTTCATATTTATTGCTCAATATATAAAGACGCGTCGAATAATATGCATAATCTGTAATTTTGAATAAAAATACTGCAACAAAAATATCTAAGTTTGGCCTGAAGTTTGACAATCACTGTGTGATTTCCGCCCCACTAGATTTATTTATATATTCCTAACTACTTAATAGATATGCTATTTACACTTGTAAAACAAATTATTTTGTCATCAGATGCGACTGCATAGCGACATCCCTACGTCAAGGTGCCAAGTCGATCACAACGTTCGAGATTTTACCTGAGCCGAAACCAACCAGGGGGCAGGATAATCCCTGGCCGCAGTGGCCCCGAGTGTTCAGGTATAGTACATTATTAACCGACTTCAAAAAGGATGTACAAAATTCGACTGAATGTTCTTTTTTTGTACGTTCCTAAGCTATGAATGGCTATATTAAGCTAACTAAAATATTAATGTTTTTTTTTATAAACTCACGCCTATGTCCCCGAAGGGGTCGGCACAGGTGCTAGCACCCACATGTCGCCAGTTTATGTTTAGGTCCCAATGTAATAGGTGGCGAGCCTATTGCCATTAACCGGGCACTTATAAACCTGCGATAAATACACACATAACTTCGAAAAGCATCGAAAAGTCATTGGTGTGTGCCATGGTAAAACCTGGATCGAACCCGAGACCTCGTCTCAGCAGTCCTTTACCCATACCACTAGGCTACCGCCTAGTATATGGTACGAGAATAAACGCGCCTATTGTATGGATATGAATATATGTTGACTGTGACCATAGCAAGAGCTACTAGCAACCTGATCGCAAAAATAGGTAGTTCGAAGGTATATTCTGTAACCGTCATTGAATATTAGCTATACTAAGTATGTTAACCTCCACAGGGTGGATTACGGACATGATGAAGTGAAAGTCAAGTTCGGTAACGATCCAAGGAAGTTCTCCACACTCACGAAGGAGTTCTTGGATGATGGTAAGTAATTTTGTTTTGTGTTGATTTTAACGTCCGTGTATGGTAGACTTCTAAAAAAAACTATAAACTTTCTGTATGATACTGCAACTAGAAAGTCATTTCGGCGGTATTTCTTATGATACGGTCTCTCGTCAGAGTAAGCCACGTGAAAAACGGTTTTTTTTCTCGTTGACATTTTGTAAGTGTATGTAACAAAACTAGTGTCCGATCAATAAGGGGCAAATAGGTAACCTTAATACATAACCGTATATTAAATTAAAAATAATATATTAATGAAAATAAATGTACTATTGGAATTTTAAATGCCATTTCCTAACTAGATCATAATGAACCAATATCTCCCCAGAATCTAAGAATGTGACAATACCGCGAACTAGATATCCAATAATATTTAACGGTGGCACACAACACAGCTCCCCGCTGGCTGCACTGCCGCGCCTTTTGTTTTTTTTCTTTTTGGTTATTTTTGATAGGGTTTGTTCACAAAAATGGGCCTCCTGTGTTGCCATGTAATAATGTGAAATTGTCTTTGAAATAAGTTTGATGTGAAAACCAGGTTTTGATTTTACATTTGTTCCCAGGTGAAGGCAACGTAGCGGGAGTATCAGCTGTGGAAGTGGAGTGGCAGCGAGGCGCCGGTGGCCGCTGGGACATGAAAGAGCTGCCCGGCACCGCCAAGGTGTTCAAGGCAGACCTCGTACTACTCGCCATGGGCTTCTTGGGCCCCGAGCGATATGTCGCCAACCAGCTGGGTGAGTCACCATACTTCCACGTATCAAGTATCGCGAACGTATCGAGATGGGAAATCCTACATATACCCGTATAAATGAACTAGGACATATTACACAGCCTTGGATATCTAGTCCCGGACTAAGCAGAGCTTGTCATATGAATTCTTGAACATAGTTAGAGACATTTTTTTTTCATAAATACGTACATATTATACATAGCGAATCACTATGATTAAATCTTGATTATCCCAGCTTTAACCTCTGCATCCAAAGCTTGCACTTTGGAGCCCCGGATTCGTTCGACTTTTATGGGACCGACTGCCGTCTGACGTTTCAACGACTGAGTTTATATGACTTCAAGTTTAAGATTCTTATTAATGCTAATTATTTTTGTCATTAGATCTGCCACTGGACGCTCGCAGTAATGTGGAAACCGAGAAGTCTAACATTTACAAGACAAGTGTCAACAATGTCTTCGCTGCTGGAGGTAAATATATCGATGAATAATTAACTCGCATTTGTATAGTCAGCATCAAATGATCATCTAGATCATTTTCAGATTTTGAAAATTAGTTTTTAGCAAAGAATTTATATTTCTTAGTAAATTATTAGTATTTAGTATTTATCTATTTATTTAATCTTCATGCACATAGTACATTGGCGGACTTAATGCCATAGGCATTCTCTACCAGTCAACCATAGGGTGGTGCAGAGCTATACTTAGTGGGTACTATAAAAATATATTTGAATATTGACTAAAATAATTGTTTTTCATCTGAAAATAATCATCTGCTTTTGAACCCTGAATACTTTACATAACGACTACCCAAAAAAGGTTTAGGTATTGTGCTAAAGAATCATCATCGGTTGAATCCGAGACCCTAACCTCCGAGCCCCGGGGGTCCGGTCATTTTTCTCTGTTCGGTTTGGCTTATACTGCCTTTATGAGAGCGACTGCCGTCTAACCTCCCAACTCCGAGAAGAAAGGCTGCGCCAGAGCCTCGTTCGTTAATCAACAGCTGTACCAGTTTGCAGGTGATCGACTTGGCCCTAAAGGTCTTGTAAAAATAAAGAATCCGTCGTCACTAAACCATATTCTTTTTGCAGATTGTCGCCGCGGACAATCATTAGTGGTGTGGGCGATATCGGAAGGTCGCCAGGCAGCCAGAGCCGTCGACCTATACCTGTCGGGAACATCGTCCCTGCCCGGCATCGGAGGCGTTATCTACGACCACTGAACCACTGCGCCAACCATGTATTAGGTTATTATGACGTCATGATTGACGTAATGTATTCTACGTCCACGACCTCGGCGACTGTGGGCTTGAAGAGAGTGCGGTACACTGAGAGTGGATTTCATCAGTAATAGGAACCGAGATCAATTAAAATTATTAATGTTCACGTTTTACTTAATATATTGTAGTAAAAAGTGACAAATAGGATTTTCGCTGGTAAAAGTTCGTTCTTAGGCTTGTAGTTTTATTTTAAGAAGAGAACAATGTCAAACCAGGAGATTAAACATGTAATATTGTATATTTTAATTAATTTTGTAAGATAAAAAGTGATATAAAAATACCGAAATCAAAGTCAATGTTAAAGATATTCAATCAGTAATTTATTTTTTTGAGGTTATTAGATATCAATGTATTATTACGTTTTCCAGTTGTCTAGGACAAGTCCAGGTAACTCAATTCTCTAGAAAGGGGCTACTGCTGGTTCTAGTCACGTTCTGGAATATTACGTCATATATATTTTAATGTAATTATTTATTCTAACAAGTGCCAGAATAGGACAATAACTTATGATCTGAGAAGGTGCTTGTTTACTTACAAATTGAGAGATTCGATTCCGCAGTCGTCGAAAACATAAAACAATTACATTCTGTAGTTTAGAACAAGATGTAGTAAGTCGATGTAGACGCTTTGATATACCTGCGTTTGGTGAGAATAGATCTTATTTTTAGTCGCATAAGATTCAAATTAAATCTGGTCACGCATGTGATGTTATTGAAATATGAATATCAAAATATAGTACGATTTGTAATATCATCGAAATAATAAAATCATTATTTTGATAATGTAACCAGAAATAATGAGTATTATATTTGGTTAAAAAAGTCAGGTGACGCCCTAGGTTATTGCAGCAGTTAGGACATGTTTTATTATTGTATAATACAATATGTCCTATTTTATTTAATTTTCCATTTAAAATACAACCTTTGCATAGAATAAAGTTACATGTGATTATAAACTGAATGAATACTTAAAAAGGTTTTAAATCTTCATGTAATGTCCTGTAGAGTATCTTTATTCGAAGAATAGTGCGAGTTATTCATTAATCGGTTTATAATTGTTACTTCAGTAAAAGGCAGAGATTTCTAGTTGAAGAAGTAGGCAGAAATTTAAAATGTGCAACTCCCCATATCTATCAGTTGAACATTATTTGATAACTGTCTTGAAAGGTAGACAAATCTCAGGCCAAGTTCTGGGTGGATTAACCAAGAACCGATTTCCACCACCTTTTTTTCATAAAACATATTCCTACAAAGTTAAATCAGAAAGTCAACAACCTTGGCAGGGTTTTGATTCAAATTTATTGAAATATTTAGCATACTAAATGCTGCAAAATATTTCATAGAACATAGAATGTCTTACCTGTGAAATCTAAATACGGAAGTCGATATGAATCGTGTTACTCATCGCCCATTGCTTGATAATATATTAAAATAATAACAACTAAACGCAGCAACATATCCAAGTTACCGTAGATCTTTGTTTGAAAATTATTTATACTAAATAATATTAATATTACCGTTTCAAGATATTAAAAGTAGGTACTTTCTTGAATCTTGCGGGTGGCTATCAGCAAGGGTTAGTGGCAGTTTTATAGGCTATATATTAATATTAATAGTTTGATGCGTATTTCTATTTTTAAAACACTTTCGTGCGCTTGGTTTTCTCTTTAATATAATATATGAGATATGAGGGATAAATCCTTTAATATACATTTACGCCTCTCCGTCTCAGGGGCAGCCAGAATCGCCAGCTCGACACACTCACCTCATGACTTCTAATTTCGTAGAAGTACACAAGTCTTTAAAAACGTCTATTATAACAACAAATGAAAATCATAAACTTCAACTCTGTTCTTTTCAAGCGATAAAAAACAATAGTAAATTTGAAATTATCGCGAAACTCGAGCGTACGGAAGAACTTTTTTATATACTAATTTTACTTTAAGGCACGTATAAATTGTTTGATATAATCGTTTTTTTTTGTGTAATCACATTCCGTTTTCTAGACTTTTTGGTCATTATTGTGTTTTAGAGGGGTATTTAAAAATGTAAACATTATCTCACGCTTATTCCGTTCTAAACTCATGTTATACACATATTGTACCTTGTACGCCTAATAACGAGGTTGCGATGTGTATATTCAAATATGCATACTAATTTAAAATAAGCTAATATAAATATATATAAATAAAATAAAGTTTTTCGTGTACGTTTTTTTTTAGTTAGCAATCTCGTATTGCGGTACGGTTTGTCTATGAGACTTAATATTGCCATCTATAAAATCATATCCAGGTTGCATTCTTAGTTTTTAGTTCATAGTACAAAAATGATCAGTAATTATTTTTTCAAATCTGTTCATAATACATATTGTCGTATGTTTTACACCTAAATCTATCCACTAGCAACCGCAATCAAAAATTATCTTAAAATTAACGACGTAAATAATTATTTTTGTTAAATCATCTAATTAAATAGCATAACCAACCGTGATCCCGATATCATTAACATGGATTGTTGTTAGCTATATGTTTTTAATATTATTGTTTTAGATGTTACTTCGTGTAGTCAGTATTCTATGTGATTGTTATGTGGCAAAGGATACTATAGTACTATTTAAGCATTCGTTAATTTGTAAGTGTGAACATAAGAATAATAAATTGAATAGACGTGACGCATTCCGGGCATTGAGGAGCTTGTGGCTAAGTGGTAACCTGTGACACATTGCAAGGTTAAGCAATACTAGCCAGATCAGTCTTAGGATGGGAGACCAATTGAATTCGTCAGCTCATCTGACCTCTCACCTTCTGTTAGTCGATTGGCGGTAATTTTATGAATGTAATCCCTATATTTGATTTGCGGGCTCGAAAATTCTCGCTTTCGCCTACTAAGTCGGAGATCGCAGGTTCGGTGCCCGGTCAGTGCAAATATTTGTATGAGTTTCCATGTATGTATATACAAAAAAAGTGTATCTAAGCGTGTTTATCCGCATTAAAGAATCTATATGAAAAGCTAGTTAAGCTTCGCTTACTTTGGTTCCAAATAGCGCTGTGTAAAATGTTGTAGTATGTTATGTTGGTGACAGCAAATAAAAGGTGAGACGCGGAATGGGCTGACACCTGATAAAGTAGCTGGGAAAGACTAGATCCCGAAGGAAGAGGAGTGGACTGCAATAGGCTAATTTGATAGATTCAAAAATTCTTGAGGAAGTATAAAACAACAAAGGAGCGATAATAAAACTACATTGGTCATAGTCATAGTCAAACACATATAGATTATTACGTCACCATTAATCGGTGCTTACAAAGCAGCATTTAAGTCACGCACAAAGTAATATCGATTCTATATCATTTATTATTCTTGTTTCATTAATTATTTGTATGATAGTACCTACTGTATCAGTTAGAATGTAAAATCATATGGTGATTTGTTCCTGACCTACTGTTTAATCTATAGGTTGATTCAAAAATATGCTTTATAACATTATTTTCGTGCGTTCGTTAAAAACCAAGCATACTTACATAAAAAAAAATATATCTTCTCAAAATACGTATACATGTAGTTGATAGTCTTCTCATACAAAGTTACTCAAATATGACGAAGAAAAATCGGGCATGAAATATCAATGGCAGGGATTAGACAGGCAATGAATATAGATAAGAATCACCATGCACTTCTATATATTAATATATATATTGACATGATTCGTGAAGATCGCTATATATATTGACTGTCTAAGCCCTACTTATAACATAGTTATGAAAATTATTTTTAGAATTAAGGACTCAAACGCATTATGTTATGCAAGGGTAATTTTTTTTTAATTTAAATAATTTCTTCACATGCAATGAGAAATCAAACTAAATTACTATAAAAAATTAAATAAAAAACGCAGAAATTGAATGTTTAAATTATGAGTGTCCCGTCCCACGTTTGAAAATTCTTGATGATGTTAACTTAAATGGTCTGTCAGATAGGCAGAAAAATTATCTACTAAAATAGATCCAATCATGCACTTATCCAGTGCCCCCTCCCTTTTTTCCTTTTCAAAAAAATACACATAATTAGTGCCTAAGTTTTCTTGTTGTAGAAAGTTTGCCTAAATTGGCACTTACCCTTGTCAGGATTTAGAGCTAACAAATGTATTTATGTTCATTTTTAAAGGTGCCAAATGTTGTTAAATTGTCAACAAGACCTAGTGTCCCATGGCCATGTTACCAGATTGCATTGTGGATATATCTGCCCCCTCAGAGCCGCTTGCCATAGGCATCCACAAATCATTGCCATGATGCTTACATAGGGTTAAATAAATTGTGATGGCAATTAGAATCAAAAGGCCAGATATCCTTGATTGACTGACTGATCGATTGACCTCTACTTTTTTTTTTGATATCGCATCATAATGTCGCCGATCATGATAGGCGTAACACACTTTAACTATCAGTTTTTTTTTTTATAAATTTATGACACGTCAATTTGACTTCACCTCGCCTGATGGTAAGCTGAAGGTAAAGTCTCAGGAAATAGGGTCACCATTACATACACGTACCATGTTAACAATAGTGGCACTCAGCTTGACGTCCTCATCAGAAGTGGATTGTCGTCGCAGCACCGCCTGACACCCACCTGTCCCACTAGTGCTGCGACCACAATCCCCCTGCCCGGCTATGCACTTGCTGACCCCTGAACGCAATCGAACCGAAATTGGATTACTGTGGAGGGTTTTTCGCAATCGTGCACGGTGGTACCCACCCGGCCGAATTTTGTGACAAATTTGTGTCATCAAATTTCTACCACCAGTAAGATTTTATTTTTGAAAATTATAAAATAGAATTCAATTTTTTACAACTGAAACTGATCTAGGATCACCGAATTGACACTTTTTCATTTTAATATATTTTTAATGACAATTCGTACACCATCAAAATATTAACGCTTTTTTGTACTATGTTAACTGTACAAAATAGTTTCAATATTTTGCTCTTGTCCGATATGTCAGTAAAAAAATTATTAAAATTTAACAGTGTATATTAGGACAAGTGACCCTAGAAATGTAGGTCCCTAACATCGGGTAGCCGTGGGGTTCGATGCCCGCAAATTGCAATATTTGTAATTTATCGATAAATCTATCAAAATTTGCGCGGGCAAGGTACCCATCCCATATGAGCGGAAAAGGTATTTTTTTACATAAGGTTTATTTTACATTAAATGTCAATTACGCGTTACAGACCCTAACATTCTCCTCTTGAGGCACTGGTAACCTCAGCAAATAGTCTTTCGCTGCAGTGTTTAGTATGATGGGAATATATTCAATTAAACTTTCAATTTAAAAATAACTGCAAAATCTAACATACTCAAGTTACAATTGTCACTAGCATATTTTTGGTAATATTCATAACTGAAGAGACAACAAACTTATAAATTACGTAGGAACACACTTACATGACAAAATCCCGTTTGTAATTTCGTATCTAAAACAATTAAATGTCAGTACAATCAGATAAAATGGAACAAAATTCTTACGATCTTATCTCTTTCTAAAATATCACCCAATGCGCTATAAATATCTGAATCTAGTACCTGCCATGTCGTTTAATAAGGGTTGAGGTTACCAGACAAAATTCCTTCAACTAAACTAAGTTGTCACGTGACAAAGCAGTTTTGTTTCAATTGATCTTGGTTCTTATTGTTGGGAGAATCAACTCTTAAGAAGAGTAGCTTCCATTACCTTCCCTCTAAATTTTGTTGAAAGGAATTCCAGAATGGAGGATGCCATTAATTGGCATACTTATACATTAATACCATTACTACTTATTTGTAACAGTAGATGATATATCTACTTATAAATGCCGTTGAAATTTATTGACAACTGACTGAAAGGTTTTAAAAAGCAAAGATTCCGTTGAAAGAAAAAATGTTACGTTTCAGTTGTAAAAAATTGAATTCTATTTTATAATTTTCAAAAATAAAATCTTACTGGTGGTAGAAATTTGATGACACAAATTTGTCACAAAATTCGGCCGGGTGGGTACCACCGTGCACGATTGCGAAAAACCCTCCACAGTAATCCAATTTCGGTTCGATTGCGTTCAGGGGTCAGCAAGTGCATAGCCGGGCAGGGGGATTGTCGTCGCAGCACCGCCTGACACCCACCTGTCCCACTAGTGCTGCGACCACAATCCCCCTGCCCGGCTATGCACTTGCTGACCCCTGAACGCAATCGAACCGAAATTGGATTACTGTGGAGGGTTTTTCGCAATCGTGCACGGTGGTACCCACCCGGCCGAATTTTGTGACAAATTTGTGTCATCAAATTTCTACCACCAGTAAGATTTTATTTTTGAAAATTATAAAATAGAATTCAATTTTTTACAACTGAAACGTAACATTTTTTCTTTCAACGGAATCTTTGCTTTTTAAAACCTTTCAGTCAGTTGTCAATAAATTTCAACGGCATTTATAAGTAGATATATCATCTACTGTTACAAATAAGTAGTAATGGTATTAATGTATAAGTATGCCAATTAATGGCATCCTCCATTCTGGAATTCCTTTCAACAAAATTTAGAGGGAAGGTAATGGAAGCTACTCTTCTTAAGAGTTGATTCTCCCAACAATAAGAACCAAGATCAATTGAAACAAAACTGCTTTGTCACGTGACAACTTAGTTTAGTTGAAGGAATTTTGTCTGGTAACCTCAACCCTTATTAAACGACATGGCAGGTACTAGATTCAGATATTTATAGCGCATTGGGTGATATTTTAGAAAGAGATAAGATCGTAAGAATTTTGTTCCATTTTATCTGATTGTACTGACATTTAATTGTTTTAGATACGAAATTACAAACGGGATTTTGTCATGTAAGTGTGTTCCTACGTAATTTATAAGTTTGTTGTCTCTTCAGTTATGAATATTACCAAAAATATGCTAGTGACAATTGTAACTTGAGTATGTTAGATTTTGCAGTTATTTTTAAATTGAAAGTTTAATTGAATATATTCCCATCATACTAAACACTGCAGCGAAAGACTATTTGCTGAGGTTACCAGTGCCTCAAGAGGAGAATGTTAGGGTCTGTAACGCGTAATTGACATTTAATGTAAAATAAACCTTATGTAAAAAAATACCTTTTCCGCTCATATGGGATGGGTACCTTGCCCGCGCAAATTTTGATAGATTTATCGATAAATTACAAATATTGCAATTTGCGGGCATCGAACCCCACGGCTACCCGATGTTAGGGACCTACATTTCTAGGGTCACTTGTCCTAATATACACTGTTAAATTTTAATAATTTTTTTACTGACATATCGGACAAGAGCAAAATATTGAAACTATTTTGTACAGTTAACATAGTACAAAAAAGCGTTAATATTTTGATGGTGTACGAATTGTCATTAAAAATATATTAAAATGAAAAAGTGTCAATTCGGTGATCCTAGAAATTTGTGTCCCTAACGTTGGCCAGCCGAACCCGAACTCTTGACCTTTGACGTAGTAATCGAACTCTGTGACGCACTCATTGATTTTAAAATATCAAATTACAGAAGAGACGTTACATGACTATTTATAAACATAAATTGTTTATGTTAATGAATATCATAACGTGTGTAAATTTCTTATGAAGCTCTTTGTTACGTGTTTCACAAAATAATTTATTATCTATTTGTATGCTGATAGCATTTGTTAATTTGATTTTAGTTGGAATAAACAAATTCATTGTAATTTTTATTTTATTTATTTATATCTGATGACTATTCACTACAAATTAAGTTTTTGATCTCACGTATCTATATTTCTATAGTTACTTTTATCAAATTATAAATTAGTTGTCTCTACATTGGAAATAAAAAAAAAACTAAGGTGAACGATTCTGAACACAAACATATTTTTTTTTGGAATTCTTGTCTATCTGTTTGTTTGCTTATTCGCGATGAACGCAAAAACCACTGAACGGATATTGATGCGGTTTTTTCAAATTTCAATTTCCAAACCTTATTGCTTTTTGCAAGCTTCAATACACGGTTTTGACCTCGAGTGTTGTTAGCGTTCATAGGCAACGGTTACAGCTTATTATCAGGACCGTACGAGTCCTTAGAGTTTTTTTTTTCTAAAATAACCAAAATCATTTCTGAGATAGTCCTCGGATCGTAGTTCATATCAGCTGCTAACTAAAACGTTATATTAGTTAAAATTGACCGTTTTGCACGCTTCACTTTGTAGCACTTAGATGGCAGATAAGCACATGCACCAGCGGATGGGAAGCAATTACCACGGCCTATGGACGTGTGCAGAACCAGGGGCGCCGCAACCTCGCTGCCAACCCTGTAAACCTTGAGCCCTTCTCGAAGGAGCCCATATTATAGTCGCTTGGGAAAAACACACCTTAATGTTATCGATGTGCAAGAGCTACATTTGTTTGCGTAATAGTCGTTTAACTACGCTTAAATTTAACGCTCGTCAATCATTCAGCAGAAAGAACTTCCTGCAGCCCTTATTGACGTCATTTACTTAGTGAAATAAAGAAACTTTCAATTCCACTATTCACCCAGGTGAACAAGGTGGAATAAAACGTTTCGATAGCAAATAAGTAATATTGACGAAAGTCTAACTCTTATGTACCATCTTATTTAAGAATTATTAGACATTAGTTGTTTATTGATATCAGTGATTATGAAATAAATTGTTATTGACAATAATGAATATGTTTTAGAAATGATTCTGTATCGAATATTATTGTAATGAAGAAATAAATATTTAAAAAATCAAACGCGATTTTTTTTCTATTGATAGGTCTTTTGGAGGCTGCATGTCGACACAATCTGGCAGTCAAACTAATATTATGAATATGGCATAGGTATACCTATGTCGCAACCTAGCAGTTAAATTAGCCAATCAATTGGACGCCTAGGCCGTTCATTAAACAACGGTATCCAATCAAACGACTAGGCCGGCTAATCAAACAAGCGCCCATCAGTCACAGATCCCGAGAAAAGCCAGCCACTGCCGAGCGCCAGCCTGCCCTCCTACCATGTGTACGAGGGATCACTGACAAGATTGGCTACATCTTGAAGCTTTAATTAACACATAGTACAAGCCACCAACGAAGATGTCAATTTTTACCATCTGTGAAGTGTCAACTACCCCTACAAGATGCAGGGGTCTATAAAATAGACTGTTACTGTGAGCTCTCTTATATGGTCAAACGAAGCGAAGCATTGGCACTCGCGTCAAACAACACAGCTGATAAAAAACACCAACGCACAACAAAGTCTGCTGTATGAGAGCATGTGCAACAGGGGACCAGGCATAACTTAAGATTTGATAAAAATCATGTACTCGCTAAAGGAAAACGATTCCTGCCTATTTAGGATGCTCCGCGAGGTTATTGATATTAAAAAAGTATCCTAATTTAATAGAGAAGATGGTTGGAATGTACCACCAGGGACTCGGGGACCCAGTCATTCAATTAACATAACATAACTTCACGCCTGTATCCCCGAAGGGGTAGGCAGAGGTGTATTACATACCCACGATTCGCCAGTTATGTTTAGGTCCCAATGTAATAGGGGGCGAGCCTATTGCCATCTACTGGGCACATTACTAAGCGAGCAATAATCAACATTTTTAATACACACATAACTACGAAAAGTCAGAGGTGTGTGCTCGGGGCGACTGGGGATCGAACTCGAGACCTCGTCTCGGCAGTCCGTTACGTACACCACTAGGCTATCGCCGCTATAGTCATTCAATTAATTAATTCCAAAATACAACAAGACTTCATGACACTGTGAGCTCATTCTGCGTAAATAGTAACACCAACAATGCAGCATAGTTCGGGTCCTTTGAGATAACTTACACTTCAAACTATAAGACGACCAATATAATGCATCTGCATGTCATTTCAATTAGCTAAATACGTTATCACGTTCAGCCATCTGGTGAAACGTTTCGTTCAATGACTTGGCTAGTTGTTCTTCAGCCATTTGATTGAACGCCGGCGATTAATGAGTGGTCATTAAACTGGCTAATCTAACTTGATGTCTGCGATATATATAGTCGGAGAGCTGGCTACGAAAACGTGAACTGATAAGGTGTAGTAACGAATTATATATATATAACCTCTCCTTGGTAGCTTATAAGTACAGAGCGAGGTTCGTCAGAACTCCTTTCAGGGCGGAAGGCGTGGGTGGGCGGTCAAAGTCGTAAATTTTTTAACAATAAAAAAATGATTAGTTGCAGTTCTGAAATTTGGTAGAGTTATAGTTTTAACTGTAGGAATCTAGGAAAATTATTGTCAGAAGTCTAGATCGGGGCTTAAAGACTGTCAGAAGTCGACAAAGTTGTAAAGAAATTGTTTAAATTTAAACCACAAGGTGCAGTTCTTACAAATGCATTTTTAAATTATTTGTTGCTTATCGAACCTGTATATAAATTGTCAGAAGTCTTAATAATGGCTAAGTACATAAAAATTGATGATATAGTCAGAAGTTGCTGAAGTGGCTATCGCGACGGAAAGCAACGTTTCGAATCTAGTTTTGAGTTAAAATAACAAGGTGCAGTTCTGACAATTGCATTGTTATATTATTTATAGCTTACCGAACCTGTAGGTACATATACTGTCAGAAGGCTAAATAATGGCTAAGTACAGAAATTTTATGATATGGCCAGAAGTTGCTGAAGCGGCTACCGCGATGAAAAGGAACGTTTCGAATCTAGTTTCAAAATTAAATAAGGTGCAGTTTTGGCTATTTATTGTTTTTATTATTTACACTGTTATTACAATAAATATGCAATGACAAAAGGTTAAGCGAGGGAGATAAGAAAAATTATAAAAACTGTGATGCCGAGTAATCGCTGACTTAGACGACGAACTTTAAAAACATAATTCATACTCAAAAAAATTATAGAAAGTAAATAAATAATATGAAAAATGAAATAAAATCGATAAGATTTTTATTATATTATTTAACATAAATTTTTTACTTGTTACAAAACAAGATTTATATAATTAAATAATTATACTTCCTTTATATGTATAAATATACTTACCTTTTACTCCATTGACAAAAATTTAAATATTAAAAAACCAAATGGCCAAATGTGCATAAAATTATCTGAAATATAAAACAAGTTGAATTCCTGAGATGAGCTCAGACGAATACAAGGGATTTTCGATTTTGCGATTTTTTCTTTTTTTGCAATTTTTTGCGATTTTTTCTTTATCTTGCAATGGTTCACCCCAGCACATTGCATATTTATTGAAATAACAGTGTAAATAATAAAAACAATAAATATGTAGCCAAACCTGCACCTTGTTATTTAATTTTGAAACTAGATTCGAAACGTTCCTTTTCATCGCGATAGCCGCTTCAGCAACTTCTGGCCATATCATCAATTTTTCTGTACTTAGCCATTATTTAGCCTTCTGACAGTATATGTACCTACAGGTTCGGTAAGCTATAAATGATATAACAATGCAATTGTCAGAACTGCACCTTGTTATTTTAACTCAAAACTAGATTCGAAACGTTGCTTTCCGTCGCGATAGCCACTTCAGCAACTTCTGACTATATCATTAATTTTTATGTACTTAGCCATTATTAAGACTTCTGACAATTTATATACAGGTTCGATAAGCAACAAATAATTTAAAAATGCATTTGTAAGAACTGCACCTTGTGGTTTAAATTTAAACAATTTCTTTACAACTTTGTCGACTTCTGACAGTCTTTAAACCCCGACCTAGACTTCTGACAATAATTTTCCTAGATTCCTACAGTTAAAACTATAACTCTACCAAATTTCAGAACTGCAACTAATCATTTTTTTATTGTTAAAAAATTTACGACTTTGACCGCCCACCCACGCCTTCCGCCCCGAAAGGAGTTCTGACGAACCTCGCTCTGTACTTATAAGCTACCAAGGAGAGGTTATATATATAATCCGTTACTACACCTTATCAGTTCACAGAAATGGCTACCGGAAGCTGAAGAAAAAGGCGGCGTTGGCTTAGGTGTCGGAATTACGATCGAGAGGTCGTGGGTTCAAACCCCGATCATTCGGTTTTAGTACTCGTTCAAATGAAAAAGCAAACAATCAAATGAAAACCTATAACAAGTTGAATTCCTGAGACGAGCTCAGCCGAATACAAGGGATTTTCGATTTAGCGATTTTTTGCGTTTTTCTAAAGAAAATCCCTTTTTTTTTAAGGATTTACTTTGGAAAAGCCCTATTGCTAAGGAGTTGTCGTCGACGTCGTCGTTGCCAATTTTCTGTCACGGTTTTGGGTATGAAGGAGATGAGCTATCGAGTTGCTGTTTTCGGTAATAGATTCGTGCTGGGGTGAACCATTGCAAGATAAAAAAAAATCGCAAGAAATCGCAAAAAAAAAAACGCAAAATCGAAAATCCCCTGAATTCGGCTGAGCTCATCTCAGGAATTCAACTTGTTTTATCTTGCAATGGTTCACCCCAGCACGAATCTATTACCGAAAACAGCAACTCGATAGCTGATCTCCTTCATAACCAAAACCGTGACAGATTTTCTTTTTTTTTTTTTTTTATCTTGCAATGGTTCACCCCAGCATGAATCTATTATCGAAAACAGCAACTCGATAGCTCATCTCCTTCATACCCAAAACCGTGACAGAAAATTGGCAACGACGACGTCGACGACAACTCGATAGCAATAGGGCTTTTCTAAAGAAAATCCCTAAAAAATAATCAGCTTACTCTTATTTCCTTTGTGCCAAATCGGGCAAAAGCCGGGCACCGTTTATATAGCCTACAAACCCTAGAAATACACACTCCTTTTTTGAGCAGTCGTGTAAAGATAGCGATGAGGAGCTAGCAATATACTTAAACATCATCTTCATACTTAATTCTGTAGACACCATACAGCCGAAACCGGCGCCATGCTAATGTTTTCAACGGGTAAGAGCTCTAGTTGGCGTCCTGTGAGACGTGATTATCATAATCGGATGAACACTAAATCCCACACAAAATGTGCTCACATCTGAATTAAATACGTACATAATTAATTTGACACAATATCTTAAGACATGAGGGAGTCGAGCGTCATATAATATGTAAATAACGGTTACCGGATAACACGTTTGGCCTCAGTTGCGTTCCAGGATTCGAGGTGAAAACTTTCTCTTGTGTCAACACCATCAAAAACTGTAAGTGCAAATTGCGATGGCTACATACTTTTTTTTTGTATATTTAGGACACGTCAATTTGATTTCACCTCGCCTGATAGTAAGCTGAAGGTAAAGTCTCCGGAAAGAGGGTCACCATTACATACACGTACCATGTTAACAATGGTGGCACTCAGCTTGACGGCCTCATCAGAAGAGGATTGTTATCGCAGCACCGCGTGATACCCACCGGTCCCACTAGAGCTGCGACCACAATCCCCCTGTCCGGCTATGCACTTGCTGACCCCTGAACGCAATCAAACTGAAATTGGATAACTACGGAGGGTTTTTCGCAATCGTACACGGTGGTACCTTTTTTTTTTTTCGTGCGGAAATCCCTTCGGATACCGCCCCGCCGGCCAGCGGGGGCGGTTATGTCGGGCTTGAACTGACTAAAACCGCACGCCGTCTCGGGTCTTCAGACGCCGGGGTGTAAGGTTGCCCATAGAGCATATCCTTCGCACCCCGACTGACCCTGGGGCATCTCCGGTTTCGAGATGGCCCCCTCGGGTTTGGAAACCACGGTGTCCCCACCCGGCCGAATTTTGTGACAAATTTGTGTTATCAAATTTCTACCACCAGTAAAGTAAAGTATACTATTTTATATGGCGTCCAGCGTAAGTATAGGAAAAGTTTAGTTATTGTTTTAGTTTTTTTTTTAATTTATTTATTATTTAAAGCATAACATTACATTCTTGTACAGTAATAGCACCAAAGAAACCACTAAGGTTAATACCTGTGCTAGAACAATAACAGTGAGACAACATTCAAACAAAGAAAAAAAGTAAGCATACAAAATGCTTAAGAATTTAATTGAATTAATTAGGCGGAGTCATCAAAAAAAATAATGTTTAAAAATGACTAAAGTTATTCATTGTTTCCGTAGTTCGCAAGAATTACGGTAGATGGCTCCAACGCCGCCTTAAGACGTATTATTCACGTATATGATATAATCGGAGAATTTCGAATATCTGGGACGTGTCTAGGTGGCTCAGTTGGTCAGAGCATTCCCCCTGTAAGGGACTGGTCGCGGGTTCAAGTCCCGTCCTAGATGTTCTCTTTTTCCGATCTAAATCTTTAGAAAAAAAGTAAGCATACAAAATGCTTAAGAATTTAATTGAATTAATTAGGCGGAGTCATCAAAAAAAAAATGTTTAAAAATAACTGTAAAGTTATTCATTGTTTCCGTAGTTCGCAAGAATTACAGTAGATGGCTCCAACGTCGCCTTAAGACGTATATGATATAATCGGAGAATTTCGAATATCTGGGACGTGTCTAGGTGGCTCAGTTGGTCAGAGCATTCCCTCTGTAAGGGACTGGTCGCGGGTTCAAGTCCCGTCCTAGATGTTCTCTTTTTCCGATCTAAATCTTTCAAAAAATATACTTTAAATTTACATGTAATACCTGACACAGTGCTACATGACTTTACATTAGGAGGTAGATCGTTAATGAGCCGAGGGACAATATAGCTAGTAGTGCGCTCGCTTTACATATTGTGGGCACTCTGTGTGCGGAGGTGATTCTCGGAAACTGCCCGAGTGCGTACAGGATGTTCGATAATATTTCTTAAATATTGATAAAAAAATTGTTCTTTTAATATTGAAAAACGGACTTGAGTGTAGATTGGCAGAATTTGACAGTGCTTAAAGAGACCGATTTCATTGTCATAATATTAATTATTTATGTTATTAGAAACTATTGTTTTTAAAATTCTATGTTGGAGTTTATATATAGCATTAAGATAAGTTTTATAAGTTCGACCGTAACTACTAAGACCGTACTGTATGTCGGATTCTGCAAGTGTGTGATAAAGCATAATCTTCACTTATGCGGTTTTTGAGTATCGATATATTGGCTAGAAATTGCCTTAATTTACTGCAAACTCGTTCAATGTGGGGACCCCAGCTGAATTTTTCGTCTATAATCAGCCCAAGATATTTAATATTTGCGACAGCATCTACAGACTGACACCTACAATCTATCGCACTGGTGGCATGTAAGTAATTGTGGTCATGAGCTACTAAAGATTGAATGGGTGTTTGTCTAATGTAAGGGGATTTTATGATCATTAATTTAGTTTTGCTTGCATTTAACACTAAGCCAGCATCATGACACCACCTTACGAGTGCATCCAGATCAGATTGCAAGCGCTTGCATGCAATTTGCGGATCCCTATCGGCAGTCACAAGGCAAGTATCATCCGCGAACTGATAACACGTGCTGTTTGTGATACATTTGCTCATATCATTAACGTACGAAAGAAAGTGTAAGGGACCCAACACGGAACCCTGAGCCGTTCCCCTCGTAACGGAAACGCGTTCACTATAGATGTTGTCTACTTTTACAGTGAATTTTCGCTTATTCAAATAATTTGTACACCAATTTAGTAATGGACCGCGTACTCCGCAGTCATCCAGCTTTTCAATTATTTGTTTATGTTCAAGTTTATCAAAAGCACGTGAAAAATCAATAAAGAGAGCAAGAACTTGTTTTTCTCGTCTAAGTGCTTATTCACCTTATTCGTGAATTTGGATAAAAGAGCTGTGGTACTTTTACCAGACTAAAACCCGAAATGGTACTGGTTAATTACTTCGTGCTTTTTATAGAAATCGTGTATTTGTTGACATATATATTTTGTCTATAGATGAGAGAAGTGTTATTGGACGGTAATTACAGTAATCATTTCGTTTGCCATTTTTATGGATCGGCCTTACACATCCCACTTTGAGATCATCAGGGTATAAACCAGTTTCCACACTACGATTTATTAGGTCGGAGATAGGGTAAGCAATCCTATCACCTATCATTTTTATGTCAGACACCTTAACATTATCGAAGCCTGGAGCCTTCCTTGAATTTAGTTGCTTAATAATTTGCTGCACATCGCTACCTGACGCTTTTTTAAACAAAATACTTGAGTCTATATATATATATATATAGTCAATTTGTTAATTTTACATTACAATTCTGGATTATGTCATTTACTGTTATATCGAAACAATTTGCAAAGGTATCAGCAATATTTTTGGTAGAGATTCCCTGTCTATCAAAAGATTTATATGAATAGCCATATCAATTGATAGTGTAACTCTTCCCAGCATTTGATTAACAATTTGATATATGTTTTTATGTTTTTAAAGTTATCGTTAATTTTTTGCATATAATCATTTTATTTTTTTATTTTCTATTATTTTATGAATTTTATTTCGAATTATATTGTACTCTAATTTTATTACCACCACCGCCACCTGCGGGAACCAGCATAACCATAGGGGGCGTAAGCATCCGCATCGAGCCCACGATAAAGTACCTTGGGCTCGTACTCGATAGCCGATGGGACTTCGGACCTCATCTCCGAAGTCTGGTCCCAAAACTGAGGGGGGCGCGGGCGCGCTATCGCGGCTGATGCCGAACGTTAAGGGACCCAACGCCCTCACTAGGTGACTGTACCAGGGGATCGTGCGAAGCATGGCCCTATACGGGGCCCCCGTATGGGCGAAGACTCTGGCGGCCCGCAACCTGGCTGTTCTAAACAGCCCGTTAAAGGCGATGGCCGTCAGAGTCATCAGGGGGAATCGCACGATCTCCGTCCAGGCGGCATGTCTCCTAGTCGGGACCCCTCCATGGGACCTGGAAGCGAGAGCCCTTGCGCTGCTGTGCCAGTGGCGCAAGGAGGCGTTGGAGCGGGGCCATAGGCCGGAGCTCCGAGAAATCAGGGCTCAGCGGTCCCCGCTCTGCCAGGAACTCATGGAGACATGGAGGGTGCGACTTGAGCATCCAAGGTGGGGGGAATCCACCATTGCGACGGTGAGACCGATTATGAAGGAGTGGTTGGAGAGAGACCATGGGGACCTCTCCTACCGGATGTGCCAGATATTTACCGGACACGGGTGTTTCGGTAAGTATATATGGCGCATCCACCGGAAGACAACGCCGCACTGCCAGCACTGCGAGGATCCTGGCGAAGACACGGCGCTCCACACGTTGGTGGAGTGCCCTGCGTGGGCGAGTCAACGCCAGGATCTCGTTGCGGTCCTGGGCGTGGACGTTCTCTCGTTGGAGACCATGGTGAGGGCCGTGGTCTCCGACGGGAGCAAGTGGCACGCCGCCACCTCTTTCTGCGAGCAGGTAATTGCGCATGAAAGAGACGGCGGAGAGGGAGCGGTAGAGACCCCTGCCCCTCGAGTTTCGCAGTCTGCGGCGAGGACGCCGCAGACTCATCTACGCCCGGGACTACTGACCTCCATGATTGGGGCCTGAGAACGGCCGTGGAGGAGGCGTGTCGTGTGTGCCCTACACACGCCTGCCAACTCACCGAAGCGGGATAAAACCCGACCCCACCAGGCGAGGCTGCGGTGGCGGCCAAAGTCCGCCGGCAACACTGGAGTTATCCTTTCGAGGGCTTACCCGGGGTGCCCGGCAATGGACACTTGGGGAGGACACCGTGCGGCTTTAGTCGATACACGACATAACCAACCCCGCTGGCCGGCGGTAGGTATCCGAAGGGATTTCTACACGTAAAAAAAAAAAGAACCATTTAAACTATTTTTCCATTTTCAAAAAATTATGAATAAAATTTAAAATATCATGTGGGGAATTCATACATTTTGTCTTAGTCCAGTCAACGTTTTTCAGCTCTCTACAAAAAATGTCATAGTTAATTTTTTTTTTTTAAACACCTGTACACACTCAGGAATCTCATGCGACTCGTCGACGCAGGTAAAGATGATACCACGATGATCGGCCAGTACAATGTCTAGCACCGCTGTGAACGGATATATTGTGGATAAACGTGCCGCTAAGTGCTTCTAAGTATGCGTCTTTGTATGTTGAAACGGTTTTCAGGTCAACATTAGTATCACCAATAAGAAGGAAGTTTTGTTTCAGATCAAACCTAGTGATATGTGTACGTATTTCGCTAACGAATAGGTTTTTAAGTGTAGAAGGTGGCCTATAGATTGCACACACAACTACGTCACGATGTGAATCCAGTTTTATGGTTCCTGAAAGATTCTCAAAAGTATAAGTTTTATGTTCTATCTGTGTGAATTTTATATGATTTAGTACATAAATAATAATCCCACCTCCTTTTTTATTCTTTCGCAATTGTCAGTACATTCTATAGCCGGGTAAGTTGTATACTGATATACTACCTCTAACAAAATTATGAGATCTAGTGGAACACTGTAACTATAAATGGTTTGCTGAAGAATAGTGAATTTTTTTTTCAGAGATCTTATATTAAAATGCAAATATGACAGACTTATGCCTGTTTTATGTGGCAATTGTTTATAAAAATAGTTAATAGAATTACAATTATGAATTTCCAGTACTTTTGTGTCCATAATTACGTTACAAGATTAAGTTTATTTAAAATTAAATACAATTATGCGATTACCTTACATAGATGCAGACCCTGCAATTTGTCTTTTTTTCTAGCTCAACTGAACATAACTTTTCTATTTGCTGAATGTCTTGTACTGTACGGATATAAAAAAATTTGCTATTGTTGGACTTCCTAGCACAAACTTTTCTTTTTTTTTATATTTAGGACACGTCAATTTGACTTCACCTCGCCTGATGGTAAGCTGAAGGTAAAGTCTCAGAAAAGAGGGTCACCATTACATACATAACAATGGTGGCACTCAGCTTGACGGCCTCATCAAAAGAGGATTGTCGTCGCAGCACCGCGTGACACCCACCGGTCCCACTAGTGCTGCGACCACAACCCCCCTGCCCGGCTATGCACTTGCTGACCTCTGAACGCAATCTAACCAAAATTGGATTACTATGGATGGTTTTTCGCAATCGTGCACGGTGGTACCCACCCGGCCGAATTTTGTGACAAATTTTGCCTTTGCCATTCTTACACCAAACATATTGACAGAACTTGTATCTTAGCATTGTACAACAGAGATTTTTGGTACTTGGTAAGGGCTTCCCTTATATAAATGGGACGTTCTGCACTTTCCTTCGGACTATCAGGCATTATATGACCCACAGTGAGACGATGTTCTTTTCCAGCCTCTACCCACTGTTGCTGAAGCTCCTTCGATTTCAGTGCTACAAGAATGAATCCTGGCTTGTCTTTAGTTCCCGGTATTCGTCGCGAGCTTTCTCTATTATCCACGTTCAGCTTTGAGGCTACAGTGTCAACTATTTTTCTTATATCGTTGGGGGGTATCACAGGTAATCCGGCAATTTCCAGAGAAGATGCGAGAGATTGTTGCTCCGCCTCTTTATATCCCTGCTCCAAGACACCGACACGTAACTCTAGGCTCTTGTTTTTATTTTGAAGATCGTAATTTTTGCTTTCATGTTCCTTAATTTGGTTTTCTTGTTTTTTAATTGTTTGTTCCATCGATGTGAGCTGTTCACTGACAAATTCTAGTGAGTTTTGGGGCCTCTGATTTCTTCGCGGAAGGTCTTCTTTACCTCTCGACTGATGTCCTGCACTAGTTTCTTAGTATCGAAGACTGAAGCCCTTTCCGTGAATCCAGGGACTTTATACTCATCCTTATCATCGTCCTCTTCTTCTTCATGGATCATAAAAGAGGATCTACGTGAGATATTTTTTAAGCATTCTTCACAGCTCCATTCTATCCTAGGTGAGTTGAGCATACAGGATCAGCGTGTACTGTTTTATCACACCTACTACATTCAAATCCAGGCACTTTTTTGGTAACATTTTTATTGCATTTAGCACACTTTTTTATAACCATGTTAATGACGGTAGAGACGTTCTCCTTAATAGATTTGTAACGAGTCCGTTCAGTTACAGAGCAACCGTTAGAATGAAATCGTTAAATATGATTTGACTTATAATAAGTTTTAATTGGAAAAACCTAACATTTTGGATGGGAATTGAATTCTACAAATAGCTATAGAACCGAAGAACATAGTTGGAGAAACGGGTTCGTGATGCTTTAGGTTTAGTAAGAATTATAAAAACAGATCGAATCGAGAGAAACGTTCTCAATTAAATATATAAATTATTAATTATTTTGCAGGCTTCAGATATGAAGATAAAAGAAAAAATCCAAGTTCTCTACAAGAAACTGGACGACAAGTGTGTGCAGCAGTTCGGTTTCCACATACAAGATGTGACATTCAGCAAGATAGTTGACTACATGTACGTCCCAAAGGACTCGTCCAGTTTGGCCGTCACCAGAATTTTGTTTGGTAAGAGAATGTGAACGTTTCGTAGTGATTTTTTCAAGATTGAGTCCACCTCCCCTCCTTCTTCCTTTGCTGTTGCCTCAACATGGCGAGGCAGGACTGCAGGGGCCCGAGTCCGTATCGGGCGATACCAATTAAATTAGAAAGAAAAACATTGTTATTCAGTAGATATGATCAGGCAAAAAAAACCTACCTACGTTTTCATGAGGTCATTTGAATCACAAATAGTTATTCCATTTTCAACTAAATTTTGTCGAAGAGATGAATATCTCATAAAAGTATAGGTAGTTTTAATATATGTATCTACTGCATTAAGTTAGTACCTTTTTTTTTAGAGCATATCCCTCGCCGGGGTGCGAGGGATATGACGGCGTGCGGTTTTAGTCGGTTCAAGCCCGACATAACCACCCCCGCTGGTCGGGGGTTGGGGCTGGGGGGGGTGTTTCGGGCCCTTCGGATTTCCGCACGAAAAAAAAACGAAAAAATAACTGACTCTGGGCCATAGATGGCCCCTTCGGGTTTGGGAACCACGGTGTCCCCGTCTTGCCCCGGTTTGGGGGAGGAGCGCTAGTCGCCCCACCGTCCCGGCCTGCTTCTGCCGGGGTGACAGGCGGCCTGACCTGCCACCCCCAGGCCTGCGCTCATGGAGGACGGAGGTCGTTAAGCGCCATTAAGTTAGTGCCTACCACTTAGTTCTTACGAATACAAAACAAAATATTAAAATTAGTATTTTTTTTTTCATTGTTTCCGTTCTTTCATACTTTGTAGATATCGATCTGTTTACAAAAGGATGCGAATTTACGCCATAGCAATGCATTAACGAATTAACGCCAAAATAATTGTTATACGTTATAACACTTTAAAAGTTTTAGTAACCTGGATGATTTCAAGCTGTATGCTTAAGGATCGCTTACATTAGGTCAACAGGACGACTTTGGCGAGCAGTCGAAATCTTCTAACGATTGGACTCAGTTCGTAACTGAAGTCGAATTTGCCAATTTCAAGCTCACTTTATGTCGACTGAATCAATGGGTAACCGAAGTCATCTGCCGATCTATGGTAAACTCCTAGTCGTCAGAAGTCGTCGTCAGTTCACAAGCGGCTACCTCATAAAGTATGCAACAGGTAACAGGCGAAAGGCAACAACAGCCTCTTTGTAAATTACGATTGAAAATTGAAAGTCAGCAGATTGTAAATTAGCAATTCCATACTCAGGTTTGGCGATGCTGTTCGACATACCGGACGAACGTGGCGGCGCCCACATGGTGAAGCGCTGGGGGGACCCCAAGACGTGTCACTTTCCTCTGTTCCCGATTCTGCAGCCGATGATACTACCTTACATGGCTCTCGTTTATGCTGCCCTGTGGCTTGGTAAATATTTAAAAAAAAGTACCTCTACTTATCTCTTTAATTTTGTGTAATGTGTTTGGTAATATTTATGACAACCTGTTCACGCCCTGCGACACCCGGGTTCCAATTTTTATTGTGGATTTTCCAAAATTATACAAAGCACGAACCTGCCCTTTTAAACCACGCAGCATGGAGACAAGTATGTAGACAATATGGAGACAATGACGAACTCTGTGGTGTAGCGGTACAGCATTCGACTGCTAAGTCAGAGGTCACGGGTTCGATTCCCACTCATTGCAAATATGTATATTTGCATTGGTCTGGGTGTTTATGTATTTATTGTACAAAAAAAGTACCTAAGTATTGTAATTCGCATTCTAGAACCCATATGCTTTGCTTAGTTTGAGTCTAGATTAAATATGTCAATATAAAAGTGCTTAGATCCCCTTCACACTAGTGTATCCGATGAACGTATGTGCAGGGCAGACATCGCGTTGTAGCGGTGCGGTCTCTGTTGGAGCACATGAGTACGCGGTTTTTAATTAACTGCAAGGGAAACGCCCCTACAACGTTACGGGCGTGAACGCCTCACCGAACGCCTATGTTGAACAAACGCTAGTGTCAACGGGCCCTTAGTGTGACCAAAGCCTTATATGTTATGACGAATAACGTCACACAAAATAGTGACTCGATAGGACATAATTTTCAATAAAGAACAAGCCTTTTTTTTTTATCGTGCGGAAATCCCTTCGGATACCCCCTCCCGCCGCCCAGCGGGGGTGGTTATGTCGGGCTTGCACCGACTAAAACCGCACGCCGTCTCGGGTCTTCAGACGCCGGGGTGTAAGGTTACCCATAGAGCATATCCCTCGCACCCCGGCTGACCCTGGGCCGTCTCACCACTAACAGCATCGCTCATCCTGTCTCCTCTGAAAGCAGAGGAGTACGGAGAGCGATGTGTTCCCGCCACGTTGGGTATTGGCCGACGATCAATGCCAACCCTATGAAGGGGTGAAGGGGAAGCCATTGACCGCCGCCCAGGGTGTACCGGCCGCTCCGATTCCGTTCCCCCCGGACTGCAGCGGGATCGGAATCGGAGCGACACTCGAGGAGGTTAGCCAACACACACCCCAATAAAGAACAAGCCTAAAGGTAAATTTCAGTTATTCGCCAAACACATAACTATGTTGAACATCTTTACAGCATTAGGGAACATAAGCGATAGCTCTCTACGGGGCAATGCTACTTATATTCTGCCCATTTGCGCTAGGAATATACATACATGTATCCCCGAAGGGGGTAGGCAGAGGTGTATTACACACCCACGATTCGCCAGTTATGTTTAGGTCCCAATGTAATAGGGGGCGAGCCTATGGCCATCTACCGGGAACATTACTAAGCGAGCGATAATCAACATTTTTTAATACAAACATAACTACGAAAAGTCAGAGGTGTGTGCCCACGGTGACTGGGGATCGAACTCGAGACCTCGTCTCGGCAGTCCGCTACGTACACCACTGGACTATTGCCGCTATAGAAATATATATGACTAAGTAAACCCCCAACAAACATGTGGTAACCTCCCAAATGAATACATTGGTGCAAATTCCGTTAGCGAGACCATTGTATTTATAGGTGTGGTCATTATTGCAAATTGCAGAATGTATGACCATTAAGTCGTACAGAAACTACATCAATATCCTATTTCCAGGTGCCCTGGGCATAATGCTGGGGTACAAGTACTCCGTCTCAGCTCCAGTGTTCACGGTTTGCTACTGGTACCTGTTCCTAATAGAGAAGAGTTTCTGGAACAACCATGGTTACCTCTTCGGATTGGTGGCGCTATTGATAAGCTGCACGGAAGCTAATTGTTATTGGTGAGAGCCATCTTTATGATTATACCTTAACATCCAACATCGCAAAGGCAAGATATTCCAGACAATCATAGAGTAGATTATATGCCTGACGTATATAATGGAAACCCACCCCCTCTCGCATAAATCGGTTACCTTACCGCGCGCTGATGATCAGCGTGAGTTTTATAAGTGCGAGTGTGTGAGTGTCTTAAATGGGCTGCGCGGGTGCCGATTGCACGCGTGCAATATTGTGCCATCTCGTTCGGAAGATTTGTTAAATTTTAATTAAATCCAACCATCACATTCTAAAGATTTACGGGACGGGACGGGACGGGACGGGATTTGAACCCGCGACCAGTCCCTTAGGGGAATGCTCTGACCAACTGAGCCACCTAGACACGTCCCAGATATTCGAAATTCTCCGATACATTAATATTGTCTTAAGGCGACGTTGGACGTTACATTCTAACGACCTATGAATGTTTTAATTGCAAGGCGAATGTTTCATTCCATTTTTACGAGTTGCCGGGGTGTGCTAATCTATTCCTATACCAAATTTCAACCAGATCCTTTCAGCAATTTGAGCGCGATTGAGTAAAAAACATCCAGTTAACTTCACAAACTTTCACATTATTAGTAGGATCTATAGGTAAGTAATGTTGTTAAAAAGTGCAGCAGTAAGCACTCAAGCGTAGGCTACGAAGCACTTCCCCTTATATTCTGCACATTTGCGCCAGGAATAGTTGGACTATGTATAGTGGTGTGTACCTCAACAGACATTTGTTAACCTTCCCACTAAATACCTACATTAGTGCAAATTCCGTTAGCGTGACCATAGCGTTTATAGGCGTGGCCTTTAGTGCAAATTGTGCAAGTCTGACCATTAGGTCGTTAGCACAAATTCCCTTAGCGTGACCATAGTGTTTATAGGCGTGGTCATAGTCTAAGATGAGTGAGCGTGACTATCCAATTTTAATCATTCAGTGGTTTAAGTAATTTTCGTATGACTTGTTCACAGGTCTCTAGACACCTACCTGGATCCTTCAAAAAAGAAGAGCATGGTTCCATACTGGAACTATTTCATCCTGAAGTACCAATTCTTCATTTTATACTTTATGGCAGGGGTAAAGAAAGGGACTGCTGAGTGGCTGACTGGTTATTCAGTACAGAACCTTAGCGAGCATTGGGTCTTCGATCCTTTTAAGTAAGTACTGTTGTTTTGATATTCAACCAAGGAAGCTTTTTTATAGTAAGTACCTGCTTAAGCAGCAATCAAGCACCCACCTGATGAGAAGTGTTTACCAAAGTTGACGCCAAAGTCAAAATCAAAGTCAAAGTCAACGTCAACGTTGAAGTCAAATACAAAGTCAACGTCAAACTCAAAATCTGATTCTAATAAAGTCAAAGTCAAAATGAAATGCCGTTTCTGAGAAAATCTGTTGTGACACACGGACAAGCAGACGTTCCTTTTATACCTTTTGAGGTACGAAACCCTAAAAAAAAAAATAGTGGGTATACTATAGAAGTCATTGGATGACGTTATTTTTTTTTGTTTTTTGGATGACACACATATATCTATAAATTATTTATACAGTGAACTAGGTATGCTATCAAGAATCTCAACTGCTTTTTCTCGTCTTATTCTTATTACCATTCCAAGGTTATCTGATGGACTTCGCTTTTTGAGTTATAAGACCGTGCCCACATTTTTGTGCCATGAAGCGAAGTTGAGGATGATAACGATTAGAAAAATACACACGTGATTGTTCAAGTTTTCACTTCTTTTTCTTTTCACTGCCTTTTTCTCTATTTTCAAAAGAAAAAAATCCGTTCCCGCAGGGGGAACGCACAGGTAGATTTCGTGAAGCAATTAATATTATTTTAAATAGAGAACTACGGACTTACACACACAAGTAAACCCAGTAACATTTTTAACATGTTTAATTTTTTTTTCTCGAAAACGGTAACTTTTAGCGAAAAACTTTTCAGACATTTATTTTAGACTTAAAAATGGCCTATCGATTAAAAATGTTTCCGACCGCAAGAATTCACCGGTTAGGAGTTATGATCTTTTTCCCGAAAAATTTTGGTTTTTCCCCCCTCCTCCTCCTAACTAAAAGTTAGTTAAACATTTAATCTTATAGGTTTATAATTAAAAGTTGTTGGTATTCATGTATACTATGGGATAAAATTAGAACGGTTCGAATATCTTTCATGGAACGTGAAATTTTGAGGAAAAACTGATTTCACAAAAAGTGAGGCCCTACCGTCCCCTTAGGCCGGATTCCACCCGTTCACGAACTTAAACTAAGTTTACACCCAAGCAATTTTTGACCGCAGTTTGAAAGCGATCGGGGCAAAAATGCGACCGTGAGAGTGCCGCAAATTTTGGGAAGTGGAACCATACATACATATATATATATATATATATATAAATTTTTTAACCAGTGGTCATTTCGGACTCAGGGGGTCATAACTAGACCTCCTATAAAGATTTTTTTTAAAAATTCGACAGTAGTCAAGAAACCAATGGTCGGGGTGCGAGGGATATGCTCTATGGGCAACCTTACACCCCGGCTGTAGACCCGAGACGGCGTGCGGTTTTAGTCGGTTCAAGCCCGACATAACCGCCCCCGCTGGCACGCGGGGGGGTATCCGAAGGGATTTCCGCACGATAAAAAAAAAAAAAAAAAAAAGGGTAGATCGATTTCATCGAAATCTACCTAAAAGGAACCCTTATAACTTCTGTCTGTATGTCATGACCCTTTTCTGTAGAACGCTAGGAGGTATCTAATTGGAATTATAATAAATAAGTCTGTACTCAGATTTGCAAACCTCTGGAGTTGTGAAAAATCGAAGTTAATAGGTATTAATCTATCGAAACCGGAGATGGCCCAGGGTCAGTCAGGATGCGAGGGAAATACCCTATGGGCAACCTTTCACCCCGGCGTCTGAAGACCCGAGATGGCGTGCGGTTTTAGTCGGTTCTAGCCCGACATAACCGCCCCCGCTGGCCGCTGGTGTAAGATTGAGACATATCCCTCCCATAGAGCATATCCCTCGCACCCCGACTGACCCTGGGCCATCTCGAGATGGCCCCCTCGGGTTTGGGAACCATGGTGTCCCCGTCTTGCCCCGGTTTGGGGGAGGGGCGCTTGTCGTCCCACAGTACCGGCCTGCTTCTACTGGGGTGACAAGCGGCCTCACCTGCCACCCCCAGGCTCGCGCTCATGGAGGACGGAGGTCGTTAAGCGACCTCCGGCGCCGGTGTCGCCTGCGACGCGCGGCAAGCATGTTGCGGGCTCGGCGGGCCGGGAGAGTTCTAAATCTCTCCCGGGTGCGCTCCGCACCATTGCCGCAATCATGCTGCCGAGCGAGAGGACTCCCACCCCGATGGCTGCCACGAGGTCACGCTTCGGCGCCTCCCACGCCCGGCAGTCCGCCAGCGTGTGCAGCCCTGAGTACTCGCTCGCGTCGCAGTGATGACACTCAGGCGTTGGCTCCTTCCTGATCCGATGCAGGTGGTCCCATAAGCTCCCCTTATCGGAGATCACCTGCGTCAGTCGGTACGAGAGGCTTCCGTGTCGCCTCTCTAGCCAATCCTCCATGATGGGCCTTACCGCCACTATTGCGGCGTGCCCTGCGCTTGGTCGCCCAAGTCGTTCTTTCCACTCCACCACGATGGCCTGGTGGAGCTGGGACTGTACGGCCTCGATTTCTCGAGGCTCGGGGTTCCATCCCTGCTCCCGCGCCTCCTTTCGCCACTTTGCGAAAGGGCTCTCGCCTCCAGGTCCCATGGCGGAGTTCCGGCAAGAAGACTCGCCGCCTCGAAGGAGATCGTGCGGTACCCGCGGATGACCCTGATGGCCATCACCCTCTACGGAACGCGCAGCATCCGCAGACTTCTGGCCTTCAGGGCCTCCTCCCATATTGGGCACCCATACAGGGCCATGGACCGCACGATTCCCGCGTAGAGTCTCCTATCGTGGACAGTACCTACACCATAAAGTTAAATGCCCGCCGCGGCTGTTATGTTACACTCCATAGTCGGTCAGCAAATGATTTTGTCCGCAGATACTTCCTGACGGTGCCTCAGATAGATTACTTCGTGGTGCACTGGTTCGTGTTCATGTTCGACCTGACCGTGGCCGTGTGGATGATGTGGGCGTACACCAGGCACGTCGCCATGGTGTTCTGTGCGCTGTTCCATCTTATGAACAGTAGAATGTTCAGCATTGGTTTGTTCAATATGTAATTCGAACGTTTTATGAATGACTAGCTGTTGCCCGCGCCTCCGCCCACGTAGATGTCGGTTATCGCGATCAAAGAACTATTTCGTATTTTTAATTTCGTAATATATTTTGATTGGCATGTCCAATTTCAATAATTCAAAAAGTACTCAACAAGTGTTGAAAAGGTTTTGAATACGAAATCATTTATTTGGATAAGAAATAATAGAACGTTAAGAATAAAAATGGTCTAATGTTGATCAGCATTTTTATCAACTTTATAAATATTCAAGTAGTTATAGTGACATAACTACAATAGTAGGACAAATGATCGCGAAGTTTTTTTGTAGATATTGATATGTTCTATAATATTGTACACCATTTTTTTTTGTTCTATCATCAATACTTTCCGCAGCGCATGCGATGAAAGATATTTTATGACAATTTTTTTACACCCTGGATTGGTTTTAGTAGGTATTTCTAAGCGTCTCTATTTTTTCTAATAATAAATGTAGCATATTTTACTCAGTGATAATGTAGCTTTCTTACAGTAAAAGATTTTTTGAAAACGGTCCAGTAGTTGTAAATTTATTCGATACATACAAAAATACGAATCTTCCCTTTTTATTGTGTTAGTGTAGCTGTAGACATAATTTTAAGATGCTTTTCACTTACCAAATTAGACGTTACTTACCTACCTATTTAACGGTGATCATATTTCGACTCTCCCTACGTATCGTCACGGTTAAACAGTATACTGTGGTATCGTTTCAACATATTTTTTTTAATAATATTAGTAACCGCAATTATTTTCCCTACTTAGACAAATTCTTAAAAGCATTGTCAAAATCATATTGTAAGCTAATAAATAAATAAGTACACTGACACTCTACACAGCGCTGGCTGTCTAGACCCAAAGTAAGTACCTATAGCTTAACTAACTTCTGTTATGGGTTCTAGAATGCGGATAAACATGACATAGATACATTTTTGTTTGCCAATATGTATCTACAGATTATACACAGAAACACCCAGACCAATGCAAATATACATATTCACGCATACAAATATTTGCACCGGATCTTTAACGGAGCACATTCTACGTATAGTAGCATAACTGATCAAGTTTATCGTGCAGTTGATGCAATACAGTTACGATACTATACGTAGGAATTGTCGATTTTACGTTAACATTATTCGTTTTTACACCTATTATATGTGCAGCTGATCGTGAGGTTCGGTGTTTAATTTATCGAAGTCAGAGTTTCGCTAAAGGCTCAGGTGATTTTCCACCAATAGATCAGGCATTCCCGGAGTACTGTGTCTACTGTGTTTCGTGAATGGAGCTGAGATTCACTCTAATTTCCCTATCTTTTTTGTTTTCATACAAAAGATACCTTTTTTTTTTTTTTTATCGTGCGGAAATCCCTTCGGATACCCCCCCGCGTGCCAGCGGGGGCGGTTATGTCGGGCTTGAACCGACTAAAACCGCACGCCGTCTCGGGTCTACAGACGCCGGGGTGTAAGGTTGCCCATAGAGCATATCCCTCGCACCCCGACTGACCCTGGGCCATCTCCGGTTTCGAGATGGCCCCCTCGGGTTTGGGAACCACGGTGTCCCCGTCTTGCCCCGGTTTGGGGGAGGGGAGCTAGTCGCCCCACCGTCCCGGCCTGCTTCTGCTGCCTGCGCTCATGGAGGACGGAGGTCGTTAAGCGACCTCCGGCGCCTGAGTTGCCTGCGACGCGCGGCGAGCAAGTTGCGGGCTCGGCGGACCGGGAGAGTTCTAAGTCTCTCCCGGGCGCGCTCCGCCACCTCCTTCGCGAGCATTACATGCTCGCAGAAGGAGGCGGCGGCGGCCCACGCGCTCGTGCTCCGCATCATTGCCGCAATCATGCTGCCGAGCGAGAGGACCCCCGCTCCGATGGCTGCCACGAGGTCACGCCTCGGCGCCTCCCATGCCGGGGATACAAAAGATACCTAAGTATAATTTTTTCTCTTACAGGAATGTTTCCCTGGGTGTGTTTGGCTACAATGCCATTATTTTATCCTTTCGATTGGCCAAAAATAGTTGCATCCTACACCAAGAATTACTATATCAAAATAAAAAAATGTATTCTGCATACAATGAATGCAATAAAACGTTACTGCATTTATAACCAAACAACATCAAACGCGGATAATGTTGACCAGACCATAGAACGTAACGAAATTCTAAATGAAAGATGTGAAGAATCTAAAGAAGTTAATACTGACGAAATTGAGAATACCCCAAAAACAGAGGAACAGCATCGAAACAAAGACGCTAAGTGCGATAAAGACAATATCAAGAGCTGTAAAAAGAACAGAACAATATATTTGATCATATGCTATATTCTCATCCAAGCATTTCTGCCTTTTTCTCATTTCATCACGAAGGTAAGAAAAAGACATTTATTATGCATAGTAGAGACCATTAAAACGGAACTTACAAAACGTCAACAAAATTGACCTACGCGGTTTGCAACGCGACTCCTTCCTGAGAAAATTCCGGCAAGAATCTCAGCGGACGTCTTTTGGTCTATTTACAAACATGTTTACTTAATCTAATAAGGTACAATATTTTGTTTGAGTAGTTAGCATAGTTACACTGAACATTTTAATACGGTTGACCCATCTGTGATTGAGAATCTGTGACTGACAGATAAACGTAGACAGACCAATTACTCGTTGTACATGACCATGAGATCAATTATTATTTATGAATCACCGCCCGCGCGGAGGCTGGTTGTCGTTTTTATCTCCGGTGTTAAATATCTACTAGGTTACTGTACTAGGTTCTACTTAACCAATTGCAATTAAATATACGATAGATTTTAAATCTGAGATCTGAATCGTTCATTTAACATAACCCAAGTTTTTTTTTAATATCTCTAATATACAGATACAACTAATTTACCATTTTAGAATAGCATAGATAGATAGACACAGTTTTACTTTTATCATCATTACCTTAGCGAGGTTCGGGATGTTCCCGCCTGCTTCCGAAGCTTCCACCTCGGAGCCCGGGGTCCGCTTCTCGTTTTGACACCTGACCTCCCAACCCCGAGAATAAAGCCTGCGTCGAAGTCTCGTCCGCTTACGGTTGTGGTACAGTTTTCGTTTTATGAGTCGGTCTTACAATCGAGAGGTTCAAATTCTAGCCATTACACTATCAACATGAACCTGAAGTGGGTTTACACAGTGTACAGGTTGTAATACCAGCAATTTAGCTTATCTGTAAGAATTCCAGGGTATACTAGTAATTTTGGTTACTATTCTTAAAAAAAAACTAGATATGGTTTCACTTTTGGTATTTCATTTAATATTTTTTATAATTCTCATTCCTAGGGATACAACAACTGGACAGATGGTATGTACGGATACTCCTGGGATATGATGGTCCATACGTGGGACAGAAGCTCTGTCCTCATCAAAGTAATCGATAATAAAAGTCAAGAGGAAATGTACGTGGATCCTGAACGCTACACAGTAAACGATAGATGGACAAGACATGGAGACATGATATACCAATACGCTCAATGTCTGAAAAACAATATAGATATGCATTCCAAAAGAATCAAATTCGACAAACCATCGCACAATTCATTTCAGAATATATCGCTATACGTAGATATTTACTATTCAATGAATAGTAGATTCGTCCAGAGAATGTTTGATTCTAAAGCGGATATATTGAAGGCATCCTGGTCACCGTTCAGAAAGATTCCATATCTTATGCCTTTACTGGATGAAGTTTTACATTTGAGGAAGGATTTAGATAAATTTAGAAATGAAGTACATTCGTGGAGTGATTACAGCGATGTTATGTTCTATGCTGATTTTCCTGGTTGGTATTTGGAAAATATAGCCGAGTTTAGTAACCAGGAATATATTAATTATGATGATTTGTTTATGTCTAATAAATTATTACTGGTTAAGTGGGAGCTATATGCAGTAAGGACCAAAAAGAATGCCGCGGCTGGCTGGTGTATTACCTTGTCGTACCTTTTTTTTTTTTTTTCCTGCGGAAATCCCTTCGGATACCCCCCCGCCGGCCAGCGGGGGCGGTTATGTCGGGCTTGAACCGACTAAAACCGCACGCCGTCTCGGGTCTGCACTCTGCAGACGCCGGGGTGTAAGGTTGCCCATAGAGCATATCCCTCGCACCCCGACTGACCCTGGGCCATCTCCGGTTTCGAGATGGCCGCCTCGGGTTTGGGAACCACGGTGTCCCCGTCTTGCCCCGGTTTGGGGGAGGGGCGCTAGTCGGCCCACCGTCCCGGCCTGCTTCTGCTGGGGTGACAGGCGGCCTCACCTGCCACCCCCAGGCCTGCGCTCATGGAGGACGGAGGTCGTTAAGCGACCTCCGGCGCCTGAGTCGCCTGCGACGCGGGGCGAGCATGTTGCGGGCTCGGCGGGCCGGGAGAGTTCTTAACCTCTCCCGGGCGCGCTCCGCCATCTCCTTCGCGAGCATTACATGCTCGAAGAAGGAGGTGGCGGCGGCCCATGCGCTCGCGCTCCGCACCATTGCCGCAATCATGCTGCCGAGCGAGAGGACTCCCACCCCGATGGCTGCCACGAGGTCACGCCTTGGCACCTCCCACGCCGGGCAGTCCGCCAGCGTGTGCAGCCCTGAGTCCTCGCTCGCGTCACAGTGATGACACTCAGGCGTTGGCTCCTTCCTAATCCGATGCAGGTGGTCCCCGAAACACCCCTTCCCGGAGATCACCTGCGTCAGTCGGTACGAGAGGCTTCCGTATCGCCTCTCTAGCCAATCCTCCATGATACCTTGTCATACCTAATTAAACTATTTTATAGGTTAGCTAGCTACATCAATCATCAAAGCGTTGTTCCCGGCTGCATCCGACGCTTGGATCTCAGAGCCCGAGGTCCACTTACTCCTTCGCCTCCTTTTGGCTTTAATTTCAATGGAGCAACTGTGGTCTGACCGCCCAACCATGAGAGTTAGCCTACGACAGCTATTATGCCAAAGAATTTAACAAGAACTAAAGAAGGGTTCCCTAAGGTGTCTACACATGCCAAAAAAAAATAGAACGTAATAAAGGCTTTTGCATTGCCTCTTTGAAAAACTTCTCACGACTGTTTCGTATATGTGGCGAACCACTTTAAAATAATGACTAACCTTTTTTTACAGGCTATGAACAAGAAAAATTCATTCCAATGGACTTTGCAAATGTCACACTAACCATTCTTGAAGGAACGGTAGCTTACGAGAGCGTGGTACCTACGAACAAAATTGGGCGATCGTATAAATTAACTGAACGGCAACAGATTAAAATTGGCCCCGGGATATTACATAAAGTGGTAAATATTGGAGAAAAGCCCGCTTTCTATATGTACACCTTCTATAATGCGACCAAAACAAATGGAGAAAAAAACAAAAACCTTACTAAAAGCAAATTACCTATTATTACGGAATTGTACAGGAGATTCTACGATATGATGGTTTTTGGTAAATTGGTCTTTATAAATATAATTCAATTATTTAAAAATTCTCGATGTATGTAAGATAGGTGCTTAGGTACTCCTCAATGCATAACGAATCTCTAATTTATTTATTTTACAAATGTAGATAGAGAATTAATACCTTTCTATCTACATTTACAAACTTACTACAAATAAATATTTTAGTTACAAGCAACTTTTAAGTACCTACAAGTATTTCCCCAACTTACGTAGGTAGGTAAGTAAGTACCTACTGCTTAAAATTAAATGATACATTGTTATGCTTGGAAATTTGCAACACTTAAAAATACTTATATTCGACATACTACCTCTTTCGCCCGTGTGGACTTCTGATCCCGTTGCCGCAACTCATGTGAAATTATACCCGGGATAAGAAGTAATCCATGGGTTATTCCAATCTATAATCTATCCCTGTACCAATTTTCAACCAGATTTTCGGCCGATAGAGCGTGATTGAGTAATTAACATCTAAACATACAAACATCCAAATATCTATATATGATTTTAGATTGACATGGTCATTTACATTAAAATTAGAATTATAAACGGGATATTTACCATGTTTAGTATCATTTTCGAGTATCCGATATTTCGGCTCTGTTACAAGTACCGTGTTACAAGTTACAAGTAACAGTGCCGAAATATCGGATTCTCGAAAAAGATACTAAACATGGTAAATATCCCGTTTATAATTCTAATTTTTATCCAAATATCTTTCAGAAACTTTCATATTTATAATATTAGTAGGATTTTGAAATAAAACTATTTTTAACGGATTCTATCGCGGTTTATTTGATGTTATTTTATATTTTACATTGAACCCGACGTTCATCAGTTCATCATTCTGCGTAAATAGTAACACCAACAATTCAACATAGTTCGGGTACTTTGAGATAACTTTCACTTCAAACTTCAAGACAACAACCATCTTTAGTCTCCCCGTGACCATGGCTGCTGAAAAGCAACCGAAACGTCGGGTTCAATGTAAAATATAAAATAACATCAAATAAACCGCGATAGAATCCGTTAAAAATAGTTTTATTTCAATGTGTAACATTCGCGTAAACTTCCGACAATATCATTAGTAGGATTTATCAGAAATAAATCACGATATTAAATAAGAAAGATCAATAAGTTTATAGAGTGGGATCCTGATGAATTCAAACCAATTTAAACTCATTCAAACCACATGCTGATTGCGAACGCAGATGAAGAAAAAATATCTTGTTGTTAGTGAACGCAGCTTCTCGGACTGGAATGCAGAAATTAATGTTACCACTGTACTAGCCGTTACTTCAACACAAATGTCATTTCATATAATTATTTATTTTCTTTTAATGTGTAACTGCATAGTGTACGCATTTCTCTTATTTATTTCATAACGTCACTGATATTGTATAATGTATAGATGAGATAGTAAAAAAACACCATTCTGTTAAACTGTTGTACATCATCAACATACAAACATATAAACAAAGAAGTTATAAATTTAAATGTTGAATATCAAGCGATTCAGGTTTTGTATATTTTTTCTTATGTTTATTTATATTTTACATACTCATCTATATAAATAATAATGAATCGCCAAAATGTATGTACGTGCTTAATTTCCGAACGACTGCACCAAATTGGATGTTTTTTGGTGTTCGTTTTGGTCAGGATCGGGTTTCTATGAAAGAAGAATTTATGAAAATCCACGGGTAAGGTGCTATAATTGCAGCGGGGCGAAGCCAGAGCGCATATTGTATATGTTTATCCGTTCTGTGTAGGGTTGTAACAGAACTTCGCCTTCGCCTCCGTTACTGTGGAAGTTCTGCAAGAAATTATACCTTAGCCCTCACCTCCGAAATTTTTTTGCGTAGTTGTAACGGGCGTTGGTACGTCATACATAGAACATTAACGCTCGTGCTGTAACGCTCGATGAAGACTCAGCCGTCCAGCCGAATGTCACCAAGCAAAACCGATTCAAATTAGACGATGATTCGGTGAAAGTGAAACTTTTATTACATCGTCTCAAACTTTTTCGTCTGTGTGTTGCATGTCGCGTGACGGTCAGCCGCGGAGTAGGGATATAGTGAAAGGCGCTCGTCATAGCAGCCAAGGCCAATATGGCGGTGCCTATAGTTCGCAGCAGCTGACCGTGTAGTGTATAGACTATTACTCATTTGTACCAGTGCTCCACGCTATTTTGTTTGTTTTTGTTAGTGTTTAATGTAAATGTTGTTATTTATTAAGTATAAAATTAAGATTGATAAAGCGATTTTTATACCCTGAATGGAATATTATTCCAAAAATGTTTAGTTAAATGTCTATAATGTGAAAAAAAGTTTCACTTTTACCGTGGTTTCATAAAACCACACAATCCTTTTTTCTTTTTTTAGTACCTGGTTTAGTGGATTTATGAGTTTTGAAGTCAGGTTTATATTTCATATTAAAATTTTACTTCATCCGTTTTAGTGAACGTGACTTAATTCACATGGAATCACCCGCAGCTGGGAGCTATACTAAACTCAATGTTTATATATTTATTTTGACACACCGACAGTTTCCAATGTAGGCCAATTAGAGGCATGTACAGTTCACACCATAAGATGACATACACTTAAGTGCTAATCAATACGATATAGTTAAGATTAAAGTGGATAGTAGATAAAGAAGAGACAAATATTATGTGAGCGACCTGGATGCCTTTCTCCTGACGACATTAAAGGAGTCGTGTAAATCGTGTTTTAAAACCGGTTGATAAACGATGGACATATATACCTACTGAGCATGTATACTGAACTGCGAACCCATTTAGAGAACCTATGTTCTCTGTAGAACATGTTATGTTATGTAATAGCATGAACAATGCGATGGCAGCAATCGCGGTTGATTTGCTGGTATTTACTTAACAGTTCCATTGTCTATCTCCGAAACTTATCATCTGATCTTTACAAAATTAAATTGGCTCATTTAAAGGAGAAGTAAAAGAAAGTATTCCATTTAAAACAAAATAGAATTTTCCAAATCGGTTCTGGCTTCTTCCGTTTGTTCCCACTTGTTCTACTGAACAGTTCTACGGTAGAACAAAAGGGACTATTTTTTCTCACTAGTTCTACGATATTAGATGGTCTCTATTCCCACTTGTTCTACCAGTTCCATCGGGTAGAACTCACTCATCGTTTGTTCTCACTAGTTCGATTCATTAGTTCAATCGTCGAACTAGTGAGATTTTTTTTTCTCATTTGTTCGACTATTAGTTAATGATTTCAACGGAGCGCCGCTTTGCGGCGCTCCTATTTCTACGTGCATTATCACAAGTGACCTAACACGAAGGGTTGATAACCCTTCTAACCTATATCTATCTGTGTCGGGGCGCGCGGTGAAAGTCTCAGTTCGACGGTAGAACTAATGAGAAAAAATTCTCAATAGTTCGACGATCGAACTAGTGAGAACAAGCCCTAATATCGTAGTACTAGTGAGAACAAAATCTCCCATGAGTTCTACCCGATGAAACTGCTAGATCAAGTGGGAATAGAGACTCCCACGAGTTCTACTCTTTTGTTCCATCTAATATCGTAGAACTAGTGAGAAAAATAATCCCTTTTGTTCTACCGTAGAACTGTTCAGTAGAACAAGTGGGAACAAACAGTTTCTTCGAGTAATCGGTAAACATAAAAAAAAACATTTATTTAAGAGTTCCATTGTCTATCTCCGAAACTTATCATCTGATCTTTACGAATCTTAATTTAAATGGGACCACCTGGGAAGTATTCCATTCAAAACAAAATATAATTTTCCAAGTTGGTTCTGGCTTCTTGAGAACCTTCCTCCTTTTTGGAAGTCGGTTAAAAATATAGATTTTCAATAAACCATAAATGACTATTTTTCCACATCCACTTTCACCCCTACCTTGGCCTCCGTTAACCTCTACTTCCGCGTTGGTGAAACTCGTCAGCACCGCATCCGCCTCTGCAAAGCAGGCCGCTGTTACAACCCTTCTGAGATACGGTCTTTTTGACATAAAATTTAAAGTATGTGTATTATTTTGTTTTTAAATGCTATTGCCAGACTAAAATTAATTTTTTTGTCGTATATTATTCTTAAAATATATTTATATGTATATGTTGCTGTTCATTGTTTTGCATGTGAAATATGAGTTAAATGAAATATCTAGTGTAAACATCCATATATAAAATTAAATTTTACGAAACTCAACAATGTTTTTATTTCTCATTCGTTATTAACCTTGATATGAAGTTCATTGTAGCCTGCAATAAGAACCATAATCTTCAACAAAAAACCTACAGTAATGTCAAAATAAAAATGACTAGGAAATAATATATTTTCAATATATTTGGTACAATTTGGTCCGAAAAATTTACGCTGGCAGCACAATTGGGAGTAAGAGCGACGGGCGGGACGGCGGGTTAATCTGTCAAATAGAAAACGAAGCCGATACACGGCGTGGCGTGAGTCGTGAACTGACCGAGTTCATTCATCTTTTTCTCTTACTGCCGTGACGAGTCGAATAAGTTCGGGCTCGAACCGATCTCCGCCTCGTCACTGCAAATAAATAGTTTTACCGAGGAATCTGTAACCATTAATAAAATTACCGTCATATCGGCTACACGCTTCACCGCCCAAGAGATATTGACATTTTAGTCATCTGTGATATAACGATACAGCGGTATCCTGTTTTATATTGTAGGTATTATCTCGTGTGATTTAACAGTGCAAAATTTAGGTAGGTACCATAAATAATATTAGAACTGTGCGCGTTAGTCTCCCGCCCGTGACTAGTATCGGGACTGAGTGAAAAATGGGAGCCCCAGTGATGTCTTATAATTTGGATATTACGCCAAATTACTCATATATTTTTGACTTTGAGAGTGAATTTATTCATTCCAATTATCGAAAATGGATGACAGAAAACTGGACGGTGGCGTTTTATTATGTTGGAGTGTATATGGCTTTCATTTTCTTCGGCCAATATTACATGCAGAACCGACCAAGGTAAGTGTTAAAAGTATTTCAAGTTCAGTGCTATATATAGTTCCTGTATAAGGTATCTTCATAAATAAATGTATTATTGTCAACTAATAATTTACTATAAAACAAATACAGCTACAAAATGTTTGGGCTTAAGATTGCAAGTAAAAGTTTATACAGACACTTTCTAACTGGAATTATCTCACCATTATTACCTGTTATGTTGTCAGTCAGCTACCTTATTTTTTATATGCTACAGTATAATAGAAGATGATGTTAAATAAAAATTATGTGTAGCAGTTTATTATTATCAATTTTTGCAAGCCATAGCAAATTTGCAGTTAAATATAAACTGTTCAATTACAAGATATGGGCCTCCTCTAAGTATAGGGGCATAGATCATAGTCAACCTATATGATCTAGTGTTTACATTGAAGTATATTTAAATACATTTACTTGCATGGTATAAAATTAAACCTAACTTCTCAGGTCATGATGAAAGCTCTGTTTTACTGGGAATATGAATGAAAGAAAGATTTTTTAAGAATTTTGATCACCCCCTTTGCTGTCAGTGCTTTACTTAATATGCCATACATTTTATCCAGTGTATACCTACTAGCCAAATTCCCATTTTAATGTCACTCTCTTTCAAGAATATTTTTGTAAACTTCAAAAGTTTAGTTACTTTTCTGAAAATATTTGTAGAAGGAAAACTGTGTCTTCTCCCCTTCAAGAATATTTTTGAAAACTATTTATTTGTACATTTTCTGATATAACACTCTCTCTGGAAGAAGTAGTTATAAAGCTCTTCAGTTTATACCTGACATGTTACTCTCCTAAAGGAATATTTTTGGAAGGTTTGAAACTTTCTTAGAAGTTATTACTACTAGTTATTATACTTCCTGATGTACCACTAACTGGAATAAATATTATTTGAAAGCTCTTTGATTTGTGTACCTTCACTGACATATCACTCTCTGTCAGGAATATTTTTATTTTTATTTTGAAAGCTCTTAGTTGTACCTTTGTAAGGAATATTTTAGAAAGTTCTCTATTTTGTACCTTTCCTGATGTGGCACTCTGGTTTAAGAATATTTTTGATAGTTCTTTATTTTTTCACCTTTTTGGACGTAACACTCGTGAAGGAATATATTAAACATAATTCATCATTAGAATATAATATAACGGTCTTTGATATGAAACTCATTAAAATGTACTAATACCTTTTGTATGGCAGACAGCTGATCTATAGATTCATAAACAAATTTACTTTATGAGGAATAATCATTTGTTAGTTTGTAAATAAACAGCCAAGCTGATGATATCTATTATAATATACATCATATATGCTACATAATAGTATCTATATCTATGAATGTATCTATTTCATAAAAAAAGTTTCTGTTTATCTAAGTTGCTCTAGATAATATTGTATAACATATTGCGTGAACATTATTATTATTTTAATGGTTAATGATTACGTATTATCTTTATCGGGTGTGTCACCAAAACCCTAGAGGACAAGTCTACCTCACCTGCAAGCTAGTATATGTGCTGATTTACGGACAAACATGCAGGCTCTCCTCTCGGGGTTGGGGTTCAAACAGCAGTCTACAGTACAGTCAAACCATTTATGGAAGGTAGGAGGATAGCGGACCTTGGACTCCAAAGTGTCCAACATCCGGACTCCAAACTCGGATTGGCACTTGAATGATGACTATATTATTATATAGTCTTTCATGTTCACCTTAGTCTTAATAACACTCATGATAATGCCTCAGAGAGCATGTTGGAGCACTAAAAAGGCTGACAAGACTGGTGTAACAACAGAATGTCGATATCGTCAAAGCCTTGTGGAGGTCAGATGTGCTTAGTAGTAAGACTGAAAAGCCGACCCCAACTGATTTAGGAAAATGTTCCGAGGATGATGATGATCCATATTATGATAATTTAATTGTACCTCATAAATACTATTTTGTTAATCGATAAGTTATTTTAATCCATATTTATTTATTCAATGCAAATAATGAAGGAATCACTAGTTAATTATAACAATATAAATTGATTTTAGAGTCAATATTTATTCAATGCATATAATGAAGGAATCACTAGTTAATTATAACAATATAAATTGACTTTAAAGTCAATTTTGGTTGTCGGGTTAGCCAAATGACTAATAAATTTTATCAGTGTCTTGCATCTTTTACATAGGCCATCCATCTTCTCTCTAATAATCTATTATTAAAATAATTTATGAAATCTATTATTTTATTCACCTGATTTGCTAATAATAATTACTTTTCTATTGATATATAAGGTGTCACAAAATTAGGTCTCTGAATTTGGTGAGATGACTTGGTATCGACAACATATGTATTTGAAACAAAAAAAAAATCAGGTAAAATAAAAATATAAAAAGAAAAAAAACACCACCAGCGTCACGTGACGCGACGAGCCCGTGACGCACGTATCAGGCGTGCAGTCCTTCTCCTCGCAGTATTCTCTAAGCGGATGGTGTTTTTTTTTCATTTTCATTATATGTATATATATATATATATATATAACCCTATCGGGTTTTCTTTTTTGTTTAAAATACATATTTTGTCGATACCAAGTCATCTCACCAAATTCAGAGACCTAATTTTGTGACACCTTATATATTTCGAAATATTTTATTATATAGCTTCCTTTGGGAGAGGCCTATGCTATGGCTCTATGTCTATGGCCAATGCCAGTTGATTGCAATAGGCTAATTTAATGTGTAGAGGTCTGCCTCCCCAAGTATGGTTGGCTCAAAAAAAATACTAATTAATAAAGCAAGAATTATAAATAATAATAGAATTACTTCAGAATTATATCCAACCCTGCTCGATGCGCCCGTCGCGTCGCTTCTTCTGCGTGATTTTTTGATTTTCTGGTCTGATTTTTTTTAAATTTAATTTTTAATTCTTATTCTCAAATAAAAGTAGGCTAAGCTCTACCAGTTAGGAGCCCTTCAAAATATTTGTATCTCAAAATATTTTTCTTTCTCAAAATGGTTTTCCTTACGACTTTTTAACCTTCTAGCAAACTTGTGACCGTTATCAATGGCTCGATTTCTTTGCGCGCCTTGTTACGGCTGATTGCAGGTTAAATGTCAATTCTAAAGTCTAGTGTTATTGGAACAATGTATTTTGCGAAATTGTGTGTCATTATATCTAGGTCTTATTTACAATCCATGGGATCTAGATTCTTAGAAGCTATTAAAGGTGATTCATTTTATTACCACCTTAATTGCCAGTATATTTATACATAACAACCCATTTGCCCATAATTAAAACTACGTACCTTTTTTTTTTTTCGTGCGGAAATACCTTCGGATATCCGGCCATCACTCGCTGCTAAAGCTACGTACCTATAGTGTAACAAGTTTTTATACTCTATATTGTTAACTTAAGAAGCTGTGGTTTTTTAACGCAAGTCATGTAATAGGAAATTATCCCTGTATTGCGGGACTTCACGCATATAATACTTAAGGCGCAGTCCAACCCCAATCAATAAAACATTAAATTTTTAGACTATATACTTATGTCCAACATCAATAAAAAGTTAATCCAAAATGTAGAGCGGCACTCTTAATTTAAAAAATAGCAATGTTCATTCCAAACAAAACTTTGGTGTCCGAGTTCTCTGCGTTTTCAGTTATAAGTATTGGTCCTTTTTTCAAGAAAAGGATTGCATTAAAAAAAACACTCGTCTTATCGAAACAAAACTTACAACGATCCCAGCTCAGTGCAAATATTTGTGTGCTTGAAAATGAATATTTGCATTGGTCTGGGTGTTTCTATGTATAATATGTATGTATTTACAAAAAAAAAGTATCTAAGTATGTTTATGCGCATTCTAGAAACCATAACACAAGCTAGTTAAGCTATGCTTACCATGGGTCTAGTTGGCGTTGTGTAGATTGTCCTAGAATATTTATATTTATTTTAAACTCTATGACAACGACTTTTGAAGATAGACAATATAGCCCAACAGTAAAAATTGTTTGTGAATCACTTCAGCCCAACATGGTGTGTGTGTTGGGCTAAAGAAGGATTTATATAATTGAGATGGGACCTTGTTCTTTATGCTCTGAATTGCAAAGTTTAGTAATTTTTTTGTGATATTGTCGGCAGCTTACGCAAATGTCACACATTGAAATAAAAATATTTTCTAACGGATTCTATCGCGATTTATTTGATGTTATTTTATAATTTACATTGAACCCGACGTTTCAGTTGCTTTTCAGCAGCCATGGTCACAAGACAACAACCATCTTTAGTCTTCCCGTTCAAGAACTTCAAATAAATCGCGATAGAATCCGTTAAATAATAGTTTCATTTTTTTTATGCCAAAAATGTTCGAAAATCAAGCATTTATCTGCATACACCTATGAGAGCGTGATGATATATAGCGAAGCTTATGACTAGACTCCTGGAGATTGTTCATGTAAAATTTCAGCTGAATCGGTTCAGTGGTTTTCACATGTATTTGTAATGTATTTGTATTTGTTTATTTCCTGAACAATATTACATTGTATTGAAATTATAATGGAGCTTATCTTAATCTAAGTTTAGCAGCATCTACATTACTCTTTATATTAATCTTTTAGCACATTGATCATTTAAAAAAAAAGAATTAAATAATGAAAACACCAAATTACAAATAATGTTAAGATACCAATTAGATTTAAAAAATATAAGAATATAATACAAATGTCAAGGCATACATTAAATAAGGTCAAAAGTTATACCAAATTGAAATAAATTGAACACGACGTCAATGCATGCATATGTAAACCATGTCATTTAATAAATTCGTCAATTGAGTAGAAACACCCTTCAACAAGAAAAGCCCTAAGTGTGGTCTCGAACTCTTTCGTGTAAACTGCGCTTCTTATATCTAAAGAAAGACTTAAATATTTTTACTGCATTATAAAAAAGCTATGTTTGACCACATCAAGAGTGGGTGCAATCATAGAAGGCATATGTTTCCTTCGTGTACTCTCTCGTTTAAGTCTACTTTCCCTGCTTTCAAAAATGAGTATGTTTTTAGCCAGGAACGTTACAACCATAATATATAGACAGGTCACAGTTAAGATCCTTAGTTTTCTAAAATGTTCTCTACAGGACTGCTGTTGGTCTATGCGTACCATGGTTCTAATGGCTCTCTTCTGTGCTACGAAGGATTTCTGGACATTGTACTCATAACTGCCTTCCCAGTATCTCAATTTAGATTCGACTAGGGCGAAGTACACACATCTAAGCTGCTCCAATTGCACAACATCTCTTAGGCTTCTCAGTACATAACAGGCTGAGTGAATACCAGCCACATTTCCAATTCAAAGAACAGTCGACATATACACCCAAGAATTTAACTTCATTAAGTGTGTCAAGCTTATCACCCTTAAGTTCACAAGCTAGCGTGTTTGACGTTTTACTGGTGGATTTAAATAATATAATGTTGGATTTGCTGTTGTTTATTTTAACGCAGTTTGATGTGAACCATTTATTGAGGTAATCCAGTGCCATACTAACTCTTCCATTTAAATCAGAAATGTTATTGGCCGATAAAATAGCGCCGGTATCGTCGACAAATACCGTCAGATTCAAATGTTCAGGTAATTTGTTCGTCGCACTGTTAATCAGGTCATTTATGAAGATAATGAAGAAGATAGGACCCAGTGATGAACCTTGAGGAACCCCTGTTTTTATTTTTACAAGCTTAGATTTAAAGGTCTTATCACATTTGATTCGAATGGTTCTTGATTGCTCATAGCTGTCAGTCTTGATTTCTACAAACATTTGTCTGTTACTCAGATAGGAGGTAAACAGCTGTTTAGCTGGCCCTCGCACGCCATAGTGCTCCAGCTTTTCAATAAGTAGATCGTGACTCACAGCATCGAAGGCAGAAGTCATGTCTAGAAAGATGCCTGCCACTTTTTGCTTGTCATTTAATCTAGTTACTACATCATTTATTAAGGTGTTAATTGCGTCTAACGTTCCCACCCTCTTCAAACTGTCTCGGATTGATTACCTTATTTGTATCAAGATGCCTTATCAGTCGTAATTTTCAGCAGGACTTCAAATATTTTAGATATTGTGGGAAGAAGAGAGATCGGTCGATACATTTTCGGATCTAGTTTTGAGCCCTTTTTATGTATCGGTAATACTTTGTCGATCTTTAGCTGATCCGGAAAAATACCACCTTGCACGCATTGATTAAAAATATTGCTCAATGGTTCAGCTAATAAGTCTATATTCTCTTTGAAAACCTTAATGGGCACACCATCATAACCGCACGAGAGTTTAGATTTCATTTTATTTACAATACTAACTACAAACTTCCTTAGTAGTTACCAAGTCAACGATCATATCACTCTGAATTCTAACTGTATTTTGCTTAAGGATTTCTAAAGCTGAGCTACAGTCGACGCAACTCATCCCAGAATCATAGTCAAAGGCAGTGACAAACAAATTGACAATTTCTTTGGGATCAGAAGTGATGGAATCCCCATTATTTAGGGAGTAGTGTTTATTGTCTTGTGTTTTCATGTTCCTGTGTTTATTAACTATACGCCGAACATCCCTCGCAACATTTCCAGATTTTGCTAAAGCAGTTTGAACTGCCAGTTTTTTCGCTTTCCTAACTACCCGCCTATATATGTTAATATATTTATTTTTATAATGAGCCCAGGAAGCATGCAGATTACCTTTAACACAAAGAAACCGCTTCATTTTACCAGAAACTCTGATTCCTTTAGAGACCCAATTTAAACCAGAGTCACGTTTAGGGTGTATTTTAACTTTTTTTATTTTGAAACGCCCACGAAAAATATCATTTAATTAAATAAAAGTGTTTACATGCATTGCCGTTAAGTTATTTGATAGTAACAAGTCCTTGAACCCCTCATTATTTGTTGTAGTACAAATTCTCTTATAAATGGTTCTATATGTAGTATACTTATTCTTAAAAGTGTTGTTACTGTATAATGCATTACATATTAGGCCTGCATGTCCATCTGCTAATCCATTCTGGTCAACTGTACATTCAACTACAGCATCCTCTTCAAAATTTGTCAAAAAGTTATCTATGCAAGAAATTCGATCATTCCGCCTAAAAGTAGTTATATTAACTAGAGGTCTAAAATTGTAAGCCGTCAGTATATTTATGAAGTCATTTTTTTTCTTTTCGTCAGTTAAGAGGTCTATGTTGAATTCTCCACATATAAAGCACCTCTTGTCAAAAAGGTGTTCCAGTAATCGCTTAAACATGTTCATAAAAGTTTCTAAATTATTGTTATAAGAACTGCGATAACAGCAAAAACCACACAAAGACTCATTTAAAAAGTGTTCCGTTAAACAAACGTAATGCATAACCATCTCTAACCCATCAATATACATTTCAAATTCTTCCTTTTTATTACTAATGCCGCAGACATGTTGATGAAAAATATTTAAGACAGATTTTTTGTTATTGTGGCTAGAACAGTTTTGACTAAATGGTCCATCAAAATACTGCCCTCGAAAAAACTCAGATGTGGCACTGGTTTGACAATAAGCTTGAATTGTAGCAGAGACAGCTTCACATTCTGTCTGTGTTGTGACGCTATTACATAATTTCGCAGTTTCTGTGGTATAGTCAGTCTGCTCGGTCAAATTAGAAAGATAGTGGACATAATTATTTTTGTATTTTAATCGTAGTATTTCTTTATGTATTAATCTGCTGGCTTGTAATTTATTAAACACAGTCGCAAAATTATTATCATTTACGTCCAGTGGTATGTAGGAAGTATTTGTTAAGTTATAGCAAATTAATCTGAGCAGATTATTCAACATAAAAACATTTAAATATTTATTTTAATAAATCTTTCCTAACAAAATATTCGTATTTTTCTTCTGATTTAATGTATAATATAATACTGACTGGAGCTCCAATGAATTGTTGTCGTTTGTACTACCCCATATTAAAATATAGTCATTACTAGTAAAGTCAGAACACATTTTGACACATGGTTTGAGAATGTTGCATTAGGTTTTATAAAATATGTTATTGTAAAGGAATTTCCAAGTAGATTGCGTAAAACTGTCTTCCCACACCATATCCATTCTGATCTGCAAAAATATAAAGTCTGTGCTGAGGGCCATGCTTAGAAATAGAAAGTTCTTCACGTTTTGTGCTCGTGCGTACGTTCTCCGATGTCTTGTCAGTCTCCCTATTACAGCAGGAGCTCAGGTCCGTTAATGTCATATAATTGATAACAGCAGTTCCATCTGTTTGTGAGCTGTTTTCGGTGTACCTTGTCCGTCATAACTTTTATTTTCAACCCCGACAGACTTCAATACTTTCAATTTGTAAATACAATCACTCATTTCTTTTCTACATTTTTTTTCCGTATGTGCTATTTGTAGCTCCGTGCTTAATGTTTTAACTTTTTCCTGCAAGTCTAAAACCTGTTCTCTATTTAAGCAACTATTTGGTTGGCTTATATAGGATATGTTCAAGTCTGTTTCGCTGTCGTAATCTATGAGCGGTATGTTTCTGCGTCTATTATCGGTATTTATGTTTTCAAATTCATCCATGGTTGTTACGAGATGTTTAATTTACTATATATATATACTATATAATACACTTTTTTAACTTTTTTAACCTTATGTTGCACCAGTTTTCTAGGTTTATTATCGCATTATTTTAATATTCACCACATATTCACTACTTATTCCGTACTTCACTTATTGTTTTAATACTTTATTACGATTTAACAAGCATATTAATTATTGCTTTAATGTCGATTAAACGTTAATTACAATCGAAGATAACAATTTCACAGCTTCATAGGTCCACGGCCCACACATTTCTTCACAAGATACACATTAAATAGGATTATAAAAACTTTTCAAAATAAAATAAGTAAGAGCTCGTCAACAGAGTGTTTACTTGACAGCGCCATCTCGCGGGTCATTCAATGGTCTCGCGGGCCATGATGCTGGAACATTCGTTTAGACAAACAGAGTAACAGAAAGAGAGACAAAAATAACATAACCACATTTATGACATCGGTATCTAGAACACATAGTAGTTATTTTTTTGAAAAATATTCAATTTACAATTTTTACCTCGTTACGATTTTATTGTATGGATAAACAAAATATGCAGCTTATTAATAAAAAAAGAGATCTCAATTTTTTATAGGTAAAGTTTTATATAGATGTATTATAAGCTAACCATTCCACTTTGAAATTTTAAAATTCATTCACCGTGACGTCCGTGACTGATATCCGAAGTTTTCATATTTGTATGTCTCTGGGGACTTCACCATACGTAGTCTGTTTAACGATTGACGCGCACACCATTTTAACGTAAATCACTTTCACTACATAGACTTCATTAGGGAGGCTTTACTTGTGCAAAACTATGTGGTACAATGACCGTTACAAGGCTTGAGCACAACATTTGATTATAATTTTATTCTTATTATTACTTCCTGTGAGCCTACTTCGTTGATACCCATCAAAATGTTAGTGACATCCGAAAAGGGACTTGATTGTCAAGTGAAATCAGTTTTTTTCTTATGAAACGTCAGAACGGTAAGCTCTGTTGGTACCTTTTTGCCTTTATTCCATCTAGTCCTACCAGTAGTTCGAGAGTCGAACTGTTTGGATTTTTTTATTCCAAATTGTTATACTGACGGATCGAACTATTTGGAAACGCGAATTTTATTCCAAATAGAACTACCTACTGTGAATATAATTGTACAGTCATCAAGGTATGACGTCATACTGTGACAAATATTCTTCTTCATCCGATCGCCAATGCCAGTAATTCTCCAGCTCGTCCTTTTATTGGTTTGTTTTGATTTTATATTGTGCGCTGGGCTGATTTTGACGATAATTTCTGGTAGATAACTAATATTATAAGGGGTAACATAGTCTACTATGTTCTATGCTATGTCTACTAGGTTCCGCGCAAAACATAATTCAATTCTATTCAATTTCTTGGTGCCGAACGTTGCCAATGTTGTCGAAAAATTCTGCCAATAACATCGCACGATGGAGTTGTGTAGTAAAGAAGAGAGTATAGATTTTTGAATTTTGACATTAGACTGATTGTGAGCAAGTTAGTTGTTGTAGTTTTACACTGAAACAAATACAAATAATATAAACAAACAAAACTGATATATATACACAAACACAAATATTATGCAGTTGAAATTGTGTAAAGGTACCACACTAAAGATGAAACGAGTGGGAATTGCGCGTAATAAAAAATAACACCCAGATAAACGTGCAGGCCAAGTCGCGGGCACAGCTAGTCCTGAATGAAATTTTCAACAATGGAAAATTAAATTACACCCGTGTAACGCTACATGAGTTGCTAATTGTGCAATAAACTTTCATAAATCAGTTCCATCCGTCACCGATGACGTAATATAGTAAAAACGGTTGTCTTATTACGATTATCTAATTCCATACGTTTACAAATTTCGCGAAAATATGGAGCGTGGGTGGGGCGACGCCATTCCCGTTCGCCGGTCGCCGGTCGGGTTGGGAGTGTCGGAGGTGTGAGGCAGACGGGGCCGGTCTTATGAATGGAGCTCCGCATCCGATCTGCAGGGTTACGTAATATTTGGCACACTTTCGTGAATAACGTCTATGCGCTGCAGTTGACTCCATTCAGTTGAATAATATGACGTCTAGCTTGGCGACAGCTTGTAAGAATATTACGAAAATTTGTTTCTTTGGAAATAATATACATATTAGATCACCTTTAAATATATTTTATTATCTAACACCGAATGTTTTCACATTCGGTTTTATTTCTTTGACTATTTTTGGTGTAAGATATTTATTGGTGTGCTTTGGGCGTAAGATAAGCGAGAGGCGAAATTTCGTGAGTTTTAATTTTTGGGGTAATCTTCAACCACTGCACTTATTGGAAAAAATCTTTCATCATTTGAAAGGTATATTATCCCCGATGAACATAGGCTATTATGTGTAAATTACGATGGCTTGACTTATAAAAAAAAACTCATAAATCGAAGCGAAGCGGGCGGATTGCTAGTATGACAAAGTCTAAGTCTATGACGGTATCGAATACCGTCATGATTATTATAAGAAATTTGTCATTTTTATTCGATGTTCATGTGTCTAAATTAAGATTATATTGAGATTAGACTAAGACCATGGAGTATATTTTTTTATGAGCAGAATACCTTTTTTCAGTCAATTCATAATGAAATCTCAATTCAATCACTTTTCGTTCTGTGATGGTTTAATATTACGAGAATTGGCCTTCTGGCCATTCAGGCTTACTGTAGAAATCTATTATCATAATTTATGCTTTTTTGTTGAATTAATAGTATATAAAATATTTGTGGTAGTGGTCGGTTCCATATGGTATCACTTTTACTGTACGTCACCTACAGCGACTACAGTTGAGTGAAAGTTGCCAGGTAATTAATTCTGGCCTGTTCAATGTTATGACGTCATCGTCAGTGTCCGAATATGGTCGTCTTTCATGTTGAGACTATTAAAATAATTTACCTGTATGTATACCGTAATGTTAAGTGATAGTCTCGCCTACAGCCGTTGGTCGGGGGTTCAATTTCTGCAGACAAGTATTTTATGGGGGCGCCACCCAAGACCTTTGAGGCCGGGCCAACCTCACCTGCAAGCTGGGGAGTAAGCGGACCCTGGGCTCCGAAGTGATTTATAATATCTTATAATATGTAGTGATTATTGCAGTCCACTGCAGGACATATACCTCTTTCAATGTATGCCATAGCGCCTGATCTTCCGCCTTCCGCATCCAGTCTATCCCAGCTATCTTCTGACCTCGTCAGTCACTCATCTGGCTGGTGGACGTCCTACTTTCCGTTAGCCGATTCCAGATCCCTACTCTAGGACTCGTTTGCTCCAACCGACATCAGTCCTTCGGCACATATAGCCAGCTCATTGCCACTTCAGCTTACTTTACGAGCTGTAGTGGTTTTAATTGTTTATTTAGTTTAATATATATCTCGGGGTGCGAGGGATATGCTCTATGGGCAACCTTACACCCCGGCGCCTGTAGACCCGAGACGGCGTGCGGTTTTAGTCGGTTCAAGCCCGACATAACCGCCCCCGCTGGCACGCGGGGGGGTATCCGAAGGGATTTCCGCACGATAAAAAAGAAAAAAAAAAGGTAGCGCTTTGTTCATGTAGTTTAAAATTACGTGAAAGTATTTTTAATGAAAAGTAAACCCGAAAGAGTTTATCATAATAACTGCTTCGGTTAACGGTCGGTCTTCGGCCAAGTAGTTCATAACGGCTCGACCGATTTGAATGATTTCTTTTTTGGTATATTGGTAATTGTCAGGACATGTTTTATTATGAAAGAAAATTTGAAAAAATCACGAGGAGTTTGGACTTCCGAGTGATGCCGGCGAAAACAGCTAGTCAGTAATAAAAAAAATGATAACGATTTTTATAAACTTCACGTGTTATTTTATCTCCGCTTTTTTCCTCGATACAAAATGACTTGGAAACAAGTGACGCAAGATAATAATTTATGATATTATTATAATTTAGTATTCCTTCATAATCATATTGACGGACGAAGTTCGGGCGCAGGCTTCCTTCTCAGGGTTGGGGGGTTAGACAGCAGTCGCCCTCGTAAAAGCCAAATGACGAAGGCACAAGAGAGCCGTCCATGAGGTCCAAAGTGCAAATTTTGATTTCAACAAGGATTCAGGCTCGGATGATAATGGCAATGTTAAAAAAAGTGTACGGCTTGCAACTGAGGTTGACTTGGACCCCCGTGATTTTGGTTGGTCACCTCTAATTAAGGTTTTTTATAACATAATTGATAACGGTTTTTTTTTATAAATTACACGTGTAATATTATATTATCTCCGTGTTTTCCCTCGATACACGTTGAGTTCGACACAACAATATAACATCATAATAAGTTATAATTTATGAACATATTTATTTTTATTTATTTATTTATTAAACTTTATGCACAAGTACATAGGCGGACTTAATGCCACAGGCATTCTCTACCAGTCAACCAAAGGTGGTACAGAGAAAGACTCAGTAGGTGCATTATCAAGAGCAACATTTACAACATATACATAACAATAATTTTCTAACGTAATAAATACATACCTACTCTAAGGTAGGTATAATATGAAATAATTTAATACTTAGGTACTTTGATATATGGGGTGTGTGTTGGGTAACCTCCTCGAGTGTCGCTCCGATTCCGATCCCGCTGCAGTCCGGGGGGAACGGAATCGGAGCGGCCGGTACACCCTGGGCGGCGGTCAATGGCTTCCCCTTCACCCCTTCATAGGGTTGGCATTGATCGTCGGCCAATACCCAACGTGGCGGGAACACATCGCTCTCCGTACTCCTCTGCTTTCAGAGGAGACAGGATGAGCGATGCTGTTAGTGGTGAGATGGCCCAGGGTCAGCCGGGGTGCGAGGGATATGCTCTATGGGTAACCTTACACCCCGGCGTCTGAAGACCCGAGACGGCGTGCGGTTTTAGTCGGTGCAAGCCCGACATAACCGACCCCGCTGGCCGGCGGGGGGGTATCCGAAGGGATTTCCGCACGATAAAAAAAAAAAAAAAAAAAAGGTACTTTGATATAGGGGTGCGACTGGTTAGAACACCTCCAAGTTTGGTGCACCCTGGGCAACGTGGGCGATGACACATCATTGATTGCTCCTCTGGAGTAGCTGGCGTCAACGTCAACGGCCAAGAGTCTGACCAACCGGCCCTTTTCAGGACCAGCTGACCCCATTGCACGAGGGGGTCGGGGTATGGCGGGCCTGCAAGGCCCGCGCGGGTGGGGGCCGCTCCAGGTACCCCTCTGCTGTTATCAGAGGGGACACTGCGAATGGCCCAGGGTCAGTCGGAGTGCGAGGGATATGCTCTATGGGTAACCTTACACCCCGGCGTGTGTAGACCCGAGACGGCGTGCGGTTTTAGTCGGTTTAAGCCGGCGGGGGGGTATCCGTAGGGATTTCCGCACAAAAAAAAAAAGGTAGGTACTTTGATATAAATTACTATACTTACACAAATATTATAGCTACACAATAAATAAAATCAATCATACATACCGCACACGTATTAATATAATATATATATATATATATATATATATATATATATATATATATATATATATATATACATATATGTATATATAATAAATATGGTATCGTTAATTTGACATTACTATACTGATGTTTCTGCCAGTTTTTCAAACATTAAATGGCGTACTTTCGCCTTGAACAGCTGACGGCTGACTTATCTCATCGGACACTCACTAACCTTGACATTCATCTATATTAAGGTGTCCTATGTTTGTAGATAATTTTCAGAGTAAATGTGGCCCTTAAAAAATAGCCTGTAACTTTTAAATTCATTATTATAGGAATTCAGTGCAGGGTGCGACTGAAATAAATTGAGCTGAGCGAGCAGGACTCTTACTTGAAAACAAGACATCTTACTACGTCGGGCGCTTAGCTAAGGCCGCGCCGCTCGTGAAACTGTGTTTCGGTGATTATTCCTCAATGGTACATCGGACATGAACCATCTCGCTTCAAAACACTCCTCAGTGTCCACACTATCAGCGTGGTAAATTTGGTCAAGATCGCACGAGTGGTTACGGAGGAGTTCAGCTACCAAGAAACGGCTATGCCGGGTCTAAGAGTAGTTGACACGTCGACTAGCCGACTAGCCCACGTTAGAGACACAAATTTCTAGGGCCACTGTTCCGAATTGACACTTTTTAATTTTAATGTTTTTTTACTGACAATTCGAACATCATTAAAATATTAAAGCTATTTTGTATAGTTGTCGTTTTTGTTAAGCGTAGCGAGCCAAGTTGCAAGCCAAGTCAAAGTTGCATTTCAAACAAATGATACTCCTTCGAGATCGTTTGATCGATCTCGACCAAATTTACCACGGTGATCAAGTAGACATTACTGAGTGTCGTAAGGGGTCGAATGTCCAGATCGGTCTTACCATCGAGGAATAATCACCGAAAAACAAAATCAATGGAAAAAGTCGACCGGTCACGTTGACCTATTGTTGGATAGGCAAATCTCGCTACGCTTAAGTTTGGGTTGATTGCGAAGCTGGTAACCGTCCTAGTACAAAATAGCTTTAATATTTTGTACAGTTAGCTTTTTTGTTAGCCGACACGTCTCAGCTTCGCACAGGAAAATAACGTAAAAATCGTTCTATAATCCGATTGCAGCGCCAACCACCGGCGCCAATAATAAAATTGTACTAAGCGCATGACCGACTTCTATGTATACTACTCGACAAGGTGTTTAGAACAAAAGTTGTGTCACGGCACTTGGGTTAGGTGGAAATGTAATTTGAATTTCGAATTTGAAACGGGACGCAGAAACTACTAATTAATGAAGTTTGACAACTAATGTCATCTGTATGACATCTAAAAAGAAATGTGGTCGAGTTGTGATTTTTTTAAATTCCGAATGCGGTTTCATATAAAAGTATACATGCGGCTAGCGGCTAGTGCGTTGTGCCTCTATGCACGGTATAAAAACAGCATTGCTATTTGTATGTAGGTCAAGGTGTAATGCGTCTATTTTCATTGTAATCCGTAGGCATTGATGTAGGGTTAACAGTATACTCGTGTCTTCTTATGCACATATATCCTATCCTACTAATATTATAAACGCGAAAGTTTGTATGGATGGATGGATGGATGGATGTTTATTACTCTTTCACGTAAGAACTACTGTATGGATTTTAACGAAACTTTACAATAATATAGCTTATACATCAGAATAACACATAGGCTACAATTTATAAATATATTGTGTGAATTGTCCAAAATATGACGATAAGTCGATAAGTGTCAAGCAAGTAGGAAAAAATCTACCATCTGCGAGCTATTCTGGCGTGCGCTGCCAAAACCGCTACAGTTACACTGATGGAAATGTTTAGCCTACTAATATTATAAACGCGAAAGTTTGTGACTATGTATGTATGTATGTTTGTTGCTCTTTCACGCAAAAACGGTTGAACGATGGCTGAAATTTGGTACAGGGATAGACTATAGTCCGGAATAACACATAGGCTACTTTTCATCCCGGGAATAGGTTACCATGGGTAGAGGAACCGGGATCAGAATACCACGCGGGCGGAGCCGCGGGCAACAGCTAGTTATTACATACTGGCGTAACTGTTGCGCGCGACTCCGCCCGCGTCATATATGAACCACCGTTCACGTTCACGTTAACGTTCCCGCGACCCACCGAAACCCTTTCCCTGGATAAGGAGTAGCCTATGTGCTATTTCAGACTATTATCAATCTCTGTGTCGATTTTCATTCAGATTTGTTCAGTAGCATTTGCGTGAAAGAGTATCAAAACAACCATACATCCAGTCAGCCTCACAGAAGAGAGCCCTAAGAAGAGCTCGAGCCCAAAAAAGTTCGACTTTTTAGGGCTCTGACTACCCGTAACTAACGAATGCCACAGATGTTTCATGATAGTCGGCACCGACTGCTTAACGTGCCCTCCGAGGCACAGAGGGTCTAAATGTGTTGGTGCCAACGCGTGCGGTCTAGTTCCACGCGAGCCAGTTTACAAGTAAGTCAAGTTTTCTTGCGGCGCACCGCGCAACTTTCTGTAGCCGCCGCGGTTCGCCGGCCGGGTTGCCAGCGGCTTTGGTATGTAGACAGACAGCCTTACTTTCCGTGCGTGTCGGTCTGTTTCGAAGCCGCGGTGCATCGGGGTGGACTAGTCCTTCCACAGAATTACACATCGTGGCAAGCTGTATTTAGGAATACAGAAATACGAGTACACGTGCCGTGCCAGACGGCTACTCATTTACTTAAACATTAAATCATTTATTTAAGTCACAACATGATGCAAAATAATTACTGGAACTACTAATTCTAATTCATCTAATTATTGATTATCAATTAAACAATATAATTGTATAAAATAATAAAATAAGAATGATTAATTAGATTAATAAGCGGCGATAGCCCAGTGGCGTACGTAACGGACTGCGGAGACGAGGTCTCGAGTTCGAGCCCCAGTCGCCCCAGGCACTCACCTCTGACTTTTCGTAGTTATGTATGCATTAATAAATGTTAAATATCGCTCGCTTAATAATGTACCCGGTAGATGACAATAGGCTCGCCCGCTATTACATGGGGACCTTAACATAAGTGGCAAATCGTGGGTGTGTAATACACCTCTGCCTACCCCTTCGGGGAGTATCGCCTGTATAGGCGTGAAGTTATGTTATGTTATGTTAATTAGATTAATCATTCTAATTCTAAAATCTAATTCGCCGTTGGTGCATGAACTTCTAATGAAGCTGTTTATAATCTGTGACGTCAATTCTCGTTACACACGTTCGTGTGCATTCAAGACAGTGTTGCACGAAACCCCATTCATGTTATAAATGTTTCACTATTTTGTTGTTCACGATGAAGTTTACTATGTAGTAAAAAATTATCGTTTGTTAGCTGTCATTTCTTACTCAAAGTTGAATGAATGATCACTAATCCCGTTTGAATCCGTAGCATGCACTGTAGAGCCCGGGGTAGATAGGAGTTTGAGACTCCTATCTTCCACAATTTGGCTTTTACGGTAGCGACTGCCGTTCGACTTCCAACCATGAAAGGAAACCCTAAGCCAGAGCCTCATCAGTTGTTCGGCAGGAGTATCGGCGTACACCTTGCGGTTGTTTCTAATAGAAAAAACCGCAACAAAATCCGTTCAGTAGTTTTTGTGTCCATCGCGAACAAACAGAATTCTAAAAAGAATATTTTTCTCTTCAGAATCGTTCATTTAAACCAAATAATACTTTTTATATATCTCCAATGTACAGACACAACCAATTTACAATTTTATAATACGCGTGACGCGAACGTAACTTTTTTTAACTTAATATCTACCCATATAAAAAAAATTACATTTATTTTTTGTTCACTATTGTTATAAATAATCGGAATGTTATTCTCACGCTAAATAAATATGTATTGTAATTGCTTGTAAAACGTCGTTCTTAGATCGTTTTGGTTTTTATTTTAGATCATTAATTCACTAACATTCGCGTCACTATCTGCAAAAAGTGATTTAAAATTTAACCAGGGTCAAGAAAAAGCAATGGTTTCAAAGTAAAAAGTCGACTGCAGCCGATAAGTTAACTGATATGTAGTGAGTCCTCCTAGGATCCGATGATATCCACTGATTTGTCAATCCGTTTAAGGGGGGTATAAAAAAAAAATTGCCGATCTTAGATTTGATTTTTACACTCGAAAATATGCATCAATTGATCAGTTTTTGTATATATACATATTATTAGTCCCGGGCGTAGATGAGTCAGACTCTACCGACCTCCATGATCGGGGCCTGAGGACGGCAGTTGGCCGACTCGCCGTCCTTACAGAAACAGGCCGTCGCGGAGGCGTTTCGTGTGTGCCCCTACACACGTCTGCCAACTCACCAACGCGGGATAAAACCCGACCCCACCAGGCGAGGCTGCGGTGGCGGCCAAAGTCCGCCGGCAACCCTGGGGTTATCCTTTCGAGGGCTTACCCGTGGTGCCCGTCAACGAACACTTGGGGAGGACACCGTGCGGTTTTAGTCGGTTCATGCCCGACATAACCACCCCCAAAAAAGGCCATATCGACCTAAAGTGGCAACTCCTCCCCCAAAAGACGGGGGAGTAGATGCCGCATCCGTTGCCCAGGGTGCACGTGGCTTTCACAGCCCTTCAGCATCACCACCCTTATTTAGTAAAATAAATTAATTAATGCAATTTATTTAAGCTTACGTTCTTAATATGTATACATATATATGTTCGATACAAAATAAAACATCAGTATTTTCAATACCAATCTTCTTATTTATTTTGTTACCGCATTTCCGACACGTTAGTGTCGTTTTACAGAAATCCGGCACTCTCTAAACTATGCTTCTTATTATTTCTTCCCCTTATCACCTTTCGTGCCTTTCTCGCATGCCGTTTTTTCTACAGAATTATATATCTCTTCGATATTCGACTTTTTTCAATCAGTGGCCGCGTATTCTGAAAAAAAAACAACATAATAATGAATGTCAACAAAGCGAAAGTAACATTTTATTAGATTAAATTAGGAAAAAGTTTGAATCTCACTACAACATCCCCCACGTACTTATTATTTCTACTTTTTTACTGTTGTATGTCCAAATTAAATAAGGTAGTAACCATTATCCTATCTGTGGAGAGCGTTGTGTCCCGATTGCGTCCGAGGCCTATACCATTTTTTTTTGTGCGGAATACCCTTCGTATACACGGTGTAAGGTTGCCCATAAAACATTTCCCTCGCACCCCGACTGACCCTGGGCCATCTCCGGTTTCGAGATGACCCCCTCGGGTTTGGGAACCACTGTGTCCCCGCCTTGCATTTTGCGCTAGCCGTCCCGGCCTGCTTCTACTGGGGCACCCACCCCGATGGCTGCCACGAGGTCACGCCGAGGCCTTACCTTGGAGCCCGGGGTCCGCGTTCCTGCTTTTCCTTCTCCACTTCGTACGAGTTTGGGGCTAGATAGCGCTGTATGATTTTATTGTGTCCTGAAATATTTATATCAATCTAATACCTCTTTAATAGAGCAATTCTTGTATATGGTATGGTTTCGCGAGCTGGTATCCGCAACTCCACGACAAGGCGCGGTTTTTGCGTGAGGGTGGGCGTTTCACTCGATCCACCCAACTCATTGAAGAACGCCAGCAGGCTATTCACGCTGCTGGCGATCTCCCGGAGCGTACCTGTATTTCCGAAGTACTTAACGGGTGGGCGTTTCACTCGATCCACCCCAACTCATTGAAGAACGCCAGCAGGCTATTCACGCTGCTGGCGATCTCCCGGAGCGTACCTGTATTTCCGAAGTACTTAACCCTGTATGTGGCGGTTGCAGGGCAGTGTAGGAGCTCTCTCATGCAAGCTCTGCAGAGAGGGCTGTCGGTGATTCCTAAAATAAAAAGGTGTTTATTGAAGGAGCCGCGCCCCGTGATGGCAGCTGTTTTTTTTTTTTTTTCTTAAAAGAATATTAGTAATCGAAATTAATAATATTCCCCCTAACCCCTCCAGCTAAGCAAAATTGCTTGTGTTAGGAGTGGGTGCACGTCGGTAGTGTAATGGCCAGGATTCGAACCCGGGACCTCTCGATCGTAAGGTCGACTCCTTAACCACTAAGCTACCGACGCTTTTAACCGACGCTGTGGCCGTGCGCAGTTGCCGTTTGGTCAGTTGTCGAAGTGTGAATTCTTGTATATGTATATATAATTTTAATCTCGGAAACGGCTCTTTAAATTATAATTTTTCAAGATATAAATTTTGAATAATTTCAGATCTGAAAAAAACGTATTGTTTATTTTTTTTTAATAAAAAGAATTAAATTATAATATTACGTGTAGAATTTTATTTAAATTAAATGGTTTAATTATGCTTTAGCATAAAAAAATGTACTCCTTGCATAACACAACATGTAGATATTATAAATATACATATATAAACATAATATGACGATTTTACGTTTACTTTGATTGCCATAAACTGCCATAATGTAATGAAGAAAATATTGACAATTAGTTGTAAGATACTGTTTGGTTTCCTGGTAAAATAAATATAATAAAATTATTACCGACACCATGTATAGTATCTAACATTATTTCTGATTGGTGATTATCACTGGGATAATGAATTATAGTGATGAATGATGATTATAATATAATGAGCAAAACATCAGTTTAAAACTTGTACAATCTTTAACATAATTTCATTTCATTGTTAACTATGACACGCATCATATGATTTGAACATGCGTATAAAAATTTAAAATTAAAAAAACGCCGATATAGCTAACACTCCCTACTAATTCACCTTTCAAACAAAAAAAACGGTCAAGTGCGAGTCGGACTTACGCACTGAGGGTTCCGTACAAAACTGGATACGTCATTTGAGGCTGGGAATTATTAAGCTAGACCTCTAAATTGTATGAGCGCCCATACAACTCATATGTCTATTGATTTAGATCGGAAAAAGAGAACATCTAGGACGGGACTTGAACCCGCGACTAACAGGGGTAATGCTCTGACCAATCAATCTTCTTAAGAGATTAGAGGTCTATCTTAATTGGCGTCTGTTATGTATGTGGACACACTTTAATTTCCAACTTTTTTATTTTTTGGAATTTATTTGTGCTGTAAGACCTTGCTTTTTGCCAAATTTCATGGTCCTAGGTCAAAACCTATAGGGTAGGTACTTCCGGTTGAGCTATAATTGACAATTTTGGTTTAAAAACAAGGTCTTACGACAAAAGTAAAGGGAAAACTCCCAAAAATAAAAATGTTGTAAATTAAAATAAATTTTGGTTACATGTTTTCGCTAAAATCTAAATTTACACATATCTTTTTATCGTTTTAACTCAGGAATTTGATTTTTATACACCTAATAGGGACTATAGGCCTCAGTATCTGATATAAATTTCAACTTGCTGGGTGAGCCCATTCCTGAGAAAATCGGTGGTGACACACGGACAAACGGACAAGAGAGTGATCTTATAAAGATTCCTTTTTTACCTTTTTACGTACGAAACCCTACAAACAAAACTACGATGCCACAGACACGTTAACCTTTTTCTAATAAATAACTTATACCGCCCCGTCATTTTTGCGTCGGGGGTTAAACAAAAAATTTAATGACAGTAGAGGAAGCTCGTGAAGTGTGTAAGGACAGAAAGATCATCTTAGCGTTCTCCCTAGTTGCATCGGTGGTCTTCAAATCGGAGCCCGGAGGCCGCTTACATACATACATACATAAAAACCACGCCTGTTTCCCATAGGGGTAGGCAGAGATCACGGATCTCCATTTGCTACGATCCTGACATACTACTCTCGCTTCATTCAATCTCATTACATTCTTCATGCATGCTCGTCGGTTTAGGGTACTCCTTCCCCGCTTACGCCTCCTATTATTTGGCTTATTTGGCTTTTATGTCTCTTACTGCCGTCTGACCTACCAACCTAGATAGGAAAGCCTGCGCCAGGCAAGCCTGCCTTGTCTGTTAATCAGCTGGTATACCGACTTACGGCCAGTCTCTCTACCTACAGTTAAAGGTAGATAGCTATCCCAGATAAACAGTCTACATTAATCTCTCTGTAACTGCGGTTACAATATTATCAAAGTCATTTTCTGTTTATCTTTGTTTATTGAAACAGAAAAAATCCCCGATAGATACTAATGGTAGCTGGAGGCGCCGAGGCGTGACCTAATGGCAGCCATCGGAGTGAGAGTCCTCTCGCTCGGCAGCATGATTGCGGCAATGGTGCGGAGCGCGAGCGCGTGGGCCGCCGTCACCTCCTTCTGCGAGCATGTAATGCGCGCCCGGGAGAGATTTAGAACTCTCCCGGCCTTCCGAGCCCGCAACATGCTCGCCGCGCGTCGCAGGCGACTCAGGCGTTGGAGGTCGCTTAACGACCTCCGTCCTCCATGAGCGCAGGCCTGGGGGTGAGAGGTGAGGCCACCTGTCACCCCAGCAGAAGCAGGCCAGGACGGTGGGGCGACTAGCGCCCCTCCCCTAAACCGGGGCAAGACGTCCCCGTGGTTCCCAAATCCGAGGGGGCCATCTCGCAAGATGGCCCAGGGTCACTCGGGGTGCGAGGGATATGCTCTATGGGCAACCTTACACCCCGGCGTCTGTAGACCCGAGACGGCGTGCGGTTTTAGTCGGTTCAAGCCCGACATAACCGCCCCCGCTGACCGGCGGGGGGGGGGGGGGTATCCGAAGGGATTTCCGCACGAAAAAAAACTATACTAATGGTAGCTATTTAACTGCTGGTAAAGGATAGATGGATTATTGAAACCGGCCGTTACAGGTGAGGCCCGATTGAGCCTAGGGGGTCTTGGTGGAACGCCATATACCAATTTTTTTCTAAAAGGATAAATCGTTGCCAAGTATTTTATTTAGATTATGATACGAAATTTATTACGCGTATAACACCACGCTAATTAAATTCTAATTGAGAGCACGTATTAAATGAGTTCTAAGCGTTGCAATTATAAAACTTGTTATTCTGACAATTGATCTATTAACATACAGTTTACGAGGCGGCATAAAACGTGAATAGTCCATTGAAATATTACATGTTTTTAGGCGTATTGTGCAAAACTTCGAGAATGCATGTTTTCCCCTACTCTAGAAGGACTAAACCCTTTTTTTTTCGTGCGGAAATCCCTTCGGATCCTTGTGACCATTAGTTGAATAAAAGTACAAATAGGCATTCCGCTAAACGTAATTTTATAGGTATTTTGATATTGTAATGCGAACGAAAGTTAATTCTTATTCTCTTCGTCCAGTTGGACATATTTAAGCGATAGTCGTGTGACTGAACTGAGATTATACAGAGGTTAGACTAAAACCTGACCATTACTTGATTGTACTTTTTATGAGCAGAGTATTTATTTTCAGTCAATTCATAATTCAACCTCAATTCAATCACTTTTCGTTCTTTGATGGTTGAAGATTACGTGGTGTAGAGAGCCACATCCTTGCAGCCAAAGCCAATCTCACCTGCAAGTCGGTACACCTGCTTACCAACGAGGCTCTGGCGCAGCCTTTCCTCTCAGGGTCAGGAGATCAGACGGCAGTCACTCCCAGGAAAGCCCACATACCAATCAAAATCAATAAGCTGACATCAGGCTCCAAAGTGATGCTGATGATAATGGTTTAAGAATACGAGGATTACTGGTTACTGGTGGTAGAAATTTGATGACACAAATTTGTCACAAAATTCGGCCAGGTAGGTACCACCGTGCACGATTGCGAAAAACCCTCTATAGTAATCCAATTTCGGTTTGATTGCGTTCAGGGGTCAGCAAGTGCATAGCCGGGCAGGGGGATTGTGATCGCAGCACTAGTGGGAGGTGTCACGCGGTGCTGCGACGACAATCCTCTTCTGATGAGGCCGTCAAGCTGAGTGCCACCATTGTTAACATGGTACGTGAATGTAATGGTGACCCTCTTTCTTGAGACTTTACCTTCAGCTTAGCATCAGGCGAGGTGAAGTCAAATTGACGTGTCCTAAATATATAAAAAAAAAGGATTGGCCTCTGGAGAAGCCAACATAAAAATGGCGAATTGTACCGACTGACGCGTTGCGATAGAAACGATTGTTATAATGAGCATTATCACAAAATAACTCGCGTGACATCATCGGTGGTGGGCAAAAAAATACACGCTCGCTTTTCATACTATTTAGTGCACTATTTACTAGTACGTACAGTCAGCGCCAAAAGTAATTAATCATTTTCAAGTTTCAAAAAATGGTTTTCGTGCTAAGTAATTCGAATTTCAATGAAATTTTAAAGCAATTAGTATGCGAACTTTTCCAATAGATTTAGTTCGGTAAAACTGGACATCCAGTACGGGCCTTGAACTTCATTGAATTAATGTGGCGGAGTAATCTAAAATCAATGTTACAAAATGATTGTAACATTACATAACATAAAAAAGAAGCGATAGCCCAGTGGTGTACGTAACAGACTGCCGAGACGAGGTCTCGAGTTCGATCCCCAGTCGCCCCGGGCACACACCTCTGACTTTTCGAAGTTATGTGTGTATTAAAAATGTTGATTATCGCTCGCTTAGTAATTTGCCCGGTAGATGGCAATAGGCTCGCCCCCTATTACATTGGGACCTAAAAACATAACTGGCGAAAAGTGGGTGTAATACATCCTTCGGGGATACAGGCGTGAGGTTATGTTATGTTATGTATGTTATGTAACATCATTCATTGTTTTCGTAAGTTCGCAAGAATTACGGGAGATGGCTCCAGCGTCGCCCCGAGACGCATAATAATGTATTGAAGAATTTCGGATATCTATGACGTTTCCAGGTAGCTCAGTTGGACAGAGTATTCCCCCTGTAAGTGACTGGTCGTGGGTTCAAGTCCCGTCCTCGATGTTCACTTTTTCCGAACTAAATCATATTTGTATTTTTAGGGATTTTCTTTTGAAAAGCCCTATTGCTATCGAGTTGTCGTCGTCGACGTCGTCGTTGCCAATTTTCTGTCACGGTTTTGGGTATGAAGGAGATGAGCTATCGAGTTGCTGTTTTCGGTAATAGATTCGTGCTGGGGTGAAGCATTGCAAGATAAAGAAAAAATCGCAAAAAATAAAAAAAACGCAAAATCGAAAATCCCTTGTATTCCTCAAGCAGTATATTCTACATCCCTTGTATTCGGCTGAGCTCGTCTCAGGAATTCAACTTGTTTAATGGAAAAGCTCTGTTAAATTATTTTTATACTAGATTTTGCCCTCGTCTTCACCCACGTGCAATTCTGTATCTACCCGTTCTCGCTTTCTATGGAAACCTATTCCAGGGATAAAAGTAGCCTGTCTGTTGTTCCAGACTATAATCTATCCCTGTATCAAATTTCAACCAGACCCGTTCAGCCGTTTTTGCGTGCAAGAGTAACAAATATCCATACTCACAAACTTTCGTATTTATAATATTAGTAGGATTTTGATGTTAGTTCAGATATTTTACTTACAAATCTGTGAAATCATCATGTACTTTTGAAGCTAAGAAGTACCTTTTTCTTTTTTTTTTCGTGCGGAAATCCCTTCTGATACCCCCCGCCGGCCAGCGGGGGCGGTTATGTCGGGCTTGAACCGACTAAAACCGCACGCCGTCTCGGGTCTACAGACGCCGGGTTGTAAGGTTGCCCATAGTGCATATCCCTCGCACCCCGACTGACCCTGGGCCATCTCCGGTTTCAAGATGGCCCCCTCGGGTCGAGATGGCCCCCTCGGGGTAGATGGCCCCCTCGGGAGCTAAGAAGTACCTTTCAATCAGTCTGCAATGAATAATGAAATATAGCGCAAAGATGGCGTTTTATAAGTAGTTAAAAATAAATGATTAAAAAACTAAAACCCCGACTGCCGCTGATAGCACAGAAACATGTCCGATAGCAGGCGGTATCCAATTGCAAATCATAAACCGACAGAAAATTAATGGGTCCCGTCTGCTATCAAACTTTGTTCGGAATTTTCAGCGCTAGTCGGGATTTTAAATTTATTTTTTAAATTTCTCCAAAAACCTTTTTTTTATGACATTTTATATATTTTTGTTATCTCCTTCTAATTTCCTTCAATAAGTTTGAGTGAAAACATATTTTTTACTACATATATTTTAGCTCCAAAAAGCAATCTATAGTTTTTCTTCCTATTTTATGTACCCTATGACACTCAAGAGATGCACCCCTTTCATTTGAAACCTCATTCATCTAAATGAACAAAACTGAACTGGGAACAAGAAAACTACATACATACACATATCAAAAAAGTTTGTGATCACTAGCATAAGCTGATATAATTCTTTACACATATCTAAAAAGTTTGTGATCACTAGCATAAGCTGATATAATTCTTTAAATTGAGCTTTATGAAGATAAAATCTTTGTTGTGTGTTTTCTTTAAATAGAAATAACCTGTTTGAAAATAAAATTATAAAAAAATATTGAGAATGTATTTGTAACAGAAGTTTGATAGAAAGAATAAGTCTGTTTAACTAAACTTAAACAACACTTAATTAATAAAAGGTTCTCGATTAAAAGCTGTTTTTCGCTTTTCTTTTCGCTGTTTCTCGCTTTTGGGCAACAGCTTAGCGATCACTGCGGGATCGGTCAGTTTAATTACACATATCGTGGTAACTCTCCAACATTAACATCTGAAGCACGAAACAGGCTTGGAATATAGCAAGTCTGCCTGCTATTTCTCTCGTGGTGTATCCTTCTTCCCTCAAAGGTACTTTTCTTGCTCGTAAAACTCCTGATAATCCTCTGAGCATTTTTCAATCACAACTTTCCGCGTAAAAGTATTTTAAATCCGTTAAAATTGACTAAATCAGATTTTTGAATGAGCGTAAGCTAGGACTGAAAGTTTTTTAAATGGAAAATAATTGAACTGTTTTATTATTTTACATCCTAATTCTATATTTTTAAATGAAGAATCTAAAAAGAAGAAGACATAATGTAATCTACCGTAACAAACAAGGTTTCGATTTTTCAAAATGATCGCAAACTTTTTTTGATGTGTGTACATACGCGCGAAAGACATTACCTACGCTGGCGCAGTCGGGTGTAAAGAAATAACACAACGCGCTGACCCCGTGGAGATGAGGCAAGGTCAATAGGAAGATTTTAATTCAGTAGGTTGAATTTAAAACGGCCTAATGTCGGGTGTAATCTATAGGTCGTATATTGTTTATCTCGAGCAGCAAAATATGTCTACATTGTAATATTTGCACGTGTATCAAGTTTTCACTTCTGTCCGCACTCCCAGAGTGCCGCTGCTTGCGCTGAGTGCTGCTTTTTTTTTAAGTAATCCTTTTTGGAAAGTAAGTTATAAAATAGCATACTTACCCATATTGCAATTTATAATTTATAATTAAAATAGTAAATTGTTCGGACAGAGGTTTCATTCTACACAGTCAGTCAGTCAGTATCATGCAAAATTAAAAATTTACAAGTTACTAAATATGAAGTATGTATATTATTATGCAGATTAACTGTTTATCAGGAAATGAATGTAACGTAACATGATCTTTATATTATGTAAATGTTTGGTGCATACGTTTGTTATTGCGTAAGTTATGAATTAATTACCACCATATTACGGAGCAGTGGATATGGAAACCCGTCCAGTATTCAGAACTCCAGTACTTTCGAGGTTACTTCAAATCATTCCACTATTCAGAGTTGCGAACGATCTGGATTCGGGTATTGTTTCCGGTGTAGTATTCAAGATTTCATAATTTAAATAGTTGCTCTACTCAGATCTCTATAGTATAGACAGTTTGCTATCTTATGAATAATTAATGAGAGATGTCGACACTCCTATTTCTTCGTGCATTGTCATATAATACGAAGGGTTTTGGCGGAGGCCTCGCAACCAGTGTTGCCAGGTCCAATTTTATTAAAATCCGGACATATGGCAAAACTAATCACGATTTAGAGTTTTAAATCGGAACAAACAAAAAACTTCCTTTTTTTTTTAACAAATAGCACTTCATATTTTAATTATTATTGATGTTGTTAGTTGTATACACATAATATTTAATATTTTTACTTATTTTTTAATAAATTCATATTTATATAGGTATTTAAACTATCATGGTCACTAACATAAGTATTAACAGTTCCTCCGTGATCATGGCGCTTGCAACAGTGCCGAAATATCGGACATTCTTAGAACCACATGGTAAATATCCCGTTAACTCTAATACTTAAATTCATATTTATTAGATTTCGCTGCCTTTAGGAGTGTTTTTTTATAACATACTCATAAGATCGACTACACGTCATGTTAATGTTACTTTTAATTTGAACTTCCGCTTTAACATGGCTTTTAAAGTCAAGCGGCTTCACCTCTCTGACCAAATTAAATTGGCCTGCGAAAATATTTACACTTTCAGTTAACGCATTTAAGTCATTGGTTTGACACCGGTATTGAAGCCATGTAAGAAAATAGATTTATTATATATATTATAGATAATAGATCTTTAAATTGAATTGAATTTACGTTGTCAGTTATTTACAATAATAAAAAAAATGCTGATCAGAAATTATAGCAATGGAATTTAATTATGTTGTTGTTGTTCAATTATTTTTACAAGGAAAAAACTTATAATACGGTCGCGACCCCCGTGCACGCGTGAAAATGCGCGGTTCTGAGCGAAAGAGAGAGACCAAGCTAGTGATGCGCACGATTTTGAACGCATGATCACACTCGACATAGCAATGCGAATGCGGCTGATGTAATAAAATTTATTATATAATTACATAGGAAATATTTTTGGTAATGGTATATAATGGCATGGTTTTTAACAAATGTTTTGATTTCTCGGGACATTTGGCGTCCCGATCAGGACATCCCGCGTAAATCGGGACATCTGGCAACTCTACTCGCAATTCTTCTAACCTATATCTATCAGTCGAGGCGTGTCCACGAGCTCTTGAAAAAATAATCATTAATAGCTCAAACAAACAAATAAATAAATATTCTAGGACAAATTACACAACGCCATCTAGACTCAAACTAAGCAGAGCTTGTCATATGGGTTCTAGAATGCGGATAACATACTTAATTTTTTTTTTGTAAATACTATATCTAAAATATTATACCTACAAAGAAACACCCAGTGCAATGCAAATATACATATTTGTGCTGAGCGGGAATCGAACTCTCGACCTCTGACTTAGCAGTCGAACGCACTACCGCTATGCCACAGAGGTCAACACATGCAGGCCTACCGATGGAGTTTTCTACCATTTTACAAAAGTACCATATTTACAAGCTTTTTTTGCATCGTAATATCCGGTTATCGATACGAAATTTTGAGCGATTCTAGTAAGATTAGTCGATTCTATCGTACCTGATAAACCGATGAAAGAAGGATCAAATTTTTATGTATAAGTCGATAACATCTTAAAATAATTTATTGCACTTTATATAGGTAGGTACATTATCATTATCAGTATCGTACCATTTTGCATTGCGTACTGATAACGCTTATCGCTTCTGATATAGCAAACTTTGACTGAATTTGTGTGAGTTAAGTAACATCAATAAATAAGATATTTTTTTAAACCAGCCCGAAATTAAAATATTATTGTGCTGAATTGCAGTGGTGTGTTTTTTGTTTACTTGACTATTATATTCTCTCTATCCTATTCTATTCTTGTTTATTTTGTTATTCTTGTTAAAAAATTTAAATAACCCCACACCAAAAGTAAGCAAAACAGATTCCCATTATCGCTCTTGCATATTATAATGTTGCAGGCTTCAATAGGTCACGTATTTACTGTAAGAAGAGAGTTACCGTAAGACCACTGAGGAACTTCAGCATTAATTGCCAATTGATCCGAATATCAACCGTCAATTACTACAGGGTGGTGGAGGGTGTGCAGGGCCCAACCAAGACCTTGGGGCTCAAGTCATCCTTACCTGCTTATTGACGGCAGAGGCTCTAGTGCGGAATTTTCTCTTGAGGTTGGGAGATCAGACGGCAATCGCTTCCTCCCGGGTTCCAAAGGGCAAACTTAGAAGGCAACTAGGAAATCGTTGTGAAGATGGTGAATCACTACATGAATCGATGGTGTTTGTATAATTGAGTGCCCTGATCTAGGTTTACCAGTTTTCTATCTACCAATACTATAAAATATTCTTGCTAATCCAATTTTTAAGGCTTTGTGATGTACATAACGTAAATAATAGATATAAAAACAATCTTGTGGTTTGTATACAGTCGACACCATAAGATTAGTAGTTCCTTTCAGGGTAACTGTATACGCTTCTACAACAAGCTTCCTAGTGAAATGAAGAATCAACCTCTTCATACATTTAAAAGACAAATTAAAAGTAAACTCTGCCAATAAGGCTATTATAAAATTCAAGACTATTTAGATGATAAACAAGCTTGGATATGAACTGGTTTCTCTCTGTCTATGCTACTCAAATGAAATATTGTAATTAGGTTAAGTAAACATGTTTGTAAATAGACCAAAAAAAAAACAGCCCGCTGAGTTTCTTGTCGGAGTCTTCTCTGGACAGAGCCGCGTTTCGAACCGGTGGTCCATTTGCCAAACATTCGTTTAATATTTTTTTGACGTTTTGTAAGTTCCGTATTAATGGTCAATACAAAAAAAAAATGGTTTTAATATAAGCGGATGTTTGTCCGATCTCTGTTGATAATATTTTAATTGCGGTCTTTAAGTACTTTTATGTCGAGTATTATGGTGGTGAAGTTTATTGTAGCAATCATAATATGACTACTAAATTTTCCTCCTCAAAGAAAACCTTGTTGTAAGGATATCGGGAAATATACCGGATCCAGCTGTTGTTTACCTTGTGTAACCATTATACAGTAAGATAACGATGTCAATGATCTATGACAGTCAAGGGTTTATTTTATATATGACATATAATTATTTTTAATGAATTCTATCGCGATTTGTTTGGTATCATTGTCACGGAGAGACTAGAATGGTGGTTGTGTAATAGTACGATCATTAACGTTAAAGCACGAAGTCAGAGAGCTTAACTGGATTAGAACAGTCAGCTGTGCCTCTGTGACGTCGGGTGTGACCTACATGGTTAGCCTTCCGTTCGCCGCCGGTTCGAGCTACATGAAGCGGCGACGTCCAATCGTGTATGGACGTCACCTAATAGAGAGAACTGGTAAAGGTGCAGGCACGTCATAATAGCAAAACTGCTGCGGTGTGTCATACTTTTCGCGGGAAGGCCTGGAACAATTGTTCAACATAGTTTTAAAAATATGGTAAAATGAGGCTATATTGACCCGATCGCAAGTGCCTTGCTATTACGGGGCCCCATCCCAGTCCATGTCACAATATTTGCTCTCTTGCCCACTGTGCCCCTCCACCTGTACTATCGAGGACCTGTGTATGGCAACGGACTATGCTCTGGTGGTGGCAAAGTAGTGAATTAAAAAAATGAGGGAATGTTATGAGCTATTGACCCGATGAAGATATAGCCACACATAACCGCGCGGCCTCCCTGTGTCATGCGATATGGGTTAGAACATTGTCCTGATCTGTTTTATCTGTCACTCTTATGTTCTAATATTTGGTAAAATTCTACAACTTGATTGGACTCAGAGAAGAGATGCTCATTAGGATAATTTTAGCGAAATTTTACATTGGCAAATAAAATATTATGTATTGAAGTCACTAATTACGATGTTCATAGTGACAAAGTACACCAATACGTGTAAGAATGCTATCAACTATTTTATATGTATTATACTCGTATTTTTATAAGTAACTTATTTGAAAAAGACCGCGGTAGCCTAGTGGTATGGGTAAAGGACTGCTGAGACTAGGTCTCGGGTTCGATCCCAGGTATTACCATGGCACACATCAATGACTTTTCGATGCTTTTCGAAGTTATGTGTGTATTTATCGCAGGTTTATAAGTGCCCGGTTAATGGCAATAGGCTCGCCACCTATTACATTGGGACCTAAACATAAACTGGCGAAATGTGGATGCTAGCACCTCTGCCTACCCCTTCGGGGATATAGGCGTGAGTTTATGTTATGTTATGTATTTGATTAGTAATCTTATATCGATCGCAGCTGAATACTTTCGTACATCGTAGTATATTTCGATCTGATTGCTTCCAAACGCACGTAACAATAAATCAATCCTACTAATATTATAAACGCGAAAGTTAGTAAGTATGGATGGATGGATGGATGTTTGTTACTCTTTCACGCAAAAACGGCTGAACGGATCTGACGGAAATTTGGCACAGGGATAGATTATAGTCCGGAATAACACATAGGCTACTTTTTATCCCGGGAATAGGTTCCCATGGGTTGCGGAAACGGGATCAGAATTCTACGCGGGCGGAGACGCAGGCAACAGCTAGTAAATAATAAATATTCTAGGATATATTACACAGCGCCTTCTAGATCCAAACTAAGCAGATCTTGTCATATGGGTTCTAGAATGCGGATAAACACACTTAGATACTTCTTTTTGTAAATAAATACATATTATACATAGGAAAAACACCCAATGCAAATATACATATTTGCAATGAGCGGGAATCGAACCCGCGACCTCTGACTTAGCAGTCGAATGCTCTACCGCTACGCCACAGAGGTCGTCAAATAGAATTCAACCTTCGGCTTGAAAAAGAATACGTTGCAGAACACATTTGGAATATACCATTTTATGAAACTGATAGAATATAAACAATATTATTCATAATAATAGGTCGTTACATATGAAATTGCCGTTTTCTTGAAGAAATTGGAGGCAACCAAATTTTCAATACTACACTACCAAATTTTATGTTTTTTTTTGTGTATGAATGAGACAACATTAAGCTAACAAACAGCAACTTTTGAAAAGTGACAGCTGTTAAGAAATACGAAATTTATCATCAAAATGGATAGCATTTAGGAAGTACTGTTTTTGAAGATCGAATTAATTTATCAAGCGGCCAATAAAAACAAAATTTAATACAGAGTTGTAAAATCTTGAAATCAAGTTTCAAACAAAATATAAATAATGGAAATAGCTATTAAATTACAGGAATAACGAACTCGTGAATTTGTAAGAAAATTTCGGCAATTTCATAGGTAAAGTACCTTGATTATTGTCGCATAAGGCTGTCATTGTTCTTTTTCATAGATGAACTATAGAATTAACGAATATTTTATTTTGTTCTCCAGGTAATTTTGAAGAGCTGGGCACCGTAAACAGTAATATGATGTCAGGTTTGATCAATCATTTATATCAGTTTGAATTAACAAATGATGGAATAAGGAAGCTAATTACTAAGGTTTCATCATCGTCAAAGCGGTTAAATTCATAGCTTTTTTTATTCTCTTTTTTTATCTATTATTAAAAGCAAAACATTATATTATTTTATAGTAATAGCAACAAAGAAACCATGAAGGTTTATACCTTGCTTGTACTATGGAGCTCGGGCTCCGCTCCTTTACCTACTCTTTCTCTTGATTTCGCATTGGCAGGAGCTAGTGACCCCCCCAACCTGGAGAGGAAACCGTTCGTTAATCAGCCGGTATACTGGCTATCAGGTGAGGTTGGCTTAAGTCATATAGATCTTAGTTCCGCCTTATACAGCCCAGCTATGTACCTAGGTATACCTAAGCAGAAGGCAGAACATCTGCCTACTCCATATATAATAAGGCACAAACTGGCTGTACAACATAAAAAACATTCTGATTTCCTTATTAGGTTACGTGGTTGAGAAAGTCTTCAATTAGGGCCTGCGCTACGTCGTGCGGGCAACCGCATGCGTGACACGCACGACGCAGCGCAGGCACTAATTATCTCGTAGCGAATATTCCGTCTAAAATGTTTTTTTTTTTTTTTTAACGTGCGGAAATCACTTCGGATACCCCCCCGCCGGCCAGCGGGGGTGGTTATGTCGTGTCTCGACTAAAACCGCACGGTGTCCTCCCCAAGTGTCCGTTGCCGGGCACCCCGGGTAAGCCCTCGAAAGGATAACCCCAGGGTTGCCGGCGGACTTTGGCCGCCACCGCGGCCTCGCCTGGTGGGGTCGGGTTTTATCCCGCTTCGGTGAGTTGGCAGGCGTGTGTAGGGCACACACGACACGCCTCCGCCACGGCCTGCTTCTGTAAGGATGGCGAGTCGGCCAACTGCCGTCCTCAGGCCCCGATCATGGAGGTCGGTAGACCCGGGCGTAGATGAGTCTGCGGCGTCCTCGCCGCAGACTGCGAAACTCGGGGGGCAGGGTTCTCTCCCGCTCCCTCTCCGCCGTCTCTTTCGCGCGCATTACCTGCTCGCAGAAAGAGGCGGCGGTGTGCCACTTGCTCCCGTCGGAGACCACGGCCCTCACCATGGTCTCCAACGAGAGAACGTCCACGCCCAGGACCGCAACGAGATCCCGGCGTTGACTCGCCCACGCAGGGCACTCCACCAACGTGTGGAGCGCCGTGTCTTCGCCAGGATCCTCGCAGTGCTGGCACTGCGGCGTTGTCTCCCGGTGGATGCGCCATAGATACTTACCGAAACACCCGTGTCCGGTAAATATCTGGCACATCCGGTAGGAGAGGTCCCCATGGTCCCTCTCCAACCACTCCTTCATAATCGGTCTCACCGCCGCAATGGTGGATTCCCCCCACCTTGGATGCTCAAGTCGCACCCTCCATGTCTCCATGAGTTCCTGGCGGAGCAGGGACCGCTGAGCCCTGATTTCTCGGGGCTCCGGCCTATGGCCCCGCTCCAGCGCCTCCTTGCGCCACTGGTACAGCAGCGCAAGGGCTCTCGCTTCCAGGTCCCATGGAGGGGTCCCGGCTAGGAGACATGCCGCCTCGACGGAGATCGTGCGATACCCCCTGATGACTCTGACGGCCATCGCTTTTAACGGGCTGTTTAATACAGACACGTTGCGGGCCGCCAGAGTCTCCGCCCATACTGGGGCCCCGTACAGGGCCATGCTTCGCACGATTCCCAGGTACAGTCTCCTAGTGGGGGCGCTGGGCCCCTTAACGTTGGGCATCAGCCCCGATATCGCGGCCGCAGCCCCCCTCAGTTTCGGGACCAGACTTCGGAGATGAGGTCCGAAATCCCATCGGCTATCGAGTACGAGCCCAAGGTACTTCATCGTAGGCTCGATGCCGATGCTTACGCCCCCTACGGTTATGCTGGTTCCCGCAGGTGGCCCTCTCCGAGGCCCGTGGAAACACATAGCCTCGGATTTGTGGAGAGCCACCTCGAGTCCCAGCCGCCGTATTCGACCCACGACTTGAGCAACCCCTGCCGTGGCCTTTAGTGCCGCGCTTCGGTGCGTTGCTCCCCGCGCCATAACGAGGGTGTCGTCAGCATAACACGTTATGCTGACACCCTCGAGCAACGAACCGCGCAGCACCCAGTCGTATCCGATGTTCCACAGGAGTGGCCCTTGGACCGACCCCTGCGGAACACCGCACGACACTTCTCGCCGCCCTGGCCCTAGCCAGCTCGGGTAAACTATGGCCCTCTCGGATAGATATGCCTCGACAATGCGGTGGAGGTACGGAGGCACTCCGTGAAACGCGAGCGCCTCCCTAACGCAGCTCCAGGGTAGGGTGTTGAAGGCGTTGGCGATGTCGAGAGACACCGCCACCACCACCCCACCCCGCGAGACTACTTCCTCCGCCAGGCGCCTAACGCGTATGATCGCTTCCACGGTGGAGCGCCCCCGGCGGAAACCGAACTGGTTGTCCGCCAGATCTGGCCCCACGTTCGTGAGATGCTCGACGAGGCGCTCTGCAATAATCCGCTCAAAGAGCTTGCACACCTCGTCGAGCAACACGATCGGCCGGTAACCGGATGGCTGGTCCGCCGGCCGCCCCGCCTTCCGGATAAGGACCAGTTTCCCCGTCTTCCAAGCCGTCTAAAATGATATTCGGTAAAGATTATTGTGTTATGCACATGTTTAGGTTAATAAAAAATACACTACATACCCCTGACCAAGATTTAATGTTATCATTTAATAACGTTTGGAAAATTGAATGTCTAAAATGATATTCGGTAAAGATTATTGTGTTATGCACATGTTTAGGTTAATAAATACACTACATACCCCTGACCAAGATTTAATGTTATCATTTAATAACGTTTGGAAAATTGTGAATCGTAAATTTAATTCAGGAAACATCACATTTCGACTGGTTAACGAGCCAAATATACATGACGAATAAGGTAAAAAGTCGGCCAGCGTAAGTTCAAGGGAAATTTCTGAACCGGTCCCGACCGGCCTTGACCACCAGCTTTTGCGACCCCTGACGCGTTCTTTAGGTAATAGTTGCCTCCTCCCGTTATAAAGTATCGCGCGCGGAACACCTGCGTTTCTTGAAGAAACTTTCTTCCTCGATCTGCCATGAATGGTGTCTGCCATGAATCTGCCTCTTCATAAATTTAAAACCCAAATTAAAACTAAACTCTGCCGAAAAGGCTATTATAAAATTCAAGACTATTTAGACGCCAAACAAGCTTGGATATGAACTGTTTGCTCTCTCACTATGCTACTCAAACGAAATATTGTAATTAGATTAAGTAAACATGTTTGTAAATAGACCAAAATAAAACTGCCCGCTGAGTTTCTTGTCGGAGTCTTCTCAGGACAGGGCCGTTTCGTTTTTTTGACGTTTTGTAAGTTCCGTATTAATGGTCTATACAGAATAAATGGTGTTCGACTTTGACTTTGACCAAGATCCTTGGGGCCAAGCCAATCTCACCAGCAAGCCTCACCTGCCGAATGATGGATGAAGTACTGGCGCAGGCAATTTATTTTTTAATTGGATTATCAACACAATGCAACGTGTACGGGTAAAGCTCGTGTTATAAGATATGATACTTCTTTATATGAATCATATAGTTGAATCCCATGGTCTGTTGCCCTTCCAGAATAGCAACATCTATCTATACCATTATAAAATTGAAAATTAGTCGGGTCTGTACATTACAGTATCGCCAATACTTAAAAAAAATCCTTGGGTTATGTTTAATGAACGATTCTGAACATAAAAATATATTTTTTGGAATTCTTGTCTGCTGCAAAAATGACGCAAAAACTACTGAATTGGAATTGGTTAAGTAATAACAGGAGATATGACTGAAAAAACGAAAACGGGCCTCCGTGCGGGGGAAGCCTTGGGCATCAACTAGTATTTTATTGAGCTGAGCGGAGCGAAGCTCTTATACGTGGCTAAGCCGTTTGGTGGAGTACGTCGAGACTGTACTCCTCCGGAGACACCGCTGAGTGTTTAGAGAGAACTGTTCAAATACAAGGTAACATTGAGGAATAATCATCGAAAAACAGTTTCACGAGCGCGCGGCCTTAGCTAAGCTCGCGACCGTAGTAAGATGCCTTATTTACTTCGGGCCAGCAACCAGGTAGACACCGAAGTCTTAAAATCACGCAAAAGAAATCAAAATCTTACACCCACTGTTTTTACTGTTAGTTCTACCTTATACCGGGTGTTAGGGAAACGCCCCCGAAAACGAAGACAGGCGGGGAAGTCAGGGCAAAGTACTGAAGTTAAAAAAGTTTTGGGCGATTTTTTTCGGTTAGCTTAATTTTTTTGTAAATATTTCTTTTTGAATTTTTTTACTTGTATTTTGCACGTTCCAAATAATTCAATAAAATATTTTGAACCAAACGAAAAAAAAAAATCGTTTTAAATATTTTTACTTACTTCATCATCATGAGAGCGTTAGTCCCAGGTGCGTCCAAAGCTCATCCAGTCATTCCACTTAACATAACATAACTTCACGCCTGTTTCCCCGAAGGGGTAGGCAGAGGTGTATTACACACCCGCGATTCGCCAGTTATTTTAAGGTCCCAATGTAATATTGGGGCGAGCCTATTGCCATCTATCGGGCACATTATTAAGTGAGCGATAATTAACATTTATTAATGCACACATAACTACGAAAAGTCAGAGGTGTGTGCCCGGGGCGACTGGGGATCGAACTCGAGACCTCGTCTCACCAGTCCGTTACGTACGCCACTGGGCTATCGCCGCTTATTTATTCCACTTTTTAATTCCACTTATCTTGGGTTTTTACGGAAGGAACTGCCGTCTGACCCTTCAACCCAATGAGGAAAGCCTGCGCCAGAGCCTCGTCCGTCAATCAGTGCCGCTTTTCTGCACCACAATGCGAATGCTGCCTTATAGCGCCAGGCCAACAGTCAAGGAGCGTAGAAGCGTGACGTACCCAAGGTCATCCACCTTTATCATTTTATTATGTGGTGTGATAATGCTTTATGAACATTAATTTGTATATTTTAATCCTAATAAAAAACAACGTATCACTGTGTACTTAGCGCTAATGTGAAAACTTTCAATTGTGTGTGGTGGTGTGCGGTTTGAAAGATAGGATTGTTTCCGATACGATGTTCAGTCGCCAAATTGAATGTGTCCCTACATTCATTATTAAAAACTAATTATACCTTAGTATTGACTCAACTCAATAAAGTGTAGGGGGCCCTACCAAGATTTTCGAAGCCAATCAAACCTCCCCTGCAAGCCAGTCCACCTACTAATTGACGGACGAAGCTCTGACGCCGGCTTTCCTCTGGGGATTGGGAGGTCAGACGGTAGTCGCTCCCGCAAAAGTCAAGATAAACCAAAGAGGGCGAATCCCGAGCGCCAAAGATGTAATCGGGACTAACGCTGTGATGATAATGATGAAGGGTACGAAAATGAAGATTACGTACTGTATGATATTGTCGGAAGTTTACGCGAACGTCACACATTGAAATAAAACCATTTTTAACGAATTCTATTGCGATTTATTTGATGTTATTTTATATTTTACGTCGATCCCGACGTTTCGGTTGCTTTTCAGCAGCCATGGTTAATCACTACATAGTATAAAACAAAGTTGCTTTCTCTGTCCTTATGTCCCTATGTCCCTATGTATGCTTAAATCTTTAAAACTACGCAACGTATTTTGATGCGGTTTTTTTAAATAGATACAGTGATTAAAGAGGAAGGTTTATATGTATAATAACATCCACAGCACCCGTGCGAAGCCGGGGCGGATCGCTAGTATAAAATAAAATACGACGGCCTCTGTGGCGTAGCGGTAGTGCATTCGACTGCTACGACAGGGGGCGCGGGTTCGATTCCCGCTCAGTGCAAATATTTGTATGCCTGAATATGTCTATTTGCCAATGCAAATAGGCATATTCATGTTTCTATGTACAATACATATTATACATAGAAACACCCAGACCAATGTATGGGTGTTTCTATGTATAATATGTAAGTATTTACAAAAAAAAAGTATATAAGTATGTTTATCCGCGTTCTAGAAACCATAACACAATCTAGTTAAACTATGCTTACTTTGGGTCTAGAAAGCCCTGTGTAGAATGTCGTAGAATATTTATTTATTTATTTAAAATCAAATAAATCGGGATAGAATCTGTTAAAAATAGTTTTATTTCGGTCACGTACTGTAATTAGTAAAAGATTTCACGGTAATCGAAACAATTTCTATCTATACTTAATTAAGGTCAACCATTCAATCAATATAATATATTCTATTGTAATCGTGGATATTTTTTTTAATTATCATAGACATTAGATGTTATTATAGAACAATTAATATGTCAATATTGTCTATACTGCATGATTAATGAGAACAGTGATTTGTTTGATTAAGTGATTAATCGACTTAGTCATATTAATTTACTGTTATTCATACATACGTTTACTCTGGCTTTTCCCATCGAGGCCTGGAAGGCGATAAGGCCCCGTGGTGTGGGCATTCTTACAAACCTTTATAACTGTGTACTCCTCTCCGGTAAGATCCCAAGCCAATGGAGGCTGAGTATTATTACTCCAGTCTTCAAAGGCAAGTGGTCGCTGCAGGACTACGGGAGCTACCGTAGTATAAAGGTAATGTCCCACACCATAAAGCTCTATGAGAGGATAATTGACTCCCGGATCCGACAGAAGTGTACACTCTCGGAGTCAATATTGTTTTCGCCCCGGACACGGAGCCATTGATCCGGTCTTTACCCTAAGGATTATCGCGGAGAACTATAGGACGAAGATAACGCTTGTGCATTGCTTGTTTTTAGACCAGAAGGCCTTCGACTGAGTTTTTTACAAGGTGATGGGTGGGCACTGCTGTCCAAAGGGGTTCCGGATGGATACGTTACGTTGGTAATTGAACTCCTCGGGGCCTTCCGAGTTCTATTACCGCTCGATGCAAAGGTCATGATGATTTAAGTATGTTTTTACAAAGAAAATGTAGGTAAATATTTATCCATATTCTAGAACCCTTAGCTGTGCTAAGTTTGGGTCGATTATTTTTATTAGAGATTTAGAACTCTCCCGGACCGCCGAGCCCGCAATTTGCTCGTTGCGCGTTGCAGGCGACTCAGGCGCCGGAGGTCACTTAACGACCTCCGTACTCCATGAGCGCAGGCCTGGGGGTGGCGGGTGAGGCCACCTGTCACCCCAGCAGAAGCAGGCCGGGACACCGGAGATGGCCCAGGGTCAGTCGGGATGCGAGGGATATGCTCTATGGGCAACCTTACACCCCGGCGTCTGTAGACCCGAGACGGCGTGCGGTTTTAGTCGGTTCAAGCCCGACATAACCGCCCCCGCTGGCACGCGGGGGGGTATCCGAAGGGATTTCCGCACGATAAAAAAAAAAAAAATTATTAGTGTGCATTAACCCTAAGTAATTTCAGCATTAATTAAACCTAACTTCGAATATACCTGGAGGTTAGAAATAATAAAAGTTGATAATTATGCAGCTGTACATCTATACCTATCTATATTAATATTATAAAGAGGAAAGATTCGTTTTTTTTGTATTTATTACGAATAAACTCAAAATCTACTCGACCGATTTCAGAAATTCTCAATATCATTTATCCCTAAGTAATATAGGCTACTTCTATTCCGATATTCTCACGGGACGAGGACTTAAGAGGGTGAAACCGCGGGGCGATAATAGTTACTCATAAAAAGACAATTTACGATATTTTCCTTTCTCACCGAATTAAATGTCGTCCGCGAGTAATCGTGACGGGCGCCGTCGGCGACTTGCTGTCAAAACTTTTTTTTTTTTACGTGCGGAAATCCCTTCGAATACCCTCCGCCGGCCAGCGGGGGCGGTTATGTCGTGCATAACCGCACGGTGTCCTGCCCAAGTGTCCATTGCCGGGCACCCCGGGTAAGCCCTCGAAAGGATAACCCCAGGGTTACCGGCGGACCTTGGCCGCCAGCGCGGCCTCGCCTGGTGGGGTCAGGTTTTATCCCGCGTCGGTGAGTAGGCAGGCGTGTGTAGGACACACACGACACGCTTCCGCCACGGCCTGCTCCTGTAAGGACGGCGAGTCGGCCATCTGCTGTCCTCAGGCCCCGATCATGGAGGTCGGTAGTCCCGGGCGTAGACGAGTCTGCGGCGTCCTCGTCGCAGACTGCGGAACTCGGGGGACAGGGTTCTCTACCGCTCCCTCTCCGCCGTCTCTTTCGCGAGCATTACCTGGTCGCAGAAAGAGGCGGTGGCGTGCCGTACTTGCTCCCGTCGGAGACCACGGCCCTCACCATGGTCTCCAACAAGAGAACGTCCACGTCCAGGACTGCAACGAGTGCTGTCAATACTAACATAAAATATTCGAACTATGTTGTACAGTGTACAGGCTATTCTTGCTTTTGGTTTGTAGTCCCACCACAGACGTGGCTCTGGAGCAAGGTCTCCTCTCGGGCTTAAATATTTCGGATTTTTTATAGTTCGGTATTCTGACAATCTTATTTTAAAAAAACATTAAGAATTTTGAAAGGTTTTTAGTAATAGGATTTATGAGCCGATATTTTTGATTTTCGATATTTCGTATCATTCGGAATTTTGAATTTCGAGATTGTGAATTCGGAATTAAGTTTTCGTATTTATGTAGTGTAGGCAACGTTATCTTCATATGAAAATGAATGTTTCTTTGTCGGTTTGCCCTTGATGCTTGTTACAATACTATTCATGCGATTGCGATAAAACTTTTAGTTCATTGTACCCGTGAAGGTTTCTTAAATAAAAAATAGGGTTATACAATAAATAAATCGATAAATACAATAAAATGTTAACGACTAAGAAAAGTTCGACTTACCCAGCGAGAGCGAGAGATGGGTACTAGAGAGAAGTACATCTCAATAAGATGATTCATCCTCTTATTACATATACATATGGTACCTTTTTTTTTTTTTATCGTGCGGAAATCCCTTCGGATACCCCCCCGCCGGCCAGCGGGGGCGGTTATGTCGGGCTTGCACCGACTAAAACCGCACGCCGTCTCGGGTCTTCAGACGCCGGGGTGTAAGGTTACCCATAGAGCATATCCCTCGCACCCCGGCTGACCCTGGGCCATCTCACCACTAACAGCATCGCTCATCCTGTCTCCTCTGAAAGCAGAGGAGTACGGAGAGCGATGTGTTCCCGCCACGTTGGGTATTGGCCGACGATCAATGCCAACCCTATGAAGGGGTGAAGGGGAAGCCATTGACCGCCGCCCAGGGTGTACCGGCCGCTCTGATTCCGTTCCCCCCGTACTATACATATGGTACCTGGGAGTTCCTTTGTCAGTAGAACTGAAAAAGGAACGAATTGGGGATTAAGATGATTCATCCTCTTATTACATATACATATGGTACCTGGGAGTTCCTTTGTCAGTAGAACTGAAAAACGAATGAATTGGAGATTGCTTTGCCAAGTCTTGCAAGATGAATGAAATGTCAAGTAAGATATACAAAATAAAAATCAAACAAATTACAATATTGATCGCTAATGGTGTAAGGACAGAAGCAAATAGCGGGCTGTGTTATCTCTACCTACCCCAGAAGGAACACTGCTAACTTATTCTCTTCTTTTCAAACTCTCCTCTCGCAGGTCTGTGGAAGAGATTTCTTTAAGAAATAAGCAGAGCCTCAGTACTACCTTTCCATTTTTGTATTTTTATGTCTGATTGTGTGTGTACATAAACAAATAAAAAAGAACAAGTTGAATTCCTGAGACGAGTTCAGCCGAATACAAGGGATTTTCTTCATTTATCTTTTTTTTTTTTGTTTTCTTTTTTTTTTTTATCTTGCAATGGTTCACCCCAGCACGAATCTATTACCGAAAACAGCAACTCGATAGCTCATCTCCTTCATACCCAAAACCGTGACAGAAAATTGGCAACGACGACGTCGACAACTCGATAGCAATAGGGCTTTTCTAAAGAAAATCCCTAAAAAGCTGTGAGTTTATATATGTGTGTTAAGAATATTCACGACTTCTGTAAATCTTTAGGTTTTCACGGCCGGCGTTGCATGTAGAATATACTGCTTCCGGCACAATTACTAAATAGTTACTACGTAACAGATACTTTACTCAGTAGAAAAATTCCAATACCTACTGCTATAATAGACTACTCCGTCGCGTCAGCAACCACTGCATGCTAAAATGTGCCTAAATGCTTAAGCGTACAGTTGAGATTGCTTCGCACCGCGCGATCCCACAGCAATCGCAGGGCTGCCTCTTTGATAAAATTAAATTAACATAACATATACATAACTTTTTGTGTAATGTTATTGAATATATTCTGACTACTTCTGACTAGGTGGCACCTAGTTTAAAATTGTATTGTTTATAAAATATTTTTTTATAAATTGGTGCTGACTGTGCAATACATCTAGATAAAACATAATTATAGAGGTCAGTGTGTAGGTAAAATAAATAAAAAATCTTTAAAAGTTACATGTGTTGTATTTTATATCATTTTTTATAAATTTCTTACCCTTTCTAAATTCTCGGTTATGAAATTTTAATGTAGAAAAAATCCTGAATCTAATAAATTTTGTATCTGCGCCTTTGATGGTAATGGCTGATAGTATATTAATATTCGAATATTTGGTTTGTGTCGATATTTCCTTAGATTCTGGTTCAGTACTGGCACTTGAAGTAGTTGGTAGAGATGGCAGCAGTTTTGTAGGCAAAGCGTCAAATCGTAATTGTGGTTTATGAATAATCACCGACTTTTCAAAATGAAGACAACACACATAATGACTTCTTGGCTTGGTGTCTGGCCTTGCTAAATCGGGCCTGCCAATCAATTCAGCCCATGTTTCACGCCTAAAAAAATAAAAAAAAATAAAAAAATTGGACAGGTCTAAGGAAGGAGATGGGTACCTAGATAAGACAGACGGACAGAATGACACAGACATGACGAATTAATAATAGATCCCAAACTAGGCAATCCTAAAATTTTATATTATGAATAAATAATACTAATAAATATATTGAATGATTATTAACATTTATCAATTTATTAATAATTTTAAATTTTGTTAAAATAGTGTTTAAGGTAAGCATGACGTTTCTATGTAACAAAAATATGTAAATCTGTGTCTGAAAGGCAAGCTAATCATGTATCATATAGACTAGACCTATTAAAAATAATTTTGAAACGACAAAAAACAGTAATAATTTATCACTTACCTTTCTTCATTGACAGGTAAATGGAAAAATGTTAGGTGTTTATTCCTTCTTTTACTTGATTTGCACCCGTCTACAGCACATAAGGCACCAGACGGCATCGTAGGTACGCGTACGAACGGAGCGATTAAAATTAAACAGCGTGCGTGCGCTTCGCTAGTGAAAACCGCACTGAAATTTGGTCCGCAAACGGCCCGAGGCCGCTCGGCCGGGCGGTAGGTAATTATAGCGCGCAAGTATATGGAGTGAAGGAGGCCTGCTTCCGGGCTGTTTGGCCGTAGTCCATAGGAAACTTGTGTTCCAAAGTCCAACACAAGTTTCCTATGGACGACGGGCTAAACAGCCCGGAAGCCGTATATTCTACATTCACGACGTATCAATGAAAGCTTGCAGTTTACTGACAGTATAGGAAGCTCGTAGAGTATGTAAGACAGAAGCAACTAGCGGACTGTTGACTCTGCCTACCACAGAGGGAGAAAGGCATGAGTAATATGAGTTTGTTGTACAACACTTGGGATACCTCGAACAAATCTATTGTTAGACATTATATCCACATGTTTATTTATAATCACACCATTTTCCTTGAACTTACTACCATACTACGAACGTAACTAACAATAGGTTCATTAAATCCTTTTATTTCCTTGTCACGTTCTGATTATAATATATTTTCTAAACATACGGAGCGAATTTTAATTCGGGTAAATTGCTATGTTTTTGTAGGTAACACAAACGTGTAAGTGAATAAGTTGCACATGTAGGTAATGTAGTCATGCTTGTAGGTGACCGCACCATGCATAATTAGTCCATTGAAATGTTACATGAGCTTTACATTTTTTAGAGGACGCAATTTTATTTTTGGGACATGTGTGCGGGGGTGGGTCAATAGAAGCTTAACCCCAAGTTTGTGGGGATGCCGCCCTTGTCCCCCGACCGCCATCTTGGAAAAAGGGGTGCAAACACCTTTTTCGAGATATCTCGGAAACTATGCGTTCTACAAAAAAATTCGTGAAGACATAATTTATAGCAAATCGCTTTGCCTACAAATATGTTTTATATATAACATTTTGCCCTAAATTTATAGGTCCTTAAATTGTAACATTTCAATGGAGCCATGCATGCATACAGTTGGTAGACCTATGCTATTAGCATTGGTCTGAGTTTAAGTATATTTGTTTGGCACTCCGGGAGAGCCGACAGAAGTGGAAACTTGAACAATTGCGTATGTATTTTTTTAATTGTCATTATCCCTGCCTCTCTCCCTCGCTAACTTCCTCCCTCCTTCTCTTTCGCTCCCTCTCTCCCTCCCTCCCTCCTTCTCTCTCTCTCTCTCTCTCTCTCTCTCTCTCTCTGTCTCCCCCTCCCTCCCTCCACCTCTCCCTCCATCCATCCATTTTTCAATATGGAAAGCGTGACTGGACGTGACGATAACTCGAGTTTCATGGTTTTTGTTCACCCAAAAACGCGCTCATATGGAAAGTGCGCACCGCGACTAAAGAAGGTTTCACTTAAAAAAAAGAGGTTAAATAAAATGTTTCTAAAGAACTATGTTTCCACGTTTTTGTCCATGAATTTGACTGGGTGAAACGTCAAATCCCAGTTAAGTTTGTGCGGTTACTATCATTGGTGCAAACCGCTCTAACCACATCGTACGTTTGAGATTCCGGCTTGCTTCAGTTTTATAGAGCGATTTCTTTATCACATTGGACTGACATTTTGGTAACTTTAAAGAGTAGTTATAACTGTTTAAGTATATAAAATATTAAAACTTCGGTTTTAACTACAATTAAATATATCAAGCTGTAGACATGCGCTATGCGACAGACAGAACGCATTACAAAACCAAAGCAAGTCGACCTCAGCCGGACACTCACTCTTCTTGAGCAAGATGGCGCTGCCCAGTTTTCAGTCTAGAAGCTATCGGCTGGGGATCTGTTCAGGGGAAAGCAAGCTCTACCGCCTATCATTGTAATTAAAAAACCAAGATAAATAAAAAACTGACACCTGTATATCCCTGAAGGGGTTAGCAAAGGTGTATTAATACACTATCTTACCCGCTGCGACTGTAGAAGGAGAAATACATCAACCTATTCCGTATTTAACGCGGACGTAGTCGCGGGCAACAACCAGTATACCATAGCTACAAACAACAACCATATCGTTAGCGTGGAAAGCCAAACTTTTCTCGTCACGGACCACGAAGGAAATAAAACTTTTTGATCGTAGTCGATCAAATAGCGGTACCTACCGGATATTGTTGCCGGTATTGCCAGTTTCAATCCAATTACATATAGGTGTTCTTTTATATAAATACTGGTTTACCCGTCCCGGATTCGCTCGGAAAAGTTTTAGCATATGAAATAGCATATCTCGTAAATTAAATAAGACCTACGGGGCCAAGCATTGTTCCGGGTGGCATCCGAGAATTTTACCTGTGAACCCAGGGCCCGCTTAATCCGTTAGGTACTTCATTTTTGGTTTAGCTTTTAGGCTTTTATGGGAGCGAATGCCGTCTGTCTTCCCAACCCTGAGAGGAAGGTATGCGCCACTGCCTCTTCCGTCAATCAGCAGGTGTACCGGTTTACAGGTGAGGTTGGTATTGGTAGGGCTCCAAGAAAACCCCAGTTTTGACCAATGGAGCTGGTTAAAATCCGTCCTAAATCTATATATGCATGTTAAACACAGCAACGCCCAGCCCCGACGGTCACGTTAGGTCAAATAGTAGCAGTACAAAGTCTAGTCTAATAATCAGAGCAGCTGACTTCGGCTCAATCACTAAATAATGAATGAACGACCTTTAAGTGCTGTAAGTTTGTACCGGGCACCTTGCGTGACGGTCCAAAGTTATAATTGGATTCAAACTTTGAGTTAAGTACTTAATATTTAAGTCTTCGACTACAATACCTGAATTAAGTAAGTTTTCGTCGGGTGCACATTGCTTTTTTTATTGTGCATAAAGGGCCCTTGGACACCACTTTTGTGTGCAGGATGTACACGTCACCTTTGTTTAAGGCGCTGACGTCGCACGTTTGTAATACACGCATTTTGGCAGGATGTACACGTCACCTTTGTTTAAGGCGCTGACGTGGCACGTTTGTAATACACGCATTTTGGGAGGATGTACACGTCACCTTTGTTTAAGGCGCTGACGTCGCACGTTTGTAATAAACGCATTTTGGCAGGATGTACACGTAGAACACCGACGCATACTGAGGCCTCGCCATGCAAAGTAATGCTCAAAAGTCCCAACATAAAGAAAAATGTTTATTTTAATTGAGATATTAGTCAATAATGAAAAAAAACATGATAGAGAGAGCCGGATATTCTTAGCAATCCATGGATTCTCCGTGCGGGTGCCGGGTCCATCGCGTTGCTGAGTTGGGAACTCAGGTCAGGGCTTGGGACTTGAGAAATCGAGGCCGTGCAGTCCCAGCTCCGCCAGGCCATCGTGGTGGAGTGGAAGGAACGACTTGGGCGACCAAGAGCAGGGCACGCCGCCATAGCGGAGGTAAGGCCCATCATGAAGGATTGGCTAGAGAGGCGACACGGAAGCCTCTCGTACCGGCTGACGCAGGTGATCTCCGGTAAGGGTAGCTTCGGGGACCACCTGCATCGGATCAGGAAGGAGCCAACACCTGAGTGCCATCACTGCGACGTGAGCGAGGACTCAAGGCTGCACATGCTGGCGGACTGCCCGGCGTGGGAGACGCCGAGGCGTGATCTCGTGGGAGCCATCGGGGTGGGAGTCCTCTCGCTCGGCAGCATGATTGCGGCAATGTTGCGGAGCGCGAGCGCATGGGCCGCCACCACCTCCTTCTGCGAGCATGTAATGCTCGCGAAGGAGATGGTGGAGCCCGGGAGAGATTTAGAACTCTCCCGGCCCGCCGAGCCCGCAACATGATCGCCGCGCGTCGTGGCGTCTCAGGCGCCGGAGATTCGCTTAACGACCTCCGTCCTCCATGAACGCAGGCCTGGTTGTGGCAGGTGGACCTGAATGGATGAGTAATTTTTGCTTCGATCGCGAACAAACCGAAAAGAAATAAACAGACAAACAGATAAGAATTGAAAAAAAAAATTGTGTTCAGAATCATTTATCCCACTTCTTACTAATATCATAAGCCAGCGGCCCGGTACGTGCTTCGCTACGTATAAAGTGAAATAAAAAAAATTAATTGAAACATCAAATTCATTAACTCAAAAAAAAAAAAAAAATTGCTAGCTATTTTAAAACTTAATCCAAAACATTTGGAGTACAATATTTTTTGTTTTTCCTTTTTGAGCATGAATAAACAAACGGCTGGAGGTACCGACTCTGAAACAAGCAACATAAAGTTACAGATATTGAACAGATACAGCCGACCGTATTATCGTACATAAGACATTGCGTCTTATTTATTTATTTATTTATAACTTTTACACTATCATTACAGGTACATATCAAACCTAATACGATAGTGACGCTAGTGTAAATGTAAATTATATAAGTCGAAGACACACAGTTTCTAAACTATTTATATCAAACCCATACAATTTACATTCTTTTTACTGTTTTTTTTTTTAAACAATTAATCTCCTTTATTAAAATATATTTGTAGCAATCGAACAAGCAATTATATTACGGCTCTCTATCGGGCGCCTCTATATAACTCATCCCTGTTGAGCGCCCACACTACACAATCGTAATCGTGAATGTGCTATAGCAAACAATAAACATTATCACCTTTGTGAGTTCCCTCAAACTATCCGAGAATATGTCTATTCTGTCATGTACCTCATTCAGAACCCGTCTTGTCTTGTGTTGTGCATATTCGTTCATATGCCGTGGGCTACCAATATACGAGGATGGCAATATAGTGAAACGTCCGATGTAATTAGCATTAGCATCATTCGCTATCGCATCTTGCAAATGAATATATTCTTCGGATCTTAATTTTGCTTGGTTGAAATGAATAAAATTAAGACGTACATTTGAACAATTCAAGACTCACCGTTTGTATGAATGCACTCAACAATATGTTTAAAAATATAAACACAAAGCAATAATTATCGCTGACAATTCAAAATGAAATGACTGAAATGAATGACATAACAACATGCTTGTACTGTCAACACTGAAAAAAGTTTCAATTTGACAGCACAATCCCCATCTAAAAAAAGTTTCAATTTGACAGCTTGATTAACAAAATGATCCGCCATTTATTGAATTTATTTTTTACAAAAAATATGATAAATGAAGATCCGCTCGACCGATTTTGTGCAAACTTCACATAAACCATCTACTAAATAGTCTGTACAAAACCTAAACATAGGTGAGCCTGTTCTTGAGTTATAAAATTACAACGAAATTGCATGGCATTGATTTTTATGATGTAAAAGTTTGAATGGATGTGTATGGATCGCTGAACGGATCTGACTCAAATTTAGTACACGGATAGATTTATAGTTTGGAATAGGATATAGGCTTTATATCCCTGGAAATTTCACGCGGGCGGAGCCGCCGGCAACAGCTAGTTCAACATACCCCAAGTATTTTTTTAATATCTCCAATGTACAGACACAACTAATTTACAATTTTATACATACTCACATACGTACTTGACTTCACGCCTGTATCCCCCGAAGGGATAGGCAGAGGTGTATTACACACCCACCATTCGCCAGTTATGTTTAGGTCCCAATGTAATAGGGGGCGAGCCAATTGCCATCTACCGGGCACATTACTAAGCGAGCGATAATCAACATTTTTTAATACACACATAACTACGAAAAGTCAAGGTGTGTGCCTGGGGCGACTGGGGATCGAACTCGAGACCTCGTCTCGGCAGTCCGTTGCGTACACCACTGGGCTATCGCTATCATAATCTACATATTTGAGTGTAACTAACATTTTTATAAGACAGAATCATCAATCAATCAAAAAAAAAAACGTTTTTGTTCATATATCTACTTCATTATGTCTGTGGCTAACTATTTATGGATTTCGAACGGAGAGCAATAGAGCACGTATCACGTTTTTAGCACGTTTTCCGTTTTTGTTCGCGCTTGATGTTTATATAATAAACAGATGTGTACATATTTTCATACATACATACTCGTTATCAAATTATTATATGTATGTATAATCAATATCAAAGTGTTTATGCCTGTTAAGTTTGAAAGTTTGTGAGGATTAATGTATGTGTGTGTGTGTGTGAATGGTTGTTCTCTTTCACGCAAAAATAGCTGAATCTGGATGAAATTCGGTACAACATTATTATCTGGAATAACGTTTAGGCAACTACTTTTCCCGTGAATGGGTTCCTGTAGGTTGGGGGAACGGGATCAGTATTTCACGCGGGTCGAGGTATGGTCATCAAGCTAGTATTATAAAGTGGAAGTTCTTGATGATGGATGAAGGTTTATTACTATTTCACACAAAAACAACTTCACTGATCTGTATGAAATTTGGCACAGAGATAGATTGTAGTTCGGAATTCCACATAAGCTACTTTCTGAAAGGTTTCTGTGACAAGCCGGGACTGGATCAGTACAGATCATTCCCAAGAATGATCCATTCAGCAAAACTCCATCTTTCTAATATATAAAATTTTCGTGTCGCGGTGTTTGTTTTTAAACCTATTTTTATTAATCTGTGCTTAAACTCCTTCGAAACGGCTTGACCGATTGTCATGAAATTTTGTGTGCATATTGGGAAGGTCTGAGAATCGGACAACATCTATTTTTCATCCCCCTAAATGTTAAGGGTGGGCCATCATCATCATCATCATCATGTCAGCCAAACGACGCCCACTGCTGGGCATAGGCCTCCCCCAAGGATCTCCACAACGATCGGTCCTGCACTGCCACCCCTATTTTTTCTTTATTTTCTAGTTTTTTTTTATGATACAGCATTAGAAAACACATACAACCCTGAATTTTCAACCCTCTACGATCAACCCCTATATTTCCATTGCGATTTTTTTTTATTAATTTGTAATAATTTCCTTCAATTAGGATTTTTTTCTCAATTCAATTTGATCCGCCGCCTTCGCCGGTCGATAACCGATCAACTATCAATCGATCAGTTATCCCCGCTAGATGTCTGCCGTTGTCACCTCTCATCCAGCAAACATCACGGAGTAGGGATGAGAACGAAGCCGGACTCCTATCTTACTCACAGCTTTTCGGCATACTTTCATTGTCTACAACGCTTTCGATTATAAGCAAATCCCCGCACACTTATAGTAGACACTTATTTTTATTGAACTAAAAAGATGTTTCCTAGAAATAATATACATGGCAAAACAACGTTTGCCGGGTCAGCTAGTATTCTATAAAATTTTAGACGCCTTGGTATACCCAAAATGCCACGATAATATTGATGCCCTCGAAACGTCCCATACGCGTGCAGAGGCGAATTTTCCCATGGAGCAATTATATTCAATCGATCGAAAAGTCGCTACACTATACTTAATGTCCAAGGTTAGCAACGATTATATCAAGTAAAGTTTATAGTTTAAAATATGAGAGAGAACTCTTACTTAGCTTTATATGGATTCCACGTCCGGTTACCGGATACATCGCGTGGTAGATAGAGGGAACACTTAAGGTGCCGGTGCCAACACAGGCGGAAATACCTGCGGTCGACCGCAGCGGCACTGCTGGTTTCTATGTATTTCGCCTGTGGTTGCGGTCTGCCGTCGGTCTCTGAATGTCACCTTTATAGTTGCGACAGTGACTGGGCCTTGGGACCCATACGTAGGAGTACTCCTTGCGACGCGTTTCGCTCCATTAAATAATTTGCAAATTGTAGAGAAAAAAATACTTTCTTTATTTTGTAACAATAGCTTAGCGCGTTAGAGCCTGTTCACACGGCGGCGGCGATTAGAATAATTGATACTGGAAAACATACATAATATATACATAATAATACATAATACACAGATAGAATAAAATAGTAGTTTATGCAACTGTCATATAAGAAGGGGTATTAAAACACGAGAGTCTGTTTATCGCATGAGGCGAAGCCGAGTGCGATAATAGGTTGACTCGAGTGTTTTAATACCTAAGTTATATGCAGTTTCATACACTACTTTATCTTCACTCATAGGAAAAATTGAAATTAAACAAAGTAGGAAGTAATTTAGCGTGCGCCATTTTTTTCACAGTTCGAACTGCGCATGCGGGCGCCTTTTTGTTTCATATTCAGCCTAAAACCTTAGACTAGTTTAATGAATAAAAAAAGATAGCGGTGCTATAATGAGTTTCATGATACAGTTGGCGGTACTATAATAAGGTTTATTTTTAATTTTATGTATATGCGTTTATAAAGTGCGTATGTATAGAATCGTCTTTGAATTCGTAATTCGAATTTTTCGATTTGAGTGTAGATAAAGTAACTTAACATAATCTTTATTGCACACTAAGGAATTTTACATTTAATTGACACTTAATTACTATGGTAGGTACGTCAACGACACAAGTGGATTAACACTTAAATATTTACAAACGTTTTTTACATTGGAATATGAATACCTTATAATGAATATACATGTAGTTTTGTAATCCAGAGCAAAATTAATATTTTTCATGTTTTGTTGATTATTTTATGGAGGGTTTAAGAGCTAAAGTGATTAATAAATAAGAATTTGTTAAGCCACTTTTGTCGTTGACTGTACAAATGGCGGGTTTATCGCTAGAAGCAATTTCTTACAGACAACCATAGAATGGATACCTTAAGTAATTGAGAGGGCAGGCAGAGGTGCAGAAATAGGTGGTAGAAATTTGATGACACAAATTTGTCACAAAATTCGGCCGGGTAGGTACCACCGTGCACGATTGCGAAAAACCCTCCATAGTAATCCAATTTCGGTTTGATTGCGTTCAGGGGTCAGCAAGTGCATAGCCGGGCAGGGGGATTGTGGTCGCAGCACTATAGTGGGACCAGTGGGTGTCACGCGGTGCTGCGACGACAATCCTCTTCTGATGAGGCCGTCAAGCTGAGTGCCACCATTGTTAACATGGTACGTGTATGTAATGGTGACCCTCTTTCCTGAGACTCTACCTTCAGCTTACCATCAGGCGAGGTAAAGTCAAATTGACGTGTCCTAAATATAAAAAAAAAAAAAAAAACATAATGTGTTAACTGTAAATTAATATGTAGATAGTCTTAGTCAAAAAGAACGTGCAAATCGAGTGAATTGACAAGCGCTATCTCGTGACAGACTAAAATAATAAATCTTTATCTGTAGAATGTAAATTGTAGTTCATCTAATCAACAAGTTTATCAGAAAAATGTATCAATGCCAATGTTTGCATAAGAATATTAAAATGATAAAGTATTTGTTGCTGACTGAAATTTGGTTTTACACATGCTGTTTACGAAGCGAGACTCTGGCGCACGATTTCCTCTCGTGATTGGATGGTCGAGCTGAATCAAGCGAAAGTGCAGGAGAACCGACTTCAGGCTCCAAAGTCCAAACTTTGAATGCAACCAGGATTAACACTGTGAGGATGATGAACTAGCGAGTTTTTATAATTAATATCTGGGTGACCGAGCTTTGCCCGAATTTTTATTTTCGATGTTTTCTAAAAATGAAACTTTGCTAGATCGATTTATGTCCTTACTAGCCCTGTATACTAAGTTTCATTAAAATCTTTGGAGCCGTTTACGAGATTCAGATTATATATATATACGGCTTCACCTGTCTGGAATTCTGATCCCGTTCCCGCTACCCATGCTACCCATGGGTCCCTATACACCACCACAACCTACCTATATGTATAAGATACACAGTTCTACAAAACATCATTTTGTTATATCTCAAGGCAGCGTTTCCGTTGAAAGCTCCCAAACCGCTTATTTTTTTCCGATACCTCCGACAAATATCATTATATTTTAGCTAATGTATACAAAAACTTGACAAATTATATACTGAAATCTTCCTCGAGAACCACTCCGTCCATTGGTGAAAACAGCATGAAAATCAGCGCAGTAGTCGCGAACAGACAGACAGACGCGGCGGAAGTGATTTGCTCATTTAAAGGTATTAGATATCCATTCATAGGCTAACAATTAAATAGAGCTACAAACCAGCTTTGCTCCAACGGCTACCGGTCCTCGTACAGATGTTGCCGCTTCAGTTTGCTTTTTCTGCGAGCTTTGTCGATAATTTTAGTTCTTTGCCGGATTCATTGCAAATTTTATCATTCAAAACTCCAAGCAAAGCTCGCTCCAGCATAGCCTGTTTATTTAAATATAACAGCCTAAGTATTACTTTTTCATTTTGAAATAATGCACAACTCTATGCTTAGTAACTGTATTATAATAGGTCTTTACCTATGAAATTGCCGAAATTTTCTTACAAATTCATGAGTTCGTTATTCCTGTATTTTAATAGCTATTTCCATTATTTATATTTTGTTTGAAAGTCGATTTCAAGATTTTACAACTCTGTATTAAATTTTGTTTTTATTGGCCGCTTGATAAATTAATTCGATCTTCAAAAACAGTACTTCCTAAATGCTATCCATTTTGATGATAAATTTCGTATTACTTAACAGCTGTCACTTTTCAAAAATGTAATAAAAGTTGCTGTTTGTTAGCTTAATGTTGTCTCATTCATACACAAAAAAATCATAAAATTTGGATTTGTCATTCCTAAAAAAAATGCAAAAATGTCAGTACTGAAAATTGGGTTTCCTCCAATTTCTTCAAGAAAAACGGCAATTTCATATGTAACGCCCTAAAACAAAAAAACTTTTGAGAATGCCGTGAGACGAAACCGGTCAGGTGTGTAATTTATTAAAAATATATAGTGGAAAAGTACAAGTGATGCATTATTTCAATATGTGTAGCAAGTTCCACCAAGTGTCGTCAATCGACAGTATAAATAGTTTTTTTTAATAGTCGGTTGGCTCTCATTGAAGTGGCAGGGTTTTTTAATTTATTTATATTTATTTATTAAAATCATATCATCTGTCTTTTTCCAGATTCGAACTACGGCGCACGTTAATGGTATGGAATGGTTCTCTGGCCGCGTTCAGCATCATGGGCGCTTGTCGAACGCTCCCTGAGTTCATCCACGTGTTACGGAACTACGGTATCTATCACTCCATCTGTGTACCAAGGTGAGTAATAGTGTATACTAAGATCGCCTGGTTTTCTTTTTTTTTAATATATTTAGGACACGTCAATTTGACTTCACCTCGCCTGATGGTAAGCTGAAGGTAAAGTCTCAGGAAAGAGGGTCACCATTACATACACGTACCATGTTAACAATGGTGGCACTCAGCTTGACGGCCTCATCAGAAGAGGATTGACGTCGCAGCACCGCGTGACACCCACCTGTCCCACTAGTGCTGCGACCACAATCCCCCTGCCCGGCTATGCACTTGCTGACCCCTGACCGCAATCAAACCGAAATTGGATAACTATGGAGGGTTTTTCGCAATCGTGCACGGTGGTACCCACCCGGCCGAATTTTGTGACAAATTTGTGTCATCAAATTTATACCACCAAGTAAAAAAAGTGGTGGTCAAAAATATAATCTACATTATTACAATATCCATAAAGTGAGAGAGTGAATATGTCCGATACAGTTTCACCCTCTCACTCTAGGTCAAACTAAGTCATCATAATTAAAATCTGTTAATTTTTGCAACTTCGGCTTCGGTCTTACGCTTTTCGGCGAATATCTCTTTTCACTAAAACATACTTATTTATAAATCTATACTCTTATTAAATTGGTAATTAGTTGTGAATGTACATAGGAGATATTAAAGAAAATTTGAGTTATGTTTAATCAACATAAAATATATATTTAATTTTTTGGAATTATTTTCTGTTTATCTGTTTGTTCACGATGGATGAAAAATCTACTGATTGCATTTTGATACGGTTTTTATCAGAAAGGTCTTGCTCACACTTAAATCTGCTTTATGTTTGATTGCATTTGATTAAGTAGAACCTGGGATATGTCCAAAAAACGACAACCGAATTCCGCGTGGCCGGAGTCGCGGGCATTAGCTAGTCTCAATAAAAATAAATATCATCATCAGTATTTGTAGGTATTTTGACTTATACGCACAACAATTTAAACTATAGATATAATTAAGATAATATGCTATTTTAATTGCAATTTTTTATTCATTTGTTTTATTAAACCTGGGGGCTTAGACAAAGTGACATTCTACTGTAGTGGAATCAATTCGAAGCGAACCTTCAAAAGTCCGAAATTTATGGTAGTGACATTATTTGTTGACATGTCTCGTGTAACAGGTTAACGGTTCATGTACAATCAGCGGCAAGGAAACTTGGCCACATGTAAATTTCATAATATTTGGCAATTAAATATATTTTTGACACTGAAATAAATGTAGATGCATTCAGTAAATGTTTGACCGTTTGGAGCACGCAAAGCAATTCTACACTCATATGTGAACAGCACTAGAGCCCATTGTTCGTGGGTCCAGCTGGCGTGTTCCCGTGCGAATAGAAGTCTAGCTACTCGGTGACGCCTGAGGAGTTCTGGACCGCGTGCTGGTCTACGGGCTTTTAAATTCACTTCCTCCATTCGTCTTCTTACCGTACGCTCACTAACATTCACGCCTCTTGCGATTTGGACCCGCTGCTGTTTCTCAACAGCGGTCAGGTAGCGGTTTCTTAAAATTCCGAGAACAATAAAACGGTCGTCCCGGGCCGATGTGCATCTGACACCTCCACTGCCTGGTCGGCGGGAGTAGTGGCCAGTCTCCTGGTATCATTTTAGGGCATACTGCATCGACGAACGTGGAACATTGAGCACCACAGCAACTTCACGCTGTGTCAAACCCTGGTCGATTAATGCTACAGCCTGTGCAACCTTTGCTTTTGTTAATGGCATTTTTTATGATGTTTCAGCACCTCCGGGTTATCAATAAAGACTACAAAACCACAGTAATTCAAATAAGCTAACCGTAAACTTTTACAACACACAAATTTAATCTTGGGACTTAGTCGCTCAAGTGACACGATTCAACTAAAAATTAAAATTGCCTTATAGTGCACTCAAACATAATGAATTACCCTCTTGAACTAAGGGTAAACATTTTTTTGATCTGCCCTCATAAGATATAATCCTTGGAAACACTTAGTGTTTGTTATTGCGAGATAAGCGTTTGGCCAAGATTCCGTGCCGCTGAGTGTATATATATGTCAATACACTTTTGCCTACCCCTTAGTTGCAAAGTATATACTGCCTGAACTGCGTTAGAATTCATTAATGGATCGTAAATAGCATTACCGTGTTAATTTTATCAGCAAATAGTGACATCGCTACATGTTTGAAAATGACATAGGTACAGTCAGCTACAAAAGTAGCGTAACACATTTCAATATACAAATCACTTTACCTTATAAACTTTTATACAATAATTAACAAAACTTGATCTTGTTCTCTGAGGAATACGAAAACACATCACCGCTCTACTCCACTGTTGAACATAGCCCGTCCACACTGATGAATGCATGTCGTATCACAAGCTTGCTTACGGTGGGGGATTTTGTGGGGGAGCTTTGAGTGACCATTATTAAGCACTAGTGCCGTATCTACCTCTTTTTCATATACGATCATGGGTGTTGAGTATTTTTTATCGCTGGTTGTACAAATTTGTTCATAGTATAGATTCTTTGTTTACTAATCTAACTCAGCCATATAGAAATGAAATGCGCAGTTTTGACTTCAAATAAAGCAACTATTGTTGTGCTAACATATCGTACAGTTGCAAGAAGAGTGACGTAAGTACAAGTGCTTAAGTGTAGTGTACAGATTAAATATACAAATATTGACATTGAATAATGATGACGCTGGTTTAGGAAAAATGAAACCAAATACGGACAATAAATTACAAAAACGAAAAATCCCAACTGCGGTAGGTACTTTTTTGAGAAGATACATTTCGGCGCCAAAAATTCGCCTTTTACAAATAAGAATTTTAATATACCTACTGACACATAATAATGATATGTCTAATGACATATGGTTCATCAAAATTGGTTCAGCTGTAAAAGTTGTAGTGTTCCCTTCTTCTTACAATCTTGGGTTCTTCAAGCGGGGCGTGAAAAAGCATCTTTTGAGGCTGTCAAGGTAGGGGCTACCATTTTAGGATCGTCAGCATCTGGGATGGTGGCCCATATCTTCTGGACTTCACCCTAGCTTCTCACCATCCAGCGGGGTGCAGTCAATTGACGGAACGAATATTATATTAAAAAAAAAGTTGTGTCCCTTACATTTAAAATTAACGTAAAAAAAACATTCTAAACGTAGGAGATTTTGAGTTATGCTACTATGACATCACATACACATGAGCCACTTCGGAGATGTTGTAATTAGCTATTTGTAAACCAGTTACAAACATTAAACTAAATTTTAACATCATCACCGTAATCTGTGTCTCCTTTATTCAACTATTTAACTGGGGTTATCCTTTCGAGGGCTTACCCGGGGTGCCCGGCAACGGACACTTGGGGAGGACACCGTGCGGTTTTAGTCGATACACGACATAACCACCCCCGCTGGCCGGCGGGGGGTATCCGAAGGGATTTCCGCACGTAAAAAAAAAAAGGCGTACGACACGTTTATAGACAATTAGCTGTTGCCCGCTGCTCCGCCTGCGTGGAATTCTGATCCTGTTCCCATAACCCATGGGAGCCTATTCCTGGGATAAAAAGTAGTCTTGTGTTATTCCACACTAAAATTTACCAAGTATCAAATTTCAGTCATGTCCGTTCAGCCGACCAACCAACAACTTCGCAAACTTTCAGATTTATTAGGATAAATATAATACCTTCTTTTTTCTTTTTTTTTCCGTGCGGATATCCCTTCGGATACCCCCCCCCCCCCGCCGGCCAGCGGGGGCGGTTATGTCGGGCTTGAACCGACTAAAACCGCACGCCGTCTCGGGTCTACAAACGCCGGGGTGTAAGGTTGCCCATAGAGCATATCCCTCGCGGGGTGTGTGTTGGGTAACCTCCTCGAGTGTCGCTCCGATTCCGATCCCGCTGCAATCCGGGGGGAACGGAATCGGAGCGGCCGGTACACCCTGGGCGGCGGTCAATGACTTCCCCTTCACCCCTTCATAGGGTTGGCATTGATCGTCGGCCAATACCCAACGTGGCGGGAACACATCGCTCTCCGTACTCCTCTGCTTTCAGAGGAGACAGGATGAGCGATGCTGTTAGTGGTGAGATGGCCCAGGGTCAGCCGGGGTGCGAGGGATATGCTCTATGGGTAACCTTACACCCCGGCGTCTGAAGACCCGAGACGGCGTGCGGTTTTAGTCGGTGCAAGCCCGACATAACCGCCCCCGCTAGCCGGCGGGGGGGTATCCGAAGGGATTTCCGCACGAGAAAAAAAAAAAAAAAAGAGCATATCCCTCGCATCCCGACTGACCCTGGGCCTTCTCCGGTTTCGAGATGGCCCCCTCGGGTTTGGGAACCACGGTGTCCCCGTCTTGCCCCGGTTTGGGGGAGGGGCGCTAGTCGCCCCACCGTCCCGGCCTGCTTCTGCTGGGGTGACAGGTGGCCTTACCCGCCACCCCCAGGCCTGCGCTCATGGAGGACGGAGGTCGTTAAGCGACCTCCGGCGCCTGAGTCGCCTGCGACGCGCGGCGAGCAAGTTGCGGGCTCGGCGGGCCGGGAGAGTTCTAAATCTCTCCCGGGCGCGCTCCGCCATCTCCTTCGCGAGCATTACATGCTCGCTGAAGGAGGTGGCGGCGGCCCACGCACTCGCGCTCTGCACCATTGCCGCAATCATGCTGCCGACGAATTAACGCGCAAATCGAATTTCGGCCGTCTAGTAGGTAGACTGAAAGTCCAACTGAGTGTAGGATGATGAAATTTAAGTAGTTCAATTGCAGACTATGTACAGTTTGCAACATAGATCCATGTTTATATAATTAAGCTTGCTAGGCACCCAAGTACGTCACTAGTTAATAATGTATGTGTATTATCGGCGATGTGACACGTTCGATCAATAACAAGAATAGTCATCTTATCACGTATGTAGGAATATCTGTTGGTATATGCACTACACAAATTTTTGCTGTATATTTCGTTATTTACTAGCTGATTAGTCCCGGTGCGGGAAAATTTCATTAAAAAAACTAGCTGATAACCCGCGGCTCCGCCCGCGCGTCTTTGGTTATCGTTTTTTTTTTATATTTATGACACGTCAATTTGACTTCACCTCGCCTAATGGTAAGCTGAAGGTAAAGTCTCAGGAAAGAGGGTCACCATTAAATACACGTACCATGTTAACAATGGTGGCACTCAGCTTGACGGCCTCATCAGAAGAGGATTTTCGTCGCAGCACCGCGTGATCTCCAGTTCTACTTACCTATTGTAATCAAACATACGGCAGATTTTAAGTCTGGTCAAGACATTTCTAATATAAAAAAAAAACCACATCAAAATCGTTGCGTCTATCGCGAACAAACAGACACATAGACTAATAATCAAAAGAAAAATTTTTTTTTTCAGAATCGTTCATTTAACATAACACATAATTTTATAAAAGTATAGAAGCCGCTAACCCGATGGCTGTGCTCTCCTCTTCTGGCCACGTTTAAGGCCACGTTGGGGCCCGGTGTCCGCTTCCCATTATGAAAGCGGACCCGGCCAATACAACAAAAATGGTAAGGAGCAAGGTGCCTTATTACCATTTTTGGCGTATTGACTAATATGGCGGTACGGTGAAAATTCCAGACATGAGTGTGTAAGAAATTAATTTGCACTACCTTTTGCCCGCGGTACCGCCCGCGTGAAATGCTGTTTCCGTTCCCGCTTCTCATGGGAGGCTATTCCAGGGATAAAAGTACCCTATGTGTTATTCCAGACTATAATCTATCCCTGTAACAGATTTCAGCCCGTTAAGCTGTTTTTGCGTGAAAGAGAAGAAACATCCAGACAGTCGTACCTTTTTTTTTTTCGTGCGGAAATCCCTTCGGATACCCCCCCCCCCGCCCGCGCCGGCCAGCGGGGGCGGTTATGTCGGGCTTGAACCGACTAAAACCGCACGCCGTCTCGGGTCTTAAGACGCCGGGGTGTAAGGTTACTCATAGAGCATATCCCTCGCACCCCGGCTGACCCCGGGCCATCTCCGGTTTTGAGATAGCCCCCTTACTTGCTCTCCACTGTGCCATCTGGTAATCAGAGGGACACGTGGAAAGCTTCCGAACAGCCCTCAACAGGGCCGTCCTCGCCTCGGTCGGAGTTGGCCGTAGGCGGCAGCGTCTCTCCCGCCCTAGGAGAGAGGCGCTGCTGTCTCCGTTGCCCAGGGTCCACCGCGTGGAGGTCCCCAACCAAGCACCCCAAAACCAGACAGTCATACCTACTCACAAATTATCGAGTTTAAAATATTATGCTATTTTATTATGAGCTAAACGTATGTATTATAAACACGTTAAACCAAATATATGTTGTTGTAGTGATAATCTTACATCGAAAAAAAATAATTGTCCCCATGGCGTAACCAATTTATATTATTCTATCGGTGTGCGGAAAGAAAGTTTATGTGTCGAAAGTATTTCAACAGTAGTTAGTTAGTTAGATACCTATGCTAATAATTGTGTCAGTGAAAACGAATTCGATTGTTAGTATCATTGATAACTTCTGTACCCGACTGCGCCGAAGCGGAGGGTCATGTGTTTGACCTGTATGTTAAATATACCTTATTGTCTCTGGTAACTTAGGTATGTAATATCTATTAAAATGAAAATATTGACATGACATTTTGGCGCCAAAAATACGCCATTTTTGATGCAAAATGTTTACCCATATTGATATTATTATGGTTATTAAAGTAAAAGGTATTGAAGAGTCAGGGGTGCGACTAGTTCGAGGGGTGCGACTGGTTGGATCACCTCCAAGTTTGGTGCACCCTGGGCAACGTGGGCGATGACGCATCATTGATTGCTCCTCTGGAGTAGCTGGCGTCAACGTCAACGGCCAAGAGTCTGACCAACCGACCCTTTACAGGGCAAGCTGACCCCATTGCACGAGGGGGTCGGGGTATGGCGGGCCTGCAAGGCCCGCAAGGGTGGGGGCCGCTCCAGGTACCCCTCTGCTGTTATCAGAGGCCCAGGGTCAGTCGGAGTGCGAGGGATATGCTCTATGGGTAACCTTACAACCCGGCGTTTGTAGACCCGAGACGGCGTGCGGTTTTAGTCGGTTCAAGCCCGACATAACCGCCCCCGCTGGCGGGCGGGGGGGTATCCGAAGGGATTTCCGCACAAAAAAAAATAAAAAATAAAAGGTATTGAAGAGTCAAATCGATTAAGAAAATATTACAAAGATTTAAAAGATTATGCGCAAAAGAGCAAAACGAACCAAAATATATTAGGACATTAAAAAATAAGATCCCTATTCGAAGAGGCACTAAAAAAAGGAAATTCTTCAGTTGACTAATAAATAATCATAAAAATCCGCTTTTATTTAATGTGAGCAGAAAGCAACCTACATGTTTTTACGATAACTTTTTTTCTGCAAACGTTAAGGCAATAAATAAATATTAGATGGGTTGGCGATACTACCCACGATATATTTGGGGATGCAGAAACGTTACTGTAAGTGGCTCAATATGAAGAGCTCGTGTCAATTCTCCAATAACGAACTACTTCAATATATTCAACTGACCTTTTTTGGACGGCTAAGGTTACAAACCTACAGTCCACCGGTGGAATGGTCACCATAGCGTGAAAACACTTAGCTAGCGTACGTGTGTGGGAACCCAGTAAGACCTTTGGGGTTAAACAAACCTCAGCTGCAACCCGGTACACCTGCTGATTGATAGATGAGGTTCTGGCGCAGGTTTGCCTCTCAGGGTTCAACCGAACCGAAAGGAGAAGAAGTAAGCGGACTCTGGGCTCCGTTGTGAAAGCCACAAATTCAACCAAGAACCGCGCTAAGATGATGAGCGTATGAAACCTGCTGACACAGTGACATTCTACTAGTGGAATCGCTTCGAAGCGAATCTTCAGAAGTCCGAAATGTATGCAAGTGACATTATTTGTCCAAATGTCACGTGTAACAAATAATGTCACATATTTATGAAACTTTTCGATTTTTTTTTTGATCGAATTTTTCGAACAGGTTTGCTTCGAAGCGATTCCACTAGTAGTATGTTACTTTTTCAACAGGCCCTGCAACAGAATATCATTTGCGCGTTACTGTTGCTGTAAAAACTTATTTATGCCTCTTTTGAAGAACCCCATACCACGTCACGAGGATAGTTTGCAATTTTGTTAGGCTTTCCTTGACTTTTCGACTACACTGATCTAACTGGAGACCATATTAAAATAGAGTATGTACCAAAATTTACAGCTATTTTTTGCGTGACCTATATTATTTATCAAATATAGTCAATATATCTACGAATTCTCATTGCAATGAAATAACCCTATCTATATTTATATGTTTTTGGGAGATTTCGTTTCAGAAGCTATAGTGATTGCAAGAATAACGAAAATATCGTGAAAACTATCAATGTTCAAATAACAAGTAATAAACCGCAAGCCAATAAAAGTAGTTCATTGTAATGTGAAATATTCGCGTAATTTTCGCAAGTATATCGAAATCTCATGTCAATAACAAAAGAGTTTTGCACGGAATGTCTGTTTGACACTTTTAGGTTTATGGATATATTTTGAAAAAATTAATGCTACCACAGAGGAATGATCACCGTTAAAAAAAATCCAGATGGAATTACATAATAACCACTCGAGACACTGTGACCAAACTTTACACGCTCGGAAAGCATGTCCAGAGTTGTGACTTTCAAAAAGAATTTTCAAAATCGGTCTTGCCACGGAGGAATGATCACTGTTCAAAATTTTCAAAATCTGATTCACGATGTCTCACTCAGCTCAACATTGCAAGCAGCGATTCGCCTTGCAGACCTAGTCTATTAATATTAATTAGGGCCTTAAATACGTAATTTTTTGGGATTCTCAGAAAAATACCTTTTTTTTCGTGAGGAAATTCTCTCGGATACCCCCCCGCCGGCCAGCGGGGGCAGTTATGTTGGGTTTGAACCGACTAAAACCGCACGCCGTCTCGGGTCTTCCAGAAAATCACCCAGCAAATATTTAGAAAACCAAAAATAAATAAGTAAAATAAAAAATAAAAAATCCCGACTGCTGCTGAAAAGACCGAAACAAGATTATAGCATGCGGTACCGATTTGCAAATCATAAACTGATATAAATTAATGGGTCCCGTTTGCTATCAAACTTGTTTCGGACTATTTAGTTGGGTTGTGTTGGATCGAGTTTTTTATTTTATTTTTTAAGCATACAAGGGAAACGAATCTTGCAACAACCCAAACGAAAACTGGACTACAGAGTATCCGCTTATTGTAGTAAACGATTGAATTTATCATTGCTCATTCGAAATTACATTAAATTTGTAAGTTGTATTTGTTTTTTTAAATCAAAACTTATTTGTTTTTTAAACTTCTTCATTTTGATATACCTTTTTTTTACGTGCGGAAATCGCTTCGGATACCCCCCCGCCATCCAGCGGGGGCGGTTATGTCGTGCATCGACTAAAACCCCATTTTGATACCCAACTCGATAAGTTTACGTGAAAATATTTTTTGACAACATACATTTTAGCGTCAAAAATCTACCGTATAGTTTTTAAGTTCAAGTTTTAGGTACCCTATGACACTTGGAAGATAAAAAATCCCTTTCATTTGAGACCTCATTCATCGAAATCCGTGCAGCGGGTTAGAAGATAATATACGCGCGAAACCTTTCCTTGGTGGTCGGGTAGTAACCCTTTCTTGGCAGTCGGGTAAAAAGTAGTTAAGTTTACCTTTTTTTTTTTATCGTGCGGAAATCCCTTCGGATACCCCCCCGCCGGCCAGCGGGGGCGGTTAACCCACTTATTTACTTGTTATATATTATTTGAGTTATTTGAGATTATTTTGAGTTCTGTATGTATTTGGAATCGATTAATTTTTTTTAAATTACATTTTAATTGTGAAATGGTATAGAACTTAGAGTATACATTAACTATGTATACTCTAAGGTATAGAAGTATATAAAATGCCATTTTTTCTCTTGTGTGCGGGCTTTGATACTGGCACCACTTCACCGCAGCACAGTGAAGTGGCCTCACCACTTCGTTGAAGCACAGTAAAGTGGGTTTCGCGGCATCTAACCTATTAATACAATGTTCCCTGAGGCAACTATTTAGTTGGACAAAGTAAATGACTAAAATTCATTCCCTATGTAACAACTAAAGGTAGGAATGGAAGGTTATCATTTATCAATAATAATACAACAATAATTGCAATAATTTCCAACTATAATGGAGTTGTGCTCGCTGCACGCGGGCGGAGCGTCCGGACGGATATTCCGTAAAGGAAATATAATGTTCAGTCTATTAACTAAGTAAAGTTTTATCAAAAACGGTTCAGCTTTTAGTTTCGAATTTATAATAACAGTGGTGCATGAATATGGGGGTGTAGGTATTAGTGTATTTTGATGAGAGTGATTTTGATTACCTACCAGCATCAGCTATCTTCTGAATATCATGCATGATAGTCACTTTGCACAACATTATATATGCGTAACCGCCACAATAGGTAAGTACATGCGTAAGCACCAGTTTAATTATATTGTTGATAAAATAGCATTCGTTGATCTTTATTTCTTTTACGTAATCTTAACACAGTAACATCAAACATGAACTTAATACTTGCCTTGCAATTATGTAATTTTTATGTAATTACAAAACATAAATGAGAACAACACAAATAACTTTCAGATTATGCCATTCTTCCTTACCACAACGCTCTTATAGCAATTAAAAAGCAATAATTCAATTAAACTTTTAAGCATTTTTTATGCTTACTTTTTCTAAAGATTTAGATCGGAAAAAGAGAACATCTAGAACGGGACTTAAACCCGCGACCAGTCCCTTACAGGAGGAATGCTCTGACCAGCTGAGCTATCTAGACACGTCCCAGATATTCGAAATTCTCCGATAAATTGTAAACGTCTATAATATTATTCAATAATTGCTATAAAACCGTTGTGGTAAGGCCCCTGGGCCTGTAGATCAAGTGACATCCTACTAGTGGAATCGATTTTAGGCGAACCTTCAAAAGTCCGAAATGTATGGGAGTGACACTATTTGTTACACGTGACATGTCGACAAATAATGTCACTCCCATACATTTCGGACTTTTGAAGGTTCGCTTCGAAGCGATTCCACTAGTAGAATGTCACTTTATCTAGGCCCCTGATCTTCGTTGATAATAATTATGCCGCATTTGCCCTAACAGTTTCGCCCCGAACACAAAATCGCCTCACATTGTATTCCTCTTTCGCCTCGAAAATAATTTCAATAGTTATTTATTATTTTACTGTTATGGCCCCTTTTATATCGCTCGACAGCTGTACATACAGGCAAGCCTACCAGGTACCTCACTAGGGTACCAGAATATTGATAAATCGGTATCCGGGCTATGGAAATATACAGTGGTATCGTCATAGTGCTCTAGAATTTTTCCCATCGATAAAACTATATCATTCTGTTTCTATTAACACGATGAAATTGTAATTTAAATCTTACTAGGTTCTGCCCGTAGCTTCGCTCACGTTAATGCACTTCTCAGTTATTTTTCTATTCGTAAGGTACCTATAGTAATTACTTATTTTTTTGAAGAAGAGTATCCTTTTTTATGTCGTGCGGCAATCCCCTCGGATACCTCCCCCCCCCTCCCCCCGCTGGCCGAACCGACTAAAACCGCACGCCGTCTCGGGTCTGCAGACGCCGGGGTGTAAGGTTGCCCATAGAGCATATCCCTCGCACCCCGACTGACCCTGGGCCATCTCCGGTTTCGAGATAGCCCCCTCAGAGACAGAATACACCTATGCAAGTGCGAACGAACAGCCGTTCAACTTATAATTTCTGTACAATTTCAAATTGATGGCAATATATCTTTGCATGCTATTGCTAATAAATTGATTCATTCGCACAGCATCGAAAATTGTACTTAAAAGCTATGATCATTACTGCTTACTACATATAAAACTGGCTATTGAATTCGAACAAATGTAATTAAATTTCAATTCGACTTTGGTACATACAATATGACACTATGTGATTACTAAGGTTTGTAATGATGGTAATTATAGCTTACTAGATGTGGCCCGCGACTCCGCCCGCGTGAAATTCGGATCCTATTTCCGCAACCCATGGGGCCCTATATCTTTATATATATATAAATGAATTGCTGTTCGTTAGTCTCGCTAAAACTCGAGAACGGCTGGACCGATTTGACTAATTTTGGTCTGGAATTATTTGTGGAGGTTTAGAGAAGGTTTAAAGGTGAATAAATATGGCAGTTGTTATCGATTGAGGCAGTACGAAGTCTGCCGGGTCAGCTAGTCAGGGATAAAAAGTAACCTAGGTTTTATTCCAGACTATAATCTATCCCTGTACTGAATTTTGGCTAGATCCGTTCAGCTCTTTGAGTGTGATTGAGTAACAAATGTACCAAATTTCAACCAGATCCGTTCAGCCGTTTTTGCGTGAAAGACTAATAAACATCCATGCTCACAATCTTTCGCGTTATAATATTAGTAGGATTAGTAGAACCATTAAGATATACCTACAAATCATTGATCACAATCAGTTCAACCGTTTAGTAGTTACATACATGTCAAACATATACATCATTCGATATTCAGAACCACGGTGCAGCATTAAACGGATTCGACGTAATACTAGTGTTCATTTTCCGCACTAGAACTCATTGCCAATATCAATAAAACCGGCTGCAATTACAGCATGTAGTTATGCCGCGTTATTACGTGTCCTGTTAATAGGGCAAACTTGTATTATCTTGTCTGTTACGTATATAACAACGTACCTCCTAAGGGTCAAGGCACATTGGCGTAACGTTAGTGAATCTGTAGATCCACTATATAATGCACTACTGTCAAGATAAGCAGGAGACGTATAATCGCCCTCGGAAGTTGCTGAACACTAACAAGTTTATAAATGATCTTTACATTGAAATAAATCAATAAATAAATGATGTTGCTATATTTTTTTGGGATTTTCTTTAGAAAAGCCCTATTGCTATCGAGTTGTCGTCGACGACGTCGACGTCGTCGTTACCAATTTTCTGTCACGGTTTTGGGTATGAAGGAGATGAGCTATCGAGTTGCTGTTTTCGGTAATAGATTCGTGCTGGGGTGAACCATTGCAAGATAAAGAAAAAATCGCAAAAAATCGCAAAAAAAAAAACGCAAATTCGAAAATCCCTTGTATTCGGCTGTGCTCATCTCAGGAATTCAACTTGTTTGTCTAATCTCTAGAGGACAATTTTAACATGTAAAAAAAAATATTAAAAAAATATTCGACGACATTCTACACAGCGCTTCCTAGACTCAAAGTAAGCATAGTTTAACTAGCTTGTGTTATGGGTTTCGGAATGCGGATAAACATACTTATATACTTTTTTTTTGTAAATACATACATATTATACATAGAAACACCCAGACCAATGCAAATAGACATATTCATTCATACAAATATTTGCTCTGAGCGGCAATCGAACCCGCGCCCCCTCACGCAGCAGTCGAATGCACTACCGCTACGCCACAGAGGCCGTCAAATTATACATAAGTCTTAGAGCTAAGATGGTCAGTAACTTGGAATGTGTAAAGCTTATATAATAAATACCGATGGGGACTCTACGCGCGCCCGCGCGGAAATCACTGAATGAAGAATTTGATGTGTCTTTTCTACTTCACGTTAATGTGTGTTGACCTTCGACTTGATCCTGTATTCTCACGGAATTGCGTAAAAAAAATCCTATAACCAGCTCCATCTACCGACCGATGCAGAAAAAGATAAAAACCATCTTTGAAGCGGATTGTATATTGCGGCTGAGCTTAATTGATGCAAAACTTTTTGCAAAGCGTACACAAACTGACATAACATTTTATTGAGCTAAGTGAGCGGAGCTCTTATACCCGTTTGTTGGTGGCTGTACTCCTCCGTAACCACTCGCGCGATCTTGACCGAATTTACCACGGTGATAGTGTGGACACTGACGAGTGTTTTGAAGCGAGATGGTTCATGTCCGATGTACCATTGAGGAATAATCACCGAAAAACAGTTTCACGAGCGCGCGGCCTTTGCTATGCGCGCGACCGTAGTAAGATGTCTTATTTTCAAGCAAGAGTCCTACTCGCTCAGCTCAATTTATTTCAGTCGCACTCTGCACTGAATTCCTAGTATGCTAGTCCTATGCTATCTGGTTTTCAGTTCTGAGCAGATTCTAATATCGTTATTATATATATATCATATCCTCTTGAGACCCAGGGTATAAAAAAAATCCTAACCCAACCACAGCCCTAAAATAGGGGGTATCACAGATGAAACTATGGATCTGAATGACACTAAATTATGACCTTTTCTGCTATTTATGCGGCATTATTTCGTATAGTATGAAACTCGTAAAAGCAGTTTCTATTAACATTAAAACATGAAAAATATTTCAAGTGTTTTACAAAACTTAGCTGACCACACCCCTTCATATAACGCTTAGATTGGTTATTTGGGTTTCCAGTCACACAGACCAGTAAATTTTGCGCCCCGTTTTGCCTGCTAGAAGTGTGAGGGACAGGGTCTACAAGCCTACGCTTCCTGAAGGCCATGGGTAAAGCCTCTTCTGGTTCTGCAAGGCTTAATGACAATGGACTTAGATATGGGCTGTTGCGAGTGAGGCGGACTATCTGGACTTGGACTTCCCCACTGTATCATGGATGGAGGCATTGTTCCGCTGTAAATCAAATGTTTAACAAAGTCCATTTGGAAGTCAAGGTACTGCATAATTTGCTCATTTGTTGATGAAGATATTCTACCCAAGTTGAAGCACAGAAAAAATTAAAAAAAATTATTGCTCTCACAGTCCGTTTCCCAGTTCTCCCTCTCATGGGATGTCTTCCTATAATTCTATCAAAGTGATCCATTCTTCCCATGTAAGAATTATATCTCTTTATGGACAGTGGCTGTGATGCATTCAAATACTGCTGATTCATCTTACTACAACGGCGGCAAGTTCCAATAGGATAAATTGCATTCTCTGTGGATGCTATATGAATAAGCTTTTTTCTCTTGTTTTTGAAGCCTGATTCTTGACATACCCAGATAGCCATTGAGCAACCAATGAAGGATCTTAGCTCTTCAGATGTCGTATTTGGTGACTTACCACTTCGAGCGACGGTAATTACATTTTTTTGTACAACTTAAAATTCAATATAAAATGTAGGATGAATATATCTGCAGAAGTACTCCTGTAAACTTTTCAGTGTAGGTTGTATTTCCAATGGCGGATCGAAATCTTGTGTAATATCGAAGTCATCTGAGAGCTTCCACGATAAAAGCCGATTTACAGCTCGCCTAAAAGCAGGGCCAAGTGACGAGTGCGCTAAATTAGAAAGAAGGTCTTCGTCTGACTCCTACCGCTCATTTTCGGTTTCACGAGATGCCACATCTTCATTGATATATCCCATATTCAACTGTGGATCTTCATCTAATTCATCATCATTAATATCTTCACAATCAGAAACATCAAGGTTCACTAGTAATTTGTATATTTGTTGATAGCTCAAACCTGAAAAATAACCAATTTTCATATGTTGAGTGTCCAAAGTATAATGTACTAGATTGTATTATTTAAGCTGATTTGTATACCATGATTGTAGGTCATCACGGGGCGATGTGGTCGCAAAGCGACAAAGCCCTTTATTTAAAAATAAAAAAAAGTATCATGTGTGATATGATGAAAAAAGCGCTTAATTAATCAACTAAAGAGTAATATTTTATCACTTTTTGACTCATTGTACACAATCAACATGTTAACTATATATAAACAATGAACATTTCATCAAAAACAATGTTAAAACAAATAATTACCTTGTTGATTTATGGTCATGTTGCAAAAATAATTTAATTTTAATGATCACAAACAATAGTCAAAGCTATTAAATCGAGGCATAACTACATTCCGGTGATAAGTAATATTATCTAGTTTATAATTCAGTACAAAGTTTTTACATACATACGTCGATAGTTGGCGTAAAAATTTTTTTTTGTTTAAGTATCATAGGCGATACCGGGTGTCTCAGGAGGATATATCGTATTTCCCCGCTTGGGTGGGCAGAGACAATAGAACGCCGTCTGCTTCTGTCCTTACACACTTCACGAACTGTCTCTTCTGTTATTAAACCTGCCATGCAAACCCGCCGGTTACGAGTGCTTCTGGGTCTGTAGACAAAGTGACATTCTACTAGTGGAATCGCTTCGAAGCGAACTTTTAAACGCCCGAAATGTATGGGAGTGACAATATTTGTCGACATGTCACGTGTAACAAATTATGTCACTCCCATACATTTCCTACTTTTGAAGGTTTCCTTCGAAGCGATTCCACTAGTTGAATGTCACTTTGTCTAGGCCCCATGACCTACCTAGACAACCTTACCACCATACCTAAATATGTTTTTTGTAGTTATCGGCTAACTTCTATTTTTATTTTATTTGATTTTCGACCAGGATGAACACTAAAAAAACAAACCATTACGCAGGAAAGACCTTACAAGTATTTATTGTCCTACAAGGCTCGTCGTGACCTAGCAGTGGTAAATGAGAGGACCATAATTATACAAGTCCATTGTAAACACCTATGGTCAAACAATATTAGCAAATACAAATGATTAAAAGCTATCTTGAGTATTTCAATGTAAACTCTTCGAGATTGGTTAAGAGGACGCAGTCCTCATATTTTCCTTGATTGCTGTTCTATGACCTCTCTACAAGGTTTTTGCATTTAAATACAAGTTTAGATCCACAGCAGACCATTTGTTGAAAGCCTCTCTGTGGAATTTAGATTGTTTTTTTTTCACTATAAATTATTCCATCCTGGCTATATACGCTCGGATGCAATTTGATTTCGCTTTTGTAAACCCTACTTTAGGACTAGCTGATGCCTGCGGCTCCGCTCGTGCGGAGGTCGGTTATCGTTTTATGGTCATATCATCGGTTCTACTTAACCAATTGCAATCAAACATATGGCAGATTTTAAATCTGACCAAAATCGCATTCAAACCCGTTCAGTAGTTTCTGCATCCATCGCGAACAAACAAATAAATAGACAAACAGACAAGAATTCCTAAAAGTATTTAATTAATTATTCAATATATTTTATACCATGTATTGATGATAGGGTGATAGGACAGTTTGTGAACGAGTTTATTTGTTTGTAATTTCTTCACGTTGTGACTCAATGGCTGAAACTATTTTTGTGATATACACTAATCTCATACCGTGGCGATTTCCGCAAAAAAAAACCCAAAAGGCACAGTATCATCATCAACCTATTCTAGTCCACTGCTGGACATAGATCTCCCCTAATGAGCTCCATAGCGCCCTGTCTTCAGCTTGCCGCATCCAGCATCTGCCCGCAGTCTTTCAGGCACAGTATAGGCGGAGTCAAATCTAAAAATACAAATATCTTGAAAATCGGTCCACCCGTTCTTAAGTTTATCCCGGTCATCACACGACTTTGTTTTATATTAGGTCGTTACATATGAAATTGCCGTTTTTCTTGAAGAAATTGGAGGAAACCCAATTTTCAGTACTAACATTTTTGCATTTTTTTTAGGAATGACAAATCCAAATTTTATGTTTTTTTTTGTGTATGAATGAGACAACATTAAGCTAACAAACAGCAACTTTTATTACATTTTTGAAAATGTATAGCATTTAGGAAGTACTGTTTTTAAAGATCGAATTAATTTATCAAGCGGCCAATAAAAACAAAATTTAATACAGAGTTGTAAAATCTTGAAATCAACTTTCAAAAAATAAATAAATAATGGAAATAGCTATTAAATTACAGGAATAACGAACTCATGAATTTGTAAGAAAATTTCGGCAATTTCATAGGTAAAGACCTTTAAGCGTAGCGAGCCGAAGGCGAGCGAAGCGTCTTTGGTTTCAAAGTTGCATTTCAAACAAATGATACTCCTCCGAGACCGTTTGACCGATCTCGACCAAATTTGCCACGGTGATCAAGTAGACATTACTGAGTGTCGTAAGGGGTCGAATGTCCAGATCGGTCTTACCATCGAGGAATAATCACCGAAAAACAAAATCAATGGAAAAAGTCGACCGGTCACGTTGTCCTATTGTTGGATAGGCAAATCTCGCTACGCTTAAGTTTGGGTTGATTGCGAAGCTGGTAACCGTCCTAGTATAGTCTTATACGTACAAACAAATCAAATAAACCGGATGCAATCCTACTATCTACACAAATAAATCAAACTGAATTGTGTGTTTGTGATATTAGACCTTTAGGTATAGTGGTTACTTTGTTGCTATTACTGTATTACTTCGGGCCACCAACCAGGTGGACACCGAAGTCTTAAAATCACGCAAAAAAGAATCAAAATCTTACACCCACTTTTTATCACTTTTCTCGACGTTTCACATGATTCTAAGTCTAATTTAGCAAAAAAAAATTTTGTGTCGGTCTGTCTGTTGGTCTGGATGTCGGGATGTCTGTTTACGCAATAACTCAAGAACCACTTATCCGATTAAAAAAATTCTTTCGCCAATCATCTTGTTTAGTTAATAGGAAGAACTGATTAGATTTTGGGGTTTGTACGTTTAAGGTTTCGGGTACCATACAAATTGTCCCTAAAAAACTTTTACAAGTGAGTTTCTTTCGAGTTATCAGAGTAACGCGTATTTGACTTTGACATTTGAGAGACAATGACAATACGTATTTTGTATATTTACATAAAACAACCAGACTCTGAAAGAAACTGAAATATAAAATCATTTTTTTGTGTTTTTGATGTCGAAGACGTTTTATTTGATTTCATTTTCTTCATATTTATTGCTCAATATATAAAGACGCGTTGAATAATATGCATAAAGCCTAAGGTCTGTAATTTTGAATAAAAATACTGCAACAAAAATATCTAAGTTTGGCCCGAAGTTTGACAATCACTGTGATTTCCGCCCCACTAGATTTTAATGTAATGCTTTTCTTTTAATAATAAATAAATAAAAAATAAAAAAACAGATTATTAATCATTGCAGATAATGTATACACGGTAATTATAAAAAACATACAATTCACAAATTACAAATTATATTATATTTTTGTTTGTCTATTGTTCTTTTTGTGATATTCACACTCGATCAGGACTTATGCGAATGAAACCGCGTGGTGATGCCATAGGTATTCATAAATTGGGGTGTGTGTTGGGTAACCTCCTCGAGTGTCGTTTCGATTCCGATCCCGCTGCAGTCCGGGGGGAATGGAACCGGAGCGGCCGGTACACCCTGGGCGGCGGTCAATGGCTTCCCCTTCATGGGGTTGGCATTGATCGTCGGCGAATACCCAACGTGGCGGGAACACATCGCTCTCCGTACTCCTCTGCTTTCAGAGGAGACAGGATGAGCGATGGTGTTTGTGGCTGAGGCCACCATAGGGTCCTGCGGGATCCAGGGGCGGGTTGGCCCACTGCTAACGCAGGGGCCGACGGGCACTTGTGCCGCCGCCGGTGAGAGAGGACTAGCCATCCTCTCGCGTTCCGTAATCGGCAGGTGATCAGCAACGACCTGACTGGTGGCTCCAGAAGGGTACGCCGTGAACTTGCTGACCGGAGGGCTTGCCTTTATTGGCCGGCCCACGACAAGGAAAAGTCTATAACACCCGACAGCCAAGTCGTAAAAACCTATGGATACCAGCCGACCTCCATAGTATATAGGCTTATCCAGGTGCAGGGGGCTCCGCCTGGATGGACCACCTTTCCCCCATACTCGTGGGATATGATATGGACCTAATAAACCCAAACAAATATAAAAAACCGAAGGAAAAATCTAACGACAAACAGGCAACGAACAATGGAAATGACGAAGTCTGCGCGGAGCTCGCGCAGCAGGCAAGCGTGGAGGTGACGCTAAATACCTCGGCGGTGTCGGAAAGTTTCGACACCGCCAACGAGCGAAGCCGGGCGAGTAGCCCGCTGGGTCTTGGGGTACAGAGGACCCGAAAACGCAGGAGGCGAGCAAAGGCTCGGGCGGGGGAGGACGTCTCGGATGAGGATTATACCCTCACCGGGACGACCTCCTCCTCCTCCAGCAGTGACGAGACGTCGAAGCCGGCGTCCAAGGTCGCTGCAGGCCGCCGAGGGGCGCGAGGGGGAACGAGGGCTGGACCATCCACCCGAGCGCCCTCAGCCCCTGGTAGGGCTGTGCGAGAGTCACCGTCGAGGCCTTCCACCTCGGCGGTGCCGGAGCCGAGCGGTGGGACGCGGTCTCTCTTGGAGAAACTCCAGAGGGTGACCGCGTCGTTCCGGGGGTCCCCAAGCCCCGAACAGGAGGCGATGTTGAATATAGTGTTCAACATCGCCTCCGAGAATGAGGCCCTCGCGGAACAGCTGGCCGAGTCCCGTAGGGAGACGGCCCGGCTTGCTGCAGCCCTCGAGGAGTTAAAGAGGGTGGTGGCGAGTTCGGCGCAGCCGGTGCCACCAGCGCAATTGGCGCAGCCGGAGCAGCCGGCGCGGGTGACGCGGTCGACACGGTCGACGCAGCCGTCACAGTCAGCGCAGGCGTCGCAGGCGGAGCAGCCGGCGCGATCGGTGCGGCTGCCGGCCCAATCACCGGAGGAGCCCTGGGTGACGGCTACTCGTGCGCTGGAGGAGCGGATGATGAGTCGGATGGAGGCCTTAGTGGACTCCATCCGTCGTCCGCCTCTGGCGTCGCCGGTGGCCAGCTATGTGGCTGTAACCCAGAAGGGCCCCACCCGCCCGGCTGCAGGTGCATCCCTGCCGGAACCGGCTCCTCGGCTCCCTCCCACCCAGGGGAAGGGGAAAGGCAAAGGCAAGGGGAAGGGCAAGGGGAAGACGTCCCCAGCCCTGGCCCCAGCCCCAGCCCCAGCCGTGGCTCCGGCTACCTCCACCCCGTTGGAAGGGGGCTGGGAGGTGGCTGGAGCCAGTAAGAAGAGGCGGAAGGCCGCCAAGAAGGCCGCCAAGAAGGCCAGGAAGGCCGCGGCCGCCGCGAAGGCAGCGCCGGGGAAACTCCGCGCCCCTCGCACTACTGCCGTCGTCGTCACTCTGACGGCGGAGGCAGCGTCGAGGGGCGTGGGGTATGCCGAGGTGTTGGCCAAAGTAAAGGCCAACGTCGACCTGAAGGCCCTCGAGATCCCGGGTGTCCGGTGCAAGAGCACACGGACGGGAGCCCGGCTTCTCGAGGTCCCCGGCGCCGCCAGTGGCCCCAAGGCCGACGCCCTAGCGGCTCGGCTAAGGGAGTCGCTGGATGCAGCCGACGTCCGGGTGTCCAGGCCCATTAAATGCGCAGAAATGCGCATTACGGGCCTGGACGACTCCGTCACGGCGGAAGAGCTCAGGCTCGCCGTTGCGGAGGCCGGGGGCTGCTCCCCGGACACAGTTAAGGCCGGAGCGATACGCTTCGGCCGTGGTGGACAGGGGGCAGCAGTTGTCGGCTGCCCTATCGCGGCGGCCCAAAAGGTTGCAGACGGGCGGAGCCTCCTGGTAGGAGGCTTCCTGAGGGCGCAGGCAAGGCTCCTGCAGGCCCGACCGGCCAGGTGCTTCAGGTGCCTGTCGGTGGGCCATGTGGGGGTGCACTGCACGGCGGAAGTGACGGCGGGTGACCGTTGCTTCCGCTGTGGCCAACCCGGTCACAAGGCCGGCACTTGCGACGCCCCGCTGCACTGTTTTAGGTGTGCAGCGGGAGGCAAGCCGGCCGACCACAGGGTTGGAAGCAAGGCCTGCGCCGGAGGGGAGCCGAAGCCGGGAGGCCGGCCTTCCGCCTCCAGTTCACAGCGGGATGCGGAGATGGGGGTTCCATAATGGATCCTCAACTCCGCATCCTGCAGGTGAATGTTGGCCACGGTGCCCATGCTCAGGACCTTCTGCTCCAGAGCATGGCACAGTGGGCCATAAATGTCGCCGCTGTCGCCGACCCATACACCTACCGGTTCCTCGGGCCTGCCTGGGAAACCGCGCTGGATGGGTCGGCGGCACTGGTGCACAACCCTGCCGCCGGCAGCCCCCCTCTTGCCGTCGTTGCAAGGGGACCCGGCTGCGTGGCGGCGGCGGTTGGCGACATAGCGGTCGTGGCTGCTTACTTCACGCCGAGCCGAGACATAGCTGACGACTCGTATGAGCAATGGCTCCGTCAGCTGGCAGTCGTCGTCAATGCCTGCCACCCCCGCCCGGTCCTTGTGCTCGGGGACTTCAACGCCTGGTCGTTGGCGTGGGGTTCCCGTCACGATAGGGGCCCGGCGGGGGATAGAGGCAGGGCACTGGAGGACTGGGCCGAAGGACTCGGCCTAGACCTCCTAAATCGGGGAGCCGTGGACACGTTCGTGACCTCGAGGGCCAGTTCAATTGTGGACATCTCGTTCGCGAGTCCCTCGTTGACGCGACGTGTTCAGGGCTGGCGTGTCGTTTTGGGGGAGGAGACAAGTTCGGATCACCGATATATTCGGTTTGACGTCTCCGCCCCCGCGAGCGATGCGCCGGCCACACCGGCTCCACCCGAGCCACGTTGGGCACTTAAGCGACTAGATCGGGAACTCCTCCTGGAAGCCGCCATCGTACAGGCCTGGGCCTCTGCGCCGGACAGGCCTGTCAACGTAGACGATGAGGCGGAGTGGTTCCGGGAGGCCATGACCCGTGTCTGCGACGCGGCGATGCCTAGGGCTCCGCCCTATAATCCGAGGGGTCGGGTCTACTGGTGGTCGTCGGAGATCGCGAGGCTCAGACGGGCCTGCGTGATCACGCACCGCCGGTGGGCCCGATTCCGTAGGAGGCGTCGCCGCCCCGCAGATGCGGAGGCCCGAGAGGCGGAGTGGTACCAGGGATACAGGGAGGCCAGAGGTGCCCTCCGAGCAGAGATAAGGCGGGCCAAAAAGGAGGCCCGCTGCGAACTGCTGGAGACGCTGGAGCGGGACCCTTGGGGGCGGCCCTACCTAATGGTAAGGGGAAAACTGCGCCCCAAGGCCCCGCCGTTGACCCAGTGTCTCCAGCCGGAGCTGCTCGGAGGAGTTGTTAGCTCCCTGTTCCCAGCGCGGGCGGTGGAACATGTTCCACCGCAGATGACTCCGCCTCGGTTGCCAATGGTGCCCGACGTGGATGACGACGACGTGCCCGAGGTCACTTGGGTAGAACTAGAGCTGGCGGTGAGAAGGCTGAGAGCCAAACGCACCGCCCCGGGACCCGACGGCATTCCAGGCCGAGCGTGGGTCCTAGCTCTAGTCGACGACGCTCTCGAGCCCCGACTGAGAGGGCTTCTCAGCGCATGTTTGGAGCGGGGCCAGTTTCCGAAATTGTGGAAGACGGGGAAACTGGTCCTCATCCGAAAGGAGGGGCGCCCGGCGGACTCACCGTCCGCCTACCGGCCCATAGTGTTGCTCGACGAGGTGTGCAAGCTCTTTGAAAGAGTAATTGCGAAGCGCCTCGTCGAGCACCTCTCAAGAGTGGGGCCGGACCTGGCGGATGGCCAATATGGCTTTCGCCAGAGGCGCTCCACCGTGGATGCCATCATGCGCGTGAGGGCTCTGGCGGAGGATGCAGTAGCCCGGGGTGAGGTGATGTTGGCGGTGTCCCTGGACATCGCCAACGCGTTCAACACCTTGCCCTGGAGTTGCATTAGGGAGGCGCTCGTGTATCACGAAGTGCCTCTCTACCTCCGCCGCATAGTCGGGGCGTATTTGACGGAGAGAGCCGTCTTCTACCCAACCGTGACCGGTCTCGGCCGGCGTGAGATGTTGTGCGGTGTTCCGCAGGGATCGGTCCTGGGGCCGCTCCTGTGGAACATCGGATACGACTGGGTGCTTCGCGGTGAGCTCGCAGACGGTGCCGCCGTCACGTGTTACGCGGACGACACGCTCGTGACGGCGTGCGGAGCGACATACCGCGAAGCGACCCTGAAGGCCACGACCGCGGTTGCCCAAGTCGTGGAGCGGATCCGGCGGCTGGGTCTCGAGGTGGCTCTGCATAAAACCGAGGCCCTGTTCTTTCATGGGCCTCGGAGCAAGCCACCTGAGGGATCCAGTCTCATCGTGGGAGGTAATCGCATCGGCATCAAGCCCCAAATGAAATATTTGGGGCTCGTGCTCGACGGCCGATGGGACTTCGGAGAGCACATCCGAAGTCTGGCCCCCAAACTGAAGGGCACAGCTCTCGCTCTGGCGCGGCTGCTGCCCAACATGAAGGGGCCCGATGACTCCTGCAGGAGACTCTACGCGGGGATCGTGCGGTCCATGGCCTTGTATGGGTGCCCAATATGGGCGGAGGCCCTGAAGGCCGGAAGTGTGCGGATGCTGCGCGCTCCGCAGCGAGTGATGGCCATCAGGGTCATCCGCGGGTACCGCACGATCTCCTTCGAGGCGGCGAGTCTCCTTGCCGGAACTCCGCCATGGGACCTGGAGGCGAGAGCCCTTTCGCAACTGTACCAGTGGCGAAAGGAGGCGCGGGAGCAGGGACTGAACCCCGAGCATCGAGAAATCGAGGCCATGCAGTCCCAGCTCCGCCAGGCCATCGTGGTGGAGTGGAAGGAACGACTTGGGCGACCAAGCGCAGGGCACGCCGCAATAGCGGCGGTAAGGCCCATCATGGAGGATTGGCTAGAGAGGCGACACGGAAGCCTCTCGTACCGACTGACGCAGGTGATCTCCGGTAAGGGGTGCTTCGGGGACCACCTGCATCGGATCAGGAAGGAGCCAACGCCTGAGTGTCATCACTGTGACGCGAGCGAGGACTCAGGGCTGCACACGCTGGCGGACTGCCCGGCGTGGGAGGTGCCGAGGCGTGACCTCGTGGCAGCCATCGGGGTGGGAGTCCTCTCGCTCGGCAGCATGATTGCGGCAATGGTGCGGAGCGCGAGCGCGTGGGCCGCCGCCGCCTCCTTCTGCGAGCATGTGATGCTCGCGAAGGAGATGGCGGAGCGCGCCCGGGAGAGGTTCAGAACCCTCCCGGCCCGCCGAGCCCGCAACACGCTCGCCTCGCGTCGCAGGCGACTCAGGCGCCGGAGGGCGCTTAACGACCTCCGTCCTCCATGAGCGCAGGCCTGGGGGTGGCAGGTGAGGCCGCCTGGCACCCCAGCAGAAGCAGGCCGGGACGGTGGGGCGACTAGCGCCCCTCCCCCAAACCGGGGCAAGACGGGGACACCGTGGTTCCCAAACCCGAGGGGGCCATCTCGAAACCGGAGATGGCCCAGGGTCAGTCGGGGTGCGAGGGATATGCTCTATGGGCAACCTTACACCCCGGCGTCTGCAGACCCAAGACGGCGTGCGGTTTTAGTCGGTTCGAGCCCGACATAACCGCCCCCGCTGGCCGGCGGGGGGGTATCCGAGGGGATTTCCGCACGAAAAAAAAAAAAAAAAAAAGGTATTCATAAATTCTCGAGTTGATTCAGCCCCTAAACAAAATATTTTCTCATCGAAAATATCTCATGTTTTGAGAAATAATTAAACAATCTCATCAAGCAGTATCATGTAATTTATTATGAGAAAAATATTTTCTATCCATTTTTTATACACACATGTGTAGGCAGATAAATACCTTAGACGCTATATACCCGGAAAGGAGTAGGCAGGGGTATTTTTCAAACGGCCGGGACTGTGGGGCGAAAAAAAAAAAGGATTTGTCAAACGCACATTTTACATCGCAACCCTTTTTTTTTTGGTACCCATACCAATACCACCGTACTACGTAATTGCAAAACTAGCCTACTTTCGTCTTTCGGGCACGTTTTGAAAATCCAGACTCCGTGCTGTTTGTCCATCTCGGGAATCAAACTCAGGACCAAACTGCGTACGCAACTTATGCCACGATACTCACGTGTCTATTTAGTACTTTCTACATTTTCTCTAAGTTAGTCATAGTTAAATGTAAGATTATGCGATATTCGAGGATGTATACCAGAAGCTTTCAAGTTTCGAGATCAAATGGCAATCTACATAGAGATTACTTTTGTTTTACAAACACAAAGAAACATTCAAATTTTCTCAATTCCGGTTTAATGTGATATTCATTTCTTAAGCAGACTGTACACATTGGGCCCACAGTCAAGCCGTTTGTACGGTTTTGTGGGACCCTGTATAAATTATAAGATTTGAAAATATGCACCCACTTATACAAAATTAAACTGGCTTCGTCCGCGTGGACTTAGGTATGGGTTTTAAATATTTGGCGGGGAACACTAATTCGTTTTCTAAAATTAAAATAGCCTATGTTACGCCTTGTAATATTACCTATCTACCAGTGAAAATCCCGTCAAAATCGGCCCAGCTGTACCAGAGATTACCTAATAGAAATAGACAGACAGGCAAGAGTTTGAAAAATTAGTTTTTTTGTTGTAAGTACCGTGTATACATTCATATGCATTCATTGAAAAACTGTTATTTTAGCGTTGCCAACAGACAATTTCATTTATTTATATAGTTTAATAATATAAAAAACGAAGCCAATGTGCGCCACGGTATATAAACTAATATCAAAACATAAAACTTTTCGTTAGAATTCTTTTGTACAATATTGGCGCAAGTTGGGCCATTGTGTACAGCGGACCTAAGGAAGCGAATGAGTAGTTCCCAGTGAATCCACTTGTTACAAATTGATGTGTTAAGTTGCTTTAATGGCGTATAACATTGTCATAAGCATGTTTTACCGGCTTTCATGACGCCTTTATTTCCAGTAAGCTTTTCGTGATTCCGACGATAGTAGTTTTTACACATTGGCCCAACAGGTGCCAATATTGTCCACAGAATATTTTACACAATGAAATTAATTGAATAAAACGTGAAACGCAGTTTAGTTTTAATTGATATCGGTTTTTATCATTGGGGGAATTCCGGAACCTTTACCGCCTGTCACCCCAGCAGAAGCAGGCCGGGACGGTGGGGCGTCTAGCGCCCCTCCCCCAAACCGGGGCAAGACGGGGACACCGTGGTTTCCAAACCCGAGGGGGCCATCTCGAAACCGGAGATGGCCCAGGGTCAGTCGGGGTGCGAGGGATATGCTCTATATTACACCCTATGTCTGAAGACCCGAGACGGCGTGCGGTTTTAGTCGGTTCAAGCCCGACATAGCCGCCCCCGCTGGTATGGCAAAATAAAAGTTACCTACTGAATGAATGAAATGAGTAGAGTAACTGTGGCGCATGTTGGCTCGCATTGGCGCAACGTTTAAAACCATCATTAGATTTAGTAACCAACGTTTTGTTCAGTTATTTGAAATAAAATGTTTGAGAAGGAAAATATTTTATTTTGGTAAGGAATAAAGTGGTTGAGGTGTTTACTGCCACAGATTGGATAATAATATTTATTTACACGCTTCATTTATCTATTAAAACAAAATAACAAAAAAAAACACGGAATTCAGCTCATGGGTAGGTACTTATCAAAAATTGGATTCGTCGTTTAATCTCGACAAATTAAAAACATTGTACAGGATTTAAAATTGCGAAGTAACCTATGAAAATTAAGTTAAATCATGTATATTCCATAGTCAATTTATCGTCAATAATTTTGGTTTTGTCAGTCAAGGACTTTGTTCGGCCGTTTCGAAGTTAGACTGAAAGCCGACCCCAACTGAGTTGGCAAAAGGCTCTGCCGAACTTCGGTATTTTCCTTGAAGCGACTTCAATCTGACGTCCACTACCCACGGGCGATATCGAAGTTCTGTAGTCAGACTGTCGGACTTCTGAGGGCTCTAATTGAGCTGAGCGAGCGAAGCTATTACGAGGGTCAAACTGAAAGTTCTTAGAAAATCAAAAACTGATTACATTAGCCAGTTATTAGTTTTATTATATCTTTTCAAAATATTGTCCATTCACGTCAATACACCGCTGCATGCGATGGAACCACTGGGAAAAGCACTTTGCCCACTCGTCCTTAGGGGTCTCTTCAATGGCATCGCGATACGCAGCCACCGCTTCTTCAGCATTCATAAACCGCTTTCCTTTAAGTTTTTCTTTAATTTTTGGAAATAAATAAAAATCACAAGGCGCGAGGTCGGGGCTATACGGCGGGTGACCCAGTAATTCAACGTTTGATGTCGCCAAATAGTCGATCGTTCGCTTGGCGGTGTGCGACGAGGCGTTGTCGTGGTGAAGGAGGATCCTACTGCGAGGTCGTTTCTCTCGAACTTTTTCCAAGACAAGTGGCAAACAATTGGTAGTGTACCATTCTGCAGAAACTGTTTAATGATCCTCTAACACAATTGTTACGAAATGACCTATCCTTCCAAAGAACGAGGCCACCATTTTTTTCCCACACTTCGATCTCTCTTCACTTTAGTTGGCAACTCCTCGAAAGGAAACACCCACTGAGCAGATTGTCTTTTGGTTTCAGGATCATAACAGTAAATCCAGCTTTCGTCACCTGTTAGTATGTCGAACACAGCATTAGAGTCACCTCCGTTAAATCTTTCAATCATTTTACGGCACCAATCCACACGATGGAGTTTTTGAGCCTCAGTCAAATTATGAGGTATCCACCGGGCGCAAAGCTTCCTGACCGCTAAATGTTCGTGGAGGATTTTGTGCACTTGACTCATACCGATGCCTAAGCTTGTCCGAATCTGCTGATAGGTCACTCTTTTGTCAGTCTCTATCATACGCCGCACAACACGGATGTTATTTTCAGTCGTCGCCGTAGAAGGCCGTCCCTCACGTAAATCATCAGTGAGATTAGTGCGACCACGTTTAAACTCATTAAACCAGTTGTAAACAGTCGCACGAGATGGGGCTTCATCGTGAAAGGCCAATCGTAGTCTATCATAACTTTCTTGTTGACTTAAATGACATCGAAAGTCATAAAAAATCATTGCACGAAAATTTTCTCGTGTTAAATTCATGTTAACGTGACACAGACAATTTTCAATTTGCCGCCAAATCGTAAAACAAATGATAAATGAATGAAAAATATACTCAGTAATATTGGCAAAGAGTTCTATTTTCAAATTTTAGAATTATTTTTTTATTATATTGTTTATAAGTGGCCAGTTCTAAGAACTTTCAGTTTGACCCTCGTACTATAAACTATATACGCGGCATAGCCGTTTGTTGGTGGCTGAACTCCTACGTAACCACTCGCGCGATCTTGACCACATTTACCACGGTGATAGTGTGGACACTGAGGAGTGTTTTGAATCGAGATGCTTCATGTCCGGTGTACCATTGAGGAATAATCACCGAAAAACAGTTTCACGAGCGCGCGGCCTTAGCTTATCGCGCGACCGTAGTAAGATGTCTTATTTTCAAGTAAGAGTCCTGCTCGCTCAGCTCAATTTATTTCAGTCGCACCCTGCACTGAATTACTAGTTACCCATAGCGAATGAATTTTTTTTTTTTTTTTACTTGCGGAAATCCCTTCGGATACCCCCCCGCCGGCCAGCGGGGGTGGTTATGTCGTGTATCGACTAAAACCGCACGGTGTCCTCCCCAAGTGTCCGTTGCCGGGCACCCCGGGTAAGCCCTCGAAAGGATAACCCCAGGGTAGGCATGTACCTATGTAGTACATATAAGTCTCGGGATATACGCAAGAATTCGAAGAGGATGTACGTATACCTATATATTTCTCAACCAACGTCATTCGTTGTAATTGATTCTGTTCTGCGCTTCCGAAGTCTATTTATATTCATTTCCTATACCCACACGGCTCTGGTATTTATGTAAGTGCCATGTCTCTATTTGCGTCACATATTTTATTTATATCATATTTTTACTGACACAAATAAAAATGTTTGCAGTAATTGTGAATTCTATGGTCCCCGAATCTGTTTCAAGACTCCTATGAACTAGGATGAGTAGGAAGTGCCTCCGCATTTGGGAACGTAAATTTCATCTAATTTGCATAGCGATTGACTATTTACTGTGTTTACTGTCATATAGCATTTCTTACTCTTTTACACTGAAGTCGCTGAAGGGATCTGGATGAAATTTGGCACAGATTTAGATCAGGCCTTGCGCTGAGACATGCGTGCACGATTTTGTGCAAAATATCTGCACGAAATTAGTTTAGTGTTTTTTTGCACGAAACAGACGCCTGCATACGTGCGCACGTACAAGGCAACGCAGGGCTTTACAGCTTTTTGTAGCGCATATACTACTTTTTATCGTTCCTTTTTGTAGTCAATACGGACAAAATGTACGATCAAATAAAAGTCGAGTATAATGAGTTAACAGGGACAACAGATATGTTTACATAATGATGCCCATGCAGCTTTATATTAATAGTCTGTAGCGTACGAAGTCGTTTATGTATTATACTCGTATATTCATATTTTATGAGTTACATCACGTCTAGAAAATAGACGCAGTGCATAATAAATTTCCGGTCACCGGATGTCCGAAGTTTATAAATTTGGCCGGAATACTGAATATTTAGATTATTAGTAGGAATTGGCCCAAGTATGTTTACTGTTTTTTGTACTGTTTCTCATTTATAGGAATTACTACTTCGGGCCACCAACCAGGTGGACACCGAAGTCTTAAAATCACGCAAAAAAAATCAAAATCTTACACCCACTTTTTATCACTTTTCTCGACGTTTCACATGATTCTAAGTCTAATTAAGAAAAAAAAAATTTTGTGTCGGTCTGTCTGTTGGTCTGGATGTCTGTTTACGCACCATAACTCAAGAACCATTTATCCGATTTAAAAATTCTTTCGCCAATCATCTTGTTTGGTTAATGGGAAGAACTGATTAGATTTTGGGGTTTGTACGTTCAAGGTTTCCGGTACCTACCATACAAATTATCCCTAAAAATAAGTTTGGCCAGATGTTTGACAATCACTGTGTGATTTCCGCCCCACTAGTTTTTAAATTTATCAACATTGTATTGGCTGCTGCAATACAATGATTTTCTATGGTCCGTCCGATTGTACATGCGTTCGGTGTTTCTCTCGATGTGGTTGTGGCTTATGGCGAGCAGTTTTTGCTCGTATAATTATCCAGTGTGATCTGGAGTGCTACGTCATTTTTCGATTGATCGCAAGCAAAACAGACGTGTCCAGACAAAATTAGCAAAAATAATAAAATAATGAATATCTTATAATACTTAAGGCTTTCACGGCCGGCGTTGCATGTAAAATATACTGCTTCCGGGCAGCCCAGAAGCAGTATATTCTAAACTAGCTGTGCTCGCGACTTCGTCCGCGTGGATTTCAATTTTTATGGTTTTGGTTCTTTTGCGCGGCACCCTAATTTTTTTTTCTAATATTAAAATACCTTATGTTACGCCTTGTAATATTACCTATCTGCCAGTGAAAGTCCCGTCAAAATCGGTCCAGCCATTTCAGAGATTAGCCGGAACAAACAGACGGAAAGACAGACAAAAATTGTAAAAAATGTTATTTTGGTGTATGTATATATATTAATATACATGTAGTAAAAAACGGTTATTTCAATATTACAAACAGACACTCCAATTTTATTTATATGTATAGATGAATATTTTGCAAATAGATAAAAATAAATGATTCATTCCATCACTACGTACGTAGAAGGATTTCTTTAACTCAGACACTGACATTCTACTGATATTTTATGAGAGAAATGTACCCTTATCTTACAAAATCGTTAAATATCACATAAAGAACTCCGGTCACGTTCTCCGTAATGTGTCTAGTCAGATGTATGTCTAACAGCGACCCAATTTCAAGAAATATCCATATTAGGCCACGTTTCCACTAACGGTTTTCGCCGCGGCTAGTGCCGCGACAAACCGTATGCAGAAGTCAGTGTCCGGATGTCATGCCGGTGCTATTGCTATCTCCGGTTCACTGTGGTACACTCTGAAACCAGACCGTGTACTGCGTGGGATCACAGCACATTCCAGAAACCGTTTCTGAATATTTTTTTAATCACAGCGTTGTGTCCCGATTGCACCCGAGGCGTTCACCTCAGAGCCCGGGGTCCGCCTTCCGGCTTGATTATTTTTTGTGTAGTCTAATACCTACAGGTAACCTATAGGTTATATTGTGAGGTTTATTTAAATCATGTCTTACATGATATGATTATGGTACAAATATAAAGTTATTTATTACCATTTTTGTAGTATACATAGGTACAATTTTGTTTTTTTATTTCCTTTTTTTTTATATTTAGGACACGTCAATTTGACTTCACCTCGCCTGATGGTAAGCTGAAGGTAAAGTCTCAGGAAAGAGGGTCACTATTACATACACATACCATGTTAACAATGGTGGCACTCAGCTTGACGGCCTCATCAGAAGAGGATTGTCGTCGCAGCACCGCGTGACACCCACCGGTCCCACTAGTGCTGCGACCACAACGGCTATGCACTTACTGACCCCTGAACGCAATCAAACCGAAATTGGATTACTATGGAGGGTTTTACGCAATCGTGCACGGTGGTACCAACCCGGCCGAATTTTGTGACAAATTTGTGTCACCAAATTTCTACCACCAGTGATTTTTATATACCACCTATTTTATATGATAATTAAATTTGATAATTTTTGTATGCACATGCACGACGTCATTGCGCCTTGCCACATAATTTGTAGCATTTATGGTGTGATGGCAATCTGTTCAGGCTCACACATTTTTTTTTGTGAAATTTTACCTTTAAGTGTCACCTTAATAAACGTGTTTTTATTTTTGCTTTTTTAAACCATCTAGTGGAAACGCGGCCCAAGATTTTTTTAAGGTACAGAATTATGTTCGTAGTGAATCATTTGTTTCAGTTGCTCGGCTCTCCACATTTTTGCTATTAGTACCTACGTGACTGTAAGACATTGTGACGAGAAATATAAAAGAAAACTTTGGACTAAGTGATCTGGATCTTTTTTGAGAACTGGCGATGTAGAATGGTCCTAGATATACATACAGCCGTAGCGATGGGTAAATAAATATTCGAAGTGGATAGTCGAACCCTTCAAGGGCGGCTCTAGTAAACCAACGAAATATAAAGTCTAGGCGGAATGCCAACAGCTAGCGCTTGTGTGCCAAAATGCTCTAAAAATCAATGACTTCTATATATATATCTACTACTAAATTGGCTGTACGGAACAAAAAAAAATATCGCGAAATACCACTAATGGACTACCACCAATGCACAACTTTTTGAAGCTGTCATACAGATGACATTTGCGCCCTATGCCTATACAGATAGGTTTCAAAATTCATTAAGCGTAGCGAGCCGAAGGCGAGCGAAGCGTCTTTGGTTTCAAAGTTGCATTTCAAACAAATGAGACTCCTCCGAGACCGTTTGACCGATTTCGACCAAATTTGCCACGGTCATCAAGTAGACATTACTGAGTGTCGTAAGGGGTCGAATGTCCAGATCGGTCTTACCATCGAGGAATAATCATTGAAAAAACAAATCAATGGAAAAAGTGGACCGGTCACGTTGACCTATTGTTGGATAGGCAAATCTCGCTACGCTTAAGTTTGGGTTGATTGCCAAGCTGGCAACCGTCCTAGAGCGTCCTAGTATATCTAGTCTCTGCGTCCTGTTCCAAATTCGAAATCCAAAATCATTCCCGCCTCACTCACGCTTCGTGACACAATTTAACAGCTTGTCTAGCTATATACAGAGAAATCTTGTTAATTGTTAATTAAAGTCGAGTTACCAGAGAGTGGTAACTATATTTTCGATAAAGCCAGTTCATTCGTGCTGGGAACAGTTGTAGCAGACGTAGCCCGGGAAAATTACGTCACAATTTTGAATTAGCTCGTCAGAGGTTAATTAAATAGCTTATGGTGTCGTGGGATAAGTTTGCGCTTATATTTGCGTCCTATTCTATAGATTTGATTCCCTGGATGGGGGAAACTCTAGGGGTCTAATGATAGATTGCTTGGGATCCGAAGAATTTGGTGGGGCCTCAAAAATACCTATTTATAATATAGAAATACTAAATAACGGCGATAGCCCGGTGGCGTACGTAACGGACTGCTGAGACGAGGTCTCGAGTTCGATCCCCAGTCACCCCGGGCACACACCTCTGACTTTTCGTAGTTATGTGTGCATTAATAAATGTTAATTATCGCTCGCTTAATAATGTGCCCGGTAGATGGCAATAGGCTCGCCCCCTATTACATTGGAACCTCAACATAACTGGCGAATCGTGGGTGTGTAATACACCTCTGCCTACCCCTTCGGAGATACAGGCGTGAAGTTATGTTATGTGTGTTATGTAAATACTAAAAACACACGGTTCAAGATTCGGTACAGCCCTATGAAAACCAATAATAATATTTTCGTACAGTATTGATCTCGAACCTTTGTTTTGAACACTCGGCACACAAATTAGTTCTCAGTTCTCGCCTGTGTGATATCAAACAGAAATGGAGTGCTAAGAACTTGCCATCCTTCTAATTATACAATAGGTTTGGTACTGTGAATTAACTGTGTACCTTTGATTATCAAATTATTGAAATTTTCTGTCATGAATCAGATTCAGATTGAATCTAGACGCGTATATAGGCTCGCACACTAAAAATATTTAAGTTACACATGTAATACGCTTAATACACTTCTGCCTACCATCATCACAGCGCATCGAAGTAGTGCCGGTTGCACCGAAATTTGTACTTCGGAGCCCGGGATCCACCATCACGGCTTTTGCGAGTGCGCCTTCTGGAGGATAGCCAGCGCCAAGAATAAGGTTGACTTAGGGCCCAAAAATGTTGGTCACCTCTGTCTACCATATAGGGCTCATTTAGAAAAGGTGAAAATTATCTTTTTATACTAAAATTCAATCTATTATTAGATTACAATCTATATTTATTATATATATAGCGGCGATAGCCCAGTGGCGTACGTAACGGAATGCTGAGACGAGGTCTCGAGTTCGATCCCCAGTCGCCCCGGGCACTCACCTCTGACTTTTCGTAGTTATGTGTGCATTAATAAATGGTAATAATCGCTCGCTTAATATTGTGCCCGGTAGATGGCAATAGGCTCGCCCCCTATTACATTGGGACCTTAACATAACTGGCGAATCGTGGGTGTGTAATACACCTCTGCCTACCCCTTCGGGGATACAGGCGTGAAGTTATGTTATGTATTTATTATATTCAATCAATTAAATATATTCTATAAAAGTACCTACTGAAAATAAACTTCAAGATAAGATTATTTGTGTGAGCCCCGTAAAAACAAATAACAATGTATTCGTATCGTATTGATCTTTGAACCTTGTTTTGAACACACAAGCTAATTCTCACCTGCGTGATGTCAAAACACAAATGGTGTGCTAAGAACTTATCATCCTTCTAATTATATGATATTAACAACTTAGTTTGTTATTGTGAATCAAAACTAATAAAAAAAAAGAACATATTAGATTACTTCCCCGCGGTTCCGCCCGCGCGGAGGTTGGTTACGGTTTATTGGTCATATCGCTGGTTCTACTTAACCAATTGCAATCAAACATACGGCAGATTTTAAGTCTAATCAAGACCTTTCTAATAAAAAAAAAAACCGCATCAAAATCCGTTCTTTAGTTTTTGCGTCCATCACGAACAAACAGACAAGAATTCCAAAAAAGAATATTTATTTTCAGAATCGTTCTTTTAACATAATCCAAGTATTTATTTAAAATATCTCCAATGTACAGACACAGCTAATTTACAATTTTATCATAGTGTCTAGATTCAGAATCGTTCATTTTAACGTAACCCATGTATTTTTTTTTTTTATATCTCCAATGTGTAGACACAAGTAATTTACAATTTTACTTCGGGCCACCAACCAGGTGGACACCGAACTCTTAAAATCACGCAAAAAAATCAAAATCTTACACCCACTTTTTATCACTTTTCTCGACGTTTCACATGATTCTAAGTCTAATTAAGCAAAAAAAAATGTTGTGTTGTACTGTCTGTTGGTCTGGATGTCTGGATGTCTGTTTACGCAATAACTCAAGAACCACTTATCCGATTTAAAAAATTCTTTCGCCAATCATCTTGTTTGGTTAATGGGAAGAACTGATTAGATTTTGGGGTTTGTACTTTCAAGGTTTCGGGTACCTATCATACCAATTGTCCCTAAAAAACTTTTACAAGTGAGTTTCTTTCGAGTTATCAGAGTAACGCGTATTTGACTTTGACATTTGAGTGACAATGACAATACGTATATTGTATATTTACATAAAACAGCCAGACTCTGAAAAAAACTGAAATATAAACGCGTCGAATAATATGCATAAAGCCTAAGGTCTGTAATTTTGAATAAAAATACTGCAACAAAAATATCTAAGATTGGCCCGAAGTTTGACAATCACTGTGTGATTTCCGTCCCACTAGATTATAATATTATTATTATTAATTGGTCCCTATCAGGGTTTCTCTTCTGAGTTTCGTCCAAAGTGACTAAGGGATAGGGCTGTTCTCATCCGTTCATCATCTAAGCGGTTTTCCCGGTTGCATCCGAGGCTTTCTCGTAGTGGACTAACTCCTCTTTTTGGTATGGCTTAATACGACTTTTGGGTTTGTGCTGCCAACACGGGAAAAGATGCATCGAGGTAGTGTTTCATTTTCTAAAATTTGTGTAATTTCGAGTTTTTATGTGTAAAAAAAAATGGTGTGTTTTTAGACATAACGTCTTCGACAACACGCACAAGTGTAGGAAAGTGGCATATTTACCGTGAATTGTGATTTTTCCATGTTGTTTCCAAAACTCCAAAGAAGCCTTTAGTAAAGCTGCCACTACTTTACTAGGGCAAGACTAAGCGTACTAGTGTGTGACTAGTTATTTATGAGCATATAGCGATAAAAAAAAGCAGGAAGATACTTGACATTGGCTAAATGCGATGAAAGAAGCCAGAAAAGAAAAAAAAAATACGACTTTTATGGGAAGGACTACCGTCCGACCACTTAACCTCTAGAGGAAAGCCTGCGCCAGTCTTGTCCGTCAATCAGCAGGTGTACCGGTTTGGAGGTGAGGTTGACTTGGGCCCCGAAAGTATAAAAATCACCCAATGTATATAAAAAAAACAAATGTTTATGTGTATTTTATGCGCTACCGTACCGTAGTTTCCTTTCATTGCAATACAACTTTTCTAACTTATAGCTTGCACTTCCTCGAAGGTTACAGCCATAGTTTAGACCCGGTAGGTGACGCTGCAGTCGGGTAATAGGAATCTTTTTACGAAAATTTCCCATACAGATATGGAACCAACTAGCTGGTATGATATTAAAAACATAAAGACATAGGTACCATAAGCGGCGATAGCCCAGTGGCATATGTAAGGGACTGCCGAGACGAGGTCTCGAGTTCGATCCCCAGGGGCCCCGGGCACACACCTCTGACTTGTCGTAGTTATTTTTGTATTAAAAATGTTAATTATCCTCGCTTAGTACTGTGTGTATTAAAAATGTTAATTATCTTCGCTTAGTAATGTGCCCGGTAGATGGCCATAGGCTCGAATAGATGCGCCAGTTATGTGTAATATAATAACATTAGGTCCTAAACATAACTGGCGAATCGTGGGTGTGTATTACATCTCAGCCATGTTATATATTTTTTTATGTACCATATATGTAACCTGTCGTATGTTATTGATTTTATCTCTAGTTTTAACTCGAACGAATATGGTTGGAAGTACTGGCATCCCGCCAATATCCAACTATAAAGCTTAGGTAACCTAGTTTAGTTTCTAGAATTTTCCAAAACATGTTCCAACATGTAAATTACTTGTATTAGGAGTGGGTTCACGTCAATAGTGTAATGGCCAGGATTCGAACCCGGGACGTCTCCATCGTTGGGTTGACTCCTTGAGCACTAAGTCTGTATCTATCCTGTTGATCGCCGAAAAGTTCCTAAGCTAATCCTGGATATCGGTTTGATAAAGAAGCATGAAAATGCATCGTCATCGAAACTGAACCAACATGAAAAATTCCACTCCGTAAGATGAGAGGAAGTGGTTCTTTGAGTGATTTGACCTTCACAAGCTTAACAAATTTCAAATTAATAGCTTATAAAAATACACACATACGTATATACAACAATCTTTTTTATTCATCAACGCCTAATGACGTAATAATAGTGATAATCGATTGTGTTAATACCAGTATTCGAACTTAGAGGCAACGTACTTGATAGTATCGATACAATATACAATTTGAAGCGTCGGTAGCTTAGTGGTTAAGGAGTCGACCCTACGATCGAGAGGTCCCGGGTTGGAATCCTGGCCATTACACTACTGACGTGAACCCACTCCTAACACAAGCAATTTAGCTTAGCTGGAGGGGTTAGGGGGAATATTAGTAGGGTAACGGAGTCTTTGCCCTAAGGCCAAACTCATGAAGGCCGATGATCGTTTAGCGCTCTCCTGGAAATAGTAGCCACTTAATTAATAAGACACACACTTTTTTAAATAGCGCAATATCAAGTGTAATAGCAAAACTTGAAACTATTATCCAAAGGTTATATATGTATATATATTTATAACTAGGCACCCATTATGTCATTACAAATTACACCTAAGGCCCCGGTCACACAGAACGGTCGCGCGTCCTAGACGTGTCTTTGTAACAACCCGCGCTCCCCTTAACTCCTTAACCACACCGCGCGTGGGGAGCGCGGGGTGTTACAAAGACAAGTCTACAACGCGCGTGTTCTGTTGGTCCGTGGCCTAACATATTTTGGATTTTAGGATGATAACATTGATAAATTGTAAATTTTCCGTAAAAAGTTTTTTTTTATATTTGTTCCGTCAATTGACTGCACCCCGCTGGATGGTGAGAAGCTAGGGTGAAGTCCAGAAGATATGGGCCACCATCCCAGATGCTGACGATCCTAAAATGGTAGCCCCTACCTTGACGGCCCCAAAATATGCTTTTTCACGCCCCGCTTGAAGAATCCGGGATTTTAAGAAGGAAACACGTGCGCGGGCAGAGCATTCCAGCTCTTTATCGTGCGACAAAGAAAGGAAGCACCGAACCGCTGAGTTCGGGACTGTATGGTTTCCACCGTGTGCGGATGGCAACGCAGTCCAGCACGTGTTGTTCTGGATCGAAATGGAGAAGGTGGGATCAGTTGAAAGAGCTCCTCAGAACACTCGCCGTGGTAGAGGCGGTAAAATACAGCCAGAGAGGCAATGTCTCTACGACTATCTACAAGATACCAAAATGACAGTAAAAAACGTCTCAAAATCCGTTTTGTGGCTTAGAAGTTAGCTGATAAACATACTAATAAACGCGTATAAGTGATTTTATTACATTATACTATGTAATGATATAATCATAACAAACAACTGATTATTTTGTAATCTGCTATAATTAATCAGTATTTAAATATTTGTTTATAAACATAATTGCGAGGTAACCAATTGCGGGTCGGATGTCAAGAAGTAATCAAATGGAAATTACGTTTTCACTGATGCAATTAATAAGCCTAAACTTTAACCCCTTTAACTGTGTTACTTGGTTTAAATTATACATTTATAGTTTACATTACGCGATGTTAAAACAAGAGGCAGTTACAAGCTATAAGCTTGTGCCACAATGTTGTACAGATGTTCAACATAGTTCTCAGCATTTACTTTCAGGATTGTTCTCTGTTGGAAATTATGATCAACTAGCTATTGCCCGCGTAGAATTATGTTCCTGTTCCCATGAAAACCTATTCCAGGAATCGTTTTATTCCTGTCTTATTCCAGACTATAATCTATCCCTGTACAAAATTTCAGCCATACAGACGTTAGATTGAGTAACAAACATCCACACATCTTCACAAACTTTCACATTTATAATATTAGTAGGTAGTAGTCACCTTCGGGGTGCGAGGGATATGCTCTATAGGAAACCTTACACCCCGGCGTCTGAAGACCTGAGACGGCGTGCGGTTTTAGTCGGTTCAAGCCCGACATAAGCATAAGCATTCCGCCCCCGCCGGCCGGCGAAGGCCGAAGGGATTTCCACACAAAAAAAAAAGGTAGTAGTCACTTTTTGGGTGACGTGATTGGTATACCTATAATACGTGAGAGTTTAACAACGCCTTTACTAATGAAGTTTTAGACGGGCGGTTGCCTCTAAATTTGTATTCCGTGGTCAGATAACCAGTTTGAGGGAGGTCGCATCCCACGGCGGCGGTCGCATCCTAAACTATCGCCGCCGACGCGCCGTATTGTGCGGCAAATATCTTTCCATTTGCTACGATTCTGCCGTGATACGTTACGGCAAAATGCGTAGCACTTTTCCGTAACGTATCACGGGAACGCTGCCTCACCGTGACGTGGCCAAGCTCTAAGACAAAAGTTTGATTGATACGACATGAAGCCCTGTGTGGCAACCTTGTACATAGATTATAATGCAATATTTATATATACTTGAGTAAATCCTGGTCAGTTTTTACTTGTACAGTCAACGAAAAGAGTGGCTTTACAAATTCCAATTTCTTGATCACCTTAACTCTTAAATCTTTCATGAAATAATACACAAAACATGAAATATATTAAGTAGGGATAATAAAACTGCGTACATATCAATCGTCGTTATATGTATTCCAAATTTCCAATGTAAAAACGGTTTGTAAATATTTTAGTGTTAATCTACTTTTGTCGTTGACTGTACATATACGCAACATACAGATACATAAGAGTGTAAGTAAATACGTTAGTTAGAGTTAAAGTTTACTTTGTGTGTAGTGTTGTGCAAATATCAGGGTATACATTAAGTGTTCGTTAACATGTTCATGGGTGACGGAAAACATACAATGGAAAATTTTAGAGAAATCACACCTGTTAACAAAAGTGACGCATAATTTTATTAATCCGGATATTCTTCTGTTGATTTCCTAGATTTCCTAGCCAGAGAATTAACATAGTATAACATTGAGCTTTACACTTTATTTCTGATGCTAAGCCACATAAACAATTCAAACCAGATAAATAAATAAATATTTTACGACATTCTACACAGCGCTTTCTAGACCCAAAGTAATCATAGTTTAACTAGCTTGTGTTATGGGTTCCAGAATGCGGATAAACATACTTATATACTTTTTTTTGTAAATACATACATACATAGAAACACCCAGACCAATGCAAATAGACATATTCATACATATAAATATTTAGTTGTGGAGAAATACCTGGCCAAACACCAGAAAGTGTTTTGCACATTCGTGGACTTGGAAAAGGCGTATGACAAGGTGAATAGGAATGAGTTGTGGAAGGTACTATCCATGTATGGGGTGGACTGCAACTTAATACGGGCTCTGAAGTCATTGTACAAGGGCCTGTGCCCAGTGTGCCAGCCTGTGTTAGGATCAATGGCGCCTACACAAACTGGTTTGACATCTCTAAAGGTGTCGGGCAAGGATGTGTAGCTTCGCCTTGGTTGTTCAATCTTCTCATGGGATAGCTGTATGAGTGATATGAAAGGGTGTGAATATGGAATAAAGATGGGAGAACTGCATGTTAAGTGCCTCCTATACGCCGATGACCAAGTTATACTTGCATCATCGGCGCAGGAGTTTCAGAAAATGGTGAACAGCATGAATGCGGCCTTTAAAGCGAGAGGTATGAAAGTGAATGCAAGAAAGACGAACGTTATTGTTTTTGAGAGGCAGCAAGAAATGACTGAATGTAATGTTATGATTGAAGGTGAATGTGTAGAACAAGTGTCGGAGTTTGTATACTTGGGTAGTTTGTTCACAAGGGATGGAAGATACGATGGAGATATTGAAAGGAGAGTGACTGCAAGAAATCGCGGGAATGGTGCGCTACACTCCTTCATGAGTGGCCAGTCAGTGCCGAAGAAGGCACGAATGGCGGTTCATAACAGCGTGCTAGTCGCCACATTAATGTATGGAAGTGAAAGTTGGGTATGGCAGAAAAATCATGAAAGTAGAGTGAATGCAGTGGAGATGCGGTCATTGCGTAGTATGCGTGGAGTAAGGTTGGCTGATAGGAAGAGGAATACAGATATACGAGAATGTTACTAGAATTGAGAAGAGTATGCTAAGGTGGTTTGGGCACTTGGAACTAATGAGTACGAATGACACACCAAGTATATAAGGCAGATGTAAGTGGGCAGGCAAACCGGGGTCGACCTCGCTTGACATACACTGATCAAATTAATGAGATACTGAAAAAAAGGCAGGTCAAAAGCACTCGAAATCGGCGGGCTTGCATGAAAGGTTTAATGACAGTGAAGGAAGCTCATGAAGTATATAAGGATAGAAGCAGATGGCGGGCTGTTGTCTCTGCCTACCCCGGAGGGAAAAAGGCGTGAGTATTTGTATGTATGTATGTATGTATGTACAAATATTTAACAGAGCGGGCATCGAACCCGCGCCCTTGGTCGTAGCAGTAGAAATCACTGCCGCTACGCCACAGAGGCAATCGATTATTGATTTATTCCTGTTTCGTCTCGAGATTTCGTCGCACATTCCCAAATATTCTTGTTTTGTCTATAGTTATTTTATAATTATTTCACTGCGATATAACATCCTAGTCTACTCTTAACAAATAGTTGGTGAATCGATCTGTTTGCGCCTACAAGTATACAATATACTCAACTAGGTAGTATATGTGTTAAGCAAACTATAGACTAGCTCTAGCCATTAGATTATTAAAGTGGGCTAAACTTATTGTTCTTTTTAGGGTTCCGTACCTCAAAAGTTAAAAATGGAACCCTTATAAGATCCCTCTTTTGTTCGTCTGCCCCTATGTCACGACCGATTTTCTCAGGAATGGGTGAACCTAGCAAGTTGAAATTTATACCAGTAAATGAGGTCAATATCTTCCTCTATTTTTGTAATGATTGAATGAGGAAAAGCCGTAATCATATAATTTGGAGAGGCGTCGCGTCGGTCCGAAATAAGAAGTGGGTGTTAGCCTTCGACCCAATGTTCCATTCTATGCAGTTACCCCAAATTGGATTTATCCAGTTTTGTTCACTAATCTAGACTTTATCGCTTTTATGAGCACTTCAAAGTAAGTGTGAAAGTGTCTTCAAATATCCTGCGCTATTGACGTGGCTTCGCTTGCTACTATATTACTTACTATTTGTGGTACCAGTACCTCTTAAGCTTCAGAAACAGTTTATTTTTAATCGCGTTTATTAGCTCTTCTTGTGAACATGTAAAAAAAATATTGGTCCCATACACCTATATGGTCCCATACACCCATGGGTTCCATATAGCCGTGGGCACCATTAAGATCCGTAGAGCATCTGGGTCCAAGCAAGATGTGAAACGGCAGTCGCTCCCGTAAAAGTCACAATGAACCAGGTTATGGAAAGGAGAAGTAGAAGAGGGTACCTTGGGCTCCAAACTGTAAGCTTTGGATGCAACCGGGATTGGAGCTCGGATTCATGAGGTTAGGCCCCAAAGCAAAAGCTTCATCAACAATGAAAACATTATATAGAAATTCAGAGGCAGGTAGTAGTAGTCTTTGGTAGTCTTGGAGGTTCATGTCAGTTTTAATTATGTCGCTGGTAGATACTGTTCACAATATTTAGTACCACCATTCGATATACGTCTATTAGTACCAATCTCAATCATTACAAATTCTTGTATTGAATCGACTAATGTCACAAGACATTTAATGCTATTATAATGCCGATACATGATTTAGTTTTAATATTTGTACAATGAGTAACTACTTACTTATTAACACAACTTATACTTTACAGAAAACAGTGTACTAACCAGCCACCACAATGTACTACCAGCATTGTATTCGCAAAAGTTCGAGTCTCAACTTTTTACGATTGGATTTGTATATCTGGCACATAACATACATTTAAAAATCGTACGATTTCACTGTGCATCTGCCGCTAACTGACACACGTCCTGCCTCTAACACGCTCCGCTCGGGTCTGGATTGACTCGCCAAATGCGTCATATAGGTAGAAAGCGTTGGTATTTTTTATTTTCATGGTCTAATTCAGAATTTATGTAAATTTTGATAACCGTTTTTCATTCTTCTATCAATGACCTTCATTTTGGTATCATTTTTATCTTTCTAATCTGAACACAACTCAAAGCTGGAATGCATTTTTGGTTAGAACAATCTTTGAGAGCAAATGCCATCGAGGAAAATAAAAGTCATCGTGTATCGAATAACCGAAAGTACTAGTTTGAATAGCCTATAACATATATGATTTTCAGAATATTTTTCAAAAATCTTAATATAATAATTCCCTTCCTCAGGGACTCGCCTTAAAACTCCAATTGTACGTTCAACCGTATTCCTTGTGGAGATTTGTGTAATATTCTTCGGCTGATCCTGGAGTTGCATTTAAAATTGGAGTCATCATGTATGAGCATAATTGCTTCAGCACCCGCAAATTTTATTAAACAATGGTATTATAATTAAAACTCACTTTTAATTAAAGCAAACATAGTTTTTAATGAGATTCATATCGGCAGGTGCCACAGACACAAAAATTACACAGATAGTACAAAGAGCATAGATTATTAAACCTACATACACAATATACCATTCCCCCGAGATACAGCATTGCTAACGTTCAGAATTTAGATACTATGACATGCGCTATAGCATATATAACCAGCAATCAAAAGAAACATCAAATAACAAAGCAAAAACCAAATGGCACAAGAATGTGCATTTAACATCTTACCTAGCCTCTACTTACTACATTATAAACAATTGGACCTAAGTGAAACTTAGTCTTAACTCTGGTACATTTCAGTTGTAACTACTACAAATTAAAAAACTAAAACTAAAATTAACAAGTATTACTTAATTAACAATTGGTAGGGATATTTGAGTAACATTTTATGATATATCAAGTCACTAGATTCTAGTGCAGTACAAATCTCTTTTTCCTCTCTGTCATTATCACCTTCATAGTTCATTCCTTCTCTTTCCTCTCTTTCTGCTTCAATCTTATTTTTAAAAAGTTGATCAATATCGCGGCGTACCTTAATTAACTTAAGCGTTCAGTCTTAATTTTATAGTGTGAAAGGCCTTCCTTTTCCCTTATTGTACCTGCCAACCACATTGGGCCAGCAGCGTAGTTCCTATACGTTATTTTTCTACCGACTTCCAATTCTCTCTTCTGCCTCTGTACATTCTGCACCACTTGATTTTCGAGTTTTCTTTCCAAAACATTATTTGGATGAAAAGAATCTAACAAAGTGCGTAATTGTCGGTTCATCAGCATGCAACTCTGCTGGACTCTTCCCAGTTGTAGAGCAAGTTGTTGTCAATGTGAGTAAATCCGAGGTAACTTTATGTCCCATGAGAGTTCCGGCATTTTCCTTAATTTCGCTTTGATGGTTTGTACCATGCGTTCAGCCTGGCCATTCGTGGCTGGAAGATAGGGAGCTGATGTAATATGCTTTATCTTAGTAGCAGCCAGAAAATTTTCAAATTCTTTAGAGACAAAAGCCGTCCCATTGTCAGATACTAGCGTTTCACACAGTCCATGCTGCGCGAACATGACCCTTAAATGTTTTATCTCAGCTGCTGATGATATGCTGCTGACAATTTGTACTTCTGGCCATTTGGAATGTGTCAATTGCAATCAAAAAAGTCTTATTTTGAAATGGGCCAGCAAAGTCTATATGTATTTTAGACCATGGTCTACAAGGCATAATCCATTCATGAGCAGTCTTCCCAGCCATATTTCTGTTTTGTAGACATTTTTCACACGGCTTCTATATTTTGGTCAAACTGTAGCCACCATATATCCTAGGCAAGTCTTTTGTATGTATGTACAATACCGCTTTGTGAGTGATGAAACAATTTGAGCACTGCTTCTCTCATGTTTGTGGATAACACTACTCTTGTCCCCATGAGCACACATCCATCTTGAATGCTCAATTCTGTCCTGCGTAACCAGTATGTATGGAAGTTTTTAACTGTCTCCTTAATTGGCCAACCTTTCATTACAGAGTACATTACACTTGATAACAGTGAGTCCTTAGCTGTCTCCGGAACTATGACTTTTGTTTCAAATGGTATATCTTCAGGTGTTTCTGCCATTAACAATATGTCTCCCGGTACTTCAGCTTTAATGGGTGAAACTGGTAATGGCCAACGGCTCAATCCATCTGCATTTGCGATTTCCTTGCCTGGTTTGTACACAATTTTATAGTCTTGAGCTGCCAATATTAAACAAATTCTCGCTAACCGTAGTGATAATACATCTGGCATTTTCTTGCCGGGGTTGAAAATACCTAGCAGTAGCTGATGCCTATTGTAAATCTGCGTCCCATCAAGTAATTATGGAATTTCTTAACTCTAAACAGTATAGCTGTAGCCTTCTTGTCTAGTTGTGAGTATCACTTTTCATGTGGATGTAATGTCCTAGAACCCAGCGCAATAGGCCGTTCTTCCTTGTTGTCCATTATATGAGCAGAAACTGCCCATATTCCGAAGAATCACATGTAAGTACCAATTCTCTCTCTGTATCATAATGCTAATAACGCAATAAGAGTCATATCTGTAGTCAGTAAGCTTTTTGCAGTATCAAAAGTTGTTTGTTCCTTGCTTGTCCACTTCTAACTTTGAGTTTTATCCAGTAATCTATGTAGAGGCTCCAGCAGTGTGGCCTTATGTGGTACATATCTTTCATAAAAATGATGTAAGTCCTAAGAAGGCTTGCAACTTTTGCGCATGAACAGGTGGAGGAGTATTAATTATGGTTTCAATCTTACTTGGTGCTGGGTGTATGCCAGCAGCATCTACCACAAATCCCAAGAACTCCACTCTCTTTCTTGCAAATTTACATCTCTTTATTTAGTCTCAATTCTGCTTCACATATTTGTCTTAATACAAGGTCTAGTAGCTCCCGTCACTATTATGTCATCAAGAAGAACTGCGATTCGTGGAATCCTTGCCAGTAATGATGTCATTATACATTGGAAGATTCCGGGACTAGTTTTCACTCCAAAAGCCAGTCGATGTACTAAAAAGAGGCCTTTGCATGTATTCAGAGTTAGCTTTGCCGTTTCCTCGTCCACTGTCTCTTGAGTGCTCCAGGGTCAAAATGTCCAATTCTCAAAATGTCCAACGGCGTCAAAATGTCAAAATCCCAAAATGTCCAATTCTCAGAATGTCCAATTCTCAAAATGTCCAATTCCCAGAATATCCAATCTTTGAGAATGGACTACAGGTAGCAAATAAATTACTTGTGGGTCCAATTCCCAGAATGTCCAATCTTTGAGAATGGACTACAGGTAGCAAATAAATTACTGGTGGGTTAGGTTAGGTTAGGTTAGAACTGTGACCCCAACAGAGTGCGTGCCGAGCGAGCGTAGCGAGCGTGCTGCGGTAACGGCCGGCGAAGCGCTAGAATTGATTTGTATAATAACAATATAATTATTATAGTAGTTATTTTGATTCTATCAGTATTTTGTATTTATTGTTTTTGAATTCGACATTTTGAGAATTGGACATTTTGAGAATTTTAACATTTTGGGATTTGGACATTTTGACACCGTTGGACATTTTGACCCTGAACGACTTGAGTTTATGCCCGATCTAAATCCAGTGTAGTGAACCAAAGTCCCACCTGCTAACAACGCGAAAATCTCATTAGCTGTTGGCCTTGGATGCGTGTCTGACTCTGTAGCTTGATTTACAGTGCTACGATAATCACCGCACAATCGAATACTACCATTCTTCGTTGTACTGGATACTACTGGAGTTGCCCGGTAAGAATAGGGTTTAAAACACCCTCAGCGACCTTATTTATTATCAATTTCCTGTTCTACTCGCTCCCTTAAAGCATATGGAACTGGCCTGACCTTCAGAAATTTGCTTTTCGCCACTGATGATAGCTGTATGGCGTTCCCCGCGGTATGTACTCAGCCCGGGTAAAAAATGTCCGAATACTTTTGAATCAAATCTTGACACTGAGTATGCGATGAATCTGTGTTAGAAAGGGAGTTTATATTACAGTTGAGCCGTGTTTGCCGTGATGCCAATAGCGAAAAAACAGAATTTGAGCCGCTCAATATAATGACAAAAGTCTTCTGTTCCCGGTTGGTAGGTACCCATGGAATTTCACTGCTTTCACTTGTTCCATGTTTACACAATACTTTTACACGTAGATTCGTTACGACGTCGCCACTTTTATAATTAAAACTCACTTTTAATTAAAGCAAACATAGTTTTTAATGAGATTCAAATTGGCAGGTGCCACAGATACAAAAAACATCGTACATACATCTACCGTAACTCTTGAGAACTACGGAAACAATGTATGACTTTACAGTCACTTTACAGTCATATTTAAACATTGTTTTGTGTGGACTCCGCCACCTTAATTCAATTAAATTATTAAGCAATATATAGCCTTAAGACGTATATAACATATCGGAGAATTTCGAATATCTGGGACGTGTCTAGGTGGCTCTGTTAATCAGAGCATTCCCCCTGTAAGGGACTGGTCGCGGGTTCAAGTCGCGTCCTAGATGTTCTCTTTTTCCGATCTAAAATCTATTAAAAAGTCTACTTCCTATAGTGTAGTTTCCCTATACTTTAATTATAATAACAGAACTGACTGACTGATTCATTACGGCCGAGTCTCTGAGGCTACAAACATGAAATTTTGGTAGTTCAACCCTTCTCTAGTGGATGCCTATGATACAAAAATGTTGAAGGTATCCACTAAGGAAGGATTATTAATTTTCACTCCTAAGTGGGTAAAATTGAGGTTGCAAGTTTCTATGAAACTGACAGTTTTAAAGTTAGAGTTGTGAAATTTTGTAAATGTAGATGTAATATTTGTAAATGAAGACACTTAAGAGGCAAAGAACTACACTATTGCAACAAATTTTAAGAAAGGTTTTATTTTCAAACTGAATAGACATTTTTCTCTGTAGTCTGTTTGTATGTATTGTTACGCAGATAAATCTATTGTTTATCACACTGTATTGTTATCTTTATTACTATTGGTTTTTTAAATAAATAATCTAGATTACAATAAAAGATTTGAAAATGTCAATTGAATAACGGTATTCATTGCATGAAAATATTTACCTTCTCTTAATTACATCTCGTTCTTGGCGAGTTTGTGGAAACCGCAGCCACTTACTCAAGATAACATCAGAATTAAGAGCATCTGTGACTTCTCTTAGTGCCTTCGAAACTGATTGCTGAGACATCATTGTTCCTTGTGTTCCACTCACTAACCGTTGGTAACTGCCTGTGGCATAGAAAGAAAGGGCCACTAAAATCTAAAATTAAGACGCTTACAATAAAAACAAGACGACGCACATAAAAAATAAGTAATGCTTCTATTGTAATGAAAGCAATACAAACCTTGTACTTTGTTGAAATATCACTACGGCGAGTAGGTCGAGCCATGAGAGGTTCTAATTTCTTTAATAAAACGTCGAAAAGTTCCTTATTCACTATGTAATTCTGTCTAAACTTGTCGTCACCCATAGCAAACGCGTTGTCGGCATATCGCGCCATTCGTCGCAAATTACGCCTTTGTCTTACATCTAACGAGTGTGCATTATCCAAAATACTATAAATAAGTCCTAAACAAGCCATATTTCACTATAAAACCTTTAAAAATAATTGTAAAAACTAAAAGTCGATTCTCAGAAAGTTATATTTTTGTAACTGTGAAACTTCGATCTCAAACTCGATGCGGAGCTCGAAATGTCAACGTCAAAATCACGTTAAGAGTACCAAAAAAGTGCATTCATTCGACTTTACCCGATTTCATTTACTTCCAAAATTTGCCACCTAAGTCCATCAGTCTAATTCTGCGCTAGTGTTGCAGTCGCGAGTACCAAATGCCAGATTTCATTTCAATTTCGTGAATCGAGCGTCGAGAGTAAGCCTGCAGGTAGTCGTAACGTACCTTTTTTTTTTTTCGTGCGGAAATTCCTTCGGATACCCCCCCGCCGGCCTTTCAGTTATCACATAGCTATGAGCTAATATTATATCCCTGTGACAATTATATTAATTTGGCACAATCAAGTTGATTTGATGACTGCTTCTACTAGCACTGCTGCTACTGCTACTAGCAGAACTCTTCAACGGCTACTAGTAAACCCCTATTGTTGGGCCGTGCTCTACAATGTGCAACCAAATGTAGCCCATCATATAGGTGTTCACACAATGGTGCATAGCTCATTGCTACGCCACGACTCCTTTAGGCCCCAGACAAACAGAACGGACGCGCGTCCTAGACGTGTCTTTGTATCACCCCGCGCGGAGTGAGCGGAGGGCTAGGGGGTAGGCAGGGTGTTACAAAGACACGTCTAGGACGTGCGTCCGTTCTGTTTGACCGGGGCGCCTTAGTGTGCCAAAAACTGCAACATCCTGATTGCGCGCCACGATGGCCCATCGTGCGCCACTGTATACAGTGTATACAATGACGATGCCTTGCCGTGGCACATCACTCGTGGTTTCAGGGTACTGCAAATTTAGCTCAACTTACTTAAATTTTTGAGAATACTTCTAAATATATGACCTTGATTTTTATTTTTTTGATTTTTGATTGATTTTTATTGATTCCTATTTCTTCCACGTGTCGTATCAACTCGGGACGTTGAATATACGATTCAAGAACACGTGAATTCTTTATCGCGGCATTTACGGCGTCCGTGTTAAGGTTAGGTGTTAAGGTCAAGTACAAAGACAGGCTTATAATTAAATCAGTTATATAATTGAAGCGGTTCTTCATTTTAATAAAGTAGGCAGAGACAACAGCTGCTTCTTTTAAACACGCACTTTTGCTGATGTTATTGAACCTTACATTCATGCCCGCTGATTAATGTTGTCTTTTGCATGATGGTTTGGTGTTTTCTCGTGATTCTAATAGTAGGACTAATATGTTCCATTAGTAGAACAAATTAGTAAGGCCACGAGGAAAGACTTTTACTTTCAATTAATTAGGAAGTACTCGAAAAGTTTTTTTAAAATTTGTAATAGGCTCGCGTTTGACCACTAGCTCACCTGTTGGTAAGTAATGATGTGGTCGAACGTGGAGCACGCTTGCCTTTTTTTTTTTTTTTTTTTTTTTTCGTGCGGAAATCCCTTCGGATACCCCCCCGCCGGCCAGCGGGGGCGGTTATGTCGGGCTTGCACCGACTAAAACCGCACGCCGTCTCGGGTCTTCAGACGCCGGGGTGTAAGGTTACCCATAGAGCATATCCCTCGCACCCCGGCTGACCCTGGGCCATCTCACCACTAACAGCATCGCTCATCCTGTCTCCTCTGAAAGCAGAGGAGTACGGAGAGCGATGTGTTCCCGCCACGTTGGGTATTGGCCGACGATCAATGTCAACCCTATAAAGGGGTGAAGGGGAAGCCATTGACCGCCGCCCAGGGTGTACCGGCCGCTCCGATTCCGTTCCCCCCGGACGGCAGCGGGATCGGAATCGGAGCGACACTCGAGGAGGTTACCCAACACACACCCCTGGAGCACGCTTGCCTAGAAGTAACCTGTTCACTCTAGACTTAAAGACTCCCAGGTTATAGCTTTCCGGAAACACAGACTCAGGCAGGGCATTCCACTCTTTAGCAGTACGCATGATGAATGTATTGCTAATACGTTTTGTGCGTACGAGTGGAATATCCACGATGTATCCACTCTTTACTACATTTTTCCCTCGCACCCCGGCTGACCCTGGGCCATCTCCGGTTTATTCCTGGCGACTACCTGAAATACTTTGTGACTGTGTTTAGACTGTTGCTTGACAACAGTAATTTTGGCCGTTGCATGAATGGGCCGACTCGACCGGGAGGCACCACCCTCTCACAGAATATCGACGCCAAGTAACAGTATTTGAACTGTTGCGTTCCGTTTGGTGAGTGAGAGTGCCGGAGCCCAAACTCCTTTCCCATCCCCTCCCAAACTCCCTTCCCATCCCCTCCCAAACTCCTTTCCATCCCCTTTCCTTTACAGGGTCGGCAACGCGAGTGTGACACCACTGGTGTTGCACACGTCCATAGGCCGCGGTAACCGCTTCCCATCAGGTGGGCCGTGTGCTTGTCTGCCTTAGTGGTATAAAAAAAAACCTATCTATTAAATTGGAACCTCAACATAACTGGCGAATCGTGAGTGTATAATACACCTCTGGCTACCCCTTCGGGGATACAGGCTTGAAGTTATGTTGTGTTAAGTAGCAAAAGCAACTTGTATAGATAGACAGCCAGAATATTTTAAGGAATTGAATCAAACTACTGCTGCACTACACAAATCTAGAATTGAAATACTTAACACAAATTTTTACGATTTCTATCGCGATTTATTATGTGAACGTCGTGTAGTGTAAACTAGGTCTGCAAGGCGAATCGCTGCTTGCAATGTTGAGCTGAGTGAGACATCGTGATTTTAATTATTAAGAGCGATTTATTTATCATTAAAATCATTCATTCATCATCACTTTCATCAATAATTTGTTCAACTGAAAATTTTGAACAGTGATCATTCCTCCGTGGCAAGTTCGATTTTGAAAATTCTTTTTGAAAGTCACAACTCTGAACATGCTTTCTGAGCGTGTAAAGTTTGGTCACAGTGTCTCCAGCGGTTATTATGTAATTCCATCTGGAATTTTTTTAACGGTGATCATTCCTCTGTGGTAGCATTATTTTTAGGGATTTTCTTTAGAAAAGCCCTATTGCTATCGACTTGTCTCGTCGACGTCGTCGTTGCCAATTTTCTGTCACGGTTTTGGGTATGAAGGAGATGAGCTATCGCGTTGCTGTTTTCGGTAATAGATTCGTGCTGGGGTGAACCATTGCAAGATAAAGAAAAAAGATAAAAAAAGATAAAAGATAAAATAAAAGAAAATCCCTTGTATTCGGCTGAGCTCGTCTCAGGAATTTTTCTTCAACAACGTGTTATTTTATCTTCGCCTGGGATTACCAACCTGTATACTGTAACTAATTAACTAAAAACTACAAAACTCTTATACGTGGCATAGCAGTTTGTTGGTGGCTGATCGCTCGATCTTGACCAAATTTACCACGGTGAAAGTGTGGACACTGAGGAGTGTTTTGAAGCGAGATGGTTCATGACCGATGTACCATTGAGGAATAATCACCGAAAAACAGTATCATGAGCGCGCGGCCTTAGCTTATCGCGCGACCGTAGTAAGATGTCTTATTTTCAAGTAAGAGTCCTGCTCGCTCAGCTCAATTTATTTCAGTCGCTTCCTGCACTGAATTCCTAGTAATAAATACCCGTCTCCAAGTAGCACAGATCTTATATTATTTTATTGTCATTACAGCTATTCAGTTCTTTTAGAGATTTACTAACAGCACAAGTTTTTTTAAATCACGTGCGTTCATACATCTTTATATCACATCTCAAAGATATTGTATCTCTTAATCTTGGCACCTGGTACAGATAAGAATCTAAAATTGTCATACAGTACTTGATAATATATACAACGAGGAAAATGCAAGAAAAAATTACAGAAATGATACATGGTGTGTCATTACTGACATTATGATGTAAAAAGTGCCAAGTGCGAGCAAGTTGCTCATAAAAGGTTCCGTACCACAAATTAAATAATATCATCATAGGTGTCGTATCATCGTGTAATTCACGAATATTTCACGATCCTCTTCTTTTATTACTACTAGGCACGCGGCAGCGTATCAAGCCTAGTAGTCAATCCATTACCCTATCGCAGTCTACTGCTGGACAATGGACATAGGTCTCCCCCAATGTGCTCCATCATCATCATCATCATCATGTCAGCCAAACGACGCCCACTGCTGGGCATAGGCCTCCTCCAAGGATCTCCACAACGATCGGTCCTGCGCTGCCTGCATCCAGCGGCTTCCCGCGACCTTGGCTAGATTGTCGGTCCACCTTGTAGGGGGCCTGCCCACGGAACGTCGTCCGGTACGCGTTCGCCATTCGAGAACCTTTCCGCCCCAGCGGTCATCGGTTCTCCGCGCTATGTGTCCCGCCCACTGCCACTTCAATGCTCCATTACCTAGTAGTTTTTACATCTTTTTTAAATAGCATGTACAACATTAACGCATTTCCAATATGACAGATAGTAATCTTAGTAATATCACAGTGATAGGTGTCCCTTTTTTTTTTCGTGCGTAAATCCCTTCGGATTTAATTTAATTAAATCAAATCATAACCGCCCCCGCCGGCCGGCGGGGGCGGTTATGTCGGGCTTGAACCGTCTAAAACCGCACGCCGTCTCGGGTCTTCAGACGCCGGGGTGTAAGGTTGCCCATAGAGCATATCCCTCGCACCGCGATGATAGCGTGTCCCTATGCGAGTTGCGAAACCTATGGAACCCTAAAAATAAGTGGTTTGACAAGACTATTAGTTGCACGTATACGTATTACCCCACACTATATTATAAAATATTTGTTTAGCATCCTTAGAATGTTTTTTTCCCGCCGCCATTTTCTAACTCAATTTCTTTATATTACGCAATGTTCACTGTACACGGTCGATCTCATTCGCTGATTTATCCCCAAAAATGTTAAATTCTATTTTATTATTATAATTAACATGGATTTTTTAATTATTCCACTGCATATTCGCATAAAGTATTTACACTAATAGAGGCAGAATTTCACGCACTATTTATACATATAGCATTTATTAAAAGAAAAGTTTCCTTTCTATAAGAACTATTATGTCTACGCTGCCATAACGCCAGCTCCGAATGTCATTGAAAAGTCTTGTTTAATATCTCTGTTCCTACAAGAGCAATCGTTATGAAATTTTGCATAGCGGGAGAAGAATTAGAGCACTATTTTTGTGTGTAAACTCTGTTGCTTTACAATTAGCCGTTTTCGAGTACGGCCACGTGTACGCTAGCTTGATCGTGACGCCAGCGTACACAGTGAAAATGGTGTTTATTTCCTAGACTAAAAAGGAAGAGTTTTTTTTTATTTTTACACTAATTAGGCAGTATTTACACAGAGTTTAATGGCATAGTAACCAACACAATATAGCTCTTGTGTACGCTAACATAACGGACACGTTTTTTGGTCATATCTCCAGTTGCATTTAACTATCACTATTTAATTATATAAGGTGTCAAAAAATTAGGTCTCTGAATTTGGTGAGATGACTTGGTATCGACAAAATATGTATTTGAAACAAAAAAAAACGGGTAAAAACAAATATATATATATATAAAAAAAAACTAAAAATGAAAAAAAAAACACCACCAGCGAGCCCGTGACGCACGTGGTTGGCGTGCAGTTCTTCTCCTCGCAGTATTCTCCAAGCGGATGTGTGGGAAATACCTAAATCGCGACCTGCGTCACGTGTGCTCGTCGCGTCACGTGACGCTGGTCGCTGGTGGTGTTTTTTTTTTTCATTTTTAGATTTTTTTGTTTTAATGTTTTTTTTACCCGATATGTTTTTTTTGTTTCCAACACATATTTTGTCGATACCAAGTCGTCTCACCAAATTCAGAGACCTCATTTTGTGACACCTTATATAATAGTCTGGAATAACACATAGGCTACTTTTTATCCCTGAAATAGGTTCCCTTTGTTTTCGGCAACGGGATCAGATTTTTACACGGGCATTGTCGCGGGCAACTAAATCTTATTGGTAAAGTAATAGAACATATAACTAGACACAGTGTTACAGAAACTAGAACATAGACACAGTTTCAATCGTTCCAAAACAGGTTTGGCTTGTCTTAGCTAGATGACGCTGCAATTATGTGGTGTGTCCACGACAGTTAACGTGCTTTTTATCCGACTGCGCCAAAAAGAGGGTTATGTTTTTCGAGAGTGTATATGATGTATGTATAATTGTTTGGCACGCTCTGCAGCCTGAACGGCTCGATGGATTTTAGCTTCAGAAGTGCCGTTAGATTTGTATTTACTGAGAGTGCTACTGGGTATATCAAAATAAAAAAATGGTGGATTTTTGGCGCTAAAATGTTGTTAAAAAAATACCCCTCAAACTTATCGAGTAGTATATGAAAATGAAGATATTATTTGCAATTTTGCAGATTTGCAGATCATAAACCGAAAGATAATTAATGGGTCCCGCCTGCTATCACACTTGTTTCTGTCTTTTTAGGGCAATCGGATTTTTTGCTTTTTTATTAATAATTTTTATCATTTAGTTTATCATTACGCAGTCATTAAGCGTAGGTAGCTTAGTGGGATAAGGAGTTGACCCTACGATCGAAAGGTCCCGGGTTCGAATCCTGGTCAATACACTACCGACGTGAACCCACTCCTAACACAAGCAATTTAGCTTAGCTGGAGGGGTTAGGGGGAATATTAGTAAATTCGGTTACTAATATACTTTAAAAAAAAATAACGTCATCTCAGCGATGATTCCGGTTGCATCCGACGCTTTTACCTAGAAACCCGAAGTTAGCTTCCCCTTTCTGTCATTTATTTGACTTTTGTGCCTTCTGACTCCCGAGCCCGAGACGAAGGAAGGAGCCTACGCCAGAACCTCATCCGTCAATCAGCAGGTATTCCGGCTTGCAGGTGAAGATATCTTGAGCCCAACATGTAAATCTTGCGTCCCATTCATCCATTACGTAGTATTATTGTAGTTAACAAATAGTTAGCAACATTAGCTTGACCTTGAGCTTTAAAAATAATGACTAATAAATAGGTTGTTTATTATTCAACACTCGCACTTGGTAATAAATAAGTTTATTAACCCTAATACCCGTATTTATCATGTAGTTATTACGTAAGAGTATGTACTTATTAAGCAGTTTATTGCCAATATTAGCATTTGACCTACCGTACCCTGGCGTAGTAGGGTTAAGTACCTTTTTTTTTCATGCGGAAATCCCTTCGGATACCCCCGCCGCCCAGCGGGGGGTTATGTCGGGCTTGAACCGACTAAAACCGCACGCCGTCTCGGGTCTTAAGACGCCGGGGTGTAAGGTTGCCCATAGAGCATATCCCTCGCACCCCGACTGACCCTGGGCCATCTCCGGTTTCGAGATGGCCCCCTCAGGTTTGGGAACCACGGTGTCCCCGTCTTGCCCCGGTTTGGGGGAAGGGTTAAGTACCTTTTAGGTACTTGAAAATTATTTGTTAATGAGGTAAATAGCCTGCCAAGTTGTATGTCTGCTCTCGTCCTTATAATTAGGGAACGGCGCACTTGTAATTCTTACATACATTCTAGATTTAGACTTCATCTCCTCAGTCAATTCCTTCTTTGGCATGTCAGTTTTGACACAGTCCATATTTTCTTACATCCAGCTTAACTACATTCACACATTGAACCGTTCTAACAACATTACTCTCATCTATTCTCATAACATCGCTCGCTTCTCAAACTCTCATTCACTAGTGCAACTTTCAAACTTCCTTGCATCCACCATGCATCCACCTTGACCTCGCATTTTCGCTACATGCAGTCGTCTTTCATATGTCGAGGTCAAACATGACGATTAATACAAGATGGATTGTTTAGCTCCTTCTGTGTATTAAAACCGAATTCTGATCCTGTTCCCGCAACCCATGGGATCCTATTCCAGGGATAAAAAGTAGCTTATGGGTTATCCCAGACTACGAAACTATACCTGTAACACATTTCAACCAGATCTGTTCAGCCATTTGAGCATGATTGAGTAACAAACATCCAAACATCTTCACAAAGTGTTACATTTTTTATAATATTCGTACTATAGTAGGGCTGGGCGTTATACTTAGCGGCAATAGTAAAAATTCACACTGTCAAAATTCAGCTGTCGAACTGAGAGTCAGAGTGAGTAATATAGCGGCTTGACGACCTCCGTGGTGCGGCGGTACAGCGTTCGTTCGACTGCTACGTCAGAGGTCGCGGGTTCGACCCCGCTCACTGCAAATATTTACATCTAATACATGAATAATGTCTGTTTGCATTAGTCTGTATTACATCTGTGTTAACAAAAAAAAAATGGTCTTTGTGTATGTTTATTCTAGAACCCATAACACAAACTAGTTAAGCTGTGTGTACTTTGGTTAAGATAGCGCTGTGTAGAATGTCGTAGAATATTTATTATTATTATTATATTATTTATAAGGATGTTGGTGTTTGGAGTTGTTTGCCATCCTAAAACAAAAATCGACCTCGTCTAGAATTTGCGGGCTAGTCTCTCGGTCAATGCCAATGTCATGTCGACAAGGGCGCACATTATCAACAAATTTAATTTCGTCCATTTAATTTTTGTTGTGTAAATACTACATTGTCACGCAATAACCAAGGTTAACAGGACCTTCAAGTCTATATTTATGAGCTGATAGTTATGATAACGATAATGATAACAAATAATAATTTATCTAGTTAATTGTAACAGATCCGTATCGTTCCCACCACCAGGTGGGAGCGATACGGATCTGTGATTAGCAGAGAAATTATTTTCTCATAATCATAATTAGTTTGCTTGAATGCGATAAACATTGGTGGTGGATTATAAGTCCAACACATATTTGATTTATGACAGTTATTTTTCGTGTGGAAACCCCCACAGGCTTCCCCTCACCGGTGCCAGCGATGAGGTGGGTATGACGGAATCGAACCAACTAAAACCGACAAAGCGTCCATTGCAGGGCACCCCGGTCACGCCCTGAAAAGGATAACACGAAGGTTCCCGGCGGACCTCGGACATCGCGTCCTCGCCTTTGGGGTCGAGTTTGATCCCGCATCGATGAGTTTAAAGGCGTGTGTAGAGGACACACACACGACACGCCTCCGTCTTGGACCGCTTCTGTAAGGACGGCGAGTCGGCCTTCTGCCGTCCTCAGGCCCCGATCATGGAGGTCGATAGTCCGGAGCGTAGAAAAGTCTGCGGCGACCTCGTCGCACACTGCAGAACAGGGTTCTCTCCCGCTCCCGCCGTTGATTTATGGCATATAAATATCCATACAAATTATTAAGATTTCAAAGGTTAAAAATGTAATAGGTACATGCGTAAAAGTCAGAATTCCTGGAGAAGACGTAACGTACTAGTCATATCTCTATCAGCAAGCCAGTCATCATAGACACTGGTGCCCGCTTACTATCAGGTTACCTGTGTGCAAGAAAAAAAAACGTGTGTGAACAATTCTACCAATATTATACCTAAATGTAAAGGAAGGGTGGATATTGGTTATTCTTTCACGCAAAAACGGCTGAACCGATATAATGCGGGAGCGTAGCTTGCTAGCCTTCTACTCAGATACTGAATATTAAATACTGATTTGACACATATATGTAAAAAATGTACTTTTTATTTTGAGAAAGATTAGGGAGAATGACCAATCTGCGCAATTCGGGTTATGATAGGAACGAGACGTCGGGTCAGGTTAGGAAGAGGGTTACGTTCGGAACAAATTTTTTTTTTTTTTAAGTTTCTAACCTAACCTGCGACCGGGTCAGGTTTTCGGGTCAGGTTCGGAATAATCAGTAATTTCTTTAAATGTTAAATACAAGTCTTATGTCATTTATTTGTGAAAACAAATTTTGTCTCTCTATTGTTTGCGCAGCATAATATATTTTTTCATTAATATTATTTTCGTAATTTGAATTATTCATAAATTGAGCCATTGTTATTACTTGGCCTTACGATTCGAAGTCAGCATTGTTTCATTTGTAACTTGCGGACGTTTTAAGGAGAGGCCGCCACCCATGTGCGTGGTATGAAAAAAAAAATGAAAGTAGAAAAAGCGAAAGGCGTATGCCAGGATCGTAGCGAGTGGAAAGATGTTGTCTCTGCCTACCCCAATGGGAAAGAGGCATGACGTTATGAATGTATGTTCATACCAGACTTCATCAGAGTGCCGAATTATTCCCGTGGCTTTCACGCGCCGTCTTCGGCCCCGATTGCGGAATAAATTCGTTGAATGGTACCAATTGCCTTTAATTTCGGATGAAGGTACAGTCAACGATAGAAGTCGCTTAACAAATTCTAATCTATTTATCACCTTAGGTCTGAACCCTTTCATAAAACAATAAATAAAACGAATAATATTAACTTTGTCCTGTGGGGATTATAAAACTACTTAAACATTCACTAATGGTTCATGTACGTAATAGTAGATTGTTACACAAAGTCAGCCATTTCACCCGAGATATTCGAGGGTGAAATGGTGACATTCACCCGAGGTAAACACTCTACTTTTCATTTCGACTATGTGAGGAAATTAAAATACTACACACATTTAGTGAAACAGGTATATTGATTATCAGTTAAAATTTAAAGTAAAATTAGAACAATTTGAAAATGGATAATTAACAACAGCTTTTGTCTGTTCTTCAATCTCATCAGGAGGTAAATTAATATCCATGTCACTGGAATCACTTTCCGAAACATTTTTAACCACAATTAACACAAGGCATTTATTTATATTGAATCTCGTTTTCCCGTTAATCATTTAGCAAACTTAAATTGTTTCTTTTTAATTTAAAAAAAAAAGTTATAATTCACGTACATACTGCCAACATTAGAAAAGTTTTGAAAATTGAATTTATTGGTTACATTGTAATCGAGTATCTAGGCGGCCATATAAAAAAAAGCGTCATGATATCAAGGCCATAATGCCTTGATATCATGGCGTAACTTAATTATCATGGCAAACCCTAAAATTAAAAAAAAAACTATTCCGCCCTAGGGATGAAATAAGCCACTTTGAAATGGCACTTGTCCTGACAATTACCCGAGCCTTTCGAGGTTCAAGGTTAGCAACAGTTTTTTGCCAAGCGGAATTGGTCCCACTGTTGAGTAACCGAAATTACTAGTATTCCCGTTAACCTGTGTATATGACTTGTGTAAGGAGTGGGTAATGGCTAAAGTTCGAACCTAGGATCTCTCGATCTTAACGTCGACCCCTAAACCAATAAATTACCGACGATATCTCCAATCTTTTCACAAATTTAACACTCAATACGTACCAAGTATGCATCAATGTTTTATTTTGTTTATATCTTATACGAAGGGAACCCTTCGTGTGCGAGGTCGACGCGCAATTGATCGGCGTTTAGATCTTTCCTATGCGACAAAATGTGAATTACACTTTGTTGTTTGACTACCTGCTGCCCGCGGCAAGTAAGTAAGAAGCGGCCGAACTTCAATATTCTATTTAATTTATTTTAATTTATATGCGGCATAGCCGTTTGTTGGTGGCTGAACTCCTCCGTAACCACTCGCGCGATCTTGACCAAATTTACCACATTGATAGTGTGGACACTAAGGAGTGTTTTGAAGCGAGATGCTTCATTTCCGATGTACCATTGAGGAATAATCACCGAAAAACAGTTTCACGAGCGCGCGACCGTAGTACGATGTCTTATTTTCAAGTAAGAGTCCTGCTCGCTCATCTCGATTTATGTCAGTCGCACCCTGCACTGAATTCCTAGTTTCAATTTAATTTCAATTTATTTCAATTTTCCGTGATCGCCATCTGACCTCCACAACCCATTGACGATACTGAAGTTCTGTTCTATGCAACTACTCGTAACGACTGCCTTAGTTGCCATATGGCAACCTTGACATAACGTGCGCTCCGAGACACGGAGAGGTCTCAACGTGTTAAGAAAGGTCGCCCCATCCTAAGACTTGCCTATCTATTACCTATCTAGGAATGGTTTTTAGGGATTTTCTTTAGAAAAGCCCTATTGCTAAGGAGTTGTCGTCGACGTCGTCGTCGTTGCCAATTTTCTGTCACGGTTTTGGGTATGAAGGAGATGAGCTATCGAGTTGCTGTTTTCGGTAATAGATTCGTGCTGGGGTGATCCTGCAAGATAAAAAAAAATCGCAACAAAAAAAAAACGCAAAATCGAAAATCCCTTGTATTCGGCTGAGCTCGTCTCAGGAATTCAACTTGTTCCTCATATTAAGCGTATGATCCAAGATGACAAGGTATCTCTGCCTACCACGTCAAGCGTAGAAAAACCTATTATTCAGATCAGATATTTGGTTTGCGCCAGTGATATCTGCAACGGATTATGTTGACGTTTTAAATTGAATGATAGATTCCAATGTATTCAGCCCGCTCGGTAGAATGGCGGTGGATTCAGATCGTCAATAAACGGAATGTTTTCCTTTTGAATAATTCTACTGAATACTCAATAGATACAAACACAAATATTATTTTTTATTTCAGAATTGCTAAGTTGAAATATGCTGGTGTTAGGTTAGGTTAGGTTAGCAGGAGTGGTAGAGTCAAGCAGCAGTCATTTTGGCCGTTGCATGAGTGGGCCGACTCGACCGGGGAAGCACCCCCTCACAGAATATCGACGCCAAGTAACAGTATTTGAACTGTTGCGTTCCGTTTGGTGAGTGAGAGTGCCGGAGCCCAAACTCCTTTCCCATCCCCCCCCAAACTCCTTTCCCACCCCACCCCTCAACACCTTTCCCATCCCCTCCCAAACTCCTTTCCCATCCCCTTTCGTTTACAGGGTCGGCAGCGCGAGTGTGACGCCACTGGTGTTGCACACGTCCATAGGCCGCGGTAACCGCTTCCCATCAGGTGGGCAGTGTGCTTGTCTGCCACCTTAGTGGTATAAAAAAAAAGGTTAGGTTAGCAGAATTGCTCAGTTGAAATATGCTGGTGTTTGCAACAAATACAATCTTCTGAATATGTAGCGACAATACTGGTTTTATTGCGGCAAATGGAATATTCTGTTGGTGTTAACAATGTAACTGAATTCCTCTTTCTGTCTGCCAATTTTATTGCACATTAGCTGATGCTCGCGGCTCCGCCCGCGCGGAGGTCGTTCATTATCGTTTTTTCATTATAGTTTCGGTTCTACTTATCCAATTACAATCAAACGTACGGCAGTTTTTAAGTCTGATCAGGACCTTTGTAATAGAAAATAAACCATTGAACTAAAACTTTTTTTTAACGGATTCTATCGCGATTTATTTTATATTTTACAATGATCCCGACGTTTCGGTTGCTTCTCAGCAGCCATGGTCACAGGGAGAATCCTTTAATATGTGTGAGATTCGCGTAAACTTCCGACAATATCATGTAGCTTTTGCGGAAATCCATCGGATAATCTAACATTAAATTATTTGATAATAACGCGATATGGTGTCATTAATTGTAATTACCTTAATGACGTAATAACTAATTTGAACTGACTGTCAACTAACCTATTAATCAAGGAGCAATATAACCTGTATGTACATACAAAAAAAAAGTATATAAGTATGTTTATCCGCATTCTGGAACCCATAACACAAGCTAGTTAAACTATGCTAACTTTGGAACTAGAAAGCGTTGTGTAGAATGTCGTTGAATATTTATTTCTTATTCCTATTTCGAATTATAATTTTCATATTGATTTCTATTTACTGTGCTTCTATCTACACTGGGTACTAGACGAGCTGTTTAGAACAAAAATTGTGGCAGTTTTCCGGGGTGAGGCTGAAAAGGAGGTTCAGGTTGAAATTCAAATTTAGAACGGGGCCCAGAGATCAGATAAATGGGTTAATAAATTTTGACACCTATCTGTATACTTACAGCGCACTTTTTTGTAATGTGGCGCATTGGTTGCTGCTCAAGTAGAGGTCTTAAATCGGTACCACATTCTTTGTTTCGGTTATGTCGGGCTTGAACCGACTAAAACCGCACGCCGTCTCGGGTCTTCAGACGCCGGGGTGTAAGTTTGCCCATAGAGCATATCCCTCGCACCCCGACTGACCCTGGGCCATCTCCGGTATCGAGATGGCCCCCTCGGGTTTACAATCTGTGTGCCTCGTTGTTACTATAATGAGATTAAAGATAATAAAATGATAAATTGTCATTGCTAAAAATAATAAGCATACAATAAGTTGTAAAAAAAAGAAAATCAATTAAAATTGTATGTACACAAATTGTATTTCTGATTCGTGTTTTTAAAGTCCTTGGTGTACAAAAAAGATATTATGTTATTAGTATTTTGTATAATTTGTCCCAACAAACTAGTGGGGCGGAAATCACACAGTGATTGTCAAACTTCGGGCCAAACTTAGATATTTTTGTTACAGTATTTTATTCAAAATTACAGACCTTAGGCTTTATGCATATTATTCGACGCGTCTTTATATATTGAGCAATAAATATTTCAGTTTCTTTCAGAGTCTGGTTGTTTTATGTAAATATTCAATATACGTATTGTCATTGTCACTCAAATGTCAAAGTCAAATACGCGTTACTCTGATAACTCGAAAGAAACTCACTTGTAAAAGATTTTAGGGACAATTTGTATGGTAGGTACCCGAAACCTTGAACGTACAAACCCCAAAATCTAATCAGTTCTTCCCATTAACCAAACAAGATGATTGGCGAAAGAATTTTTTAAATCGGATAAGTGGTTCTTGAGTTATTGCCTAAACAGACAAGACATCCAGACCAACAGCCAGACCGACACAAAATTTTTTTTTGCTTAATTAGACTTAGTATCCTGTGAAACGTCGAGAAAAGTGATAAAAAGTGGGTGTAAGATTTTGATTTTTTTGCGTGATTTTAAGATTTCGGTGTCCACCTGGTTGGTGGCCCGAAGTAATAAATGTTGTCACAATCAACTTTTCATTAAAACTTACATCCTAGAACTTAAAGTCCAGAAATGGCATGCTTTGCCCGCGTATGTTTCCTTCTTACAATCCAGGGTACTACAAGCGTGGCGTGAAAAAGCATCTTTTGAGGCCGTCAAGGTAGGGGCTACCATTTTAGGATCGTCAGCATCTGGGATGGTGGCCCATATCTTCTGGACTTCACCCTAGCTTCTCACCATCCAGCGGGGTGCAGTCAATTGACGGAACGAATATAAAAAAAGAAAAAATATTCATTCACTAGTTAATGAGTTAAAACATTTTTACAGTAACAATTCGAACAAGTTTTTTTTTAATCGTGTGAATGTTAAAAGTTCGTATTTTGAGTGGCAATTTTTTATTATATATTCAAATGGCTTAGATGAAGATGATGACCTACAGCTAAAACCTTAATAAAATGAATTGATTCCTCTTACTCGTGTTTCTAATTTATCTCGAGTAAGGAACCCTATTCCGTGGATACAACAGTACCTACAATAAATTCGAGCATTTATTACACAAACGACTTAGGCACGATTCTCCTTGCCAGTTCTTAGTTATCAGAACAAAATCTCTCCGCAGGGAAGATTTAATATATCCACCTCAAATTTAATTTCTCCACGGAGTAGAGAGGATTTTGTTCATTTATTGTGCAGATAACCATTTCAGATAGGTATTTCTTGGAGAATAGCTTTTGTCTGCGTCTTCTTTCGAGTGGATGGCAGTTGCCGCGGTCGCAGTCCGTCTTCCGGACTATTTCATAGGTTAAGTCCACGACAAGATGATGATGAATACGCATCTCAGACCACCTCCACAACCCCTCCAAGGATTGACACATACTTTGACCTTTACAGTTTCTGTAGCGTAACGATACAGTGTAAATTCATTAATTAAATGTGCGACACACCACGGTTCGTTTACCTGGCCATCATGTGTCAGAGTTTAAAAATAAATACATAATTGATTTGAATAGCTTAGGGAAGAAAAAACAATTGCTTGGAGCTGGATTCGGCTGTGCGGCTGACAGCGGGCGACTTGACGCGCCGCCCGGGTCCGCCGGCCGAAGAGAAGAAATAAGTGTATTAAATTTAGGCTCAGTCCTTGAGCGGAGTTCGCGATTCCCTAGTTCGTTTAAATATAAATATATACGCGTAAAAACCCCCCTAAACCCGATATAGGAAGCTTTGTTGAATTAATAAATAAATGAGATATATCTATCTTTCCTTGTGTTTATCTTTTATCAACACGAGATATTGTGGCGTCCAACCCCCGGACGCTACAAACTCAATTTAGTTAAGCGGATTTTCACTGCTGCAATTAAAAACGTATAGTTACTACAACATATATTAGATACAATTCGACTACTAATATTATTTAAATACTAGGCTATCGCGTGACTGAAAATTTTGTCTACATCACCACTCCTTGTTAGATATCTGGGTAACCTTACACCCCGGCGTCTGAAGACCCGAGACGGCGTGCGGTTTTAGTCAGTGCAAGCCCGACATAACCGCCCCCGCTGGCCGGCGGGGGGGGGTATCCGAAGGGATTTCCGCACGATAAAAAAAAAAAAAAAAAAAGGTACCACGACGTGGACTCTTCTATGTAAAATACAGAATTGATTACATATAACTACTAACGTCGCATTCCAATTAATATTCCCGTTCTCCAAAAGCTTATTGAGGGCGTTTCTATACTTTAGGGCTACAATTAATCGTTATTTTGAACTTCGAAATTCACTATTACAGTCCCGAAAATATGTGTAGTAAAAACTTCATAACAAAACCCAAAATGTATTTCATGCAAAAAGGGTTGACGCGAGGGAGGAAAGAGATGCTTGTATTATTTAGATTCTGTATTCATAATAGTATTCTAATTTTATTTAAACTTTCAGCCGAACGCTCGTTCAATGTAAAGCTTTGGCAATACAATACGTAAATCAGCGGCGAATTAATGTTCTACTCGAGACAGCTACTTTTCGTTCTTACTCTATTTAGGTAACAGAAACTGTTACCTAAATAGAGTAAGAACGAAAAGTTATTGGGCTGGAGAAGAACTGCCTACAGTCTAGAGAATTAACGCTGTCAAAGTATTGGGAGAGATGGAAATGACTTGAAAATTATTAGCAACGGATATTTCAATGCCAATAAAGGAGGAATGGTATTGATAGAACTGTTTCCAATATTTTTTAGATGATAATGATGAGGAAATCGATTGCAAAACAGGGGTGAAAACCTGAACTGTCTTGTTTTTGCTTAGAGTAACCAATTCTTGTAGTAAAATAAATTATACAAGTATCTAACATATAAATTGTGCGAATGGGACATAGTACGAATAAGACATTCTGCGTCAACGGGACTTTTGCTAATGGGACATTCGGGGTCAGATCCATAATTTAACAATTAAAATAAAAAGTAGACGATGTAACACACTCAACATGAAAATAGACAGAAAGACACCGTGTTTACTTGCATGCTTGTAGGCTGCCTAAGTCTGAGTCTTTAAACATATCCGGTATTTTACGACCAGTAAAGTTACGACTATACACAATACCGGTTTCGTACTCGCCATGCCTATATTAGGTCAATACTCCACTGATTACGTAAAGATAGCTTCCTCGTCCACTTGTCAGATATGAGAAACGGGGTCAACCGTACAAACAGACAGCATTTTTACGGCGAATTACATCAGTGTTAGTGGAACCATTGCCCAGACGATCAGTTGTTGAAAATAGAAAGTGTTGGGTTGTGTAATCTAGAAAATTATGCGTCGAGAACCATGCCATGAGTACGCATCGAATACTAGGCTTTGATTAACCCCGTTCCGCGTGTTGTGTTAACTAAGAACAGCACTAGCGATATTTGTTGCATACTGTAGCAAATACGGTTGTATGGGACCTCACCAAGATATTCAGGGTCCATTACATCCCCACCTTCAAACCGGTACACGTACACCTTCTGGCTGACGGACGAGGCTCTGGCGCAGGCTTTCGGAATTGTGGGAGTTCGGCTCGGTATCTCTAGTAGGTTTTCATGTGTGTTGACACACATGAAAACTCCATAGGTACAACTTCACCAGGGCAATAAATAAAATATATATTCTAGGCCTAGGACATTTGGGTGTATTTGGGGCGCCGCTTATATCTAACCTCGCCTGCAAGTCAGCACAACTGCTGATTGATGGACGATGCTCTGGAGCAGGCTTTCACACCCTTAAAGGCCAAAACAAACCAATAGAGGGAGAAGCTGGAGAGCGGTTCCCGGGCTCAAAAGTGCGAGCTTTAGATGCGACTTTTATTGGTGCTCGGATGAAGTACAAGCATAGCACCATCTAGACCCAACTAAGCATAACTTGTAATATGGTTTCTAGATTCTAGAAAACCATACCCAGGGCTTCAGTAATTTAGGAGGGAAATACCGCAAACCTGGCAGACCTTGGCCGCCTATGATGAAAGCGGTCTCGTCGCGGACTGCCCTCGTAGTGTTCACAACGCGCCCGCCGCCCGCGAAACACGTCTAGCTTACAGTAGTCTAACCTGCTTTGGACTTTTATTGGTTCAAGGATGGTCAATGATATAATATAACGTTTTCTAAACTGCGTCAAAGCATAGTTATAATAATTTTGCGTTAAGGGTTTCTTCAAAATTTTTAAGCTTTTTAAAATTTTAAAACGTGCTTAATTTTCCACTGTGTTTCCCGAAATATATAACCTGAGAATCTTCAAGTCTAAGGTGAATAGGTTGCTTGTAGGCAAGCGTGTTCCATAGTCGATCACATCATGACTTGCTAACAGATGAGGTAGTGTTCAAACAGGGGCCTAAAAACTACTATCATTAATGCGAAAGTTTGTGTGTTTGTGTGTAAGTTTGTGTTACCCAGCCCAGAGAAGAAAGCCTGCGGCATAGCGTCGTCCGTCAATCAGCAGGCGAGGTTCTCTTGAACCCAGAATGTCTGGCTCCCCATACACCTCACCGAATTTAGTCCTGAATTGCTTCTCCATTACATACATAGGACATATAAACGACATATTTTTTTCCGTTTGCGTGACAGATTCTGCCCTCTAAACACGCAATGGTTATCTACCGTGTAGGTATAACGTTCAATGTTTTGCATGGCGCATTACATACGATAATGATCGACTATCGCGTTTACACTAATCATATTGCACATGCGCTTCAAGCACATATGCATATTATGATTGATTGAATAGAATGAAAAAACACGCACGCAAGTATATAAGCATGTGTATCTAAATGCAGCACTTACACATGCTTACTTGTATGTGCGTGCGTTTTTTGGTTTAATGTGTAGTCCATTGATGTCTATATTACTAAAGTAACATTCATTCTATCAATTTGAGTGTGGAATGCAGCCCAAAAATTAAAGCCAAGTTAGTTATAATTACATATAAGACATGAATATGTTGATAAGTCAAAAAAGCATACTTACACATGCTAATGTGTAGTCCATTGAAATCTATATATTTATAATTATATTTATAATTATTATATTATATATTTTTAAATAATACTGTAATACATATTTAAAACTATTATTATTGAATATAATAGTTTTCGTGTGTAATTTCAGATAGCAGATTATCAATATTATTATTCAACTTGTTTTATACAGTTCAAAATTTCTTGCAAATCGACTTAAGTTTTTCACGCATTGTACGGAATTAAACTTTAGTATTGTTTTGTAGGAGAGGAAGACCTAAAAGGAGATGTCTGGAAATAAACTTATCAATAGATAGCACTGCCCAAACTTTAAACGAGTGAAGTCGCGTACAAAAGTTAGTAATAAAATATTGATGTATCCACTTCCAACGCAAACACTCATAGCTGCGTAACGTTTTACTGTAATGATGTTTACAAATAAAACAATTTTACTAATAGTCTTTGAATGGTTTATTCCCATTCATTACAGTAATAAATGTACGCAAATAACACCAATATGTTAGACATAGAGTAAATTAATACATCCAAAATAGATCTTGAAATTATTCATGTCATTAGACCTTTTGTGACATGCCATTTCTAATAGATGGCGTTAGGGTAGTATTACCCTAACGCCATCTATTAGAAATAGCATGTCACCTGACTGTAATTTCACATAAACACAAAAAATAATTCACAGTGTTAGCTTTTAACAAAATGGAATATGAATTTGACCGCTAAAGGAGTAAAATAAAGATTGACCAGGTTATATGGAAATCCGTTGTATCGAAGATATAAACATTAATTGGCATTTTTTTTATTCTTCCCCTGAGGGGGTTAAATTAAAAGATGGGTTCGCCAGTTTTAATGGAAGGAAAATGTATTTCAATATTAAATCCAATGAAACTTCGTAAGGATGTTTAAGTAGGTTCATGGAGGACCCGGGTCTAATTGTGAATCTAAACCCTACGGGGCGAAACCCTCAAGGTGCAGCAGCAATCGGGTTATAGAATTTTTTCATAGAATTAATCCCGTTGGTTAGGAGAAAGTTAGGTTTGGGTGTACAAACAAAATTATTATCTATCATCTCCTTCGCAATCCCGGTTGCATCCAATGCTTGCACTTTGTAGTCTAGAGTCCGCTCTCCAACGTGGCTTTTACGAGAACAACTACCGTCTGACCCCCCATCAAAGGAAAATCTGCGCTAGAGCCTCGTACATACAACTCACTAGCTGTCCCTCGCGGCTTCGCCCGCAACATACCTCGATCGCCCGTGGCACCTTTTTTTTTTTTTTTATATGTGCGGAAATCCCTTCGGATACCCCCCCGCCGGCCAGTGGGGGTGGTTATGTCGGGCTTGAACCGACTAAAACTGCACGCCGTCTCATCTCGTCTACAGACGCCGGGGTATAAGGTTACCCATAGAGCATATCCCTCGCACCCCGACTGACCCTCCCTGTGCCATTCGCAGTGTCCTCTCTGATAACAGCAGAGGGGTACCTGGAGCGACCTCCCCCGCGGGCATTGAAGGCCCGCCATACCCCGACCCCCTCGTGCAATGGGGTCAGCTGGCCCTGAAAAGGGCCGATTGGTCAGACTTGGCCGTTGACGTTGACGCCAGCTACTCCAGAGGAGCAATCAATGATGCATCATCGCCCACGTTGGCCAGGGTGCACCAAACTTGGAGGTGATCCAACCAGTCGCACCCCCGCCCGTGGCACCTATTTAACCCATAGCTTACATGCATTGGTTTTACAATAATGTATGAAAATTTACCCGATTTATGGACATATATCATTAATGCTCCCCTGGATAAGAGCGTGATGATAGTTAGCTTATAACCTTCCTCGCTATACAGGCTATCAAACACAAAAAAAAAACTATTCGAACCAGTATTTCATGAGGTTTAGCGCGTTCAACCAAACAAAAAACAAACAAACTCATCAGTTTTAAAATATTGTTAGTTTAGATAATTATCTCGAACAATATTTGACATAACATTTATTTCAATTTCAGTTTCATCGAACAAGATAAAGTGTCCGGTTTTTGGACATGGATGTTCGTCCTCTCGAAGTTGCCGGAGCTTGGCGACACGGTGTTCATCGTGCTACGCAAGAAGCCACTGATCTTCTTGCACTGGTATCACCATATAACTGTCCTGTTATACACCTGGTACTCTTTCACGGAGTACACATCCTCAGCGCGCTGGTTCGTCGTAATGAACTACTGTGTGCATAGGTAAGTTTAAAATTACTATTATTACCGAGACGGCGTGTGGTTTTAGTCGGTTCGAGTCCGACATAACCTTCCCCGCTGCCCGGCGGGAGAGTATCCGAGGGGATTTCCGTACAGAAAAAATAAAGTAGTCACTTGTCGTACATTTATTTAGCTATCTTGGGCTCTTATCTTAGCTCTAATGCCGGAGTTAAAGGTGGCCCATAAGGCAATTCCCTCTTACCGCGACTGAACCTGGGCCATCTATGGCTTTGATACGGCCCCCTGGAGTACTATTTTTGTATTGTAAATCGGCAAAGGCAATATCCAGGATGGGACTAGAACCTGCAAACAGTCCCTTTCTAGGGGGAATATTACGTTTATACTGTAAAAAGTAATACTACGAATATTAACGGCAATGAAATGTTTCCGTTAGTTCGTAAGAATTTCGGTAGATGGCACTAGCGTCGCGTCGCCCCAGGACGTATGTACAGGAGAACTTACTTCGAATGTCCAAGACGTGTCCAGGTGGCTCAGTTCGTCAGTGTTGAGTATGCCGTATGAAATGGCTGGTCACGGGTCAAGTCACGTTCTGGATGTTGAATTTTTCCGATTTTAATTTATTGGAAAAGTTGACATTCTTATTACTTCAAAATCCAAAATCAATGCAAAAATGCCTCTCATGCGATGGTACACGTTCAATTAAACTTATTTTTATCCTTCTGTAAAGTCTGTTAGAGACAATAAAAAGTTAGTTTCGTTTGTATAACCCTGACACAGTTGTTTTCCATCGTATTGAAAACTTTCAATATTGACTGTGTTTGGTACATTTACTGTGTGATTCACTGAAGCTCTTCGGGGAATGGGATAGGATTGTCAACACGCGAGTGATTGCTTCCATTGCCTTTCCTTCGGACCCTAAGCTCTTTAGCTAGTATTTACTAGCTAGTGGCGATAAAGCGTCGATAGCTCGATGGTTAAGGAGTCGGGTTTAAGATCGAGAGGTCGGGGTCGAATCCTGTCCATTAAACTACGTGAACCCACTCCAAACACAAGCAATTTAGCATAGCTGGAAAGGTTAGCGGAAATACTAGTAATTTCGTTTACTAGTACTTTAAAAAAAAATAGCTTATACTACACAGAAGGCGGATCACTGGCCCATGGGAACTTGCAACACCACAAGAGTTTGTCGTAGCCAACGACAGAAGGGAAGAGACATCGGAGGTACAGCCTCCGACATTCTGACAAACTGTGTAAAATTCAACATACTGAATCCGGAATATTCAGCAAGTCTGGCCAAGTACCGTTCTCCGATCGCAGTTGTCAGACCGTAGTATCAAATGATGTTGTCGGCAGAAACATGTCTACTAACAACATATGATAAGACTACGAATATGACAGTAGATGTGAATATATCCCTTGAATCAATACATTTACCATCTTTCCATCTCTCTCTGTCTCTCTCTAACTATCTCTTCGCTATGTTCGTGTAATTCCTCTCTATCCGCAGCCAAGCGGAACAGTTGTTTAACGGAGGCAATATTGGTCCATTCTCAGATGCTCCACAACCACGAAATTTTCAGCCCGACGCGTCTCTACCCCTTCACTTTGCCCATCATAATCGAAGTAGCTGCCTGAACACGAGATTGAGATACTCTATTTTTGGATTACGATGGTCGACATCATTTTCCTTGCCATGCTTAAACACAACTTTCTAAACTCAAAACCACCACTAACAGTTACGCACATAATCTATTTAATTAATCGATTACTAACACAGTACATACATTACTTTTAAATCGAATTCTGACATATCAGATTATATGTCAGTTTGAATGTGCATATCATTAAAAGACAAAAGGAGTGTGCAGTTCTTGACTGGGTAGTGCTAGTTGCCATGTGAAATATCGGTTCGTCACACGACCTGCGTATATCGTACACGACTCGATTTATTAGCGAAGGCAGCGACATTCTGCTGCGTTCCAATAAGGCTGATAGTATCTCAATTCAACTATGCGAATGTAGTTCAATCTCTCTCTATTTCTTTGTTAAAAAAGACTATCGGACTTCACCGTCATTGGTTACCTTTAAATCTTGGCAGCCCGGGGTTCGCTCTCCTGCACCTCCTTTTAACGGGTTTTACCTTTAAATCTTTGCAGCCCGGGGTTCGCTCTCCTGCACCTCCTTTTAACGGTTTTTACCTTTAAATCTTTGCAGCCCGGGGTTCGCTCTCCTGCACCTCCTTTTAACGGTTTTTACCTTTAAATCTTGGCAGCCCGGGGTTCGCTCTCCTGCACCTCCTTTTAATGGTTTTCTTTTTACTTTCATGGTTACCATACAAATTTCTATGGCAGTCGTTACGGGTAGTTTGAGCTCTTAGAAGCTCGACAACCCGGTCTAACCACAGAACTTCGATATCGCCAGTGTGGTGTGGCAATCAGATGGCAGTAGCTTCACGATGTTGGGAAAAGGCTCTCAGGATGATGCGAGAGTTTAGCGAGACTGGTTTTCATATGGGGTTTAAGGACCCTTCCTCTTAATTTTTTTATTCCGTCCGCATGTAAATAGTACTGCCTGATGTTCGACCAGATGAGATTGATGAGGACGTTGTAAGGAACGTTAATTGCCACTACCGGCAACTTGTTTCGCAGAATCCTCAGTGTTAAGTTGCAGCAAATTGTTCTATTCATAGCGTAAACAATTGCGCTCGGTGTTCATACCTATTGTCATTCATTTATGCCAGGGTTATGCCTTCGCACGAATTTTGATTCCTGTAACTCGCGTATCTATATTTAAGTTTGTATCAATTGCTGATATGAACTACAAATTAACTGAAAACCACGCTCGGTACCAAATGTTGATGTATGGGACTCATTAAAACAAACCAAATGAGCCCAAACTTGAAGGGTTTACCATAGGTCGCTGAGGAGTTTCACTATACATATCCTGGCACCATCATCAGATCTGCTCATATTTCACTACAGAGTTTTAAATCGATACGACAATAGCTAGTTGGTCATATTCATTGTTGTGTTGTGTTCGTTGTTAATACACCTTCGCCTACTCCTTCAGGGATATACATGTGTCCATGCAAGGCCCATTGGAAGTACTTCCTTATTTTAAGACGTCATTTGTACAATACTAGTGGTCAGTTGATAAGGCTATAATAAAGCCATGCTTTTATCAAGTCATAAACATATATGAGTAGTTAGATAGTGCTCATCGTAGAATTACGGGCTTTACGAGCTTACTCTCAGCCTAAGCTGTATGTAAATAAGATACCTACTGTTACAAGTAGACAGAAAATATAGACTGTAATCACCGTTTAATAGGGTTGACTGTCAAATTAAATTAGCTTCTTTTTACTAACGCTACGGTACGTTCTGTAGGCACTTGTATACAATAACATAGGATGACGTCACACCGCACTATTCAGTAAATGGATTAGTAAAAACGATAATAAGAACAGACGTAATTTTGCACTTTATAAAAACGGTTAAAAAAAATTAACACAAAACTAATTCTAAAATATTTGTTTTTATTCTTCACATATCAAATTAAATTAGTCCCACATTTTCAACCTAGCAATACGACAGCTGAGAGCTGTCGTATTGCTAGTCTGCTAGGTTATATTCAGTAATATACTTTTAATGTTACCATATTAACATATAACTTTTATTTTCACTACAGTGTCATGTACTCATACTACGCCCTGGTCAGCATGGGGAAGTACCCACCAAAGATGCTGGCGATGACGATCACAGTGCTGCAGCTCACGCAGATGATCGTCGGCTGCGCGATCAACATCTGGGCACACAACTACATGGCCGCCTCAAACCAACACTCGTGCCACATCAGCCAGATCAACATCAAACTGTCTATGGCCATGTACTTCTCATATTTTGTACTATTCGCACAGTTCTTTTACAAGGCATACTTATCACCTAAATCGAATAAAAAAGCCAAAATCGAACCGATTCCCGATGTTCCCACAAAAAATAATATTACTTACAACAACGGTTACCCACGACAAAGGAATGGCGTTGTCGCACACTAGTCGCCGTCATCATGTGATATGTACTAGGTACGAGTACGTGAGTACTACTAGTGCAGTACTAGGTATATTGTAGATTATGGCTGTTATTAATTTGGTCACGATTAGGCTAAATCGGCGGTTCAATACAGTCTTCCATTCGTTTTAAAGGTATTGTAATACAGCGAATGAGAATACCCGTTTTTTTTAGCTAAAATTTCTCATTGTCACAACGAGTTATCACAACAAGATCAGCGTATTTTTTATCAAATTTTTGCTATTGTGTAATTTAATTTCTTGAAATTTATTTTTTATGGTCGTTATTAGATGTAATGTTATTATTATTTTAGTATGTAACGAGAAAATCTAGACCGGCCATATTGAATTTACACGTGCTCAATACATGAATTACTTTTAATTTTCATAATAAAAACGGGTCTAGGGATCAATGATGAAGCCCAGTCGTGGTCAAGTGGCCCTGAAGGCGTCGCCGAGCTACATTCCACGTTAGACCGTTTGTTTGCGGACGGTTCATAGCTTTCTATATACTGCCCCATTGTGACAACTAGCAAAATTACCACATAGGACATAGAACAGTGAATTTGTGTATATCAGTGCACGCCTGTTCCCAACGCACACATAGTATGCTATCTAAGACATTGTCTACAGCTAGCGTTGTTACATTAGGATATTTTTATGGGATCCTATTATAGAATATATAGCATAACAGGCATTAGGATACTTAGTATTAGTCTAATAAATAGTTAACAGATCCGTTAGTCAACTAATACTGATTCTGTTCAAACCATTATGTTTTGCAACTTGTAAAATATTAAAATATATTTGATTCATCATAATAAGATATACAAGTCTCTGTTTCACCTAATATTATCACAGTACATGCGTACAACTCATAGACATAACAACTTCCTGTTCTATATCTAGTGTGGAAGCTTTTTAGTTTTAGTGGACGGTAGGAATTTTGTAAGGATTATTGTAATGTATATAGGAAACTTTAGTTTTTTAAACCTAAAAATTTGATTTCTAGATAACATCAGTACATAATTGACTCAGGAATTTCATTATAGTAAATAACATCAAGTACATAGAAAACATTTACATTTTCTAACAAACATATTTTTTATGAATGATTTTTTTGTAGCCGGTAGTTGTCACAATAGGTAATTAAAATGATTCAAAATGGCGGCGTACTCGCAGTGTCAAATATACGCTTTTATATGGGATTTGTGTACCGATGATTTAGGATGTGTTACTGTGAGTGTGAATGCTGCGACAAATTGAAAATTGAAAATGTTTATGAAAATGTACAAATGTTCTGTTTACGGATTTTATGGCACGAATAACGAACTATAAAACGGATAGGCCGTTTTCCGAAATGTTAGTTGGCAACACCGTATTCCCCGTAGACAACAAAAAGGTATAAAGAATTATTAGTTTTAATATTTTTTACAAAGTATTGTAACAGTTTCTATGCATTTCGATCGATGAAATGTTTAAACGTAATGCGAAAATTATATTTTTAGTATGAAACGTAATACAAATAATAAAAAAAAAATATACAAAAAGCCATTATGTAAACAAGTACAGATATTGAAGAAATATTATTTTATAACAGGGTCTCGTATTAGTTTAGCTAAGGAATTAAGTTTTATATCTTCGAATTTACTCGTTTATTCCTTTGAATGTGATTTGTAAGGGACCCTGAAATATTTGTAAGTTTTTAATTATTCAAATTAATATTAATTATGGAAGATTACATTCCCAGTATATGAGAAGCGTAAAACCTATTATTAAGGGAACAAAATACGAGTACATTCTGTTATAGAATACAGCGTACGCTACCCTAAATTATTGTTTCAACAAGACCTGTATAAAAGCCTTAATTTGTTGTTATTGTATCGTATTTATTACTTAATGAAGAAAAAGAACTTAGTGATTTTTTTTATTAATTTATTTTTAAAGGGATAGGTATACCTATACATTTTGTAAATGTTGATACGATGTTTGCGCTTCGTGTAGGCCGCTTGACGCGGTTTGGGGGTTATACTTTGATATGCTTGTCAGACAAGTGCACAAAGTGTAAAATGTAATTCCTGATAGTGGAATAAGCAATAATAATGAGAATAAATTCGTTTAAACGACAGTTTGTGACGCATTTAGTATGTAAATAGAACTAAAGCTATTAAACAGCACATATTCTTTGTTACACGACTGCCTAAGTGGTGTAACGTTTTCAGTGTTCATATATTTATGTGAATTTCTTTATTACACCATAACTTTTGAATTTCTGAACAGATTTGAATGAATGGGGTATCGTTTGAAACCTTATGTCATCCAGAATTGAAAGGTCCTATTTACAAATGTAACAAAGAATATGTTTAAACGTAACTGAACAGCAAAAGTTCAAATCAACGCTTCCACTTACCTAACGTTAACGATAACGTCTGCGTTAACGTTACCGCGTGAAAGCAGCCTCCACATCCGTCGGCGTTTACGTAACGTAACGCGTGACCATAGACTAAATTAGAGATAGATCGACGCTAACATTGGACGCATACAAATTATGATATAAGGCGTATATAATGTCCAATTTGCGTCCACGATTGTATAATATCGACGTGTTCGATCACTATGTGATGAATTATGGAATAAAGTACATTTTAACTTGGATAAACGAAAAAAGCGCCAAATAGCGATGCTCTTACTTCACTATAGCTAAATTTAGCATAGTTTTATTGCCCTGTAACTGTCCGCTAATTGACCTTTATAAATGATAGGAATTCATATTAATGCTTATATTTTAAACCGTGTTTTGTGCTACTGGGTTTGCCTTGTAGGCAGCTATCGTATAAAACCTGTACACACGTTGGCATAATCAATATTTTATGAAAAAATATTTATATGAATACCTCATATAAATATTTTTTTATTTACTAGTAAAGAAAATATCATTACTAGTAAACAATACACACTTTACAAGTAAAGAAATTATAATAGAAAATTACGTATTTTACTTTGTCCTATTCATTAAGACGTTAATTTTTTTATTGGTTTACTTTTTTCACTTATAGATTAAATCATGTCTTTTATTTTCATTATTAAAATGTATTTTTAATTATTATTACAAATTGTGAATTGATTAATTTCTAGTAGATTAGAAAATCATTATTTTTGTCCTTTCTAGAATATTAGACGCTTGTTGAACCTCGTTCACGTGATATATCTACCGGCAAAGTGAAGATTTTTGTCGAAGTCAATTTTATAGATGGATGTCACAAACCTAGTATTAAGTTCTAGCTATCTTGAATACTGCCAAATATTTTCTTCATTTACAATTGGAGAGGTGTGGTTGCAGTCGCGTGTGGTTAACATACCATCACATACTCACGCTTTTTCTCTATCTGAGATAGGTGGGGTCTTCTGTATTCATGTCCCTTTCCTACATTGCCACCGGTTTTGGGGGTTAAGAGATATTACATAGCTGTAACAGACTTCGAACAAAAATAATAATAACATAACGTTTAAGGAAGCAAACCACCAGAACTGTGCATGTGAAATGACATTAATATTAATGTAAAAAATAACAGACGGTTAATTGAATCTAGGTAGGGTACAGTCAGCGTCAAAAGTGATGATTGTACAGATTTCAAAATTTAAAATCTGAATGATAATTACTAATAACTACGACGGCCCAGCCTCTCGCTTCGCGCTGGAATAAATTCGTTAAAAAACTCAATGATCCGATTGCAGCGCCATCTACTGACTCAAAAAATGGATAGAAGACATCTTTGAAGCAGGCACAACATTTTCATTATGTTGTAATGAAATGATTTTATTAAAATAATAATTGTATAATTTCAAAATAATCATCTAATTTTGACACTGATTATATGAGGGGTGGCCATAATATTCTTACTGGACCATAATCCCAAATTTGTTCAATATAATATTAATTCAAATAATATTCTGAATATTTGACAGAGGGGATGACATCATGAATCTACCAAAGCCTACTAACACTATTTCTTGTAGCCACGGCTACCGTGATTAGAAGCTAATAATATTAATATGTTTTTTGAGTGAAACGGATACCGGTATCAGTGGATACAACTCGATGTGATCCGTGAACAAATCAATCTGATACCAGGATCGATGGACACAAACCCCCTTTTAACCAATTTTATGTAATACTGAATACGGTTTAAAATAATAGCTCCTGATGATGAAACCTTCCGAAAGTCAGTGTGCAAGGTAACATAGTGATTAGTCAAGGTCAATTTCGTCTAGTACCGTTATTAGAAGTCACAATTTTAATATAGATTATTACAAATAGACGTTGATTTTTGTCCAGTTCAATAATCTTATATTAAAAAGATGTAGATACGACACTGGCGCTTAAAACGGAAACGAGGTTAACTCGTCTACTTTAACGCAAGTGCGAGTGCAACAGTACATGCACTAATCAGTGAGTGTGAGCGAAAACGAAGTATGACTTCCGTCAAACAATACGGTATATCTCGATAGTATTGAGATAACATAAATCTACCTCATTTTAATATAAGATGATTGAGTTCATTGCTTTTTCATTAACAACGGTGAATTTCGGAATCATGTAGATAGTATTAATTCGAATTATTAGGTGGGGAAATGTCTCGGTAAGAATTGGGTTTTGGGTAATGCGCGTACGCCAGTTCTCTTAACCAGTCATGAAGTACATTGTAATATATTTTTTGTATTGTTATTTTCTCTATGATTCTTGATAATTTGTCACGCTGTGATTTATATATATGTATAGTAATATTTTGTAGAACACAATATATTATGTATATTGAATCCGATTGTATTAATTTTGTTACGCCTTGTTTCGTATATTTTATTAAAATGAAAGGTAGTTTCGTTTTATTAATTTTTCGATCGAGTGCAACGCGCCAAACTCGACTATAGACATTTTTATTAAATATTATCACTGTTGCTGTTATGTATTGCGAACTTCAACGTATTTTTACAACGATTTTGAGTACCTATAGTCGAGAGTTTGGGGCAAAGTACCACAGGGTCATATTTGTTTCTAATAGCCTCACTTAAGTGTTCATTATAACACACCACAAATTTTCAGTGCCATTATTCAACTATTCCGTAGCAAAAAAGTGGCGGTAGCCTTTTGTCTTAGGCATCGGGCTTGTAATAGAGAATTTGCAGGCTCGAACGAGCATTAAACTATCGATGTGAACTCGGTCCTAACACAAGCCATTTAGCTTAGCTGGAACAGTTAACGGATATACTTGTGATATCGGTTACTAGTATTCTTTTAAATGTATATAACTACTTAATATAAATGCAGTTTCATTAAATTTTTATCATAAACATTTTTTTGAATACGTCTGGATTGCATGTTTCGAAGATGAAGCAGATGCTATTTGCAGTTTTGGAAAAATGTAACACAGTATCCTGTTTTGAAAGAAATTGCGAAAAGATAGTCTATTATGTTATTTTATTAATTTTAAAACATGTTTCATTTAAGAATTTCTGATAATCGTTAAAATTGATCATTGTCACTGATAATATAATCGCAAATTTATAAACTTTTTATCATTAATAAAAACTTGAATGAGACTATTAGAAATATTCCTATTACAATTGAAACTTTTTGAATAATTTTATGCTCCAAATGTCAGAGTTAAAACATTTATTTCGTCATGTATTGTAAAAATGATTATGATACCTAACCTCGTCCAACTTAAGTTATTTCAGAGAAATGATTGGAGCTAACAATAGCATGTAGAATATAATCAATCACGCATTTATTATTTGATATATTTTCTCGCATTTATAAAGAATAAAGAAAACTGTTGTTGTAAATCAGCGGTTTAATCGTACAAAGATGCATGTGCATAATCACATCCATTACACATGCGTCATTGTTCGACTTAACCGTCCAAATGTTCTTTATAGAACTAAAAACGGTTACAGTTCCATATTCAAGAAAATATTTTTAAAATATATTTTTGTGAGGAATGTTTTGTGGTTACAACTTGTGCAGAACTGAAGATTATAAAATAGCGGCAGAGCATAGCAATCTATGATGTTAAGGGGAGGTATTCTTGCAATCATTCATTTGTATTTTCTGGGCAAATAAAGAGTTATGCGTAATCAAATAAATGTTTTTCTTTTTGTGTTGAACTGGTCAAATACGCCACAAAGTACCAAATACCAATTTCATCAATCATTATACTCATCATCGTCACTAGGTATTAGTATCGGTTACATTCAAAGTTTGTACTTTGTACTCCGCTCTCGTACTTTTATCTTGATTTGGTGTGTATTAGTTTCAAGGGAGCAATAGGCTCGAATTCTTTTACATTGGGACCTTAACATAACTGGCGAATCGTGGGTACATCGGGAATAGGTACAGGTGTGAGGTTATGTTATGTTTTAAGGGAGCAACCACCTGATCTGATTTCAGAGAAAGCTCGGAGTCACAGGAATAAGTGCCCCCTTGACGACAATACGCAGGGACAGGTGTGACGTATGGACTTGATACACCTCTTACTTTCGTTATTTGATAAGTTTGATAACGTTGGCTCCCATGTAATATGTTGTTGCTGATGATATCTACACCACAGCGGATACCTTCGAGATCAATATACTATACGTATACTGGTACGGGCTTACGTTGTACTGATTCTATATGCCCCGAGGCGACAGATAATAATACTCATACCCAATGTGTATGCCGTGCCGTCTTTACCCGAATGAAGACCCAGGGTAGTTAAGGATAATCGGGTCCATATGACTATGTTAACCCATTATTTACCACCTAAATTTGGGAGGAAACCCTATTATTGGAAACCATTGCCACTTACATTTCGAATTTTCCAAATACAAGCATTTTGTTAGCTTACATGGAAATTCCAACTGAAACTGTAGTTTTATTTTATTTTTTGTACTTATCTTATTTCTTTGATTTGTCATTCCGTTTCCAAACAGATAAGCAAACAAACTCTTTAGCTTTATTATATTATTGGCTGTGGCTCACGGCTTCGCCCGCGGCATACTTTCGACTCCGGGGCACCCATTTGTTTTATACATGCCCTTAATTTACTATTGTGATGATGATAATGTATGGAAATTGGCCCGATTTGTTGACATTTATGATTATCGCTTCGCTCTGCTAGGTAGTAGCGTGATGATAATATATATCCTTGATAAAAGGGCTATCCAACACTAAAAGAAATATTCAATTCGAATCAGGTAGTTTGTGTTCAGTGTGTCTCTAACATATAATATAATGACAAATGTGTATGGTGTTGCCAAAATAAAAATACCATAGAGAATGCCAAATATTATAAATAATTTCAAAATATCGTTTTTGAACGTATTCCCAGCTGATGCTGATAGTTTTGACATCTGCTAATCTGTCAAGTTCAAGGGATTGGGAACATTTGAGAATTGTTATTATTTTGTACTGTAACACTGTATTGAACTCTATGATTTTTTTTGAAGTTTCAATTACAGGCTTTGTTTAGAGAAATACAATTATAACATCATGGATCTGATTGATAACGACATTAGACAGTGGAGCGCTGAAGAAATACAGGAACAGTTCGGGGACAACTTGACGTTGTTACCATTAAATGACAACATTAAGGAGTTGCAGACCATCTTGAGAGACAAGTGAGTGAGGTTACTCTACCTTGTGGTGACGAGCAAATCTTTCATAAAACCAACTTTTAGGTCTCTAGCTATTTAATACATAGTTGTGTCTCTTCAATCTACTACTACCACTCCAGGAGGTTGGTTATAGTCAGATGATCGTTTTTGATAGCGTATGAAATGTCTAATATTCGGTATTCTCCAGGGAAAAATTATATTATAATGGTTTGCATACCTGTATGACAAACAATTATAAAATAAATACTCATGTTGTCTCGTTTAACAATTGTAATTATTGTAAACGCAATAAACAATCGAGTTTAATGTATTAATTGAAATAATGTATCAATTCAGTGCAGAAGGATTGCAGTACATATTATTATAATTACGGTACAATACAAACAGAACATTATTTCAATAACTATCAGTAATAAATTTAAATTAAACAATCATACTGGGCCTTTCTTCCAAATTGTAAATATTAGGTTTTAAAACACTGAATGTTTTCTTACAATAGTTATCTTAAATGTTTTCAGGAATACTTCTCGCAGTGACTTCAAGTTCTATGCAGACCGCCTTATCCGTCTTGTAATTGAGGAAAGTCTAAACAAGCTGCCATTTACAGATTGTGAAGTTATTACTCCAACTGGGGCTCTTTATAAAGGTCTTAAATATGGAGCGGGCAATTGTGGAGTCTCTATTGTCAGATCGGGTGAAGCTATGGAACAGGTTAGTTCTAATTACTGTCTTGTTATAGGCAAATATTGATTGTAGTGATTTCGTTTTTCATATACTCATGTGTACTCCTGAAGATAGGCAGAATCCAAATTGGATAAATGGATGCAGGAAAAAGATTAAAAAAATAACAATGGAAAAAAACAACAATCACATGGAAACCATTGAATATGTTTAGATGAAATTCGGCATATAGAACATTTCTTAAATTAACACATAGGATTCTTTTCATCCTGGTAACAGGTTCCTGTGGGAAACAAAAACAAGAAAACCATTCCACGCTGGTGGAGCTATCGCAGGCATTGTGTAACAATATTATAGTTTTATAATTTATTTTTTGTTAATAGGGTCTCCGAGATTGTTGTAGATCAATCCGTATCGGCAAGATCTTGGTGGAGAGCGACACAGACACGCACGAAGCACATGTGGTCTATGCCAAGTTCCCAGAGGATATAGCCAGGAGACAAGTGCTGCTTATGTACCCTATTATGTCCACTGGAAATACAGTGAAACAGGTTTGTTTTCTAAATCATTTTAAGTCTTAGGTGAGGCCAGTTAGAGAACTGGCAGCTCTGATTACTTTAAAATATTTGAGGACTGAAGGATGAGGAGGGGGTTTCATATAGCCAAATAACCTATGGAAAAAGAATACTGCTTTATAGAGGGCATGCTTACCTGCATGCATCAATCAAATAGCTTAACTGCAACCGAATGGTTCTAGTTTTAGGACCACTCCTTGACATTTCTAGGGGAATTTAAATAATTACCTAGGTACTTTATTCAGGCTTTATTGCCAAATTGCGCTCCTGAAAAATTTCTTATTTTGTCGAAAGTGCTGTATCAATGAAAAACCACACTAGCTTGCTTTGTGTGTATGTTTATCCACATTCTGGAACACATATTACAAACTATGCTTAATATGAGCCTAGATGGCGCTGTGTTATATGCCCCAGAATATTTATTTATTATCTGTATTCCTCATTCTAGGCTGTAAATGTTCTAACTCAGCATGGTGTGAAAGAAGACCGTATTATCTTGTCGAACCTGTTCTGTACCCCGGCTGCGGCCCAAGCAGTGGTAGACTATGTACCGAAGATGAAGATATTGACATCAGAGCTCCATCCTGTGGCGCCTAACCATTTCGGCCAGAAGTACTTCGGAACTGACTGATAGAAATTGAAGCATAACTGGTAATCATTTAGGTCTAATTTTAGTTATTTATTTAAGGTAGTGGAATACCTATCAGCACTGTCTACGTATAGTATCTTAACTGCATTAGAACAACCTTACAAACGTCCTAGCGTCACGTCCCACGTATAGTGTCGTAACTGCATTTTACCAATGGCACGTCATAGTTGATCAAATGCAGTTACTATACTATATGTAGGAGGTGTCGTAAGGAGTTGTGTGGGCCGGCCTTTCACTTGTTTGCTATCTTAGGGTAGAATTTCACCAGTGAAAATCGGTTCACTAAACTGAGTTCGTTGAGTAAAATGTAGCAACACAGAATAGTTCGTCATGATTGCAGTTTCTATCGTTGGTGAAATTCAGCCTTAGTACTAGTAACGTATTAAAGGAAGCCTGGGAAATTGTGTTATATGAACTCTTTATCACTAGTGAATATCCAAACTTGTAACCGTGTATCCCAATTATATCAATGGGTATAATTAAGAAAAAAATACGTATTTGTTACGTCAATTGAGTACAGTAACCGCTTTGTTGGGTGCGTTTGGGTTAGCACGTCGGGGAGAAGAGATAGTCTGTCTAAGATAGACTTACTTCGGCTTAATAGAGCTGATCACCCGTCTGGTCAAACGGCGTCCCCACTGGCAGTATATATATCTATCGCTCAACGGAATTACATTGTGATATAAAGGTATCATGCGAGGGATATGCTTCAGGGTGCGAGGGATATGCTCTATTTGCAACCTTACACCCCGGCGTCTGTAGACCCGAGACGGCGTGCGGTTTTAGTCGGTTCAAGCCCAACATAACCGCCCCCGCTGGCCGGCGGGGGGGTATCCGAAGGGATTTCCGCACGAAAAAAAAAAAAAGGTATCAAACTGTCAGTCCGATGTACGACAGAGAGAACGCTCTAAAAAACTGATGAGCCGGACTCTCTCATTCAACTTCCCGACTTAACAACCTAAGCGCCGGGTACTGTAGATAATATGACTGCCTCGGTGGCGCAGACTGCTGTGCCTGTCCCAGGTTCGATACTTCGATTCTCTCAATCATATTTGAATGAGTCTAGAAAATGTGTGGAGCTGTCGATAAAATATGTTGATTCCAATGACTTCTTATATACTACTAAACCGGCTGGACTCCCCAACAAGGCCAAAGACTATAAAAAAGTTAAGTTCTTGGTTTCTGCCTGCGTATTTCGGAGTGACGGCGGGGAACGTCTGGGGTTGACGGTTTGTTTGTTTATTTGGTTTGTTTTTGATGTTAGATTTTTTGTTTTGCTTTTTATTTTTATTGCTGTTTTTGTGTTTCTTTTTCTTTTTTGTTTTTGTATTAATTTTTTAAGAGCTCATAATATATGTTTGTCGGATGTCCTCCACATAGGAGTCAGTTGAAAACCAGCACCAGGTACTTGTGCCTGGCATTACGCTGAACTGGCTCCTTTTTTGGTGCAATGTGGAGTATATGTTTTTTATACTTTAAATATGTAAATTGTATTGCACCAGAATAAAGAGATTTTTCTTTCTTTCTTTCTTCTTTTCTGGACGGACCAAAAAAATGGATCGCGACAGACCACTACTTGACCAGCAACAATGCACCAGTTTTTGTAGTTGTTATAGAGATGACATTCATTACAAAAAGATTATGCCTATACATTACCTCATTTATTTAGTTTCTGCGTCCCGTTCCAAATTTGAAATTCACAATTCACCATCTGACCCAGGCACGACACAATGTTTGTTCTAAACTGCTTGTCTAGTTTACATAGAAGTCATTGGTGTGGGCTTATTGCCGTCAACCAAACACTTTTTCATGGGCTGGAGCATGAAAAAGTAGAACAACCCTATCTAAACTTACGTAACAAGATGGGGGTTATAAAAACAATACTTGTGATATTGTCGGAAGTTTACGCGAATATTAGACATTAGAATAAATCAATTTTTAATCAAGATCCTACCGTGATATGTTTGATGTTCTTTTGAGATGTAAGTAATAAAATAACGCGATAGAATCCGTTAAAGATAGTTTTATAGCAACATTACTTCGCTTCTAATCTGAGTATTGTAAACTAGATTTAAGTAATTACTTAAATATGTACTTTGTAATTTTTGCAAATTATGATTATGTAAGATATTCAAATCATATATTAGATTTTATGATGTAAATAAAAATGTCCAAGGATGATATGTTTGTTTTAATTACCTGAGTGTATGGGCCCTAACCATCTGAGTCAGAATATGAATGAGTCCAATGTCCAATGTGCCCCTCCACCTGTTCTACGGAAGACTTGAGTAGGGTATCGGAAAACGCTATAGCTATGGCCAATTTCGGGCTTACATTAAAAAAAACTAGTAGGCATTTATATTTTATGCCGTTGGCGTTAAGACGCTGGGGCCATGGGGTCCAAGTGCCCGTTTTGTCTACAAAGACTTGGCAAAGCGACTAATCGACACTACACGTTGCCAGAAGGCTGTATAATTTCTTGAACAAAGAATTAGCATTGCTATCCAACGTGGTAATACTGCTAGCCTTCTGGGAACATCACGTGATGATGCAGAGAAATTTTACGACGCATGTATATAATATAGATGCATGTAGATTAAATATTTGTATATTATTTTCAACTATAATTTAACTAATCAATTTTGTAAATAAATAACTTTGCTCACATCTAAAAAAAATAACTTACAAAACAGTTTAAAAAAAAGATGTAGCTATTGACTTGGAAGAAGACCATCTGCACGCCGGTTTGCCTGCTGATTGACTTACGTGGCTCCGACGTAGGGTTTCCTATCGGGCTTGGGGTTCAGACAGCATCCGTAAAAGCCGAAATATACTAAATTATAAGGAGTACGACAGCAGACTTCGGGCTCCATAATTGGATGCAACCGGGGATGGCCCTTGGATCAAGTAGTTGATTTTAATTAACTACTATAGATATCCCGAGGCAGAACTCGAATAAGTTAGTCGAAGCTTCTTTCAACTCTGCTTCTTTGGAGCAACATGTTGGTAATGTACAGGCAACGACAAAAGTAGCTTTACAAGTTCAATAAACAAATCATATTATACTAATTACGTGCTTAAGGGAATTAAAAAATTTTAGTGCTATCAACTTTAGTCGTTGAATGTATGTCCGAAACTTCGGGCCCGTACGAAAGACGTAACATGTACGTACCATGAATTACTTCAGATTTCCCTCGGTAAGGGATTATTAGGGCGAACGAATTGTAAAGCGCTGTCTTCATGTCCGATTACGGTATAAATCTGTTTCATGGTACCAATTGTCTAAAACTTTGGTCCTAAAACCTAAAACTTCGAAGGTAGACCTCATGGTTACCCTCCCTGTTCAGTTGAATGAATGAATAAACACAAATAAATAACAAACAATACATTTCTTTTTTAAATCGTTTATTTCATTTTCATAGTTTACAATCTATGGATAGATAAAAATATTTAATTAGATCAGATCACACAGCTAAGCAGTTTGTTTTTAAGTGTACACATTATTATAAATTAATAATTCAACATTCGAATAATTTAAATCCTAACAAACAACGTTTAAAAACTGTTCCCCAATCATCTCGTGGTCGGCTCGCGTCCGCGACTCAACACAGGTGTTATTTACCTTATATTATACGACTATACGCTAAATTATTTATCATCTTCATGTAAAAATATCGATAACATTCAATTACATTATTGTAACACGATAGTTTCTTATTCGAGAACAAAAATATTTTTATATTAATTATTATTAGTACAACTAGATGTCGCTTATCAGTAGTGTTAGGTGGCAACCTCCGATGGCGTATATGGCAACACTACATCTAAAAATCTCATTTCTTTTAATGTGACACGGCAACACCATCGGCATCCCCACATATAATAAGTGCGTACTCCCGTTTAAATAAATACTTAAAATATAACACGTACATTACTCTTGTCAATAAATTTCTTAAAAACTATGTTACAAGACAAGCACTTAAGTAATACCATCCGTTAGGACGTCTATCGATAAAGAGAAAGTATGCGTCTGGCAATACCAGACAAGGTTGTAGGACCTCTTTAGTTATAAATCTTGAACACAGTAGATTGTCCTTTAGAATAAGTGAGAAAGGCAAGACTTATGATAACAAAATTTATAATCAAGGTGGCTTTACAACGAGAAATAATATATACCCTCGAAATTGACTTAGATATGTTATTAAGGCATCGTGTGAATCGCACTAGGTAAATTGACAATATAAATCTAACACTAATACAACAGCCAAAGCGAAATTATATGGCAATTAGCTTGTGGATACATACCTACATAATGATAGACGTTCGTATATTGATCAGAACTAAACAGTCAATATATATAAATAATAGAATTTCAACAAAGCGAAATTAAATACTTGATAACACGATTTGTGCATTCTCTTTTTTTGTGATTTTCATTTCTTTTTGTATAAAAAAATAATGGTCAACAAATTTCTAAGTAACTAAGGGTTGACATGGACCTTGCGTATGTTTATTTTGTCAAACAAGTCGAAAAGCATATCGCTGTCTGTATCCTGCTTTTTGGACGCGCACCAATCTCTGGCGTTAGCGATTACCGGTAGTATCGTTTTGTAGCTACAAAGCACATAAAACATTTTATTAGTCACATTGATTCCTTATTTGAAATTAAATCGATAACCGTATCGATTATAAAATCGACTAAACGGTAAATGGAGAAGCTTGTTTATGTGTTTGCGTTAGGTGATGACGTGTAGTGATGTATTTACATGAGCTTTTGCTTGGCGCATTCTGGGCAGATGATGTCCTGGCCGTCGGTGATGAAGCCCTTGCCGACCAGCGACGTCTTGCACTGCGCGCAGATGAAACAGTCATTGTGCCAGTGGCGGTCCTCGAAGGAGATGAAGCGGGTGCCCCCGATGCCTATGGATTCAAAAAACATTTTAGATAGATACACCTACTTGCTCTTTTTGAGAGCTTTAAGTAATGGATAGGTATTTTAGTCTACCTGGGATAACTATGGTTTAGTCTACCTGTGACTATCTATAGTTTAGTCTACTATAGACTAACTGTAGTTAGTCTATAGTGTCTATAATTGACTATCTATAATTTAGTCTAAGTTGGACTAACTATAGTGTACATACACAGGATTAGGTTTCTTAAGGTTTTTATAAAGAATTGTAGTCAAAAAAGTTTCCTTACAATAAACAATTCTTAGGGATGTTTTTACATATTTAGCATGAATTGCACTTAACAAATATTTCGGTCTTTTGCAGTCAAACATTAAGACATCAAGCGTAACAGCCTTTGTAAATTGTCTATTTTAAACTATAATTTATAGTCCTGGTTTAGAACAGGCGTGGGCTAAACTATTTCTCGGATACTAACCGGTGATAGGCTTCGTGCAAGACGTGCACCTCTTGGCGAAGAGTTCTCCGAAGCACTCGGCGCAGTAGGGCTTCTCGTCGCGGGAGGTGAACCGCTGGCCAGCCAACGATGTGTTGCAGTTAGTGCAGGTGAAGCACTCACGGTGCCATGGCTCGTTCTTGTAGGTCACGCCACCTTGCGTGATGATCTGGAGAGAAAGGCGGTTGAGTGAGATATGCAGTTCACCATGGATGACGCTTATCATGGCGGCAGAAGTTGCGTAAATCTAGGGCAATCACTTTTTTGTCTTAAGGGAAATCTGCAGAAATCGAACCGACTTAAACTACATGGTTCCGTCTCTAGAGATTTTTACCAGGGACTCCAGATTTACTCTAGCAAGGAATTCCCTGGCAACCCCAGCATATACAGGCCACATAGCGTACAGGATCTCAAGATCTATTATCTATATATTATTATGCATTCATTCGCGAGCACGTCATACAACAGACCCATCACACTTAGAAATACGCACTTTATTGCAATCTTTACCTTGTTGCATTTAACGCAGCGAGTTGCAAACTTGTCCTCGTAGCAGCCAGCGCAGTAGATCTCTTGCTCGCGTGGGATGAAGCTCCTGGTACCAATGGGGTTCTTGCACACGACGCAACAGAAGCACTTCTCGTGCCACTGTCGCGTCTTGTACTCCATCTTCTTAGTTCCTGGAGCAAGGAGATCGACAGTTAGATTTTGGATAGCTGATAAAAGTGACTTATACTCAATGAACCGATCGGAGCTGGCGTACTGGTTGTGCACAGAATAAATAATTATCTATACTATTACAAAATTGTAACTTAGTTGTATCTGTACATGGGAGATATTTTAAAAGAAACTTTTTTTTTATAATTTTTTTTTTATATAAAGAGGTGAAGTCAAAATGTGTCCCATTTTGACTTCACCTCGCCTGTTTGTCTCGATGAACGCAAAATCTACTGACCGGATTTTGATGCAGTTTTTTCTATTTTTTAATTTTCTAAGTTCTTGGTCAGACTTAAAATCTGCCGTATGCTTTCTTGCAACGGCGATGCATATGAGCTCAAATATTCTTTTATATAAACCATGTACCGACAATTATGAACATAACAAAAAATCGGTTAATCCATTTTTATTTATATAAAGATTTTTATAAATAGCTACGCAAGCAGTCAGATAATGAAGTGTATTTAAGCATAGGGACACATTTCACGTAACGACTTCTATACTCTGGTATCCATATTAATCATTTTCCTAAAGTTTAATGCAGTACCGAATAATGGAGAATTTCTAAAAGAGGACGCCAATAAACACGGGTTAATGAGAAAGCTGTGAATTGTATTGTAGTTATGTGTATTGTGAATTATAATTACAATGACTTCTTTAATAAGAAGACTTGCAGTATAATAAGAAGTGTTGGCAGGTACTTGCAGTGTAATAAGTTGAGTATGCTTAAATTTTAACGACCTAGCCTCATCACTAGGTCATTAAAATTTTACTTAACACAGCGATAAAATTCCAAAAAAACAACCTACTAGGTAATAATTAGACGGCCTCTGTGGCGTAGCGGTGTAGTGCATTCGACTGCTACGTCAGGGGGCGCGGGTTCGATTGCCGCTCAGTGCAAATATTTGTATGCATGGATATGTCTATTTGCATTGGTCTGGGTGGGTGTTTCTATGTATAATATGTATGTATTTACAAAAAAAAAGTATATAAGTATGTTTATCCGCATTTAACACAAGCTAGTTAACCTATGCTTACTTTGGGTCTAGAAAGCGCTGTGTAGAATGTCGTAGAATATAGAATAGAATAACAAACATTTCGATGTCTATAATACGGCATCTGTGGCGTAAAGGTAGTGCATTCGACGGCTACGACATGGGGCGCGGGTTCGATTCCTGCTCAGTGCAAATATTTGTCTGCATGAATATGACTATTTGCATTGGTTTGGAAGTTTCTATATATAATATGTATATATTAAAAAAAAATAAAATAAGTATGTTTATCCGCATTCTGGAACCCTTAACTCAACCATAGTTAAACTATGCTTACTTTGGGTCTAGATGTCTAGAATGTCGTAGAATATAATGACAAATTATCATGCTTTATCCCTTGTGGCAATATATGAGTTTTATAAAAAATACTAATAAAATAATCTCTTACAGTCAACCTGTTCGGGGTTAATAATTTTCCTCTAAGCTGGTCTAAATGAGAGGTACATCAGATGTACTTTCGTAAGGATACATATCTTACACCATAACCAACTGTTATTTAATTGCCTATTCATCAAATAAGTCCACCTCTATTGTAAAAATGTATGGCGTGTACCACTCCCATTCGACATCTGACTCAATACCGATTCGATATTTTCGCATTGCACATTATCATGCGATTACAATGGCAATTTGAGGGGTATGCTATTATGTAGATATGGATGCCCTTGCATGATGCAATGCACTGATAGCCGCTGATAAGGCTGCCGTGACAAAACAAGACAACTCGGAATGTCAACATAGTAATATTGAGACTTGGTGTATTAGTAATAAATTATGCAAAAAGTTCGTGCGGTTCTTACCCCTGGTTAACTGAAAGCCTTTTTGCTTGTAATTGTTGTCTATTGGTCAATTAAAGAATGGTTTCAAGTATAGGCGGGAAAGTTTGAAGTTCTAGTTCATTTTTTTCAAAGATCTCAAATACGTATAGTAAAGGTATCATCATATTTCTTCATGATGTTGCCATACCACAGAATATCACAATGCCATATTTCACACTTGTTTAGAAAGGCGTCAAATAACTATAGCAGTTGATTTGGAATGGGTTAATCTGATCAAAATTTGATAATAGTTTCTATGAGAAATAAAAGTCGCATCTTAAAAGGGATTTGCACGACAAATGGGCGAATAATTTTTAATTCAATACCCATAACCATTATTTAGTTTTGTTAGATTCGGTTATTGTTTTGTTACGCCCATATTATAGTTATTTTAGAGTAGGTAGGTAATAGCTACTTACTGAATAAGGAGTAAAAATTATAATATTCCTAACAACCATTATTTCATAATAATTAAATCTGATTTATGACTATACAATTCTTGTTGAACAAGCAACCATTAAGTTTATATTCAATGTGTAATTAAGAGAAAAAAATTCTGTGTCGAAATTACCATACTGGTATCTAAAAAATATGAATATGAGCCGTGAGATGGTCAATGTCGGGTCAAGGAATACTGTATGTTTGAACATTTTATATTTAGCTACGGCAGGGATAAAGCTGTCAATTATAGCGATATTCGCGAGCCTGTCAATATAAATATCACATCAATATATGCAAACACAATTCGTATCTAGGTATATTGACAATCCGCCGGTGAGAGAGGACTAGCCATCCTCTCGCGTTCCGTAATCGGTAGGTGATCAGCAACGACCTAACTGGTGGCTCCAGAAGGGTACGCTGTGATCTTGCTGACCGGAGGGCTTGCCTTTATTGGCCGGCCCACGACAAGGAAAAGTCTATAACACCCGACAGCAAAGTCGTAAAAACCTATGGATACCAGCCGACCTCCATAGTATATAGGCTTATCCAGGTGCAGGGGGCACCGCCTGGATGGACCACCTTTCCCCCATACTCGTGGGATAAGCTATGGACACAAACATACATATCACAAAAAAATATTACGATCGACTCAACAAAAACAAAAACGGCACGAAAACGGACATCGAGAATGACGGAGTCTGCGCGGAAGTCGCGCAGCACTCAGGCGTGGAGGGGACGCCAAACACCTCGGCGGTGTCGGAGAAATTCGACACCGCCAACGAGCGTAGCCGGGCGAGCAGCCCGGCGGGTCTTGCTGTAAAGCGGACCCGTAAGCGCAGACGGCGCGCAAAGGCCCGGTTGGGGGAGGACGTGTCGGATGAGGAATGCACCCTCACCGGGACGACCTCCTCCAGCAGTGACGAGGCGTCAAAGCCTGCGTCAAAGGTGGCAGCAGGCCGCCGAGGGGCGCGAGGTGGAACGAGGGCTGGGCAATCCACCCGAGTCCCCTCGGCCCCTGAGAGGGCCGCGGGCAAGTCACCGCCGAGGCCTTCCACCTCGGCGGTGTCGGAACCAGGTGGGAAGACGCGGTCTCTGATGGAGAAACTCCAGCAAGTGACCGCGTCTTTCCGGGGGTCTCCGAACCCCGATCAGGAGGCGATGCTGCACATTGTGCTCGGCATCGCCTCCGAAAATGAGGCCCTCGCGGCGCAGCTGGCCGAGTCCCGTCGGGAGACGGCTCGACTAGCTGCAGCCGTCGAGGAGCTGAGGAGCGGGATGGTGCGCCCGACTCAACCGGCGCAGCCAGTGCAGCGAGCGCAACCGGCAGAGCCAGCGCGCATGACTCGCTCGTCTGCGAGACAGTCGGCGCAGCAGCCGGTGCAACCGGTGCAGCAGCCGGCACAGCCGGCTCGGCCACCAGCACCGCAGAAAATACCACCGGCGGAGCCTTGGTTCGCGTACGTGGAGGCGCTAGAGGAGCGTATGATGAGTCGGATGGAGGCCCTAATGGACTCCATCCGCCGTCCGCCTCTGGCGCCACCGGTGGCCGGCTACGCGACTGCAGCCCGGAAGGGTAATACCCGCCCGGCTGCAGTGGAGGCTCTGCCGGAGCCGGCTCGTCGCCCCGCTCCCGTACAGGGCCCCGCTCCCACTCAAGGGAAGGGAAAGGGGAAGGGCAAGGGCAAGGGGAAGACGTCCCCAGCCCAGGCCCCAGCCCCAGCCCCAGTCGCGGCTCCGGTAACCCCCACTAGAACCCCCTTGGAAGGGGGTTGGGAGGTGGCTGGAGCCAACAAAAAGAGGCGGAAGGCCGCAAAAAAGGCCGCCAAGAAGGCCAGGAGGGCCGCGGCCGCCGTGAAAGCAGCGCCGGGGAAGCTCCGTGCCCCCCGCACTACGGCCGTCGTCGTCACCCTGACGGCGGAGGCAGCGGGGAGAGGCATGGGGTATGCCGAGGTGTTGGCCAAGGTGAAGGCCAACGTCGACCTCAAGGCCCTCGAGATCCCGGGCGTCCGGTGCAAGAGCACACGGACAGGAGCCCGACTTCTCGAGGTCCCTGGCGCCGCCAGTGGCCCCAAGGCCGACGCCCTAGCGGCTCGGCTGAGGGAGTCGCTGGACGCAGCCGACGTCCGGGTGTCCAGGCCCATTAAATGCGCAGAAGTGCGCATCACGGGCCTGGACGACTCCGTCACGGCTGAGGAGCTTAGGCTCGCCGTGGCGGAGGCCGGGGACTGCTCCCCGGACACAGTGAAGGCCGGAGCTATACGCTTCGGCCGCGGTGGACAGGGGGCAGCAGTTGTCGGCTGCCCTATCGCGGCGGCCCAAAAGGTCGCAGACGGGCGGAGCCTCCTGGTGGGAGGCTTCCTGAGGGCGCAGGCACGGCTCCTGCAGGCCCGACCGGCCAGGTGCTTCAGGTGCCTGTCGGTGGGCCATGTGGGGGTGCACTGCACGGCGGAGGTAACGGCGGGTGACCGCTGCTTCCGCTGTGGCCAGCCCGGTCATAAGGCCGGCTCGTGTAGCGCCCCGTTGCACTGTTTTAGATGTGCAGCGGGGGGCAAGCCGGCTGACCATAGGGTTGGCAGCAAGGCCTGCGCCGGAGGGGAGCCGAAGCCGGGAGGCCGGCCTTCCGCCTCCAGTTCACAGCGGGATGCGGAGATGGGGGTTCCATAATGGATCCTCAACTCCGCATCCTGCAGGTGAACGTTGGCCACGGTGCCCATGCTCAGGATCTTCTGCGCCAGAGCATGGCACAGTGGGCCATAAATGTCGCCGCTGTCGCCGACCCATACACCCACCGGTTCCTCGGGCCTACCTGGGAAACCGCGCTGGATGGGTCGGCGGCACTGGTGCACAACCCTGCCGCCGGCAGCCCCCCTCTTGCCGTCGTTGCAAGGGGACCCGGCTGCGTGGCGGCAGCGGTTGGCGACATAGCGGTCGTGGCCGCTTATATCACGCCGAACCGAGACCAAGCTGCATATGAGCAGTGGCTCCGTCAGCTGGCCGTCGTCGTAAATGCCTGCCAGCCCCGTCCGGTCCTTGTGCTCGGGGACTTCAACGCCTGGTCGTATGCCTGGGGTTCCCGACACGAAAGGGGCGCGACGGGGCATAGAGGCAGGGCACTGGTGGACTGGGCCGCACGACTCGGCCTAGTCCTCCTAAATCGGGGAGCCGTGGACACGTTCGTGACCTCGAGGGGTAGCTCCATCGTGGACCTATCGTTCGCGAGCCCCTCGTTGGCGCGACGTGTTCAGGGCTGGCGCGTCGTTTTGGGGGAGGACACAAGTTCGGATCACCGATACATTCGGTTTGACGTGTCCCCCCCTGCGAGCGACGCGCCGGCTGCACCGGCTCCACCCGAGCCACGTTGGGCGCTTAAGCGACTTGATCGGGAGCTCCTCCTGGAAGCCGCCATCGTACAGGCCTGGGCCCCTGCGCCGGACAGGCCTGTCAGCATAGACGATGAGGCAGAGTGGTTCCGGGAGGCCATGACCCGTGTCTGTGACGCGGCGATGCCTAGGGCTCCGCCCTATAATCCGAGGGGTCAGGTCTACTGGTGGTCGTCGGAGATCGCGCAGCTCAGACGGGGCTGTGTGATCACGCACCGCCGGTGGGCCCGATTCCGTAGGAGGCGTCGCCGCCCCGCAGATGCGGAGGCCCGAGAGGCGGAGTTGTACGAGGGATACAGGGAGGCCAGACGAGCCCTCCGAGCGGAGATAAGGCGTTCCAAACGGGACGCCTTCCGCGAGCTGCTGGCGACACTGGAGCGGGACCCTTGGGGGCGGCCCTACCGGATGGTGAGGGGCAAGCTGCGCCCCAAGGCCCCGCCGTTAACCCGGTGTCTCCAGCCGGATCTGCTCGGAGGAATTGTTGGCTCCCTGTTCCCAGCGCGGGCGGTGGAACATGTTCCACCGCGGATGACTCCGCCTCGGTTGCGCATGGCGCCCAACGTGGAAGACGACGACGTGCCCGAGGTCACTTGGGTAGAACTAGAGCTGGCGGTGAGAAGGCTAAGAGCCAAACACACCGCCCCGGGACCCGACGGCATTCCAGGCCGAGCGTGGGTCCTAGCTCTAGTCGACGACGCTCTCGAGCCCCGACTGAGAGGGCTTCTCAGCGCATGTTTGGAGCGGGGCCAGTTTCCGAAATTGTGGAAGACGGGGAAACTGGTCCTCATCCGAAAGGAGGGGCGCCCGGCGGACTCGCCGTCCGCCTACCGGCCCATAGTGTTGCTCGACGAGGTGTGCAAGCTCTTTGAAAGAGTAATTGCGAAGCGCCTCGTCGAGCACCTCTCAAGAGTGGGGCCGGACCTGGCGGATGGCCAATATGGCTTCCGCCAGAGGCGCTCCACCGTGGATGCCATCATGCGCGTGAGGGCTCTGGCGGAGGATGCAGTAGCCCGGGGTGAGGTGATGTTGGCGGTGTCCCTGGACATCGCCAACGCGTTCAACACCTTGCCCTGGAGTTGCATTAGGGAGGCGCTCGTGTATCACGAAGTGCCTCTCTACCTCCGCCGCATAGTCGGGGCGTATTTGACGGAGAGAGCCGTCATCTACCCAACCGTGACCGGTCTCGGTCGGCGTGAAATGTCGTGCGGTGTTCCACAGGGATCGGTCCTGGGGCCGCTCCTGTGGAACATCGGATACGACTGGGTGCTTCGCGGTGAGCTCGTAGGCGGTGCCGCCGTCACGTGCTACGCGGACGACACGCTCGTGACGGCGTGCGGGGCGACGTACCGCGAAGCGACCCGAAAGGCCACGACCGCGGTTGCCCAAGTCGTTAGGCGGATCCGGCGGCTGGGTCTCGAGGTGGCCCTGCACAAAACCGAGGCCCTGTTCTTCCATGGGCCTCGGAGCAAGCCACCCGAGGGATCCAGTCTCATCGTGGGAGGAAATCGCATCGGCATCAAGCCCCAAATGAAATATTTGGGGCTCGTGCTCGACGGCCGATGGGACTTCGGAGAGCACATCCGAAGTCTGGCCCCCAAACTGAAGGGCACAGCTCTTGCTCTGGCTCGGCTGTTGCCCAACATGAGGGGGCCCGATGACTCCTGCAGGAGACTCTACGCGGGGATCGTGCGGTCCATGGCCCTGTATGGGTGCCCAATATGGGCGGAGGCCCTGAGGACCAGAACTGTGCAGATGCTGCGCGCTCCGCAGCGAGTTCTGGCTATCAGGGTCATCCGAGGGTACCGCACGATCTCCTTCGAGGCGGCGAGTCTCCTTGCCGGAACTCCGCCATGGGACCTGGAAGCGAGAGCCCTTTCGCAACTGTACCAGTGGCGAAAGGAGGCGCGGGAGCAGGGATGGAACCCCGAGCCTCGAGAAATCGAGGCCGTGCAGTCCCAGCTCCGCCAGGCCATCGTGGTGGAGTGGAAGGAACGACTTGGGCAACCAAGCGCAGGGCACGCCGCAATAGCGGCGGTAAGGCCCATCATGGAGGATTGGCTGGAGAGGCGACACGGAAGCCTCTCCTACCGGCTGACGCAGGTGATCTCAGGGAAGGGGTGCTTCGGGGACCACCTGCATCGGATCAGGAAGGAGCCAACGCCTGAGTGTCATCACTGCGACGCGAGCGAGGACTCAGGGCTGCACACGCTGGCGGACTGCCCGGCGTGGGAGGCGCCGAGGCGTGACCTCGTGGCAGCCATCGGGGTGGGAGTCCTCTCGCTCGGCAGCATGATTGCGGCAATGGTGCGGAGCGCGAGCGCGTGGGCCGCCGCCGCCTCCTTCTGCGAGCATGTAATGCTCGCGAAGGAGGGGGCGGAGCGCGCCCGGGAGAGACTTAGAACTCTCCCGGTCCGCCGAGCCCGCAACTTGCTCGCCGCGCGTCGCAGGCAACTCAGGCGCCGGAGGTCGCTTAACGACCTCCGTCCTCCATGAGCGCAGGCCTGGGGGTGGCGGGGGAGGCCACCTGTCACCCCAGCAGAAGCAGGCCGGGACGGTGGGGCGACTAGCACCCCTCCCCCAAACCGGGGCAAGACGGGGACACCGTGGTTCCCAAACCCGAGGGGGCCATCTCGAAACCGGAGATGGCCCAGGGTCAGTCGGGGTGCGAGGGATATGCTCTATGGGCAACCTTACACCCCGGCGTCTGTAGACCCGAGACGGCGTGCGGTTTTAGTCGGTTCAAGCCCGACATAACCGCCCCCGCTGGCACGCGGGGGGGTATCCGAAGGGATTTCCGCACGATAAAAAAAAAAAAAAAAAAAAAAAAAAGGTATATTGACAATGATATCAAGATATTGGATTGCGATATTTATTGACTGTCTAAACCCTGCCTATGTTCTATGTTCAAATTTTGAAACATTGTGTTTTGTAGCTTAATATCTTAAAACAAATATTTTGTGAAAAACTATTTGAATTCGTCAAGAACCTGGTTTTGTCAAAGATTTTACGTAGGCATATTAGAAGTAGTCTGTAGTTTAAAGTTACCGAAATAGGTCGCAGAAGAAGCTAGTTGAAGTGGCAATGGGCTGGCCACATCTACCGAAGGGCCGATGGCCGTTGGAGAAAACGAGTCCAAGAGTAGACACCGTGAATCGGTAAACGGAAAGTGGCGACTCCCAGTCAGGTGGACTGACTGCAATTGACTAATGGAATGATTGATTTGATTGATGTCCAGAGTTCCCGAGAATTTCTTTTGCAGTTTGTGTAACCATTTCGTAGTGACTGTTCCCGGCATCTCTCATTATAGAACACCGGGCCGGCCGTCAATTCAATTCGAAATTCAATTCAGATAATCTGATTTCGAACATCAATGTTCGTACAAAATCGATAATCAAATTCAATAAGATAGAAGAGAAAAAATAATTGAATAAGATAGGTACATTGTTTAAAAACTCATATCTTTTTTTATTATATAAGCTTTTAGTATTCATGACTTTTAGTTTGACTTTCCTTTTATGATGATGGTTGAAGAACTGGTGGATTATTCGAAGAACTTACTCATAGAACTCGTAAAGTCCTAAGTAAGGGCCATTATCTATGTTAACTAACTTTTGTTAACGTGCCAAAGCAAAGGAACTTCAATATAAAGCCAATAAAACATTTTACTGAATTCGCATCATTTAAATTCGGAACGCGCGGTAGCCTAGTGGTATGGGTAATGGACTGCTGGGACGAGGTCTCGGGTTCGATCCCAGGTCTTACCATGGCACATACCAATGACTTTTCGATGCTTTTCGAAGTTATGTGTGTATTTATCGCAGGCTTATAAGTGCCCGGTTAATGGCAATAGGCTCGCCACCTATTACATTGGGAGCTAAACATAAACTGGCGAAATGTGGGTGCTAGCACCTCTGCCTACCCCTTCGGGGATATAGGCGTGAGTTTATGTTATGTTATGTAAATTCAGAACTCCATTGTCCTTTTATATTTCAATTCGCATTTGGAATAGGTTAAACTTTGTTTTCTTATTTCGGTTTATAACCAAACTCTATTACTGGCGACCCGCGTCGGCTTCGCACAGGTGCAATTTAATGCCCCGTTCTTCAAATTTTATTTAGAGTGAACTATGCATATAAACCTGCCGTAAATAACAGTGAAAACCGTATCAAAATTTATTGTGTACTTTAGAATAAGTTAGCGGAGAAATAAACAAATATCTTTATCAACTTAAAAGTGACTTTATTTTATATTGTGTTATGACGATGATTACTAACTGAACATAACTGCGTACTATACGCTGATGACATTACTTTAATTATAGAAGACAACAATAAAAGTGACTTAGAGCATAAGGTGAACAAAGCGTTGGATAATATAGTTAATTGGTTGGATTATAATTACTTAAAAGTTAAATATAATAAGACACATATGGTACAATTTCAGACTTATAATAGCAAACCGGTTAAGCTTAATGTACAATATAAAGAGAAAATAGTCGCAGAAGTAGAAGCAGCTTCATTTTTGGGCATTACAATTGACAAACACTGTAACTGGAAACAGCATATAGAAAATATTTGCCTAAGTTTGGAGAGGTTTGTTTATGCACTATATCGCTTGAGCCAAATATCAAGTATAGAAACTGCTCTCAGTGCATATCACGGGTATGTCTCGTCAAAATTAAGATACTCATAATATGGGGCAATTCAGTAGAGGCCAACAGAGCATTCATTGTTCAGAAAAAATGTATACGAGCAATATTTGGTTTACAGCAAACAGACAGTTGTAAGGAATATTTTAAAAAGTACAATATACTACCACTGCCTAGTCGGTATATTTTCGAGATTTGTGTCTTCGTACGCAGTCATTTGCATCTTTTTTGTAAGCACAATGATGCGAGTAGACACATTCATAAGCTTTAATTCCTAAGCAAAGAGTGAATGTTTTTAGTAAAAATGTATATTGTATGGCAATACATATTTATAATAAGTTACCAAATAGCCTCAAAGACATTAATACGATCAATGCATTTAAAAGAAAACTGTTTACACTACTAATGGATAAATGTTCTTATACTATTGACGAATTTTTAAATAAAGGTAAATTGTGATCATTGACTTTTTTTTTGCATGATAATGTATATGATAATTTTAACTATCGAATAATTTAATTTTAATTGTAAGACATATTTTTGTACGCCACACAGTGGTAGAGTATGGCTTGCACCTAAAATGCGAACATCTAAAATTTCTGTACCCACTCACCCATATTCTGACAAATAAACTTTCATTTCATTTCATTTCAAAACCAGAATTTAATTCAATCAAATCCCAAAACGTCGTGCCGTTATACATATACCTATGTTAGTTAGTTAGTTAGTTAGTTAGTTAGTATGGGATTACTGCGAAGAGCAGAAAACAATCTGTCTGCGGTAGCTACGCCTTGTACCTAGTTTGCCAGTTGACAGTATTTGTAAGAAAACTTTTACGTGAGGTTACAAAATCTTGGTTGCATGCTTCAATGACATGAGCTACCGAGTCTGGAATAGTTTTCACATACTCTTTTCCTTTTGGTCGTACAGATTATGGCCTAGCTTTTATTATAATCGACCTAACGATCTCAATAGAGCGTGTGTAGTAGTAGAAGTGTTACGTCACAAGTCTATTAGGGCTGTGGGCATGCCCATCGTACCCACAACAGTGGTACAGCCCCTGAACGTGGGAGGCCATAGACAATGCATCTTCCCCCGTAGCACGGCACTGTAGACTCCTGTCTCTTGAATCTTTCTGACCAATGAAATAAGTCATTTTGATCGTGTTATATTTTCATGCTATTTTCGATACGACGACATTCTATGGTCGAAAAACGTCAAGAAACTTCTTGGAACGAGTCTCTCTGCTGAGAACTGCTGTTGGTAGTTTTCATAAGTTATTGACCATGCAGGTTGTCAATTTGTATCAAGGATTTTATGTCGTCGTATGTTGCATCGCTCGCGTGTTGATGGCGTATGATATTTTGACGTCCTTGATATTTGAATGCTGAGTTTGAATGACATTGAAACTGAGGGATATTTGATGAACACACGCAACGGGTGCATTATCGACCGATAGGTGTGAAACGGTATTTAAAATTGTATAAGTAAGCCAATATTTATCATGAGTTTCGGAAGGGCGATATGCGTTTTGAAAATCTAGGCCGACTAGCTAACCAATAAGTCTCAAAATAACACAGGTGTTATATAATACGATAATATAATCAAGTACTTATGACCCACCCCCGGAATATAAAATTAAGAGCAAGCGCCTCGCAGCTGTCGACTGCGCGTACCACAATGCATTCAGCATATTCGTAACGCGTCTCAGAATTTTCAGAAGCGTGTAGTGTTGCCCAAAATCGGACTGCAAGAACAAGAGTCTTGCAGTCTTGGTCTTGGTCTTGCAGTTTTGCAAGACCAAGACCAAGACCAAGACCACCTATTTTTTGCAAGACCAAGACCAAAACTGACCCTTGCAAGACTTGCGCAAGACAAGACTACGTCTGCAAGACTCTTGCAGTCTTGCAGTGAAGTCAAACTGAGATTTGAGCATTTTTAATACCTGAGTATGTAGGTACTAGGTATTTAGTTTCTATACCACAGAATAAATAATAGTACCTAGGTACCTACTACGTCTATACCTACTGATAGAATGATAGACGGAGGCTGTGGTAGGTACCTTATCTATTCCGTGGCGTAGTGGTAGTGAACGCGACCGGTACGCAGGAGGCGCGGGTTTGATCCCCGCTCAGTGCAAATATTTGTGTGCATGAAAATGGGTATTTGCATTGGTCTGGTCGTGCCTCGGAGAGCACGTTAAGCCGTCGGTCCCGGTTGCCATACGAACATCTGTGACAGTCGTTACGGGTAGTTGGAGCCCTCAAAAGTCCGACTAGTCTAACTACAGAACTTCGATATCGCCAATTAATTGGTTGTGGAGGTCCGACGTCAGTCGCTTCACGGAAAATATCGTAGTTAGCCGCAACTTAGACTAGAAAGCCGACCCTAACTGAGTTGGGAAAAGGCTCAGAGAATGATGATGAGATAAGGTACTTACCACCATACTTACCTGTTGCTTTTTTGTAGTATGTTTTTATACCTACCTATGTTTAGCGTAGGTAAAAAGAAAGGAAACTTCACTGACCTTGAACCTAAAGCCCTAGTTAATGAAGAGCACAGGCGGTAATTAGTACCTATTCCATTTTCCCTTAGAGACAAATTGCCACATGTTGTTATACCTATGTATCATACCACTGGCAGCCGTACGACCCGATGTCTGACGTGCGTGCCAATATAGACGTGGCACAAGCCGCGCTAGCCAACGACTGAAGTTCTTTTCATCGTAGGCAGGTAGGTACACTAGGTACTTAATCGCGCTCATTGTCGGTAGTTACTAGTTACCGACAATCAGCGCGAGCGGCGACTTGCGCAGTGTCAATGTGAAAGTTTGTGAAGATGTTTGTATGTTTGTTTGTTACTCAATCACGCTCTAACGGCTAACGGCTCTGGATTTGGTACAGAGTTACATTAGAGCCTCGATCCTAGAATAACACATAGGTTACCTACTTTTTATCCCGAGAATAAGTAGATACACACACACACACGATTTTTTAATTCATAATCTGTAATAGGCGCGTGTCCCTCAATTGTTTTAAATTACTGTGTAATATGAATGGTTTGTGTTTTAATATTTTTAGAAGTAGGTAGGCCACTAGCCACTATCATTCGGCAGAGGAAAGAACGTTTTTTAAAGACACTCGGTTCTGTTCTGGCGACGCCGCCGCCGACGACGTGACGCTTATTATGAGAATATGCAGTTTCAATGTAAAGTAGGTACCTACCTACTTACTTATGTGACACAAGACTCGAAGTCCTTTATATTTATTTAAGCTTCATGTAGATACAAAGAGGACTTGCACTTATTTGCACTTATCGATCTATGCATTTGTTGTAGGTACCTATTATTTCATTGACAGCCCCTATTAAAGGTCTCAAGATTCATCAACTATCACTGACTGTAGGTACGTATACCATTATACCGCCGATTTTTGCCTATTTGGCACATGGAAATGTATGTACTTGCCACGCTAAAGCTTTATGCCTACTCTCCACGTGTAACATTTGTCAAAGAGATACCGCTTTAAAATAAAGATTTTAATATAGAGATAAAACGACATTATGGCTGCCGTCAAAGGACACCGGCGAAAGGGGACGGATTGGGCGCATTTTTACTGATTAATCAGAATCGAATAAGACGATTATAAATATATTTATTTTTTCATTAATTGCTATTTGTGTAAATAGTGTTGAAATACAAGGTAGGTTACTAGGTAGGTACCTACTAATTCATTATCAAATTGAATATTGTTACTATTTACTGCACTGAACGTGTACGTTGGTTATTGCAAAAAATCTAGCCTATGTAGGTGGGTAGGTAGGTAGGTACCTAATATTACTGTAAAGTTTCATCAAAATCAGTTTACGTCTGTTTTTTTTTTTTTTATGTTTCTACGGCGGTAAACATGCCTACGGCCCACCTGATGGAAAGTGGTCACCGTAGCCTATAGACGTTTGCAACACCAAGGCTGCTACTAACGCGTTACCGCCTGAAGGAGACGGTGGAAAGAGAAAGGCAGGATAAAGGAGGCGGAAGGTGAGAGAGGAAGAGGAGGGATGGGAGTTTGGGCCTCCGGAACTGACACTCACCGAACGAAACACAACAGTAGATCTGTTATTTTACGTCGATATTCTGTGCCAGGGTGGTAACTACCCGGTCGAGCCGGCCCATTCATGCTGACACCTAACGGTTCCAGCGGGGCTCTACCACCAGTAATATAAGTATATTACTGTATACGTAATACACATTCCTACATACATATGCTCACGCCCGTAATTCCCAAAGGGGTAGGCAGAGGAGTATTTAACACCAACATTTTGTCGATTGGGCACTTTGTCTTGGGCTGTGTGTTTATTGTCGGATGTAGAACAGCCCCTATCCCATAGTCGCCTTCTACGACACCCATGAAAAGAGATGGGGTGGTCCTATTCTACTCCACCGGGAACCAAACCAGCACGGCAAATACTTACGTTACGTAAAATTAAACAGCCCAATTGTAGAGGTGACCAATGAATGTGATGATGAGTTTACTTCTTAGAAATTATTTATCACTAAAATAAAATCGATACATAAATGCTTTAAAAATAAATAGAGTTTTGTGTGAGAATCAAAGTTATACTTTATGTGATCCAATTATTCTATTTCCATGAATTTAATGGATTTAAATCGGAAAAAGTGAATATCCAGATTCTATTTCCGCCTGAATTCACCCCTGTACAGCTAATACATATAATACAATAAATCTACGATATTTTTGATATTTACCGACAAAGACGTGGCGGTATATTAAAAGAGTTTGCGACAAGTGAATTTCTTTTTTGATTTTGCCGCTCTGAAGTCAAAGGTATCCGACATTTCAAAGACTAATTAAATTAAGTTTCTGGGTGCTCAAAAGTGTCATAACTCATAACGAACGGACACGATAACCTGCAAGTTGTCATGCAACCTGCAAATCCTGCAATAGTCCTTGCAATGAATATTGTAGCCACACCATAAAGATAGATAGATGTTATAGTATTATACCTACTTGATCACAGGGATAGTACCTAACCTACCTAATAGGGTTAGTGCTTAGTGCAATAGTCTTAAAAAAACTTAAAAAAAGGTGGGTTGAAGTCAATTAATAATAATTTCGTTCCTCTTTTGATAGAATTCACTTAGTTACCTCCGTCACTTTATTGTTTTGCTCGGATTGCAGAGATTGGATTTGAGGAATTTGATACTACGTTAAGATTACGTTTCTGTTTTTATAGTCTTTGGAAGGATATTATTTTTGTCAATAGATGCCGAACGTAGGTTATGTAGGTATCTTTTGGCCTTTCGGCATGTGCTGTATATAAGGGCGTTCATCATGATAAAAATGCATTTTGGTTTTGATTAAGCTGCGCTTAGAGTCAACCGGGTTTTAAAATGAGTGACATAGATTCAAATAGTTCTAGTCAGAGTAGTGAGAGTTGGACTAGGTCTAAAAGACTAAAAAGTAAATTTGATGAGTTTTTCGATATAATTCATGCCACTGAAACTGCTACATGTAAGTTATGCCACCATAAGAAAGTTGAAATCAAAATGAAGAACAGAAATACTTCAGGATTAAGGAAGCATCTACTGTCTTTTCACGAGAAGGAATCGCGACTATTACTTCCTGCAAGTCAACTAATCAAGCAAAAGCCAACAAAGGGGCCCATATCAAAGTTTTTAATGAGAGATGGAGAAAATAGACAGGTAAGAAAAAATACCTACCTAAGTGTTAATATACGTAATTATAGTTAGGTACCTACCTAATTACCAACAACAAAACATATAAAAGTATGGCAATTCTGGTAACAAGTAGGTAGATATAGAACCTATTTAACATTTTTTTCCGCCCCATGTCATTGGTTGTGCGTGGGAGATTGTCGTGCACATTTCTCTCCCCGGCTGACCCAGAGCCGTATATCTCGCCATGCATTACAAATTGCGTTGGTGCGCCAACAAAACAATTTGTAATGCATAAATATCGATGTAGATAAAAAAGTGGTCTATGCAGATAAATGAATCATAATTATGACCGATTAATTACTAATATTCCCGGTAACCCCTGCAACTAAGCTAAATTGCTTGTGCTAGGAGTGGGTTCACATTCGGTAGTGTAATGGCTAGAATTCGAGCCCGGGACCTCTGAATAGTAAGGGACTCCTTAACCACTAAGCTATCGACGCTTCTCACAATAATAACGAAAATAACTGAATTTGTTTACAGAGACTTCGACCGGGTTCGATTCCCGGTTACCTATGTATGAAAGTTAGTAGAAAAGTTTGAATGTCATTATTATTAACTGAATTTGTTTACAGAGACTTCGACCGGGTTCGATTCCCGGTTATGTATGAAAGTTAGTAGAAAAGTTTGAATGTCATTATTATTAACTGAATTTGTTTACAGAGACTTCGACCGGGTTCGATTCCCGGTTATGTATGAAAGTTAGTAGAAAAGTTTGAATGTCATTATTATTAACTGAATTTGTTTACAGAGACTTCGACCGGGTTCGATTCCCGGTTATGTATGAAAGTTAGAAGAAAAGTTTGACTGTCATTATAATTATATCCAAAATCGAAGCCATGGTTGCTAATAACAAATCTCGCTATATCTCATAGTTTCTAACTTCTCCCCACTGACCCATTTGGGTTGATCACTCTGTATACTATCATAATACATTTAGTGAAAAGCTGTTAATTAATAATAATTAAACGACGAACAAACAAAATATTCATAGTATTGATGTTGTATTGTATCATATAATTATCATAATATGTTTTATTATTTTATTTCAGCCAGCACTTTCTAGAAACCGCAGTGAAAACTTTGTGGCAGCTACAGTTGATTGGATTGTGAAAAAATATCTTCCTTTCTCATTTTTTGATGATGAAGATACACAAGAATATTTTCGATCCATTTGCCCGAACCCGATGATGGTATTTCCTAAAAGGTCAACTCTCAGACGGAAGATTAAAGAGCGATTTGAAGAACTACAATCTCATGTTAAGAACCGACTACAACATTACTCGTGCAAAATGTCATTTACCATAGATGGATGGACCTCTATTGCTGGTAGGAATTACTATGGCGTCACTGTGCACTATATAGACAACGAGTGGAAATATCGATCTATAGTCCTTGATTTTATGCCTTCACACGGTCGACATACTGGGGAAGATATTGCAACTATTTTCCACGAATGTTTAGTTGAATATGATTTGGTTGATAAAATACAGGGTATTACGGTCGACAACGCTAGTGCAAATACGCAATTTATGTTTGAACTTGGCAAACAAATGCCACATTTTGACTCAGACAATCAACATTTCCGGTGCTTTGCTCACATTTTGAACCTTGGTGTACAAGATTTATTAAAAACTTTAGCATTACATAGTGACACTGAAAATGCAGAAAGAGAACAGCAGTATGAAGAGGAAAGTGAAGAAGATGAAGAACATATTCCAAATATTGCTGACTCACGTACAGCGATTACAAAATTACGCAGTATTTGTTGTAAAATAAAAAGAAGTGAGATCTTAAAAAGAAAGTTCCACTCTGCTTGTGAAGCATCTGGTGTGCCAGCTGATCTTAATCCCATACTTGACTGTCCAACAAGATGGAATTCTACACATGATATGATTGGATTTGGTATAAAAGTCCGAATGGGTATTAACATATTGTGTACTTCTGTCAGCGAATTAAACGATTTTCAAATCACGGAAATTGAATGGCGAATACTCGACAAAATATATAAGTTTCTAATAAACTTTAAAGTTTTATCAACTAAACTTGGTGGAGAAAAATATGTTACAATACCGCTAGTCGTTGTGTCATTCAATCTTTTACTGGATAAAATTGAATCCATGGCAAAACAATTAGACGAGAAACCAAATCGTACCGAAGTGGACGAAAAGCTCGTTCTGGGTTTTCAAGCAGCCCGAGATAAAATGCTTAAGCATTATAAGAAGAGCAACTGGATTTACTGTACAAGTTTAATTTTAGACCCTAGGCACAAAGCTGAGACTTTCGAAATGACTACGTGGGGACAGCAAATAAAAACAGAAAGCCTGCGCAAATTCAATGAAATTTATACGCAATATAAAAGTACAATAAACCTTATGTCTAAGTCTCCACAGAACAATGAAAATATTGAAAATATTCTTCACGATCATGATGAAGATATTGAAGATGAAGACATAATAGATTTCGAGAAGCTATACACAGGTCCCTCTACGTCTTCAGGATCTGGCTGTGGCTTAATGAAAACTGACGAGTTGGAGGAGTATTTAAGTAAGCCGAGAGCCACCAGCTCGGAAGACATTTTAGAGTGGTGGAGGACGCATGAAACGGAATATCCGATTTTATCCAAAATGGCTCGTGATTTTCTTTCAATACCTGCAACTTCAGTACCCGCTGAAAGATTATTTTCTAAAGCATCACTAGTAATAAGAAAACACAGAAATAGGTTAAGTGATGAGTCAGCCAGGTGGTTACTTTGCATTAATTCTTGGTCAAAAGAATTATTATAATAATTCTCTTATTATTAATATTATTAAAAATCTACCTGATATTTACCATGTTTATTGTTTCTTGAGCTTAAAATTGATAATTTCAATAAATAGTATTTTGCATACTTTGTCTTTATTATGTTTCCTTCCATATATGGTGATTACGATTACTATCACTATTTATCTTGACAATATTTAAAAAAAAATGATGTCAAGTCATTGACATAGGAATCTATGTCAATGTAATCTCAAGTTTCCATACTTCATTACGATGTTTCATATCTTACTAAATCACACTAAGCAATTGATAAGTGCGAGACTTGCAAGACTCGCATGACTCTTGCTGCAAGACCAAGACCAAGACCGAGACCGAGCGTGCAAGACCAAGACCAAGACCAAGACCAGGGGTATCGGTGCAAGACCAAGACCAAGACTGGCTCAAGTCTCGTCTTGGTCTTGCAATGGGCAACACTAGAAGCGTGTCACAGATATATTTTTACTAATGTATATTATAGCTTATCTATTTATATATTTAGTTAGTTCTTTTTGTTTGTTTGGTTGAACGCGGTAATCTCACAAAAATAATTTTTACTCTTTTTGTGTTGGAGAGCCCACTTATCGAGGTTACTATCCAGGAGAGCGGAGCAGTACTCTTAAATATCAATAAATCGGGCAAATTGCCATTGTTGTAAAACCAATAAATTACGGACATGGCTTATGGGTTAAATTGGTGTCGCGGGTGAATCCGCGGGACACAGCTAGTATGTGACAAAATCACATTAAAAATGAATCAATCACCCTGAAATTCATTGTAGTAACGCGTTACCGACAAAGGCATCTAAATATTCTAAATTATCAAAGTTTTGCAATTTGCTACGAAAACGCACAATAAGTCTTAATAATTAAGACGGGAACTTTAATGGGAAAACTTTTCCATCACCGAATACCTTTTTTTTTTTTTTTTTTTTTTTTCGTGCGGAAATCCCTTCGGATACCCCCCCGCGTGCCAGCGGGGGGGTATGAATAGCGGCGTATTAGGCTGGGCATTGAACACCAAATTCGTTTTGAATTGTTTCGGTTTTTGTGGACACGAACTGAGTTTAGTAACTAAATAAATACTATTCAGAAAAATTACAAGAGTTTACGAACTTAAAAATATGAAGAAGAGACCGATATTCTAACAATCCATGGATTCTCCGTGCGGGTGCCGGGTCCATCGCGTTGCTGAGTTGGGAACTCGGGACAGGGATTGGGACTTGCGACCCAAGTGTAGGTTTAGAAGGGGGCCCTTTTGTTGATGTACATCAACACTCACCTTCACTACCGAAGTTCCCCTGCCTAACCAAATTTGATACGAACCTACTAGTGCCACTTTAGACATTCGTCCTAGTAATGAGCTTATTGTAGCTCTCCATAGGCCTAGATCTTTAAGTAGGTTATAGAGAGATTTTGCTGGTATACCTCTCGCTCCCACTTCCACTGAACACAATAAAATAAGAACGGACGTAATTATTACCGCTCTTATACAATGATCTCCAAGTACACTAGACTGGCTATTCAAAACAAAAAAATTAGTATAGATTTTTGGACGCTACTGGACACAACTTTGGCGCCATACCACACACATTGCTGTCATAGCCCCAGAGTATATAAAAATTATATCATTATCTTAAAGTAGTGTAGGGGTACCAAAATTATTAATCTATGGCGTCCCGTAGCCTTCCCCCAGTCCTGCCTCACCCCCGAAATAGGACACACTTTTTGTTCTGAACTGCTTGCACTAGTATATATAGAAGTCATCTTTTACTATTCTTTATTTAATAAGATCAGATAATTAAAAAAAAAAAAACAATTTGTAAAAGAATAGACGCTTATGAATAGTTCCGAATTCAAAATTTCATTTAGATCTAAAAACTCGATGGAATGAGTTCGATACAGACAAAGCTTCTGTTCGTCGGTTAATAGAAAACAAAAAAGTTTAGTACAGCGGCCATCGCGTGCTTTCGACGGAAAACTATCTTGTTTCGTGCCTTGCGTCAGGTTACATCTGCAGTTCTGGGGTCTACGAACTTTCAATTTGTGTATCATATTGATTTTATCAATCGATGCAACAACCGGATCGTAAATATAAAGTTGTTTTTATTTGAACTGTTTTATTATTGCGTCATTTATTCGTTTATTGGAAATACAGCCTCCATATGATTGTGATCGCAAAACGCGAATTGTAGTTGATGGATTGACTTGAAATTTTAAGAGAGAAGAGATTGTTGAGAGTATTTGCATATACTTTGAATCCCGAAGTTCCCACGGAAACGAGCTTTATTCCCGAATTCCCGTGCTAAGTACGTTAGAATTTCTATAAATTTAGAACCCAGTCTTTGTTTGGATGCAAGCAATATGTGTAATGGCTAATGCCACACGCTCAAATATAGATCATTTCCATCTTTTGAGTGACAAATAAAGCTAGAACACACTAGATATACTTAGGATTACTTATACAATAAAGCTACGAACCTGCAGTTAAACCACTCCACTTTTCCATTGTTTGCAGTGAAAGAGCCCTTACACCCGCTGCACTGATCGAGAAGTAATAACTGAGCTATTTCTTTTACAAATTGTCACGTTTAAGCTTTGTGTACATGAGCGACAAAGTACTAACGATGTAGACAAATTTTAATATTGTACTTTATATCCTACTATTATATACTTATATCCTAATATTATAAATGTGAAAGTTTGTGAAGATGTTTGGATGTTTGTTACTCAATCACGCTCCAACGGCCGAATGGATCTGGCTGAAATGTATAGTATGTATAGTATAATCTATCCCTGTACCAAACAGGGATAGATTATACTCTGGAAAAACATAGGCCACTTTTTATCACTAGAATAGGTGCCCATGGGCAGTGGAAATGGGATCAGAATTAAACGCGGGCGAAGCCGCGGGGAACAGCTGGATAAGTATAAATAGTTTTTATATGTCAACTTGAGCATAATAAAGAAAATTTATATTATATTGTTACTGTTTGAATTTATTTGCTTAGGATAAAATAAGTATTCTGCATTTTATTTCAGTGAAAAAATAGGAAAAATTATTTGAGACAGCTAGTATTAAACTTTTCTTTAAAATTATCTTCCATGTCTTTGAATTGAATTATTATGAAATATCTTTTAATTTTGGCCTTTAGTCCAATGATTGTAAGCTATTAGAAGTAGTAAGTAGTATTTTAAGCTCCCTGGTATAATAATTATACCCGATAAAACCAAGTGTAAAACACTAAAGATACTACTAGCAATACAATTGTAAAGCATAGTAGGCGTAAGATTAGAATTCAAATAGATAAGAAACTCAGTGCTCCAGTTTTGGTCATACTGGTGCTTGGAGAATTATCATATCCACAGTAGTTGTGGGAGTGGCAGTGCATCAGTAATTAAACCCAATCCGGTTAGATTTTAGTGTCGCCGACTGTCGAGAAAGTTGTTCGCTCTGATTCGGATCGTGTAGGATGAGGATATGCTGAATATTAATGCTGATTCTCTCGCTGATTATTGACTTATTATGGTCGAAAAGTGGTACATCTGTTAAAAATTGTAAAGGCTTTAAGTATAACATCAATTTATAATGAGTACTCGTGATCCAAATATCTTGAGATCTCTTCCTGTTTGGATTCCGATTAGCCGAATCCGAACAGGAAGAGCTAATTCATTAAGCGTACAATGACGAATACGCGTCTATGAAGCTACGCCTCCGTGGTCAGTAGGAGGTCATGAAGCCTGCCGTATCGCATATCACACACCGAGGGGTATATCCAGAGTAACATTGTTTTGTGTGTAAGCTGCATGCAAGCGTACAATGAAGAATACATATAAGCGTCCTAACATAGTAGGCCTTAAAATTAAAAAAAAAACATAAAATAAAATCTCGCAAAAAGGACTAGACGGTGAAAATTTGGCATACATAGACTATGACCTCAAAAAAGACATGGGATACTCTTTAATACGGTTAAAGGTTTCGGGTGATAGGCTGGAAACCACAAAAGTGGGCAAAAGAAGCGGCAGCCTTAGTTTCACCTGTAAGTGTGTAGTATGTAAATATTTTTCTTTTGAAAACAATTTAGTCACTCAAGTAGAAGAAAACAAATAGGTAACTGAAACTAATATTCGCATTACCCCCTCCAGTTAAGTGGAATTGCTTGTGTTAGGAGTGGGTTCACGTCGGTATTGTAATATTGTAATGGCCAGGATTCGAACCCGATACCTCCAGGTCGTAAGGCCGACGACGCCTTAACCACTAAGATACCGACGCTTAATATAACCAACTTTCTAATTGTAATTTGAAACTTTGTAAGTATATGACAATACGGCCTCTGTGGTGTAGCGGTAGTGCAGTCGACTGCTACGACTACTGGTTCGAAAAAAAGTATATAAGTATGTTTATTCACATTCTGGAACCCATAACACAAGCTAGTTAAACTATGCTTACTTTGGGTCCAGAAAACGCTCTGTAGAATTTTGTAGAATATGTATTTATTATTCATTTACTAAAACATTAATTTGATACCTATAAGCTGATCTCATGATGGAGCCACGTTGATGAGGTCACTATCTACTCGTATATAGCGAAACTCTTCAATATTCAGTAATAAAGTATAGAAATTGGGACTTCTTTTTTTAACTAAATAAAATTAAAATAATAACTTAATTACTTTTAACGACTTCCATAATATATTTAATTTAGTAACAAGCGTGATTTTAAACTATAATACTTTTGCTTCAATTAAAGGTCTTCATTTATTCCGTAACATCATTCTTGTTTCATCCATCCATATGCAGTTTATGATAAACATTATGGTGCATTGTTACCGAACCAATATGTTCTTAAGTTATTAGCGTGTGGTTCAACCCATGTATGAGTGAATTATGAAGGCCGATGATGTCATACGATCAAGTGTGGGTTTGTGCAAATATCGGCGAGTCTTGTTATGAATAGTGCTTAATTGTAGCGAGAAGAGTGTCGATTTACCGTTGGAATAAAACCTTCAATAAAAAATATGACCTGCTAGTTTCCAATCATCAAACTAACAGTATTAAATTATTTACAGTTATTTGAGGAAAAGAGAATGGATTTTTGGAACTGGCAACCATCAATTATTTAGAAGCACCGTTTAATTATTCAATTACCCCCTAGTCATGCACCTATTAATGTATGATTTTGCTAAATTGTCTACAGTCACTCTTAACGCTTGTCAAATATGACAAACGAGCTGTCATATTTGACACGAGGCAAGTACAAAAGCTTATGAAGTATAAAAAAAACTTTATATTTTTAAGAACACATTTTAAATTTAAGTGTAGTAGATTTGCGCTAGTCAACTCTTAACCCAAAAAAAATATTGAATTTCAAGAACTTATTGAACATTTAGCCCCCAAGTACTTACTTAAAAATAGTATTAAGTGGTATATTAAAATAGTGAACTGAACTCTCTTCACACTTCACAACATAAATTGATGATATCATCGATTTTGGCGATAGGTTCGAGAAAAAAAAATCTGAATTGAGATAAAGATTTTTATGAATGACGATGGTTATTATTTTTACACACACATCTATGGCTGATTCGTAGTCCGTGGTCAAAGGTGAATATTGTAAAAAGAGGGCCAGTAAGATTTAAATACCTATAAGCCTACAACTTATTGTCTCGATACTCTTATAGTTTAAATCTTACCTTTTAATATGCCCCAACATTTATACATTTTGTACAAACCACTTGTTTTCTACCTGATTGTTTGTCACGTGTATTTTTAGTGTTTGTCACATGTTGTAGTACTGTGTTTAGACTAATCATTTGATGACAATCGTCGTGTTTAAAATCTAATACAATACTCGTGACGCTTTAGTTTGTTTCTAGGAATTTTCCGTCTATTTTCAACCCTACTGCGTTGTAATAATGCCGCCGGTATATAAAGTAAAGCGCAAAATCGATTCCTTTAACTGGATTTGTTCTGCGATGCTAATACGATACAGCCAGACATGACTAATGAAGATTTACACACTATTGATTCTATGTTATGATGTGTCTCCAATGCCACTTTTCATTATTTATAAGTAAACAGTAGCACATAAACCAACTCTAATATAAACACCATCATAGATTTTTAATCGGCCCCACGTTGGGCGCCAATGTAACGATTAAATGTTTTTATGAGGGTTTGTAAATGAAGTTACAATAAAGTTAAGGTGACTATATGCACTGGGAAAATTAATTAAGTGATGGATGTAATTGAGACTACTACCGGCTAGGGCGAGCAGAGTTAAATAAAAGGTTGATTACAATGTATAGTATGAGATTATAATCGTGAATAGAATGTTACATAAATTTATATCTGGTATTTGAGTAAATGAACCTCAGGGGATGGATTCATAATAAATATTCTGCCGTGGCGTTGTTCGGTCCGTTGTGCAAGATGTTAGTATGCACTTAGCTAGTGGCCACGTGGCTGGTGGTGTTGCCGGCGTGCCAGGGTCTCCGCTGGTGTGCCTCGCTACCGCTATGATGGTGCGAAGCCCGGTGCGAAGACCCTGGAAATAGGAAAGGTGCGGGTCAGTTTGTCACTAGGTAATTACGTCCAAGTGACCCGCTTAAATAGCAGGTGAAGAGAATCTCCCAGCGGCACTGCAGCGTAGCTAGAAGCTATAATAAAAGAAATATAAATAGGCAGCACAAGCTGGTGCCGCGACCTCTGACCGTAGGGGTCATCGGCCTCGTGGCACTAAATAGGTAGGCTGAAATAGCACACAGTATAAAATAAAATATAATAAGCCATGCATTTTAGCAGGCAATAAGCTGCACCGCTGGAAAGTCTTCACCTGTAGAAAGAAGTAGGAAATGTTGATCTCAAAACTTACCCGGAGCCGACAGCAGTTGGCCACGGGGTCAAAGCGACCTTCCTTGGCGAAGGTTCCAAGGAAAGGGACGATATAAGAGCCGTCAGTTTATAACTGGGCTAGTGCTGTCCAATCTCGCTAGCACAACCATAGATATAGAATATGTATTTAGTAATAACTATCGAAACATACTAAAATATCGATTAATTTACGGATATTGTTTTAATTAGATTTATAAAGAATCCACAACGTTACAATCGGAAAAAGTGAACATCTAGAACGGGACTTGAACTCGCGACCAGTCCCGTACATGTGGCGGAGTAATCTAAAAACAATTGAAACAGCATTCATTGTTTCCGTAGTTCGTAAGAATTACGGTAGATAGCTCCAGCGGCGCCCAAACCGTAAAGTATCGGACAATTTCGAATATCTAGATCGTGTCTAGGTAGCTCAGGTGGTCAGATTAAGGTGTAAGGGACAATTCCCGTCCTGGATGCTCACTTTTCCGATTTAAACATCTATAGGAAAACTTAACACACTAATTGCTTCAAAATTTCATTAAATCATCATCAGCATCTCAGCGTTGTGTCCCGTTTACATCCGAGGCCTTCACCTCGGAGCCCGGGGCCCGCTTGCCGGCTTTCACTTCTCCAGTTCGCATGGTCTTCGGCATCCCTGGCAAAAAGACCATTGACACGCATGTCACCTCTCCAGGCGTCAAACCAGGTGGCATGACTAGAGGCTAGACATTTGATACCCACGTATCCAGGCCGTTGCCGCAGAAAGTGGTTTTCCCAGCGCAGGCGACTTGCCTGCATTTTGTATTCATTTCCGTGACACGCTCTCCTGCTTGTGGACATTTAACATGTTGTTCTGATGTATAAAAAGCCCCAAAGCATGATCCACCAGTTCTAAAATAGCGTAATAGCCTGTCAATATAATACTCACGAAAAATTCTAGGTATCAAATTCTCGATTGCGGCAATGGAGCGGAGCACAAGCGCGTGGGCCGCCGCCACCTCCTTCTGCGAGCATGTAATGCTCGCGAAGGGGATGGTGGAGCGCGCCCGGGAGAGGTTTAGAACTCTCCCGGCCCGCCGAGCCAGACTCAGGCGCCGGAGGTCGCTTAACGACCTCCGTCCTCCATGAGCGCAGGCCTGGAGGTGGCAGGAGATGGCCCAGGGTCAGTCAGGGTGCGAGGGATAACTCTCTCTATGGGCAACCTTACACCCGCGTCTGAAGACCCGAGACGGCGTGCGGTTTTAGTCGGTTCAAGCCCGACATAACCGCCCCCGCTGGCCGCGGGGGGGTATCCGATGGGATTTCCGCACGAAAAAAAAAAGGTATCAAATTCTCGAAGCCATTTTTGTTATATTTTGAATATTCTCTAGCGGAGGGTTTCCCGGCAAGGCAGGGTGCGGTGTTATGTTTTTAAAAGCAGCCGTCTCCTAAAGCCCTTATAAATTATATATCATTCATTACATAGGTTTCTCCCCTAACTTCTGCTAAACCTCACAACGGATTTTAATACAGTTAAGATTTTTTTACTTTTTACCGAGGTTTAAGTACATGTATAATCCATAATTTCAAGCGCCCTGGGTTGTTGAGCTGAGTGACACGAAGTCGAGCGAAAGCTCCTCATACCAGACTTCAGGATTTTCTTTGTCACAGGTCTCCTCCTAAACTACTAATCCAATCAGAACCAAATTTGGCATGATTAAAACTTTACACGCTCAGAAAGCATGTCCAGAGTTGTGACTTTCAAAAAGAATTTTCAAAATCGGACTTGCCACGGAGGAATGATCACTGTTCAAAATTTTCAAAATCTGATTCACGATGTCTCACTCAGCTCAACATTGCAAGCAGCGATTCGCCTTGCAGACCTAGTAAATATATATAATACGGAGTATAAAAAACTCATTTCTGCACATTCGCACTTTTAACACTCGCTTTGAATAAATGTCATGGGTAAATTTCCTAATACGAGTATTTATATTCTTTTTCGCGTCCTTATAGATGACAGTTGAACAAAAACATAGTAAGGTGAATTGAAATAAGGTTTTCTTTTCGTTCTAACTCAATTCTGACTACAGATTTATACAAAACTCATTTAATTGAAAGGGTTACAGTAATCGGATAAAAAACCAGTCGCCCCTCGAAATTCGTTTCTTCCATTACTGTTTCATATTTCATGCAAAGAAAATAACGAAAATCCAATTTATACAAATTGTTACTTTAATATAAACGAAATGGGAACAGTCCCTGCCCAGTAATAATAAATATGACAGTAATATCATTTGTACTAGTCAAATTGAAATACTACCTACGTTTCATTTTATAGGCACAATAAAGTAACGAAATAAAATTCTAGCATGGGAACCAAATTGAAATTTCTGAATGTAAGTGGCAGCTATTTTGCGGTATTCGTCTTACTTTTAAATTGATTATGCACGTGTTACACGCGTACAGCCACACAAGTACATACCGTCACATTTGATAAGACTGTACCATTGTATGATTTCCTGTAATCAGTTTTAAACATGGAAGCATGGAGTCACAATCCACACAATCACAATTTTTACCACTACTTTCACACAGGTGTAATTTGATTTACAATTCTTCAAAGTCTTTAAGGCTAGCCGATGCCCGCGGCTCCGCCCGCGTGGAGTTTGGTTATTGTTTTTTAAGTCATATCTTCGGTTCTACTTAACCAATCGCAATCAAACATACCGCAGATTTTAAATCTAACCAAGACCTATCTAATAGAAAACTGGATCAAAATCATTCTGTAACCAAGGCCTATCTAATAGAAAAAACCGCATCAAAAGGCGTTCAGAAGTTTTTGTGTTCATCTCGAACAAACAGATTAACAGACAAGAACTCCAAAAAATATTTTTGTATTCAATATCATTCATTTAACATAACCTTTGAAATGTTTTTGTTTACATAATATATCTCCAATTACAACAATAATAACAAGTAATTTACAATTTTGAAATAGGATAGAAAAAGATAGATGTAAAACTTTCGTTGAAAAATATATAAATGACAAAAAGCCGTATGACTTTGCCAAAATCTTTGGAGCCCGAGACATTCTCATTTACCAGACAATACACCTGCCGAACTATGGACGATGCTCTAGCGCATCCTTTCGTTTTGGGGTTGATGAGTCTGACGGCACTCGCTGGCAGCAAAGCGGGCCTGGGCCATAGTAGTCCCAGAAGTGGAAGCTGTGGAAGCAACCGGGACTAACGCTAGGATGAAAAACCGTATCAAAATCAGTTGTTATTTAGTTAAGAACTTAGTGGGGAAACACAGGCGCGTAAAAGTATCTTTGTTTTTCCGTACAATGTAATAAGAAGTTCTCATGAGTTTCCTGCATGTACAGACAAATAGATCTATTAAAAAAAAAACATTCTATTACGAGAGTTGACAGCTGACAAAAATGTTCGATGTTGCCCTTGAACTCCGCCGTCGTAAAACGGTTGATTGAGAGTTGTAAACAAGGTTTGGCCCGAGCCAAATTGTTGCCACCAACCCACCTTCTACTATAAAGCTGAAGGGCTACGTTTTACACGCACGCTTTTAACATTTCCGTAAAGGTTTATGTCTGATCGAACTATGATTTATGACTTATGACTGTCAAAGTTTTACCTAACATGTGGTACCTATTGAACCATCTGGATATGGAAGTATACCAAGGAAAATGTTTAGTAGGAGCAGTAAATAGGTTATTAAACTAGTTCGTTCTATGAAAAATAGAAGTTGTTCAATATGAGAGTTTTTTTGTTTCAGCTTAATTTATACTAAGGTGGCCAAGCACACGGCCTACTTTCTTTCTTCTTCTTTCAAATGTTTTTAATAATTTATTACCCTTAGTAGAAGTTTGATGAATATAAGTAATTAGCTTTTTATCTATTAGTTTGTTTATCTATTTCCATCACTTAGGTCAATAATTTATGTTCTAAATTGCTCGTCTAGTTGTAAACCTCGAAGTCTGGTACACAATCCTTCTAATATTATTAACGCGAAAGTTAGTAAGTATGGATGGATGGATGGTTGTTTGTTACTCTTTCACGAAAAAACGGCTGAACGGATCTGACTGAAATTTGGCACAGGGATAGATTATAGTCCGGAATAACACATAGGCTACTTTTTATCCCGGGAATAGGTTCCCATGGATTGCGGGAACGGATCAGAATTCTACGCGGGCAACAGCTAGTATACCATAAAGATGTATTTATCAGATGGTTCCAAATTAGAATGCAATATTCTATTATACTTAGGTACCCTCGTTTTTTTATGATGGAGCATAAAGATTCACCGATACATAAAAATTACTGTTAATAAATTTAATGAGGATATTATAATGAAATGCAGAGATGCAACGATTTCTGCAAACTTTCTCTAACTTTCTAAAATGTGCTATTGGATGTATAGACAATTGATATTGATATAGACAATATAGACAGGAAAGGCGTTGTGGTTTAAGTTTTCACCTCGCTGACTGCTAATGCGGCGACGCTAGATAAAATAATAAATAAATATTTTAGGACATATAAATCCAGCCTTAGGCTCCATTTCTCTAATGCATATAAACGCGTTAAATGAATTTTATTTAATTTGTATAACGTGAAATCTCAGTTTAGTTAAACGGATTTTCACTACTGAAAAAATTCAAAATTATTTGTAACTTCATGTGCTTTCACGTGCAATACGTGCATGCTTCTACACGGACTATTATGCGCCCCTCCCCCAAACCGGGGCAAGACGGGGACACCGTGGTTCCCAAACCCGAGGGGGCCATCTCGAAACCGGAGATGGCCCAGGGTCAGTCGGGGTGCGAGGGATATGCTCTATGGGCAACCTTACACCCCGGCGTCTGCAGACCCGAGACGGCGTGCGGTTTTAGTCGGTTCGAGCCCGACATAACCGCCCCCGCTGGCCGGCGGGGGGGTATCCGAGGGGATATCCGCACGAAAAAAAAAAAAAAAAAAAAGGTACATGCACGTGATTATTGATGACATCACAGATTAGGAACCGCGTCGTTTCGTGAATTTTACAATATTGATTCTAAAATAGGTGATAAAGCAATGAAAATACAGTTTAAACTTTGTGCATTTCCGCTTCAAATATTTTCGTAAAGAAATTTGAAGCTTTTTTTTTTACGTGCGGAAATCCCTTCGGATACCCCCCCGCCGGCCAGCGGGTGGTTATGACACTTGGGGAATTTTGAAGCCTTAAGTAAAAATAAATATTAAAGTCTGTGAGTATGGATGCGTGTGTGTGCATGTTTGTTACTTTTTCACGTAAAAACTACTAAACAGATCTGGATGAAATTTGGCACAAAGATAGATTTCAGTTTGGAATAATTATGCTAATTTTAGTACGTTTGTAGTTACGTTTTATGACGTAGTAACGGGATTAGTACTACACGCGGGCGGAGTAACAGCCAATAGCTAGTTCCAAATAATATGGACAGTGTGCACGTGTATTTGATGCTATATTTGTTTAAACGCAGTTGGCAACCCTATGCATATCAATGCACGTGGACATCAATAAAGACTCGTCTAACATCGACTGTCTATGACTGACTTATGAGGTTAAACGCAAGGAGATAAGGCCCGAAGGTCATGGCTGTCCACCATCTGTTCTCACAACCATATACAGCGTAATGCAACACTGTTATAATGCAACCTTATTGTATCGATATAAGGTACCTTTTTGTAAATCAGGTGTGGTGACGTAATTTAAATTTAATTGGTAATGAGAAATTATTGGGGCCTTGAACTGAGTGAGATTTGAGGTTGATTAAATGTTGGATTTTAGGCAGCTCCTTCAGATAAGCTGATTGCTTGTGTAGGAATGAATTCATATAGATGACCTATGTGGCGTAGCGGTGGAGCGTTCTATTGTTAACTAGAGAACCAGAGAAACAGAGACTTGTGAGTTTGATTCCCGCTCAATGCAAGTATTTGTAAGCATGTATATGTCTATTTGCATTGGGCTGGATGTTTCAATGTATAATTTTTAGGTATATATTTTCAGGGGTGTGTGTTGGGTAACCTCCTCGAGTGTCGCTCCGATTCCGATCCCGCTGCAGTCCGGGGGGAACGGAATCGGAGCGGCCGGTACACCCTGGGCGGCGGTCAATGGCTTCCCCTTCACCCCTTCATAGGGTTGGCATTGATCGTCGGCCAATACCCAACGTGGCGGGAACACATTGCTCTCCGTACTCCTCTGCTTTCAGAGGAGACAGGATGAGCGATGCTGTTAGTGGTGAGATGGCCCAGGGTCAGCCGGGGTGCGAGGGATATGCTCTATGGGTAACCTTACACCCCGGTGTCTGAAGACCCGAGACGGCGTGCGGTTTTAGTCGGTGCAAGCCCGACATAACCGCCCCCGCTGGCCGGCGGGGGGGTATCCGAAGGGATTTCCGCACGATAAAAAAAAAAAAAAAAAGGTATATATTTTCAAGAAAATGTGTCTTAGTATGTTCATCTGCATTGTAGAATCCATAATACAAGCTGGTTAAGCTGTGTTTACTTTGGGTCTAGATAGCGATGTGTAGAATGTCCTGGAATTGTTTACAAGGTGCTGGTAGGTATTTAATACGTGGGGGTGCTTGGTTGGGGACCTCCACGCGGTGCACCCTGGGCAACGGAGGCGGCAGCGCCTCTCCTAGGGCGGGAGAGACGCTGCCGCCTACGGCCAACTCTGACCGAGGCGAGGACGGCCCTGTTGAGGGCTGTTCGGAAGCTTTCCACGTGTCCCTCTGATTAGCAGAGGGCACAGTGGAGAGCAAGTAAGGGGGCCATCTCGAAACCGGAGATGGCCCAGGGTCAGTCGGGGTGCGAGGGATATGCTCTATGAGTAACCTTACACCCCGGCGTCTTAAGACCCGAGACGGCGTGCGGTTTTAGTCGGTGCAAGCCCGACATAACCGCCCCCGCTGGAGACCCCCCGCTCTCCAGCGGGGGCGGTATCCGAAGGGATTTCCGCACGAAAAAAAAAAAAAAAAAAAAGGTATTTAATAAAAAAAAAAACCTAGTATAGGAACATTGTCAAATTATTATACAGTGTTACTAAATGTGCAAGAATTTAACAAACATGATTAATTACATAAATCAAGGCAAATGTTGTATTTTATTAACATCACATTAATATGTTTCAATAAAAAAATTACATAAAATGTGTATATATTAAATTTATTGGCAGAAAATCACAACTGAATGACTCAAGCCTACACACCGATTACATCAACGCTATTAAAGTCCAAATTCCCTTGACATAATACGAAATTAAATAATTCAATTATCAGGCCAGTGGAATTATATAAATTGGCTTTATTATGGATAATGTCGTACGGACAAATTGTGACAGTTGACAATTGTAGGTCGTAATAAATAATCTATGTTAAAAAAGCGGCCAAGTGCGAGTCGGACTCGACCATGAAGGGTTCCGTAGCAGCAAGTAACATAATAATGTTTTTTTTTAAATTTTATATTTGAGTTGATTGAATGAAAGGTAAATTGCGGTTTACGATTTATGACGCATTAAAAAAAACTATTTACTAGATCTCGTTCAAACCAATTTTCGGTGGAAGTTTACATGGTAATGTACATCATATATTTTTTTTTAGTTTTATCATTCTCTTATTCTAGAAGTTACAGGGGTGGGACACACATTTTACCACTTTGGAAGTGTCTTTCTTGCAAACTATTCAGTTTAGAAATAAATGATATTAGAAACCTCAATATCATTTTCGAAGACCTATCCATGATAGACACGTATGGGTTTGATGAAAAATCATTTTTTTGAGTTTCAGTTCCAAGTATGGGGGAACCCCCAAAATTTAATGTTTTTTCTATTTTTGTGTGAAAATCTTAATGTGGTTCACAGAATACATCTACTTACCAAATTTCAACAGCACAGTTCTTATAGTTTCGGAAAAAAGTGGCTGTGACATACGGACGGACAGACAGACAGACATGACGAATCTATAAGGATTCCGTTTCTTGCTATTTGGTAACGGAACCCTAAAAAGTACAGTGCCCTGCTTTTATTTGGCTCGTCGGATTAAGAGACCAGTTAAAAACGATTTGCTTCATGTGTGTGGAAATTAATTGGCGCCTATCTAAATTCTTGTGCCTTCAGAAAATGATTAGAAGGCAAGTTTGATCCATCATTTATTAGTTTTTGGAAAGAGAAAGTAGCTACCGTGTCCATTGGAAGTGCGTATAACTTTCGTAGTTTATTCATAATTTACTCTGCTAACCCCTTGGTTAATTAGCGTGTAGATATTATTTCATTGTAAAGCAAAATAATTAATAGTTGACTGTTAAATAATTAACTTCTTCTTTTTTACTCCTCAAAACGATAAATTGGGAATAGGAATTTGTTTGAAATTTGTACGATGTAGGTATGAGGTCACTATTACCGGACGAATGTGTTAATGTCTCATTCCTTACATAGGGAGTATATTACTAGTTTGTGGTTGTTGTCTTTGATTTACCGCCAAAAATATTGACATTAACTGCGCTACCAAAATATCTTATTCACGCTTTTCATATCCATTTGTATAAACTATTTGTATTAAAATTAAATGTCAATTCAACCAATGTTTAACAATAATTGTTTCAATCCCAAAGCGTATTTATTTAATATACCCCCGTCCGAAGAACGCTCGCCCATACAAATTGCGCCTTGTGAATTATCCACCCCTCGTCTCTATTTCAATACCTCTGGAAATGTCAATGTATCCGTTTGCATGGACCCCTGGGAAACTGTCATTTATTAAGTCCATTTGGGTACGGTGCACAACGAATGTATTTGGAAAGGATTTGTTATAATTGAAGGTAGGACATTCGTTCTCAAATGATTAATTGACTGTTACGTATTATACTACGTTTGATTTGAATTATCTGTGATAGTCCTTATTATATTACGTTTATTTGTACAAGTTCCATCCTTAGATGAAGTTGTCGATACGTTTATAAATGACCTAAATAAGATAGATCAGCTAATACTAAACAATATCAAAAAGCTTGGATATATGACAACTACTTAACATCACGTCTGACTTGGCCTTTTCTGGTGTATGAATTCGGTAAAACCTTACTGGCGAAAATAGATGCAACTGTCATAAAATCGCTAAAATTGTGGCTTGGACTAGCGCACTCTGCTGATTCCTCTGCTCTATTTAGGGATCAAAATAATTTTGGGATGAAACTTAAGAAACCATCGGAGCTCTATAAACACCTTAGAGTTGCCAATGTCACAATCAGGGCACTCCCGAAAGATAATAACGCGTCCGAGCTTGAATCGAGACTCCTATTCCATAAACGATTTATGATAGGGGCCCAGTCGAACAGAGTGGGGTTGGGAGTACGAGAGCCAGAAAGGGACCAGGATATACTTAAGTCCTTTCTAAAACAAGACGAAAATGATAAATATCGAGTGCACGCGATGAATTTGGAAATCCAAAATGAATGGTTGACAATGGTAGAGTTCTGCATACCGATGGCCTTAAAGTGGCGCACCTTGATCTATGACTGGTCGCCGGCCCTGTTAAAATTCTATCTTAACGCCTAGGGACGGCTAGACATATATTAGTAGGATGTAGGGTGCTTCTCGATAGAGGCCATTACTCACGCCGCCACGATAAGGTGGTTATCATCATACGTGAAGCAATGAGTCTGGCAGTAGCTAGAGCCCAAAAAGGATTGACTACTAACAGACGTCATATCAACTTTGTGTCTGAAGGTTCATCCATAACATCCAGGAAGAAACCTTATTCAATCTTAGATACTGCCCCAGATTGGACTCTCCTAATCGACACGTATGAAAAGCACTATAAAATACCGGAGGATGTTGGGGTTTCGTCATCTATTCTAAGAGGTTAAAACATGTGGTTCTTGTGGAACGTACTGTACCGTGGGAAACAAATATACCGAAGGACCACACAATAAAGAAAAATAAATACTATGATCTCACAAACGAATTAATCAAAAACGGTTACGTGGTTAATTTGTATGCAGTGGAAGTGGAAGTGGAAGCGAGAGGTATACCAGCAAAATCTCTCTATTTAATTATATTATTATACTTCTATCTACTTAAAGATCTAGGCCTATGGAGAGCTACAATAAGCTAGGACGAATGTCTAAAGCGGCACTAGTAGGTTCGTATCAAATTTGGTTAGGCAGGGAGGGGAACTTGGGTAGTGAAGGTGAGTGTTGATGTACATCAACAAAAGGGGCCCCTTCTAAACCTACACTTGGGTCGCAAGTCCCAGGCACTGTCCCGAGTTCCCAACTCAGCAACGCGATGGGCCCGGCACCCGCACGGAGAATCCATGGATTGCTAAGAATATCGGTCTCTAATACCTACAAGACATTATTGAGCTAAGCGAGCGAAGCTCTTATACCCGGCATAGCCGTTTGTTGGTGGCTGAACTCCTCTGTAACCTCCGGAACACGATCTTGACCAAATTTGCCACGGTGATAGTGTGGACACTGAGGAGTGTTTTGAAGCGAGTTTCACGAGCGCGCGGCCTTAGCTAAGCGCGCGACCGTAGCAAGATGTCTTATTTTCAAGTAAGAGTCCTGCTGGCGATCCGCTCAATTTATTTCAGTCGCACCCTGCACTGAATTCCTAGTTTTTTAAAAATTACCTTACTTCTAGTATATTTATACTTTTCGAGGTACCCTAATACCTATTTCTAGGTGTTGTCACTAATCTAAAAGGTTCATTTTGACAAATAGGATTGACAGAAGCTAGACACATACGTAAGCCTTGCACGTTTTGAACGAAAAATAAAACAATTCTAAAATTGGAAGTTATTAGTTAAACAATTTTTAAATAAGTAATAATGTATAATATATATTGAGTTGAAGGAATATAATGCAACATATTTCAGTTAAAATTTCTACAATTGATATTAAATATGGCGGGATTCTTTATTTGTGCGAGACGTTCTAAAAAGGTTGCGTTCAACCATTTTATTCTTTTTTTATTTAATTATTTATTTTAATCTAAATTTAAATTGTGACACCGTCTGATCTTCCGTTATTACAAGTAAGCTAATAAAATTACCATTTGAAAAACCAAATTAATATAATAATATTCCTAAAATGGTGTATTTTGTTGTTCTAAATTTAAACTTGACATTGAAAGTCCTACGCATGTCAGATACGAGTATCAATAAAAAATGTGATGGCTATGGATTGTTAGTGTCTACTTTGCTAGAATCGGAATATAAATTACATAATATTAATGATGTATTGTAGTATTAAACATCCACAAAAATTCTGATAAGCATATGATACCACACGGAATACAAAATTTAAATTTCGTCTACAATGCACGATCTCTTGCATTCTAGTCACTTGGCAATATGCACTATCCTTTTCTTTGCCTTGTACACACACATTCACACAAGCATAAATATGGAGTTGAAGCAAATTTTTGACCCAGTCGTCACTCGTCGCCATCGTAAAAAATATAACAATTTTGACGAATTGGTTGTCAGTTGTTAGACGGTCGAATTCAGTGTTAATATTAATTTGTTACTTGAAAATAGTTATATTGCTTAAAATGAAATAAATAAATAAGTAAACAATTCGAATCGTTTATATTCTAGTTCCAGTGACCTGCCTATAATTTTGGATAATAAAAAATTGAATTTATTCCTCCTTCCTGTCTTAATCAATTTTATGAACGTATGCAGTTACGCAGTTATTCGTAGAGATTGTCAGCCGTAGTTCGGTTCCGTCTGATCTACATAGCTTAACTGGTAAATTTGGCTTCAAAATAAATCGGAAATGATAGGTCTGTGTCTCTAAGTCTGTGTAAATATTAGAGGTTTAAATGTACCTAAGAATGGCCTCTAATTGCACAAGTGGGTGGGGTTTATGATCAAGTTTTAGTATGACGTAAGAGATTACTTCTACAATACAATATTGCCATTATAAAAGAATTCATAGTATTTTATTGATACGGTTTGTGGGTTGCTTTGAATTGTCTAGAAGTCCGAAAATGATGAAGGATTCATAATGATTGTATCTAGATCAGCCAATTTTAAGAGTTCGAACCCCATTTTTATTTTCTACGGGTAGCGGTCTCCCCCATCCCCCCTCCTCTCTATAGTCAAAGATCAAACCTCTGGGACAATAACCAGAAGGTGAAATTTAGAGACTAAGTTATTCTAAATAATTAAAAAAAAGATTATCAAATCATAAATGAAACTTTTAAGGGCCTTCCTTATTTGATGTTCAAGGAGAGAATGACCGCCAAAGAAGTGTTTTGACTATCTTAACTTTTTTTGGAAATATTAATTTAAAAAAATCTAAAACAATTTTTTTTTTTAAATATTGTACGACAAAGTACACAACGCCATCTAGACCCAAACTAAGCAGAGCTTGTCATATGGGTTCTAGAATGCGGATAAACATACTTAAATACTTTTTTTTTTTTGTAAATAAATACATATTATACATAGAAACACCCAGACCAATGCAAATATACATATTTGCACTGAGCGGGAATCGAACCCGCGACCTTTGGCTTAGCAGTCAAATGCACTACCGCTACGCCACAGAGGTCGTCAAAGACCTAAGAACTCCTTGAAAAGTTTTCTTTCTGGTATTTATCAAGACACTTGGTAAGTACATTATTTAGTGTACAGACTAACTAATAAGAACCTTTTGTTGTCTCTACCAAAAGTTCATTTGGACAGTGGATTGGAGTGAAATAGAAAATAAAAACGAATAACAAATCTGATCCCCAATGGTATGGGTTTTATAAGATCGGGCCGGAAAAGCTCTATTTTTCGAATACTTTCTACGTTATAGAAATTTATCAAAGCGCTTATTTTTTTAAATCTTCAAAGGTTAGGTCAGGAAATGGAAACACGAGAATGTCCACGGAAGTAATTCAAAGAGGTGCAATTAAAAACTGTAGAATGGTGCACTCTTTTGAAAAATGTAGCTGAATTGCAGACGGCATTATTTTTCAAGATGGCGGCTAAATGCTTAGATAAACAATGTCCTAGTGCGTTTCATAAACGACATTAACATAACATTTTTCCAAGCGAATCTTACGGAATTATACAGAAACGTTTAAATTTCCGACTTGTTTAACTCGACGTCCATTTTCAACGTTGTTTTTTATGTTAATGGGCGTAAAATATTTATGAGTGCGATTTGTTCTTTTTTTTAATTTACTAAGGAAGAAATGGTATATTAATATTTCCATATTCAGTCTATGATATTTTGAAAACCAGAAGTCCGCCTTAAATAATATGAACCATAGCTACTTACTTTATTTCTCATCTTTTATAACTGCTCAATAAAACATTGCCTATCAACCTTTATGCTTTTAGTTTAGGTCATTGACATTCGATCACATTTGGCTGTCTATGAATAAACTACTTTTTACAAACTGCTTTGAAGTTTATATTATCTAAACTGTAAAAAGGTCGATTACTTTTTAGATAAAGATATCCCTGATCCGTTATTTCCTGCTCATAGGGTACAAATTACATTTTTAAAGTCGAATAGTCATTCGAATCCGTTATTCTTGTTTTAAATTGCATTATTGAAGATTATTAAATTTAGTTATAAATTTCAATTCAATTTGCAAGCAAACCTCCGAAATTTAAATTTTAAATTTATCCAACATGCTTGTCAATGGTTCCTATTATGTTGCGCAAATCACTGTCCATCATCAGTGTCAATGTTGGTTGCATCCAGCGAAAAGTTATCATTGATTTGGCTCATTCGACCGCCTTCTGACCCTCAACCCCGAAGGTCGAAGGTACATCGAACTAAACTATCTCTAAAATGTTTTCATTGGAATTTCCGAATTGTCTTCTATATAACATTTAGACTTACACAAGTAAACGTCGTTATAATGTTTTTTTTCGCGATTTTTAGTTTATTTAGAGAGTTTTATAACAGTAGAATCGGTACCAATAACTGTGACTGTTTAAAAATGCATCGTGGTTCATCGTGAAATTGGGTTAAGGCTGATGTAAATTAAAGGTGAACAGCAATTAACATTGACTGTATTTGAGTAAGTAAAACATGTATTTACATTTAATTACTTTACAGAATTATCAATACGTACAGTCAGCGTCAAAGATGATGATTGCACAGATTAGGTACAAATAATCTGAATGATAATTATACTTTAGTCAAAATTTAAAAATATTTTAATAAAGCCCACTAATTAGTTCAACATTATTTTCACTAAGAAATGTCAATTAGTTTGGACAATAAAGCATTTCTTAAACCTGAAAATGATCATATACTTTTGACTCTGATATCGTGCACTAGTAAAGCAATGGATGTTTTGGGGCCCACCAAGATCTTCAGGGCCCATGTCGTCTGACTTCGCAACCCTGAGAGAAAAGTCTGTATCAGAGCCTCGTCCGTCAATCAGCTGATGTACGAGCTAGCAGGTGAGGTGGGCTCGGGCCCTGAAATCTAGATGGGGCCCTTAAACTCCCAGTTACTACGCAACTAACAAACACAACGTTATACATACTCGGAACGATTGTTATCATAAGTTATAATAAGGTGTTTATTATTAATATAATCGTTTTATGCCAATAAAAAATCAAGCCCAGAACACTTACTTCAGTGGCTGTTGCCAAGTATTGCGGTTGTTTGATGTATTACTTAATAATGTAAATAGGTGTGTTTATACATGTACAACCTAAACTCGACATTATGCATTGCCATTTACTTGACAAACGCACGCGTGTCGAGATGAATTAAACGCGACCTTCGTTGTATAACAAGATTAATTGAATGAAGAGATAAGAGCTCTTCACTGTTCATTCAATTAACGAGTGAACTAATGGTTATGGCGGCACGAATTAAGGACTTATGAATGAATGTAAATGCATTCCTCTTTATTCAAATCAAATGAATAGTCAAATTTGAATAAGACTTTTCCTTTATAGACAAAAGTGAGTTCGTTAAGCTTGTAAAAGATATTCTGGTACACGCAATTCGAATCGCAACTTCTAGGTAAACGTTTAAAAAATTTGTAAGCATTTGTCATCTTAACGAGGTAAAAAAAATGAGATTTTTATACACAATTGTTATGAACGTTTTGTATCCGGAATTTTATAGGCGAATACAAAACTAAACTAATACTTCACAAAGCAAAGAAGTGCTTGCGATAAAATATTTTAAAGTTATTCGTGTCATAATTTTACAACGTCATTGATTTATTTTTATATATGGAATACGCAAACATGATCAGATTACTTACACTAATAAAGTGGTAATTGTATAATATCCAATTATTTCTATAGACAATTACTAGCTGACCCGGCAAACTTCGTTCTGTTCAAGAATCAAGTTATATTGGTTAACATATCAGTTCAATTTGTTTGATCGGTTCGAGTCCGACATAACCGCTGGCCGGCAAGGACAACCACGGCGATTTTCGCAAAAAAAAAAACACAAAAAGGCATAGTATAGGCGGAGGCAAATTAAAAAATCCAAGATCATGAAAATCGGTCCACCCGTTCTTGAGTTTATCCCGGTCATTACTAACACGACTTTGTTTTATATAGGTATATTTATAGATAAAATAAGTTTCTAAAGTCAGGTTTAGTTAGATGTTAGTTTAGTCTGTATTGCCGCCTAAACCTGTTTTAATTGAGGAAACACCTTTCTAGAAAGTGTTACTTTCGTGCTTATTTATTATGGCACGTTTTAGTTTTATTTTAATAAAGATTGAAATTTAGAGAAATATTAAACCATTTCATTTTAGGGATTTATTACGCTCAAATTAAAAAGTAATTGACTGCCAGAAGAGGAAAATAATTTTTGTACATAGAAATAAGGTTTTAACTAATATATATAAATAAATATGTGCATATGAATAAAAAATATATACACCTGCTATTGTTTTCCTTGCATCCCCAAGTAGACACTGGTCTCGTAAGGCACAACAGAATTTCTTGTTTTCCCTTTCAGCGGTCGCATTCGGAAGGAACATTGACAGTATGGCGACATCTTCATTATTCTCTCTAGCCCTTCGTATTCTGTCTTGTCCCACAGTTTTAGTAGTTAAATGTAGGCGGGATTTTAAATCTTCACATAAAACGTCCGCTGACATCTTGAGCTTTTTGAATGTATTACTTTAGAACTTAAAAAAAATAAAAGCGCGCCAAGTTTGACGTTTAGCGTTTCGTCGAGGAACGCACGTGTGCAGGCTTCGCGGCTAACGGTGCAGTACTGAACCATCTGACGGCCTCCATGGAGGGAGCGTGTTGAGTAGGCACCGTGTAGGTTGCCGATTGACTTAATTGATCCGAAACGATAAGAAATGTTTCGAATTCACTTCGGCGATATATCTCGTTAGAATGAGGAAGTTCACGACTGTTATTAATTGTTGGAAGAAGCTATAAAGTAAATTGAATTAATTATTTGCGATGTGAATTCGAGCGCAAAACTTACCCATCATAATGTTTTTTTATTCAGAATATTAATTGGTACTACGGATTTACTTGTGTAAGACAAAATGGTGAATTCGTCTTTAGTAAATTAATGATTCTTTAATGGTTTAAAATTCTCACTTAGAAAGGGCAAGTGGGCTATATAAAGATTATCTACACGTCTGGCTCATCTTCGGGTGCTACTTGCGGTGACTGTGACAATGAGCCGTGGGTGGGATAACTTACACTCCCACCATATTTATGTTATATTTTTTACGTGAGACTATTCTCTTCCTAGTGCTAGTATTGTAGTGAATCGTTATCTAAGTGGTACCTACATTTTACGGTTTTAAATGTTTGGCAATTGAGAAAGCGGTAAATACCTAGGTATAAATATATTTTTCTCAGTATTTTTCCTATTGCATTGCCAGTCTGGCATGAAATGAAAATACGGAAGTACTTATAAATTGTGTTTGACCTACATAATTATGTATGTTACAATTTTGTCTAACATTTTCACAAAACTTTCATTTTTATTTTCACGACTTATCTACCTGACCTGGGATGGGAGGTCAGATGGCAGTCGATCCCAGAAAACCGACATATCAATTAAAAACGTGCAAATCAAAAAATAAGCGGACCTCGAACTCCAAGGTGCAAAAAGGAACATTGATAACGGTCCATTCGTTTTGGTGTGTGACAGACAAATGGAATAGATATGTACCATTTATATGTCAAAATATTAAATTTACACGTGAATCATGTTTTTAAGAGTACAAATAGGAAGGCTAAGTCGGGAAATTACCACACTGTTACTTAACATAGACGTTAGGTGACTTTATGGAGTGATGCTTTGTTCGGATGTTTGGTGAGATGAGAATGCCCAACGCTAGGACCTATTGGACCTACACCTATTCTCTTTACCCCCTATGTAATGGCAACATTTAAGTGATACCTCGGGTGTTGCAACCATACTTTAGGTAGGCCGTATGTTTGCTTCAAATAAAAATTTACGACTAACCACTCAATTTTTTTAAATTTATGGTCAGTGACACTCGGCATTCTAACAATAACAATAATTACGACATTTTATAATATTTAATGGTGGAATAATTAAATATATATATAAGAACCTTGAAAATTCCGTTCCTTTTTGGGTATTCGAGATATGAGTTTCCTAAGAATATATTTAGTTTCAAATATTAAAATTAGTTGGAAAATTTTCAAACATGTACATAATAACAAGGTGCCGAGTTTTAAAAACAAAGCGTCCATAAATAGCGTAATATTATGTACTCGTTAGTTACTGATAAACTAAACGCACGTGTCCCAGCTACGTAATGTCACGTTTTGTTAACGAGTATCAACAAATACAATATTATGAAAGAAGAATTAAAAATTTAGGTAAACTGTTAATCTACTCTCATATTAGAAAATCCTTAGCAGCAACAAGTAGTCTAGAAAATGTGCCCGGTTGTCGGAAATAGGCTTGCTTTCTGTTAATGATATAGCGTTTCTGTTAATGGTATATCGGAGAATTTCGAATATCTGGGACGTGTCTAGGTGGCTCAGTTGGTCAGAGCATTCCCCCTGTAAGGGACTGGTCGCGGGTTCAAGTCCCGTCCTAGATGTTCTCTTTTTCCGATCTAAATCTTTAGAAAAAAATGATATAGCGGACAAAATTTGGGTAAAAGTAAAATTCAAAAATTGATATTCTGTCTGTAGACAATCTTTCATTCATCTTTTCTTTAAGGTAGAAAACTTTAAGAAAATATACTTTGAAGAACGTTCTTACGGAAAGAAAAACAGCTGTGGGCAACAGTTAGTTTAAAATAATTTATTCGCTAATTCCCACTGGTCAAATTCGAATGCAAAAGGTGAATAAAGCACCATTATATTCCAAGAATACTTGTAATTAAAATATAAACACATCCTACACATACCGAATTTATTCTTCCACCGTACTATAAAATTAACGTCTGAGATGTTCTTGTAACTGCTAGATAATAAGCAATTTTATTGCTCTTAAGACCTAGTACTGGCATTGCTGCCTACGATCATTTGCTACTTATTTACCGATTAATGGAGGCTAAATGCGTATGTGGGTTAAAACAGTTGTCCTAAATGGGCGGGAAAACATTAAAAACGTTCGGAAATTGAAATTGTTCTCGCGTAACGAGGCTTGTAAAACTCGATGTTGTCATAAAAATAAAGTGTGACTGAAAATAGCTTAGATAACCTGATTAAGGATACTGATACTTCGAGTATCGACAAATAGTAATTATCTGAAATAAAAACTTAAACAACAGATAGTACATAATAAATCAAAGGGTTACATATAAATTCTGACACCAAAATATCATCTGAGCTGATCATAGAACCAAAATAATTAAACGCATCACATATATACAAAAAGATTCCGACGAATTGAAAACCTTCCTCATTTTTGGAAGTCTGTTTGAAAAACCTCCTCCTTTACATTCTTCATAAAATATAATGAAATCAGCTTGATGAATGTTTATTTGCGACAATCTATCTTTTGAGTGTTATTTAATCTGTGGAACATTTACGGTGAATACATTTTAAATGACACTTGGAAATATTATTCACGTGTTTATGTACGGTGAGTTTGATCATTTAATATAATCACCCTTGTATATTCCATAAGTGGAACACAGAGGTGTACAGTATTGACGCATATAGAGGGAGAAAGTCTTATTCATACTCTGCGGCTTTTCCCCATGCGGCTAGATGATTTCCGCACAGAAAAATGCATTAAACCTTAAAACATTCCGGGAATAGTACCTTTTTTTTTTTTTTCGTGCGGAAATCCCTTCGGATACCCCCCCCGCCAGCCAGCGGGGGCGGTTATGTCGGAAAACCGCACGCCGTCTCGGGTCTTAAGACGCCGGGGTGTAAGGTTACCCATAGAGCATATCCCTCGCACCCCGACTGACCCTGGGCCATTTCCGGTTTCGAGATGGCCCACTTACTTGCTCTCCACTGTGCCATCTGCTAATCAGAGGGACACGTGGAAAACTTCCGAACAGCCCTCAACAGGGCCGTCCCCGCCTCGGTCGGAGTTGGCCGTAGGCGGCAGCGTCTCTCCCACCCTAGGAGAGAGGCGCTGCCGTCTCCGTTGCCCAGGGTGCACCGCATGGAGGTCCCCAACCAAGCACCCCCCGGGAATAGTACCTGCGCCACCAAAGTAGTCTTCTATAATAAAGGAGTGCGGAGATCTAAAAAAGTCTTGGAAGAAACCATAAACGACACTGAACTGGCAGAGAACGACAAAGAACAAATAAATAAAAAGAATTACCTAGACTAACTTATGTTTGCTAAACTGATCACTAGTTCAGCACACGGAAAAAAGCCCGCTGAGTTTCTTGCCGGAGTCTTCTCACGTCTTGAGAAGACTCCGGCTAGAAACTCAGCGGGCTTCTTTGTGATCTATTCACAAACATGTTTATTTAATCTAATTACAATGTTTAGTTTGAGTAGCACAGTAGAGCAAACAGTTCACGCCTAAAAATCAAGTGGAGTTTACTTACGGCAAGTGCAGTGCGAGTCATGTAAAGATAAATTATTATCAATTAGGTAGTAAAATATAATAAGACGAGTCAACTGACCTTTATCGACACATTTTTAAACTTGGGATAAGTACTTACGCATTCTGATGAGTCATGTCAGTCACGTCGTATATTTAATAAAAGATCATGAAATGTGTCTTATAAGGGCACAGACCACGCAAGGTCGGCCTCCCGTAGTAAGGTGTAAATAAATAGTAAGAAACAGTGTTGCCTTCTCTGGTATAATTTTAAATTTTGGTAATGTTCGGAAAAAGTGAACATCCAGGACGTGACCCTAAATTTCGCATTTCATGGTAGCGAATGATGGTAGGGGACTCCTGTATACACATATACATAAGTACGTAAGTATGCACTATCAATTCTCTATGTGCTAATATGTACATTTCTTCCCATCACACAACTCGACCTACCTTAATATGGTGGAAGTGTAAATTGCTGTCTGTTTTTGTAGTATGCATATAGCTTATTGATATTTAGTTTGTATCTTTTACGTATTAGTAACCGTATTATCTACTACCACTATACTACCGGTGTGCCAACGTAATAAAAAAAAATACCTATAGGATGGATGTACTTCCAAAGTCGGTTCACAAAACAAATAACTTGACACCTTTTTCGAGTACCTGAAGTTGCTAATATGGAAGGTAATGATTTATTCTAATAATGTATTTTTATTGATGGTAACATTAACATTAAACAAATATTGTACACGCCGCCCACGATGATGAATCATTTTACTTTGTGTCACTGCAATATATAGATGATCATGTTAAAATTTGGGGCGTGATCATAGACAATCGTAGTTTTTGCTTGTACCTAGTTACGTTCACGTGGGTTGTGTGAAGCTGTTCTCATTATATTAACGGGTGTTCATTTATCAGGTCATTTTAAAATGTTGCTGTTATGTAAATTTGATAGGTTAAGTAAAAAATATGATTATTGTATAATGGTGCAAAAGGTGTCAATTAAGTATTTAGAATGTTTATCTATAAACTTATCTTTATGTATATATCTTTGATCTTGAAGCAAGAACTATTGAACGAAAAGACACGTAACCTCCCAACCCCGAGAGAAAAGGCTTTGCCAGAACCTCGACCGTCAATCAGCAAGTGTTTTATTAGTTAGAGCCCCGAAAATAGTTTACATATACCAACATGTTCCAATGTTTAAACAAAACAAAAGGTTGAAATACTTGTTGTATTTACGCAAGGAGTTATGTCATCAATATTTGAAGGCCGTCTCTATGGTCAAGCTATAAAAAACATACTGAATCATTACTATTGATGTCCTGAAATTAGTATAAATGCGAATGTAAAGTTTTGTCGCACTTTTACACACTAAAACATTTAATCGATCAGAATTAAGATTGTTCACGAGGTAGCCTGGATTCTGGATGTGGGCATAGGCTACCACTTTTAACAGATGATTACGCCTGTGTTTTTTTTTATAATGATAACCTGTATCCACGGGCGAAGTCAAGAGAAGTTAGTAACTGAATAAATATGACTAAAAATTTGTTCTTCAACACTTTTTCCTTTTAAAAATCATGGAGTGTTTACTCCATGATTTTTTTCTATATATAATATTTGTGTATGCTATGTAAAAATGTATATACGTACGTTTATCTGCATTCTGACAATCATACTATAAGCAATGCTTCGTTTGGGTTTAAATTGCCCAGGAATATTTATTCATTTTCATTTATAATAATACAACGAGCATAGAAATACCTGGTCTAAATGCTTTGTTAAATTGTTTTGACAAAAAAAAAAAACGTACAAATACGGAAGAAGCGTGAAATTAATGTCATATGTTTAAATAAATAAAACAACCATGTTAAATTCAATGATGAGTAATTACTCATTACCATATTCATATCAATTTAAACTAGTATTCCATAGTTCTCAAAAAATAACGTCATCGCTAGAATTGGTGCCGTGTGGGAGTCACTGAACATAGATAAGTATTGGTGCAAAAAATCACCATCATTATCAAGTTCCGTTAGATTCTGAGAGTAACCATTAATTTCCTTTCTCTCAATTTTATATTAATCATTTACACTGCTGAGAAATTTGACAATGTAACAGGAAAATCATTTTTTGTTGTCCTATTGTAATCTTAAATATGGGGTCACAACAGAAGCGTGAATTATGACACCTTTGTCATTTACATGAAAATAGCTTTCGTATTTTTAAAATGAAATCAACTTTATCTTTCATGTATAAAGTAGGTGATGACTATTATCTACTTAAAATAAGTACATATTATATTAAAACTAGCTGACCCAGCAGACTTCGTACTGCCTCAATCGATAACAACTTCCATATTTATTCACCTTTTAAACCTTCTCTGGACCTCCACAAATAATTCAATACCAAAATTAGCCAAATCGGTTCAGCCGTTCTCGAGTTTTAGCGGGACTAACGAACAGCAATTAATTTTTATATATAAAGATGTAGGTGGCAACAATATAAATCAAACACATCGTTCTAAATTCGAAAATAACACCAGTTGGATAATTGACTGACCGCGACCCATCATTGACTGTGAAATAATAGACAATTTGACGGTATGATCAGAAGTTTATCACACCCCGCCGTAATTAAAGAAGCCAATAGAACAGACTTGTACGGCATCATTAGATACAATGTAGTTTGATTCTAACAGTATGGTGTAATAAAAAATCTTGACAATTGCGTAGGCGTCGTCGTTGGTCTCTTTTTTTTTGTGTATTTTATTTTTTATTTTATTATTTATAATTGCGTAGTTCAGGTAAGTGCGGAGGGCGCCAATCAACCAATCACAGATTATTTAAGCGTCACAATCGTTCAAAGGGCTCGCGTTATTGGGTGGTACTTGTATTGGTTTTTTGATGGGCCAGTTAGTGTACAGGCGCGAGTTTATTCAAGATTTTTGGAACTGCCATGTTTATAATTTAATTTTTTTGTTTATTTTTTTTTAAGGTAAGTAATTGAGTATTTCATTATGAGAAATTTATAATTACATTATTATAGTTGACTTCCTGTGTGGCGTAGCGGTAGTGCATTCGAGAAGTTGTCAGGAGGCGCGGGTTCGATTCCCGCTCAGTGCAAATATTTGTGTGAATGAATATGTCTATTTGCAATAGTCTGGATGTTGTCATTATAAAGACTAGTGAAATTTAGCATTAATGAATGCTGTCTGTCTCGTAAGAAAGCACGCAGATAAAATATTGAATTCCGTGGAGGTCATAGTTTATCTAGAGATCAAGTTCAGATTCAGTTCAGAGTAGTTGAGGTTCCTGAAAAATTTAACATCGAACCGATTATAAAAAACTTTTTACTCATACGCTATTCTTCATTCTATCAAAATTATACTTTAATAATACTTCGTTATTGGGCATGGGAAAGTGAAAATGTTTGTAAAGACTAGATAATACGAGTACTTCTGACGTTGGTTAAAGGATAATAGGTGTATTACAGGACACCCAGCTGGTTTGTCAAGCCAGCTGGTTTTGGTTTGTCACTTCGAATTTCGAAAATCGAATATATTCAAGTACCGGAAGTGTTACAGTTCTTTAAATTTATTTTGATGTCCGACAAGGTGAAACCAAAAATATAAATCTTAAAGCCAGATCTTCCGAAATTCGACCTTTACAGTACTGCCTTGTCGAAAACTGAAAATTTCATTTCCCCTTATGTGTATGGAAGTGGCTACGAGGTTATGGCAATGACAGTGGCCGGGTTTTTTCTTGTACTTTACCTTACGATACCATAAGTAGTGAGTGTAATGGCAAACCATACATGGTAATGACTTCACAATGAGATTCGCAGGTACATAAGTTATAAAATTAGAAGATTAATTTACTGTTTTAGCATGTTTTACTGATATAAAAGTGCCGGCTGCCATTTTGAATACTTTGCTTTTTTTACTAATAGAAATTCAAAATGGTAAAGATCTGCTATCTAAAATAAACTTAAAAAATGTGCATGCCTGGAACTAGTGTTATTTAGACCCGAGACGGCGTGCGGTTTTAGTCGGTTCAAGCCCGATATAACCACAACCGCTAGCCGGCGGGGGGGGGGGGGTATCAGAAGGGATTTCCGCAAGAAAAAAAAGGTATTGTTAATAATCTTAAATAGTTGTTATAATTTTATTTATTTATTAGACATGGCAATAATTTTGTATAGTCGTACCAACGCTTCGGTGAACTGAAAGGTGGCGTCACCGTCGCATCAGTGTTGCTAATTGTCTTTGAGACTTAACGACTTAAGACTGTAACCCATACTTCCTCGTTTGACGAAAGGAAACCTAACAGGAGCTGTAATGCTCAGTAAGTGTAAGAAATAAAAAATATATTATACTTGCCAAAAAGAGTAGAGATCCGTTCGCTCGGTGATTATATTGGGTAATTTATGTTACGAAATCTGAGAACAATGACATTTGACAGTGACAACGTAGTTCCGATTTTAACCATTTCACAGATACGCTGGATCATCTATAAGAATTTAGAGCAAAGACAAAATCTTTTTATTTCTCCTCTGCTTGTCAACTGATTTTCTTTTTTTTATATAATACCTACTATTGATGAGTTTTGGTGGTGTCTTTAAAAAAATTCGAAACAGTAATAATAATATAATAGTGTGTGATCACTAGTCAATAATTAAACTTCAGATTTGATATCAAAACATTAACTGACAAGATAATTATGTTTGTAACAATTATATTAGTATTAGTAATCTAATATCTTTTAATGAGCAATTCTCGTAAATACTTATATAACAAATCTCGGAAACGGCTCCAACGATTTTCTTGCAATTTGTTATAAAGTGGGTTTCAGGGGTGATAAATCGATCTATACAGGTTTCATTCTTAAAAAAGGTCGACAAAGAAAACGGTCCACCCAGATATTAAACATTATGTTTCCTACTTTGTACCATGTATACATTTCAAATACATTCTCGTATAATAACTATAATAGGGTTATGGTCAAGTACAATAACATAATTGACACATATTCTTACATAAATAGCTGCCAAGAGCTTAATAAGGAATAATGTCTAGTATCACTTGCTAATAACGCATTTCAACACTCCCTACGAATAATATCGTAAGTGCATTTGACCTTTTAGTAATGTCAATACAAATTACATTACAAAAAGCCGTGTTATGCCTTAGTCCCGTTCCAAATTCGAAATTCATGCTCGCCTCACTCACGAACCGTGAACCAATGTTTGTTCTTAATACTTGCCTAGTAGTTTATACACGTAGAAGTCCATGTTTCACAACTCAGTGTGTAAGAACAGAAGCATTATGGCGGGTACCTCTGCCTACCACGGAGGGAGAGAATCGCTAACACAGAAACTACATCGTATAATATTTTAGATTAGTCGATCTGAATCATTTGGTCCAAAATTGTTGGGTTACGAGTGCAGCCCTAAATTTATTATCACAGTAATTTAGACCTGTCCGAATTCGCCTATACTCAATGCGTTACTATTTTATTTACAACCTATTTCATTTCGATGATCCATTTATGTTCTCATCATGTTCGTTGTTTGTGTTCATTTATGTTCTATGTCATTTCGTTCATTTAAAAGCGGATCTTTTAATAAAATGCGGAGGTTCTTGTTGTGTCTAATGTTTTTATATGTAGGCGAGGCATATGCTCTATGGGCAACCTTACACCCCGGCGTCTGCAGACCCGAGACGGCGTGTGGTTTTAGTCGGTTCAAGCCCGACATAACCACCCCCGCTGGCCGGCTATCCGAGGGCATTTCCGCACGAAAAAAAAAAAAAAAAAGGTACGGTCGGCGACAATGCGTTACCACACTGACCGATTTCAATAAATCTCTGTCTTTTCTTTCTGGTAGAAAGTAAGTAACAAGGGGGAATTACGTATAAATTCGGAAAAGATCTGATGATAAGAAATTTTTCTGATCTCTAAATTTGCAAAGACACGACATAGTGGGCTGTTTGAATAGGGTTACTCTGCAGGATGGTAAAAAAGTTAACCCTAAGGGTTAAATACGGTAGGTAATTCATTTGGTTGCTTTTTCGTTAAAGTCAGTATTTCTTATCTTTTAATTAAAAAAAAAACTTTTTTTCAAGTTGATGTAAAACAGAAACTATTATTTATTCTGTGCTTAAAGACTTTCAAGGCTAGTATAACATAAAATAAAAAGTCTACTAAAATATGGTTTTTCACTATGGCAGCCCTTTAAAATATAATGTACTCACCAGCACGGAACACCTCGCCGCATCCATCGCAACGGCTGGCGAACTGAGCATCGTAGCAGTTACCGCAGTAGATCTTGTCGAGCTTGGAGCCGAACTGCTTATCTACCAAGGAGACGCGGCACTTGGCGCATAGGAAGCAGGCCTCGTGCCAGTGCTTATCCTTGTACGACAGGTCCTGAGAAAAAAAAACTTATTAACAAAATGTGAAGAGACAACACTAAAGAGCGGTAAATTTATTTATGTTTTTGTAAAAATAGATGAAATTTGAGGCAAAGAAAACTAGTACCTATTGAGCCTGTTGTGTCTAAATCTAAACAACTAGATTTATAAATTGATTTTTGAGGTAAAAGATTGGCATTGATTCTCATAGACGTACAACAGGTTTTTGGGTATGATGACGAATTATTAAGTGCAGTCGCCATTCGTTACTTTTCCTAATTGGTAACTTTCTAACTTTTACCTTGCAGAATTGCTTACAGAACAATTCAGTTTAGATAAACCCAGATGGTCGTTTTAATTTATAAAAAAATATGGATAGGATCGATCAGTTCACTCCTGAGAGTAATGAGGTTTACTCAAACATGAGCATACATTCTGATACGATCAATACCAGGTCAAATTACCAGTGTTATTATGGCTCAGGATCCTTGATTTTCGTAATGGAATAGAAAAAGAAAACACTTGTTTGTTCACATTTTCACAATTTTTCCTAACATTTTTACAAGCTTTTCCAATCACTTCTACAGACTTTTCAAATAATTTTCACGACCTAATTCTAAGAAGTATTTAGCGAAACAGTACACTTCAAAGAACAAGGGTGCAATTGATAAGCAATTCCACACTGGACGTTTGTTGGCGTCTGTGGAAGATCGACCTGGGTCAGTGTAGCCACACCGACAGACGTGACGGCTATAACCTTGAGGGAGTGCTGGAGTTCTACTTAAGAAAGACCAAGTCCAAGAGCGAGGAGTGAGAAGCGTTATATAGAAAAAGAATAATGAAGTAGGTACGTTCAAAAATGTTTATTCGTTTAACCATATTCAAACACTAAACTACAGTAAATTACTTAATGTATTAAGTCATCATTATCATAAATAGATTGATCGACATATAATTTCTATTACGGACCTACTAATCATATATCATAAAAAACATAGTAACTGTCAATCATGATTTAGCACAATAATGTTACGTATTTCAAAAGAGTTGCCAGTGAAATGATTTGACGACCACATCGACCGAAATACTGCTGATAGAATATTAAAATTAGCTATAAATAACAATGACAATAAACGTATAAATAGCGTGATTTACAAAAAGCTATATTTTATTCGTAAACATATTTATTTATTATGTTCAAAAATAAGGCGGACAGTAGTATTAATCAATGTGACGTTAGACTGTTTTCAATTGCGCGGGAAAACTAGATTTTATAGAAAAAAAAACCGGTCAAGTGCTTGCCGCACAGTGTTTTACGAAGGCCATTTTTCTGACATCACATTTTTATTGAAAAACCTTATAGATATGGTCATCATAATACAAGATTCTGTATCCCTATTTCAACAAACATTCTCAAAAACTATTTTTTGAGAATGTTTCTTTTGAAAAGTGTTAATTTTAACTGCGGATATTAATTAAAAATTATATTACTTATAAACTAACCATGTTGAAATCACATCCTACGCGGCTCCGTTGGAGACTTAAATGAAAATCGTAACTTTGTTAGATACAGATTTATACGCGATTTTTAGTTTTTTAGGGTTCCGTACCTCAAAAGGAAAAAACGGAACCCTTTTAGGATCACTTCGTCATCCGTCCGTCCGTCTGTCAAGGCCGTTTTTCTCAGGAACGCGTGGAGGTATCAAACTGAAATTTATATCTAATACTCAGGTCTACTGCCCCTTGGAGCTGTGAAAAAATCAAACTTCTAAGCCAAAGCAATCAAAAGATACAGTACACAAGAACTCGCACGGGAATCAAAACCTACAGGGTACTTCCCGTGAACTTAGAATCTTGAAATTTGGTACGAAGTAACGTCTTATAGTACAGATAAAGGAAAAATTGCGAAAACCGTAAATTTTTAGTTACATCATATAAAAAAATATTATTGAAAATTTTAAAGTTACTGCTTCTTTTCTCATGAACGTGTAGAGGTATTAAATTGAAATTCATATCAAATAATAAAACCTTTAAGCTGTAACAAAATCAAACTTTTATGTAAAAATACCATAACTATGACTCGATTGTCGTGATTGGTGAACTTTTACTTATATACCTACAGGTTTGTACGGAACCCTCGGTGGGTGTGCGAGTCCGACTCGCACTTGGCCGGTTTTTTTTTTCATATTCCTCGAAAATTCCATCGTTTCGGGAAAAGTTATTTATACTAAAATTATTCTCATTATACTCCCAGCACACGACTCAAATTTCACGTCCTAAATTCATGGAATCTTCCATCCTTCCTACAAAAGGTTTTCTCGTGACAGATGTTCCGTTCTAAGCATGTGGGCGGTAATTGTGACCTTCAACTTGATAGTTTAGGAGGACTAATCAATTGTTAATGAGTTTCAACTTTTATGGAAAACATTGTCATTATGACTCAATATTAGTTTTTGTCCTTTTAGATCATAAAGGTGTGTCTACATTTGCAGTAGAGGAAGGTCGTGAAGTGCTTAAGGCTGTCCTTAACCACTTCACGCATAGCAACCATATGGCGGTCTGTTGTCTCTGCCCACCCATCCATAATCATCATCTCAGCACTGTTCCCAGTTGCATCCGAGGCTTTCACTTGAAGCCCGGGAACAGCTTAGTCCTCCTCCTTCTTTTAGTTTGGCATATACGGCTTTTATGAGAGCGACTGTCGTCTGGCCACTCAACCCTGAAGGGGAATGCCTGCCAACCTTATCAGATGCATCGGCTTAGCCCCGAAGGTCTGGGTTTTGGGTTCCTTATTACGAATTCCCGCCAAAAAAAGGCGTTCGAACATGACACCGCGTGCTCCTCAAAATAATTCAGAAAATACTGATAAAACCTAAAAATCACACCGCAAGATCAGTCAAAAGCAAAAGCAAGCTGCAAAACGAATTGTGCACCTAAATAAGCCAAAAGCTTATTTTGGTGAAGGAGTAAGTAGTCCTGGCGCCGATCGTGAAGTCGTTTTGTGGCCCATCACTACTTTTCTGGGGTTCCTTGACATTTCTTAACATTTCCATCACCTGAGCTATCTAAACAATACACCACAGACCCAAACAAATGGTTGAGTGGGCCCTCGATGTCATATCAAAACAGTACCGAGAGTCTTATTTATGCGGATGAAGTACCTTTTTTTTCCTGCGGAAATCCCATCTGATACCCCTCCGCCGGCCAGCGGGGGCGGTTATGACGGGCTTGAACCGACTATAACCGCACGCCGTCTCGGGTCTTCAGACGCCGGGGTGTAAGGTTGCCCATAAAGCATTTCCCTCGCACCCCGACTGACCCTGGGCAATCTCCGGTTTCGAGATGGCCCACTCGGATTTGGGAACCACAGTGTCCCCGTCTTGCCCCGGTTTGGGGGAGGGGCGCTAGTCTCCGCGCCGTCCCGGCCTGCTTCTGCTGGGGTGACAGGCGGCGTCACCCCCAGTCTGCCACCCCCAGTCCTAGGTCATTTTTTCTTGCTAGATCAAAATTAAGAAAATAATGATGCCGTGGTACTTTTATTTATTTATTTATTTATTTATTATAAAAGTACAGCCACATTGAACATATTATTAATTTTGGTAAGTACTCTGATATATACAACAATTACGTTGTACATAACATTCATTACAGTATCAGTACAGTGAGATAAAATTTGTTTGAAACAGTAGAAATAGCATTTATAGCAAACATTGTGATGATGCCCAAAATATAAATCCTACGAAACTAAAACATTTTGAAGAATCTTAAAGAATAAGTATATAAATGGTTTCTACACACTACCTATCACTAATACTGGGACTTCAAGTTAACACTTAACTCACAAACAGTATATAGTAGTATTCTTTTCATTATCCATGTAAGTAGGTACGTAAGAATAATGAAGATGGATTGGGTGTACTGCGCCCTACCAACATCCCTAAGGCCCAAGGTAACCTCACCTGGTTAAACAATAGACGAGGCTCTGGCGCAGGCACACCTCTCAAGGTTGGGAGGTCAAACGGCCGTCGCTCCCAGAATAGCCAACATACCAATCGAAAATAACAAGCGGACCTCGGTCTCCAAAGTGAAAACTTTGGACGCAACTTGGAAATAGCTGTAGGATGATTGACAGAAATGTTGTGAAAATTTGAATTCGCGGCATATATTGTCCAGAATCTCACCGGTTACAATTGTGTGTATTTTAATCGTGATTCATACACAGAAAATGTTTTCATATAAACACTCGTATGTAAATGTTATTCGTTACATTTGCACCAGGTTCAGCGACCACATAATGGCGCCTCATCACACAATCCACGCTCCATGCCTGCCCTACCATTATTTCCATATTTCGGGTCGCCCAAAGCACAACAACAAATAAAAATTCTAATACATTCTCTCACGAGCATTTCAGTTCAAGTTTCAAAATAAATCTCCCCCATTCTGGAATCTATTCCTGTGCTCGGTGAGGACCGCAAGAACACACGTTTGAAACTGAATGTCGTAATGTCAATAAAATATGAATGTTTATTTTGGCTGATTACGAAACTCTTAAAGCTTCTTATGCCGCGTAAATCTTTAAAAGAATCGCCTGACGGATCCACCCAAGCTTTTTCAAGGTTGACTCTAAACGAAAACATCTAGATGCTGTATCCGACCCCGAAATAGTGCTAGCTAGTCGCTTCTGTAGGCGAGCGTCGATTTGTTCAAATCCCGTTTTCACAACAAGCGTCAGGTTTGCTAACAATATCGCTAGCTCAACGTAGGTAAACATCGGCCTAATGTATTCCTGACGGCTCTAATAAACCCCAATCAGGTTCACTCCTATTTATCAACCGATACTTGATTACGCCGGCTCTGTCGTTCCCATCAATTATTATCATGATTAATAGCCAATCATCCACTTCAATTGATAAAGCTCGAATAATACAAACGCAATCTATCATGACACAGTTTCGTCTGACAATTGTTTGATATATTTTTGACGTGTGATTAAGATAGTTAATTTCTAGAATGCATTATGATGAGCTAATGGGTGCGTGAGAGTTTGCAGCTGCGTACAGACAGGAAAAGTCATTGGTTGGTTGAGATAAATGTATAGTGTTAGGCGTAGCGTTATGTTGGCTTGGCAGCCGACGACTTGGGGCCGTGTGCAGAGGTGCGCCTGAAGAATCTGGGCCGGCTGGAGTGACATTACTAAATTTGATCGGTGAAACAAAGCTGACGAATGCTTTAAATTCTAATCCTACTGGCATTCGTACGTGAATAGAACGGGATTCTGTGTCAATAACATTTTCAATGGAAGATATTCCATAACGGATTGAATTTCGACTTGGCAGATATATACAGATTATGATTTAGTATCGATACACTAGTTAAAGATGTCGTATAATGTTTACAATTGGTTCTCGATCAAGCTGTCACAGAGTGAGCATTCTGCCAAGTTGCGCCTGTTTGCCGATTTATCAGTACGATTATCTATTTTACGGGACAACTATATTTACGACCTCGAAATAGTTGCTATCTCAGTATTTTATATTTCAGTTGAAACTATTTACAATTGCGACGAAAACAATTAGGAATTTTCATGTATCTATTTCTTTTCAGTAATTTTATGAAGGGTGATAAACATGTCAGACAGACACTCGTTTTAAGTCTCGTTCTTTTCTTTCTTCAACTTTGTTCTGTTTCTTCGTATGTCTCTTAGAGATAGGCCCTAAGTAAGCTGAGGAAAGTTGTGCTATAAATCCTTACCTTAGAGTCGATTCCGATGGTCTTGTTGCATTCTTCGCAGCCGTTGGCGAAGACGCTTTCGTAGCACTTGATGCAGTAAGGGTGTTCGTCACGGAGCACATAGCGCTGGCCGGTGAGCGACTCGTCGCACTGCCAGCAGCAGAAATGGCCACTGTGCCAGTCCTTGTTCATCGCCTTGGTGTATTCGCCACTGAAAATAAGCTGTGGACAAAGGAGACGATGTTCAGACCTGGATAGAAAACTAGGACTTTTGTAGACTTTTTACACATTTTCTGCATGTACGTTTAGTTTAATTTATGATTGATAGTAACTAAAAAAATATTATGTCAAACATAGTGAAATAGAAAATGTATGAATTATGTATATTTTATATTATAATTCCCAAATATTTTTAATAATTCATTCTTAAAACTTTCAAAGTATTCTCGTACGTTGCAGGTGAGTTGGTACATCACAATTTATTTTGTCACCCAATTTTTTTTAAATTGTTTTTGTGTAGGTCATTATTAAGTTAGTGAAATAATCATTCCAAAACATCCAATATGTACCTTAAATTAGGTTGGGTATGTGGGGGTGGCCAAAACACGCCTAAGTACATATAAACAATGTACATTTTCAAGTCACTGAAAGGTTGACACTTGGACACACACTACTGTCACACAAACACGGGTCAGAGGACATTGGCCACCACTCCACATACCCATCGTCGTTGGTCGTCGTAGTGTTGGTCTGGTCGATTTCAGTCACGGCGACTTCCCCATCTTTGGACTCCCTGCGCTTGGAAGTCTTCTTGACCTTCCTAGTTTTGCGCTCGGTAGTGGTATACTGGACTTGTACGTCAACGTCGGCCATGGCACTTGTTGGTAGTCTTTGCGAGGTACGATATCACCGGACGCGGTCGCGACCCGAATTCGAATGGCGAGCAACAGTGGCCGAATCGCAGGAATTATTCCAGAATGTTTAGCGAACAGACGGTGGGGGGAGCTTGGGATTTAAATTTGGAAGAGTGACGGAGAGGGCAGGTGCGCGGGCGTCGTTTCCGAACTACGGCGAGAACCGCGCGTTTTCCTATCAAAGTTCCGTGGCTATCCTTCCCGCGTTGTAAGCGATACGTACGTATCTAGCTGGAGTAACGAATATTATCACACTTTATGGGATTAGGATGTTGTTAGCGTTATAATTGGGCAACTTGCAAATGCAATGTTATACATCTCTGAGCTACAAACACGCGCATGTTTCTGTACAAGCCGGTGGCGTTGATTTTCATGTACCTAATTGGCACACATGACATTTCGCGAGAGTATATGTAGGTACACGATACCTACGAGTATACTACGTTTCTCAGTTACATAGAAGTTACTAAGTAACACTAATTCGATATATTCCAGATGTCGAAACGCATTCATGTGACATAGTATAGATCTATAAAAATAAAATGTGTACGTATAAAATATAACTTTGGTTTACGAAATTATCTATCTATACTAATAATAAAGCTGAATAGTTCATTTTTTTATACCAGAACCTGTGTGCTTACCGTGGCAGATAAGCACACGGCCCACGTGATGGGGAGCGGTTACCGCGGCCTATGGAATTTTGTTTGAATCTACTACATGTGCGATTTGAAAAATTTGATAGCCCAGTTCACGACAGATCACGCCGCACATGACCCTTAGGTAGGGAGTAATAAGAAAAAAAATGGAAATTATACTTCTACTATCAGTTGTTGCAAGAACCGAGTACGGCGTGTGAGACCGTGTGGCACAGTTAGTAATATTATAGGCGGCGGTACTCTTTTGTATAGTATTGTAGTGGCCAAGGCTTCAGAGTTGCGATCAGGAGATCGCGGTTTCGACCCCCAGCCGACGTGAACGGTGAACGCAATGGAGGCGGTTACCAATATTCTTTAAAAAAAGGAAAACATTGAAACTACTATTTGCTTTAACCCCGATGTTACCGACTTAATTTATCGCTAGCTATTGCATATGCACGGTAAATTATGTGTTTCCGGGATCGCATTGCATGCATAGATGCATTTGAGAAGTATGAAGAAGAATGATTATATTTTATACTTATAACGTCATCACTTAAATGAGTGGAGAAATCATGAAGGTGACATCGTATTACATGAACTCTTTGGCACTGACAGGTAACAGCGCTATCTCTTACCAATCTACGCTTACAATTTAAAAAGGAACGTAGAATATTAAAAAAATAGCTTTCAAGAATCGAAGGGCGTTAACCCAGGTGTAAAATATCTGTAATGTTAGTATCCGGTTCAGAAATAGTTCGATGAATGGACAGCACTGGCCAAGACCTCGCCGCGAAGGTCCGATAGCATCGACCGCAAGTCTGCTACAGTATTGAAGTTCTTCTCGACGTAAAAAGTTGAAAAATATCTATGATTCATAGACTAGTTTCGAGTGAGGTGAACAAATTTTCCGTTTCGTAAAAACGGCAAATATTTCAGTGTAATATTTTTCGTTTCATATTCATCTTATTTGCGACGGATATAAATGAAAGTTGAGTGGCATTTTTAGGTAGATTTCGATGAAATCGATCTACCTATTGGTTTCTTGACTACTGTCGAATTTTAAAAAAATTTCTTCATAGGAGGTCTAGTTATGACCCCCTGAGTCCGAAATGACCACTGGTCAAAAAGTTTATATTTATATATATATGTATGTATGGTTCCACTTCCCAAAATTTGCGGCACTCTCACGGTCGCATTTTTGCCCCGATCGCTTTCAAACTGCGGTCAAAAATTGCTTGGGTGTAAACTTAGTTTAAGTTCGTGAACGGGTGGAATCCGGCCTAAGGGGACGGTAGGGCCCCACTTTTTGTGAAATCAGTTTTTCCTCAAAATTTCACGTTCCATGAAAGATATTCGAACCGTTCTTATTTTATCCCATAGTATACATGAATACTAACAACTTTTAATTATAAACCTATAAGATTAAAACTTAACTAAAAGTGGAGGGGGAAAAAACCAAAAATTTTCGGGAAAAAAATCATAACTTCTAACCGGTGAACATTCTTGTTGGAAACATTTTTAATCGATAGGCCATTTTTAAGTCTAAAATAAATGTCTAAAAAGTTTTTCGCTAAAAGTTACCGTTTTCGAGAAAAAAAATTAAACATGTTAAAAATGCGCTCGGCGTGGGTCATAGAAGAAGCATAGGTCATATTAATTGCTTCACGAAATCTACCTGTGCGTTCCCCCTGCGGGAACGGATTTTTTTTTATAATGACGTATGTCATGAAAAAATAATTCTGAGACGGAAAAGGTAGTAAATATAAATTTTTAATCCGCATTTTAAAATTTATTGTTAACGCCATTTACTGTGGCAGCGCAGCAGCACTGACTTCATCAACTTTGAAGACACGCATACAAGAAGAGGTTCCAGCTGTATGCTATTGTAAAATAGCAATTAAAATCGTCATTGAAAGCTCACCATAAATCAACCTAAAATAACATCAAAACATTTATATTTACAACCTTTTGCAATGAATATGCTAATAAACAAGCCTGCGGCCTATAGACCATAATTATATACAATTTAATAGAGTCTGCCTGTTTCTGATCGCGTTCCCTTGACCCACATGACTATATTCCCGGGATAAAAAGTGTGTCTATCTGCTATTTCAGACTATAATCTATCTCAATACAAAATTTGTTCCAGATCCGATTTATATATAACTAGCGACCCGCCCCGGCTTCGCACGGGTGCAATGGATGTTATTATACATATAAATCTTCCTCTTCAATCACTCTATCTATTAAAAAAAAACGCATCAAAATCCGTTGCGTAGTTTTAAAGATTTAAGCATACGTAGGGACAGAGAAAGCGACTTTGTTTTATACTATGTAGTGCTATCTCATATTTGCCCAGTATCCCGAGGGGGCCATCTCAAAGCCGTAGATGGCCCAGGGTCAGCCGGGATGCGAGGGGATTGCCTTATTTGCCCACCTTACACCCCGAGCCCCGAGACGGTATACGGTTTTTGTCGGTTCGACTCCGACATAACTACCTCTACTGGCCGGTGGGATAACCGTAAAATGGCATAGTAGATACCTACTATGCCATTTTGGCGTAGATCATGAAAATCGGTCCACCCGTTTTCGAGTTATTAGCGGATATCACTAACACGGCTTTGTTACTATATATAGATAATAGATTTAAAGGGTACTGACCAATGGTTATCCAGTCTGACCTACAAGGAATTTGAAATTTTAATGAACCAGGACCAACTGATAATAACTCTTCCTTCTCCATCCCAACCCCCCTTCCTGTGTCACATACTCTCTCTCTCACACACACTCTTTCTCTGTCTCTCTCTCTCTCTCTTACACACACACACACACACACACACACGTACAATAAAATTTTATATTTTCTACTTGTAAATCAGTCATATTTATTCACTATTAAAATTTACAACTGTAAATAAAACCTCAGAATATTCATATAATTTTTTACTGCGAAGCCGCATGCTTTTCGTTTGTGCACAAAACAAATGTTGCTTTGAAGTTACATTGTTTTGTTGTTTTAGCTAATAGTACAGTAACAAAACTTGTTAAAATCGGCAATAAATTAAGTTAATTTAATTTTTTTTAGATTACGTTTATGGATTTTGCATTTTTTAAATATACTTACCACTTTTTTATTTGCTGACTTTCAGTCTCATAATATTTATGGTTATAAATTTGCCGCCTTTTTTGATAATTGAAATCTAATTTCCTGATGGAATACCTTTAAACGTGTAAAAACTTTAAACCTTCTTGTATATATTATATAAATCAAATCAAATCAAATCAAATAATTTATTTGCCAGAATATGGTACAATAGATGTTATAATATTTTTTTTCCTACATATTCTGCCACATACGGCGTGCAAATTTATAATTTATGTCCTATTTTGTTATAATTAGTTACCTACCCCAAGAAATATTGTTATCTGTTATTGTATCGTCCAAAAAATCATTAATATTGTAATACATTTTGTTTAATAATATGTCAAATAATTGTTTCTTAAATAATGTCATACGTAGTTTGGTCATACTTTGTGGAAGGTTATTAAATATTCTTATACACATACAGTAAACATTTTTTCTAAATAGTTCTAGATTAATTGGAGGCAAGTGTAACCGGTTTTTATGTCTCGTCCGGCTATTAGCATAATCACCAAGCTTCTCAAATATATATATAATCTGAATCTCGGCAAGGCTCCAACGACTTTCATGAAATTTAGTATACAGTGAGTTTCAGGGGCGATAAATCGATCATTTTTAGAAAACGTCGAAAAAAAGCCCATCACCCAGATATTATGTGTAACGTGACAAGACGTTGCGCTTCTACCAGGATAACCCTATGCCCACAAAATAACCACCTACGTGCAGCTGACCCATATTGACATAAATAAGACAAATATTTCCACTTATGCACAGGTGCTACAATGCTCATTGGAAGAGGCCTATGTCCAGATTGTCCAGCAGTGGCCTGCAATAGAGTAATTGATTGATGCACTTGCATTAGTAAATAGACATATTGTCGTGATATTTCTCTATTCTATCTCTCTCTATGTCCATGTCTAATAACGGTGGCGCCTATTGCCGTCATTTGTGGATATCGCTTTTAGAGAGTAAAAGTAGACAGATAGATAGATAATTCTTTATTGTACACCAAAAACATTATGGATACAAATTTGGAACATTTACAGTTAAATGCACAATGGCGGCCTTATCACTAAAAGTGATCTCTTCCAAGCAACCTTAAATAATAATATTCTTGAATTCAAGCGCGTCACTAAAACTTTTACTTGCTGTTAAAATTATAAACAAGTTGAATTCCTGAGACGAGCTCAGCCGAATACAAGGGATTTTCGATTTTGCCTTTTTTTTATTGCGATTTTTTGCGATTTTTTCTTTATCTTGCAATGGTTCACCCCAGCACGAATCTATTACCGAAAACAGCAACTCGATAGCTCATCTCCTTCATACCCAAAACCGTGACAGAAAATTGGCAACGACGACAACTCGATAGCAATAGGGCTTTTCTAAAGAAAATCCCTAAAAACCATGGTTCAGGTATAGAACTAACAATGGCCAGGGCTAGGCTAGAAAGGCATTTCCTTAAAATAAGTGCCGTGGCTAAGAGTACCGCCTTCTGCATCACACTAACTCAGTCTGACAGTGGAGTAGACAGAGTATGATAGACAAGGATACATAATATTATTCAGTCTCGCTTATTTAACTGTTCTGTTTTCGAAAAAAGCAATTTATTTCAGTTTGTAGGACAAAATGGTAGGCATGTCAACATAGATGTTATAGCGGACGGAAATATGTTAGTAGGTCATTCCTATACACTGTTGTCACAAAATTAATAAGTACAGAAGCCCCACTTCATAGCACGATCAAGAATGCACACACACGTTGACACATAATCTACTAATGAGGATCTGAACTCAATTCAGTCGCTTCGTCGGTTGCGTGTTCTTGTTGACAATATTTAATTATGCGTGCGTTTTCGTTCGGAGGTGTTCAGGGGCTTTTCTCTTAGCGCACCAATTTTAATAGCATCAATTCGAATCGTACCAAAATTGTACCATAGTTACAAGATTTCTTTTTATGCAATTCAATGTTGGTGCGCTAAATGGAATGCCTCTCCGTTCGTTTTAAGAAGCTGGCTTTCTGTATCTATATATTTTGTACTCTGTTAAGTCTATTTTCTTTTTTGTTTAATAACTAAAGCTTTAAACAAGCCTGTTGATTAGTGATTATCAGTCACGGACGCTAATTACTCTAAGGTTTTGTATTACTAGCCATTGCCTTCTCAACCCTGTTAAGGCGCGGTCCAACCTCAAAATCAACAAAATGTTTAATGTTCAAACGCGATATATATCAATGATACCAGAGAGAATACTGCTACTACTAATATCAGAATTATGTTTTTGTGTTAATATAAAGTTTTAATTTTAAAAAATCGCAAACATCTTTACATTACAAAATACTTGGGCGTCCGAGTTTTCTGTATTTTCGAGAATTATACAGATATAGAATTGTATTAAAATGTAGTGGTGTCAAATAATTTAAATTGTTTATTTTGCATAAACAAGACTCAACCTAATCGCTTTCTAGAATCTATGCTTAGTTTGGGTCTAAATGGCGCTGTATTATATATATATATATGTATTATTTCCTAGGATGTTTATCATTTGTTTTAACTACAGAAACAAGAAACTATTTTTAACAGTTCTATCGCGGTTTATTGGATGTTTGAGCTGAGAGTGAGACGAAGTCGAGCGACAGCTCCTTTCACTCCACTCGATGTATTTTGTTTGTGTCTTTCTAGCGCCTAGACCCTTCGATCGATTTTAATGATTTTTAGCATAATCATAGATGATAGTGATGTGACGGATATACACATTGAAATTATGAAGTACCACGGAGGAATAATCATCGAACAAAAAATTCTAAAGCTGATTTCTCAAAAAACCACAATTAGGCCCCAAAACGCAGCCTATAACCATAAAATACCGATTAAAAATGGAAAACTGAAAATCGGACAAGACACGAAGGAATAATAACCGAACAAAAAATTCTAAAGTTATCTAAAGTTAAAGTCTATGTGAGCTTACTGCCTTGCGGACCTAGTAGTTTATTATTTACACTTTACACTGAACTCAATGAACCGCAAATGTGTGATATTCAAAATAAACTTCCGACAATATCCTATAGAAATACTGTTGATGACTATCAAATAAATAATTACGCTATAATATATTAATTAGTCAACGCAAGTAGTAATACAATTGTTGTACCTTTTTTTTTTTTTTTTTTTTTTTTATCGTGCGGAAATCCCTTCGGATACCCCCCCGCCTGCCAGCGGGGGCGGTTATGTCGGGCTTGCACCGACTAAAACCGCACGCCGTCTCGGGTCTTCAGACGCCGGGGTGTAAGGTTACCCATAGAGCATATCCCTCGCACCCCGGCTGACCCTGGGCCATCTCACCACTAACAGCATCGCTCATCCTGTCTCCTCTGAAAGCAGAGGAGTACGGAGAGCGATGTGTTCCCGCCACGTTGGGTATTGGCCGACGATCAATGCCAACCCTATGAAGGGGTGAAGGGGAAGCCATTGACCGCCGCCCAGGGTGTACCGGCCGCTCCGATTCCGTTCCCCCCGGACTACAGCGGGATCGGAATCGGAGCGACACTCGAGGAGGTTACCCAACACACACCCCACAATTGTTGTACCTAAATTAATTATTATAGTCGAGAAAAATATAAGTAGTGCCAGCGAAATATTTGGCTCAAAGCGCTTTGATGAAGCTTTGATTTAAATCACTAAATGGCTCATGTTGTTCTGTTCTTAATTCATGATGCATTCCCACGTTAAACTATTGATCAAAGATATAGTAACTACATTTCTTGCGCTACGTACGAGAATAAATGATAATATTATGTTCCCTCCTCACTATACTCCCAGAAATAAATGATATTATCTTTTTCTGAATGGAAAGTACCTACTTTGCTCTGCTCTGCTCTCTCAATTCATTCTGCTGTTGCAAAAATTGAGCGAGCAATTTCACCAGGACTTGTTCTAACGGTGATGATTCCTCTTGAATGTGAATTAATGGCTAGTCCGATTTTCGCTTTTCTTTTTTTTGTCTTGTGTATATGAACAAATTACTTAATTTAATACCCATCGCGTGAATGAGACTTTTTTGTTCATTGAGAAATCAGATTTTAATTATTTTTTCTGGTGATTATTCCTCCGTGGTACTTTGATTCTTGATTTTCCTAGCCTATGTCCTTCCCATCAGTAACATCTTTGCTTGTGTGAAATTTCATTAGAATCGGTTCAGCCGTTTGGGAGGAGAAGATAGTCTAACGAAATACATGAGTTGTCTAAAAGAGAGCTTCACTCTTTCAGAGCTTCGCTCAATAAAATTTTATATAAATAATATGTGGTAGTTACATAGTTACGAGTAAGTCTGAATATAATATATATAAATAACATAAAACATAACATAACATAAACTCACGCCTATATCCCCGAAGGGGTAGGCAGAGGTGCTAGCACCCACATTTCGCCAGTTTATGTTTAGGTCCCAATGTAATAGGTGGCGAGCCTATTGCCATTAACCGGGCACTTATAAGCCTGCGATAAATACACACATAACTTCGAAAAGCATCGAAAAGTCATTGGTGTGTGCCATGGTAAAACCTGGTCGAACCCGAGACCTCGTCTCAGCAGTCCATTAACCATACCACTAGGCTACCGCGGCGTGTAATATATATAAATATAATCATAAAATAAGTTTTAGAAAATTACCGCATAAAATTTTTAATAAAATTTAGGTCGATGCAGAAGCTTACATTGCAACACAGGACGGTCACTTTGTGAACAAACTCTCTCAAAAAAAAAACATATATCATAAGCATCCAGTCTATCCCAGCTACCTTTATCAGGTCGTCCGTCCATCTTGCTGCGGGACGTCCTATCTTCCATTTAACAAGTTTTATTCTAATTTAATTATTTATTTTCAAAGTAAATATTATAAATCAATATTTTGTGAATATTTCAAGCGTTCTGTTGCCGTTATCAATATCGAATAAAAACGAGCAAAAAAATCACGTTTTTTGTAGGGGAGCTCCCCTTAAATGTTTGTTTTTATTTTAATTTAATATTTATTTTTAAAGTGCATATATAACAAAATATTCTGTGAATATTTCAAGCGTCTACCTGTTGCCGTCATCAATATAACGAGCAAAAACATAATATCACGTTTGTTGTATGGGAGTTTGATGTAAATATTTATTTCATTCTGTTTTATAATATTTGTTATTATAGTGGTAACAGAAATACATCATGTGAAAAATTCAACTGGCTAACACAGCCTGATGACAGACGGACAGACAGACGGAAGGACAGCGGAGTCTTAGTAGTAGGGTTCCGTTTTACCCTTTGGGTACGGAACCCACGGACAAGTTCAATTACACTTTCAACAGTGTTATAATAAAAACCACATTACTTTTGAAGACCTCTGTGGCGTAGCTGTAGGTAAGTCAGGTCGCGGGTTGGATTCCCGCTCAGTGAAAATATTTGTATGCATGAATATGAATATTTGCATTTGTCTGTGTGTTTGGACTGGTATGTATACTGTGTACGTATGTATTTACAAAAATATGAGTGTATGTGTAGAGTCCGGGTAAGATCGAGTTGCTTCAGTTTGTAGAGCGTTCTCCTTATAGCGCATGTTTACAAGTTGACATATTTTCAGAGTAGTAAAAACCATAGCTATAATTTTAATCCCACTAATATCATAAATGTGAAAGTTTGGATGGATGGATGTATATATGAATGTTTGTTACTAAATCACGCCAGAATGGCTGAGCGGATCTGGCTGAAATTTGGTTCAGGGTCTGGTCAGTCTGGAATAGGACATAGGCTACTTTTTATCCCTGGAATAAGTTTCCATGGGAAGCGGGAACGGGATCGAAATTCCTCGCTAGCGGAGCCGCGGACAACAGCTGGTATTGTATAAACACAAACAGTTTTAACTACTCTATATAAGTATCAAACTGTCAGTTCGATGTATGATATAGAGAGCGCTATACATAACCTTAGCAAGCCGATCTTAGCTGGACACTCACTATTTTTTTTTACGACGTGCAAAATTAAAGCTGGGTAGTGTAATAATTATTAACACAAACCCGAATCAATTCGATCAAGAGTACATTTAAAAATAGAACGCATCTGTTATGGTTCTTAGAATTAAATTTAAAAATCTATGCGACTGGAGTATTGGGTCGGCAACGTTTAAAGCCTATTAATAGAATCACGAATGTAACTCGGTCCAGTAGAAAATAGAAAGGGGTTAGGTAATTTTATCTTGATACAATATTATATGTAGATATTTCTCGACCCGAGATGAGAAATGGCGTGATGTTTTTTTGGCTCTGTACAGCATCTTGTTCTAATGTCATTACAGATTAAGATCCCAGTATCACCAGAACTCACTGATTTTTACATGGATAAAATGTATGGGATAAAGTAGTGTGGGTATGTACCTTGAGTGTATGCATACCTGCTAGCTTGTACCGGCGGCCATTTGTTAGTTATTAGCTGCTAAAGGTAGGTTAGGTGCTAAAGGTAGATTATCTCTATAGTGTAGAGTCACTGTTCAATCTCATTAGATTGAGACACAAACAAGTATGCGAAGAAAAATAATAATATTTACTTAAAGGAACTATATTTAAACTGCTATAGCAGTTTTTATTCGCAACAAAATGGTACGTATATTGTTTTGAATGAATTAATATAATCTGTGTGCGATACTAACTTTTGTAAAAATAAACAGTGAGTTACTAACAGAGTAAACAAAATAGCAGAATGATGATTAATCAAATTTCAATAATATATTTCCAAACATAAACTCACGCCTATGTCCCCGAAGGGGTAGGTAGAGGTGCTAGCACCCACATTTCGCCAGTTTATGTTTAGGTCCCAATCTAATAGGTGGCGAGCCTATTGCCATTAACCGGGCACTTATAAACCTGCGATAAATACACACATAACTTCGAAAAGCATCGAAAAGTCATTGGTGTGTGCCATGGTAAAACCTGGGATCGAACCCGAGACCTCGTCTCAGCAGTCCATTGCCCATACCACTAGGCTACCGCGGTAATATTTCCTTCATATATCATGCTATAATTTAAGAGTCGTAACCGTATGTGAGTATTGAATGAATAGGGATCATTAGAGTCAAGTCTGTGGTTATAGAATAATCATACGCTATGCTCTATGGTATAGGCCGAATGAGAAACGTCAATATCAAAATTGTTTTTTAATGATACGGTCGCGAGAATTTGGCGGTTATTTGTTTTGGTTGTTTGACTGTGATTGAAGACGTAAGTAGTAAGAAACCTTAAATTTTATGGACGTTGATGAAGAGAATTCTTTCAGATTTCAAAGCAATATTCATACCTACTTTATTTACTCTCGAGCTTGGCTTGGATCCCAAAGATCTTTATGATAACCCCCACCCCATCACCTTTCTTTTCTGTCTTCATTCCACTCTTTTCGCTCCTACAGGTGCGCCTTCGTGACCTATCGTCGCTTTAATGGAAGACCTGCCATCTGACCTCCCAACTCCGAGAGGACAGCTTGCGCCAGAACCTCATCCTTCAAGTAGAAGGTGTACTGGCCAGCAGGAAAGGTTGCCTTGGACCCGAAGATCTGACCCTGTCAGCCACCTATTCTATTTACCAAGTAATCCTAACATACGACTTTATTTTTTTAATCCGTGGTGTAGCCGCTAGATGGCAATAACAAAGGTCGCGGGTGAACTTTATGAACGTGTTAATGTGACAGATGTAGGTCGAGGTTCGCGGTATATTTGGCTCATTGTGCAACGCTTATGATTAACGGTATTTAATTAAAAATATTTTAATATCAAAAGGAAGTTGAGATGTTTAGTAGCTTGTAACGTATATGTTGATGGTCATGTATTAATTTTAGACATTGTGTGGTGACTATATTTTATTATCTAGAGATTTTATTTTGCATTGATCTGAATTTTTCTATGTATTATATGTATGGGTTTACGAAAGATACTATATTAAAGTGTGTTTATCTACATTCTAGAACTCATATGACAAGCTAGTTAAGCTATGTTGACTTTGGGTCTAGATAGCGCTGTGTAGAATGTCGTAGCATATTATTATTATTACAGTGTACACAACAGTACCGATTCCGCTGTTACAAAAAACTTTAGACAAAAAATAGCAACATTTTGTTTAGTTCTGTTAAAACTGCCTCCTAAAAACTATAAAGTACCTAAAGGTTGGTGCTTATATCGAAATTCATATTGAATATTATCTATTTAAAGTCTAGATCTAATCCAATGCCAAATTGAATGAAAACTCGTGCTATCATGCTGATTTTATTGTAAAAAAAAAGTTTGACAGAACAAAATGTATCTCTAACTTTGTCTTGCCTTCTGTACAAAAAGAGATGCAGAGTGATGCTCTACCTATCTAATTTACATTACAATTTTACTAAGTAGTAATTTAAATTACATTACATACATTAAAAATAAGTTGTAAATGTATGTACTTGTAATATTCAGTCTCATTTATGAAATATTTAATGTTCACCAAACTGTTTTTGAATTCCGTCGCTTTATCTCCGCCATGATCATAAATAGGTCATTACAACTGGTGGGCGATGATATAGTACAATTGGTCTAAAAACCGGAGCCACACTAGTCTGTATATAGGAACTAAAGAAAGAATGTGACAGGAACCTTGTTCTTGTAAAAAGTTAAAATACCGTTCGATAGTTAAATGGAATAGTAAAATAGAAGACGGTTAAACCATTTTCGCCCCTATATTCTAATTAATTTTAGATGGGCGATTCCTGCCCCGCATTTATTAAAATAGCCGGCCGCTTGCCATTACTAATATCGAAAAAAAAACACCTTTGTAGTATGGGCTATATAAGTATTTATTTTATTCTGTTTTTTAGCATTTGTTGTTATAGCGGTAACAGAAATACATCATCTATGAAAATTTCAACTGTCTAGCTATCACGGTTCATGAGATACAGCCTGGTGACAGACGGACGGACGGACAGCGGAGCCTTAGTAGTTAGGTACGTTAGGAACCTGGGGTGTGTGTTGGGTAACCTCCTCGAGTGTCGCTCCGATTCCGATCCCGCTGCAGTCCGGGGGGAACGGAATCGGAGCGGCCGGTACACCCTGGGCGGCGGTCAATGGCTTCCCCTTCACCCCTTCATAGGGTTGGCATTGATCGTCGGCCAATACCCAACGTGGCGGGAACACATCGCTCTCCGTACTCCTCTGCTTTCAGAGGAGACAGGATGAGCGATGCTGTTAGTGGTGAGATGGCCCAGGGTCAGCCGGGGTGCGAGGGATATGCTCTATGGGTAACCTTACACCCCGGCGTCTGAAGACCCGAGACGGCGTGCGGTTTTAGTCGGTGCAAGCCCGACATAACCGCCCCCGCTGGCCGGCGGGGGGATATCCGAAGGGATTTCCGCACGATAAAAAAAAAAAAAAAGGTACGTTAGGAACCTGTGCGAGGGATATGCTCTATGGGCAACCTTACACCCCGGCGTCTGTAGACCCAAGACGGCGTGCGGTTTTAGTCGGTTCAAGCCCGACATAACCACCCCCGCTGGCCGGCGGGGGGGTATCCGAAGGGATTTCCGCACGAAAAAAAAAAAGGTACGTTAGGAACCTTAGTTAGGTCCCGTTTCACCCTTTGGGTAAGAAACCCTAAAAAGAGATATCTTAATTTTCTTCTCGATAATATTATCGAGAAGAAAATTCTTCTTAAACTAAGCTAAATAATAAATTACATAGTAAGCAAACGTTTAGAAATTTTTAAACTATTTAAAATAAAAAAAAATAACAAATCAAATTCTACGACATTCTACACAGCGCTATCCAGACCCAATGTAAGCATAGCTTAACGAGCTTCTGTTATGAGTTCTAGAATGCGGAATCGGAAGTAACAAAGAGTTATCTTGAACTACATATGAAGTATATGCCGACGAATTGAAGACCTTTTTCTTTGCATACTGTCGCCAATGTTTTCCTCTAGTAAAAGGCGTCAAATTTAATTATATATGATGTATATTTGTTGTAAATAATTACAAGTATTACTAAGTAATTACAAGTAATATTTCCCAGCATTACTAAATTTTGCCTAGAAATATCAAAGAACGAACTAACTCAAATTCTAATAATAAAATCAACCTCAAACCGTCTAAAATAATAATTACAGCCAATTCAAGTATCAAGAATTTAGGCGCTTTTTTGTTTCTATAAATAAGCCAAACAGATTAGAGCCTACCTCGGATTCCTGTCGCATAGGATGTCACACCAGTCCAGTTATTTCTAAGGGTTCCAAAGAAAACAAACCACAAACCTGGGCGTAATAATTTAATAATTCAGTCATGCTTCAAAAAGCTTACAGTACAGTGCGCTCGTGCTACGATGCACTCCATACTAATCGGAGTTACCCCAGAAATCTACCAAATCGCCTTCCTCTTGTATTACCTCGTTCGTCTCTTTCGTATCTTCTTCGAAGGAGTCGAGTTTCGGAACGTCTTTCAAGAGCGGCCTTATCGTCGCATTGTCGTCAGATGCTGTGCTGTCCACTGAAGCTTCCACGCTCCAGTGTTCGCGCCTGGCCTCTCTCGAGTTTTCTCTCGACCGACTTCTGGAATGAGAACGCGCTGATAGATTAGGAGTGCTGCCGAACCCTTCGACCTTGTTATCTTTGTTCATACGCTCGAACTCAGCTTCCTCGAGTGACGTGAATATCATAAGTTCCTCCTCGCGGGACGCGCGCGAGTCTTTGGAAGAATTCGACGACGAAGAGTGCCGCTTTTTGAAACTTCTACGCCTGCCACTCGGGTCGCTTCGTTGTAACGGTCGAAACTTAATTCCGTCAAGAGATCTTAAACAAATTCATAACATGAATCGGTATAGTACAGGTGAACTGATGAATCCGTGATTTAGCTCTCTACTCGTGCATATGTTGATAATGTTCACTCATGATGGCGATGAGATGTAGCTACTTGACTACCTTACTGTAAGCGTGATTGTCGACGAGTGAGATGCACGTGCCGATATTAATGAATATTAACCTGAGGAAGTCTTCGCTGTATACGCCTCTTTTGTCGTCGTCGAATGATTGGAAATGTATTTCGGGCAGTGCTTTCTGGGAAGGTGTGGGGCTCAGTGGTCGGTAATGCCATGTCAGTTTATCTTGAGCCTCGTTTTTCTCGTCACCGTTGTCAGGCTCAACAGAATTTGAAGTTAGAGTATTCAAATCTGAAATATTTTCACGAGAGGTAGATGATCTGTCTTTGTGGCCGACATTGATTGATTCTGAAGTGATCGTTAGTATGGTTTTCGTTTTCGTCTGTATGTACCTGTCGCTCCTGTAGTCACCGTTGGTCTGAATTTCACTCCCGTCGACAGAATCTTGGCCGAAACTGGAAATTTTTGTGGAGAACAATATTGCAGTCGAGTTAGCTTGGCTACCATAGTAGTTGACGGCGGCCGATTTTAGTTTTCCATTTTTATCCTCAGTTAAATATAAGTACCCTTGACCGCTTTCCTTGGTCCAGTCGCCTGCAGTTGATGGGTTAGCGTTGGGAGATCTTCTGAGTTGCGCTGTGTAGTACTCGACGAGGTCTTGAAAGTCTGGATCCGTATCGGGGAGGACGCCGCTGAGTATGTGTTTGATGCACTCAATCGCCTCATTTATGCCAGCGTATGATATGATGACAGATAGCACCAGTCCCATTTCAAAATCCTCGGATATTCACGGCTGTTTCGAAGGGATGGAAAAAGGGATACGTTTAGAAAAGGGTTTCAGGGGAACGGGACGGTGCAGCGCTATTACACTAAGACAAGATTTGAACAACTGAAATTAAAGTGTAATGGTTGCCAAACCGTTGTGTCCCGATTTAGAATTCATTTGGCTATGAAGCCAGACATTGGGTTTACATATCGGTCTATCAGTCTCTCGAAGGTCGATGTAGGGTTTATGGGACGGTAAAATCTTTAATCAAATGATGGATTTGTTAGCCAGTGTCATTGAAGTAAGTTATTACGTTTTTTGGCTTTACAGCGAGATTTATAGGCTGCGGTCCATACCGCATACATGCATACATCCATATGTATGCATGTAGTTTACGGTTTATTATTGCACTGAAATAGCAATTTCGTGTGCATTGATGTTATGCAGTATACTAAAATGATTACCTATTTTACTGTTAGTATTAACTGGACCGTATGAAATAAGCGATGTTATATTAACATTAAAATATTTTCAAGGTATCAGATTTATATTCAGGCAATTTTAAAGAGATATTCATACGATATTTAATATGAAATGTTAGTGCCTTCCCATCAAATACTTGCATATATTTCCAAACGCTTTATAGGTTGACTTTTACACGGAAACCTTGAATTTTTTGATTTCAATAAAGTCGGTTCAGTGATTTAGGCGTTAAAAGGTTACAGACAGAGTTACTTTCACATTAATAATAATAGCATGGATGGATAGATGAAGAGTAATCCATCTCCGTGCTGTTTCAATTATAACTTGTTTGATACAAAGTGCTGAAAACGAGTTTCTACAGTGAATAATAGTTAGTTGTTACATACACGAACTGGTTTAGCTTCTGACAAATTACTATTGTTGCCAATTCACAGTGGACGACCCTCACGAGCAGTGTTTACGTCCACTCGTTACAGTTTTGAATGAATCTCCAGAGGATTAGGTAAGAATACGGTTTTAGATAGGAAATAAAATGTTATGAACCATTAAAAATAGCTGCAAGGATATGACGTCATTGTCTTGTAAATTGTTATGTTGAACATAGACTGAAGTAGGAGCGCGGAAAGGCGCAGAATGCTGGTCGGGATGGACGGACAGCTTCCAGTATCTAGTCTACACCAAATGAATCAATTTAATATTCTACGATAAAGCGCTATCTAGAAAGTAACCATAGCTTAACTAGCTTGTGTTATGGGTTCTAGAATGCAGTTTAACATACTTAGCTACATTTTCTTTTGTAAATACATACATATTATACATCTGTTATAAATCTGTTATAAATCTGTAGGTTGTATACTAGGGATGCTCCATGGGCGACCCGCTCACTATTCACGGGTACCATTAAAAATGTCTAAATGATACTAAAACATCAGTATACATTGTGTGGTTTAGAAGGCGTTAGCGAAGAAACAAACAGACATGTAAAAGTTACATTAAATACTATGTCACGAATACATTTTATAAAAAAAAATGTAATAACGTCTATTATTACAACTTTTGGTTATTGGACGTAAGGTATCAGAGTCTGTGGGGCCTTACCGACATCTTCGGCGCCCACGCCTAGCTCATTGTGTGCCGGTACATCTGCTGACTAACCGATGAGAGTCCGGCTCACTCTTTCTTCGCGAGTTGAGTGGATCAGATGGCAGTAAAAGTCAAGATAAGACACATCATTAGGAGAAAGTGTTGGCGAGAGAACCCTTTTTTTTCTCGTGCGGAAATCCCCTCGGATACCAGTAGCCCAGGCTCTTAATCGCTCTTAGACGCTATCGGGTTAACAGCTGGGATGATGAGTCATTGGACGCAAGTTAACAATAACATCTCAACCCCAATTTACTCTGAAGACAATGAACCTTATTGTGAGATCGTCTGGAATATTATAAACTACAAATCACAAAGGAAATTAATGATGACATTTAACATTTACGTCTTTTCAAGACTACTAAAGTCACTTCTAGGTCAAACGCATCAGAATCATTAAAAACAATTCTTAAGTAGTCACTAAAATATTATTAATAGTAAGCACAGATTTAGAGTTGGTAGACTAGATGCCGCATCTAACTACAAAACCTCGATATCGCTAGTCGCTTACGCGCGGAGGCGACTCAGACGTCGGAGGTTGCTTAATGACCTCCGTCTTCCATGAGCACAGGCCTGGGAGCGACAGGTGGAGCCGCCTGTCACCCTGGCAGAAGCAAGCCGGGGCAGCGGCGCGTTGCGCGCCCCCCTTTTCCTGGGGCAAAACGGGGACACCGTCTTCCCCAAACCCAAGGGGGCCATCTCGAAACCGGGGATGGCCCTGGGTCGTCTAGGGTGCGAGGGAAATGCCTTATGGGCCACTTTACCCCGGCATCTGAAGACCCGAAGCGGTGAGTAGTTTTGGTTGGTTCGAGTCCGACATAACCACCCCGTTGACCGGCGAAGGGGGAGGCCGTATCCGAGGCGAATTCGGCAGGGAAAAAAAGTGAACCCCAATTTAACAGAATGGGGAAAAGGCTCGATGAATGATAAAGAGGCTTGATGATCTGAAATAAATGGTATGAAAATCAGCGTCTCAATTTTTCGACCACTAGCCATTTAGTGATAATATTCACCGAGAATACATACAAAGCGGCGATAGCCCAGTGGCGTACGTAACGGACTGCTGAGAAGCGGCGATAGCCCAGTGGCGTACGTAACGGACTGCTGAGACGAGGTCTCGAGTTCGATCCCCAGTCGCCCCGGGCACACACCTCTGACTTTTCGTAGTTATGTGTGCATTGATAAATGTTAATTATCGTTCGCTTAATAATGTGCCCGGTAGATGGCAATAGGCTCGTCCCCTATTACATTGGGACCTTAACATAACTGGCGAATCGTGGGTGTGTAATACACATCTCTGCCTACCCCTTCGGGGATACAGGCGTGTAGTTATGTTATGTATGTTATGTTATTCACCGAGAACAGAATCGTTTCCCTTGTAACACGTCAGTCGGTACAATTGTGCAATTTGTTGACCATTTACCGGTAAGGTTGATGAAAACTAAAGTAGGCGCGCGAAAAGGCGGGGATAACTTGTAAACACTCCGTCTTTCTCCCAGGTTTTTTAAGCGGGGCTTGAAAAAGCATTCATCGAAAGCGTAAAACTGAGGACCACCATTTTATTATTGCTCACTTGTGGCATCTATAGTGCTGGCACTCTGTAGACTGCACTTACAGGCTCACCATCTAGCGGTATACAGTCATACTGACGAGTCCTATATTGAAATAAAACTATTTATTTGGTGCTATTTTATCATCCCCGTTCTCGCCCGCTCAACTCTCCCCGTAACCATAGTTGCTGAAAAGTAACCGAATATCGGGATCAGTATAAATAAAATAAGTTGAATTCCTGAGACGAGCTCAGCCGAATACGAGGGATTTTCGATTTTGCGATTTTTTTTTGCAATTTTTGCGATTTTTTCTTTATCTTGCAATGGTTCACCCCAGCACGAATCTATTACCGAAAACAGCAACTCGATAGCTCATCTCCTTCATATCCAAAACCGTGACAGAAAATTGGCAACGACGACGTCGACGACGACGACGACGTCAACGACAACTCGATAGCAATACGGCTTTTTTAAAGAAAATCCCTAAAAATAACACAAAACGAATCAAGACAGAATCCGTTAAAAATTGTTTTTCTTTCAACGTGTAACAGTCGCGTAAACTTCTGATAATATCGTGTTATAAATATAAATAAAAACAAACATCTAGTCTACTCTAATTCTGTGGCAGTTTGCGACAAATGTACAATTGCTACATAACTCATTGGCAGAGATATCGAGCGGAAAATAATCCCTTGGAGCGAATAGAATACATGGCTTTAGATGTGTCATCGACCTCGGCTAGGTATTTGTACGAAAACTGAAATGGCTCTTATCAATCTTGCCAAGATTCGAATGTAAAGTATTTTTATGAGATTACAGTACTGAAAACCTAATTGACGAATTGATTTTAGCGAATTTGGATTTATACTCGTATTCTGTGCTAATGTTTTCGAAGTTGGGATGGGTCCAGCTTGATCGTTAAAGTCCAATTTTCCTTAACGTATACAATAGTCGGTAAAATTCGTGACTTCCGGAACAACCAAAAAACCAATTAAATGACTGATCAACCAATGACCTTTGGGTTTTGAGTCCTTTGGGCCCATAGTTAGTATTATTGGTAGATTGTCGCGCCTTCGCCGTCTTCCAAAGAGACCTAAAAACACGTTCTGCGTAGCTAGAATACATTGTCAGGAAATTTGCTGGTTTCTATAATTCCCATAGAAGTTGCATTAAAGGAAACACTTGTTTCGGTAGCAGTTCCCCTAAAGGCAACAACTCGTCATTAGTTTCAGTTGTTAAATCATGGGATTTCTACTAATCGGAAGTTGATATCACTCCTCTCTATTAGTTCCAAAAGTTGTCTATGTAATGAACTGTATACGAGTTCCAAGTTCATTACATAGTACATAGACAACTTTTATAACTTTTTTAATATACCACCACCAACCACTGGCAAACATTTAAAACTAACGTAACCACTGGTTTGAAAACAAAATGGGCGTGTTGAAATAGTTTCCGAATTTAAAAAATCGCGGGTAAACTTTTGTTGAAATACCAGGTATTTAACCTCTAGGTGGCCTTTTAGGATTCCATATTCGAAGGGACATCAACGGAACCCTATTAATAAGACTTCGTAGTATGTCCGTCTTACAGCGGGCTATATCTCATAAACAACAGGACTTTTTACAATGTGTACAACTATAGCCGCCTAAACAACAAATAGAAAAATTACAAAAAAAAGCACTATATTGTTACGGCACTCGTTTCTTTCACAGAAGTATTTAATATCTGTTGTACGATAGTACGAAACTCTTCGCGTGCGAGTCTAACTCGCACTTGACCGGTTTTTTTACGTATTTTTTTATATTATAGCGTAGTATTAATGATTTATGTAGGCATATGACCTTTTTATAGTCTTGTTTCTGATTACTATGACATATGTTATATTTTACTCTGGTAACATTTGTGGACGCTATGCTTTTTGTAGCAAGATTGTGTCAGCTCGATCGAAGAAGGACATCCTCTCACTTAATATCGGCTTAAGGAACAGTATGCTGCGTTTTCTATGGCTTGTGAGAAAATCAGGGGCCTACTCCCTTTCTATCAACATTGGAATTGCAACAACTGCTACCATTGACCTCATACTAGACAAGCTGTTTAGAACAAAAATTGTGTCGCGGTTCCAAGGTGAGGCGGGAAGGAATTTTGAATTTCGAATTTGGAAGGGAACGCAGAAACTAGATAAACGAGTTAGCACTTTTTGTTGCTGTCATAGCCACAGAGTATATTAAATTTGTTTTTATATGAGATCCTCAGCTGTCACCTGTAAAGTAGTGTAATGGCACCAAAATTCAAATAGACATATTTTATAAAATTTCTTGGGAATACACTTAATAATTGTTTAAAACTTAATTAGTGTTCGAGGTTGATTTAGGTAAGTAAGTAGATGGTTCTTACATATTATACCGTTTATTGAAAGTTACATAATTATACACAGAGACCATAATTAATCTATGGTGAGCATTCCCAAACCCCCTTTCCCACCTCACCCTCGAAATGTGACATAACTTTTCTGCCGTGTTACGAAAAAAAGGCACATCTAACAATGTACATGTGGGTGCGTGGGTCAATAGATATAAATATTTTATTGACAGACATGAGTAGAGTGATTAGCATTTTGATAATATCTTAAAAAGCACCCCATGCTTTTTTCTAAATAAAATACATTGTTTTTTATTTACACTATTATTAATATTTTATATTTATTGAAATTTTTAACACTATTCTTAATTTAAATTTATTAAAACTTATTTTCTATTTTTTCAGTTCGGTTTTCTATAAAAAGAGTGTTTTTTGTTTTTTTAAACTATTATTTATGTCCTACTTTTTAGTTTTGTTTATTCTATAAATTAACACGCTGCTGTTGCCACCTATTTCAGGGTTTTTATTGTGACATTATTCGCTACTACGTGATACAAAGTTGACGGTATAGATGGCACTGTTATCAAATATTTACAGAGCTGTCAGTAAATATTTCGCGAATTCATTAGTTTCAATTATTTTGCAAATAGAAAAATGGAATAAATTTATCAAATTAGTGTATTGTCATCGGTCCTCGATAAATCTACCAAGTTTGAACGAAATCTGGCCGTTTAAAGTGGTTAAAATCGCGCCTAAAGGAGTCGGTTACAAACAAACATACAAACATACAGGTGAAGCTAATAAAAAGCGTATAATATTATAAAAAGTAGAACAGACTTCAAAAACCAAGAGCGAAATTATAGCGGAATTCCATACTTAATTCAAAAGACAAAGATGTTCATAAAACTTTCCTGTTGATGTCAGTGTGTAGGTAGGTATTTGTGTGGGGTGCGACTGGTTGGATCACCTCCAAGTTTGGTGCACCCTGGGCAACGTGGGCGATGATGCATCATTGATTGCTCCTCTGGAGTAGCTGGCGTCAACGTCAACGGCCAAGAGTCTGACCAACCGCCCCTTTTCAGGGCCAGCTGACCCCATTGCACGAGGGAGTCGGGGCATGGCGGGCCTGCAAGGCCCACAGGGGAGGGTGGTCGCTCCAGGTACCCCTCTGCTGTTATCAGAGGGGACACTGCGAATGGCCCAGGGTCAGTCGGAGTGCGAGGGATATGCTCTATGGGTAACCTTACACCCCGGCGTCTGTAGACCCGAGACGGCGTGCGGTTTTAGTCGGTTCAAGCCCGACATATCCGCCCCCGCTAGCCGGCGGGGGGGTATCCGAAGGGATTTCCGCACAATAAAAAAAAAAGGTACGTATTTGTGTAGTTGTCTTTTTAATTTAATATAATATCAATTTAGCTGTCAGATGTGCCTTTTAGGCTTAGTATATTATTTATTTAAGAATATGTAGATCCATTAAAAATGGGTACATGCACCTTTGTTAAACACACACACACATATTATACATACACACATAAATATGTACATATATAACTCAATTTTGAAAAGTGTAAATGACTTTTTTCATAACTCGGCAGTTTTTTTCTGAACAGCTTGTCAAGTATAGGTATATATATATTGTATAGTATAGAGTGCAAATAGTTCAACAATCACCTACCCACGTTCATGGGTTGCGAAGACTAGCTCGACCAGATGACAAATATCCCAGATGGCAATTCTACCCACCCACCAAGGAAGGAATTAGAATAATGATAAACAAACTACGTAGCTCTCGTTTGTAAAACCAAATTGTGTCTAATTGCAGTACTATGACGACACATTGACGTGGTCAAGCGCGAACCGCATGAACAGTGTGGGTGTACCTTTAGGATACAAGTTTATTTTTAAAATATTTGTTTGATTGGTTACATAACGGCCATTAAGCGGATGGAGCTTGATACATGGATTCGGGATATTTTTTTTTGGAGAATCTGTAAGCTAGAAATTCATAATTTATCACTTCTGTTTGCACGACTACCAAAGAACGAAGCGTATTGTTTTCAGGGTTCATGTAAGTAATGTAAGTGTTCATAAATCCATCATAACTTTTAAATACAGAATACAAACAGATTTGGAACATAGTGTCGTTAGGCTCCTGACATCATACCGATTAATACTGGCTGTATGAAATGAAAAAACCGGCCATATGCGACTCCGACACGCGCACTAAGGGTTCCGTACAAAACTGAATTGAAGGGCGCACTTAACGTTGCTGTAGAGCTTCTAGTCTTGACAGACAGACATACATATTTTTTTTGTGTTGAAGATGACTCCTTATTTACGGTTTTCGGACTTTTCCATTTACTTGTGTTGTCTATAAGACTTAACTGCAAAATATCATGATTCTATCTCCACGGGAAGTATCCTATAGGTTCTGGTTCCCTTGCGATTGTCAAATATGCTGCAATGTGGATGCTACTTCCAATTAGATTAGAACTAAGCATTTAATTTTTTTGTTACTACGATGAAACAAGTTTGGCTTAATGATAAGTGGTTTTCCGTGACTATAAAATTCCACACCAGGAATCTCATCTTACTACATATTTCTCTCTTGAAGAGCCTTGCCAAGACTACGCAAGTTCAAATTAACTGCGACTTTTTATACTTCCCCAGTCGGACAAATGAAATTGTAGCTGCTGGATATCCACGGCGCGCTTAAAACTGTTCAGTTTTAGGCCACGCAGCTGAGGGAGACAAACGGAGCTATCCACGGTGTACAGCTCCAGCTCTTTCCCTATGAGTCGCGCTGATTGCTTAACGCGCGTCGTGGTATGCTTGCATATTATACAGAATACTAACCACGACGCGCATTAAGCATTCCAGTTCAATTCAGCGGCTCAGAGGGAAAGAGAGTATCCCTCTTTGCCGTTGCCCAAAACTGATTTGCTTAAGGCCGCAGAACATGAAATTGCTTCGAGCTACAACCTGTCAGCCTCCTATAACGCTACAGTGTATCCTTGATGTTATGTTCAAAAGATTCATCACTCGTAAGGTCATTATTCTGTTCTACATCGGTTACACGAAACTCATCAGTAAAAAACATAACATCTTCTTTAAATAGCCCTATAACGGGTAATGGTGTCAAAGGCAAGGTCGCAGTGAAAGTTACCGTCCGAGTACGGCTCTGGGCGGGCGGCGCGCACGCCGTAACCCGATAGCGGAGTGACGTCATCGCGGGCCGTGCGCACGAGTCGAATAGCGGAACGTGAAAATGAACCAAGAAGTTAATTAAAAGGAGTGTTTGATGTGTCATTTGTGTGTTGGGTTTTTTTAAATAAATTACACAAACAAGTAACAAAAACCTTGTAACTAAAAGTTTTACATAAACAGAAAAAAATACTACCACCAATATAAGAAAATACGCCTTCACAATGTCGAGGAAAGCTCACGCTTGCCAATAACTTTAGTTCAAGTATTAAAAAGGTGAATGAATGAAAATATCTTTTTTCCACGTTTGAATATAATGGAATATTTAGTTTAGACCTACTTTAAAAAAAAGGCGAAAGATTTTTGCGTTATGAAGGGAAAACGGACACTTGGGGAGGACACCGTGTGGTTTTAGTCGAGACACGACATAACCACCCCCGCTGGCCGGCGGGGGGGTATCCGAAGGGATTTCCGCACGTTAAAAAAAAAAAGGCCTACTTTAAATTAAAAAGTGGGGAAAAAAGCAAACGCGTATTGCCTACAAGCTTTTATTTACTTTCACCAGTCCGTGGTCACGCGGTCTATATTCAAATCTTGCTAGTTTCTGACACACTTTCCAGTTTGCGATTGAGCTGAAATTTTGCACGCATATTTATATCGTGTGACAATACAAAATTGTTTATTAAAACTTGTTTTTACCAAGCTTTTTAATGAAAGCTTGTATTCCTTGCTTTTTCTTCATTACAACATTTACCCTTTTTTTGTCATAGTATTTTTTATTTAAATCGGAATACATATATTTTAATATATGTTTAAAATTATTTAAAAATGGGTGGTAATTGAACTACTAAATGTGAAATTCATAGAAATTTTTATACAGTTAGTTTAGTTTAGTTACAATTACGATATAAAAATTAAGCCAAGTTGTTATGGTCAAACCATAGACATTTGGTTTGCTTTTTTAGAGTTATAGGATGCAGGTTTACCACATGAACTCATTCTTCACATTTTTATTTCTTGTTGGCAAGACGAACACAAACAACGGCTAGTATCTTTGTATTTAACAATATTAGTGTTGTAATTTACGGTTTTACTATTTAATAGAAGTATTCACTTGATTGATTGCTGCCATATGTTATTTTTTATTGTATATTAAATATAATAATTTGTAAGCGAGAGTGCATCGCCGAGAATAGCTAAATATAATGATTCATCTAGCTTGCTATTATCTCTATCTTTGACCAATGTCATTTATTTTTATTACCACTGGCCAACTCTCCGAGTCTTACCATTTACCGCACCAATTTCGAATCGCCCCAAAATCATTCCATACCGTCTTGGGATAGTTTTGTTATGGTTTGAAATATTTGAATTGGTCCTATCACAGATTACATAATATTATTCTAATGTGTTATTCAAATTGATGCGTTCAATGGCATGATCTTTTCGACTGATGGTAAGCGCTCACCTTAGCTCAAAGATTTTTAAGACCAAAGACCTTACAAACACCGAGAATGCTTTAATATACATTGAGATCAGATAGATGGCTTGGGAACAACTATGAAGTAGGGTTTTTTTAAATTCAGATTAAGAAAAGAAGATTTAAGCAAAATGGTCGTTACTAAATTTTAATTGAATAACGCATTCAATTAAAATTTAGTTCAGTTCAGACGAAATTTAATTCTATTAATTTATACAACAATGTTCATTCTTTATGTTTTTGTTTGATACTAGTTGCACCAATTGACTGCATTTACCATAGACCGAGCAGATTACCTAGCTATGTAGACACACGTTCGAGAAAGAAGTCACCACAAGGATCCAATTAGGTTGGGCAGCATTTGGTAAACTAAGTCGGTTTGTCTCTTATCCTTACGCAGGACGCACTGGTCGAAAAACCTTCATTTTAGGGCATTGCGGCCTTAAAATGAATGTTTTTAAGTGGTGCTCTATTGTCTCTGGCTGACTGCAAAAATGGCGTGAGGCTATGTAGGTATTTGTGTTTTCTTCGCCGCACTATAAATACTTGCAATGCTTTACACGTGTTTCCTTCTTCCCACAATCCCGGGTCCTTTAACCGGGGCGTGAAAAAGCATCTGATGAACCCGTCAAACGGAAGGCTACAGTTGTAGTATTATTTATAAATGGTGATTCTCGAGGAGAAGCCATATTGACGTGCCCTACATGAAAAAAAAAACTCGCTATCATATAGTAGGTAATTTTAATGACAAAAATAGTTATTTTTTTCATTTGCGTTCTATTTTTATGATCTTTCATGAGTATTATGTTTTCAATGAAGCCGGCAAGAGTGCTAGGTAAACGAGAAATTGGCAGTCATCGCACAGATGGGTCGATGACACTCAGGTGTCATGGCGGACTCGAAGATTGACATTTTGAATAGTGTGTTGGGAACAAATGTTATGTCTATGGTAAACAATATTTTTGTAAATTATTTTGAAAAAGTTCTTTTTTTAACGTGTACTGTAATACTGTACACAGCTTTGTTGCTGTCATAGCCACAGATTATATTAAACTTATTTATACGATTTTACATGAGATCATCACCTGACATCTGTAAAGTAGAGTAAGGGCGCGAAAATCTATGGTGAGGCATCCCGTACCAAACCCCCGTTCCCGCCTTCTCCCTAAGATGGGTCACACTTTTTTGTTCTGAACTACTTTTTTAGTACACATAGAAGTCGTGAACGTGAGTTACTTATGTGATTTATTTTATTCTCTCCAAGTTATATTTGTATTCACTTACACTTTCACGGCACGGCTCTCCGTGCCGTGAAAGTGTAAGTGTAAGTGATACATTTGATTCAATAAGTAGTCCCAGTCTCTACTGGGACTACTTATTGAAACAAATGTAGGTATCACTTGTACTTTTCCACAATTTTATTTAATAATTACACCTGACCGGTTTCACCGGACCAAGTATAGTGATCCTCACATCTGAGGTTCACTATACTTGGTGACTGTCACATGTAAATAAATATTATATAAAAACATAACATAACATAACTTCACACCTGTATCCCCGAAGGAGTAAGCAGAGGTGTATTGCACACCCACGATTCGCCAGTTATGTTTAGATCCCAACGTAATAGGGGGCGAGCCTATTGCCATATACCGGGCACATTACTAAGCGAGCGATAATCAACATTTTTAATACACACATAACTACGAAAAGTCAGAGGTGTGTGCCCGGGGCGACTGGGTTACGTACACCACTGGGCTATCGCCGCTATTATAAAAAACATTTGAGAATGCCGTGAGGCGAAACCAGTCAGGTGTCATTATTAAATAAAATAGTGGAAAGTGCAAGTGATAAATTTGTTTCAATATGTGTAGCAAGTTCCACCAAGTGCCATCAATCAACAGTATAAATAGTCTGGGACTACTTACTTAGATAACTACACACCTCAAGATACGAGACGTGCACCGTCCTAGGTAGACCTATGACCATGGAGCTGCTTTAAAGCAAGCGAAATATCGCTAATAGAGTAGATACAAAATTATACCCATGGTCATCATCACATCAGCGCTAACTTGCTAGCTGATACACCTGCCGATCAGATCAGGCTCTGGCGCAGGGTCTCTACTTGGGGACTCTACTCACGGGAACGGAATTAGTATTACACGCGGGTGGAGACGCGCTAGCATAAACTTATAAAGCGCTGGAAACTTGGTATCAGTGGCGCGTCTAATCGGACTAATGGGATATATAACAAATATCAAAATGAGTGACGGCAAAAACCACCCATGTTTAGTCAATTTTGAATTGACAAACTGATAAGTTTATAACTAATCACTTAGTTCGATATATTTCATTTTAATTATAATTTCATTACTTGTATGTTGAAAATAATTATGGAGGTGATTAATTTCTTAAAAACTTCACCTTACAAATCAACTTCTGCATGAAAATTAACCTGTCAGTTCGAACAAAAAAAACAAACTTAAACATTAGTGTAAAAAGTAAATTTCAGACGAATTTCAACCGTAATTCCTTGAGTTAAAGTTGATTTTAACTATTTAAGCGGTTAGTAACAAGTTGGTCCTGTCAAAAGACTAATTACTAATTTGAATGTATGAAAAGTATGTTGAGTTTGTAATCTCCGGATTTGTAACTGGGAATGTGACATGTAGAGCCACTTTTTAGCCAAATATCCGTGAGAAATAGACAGTAACACAGACAGTAAAAAAAGTAGTAGACAGGAGTTTCTTTTTTTTATATGGCCGAATAGATGATATTCAAATATGTCACAGGTTTTAACGTTGGTGTGTTGAAAATAACACTTTTCTCAATGACTTCGTAGTATAGAGAGAAAATAGAAATACGGTGTAGAGCAGAATGGGACAATGATGACCAATGAAAATAACAATTGCACTAATGTAATGTAAAGAGTTCCTCATTACCTCATTTCCAAGTCTTATCTTTAAGATAATCAACAGTTATGTTTAACACCATTAAAGTATAATGTGGGTAACTATAGATTATACATAAGTAAGTTTCTATATAATTGATAATCCGATAGTTGTAGGTGCAATACATAATAAAATGTACTCCTTTCTGATTTTTTTACAGCGCCATCTGTGATCGAGTAGCAGAACCGTTACGAATGTCAAGTGTTTTTGTATGTTCAGCCGGCTACATACCGTCAATTTTAAGCATCGGTAGCTTAGTGGTTAAGGAGTCGGCTGTCCCAGATTCTAATCCATATATACTATACACTACCGACGCGAACCCTCTCCTAACACATGTAATTTAGATTAGCTCGAGGCGTTAGGGGGAATATTGATAATTCAGTTACTAATATTCGTTGAAAAAAAAGTAGGTATGTTAGATAAAACCGGATGGAAGAAAGGAGATTTTTTTAAAATAAGGTATATTAAGTTACTTTTATATTATAAGATAATTACTGAAAATGTGATTACAAAACACCCTTAAAATAAACAACCCTTATTACCAAAAAATTAAATCACATGAACAAATGAATATGCAAATTTCAAAGCACTCACACTAACAGATTCTTTTGGCCTGTATCTGAACACCAGAAAGCAGAACAGCGCGCGAAAATTTAAAATTCGAATACGTCTGAAGCACTACGCGGCCGTCGTCGTTCGATCGACACTACTTTTTTTTAATAATATATTTTTAATTACGATGGAAACCAAGATATGCTGGAGGCGACGCGTCCTCGGTAACTGTCGAAAGAGTATTGAGTTCACTGTTGGCGAACGCTGTCCGGGTAAGAGATGGTCCTTGTCGTGTGTGCGCGTCGATTATATTTATTACATCAGCTAGTGTCTATAAACAAGCTTGTGCGACAGACACTTCAAAGAGATCGATAGGTTTTTAGAAGATAGACCGATGGGAACATCGCCTGAAGTATCTAGACACCATACACCATACACGTCAACAATTTGTCAAAAATAGATTTTTACAGACTAGGTAGGTACCTACACAACATTGAAATCTCTCTCAGGTAGGGGAGTGTATCTTACTTTCATAGATTAAGATGTTTTGTTTTTTAAGAGCTACTACGAGGCTGAAATGGTTATTAATAACCAAAAGCTTCTATAAGCTAGATTAAAAAAACCATTGAAAAACCTTCTTATTTTCTCGACTTTACCTAGATAAGAACTGACAATCTAAATAACAAAAGCAGAACAGTACTTGACATACAAGCGTTAAGTTTTGATGTTTGGTATGAGATTGAAATGAAACTGATTGGATAAATATAACATTCGTAATAATTCATTCATTACAATGCAGGCCATCACTTCAAACTGTTCCATTACGATATATTGGAAAATGAAGATAATAATATAAACTCATAACTCGTAATTTGGTTTATTACTCGCCAGTGAGTTAATCTTCTACTTCAACTAAACTGGGTTCTTTGATTTTACTCGCTTGGATTTCACTTATTTATAATAGCGAATGAGATCAAATCGAACTAAACTGCGGTAGTATTCAATTTTACTTAAAGATTTAATTTAGTAAAACAGGAAACTTGGCTTTTCACGGGTGAAATCAGCATTCAATGTAAATTCATTGTGTAAAACGCAGTTCTGTTAGCTTTCATCGTGGTTCCTTTCATTGATAACTTCCGCTTTTAGTAACAAAATATAAAATTAATAAAACCTTACCTTATTTTCAAATATTTAAATTTAGAACACTAGACAATATTATAGAACAACCCTTTTTTTAATACCCAAAATGGTGGACACTTAAAAAAGGCGCGCAAGTTCGTAGCGTGTGCTGACTAAAGTAGTTACATCTGACTCAAGTGTTATGGTGTACTGTATACAAATGTAGTAGTTACTAGTTAACAGTTTATTTTTGTTCTGTAACCACATACCGCACATATTTCATTGAGTAGTTCGTTTATTAACCAATCGAACAGACACAGTGCGAATTAACATACGTCTAAGAAGGATGTTTGGGAAAAGGTGAGTTGAGAATGCGAAATGAATACAAATTTCGGCTTAGGTGTATTGGCTTAGGTGTATTGACCGACCAAGTTTTTATACATACATAGTATACATACGTACGTCTACAAACATACGTCATACATATACTCACAACTTTTTCCTCTGGGGTAGGCATGGACAGTAACGCCATCTGCTTTTGTGCCCACCCACTTCACGAAAACCTCTACTCTCTTGTCTACTCTACTGTCATTAAACCTTTCATGCAAGCTCGCCGGTATCGAGAGCTTTTGACCTGTCCTAATTTAACACAACGTCATCAATTTGATCAGTGTATACTTATTCTGCGAGGTGGACCCCGGCCTGCTTGCCCACTTACATGTGCCTTCATATATTTGGTGTGACAATCGCTCAATCTAATCACCATAATATGGACAATATTATAACTATGGAAGGTATTACAAACTGAAAATTAAATACATATTAAAAGGTCTTAAATAACACACACACACACACACACACACACACACACACAAACACACACTCACACAAACACACACTCACACAAACACGAAATGGAAAATAACGAACAACTCATATCAGTGTTGCCAATAATTTTTAACTGAAGTATGTCAAGATGAATGAATGTGAACAGTTGGGCGCATCAATATTATCGTCATAAATATAGGATGCGGTGCGTGGCACAGATATTACCTGCTAAAATTAGCTGATGCATTTGCATGCAGTAATAATACTTTGTTGTATCCCAATGACTTATATACGGAAACCAAAATTGGTATCGGTTTAAAACCAAAACTTGACCACCAACAATGTACCCCTTTTTGAAGCTATCATATGTCAAAGCTGTCAGATGACATTACAAAAGGGCGCGCTATGCCTATACAGATAAGTGTCAAAATTTGTCTAGTTTGTACCTACAAACTAGACAAATTTTGACACTTATCTATTTAGACTATTATACTTATCGTATTTAGACTGGGACCTCCCAGTCTAAATACGAAATTCAAATGACCCCCCACCCTTCTGAATATTGCAAAATATGGACGTCACATGCACCTGCCCTTACGGGAATGTCATAGTTAATTTGTCAGGGGAAATATAATATACATAATACGGTATTTCTAAGAAACAATAATCAACAAGTACTTATAGTTTGGAATTTAACGGTGCGTTGTTTACAACTATTCCATATAACACAGAACTAGTAGTCAAATGCACTCAGTACAAAAATAACTGTCACCAACATTAAATGTTCACTTTAGATCTTCAGTGTAAACCTTGATCTAAATGTGTACATTATATCGGCAGATTTACCTAACTTTTGAAGGCAGTAGAATCATAAATATATCTACATTATATGTGTAGGATTCATATATATGTGTAAGAAATCAATAAATTCTATAAATCTAAGAGGTGAGAACCTCAAATGCGACAGGGACTAACGAAAATGCTGCAGCGAAAATGATGATGATGAGTGTGTGAGGTTTATGGGGTCCTATTAACATCCCCAGAGTCCATGTCAACCTCACTAAACTAGGGGCACGCTACGATGGCCGTTTTGACGTTTGCCCGCTCATGAAGTTTCGTAAAAATAAATACTAAGTTTGAAAGAGTTAATTTCTGTTCTTTATTGTCAATAGTGAGGTGCAGTGTACTAATTTACGACACAACTTAGCATTTATCTTTTTCAAAATTCGATATTCAAAAAATGAATTAAGTATCCAAAAACTATAGATGTGACTCGCACTTGATTTGATTTTTTCTATTTTAAATTGACATTTCACATCACTATTTTAACGTGTCAAATAGGCCAAAATAGTATGCCGCTAGTATAGCTAGCTGGTACACCTACCGATCAATGGCCGACGCTTTCTCCCGTAAGATAAACAAATAATGGAGGAATACGTAAGCGGACCCTGGGCTCCAAATTAGAAGCTTTGAATACAAACGGAATTGGCCTTCTGATGATGACGTCACACAAAACACTGACATGATTGGTTGTAACTTTCAACAGAGGAAAGAATACGTGAGTCGAGTGTACAGGGCCGTACTCACATCTTCGGGGCCAACGCTTGATCTGCAAGTCGGTACACACCTACGTATTGACGGACGATGCTGTGCAGGCTTTCCTCTCGGTGTCGGGAGGTCAGATGTCTGACACTTTCATAAGCGTACAGCTAAGGAGTGGAATTGTCTACCTGAGTCTGTGTTTCCGGAAAGCTATAACCTCGGAATCTTCAAGTCTCGAGTGAATAGGTTCCTTCTAGGCAAACGTGAGCCTATCTATCATAAAAAATAAAGTCGGTTTAGTGACGATAGTTGAACCTGACAACGTCATAAGAAAATACTAACTATATGTATAGCAGCTGTCCACGCGGACGCACCGCTTGCACTTCAAGCTCAGAGCGAGGTAACGCCGCATACGAGGTAACGGCAAACGAGGTAACGCCGCATACGTCAGGTAACGGCGTGTTACGTCATGTTTTTTCGTGCGTGCAGCCGGCCATCTATTTATAAGACGTTGTCACGTCAAAAAAACATAATGAAAAAAAAAAGGGAGTAAACGGACCCCAGATTCAGAGGTCCGAAAGCCTCGGATGCAATTAGAAACAACACAAATGATGATAATAAAGCTAATTTCTATAGTAATAGAATTTGTATTGCAATGCCAGTGCTGATATATTAGAAGGCGCCAAGCTATAAAGATATATAATGCATCGCGTATAACCGGCACTGCTAAATGTCAGCCACAGGTACTCCGCCGACAGACAGGAATAAACCGTATCATGTATTTTATTGTTTATTTGGAATACCGTTTGAAGGCCCATTATTTATGGTAGCTAATAATCGCTGGGTGTTAATGTAATTATAGACGCGACAAATACTATCGTAATTTACCTAAAGTGAAGTTAGTACCAATCCGTTTAAGATAAGACAAGCTTGAGGAATTGGATCTACTAATTCTAAGGAGTTTGGAGATGCATAAACAACTTTATAGCAATCTCATCATCATCATCAGAGCGATAGTCTCGGTTGCATCCAAAATGTAACCTTTGAAGCCTGGGGTCGGCTCTCCTACTCTTTTTCCCTCGGACCCTCTAACCCCGAGAGGAAAGCGCTCCCATAAAAGCCGTATAAGCAGAACCAAAACGCAGAGAAGCGTACCCTGGTCTCCGGGGTGAAAGCCTCGGATGCTACCAGGAACAGCGATAAGGTGATGATGATGACTATGATAGTAGTCCTAACAATAGCAGTCCAATAATAGTAGCCTTGAAATCTACAGTGAATAGGTTACTTCTCATGCGTGCTCCACCATTGACCACATCACCACTTACCAACAGGTGTGATAGTAGTCAAACGCGCTAGCTCCGATAGATACATAAAATACCTAATCAATATGTCATGAAACTGATCCCCAAAATTTAAAACAACAGACACGCCAATCTAAAACGGCAACATTTTTAATAGCCATCGTAACTAATGGTGTTTTTGGAACGACACCAAACTGACTTGAAACAAACTGATAATTAACTTGTTTTTATTTTTGGTAACATTAGGTACATATTGGCTGTCAATTTTGACAGGTGATTGAAAGCTGACATTTAAAAGAAGAATTGGTAGGTATCTTAAATGTTTGTACACTTCCACACACTGCTTTGTTATAATATTAAAATATGTATAATTTATTTATTTATATATTACGGGTGCCAGGTTTAATACAGTTAATAACTTGAGAATTAACAAAAAATAAATTGAATTGGATTCAAAATTCAAACATATGTTGAAAATATTACTCTACCTAGGAACATGTTCCAAACTTGTTTTCTATTTAAAATAAACTGAAATAGTGTTTTGAATAGAATTATTTATTATTTGTTACGGAAATATAATTATATTGAGTAGGTACTTTATTATTATAAAAAGAAGAAACTGACCATGACGGTATAACTTTGGATAGTATTTTTATGTTTGGTAATTCTTTTAAATTTTGTACGTATAGGAATAAATTTGTGCGTAGAGTAATCCCAGTTTTTTGTGCAGCAGCAAGGTACCTAATTAAAACTAAAGGTACCACTTACCTCATCACAGGCATGACATCTAGGCTTCAATCTTTCCGCATAATGCCGGATGCAGTATAACCTTCCATCTAACGCACAGTATGCCAGTTCAACCAGCAGCTCATCACAGTCCGCACATGAGAAGCACGATGGGTGGAAATATGCCTGTGAATTTCACCAATAGATTAGTTCATTATTCAAATATTACTACAGCTTGCGCCATCTAGTGGCGAATAGCAGAATTAATACAGTACTTTAAGTTTCTGATACTGTCTTGTAGATGACGCTACTTACATCTTCACCTATCCTAGGGGCCTGGACTGTAATACTTCCACTCCGAATTGGTTTATTACATCCCATGCAATCCATTGATGCACCGTGAAATTGACTTGCAACGCCTATAACAAAATAATGAAAATTATTATAAAATTATTGTTCTTTAAACGTTCACTAGATGGCGTTAAATATATTTTTGGTAGTAATTAGAAATTTTACCAATATCGAGTGCAATTTCGTTTCTAGCAGCAACAAAGTCCTCATACTGCTTGCGATGGCCTTCATCTATATGTACACAGTGGGCTAACGATAAGTCTTGCTTCGGTAATTGTGTAGCTAACGCTCTGGTTCTCCAAGCTCTCCACGCTGCAGCGCCGGTGGCGCCACCGACGGCAGTTGGTGCCCGATCTGCTAACGACGACCAAAACAGTTCCGTCTGTAAAGAAAATAACATCTATGTTACTATTAATAAAATATTCGTAAAACAATCCTGATATTATGTTTCTATATGTAATCTGTACATATTTAAAAAAAAAGTATTCAAGCATTGTTTATTGTATTTATGTTTATCCACATTCTAGAACCCTAAACAGAAGGCGGTCTAGATAGCGCTGTGTAAATGTCCTGAAATATTTATTTATTTTATCTACATAGTTATACAAAAATGAATCCTTATTTCCCTTGGTCAAGGTATCACGCGTGCACTGCTGGACCGACCAATTATTTTTTTGTATTTGTTATTGTCAGGAGAAGGTACTTATGAAAGACAGAAGAAACACTTTTTCTTTTTATACCACTAAGGTGGCAGACAAGCACACGGCCCACCTGATGGGAAGCGGTTACCGCGGCCTATGGACGTGTGCAACACCAGTGGCGTCACACTCGCGCTGCCGACCCTGTAAAGGAAAGGGGATGGCTCCGGCACTCTCACTCACCAAACGGAACACAACAGTTCAAATACTGTTACTTGGCGTCGATATTCTGTGAGAGGGTGGTGCTTCCCCGGTCGAGTCGGCCCATTCATGCAACGGCCAAAATTACTGTTGCTTGACTCTACCACTACTAAACCGGGGCTTCGCGCTACTTTCCTAAACACTTAGGAAATTAGAGCGAAAAATGAGAAAATTTAAAAATCTTGACGACCATATTAACTTTTATGATGTAATGTACTGACGTTTGACATCCCTTTCCTTCTGTTTTTTTCCCTTGCGGAAATCCCCTCGGATAAACCCCGCCGGCCATCAGGGGTGGTTATATTGGGCTTGAACCGACTAAAACCGCACGACGTCTCAAGTCTTCCGACGCCGGAGTGTAAGGTGGCCCCATAAGGCATTTCCCTCGCACCCCGACTGAACCAGGGCCATCTCCGGTTTCGAGATGACCCCCTCGGGTTTGGGAACCACGATGTCCCCATATTGCCCTGGGAAGGGGGGCTGGGGGCGCTTAACGCCCCGCCGCCCCGGCCTGCATTTGATAGGGTGACAGGAGGCCTCACCTGCCACCCCCAGGCATGCGCTCATGGGGGACGGAGGTCGTTGAGAGACCTCCGGCGTCTGACTCGTCTGCCACGCGTGACATTTGAAATACCTCTCAGTCGTGTGTAATTGGCGGGATTGTCATATTGATTGCCAGCGGGGGCAACTGAAAAAAGACTAAATTTAATTTTATATATCATAAAGCATTAGAATGATAAATAAATAATTAAATAAATATTGTACGACATTCTACATAGCGCTTTCTAGACCCAAAGTAAGCATAGTTTAACTAGCTTGTGTTATGGGTTCCAGACTGCGGATAAACATACTTATATACTTCTTTTTTTTTGTAAATACATACGTATTATACATAGAAACACCCAGACCAATGCAAATAGACATATTCATGCATACAAATATTTGCACTGAGCGGGAATCGAACCCGCGCCCCCTGTGTAGCAGTCGAATACACTACCGCTACGCCACAGAGGCTGTCATGTGTCAATGATAAACACTATCTTATTATTTGAATAGGTTTATTTTTAAATTATTGTACCAAATTCAAATTCACAGTTAAGGCATGACTAGGTCTGTCGGATCAGCTAGTTAATTATAAATACGATAATGAGTTTATTTCTCTTTTACTCATACGGTTGCATCCAAAACTTGTACTTTGGAGTCCGGAGTCTGCTCTTTTACTCTTTTGTATTGATTTTGCTTATCTTGGCTTTTAGAGGACCGACTGTTGTCTGACCGCCCAACCCCGAGAGGACAGACAGACAGACACGCCAGAGCCTCGTCTGTTAATTGACCCGCAGGTGAGGTTTGCTTAACTTAAACACCGAAGATTTTGTATGACCCATACATTGTATTGTGTACTTGTTGGCTGGCTACCTTCTTAGTGGAAGAAATCCAAAAATTTAATAAAAAAATGAAACTATTGATATATTCGTTTTTAGCAGCCAAGGTCACGGGGTCATGGAAGACTCGTCTTATGTCTTGAAAAGCAATCGTTTTCTTTCAATTCCTTCATTACAATCGAGATGTCCCAGATTCGAATCCTGACCATTACATAGCTGCGACGTGTACCCACCCCTAACGCAAGCAATTTAGCTTAGCTGGAGGGGTTAGGGGGAATTCGGTTTCGGTATCGGTTCGGTTACTAATATTAAAAAATCTAAACTTTTGACTATATTATATCACTTTCAACTTATTAAATGTTCTGACCTGTTTAGCAGTGAGTCCTGGGGGGCTGTCGTAGGAATGATGATTGACTCTAGATTCCCGGAGTCCGAGGCGGTCCCGCACTGAACCTAGTTCCTCGTGGTATACCGAGTGCTTCAGACGATCGCAGCCACATGACTTGCAGGTTTTCCTGTGAAAAAGAGAAAGATATTCATTATTAAATAAATACAAAAATTCGCTTTCATTCCATTCACCTATTAATGTAAATTGAGTCATTGGAAGCTATCCAATTTTATTGATAAATAACAGTATGGTTCCCGGTCGACTGTCGATAGTTGAACATCACTATCTTTAGCTAACAAATCAGCACTTTCTACGAAGCAGATAATCAGTGTTTTACGACACAGTTTGTTAGACACATATTGTATGTTGTCACGACACGACTGAAATAATTATCATTATCGAAGGTAACTAGCTTTTAGACACGCCTTTACCTGCATCATTATTTCCATTCAAATTCATTTATTGATCAAATAGGCCCAATTTGTTAGTCACAGTTTGACTTTAATCTACTGTTAGTAACTATATTATGTCAAGTGAATCACTAAATTATAAACTGATCAATATATTATTAGATTTATGTCAAATAAAATTAAAATTTAAAATTAAAATTAGCAGGTGGAGGTGAAGGTAAATAAAATTCTAAAGTTTATTCAGTTATCGGAAGTTTACGCGAATGCCACACATTGAAATAATACTATTATAACGGACTCTATCGCGACCATAGATGACCTTAGTCTCCCCGTGACCATGACTGCTGAAATTGCCGAAACGTCGGGTTCAATCTAAATAATAAATAATAAAATAACACTAAATAAATCGTGGTAGAAATTTGATGACACAAATTTGTCACAAAATTCGACCGGGTAGGTACCACCGTGCACGATTGCGAAAAACCCTCCATAGTAATCCAATTTCGGTTTGATTGCGTTCAGGGGTCAGCAAGTGCATAGCCGGGCAGGGGGATTGTGGTCGCAGCACTAGTGGGACCGGTGGGTGTCACGCGGTGCTGCGACGACAATCCTCTTCTGATGAGGCCGTCAAGTTGAGTGCCACCATTGTTAACATGGTACGTGTATATAATGGTGACCCTTTTTCCTGAGACTTTACCTTCAGCTTACCATCAGGCGAGGTGAAGTCAAATTGACGAGTCCTAAATATAAAAAAAAAAAAAAAAATCGTGATAGAATCCGTTTAAAATAGTTTTATTTCAATATCTTCAGTTACCTATCAATTATAAAAATATATTTCAATTTTGCAGTCTAATGGAAATTGTACGCCTTAAGATATTTATTTGTTTGATGTTTAAACAAGCACTTGTTTTTTTTTTTAAGATTACATGTGACTGATATTATTGGTATTCCCGTTAACTTCTCTATTAAGTTAAATTTTAAATAAATAAATATTCTATGACATTCTACATAGCGCTTTCTACACCCAAAGTAAGCATAGTTTAACTAGCTTGTGTTATAGGTTCCAGAATGCGGATAAACATCCGTATACACTTTTTTTTGGAAATACATACATATTATACATAGAAACACCCAGACCAATGCAAATAGACATATGCATAATGCATACAAATACTTGCACTTAGCGGGAATTGAACCCGCGCCCCCTGTCGTAGCAGTCGAATGCACTACTGCTATACGACACAGAGGTATATTGCTTGTGTTAGGTTCACATCGGTAGGTACTGTAATGGTCAGGATATTTTTTTTTTTAAAAGAATATTAGTAACCGAAATTACTAATATTCCCCCTAACCCCTCCAGCTAAGCTAAATTGCTTGTGTTAGGAGTGGGTTCACGTCGGTAGTGTAATGGCCAGGATTCGAACCAGGGACCTCTCGATCGTAGGGTCGACACCTTAACCACTAAGCTACCGACGCTAAGCTATAGACGATATAATGCCGGCTCTTTAACCAATAAGTTACCGACGACCTTCACTAGCTTAATATAATCCCGGTATACCGAGAGTATCAAATTCTCTGAACTTACAGTCGAAATTTAGCTGATCATAGAGCTTATTTCTGTAATACTTTCTTATTCATGAGACGAATTACGGAAATAATCCCGGTATACCCGGATTGACCAATTATAATCCCGGCATTCCGGGATTAGAAACAAAGGACGTACCTACGAAATTCCCTAATGACGACAGAATCGTTGCAGAAAGTCGTCGTGTATTTTCGTTCTAACAAGTAGGATAATCAGTGCTTATTTGACGAGACAGCTTGTTAGCCTCACACAAATTGTATGTTATCACTTCCAAAATTGTAATCTTATTACATACAAGTTCCTTTGCAAGGGAGCAGAGGAGTTATCCCTCCAATTTTTGTTATGGTCAGCTGACGATCACGTTCATTTATCAGCCTGCAGTCAACATTTTTAGGGATTTTCTTTAGAAAAGCCCTATTGCTATCGAGTTGTCGTCGCCGTCGACGTCGTCGTTGCCAATTTTCTGTCACGGTTTTGGGTATGAAGGAGATGAACTATCGAGTTGCTGTTTTCGGTAATAGATTCGTGCTGGGGTGAACCATTGCATGATAAAGAAAAAATCGCAAAAAATCGCAAAAAAAAAAGCCTTGTATTCGGCTGAGCTCGTCTCAGGAATTCAACTTGTTTGATTAAAAGCTTATTTCTGTAAGACTTTCGTATTTCGAATTTCCAAGATAATTCCGAGATCCCGGGATTGACCAAATATAAGCCGGGATGCTGGGATTTGACATAAAGAACATATGAAATGCCCTTATCACGACAGAATCATTGCAGAAAGTCGTCGTGTATTTTCGCTCTAACAATTGGATAATCAGTGCTTATTTCACGAGACAGCTTGTTAGGCCCGCACATATTGTATGTTGTCACGTCCGAAATGATTGTCTTATTACACACGAGTTAAGTTCCTTTGTCGTGGGAGCGAAGAAGTTATTTTTAGGACCTATGTTCATGTATTTGCAAATGAGATGTCTCTTGTTCATACATTGTAACAATGTATTATATTATATGTAATTGTTTAACTTTGTTTGACAAGGAGTCATTTTTATAAAAAAGCGGCCAAGTGCGAGTCGGACTCGCCCATGAAGAGTTCCGTAGCAGTAAGTAATCTATATATGTTTTTTTTTTTAAATTTTGTATTTGAGTTGATTGAATGAAACTAAATTTTTTTTTTTTTATATTTAGGACACGTCAATTTGACTTCACCTCGCCTGATGGTAAGCTGAAGGTAAAGTCTCAGGAAAGAGGGTCACCACTACATACACGTACCATGTTAACAATGGTGGCACTCAGCTTGACGGCCTCCTCAGAAGAGGATTGTCGTCGCAGCACCGCGTGACACCCACCGGTCCCACTAGTGCTGCGACCACAATCCCCCTGCCCGGCTATGGACTTGCTGACCCCTGAACGCAATCAAACCGAAATTGGATTACTATGGGGGGTTTTCGCAATCGTGCACGGTGGTACCTACCCGGCCGAATTTTGTGACAAATTTGTCATCAAATTTCTACCACCAGTAAATTGCGTTTTACGATTTATGACGTATTAAAAAAGAACTACTTAACATGGTTACATCATATATTTTTTTTTATTTTTATCATTTTCTTATTTAAGCAGTTACAGGGGAGGAGGGGGGAGGGGGGGGGGACACACATTTTACCACTTTGGAAGTATCTTTAGCGCAAAGTATTCAGTTTAGAGAAAAATTCTATTAGAAACCTCAATATCATTTTTGAAGACCTATCCATAGTCACACGTATGGGTTAGATGAAAAAAAAATATTTTGAGTTTCAGTTCTAAGTATGGGGAGCCCTCAAAATTTATTGTTTTTTTTTTCTATTTTGGTGTGAAAACCTTAATGCGGTTTACAGAATACATCTACTTACCAAGTTTCAACAGCATTGTTCTTATAGTTTCGGAAATAGTGGCTGTGACATACGGACGGACAGACAGACAGACATGACGAATCTATAAGGATTCGGTTTTTTGCCATTTGGCAATGGAACCCTAAAAAGGAAAGAAAAGTTCGCTAAGTAAATGCTTTAAAATTAATTTGTAGAATTTGGTCATTCATAGCCCACCGTATGGTGGCCAATAGACATTATAAATTTTGTCATGCCATCTAACGTGACCTAACCTGCGAACCGGTACATCTGCTGATTGATGGACGAGGCTCTGGCGCAGACTTTCCTCGGGGGGTTGGGAAGTCGGACGGCAGCCGCTGCAATAAAAGTCGTGTAAACCAAATCAAAAGGAGAAGGAGTAAGCGGACCCCGGGCTCCGACGTGAAAGCCTCGGATGTGGTCGCCGCTGAGAAGCAACTGAAACGTCGGGAATAGTATTATATAAAGATAAAACTCCTTTCCTATGCAGAACTACACGTGCAGGACTGAAGGGTAACCCTCATACGGTGCAAACAATTCCAACTGAGACCAAGCGGTTGGGCACCAGCTTTCTATGTCGCACCATAAAGACTGTCACGTGTGTGTGAATTCTGTACCACGAACCAACACAGGTGTTTCCGGCTGAATCCTTTAAGCGGGTCGAAACGAACTGCTGAGACGAGGTCTCGAGTTCGATCCCAGGTTGCCCCGGGCTCTACCGGGCTATAGGATACCTCTGACTTTTCGTAGTTATGTGTATTAGTATTTAAAATATTTATTATCGCTCGCTTAGTAATGTGCCCGGTAGATGGCAATAGGGTCGCCGCCTATTACATTGGGACCTAAACATAACTGGCGAATCGTGGGTGTTTAATACACCTCTGCCTACCCCTTCGGGGAAACAGGCGTGAGGTTTTTTTTTTTATATTTAGGACACGTCAATTTGACTTCACCTCGCCTGATGGTAAGCTGAAGGTAAAGTCTCAGGAAAGAGGGTCACCACTACATACACGTACCATGTTAACAATGGTGGCACTCAGCTTAACGGCCTCATCAAAAGAGGATTGTCGTCGCAGCACCGCGTGACACCCACCGGTCCCACTAGTGCTGCGACCACAATCCTCCTGCCCGGCTCTGCACTTGCTGACCCCTGAACGCAATCAAACCGAAATTGGATTACTATGGAGGGTTTTTCGCAATAGTGCACGGTGGTACGTACTCGGCCGAATTTTGTGACAAATTTGTGTCGTCAAATTTCTACCACCAGTAAAATGTTATGTTATGTGAAGAAGCAGCAAGCAAGCAAGATTTTTGGATATTTGGATGTTTATTACTCAAATGGTTGACCGAATCTGATTGAAATTTGGTACAGTGATAAATTATAGTCTGGAATAACACATATGCTACTTTTTATACTTGGAATAGGTTCCCATGGGTAGCGGGAACGGGATCAGAATACCACACGGGTGGAGCCGTGGGCAACAGCTAGAATGAAATAAAAAGTCAACTGTATTAGTAGCAAATGCATTATTACACCTGATACGGTAGATAACCTTCACAGATCTTGATAGAAATAGCCGTGATAAAAGAAATATAACCTGGCCCCTTATTCTATTTGATACGTTTGGCGCTAACCGAACCGTATCGTATTAGCCGACGCATTTACGTTGGTTTAGTTTTACGTCAGGTATTTCTTCTATGTTAAACAATTGAAATCCACCGACTTCTCACGTTACGACTGTGATTACAACTCGATGTGACATAGAATAATGCCCCTGATTAGGCCAGAGCAGTGCCGTTTTGACAAATTTATTTGTCACGCTAGAATTTATTGGAGTGGATGCAATGTTATTTATGTAGGTACCTACGTGCATGAGTGCACGCTGCCGCCGTTCTGAGATACCAACGCTCACTCAATGTAGTTTTCTGTAATTTATGAACCATTCCGCTTACGTATTTTGTTATAATTTACTGGCAAAACTAAAACCATACTTCCAGAAAATCAGCACAGCTACTAATCTTAGAAATATTGAGTTTATTTTTAATAATTAAATTTCGACGCGGATGCGCCCTCATGGAATTCTGTTTCCCCCTTTCCCATTGCCCATGGAAACCTATTCCAGTGATAAAAAGTATCCTATGTGTTTTTCCAGACTATAATCTATCCCTGTATTAAATTTCAGCCAGACCCGTTCAGCCGTTTTTGCTTGAAAGAGCAACAAACATCCATACATCCATACTCACAAACTTTCGCGTGTATAATATTAGTAGGATATATTATTATGTCTTATCGTTGCAGGGTAAAGGGTACACAGTAGTGTATTTACACCTCAATTTCGCCAGCCAGATTTTTGAGTATTTCGCGGCTAAGTGGTAACCGAGCAGGTTAGCACATTGCAAGGTTCAGCAATCCTAGCCAGGTCAGTCTTAGGATGGATGACCATTCTTAACACATTAGAGACCCCTCCGTGCCAGAGGACAGGTGGCAGTCGCTTACTGGAAAATATCGAAGTTCAGCCGTTTCGTAGTTGGACTAAGTGGTTCGGGTCCCAACCAACTGAGTTGGGACAATGTTCCGGAGGTTGATAATGTCACCATTTTTTGGTACCACGGAATGGGCGATGAGCCTATTGCCGCTAAAATCACACGCCGTATGTATAGTATCAGATGGATAGCAGTTGGCCCTATTCCTTTATCTTCTTGTGGGACAAGCATGGAAAGAAATATGGTTGCCCTTTTATATTTCGCTGAAAAAGGAAAACCGAATCTTATTCAGACCGAAGAGATATTGAAAATGGCGCCCAACACCCAACGTATAACCCTGTGCTCGTTATAATACAAGTGTGTAGCTCTTGAAATATCACAAAGGAGCGATGTGTCCTCCCGGCGACATGATCTTATTGAAATGCTAAGTGAACAATCCGATGGCATGACTGACTGCTCACGGTACTGATTTAATAGGATAAGTGAGGCACAAACAACGCAATTGTCGTCGAAATGAGAATAAATGATGCAGAACAGACGTTTCAATACCAACGGCAGTTTTTTTCTTATATATTCAGGCAGTCAATGGACTATGCCCTTCTGTACAGTGAAAAGCTCAGGTGAAGCCCAGCAGATACGGGCCACCATTCCAGATGCTAACGATAGTAAAATGGTGGTCCCTACCTTGACGGCCTCGACAGACGCTTTATCGGGATCGTAAGAAGAAGGAAACACCAGTGCGGGTAGAGCATTTCAGTTCTATATCGTGCGACAAAGAAATGAAGTACCGAACCGCTTGCTTCGAAACGATAGTGTCACTACCGTATGTGGGTAGAAACGCAGTCCACGGTGGATCAGAGTTTAAAAACATACATAAACATCTAAACGTAGACATATTATGCCATTCGCGCCAATATGTGCAGAGTCCCAGTGTCACTTACACAACGTCGATCCAAATTTTCCATTAACGGAAAGCAAATCATTAACGTAGTTCTTGAATGCATCCGAGGCTTTCACCTGTAGTCCAGGGTCCGCTTGCACCGTGTCCTGTTTTAGTTTTGGCTTCTGGAAGCGACTTCCGTCTGACCACCCAACACCGAGGCCAAAGCCCGCGAAATAGCCTAGTCCGTTAGTATGCAGGTGTACCGACTAGTAGATAAGGTAGGCCGGGGCCCGAAGGCCTCGTTGGAGTCTTTTACAGTCTCATTATTTTAGAAGTTGAAGTTACAGGGGGGGGGGGGACATTTTACCACTTTGGAAGTGTCGCTCGCGCAAACTATTCAGTTTAGAAAAAAATTATATTAGAAACCACAATATCACTTTTGAAAACCTATCCATACGAGGTGTCGAAATAAATCGGCATCTCGTATGGGTTTGATGAAAAAATAATTCTTGAGTTTCAGTTCTAAGTATGGGGAAACCCCCAAAATTTATTGTTTTTTTTTTCTATTTTTGTGTGAAAATCTTAATGCGGTTCACAGAATACATCTACTTACCAAGTTTCAACACCATAGTTCTTATAGTTTCGGAAAAAAATTAAGACATGACGAATCTATAAGGGTTCCGTTTTTTGCCATTTGGCTACGGAACCCTAAAAATAACATACATCAAACACAAAACATTTACAGTGGCTAAGATTTTGCCAGAATATGACCCATTTCCAATCCTGTAGCCATAAATCGCGATATCTCAACGAATCCACATCAGGAAGCTGGCACAAAAGCAGTCTGTCCAAACTCACAAAGGCATAACAAAGCTGCCCTTGTCATGCATGACCTAATTACTGGCAATAAAGCAAGCTAAAATATATACTTTATGGCAACACTGCTCATGCGACGCTAAAGCGTTTATAATACAAAAAGGTATAGTAGTAAACTGCTATAAAATGATTTTCGAAAGACCAGTGATGTTAGGTATTTTTTACTGTCAAAATAATAAGTCAAATTTATGATTTCGGAGATCTTATGTTTTTTGAGCTACATTTTTCGGTTTGGGTCACATGGTACAGCTAAAGATAGACGTACTTAGGTAATACCTAATGACGAATGCTGAATATTTTCAGGAGAAATTGGTAAAAGAATAGAAAAACTTGAAATGCTATGTGCTTATACTTAGTTACGATTATGATATTTATGTGGTGTACGAGTCGAAAGCTGAGCTTTTTGATATCAAAGAGGTCTAGATTGCAGCCATGCACTCATTATTGTCCTAACTGTTTATGCAATATTCATTGAACTAAACATTTACGGTCCCCGCGTACAGATCGAGATCAAAGCTCCATGCACAAAATGATTTAAAGTTGATATTGAATAGTATATATAGAGGGTAGGGTGTTGGATAGTAAATATGCCTGAATAATTAGGTTTATGTTATTATTGCCTCTTTGAAATATTGGGCACAATTTATGTTTCAAATCGTACACAAAGAAAGAAGGGATGGTTTTACCTTAGCGATGGCGCGTAATATGGGCACCTTGAAATAAATTAAAAATACTTATTTTTGCCATAGCAGAATAACTATTACATAAAAAATAACTAAAAAAACTAAACATTCTTATGGAAAGCCTCGTTGCGGTGTACTCTGGGTAAAGAAAAACCTTCTTTAAATTCTTACGGTGCTGTGGACATAGTCTGGCACAGCTATGCATAAATAACCCTGGGGTTTCGAGGGCTTACCCGGGGTGCCCGGCAATGGACAGTTGGTACCGTGCGGTTTTAGTCGGTACATGCACGACATAACCGCCCCCGCTAGCCAGCGGGGCGGTATCCGAAGAGATTTCCGCACGTAAAAAAAAAGACCGATAACGGCCAAGAATAATCTGTTCGGGGCTGCGTGGAATATAATCTCTGTAAACAATCAGTACAGGGGGAGAATTCGGTCTGACACAGACCATTCTCTGGCAAAGTAATTACTCTAACCGGCAACGGACAAGAGCTGTGGTTATTCGGGGTTTAAAAAATTAAAAACTCTTAAAAATCACCCTGAAAAGGCTGAGCTGATCACTCTATCAAAGGGCCGTAGTAAGCGGCGCGTTCATTTTTCACGCACATTTCTCAAAAGAGGAATGGGGTAAGTTCTCCTCCAAAAAGGCAGGATCGCTGACAATGGAGGCTAGTAGACATAATGCTCCGCTCAGATGTTAGAGACACTGTGGTAAAACGAGCAACTTCAACGCTCCACGTGAAGCAATAATAGGAATACCACAAGGTCATATAATAGCACCTAAGCAGAAATCAGTTTGACAGAAACAAATAGTTTTAAGTGTCTCGTATGTTACAAACAGTTACTTCTTTAACGACCGACGTTCGTCTAAACGAGACGAAACGTTATTGAAACTATTTGAATGTAAATGAATTACACGGCACTAAAATTGCGTCTAGTTGCATGAGAACATTGTTTCATAGCTTTCAAAATATAATGCTAGCCTTTGAAGTCTTAAAACAGATAGTTTAGATGTTTAAGTCTTAGGCCAAGGCTAATGCTGTGAGGTCGCATTATTTAGGCAAACTGAATATCAAAATTAGAACGAGAAGAACGCAGTTGCCAAACTTAAAACCACTAAAATAAGTTTTTTTTTTAAAGTAAGCAAAGTATTGCCGGAAGTTTACGAGTAGATTACTCATTGAAATATCCGTAAAATAATTTAAATTGATTCCGTTGCGATTTATTGAGTATTATTTTTATCGTACACAAAATAAATTGCGATAAAGCTTCTATTGATTTATTTTATTTACCACTCGACGTATCCCACCACGAAAGGGGCAACTCAAGCGGGAAAATACAGTTAAGTCGCCTATTTAACTGCTGAACACTATCAAATTTAGAAACGATCTTTACATTGTAATTACTTAATCTCTGTATGTGATTGAGTAAACAAAAAAAAGGAGAAGGCCCATTCTGTTGATAAGCTATGGTTACTTATTCACCCCCTGGACAGTATTCTCTTAACGCTGCCCGAAACCAGATTAAGGAGTAACGAAACAGTCATTGACCTAACATGTTTCGCCGATGGCGCGTCTCAACGTTGTCCACGCATACCAATTAAGTGCATTACTATTGCCATGGGAACCGTAAATTAGTCATAACTACTGAGAAGGAGCTGCCGCGATGTAATTTAAACTATTTGTAATGGACGGTAAGAATGTTTAACCGACTTCAAATAAGATCATCAACCTGCTGGCGAGTTCCTGGCTGCGTCCAAAGTTTACACTTCGGAGCCCAAGTTTGCTTATTGTCTTTTATTGGTTTGTTTGACTTTTACGAAAGCTACTGCCGTCTGAGCTCCGGACCCTAAGAGGAGAGCCTTCACTAGAGTCTCGTCCTAGGGCCACCGGTTAGCAGGAGGGGTTGACTTGGGCCCTAAATGTGTTGGTAGGGGTGCACAACCGAGTTGCAAAAAAGATGATATTATCATACATACATACATACATACATACAGACACTCACGCATTGTTCCCTCCGGGGTAGGCAGAGACAACAGACCGCCATCTGCTTCTGTCCTAACATACTTCACGAGCTCCCTTCACTGTCATTAAACCTTTCATGCAAGCCCGCCGGTTTCGAGTGCTTTTGACCTGCCCTTTTTTCAAAAGCTCATTAATTAGCTCAGTGTATGTTCTGCGAGGTCGTCCCCGGTTTGCCTGCCTACTTACATCTGCCTTATATACTTGCGTGTGTCATTCGCTCAGTACTCAATCTCAATTGGTCAGATTTTTTTATGTACCTACGGATTTAATTCAAGGCCCGAGGCAACCTCACCTGCCAGCCAGCAAACCTGCAGAACAACGGGCTAGGCTCTGGGGCCCACTTTTCTTTTGGAGTTGGGGGGTCAGACAGCAGAACCACACACGTGTTCCCTTCTTCCTATGGGTCCGGGTTTTTTTAAACGGGGCGGGAAAAACATCAGTCGACGCCAACAAAGTACGGACCAACATTTTAGGGATATGGTAGCCTTTATTATTTAAACGACCTCAAAAGAGGAAATGTACAGTTCGACTGAATGTCCTTTTTGTCCCAAATTGTCGGATGAAACATTATGAAAATGCCCATAAATAGTTGAAATTGTTAAGATAAGAGTTTAATGAATACCTACCGATATGCCGATACGTCACTACCCAAATCCAATCAACTCTAAATATCTCAATGCCTACTCAAGATTAACATATTTCCCTCACATCTGCACACTGTCTCCATCAAGAGCTTTCAATATCAATCAGTTGCTTCACCCACGAATAATAGCAGCCCGATCAACGTTCAGGGTGAAGGCCGTCGATAACGTGCCGTCTTTATATCTACGGCCGTGGATTGAGCAGATAAGACTGCATTAGTGGATGAGTGGCTGTAGGATTGAAGGTTATGGCACAGATTACCTAATATTACTTAGGTTGGATATGGTGGTACTTTATAATCGAGTTGTATTTTAATTAACTGTCATAGATCTTGCTACTATTTATCGTAAATGAAAAATTTTGAACGAATGGAGGGATGGATTTCGGTGCAATTTGGCACAGAGATAGATTCATCACGATCGCGAAAATAATGATGATGATAGATTCCTAGTGATCATCTTAGCGTTAGTCCCCTCCCTGTCGCATCCGAGGCTCTCACCACGGAATCCAGGGCCCATTTTACGGTTTTTCCCCCTCCACTTCGCACGGCCTCGGGCATCCATGGTAGTGAGACCATTGCTGCCATCCTCAAACTAAATGGCGGATATGTGAAAAACCGGCTAAGTGCGAGTCGGACTCGCCCACGAAGAGTTCCGTAGCAGCAAGTAAAATGTTTATATTTGAGTTGATTGAATCAAAGGTAAATTGCGGTTTACGATTGATGACGTATTAAAAAAAACTACTTACTAGATCTCGTGCAAACCAATTTTCGGTGGAAGTTTACATGGTAATTACATGTCTACATCATATATTTTTTTTGTTTTATCATTCTCTTATTTTAGAAGTTACAGGTGGTGGGGGAGGGCACATTTTTTACCACTTTGGAAATTTCTCTCGCGCAAACTATTCAGTTTAGAAAAAATGATATTAGAAACCTCAATATGATTTCATATGGGTTTCATGAAAATTTTTTTTTTGCGTTTCAGTTCTAAATATTTGGAACCACCAAAATTTATTGTTTTTTTTTATTTGTGTGAAAATCTTAATGCGGGTCACAGAATACATCTACTTACCACGTTTCAACAGCATAGTTCTTATATTTTCGGAAAAGTGGCTGTGACATACGGACGGACAGACAGACAGAAATGACGAATCTATAAGGGTTCCGTTTTTTGCCATTTGGCAACGGAACCCTAAAAAGCAAGTTTCGAGCTAGAGCTGACAAATAAGGGCAAATATTTTAAAACCTATGCTAGTATTTTTCATACATATATCATAGGCAGAGACAACAGCCCGCCATCTGCTTCTGTCCTTACATACTTCACGAGCTTCCTTCACTGTCATTAAACCTTTCATGAAAGCCCGGTTTCGAGTGCTTGACCTGCCCTTTTTTCAATATCTCATTAATTTGATCAGTGTATGTCCTGCGAGGCCCCGGCTTCCCTGCCCACTTACATCTGCCTTATATACTTGGTGTGTCATTCGCTCAGTACTCATTCGTTCCAAGTGCCCAAACCACCTTAGCATACCCTTTGCAATTCTTGTAACAACATTCTCTTTCAGGCCACACCATTCTCGTATATCTGTATTCCTCTTCCTATCAGCCAACCTTACTCCACGCATACTACGCTATGACCGCATCTCCACTGCATTCACTCTACTTTCATGATTTTTCTGCCATACCCAACTTTCACTTCCATACGCCATAATATTTCTGTGAGCTCGCCGTTATGAACCGCCAGTCGTGCCTTTTCGGCACTGACTGGCCACTCATGAAGGAGTGTAGCGCACCATTCACGCGATTTCCTGCAGTCACTCTCCTTTCAATATCTTCATCGCATCTTCCATCCCTTGTGAACAAACTACCCAAGTATACAAACTCTGAAACTTGTTCTAAGAAAGAAAAAAAAAGAAAAAGAAAAGAACACACTACATTAAGTCATTTCTTGCTGCCATAGTAGTATATTAGATTAGATTAGTCATACGAGTATATTACATACGATATTTTCTTTAGCATTTACCAGAGGCGGCATGGCCAGACATTAGTTAGGTTTCCCAATCTGGGTATAGAATCGACTTTTTAAGATGGAGTTCCGCCACACGATCCACGAATCCCTGAAAACAGTCATCTGCCGAACCGCAAGTATCTTCGCCCTAGTAGGCAGTAGACTCTGCCCGCTTCCTTTGTACAGCACAGCAATAAAAATAATCTGATGTCTTAAGATTACACACAGATAAGATACATTTTTTATTATCTAAGTATTGAAATGATTTATAGGCGGGAATTAGACAGTCAATAAATATAGCGATTCAATATCGTGCTCCAGTGTCAATATGAAGCGTCGGTAGCTTAGTGGTTAAGGAGTCGACCTTACGATCGAGAGGTCTCGGGTTCGAATCCTGGCCATTACACTACCGACGTGAACCCACTCCTAACACAAGCAATTTAGTTTAGCTGGAGGGGTTAGGGGGAATATTAGTAATTTCGGTTACTAATATTCTTTAAAAAAAAATATATATGGACGAATGGCGCAACAATAATATCAATCTATAGAGCTGAAGATTTAGTTTGTTTGGTTGAACTGCACTAGTACTGTACTGTGTACTGTCTCAAGAACTACTGGGTCGAATGGAAAACATATTTTTGTGTTCGATAGTCCACGGGGGATCGAAGTATGTCACGGATGAAGCCGCGGGGCACAGCTAGTATATAATAACAGGATCGCGATATATATTGACAAGATAGCGATATATTGCTTGTCTTATCGTGTTCATAGATATGTGTAAGGTTTTTCTACGTCATAGTTGAAAAGTGCAATTATATTCCTTTTTTTTCGTGCGGAAATCCCCTCGTATACCCGTCGGTCAGCGCGAGCGGTAATGTCGGGCTTGAACCGACAAAACCGCACGCCGTCTCGGCTCAGGCGTCGGAGGTCGCATAACGACCTCCGTCCTCCATGAGCGCAGGCCTGGGGGTGGCAGGTGAGGCCGCCTGTCACCACAGCAGAAGCAGGCCGGGACGGTGGGGCGACTATCGCCCCTACCCCAAACCGGGGCAAGACGGGGACACCGTGGTTCCCAAACCCGAGGGGGCCATCTCGAAACCGGAGATGGCCCAGGGTCAGTCGGGGTGCGAGGAATATGCTCTATGGGCAACTTACACCCCGGCGTCTGTAGACCCGAGACGGCGTGCGGTTTTAGTCGGTTCAAGCCCGACATAACCGCCCCCGCTGGCCGGCGGGGGGGTATCCGAAGGGATTTCCGCACGATAAAAAAAAAAAATAAGGGGTGTAAGGTTGCCCATAGAGCATATCCCTCGCACCCCGACTGACCCTGGGCCATCTTCGGTTGCGAGATGGCCCCCTCGGGTTTGGGAACCACATTTCCCCGTCTTGCCCCGGTTTGGGGGAGGGGCGCTAGTCGCCCCACCGTCCCAGCCTGCTTCTGCTGGGGTGACAGGCGGCCTCACCTGCCACCCCCAGGCCTGCGCTCATGGAGGACGGAGGTCGTCGGAGGAATGCAATTAGATACCTGTATATTTCTAAGGTTACAGGCAGAGGTAAGTATAATATCATTCATAAATAACATTGAAGGAGCAGGAGAGCGGCGCTGGGCTCCGAAGTCCTAGTTTTGGATGCAACCAGATTTTTTTCCGCGTAGAAATCTCCTTGGACTTCGCCTCACCGGAGCCAACGATGAGATAGATATGTTGGACTCGAACCGACTAAAACTGCACGGTATTTCCTCACATCGGCCAGTGTGACCGGAGAATCTGTTGTGCCCTAGTAGAGATATCCTAGAGACCCCGACCGCGAGAAGGAGAACTAATGTTCAAGACCAGCTGATGCCTGCGGCTCCGCCCGCGCAGAGGTTGGTTATCGTTTTTGTTCATATCTCCGCTTTACTTAACCAATTGCAATAAACATACGGCAGATTTTAAGTCTGACCAAGACCTTTCTAATAGAAAAAAAAAACCGCATCAAAATCCGTCCAGTAGTTTTTGCGTCCATCGCGAACAAACAGACAAGAATTCCAAAAAAACATTTTTGTGTTCAGAATGGTTCATTTAACATAATTCAAGTGTTTTTTTTCACCTATGCGACAATTTTAAAATAGTATAGGTTAGATACATTTAACTTTAATTCGAATTACGAACATCCATTACTCGAAATAAGTGACTAATAAATTTACTACTAAAAGTTCCGGCGTACGCGCAGACTGAATGCGTAATACGCATACTAATTTCTTTATCAGGTGTTCTTAGTATAGTTTACTATTGAATGAATAATAATTAAGTATCTATGGTTTAAGTGGTGATCAACTACTTAATTTACTTACAATTTGAAATAATAAAATAAATTACATGAATTAATTAGGTCTAGTTCCTGGGTGAGACAAGATTGAATGTCGAAATTGGACTCAGAAACTGGATAAATCAGTTCAATCAATTTTGACACCCTATCTGTATATGCATAGCGCGCCTTTTTGTAATGTCATCTATATGACAGGACAGTTACAAAAAGCGCATTATTGGTGATCGATTTGTGGTCTTTCGCGATACCAAATTTTTTGTTCTGTACAGTCAGTCCAGTAGTATACATAGAATTCATTGGTGGTTGTATATATTATGAAGATTGATACCAAAATGATAGCTCGTTTTATTTATTCTTTATGTCCTTCACAAATTTCCGTTTAGAAACAGCTGAGATGTTTCTTCTCACGATTGCTTTTAATGCAAACAAAGCAAAATCAAAGTATATAGATAATAAAAAACTCTATAAATAGTCTCATTGATCACGGAAGCTGAAATTTTTACCCGCCAACAATAAAATTATGAACACATGGCTTACTCGTTTTTTTTTACGACGTGACGGTGGTGGGTAAGGCCGTAGATTTTGCCACTTAGTAACATAGAGTAACATAGACACTTCTATGTTACGGTAACATAGAAGTAACGCGAAAGTAACGCATAATGTTTGTAAGGCCGATTGCATAACGCGCTATTTTTAGCTGACTTAAAAAATGAGGAGGTTTCTATGCATAAGCTAAACTAATTGTACATTTCACAACTGAGAGAAGTTCAGTGATTGAAAAAATAAGTAAAATGTTGTACTTAAGAGACTGATTTTTTTTTACAACTATCAACAGTTTAGAATTAGGTATTACACAACCACGAAATCTGGCCGAGTTTTTCAAATAAAGGATTATCAAGAAAATAATACTACGATAAGTGAAGTAACAAAAATATTTAATGTAAGTAATAGAATTTCTCAAAACATATTCTAGCAAAAACAAAAAAAAAACGAAATAACATTCATGATAATATGTTTTAAACCTAGAAAATAAGCTACACAATGAGATCAATAGAATTTTAAATCACAAAAATTAGAACAATGTAGGTAACTATACCTACCTACTCTTTCTCAAAAAGCTAACAAATAACACACGCGTTAGCTTCTTAACTAAAATAGTAGGTACATTTCTAGGAAACGAATTAATATTGGTACCTACCTATGTATTTTTCTTTGACACGGAATGATTTATTGGCAAGTGTTGATAAAAAAAATAGTCATTAGGACTATCTACAAAATTGACACGAAATGATTATTAGAAAGTGTTGATAAAAAAATAGTCAGTAGGACTATTTACATTTACGAAATACGAGTAGGTAATTATTATGTTAAATCGCAGGAGTAACAAATCTCGCAGTAAAATTAAATAACATGTAAAAAAGTAAAAAGAGATACATCATTCTCCCTAACCTAGGTACTAAAGAGGTCAGTGCAATAACAAAACCTACACCTTATATATTATTCAATTAAAATAAACCATATCGAAATCGCTACTAAGGTAATATTCTTTTGACGCTTCCTCCCGTTGAATTAAATTTACCTTTTTGACGATAGATATATTGGTAATTATATCAATATCCAATTTTCTTTGGACAACAAACTTCACAGAATCAGATAAATCCTTGACGGTTTTCAAAAATTTTACCTTATAATAATTTTCTCCGTTCTTAAATTCTATATTCTCAACAAATCCTATAAAATATTTCCACGTTTTTCTTTGGAAGTATCTAACTATAATACTGTCGTTTATGTTTAAAATAAAGTTCTGCGTATTTTCTTCACTATCAATTGTATTTTTTCCTTCTTCTTCATTTATATTCGATTCTTTGTCACTTTCATCTTCTTTCGAATTCTCAGGTTTGTTTATTTCATTTAAATCGGTTTTTTTCATTTCTTTATCTGCGCCTTGTAGATCTTCACCAGTATTATCTTGTCCTCTAATGCTTTCATTTTGTTTCTCATATTCAGTCTCAATTAGATCATTGTTTTTATTTTCATCGGCTTGTTTTCTCTCTTCTTCTTCGGCAACATTTAGAATTTCCTTGCTTTCATCTTTCTTAGTACACTCAATCTCAATTTCGTGTTTTTCTTCTATTGTAAACTTCTCTTTCAAAGTCTTTTTGATCTCTTCTTTGGTATTTTTTATGTTTTCCTTGTTCTCGTCTATTATTCTATTATCAGTCTTAATTTTGTTAAGTTCAGTACTTCTTATTTCCTTAATCGGAACTTCTTTTCCAAATAAATTGCTCTCTCTTAAATCATAACTCGCAGTATTTTCCGGTTTTTTTCTTATTTGTGACAAAATTGTCACATCATCTTTCCCAGTAACATGTTTCGTAGTTTCGCAAAATCTTTTATGTATAAAATCTTTATTTTCATAAATTATTTTTCTTTTCCTTTGTGCAGTTTCTTGTTTCAGCCTGTATTCAATTCGACGTTGCATATTACGGCAAGTTAATCGATTAGTAATATCTTGCTTGGAATTTGAAGTTTGTGCCATACCCGGTTCATTTTGTGGTGCCAATTTTGCATCTTTTGCTTTTTTCCGATCTTCCTTCCATTTTTGCCGTAATTCTTGTTTGTGCTCTTCAGTATAGGTACTTTTTTTTCTCGCATAGTAACGGGCAGATCTTTCTTTTGCTTTCTTTTGTAATTCTTCATACTTTTGGGGGTTTCCGTTTTTCAATCTATCGCGATATTTTTTCTGCTTTTCAGCTGCAGTCATCGGCGGCATCTGTGACAATGTTTATATTGTTTTATCGTTAATCAGAAAAGTACAAGGCTCTAATACGGTATTCTACTAGGTAAAATATAAGTCTATTTTATGTGTCCGTTACATTTTCAAGAAACATTGGACACGTATTTTTTGCCATTTCCAATCGCAAAAAAAACTTATGGAGATAAAGCTCATCAAAGTTTAAGAGAGGGGGCTGGTGTCGTCACGTCGCGTTAGTAAAAATTGTACTATCGTAGTGACGTCACGAGAGTTTTCAACGTACTGTATCTTCGTCATTTTTTGTTTACGTGAAAAAAATACCTGTCCAATATTTTTTGGAAATCTATACGGTCTAATTAGATTTTGCAGTAGAATACACTATTCATTCATACAGGCATGTTAATACACTGTCTAAGGGTCACACTACCCGCCTCTCAACATATTTTTTCGTAAGTATGTGTTAATCTCTTTTTAATGCAAAGCGACACCGTTTGCTGGAAAGAGAGACCATTCGCGCGGATGCCGAAGAATAGAATAGTGTGACTGCATACTAAGTACTTTACTTTTTATGCAGTTAGAAACTGAAATTTAAAAAAACCTGTTGCACTCCGGGAGTGCCGGCAGAAGTGAAAACTTGAAAGTTCCCAAAATGCTGTATGAACTAAATTAACCTTTAATTCTCATTGTTTAACGTTGACAATGTCTAACTATAATTTTTTACCCACACATGGATATCCGATAGGCATTTGTAGTGACAACTCGCGACCGCTATCTGCGGCTGTACCACTAATAATTCGAGAACGCGACGTGTCGTTCTGTACGAAATACATTGCTTTTCGCAATGAGGTAATATTTGGATAATAAGGAACACAAGAAGCAATGTAATTAAAACAGAACGACAAACGACGTCTTACGGTCTCGTGTCCCCTGAAGCGACTTTAACATTTTTTGCCCATCCCAACGCCGCTAAAGAAGTTTTCACTTCAAAAAAAACGCCCTCTGCACATCAAATAAAAAATTACTGAGGGGATTTCGTTACTCTACACGGTTAAAACTTTGAAAAAAAAAAGTAAATATTTTTGTACAAGGTTACTTATGTATAGTATATGCCAACAAAAAAGTACAAATTACAATGTGCACAAACCTTTACAACACTAATACGTTACGAAACATACAATCAACGTTACCAGTAACATCGAAGCTACATAGAAGTAACGTTAAAGCGCGATTTTTCAAGGTTATAAAAATCCATAACTCGACATCGAGGTGAATTTTAATCATAAGCCACATTACCACACACTTATTAGTTACTCGCGCATAATACTATATAAGATATGTACAATAAAAACTGTTATTTACCTTTGAAATCGCCAAAATTCACAACAAAAATTCACTGCCGAAACACACGCGTGCACCTTTGACAGACTCCAGAGACGACAAGATGGCGTCTTTTTATTTTATATTGCGCTGCCTGAATACTTGGTGTTGCCAGTGCAGTCACAAAACACTACCAAACTGTTTTCAATGCTTTTAAGGGAAATTTGTGGTAACATACAAAGTAGTAACATACAAGGAAAAGTATGGAGCATAAGTTTGAATAGTAATAAAGCTATAAAAAACGCGTTTTTAGAGTCACGAAAAGCACGATCTCGCAGCCTAACTTTGAGACATTTCAGATGGTTTCGATTAATTAAATGTTCATTAGAAAAAATATAAGTTTTATAGTGAAAAGTGCCAAAAAGACAGTATGTTTTTCGTTAAAGTTGGGAGTCTGGATGAATTTAACTCCTTGTATTTTTTTAAATATATAACTAACATTCATTTTAAGAAAATGGTGTAAGAGTTAACGAGATGCACAACCTAATTAAAATACCTTCATTACAATTAACCCACAATTTTTTTTTTTATAAGCAAACAAAATTTGAGAATATTTTTTCTTTAAAAAAGTGGCAAAATTTACGGCCTTACCCTGGTATGAATGAACTTTCTTGTCATCATACTCATCATTTTTAAAATATTGTTCTTTTTATTTTAATAACTAGTAACCCGCCGGCACACGGCAATCTGATTTTCCGTGCCTCAAAAGCTCATTTATAATGAATTTACATTCAAAATTTGCCGTACAAAAATTTCTAAGTAACAGTGAACAACATATTTCAGAACGATACTACGACTGAACTTTTTGCTTTATTATATGTGAGTGGATTAATCGTTTCTTACATTACAATTCGATATAATATTATATAACGTTTAACGTTTTTTTAATATAACGTTTCGAATAACCTCTAAATTTGAAAGTAAACACGTACAATTTTATTCTATAAACATTCTTAAACGAAATTGCGCGCGAATTCTCTGAAACAAAACGCAATATTTTATGGTTATCTGTAAAAAATGATTTAAAACCTAGGTAGGTACAGTTATTTATCTTATAATATTTTAATTTAATATATTTAGTGGAATAAGACCCGTCCTTCATCTTCGTTATGCAATAAATCATATTGGCCATATTCACCTGATAATATTATACAACAGAGAAAAACAGACAGGGTTTATATTTATGTATTCACGTAGATCATGCTTCTGCCGACACGTTTGGCACTCTGCCAACCACTGCTTCCCATCTATGTATGTCTAATTTCTTGCCGCGGGAAATGTTTGAAGTTCCTAAACGTAAATATGGCGTATTATTATTGACATTTCCAATGATCTGTGGTCAGTTGTTACAAATTAAATCTGATATGTATCTATTTACTATTTGGTGTTTAGTGGCAGCATAATTATATGTACTAGGTATTATAGAAGTTAATTGGGATGAAATTTCTGATTCCGTTTTTGTAAGAGCTAAAAGTGAAGTTCAGTACGTTAGGAATCTATAACAACTTTGAAAGTCCGATTAAAACGAAACTTTATCATAAAGGGTATTGTAAAATTCAATAATAGACGTCAAAAAAATTGGAAATCAAATATTTGCTCTACTATGGTACTCCAATAAAACATTTTAAGTACCACATGTTTGTAAATACACAAAAAAAAGCCTCTTGCTTGCCGGAGCTTCTCATTTCCGCGTTGTGAACCGATGTCTATTTGGTAAACATTAGTTAGTCTAGCTAGATCTTATTTATTTTTATTTAACGTTTTGCAAGTGCAAGTTTTATTAAGAATGTATTAAAACCATAGTAAAAGTCCTAAGAGAACAAGTGTTAAAAATCAGGCATAGATCGACAAAGAGAAAAAGAAGAGGCATGTCCAGTATCCAGAGCATACGTCAAAGCTGTATTAATGTTATTTCGTTAATGTCATGTTATAACTGTTATAGCAGAAATGTAAAATAGCATCATGCTATATTTGATAAATAAAACATAAAATGAGTTAAGTACATCATGAAATTGTGTTGATACGCATAACAGCTTCAGCTATTGTAATTACACCATGAGCTATACGTTATCAGTAGGAAACTAATGCAATTTTCCTTATTAGCAGCAGTAATTCAGCTACTATTTCCTTGAACAGGTCAATAACAACCTGTATTACTATTATATGTAGGTATATAATTGTTGGTGGGTATGTTACTGTTTGTATAACTTCTAAACCGCTTTACCAATTGAGGTCATTATTTATGCAACGTTTTACCTAAGCTTAACTTCGACTACAGGTGTTTTTTTTTTTTTTAACGTGCGGAAATCCCTTCGGATACCCCCCCGCCGGCCAGCGGAGGTGGTTATGTCGTGTCTCGACTAAAACCGCACGGTGTCCTCCCCAAGTGTCCGTTGCCGGGCACCCCGGGTAAGCCCTCGAAAGGATAACCCCAGGGTCGACTACAGGTGTAGTTGAAAACAACGGAAGGTGACGTTGTTTTCAAATCAACTCTATTCCTGTGGGATATACAAAGCGATAAGGGTAAAACTGTTCTCCATCCATACATACAATATAGAGTCTATGAAAAAGTGCGTAGAATGTATGGGGCCCACTACGATCTCCGGAGCCCAAGCTAACTTCACCTGCAAACCAGTACTCCTACCGTTTGACGAACGAGGGTCTTGCGCCGGCTTTCGTCACAAGGCTGAAAGTAGCCGTTTTCGTAAAAACCAAAATTAATAAAAACATGGTAAGGAGTAGAAGGGCGAACCGTGGGCTCCAGTGCAAGTTTTGAATGCAACTGGAATTGGCTATAGGTTGATGATGGAATCAGTGAAAAAGTGCCCGGTTGGCAGCATTAGGCTTATTAAGTGACAGAGAAAATCATTTGGTCCGGGTGTTTCTATGCATAATATGTATGTATTTGCAAAAGAAAATGTATCTAAGTATGTTTATACGCATTCTAGAACCAATAACACAAGCTAATCAAGCTATGCTTACATGGGGTCTAGAAGCGCAGTGTAGAATGTCGTAGAATATTTATTTATTAACCAACTTTAAAAGGAGGTTCACAGTTTGACCTGTATGTTTGTTCGCGATTATCTCGCATTTGGTTGAACCGATTTTGATGCAGTTTCCAGAAAAGTATTTGTCACATTCTTGAGAAGGTTTTATTTATATTTATTTATTAGTTAAAATGATGGTGTGTGTTCATTTAATATACTTCTGCTTGCTCCTTAGGAAATTTACAGGTATGGTAATTCAATAGCGTTATTTCGCAACGTTCATTGAAGTAAACAATCGCGTGGATATCATGCATATTATAACGTTGGTTAACCGCACTACTCGAAATAGATAACGAAGGAAGTTGGCAAGAAGTTGTTTAGTTGCTCAAGGCACTATTTAAAAAAAAAAACAAGTCAAGATTTCGATTTGATGACATAAAATATAAAATACAATGACTTCTAGTGTGCTAGGATGGCTGTTCGGAACAAAAAATTGGTATAGATTTTTGGACGCTACTGTACACAACTTTGGCGCCTCTTTTTGTTGCTGTCATAGCCACAGAGTATATTAAATTTATTTTATATGAGATCATAGCCTGACATCTGTAAAGTAACGTAAGGGCGCCAAAATAATGAATCTATAGTGAGGTGTCCCGCACCCCAGCCCGTTCGCGCCTCACCCCCGAAGTGACACACTTTTTGTTCTCAACTGCTTGTCTAGTACACATAGAAGTAATTGATAAAATACTATAAAATTATACTAAACTTGCATGTATTGTTAGAAACCTAAATAATTTTAACTTCTCAAAGTTAGGACGTACACATTGATTGATTCTTTGTTTGTGTTTTTTCTCAAGCCCAGTTGAATGGGCTATAAAGCCAGTGAGAATAGAACTAGGCAACAACAACTCACTCTTTTTCCATCATCAAATTACAATGTATTATTCTTATATCTGCAATTTCATTCATCGCCAATCCCGGTTGCATCCAAAGATCCATAATTCGGTTAAATTTGGCTTTTACGGGAGCGACTGACGTTCATTCGATCCTCGTGGTCTGGTGGGGTCCAACGGATACACCCCTTTATATCTAATCACAGGTGTTATTGTCTGACTGCAAACATACATATGAATTTTTACGAAACTTGCACATGCGAAGCTGGAACTGATCAGATCAGCTACTGAGTTTTCATATTTAAATTTATTTCAATTCAAAAACATAATACAAATGTATCTTATTAATATACTTGCAAGGGTGAACATTATGAAATGGATTCTTCTGAAAGATAGAGTTAACGACGGTTTCTGTGCTAGTATCAACTGTGTGACAGACACCGGCGTTATGCATTTACTAAATAGTTTACTTTTTATTAGGTTAATAATAACAATGACAGATTATAAACCAATAAAATAACACAGTCAAAACAATTATGTTTATTTGACACACATACACATGTTTTAAAAACATAATGTCGTTCATTCATTGTTTTCACAACAATAGCAGACGGCTTTAGAAATGTACAGTCCACAACAAAAGTTGATTAACACTACAATATTTACAAACGTTTTTGACATTGGAATACATTTATCAGTAAGCTACTTTCGTCGTTGACTGTACTTGGGTGTTTGAGGTCACACCGAGACCTTCAATGCCCACGCCAACCTCGCCTGCAAGCCGGTACATCTGCTGATTGACTGATGAGGCTCTGGTGTAGCCTTACTTACCTCTCGGGATTGATAGGTCAGGCAGTAGTCCTTTCCCCAAAAGTGGTATAACCCCAATGGCGGACCCTGGGCTCCGAGGTAAAAACCTCGGACGCAACCTGGAACAACGCTAAGATGATGATGATGCTGATATCGTTGACTGTACTCGTTAATTTTGTATTACCGACTTCAAAAGTGAGTGAAACTATGACTAAGTGAATGATTTATATTTTTTAAACTGACTTTCAAAAAGGTTCGCGATTCGATTGCTGTTTTTATGTTTGTTACCACTTCTAGCGAGCTGGATAAGTAATTGTTTTTTTATTCGAATGGGTAAACTTTCGGATTGGTTCCACTTGTAAATTCCAGTTCCTTTGACGGGATCTATGAGGAATTTAAGAAATATATTTTTGTATTTTCTGTAACAAGTCAAACATTTGCAGCAAATCATTAAGATTGTTGAAGTTTGTGGAATATACTGCTTCCGGGCTGCCCGGCCGCGGTCCATCGGAAACCCGTACTACACTCGACGGCGTCCGAACCTGTACCACTGAAGATGTCGACCGCAATGATCGACGAAACGTCTGGAGTACGGGTTTCCGATGGACCGCGGCCGGGCAGCCCGGAAGCAGGATATTCTACATGCAACGCCGGCCGTGAAAGCCTTAAGATTTATATTGTTGAAGTCGTTTCATTTTTTATAAAAACCGGTTGTCTGTAAAGTCGGTTTACTGACGATAGTTGAAACGCATCGCTTGCACTTCAAGCCCAGAGCGAGGTAACGCCGCTAACGAGGTAACGCCGGTAACAGCATGTTGCGTCATGTTTTTTCGTGCGTGTAGCCGGCTCCATCGATTTATAAGACGTTGTCACGTCAAAAAGTTTTTCGTTACAAAAATTCTTGATAAGAAGTTTTCCAACAATATCGTTCGGGAAAATTATAGACATAATGTTACCTTATTGTATGTCTTTATATGCGAATTTTGACTGTACATTGGAGAGACAAAAATGAGTGACAGCCCCCCTCTGCTCTGAATGTGGCATAGTAGAACATGCGTTGCATATCATGATGGAGTGTGTCCGAAACGAAGACGTAAGGCACGATATGTCATTTTTGATTTATAATCTGAGACAACTTGGCAATTGTAACGAAGTGTTGGCTGCTCCACTTTCGGAGACAGCAAAGGCGCTGTGTAGGGTAGCTCTCGTTAGTATGAGGAGGTGATCGTCATGTATATGATATAAGATTTGATATAGATATAAGGAATAAACTTTTGTCGACCTTACGGAGTGGTGTAGTCTCGAGGGACTAAAACTTCTTAAATAAAGAAAAAAAAATGCGAATTTACTGAAAGAAAGCCGTTATTCTGGGAACTTATCGTAAAAACAATACGTTTCGAAGAACTGCTGCCTACTCGCTGAGTAAATAATACCTCGAGGTTTATCTACAAGCTTGAGTTAACAGAGTCGGTGACATCACCATCAAAATTACTACCTTCCTTTATATTTACCTACATGCCACTGTTGAATTTTATCATATCTTTTAAAAGAATTATAAATAGTGCCTCCTGTTTATATTCTGATTGCACGAATAGTTCAGCAAATATAGCAGCAGTATCTGTATGCAAATGTGTTATATTGTAATCTAGCGAAATCCACTTACATCTGAGGCTTTCACTATGGCACGGCATTTCCTCTAAAAAACCTCTAAAAATATATAAATGACAGTGAAAATAGTATACAACAACAATATTATGTATATGACGATTTCAGAGGTGTCCTTGGACTTTTGGTTTCTTCAGTCAAATCGCCACAATGATACAAATGTCAAGTTCAAAATATATTATTACCTGATGACGATACGTCAGTGTCAAGGATTTATTGTGATAATTAATTTTATCTTGATTAATTTCAGACGTAAGAGTTAATAATTAGAATTTTGAGACGACTGCCAAAATATTTTCGTGATATTAGTATCAAAGTTTGATTATTTTGGCAAACAACGCACGCAAATCGACGGTTTATAAATCTGTTATCGTCAGTAATCCACAATCTCAAATACCTAGTTTCGCAAAGTTCAATGTAAGATGCCAAAAATATGCAAAAGATCAAACGACCGGTCTTCCTTTTGAAGTTAAAAATACTGTTGACGATTCTAAATCAGTAATTTAAAAAAAAAATACATTTCCGTAGGGCGTTTGATAGCGTTCCGAATTATGATTTTATTTATCCGGAATATGAGATATAGCACTCATAAAAATGCAAGTTTTAAAAAGACTACACCCAATGTATAATTATTATGATTGACGTGAAGAACTTAAAAAAAAATTTGGTAAAATAAAATACATTGCAGTTGACGGAGTGCTACAAGGCACGATATTGGGGAATCATCTATTTCTCATATACTTTTAACACAATAACATTATAAAGCGGCGATAACGTAATGGTGGGGTATCCTACTCATTAAAGACGTGAGCACACTCCTATAACAAGCATTTAAATTAGTTAGGAGGGGTTAATGAGAATACAAGTAACACGCAACACTGTGTTACTTAAATAACTATTAAGTAATCTGTGCATAGTCTTAGAAAAAATGCAGAATACAACAAGAAGGATAACAGTTACAATTTTAGTCAGGAATAATCGTCGATGATATGGGTACCAATATCATCGACGGCATCATCTGCCTCCCATATTACAACGTCATCTCCTCTATTATTCCCTTCTTTGCCATGTCCTCCTCCTCTTTAACATAATCCATCCATAGTTTCTTGGGCAACCTACCTTACTCTCCATATCATTCTCCGAGCCTTTCCCAACTGATTTGTGGTTGGCTTTCAGTCTAGTCTGTTTTCTCAATATGTTAAGAATGGTCAGCCATCCGTCATCCATCAGGTAAGATTGACCTGGCTAGTATTGCATAACCTTGCTAAGCAACTACGTTAATTAGGTCATTATGATCAATACATTCTTTTAAATAGTGACACTTTGTACGTTTACTTAATATACGAAAATGGTTTTCGCTAAGTTTTTAATGGCATACTAAATGAAGGCTAGTGAACTGTCCACCCCGTGACAGTTTTTTATGACTTTGACCGGACTGGTACCTAAAAGACGACTACATTACATGTATTTTATGTCTGTTTAACTAAATGTCGCACAACAAAGTATTTAATGTACTTTTTATAGCGCATTAATTCCAGTACAGTTCTCATTTAGAAATAACGTCAACGTTCTTTTTCTTTTATGCAAAGATTGTAATCCGCTTCGTTTCTTCATTAGTGAGTTTATTACCAAGGTATTATGCGACAGGTAATATTTATTAAATGTGGTATATATTCGATGAATTACTTATAATGTTTTCCTTCAGATGATAATAATGATAGATTTGAAAATTGTAGGCAGTGGGTACTTTTGTAATCAGAATGTTTTTCAATTGCATTTTTGGATATTCAACTCTCGTTTTTAGACATTTAACTCTGCTAGAATAACCCTTAACTGTATTTCTTTTCCAGGGTTTGCTTGAATAACAACATCATCATAATCATCATTTAAGTATTGTTCCCGGTTGCATCCGAGGCTTTCACCTCGGAACCCTGGGTCTGCTTAGGTACTCCTTGTCCACTTTATGAAAGCGACTGCCGTCTGATAAAATTGAACCCTCGAGAGGAAACCCTGCGATATAGCGTCGTCCGTCAATGAGTAGTAAGCTTGGAGGTGAGGTTAACTTAGACTTAGACCTTCAAGGTATTTGTACCTTGAAGGTCTAAGTCTGCAAAAATGCTAAATGTACCTTTAACTGTATTTTTTTTTCACGGTTTCCTTGAAAGCTGACGCAGGTGATCTCTGGGAAGGTGTGCTTCGGGGACCACCTGTGTCTGATCATGAAGGAGCCAACGTCTGAGTGCAATCGAAATTATGGCAAAAAAAGGGGTTTCGAAAAAACATGAAATTGAATTCCCATTCAGAGATATTTTACGATTTTATAATGTAGATGGTACCACAAATGTGCCACAGTGTGGTAAGCTAAATAACATGATCGCATTAAGCCAGTAAAACAGCCACACAAATAACCACTAATATAATATCGTATAGATCGTAAAAATACTACGAAAGTGCTACACTATGACGTGTACTGCTGTAAATGTCATAAAAATATTATTTAAGGTATCTGAACCGCGGATGCAGTAGCCCGGGGTGAGGTGATGTTGGCGGTGTCCCTGGACATCGCCAACGCGTTCAACACCTTGCCCTGGAGTTGCATTAGGGAGGCGCTCGTGTATCACGAAGTGCCTCTCTACCTCCGCCGCATAGTCGGGGCGTATTTGACGGAGAGAGCCGTCATCTACCCAACCGTGACCGGTCTCGGTCGGCGTGAAATGTCGTGCGGTGTTCCACAGGGATCGGTCCTGGGGCCGCTCCTGTGGAACATCGGATACGACTGGGTGCTTCGCGGTGAGCTCGTAGGCGGTGCCGCCGTCACGTGCTACGCGGACGACACGCTCGTGACGGCGTATGGGGCGACGTACCGCGAAGCGACCCTTAAGGCTACGACCGGGGTTGCCCAAGTCGTTGAGCGGATTCGGCGACTGGGTCTCGAGGTGGCTCTGCATAAAACCGAGGCCCTGTTCTTTCATGGGCCTCGGAGCAAGCCACCCGAGGTATCCAGTCTCATCGTGGGAGGAAATCGCATCGGCATCAAGCCCCAAATGAAATATTTGGGGCTCGTGCTCGACGGCCGATGGGACTTCGGAGAGCACATCCGAAGTCTGGCTCCCAAATTGAAGGGCACAGCTCTCGCTCTGGCGCGGCTGTTGCCCAACATGAGGGGGCCCGATGACTCCTGCAGGAGACTCTACGCGGGGATCGTGCGGTCCATGGCCCTGTATGGGTGCCCAATATGGGCGGAGGCCCTGAAGGCCGGAAGTGTGCGGATGCTGCGCGCTCCGTAGCGAGTGATGGCCATCAGGGTCATCCGCGGGTACCGCACGATCTCCTTCGAGGCGGCGAGTCTCCTTGCCGGAACTCCACCATGGGACCTAGAGGCGAGAGCCCTTTCGCAACTGTACCAGTGGCGAAAGGAGGCGCGGGAGCAGGGACGGAACCCCGAGCATCGAGAAATCGAGGCCGTGCAGTCCCAGCTCCGCCAGGCCATCGTGGTGGAGTGGAAGGAACGACTTGGGCGACCAAGCCGCAATAGCGGCGGTAATGCCCATCATTTAGGATTGGCTAGAGAGGCGACACGGAAGCCTCTCGTACCGACTGACGCAGGTGGTCTCCGGGAAGGGGTGCTTCGGGGACCACCTGCATCGAATCAGGAAGTAGCCAACGCCTGAGTGTCAACACTGTGACGCGAGCGAGTACTCAGGGCTGCACACGCTGGCGGACTGCCCAGCGTGGGAGGCGCCGAGGCGTGACCTCGTGGCAGCCATCGGGGTGGGAGTCCTCTCTCTCGGCAGCATGATTGCGGCAATGGTGCGGAGCGCGAGCGCGTGGGCCGCCGCCACCTCCTTCTGCGAGCATGTGATGCTTGCGAAGGAGATGGCGGAGCGCGCCCGGGAGAGGTTCAGAACTCTCCCGGCCCGCCGAGCCTGCAACATGCTCGCCGCGCGTCGCAGGCGACTCAGGCGCCGGAGGTCGCTCAACGACCTCCGTCCTCCATGAGCGCAGGCCTGAGGGTGGCAGGTGAGGCCGCCTGTCACCCCGGCAGAAGCAGGCCGGGACGGTGGGGCGACTAGCGCACCTCCCCCAAACCGGGGCAAGACGGGGACACCGTGGTTCCCAAACCCGAGGGGGCCATCTCGAAACCGGAGATGGCCCAGGGTCAGTCGGGGTGCGAGGGATATGCTCTATAGGCAACCTTACACCCCGGCGTCTGCAGACCCGGACAGCGTGCGGTTTTAGTCGGTTCGAGCCCGACATAACCACCCCCGCAGGCCGGCGGGGGGGTATCCGAAGGGATTTCCGCTCCCAATGTAATAGGGGGCGAGCCTATTGCCATCTACCGGGCACCTTATTAAGCGAGCGATAATTAACATTTATTAATGCACACATAACTACGAAAAGTGTGTGCCCGGGGCGACTGGGGATCGAAATCGAGACCTCGTCTCAGCAGTCCGTTACGTACGCCACTGGGCTATCGCCAGTAAAACAGTTTGTGCTAAATATGATGGGAATCGAACAACCGGAATCCAAGCTTTTTTTAAATGTTTTAGGCTAAATTAGGTGTCTGTCGTATGCTTGGGCGCAGATGACCATTGAAGAGATTATCTAAAACTTTAGAAAAATGTAAACAAATAATGAAAATTACAAAGGAAACATTATAAATTGCTATTGCATAGTCTGATACTACAAACACTGCAGTACATTAAAATTATTTATTTAATAAGAAAGCTATTAAGTTATTAAACGAATAATTTAACTAATCAATCAGTTGACCAAATCAGTTATAGATACGACCGAATAAACCAAATCGCCAAAATTTTTAGTTGGCAAACATTAATCTCTTAGTTCAGTTTGGTTAAAGTCGAGTTACCTGTTTAAAAAGATCATAAACGTTGATTCCATGGTACAAGCTTTTCTTGTTTTAAAAAAAGTTAAATATCAGAAAGGCACATCGTAAGTGCCCAGTTCTTACTCCCATACACTTCGGACTTTTGAAGGTTCGCTTCGATACGATTCCACTTCCACGAAGAATGTCACTTTGTCTACAGGCCTAGTACCTATATTTAACGACCTTTGCACGTCATCGAATATCTAATGGATCGCCGTGCCCATCCGTTTATTCGCACTTTACCAACATTTTGAAAGGATCCAGGGCGTGATATTTATTTTCTGAATATCTCCGTAAGTATAATAACTATTATATTATTTTAACAATGGCCGCCAAACATAATGAGTGAGAGAGAGAGCGCTTTGGTAAAGAGTTAATAATTATCACAAAACTACCATCAGAGGCTCTTGCAAAAAATTATTTAAATCAACTAACCTATACTGATCCATCCCCGCGGCCCATAGGAACCTTTTTCGGGAAATAAAAAGTAGCTAATATACTATTCTCGCTCGCACTGTATATTATGTGCAAAATTTCAGACAATTTAGTTTTTTTTTTTGCGTTGCGTGGCTGAATAATAAACAAACGCTTTTGCATTTAATTTTATATTAGTTAGGATAACTTGTAACTAATCATGCAGTGGTCAGTTTTAAACAAAGTAAGCCTTTTTCAGCTTATTACATAAGTATTTGATTATTATACCTATACAATCTAGCGTGAGGTGACACTCCCTTGCAGAGGATATTCAATACTTGGCACTTAAAGAGTTTGTTTTAAAAGTTAATGTTATTTTACAATGATTCCATCCATTTGATCAAATTTGTTTTTTGTAGATATCGAGAAATAGTTGTATTACGATGGAACGTTCTAGATGCGTTAATTTATTTGAACAGCAATAGAGGAAACTTGTAATGTACAGAGTTTATGTTTAATGTGGCTAATGAGAATTAATAAAAAAACAACCGTATAAATAAAACTAAAGAGTTTATGATTTGTTGAAGTGTGTGTTAACATTCATCGTAATAAAAAGTAATATTGGATACAGTTCTAAAAAATAAAATACTCATTTTAATAAAACCATAGTAAACAAATACTTCTATGTCTATGAAACCTTTTGATTCTATTCTTAGACATGATACAATTTGCTTTTACGTGGCAACTCTGCACTTACCATAAACAACGTAGAAGGTAGACCTTTCTGTGACCTCTTTGCACCCTTCCATTTGTATAATGAAATAAACATGGTGTGTAATAGATTCTATTCTCATCATATCAAAGATTGTTTGTAGACGTATGGCGGATTGAATATTTTGTTATGGAATATGGTAAGGTGATTGAATTATGCGATAATATTTCTGGTGTATCCGCTTCACAGGAGCATAGATGGGCATTAAATAGCCTATTATATAGACCGATAGTGTGATTTTTTCGCCACCACCGATGTCATGCAAGTCAGTGATAATGCTCACCGTAAACAGAATCTGCATAGAAACGCCCTGATATAATTATCGTAGTAAAAACCAGCCATAATATCTACAATTATTACTAGGAAACAAATGAAAATCTAATATTTTAACTGTATATCAGTCGTATCAGTGCTTGTCAATTTGTCTAAAAAGTTGCCAATAAAAAAAAGAAATAAAAGTACATTAATGGCGGGAATCGCATTCGTTCCTCGTTTAAATTAGGATAATGGTGGTAACAATCATAAAAGTCTAAAAGTAACAGAATCGTTTGTTTCATGAACGACAGATGTGGGTCACGGATCGAGGTATATTTGATTTTTATACATGATTATAGCTCTTATACCATGAGGATATTAGAATCCTTGTAAACAGATTGAAGTAAGTACACATACTGTAGGTGTTAATCAACATTGTTTTTAGAGTTACGTACCTACCTTTTTTTTTTTTTTTTTTCGTGCGGAAAAGAAAAAAAGAAAAATGAAAACCTTAAAGAAAAAATTAATATCAAATATCAACTCTGCAACGCCTAGAAGCTGGGGAAAAATCAAACCTCTAAGTCAACGCAATCAAAAGCTACATTATGTATAGTCGTTGCTGGGGAATAAAACATAAATTTCCATTATTTTCTTCCAATTTCTACGAAAGAGTTTTTCAATTCGAACCAGTGATCACAAAATTATATATTTATTTATATACTATAGATAAAAAATAAGGAGCAATATCAAGCCAATAAACTTAACTAAATGTGGGGCCAACACTAATTCCTATCCAGCTGTCGTCTCGCCCCACATATTCACCATAATATCATCTAATGCTACACCACTCGTATTCCCGCAATAAAGAGTTACGTTACGATCTATCCCGGCAACGGTTTATGGGCCGCAAAAACGTTTTAATGTTACCGATGAAATTAGCTAAACACATAAAAATCGGATGATTAAATAATATATTATATTACTATAATACTATAAATAACTGTATAAATACGTTGTATCGTTGATATTGTGACCGTTCTTAGTCAAAATACAATGGGGCGAACCGGGCCCTATCAAGATCTTGGGGGCCCAAAGTACTTTTTTTTTAAACATAACATAACATAACTTCACACCTGTATCCCAGAAGGAGTAGGCAGAGGTGTATTGCACACCCACGATTCGCCAGTTATGTTTAGATCTCAATGTAATAGGGGGCGATCCTATTGCCATCTACCGGGCACATTACTAAGCGAGCGATAATTAACATTTTTAATACACACATAACTACGAAAAGTCAAAGGTGTGAGCCCGGGGCGACTGGGGATCGAACTCGAGACCTCGTCCCGGCAGTCCGTGACGTATACCACTAGGCTATCGCCGCTTTTTTTTTGTGCGAAAATCCCTTCGGATACCCCCCCGCCGCGGGCCAGGCCATCCGGTACACTTACCGAACTACACACGAGGCTCTGGCGCAGGCGTTCCTTTCGAAATTTGAGGGTCAGAAGCTCTAGCTCCCGTAATAACCAATACGCCAAACAAACATTTTTAGAAGGAGTAAGTAACGACCCCGGCTGCAGTATCCGCGTTGGTAAAAGAGCTTTGGGAACCGGTTCTAACGCTAGGATGAACAAAAGAGTGTCAATATTATAGGGACAGCTGTTAAAATCTCCTTACTGATGAAAATTGAATTTTCGTGTTCACATAATTATAGTGAATGTTTAAGTTACGTACCAATTAATTATGTAGTGAAATAAATAAAACTAATCGTGTTAATTTACTTTTGTAGGTGTTACACCTGGTAAAGTAATCTAACTTTTATGTTTAACGTAACAATACTTTTGTACTATGTATTTTTGTACTATGTAATTTTGTATTATGTAAAAAATGAAATAAAGACTTTAAAAATGAATGAATGACTGATGAAAATTACCGAGTAGGTTACATAAAACAACGACCTCTGTGGCGTAGCGGTAGAGCATTCGACTGCTAAGTCAGAGGTCGCGGGTTCGATTCCCGCTCATTGCAAATATGTATATTTGCCATAGTCTGGGTGTTTCTATGTAGTATTTATTTACAAAAAAAAGTAACTAAGTATGTTTATCCGCATTCTAGAACCCATATGACAAGCTCTGCTTAGTTTGAGTCTAGAAGGCGATGTGTAATATTTCCTAGAATATTTATTTATTTATTTAATTTAGTTTATGATCTATCGTTATTTTCCGTTACCGTTATTCTACTAATATCATAAATGTGAAAGTTTGAACGTATGGATCTATGGATATTTGTTACTATTTCACGCGAAAACGGCTGAACGGATCTGGATGAAATTTGGTACAGGGAAAGATTATAGTCTGGAATAACACATAGGCTCCTTTTGATTCCTTGGATAGGTTCTTATGGGTTGCGGGAACGGGATCAGAATTCCACGCAGGTGAAGCCGCAGGCAACAGCTATTTTAATATATTTTGCACGAATGGGCATGCATTTAGTATATATGTAGTCGAATAAACTATAGGACAATATTCGGTGTGGTTATCGCTTATTCTGTAAAACTCGTAGTACTCAACACATCTTTACTTTGAAATAAAACTATTTATAACGGATTTACGACCACCATCAGGCGAGGTAGTCATACTGACATGACGAAAAGATAACAAACAAAAAAATCGGAACGCGCATTTCTTCCAATTTATAGATTTTCAATATTTTAATTTATATAATCACTTCTTAGAATGTACGTGTATGTGGTACCCCACCAAGACCTAGGGGGGCCCAAGTCAACCTCATCTGCTGATTAACAATGCAAATATGACGATGAGTCACTTTTAGAATAGTCACGGTTGACGGTGAGTGACTTTTAGAATAGTCACGGTTGACGATGAGTCACTTTTAGAATAGTCACGGTTGTAACCAAGATAAAAGCAAAGATGACGATGAGTCACTTTGAAATACCTGAGAACATGCTAGTTCCCAAATGTAATATAAAAGTGACTATATGAATCAAAATGTTTCAAAAGAATGTGAGCAATGAACAGTCATACAAAAGTAATTTATTAGAAGTCGGTGTTTATTGAACATAACATTTTTATGGGATCATGAAGTAAACGATCAGTGTTGAACTTTTATGTATTTCTATCTAGAATCCAGAAATTTCCTTCTTCCGGGTTTGGTTTTGGTGTACAAAGGGAGTAAACTAAAGCTCATGTACAGGTGACTGGGTTGACAGTAATAGCATTAATAAGAAGACTGATGACTTGTGAAGACTGAAGACTTGAGTTTTAATTTAACCATACTTATACCTTTTGGAAAACCTATTCTGTTGTCCTAATACTGGTTGTGCTCTTAACTTACCTGAAACAAAAAATAAAAATATTATTAATGATATGCTTACAAACATGTTACACACTTGTGTCGAATCTAAGTAAAGCAAACAGGGAGGGATTTAGAGTGGTTCCCGGCGAAATACAATACAATGTACACTATATCTGCCATTGAGTGACCTGCAAATATACTGAGGGAAAGGTCTATTTTCAACCCGAAAACGCGTACCCGTCTACGTGGAACAAAAGAGAATATAGCGAAATGTGATAACAATCTCTATCCACCCTCAGAGGATTGACAAAAATTTGGTGCAATACATAAAGTTTAATTAGTGTACTTGCTTATCAGAACGTCATTGAGCAGGAACTATCCATATCTGTTCACATATCCTGACTGACAAGCGTTCAATGTATTGTGTGGGTGCATTTTACTCATAGTATACCAAAATTTTATAATTATGCTTGCCGTATGCTGCTCCTTAACGAATATAAATATGGCGACTATAGTATTGACAAACTGTCACATATTATGCCCAATCACGCCATATAAAACAAAACAGTAACGTAATCTATATATATAAAACAAAGTCGTGTTAGTGATGACCGCGATGAACTCGAAACTGGACCAATTTTCATGATCTTTGATTTTTATGATTTATCTATACTATGCCTCTTTGTGTTTTTTTTCTGTCATCCCCATGGTTACTCTACCGCCGGCTAGAGTGGGGGTTGTTATGTCAGATTCGAACCGACCAAAACCGCACACCGTCTCCGGTCCCTAATCCCGGGGACAGTGGCCAAATAAGGCAATTTCCACGCACTCTGGCTAACCCTGGGCCATCTGCGGCTTTGAGATGGCTTCCTCGGATACTGTGCCTATATTAGCAATTGGGATAATTAAAAAAATTAGACATTCAGGAATATCAGCTGCTAAGGTAGCCAATATAACTCGATTCTAAGGCGGAATGAAGTTTGCCGGGACAGCTAGGTGGTTATAATATTCAACTGAGGACCATACTAGTCTCATAGTAGATCTCGATTGCATCCTAAGCTTTCACCTCGAAGCTTGGGCCTCTGCCTACCCCAATAGGATAGAGGCATATGATATATAAACTCAATACCATTTTACGCGACCCCGAATAGAACCTGAGACTCCCTACCGCTGCGTCGCTGAAGCTGAACTTACCTTATAATCATATCCAATACATCTTCCTTTTCAAAAACCTTGCAGTATAGATGCAGGACTTTCAGGCAGGTGTACTGAAGACCTGTCCAGTTGACTTCAGCAGACTTCAGAGCCTCGCTCCAGGGGCAGTTCTCGTGACGCGACAGGCACAGCATGCCGTCAAGCGTGGTCTCCGTAGGAGGCATTTAACTGGTATTCTTTGGTACCAATTTGGTATAGTTTCTAGGTTTTGTCATCGGCTTAGGAATGATGTCAGTTGATTTAGAGATTGTAGCTAACTAGAAATTTTAGTTTAGAGTTTTTATTGGTAACTTAATAGTATAATGTGATATAGGATAAATGTTGTATTATTTGAATTGCGGAAAGGTGTCTAACATCAATGAGTCGATTTGAATAAAACAAGCATTCTCTTTCTAGGGGAAATTTTCTATTAACAGAATTACCTGGATCCGTCCTGGATAGTTGAAATTGTCACCTACAATATGTAGATGAGAATTTCCAGAACTATCCACGCCATCGTCAGGTCGTAAAGCTCAATTAGTAGTTCCTCCAAGAAAGGGTCTGCTACGGTCTTCATTCCAAAATTATTTTATAATTTTGAAATTTGGAATGCAAATAATGACCCTTTTTGTTTATCCCCATTTTGTTCTTAAATGTATATGGTAAATAACTAAGTTGATCTAAGGTCAGCGAAGCATTCCTTTATGAATAGGCAATAAACATATACGAGGCACTTTTCGCTACCCTTTATAGTACTTCAACGCTTCTAACTGCTATCTAATAAATACTTCGCATTCCCGGCGGCTTTAAAAATATATATTATTTCTTTTATGCAATGTTGTATAAAAAATCCATGAGCCCAAACTTAAGTTTAGGAGTTGCTATGGCCATCTTCCTACTCCATCATCAGACCAGTTCCATGGTACCATATTTCATGTATCGTCATCCAAACTCAACGTCTTTCGAAGTCTTCCTAAGATGCTGCAAGATGTAGATCGTAGAGACATACTTTTTCAGTGCGAGCGGGTAAACCTCAAGGCTCGTTTCTGTCTATTCATTTGAAAACTAAGTGATATAAAAAAATACTAATCAGTATTCCGGTAAAGAGCCAATATTGAACGGATGCTAATAGCAATACTCTCACCAATGTCTATATCGATAGGCCAAAGTGAAACCGGACTGGCGCAGAATATCGATTCAAGAAAAAGACTTTCAGCAGCTCAGCATTTATCATAGCAATTGTCTTCTATAAGGCCGTGCTTCCCCCAGCAAACTGGGTGTCTGACAGTGGAGTCGCAAATGCAATAAAGTTGCAGTCTAAATATGCCACGAGACTCGAAAGCCACACGCTACGTTTACTATTAGTGACCGGCAATTTTGTGACTACATCGATAACTACATCGCTACTTTCATCGACTATCAAACGATTCGGCACTTTGTATTTTTGACGCACTATTAAGACTTGAGAATTCTCTACAACACATGTGTTCCCGTCTACCTACAATCCCCATGAAAAGCATCTATTGAGATTGAGGCCCTCAATCTGAGTTCACTATTTTGATGATCATTGATTGGCATCTATAATGGTGACCTTAATTCTTTAGACTTCTTACTCTCATCTAGCGAGGTGATGGCATTTAGACGAGTCCTATACAAAAGAAAAAAGTCATATGCGTTCGATAGCTGCATCTTAATCACGATTTGCAATTGTATTCAAGTGTATCGCGTTTTGGTGATTGTCTCGCGTTTCAGAGACGGTATCTATGACACATCAGCGCGTAGAGAGACGACAGTTCCAACGGACTTCCAAAAGTGTGCGCGATGTAGTGTTCAGACACTAGAACAACTAATTACCAGCAACTGGCTGCTCTAGCGCAATCACTCGTGCTACTTTCTGCGTCAAGGACCGGCGATTTGGTTGGTGCGACTTGTGTTTCTTTATATTCGAATTAGGGACATAATGGTCAATCGGTGTTGCAGTAGCACGAGTTATTTTTCCTTTTGGTAGGAATGCGCTGGAGTAGTAACTAGCTGGCTAACTAAACAAATTGGAGTTGTCAGACTTAAGAAATTATAAACAAAACTCCATCTTGTTACTTTGGCTCGCAGTTTGAAATAAATCATTGACTAATGAGTAACGAGTGCAACGACGCTATTAACTTCACTCAACTTAAATTCTTAAATGAGATTTTAATGGTCAACAATCCGCAGTTTTTATCACATAAAACTGTTTTTCACAGATAAATTCTCCTTTCAATATAAGATTACTATTTTGAGTGTTATTATTAATAACACTCAAAATTATAATCCTATATTGAATGGAGTATTATGAAGCTGAATAACTACAACTTAATAAACATCGGTACAGAATTTCAATGTTTAAAACATTTAAATAGTTTTAGACTTATAAACGCATCTCTAGAAACGTGGTTCCTAAACCGGAGATGGCCTTGGGTTAGCCGGGGTGCGAGGGAAATGCCTTATGGGGCCTCCTTACACCCCGCGGCGTAAGAAGACCCGAGACGGCGTGTGGTTTTAGTCGGTTCAAGTCCGACATAACCTCCCCCGCTGGCCGGCGGGGGGGTATCCGAAGGGATTTCCGCACGGAAAAAAAAGGATTGGGTTCCTTCTGGTAAGCTTCTGCTAAATAGTGTCGTCAACCCGCGTATACGGTAGTAGTATGTACTTAGTTATCTTAGTAAATAGTAAAATGAAATAATATGTACAATAAGTACTACTCGTATTACAATTCTTTAGATGTACCACATGGACAACAAATTACATGAATCTATTCAATTTGTGGTAAATCTACTAACATAGAAGCTGGTACTAAAATAGATAAAAATACGAATTTTTTCATTTAACCAACGTACATTGACTTAGAATTCCGTTAGTTTTATAAACGTGTTTAATATTTCAATTTAAAAACTATTAATTAAGCGGTAGTTCACACTTCGTGTAGAATAATTACTTTGCAAAATTTAGTCTAGTACTATGCTGATAAATTTTGCTATAGAATTGTTAGAATGTTATTATCCTTTCTATATGATAACAATGATCAAATTGTATGTTCTTTAAAGGTATTTTGGCTGGCATGAAAGGTTAAAACACAATAGAGGGAGCTCGTCAAGTGCGTAAGGACCACAGAACTAATAACAATAGGATCTGATAATACCTCTTATTATTAGTTGGTAACAATATAAGAAAATGGTGGGCTGTTTTATCTGTAGACAGCTAACTGAGAGGAAAAGGTATATGTATACCTACAAGGTTTATTCCTCGTAGAAACACTTACAAAATCTTCGCTTTCTGTGCACGACACAAATAAACTATAGACACATGTGCCAGTGACACGTAGATTAAGTAAGCGTGAATATAACGAATAAATTATGAAAATGTTAGATTTACGTAAATAAAAACGTAATAATGTAATTACTTTGATATTAAGCTAAGATAAATAGCTTACTACTGTTAGGAGTTAGTTTTCTGAGTAATTAAGTATGTTAGAGCCAAATTTAATAAAGAAAGTACATTCCCCGAAAAGCATAATTGCAAATATAATTACGTAAATGCATTACTCAGAATCTAACATAACTTCGTATAAATAGGAAATACGACTTTGTATATTAGTATGTAAGATTAATTACACCCCGCGACTGCCTCCCACGCCGTAAGAAGCGAATATGCGCTCCCCCGGCTGGTGCCATTTTATTATATAGTAGCTCGCGGGAGGCAGGGCCCATATATAAGTCTGAGGGGTCAATCCGCCCGTCATTCAGTAGCCCGACGTCGCACGGTACAGATGTAAGTACCTATCGTCGTGCAACTCTTATTGCTACCAATGTACATATATGTTATAAGATTAATATGTATAACATGAGTTCTGTAAATAAATGAAAATGCGGAGGTGAGGTAATTTTGATCGCGGGCCAGCACAACAAAAGACTATAAAAGTAGGGACCATTTGTTAGGAAAATATTGGGCAATTGAACAATGGAATTGGGCATTGGGCAACAAGTAGACAACAAGAGTCTCTCAAGGAACTAGGGAGCTCAACAGGAAGTAGTAAATCAAGAGTAGTGCTGGGCCAAGTACATCCGATGCCTCACTGACGTCAATGAAGTCCACCCATCCAAGTGTTTCATTCTTCGACTCAACATCCATCAAATACAGTCCACTGAAGGCGACCGCGAAGTAGTGGCAGTCTATTTGGAACCTTATCAGGTCATAGTCTGTTACGAACCACGGTCCTTAACACTTTCGTTCCCGTTAGATACACTTTTATGAACCCAAGTAATCATTACTTTTAAGATACACATACGTACAAAAATATTTTATTTAGCTTTTTAACCAGTTTTACATTTTCATCATCGAAGGATGGTATTTTATATTACTTATGTAATAAATGATCGCACTCTTTAAGGTTCCATACTCTAACTGAAAACCTCATAGTTTCGGTAAGGGCATTTTTAAAAAGTGTATCTATGGGGAAAAAACCTTCAATTTAATTAAGTAGTTGTAAATTGGATTGTATTTGACTATAATACGAGTAGACAATGTTGTATCTAACGGGAACGAAAGTGGGAATTTAAAAAAGTGTATCTACGGGTAATAAACCGTATACAATATGTAACTTAATTAAAGATTATGGGAGATTTCAAAGTTTTTAATTTACGAGAATAAACGCAATTATGGAAGTAGAGGATAATACTTTTGCCTCACGAACTCGATAACGAAATAGCCTATGTCAAAGACTTCTATGAATACTAGACAAGCAGTTCAGAACAAAAAGTGTGTCACACTTCGGGGGTGAGGCGCGAACGGGGAGGGGTGCGGGACGCCTCACTATAGATTCATAATTTTGGCGCACTTACACTACTTTACAGATCTCAGGTGATGATCTCATATAAAATCGTATTAAATAAATTTTATATACTCTGTGGCTATGACAGCAACAAAAAGTGGTGCCGAAGTTGTGTACAGTAGCGTCCAAAAATCTATACCTTTTTTTTTTTTATCGTGCGGAAATCCCTTCGGATACCCCCCCGCCGGCCAGCGGGGGCGGTTATGTCGGGCTTGCACCGACTAAAACCGCACGCCGTCTCGGGTCTTCAGACCGGGTGGTGTAAGGTTACCCATAGAGCATATCCCTCGCACCCCGGCTGACCCTGGGCCATCTCACCACTAACAGCATCGCTCATCCTGTCTCCTCTGAAAGCAGAGGAGTACGGAGAGCGATGTGTTCCCGCCACGTTGGGTATTGGCCGACGATCAATGCCAACCCTATGGAGGGGTGAAGGGGAAGCCATTGACCGCCGCCCAGGGTGTACCGGCCGCTCCGATTCCGTTCCCCCCGGACTGCAGCGGGATCGGAATCGGAGCGACACTCGAGGAGGTTACCCAACACACACCCCCCAATCCATACCTACCAATTCTTTTGTTCCGAACAGCCAGTCTTGTATACGTAGAAGTCATTATCTTGTGCTGATTCCTAAAATACTCGCAATTGATGAAAAGCTCCCTGAATGTCCCCTTTATCCGAGCTCCAGTCCCGGTTGCATCGTAAGCTCACACTTTGGAGCCCAAACCCCGAAGTCTGAAGACCTGAGACGTCGTGCGGTTTTAGTAGGTTCGTGCCCGTCGTAACCTCCCCCGCTGGCCGGCGGGGGAGGTTACGACGAGGGGATACGAGGGGATTTTCGCACGGAAAAAAAAATGGGTCTACTCTCCTACTCCTTCCCATAATTTTGTTTAGTTCGTCCATCAATCAGCAGGTGTACCGGCTTGCGGGTGAGATTAGCTTGGGCACCGAACGTTTTGGTTTGGGCCTCATACACCCTTGGGCAATTAGAACCGAGTCAGGCGGGTGGGTACACAGCTACACTACCTAAATATGAATTCCGACTTTTTTTTCTCCATCCAATGGTTGCCTGTAAGAGATAGCCACAGTGCGATAAGGCCGCCAATTGTATACATATATACCATAATGTAATATTTGTATTACATTATGGTATATAGGTATTTAGGTAATAAAATTGTCGAACTTGAACTGCCACAGTGTGCACAGAATGCACACGATTGCACTTTCAGGTATAATATTTTATCTTTACTATGTTACTAGGTAATATTTATCTGTTACACTTATTAGTGATTTAACAGGCAAGCCACTTATCGGCTAATTGGCGCGAAAAGATATGAATGTACATTTCATATTAACTTATAATAAATTCTGTGTAAAAATTACAGTCAAAGAGAAATATGAATAATGATATTGTGGGTGTATGGGGTAAGATCTTCGGAACCCAAGCCAACTTCATCTGAAAACCGGTATACACGTGCTGATTAGCGAACGAGGTTATGGCGCAGGCGTTCTTCTCTTGGTTGGGGGATAAGACGGTATTCGCTTACGCAAAAGCGAAGATAAATTAATTCAAGAGAGTGTGAGAGTGCACCCCGGCCCCAAAGTACGAGCTTTTGATGCAATCGGAACTAACGCTGTAATGATAATTGCACTATGCAGTATGACTCTAGATTTCGGCTAGCTAGCATGGCTTTAATATTAGTTTTGGAACACGGATAAACCTAGTCAAATACATTATTTTATAGAAACATCAATACATACACTGAACGGGCATCAAACACATTATTTTTCGTGCGGAAATCCCTTCGGTTACCTCTCGCCGGCCAGCGGAGGTGGTTATGTCGGACTTGAAACAACTAAAACTGCACGCCGCCGTCTCGGGTCTTCAAACGCCGGGGTGTAATGGGGCCATAAGGCATTTCCCTCGGACCCCGGTTGACCCAAGGCCATCTCCGGATTAGGAACCACATTTCTAGAGATGCCTCTAAAAGTCTAAAACTAGTTAAATGTTTTGAAACAATAATAATATAAACTTTTGAAACAAATTGACATGCTGTACCGATGTCTATTATGTTGTAGTAGTACAACTTCATAATAACACTCAAAATAGTAATCCGATATTGAAAGGACAATTTATATGTTTAAAACTCTACTACCGGTAAACCCGATAAACTATCTCCGATTTGAGATGGCCTCCTTGAGTTTGGGAACCACGGTGTCCCCGTCTTGCCCCCGGAAAAAGGGTGAGCCCAAGGCGCCGCCGCCGGCCGGCCTGCTTCAACTAGCGCGACAGGCAACAACAACAAGACAATTTCGTCTCCTGAGCGTAAAGTTTCCGTCATTTAGAAGGCTGAATTAATTAGTATCAATGACGCCATACACATAAACAAAATGCCGTAATATCGCGCACAGTGAGCTGTTACGGAAATATTCTAAACTTATTTATTTTTGTTAGATTAATTTTCAGTTATGTATTGCATGTCATGGGCATCACGCCAATTCCATTTTAGGAATATGTTTACTTCTATTTATGAAGCTTCCTACTAGCTGTTGCAGCAGCCAACACCTGCTGATTAACGGACGAGGTCCTGACGCAAGCTTTGCTCTTAGGATTCTATAAAAAGAGCAGCAGGAAGCGAACCCTGAGCTCCGAGGTGAAAGCCTCGGATGCAACCAGGAATACCAACAAGATAATGATGTATATTAGTATGGATAAGCATAGAATAGTAAAGTTGACCATATAATGTAGTTATTTGCACATAAACATAGTCTCTTAATTTCAACACTTTTACTGCATGACATTTTGTACGCCTCTCGGCGGAACATAGTATGTACCTTTTTTTTTTGTTTTTTTTTTCGTGCGGAAATCCCTTCGGATACCCCCCCGCGTGCCAGCGGGGGCGGTTATGTCGGGCTTGAACCGACTAAAACCGCACGCCGTCTCGGGTCTACAGACGCCGGGGTGTAAGGTTGCCCATAGAGCATAACCCTCGCACCCCGACTGACCCTGGGCCATCTCCGGTTTCGAGATAGCCCCCTCGGGTTTGGGAACCACGGTGTCCCCGTCTTGCCCTGGTTTAGGGGAGGGGCGCTAGTCGCCCCACCGTCCCGGCCTGCAAATATATTATGTAAACAAGATCTTACCAACCACCTATGATCTCAAAATAAATAAATTTAATTGCATTGAATCCATAGGATAACAATAGGATATCATGTTACAATGAACTATATTTATTTAAGTTGTCCATAATAGAGGGTAAATCAAGTAAAGAAACAATACCTTACTGGAATATCCCACTTTGATATTTGAAATGTATAGGCAAAGGTGTATTAACACCATTATCAGCCATATTTGGTCAATTCTGTTTTTCAGTCCGACAGTATATAATTAACATCTTTGAATATACACCCGAAATAGTCATTAAAATCATTAATATATAAAGATAAAATATAATAATGATCAATCTCAACTATTTTATTCTTTAAGTTATTTTTTATTTAATTTATCACTTCCAAAGTGTATCAGAATTCATAAAATCTTATGACTTTAAATATCCGACATTTATAACACACTGTGCACTATGCAGTTTTTGGGCCAATATTCGTATTTAAACGACCAACCTAAAAAGATAACTAATTGTCAACATAATCTGTGCCTAATTAGTCACTTAAAAGCCTAAGCCATCTGTGGGGTACTGGTACCTAGTCGCACGTTTATTAAACATGAATCAAACAAATAAAGGATGAGCGATACAACAAGGAAAGACTCGGCCGCGGACTGCGACCTCTTTGCGTCGGAAGTTCTAATTTAAACAGTCCGCTCTTTGACGGCCATTGTCTCCGCACTACTGGACAATGTTTGTGTTTAACGCTGTGCATACGCGTAATTGCCTCATTTCAGACTGAATATTAGAATCTGCCTAGCGTCATGGTAACGAGTCTCATACTCGATTACTGGGTCGAGCAGAGTTATTATAAACATTTGCCTTATTCATACACTGTCCACAAATATAATATATTGTTGTCACCTTCTGTGATGTGCAATTCTGACATACGGTGGATACCTTTTTTTTTTTTTTTTTTTTCGTGCGGAAATCCCCTCGGATACCCCCCCGCCGGCCAGCGGGGGCGGTTATGTCGGGCTCGAACCGACTAAAACCGCACGCCGTCTCGGGTCTGCAGACGCCGGGGTGTAAGGTTGCCCATAGAGCATATCCCTCGCACCCCGACTGACCCTGGGCCATCTCCGGTTTCGAGATGGCCCCCTCGGGTTTGGGAACCACGGTGTCCCCGTCTTGCCCCGGTTTGGGGGAGGACCGTCCCGGCCTGCTTCTGCTGGGGTGACAGGCGGCCTCACCTGCCACCCCCAGGCCTGCGCTCATGGAGGACGGAGGTCGTTAAGCGACCTCCGGCGCCTGAGTTGCCTGCGACGCGCGGCGAGCAAGTTGCGGGCTCGGCGGACCGGGAGAGTTCTAAGTCTCTCCCGGGCGCGCTCCGCCACCTCCTTCGCGAGCATTACATGCTCGCAGAAGGAGGCGGCGGCGGCCCACGCGCTCGCGCTCCGCACCATTGCCGCAATCATGCTGCCGAGCGAGAGGACTCCCACCCCGATGGCTGCCACGAGGTCACGCCTCGGCGCCTCCCACGCCGGGCAGTCCGCCAGCGTGTGCAGCCCTGAGTCCTCGCTCGCGTCGCAGTGATGACACTCAGGCGTTGGCTCCTTCCTGATCCGATGCAGGTGGTCCCCGAAGCACCCCTTCCCTGAGATCACCTGCGTCAGTCGGTAGGAGAGGCTTCCGTGTCGCCTCTCCAGCCAATCCTCCATGATGGGCCTTACCGCCGCTATTGCGGCGACATACGGTGGATACCTACGTCGGAGTTGAACCGACTACCTCAGAAATATATAGAGTACAGGCACTGGCAGAAGACGTAGTGACCAAGATAGAAAAAGGGATGCTTAGATGGTTCGGTCATGTATGACCGAGGATGGATGAAAGGAGATTAACGAAGCAGATTTATGAGGCGAGGGCTACTGGGTAACCCGGTAAAGGTCGACCTAGGCGTACGTATGCCAATCAGATCGACGACGTTTTGAAGAAGGGCCAGGTCAGAAGTACCCGTAACCGGCGTGCATGTATGAAAACAATTATGAAAGTGGAAGAAGCGAAAGGCGTATGCCAAGATCGTAGCAAGTGGAAAGATGTTGTCTCTGCTTACCCCAATGGGGAAAAGGCGTGACTATATGTATGTATGTACGTATGTATGTATATCTAGTTACTCTCATTCAAAATTCAGTGAGTCACAATTATATTTAATTTTATATTTGATGTTTGTCTACCGCATCGAATCAGTACAATTAACTGGTCACTTTTCCATGAACTGTATGTTTAGTATTGGATGGAGAGCTATCCTAACCCTTACTTGCCTCTTACGATTCCTTCGGAAGGAGATAGAGGTCGTTCTGTATTCTATTTCAAAGGAATCCACGGGACGGTTACTTATTTACTCGTATTTTAACGTGGTTTTGAAATTAATGGCGTTACGCATACTGCCGATGTTGAAATTTGAAACACAGTGGACATAATGCTTTGAAGACAAACATTAAATAATTAATTTCAAAGGCGTATGGTTTTTAACAGGATCTGTAGGATTTCTAAAGGTCACTGAGTCCATGTTTAAACATATGACGGCCTCTGTGGCGTAGCAGTAGTGCATTCGACTGGTATGACAGGGGGCGCGGGTTCGATTCCCGCTCACTGCAAATATTTGTATGCATGAATATGTCTATTTGCATTGGTCTGGGTATTTCTATGTATAATATGTATGTATTTACAAACAAAAAAGGTATATAAGTATGTTTATCCGAATTCTGGAAGCCATAACACAAGCTAGATAAACTATGCTTACTTTGGGTCTAGAAAGCGCTGTGTAGAATGTACAATATTCATTATTAATTATTTTATTTATTTATTTATATCCCAGTTCTGAGCACGGGCCATCTCTTAGTATCGAAAGGTATCAGGCCATAGTTTACCATGGTCTAGGGCTGATCTGCATAAACCTTCTAAAAATTCTAGAAATCTCTGACAAAGTTTCCACGCATGCTTTCATTATCCGGACTGACTGGCAATTAGGTAGATTTCGATGAAATCGATCTACCTTTTTTTTTTTTTTTTTTTTTTTTTTTTTTATCGTGCGGAAATCCCTTCGGATACCCCCCCGCTGGCCAGCGGGGGCGGTTATGTCGGGCTTGCACCGACTAAAACCGCACGCCGTCTCGGGTCTTCAGACGCCGGGGTGTAAGGTTACCCATAGAGCATATCCCTCGCACCCCGGCTGACCCTGGGCCATCTCACCACTAACAGCATCGCTCATCCTGTCTTGCATGCAGCATGCAGCATGCTTTCATTATCCGGACTGACTGGCAATTAGGTAGATTTCGATGAAATCGATCTACCTATTGGTTTCTTGACTACTGTCGAATTTTAAAAAAAAATTCTTCATAGGAGGTCTAGTTATGACCCCCTGAGTCCGAAATGACCACTGGTCAAAAAGTTTATATATATATAATATATGCATGTACCACCACTTCCCAAAATTTGCGGCACTCTCACGGTCGCATTTTTGCCCCGATCGCTTTCAAACTGCGGTCAAAAATTGCTTGGGTGTAAACTTAGTTTAAGTTCGTGAATTGGTGGAATCCGGCCTAAGGAGACGGTAGGGCCTCACTTTTTGTGAAATCAGTTTTTCCTCAAAATTTCACGTTCCATGAAAGATATTCGAACCGTTCTAATTTTATCCTATAGTATACATGAATACCAACAACTTTTAATTTTAAACCTATAAGATTAAAACTTTAACTAAAAGTGGAGGGGGGGGAAACCAAAATTTTTCGGGAAAAAAATCACAACTTCTAACCGATGAACATTCTTGCTGTCGGAAACATTTTTAATCGATAGGCCATTTTTAAGTCTAAAATAAATGTCTGAAAGCTTTTCGATAAAAGTTACCGTTTTCGAGAAAAAAAAATTAAACGGTTTAAAGTCCGTAGTTCTCTATATAAAATAATATTAATTGCTTCACGAAATCTACCTGTGCGTTCCCCCTGCGGGAACGGTTTTTTTTTCTACAAATCCTAGCTATTGTTGCTTTGACCGCTCTTCGAGTTGCTCTGCCCACGGTTGGTTGCTCAATATGCACATGAACTTTGAAAAATCGAGAGGTTCAAAGATGACCAAGGTTTTCAAAGCTGATCATGTGGGATACGCGACAAAATTGAATTGACGTAGACAAGAAGGATATCAGGAGCTTTCACGTGAAACGTTAATATTCTTATGCTATCTAAACTAATGTGATCATGAGAAAAACAAAATATAATGAATCGATTGAAAACTGAGACTGAATTAAGATTGAAATTAAGCAAAATTGCTCCAAGAATCAACTTAATTTGCGCCTCAAAAAAAAATTAATTTTCGAATTTCTTGAAAGTCTAATGAAGAGCTATAAGTTTGAAAAACTCTGGTCTGGACTGTCAATGCTTCGAGTGCTCTCGAGTTTAAGATCATTATTAGTCTCGGAGCATTGGGTAGTTTGGGTTGACCCGACCATTTTAAATTCTATAAAAACTGCATTCACTTCAACGCTGCGTGTACTTGAAACGTTTACGTGTGTGAAGGAAACTGTGCTATTTCTTAAGTTAATGGCATTTATGTAATCTTTGACCGCGGCCAATTTATTCATTCCTAATACATTTACTCCATGCTTATAATAAATGCGACTGTGTGTCTGTATATTTGTTATGTAATATAAAACTGACCAACTGAGGCACAGCGTGATAAGGGGACGTTGCAAGGAGGTAGCCCAGGGAGAGTAACCTTTTAAAACCTATTAAAAAAACTTGCCAAACCTAATTGAATCTAGATAAAAATGTTTACCCGAACACATTCCCCCACACCCCACAGGATGGATATTAGTACTGACGTACTCGAAATGAACTCTCTCGTGTGAGTGAGAATCGACAACGTATTATTTAAATTACAGAATAGCAATAACTGGAAAACTGGAACTTATTGAACCAGGAGCAGCCCGGTGCTACAATAGTAGGTCTCTAGGCCATAGAATTACGACATACAGATAACTATTTACTTCAATCAGGTTAAAAGTAAGTGGAATGGTCAGCTTATATGGTAGTATTCAGCTTTATTTGGCATGATTACACTATAATTAGCATTATAAATCTACTGGCTAACTACTTTGGTGTATAATTAGTTTTTTTTTAAATTGTATACTCTTGACTACTGTCACAACGTGCGTAGGTGCAATGATAGAGAACTCGTGAAATCGTAAAATTAGAATTATTAGAACCGAAGTAATATTATCAATTTATGTCAGGAAATGTATATTTTTATAAACTCTCAGACTAAGGTTAAATTAATTGCGTTTTACTAACTTATTGCGTCTGTTCTGTTCACTATGTTTTTCTTTCCCGTATAATAGATATAATAATATCGCCATCATAGCCGTTACAGTCGCGTGCTAATTTACCATTTATCCGGTCCTTTTTCTGACTGCTACTGACATTTTACTACCAGATAAACCCAATAACACTTTGATTCCTGAATCTAGCATCAAATCCCAGATCTCATGTACAGCAGTGGAAATCGAAGCGAATTTCATCGAGATCAGTTCAGCCGTTTTGGTATGATTGATTAACAAACATCCATTCATCCATCTAAATTTACGCATTTTATAATAGCAATAAGATTAACCATTTGCATGTCGGAGATGTAAACCCAGTAGCACTTTCACCTGCCTAAAATAGATTAACACTATAAGCAAAATATTCACTTCACAACAACAAAGGAATAATACAAAACTCACTAGAGCAATAAAATAATGATACAATAGACACACCTACGTGACTAATTAGAACCCAAAGTGCCGGCAATAATTCGATTATAACGTTAGCGCCACATGTAATGGACACGTTTCACTTTAACATAAAGAATACGCAACTTTTTTAGATAACCACGACAGCCTCTACGCGGCCTCCAGCGGCCGCTACGCAGGAGGCGCGGTTCGATCCCCGCTCAGTGCAAATATTTGTATGCATGAATATGAGTATTTGCATTGGTCTGGTCGTGCCTCAGAGAGCACGTTAAGATGTCGGTTCCGGTTGCCATACGAATATGTATGACAGTCGTTATAGGGGAAATGGGTGAAATGGCCCCACATAGAAGGGCTGATCACCCGTCTGGTCAAACGGCGTCCCCACTGGCAGTATAGATAACCACGACACTACCTACATAAGCCTAGTGCCATCTAGCAAAAACAAGTCGACGCCCCCTGTGTTACACACATCCAAAGGCCACGGTAACCGATTCTCATCAGGTTGGCTCATAAAAAAGCGAACCGGGGCTCCTTGATGGAAGCTTCGGGTGTAACCGGGACACACACTAGGATGATGACTTATCAAAGAGAAAGGATAGAAAATGATCAGTGTGGTTTTGATTAAATTATTCATTAGAAAATCGGCATGTCTATGCCTTAATAGTCTATGCCACTTATAAACAAGTAGGCTTTAAATCAAGAATTCGGTTACACATATCACCTAAATGTCGTATCGCAAATCATATTCACTCTAATTCACGCGAATTTAAAAAGTACGCTATGAATGTTCTACACTTAACCCTGAGAACTCGGTTATTGATACTAAATCGTATTTTTAGTGTCTTAATTCATACCCAAGAAGTGTGAGGTGTATCGGAACATTCGAAGTAAATAAGAAGTAAAAAGAAAAGATCAATTTATAATATTCGCACCGTAAAATGTGTCAATGTAGCTGGCAACATTTTGGAATATTTTCACCAATAATTTTAAAGTAGACGGGCAAATATTCGTTGGGAATTAATAGGCAGTCAAGGAAACTCGCGCTTCATTTAAATTGTGGTAATTGTCGCGTGGTCTGAGTGTGATATGATATGTTTTCGGATTAATCTGTTAAACGAATAAAAATATCAACACCCGCATTTTTTTTCGACATGTCATTTGCCTACTATATATCGTTTTTTAGTTTATTTTAGTACCTACTATGATAATACAGACGTTTAAAATTAGAATAATAATTATATCAGTCAACTCGTAAAAATATGTGGGTCTATGACAATACATCCATGAATATTTTTTTGGTTCGAGATAATTCTTGTCATGAATAATTTTGTATCTAAATCTTTTTGGTCAGATTTTAAGAATAATGTATATCTTGTTGATATTATATTACTCTAGTACTTACTTGAAAAATTGCATTCTTCAATGAAAAATTACTATTTTTACAGAAAATTCCCGAAGGTGTATAACCGCATTTCGGCAACCATATTTTGTGGTCCCGCTACTCATGCGACCCAGTAGATGGCGCTACTTTCGGGCTGTAGGTTTTTTTTTTCGAATATATGCCCTCTAATTTGGTTCACTAGCGTTCGTTTGCCATCATTCTCTTGGTGTATACCCGGCATTATGAATTTACTTACCGCAGTAAGCTAAGGTACACATGCATACGAGTAGAGTAAGTTTTACTATGTAAGGTTTCAGTGTGCAATCTAGGTTAATCAGTTTTGTAAGACACTGTGTTAGGCCTCACATCTTATTGTAGACTAGTAGTGCCCGCGACTTCGCTTGCGTGGACTTAGATCTAATTTTTTATGTAAGCCCTTTTTCTTCTAGCGGAACCCTGATATTTCTTCTACAGTTAAAGTAGGTAACCTAAGTTACACCTAAGTATGAAGAGGCTTTGGACGTTATTAGATTACTCTTATTTCTAATGATTGAATGCAAACTGTTTTAACATAATTGAATACCACGATTGAATTACCACGAAATTTTAGCGGGCAGGCTCAACGCCAAATTACGTGGTAATTATTTAAAGTAGTTGTTTGTATATTGACCGCGGTAGCCTAGTGGTATGGGTAAAGGACTGCTGAGACGAGGTCTCGGGTTCGATCCCAGGTATTACCATGGCACACACCAATGACATTTCGATGCTTTCCGAAGTTATGTTTGTATTTATCGCAGGTTTATAAGTGACCAGTTAATGGCAATAGGCTCGCCACCTATTACATTGGGACCTAAACATAAACTGGCGAAATGTGGGTGCTAGCACCTCTGCCTACCCCTTCGGGGATATAGGCGTGAGTTTATGTTATGTTATGTTATGTTTGTATTTACGATATTATACATAAAAGAAAGTCAGAAAAACCAAACGAATAAAATCCGCGAAACATCTACCCCACACGTCAATAAATTTTTTTAAAAAACCGGCCGCCAATGTGCAAAAATTTTAGTAATACGAGAGTAAATGTTGCCATTAAATCAATAAACAAATCTATTCTGACATCTACAGATTTCAACGATGACGTTAGTAGGTTTGATTTTAAGGAGCAGTATGCATTATTTCGCACGGTTACTTTCTTTTTTTTGGTCGATCAAAAACTACGCTCTAAAATTGATCTAGCGCTATATGATTGAATGTGTAGGTTATCGACTAATTTATCGATTTAGTAACAATAATAGCTTTTCTAGTAGGTATTATAGTTTAATTATTTCACACTATTTGGAATGAACATAAAATTTGTCAATTATGATCGATAGTCTCATCAAGTCGGACGTAACAAAATAAAGGGCAAAAGGTTTAGATTTTGGTTTTTTTCATATTTAGGACACGACAATTTGACTTCACCTCGCCTGATGGTAAGCTGAAGGTAAAGTCTCAGGAAAGAGGGTCACCATTACATACACGTACCATGTTAACAATGGTAGCACTCAGCTTGACGGCCTCATCAGAAGAGGATTGTCGTCGCAGCACCGCGTGACACCCACCGGTGCCACTAGTGCTGCGACCACAATCCCGCTGCCCGGCTATGGATCCGAAAATGTGATTGAAAATCAAAATTAGTTTTGACTTGACGTACGTTGAATCACCGTGAAATGTACCGTGAAATCACCTGGAATTACCCAATCCTATCTAATAGATAATCATAATATGGCACTCTTTGCTGGTATAACTTTGCTCATCCAACCAATAATAGGGACTAACAAATTTTCTTGTTAATGGTCAAGTTCGCTAGCCAAACTTATATTTGAGCAACTAATCTAACAAAAATGTATTGCCATGCTAGTTGGCGAAATGTGAGTGTTAATAATGATAAATAAATAAAAATGTCTAACAATTGATTAAAAATTCCTTAATAGACCATTCCATAGTCTATAAAACAATGGTATTGTGCATGCGGAATTATTGTCATTTGAATCGCAATTTAATAAAAAAACACATATTTCACTGTCATTCTTTACATAAAGATGTCGTGACCTCATAGGAGTTTGACAATAACAGTTTGTTAGAAGCGAAGGTCGAGTGCAGTCGTTCTAATAATTACTCAGTATTGACGGAATTTATAAACAAAAGAACGCATTCATTACTAAACGATGACGTAGCCAGCATGTGTTAGTTTTAATTAGATTTGAGATTGATTCTACATTTAGATTTTATATGGTGACGTGTTACAATATAATTTAGTGACGTCACAATTGCTATTAATAACACTTGTACATATAGGTAATCGTGAAAGATTTCATTGTACAATTCTTCTCTTTAGAAAATACAATATAAGATGAGATAATAGTAGGTCCATAGCATTAGTTTGCATAGAATGGTGCGTTCCTGGTTTCGACTTGCGGGTCGCGCAAAGTGTTACTGGGTTGTCTGTTAGGACATTCTCAGTACCGGCCTCTTATTACGCGAGACCCACACCATAGTTAGCAAAATTTTGGCGCTAATACATCTCTGTTTACCCCCTTGGTAGGGACCTGCGATCTACACATGAGTATATTATAAAAATGTGACGTGAAATTTTGTTTGAATGATATGAACGGAATCTATGAAATGTTGACCTGATGACTGACATGACGATGACAGGCAGTCGAGTCTATGAGCCGATCAGTATCTGGCACGTGCTTTTCAAATCGGCCAGTGTTTACTCTCCTCCAAAAGAGTGTTGGTGCACAGTAATTCTGATATGACGTGATGTCCAGTGGTTTTAGTACGTTCCTCATCGATTGAAACTCTTCATCGTGCCGTTGACCTTTTTATAATATATATTCTAATGAAAAAAAAAACTACACTCAAACTGCGAACTAAAACTAAACAACACTAACATACCAATACCGTCGTACTATTCACAACATTCACCGAATTCGTACAAAAACTAGTCATGGCCAGTTATTTATTTCATGAAAGATTAAGAAAAAATTCGTCGAAAAAGTCTCAAATGACCACTGTGCAGTCACCGTGACTGCTCTTGTTAGATACTAGTGTGTTAAATGGGACGATAAAAATTGAAATAATAATTCATACGGTGATCAAAGACGTAAAAATAATGATCGTTTAAAATACTCGAGAAGCCAAACAAACATTCTACAGCTGATTTTAATGGTGCTGGCAGCCATGGTGCGATTTATTTTTACTGACTTCACCTGTTCAAGGATTTATTTTGACCTTTTCTATGATAAATAAATATGTTGAATAATAAGGACCGCTTTTAATGCTGTGAGATGAATCTATAGCTTACCGGAATTAGCGGTAGATGGGACCGATAACAGTGTAACTCGAATTCACGTAAGTCGGCGTACTATTTAGCATAACTTTAGTTGGGACCAGAATTTCAAGTAAATATTATGTAGAAGGCCTCATCATATTAATCTAACAAACGTATACGACGAGTTGAATTTTTCTCCTTGTCACACCAAATTGCCACGTAGCAAGCCAATAACTTTTTCTTCCTTTTTTAAATGCGCTTTTCATAGAAGTCTCTAAAATTTGTAACCCCTTTTCAATTCGACTGTAGTCAAGTTGCCAAGTTAGCAGCCATCATTTGATTTACCGATTCAACTGGGTTTAACGAATACCATTGTGATGAAAACAGCGTATGTTCGAATTCGCGTAAAACGAGGCAGTTCGACTGCCTCGTTTTACGCGAATAAGTAACGAGGCTGGGTACTGAAGTTAACTACAAATACGCAACTAAAACCAAACGTGATTATTATTTTACTATTATTGCACGTCAACATCATTTTTTTTACAATGGTAAAATGGTGATCGCCCTTTGGACGGCCTCGAGTTGGCCTCAACAGATACTTTTCGAAGGGATTGTAGAAGAACGAAACACGTGTGAGGAGAGGTGTAAAGAAATGAGGTGATGAATGGATAAGTTCGAGATGTAATTGTTTGCCCCGAATAAAGGTCACACAGTCTTGCACGTGTTATTCTGGGTAAGGGTGGATTTAATTGAAAGAGTTCATCAGAACACATACCATGGCAAAGGCGGTACAATTTACGTTAACCTTTGTGCCATCGTCAAATGATATTTATACCTAGCTATTAGGCACGTACTTATTACCTTTTAGAGATCTTGAAAACAGGTTAAACAGCAAGTTCGGATTACTTTAACCAAAGCTTTTTAACTATTATATCTGAGACGGCGTCACGTCTTATATTTATTGTTGAAACGTATACTCCCTAGACGCTTCCTCATTCCTATTTAGTATCTGAAAGGTATGTTCAAGGTGAAACTAAAAAACTACAATAAAAACGGCGGCAAAGATAGCGATTATCTATGACTTCGTAAGTGAAATTGCATTGTAACTCTATACCTACTAAAAACATAGAACCTCTTTTTTTTGAAGTCGCTTAATAAACACAGTCAGCAAGTAACCAAAAGTAGGGCCAAAATAAATATAGAAATTACTTTTAATTAAATTATTTTTCTAAAGATTTAGTTCGGAAAAAGGTTCTCTTTTTCCGATCTAAATCTTTAGATCTAGATCGGAATCTATAACGGGACTTGAACCCGCGACCAGTCCCTTACAGGGGGAATGCTCTGACCAGCTGAGCTATCTAGACACGTCCCAGATATTCGAAATTCTCCGATATATTGTATACGTCTTAAGGCTTCTCTTATTCCGATCTAAATCTTTAGAAAAAGTAAGCATATTTTTTCTCAGAAAAAGGTTCAGGTCTCAGGTTTATAAGCGAAGCAATAACAATTATTGAACCCTACGGTGACGCTACAATCGGGTTACGAAGTTGATCGCGTTTTTACGAATGCGAAGTTGGGCAAAAATCTGTAACAGAATATGTTAACTGTGGTGCTACAAAAATAAGTTAACACAATTTCTTTACATGTTACTATTCAAAATCCAGAATGATAGGTGCTTTATGTCGTCGTAAAATGACATTTTATGTTGTAGAATAAACAAAAACGGTGTAAAACCTTTTTATGTCCGAGGGAGGGGCCAGCCTTGGCGGATTGTTCCTGACAGCCGTGTGAAGACAGACAACCGTGATATTTAATTAAAATTAATGTATGTGTAAATGTGGATTTATGAAATAAAATGTGTGTGTCCATACACACACACATTTTATTTGATGATGATGATGATTGAATGTTGACCTCTTTTGTTGTGTTTGGTAGAAGTTTAACCACAGACAATCAAAACACTGAAAAACCACATAAACGAAATTCATCTACTGTGCCTATCACGCGAGTGAATTCAAGGAATTTAAAATAAATAGGTAGCTGAGCAAGCAGGGGTGTGTGTTGGGTAACCTCCTCGAGTGTCGCTCCGACCGGCCGGTACACCCTGGGCGGCGGTCAATGGCTTCCCCTTCACCCCTTCATAGGGTTGGCATTGATCGTCGGCCAATACCCAACGTGGCGGGAACACATCGCTCTCCGTACTCCTCTGCTTTCAGAGGAGACAGGATGAGCGATGCTGTTAGTGGTGAGATGGCCCAGGGTCAGCCGGGGTGCGAGGGATATGCTCTATGGGTAACCTTACACCCCGGCGTCTGAAGACCCGAGACGGCGTGCGGTTTTAGTCGGTGCAAGCCCGACATAACCGCCCCCGCTAGCCGGCGGGGGGGTATCCGAAGGGATTTCCGCACGATAAAAAAAAAAAAAAAAAAAAAAGGTAGCTGAGCAAGCAAATTCCAGTGGCAACAACATAGGTAAATAAATGTGCTTGAGCTCGCCTAGGTCAAGCCGGACTATTACGGTTGAGAAAGTCATTCTATTATTTAATCTTGAAATTACAATATGAAAATAAAATAAGCATTTGAATGTTATTTTCTGAGCGTTTTCAAAATTAATTTAGAATATTTCCAAACCATGAATAAAAAAAACTAAGTTTAACCCATGAATCTAAATTCTTTTAGGGTATTTTAGGTCGTTTTTTTTTGCTGGTCCTTCAATATTCTAAATTGATACCATGTTTGAAATAAATTCATAAATGTATCTCTTATAGATGATTGTTCAAGGTACATTATAATTAAACCTGATTTTGTCATTTCCCAAAATAATGAAATTAACCTTATGGATCGTCTCGTCATTTTTACGAGCGTGACAACGTCGGACGGCGATAGACGGCGTAGATAGCGTGTAATTGCAAGTATAATATATCTCGGCTTATAAATTCAAATAAAATTAAACAAAGTATTTATTTACGTTTTTATAAATACGCTTTTATTAGGTACACCTTTAACTGCCGGGACGGTGGGGCGACTAGAGCCCCTCCCCCAAACCGGGGCAAGACGGGGACATCGTGGTTCCCAAACCCGAGGGGGCCATCTCGAAACCGGAGATGGCCCAGGGTCAGTCGGGGTGCGAGGGATATGCTCTATGGGCAGCCTTACACCCCGGCGTCTGAAGGCCCGAGACGGCGTGCGGTTTTAGGCGGTTCAAGCCCGACATAACTGCCCCCGCTGGCCGACGGTGGGTATCCTAAGGGATTACCGCACGAGAAAAAAAAAAGTACACCTTTAACTATGTGTGTAACAAAAGTGTCAGATGAATTAGGTTTAAGTACCGCTGCCACTGATTTCAGCAAATTATAATACAACGGTAACCTTTCCGCTCCCCGTAGCAGTCCCACAAAGCGATTAAGTAATATGATACGACTGATATCTATCCGACAGTAAACATATTGCCCATGAAAAAGTGTTCCGTTCACGGCTATAGGAGTTACCTATAACGTAGGTCAGAAAAAGATAATTAAAGAAAGGTGAACGTTAAATGTTATAACATACCTCTGCCTACATAAAGGTGTGAGTGACATACGTAGATAGTATCTAGCGGTCGAAAAACGAGGTACTTTTAAATCACACTGCGACTTAGAACTTGTTAGCGATATGCAAATATAAAGTGAAACCTTATAAATTAGTAAGCAAGCCGTGACATGTTGCTGATAATTTGTTACGTACAATACTGTTTAGACTAGTATCGGTTGCACTGTTATTTTATAGCTTGTGTGATATACCTATCTTTCTTATCGTTACTGAGGAGGGCTTGGCCACACACGCCATGGTCACAAAATTTATAAGTACAGAAGAGTGAATTTATAATTATAACGTGTAAAAATGCATGCACACTGTTTGTGGGTAGTGTTTTCTTTCTTTTTTTTTACGTGTGGAAACCCCCACGGGCCTCACCCCATCGGTGCCAACGATGGGATGGGAGTTTCGGAATCGGACCGACTAAAACCACACGGTGTCCTCTACCGGGCAACTCGGATAAGCCCTCGAAAGGATACCGGTGGACATTGGCCGCCATCGCGGCCTCGCCTATGGGGTCGGGTTTTATCCCGCGTCGCGTCGGAGAGTTGGCAGGCGTGTGAGGACACACACGACACGCCTCCATTTTGGCCTGCTTCTGTAAGGACAGCGAGTCGGCCAACTGCCGTCCTCAGGCCCCAACTCCATGTGGGTAGTGTGATGAAAAAAATGTTTCGTTTAGTTTTGCATAAATCCTATGCGAAATAAACCAAAATACTTATTTTGCTAATATCATACTACGTCTCACTACAGAGCGGAATTCAAAATTAAAGTAGGTGAAGCAGCGGACCATTGCTAGTGCTTCAACTATAAATTCTTGTTTTTTGTTATAGCACTCGACGAAAGATTGACTGACAGGAAGCAGAATGGAGATTGATCAGCGTTCTTAACGAAGGTGCCAATGATATCACTGTAAACAAAAGTTAACGTTTCAATAATATAACAAGCTCACGCTTCTCTCATTGATGACTATGAGTAAGCAGAGAGGTATTAAAAAATTGGTCAAGTGCGCGTCGGGTTCACGGACAGCGGGTTCCGTATAAAACTGGATTGTGGGACGAATTTAATGTTGTGTCTGCGTTAATTTGTGAAGTTTGATTTTTTCAACAGCTTCAAGACATTATAGACCTGAGTATTAAATATGTATTAATTTCAACTTGATACTTCCACGTGACAGACATACAGTTTTTTTTTGTTATGTGGGTTGTATGTGTGTTTTTGATTTTGATTGCATTGACCTAGAAGTTTTATTTTTCACAGCTTCAAGGCGTTGCAGACCTGAGTATTTGGTATGAATTTCAACGTAATGCCTAACGTATTCCGTATTCCTGAGAAAAAGGTCTTGACAAACAGACGGACAACGAAGTAGTCCTTTAAGAGTTTCGTTTTTTTTACGTACGGAACCCAGAATAATGGGGAACAATACTTTTTATAACGCGAAGGACGGTGTTTTACTGAAATGGTATCCATTTGAAATATGTGCCTGATGAACCGAGTTGTGACGTTCGTCGAAACCGAGTTTTGTAACATAGTTTTGCTTTTATTATCATAGACACGAATACAAATAATACAATAATTTCATTTTACCTTATTACTACTAAGATTATTACAGCATTTCATTAAAGTACAAAACAGTCGTATTATAGTTTATAATAACTAATAACTTATAGTTAATAATAACTAGTTTTAATGGAATTATATACATTGACCGATAGTTACAATCAAAAACTGAGGTTAACTTTAAATAACTTGAAAAATAAATACCACGATCACACCCAAGTATTACATTATTTATTCTGTGGTATTAGAAAAAGAGATATAATTACTTACTTTTTTAGAAATTCACTGGAATTAGAATTAAAATAAACCCTTTGATTTTGCTGATCACTATCAGTCGAATAAATCAACTTTTTTTAAAAAGATGGCGCGTAACCGAAAAATGTGACGGTATTTTTTTTCCAACGCCGATAAAGAAGTCTCACTTCAAAAATATTCATCAGGTGATTTTTTTTTCTGGAGTATTGATAAATTTTGGTTTTTAGTGTACACAGGCAATATGATTGAGGCGATTCTGTAACGCATTATTTATAGGAGAACGTTTATTGTTAACCATCAAAAACATTCTGTAAATATTTGTAATACTGATTATTTGTTTAGGAATTTCCAACAAAACCAATGTATTTGGCAGATAAATCAATTTTAAGTTTTGATTGATCAGCAGACGGGAATATCCGTAAAATTTTTGTTATGAACCTAGTGAATGAATATGTTGTATTAATGAGGATATGACATAATGTAGAATGTACAATGATCTTATCTTACAGGAATAGTGACATTAAGGCTGGGGTTCGCCAATAATAGGGACCGCGATTAAGGCAAATTATACAGCGTTAGCACATTTAACATGAGTAAAATGTAGAAAAATTAACGGATTTTTTCTAGTGAAATCAGCCTAAGAACGCCCTGATGTTAAAAACGTGAGCGATGACGTAGACGGACGTCGAGAAATCAAATTTGGGCCTTTTTGCCGTAAATGCCATTTTTAATCATATAATGTAATACTAAACTGAATAAACTTACATAAATATCTAAGATAACAAGCGGACCTTTTTTTTAGCGTGTGGAAACCCCCACGGGCTTCCCCCCATCGGTGCCGACGATGGGGTGGGTGTGTCGGAATCGGACCGACTAAAACCACACGGTGTCCTCCCCAAGTTTCCATTGCCGGGCACCCAATATAATGGTTTTCATATATGCTCGCCGGTTGCGGGTACTCTTAACTAGGCCTCCTCGATCTGATAACATACGTTGTACGCCTAGGTCGAACCATACAGGGTTGCCTGTTCACCCTCGCCTCATAAATCTATTTCGGCGTTTTATACATAGAGTTATAGCTAAAAATTGATGTCAGCATGTAGGAAGTATATTCTAACTTCATACTATTCATGAAGATTTTGTTAAAATAAAATCTAAGGAGTCACTGCTAATGAGATTCTCGACTCCCAAGGTAAAATGATGACGAATGTGATATTAATAACGGAAGTGTTACACTGCAAACGAAGACCCTCACGCCTGCCGGTCTTTATAGCTAATGTTACGTTACGTTAACGATGTATGGAGACACCAAGATCTTCGGAAGATGGTGAAGACTCTTTCGTTCCTAAGTCGCCTTCGAAGTTTCGTATGTATATTGACATTGTACTAGTTGATGGACAAAGTGAGAATCTACTAGTGGAAACACTTCGAAGCGAACCTTCGAAAGTCCGAAATGGGAGTGACATTATTTGTTGACATGTCACGTGTAACAAATAATGTCACTCACAGACATTTCGAACTTTTGAAGGGTTCGCTTCGAACACATTCCACTAGGTAGTAGAATTTCACTTTGTCTATTGGCCCAGAATAATTGTGACTGTCGAGAATGTCGTCAGAACTCACTTATTTTTACAAGAGCAAAATGTATGGGATAAAGTAGTGTGGGTTACCTTGAGTGTATGCATATTTGCTAGCTTATCCCGGCGGCCATTTGTCAGTAATCAGGAGCTAAAAGCAGGTAAAAATACTAAGCAGCTCACTGTACCTTTATTTTTTTTTTTTTTTTTTTTTTTTCGTGCGGAAATCCCTTCGGATACCCCCCCGCGTGCCAGCGGGGGCGGTTATGTCGGGCTTGAACCGACTAAAACCGCACGCCGTCTCGGGTCTACAGACGCCACACTACTTTATCCCATACCTGTTTTTTTTTTTTTTATCATGCAGAAGTAAATATTTGTAGTGTCTTGTAAACAATTTCATCATTGATTCGTCCGGTATTCGATATTTGAGATCATCATTGTTTATGACATCACTTACAATATTATTCTTTAATTATAACAGCAGTGTTGTTTGATACAAATAGTGACGCGCCAGATTGTGACAAAACAAACGATTTTCGTGCTTGTCAATCGATTGTATGCAACTCTTGATCGAATATAATTTAACACAAAGTCATTGTAAAACATTGTTATATTATTTTCTTTTCTTTGACATTCAATTGAGTTGTCATTTCAATATCAATCAGCTTTAAAATATTCAGATAGACGACTATTTATGTGCATAGGGAATGCCACATAAATACATATATTAAAGTACCTACAGTCAACGAAACACCAAAATATTTACAAACCTTTTTATATAAGAATGCATGAACCAATAGTGAATGCCTCAGTCCTTTATAATCCCTAAAGGACAAAGTTTATGAAAGGGTTAAGAGCTAAGGTGATCAATAGATTAGAATTTGTTACGCGATTTCTGTCGTTGACTGTACATACTTGAATTATAGATTACTAGAGAGCCGGCGTTTTTTGACTGCAACTATATTACTATCCCGCAAGGGATATGCCAGTCTACTGCCTTCAACTAGGTACTTTGGCAAAGACTGTATCTTTAACATGAGTGGGCGGGTTGGAACTACGATCCTATAAATTCCGCAGCCATCTAAAGAGCGAATAGAACAACATAACCCCTTACATCAGGGTGCACTTACGGCGCCATATAAGTGCATTACAACTACAATCGCCATAACGTATATTTGTATAACAAATGAATTTGTTCTCAGAACAATTTGCTTTGACGCCAATTAGTTAGAGAAACTAAACATAATTGCGTGGCGTGTTTACTTTTGAAGTTTACGCTGTTGGTTCCTAGTTGCATTTGTATAGTTACAACAAAACAGTGAAGCCATAGACTGGCTGGTGGTCGCAGCTACACTATAAAGTCAGTAAAAAGTTTAAGTAACCATAAATAAATTGGCGCCAAAACGTTTAGCTGTCTACGCGCCGCAGTTTTTTTTTATAATAAAGATAAATATTGAAATTTGGACGCAACCAGGAATTCCCGGATGGATGGAGGAGGATGATGACTAAATCGTTCGCTAAATTTTCGCCAGTCTTGATATAAATAATGCAAAGCTTGATAATGTTAATTTTCAATTTAAAAAATCCGTTCCCGCAGGGGGAACGCACAGGTAGATTTCGTGAAGCAATTAATATTATTTTATATAGAGAACTACGAACTTACACACACAAGTAAATACAGTAACATTTTTAACATGTTTAATTTTTTTTTCTCGAAAACGGTAAATTTTCCGACAGCAAGAATGTTCACCGGTTAGAATTTTAGGAAGGAATTTTACCGGTAGGAATTTTGGTTTTCCCCCCCTCCACTTTTAGTTAAAGTTTTAATCTTATAGGTTTATAATTAAAAGTTGTTGGTATTCATTATTGACCGCAGTTTGAAAGCGATCGGGACAAAAATGCGACCGTGAGAGTGCCGCAAATTTTGGGAAGTGGAACCATACATACATATATACTATACATATATATATATATATATATATATATATATATATATATATATATATATATATATATATATATATAAACTTTTTGACCAGTGGTCATTTCGGACTCAGGGGGTCATAACTAGACCTCCTATGATAAAATTCGACAGTAGTCAAGAAACCAATAGGTAGATAGATCGATTTCATCGAAATCTACCTAATTTTACAGTCATTACTTAAGTCTAGTTACAAGATTAACTTTGTTTTCTACTGTGGCTTATACAGTCTTTGAAGTTCATTAATTCTGCTTGTAAAGAAACTACAAGAATTTCAATAATTCCTTGCGACTCATACAGGAATTTGGTTTGTTTTTTTAACAAATACAGACGTTGAGTCACTTTCGAGGAGGTATGACTCAACCTGCCACCGAACACGGTTGTTTTACAACTAAAATGGCTTAAAGCAAACCTAGTAAGTACAGTGTGAGAATTACGAAAATGGCCAGAGTTCACAGAATATAGTAATAGTTTCTTGTTCATCTAAGTGCCAATCCTAGTTGCATCCAAAGCTTACACTTAGCAGCAAGGGGTTCGATCTCCTATGCCTCCTCCTTTTATTGGATTGTTTTGGCGTTTGTGGGAGCGACTGCCTTCTGAGGGGAATACCTGCACCAGAGTCTCGTCCGTCAATCAGCAGGTGTACCGGCTGCAGATTGGCTTCGGCCCGAAGGTCTGGGCGGGGCCCTATACACCCAGATGCTATCAATTATAAAATGGTAGTCCTTAATTTTACATCCTTAAAAGAACTAATAACTAATACTAGCAATATCTGTCCCTTGCGGTGCAGCGCTGGGGGAGAGAGTTGGAGCTACACACTGTGATTAGCTTCATCACTCTCCCTCTGCTCCGCTGCCCAAAACTGAATTATTAGCCCGCAGTCGCGGTTAGCCCGCAGTACTCAGTAGGCACTCAACTCGACCAATAAATGTATAATTAGCGAGTAAATAAATCAAGATATAATAAATGTATGGTAAACCATCCATTTTCAAAGACATTAAGTGCACACGTGCAAGTATAAATGGCCTGTGAGATGTGCAACAACATCTGATATTTCTCGGCATGGTACTACCTAGTGCCAAGTTTACTAACTAATAGAGCTTCCCAACGCCACAGATTAGATAATTGTTACTTCGAATGAGGTGTGAGATGCCTGCCCCCGTACCAATCTCGTACCTTATGTACGGAATTGGTACGGGGGTAGAAATAGGGTACGGGGTTTTGTTTGGGATTTTTTTAATATTTTATTTTTAGTATAAGTGAGTACAAAAAGCATATAAGTAATTAAATATATAGGGTGTGGAAAAACAATGAAAAATCGTTTATTAAGTTGATAGATACTCAATTTAATTACTAACCCTTTTTAGGGTTCCGTAGCCAAATGGCTAAAAACGGAACCCTTATAGATTCGTCATGTCTGTCTGTCCGACCGTATGTCACAGCCACTTTTTTCCGAAACTATAAGAACTATGCTGTTGAAACTTGATAAGTACATGTATTCTGTGAACCGCATTAAGATTTTCAAAGAAAAATAGAAAAAAAACAATAAGTTTTGAGGGTTCTCCTACTTAGAACTGAAACTCAAAATTTTTTTTTCATCAAACCCATACCTACGTGTGTGGTATCTGTGGGTAGGTCTTCAAAAATGACATTGAGTTTTCTAGTATATTTTTTTTCTAAACTGAATAGTTTCCGCGAGAGACACTTCCAAAGTGGTAAAATGTGTGTCCCCCCCCCCTGTAACTTCTAAAATAAGAGAATGATAAAGCTAAAAAAATGTAAACTTCCACCGAAAATTGATTTGAACGAGATTTAGTACTTATAAGTTTTTTTTAATACGTCATAAAGCGTAAACCGCCATTTACCTTTCATTCAATCAACTCACATATAAAACTTTTACTAGATGCTACGGAACCCTTCATGAGCGAGTCCGACTCGCACTTGGCCTGTTTTTTTTTTGTAAGTGCACCCTCTGATGACCCGTTGATTTATTAGAAAACGAGTACGAAATATTCAGTCAACCGCCATCCCGGATGTGAACCTTGCACCTTGGAGTCCGAAGTAAGCTCTCCTAATTCTCTTTCCCATCAATGATTTGGCTTACCATGACTTATACGGGAGCTATTGCCGTCTGAATCCGAGAGGAAGGCCTCCGTCAGAGCCGTCCGTTAATCAGTAGTTGTACCAGCTAGCAGATGAGCTGAACCTGGACTCTGGAGACCTTGGTGGGCACAATATAACCCTGGCCCTCGCCACAAAGCAATAGATTGAAGCCAGTGATAAAAAAAAATCTGACTGTGATAGTGAAAACTCACGGCCATCTTTTTCGATCGCCAGAATTTATAATTGTATCGGCAAGCAATGCGAAACTAATACAATTGATGTGTTTTCTACTATTAAGTCACTAATACACTAATCATGGTTTTCAAATAAAAGAAACACTAGATAGATCGATCAAATAAATCTCTAATTACATAAATATCATTCGTTTAAATTTCAGTTAGCTGAAATACGTATTTAATAAAATAAATATCGAATGACTCAGTATTTAGAGATTTATATTAGTGTAAAGCGAGCAATACTAAATCGGTATTTGCTTAAGATTTGTAAAATAGCTAGCGAGCTAAATTTGAACTAAACGAAAAACAAAGCAAGGGGGCAATATAGGAGTATATGCATTATGATAGTGACCAGGGGCCCGAGTCAATAAAGCCATGTTCCCAAAACGCGTGATTTATTTCGATGAGAACGAAAAACTTTAAAAATTTTGGTATTCCTAGATCTGTCAAAACATTCAAAACAAAGCCTACATACGTTCTCGTGAGGTTATTAAACCTTCATCAGAATCAATCATAGTTTGATTCGATTTCAATTTATTTTTAAACAAGTAATAATTTCAGAAGGTATTTTTTTACATTAATTTTTTTATTTTAAAATCGTAATTTACTGAATCGGGCCCCAGCCCCGGCTTCGTACGAGTGTAAATTATTATAATTGATTATTAGGATTGTATGTACCTATAAACAGCCGTAAAAAGTATTTAAATGACAGTGCACGAAATACGTTGCAAGCCACGCCTGTTGATTGATGGACAAGCCAAGCCACAGGCTTTTCTCCCGGGGTTGGGTTATCATATGGGAGCCGCTCTCGTAAAAGCTAAAATAAATAAAATTGCGGAAGGGAGAAGTAGAAGAGGACACCGGGTTTCAAAGTGTAGCTTTGGATGCAATCGGGATTGGCACTTGGTGAAGAAGAACATTTTTTTTAAATAACTTTCACAAGTCACAGCCAAGTTATTCAATAGATTTTAAGTAGATTTCGATGAATGATTTCGCCGCAATAGAGGGCACGCCGCAATAGCGGCGGTAAGGCCCATCATGGAGGATTGGCTGGAGAGGCGACACGGAAGCCTCTCCTACCGACTGACGCAGGTGATCTCAGGGAAGGGGTGCTTCGGGGACCACCTGCATCGGATCAGGAAGGAGCCAACGCCTGAGTGTCATCACTGCGACGCGAGCGAGGACTCAGGGCTGCACACGCTGGCGGACTGCCCGGCGTGGGAGGCGCCGAGGCGTGACCTCGTGGCAGCCATCGGGGTGGGAGTCCTCTCGCTCGGCAGCATGATTGCGGCAATGGTGCGGAGCGCGAGCGCGTGGGCCGCCGCCGCCTCCTTCTGCGAGCATGTAATGCTCGCGAAGGAGGTGGCGGAGCGCGCCCGGGAGAGACTTAGAACTCTCCCGGTCCGCCGAGCCCGCAACTTGCTCGCCGCGCGTCGCAGGCAACTCAGGCGCCGGAGGTCGCTTAACGACCTCCGTCCTCCATGAGCGCAGGCCTGGGGGTGGCGGGTGAGGCCACCTGTCACCCCAGCAGAAGCAGGCCGGGACGGTGGGGCGACTAGCGCCCCTCCCCCAAACCGGGGCAAGACGGGGACACCGTGGTTCCCAAACCCGAGGGGGCCATCTCGAAACCGGAGATGGCCCAGGGTCAGTCGGGGTGCGAGGGATATGCTTTATGGGCAACCTTACACCCCGGCGTCTGTAGACCCGAGACGGCGTGCGGTTTTAGTCGGTTCAAGCCCGACATAACCGCCCCCGCTGGCACGCGGGGGGGTATCCGAAGGGATTTCCGCACGAAAAAAAAAAAAAAAAAGGTAGATTTCGATGAAATCGATCTACCTATTGGTTTCTTGACTACTGTCGAATTTAAAAAAAAATTCTTCATAGTAGGTCTAGTTATAACCCCCTGAGTCCGAAATGACCACTGGTCAAAAAGTTTATATATATATATATATATATATGTATGTATGGTTCCACTTCCCAAAATTTGCGACACTCTCACGGTCGCATTTTTGCCCCGATCGCTTTCAAACTGCGGTCAAAAATTGCTTGGGTGTAAACTTAGTTTAAGTTCGTGAACGGGTGGAATCCGGCCTAAGGGGACGGTAGGGCCTCACTTTTTGTGAAATCAGTTTTTCCTCAAAATTTCACGTTCCATGAAAGATATTCGAACCGTTCTAATTTTATCCCATAGTATACATGAATACCAACAACTTTTAAATATAAACCTATAAGATTAAAACTTTAACTAAAAGTGGAGGGGGGAAAAACCAAAATGTTTCGGGAAAAAAATCATAACTTCTAACCGGTGAACATTCTTGCCGTCGGAAACATTTTTAATCGATAGGCCATTTTTAAGTCTAAAATAAATGTCTGAAAAGTTTATCGCTAAAAGTTACCGTTTTCGAGAAAAAAAAATTAACATGTTAAAAATGTTACTGTGTTTACTTGTGTGTGTAAGTCCGTAGTTCTCTATATAAAATAATATTAATTGTTTCACGAAATCTACCTGTGCGTTCCCCCTGCGGGGACGGATTTTTTCTTTCGAGCTATTCAGAAATTTCTAACTCCAAATAGCATGCTATGTGAACAGTAGTCTCGGTAAATATAGTTTAATTAGTGATCGTGCGCGTAGGTGTTTCTGAACGTAATAGCGACGCGACGTGATAGTGATATCATTTAGTCAAAATTGTGCAGTCAATACACGATTAGGGCACAAAAATAAATGTATACCTACCTATAGGTTTTACAACAAAAAATAGCAGTTATGTGTTTCGTGATTTTTTACACTTTATTGTTATAAAACTTTATAGAAAAAATCTATACTAATAATACAAGTCAGAAGCCGGGTTTTGAGAGTTTGTTATTATATATTTGGGGTAATCTTCGGAACCCCTGCACTTATTAGAAAAATTATTTCACAATTTTTTTAAAGGTAATGTACCTTTCAAAAATTTGTGAAATAATTTAAATCCCCGTGGACATGGCAATTGTATTATTATGTGTAAATTACGATGGCTTCAGTTAAAAAAAACTCATATAAACCGAAGTGGAGCTATCTCTAAAACTTTCCAGTTATGCTACTTAGGAAAACGGCTTGCGTGCTTCTCAAAGGACATTTTTTCATTCACAAAGACGGTTCTCCTTAGCTTTACCCTCCAAAAAAAATGCATCAGAAAGTGTTATTATGACATATCTACATTAATATAATCTGTGACCGAACCATGTCAAACAATAGAAAATAGTGTATGAAAACTGACGTCACTTGTGTCAAAACCGTTTGACACTACGAGCTTATGTTTGGAAACACATGAAAATGCGAAAGTGGTATTTGACAAACGTTTGATCGTTTATAAACTTTACACCTACATGAAACTGGAAGTCTTCTATTGGCAATGTCAAGATCAATGGGTGTTTATTTTTTTTTATAAATGAACATTAATCGTACGTTTTTGTGTCAGAGTAGTGAATGTGAATTATTTTGTAAAAGATCGTGAGTTCGATTTCAGGTCAGGTAGTGTTCTTTGGGTTTTCTGCTTTAAGAATTTTTCAGTAGAAGTACCTACGGAGTCCTGAAAAAGTAACCGATTGAAAACAATAGGCTAGCTATCTACGAGCTTCGGTTATTATATGTATAAACCTAACGAAATGTGTATTAACTTACTTCTTTCTTGGGAGATTATTATTTTCTTTTTCACACCAGAGAAAAGAAACGCTACATGGGCAGTTCTAAGGTGTACAGGGCCCTAACACCTTCGGAGCCCAACTCAACCTCACCTGCTGAACAACGGCTGAGGCTTTCCTCTCGGAGTGGGAGTTCCAACGGCAGTCGCTCGCGTTAAAGTGAACAAATCAAACCAAAATAATAAGCGGACCCTGGGCTCCAAATTATAAACTTTGCACGCAACTGGAAAACCGCTAGGAGGATAATGATGGACAGTGTTCTAAGGGATAAAGATAGGCCTTGTCCTTGACAATGACAAACTTGAAGGGTCAAGTTTGTCATTGTTTTGCTCAACGATGTAAATCCTAACATAATATCTATTAAAAATAGTTATTCTACAAAGTGTCATGAGTTTTCCAGCACGAATTCGAAATATGTTGGTACCTAGGGTTAACGACCTCCGTCCTCCATGAGCGCAGGCCTGGGGGTGGCAGGTGAGGCCGCCTGTCACCCCAGCTGAAGCAGGCCGGGATGGTGGGGCCACTGGCGCCCCTCCCCCAAACCGGGGACACCGTGGTTCCCAAACCCGAGGGGGCCATCTCGAAACTGTAGATGGCCCAGGGTCAGTCGGGGTGCGAGGGATATGCTTTATGGGCAATCTTACACCCCGGCGTCTGACACGGCGTAAGGTTTTAGTCGGTTCAAGCCCGACATAACAGCCTCCGCTGGCCGGCGGGGTGCCCTACGAGGGGATTTCGGCACGAAAAAAAAAGGTATCTAGAGTTTTCCTCGGTGGGTTTTTTTTTGCATTCTCCTCCTTTGTCTGTCCCTTCCACGAGTGACAAGAGCAAGCAACTGACCATCAGGGCAGCCCTGTATCTATTATTGCTACCTTAGTAGTATTTATAGAAAAAAAAACATCCTCGGCCTTGGATCCCAACAACCCTAGTAGTCACAGCACCTTCACAAATTATCACAACTAGTGATGTGCCGGATACCTATCCATATCCAAGGATTTCACTAATCATCACTAATTACCTACAACAAGTTAGACATTATTCACTTGAAGTGATTGTTAATACCTACTACAAAAATACAATTCCAAATATTTATAATGACGTTGATAACCTGAATTTTAATGAAACAAACAAGTCATCATCGCTTCCCAAAATAGGTACCTTGGTATATTGGGTGGCAGGTAAGGCCGCCTGTCACCCCAGCAGAAGCAGGCCGGGACGCAAGACGGGGACACCGTGGTTCCCAAACCCGAGGGGGCCATCACGAAACCGGAGATGGCCCAGGGTCAGTCGTTGTGCGAGGGATATGCTCTATGGGCAATCTGTAGACCCGAGACGGCGTGCGATTTTAGTCGGTTCAAGCCCGACATAACCGCCCCCGCTGGTCGGCGGGGGGGTATCCAAAGGGATTTCCACACGAAAAAAAAAAAAAAAGGTACCTAGGTATATTGTTTCTTATAGCGGGTTTTTTCGTCATAATGTATGAGTGTGAGTTAAGCAAGCGCCGGTAACTCTGGGGTTATCCTTGCGTATGCGTATCCACGGTGTCCCGCTATGGACGCTTGGGGAAACACCGTGTAACTTTAATCGGTCCGATTCTGACACACGTATCGCTGGCACCAATGGGGCCCAGGAGGGTTTCCAAACGTAAAAATAAACTAACTTTTTTTTCCATGCTGAAGTCCCCTCGGGTACCCCCCCCCCCCAACCGGGCAGCAGAAGAGGTTATGTCGGGCTTGAACCGACTAAAACCGCACGTCGTCTCGGGTTTTCAGGCGCCCATACAAGGCTGGATTTTTACGGATGAATATAAACGCGTTTAAATCAATTCCATTCTGTTGGGTGCAAAGTCCAAAGTCACCTGCATGCCGGTACACCTGCCGATTGACGGACGAGGCTCTGGCGAAGGCGTTCCTCTCGGGGCTGGAAGGTAAGATGGCAGTCGCTCCCGCAAAAGCTAAGATAAATCAAATTAAAACAAAGAGTACGAGAGCGGACCCCGGCCTCCGAAGTAAAAGCTTCGGGTGCAACCGGGCCTAACAAAGTGATGATGGTGAATTTAACTTAAACTGCGTTAGCACATTTTATGAATTTCTCAGTTTATTACAACATAATTTTCCCCGGTGAAATCCAGTCTTTGATTTTATCCAGTAATATTTATATGCAGTTTTATTGGAATTAAACGTGTTCATATTCATTGGTGATTCAATATTAAATTACGCTTTTAAAACGTGTGACTTCCAAACTTACGAAACTTACCTATAAATTTAAAATTTCAAGATTACAATTTTTATGTAGGTCGGTAGGTACACAGATTGCTACAAACCTATGTAAGTCTAGTAAACAGTAACCTAAGTCTATAATGTAATATTCCTATGCATAATAATCAATTTATTATCAAGCTTTATAGGTTAATTTAATTACTGATAGCATTTGTCGCTTCTTACTCTTATTGTTTAGATTGATGATTAATACCTACACGGAACATCTAATTTTGCACTTGAGGACTATTTACGGATAAGATAAGAGGGCATCTACTTCATATCTATGAATAGGTATAAAAGATATAACCTAACTCAGTGCGTACTTGGTAGCAACTTACGATACTTCTGTATGAGTTTTAGATTCACTACAATCGTTAGTTCACCTAAAAAATCTTCGTGAGAACCCTCGATCAAACAATTGGAAGTTTGAAGGAAAGACAAGTTTATTGTGATGATGCCCTTGGTAAACATATTTAAGTAGGTACAACATCGTTACCTACTTAAACTTGTTAATTTATGAATACGTGAGTCTGCGTATTTTTTTATTTGAAATAAATGGCTGACTGGTGAGTGTAGGCATCGAGACGAGACATCGAGTCTGATTTATTATAAATCCTTATTGAATGACAACCTTCCAAATTCAAAATGCCGATGCCAACCGGTCGAAAATCAACTTTTTTTTAATTTCTTTAACATTGTGACATAGAATACCATATAAAAGTTACCAGTAAAATCCCTAAATTGTTGCAACGAGCATGTAAACTCGTATCATCGCTTATCATTATTCTGCCGTCATTTCCTTCTTGGATATGGACATGGACCACAATTATTTGAAATTGACAAATTCACACAAGCACTGAATTTACCAAACCACACTCTTTTCCTCACTGGCTGTATGCACTTTAATTATAATTATATTAAAAAAGAACACTTTGAAAGTCGAAACACAAAATGATTTGTTGTTGTTTTTTTTCTTGTGAATTTTTACGTCGCGTTCGGATTCGCGGAGAGCGCGCGTACGACACTGGCGCGGTAGCGCTATCGTGCGTTCCAAATGACAAATGCGCGCGTCAACCAACGGGTTGCCCGACGCAACGTTTGTTTACCTCGGTTCCGCTCACTCAAGTTCAAGGGATTAAAATACAGATACGGAACTTACTCTTCCAGTAAAGTGAGGTCTGATATTATGTGAATTATGTAACAAGTAACGGGTCTCGCAATTTTGGTACGGTTTTTTTAAGTGACGAATCGTAATAGTGGTGGTTAAGGGGCTGAGGATAGGCTGACGATGATGTCATGCATGCTTACTCAGTGTACCTACTAGGTACGTTGATAATAGCAGCTGATAAATATAACAAAATACCTATATTCAAACAATAGTGGTAACTACATTCTTTGTTAAATTTTACTAAAAGCTACACAAAGCATTTGCCTAGAAGTTCGGATTCATAGTTTTAAGCAATGACTTTTATGTAGGTACACTAACTAGATAAGATATTTAGACCAAAATTCTGTCACGGTTCCGGGGGTGAGGTGAGAATGGAGGGGTACGGGACTCAGGGAATAGATGAATGAGTTGGGTAATGAATTTTGACGCATAGCGCGCCTCATCCAGATGACACTACAAATTAAGCTATAAAAAGCTGCGCATAGTAGATGGCTAATTGTGATAGTTACTATATTTTTTGTTCCATACAGTCAGTCTAGCAGTATACATAGAAGTAATCCTACTAATATTATAAATGTGAAAGGTTGGATGTATGGATGTTTCCTACTCTTTTACGCAAAAACGGCTGAACGAGTCTGGATGAAATTTGGCATAGGGATAGATTATAGTCTGGAATAACATATTATGCTACTTTTATTTCGGGAATAGGTTCCCATGGGAAGCGGGAATGGTAACAGAATTCCACGTGGGCAACAGCTAGTAAATAATAATAAGAGAATATCTCGTACTTATTTCTTGGTTCTGTGAGCTACACTCATTAGAGCACGTAGTCCATTCCGTTTGTGATGCAAAGTTAAACAGAATTCAGTGATACGAAGTAGGAAAGTAAGTCGTAACAAGTCAGTGGTGATACGTTTGTATCTTATCTTAGGAGCCTCTAGCTAGTGTAATAGGAATGTTTTCTTTTGTGATAAATAAATAATAGCTACATACAAGCCGCCCGAGGGGGCCATCTCGAAACCGGAGATGGCCCACGGTCAGTCGGGGTGCGAGGGATATGCTTTATGGGCAATCTTACACCCCGGTGTCTGAAGACCCGAGACGGCGTGCGGTTTTAGTCGGTTCAAGCCCAACATAACTAACCCCGCTGCCCGGCGGGGGGGGGGGGTATCCGAGGGGATTTCGGCACGAAAAAAAAAGGTATCTACAAGTCGTTCGCATTACTTATTATTCTATTAAAATTTATGTACATATATATACATAAAACCACGCCTGTTTCCCATTGGGGTAGCCAGAGACAACGTCTTTACACTTACTATGATCTTGTAAAGTTTACGTGTCTACAAATAAATACCCTTTTACAATATTTAGGCAATGTTTTTAGGTCATTTCTTTTGATTTGAATTGGTTGGTGTATTAAATAACTTCAATACCTAGGTATATTTTTATATTTAAAGTGATCGACTTGTAAACCTTCTCGTTCCCCGAATAACGGTAGTAACAAGTGTGGCAACACAGGTTTTCGTTTTTTGGGGGCGGTCCGCATTGCTGCTACGGCTACCACAGATTACTTTATTTTATAATTTTGCTACCAACTGCTCCGGAGTGGTTCGGCCTTTGGGAACTTCGGATTTTGTACGATGTAAGGAACAGAGGGAAGGAAGAAGAACAAGCGAATAACATGGGTGGGTTGTTTCACAGTATTAATTGGAATCTTAGATTTCAAGTTCACTCGTAAAAAAATATTGTTCTACGAGTGTAGGTCTTCACCGGAAAAAATCTTGAAAATACGTCAAAAAGTTCTCGCATGTCACTAACTGGCCAAGTAAAAAACCAATAAAATGACCGATCAGCGATCAACCAATGACGCAAGCCCTTTGAAGCCGTGATTAGTTTAAATATACCTAATATATGATTGGTTAATTGGCACGCCTTTGCCGTCGCGCCCCGCGCTTACCGCCTATTTATTAATCTGTGGCGTTGGACAGTGCTGTACCTTTTTTATTTTCGTGCGGAAATCCCTTCAGATACCCCCCCCCCCCCGCCGGCCAGCGGGGCGGTTATGTGGGGCTTGAACCGACTAAAACCGCACACCGTCTCGGGTCTACAGACGCCGGGGTGTAAGGTTGCCCATAGAGCATTTCCCTCGCACCCCGACTGACCCTGGGCTATCTCCGGTTTCGAGATGGCCCCCTCGGTTTTGGGAACCACGGTGTCACGTCTTGCCCCGGTTTGGGGGAGGGGCGGTGGTCGCCCCACCGTCCCGGCCTGCTTCTGCTGGGGTGACAGGCGGCCTCACCTGTGCTGTACCTAGAACAATCCTAATTTAAAAAAATCAATCATCAAAAAATCATAAAATTATCTCGTGCTTTATCGCGACAAAACATAGCCTACACACAGGTACAGGGGTAGATTAAACCTTGGGAAAGGACATATCCCTTCTCAAGGTCTAATCTACCCCTGTACCAAATTTCAGCAAAATCGGTTCAGTAGTTTAGGCGTGAAAGCGTAACAGACAGACAGACAGACAGACAGAGTTACTTTCACATTTATAATATTAGTAAGTATTAATGATAAATTTAATCTCACTTTAGGTATGTAGGTAACACTGCCCGGCGTGGGAGGCGCCGAGGCGTGACCTCGTGGCAGCCATCGGGGTGGGAGTCCTCTCGCTCGGCAGCATGATTGCGGCAATGGTGCGGAGCGCGAGCGCGTGGGCCGCCGCCGCCTCCTTCTGCGAGCATGTAATGCTCGCGAAGGAGGTGGCGGAGCGCGCCCGGGAGAGACTTAGAACTCTCCCGGTCCGCCGAGCCCGCAACTTGCTCGCCGCGCGTCGCAGGCAACTCAGGCGCCGGAGGTCGCTTAACGACCTCCGTCCTCCATGAGCGCAGGCCTGGGGGTGGCGGGTGAGGCCACCTGTCACCCCAGCAGAAGTAGGCCGGGACGGTGGGGCGACTAGCGCCCCTCCCCCAAACCGGGGCAAGACGGGGACACCGTGGTTCCCAAACCCGAGGGGGCCATCTCGAAACCGGAGATGGCCCAGGGTCAGTCGGGGTGCGAGGGATATGCTCTATGGGCAACCTTACACCCCGGCGTCTGTAGACCCGAGACGGCGTGCGGTTTTAGTCGGTTCGAGCCCGACATAACCGCCCCCGCTGGCACGCGGGGGGGTATGCGAAGGGATTTCCGCACGAAAAAAAAAAAAAAAAAAAAAAAAGGTATGTAGGTAACAGATTGCATTGGTGTTGGAAACTTAGGTAGCTCAACTTTAAGTGTGTTTATGAGAGTGGTTTAAATAAATGGTTACTATGTTGTACTTTGAACCTCTACTAACAAAGTAGTTTGGATTCCGGCCAAGGTACATCCCATTGGATCAATTGAATTGAAAACGTTATTGCAGATATTAGTATAATGACAAATAACTTCCTACAGCAACTGTTTATCTCCTTTTGGAACTAGTATGTCTAATAAAAGTGGAACGTTCTAAGGTAGATCAAGTGTGTTGTACCTTAGATAGGTTTCTCTTATTTTTCTAGCAGTTTCTCTTACCAGCTTTATGAAAAATCTTCAGATTTTATTAAAGAATTATATAGTTGAATAACTGATCTTTCTATTATAGGCCTTTCGACAGGTCCTTATCTCACCATTTATATTAAAAAATTCGAATGTATAAAACTAGCCTAAGTTCAACAGGTTCCCCAACTGCGCAACTGGCGTAGATACATTGTTAAGATTTTTGCCCATAACTATGTTTATTCTGAGTATATTCTAGTTTATAGTTACACCTTTTTAATTTTATTCTAGTAACTGGGTTCGCTGGTGAGAACACGGTCTCTATTTCTTCGTTTTCTTTTTTGCAATAAGTCTTTTTTTTTTTTATTCCATGATTAGCATTAGTTGCAGGCATAATTAGTTCCATGGAACTTATAAGAATATTTTTAGTAAATACAGTATAGGTTTTATAGCCAGGAAAGCCTGCACCAGAGCCTGCTCCGTTGTTCAGCAGTTCCACCGACAAGCAGCTGAGGTTGAATTGGGCCCCGAAGGTATAGGTAGGGTAGGTAGTCATGTACACCATTCTTGTTTTAAGGTGTGAGGTAGTAACCTTTAGCCTTGTAGCCCTAAATATCAATTTTAGGATCGTCAGCATCTGGGATGGTGGCCCATATCTTCTGGACTTCACCCTAGCTTCTCACCATCCAGCGGGGTGGCGTCAATTGACGGAACGAATATATAAAAGAAAAAAAAAAGAAAATATATTAGAATTGGTTTAGGCACGTAATTGCACACTGTAAGACCGAATTCAAAAGGTGGTATCAAACGAGGTTGACTTGTGCCTCAAAGATATTGTTCTATCCTACTTATCTGGAACAAGAAATGGGCTAATATTTATCACTATTTATTCAGAATTGTATTATTATTATTTTTTATTATTTTTTATTTATTATTATTTATACAGAATTATTATACATAAGTATAACTGTAGTCTGTCCGTGCGCGGTGCTAGTTTGTAATGTATGCGTGTACCGTGTACTCGTGCGCATAAATGCGCCGTCGCGTTGCATCGCTTCGGCGAAGTATTCAATTTCTTTGCAAGCCTGGAAGTCAGCAATGCGTCAAAATATAACACGTCAATTGTGATAGCTGTTATTTATATTCCGACATCTGGGGCCTCAGTAATTAGCAGTTTTTAAGAGTCTCATTTCGATCAGGATCAGGAAACCTAAACCCTGTAATGAAAAATATCGTAACATTGGAACTAGGAGAGTGCCTTTTTTCTAAGTGCGGTAATCCCTTCGGATACCGATTTAACCGCCCCCGCCGGCCAGGGGGGCGGTTATGTCGGGCTTGAGCCGACTAAAACCGCACGCCGTCTCGGGTCTTAAGACGCCGGGGTGTAAGGTTGCCCATAGAGCATATCCCTCGCACGCCGACTGACCCTGAGCCATCTCCGGTGTAGAGAAGGCCCCCTCGGGTTTGGGATCCACGGTGTCCCCATCTTGCCAAGTGTCTTGCATGTTCAACATATTTGTTTGTTGTGTTTTTAGTGCTTTTTTAAGTCAGTTTCATTTTTTTAATAAAATGTTTATGTGTGACGTGATTGGCCATAATTATGGGAGAGTTTGAGGCATTGCACCCTTAATATATGAGACTTTCTTTTAATTTTGTATTCCATGATTCTAGGATTGACAGTTAGTTTAAAGAAAAAATGACTTGTTCTTCAATTTGAATATAATAATTTAAAATATTGGACATCAAGAGCGTCCGTTCACACCGAAGTAAATATAGGCAAGTGTGAAGAGTCGGCGGTGGGGCACGGCGTTGACCGGTCACCTGTCTTGTCCCCCCCGCTCGTGCTTTCCCCGCAGTCGTCTGCGCATATGCAGATCTACGTATAGGAAGCGTAGACAAGGAGATTGATGAGACCCTCAGAGGACGAACCTTGGGGGTCAAGCCAACCCCACCTGCAAGCCATGCACCTGCTGATAGACTGACGAGGCTCTGGCGGTAGGGCAGCTGGAGGGAGATCCGATGGCAGTCGCTCCCATAAAAGCCGTATAAGTCAATACTCAATACTCAATGCATTTATTGCGTTCCATAATGCGATACAGATGTCATGTTAATATTATTAAGTTACAATTATGGACCCTGTCGGGCACAGCACAGCGCAATGTTTGGAGAGAGGGAGAATTTTCTGTTGTACACAGTTTCGTTTCTATAATTTAATTTTGGATATTATTATTATTTATCTCAGTCAAGCAAGAGATTGCATACCACAATATGGTTTTAATCATTTAGTACAGATTACAGGCTGTACAAAACCGTGTTTCATCGATTTCCGAGTATTGGAGCCTACTGCATTATGTATCTGGTGGAAATTGGAACTAACTATCTAATCTAATCGGCACATTAAATGTTTGCTTGGAATATAAATATCTTTATCTGCACCTACCACCGCAATTCCTGTACAATAATGACTCACAAATCTATACATCTATACATATGAATAAAATTGGAGTGTCTGTTTATAATATTGAAATAACCGTTTTTTACTACATGTATATGAATATATATACGGTACATACACCAAAATAACATTTTTTACAATTTTTGTCTGTCTGTCTGTCTGTTTGTTCGGGCTAATCTCTGAAATGGCTGGACCGATTTTGACGGGACTTTCACTGGCAGATAGATAATGTTACAAGGCGTAACATAAGGTTCTTTAATTTTAGAAAAAAAATTAGGGTACCGCGCAAAAGAACCAAAACTATAAAAATCGGAATCCACGCGGACGAAGTCGCAGGCACAGCTAGTAAAACATAATATCATAATGATTTGGTCAGTAAGGGATGATGTTATCCGAATACATATAATAAAACATATTGAATGGGTTAATTATCAACATATCTATGTATAGTATTATAAAATTGTAAATTAGTTGTATCTGTACATTGGAGAGATTTAAAAAAAACTTGGTTTATGTTGAATGAACGATTCTGATTTCGAAAATATTTTTTTTAGAATTCTAGTCTGTTTGTTCGCGATGGACGCAAAAACTATTGAACAGATTTTGATGCCGTTAGGTCTTGATCAGACTTAAAATCTGCCTTGGTTTAGTGGAACCGGAGATACATAAACATAACTTCACACCTGTATCCCCGAAGGGGTAGGCAGGTAGGTGTGTTACACATCGATCCGCCAGTTATGTTTAAGTCCCAATGTAATAGAGGGCGAGCCTATTGCCATCTACCGGGCACCGGAGATATGATCAAAAAACGATAACCAACCTCCGCGCGGGCGGTGCCGCGGGCATCAGCTTGTTAAAAATAAAATCATCATCATCATCACAGTGTTGGTTCCGTGGTTGTGTCCAAAGCTTGCATTTTGGAACCCAGAGCCCGCTATCCTATTCCTCCTTTCCATGAAATGAATTAATTAGATGTTACGGGAGCGGCTGCTGTCTGATTCCCTTACCCCACAAGGACAGTGGCCAGAGCCTCGTCCGTTAATCAGCAGGCAACCCTAATCCCCCGAAGTCTCGAAGATCTTAGTCCCACCAAGACTTATTTTTTTCTAAGTTTTTTACTGGAAGCCGTAAATAAAAATCGATTTTTTTTAAAATAAGTTTATGCGCTAGTGTGCGTACAATGCCTACATACTTCTGGCATTAAAAACCTGTGGTTCTGGACAGGAACCGAGTCAACTGACTTTCTTTTGGAGCTCATTCAATCAGTTTTTTCAGCTCATTCAATATTTTTACTATGTATTCCTATCAATATACCTACCTATGTTCTGTTGAAGTTATCTATTCAATAACAATATAAAACTTTTATCTAGAAAAAATATAATTTAACAAAAGTAATCTTTATATTTTAAAGCAACGAATGAAGTTATGAAATATGAAACGTGATAAACTTTTCTGTTACACTGCCATCTATTAATGAAACCTTAAAGTACATTAACGTCTGCTTTAAAACAATAACAGATGGCGCTGAACGCAAATAATGTACACATGATAATTTGGTTAATTAACTATTAAACAACAGAGGGCAGCACTTTTTATTTTAGGACTCTGTTCTATAAGTTGAATGTTCAAAATACAACAAAGCATTTCCACATCATATTATATACAATAACTCCTTGGTCTTTCTTACTAAAGAATGATTCATTATTTCATTTATTTTCATAACATTTACGAGTTTGTAGGTATCCTAGAATTACGCTGTAGAGAGCTAGTTAGTCGGTTCAAGCCCGACATAACCGCCCCCGCTGGCACGCGGGGGGGTATCCGAAGGGATTTCCGCACGATAAAAAAAAAAAAAAAAAAAAAAAGGTACAGGGAGCGACGACCTCCGTCCTCCATAAGCGCAGGCCTGGGGGTGGCAGGTGAGGACGCATGGCACCCCAGCAGAAGCAGGCCGGGACTGTGGGGCGATTAGCGCCCCTCCCCCAAACCGGGGCAAGTCGGGGACACCGTGGTTCCCAAACCCAAGGGGCCATCTCGAAACCGGAGATGACCCAGGGTCAGTCGGGGTGCGAGGGATAATCTCTATGGGCAACCTTACACCGGCGTCTGTAGACCCGAGACGGCGCGCGGCGTGCGGTTCAAGCCCGACATAACCGCCCCAGGGTGGAGGGGGGGGGGGGTATCCGAAGGGATATCCGCACGGAAATAAAAAGGTACATGGCCGTCAGTCCTCCCAACTCTGCGAGGAAAGCTTGCGCCAAAGCCTTGTCCGTCAGTCAGTAGGTGTATCGGCTTGTAGTTGAGGTATTTACCCTGTGCCTATTAGGTGCTAATTATGTTTATAAGATAAACTGGAGCGCGCTAATTATCACACAGTGCCACATAATATATCACGTTTCGTTCATTATTTCCAGTTATTTCGGCTATCAGTCAACATGTGAAATCAAAACAGCAAATATGGTACACAATAATTTTTATATTTATACCTTGTTATTTCAATGAAAACGATAAGCTGTAAAATATCATAACTTTTTATGAATGTAGGTACAATTTTTTTACATCAATTTGGAGTCCGTGGTTTTCTTAATATTTCTTCTCCTTTTGATTTGTTTTGTCTTGAGTTTTACGGTAATGATGCCGTCAGACCTATGTCGGAGCTTAGAGCAATAATAAATTATATTGGTCTATGGTATATCTAGTTTATATATTGGTCTATAGTCGGAGAGAGAAGTCTGCAACAGGTACTCGTTTGTCCCGGGGTGTGTGTTGGGTAACCTCCTCGAGTGTCGCTCCGATTCCGATCCCGCTGCAGTCCGGGGGGAACGGAATCGGAGCGGCCGGTACACCCTGGGCGGCGGTCAATGGCTTCCCCTTCACCCCTTCATAGGGTTGGCATTGATCGTCGGCCAATACCCAACGTGGCGGGAACACATCGCTCTCCGTACTCCTCTGCTTTCAGAGGAGACAGGATGAGCGATGCTGTTAGTGGTGAGATGGCCCAGGGTCAGCCGGGGTGCGAGGGATATGCTCTATGGGTAACCTTACACCCCGGCGTCTGAAGACCCGAGACGGCGTGCGGTTTTAGTCGGTGCAAGCCCGACATAACCACCCCCGCTGGCCGGCGGGGGGGTATCCGATGGGATTTCCGCACGATAAAAAAAAAAAAAAACGTACTCGTTTGTCCCGGGGTGTGTGTTGGGTAACCTCCTCGAGTGTCGCTCCGATTCCGATCCCGCTGCAGTCCGGGGGGAACGGAATCGGAGCGGCCGGTACACCCTGGGCGGCGGTCAATGGCTTCCCCCCTCATCCCTTCATAGGGTTGGCATTGATCGTCGGCCAATACCCAACGTGGCGGGAACACATCGCTCTCCGTACTCCTCTGCTTTCAGAGGAGACAGGATGAGCGATGCTGTTAGTGGTGAGATGGCCCAGGGTCAGCCGGGGTGCGAGGGATATGCTCTATGGGTAACCTTACACCCCGGCGTCTGGAGACCCGAGATGGCGTGCGGTTTTAGTCGGTGCAAGCCCGACATAACCGCCCACGCTGGCCGGCGGGGGGGGGGGGGTATCCGAAGGCATTTCCGCACGATAAAAAAAAAAGAAAAAAAAAGGTACTCGTTTGTCCCAATGGGGCCATCTAGAAACCGGAGATGGCCTAGGGTCAGTCGGGGTGCGAGGGATGGCACAGTGACCCGAGACGGCGCGGTCGTTTATTCGGTTCAAGCCCGACATAACCGGGGTATCAATAGGTGGGTATGTTTGCAGGCATGTAGCTGAGGTTGGCTTAGCTATATGGTGAATATGGTTAGTAAATTGTTCAATTCGACACAATCTCCAATGATTGTCCAACAGTCTTCATGTGGTCAATTTATTCAGTCACTTATGATTGTTACGATTAAGTTCATTAATCAATTATTAATGAACTTAATCGATATTCATTAAACCATGTATTTAGGTTATTGAATGATTGTAGAGGCCTTAAGGAGCAGTGGTAATAAGAAAATATTAATGGATAGTGTGAAATAGGACATTACAAGGAAAGGAGTGCTGAGGACTGAGGACTTCACATGCCTTACATATAAATATAAATATTATACGACATTCAACACAGCGCTTTCTAGACGAAAAGTAGGTATAGTTTAACTAGCTTGTGTTATGGGTTTCAGAATGCGGATAAACATACTTATATAAAAAAGTAGACATATTATACATAGAAACACCCAGACCAATGCAAATAGACATATTCATGCATACAAATATTTGGACTGAGCGAGAATCGAACCCTCGCCCCTTGTCATAGCATTTGAATGCACTACCGCTACGCCACAGAGGCTAGACGGCCACCACCAACCACCTTAGCCCTAATATTTTTTTAAAAATAATTAACGAAAATTGAAAAATGTTCAATTTGTCCTGTGAAGACTACAAAAATAACGAACTATACATAAATTTGATATTGTCGGAAGTTTACGCGAATGTTACACATTGAAATAAAACTATTTTTAACGGATTCTATCGCGGTTTATTTGATGTTATTTTATATTTTACATTGAACCCGACGTTTCGGTTGCTTTTCAGCAGCCGTGGTCACGGGGAGACTAAAGATGGTTGTTGTCTTGAAGTTTGAAATGAAAGTTATCTCAAAGTACCCGAACTATGTTCAATGCAAAATATAAAATAACATCAAATAAACCGCGATATAATCCGTTAAAAATAGTTTTATTTCAATGTATACATACATTTATTTATTGATTTATTTAAATGTAAAAATTTGTTACAGTTCAGCAACTTCTGTGGGGACTGTACTCATTTGTTCAACGTGCCCCAACTAGTGTTCTATGAGGATAACAATAATACTCAAAGGTATATAGATAACGTTTTAATAAACTACACTGTACAGACCTAAGAAGTGCTGGTTTTTTATTTTTTTTTATTTAGGACACGTCAATTTGACTTCACCTCGCCTGATGGTAAGCTGAAGGTAAAGTCTCAGGAAAGAGGGTCACCATTACATACACGTACCATGTTAACACCGGTCCCACTAGTGCTGCGACCACAATCCCCCTGCCCGGCTATGCACTTGCTGACCCCTGAACGCAATCAAACCGAAATTGGATTACTATGGAGGGTTTTTCGCAATCGTGCACGATGGTACCTATTTGTGTCATCAAATTTCTACCACCAGTAAACGTTTGACGTTTTAGAAGATGACATGCGTGCCAATGGTCTGACAACCATGGATACCCAGGTCGTGCGAAGTGGACAAGGAAAAGCAGGAAAGCAGACCCCGGGCTCCGAGTCGGGGTGCGAGGGATATGCTCTATGGACAACCTTACACCCCGGCGTCTGAAGACCCGAGACAGCGTGCGGGTTTAGCCGATTCAAGCCCGACGGGTATCCAAAGGGATTTCCGCACGAAAAAAAAAAGGTCCAGGCCTCCGATGCAATCGGGTCACAACGCTGAGGTAATGATGACGATGACAAATATAAATAAGTAATAGGTAAACAATTGACTGTTGGGACATTCAATTGGGACAGTCCGCTAGGGTCCCTCCGTCCACTTGGATCCATTGCAATGACTCCATTGATAGATTCTAGCAAACTTTTTCTCCACCTGAATACATCATGCTAAGAAATTCAAAAGCTGGGACTTTGGATGCATTGCAATGACTCCATTGATAGATTCTAGGAAACTTTTTCTTCCAATGACTCCATTGATAGATTCTAGCAAACTTTTTCTCCATCTGAATACATCATGCTAAGAAATTCAAAAGCTGGGACTTTGGATGCATTGCAATGACTCCATTGATAGATTCTAGGAAACTTTTTCTTCCAATGACTCCATTGATAGATTCTAGCAAACTTTTTCTCCATCTGAATACATCATGCTAAGAAATTCAAAATCTGGGACTTTGGATCCATTGCAATGACTTCATTGATAGATTCTAGCAAACTTTTTCTTCCAATGACTCCATTGATAGATTCTAGCAAACTTTTTCTTTTTCTCCGCCTGAATACATCATGCTAAGAAATTCAAAAGCTGGGACTTTGGATGCATTGCAATGACTCCATTGATAGATTCTAGGAAACTTTTTCTTCCAATGACTCCATTGATAGATTCTAGCAAACTTTTTCTCCGCCTGAATACATCATGCTAAGAAATTAAAAATCTGGGACTGCCTAGGAAACTCAAAAGTTTACTTGGCTCCTTCAGTTTTATTCGCTAACTAGCTGTGCCTGCGATGGATCCATGCATCCGCGTGGATTTAGTTTTCTAGGGTTTTAGTTCTTTTGCGTGGAACACTATTTTTTTTTGTAAAATAAAATTAGCCTATGTCACGCCTTATATAAATATTACCTATCCGCCAGTGAAAGTCCTGTCACACAATCCACCAGTGGAGCAAACAGCACTCTGGGCCTCACTGCGATCCACCGGACCACCGTTGGCTTGATTAGTGGATCCTGTAACACTTGCGACTGTATTAGAATTCACCGAGTGCTCTACTAGTGGATCGAACAGCGCTCAAGAATTTTGGGAAGATCCACCACTGACCACAGTAAAGCCGATGTCTATTTTGATCACCTAGGATAGGGCAATGCAGGCAATGATCACAGTGAACGTCAGAGTATTGTTTTCACAACTGGTGAATCGTGGTGGTGGATCCCAGTGGACTATGGGTTGAATGTACAACTTATTTAAATAATATTTTTATTTATTTCAATGTAAAGGCAATTTTTATTTTTTATTAGTGTTCAGTGATTTTTGTCACTTGCAGTACATTCACAAGGTCTTGATTCTAACACGATTTCCTCTATACGATGACATGATATTTATGATTGGATGCACGTTCCGTGTTGTACTGTACGGGATTCGACCTTGTTACCCTAATGAATTCTAATTGAGAAGCCATTAAGGTATTTTCCGTATTTAAGGGTTCTGAGGTAACTGCCTTGCTTGTTAGTTACAGGCATATATTAGAATTTCGTGAGGTATTGACTTCTATTTCCGAGTCAAATTGTTTTATTGAGTTATTCTGCTAGAAAGTTCTCAATAGGTAGTAGCACGCACGGACCCTGAAATATTGCGCGATACAACGTACTCAAATTCCGTGCTCCCGTTATGTGGGACCAAAAACATAATAGCCGGTGAAGCATTGACTTATATGTATACTAGTAGTCAAGCTGTTTAGGATCTACAGCTAAAATCCTTGCCCGTTTACCCAGAACATACAGATAAAACTTTAAAAAATTGTTCTATGTTATAGATACCTTTTTTTTCTTTTTCGTGCGGAAATCCCTTTCTTATACCCCCCCGCCGGGCAGCGGGGGCGGCTATGTCGGATTTGAACCGACTAAAACCGCACGCCGTCTTGGGTCTTAAGACGCCGCCGCGCCGGGGTGTAAGGTTGCCCATAGAGCATATCCCTCGCATCCCGACTGACCCTGGGCCATCTCCGGTTTCGAGATGGCTCCCTCAGGTGTTATAGATACCTTTTTTTTTTCGTGCGGAAATCCCTTTGGATACCCACCCGCCGGCCAGCGGGGGCGGTTAAGTCGGGCTTGAACCGACTAAAACCGCACGCCGTCTCGGGTCTACAGACGCCGGGGTGTAAGGTTGCCCATAGAGCATATCCCTCGCACCCCGACTGATCCTGGCCCAGGATTCCTGGGCCATCTCCGGTTTCGAGATGGCCCCCTCGGGTGTTATAGACACCTAGGTATTGTACATACACTGAAATGCACTTATTAAAAATAAAATGTTTTATTTCTTATTATTACGTTATAAAAAGACTGTACTGTACCATACTTCAATTTTATTTAAATAGGTATATTATTTCTACAGCTATTAATATATTTATTAAAATAAAACAATGAAATGCGATTGAAATTAAAATATATTTTTAGATTTCGTTGTGTCGTTTCTTTGTAAACTTTTGAAATCTAGTTCGAGTCTTTTCAACAATATAGACACATTTCATATTTGTAAATCGTGTGTAGCAAATTATTTCTTGAGACGCAAATAACGTGTTAATGTGACACGTTACAGGACGCCTCATAAAAACTTTTTTTTTTCGTGCGGAAATTCCTTCGGATACCCCCCCCGCCGACCAGCGGGGGCGGTTATGTCGGGCTTGAACCGACTAAAACCGCACGCCGTCTCGGGTCTTAAAACGCCGGGGTGTAAGGTATCAATAATCTTATATACCTAGTACTGTTTTGTTGAATTTGAGTGTGGTATCGTATTGAAATCACATGTAACGCTTAAACATTTTGTAGGCGAAAGGTTAAGGCGAAATGAGAAGTCTCTGTATTCTGAAAACCATATATGTTATACAAGGCTATTCAAACCATTATTTTCGGTTATTTGATACATGATGACTTTTACTTACCTCGATAGAATTTGCTCTCAAAGATTGGTCTAACCAAAAACGCATTCCAGTTTTATTTGAGTTGTGTTCAGATTAGAAAAATAAAAATGATACCAAAATGAAGGTCATTGACAGGATAATGAAAAACGGTTATCAAAATTTACATAAATTCTGAATTAAACCATGAGAATTCAAATATCTACACTTTCTACCTATATGACGCGTTCGGAGAGTCAATCAGTCCCGAGCGGAATGTATTAGAGGCAGGACGTCACAGTTTGCGGCAGATGCACAGTGAAACCGAACAATTTTTAAATGTAGGTAGATTTACAAATCCAATGGTAAAAAGTTGAGACTCGAACTTTTGCGAATACATTGGTAAAATAAGTACACTGTTTTCTGTGAAGTATAAGTTGTGTAAAAAAGTAAGTAGTTACTCATTGCACAAATATTAAAACCAAGTTATGTATCGGCATTATAATAGCATTAAATGTCTTATGACATAAGTCGATTCAATACAAGAATTTGTAATGATTGACATCGGTGGACAGACGCGCAGACGCGCGCGCCTTAGTCTGGTAAAAATACAACTACGCCGGCGGCGCAGCGCCATCGAGAATGCAGCCTTATGCGCGTACAACCTTAAGCCGGCCACACACGTTGCGGTATACTTGTACAAGTCTAGACTTGTACAAGTATACTTGAACGTGTGTTGGAAGATAACTGCGCAAGTTTCAGACTTGTACAAGTCTCAAAAAAAGTTCCAACTTTCGATTCCAAACTTGCGCAAGTCTAGACTTGTACAAGTATACATGAAGTCTCAGTAGCGTACTATACTAGGCGCGCGCCTATACGTACGTATGTTCTGTGATCAATTTCCCGCCAAAATGAGTGAGATTTTCTTCATAATAAATTCATTATCCAGACCTCCAGACGCAATTATTATAGCTATTTGTTTTTTTTTATATAGGACTCATCAATTTGACATCGCCTCGCCTGATGGTAAGCCGAAGGCAGTCATCAGTCATCAGTTCTCATATTTTTTAAAAATTTTGTAGCATAAATAATGCCAACTACTGCCAAAGCGTCATCCATCGCAGCACGACATACCTGGACGCTCGCTGTGACAAAAATGACACTTGCACATGTATACTTGAGCGTCCGTACAAGTCCGCGTTTTTCGATGTGCCCACCACATCGAAAAACGCGGACTTGTACAAGTCTAGACTTGTACAAGTATACCGCAACGTGTGTGGCCGGCATTAGACATGCGAATGAGGCCAGCACGTTATGCCAGACCGACGGCACTGGCGCGGTTAAGTAACAACCTGTCTCTATATTTTGTCTATGCAATTATGCAATATAAATAAGTACTTCGTGTAGTTGTATAGTTTCGCTTCGTCTGGCCGTAATCGTAGTCGACCTCCACAGCTTCGCAACAACGCTAATTAATATGAAGGTGGGCTGGTTTTAGATATCCAGTACCTATATTAACTTATGAGGTATATAAAAACCTGGGGTGTGTGTTGGGTAACCTCGTCGAGTGTCGCTCCGATTCCGATCCCGCTGCAGTCCGGGGGGAACGGAATCGGAGCGGCCGGTACACCCTGGGCGGCGGTCAATGGCTTCCCCTTCACCCCTTCATAGGGTTGGCATTGATCGTCTGCCAATACCCAACGTGGCGGGAACACATCGCTCTCCGTACTCCTCTGCTTTCAGAGGAGACAGGATGAGCGATGCTGTTAGTGGTGAGATGGCCCAGGGTCAGTCGGGGTGCGAGGGATATGCTCTATGGGTAACCTTGTAACCTTACACCCCGGCGTCTGAAGACCCGAGACGGCGTGCGGTATTAGTCGGTGCAAGCCCGACATAACCGCCCCCGCTGGCCGGCGGGGGGATATCCGAAGGGATTTCCACACGATAAAAAAAAAAAAAAAAAAAAAGGTATATAAAAACCTTTGCGCAAGGATATCGAAAGTTTTTGCAAAGGGAAGTACTGACACGGCGGGCCCGCGAAGAGCTGCTGGAGTCTCTGGAGCAGAACCCATGGGGGCGCCCTTACTTTGCGGTCAGGGGCAAAATCAGCCCAAGGGCGCACCTACTGACCCAGAGCCTCCAGCCGGAGCGGCTATAGGGGATACTGGGCTCCCTGTTCGCAGCGAGAGCGGAAGAGCATGTTTCTCCGCGTATGGCTCTGCTCAGGCGCCTGACGCTGATAATAGCGAGAGCGATGTGCCCGAAGTCAGGGAGAGTGAACTAGGGGTAGCATTGCTACGGCTTAAAGCTCGGAAATGCACTGCCCCCGGAACCAACGGCATTCCAGCCAAGCATGGGTCCTGACCCTTGAGGAACTAGGGCCTCGACTGGTGGCGCTCTTTAGCGCATGCCTCGAAAGGGGCCAGTTTCCAAAGGCGTGGAAGACGGGGAAACTGGTCCTTATCCGGAAGGCCGGGCGGCCAGCGGATCAGCCATCCGGTTACCGGCCGATCGTGTTGCTCGACGAGTTGTACAAGCTCTTTGAGCGGATTATTGCAGAGCTCCTCGTCGAGCATCTCACGAACGTGGGGCCTGATCTGGCGGACAACTAGTTCGGTTTCCCCCGGGGGCGCTCCACCGGGAAGCGACCATGCGCGTTAGGCGCCTGGCGGAGGAAGTAGTCTCGCGGGGAAGGGTGGTGGTGGCGGTGTCTCTCGACATCGCCAACGCCTTCAAAACCCTACCCTGGAGCTGCGTTAGGGAGGCTCTCGCGTATCACGGAGTGCCTCCCTACCTACGCTGCATTGTCATAGTTTACCCGAGCTGGCTAGGGCCATACTAACATATAAAAGTGTCGCGTGGTGTTCCACAGGGGTCGGTCCTAGGGGTGCTCCTGTGGAACATCGGATACGACTGGGTGCTGCGCGGTCCGTTGCTCGAGGGTGTCAGCATAACTTGTTATGCTGACGACACCCTCGTTATGGCGCGGGTAGCAACGTACCGAAGCGCGGCACTAACGGCCACGGCAGGGGTTGCTCAAGTCGTGGGTTGAATACCCCGGCTGGGACTCGAGGTGGCTCTCCACAAATCCGAGGCTAAGTGTTTTCACGGGCCTCGGAGGGGGCCACCTGCGGGAACCAGCATAACCGTAGGGGGCGTAAGCATCGGCATCGAGCCCACGATGAAGTACCTTGGGCTCGTACTCGATAGCCGATGGGACTTCGGACCACATCTCCGAAGTTTGGTCCCGAAACTGAGGGGGACTGCGGCCGCGCTATCGTGGCTGATGTCCAACGTTAAGGGACCCAACGTCCCACTAGGAGACAGCGAGAGCCCTTGCGTTGTTGTATCAATGGCGCAAGGAGGCGCTGCAGCGGGGCCATAGGCCGGAGCCCCGAGAAATCAGGGCTCAGTGGTCCCAGCTCCGCCGGGAACACATGGAGACATGGAGGGTGTGACTTGAGCATCCAAGGTGGGGGGAATCCACCATTGCGGCGGTGAGGCCGATCATGATGGAGTGGTTGGAAAGGCACCACGGTGACCTCTCCTACCGGATGTGCCAGATATTTACCGGGCACGGGTGCTTCGGTAAGTATCTATAGCGCATCCACCGGGAGACAACGCCACAGTGCCAGCACTGTGAGTATCCTGGCGAAGACACGGCGCTCCACAAGTTGGAGGAGTGCCCTGCGTGGGCGAGTCAACGCCGGGATCTCGTTACGGTCCTGGGCGTGGACTTTCTCTCGTTGGAGACCATGGTGAGGGCCGTGGTCTCCGACGGGAGCAAGTGCCATGCCCCCCGAATTCCGCAGTCTACCCTACCTCCATGATCGGGGCCTGAGGACGACTGCCGTCTGACGCCTCAACCTAGAGAGGAAAGTTTGCGTCAGAGTCTCGTCCGTCAATCACATGTACCAGTTTGCAGGTGAGATTGGCGTGGTCTCCGAGGATCTTAGCGGGGCTCCATAAACCGAAGAAGTTGGGTAAATTTGACTTTCAAGATTTGTTTACGAAGCTAGTTATAGACGCTGGTGCATTCATTATTCTGTTGGAAACCCATGCCTAGTTCCGTCCAAAGTTTACACTTTTCAAGTCCTGGGTCTGCCGTCTGACCCCCCTACCTCCCAACCCTTAGAGGAAAACCTACATATGAGCCTCATCTCTGTTTAGCAAGTGTATTGACTAGTAAGTGGGTTGAATTGGGCACTGAAGGCGTTGTTAGGGCTCTGTAAACCCTTTTATTCACAGTCGCGACGTGACAATTTCCTGGAGATTGGTTAACAAAGAAAGAATTGGCGTAAGACAAAACCCACTAATCAGTTATAGGGCTGTAACTAAAATAAGCGTGACAGATGAATTGAGAACTTCCTCTTATTTTAAAGCCGTCTAAAAATAAACACGTATCTATGTAGTAAGCCAGTAATAATTTTAACAAAACTAAATCATATTAACAACTCAACAAAGCGCAGTCACATGATTGTCAACACAGCACTCGGCTGTATGGAAGTCAACAACCTCAGATAAAAGCGAAGGGACCGATCCGTATCAGTTGACCCACAGAACTAATGCGCTGGTCAATTGTGTAACTTTATCACACTGTTTACACAATTTTGTGTGTTTTTTGTGCCGAACGGCATTTTCAGATGAATATAATGTCATTTCATGCACATTTTTGTTGTTTTGTCTTCTTTGAAACTTCAAACCCCCCGAAACTAGATTCTGGTTATGCCCGTGAGAGGAAGTACCGTTTTATTTTCTTACAACGCCTTAACGTGCTCTCCAAGGTACGGAGAGTTCCCAATGTATTAAGAATGGTCTCCCATCCTAAAACTGACCTGGCTAGTATTGCTTACCTTTGCAATGTGCTAACCTACTCAGTTACTATATACCCGCGAACCCCTCTCAGTTCGTGTGTTTTCTTATGTGGTATAAAGGTGATAGGTGGCAGACAAGCACACGGCCAACCTGATGGGAAGTGGTTACCGTAGGCTATGAGCGTGTGCAACACCAGGGGCGTCACACTCGCGCTGCCGACCCTATAAAAACCTTCTAATGTCTATCTTGAAGAACCCCATATTTTAGTCGCTTGGGAAAACTCTGCACAACTATGTTACGTAACTACAAGCCAATGTAATAACGGAGCAGCGTTAGTCCCGGCTGCATTCAAAGCTTGTATTTTGGAACCCGGAATCCAGTCTTCCACTCTCCATTTCCATAATTTGGTTTGATATTAAGGTAGCGTCTGCTGTCTGATCTCCCAACCCTGAAAGGAAAATCAGCTAGGTTCGTGGTCTTGGTTGACACAAGCGACAGCTGCGAGGCATATCCTCAGGGGTTGTGAGCAGCGTTTTATTTTGTCACCTTATTCGTCTCATTGTTCCCATATCTTAGTGTTAGTCCCGGTCGCATACGAGGTTCACACCGAGTCCGAGGTCTGTTTGCCGGCTTATGCTACTTCGCACGGTCTTTTACATCCTTGGCAGTGAGACCATTGGCACGCATGTCATCTTCTACGACGCCAAGCCACCACTTATTGGGTTTAACCCTCATAACGGAGCCCGGCGGAGGCGGCATAGCTAGACATTTGTTTCCCACATAGTCAGCCAGTCGTTGCTAGGGACCCAAACTGTAACCGTAATAAAGTGTTTTAACACTGTTTTTTGAAACTGTTTTAGACGAAACTCATTTATAAATTTAACAGATAAGAAAGTGTAACATGTTCAAAGTGGTACGTTTTATTTGTATTAATAAGTGTAACAGAAATAACGTCCTAAAGTACTTGGGGGTACAAAATACCTTTATTTAAAAAATTAGATTATAAATATGATAGGATAGTAAATTTGGCAACGTAGCATTTCGGTTAACACTGTTAACAGATTAATATCTGTTACATATATATAACTGTTACACAATTGAAAGTGTTAACGATTAACAGATTCAATAACACATTTATAAGTGTTACACTTTCATTCTGTAACCTGCACCAGCGAAGGCAGTTCTCCTGCATTTTATTTGCGATGTCACGGATATGAAAACTGCCACGGATTTGAGAGTTCCTCATGGAATTAGTTTTGCTACCTCAGTATTATAAAAACTATTGATTGCAATTTAAAGTTGTTTTGTATGATGAATTATATTGGTGACCTTGGCCACGCGACGCTTAAGCTCCAATAGTCGTATTCTACGCCGCGTTTTTGTTTTGCGAAATGTACACCTCCAGACGATACGACACGTTTTTAATTACCTTGTTATGAATTCGTAGAACTTGCAGCTGCTCGTATCAACTTACTTATTAAAATGCTATTTCTTAACTGGGTTTGAGGGTGAGAAGGCTGCAATTACGATACAAGATATAGGTAAATCTATTTTACGGTTTCTCTTGATTTTACTTATCTTTTTTGGAGTTAGGGGGTCAGACAGGGGTAGGGGGACGGGGGTAGCGGGCCAGAGGAAAGTCTGCGGCTAACAGATGAGATTGGCTTAGGCTCCAGAGATCTTACAAATTTTTACAATATACAATCTTATTTGATCTTGGTTAGGCTTTTTTTTTTAGCGAGTGGTAATCCCCACGGGAAAGGCCACGGCAGGGGTTCCTCAAGTCGTGGGTCGAATACGGCGGCTGGGACTCGATGTGGCTCTCCACAAATCCGAGGCTATGTGTTTTCACGGGCCTCGGGCCCACCTGCGGGAACCAGCATAACCGTGGGGGGCTTAAGCATCGGCATCGAACCCACGATATAGCTTTATTGGAAATAGCTAGTCCTACCCGGCATCGCCCGTGGCCTACTTGTAACCCTCGTTGTATCTCTTTAACGGATTTGTTGACATTTATGATTACTGCTTCGCTCCCTTTGATAGTAGCGTGAAGATATAGCCTATGACACTCACAAATAATGTGGCTTTCTATCGGTAAAATCATTTTCAAAATCGGTTTAGTAGATCCGGAGATTACCCTCTACAACTTCACAAAGTCACAAACTTTGCCTCTTTATAATATCAGTAAAGAAGTATAGATCTAATTACTTGGTAAAATACAGAAAAAGGTTTTTCAATAAATAATTTAATCAGTTTTAAAACTTATTGCAAATAACATAAGCGTTATATTTCCTTGACCTTTGTAATATCCGGGATCGTTACACTGACGATGAGTTGATAACACACATTGTATGGAAAATAACAACTACAATTAGTACACAAATACTTGTAAAGTATTTAAATGTATGTATGGTAAATAATATCTTTGTTTATTATTAACATTGTTGCAAGCATTATGTGGGGCTAGTTAATCAGTTGATTAATTAGTAAATAGTGTAAACATAAGTTAAACTTATCGTAATTTATACATATATATTACGAAAGTGTGTGCTTCAGTGACTACACACACACAAACAGAAACTTATTTGTGTTTTGTTTTTCATCTGCAATGGCTTACTAGAATTAGGTCGTTGTATATATTATCAAGTACTGTATGACAATTTACGATTCTTATCTGTAGCCGGTGCCAAAATTAAGAGATACAATATCTTTGAGATGTGATACTAAGATGTATGAACGCACGTGATTTAAAAAATCTTGTGTTGTTAGTAAATCTCTAAAAGAACTGAATAGCTGTAATGACAATAAAAGAATATTAGATCTGTGCTACTTAGAGACGGGTATTTATTACTAGGAATTCAGTGCAAGGTGCGACTGAAATAAATTGAGCTGAGCGAGCAGGACTCTTACTTGAAAATAAGACATCTTACTCAATGATATATAAAAACTCGTCATTGATCTTACTACGATCTCGCGCTTAGCTAAGTCAGCGCGCTCGTGAATATGTTTTTCGGTGATTATTCCTCAATGGTAGGTCGGACATGAACCATCTCGCTTCAAAACACTCCTCAGTGTCCACACTATCACCGTGGTAAATTTGGTCAAGATACGGAGTTCAGCCACCAACAAACTTCGCTCGCTCAGCTCAATAAAGATAGGTTTTATCCAGAAGTAACACATCAAACTTTTTCACGATAAAATATACAATTTATATGGAAAATGTCTTTTATGCAAAAATACGTGTGGGGTAAAAAAAATCTTTACCCTGCAAGACAGAGAGAGCGGTCTGTTTATCTATATTTCTGTCTTCATAGCTTCACGTGTTCATAAAAGTGTTATTTAACTTTTCCTGTATTACTAGTCCAGCTGGCAACACCAACTTTCCTTCGATGATGCCATCTTTTAATTATTTCATACGCAGATTCCTGACATATCAACTTTTTATACAATACTAAACCCGTGTTCCTTTATGCATACTCTTATTTTTATCTCTTACAAAACGTAAGGCAGTGCTAACTTTAAAAAAGTAGATATAAGAATTCCTGTTTTGCCATTATGAGTAGGCAAGACGAACACAAAAATGTATGCAGATCCACATGTTTAATTTTTACAAGCTTTTATTTAACTTGCTTTGTATGTATGAGTGTACCTATATCCTAAGGTGGCAAAGCCATCAACACATTTTTTTTTTATATCAATCTCCTCCCTTACTTAATAAAGTCAGGGCCATATTATTTATCCTAAGTGGTTAAGCCCATTGTTCATTTTATCGAACTCAAAAAATACTCATATAAGTCTTTGTAGGTCCACCTATATCTGTTTGGTAGATAGGTACTAAGTAAAGCCTACATATTTATAACTATTCAAAATTATAACTCCCACACAATGTAATTTTCCCTATTTATCGGGAAACTTAAAAATCCACCCACTCTAATTACATTACAATAACAATAGTTGTCCCTTGGTATCATACCCAGGGTACTGGCAGTTGGTGAGGCGAATTAGAGTAAGCAACCCTACAGTCACTAATAATTAAATACACGCACATAATGTTTAACTCACAATTACTATTATATTATAAGTGCATACCTAAATTTACATTATTTAGAGTAGTTTAAACAACTATGAGCCTCTAAGTAACATTCATGAACGTCAAGTAACAGCTATGAACTGAACGTCAAAGAAAGACTTCGTCAAAATAACTATAAGATGATGCTATTGTACTCTCGCATGTATTTTGTAGAAAGCCTGACTAGATTTAGAGGTTAGGTAGCAAAGCACCTGTGGTCTGCGCCCCAAAGAGAGAATTGGGTTCAGTTTACCATCTCATAATTTTCTGAGTTACACATTTGGACAACTTTACTAGGACCAATTTCTGAGCGTGTTAACTGGGTTACGGAACTATAGATCCTATTAGGATCGCTCTGCAGATTAGCGCTGCATTGCATCTTCCCTGCATCCGATCATCATGACTCCTCGATAAGAACCCCCTATTGAGTCCAATGCGAGTCAGACTTGCCAAAACACACGCGTTAGTATAACAGGGGCCTTACAACGATGCGTTAAAAGCAATTCAGTTTCCGCTCAGCTCACGAAGAGAGACGCAGCTATTCACAGTTTATAGCTCCGTCTCTGTCACTCAGCTGAGGGGCCCAAAACTGAATTGTTTTTACGTTGTGGTAAGGCCCTAGTATATCGTAAATGAGTTTAAAATAAAATCTTCATTTAAAGACCTGAATATAGCAGTGCCCTCAATTATACTTCCAAGGGTTAGAATCATCAAGCAATATTTGTAAAGACAAAAGAAACTTTTAATTAACTTCAGACATCACCGATGAGTAATTTTAAACAATAGGACCTTCACGATGATTACTTGATGTTGAAAATCAAATTGTTTATCAACATCCCGTGCTCATTATTTAAAAAACACGAGGTTCAAAACTTTGAAACATTTACACAACTAATTTTGAGTAACATTGAGCAAAAAATACAATGGAATGTCTGTGACCAGTCTCTTGAACACCAACTTCAGTATGATGAATCAACAAAGATACACGCTTTGTTTATATAAATAGCAACGTAAATGCTCTAAATTGTAAACATTGATGGAACACTGTCACGTATAAATAAACGTTTCAATTCAATAACGACACTTTATCAATCACATCACTTCATCTGTTTTCTTTCTCAGCAACACGCGCGCAACTTTCGCAATTAACGTGGGATCTCATATTATTGTTATGCCTCCTCTTCACAGCGAAATTCCTCTCCCTAGACGGGAACTTTTGTATCTTTTTCTCTTTCACCGGCTCTTTATCCACACCGGTGATGCGTCTGTACACATCCGCCCACTCCAATTGTTTCAAAGAAAGACACATTGTTTTTGATATTGATTACAGCGCAATACGTCCGTTCAGCGTGGTCGTTGGGGCGAGAGTGGACAATTTTTCTTGATCGATGCGCACGCGACGACCTCAGTGCAAGGCTGATTATATCCATTCGTTTTCGATTACGTAGCTGTAGTGGGTGGCGTGAATGACTCTAGATAAGCTATCTGTGACCGGGTCAGTATTTGGAAGATATTTCGTTTTGTTATCTGAATGATGATGAGGTCTTTTGTTGTACATAACAATATCAAAGTGGCGGAAACGTGATAACTAATGGTGTGATGGGCTTCCCTCTCCCCGTTGCGTAGAAACTAGCTACGCGTTTGGAATATACAATTGAGACAAGTTGAATAAGCACGAGGGCCTCACTAAGTCTCTCTTACCTAGCGTGTTATATAAACTAACTAAGGTAAAGTGGACAACAATAAGATTGGTAATGGCACCATTCATTCATTTAGGTAACAAAGTATAACACTTATGAACATGAATATCAGTGCTTTTCTACATTTACATCATATAGCGCTTGAAAAGGTATCAGGCAATAAGGTCGCTCTCTATAGAACCGAAAAGCATAGCGTGGTTATCGAGAATCGAAAATATTTATTCATTTAGGTCACTAAGTAACACTTATGAACGTCAAAATCATTGCTTCCACATTTACATTTACGGGCTGCTGGGGATAGTTTTTAACTACTGGACCGATTTCAAAAATTCTTTTACCAGAGGAGTAACATAGGCTATATTTATTACTAGAAAAAAATAGAGATCCTTAGAAATCCTACTAAAACCAATACAAGGCCAAGGTGTAAAAAAAAATTTCGTAAAATATCGTTCATCGCATGCGCTGCGGAAAGTATTGATGATAGAACCAAAAATGTTCTATAATATTATAGAACATAACAATATCTACAAAAAAATCGCGAGACCAAAATGTAAAAATATGTATATAAAAAAACCGGCCCCGTGCGAATCGGACTCGCCCATGAAGGGTTCCGTAGCAGCAAGGAACATAATATAAAAGTTCTTGTAGTTCGTTCAAGTCACTCTCCGCGCGAATTATAATTATTATTTACTTAGTCACCTATATTATTAGAAAAGAATGTTTCACAGTTTATGCATAAGGTTTATGAAATTAAATATTTTTAATTTTTATTTTTATACTCGTATTTGAGTTGATTGAATGAAAGGTAAATTGCGGTTTACGATTTATGACGTATTAAAAAAAAACTACTTACTAGATCTCGTTCAAACCAATATTCGGTGGAAGTTTACATGGTAATGTACATCATTTTTTTTTTCGTTTTCTCTTATTTTAGAAGTTACAGGGGGAGTGGGGGGGGGGGGGGCACACATTTTAGCGCTTTGGAAGTATCTCTCGCGCAAACCATTCAGTTTAGAATTTTTTTTATTAGAAACCTCAATATCATTTTTAAAGACCTATCCATAGATATGTACATCATAATGTAACACGTATGGGTTCGATGAAGAAAAAATGTGAGTTTCAGTTCACGTACCTTTACGATACGTTTACAGATACGTTCAGGTATCTTTATGGGGAAGCCCCAAATGTTTTTTCATTTTTTGTCTCAAAATCTTAATGCGGTTCACAGAATACATCTGCTTACCAAGTTTCAACAGCATAGTTCTTATATTTTCGGCAAAAAGTGTATGTGACATACGGACGGACAGACAGACAGACATGATGAATCTATAAGGGTTTCATTTTTGACATTTGGCTACGGAACCATAAAAAAGGTTTATTTGAAATTTTGACTTGTGTGGGGATGAAATGGGGCATGATATTTCGTTGGTCGGGATAACCGACATCTACGCGGGTGGAGCCGCGGGCTACAGCTAGTGTTTTATATGACTTGTAAGAGTTCTGGAATCCGGAGGCATAACCTGAGGTATGTTTGATTTTTTCCATTCACCTGTTTCCCTATACCCCTTTTTTCCCGAGCGGAAATTCCTCGGATACCCCCCCGCCGGCCAGCGAGGATGGTTATGTCGGGCTTGAACCGACTAAAACCGCACGCCGTCTCGGATCTTCAGACGCCGGGGTGTAAGATGGGCCGGCCCATTAGGCAATTCCCCTCGCACCCTGACTGAGCCAAGGCCATCTCCGGTTTCGAGATGGCCCCCTCGGGTTTGGGACCCACGGTGTCCCCAGCTTGCCCCGGAAAGGGTGGGTGCTAGTCGCCCCGCCGCCCCATACGCAGCCCCTCTGTTAGTGGTAACACATAAGAATACCTTTGGTGTTGTGTTGATGTATTAGCCACAGTTAATTACTTGTTTGCTAGCTTAGCAGTTTAAATAAAACGTGTTTCCCGTGTCGACGTGACCGTAGTCAACATTAATCCTTGGTATCCTTTGTATTTCTTTTATGGCGTCTTGAGGTTCCGATTCGGTGACGAATTCGAAGCTTGCTAAGGCATTGTGCGTAAATTCCAAAATACTTATTAGGTATGCACATAACGCACGTAAGCCATATGGAATTTACGCTGATTTAGCTATTATCTATATATATTCACACTTGAATATCTCCTAGAGATAGACAGAGATATACTACATCCACATTTAGGTACCTAGGAGGCGTTCCCACGGAAGCAGATACAGGTTAACGGACGAGGCTATGGCGAAGGCTGAGGTCAGACGGCAGATGCTCTCACTAAAGCCAAGATAAGCTAAACTAAGAGAGAGAATGTGAAAGCGGAGTCCGGACTCCAACCGGGCTCCAAAGTGTAAGCTTTGGATGAAGACGGAAGCACTTTTTATACCTATACCATTGTTATTAGTCACTTCTGTATTTAATAAAAATATAACAACAGCAGTTCAACTCCAAGTAATTTCAGTGCCTACAGCGGAAGTAGCGGACCATGGTTAAATATGTAAATGATGTATAGATAATAGCGTTTATAAGAAAAACTATTTCTTTATTTGCATGCGCAAGGTGACGCGAGTCTTCGCGGTCGTCCCAAGGTTTGCAAGAAATTTATCGTTTCCGTATTAAGTGATTGAGTAGTCTTTAGCCTTACCTCCAAGCATGTGGGATGAACCCTGGACAGAGCTCGGGGCAGTTGTCGCACGGTCTGCCATCTGAGACTTCTTTTATTCGAACGCCCTGGAAAAAAAGGAACATAATAAACACAGCTTCTAAAAATTATTCATGAAGGTACATGAAGTATTTCGGAGTGCGAGGGATATGCTTTATGGGCAACCTTACACCCCGGCGTTTGAAGACCCGGCGTGCGCTTTTAGTCAGTTCAAGCCCGACATAACAGCCCTCGCTGCAGGCTTGGTATCCGAGCGGATTTCCGTAAGAGAAAAAAAAGGTCTTTACATGATTGGTGTTTTGGTTGCAGCATAGTTTACTGGTGGTAGAAATTTGATGACACAAATTTGTCAATCGTGCCGTGCAAAAATCGGCCGGGTGAGTACCACCGTGCACGATTGCGAAAAACCCTCCATAGTAATCCAATTTCGATTTGAATGCGTTCAGGGGTCAGCAAGTGCACAGCCGGGCAGGGGGATTGTGGTCGCAGCACTAGTGGGACCGGTGGGTGTCACGCGGTGCTGCGACGACAATCCTCTTCTGATGAGGCCGTCAAGCTGAGTGCCACCATTGTTAACACACACGTATACGTATACACAGGTACGTGTATGTAATGGTGACCCTCTTTCTTGAGACTTTCCTAAATATATAAAAAAAAATCGTGGTTGCTAACAGTTATAGTCATTACTGACGATTAAAAAGGAGTGGCTGTGATTTTTTATTTTCAATTTCTTTTCTCATACGCTGCGAATCTTGCTGTTAAATGTAGAAGTCCCGGCTCCTTCAAGCGGTGCGAGAAAAAACAGATGAGGCCGTCAAAATGAGCGCCCCCATTTCAGTACTATTTATATCTGCAATGGTGACCCTCATTCATGAGTCCCTTTAGCTTACAACCAGGTGAGGTGAAGTCATATTGACGCGCCTTACATAAAAAGTAATATTTTGACGTTCATAAGTGTTACTTTTTGACCTAAATGAATAAAAATATTTGATCTTTACTTTGATGAAAGTAGATTGAGTGAACGGAAAAAAAACAACTTTAAAAACATGTTGTGATTATTTCCAATTTCATAAAACTACTAAACATACGCCATTAACTGATAACGTTAACAAACTTAGAAGAATTGCTCAATTGCTTCTTAGAATGACAACAATAATTCTTTATTCCAAGAATATATAAAAACTATGAATTCTATTTTAATAACTATATGCCTTTGTACAATAATAAAACAATAACAAATAAGTGCAAAGGAAACTCAACATGAAACTAATTACACTTAAGTTATCAACTTATTTTAAATAAAACTAAAAACAACATTTTAATACAATTCCTCACTTTTGTACCACGATCAAACTGATTAAAAATAAAACAAATAAATGACCATAGATTATAATGAAATCCTTGATAATGCGGATTGTAATTATCATTTTGTATGATTTTTTTCATTCTCCAACTTCATTTTATAAGTTGGTTGACTTATTACTCATTCGTAAACAGTTGCACGTGGAACGCTCAGATGTTAGAGTTTTGGCACAAATGGTCAGAATCGTAAAAAGATAGATTAGCAAAATGACAGGTTACATATAATATTACATGTAATATAACAGATGTGGGATTTATGCTGCTTCCTTATCATCACATAATGTATGAATGATTATGTATTTTATCTACACTCAAATCGAAAAATTCGAATTACGAATTCAAAGACGATTCTATACATACGCACTTTATAAACGCATATACATAAAATTAAAAATAAAACTTATTATAGTACCGCCAACTGTATCATAAAACTCATTATAGTATCGCTATCTTTTTTTATTCATTAAACTAGTCTAAGGTTTTAGGCTGAATATGAAAATAAGGCGCACGCATGCGCAGTTCGAACTGTGAAAAAAATGGCGCTCTTGTAACCTACCTACTTTGTTTAATTTCAATTTTTCCTATGAGTGAAGATAAAGTAGTGTATGAAACTGCATATAACTTAGGTATTAAAACACTCGAGTCAACCTATTATCGCATTCGGCTTCGCCCCATGCGATAAACAGACTCTCGTGTTTTAATACCCCTTCTTATATGACAGTTGCATAAACTACTATTTTAAAGGGATGCCCTAGTACCAAATTTTACTTAGCTGTGATAGTTTTCTTTTTCAATTCTATCGTGATTTTTTTTCACTTTTTCAAAACCAACCATTTGGCATTATAGGACACTTGCCTCTAACAAAATTTGCACTTATAAGCTAAGCTTCTGACGACCTCTGTGGCGTAGCGGTAGTGCGTTTGACTGATAAGTCAGAGGTCGCGGGTTTGATTCCCACTCAGTGCAAATATGTATATTTGCATTCGTCTGGGTGTTTCTATGTATAATATGTATTTATTTGCAAAAAAAAGTATTTAAGTATGTTTAAAAAACCAAACCCCTTTTCATTTAATCAAATCAAAAATCATACAAACCTCAGCACACATGTCATCAGACGTCGTGTCTAGTTCATTAAGATAATCAATTATGTCATCAATATTCTCTTCATTATTTACTTTATCTATCTCTGATTCTTTAATATCTTCATTAGAATCACACTCACTATAACTATCAGACGTAGAATACTCACTATCACGTCTATAAGCAAAGAGTTTGAATATCCCACCCTTTTCTCTCCAAGAATCATCTTTCATATCACCATTTCGTCTTTTTCTGTGAATTTTGAAAGGCACTTGTTTCAATCTGGGCTGAATTACGTAAGATATTTTGGGAGCCACAACCTTTTTGTAATTTTGATCGTAATCATCTTCAGTGATACCGCAATGGTTTACAAGATAGTCTCGTCGTATCTGTTCCTTTCCAGCCGGATCTCGCCAATAGTTCTCTCTCTTTCTAACTCCTAGATAATAGTCAAGGTCTCTTTCTCCAATATCATCATCGTCTTCTTTAACATTACCAACTGTTTGTATATTCTTATCAATACTATCTTCGCAATCTTCAAGTATTTTGGATATTAAACGTTTTTTAGGATTAGGCATTTTTTTCAGAAAGTTTGCTGTATTAGAGCTCAGAAATTTTGTTGTTTTTCTATATACAGACGCAACAGATTCTCTTCTTTTTCTTATATTGTTCATCTTCTTGCTTCTTTTGCAGATGTTGGTAATCAAATATCGTTTTATCTGTCTCAAAATTGCGGATCTCAAGATCATTTCGTTGGAAACATGTATCAAATTTTACTTTTCATTGTCAAACTTAGCTCGTAGTTAGAAAAACTTAAATGTCAAACTTAAATGGGGGTAGTTCTCCATGAGCCGCCCGCGGGACACTAGTCTAGGTTTATGGTTACGATACCATTGTGAAGGTGACGTGATAGTGGTCACCTGCCAATGGGTGCACGGTGTTTTGATATCCAGTGTTAGTTGATCCTTAAACTTTGAAGACAATGTATCGAACAAGGCTCTAGTTATAGTGGTCGGTGTTGGATGGTTATATGGCTGGGCGTGGACTATTTACGGTCATGCAAACAGACCTGAATGTGTCCACAGTTAATGACTCGACAAATTGCAACACCCTTAGCTAGTATTGCCTGTTAAGTTCAGCCTTATTACATATCTTTTTTGCGCGGCAGGTCAGTGACATTATGTTTACAATAAAAATGTTTTAGAAGTAGTTTGGAGGTAGTAAATTGTTTTGAGTGAATCAAAACAACAAATTTAATATTATGTAAATTAAATTTACGATAGAATAAAAATATTTTAATATAGTATATCCTATAACAACGAGTACCATGTGAGTGCCTCATACTTCCTGAATCCATATCATTAAGCTATACGTTAGTAATAATAATAGCTCAATGATCAAAATAGCCTTTGTAGCGCCATCTACTACGTTTATAAAGTACTAAATAAGTTTCCAAATGAACCGTTGGATGTTCTCAGCGCGCTGTTATTTTAAACATAGACGATATTAACGCCATCTGTCATCGAATAGCAATAGCCTCAGAATGATGTAATGTTTTATTACTGTTTTTCAATTAAATACATGTACCATATCCTTGGAATACACACTATGAAACGACTACACAATTCTGGCGTTGAACTCATGTAAGTGAGCTTATTAATTATTGTAGAATTCTAATAAAGCTTCGTGTTACCTTTTCCGGTAATAGTAAGTAGGATTTACCATACCAGTGTCGGTCTGAGTGGGTCTATCTAAGTACATCCTGGCTGAAGACCCACAACTGTTCTTAAGTACTTGCTTATAGAGAAATTAAACGAAAAATAGTTTTAAAATATGGAGAGCCATAGCGCCATTTGACGAATAAGGCGTCCAACTCAACTAATCTACCTACCGACATACCTCATCGCTGGCACCGGTGGTGTGTAGCCCGTGGGGGTTTCTGCACGTAGAAAAAGGCGTGTTATGTGTAACATATTCCTTTTTATATATTTTCAGTGTACAGGGCTCAGCCCAACCTCACCTGGTAGTCGGTACATCTGCTAAATAACGGCAGATTGGGAGGTAAGTAAGACAACAACATACCAATGATTAAAAAAAAAACAAGCTTTTATTCTTTTGTCATCCAAACGGAACGTGTATGGGTGGTTAAAAAATGATTTGGAAATTTTGACGGACAACTTACTTATATATGAACATATACTTATTTATTACTTATTTATATATAACTTGTATTTAATACAAGTTAAATAAAAGCTTGTATTAAAAACAATTAGATTACCCCGGGCCCCACAGTGCTAACTAAACAACACACCTCTACACTATATGATATACTAGCTGTTGCCCGCGGCTCCGCCCTCGTAGAATTCTGATCCCGTTCCCGCAACCCATGGGATCCTATCCCCGGGATAAAAAGTAGCCTATGTGTTATTCCGGACTATAATCTATCCCTGTGCCAAATTTCAGCCAGATCCGTTCAGACGTTTTTGCGTGAAAGAGCAAAAAGGCTCACAAACTTTCGCGTTTATAATATTAGTAGGATGTACATTTAGTGGATCATACGAATCATGTCAGACACTATTAGTCATTGAAGTATAACACATGGACTAATAATTCAAACACGAACTAGTTCACAATGGACTGTATTTCCCGTCAGGGTTTCCTTGTCCACTATAATGGCATACAAGGACTAAACACCTCGAATTTGGTTGAGGAAACACGACTCTTATATTGCAGACTAGCTGTACCCTGCGGTTTTACCCGCCGCGAATTGTACTCGATTCTGGCCGTGTCATTTTGACGTTTTTGGCGTGAATACGTCTTTGAATTTATGATTATTATGAGCTCAGTCTCGAAGAAGGCCCGAAGACGGCACTGACTCACGTAAAAGTCAAAGTAACCCAAATCAAGAGAGGGAGAGTGCTCACACTCTGGAGTCCGGGTTACGCTCCTCTACACGATTACTGGACTAGTTTGCCTTTGTTTTTACGGCAGTGACTATCGTCTTACCCCCCCCCAGCCCCGAGAGGAAGGTCTGCACTAGAGCGTGGCTCCGAAGATCTCGGTGGGGCCCATTCACTCCACGCTGTGTAATATGTACCTTTATTTTATTTTCGTGCGGAAATCCCCTCGGATACCCCCCCCCCCCGCCGGCCAGCGGAGGCTGTTATGTCGGGCTTGAACCGACTAAAACCGCAAGCCATCTCGGGTCTACAGACTCCGGGGTGTAAGGTTGCCCATAGAGCATGTATGAAAAGAAAACAAACAGACACTACAGTTTCATTATTTGTATGATCGAAGATTGCTTTTCTTATGAATTAAAATCATTACTTACTTGTCTAGGTATTACGTGTTATTGGGTGAGGCCATTTACGGTTAAGGTCTGGTAGAGTTCCTAGGAATCTCCTTCCTAGGTTACTAAGACAGCGGGCACCAGCACTGCGAGGATCCTGGCGAAGACACGGCGCTCCACACGTTGGTGGAGTGCCCTGCGTGGGCGAGTCAACGCCGGGATCTCGTTGCGGTCCTGGGCGTGGACATTCTCTCGTTGGAGACCATGGTGAGGGCCTTGGCCTCCGGCGGTAGCAAGTGGCACGCCGCCGCCACTCTCTGCGAGCAGGTAATGCGCGTGAAAGAGACGGCGGAGAGAGAGCGGGAGCGAACCCTGGCCCTCGAGTTTCGCACGCCGTGTGTGTCCTCACACGCCTGCTTACTCACCGACGCGGGTCAAAACCCAACCCCACCAGGCGAGGCCGCGATGGCGGCTAAAGTCCGCCGGTAACCCTGGGGCTATCCTTTCAAGGGCTTACCCGGGGTGCCCGGCAACGGACAGTTGGGGAGCACACCGTGCGGTTTTAGTCGGTTCATGCCCGACATAACCACCCCCGCTGGCCGGCGGGGGGGTATACGAAGGGATTTCTGCATGTAAAAGAAAAAAAGTCAGCTCTCTCAGTCTATCCGGCGCGCAGTTTCGTAAACTGTGGACGATAATCGATATATTGGTGACAGATTTACCATTCTGAGTACAACTCAATTATAGATTTATATCGGAAAAAGAGAACATCCAGGACGGGACTTGAACCCGCGACCAGTCCCTTACAGGGGGAATACTCTGATCAATTGAGTTACCTGGACACGTCCTAGATATTCGAAATTCTCCGATAATTCTTGCGAAGTACGGAAACAATTAATGTAACAAGTAATGTACTGAAATTGTATTTTTCTGATAATGAAAATAAGAAATTACAAGTTGATGACAAATATAAAATTTGGTGACGAAATAAAAAAAATTACTGGTGGTAGAAATGTGATGATACAAATTTGTCACAAAATTCGGCCGGGTGGGTACCACCGTGCACGATTGCGAAAAACCCTCCATAGTAATCCAATTCCGGTTTGATTGCGTTCAGGGGTCAGCAAGTGCATAGCCGGGCAGGGGGATTGTGGTCGCAGCACTGCGACGACAATCCTCTTCTGATGAGGCCGTCAAGCTGAGTGCCACCATTGTTAACATGGTACGTGTATGTAATGGTGACCCTCTTTCCTGAGACTTTACCTTCAGCTTACCATCAGGCGAGGTGAAGTCAAATTGACGTGTCCTAAATATAAAAAAAAATATATATAATTCCCTCTGAATTTTGTGTCAAACTCATCTTGTTATGGTTGTTTCGTTACATAATGGCTCATTATGTAACAAAATAAACATAACAAGGTGAGTTTATAGCAACTATCAATCATTTTTATATTTGTTTTTTTTTATACCACAGTTTTATGATTGTTCTTGAATGAAAAAAAAATTTATCATTATTCCCTATTAGGTCATATGAAACTCACGTAGTGGCTTTGCATGGTCTTACTTTTTTATTAAATAGAATAATGGGTTTTAGTCGGTTAGAATCCGACATAACCACCCCCACTGGCCGGCGGAGGGGTATCAGGGGGGATTTCCGCATGAAAAGAAAAACTGTACATAAGAGATGGCGCTAGTAGTATTTTAAATACATTATTTTGATATTAATATTAACAAATGATCGGTGTATGTAATTGAGCTAAGAGTGAGACGAAGTCGAGCGAAAAGCTCTCTATACTCAACTCGGTGTACTTCGGTTGTGACGCAACTTCTCCTTAACTAATAGATCAATTTTGGCCAAACTTGGCATGTAAATTCAACTTGATACCCGGAAGGTTTAGAAAAAATAAAATTGAAAATAGAACACCCTCCAAAAATTTCAAAATCTGATTTCTCCAAAATGATCAATGTTGAAACCACGATTTTGGCACCAAAATGTGCAACTTAACTATTGGCTTAAGACAGAAAAAGAAAATTGAAAATCAGTCTAGTAACGGATGAATAATCACTGAAAAAACAATTCAATGGTATTCAATTGAAAAAAATTTGCGCGCGAATTGTAGGTAATTATGTAGTGCACTCTCAGCTCAACATTGCAAGAGAATGCATTGCGCCCCTAGTTTATAGTCATGGTATAGGTATGGTGCTTAAGGTATGTGATTTTAATTACTATAGGTATTGACAAAATAACAATATGAGGCGTGCGTCTTGGATTACTTCGGGTCATCATCCGAACAGCAACCCCGGTTCCATTCAAAGCTTGCACTTCCCACAGGAGCGACTGCGACTGGGTCGGACACTCCAACCCCGAAAGGAAAGTCAGACCCTCGTCCGTCAATCAGCAGGTGTATAGGCTTGCATAAGTATTACTATTACGTGGGACCAAAAATTGTTAGTAACGACCTCTGCCTTTGGAGATTTACAGACGTGAATACCCTATTTCACCATTAAAGTGAACAAACCTGAACAATTGCAGCAAAATTGATTAATTCATAACACGAACTGGGACTGTAAATTGCTGCTTTATTGAGTTAACAATAATTAATGCACCAACACGATACATAAGTTAGTAAATACAATCTATAGCGAATGAATGGACACTAATAATTATTTATTAATGAGTTTACGATGAAGAGAGTATTTTGATATATTTACAAGAATAAATAAATACGTATTGGCAATCGTTGTGATACAGTATGAACGAGAAAAGGTTAAGCGCCTGATACAAAAAAATAGCAATGTTACAATATGATGTTTGCTTGCAACTAAAATAAATTCAGGCACAGCGTCGGCAATGGTTATCTTTTAATTAATTGGTCGGAGTCATAACATTGGTGAACTACTATCAAAGTACAGAATAGCGCCGGTAAACGACATTACTGGTTTGTCCCACGAGGATGATTAGTCGTGAATACATAAGTGTATGTCAATAAATAATAAATATTCTACGACATTCTACACAGCGCTATCTAGACCCAAAGTAAGCATAGTTTAACTAGCTTGTGTTAAGGGTTCCAGAATGCGGATAAACATACTTATATACTTTTTTTTTTGTAAATATATACATATTATACATATAAACACCCAGACCAATGCAAATAGACATATTCATGCATACAAATATTTTCACTGAGCGGGAATCAAACCCGCGCCCTCTGTCGTAGCAGTCGAATGCACTACCACTACGCCTCAGGGCCGTCAACTTCTAAGTATGCGTACTATTAGACTGGCTGTACAGAATTAACAAAAATGGTATCGCGAAAGAACACAATTTGACCATTGACAATGTGCAACGTTTGTGGCTGTCATACAGATTGCTTTTCAAAAAGGCGCTAGGACAATACAGACAGATATCAAAATTCAGTAACTCATTTATCTAGTAACCATGACACATAAAGCAAACGCCACAGGTTTACGAGTTTGCAAAATCCGGGGACCGGCAACTGTGACTGGATTCCTATTCCTGAGACCCCAAACAACTACAAAACACACCTTGCGACCAGATGTGATGGTCTATGATAACGACTATATACTTACCAAGTTGTAGAAAACATTTTTTGTTTTAAACTAAATACCTTGTATAGAACCTTTTTTTTTCTTTCCGTGCGGAAATCCCCCGGCCAGCGGGGGCGGTTATGTCGGGCTTGAACCGACTAAAACCGCACGCCGTCTCGGGTCTTAAAACGCCGGGGGGTAAGGTTACCCATGGGGCATATCCCTCGCACCCCGACTGACCCTGGGCCATCTCCGGTTTCAAGATGAGTGATTATTCAGAACGCGTTTAGAGCGGTAGTGCTGTCAGTTTATTTAATAAAAGTATACATATGTGTACAAACAATATTATCGTTCGTGGTACTATTACTGAGCGGATAAAATCGTGTGAACTAAGTGTCTACAATTCTCCGGTCATCGTGAACGGCCTGCTGCGCGGGGTACCTCACCTCACCGGTGCGATAAAGGACCGGACCATATTTTTCATCCTTGTTACTCCGCTTGGCCTATACAAATACCAAACACAAGTAACGTTGCGATATGGCCCTTAAACGCACTTCACCGAAAATATTACCTTCCGATGGAGATCTACCGTCATTGATGGCAACAGACGAAGACACCAACGTCAATACTCGAGACAGAAAACGATCTGTGAATCCAGAGCATGACAAGATATTGAGACTCATTGAAAGTAAGTTTGAGAAACAAATGTCACATTGGAACGGTAAAATAACAGAATGTATAAACAAAACTGTAGCATCCGCGATTAGATCCTCCGTTTCTTTGGAACTCTCAAAAATTACATCAGAACTATCGATTATCAACACAAAAATTACGCAGCTAACAACAAACTATGATAATCTCACCAGATGCCAAACGATCAACGAGGTGTTGTACTTACAAGACGATTTAGGTGGATTTCACCAACGATAGGAACGGTGATCAAGGCGAACTAAACTGTATTATCACATTTTACTCAAGTTTCAACTCAGTTTTCATTGAGTAAAATTTGAAAATAAAATTAAGTTAAATGAATATGAACTGGTGAAATCCAACCTAGGAGATACTGCTGTTCTTCATCCGACAACGACGGACTCTGTGCCGTGGTGGTAGAGCGTTCGACTGCAAAGTCAAAAGGTCACGGGTTCGATTCCTGCTTATTGCAAATGTTTGTATGCACTATGTTTAAGTAAGTAAAGTAAGTAAGTAAATCATTTATTGATCGAAACACGGTATTTTACAATGGTGTTACAAAATCAAATAATGTCCGACATGTTTCGCAGATTCTCTGCATGCAAATTGCATTAAAATGTAAGTACGTAGTTATTTAAAAGAAAAAATTCAGTATGTGTAGGTTTTAGTATGGTTAGTTTAGGTCCGCATAGCACTGTGTAGAATGTCCTAGAACATTTATTGTTCATGCAAAAATGCCAAGCTGACGACAATAGGCTCGTCTCCGATTCCGTGGGACTTAATAAATATGGTTTATGTAATGTAGGTGTTAATACATCTCTACGGGTGAGATAAAACATTTGTTTTTGCAAACATTTTTTGCAACCAGAATGTGTGGTCCAATCTCCGAGAAATAATAACTCACAATACTCTGTGATGTGGGAGTCGATAATAAATCACTCTTGGCCATTTTATTCCTTACAAAACCACGATATGATCTCGTAAACGCCTATATGGTGCTGTCATCGTTAATAACATTAATAACCATCAGATCACTACTCGAAATATTCGATTACGCAACTGAACGCGACCTTGTGCACCAAATAGGGTAGAGAGGGTGTGTGGTGCAAGGTATACGAGGAAGCGATAGCGATATAAGATTTATATTATTGGTTGATGGTTTCTGACAGGTCATGCCTCCCTTTACCTGGGACAGCTGTGAAAAGCTGATTCCAGGTATCACGAATTGAGGTGACTGTTTTAATGGATGGAGTTCTCATTAAGGAGGTGGTGTTTGGGCTCGTTCTTATTGATAAACGTACTGCAACTGAACATGATGTTGTGTATGTATATCAATCAGAACGATGTTCCTTAATTATATATAAATCTAGAGGGGTAGATATATGTGTATTAACACATACACATTTCAATATTATGAGGTACGGGTTTGTAATGAAAACACGAGAAACTTTTCATAATTATAACATTGTAGGTTCGGCAGGTTAGGCGAGGACTGCCGAATGTAGATGCGTAACACGCGATAGCTTGGGGATCTTCGGGAGACGTCGCAAGACGGTAAGTGAGAAACAGTCATTACTTTAGGCACTAGCACAAGCGAGATAGGTAGCACGCCCGTACACAGAATACTATCTTATTCTATGTGACGAAGAGAGACAGCCGCTATAAAGATATAACGTGGTATACTATACTATGTTTTAACCGAGTATTTTCTATGGAAAATGTAATATCGAGTATCGGATGGAGCAAATTTAAATCCAAATAATTGATTTCGGATTGTACATCCATAAATATGTTAGTAACAATGTCTTACATTAGTGTTAGTATTAAATAAACAAATAAATAAAGCTCTATTCCGTAATCACCTTGTACAGTAAAGTACTTTAATATGTATCCCTTTCAAAGCTACAAAATTATGTATCCCATTTGAAGTTACCACTTTAAATTACATAAATTTATAAAACGCTTGCCCCTTATACCTTGCACCAACCATTCAGAATCACACGCGTAATGAATCAGTGATCAGTGTTTATAAAACGCTACCCAAATAAAGGAAACACATGTTTTTAGTTTGTTAAAGAAATGTGGGTCTACTTAAGAGGACGCGTAGCATGGTAATGAAATGACTCACTCATGTTTATTGAATATACTCATTAGTTCATTTTTCAATACTCACGCTTGCCTAAATATCATTAAATGGTAAGCAGAATCGGCTATCCGATGTTAGGCACCATTAAAATATTAAACCTATTTTGTACAGTGCAAAATAGCTTTTAGCATAATAATTTGACGGTGTCCGTATTGTCAGTAAAAAAAACCGGTCAAGTGCGAGTCGGACTCGCACACCGAGGGTTCCGTACGAACCTGTAGGTATATAAGTAAAAGTTCACCCATCACGACAATCGAGTCATAGTTATGGTAGTAGTAACTTTAAAATTTTCAAAAATATTTTTTATTCTATGATGTAACTAAAAATTTGCGGTTTTCGCAATTTTTCCTTTATCTGTACTATAAGTCGTTACTTCGTACCAAATTTCAAGATTCTAAGTTCACGGGAAGTACCCTGTAGGTTTTGATTCCCGTGCGAGTTTCGAAAATTTCCGGAAATTTGCGGCATAAACGGCTGTATCTTTTGATTGCTTTGGCTTAGGAGTTTGATTTTTTCACAGCTCCAAGGGACAGTAGATCTGAGTATTAGATATGAATTTCAGGTTGATACCTTCACGCGTTCCTGAGTAAAACGGTCTTGACAGACGGATGGACGGACAACGAAGTGATCCATAAGGGTTCCGTTTTTTCCTTTTGAACCCTAAAAATATTAAAATTAAAAAATGTCAATTCGGACAAGTTTCCCTAGAAATTAGTATCACGTCGGCAGTCGCAGTATTGATGTTAACCACTCATTACCATCCTCATAGCGATTTGCCAGTTGCGCCCAAAGTTTGCACTTTGGAGAATAAGGTCCGCTTGTAGCTTTTGATTGGTATGTCGTCTTTTCTGGGAACAACTGCCGTCTGACCTTCCAGCCCTGAAATGAAAGCCTGCGCCAGAGCCTCGTCCGTTCTTTAGCCGGTGAGGTTGGCTTGGACCTTAAGAATATCAGTAGGGTACCTTTTTTTTTTTCGTGCGGAAATCCCTTCGGATACCCCCCCGCCGGCCAGCGGGGGCGTTTATGTCGGGCTTGAACCGACTAAAACCGCACGCCGTCTCGGGTCTGCAGACGCCGGGGTGTAAGGTTGCCCATAGAGCATATCTCTCGCACCCCGACTGACCCTGGGCCATCTCCGGTTTCGAGATGGCCTCCTCGGGTTTGGGAACCACGGTGTCCCCGTCTTGCCCCGGTTTGGGGGAGGGGCGCTAGTCGCCCCACCGTCCCGGCATGCTTCTGCTAGGGTGACAGGCGGCCTCACCTGCCACCCCCAGGCTGGCGCTCATGGAGAACGGAGGCCGTTAAGCGACCTCCGGCGCCTGAGTCGCCTGCGACGCGCGGCGAGCATGTTGCGGGCTCGGCGGGCCGGGAGAGTTCTGAACCTCTCCCGGGCGCGCTCCGCCATCTCCTTCGCGAGCATCACATGCTCGCAGAAGGAGGTGTAGGGTAGGTGAGGAAGTAGGGTACCTGTACACCCAATCGATTTTAACTACAATTAAAAGATATCACACGGTAGACATGCGCTGTGCGATAGAGAGAACGCTCTACAAACCCGAAGCAACCCGACTATAGCCGAACTGTCATTCTTCTACCCGACGTGACGTCCGAAATGCAAACACAGGTGCTATAAATACAGATCAAATACACAATCCTCGCTTTGCTACACAAAATCAGAAACTGTAAATACAAAATTTACAAATAAAAAATCACTATACAATAAGAGAAAAGCGGTTACATTGGCATTTCTTCTATTATCTTTTTTAAATGCATTATGGAAATGCACTATTTTTTTGTGAAGCACCGGGCGAGATTATAATTGCTTTGCAACATTTTTTCATTTCCTTTTCGTATCGCACCACTCGGATTAACACAGATTTTATTCTTGTTGAATTATTTGCAACATGTTCTTTTCTCTCAATTGTATATTCTAGTATCGGGAGTAACTATATCTGGATATTCCTTTATTTCATATGTACTGGCCAATTTAATATCGATAATTTTCCCGGTGAAGTAGACGCAGCGTGACTAAGTTCAAATTAGAGATTCTACCCCACATAATTAAAGAAACTGACATTGATGAAATTTTGTCGTTGTTTTTTTTGATGAAAAGTAAGATTCGACCGTATTCACAAAGGAGTATAATGTCATATATTTAATTCAAAATTTCATAAAATTTGCTTTCAAGAAGTATAAACCGATCGCGGAACGATCTCCGTCGTCCATGAGCGCGGACCTGGGGGTGACGGTTGGGGCTAGCTGTCGCTCTAGCAGAAGCAGACCCAGAGTGTTGGCGGTCGTATTTCCGCCTATGCAGACGGCCAAGGCCGGTCGCTGTCTCTGGGATATCTTCTCTAAGGCACACCAGATTCTATGGCCACACCGGCGGATGTGACCAAACACCGTGCGATTTTAGTCGATTCGAGTCCGACATACCGACCTCATCACTGGCTCCAATATGGTAAAACCCGATGTGACTTCCGCACGTGAAAACCAAAAAAAAGGCGGTGTAAAAACAAACTCAATAGTTTAGCGTAAACTGTAAAGTGGTAACATTTTCTCAGTTTGCGTGGGATGCGCTTTATATGATGCTACTAGTTGTGTCCGCGACTTCTTTTCCTAAAACAAAAGTAGCCTAAGTTATGCCTCATAACAACAGCTATCTGCAGTAAAAAATCCTGTCAAAATCGGCCTTATTACTATAGATATTACCCGAAACAGGCCCGGAACAAACAGACAGACTTTCTATGTGTCGTACTACACTACACTCATATTATGCATTTAATAAGAAGCTGTTATTTCAATATTACAAACAGACACCTCAACATTATCTTCCTCATAGCGATTTCCGAGTTGCGTCTTAAATTTGCACTTTGGAGCCCGAGATTGTTGTTGATTTCTATGTCGGCTTTACCGGGAGCGACTACCGTCTGACCAGAGGAAAGCCAGCGCAAGAGCCTCGTCCGTTGTTCAGCAGGTGGACCGTCTTCCAGATGAGATTGGCTTGCGCTTCAAGGATATTTGCAGAGCCCTGTACACTAAGCACAAACAGACACTTAAAATTTTATTTGTAGCATCTATTGTGCTGACAAAGAATATAAGAAAACGAATAGAATTCAGTACTAAAGTTATGTACAATGGACATAATAAAAACATACCCAGTACGTAATAACGCAGCTGTTCTCAATAGAACATTAAGCATTCTTACATATCTCTTTCTATATACAAAGGCTCATCTATGAAAGATGACAACACGATATAATAGAAATGGAATTCTTAATTTAGACAAATTGCGTAGTATGTTCTAAAGATTTTGACGACCTCTGTGGCGTAGCGGTAGTGCGTTTGACTTCTAAGCTACAGGTCGCGGGTTCGATTCCCGCTCAGTGCAAATATGTATGTTTACATTGGTCTGGGTGTTTCTATGTAAAACATAACATAACATAACATAACATAACATAACATAACATAACATAACATAACATAACATAACATAACATAACATAACATAACATAACATAACATAACATAACATAACATAACATAACATAACATAACATAACATAACATAACATAACATAACATAACATAACATAACATAACATAACATAACATAACATAACATAACATAACATAACATGAAATGCAAACACAGGTGCTATAAATACAGATCAAATACACAATCCTCGCTTTGCTACACAAAATCAGAAACTGTAAATACAAAATTTACAAATAAAAAATCACTATACAATAAGAGAAAAGCGGTTACATTGGCATTTCTTCTATTATCTTTTTTAAATGCATTATGGAAATGCACTATTTTTTTGTGAAGCACCGGGCGAGATTATAATTGCTTTGCAACATTTTTTCATTTCCTTTTCGTATCGCACCACTCGGATTAACACAGATTTTATTCTTGTTGAATTATTTGCAACATGTTCTTTTCTCTCAATTGTATATTCTAGTATCGGGAGTAACTATATCTGGATATTCCTTTATTTCATATGTACTGGCCAATTTAATATCGATAATTTTCCCGGTGAAGTAGACGCAGCGTGACTAAGTTCAAATTAGAGATTCTACCCCACATAATTAAAGAAACTGACATTGATGAAATTTTGTCGTTGTTTTTTTTGATGAAAAGTAAGATTCGACCGTATTCACAAAGGAGTATAATGTCATATATTTAATTCAAAATTTCATAAAATTTGCTTTCAAGAAGTATAAACCGATCGCGGAACGATCTCCGTCGTCCATGAGCGCGGACCTGGGGGTGACGGTTGGGGCTAGCTGTCGCTCTAGCAGAAGCAGACCCAGAGTGTTGGCGGTCGTATTTCCGCCTATGCAGACGGCCAAGGCCGGTCGCTGTCTCTGGGATATCTTCTCTAAGGCACACCAGATTCTATGGCCACACCGGCGGATGTGACCAAACACCGTGCGATTTTAGTCGATTCGAGTCCGACATACCGACCTCATCACTGGCTCCAATATGGTAAAACCCGATGTGACTTCCGCACGTGAAAACCAAAAAAAAGGCGGTGTAAAAACAAACTCAATAGTTTAGCGTAAACTGTAAAGTGGTAACATTTTCTCAGTTTGCGTGGGATGCGCTTTATATGATGCTACTAGTTGTGTCCGCGACTTCTTTTCCTAAAACAAAAGTAGCCTAAGTTATGCCTCATAACAACAGCTATCTGCAGTAAAAAATCCTGTCAAAATCGGCCTTATTACTATAGATATTACCCGAAACAGGCCCGGAACAAACAGACAGACTTTCTATGTGTCGTACTACACTACACTCATATTATGCATTTAATAAGAAGCTGTTATTTCAATATTACAAACAGACACCTCAACATTATCTTCCTCATAGCGATTTCCGAGTTGCGTCTTAAATTTGCACTTTGGAGCCCGAGATTGTTGTTGATTTCTATGTCGGCTTTACCGGGAGCGACTACCGTCTGACCAGAGGAAAGCCAGCGCAAGAGCCTCGTCCGTTGTTCAGCAGGTGGACCGTCTTCCAGATGAGATTGGCTTGCGCTTCAAGGATATTTGCAGAGCCCTGTACACTAAGCACAAACAGACACTTAAAATTTTATTTGTAGCATCTATTGTGCTGACAAAGAATATAAGAAAACGAATAGAATTCAGTACTAAAGTTATGTACAATGGACATAATAAAAACATACCCAGTACGTAATAACGCAGCTGTTCTCAATAGAACATTAAGCATTCTTACATATCTCTTTCTATATACAAAGGCTCATCTATGAAAGATGACAACACGATATAATAGAAATGGAATTCTTAATTTAGACAAATTGCGTAGTATGTTCTAAAGATTTTGACGACCTCTGTGGCGTAGCGGTAGTGCGTTTGACTTCTAAGCTACAGGTCGCGGGTTCGATTCCCGCTCAGTGCAAATATGTATGTTTACATTGGTCTGGGTGTTTCTATGTAAAACATAACATAACATAACATAACATAACATAACATAACATAACATAACATAACATAACATAACATAACATAACATAACATAACATAACATAACATAACATAACATAACATAACATAACATAACATAACATAACATAACATAACATAACATAACATAACATAACATAACATAACATAACATAACATAACATAACATAACATAACATAACATAACATAACATAACATAACATAACATAACATAACATAACATAACATAACATAACATAACATAACATAACATAACATAACATAACATAACATAACATAACATAACATAACATAACATAACATAACATAACATAACATAACATAACATAACATAACATAACATAACATAACATAACATAACATAACATAACATAACATAACATAACATAACATAACATAACATAACATAACATAACATAACATAACATAACATAACATAACATAACATAACATAACATAACATAACATAACATAACATAACATAACATAACATAACATAACATAACATAACATAACATAACATAACATAACATAACATAACATAACATAACATAACATAACATAACATAACATAACATAACATAACATAACATAACATAACATAACATAACATAACATAACATAACATAACATAACATAACATAACATAACATAACATAACATAACATAACATAACATAACATAACATAACATAACATAACATAACATAACATAACATAACATAACATAACATAACATAACATAACATAACATAACATAACTTCACGCCTGTATCCCCGAAGGGGTAGGCAGAGGTGTATTACACACCCACGATTCGCCAGTTATGTTAAGGTCCCAATGTAATAGGGGGCGAGCCTATTGCCATCTATCGGACACATTATTAAGCGAGCGATAATTAACATTTATTAATGCACACATAACTACGAAAAGTCAGAAGTGGGTGCCCGGGGCGACTGGGGATCGAACTCGAGACCTCGTCTCAGCAGTCCGTTACGTACTCCACTGGGCTATCGCCGTTACACTGGGCTATCGCCGCTACAAAAAAAGTATTTAAGTATGTTTATCCATCCGCATTCTAGAACCCATATGACAAGCTCTGCTTAGTTTGGGTCTAGATGGTGTTGTGTACTTTGTCCTACAATACAAAAAAAAATACATATATGTAAATATTTTCCTTGTATATGCGTATGGGACTCGGAGAGCACGTTAAGCCGTCGGTTGCCATACAAACATCTAAGGCAGTCGTTATGATCGCCAATGGGTTGTGGAGATCAGATGGCAGTCGCTTTTTTTTTTTTTTTACGTGTGGAAATCCCTTCCGATAGCCTGCCGGCCAGCGGGGGCGATTATGTCGTGCATCGACTAAAACCGCACGGTGTCCTGCCCAAGTGTCCATTGCCGGGCACCCCGGGTAAGCCCTCGAAAGGATAACTCCAGGGTTACCGGCGGACCTGGGCCGCCAGCGCGGCCTCGCCTGGTGGGTTCGGGTTTTATCCCGCGTCGGTGAGTCACTTCACGGAAAATATCGAATTTCAACAGCTTCGTAGTTAGACTGAAAAGACGACCTCAACTCAGTTGGGTAAAGGCTTTGAGGATAATTATGTATATGGGGCATTATCAAGATCTTCTGACCGTCGTAGAAGATGATATTCATGCCATTGGGTTCACTATCATGGCTGCCCAACACCGTGCGAAGTGGAGTAGTAATAGTCGGAAAGTCCGGATCCCGGACTCCGAGGTGAGACTTGGATGCGACCGGGACTAACGCGAAGATGGTTTTTTTTAACCGCCGACGCAAAAAGAGGGGTGTAATAAGTTTGATGTGTCTAGCTGTTTGTCTGTCGGACGGATGAAGCGGATTCTATTTAGTTTTTTTTTGTATGAAAGGTGAGTTACGGGCGAGTGTTTTTAGACATGTTTGATGAAAATCGGTTGAGTCGTTTGAAAGTTGCGGGGCGTGAAATTGGGGAAGAATAACCGAATGTCTGCTAACATAATCGAGTGGGGTCTCAAATGAAAGCGCATCACGTGCACATTACAAAATAATATGTTCAATGAAAATCGATTGAGCCCTGAAAAAACTCTGGGGGTAAAAGTGGGGAAAATACATAATATCTGCAAATATAGGTGTCGGGGGTTTTTTTAAATTCTTAATTTATATATATTTATTATCTTTGATACGTCAACAAGACTTTACCTCACCTGATGGTAAGCTAAAGGTAAATGACGGCCTCTGTGGCGTACCGGTAGTGCATTCGGCAGCTGCGACAGAGGCGCGGATTCGATTCCCGCTCAGTGCAAATATTTGTATGCATGAATATGTCTATTTGCATTGGTCTGGGTGTTTCTATGTATAATATGTAGGTATTTACAAAAAAAGTAAGTATATAAGTATGTTTATCCGCATTTTGGAACCCATGTCACAAGCTAGTTAAACTATGCTTACTTTGGGTCTAGCAAGCGCTGTGTAGAATGTCGTAGAATATTTATTTATTATTAAAGTTTCAGGAATGGGGGATACAAGCACAGACACCGATGATGCTACAACGATGGCCCTCAGCTTGACGGCCTCATCAGAAACTTTTTTACGCCCTCTTAAAGAACCCAGGGACCCAAGGACTGTAAGATGGTGATGATTGTTACACAATTAAGGTGACATGAATGTCATAAATTTCAATAGTAATTTAACAAACCGCGGTAGCCTAGTGGTATGGGTAATGGACTGCTGAGACGAGGTCTCGGGTTCGATCCCAGGTTTTACCATGGCACACACCAATGACTTTTCGATGCTTTTCGAAGTTATGTATGTATTTATCGCAGGTTTATAAGTGCCCGGTTAATGGCAATAGGCTCGCCACCTACATTGGAACCTAAACATAAACTGGCGAAATGTGGGTGCTAGCACCTCTGCCTACCGGTTCGGGGATATAGGCGTGAGTTTTTGTATGTGTATGTACGTAATTAAACCTATGAGTAAAGGAGAAGGAAAAACGCGATTCCCATAAATCATAGATTTGACGATGATACTGAACGGGATATTAAACGAAATTAGAGCATTTTTTTTAACGTGTCGGAATCGGACCGACTAAAACTACACGGTGTCCTCCCCAAGTGTCTATTGCCGGGCACCCCGGGTAAGCCCTCGTAAGGATAACCGGGGGTTACCGGCAATTAAAAATTACCGAAAATTAGAGCATTTGGAAAAGTTTCTGAAGACCCATATTTACAACTATCAGCTATGATAAACAGCATCGGGGGGAGAAGGCTTAGGGGGATGGACGTTGATGATGTTTCACAGCCATCATCACGATCTTGGCGATGATCCTGATAGACACGATCATCACAGCTTTGGTACCGGTTGCATTTAAAGCTTGCACTCTGCAGCCTGGAGTCTCCTTTCCTACTGATTTGGTTTATCTTGGCTTTTGCGGAAGCGAAAGCCGTCAATCAGCAGGTGTGCAGGCTTGCAGGTGAGGCTGGCTTGAAACAGAAAGTCTTGGTGGAGCCCCATACACCGTGCAGAACAAAGACGTGCGCCAATAGGACCTCTTTTCATGGACTATATATATTTACTATTGAATACAGAACAGCTTAGTCTTAGTCACCTTGCACTATGCCTACGGGAAATATAATATGTTCCAGAATATTAAATACATAACATAACATAAACTCACGCCTATATCCCCGAAGGGGTAGGCAGAGGTGCTAGCACCCACATTTCGCCAGTTTATGTTTAGATCCCAATGTAATAGGTGGCGAGCCTATTGCCATTAACCGGGCACTTATAAAACTGCGATAAATACACACATAACTTCGAAAAGCATCGAAAAGTCATTGGTGTGTGCCATGGTAAATCCTGGTATCAAACCCGACACCTCGTCTCAGCAGTCCATTACCCATACCACTAGGCTACCGCGGTTATATTAAATTAGCATGACGTCATAATGATGAATTATACAAATTGTCACGCTCAGTGTTACACCCCTACACCCCAAAATGAGGTACTTTGTCCCATGATAGCGTGACAAAAACTCTTAGCTAATTTGGGTGCGGTCAATTGACACAAATAGTGGAATACATACTAATTGTCTTTCCAGCTATTAAGCAACGGTAGGTCAGGTTATTAACCGTATTTATTCTGGTTAAATCCGTTTTAACCCCGTACTCGGTGATATGGTCGGATGTATACGCGAATTTCACACATTGAAATAAAAGTATTTTTAACGAATTCTATCGCGATTTATTTGATGTTCCCCGTGACCATGGCTGCTGAAAAGCGATCGAAACATCGGGATCAAGGTAAAATATAAAATAACATCAAATAAATCGCGATAGAATTCGTTAAAAATACTTTTATTTCAACCGGTACTCTGTATGAATATTATAAAGAGTGAGGCCGAATTTTGTGACTTTGTTTATAATATATATTGGGGGTAATCTTCGGAACTACTGCACTTTTTGGAAAAATTCTTTCACCATTTAAAAGGGACATCATCCCGAAGAACATAGGCTATTTATCATAGTAATATAGACACCATTGCTATAATTGATGTGTAAATTACGATGGCTTGAGTTAAAAGAAACTCATTTAAACGAAAGGGAGGACGGGGTGCTAGTTTTTGTTTAAAAGCGTTTACTTACAAAATGGTTATCTGTCTGTTTGTATTTTTGAAGTGAAACTTCTTTATCGGCGTTTAAAAAAAAATTACCGTTACATTTTTCGTATACGCGTCACATTTTCCGTTATGTTTAAAAAAAAAGTTGATTTATTCGACTGATAGTGATCAGCAAAATCAAACGGTTTATTTTAATTCTAATTCCAGTGAATTTCTAAAAAAATAAGTAATTATATCTCTTTTTCTAATACTGGGGTGTGATTGTGGTATTTATTTTTCTAAGTTATTTAAAGTTAACCTCAGTTTTTGATTGTATTTTTCAATACACCAACACCTGGGTGTGATTATGGTATTTTTTTTTCAAGTTATTTAAGGTTAACCTCAGTTTTTGATTGTAACTATCGGTCAATATATATAATTCCATTAAAATTAGTTATTATTAACTAATACGACTGTTTTGTACTTTAATGAAATGCTGTAATAATCTTAGTAGTAATAAGGTAAAATGAAATAATTGTATTATTTGTATTCATGTCTATGATAATAAATTAACTTTATTTAACCAATTTCTGTAAAGTTGCATATAGTAGATCATTTTTCGAAAAATAAGGTCATAAAGAAGTTTCACTTCTTACCTGTGTATACGCACACATAATTTTTTTTTGTATGGAACTTATGCCAACGAAACTGATTTCTGATGTTTTACTCAATTGAGTATCAATTGAGTAAAACATCAAAAATCAGTTTCGTTAAACAAATTATTTTACAGGTGAAATCCAGCCTTCATCACCGGTAATTACAATGACTGTTAACAAATCGTATTAGCAAGCGAGTTGCTACAACCAATAGATCAATCATTGGAATTATGTATAATAAATAGCGGGAATCAAAATTTGTATTTATAAATATTTGTATTTGTGTATTTTCGTGAGTACACAATGCAAAAAGAGATCTTCATGCGTACGACTAACACATGAATATGATTACTTGCATTGATCTATGTGTTTCGATGTATAATATGTATGTATTTACAAAAGAAAGTGAACCAAAGCACGTTTATCCGCATACTAGAATCCGGAGCTAGTTAAGCTATGCTTACTTTGGGTCTAGATAGCGTTGTGTAGTATATTGCTCCACGAGTAAATCCTACAATATTTTTATTTATTGCCTGAACCCAGTAGCGACTGATTATATCCACACGAGGTCTTTTAATGTGGAAAACTTCCATCTAAGACATTCACGGCCCTTATATCTAATTTCTGGGAACAGTAATGAATGACACATTGAAGCTGATATGTAATCAATGGTTCCTTTGTGCAAGATAAACTACGTACTATTGAGATGCCGATAACTGAAAATCTAAAGAACTTAGATAGTGTTTTTAATGATTTACTTGATGTTGCCTGTTCCTGCGAGCTACAGGAATCTATTCCTGAGATGAAATACAGCTTATGTGCTATTACAGATTTTAATCTACTAGCATCGCTCCGCGGTTTCTTTCGTGTAAGTCTTGATCCCGTGGGAATATCGGCATTTAAAACTAGCCTATGTTACTCAGGGATAATATAGAAATCTAATGAGAAAATAGTTTTTGAAATATGACCAGTACTTTTTGAGTTTATTGGTTACAAACATATAAAAATACAAATCTTTCCTTTTTATAATACTAGTGTTGATATAGATTACTAGTATTCTCCCTAAACCCTCGCGCTGAGCTAAATCGCTTGTGTTAGGAGTGCGCTCACGTCAGTAGTTTAATGGCTAGGTTTCGAACCCGGGACCACTCGATAGTAAGGCCGACTCCTTAATCAAGAAGTCATCGAGGCTTGAAAATGATTTCTTTTTAAAGTCGATCATCAATACTTTCCCTCGTAGAATTAACTCAATAACTTTCTGTCATCCTACTTAATATCATAAATGTGAAAGTTTTGATGGTTTGATGTATGTATGAATGGATGTTTTACTGGTGGTAGAAATTTGATGACACAAATTGTCACAAAATTCGGCCGGGTAGGTACCACCGTACACGTTTGCGAAAAACCCTCCATGGTAATCCAATTTCGGTTGGATTGCGTTCAGGGGTCAGCAAGTGCATAGCCGGGCAGGGGGATTGTGGTCGCAGCACTAGTGGGACCGGTAGGTGTCACGCGGTGCTGCGACGACAATCCTCTTCTGATGAGGCCGTCAAGCTGAGTGCCACCATTGTTAACATGGTACGTGTTTGTAATGGTGACCCTTTTTCCTAAGACTTTACCTTCAGCTCACCATCAGGCAAGGTGAAGTCAAATTGACGTGTCCTAAATATATTTAAAAAAAAATGTTCGTTACTCAATCACGCTAGAACGGCTGAACGGATCTGGCTGAAATTTGGTACAGGGATAGATTATAGTCTGGAATAGGATATAGGCTTCTTTTAATCCCTGGAATAGGTTCCCATGGGAAGTGGGAATGGGAAAGATATTCCACGGGGGCGGAGCCGCGTTCAACAGCCAGTAGTAATATTCACGCCTTTTTCTTTCCGGGGTAGGCAGAGACAATAGCCAGTTATTTGCTTCTGTCCTCACACACTTCACGAGCTTCCTCTACTGGCATTAAACCTTTCATGCAAGCCCGCCGGCTTCCAGTGCTTTTGACCTGCCCTTTTTCAGTACATCATTAATTTGAGCAGTAAATTTTCTCTATCAGGTAATATAAATAAATAATTCATTAAAACCGCCAATCATTAAGTCGTTATCAGCTCGAGGTGTGAGCGGAACTCAACCGTAAAGATAAGTACGGTAAATGAGAACCGTCATTGTTGTTATAAATAAACTGTGTGTCATCTATATTATCGGTTCATAATTCATAGACGGTTATAATGAAATATCGATCGAACACTTCAGCTAAAAAATAAGGGTGTTTCAGGTTCTACCCGGACGTACAGGTCCCAAGCACACCTCACCTGTAAGCCAGCTGATTAACTGACAAGGCTCTTATGCAGACTTTTTTTTTAAAAGGAATATTAGTAACCGAAATTTCTAATATTCCCCCTAACCCCTCCAGCTAAGCTAAATTGCTTGTGTTAGGAGTGGGTTCACGTCGGTAGTGTAATGGCCAGGATTCGAACCCGGGACCTCTCGATCGTGTAGGGTCGACTCCTTAACCGCTAAGCTACCGACGTTTACTTTCCTCTCGGGGTGGGGAGATCAGACGATAGTCAGACAATTCCTATCAAGATATTATGGTTTAATGGTTTGGTGATGTATTAGTGTATTTTTTCATTTCATTTTTTTTTTGTTGGTTTTTAGGGTTCCGTTGCCAAATCGCAAAAAACGGAACTTTTATAGATTCGTCATGTCTGTCTGTCTGTCCGTCCGTATGTCACAGCCACTTTTTTCCGAAACTATAAGAACTATGCTGTTGAGACTCTGTAAGTAGATGTATTTTGTGAACCGCATTAAGATTTTCACACAAAAATTGAAAACAAACAATACATTTTGGGGGTTTCCCCATACTTAGAACTGAAACTAAAAAAATTTTTTTTCATCAACTCCATACGCGTCTATCTATGGATAGGTCTTCAAAAATGATATTGTTGTTTCTAATAAAAAAAAAATCTAAACTCCTCCTAAACTCAACCCCTCCTGTAACTTCTAAAATAAAAGAATGATAAAACTAAAAAATATATATGATGTACATTACCATGTAAACTTCCAGCGACAATTGGTTTGAAAGAGTTTTAGTGAGTAGTTTTTTTAAGACGTCATAAATCGTAAACCGCAATTTACCTTTCATTCAATCAACTCAAATATAAAAAAAATATTTGCTGCCACGGAACCCTTCATGGGTGAGTCCGACTCGCACTTGGACGGTTTTTTTTGTTGTTTATTTTCCATAATGTATGTATACCTTCTTGTTTGTAATTTTTATTGTATTTACGTTGTGTGTGCGTATGTGACGTCATGAGTGGCCCCATCTGAAAACCAACACTGCGCATATCTAACGGTATGCGTAGCATTTATGATGAGATATATATATCTTCTTCTTCTTTATATATAAAAATGAATTGCTGTTCGTTAGTCTCGCTAAAACTCGAGAACGGCTGGACCGATTTGGCTAATTTTGGTCTTGAATTATTTGTGGAGGTCCAGAGAAGGTTTAAAAGGTGAATAAATATGGAAGTTGTTATCGATTGAGGCAGTACGAAGTCTGCCGGTTCAGCTAGTATATATATATATTTAAAGAATATTACCAACCGAAACTACTAATATTCCCCCTAACCTTAATTTAATTGTAATAAAATAACCCTAAGCTTAATTGCTTGTGTTAGGAGTGGGTTCACCTCGGTAGTGTAATGGCCAGGATTCGAACCCGGGACCTCTCGATCATAGCTATAGGCTACCGACGCTTCAACTATGCTACTTTATGTTCATTGGGCGTGTCCAGAATTAAATGCTTTTTCTTTTTCAATCGCTCCCATAAAAGGCGTACAAGCCATAACAAAAGGAGGATAAGCAAGCGGACCCTGGGCTCCGAAGTTGAAGCCTTAGATGTAACCGGTAACAACTTTTAAATGATAGGTGGATGGTGTAAACAGAAAGTGTTACCTATTTTAATTTTTTTTTTCGTGCGGAAATCCCTTCGTATACCCCCAGGCAGCGGGGGCGGTTATGTCGGGCTTGAACCGACTAAAACCGATTAACAACACAAACCTATACATATATCATAAAGAGAAGGGCCGATTTTTGTGAGTTTGCTTAAATATATTATGTTCGGGGTAATCTTCGGAAACCCTGTACTTATTGCAAAAAAAATGAGGGGCCATCTCGATGCCGGAGATGGCCCAGGGTCAGTAGGGGTGGGAGGGATATGGTATATGGGCAACCTTACCCCGGCGTCTGAAGACCCGAGACGGCGTGCGGTTTTAGTCGGTTCAAGCCCGATATAACTGGCCGGCGCGGGGGGTATCCGAGGGGATTTCAGCACGAAAAAAAGTACATTATCCCCGATGTACATTGGCTATAAATATATTATCTGTAAATTACGACGACTTGAATTAAAAAACTCATTTAAACTGAAGCGAAGCCCGGGCGGGTTGCTAGTTATGTATAGTAAAAAGGTTTCATTAAAAGTTGAAGCAGTATAAAACCGGTAGGTATTATGGAAATAAAACTGCTGAAAGGTTGAAAATTGATCAATGGCAAAACTTCCCCAAACTTTTGCTAAAACAAACAATTTTCGATGCAAAAGTACAAAGTTTTAATTATGTAACCTGATATTTGTTGCAATTAGTATCGTGCTAACAACTTGGAGTCCTCCTCCACCTCCTCAAATGAGTTTTGAGTCCTCAAGAGTTGTGCAAGTATGGCTTGGTCGTTCAACATCCTTCAAGTGAAGCTTTGGGGAAAAATATTATGTATTGAGTAATTTTATTCTATTTGTCTCAGCCTACACCAATGGGAAAGAGGCGTGACTATATGAATGTATTCCTATTTGAATGTAGAGAAATTGGTTGGCGGGAGTTTTACTAGATGGCGCTGTTAGTTTGACTGAATCGCACCTTTAACGTGTGAGTCATGTGATAAGTAAGGCGCTTTGTCATGTTTGTTTTAGGACATGACAATCGGGGCTGGCTGCCAAGTCCCTGAGATTTCCTTACTAGGGCGCATCTGAGTTTCTATTTTATTAAAAAAAAAAAAAGGTACTTATATAAGTTAATAAAGATTCTAGGTTACTTTTACACAGCGCAATTAAGACCCAAACTAAGCATAGCTTGTGGGGGTACTAGAATGCTGATAAACATACACCCAATCTAATGGCAACAGACATATTCATGGACAAAAATATTTGTATTCAGCGGGACACGAACCGCGACCTCTGACGTAGCTTTCAAATGTTATACACGCCACCTATATAAATTAAATAATAATTTAATTTACTTTTTCAAGCTGAGCACATCGACTACAGAAATCATTTCCTTCGGATGTCGAACTCAATACCTCACGATGAGCAGACACAAAAACCGCGACTGACCTAGCGAAGCAATCAATGCAGAATTTATAGCACGAATTCCACAAGTGATTTGCATGTGTGTAAATCGCGCATGTCCGTCCGTTTGTCAGGGCCATTAGATTGTTGATCGAGCGATCAGGCTGTGGTACAGGGTTGCCATGTCTTCCGAAACTCTTAATATTATTTGTTTTGTCGTTGAAGAAATAATTTTAGGTTTTTATTTTATCTATCTATCTAAAGTAACAAATTATAAAAGAGTAGTATTGGTGGTAAAACTATTACGCCGTAACAGAGTTAAAATTTTAATTCATGGTTCTAATATCATTATTCTAATATCATTATGGGTAACTAGCATCGCCGCGCGGTTTCATCTGCGGAAGTTCTGATAACGTGGGAATATCGGGATGAAAAGTATACTCCGCACGCCGAATGATGATCCCTATGACGTTTCAACTGACAGTTGTATTAGTTATGCGAAACAATTTCGATAAAATACTGTTTTTTCAGTCAAATGTCATGTCATTCAGCCAGGTTTCAGGATTCAACATAATAAGCAATATTTATTTATTTTGAAAAAAAGACTACGCGCATTGATGGACATAAAACACTAGATAAAAAAGTAACAGCCTTATTATATTTTATTTTACTATACTTTAATTTTTATTCAAATTGCATAATTTAAAGAATTTAAAATTCTTTTTGAATTGAATTTTAAAGAATTCATAATTAGCTGGCAATTATGAATTACATGGAAATGTATTTAAAAGGAGGCCATAGACCTACCGTATTTTTTTAATTCAGTCATGTCATGTCTTGTCAGTCTGTTTTGTCTTCTTGTCACACCGCATCACATCGCGTCATACGAGTGCTCTAACGCCTTGTATGCGCCACGTCTTTCTTTGTTAGCTGAGTTTTGTTTCTGTTTTCGCTGTTTTGTGTTATTTGTTGATTTTCGGTTTTGCAAAATGCCGAAAAGACAGCGGAAAACTGTTCTCAACAGTGAAGTTCGCGAGTTTGTAGTTCGTTTGCGAGACTATTTTGCTCGTGAACAACAAAATGGCGGACCCTTGTTACCGCTTGACAATGTTCGCGATCGTGTAGCCGATGCTCTAGGAATCGGAAAGGCTACTGTTTCTCAAATAACAAAGGAAAAATTTGGGGAGTCGTTCATGGAGGACAATAAACTATTAACACCAAAGAAGAAAAAGAAAAGATTATGTCATATAACAGAACCTGATGATTTTGATTTAGATGCTATACGCAATCATATTTGACAAGAGAAAAATATTACTGGAGCGTACTGACATAGCTTTACTACGATGCGATTTTAGAATTGATAACTGGGAGAAGGTAGTATACCTTGATGAGACATGGCTGAACGCCAATCATACTGTAGGTAAGGCATGGACGGATGACACAGCCAAATCCAGCACAAAAACTCCTGAAGGAAAGGGCCAGCGCTTAATCATTTGCCACGCTGGCACAGCTACAGGTTTAGTGCCGAATTGCCTGTGGGCTTTTAAGTCAGTGAAAACAACGGAGTACCACGAGGAAATGAATTTCGAAAACTTTAAGACATGGTTTATAAAACTATTAGAAAATTTGAATGAATCTCACTATATTTTAATGGACAATGCTTCATATCACTCAGTTCAAATTAACAAACCCCCGCAGCAATAACAAAAAAGCTGAAATTATAGAGTGGTTACAACGCAATGGTGTGGAAACTGACAGTCAGATGTTAAAAAAAGAGTTGGTTAGACTGTTGAACTTTCACAAACAACAGACGCACCCATCATATTTTTGGGATGAATTGGCCAAATCAAATGGACACAGGGTAATTCGGTTACCGCCCTATCACTGCCAATATAATGCAATCGAGTTGATATGGGCGCAGATCAAAGGTATCTATATTTTTTATTTATATAATATTATGTATATGCATAAATTTCTAAAAATAATTACTAAATGTACAAATATTTTCAGGTCATGCAGCTAAGCATAACACAACTCCGCCATTCACGGCAAATAAAATGATGGTTTTATTGGAAGAAGCATGCGCTCAAGTGACAGCTGACGATTGGCGAAAAGTGGTCGAAAGAACGAAGAAAATTTGCTTACAAGACTGGGATCGAGATGTACAATACGACAATATCATTGACCAACCGTTAATAATAAACGTCACGGATAGCTGCAGTTCAGACTCAGATTTTGAAGATCCGATTGACTCTGTATCAGATTCAGATTGATATAAATAAGATAGAAACTCAAAGCATTTGTTTTATTTTTCCAACAAATTATCGATATTTTGTTTATCGATGTGTCCCTTCTTAGTCGATAACAGCTTGACGACGTAACTTTTGCAGCACGTACCATGTACATTTGCATTGAGTTTTTTTCTATTATTACCGAACATTACGTAATAATTTCTTAATATTCATTTTTATAATTTACAATTGTACACAATTATGATTTTTTCGACTTTTTAATGGACCTCTAAAGGATTTGATGTGATAGGACGTCAGTACAATGTTAAGCGCTAACGAACTGTTATAGGGATCATCATTCAGCGTGCGGATTATAGGTTATGCTAATAGTGTAGGGCCAAGTCAATCTCAACTGCAAGCTGGTACTTTCTGGTTGACATACGAGGCCCTAGTGCAGGCTGTTCACTCTGGGTTTTGGGGTCAGACGGAACTCACATCCGTAAAAGCCAAAGTAAACCATATAATTGTAAGAAACAGTAGATGAGTTCCATGCTCATGCTTTGGATGGAGTCAGGATTAGAGCTCAGATGAAGAAGGAGACTTTTCTAAGAATGCAAATAGTACATTATAATAATTCATCTCGATGAAGCAGATAAGCCACCTCATCTCTTAGTAGAAGTTTCGTAGTGAGATCCACCACCAAACTTGACTGGAGCAAAACATTAATTCACCTTATTAGCTTTACTGATAATGTGAATTAGTGTTTGACTCCGAGTAGATTTTTTTACGAATAAAAGACAAACTAAAAATAAACTGACAAATAGAATAAAATGGTCGTAAAAATAGTTACATACATACATACATAAAATAAAATATAGCGGCGATAGGCCGGTGGTGTATGTAACGGACTGCTGAGACGAGGTCTCGAGTTCGATCCCCAGTCGCCCCGGGCACACACCTCTGACTTTTCGTAGTTATGTGTGCATTAATAAAATGTTAATTATCGCTCGCTTAACAATGTGCCCGGTAGATGGAAATAGGCCCTATTACATTGGGACCTTAACATAACTGGCGAATCGTGGGTGTGTAATACACCTCTGCCTACCCCTTCGGGGATACAGGCGTAAAGTTATGTTATGTTATGTTTATACATAAAATCACGCCTGTTTCCCACAGGGGTAGGCAGAGATCACGGATCTCCAATTGCCACGATCCTGACACACTTCTCTCGCCTCATTCACTCTCATAACATTCTTCATACATGCTCGTCGGTTTAGGGTACTCCTGACCTGCCCCTTTTCTAACACTTCCCCGATTTAGTCCAGGTATGTGCGCCTAGGTCTTCCGCTTCCGACGGTATCATCCACACAAAATAGTTCTAATTACCCCAAAACCAGGGGCCGAATGATGAATAAGTTAAGCGAAAAGAAAATGAACTTTAGATGGTAGCAATAATTTTTCCTACAAATTTTGGTATAACATTCCAGTCTGGCAACCCTGTTCTTTCATTCGCAATGTGACTGCGACATTAGAAATGATCGTGCAGCGTTATCTATTCCATGTGACGATAATCAGTGACATTTATACTTTCGTCTAGACGAACCGTCATCGTTGGGTTACAATGTGCAATGATTCACTGATTTGATAGCTATGCGAGAAGAATTTTCGGTGTCTGAAGACCCGAGACAGCGTGCGCCCGACATAACCACCCCCGCTGGCCGCGGTAACCGCTTCCCATCAGGTGGGCCGTGTGCTTGTCTGCCACCTAAGTGGTATAAAAAAAAAAAAAAAAGGGGAGGTGATATCCGTACGATAAAAAGAAATTGAGTAGTTTATTTGTTTGAACGCGTAAATCACCAGAACTGGACCCCACCCTCGAGGTCAAGTCAACATCACCTGACAGCGGTTACACCTACTGATTAACGGCCGAGGCCCTGGCGCAAGTTTCTCTCTTAGGGTCTCCGGCTATCGCCCCTTATCGAAGATGCCGTGCATAATAGTATACCCCAACGTAGAAAAAAAAACAAAAAAGAGGCTTTTCTTTTTATATATTTAGTCCGTCAGATTGACTGCACCCCGCCTGATGGTAAGCTGAGGTGAAGTCCAAAAAGTAGTGGTCCCTAGAATGGTGGCCCCTACACCTAGACGGCCTCAACAGATGTTTTTTCACGCCCCGCTTAAAGAGCCCAGGATTGGTGGTAGAAGGGAACACGTGTGTGGGTAAAGCGTTCCAGTGCTTTATGGTCCGACAAAAAAAGGAGTCACCAAACCGTTTGTCTGTTGCTCCCGTAAAAATCAACATACGAATAAAAAAAAACAATAAAAACTAGGACGGTTACCAGCTTCGCAATCAACCCAAACTTAAGCGTAGCGAGATTTGCCTATCCAACAACAGGTTAACGTGACCGGTCGATTTTTTCCATTGATTTTGTTTTTCGGTGATTATTCCTCGATGGTAAGGCCGATCTGGACATTCGACCCCTTATGTCACTCAGTAATGTCTACTTGATCACCGTGGCAAATTTGGTCGAGATCGGTCAAACGGTCTCGGAAGAGTATCATTTGTTTGAAATGCAACTTTGAAACCAAATAATAAATATTCTAGGACATATTACACAGCGCCATCTAGACCCAAACTAAGCAGTGCTTGTCATATGGGTTCTAGAATGCGGATAAACATACTTAGATACTTTTTTTTGTAAATAAATACATATTATACATAGAAACACCCAGACCAATTTGACATATTTGCAATGAGCGGGAATCGAACCCGCGACCTATGACTTAGCAGTCGAATGCTCTACCGGTACGCCACAGAGGTCGTCAATAGGCGGGCCCCAGGCTCTAAAGAGCAAACTTGGGATGGAACTGGGCCTTCGCTATGAGGATGATGCATCTCTGGAACTATCTGAACGATTTCAAAGAAAAGAAGAAAATAAGCATTTGTAGCTTAGTGGTTTAATGAGTCGACCCTGCGATCGAGTGGTCCCGGGTTCGAATCCTGGCCATTACGCTACCAAGTTGAACCCACTCCTAACACAGAAATTAAGCTTAGTGAATATTAGTAATTTCGGTTACTAATATTCTTTAAAAAAAAAAGAAATGTTTTGCATTTGATAGCTCGATTGTTAGGAAAGGTTGGGCTGGGCCATTTAACATTACGCGATGGCACTTATTCAAAATGAAACATAAATGATTGATCAAACCTGGCTTCGTTGTTTACGGTTTTCAGCTCATAAATAGAATATTACCTGAAAATAACAAAAAATAATTCATTAATTCAATATTAAATTAGTTAATAATTTTATTAGTATTAGTCAATAGTCATTAGTCAATAGTATTAGTCAATAGTATTATTTATAGTTAATACTTGCTGATGCCCGCAGCTCCGCCTGCGCGGAGGTCGGCCGGTCCGTTACTGGTCACATCTCCGGTTCTACTTAAATAACCAATTGCAATCGAACATACGACACATTTTTAGACTTACCAAGACCTTTGTAATAAAAAAAAATCCGTTCCCGCAGGGGGAACGCACAGGTAGATTTCGTGAAGCAATTAATATTATTTTATATACCTACAGAACTACGGACTTTAAACAGTTTAATTTTTATTTCTCGAAAACGGGATCTTATAGCGAAAAACTTTCCAGACATTTATTTTAGACTTAAAAATGGCCTATCGATTAAAAATGTTTCCGACTACAAGAATGTTCACCGGTTAGAAGTTATGATTTTTTTCCCGAAAAATTTTGGTTTTCCCCCCTCCACTTTTAGTTAAAGTTTTAATCTTTTAACTATAAACCTATAGTTTATAGTTAAAAGTTGTTGGTATTCATGTATACTATGGGATAAAATTAGAACGGTTCGAATATCTTTCATGGAACTTGAAATTTTGAGGAAAAACTGATTTCACAAAAAGTGAGGCCATACCGTCCCCTTAGGCCGGATTCCACCCGTTCACGAACTTAAACTAAGTTTACACCCAAGCAATTGTTGACCGCAGTTTGAAAGCGATCGGGGCAAAAATGCGACCGTGAGAGTGCCGCAAATTTTGGGAAGTGGAACTATACATACATATATATATATATAATATATTATATATATATAATATATATATAATATATATAATATATATATATATATATATATATATATATATATAATATAAAGTTTATATAGTACCTAAAAAATTGCATCCATCGCCAACAATCAGACAAACAGAAAAATAGACAAACGGACCAGATTTCCAAAAAATATTTTATATTTATGTTCAGAATCGTTCATTTAACATAAAACAAGTATTTAAATTTTTTTTTTTACGTGCGGAAATCCCTTCGGATACCCCCCGCTGGCCAGCGGGGGTGGTTATGTCTGTATGTTATAAAAATATCTCTAATGTAAAAACAGTAGTATAGATCAGTATTAGTTATTAGTTAGTAGTAATATTAATATTAGTTTATCTATGAAAAGTACCTTCAAACTCTTGGACGACATAAGTAAAAAAAATTTAAATCCAGGTCAGGTCATGCAACAACCGTTTTCCGGGACAATCGAGACAAATATACTTTTTTTTTTGTATAGAGTACTATTTTAGCCTAAATCTATAGCTTAGTTAAATGGCTCGTGTTAGGAGTGGGTTCAAGTCGGTAATGTAACGCTCAGGATATGATCCCGGGACCTCTCAGTCGTAACGATGAGCTACCTAAACTTCACGACGAAGTTCTATGTAGAAGTTATTGGTAATTTCTTAGGACTTATATGGTTTTATAAAAGGTACAAGATAAACTCACCGAGCCAGTAGCTCGTCGAGTATATTTTTGTTGATATCGGAAAATTATTTCATATTTTTTTTTATTTTATTGCTTTCTGAAATGTAGCAATAATAAATGAATGGAGTTCAATATTACATTCTTTTGTGATATAACTTTTATTTATAAGTTCCTTTTGTTTTGAAGAATGTTGAGTGGAAATTAATACGAAACCTAACTACTTGGCTGTATTTAGTGGGAGGGATGTTTCCGTCCTCCATGAGCGCAAGCCTGGGGGTGGCAGGTGAGGCCGCCTGTCACCCCGGCAGGAGCAGGCCGCAACGGCGGGGCGATTAGCACCCCTCCCCCAAACCTGGACCAGACGGGTACACCGTGGTTCCCAAACCCGAGGGGGCCATCTCAAAACCGCACGGCCTCTCGAGTCATCAGATGCCGGGGTGAAAGGTGGCTTTAAGGCACTTCCCTCGCATCACGATTGACCCAGAGACGGATTTCTTACTTTTTCCTTTGTGCGGAATTCCCTCGGATACCCCCCCGCCACCGGGCAGTCAGCGGGGGAGGTTATGTCCGGCTTGAACCGAGCAAAACCGCACGTCGTCAGACGGCGTGGCCCGCCCGGCCCGGCCCATAAGGCATTTCCCTCGCACCCCGACTGACGCCCCCTGGGCCATCTCCCATCATGTGGAAACAACAGTGTCCCCATCTTGCCCCAGAAAGGAGGGAGGGGGCGGTTTTACTACCTAATGTGTATCACGTGAGCTTTAAAATGTCAGATATTCGGGTTTGTGTACAAGCTATACTTGGCATCAAAGGGTACATCATCAATAACTTTGCATAGGTAAATATATCACGGCCGTATGGGTAACATTACTTTCTAATAACTCAATATTTTGTAATATCAACGTACAGTCAACGACAGAAGTAGCTTTACAAATTCCGATTTCTTGATCACCTCAGCTCTTAACTTTTAATAAAATAATAAACAACTTTGTGACCTCTGAGGATAATAAAACTGCTTATACATCAATCATAGGTCAATGTAGTTAAGGTTTGTAAATATGTTATTGTTAATCAACTTTTGTCGTTGACTGTACTTAATATCATCATCATCATCATCTTAGAGTTGTTCCTGGTTGCACCCGAGGCTTTCAATTTGAAGCTAGGGGTTTGCTCACTGCTTTACCGCATTTTACAAATCTACAGAATGTTGTAACAGGGATAGTTGATTTTAAGTTATTAGAAGTTGATTTATAGGTAGATAGTATGTTACAAGTTATTTAAAGGTTTGATAAGGTTATATAGTAAATTAAACATGAGAATAGTTTTGCCTTTCATATATTAAAAAGTATTATCAATTATAAGTGGTCTCAGGGATGAGTACGCACAACTGAAATTTATATAGTTAAGGCCTGAAGAAGAAGGTGATAGAAGGAGGTGAAAGATGACCCGCGGCAGCCAGGAATCTGCACTTTGATCGGAATGTATCCGCCCGGCGTGTCGTGCTGGCACCGACCGCTGCGTGACTCGTCTCGGCGGATCAATGGCTCAGTACCAGAGCTAGAATGTGCTTGTGGAAGCGCTGCAGAAAATTAGGGGGTCGTAAAACCGCTGCACTCTCATTTATAACGTTGGCCGACAGAAACTATTTATTGGGAGTTCATAGATAATATGCCACAGCCGATAGAGTTGACCACAGCTAACCCTAGACAGAGTCGAGGAAAGAATACAGATAATATTAGTAGACTATGAATCGATATCAACTAATTAATCGACTACATATTCCACCAATATCCTTAAAAGAACAATGTGCATTGGTTACAGTATATCCAGTATATCCAAGCTACCTTTTACAGGTCATCAGTTCATCTGGCTGGGATGGGGTTTAGATACCGATTCGAGGTTTCTACCCTAGGACTTATTTGTGGACACCGGTCCATCGACAGATGCGGCCAGCCCAGTTTGTGGACCAGCCCCATCATCAGTGACGACGTTAACGTTAAGTGCGTCCTCTAAATCCAGTTTTGTACGGAACCCTCAGTGCGCGAGTCCGACTTGGACTTGACCGGGTGTCAATCGACCGACAACTTTGAATATTGAGTAAAGTAGGAGTGGAAGGGTGCGGGCCTCTAGTCCTTCTAGTTTTTACCTTCACAGAAAAGGACGATTGAGAATTTTGTATACATAACAACAAAATAATGCTCAAATACTGTAGTATTTCGTGGTCATTGTCTTTTAAGGGCGTCGGTAAATTTACATAATGTGAGGAGCAAGCCACATTAAGTTCGGATGAGTCAACACTTTCTTAATGTGTGCCCACATGGCGTACAGGCACGAATTTGGGTAGGTGGGAGGCGCAAACGCCTGTTTTAAATACTTTACATTATTTGTGTTTTTGTTCAGCGGTTGTTCCTAGGCATGTTTAAATTCTAACCAGTTTAACGAACCACGCAATAGGGATGGTTTTGTATTTACATACAAATATTATGATAGATTCATTAGTATGAATATTTGGATCTGGCTGGGTTTAGCAGATGTTTAGCAAGCATTAGCGAATCTTCTCTGTGGTAGTGCATTCGACTGCCACGATTTCATAAAAGGCAATAATTATAAACTAATCAGGACTGGAATAGTGGACCACAGGCTCTAAAGTATGGCCTCTAAGTTAAGACAGCCTGGTTGGCATAGCGGTAGTGCATTCGACTGCTACGACAGGGGGCGCGGGTTCGATTACCGCTCAGTGAAAATATTTGTATGCATGAATATGTCTATTTGCATTGGTCTGGGTGTTTGTATGTATAATATGTATATATTTCTAAAATCTATGTATATATCCTGGGCTTGGACGTTCTCACGCTGAGACCATGTTGAGAGCCGTGGTCTCCGATGGGAGCAAGTGGCACGCCGCCGCCTGTTGCCGCGAGCAGGTAATGCGCGCGAAAGAGGCGGCGGAGAGGGAGCGGGAGAGAACTTTGCCCCCTGAGTTCCGCAGTCTGTGGCGAGGACGCTGCAGACATGTCTACACCCGGGACTACCGACCTCCATGATCGGGGTCTGAGGACGGCAGTTGGCCGACCCGCCGTCCTTACAGAAGCAGGCCAAGGCGGAGGCGTCTCGTGTGAACGTGTGTCTTGAGCTACCTTAACCAATCTTATCTGCTAAGTAATGGATCCTTGTCCATTACTTAGCAGATAAGGTTGGTTTGTTGGCAGAGCCTTCTCTGGCGTAGGCTTTTCTCTCGAGGTTGGGAGTTGAGGCGGTAGTCGCCTCCATAAAAACCAATGAAAGCGAAAACAAAAGCAGAAGAAAGAGTCACTGGACCCAAGGTTAGGGCCTCGGATGTAACCGGGAATAAGGTTAAGACGACACTTTGCAGACATTATCACACAGATATTTAAAAAAAAATACAGATAAAACTATCTCCTCGAATATGGGGAATGAAGAAAACTGGCTGTAGTGCCACCAAAACTTTTGTTTTTGTTCTGGTACCAGCGCGTCCGGAGATAAAGAACTGTCACCGCACCATCACGATTCAGCGGATGCTCACATGCTACACACGAACTTTTTCAATTAGAGGTCAGTGGCCAATCCCTATTTGGAAACCTGTCCACTGATAACCATCAACGGGCACTGTCGCTTTTAAGGCTTGCGTCATTCTTAAGCACCCGGTAAAAATCCAAACAATTTGTCGTATTTCTCAAATTATTTATTAGGGGTCACGTTGACCAATACGTCGAACAAAGCATTAAATTTTATGTATATAGACAAACTGTTGAGAATAAAAAATGAGGGTGAGGTGACGTACCGGGATACGAGGGAAACGCCCATATAGAAATAAATGGGAAGTGCCCATAGGCACTTACACCCTGGCGTCTGAAGACTCGAGACGGCGTGCGGTTTTAGTTGGTTCGAATCTGACATAACTACCCCCACGGCCAGCGGGGGGAGGGGGCTATGCGGGGAAATTTCCGCACGAAAAAGACTACTAAACTACTGGTTAATGAATTTTTACAATTTGGTAATGACGGTACAAAAAGTTGCGCATTGTTGGTGATATATTTGTGGTATTTATATATATTTTATGTACATCGAAATAAGTTACAGATTATTAGATAATTACAGCAACACGTTTTTGCCAAATTACTTGTATATTTACCTTACGTTGCAGGCACATTACGCTACTTGTAGCTTTTTTTTTTTTTTCGTGCGGAAATCCCTTCGGATACCCCCCCGCCGGCCAGCGGGGGCGGTTATGTCGGGCTTGAACCGACTAAAACCGCACGCCGTCTCGGGTCTACAGACGCCGGGGTGTAAGGTTACCCATAGAGCATATCCCTCGCACTCCGACTGACCCTGGGCCATTCGCAGTGTCCCCTCTGATAAGAGCAGAGGGGTACCTGGAGCGACCACCCGCCCCGCGGGCCTTGCAGGCCAGCCATACCCCGACCCCCTCATGCAATGGGGTCAGCTGGCCCTGAAAAGTTGACGTTGACGCCAGCTACTCCAGAGGAGAAATCAATGATGCGTCATCGCCCACGTTGCCCAGGGTGCACCAAACTTGGAGGTGATCCAACCAGTCGCACCCCTCCAACCAGTTGCACCCCAACTCCGCTACTTGTACCTGTGTATAACGGAAAGTGCATCGCAGTAAACTTTCCACTTAAACAATACATCTTACCTAATCCAGCCCTGCCCGTCATTATACATAACAAATAGGTGAAAAATTATCTATTACGCGTAATTATCTTTACGGCGGGCTCTTGTATAATATTTAATTGAGAGTCTGACTTCACAAATGTATTGTGATATTTATTGTCAACATGCTCTCGTTACTTCAATTAAATTTTTAAGCATTTTTTATGCTTACTTTTTCTAATAGATTTAGATCGGAAAACGAGAACATCTAGGACGGGACTTGAACCCTTGGTGAAGTTTAGGTTTGAAGTCAAGGTGGCTCAGCTGGTCAGAGCGTTCCCCCTGTAAGGGACAGGTCGCGGGTTCAAGTCCCGTCCTAGATGTTCTCTTTTTCCGATCTAAATCTATATGCTCGCGTTACGTCGAGGAGCACGTTAAGGCGGCGGTTTCAGTTGCCATACGAACATCTATGACAGTCACTACGGGTAGTTGATATGACTTCTCTTGACATTTACGAAAGCGACTGTCGCCTGACCTGATAACCTCGAAAGTGAAGTCTGAGCCTCGTCCGTAAACCGAAAACTTGATAATAGCAAATCAGTGATATAGTTTTGTGTTGCAGCCACATATCTATCATTTACACTTTTTTTTTACCTGTGGAAACCCCCACGGGCCCTTGAAAGGATAATCCCAGGAACCTTTGCCTTAGCCTAGTGGTATGGGTAATGGACTGCTGAGACGAGTTCTCGGGTTCGATCCCAGGTTTTACCATGGCACACACCAATGACTTTTCGATGCTTTTCGAAGTTATGGGTGTATTTATCGCAGGTTTATAAGTGCCTGGTTAATGGCATTGGGACCTAAACATAAACTGGCGAAATGTGGGTGCTAGCACCTCTGCCTACCCCTTCGGGGATATAGGCGTGAGTTTATGTTATGTTAATGTTATGTTATGTTAATTACACCAGTCAATAGCTGAAGGATCAAAGGATTCATTACGTTGAGTGACTTTCTGGGTGGCCGGTGAGGCTACCTGTCACCCCAGCAGAAGCAGGCCGGGACGGTGGGGCGACTAGCGCTCCCCCTCCCCAAACCGGGGCAAGACAGGGACACCGTGGTTTCCAAATCCGAGGGGGCCATCTCGAAACCGGAGATGGTTCAGGGTCAGTCGGCGTCCGAGGGAAATGCCTCATGGGCAATCTAATACCCCGGCGTCTGAAGACCCGAGACGGCGTGCGGTTTTAGTCAGTTCAAGCCCGACATAACCGGGTATCCGAGGAAAAAAAAAGTGACTTTCTGGAGGATGTGCCGTCGTAAGCTACACTTAAGTATTCACGTAAAACACATGGCCGTGTTCAGTACACAGCATCCTGATTTTCTTATAGGTTTCTTTGACAGTTGCATGTTTTAGTAACAACTGCGGCCGGACGGTTGTTTTTTCCAAGGAACAAAGGAAAACATATTTTTTTCCCTACAGATGTCGCGTCGGGAGGCAGGACGGCAACGTCGCAAATACCATGACTGTGTTTAGTTCTTCGTTTGAATCCATGGCTCGACTTTTATCAGACATTTTGTAAACCCTGACGAAAAACGAGGAGTGTTATAAGTTTGACCGGTCTGTTTATTTGTTCATATGTCTGTGGTATCATAGCTCCGAAACGGATGGACCGATTTTAATGCAGTTTTTTTGTTTGTACGCTGACGTGATCGAGATGATTCTTAGCTATAAATTATGAAGATTTTTTCAGGTGTTTAAGAATCATCAGCTGTTTTCTAGTTAACGAAGGAAACTTATTTCTATAGGTACGATTGATTTGCGGAGCGCAAGCGCGTGGGCCGACGCCGCCTCCTTCTGCGGAATGTAATGCTCGAGAAGGAGATGGCGGAGCGCGCCCGGGAAAGATTTAGAACTCTCCCGGCCGCCGAGCCCGCAACGTGCTCGAGACCGGAGACGGCGTGCGGTTTTAAGCCCGACATAACCGCCCCCGCTGGCCGGCGTAGTATCCAAGGGGATTTCCGCGCGAAAAAAAAATGGTACAACTGATTTGTTTAGTGTAGGTACTAACTGTTAGCTGTACTAATTGGTAGTGTTTCCATAACATCTCTTTGATCTCTATCCCGCAGACCATTTGAATTTCGTACCAACTTATTTACTTTGGCCTCATTAATGGAGTGTGAGTTTTCGCTTGATATACATAGCTGGCCTCCTGTACCTAGTTATTTTGTGCTAGTGTAGGACAATGCAAAAATAAAAATAAAAATGTTGATTATCGCTCGCTTAGTAATGTGCCCGGTAGATGGCAATAAGCTCGGCCTCAATTACATTGGGACCTAAACATAACTGGCGGATCGTGGGTGTGTAATACACCTCTGCCTACCCCTTCGGGGATACAGGCGTGAATTTATGTATATATTTTATATGTAGGACAATGCAAATGTCCCTATATCTATACAAGCGTAATTGAAAAAGACTTTATGCAATAATATCATCTCATTCATGAGTGAAATGCAAACTTGCCCACAATGTTCAACGTGCAATAGTTATGCTAATTAGGCCGCCTGTCACCACAGCAGCAGCAGAAGCAGGCCAAGACGGTGGGGCGACTAGCGTTCCTTCCCCAAACTGGGGCAAGATGGGGACACCGTGGTTCCCAAACCCGAGGGGGCCATCTCGAAACCGGAGATGGCCCAGGGTCAGTCGGGGTTTCGCACCCCGACTGACCCTGGGCCATCTCCGGTTTCGATGCTCTATGGGCAACCTTACACCCCGGCGTCTGTAGACCCGAGACGGCGTGCGGTTTTAGTCGGTTCAAACCCGACATAACCGCCCCCGCTGGCCGGCGGGGGGGTATACGAAGGGATTTCCGCACGAAAAAAGAAAAATAGGTACGATGCAGAATGGGGTGTGTGTTGGGTAACCTCCTCGAGTGTCGCTCCGATTCCGATCCCGCTGCAGTCCGGGGGGAACGGAATCGGAGCGGCCGGTACACCCTGGGCGGCGGTCGATGGCTTCCCCTTCACCCCTTCATAGGGTTGGCATTGATCGTCGGCCAATACCCAACGTGGCGGGAACACATCGCTCTCCGTACTCCTCTGCTTTCAGAGGAGACAGGATGAGCGATGCTGTTAGTGGTGAGATGGCCCAGGGTCAGCCGGGGTGCGAGGGATATGCTCTATGGGTAACCTTACACCCCGGCGTCTGAAGACCCGAGACGGCGTGCGGTTTTAGTCGGTGCAAGCCCGACATAACCGCCCCCGCTGGCCGGCGGGGGGGTATCCGAAGGGATTTCCGCACGATAAAAAAAAAAAAAAAAAAAAAAAGGTACGATGCAGAATTAACTTCGTCATCTATGCATTAAAATACCTAACAGTGATGAGAGTGAAATCTACCACAGATGTTAGGAATACCACCTTCGAAGCTGTTGCCTAAGCTAATGAGGCTCGACGCCTTCTACTGGACTCTACGTTGGGATCGTGCGGTCCATAACTCTATAGGAGGTTTAAGTTTGGCCGTTGAATCTGAAATTGATCGCAATTTTGCGGAGCCCACTGCCGGTGATGGCCGTTAGGGTCATAAGAGAATACCACACGGCTCCTTCGAAGCAGCGAGAGTCTATAGCTGAGATTCCGCCATGGGACTTAGAGACGAGGATCCTTGGGTTGCTGTATTAGTGACGTAAGGGGGTGCTGTAGCAGAGAGCATATTGGGTGTCGGAGAGCTTTAAACGATCTTTGTCCTCCATGAGCGCGGATCTGAGGGTGAAGGCCTTTCCTTCAGCCTCAGATCCACGCTCATGGAGGACACACATCAGCTTAGCAGAAGCGGCGGGGTTGGGTGAGGGGGGCAGGCCCCCTACTCTTCACGGTGAGGCCACCTGTTATGCGATAGGCGGGCGATGCCTGCTGGGGTTCCTGGGAGGATTTCTTATTAGGGTATAACCGGGGCCCCTGTCGGCTCGATTCCGATAGACTTTTCACCATTAGGCCTGGTAACGCGGAGCCCGTGGTGGTTTCCACAGGTGAAAGAGAAAAAAAAATGGTCGGAAAGCATGAACAGTGAAGAAACGTGAATCGGGCCAAAGTTACGGAACTTTCAAACTGACGATCATTTACCTAACTGTCCAGTTAAAGTGGGCACTTAAGGCAACTAACGGCTTAGTTCTACTTATTTTAGCTAAGATTTCATGGGTTAGGTACCAATAAAACCTGGCTTAAATAAACACAAATGAGTACTAGTTATATATAACAAGTGCCGAGTTCGAAGTAAGCCGTAAACTTGTTGGATCTTGTGGAATGTCCACTAACAAAGGCCTTCCGCGTGCCAAGTTGTTATGTTGCTTAACCAGACGAGTGTATAACTTTGTACAACATGTTTATCGCGAGTTAGACCAGAAGAATGGAATTGTTGGACCAACTTACCTCAAATATTTAGAGCAAACTAGGTAAGGTAAGTGCTCTAGTTAGGATGATATAAGGCTCTGTCTTAGACCTGCGAAATTGTAATGGTTATAACTGACATAGATAACATAACATAAACATAACTTCATACCGGTATCCCCGAAGGGGTAGGCAGAGGTGTATTACACACCCACGATTCGCCAGTTGACATAGATTATTAAAGGAAATTCTACATAGAGCTTCCTAGAACCAGAGTAGGAATAGCTTACTAGCTTGTGTTATGGGTTTAAGAATGTGGATGAACATACTTAGATACATTTTTGTAAATACGTACATATTATACATAGAAACACCCAGACCAATGCAAATATACCTAGTCGAGCATAAAACGCGTGACCTCTGTCTTAGCAGTCGAATGCTCTACCGCTACGCCACATAGGCCGTCGAAGTGCTAATATTGTCGTTTAAGCGTCAATTCAGCTCGGGTGGAACTATGCTCAAGTACCACGTGTTTCAAGTGTTTCATAACAATCCAGAGAACTTCGAAGCTCCCTAGCTTTAAACTTAAAACATGAGGTCCTCACACAGGGGGTCCCCTGTCTTCATGTTTTAAGACTTGTCTAATGAGGTCAATTATAAAATAATGTGAGAGCAACTACTGTCTGATCGCCCAACCCCCAAAAGGACCTTTTCTTCACAACCTTGTCCGTCAATCAGCACGTGCATCAACTAACAGGTGAGGTTGGCTTGGGGCTCAAACATTTTGGTGGGGCCTTTCCTAGTACATCTTTCTTAAAACAAAATCTATACTTTTCTAAATTAATATTACAAAGAGAGAGGCCGAATTTTGTGAGTTTGCGGTAGACCAGTGGCGTACGTAACGGACTGCCGAGACTGGGGCTCGAGTTCGATCCGTATTACATTACTCTTCCGGGGATACAGGCGTGAATTTATGTTACGAGTATATGCTATGTTTTTGTCTGTGGTAATCGTCAGACCACAGCACTGATTGAAAAAATTCTTTCACCCTTTGAAAGGCACATTATCCCCGATAGACATAGGCTATATAATTGTGTAAATTACGTTGGATTCAATGAAAAAAAAAACCCATAAAACGACGGTGGGTTGTTAGTGTTTAATAAACTCCTGTGTTTATTTAAAGAGCGGTTTCCCAGGTCTTGTACACTAGTTTTTTACTACTACTACTAGTACTACTACTACTTTTTACTACTTTTTACTACTACTACTAGTTTAAACCGCAGCATACCTTCAAAATTGCGCCTCATTTCGCTACGATACAGTCCAAATCCGCTGTCACAATTTTTAACACTTTTTACTACCCAGATTACGTGAAATTATTTCCCTAAAGAGTTGGTTTTATTAACCAAGGGTAGTGTTTTTCAACATTTTTGAATACGCGCGACCCCCTCGAGCCATAAGCAAATAATGTGATTTGAAAGATCACGTTTATAATTAGCGGCCGAAGCTCTAGCGCCGGCTTTTCTCTCGGGGTCATGGTCAAACGGCAGTCGCTCCAGCAAAATTCAAGATAAGCCAAATCAAGAGAAAGAGTAGGAGAGCAGACCCAAGCTCCAAAGCTTGTCCTTGGACTTTGGACAAGCTTATGATGCAACCGAACTACTGGGATGTTCATAATTTTATTTTCTTCCGGGATCTAATTCACTTCGCCAGGAAATGTTACTTAACTTTGGCCCCGGAGGGGGTGGGTAGGGGGAAGTACGGGGGGTTATAGATAGGGAGAGGTAGCCCCTAGGGGTCGCGATGCACAGGTTGAAAAACCCTGATCTAGAGGGTAAACGAAACCTCTAAGTACGGATAGTGTTCTTCTGTAGGTCAAGGATTTTTGGACGTCCTGCCTGGTGCCGCAAGAAATCGTGCAACTGTTGTGTATTAGGTTCTGAGTTCGATTATGAAAGTATTCTTGGGTTCTCCTGTTGGTAAATATAATAAATCGGGAACTCTGTTATGTCCATAGGCCACTTACGTAATATTTGGAATTAAAAACATACTTGGTGCATGAATGAATGTGGGGTGTTAGCACATCACTGTCTACCCCTTCTGACTACGGTGGCGTGGAGTGTGGGGTGGTTGTGCATAAGATGGCAATCGAACTCGGTACAAGTGCTATTGGTAATATGTACAGATTATTAAACATCTATACTTCTATTATAAAGAGAGACGAAAGATAGAGAGAGAAAATTCTTTCACTATTAGAAAGGTACATTATCCCTGGTGGCCATAGGTTATATGTTATGTGTAAATTACGATTATTTGAGTTAAAAAAACTCATATAAACCAAAGAGAAGTGAGGGCGGGTTGCTGGCAAATAATAAAAGAATTGGCACTCTTCCTGTATAATTAATAAAAAAATCAACAGTAGGTCTACGAATATAGGATATATTATTTGTAGCAATAGGTACACATAGTTACCAAGTATTACTCAAAGATGTTGATTCAACGTATTTGATGTTATTTTATATTTCACATTGATCCCGACGTTTCGGTTGCTTTTGAGCAGCCATGGTTACGGGGAGACTAAAGATAGTTGTTGTCTTGTAGTTTGAAGTGTAAGTTATCTAAAAAAATATCCGTTAAAGATAGTTTTATTTCAATGTGTGACATTCGAAACTTCCGATTGTAAATTTCCACTTCCATTGTAAACTTCCGACAATATCATGTTGATTCAAGTCGATTTTCCTCTCCTCTGAGCGTCTGTAGTTCGTGAAACTTAATTGGAAACGGTAGAGGTTTTATTTCAACACCCCCAGCACCTTGGGAACAACGCTTTGTGATATTTATTTTGCAGTTATTGCGCAACAGATGTTTAGGCGGAGCTATTCTTTTCCTGTGCAAATTAAAGTGTTGTTAAGTTGTGTTAGTGCTTGCACACTGGTTATTCGATCATAACATAATATAACATAACTTCACGCCTGTATCCCTGAAGGGGTAGGCAGAGGTGTATAATACACCCACGATTCGCCAGTTATGTAAAGGTCCCAACGTAATAGGGGGCGAGCCTATTACCATCTACCGGGCACGAGCGATAATTAACATTTATTAATGCACACATAACTACGAAAAGTCAGAGGTGTGTGCCCGGGGTGACTGGGGACTTATTCGATCATAATAATCATTATTGAAATAGATAATAATTAATACTGTACGATGCAACCGTACACTGTCTGTCGACTAAGCATTTTTACCTTAGTTGGCAGTAATTTCTTAACAATGAATTTAGTACTCGATTAACGGCCATCGCGTGTGCTCCCTCGCTCCTTTGTAATCATTATTTGGTCCGAGGAATAAATAGATCATTTTAATTCTATAATCTGCCGTATTCTTTACTACCGACTAGCAAACCCTTTACAAATACTAACCAGCCTCTCTCCTGCACCCTCCCCCCCTCAAACACACACGGTATTTATTATCTTTTTCACATAACTAGAAAATACCTAATGTCATTTCATGCACATTTTTGCCCGACTTCAAAAAAGGAGAATTCTCAATTTGACTTCGAATCTTGTTCAGCGATATCTTCGCCAATTGTTAAAGGATCTTGATGATTCATCATCAATCAATGATTATTTGGATGATGGTCATTTGGAAGAGTATTTTATGGTGGTAGGGTGGTCCCGTTTAAATGTGGTGAAGGTATGATGAAAATCTAGATATATACGTGAATAGACGTGAAAACTCTTTAATCAATGATAGCAAATCTACCGAGTTTTGTCCTCCACATGTCTGTAGTTTGTTTGCATCGTTTCATAACATAACATAACGTCCGCACGCTCTGAAGGGGTAAGTAGATGTTTACATTTCAACCTGGTGGAACACCTATGTCTAATGATTTGGCTGGGTACCGACTTCAACAGAAAAGTCGTAAGCGCATTTTTGTATTTTGAATGAAATCTGTAATTCAGTTATTAGTTTTTTAATTTAAGTATTTATTTTATTATTGTTATATTATCTTTAACTCCACCCTCAGCAGTAAAACCTCTCTTCGCCCGTGGTAGGCATATATATATTTCACTTTGTTACTCGAAAACATTAAACCAATACTTCCTTCCTTTCCTTTTAGCTACATCCACTAATGTACCAATACAATATTAACATCCAATCTAGTCCGTTAAAAGCTTATAAGACAACACATCTAACTCCTCGTCCGACGCTAAGCTATTCATGACGCTGTTAAACATTCCCAGGTATAAATACAGACTAGTTCTTGGTTTTTAACTATAGTTTTCAATATAGTAATAAATATTTTAATAGACAACATTTCCACACACGACAAGAAGTGGGGCTATCGGTTTAAGCTAAACGGTAAATATACGGAGTCTATCCTCGCTTTCGCGGACGATTTGGCAATACTGACTCGTAACCCAAAGCAGTGCCAGGACCTACTGCGTAGAGTAGACGATTTCTGTACATGGACAGATGGAATGAGAGCAAAACCTAGCAAATGCTACTGTCTATGTCTGGGTAGGCGGGGTACCAGGTATACTTCATATGACCCAGGGCTTAGTATAGGCGGGGAAAACGTTTCAACTATATCTGAAACCGTGCCTTTTAAATTCCTCGGAAGAAAGATTGACAACAGAGGTTGCACTCCAGCTTTGGACGAATTAATTGATAGTTTCATTATCGATTTAAAAAAGGTAGACCAACAACCAATAAGTAATGTTAAAAAAGCTTGGATCTATGACAATTATTTAACCTCGCGTCTTAACTGGCCGTTTCTTATATATGATATAAACCAGAGCCTCCTCAAAAAACTAGATGCGAGTGTCACGAAGACACTGAAGTCGTGGCTAGGGCTAGCTCAGTCGGCCGACCCGTCGGCACTATATAGATCCGCGAATAATTTTGGAATGACGCTTAAGAAGCCATCAGAACTCTATAAACACCTAAGAGTAACTAAAATGCACGTCTTATCGGAATCTAAAGACGAAATAGTAAAAGTCCTTCCAAAAGATAAAAATGCATCGGAGCTCGAATCACGCCTCCAGTTCCATAAAAAATTCATGATAGGCTCGCAGACTGGTAGAGTAGGTCTAGGTAATATTCAGAGACAAACAGATAAAGAAATAACAAAATCTTTTCTTCAAGCAGACGAAAACAACACCTATAAGGTGCACGCAATGAACCTAGAAATGCAAAACGAATGGTTGACTCTAGGTGAATTTTGTATTCCCATAGCCTTAAAATGGCGTACCATAATATACGACTGGTCACCGGCCTTACTTAAATTTTACCTGAATGCATTCCAGTTGACCCTTCCAGACCAAAGCAATCTGGTCAGATGGGGAAAAGCCACAGATAAAACATGTAACTCATGTGGTGAAGCAACTGGTACGGCTAGGCACCTACTAGTGGGTTGTAAAACGCTATTAGACCGGGGTCATTACTCGCGCCGTCATGATAAGGTATTAGAAATCATACGTGAGGCTGTAAGTTTGGCGGTAGCTAGAGCGAAAAAAGGATTAACCACAAACCAAAGAAATGACATTGCGTTTGTAAAGGAAGGCTGCTCAAAGAAATCACTTCAAAAGCCTTATTCAATTTTGATAGCTGCCGTTGACTGGACAATACTCGTAGACACGTATGAGAAGCACTATAGGATACCGGAGGATGTCTGTGCCTCATCATCCAGACCCGACATATTCCTTTTTTCACGATCGCATAAGCGTGCAGTGCTTGTAGAACTCACAGTACCGTGGGAAACTAATATACCTAAAGACCACGCTATAAAGACAAACAAATACTTTGATTTGACTAACGAGTTAACCAAAAACGGCTACGTGGTTAAACTCTATGCCGTAGAAGTAGGAGCAAGGGGAATTCCAGCTAAATCCCTGTATAACTTACTTAAAGACCTCGGATTGCCAAGAGCTTCAGTAAGCTCTTTATTAAAACGTATATCAAAAGCGGCATTGTTAGGATCTTACCAAATTTGGATAGGTAGGGGGGGGAACACTACTGACGGTGGAGGTGAGCGCTGATGCATCACAAGGTGGCCACCCTAAACCTACATCTGGGTCGCAAGTCCCAGTCGCCGTCATGGTGTTCCTCTCTGTACCACGCTATGGACCCGGCGACCGCACGGTGAATCCATGGAGTGCTGAGAATCGGATCTCTTTTCGAGGTTCGAAGAGTAAGAGTAAAAGTACACGGAATACATACATAGATATAGTCACGCCTCTATGACATTGGGGTAGGCAGAGACAACATCTTTATACTTGCTAAGTATGATCTTGACATAGGCGTTTCGCTTCTTCTATTTTCATAATTGTTTTCATTCATGTATGCCGGTTGCGAGTACTCTTGATGTCGCTGTTCGCTAGTATTTCATAATGAAGTCTTACATGTTCAATTGCCAAGAAATTTCAGAAATGTTTTTAAACAATTATTAAATTAATTACATTGCCAGCTCTATTACATGTTTAAATCAAACAAAGTTTGTATTTTTTTTTAGTTTAAAAGAAATAAATATTTAAAAGCTATGTAAAATACAAAACATTATTTGAGGCGATTTTGATTTTGAGATTGGATGCGACCGGCACTAACGCAAAGAAGATGATGATGATGATATTTGAGGTGATTTCCCTTAGCAGATATCTGTACATTCTGTCTGACTGACTGTAATGCTACAAACTTAAAATTTTGGCAGTTTGGAGATTATACCCCCTAATGGAGTTAAATAAGGGATGAACGGTTTAATGTAGGAAGCACGGAATTTCATATTTTCATATATAATCAAAAAACAATGTTTAAAAATGACTGTAAAGTTATCATTGTTTCCGTAGTTCGCAAGAATTACGGTAGATGGCTCCAGCGTCGCCTTAAGACGTATATAATATATCGGAGAATTTCGAATATCTGGGACGTGTCTAGATAGCTCAGCTGGTCAGAGCATTCCCAATGTAAAGGACTGGTCGCGGGTTCAAGTCCCGTTCTAGATATTCTCTTTTTCCGATCTAAATGTTTAGAAAAGTAAGCATACAAAATGCTTAAAAAATTAAATGAATTATATTCTTATAGGTTAAAAAAGCAACCGCTGGGGTAAACGTGTTGTTGAGTGGAGACCGCGACCCGGCAAACGTAAGTGTAGGACGCCCTCCGGCCAGGTGGGATGACGATCTGCGAAGGCCTGCGAGCAGATGCTGGATGCGGCAAGCTGAAGACAGGGCGCTATGGCGCTCATTGGGGTAGACCTATGTCCAGCAGTGGACTAGAATAGGTGGATGATGAGGATAAAAAATAAATTTACACGTGTATCAGCCATTTTCAAAATTTCACTACTAAGTGGGTAAAACAAAGAATATCCATGGATTTCCAAATCCGATCTAATAATATTGTCTAAATTACTTAGTCTAAATATTATATTCAGCTTAGCTATAATTCATTATTAAACATTTATTTATTTGAAATATATAAGAGACCGAAATTATAACATATACGTAACATATATTAAAATAAACGTGACTTTCTCAAACAATATAAGCAACTGTATGTTTTCACTTCATAATTTTTTCAATGGCGTTCTTTGATACAAATTGCTTTGGCACGCGTAAGGTCGTCAATAGCTGCAGTTTTATTCGTTTTTCATTCAATGCTATTATTCAAATTAATTAATTAATTTTTATTAGATTAAACAGTTATTCATCAAGGACAAAATTTGCTTCGTTTAGACTTTTGTTTCTATTCGGTGGTGTTCTAAGTTTAATATGTATGTATTTTCAAAAATAAGTGTAATCTAAGTATGTTTATCAGCATGCTAGAGGGGCATTTTTTTTTTACACGACCATACTCTAAATGAGCATGTACCAGAAGTTTACCTTTAATTTTATGGAGAAATGAAAGAAAATTTGTTATGAAGTGTCGATGGTCAAAATATTTAATATTTAATGTATCCGAAATACATGAAATTATGTGTATAATTTACTGATAAAATTAAAATAATACTGAATATAATTTTGAATACCCTTGATTTTACTATGTCCCACATTGACCGGCTTAGTTTCGAGTTAAGTTTATTGGTGAATTTCCCTCAGTGGTAAGGGTAAAGAAGAATGAATGGTATCGAAATATGATAATATTATCAGAATTAAACATAAAACAACACTAATTTAATAATATAAACTATCTTTCGTAACATTATATTATGTCTCACAATTACGGCCGTGCATGGAATTACACTTTGTAACCGTAATTTGATGGACTTTGTCGCCAAAAATATATATCACTGACTACAAATTTCTTCTCTGGCAACAATACTCCAGACTTCGCCATTTTGTAAAGCAGTCAGAGAATGACCATTTTGACGCATTTCGTGTCGAAACTTGCTGAGCGTTACCGTACCGGATTTTTCATCCACTTTGTAATTGTGATTTTTACTGGTAAGTTTGGTTTTTTTTTATAGAAATATAATAATGGTAAACTACAAACGCGCTATAAGCTATTAAAGTCGTTATTTTTGTATTTCATCCTTATTAAGTTTATTTACAAGCAATCTTAGGTCGGCAATTGGAGATGCGTTACTTCCATTTTGTTTGGTTACATATAACGTGGAATAAAAAAGTTACAAAACCGAAATATAAAGGCGAGTACAAATGCATGCAGGCATGTGTTTACTTATCTTTTTAGTGGATACTAGCTGACCCGGCAGACTTCGTACTGCCTCAATCGATAGCACCTTTTAAACCTTCTCTGGACCTCCACAAATAATTCAAGACCAAAATTAGCCAAATCGGTCCAGCCGTTCTCGAGTTTTAGCGAGACTAACGAACAGCAATTCATTTTTATATATAAGAAAGTAGAAGCAGAAGATATAATATATATCTTGGAACGATAACTATTTTAGTACAATAATTATTGTCGGTTACTTGCTGAAGTTTTGCAAGTCATTTTTCGACCACTTCTGATTATTATGCGATTGAGCTGAAATTTCGCATGCAACGTTACAATACAATATTATGATAACATGGAGCTGATCTGATACTGGAGGAGGAAGGTAGCCATAGGAACTACTCAATAAAACCACACAATCCCATCGAGTTTGGAATCGTTTGGTCCTATGGTCCTACCATCTACGTCCATCCTATTTCAGTATCAGTCACCTTTTCGATTTTGTAACTGAAGCTTTTCATTTTGTAATTGTCTTATGTTTTACTGTTACCATTTCTTAAAATTTTACTGATTTTGAAAGTAAATACCTTGTTTTATTTAACTTTGCGTTGAATTAAAAAGAAAGAGGAAATCATAAAAAAATAATCAACGTTATTAGATGGTTGTTACACGATATAAATTGGAAGTTAACCGATCTAAATTACCAAATAGTTACAAAATGGTTACATTTTTACAAAATACTAAAAATACATGGCTTATCTTACTCATGCTGTAATATTATTTAAAAGAATATTATATTTATAACCAAATAAACGAAAATCTTCCATTAAGAATGTACGATTTTATTTAGTAATTTTATAGCATATAATATATCAATCCAATTTCGGTTTGATTGCGTTCAGGGGACAGCAAGTGCATAGCCGGGCAGGGGGATTGTGGTCGCAGCACTAGTGGGACCGGTGGGTGTCACGCGGTGCTGCGACGACCATCCTCTTCTGATGAGGCCGTCAAGCTGAGTGCCACCATTGTTAACATGGTACGTGTATGTAATGGTGATCCTCTTTCCTGAGACTTTACCTTCAGCTTACTATCAGGCGAGGTGAAGTCAAATTGACGTGTCCTAAATATAAAAAAATAAATAAAAAAAAATTTCCTTTCCTGTTAACCACACAAATAACTACCCATAAATGTTCCAATTCGTGCCCATCCAAAGGTTGACTGTAAGAAATTGCTTTTAGCCATAAGGCCGCCATTTGTACATATGTTGACTATGTATTCCAAGTTACTATGCATAATCTGATTGGTGTACAATAATATTTATTTTTATTCTATTCTATTCTATTTATCTATTCTGTTCTATCACTACACTTCTTTTTTCCGTGCGAAAATCCCTTCGAATACCCCTCTGCCGGCCAGCATACTAAAATCACACGCTGTCTCGGATCTTCAGATGCCGGGGTGTAAGGTAATAAGGCATTTCCCTCGCACCCCGACTGACCCAGGGCCATCTCCGGTATCGAGATGGCCCCTCGGGTTTGGGAATCTCGGTGTCCGCATCTTGCCCTCGAAAAAGGGGGCTACCGCCCCGACTATCACTATACTAATGACAAAAATTACACGCTTATTATCGGCTCGGCTCTCACGCGGTATCTATCCTACTTACATCTTTGATGGTCAGCCCGGTATGAGGAAAATACGTTATAACTCCGTGATGTAACAGTCTCAGTCAAGTCTTAATAGTTTTAGATTTGCTTGAAGCGCCCTCTAACAAATAATAATAATAATAATAATCTTTATTGACAAAAATATACATTTAACATGTGTGAGAATCCCTGGCTCCCGAGCTAGTTTCGAAAAACTGTATTACAGGAGTGAGTCTAACAGGGAGAAGCACATTAATGTGACCCTACCTTTATATGCTGTTTAAAAATGCATTCGCTTGTTGAGAGAAAATGCACCGGATACAATATATTCAGTAATGTCCTTCGCAGTTTCCGTACGATTGGAGTGCGCGTCTTTACTGTAAATATAGTTTCATCTATTCGTTCAATTTTCTTTCGTTGTAAAATGATTAAAAAACGAATGAACGAATAAGAGGTAAATTATATCGAGAGGAAACTAGGGTTTCTGTTGTATGATTGAATGTCATGTCAGCGGCTTTGGAATGCAAGCGTGAGGTAAGAGTAACATGCCCATACATCCCGCTTTGAACGGGACTGTCCCTTTATCGGTTCTTTGTCCCGGTGTCCCCGAAGAACTGCTTGCTGCGAAATTACCAAATAACAACTGTGAATTAGTTGTTGAATTAGTACATTGGAGATATTTAAAAAAAAACTTGGGTTATTATAATGAAGGATTCAGACCTGGAACTTGGACTTGGAATTCCTGTCTGTTTGTTTGCGATGTACGCAAAAACTTAACGGATGCGGTTTCTTATATTAGAAAGGTCTTGGTCAGACTTAAAATCTGGCGTATGTTTGATTGCAATTGGTTAAGTAGAACCAGAGATATGACCAAAAAGCAATAATCGCAAACGTCCGCACGGATGGAGTCGAGGGCATCAGCTAGTGGGCTGTGCAACATAGGGGTGTGACGCCCCTGGTGTTGCACACATCCATAGGCCGCGGTAACCGCGTCCCATCAGGCGAGCCGTGTGCTTGTATGCCACCTAAGTGGTATATAAAAAAATAACTTAGTCGCCTTGTAGGCCTCTTACCGTGTCCTACGGGAAGAGGTCTTCATCATCATCACAACATTAATCCCGGTTGCAACAAAACCCTGTACTTTTGAGCCCAGTGTCCGCTCTACTACTCTTTGCTGATGCGACTGTCGCTTGACCTCCCAACCCCGAAAGAGAAGCCTGTTCCAGAGCCTCCTCCGTCAACCAGTAGGTGAGGTTGATTTGGGTTCCAAACCTTTTGGTGGAGCCCCCTAAACACCACCTACGAGAAGAGATGGGGTAGGCCTATTCTAGTTTGCTGGGAACCACGCAGTGCTGAATATTATGTATACCTAGGTAGTTTTGATAAATATAATTAATTTATCATTATGTGAATATCAACATTTTACAAGTCAGTTATTCTGCATTGTGCGTGACCCATATTGATAAGCGGCCATTTGCAAACGATCTTTATCAGAAGGTAATACATTTATTATTGTTTAAATCGAATTGTTTATTTAATACATACATTTGAAAATGCGAAAATAATATATATAGGTATGAATGCCTCTCAATCTCAAAACGAAAGCCGGAACTAGAACCTCATCCATCAATCAGCAGGGGTACTAACCGGCTTGCAAGTTAGGTTGCCCCCCTCCCCCCCCAAAGATCTTGGTTTGTCTTCTAACACCCAAAACTATAAGTATAACAATTATAGATCGGAAAAAGAGAACATCTAAGACGGGACTTGAACCCGCCACCAGTCTTTTACAGGGGGAATGCTCTGACCAACTGAGCTACCTAGACACGTCCCAGATAGATATTCGAAATTCTCCGATATGTTATATACGTCTCAGGGTGACGCTGGAGCCATCTACCGTAATTATTGCGAACTACGGAATGTTATGTTATATAATTGGCCTCCTCCTCTCATGGCTCAGGACACTGCATTCGTTCCAAGGCTGGCAGTTCTTACGTCGAGGCCACTTCCATGCAAACATTAGCACGCTATACACGGTAATGCTATGCGTCCTATTGTGATACACACAAAGACTAATTTACAAACAAGTAAGCCCGTTAATGAATTGCCTGGAATACACTCCACTGATTCATGTTGTGTGTGACAAGCGATAAGGGGAAGTGGGTTATAAAAATATTTCAATACATTTTTTCTAAAGATTTAGATCGGAAAAAGAGAACATCTAGAACGGGAATTGAACCCGCGACCGGTCCCTTACAGGGGGAATGCTCTGACCAGCTGAGCTATCTAGACACGTCCCAGATATTCGAAATTCTCCTATATATTATATACGTCTTAAGGCGACGCTGGAGCCATCTACCATAATTCTTGCGAACTACGGAAACAGTGAATAACTTTACAGTTATTTTTAAACATTGTTTTTTGATGTATCCGCTTTCTAGAACCCATAACACAAGCTAGTTAAACTATGCTTTCTTTGGGTCTAGAGAGCGTTGTATAGAATTTCGTATAGTATTTATAATATAATAGATGGGCCTTCTAAGAAGTAGGCGACAAAGCTTACAAGACGACTTTTTTTACGTGCGGAAATCCATTCGGATACCCCCCCGCCGGCCAGCGAGGGTGGTTAAGTCGTGTATCGACTAAAACCGCACGGCGTCCTCCCCAAGTGTCCGTTCTTAATTTAAAAATAATTAGAAGACGACTTTTTTTACGTGCGGAAATCCATTCGGATACCCCCCCGCCGGCCAGCGAGGGTGGTTAAGTCGTGTATCGACTAAAACCGCACGGCGTCCTCCCCAAGTGTCCGTTCTTAATTTAAAAATAATTATAATACTATAATAATTTGGGAAATAAATTGACATAATTATTTTTATATTACGGTTATGATAGCCAGAAAAAAAAGGCAGCACTCTATCCGTTAGTAAACATACAACCATGTAAAAATGTTCAACTGAGCTAGACCCTGTGTTACGGGGAACTAAAAAGCATGGTTATCTCCTAGCCCCCCCCTCTTCGGAAATATATTATGTTAAGTAATTTATTGACTTTTTTTACTTAGCATTATTTTAAGAAAGTAATCGACTATTGCACTATTTGAAATGAATGAATGAAATGAAAATATATCTTTAAAAGCGAATCCACTAAGTAAAAGCCAATTATTAAAAAATCGCTTGAAGTATATGACTTGTACCATGTACGAAAGTGACTAAACCGGTGTGATTCTGGCGGCGCGGTGGGCCCGCGGGACGTCGCGTACGTACCAAAAGTGTTTATGTGATGATCTCACCGTTGCAAGTTAATTTATTTATATAGACACTGTAGTGTTTAATGTTTTGAGAACTACGAGTATCACTCAATGGCTGTGTGGGCGAAATTTTAAATGATATTCTTGAAACTTGTGGAGGAGATTCGCTAAATGATGTATTGGCTTATTATTTACTTACTCATTTTTAAATCTAAGACTAAACTTATGTAAATTCAAAACAAAGATGCTATATTTTGCCCAAAATTAGGTACCATAATTTACAATATATTTTTAAGAATATTAGTATAACCGAATTTACTAGTGTTTCCCCCTAATCCCTCCATCTAAGCTAGCTTGCTTAGGAATGGCTTAACGACGGAAATGTAGTGGTCAGGATTCGAACCCGGGACCGCTTTAAAATTGGCATGCCACAGTAGGTACTGTTAGCGGCGGCGGGGCGACGCGCGCTCTGCCTTTGCGGGGCAAGATGGGGATACCGTAGTTCCTACACCGGATGGGGCTATCTCAAAACCGCAGATGGCCCAGGGTCAGCCGGGGTACGAGGGCATTGCCTTATTGGGCCACCTTACACCCCGGCATTAGAGACCTGAGACAGTTATCACACTAAATGGTTTCCGCAAGCTTCTTTTTGACTCCAGTGGGATATTAGGAAGCTGCATCCAATTATTGCTGATTATCAAGGATATTTATACTTGTATATTTATATAAATAATAAGCGAGCGAAACGAGCTCGTGGTACCGCGCGCTCCGACACGGATATATATCTCCATAGATATCGCTCACTTATTTGTAAGATAGAAAAATACCTAACTAAACGTTTGTTATAATCGCGAATTTCGGAGTTTGCATTCAAACCATAGTAATCCAATTTCAGTTTGATTGCGTTCAGGGGTCAGCAAGTGCATAGCCGGGCAGGGGGATTGTGGTCGCAGCACTAGTGGGACCGGTGGGTGACACGCGGTGCTGCGACGACAATGCACTTTTGATGAGGCCATCAAGCTGAGTACCACCATTGTTAACATGGTACGTGTATGTAATGGTGACCCTCTTTACTGAGACTTTACCTTCAGCTTACCATCAGGCGAGGTGAAGTCAAATTGAGGTGTCCTATATATAAAAAAAACATTCCGTTAAAGTGACAACGCGCTTGACACAGCAAGCGACAGGCGGTCTATGCAACGTTGGTCGTTCCCGCTGTCGGACTGTATTGACTGGACATTCCCGCTTGTATATCCCCGAAGGGTACGGTAGGCTAGGATTTATTAACAACCACATTTTGCCAACTACGTTTGGAGCTCCACGTAGGAGCGAGGTTATACGACGCACCTTTTACGTACAGAGAATTATCCAACGGAAAAATCCGATACCACTTTATTACTTTACACTCAATAACTTCGTTACCGCTGAGCTATCGGGGCGCTACAAGCATAATTTACTTACCACCTTTTGAACCTACACGTGCCTTGATAATACAATTATGAGCCCGGTACTAACTCAATCATAGTATAGGTAAATGTATTACTTCTTACTGCCGGACATTTTAGCCAGGTTACACTGGTTCATACCATCGAATTAAATCCTGCTATCATCCTACGAGTCTTTTCCCAACTGAGTGAGGATCGGCTTCCAGTCTAACTGCGAAACGGCCGAAGCTTGATATTTTTCATAAAGCGACGGCCATCTGACCTCAACTCCAGTGAATTCAACTATTATTATCAACCTACCCATGACCATGGCTGCTGAAAAGCAACCGAAACGTCGGAATAAATGTAAAATATAAAATAACATCTAATAAATCGCGATAGAATCCGTTAAAAATAGTTTTATTTCAATAATATCAAATCGAAAGTGTGTGTGTTATCATGTATTTGTAAATACTAGACAGAGTCTGATAAAATTTAGGATGTAGATAGCTGTGATCTTGATATAATACATGGAATAATCAAATTATAAAAATTCAAGCCCTAAGGGGGTTAAACAGGGTGGATTTAAATGGACAAAATTGATTCCTTGATCCTCAAGACTCGGTTTTTTTTTAAAACTGCCCCTGAGTAAAGCCTATTAGCAAGTGTACCGGCTTGCAGATGAGGTGGGTTTGGCCCCATCGCCCCAAAGATGTTAATAGGGCCACATACGCCTATTTTGTATAACTTATCTATTAAGCATGATATTGTCGGAAGTTTACGCGAATTTCACACATTGAAATAAAACTATTTTTAACGGATTCTATCGCGATTTATTTGATGTTATTTTATATTTTACATGGATCGCGACGGTAGTCTCCCCGTGACCATGGCTGCTGAAAAGCAACCGAAACGTCGGGATCAATGTAAAATATAAAATAACATCAAATAAATCGCAATAGAATCCGTTAAAAATAGTTTTATTTCAATTATCTATTAAGCATTCATTATTATTACTAGTTGAGTACTTCTCGTGAATGATACGTAGGTGTATATCTTAGTTATGTCTTTATCTCGAAATAACACAAATAACACGTGTAATGATGTAATTTGACTCTAACACCACACCCACCATTCCATCTTTACCTCAATAGAAACAACATTGTGGTAATAAACAACTTCAAACAACTTTGGCGTAGGATTGGATGCTATGGCACACATTGAGAGAGTACGATGGGCGCGTATAGACAGTCATTAAACATCCATAATCTTCACTTACAAATAGAAATAAATATATAAATATTCTACGACATTCTACACAGCGCGTTCTAGACCCGGAGTAAGCATAGTTTAACTAGCTTGTGTAATGGGTTCCAGAATGCGGATAAACATACTTATATACTTTTTTGTAAATACCTACATGTTATACATAGAAACACCCAGACCAATGCAAATAGACATATTCATGCAAACAAATATTAGCACTGAGCGGGAACCCCCTCCCTCTGTCGTAGCAGTCGAATGCACAACCGCTACGCCACAGAGGTCGTCTAATGAATTAATGAATTTGTGTTTGATCAGTCAAATACCATAAACTAGACAGGAAATACCTCTAGACTAGACTGATGAATGCAAAGCATCCGTTTCATATAATATTGACCAACGAATTCCAGTTCATATGTAGGCATTGGTACGTACACTGCTCATCTAATATGAATTTGTTATTCAGGACTTGATATAACCATAGTCCTTTATTCACATAACTATATGGTACTACAAGCTTAAAAGTACAATAGTTTTGAAGTCATACTTCTTTTTTATGGAGTCTGAATTTTGACAAAAGAAGAAAACCTGCTCCAGAACCTCGACCATAAATCAGCAGGTGTATCAGCTTGCAGGCGAGGTTGACTTGGGCTCCGTAGGTCTTCATAGAGCCTCATACTCCCAAGTCTGAATTTAGTACAAATGCAAAATTAAGAAACATGAATTTAAATTTAATAAAATTCTATTATGATTGTATAAAATTATTAATTCATTAACATTCATTCATTCATTAATAATTCAACGAATTTGAGTTTGTTAGAAAACTAATTTCTAACAAACTCAATTTTTTGATTAATATAATTCATTGAAGTAGAACATTATTGATGAGAGCCTGATAGAAATTAATACGAAGTAACAATCTAATCTACGAAGCTGTACCTATAGTTAGTTTTATAGGTTAATGGGGCATTCATTATTATAATTGAAACGTGTCCATTTAGACAGTTTACATTTAAACTTTACGCTAATGATTAAATTGCAGTTGGAATCTGGGGTCCATTCGTAATAAAAATGTGGCCAAAGTTCGGTTCCGATCTCATCTAGATCTCACAAAAATGTCATTAAAAGTATTCAATGGTTTCCAAAATTGTCTATATTCACAATACAGTTTGCGGATCGAATTGCGATCGTAAGTGGAATAAAAAGAGATCAAGTCTTAAAGTAAATGTCAGGTTGCTAACGCAAAATCCATAACTATAAATTAAAAATTAAAATAAATGATTAAAACATAAAAACACCTGACTAGAAGTGAAAATACTGAAAAAAGTTTGATATTAGGCGGTACTCAATTGCAAATCATAAACAGTAAGGAAATTGTAACGGTATTTTAGCGGAAGTCGGGATTTTATTAACAATTATTTTATTTTATACTTTCTAGTTATGACATATATATTTTTGGTAGAAAGTTTCTTCAGGGTCGGCAGTGTGACGCCCCTGATGTTGCACACGTCGATACGCCGCGGTAACCGCCGCCCATCAACTGGGCCGAGTGCTTGTCTGCCACCTAGGTGGCATAATAAAAAAATTGCCATTAATATCAATTACAAAATCAAGCAAACTGGTTGTGGGCAGCTAATCGTCTGAAGTTAAGCCGCGTCGACACAGTCTGATTGGACAAAATAAATTGACAATAATTCACTTTGGTATAGTTATATCAGCTTTTCTGTGAAATGGTGAACATCGGAACTATGGTTGTCACTGTCAAATTTCATCCGATTACACTACAGATAACGACAGATTGTTGTTCTCAGATAGGACTATAAGTACCGGTTGACACTATAGTTTCATGAAAAATGAAGAAAATACTTCATTCTACAAGTTGCCAAAATCAAAAGATGTCAATTTCAATGGATGACTTTTTGATCAGTGTTAACACGATCATAATAATGTGTAATTAACGTCAGATCTATTTAGATCAAACAAAATTAATGAAAAATGGAACGCGGTCCAAATCCACTTTGATTAAACGCAGTTGTCCAAATGCGCGTTGATCAGTGTTACCACAAACAAAATAACATCCAAGTAACCATACACTCTACATTGTCCATACAGACTTTATAAAAAATTAAACGCGCTCCAAATTTACTTTGATTGAACACCATCGTCCAAGTGTGTTGGAATCAACGTTGGTACAATTAAAGTAGTGTCGAAGTATCTACCGTATCCAAACAGACTTTACGAAAAGTTAAACTTGATCCAAGCCCACATTGATTGAATGCCATCATCAAATAGGCTTTGATCAATGTTGCTGCGATCAAAGTAATCGTCAACTCTACATTTTTTAAGCAGATTTTATACTAATTTAAAAAAACATAACTTCACTCCTGTATCCCTGAAGTAGGCACCGGGTAGGCAGAGGTGTATCAGTAGTAGTACACCCACGATTCACCAGTTATGTTTAAGTCCCAATGTAATAGGGAGCGAGCCTATTGCCATCTACCGGGCACATTAATAAGCGAGCGATAGTTAACATTTTTAAATACTAATTTAAACGTGATTAAGTCCGCTATGATCAGTATGGCAGGCTATATCTATTGAATCTAAGCAGACTTCGATCGTGGACGCTCAGCTTTACACCGAATATACTCGGAGCAATTAGTGTGATGTCTACACCCACACAGCTAGCATTACAAGCTAGCCAATATTTGGAATCACTAGTGTTGTAAAACAAATCGTTAATATACTCGTATCATGGTTAGACCATCCCTCAGTCCGTAATATGTTTATTCTTAAGTGCATATACTTTATCCGGTAGAAGTAAAATCGTAATAATAAAATCATCACTATTATCAAGGCGATCCAGGTGCATCGAAAGGGGGGGGATTACCGACAACCCTGAGGAGAAAGCCTGCGCCAGAGCCTCGTTAATCAGCAGGTGATAGTGTTACGAAAACTATAGTTCAAACATCAGAGGTATACCCCACTGAGTGTATGGAACCCCACCAATACCAGGACCAAGTCTACCTCACCAGCAAGCTAGTGGTGGTACTGAAGGTGCTACTGAATTGGGCCCCTGGCCCTTCTCAAAACGTCCTCAATCTGATTAACATATAGAAAGAAATATTTAAACGCATAAACACTTCACATAATCTTTCCTTCATCTTCGATACAGTTGTAAACAAAATCATTGTACCTTTTTTTTGTGCGGAAATCCCTTCTTATACCCCCCCCGCTTGAACCGACTAAAACCGCACGCCGTCTCGGGTCTACAGACGCCGAGGTGTAAGGTTACCCAGAGAGCATATCCCTCGCACTCCGACTGACCCTGGGCCATTCGCAGTGTCCCCTCTGATAACAGCAGAGGCGTACCTGGAGCGGCGTCAACCCCCGCGGGCCTTGCAGGCCCGCCATGCCCCGACCCCCTCGTGCAATGGGGTCAGCTGGCCCTGAAAAGGGCCGGTTGGTCAGACTCTTGGCCGTTGAGCGTTGACCGTCATGGCGCTGTCTAGTGAAGACATAGTTTAAAGTAGCTCCGTATTTATTTAATTTTAAAAATAATTTTGAGTGTAAGTTTAAGTCAAAAAAGGTACAGAACTATTAATAATAAACATTGGATCAACTGTGAGTGTTAGTGAAGATATTTAATATAAGCAGTGCGAGAAGCGAACGACTTTAAGATTTGACCCCTCCAACCAGTCGCACCCCCCAACCAGTCGCACCCCAAAATCATTGTACCTACCTACTTTTTTTATGTTTTTTTGGGGTTTTTATCTATACATGTCAACCCCATCGTATCATATACCGGTATACCTTAAAATTACTTAATATAAAAGGACATAAATAATTCAAAGTAGATACCTTGTATTTAGTTAGTATTTAAGATTAAGCGCGGTAGCCTAGTGGTATGGGTAAAGGACTGCTGAGACGAGGTCTCGGGTTCGATCCCAGGTATTACCATGGCACACACCAATGACTTTTCGATGCTTTTCGAAGTTATGTGTGTATTTATCGCAGGTTTATAAGTGCCCGGTTAATGGCAATAGGCTCGCCACCTATTACATTGGTACCTAAAACATAAACTGGCGAAACGTGGGTGCTAGCACCTCTGCCTACCCCTTCGGGGATATAGGCGTGAGTTTATGTTATGTTATGTTATGTTAAGATTAAGCTTAATAACTACCTAATTATTACCTATTATGTTAATTATCACTCGCTTAATAATGTGCCCGGTTGATGGCAATAGGCTCGCCCCCTATTACATTGGGACCTTAACATAACTGGCGAATCGTGGGTGTGTAATACACCTCTGCCTACCCCTTCGGGGATAAAGGCGTCAAGTTATGTTATGTTATTACCTATTTAATTTGAAAAAAGTGGCCGTGAGTTTTTATTGCCAGATACTTTACTTATAAGCTATTATTAGATACTATGATGATATTTATTGCCAGATACTTTACTTATAAGCTATTGTCTTGTGAATCTGACTGTAAACTAATAGTTACAAGTGCTTTTTTAACCAACTCGAGGCTAACCATGCCCGCTTTAGCAATTCGATTGCGGACCTAAATTGAATAATTTCGTACTCATACCATGACGTCATAATAAATTATTCAGTTTCACGTTCCAAATGTCAACAAACGAGCCAAACGCGAACGCGTTTCGGTTTAAGAATGTCATAGTACGGATCATAGTAATTTAATTTACAAACTTATATTAATTGCTTTGAAACTGAACTGTTTTTAAGGCATCATGGGGTCTCTGAGATCTTTAGCCCGTAGCAATCGTGCCTATGCGGCGGTAACTACTTAATACAGGTCCGGTTTGGTTGTTTGTTACCTTGAAAGTATAAAGAAGATGTGTCAAACCAAAGACCATTACGGTACTTAAATTAAAAATAACGGCGCGCGCTGTTTAGTCGAGTTGATTCTCCGATCAGTTTAATTGGTAATATTGTTATAGTTGCGATCCCGTAGAGTTGTCTAGAGTGTCTGTTTGCAGATAATTACAACGGTTGAATTTGCCATTCAGTACGAATATATTTTTGAATTAAAACTATTTTTAACCGATTCTATCGCGATTTATTTGATGTTATTTTATATTTTACATTGATCCCGACGTTTCGGTTGCTTTTCAGCCATGGTCACGGTGTGTGACATTCGCGTAAACTTCCGACAATATCAGGTAGAATATATTTTTGTTAATAATCGATTAGGGTATATTATACTTTGGAGTTTGTAGCATTCGCTAAATATTCTAGGACATTTCTTCAATTCAATTTTTAAACATTTTACTTTTTTCTAAAGATTTAGATCGGAAAAAGAGAACATCTAGAACGGGACCTAAACCCGCGACCAGTCCCTTACAGGGAGAATGCTCTGACCAGCAGAGCTATCTAGACACGTCCCAGATATTCGAAATTCTCCGATATATTATATACGTCTTTTCTAGGACATATTACACAGCGCTATCTAGAGTTGAATTAAGCATAGTTTGTGATGTGACATAGATAATTTTTTTCGAGAATTGACCTTTTTAACAAGCGGTCACAGGGAATCGAACATGGGATGTCCGACGTAGCCTTCTACGGCTACGTCACAGAGCTCGTCAGTCGGCTCTATTCCATTATAATCCATGGATTAGTTTCCACTTTTTATTCTACTCTGATCCATCGATGGAGGTATGTACGATGGGTATGTATTACTTAAATATATGTAGAGAAGTATTTGGGTATATTACTGCGAATTGCCACGATAGAAGGACACGATAAAATCGAATAAGCCCGGTTCAAATATCGCACTCCATGATCCGATATAGAGATAATAATGATAACACATTGTTACTAAATATATCCATTTGTTCAGTAATGTTTGTAGCCCAGTGGCGTACGTAACGGACTGCTGAGACGAGGTCTCGAGTTCGATCCCCAGTCGCCCCGGGCACACACCTCTGACTTTTCGTAGTTATGTGTGCATTAATTAATAAATGTTAATTATCGCTCGCTTAATAATGTGCCCGGTAGATGGCAATAGGCTCGCCCCCTATTACATTGGGACCTTAACATAACTGGCGAATCGTGGGATCGTGGGTGTGTAATACACCTCTGCCTACCCCTTCGGGGATACAGGCGTGAAGTTATGTTATGTTATGTTATGTTATGTTATGTTACCTCACATCACATTTGCTGTTTTTTTTTACGTGCGGAAATCCCTTCGGATACCCCCCCGCCGGCCAGCCAGCGTAACACGTTACGTATTAGAATGGATAAATAAACCAATAATGATGGAGTAAGAGGGCGGATCTGGGGCTCCAAAGTACAAACTTAGGACGCAACCGGGATTCGCACTCGCGACTGATTCAATTTTTTTTAATTTGCCTTGCAATATAAGCTATCCACCAGTGAAAGTCCCATCTAAATCAGCCCAGCCGTTCCAGAGATTACCTAATTTTAACACAAAGACAGACAAAACTTAAAAAAATATGGTTTTTTAATTCTAAGTATCGTGTATAAGTACTTACGTTTTTATTATTTTAGTGTTACAAACACGCTTCAATTTTATTTAGTTGTAGAGATGAAAAACAGTAGTACAATCCAATGACTAACTTTTCCAGTAGATTTAATTCGGAAAAAGTGAACATCCAGGACGGGACTGGTTGCCGGTTCAAGTCTAAATCCCGTACCGTACCGTAACCATACTAATAAATCTAGTAGTACAATCCATTTTTTTTTACGTAATAAGCACCTAGAAATAGTTTACTGATGATAAAACTAACAACATTATCCACTTATTACTAATATGGAGTTTATTTTAGTTAGTTTACAATTGATGGCGAAGATTGGTGAAATGGAATATAAATTACAATACATACCCGCGCTGGCGGCCAAGGCCCGCCGGTAAACCTGGGGTTATCCTTTCGAGGGCTTATGCCCAGGGGTGCCCGGCAATGGACACTTGGGTAGGACACCGTGCGGTTTTAGTCGATGCACGACATAACCGCCCCCGCTGGCCGGCGGGGGGTATCCGAAGGGATTTTTTGCACGGAAAAAAAAAAAGGTACCGAGGTCAGTTTTTCCGCACGAAAAAAAAAAGGTATTCCACCCGATTGGAGCCACGGTCACAGGCTAGCTAGTATGTTAAGATAAGTCGAGATGAAATTCCGTTGAAATTACTATGTGTAATATTCGCATGTATATTTGATATCACAGCAGAGAGAATTTCAAACAAAAAGCCAAGCAGTATTTACTTAGAATGAGCCGGGATTTTCATTAAATCGCGATTTTCTCAGTACTTCCTCGAAAACTAAACACGTATAGAATTCAGTTCTAGATAGTTTCATAATTAATTGAAACTTTTGCATTGACTGTGCCACATATTAAACTGGATTTCTCGGAAACGGTAATACTGCGGATACAGCTTTTGACTTCGTGGCACTACCGTAGGTAGTAAGTATGACGGTGTGTATGATACGATGTTCCAGCATATAGCAAACATACTCATCATCATCTAAGCGCTGTTCCTGGTTATATCCGAGGCTTTCACCTTGGAGACCGGGGCCCGCTGACAATTCCCTTATGGACTAGCCTGCCGTCTGACCTCCCAACCCCAAAAGGGAAGCTTCTGCCAGGAGCAGAATCAGCAGGTGTACCGGTTTGTAGGTGAGCTTGACTTGGGCCTGAACGTCTTGTATAGAATAGAATCAAGCGGTTTGGTGACTCCTTTTTTTGTCGGACCATAAAGCACTGGAACGCTTTACCCACACACGTGTTCCCTTCTATACCAACAATCCTGGGCTCTTTAAGCGGGGCGTGAAACAATATCTGTTGAGGCCGTCTAGGTAGGGGCCACCATTCTAGGGACAATCTCTGGAAATGGTGGCCACTACTTTTTGGACTTCACCTCAGCGTTACCATCAGGCGGGGTGCAGTCAATTTGACGGATTAAATATTAAAAAAAAAAGAATATAGAAAGATAAACCTTCAGATGTGAGATAAGAAAAAAAAAATACCACCACCACCAAAACATATTTTTAATCCATTTTGAAGACAACCCCTGCCTCCTCCAAACCTTTTCCCAATTCAGTTAGAATCGGCTTTCTGTCTAACTACGAAACAACTGAACTTCGATATTTTACATGAAGCGACTGCCCCGCAGACCTGCAGACAATGGTGGTAGAAATTTGATGACACAAATTTGTCACAAAATTCGGCCGGGTGGGTACCACCGTGCACGATTGCGAAAAACCCTCCATAGTAATCCAATTTCGGTTTGATTGCGTTCAGGGGTCAGCAAGTGCATAGCCGGGCAGAGGGATTGTGGTCGCAGCTCTAGTGGGACCGGTGGGTTCACGCGGTGCTGCGACGACAATCCTCTTCTGATGAGGCCGTCAAGCTGAGTGCCACCATTGTTAACATGGTACGTGTATGTAATGGTGACCCTCTTTCCTGAGACTTTACCTTCAGCTTACCACCAGGCGAGGTGAAGTCAAATTGACGTGTCCTACATATAAAAAAAAAACATATATACGCGGGACTCTCAGAAAGTTTTGCGAAAATAAAAAAAAGTGTTCTATAGGTAAATATTTTTTTATTAAATCTTTTCAAAGTACTCTCCACCAGCCTCTATACAAAGTTTCATGCGTTTGAACCAGTTTTCAAACCACTTTTTCCAATCCGCCGCAGATACCTCGTTTACAGCCTGCTCAAACGTTGACAGGGCATCTTCCGGCGACGAAAATTGTATCCCTTTGAGCTGATTTTTTATTTTCGGGAATAAAAAGAAGTCGCACGGTGCAAGGTCAGGGCTGTAAGGAGGGTGACCTAGGAGTTTAACCGGAGTGCTGTCCAGGAAGTCCCTCGTTTTAAGCGCGGTGTGTGCGGGCGCGTTGTCATGGTGGAGTAGTATCCCGCGGAGCCCTGTGTTTGGTCGCTTGTAGCTCACTACAGAGAAAACTTCTGCCAAGCATTTGGTAGTGTACCATTCAGCGTTGATGCCTCTTTGATTTCGTAAAGGGATTGATAACAAGTAGCCAGACAAATTGAAAAAACTCGCGATCAAAATCTTCCCTCCGCTTCTAGATCGCTTCACTTTGGTAGGTGTTGATTCGTTTTGAAACACCCAAACCGTCGACTGGCGTTTTGTTTCTGGATCATACTGATAAATCCACGACTCATCACCTGTAATGATGTCATAAACACGCCGAGACGCGCCTGCTTCAAACTTGTTTATCATATCACGACACCATTCCACCCGGGTCTGCTTCTGAGCATCGGTGAGATTGTGCGGCACCCAGCGTGAAACTATCCTTCTCACACGAAGATGCACGTGTAGAATCTCGTGAAGGCTTCCCGATCCAATCTGAAGAATGTGCTGAATCTCTTGATATGTGACTCGTCTATTATCTTGGATTAAATTTTTCACTGCTAGCACGTTTTCTTCCGTAACAGCCGTCAAAGGGCGACCACTTCTTTCTTCATCCTCCAAAGTCAGTCGACCGCGCTTGAATTCGTTATACCAACGATACACGGTCGCCTTGGAAGGGCCTTCATCCATGAATGCCATTTGAAGTCTATCGTACGATTCGTCTGGTTTCAGGCGACACTTGAAATCGTAGAAAATCATAGCGCGAAAATGTTCCCGACGCAGATCCATTTTTCAATGAGACACAATAATTGAAATTATCTTGCAAAAAATGCAGAGAGAAATTTTGAAATTGGAACGTACTTATTTTTACTCATAAATAATCATATTTTAGAAATAGATTATAACTGACCAGTCTCTCATATATAAAAACTTTTTTTCGCAATACTTTCTGAGTGGCCTGGTATATATATATCGAAGTTCTGCAGTTAGAACAGATTTTTAGGGCTTCAACTACCTAAAGATATTCGTATGGCAACCGCGAATGGCTTAACGTGTTCTACGAGATGGCAATATATTCGTATGATCCACTTTCAGTAATAAGGATTGAGTTCTCAACACGGCATCGCGTGCGACGTATTATTATCATACTTTGCAGTATAAAGTTATTAGACCATCACATCGAAGTGTCGTCTCGTGCTCGGCTTTAAGAAACATGCATATAAAAATAAATACAACAAGAAAGCAATGGATTGTTAACTTTCGTAGTTAAATTTTAGAAATATAGGGTCGTACAAGTTGTATGAAAGTGGTATAGAAGTGATTGGCTACGGTGGTGAAGGTTGAATGTAATATGGGGTCCTACCTAAATAATAAATAGATAAATACTCTACGACATTCTACACTGCGCTTTCTAGAACCAAAGTAAGAATAGTTTAACTAGCGTGTGTTATGGGTTCCAGAATGCGGATAAACATACTTATATACCTTTTTTTGTAAATACTTACATATTTACAATTCAAATAGACATATTCATGCATACAAATATTTTAACTGAGCGGGAATCGAACCCGCGCCCGCTGTCGTAGCAGTCGAATGCACTACCTACTGCTACGCTATAGAGGTTATCAAAAATCTTCGGGGTAAGTCTACCTTACCTGCAAATCGGTATACCTGCGTATTCAGGGATGAGGTTCTGGCGTAGGTTTTCCTCTGGGGGGTGATTAAACGGCAGTGGCTCCCGTAAAAACCCAGATAAACTAATTTATAGGGAAAGGAGTAAAACAACTCCGAGCTCCAGGCTCCGGGAACAACGCTAAGATGATGAATTGCCGAGATTCCTGCCCCAGGATTCAACTTTACACCCATAAAATTTTTAGGCAATTATATGCTAACTTTTACTATAGATTTCAATCGAAAAAAGAGAACATCTAGGACGGGACTTGAACCCGCGACCAGTCCCTAGACACGTCCCAGTTATTCGAAATTCTGTGATATATTATATACGGGGCGACGCTGGAGCATCTACCGTAATTTTTGCGAACTACGGAAACATCGAATGATGTTACAATAATTTTTAAACATTGTTTTTTTTATTACTTCGCCACATTAATTCAATGAAATTTTGAAGCAAATAGTATGCTAACTTTTACTATAGATTAAGATCTACCCATGCTTTACAGCAACCATCCTTTTGACATCAAAAAAATAAAACGCTTTCTCTGACTTTTGCATGCTACGCCTAAAAAATAACATTTCAATGAATTTTTAGGTTAAACTTGTAAGCCTAACTGTATACAGCTGCGATGCAACATTTTCCTAAATGCGGAGGGCATTTACACACCATTTATACCTCTTGACTTTGTCTGTCTTTCATATTCTTCTAACGACGCCCAACACCAATTGTGGGGACATTAAAATATTGTTCTGAATGTCTGTATACGTTTGCCACCTATGCCTTGTTAACGCAAAATGTCACATCTATTAAGTGTCACCTACATTTTGTTAAAACATCTTCTATTTTATCGTTTCCAGGATGCATTCCATCACAAAATTTAGAGAGCGTGCCGTGATTATGTCATCGCATTAAGATTTTTAGGGTTCCCTACCTCAAAAAGAAAAAACGGAACCCGTATAGGATCACTTCGTTGCCCGTCAAGACCTTCTTCTCAGGAAAGCGAGGAATCAAGTTGAAATTTATACCAAATCCTAAGTCTGCCATGACTTGAAACTGTGAAAAAATCAAACTTTTAAGTTAATGTAATCAAATGAAACAACCGTTTATGTAGTAAATTTAACCAAATGCATAGACATCGAAACCCATAGGGCAGTTCCCGCTAGAATTATAAAATTTGGCAAGAAGCAAGGTCTTGAAGCACAAGTAAAGGGAAAAGTCCGAAAACCGTAAATATGAAGCTACCCGCATCACAAATAAAAAACTGTATATCTGTCCGTCAAGACCTTTTTCTCAGGAACGCGTATGAAGTTGAAATTAATCCCACAAATATCATAAATGTGAAAGTTTGGATTGATTGATGGATGTAAGGCTGGATGTTTGTTACTCAACAACAACAACAACGGGTGAATGGATCTGGCTGTAATTTGGTACTGGAATAGGACATAGACTACTTTTTATCCCTGGAATAGGTTCCCATGGGAAGCGGGAACGGGATCAAATTTCCACGCGTGCGGAGCCGCGGGCAACAGCTACATCATAAACGCAGACCTGCAACTCCTTGAAGCTGTGAATACAATAAACTTTTACGTCAATCCAGTTTTGCACGGAACCCTCAGTGCGCGAGTTCAACTTGCACTTGACTGGCTTTTTGTTTTGGATGCAGTTTTTACTTTGGCAATAGGCTCGCCACCTATTACATTGGGACCTAAACATAAACTGGCGAAATGTGGGTGCTAGCACCTCTGCCTACCCCTTCGGGGATATAGGCGTGAGTTTATGTTATGTTATGTTATGTTTTTTACTTAACTTGGCTTATACCGCCTATACCGGTTGCATTGTTACTTTGGAGCCTGGAGTTCGCTCTCCCACTTCTCATAATTTATTTTACTTGACTTATTGAAGTGAAACTTCTTTATCGACGTTGAATTATTCGTTACGCGCCATGTTTCAAAAAAAAGTTGATTTATTCGACTGATAGTGGATCAGCAAAATCAAAGGGTTTATTTTAATTCTAATTCCAGTGAATTTCTAAAAAAAGTAAGTAATTATATCTCTTTTTGTAACGCGTGGGTGTGATTATGGTATTTATTTTTTTCAAGTTATTTAAGGTTTACCTTAGTTTTTGATTGTAACTATCGGTCAATGTATATAATTCCATTAAAACTAGTAATTAGTAACTAATACGAGTGTTTTGTACTTTAATGAAATGCTGTAATAATCTTAGTAGTAATAAGGTAAAATGAAATAATTGTATTATTTGTATTCATGTCTATGATAATAAAAGCCTTTTGTTAAACTTGATCTTATTTAACTTTATTTAACCAATTTCTGTAAAGTTGCAATAGTAGATCATTTTTTTAACCAATTCTAGCTGAGTTGAGAAAAGGCTCGAAAGATGAAATGGATTACATGGAAAATAGTTCTATCCAACTAAACAGTCACTGTTCTAAAGGTGATATTAAAGGTATTATTAATGAAATTTGACATATAATGACGTTGGGTACAAACTTAGATCATTACTGCATCTCTTTAACTGCCAAAAGCCAAAGAAGAATAAAATCTAAATCCAGAATAATGCAGCCATTAAATATATCTTCGAGATCCGTTATTTATGGTAGTAAACTTAAGAGGAGCCATTTATATCCTTAATAATGACAGATCATCTTCCATGGTAGACCATCGTGCTAATCTTCGCACATGAATGGGACGACTGAAATCAAAATGGTGTTCTTTTTATCCCGATTAACGCGTATTTCGCCATAAAATGCTCGTTTCATTTTAAAAGACTTAATCTTAACGACACGGGCATAAAATTGTGGTCATAAAGTCGCAAAAGTTGCCACAATGTTGGTGGAAAACATAAGTGCAATGCAGACTGCATTTTTTGTGCAAAATTTCGTTTTAACCCGACTGCCCTCAAAAGACCGAAACAAGTTTATAGCAGGCGGAACCCATTAATTTTCATTCGGTTTATGATTTGCAAATGGGTCCCGCCTGCTATCAAACTTTTTCGGTCTCTTTAGGGCAGTCGGGTTATTTTTATTTTTTTTAATATTCGTTCCGCCTATTGACTGCTCCCCGCTGGATGGTGAGAAGTTAGGGTGAAGTCCAGAAGATATGGGCTACTATCCCAGATGCCGACGATCCTAAAAATGGTAGCCCCTACCTTGACGGCCTCAAGAGATGCTTTTTCACGCCCCGCTTGAAGAACCCGGGTTTGTAAGAAGAAGGAAACGCGTGCGCGGGCAGAGCATTCCAGCTCTTTATCGCGATGCGATGGTGCGTCGGTTGTTTATACGGTCAGACGGATACAGTAAAACTTTCTAGACATCTTCATTTTGTAATAGAAGTAGTTTATTAATGCTCAATCACTCGAATAATAGTCTTTTTAGAGATTTGAAGTACTTTTGTTTCTGAATATTTTATTCTAAAACCCGACCCTAATATTTTTAGTCTAATTTAGAATACCGCAGCCTTATTGCTTCATTGCGCATATTAAGGAAGCTGAATTTATAGTCGTGTGCACTCCGAAAAAAGAGTTTTACGTAAGTTTGCGCTTCTAAGCTAAAAGGGGTGGATGAAATTGGCCCATATTAGATTTTCTTTTTGCTTGCTTACATGTAGCGGAGATACTGAGATGTTAGCTTCCTCGTAGGTACTTGTATGTATGAAGTTATTATAGTTTGCCGAAGGTGTTTATAAAAGGCGTTCATCATTTCAAATAGCTTGTAAATTTTGAAACCACTAGCAGTGCCCTAGTCTTCGTCCGCGTGGACTCAGATCTGGAATTAATTTGTTTATGCGTACAAAAGTAGCCTAAGTTACCCCTAACTACGTCAGCTATCTGTGAAAGTCTCGTCAAAATCGCCGTTTATGAGATTAGTCAAGTCAAACAGACAGAAAGCCAGATATACAGATAAAAATGTTAATAAAATCCTTTTGTTTGTATAAAACTATCCTATATACACTCATATGTATTTACTAAGAAGTTGTTATTTTAATATTACACACAGACACTTTAATTTTATTTATTGATATGGGTTAATACTTGTAGATGTATAAAAAGGGAAGCTTCAATCAAAACCTTCAAACATTAACCTGTTTTTTTTTGTTGCGTGTTTTTTGTTAGATTTTAGTTTAGAGGTCCAATTCTCGTAATAAGAAGATGTTCAAAATTCAGTCTCAATCTAGTCTCGATCTCCCAAATGTCAAAAAGGTATTATCGTAACAAAATTTTGAACATCTTTTTTTTACGAGAATTGGCCGTCTGTTATTTTTATAATTATTCGTATCAATCAATTAGCCTATTGAAGTCCACTGCTGGACATAGGTCTCTCCCATTGTACGCCACACCCGATCCTCCACCTTGCGCATCCAGTCTATCCCAGCTACCTTTTTCAGGTCGTCCGTACATCTTACTGGGGGACGTCCTACCTTCCGTTTACCGGTTCGTGGTCTCTACTGTAGGACTCGTTTGATTATTTGTATACTTACACCTATTATCAAGGAAGGCATAGGTCGTGATCCCTATGTTTCGCCAACTATGTTCCCAACCTGCTTAAGTATATATACAATAAGGTCGATTCTTTTGCAGTTCTGCTACTGTGAATTTTCAAACAGATTATCACTTCACTTTGAAGTACTATGTTTATCCGCATTCTATAACCCATACTACGAGTACAAGCTAGTTAGCTTGGATCCCTGGATAGCGCTGTGTTGTGTGCCATAGAATATTATTATTTTTACTAAATAAAACAAGCGGTTTATTCCTCGTGGAGACAATTTCCTCGTAGATACACTTTCCTCGTAGATACGTTTCCCTCGTAGATACACTTTCTAAAAACCTTCGCTATCGATCCCGTTAGACATACTATTGTTTAGTAGGTATAGTCAAATATATACAGTTCCATTTACATGTTTAAATAATTAAACGCGATTCCCCTTAGATGCACTTTTAAAAAAAACTCGCTTTTAATCTTGTTATTTACACTTTTAGCTAGCCTTAGTTTGGGGCTAGATAGTGTACAGTGTTGTGTAGAATACACTTTCCTCGTAGATACGTTCGTACGACGTATACGACGTATACGTTCGTAACGTATCTACGAGGAAAGTGTATCCTAGAATATTCTAGTTTGTTTAAATTCCATTTCTACTGATTCAGAAGCCGTAACGATGATGGCGGCCTATTCATTATCTAGTGTGCAGATGCCATTAGAGCCGACCAGTCATGAGGAAATGAATAATGATTTTTAAGTTCTTGCTAAATGTGCTGCACATTAAAAAAAGAGTTAGATTACGTTCTTTATTTTCTATTATAGGTCCGGCCTATGTCTTGATGGTGCGAATATTACCCGTTTCTGTAGGATTTCGGGATACGAAGTATTTACTAACACAATTGGGTCAAAAAATTTCAAGTTAATCGATCGACTCCTTTTCGAGTTTCAACATTTATAATATTACTAGGTATAGTATTGTAGTGTTCGGACCTCGTTCCAAACACCACGGTTCGTTTACCTGGCCATCATGTGTCAGAGTTTAAATAAAACTATTGTACCGTTTAAATAATTTGAGTTAGGAACGATATAAAACAATCGCGGCCTGGACATTCGGGATCTGAACGGGCCTGGTGGAGTCGTTCCGATTGAAGCTGAGAAAAGTATCCTGGGAAGAAACCCCGCTTTAAGCCCTATCCTTGGGCCGAGACCGCGATATACGTCCCAGTCCGCTATTTAAAGTTAAAACAACCGCGTAAATCCCTAATAATATAAGTAGGAAGTGCGAGTGATTAATAAATAAATAATATTTTTCCTCTTAAAGTGTTCATTTTTACATCACTTCATACACGCGTGGTACCCAATCCCCTGAGTACCACAGCTCTTGGTGGAGGAACGCCGGTTTCCACAGGAGGTGGAAACGCCAACATTCCGCAGTTGGCAGTGGATTGATCGACCCCGTACCTTGAGAAGGAAGACGTCGTGCAATATTGGATCGACGCCTTAAACAGATAACAAATTTGAATTTATTATATATATTGTATTACTACCATTAAGATGGCTGAATCAAAGAAATTTGGTGGCACTGACGGTGTCTCATTCCAAAGTTTTTTGAGAGACTTCAATGTCGTATTCGCCATAAATAAATTTATGTTGGCTGACAAAGCCACAATATTAGCTGCCTACCTCGAGGGCGCAGCGTTACACTTTTACAAGTCGATTTTTAACGAAGAGTTAACTTTCGAACAAGTGTGCTCACTGTTAGAAGAAGAGTTTCCTTCCCATGGCGATGATTTAGAGTTGTTCTATTCAGCGTATCAAGCCAAAGAGGAGAACTTGGTTACCTATTGGTACAGATTGTGCAACTTGGCTACTAAAGCTAAGGTTACCGATGATAAAAAGATAATAAGTAGATTTCTGAAGTCAATGTCGCCAAGATTTCGAAATATTTTAGCGGCAAGGGTGTACAGCGATAAAAAAGAACTCCGCGACGCGCTGTTGCAATTATCGGAAGTACAACCCGACGTGCAGGGGGATAGAATACAGAATTTACCTACGAACCCTCCACAAGGATATAACCGTCAAGTCGGATTCCATAACCGCTACGGGAATAGAGGAGACACGACATCTTACGATGCACGTCAAGCTCCGTCATCGTCGAGTCCACGGGATGAAGGGGACAATTTCCGCACTCCGAGATACAACCTAAGACCTCGGAACATTGCTAACACTAATATTTTCCCCAGTAACCCGAATTCTTCGGGATCTAACAGAAGAGATACCCCAACTTCGAGCCCACAGTTTTTCCGGCCTCGGGAGAGAAATTTAATGAGCATGGAGCATATCGAGTCTGCGAGTGCAGATCAACGTCACAACGGAAGCAATTTTTCTGGTCAGTTGTCGCCATTTATTAAAGTTACAATTAATAATTCTGACATCGAAGCATTACTGGATACTGGAGCTACGGTAAATGCTATGAGCAAAGCTTTAGCTAGAAGCTTGAACCTACAAATAAAACCGTCAACGTCGTTGACGCACATCAGAAGCATAACTGGTTCTTCGGCAACTATCTGCGGTGAAGTCAACGTGAACATGATTTTAGCGAACATTTTAGTTAGAGTGAATTTCATTGTATTAAATAACATTGAATTAGATTTAGTCTTAGGTCAATCGTTCATGTTTGCTAATGCTGTATCAATTGATTTCAGAAAGAACTGTTTATGGATTAAGGGCTTCAAAGTAAATTGGACACGCAGATATGACAATAAAACCGTGAGTAAGGCTTCAAAGTGCACATCGTTAAATATTATTAACACAAATAATATGTTATTTAATTATAAAGCAATAAATGAAACCATTGATTATTTCCCTAATCGTAGTTTTAATAATGAAATATTTAAGTCTGAAGAATCCAAGCAATTAATCGATGGGGGCATCCCAGCGAACAAAAGGAATCGTTTGGTGCAAGCAGTACAAGACTGCGAGAATGGAATCACGTTCGACAACGGTAGCACGGGCGGATGCGGTTTGTCAGATGATATTCCTGTACATACAGCTCCGTACAGGTCAGCTACGGAACGATCAGACTTGGTGAAGGATCCAATACAAGATGTGGATTTCGACGTCGTACATCGTTCCGACAAGAGCAATATTGTTGCTGATTACCCAAGTCGTTATCTTTTAAAGATAGAGGATGACGATATAAACACACCAGTATCGGATGGTATAGAGATGTATAACATCAGCACCGATACAGTGGTAGTAAAACAGTGCGCAGATCTTTTCTGTAGATCACTAAGGAATGGCTTAACAAATAATGATGCAACAAACTACAAAGGATTTTTATTAAGGAATAACATATTAGTAAAAGAAGTGCTAAGAAATGGTATAAGGAAAAATGTTGTTGTACTGCCGAGAGAACTACTGAAGGCAACTCTCGAAGAACTACATGATCATCCATGGTCCGGAGGCCACTTCGGAATCGCGAAGACGTTGTCGAAGTTCCGCAATAGGTTTTTCGTGCCCAAAGCTGTGAACATGGTGTCATTTGCATATAATGCCACGAAGCATACATCTACAGGTATGTCTCCACACATGTTGTTGTTCGCACGAGAGCCGATTCTGCAATCAAACTTTGAAGTAAATCAAGAGTCTACGAACGAGTCATATGCGTCCAGACATGCACGTGCAAATTATCTCGTGCAACGAGCAAAGGGGAATTTAAGAAACGCACAAAGGAGGCAGAAAGCTTACTACGACAAGGTGAAATTCGTGGTATACCGACCAGGTCAGCTGGTTCTGATATACAGTCCAAGACGTATTTCGGGAAGGAGTAAGAAACTTTGTAAGCCGTACAAAGGGCCGTTTATTATTATCAGGAGAATTTCAAACACCAACTATGTCGTGGGGAAAATGAATAACTCATCATGGCAAGATATTATACATACCAATTTTCTAAAACCATTTGTCAACAGAAGATGCGTTATTTAAGTAAAATATGTGTAAATGTCATTATATTTATTTGACGTTGAGTGTCGTGTGGACATGATTAGTTTTTTTTTGTATTTTATGTGTGATACTAATAAAGAGGCTAGATACATAAAGGTTGAATATTTTATTAATTGTTATGTGCAATGATAGTTCAAAGGTAATTATCGATGGTTTCATATAACTTTATTGACGTTTTAAAGTTCAATTTCAAACAGATCTATGTGCAAGTTGGATCCTATGATTGTTTTCTTTTACAGATGCCTATCTGCGTGACCATAACTCTTATTTAAGATATGTTGTATAATAGAAGATAATGTATTGTGTGTAACATTTTATTCATAATATGCGTTCTCTGTTTATTCCATTTTGCTGCGCTGCTGAAGATAAATAGATTTGTTTTGTTATATTCGTGATGTTATAGCGTAGGAGTTAGGCAATTATTTTTTGTCTGATATTAGGAGTTGTGATCTGAACTTTGTAAGAGAGTCAAATCGTTTTGGACTTGAGCGCCGACGATGGTTGAAAGTTGGTTTTCAATCAGACTCTTCTTTATAGAGTGAGTTCTTTCTCTTTTGATGTTGATTTAAAAATAATTTAGTAATGTGTAACATACGGGCCACAACTGTTTCACTCAAGGGTTCACGAAGAATATTGGGTTATTGGCGGACGATTGCTGGTGCGTAAAACTTATCAAGGATGTATAATTTGCAAGCGCTTGCGAGGAGCAGTTGCGACTCAACTAATGAGAAACCTGCCAGCTCAGCGCGTGACCCCAGGGTACCCGTTTGAGTCTACGGCGATAGATTATGCAGGTCCATTCTTAAAAAAGGGTGCGGAGCCCAATTAATTAAAGCGTTTATGTGTTTAATGTGTTGTCTGAGGAGAACAAAGGCTGTTCATATCGAACTTGCAAGTGACCTTAGCACACAAATGTGTAACATAAATAATTTTATGTCATCTTTCGATTTTAGTTAGTGTTGCGTTCCTAAACGAAGTAAAAAAAAAAAAAACCATAATTTGCGTTGACAGATCTACGACTGTCACTTGTTGTCAACTTGTTGAAAGAATTGTCTTGAGAAAAAGTTTGTTGAAATAAGTTTTTGTTCGAATAAAGTATAATCCGTGAATATCATATTTGGCCAGCGTTGGATTGGTTATATTTTGGACTAATTAACGTAATCGATTGGGAGTTGTTCGACTAAATCACATATTTGGTTGGAAGGGCTCCATTTGTACCACGCGCTCTGCTGATCTGTCCACACAAACCTTCATACACCCCTACACTTCATAAACACACGAATACAGACACAGACAGGTAAAGCGTTGTGTTTCGGGCGACTTCAAGTAAATGGTAAGTGAAATCCATTTATTAACAATTTGCTCTGTGAACCGCAGACTGCTCACTTCCCCATTGTACCCAGGAGGGCTAAACTTCCACTGCGCAATATACCTCCTGGCCCGGAATTGAACATTTTGGTAGCAAGAGCGTGGTTGTGTCGGATTCGAACCGACTAAAACCGCAGTCTCGGGTCTCATAACCTTAAAATAAATATTAGTATCTACGGTCAGTGTAAGATATAAGAACATAGTTGTTCAAACACTTAATATCAGTTTGGTGTGCTAATTTGAAGTCATTGCTAGGGAACTATTATGACTGATTAATTGGCAATCTTTTTAAGGGATTTGATTTAATTTGCATTTGATTTAATCAGTTGATTGTTGCATGTCAGGCTTATACACACATAACATTCTATAATTGAATGTTTATTTGTAAACTATATTGAATTATATTTGTATTGGGGTTTGGGATCATTGTTGCATAAAATAAACTTAAACTGAAGTTTTATTTTTTGCCCCATTTAAGTGAACCAACATTGTTTAAATAATTTCTTTGTTTGGTTAATCTCTTTATCTGATTTGTTGAAGTTTGGTCATTGGAATGTCTCATTTAAGTGCAGCGAAGGAGGCCATAGCCGGTATAACCACACAATTGAGGTGGTTCACTTCGGCGGCGGCCACTACTACTCGACCAGAGCTGGCAGAGACCACTCTTACCAGGTTCGGCGGTATGGAGAACAGGCTTGGGGCTGTAGATGCCCTGTTCACCCGCTTTAGCCACCTGGCTGAGGACCTCGGGTTGGATCAGCTGAGTCAGGCAGCGCGGGACAAGGTTGTTGGTGACTACGACCAGATCCTGGCGTTGGCAGACACGATTTCCCTACGTGCTAGGGAAATATTGAAGAGCCGGGAGTCTGTCCAGGTCAAGCCGGAGACCTCTGTCGCTGGCCCGGGACTTTTGAGCAAGCTGCCCACACTTGAACTGCCACATTTTGATGGTCGGATGGACCACTGGCTGGGCTTTCAAAATTTATTTGTGAGTCTGGTCGACTCGCGCTCGGACCTTGGACCCGCCCAAAAGTTGGCCTACTTGATGTCCGTCCTCAAGGGAGAGGCCCGAGCCTTGGTGCAGCACTTACCGGTAACGGATGCGGCTTACCCTACTGCTCTGGAGCTGCTCTCCCGGCGGTACCACAATAAACGGTGTTTGGCTGACGCTCACATTAGCCATATTTTGGGGTTGCCCTTCATTACCAGAGTGTCAGCCTTGCGTACTGACCTTTTGAACCCGTTGTTGGCAGCGACCAATGCTTTGAGGCGACTGGAGTTGCCAGTCGACCATTGGTCGTACATCTTGGTGCATATAGTGCTGCAACGGCTGCCCGTGGACTTGAAGTCCCGTTTTGAGCAAAAATATGGTGGGGATAGTGCCACCCATCTCCCCCTTTTTGAGGACCTCGTCAAGTTCCTGGAGGACGAATGCCGGTTTCTAGACAACTCCAGTATTGCCATGGGGTCTCGCCCACCGTCTCCTCGGCCCAGAGGCCAGGGACTGCCTAGGGTTCGTGGGCCTGTTGAGAGTCGCCCCGCCCCCCGTTTCGCCGGCACCCAGATTCGTCCTGACTGCTCTTATTGTAAGGCTACGGGGCATGGCATAGCAACTTGCGCGGCCTTTATGGGAGAGCACGTGAGTGCCCGCCGCCGCATTGCCAGTGCACGCCGACTGTGCTACTCATGTTTGGGGGCACATTTCCAACGGGAATGCCCCAACCCCCGTCCTTGCAGAGTTTGTGGGGGACCACATCTGGACATTTTATGCGTGAACGCGAACCGCGTTGGCAGTCCAGCCTCTGTGGGGGGTTCGCGTACGGGGGGGTACGATGGAGACGGTCACGGGGTCCGCTCGCCAGTGCAGAACCGAGGCGAGATCCGCAGGTTCGAACGCCGCTCGCCACCCCCCGTGTCACGAGAGCCGCATGAGCGCCGTAGGGCTCCCTCACATGGAGACGAGTACGCAACGGCCGCTTGCCGGCAGTGGCCGGACCAGCACCGACTGCCCTCCCCTCCGTTGGCGGAGCGTCCCCGATTGGAGTCGCGCCCCCCGCCATTCAAGCATCCGGTGGGATACGCCCCTCCAGCGATGGCACGCGGCTCGGGACATCGCGCGGACGAGGGGTTTGAACCCTATCCTCATCGCGAACGACTACAGTCTGGGTGCGGCGATCGGTCACCGCCCAGACATTAGGAAGTCGGCGCCTGCCCCACTACTGCAGCCCCCCAGATTGACACGGTTTTGTTGCCTACGGCATCGGTCAGGGTCTGGGGACCAGCGGGGGTCTCTGTTGTGGTCCGTGCCATTTTGGACACGGGTTCCCAGGGCTGCATTTTGTCGTCTTGGTTAGTGGGACAGGTAGGCCTTGATGTACGTGGCTATTCAGACACGATTAGAGGAGTGGGCAACGCAGCTGTCACCACTGTTGAGGGACAGGCTCGGTTTGGGCTCACTCCTTTGCATTCGTTGGGCCCTTAAATTGGTACCTCGGCCATTGTTATGAAGAACATTCTGGGAAGACATCCCCGGACACAGTTGTCTTCAGATATTGTTCGGTTGACGTTGGGTATGAAGTTGGCTGACCCCCGGTTTGATTCTCCTAGTACAGCGCATTTGTTGTTGGGTGCCGATGTACTAGGGAGAATATTTTTGGGTGGTATAAGGGTCTTGCAGCCAACCGGGTTGGTGGCTGTCTCGACCATCTTTGGCTTTGCATTGATGGGACCGGTATTTAAGGAACCCCCTCCACCTGAGCTTGATTGTGCATTGGTGTCCGGCTCCGCTCTCTCTGACGCCGTTCAGAGGTTTTGGGAGGTTGAGGAGCCCCCTCAGGTGGCCCGTTTGAACCCGGAACACCAGGATTGCGAATTGTTCTATCAGAACAACACGGGTCGACTCCGTTCCGGTCGGATTGTTACCAGGTTGCCCTTTGTCGCAGTGCGACCACCTCTCGGTGAATCTAGACCTACGGCCGAGAAGAGATTGTTGGCAATGGAGCGCCGCATGGGCAGGGACCCTGTGTTGAGGCAGAAGTACTTGGATTTCATGCAGGAGTACGCGGATTTGGGACACATGTCGGTGTCAAGGTTGGATTGGCGCTCAGTTGAACATTACTTCCTGCCCCATCATGCGGTCCTCAAGCCGTCCACTGGCAAGCTGCGCACGGTGTTTGATGGGTCTGCGCGAACTTCTTCGGGTGTCTCATTGAATGATTGCTTACATTCAGGCCCTAAATTGTTAAAGGACCTTTGTGACATCATCACGTCTTTCCGTCGACATCAGGTTGTCTTTGTGGCCGACATCAAGATGATGTTCCGACAAACGGTCATTCACCAGGATGACAGACGTTATCAGTTAATCCTGTGGCGCGAGAACCCCCAGGACCCCATGATTGTGTACGAGCTCAATACGAATACATACGGCCTTCGTTCTAGCCCCTTTGTTGCCATTCGTTCGCTTTGGGAGCTCGCGGACCGAGAGCGTTTGAAGTTCCCTCGGGCGTCCGCCATCTTGAAAACGGACCTGTACGTCGATGACGTCTGTACTGGGGCTTCCACGGTTGGGGAAGCCATTTTATTGCGTGACGAGTTGATTGGGATCCTGGCTTCCGCTGGATACGAGTTGCGTAAATGGGTGTCCAACTCTCCAGCTCTATTGGAAGGTTTGCCGGAGGATCATAGACAGGACCCGCATTTGTTTGAAGACGTTGACAACCCCGCCATGATGGCCGTCCTCGGTGTTCAGTACAGACCTGTCCAAGACATCTTTACATACGATGTCGACCTAGAGTCGCCCCACACTTGGACTAAACGACTTGTGTTGTCTACTGTCGCAAGGACTTTTGATCCTAATGGTTGGATTTGTCCGGTACTGTTTTGGGCGAAATGCTTTCTCCAGCGCCTCTGGACCGCGGGACTTGGTTGGGACGAGCCGCTTCGGGAAACCCTGTTGAAGGATTGGATCCACTTTGTGTCCACACTCCCTGCGGTCAATGAGGTCGTGTTGCCCCGCGCCATCCTCCCCCCTGGGAGTTACACTGCTACCCTCCACGGGTTTTGTGACGGGTCGTCGCACGGTTACGCAGCCGTTGTTTATCTGCGCACTGTCAGCGCGACAGGCCAGGGGAAGCTCTCGCTGGTCATGGCCAAGAGCAAGGTAGCCCCTCTTCGAACAGCATTGACCATTCCCAAATTGGAGTTGTCAGGGGCAGCTCTTCTTGTGCGTCTATTGAATCACGTTGTTAATACCTTGGGTGAAACTGTGGACATTCGATCCTCTTACGCCTGGACGGACAGTCAAATTGTTTTGTGTTGGTTGAAGACGTCCGTCCACACTTTGGAGGTCTTTGTGGCGAACCGAGTGTCACAGACACAAAATTCTGCAACACCTTTAACTTGGAGGCATGTCCCTGGGGACCTGAACCCCGGCGACGTGGCCTCACGTGGGTGCACGGCCCCTCACTTGATTGATCACCCCCTCTGGTGGGGGCCAGAATGGCTGACTCGGTCCGAGGATGCTTGGCCTCGAATGCCAGTCTTGATGACGGATCCTTTGCCCGGGCTAAGGGTGCTCGCTGTTGAGACGAAGGACCCGCCGTTTGATCCCGACCTTTTGTTGAATCGGTACAGCTCCCTCGATAAACTGTTGAATGTCACATCTTGGATCAGGCGCTTTCGTCACAATTGTAGGAACCGTGGGGACAAACGCCTGTCGCCGGTCCTTTCTCCTCAAGAGCTCCAGGAGTCTCTCCTTCTTTGGGTCCGCTCTGTGCAGGCTGCACACTTTGAGAAGGAGATTGAAATCTTGAAGTCCGGTATGGCTAAGTTGTCGGGAGCTATCAGTAAGCTGAGCCCCTTTTTGGATGATGCGGGTTTCTTGCGTGTTGGAGGACGTTTGAGGCACTCTAGCCTCCCCTACGGAGCTCGTCACCCCCTTTTGTTGCCCAAGGAAGGCCATTTGGTCAAGTTGTTGGTGACTGATCGTCACATTAAGAACTCGCATGCCGGTTGTAATGCGCTGTTGGCCATTCTGCAGCGAGACTTTTGGATTTTGTCGGCCCGTCGTACTATCCGCAGCATTGTCTTTCGTTGCATGCCATGCTACCGGACTAAGGCCCCCACTTTGCAGCCCATGATGGGAGACTTGCCGGCTGATCGTGTCAATGAGGCAAGGCCTTTTGCAGGCGTCGGAACGGACTTTGCCGGTCCCTTTTTGGTGAAGACGTCTACTCTTCGTAACAGTAAAATCCTTAAGGCTTATTTGTGCGTGTTTGTCTGCCTGTCAACGAAGGCAGTACACTTGGAGCTAGTAACCTCGCTCTCGACGGAGGCCTTCGTGGCAACTTTGGATAGATTCGTGTCTCGCCGTGGGTTGCCTTCTTTAATTAGATCTGATTGCGGTACCAATTACAGAGGTACAAGTAACTATTTGAAGGAAGTTTACGCCTTCCTTGCGGAGAACCAGGTTGACATAGGCAACAAATTAGCCCGCAAGGGGGTCACTTGGCTGTTTGACCCGCCAGCCTGCCCCCATTGGGGGGGTATTTTTGAAGCCGCGGTGAAGGCGGCCAAGGGACTCTGGCGGAGATTATTGGGAGACACAGTTCTCACCTTTGAGGAATTAGCTACGGTATTTTGCCGCATTGAGGCCGTACTAAACTCGCGTCCATTGTGCCCGCTCTCTTCGGACCCTAATGATTTGGAGGCCCTAACCCCGGGCCATTTTTTGATTGGACAACCACTTGTCGCCCTGCCGGAGCACCCCCTTGTCGATGTGAGCCGAAATCGGCTATCGCGGTTCCAGTTAGTGCAACAGCTCGCTCAGAGCTTTTGGAAGCGTTGGAGCTTGGAGTACTTGCACATCCTCCAGCAGCGCGTCAAGTGGACGGATAAAACTCATCCTCCCAAGGTCGGAGACCTCGTCCTGATTAAGGATACCAACCTAATGCCGTTGTATTGGCGCCGGGGGCGCATTCTCAATCTAGTGGCTGGCACCGATGGGGTTCCTCGATTTGCTGAGGTTTTGGTTGACGGATCGGTGATGAGGAGAGCGGTCGCAACCTTATCAAGATTGCCAATTGATTAGCGGACGGGAAGGCCCGTCCGGAGGGGGTAGATGTTGCGTTCCTAAACGAAGTAAAAAAAAAAAAAACCATAATTTGCGTTGACAGATCTACGACTGTCACTTGTTGTCAACTTGTTGAAAGAATTGTCTTGAGAAAAAGTTTGTTGAAATAAGTTTTTGTTCGAATAAAGTATAATCCGTGAATATCATATTTGGCCAGCGTTGGATTGGTTATATTTTGGACTAATTAACGTAATCGATTGGGAGTTGTTCGACTAAATCACATATTTGGTTGGAAGGGCTCCATTTGTACCACGCGCTCTGCTGATCTGTCCATACAAACCTTCATACACCCCTACACTTCATAAACACACGAATACAGACACAGACAGGTAAAGCGTTGTGTTTCGGGCGACTTCAAGTAAATGGTAAGTGAAATCCATTTATTAACAATTTGCTCTGTGAACCGCAGACTGCTCACTTCCCCATTGTACCCAGGAGGGCTAAACTTCCACTGCGCAATATACCTCCTGGCCCGGAATTGAACAGTTAGGTAGGTCTTGAAAGTACTGTGTTACTAAGTCCCTTCAGGGCAAACATTAAAATGTGTCGTCAAATGACACCAAACTTTTCTTTGATGAGGCTGATTGTGGCCAGGTTTCTTTTAACCTGGGTTTTTGCCTGGCCAAGAATGAAGCAATTTTTCTTTGTTTGTGTTTTTCAGTATTTATTACAGTTTAATTGCTATAATTTGAGATTCTACTATCGTTTACTAATTATTACAAAGATTGCTTCGTTATTCCCATTGTAAGGGACAATTCTCATATTTTTTTTTTTGTGTCCCAGATTTAGTTTACCTAGGGTTCGATGTAACTGTCACATGGCCTTGGGCGTAGCTGATGTAGTGTTCGGACCTCGTTCCAAACACCACGGTTCGTTTACCTGGCCATCATGTGTCAGAGTTTAAATAAAACTATTGTACCGTTTAAATAATTTGAGTTAGGAACGATATAAAACAATCGCGGCCTGGACATTCGGGATCTGAACGGGCCTGGTGGAGCCGTTCCGATTGAAGCTGAGAAAAGTATCCTGGGAAGAAACCCCGCTTTAAGCCCTATCCTTGGGCCGAGACCGCGATATACGTCCCAGTCCGCTATTTAAAGTTAAAACAACCGCGTAAATCCCTAATAATATAAGTAGGAAGTGCGAGTGATTAATAAATAAATAATATTTTTCCTCTTAAAGTGTTCATTTTTACATCACTTCATACACGCGTGGTACCCAATCCCCTGGGTACCACAGTATCTAAGTTATGTAATAAGTAACCTAGTAATATTTTGATGTAAGCGTCAAAAGGCGCTTACAACAATATAAAAATTAAAACCAAAGTTTAAAATAATATGTAGATTAGACGATTATTTACTTATCATTTTCGAGTTTGCGACCATGCAGATTCTGTATTTTTTACCACTGATGCAAAACGAGGGATATTTTAATATTACTAGGTACAATAACCTAGTTATATTTCGATGTAAGCATCATGGTTCGTGTAGGACTCTTATATCAATCTCAAAATTTAAACCAAGGTTTAGAATAAATATGTAGATTAGAGAATTACTTATTATTTTTAAGTTTCGTTATGCTGTATTGTTTAGCCCCCAATGCAAAACATGTTAAATATTACTAAGTTAGTATTTGATATATTTGATTCAAGCGACATCGTGTCAAGGGACGTCGCGTCCAGAGTTTGCACTTTGGAGCCCGAGTTCCACTTATTGATTTTGATTGGTATGTCGACCTTTTTGCGAGCGACTACCATCTGACCACTCAACCCTGAAAGATAAGCCTGCGCCAGAACCTCGTCCGCTGTTTAGCAGGTGCACCAACTTTGAGTATGATGTTGGTAAAGCCCAGTATACCCGGTAAGGCTCTCAACCCCCTAGCCGTGTCGAGGGACTCCTACAACAATCTAATAAGCAGCCAAGTGCGAGTCGGACTCGCCCATGAAGGGTTCCGTAGCAGCAAGTAACAAAATAATGTTTTTTTAATTATTGCATTTGAGTTGATTGAATGAAAGGTAAATTTTCGGTTTACGAATTATGACGTATTAAAAAAATTACTTACTAGATCTCGTTCAAACCAATTTTCGGTGGTAGTATACATAGTAATATACATCATATATTCTTTTTAGATTAATCATTCTGTTATTTTAGAAGTTCGGGGGGGGGGGGGGGGGGGGACACATTTTACCACTTTGGAAGTGTCTCTCGCGCAAACTATTCAGTTTAGAAAAAAATGATTTTAGAAACCTCAATATCATTTTTGAAGACCTATCCATAGATACCACACACGTATGGCTATGAGGAAAAAAAAAAGTTTCAGTTCTAAGTATGGGGAAGTTATTATAGTTTCGGAAAAAAGTGGCTGTGACATACGAACGGACAGACAGACAGACATGACGAATCTATAAGGGTTCCGTTTTTTACCATTTGGCAACGGAACCCTAAAAATTAGCTTCATAGCGCACCGAGGTTCATTTATAAACTATGTAGATTGGAAATAGGGGTTGATAACCTTATTACTGATGGGTTTCCCAACTCTTTTACCTATTGTATGTGTTCACTTAAAAATATATATAAGATACACAAGTCAATATTTACTCGCCAATTGGCCTTCACAGCTTACCCACGTAAGCTCAGTTGACTATATTATGAAGTCATAGATGTACAATACTTCAGCATTGTTCGACAGTTATTTGAGCAGATGCTCACCGGTTTCTGATCGCGATTTTTAGGGAAAAAAATCTTTCTTGGGGAATTTTTATGGGCATGATATTCTTGGAGACAATTTTAGGTGAAGGACAATAATTAGGAAATTTAAAATCATAATTTTGAAAGTCTTATTTTTTTGTGCGAATTACCGTAGTTAGCCGATTAAGTGATGCATGACCCACTAATAAAATGTTGTAAAAATCTAATAAGGCGTAGCGAGCCGGTTTCAAAGTTGCATTTCAAACAAATGATACTCCTCCGAGACCGTTTACCGATCTCGACCAAATTTGCCACGGTGATCAAGTAGACATTACTGAGTGTCGTAAGGGGTCGAATGTCCAGATCGGTCTTACCATCGAGGAATAATCACCGAAAAACCAAATCAATGGAAATTGTTGGATAGGCAAATCTCGCTACGCTTAAGTTTGGGTTGATTGCGAAGTTGGTAACCGTCCTAGTATATAACCACCAATACGTAGATGTACGAATAAGAAGGGAAAATGAATTTGTTGGCAGTTGGCAATAGCCGCTATGAGCCACAAAACTTACTACTACTTACTTACTACTAAAAAAATATATTTAATATAATAATTATAAACAATGAAGATTTTTTGTTGTTACCCCTTTGTATCCATAATTTTTTTGTTTGTAAAGGGCATGCGAGGGGATAATTCTCTCATGCTCGCAAAGCTGTCTTTTTTGAATAAAAACAAATAGTGCTAAGGTCTAATAATATGCTTGAGCTTTTCGTAAAATGTAATGTTGTATTTAATTCTGTCAATGTTTTATTACCAATTTGAGACATTGTGGAAAAAGGGTTGCAATACAAACATTTTATGGAAAATCTTACTACGATTGTAAATGTGAAAATTTGAATAAATGTATGAATGTTTGTTACTATTGTTATTGAATAACGCCAGAACGATTACTGAATGAATCTGGATGAGATTTTGCATAGAGATAGATTATAGCCCGGAAAACCTGTGGCTCGCAGGTTCGAATACGCAGTTGGAATCGCGGTTGTTAATTAATAATAATTTTTAAATATGGGGAAAATAAAGAAGCTCGATCTAGCAACTCATCCGAGCCTATTTATTGTAACTTATGTATGTAACTCATTCAATATATTTTTTTATACCAAACATTGAGTCATGCGATGTTTAATATTATTTATGAGGACACAGCAGGTGTAGCCGTATGTATATTGTGTGTAGTTATTGTAACCGTGACTTGACACGTGTATTTTTTAAACACCTCTAGTGTGCGGATTAGTGAAGTGTAATATAGCTTAGATTCATTTTTAGGGTTCCGTAGCCAAATGGCAAAGAACGGAACCCAAGGTCAGTCGGGGTGCAAGGGATATGCTCTATGGACAACCTTACACCTTACGGTCTTAAGCGGACGAGACGGCGTGTGGTTTTAGTCGGTTCAAGCCCGACATAACCGCCCCCGCTGCCCGGCGGGGGGGGGGGGGTATCCAAAGGGATTTCCGCACGAAAAAAGAAAGGTACTAGCTCGCGATCTGGGTGTTAATGTTTTTGCGCGGAACTCCAATACTTCTTCTAAAAAAAAGTACATCATCATCATCATATCAAGTCCACTGCTGAACATAGGCCTCCCCCTGTGTAGTATAATAATATGTAAAAGTATATAGTTAAAAGTAAAACTCTCGTCCTAAACGGCCCAGCCAGATCGGAGATTACCCGGAATAAACAAAACAGACACACGTACAAATAAATAAAATAAAAATCATACATACATATACTCACGCTTTTTCTTTTCGGGGTAGCCACAGATAACATTTCACAATTAACTATTACTGGACAAACCGTACTATCATTTTCCGGGTACCATAGGTTGAGGAGGAGGATCATTACCTGAAAAATTAAAAAAAAATCAATTAATTTTTTTTTATTTGACTATCATTGTCGAACTTCTAGACAAGTTTCCAAAAGTACGTGAGGTCACTATAGCGGCGCCATTCGAAAACCAGCTCTGCACATAATGGTTTGAGCTGCTCCCCCCCGCAGCCCTCCGCCAGCCATCGGGGGTGGCTATGTCACACTCGAACCTACCAAAACCTCACGCCATCTCGGATCTTACTTATCATAACTTGATTCTAGAGCGGAACGAAGTTTGCCGGGTCCGTTAGTATATAAATATTTAACTAGCGGCTCAGGACCCAGCCTCGCACGGATATAAATTTGCAAAAAAGGTCTTAAGTTATGACCCGATTGCAGACCTACATACATTTTTTTTTAATATTTAGGTCACGTCAATTTGACTTTACCTCGCCTGATGGTAAGCTGAAGGTTAAGTCTCATGAAAGAGGGTCACCATTACATACACGTACCATGTTAACAATGGTGGCCACTCAGCTTGACGGCCAGGATTGTCGTCGCAGCACAGCGTGACACCCACCGGTCCCACTAGTGCTGCGACCACCATCCCCCTGCTCGGCTATGCACTTGCCGACCCCAGAACGCAATTAAACCGAAATTGGATTACTATGGAGGGTTTTTCGCATTCGTGCACGGTGGTACCCACCCGGCCGAATTTTGTGACAAATTTGTGTCATCAAATTTCTACCACCAGTAAAACATACTCGTAGTACATAAAAACACCCAGTCCAATGCAAATATTTGTATTCATGCATACAAATATTTGCACTGAACGGAAATTAAACCCGCGACGTCGAACGCAACAATTTATGAAAAAATCAGCTCAATTGTATGATAGACTAAATAAAGAGTTACAGGTATATACAAAACAGTACTATGAATATAAAAATAATATGAACAATTGGATAAAACCACTTCTATATGATGATATAGAAACACACAGAATTTGTTAAGTAGTAAGTTGTAAAAACTTACTACTTAACAAATTCAGACAAACAAACGACACACACAAGCATACCCTCACAATACATCATACACACCCTCACACATACACACACCCTCTCACATACACACACACACTCACTGTATATTGATTCTGTATAAGGATATTTTAAATATAAATTAAAACAAAAAACGTATAGAAAATTAGTTATTAAGTTTAATTATTTCTTTCTTTCCAGCTTACGTCGTTTTGTGTTAATGTTATAAAAATTAAGTAAAGGAAGAGCGGAGGTTACTAACACAGGCATTAGATACTTAAAAGGAGCTTCCAAATACTACCTTTGTGAACCATGCTTTTGACACAAAAAAAATTATTATTATTATTTCCTTTATTAAATTTAAAATACATATATATATTATATTTTTAAATACATTCTATATTATTAATTATTATTATGGGACAATATCAATAAATAACTCCATGCAATACTTATCTGCCATTTTAACTTGTCTCCAAGCTAAATCTATGACCAACCAAAGACTAAACATCCTGCCTGCGTCCCCGAGCATGCCACATCCTAAATAAAGACGAATCGGTGTGCGACAAACACCCACTGACCGTCAGAAGACGACGACGCACGCTCGACGGGTTAAATACATATGCGGGTATTACTACCGAATGTCTATTGGAGCTATAAATATCGAGCTTATCGCTAATACGCCAATTATTTGCTACCCAAAAAACGTTACTGTTTAAATTTGGAAGTACTTTAACCGACTTCTAACCGACCGACGAAAAGAAATATTTTTTTTATAACTTTTATTAGAAAAACTATTTTCCAATAAAAGTTATAAAAATTGTTGTAAAGACACATAAATAGTAAGTTACAGTTAAAGAAGTTACAGCGGCGTTTAACTTGTTTTCAATGTAGGTACCTTATTGAATGACTCAGTAACAACTTAGACTGAAAAAAACTGTCCAGTTGACAGCAAAAGGATCGCATCCCATTACGCGGGGAACGAAAGCAGCTGGCGAAGACTGAACGAACGGACTGAAGGCGGATATGACATGTAAGTACATATATAAAAAAAGCAGGTAGTTAAATTTAGAAACGAAAGTGTATTAAGTAGTGTAAACAAAACAATAGAACATTTTTTTTGGAATGTGTCTATATTAATTCAAATATGTACTCATTCAAATTTAGAACAATAGAAGTGAACGTGACGTTGACACTCAAAGGTGCAAAACGTTCATAATATGATGATTCAGTACTTTTCCATAGGCGTTTAAGTTTAAAGTAGCGAACATGTTTGTACACCTATGACTTCTACTACTAGACAACCTGTTTAGAATAAAAATTGTGTAGAGCTTCCTGGACGAAACGGAGATGAATTATGAATTTCGAATTTAGAACAGGACGCAGAAACTAGACAAATGAGTTACTGAATTTGACACCTATCTATACAGGCATAGCGCGCCTTTTTGTAATATCATCTGGATGACAGCTACAAAAAAATTGCGTATTGTTTACGCAATACTTATTTTTTTGTTCCGGATAGCCAGTCTAATAACATAACTTCACGCCTGTACCCCCGACGGGGTAGGCAGAGGTGTATTGCACACCCACGATTATATGTGACCGACAAGTTATGTTTAGGTCCCAATGTAATAGGGGGCGAGCCTATTGCCATCTACCGGGCACATTACTAAGCGAGCGATAATCAACATTTTTAATACACACATAACTACGAAAAGTAAGAGGTGTGTGCCCGGGGCGACTGGGGATCGAACTCGAGACCTCGTCTCGGCAGTCCGTTACGTACAATTGAAAGTTAAAGCTAGGTATTTGTAAATATTGTTTGTTTAGTTTCTTTTTTTTTTTTCACACACATCTGCTTTTTTCTGACAATGGAAAAGCTGGGACCAACTCACGCACTTGGCGAGGTATTTTATATCCGTGTCTGGCACTGACAGGCAGGATGCGGTGGGAAATGCCAGAGAGAAAATAATTGAAAGTTTTTCATTTAAATATTTTGAAGATTAAACATTTTGAGATGGCGTTCTGATGGAACAGTTACTGTTATTTTTTTGTAATTTTCGAGTTAGTAGTCGGTTAATATACATATTATATTTCACACAGATGATATATCTGTATATTTTTAAAATTCAACGTATGGATTTGGTTAGTATGTAGGGTGAGACTACATTTCTCAGCCTACAACACCAAAGTAATTAAAATTATCTGTAAAATTTGTATTATAATAGTAACTATTATTTATCGTAGTATAAAATATATGTTAAGAAAATTTAAAACCTAACTGTTTCTAAACAGACCGACAAAAGTATATAAGTATGTTTATCCGCATTCTGGAACCCATAACACCAAGCTAGTTAAACTATGCTTACTTTGGGTCTAGAAAGCGCTGTGTAGAATGTCGTAGAATATTTATTTATATTTATTTTATTATATATGTCCATTTGCATTGGTCTGAGTTTTTCTATGTATAATATGTATGTATTTACAAAAAAAGTATTAAGTATGTTTATCCGCATTCTGGAACCCATAACACAAGCTATAGTTAAACTATGCTTACTTTAAAAGCGCTTTCTAGAATGTCGTAGAATATTTATTTATTTTATTTTCTTTCGGTTTATGATTTGCTAATGGGTACGTACAGTTCTATAATAATTAAGTACCTACTTCGATGTTAACTATTCACGTACGAGATTTTTACGTAGCTTAAAATATAAAAGCAATATGGCGTGGGAGCAAAGGTCACTATTTAGGTGTATCGCACGAGCCTGATGTCATAATTATATCTTGCTTATGCAAACTTGTATTTATCACTCTCGTGACCGCCTTACACGTGTTTAATTCATTGCGTCGACCATTGGGTAGATTTCTTTCGTCAAAACAAATTATTTAACAGAGTTCATTGAATAAAGGACATTGGAAAAGCTTTAAATATCACACTTAATTTTTATTTTCTCACTTATTGACTTAAAGTGAGAAAATAACAATAAGTCATTGACTTCTATGAATACTACTAGACCGCAACAAAAAAATTGGTATCAGACTAGTAAACTAAGTTTTTGTAAAGATTTAGATCGGAAAAAGAGAGCATCTAGGACGGGACTTGAACCCGCAACCAGTCCCTTACAGGGGGAATGCTCTGACCAACTGAGCCACCTAGACACGTCCCAGATATTCGAAATTTTCCGATACATTAATACGGCTTAAGGCGACGTTAAGTTTTTGTAGCTGTCATACAGACGACATTACAAAAAGGCGCGCTATGTCTTTTTTTTTCTTTACCATCAGGCGAGGAGCAGTCAATTGACGGACGAATTATATATATATTTAAAAAAAACCGGCCAAATGTGAGTCGGACTCGCCCATGAAGGGTTCCGTAACAGCAAGTAAAATTTTTATATTTAAGTACCAATTTTCGGTGCAAGTTTACATGGTAATGTAGTTCATATTTTTTTTTAGTTTTATCATTCTTTTAGAAGTAACACACGCACACATACACACACACACACACACACATTTTACCACTTTGGAAGTGTCTCTTGCGCAAACTATTCAGTTTAGAAAAAAAACGATATTAGAAACCTCAATATCATTTTTGAAGACCTATCCATGGGGTTGGTGGAAAAAAAAATTGAGGTTCAATTCTAAGTATGGAGAAATCCCAAAATTAATTGTTTTTTTTTCTATTTTTGTGTAAAAATCTTAATGCGGAATACTTCTGCTTACCAAGTTTACACAGCATAGTTCTCATAGTTTCAGAAAAAAGTGGCTGTGACATACGGACGGACAGACAGACAGACATGACGAATCTATAAGAGTTGCGTGTTTTGCCATTTGGCAACGGCACCCTAAAAAAAGGTGATGAATGACGTTACATCGATGCGACGGTGTGTTCATCAAATTCGATTAACTGCACTTTACTCTACTTACAAACAAGATAAGTTCTATCGAGGGCTTACCCGGTGTGCCCGGCAACGGACACTTGGGGAGGACAACGTGCGGTTTTAGTCGATACACGACATAACCACCCCCGCTGGCCAGTGGGGGGGTATCCCTTCGGATTTGGAAATTGGAAAGGTGAAAACAAAGCGGTTCTTGTGTACTGGCAGAATATCCACCATGAAACGGTTTCTAATCTGGGCCATCCGTTTGGGTGCACGATGGGTAGAACTAACTTGTACAGTTGTTTTCGAGGAACAGAAGGCACTTCACACTTGAAGGAAACTAATTGATCTAATAGCTGAAGTCACGTACTAGGCTGTGAAACTAAGTGCGTGATGCTGGAGACTGGTTTGAGAACTGTTATGATATCTAAAACCTGTGGATATATATACGGTGTTAGTTTGCTAAACATGACATTAGTGTCAATTTTATTGTACATTTTCATTAAACTATAAAATCTCTAAATTTAAATTTCGATTTCATCTCTTTCTGCTTTTTAGGGATTTTCTTTAGAAAAGCCCTATTGCTATCGAGTATCGAGTTGTCGTCGACGTCATTGACGTCGTCCTTGCCAATTTTCTGTCACGGTTTTGGGTATGAAGGAGATGAGCTATCGAGTTGCTGTTTTCGGTAATAGATTCGTGCTGGGGTGAACCATTGCAAGATAAAGAAAAAATCGCAAAAATCGCAAAAAAAAACGCTAAATCGAAAATCCCTTGTATTCGGCTGAGCTCGTCTCAGGAATTCAACTTGTTAAGAACTCTTTTTAAACTATTCTTGTTACCTTTGCTCAATTTTGAAAACAAAACTACAACTGAATTGACTTTAAATTCAACATAAAATGTAGAGATTTAAGTTTAGTCAAGATGCACAACAGAATCGACACAATTGTTTACTATAATTGAATTAAAATACTGTTAATAATTACATGTTCCTACGGCAGAATTGGAGGATTTAAGGCGACTGTAAGAGCGGATCTGGTTCTGAAGCATAGGTATGTTTGGAGGCATTTTCCACTTTTATATGTCGCCATGAATAAAAAATGAAAACACAGTGCCATTCATTGCTATCTTTCCCATATTTTGTCAATTTTGTATTATTATAATTACATTATTATTAGGATTACCGCGGTAGCCTAGTGGTATGGGCAATGGACTGCTGAGACGAGGTCTCGGGTTCGATCCCAGGTTTTACCATGGCACACACCAATGACTTTTCGATGCTTTTCGAAGTTATGTGTGTATTTATCGCAGGTTTATAAGTGCCCGGTTAATGGCAATAGGCTCGCCACCTATTACATTGGGACCTAAACATGAACTGGCGAAATGTGGGTGCTAGCACCTCTGCCTACCCCTTCGGGGACATAGGCGTGAGTTTATGTTATGTTATGTTATGTTTAATTTTAAAATGACTATCCGAAAAATATTTCCAAAGTGGAGTCATCTTTGAAATAAAACTTAATACAACTTTTAAACGGAAAATAAGTTCTGTGTGATTCTTTAACTAAAATAATTACATAGACTCCATGTATAAGCTGTATTGAACTGCTAGTGTGCAGTACCGTTTAAACATGCTTGCATAATTTTGTAAAGCTCTCAATGAACCGCTATGAGGATAATGATTGTCGAGTGTGTAGCATCGCTCCTGCGCCACTGATATGTTTAAAAAAAAATTACACTGCCTGCCGACGAAAACCTTAAAACCATAGATGCATCTCGGTTAAGATATGGCACTAAGACGCCTTATTGTCATGACTTAAGTGGACATCCCCGTCGCCTGCAATCATGGCACCTATTCAGAGACCTTTAACTCTGGTACTCACAAACCTAATGAAGACGGCCTCTTTGGCGTAGCGGTAGTGCATTCGACTACTACGACATTGGGCGCGGGCAAATATTTGTATGCATGAATATGTCTATTTGCATTGGACTGGGTGTTTCTATGTATAATATGTATGTATTTACAAAAAAAGAAATAGATAAGTATGTTTATCCGCATTCTGGAACCCATAACACAAGCTAGTTAAACTATGCTTACTTTGGGTCTAGCGAGCGCTGTGTAGAATGTCGTAGAATATTTATTTATTATTTATTATTATATAAATCCACGTCGGTATATTTTCAGAAGCATTATTCGCTTCGGCTCCAAGATTTATTTCACAAGGATTCAACAAAATTGGGTATAATTGTGATTTATAATTTTGCTACAAATATATTTCTGTTCAAATGCACTGCGGTACCGCTCATTTAATAGCAAGAAATAATTGTATCACATTTCCTCCCTGGGTGAGACAGAAATGAATTTTTCACTTCTCATGCTCTTAAAATGTTACTTTAGTCTCTGCATATCGAGACTAAAGTTCCTTATTAATCTCTAGGGACTAAAGTATTTTTTTTTAATTTACTTTGAAAACTCCTAAACAGCCAATCACGGTGTTTGTGAATGGGAGGATTATCACCTTTTTAGTGATTGTGTATAGAAATAACCTCAAAATGACATTTGAAAAAATCTAAAAACCCATTTAATTTCGTGAAACACGATTAATGATATTAATTTAATTAATTATTATGTAAGTATTAAGGTTTCATCCATTTTATTTTGCATTTCCAATTAGTTTTAAATTATTTTTCAAGTTTGAATCTGTTGGCTAAATATGCAAGCATTTAAAGCGTACGTCACTTAACAAAAAAAAACCGCGGGACAAATTTCTTTGCAATTCGAATTTTGAATAGATTATTCGTATTAAGCTTGCGTTGTAATCACCAATTACCTACACCAATTAATTGTGCAACTTAATAAATTACGGACCAAATATGTCATCATCGTCATCCAGTGGAGAAGAATTAACGCCTAACTCCAGAATGGAGAAGTAATGTAAATAAATGTACAAATTGCACTTTTAACTTTTCTTGGGTTAGATTAACGATTAATACGTAATTTTAAGAAACTTTGTTATTATAAATATTATAATTTTGTATAGAACGTCGTTTTTTTTCCTCGCATTCAAAGTGAAAAGTAGAGTGTTTAACGTGGGACTAAACAACCATAATGACACTCGAACTATTAGCCACCCTCGCTTCGCTCGGGTGGCTAAAACATCTCGTGTCATTATGGCTTGTTTTAGTCCCTTGTTGAATAATCTACTAATTTCATTACTCATACTCTGAAAGTAGGTCTGAAGTTGCCTGAGGAGCGGGATGAAAGTAATACTTTTCATTCCTAGGGAGAATCGCTTTCAACTGACAGCTGTCAAATTATTAAAAAAAAAACTAATTCTATTTTCACATTTTTAATGTACCAACCATGTACCAACTTTCTATACAGCCACTCAATTACAGCGCGATGTAAAATTGAAATAAAAATATAAATAAAAATATTTAACATTTTTTCAATGATGAAAATGAAAAATAATGGCTGAATAGCTGGCCGGCCACAGAAAAAAAAAACAAACAAAATAGGCGGAAAAGAGGCAATTCGATCTTCATTTGTTTGTCGATTTGAAGGTTTTACTCATTTTTTCTTTAGCTAATTCATGTTTTTATTTTTACTTTCCTTGTATTCGTAATGAAAAGCACAGTGTTTACCTCGGGTTAAAGACTTACTTTAGTCCCTCGAACTATTCCCGAACGAAGTGAGGTAACCTCGTCTCGGGACTAAATAAGTTACTTTCACCCCTAGGGTAACAATGTACTCGCCCCTCCCCCAAACCGGGGCAAGACGGGGACACCGTGGTTCCCAAACCCGAGGGGGCCATCTCGAAACCGGAGATGGCCCAGGGTCAATCGGGGTGCGAGGGATATGCTATATGGGCAACCTTACACCCCGGCGTCTGTAGACCCGAGACGGCATGCGGTTTTAGTCGGTTCAAGCCCGACATAACCGCCCCCGCTGACACACGGGGGGTATCCGAAGGGATTTCACCACGATAAAAAAAAAAAGGGTAACAATGTACTATTGAATGTCAAATTTGGACACCTATCTGTATAAACATAGCGCGCCTTTTTGTAATGTCATCTATATGAGAGCTACAAGAAGCTGCACATTGTTCCTGGGCAATTACTGGTCTTTCACGATCCCAAAGTTTTGTTCCAGTCTACTAGTAAACTATATAAAGGCTGTTAAAAAAAAACCTAACTACGAACTTACGACAAACACATGAAACTCTGAATATAGTTAAATACGAGGTTACTCGGCCGGTTGTGGTCAGATTTATCTTCCAGTGCATTGTGACCACAAATAGAACTGTAATAGGAAAAAGAAGGTGTGATGTGTTATGAATGACCTTGTGATCTTGAATATTAGGGACGTCAGTAGTAAAGTATTATGGTAACGCATTCAGTGTCGAACGTACTGCCACCTCTATTGGAGGGTGTACCGGCTTGCAGGTCAGGTTGGCGTGGCTCCAGACGGGGACGCCGTGGTTGCCACACTTAAGGGAAATCTCGAAACCGGAGATGGCCCTATAGTCAACCGGGGTGCGAGGGAATTTACATGTACATTCCGGCATTAGAATACCCGAGAGCATGCGGTTTTTTAGTCGGTCAAAAATCTCAGTTACTCGCGGCTCCGCCTTTATGGAATTCTGATTCCATTCCCGCAACCCATGAGAACCTATTCCAGGGATGAATAGTATCCTATGTTAACACAAACTATGACTAAATAACTTCCGGACTATAAATCTGTCCCTGTACCAAATTTCAGCCAGATCCGTACAGCCGTTGTTTGCGTACAAAAAGTAACAAACATCTATCCATACAAACTTTCACATTTATAATATTAGTTGGATTACAGATAGTTAATTAATTAAAATAATTATTTAGGTAAACTCATTAAACTAATTCCCTATCCAATTGAAAATTTCATAAATGTATACAACTGGTGTGCAAGGCCAAAAAGCAGCCAACTGAGAGTCGGACTCGCCCATGAAGGGTTCCGTAGCAGCAAGTAACATAATAATGCTTTTTTAAATTTTATATTTGAGTTGATTGAATGAAAGGTAAATTGCGGTTTAGGATTTATGACGTATTAAAAAAACTACTTAATAGATCTCATTCGAACCAATTTTCGGTGGAAGTTAAATGGTAATGTATGGTATATATTTTTTTTAGTTTTATCATTCTCTTATTTTAGAGGTTACAGGGTGGGGGGACACTTTTTACCTCTTTGAAAGTGTCTCTCGGGCAAACTATTCAGTTTAGAGAAAAATGATATTAGAAACCTCAATATCATTTTTGAAGACCTATCCATAGATACCCACACATATGGGTTTGATGAAAAAAACAATTGTGAGTTTCAGTTCTAAGGGAGCCCCCAAAATTTATTGTTTTTTTTTTCTATTTTTGTGTGAAAATCTTAATGCGGTTTACAGAATACATCTACTTACCAAGTTTCAACAGCATAGTTCTTATAGTTTCGGAAAAAAGTGGCTGTGACATACGGACGGACAGACAGACAGACATGACGAATCTATAAGGGTTCCGTTTTTTGCCATTTGGCAACGGAACCATAAAAATGAATAAATAGGTGTGTGACGAACGGGCCTCACGTGACGTTCTATCTGGTCATAAACGCAGATTCAAACACCAGCGATCAGCTTACGTCCGCCTTAGGTACATTTAAAGGGACTGGCCGTCAGTATGCACACTCTTTCCCTGCCATGCAGCGGAGGTGTGGACTGTATCTTTCGAACGAGGTCAGGGAAAGTATAAATACTCGTCCCTGTGCGTCTCTCTAAGCGAAAGGATAAACCGACCGCGAGCGGTACGGTTCCGAATTAGATTGAACAGGAACACCAGTAAATAAGACACAGAATTCGGTTGAATAATATGGCTTTAATAATGGCCCATCTGATCAGTGCAAAGTCTGAGTGTTATCTCGAAGACTATTGCTGGCGACTCGGCTAAGATGTCGCAATCGTTCAAAATGTTGTGCCAGCTTAAGTACTCTCGAACTTTACCATGACGAGGGCCGTCAAAATACGAACAAATTATACGGAAATTTACATTCATTTTTCACTATCTATTTTACAGTTTTTTACTTATATTTAACGAACTATGTACAAGAATTATAATGTGTAAATGCAACAAGATGGGTAGGGCGGTCACCCATCCCATGGTAAGGGTTTTTAATAGGTATTTATTATTGTTTACTAATTACAGCAGTTTACAATCGAAATTATGAGTGGCTGGGCTCTATCATGCGACGTTATTGGTCGATTACACAAATATTATACATCGTACGGTATTACATGGGTTGTTATGTGGTAGCCACTCACTGACTCTATATAATGCATAAACTTTACTTCACACAACAGCGCTTTTATGGCTGATTTTACTAATTTACTATACAGTGATTTTACATATTAAATTTCTTATATCTATTAACAAAAAAGGGGTGCTGCGACCGTCTCGTGCGTACGGTGGCTGTGTTGATTGAATGTCTAAGATCATTTTACTGTTTGTCACAAATCACTGGTTTTACGATTCACTAATTTTCAATTTCATTTATACGGATCACGAATCACTTTCACTAAGTGTCTGTCGCGAACATTTCTCCCGCCGTGCAGCAGAGTGAGGCGCGGCCGCTTGTGATGCTGCATTCCTCGGTGAGCGACATCACTTAGGCAGTGGCACGATCTTCTTAGTTGGGCGCTTGAGCACGCCCCCGGCTGTGCGCACCTCAACGGTCCGGACTTGACCGTCGGCGCCTGGGTAGACGGCGGTGACTCGGCCCCTTGGCCAAGTGTTGCGGGGCAGCTGACCGTCGGCGATCAAGACAGGATCGCCGACCTCGATGCGAGGGCCCGACCCATGGGGCTCCCGCCGGTGTTGCAGCTCGGGTAGGTACTCGCGCACCCATCTGCGCCAAAACATGTCGGCGAGCGCCTGAGCGCGTCGCCACTGCTTCTTGTGGTCGATGTCGGTAGAGTCGAACTCACCGAGCGATGAAAGTCGGGAGGAACCACCGAGTAGGATGTGGTTCGGGGTTATAGCCTCGTCGTCTTCGGGGCTCACGGAGACGTGTGTGAGGGGGCGGCTATTCACTGTGTATTCCACCTCACACAGCAAAGTGGAGAGCACCTCTTCATGGGGATGGCGCTCGTGTAGGACCGTAGTGAGTGCGGTCTTTACGCAGCGTACTAGACGCTCCCAGACACCCCCCATAAAGGGAGCAGCGGGGGTGATGAAGCGCCACACGATGCCTCGATGAGCGGCTTCGCGAGACAGAGCCTCGCGCATCTCGCGGTCGGCACCATGCATGTTGGTGCCATTGTCTGAGTATATCTCAGCAGGGCAGCCTCGGCGCGCGGCGAACCTCCGCAAAGCTAGGATTGCGGAGTCCGCGCTCAGGCTGGCGGCGACTTCCAGGTGGACTGCCCGGGAGGTCAGGCAGGTGAACAGCGCCACATAGCGCTTTTGGTGTTGCCTGCCGATAGTGACACTGAGCGGCCCGAAGTAATCGAGCCCAGTGTAGGTGAAAGGCCTGCGGTGGTGCGCAAGGCGTGTCTTCGGATGGTCACCAGTAGCTGGCTCAGGTGGCTGCACCTTCCTGATGCGGCACTGCAAGCATAGATGAAGGACCGACCTGGTCGTCGGCCGTAGGCGTAGTACCCAGTAATGTTGGCGTACCTCATTGATAACGGTTTCGGTACCACTGTGATGCAGTTTTCGATGCGTCCAGTCTATGTACAACTGTGTGATTGTGTGTCCTCCATCTAATATTGGTGGCCTTTTTACTGCTTCGGACACGTCTTGTGTTGCTGATATTCTGCTCGTTAACACGATTACTCCGTCTGCGAGCTCAACACGGAGTTTTCGGAGTCGACTGTCTAGAGGCACTTCCTGTTGATTTTTTAATCTTTCGATGTCCCTTTTAAATGCGGTGTTCTGTACGCATTTAACAAGCTGTAATTCGGCTTTGTGAAGGTATTCAGCGGTTAAAATTTTAAAATTCTGATTGGGTACAGTGTTCTGGGGTAACACTGGCCCTTTAGATACCTTTACTCGCCGAGCGGTGTGACGCCAATCGGGATCCTTTTCTCTGTTTTTGATCGTCCTTTTGTAGGCCACCTGTTGAGTCCGAGGTTTTCGGAGTGCGTCTATAAACTGTAGCACCCGGGCGGTGGTGCGTAGAAGCTTCTCCCAGCTGGAGAACCTGGTGACGTCAATTATTGAGGCACTTACGTCTGTTGCGGTGGTGACTCTCTCTTCGCCGGTGGCTTCGGTTAGTAGCGGCTTCTCGGTTGGCCAGTCTGTCGCATCCTTATATAGGAATTATATAGGATCTATATATACCTATATAGGATCACACTCGTGATCGGATGTGAAATTAGCAGGTACATCGCGAGTGGCTGAGTCTGCTATGTTTGACTTTGACGGGAGCCATCTCCAGTCCTCGACCTTACTGCTATCTTCTATGGCGGCGATCCTGTGAGCTACAAAGGGTTTATAAATACGAGAGCCTTTCCTTAACCAAGTTAAAACTGTTTTGCTGTCAGACCAGTAGGTAATAGAGTCTGGCTGAATCCTGTGGCTCTCGGTGACGGCTGTAGCTAATCGAGTTCCCATCACCGCAGCTTGCACCTCCAATCTAGGGATCGACGTGAGTTTTAATGGGGTCACCCTCGCCTTTGCCGTGACGAGACTGACTTTCACCTGTCCGTCATGGGTGACGGTCCGCCAGTAGATGGCTGCAGCGTAGGCTGCTTCGCTGGCATCCGAAAAAACATGCATCTGAATTGTATGACGATCGGTGTATCCCGGGTAGCACCTAGGTATCCTCACGAATTTGAGAGCTTGTAGATGGTCTGTCCATACGCTCCATTGGGCTGAAAGTTTCTCGTCTAGCGGTTCGTCCCAGTCTGTGCCTAGGCGCCATGCCTCCTGGAGAATCTGTTTGGCTCTCACGGTGACCGGTGATGCCAACCCGAGAGGGTCATACAACGACATAATTATTTTTAAAGCTTCCCTCTTGGTAGGCGACGTCTTGTTTACTAAGTTGTCAGGCAGTCTGGCTAGTTTTAAATTAAAACTTAGAGTGTCTGTCTGTGGGTCCCAGATCAGGCCGAGGATCTTCTCTTCCTGGGCCTTAGATGTGATATTTACACATTCAGTGTGGTTCGGACTGTTCTCTAATCGATCTTTCAGCTGTACAGAGTTAGAGACCCATTTTCGTAACTCGAACTTGGCCTTTCTGTGAATGTCACGTACCTGTGTGGTGATGCGTATCGCCTCTTCTATGTTTGGGAAGCTGTCAAGGTAGTCGTCCATATAATGATGGTTGACGATGGCGTTCACTGCTTCGGGATAGTCGTCTGAGTGCTGCTTCGCGTTCCAATTCTTCGCGAAGATCGCGGTGCAAGGTGAGCTGGCTGCGCCGAAGATGATAGATTTCATACGGTACTCATCTGGCGCTCCCTCCCGCCGGTTACCTCTCCATAGGTATCTTAGTGCGTCCCGATCTTCTGGACGCACCTGAACCTGCATAAACATCTCGGTGATGTCAGCTGACACGGCGATTTGGTGGCGACGGAAGCGCATCATGACACCTGGGAGTGACTGTAATAAGTCCGGGCCTGTTAGTAGGAAGTCGTTGAGAGACTTTCCTCCCGATTTGGCGGCAGCGTCGTGGACTATCCTTAGCTTGTCTGGCTTGCTAGGGTTGTGTACGTCGAAATGCGGTAAGTACCAGGTCTTACCTGGTCTGGCTGGCTTCGGAGCTTCCTCCGCATACCCTTTCTGTATGAGTAATTCAATCTGTTCGGTGTATTTCGATTTTAAATCTGAATTACGATCTAATTTTCGTTCTATGGAAGTTAGTCTGTTAACAGCGTTATTATAGCTGTCTGGCATAACGTCGTCGTCCTTCTTCCATAGAAGAGCGGTCTGTATGCGGCCATCGGTTAGTTGAACGGTATTGTTTTCTAAAATGTTCGCAGCTAACTGTTCCGGATCGGATTTCGGGCGACGCGGGTTGATTAGAAGTGATTCTATTGCGAAATATTCTTTTAATTGACGGTCAATGCTGTCGTCAACGGTTGAGAGTCGATTGATAAAATGTATACTGTGACCTAAGGCTCGGCTGTGGCTTCCATGCAGCACCCATCCTAGTGCTGTGAGCGAGGCAACTGGCTGTTGGCGAGGTCCCCTCTTGGTGTGGCTAGATATTAAAAGGTGCCAGTTGTCTTGGCCTATTAGTACCTTTGGGGTTCCTCCGGTGTAGACGAGCTGATCTTTGATATCTGCCAGATGTTGGCAGTCCTCAATGTCCGTCTCGCTGATGGTCTGTGACGAGAGTTGCAGCTTGGGCACGGTTCTCACCGTCAACGGGATGCTGGTACCATCGGGGTTGCCTATATAAACTTCGACTCTTCGTGAGTCCGGTAGATCGATCGCTGTATCCCCAATGGCCTTGATGGTAAACGGTTCAGTCTTACCTCGGGCTCCCAGTTCGGCAGCTATATCTCTATCTATGAGGGATATGGTAGATCCATCGTCAAGGAGAGCGTACGTCAATATCTCTCCCGCCGGTCCGGAGAGTTTGACTGGTGCTATCTTTAAAAAGGCTTGCTTACTTGATCGGATAAATGAACTAGCAACTGTCTCTTCTTGAGGTTTCTGTTTACTGTAATGAAGTAATCTGTGGTGAGAGGCCGGACAGTTGTCTACACCACACTTCCTGATCTGACATCTATGATCGCTATGGCGGAATTTAAGACAACGAAAACATAGTTTGTGTTTCTTCGCCAAGTCCCACCTCATATCGGAGTTTCCTTTGATGAAGGTTTCACAGTTCGATGCGTAGTGCCCCTCAGAGTCGCATATCCTACACTTACGTGTGATCTTATCTTCGGTCTGTCGCTCAGTGGCCGTAAAGGCTCTCTGAGGGACACGACGATTCGGCTGGTTATCTCGGTTATCTCTGTTATCTCTGATAGTCTCGGCTGGTGCGAAGGCACTACAATAGCGGGCATATTCGGTTACGTACTCGCTGAACGAAGCTAAATCAGGAGTAGAGTTATACTTTTCGGTATACGTGCGATACCATTGCACACGGAGTGAATTAGGCAGCTTATCTGTGAGTATTCGTAGTAATTCGGCATTCATCAGATAATGGTTTTTCTTTAAAGCCTGAAGAGTGACGACGCTACTCCTTATACGACTGGCAAACGTACAGATGTCCTTAGGGGCTTCGGTACATCGCGGCAATGCTCTTAGTTTATCGGTTTCTGATTGAGCGATGGAGTCAGGTCGTCCGAATTGGAGCTCAAGTTCTCGGATAATATGCTCCGGCTGTGCATTTGCTATAAGTTCGGAACTAACAATTTCTAGAGCTCTGCCTTTAAGGCTTCGTCTGAGTCTAGCTGTATTCTCGATGTCATTAAAATACATCTTAGTGGTGTCATATATTGCTTTGAATGACAGCCATTCGGTATGCGACCCGCCAAACACTGGTAAAGTCATTATGACCTTCGATGCCGATGGATACGAGGACGTAAATGAAGCCTCCATCGGTTTTCTATCAGCGAGCGCAGCTATAGCAGATGTAAGTTCGGTAATAAACGGTTTCAAATAATTCTCATTTGACTGTACGGTAAGTTCGGCTGTGCCCCCAACCCGGGGCACGTTAAAAGGCTCTTTCTGAGTCTCAATATAAGCGGTTGTACCCCCAACCCGGGGTACCAAAGGTGTCTCCTTTTGGAGCTCGTTAAATTCGGCTGTGCCCCCAACCCGGGGCACGATAGGAGTCTCTTTCTGAGGCTCAATATAAGCGGATGTACCCCCAACCCGGGGTACCATTGGTGCCTCCTTTTGGAGTTCATTTAATTCGGCTGTGCCCCCATCCCGGGGCACGATGGGAACCTCTTTCTGAGGCTCATCTTCGTGGGTCTCCTTCTGGAGGTGTCCACTTACGAAACGTGGTTCTAAGCCGAGTCGTGTCGAGGGCGCATCTTCTTGTAACCACGAACGAACATATTCGGACCTTGAATGGGCATCATCATCGTAATCAGTGTCTTCGGCTGACTCTTCAGCCCTGCGTAGTGCCACCTCAGCTAGTTGCAGTTTAATTTTTAGCATCTCCTCCTGAGCTTTCAATGCACGCTTGCGCGCCCTCGATTTACTATGTATAGTAGATCTGGATCTAATCGTCACGCATGGCTCACGGCTGAATGACTCAGAGGTACGTACTCCTTCTATGGGTTTCTGTTCAACTGGACGTAACGTACTGTCTGATCTATTCTCTTCCAGACACCACGGTTTCTTACTGATATCTGTTTGCGTCTTGGCGCTAGGGGGCCGTGGTGTACTGGTTGACGGTTGAGTCATGCACGATGGCGCGCTTACCTCGGATCCGACTGGTATTGAGGGTGAGCGTGGCGGCTGCTCATGGCGGAGGATCTCTTCTCGAGCCGGAGTCTTCTCAGGCTGGCTTGGTTCTGAAGCTTTAGATCTGGTGGTCGGCATGTTGGCTGGCACTAATTCACACGACACTTAACACAGGTTCACTGATTCTGTAGTTTTTTACTGTTTAACGCAGATTCACTTGATTCTATAGTTTACTGGTTAAAACTGGCTTATTTACTGGTGATAATACGGATATAAATCGCGCACACGTTACTGTATACTATTTGACTATTTTGTCTTATAAGAACGGATATAGATACGCGGAACTGACTCTAATTACTGTTTTAAAAACACTGACTCTAATTAGACGAGAATTTAGACGCACGGGAAAAGCAGGCTGTCATGCGATACGTCCGGCTGGAAGCTATCCACAAGTGGACAGCAACGCTTTAATCCGGCTCGCAATGAACCACATAAATGTGGCCAGCAGGCTCTTAATCCGGCAACGAAGGACCAATAAATGTGACGAACGGGCCTCACGTGACGTTCTATCTGGTCATAAACGCAGATTCAAACACCAGCGATCAGCTTACGTCCGCCTTAGGTACATTTAAAGGGACTGGCCGTCAGTATGCACACTCTTTCCCTGCCATGCAGCGGAGGTGTGGACTGTATCTTTCGAACGAGGTCAGGGAAAGTATAAATACTCGTCCCTGTGCGTCTCTCTAAGCGAAAGGATAAACCGACCGCGAGCGGTACGGTTCCGAATTAGATTGAACAGGAACACCAGTAAATAAGACACAGAATTCGGTTGAATAATATGGCTTTAATAATGGCCCATCTGATCAGTGCAAAGTCTGAGTGTTATCTCGAAGACTATTGCTGGCGACTCGGCTAAGATGTCGCAATCGTTCAAAATGTTGTGCCAGCTTAAGTACTCTCGAACTTTACCATGACGAGGGCCGTCAAAATACGAACAAATTATACGGAAATTTACATTCATTTTTCACTATCTATTTTACAGTTTTTTACTTATATTTAACGAACTATGTACAAGAATTATAATGTGTAAATGCAACAAGATGGGTAGGGCGGTCACCCATCCCATGGTAAGGGTTTTTAATAGGTATTTACTATTGTTTACTAATTACAGCAGTTTACAATCGAAATTATGAGTGGCTGGGCTCTATCATGCGACGTTATTGGTCGATTACACAAATATTATACATCGTACGGTATTACATGGGTTGTTATGTGGTAGCCACTCACTGACTCTATATAATGCATAAACTTTACTTCACACAACAGCGCTTTTATGGCTGATTTTACTAATTTACTATACAGTGATTTTACATATTAAATTTCTTATATCTATTAACAAAAAAGGGGTGCTGCGACCGTCTCGTGCGTACGGTGGCTGTGTTGATTGAATGTCTAAGATCATTTTACTGTTTGTCACAAATCACTGGTTTTACGATTCACTAATTTTCAATTTCATTTATACGGATCACGAATCACTTTCACTAAGTGTCTGTCGTTAACAAGGTGATTTTAATAATATCAAGCCCTAAAACTGTTAAATGACATCGTAAGATCTGTCCGACGATATCGATATATCGATCTGTCCTACCCGGTCCCCCAACCACACTGCGCGTTCCTAGGGAGCGGTACAGCATCGCAGTGGTACGGTACCGTCTCAGAGAGAACACTATACAATAGCGAAGCTAATTAGATGTTAAGAAATGTATATTGCCGCTATAAAATGAGTTGTATTTTAGATTTAAATGTATAAAAGTTTTTCGTTTTAAATAAATAAAAGAAAGGAAAAGAATAGTCGTAGCATAGGTATACAAATCCCTGACGCCCCCATATCCCCACAGAGAATGAAAGATTGAACAAAAGTGCGAGAGGATTAATGCGAGAACTGGTGTGACAAAGAGGCTCGCAATGAAAGAGAAAAGTTTAGGTCTAAAATAGGTCTTAATTATTAATATAAACATAGGCCTCGCTGCAAAGCGGGTGTAGGCAAAAAAACTTACTTACTTACTTCTTCCTGACATGTCGAATCAAATGCCGGTTACACTAAGTAGGTACTCAATCTAAGTTGTAACACCACGATCATGTTACAGTGTCAGTTACACAAACCTTGTGGGGCGTACCGAACGCATCCATCAACAAGTCATTCATTATGTTTACCGATTGGCCAGGCCACTCCGCGCCACCGATCTTGTACAGACATAATATGCCTTTATATAGAAGTCTATTTGTGTATACTAAGTTATGCCCGCGGCTAATGATAAGAAATTGTAGTATATCTGGATTGTGTCGTTGAATTTAAAACATTAGTAAATAACTTATAGGTTCTAGAATAAAGAACAACTTACTTAGATAGGTACATATGATAACAAGATCCTTGCGTAACTTTATGAAATATGAATATAAAATAAAGCTTTTTAAAGTTCAGGGTCAATATGGTTAATACCGGTTAACATTTTTAGGGATTTTCTTTAGAAAAGCCCTATTGCTATCGAGTTGTCGTCGACGTCGTCGTCGTTGCCAATATTTTCTGTCACGGTTTTGGGTATAAAGGAGATGAGCTATCGAGTTGCTGTTTTCGGTGATAGATTCGTGCTGGGGTGAACCATTGCAAGATAAAAAAAAATCGCAAAAAGTCGCAAAAAAAAAACACGCAAAATCGAAAATCCCTTGCATTCGGCTGAGCTCGTCTCAGGAATTCAACTTGTTTATACTGCGTACACACCAACCTAAGTCGTCACGGTTGCAGCCAAATTAACACAGCAGAAGCGCAGGCCGTATATCGGGACACGCTAGCATCAACAACATAATCCACCGTGCTCTTGTCACGGCTGGCGTGCCAGAAGTTCGTAAGCCCAATGGGCTGATACGCGACGTTGGCAAGAGCCGGATGGTATGTCGTTATTGCCTTGGAAGATGGGTAGGCCTTTGGTATGGGACGCAAATTGCGTCGAAACCCTTGCGCCTTCACACCTTCCAAGCACAGCGGGCGGTGCCGGCGCTGCTGCTGCATCTGCGGAAAGCCTCAAACGGCGTAAATACTCAGACCACTAGGTCTAAGTATTTAATTTGCTCAAAAATTTGCCCAAATTGCACAAAAACATAATCACCTACTAAGGTGATTATGTTTTTGAGCAATTTGGGGTTGAGACGCTGGGGTCATGGGGTCCAAGTCCCCGTTATGTTTACATAAATTTGGCAAAGGGCTGATCGACGCTCCACGTGACCAGAATGCTGGACTTCATCTTGCACAAAGAATTAACATTGCCATTCAACGTGGCAATGCTGCCAGTCTTCTGGGAACATTACCAGTCGGTGATGATGCGGAGGAATTCTATGACGCATGTATGTAAATATTTATCTATCATTTAGGTTTAGTTCTCTTTAGTGTTATTTATAAGTAATAATAATAATAATAATACCTGGCAACACTACGTCAACAAGGCCATCTTTATCTTGCTCCGTATATAAATTTTTTTTTTTTCACGTTTTTTTAATAAATACACTACATCAATAAAAAGACCCAAATATACCATCCTGTTTAATCAAGAAAATAAAATGTTTAAGTCTAATATTACACAAAATACCATAAAATCAAGAATATGCGTTTCTGACTGACAGCTAGTGTCAATCTCGTACTAAAATATGGAAAAATACAAACAAACCAAACAAGCAAGATAAAATTATGTTGACCAGATCCAGGGCACGAGAAGCACACATAACACCTCCGGACTCGTCGCCCAGCTCCGCCTCTCATGCCCGTGCAGCGGCATCTCCGACAGCGGGTATTGCAGAGGCGTCGAGCTCTAGTTCAAGCGACGAGTTCTTCTCTCCACCGACGTCGCCAACACCGGAACGTCGGCCGAGGAGAGGCCGGCCACCGAATGGCTTAGGACCCCGACGCCCACCGGCTTCGAATAGGGCCCCCGCTACCGGTGGTGATGTGCACCGCATGCGATGGACTAACTCCATAAATGAAAATGTCATGCGGGCATATTTTGTGGCTACAGAGGGAGGAATTAACCTCACTGCGTACCGTGTCCGTATGTTGCCTCTGTTTCAGGAACTTGAACCATCTATCAACGTTTCGGCGCAACGCCTGTCGGATCAGGTGCGGGCCATACAACGCTGTCGCTTGTTGGATGACGCCGTACTTGAGAGACTTCGCTCAGACGTGCAGTGTAGCCTCGTCACCCCTTCTTCGTCACGACCTGTGGGTCATACTAATACTAGTGAAACACCACAGGCTACCCCTGATGATGAAGTAACGGATGACGGGACTATAACCGTAAGTACTCAGTACAATGATAAATTAAGGAGCGCTTTGGAGCTTGCGATTCACGAGTTTCGATCCACTTGTAGCAGTAACAGACCGCGGCTACCGCGTTTGCCTACGCATAGAAAAAACATAGCGGTAGTGTGTGCCCTAGACTCGATGTTACCAAAATATTTCGAGTCCAGTGTCGACCTTACTGATACACACTCAATTCTGTATTGTGCGGCGGTCGCGGTATGTCGAGTAGCTGGCGCGAAATTCTCAGGAACTGAGACAGCTACTGGACCTAAATCCACCGTGCCTGGCTGGCAATGTAGAATTGAGCGTCGTATCGCCGAGACTAGGGCACTCATTGGCAAGCTGTGCTGCTTCAGGTCTGGCAATACACGCCCGAGAGTAATGCGCTTTGTGACTCGAGCATTTTAAGGGACTAATGTTAGTCCTCGTGAATATTTGCTACGAGTCACAGAGCGCATTGACTTCCTGAAGCAGAAAGTTTATGCGTGGGCAAACCGTATACGACGTTACAAGAAGAGAGTGGATAGATACACCTTGAATCGTTCGTTCCAAAAAGATGAGAGGTGGGTTTATAGAAGATGGGAGCAACCTAATTCAGATGTGGCTAATATGTGCCGACCCAATGCTAAAGACACCAGTTCATTCTGGCGTAGCATTTGGTCGGTGCCTGTTAGTCATACAGAGGGTGAATGGATACGGGATGTCAGGCAGTCATGTGAGTCAATACAAGCAATGGAGCCAATAGTTATTAGTGAAAATGATGTCGCCAGTGCAGTCCGTTCGTTATCAAACTGGAAATCAGCGGGACCGGACGGACTGCACAATTTCTGGCTAAAATGGCTCCACAGCTCACATGCCTGTTTGGCATTACAGTTCCAGTCATCACTCGAATTAGGATCGCTCCCAGCTTTTATGACTACAGGCATAACCCACCTACTCTACAAATCAGGTAGTACCACGGACCCCAAAAATTATAGACCAATAACCTGTTTACCAACAATATATAAACTTCTTACATCCATTCTGACGGCTAAATTGTCAGCTCACATAGAGACTAACTCTATAATGTCTATCTCTCAGAATGGATGTAGAAGTGGGGCACGTGGTACGAAGGAGCTCCTTATTTTTGACATGGCCATTAGCCAACAGGTCCGCCGGAACCGAAAGAATCTGACGACATGCTGGATTGACTAAAAGAAAGCCTACGACTCCGTGCCACATACATGGCTGTTGAGGGTGCTGGAGTTGTATAAAATTGATACAACTCTATGCACCTTCTTAAAGGAATGTATGAGGCAATGGAGGACGGTTCTTCTTTCTCCAGGGTGTGGTCAGGTCCTGGGGGATGGTGTACCGATAAAGATCGAGAGGGGTATATTCCAGGGTGATAGCCTGAGTCCGTTATGGTTTTGCCTAGCACTGAATCCTCTCAGTACAATACTGGAGAATTCAGGGCTAGGCTATCAGTTGCGGAGAGGAGGTCAAGTTATATCCCATCTTCTTTACATGGATGACTTGAAATTATTTGCCCCCACCGACTCCCAGTTGGTAGAATTACTTAAGGTAACTGAAACCTTTAGTAATTCTATCAGAATGGAGTTTGGTGTTGACAAATGTGCAGTCATGCATGTTAAGAAGGGTGGGGTTGTGGAATCTGAAAGAATTGAACTTTCAGATTCTACACAACTGAAATCTCTCTCGGCAACTGAAACCTATAAATATCTTGGTATGTCACAAGCGCTTGGTATTACTGAGGCTGCCATGAAACAGACGTTGCGGGATCGTTTCTTTGGGCGCCTGAAAAAAGTACTTCAGAGTCTTTTATCGGGCGGTAACAAGGTGCGAGCCTACAACGGCTGGGTCATGCCAGTCTTAGTATACTCGTTTGGCATACTAAGATGGACTCAGACCGAATTAGATGCCCTGGATAGGAAAGTCCGTACGTTGCTAACTGCAAATCGTATGCACCACCCACGCTCGTCAGTAATGAGGTTGTATATCCCACGGAAGTGTGGGGGTCGTGGTTTTTTAAACGCCAAGACTCTCCACAACCGTGAGATATGCAACCTTAGGGAATATTTCCTACACGTTGACGTGGGTGTGCACCGAGATGTAGTGGCAATAGACAACGGACTGACCCCTCTCGCTCTGGCAAAAGAGAACTGGCACAAACCGGTAATACTTAGCATCGCTGATCGCAAGGAAATATGGAAGAGCAAAGAGCTGCATGGACGTTTTTATCGGGCCTTAAATGGGCCCGACGTAGATATAAAAGCATCAGTGTTCTGGCTACGCTTCGGTGATCTCTTTGGAGAAACCGAAGGTTTTGTCTGTGCAATTACAGATGAAGTTGTCATGACGAATAATTATCGGAGGTATATCCTTAAGGACGGCACGATTGACATATGTCGGGCGTGTCACCGTCCCGGAGAATCCCTAAGACATATTATCTCTGGTTGTTCTCGTCTTGCCAACGGAGAATATTTGCATAGACACAACCAAGTGGCCAGAATCGTTCATCAACAACTTGCTCTAAAGTATGATCTTGTAGATTCGGAGGTACCGTATTACAGGTATGTGCCCGACCCAGTTCTTGAAAATGGTCGTGTCACGTTGTACTGGGATCGATCAATCATCACTGACAGGACTATTGTAGCCAATAAGCCTGATATAGTGGTGATTGAACGATCAGAGCGTCTCGCAATAATTATTGACATCACCATCCCCCATGATGACAATCTCGTGAAAGCCGAAAAAGACAAAAAAATAAAATATTTGGACTTGGCTCACGAGATTGTCGACATGTGGGATGTGGATTCAGCAATTATTGTTCCGATAGTCGTATCGGTTCACGGACTGATTGCCAAGAGCCTCGATCAACATCTCCAGAGGCTCGCGTTAGGCAGTTGGGTCAAGGGCTTGATGCAGAAGGCAGTGCTCCTCGACACGGCACGTATTGTGAGGAGGTTCCTCTCACTGGAGCCCTAACTACCGGTAGCTTGGTCCCTGTACCCGATACCGGTGGGCCACTATTTTTTATATTTTTAAATATATTTGTTTTTTTTTTATATAGAATGTATTTAAAAATATAATTTATATGTATTTTAAGTGTAATAAAGAGAATAATAATAATAATAATAAAGCTTCATTTATTCCATGCAAGTAATTATATAACAATGAACATAAATCTATATAGGTACAGCATAATTTTAAAAAGTAGTAAATAACATTATAATTCAATTAAAATAAATAGTATTTCATCAATAATTTATCAAATATAACATTATTGTGACTAAAGCTGTTTATGATTTTTGCATGAACCCCCTTCGGGTAAAAGCCTCCTCCAAGATATACCACTTCTCTCTGTCTTTAGCAGTGTTTAGCCAGTCTCGGCCTGCTATTGAAGTTATTTAATCCGCCCATCTGGCATGCGGGCGGCCTCTAGATCTGCTTCCTAGCGGTCTTGACCATGCTACCGATCTCCGAGTCCATCTGTTGTCATTGTACCTGGCTATATGACCTGCCCATTTCCATTTCCTATTTATAAGTAGTTGTACATAATCATTTTGAGTTATTTTTGTGATTTGCTAATTAATATTGTAAAGTATTGTAAGTATTGTAAGTGTTGAGAATGTATATTGTAAATTATTTTCTTGGCAAATAGGAGACATTGATGTAAAATTGAAGGATCTATTTTTCTTTACTTTTTACCAGTCGTTCATCAAACGAGTTCCATTACACTCATCATCTTCATAACAATTTTCCTGTTGCATCCAAATTTTGGACTTTGGAGTCCAGGGTCTACTCTCCTACTCTTTCTATTAATTTGGCTTACCATGGCTTTTACGGGACCAACTGCGGTCTGTCCCCCCCAACACCAAGAGGAAAAATTTCGTCCGTCAGGCAGCAGATTTGCTGGCTTGTAGGCGAGGTTGCCTTGGGTGCCTAAGATTTTAGAGGGGGGGGGGGGGCATATACCCTTATAACCCACATTACTAGGAATTTTTTTACGATAATAGCTATCGTTTATTCCTTAGTTGCCTAGATTTCTATCTCTTAAACAAACGACCAACTCAAACCAAAATATTTATTTATTTATTATGCATTTCATTTAATCTTGGACCTAATATGGGCACATCGATTACGGGTTAAAATTTAGCTAACCATAAGCTGCGCTCGTGTAATTAACACCGGTCATAATAAAATGATTTGCTTCATGTCAGTACGCTCTGGAGCGCTGTCAAAACGACAGGTGATCAGAGCCATCACTAATATAATCCACTTTGACGTTTCTATTCTGCAGGTAATTACCGAACGAGTTATACTACACATTAAGTGCTACACATCTTAAAATGTCCTCGCTCTGATTGTCATACGTATGCCTAGATCGATCCTTAAGGAGTTGCCCATTCACTCTCGCTTCATAAAGCTGTTCCGTTAATATTCTTTCACCCATTCCCTCTACGTGTGCGAACTATCTAAGCATTTTTTAGCAAATTATAATAAAGGCATTTAGTTTCGAACATAACGGAACAGCTGGTACAGCTAGTATCTTATATTTTATCCATTTAACCCGTACAGTGAAAACATACGGGAAAAAAAAACATAACATAACATAAACTCACGCCTATATCCCCGAAGGGGTAGGCAGAGGTGCTAGCACCCACATTTCGCCAGTTTATGTTTAGGTCCCAATGTAATAGGTGGCGCGCCTATTGCCATTAACCGGGCACTTATAAGCCTGCGATAAATACACACATAACTTCGAAAAGCATCGAAAAGTCATTGGTGTGTGCCATGGTAAAACCTGGGATCGAACCCGACACCTCGTCTCAGCAGTCCATTACCCATACCACTACGGGAAAATTTCTACAATATTAGTCCTTGGGGATATTGAATCAACACTTGTTGTTCTGTATTCCGTTCAATAACTCAGCCATTATAATGTTGGCATATCCATAAATGCGATAGTGAAAGTGATTCTCTGCAGCAGAAAGTTGCACCAGTGGCTAATGGTCAGGTTTTCTATTATACAAATACGAATTTGAATATACCTTCTATTTTTTTTTAAGCCCCTCCAGCTAAGCTTAATTGCTTTTGTTAGTAGTGGGTTCACGTCGGTAGTGTAATGGCCAGGATTCGAACCTCTAGATGGTAGGGTCGACTCCTTAACCACTAAGCTACCGATGCATATACATACATACTTATACGGGGACACCGCGGTTTCCAAACCCGAGGGGCCATCTCGAAACCGGAGATGGCCCAGGGTCAGTCGGGGTGCGAGGGATATGCTCTATGGGCATCCTTACACCCCGGCGTCTGTAGACCCGAGACGGCGTGCGGTTTTAGTCGGTTCAAGCCCGACATAACCACCCCCGCTGGCCGGCGGAGGGGTATCCAAGGGAAAAAAGGGGTCTCGTAGATAATTGGTAACCGAGTGGGTTAACACATTCACAGGTCAGTCTTGGATGAGTGACCACTCATAACACATTGAGATTTCTCCGTGCCTTGGAGAGCACGTTAAGCCGTCGGTCACGGTTGCCATATGACATCTATGGCAGTCGTTACGGGACCCTAAAAAGTCCGGCAACTGGTCTAACTGCAGAACTTCGATATCGCCAATGGGTTGTGGAGGGCAGCTGGCAGGCGCTTCACGGAACATATCGAAGTTCAGCAGCTTCGTAGTTAGACTGAAAAGCCGACCCCAACTGGGTTGGGAAAAAGACTCGTAGTTTGACTGTTGCTTTTTTTTTTTTTTTTATGAGCGGAAATCCCTTCGGATACCCCCCCGCTGGCCAGCGGGGGTGGTTATGTCGTGTCTCGACTAAAACCGCACGGTGTCCTCCCCAAGTGTCCGTTGCCGGGCACCCCGGGTAAGCCCTCGAAAGGATAACCCCAGGGTTGCCGGCGGACTTTGGCCGCCACCGCGGCCTCGCCTGGTGGGGTCGGGTTTTATCCCGCTTCGGTGAGTTGGCAGGCGAGTTGACACACGACACGCCTCCGCCACGGCCTGCTTCTGTAAGGACGGCGAGTCGGCCAACTGCCGTCCTCAGGCCCCGATCATGGAGGTCGGTGTTGGCTTTTCGCTTCTTCTGCCTGAATTTGAATGAAATTCGTCGGACTCGCCCATGAAGGGTTCCGTAGCCCCAAGTAAAATTTTACTTCGGGCCACCAACCAGGTGGACACCGAAGTTTTAAAATCACGCAAAAAAAAACAAAATCTTACACCCACTTTTTATCACTTTTCTCGACGTTTCACATGATTCTAAGTCTAATTAAGCAAAAAAAATTTGTGTGTCCGTCTGTCTGTTGGTCTGGATGTCTGGATGTCTGTTTACGCAATAACTCAAGAACCACTTATCCGATTTAAAAAATTCTTTCGCCAATCATCTTGTTTGGTTAATGGGAATAACTGATTAGATTTTGGGGTTTGTACGTTCAAGGTTTCGGGTACCTACCATACAAATTGTCCCTAAAAAATATCTAAGTTTGACCCGAAGTTTGACAATCACTGTGTGATTTCCGCCCCACTAGATTTATATTTGAGTTGATTGAATGAAACTTGATCTCGTTCAAACCAATTTTCGGTGGAAGTTTTATCAATCTATTATTTTAGAAGTTACAGGGGGGGGGGGGGACATTCTACCACTTTAGAAGTGTCTCTTAAGCAAACTATTCAGTTTAGAAAAAAATATATTAGAAACCTCAATATCTTTTTCCGTTGCCAAATGGCATAAAACGGAACCCTTATAGATTCGTCATGTCTGTCTGTCTGTCCGTCCGTATGTCACAGCCACTTTTTTCCGAAACTATAAGAACTATGCTGTTGAAACTTGGTAAGTAGATATATTCTGTGAACCGCATTATGATTTTCACACAAAAATGGAAAAAGAAACAATAAATTTTGGGGGCTCCCCATACTTACTTACAACTGAAACTCACAATTTTTTTTTTTTCATCAAACCGTGTGTATGTATCTATGGATAGGTCTTCAAAAATGATATTGAGGTTTCTAAAATCATTTTTCTCTAAACTGAATAGTTTGCCCGAGAGACACTTTCAAAGATGGATAGGTCTTCAAAAATGATATTGAGGTTTCTAAAATCATTTTTCTCTAAACTGAATAGTTTGCCCGAGAGACACTTTCAAAGATGGATAGGTCTTCAAAAATGATATTGAGGTTTCTAAAATCATTTTTCTCTAAACTGAATAGTTTGCCCGAGAGACACTTTCAAAGTGGTAAAAAGTGCCCCCCCCCCCTGTAACTTCTAAAATAAGAGAATGATAAAACTAAAAAAAATATATGATGTACATTACCATGTAAACTTCCAACGAAAATTGGTTTGAACGAGATATAGTAAGTAGCTTTTTTTAATACCTACGTCATTAATCGTAAACCGCAATTCGCCTTTCATTCAATCAACTCAAATATAAAAATTAAAAAAAAAAACATTATTATGTTATATATGATTTTAGATTGACATGGTCATTTACATTAAAATTAGAATGATAAACGGGATATTTACCATGTTTAGTATCTTTTTCGAGAATCCGATATTTCGGCACTGTTACAAGTACCATGATCACGGATGTTACTTGCTGCTACGGAACCCTTAATGGGCGAGTCCGACTCGCACTTGGCCGCTTTTTTAAATACGTAACTATCTTATCAACCAATTACCGAGAACAAATAATAATCAATAGAAAGCCATCAATATATCGTTGACTGTTTTTTAATGACGACGCGACGTTGACTGGGCTTCAGCGGTAGTCAAATTTTTGAGCTTTATTTTGTGATTCATTTTCTGATATTCAAAAAATAGACAAATATTGCTATGAATACCTTCTCTAGTATGAACGGACATTTGGGGAGGACACCGTGCGGTTTTAGTCGAGACACGACATAAGCACCCCCGCTGGCCAGCAGGGGGGTATCCGAAGGGATTTCCGCACGTAAAAAAAAAAAAAGTATGAATCCTACAATTCTATACTACTATCCTACTTCCTACTAATATAAGAAATGTGATAAATAAATAAATACATAAATATTGGAGGACAAAGTACACATTGCCATCTAGACCCAAACTAAGCAGAGCTTGTCATATGGGTTCTAGAATGCGAATAAACATACTTAAATACTTTTTTTTTGTAAATAAATACATATTATGCAAATATACATATTTGCCCTGAGCGGGAATCGAACCCGCGACGTCTGGCTTAGTAGGCGAACGCACTACCGCTACGCCACAGATAGTTTGTGAAGATGTTTAGATGTTTGGATGTATGTTACTCAATCACTCTGTAACGACTGAACGGATCTGGTTGAAATTTGGTATAGGGATAGATTATGGTCTGGAATAATACATAGGTTTGTATCCCTGGAATAGGTTACCATGGCTTGCGGGAAAGGGATTAGAATTCCACGCGCTTTGCTTTGGGCAGCAGCTGGTAACTCTACAAATATAGGTTTCTAAATATACCTCTCTCAATCAACAGGAAAATATAATATGACACCATAATTATAAATATTTAGTGAACTGCATTCGCTGTTAGGCCACCGTACAACCTTCAACATTGTCCCGTATTAAACCTGAAACCGCAATGACGTCACCACGTTGGACTCGGAACGCGCAAATTAGTTATTTCGCGGTATTAAGCGTATACTTAACACTTATGGAATGTTAAACACTTCTTCGAATTACAGGACTTGTTATGTCAGTGTTATGTTCGATACAGTTGTTTCATGTTTGAATCCCACTTAGGTCTTTGGGGCCACCTGGGTCAGTCAGGGTGCGAAGGAGATGCCTTATGGGCCACCCTTCACCCCGGCATCTGAAGACCCGAGACGGTCCAAGCCCGACATAACCTCTCCCGCTGGCCAGCAGGGAAGGGGGGCAGGATTTAAGGGGATTTCCGCACGAAAAAAAAGCCTAAGCCATTCTTACCTGTAAGCCGGTAAACTTGCTGATAGACGGATGAAGCATGAGGCTCTGGTGCACGCTTACTTCTCAGAGGTCAGACGGCAGTTGCTCCCATAAAAGTTGTGTATGTCAAACCTGAAGGAGGAGTAAGCAACTCCCGGCAACTTCGGACCCCAGGGTCCGGGCTCCGAAGTGGCAACCGGGAATTATATGATGATGAAATTCGCGTCATTTCAGTCGCAGAAGTCTCCAGAGCCTCGTCCTTTAAACGTTAGGTGTAGGCTTGAAGGTGAGGGGGGCTTGGGTCCCGAGAACTTTGTGGGGTCCAAACATATCATAGCTCGAAAAGCTTCAGCTTTTGGACGACGTAACTGTCTACCGCACTAATACCCGTTCTAGAGTTACGTTGACATTTTTCAATTTATTAGCTCATTAATAAATTCAATTTATTTTTATTAGCTCATTCCTACTAGTAGGTTCGCATCAAATTTGGTTAGGCATGGAGGGGAACTTGGGTAGTGACGGTGAGTGTTGATGTACATCAACAAAAGGGGCCCCTTCTGAACCTACACTTGGGTCGCAACTCCCAAGCACTGACCCGAGTTCCCAACTCAGCAACGCGATGGACCCGGCATCCGCACGGAGAATCCATGGATTGCTAAGAATATCGGTCTCTAAAAGAAAAACTTAGCAAGTATCAGCATAATTACTTCAAAATTCATTCATACCCTTCGGATACGCAACTGTATATCCAAAACGACAGCTATTGCAAATAATGCCATAGCACCCTCGTTCACTTGACGCCAGCTGTCATTGCGGTACAGTCAGCAACAGTAGTTAATCATATTCATTCGACAGAGCTCAAATTTAACCTTTTAGAAACTACTGAACTGAACATGGAATGAATTTACCGTGCTCTTTGAAGATCATTAATTTATAATTGATGGATTTATGGGTTTTGGTCTGACAAGTAGTTTCGTAGTATTTAGCAAGTTTTGTTGTTGATTGTACAATGATTACACCGAAAAAGAACATACAACTTATTTATCGCGTTTAAATTGCTGTAGTTTTCTCAAGCAACTACAATAATTATGGAGTTCTTCAAGAAAAGCATAAGAAGCTTTATACAGGGTCAGCAGCACGCGGGTGATGCCCCTGGTGTTGCACATGCCCATAGGCAGCGGTAACTGCTTCCCATCAGATGGCCGGTGTGCTTGTCGGCCACCTCAGTAGTGTAAATATAAAAACTTTGGGCATTAAAATATATAAATATTCTAGGACATTCTACACAGCTCCATCTAGACCCAAAGTAAGCATAGCTTAACTAGCTTGTGTTATGGGTTCTGGAATAAGTACTTAAATACATTTTTTTGTAAATACATAGAAACACCCAGCCCAATGCAAATATTGTATTCATTCACATAAATAATTGCACTGAGCGGGAAATCGAACTCGCGGCCTTTGACTTAGCAGTCGACCGTTCTAGCGCTACGCCACGCCACAGAGGTCGTCGTTTTTGTTGTAGACTGTACAATGATTACGCTGAAAAAGAACATACAACTCGTCAGTCGCGTTTAAAGTAATGTTTTCCGTTTTAAATGATAACTATGGTTGAACCAAACCACGCAAAATTAGGCTGATATTTTGCTGTGGTAGAGTTCGACCGGGAACAGATATCTATGGGTCGCTAATATGAGAGACGAGACCAGGGCCTGTAGACAAAGTGAAATTAAAAAGTCCGAAATGTATGGGAGGGACATTATTTGTTACACGTGACATGTCGCCAAATAATGAAACTCCTATACATTTCCGACTTTGCCCTAGGCAAAGTGACATTTTTTGTCAAAGTGAAAGCTTTGAAAAGTGTGGAAGTGACATTATTTGTTACACATGACACAACGACAAATGATTTCTAAGAAATGGCAAGCTTCATTGGTGTTTTTTTTTTACTAGTCTATTGTATTTTAATACCTTTGTTAAGCTAAGTACTGATTTTATTATAATCCAACATTTATTAAAAAACGTAGCAGGGGGCTAATAGGTCAGTTTTTAACGGGGCTAGTTGAGCACAGCATGTTTCAGTCATGTGCACTGAAGTCGAAATGAAATCGAACTAAAAATACCAGATAGTGCGATAAAAAGTTAGCAAGAAAAGAATGTATCACAGCCTCCTTGAAAAGAAAATCCCAAATAGTCGATCAAAAAGACTGAACTAACGAGCATAGGCAGAGCAAAATCATTTAACACCGAAAATAAAAGACACTGACTAATAAAACGTGATTCGCGGGTCAAGAACTCCGTAACTGTAAGACTGAGTGTTGCTTCTATATAATAATAATAAATAAATACGAGCAATAAATATGACGATTTAATTTTTTTTTATGCAGTTCTTACCTTGCTCGACTTACCTCATACCCGTGTTCAACTTATCTCACCATCGAGGCAAGTTCTTTCTGTGTAGTTTGGCAATTTTCTGCTAAATTATACAGAGTACAAAAAACACACAGGCGTTGTTTATTTCCAGCTAAAGTTCCAAACAGTCAAAGCAGGTATCATATTTTTTATGCAAACCATCATAGAATAATAAGGTGATAAAGCCAAAATTCCACAATGTCTACTTCTTTTCTCTACCCTAGGGCTTAAGCCGAAAATAGTGTCACGTGTCTTATCGTCAAATTCATTTCATAGCACCATGGTAGGTGGTAGAGTCAAGCAACAGCCATTTTGTCCGTTGCATGAATGGGCCGACTCGACCGGGGAAGCACCACCATCTCACAGAATATCGACGCCAAGTAACAGTATTTGAACTGTTGCGTTCCGTTTGGTGAGTGAGAGTGCCGGAGCCCAAACGCCTTTCCCATTCCCTCCCAAACTCCTTTCCCATCCCCTCCCAAACTCCTTTCCCATTCCCTCCCAAACTCCTTTCCCATCCCCTTTCCTTTACAGGGTCGGCAGCGCGAGTGTGACGCCACTGGTGTTACACATGTCCATAGGCCGCGGTAACCGCTTCCCATCAGGTGGGCCGTGTGCTTGTCTGCCACCTTAGTGGTATAAAAAAAAAACACCAATTACCCGAAACTTTAACTCACAAATTCAGTTGTATTTCAAGCAATCGAGCGTAAGCCAGTTATTCTGGTAAATACCATTGAAATGTTACCACTATTGAAATATAACTTCATATTCGATGTATAATTATGAATTCATTAGATGCCTGACTGCATATTTTCAAATGTTAAATTCATATTCTGTTTATATAACATTTCTGTACATACTGAATCTATTTCAATTGTGTTAATGAAATTCATTATTGTTCTAGCCATGTTGATGAAGAACTAGGTATATTGAAATATTGTGTTGTTTTCATGTGTCCTGTTTTGTTTATTCATATGCCAGCTGTTTCCTGCGATTTCTCGTGCGTGGAAACGCTTTATCGTCGAAAATTTACTATGTTATGATACAATATATATATATATTATAGTGCTGGTGCTGAGAATTTTCTAACAGAAAAATTCAATAGCACTTTTTCTGACGCAAGAATTGAATCAAGAGCCTCACGATTGCACACATACAGTTCAAATTTATATCAGGGGATCACGGGACCAAAGATGGATTATCTGTACATCCGACAAATCGAGCATAAATAAAATTTCTGACCATTAACTTGTCGATTCCAATCCATTAGACCGCTGGCGCACGATCGCTCTTCGGTGAACGCCTCTCACGGGTAACTAATTGCAAATATGAATTGTTAGCATTGTTACTGATCGGTCCATGAAATGACTCGGAATGGATCATTTAGGGTCAGCATTACGAAATGCGTGTGCACGCATGCGGGCACCTGTTTCGTGCAAATAATACTGAGCTGATATCGAGCAGATAATTTGCACAAAATCGTGCAGAAATATTTATACGATTTGCATGACGTCCGGGTGCCAGTATTCATGACACGCATGAGATATAGATATAGAGATAAGATTTTTAACGTGAATACGTCTCTAAGTTTACTTTTATAGTGGGAGGTTTAACAATACTAGCCAGGTCAAAAGTAGGGTGGATGACCATTCTTAACATTGAGACCCCTCGAAAAGCACTTTAAGCCGTTGGTCCGGTTGTCATACAAACATCTGTGGCATTCGTTACGGGTGGTTGTAGCCCGCAAAAGTTCGACAAACTGGTCTTACTATAAAACTTCAAACTCAATAGCTCAGTTGCTTGACATAGGAGGCAAAATGCAACCTAATAAGAGCAAAAACATGAGCGCACCGAGGGTATGCAGCGCGCCCCCCGGCGCTTTTGTTTATCACCCTAAAAATATGCAATTAAATCCAAAAAATACCTAATTATATTTAAAAACAAATTGTAATGTTACGGTCAAGGTCTAATTTTAAAACCCTCACCTACCTGTTGCAAAGGTGTCCATTATGCTGGCTCCATTTGCCCCGTTGAATAGCGATGGCTAACCTTTGCACCAGATACGAGCCGGAGCGGGAGTCACCTGTTTTGTCCCTTAGTTTTCGCTCACAAAATTTTTAGCGTTAAATCAGTAAGAGTATTTATAGTCGTTTGTCCAATTCACATGCATACACTCACCCCTGAATATCGCCAGATTCGTAGCCAGATGTGTATTAGTTTCCACATTTCGCTATGTCTTTTTCGATAACACATATAGAGCCTGTTGCGAGTGATACAGCGACGTTTATAGGGAAATCAGAGACCGTTTAGCGCTCTGCGGGACACGGGTGAACACTGGCATACATCACCTCCATCCAAAACATTTATAACGGTACTAGTAATTGCTTCGTAGATTTTAAGTACTGTTTTATTTAAGACAGTTTTTTAACCTCAAATATGTACACATAAACTACTTTCACAACAAACTATATTTAATTTACTTTTTTTGCGTATACTGAAAACACTCACTAGATACACACATAAAGAAGATAATATTTATAATAGTTTTTTTTTGTTATGTACTGCTCCTGGGTGGATGGTGAATTTTAATATCACTGAGGCCCAATCCCCTGCACCTAAACCTGCTAAACAAGCAGAACGAGGCTCTGGCGCAGCCTTTCCTTTTAGGGTTGGAAGGTCAGACGGCAGTAAAAACCAAGATAAATTAAAAAAAAATTGTGAAGGAAGAAAATGTTTAGGAGAGCGTACCGTAAGCTCCAAATTGCGAATCTTGAATGCATGTGAAGAAGAAGGTATAATAAATACTAGATGTAGGCCGCGGCTTCGCCGGCGTGGAATTCTGAGCCTGTTCCCGCAACCCATGGGAACCTATTCCAGGGATAAAAAGCCTATTTCTTATTCTAGACTATAATCCATCGCTGTATCATTCAGCCAGATCCGTTCAGCCGTTAGAGCGTGATTGAGTAACATACATACACACATCATTACGAACTATCACATTTATAATATTTTTAGGATAGGAAGGAAGTAGGAATTATAAAAAATATATTACGAGAGCAAGCAGTTTTACATAACAGAGCACGTATTTCCCCATCTTAAAGAGATCATTCAATTAACATGCAAGTGTTGAACCGTACGAAACAAGGGCAATGTCAAGGACACACCTTGCTTTACGATTTCGATAGTTCGTATATGAAGTGTTATTTTATATCGGGTTGTGTTGTTTAGTTATTTAAACGTGTTTTTATTAGTTGGCCACGAAACTACGTACCAACTAAATATTGGAAGTTATATTTTATGGAACTTCTAACTTCTTTTTAGCCATCGTATTGATTTGAGACTTTGAAAAGATGTGATATCCGGATGACTATAAATTATTTTGACACCTGCAAAATGTTCTGATAATGGAGTTAGACTGTGGTTTGTGGAACTTTTCAACTGCAGTTAGTGAACGACTCGTATTGGGTCCAAGTCGAGCGAAACAACAGCTACCGGTCGCTGTCACTCTCGGAGAAAATTAAGCCCAATTCGAGCTGAACAACAGCTATCGGCCTCTGTCACTCTCGGAGTAAAATAAGTCCAAGTCGAGCGAAACAGAAGCTATTTTTGGTCGCTGACACTAATTTCTTTAAAATTTCATTGAAATCTAGGTAGATGACAGTCTCTGAGTCGGTCTAGTGATGTGGGCAGTGGATTAAACATTTTTCTCTCAGCTTAATCACATATCAATCAATCAGATAGCCAATCGCAGTCCACTGCTGGACATAGGCCTCTACCGCATCCAGTCTATCCCAACCAGGTCATCCATCCATCTTGTTGGAGGGCTTTCCATCTTCCGTTTGCCGATCCACGGTCTCCACTCTAGGAAACGTTTGCTCCATCGGCCATCGGCTCTTGGGAAGATGTTTGTCCATTGCCACTTCAGCTGGCTTATTCTACGAGAGTTATGGTCGGTAACTTTAGTTCTTTGTTGGATGACCTCATTTTGAATCTTGTCCTTCAAAGAAACCCCAATCATAACTCGCTCCATAGACTTTAAGCTCGTGGACTTACTTCCCTGTCAGCGTCCACGTTTCAGCACCATAGGTCATAATCGGTAGGACGCACTGATTGCAGACCTTCGTTTTCAGGCATTGCGGTAAGAGTGAGGAGAAACAGTGATGTAATTTGCAAATGCTGCCCAACCCCATTGGATAATTCTAGTGACTTCTTTCTTGAAGTTGTTTCTACCGAGCTGGATAACCTGCCCAAGGTAGACATATTCTTTTCTTCTCGCTCTCGGTCTCAGGTCTTGTTGTGACATGTTCGTTGACTATAACCTTGGTTTTGTCTAAGTTTAAACAAAGACCGACGCATTAACATAGGTATAATGTATCCATCTGTATGAAAGTAAAATGACTTAATCCGTTATTACTTAGTGCTTGCTAAACAGCTGTACTATCTCTGTTACTTATCACCTCTGCTCTAAAAATCTTTATTAAATTAATAAACAAAACAAGTTACAAATTAACCTTGTCTTCTGAGAATTGCATTACATAGATTACTTATTTTCGTGTTGTTTACATAGCCTTACTACACATGGATAACATTCCGTGACCACATCCAACCATTATAATGCCATTAACTCATTGGTGACAAAAAATGAGCATGAGCAATGGCAAAAAGCCCATGAAGGGTTCCGTAGCAGCAAGTAAAAGTTGATTGAACGAAAGGTAAATTGCGATTTACGATTTATGACGTATTAAAAAAAAACTACTCACTAGATCTCGTTCAAACCAAATTTCGGTGGAAGTTTATATGGTAATGTACATCATATATTTTATTTAGTTTTACCATTCTCTTATTTTAGAAGTTCCAGGGGGGGGGGGGGACACATTTTACCACTTTGGAAGTGTCTCTCGCACAAACTGTTCAGTTTAGAAAAAAATGATATTAGAAACCTCAATATAATTTTTGAAGACCTATCCATAGAAGTATGGGTCTGATGAAAAAAATATTTTTAAGTTTCAGTTCTAAGTATGGGGAACCCCCAAAATTTATTGTTTTTCTTCAATTTTTCTATGAATTATAGTTTCGGAAAAAAGTGACTGTGACATACGGATGGTCAGACAGACATGACGAATCTATAAGGGTTCCGTTTTATGGCATTTGGCAACGGAACCCTAAAAACAACCATTATTATCTTACTTGCTGCTACGGAACCCTTCATGGGCGAGTCCGACTCGCACTTGGCCGCTTTTTATATGTACTTATACAGTCTCGCTTTTTTGTCAATGAGGTAGGCTGACTAGACAGTTATATTGTATCTTACCACTTGCTACAATCCTGTCATACACCTTTCGTCATCTTTTACCTGCAAATCGATGCTTTAAAATAGACAAGGCTTTCATCTCTGGGTTATGAGCTCAGACGTACGATAGAAAAAGCGAACAATAAGCGGACCGCTTTGGAACCGAGACATTGGATGTAACTGGGAAATCGCTATGAGGATGATGAGGCCGGGTAGCCTATTCTATGTGTGATAAATCTATGGTAGTTTGCTAATTTATTAGTTGTTTCTTGCTGACTGTACACATGTAGGTATGGCTCGGTCGCCATTGTGATTATATGTATACGGTTCATTAACTGGAGCCGTTCGCATCATTAACATGATTTGTATCAAATAAACGGCCGTTCACAAATGACTTGCTATACGAATAAAATTTGGACGATTTACCATGCTAACTAATTATTGTATGTAAATAAAAAATTGGAAAAAGTTAACATTCTAGACGGCAGTTCTTCTTGTGAAAGTAACCTTTAATGGGGTAATCTTTTAAGCTGAGCAGCCTAGACATGTCCCTTTTTACTGGATTTCGTCATTACCGTAGTGAGTGGCGATATTCGGAAAGGCTTCACCCGTATGGAATTCTGTTCTCATTCCTATTGCCCATGGTAACCTATTTTAGAGATGAAAGTGGCCTATGTGTTCTTCCAGACTATAATCTGTCCCTGTACTAGCCAGATTCGTTCAGCCGTTAGAGCGTGATTGATTAACAAACATCCACACATCTTCACAAACTTTCACATTTATAATATTTATAGGAAGTAGAATAGATAATTACCATTCGGTCAGCAGGCAGACACTCGATCCTTGTTTTGGACATTACCTACTCATTTAAATGAACTATAACCGATTATAAAGTACATAATTTATTCACATAACATAACATAACTTCACGCCTGTATCCCCGAAGGGGTAGGCAGAGGTGTATTACACACCCACGATTCGCCAGTTCTGTTAAGGTCCCAATGTAATAGGGGGCGAGCCTATTGCCATCAACCGGGCACATTATTAAGCGAGTGATAATTAACATTTATTATTGCACACATAACTACGAAAAGTCAGAGGTGTGTGCCCGGGGCGACTGGGGATCGAACGCGAGACCTCGTCTCAGCAGTCCGGTACATACGCCACTGGGCTATCATCGCTTATAATTTATTCATGAACTTCTACAAAACATAATAGGTAGGTTGTATGTACTATAATAATCTCCTGGGCACGTTACCACAGGAGGCATGCGATGCGGAGGAATTCTACGATGCGTTAGCTTAAGGTATCTTTTAATTATTTCTTTAATTTAGGTTTATTTCAGTTTTTTTATACCACTCAGGTGGCAGAAAAGCTCACGGCCCACATAATGGGAAGCCGTTACCGCGGCCTATGTACGTGTGCAACACCAGGTGCGTCACACTCACGCTGCCGACCCTGTAAAAAACTTCTAATGCCCTTCTTGAAGAACCCAATATTGTAGTCGCTTGGGAAAACCACAGCAGGGAGATCGTTCCATAGTCTGAGGCTGCGCGGAAAAAAGGGCCTCTCATACCTTACTGTACGCACCGTTTCCAGTCGCAACGTGTGAGGATGAATTCTCTATCTGTGGCGAGTGGTGTGATGATGGAATGTGGCCGTGGGCATCATATCAAACAATTCTTTTGAACACACCCCTTTATAAAGGCGGTAGAAAACGCACAGAGAGGCGAAATCTCTCTTAGGTTAAGAGGTTAAGAGGTTCTACATTGCCTGTAAGTATGGGATTATAAAGTTTTAATCATATTTATTCTATTAATAAGCAAATTCAACAACTATACCTAATTAATATCACAGTAGAACTACGTTCGACTGTGTTAATAACAAGAAATCTTTGACATGGTAATTTATTGTTGGGAAACTTCATAATCTCATAGGTCGTTGAACTTGTGGCCTTTCGCGTACCGAGGTCGCGTGGCCACTTAAAAGGCGAATAATTTATCGATAGACGGTATGAATTATAGAACAATCAACAGGTAAAGATTTTATGAATCTATAGAATACTGAATACATTTTTTTTCCGTGCCGGGGACCGGTTTCCGTAAGACGGGGACACCGTGGTTCCCAAACCCGAGGGGGCCATCTCGAAACCGGAGATAGCCCAGGGTCAGCCGGGGTGCGAGGGATATGCTCTATGGGTAACCTTACACCCCGGCGTCTGAAGACCCGAGACGGCATGCGGTTTTAGTCGGCGTAAGCCCGACATAACCGCCCCCGCTGGCCGGCGGGGGGGTATCCGAAGGGATTTCCGCACGATAAAAAAAAAAAAAAAAAGGTACCTAATAATGAATGTAGGTATAAGTAGTTTTATAATCCCCAGACGACAATGTTTTAGGTTTTGTTTATTAATTTATTAAATTTTTAAGAGTTAAAGTGATCAAACTGTGGCGTAGCGGTAGTGCATTTGACTGCTACGACAGGGGGCGCGGGTTCAGTGGTGTGTGTTGGGTAACCTCCTCGAGTGTCGCTCCGATTCCGAACCCGCTGCAGTCCGGGGGGAACGGAATCGGAGCGGCCGGTACACCCTGGGCGGCGGTCAATGGCTTCCCCTTCACCCCTTCATAGGGTTGGCATTGATCGTCGGCCAATACCCAACGGGGCGGGAACACATCGACTCCTCTGCTTTCAGAGGAGACAGGATGAGCGATGCTGTTAGTGGTGAGATGGCCCAGGGTCAGCCTGGGTGCGAGGGATATGCTCTATGGGTAACCTTACACCCCGGCGTCTGAAGACCCGAGACGGCGTGCGGTTTTAGTCGGTGCAAGCCCGACATAACCGCCCCCGCTGCCCAGCGGGGGGGTATCCGAAGGGATTTCCGCACGATAAAAAAAAAAAAAAAAAAAAAAAAAAAAAAAAAGGGGGCGCGGGTTCAATTCCCACTCAATGCAAATATTTGTATGCATGAATATGTCTATTTGCGTTGGTCTGGGTATTTCTATCTATATGTACTTATATAATAATGTATGTATTTACAAAAATAAATATCTATAAGTATGTTTATCCGCATTCTGGAACCCATAACACAAGCTAGTTAAACTATGCTCACGTTGGTTCTAGAATGCGCTGTGTAGAATGTCGTAGAATATTTATAAATATTATAATTTGTTAAGCCACTTTTGTTGTTAACAGTACCTTAGCTTTTTCCGGAGCGTCTTCCATTTCACCTCCGAAATTCGAGACGAAAGAGCCAGAGCTGCGTCCGTTATTTAGCAGGTGCAGCGACTAGCAGATGAGGCTTAGACCTCAAAAGTGCTTGTAAGATTTAATGAAACTACAGAATATCAATACACGTGGGTATTGAGCGAATAATGGTCGGAAAAAGACTATGGGCCTACCATGGGGTGTTTCTGGGACCCTACCAAGATCTTCTGGGCCCAAATGTTCCTAGAAAGACTATGGGTCTACCATAGGGTGTTTCTGGGGCCCTACCAAGATCTTCTGGGCCCAAACCAACCAGCGAATTATGTTCCTACAAAGACTATGGGTCTACCATGGGGTGTTTCTGGGGCTCTACCAAGATCTTTTGGGACCTAGCCAACCAGCTAACTATGTTCCTACAAAGACTATGGGTCTACCATGGGGTGTTTCTGGGGCCCTACCAAGGTCGTTGGGGCCCAAGCCAACCAGCGAATTATGTTCCTACATAGACTATAATAGGTATACCATGGGGTGTTTCTGGGGCTCTACCAAGATCATTTGGGACCTAGTCAACCTCACCTGTAGCTGGACACCTGCCGATTAAAGGACGAGGCTATGACGCAGGTTTTCCTCACAGGGTTGGGAGCTTAGACGGCAGGCGCTCCCATAGAAGTCGTACAAGCCAAGCGGAGTATAAGCCTCGTATGCAACCGCGAACCAAGCTAAGATAAAAGTGGGAAAGACTATGGGTCTAACAGACAAGCAGCTTAGAATAAAATTATGGGTGAAGGTTGCGGCAGGTGCGAAGTCAAATCCTAATTAGTCACTTAAATCAAATATCCAATAAATATAATAACAATTTTTCAATGACTTGTATCTACTAGACTGGCTGTACAGAATAAAAATATTGGTATCGTGAAAGCACATTAACTGACCACCAACCACGCGCAACTTTTTGTTGCTGTCATACAGATTTAATTATAAAACCTGCCAAGTGCAAGTGGGACTCGCCCATGAAGGGGAACCCTAACGGCAAGTAAAATTTTTGTATTTGAGTTGATTGAATTAAAGGTAAATTGCGGTTTACGATTTATGACGTATTAAAAAAAACTACTTACTAGATCTCGTTCAAACCAATTTTCATTTGAAGTTTAATGTACATCACATATTTGCTTTTAGTTTTATCATTCTCTTATTTTAGAAAATTACAGAGGGGGGCACACACATTTTACCACTTTGGAAGTGTCTTTCGCGCAAAGTATTCAGTTTAGAAAAAAATGATATTTGAAACCTCAAGATCATTTTTGGAGACCTACCCATAGATACCCCACGAAAAAAATTTTTTTGAGTTTCAGTTCAAAGTATGGGGAACTTATTGTTGAAATTTATTGTTTGTGTTCTATTTTTGTATGAAAATCTTGATGCGGTTCACAGAATACATCTACTTACCAAGTTTCAACAGCATAGTTCTCATAGTTTCGGAAAAAATGGCTGTGACATACGGACATATGGACGGACAGACAGACATGACGAATCTATAAGGGTTCCGTTTTTTGCCATTTGGCAACGGAACCCTAAAAAGGCGAATCATATAGATATGTATCAAAATTCATTAACTCATTTATCAAGTCTCTACATAAATAAATCGGATAAGTTGTTCTTACGTGAAATAAACAGGCAGGCAGACAGAGAGACGTCGAGTTTTATAATACCTATGTATATATAATCCATAGAGAATTAGAAACAGGAGATAATGAAAATTCCGTTAACATATTGATATACTTCTTATCTACTTCGTGACAACGATAGCAAGTGTCGCGCGCCGGCATGTTCTTTTTTAATTTATCGCACAGACAACGTCATGTGTTTATAGCACATTTCTAGGGCCTTACCGCGACGCACTTAAAACAATTCAATTTCGGTCAGCGCAGCTGAGGGAAAAAGATGGCGCTACATACACCGTATCTCGCTCCATTTCTCCCTCACAGCCTCTCTCCCTCCGCTGCGCTGGCCGAAATCGAATTGAGAGCCCACGAGGCGCGCAGGCGACTCAGGCATTGGAGGTCGCTGAACGATCTCCGTCCTTCATAAGCGCAGGCCTGGGGGTGATAGGTGGAGCCACCTGTATCCTGAATCCGACATAACCTCCCCCCTGGCCGGCGGGGGAGTAAAAGGGGGGATTGCCGCACGAAAAAAAAATGGTAAGGCCCCTGTCTGTAACTATCTGAAGAACGCTAGATAGACATTCAAAATGATGTTTTGCGGTTTTAGTCGGTTCATGCCCGACATAACCGCCCCCGCTGGCCGGCGGGGGGGTATCCGAAGGGATTTCCGCACGAAAAAAAAAAAGCCATCGATCTTGTCTGCTATTGGAGGTTTGGACACTTACAAGTATGTTGGAGGGAGATCTAACCACCGAGAATTAGAGATAACCTTAATAATATACTTTGACTTATTTATAGTTCTAGCTATTGCCCGCAGCCCCGCCAGCGTGGAGTTATTATTCCGTACCCACAATTCATGGGAACCTGGGAAAAAAATCCTATGTGTTATTCTAGACTTTAATCTAGTCCTGTAATTTCAGCTAGATACGTTCAGCCGCTTAAGCGTGATTGAGTAAACGATCCAAACATCAACTACAGTCCGACCTCCCGCCTGAAACTCGTCCGTCAATTAGCCGGTTGGCTAGGTCCTGAAGTGCTTGGGGTAGCCCCGTACACCCTTGGCTATGATACTAGATAGGATAGCAGTTCGCAAACATAATTTTGATGCTATATTTGTTTTTTTTTTGGTAAGGCAGAAGGTACTAAATACGTCTTCAATGAACATCTGGCCCTTATATGCTTCCAAATGCCTTATAAAATTAGACAAATGTAAATAAAATAGACTCAATCAATTATGATCCTTACTCGCTAATTGTTATAACTGAAAATTGTATAACACAAGTTGATCACAGTATACCAATACTATATTTTAAAATAACATCAATCACAGTCATCAGTCTCAATCAATTATGATCCTTAGCATTTATTAAATATAACTGAAAATTGTAAAACTCTAGTCGATCACAGTTTGCCAATATGACATTTATTTTATACGTTAAACAGGAAAATAAAATGTTTTTCCATGAAACAAATATGGCATAGTAGCAAGTAGTCTGACTTCATAACAAATATTCAGTTTATAGTTCTAGGTTTCACGGACGATGCTCTGGCGCAGACTTTCCTCTCGGGGTTGAGAGGTCAGAAGACAGTCGCTTCCGTCAAAACCGTCGTTTGAGCCCCAAAACCTGTCTACACATGGTTTATTGGCAAGTGCAACCCGATAGTATCAGTAGTCCGACTAAATAGTCCAATGATCGAACAACTGAGACTTTTTCGGCTCAGTAGTCCGATGATGCAGATTATTATAAATCATCGGACTACTTAGTCCTTTAGTCCGATTCGACCTTTCCGGACTAGTGGTTCCGGAAACTGTTGGGGTCACAGTTCAAACCTAACCTAACCCAGAAGCGCCGGAACCACTAGTCCGGAAAGGTCGAATCGGACTAAAAGACTCAGTAGTCCGATGATTTATAATCATCTGCATCATCGGACTACTGAGCCGAAAAAGTCGTTGATCGATCATTGGACTATTTAATCGAACTATTGATACTAAGCCGCACGGCCTCTTAAGTACTTAACGAATACCTACACAGTTATAATAAATAAAACAACCGGAGCGCATTACTCATAGACTCCTACAAAAAATAAGAAAAAAAAAACCATTTAGAATTCACTTAGCACGATAATTATTACTTCAATCTTGGTTTTAATTAACGTCCGTCAATAAATTATAAAGTACAGTCAGCTTGAAAAACTAGATGATCTTTTTCAGATTTTGACAATTCGATTGTGAGTAAAGTACTGAATATTTCTTAACTAGCTGTTGCCTGCAGCTCCGCCCGTGTGGAACATAGGAATAGTCGTTAAGTTTTCCAAAAAAATTTCAATATCCTGCACATTTGTCTTTATATTTCTTTCGTGAGAACCTCCTACAAAGTATCAGAAAACTTAAAAAATCGGCTAAGTTCGAGGCGGACTCGCCCATGAAGGGGCAGAAGGGGCAGAATTGATCATTGCGGTTTATGATTTATGACGTATCAAAAAAACTACTAACTAGATCTCGTTCAAACCAATTTTCGGTGGAAGTTTACATACTAGTCTACAATGTACAAAATGTATTTTTTTTAGGTTTATCATTCATATCATGATAAAAAAAAAATTGAGTTTCCGTTCTAAGTATCCCAAAATTTATTGTTTTTTTTCTATTTTTGTGTGAAAATCTTAATGCGGTTCACAGAATACATCTACTTACCAAGTTTCAACACCATAGTTCTTATAGTTTCGGCAAAAACTGGCTGTGACATACGGACGGACAGACAGACAGACATGACGAATCTATAAGGGTTCCGTTTTAAGCCATTTGACTACGGAACCCTAAAAAAAATTTGAAAGAGATCGGTAAATCCGTATCAAGTTTTATGAAATGTTAACTATTTAGTGGTTCTATTAAAATATTAATATTAATATTAAAGATTTGAAAATCTGTGCAATCAGCATCTAATTTTGACGCTGAGCAGTTATAGACCATAACTATTTCGTGTTGAGTGTACCACGACACATTGAAAAAAAATACAAATTGCTTGGAAGGTACAGTCACCCACAGAAGTTACTGAACACTACTAACACATTTACAAACGATCTTCACATTGAAAAAAAAAGATAAATATATATTTTTTAACATTTTTTTGGAAAGTTTCACAGCTAAGGTGATCGGTCACTTGGATGCATTCCAAGTGACTGTACTAGCTTGGGACCCGGATATTTCTATTGCATATTTTCCTCTGTGGCACAAAATAGGTAAGGAGATGGCACAAAACCATAGTGCCTTCAACACCATAATTTTGTTTGGTACCTTGGTTAATTTAAGTCCAATCCCCGGATACCCCCCCCCCCCCGCCGGCCAACGTGGTCTTTAGACGCCGGGGTTGACCATAAAGCATATCCCTCGCACCCCGAGCTTTTTTAGGTAGATTTCGATGAAATCGATCTACCTATTGGTTTCTTGACTACTGTCGAATTTAAAAAAAATTCTTCATAGGAGGTCTAGTTATGACCCCCTGAGTCCGAAATGACCACTGGTCAAAATTTTTATATATATCTATATGTATGTATGGTTCCACTTCCCAAAATTTGCGGCACTCTCACGGTCGCATTTTTGCCCCGATCGCTTTCAAACTGCGGTCAAAAATTGCTTGGGTGTAAACTTAGTTTAAGTTCGTGAACGGGTGGAATCCGGCCTAAGGGGACGATAGGGCCTCACTTTTTGTGAAATCAGTTTTTCCTCAAAATTTCACGTTCCATGAAAGATATTCGAACCGTTCTAATTTTATCTCATAGTATACATGAATACCAACAACATTTAATTATAAATCTACCAGGCCACTCAGAAAGTATTGCGAAAAAAAGTTTTTATATATGAGAGACTGGTCAGTTATAATCTATTTCTAAAATATGATTATTTATGAGTAAAAATAAGTACGTTCCAATTTCAAAATTTCTCTCTGCATTTTTTGCAAGATAATTTCAATTATTGTGTCTCATTGAAAAATGGATCTGCGTCGGGAACATTTTCGCGCTATGATTTTCTACGATTTCAAGTGTCGCCCGAAACCAGACGAATCGTACGATAGACTTCAAATGGCATTCATGGATGAAGGCCCTTCCAAGGCGTCCGTGTATCGTTGGTATAACGAATTCAAGCGCGGTCGACTGACTTTGGAGGATGAAGAAAGAAGTGGTCGCCCTTTGACGGCTGTTACGGAAGAAAACGTGCTAGCAGTGAAAAATTTAATCCAAGATAATAGACGAGTCACATATCAAGAGATTCAGCACATTCTTCAGATTGGATCGGGAAGCCTTCACGAGATTCTACACGTGCATCTTCGTGTGAGAAGGATAGTTTCACGCTGGGTGCCGCACAATCTCACCGATGCTCAGAAGCAGGCCCGGGTGGAATGGTGTCGTGATATGATAAACAAGTTTGAAGCAGGCGCGTCTCGGCGTGTTTATGACATCATTACAGGTGATGAGTTGTGGATTTATCAGTATGATCCAGAAACAAAACGCCAGTCGAAGGTTTGGGTGTTTCAAAACGAATCAACACCTACCAAAGTGAAGCGATCTAGAAGCGGAGGGAAGATTTTGATCGCGAGTTTCTTCAATTTGTCTGGCTACTTGTTATCAATCCCATTACGAAATCAAAGAAGCATCAACGCTGAATGGTACACTACCAAATGCTTGGCAGAAGTTTTCTCTGTAGTGAGCTACAAGCGACCAAACACAGGGCTCCGCGGGATACTACACCACCATGACAACGCGCCCGCACACACCGCGCTTAAAACGAGGGACTTCCTGGACAGCACTCCGGTTAAACTCCTAGGTCACCCTCCTTACAGCCCTGACCTTGCACCGTGCGACTTCTTTTTATTCACGAAAATAAAAAATCAGCTCAAAGGGATACAATTTTCGTCGCCGGAAGATGCGCTGTCAACGTTTGAGCAGGCTGTAAACGAGGTATCTGCGGCGGATTGGAAAAAGTGGTTTGAAAACTGGTTCAAACGCATGAAACTTTGTATAGAGGCTGGTGGAGAGTACTTTGAAAAGATTTAATAAAAAAATATTTACCTATAGAACACTTTTTTTTATTTTCGCAAAACTTTCTGAGTGTCCCACGTATAAGATTAAATCTTTAACTAAAAGTGTAGGGGGGAAAAACCAAAATTTTTCGGGAAAAAAATCATAACTTCTAACCGGTGAACATTCTTGCAGTCGGAAACATTTTTAATCGATAGGCCATTTTTAAGTCTAAAATAAATGTTTGAAAAGTTTTTCGCTAAAAGTTACCGTTTTCGAGAAAAAAAAATTAAACATGTTAAAAATGTTACTTTGTTTACTTGTGTGTGTAAGTCTGTACTTCTCTATATAAAATAATATTAATTGCTTTACGAAATCTATCTGTGCGTTCCCCCTGCGGGAACGGATTTTTTTCTTTCTGTTTGTTACCTATATCTCTTGAATAATATTAACATTACTTTGTTTGACTTTTGCTAAAATAGATCTATAAATAAATCTCTCTTTAATTACTTATAATATTGTTATCCTTAATGATAAAAATATTGTCGAAATTATGCTGTCACTCAGAATTCTTGCATTATCCTAAGACATGTTTTATCTTTCATACATTATTGATGTTCCAGTGGATTATCTTGGAATATGGGCTCTTTGCCGGGCAGTGAACCTTCTTTATTAGCTGTTGCCTGTGGTTCTATTCGTGTGATCTCGGAATTAAAAATAGCCCAGATGCTATTACGGATCTGTGATAAATTTCACCTAGATCCGTTCCGGTGTTCTGGCGTGATAGAGCACCTATTAAACAACCATGCAAACCTTCGCATTTATCGTAGTACGATTCCACTTTGTTCACCTAGATTATAATCCCTTGTTCAACTGGGTGATATCATCTAGGTGAACAAAATTGAATGTATAGTATCTCTCACCTCCTGCCTGCTAACTTGTGATACATGCTTATATATGTGTATACCGGAGGAGCGCATGAGAGCCTCAAAGAACGCAATCCAGTCAGCAGAACACTGGGAAAACAAAATTGACAGTCGATATGCCATCGATACGACAGAAGAAAAACCTACCTTCTGTACCTCCCACCTAGGTGAAACGGTATCAATGTGAAATACCTGGACACGGGGCTTTTTCTTGGTATGGCAACTGATATTATACCAGAATTTCAACGGAGAAGAACTCTAAAAGTAAATGGTAGTTAAAAGACAATCGCGATCTAATTCTGTTGAAAATCTTTACAGCACTGTGGCACAGTGACACTTCTTGATATAAATTATCCGGTTATTCGTATCTGTGTTCTTCTCGTGTTCTTCCTGCATATTAGTACACTTCATAAGCCCTTGAAAACAATATGGAACGCTGTCAGTAGACTACGGTACTAAATAACACTTAAATCCTCAATTATACAATTTATTTAATTAATGACACCTGAGGATGAAGACAAAATACAAACTTCAAATTCAAACGCCTCTGAGGCGTAGCGCTCGGTGCAAATATTTGTCTGCATGAATTTGTCTATTTGCATTGGTCTGGGTATTTCCATGTATAATATGTATGTATTTACGAAAAGAAAGTATATAAGTATGTTTATCCGCATTCTGGAATCCATAACACTAGCTAGTTAAACTATGCTTACTGTCGGTCTAGAAAGCGCTGTGTAGAATGTCGTAAAATATTTATTTATTTCATTTTATTTATTATAATTCGAAATCTAATTGGGTGGAGTGTAAGGGGTCTCAGCAACTTCTTTTGGGCCCAAGCCAACCTCAGCTGTCGATTAACAGACGAGGCTCAGGTGCAGGCTCTCGGAGTTGTGAAACGAAGCGAGCTCGTGGACACAATGCGCCCCGACACAGATAGATTAGGTTAGAAGGGTGTGGTGGAGGTATAGGAGTCTCGCGATGCAATGTGGGATAGAGATAGCACTCTTCAAAACAAAAGCTAGCTGATATTAGCCGAAATCTCGCTCTTCTTCCGGACGTACGTGCCAAAATAAAAGCCGGTTACTGTACTTAGCTTATACACATTTCTTTTGTAAATACATTATTAACTTGAATCATTAGTGTTACTGTTTACGCAAATAAACGTTTAATAAGACAGCGGTATTTGTTAACACGATTGTTTAAACACTGAAAAAATGTTAGTAGACTTAGTAGTGTAAAACAATGGGCTCAAATTGATTTCTAATGAAGTACATTAAAGAAATGATATCATGCTTTATGAATGATTCCATTCGTAAACATAATATACTAGAGGCAAGTAGTATGGGGGCCCCAGTAAGTCCTACGGGGCCTAAGCGAGCCTCACGTACAGATTGACGGACGAGACACTAGTGCAAAATTGATGACTTCTATAGCGTCAAAAGCGTTGGTGGCTTAGTGGTTAAGGAGTCGACCCTACGATCGAGAGGTCCCGGGATTGAATCCTAGCCATGACACTACCGAGGTGAACCCACTCCTAACAAAAGCAAATAAGCTTAGCTGGAGGGGTTAGGGGGAATATTATTCATTTCGGTTACTAATATTCTTTAAAAGGAAAAGCAGTTCAGAACAAAAAGTTTACCACACTTCGGGGGTAAGGCGGGAACGGGGGAGAGTTTCGGGACGCCTAACCATAGATTTATATTTTTGGCGCCCTTACACTACTTTACAGATGTAAGGTGATGATCTCATATAAACTAGTATGAAATAAATTTAATATACTCTGTTGTTATGACAGCAACAGTGGCGCCAAAGTTGTGTAACGTAGCGTCCAAAAATCAATATTTTTTTTTGTTAGCCACGCTAGCATACATACAAGTCATTGGTAAATTTTTCTTTCGTAGTTGGGGGGTCAAACGCGAGTTTCTTTCGTACAAGTCACAATAATCCAGATATGGAAAGCAGAGCGGAGAGCCATGCTGATGGTCATGCGGAATACGGAAGCGACTTCCGTCATCATCCTCTGAGCCTTTTTTCCAACTCAGATGTGGCCGGCTTTTCGGTCAACTACAAAGCGGCCGAAATGACTTGTATGTATGTTAGCTACGCTAGCATACATACAAGTCATTGGTAAATTTCCCTTTCGGGGTTGGGGGGTCAAAGGCGAGTTTCTTTCGTACAAGTTACAATAAACCAGATATGGAAAGCAGAGCGAAGAGCCATGCTGATCATGCGGAAGTGAAGCCTCATCCGTGAAGCCACTGCCATCTGACCTCTAGAACCCATAGACGATATCGAAGTTACCGTTACCGACGCAGCGACGGCTTAGCCTGCTCTCTGCCGTGGTTCCCAAACCTCAGGAGGCCATCTCAAAACCGCAGATGGCCCAGGGTCAGTCGGGTTGCGAGGGATATGCTTTATGGGTAACCTTACACCTGAGGCGGTGTGCGGTTTTAGTCAGTTTTTTTGCAATGTGTTAACCTATTCGGTTACAACTTAGTTACGATCGAGAGGTCCCAGGTTCGAATCCTGGCCATTACAATACCGACGTGAACCCACTCCTAACACAAGCAACTTAGCTTAGCTGGAGGGGTTAGGGGGAATATTAGTAATTTTGGATTTCGGTTACTAATGAGCACTTCTACGACGGAAGCGACTTCCGTCTGGCCTCCTAACCCCCAGAGGAAAAGCTTAAGCCAGAGTCTCGTCTGTTAATCAGCAGTAGTAACGGCTTGAAGGTGAGTTTGTATTCTTTTTATACCACTTAGTTGGCAGACAAGCACACGGTCCACCTGATGGGAAGCGGTTACTGCGGCCTATGGACGTGTGCAACACCAGGGGCGTCACACTCGCGCTGCCGATCCTTTAAAAACATTTTAATGCCCTTCTTGAAGAGCTGGAGCTCTTCAAGAAGGGCTTCAAGGGGACAGTATGGGTACTGTAGTCGCTTGGGAAAACCACAGCCTGAAAGTGCGCGGGATGAAGTTCCTTTCATACCTAACCGTGCGCACCGTCCGGTAGCAATGTGCGAGGATGGAATAACTGGTACCAGCCTGCTTTAGTCAACTCTAAATCTGTGGTCTGAACAGTTGAGCGTATTATCAGTTCCTCCGTCCTTCAATTTGGACTACGACTCACGACCAAAACCTGATTTGTTTGTGTTCAAAAACCTGTCTCTTATTGCCTATGTTTGTGGCTATGGAAACATTATCAAATTATTTGCATCTTTAATTTTAGATTCTCCGAACGAGTTATGGTGACGACTAAGCTGGATTTGTGATTGAGTGGTCGCAAGTTCGAACCCCAGCTATTTTACTACCCACTCCTAATAACGCGTACTTTTTTGTACTCTTTTAATAGGGACTAAACTCACACATATTCTCACTACTTTAACGCCTGTACACCCAGCAAAATAAGTATTTGTGATCTGCTTTTCCGTTGTTTGTATGGGTACTTATATATCACCTGTATCCTCTAAGCCTAAAGGGTTTTGAGCGAAGATTGTACCCACCTAAATTTTGCCAATCCAATGTTTTCATTCCACGTAAAATGCAAACCTATTAACATCTATCAGGCATGTTGCCTGACTCCGTCCTGTTCCTAACAGACACTCTTCTAAATAAACTTTTGCCTGGGGATCGAATACGGCACATGACATCCGTAAATAGTAAAAGGTTGAGTGAGTTTTTTATCATTTATATACAAACACTATTCTCTAGTAAATCACTCATAATCATTCTCAAATTCTACATTTAAAAATAATATAAGTATAAAACTCTGCAATCAACGCCATAAATACAATGTAAATAAATAATTATGTAATTTAAACAAATGTAAATGTGAGTTAAACACATGTATAAACTCAATACTTTCATTACTCATCACATCACAAACTGTAAACAAAACCGTAAATCATAATAAGAAATTTTATTAACCACTTAATTTGATTCCACAATCATAGCGGGCAAACTTATCACTCGTTTTCAACCCTTCCGATTCCACACAGAAATAACCTTGAAAACACGTTACACGCACTCGTAAATTTCACACGGTGATTTAGGGTTACACACATATACATGTAGTTTGAACTTTGAGGGGTTATATATAAAATAATGCTATAGAATATGGAGTAAAACCGAACCTTACCATTTCAGAAAAGGCGCTCTTCGGTCTCCTAGCCGGCGTCCCATTCATCCTGCTACCGGACACGACACAAAACAACACAGAGGAACCAATCGGACAACACAGAACTTTTTTCACGGACACTTGTGGAGTTCACTGTCAAAACTTTTGACAAAACATTCGTAAAACTTATTATAACTAGCGATTGCTTATAAAAATAATAACAGAATGGAGATATAAACTAATTAAATCGATGACTTCATGCAGTTATTCGTTGATAAGTTATCGAGTTATGTGACTGGTTAGCGTACAGCGAGGCGTGCGGCCTCACGGTCGGAGTGCGACTGTCTTGGCTTTCGGACAACGCTCTCTCGCCGTACCGAGGTGCGCACTACCACGCTGGTCATACCGGCCTGCATTTTTTACGCGCCGGACAATGGGTTAAGTATTTTAGAGGTTATGTTTTGAATGCACGCGGTTATGCGACGCGCGACGGGTTAAACTCTATCTCAAATATTTGACATAGTAATTGCTTATGAATGTCAGATGTTACTTTTATATTTATTAGTATGTTTTCAAGAGAAAAAATCTGACAATAAAAATGTTAAACTATGTGCTTTTAGGTTTGATAGCTTCACTATTTTTTTTAATAAGTAAGTACTTATATTTATAGATAACACAAAAGGAAATTAATTTGTTTCGTCCAGAGGCTTTTAATTAATATTACGTTGTTGTAAGTTACTTTAGATTTATTTATTTACCTAATTTTTTTGTATTATCTATCAAAGTAAATAACATTATCGTATCTTAAATTAAATATCTCTTTCAAATAGCTAATATTAACAATGAATAGATATGTTTAAAAATTACATAATTTTTTAAATTACATATTTTATCTATGCCTACATTATATAACATAACTTCACGCCTGTATCCCCGAAGGGGTAGGCAGAGGTGAATTACCCACCCACGATTCGCCAGTTATGTTTAGGTCCCAATGTCCAATAGCCTATTGCCATCTACCGGGCACATTACTAAGCCTACATATATATTTGCAAAATAAATATCTTTATCTAATAAAACCGCAATTAATCACATTAATTATGTTTATAAATGAAAACAGTAACCATGGAACTGCAGCCTAAATACTAAAAACTGGTGTATTAAAATAATATTTAACCTTACGAAAGCCAACCTCACCTGCAAGATGGTACACCAGCTGATTGACGGACGAGGCTCCGGCGCAGGCGCACCTCGCGGGGGTAGGGGGTCAGGCAGAGACCAGATTATGGAGGAGTAAGGAGCCAACTCCGGTCTAGATATTGCATGCTTTGAATACAACCGGGATTGCCACTCAGACAATGGTGATGATAAACATATAGTAAACTAACTGAAGCCCTCGGCTTCGCCCTCCCGGAGGTAGGTTATCGTTTTTTGCCATATCTCCGGTTCTACTAAACCAATGGCAATCAAACATACAGTAGATTTTAAGTCTGACCAAGACACATTGAAAAGGACATAGCTTGGTTTAGAGGTATTTATTGTTAGTAAGTTTTGTTTGAACCATTCTGATACTAGATGTAGACCTTCTTGTGCTTGGCAGATAACATCATGTACGTTAACCCCGAAATAAAATAGACATGTGTCGTGTGCGTACAATGTTATGTGAGCATGTAATTTAAGTTCTGCGTTGTTATTTACGTGGATTCAAAATAAGAGTGGCCCCAATATGGACCCTTGTGGGACACCATGCGTGACAGGCAGAGCACTACTTTGAAAATGATCCATCTTGACCACTTGCAGTCTATTTAATAGGTATGATTGAAACATCTTAATTTACGCTGCCTTTGATACCGATGTTTGCTAGTTTTTGTAACAGTAATTTGTGACTTACGGTATCAAAAGCTTTTTTCAGTCGATAAAAATGCCCAAAGCTATTTGCCTTTTATCTATACTGTCCTTTATTTTGGTTGTTTAGTCTATTGCTGTATACTACTATAGTATTAATTTTGAGTCGAAAATCGTACTGTCGATCCGTTATAAATCGAAAGGAATTTAAATAAGTAACATAACTAACTTACAATTTTATAATAGTGTAGATATATTGTTGGTATAGAAGACTTTTAGATCATCATCATAGCGATTTCTCGTCCCGCCGACGTTAGGGCCACAAATGTCTAGGGCCACTAGTCCGTCAAAATATTATAGCTCTTTTATACGGTTTTAAGTGGAAAGACTCCCCCCCCCCCCACCCTTAAACCTCTGAGAGGAAAACCTGCGCTAAAGCCTCGTCCGTTATTTAGCAGGTGTACCGGCTTGCAGGTGGGGTTACCTGGAGCCCTAAAGGTGTTGGTGCACTCATTGTAGAGACGAGCTATAATTTCAATAATCATACCAAAAGTCTTCTTTGGCGTGTACAGGGCTCTACCAACATTCTTGAGGCCCAAGGCAACCTCACAAAGGCAAATAACGGACGATGCTCTATCGCAGACTTTCCTCTCGGGGTTAGAACGTCTGACGGCAGTCGTTACCAGAAAAGCCGACATACCTACAAATCAAAAACAGCAAGTGAAGCACGGGCTTCAAAGTGCAAACTTTGGACGCGGTGGGAAATCGCTAAGAAAAAAAAAACATACATAAACTCACGCCTATATCCCCGAAGGGGTAGGCAGAGGTGCTAGCACCCACATTTCGCCAGTTTATGTTTAGGTCCCAATGTAATAGGTGGCGAGCCTAATGCCATTAACCGGGCACTTATAAACCTGCGATAAATACACACATAACTTCGAAAAGCATCGATAAGTCATTGGTGTGTGCCATGGTAAAACCTGGGATCGAACCCGAGACCTCGTCTCAGCAGTCCATTACCCATACCACTAGGCTACCACGGTTATTAAAAAACATAAAAATCGCTAAGAGTATGAAGATAATCGTCTCTACAATATAGCGTCATGTTGAATACCGCGGGTGTTTGCTTACCACAGCTGCAATGAACGCACATGATTCAATTCCGACCATATTTACAGCGCTTGTTCGTCGGGGCTGCGCCTGCGCCGGTGACGTCATCCAGACAATTTTATCGACGACTAAAAGGACATCAGTTAATCACTATTAACGTTTTAAAAACTGCAAACTTATTATGCAAAAACTGCAAATCTATTATTTTATATACGAATCCTCAAAGGGATATACAGAGATGTACTTATCAAAAACACTCATATTATGTTACTAGCTGAAACCCGCGGCTCCGCCTGCGCGAAGGTCGGTTATCGTTTTTTGGTCATATCTCCGATTCTAGTTAACCAATTGCAAACAGACATACGGCAGATTTTAAGTCTGACCAAGACCTTTCTAATAGAAGAAACTGCATCAAATTCCATTCACTAGTTTTTGCTACTAACTAACAGACAAACAGACAACAGACAAGAATTTCAAAAAAAAAGCTTTTTATGTTCGGATTCGTTCATTTAACATAACCCAAGTATGTTTCTTAAATATCCCCAATGTACAGACACGACTAATTAACAATTTTATAATAGTACTAGCTGACCCGGCAAACGTTGTTTTGCCATGTATATTATTAATTATTGCACTGGAAATTATAAAATTAACATGAGAGATGCTCAGAAACATTAAATAATACGTATAACAGTCACTGCTTTTCGATATACAAATATAACCAAAAGAAAATGAAAATAAAAATAACGATAGAAAAATAGGGGTTGATTGTAGAGGGTTTAAAGTTCTGGGTTGTATGTATTTTCTAATGCTGTATCATAAAAAATCTTTATAACAAAATTATATAAAAATAAAAATAAAAAATTTAGTGGTGGGACTACCCTTAACATTTAGGGGGATGTAAAATAGATGTTGTCCGATTCTCAGACCTACCCAATATGCACACAAAATTTCATGAGAATCGGTCAAGCCGTTTCGGAGGAGTTTAACTACAAACACCGCGACACGAGAATTTTATACATAACATAACATAACATAACTTCACGCCTGTATCCCCGTAGGGGTAGGCAGAGGTGTATTACACACCCACGATTCGCCAGTTGTGTTGAGGTCCCAATGTAATAGGGGGCGAGCCTATTGCCATCTACCGGGCACATTATTAAGCGAGCGATAATTATCATTTATTAATGCACACATAACATATCAGCGTCAGTACATATCCTGAAAATTAACAAATAATTGTGTTCAAGTTCCAAGACCAATGTATGTAATTTTTGTGAAAATAAACGATTTATTTATTTATTTAACTACGAAAAGTTAGAGGTGTGTGCCCGGGCAACTGGGGATCGAACTCGAGACCTCGTCTCAGCAGTCACGGGGCTATCGCCGCTTTTATACCTCAGATAATTTTATACATCAGATAAAGTAATTGAAAAGAGCGGTGGAAGCTTAGTGGATAAGGAGTTTGAGAGGTTGAATGATGTGAACCCACTCCTATATAACACAAGCAATTAATTCAATTCAATTTTAAGCAATTAGTATGCATACTTTTTCCTATAGATTTACGTCAGAAAAAGAGAACATCTAGGACGGGACTTGAACTCTCGACCAGTTCCTTACAGTGGGAATGCTCTGACCAACTGAGCCACTTAGACACGTCCCAGATATTCGAAATTCGCCGATATATTACATACGTCTTAAGGCGACGCTGGAGTCATCTACCGTAATTCTTGCGAACTACGGAAACAATGAATGACTTTACAATCATTTTTAAACATCGTTTTTTTATGACTCCGCCACATTAATTCAATTAAATTTTTAAGCAATTAGTTTAATTACTTTTTCCTATAGAGTTAGATCGGAAAAATTTGAAGAACTTGAAGTACCGTCCAGGGTGTTCTCTTTTTCCGATCTAACTTTATAGGAACAAGCAATTAAGCTTATAGCTGGAGAGGTTAGGAGTATTAATAATAATAAATACTAGTAACTTCTGTTACTGTTAATGTAATGTGTTTGAATACTGTTTAAAAAACATTTATAGCGCTGGGGCAGCGAGCGCAGTGCGGGTTCGATTTCCAAGTCAGAAAGTTTCATTAGGTTTTTCAGCTAGGCAATTCTTACTAACAATGTAATTAGAAACACACCTCTCCCTACCCCTCCAGATACATAAAGGCGAAATGTTTTAACAATACTTAACCTCAACAATCTACAAAGTACTTTCTGCAGCTGATTCAGTTAAAACATATTTACTTCACTGGTAAGTCATTGTTGCGCCTACGCAGATGACGTCACCAGACATTTTTATCGACCGATAAAGAGCCGCAATTAAGTGGCTCTCGTGTGGCGCGCTTGACTCTATCGTCGATATCGGCTCTACATTGTAGAGTTCATTGTATATATAATTATTTATTTGTTCGCAACCAATTAAATATTACTGATATCGTATGACAATGTTCTATAAAAATGTCGGTAGAGACATTCATCATCGTGTCAGCGTTGGTGCCGGTTATATCCAAAATTAATAAATATAAATAAATAAATATATAAATAGCCGCGGTAGCCTAGTGGTATGGGTAATGGACTGCTGAGACGAGGTCTCGGGTTCTATCCCAGGTTTTACCATGGCACACACCAATGACTTTTCGATGCTTTTCGAAGTTATGTGTGTATTTATCGCAGGCTTATAAGTGCCCGGTTAATGGCAATAGGCTCGCCACCTATTACATTGGGACCTAAACATAAACTGGCAAAATGTGGGTGCTAGCACCTCTGCCTACCCCTTCGGGGATATAGGCGTGAGTTTATGTTATGTTATGTTAAATAAATATTCTATGACATTCTACTCAGCGTTCTTTACACCAAAAGTAAGCATAGTTTAACTTGCTTGTGTTATGGGTTCTAGAATGCGGATAAACATACTTATATACTTTATTTTGTAAATACATACATATTATACATACGTTTCTGCATATACGAAACAGCTCATTCACAAAGACGGGATTAAAATCTGTAAAGGTAAAGGTATAGGCTAGGTTACAGGTAAAGGTATAGGTTACCTTAGTGCTGGACTCTGCCTAGTGCCCTGTGATAAACATTTATGATGAATCGTACTACAGTCCACTGCAACAAACAAAATTAAAAGCTCATTTTTTATTTATTTCAATGTTTTTTTTTAATATTTAGGACACGTCAATTTGACTTCACCTCGCCTGATGGTAAGCTGAAGGTAAAGTCTCAGAAAAGAGTGTCACCATTACATACACGTACCATGTTAACAATGGTGGCACTCAGCTTGACGGCCTCATCAGAAGAGAATTGTCGTCACAGCACCGCGTGACACCCACCGGTCCCACTAGTGCTGCGACCACAATCCCCCTGCCCGGCTATGCACTTGCTGACCCCTGAACGCAATCAAACCGAAATTGGATTACTATGGAGGGTTTTTCGCAATCGTGCACGGTGGTACCCACCCGGCCGAATTTTGTGACAAATTTGTGTCATCAAATTTCTACCACCAGTGAATACCACTCCTGGCCTTTCTTATCCACATAATTATCACAACACATAGAAGGGTGAGGTGTTTCTGTAGTTGTCAACCTCATACTTTGCAAACAATTCCACCTAGGAGCAAACGGTTCAGTACATAATGTTATGTCGCAACATAGTAATTTCGACTTCTTTACCAACAATACAACTACAACACATGACATTGATCTGGGAGTTTTTATGTAAGACTTTCTACACACCGCCAGAAACCCTGGGGTTATCGTTTCGAGGGTTTACCCGGAGTGCTCGGCAATGGACACTTCGGAACGATACCGTGTGGTTCAAGTGGGTTCGATTCCAAGACACCCATCTCATCCTTGGCACCGATGGGGTCGAGCCCGTGGGGATTACCACAAGTAAAAAGAAAAAAGACTATCTATACACCAACGCCGCCGACCCGCGGCATAACCCTTTTCCCGCTTGTTTTGCGTACCGCCAAACCAAAGCAAGCCCCGCGGCACAAGGCGGCAGGTTATGCCGCTATAGATAGCCTAAGTTATCTATGAATTATAAAAAACAAGCCCGACATAACCGCCCCCGCTGCCCGGCGGGGGGGGGGGGGATATCCGAAGGGATTTCCGCACGAAAAAAAAAAGGTACTTACTACATGTTACAACTTAGTTACGGTTTTGATGATGTGGGTAATACGTTCTAGTATTTTTAATTATTAAATATTATAGGTCATTATACACAGCGCTATCTAGAACCAAAGTAAGTATGGCTTAACTTGCTTGTGTTACGTGTTCTAGAATGTGGATAAACATACTTAGATACATTATTTTTTTGTAATTACATACACAGTAACACCCAGACCCAATATGCATATGCATGCAAAAAAATATTTGCAATAATCGAACCTGTGACCTCTGCCTTAGCCGTCAAACGCTCTGCTACTACGCCATAAAGGTAAAGATGACCGTTGATAGCGTCACCTGTAGTTATAAAATTGCTATGAATATGATCTGTGGCAACAATGGGTGTGTGGATTTAACCTAATTGAACTCCCCAGTCAATGAGACTCTAAATCGAGTGAATCAAACCATTGCTAGTATGAGAGAATTTTGACTATAATAATACAAGCCGCGTCTGCCCCGTTCAGACGCTTTCAGACGGAAACTCTGCTTACTGTTATTTTGAATTGCTATTCTAGTATACAATAATTTAATTTAACGGGAATTAACGCAATCATTTATAGGTATACGAACCTTTAGATTGCCTGACGTTTCGACCAGGTTACACTGGCCGTGGTCACAGGCTGACTCTCAGGCCTGTGACCACAGCCAGTGTAACCTGGTCGAAACGTCAGGCAATCCAAAGGTATGTATATACTTTTTTTTTGTATATACCTATAAATGATCGCGTTAATTCCCGTTCAATTAAATTATTGTATATTATGGAACGCGAAAGTTTAAAAATTAATATTGCTATTCTAGTGTTACATATATGATTTGGTACCATCCAAGTATGTAATAGACCTTACTATCAAAAAATTGTATAAGAACAGTAAAAACTACACCTGAAGGTCAATTCTCGTAATCGTAACAATCACAAAATTGATATTGGATTATGAATTCACTGAAAATAGGTATTCTGCTCACAAAAAATGCAAACCCCTGTTGGTATGGTTTTAGATTAAGTTCAATATAATCTCAGTTCAGTCTCATAAGGATCGCATTAAATGGTCAAACTTGACATATAAAGAGGGAACAAAATACCTATTATGTGTCGTTCGTACTACAATCATTAATTATTATCTAGTAGTAAGTTGATATACCGTTGTGCACCTTTTCAACTTTCGGTCAATATAACCGATATAATCACATTACCGCATCCAGCATCTGCCCGCAGTCTTTCGCAGATCGTCATCCCACCTGGCCTGAGGGCGTCCTACACTACGTTTGCCGAGACGCGGTCTCCACTCAAGAACACGTTTACCCCAACTGGATGCGGCAAGCTGAAGACAGGGCGCTATAGCGCTCATTAGGGGATACCTATGACCAGCAGTGGACTAGCATAGGTTGATGATGATGAATCACATTACAACATTTTGTTAAGAGAATACCTTTTATGATAAGTATTTGTAAGATCATGATTAGATGGTAACTGAATTTTGATCAAATTTATATTTAGGGAACTAGCTAACCCGACGGACGCGTTTTCCTGCCTTAATTTGTGTGTATTGAGACCCTCAAACTACACTCTTCCTATAAAACTAGGAATTACAAAAGACTGTCAGGTATGTCAAACGCCATACCTTCTTTTTTTTTTTTTTCGTGCGGGAATCCCTTGGGATACCCCCCCGCCGGCCAGCGGGGGCGGTTATGTCGGGCTTGAACCGACTAAAACCGCACGCCGTCTCGGGTCTACAGACGCCGGGGTGTAAGGTTGCCCATAGAGCATATCCCTCGCACCCCAACTGACCCTGGGCCATCTCCTGTTTCGAGATGGCCCCCTCGGGTTTGGGAACCACGGTGTCCCCGTCTTGCCCCGGTTTAAGGGGAGGGGTGCTAGTCGCCCCTCCTGTACAGCCTTCTTCTGCTAAGGTTAAATTATAAAAGACAAGTATGGTCGTTCAGTTTTAAAAAAATTCCAATTTTTCACGCAACTTCCCTAACGTTTTCTTTCATAAGAATCTTTTCCTGACAACAACAAACACAACAAAAAAAGTATTCGAGAAATCGGTCCAGCAGTTTACGCGTGATGACCAAGGCAAATAGGGATTCATTTTTAAATATAGATAGATTAGTGTCACCATATTTGAACGGCCGTTCAAGTATTAGCAACAGATACACAAGATATAAATACAATATCAGCAGTTCGCGAACGTTCGGCGACCGCTCAAACCTGTTGAGGTATTCTAATAAGTCGGCAGCACACGTAACGGTACTTGGGGTGTCAACAAGTAGGAATTTTGTTATCTGTGTAGCGCTTTTGCAATCTTGGGCATACAAAGATTTTGATGTAAGTATAGAAACTGTACGGAACTAATGTTAAGACAAAATGAGTTATGGTTAAAAAGTCGTCCAGGATGGGACTTGAACTTTTTTTTCGTGCGGAAATCCCTTCGGATGACCCCCCCACCGGCCAGCGGGGGCGGTTATGTCGGGCTTGAACCGACTAAAACCGCACGCCGTCTCGGGTCTACAGACGCCGGGGTCGTTTCGAGATGGCCCCCTCGGGTTTGGAAGCCACGGTGTCCCCGTCTTGCCCAGGTTTGGGGGAGGGGCGCTAGTCGCCCCACCGTCCCGGCCTGCTTCTGCTGGGGTGACAGGCGGCCTCACCTGCCACCCCTAGGCCTGCGCTCATGCGGCTCATGGTCCTCCATGAGCGCCGGAGGTCGTTAAGCGACCTCCGGCGCCTGAGTTGCCTGCGACGCGCGGCGAGCATGTTGCGGGCTCGGCGGGCCGGGAGAGTTCTAAATCTCTCCCAGGCGCGCTCCACGGGCGGGCCCACGCGCTCGCGAGGACGGGACTTGAACCTGTGATACTGTGAACACTTTGAAATTTACAAATTGCTCCAATAGGGTGTATATGGGGCCCTACCAATGCCTTTCGGGCCCAAGCCAACCTGAACTGCAGACCGGTATATATAGGTATTATATATATATTTCTTGATTAACGGACGAGGCTCTGCAGGTGCAGCCACTTTCATAAAAGTCAATATAAACTAATCAAGACTGGAATAGTGAACCCCAGGCTCTAAAGTACGGCCTCTAAGTTAAGACGGCCTGTGTGGCATAGCGGTAGTGCATTCGACTGCTACGACAGGGGGCGCGGGTTCGATTCCCGCTCAGTGCAAATATTTGGTCTCGGTGTTTCTATGTATAATATGTATGTAGGTATTTACAAAAAAATATGTATATGAGTATTTTCATCCGCATTCTATAACCCATAACACAAGCTAGTTAAACTATGCTTACTTTGGGTCTAGAAAGCGCTGTGAAGAATGTCTTAGAATATTTAAAAAAAAAAGTGCAAGCTTTGGATGTCACAGGGGCCAGTAAACTACTAGCCCACTAGTAGTAATCGCAGCCCGGCTGTCATCTAAAAAGGATATCGCTAGGAATTTCTATGTTGCCTACGTCTCCAATTTATAATGTCTAGTCGTGGAACCTCAAGATACTTTCGCATTATATAAAATGCGTTAGGAGGTCTGTAGAAAGCTCGGTAACTTTCACCATAGGAAACTTGCTCGGGCTACTTAGAACTTGTTGCCACCTGGGCTTGGGATCGAGTCCTAGACTGTGGGGGTCATAGCTATCTAATTCTAGAGATATGATTTTAGCGCTAATATATTTGAACGCCAGTGTCACATACTCGATTTCAAACGAAATTGTTTAACACAATTTTCATTCTGTCTGGTAAAAATCTTCGTAAACTTCCTTTTTGTGCTCTTTATAAACCACACATTAGCAATGTTTCTAAATGTCCTTGACTAAGCAGCCTAGTGAAATATGCAGTTAATTTATTATGTCTTCATTATCTCGGAGCCCGGGATGCGCCAGAGCATCGTCCGTCAGTCAGGCGCACTGGCTTGCAGGGGTACCGGCTTGCCGGTGAGTTTGGCTTGGAATATCGTTAACAGTATAAATAATAAAATAACATGTAGAATATACTGCTTTAGGGCTGTTTGGCCATGGTCCATCGGAAACTTGTATTCATGACGTTTCGTCGATCACTGCGGTCGACATCTTCAGTGGTTCAGATCCGGACGCCGTCGAGTGCGGCGAACCTTTCTCGGCGGCGACTTCTCTGTGACTGATGTAGAGGCCCGAGTCACTGGCGTAAACAGCCCTTAAGCAGTATATAAGATTTATAATAAAATAACATAAAATAAATTATAGACGGTGGTAGAAATTTGATGACACAAATTTGTCACAAAATTCGGCCGGGTAGGTACCACCGTGCACGATTGCGAAAAACCCTCCATAGTAATCAAATTTCAGTTTGATTACGTTCAGGGGTCAGCAAGTGCATAGCCGGGCAGGGGGATTGTGGTCGCAACACTGGTGGGACCGGTGGGTGTCACGCGGTGCTGCGACGACAATCCTCTTCTGATGAGGCCGTCAAGCTAAGTGCCGCCATTGTTAACATGATACGTGTATGTAATGGTGACCCTCTTTCCTAAGACTTTACCTTCAGCTTACCATCAGGCGAGGTGAAGTCAAATTGACGTGTCCTAAATATACAAAAAAAAAAAAAAAAACAATTATGATTTGTTATCGTCTTCAAATGGTCTATGAACATTCGATGCAATATTTTCATATTATGAGTTCATTAGTAACAGTCTAGTTAGCAAACCATTTGTTGAAAATTTACTTCGAATAGTTTAGACGGTACAAGGTTATATGATGATTATCAAATCAAGGTCACTAGTTGAGGTTATATTACAAGCAACTGTTTAACTTTCAATAGGTGTATATTGCTTACGGCGTGCGGCGGGGCGACTAGCACCCCTCCCCCAAACCGGGGCAAGACGGGGACACCGTGGTTCCCAAACCCGAGGGAGCCATCTCGAAACCGGAGATGGCCCAGGGTCAGTCGGGGTGCGAGGGATATGCTTTATTTACAGTCATGAATATTGCCACGGTAACACAGCAGTAGCCAGTGGTCTCGGAGTATATTATCCTTGGAACTAGTGTGACTACTGTGCAAGAAGTCATAGGTTCAATTTTCTGCAATAGTTCTTCAGCATGATGGGAGTCAGAAAGTGTCTGACAGAAATACACTTTTACACTTACATACACTTTTACAATTGACTGAAATCGGTCACCGAAATGTGGCTGTTATTGCAGGCCTGCCTACATCTTCATGAATATACAGGCTTGAATATATAAAACTATTCCTAGTAGTCGCTTACACTACCGACACTATGTTATTGTAATATAATTTCTGTAAAGTGAATTTTGATGTAGTTCTCAATGGAGCTCTCTTGAAAGGATCTCAATCTGCATACTAAAACTTTACCTTGCAAGGCACTTGTGCCACCGACGGCGATAAACGACTAACAAGTAAAGCTAGCAACAATAACCGAAATATAACTATAGGCAAAAATCTTGACAACGTTATCTAAATGCGCAGAACGAGTTTTTACGTCTCTTCCGGCGCCCCAATCAACCATTCATAGATTATATTAAAGTAATCACGTGCTCAAAGCTCGCGTCATTAGTTGGTCAGTCCATTTGTTGCGTTTTTGGTTGGCCAATTAATGCACATTAGTGAACTTCTTGAAGTTATTTCTTGATTTTTGCCTCAAGGTATACTTACCGCATAGCGAGTTTGTAGCTCCGATAGTTTTGTCGCTGAGCTATGTGAGTGAGCGAGGGTGACGGCCACGGGCACGTACTCGCATACTTCGCGATTATTATCTATGACAGATTTTGTCGTTGTGACAAAACTGGTAGAGAGATTCTCGCTGGAAGTGTGAACAGGCAATGATCCACAATTATGATATGCATTTCTTTAATTCACCGCGATCTGTATCTCCTTTGGGCTAACCATGAATTACTTACTATGAATTCAATATTATACTTTGAATTCAATTGCAGATTGGTTGGGGGATTGTGGTCGCAGCACTAGTGGGACCGGTGGGTGTCACGCGCTGCTGCGACGAAAATCCTCTTCTGATGAGGCCGTCTAGCTGAGTGCCACCATTGTTAACATGGTACGTGTATGTAATGGTGACCCTCTTTCTTGAGACTTTACCTTCAGCTTACCATCAGGCGAGGTGAAATCAAATTGACGTGTCCTAAATATATATTTAAAGACCTAAACTGAATGATTTCGTACTCATACCATGACGTCGTTCAGGCTCACGTTCCAAACGAACCAAACGCGAACGCGTTTCAGTTTAACCATTATAGCAATTACAACAATAAAGGCTTATAGCAATTCCGTTTACAAACTTGTATTAAATTGCTCCGAAACTGGACTGTTTATAAGTCATCATGGTAAGGCCCCTGTACTTAAGCGAGAAAATAGTCGTAAGTTGATCGTTTTCTCGTTGCCGATGCCGGTGGGACAAGTGCTTTATGCAAGAGCTATTTCATGTGCAGAAGGGGTTGGCAGAGGCTACTAGTGTAACTCTCTTAGATCGCGATCTAGATACGAGAACTAAACATTGTATTTTTCAAGTTCTATGGCTTCATTCGCAGAACGATATTGTATTCTGGATACGTTTTAAATTTCAGTTTTCATCATCAACCATCATCATCATCATCTTCGCGTAGTTCCCGGTTGTATCCGAGGCTTTCATCTCAGAGTCCGAAGTCCGCTTACTCCTTCTCCTCCTTTTGGTTTGACTTATACGACTTTTATGGGAGCGACTGCCGTCTGACTCCCCCAACCATTAAAGGAAAGCCGGCGCCAGAGCATCGTCTGTCAATCAACTGATGTACCGGCTTGCAGGAGAGGTTGGCTTGGCCCTAGAGGCCCCATACCCTCTAGTAATGTAATAAAGATATCACATAAATTTAGATTTCCAATATCTGAGTTATATTATAAGTACTTATTTCTATTTTATAAATAGTCATGAATATTTCTGTCTATATTTATCTATCTATACTTCTACACTCATAATAAATCTGCAGCAGGTTGATTCTGTTAGAATTTTTTTTTAGAAAAAACATCATACACCGTTACACATGTACTCCGCATTGCACCAAAAAAGGAGCCAGTTCAGCATAATGGTGCCTGGCGCTGGTTTTCAACTGGCTCCTATGTGGAGTACATCCGACATAAATATATAAGAGTTCTTAAATTTCTAATCTAGATAGTTTGCTACTGAAAACCTCGCTACAAAAACACCAAATAATGTTTTGCTGGCATGAGAGTTGAACCTTCAACCTTACGAAAGATCGCAAACATACTCTAAGTAAAATTTATACAATTATTTTCTAGAAGTATTTAAAGTCAAGTACCTGTAGCGTGAAATTTCTGAAGCACGTTGGGCAATGTTCTAATTGCAGGTTAGGTGATTTGCCAAACCAGCTGCAGCAGTTGTTGTGGGAAGTTGTCAAATACAACAGGATAATTGACTTTCGAGTCAAATGTCAAAACAGTAAGTTCTGCAGAAATAACGAGGTATGACATCATACCGGTAATGTGCCCGGTAGATGGCAATAGGCTCGCCCCCTATTACATTGGGACCTAAACATAACTGGCGAATCGTCAGTGTGTAATACACCTCTGCCTACCCCTTCGAGGATACAGGCGTGAAGTTATGTTATGTTATGACATCATACCTGTTTGTATATTTAAATGGTTCCATGAACGATTTATATTCACAATTGGTTTTCAGTATGAAGCCGGGAAATAAATACTTATGCGAAGTAAAGTAATGCCAGCCAATAGTAAACAAAACCAGTAGGTATTTACTGCGGTCTTTAGGGAAAACTATTGTTAAGGTATTTACAAGTTTAACTTTTGATTTTTTCCAAGCAATATTTGATTAAAATATTTTTTTAATCCAACACAAAGTGAATAAAGTGAAGCTCTTAGTGAATATTTTTCTTTCAAATATAAAATGTTACAACTTCTAACTATTTTTGGTTAAATATTTGTTTTGGCAAAGTTTTTTTATAATTTGGCAAAGTTTCTTATGCGGGAAAGTACCAAAGTTTTGAATACTCTATTCAGTCTATTCTGAACTTGACTGTTAACTAGCTGTTTAATTACAAAGTAAAATAGAATGGAACAAAATTTCGGCTGTAAAAATTGTTTCTAAAGTTCGTTTAAACTTTTAATTTACATGTTCTATCATTTATATTCATCGGAATTTTTGCAATCATAAGTAATATTAGCTGAGACGGATTTCCTATTACACCGACTGAGGATAGTTACTAAGACTGAATGGCCAGATAGATGCGGGGGATGTTTTTAGGGTTCCGTTGCCAAATGGCAAAAAAACGGAACCCTTATAGATTCGTCATGTTAGTCTGTCCGTCCGTCCGTAAGTCACAGCCACTTTTTTCCGAAACTATAAGAACTATGATGTTGAAACTTGGTAAGTAGATGTATTCTGTGAACCGCATTAAGATTTTCACACAAAAATAGAAAAAAAAAAAATGGGGGTTTTTTCATCAAATGGGTGTATCTATGGATAGGTCTTCAAAAATGATATTGAGGTTTCTAATTTGTTTTTTCTAAACTGAATAGTTTGCAAGAGAGATACTTCCAAAGTGGTAAAATGTGTGTCCCCCCTCTGTAATTTCTAAAATAAGAGAATGATAAAACTAAAATAAATATATGATGTACATTACCATGTAAACTTCCTGCCTACTCACCGACTCAGGATAAAACCCGACCCCACCAGGTGAGGCCGCGCTGGCGGCCGATAACCGTCCCCGCTGTCCGGCGGGGGGGTATCCGAAGGGATTTCCGCACGTAAAAAAAACCATGTAAATTTCCACCGAAAATTAGTTTAAACGAGATCTAGTACGTAGTTTTTTTTAATACGTCATAAATCGTAAACCGCAATTTACCTTTCATTCAATCAACTCAAGGATATAAATTAAACAAAAAAAAATTATGTTACTTGCTGCTACGGAACCCTTCATGGGCGAGTCCGACTCGCACTTGGCCGCTTTTTTATTATTCTATATGGCAAAAAAGTAATTATGATGATCAGAGAAGGGGAAGACGACAGTATTTCACAGCTGGGCAAAGTTTAAAATATTTGAATTCACAACGACTATAAAATCACGGCCACGGTTTATATTATTACTGTTTGTAATAACATCGAAGTTACATATTCATCTTCAACTAAATTATTACAAATTTTACAGCCAGATAAATGATGAGTCAACGTCAGTTTGATATCCTAACAGCTGGAATCTGGACTTCATGTTCATATTTTGAGAACATCACTGGTTTATGACTTTACCATGGATATCTGACTCAGAGATATGGCAAGGGCACCAATAGTCTAGTCTAGTTCTAGTCACATATTCTGTATCAAACAAATCGTTTAAAGCTATTTTCATTACGCTTTATGTGATAAAACTTATCACAGATACGCGATAAGTTAAAAATAAGTAACGTTAATACTTGTGGACAGTTTGTGATTTTTGTTGAAATGCCGACGATGTATGAAATGCCGACTAGGTTCCCTTTAAACTTTAGCCGAATCATGTGGTGCGGATACAATTCTATAGTTTAACTGGCTCTGTGGAAATAACCTACAACTGTCCCCAAGTATTGCCCTTGTGATAGATAAATACATCATTATTTTAAATAGACTTAAGGTTAATTTTGTTGATCTTGTAATAAATTATAAAATTATTGCATACAAACATTCTCATTATAGTAATCAACATTTGTGGATATTCGCTTATTAATATTTATGTAGAACAGCCCGCTAACAGACGGACAAACAGCGTAGTCTTAATAACAGGTACGTGCTGATTACCCTACGGGTACAGAGCCTTAAAAAGTTCAAATCGAGAAAAGAAACAATCACGGCATCTAAAAAATTAATAACAAATCAAGTTGAATTTCTCAACACTAGATGGAGCTGTAATAAGTTTGTCTAGTGCATCCAGTACTAACTTAAAATAAACCAAGAGCGCATACTATGATTTATTATTAGGTATAAGTACGTCGACCCGTGTTTGAACAAATTTAACCGCAGCTAAGTAATTAACTATTCACTTAGGTGTACCGAGTGTAATAGAAATTGGATTGTGTTTTAGCGAAGTAATTTAGTTAATGGATCGCTTACCAGCAATTTTAAAGTTACGTTTTAATGTATGAAATATTAGAATATAATTTGAAAATAACATGCCCGCGTACCATTATGTTGTTATTGTAGTTTTAGCTCATTATATGTCTTTGGCCTCACCCAAATACAGTGTGGGTTAGATAAAAAGCAGTCTGTCCCAGCATATCACCTTCTTATTAGTTCTGTGGCAGAGCATGATGACTTGTATGTATAGTAATCCGCTGACTACGCGTAATAAAAATTAGGTTTCAGGAACCAGCAACAAATATATTTTATTTGTTGCTGGTTCCTGGCGCCACTTTTAATCGCTGTCATAGAGATGACATTACAAAAAGGGCGCACTATGCTTATACAGATAGGTGTCAAAATTCATTAAATCATTTCTCCATATAGTTTCTGCGTTTCGTTCTAAAATCGAAATTCGAAATTTATTCCCATCTCACCCAAGAACCGTGACACAATTGTTGTTCTAATAGTACTTCTATTGTAAGTACCTATACGGTACTTACAATAGAAGTCATTGCTCTTGAATTAAATGCTTTTTTTCTTTTAGTTCACTTTAGTATAGGCTTTCAACCTACATGGTTGAAAGCCTCACAAAAGTGATACAATGTTGAACGGTGAAATTCGAAGAGTTCTCGATACGATACATTTCAAAAACATAAGAAATAGGTTACAATGGTATTGAAAAAAAAAAGTTTAAACGTTTAAGTAGAGCGTCCGAAGAAAATCTATCGTGAATCGTGAGTAAGACTTGCTATCGAGCTATAGTAGTCTAATAAAGCATTTCGATACCGTTACTTTGACCGCCAAGTACAGTCCAGAGATGGTATATCAGGATACTTGTTAATGTTATAAGATACTGTTATTAAATAATAATATCGCATAACAGGTTGTCATAATTTAACAAGTATGTTGACCTAATACTGTTACATATTACTGAGTGTTCCAGTAATAGTCAAAATAATAGTAAGGATTATATTTTCGTATGTAACATTTGAGATTGAAAATACAATATTCAAACTATTATTATGCCTCAACCCCGAGGCTCTGGTGCTGGTTTTCCTCTTGGGGTTGGGGGTCAGATGGCAGCCGCTTCTGTAAAATTCAAAATAAACCAAAATGTGGCGGCCCTAGTATACCTAATCTTTTTCACTGGGGATCACACGGTCATCATCCTCACCCTCCGAACCTTTTCCCAACTCATTTGGGGTCGACTTTCAGTCTAACTAAGAAACGGCCGAGCTTCAACATTTACAGTACCCATGACGATATTGAAATTCTGTAGTCAAACAAGATTGTCGGACTTTTTAGGACCCCAAAAACCCGTAACGAATACCAATGTTCGTATGACAAACGGGACCGAAGGCTTAACGTTCTCCGAGGCACACAGGCCGGCCCACACGGAATCATTATGATACCTATTACTGTGATACTAGTTCCATCTCAAGTACAGTCAGACCGTAAAGTAATAACTTACCACGTAACACCACTAGAGAGTTATCACTTTTTGTGTCTTGTATACCGCCAGAGTTTTTGCTCTTATTCTGGTATAACCAGTGAGTAATCATACATTTTAATACATCGATTGAAATGGGACATCTTTTGATATTAAATACGTGATCACCATTGCCGTGTGGGTGAACCAAGGGTGAACATTTAAGAGAAGCCAATGCAAGCTGAACGTATTGACATTTAATTTAGAACATGATAAACAATTTTAAATTAATACTAGTTATGCCTAGCGGCTTCACTCGCCGTTTTGTTTAAAATAATTGATTAAGCCGCGTTATATCTGACTTTTTAAATATTTTATTCGGCTCCTAAGGGTCATAGCGTGAAGCTGTCGTCTTATATTTGTCCGTATTCTAGAAAACATATTACATACTTTCTTTAGTTTCAGTCTAGATGGCGCTGTATGATATATCCCTGAATAGTTAATTATTTACTAGCTATTGCCCGCGTGGGATTCCGATCCCGTTCCCGCAACTCCTAGGAACCTATTCCAGGGATAAAGAGTAGCCTATGTGTTATTCCAGACTAAAATCTATCTTATCTATCCCTATACAAAATTATAGCCAGATTCCTTTAGCTGTTTAAGCGTGATTGAGTAACAAACATTCAAACATCTTCAGAAACTTTTATATTAAAATTTATAATATTAGTAAAAATTGGATAATAGTGGATTACAGCCTCACTAAGAATGTAGAGACGAAAAATCCTTCACACGTTGCCTATAAATTACTTACCAACAAAATACGTCGAATAGTTACTTAATCAGTCAATCATCATTAACACATTTAGCCTTAATTATTTCAAGTAAAAACTCGTTCAATTCCAACATTCCTGTGGATAAAAGATCCTTATTATAAGACTCGTCGGTGACATAAACCTGTCTGTCTGTCTCTTTAGAGTTTATTTACATTGGCAATTCTATGGAATAAGTTATAGTATTAATGGCAACACTGTTGAATTCGTTCGGTATTAGCAGCTGTGACCGGCAAAATTTAGTGATGCCTAATATTTGGACAGAATTGTTTTTAAAAGATTCTTCTCTTTTCATCCTGAATGCATCCGAGACTAACATGGCGGAGTTTGAGGTGGTCCGCTTTCAGACTTTTACTCATTTTAAAGTGACTTATTAGAGACTGTTATCTGACCCAAAGCAGGCGCCAGAGCCCCATCCGATATTAGGAAGAGTGCCGACTTGCAGGTGAGTTAGATCCAAAAGATTTTAGTATGTTGCCATACTCACTATACTGCTAGTTAATATCAACATTGCATATGGGTTCTAGTAAAAAAGTCACCTTAATCTGAATTAGGTATAGTATAAGTCGCACGATACCTATGATAACTTAGATAGGCACTTTTAGTTCAATAGTTTATTACCACATAAGAAGGTAGCATACAAAAGGTGCTTAAATATTGTTAATTAATACATAATTGTCTCTGTATGATGATTACTGTTTCTCAAACTAGGCTATTACCTGTATCTTGGGAGACTCGTTTAGTGTGATTTACATGAATTAGAGGTAAGCGGTATCTTATACCTACCTATACTCCATTTGGTTAGGTACTTAAAAAAAGGTAAACAAGAAAAATGGCGAATTTCAGAGATTGTCAACCTTTAATGACAATGGTATTTTCGTAAACATCCGTTCTATAAGGATAAGTATCTTTGGGCCACGTTTCCTCAACAAACTTGAATATGTTTATTACAGTTTGTTTCTCTGAAGACGGAACAACTCTTGATACGTTTCTTCTTCGGAGATGGAAATGAATGGGATCTAGGACGACTAGTACCAGGTTCAGGATCACCCATTTCCACAGTTAAACCAACAAAACAATTATCAAAACTACTAACAACTATAACAATAAAAACTATAACAATAACAGCACAGAAACACCAAATTTTAACAATTATGGTAACGAACAATTTATGAACTGCGAATAGACGTATGGCGCGATCCAGAAAAAACTGTTTTGAATACCTGTCTTTTTAGTTTCTTTATGGTAGGCTCAGTGCAATACTTTTTAAAATCATTTTAAATAATATAATTATTATGATTTCTCAGCTTAGGAAATAATAATTGCAACTTAATATTAAACAAAGTAGTTATATATAGAAAAATATAAGAGAAGAAATGGATTTTAAGTTCTAAAATGATTTATTTTGGTTTCTTTTTATTTCGGAACGAAAAATGCCCCTATAAAAGAACCGTTTTTACGATTTGTTTACCTTTTTTTAAGTACCTAAACAAACGGAGTATAGTTTATGGCATAAATGGCCAGACATCATAATAACGATACAAAATAGATTGAGTAAATGAACTTACTCCAGAAAATATCGAGAACATCATTAAGCTGTATCAGGTAACACAAAAATAACACTGCAAATTGTTGTCCAATATTGGCTGTGCAGATTTTTTGCTCTCGTCCGACCGCTCGGTCGGTCACAAAAAATTAAAAACCTCATTCTGACTTCAACTTTTTTTACTCTTTAGGTAGTCCGGAGGGAAAAATGGCTCGTTGGTAGGTAGTTAGGAATTGAAATAAACGTTACAAAATATCATCTTGTTTATATGTGGTTAAACAAATTAAAACTGGCGGCCATGTTGGTTTTTGCCGAGGGAAAATAATTAATTTTTGGCGCAGTGAGTCACCGTCGGACGGCGGTTCGTGTCATTCAATAAAGCACATTTATTGACGTCATGGTTTTAAGCTACATTTATGCTTTAAAAGTATGGTATATGTTTGCCACGGTCACCACAGCTACCACGATGAATACCTACGTATAAAAAAAGGGTGCGGAATATATTTTACAAAATGGCAGCTTAAAACGTGGTAGGTTTTTCATAAATCTCTATTCTATTTTAAATCTAGTAGATGCCACTCTAATTTTTCATGAGTATTTCAAGTTATTAAACCCCTCCCACCAAGGAAGAAACAAATAAATTGATATGAAAAAATATGCGTTTGGAATTTTGAGATTTTGTATGTAAATACAAAAATGATAAGTTAAAAATGTATTACATATAAATAAATAGGGTTGTTTTATTTATTAAACTAAGTCAAAGATATTATAGAGTAAAAGGAGAGCGGATTCCGGGCTCAAATTGCAAGCTTTGGATAATGCATTTCGGGTGATGATAATGGTGCTATTCTAGGCTATAATTCATCTCTGTGCCAAATAACATCACACAACTCACAAACTTTCAAATTTATAATATTGTTATGTTAGACGGGTATATGTAGGTCTTTATTAGCATTAGCACTTCAGTATTAAAGTTCGACATAGCCAAGGTCTTTTCCCTTCTAAGTGCATGCTTGCGGGCTCGAGTCATGTTTCGTCAGTTCTGACTAAACTATATCTGGCTATGAACTCATCGTTTTATTTTTTTGTTCACTTGCTTCGTCGCTGCAAATTGCCGACAAATTGGTTATCATTCGGGTCACCAACAGTTCGTTTCTTAAAATAGGACAAATTTATAGTATAATACATAAATATATTTATTTTATAAAAACTGTATAATTGGTTTTACACCCAATATTCTGCACCGAAATCTGCTACCTGAAAGAAATGGAATGAAATAGAAATGTTACCTCTCTGGCTGTATTTACAGACTCTACCGCGGTGAGTATTCCGATAAACTCATTTAACGAATCCCACCATCTCGCTTCTTATCCAGGGACCTATGTGAAATGTATGGGATGGACATTCTTTGTTGACATGTCACGTGTAACAAATAATGTCACTACCATACATTTCGGATTTTTGAAGGTTCGCTTCAAAGCGATTCCACTAGCAGAATGTCACTTTGTCTACAGGCCCAGAACAACACGTGCTGGACTACCGTGTCACGTCATATGGTACAAACAAAACCGTCTCAAACTAAGCCGTTCTTTGTCGCACGATAAACAACTGAAATGCTCCCCCCGCACACGTGTTTTCTTCTTCTTACAATCCCGCATCTTCTGGATTTCAGTCAATTAACGGACTGGTTATTATGTGGGAATAATTATGTGTTATCGATACACCAGATCTCTTTAAAATCACAGACGTAAGACGTCAGTGGTAGTGTAACTAAACGACACGTAAATGGTTAAGGGTTAATAAAAAAAAAACAAATATTTTTAAATTATTGGATTCTTATCGGTCCTTGATAAGTGTGCAACATTTCAAATCAATCGGACGTTTGGAAGAGCTCCAAAATCAAGTTCAATTACATTCAAACATGAACATGAAATGATGGTCTCCCTAATTATTACGTCAAAACGCCGGATATTTATAACCTGTTATTTGAAGTTATTTTGCAACAATTGGTGCATTCACACGTCCATAATTTCACAGTGATTCCCGTGGGTGTTGTTTTATTCATTGTAAACTAGCTATGCCCGCGACTTCATCCGCGTGGACTTAGATCTGGGTATTGTTTTTTTTCCGTATCGTAAAGCAAATAATAAGGCCCATAATATATGCAAAATAAAATAAATAGCAGTTATAATGACAAGTAGTAATTAGTAACTATACTTTTAAAGATATTGAGTGATCGTGCCCGTCTTAAAGGCACAGACAATGCATTCCATAGGCGTATAGCCTGTACTGTGAAAGATATGTCAAGAAATATTGTGGAATGTAATGGTATCTACAGACGTAATGGTAACGAATGGTATTTTCATGGACCTAGAATGTGTGTCACTTAGGAACGCAAAGCGTTCTTAAGGTAGGTGCGAGTACAAGGATGAAATAAGACATTATAAAGGAAGGAAAGAAATAGAATTCGAATTCGAATACAATGTCGAATTTGAAGCCACTTAAGTTTGACACGAAATTCGGATGTATGGTCATATTTGCGTAACCCAAATATACAACTAATGCAGAAGTTTTGAAGACGCTCAAGTTTATTCAGTTGTTCTACAGTTAAATCTAGATAGCTGGCATCGGTGTGGTAGAGAATTGGCAGAAGGAGGAATTAACATACCTTAAATTCATGCTGGACAACTATTCGCTGCAAACTCGATTTTGATTAACCCTATCCAGCCTCCGTTGCCCCATTCACTGAATAGAAATATCTTCATTATTATTACTAATGTTCTAAATGCAATCGTGCCTTTATTTTGTTTGTTGTCCAATCACTTCAATACGGCTGGACCTTACCTATGCGAGTTTGATCTGTAAGCACCGGTATGAACGGATGAAAAATTGCAACGATGCCGCCATCAGTCACTCATAGTCCGCGTCACTGATTGTTTCTCTCGCAGCTATTTATTCAGATTTGTAGTAATCATGGTGAAATGTGCAGTACCCAGGTGTAGAAATGATTCAAAGAAACAAAATAAGAAGAATAATGACATTTCTTTTCATCGATAAGTCCTATTTGCTATTAAAACACAGTTTTTTTTTTGAAAGAGATGAATGCGTGACAGAGTGTAGGATTTGTATAGATGGAGAAAGAGTGGAACAAGTGAATGAGTTCATATATTTGGGAACATTGTTTACGAGAGATGGAAAGCATGAAGAAGATGTTGAAAGGAGAGTGACAGCTGGAAATAGAGTGAATGGGGCACTACACAACTTTATGAGCAGCCGGAAAGTGTCCGAAAAGGCACGACTGGCTGTACATGGAGGAGTATTAGTGCCGACTCTTATGTATGGTAGTGAAAGTTGGGTGTGGCAGAAAAAGCATCAAAGTAGAGTGAATGCAGTAGAAATGCATGCGTAACGAAGTATGTGTTGATTGACTTTGAGAGATAGAGTGAGAAATAGCGTGATAAGAGAGCGATGTGGATTGACAGAAGCTGTAGTGACTGAAGTGAATTGAGAGAGGTATGTTAAGATGGTTCGGTCATGTTGAGAGAATGAATGAAAGAAGACTAACGAAACAGGTGTATGAGGCGAGTGTGGATGGTACCGTCGGAAGGGATTGCACATACCTGGACCAAATCGGGGAAGTGTTAGAAAAGGGGCAGGTCAGGAGTACCCTAAACCGACGAGCATGCATGAAGAATGTTATGAGAGTGAATGAGGCGAGAGAAGTGTGTCAGGATCGTGGCAAATGGAGATCCGTGATCTCTGCCTACCCCTGTGGGAAACAGGCGTGACTTTATGTATGTATGTATGTATTTAATTTATACTGAGTTTGATTATTGTTCTTTAAGTATTTTGATGATGTGAGTGAGATTTGTCCCTATTTGTTTATTACTTGTACAAATACATAATACAACTTATTTCTATAATAAAATTAACCTATTATTAATTAATTTTTAATGTATTGTTTAATAAGCTTTTCTTCAACTTTTTACTATTGCAAGTACATATTTCCTAATGTTGCGGGTTAGTGGGAATGCCATTGAACTTTGGCTAATACTGAACTAATAAAATTATAGCTGTGTTTTGTTGGTCTCCTAAAACTCATTTAACATTTCTGTCATATACCTACATATGTAACATTGACCAAATTTCAATATCTTTTCATTGAAATCCTTCTTATCTTCAACATTATCATCATCATAATACAACTCAGTAAAAAAACTTACTTTCTTCTCGAAATTAAATTGCGTGTCAAAATATTAAAAAAGTCGAAACCCCGCCCCAACGAAAAATCGGTTGACAACATCGAGACATCGTCGGTCATTGCGCATCACTATTCAACTATACATCGACATAACTGTGTATAGAGCGGTATTAAATATCTACTTACACTTTGCATAGTAGACAAAAACTCTTACGCGCGCTCTATAGTTTTAAATGTATACTCTAAGGGCTGGACAGATTTAGCTGAACTTTTGCTCACAGGAGTATAACGAGAATAGAACATGGGCTATTTTATTCCTTTAATATGTGCTTATTGGTTCTGGAAACGGGATTAGTATACCACGCGGGCGGAACAGTGGAGCATGAGTGGGTGAGAGGGTGAATAAGAAGTTACGATAGCCTATCCCAGTTGCACCCATTTTAGAATCCGCTTCCACTATCGTACTCCTCCTGTGTATATTTTGGTTTGTTTTAGCCTTTACGAGAGCGACTGCCGTCTGTAAGAAAACATGATAACGTAGTTTAGTCGGGTGCACAAGGCCCTACCGGGTGTAGAAGGCCCTACCAACATCCTTGAGGCCCAAGTTAACCTCCCCTGCAAGTCGGTGCACCTGCTAAACAAGGGATGAGGCTCTGGCGCAGGCGCACCTCTCAAGTTTGGGAGGTTAGACGGCAGTCTTGAAATAAGCGGGACTTTTTTTAGTGTTCTTTTTTAGTGCTGAAATCCCCTCTGATATCCCCCTCGCTGGCCAGCCCGGTTTCGAGATGGCCCCCTCGGGTTTGGGATCCCCAGTGTCCCCGTCTTGTCCCCGGAAAAAGGGGGGCGTGCAACGCGCCGTCGCCGAAATAAGAGTGCCCAGGGCTCTAAAGTGCAAACTCTGGACGCTTCTGGGAAGTCGCTATGAGGACGCAATTTAGTCGATTTGATTACGGTTCCTAACATAAGTGAAATTCGCGCTTAACTTTAAACATTAACAATAAAATAGATAATAATAATCTTCTCTTATATATAAAAATGAATTGCTGTTCGTTAGTCTCGCTAAAACTCGAGAACGGCTGGACCGATTTGGCTAATTTTGGTCTTGAATTATTTGTGGAGGTGCAGAGAAGGTTTAAAAGGTTTGTCATCGATTAAGGCAGTGCGAAGTCTGCCGGGTCAGCTAGTATGTAAATAAAATATTTGGACTTGGCTCTGCAATTATTGTTCCGATAGTCGTATCGAATCACGGACTGATTGCCAAGAGCCTCGACCTTCATCTAAAGAGGCTCGTGTCAGGCAGTTGGATCAAGGGCTTGATGAAGAAAGTGGTACTCCTCGACACGGCACGTATTGTGAGGAGGTTCCACTCTCTGGAGCCCTAACCACCAGTATCTTGGTCCCTATACCCGATGCCGGTGGGCCACAATTTTTTTTATTTTTAAATACATTTGTTTTTTTTTTATAGAATGTATTTAAAAATATAATTTATATGTATTTTAAATGTAATAAAGGGAATATGTGTTAGACTTAATGACCCAGTACATGTAATTACAGTCTAGCTAGGATATTTAAAAACGTAATTTACGAGAGTAGAGCACGCGAACAAACAGGGCACTAATTAAAATAATTACACTGCAATTTTAACTGACTTCAAAAATGTGAGTACCGCTCAATAATTCAGACTACTTTTTATCTCTACGATCTCTGTGGCGTAGCGGTACAGCTTTCGACTAGCAGTCGAAAGCTCGCTCGTCGAAAGTCAGAGGTCGCGGGTTCGATTCCCGCTCATTGCAAATATGTATATTTACATTGGTCTGGGTGTTTCTATGTATAATAGATAGATTATCCGCATTCTAGAACCCATATGACAAGCTTTGCTTAGTTTGGGTCTAGATGGCGTTGTTTAATACGTCCTAGAATATTTATTTTTATTCAATTTGGCGATTTTTTTCAAATTACGGTCGACGAGAAAACTTGCTGAATACTAAAAAATCACAAAAAAATTGAGGGTTTAAATCGTTAGTAATTACCAACGATTTAATACCAGCCAGCGGGGGCGGTTATATCGGGCTTGAACCGACTAAAACCGCACGCTGTCTAGGGTCTACAGACGCCGGGGTGTTAGGTTACCCATAGAGCATATCCCTCGCACCCCGACTGACCCTGTGCCATTCGCAGTGTCCCCTCTGATAACAGCAGAGGGGTACCTGAAGCGACCACCCCCGTGGGCCTTGAAGGCCCGCCATACCCCGACCCCCTCGTGCAATGGGGTCAGCTAGCCCTAAAAAGGGCCGGTTGGTCAGACTCTTGGCCGTTTACGTTGACGCCAGCTACTCCAGAGCAGCAATCAATGATGCGTCTTCGCCCACGAGGGCAACTGTACCTAAAGAAGAACATAGAATACTATTTATTCAGACCAACAGCCATTTGCCGCGATAAAGAGAGTTTTCGTGCAGGCGGAACCAGGGGCATGTGCAATAATTTCGGCAATATCAATCAGTTGATAGGATCCATTGCACAGGCAAGTTGCCATGCGCGTTTGGTTTTCTATTAAACTATTAATAGCAATACCGTTATTTAAGTTTCTGAAGTCAATTTTCTGTAAAAAATATTTTATGAACACAATTCAATAAATGTGTTCAAACACGCCCATTAAACTTGCGTGTAACTGCATTGGACATGTAATTTTTATTTAATAAATGGATATAAAATAAAAATCATTTAAATAGGTCGACGAACAAAGGACCACCATTATTAGATTGGTGACCTTCACATTTTGGATTTCATGTAGAAAGGTAACCATCAGATGGGGTGTAGTCAACTTAAATAATCATAATCGTCACAGCGTAAGTCCCATCCATTCCATCCAAGTCTGATCCTCTTGATTGATTTGTCTTGGCTTTTATGGGAGCGACTTTCGTCTGACCTGTCCCCCCCCAACCTCGAGAGGAAAGCCTCCGCCAGAACCTCGTCTCTCAATCAGTAGTTGTACCGGTTGCAGATGAAATTAGCTTGGGCCCCGGAGATTTTGGTAGGGCCCCATATGCACCCCCTTTTTATTTTTCGTTATCATATGACGCAATATATATATAATAATTTTGGGATACTTATATATAAATTTAAATAAATAAATATTGTACGACAAAGTACACAACGCCATCTAGACCCAAACTAAGCAGAGCTTGTCATATGGGTTCTAGAATGCGGATAAACATACTTAAATACTTTATTTTTGTAAATAAATACATATTATACATAGAAACACCCAGACCAATGCAAATATACATATTTGCACTGAGCGGGAATCGAACCCGCGACCTTTGGCTTAGCAGTCGAATGCACTACCGCTACGCCACAGAGGTTAATATATGATATATATATATATATATATATATATATATATATATATATATTCGACGTGACTTGATGGCGGCACCGGACACTTCGCTATGTGTTATTTATGCGGCCAGTACTACTCACGCAAAATTTGTCATGTGATCGTCATTTGTCAAAATATGTGTTACTGCTGTTGCCCATGATACATTACAATATATGGGGTAGACTGATGAATGATTTATCATCCTAAGTGTACTAATGGGGGTCGAGAGGAAACTAAAACTTGACTGGAAAATAAAATCTATATAGTTATTATATTATATAATACTATAGTTAGGGGTCCAGTGGACACATTATTTATTGGGGGGTCGAGGGGTCGAGAGTGGACTGAACCCCCTGGTATGTCCTTTGATGTATGTTAAAAAACAAGTGGATGGTGGACAAGTGGTCGTATATGCGTATTTACTATTCGCGCTTTTTTGTTATGCGTCGGGGTGCCCGGCAACGGACAATTGGGGAGGACACCGTGCGGTTTTAGTCGATACACGACATAACCACCCCTGCTGGCCGGCGGGGGGGTATCCGAAGGGATGTCCGCACGTAAAAAAAAAATGCGTGCGAATAGAACGAATGAACTCTCCACACTTTGTCGTATGCGGCCAAATAAGTTGAATAACGCATAGCGAAGTATGTGCTGCCGCCATTAGACTAGGAATTCAGTGCAGGGTGCGACTGAAATAAATTGAGATGAGCGAGCAGGACTCTTACTTGAAAATAAGACATCTTACTACGGTCGCGCGCTTAGCTAAGTGTTTCGGTGATTATTTCTCATTGGTGCATCGGACATGAACCATCTCGCTTCAAAACACTCCTCAGTGTCCATACTATCACCGTAGTAAATTTGGTCAAGATCGCGCGAGTGGTTACGGAGGAGTTCAGCCACCAACAAACGGCTATGCCGCGTATAAGATCTTCGCTCGCTCAGCTCAATAATTAGACAGCGAAGCTTTTGTGCTAAGTGTCTTACGTAGGTTTCTGCGGAGCAATAGACATTGGCAATATTTTTTTTTTGTTTATATTTAGGACACGTCAATTTGACTTCACCTCGCCTGATGGTAAGCTGAAGGTAAAGTCTCAGGAAAGAGGGTCACCATTGCATACACGTACCATGTTAACAATGGTGGCACTTAGCTTGACGGCCTCATCAGAAGAGGATTGTCGGCGCAGCACCGCGTGAAACCCACCGGTCCCACTAGCGCTGCGACCACAATCCCCCTGCCCGGCTATGCACTTGCTGACCCCTGAACACAATCAAACCGAAATTGGATTACTATGGAGGGTTTTTCGCAATCGTGCACGGTGGTACCCACCCGGCCGAATTTTGTGACAAATTTATGTCATCAAATTTCTACCACCAGTAAATTGCGGTGATTCTACTGCAGAAGCCATTAAGTAAACGAAGAAGAAGAAATCTGTCTTAGGACTACCTTGTCTATATTGAGCGCTTAGCCTAAATAATATAAAAAACACCAAATAAATCGTGATATAACATAAAAAATAAAAATTTAAAAAACCCCCTGCGCCATCATTTAACGATTATAGTGGCACGCGTAAAAAGCACTAAATCGAGTAATCATACTCCAATTATATTTGCAGACATTCGGTTATTCTTCCCCACTTTCACCCCCCACAACTTTTAAACGACTCAACGTATTTTCATCAAACATGTCTAAAAACACTCGCCCGTAATTCACCTTTCATACAAAAAAAAACTAAATTGAAATCGCTTCATCCGTTCGCGAGCTTCGGAGCCCCAGACAGACAGACAGACACTTCAAACTTATAACACCCCTCTTTTTGCGTCGGGGGTTAAAATTCCGTTAAAATAGTTTCATTTCGAAGTTCATAAGTATTTTGTATTCGATACAAGAATGCATAATTTAAATGCAAATCATGTCTTGGCCGATTTGGAATTTGCCAGCACGAGCTAGGTAACGTTTTTATACAACCTTGGCAAAAGCTGACCAGACTAGGTAATTACTAATATGTTATGACTATCACTGTAAATTATTACACTATGTTGTAATAAGGTCACAATTGACTAAGTAGGTTTATAGAGTGCTAGCTGTGACTTCGTCTGCGTGGATTAATTCTGGGTTATTTTATTTGGGGAACCCTTCTACTTTTGTAAAATACAAGTCTAATCTATATTACGCCTTAACATCAGCTTACTGTAGCAAAAATCCGGTTGTAATCGGCCCAGCCACTTTGGGGATTACAAGGAACGAACAGACAAAAATACAGACAGACAAAATTTAAAAAAAAATTGTTATGGGGAGGTATCGTATAAACATTCGTTAGCAAATCAAAAAGCTTATATTTAAATATTACAAACAGAAAATTCAACGTTTTTTTATTTGCACAGATAGACTAACTGTTAAGCGCGACTTCGCCCGCGTGGAATACTGCTCCCCTTTCATTATAATGTTTCGTTCTGATTAAGGTACAATAGATAGGGGGTGTGTGTTGGGTAACCTCCTCGAGTGTCGCTCCGATTCCGATTCCGCTGCAGTCCGGGGGGAACGGAATCGGAGCGGCCGGTACACCCTGGGCGGCGGTCAATGGCTTCCTCTTCACCCCTTCATAGGGTTGGCATTGATCGTCGGCCAATACCCAACGTGGCGGGAACACATCACTCTCCGTACTCCTCTGCTTTCAGAGGAGACAGGATGAGCGATGCTGTTAGTGGTGAGACGGCCCAGGGTCAGCCGGGGTGCGAGGGATATGCTCTATGGGTAACCTTACACCCCGGCGTCTGAAGACCCGAGACGGCGTGCGGTTTTAGTCGGTGCAATCCCGACATAACCGCCCCCGCTGGCCGGCGGGGGGGTATCCGAAGGGATTTCCGCACGATAAAAAAAAAAAAAAATGTACAATAGATAGGTATATACATACCTTTGGATTGCCTGACGTTTCAGCCTGTGACCACGGCCAATGTAACCTGGTCGAAACGTCAAGCACTCCAAAGGTATGTATACACCTATCAATGATCGCGTTTATTCCCGTTAAATTATTGTGTATCATGGAACGCGAAAGTTTAAAAATTAGAATTGCAGAAAATAGGTTGTGGGCGAGCGGAACTCAAGCTCCAAAGTGCAAGCGTAGGAGCGATGGATTATAGCTCTGATGGAAATTTGTCTGTGCCAAATTTTATCCAGATTTGTTAAGCCGTTTTTACCTGAAAGAGAACTTCCATCCATCCTCTCAAAACAAAATCCTCACAGTTAGGATTTTGAAGATACTGGAGGCTCTTTTACCAGCAAAAATAACAACATATCTATAACCTGTCCTATTTTTATAAAGACACGTGCCTCTGTGTTCCTTTTATGTAAGCACACATATATTCTTACATACAAGTATTATTAGAAGTCATATAAAAGTAGAAACTTAAATATCAATGAGGAAATGAGGTGGGCCGAAGCACTGACTCGTGTAATGCCAGCTCTACAGTTTGGGCCAACGCACGCTACACTACAGTATATTCAAACTCTTAGCAGAACTACCCTCTTAAGTGTAAATTACCATACATTTATCATCTTACCGTTGTTTCTGGTTGCATCCGAGGCTTTTAGGCGGAGCTGGGGGTCAGATTACTCCTTCTCCTACTTATGGCTAAGTTTATACAGCATTTATAGGAACGACTGCTGTCCAACCTCCAATCATGAGAGGGAAGCCCACGTGAGAGCCTCTTTCGTCAAGACGCAGGTGTCAGGATAAGTGCCTGAAGGCGATGTATTAGTTGCTATAGAATATAGTATTGGGACGCATGGCCTTTCAAGGCGCATTCAAACTTGATCGATCGCTGTGGATAGGTACTTACTGCGCGGGTTTCGTTGAGGTTTTTAGTATGAAGAGCAATAGTTGGTGCCACAATAGTATTATTACAAACCTACTCGGTTTTCTCTACTGCGTACGGTAGTTAATGCCGTTTAGGTTTAAATATGCGTTAAGCTTCGAATTGTTAATATTTCTTTCACCTGTCGTTGACTTGAGCTTTTGCAAGGACAATTAATAATTTTATTCGCTGTGGTTTTATTTCATAAAAAAACTAACTTAATCCTAAACAACAGGTGTACCGGCTTGCAGTGAAGATGGGCTTGGCCCAAGAAGCGTATGCGTGTGTAAATTAATTAGGCCAATGTGTGCAGCGGGCTTTAGTCCAACTAAACACGTGAGAGGACGGCAAGGAGGGATTAAGGTCGTTCGTTGTCCTGCGTAGGCATAGCTTACAACCTTCGAGCTATCCTGTGAAGGCTATCTACATGCATACATATTACTCACGCCTTTTCCCTCTGTGGTAGGCAGAGCCAACAGCCCGCCATTTGCTTTCCTTACACACTTCACGAACTTCCTCTACTGTCATTAAACCTTTTATGCAACCGCACCGGCGATCTGGGACTAAAAATAAAAAATTACGGCTTATTTGGCCGAAACAAGTACCTTTTTTTTCTGTGGAAATCCCTTCGGATACCCCTCCCCCCCCCGCCGGCCAGCGGGGGCGGTTATGTCGGGCTTGAACCGACTAAAACCGCACGCCATCTCGGGTCTTAAGACGCCGGGGTGTAAGGTTGCCCATAGAGCATATCCGTCGCACCCTGACTGACCCTTTGCCATCTCCAGTTTCGAGATGGCCCCGGTTTGGGGGAGGGGCGCTAGTCGCCCCACCGTCCCGGCCTGCTTCTGCTGGGGTGACAGGCGGCCTACCTAATTGGTTCAATGCGAAATCCTATATTATCACTAGCTGATGCCCTCGGCTAGTTTTTATATAATTACAAAACGTGACTAATGGACTGACAGATCTACGCCCAGGCTCAACTACAGATCTTGGACTTTTAAGGATCTTAACCTGATGATGTAAGTCGATGTTCTCATCTCGTACTGTACTAATATTTTTTGCGCTTGCCACCCACACATAAAAAAGTTAAAATTAACTAATCACTTACTCTCTGACTACCTCAGTAAGGGTGAGCGCAGATTAGAGACAATACTGTCTAAGTTCTAACTTATCGCCGTGGAGATCTTGTAGGTGCCTTTTTTTTTCATGCGGAAATCTCTTCTGATACCCTCCCCCCTCCCCGCCAGCCAGTGGGGTCGGTTATGTCGGGCTTGAACTGACTAAAACCGCACGCCGTGTCGGGTATACAGACGTCGGGGTGTAAGGTTACCCATAGAGCATATCCCTCGCACTCCGACTGACCCTGGGCCATCTCCGGTTTCGAGATGGCCCCCTCGGGTTTCGGAACCACGGTGTCCCCGTCTTGCCCCGGTTTGGGGGAGGGGCGCTAATTACCCCACCGTCCCGGCCTGCTTCTGCTGGGGTGACAGGTGGCATGGAGGACAGAGGTCGTTAAGCGACCTCGGGCGCCTGAGTCGCCTGCGACGCGCGGCGAGCATGTTGCAGGCTCGGCGGGCTGGGAGAGTTCTAAATCTCTCCCGGGCGCGCGCAGCCATCCTAGCATTACACGCCCGCAGAAGGAGAAGGTGGATCTTGTAGGTACCTATTTGACAGCTGTTATGAAACAGTTTTATTCAAAGCGTGCGCACTTCCATATTTTTCTGTAGAGCAACTGTCTTGTCTCTAATGAGCGCTCAGCCTAACACTGCGATAGCAAGTACGACAAGTATTGTGCTGGTTATCCCGGGTTCGATTACTGGTTCGTGCAGTATTATCAGGTTTTTCTGCTATGGAGTGTGAAAAACTACCCGGTTAACGTCAAGAGGATCGTTCCCTATTATGAGGGACTAAAAATGTAGTAACTGAAATGTAGGTATTAATACACCTCTGCCCTTTGATTCTCAAAGGGGTATGAAGGGGTGTATCACATGTCATAACATAACATAGCAAAACATAACTTCACGCCTGTATTCCCGAAGGGGTAGGCAGAGGTGTATTACACACCCACGTTTCGCCAGTTATGTTACGGTCTATTATCATTTATTAATGCAAACATAACTGCGAAATGTCAGAGGTGTGTGCCCGGGGCGACTGGGGATCGAACTCGAAACCTCGTCTCAGCAGTCCGTTACGTACGCCACTGGGATCTCACCGCTTATCACATGTCATATGCAGTAATTGTTGGTTCCATGTAAAAGTGAGTTAGCCTACCACCATCTATTGGGAATTTCACCAAATTATGTACCGTTACTTAAAATCTGCTAATACAAAATATAATCAATAGGGTCAGTCGGGGTGCGAGGGATATGCTCTATGGGCAACCTTAAACCCCGACGTCTGTAGACCCGAGACGGCGTGCGGTTTTAGTCGGTTCAAGCCCGACATAACCGCCCCCGCTGGCCGGCGGGGGGGTATCCGAAGGGATTTCCGCACGAAAAAAAAAAATTATAAATGCAGAGGAAACACGTGAAGTGTGTAACGACAGATGCAGGTGGCGGGCTGTTCTCTCTGCCTACTACGAAGGGAGAAGGGCGTGAGTATCGTGGGTTTAATTTCATGCAGATATTTATTCCATAATTATACCTATACCATGAGTCAACAGAAATCGTAGGTTTCATAATATACTCTTATCTTGGGTAACAGACTTTATCAAACCAAACTATCAACTGAATACTTTGTTCTGTAAATTGTGTTAATGAGAATGTAAGTTTTTAAATAAATTTATTATTATTGAATAAAACTATTTTTAATGGATCCTATCGCGATTTATTTGATGTTATTTTATATTTTACATTGATCCCGACGTTTCGGTTGCTTTTCAGCAGCCATGGTCACGGGGAGACTAAAGATGGTTGGTGTCTTGTAGTTTGAAGCGCAAGTTAAAAAAAAAGGTAGGAATCGATTTTCTTTGGCGAGTATCTGTGGTTTATCAAATCTTATGTATTGTTTGGTCCCCTGTTGCACGTGTTCACATACAGTAGAATCCGTTAAAAATAGTTTTATTCGCAATAGTAAACATTCGCAATAGAAAATAGTAGACATTCGCGTAAGCTTCCGACAATTATTAACAACTAGCTATTTTTTCAAATATCTTCAATGTACAGACACAACTAATTTAAAATTTTAATAGTGTAGATAGATAGATATAGAATTATGAAATAAATAAAGTAGAAGCAAAAGGCCTATGGCAGGATCGTAGCAAGACTAATAAATTAAAACATGATGGTCTCCGCCTATCCCCATGAGAAAGAGGCGTGACTGTATGTTTGTATATTATGTAATTATTATTACAGCTAATATTTTTACCCATGGGTTCAAAGTAGAGCCTATAAGAAAGGAGACCCTTCTGCAAATTTACTTAGTACTAATACAGCCATCTATCGTTTAATAGCTAAACTAACTAGTTCACCTACATCTATGATTGAGTAGCAGAAGCTATAGTGTCCAATGAATCGGCTAGATGGCACTGGCGGTAGCTTATTAATTGTAACAGGAATAATTGTCTGCAAACACGCAATTTTTGAATCTGTCCGCTTATAATGGGGATATGCAGGCATAACTTCTTTATTTTTAGGTAGATTTCGATGAAATCGATCTACCTATTGGTTTCTTGACTACTGTCGAATTTAAAAAAAATTTCTTCATAGGAGGTCTAGTTATGACCCCCTGAGTCCGAAATGACCACTGGTCAAAAAGTTTATATATATATATATATGTATGTATGGTTCCACTTCCCAAAATTTGCGGCACTCTCACGGTCGCATTTTTGCCCCGATCGCTTTCAAACTGCGGTCAAAAATTGCTTGGGTGTAAACTTAGTTTAAGTTCGTGAACGGGTGGAATCCGGCCTAAGGGGACGGTAGGGCCTGACTTTTTGTGAAATCAGTTTTTCCTCAAAATTTCACGTTCCATGAAAGATATTCGAACCGTTCTAATTTTATCCCATAGTATACATGAATACCAACAACTTTTAATTATAAACCTATAAGATTAAAACTTTAACTAAAAGTGGAGGGGGGAAAAACCAAAATTTTTCGGGAAAAAAATCATAACTTCTAACCGGTGAACATTCTTGCTGTAAAAAACATTTTTAATCGATAGGCCATTTTTAAGTCTAAAATAAATGTCTGAAAAGTTTTTCGTTAAAAGTTACCGTTTTCGAGAAAAAAAAAATAAACTGTTTAAAGTCCGTAATTCTCTATATAAAATAATATTAATTGCTTCACGAAATCTACCTGTGCGTTCCCCCTGCGGGAACGGATTTTTTGCTTTCGCGAATAGTCTTGTGAGTAAAAACTAAAGGCAAATATTGTCAAAGAGTGGTAGGAACCTACTTGACTGTCACCCGAGGGGGCCATCTCAAAGCCATAGATGGCTCTGGGTCAGCCGGGTTGCAAGAGAATTACCTTTTTGATTCACCTTACATAAAAAATAAACATCTAAAAAAGGTAGATTGACTGTCAAGTCAAATCAGTTTATTTTGACTGAACGTGAATCAAAATTTTAACCAGTAATATTTTACTAGTAATATTGGTAATAAATATAGAACTATATACAATTAGGTTTAACGTGATTCAATAGGGCAATCCCCGCATTCCGGCTAACCCTAGGCCATCTGCGGCTTAGAGATGGCACCTTCAGATGTGGGAACCATGGTATCCCCATCTTACCCCGAAAATGGAGGGTGCTGGTCGCCCCACCACTCCGGCCTACTTCTGCTGGGGATACCGGAGGTCGATGAGCACCTCCCACACCCACCGAGCACTCTGCCAGTGTGTGCATCCCAGAGTCCTCTCTCGCGTCACCGTGATAGCAATCAAGACGTTGGCTCCTTCCTGATCCGAAGCAGGTGGCAACGAAACTCCTCTTGCCGGAGAAAACCTCCGTCAGTCGGTACGAGAGGCTTCCGTGTCGCCTCTCAAGCCAATCCTCTAGTACAGATCTTACCGCCTCTATAACGGCGTGCCCTTTTTTTTTTTTTTTTTTTCGTGCGGAAATCCCTTCGGATACCCCCCCGCGTGCCAGCGGGGGCGGTTATGTCGGGCTTGAACCGACTAAAACCGCACGCCGTCTCGGGTCTACAGACGCCGGGGTGTAAGGTTGCCCATAGAGCATATCCCTAGCACCCCGACTGACCCTGGGCCATCTCCGGTTTCGAGATGGCCCCCTCGGGTTTGGGAACCACGGTGTCCCCGTCTTGCCCCGGTTTGGGGGAGGGGCGCTAGTCGCCCCACCGTCCCGGCCTGCTTCTGCTGGGGTGACAGGTGGCCTCACCCGCCAACCCCAGCCCTGCGCTCATGGAGGACGGAGGTCGTTAAGCGACCTCCGGCGCCTGAGTCGCCTGCGACGCGCGGCGAGCAAGTTGCGGGCTCGGCGGTCCGGGAGAGTTCTAAATCTCTCCCGGGCGCGCTCCGCCATCTCCTTAGAGGGAGCAGGAGGTGGCGGCCGAGCGAGAGGACTCCCACCCCGATGGCTGCCAGGAGGTCACGCCTCGGCGCCTCCCACGCCGGGCAGTCCGCCAGCGTGTGCAGCTCTGAGTCCTCGCTCGCGTCGCAGTGATGACACTCAGGCGTTGGCTCCTTCCTGATCCGATGCAGATGGTCCCCGAAGCACCCCTTCCCGGAGACCACCTGCGTCAGTCGGTGCGAGAGGCTTCCGTGTCGCCTCTCCAGCCAATCCTCCATGAATAGGCCCCGCCTGCTATGAAACCTATTTCGGTCTTTTCAACTTACATCAGTTGGGTTTTTGGTATTTTAAATATTAATTTTTTGTTGTAACGTTATATCACTCTCATCAATGCTACCGACAATTTATCTCCACATTATCACTATGCAAATATTTATCACTTAGCCTACTAACCGTAGAAAAATGCAAAATTTGTGTAGACTTACGCGATAGGTGGGACCGAGCGATGACCGTGTTTAGTCGAATTTGCGATGTCGGGTGTAATATTGCATACAAAAAACGTAGAATTTATGTTTAATTGGGAATAAAACGTTTAATAAAATATAAGACAATTATACAATTTACATAGTTCTGGATTTTAAACATACACGAAGTTATTTTGATGTAGAAGGTCAACAGAAAAGTTTAATTTTTCTATTCCCTTGATATTTGTAACCCCTCTTCCAATCCAATTAGGCTTCGGTTAAATTTGCAATAATTATTTGGTTTTCCAATTCAACTGGGTCAAAAAATCGCGTAAATAAATCTCGGTATTCGCATAACACGGGGTAGTTCAACTCGGGGTATTGCTGTATTTATCATTATCCGTATAAGTCAATCACTAATTTCAGTTATATCCAAGCTTGCAATTTGCTTGGTCTGTTCTCTAACTTTGCCCCAATTTCGTTTATTTTAGCTTTTACCAGAGCTACTGACATCTGACCCCCAACCCCTAAAGGAGATCTTACGCTAGAGCCTCGTCCGTTATTCAACAGGTGTAGGTATATTGACTTGGGGCCCCGGAGAATTTGGTAGAACCCAATACATCCATGTTTATCTGCATTGTATATACTCTAGAATTCATTTTACAAGCTATAGACTTAGTTTGGGTCTAGTCTAGATGTGTACGTACAATTTTTATAATGAGGGGAGCGAGGGGCTCTTGGCTAAATGGTAACCGAGTCGGTAAGCATATTTCAAGGTTAAGTAATGCTAGCCCGGTCAATCTTAGGATGGGTGACCATTCTTAACACAGAGAGATTCCTCCGTGTCTCGGAGAGCACTATAAGCCGTCGTTCCCGGTTACTATACGAACAACTGTCGCATTCGGTAGTCGGACTATTAGGTAATGTGTGCTACATAACTTCGATATGTCATATGGCTATGGGTTTACTGCTCTAAGACCCAGACCTCGGAGCTCGGTTCTCGAAACTATCGAAGTAACTTCGGTCGACTGGAATAAAGATTAACGCGACTCGCTGCTGAACGAGCGTAGGCCTCATTCAAACCATTTTATCGAGACGAAAATCTGAGGGCTAATTCTCGTAAAAAAAAGATGTTAAAGATCCAGTGTCGTTCTCCCAAATGTCCAAAAAGGTGTATAACAAAATTTTCAATATTATCAACATAATTTTGTAACGAATGCACCTTTTCCTTTCATAAAAGGTATAATTATGATGGATTTAACAACCCGCCAACAATTTTTTTTCATGAAAACACGATAATAGAGGTCTTATTCCAAAAGCTTGAAAGGCTATCATTTTTTAATATGTTGGTTTATAATAGTTAATTTTTAATAGAAATATATTGTACCTAAACATGACTTAGACGAAAACCTCCTTGATGTCTGATTCAGTCCTGAACATATTTTATGGTCCCGACCGAAAGAAAGAAATCTGGTCGCGACCAAAAGAAAGAAATCATAAAATGACACTTTTTTCGTTCGTGTTTCGTGCGGGCCTGCATATATTCATGGCAGGCCTTCTAGGAAGAAAAGGATGACTGATTTTGATTCTTAGCTGTTATTTATTAGATAAATTAACAACTGTACATAAATTAGAATTTCGTTAGTAGTAAATAAAAAATAGTGGCAAATTTTTAGAAGATTCCGTATTCATGCAGAACGATGGGAATGGAACCATATCTCGTTTCGAACTACGACAACGCCATCTAGTCGAGCACATGTGAAATAAATTCTACAACGCGCAGCGAAGGCTGCGGATACGAGTTGGGAATCGTACATTCCTCCGAGTGATACAAAGCGCTTACTTAAACTATAGGGGTAATTTATTTTTTAGGTATTAGTAGTAGGGGTATTAATGGCCGACTAGCCGTCCTTACAGAAGCAGGCCGTGGCGGAGGCGTGTCGTGTGTGCCCTACACACGCCTGCCAACTCACCGAAGCGGGATAAAACCCGACCCCACCAGCGGCAACGGACACTTGGGAAGAACACCGTGCGGTTTTAGTCGATACACGACATAACCACTCCCGCTGGCCGGCGGGGGGGCATCCGAAGGGATTTCCGCAGGTAAAAAAAGGGGGTAATTTATTAGTAGGTATAGTATAAAATAGAAATAGAATAGAAATAGAATAGAAATAGAATAGAAATAGAATAGAAATAGAATAGAAATAGAATAGAAATAGAATAGAAATAGAATAGAAATAGAATAGAAATAGAATAGAAATAGAATAGAAATAGAATAGAAATAGAATAGAAATAGAATAGAAATAGAATAGAAATAGAATAGAAATAGAATAGAAATAGAATAGAAATAGAATAGAAATAGAATAGAAATAGAATAGAAATAGAATAGAAATAGAATAGAAATAGAATAGAAATAGAATAGAAATAGAATAGAAATAGAATAGAAATAGAATAGAAATAGAATAGAAATAGAATAGAAATAGAATAGAAATAGAATAGAAATAGAATAGAAATAGAATAGAAATAGAATAGAAATAGAATAGAAATAGAATAGAAATAGAATAGAAATAGAATAGAAATAGAATAGAAATAGAATAGAAATAGAATAGAAATAGAATAGAAATAGAATAGAAATAGAATAGGAATAGAATAGAAATAGGCCTGTAGACAAAGTCACATTATACTAGTGGAATCGCTTCGAAGCGAACCTTCAATTGTTCAATATGTATGGGAGTGATACACGTGACATGTCGACAAATATTGTCTCTCCCATACATTTCGGTCTTTTGAAGGTTCGCTTCGTTGTTTATCTTATGGATAAAATCTGAACGATTCGATTCAAAAATTTTAATCGATCTTCATAAAAGGTATCTCTAGTTCAGCTATTTAGTAGTCACAAGGTATCACAGAGAAAGCCATACCTACATACATACAGGTCAAACACATAACCCTCCTTTTCTGGATTCATCGCAACCGGGTAATAAAACCCCTCGTCCAGAATAGAAATAGAATAGAAGGAGAATCGAAATAGAATATAAATAGAATAGAAATAGAATAGAAATAGAATAGAAATAGAATCGAAATAGAATAGAAATAGAATAGAAATAGAATAGAAATAGAATAGAAATAGAATAGAAATAGAATAGAAATAGAATAGAAATAGAAAGAAATAGAATAGAAATAGAGAGTAGAGATAGAATAGAGATAGAATAGAAATAGAGAGTAGTAGAAATAAAAAATGGATCCGGTCCGTCAAGACTTTTTTCACAGGAAACAAAACATAACATAACTTCACGCCTGTATCCCCGAAGGGGTAGGCAGAGGTGTATTACACACCCATTCACAGGAAAATGTATAGGTATCAAGTTGGTAATCCGAAAAATTTATAATTACGTCACAAAAAGTGAGATGGCAAACTTATTTATTCATTGACAATAAATTTTTGCCCATTGCAGTCCACTGCTGGAGATATGCCTCTTCTAATGTGCGTCTTGTCACCCGAGCCTTCCCCATTCAGTCTATCTCTACTACCTTTTTCAGGTGGTCAGTTCAACCGAAGGGTCTCCACTCTACACGCTTGCGGCCTTCACCGGTCCTTTACTAGGCAGCCCATTGACACTTATCATATAACCTTTTGTTTATCTTATGAATAAAATCTGAACGATTCGATTCAAAAAATTTAATCGATCTTCTTAAAAGGTATCGCTAGTTCAGCCATTTAGTAGTCACAAGGTATCACAGAGACAGCCATACCTACATACATACAGGTCAAACACATAACCCTCCTTTTCTGGATTCAACGCAATCGGGTAATAAAACCCCTCGTCATTCAAACATTAAAACGCACACATCGATACACTAACAAACACATTCTCATAACACAATAAGTATGTGGCTAATCAAATTGAATGCAACTTTCTCCCGGCTTTCAATCAGCCCGTACATGTACGTATGATCATAGCGGCGTACATCAAAGAGACGTCGCACGAATAAAAGTTTTATTTTAATACGGACGTAACGAATCATGTCACATGAGTAGGGACACCATAATATGTGTGAGAAACAGGATAGGTGTTTGGGGAAATGGAGTGTGATGTTGTGTGAGAATTTTCGTAGCGCGACACAGTTTTATAATGTACAAATTCGATGAGAAAGTCTATTAATATTCGGAGAGTTCGTTATTCGTTTACAGCGCACTATTAGTCCAGCCCACCGCGGCCAACGCCATGCGTGTGTGAAATTTAATATCAAATTTGTATATTACGGAACTGTACTACTGAATTAACAGAGCTAGCTCGTATGATTTTCTATATACTTGAAAAGAAACTAGAACGAACAGTACGGCATCAATTCTGTATTCATTCAAAAGTTCAAATTCATGGTAATAAAGCAGCTATGTAGATCTTGACTTAAATTCAAGTTTCATTACATTCAAGTTACATCTTATCAAAAGTTTCAGATCTATTTTGTCACGTAGTCGCAAATTAAAATACTACGATAAAATTAAGTTGTTCGCAGTAAAAATTAGTACTGTAAGATACGCCAAGAAATGTCACACCAAGGAGTCTTAAAATATTCTCGAAAATGTGTTAATTTTAATCGAATTAATTATTTAATACATGTTGGAGAACATTTTTTAATAGCGGCGATAGCCCAGTGGCATACGTAACGGACTGCTGAGACGAGGTCTCGAGTTCGAGCCCCAGTTGCCCGGGCACACACCTCTAACTTTTCGTAGTTATGTGTGCATTAATAAATGATAATTATCGCTCGCTTCATAATGTGCCCTGAACATAACTGGCGAATCGTGGGTGTGTAATACACCTCTGCCTACCCCTTCGGGGATACAGGCGTGAAGTTATGTTAAGTTATGTGTGAACATTTTTACCTCTAGAATGATTCTATGTGTCCTCTTATAATAACAAATAATTACGTGTTTGACGGAGCACCACTTGAAATCGTTGATTTTCGCCGATGTTAATTATTAATTTTTTGCTGCGTTTGTAATTGTCCGGACAAGTTTTGTATGAGAGAACATGAGACTCAAAAGGTGAAACTTCAGATGGTTCTAAAGAAAAATAACTTGAAGTCGTTCTGTCTGAGGACAAAGTATGTGATTAAATAATATTTAATTGAAAAAATATTATTGTGACGGACATATAGGTCGTCTTCTAAGATATTTAATTGGGATATTAATCAAAACAGTTTTGAAGTGAATGAAAATTTTGAATCGATCTTTCCACGCAATATTAAACTCGTGGTCACCGCATGGCGTTCGCACTTACATGCGCCGGTCGTAAATGAAAATGCATTGTTACATCACGTCACTGTTATGATTGGGCTCAAAATATGCAGTCATGCTCTAGAAAATACTGCACCATCCATTTCTGACTCAGTGACCTTGGCTACATAGTACACATTTCTTCACGGTAACCTAATTTCAGATGTGGTTTTCCAAACTGTGCGATGAATTATTTGAGCTTTGTTCTTAAGCTAGCTATTACCCACGTGATATATGGATCCCGTTCCCGCAACTGGTTGCTGTAAGTAGTCCCGGGTCAAATAGTTACTTTTAGGGTTCCCTACCTCAATAGATTAAAAAAGGAACCCTTATAAGAGTCATCTTATAAGAGTTCTTTTTTTAATCTTGTCCGTCTGTATATCTGTCTGTCTTTCTGTCCGTGTGTCACCACCAATTTTCTCAGGATGTTCTTTCTTTCTTTCGATTTTTACGAAAACTTGTTAGTACTAAAATTTACCATAAATAAGTTGTTTTTTTTTTGCGGAATTTTCCCTTATGCTGTAAGACCTTTTTTTCTTTTTTTTAACGTGCGGAAACCTCTAACGTTAGCCAACAGTGAGATGAGTATGTCGGACTTGAACCAACTAAAACCGCTCGGTGTCTTTTGCGTCACTCATGTGGGGGTACGGAGAATCTGGTGTGCCTAGAAAGGATTTTTTTTGTTTAGTGCGGAAGTCCCAACAGATACCCTCTGCCGGCGCTAGGAGTATAATATAATACATAGGTAAAGTGAGGCGGGTTCTGAGTGTAGTTAAAAGCATACCTTTACCAGTTACCTTTATCAGTCTTCCAGTCTTCCATAACTTTGATAATTCTCGTCCTCCTAGCGATGGCCGGTAGCGTTCAGTGTTCTACCGCCTATATAATGGTGTGTGTTCAGAAAAATTGTTTGATATGCTGCCCATGGCCACATTCTATCATCGCACCGCTCGCCACTGAGAGGTAATTCATCCTCACGCGTTGCGAACGGCAACGGTACGCACAGAAAAGATATGAAAGAAACTTCATTTCGCTCAAACTGTGGAATGATCTCCCTGCTGCGACTACAATATGGGGTTCTTCAAGAAGGCATTAGAAGGTTTCTACAGGGTCGGCTGCGCGAGTGTAGCGCCCCTGGTGATGCACACGTCCATAGGCCTCGGTAACCGCTTTGCATCAGGTGGGTCGAGTGCTTGTCTGCCATCTAGTGTACGTTCTGGAGCTCGAGGTCCGCTGATTATTTTTGATTGCTATGTTAACTTTTACAAGAGCAACTGCCGTCTGACTTCCCAACCCTGAGAGGGAAGACTTCGCCAGAGCCTCAACTGTGCACCAACTAGCATGTGAGGTAGACTTGGGCCCTGAAGATGTTGGTGGAGTGTACACCCATCATTCGATATCGTATCGGAATCGTGCCATATAATTAAATAACCAAGGTATAGTCATTTAATGTAGGTATTACCAGAAATGTAGTCAGTGTGGTTATTCTAGACCTAATTGAGTACATTCTTATAGTACACTAGCTGTTGCCCGCGACTTCGTACGCGTCAAGTTCGGAATAGATCAAGGTATGTTTATTTCTGCAGTCTCGATAGTAACACGTAATTAATAAGTTATTTTGTTTAACGGGCCGGTGATGAGGTGAGGTGAGGTGATGCGGTGCACTCGTCTTACATTGACAATTCTTTCGAAATAGAGAAATATCTAACATCGAAATCAATTCTACCCGATTCCTTAATGTAATAAGCGTGATGATATTCATTATGAAATGTTTATGCGTCTATGCGTAACGTGGGTAACTCTGTAGAGTTCCGATATTTTACATTTTACTGCTTATTACGTTTCAGGTCCATATCTGAGTTCTGCTGAACTACAAAATTTCGTACCTTGTATCAATAAGTTAAATTTTTAATCAATAAGTTATAATAAAGTTGTCATCAATAATAGTTAAGACCGATTTCGCTCTACTAATAGCGTGATGATAATTATATAGCGCAGTCTATGACCATGCCCTAGAAGAATGTTCGTGCAAAATTTCAGCCAAATCTGTTCAGCAGTTTTCAAGTGATGCTCGGACATCGATAATTATAAACAGACAAACATACAAACCGACAAACAGACAAAAATTATAAAAATCACTTTTCGGCATCGGTATCTCTCCAAAAACACACATCAATTATTTTTATGGAAAAATATTAAATGTACAGTTTTCACCTCGTTACGTTTTTATTATATGTATAGAAATAAGTTATTCAACTAGTTTATTAAATAAAGAAATAGTCTGTGGCATCGTGACTCCTGAACGGATGAACCGATTTTAGGTAGATTTCGATGGCATTTCGGGGTGCGAGGGATATTCGGGGTGCGAGGGATATGCTCTATGGGCAACCTTACACCCCGGCGTCTGTAGACCCGAGACGGCGTGCGGTTTTAGTCGGTTCAAGCCCGACATAACCGCCCCCGCTGGCACGCGGGGGGGTATCCGAAGGGATTTCCGCACGATAAAAAAAAAAAAAAGGTAGATTTCGATGAAATCGATCTACCTTTTTTTTTTTTTTTTTTTTTTTTTTTTCGTGCGGAAATCCCTTCGGATACCCCCCCGCGTGCCAGCGGGGGCGGTTATGTCGGGCTTGAACCGACTAAAACCGCACGCCGTCTCGGGTCTACAGACGCCGGGTTGATTGGTTTCTTGACTACTGTCGAATTTAAAAAAAAAATCTTCATAGGAGGTCTAGTTGTGACCCCCTGAGTCCGAAATGACCACTGGTCAAAAAGTTTATATTTATATATATATATGTATGTATGGTTTCACTTCCCAAAATTTGCGGCACTCTCACGGTCGCATTTTTACCCCAATCGCTTTCCAACTGCGGTCAAAAATTGCTTGGGTGTAAACTTAGTTTAAGTTCGTGAACGGGTGGAATCCGGCCTAAGGGGACGGTAGGACCTCACTTTTTGTGAAATCAGTTTTTCCTCAAAATTTCACGTTCCATGAAAGATATTCGAACCGTTCTAATTTTATCCCATAGTATACATGAATACCAACTACATTTAATTATAAACCTAGAAGATTAAAACTTTAACTAAAAGTGGAGGGGGGAAATTTTTCGGGAAAAAAATCATAACTTCTAACCGGTGAACATTCTTGCCGTCGGAAACATTTTTAATCGATAGGCCATTTTTAAGTCTAAAATAAATGTCAGAAAAGTTATTCGCTAAAAGTTACCGTTTTCGAGAAAAAAAAAATAAACATGTTAAAAATGCGCTCGGCTCGGCGTGGGTCATAGAAGAAGCATCGGTCATAGAGGGGCAAAAAAAAAATATTTCTAACCGATAGGTTATTTTTTGCTCTAAAATAAATGTACGAAACGTTTTTTGCTCAAATTTACCGTTTTCAAGAAAAAGAAAAAAAATTGTGCGGTACGGAAATCTTCACGAAATATTGTTTAAAGTCTGTAGTTCTCTATATAAAATAATATTAATTGCTTCACGAAATCTACCTGTGCGTTCCCTCTGCGGGAACGGATTTTTTCCATTTTTATTTATTTTTAATCATCCACTTTACCACTAATAGTTAATTATTTGACAATAATATTAGTATGATGTCATACGTCTTTATTTCATACAAGTTTCATTTGACGTTTAATAAGAAGAAACCGATTTGACTTAGTGGATTGATGAATACACATTTTTTTTAGTCAAAGTGATGTCAATAAATATAATCAATAAAACAATTACCTACTTAAATAAAATACGTAAATACGGTAACAATAATAATAATCCTTAAAATTTAAAGGTTTCTTTGAAAACGAATGCAAAAAGATATGATTCCGGCCAGGATCGAACTGGCGGCCTTCTGCGTGTAAAGCAGATGTGATAACCACTACACCACGGAACCAACTGACCAATGTTTCTAATTACGGGTACTTGTTTTTACTGGTGATACTCTTGACCTAGATTATTTAATACACATTCTGTGCCGTAATTACATACTTTGCAAGTGTCGCAATTAATAGTGTGTCTTTCTAGATTAAGAATTATAATAAATTAACCAATAAAGACCTATTTTCAGACCTATGTACTGATACTAATATTATATATATAATATACATACACAAAAAATTGCATAACAATTGTTCAAGGCGTTTGGAGGATTTCGATATCAAATAATGTGTCACATCATTTTTATATAATTACTAGCTGATGCCCGCGGCTCCGCCCGCGTGGAGGTCGGTTATCGTATTTTGGTCATATCTCCGTTTTTACTTAACCAATTGCAATCAAAATACGGTAGTTTTTAAGTCTGACTAAGACCTTTCCAATAGAAAAACCCGAATCAAAATCTATGGTAGTTTTTGCGTCCATCGCGAACAAACAGATAAACAGTAAAGAATTTAAAAAAGAAAGTGTGTTACAGAATCTTTCATTTAACATATTCTAAGTTTAAAAAAAATCTCCAATGTACAGACACAACCAATTTACAATAATTGTATAATTATGTAGTATAGATTAGATTTGTTTCTTACTTACTGGTGGTAGAAATTTGATGACACAAATTTGTCACAAAATTCGGCCGGGTAGGTACCACCGTGCACGATTGCGAAAAACCCTCCATAGTAATCCAATTTCGGTTTGATTGCGTTCAGGGGTCAGCAAGTGCATAGCCGGGCAGGAGGATTGTGGTCACAGCACTAGTGGGACCGGTGACACCGGTGCTGCGACGACAATCCTCTTCTGATGAGGCCGTCAAGCTGAGTGCCACCATTGTTAACATGATACATGTATGTAATGGTGACCCTCTTTCCTGAGACTTTACCTTCAGCTTACCATCAGGCGAGGTGAAGTCAAATTGACGTGACCTAAATATAAAAAAAAAAAAAAAAAATTGTTTTATTTTTAAGATTAGGTTAAATAGTGCTGTAGTGCTTAAGTATAATTTAACAATATGTTAAGTTTAATAATAAATCATGTTACTACAGTGTCGCGTTTCCTGTAATTTCCTGTAATGACGGATGTTGTAATGTAAGAAATAAACACATAAAAGTTATACTTACATTTCACTATGTTTTTCAGGTTCAGGCAGGGGCATTCAACTACACACCTCAACACTGATATTTTACAATTATAGATGTGCATAATTAAAACAAATATGAATTCTAGAAATATTTTTAATACGTACCAAATTGCTGATGACACATTTTTATTTTTGATATCAAATTTTATTTAAAAAAAAGATTGTAAAACGTGGCAATTCTAGAATTGATATGTCAATTTTGAGCAGTGTATATGCTCAATATTTATCATCTGTATCCTTAAAGCGATTGCCCAGCTGCGCCCAAGGTTTGCGGTTTGAAGCCTCATCAGCATATCGTTTTTGATTGGTAGGTACCTACTAATTCGTTTACCGACCTCCGTCCTCCATGAGCAGGCCGGGACGGTGGGGCGATTAGCGCCCCTCCCCCAAACTGGGGCAAGACGGGGACACCGTGGTTCCCAAACCCGCAAACCCGAGGGGGTCATCTCAAAACCGGAGATGGCACTGGGTCAGTCGGAGTGCGAGGGATATGCTTTATGGGCAAGCTTACACCCGCGTCTGAAGACGCGAGACGGCGTGCTTTAGTCGGTTTAAGCCAGACATATACGCCCCCACCGGCCGATGGGGGGGGGGGGGGATCCGAGCGAAGAAAGGTACCTACTTATTTCGCTTTAAGCCACCGTCTGACCCCCAACTACGTGAGAACAGTCTGCGCTACAGTGGCGAAGGGTCGAAAATTTTTAAAAGGGAAGCCTCACTGGCTTCCCTTTAATATGTAGTATTTTGACGATCAATGTTTCCACACAAACCTTCACTACACCTACGCGTAATTTAAACATTGATGTATACGACAATGTTTTACATGGCATGATAATGATGGATTTTAAAAAAGCCAGTTGATGAAGCTCATGCTGACTGCCTCTGTGGCGTAGCGGTAGTGCATTCGACTGCTACGACAGGTTGCGCGGGTTCGATTCCAGCTCATTGCAAATATTCGTATGCATGAATATGTATATTTGTATTGGTCTGGGTGTTTGTATGTTCTATGTCAAATATTTATGTATTTCCAAAAAAAAAGGATATAAGTATGTTTATCCGGATTCTGGAACCCATAACACAAGCTAGTTAAACTATGCTTACTTTGGGTCTAGAAAGCAGTGTGCAAAATGTCGCACAATATTTATTTATTTCTGGATGCTAAAAAAATTACAATTATGGACCAATCTATACTTGCTGTTTAAGACTACTAAAATATTTTCCTCTAGGTCGGGAGAACGAGATCAGTATTCCACGCAGGCGGAGCCCCGGGCAATGGCTTAGCTACTTCAGAATTGCTATAATTTTAGCGAAAGTGGTTTGTTATAATTTAATGTTATAGTTTATTGATCTGCAAATATAATGAGTTTTAAATAATGCAGTACATATGTACATTATTTATTAGAGTGTAAATTATCCGCAGACTCGTCTACGCCCGGGACTACCGACCTCCATGATCGGGGCCTGAGGACGGCAGTTGGCCGACTTGCCGTCCTTACAGAAGCAGGCAGTGGCGGAGGCTCGTCATTACGGAAACGGAATAAGAAACCGAAGGTGAAACCGCAAGCAACAGCTAGTACTTTATAAATTAATTCATGGAGAACTAAATAGCCTTTTGCAAGAGCAAAGTCTGCAAAAGTCAACCAACTCATAAACCTCGATCACATTTCATTCATCAATAGTTCATTCATTCAATGTCTGCATGAAGTCAATGAATTTCACTCTGTAACCTTTAAATCTTGATAGTTTATCTTAGTATTGATATAGAGTATTTTATCTGTGTTTTCGGCTAGTTTAACGACCTCAATAATACGTAGATGAAGAGAAAAGTTAAGTGTATACCTTTCTATGATCTTCAGAGCCCAAGCGAACCTCACCTGTAAGCCGACCTGCTAATTAGCGGAAGAGGTCCTGGTGCAGAAACCTGGGGCTGGAAACCTGAAAGCTCCTCTCGAGGTTCTCGGCCCCACCGACAAGGCGCAGAGAATTGCTGGCACACCGCAGGGGAGAAAAGCCACACAAAACCGCGCGACCTTCCCGCGTCTCGCGGTACGCCGTAGGACATTCACCCTGAAGAAACAAAAAAAGCTTTTCTCTCCAGACAAAAGATAAATTAAACCATGAAGAAAGGAGGAAAGCGTACTCGGGCTTGAAAGTACACTTTTTGGATCTAACCGGGATTAGGGCTGAGATGAAGACAGAGAGAGATCTTCCTAAAGATATGAACCATATGCAGCAACGAACCTGTGTCTTTCCATAACAAATAGAGCTTCAGTCGCCAACGGTATTAAGTTAACATATTTTAAGTTACCGACCATCTTAGCTCTAAAACTTTACATAAAACAGCACACAATAAAAAAAGTTAAATTTGTCTTATAATATAAATACGTCAATTAATTCAATGAAATTTTTAAGCAATTAGTATGCTTACTTGGCCTCAATATTTAGATCGGAAAAAGAGAACATCTAGGACGGGACTTGAACCCGCGACCAGTCCCTTACAGGGGAAATGCTGTTAACCTAGACACATCCCAGATATTTGAAATTCTCCGATATATTATATACATTGAGATGTAAGTATGGACATTCACAATGGATGGATGGATACATACGTACAATTCTCCGATATATTATATACATTGAGATTGGTGATGCTGGAGCCATCTACCGTAATTCATGCGAACTACGGAAACAATGAATGACTTTACAATCATTTTTAAACATTGTTTTTTGATTACTTCATCACATTAATTGAATGAAATTTTGAAGCAATTAATATGCTTACTTTTCCCATAGATTTAGATCGGAATAAGAGAAAATGTAGGACGGGACTTGAACCCGCGACTTTTAAGTGCTTTATTTGCTTTTAACTAGGAATGACAATTCTAGGTCAACCGGAAGTACCTATTAAGGAACTAACGATTTTGGGTTAGAATACTTATATGGTAGTTCCCGTTGACCTAGAATAATTATAATATAATAAAATTCAAAACTTCATTGAATTAATGTGGCAGAGTAATCTAAAAACCAAAATTTTAAAATGATTGCTTACTATAATGCTGCATACTTGATAGATGGCTGCAGCGTCGCTCCGAAACGTATATAATATATGTCGGAGAATTTCGAATATCTACCTACGACGTGTCAGGTAGCTCAGTTGGCAATAGTATTCCCCCTGTAAGGGACTGGTCGCGGTTACAAATAATTTATTTTCTCAGAAATAAAATATATGGGGTAAAGTCACCATCGTCAGTCTCCGTCGCATACATCGCGTCACATAGGATAAATTACCGTTAGTATATACCTACAGTAGACTAACACTACTTTATCCCATAATTTCATTTCAGGGAAAATAATTTACGTTTAGGACCCTGGGATCTTCTATATATTATAAAATTGTAAATTAGTTGTGTCTGTACATAGGAGATACTAAAAAACAACTTGAGTTATGGTAAATGAACGATTCTGAACACAAAACTATTTTTTTTAAATTATTTTTTGTTTATTTGCCAATGACGCAAAAACTACAGAATGGATTTTGATGCTGTTTTTTCTATTAGAAAGGTCTTGGTGAGACTTAAAATCTGCCGTATATTCGATTGCAATTGGTTAAGTAAAACCGAAGATATGACCAAAAACTGCCGCGGGCATCATCTAGTGAACTATAAACACCTTTAAGCATTTACAGTTGCGTAGAGATGTTTGTTTCTTTGATAGTATTTTATCACCTCCACTATGCTCTGTTCTGACGAGCTGTTTTGAGCAATTCATGCAGGGCAGAATGCTCGTGCTCCTTTTACTTGGGACCAAGAAGTATTGCTAGCAAAATGTTGGTGTAAATTACACCTTTGCTTAAAATGGAGTTTAAAATGGTGTTATTTTCGTGATGATCAGTATGACCCGAATTGCTACAAGTATTTGGGCCACATCTAGTCATCGCTCATTGCAGATTGTTTGTTTAATGACACAAGGTAGGTGTTGTGTGTGTTGTTTTATTGTGTGACAGACATTTTATGACACTTGTCTACTTCGTGGATTAGTTGTCGGCATACAACTAATCCACAAAGGAAGTGGTTTGATATTCAATGAGAACTTATAGCAACATCACCATCATCCGAACGCCAGTCCCGCTTGCAACCAAAGCTTGCATTTTTGAGCTTGGGTTCCGCTCTCTTATTTCTTTTTTGTATAACTTGGTTTATCTTCGCTTTTATGCGAGTAGAAAGTAAGCGGTAGCCCAGTGGCGTACGTAACGAACTGCCGAGACGAGGTCTCGAGTTCGATCCCCAGTCGCCCCGGGCATACCCATCCGACTTTTCGTAGTTATGTGTGTATTAAAAATGTTAATTATCGCTCGCTTAGCAATGTGCCCGGTAGATGGCAATAGGATATTACATTGGGACCTAAACATGACTGGCAAATCGTGGGTGTGTAATACTCCTCTGCCTATCCATTAGGGGATACAGGCGTGAATTTATCCCCCCAATCCAGAGACGACAGCCTGTGACAGAGTCTCCTCCATCAATATATATAAGAAGGTGTAGGTACCGGCTTGTGTCGGGGTGCGAGGGATAGTCGGGGTGCGAGGGATAGTCGGGGTGCGAGGGATAGTCGGGGTGCAAGGGATATGCTCTATGGGCAACCTTACACCCCGGCGTCTGTAGACCCGAGACGGCGTGCGGTTTCAGTCGGTGCAAGACCGACATAACCGCCCTCGCTGGTCGGCGGGGGGTATCCGAAGGGATTTCCAAAGGAAAAAAAAAGGGGTTGCCGGCGGTAACCATAACACAAGCTAGGTGTACAATGTCTAGGAATATTTATTTATTCACAATTGGAAACGGTAGCTCGTGCTGCAATCGGGTTATAGGATTTATAAATTTGACGAATAAGTAGCTTAGTAGTTATAGAGTCAGCCTTACGATCGAGATGTCGGGTTCGAATCCAGGCCATTAGCAATTTAGCTTAGATTTAGGGAGTACTAGTAGTTACTATTATACTATAATAAAAAAGAATATGGCAGCATTATTATTTTTAGGGTTCCGTTGCCAAATGTCAAAAAATGGAACCCTTATAGAATCGTCATGTCTGTCTGTCTGTCCGACCGTATGTCACAGCCACTTTATTCCGAAACTATAAGAACTATGCTGTTGAAACTTGGTAAGTAGATGTATTCTGTGAACCGCATTAAGATTTTGACACAAAAATAAAAAATAACAATATCATTTTTTTCAAAACTGAATAGTTCGCGCCAGCGAACTTCAAACAGACACTTCCAAAGTGGTAAAATGTGTCTCCCCCCTGTAACTTCTAAAATAAGAGAATAATAAAACTAAAAAACATTTATGATGTACATTACCATGTAAAGTTCCACCGAAAATTGGTTTGAACGAGATCTAGTAAGTAGTTTTTTTTTACGTCATAAATCGTAAACCGCAATTTACCTTTCATTCAATCAACTCAAATATAAAAATAAAAAATAAAAAATTATTATGTTACTTGCTGCTACGGAACCCTTAATGGGCGAGTCCGACTCGCACTTGGCCACTTTTTTATGTTTACACGCGGTCACCACGAAGTCTGAACCACAATTGTGAATAGATTATTCAATTCGATTGTAGCGTAACGCATACAAATAGATAAAGAATTATGTCATTTAAAACAATTTATCAAAACATTCATGCATCATCGTCTTCATAATATGTTTTTTGAGCGAGCGGTGTAAGCACAGTTAACGACAGAAGCCTCTCTTTCATGCCGAGCCATAACGACTGGGAAGTCTATACCAACACACGTGTTTCCCTCTTCCTACAATTCTGGGTCCATTAAACGGAGCGTGAAAGAAAGAAAGAAAGAAAGAAAAACATTAAACAATGAACATACACTAGCATATTAATAAATCCGCTTAAAGAGCTTGCACACCTCGTCGAGCAACACCTACTCACCGACGCGGGATAACTCCTGACCCCACCAGGCGAGGCCGCGCTGGCGGCCAAGGTCGGCTGGTAACCCTGAGGTTATCCTTTCGAGGGCTTACCCGGGGTGCCCGGCAATGGACACTTGGGCAGGACACCGTGCGGTTTTAGTCGATGCACGACATAACCGCCGCTGGCCGGCGGTGCGGTATCCGAAGGGATTTCCGCACTTAAATAAAAAAAAAAGCATATTAATAAATATCTTAAAATCTAATAATACATATCATCCCGATCCCGATCCCGAACAAGGCCCTATCTTAGCATAAATGCTACGCATACCGTTAGATATGCGTAGCGCTGGTTTTCAGATGGGGCTACTCATGATGTCACGTACGCAACAAAATGTAAATATAATAATAATTACAAACATATATTATACACATATTATGCATACATAATACATAAAGGAAAAAAAAACAACAAAAAACAAATGAAATGAAAAATATAAAAATAAAATGCAATACAATAATACATCACCAAAGCATTAAACTATAATAACTTGATGGAGATATAAGATTCTGGTCTATTATAAACCTATACAGCGTGAAAAAGTATCTATCGAAACCGTCAAGCTGTAGATATTAATGGTTACCCTGTTATTATTATAATAATACATGTGTTTCTTTATAGTCGATTAATTTCAATTAACTTGCGTAGAATGTTGAGTATGAGCTGGTATACATGCCAAAGTTATGAGCGAATTCCTCAACTAGAAGAAGTATTTCCCCTGCTGTGGTTGTCCCAAGCGACTACAATGAGGTCCTTCAAGAAGGGATTTAGACGGTTTTACAGGCAGCGCGAGTGTGATGCCCCTAGAGCACACACGTCCATTGGCCATGGTAACCGCTTCTATAGTTCCGGTGGGCCGTGCGCTTGTTTGACTCCAATCAAAGGGAAAAAAAATCAGCATTACCTGAGCGCCAATTCAAAGCTTGCAAAATGCAGTTACTTTCAAAGCTTGTACATTGAAGCCCGCTTTACTTTCCTACTCTTCCTTTCAATGATTTGGTTTATCTTGGCTATCACGGCGGAGACTGCCACCTGACCTGACCGGCGCCAGAACCTAGTCCGTCAATAAGCAGGTGTTTACCGGTTATCAGGTGAAGTTGGCTTATGCCTCGAAAATTTTGGTGGGCCCCATACATCCATATAGTGCTGATATAATATGTAGATATAAACGATTATTGCTATCAATAATTCCTTCACCAGGGACAAGTGGAAAAACTAGTTATTTAACATTTAGATATTAATTATATATAAGTATACAACATCAATCATAGCAACTAATTAATTAAACATACGCATAACTGAGGTAAATTACGAAACTGTGTAAATTGATTTAGTTAAATAGCTTTATATTGTACTAGCTGTACCCCGCGGCTTCGCCCGTGACATACTTCACCCCCTTGGCACCCATTTATCCCAAACATGCCCGTTCTTTATTAGTTCTACAATAATGGATAGAAATTTACCCGATTTGGTGACATTTATGGTTACTACTCCGCTCTCCTAGGTAAGAGCGTGATGATATATAGCCTATAACCTTCCCCGATAAATGGGCTATCTAATACAAAAATAATTATTCAATTCGAACCAGTAGTTCCTGAAATTAGTGCGTTCAAACAAACTAACAAGCAAACTCTTCAGCTTTATAATATTATTATAGATATACGAGTATGGCCGACTCGCCGTCCTTACAGAAGCAGGCCGTGGCGGAGGCGTGTCGTGTGTGTGTCTTACACACGCCTGCTAACTCACCGACGCGGGATAAAACCCAACCCCACCAGGCGAGGCCGCGGTGGTGGCCAAAATCCGCCGGTAACCCTGGGGTCATCCTTTCGAAGGCTTACCCGGGGTGCCCGGCAATGTACACTTGGGGAGGACACCGTCTATATCTACTTAATTCTATTTAAGTTTTATATCAGTCCTTGATGTGAAACTTAAATCACGGAACGATACCCGTCTGACCTCCTCACCCCGAGAGGAAAGCTCTTTACCTTTACTGGTGGTAGAAATTTGATGACAAATATTTGTCACAAAATTCGGCCGGGTGGGTACCACCGTGTACGATTGCGAAAAACCCTCCATAGTAATCTAATTTCGGTTTGATTGCGTTCAGGGGTCAGCAAGTGCATAGCCGGGCAGGGGGATTGTGGTCGCAGCTCTAGTGGGACCGGTGGGTGTCACGCGGTGCTGCGACGACAATCCTCTTCTGATGAGGCCGTCGAACTGAGTGCCACCATTGTTAACATGGTACGTGTATGTAATGGTGACCCTCTTTCCTGAGACTTTACCTTCAGCTTACCATCAGGCGAGGTGAAGTCAAATTGACGTGTCCTAAATATAAAAAAAAAGAAAAGCATAGAGCTTCGTCCCTCAATCAGTAGGTGGACCACCAGCTTGCAGGTGACGCTGGCTTTGGTCCTAATTTTCTTTATGGGGCCCCAAACAACAAATCTAAATTTATACTTTTATATATATTTGCGTTGTTTATGTTACCATTTTAATTCCATGTTAAATAGAAGCGATTAGTGTTTGACCGAAACATGTTTTTTGTCGAAACCGAAACCGAAATAGAATGTTCGGTTCTGATTATAGTTTCGGGCGGAAACGAAACCGAAACCAAACCGAACCTTTTAGAAAGGTGATTAAAACGTTGCATAAAATGTTAGTTGGTCGTTCTTTCCAGATTATATTAATTATGAAACATTTCGCTGGCCTGATATTACAGGGTTGTACGTTCACTTTTATCGAATTTAAATTTTAACATTGTCATGACACTAGGTCTAAATTAAATTACCCTAAAAAGTCCCCAACCTCCCCCCTCATTTTCTGGGGAAAAGACGGGGGCACCGTGGTTTCTGAACCTGAGGGGGTCATCTCGAAACAGGAGATAGCCCTGCATCAGCCCTTTTTTCAGTGTCGGATTTTAGTGGTTTTTGAAGTCGGTTTAATTCATTATTTACATTTTGTATCAAACTTCGGTGAATCATAGCCTATTCGGTAGATACAATTTTGTTCACGTTCAAATAATGTGAGACATAGTGACATTCTACTAGGGGAATCGGTTCGAAGCGAACTTTCAAAGTCCGAAATGTATGGGAGTTACATTATTTGTTTACACGTGACATGTCGACAAATAATGTCACTCCCATACATTTCGGACTTTTGAAGGTTCGCTTCGAAGCGATTCCATTAGTAGAATGTCACTTTATCTAGGCCCCCTGGGCCTGTAGACAAAGTGACATTCTACTAGTGGAATAGCTACGAAGCGAACCTTCAAAAGTTCGAAATGTATGGGGGTGACATTATTTGTTACACGTGACATGTCGACCAAAAATGTCACTCCCATACATTTCGAACTTTTGAAGGTTCGCTTCGATGCGATTCCACTAGTAGAATGTCACTTTGTCTAGGCCCCCTGGACTCCTAACGCCTGACCGCCCACCACGCCTACATATCGTTAAATATAACAAGTGTAGTAACACTTCATTTAACCCCAGGGGTTAAGTGACAAAATGTACTAAATATTATAAATGTTTATACTTTCAATTAATCTCCCCTCGTCTTTCCTATCAAGAAGAACACGTGCAGGATTGAGGAACGCTAACAGTGCGATATCTAAACAAACGTTTCTGCACCTTTTTCTATAATAAAGACTTAAAGATCTTTACCAAAACACATGTTTCTGTCTCCCTACGATCCCGGGATCTTGAAAACGTTATCATCATCATTTTCTCGAAAGTCCCGGTCGCATCCGAGGCTTTCACCCCCGAAGTCCGAGGTTGGTCTTCCGTCTTTTACTCCTCCACTTAGCACGGCCTCGGGCTTACATGGTAATGAGACCATTGATATGTATGTAATCTTCAACGACAGTAAGACAGCGCTTCTTGGGTGTACCCGCGTACTGGAGCCTGGCGGAGGCGGCAAGGCCAGACATTTGTTACCCGGGATCTTGACAAATATTGAATTAGCGACGCTTAAATTGAACCACTTCTGTATTTGTTATAGAAGTGGCCCAATTTAGGTGCCGGTTCAATATTGGTTACTTTCCTTAGTAAGTAACGAAGGGGTTAAACTGCAGATCATCATTTAAGCAATTTTGGCATTTAGCATCTATAATGATGATCTTCGTCCTCTAGGCTTCATGTACAACTTCAACTTCAACTTCATATCAGGCGGGGTGACGTGCAAAGACATTTTCGTTAGATTTGCTTATAAAAAAATATATAATGAAAGCGTTTGTTCAGTTGCGTTACATCATAACAGAGACATACTTATTTATTATTACTATATACATATACTACATATATTATTTATGTTAGTTAAATAAATCACTGCAAATGCCTATTGCGAATAGAGAATCAGCGTCATCAGCGTACGGCCTGAAGTGAAAAACAATTTCACGGATTTACGCGCACCGTAATCGACTTCCCTCAGTCGACTGTTCACTGCCGCGCCGCGAGCACGCTCGATCTCGACGCTCACCGACCGAGAACATCTCGACCGAATCCGCGAACGTTTTCCGAAATATAGTTTACAAGTTTTCCAACTGTGGTTATAGTGTTTCGTTCTGTGCTTTCGTCTGACCTCGAAAATAACTAAGGTAAATGTACCGGCACTAATACGAAACTTTTGTGTTATCAAAGTAAAATATGTAATTGTTTTAGTATGCCGTCAATTTTCTGTTTTTTTTCAGGTTATTGTAAGTTTTTTTTTGTAATTCGTTTCGTAGATAATGCTTGAGATAATTGTTGCAATAAATTGACTAGAAACAGTTATTAAAGAGTTATGTTCGATGTTTAAATATTTGAAAATAAAATATGAATCAAATTTCGTATGAAATGTCAGATGAAGAAGAATTTTAATATTTATGAGCAGTTAAAAGGTATAAAATAATTTATATGAAATATTTGTTGCTAAACGTAATACTTGAGAACGGCTCAACCGATTGGAATGATTCATGGAGGTCAGGTCAAATTTTCTATGAAAGAAAATGTTGGGAAATAAACTTATAGTCACGCTTTTCTTCCTCCAGATAATGGGATACAACAGTCTTTTAGTCGATTCCATCTTACACACTTCACAAGCTTCCTTACGTACAGACTCTCCTGTTTCAGGTGCTTCTAACCTGTCCTTTTTTCAGAACTTCATCTACTCGATGTTTGTATTTTAAAACAAAAACACAAGTTATTAAATAACTTAACTATTTTAATTTATACCGTTTACATAATATTGTCGGAAGTCTACATGAATATTAAACATTGAATTAAGTGTTTTTAACGGATTCTGCAGCGTATTTTACTTTATTATTTACACTGATCCCAACGTTTTGGTCTTCCTGTGATCAGGACTGCTGAAGACAATCTAAACGACGGGACCTATGTAAATAATCCCAATTTCCTTTGCCAGGTTTCCTATACAGGAAACAGAATGGTTATTCTGGTTTTGGGAGATAACCTGTTGGTGTATCCTGACGTCGAGCAACGAGGAGAACCAACCTCAAACTATATATAGACTTCAAAATATAAATAGCTAGCAACCTTATATGAGGTTTTTTAACTCAAGCCACATAATTTATAGCCTATGTCCATCGGGGATAATATACCTTTCAAACGGTGAAAGAATTTATTCAAATAAGTGAAGAAGTTCTGACGATTACCCCAACATATAAACAGATTCAAAAAATTCGGTCTCTCTCTTTATAATATTAGTAAATATTATTGTAGAAGTGGACATAATAACTATGATAATATGTATTAATGTTTACAAAGTATGTTGTCAGCCATTATCAAAACCAGTTCATGTTAGCATGCTATTAACGAACCATACCATAACAACGGTTTCTGAACTATGAAAGATGCACACTAAACACTTTAGTTTTGACATGATTTTGCACGACTGCCCTAAAAAGGAGTGTAATGTGTTCAATTTAATGTATGTCACGTAGTAGTAGTAGTAAGTAGTAAATATCTTTATTGTATGTAAACAAGAATACTCCAAACATAACATAAGCTGGTACAGTTTTGAGGCATGGGTATACAATTGGCGGGGGTGCTTGGTTGGGGACCTCCACGCGGTGCACCCTGGGCAACGGAGACGGCAGCGCCTCTCTCCTAGGGCGGGAGAGACGCTGCCGCCTACGGCCAACTCCGACCGAGGCGAGGACGGCCCTGTTGAGGGCTGTTCGGAAGCTTTCCACGTGCCCCTCTGATTAGCAGATGGCACAGTGGAGAGCAAGTAAGTGGGCCATCTCGAAACCGGAGATGGCCCAGGGTCAGTCGGGGTGCGAGGGATATGCTCTATGGGTAACCTTACACCCCGGCGTCTTAAGACCCGAGACGGCGTGCGGTTTTAGTCGGTTCAAGCCCGACATAACCGCCCCCCCTGGAGACCCCCCCGCTCTCCAGCGGGGGCGGTATCCGAAAGGATTTCCGCACGAAAAAAAAAAAAAAAAAAGGGTATACAATTGGCGGTTTTATCGCACAGGGCAATCAGTTCCTTAATTTTATGCCACCATAACTTTAGATGCCTGAACAGATTTGGATGTATATATAGTATGGTTACAATCTTCGCAACACCTCGAATAACACAAGATATATAGCATCGCACAACGAAGACTTGGAATAAAAAAAAATCTTATCAGTAAGTGCCTTATCAAGTGGCATAACACATAATCAGCAAATAAGAGAAATGAGTCCTTGTACAGATTACATTTGATTCAGTTAGATCTGAGAATGTACAATTAGTCATGACAAAATAGTGACAACCTACAATGTTTCCCTACTTATTTGCATAAAATGTAATGTCTAATTTATAGTGGCATACTTATACTTTTTATTAAGATTGTTCTGCATACAATTAATTCGGTATATTGTTTTTTGCCAGAAATTGCAAACAGATCCGAGTTGAACTCTCCTGAGTCAGGGTTCTGATGATAGTATTAACAATATTATACTAATAAAACTGTTTTACGAATAAATAACATCATGCCTATGCCGAAAAAAAATTGCCTAAATGGTAATTATGATTACTTAAACAGTATGCCATCAAAAATTGGCAAAGTATCGTTATGCCTTTAAAACTTATGCCAAAGTAGATAAAAATACTAGCTGTAGCCCACGGCTCCGCCCGCGTGGCATTCAGATAGCGTTCCCACAACCCATGTGAACTTATTCCATAAAACGTAGCCTGAGCGTTATTCCAGACTATATCTTTATCAAATTTCAGCCAGATCGTTCAGCGGTTGGACCATCAAACATTTTTATAAAATTTTTCATTCATAATATTACTAGGATCATTAATTTAACAACAAACAAAAATATTATTCGACTGGCCATTCCTAGTGGCCCCTTAATTTACCCTATGTATACGACAGATAGCCGATTCGTCCCAATTTCATATAAATTCAACTCTTTACCCTTTTTATCAGCACATTAGTTAATATTTACGCAAACACTTTACTACGTACAGTGATGAAAAAAAGTTGCTGAACATTCAAATATTTAAAAACCTTTTGCACATTGCAATACATAACATAACATAACATAACATAAACTCACGCCTATATCCCCGAAGGGGTAGGCAGAGGTGCTAGCACCCACATTTCGCCAGTTTATGTCTAGGTCCCAATGTAATAGGTGGCGAGCCTATTGCCATTAACCGGGCACTATAAACCTGCGATAAATACACACATAACTTCGAAAAGCATCGAAAAGTCATTGGTGTGTGCCATGGTAATACCTGGGATCGAACCCGAGACCTCGTCTCAGCAGTCCTTTACCCATACCACTAGGCTACCGCGGTCATTATTTTACATTATTGCAATACATACCAATATATAAGTCAGTTTATAATTCTCAGATGACAAAGTTTATATATTTCATATAATTTTTATTACTTTATGTAAGGTTTAAAGAGCTTAGGTAATCAATAAATTTGAATTTGTTAAGTTTATTTTTTTATGACGTATGATAAAGAATTGGAATGCTTTGCCCACTCACGTGTTCACTTCTACTTACAATCCCGGATTCTTAAAGCGGGGCATGAAAAAGTAGGTACCACCGTTGTAGGGATAGCATCTGAAGTGATGGCCACTACTTTTGAATTTCACCTCAGCTTACCAATAGGTGGGTGCAGTCAAATTGAAGGATGAAACAAAAAAAACTGCTATTATCATTCATCATCATCATTTTGACGGCCTCTGTGGCGTAGCGGTAGTTCATTAGACTGCTACGACAGGGGGCGCGGGTTCGATTCCCGCTCAGTTCAAATATTTGTACGCATGAATATGTCTATTTGCATTAGTCTGGGTGTTTCTATGTATAATATGTATGTAAGTATTTACAAAAAAAAGGTATATAAGTATGTTCATACGCATTCTGGAACCCATAACACAAGCTAGTTAAACTATGCTTACTTTGGGTCTAGAGAGCGCTGTGTAGAATTTCGTAGAATATTTTTCATTTATTATTTATTTATCTTAGCGCTGCTCCCGGTGACATCTGCGGACCCTTTGGTACGCTTACTTCTCTTGTTCGCTTTAGGACAGATTCGCTTTAGGACAGATTCGCTTTATGACAGATTCGCTGTACGACAGAATCGCTTTATGACAGATTCGCTTTATGGCAGAAATTGTACAGTTAAGTACACTAAAGATTTGTCTAAGTAAAAAAAGGTACAGGTTCAAACACGAGAGGTATAGACGTTCTTTAAATCTATATTAAACGCAATTCATGGAAATCGTTTTAGCAGATTTGATCCTTACATTTCTGTTGCCCTGGTACTTTCTTTTCGATTTATGTTATGTATAGTTGGTATGTTTCCAATAAGTTTCCGAGCATACAAAACTACTACAGTTTATCTATCAAAACTCCTTCAGATTATTTATCTATTAAGACTTTTATTGTCGAGTTGTCTGTACTTTTGCCATAAAGCGAATCTGTCATAAAGCGAATCTGTCCTAAAGAGAATCTGTTTAAAGCGAATCTGTACCAAAGTGAATAAGGGCGCTTACACAATCTTATCCTTTTGATTGGATTTCTAAGTTTATTATAAAGGCAAATTACCTACGAACTCCTAGAGGAAAACCTACGCCAGAGGCTTGTAAATCAATCAAAAGGGGTATCGGCTTGCCGGTATCCGAAGGTCCTGGTGAAGCCCCATATACAGATATACACCAATGACTTCTATGTAAACTAGACTGGCTGTTCAGAACAAAAAAATGGTATAGATTCCTGACCACCACCGGACCCACAACATTCCACCACTTTTTAGGGTTCCGTTGCCAAACGGAACCCTTATAGATTCGTCATGTCTGTCTGTCTGTCTGTCCGTATGTCACAGCCACTTTTTTCCGAAACTATAAGAACTATGCTGTTGAAACTTGGTAAGTAGGTGGATTCTGTGAACCGCATTAAGATTTTCACACAAAAATAGAAAAAAAAACAATAAATTTTGGGGGTTCCCCATACTTAGAACTGAAACTTTTTTTTTTTTCATCAAACCCATATGTAAAGGCATCAAAATTATGAATCGATGGTGAGGCGTCCCGTACCCCTCCCCCGTTTCCCCCTCACCCCCGAAGTGTGACACACACTTCTGAACTGCTTGTCTATTATACATAGAACTCATTGATATACACCCACTTTTAGTAGCTACTTTTGTATTCGACTGTGCGAATATTTGAATATAAATAAACGAATTAACGTATAACTATGATTATGATAATATAATAGTAATATATACGAGATCATTGACCTTCAAATGCGTATCTTGTGGAATTTTGTTTAATTTTACACATTTTCTTGTATGTCCTTGGCATTGTATTTATAAACATTGTTTATTGTAAGTACGAATTTTTAGAGAAGCTGTATTCTCATAAGTGTTTCTAATTCTACATATTTTGCACACTGTAATTATGCTAGTTCTGTGTAGAATATACTGCTTCCGGGCTGTTTGGCCGTGGTCCATCGGAAGCTTGTATTTCAGACGTTTCGTCGATCACTGCGGTCGACATCTTCAGTGGTACACGTCGGGACGCCGTCGAGTGCTGAGAACCTTCCTCGGCGGCGAACTCGCTGCGACTGAAATACAAGTTTCCGATGGACTACGGCCAAACAGCCCGGAAGCAGTATATTCTACATGCAACGCCGGCCGTGAAAGCCTTAAGATTTATATGCTAGTTCTGTTTTAAAGAAATCTCGTAAATCATATATTACTTGCTCTTCAAAGATACCTATCTGATCTATACAGTAAAGTACTACTAATCTAGAATAAACAAATTCGATATGATCGATGTCTTGTCCCTCTTCCGTGGGCAAGACAGGGCACCGTGGTTCCTGAACCTGAGGGAAGAACATTAAATTAATCTGATAACGGCGACTACAAGTCTTACTTGTTTAATTGACGGCCTCTGTGGCGTAGCTGTATGTAGTGCATTCTACTGCTACGGCAGGGGGGCGCGGGTTCGATTCCCACTCAGTGCAAATATTTGTATGCATGAATATGTCTAATTGCATTGGTCTGGATGTTTCAATGTAAAATATGTATGTATTTGCAAAAAAAAAGGATTTAAGTATGTTTATCCGCATTCTTGAACCCAAAACACAAGCTAGTTAACTATACTTTGGGTCTAGACAGCGCTGTGTAGAATTTCGTAGATTATTTATTTATTCAGTTAATTATTAACAAATTACCGTTTAACCAGATTAGTAACTACTAATCTGGTTAAACGGTAATTTGTTAATAAAACACAGATGTGTTTTAGAAGTAACTGCTGTAGAATTAAGCTCCGCATGTGCATCAAGATGCCGGCCGTTGCAATCACAGAATAAAAAAAATATAGACAAACATGCAACAACAGAAAATTTTCGCAAATGGTAATTTCGCAATTCCGTTTCAACCTACATACTGATATATACATACTATTATAAAATTGTAAATTAGGTCTTTCTGTACATTAGTGATATTTAAAAAAAAACTTGGGCTATCTTGAATGAAGTATTCTGATCACAAAGATACTTTTTTTTTTTAAATTATTTTTTTTTTTTTTTTTATACCACTAAAGTGGCAGGCAAGCACACGGCCTACCTGATGGGAAGCGGTTACCGCGGCCTATGGACGTGTGCAACACCAGTGGCGTCACACTCGCGCTGCCGACCCTGTAAAGGAAAGGGGATGGAAAAGGAGTTTGGGAGGGGATGGGAAAGGAGTTTGGGAGGGGATGGGAAAGGAGTTTGGGCTCCGGCACTCTCACTCACCAAACAGAACGCAACAGTTCAAATACTGTTACTTGGCGTCGATATTCTGTGAGAGGGTGGTGCTTCCCCGGTCGAGTCGGCCCATTCATGCAACGGCCAAAATGACTGTTGCTTGACTCTACCACCATCATTCATTCTTGTCTGTTTGTCTGTTTATACTATTATAAAATTATAAATTAGTTGTGTCTCTACATTTAAATGAATGATTTTGAACACAAAAGTATTTTTTTTGGAAATCTTGTCTGTTTATCTGTTTTTTTCGTGATGGATGCAAAAACTACTGAACCGATTTTGATGGGGTATTTTTCATTAGAAAGGTCTTGGTCAAACCTAAAATCTGCCGTATGTTTGATTGCGATTGGTTAAATAGAACTGGAGTTACGACCAAGAAACGATAACCGACCTCCGCGCGGACGGAGAGTGGGCGTCATCTATATATTTACAAATGTGTAGGTAGGGTTGTTCTCGGGTTATTGGCTTTCAATAAGATCTTCGGGATCCAAGTCAACTCCAGGCTCTGGCGCAGGTTTCTTCTCAGGATTTAGGGTCAGACGGCAATACTCTCTTAAAACACAAATTAAACCAATTCATGAAAAGAAGGAACACCAACCCCAGATTCCTAGGTGAAGGCTTTGGATGATACCAGGGTTCTTAGTTGAATTGAACCGAAGCACTCAGATTATATGATGGAATAACTATAACTGGTGAAATATGGGTGTTGTATACAATTCTTCTTACTCCTCCGAGTAAGAATAGACGTAAGATAACTTAAATAGTAATTATTTCAGAAATTAGAGATGTATGTACCTATTACTTTGATATGTAAAACTTATGTACGAAACCATTAATTAAAAACGTAAACGAAACTGGTCTGGCTATTCGTAACATAATGAAAACACACTTTTGAGATAAAAATGTAAAAACAAATATGAACCTGATATTTTCGGAAGTTTACGCGAATGTTACACATTGAAATAAAACTATTTTTAACGTGTATTTTTAAGTCTCCCCGTGACTATGGCTGCTGAAAAGCCACCGAAACGTCGGGATCAATGTAAAATAAAAAATAACATCAAATAAACCGCGATAGAATCGTGTCCGTTATGTTAGCGTACACAAGAGCTATATCGAGTTGGTTACTATGCCATTAAACTCTGTGTAAATACTGCCTAATTAGTGTAAAAATAAAAAAAACTCTTTCTCTTTAGTCTAGGAAATAAACACCATTTTCACTGTGTACGCTGGCGTCACGATCAAGCTAGCGTACACATGGCCGTACTCAAAAACGGCTAATTGTAAAGCAACAAAGTTTACACTCAAAAATAGTGCTCTAATACTTCTCCCGCTATGCAAAATTTCATAATGATTGCTCTTGTAGGAACAGAGATATTGAACAAGACTTTTCAGTGACATTCGGAGCTGGCGTTATGGCAGCGTACAAATAATAGTTCTTATAGGAAGGAAACTTTTCTTTTAATAAATGCTATATGTATAAATAGTGCGTGAAATTATGCCTCTATTAGTGTAAATACTTTATGCGAATTCGCAGTGGAATAATTAAAAAAACCATGTTAATTTCTGTTCATAGTACAGGTACAGATATGCTCAAAAGTGATTTGTCAAGTTTTTTAAAATACAGAACTAAAACTGAAACGTGAAAACTGAAAGTGAACGACCATGAAAGCTGCCATAAGACGTGCAAGCGCGAGGGAGAAAGTATTATAGTCTATTTCACATTAGCATTTGAAAATGTTCCATTCCACGCAAACCAACTTTTTACAGTGAAGCACGTAAATAGGTAATCATTTTAATTTTATTGATGTCAAAACACATCATGCTAACTTATATTAGAAAATAACGCTATATCTCTGTTTATAATTTCACAAATAATTCATTTTGTTCGCGACTGTACGTCAATACATTTGTTCCTAGAACTTAACATAGATTTTTTAATTATTCCACTGCGAATTCGCATAAAGCATTTACACTAATAGAGGCAGAATTTCATGCACTATTTATACGTCTAGCATTTATTAAAGGAAAAGTTCCCTTTCTATAAGAACTATTATGTGTACGCTGCCATAACGCCAGCTCCGAATGTCATTGAAAAGTCTTGTTCAATATCTCTGTTCCTACAAGAGCAATCGTTATGAAATTTTGCATAGTGGGAGAAGTATTAGAGCACTATTTTTATGGGTAAACTCTTGTTGCTTTACAATTAGCAGTTTTCGAGTACGGCCATGTGTACGCTAGCTTAATCGTGACGCCAGCGTACACAGTGAAATTGGTGAATATTTCCTAGACTAAAGAGGAAGAGTTTTTTTTATTTTTACACTAATTAGGCAGTATTTACACAGAGTTTAATGGCATAGTAACCAACTCGATATAGCTCTTGTGTACGCTAACATAACGGACACCACAGATGTGTCTTCTAATACTTAGTAAATATAGATAATAGAGCACTATTTATAAGCATTTACACTAATAGAGGCAGAATTTCATGCACTATTTATACGTCTAGCATTTATTAAAGGAAAAGTTCCCTTTCTATAAGAACTATTATGTGTACGCTGCCATAACGCCAGCTCCGAATGTCATTGAAAAGTCTTGTTCAATATCCTACAAGAGCAATCGTTATGAAATTTTGCATAGTGGGAGAAGTATTAGAGCACTATTTTTGTGGGTAAACTCTGTTGCTTTACAATTAGCAGTTTTCGAGTACGGCCATGTGTACGCTAGCTTGATCGTGACGCCAGCGTACACAGTGAAATTGGTGAATATTTCCTAGACTAAAGAGGAAGAGTTTTTTTTATTTTTACACTAATTAGGCAGTATTTACACAGAGTTTAATGGCATAGTAACCAACTCGATATAGCTCTTGTGTACGCTAACATAACGGACACGATAGAATCCGTTAAAAATAGTTTTATTTCAAATAGGAACCTATTTATAATTTGTACGTAAAATTTACGTACTTCTCATATGAAAATAACCGTAAAAGATTTAAAAAAAATAGATTCATTATTACGTTATAAACACCTTGGGGCACAGCTGCTGTCGAAGGTGGCTGCCCTGCTTTTGGGCTTCACTACAGATGTTGCGAGCCGTTTGGTCTATAGGATTCGATTCCTGGTATAGGTTATGTTACAATTATACCCTTCGAATCTATTCAAATATGATAAAGTTGAAGGTAATACTGATACAAAAGTATGTCAATATCTTTACATATGTAGTATAAAATAAAGTAGCTGTCTACACGCTGACTGTACGCTTAAATCTTCTAAACTGGGTGATGAATTATGATGCGGTTTGCATTATCATTAGTACAATTACACAGAAAATATTTAAAAAACCGGCCAAGTGCGACTCGGACTCGCCCATGAAGGGTTCCGTAGCAGCAAGTAATTTTTTAATATTTGAGTTGATCGAATGAAAGGTAAATTGCGGTTTACGATGTATGACATATTAAAATAAAACTAAGCGGCGATAGCCCAGTGGCGTACGTAACGGACTGCTGAGACGAGGTCTCGAGTTCGATCCCCAGTTGCCCCGGGCACACACCTCTGACTTTTCGTAGTTATGTGTGCATTAATAAATGTTAATTATCGCTCGCTTAACAATGTGCCCGGTAGATGGTAATAGGCTCGCCCCCTATTACATTGGGACCTTAACATAACTGGCGAACCGTGGGTGTGTAATACACCTCTACCTACCCCTTCGGGGATACAGGCGTGAAGTTATGTTATGTTATGTTATGTTAAAATCCCCCATCAAGTTTAGTTCTAGAATACAAACTGTACTTGAAAATAGCTTAAAGTCGATACTCATGACGAGTATCATTCAAGAATACGGGCTTTAGGTATTTATCTGTTCCGGGGTGCGACTGGTTGGATCACTTCCAAGTTTGGTGCACCCTGGGCAACGTGGGCGATGACGCATCATTGATTGCTCCTCTGGAGTAGCTGGCGTCAACTTCAACGGCCAAGAGTCTGACCAACCGGCCCTTTTCAGGGCCAGCTGACCCCATTGCACGAGGGGGTCGGGGTATGGCGGGCCTGCAAGGCCCGCGCGGGGGGTATTCGCTCCAGGTACCCCTCTGCTCTTATCAGAGGGGACACTGCGAATGGCTCAGGGTCAGGCGAGGGATATGCTCTATGGGTAACCTTATACCCCGGCGTCTGTAGACCCGAGACGGCGTGTGGTTTTAGTCGGTTCAAGCCCGACATAACCGACCCCGCTGACCGGCGGGGGGGGGGTATCCGAAGGGATTTCCGCACAACAAAAAAAAAGGTATTTATCTGTTCCTGAGGGACGGTAAATTTTAGATAAAAGTTACCCTGTTTCCTCTCCTGTACCTTTAATAACTTCTCATCCACTTTGGAGCTCAGGATCCTCCTTCCTACAACTACATTATTTGTGTATTTCGACTTTTACGGGAGCCCCGACCAGTTTTACGGGGCCGAAGCCAACCTCACCCTCAACACACTTGCTGATACACTGATACAATTGTTGATTGACAGACGAGGCTCTGGTGCAGGCTGCATTGAGGTTGGAAGATCAGACGGTAATCACTTCCGTAAAAGCCAAAATAAAGCAACTTGGAGGAGGGATAGAGGTAAACCAAATTGGGGGAAGGAGGAGTGGGTAGAAGAATAAACCCTGGGCTTCAAAGTGTAAGGTTTGGATTCAAAAAAGATTGGTGCTGCGCTCGGATGAAGAAGAAAACTCATCAATATGACTTCATCCCATATGATGGGCAGTAAGTGAAGTGTAAATAGTGAAGGTTATCATTATAGATGCCAACACTACTAAAATTGTTTCATATTGAACTGAATTCGCTGGAATTTTATTCGCCTGTTTATTTATATGTTTGGGATTTATATTGATCATTAATTTTCACACATTTTCTATATTATATGTTATTTAAGAGTTGAGTAACGCGAGAAGCCACTAATGGACCACCAACAATGCGTGTGGCGATACCACATATACCCAGCGACATCTAATGACAACAAGTTGAACTACTTCGATACTACTACGTCAATACCGATCCTGAATCGCGAAATTGAGTTCGCGCGCTGGTATAACATATAACAACTTCTCAACGGCAACAGTTGGGCCGCGGCCCGCCAGGCGTGATCACCTTGCCTGGTCGGAGGATCCTCCCTTTGAGTTGGGTATCCAACACAAAAAAAAAACTTGTTGAACCAGTAGTTCCTGAGATTAGCGCTTTCAACCAAACCAACAAACTCTTCAGCTTTATAATATTAGTATAGATCATAGACCAATGTATAAATATATATGTTTATTATTGGTCTATGGTATAGATATAACCTAACTTATATGTTACCGTGGCGCACAGAAACCTATTCCTCTGCTCATCATCATCATCTTAGCGATGTCCCCTGTTGCATCCGAAGTTTTCACCTCGGAGCCCAGGTTACACTTGCTCCTCCTCTTTTAATTTGGCTGATGTGACTTTCATGGGACCGACTGCCGTCTGAAACTCCAAAGCCGAAAAGAAAACCTTCACATGAGCCTCGCCTGTCAATCAGGCAGGTGCACTGGCTTGTGAGGTTAGCGTGTTAGGCAAGTGAGGTTGGTTCGAACTTCTAGGTCGTGGCCTAAACCACCTGGTGGCCCCATACACCTGATCCCGTGTTATTGTATCTTATTTCTCTATCTTAGCACCTATCGCGGTTGCATCCACCGCATGCAGTTTGGAGCCCGCGGTCCGCAATCCGTACCATGACATGCATTTAACCCGCAATAGAGTCCAAAAATGGCATGTGATGCTTCGTTGGCCAACTGGCTCCACACCATCGGTACCAACGATGAGATGGGTGTGTCGGAATCTAAACACACTAAAACCACACGGTGTCCACCCCAAGTATCCATTACCGGCCAGTCCGGGTAAGCCCTCGAAAAGATAACCTCAGGGTTGCCGGCGGACTTTGTTGCCATCGTGGCCCCGCCTGTGCGGTCGGGTTTGATCCCGCGTTGGTAAGTTGGCAGGTGTGTCTAGGACACACACGACACGCCTCCGTCTTGGTCTGCTTCTGTAAAGATGGTGAATTGGCCGACTGCCGTCCTCAGACCCCGATCATGGAGCTCGGCGTCCTCGCCGCAGACTGCGGTACTCGGGGGGCAGGGTCCTCTCCGTAAACCCTACTGAAAGAAATCTGAAATAACTTAAGGGTACGTAAAGCTACTCGGCAGCATGATTGCGGCAGCGCGAGCGCGTGGGCCGCTGCCGCCTCGTTCTGCGAGCATGTTATGCTCGCGAAGGAGATGGCGAATCGCGCCCGGGAGCGATTTAGAAAAAAAAAGGTACGTAAAGCCAGGGGTACGAAGGAGATGCCTTATGGGCCACTTCATACCCTGGCATCTGAAGACCCGAGACGTGTGGTTTTAGTTGGTTCAAGCACGATATAACCTCCCCCGCTGGCCGAAAAAAAAAGGCACGTAACGTCACTTCTTTCGTTCGTATAATGTGTGGGTCCGAAGTTTCAAATGTATCTTTCATGGTTTGCCCCCAGTTTGTATCATCTATGCCATCAAAATTGAGTTATAATTATAATGTATTCTGAAATTCAGATATTTTCAAACTCGCGGCAGAACATTCTACACAATGTGTGTGACGTCATCTGTTTTGTATTGTCAATAGTATGGAAATGTAAATAAGTATCATTGTGTAAACACTGCCTTATCGCTAACTGAGCTGTGGCACTTACACGAACAATGGTCCATTTCAGGCCTTGGGTTTCACGGGAACTATCTATAATTATACCAATATTGTATTACTACTCTGCCGTCCTCAAACTAAAAAGCGGTTAAGTGAAAGTGCGAATTTCGAGCTAGAGCTGAAAAATTGGGGCATATTTTAAAACCTATGCTAGTAAAAAAAAAGCGGCCAAGTGCGAGTCGGACTCGCCCATTAAGGGTTCTGTAGCAGCAAGTAACATAATAATGTTTTTTTTTTAATTTTTATATTTGAGTTTATTGAATGAAAGGTAAATTGCAGTTTACGGTTTATGACGTATTAAAAAAAAACTACTAATATATGATGTACATTACATCATATATTTTTTTTAGTTTTATCATTCTCTTATTTTAGAAGTTACAGGGGGGGGGGGGTTACACACATTTTACCACTTTGGAAGTGTAGTCGCTCGCGCAAACTATTCAGTTTAGAAAAAAATGATATTAAAAACCTCAATATCATTTTTGAAGACCTATCTATAGATACCACACATGTATGGGTTTGAGGAAAAAAGAAAAGAGTTTCACTTCTAAGTATGGGGACCCCCAAAATTTATTGTATTTTCTCTATTTTTGTATGAAAATCTTAATGCGGTTTACAGCATACATCTACTTACCAAGTTTCAAGAGCATAGATCTTATAGTTTAGGAAAAAAGTTGCTGTGACATAGGTACGGGCGGACAGACAGACAGACATGACGAATCTATAAGGGTTCCGTTTTTTGCCATTTGGCAACGGAACCCTAAAAACCATAAATCTGCAATTACATTTTCATTTAACAGATGATGGATATATTTTTCTGCATTTACGAGAATAAAGTTGCTATTGACATATGTAAATATTTGTTTGAAGTTAAGATGTGAAAATTGACCACAAGCAACGTAACCGCCTTTTAGCTTGAGGACAGACTTCTTGCTTCTTCTGTCTTTCATCATCATCACACCGTTAGTCCTGGTTGCTCAAAGCTTATACTTGTAACCTAGAGTTCGCTCTTCTTCTCTTTCCTCTCGTCATGATCTTCGCGTAAGTCTCTCACCTCGGAATCTAATGACCGCATTCTGACTTTTACTCCTCACTTTATACGGTCTTGGCCATCCATGGTAGAGTGATCACGTATATCATCTTCTACGACATCAAGCCAGCGCTTCTTGGCTTCCTATCAAGGCCCAGCGGACGCGGCATTATTATCCTCATCGTCCGAGCCTCCTCCCAACTCAGTTCGGGTCGGCTTTTCAGTCTAACTACGAAACGGCTGAGCTTCGATATTTTCTGTGAAGCGACTGCCATTTGACTTCCACAACCCATTGGTGATATCGAAATTCTGTAGTTAAACCATTTGTCGGAATTTTTAGATTTTTTTAGAGCTCAAATTTTTTTGAGGCTGCCGCGGTTGCAGTACTCTTTTCCTTGTTTTTGGCAACTTGGACTTCGAAGATCATGATGGGACTGCATACGCCCTATAGAGGAATATATACTAGTTTTTTTTATCCCATGAATCGATTCTTATGGGTCGTGGGAATGCATAGGTAAGTAAAAAATAAATTACTTTAAATTCTTAAAGACAAAACGGCTACATTCGTTCCAAGAAATCAGATTTAGGATATTGTATTATATTGTTTTAACTAAGTACTTACGACCTATTGTTGAAATTCCGAAGTCCGTTCTTAGAAATAAATCGTTATGTTTGTATACAAAGGCTCAGGTTGAGCCCGCGGAGTTATATCTGGCGCGCTATCCGTAGTTTGTTTTATAATTTATTGCCTTCTTAACTTGGGCCCGCTTGAACAGATGCCTCTTGTAATTAGTTTTATCTTTTATTACTTTTTAATTTAAACAATTTGAAGATAAGGCTTATAGATATGACTTCATTTCTGAAGAATTTTTTATTAATTACACGTTGTACATTGATTAACTAGAGTCTCGTTCCGGTATTTAATGTTCTTCAGAAGTGTGTAGATATAGAACGAATTCTACTATATAAACATTCCGTAAAAAATATCTGTTGTTTAGTATAGAAGAAGTAAGTGGAAAAATAGACAGATGAGATGAGTAAAAGGAATTCAAGCAGCTGTTTTACTTGATTGCGTAACAAACACAACACAACAACATAAGTTAGACTAGGATACTGCCTTATTGGTCCTTTAGATATAGGTAAGTAACTTCGCGTTTATCCTAGCGGTGCGCGGTGTGAGGTCCAGAGGTCGATTGATTTTGACGTCTACGGTTTCTGTATTGTTTATAACATAACATAACTTTATTTAATAACTAATGTTTATATGTTCACAATAATTGGCGTTGTAATCGTGTTCTAGGGCTTTTTGAGTAAAATCTTCACCCACAAACGAAAAGGTAAAGTTCAGATAGGACAACGTCTGCCCGTCCGATAGATTGTATTTTAAAAAAAACGACGGGTTGCACTCCGGGAATGCCGGCAGAAGTGAAAACTTGAATATTAACGTTGTGCATTTCTGATATTTTGGAATGGTTAGGGAATAATTTTGCACAAATTGCTTTAATTATCAGTATAAAAGTATTATCATTTATGTGGTAACACACAATATTCATTTATTGCGCTATCGTACATGACAATTTATATTACATTAAAAATTTAACACTTCAGAACTATTACAATTATTTTACATTAAAAAGTTAATCTCTCAGAAAAATCAACTTCCATCCATAATTTCAATGACTTTTCACCATCATTATTACCAGAACCATCATCGCCAATATATTTATAAAGTACTCACTCATTTTCAATAGATTTATGGCACAAAATAGAATAAATATTACAAAAAGTTATATGGTAAAAAAAGTGTTTGTTAGGCCTGGGTCAGAATCGATCTCAGTCTGAACAAAGTCAACGACCACTCATTGGATAGACGAACGCGCCACCAAGGTTGTTAAGTACAGTGGGAAATTAGCGCTTCTATATTTGTCTGCAAACGTCTTACGAATTTTCGAATCAGGACACGTGATCTGCACCATTCCTGACGCGAGTTCAACGTTTTTTACCCATTACAAAAAAGTGCACAACGTCTCTAAAGAAGCTTTCCCTTCAAAAACCTATTTTTTGGCTTCTATGAAAGCCAAGAGTCGCTGTGCTGTAAATATGTATGAATCTATTATGTAGTCATTGTTTAGTCTGAACTCACAAGCAAAAGCATCTATTTAAAGAGGAACATTCCAGACATAGGAATGTGTAGGGTTAACCTGTAACATTCAATATTTTTTCGAACCCCATATTATATTGCTAACTCTTAAATATTCGCGTTGATATACAATAATGTGAATGGGAATCAACGCAATTATGGCATAGGTATATACATACCTTTGAATTACATTGATATATAATATACACTGATCAAATTAATGAGGTTTTGAAAAAAGGGCAGGTTAAAAGCACTCAAAACCGGTGGGCTTGCATGAACATGCATGCATGGTTTAATGACAGTGAACGAAGCTCGTATAGTATGTTAGGACAGAAACAGATGGCGGACTGTTGCCTCTGCCTACCCCGGAGGGAAAAAGGCGTGAGTATATGTATGAATTACCTGACGTTTCGACCAAGATACACTAGCCGTGGTCACAGGCAAGGCAGTACCTACCTGTTACAACCCAGTTTGCATTTAGGAGCTCGGGCTCCGCTCTCCTGCAACTTCATTGCTGGGTTGATTTTGACCTTTTCGAGATCGACTGCCATCTGGCCCAACCCCGAGAGCAAAAACTCGTCTATTAATTGGTAGATGTACCGGCTTGGAGGTGAGGTTGGTTTTGGCCTCGAAGATTTTGAGATAAAACATAAAATTAATTTATGAAAAATTTCGCAATACTAAAATTTTAACAGTTCTATATTGTGACAATTGCTGAGATAAATCTCTTGTTGGCATAGATACAAGAATCTGTTGCAAAGATTGCATCATATCGCGATACTAATAGCTGTTTATATCGGCATGACAGAATATCTGCAAAGTGTATTGGCTTCGCGTTTTCACTAGCAATAATTCATGAAGCAGAATAATCATTAGATGTTATCCAAGCAGATGAATTTCTAATTACTGCGTGTTTCTAATGTACGGAATGTGGTTGAGTTTAGAGCGAATGACCGAACTAGTATATGAGGCAGATATATGCGGCCATATTTTTTTAACGCCTCCAGCTGACATCATCATGACCAACGTGAGCTTTTGCTTGTGTTAGGAATAGGTTCACGTTGGTAGTGTTATGGTCAGAATTCGAACCCAGGACTTCTCAATGCGCCATACATGCCGATACGCCTCTTTCCCAATGGGGTAGGCAACGACCACATGCTTCCATTTGCCACGATCCAGGTATATCCTTTCGCGCCTTCCACTTTGATAATTGTTTCCAGACTTGCTTGTCGGTTGTGAGGACTTTTGACATGTTCTTCCTTTAAAAAAATATCCACGATTTAATTGACATACGTACGCCGTAGGCTGGCCCTTACAAAGTTGCATATAAACCCTTTCTTCATAAATAACTTAACACGCAATCTCTTTTCTGTCCCTCGCGCAAACCAGAAACATATCTGATGATGCAAACGTAATATCCAGTTATGAGTAAACGATGTTTATTTGATATTTTGGCGCTATAACAAAGAGATAATTCCTATTGTTATGACCAGTTGCAATGGTATCAGAAATCAGAAGCCGAATTGTAATATTTAACACGCATAATTAAACTTTTAGAATCACATCATGCGTAACAAAATCGATTATGCGAGCAAATAAAATGGTTCGTAGAAAACCTCCTTTTTGTTACGATGTGATGTGCAATTATGATGTGTTATGTTTCTTCAGATAATAAAGGCGTATCGTGTGGTTCAAAGCCATTCAAAGCTGTATAAAATCGTTAATTTGGTATGAGATGTCACGGTGTTCTATGCACTGAACCGAGGCGGCACGTGCGGGGTTAGTTGATGAAATTTTACAATATTATGCACTTCACTACATTCCACTAATGAGATCATATTTACTAACCCATATAGAAAAATCTAATAGTATCTAACCCGTGTCCCGTAGCCCATGTCAGGTAAATGATTAGGGGGCTCGGAGACAGTCAATATATATCGCGATTCTGTCCATAATATTGATGATATTGATGTGCAGATGCGATATTATTGAGGTGCAAATATACGCGATTGGTCCCTGAAACGAAAGACGATATTGGATCTCAATTGTCTCACTTCACGCGCCCTTACAAAGTAACGTTGACCTATGTACCTGATGATTGTGTTTGCCAAATAGCTCCTGGCCTTATTCAAATCTATTGATGAGGTGGCTCACATACTGTGAATAGTACCATTTCTTTTTTAATCTTCGTATTTCACGCCATCTGCTGTCCACTTTGGCCTACTGTTGGGGACGCTTGGTGAGGCAAAGTAGAAGCACTCGTACCGCACTAAAATGTCCGAAAACTGAAACTCCGGAATGTCCGGATACCGGATATTTTACAATTGTTTTTTTTTAAGATAGGTCACGTTAATAAGAATCGCCTTGCCTGATGGTAAGCCAAACGTAAAGTCTCAGATCGGGGTCACCAGTACACGATAATGCTACAACGGTAGCTCTCTGCTTGACGGCCTCATCAGATGCATTTTCACCTTCCGCCTAACGGTCTCGAAACTGTAGGAAGAAGAAATTACACGTGTGTCGGTAAATAATTTCAAGTCTTTAAGCGCCTACCTACTTGGTTAGTGATGGATTTGTTTGCACCGTATGAGGGTGATACTTTCGCCTTTTTGCATGTTTGTTTGTTTCTAAAATATAACTTTTACTTTTTGTAGCTTAAACTGTTTGTAAATATAATTATAAATTTGTGCCTTTATCGACAATGAACCTTGGGTACCGATAAGTGTGCGATATACTCGAATTATCGTATTAAGACGATACCTATGAGAGATAGGTATCACAATATTATATAACCACGTATGTCAATTTTTTGTTTAAATGTGTTGTTCCAGCTGTTCCTCTTAAATATCAATGACATGCTGTCTGATGACTCCATTCATTGCTATGCGGACGACAGTAAGATAATCGCATGTTGCACGGTCTGTGCTAAAATCCCTCGGTCCGCTGTGGAAGAAAGTCACGAACAGCCTGTGTCTGAAATCGAGACTACTCTCACAAGAGTGTCCGATTGGGGAAGACTAATCTTAGTCTAATTTAACCACACTAAGACAAATTATGCGCATTAACCGCAAAAAAAAGCCCATTCATTGTAGTGCCACAATTCCTGAACACACCACTCACCATCTTAAAAAGTATCAGGATCCTAGGTGTCGATATCTCCTGCGAAGTCCATTACCGCAGTCACTTAGAAGACAAGGTCAAGTTGGCATCTCAGAAACTCGGAGTGCTCAACAGGGCGAAGCAGTACTTCAATGCGGAGCAAAGACTTCTTCTGTCGCAAATCCGGCCCCACATAGAGTACTGTTGTCACCTTTTTGCTGGGGCACCTACATACCAACTTGACCCGTTTGACTCGGTGCAAAGACGAGCGCTGCGGATCGTTGACCATCCCATACTTCCAGGTAGTATGGAGCCATAGGAGAGATTTTGTCTCTGTGTGTGTGTTCTTCCGCCTATATAATATATGTTCAGAAGAATTGTTTGTCATGATGCCTAAGGTCAAATTCTATCATTGCACCACTCACCACAGACAGGGAATCTATCCTCACTCATTGCACCATCCGCACGGTGAGGTACGAAAGGTACTTCATCCCGAGCGAGCATATAATGCACGTGAAGGAGATGGCGGAGCGCGCCCGGGAGAGATTTAGAACTCTCCCGGTCCGACGAGCCCGCAACATGCTCGCTGCGCGTCGCAGGCGACTCAGGCGCCGGAGGTCGCTGAACGACCTCCGTAGTCCATGAGCACAGGCCTGGGGGGGGGGGCAGGTGAGGCCGCCTGTCCCCCTAGCGGAAGCAGGCCGGGACGGCGGGGTGACTAGCGCCCCTCCCCCAAACCGGGGCAAGACGGGGACACCGTGGTTCCCAAACCCGAGGAGGCTATCTCGAAACCGGAGATGGCCCATTGCAGTCGGGGTGCGAGGGATATGCTCTATGAGCACCCTTACACCCCGGCGTCTTTAGACCCGAGACGGCGTGTGGTTTTAGTCGGTTCAAGCCAGACATAACCGCCCAAAAAAAGGTACTTCATCTCGCGCACTCTCAGGCTGTGGAATGATCTCCTTGCTGTGGTTTTCCCAAGCGACTACAGTATAGGGTTCTTGAAGAAGGTCATTAGAAGGTTTTTATGTGGTCTACAGTGCAACTGTGATGCCCCTGGTGTTGCACACGTCCATAGGCCGCGGTAACCGCCTCCCATCAGGTGGGCAGTGTCACCTAAGTGGTATAGAATAAAACTATGTATGTATATTTGTTGAAATATTTTTGTTAAAAAGAACTCGTTTTTTATAATAAATAAGTTTATTATTTTTTACATACTTTTTCTTACTACTATTTTCTACATTAAGCTACAAAAATAATGTTTTGCCAATTGTCAGCATTTCGGCTCGAAGTTTGCTCCTAACTATTACACTAAAACATAAACATAACTTCACGCCTGTATCCTCGAATGGGTAAGCAGAGATGAATTACACACCCACAATTCGCCAGTTAAGTTTAAGTCCCGGTGTAACAGGGGCGAGCCTATTGCCATCTCCCGGGCACATTACTAAGCGCGCGATAATTAACATTTATAATACACACATAACTACGAAAAGTCAGAAGTGTCTGCCCGGGGCGACTGGGGATCGAACTCGAGACCTATTTCACTATGGATATAATATACTATCTCTCCTAAACCTCTCGCTTCCGAGCCTTTTCCCAACTTAGTGAGCCCGCCCACACTAAGTTGGGGTTTAGTCGTGTTAGTGGGGTTGGGTTTGGGGGTAGTTGGTTTATTAGTCTAACTACGAAACGGCTGGAACTTCGATATTTTCCGTGAAGCCACTGCCAACTAACGTCCACAACCGACTCTCTAAGTTCTGTAGTAAGACTCGGACTTTTTAGCGCTCTAGCTACCCGTAACGAAAGCCACAGATATACGTATAACAACCGGGACCAACGGCTTAACGTGCCCTCCGAGATACGGAGGGGTCTCAATGTGTTAAGAATGGTCACCCATCCTAAGAATAACCTGTCTACTTACTTAACCTTACAATGTGTTCACCTACGCGATTACCACATAGCCACGAACTCCTCATCATCATTATTTCTCCAAAACCTGGTTTAAAACTTACGAGTTTTGGATCACCGATCAAGGTTTGTTATATCATCTTAGGTAAGTATATGGTACATGACCGGTTGTTTGTCACCGACTTAAGTAAAGTGCAACCCATTCAAGCGTAGGTGACCGGTCCGTTCGACCGTGAACTATCGATTTCATTACAGGTTCGGTTTTGGTATATGACTATGTAATAATATTTTGTGCGTGCTAAAAGTCAGCTGCGTAGATCTTAGCTAAGTGGAATACAATATCTGCCCGTGGGGGTCGCACAAGGCGAATAAGGGATAAGCAAGGATGTTATCGGAAACCAGATATGTTAGGCTGCTTATTGTGGATCAAATCTCAATGTGCTGGATCAATACAAGCAGGCACTGCGTATCACGGAGATGAATAATTACGCTGCAGTGAATGTTACGTGTAAATATCGTGTGAGGAATATCCGCATCCGCGGCCGCCTTCATGTCCATGACATAGCGGATAAAATACAGGAGAGTCGCCATCGCTGGTGAGACCACGTTTTGCTGCAACAGCAGCAACAACTTCTGCCTATACTGCCTCCACCGGGCCCCGTTAGGAGGAGTAGACCCAGGAAGTGCTTGGCGTCGTAGAAGATGAAAGGCGTGGCCATGTGATCACTGCTAGGGAAGCCCAAGACCGGCCAAACGGTTGAACGGACCTGGCTAAAAATTGATAATTTTTATAACACATCATCCCTGGAAGAGAAGCCCAGCCCAGTATCAAAATTCCACGCGGGCGGAACAGCTAGTTCTTAATATTTCACAACACAAAAAAGGCGTTTAATCCACCTTTGTCTACATCTTCAGGAATATGAACCGTAAGTGTATGTATGTATGTCAATAGAAATCGAAATCGTCTCATTCGCAGCCAAATTGTGCCGGATGACGTCAGCATGACGTCATCTGTCCAAAATCATGGTAACACCGTTAGCTGTCAAAACGTTTAATTGATTTATGTGGTCTTGCGACATCGGTTCCAATCAGCTCATTGATGACTCGCTTTTGAAGGTTTGTTTGGAATATTAGTTGATGACGAAGTAATGTGTACATAAGGCTGTATACATCCCACATGATTCAATATTTTTCGTTTCTATTCAAATACTAGCTGCAATGACTTCTGCGTGTACTATTAGACTAGTTTTACGGAAAAAGAAAATTGGTATCGCGAACGACCATTAGTTGACCAGCAACAATGCCCCACTGTTTGTAGCCGTCATTAAGATCTAGATCTAGATCTAAGAATCTTGCGCTATGAATATACAGATAGATGTCAAAATCAATTAAATTATTTATCTGATTTTGTGTCCCGTACCAAATTCGAAATTCAAAATTCATCCCCGCCTCACCCAGGAACCGATACACAATTTTTGTTCTGAAAAGCTTATCTAGTATACATAGAAGCAGCTTTTTTATGTCAGCTTTTTCGGGAGCGATTGCCGTCTGATCTCCCAACACTGAGAGGAAAACCTGACAGAGCTTCTTCCGTTGTTTAGCAGTTGCACCAACTTGCAGGTCGACTTGGGCCTCCAAGACGGTGGAAGGAACCTGTACACACCGGGAAAGAGACGTGAATATTATGAATATGTACAATATGTATGTAGTGCATTCCTCCAATTAAATTTCCGAGTACTATTGGTTAAGTGCGAGTCAATTGTTGATGCGACACCATTGTGACTCGGTCAGGAAACGAACTGATGGACGTAATTATGATTAATGTTACAGAGTGATTTGGGATACAGTCGAAACTGTTATTGGGAATTTTGACAATTCATTGTCGCTCTGATTAGAATAGTTAACATTTAAACTTTTACGTTTCATGATATTCAATTATATTTATGGGAATTAAACATATTATGGTATAGAAACCTTTGAACTACTGCTATTTGACCAGATTGCACTGGCCGTTAATTTTTCTTCTACTATTCAAGTTACCATCATTAAAGAGAAGTTCATGCCATGGTTTATTTGTGTATTTTTCAGCCAAATCCATCTAATTATTGCACTTGTTCAAGTTAATCGTCGGTAGCTTAGTGGTTAAAGAGTCGACCCTACGATCGAGAGGTCCCGGGTTCGATCCTTGCCATTACACTACCGAGGTGAACCCACTCCTAACACAAGCAATTAAGCTTAGCTGACGGGGTTAGGGGGAATATTAGTAATTTCGGTTCTTTAAAAAATAAAATTAAGAAAAAATTAAATATAAACAAACAAATAAATACCTGAACGAACAAAAACATACAAATAAATAAACTTAAAATCAGGTTGACTAACTCACATTTATAATATTAAACCAAAAAAAATTACATAAGTGCTTATAGTTTTTTTCTTAATTGTATTAAAGGCCTACGTCCTTACAATGAAATACGATTACTTAATCAGTGTTCCCTATTAGGTATATTACATGTTCACATAGCATAATATAGTGTAGGATAATATCTTTGCCAGTCGAGCGTAGAGAGCCTTGCGTGTGGGATAGCAGCAGACTGTGACGAGCTTTTAAGATATATATATAGGAGCTATGGTACCAGTATATAGGTAGGTAGGTAGGCACGTGCCTACAAATAAACATAAGTTTATTATTATCGTCATCATCTTTGCGTTAGTACCGGTCGCATTCGAGGTCCTCACCTCGGAATCACAGTGATGTAAGCGTGTGATGCACACGCAAGCGGAGTGCCCGGCGTGGGAGGTGCCGAGGCAGCCCTCGTGAAACCCCTCGCAGTGGAATTACTCTCGCTCAGCGTCTTGCTTACAGCGATGATAAGGATTGCGAGCGCGTAGACTGCCGCTGCCTTCTGCGAGCAAGTATTTGCTCTCTCCCGATCCGCAGAGTCGCTCCACGACCTACCTCCTCCATGAGCGCAGCCGCCGCCTTAGCAGAAGCAGGTCGGGGCGTGCGGTTTTATTAGATTCGAGTCCGACATAACCATCTCCGCTGGCCGGCGGGGAGTATCCTACGAGTTTTCCGCACAGAAAAAAAGGCCGTAACCTCGGAGTCCGGTTTCTACTTTCGGGCTTTAATTTCTTCAGTTCGCACGGTCTTGAGCATCCATGGTAGTGAGAGAGACCATTGGTACACATATCATCTTCTATAATGTCAAGCCTGTAGCGCTTGGGTAGCCGTACCAGTGAAGAAGACTCTCTTGCATTTTACTGCGATGTACTTACTTATTAATCTGTCAAATTTATGTCACTTTGTTTCATGTTGGTTAATAATGTCCGATGTATGTGTACATTCGTGTACAATAGAATATTGTCGCCATCTGCTGAATCCAGCCGTCCGGATACGACTATAAGCCGTAGGGTGCAATATTACTGTTTGCTTTGTAACACAAGCCGTGATTGTCGGACTAATGTGGGACACATATAATTGTATAGGGGACCCATTGTGTGAAGTGTTAGTGTAGTGTTACTTCCACTAAATTTGAGAGTTACGTCGATAAATTTCGGGTGTGAGGCGAAATATTTGGATTATTTTGGTTAAAGGCTAAAGCGACAATACAGTTAACAAGAAAATCACTTTACGGTCAAATATTTATGATGTCATTTGAGATCCTTTTCTTTAAATATTCGATGTCACTTGCACCCTTTTGCATTTCAATAATCGATATTATTATTATTGGATTCTGTTTATTTTATGACGCGGAATTGGGTAGGTACTTCATTGTCCTGCTTAACGACCACCGTCCTCCATGAACGCATGCTTGGGGGTGGCAGGTGAGGCCACCTGTCACACCAGCAGAAGCAGGCTGGGACGGCGGGGCGGCTAGCGCCCCTCCCCCAAACCGGGGCAAGACGGGGACACCGTTGAAACCGGAGATGGCCCAGGGTCAGGCGGGGTGCGAGGGATATGCTATATGGGCAACCTTACACCCCGGCGTGTTAAGACCCGAGACCGCGTGCGGTTTTAGTCGGTTCAAGCCCGACATAACCGCCCCCGCTGGCTGGCCGGCGGGGGGGTATCCGAAGGGATTTCCTCGTTATCAGATCTTAGGAAGAGCTTCTAACCCTACACACCCTAACCTAATACTCTCCAAATTTCATCATAGCGTAGGTATAGCGTTATGTGTGAATTCTAGTCTTAAGTTTCACCTTAGTCAACATTGTCATTATACGTATCTATATATAAGCTTCTTGCATTATATATATAATGCATGCATTGCATTATAATATAAGGTAATGAGTAATAGATAAATACACATTTTTTTGTAAACCACTTTAGTCTCAAGTAAATGAAAAATAAATAAATTAAAATATATGTAAAAGAAATTGCAGTATCGTGATTACAGGGGTAATCCAATAGCGTCTTCCTTTTCTCAGTAATCTCCACATTAAGTTACCCATGTCGTCAGATGACGATGATGACGTCCATATTTTTGTCAGTCGCGTACAGTTCTGGCTGATGACTACTCAAAAATATCGACGTCATCATCTTCATGATACATTTACTCCGAGCACCAATTTAGCATGCGTATTGTGGCTCCGGTGTGCGGTCTCACTAAGAGTGACTTAGACACTCTATAGGCTTATGAACAGGCGATAATTTTGTGCCATTGGTCCTTGACTAACGAAACCGTAAAGCCAAACATTTTGACTAAAGTGTAGGGTTTGTAGAGAACTTGTTAATAACGTTAGTTTAACAAAATGCAGGTTAGATTAATGGGTGCAGAAAGACCCACATAACTGTGCGGTATGTGGAAGATATATAGGTTTTGCTGCCAGGAGAAAAAAGAGACCTCTTCCGGCCATTTGTGCAAAATGGCCGGAAGTTCTGAAGGTAATAAATCTTTTAAGTCAAAGATCCCTCTCCTTCATTCTGTTTGTTTTTCTTCATCTTTATATTTTATCTTGGCATGGCAGTAGAGTATCGTTTTTTAGAGGCGTTTGATTGCTACGTCGGATTTCATAGACATGATTTCCGATCAGTGCAATTTTTTTAAAGAATATTTTATAGTATTTCCCCTGATCCCTGTAGCTTAGCTAAATTACTTTTGTTCGGAGTGAGTTTACATCGGTAGTGTAATGGCAGATTCGAACCCGGGACGTTTCGATCGTAAGGCCGACTCCTTAACCACTAAACTACCGACGAAAAGTCAAAGAAAACTTTAAAAAAAATTTAGAGACTAAACCGGGATACTCAAAATAGCAATCGCATTAATTACCATAACGCCATCGACGCACATTTGATTTATCTTGTTGCTTATACTGTCAATAAACCAATTTATTCGCGCATCTATCCGAAATAACTCACTGTCATTGCCCATTCGTTAAATAAAGTCGCCCCTTAGCAAATTAGCCACGAATTTCATTCGCAGCGGTGAATTCACTGGGGATAATTTATCGCCATTTGTCGCCAAATGACGGTAACGTTGACAGCTGGATGGACCTCTAACAGATGTCCTGACGACCATAAATTAAGTTGAGCTTATCGATTGCGATTTATTAGCAACAAACTTTTTTATATCGTTAGAAGAACGTTCAAAGATTGACATATTTTTTAAGAACATAAATTACGTCTATTAATTAATCCGTCTTTTCTACGGTTTACGGTACTTTTTTCGACCATGTACTTGGTCAAAGGGTAGGGCCCTGCACATCCCTTCGCCGGGAATTGTCTTAAAGAAAATCAAATAAAGAATTCATCGCTGAAGACAATCAATATTGTTAAGGGAGATGAATATACGCGTCATGTATCAAAAGTTCAATAATTCAACGTCATAGGGAGTCCAATAAATCAATTGAATACGTCTGAGTCAATTACTTTCTTACGATTACGTCCGCGCCAATTCGGGGCACTTCGAGGCGAATGTAGGACGGCTTGGGGCGTTCCACGACGCAGGTGCGATGCAAATGTGCAGACGAAACCACTTGCATATTTCTTGCGAACTTGTGGACCGGTTTCAAAGATAAACAAATGTTTTATTCAACGAATCGACGATGTAGTACCATAGAATAATTTGTGCCTGAAAACAGTACGACATCTTAGATGGCATAGTCGGAGCCAGAGGGAATTATTTGAAGGTTCAACTCCTCCCCCCTCTCGAAATTCAAAATAATTCATTGTTGGTTTTCTTGATTAAAACATGGTTACGCCCATAAGTGGGACTCCTCCAAAAAAATTATTATCAATATTTCAATCCTTATTATTTTCTGCGTTCGAAGTGGGTGAGGTTATTAGGAACGACTGCAAAAAAAACTGGCCAAGTGCGTTCCAAGGGTTCCTTACAATTATGTATAAAAACGGCAAAAAAACATGTCGGTTATAATTGGGAGCCCCAATTAAGTATTTATTTTATTTTAATTTAAATATATAATTTTAACGTGAATAATATAACTCAATATTCTGGGAATATTTCAAGCGTCTACCTGTTGCTGTCATCAATATCGAGCAAAAAAAAGCATTTGTTGTATGGGAACCCCTCTTAAATATTTGTTTCATTTTAATTTAAATATTTGTTTTTGGATATAGAACTTAATTTTCTGTGAATATATTCTGTGAGTATATACATATATATATTTAGATATATATATATATAGGTATATATATATATCTAAATCTCTGAACCGAGCAAAAAACACCTTGGTTACCACTTAAAATTTAAAAAAAAATAGTATTTATTGTTACAGTAGTAGGACAGATAGACAGACGAACGGACAGCGGAGTCTTAGTAATAGGGGCCCATTTTACACTTTGGGTACGGAACACTAAAAACCATGAAGACCTATTCCTAAGATTTATTTATATTTATTTATTCATTCCTAAGATCTTTATGAACTTGGCGCACCCATCATATTACTTGACAAGCTTGACGTAACCTACACTTCGATTAACGGGAGAAGAAATATTGTACTACCCACATAACTATTTATTTTTAATGAAATAGTTTGAACAATACATTTGATCTCATCAACATTATTTATTAGAATACTATGAGTATTCTAATAAATAATGTTAAATCATTCTAATAAATAAATTAAAAGATCCTTTTTTTGCAAAAACAGACAACTGGTGGTCGAAATTTGATGACACAAATTTGTCACGAAATTCGGCCGGGTGGGTACCACCATGCACGATTGCGAAAAACCCTCTATAGTAATCCAATTTCGGTTGGATTGCGTTCAGGGGTCAGCAAGTGCATAGCCGGGCAGGGGGATTGTGGTCGCAGCACTAGTGGGACCGGTGGGTGTCACGCGGTGCTGCGACGATAATAATCTTCTGATGAGGCCGTCAAGCTGAGCCACGATTGTTAACATGGTACGTGTTTGTAATGGTGACTCTCTTTCCTGAGACTTTACCTTCAGCTTACCAGCTTGCCTGATGGCTAGGTGACGTCAAATTGACGTGTCCTAAACATAAAAAAACGTGCAAGCTTGTTTTTTTTTAAGTTTTTTTTGTTAGTATTTTTTATAGTCACCTACAAAGCACGCAACTTATGCTGAGTATACTCCTGGACCAGCTGTGTTAGAACAAAACTTGTGACACGGTTCCGGGGTGCGGTGAGACTGAGAACATTGGACAAATGATAGCTGATGACAGTTGCCGTTTCAATGTTCTATATATAATAAATGATTTTTTACTTTAACTTCGATTGTGATGTTATTTGAACTGTTTTAAGGCATATATTTATTCTTGTAAATTAAAGTTATAACGTAGGTCTATAAATGAATTCATTTCATTATGAATTTCGGTAGTAAGGCTCGAAAAGGGTTGCCATTAATTAAAATGTTATAGCGGCCCTCTCTTTAACATTTACAACAAATTATGTTTAGAATCGCACCTACGATTTTGCCATATGCAATCGATCGAGACTTCGATGTCAAACAGAGCAAGAATTTGAACTTTACACATCTGTATTTATAAGTATTTAAACCGCCCTGAACGGAATCATTATATAATAACAGAAACAGGTGTTCAACAAGAAAAACACTAAGAAATAACTTCCTATGTTACGTATACAACAACCAATAACATTAATTAGTTCCGGATGATACAATAAGAAAACCACAAAACATCTTTTTACACAACATTTTACGCCCAAAAGAATATAACAAAGGGGAGCCTTTACGACTACCAAACCCCCACAATACCGCAGAGCATTAATAATACAAGTTACTTTGTATTTTTTTACCATATTTTGACCACTATCCGTTGAAATGGCCGTTCTAAACCACAAGCTCCTTTCCCGATCGTACAAATTTCAAACTGCGTTACGTTAAAAACATAAAAGGATAAAACCTCTAGAATATTTAGTTTGACGCCAAAAATCCTTTCAAGTTTAACTTCTGTGGCTATGTATCCAAAAATAGTTGGTGGACAGGCACAGGCAACAATGCCGTATAATGCCAAGGCTTGGTCACGATCCCATTGTTTTCTTCGCCAATAAAACATCAGAGGGATAGGGTTTCTGTTGTGCACTACTTCTGACTTGTTAATTGCTTCCTGTTTTCGATTTTTTAATAGATTGACGTTTTATGTTTAATTGTTATGATATTGTCGCACTTTTTATGTATGACATTATTTGTTAATCTTTTAGGCAAAATTATATTTGGAAATGTTTCTGTAATCTTTAATTTGTTTGTAATTTTGGTACGTAATCATCTATTTTCTTCTATCTTCTGTATTTTCTTCTGTATTAAATTTGTGAGGTGAAATTAATTTATCGGCTTTTTATGTTGTGAGGGGATCCTTCACCTTAGTGGGGACCTTAGTGGATACTAAGGTCGGATTATCGGTATTTACGCAACTAAGGGAGTAAATTAAGTGATGATGGAATTCCATCGTTTTCTAAGTAAGAAGCTAGACATTGCCCTCTTTTCAAATCGCCAGTAATTACAATTATATTGTAACAATCTGTATAGAAATGGACAAGTAAGATGACGTAACTAATACACCACACATGAAGGAATGTTGAAGTCAAATATTTAAATGTTAGTTGAATCATAATTTAACTAACCTTTCAGTAGGGCTAGTAAAAATTATGTTTCAACGTTTCACATAGATACTCAACAGATTTATATTATTAGTAATCGGTTAAGCATATATGTTAAAGGTTTTCAAAAACTATAAATACAAAATGCCAATAACAAATGTTAAGTTACTTAAATAAATGGAATGATTAATAGATCTTAAATTTAGAATGTTCTCTACAAATACACTAAAATAAGCCGAAGAGACGAGAAAATGTCAAATGGTAGCAAGCAAAAGATACAAAGAGAACCTCGTAACTGTACATTACACGTATTTGTATCCCAGAGTGTTTACCTCGAGATAGCACTAATCTTAAGCCACTATTGCTTCCTGCCCTTGAAGCTAAATCTACTCAGGTGCCTTAAGCAAACATTTATATATGTGTGATGTGGCATAACTGTAGACAGGAAGGGTGTTTTTAAGCTTATACTTTACTTTACTTAATAAAATCAGGCTGGATGTTTTAAGATAGTGAATACTGTTGCCCGCAGCTCCGCCCGCGTAGAATACTGAAATAATCGTTAAATTTTGTAAGATTTCTAAAATTGCGCAATTTCCTTTCGTAAAAATCTTCTTAAAAGTATAAGAAACCTTAAAAAAAGATAAATGAAATCTTAAAATTCGTGCTCAACTGATTTCGTGCGTGACCAAGGGAAACGGAATCCCCGTTTCCCTTGGTCACGCACGAAACTTGGGACTTTTTATATAATATAGATTTTGAAAATGAAGTAAATAGATTAAATCCTAAACATATATACGTTGGCATATTGGTTGCGAGTTTAAATTCCACCCAATAAACAAACAAACAAATTCATATACCACCTGATACAAACAAATAATTTAATTTGGTAACAAGAATACTAGTAATGCGTGGTTAGCGTTATAAGTAAGTACTTTTAACGAGTAAGTACTCGTATTTAAAAATAATTACATTGCAAAAACAAACGCTAAATTGTTCTTTGTAAAAATAATTTAACTCAAAAATAATATTAGTGAGGTCATGAAAAAAAAATCTCTTTTAAAAATCGGACATAAAACAAAAGTATAGTGATAAATACAAAGATACAAAAAGAAGCACCACAGCTGCTGATGAGGCTGTCACCTGTCGCTCATTTATGTTAAGAAGGGAAAACAGCGAAACCATTCGAATTATAAATTAAATTCAAATAGCGAACGAGAATGAGTTTTAGCGTATCACTGATACTAGTCCAAGAGCCTGTAAACACCTCTTATGTCATAATACAAAGGCAGTTTTTTATACATAAGTACACTGCGGTTAGTCATAAACTGGACCCTAATAAACCACGACATTAATTTTTAATTTGAAATTATGGTGAATAATGTGAATATGTGATAATATAATGTCAAGCGCGTAATGAGAGTTGATTCAAACTGTTTGATTGAAATCGAGTGTGCGACACTGTGGCCCGAACATATTAAAGGTGATCTCTAGAATTAGACATCTATTTTTTTACAGTTTAGTGTACTAGATACGTTTGCACATAAAAAAAACATCCTTTATTCTATGACGTAGGTCTGGACTGGTCTCTGTTCACGGGCTCTTACCCTACACTACTTTTCCATGCTTCATTCATAATTTTTTAGTTATTTGCGTTCTCTATTTAAAATATGTCAGTGGATCATCTTTGATATTTTATTCGTATACTCGTAGCGATGTTTTTCGCAAGAATTTACATTGACATGATTTTTTAAAGATAATTCAGCTGTGTTTTTAGATAACATTGATTTGTGATGTTCTTATTCTGTCTACGGTTGTCATTAATGTTTACGTTGTGCTTTTAGATCTATTCTTCGTAATTTTCATGTTTTAAATAGATCTGTGATTCAACGTCAAGGTATTTGGAGCACACTTGGTAGCTGGTTCTTTAAAGGGATTTTTAATTTTTGTGTTTTAGTTGGACTATACTTAGGCCTATGTCATCTATAAGTATGTAACTTGCCCTTACTGATTCTTAACTGCCACAAACTTAAAATTTTCACAGTTGCCCATATTTTATGCCTTTTGTGTAAATGAAGAATCCGAATCATTTGCCTGTGCGAAGCCTTATCTATTTATTAATGAAATAAAAGCATTACAAAAAATGCATTAGAATTTACAAAAAAAAATATCGAAGATTGTTTTGCAAGATTATAAATTTTGAATTAACCAATTTTTTTTATATTTTCAGGTATGGTACGGGTAGAATCTTAGAAGTATGAAAACTAATATAGCAGATGTTCAGTAAGTATGTAAAGATTGGATCAGTGACGTTTTGAATGCTTTAAAAAGTTGATGTTATATTTAATATTTCTTTCAAACACGTTTTTTTGATCATGTCAGATGATTAAAAAAAAAAGATTCAAAAGAAATTATTAATATTGTCTAATACATATGATTTTTGTTCCTGTAAGATAACAGACCGATCGAAGGTATCTTAGATATATTTCTTAAACTGGATCTTAGACTACAGTGAACTATATAGTGTTGCGGAGTAAAAATTATTAAAACGAGGTAGCCACACATACCTTAATGAAGTACACATTCCTGTTCTTACCACTGAAGTGGCAAACAATGGATAAAAATATTCTAATTTAAGAGTTAAAACTTCTTTAGGCACGTTGAGCACTTTTTGGATGTACAAAAATCATGGAACTCGCGTCATCGCCACTGTGACGCTTTCCATATTTTTTTATAACGACGCCATTTTTGTTGTAGCTGATGAACTATTTTTTTCTGACCTTGATGAAGTTTCGAACTGATTCATAATGCACAACATAGATGGCTCTGTAATTTTATTTTTCGTTTTTTAACTTCTGTCGGCACTCCCAGAGGGCCGGTATCTTTTTTAATATTCAATTTCCTGCACCCCGCTGGATAGTGAGAAGATTAATTATATAGTTATATGATACAAACATACATTCATAATAGTGTAGTAGTACTTATGTTTTTTTTTAAATATTTGTTCCGTCAATTTCCGTGCAGTCGCACCCCGCTGGATCGTGAGAAGTTAGGGTGAAGTCCAGAAGATATGGGCCCCCATCCCAGATGCTGACGATCCTAAAGTGGTAGCCCCTACCTTGACAGCATCAAAAGGTGCTTTTTCACGCCCCGCTTGAAGAACCCGGGATTGTAAGAAGAAGGAAACACGTGCGCGGGCAGAGCATTCCAGCTACTTATCGTGCGACAATGAAAGGAAGCACCGAACCGCTGAGTTCGGGACTGTATGATTTCCACCGTGTGCAGATGGCATCGCAGTCCAGCACGTGTTGTTCTGGATCTAAGGGAGAAGGTGGGATTAGTTGAAAGAGCTCCTCAGAACACTCGCCGTGGTAGAGGCGGTAAAATCCCTAGTCAGGTCATAAGTATTGTCACACAGTAAAAACTTTTCTTTTAGAATGCTGGCCACAAAAAAGTTTATTGAATTCGAATTTCGAATTGTTCATGAAAATAAAAATGTATACTTTTTAGAATTTTACTCACATTTAAATATGGAGTGGACGCTTAAAAAGAAGACCGTGTTGCAGTTATTGCGTTGCATCGTTGCGGTTACGCGCCAATTCAAATTTTTGACATACTGAAAAATTTGAATATAACCAAAAGATTCGTTTATCGTACCATCAAACGATACAATGAAGACTCTAGTGTAGATGACAGGTCAAGAAGTGGTCGCCCTCGGTCTGTTAGGACTCCAGCAGTGATAAAAGCTGTGAAGGCGCGAATTCAAAGAAATCCCAAACGTAAGCAGAAACTGTTGGCCCTTCAGATGGGGTTAAGCAGAACCACGGTGAAAAGGGTGTTAAATGAAGACTTAGGGCTTCGGGCATATCGAAGAAAAACAGGACATCATTTAAATGCTCGTCTATTGGACCTGAGACTGAAGAGATGCCGCGCTTTGTTGAAGCGGTACGCGGGAAAAAAATATCGGGAAGTTGTTTTTTCGGATGAAATTTTTTTAGCTTGTGGAAACCCCACGGGCTTCACCCCATCGGTGCCGATGATGGGGTGGGCGTGTCGGAATTTTACCGTAGAATAGAGCTACAACAAACAAAATGATAAGGTGTACGCACACAGTAGTGAAGAAGCGAGCAACCGTATTCCGCGTATCCAACGAGGTCATTTTCCATCCTCGCTCATGGTATGGTTGGGAGTTTCTTATTGGGGCTTAACAAAGTTACATTTTTGTGAGAAAGGTGTAAAAACGAATGCAGTTGTGTATCAAAATACAGTCCTGACGAACCTTGTGGAACCTGTTTCTCATACCATGTTCAATAACAGGCACTGGGTATTCCAACAAGATTCGGCGCCAGCTCATAGAGCGAAGAGCACACAAGACTGGCTGGCGGCGCGTGAAATCGACTTCATCCGGCACGAAGACTGGCCCTCCTCCAGTCCAGATTTGAGTCTGCTAGATTACAAGATATGGCAACACTTGGAGGAAAAGGCGTGCTCAAAGCCTCATCCCAATTTGGAGTCACTCAAGACATCCTTGATTAAGGCAGCCGCCGATATTGACATGGACCTCATTCGTGCTGCGATAGACGATTGGCCGCGCATATTGAAGGCCTGTATTCAAAATCACGGAGGTCATTTTGAATAAACTTTATTGTCATAAGAATCTATGTTTTGTTAAGTTCATTTTGGTATATAAATGGTTACATAATGAATAAACTTGTTTCAATTATTTTATATTAAACATGTGACAGAATTTATGACCTGACTGTGTACAGCCAGAGAGGCAATGTCTCTACGCAGCTGCAGAGAATTTAAGCCATTAGTAATCTCAGGACTCCCAATGATACGGATGGCACGCCGCTGCAATCTGTCGAGAGCGTCTAATAAGTACTTTGCCGAGCCATCCCAGAGATGAGAGCAGTATTCCACGCAGGGGCGAATTTGTTTCTTGTACAAAAGACACCGCTGTTTCGGCGTGAAAAAGCGTCCCACCCTGTTCAGAACTCCGAGTTTTCGTGAAGCTGTTTTGATGACGCTCTCGATGTAGTTTTTAGTGTTCAGTTTGCAGTGTACGTCCATTCCGAGCATGTTAATATGGTCTTGCAGTGGTAGCGGTGTGTTTTGAAGAGTTGGGAGAGGGAGAAGAGTTGAGAGAAGAGTGTTTATACATATAGGGTTTGTGGAGCCCCTTACCTACAAGCCGGTACACATACTTATTGACGGACAAGGCTGAAGTGAAAGTCTAGAATGCAACGTCTAGAGAACAACGCTAAGATCTCAAAGTATCACTTATGACCAGCAGTCGCTCCAGTAAAAGCCAACACAAACCAACTTACGGAATTGACCAGTAGGAGCGTGAACTACGGACTCCAAATACCCTATTATGCGCACCCCTATATTTCTTTAAAGCCCTAGCGGATCTCGTCACTGTAATCCTCCATAAAGATGGTGGCGGGGTGACCGTGCCCTTTGCAGCCGATGCCGAGACGGCTTGGTTTGCCCGCAGTTCTGCGGCGGCGTACCTCATGTTCAGCGCGCCTGGGATGCGGGCATCGCTGGGAGGGTTGGGAAGCAGTTGGTGGAGGGTGCTTCTGGAGCCGATCTGGCTAGGCTTCGGGCGGTATCACAACCGGAATCAGGAGCATGGTTGAACGCCCTGCCTTCGCCTCACCTGGGCACTTTGTTGGACGACAATTCTTTGCGGGTGGCGGTTGCCCTCCGCATGGGCTGAAGGGTGTGTGAACCCCATAGATGCACCTGCGGTTCCATGGTGGGGTGTGACGGCCACTGAGTTGTCACGCACTGAGTTGTCGTAGAAGTGCCGGTAGGTTTCCGCGCCACCATGCTCTAAATAGCCTTTATATCGGCAGATGTCCCGTGCCTGTTGGAGCCGCCTGGCCTTAGCAGATCCGACGGCAAAAGGCAGGACGGTATGACTCTGGTGCCGTGGAAAAATGGCAGGTGCCTCCTGTGGGATGCCACGTGCGTCAGCACTGTAGCTCCCAGTCACCTGAGTCGTACTGTCCTGTCTTCAGCAGCTGCTGCCGAAGACGCCGCTGATAGAAAATGGGAAAAATATGCGGCCTTAATGGAGCAATATTTATTTGCACCGTTTGCGGTCGAGACGATGGGCAGTTGGGGTGCCGATGCTAAAAGTTTAGTGGGCGAATTGGGACGTAGGTTGAGGGACAAGACGGGTGACTCCCGCTCCGGTTCGTATCAGTGCAAAGGTTAGCCATCGCTATTCAACGGGGCAATGCAGCCAGCGTAATGGGCACCTTTGCACCGGGTACGGTGAGGGACGGGTTAATTTAATTATTTATTTATTTTTAATGTGATATTTATAATGATTTAAATTTAAGAAATAATATTATAGTTTATTCATTATATCATCATACATCACACGTCTCTCCGGGGCAGGCAGACACATTTTACCTTTAGCTTACCATCATATTGACATCAAATTGACGTGTCCTAAATATAAAAAAAATTTTAAAAAAAAAACCATTATAAAAAAAATACACACTGCCGAATTGAGAACCTTCTCCATTTTTATATAAACTAAAATCCTTCCTCTATGAAAACGTACGAGCATCAACTCTCATTTTAAGTTTGTAGCTCCAGCAGTTGTACGTTGATGAATCAGTCAGACAGTTATTCAGGACAAGTTTATATGTATGGATAGATAGCTATAGTACGTTCAGACTATTCTAGGCGGCCCCATAAACACTATATGACGATGCATTTAGTGTTACTGTCTGATGGCCAAACCCATTGTCAACCACAACAAAAAAAACATGGCGGCTTTATTGGTGTAATAAAATAAAATGCAACCCCAAGGTTAGGTGAGATCATCCCGCGAAAATTAATTGTGAAAGTATTGTATGGTACCCATAGAAGCGGTAGCGATTAAAAAGAAGGAATATTTTAACAGTGTGAAACTCCGCGTGAGAAACTCTCGCATTCGCGGAAGCCTTCATGTCCGTGACATCGTAGATAAAATAAGTTAACAAATTAATGATATTTTGAAACCATTAATATGGTAACTCTTTCTATAAATTTAAATTGGAAAAGTTATCATCCAGGACGGAACTTGAACCCTCAATCAGTCCCTTTCTATATGAAATTCTCCTATACTTATATGTATTGGGGATACTTACGTAATTTATTCGTAATGGTACGGTAGCGCATAAAACGCGAACAAAGAAATATTGATTAATATATAATCAGATTATTTAGGGAAATCGGTTAAGCGGCAGGAGCGTAATGGCTTGCAATGGTTGGACTTGTAATTAAAAAATTGAAACTCTGTCCGGTATACCACTGCTGTGAATTTGTGAACCCGCACAAACACAAGCAATTCTGCTTAACTTTAGGACTAAACGAGAATAGTAAAAATTTCTACCCTTGTCATTAGTTGTTTTGTATAGCTTTGAGGCTAAACGAGGATACTATTATTAGTAGTATAAAAAATAATTCTAAATCGCTATAAACCTATAACTTGTACCACCGCCAAGTCACGTACGTCCCAAATTATGCCACAGCTAGTAGATTTACGAGTGTAGTCTACACTCTACGCTCTTATTTTTACCGCAGCGACATGTTCGGCACGTGCGCTCATTTATGTATCAAGGTTGTGTCTGAATTTAATTGAAATTTGAAACAACGCTTCTTTTAAAGAATTTTATGAGCTCCAAGTACATCCCTGAGGAAGTAGCCAGAGGTGATTTAATAATAGCGACGGTGGAAAAGCTAAAAGGTGTAACCGACAGTTACTTTTGATAGAAAAATGACTATTCGGTCAAGTGTTTATGATTACGTTTTGGATCTTTTTTCTTTGAATCTTCGATGTCCCTTACAATCTTTTGCCATCACTCAATATGCCCGTCCGATTTGCGATAAAGCGAACGCTCTCTATGGAACCAAATCAAGCGGATATTATTTATATTATTTTATTTAAATCCTATTTGAATATTTTCATAATTACATTTATTTTTTTATTTTTCTGACATATGTAATTAATTGAGATTGTGTTGTGTTGTATTATTATTCTAATCATTTTTATTTTTATGTTTATTTTTAATTTATGTCGTGATAGTGTATGATCCAAATGTTGATCGAAATAAATTGATTGATTGATTGATTAGCCGGCAGCGTGATCAACTTCAAATTAGAGATCCTGCCCCACTTAACCGAGAATACTGACAAATTCGGCCTACTGGGCCAGGCCAATCTCATCTGCAAGCGGATGCACACGCTGATTGACAGACGAGACTCTGGCGCAGGATTTTCCTCTCGGCGTTGAAAGGTTAGAGGGCCGTCGCTCTCATAAAAACCGCCATAAGACATATCTAGAGAAGCAGTAAGTGGACATCGGACTCCACGCCATAAAGCCTCAGATGCAACGGTGAAGTAGGACGTCTCCTGGCTAGATGGACTGACGATCTATAAAAGGTAGCTGAGATAGACTGGATCCGGAAGGCGGAGGATGGGGTTCTATAGCGTACATTGGGAGAGTCCTATGTCCAGTAGTGGATTGCAATAGGCTAAAAATAATGTATTACCATCTACAAAAATACGACATTCTTGAATGTAACCAAAACATATGACTTAAAAATACAACGAAATACCATATTCTGAACGGTAAAACCGGATGAATATTAACAACAGTTCACCGTGACATTTTTATTTAACTTTTTCTACAAAGCAATTGCATCTGTGCCAACACGGTGCCTTATAGACAAGAGAACTGACATACAGACAAAGGAACTGTGTAAATATCTAATGTGTAGGGAGAACAGTGTGTTGTGAGTGTGAACTATTTCATTGATGTGTGCTGTTCCCGTTAAAGTTTGAGTAGATGTTTAAGTGCGGTAGTGAGGTGCTTAGTTCATTCTCCGGGGCAAAACAAGCGTTGCCTTTCTGACTGGGCTTTACACAACATAACATAATTTCACGGCTCTCCCCGAAGGAGTAGGCAGAGGTATATTACACGACAAACTCACGATTCACCAGTTATATTTCCGATCCCTATGTAATAGGGGGCGAGCCTATTGCCATCTACGGGCACATTACTAAGCGAGCGATAATTAACATTTTTACAAATATGCATAATTTCGAAAAATCAGAGGTGTGTGCCTGGTGACTGGGGATCGACCTCAAGATCTCGTTTCGGCAGTCCGTTACGTATGCCACTGGGCTATCGCTGCTAGTAAGGGATTTTACCGGCTCTATCATGGCGAGTCTTCTGATGAGCTCTTTGAACTAATCCCACCGTCTCCCTTCCTGTCCAGAACAACACATGCTGGACTGTGGTGTCACCCAGATTGTAAACCAAGCAGTTTAGGACTTTATTTCTTTGCCGTACGGTAAATAACTTAACACTCTACCCGTGTTTTTTTCTTCTTACAACCCGGGGTTCTTTAAATCGGGCGTGAAAAAGCATCTTTCGAGGTCATCTGGGTAAGGGCCACGAATGTAAGACCTTCAGCATCTGGAATGGTGACCTGTTTCTCCTGTACTTCGTCACCCTCTCTCCTTACCATCCAGTGGAGTGCAGTCAATGGACAGACTGAATAACAAATGAAGGTTTGCTATATATTTGTCTATCTCCTGTTATTATCTCCATTCGATCGCCAAGCCTATTAGCATCCAAAGCTTGCACTTGGAGCCCGTGGTCCGCTATCGTCTAATCCTCTATTATTGGTTTATCTTGACTCTTACGGGAACGACAGTCATCTGATACTCCAACCCCGATAAGAAAACTTGCACCAGAACCTCGTCCTTTAACCAGCATTTGTATACCGTCTCATAGTTGAGGTTAAATGAAGAGGGGTGTGTGTTGGGTAACCTCCTCGAGTGTCGCTCCGATTCCGATCCCGCTGCAGTCCGGGGGGAACGGAATCGGAGCGGCCGGTACACCCTGGGCGGCGGTCAATGGCTTCCCCTTCACCCCTTCATAGGGTTGGCATTGATCGTCGGCCAATACCCAACGTGGCGGGAACACATCGCTCTCCGTACTCCTCTGCTTTTAGAGGAGACAGGATGAGCGATGCTGTTAGTGGTGATATGGCCCAGGGTCAGCCGGGGTGCGAGGGATATGCTCTATAGGTAACCTTACACCCCGGCGTCTGAAGACCCGAGACGGCGTGCGGTTTTAGTCGGTGCAAGCCCGACATAACCGCCCCCGCTGGCCGGCGGGGGAGTATCCGAAGGGATTTCCGCACGATAAAAAAAAAAAAAGGTTAAATGAAGAATCTACCTCTTCATAAATTTAAAAGCCAAATTAAAAGTAAATTGTGCCAAAAAGGATACTATAAAATTCAAGACTATTTAGACGACAAACAAGCTTGGATATGAACTGTTTGCTCTCTCTCTATGCTACTCATATGAAATATTTTACTTAGGTTAAGTAAATATGTTTGTAAATAGACCAAAAAAAACAGCCCGCTGAGTTTCTTGCCGGAGTCTTCTCAGGACAGGGCCGCGTTTCGAACCGGTGGTCCATTTGCCAAACATTAGATTTTTTTATGACGTTTTGTAAGTGCCGTATTAATGGTCTATGCAGAATAAATGGTTTTTGACTTTGACTTTGACTTTGTTGACTTGGGCGTTTAGGTTCTTGGATCCACAAACATCTATTCAGGTGACGATCATGTAAGCCATGTGCTTCTTACCTTAGTAATATTTAGATGTACATTCCTGTGAATGGTTAAACCGTAGGCGTAACGAAAGAATAATAAACTTGATGATTTAAATTTAATTAATGTTGTCAATATCCATTTCAAGGCAATAATAAAACTTACATAAGTATAAACACATTGTCGCCCATCCCACGTCTACTGTTCTAGTAAATTATATAATTATTGGAGCCTACACAACTACCATAATAGTAAAAAAGCGGCCAAGTGCGAGTCGGAGTCGCCCATGAAGGGTTCCGTAGCAGCAAGTAACATAATAATGCTTTTTATTTAATGTTATATCAGAGTTGATTGAATGAAAGATAAATTGCGGTTTACGATTTAAGACGTATTAAAAAAAACTACTTACTAGATCTCGTTCAAACCAACTTTCGGTGGAAGTTTACATGGTAATGTCGATCATATATTTTTTTTAGTTTTATCATTCTCTTATTTTAGAAGTTACAGGAGGAGAGGACAAACATTTCACCACTTTGGAAGTGTCTCTCGCGCAAACTATTCAGTTTAGAGAAAAATGATATTAGAAACCTGAATATCATTTTTGAAGACCTATCCATAGATACCAAACACGTATGGGTATAAAAAAAAAATTGAGTTTCAGTTCTAAGTAGGGGAGCCCCCAAAATTTAATGTTTTTTTTTCTATTTTCGTGTAAAAATCTTAATGCGGTTTACAGAATACATCTACTTACCAAGTTTCAACAGCATAGTTCTTATAGATCCGGTTAAAAGTGGCTGTGACATACGGATGGACAGACAGACATGACGAATCTATAAGGGTTTCCGTTTTTTGCCGTTTGGCAACGGAATCCTAACAAAAATCTACGCGATTGTAGGTAACGAAAAGTTTTTGACACGTTTCAAGGAACTCATTCAAGTTTAGCATACAATAGTTATATTACACACAAATCTGAACCTTAGGGCTCCTTCACACTAGCATTTTATCAGAAAAGCAGTCGATGGGCGTGTTATTATCGCAACTAGTGTTGACTATCGACGGAGGGATTGAACGTAAACTATAGTAAAAGAAATCTTGTGCACTACACCATTGCCGCATCAGTGAGCATACTCTAGCGTCGGTAGCTTAGTGGTTAAGAAGAAGCTGGAGGGGTTACAGGGAATACTAGTAATATCGGTTACTAATATTCGGTAATATTCGGTAACTCATATAGAAAACACCGTGATATCGCGACTCGAGTCTCATACGCAATGAGATGCTCGTTTCAACATTTAATAAGCATCATCATCCTCCTCCTCCGAGCAATCTCCCGCTTGCGTCCTAGAGTTTACACTTTAGAGTCTATCCGCTTCTTATTTTTGACTAGCTGATGCCCGCGGCTCCGCCCGCGCGGAGGTCGGTTATCGTTTTTTGGTCATATCTCCAGTTCTACATAACCAATCTAAAATAAACGTAGCCTAAATTAATCCTAATTACATCAGCTACCTACCAATAAAAGTTCCGTCAAAATCGGTGCAGCTATTTCAGAGATTAACCGGAACAAACAGACAGACAGACAGACATATAAAAATTGTAAAAAAAATAATTTCGATGTATGTACCGTATATATATTCATATACATGTAGTAAAAAACGGTTAAATCAATATTACAAACAGATACTCCAATTTTATTTATATGTATGTATGTAGTATGTATAGATTAGTTCGTTGACTCCGACTTCCCAATCCCGAGAGAAAATCTCTACATCTGTTGTTTGGCATAGTCGTAATCCTAATCCTAATCATAATCATTTATTTGTGTAACATAGGTTCTGGGTCTTATCATTATGTTATAATTTACCGCATTGAGTGATCTACAAATATATTATATTTTATTGCAATATTCAATAAAATGGAATTATAACAAATAGCAATGTCAGTTAAACAACAATACAAATAAAAATTATGTCAAAGAAAATTAACTAATATCTGGAATTAAGTCTATAAATTAAATGTTTTTATCAGTAAGATAATCATCTATCGAATAATAAGCTTTATTTAATAGAAATGTTTGTAGTTCTTTTTAATGAATAAGTAATATTTCACAAGATTTAACAGTGTCATTAGAAATATACTTTTCTGTAGAAACGTTACTTCGACTTGAGCCCCGAAAGTGATGGTAGAAGTGGAAGTCCTGAGCATATACGCTAAAGAAAAGCTAGTGTGAAGACCGCTCTAAACTTTCTGTCATAAAATCCTCACCACGTAAAGAGTTAACCTGTTGACAGCTCATGTGTGTCAAGTTCACTTTTATATTTGATCGATGCGTCATATCTCGAAATTGTCACGTTATGTCATAGCATAATTTGGTATAAAATCATCGTCCTCGTCAATTTTAATAGTCTAAACGTTATGAATTAATTTGCATAACGTTGCCGTTCTCATACGATGTTATTCTTAATGAATATTTATACTATAGATTTCGTCATGGTTTATTTTAATAGGTATCATTGATAAAGGAGAATTACTGGGTTTAGATTGATATAGTGATTTTATTACTAGGCAGTAGCTGTTGCCAGTCGGGGTGCGAGGGAAATGCCTTATGGGCAACCTTACACCCCAGCGTCTGAAGACCAAAGATGGCGTGCGATTTTAGTTGGTTGGAATCCGACATAACCACCCCCGCTGGTCGGAGGGAGGGAGGGTAACCGGGGGGCTATCCGCACGAAAAAAATAAGGGGCTTGCTGTTGCCCGCGGCTTTGCCAGCGTCTGTTACATTTTCCACAACCTTTGAAAACATATTCCCAGGATGCAAAGTAGCCGGTGTTTTTCAGTACTTAATTATTACCAGATCCGTTCAGCCGTTTGAGCGTGTAACAAATATCCAACCATCTAAACATACATCTTTGCAGAAGTAACGAATTATAAAGGAGTGTATTTTTTCGTTGAATAAATTTTATTTCATTACATTTTATTTCATCTTCACAAACTTTCACATTTGTTGTCTTAGTAAGATAGGATAGGATGATTCCTACTAGCTTTTTCTGTGAAATACTTATTCCATTTCTGTGACCAATATGGACAAAATTCCCGGAATATATTCTAAAATTAAAGTAGCCTAACTTACACCTTATAATATTAGCTATCTGCCAGTGATAATCCCGCCAAAATCGATTTAACTACTTCGAAGATTAGCTGTAAACAGAAAGACAAATCGTGTTTTTATTCATATACATTCGAAAAGCTATTATTTTAGCATCGTAAACAGACACTTTAATTTTATATTGTCCTAAAATAAACACTCAAAGACCTTCCATTTCCTATCCTACTCTTACTAATACTACAAACGGATGGATGGATGGATGTAAGTTAATCTTTCCAGCAAAAACGGCTGAACGCATTTTGATGTTATTTAACACAGAGATAGATTAATGAATAGGTCATTTTTATCCCAGGAATAGTATAGGAATAAGAAACGTGATCAGAATTCCACGCGGGCGTAGCCGCGGGCAGTAGCTGGTTTATAATATTTTTCTTACAAAGATATAATTATACCCTTAACTGATAATCCTCAAGGTACAGAATTAATAAGATTAAATGATTAATAAACAAATATTGATAATTGGGGCCCTGCCTCGTATTGAAATTGAAGTGATTGATGTTTGATTTAAAAGGGTCAACAGATAAGATTTACAATATAAAGCCAAACATCCATGTCGTCCATATAAAGACAAGACAAATAAACCGACTACACTTGGCTACCCGTGACTTGTACCATGACATCTTAAAGTGTTCGTGTTCCGTGCGAGAAAGAGGGATGAAGATATATAGGGGGTATAGCTCCATCCTTCTTTCTCGCACGAAATACGAGCACTTTAGCACACCATGGTAAGCCTTCAAGATAGAGTTTTTTTTAAAATATATCTCAATAAGGAGATTTTTACTCAGTCAGGTATAGAGGTATTTTCGTCAATGAGATACCTTTCGCAGACCCCGTGTTGCTACCTTCTAATAAGTAATTGCAATAACAATTTGCCCCGGGCATCGAACCCAGGATCTCATGGCCATCAACCCCATTCATTGCAGCTACACCATTGAGTGAGACTATCTCAGTAGGATTTAGGCAACTATATTATTGTGACGCGTTCTAATAGATAATGACAATATAATATTTAACCATAACTTGTGTAAAGTCTTAAATATGGAGCATGTTAAATTTATGTATTCTGTCACCATAAACGGCCAATATTTTACCCTCTCTATTAACAAAAGATGTATGTCAGGCTATTGTACTAGTGTCAACATGCCGCTAGTATATTAATTAGTCTTAAATTAACGAACTGACAGTTTGTCATAGCAGAGAAAGTGACATATTACGTCACTGTCAGACTTTGCTTTTGTATATGGTACATTTTATAGCTGTCATTAATTTTTGGATATTTTTAGAACAATTTTACGACGCCGCCATTTTAGTGTTGTACTATCTTAAAATAATTTAATATTGATATAAAATTACGAGAATTAATACTTTGATTGTTAATCATAAGACTGACAGCTTAATTTCAACGTCATTCATAAAAAGTATATTACCATTACATAATTCAGTTGCGAAGTTAAAAATAAATTACACGCACCGCTATAAAAATTAGATTAATTTTCGTAATTACCTATTTTTATTGGTTTTTTAATTCGTTTTTAACATAACATAACTTCACGCCTGTATCCCCGAAGGGATAGGCAGAGGTTTATTACACACACACGATGTACAGTAATATTATTTTTTATAAAAAATAAAGTCTATTCGAAACTAACCGTGGACGGCTGCAGTCGGCCACTGGTTCCCAAACCCGAGGGGGCCATCTCGAAACCGGAGATGGCCCAGGGTCAGTCGGGGTGCGAGGGATATGCTCTATGGGCAACCTTACACCCCGGCGTCTGTAGACCCGAGACGGCGTGCGGTTTTAGTCGGTTCAAGGCCGACATAACCGCCCCCGCTGGCCGGCGGGGGGTATCCGAAGGGATTTCCGCACGAGAAAAAAAAAAGGTATTTCTATACGATGTCAGCTGCGGTCGCGGTCTGCGGGCACATTTATAAGACTCCAAAGAGTAGATATTAGCACTCTAATAGTAACCACAACAGTAAGTCTTAGATTTTTGGATTTTTTAATTCGTATAATATATACAATAATATTAGTTTTATAAAAACACTATTACTATAAGACTTCTAGTCTAAGAGTTGAGACTAGAAGTCTAAACAACTCCAGTTAGACTTAGATTTGAAGGGACATTACAAAGTCACGTCTTGACAGAATTGGTGATAACATTGCAAAGTCACATCTTGTCAGAATTGGTGAAAACATTGCAAAGTCACGTCTTGACAGAATTTGGATGTAAAGGTGGTAGGATAAACCGCTCTATTAGGGTAGTACGTTGGTGGTACAACCAACGGTGCGCTTGCTAATTAATGGAAGAGGCTAAAAGACAAACCAATAACAGTGTGGTTTATTCTACTCGCTTGATTTTTTGTAAGTACTATAGCAGTGGTCTATACATAACAATTGATTTATGACTTTTGACTCTTCATCTGAGCAACAATCCCGGTTGCATCCAAGCTCAACTCCTTACTCCTTCATAATTTTGATTTATTTTTAAGGCTTTTAAGGGAACGATTAACATCTGATCTCCCTACCCCAAGAGGAGAGCCTATACCCGAGCTTCGTTAATCATTTAATCTTGAAAGTGAAGTTGGTTTGGGCCCCGCAGACCTTAGTGAGGCTCCATATACACCGTTCCTGTCTAAATACGTTTTAGGTAAGTATTTATCTTAAATATTCTTGCAGCAGGTAACTATTCCATAAAAATATCCATGTTCAATAAAAACAGATTGATTTATTAAAGAATTGCAATTGTATCCGACGCATGCAGCTGCCTACGTGGGTCCGTGACCTATAAGATGACGTCATGCAGGCTCGTCCAGACAACTGTGACACACTCGCTCTTAGTTCAGTGAACACCTTAGATTGCGAAAGGAAAATTATACTATGTGAAAGTAAATTGGCTGGACTGCTTTGGATGAATTTTGTCACATCGATAGGTGTGCTGATAACAACTGCTGTATTATTTTTAACTAGAAGAAGTTTATTGTTCTGTTAATTATAGAAAAAAAAAATAACTTTTCTCCGACCTGAGATTCGAACCCGGATCTCATCCTCAGCACACGCTAATACTCACACTCTTTTCCCTTTGGGGTAGGTAGATATAGTCCGTAATCTGCTTCTTTCCGTAAGGAAATGAAGGAAATGAAGAAGGGAATGAAGGAAATGAAGGTAGAGCTCGTGAAGTGTGTAAACACTTCACGAGCTCTACCTTCATTTCCATAACCAATCATGTAATATATATATATTTTTTAATATATATTTAGGACACGTCAATTTGACTTCACCTCGCCTGATGGTAAGCTGAAGGTAAAGTCTCAGGAAAGAGGGTCACCATTACATACACGTACCATGTTAACAATGGTGGCACGCAGCTTGACGGCCTTATCAGAAGAGGATTGTCGTCGCAGCACCGCGTGACACCCATCGGTCTCACTAGTGCTGCGACCACAATCCCCCTGCCCGGCTATGCACTTGCTGACCCCAGAACGCAAAAAAAACGAAATTGGATTACTGTGGAGGGTTTTTCGCAATCGTGCACGGTGGTACCTACCCGGTCGAATTTTGTGACAAATTTGTGTCGTCAAATTTCTACTACCAGTTTTTTTTATTTGTTCTTTTTTGTGTACAATAAAGAATTGAGAATTAAACTTCATTCATACAAATATTGTTCCAATACCTCCCACGAGGCTATTCGTCATTATTCAGTTACACAAATATACCAGGTTCCGCCTGTTCCGGAGGAACTGACACAAAATAAATAAAACATCACAATCGCCCCAGAATAAATGTCTTTTTGCAGACGAAAGGAGACACCTGTTCCATTCTCGTTAATCTTTGCAGTTTCGCCGAACGACACCGGTATTTTACTTTTTTTTTTTTAAGATTGCCAGTTACTTTTTATTTAACAACGGCACGGAGAAAGAAAGAATAAAAATTGTTCTTTTTTCAAATTTAATTGGGCTGCCGGAAACAGTTACACGGACTACATAATACTGGTAGGTCTGTTGTATAGGGGTCCACTAAGACCTTCGGGGCCAAGTTAACTTAACCTGCAAGGCGGTACACCTGCTGATTGACGGACGACGTTCTGGTGCAAGCTTTACTCTCAGGGTCGAGAGGTCAGGGGTGTGTGTTGGGTAACCTCCTCGAGTGTCGCTCCGATTCCGATCCCGCTGCAGTCCGGGGTGAACGGAATCGGAGCGGCCGGTACACCCTGGGCGGCGGTCAATGGCTTCCCCTTCATAGGGTTGGCATTGATCGTCGGCCAATACCCAACGTGGCGGGAAGTCTGCTTTCAGAGGAGACAGGATGAGCGATGCTGTTAGTGGTGAGATGGCCCAGGGTCAGTCGGGGTGCGAGGGATATGCTCTATGGGTAACCTTACACCCCGGCGTCTGAAGACCCGAGACGGCGTGCGGTTTTAGTCGGTGCAAGCCCGACATAACCGCCCCCGCTGGCCGGCGGGGGGGGGGGTATCCGAAGGGATTTCCGCACGAAAAAAAAAAAAAAGGGTCGAGAGGTCAGTCGGCAGTTACTCCCATCAAACCCGTACAAGCCATGTCTTAAGGGGGAGCATCTAAGATGAAAGCCAAGCCTCGGATGCAACCGAGAAAAAACGCTGTAAATTAAAGTCAAGTCAACAACAAGATTACTTTTTGTAAAATGTCAAAACGGTAAGCCGTTTTGACATTTTACAAAATGTAATAAAAAGATCCGTTAATTTTTATTGAAAATAATTATCTCTTGCTTTCTATAAGACAGGAACCTATCTTACCAATTAAAGGAATTATAGTTTACTTCTAATTGATCTCGTTTCCTATTACTTATTGGTGAAATACGCTCTTAATCATTCTATTTTAACTGCTGTTTATAAATTTGATAGTAACATGGTTAGTATTTAACATTGGACATTTGCTTTTATGAATATTAACACGTTATGTTAGCAATAAAGTCGCGTATATCAAAATACAAATTGACAGTATATTAATGGAAATCTGTGTAAACATCAAACTTGATTAGCTAGAATGAATAATAGTAACCGTTTCATTTTGAATTAATTAGTCGAAAATAAATTAAATCGTCATTCTTTGATAAGTTAACCGGTATTATAAAATATACGAGTCGATTAATTGATTAGTACCTATCCAAATACGAGTACTTATAGGGCGCGATTAGATAGTCAATATCGCGATCTTGTCAAAATAATATATTGATGATTTCCTATCCTACTTCCACTAATATTATAAATGTGATGCCCCTGATGTTGCACACGTCCATAGGCCACGGTAACGGCTTCCCATCAGGTGGGCCGTGTGCTAGTCTGCCACCTGAGTGGTTTAAAAAAAAAGTTCAAGTCTGTGAAAATGTTCTTATTCAAGCACGCTCAAATGGTTAACGGATCTGCCTGAAATTTGGCACACGAATAGATTATAGTCTAGAATAACACATAGGCTTTTCATCCCTGGAATAGGTTCCCATGGGTTGCGGAAACGGAATCCCAGAACTATACGCGGGCAGAGTGACTTGCTACAGCTAGTTGATAATATTGATACAATATTGATGTGCAACCGCAATTCGTGTCTATATTATTGTATCACGATACGGGATCGCGATATTTATTGAATGTAAGTAGGTAAATGCGCGCCCGTGGCCTAAAGTGTAGTGCAAGTCAACGCCGGGATCTCGTTGCGGTCCTGGGCGTGGACGTTCTCGAGCCGGTAACCCAAAAGGCAAAACATTGTTATATTTTTTTAAAGTTAATTCATTATTATCGTCACAGTCTTAGTCCTGGTGCATCCAAAGATAGTTCTTCTTCCAGAACTGGGCTTTCTCTCCTCCTTTTCATGATTTGATTTGGTTAGCTTTTCAGGAGCGATTGCTGTCGGACCCCTAATCCCAAGAGCAAAGCCTGCATAGCTCCTCGTCCGTTAATCAGCAGTTGTACCGGCATGCAGGTGAGGTGGCTTCGGCCCTGAAGATCTTGGTAGGGCCTCGTAGACTCATGAGATAAATATTAAATCCCGTTTCAATTATTGTTCGTGTTGTTGTTGATAGGTTAATAAAATAAAAAGACTTTATTTTGACAATGATTATTGTTTTAAAAAAATCGAGTTCTTGTGTACCTTTTTTTTTTTTTTTTTCGTGCGGAAATCCCTTCGGATACCGCCCCCGCTGGAGAGCGGGGGGTCTCCAGCGGGGGCGGTTATGTCGGGCTTGCACCGACTAAAACCGCACGCCGTCTCGGGTCTTAAGACGCCGGGGTGTAAGGTTACCCATAGAGCATATCCCTCGCACCCCGACTGACCCTGGGCCATCTCCGGTTTCGAGATGGCCCCCTTACTTGCTCTCCACTGTGCCCTCTGCTAATCAGAGGGACACGTGGAAAGCTTCCGAACAGCTCTCAACAGGGCCGTTCTCGCCTCGGTCGGAGTTGGCCGTAGGCGGCAGCGTCTCTCCCGCCCTAGGAGAAAGGCGCTGCCGTCTCCGTTGCCCAGGGTGCACCACGTGGAGGTCCCCAACCAAGGACCCTTGTTTTTTTTTTTCGTGCGGAAATCCCTTCGGATACGCCCCGCAAGCCAGCGGGGGCGGTTATGTCGGGCGTGAACCGATTTAAACCGCACACCGTCTCGGGTCTACAGATGCCGGATTGTAAGGTTGCCCATAGAGCATATCCCTCGCACCCCGACTGACCCTGGGCCATCTCCGGTTTCGAGAATGCCCCCTCGGGTTTGGGAACCACGGTGTCCCCGTCTTGCCCCATTAGGTATTTAAGAACTGAAAGGAACTGAAGGTAGGTCGCTAGTATTAAACAAAATCAGCTTCATATTTGCACAAAAACTAACGATTTTGAGGTTAAGTTGGCTAATAATAGTAGATGCGAAAGTTTTGTTTACGCGATGTTTTTTCGCTACGCTTTCACTGCTCAGCTGCAGAATCGATCGGCGTGAAATTTGACAGACGCAGTGGATAATCGTTCGTATTATATCTCGAGACATTGTTGTCGATACTTCAAAAGGGTATAGGAATTAAGCATGTGTACAGTACCAGACTTTTGATTTGGCACGTCAAGTGCGAGTCTTATTATGATCGGCTTACATCAATTTTGTAGAGCGTTCTCTTTAACGCACAGCGAAGGTATTATACAGCTTGCTATCTTTTTGGAGTAGTAAAAACCGAAATTATAGTTTTAATCTATACCAATATCATAAAGCTGGAGACTTTATTTGGTTGAACGTGCTAATCTCAGGAACTAGTGGTTCGAATTGAAAAATTCTTTTAGATAGCCCACTTATCGGGAAAGGTTATAAGCTATGTATCATCACGCTACTACCCAGGAGAGTGGAGCAGTAATCATCAATGTCAACAAATCGGGCAAATTTCCATACATTATTGTAGAAATAATAAATTACGGGCATATAGGTGCCAACGGGGGCGAAGTATGCCACGGGCGAAGCCACGAGGCTCAGCTAGTATTTCATAAACACAAAAATATTCAACTGCTCTATAAAAGTTGTGCGATAGAGAGAACGCTATACAAAACCGAAGCAGTCGATCTGAACCACTCTCACTCTTTTCCCGATGCGACTGGCCAAAAACAAAACCGGTCGCTTAACGAGGTCCTCCATGAGCGCAGGCCTGGGGATCGCAGGTGAGGCCGCTTGTGATCCCAGCAGAAGCAGGCCGGGACGGCGGGGCGACCAGCGCCCCTCCCCCAAACCGGGGCAAGACGGGGACACCGTGGCTCCCAAACCCGAGGAGGCCATCTCGAAACCGGATATGGCCCAGGGTCAGTCGGAGTACGAGGGATATGCTCCATGGGCAACCTTACACCCGAGACGGCGTGCGGTTTTAGTCAGTACAAGGCCGACATAACCGCCCCCGCTGGCCGGCGGCGGGGGGGTATCCGAGGGAATTTCCTCACAAGAAAAATGGTACCTATTTTACGTGTTTTGTAAACGTTTATATCTGAATTAGATATTTCAATTACTTTCTAATCTAATCATGCGGTTATTTCCAGGTTATGATCCCAGGTTGAGCAAAATGTTTAGTTTTTCAATCTGGAGAAAGCGCCTGCAATCATTTCATCATTATTACAGCGTTAATCCCAGTTACACCCAAAATTGCACTTTGGAGCTTGGGATCCGTTCTCCTATCATTTCTCTTAATTCGGGGCATATTGACTTTCACGGAAGAGACTGCAATCCGTCCCCTTAACCCCGAGAGGTGAACCTGCGGGTGAAACGGCTTGTAAGTGAGTTTGGCTTCGGTCTCGAAGATTTTGGTGGGACTCCATACAGCCAAAAAACAACTAACTATGCTTAAAAACTATAAACGACAAATGTTCCCGCATTGATTGACAGCAATGTGCTCGTCCTCTGATACGCGGGAACAAAAAGATAGTTGACGAAAAAAGACCGATTCTATCTCCACACGTTAGACAAATTACTGAGCTGTATGTTGTCTAATTCATAGTTAATCTAAGCTCAGTGAATAGATATATCTAATACGTTTTATTTATCGCATAATTTGTGGTACAAAATAGCGTGTAATTTACAATAGACCGCCTGAGGCCGGGGTATGTTTTGTCGTGACGAGAATAGAATGGTGCCATTGTGCAGAAGAACTGTAGTAGATCAAGTTAATATAACGATGATGAAAATGAATATCGGTGTATACTGCTGGGCGAAACTACCATTAATTAAAACCTTAAAAAATTTGCAAGTAACTGATGCCGTTCCCGCTTCCTATGGGACCCTATTCTTGAGTAGCCTATGTGTTATTCCAGACTATAATCTATGCCTGTACCACATTTCAGCCATATCCGTTCAGCCGTTTTTGCTTGAAAGAGTAACAAACATCTTATGGATGGATACCAACTTTCACATTTATAATACTATATAAAGCTAAGTGTGCGGTTTTAGTCGGTGCAAGCCCGACATAATCGCCCCCGCTGGTAGGCGGGGGGGGGGGTCTCCGAAGGGATATCCGGAGGTAAAAAAAAACTATAAAGCTGTTGCCCGCGCCGAGGCAGGCCCTCGTGGCGGCCCTCGGTGTAGGAGTCCTTTCGCACGGCGTCTTACTCACAGCCCCCCCCCCCCCGCCGAGTGGCGGGTATACGAGGGGAATTCCGCATGAAAAAATAACCTGTTGAAAAAATTCTGTTCTGCTCCCTCTTCCCATGGGAACCTATTCCCGAGATAAACAGTTGTCTGTGTGGTATTCCAGACCATAATCTATGTCGCTGCCAAATTTCATACTGATAGGATAGGATAGGAATAGGAATAGGATAGCTTTAAAAGATTTTAAAAATGAAAATGCACATGATATTCCTTTTTCAAATGCAGTTTGTTTATTTTCTTAAGTGTTTTGACTTCAGAAACCAACATGTTACTTGCCAGTTGCTAAAAAAATGAATGTGGCGGATATTTCTTATGCGATATTATGTCAAATGGCTCATTTTGTAACTGAATCGTGTAGCAGATGCTTGTTAACGTACAAAAGATTGCTTTTTTTTTTGGCATCGTACGTGCTTCCGAGAACTATTTTTTCTGTATAAATGTTTTTACTGTGGACGATTTCAATTTACCAAACATTGTAACAAAGACTTAATAGATTTTTTATTATTATGTATACACCTGCAAGCGAAGGATTAATCAAGTTAAAAAAATGTTTGTCTCTGTTTTAATGACACCATTTTGAATTAAATACAATGAATAATGTAAGTAATGAATAATGAGTAAAATGTCATGAGTCCTAATTACAAAATTAATAAAAACACGATTGTGGTATTTTTTGAAAAGAAGGATGGATGGCGCGAAAAATTTGCCATTTTGATTATTTTAATGTCATAATTGGCATCTACAGTCGCTTAATAACTCAGAGGGAACATAGAGACAGATATACATACATATGGGTAAAGTCGGGTGAAAAACTAGTAAGGCCTTTCTACACTAGTGCTCTTCTCATTTCAATCCTACTTCTTAAAGCTTTCTATTAATTACGATATTATAATATTAGCTAAAAACAGTGTGCATTGTATGAAAGGTTCTTTTAAAAAATTTTTTTACAGCTAGTGCAGTCAACGACAGAAGTCGCTTAACAAATTCTAATCTATTGATCACATTAGGTCTTAACCTTTTCAAAAAAAAAACATTCCTACGTAACAAATTTGTAAATATGTTAACCAACTTTTGTCGTTGGCTGTACTTTCACTTAACGATTCACGAAGGCATAAAAATATCTGTCTAACAAAACAAATATTTAGTAAATCCTATATACGACCGAGTTATTTATGCCCACATATACCAAAACATAAATAAAAAAAATATAACCATCCGAATTGAGAACTTCTTTGTCAGTTAAAAAGGCGGCAAAGGTGTGGACATTTTGAACTATAAATTGAATACCTATGGAGGAGAAATACGAGATGCAAATATGATTGATTATATTAATCTATGGCAGAGACTTATTAATTTTGGCGCCTTGACAGAAGACAGCTGATGACAATTACAAAAATTTGCGGGTTAAAAGTTTCCTTCAAAATTTTTCCTTCCATATAGCCAGTCTTATAGTACCTTTTTTTTACTTTTTTTTCGTGCGGAAATCCCTTCGGATACCCCCCGCCGGCCAGCGGGGGCGGTTATGTCGGGTTTGAAGCGACTAAAACCGCACGCCGTCTCAGGTCTTAAAAGACGCCGAGGTGTAAGGTTGCCCATAGAGCATATCCCTCGCACCCCGACTGACCCTGGGCCATCTCCGGTTTCGAGATGACCCCTATACCTACTTATAACTCATTGATTTTAAGTATAGATTAAACTGACGACATATTATGCGATAGTATTAATAGGTTGACTTCTATCTCATATTTCATGACGGCTAGTCGGCTAAGCAGTAAACCTCATTAGCCTTAGCAAGTCTTAATTTACGACCCTCTAGTAGTTTACAACTAGAATGATGTGCCGGCTGAATATATAACGAAGCTAACAGTTCGGAATACGCGCCATTCTTTTGAATTATTATATTACATAAGAACTTTTTTTTGTTTTTGCGTGTGGACACCCCCACGGGCTTCACTCCATCGGAATCGGACCGAGTAAATCCACGCCGTGTCCTCCCCAAGTGTCCATTGCCGGGCACCCCGGGTAAGCCCAGATAACCCCAGGGTTAACGGGGGACTTTGACTTGTTTAAAAAAAAAACTGTCACCGTTGGTGGTAGGTGAGGCGGGAATGAATTTTGAATTTAGAACGGGACGCAGAGACTAGATAATTAAGTGAATGAATTTTTAAATCTAACTGTGTACACATAGCGTGCCTTTTTTAATGTCATCTGTACGATGGCTATAAAAGTGGTGCTTTGCTCTTTTATATGTAGTTTGCCGATTTGTGTCTATTGTCTCCCGTTTGCTAAGGAGGGATGTGGATTTATTATATTTTCAATTCCTCTAATTTACTTCTGATTGATTTCAATACGGGTTACAAGACAGTTTAACTTTTCTGGGTGTGTTCGGGGGTAACTACTGTTGATCCGGGAGTGTACAGGAGTTACAGTAGTGGCAAAGAGGGTGGAATAGGCTATAAAAAGTTGCGCATTGATGCTGGTCAAGTAGTGGTCATCCACGATACCAATTTTTTTTGTTCCGTGCAGCAAGTCGCAGCAAGTAGAATAGATAGAAGAAGTCTTTGCTATAGGGTGTATAGGGAACCAAAAACTTCTTCGGAGAACAAGCCAACCTGACCTGCAAGACCCGAGACGGCGTGCGGTTTTAGTCGGTTCAACCCGGACATAACCGCCCCCGCTGACCGGGGGGGGGGGGGGGTATCCGAGAGGATATATAGTTAAATAATAAAAAAGGTACAACAGTGAAAATCCGTTTCACTGAAAGGTTTTTACGTTTATTACACAAATGAAAATTCATTAAATAAAAAATAAGCAATTTTAATTAAATAACACACGTTTATATTAATCGGTGAAATCCAGACTTATTATTAACTATAGTCAAATTAACAGATGGATAGTTAGTTGTTTGGATGTGGTTATATATTCGAAACCGGTTTCCACTCAACCCGGAGCCCTTAAGTCTGGGTAGGTACTTGACATTTGAGAATTATGCGTCTGCAGTCTGCGTGCGCAGACGACGAAGATGCGCGCATGTTTTGGGCACACGGTCAAGGTATTCCATTATTTAAAATTATCATACATGTCTGTGGCGAGGCAGAGACAACAGCCCGCCATCTGCTTCTGTCTTTACATACTTTAAGAGATTCCTCTATTGTCATTAAACCTTTCATGAATATTTAAAATACCGTTGAGTTACTATCATAATCAGCATTCAGTTATAGTTGTGTAATGACATTCCGTAGGTAGGTACACTTATGAAGGTGTGTATCACGAGACTCAAAAATAATAAACAAATATTCTACGACATTCTACACAGCGCTATCTAGACCCAAAGTAACTTGTGTTAGGAGTTCTGGAATGCGGATAAAAGTACTTAGATACATTTTCTTTTGTAAACACTGTATACATTTTATACATAGAAACACCCAGACTAATGCAAATAGACATATTCGAGCATACAAATATTTGCACTGAGTGGGAATCGAACCCGTGACCTCTGCCTTAGCAGTCAAACGAACTGCGATAGATAGATAATTCTGAATATACGACATAAATGTATATTTAAACAATTAATTCTATGTATATTGCTATACTGGCTGTCACTGCTCAAATTTCCATACAGATGACACTGTAAAAGTCACGCTATGCCTATACAGATAGGCGTCAATCCACCTCCATCCCGGCCCGCGAAGCAATTTTGGTACAAATAACTATCTAGTAATAATAGGTAAAGACCAATTATTACTAGATACTTTAGCTTATCTAGTAATAATAGGTAAAGACCAATTATTACTAGATACTTTAGCTTATCTAGTAATAATAGGTAAAGACCAATTATTACTAGATACTTTAGCTTATCTAGTAATAATAGGTAAAGACCAATTATTACTAGATACTTTAGCTTATCTAGTAATAATAGGTCTTTTTGTATGTAAAGACAAGGTAGGTAAGACCTATGAAATTGCCGAAATTTTCTTACAAATTCATGAGTTCGTTATTCCTGTAATTTAATAGCTATTTCCATTATTTATATTTTGTTTGAAAGTTGATTTCAAGATTTTACAACTATGTATTAAATTTTGTTTTTATTGGCCGCTTGATAAATTAATTCGATCTTCAAAAACAGTACTTCCTAAATGCTATCCATTTTGATGATAAATTTCGTATTACTTAACAGCTGTCACTTTTCAAAAATGTAATAAAAGTTGCTGTTTGTTAGCTTAATGTTGTCTCATTCATACAAAAAAAAAATCAAAAAATTTGGATTTGTCATTCCTAAAAAGAATGCAAAAATGTTAGTACTGAGATTGGGTTTCCTCCAATTTCTTCAAGAAAAACGGCAATTTCATATGTAACGGCCTAAAATATGTAATAACCCAAAGAGCACGTCGACACACATCGGTGTTAGAACTCTTAATGAATTACAAGTTCATCTATGATTCTCGATTTACATAAACAAGTAACTACTAACTGTTATTATATTGGATGACAAGGTTTGACAGCTAACTGTCAATCACAAATTGAGTGACTTTAGATACGAGAGTTTGAAATGAAGTGTGATCGATAAAATTATTGTAATAGATGGTCAAAACTCTTAATTGGTCAGAATAAATTTGACTGACGCTCTTAAATGAAAACTATTCCTTACCAACCTGTTTGATTAAAAGTACTTTTGGCCGGTAAAGGGTTTTGGTACACACAGGCAGGTAGATGACTCCAACATCGACCTACCCCCCTCAAATGCAGGTGCTCGCTAGTTTCTCATACATACAGGTTCTCAAATCACAAAAAGAAATAATATGATAATGAATGAGTCAGATGGTGTCGACACTCGACACTGACGTTTATTGCAATTTTATTACATGAATGCATAAGCTGTATCTGCCTGCCTTCCTGTCTACAAATGTGACAAGAAATTTTTGAATCTACATTAATCGAAATTGAGTCTTGACATTTTTATCTATATGTATACTAATATTATAAAGAAGTAAAGTTTGTGAGTTTGTGGGGTTATATTCTCTGGCTCTACTGAACCGATTTTGAAATTTGACAATTCTTTTACCAATAGAAAATCACATTATTTGTCAGTGCCATATCATGATTCCAGCCAAGGGAGCGAAGCAGTAATCATAAATATCAACAAATCCGGCAGATTTCCATACATTATATTAAAACTAACTGCATTTCACCTAAAATAATTGAAAACTCATGGCCTTGTTTTTTTTTCTTTATTATATACAAATATTATATAATAATAATATATTATACAAATATTATATGTTGTCCTACAGTAACCATACTATTGTCCTACTCTTAATATATACAATACACAACTATTGTGAAGAGAGCATTATATATAAATATATTGCTTCCTCCGAATTAGGACTGGTTAATATATTAAAGCGGTGATAGCCCTGTGGTGTACGTAACGAACTGCTGAGACGAGGTCTCGAGTTCGATCCCCAGTCGCCCCGGGCACACACCTCTGATTTTTCGTAGTTATGTGTGGATTAATAAATGTTAATTATCACTCGCTTAATAATGTGCCCGGTAGATGGCAATAGCCTCGCCCCCTGTTACATTGGGACCTTAACATAACTGGCGAATCGTGGGTGTGTAATACACCTCTGCCTACACCTTCGGGGATACAGGCGTAAAGTTATGTTATGTTATGTAATATATTTGTGAAAGGCACCTACATCTAACCTATTCACACCCATGTTTACAATTAGCAGGTGCCTTGCAATTTCATAGCGCGGATATTCCATAATTTATTTATTTATTTATAGTATTTATTTATTTATAGTATGGAGGACTAACAGCTAACATTTTCAAAATAATATTAATGAAGGTACATCACAGAGAGCCAATTATAAGTCATCACTTCTAGTGACACAATAAAAAATATAAAAAAATATATAAATAATATACTAAGTTTAAAATACAAGACTAATATAGGTATATAGGCACTGACAACTATTAATTAGTCAGCTGCGAAAAAGTTCAGGCTTAGACACCTCTTCAACATGGTTGGTTTTAAGGATGTGTTGTATGTGTACGTCCACACTAACCAACTACTCAACAATTTTCACAATTGGGTGATGTCGTCATATGGCCTTGCCGTTACTAGATATATTAAAAACACTACATACTATATAAGCTATAAAATAGGATCGCAAAGGCGAGGTAATATTTCACAAGCACGTATGCAATTTACATTTTGGTATCATTTATCAAGAATTGAATTGTATGAATTGAGAGCCCACTTTTAGGATACATTCTGAGCACGTGTAGCATGTCGTGAATAATTTCATTGATGTTCGCGGGCGCACCGGTTGGGTACAACACAACAACTGTGACTTAGGGCTTTTCATGTCATAACTTAAAAAGCAGTAGGGTGGGGACCTCTCCAGGATCTACGAGGCCCAGGTCAACTTCACCTGCTGATTGATGGACGAGGCTCTGGTGCAGGCTTTCCTTTTGAGGTTGGGAGGTCAAACGACAGTCGCTCTCGCAAAAGCCAATTCAAGAGAAAGTGTAGGAGAGCGATCCCCGCGCTCTAAAGTCTTACACTTTGGATGCAACTGGGACTGACGCTGTGATGATGATGAAAATACCTTATTATAACTGATCACTCCATGAAAAATTTAATCTTCAGTCTTTAAAACACGTTTTGTGAAAAAATAACGGAAGTTTAAAAGTAACGGTAGTAAAATACTTTATTTCAACTGATCACTCCATGAAAAATTTAATCTTAAGTCTTTAAAAACACGTTTTGGGAATAAATAACGGAAGTTTAAAAGTAACGGTAGTAAAATACTTGATTTTACTTAATTTTGAATTCATTATTGTACACAAAAAGGCTAAAAAAGCTAAAAGCTTAACTCTAAATTTTATAATAATTTATTTTAAAAATAACGGTAATAAAATAACGTCAAAGTAACGTAAAGGTTATGGTGGCCTATGCCTACCACAACCGATGTAGGATTTTACTGAAAAGTGCCCCAATTTTCGGTTATTATTATTTTTAACCCCTGAAGTAAAAACTACGAGGTATGGGGGGGTATCCGAAGGGATTTCCGCACGAAAAAAAAAAAAAAAAAAAAAAAAAAAAAAAAAAAAGGTATTATGAGTGTGACGTGTCTGTATGATGATTTGTGGGATCGTAGCTCCCGAACGGATGAACCTAATTTGATTTTGATTTTTTTTTGTTTGAAAGATGAATTAATCGGAAGTGTTCTTAGCTACGTCGAGGGTTTTAACATTTTTAATTTATTACAAGATTATTATTAGTATAATTATTAAATTAAAGTCGATCTTAAGATAGAAATAAAACTTACGCGGTCAAGCTTCCACATTTGTGTAGAATCACGTAGCAGAAAGCCCTTGCTCGATAAAGTCCAAGCAGAGACTGATTGTGTCATATCTATAAGTACCTATTCTCAAGCCTACTAATAAATTACAAAAACAAACCTGTTCACCATTTCTAGGAATAAATTCAGCAACCACAACCGCTTAGAATGCTAACACATGAGTTAAAATTACTCAAACGCGTTGGTTTATACCAGGAATGTAAAATCTCTGATGTGGAACCTACATAAAGAATACATTCTAAGCACGTCTGTTGTCGTCAATATCGGCAATTGCGTGGAAATTAGCGATAACCATCACCAGTGGCACCTCATGACTAATAATAGACAATATTAATTAGTTTATTAGATTCATTCTTCAAGCCGGTATTCTGTAAAAGCAATATGACCACCGGTTCGCAACACGGGCTCGGTTTGAGAAGAGCGGAGCGGAGAAACTCAGCAGTCTTTTTTGTTGTCTAGGTAATCTAATTAAATATTTTATAATCTATCTGTATACTATTGTAAAATTATAAATTAGTTGTGTCTGTATATTGGAGATATTAAAAAAAATACTTGTGTTATGTTAAATGAACGATTCTGAAAATATATTTTTTTTTTTAAATTCTTGTCTTTGATGCGGTTTTTTCTATTAGAAAGGTCTTTGCAGACTTAAAATCTGCCGTATGTTTGATTGCTATTTGTTAGGTAGAACCGGAGATATGACCAAAAAATTATAACCGACCTCCGTGCGGACGAAGCCGCGGGTATCAGCTAGTTAGATAATAATCTTCTAACTCTAACCTAATCTGCCCGTGTCGGATGGCTCTGACCGGACAGGTGATGTTAATCCTAACATAAATGAATAAAAACATATGCCTTATAAGTCCCAGAAGTGTATTGTAAAGTGAAAAATAATTACCGTATAATAATAAAATTATTCATAACCTTCCATACATAGCTTTAATGGATCCATAGGGAATGGACTTTAGTTATTTGTATTGCCCCAGTTGGTCCACGGGGAAAATCCCTACGGCTTAATCAGCGATACATAGCAGTTGGACCCCGGGTAATTCTGTGTATAATGGACTAATAAAAAGAAGTTATAGCATACACAACTTCATTCTAAAGACTAAGAGGCAAACACTGATTGCCATACTCACATTACTGAATACATCTTCCAAGGAAACATGTTTATACAACTGTATTTGTTTTCGTTCTGTACGAACCGTCATCCAGTACATCGGATACTCAAAAACAAATATATGGAACGGTATTCGGCTGGTGACCATGACACACGTACTGGATATCTTAAGCTGTATGCACACTAAAACCGCAGGCCCGTCGCCGGCATGACCCACAAATATTAAAGCCAACTTTACAGTTTTTTTTAACTGGACTCATCCCACTCACATTCTCATGACTACCTGAACATCAAGATCAACAGTAGTGATCCAAAAAGTACCAAGTAATGACACTCGGGAGTTAAATTGTCTTTGAAGCCGCGTCGCAATTAATGACAAGTAAATTGGACGAGTTACGAATATACTGTTATATATATTTTGTCTGTCGAGTACTCGGCGTGATTTCCCGTGTGCTTTGAATAAAAACGACTTATTTTTATGTATTTGACATGAATTACGACGATAATACTGAAGTAGTATTACCCTGAGTCCACTTCGATCCATTGCAATGACACTATTAATGGACTCTAGCAATATTTTTCTCCACCTGAGTCCATCATGCCAAACAATTCAAATTAATGGATCTTAGGACACTCAGAAGTCCACTTGGCTCCTCCAGAGAGTTTTATACGGGTATCCTATTACACTTTTTCCACCTAAGTCTATCATACCAAGCAAATCAAAGTGATGGATCCTAGTTCGTCCACTCGGCGTGCGGTTTTAGTCTATTCAAGTCCAACATAACCGCCCCCGCTGGTCAGCGGGGGGTATCCGAGGATATTTCCAAACGAAAAAGAAAAAAAAGGTACGTCCACTTTAGCAACTTGTACAGTTGTATTGTTTTAGTTGATAAAAAACACTGCATGTGACTATGAAGTCGGCGGGCAACTGTGTACTGACTGAGAGGAGATTTGAGGCGTGCCGCGGCGCTTCAAGTCTCTACCAAGCTTGTTACAAAATAAAGCTGCCGGCCGTGCCGTACCGGCCTTACGCGTCGGCACGGTTATGTTAGGTTACTGCGCAAGGATGGCGGGTTTGGTGTGTAGACAGCCTTACTTACAATATTGACTCACCATTGAATATGCAACTCAGATTACGCCAGAGACTTATAATTTTGCATTTGCACGCACAAGTGTATCAACGTGAAGTACGAGATTAGAATTTATTAAAGCTACCTTCTGTGACTCAAAGCCATTATGAAAATTTTCTGAATAATTTTATCATATTCCCAGAATTTTACACAAGACATCAAACTGACGTACTGTAACCTGATTACCTGATGACCCGGCTCAGTTCAGGATATTCCCAATGACAAGTACCTTTTTTTTTTTTTTTTTTTTTATCGTGCGGAAATCCCTTCGGATACCCCCCCCGCCGGCCAGCGGGGGCGGTTATGTCGGGCTTGCACCGACTAAAACCGCACGCCGTCTCGGGTCTTCAGACGCCGGGGTGTAAGGTTACCCATAGAGCAAATCCCTCGCACCCCGGCTGACCCTGGGCCATCTCACCACTAACAGCATCGCTCATCCTGTCTCCTCTGAAAGCAGAGGAGTACGGAGAGCGATGTGTTCCCGCCACGTTGGGTATTGGCCGACGATCAATGCCAACCCTATGAAGGGGTGAAGGGGAAGCCATTGACCGCCGCCCAGGGTGTACCGGCCGCTCCGATTCCGTTCCCCCCGGACTGCAGCGGGATCGGAATCGGAGCGACACTCGAGGAGGTTACCCAACACACACCCCCCCAATGACAAGTACCTACAAGTTAGCGGAGAATTTTTATTGCTTAATTCTTTTTCCACGGGCTTTATCTATTGCATTGCCTACCTGGCAGTAAATTTAATTATAGAGGTTGTATTAATATAGCTAAAACAGTACCTTGCTACGTGGGTACACAACCCACCTCCCGAGGGGTCCATCTCGAAACCGGAGATGGCTCTGGGTCAATCAGAGTGCCAGGGAAATGCCTTAGGGCCACCTTACATCCCGGCATCTAAGATTCAAGACGGCGTGTGGTTTTAGTGGATTGAAGCCCGACATAACCTCCCCAGCTGGCCGGCGGAGGGTTATCCGAGGGGATCTCCACACTTAAAAAAAAGGGTACGCAACCCGCCTATTTACGTGAATAAAAAATGCCTGGCCATGTCGGAGATATCCCGGTAGGATGAAGTGACCTAAAAAGTGCTGGTTTGACATCGTAAGGAATGACATGTGTGGCAATGGTTTTACTGCCATGGATACGCAAGATCGTTTGAAGTGGAGGAGGTGGAGCCGGAAAGCGGACCGTAAAGCGTTGTGCCCGGTTGCATTCGAGGCTTTCACTTCGGAGCCCAAGGCCCGCTCCCTCCTTCTCCTCCTTTTGATTTATACGGCCTGTATGTGAACGACTGTCGTCCAAACTCCCAACCCAGAGAGGATAGCCATCACCAGAGTCTCGTTCGTCAATCAGCAGGTAAACTGGCTTGCAGGTGAGGATGCCTTGACCCCGAAGATCTTGGTGAGCACAGCACACCCATCATCTATCTGCCCTTATCCTTAGGGTTCATTAGGCTTTCAGTCGGTTCGAAATCTATCCGGGATACTTACTAGATCTCGTTCAACCAATTTTCGATGGAATATTACATGGTAATGTACATCATATATTTTTATTAGTTTTATCATTCTCTTATTTTAGAAGTTACAGGGGAACGCAATTTACCAGCTTGGAAGTGACGCTCGCGCAAACTATGCAGTATATATATATGCAGTACTCAATATCATTTTTGAAGACCTATTATACACGTATGGCTATGGCGCTCATTGGGGGAGACCTATGTCCAGCAGCGGACTAGAATAGGTTGATGATGATGATGATGATTAATACGTATGGGTTTTTTTCCATTTTTGTGTGAACATCTTAATGTGGTTCACAGAATACATCTACTTACCAAGTTTCAACAGCATAGTTCTTATAGTTTCGGAAAAAAGTCGCTGTGACATACGGAACTGTGTTATGTTATATATTTGTATCACTAAATAAAATGGGGTCATTAGTGTAGCAACCTCTTTGATCAGATGGCACATTACATTACCATCAGAATCATTATTTTGACGTGAACTGTTCCCATTAGCTGCACCCCATTACTTGCACCCCAGCTTACCCAGGGCCATCTCCGGTTTTGAGATGGCCCACTCGGATTTGGGAACCACGGTGTTCCCGTCTTGCCCCAGGAAAGAAGGGGCCGCGCAACGCGCCGCCACCTCGGCCTGCTTCTCACGCGCGCGACTCAACCTGTCACCACCAGGCCAGCGCTCATGGAGGACGGAGATCGTTCAACGACCTCCGACGCCTGAGTCGTCGCCGTCCATCGTCTCTTACCTTACCATCTAAGAATCCCTGTCTCTATTTTGGTCACTACGTCTTCTGCTTACCTCATTGGAAAAGTGGCGTGACTGTATGTATGTATGTCTAACCCTACATGGATTTACAGGTGTGAGTATGTTTGTTTAAAATCGGCCTTTAGATTCTTTGATCAGTCAGCATACTTACATTATTCCTTTATTTTATAAGATTGTTAACATAAGCGAGTTGTTGTATAATTGTAACATTTTGTGTCTTAGCCAAGATTTGTAAACTAATCGGTATGGGTTCTGTCATCGCTTAAGGTGATTTAAAGCTCTCAGAACACGTAACAATGAATACAAGTGATGCAATTTTAAGAGGTAGGTGTGTGATGCTCTACAAAGACCTTTGAGAGCTAGCTAATCTCATATAAATACATACATATTATACATAGAAACACCCAGACCAATGTAAATACACATATTCATGCATACAAATATTTGCACTGAGCGATAATCGATCTCGCGCCCCCTGTAGTAGCAGTAGAACGCACTACCGCTACGCCACAGAGGCCGTCATTTTGAAGCCATAAGCATTGCAGCCAACCCTGCCGGCAAGCTGGTACATCTTTTGATTGACGGATGAGGCTCTGGCGCAGGCTTTCTTTTCGGGGTTGGGTGGTCAAATAAATAAAGTAAATAAATATTCTACGACATTCTACACAGCGCTTTCTAGACCCAAAGTAAGCATAATTTAACTAGCTTGTGTTATCGGTTCCCGAATGCGAATAAACATACTTATAAGCTTTTTTTTGTAAATACATACATATTATACATAGAAACACCCAGACCAATGCAAATAGACATATTGATGCATACAAATATTTGCACTGAGCGGGAATCGAACCCGCGCTCCTGTCATAGCAGTCGAATGCACTACCGCTACGCCACAGAAGCCGTCAACGGCTTCAGGTGGCAGTCGTTCCCATAAAAGCTGCATAAGCTAAACAAAAAGTAGAAATCCTCGGATGCGAACGGAACTCAAGACTGTTCAAGACATCCATCATCATCTTAATATTCAATAATAATTATAATATTCAATTGATAGGTCGCGGGTTCGAATCCTGGGCCATTACCCTACCGATCAGAACGAACTCCTAACACAAGCAGGTTAGCTTCTCTGGAGGGGTAGGGGTAGGGATACTAGTAATTTTGGTATATAATATTCTTAATTGATTAATCTTATTTAAATAAATATTTCTTAATATATATAATATTCTTTAAAATAATTACAATCTCTCAAAGATTATTCTTTATTTACAGGTAAGCTGAAAAAAACTATTGCTGAGGTGTGTACGGTAAGCGTTGTATAAAACTTCAGTGGCGCAGCAGTTGTGAATGTGGTGGTGGCTTTGTGTATTAGATCTCGAGTTCGATTCGTTGATAACTATTGATTGCATCAATGGAGACAGAAAATAATCTTACTTCCTAATAATATTATAGATGTGAAAGTTTGTGAAGATGTTTGTATGTTCCCTGGGGTTATCCTTTCGAGGGCTTACCCGGGGTGCCCGGCAATGGACACTTGGGCTGGACACCGTGCGGTTTTAGTCGTATGCACGACATAACTGCCCCCGCTGACCGGCGGGGGGGGGGGCATCCGAAGGGATTTCCGCACGAAAAAAAAAAATCGGACGGCTGAACGGATCTAAATGAAAATTATCACAGAGATAGATTAACTATATTCTGTGCGCTGGCTACTTTTTATATCTAGAATCCTAATAATAGATAAACAATCCTGTTATCTTAATCCTAAAAATTCTCAAAAAAACTTATAGGGTACGGTAACGGGTCCAGTATCGGGTACAGCTAGTGAACTATAAACAGCTGACTAATACCTGTCACTTGGAAGTCATGAATTCTAAGTACTACAGCTGACTGCCAATGAATGTGGAGTATCAGCTTTCTACAATTTGATATCTGTAAGATCTGCTACTAAACGTGAGTGTAATATATACAGACTAATTAATAATTGCTATGGCTGGCTTCTGAATCAGTATGTTAGGATTGCGTCGTGGGTGGGCGTTAATGTGTTATGATATACGAGCTCTTACACGTGACTTCATCCGCGTGGACTACGTTTACAATAGTTTTTTACACACGAAAACTTATTACTTACTGGAATAGAAAGAAATTGGTTTCTGTGTGGTTATGTCGTTATCCATGTTATAATAAACGTGTCTGCCACATTTCAGCAAAATACGGTGAAACGAATTCCCACCAGGTTCAAGCGGATCTGCACCTGATTTCTTTGCCGCACCATATAAACTTAGAATTCTTTGCCAGCATAGGTTTCCTTCTTCCTCCAATCCTGGAACATAGGCTGTCTACACACCAAAGCCACCGTCTAGCCCAGCGGCTTAACCCCTCGGAAAAGGCCTGGCTTAATTTTGGAACATAGGAACATTCGAAAGGTGCCCACTCCGAATGAGAGAGTTCCAAGCTAGCCAATTGAGGAATAAGTCAAGTTTGCTTGCGGCACAATTTTCTGTAGCTGCCGGGATTGCCCACCAGGTTGCAAGCGGCTTTGGTGTGTAGACAGCTTTATGCAGGGTGTGAAAAATTATCTAATGCGGCTAAGACTTGACCTTTTACTTACCATCACGCGAGATGAAGTCAATTGATCAATAGTTCCAGGAATAGACCAGTAATTCTTATTTATATTCAAACCGTTTTACGCATATATTATGTACTAACTCTTGCCCGGGGCTCTACCTGCGTGGAATTCTGATACCGTTACCGAAACCCATGTGAACCTATTCCAGAAAAAAAATTAATCTCTCCCAGTATAAAATGTTAGTCAGATCTTTTCAGGCTTTTGACCATGATTGACTATCAAACATCCAAAAATTCAAAATTCTTCACAAACTTTTATGACTATATATATAAAGTAAAGTCGTGTTAGTGATGAACGGGATAAACTCAAGAACGGGTGGAACAATTTTCATGATCTTTGATTTATCTTTAATGCCTGGGTTCAAGGAGGCATTCACGAAATGAATTCAGCTGATAAGGTAACCAATATAACTTGATTCTAAACAGGGTATACTTATATTCGTCGGGGTCGCCAGCGCTGGTGACCGGAGCCGGTCAGGGTCTCCGGGATATCCTTCCTAGGGCACACCAGATTCCCCGTACCACTTGGCTGACGCAAGAGTCGCAAGAACCGCACGGTGTCCGGTTTTAGTCTTCCGGTTCCAGTCCGACATACCCATCTTACCGTTAGCTTCGGTAGGAAGCTCCGTGCAAGTTACCGCACGTAAAAAAAGGCTTTACTTAGATTGGATCTAGATGGCGTAATGTACCTAATATATACTAAAATATTTACTTCCCTATCAAAAGAATAACTACCAAACAACCAATTATTTATATTTTCTAATCGAAATATTCAGTACTTGCTTCCGACTCTTCCGAGCTCGGATGAGAGAGCGTTTTATAAATAATTACCGTTCGACCTACATATGACGTGTATGGGTGCAATATTGCAACCGATGATGCAACCGGGTGCATAGGTGCATTCCTCTTCCTAGTAACGGAATACCACGACCATCTTGTGTGGATCCCTTTGATCTCAGATTGTCTAGGAACGTCTTTATCGCAGCTGTTCGTTAATTGAATAGTTTATAATTATGATTTTAGATGCAATGCAATTATTAGATATTAGTAAGAGGTTTCTATATTGATATGTGGTTCCCGTGTTTCCATGCGTGTTATATAGTGAATAAGGCTGGACTTTGGTATGGGTTTTTTTTTGGATAGAGCTATTGTAACCGAAATCACTAGAATTCACCGTAGCACCTCCAGCTAAATTGCTGGTGTTAGGTGTGGAGGAGTATGGTGTGAGGAGTGTATACATAAAAACCTTTCTATTAATATTTGCACAGAGCGGGAATCAAAATGATGCCTGGCAAAGGAGTTGAACACTTTACTGCCAGATTACTACTACCGCTACTACGCGACATTTAGATTGCACACAAAAAGTTCTCAAAAAAAAATTCTCGGAAGAATTTAAAATATCTGAATCTTAGCAACACACCACCCACCATCCTATCCAACAACGGCTAAACAACCTAATTATCTAAATTGATAAAGTCGTTTAGTCAAAAGTACGAAATTACAAATTACGGGCACACCGCCACATTTTTTTACATAATATTCTTCTAAAGCCGTAACAATTGGGCCTTTAAATTTTTTATTATATGGCCAGTAATTTCTAAGCTAAATTATCATTTAAACCGCTGCACTATCAGTGCAGTTAAAAATCTAATTACATCATCAGTAAACACATACTTAACCAGTAGGTATACTTTATCCCACAGACATATGAAATAGACACAGACGGAACATGTCCGATATCTAGTGACACCAAATTTACCACATACGCAATGTAGCTCATACGGGGCCGAACTATGGCTGACAACCTTAACGAATAACTGCCTAACTGCGTACGGTCATAAAATTAATTGAGAAATTCCAGAATAAGACATTTTATTATCCAAAATATTAGGCCGGTCACTGGGATTATGATAGAAATAAGTAGAATTGTTTAGTTAATTATTTATTTAACTTTTAAGAATATTATTATTTTTAAGTTAACAAATCAATATTAGCACTGAATCCGACTGGTCTAACAACTGACGACTAATACGTCAAAATTGTTATATTTCTTACTCGTTACCAATTTCTAAGTTACCAATTAGGTATAAATATTGACTTCAAATCAATAAATAAAAAATAAGAAACTCAATAAATAAGTAAGTGTTAAGTCTGTTTCTTTGATGTCTGTGCTCTATCCACAATTTAATAGTCATCCATCAAACTCTCGTTGGCACGACGCTTAACCTGACATAATCATGTCACTGTCAAATGAATGAACATGTTCATTCATTCATAATCTCGGCATTCATACATTCTTTGAACAAGTTCCGATGATTTAATTAGCGTAAATATGATAAGGGTCACTTTTTATCTGCTTAGAGTTCATGCGGTAATAATGAATGAAACATTTTAGTTCTAATAACGATAATATTATTAGAAGGAATGTTGTAATCGTATGGAATTTACGGTTTTTTTAAGTTATCGGTTGAGGGTTTTTTGTCACGAAATTCCAAATACCTATTCTTGATAATTCCACAAAATAGGTACAATGTATTTAGAGCACGAGTCCGTGAAGACCTAAGCCTATTGACTTAGGTCTTCACAGATATCAAATGGCTTCCGGACTCGGCTGACCACTCGAGGAAAACACAGTAAGAGCACTGTAATCGAGGAGCTCATCTCAAATCAAACTTTACTTAACTAGTCTTCACCAGCGCAGGATCGGTGTGGTGATATAAAGTCTTAGTCGGTAGCTTAATGGTTAAAGAGCCGGCCTTACAATCGAGAGGTCCCAGGTTCGAATCCTGGCCATTACACTACCAACGTGAACTCATTCCTAACACAAGCAATTTAACTTAGTATGAGGGGTTTGTGGGAATGTTACTAATAAAGCTAAACCACAGATTACTAAATAGTTACTACGTAACAGATACTTTACTCAGTAGAAAAATTCCAAAACCTACTGCTATAATAGACTACTCCGTCGCGTCAGCAACCACTGCATGCTAAAATGTGCCTAAATGCTTAAGCGTACAGTTGAGATTGCTTCGCACCGCGCGATCCCACAGCAATCGCAGGGCTGCCTCTTTGATAAAATTAAATTAACATAACTTTTTGTGTCTATGTTATTGATAACTGTGAATATATTCTGACTACTTCTGACTATAGGTGGTACCTAGTTTAAAATTGTATCGTTTATAAAATATTTTTTTATAAATTGGTGCTGACTGTGCAATACATCTAGATAAAACATAAATATAGAGGTCAGTGTGTAGGTAAAATAAATAAAAAATCTTTAATAGTTTCATGTGTTTTATTTTATATAATTTTTTATATATTTCTTACCCTTTCTAAATTCTCGGTTATGAAATTTTAATGTAGAAATCTGTTTCAGTACTGGCACTTGAAGTAGTTGGTAGAGATGGCAGCAGTTTTGTAGGCAAAGCGTCAAATCGTAATTGTGGATTATGAATAATCACCGACTTTTCAAAATGAAGACAACACACATAATGACTTCTTGGCTTGGTGTCTGGCCTTGCTAAATCGGGCCTGCCAATCAATTCAGCCCATGTTTCACGCCTAAAAAAATAAAAAAAATAAAAAAATTGGACAGGTCTAAGGAAGGAGATAGGTAAGTATACCTAGATAAGACAGATGGACAGACACACAGACATGACGAATTTATAATAGATCCCAAACTAGGCAATCCTAAAATTTAATATTATGAATAAATAATACTAATAAATACATTGAATGATTATTAACATTTATCAATTTATTAATAACTATAACACGGGGCGAGCTCAAGAATTATTTGACGATATCATGGAAAATGAACCCTTTGCAATATAATTATTTTTTATAACTTCAAACATCTTTAAATTAATTTTTCTTTACATAAACATTTACTTACTTATATATTTTTTACAAATCGCATAAAACCGAATCATCGTTGTTTGTTTGTTTACGCTAACAGCGCGACAAGTTGAGACAGGTTGCCGCCGCGCGCGACTTGTATTGGAAGTTTCGTAGGTAGGTTTGCGCGACTGTCCGTCAAATATTAGTTTTAAACGTTGTTAGCTAAACCAGTTGAATTCCTGAGACGAGCTCAGCCGAATACAAGGGTTTTTTTTTCTTTATCTTGCAATGGTTCACCCCAGCACGAATCTATTACCGAAAACAGCAACTCGATAGCTCATCTCCTTCATACCCAAAACCGTGACAGAAAATTGGCAACGACGACGTCGACGACAACTCGATAGCAATAGGGCTTTTCTAAAGAAAATCCCTAAAAAGCATTCATATATTCGTTAGACTAATCAAGTCACGTGACGAGATGGGTTATCATTTTTAATAGAGAACAAACATAAATGTTGTTCAGAAATATGATGAACATCTGTATGTATAACACTGCAGCACACAGGCGATAGCTGCTTCAATTTATATTTCGTACTTACATCACACGATATCCAAGTGTTAAAATAGCTACACAGAACTCGTTTATCAGAACCAATTAAATCAATACAGTTAACGGATCCTTTCTCCTTACCTTCGAATATTTCAACCTGCTTTATTACTGGAAAACGCAATTAAGTTTACCCTTTGGGCTTATCAGCTTAACCCGAATATATTATGAAAGTGCCATTGGTATTCGCAGCTTTTGGGCTTTAGAACACGTCCACACTCGGCTCATTTAGTAAATTGCTCTATTTGTGTCCATATTGAGGTAGACGTTAATTGAACATCGTAGAGAAAAGCTGAATTAGGTAACGCGAGGATTCTGGTCTAATAAAGTCATTTTAGAAGTGCCTGTAAGTCAAGGCACTTTTCTAGCGAAAGTTTATACAAGAGTTTCACAGGATTGCCAAATAATCTAATATCTTATGAACAGAAAATAATTCACAAGGCATTATAGGTTCTTGAGTAACGAAACGGTCAAGCCACAGATTTTGACTAAGGTGTAGGGTTCGTAAAGAACTTAAGACTAGGATTCACGCAGAATGCAATGCACTATGATGAGACTTGGAGTTAGGTTTTGGCTTGTTAACTTGGCTCTCCATAAGAGCTCAGATAACTTTATTTTACAGAACAAAACTATTGTTTCTGTTTGTAGGGAAATTAAATAATCCTTGTGTAATGTTCGTATCTTATGAATATTTTGTGAAAACAATCTCTTTTTTTGTGAATACAATAAAACATGAAGTGGGTTGTGTCAGAGTTGTATCAACAACGTCTTGGCGTTACTTAAAATAAAATTAAATATGGTGGGATTTACTATTCTTCTTTTTCTAGCGAAATTGAAAGATCCTTTTGTAATGTTGAGTATCTTATGAATATTTTGTGAAAACAATCTCTACGCTCTCTCTACAATCTCTTTTTTATACGCTTTTTATTAGCTTCATCTGTATGTTTGTTTGTAACCGACTCCTTTGGGCGCGATTTTGACCCGGCCATATTTCGTTCAAACTCGATACAGACTCGACTCGATTGATAAATCTACAAAGATTTATCGAGGACCGATGACAATACACTAATTTGATAAAATTATTCCATTTTTCAATTTGCAAAATCAAATTTTTGTTAATTTATATAATTTTCATCTATGTCGATAACGCAGAAATTTTAATTTGCAACCATTATCATAAGCCGATTTATCTAATATTAACAAATTTTGGAACACCAAAGAGAATTTTTAATTCAACAAAGCATATATTATAGTAGTTTAAAAAAACTCAAAAAATAAACGTTTTTATAAATAAACAAAATTAAATAGTAGGAAATAAATAATAGTTTAAAAAAACTAAAAAACACGCTTTTTATAGAAAACCGAAGTAAAAAATAGAAAATAAGTTTTAATAAATTTAAATTAAGATTAGTGTTAAAAATTTCAATAAATATAAATTAATAATACTGTAAATAAAAAAAAAAGTATTTTATTTAAGACAAAGCGTGGGGTGCTTTTTAAGATATTATCAAAATGATAATCACTATACTCATGTCTGTCAATAAAATATTTATATCTATTTATGCACTCCACGCTTTTTTTAAATTGTTTTTTTTTTATTTACGCTATTATTAATTTATATTCATTGAAATTTTTAACACTATTCTTAGTTTAAATTAATTAAAACTTATTTTTTTAGTTCGGTTTTCTATAAAAAGCGTGCTTTTTAGTTTTTTTGAACTATTATTTATTTGTGTATACAATAAAACATGAAGAAGTGGTTGCGTCAGAGTTGTTTCAACTAGGTAAAATCAAGCAATAGTCTTCACATTTTGTTACTTTCTAGAATGGCGCTTAGATACAGACGAATTGTTGATGACCTGATATTATGAAGTACTAATCTATTATTAGATTCAAAAGTAGCTATTGTCTTATACCCTGTCGTGGTCTACTTGTGTAAAGTATCACCCAAATACATGCAGCCACTTTTGCGCGGCTGAAAGTTAGGAGTGTAGTAGTAGTCCTAAGACTATCCAGCCTTATTTAGGTACAATAACGATGTGCGAGGGATATGCTCTATGGGCAACCTTACACCCCGGCGTCTGCAGACCCGAGACGGCGTGCGGTTTTAGTCGGTTCAAGCCCGACATAACCGCCCCCGCTGGCCGGCGGGGGGTTATCAAAAAAAAAAAAGGTACAATAACGATCTTTACTTTCGATAGTTTAGTGCGATAGTCCAACCAAGATTTATGAAAAACTTTTACTTAAATCTAAAATACTTTTAAGTATGTATTGCTATTAATAAAAAAATGCGTGGAGATGGCAAAATGCCATTCACCGTGGGATCCTTATACAGAAACTAGTTTCATCCTGAAAATTAATTACACATGGTTATCATTATGACTTATTATTTTTCAGCCTGATGTGGGAATACACTTATAAACTTAACGAATACAATTTCATACGACATTCAAAACAGCGAATCTGATCGTAAAAGCTGATTACTTTTCGGTTTTAAGGAATTCAGAATCTGTAATTCTAGTATTCTATGAAACGATTAAAGAGTGTAATCGTCTATTTAAAATACGGAAACTCCATTGAACTCCACGCCGAGAGAATAACGATCTGGCCGTGCGTTTGCTGCGATAGATGTGCTTACTGCCCTAGTAGTGGAGTCATAAATTATAATGGTACCATTTTCTCCAACACTTAAATACGTGACGTCATTCGCTCATGGAGTGTTAGTTGTAGTATCTTACTTGAAGATTATTGAATTATCTTTTATCTTACATTCAGAAGAAAACTTTAAATAGTTATCTATACTAATATTATAAGGAGAGAGGTCGACTTTTGTGAGTTTGTTGATATGTCTGGGGGTAATCTTCGGAACCACTGCACTTATTGGGAACAATGTTTCACCATTTGAAAAACCGTACATTATCCCTGAATGGATGGATATAATCAATACTATTTAAGTAATATTATAAAGCTGAAGAATTTGTTGTTTGTTTGGTTGAACACGCTAATCTCATTAACTACTGGTCCGAATTGTTTTTTTTTTTGTGTTAGATAGCCCCTTTGTTGGGGAAGGTTAGGCTATATATAATCACTCTACTACCTATACCTACAGCGGAGCAGTAATCATAAATGTCAACAATTTGGGAAAAATGCCATTAATTATTGTAGAACTAATAAATGACGGACATGTATGGGAGAAATAGGTGCCACAGGGCGAAGTATGCCACGGGCGAAGCCGAACAAGGTAATGTAGTCATATTATAAGCATAATAAAATTACATATACTTAACATAACATAACTTCACGCCTGTATCCCCGAAGGGGTAGGCAGAGGTGTATTACACACCCACGATTCGCCAGTTTTGTTAAGGTCTCAATGTAATAGGGGGCGAGCCTATTGCCATCTACCGGGCACATTATTAAGCGAGCGATAATTAACATTTATTAATGCACACATAACTACAAAAGTCAAAGGTGTGTGCCCGGGGCGACTGGGGATCGAACTCGAGACCTCGTCTCAGCAGTTCGTTACGTACGCCACTGGGCTATCGCCGCTTTTTAAATTAATTGCCATATTACAACTAACGGAATATTTTATAGCCGATATAAACTAGATAGATGTTCAAACTATAGATAGAGGTCCTACAGGCTGTGCAAACCGGTTTACGAACCTAGGAGCTTAGGATTAATCGCCATGTATCCTACTGTATGATTATTAATCATAAGATTCTTGAACGGCTAGGCACAGCGCAGAAATCATAGAAATTAATATTTCCAAGTAGGTCTTCGTTGATGCGAATACTATACACGTACATGTATGTCTAGATATTTTTAGAACATGTAAGTAAATAATATATGTTTATTCGTCTTCTAGAACCCCTGGTATTGGGCTATATTTAGTGAATATGTCCCAGGGGTGTATGATGTCTAAATCAATCTCCCCTGTAAGTCAACACACCTGCTGATGGACAAACGAGGCTCTGGCGCAGTGTTTCCTCTTAGGGTTTGCTAAATTCGTCTGTAGACCCGAGACGGCGTGCGGTTTTAGTCGGTTCAAGCCCGATATAACCGTCCCCGCTGGCCGGCGGGGGGGGGGGGGAGGATCATATCCGAAGAATTTCCGCACGAAAAAAAAAATGGTTTGCTAAATTGAAATGATCCTGAAACAAATAATACAAGATAGTTATACCATGCTAACTTTTGGTCTAGATAGAATGTCCGAGAACATTTATTTATTGACTAGCTGATGGCCGCGGCTCCAACCGCGCGCTAATTATCGTTTTTTGGTCATATCTCCGGTTTCTACTTAACCGATTGCAATCAAACATACGGCAGATTTTAAGTCTGACCAAGACCTTTCTTAAAAAAAACGCATCAAAATTAGTTAAATAGTTTTTGCGTTCATCACGAACAAAGAGACAAGAGTTTTAAGAAAACAAATTTAATCTTCAGTATCTTTTATTTAACATAACCCAAGTATATTTTTTCAATATATTTAATTTACAGACACAACTAATTTACAATTTTATAATGGTATCATATAACAATAAAATAATGTTAACACGCGTCCAATCGATCAAAGCTTTTTGTCAATTACTTTTTTTCCTCTCAATCGATATATTCAAGGTTACGATGAGATGTTCGAGTAGTAAATTCCTAATCGATTACACATCGCAATAAGCCAACAGTGTTTGATGGGCCACTTACCTGCTTAAGTGTCAAGTGCTTATTTGTCATTGTTTGGTTTGAAAGGTTACTTAGCTACCGTATCGAGTGTTTGCGAGTTTGATCACTACATAATACACACAAGTATTTATGTTTTACTAGTTATTGCCCGCGGCTTCGCCCGCGTGGAATTCTGATCCCGTTCCCGCATCCCGGGAACCTATTCCAGGGAGGTTAAGCTCAGCTTATGATACTGTCGGAAGTTTTCGGGAATGTCACACATTACAATAAAACTATTATTAACGAATTCTATCGCGATTTATTTGATGTTATTTTATTATTTACATTGAACCCGACGTTTCGGTTGCTTTTCAGCAGCCATGGTCACGGCTAGACTTAGCTATTATATTATTCCAGACTATAATCTATTATAGATATAATAATCTATATCCAGACTATAATATAATCTATTATAGTCTGGAATAATATAATAGCTAAGTCTCCCCGTGACCATGGCTGCTGAAAAGCAACCGAAACGTCGGGTTCAATGTAAATAATAAAATAACATCAAATAAATCGCAATAGAATTCGTTAATAATAGTTTTATTGTAATGTGTGACATTACAATAAAACCTCTGTACCGAATTTCAGCCAGATCTGTTCAGCCATTTGAGCGTGAGGGAATAACAAACATTCAAACATCTAAACATGTTCACAAACTTTCACATCTATATAAATAAAAATGAACCGCCTAAACGTATGTACGTGCATAACTTCAGAATGACTGCACCAAATTGCATACTTAATACTTTTTTTTGTGTTCCTTATTGTCAGGAAAGTCCACGGGTAAGATACTATATTGCACCGGGGCGAAGCATCCTCCCATAGTCCCTCATGCCGTACTGGCTATATGGACCAAATCTCTGGAAATGCGCGTAGTACTTGCGATGACTCTTTCCGGAAGGCACTGGGGCCGATCGGGGTCTCTGGAATTTACTGCATGTCGAGGGTACACTTGGTATGGTTCCCCGTACCACATTGCTTACGCGAGAGGTACCTTGGGGTTTCAGTTAGTTCACTGTTACCTTCGATGAGGTGAAGCCCGAAGGGGGGGGGGATAGAGTAACTATTGGGATGGCGTTCAAAATAATCGATTTTTCTGATCTATAAAAGCGATGCTTTGATCTGTAGCTAAAATGTTTAAGTTTAAATCCATCTGAAACCCGTAGTTCCGCTGGCACGTCGCATCTTGTCATTGACGCAGCTTCAGCATGTTATGGCTAATTCTATGTTCAATATCGTTTAGTCTCATAAAATATAAATAATTATTGATAGAAGCAGATGGTTATTGTCTCTGCTTACTTCTAAGTGAGCAAGGCGTGTATATTATTAAGCGTAGCGAGCCGAAGGCGAGCGAAGCGTCTTTGGTTTCAAAGTTGCATTTCAAACAAATGATACTCCTCCGAGACCGTTTGACCGATCTCGACCAAATTTGCCACGGTGATCAAGTACACATTACTGAGTGTCGTAAGGGGTCGAATGTCCAGATCGATCTTATCATCGAGGAATAATCACCGAAAAACAAAATCAATGGATAAAGTCGACCGGTCACGTTGACCTATTGATGGATAGGCAAATCTCGCTACGCTTAAGTTTGGGTTGATTGCGAAACTGGTAACCGTCTTAGTGTACTTGTGTTTGTATGGAACGTACTGAACGTGAAATTTTAAAAGCTATCGGAAGAATAAAAATTATTTTTAACTGTTTCTATCGCAATTTATTTGGTGTTTTGTTTGGAGGGGGTCTTCCCGTGACCATGGCTGCTGAAAACCAACCAAAAAATCGGGATCAGTGTAAATAATTAAACAACACCAAATAAAACGCGAAAGTATCCGTAGTAATAGCTTTATAATAATTTTAGAAGTTATTTTATCCAAAAATAGATGTTATTCTATCTCTGGTATATTTTTGTATGGACTACCTCGCTCGTTATTTCAAACGCTATGAAAATTAGTGCCATTTCCCATGACGTCAAGGGAAACCCATTTTTGATCAAAACATGTTTTGATTTATTTGAATCGCAGTGAATGAACGATTGAATTTCAATCAGATACAAATTTACAATATTATTTTAGTTCAATGGCTATTTGTATTCCAAAGATTCTTATGATGATTTATGAGGTAGGGGCGAATGGGCAACCTGTTTAAGGTCAACCTGGGCGTGCGTATGGTCAATCAGATCGAGGATATTTTAAAGCGGATAAATCACCGGTCGAGAAGAAAAACCGGAAGTCAAAGAGGAAAACCGGAAGTCAAGGAGGAAAACCGGAAGTCAAGAAGGAAAAACCGGCGGTCATTTATCAAAACAATATTTATAATGAAAGTAGAAGAAGCAAGAGGCTAGGGTCGTAGCAAGTGGGATGATGTTGTCTATATTGGGCTTTGATCAAAAATAATATTATATGATCGAAGCTACCAGGCGATTATATGCAGAATAGGTAAGTACTTTGCTTTAACGACGTGGTAACATTTTACATTTTGCGGTGACATAACATGTTTATTTGTGACTAGCATCCCTAAGTAACCAAGCCTTGGAAACTGTCAAGGAAGTAAAATATCTAGGAGTAACACTGGATAGCAAGCTCAACTTCAAGACTCACATCAGCAACACATGCCTAAAAGCCAAAATGGCTATGATGCAGTGCAAAAGCGCAATAGGAAGAACGTGGGGGATGAAACCAGCGATAGTGCTTTGGATCTACAAAGCAATTATCCTGCCAAGAATCCTACATGGTGCCCTTGTATGGTGGCATAAAACTGCCATTAGGAGAAATAAAGCCGAACTAGACAAAGTACAAAGGTTAGCAGCTCTGATGACCACGGGCGCGATGAGGACAACTCCCACAGCCGCGCTCGAAATCATATTGGGGCTTAACCCCTTGGACTTAGAAATAAAAAGAAAAGCAACCGAACAATGGTTCAAACTTAGAAGCACTGGCCAATGGACCGGAACCATTGTGGACAAAGGCCATGCCAGCATCAGCAAGAACTACGAAGAGAGGCTGTCGATGATCCTCTCTAACAATGACTTGATCAGGAAAGAGAGAATCTTCGACAAGAAGTACAGAGTACACATAGGACCAAGAGACGACTGGAGGACAGATGCCGGTGGCACGGTCTGCTACACAGACGGCTCAAGAAACGAAACAACAAAGCTATCAGGATCTGGAATACACATTAAGTGCGAAGACGGATCAGAGATAAATAGATCAATACCTTAGGCAGATACGCAAGTGTCTTTCAAGCAGAAGTATACGCCATAAAGGAATGTGCTGAGCTGGTCGAACACCTAAACAACATCAACAGGGTGACCATCTACAGCGACAGCCAGGCGGCACTGAAGGCACTCAGAAAAGCGGAAACGACCTCAGCAATCGTAAAGGAATGTAAAGAGTCACTAGATAAACTGGCCAGAAAAGTCGACTCAACAGTTGCCTGGGTGCCCGGACATGAGGGCAACATGGGCAACGAGACAGCTGACAAACTTGCCAGAGACGGCGCCGATAAAACCTTGGTGGGGCCGGAGCCCTGGCTCCCAATATCGCACAAAATCACCAAGGGAGTAATTAGTTGCAGTATTATAGCAGAGACTAACCGACGATGGAGATCATCGACAGGCATGAGACAGTCGAAGATCTTTATCAAGGGCATTGACAAGAAAAAGACAAGCCAACTGACCAAGCTCTCAAGAGGGAACATGAGGCTCGTCATCGAAGTAATAACAGGACACTGCAGACTGAACAGACACCTGACAGTTATCGGAGTGAAGGATGACCCCAAGTGTCCGGAGTGCATGGAGACAGAAGAAACCAGTTTCCACCTGCTGGCCGAATGTCCCATGTACTCACTAATAAGATGGGAACTTCTGGGATCAGACACACTGGACATGGAGGAGTTGAAGGATCTGAGGGTGGAACAGATCGTAAGATTCTGCAAGGACACAAAAAGGTTTGTAGGGGCGCCGTGAATGCTGGAATAACCACGCTCTCCCCAACGGGAGGGCAGGGGAAATGGATGAAGTGGCCCACAAGCATCGTGGGTGGATCGTCCGTCCGGCTTCCGGTGTCCCCAATTGCAATAATAATAAAAAGCATCCCTAAGTCGTTTCAGTCGCGTAAGTCCCGCGAATATCGGGACAAAAAGTAGTGGAAGAATTTTTTTAAATGGTTTCGTAGTTTCAGAGTTTATCAATTACAAACAAACAAATATTTCCTCTTTATAAAATAAGTAAAGATTTATAAGGATTTCGGTCCTGTATTTTGTAACACACACACACATAACTTCACGCCTGTATCCCCGAAGGGGTAGGCAGAGGTGTATTATTCACCCACGATTCGCCAGTTAAGTTAAGGTCCCAATGTAATATGGGGCGAGCCTATTGCCATCTACCGGGCACATTATTAAGTAAGCGATAATTAACATTTATTAATGCACATATAACTACGAAAAGTCAGAGGTGTGTGCCCGGGGCGACTGGGGATCGAACTAGAGACCTCGTCTCAGCAGTCCGTTACGTCCGCCACTGGGCTATCGCCGCTTTGTATTTTGTAAATATCCCGTTAATAATAATTATAATACATAATAATTAAAATTAAGTTAATTTGTAGTTCAGAACAATATTCGCTGAAAAATTTATATTGTCGGCAGTTTACGTGAATCATTGGAATAAAACTATTAAAATAATACTATTTTTAACGGATTCTAGCACGATCTTTTTGGTTTTATTTTATCACTAGATGCGCGCCCTGGCTTCACCCAGCTGCAATTTACCCGTAATCCTTAATTTTTCTTTTATATAAATCTTGTCCAGTCAATAACGAACACAACAATAAAGAATTAGCCAAATTTTGTGCAGTCGTTCGGAAGTTATGCGCTTACATACTTTTTTGGCGATTCATTTTACTTCGGGCCACCAACCAGGTGGACACCGAAGTCTTAAAATCACGCAAAAAAAACAAAATCTTACACCCACTTTTTATCACTTTTCTCGACGTTTCACATGATTCTAAGTCTAATTAAGCAAAAAAAATGTTTGTGTCGGTCTGTCTGTTGGTCTGGATGTCTGGATGTCTGTTTACGCAATAACTCAAGAACCACTAAAAAAATGATTTTTAGGGACAATTTGTATGGTAGGTACCCGAAACCTTGAACGTACAAACCCCAAAATCTAATCAGTTCTTCCCATTAACCAAACAAGATGATTGGCGAAAGAATTTTGTAAATCGGATAGATTTACAAAATTCTTTCGCCAATCACAAAAAAAAATTTTTTTGTGTTTTTGACGTCCAAGACGTTTGATTTGATTTCATTTTCTTCATATTTATTGCTCAATATATAAAGACGCGTTGAATAATATGCATAAAGCCTAAGGTCTGTAATTTTGAATAAAAATACTGCAACAAAATATCTAAGTTTGGCCCGAAGTTTGACAATCACTGTGTGACTTCCGCCCCACTAGATTTATTTATATAGATTTACATTGATCCTTTCGTTTTGGTTGCTTTTCGTTTTAAATTGTTGTTTCATTCCCTTAATCAAAATAATAATTAATAATAATGTTTTATTGCTAAAAAGTGATTGTAACTACAAAAAATCATCAATAGTAACTCCAAGTATAACTTCAAACGTTTTCATGAAAGTGCTCCACGTATTAAATTTCTCCTTGATGGAGGAATGAATAAAGCAAATTCACAGAAACGAAGATAAGTTGTCACTTTAACAGGTATCATCTTATAATAAAATGGAATTCACGGAAAACTTTACACGACGCGAATTCGATGAACGTCTGTTAAAACAAGCGTCTGTTTCTCCAAGTTACATTGTAGTTACATTTATGTAACTAGTTGGACATTTTCATTCAAAGATTTACATCTTTAGAAATTTTATTTTAATGTAACTAATGAGATTTTTTATCCAATTAATTAAAGTCCCTATTCCTCATTGAAAGATTCTTTAGTGACAAAATGTATTCGCCACTTATAAATGATACTTTAAATAAAAATGTCCAAGTAGTTTACATTAATGGAGCCACAATAGAACTTGGAGGAACAAACGAAAGCAGGTGCAGAAACTTGCTAACTGGGAGGTCCTTTCACTCCAAACTTACTCGAAACAGACATTGCGAATAATAACAATGCATCACACGTAATCAGTATCTATCTGTCCATACTATTATAAAATTGTAAATTAGTTGTCTGTCCATTGGAGACATTTCAAAAAAATATTGAGCTTATGTTAAATGAACGATTCTGAATACAACATTTTTTTTAAATTCATGTCTGTTTGTCTGTTTGATCGTGATGGACGCAAAAACTACTGAATGGGTTTTAATGCAGTTTTTTCTATTAGAAACGTCTTGTTCAGACTTAAAATCTGCCGTATGTTTAATTGTAACTGGAGATATGACCAAAAAACGATAACCGACCTCCACGCGGGCAGAGCCGCGAGCATCAGCTAGTGGTCTGTAAAAAAAATGTTTTAGAATACATCCTGATTCTCAATTAGACCTACGGCGCCAAGGAGGTCGTTGAACAACTAACTGTAATAGACCCGATGTTCAACCATCCTTCGACAAAAAAAATTGAAGAGGTCTTGCGATGAATATAAAGTTGTTTTTTATACAGCCTGCGGCTAGATTAGTTTTAGTGTATAAAAAAGCGTTAGCACGTGCGGACACATTCGTATTAACACTTATAATTTTTATGTATTGGAGTGTTGCCTAAAACAAAAATAGATAAATCGAAATATCACAAACTATTTGTGTACAGTCAAAGACATATAAACTTGTATTTGTACCATTCTTTTACTAGCTATAAATTTTCTAAACTGTAAAATAGGTAATAAAATTAAAGTAGCTTAATAAATTGTAATTTATTGAACACTTCAACTCTTAAACTTTACAAGAAATAATAAACAAACACTATATTATATTAACTTTGTCCTGTGGCGATTATAAAACTAATTATACAATAATATTGGCCCATATATTCCTATGTAAGAAAGGTCTCTAAATATATCTCTCCCATGTAGGGTTCCGTAGCAGCAAATAACATAATAATGCTTTTTTTTAAATTTTACATTTGAGTTGATTAAATGAAAGGTAAATTGTGTTTTACGATTTATTAGGTATTAAAAAAAACAACGTACTAGATCTCGTTCAAACCAATTTTAGGTGGAAGTTTACATGGTAATGTACATCATATATTTTTTTTAGTTTTATCATTTTCTTATTAGAAGTTACAGGGCAAGACAGGACACATTTTACCACTTTGGAAGTGTCTCTCGCGCAAACTATTGAGTTTAGAGCAAAATGACTTTAGAAACCTGAATATCATTTTTGAAGACCTATCCATAGATACCCCACAGGTATGGGTTAGATCAACGTTTCCCAAAGTAGGCGATAACGCCCCCTTGTGGGCGCTGCAGGCCTAAAGGGGGGCGGTAAGAGACCCAGAAAAAAAATGAGGGCGTTTCGTAGGCTTCGGGGGCGAATTGTAATTTCATCTAGCTAGGAGGACTCTTAGACACCGACAGAGCTCTCGCCTCTCGGCTACAACTTGTGAACATCATCTAATATTAATTAAGAGATTGCTCACACTCGGTTCGATATTTCTCTCCGCGTAGTTCATGTATCTGTCCTGTTTTATTCAATAAATAGAAGAAAAGTCATATCAATTGGTCGCTCCGTTTCGAAATGAAAGTAGACACAAACAAACAAATAAAAAGGCAATAGACACACTTTCGCATTTTAATAGTTATTAGTATTCCTAGATAGGTAAATTTCGTAGATAATAGACCGCGGGCAATCATGTTTTAACAAACTATGTACAGTATGGGGAGCCCCCAAAATTTCTTGTTTTTTTCTATTTTTGGCTGAAAATCTTAATGCGGTTCACAGAATACAGCTAATTACTAACTTTCAACAGCATAGTTCTTATAGTTTCAGTAAAAAGTGGCAGTGACATACGGACGGACAGACAGACAGACATGACGAATCTATAAGGGTTCCGTTTTTTGCCATTTGACAACGGAACCCTGAAAAGTTTTTTTCTCCGATTGCACATGGCGTAGTTCCAGAGATTAGCAACTTCAAGGAAACAAACTCTCCAGCTTTATTATTAGTATAGATATAATATTCCAATCAAATTGAACTAAGATTCCTCAAACATGTTTATCACTTTCAAAGTCACTGAATTCCAGTTAGCGTATTAGTTGAGTATTGCTACATGTTTACATCGAAGATAGCCGTTCTGATCCCGGAAGAAACTGAATTGCGGGAAGATTAGCGTGTTCCTAGTACAGTATGACGTATTGCGAATGCATTATATCTTCCGGCTTAGCGCGGGAATAATTTATAATTCCCGTGGGAACTTTGGGATATAAAGAATGTATAAATACTCTTGTGCACGACACAAATAGACTATAGACACATGTGCCAGTGACACGTAGATTAAGTAAGCGTGAATATAACGAATAAATTATGAAAATGTTAGATTTACGTAAATTAAAACGTAATTATGTAATAACTTTGATATTAAGCTAAGATAAATAGCTTACTACTGTTAGGAGTTAGTTTTCTGAGTAATTAAGTATGTTAGAGCCAAATTTAATAAAGAAAGTACATTCCCCGAAAAGCATAATTGCAAATATAATTACGTAAATGCATTACTCAGAATCTAACATAACTTCGTATAAATAGGAAATACGACTTTGTATACTAGTATGTAAGTTTAATTACACCCCGCGACTGCCTCCCACGCCGTAAGAAGCGAATATGCGCTCCCCCGGCTGGTGCCATTTTATTATATAGTAGCTCGCGGGAGGCAGGGCCCATATATAAGTCTGAGGGGTCAATCCGCCCGTCATTCAGTAGCCCGACGTCGCACGGTACAGATGTAAGTACCTATCGTCGTGCAACTCTTATTGCTACCAATGTACATATATGCTATGAGATTAATATGTATAACATGAGTTCTGTAAATAAATGGAAATGCGGAGGTGAGGTAATTTGGATCGCGGGCCAGCACTACAAAAGACTATAAAAGCAGGGAACATTTGTTAGGAAAATAATGGACATTGGGCAATGGACAATGGACATTGGGCAACAAGTAGACAACAAGAGTCTCTCAAGGAACAAGGAAGCTCAACAGGAAGTAGTAGATCAAGAGTAGTGCTGGGCCAAGTACATCCGATGCCTCACTGACGTCAATGAAGTCCACCCATCCAAGTGTTTCATTCTTCGACTCAACATCCATCAAATACAGTCCACTGAAGGCGACCGCGAAGTAGTGGCAGTCTATTTGGAACCTTATCAGGTCATAGTCTGTTACGAACCACGGTCCTTAACAACTCTTGGTTAACTTTTAAGACAATCTATCTACTATTTTACAAGCAGCCCTTCTAACATCTTCTGGCCTTCAGGACCTGCTGGTCGGATATCCTGCTAAATAGCAGACGAGTCTCTGGCGCAGAGTCCTCTCTTACCGGAGCCCGGCGGAGGTGGCATGGCCAGACTTGTTATTTTATATAAGTACACTAATATATCGGGCGGAAATGTTAAGTGTATCCAGACGATATTTCGTTGTTCTATAAAATAATCTATAAAAAGACAATAAAAAATAAGAAATAAACGCAAAAAAAAACCGGTTGTCTGTAAAGTCGGTTTACTGACGATAGTTGAACGTGACAACGCTATAAGAAAATACTATCTATATGTATAGCAGCTGTCGACGCGGACGCATCGCTTGCACTTCAAGCCCAGAGCGAGGTAACGCCGCATACGAGGTAACGGCATACGAGGTTACGCCGCATACGTCAGGTAACGGCATGTTGCGTCATGTTTTTTCGTGCGTGCAGCCGGCTCCATCGATTTATAAGCCGTTGTCACGTCAAAAAATTCATGTGCTCACAATTTGCACTTTGCGGTTCCCATACATATACTACGGCACGGCACGGCTCATTCAATAAATCTGATAGGTAGAAATGTAAGCAGGGGTGCGACTGGTTGGATCACCTCCAAGTTTGGTGCACCCTGGGCAACGTGGGCGATGACGCATCATTGATGGCTCCTCTGGAGTAGCTGGCGTCAACGTCAACGGCCAAGAGTCTGACCAACCGGCCCTTTTCAGGGCCAGCTGACCCCATTGCACGAGGGGGTCGGGGTATGGCGGGCTTGCAAGGCCCGCGGGGGGGGCGTGGTCGCTCCAGGTACCCCTCTGCTGTTATCAGAGGGGACACTGCGAATGGCCCAGAGTCAGTCGGAGTGCTAGGGATATGCTCTATGGGTAACCTTACACCCCGGCGTCTGTAGACCCGAGACGGCGTGCGGTTTTAGTCGGTTCAAGCCCGACATAACCGCCCCCGCTGGCCGGCGGGGGGGTATCCGAAGGGATTTCCGCACAAAAAAAAAGGTAGAAATGTAAAAAAATTAAAATGAAAATTCAAACTAAAACTAAAAAATAAAAAAAATATCATGCGTTACCAAAATTTGTAGTACGAACATGAGACGATATTTTATTTTTACTTTTTTTTTATTTTTAATATGTCATGTTGTAGATTAAGCGATGAAGAATAAATATCAATTTGAAAACAGCGGCCAAGTGCGAGTCGGGCTCGCGCCTGTAGGGTTCCGTACCAATATCTATAAATTCAAAAAAAAAAGGGGTACCAAAATGTACCTTAATTTTCAACTATTTTTATTTTTGAAATTTTTCCTTTATTTGTGCTGCAGGACTTTTGTTTTTATTATCATACACCTAATAGGGACTAAAGACCCCTTATAAATTTCAACTTGTTAAGTCCATCCGTTCCTGAGAAAATCGGTGGTGACGTAACGAATACTGTATAATAACTGTATATATCGCTGATTATGGGAATTTTCTTGGGGCCCCATTAAGATCTTCGGGGCCCAAGCCAACCTCAACTGCAAACCGGTATACCGATTGACGGACGAGGCTCTGGTGCAAGGTTTTACTCTCGGGTTCGATAGATCAGATGGCAGTCACTATGGGCTCCAGTAGAAAACCAGCGCCAGATTTCTTTCTGGCACATGCTGAACTGCCCGCCCTTTTGGTGCATTTGTTCTTGTGTTTTTTTTAAATATATTTAGGACACGTCAATTTGACTTCACCTCCATGGTAAACTGAAGGTAAAGTCTCAGGAAAGAGGGTCACCATTACATACACGTACCATGTTAACAATGGTGGCACTCAGCTTGACGGCCTCATCAGAAGAGGATTATCGTCGCAGCACCGCGTGACACCCACTGGTCCCACTAGTGCCGCGACCACAATCCCCCTGCCCAGCTATGCACTTGCTGACCCCTGAACGCAATCAAACCGAAATTGGATTACTATGGAGGGTTTTTCGCAATCGTACACGGTGGTACCCACCCAACCGAATTTTGTGACTAATTTGTGTCATCAAATTTCTACCACCTAGTAACTGTGTGCCACATTACTTAATGTGCTCCAGTTATTTTATGTTAAGTATTTTCAGATGTTATGTAATGTTATGTACTTAGTTTGTGGTCTCTTTGCACTAGTAAATGTTTCTTTCTTCTTTTCTTTCTTTCTTTCGCAAAAGTCAAAATAAGCCATATGAAGAGAAAGAGTGGGAGAGTGGACCTCAGTCTCCAAAATAAAAGTTTTAGATGCAACCGGGAATAACGCCATGATTTTTTTTTTATAAATATTCTAGGACATATCACACAGTGCTATTTAGACCCAATCTAACGAGACAAGCTCTCGTTGGCTGAACATATGGGTTGTAGAATGCGGATAAACATACTTAGATACTTTTGTTTTGTAAATAAATACATATCATACATAGTAACACCTAGACAAAAATGCAAATATACATATTTGCAATAAGCGGGAATCGAACGCGCGACCTCTGACTTAGCAGTCGAATGCTCTACCGCTACGCCACAGAGATCGTCGGAAGATCCGCTTACAGATTTCTACCATTGTATGTCAGGAAACATTTGGAAACAGTTACTTATTAAGTCTAGACAGTAATCCAAATATAGCATATACAGCGTGATAAAGGCAAAATGAGGAGGTCCATGAGATATAGATGGTTAAAGATTCTTTGTTCAAAAATTCATCTTATCTATGCATCTTCCAACCAAATACGAATACCAAAAATATATTGGATCGTCATTAATTAAAGATTAAGCATCAGAATAGGTAATATTTAGTTCTAGTCTAAAATATTAACCATAAATTTAATAGAGATTAAGATTTAACTTATGTATTTTATGCAAATAGTATGCTAGTCGAGTTTCAATTTGGAATCCAGTCACAATTTAATAGACCGACAGAGCTACACAGTGTGCAGCAGTTCTACTATCAACAAAGCATCTTTAGATCTAGAATAGGGTTTCTCAACCTTACGGCTATACGTACCCCTATAATATTTAGCAGACAACGGTTAATAGATGAAACAAACAAGATCTTATTAAAAAAAAAGAAATAAAAGAGCATAGTTTTTTATTGCAAATAAGCAATTGCAAGTCGAGTATGAGTTTGAAGACCGAGCCGTAGGCGAGGACTTCACTTATACGAGACAAGCAATTGCCATTTCCACCGAAGCATATGTAGTGCTTTTCTCAAGAGAATGCAGAGAATAAAGAATACTTTTTATATTATATACTCAATTCAATTAATATTAAAGAGTATTTAATAAGCCCAGCACTGCCGTTTCATATAACATTGCTGGAGCGTTTTAATGTTCCAAATCCAAAAAACGCTCCAGGAATGGATTTGAATTTCTTTGTCCGTAAATTCGATACTTTACGTAAGCTTTACGTGATCTTTTTTCGAAAATAATGAAGATATTTTGTTGTTTATTATAATGGATTATTTTTTATTTCAATGAAATTTTAAAGCATTAGTATATTATGTCAACTTTTCTAATAGATTTAGTTTGAAAAAAGTGAACACCCAGGACGGGACTAGATCCCGCGACCTGTCTCTTAGCGCCATATATTCTTTCCCTTGCTGTACAAAAATGTATAATTAAACACCACTACCTTTCCTGAAAGAAAGTCGTGTGTGTAGTACACGACTTTATTTGAGTAATGGTACTCACTTTGAAAAACTCTGCTTTAGAAAAATAAAAAACAAATTTAACCAAAATGAGATTATCAAATACACATACTAAGGAATAAATTCCACTGTGGGGTCTCTGGAATCCGACATTTAAATATTATGTCATTAATATCCACGAAATCTAGTTTCAGACTAATCAGTAAATGTGATTCAATAAAAACTTGTCACGAATGCAAAATCTCGAAGAGTAGTTCATAATACCGGTTTTGACCTATGGCATTGTGAGAACAAAAACCAGTATTATGCAATGTATATTTATAGCAGACATAATTATATAAACTTGACCGCGGTCAAAGTCATGGTTGAGCGTTAGTAAAAGAACTTTGTTGGATCAGTTAAGTGGTTTTGGCGCTGGATCGAAGGTTTCTGGTTAGATCTGTACCTACAATTTAGGTATTAATGTTTATGTGTTTGCCCACTTATTAATTGATAGATTAAGGGTATTATGGATGATTGATTAAGGATATAGGATATGGGGCAGAAAGGTTCTTGAGTGGAGACCACGTGACGGCAAGCGCAGCGTAGCAAGGCCTCCCGCAAGGTGGACAGACGACCTGGTAAAGAGCGCAGGGATTCGATGGATGCGGGCCGCTATAGACCGGTCGAAATGGAAGTCAATGGGGGAGGCCTATGTTCAGCAGTGGACTTCCTACGGCTGATATGATGATGATGATTTGATATCGGCAAAGACTAGTAAGTTAGTAGACTTGCTTGTGTACTTGTCACAAATACGCACAATTTTAGATATCATCATTTTTGCGTTGTGTCCCGATTGCATCCGACGCATCCATGTCGGAGTCCATCTCGGAGCCCAGAATCGAGTTTGGTCCATATTGAGTAAATATCAATCATTCCGTCCTTTTTTTGATTGATTATTTTCTAATCTTTCAATGTAGCCATATCACGCAGCAAAACCCTTCAACATTTACAATTTACCTTTTAAATAATTCGATAACCATGAAGTATACATAGCATATTTGTTCATTTAAGTGATAATATTATCTATCATTTAATAGGGGTGTTTTTGGGGCCGTACCAAGATCTCCGGGGCTCAAGCTATGGTTTTTTTTTCTTGCAGAAATTCCCTCGTATACCACCGGCCAGCGGGGGTCGTTATGTCGGATTCCAATCGACTCACGCCGTCTCGCCGGAGTGTAAAGTGGCCATAAGCATTAGCTCATAATGTATTTCTCTCGCACCCCAGCTGACCCAGAGTCAACTCCGGTTTCGAGATGGCCCCCTCGGGTCTGGGAACCAAGATGTCCCCGTCTTGCCCCCCGGAAAAAAGAGGGAGGGGTGCGCAACGTATATATGTGTATACCTAATCCGCAATATAAACATATTTAAAGCCTAATTTATGCAATAATATCATCTATCACACAATAAACAAACAAAATGGCTCCACAAAATCAAAATAATAAGCCAACAAAAGGTCCCACCGCAGTTACCGCAGTAATCAAGTACAGTCATCGACGATAGTAGCTTAACAAATTTTTATTTATTAATCGCCTTAGCTATTAAACCTTCTATAAAATAATAAACAAAACATGATTATATTAATTTTGATATCTGGGGATTATTAAATTACTTAAACACCTATTATTTAATCATGTATTAAAATATAAAAAACCGGCTAAGTGCGAGTCGGACGCTAGTTTTATCATTCTCTTATTTTTTAGGTTACAGAGGGACGACGACGACGACGACACACTTTACCACTTTGGAAGTGTCTCTCGCGCAAACTCTTCAGTTTAGAAAAAAATGATATTAGAAACCTCAATATCATATCTTATCAGACCTATCCATAGATGGGACACCACACACGTAATACATGGGTTTGATGAAAGAAATAATTTTAAGTTTCAAAATTAATGGTTTTTTTTGCGGTTCACACAATACATCTACTTTCGACCCAAAGTCGAACTACCCAAGTTTCGGAAAAAAGTGGATGTGACATACGAACGGACCGACATGACGAATCTATAAGGGTTCCATTTCTTGCCTTTAGGCTACGGAACTCTTAAAAGGGTCGTAAATATTTTAAAGTTAATCAACTTTTGTCGTTGACTGTATAAAGTAAAAGCTAATAGGTTACATTCTCCAGCCGGCTCGCGTGACCGTGGTAATGAACCAACTAGGATATGGGGGATCCTCAATTATCCCAACGGCTGTTTAACTGTTATTATCTCACTATCCCTAATTTGGTGTGACAGCTTCTCATTATCAGTTAATGGGATTTTTAACATCACGAACTAGGTAGCGTGATCGCATAAAGACTTAATTTCAGAACTATTGTTAGTTACGTCATTGTTTTTCTTTTTTTAAAATGTATCTTCGTCATCCGAGCACCAAACTCGTTTGTATCCAAAGCTTGCACTTTGGAGTCCAGGGTCTGCTCATTTCCTAGGGGCGATCTCGAAACCGGAGATGGCCCAGGGTCAGTCGGGGTGCGTAGAACCAGAGACGGCGTGCGGTTTTAGTCGGTTAAAGTCCGACATGGGGGTGGAGGGTGTTCATCCGAGGGGATTTCCGCACGAAAAAAAAGGGTCTGCTCACCTACTTATCCTCTCCTTAATTTGGTTTCTTTTGGTTTTTACAGGAGTGAGCGTACGTAAGTGGACTACCGTCTGACCTTCTGACCTTGAAAGGAAAGCCTGCACCAGAGCCTCGTTTGTCACCTACCAGATGCACTGACAAGCAGGTTGGGTTGGTTTAGGTCCCAAAGGTGTTGGTATGGTCATGTACACCCTACTTAATATAATTAAGACGATGTATTATGCACCTTTCCTTCGCGTCTCATGACACCGTGTTCGCTAGTCAGCCAATATTCTACCAGCGTACTTATATGTTTCTATCTCCGACGATTTTACGATTTGTATTGTATGCTCCTTGAAATGTGTTGTCATGTTCTAGAACAAGAGCCCATGGACAATAGACCTCCATCATAGTATACTGGCAGATTTTCTTTGTGCGTGTGAAGAATTATCATCATCATCATCATCATATCAGCCGTAGGAAGTCCACTGCTGAACAAAGGCCTCCCCATTGACTTCCATTTTGACCGGTCTGTAGCGGCCTGCATCCACCGATTCCCTGCGCTCTTTACCAGGTCATCTGAATCAGAAATAGGGAGATCCGTAGACGAACCAGAGTTACCAACATAGCAGAGCGAGTCAGCAAACTGAAGTGGCAGTGGGCAGGGCACATAGCTCGGAGAACCGATGGCCGATGGGGCAGAAAGGTTCTTTAGTGGAGACCACGTGAAATCAAGCGCAGCGTAGGAAGGCCTCCCGCAAGGTGGACGGATGACCTGGTAAAGAGCGCAGGGACTCGGTGAAGAATTATTGTTATCCACAAATTAGTACAAAACAATATTTGGCTAGTAAGAACTTTGGATCGTTGTAGGTGATAGGGGTATATAGAGCAGCTGCCCAAAAACTTCATAATCAATCCATTAGCCTATTGCAGTCTACTGCTGGATATAGGCCTATCCCAATGTGCGCCATAGCACCCGATCCTCCGCCTTGCGTATCCAGTCTATCCCAGTAACCTTTTTCGGGTCATTCATTCATTTTGCTGGGGGGCGTCTCACCTTCCGTTTGCCGATCCGCGGTCTCCACTCTAGGACTCGTTTGCACCATCGGCCATAGGTCCTTCGGCAGATGTGGCCAGCCCATTGCTACTTCAGCTTGCTTATTTTGCGAGCTATGTCGGTAACTTTAGTTCTTTGTCGGATGACCTCATTACGAATCTTATCTCTTAAAGAGACCCCGAGCGAGGCTATTAGCGAGCGTTGCTAGACCGTTTCGACGGTTGGAAGTGTTAAAACCCCGCGCAAGAGACTTGTAAGGTTTGGGCATATTCAATTGTGTATTAAATGCAATCAATTTTGTACTATGATGTAAGTCTGGAATTGACAGGCTGTTAAATCACTCCTTCCGTTTTGAGAGAGTTCATATTGTGTAAGTGTTCAGACCGTGTGGTCTTAAGGGCCGTTCTGTCTTCATCGTGGGTGTCGTATATGACATCTAGTAGAATGTAGTCGCCTCCGGTATATTCTGATAACATCATTTGACCGCCTACGATTATAATATCTAATTTCAATCCATAATTTGCTTTGAGATTTATAAGGCGAGGGGTAATCGGCAACCCAGAAAAATCGACCTAGACGTACAACAATAATGAAAGTAGGTGAAGTGGAAGGCGTATACCAGGATCGTAGGAAGTGGGAAGATATTTTCTCTGCCAACCCCAATGGGGCTACCCAAATAGACTGTAAATATTCAAAAGTAATTTACAGTATCCAAATTGAACGTTGTTGAAAAAGCACATTTCACAAATTATTGTTATGTGGGTATTTGAAATTCTATGAATTATTTTATCACGTTGAAAGCATTTACGTTAGTCAACGTCAGTCGGCTTTCCACGATGTTTGATTCAGTAGATTTTATCACGCAGAAGACCAGGACAGCCGCCTAGCGCTCACCAATTGCCTTCCACCGTATGTGTCGGTTTGTTTCGAAGTCCGACTTCCAAAAGATGTCTACACTTTCAAAGGCCACATTTCTCACATCTTTTATGTCGTAACGCCAATACATGTTATTGCATGTAAATTAATAATAATGGGCTCACTCGCGGAAATTCCGTCGCTCCGTCGTGGACCGATTTATATGCAATAATCGAAATAACATTGGCGTTCCGACATGGAAGGACCACAACGGCATTTCCGTCAAGTGTGGCGTAGGCCAAAGACTCGCTTTCTGCATAGGTGAGGGCTAATCCGCATCCGATCTCAAAATCACGCACCGTGGCAAGCTGCCTTTAGACGTTCAACTATCGCAATTATTACTAAAGGCGGATAATCACTGGATCAGTTTTCTAGTATTTAATTAAAGATCGGCTACGACGTTTATAAATTGAAGATTCAATTATATGACGAAGAAATACATACTAATAAATTGTGGTGATTTGTCATCGAATATCCTATACTATTCCCATTTCTTTATTTTCTCGATGACAGCTCCTGAGGAAACTTGAAAGAACGTCTTTTTTACATTATGTATACATTATTTAATAAAAATATGACGCTTCCGCACGTACAAGGTCATAGCAGAGTCGGAGAAACTGATAGGGATGGATATCGATAAACGTAACACGATAACAGACCCGATATTTTTTTACAAAATGTAAGAAACATATTTATTTATAGCAAATTTTGAATTTTCAAAGTAATTACGAACCTTGATCACCAGTTCTCTCGCCTACCGTTTCACAGATCCTTTAGGCATTTTGATATTTGACAGCTGGGCAGCAATCAACACGGAGGAACACAAAATACACAACGTAACGTATGGATAATGTGAAAAAACTCAGCGAATAGAAATGTAGTGACTATATAGCATGACCGTCTTGTTGCCAGTGACAGATTAAAACAAACACAACATGGCGGTGGGCCATTCTGTGTTCCCACCTTGAAAAACAATATTTGAATGTTTTTGTTGTATTTCTCTTTGTTCAAAACAAAATAAATATATGCGATCGATATCATTAATTATTTGGTCACAACACTACAACTATCAAATTAGAACTGTCATCGAGAAAATAAAGACATGGAAATAGTATAGTCCATTGTACAGTTTGAAAGGTTAAAATTAATTATGTTGGCACGGCTATGACACATGAGATAAGACGGTAATTATGATTTACTTAAGGACTTCTAAAGGTTCTCTACTTAGTTTTTATCCTATTTATTCAATATACAATTACATTTTATGAAATGTAGAATCCGAACATGAATATTAAACAAGTTTGTTGTTAAAATTGGGTGTTTTATCAAAGACTTTGATCTTTTTTGCATTACATTTATGTGTTCGAAATATAGATTAGGACATGAAAAATAATTTGGGTATTATGGAGTAATCATTAAAAGCAAAATAAAAATAATTTACATAATGTTAATTTTGTTAAAAGGAAAATCATTTTATCAATGTATTATTAAAGTACAGTCAACGACAAAAGTGTCTAGGTACACGTATTCCAATGTAAAAAACGATTGTAAATATTTTAGTGTTAATCCACTTTAGTCGTTGACTGTACCTTTTTTTTCGTACAGAAATCCCCTCGGATACTCCCTCACCGGCCAGCATGGGAAGTTATGTCGGGCTTGAACAGACTAAAACCGCTCGCCGTCTCAGGTCTTCATATAGTCTTCACGATGTAAGGGAACCCAATAAGGCAATTCCCTCGCACCCGACTCGTTGACTGTACTATGATAAACATCACGCTATAGAGTTTGATTTTATGATTAAGAAAGAGGGTACCATGGGTGTGGTGCATATTCAATAAAAGTCGAGGGAATGAATGGAAGAGGAAGATTCATTTGGGATGACATGCGTGCCAATTGTCGCACTGTCGAGGATGCTAAAGCCCGCGCGTGAGGTGTGGAGAAGATAACGTAGGAAAGCGGACTCTGGGCTCCGAAGTGAAAGCTTCAGATGCAACCAGAATACATGCTAACAGGATGATGATGACATAAAAGAATAAAAGCAAATGATTCGTAGTTTTATATTTATATCTTACTATTACACCCACAACTTGACAACTCGGTCGTCTACACATTACTCAACTCATACTAATCCAATATGTGTGTCATAAAAGCCCATCTTTTGATTAAAATTATTTTCTTTATCTCCAAATAGAATTCTAGATCTAGTTATAAAGTCAGTAGACGCAGTCTTCTACACGAAAAAGGTACATTATTGAAGTGTGTTAAGCCATATATAATGAGGTTTACTCCGTTTGACATTCGTCTGGCGTCTTTAAAGTCGTTTAGCATAAGTTAAACATGATTTGTATTCAAATTAAAATTATGGATGTCTTTGTGGCTTCAAGAATTCGGTTTTGTTTATAAAATAATCTATGCTTTTCTCCTGACTGTAATTACGTGTTTTGTAATTTTGTTTACCTTGAATGTCTGTTCAAAGGCTCTGGGCCTGTAGACAAAGTCACATTCTACTAGTGGAATCGCAACGAAGCGAACCTTCAAAAGACCGAAATGTATGGGAGAGACAACATTTGTCGATATGTCACGTGTAACAAATAATGTCACTCCCATACATATTGAACATTTGAAGGTTCGCTTCGAAGCGATTCCACTAGTAGAATGTGACTTTGTCTACAGGCCCTGGTAATACAAGTAACGAGTAATACATAAGTACCGCATAATAAATGTTCACTTTCTGTCTAGACTCTGTAGATATATTTTTTATCTGTATAAGAGCCCACCAGTAATTTGAAATAATCTATTTATAAATAGGCACAGATAAATCAGCTTAGTATCAAATTTTTTCTTTCGGTTTCTTTTTCTTAGTAACTACTGACCAACTTTAGTGTTATCAATGAAAAAACAAGTTGAATTCCAGAGACGAGCTCAGCCGAATACAAGGGATTTTCGATTTTGCGTTTTTTTTCTTTTGCGATTTTTTGCGATTTTTTCTTTATCTTGCACCCCAGCACGAATCTATTACCGAAAACAGCAACTCGATAGCTCATATCCTTCATACCCAAAACCGTGACAGAAAATTGGCAACGACGACAACTCGATAGCAATAGGGCTTTTCTAAAGAAAATCCCTAAAAATAGGGGACAGGTGATTTTTGCCCGTCACTCCTCTTTCTCCTCAAATCTTACTAAATTGCATGAACAGATTTAAATGGAATTTGGCACAGAGATAGCTTATAGTCTGAAACAGCACATAGGCTAGTCTGGGAATAGGTCCATGTTGGTCGCGAGAATGGAATCAGTATTTAACGCGGGCCGGGCTTAATATAATTAAAATCGAAATTTACCCCATGCAGCAATGAGCCAAACATTAGTTTTGATGAATGAACTAACATGTCTATGTCTATTTTGATGTCAATCCACTAGAAGTGTTATCACTTGTATCATTGTATTATGACGTACACAGTGTAAAAACCTAGTTTACGTGATAACGTATCATAATACGACGTAACAGTAATAAATGTATTTCTTTTGTTTTCAGGTAAATATTAGATGAGAATGCAGAGCTAATGAACCATACCAATCAACCTTTCAAGTATGTTTGTCTATGTCCGATATTAATTAAGAGCACATACTATATTTCTATTATTTTTTTTGGATTATTTTCATCTATATTACATACCAGCATTTGTTGCTTGGCCGTTCTTACTGGTATCAAGGTGATATTGAATAATTATTGCTGTTTTTAACGATAAATATTTAAAATTAACATTGTATTGGTGAAAAAACATATTAGCTAAAAACAAAATTATGTAAGTAAACTAAAATGAGACCGATATTCTTAGCAATCCATGGAATCTCCGTGCGGGTGCCGGGTCCATCGCGTTGCTGAGTTGGGAACTCGGGACAGTGCTTGGGACTTGCGACCCAAGCGTAGGTTTAAATGTACATCAACACTCACCTTCACTACCCAAGTTCCCCTCTCTGCCTAACCAAATTTGATGCGAACCTACTAGTGCCGCTTTAGACATTCGTCCTAGGTATTAGCTTATTGTAGCTCTCGATACAAAATTCAGACATAAATTTGATATGACGTCTGTTGGTAGTTAATCCTTTTTGGGCTCTAGCTACTGCCAGGCTCATTGCTTCACGTATGATGATAAGCACCTTATCGTGGCGGCGTGAGTATTGGCCTCTATCGAGAAGCACCCTACATCCTACTAACAACAACTAACATTGTTTTTCTGTGGCCTTCCCCCACCTTACTAGGTTACTCTGGTCTGGGAGGGTAATCTGAAAGGCGTTCATCCAAAAAAAAAGTATGTACAAAGTAAAAAGCTTAGGTGTCAAAGAATTTCTCCCCATCGATGTCGACTGTTAACGTAATTGATGAGGACAAAGCTAATAAATATATTTTCATGTTTTGTTTATTATTTTATAAACGGTTTAACAGCTCAGGTACTCAATAAATTAAGATTTGTTAATCTACTTATGTCGTTCACGCTGAGGCTCTAGCTCAGGCTTCCCTCTCGTTGAAGGTTGGGGGGAGGGGGGGGGGGGAGGCGAGAGTCAGGCGGCAGAAGCATACTTGAAAGTAAACCAGAAGTAGGAGGCTGGGCTCCAAAGCTGCAAACACAATCGCGATTGGCATCGGATTCGCAATTTGCACTAAGAGTTTATAACTTCTGTCGTGTTGATATTCATTTATATGTATACCAATCCATAAAGCAAGAAGTGGTTCCTGATTTTAACCTGAAGGCGTACGTCCGGTAATTATTGGCAATAAGTTTATTTATTGCCCCCTTATATGGCAACATTGTAGGCGTGAATGTTTGTCCATTTGTACAACCTTTGCCTTATAAGCCGTCGAACGATTATTTACTTCTATTTGTCAAACAGATTTAGAGTGGGGTACACACCGCGACTACAATAAATAGTTACGTAACGAATACAAAATATTTCAGGTAATTATCCCATGAACATTATACAAATAAGCGAATTTGTATTACAAACAAAATAGATAAAAGAAAAAGAAGTCAGGAAATAAAATAATTGAAATATTATTTATGGAAATTAAGATTTAATTAAAAATTTAAAGAATGTATTTAAATACCGCATTAGAGAATTAACTATTCTTTTGCTTCAATTGGTTTCCAAAATGTCACTCTGGGTATGAAAACCGATCTTAGGGCCCAAGTGAACGCGTTACATACAAGTCGGTTCACCTAAACACCTACTGATTGACGGTTGAATCTATGGCGCCGACTTTCCTAGGTTTTTTGACGTAAACACGTCTTTAAAATTGCTTCCATAGGGAGGCAATAAAACGGAGCGTTACTGTATCGCTCTCCAGTTTCTTTTTACTACACGCCAGAATAACTAAGTCTTGTAGAAACTAACATGAAACAACACGGTATGACGTGACAACGTGCTATTGTGAAATATTATTAATTAGTGTTTACGAGATCGGAAACTTCAGTCCGTATTTTTTTAGTCAAAACATAGATCAATATATGTTTATTTATCGGTCTATGGTTGAAATAAGTATTTTAAATATAGGAAACTGCGGCATTCAAAAGATTACGCGTATGATTTTAAACTTCTATCGATTCACTGACTCCCTCACAAGTACCTCAAACAGGTCTTGTAATACCGTGAAATAGTTTAAGTTGAGCACAATGGTGTCGCAAGCCGAGAACACGAGGACTGTAAGTTTATCTTGCTAAGTGGGGCAATGGGACTACGCACCTCGCCTTGTGATAACTGTAATTCATTTTGTATACAATTCACCGGTGTGGATGTATATCAATATTATGAACAATTAAGAGGATATTAGGTAGTGCCCACCAAAATCTACGACGCCAAGCTAACGGCTGCTTGCTGATGTACCTGCAGATTTTACGGAGGCCGAGGTTCTGGTGCAAGGTGCAAATTGAAGTGTCGGTAGCTTTGTGGTTAAGGAGTCGACCCTACGATCAAGAGGTCCCGGTTTCGAATTCTGGCCATATACACTACCGACGTGAACCCACTCCTAACACAAGCAATTAAGCTTAGCTGGAGGAGTTAGGGGGAATATTAGTAATTAAGGTTACTAATATTCTTTTAAAAAAAAAGGATTCCTAAGGTGTTGGCGGGTCAGACGGCTGAAAAAAGTTGTATGAGCCAAACCAAAGGACGAGATGGTCAGCGGGACGAAAATACCGAACGCACTTTTGAATTAATCAAACATTGGTTTTTCCGTTTGCCAGTGGAAATCAAATTTTATTACAAAGTAATAAAGGGTTAGTGGCATTATTCTCCAGTGGTGATTTCCCCCTAAAATTAAACATGTAATCTAGTAGCGTTTTTCCCCGTTTTGTTACCATGTGAATTAATCACACCGATTCCTTGCTCAACACAACAATAAACACATATTGTACATTTAAAAGTATGTTTATCATCTTCAAACCGATTTCCCTATTCCGGAAAAAGTACCTTTTTTTTCGTGCGGAAATCCCGTATTTCAATACGGCACAAAAAAATTGGTATAACGAAAGACCATTACTTGACCAAAAACAATTCGCGACTTTTTGTAGCTGTCATACAGATGACATTACATAAAGGCACACTTTCATAGTTGTCAAAAAACATAAACTCATTTGTCTAGTTTTTCGCCCCGTTCCAAATTCAAAATTCATTCCCACCTCACACAGGAACTTTTTTTTTAATAAACTTGGTAGTAACACGGGTAGTAAAGAACCGGCACAAATTTTAGCAATAACTTGACAGAGTTTTATCACAATCGGATGACGACGAAGGGATTTCCGCACGTAAAAAAAAAGGTACGGCAGCGCATAAAATACGACCAAATAGGCATAACATAACATAACTTCACGCCTGTATCCCTGAAGGGGTAGACAGAGGTGTATTACACACCCACGATTCGCCAGTTATGTTAAGGTCCCAATGTAATAGGGAGCGAGCCTATTGCCATCTACCGGGCACATTATTAAGCGAGCGATAATTAATATTTATTAATGCACACATAACTACGAAAGACCTCGTCTCGGCAGTCCGTTACGTACGCCACTGGGCTACCGCCGCTATACCTATAGATATATAAAAATAAGTATATAAGTAGGTTTATCTCGTAAGCTTACGGTTTAAAACTTCCCAGAGCTATAACTAACTAATTACGAGCTATGTAGTACTAACACCATCCGTTCTAACTGTCCACAGCTTTATATATAAGCACTCAATATGACTAAGTGCCTCGGAGAGCATGTTAAGCCGTCGGTGCCGGTTGCCATGCCAACATCTGTGGCATACGCTACGGGTAGTTGGAGCAATAAAAATCGTCACCATCGTCTTAGACTAGATCCAAGTTGCATCCAAGGCCTTCTCTTTGGAGCCCGGAGTCCTTTTTAGGGTTCCGTTGCCAAATGGCAAAAAACGGAACCCTTATAGATTTGCCATGTCTGTCTGTCTGTCCGTCCGTATGTCACAGCCACTTTTTTCCGAAACTATAAGAACTACGCTGTTGAAACTTGGTAAGTAGATGTATTCTGTGAACCGCATTAAGATTTTCATACAAAAATAGAATAAATACAGATAATTTTGGGGGTCCTCACACTTAGAACTGAAACTCAAAAATTTTTTTTTCATCAAACCCATACATGTGTGGTATTTATGGATAGGTCTTCAAAAATGATATTGAGGTTTCTAATATCATTTTTTTCTAAACTGAATTTGACTTATACGACTTTTATGGGAGCAACTGCCGTCTGATCTAACCCCGAGTGGAAAGTCTGCGCCAGAGTTGCGTCCGTCAATCAGCAGGTGAACCGGCTTGCAGGTGAGGTTGACTTTGGCCCTAGATCTTGGTGGGGTCATAAACCCTATATGTGTATGTACTTATAGTAGTTAACTAGCTGATGTCCGCGGCTCAGTCCGCGTGGAGGTCGGTTATCGTTTTTTGGTCATATCTCCGGTTCTACTTAACCAATTGCAATCATGGCAGATTTTAAATCTGATCAAGACCTTTATAATAGAAAAAAACACATAAAAATCTGCACAGTAGTCTTTGCGTTCATCGCGAGCAAATAGAAAAACAGACAAGAATTCCAAAAAAAAATTGTTCATTTAACATAACTATTTTTTTTTTATATCTCCAACACAACACAACTATTTTACCTTAGCGGCGATATCCCAGTGGTGTACGTAACGGACTGCTGAGACGAGGTCTCGAGTTCGATCCCCATGCAGTCGCCCCGGGCACACATCTCTGACTTTTCGTAGTTATGTGTGCATTAATAAATGTTATGTTAGTTATGTTACCTATAATAGTAGTGATAGGGATAGTGTGTAAATATCAAAATTGATATATTAATAAATCACTGAGAAACAGTTTTTGAGAAAATTGTAGAATGCGATCATAATAATGACTCTTATTGGAAGGAATTAAAGATCTATTTTATAAAATATTGACCATCGATTTGTAGAATGCGGAAAGGTGTAAATTAGAACAGTATAATATTGATTTACATATCCGGATGTCAGTTGAAAGAGTAATTTTAAATGTGATTCTGTAATACGTTTCACTAGGTCAGTAGTTCAGATTGAATAAAAATGGTCGACGTGGAAGTAATATAATTATTTATATACCAATGTGAATTTGGAAGATATACTGGCAGCTATCGGTTTATCGAAGAGAACTATTTTCTTGATACTCGCACGTGCCTGATAAGATAATAACAATAAATAAATATTCTAAGACATTCTACACAGCGCTTTCTAGACTCAAAGTAAGCATAGTTTAACTAGCTTGTGTTATGGGTTCCAGTATGCGGATAAACATACTTATATATGTAAATACATACATATTATACATAGAAACAAGACAACCATTGCAAATAGGCATATTCATGCATACAAATACTTGCACTGAGCGGGAATCGAACCCGCACCTCCTGTCGTAGAAGTCGAATGCACTACCGCTACGCTACGGAGGCCCCACTAGACCTCCGAAGCCAAGCCAACCTGGCCTGCAAGCCGGTACACCTGCTGATTGACGGACGAGGCTCTAGCGTAGGCTTTCAACTACCGGTCAGGAGGTCTGATGGCAGTCGCTCCCAGAAAAGCTGTACAGCTAACCAAAAACAAAAAGGAGTAGAAGGAGAAGCGGACCTCGGGCTCCGGAGTGCGAGTCGGACTCGCCCAGTACTCCGTAGCAGCAAGTAAAATTTTGATATTTGAGTTTATTGAATGAAAGGTAAATTGCCGTGTACGATTTATGAAGTATTAAAAAAAACTACTTACTAGATCTCGTTCGAACCAATTTTCGGTGGAAGTTTACATGGTAATTACATAATATATTTTTTTTAGTTTTATCATTCTCTTACAGCTGTGACGACAGACAGACAAGACGAATCTATAAGGGTTCCGTTTTTTTGCCCTTTGGTTACGGAACCCTAAAAACAATGTTTCAAAGCGATTCATTGTTTCCGTAGTTCGCAAGAATTACGGTAGATAGCCCCAGCGTCACCCCGAAACGTATATAATATATCGGAGAATTTAGAATATCTGGGACGTGTCTAGGTATCTCAATTGTAAGGGACTGTTCGCGGGTTCAAGTCCCGTCCTAGATGTTCTCTTTTTCCGATCTAAATTTTCATCAAGATTTTCTTTTTGTCGTCCACAGGGGTCTGGTCTCAATATAATATTTGCCTTGTTCGTTGTGGTCGTTAACATTTATTTTATATTCAATTTTCGTAATGTCATGTAGCACTTTCAGTGTCGAATATTATGAGTAAATTTTGTAAAAGGTACATAACGGTATTGGGAATAACAAATATCATTAACTATACTTTCGATTGCAGTTGAATTTACCAGTTAACGGAACTCGATGTCAAGAAACCGTAACTGATATACCTATAAATTAATATATTTACGTTATGCTTCAAATTAAGTAAACCGTTTTAGTGAACTCTTAAATGCATGCCTGTGTATGGAAATGTATACCTATGAAAGGATAGGCAGAGGTGTATTATCATCCAGATTTCGCTATGTTAGCTCTGCTTAGTTTGGGTCTAGATGGCGTTGTGTACTTTGTCGTACAATATTTATTTATTTATTTTTATTTATTTAACTGTCCCCTTTCTTCATACCAGCTCAAATCCCGGTTGCATTTAAAGCTTGTACTTTGGAGTCCGGGATTCGCTCTCCTATTCTTTCTCTTGGTTTGGCTTGTCTTGACTTTTGTGAGCGCGACTATCGTCTGACCCCCACTGACAGTCTTTGGGGACTGGCGATAGAAGTGAAAACTAAGTAAGGAAGCGTGCGGTGACAATGACGCGAACTTCGCGCTTTTTGTTCACCCAAAAAGTACACATACACAGTATACTTATTTTCTCATAGAAAGCTTCCGCTAACGATGGCGCGAGTTCCATGATTTATGTTCACCCAAAAAGTGCTCAACGGGCCTAAAGAAGTTTTCACTTCAAAAACCTACACCAGAGCCTTGTCTGTCAAGCAACAGGTGAACCGGCTTCCAGATGAGGTTGACTTGGGCCCCGAAGAAGTATCACGGTTTAATCACAAGTTTTCTATACGTACCTACTTGAAGTTGTTTCAATTACACATTCGAGACAAACCAACGTTATCAGTGGACGATACGATTGTATGCTAATCCCCAGAGCTGTTTACTGAAAGAACATTTGAATTTGACAATGTTTATGGCAAAGAACGTTTACATTGACATAATTTGTTACAATGTTATTCTAATGATATACGTAATCAGATAAATAATAGTCTTCTTAACAAATTGAAGGAATCTGTTGAAATAAAACTATATTTAACGTATTCTATCACTATTTATTTGGTGTTATTTTATTATTTATACATCGAAACGTCGTAATCAGTGTTTTATTTTAATGTATAATTTTACCTATATTCAGTTACGACAATATCAAAGGAGCCTTTTTTTTTACGTAAGGAAATACCTTCGGATACCCCCTCGCCGGCCAGCGGGGGTGGTTATGTCGTGTATCGCCTAAAACCGCACGGTGTCCTCCCCAAGTGTCCGTAGCCGGGCACCCCGGGTAAGCCCTCAAAAGGATAATCCCAGAGTTACCGGGTTACCGGGATAACAGGGTTATCAAAGGAGCCTGTCCTAAACAGAACAGATTTGAAGACGGATTATCACTGTAGGAGCGGAAGGCCTAGGAAAGACTTGCGAAATAAGATAAAATGGAATCTCCCTTCGCTGGTAGGGCCCCGTTTACGGCAACCATCAGGCTTCGTGGGCAACAAATTTCTCCACGCCAGGCCCCGGTAGGAGGGGTAGACGCATGAAGTGCGTGCTTAGCGTCGTATAACAAAACAGGCGATTTATTTGAACAACTCGAAATCACAGTAACAATGTTACGGAAACTATTTGTCCACGTACGGAAATAATATCAACAAAATTCCTAGACATTGTGCAACGTACTGTTACATCGTAATCACGTTATCTAGCGGAACACTGATATTTTATCTTGTTTGCTCACTTTATAGACCACCTAGTCACCTAGTTTCGCTTCCAGAATTACGCCGCCGACGTAGAACACTGGTTTTAAATGAAAAAAAAAATGTTTATTTAAATAATCTAGGACATTGAAATAAAGCTATTTTATCGAATTCTGTCGTGATTTATATGATGTATTTTTTTTATAATCAGTTCAGGCCGCCAATTGACTGCACCCCGCGGAATGTTAAGAAGCTAGGGTGAAGTCCAGAAGATACGGGTCATTATTCCAGATACCGTCGATCTTAAAATGGTGGTCCCTACCTTGACGGCTTCGATAATTACACTTCACGTTTCAATGACTTTTGAAAAGCCATCTGCAAAGTGCTGCAAAGTCTGCACCGGAGTCTGTCCGTTAATCAGCAGGTGAACCGGCTTGCAGGTGGGATTGACTTGACCCCTGAAGATCCTAGTATGGGCCCTTACACTCGTTGTACAATAAAGAGTATTCTATTCAATTTTATTCCATATCATCATCATTATCAAATATAAAATAACTTCAAATAAATCGCGTTAGAATTCATTAAAAAATAGTTTTATTTCAAAGTGTAAACTTACGACAATATCATGCTATCTTTTTCTTTAAAATTTAAATTTGAATTAAGAAGTCCAGGATGGGACTGGACGATACGAGTGATACTTATTAAGGTTAATGACACGAGTACAATTACGTACGCGTGTATACTCCTACAGATAAACGATAATTATTATCCTCGTAGCTACATTCGCAATTATAATATGTAAATTTCACTCCCTAAGATAAAGCCACACTCTCGGTGCATATTCATTTATGTACATACGATTATCACATTTTAACTCTGCTAAGGTGTTTTTCACGCCCTTTTAGGGTCCGACAACCAGATCGGGCGTGAGACGCGAGCGCGGACGAGACGTGAGACTTTGATATACTTAAAGCTCCTGCCAAGAACTCAACTCTGCTTACCCTTTCAGAAATATGTTGGTTTCAATATTTTAAACGGACTTTTCATGCAACATTAACGCGGGAGGAATTCAACCAGCAAGCCGATTATATCCTTATGGATTGCGGTATTTGCATAATCCCTAACAAAAATAAAACGTAAGCCGTCGTGGGATGTCCGGCAATGAATAAACAGTACAATTTATTCATATTTTATATATGTATGCATAAACAACTATAATGAAAACCAAAAGTATGTATTTCACTAATAAATATCTTTTAATCTTTATTGAAAATCAATTTAGTACTGATATAATTACAGACACATTATTTTCTTCTTAATCTTAATATTGTACTTTCTGATAATATACCAACACATTCTTAAGTATTAGAGTTAACGGGATATTTATGCCATGATCACGGAGGAAGTTCCTCCGTGATCATGGCGCTTGCAACAGTGCCGAAATATCGGACATTCTTAGAACCACATGGTAAATATCCCGTTAACTCTAATACTTATGTTACTGACCATGATAGTTTAAATACCAACACATTCTTATTTAAAATGACTGTTAAACCAGACGTCTAGTATTAATTCCATATTGCGTACTCTTTTTTTTACGTGTGAAAACCCCCACGGGCTTCACCCCACCAGTGCCAACGATGGGATGGGCGTGTCGGAATCGGACCGACTAAAACCACACGGTGTCCTCCCCAAGTGTTCATTGCCGGGTACCCCGGGCATGGGGTCGGGTTGATCCCACGACGGTGAGTTGGCAGGCGTATGTAGGACACACACGACACGCCTCCATCTTTGTGTACTACTACTCTTCCCAAAATAGTGTATCAATTTTAGCACCGGTAATAATTATTGACCAAGCAAGATCTTCGTGGTGCTAGTTAATCTCACCTGCTAGTCAGTGCTTGCTGATTGACGGACGAGGCTGTGGAATAGGTTTTGTCTCACAGGTTGGGGGGCAGGGGGAGTCGATATCAGTTCTAACCCAAAACAACTCAAATTATAGAAAGGAGGAGAAGGTACCACGGGCTTTAAAGTAAAGCTATGTATACAACCGGGTTAGCACCGCTCGGATGAAGAAGTATAATAATTTATAAACCCAAACACAGAAGTCAAAACACCCATTTAATTGTGAAAATCGCGGCCACATTACATAAGCGCCAATAATAATAATAAAGCAAATATTACAGATGACAGTAAAAAGCTTTTAGTGACGGCGGCACCCACTCAAAATCTGCTAAATATGGTCCGAAACGTATACCAATTCTACAATCTTTATGAATTTTATGTTCGATATTTGAATTAGAATAAATTATACAACGTCTAAATATCTGGAAAATTTTTGAAATATTGCAAAATTGATTATTATTATATCCCACAATTTCACTTTTTTACGGTTACCCGAAGAGTAATCAATGAAATATATACCTTGTGACAAAAATCTAGAAAAACCGCCAAGTGCGAGTCGGACTCGCACACCGAGGGTTCCGTAAAATTTTCAAAAATATTTTTTGTTAAATGATGTAACTAACAATTTACGGTTTTCGCAATTTTTCCTTTATCTGTACTATAAGACGTTACTTCGTACCAAATTTCAAGATTCTAAGTTCACGGGAAGATTCCCGTGCGAGTTTCGATAATTTGCGGAAATTTGCGGCATAAACGACTGTATTTTTGATTGCTTTGGCTTAGAAGTTTGATTTTTTCACAGCTCCAAGGGACAGTAGACCAGAGTATTAGATATAAATTTCAGTTTGATACCTCCACGCGTTCCTGAGAAAAACGGTCTTGATAGACGAATGGACGGACAACGAAGTGATCCTGTAAGGGTTCCGTTTTTTCCTTTTGACCCTAAAAAACTACAAAATGTTCGCAAAAATTGCCCAACCAAAAAACCAACAAAAGGACTGATCATTGATCAACCAATGACGCCTAGCCCTTTGAGACCGTGATTAGTTTAACATAATCTATGATTGGTTCTTGGCGCGCCTCCGCCGTCGCACCCCGCGCTTACCAACAAAGAGACCTAGAAACGCATCTAGAGCACATTGTCAAGATATTTGCCCATAACTATACTAGGTCGTTGTCGTTTTCAGGGGGTTGCATCTCATAAACCAAGATAGCTGCAATCTTAACAATGTGTCTAGCGTCTAAAGTCAGGTATAGACGAGCGAAGTGAAGAGAAATCATGCAGAAATTGATTAATCTATGCGATTAATTGTTTAATTGCATAGGTAACCCAAATCTTATTTCCGATTTATTAAAATGACTAGCTGTTGCCTGCGGCTACATCGAGGCTTCACCTGCGTGGGATTCTGATCCCGTTCCCGCTACCCATGGAACCCTATTCCATCATCACAACCTATACCATACATCATTTTGTTATGACACAAAGGGGCCAGCGTTTTCGTTTAAAGCTGCCAGCCGGCATAATTTTTTCCGACACCTCAAACAAATATAATTATATCTTTTCAATGTACATAAAACTTAACAAATTATATACTAAAACCTTCCTCAAGAACAACTCTATCTATTGGTGAAAACAGCATGAAAATCGGTTCAGTAGTTTTTGAGTTTATCGCGAACAGACTGACAGACACGGCGAAGGATTTGGTTTTATAATTTGTAGTGATAGTGATTGATTAACTTTCACACATCTCGCTGCTTCACTCGTCTCCATTTGATCAGCAGAACGACTTCGGCAGGCTGTCGGAGACATTAGCTATATATTATTTACTGATGGTAAAAAATTGATGACACAAATTTGTCACAAAATTCGGCCGGGTTGGTACCACCGTGCACGATTGTGAAAAACCCTCCATAGTAATCAAATTTCGGTTTAATTGCGTTCAGGGGTCAGCAAGTGCATAGCCGGGCAGGGGGATTGTGGTCGCAGCACTAGTGGGAGCGGTGGGTGTAACGCGGTGCTGCGACGACAATCCTCTTCTGATGAGGCCGTCAAGCTGAGTGCCACCATTGTTAACATGGTAAGTGTATGTAATGGTGACCCTCTTTCTTGGACTTTACCTTCAGCTTACCATCAGGCGAGGTGAAGTCAAATTGACTTGTCCTAAATATAAAAAAAAAAAAACTATCTGTGGATCAAATGAAACAATATCTATATCAACTGCTATTATTAATAAAACACAATCTAATAAATATTTTTACCTTACAATGCGTTTCACTACGCACATTACATTGTGGGTCACTTATCAAGTATATACAGTCGACCTCAGAAGTTGCTGAACACTAACAAATTGACAAACGATCTTTATATTAAAATAAATCAATCACCTATGTACTAATATAATTAACAGGAAAGATTAAATTGTTTGTTTTTTTGTATTGAATATTCTCCGAAACTACCGAACCGATTTCAAATATTCTTTCACCATTAGAATACTATACTCGTATTATCCCTGAGTAATATAGGCTACTTTTTATCCCGATAATCCCACGGGATCAGGACAAACTCGGGTGAAACCGCGCGGTGACTCTAGTAAATAGTTTACGTATAATTATTTTGGTAATCTTCAGGGGACAAAATTAACACTTTTCAAGTGTTGTTCATTATTTTTAGTGACGTTTTAGAGCTAAAGTGGTCGGAAACTTGGAACATGTTAAACTAATACCGATGGTGACTGTGCAATCATAGCGCGATGGCTTATTTACTGCAAACAAACGCTAAGCGTTACTTTGATAAGGAAATCGATTTTTCACTGAATACGTGTATGTGTTGTAATCAAGTACAACTGTTGCCAAGTGGGACTGTTATGGGACTTTTTATATATTATACCTACATGTATCAAGCCTATAAATCCTCGAAGAGGTCGGTAGAAGTGTATTAACACCTAAATTTCGACGACTATTTCGTGCTCCAACATGATCATCACAGCTTTTATTTGCATCCAAAGCCTGCACTATAGAGACCGGGTTCCGTTCTCCTTCTCTTTCCCTTGATTTGGTTTGGCTTTGACTTTAACGGGAGCTATTGCCATCTGACTCCTCAACCCCGAGAGAGACGCCTAAGCCGGAGCCTCGTCCGTTAAATAGTAACCTACCGACGTGCAGGTATAAAATAGTCGTATTTAAAAAAAATGCTGCTTCTGAAAAATTTCTTACATATGAAACCCAATAATACTTTTCCTAACCTAAGAATCGAATACGGGAATTCGTGGAAAATTGTTTTTTTTTTTATAAGAGTGAAGGGATTTCCGCACGAAAAAAAAAGTGCTATTTACCGCAATTACTATAGTATTCGTCTCCAGCTAAGCTAAATTGCTAGGAGTAGGTTCAGGTCGGTAGTGTAATGGCCAAGATTCGAACCCGGGACCTCTCGATGGTATGCCCGACTCTGTAACCATTACGCTATCGACTTAAACATAGTTGCAATTACAGGTGTGGACAGTACCACAGATTACATAACAGACAGTACCACGATCCCGTTAATCTTAACTAAGGTTTTTACTAAATATCTATTATAACGAAGTTGAATTCCAATACAATTCATTCTTTACTATTTCGTTCATTCTTCGGAGTCAACAGCTGTCACATTTGACAGGACACCATAGAGCTCATAATTTATCATTTCACCAACGCCACCTGTCTTGTTAGTACACATATTTGACAAGTCACTATACGTATATATTTCTACTTCAAACAACTATATTGGGAGTTAATTAAAGAGTGTGGAATGTCAATAAGAATTGATTTTTAATGCGCTTTTATTAGTTTGACCTATTACTGACTACTTATACCTCAACTAGTCTTGGAACTTTAATTTAACCTACTTCTAATTGTCGTTAGGGATGGAAATATTGAAATCAAAAACATCGATGTATCGATACATCAATATTTCAGAACAAATAACGATGTACACACAACATCACCCAAAAAACATCGATGTATCAAACATAGATGATTTAAAAAATTTAATGATTGATTCAATTAAATTTTTAAGCATTTTGTATGCTTACTTTTTCTTATAGATTTGGATCGGTCGCGGGTTTAAGTCCCGTCCTAGATGTTCTCTTATTCCGATCTAAATTTAATGATTAATAGTAAAATTTTGTCTATTATCTATTATTTATAACAATATTATCTTTTGCTAATGAATAGGTAAGTCTTTACTGAAACATCGATGGTTCATAAACATCGATTTATCGATTGCAGCCCTATTCGTCGTATCAATTTGAAATTGTGTTAGATTGTTAATGTTTACTGACATATATTTTTTCTTCCTTTCTTTCCTCTTTACTTCTTGTTTGTAAATATGATATTAACTAGCTTTTAAACTCCTGCGTTCCATGATACGTACAATAGATAACGTAGCGGGAATTAACGCGATCATGGTATAGTAGTATGTTTCTTGACGATGAAGTCTATGAAGGGGTTTAGCACCCCTTAAATTGGGGTTTTATTTGATTTGACTCCTTACATTTGGGTCCATAAAAGGGGACGAATCTATTGCCATTAATCAGGCAATTTATAGTGGGCTGTATGGTTACTGCTGGATGAAGAACCGCCCTATTTCTTAGCCACTAAATACTTAATTCATGAGCAAAGATATGTTAGTTAGTCCTTATGAGATCGTAATCTTAGCAATCCATGGATTCTCCGTGCGGGTGCCGGGTCCATCGCGTTGCTGAGTTGGGAACTCGGGACAGTGCCTGGGACTTGCGACCCAAGTGTAGGTTTAGAAGGGGCCCCTTTTGTTGATGTACATCAACACTCACCTTCACTACCCAAGTTCCCCTCCCTGCCTAACCAAATTTGATACGAACCTACTAGTGCCGCTTTAGACATTCGTCCTAGTAATGAGCTTATTGTAGCTCTCGATAGGCCTAGATCTTTAAGTAGGTTATAGAGAGATTTTGCTGGTATACCTCTCGCTCCCACTTCCACTGCATACAAATTAACCACGTAACCGTTTTTGATTAATTCGTTTGTGAGATCATAGTATTTATTTTTCTTTATTGTGTGGTCCTTCAGTATATTTGTTTCCCACGGTACAGTAAGTTCCACAAGAACCACATGTTTTAACCTCTTAGAATATAGGAATATGTCAGGTCTAGATGACGAAACCCCAACATCCTCCGGAATTTTATAGTGCTTTTCATACGTGTCGATTAGGAGAGTCCAATCTGGGGCAGTATCTAAGATTGAATAAGGTTTGTTCCTGGGTGTTATGGATGAACCTTCAGACACAAAGTTGATATGACGTCTGTTAGTAGTCAATCCTTTTTGGGCTCTAGCTACTGCCAGACTCATTGCTTCACGTATGATGATAAGCACCTTATCTTGGCGGCGTGAGTAATGGCCTCTATCGAGAAGCACCCTACATCCTACTAATATGTGTCTAGCCGTCCCTATTGCCTCACCACAAGTATAACATTGTTTTTCTGTGGCCTTCCCCCACCTTACCAGATTACTCTGGTCTGGGAGGGTCATCTGAAAGGCGTTAAGATAAAATTTTAACAGGGCCGGCGACCAGTCATAGATCAAGGTGCGCCACTTTAAGGCCATCGGTATGCAGAACTCTCCCATTGTCAACCATTCATTTTGGATTTCCAAATTCATCGCGTGCACTCGATATTTATCATTTTCGTCTTGTTTTAGAAAGGACTTAAGTATATCCTGGTCCCTTTCTGGCTCTCGTACTCCCAACCCCACTCTGTTTGACTGGGCCCCTATCATAAATCGTTTATGGAATAGAAGTCTAGATTCAAGCTCGGACGCGTTATTATCTTTCGGGAGTGCCCTGATTGTGACATCTTGGGATTTTCCTAAGATATGGGCTTTGGTAACTCTAAGATGTTTATAGAGCTCCGATGGTTTCTTAAGTTTCATCCCAAAATTATTTTGATCCCTAAATAGAGCAGAGGAATCAGCAGAGTGCGCTAGTCCAAGCCATGATTTTAGCGATTTTATGACAGTTGCATCTATTTTCGCCAGTAAGGTTTTACCCAATTCATACACCAGAAAAGGCCAAGTCAGACGTGATGTTAAGTAGTTGTCATATATCCAAGCTTTTTTGATATTGTTTAGTGGTATCTGATCTATCTTATTTAGGTCATTTATAAACGTATCGACAACTTCATCTAAGGATGGTGTGCGTCCTTTATAGTCTATCTTTCTCCCAAGAAATTTAAATGGCACCGATTCAGCGACTATGGAAACTGGTTTACCCCCAATGAAGAGTCCCGGGTCGTAAGAGGTAAATTTGGTGTCCCGTCTACCCAGACATAGACAGTGACACTTACTGGGCTTCGTCCTCAGTCCATTTGTCCACGAACAGAACTCATCGACTTCCTTTAATAGTTCCTGACATTGTTTTGGATTGCGCGTCAGTATTGCGAGATCGTCAGCAAAAGCTAAGATGGACTCTGAGTATATGTTATTTACTTTAAACCGATAACCCCATTTCTTTTCGTGACGTATTAACTTGGTAATTAAGATATTAATTACTATGTTAATGCTATTGGTGACAAGCAGCATCCCTGAAACAGTCCCACATTATACCATAATGGTCCTGTGTGTACTTCTTGGAAGCTTATAGCAAATTTTAGCTGGGAGTAATACGACTCCATTATCTCTATGACCACGGGCGGAAAGTTATACCATTGTAACGCGTATACCATAAGGTAATGTGGAATTGAGCCAAATGCATTTTCTAGGTCTATCCAACATACCGTTATCTGTCTTTCGTATTTTCTGGCATCTTTTAAGCTTTCCGCTAACAGACTATTGTGTTCCAGACAACCAGAAATGCCGGGTAAAAACCCTTTCTGGTGGTTAGGTCCGAAATACCTATTGTTAATCATAAAATGACACATTTTTGTTTGTAGAATTGAGAAAAATATTTTTGAAATTGTGTTAGTTAGTGCTATCGGTCTAGTATCTTTAGGATGGGTCACTTCATGTTTTTTTGGAATGAGAACGAAAACCGCTTCGCCAAATGCGACTGGTATATTCTTTTCTGACCAGATTTTACTGAATATATTTGTGAGATGTTTACGAACTGTTGGACATTTTTTATACACTATATATGGAACCCCATCAGGGCCCGGAGCCGATTTAGATGATTTCTTTTTTATTTGTATCTCTATTTCCTCTATGGTAGGAGCATTCCCTTGGAATTGTACTAGAGGGTCGTGAGGTCTTTGGGTTTCCGGTTGATTGTATGGTGTTCTGCATTTAAGTATTTCATAAGTGTTTTTGTAATGTTCGTAAGTTTGTTCTTTGGTCAGAAGAAGTTTACCATTTTGGCTTTTAAAGATGTTTTTTGAGTACTGAAAAGGGTTTTTATCAAAATTTACTTCGTGCCTTGCCCTATCGTAACTATCGCAATTGTTTGCTATTTGTTGCGATATACCTTGTATTAGTTTAAGAATTGATCTTAATGCCCTAGACAGTTGGTGACTAAGATGATTCGAAACTTATTACGAACATTTCGCTTACTAAAGAGCCGCCCTCTATCATAAGGGATCATCAGCAGGGAATATTATGGTCTTAAACTATACTTTATTGGTCGCCAACTATCCCTTACATTTGGGTAGCCTTCATTTATTCATAACATTCAGCAATGATTCACTATTATATCAGAAGCATTATAATTTAAACGGATGTTTATTCAAATGCAACGGAGCGTGTTAATAATAAACAAATAGTTTGTACGTCTTTTTATTTATAAAATTATTCGACACACGGCCAACTAATTTGATAATTATCGATTAAAAACCATGAGCAACTCAAACTGTAATCGTTTACATTAGTAGTGGTCACTGTCAATTTAACATTAGGTGTTAAATTTAAATTTACCTCTATATACTATTATAAAACTGTACATTTTTGTGTCTGTACATTAGGGATATTTGAAAAAAATACTTGAGTTATGTTAAATGAGCGATTCTGAACACAAAAATATTCTTCTTGAAATTCTTGTCTGTTTGTCTGTTTCTCCGCGATGGACGCAAAAACTACTGAATGGATTTTGATGCAGTTTTTTTTTCTATCAGAAAGGTGTTCGTCAGACTTAAAATCTGCCATATGTTTGATTACAATTGGTTAAGTAGAATCAGAGATATGACCAAAAAACGATAATCGACCTCCGCGCGGGTGGAGCCGTAATCCCGTAATCCCGCTTTTCTAAAGAAAATCCCTAAAAAGCAGATTTCAAATATTTATTATTCACTTTTACTATTACTACACAGCTATAACAATAATTAATAGCTAGTGAGAGTGTTCAGGTGTAATAAAGAACATGAAATATGAACAAGAATAACCGGTCGTGTATGACACGTGTGACACAAATATTGCTTTAATAAAATCAATAATATATATGTGTGTTGATTGTAAAACAATTTGCAACTAAATGGTACTTAAACCACTTATTCGTGGAGAACTTTTTTTAGCCGTATTGCTGAGTTGCTTTGAGCGGGTAGCTGGTTTGCAGAGATGGTGAAAGAAGATGGCAGTGATAGAAACATTGTTTACAGCAACAATTTAGAGCAACTGCTGCTCAAAAAATGAAGCTTACCTCACCTTCGAGCTGTTATTCCTTTTGTTTGACGGACGAGGCTCTGGCAAAAGTTTTCCACTAGGGGTTGGGGTTCAAAGTCAAAATAAATTAAAACTACTGGACAACGCAAAGTAATCTGCGCCTATACCTGCCGGGACGGAGGGCTAACAAGCGCCCAACCTTTCCGAAGCAAGATGGGGACACCGTGTTTCCCACACCCGAGGGGGGCATCTCAAAGACGTAAATGGCCAAGGGTCAGCCGGGGTGCGAGGGAATTACCTTTAATATTATTTACACCCCGGCAATAGAGATTCAAGACGGCGTGCGACATAACCAAAACCGCTGGCCGGCGGAGATTGGTAGTCGTGGGGAATTCCCCACGAAAAAAAGGCACAAGTTACTTTAAACATAGTTAGTAAACTAAACATGTCTGGTAAAAGAGCAGGTCAAAAGCCATCAAAATAATGGGCTTGTATATAGGTTTTAAAAACTGTAGAGGAAGCTCGGGCAGAGTGTAAAGACAAAAGCAGATGGCGGGCTGTTGTTGAACTTCCTTTGCAAACAGTACAGTCAGCTATCATTCTTATTTTAAAGTAACCATAATCATCATTCTAGCGATTTTGTTGACTTTTACGAAAGCGACTGCCGTCTGACCAACTCGTAGAGGAAAACCTGCGCCAGAGTCTCGTCCGTTGTTTAACAGGTTTACCGACAAGCAGGTGAGGTTATATTGGGCTCCGAAGGTGTAGGTAGGATCATGTATAGCCTTGTAACCCTAAACATCATAAATTAACAAAATATATTAGAATTGTGTTAAACACGTAATAAAACTACATAGTAAAATCAAAACAGCAGTTAACCCTGCAACTTTGAATCCTAATTAACACCAGATAAACTATTCACACTGTTCGAACAAATTCAAAACATTCATAATCATATTGTCATTATTTGTATAGAAACTGTTGATAAGAATGCCCTGGATTGCAAATTCTAATTACCTATAGAATAAATAATTCTTGCAGCGAGCAAAAACTCAGGCACTCGTTGATAAAGCTACTTTCCACTTTGATTAGTGCGAGTGCAGGTGATTAGAAATTAGTGATTATTGTAAGTGATTAGTTCAAATGTGTAGTGTGAGTAATGTCCAATACTGTTTAGTTGCAGCGCTTAGTTAAAAATGTTATTTTGTAATTTTTACAAGCGAGCGTACAGGTACGCTAAACACTGGGCAAAACGGGGACAGAGGGGGGCCATCTCGAAACCGGAGATGGCCCAGGGTCAGTCGGGGTGCGATGGATATGCTCTATGGGCAACCTTACACCCCGGTGTCTGTAGACCCGAGACGGCGTGCGGTTTTAGTCGGTTCAAGCCCGACATAACCGCCCCCGCTGCCTGGCGAGGGGTATCCGAAGGGATTTCCGCACGAAAAAAAAAGATACGCTAAACACTAACTTCTAAACAAACATGTCCAAACGTGTTTAGTAGCAGGCATGCTGCGAGTGAAGGCGAAGGAAGGGCGCGCGGGATGTGGATGCTCGCAAAAATATATAAAATATAACCCGCTTCTATCCACGTTACTACGCTGATTACTAATCACTCGCACTAATCAACTGCGGTCCACACGTGTTTTGTACTAATCACTAAGCACCTGCACTAATCACCTGCACTCGCACTAATCAAAGTGGACAGTAGCCAATACGTAGGGTGATAGGTTTGATCTAGCCTTTCCCAACTCAGTTGGGGTCAGCTTTTCAGACTAAGAAGCAGAACGCACTTGCTAGCACTAGCCGCAATGCCGCTAGCCAGATGCGGCTTTATTTTTATTTTTTTATGGATTATAGGCTCACGTTTGACCGTGGGCCTACCGCCCAAGTGTCGTCGATATCACAGCCGTCGAAATGTTGCGCTGGTCAAGGTCGACGGCCATTTTGTACCGCCCCATTGATAATCGATGCCGGCTCGGCGTAAGAATGAATGAAACGCTGTTTTTGACAGTTAAATAGCTGCCGCCTAAAAAAATTCAAATCGACCGCGTCTCATGAGCTGTCGTTTTGAATATTATTTTCTTTTCCGACGGTTGATTACGATGCAGATTGCACCTAACACTGGGCTACTATGGCTTTTATGGGTGCGACTGCCGACGAGTGGGTTCTGCCGTCCTATTGCACCTAACACTGGGCTACTATGACTTTTATGGGGGCGACTGGGTTCTGCCCTCCTATTGTACCTAACACTCGGCTACTATGGCTTTTATGGGGGCGACTGGCTTCTGCCCTCCTATTGTACCTAACACTGGGCTACTATGGCTTTTATGGGAGCGACTGGGTTCTGCCCTTTGTCGGAAGTTTACGTGAATGTCACACATTCAAATAAAACTATTTTTAACGGACTCTATCGCAATTTATTAGATGCTATTTTATATTTTACATGGATCCCGACGTTTCGGTTGCTTTTCAGCAGCCATGGTCACGTAGTTGTGCAAGTTTTCTCTTCTGTCGGCACTCTCGGAGTGCCACTCTTTTTTTTATATGAAATCGCAGTACAACCACACTGTATGGCCTATAGTGCATATGCATGCAGTGCGGTTACATAATAAAAGTAGACAATGCGGCTAGCCATCGTAGACCACATCGTCACTTACGACCCTGTGGGCCTACCGCCCAAGTGTCGTCGATATCACAGCCGTCGAAATGTTGCGCTGGACAAGGTCGACGGCCATTTTGTACCGCCCCATTGATAATCGATGCCGGCGCGGCGTAAGAATGAATGAAACGCTGTTTTTGACAGTTAAATAGCTGCCGCCTAAAAAAATTCAAATCTACGGCGTCGCTTTGAAGTCTCATTTCATTACGGCACCTCATGAGGTGCCGTAATGAAATGACACTTCACACAATGAGCTGTCGTTTTGAATATTATTTTCTTTTCCGACGGTTGATTACGATGCCGATTGCACCTAACACTGGGCTACTATGGCTTTTATGGGTGCGACTGCCGACGAATGGATTCTGCCCTCCTATTGCACCTAACACTGGGCTACTCTGACTTTTATGGGGGCGACTGGGTTCTGCCCTCCTATTGTACCTAACACTGGGCTACTATGGCTTTTATGGGGGTGACTGGGTTCTGCCCTCCTATTGTACCTAACACTGGGCTACCTTGGACTTTTATGGGGGCGACTGGGTTCTGCCCTCCTATTGCACCTAACACTGGGCTACTATGGCTTTTATGGGGGTGACTGGGTTCTGCTCTCCTATTGCACCTAACACTGGGCTACTATGGCTTTTATGGGGGCAACTGGGTTCTGCTCTCCTATTGCACCTAACACTGGGCTACTATGGCTTTTATGGGGGTGACTGGGTTCTGCTCTCCTATTGCACCTAACACTGGGCTACTATGGCTTTTATGGGGGTGACTGGGTTCTGCCCTCCTATTGCACCTAACACTGGGCTACTATGGCTTTTATGGGGGCGACTGGGTTCTGCCCTCCTATTGTACCTGCGAATAATTAAAACACTCTTCAATCTTAAGCCGCGGCAGCCTAGTGGTATGGGTAATGGACTGCTGAGACGAGGTCTCGGGTTCGATCCCAGGTTTTACCATGGCACACACCAATGACTTTTCGATGCTTTTCGAAGTTATGTGTGTATTTATCGCAGGCTTATAAGTGCCCGGTTAATGGCAATAGGCTCGCCACCTATTACATTGGGACCTAAACATAAACTGGCGAAATGTGGGTGCTAGCACCTCTGCCTACCCCTTCGAGGATATAGGCGTGAGTTTATGTTTATGTTATGTTATGTTCTTCAATCTTTACCTTACCTACTTAAACGTTTATGCTGTGTTGTTTGTTGTTTTCGTATGTTTCAGAAGAAAGGAATAAGCGAAGGAGTTGGAGGACGAAAGTCCATCACCCCCATAAAAGCCATAGTAGCCCAGTGTTAGGTGCAATAGAAGGGCAGAACCCAGTCGCCCCCATAAAAGCCATAGTAGCCCAGTGTTAGGTAAAATAGGAATGCAGAATCCACTCGTCGGCAGTCGCCCCCACAAAAGTCATAGTAGCCCAGTGTTAGGTACAATAGGAGGGCAGAACCCAGTCGCCCCCATAAAAGTCATAGTAGCCCAGTGTTAGGTGCAATAGGAGGGCAGAACCCACTCGTCGGCAGTCGCCCCCATAAAAGCCATAGTAGCCCAGTGTTAGGTGCAATAGGACGGCAGCACCCACTCGTCGGCAGTCGCCCCATAAAAGCCATAGTAGCCCAGTGTTAGGTGCAATAAGACGGCAGAACCCACTCGTCGGCAGTCGCACCCATAAAAGCCATAGTAGCCCAGTGTTAGGTGCAATCGGCATCGTAATCAACCGTCGGAAAAGAAAATAATATTCAAAACGACAGCTCATGAGACGCGGTCGATTTGAATTTTTTTAGGCGGCAGCTATTTAACTGTCAAAAACAGCGTTTCTTTCATTCTTACGCCGCGCCGGCATCGATTATCAATGGGGCGGTACAAAATGGCCGTCGACCTTGACCAGCGCAACATTTCGACGGCTGTGATATCGACGACACTTGGGCGGTAGGCCCACAGTTTCGAGAACTCAATTATTTTTTCATTCCATCTCAAAAAAATGCCGAACGCGGCTAAACAAGATTTTGTACTTCAAAATGTGGCTAGTGCCTCATATTCTGGAAAGCTGACCCCAACTAAGATAGGGAAAGACTCGGAGGGAGATGATCTCCAAGATCAAACCTTTTACCATATTTTTGCCTGTGAGTAAACATCAAGCCCAAAAGGGTATAAAAAGACTATTGCAAAAATAACCTTCAAGTAATACATACACACCCTAACGCTGTATTTCCAAAGATATAAGCAGATACAATGAAGCGTCACGAACCTTGCCAAAATCCCTTGCCTTCATTATATCCATCAACCTTTTCATACATTCCCTTTTATTCCTTTCAATGCACACCCCAATTTTGCCGAGAATGTGGCCTATTTGGTACGAAAACTACATTCTACTAGAGCCTAGTACATACGAATCCTTTTATATTCGATTCATAAACTCAGTCTACCTCAATCATATTTTGTACGTGACCAAACTGAAACATCTTTTTCAACTTTTTTTTATATAGTACCTTCGGGATTTGTCAGTATTATTTTAGATATCTTTCATTAATTTCCTTTTGGAATACGTGTTAAAATAATCATCTATCTATACTATTATAAAATTGTAAATTAGTTGTGTCTGTACATCGGAGATGTTTAAAAACAATAATTGGGTTATGTTAAATGAACGACTCTGAATTTTTTTTTTTTTGGGAATAGAACAGAATCCTTGTTTTTCCATGTATCTGTTTGTTCGTGATGGATACAAAAACTACTGAACGGATTTTGATGCGGTGTTTTCCATAAGAAAAGTCTGGTCAGACACTTCTTCAGATCTTCCGTTTGTTTGATTGCAATTGGTTAAGTTTTTTTTTTACTTTTATTATCACTTAAAAGCAAACAGTACACAAATTAGTTCTACATAACACACCACTAAGGTTTGCATAGTGCTACACATTCAGTCAGTACAATTTATAATTTAATAATAAACCGGAGATATGACCAAAAAACGATAACCATTCTAAACGCGGGCGCAGCCGCGGGCTTCAGTTAGTACTTTATGAATACACTTATAAAAGAAACTAGAGAGGCGCTATAACAAATTATTGTTTTTTTTTATTTTGTTTCTTATTATGGGGGGGCGTATGTAGTTTCGAACGCCGCTGTGGCAACACACGCTGTTGCGAATTATTTTTCCACTGCCTCACAGGGTCGAAAGCTCATGGACTCGAATGAAATAGTCGCGAAAGACGCTGTTTCGAAAAACATTGTTGCGATTAGAGGGCCTATTAGAGTGACTAGTGGTTGCGGCGCTTCTGGGTTAGGTTAGGTTAGAAGTGTGACCCCAACCAGAGCGGAACCACTAGTCCGGGATTTCGAAATGGTTTTACATTATGTACTATAATAATATCCAGTGTCAAAATTTCAGCAGTCTAGAATTTCAAACATGTAAGTAAACCCTATAAACACACTTTGTTACGGCCGCCTGTCACACCAGCAGAAGCAGGCCGGGACGGTGGGGCGACTAGCGCCCCTCTCCCAAACCGGGGCAAGACGGGGACACCGTAGTTCCCAGACCCGAGTGGGCCATCTCGAAACCGGAGATGGCCCAGGGTCAGTCGAGGTGCGAGGGATATGCTCTATGGGCAACCTTACACCCCGGCGTCTGTAGACCCGAGACGGCGTGCGGTTTTAGTCGGTTCAAGCCCGACATAACCGCCCCCGCTGGCCGGCGGGGGGGTATCCGAAGGGATTCTCGCTCGAAAAAAAAAAAAAAAAGGTAGGATATGTCAACAACAATTTACAAACGATTATAAATTCATGGTGTGGGAATTACAGAAAAATTGAATTTGTGTTAGCGCATAAACAAATCGACACTTTTGGACTACATAAAATAAATTTAGCTTCACTTCAGTGGCAGATGCAGTTGCATCAGTCCTATTTATGCAGTTTCCTACAATCATTATACACAATTGAGAGTAGTTTGAAATACATAAAACGGAACGGAGACACGTCAATTAAAACAAAACCTATAAATAAGCAAGTATTATATGTACCTACTTAAATACCTAGTTATATTATGTAAAGCTGTCGCACGCGGCTACACCCGCGTGGAATTGTGAAATGTTACTGTGAGCTTACACCTAATATTTTAGCGCGAAAACAAAGCCTCGCTTGCGGTACAGTCGGGCTATCGGTGCATCTGACACTGCCCTATATTCAGGAGCCTTTCACTCGCGTGGGTACAGGTTTCGAGCTTAATGTACCACAGGCGCTTAAAAGCGTTGGGCCAACAGGCTTCGATCGAAATCCAAATTCTATATTATTATGACATAAAATGCGAGTGTTAAGACACCTTTGCTTACCTGGGCCCCGATTCAGTAACGCCACATTTTCAATAAACGTGACATCAATTAGTTTATAAAACAAAAAACGTATACAAATCTTTGGTATTCAGTGTTATCTGTCAAAACCAAACCATCCTACGTTTTCGTGAAGTTATCAAACTTTCAGAATCACTCATAGTCCATTGCATTTTCGATTAGATTTTGAAATTATATTATTGATGAATTAACATACGTTTTCAATGGGGTCATGTCAACCCCATTGTACCATAATCCAAATTGAAGAAATAGAACTTAAATTACACAAAATTCAATCTTGCTGTTAAGAACATCTTAAAATCATCAATCACAAGTCAATTGACATCAGAAATTGATTGAAGATGAAAGAAATCAAAGGAGGTTTATAGTCGGCACTTCTAAAAAAACCGATTGATAATATCATTTTAAAAATCTGATCAATCAGTATTAAACCTAATCTAATCAAGTGATGATATGAATGACACAATGGCGGAAAAAATGGTAACAAAGGTCAATAATGGAGCCCTTAGCTTAAAAGGATTTTGCTTTAATTTTTTTTCTTTTTAACACGCAAGCAACGCAATAGCTTTAAAATAGTGTATTTTGAAGTGAAAACTTCTTTAGGCGCGTTGAGCACTTTTTGATGAGGGAGGGATGGAGGGGCGTATGATGACAATTGAAAAATACACACATAATTGTTTTCACTTCTGTCGGCACTCTCAGAGTGCCACTGGTTTTTTTAAATAAATTCTTCCAAGAAATGGTTAGGTCAAACCAACCTCTCCTGAAAGCCGTACCCAGTAATCCAAACCATGCTCAGTCAGCGTTATGTAAATATGTTTTAGAATATTTATTTCCTTTACCTTTTTTTTTCGTGCGGAAATCCCTTCGGGTATCTCCCCCCCCCCCCCCCGCCAGCCAGCGGGGGCAGTTATGTCGGGCTTGAACCGTAAACCGCACGCCGTCTAGGGTCGGGGTGTAAGGTTGGCCATAGGAAATATCCCTCGATATTAATACGTGAGGAGAAAAATTGACATCCCTTTTTACAAAAATTGCGCGGACGTAGGAGTGTGAGATTTGGCATAGCTTATATGGAGGGGAAGTGCAGAATGCTGGTATTTTTTATAATTATGCATAAAAAATACAATAAATCTAGCAATGATTAAATCAATAAATAAAACATTACACACACTACGTGCGATGGAGTTGGGTCTATTAAAGAAGTGGGATACACATACTTTTTTTTTTTTTACGTGCGGAAATCCCTTCGGATACTCCCCCGCTACCGCACGGTGTCCTCCCCAAGTGTCCGTTGCCGGGCACCCCGGGTAAACCCTCGAAGGGATACACATACTTACGTAAATTTATACCAACAATGTCAAACGTATTAGGTATGACATATTTGTATAATGTTCACAGCTGAAGTATATAGGTAACAACATTAAATAGAAATGCAATGAAGTTTAACTTCCTGACAACCTCAAAAAAGGTCGAATCTCGACGATCCCACGGAGTTATTCATTAATGTAACACCATTCTATATAGTCTGTGTAGTGACATAAGAATGTAGACTTCAATGAATTTAATCCATCTGAGATATTCGCATTACTGTCGCGAATGACATTGTGAGCGATGGATCGGCACTAGATACAGATACGCTTGATTTATCTCGAGAAAGTCGCAGTCTATGGTGCTGACACCATTACGAAGAACTATTTTAATTTCACTAGATCTTCGAGCGATCTATCTAGCGTGGACAATACTTGAATAGCTTTAAACCTATAAATTAGAAATTTAAAAAATCCACTACGCCAAAAAAATACTTATAGTTTAAGGTACAACCCATAAAAAGTAAAAAAATACCTTTAACGATTATACTGGCACGTGTTAAGCACTTAATCCAGTTAGCATACGCCAAAAATGCCTCATTTTGCAAAAGAGCTCATACTTTTACACTGCTAGACTGATATTAACCAAACATAGCTAAGAACCACTGCAAGGAAACTGGCTTTCAAATGAAAAAAAAAACCGAATCGAAATCGATACATCCGTTTGAAAGCTACGATACCCCAGACAAACACATACACACACACACACAGGAGCTAATATACCACAGACAGGCACACACACACACATGCATCGACGTCAAAAAATAGTAGGATTTCAGTGCAGGGTGCGACTAAAATAAATTGAACTGAGCGAGCAGGACTCTTCCTTGAAAATAAGACATCTTACTACGGTCGCGCGCTTAGCTAAGGCCGCGCGCTTAGCTAAGGCCGCGCGCTCGTGAAACTGTTTTTCGTTGATTATTCCTCAATGGTACATCGGACATGAACCATCTCGCTTCAAAACACTCCTCAGTGTCCACACTATCACCGTGGTAAATTTGGTCAAGATCGCGCGAGTGGTTACGGAGGAGTTCAGCCACCAACAAACGGCTATGCCGTGTGTAAAATTAAGATTAAATTGAAAAAGCCCCTTCTGAACTCCTTGCAATAATTACTAATTACCAAATATTGTATTGTTAATGTATAATAAGATACCTACTTCCTTATCCCACTGTCAAACCGTTTGTACGGTTTTGCGGGATTTGTAATAGGTTATAAGATAAAAAAAAAATTAATTAAAATATCAAATAACCCGACTGCCCTAAAAAGACCGAAACAAGTTTGATAGCAGGCGGAACCCATTAATTTTCTTTCGGTTTATGATTTGCATCTCAAATCTTTATCAAACTACAATTTGCCAATTTCAATTTGCCAAAACCTAGATAGGTTTTGGCAAATTGATTTCATACTAAACGGCTCAACTGATTTTGATATATCTATCTTTGAGATTACCTGAATTATTCCAATCAAGGCGTTATTGCCGAGATTCAGTGGTCTGCTTGTGCCGCTAGTATGTAACATAACAAGAGGAATCTAAGTTATTTTGTACTGATTGCGCCCACGCACCACTTTGTAAATACCGCCGCCGTTTCAAACACGTACAATTTCATACTATCTTTATATCTTTTCGGAGATAGGTATCATTAGACTAGGAGAATAACATTATTGAGGACAGATGTGGTTGTTAAGATGACAGATGCCTAGTAGGCGCATCTTAAAAAGTGCCTAGCTGTATTGCTCCTGTACCGCGGTAGCCTAGTGGTATGGGTAAAGGAGACGAGGTCTCGGGTTCGATCCCAGGTATTACCATGGCGCACACCAATGACTTTTCGATGATTTTCGAAGTTATGTGTGTATTTATCGCAGGTTTATAAGTGCCCGGTTAATGGCAATAGGCTCGCCACCTATTACATTGGGACCTAAAACATAAACTGGCGAAACGAGGGTGCTAGCACCTCTGCCTACCCCTTCGGGAATATAGGCGTGAGTTTATGTTATGTTATGTCTGCATTGCTCCTTGAAAAATGCCGAAAATGAACGCCATATATATGGAATATGCCTCGGAGAGCACGTTAACCCGCCGTCGGTCCTGACTGTCATACAAAGATCAGTGGCATTCGTTAGAGGTTTGTAGTCCTAAAATGTCCGACGACCTGGTCTAACAACTGCAGACCTTCGATATCACCCCCAACTAAATTGGGAAAAAGCTTTTTTTTTAAATTCTACACAGCGTTTTCTAGACCCAAAGTAAGCATAGTTTAACTAGCTTGTGTTATGGGTTCTAGAATGGGGATAAACATACTTATATACTTTTTTTTGTAAATACATACATCATATTATACATAGATATTCATGCATACAAATATCTGAGCGGGAATCCAACCCCGACTTTTCGTAGTTATGTGTACATTAACTAGCTTGTGTTATGGGTTCTAGAATGGGGATAAACATACTTATATACTTTTTTTTGTAAATACATACATCATATTATACATAGATATTCATGCATACAAATATCTGAGCGGGAATCCAACCCCGACTTTTCGTAGTTATGTGTGCATTAATAAATGTTAATTATCGCTCGCTTAATAATGTGCCCGGTAGATGGCAATATTCTCGCCCCCTATTACATTGGGACCTTAACATAACTGGCGAATCGTGGGTGTGTAATACACATCTCTGCCTACCCCTTCGGGGATACAGGCGTGAAGTTATGTTATGTTATGATATGTTATCTTCTTTATATATAAAAATGAATTGCTGTTCGTTAGTCTCGCTAAAACTCGAGAACGGCTGGAGCGATTTGGCTAATTTTGGTCTTGAATTATTTATGGAGTTCCAGAGAAGGTTTAAAAGGTGAATAAATATGGAAGTTGTTATCGATTGAGGCAGTACGAAGTCTGCTGGGTCAGCTAGTATGTAATAAACTTCCAAATATTAGGCTTCCACGCGAGCGAAGCAGTTAGAGGTGGACGTTATCTGCTGATTATCATTGACCTGGATAAATCTCCTTAATTGGGACTGCACTTAACATCTTATCACTGTCAAAACTGGCTTTATCAGCATCACTGATTATGTCGTGCATTTCCTAAAGATAAAAAAACGCTCTGCTGTTTCAGATAATAATAGTTGAATCAAACAAAATCTAATAAAATATATCGTTTATTAAATTAGAATTTATGATAAATAAAGGTTTTTCTACTCCATTCTGAATGTTTAAGTAATTAAACTCGTTTTTCGCAAAATTATGAGGTCTTTTTACCGGCAATTTTGCATGTTGTCGGGACTTTTAAATTTAATATCTGTGAACATTAGACACGCTTACTTACTAACGTAATAGCGTTTAACGTAAACTCAAAGTATAATTTAAAAAAACTAGCAACGTCTCCTGGGAATCTCGAGAAAACGCGTAACGAATAGAAAAATAAACCTGTTTATCTTTGTAAGTACTTTCACTTGAAGATGTTACATCACTAATTATAACTAAAAGGTTATCTTGGTTACAGGTAATACATAACCCCAAATGACACCAAATAGCTGTTGTTCGGTAAGTATTTTGTGAAGGGGTGTACAAACTTGTCTTGCTGCAGACTTGTCTACGCCTGGGACTACCGACCTCCATGATCGGGGCCTGAGGACGGCAGTCGGCCGGCTAGCCGTCCTTACAGAAGCAGGCCAAGACGAAGGCGTGTAGTGTGTAGACACACGCCTGCCAACTGCCAAAGGTGAGGCCTCGACGACGGCTGACGTCCGCCGGGAACCCTGGGGTAATTCTTTCGAGGGCGTACCCGGGGTACCCGGCAATGGGCGCTTGGGAAGGACGCAGTGTGGTTTTATGTGGTTCGAGTCCGACATACCCACCTTATCGCTGGCACCGGTGGGGTGAAGCCCGTGGGGGTTTCCACACGTAGAAAAAAAGGGGTGTACAAGGGGTGTGGAAGGCCCTACCAAGATCCTTGAAGCTCAAGCCTAGAAGTCAACCTCATCTGCAAGTCGGTACACCTGCTAAACAACGAACGGAGCTCTGCTGCCGGCTTTGGGAGATCAGAAGACAGTCACTCCCGGAAATGTTGACATACCAATCAAAAACAATAAGCGAACCAAGGGCTCCGAAATGCAAACCATAGTCGCAACTGGGAAACCGCTATGAGAATGATGATATTGGGCATCTAAGAATGTTCCATATACCCCGCAAAATTCCAATAATTTCGGTTTGATAGCCACCGTTTTTTATAGATCCCTCTGGACAAGTTTGATGAAATGAATGAAGAACCTGTAATGTAGAAGACTTCAAAATGCAGGTGTACCGGTTTGAAGTTGACTTGGGACCCGGAGACCTAGGTGGGACTCCGTAAAGTTTATTGCATTAAATTTTACACCAGTAAACGTAAAAAAATATTTTTTTTACAAAAAATAACCTACACACCGTGGTTCCCAAACCCGAGGGGGCCATCTCGAAACCGGAGATGGCCCAGGGTCAGACGGGGTGCGAGGGATATGCTCTATGGGCAACCTTACACCCCGGCGTCTGCAGACCCAAGACGGCGTGCGGTTTTAGTCGGTTCGAGCCCGACATAACCGCCCCCGCTGGCCGGCGGGGGGGTATCCGAGGGGATTTCCGCACAAAAAAAAAAAAAAAAAAAAAAAAAGGTACTTAGGATGAGCGCAGATGAGAGACAGACTTGTCGCTGTGCAGATCTTGCAGTAGGTGTTCGACAGCTTTGTCTATGAAACAGTTTTGTTCGAAATGTGCGCACTTTCATATGTTTCTGTAATGAAATAGTCTGTCTTAAGGTTGTCTTGTCTCTAATGAGCGCTTAGCCTTATTGTAACGTTTATTTTGGGTTAGTTAATAAATACCCTAACTAAAGTAACGTAAAAGTCTTCGTAATTAGATGATGCATTATTAACAAAAACAAAAGCTTAAAACTGTTCTTTGTAGATTATGAAATGCTTGGATGTGGACCCTTCCGGAAAATGAAACCGCGACACGTATACCACATGCCATCGTTAGCCGAAAGTCCGGAAAACATTATCATTTTGAAATTGGAATTTAAAGTTTAAACATGCTGTAGGTTCACGAATAAAATTCTCCTCTTACAAAAAATTATTAAGGCTCTACTTGACTGCCTTAGCGGAATTAAAAATTTGAGCGATTTAGTTATGGTTGGTTCCCCTTATTTGTTTCCGTTTGTCAACTGATCAACCGCGATCATTATTAAAGCTTTTATGGCGGATTCACACTTCGCTATGTGTTATTTGCTATGCGGCTAGGCAGTATTCGCGCGAATGGTGCGGAGCGCGAGCGCGTGGGCCTCCGCCACCTCCTTCTGCGAGCATGTAATGCTCGCGAACGAGATGGCGGAGCGCGCCCGGAGAGAGGTTCAGAACTCTCCCGGTTTGCCGAGCTCGCAACATGCTCGCCGCGCGTCGTAGGTGATTCAGGCGCCGGAGGTCGCTTAACGACCTCCGTCCTCCATGAACGCAGGCCTGGGGGTGGCAGGTGAAAATTTGCTAGCGTTATTTTGGAGTATATTGAAAGAGAAAGCTAAAAATTTAGGATAGACTAGATAGGTACGGCATGTTGCACGGTGTCCCCGTCTTGCCTCGGTAGGGGGGAGGGGCGCTTGTCACCCCACCGTCCCGGCCTACCTGTCACCCCAGCAGAAGCAGGCCGGGACGGTGGGGCGACTAGCGCCCCTCCCCCAAACCGGGGCAAGACGGAGACACCGTGGTTCCCAAACCTGAGGGGGCCATCTCGAAACCGGAGATGGCCCAGGGTCAGTCGGGGTGCGAGGGATATGCTCTATGGGTAACCTTACACCCCGGCTTCGAAAAACCCTCCATAATAATCTAATTTCGGTTTGATTGCGTTCAGGGGTCAGCAAGTGCATAGCCGGGCAGGGTGATTGTGGTCGCAGCACTAGTGGGACCGGTGGGTGTCACGCGGTGCTGCGACGACAATCCTCTTCTCATGAGGCCGTCAAGCTGAGTGCCACCATTGTTAACATGGTACGTGTATGTAATGGTGACCCTCTTTCCTGAGACTTTACCTTCAGCTTACCATCAGGCGAGGTGAAGTCAAATTGACGTGTCCTAAATATATAAAATAAAAAAAAATCTTAATCTTAATGATAGTAGGTGTATCTTAAATCCATTATCGATATCTTTTTTAACTAAATATTGTCACCTCGTCAAAGAAACCTAAAAGTGGCAAAGGAATCAAAACTCGCAGATATTGGCTTGATATAAAGACTGCGTCAGAATAAAAAAATAAAAAAACAATAATAGCTAAGCTCATTGCGTGAATGTTGATTCGAATTCCAAAAATATAATGCTAAAATTAAATACCGATATCCTCCTCTATGTTGCAATGCAATCAATGCTTCCTCCCGTGAAACTGGTTTCATAATGATTTTGTGTTTTATTTTAATGCCTACTCACGTTTCTCACGGATATAAGCGACAATGACAGTTGATAAGAAAATAACTTGTTTTCCAATGTTTATGATATCATTTGAGATCTCTTTTCTTTAAATATACACTCCCTCGCAAGTCACTCGCACCCTTTTGGCTTTCAACCACGGATATATATTACTTTTTAGTGAGTGGATAGCAACAGTCCGACCTTGACTCGTTTTCCTGAATTCAATGTTATGATTAAACTTACAACGGAATTTCAGTATGTGTAAAAAATATGAATACAAAAAGTTTTTGTGAGTTATTATAAGCTCATTGCTACTGTTTCTTTTTTTTTCACCTGGCAATGATTCATTGAAACAATTATTTAGACAATATTTATCTGGTACATGAATCTCAAGTTCGCAAGCTTGTACACATAAAACTAAAATTAATTATGTTTTTATAATCTTACGTCTCTATTTATCAAAAAATTCCAAGACTGGTTTGTTCATCATGCCTATATAGGGAGTGTGGTCGGAGTGTCGGCGTAAGAGTGTTCGCTTTTCACGCTTGAGATTGCCGGTTCGATTCCGCTCAGTGCAAATTTTTGTTATGCATAATATGTATTTGCATTGGTATAAGTGTCTATGTATAATAATTGTATGGTATCGATGGCGCTGCGTAATATTGATTGGTAAATTTTATGAACCTCGCTCTGGGTACTTCAGTCAAGTAACTATTTATTAATCTGTGCTTCAGTGCACAGATTATAAAGTCAAGAGGAAGAGAAAGCCACAATGTAGATAAAATGCTCAACAAAATTGCAACGCGACTAGCTACTAACTGACATTGACTTTCTTCGTCTCAGTTGAAGATTACAATATAATCATTATAGTTAATGTCTATCTATAAGTCCACCTAGGTGGACTACGGGAAACAATTTTTCGCATGGTTCACCTGAGTGGACCACGGGAAAAATTAACGACATATCCATATGTATGTATCACCGCAATACGTGGAGGTTACACTCAAAAATTCATGATCGAGACGAAGACCAACTTCGTTTCCTTGCTCAGATCAGCCAACATGTTCACTATCCTGCGCAAAGTTGAAGTGATCTGTTACATTTCATCTCAACTTGAGTGTACATTTAGAGTATTATTGCAATGTTTCGGTCAATTCATTCCGAATCTATATTTAGGACGAAAGGAAAACAATGAATCACCTCGTCGTTGCAGAGGCCGAAATCGTGTGTGTTGCCAAGAGCAATTTATTCAATCTATTAAAGTTCTGCTACTTTGAGCGTATCGTAAAAATTAATAAACATATTGTACTAAAATAAAAGACGTATGTATCAGATTGTAACCCACTTGAATTAATGACTTATATATACAGTAGCCATCGGTAGTAGCTTATCACATTCCAAGTAAACGAACATCTTACCTCTAAAACTTTACATAAAATAAAAAACGGATAATTTAAAAATATTCAATTTATCCTCTGAAGTTTGCAAAAATAATTGTACATCAATTTAATTATTGATGTATTTCAATGTTAAGATCGTTTGTAATTTTTTTAGTGTTCAGCAACTTCTGAGGGCGACTGTACTCTTTGCTCCTCTCCTCCAAGCCTTTTCCCAATTCAGTTGGGAGTTAGCCTTTAATGTAACTACGATTTTCCGCCTGATCTGAATTGACCTTTGCACTGCACTGCACGGTGAGGCAGGCTCCCTGACCGCGCAGTGGCATGCGGCCGAGGTTCTGGCGGGTTTTCTGGTTCGGGCTGGAAGGATTCCTGAGGGTTTCCTTTGTAGTGTATAACCAGGTCTCAGTGACGGAACGTAGTAAGGTTTAATCGGCTCGATTTCGAAGTAACCACTTCACTGTGCCTTGGCGAGGTGGTAGTCGTGTCCGTATGGGCTTCCTTACGCAAAATCAAATCAACAATCAACAAATTGCTACAATTACAATTGCTGACTTGACTATAATTCTTATGAACAATATTGTACACTTCTCATAAAACATAATATTTACATATTACACGAGCTATTCTTAATTAGACGAAACTAAATATTTACTAGGCCAACGAAATTCGATCTGCAGTTCAAAATTAGATTAAACGATTGCACATCACATGTTTGAGGTGGTAGTGTAAAAAGTGTAAATTGATCTAACAGTGCATTACGAGACCATAAAGTACACACGCATCGGATTACGCATTCTGTGAATGTAATAGTGTTCAATAAGTTGTTTGGTAATTCCTCTTTGTCTATTATCAAAATTTTCTTAACCCTCGATCCGTCGCATGGTGGGGTCCTTAAAAGCCCAGCTCTTAGAAAAATGCAAAACCTCTACTTTTAATATATTCCCACTGTTCTCTGAATTTGTGTAGCTTCCTAGAAAGGGAAGCTTATACCTGTCGCTCTCATCAGTAAGACTGAGCTATCAAGCTCACACCTTTAGGTCCAGACATGTATTTCCGCGCACCTAAACATAAACTAGCGCCAAATCAGAGAAAAGAGAATATTTATGCGTCTTTTTATAAGTTTTTGTTGAATCCTATTTTCCTATCCTATTTTATATTACATTATTTTTATTATATTAATCATAAAGAGACGTGAAAATAAATGATAGAAATTGCTTGTAATTTAAAAAAAATAAATATGAAGCCAAACATCTTTCGAAGAGAGAAAAAAATTTCTAACTTTCTTTCAGTTTAAATATTGTAAATAAGCATATAATTCTAGAATATGTCTTTTGAATAATATAAATGGAAATATATTACCTAACTGTTCCTTTAAAAATTATTGGTAAAATAAATGGTAAAAACGAATTCCTTGCTTTTATATTTGGGGTCCATAAAGACCCCACGCGACGACTCGTCCAGGGGTTAATTTTCAAGGATTTTTTTAAAAGTTAACCTGGCTTTTTAGGGATTTTCTTTAGAAAAGCCCTATTGCTATCGAGTTGTCGTCGACGTCGTCGTTGCCAGTTTTCTGTCACGGTTTTGGGTATGAAGGAGATCAGCTATCGAGTTGCTGTTTTCGGTAATAGATTCGTGCTGGGGTGAACCATTGCAAGATAAAGAAAAAAAAACCCCTTGTATTCGGCTGAGCTCGTCTCAGGAATTCAACTTGTTTAATGTATCTTATGTTACTCTTAAAATCGAGTAACACGTGTAGTTTTTGAGGTACATACAAAATGGAAAGGTGTCAGTAGATAATGTTGAAATGAATAAATTATTCATTTACTTAATATGCATGTAAAGAAACTGCTTACGCATTACAATTGCTCATAAGTGTTGCCTTGTTATAAAAAGTCACTGTTTGCGTAAACTTAACATGTTCGCACATAAGCCGATGGCGTTTGACAAACGCTATTAAAGTTTTCTTAGAAAAAAACATTAATATTCTTAGCGTTTGTTGTCGACGCTTGTTAACTCCTAATAATCAGTAAAGGCAACAGTCGAATTTCAACTAAGTAAAGTACTTATTTACTTAACTTATTAGAAATTAACTGTGCTAGCGACTTCGTCCACGTGGTCTTAGATCTGGGTTATTTTTTTTGAACCTAAGTACCTTAAAAAAGTAACCTAGCTTAAGTTACGCCTTGTGACATCAGTTATCTGCAGTACAAATGCCGTCAAATCGGCCCAGGTACTTCGAAGATTACCCGAAACAAACATACAGAAAGACAGACAGAAAAAAGTCAAAAAATTGTTTTTTTTGTTATAAATATAGTACTTACGTAGATTTACTCATATGCATTTATAAAATAAAAATGTTATTTTCATATTTAAATAAATAAATAATTAAAGATTAACCCAATTTTTTTATGTACACAACTTATCTAAAATTTAATTATTTAATTATAATACTGATGTCCCCTTTATCCCTATGCCATATGTTCTTCTCTAGGTTATATCTGTGTTATGTATTATCTGTGTGGATGAAATTATTTTGGACTAGTTGACTGTAGACTTCATTTTTATGCCTGCCTCGTTCTAGCTCTGCACTGCCCTATGGTTGACTGGTAGGGACTGCCTACGGCATTAAGTCCGCCAATGTACCTACTTTGTGCATGAAGTTCAATAAATAAATAAATAAAATAAATGTATCATTGACTTCTATGTAAACTAGGCAAGCTGTTTAGAATAAAAATTGTGTGACGGGTGAGCCGAGAATAAATTTTGAATATCCAATTTGGTACGGGACACAGGATCGATAAACGAGTTAATTAATTTTGACAGAGGTTTCATTAATCCTTGTGCTTATTTGGTCCTATGTGATCCTATTGACGTTTACCAAGCTGCTTAAGCCGAGTGTGGGTGAGTGAGTGAAATTCAGCCTGAATTACACATCATCATCATAGGTGATGAGAGTAAGAAGGCCGGTAACGCAAAAGTGCCAAAGTTAAAAATTAGTGACTGAAAAGTATTAGTAAACGTTTTTTTAGATACGGGACACAATCGTGAAGTTATGTTATGTTATGTTTTAAATACTGCCGTTAACTTCAAGGCATTTCGAACCATAAGCACGGCTTATGGGCATTTATTATTGAGATACTTTATGGTTAGGACTATGAGTCAGGTCTCCTTGCCCTTTACTATCGCAATAAATCACAAAACGACGATCATAGCATCTGCTTCTACTTTTTTTAAACAAAATTTGCGTGGGAAAGACATGAAGTTCGTATTTCAAAATGCATTTTGACCAGTGTTGCCAATCATGGGTAAAATCCGTAATTTACGGGGAATTGAGTATTAGCGCGGGGAGAACGCGGGGAATGTTAAAAATCAGGGAATTTTATGGCAACTAGCCAGACCTATACTTTCGATGGACTCAAACTATTTTATGTCGAATACCTACAATTAAAAATCGTATTCGGATTTGGGCGATACAGTTATATACTACTAAGTACTGTATTTCTGAAAGCATTCATTTCAACTTCATTTGCACAGATTTGCAACGTTACGTATTCATTGTGTAAGTTTCACACTTTTAAGGCAATTATGGAAAAGTGATTAAGTAACAATTATGATTAAGTAACAAAAATATAATTAGGAGAATTTAATTATGAAAAAAAAAGCGGGGAGTTTCAGGGAATTGGCATTGCTGACGCGGGGAATTGAGATTTTTTTATTGGCAGCACTGATTTCGCGCGCGTGGTAGTAAGTCAAAAGGTTTGTTGCTCTAAATATAAATATACCTAGGCCAATATGCGGCCTTCGGATATTCTAAGCATTTTATTTTTGTTCTGACAGACTTACTTATGCATCCATAAGAATCCCATCAGCTATATACATGCCGCGAAGTAGGTTGCTGTTTTTGTGCTCGTTTATCAAAATACGTTCATTACATTTTACACGCAAAATTATTTTTCATGTAAGTAATTGAGTTCCCGTCTCATTATTTAATAGTTTTCTTTGTATGCGATAGCGTATCTAGTGCTGTGACATAAAACGATAGAACTCGTAATTTACTATTAAAAGTTTTATGCACAAAATACTTTTATAATATCTACCTACTTACAAATCGCAACATCTATTTTTAATCATAAATTGCTAAATATAAATAAATTCTATAATTTTCCTTCAAGTAACAGTTATCCATAAAGTACATTTTATTAACTTATGATTATTTTAAATGCCAGTATGCGGATATTCTCGATCCCTGCACTTATTAGCTAGGTTATATAGTCGTTCCGCAATCCGCGATTTATACATTAGACAACTACGTAGGTACAGATTTTTTTTACTACTAATCATAAAGCAAAGATTTTTCCTGTATATTAGCGGTATTAGCTTAACACATTCCAAGTTCTCGTGAAGGACCGACAACCGCTGGGGTAAACGTGTTCTTGAGTGGAGACCGCGACTCGGCAAACGTAGTGTAGGACGCCCTCCGGCCAGGTGGGATGACGATCTGCGAAAGACTGCGGGCAGATGCTGGATGCGGCAAGCTGAAGACAGGGCGCTATGGCGCTCATTAGGGGAGACCTATGTCCAGTAGTGGACTAGTAGAGGTTGATGATGATGATTCCAAGTTACCGACCCGAAACTTTACCGAAAATAATTAGTACAACATAAATTTTAAAATGTTAAATTTGTACTCTGAGAATTACAAAAATATATATCTTACTAGCAGACCCGACAGACTTTGTCCTGTACACACGTCGTTTTCCAGTGGACCAAATTGTGAATCTAAACCATTCTCGAATCCCCTTGAACTCACACAAAAAATTTCATCAAAATCGGTCCAGCCGTCTAGGAGGAGTTCAGTGACATACACACGCACACAAGAAATATATATATATAAAGTTTATACATCAATTACATTTATTTAAAAGTTACGGTCCAAGAGGCTCATTAATAACGATGCACTCATCGAGAAAAGGCTTCAGAGCCTTGAACATTGACGCAAAGTTGCAGGCCTATCGGTTTTTTACCGGATGCATTCCGGAGAGTGTGCGCTGGAATTGCACAACTTGATACCTCCAAGCCCTTTCCACCAAAGAAGGACCAGACACACAGCGCCACGCCACCACTACATGGTGGATATTCCACTCATACACTTCTTTCTTCCTGCCTGAGTCGTTGTTTCCGGAAAATTATAACCTGGGAATCTTCAAGTCTCGTGTGAATAGGTTCCTTCTAGGCAAACGTGTTCCATCGTAGACCACATCGTCACTTACGACCAGGTGAGATAGAGGTCAAACGTGAGCCTATCGTTCCTAAAAAAAAAATACCTGGTTTATTAACGTGTTTTTCTTTTTATCGATTTTTATCACGCTTCTCCCTTCTACCCAACTCTGATACATATGTCGTTCTAAATAGGTTATCTAGTAGTCTAAAGTAGATAATCCGTTCCTTAAGCCCTTTGGTTATAATATACATACATACTTATATGTTCCTCTACGTCGACGTCTAGTGTAATTTAAACATCTGTTGATATTTGAATTCCATGCCCTTTAAAGTACGAGTAAATCCGAGCATTACTGCACAATGCTCGGATTTACTCGTACTTTAAAGGGCATGGAATACTGACTGCAGTTTTGGCAAGAGAAACCAGCCTAAATCCAAGCGTGAACATTGAAGAAACTGGCGTACAACAAATGTTGGCGCCAAATCTTAAGATTTATTTTATTTTGTTGCGAATCACACAGGGCCAGATTCAAGCCATGAACTAGCCCTTAGCCTCGGGGTGTCTAAAATTCATGTTTTTTTAGATTAGAAAAGAAAACCTACATTATTTAGTGTCAATCAAAGACGATTTTTTTTAAGTAATGATATCTAGACTGAAATTACTTTGATTGAAACAATGATTTTTCGACATCACTTCTTTTTTTCTTTGAACTTTTCCTATCTGAGACAGGTAGCTCATTGGTTAGTTTCACCCTAGAAAGTCACAGGTTCGAGTCCCGTCCTGTATATTGACTACTTCCGATTTTAATTTGAAAGAAGCATATTTTAAAATTACATATTCATTATTGAAAGCTGTACAAGTAATTTGTTTCCATCTATTCCAAATACTTGTCCCAAAAGTGGTCCCAAGGCCTCCTTAGCTTTAAGCCCGGCCCTGATTACACACAGAGTCTGAAGTAACAGTTACGAAGAAGGAAACGTTTCGTTTCTTTAACATATTTTTGTCAAAAGAATATTTTTTACATGAATTTTGTAATAATAATATATTATAGCCATAACAATATTACAAGCTAGTTAAGCTATGCTTACTTTAGGTCTAGATAGCGCTGTGTAGTATGTCCTAATATTATATTATTATAATATTAACTGTAATATGTTTATCAACTGCCGAAACATTCTATTCAAACCCTTTGTATGTTACAAAGTACAACATACAATAAAATTTTCAAGACCTTAAATGTTGCAATTAAAAATGTTCTATTACGTCAAAGTTACTGACCGTGATGGCAAAAATTACTATGAAGTCATCATATCCGATAAAAACTGTGATATTAAAGGTATATAGCTTGGTATAATTACATAAATATTGATGTATATTTTCTATTTTTATAATTAGGGACGTGATGTAGGTCGATAATATATAAAAATAATTTATCAAAGAATTAAAAATCCGATAGATTGTAAGATTAGTAAACGTAGTATTAATTTAATTAATCTTTGAACGTAGTTCAATGTTTATATTACCTTAAATGAGAATCATTTGAGGCTCCATTCACAAGTCAATTAGTTTTATAGCTTCTGTCCGGTATTCTCATGCAGATCGTAAAATTCACGGAACATCGACAACATCAAACATGAATATTAAACAAAGTTAGGTGCTGTACCACTTATATTAGTACAAAAAAGCGATGGTAAGATTATTGCTTCGAAATAACCGAATACTTATCTCCTAAATATGTTTATACAGCCGGAGATTGACGGACATAATGATAACAAATTACTTCAAATATTAAATAAAAATAATCGAACCATTTTGTAACAATTCATTCACTAATAAGTCAATCAATATTATATCGATAAACGATTATGTCCAAATGTATCGGATAACAATGAACGATCGTTATCGTTTTGTAAAAAATGTGTGCGATTACATCATTTGCCCCAGATCCGTGACCTTTACGCTGTATAATTTATGCGTGCATAAATATAAATTGACATAATGTTCATCGTGTTACTCATTCATTTTAAGATGTCTCACGCATAATAGTTCTCGGACAGACTTTTATGATCGAAAATTAAACGTTGTAGTTTTATGAAGGCTTTTATTAAGAGGATATTCTCAATATCTTTCTTAGAATATATAGCTGATGGGATGTGCTATTGGCTCACAGGATGAGACCCGGTGTGAGACAGCGCGAGATTTTTAACTGTTATTACCTGAGGTCCAAAAATCCCATTGGTACAACCAGTTGGACATTGCAGATCCAATTGGTTGTACCAAACTATAACAAAAAATATTTTTTCCTTGTTCTGTGCAACTGTTTAGTTGAACTGAATTTAGTTACCAAATCTAGGTAATCTCTATGGGGCCCAGCTTAGTAGAAGACTATCAATGTGATTAGTAAATCGCTTTGCTAAACCTACTAATATTATAAAAGTTTGTGAGTATGGATGTATATATGGATGTTTGTTACTATTTCATGCAAAAACGGCTGAACCGAACTGTCTGAACGGTACAGGGATAGATTATAGTCTGAAATAACATATAGGCTACTTTTTATGCCAAAAATATGTCCCCATGGGGAGCGGGAACGAGAAGAGAATTCCACGGGGGCGAAGTCGCGGGCTAAATCTAGTTATTCATACAAGCGATAGCCTGACTTCCTTTTAATTTTATATTCCGTGAATAGTCCATTAAATTCATCATATTCTAACAAGCAACGCTTTCTTAACAAATTAAAAACAATTACATACGTAACTATAATAAAAGTTCACAAGCCCTAAATCAGTATTGATTTACTGTGAGAAAAACAAACCAGGTTATTCGATTAACTTATTCGTAATTAGGAATCGATGTTTAATCGTTAATCGATCTCACGATTCATCGAATGCATATGAATTAATTGGGTGTTAATTTCCCTTCGTCGCATCGGTAGACGGTTATAAGTTTTTTCATTAGCGTACTGAACCACTTTCGCGGATTACAATAGTGTTGACGAGGCGTGTTATCGATTTCGAAATCGACTTGTAATTATCAATTTTTGTTAACATCGATAACTAGTATGACCAGTAGCAATTGTCAGAATGTATAAATGATTTTATTGCTATGGATAAAATCTTTGTTGGAAATATATTTTTTATGGTACCTACCAGATATTTTTTGCTTTTAAACGTTAATTTATATTCGTTGCAGTTAACTTTCAACATCTGATATGATCTATAGGTCAACTTGCATAACGAATTACAAGGTACATATACCAATATAATAAGAGACTTTGTTAGTATGTGCTATTACGTAAGCAGTCCAAATGTATTTCTCTTAATATTGCTGACATTGTTGCACTGAGTGGGAATCGCACGCGCAACCTTCGACGTAGCAGTCGTTCTAATTGAAAATCAGTACTTACCTAGTTTTCCTAAATTTAGGTACTCTCGCCGACTCTGTTTTATCTTCACTTCACCGCGTTGTTAACAACAGTGAAACACAAGCGATCCAGTGAATACAGTGAGCTCAAATCAAAATAAGTACCGCGCAATGTATATAAATAAATCAATCGCATGAATTGGAAGCGAAGCATAAAAGCTACACTGATATAAAAGTAACTTTTTTTCTATTAATTTGATAGGCATAAACAATGTAACATCTGAACCGATATTAAGTAAACGACGCGAGACGTAGCCTGGAGTCTGAAGAAGAACCACACTTGCGGGCAGAATAGTGTGGAGAAAGTTGTAAACACACTTAAATATTTTACATTATCATTCCTACACGTGCGGTGTATTAACTGTAGTATCTTACTTATCCGTATACTTTTTAGGGTTCCGTAGCCAAATGGCAAAAAACGGAACCCTTATAGATTCGTCATGTCTGTCTGTTTGTCCGTCTGAATGTCACAGCCAGTTTTTTTTTCAACAAACCCATACCTACATGTAGGGTATCTACGGATAGGTCTTCATAAATGATATTGAGGTTTTTAATTTCATTTTTCTGTAAACTGAATAGTTTACGCGAGAGACAGTTCCAAAGTGGTAAAATATGTGCCCCCCCCCCTGTAACTTCTAAACTAAGAGAATGGTAAAACTAAAAAAATATATGACGTAACTATGTAAACTTTCATCGAAAATTGGTTTGAACGAGATCTAGTGAGTTTTTTCTTAAAACGTCATAAATCGTAAACCGCAATTTACCTTTCATTCAACCAACTAAAATATAATTTTTTTTTAAAAGTATTATTATGTTACTTGCTGCTACGGAACAATTCATGGGCGAGTCCAACTCGCACTTGGCCGCTTTTATTTTCTGATTATTTTCTCGCGGGCTTCTTATTGCCCTGCGAATCTGGTTGTACTTAAGTAAATCTAGAAGCCTTAATCTTTACTTTTATAACATAAGTGTTATATTGTGACCTCCGTGCGAAGTGAGACTTTAGGCGCGATGGGTCCAATGCTGAAAAACATGCCTAATTCGAGACTTTTCCAATTTGCATTTGGTCCAATAGTTAAAAACGTGACCAATTCGAGATTCGTCTAAATCATAATTGGCAGGTACGATTCGCAAAAGTCACTGATGAAACCTAGTCAAGAAAACATAAAAACATCAATAGATATTCATGCCCATCTCCCTTCAAATCTTACACAGGTGGCCACGTAACAGAGCAATTCCTAGATAATTCTCTCCAAGGTCGCGTTTCGTACTATTTCCGTACTAATTGAAATAAATACACAAGTGGTTGGATGTAATGTGGCCATGTGTTTGGATTTTTACGAGATGAGTTCCGATAATTAATATTAGACATTCGGCAAACTGAGGAAGATGATCTTTTAGTATACTATATCTATAACCAAAAAGGCTATTATAAAATTCAAGACTATTTAGACGACAAACAAGCTTGGATATGAACTGTTTGCTCTCTCACTATGCTACTCAAACGAAATATTGTACTTAGGTTAAGTATATATGTTTGTAAATAGACCAAAAAAAACAGCCCGCTGAGTTTCTTGCCGGAGTCTTCTCAGGACAGGGCCGCGTTTCGAACCGGTGGTCCATTTGCCAAACATTAGATTTTTTTTGACGTTTTGTAAGTGCCGTATTAATGGTCTATACAGAATAAACGGTTTTTGACTTAGACTTGACCCAGTGGACCCGGCTAACTTCGTTCCGCCTTAGAATGAAGTTATGTTGGTTACCTTATCAGCTGAATTTATATCGTGAATGTCTCATATTTTTAATTTTACTAATTCCTGGTATAGGCTGGGTTATGGTATTTACTAAAGAAAAATGTATCTATGTATGAATGATTTGAAATTTTGACAGGTCATTGTATTGTTACCTAAAAGTGTTTTGTGTTTATACATACTTTATATCGGGCATAAAGTGCGTATAATATACACACTAGGTCTGCAAGGCGAATCGCTGCTTGCAATGTTGAGCTGAGTGAGACATTGTGATTTGAAAATCAGATATTGAAAATTTTGAACAGTGATCATTCCTCCGTGGCAAGTCCGATTTTAAAAATTCTTTTTGAAAGTCACAACTCTGGACATGCTTTCTGAGCGTGTAAAGTTTGGTCACAGTGTCTCGAGCGGTTATTATGTAATTCCATCTGGAATTTTTTTAACGGTGATCATTCCTCTGTGGTAGCATTAATTTTTTCAAAATACAACCATAAACCTTCCTCTGATTGACCTCTTTAATCATGCCAAATTTGGTTCTGATTGGATTAGTAGTTTAGGAGGAGACCTGTGACACAGAAAATCCTGAAGTCTGGTATGAGGAGCTTTCGCTCGACTTCGTCTCACTCAGCTCAATAATAAAATTGGAAAGTGTCCACGGGAACGTGAAAACTTTTAATTCGTTTTTATTATGAAACAATTTAGCTATAGGACATTTTTTTTTAAAGTTGCCCATGCGGAGCTGGGACTGATCAGGTAGTTATGAAATGGGTAAGTTTTTATTCTTCTATAAGATCTTCATCATCCAAGCGCCAAACCCGATTGTATCCTACGTCACCTAATTGGTTGATTTTGGCTTTTACGGGAGCGACTGCCGTCTGCGCAACATGCGCCAGAGCCTCGTCCGTCGATCAGGAAGTGTAGGCTTGCAGGTCAGGTGGGTCCCGAAAACCTGAGAACCATGAGAAATTTGTGTGGTTTTTTTTTAATACGCCACAAATCGTAAACCGCAATTTACCTTTCATTCAATCAACTCAAATATAAAAATTTAGTTACGGAACCCTTCATGGGCGAGTCCGACTCGCACTTGGCCGGTTTTTATTTAGAAACAAAATAAATGTGATTACTACCTATTAGAAAAGAGTGGCCGTTAGTTTTTATTTTTAGATTCTTTTCTCACGGGCTTTTTTTATATATTTAGGACACGTCAATTTGACTTCACCTCGCCTGATGGTAAGCTGAAGGTAAAGTCTCAGGAAAGAGGGTCACCATTACATACACATACCATGTTAACAATGGTGGCACTCAGCTTGACGGCCTCATCAGAAGAGGATTGTCGTCGCAGCACCGCGTGAGACCCACCGGTCCCACTAGTGCTGCGACTACAATCCCCCTGCCCGGCTATGCACTTGCTGACCCCTGAACGCAATCAAACCGAAATTGGATTACTATCGAGGGTTTTTCGCAATCGTGCACGGTGGTACCTACCCGGCCGAATTGGGACAAATTTGTGTCATCAAATTTCTACCACCAGTAGTGGCTTCACTTATTGCCCTGCGAATCTAGCTTTTAACGTTCTTTTATAACAATTTAATTAAGTAAGTCATCTTGTTTTTACTGATAACTATTTTTGAACATCTTTAATGTAAATAGATAAAGTTGACCTCAAACACTAAAAATCACACATAAAAATAAATAATAACCACAGTAAATGAGATAACTAACGGGTTTCCTAACATAAAGCTCGAAGACAAACAAACACCCATGACGTAATGTCAAAACATGAAACAATCGTAATCTCCATTAACATCGGTTTATTAAATTGACATGTAGGTGCAAACAAACGCTAGTCAATTACAGACTAAGTTAAACAAAATATGAGCAAACTTTAAAAAAACAGAAGCCAAGGCAATATATGAGGCCTAAAAATGTTGATAGGTTTACCCAAAGTTACTGTAAAGGCGGTTTTCCACGTTGTGTGATATGAAAACTCTGCAGAAGAATTTATCACAAACGGCAGACGACTTCGGAAAATCACGCACTGCGCACTGTCCTGAGTATAGTATATAAAATTCAGTACTTGCAGACGCTCCAAAAAATCATCTCGGGGTCTCTACTATTAACGTATAAATTTATTATACTTATTTGAATTTTAATAGAAGAGAATTATTAACAAAAGCCTCCGGAAAATATTACATTTGCAATGCAAAGTTTGAATAGTAAATCTCATTTGAACTTTGCGTTTATCATCCGAGTACTTTGCCTGAGTAAGGCTGGATTTTATCAGTGAAAAAGGAAGCCTTGTTCGAATTGAGTGACTTGTATGACAGAACAAAAAATTGCTCGCTTAACACGCCCACTGTTAATGTGTGATCATTCATTAATTCATAGCAAGTAATATTCGTCCTATACCCCTCTGCCATGCCCGCCTACCCCTGAACCGTTACACAATTCTTCTAAACAGCTTCACAAATCTTTTTACATAGGTACACATGAACCCCCGGGAGAGGTTCAGAACCCGGGAGAGGTTCAGAACTGTCCCGGCCCGCCGAGCCCGCAACATGCTCGCCACGCGTCGCAGGCGACTCAGGCGCCGGAGGTCGCTTAACGACCTCCGTCCTCCATGAGCGCAGGCCTGGGGGTGGCAGGTGAGGCCGCCTGTCACCCCAGCAGAAGCAGGCCGGGACGGTGGGGCCCCTCCCCCAAACCGGGGCAAGACGGGGACACCGTGGTTCCCAAACCCGAGCGGGCCATCTCGAAACCGGAGATGGCCCAGGGTCAGTCGGGGTGCGAGGGATATGCTCTATGGGCAACCTTACACCCCGGCGTCTGCAGACCCGAGACGGCGTGCGGTTTTAGTCGGTTCAAGCCCGACATAACCGCCCCCGCTGGCCGGCGGGGGTATCCGAGGGGATTTCCGCATGAAAAAAAAAAAAAAAAGGTACACATGAACCAAGGGCACGCCGCTATAGCGGCGGTAAGGCCCATCATCGAGGATTGGCTAGAGAGGCGACACGGAAGCCTCTCGTACCGACTGACGCAAGTGATCTCCGGTAAGGGGAGGTTCGGGGACCACCTGCATCGGATCAGGAAGGAGCCAACGCCGCAGCATGCTCGCCGCGCGTCGCAGGTGACTCAGTCGCTTAACGACCTCCGTCCTCCATGAGCGCAGGCTTGTGGTTGGCAGGTGAGGCGGCATGTCACCCCGGGCGGGGAGACTAGTGCCCCTCCCCCAAACCGGGGCAAGACGGGGGCAACTGTGGTTCCCAAACCCGAAGGGGCCATCTCGAAACCGGAGATGGCCTAGGGTCACTCGGAACGCGAGGGATATGCTTTATGGACAACCTTACACCCCAGCGTTTGAAGACCCGAAACGGCGTGCGGTTTTAGTCAGTTCAAGCCGAACATAACCGCTCCCTCTGGCCAGCGGGGGGGTATCCGAAGGGATTTCCGCACGAAAAAAAAATGTACACATGAACCAATAGTGAATGTTTAAATACTTTTAAAATCCCCAGAGGACAAAGTAATATTATTCATGTTTTATGAAAGTCATCAATAGATTAGAATTTGTTTAGCGACTTCTATGGTTGACTGAACATATTCTACTTTTTCATATCTACGAATAGGAGACTAAGTATCTAAAGATCGCCATCTAACCCCCCAACCCCGAGTGGAAAGTATGCACCAGAGTCTATTATAATATTAAGAATAAGATTCTACCTATCCCTGATAAAAGTGTGGTCACCATACATCGTTTGTACCAATCGACTTGGCGCCAGGAACATTTGGCGGTATTTATTGTAGAGGAATTAAAATTCACATTACGTAATGTATTAATGAGAAGATGTTGAATCAAGTACTAGGTACATATTTACTTACGGCTGGCAACCAGTATTCGCACTTTACTTTTGACATTCCCTATCTGATTTAGTCCACAATCGTATAAATGAAACGATATGGGGCTCACATCACCTTTTTTTTTTTTCGTGCGGTAATCCCTCCATATACCCGCCGGCCAGCGGGGGTGGTTATGTCTTCAGAGTGTAAGTTGGCCCAGGGCCACCTCGAAGTTCGGTTTTGTAATGGCCCCTCGGGTTTGGGAACCACGGCTTCCCCGTCTTGCCCCGACTTGGGGCGCGCAGCGCGCCGGCCCCCCGGCCTGCTTCTGCTAAGTTGACAGGCGGCTCCACCAGTCACCCCCAGGTCTACTCTCATGGAGGACGGAGGTCGTTCAGCGGACTACGACGCCTGAGTCGCCTGCGACTGCATTACATGCTCGCGAAGGAGATGGCGGAGCGCCCCGGGAGAGATTTAGAACTCTCCCGGCCCGCCGAGCCTGCAACATGCTTACCGTGCGTCGCAGGCGACTCAGGCGCCGGAGGTCGCTTAACGACCTCCGTCCTCCATGAGCGCAGGCCTGGGGGTGGCAGGTGAGGCCGCCTGTCACCCCAGCAGAAGCAGGCCGGGACGGTGGGGCGACTAGCGACCCTCCCCCAAACCGGAGCAAGACGGGGCACCGTGGTTTCCAAACCCGAGAGGGCCATCTCGAAACCGGAGATGGCCCAGGGTCAGTCGGGGTGCGAGGGATATGCTCTATGGCAACCTTACACCCCGGCGACTTAAGACCCGAGACGGCGTGCTGTTTTAGTCGGTTTAAGCCCGACATAACCGCCCCGCTAGCCGGCGACGGGGTATCCGAAGGAAATTCCGCAGGAACAAACAAAAAAGGTACAGTTACAACCAAAGTGCCGAGCTCTCTTCTTACCAAGTGGTAAGAAGAGAGAGAGAGTCCGGCTAGATCGAATTACTTCGGTTTAGTAGAGCGTTCTCTCTGTCGTGCATCAGCCTGACAGTTTGATTATAAAGGTATCAAACTATCAGTCCTATGTACGAACAAAGTAAGTCGATTACGACAAAACCGAAGTAAGTCGATCTTAGCTGAACCTCTCACTCTTCTCCCCGACATGCCAACCCAAACGTTGAGTACTGTACATATTATACACTAGCTGATGCCCGCGAATCTGCCCGCGCAGAGATCGGTTTTTTTTTATACCACTCAGGTGGCAGACTAGTTCACGGCCCACCTGATGGGAAGCGGTTACCGTGGCCTATGGACGTGTGCAACACCAGGGGCATCACACTCGCGCTGCTGACCCTGTAAAAACCTTCGTCGGCACCGATGGGGTGAAGCCCGTGGGGGCTTCCATAGTCTAAAAAAATGCCCTTCTTGTTCTTCTATAGTTTTTTGGTCATACCTCCGGTTCTACTCAACCAATTGCAATTAAACATACGGCAGATTTTCAGTCTCACTAAGACCTTTCTGAATAAAAAAACCGCATCAAAATACGTTCAGTATTTAAACATAAACAGACAAGAATTCCAAAAACAATATTATGTTTTCAGAATCGTTCATTTAACGTAATCCATTTTTTTAATATCTCCAATGTACAGACACGACTAATTTACAATTTTATAATAGTATATATAACATGAGTGTTGGTGCAGAGGATCCTACTAACATTCTTGAATCCAAAGTCACCAATTTTTTTTTTCGTGCGGAAATCCCTTCGGATACCATTCAAGTCTGTGGACCTGCTAAACCGTTGTTAAGGCTCTTGCGCAGGTTTTCCTCTCAGAGTTAAGAGGTCAGATGGCTGTCGCTCCCGGAAAAGCCGACATACTCATCAAAAACAATAAGCGGATCTCGGGCTCCAAAGAGCAAACTGTGGATGCAACCAGGAAACGTGAGGTGTGGGAACTATGTGAGGATGATGACGATATTAAAAATAGAAACATAATTATATTCGTGATTATAAATATTTGTACTAGGCAGGAATCGAACTACCTACCTCTGACGTAGAAGTTGAATGCTCTACCACCACGCGGTTTGATTCATAGGCTATGATGATCACTTTACCTTCAATTGAAATGCAATCTTGTTTCCTATCTAAGTAGTATAAATAAGTTGAATTCCTGAGACGAGCTCAGCCGAATACAAGGGTTTTTTTTTTTTTATCTTGCAATGGTTGACCCCAGCACGAATCTATTACCGAAAACAGCAAATCGATAGCTCATCTCTTTCATACCCAAAACCGTGACAGAAAATTGGCAACGACGACGTCGACGACAACTCGATAGCAATAGGGCTTTTCTAAAGAAAATCCCTAAAAATATGCCAGATTCGCTTCTGCTACCCTGACCAAATTTGGATCGCATTGTGGACTCAATTCAGGCCCCTGACACATGACATGTAAAAATGTATTTATGTCGACTATAAACCATTTCTTGGACCATAAATCTACTGAACTAACACAGTTGTCGCCTATTTATACCTATACTTCACTACATATTATAAAACAAAGTCCTTCGCAGCGTCTGTCTGTCTGTTCGCGATAAACTCAAAAACGACTGTACCCATTTTCATGCTGTTTTTACCAATGAATAGAGTGATTCTCGAGGAATGTTTTAGTACTTATAGTAGTTGTTATTTGTCAAGTTTCTGCATATATTGGCTAAAATATAATTATATTTATTGGAGGTGTCGGAAAAATATGCCATCTGGGAGCTTTCAACGAAAACGCTGCTTTGAGATATAACAAAATGATGTATGGTGGAATTGTGTATCTTATATAGGGTGTGGTGGTGGAATAGGGTCCCATGGATAGCGGGAACTGGATCAGAATTCTACGCGGGTGAAGCCGCGCAAAAACTGCTAGATAGATTTGACAAAAAAATTACAGATAGGTAAAATACAACGGGGAATAACTTTATTCCGGAAATAAGTTACTGTCGGTTGCTGGTACGAGCTGGGGGTACATGAGGCCCTACGAAGATATTCTGGGTCCGAGTCAACCTGAACTGCAAGATGTAACACCTGCTGATTGACGGACGAGACTCTGGTGTAGGCTTCTCTTTTGGGGTTTGGGGTTTAAAGGCAATCGCTTTCCTAACACTTAAGATAATGGAAAAAAACCGGCTAAATGCGAGTCAGACTCGCACACCGAGGGTTCCGTACAAACCTGTAGGTATATAAGTAAAAGTTCACCCATCACGACAATCGAGTCATAGTTATGGTATTTTAATTGCCAAAAATATTTTTTATTATATGGTGTAACTAAAAATTTACGGTTTTCGCAATTTTTCCTTTATCTGTACTATAAGTCGTTACTTTGTACCAAATTTCAAGATTCTAAGTTCACGGGAAGTACGCTGTAGGTTTTGATTCCCGTGCGAGTTTCGATAATTTGCGGAAATTTGCGGCATAAACGGCTGTATCTTTTGATTGCTTTGGCTTAGAAGTTTATTTTTTTCACAGCTCCAAGGGACAGTAGACCTGAGTTTTAGATATCAATTTCAGTTTGATACCTCCACGCGTTCCTGAGAAAAACGGTCTTGACAGACGGACGGACGGACAACAAAGTGATCCTATAAGGGTTCAGTTTTTTCCTTTTGAGGAAACCGGAGATGGCCTAGGGTCAGTCGGGGTGCGAGGGATATGCTCTATGGGCAACCTTACACCCCGGCGTCTGTAGACCCGAGACGGCATGCGGTTTTAGCCGGTTAAAGCCCGAAATAATCGCCCTCGCTGCCCGGCGGGGGTGTATCCGAAGGGATTTCCGCACGGAAAAATAAAAAATAAAAATAGGTACGGAACCCTAAAAATGGCGAGAAAGGCGAATGGAGCTATTCACAAAAATAGCTTAATCCCTTTTTCTCGCTTTAACATACCTATCATGTTAAGCCCTCAGTATTCCTCGCGGGCACAGTCGCAGGCAATAGCTAGTAGTAAAATAATACTGTGTATAAATAATATTTTATATGTTTAGTGAAAACAATTTCCGTGTCGTACCGATCGACCTGGTTTCTCGTGTAATAAGCGAAACCAATGTCCACGTCAATGCGGTTTATTCAACAAGTTTACGACCCAAACATTGGGCAAATATTGGCTCGCAACCATAAGCCACGTAGGTTTTATGTGGCCAGAAAATAAACACCAGGCCTACCATGAAACGAACATCCGCAATTGCGGACTGAAATTTCAGGCAATCGGTACTATGAAACGCACTTATACCGCAATTCTCTTCTTTTTTTCAATCGGGCCCGAAGACAGCACATGACAGTTCATACGGCCTAAACCCTACCACGAAATGACCTGAAACCGTTAAATTTGGAACAGCCCGCCAAAAAAAATTAAACGAAAACACGTTACTATACGACTTATTTCAAAAGGTCGCAAGGTTATCATAATCTAATACAAAGGAATGTATTTTTAATATGTTGGTTTATAATAATTCATTTTTAGGGTTCCGTTGCCAAATGGCAAAAAACGGAACCCTTATAGATTCGTCATGTCTGTCTGTCTGTCCGTCCGTATGTCACAGCCACTTTTTTACGAAACTATAAGAACTATGCTGTTGAAATTTGGTAAGTAGATGTATTCTGTGAACCGTATTAAGATTTTCACACAAAAGTAGAAAAAAAACAATAAATCTTGGGGGCTTCCCCATACTTACAACTGAAACTCAATTCTTTTTTTCATCTAACCCATACGTGTGAGGTATCTATGGATAGGTCTTTAAAAATGATATTGAGATTTCTATTATAATTTTTTCTCTAAACTGAATAGAAAATGTGCCCCCCCCCCCTGTAACTTCTAAAATAAGAGAATGATAAAACTAAAAAAAATATATGATTTACATTACCATGTAAACTTCCACCGAAAATTGGTTTGAACAAGATCTAGTAAGTAGTTTTTTTGAATACGTCATAAATCGTAAAACGCAATTTACCTTTAATTCAATCAACTCAAATGTAAAATTTAAAAAAAATCATTATTATGTTACTTACAGCTACGGAACCCTTCATGGGCGAGTCTTTATTATTTAATATAAATATATTGTAAACCTCCTTATGTTTGATTCAGTCCCGAACATACTTTATAGTCCCGACCGAAAGAACGAAATCCGAAGTAACTTTATGGTACCTTTTTTTTTTTTTTTCGTGCGGAAATCCCTTCGGATACCCCCCCCGCCTGACAGCGGGGGCCGTTATGTCGGGCTTGAACCGACTAAAACCGCACGCCGTCTCGGGTCTACAGACGCCGGGGTGTAAGGTTGCCCATAGAGCATATCCCTCGCACCCCGACTAGACCCCCGCTAGTCGCCCCACCGTCTCAGCCTGCTTCTGCTGGGGTGACAGGTGGCCTCACCCGCCACCCCCAGGCCGGCGAACTTCATGGGACCTAAATGATACTCCTTTCGTTCGTGTTTCGTGCGGGCCCGCAATTGCGGATGTACATTTCATGGTCGTTCCTTCTACACTAAACTGAACCCTACTGATCATCGTCATCTTTACGTTAGTAGTCGCATCCGAGGCTCTTAACTCGGAGACAGAGGTCCGCCCTCCGGATTTTACTACTCCTCATGGTCTTGGACATCTATAGTAGAGAGACCATTGGCACGCACGTCATCTTCTACAACGTCAAGTCAGCACTTCATGGGTCTACTACCTACCCGGCAGAGGCATCATGGCCAGATATTACACATGGCGGTGGCTGCATACTGATTTTCTTCTTCTTATATCGAACCATGTTTCGGGCAATTCGGTACCATGAAACGCATTTACACCGCCATTCGACCGAAGGCAGAACGTGAAATTGGTGGTAGTAGAATAGTGGTGGTATAGATACTGGTCGTAGACATTTGATGACACAAATTTGTCACAAAATTCAGCCGGGTGGGTACCATCGTGCACGATTGCGGAAAACCCTCCATAGTAATCCAATTTCGGTTTGATTGCGTTCAGGGGTCAGCAAGTGCATAGCCGGGCAGGGGGGATTGTGGTCGCAGCACTAATAGGACCGGTGGGGGTCACGCGGTGCTGCAACGACAATCCTCTTCTGATGAGGCCGTCAAGCTGAGCGCCACCATTGTTAACATGGTACGTGGTGACCCTCTTTCCTGAGACTTTACCTTCAGCTTACCATCAGGCGAGGTGAAGTCCAATTGACGTGTCCTAAATATAAAAAAAATTCATTCGGCTGAAACCCTTCCAAAAAAAACAACCGGAGTAACTTCATACTAGTGAAATTCTACGATTTTCGTTTGTGTTTTGTGCGGATTTGAGGTTTCTGATTGTCGTGGTAGCCCTATGTTCGTGTTACACTAAACTGAACATTCGTGATAAATCATAATAGAATTTGTTTAAATATGGCTGCCTGTGCCATTTACAGTACCTACCATATTGGTTATTTCAAGGGCTCTGTTGAGAGGCTCGATAGCTTACCCAAACACATTACACTAATATGTTTAAAATTCAGTTAGGAAAATAAATATGAAATAAAGGCCACAATAAATTATTTGTTTCAGGGCTAGGAATGCCAAACTATCTTTAATTTAACCATCAATGCCATTCATTGTATTGATAGTAGCGGTGTACATATGTTCTGCAAGGTTATAAACCGCTTAAAAATTGGTAATGTCTTGAAAACTGTTCTGACGGCCCATTCTCGTAATAAAAAGATGTTCAAAATTCAGTCTCAATCTAGTCTCGATCTTATGTCGATCTTCCAAATGTCAAAAATGGTATTCTCGTAACAAAATGTTGTTAAAAATATTGTTTTTTTTTATGAGAACACCTTTTTGACACTTGGGAGATCGACATGAGCTCGAGACTATAATTTATAATTTATTTATAAAGAAAGAAAGGTTACATGCATTGTACACAGTTTTTAGGGTTCCGTTGCCAAAAGGCAAAAAACGGAATCCTTATAGATTCGTCATGTCTGTCTGTCTGTCTGTCCGTATGTCACAGCCACTTCTTTCCGAAACTATAAGAACTATGCTGTTGAAACTTGGTAAGTAGATGTATTCTGTGAACCACATTACGATTTTCACACAAAATTAGAAAAAAACAATAAATTTTGGGGGTTTTTAGAACTGAAACACAAAAAATTTGTTTTCATCAAACCTATACGTGTGAGGTGGGGTATTTATGGATAGGTCTTCAAAAATGATATTGAGGTTTCTAATATCATTTTTTTCTAAACTGAGTAGTTTGCGCGAGAGACACTTCCAAAGTGGTAAAATGTGCCCCCTGTAAACCCTGTAACTACTAAAATAAGAGAATGATAAAACTAAAAAAATATATGTTGTACACTTCCACCGAAAATTGGTCAATCAAAAATAAATCAACTGAAATATAAAAATTATAATAAAAAACATTATTATGTTACTTGCTGCTACGGAATCCTTCATGGGCGAGTCCGACTCGCACGTGGCCGCTTTTTAAAAAATATTTGGTGGTTATCTAAACAGCAACAAGGTGGGTGACTAGCTGATTTCCTAGATACGCTACAAGTAGCCTGTGATAAGGAGAAACAGTGCCCTTCCCTTAATATGATAGACTAGATTGAGACTAACTTTTGAAAATATTTTTATTACGAGAATTGTCCCTCTGATCTCTGGGATGGCTCTGCACAGTACTTATTAGATGCTCTCAACAGATTGCAGTGACGTGCAGTCCGCATTATGTAGAGTCCTCAACAATACCCCCGACCTTTTGAGACATTGCCTCTTATGCAGTTTGTACCATCTCTACGATAGCGAGTGTTACGATGAGCTCTTCCGACTAGTCCCACCCTCTCTTTACCTATCCTACCTGCACGTGCAGAGCTGATGTGCCTCATACGGTGCAAATAATTCAATCTAGGACCAAGCAGCTCAGCACCTCGTTTTATCGCACCATGCAGACTTGGAATTCTTAGGGACTTAGAGCGTGAATATATACTTTAATCGAGTCATTAATCATAACAGACGATAGTGCTGGTCCCGTGGACCGCTCTCCTACTCATTCTCCTGATTGGCTTCTCTTGGTTTTTGCGGGAACGACTGCCATCTGGCCTCCCAACCACGAGAGGAAAGCCTGCGATGGATCCTCATCCGTTGGTTAGGGCCCCGAAAAACTAGATGGGGCCATCTCGAAACCGGAGATGGCCCAGGGTCAGGGTGCGAGGGAAATGCCTTATGGGCAACCTTACACCCTGACATCTGAAGATCCGAGACGGCGTGCGGGTTTAGTCGGTTCAAGCCCGACGTAAACTCCCCCGCTGGCCGGCGGGGGAGTATCCGAGGGGATTTCCGCAAGAAAAAAAAACAACCGTACAACCTTATATACTTTCATCCTTGTATACTAGTATCGATAGAATATCAACCAGCAACACTACATATGACTAAGTATCAAAGTAAATAATTGGCAAATACGACCCTAAAAATATTTTTTCCGTGGGAACCAAATTACAGATGAACTTATTGAACATTCGAATTGGTTTCGTTCATTAATAAGTCTAGACTGATTGTAATACAATAGAAAATGTTTTAGCACGTTTGCTATTTGTCTGAAATTAACACAATTTACATAACTATACTAGGTACACATTTCACAAAGTAACGTGTCTAGTAAACGGTTATAGGGGCCGCCTGTGACGTGGGCCCTATGGTAATATTGTTGTTAAAACAATAACATAGGGTGTACTGCTAAGTCAGAGGTCGCGGGTTCGATTCCCGCTCAGTGCTAACATTTGTATGCATGAATATGTGTATTTGCATTGGTCTGAGTGTTTCTATGTATAATATGTTTTACAAAAAAGGTATCTAAGTATGTTTATCTGCATTCTAAAATCCTGAACACAAGCTGGTTAAGCTATGCTTACTTTGGGTATAGATTACGCTGTGTAGAATGTCGTGGGATTATTATGATATGCATTAAATAACGGAAAATTACACTCGTTATAAATAGCTGTTGAGCAAACTTCATTGGAAAACACTAAAAAGCAGCATAAAATTGTCATTAAATGATTGTCAATGATGTTCATAATATTTTTAGTGCTCATTTTAGTGCATACCCACTTCAGATGAACAAACTTAAGTTTGAATGTAATTCTTACTATTTTAGTAATAAAGTCGACTATCTATTGTGATCAATTTAGAACAAGATTAGTTATACGATATACAAAAATCTAGACTGGAACCTGGAGCTGTCTTAGAACAAAACTACTTTTGTATTTTTCACTTTTTGTCTGAAATTTATTATCTAACCGAAAAGTCAGGGTTTGTTTCTATAATGGTGTCTATCTATAACTATACTAGGTCTGCAAGGCGAATCGCTGCTTGCAATGTTGAGCTGAGTGAGACATCGTGAATCAGATTTTGAAAATTTTGAACAGTGATCATTCCTCCGTGGCAAGTCCGATTTTGAAAATTCTTTTTGAAAGTCACAACTCTGGACATGCTTTCTGAGCGTGTAAAGTTTGGTCACAGTGTCTCAAGCTGTTATTATGTAATTCCATCTGGATTTTTTTTAACGGTGATCATTCCTCTGTGGTAGCATTATATTTTTCAAAATATATCCATAAACCTTCCTCTGATTGACCTCTTTAATCATGCCAAATTTGTGTCTGATTGGATTAGTAGTTTAGGAGGAGACCTGTGACAAAGAAAATCCTGAAGTCTGGTATGAGGAGCTTTCGCTCGACTTCGTCTCACTCAGCTCAAATATTATAAAATTGTAAATTAGTTGTGTCTATACATTGGAGATATTAAAAAAAAATACGCGAATTAAAACTGCTGAAAGGATTTTTTTTTTCTACTAGTAATGTCTTAGTTGGACTTAAAATCTGCCGTATGTTTGATTTCAATAGGCTAAGTAGAAACGGAGATATGACCAAGAAACGATAAGAAATGATCTCCGCGCAGGAAGAGCCGCGGGCATCATTGAGCGAAGCTCTGAAAGAGTGAAGATCTCTTTTAGAGGACTCATGTATTTCGTTAGACCACCTTCTGCTCCAAAACGGCTGAACCGATTCTAATGAAATTTAACACAAGCAAAGATGTTACTGATGGAAAGGACATAGGCCAGGAAAATTAAAAATCAAAGGTACCACGGAATAGGGGTGTGTGTTGGGTAACCTCCTCGAGTGTCGCTCCGATTCCGATCCCGCTGCAGTCCGGGGGGAACGGAATCGGAGCGGCCGGTACACCCTGGGCGGCGGTCAATGGCTTCCCCTTCACCCCTTCATAGGGTTGGCATTGGTCATCGGCTAATACCCAACGTGGCGGGAACACATCGCTCTCCGTACTCCTCTGCTTTCAGAGGAGACAGGATGAGCGATGCTGTTAGTGGTGAGATGGCCCAGGGTCAGCCGGGGTGTGAGGGATATGCTCTATGGGTAACCTTACACCCCGGCGTCTGAAGACCCGAGACGGCGTGCGGTTTTAGTCGGTGCAAGCCCGACACAATCGCCCCCGCTGGCCGGCGGGGGGGTATCCGAAGGGATTTCCGCACGATAAAAAAAAAAAAAAAAAAAAAAAGGTACCACGGAATAATAATCACCGGAAAAAATAAATAAAATCTGATTTCACAATGAACAAAAAAGCCTCATTCACGCGATTGGTATTAAATTAAGTAATTTGTACATATATACAAGACAAAAAAGAAAAACGAAAATCGGACTAGCCATTGAGGAATTATCACCGTTAGAAAAAGTCCAGGTGAAATTGCTTCGTTCAATTTTTGCAACAGCAGAATGAATTGCAGATCTAGTCTAGTTTAGTATATTATATACACAGAAAGAAGTTTATTGAAATATTGAAGTAATTAGTGTGCTTACTTACCTATAGATTTGAGTGAACATCCCAAAACTGAACGGGACGGGTCCTGTCCTGGGTGTTCACTTTTTCCAATTTAAATCAATATGATTCAGAAGTATTTAACACTAGCTGATGCCCGTAGCTAACCCCGGTATTTTTTTAAATATCTACAATGTGCAGACAACTAATTTAAAATTTTAAAATGCCGCCGCGTCCGTCTGTCTATCTGTCTGTTCGCGATAAGTTCAAAAACTAGTGCACCTATTTTAATGCTGTTTTTACCAATGGATAGACTGGTTCTCGAGGGAGGTTCTATTATATCATTTGTTAAGTTTTTGTTTACATTGGCTGAAATATAATGATATTTGTTGGAGGTGAAGAAAAAAAAAATCGTCTGGGAGCTTTTAACGAAAACTTTGCGTAAACCCCTTGAGATATACCAAAATGATATATGGTATATAAAATAAACATCTTTTTTTCAACTTTTATTTTATTTTTTTATATTGGTCACGTCAATATTACTTTACCTCGCCTGATGGTAAGCTAAAGGTAAAGTTTCAGAAATGGGGGTCACCATTACAGACACGGATAATATTACAATGGTGGCTTTCAGCTTGACGGCCTCATCAATACATACATTTTATACATAGAAACACCCATATAAGCAAATAGATATATTCAAGCTTACAAATATTTGCACTGAGCGGGAATCGAACCCTCGACTCCAACGTACTTATTTTGTTAAAGTAAGTAAGTAAAAGTTAAAGAGACAACACTGCAAACCAGAACTATTACAAGTTATAATCTTCTTCTTCTTCGTTTCAACGGCCACGAGATTTTGAGAAGATAGACTAGATTACATAATGTAACGGATAAAGTTTTTGTGGAAGTTTGTAAATGAATTTAAGGTGAAGTAACTGAACTGTAAAAATTAATAAAGTAATTGATGTTCACTGAGAGTAACTACCGGCTAGGGCGAGCAGAGATAAATAAAAGGGTCGATTACAATATATTGGATTATAATCGGTGTAAGACATCGTTACATACATTTATATTAGGTATTGGTAAATGAACCTCAGGGGATGGATTCGTAATAAATATTCTGCCGTGGCGTTGTTCGGTCCGTTGTGCAAAGATGGTAGTATGCACTTAGCTAGTGGACACGTGGCTTGTGGTGTTGCCGGCGTGCCAGGGTCTCCGCTGGTGTGCCTCGCTACCGCTATGATGATGCGAAGCCCGGTGCGAAGACCCTGGAAATAGAAAAAGTGCGGGTCAGTTTGTCACTAGGTAATTACGTCCAAGTGACCCGCTAAAATAGCAGGTGAAGAGAATCTCCCAGCGGCAATGCAGCGTAGCTAGAAGCTATAACAAAATGAATATAATAGGCAGCACAAGCTGGTGCCGCGACCTCTGACCGTAGGGGTCATCGGCCTCGTGGCACTAATTAGGTTGGCTGAAATAGCACACAGAATAAAATAAGATATAATAAGCCATGCATTTTAGCAGGCAATAAGCTGCACCGCTGGAAAGTCTTCACCTGTAGAAAGAAGTAGGAAATGTTGATCTCTAAACTTACCCGGAGCCGACAGCAGTTGGCCACGTGGTCAAAGTGACCTTCCCCGGCGAAGGTTACCAAGGAAAGGAACGATATAAGAGCCGTCAGTTGATGACTGGGCTAGTGCTGTCCAATCTCGCTTGCACAACCATAGATAATTAGTAATCGTAAAGTATTGAAACATACTAAAATATCGATTAATTTACGGATATTGTTTTAATTAGATTTATAAAGAATCCACAACGTTACAATAAATATAAATTTAAACATAATAGATAAATATAATATTTTGTGTCATTAAATTTTACCGGTCCAAAATGCGACTAATGAAAGGGCAGCATCTGTGACCTCCATTAGGTCTTCCCTAGTGCAATTGGAGGGGCACAGAGTACAGGACAATAGATGGTTAGATTTGATATAAGAGTGGTAGAGTCAAACAAAGATCATTTTGGCCGTTGCATGAATGGGCCGACTCTACCGGGGAAGCACCACCCTCTCACAGAATATCGACGCCAAGTAACAGTATTTGAACTGTTGCGTTCCGTTTGGTGAGTGAGAGTGCCGGAGCCCAAACTCCTTTCCCATCCTCTCCCAAATTCCTTTCCCATCCCCTCCCAAACTCCTTTCCCACCCCCTTTCCTTTACAGGGTCGGCAGCGCGAGTGTGACGCCACTGGTGTTGCACACGTCCATAATAATATAATAATCGCTTCCCATCAGGTAGGCCGTGTGCTTGTGTGCCACCTTAGTGGTATAAAAAAAATGGGCCATGTCCTGTGTTGGAGCACCGCAGTCACACTCCGACTCCGTGGAGTAGCTTCACTTGACCAGGTTCGACCTGCAGCGGCCCACCTGTCTGAAGACGATTCATTGTAAGCCAGGTAGCCCACAAGTTATAATCATAAGTACACTTTAATAGTACAACGTCAATTATCAATTTTGTAACGCATTAGAACAAAACTACAAAAGTTCTTAACGCAATTCGAAATAGGTAATATGAGTATGTTATTACAAACCTCCATTCGTCCCGTGGAACTAATATAATAATGGACGGTTAAAATTGTCATGTCGGTAGCTTTGAAAATGGCTGGCGTTGATTGTTTTAAATTGTTTTCTTCCTAGATCATTCAATTTTAACTGACTTCATAAGTTCTTCGTGTAGTATTATGGGCTGCGATGTTAATCTACCATGATATCGGATTGAAAAGGGTTCCTTACCACAAAAGGTAAAAAAAGGAACCTTTATCAGTCTCTTGTCCGTCTGTCTGCTTCGTCATCACCAATTTTCTTAGGAACGGGTAGACCTAGCAAGTTGAAATTTATACCAGATACTGGGGTCTATAGTCCCTATTATGTGTATAAAAATCAAGGTCCTGAGTCAACACTATAAAAAGATACGGGCAAATTTAGATTTTTGTGGAAACTTGTAGGAACCAAAATTTGCCTTATTTTTAAATTTTTCAGAATTCTTCCTTTAAGACCTTGCTTTTAAACAAAATTGACAATTCTAAGCTAACCGGAAGTACCTATATGTTTTAGTCCCGTTGACCTAAAATCACGAAATTTAGCAAAAAGCCAGGTCCTTATAAAACAAATACAGAAAATATTCCAAAAAATAAAATAGTTGAAAATTATAGCAAAATTATGGTAACTACAAGTTTTTATAGATAACTACAGTACGGAACCCTTCAGGCGCGAGGCCGATTCGCGCTTGTTTTTATTTTTTATTGAAATATCTCTTCTCCGAGAGGAATACCTATGTTTTTCCCTGGTCATCTTGGGGTTGTGCTCGGTTGCATCCGAGGCTTCCACCTTAGAACCCAGGGTCCGGGGGTCCGGAGGTCCGGGGTGCCGAGTGCGGAATATAACTCTTGTACCCTCTTACACCTCTAGATTTGGCTTAAACGGTTTTATCATCGCCAGCAACCACTCAGCATTCACACATGTATGAAAAGCGTTTAATCTAACAAACGATTTTTTCTTTGTTTCAGGTAATTTACTGAGAAGCTGTAAGCCTAGCAGAAATTAAGGAAACTATATCATCAGAAACGTTATTTCCAAGAACTCAGTTAAAACACAACAATATATTAATAGTTAACAAAATGAATAGTAAAAAAAATCAAAGACCCGACTACTGCTGAAAAGTCTGAAACAAGTTTAGCATTGTTTGCAAATATTTTCCGCCTGCTATCGAACTTGTTTCAGTCATTTCATTCATTTCATTTTATTTTAGGTATACTTCTTTGTCTCGGGGTGCGAGGGATATGCTCTATGGGCAACCTTACACCCCGGCGTCTGTAGACCCGAGACGGCGTGCGGTTTTAGTCGGTTCAAGCCCGACATAACCACCCCCGCTGGCACGCGGGGGGGTATCCGAAGGGATTTCCGCACGATAAAAAAAAAAAAAAAAAGGTATACTTCTTTGTTATACCGGGTGGAAACGTTAAGTGCGTCCAGATGATAAAGCAAGAAAGATATTGCAAACTTTAAACTAATATTTAATCTCGATCTTTTTATCTATAACATAACATAACATAACATAAACTCACGCCTATATCCCGAAGGGGTAGGCAGAGGTGCTAGCACCCACGTTTCGCCAGTTTATGTTTTCCCAATGTAATAGGTGGCGAGCATATTGCCATTAACCGGACACTTATAAACCTGCGATAAATACACACATAACTTCGAAAAGCATCGAAAAGTTATTGGTGTGTGCCATGGTAATACCTGGGATCGAACCCGAGACCTCGTCTCAGCAGTCCTTTACCCATACCACTAGGCTACCGCGGTTCTATAAAAAGATAATAATAATAATAAAAAGTTGTGGTTCCCATACATTTACTGTGACAAGACTTATACACTAATCTGATAAGTAGAAACGTAAAAAATATAAAAATAAAATATCCAAATTAAAACAAAAAAATAAAAAAAGTAATTTATCGCAACCATTTGTATGTTCACGAGTTAACCCTAAAAGCATTGGGTAATAAATTAAGGGAGAGCAAGCAGGTCCTAATTTCCCCCCGCTAATGGCCACACCGAATTATGTGGTCAACTCCGTAATTACGTGTAACCATGTAAACAACATAAATTGGACATAAATGTAACTCATCGTTTTGTATAGGGCTGGGAGATTTCACTTCCTGACCGATTTAAAAAAAAAACGACAAACATGTATGAGACGGGTCATGTGCTAAAAACTTAAGAACATACCATAAGGGGCGATAATACGATTGACGATTATTGGGCGATTCATACCGTGGTTTGTCTGTCGGCGATTTGAACCAAGGTACGAATAACTCGTGATATGGAACCCCTAAGCACCCCAGGTTGCTTGCGAAGCTTTAGGGAAACCTCAGTCGCTTTCCTACTTAATATTCTCCACTTCGCAGGATTGAAATTCAAATATTAAAAACGCATTTATTGGAGACTTAGGTGACAACCCTAAAATCCAGGGATTCTCCGATGAGTATTTAGCTGGCTTTTTGTCCGCGGCCACAAAATGTTGGAATGTAAATTCACCGTTCGAAAGTCAATACGAAGCCGTACTGACTTGTCATAACAGTCACAGTATGAATATGGATGTTCATTCATTCAGTCTTCGAACGAGGCCACCTTGGCTTGTGGTATGTTTGTTTAGAACTGTTTTTTTTTTTTGTAAATTGCCTTAGTTCTATATGTTATAGTAACAAAGTGCGAGTGAATTCTCTAGAATTGTAAGGTTAGGCTGCAGTAATGGCTTGGCGCTACCTTAGTCTAAATGCATAAAAATACAATCCAATCGTCTACAATATAGGGTTCTTCAAGAAGGTCATTAACAAGTTTTTACAAGGTCGGCAGCGCGAGTGTTCTAAATACAAAAACCGGCCAAGTGCGAGTCGGACTCGCCCATGAAGGGTAGCAGCAAGTAATTTTTTTTTATTTGAGTTGATTGAATGAAGGGAAAATGCGGTTTAGGATTTATGACGCATTAAAAAAAAACTACTTACTAGATCTCGTTCAAACCAATTTTCGGTGGATTTTTTTATACGCTTTTTATTAGCTTCACCTGTATGTTGGTTTGTATGTTTGTATGTTTGTTTGTAACCAACTCCTTTAGGCGCGATTTTGACCCACTTTAAAGGGCTAGATTTCGTTCAAACTTTGTAGATTAATCGAGGACCGATGACAATACACTAATTTGATAAAATTATTCCATTTAACAATTTGCAAAATAATTTAAACCAATGAATTCGCGAAATATTTACTGACAGCTCTGTAAATACTTGATAACAGTGCCATCTATCCCGTCAACTTTGTATCACGTCGTAGTATAGCGAATAATGTCACATTATAAACACTGAAATAGGTGGCAACAGCAGCGTGTTAATTTATTTATGAATAAACAAAACTAAAAAGTAGGAAATAAATAATAGTTTAAAAAAACTAAAAACACGCTTTTTATAGAAAACCTAACTAAAAAAATTGAAAATAAGTTTTAATAAATTTAAATTAAGAATGGTGTTAAAAATTTCAATAAATATAAATTAATAATAGTGTAAATAAGATATAAAAATAATAACAATATTTATATCTATTGACCCATGCACTCCACGCCTTTTTTTAAATAAAATACTTCTGTCTTCTAGTTCGGTCAGAATCGACCACCAAAAAATTACCCGGAAATCCCGAGAAATATTGAACTATAAAATTAGCTATTTTGAATGCTCGGATACAAACAAATCAAATTATACATAAATTTAAATTTTATAGCAAGTAAACACCGATAAATATCTATTCAGACCTCCAGGCGGGTCCAATCAAACACATGAATAAACAACAAATCAAATTTAAACAGATTTTGAGCACGTACTTGTTTCAATAATAAAATTAAGCCGCAATTGACACCCGATCGAAATCGACCAGTAAATATTTTAATTACAATAACAATTCCAAGTTTTAAAGTTGAAAATAGTCAGATTCAATTGCACCAGAAGGCAAAATAGTAATGAAAAATTAACAATCAAAAATGACGAACTCTAACCGCGTGTTAAGTTTCAAATTGCAAACCAAAATTAAACATAACATAACATAACATAAACTCACGCCTATATCCCCGAAGGGGTAGGCAGAGGTGCTAGCACCCACATTTCGCCATAATTAAACCAATCCGTTATTTATTATCAACAATACATAAAATATATTAAGAAATGGGTCACTGACCTTCAATGGACCGGGATTCAACCGGAAAAGTAGCAAAGATTGGAAAGTGTGCCTATTGAGTGCATCTAACTATATGTGACATGAATGTACGTGTAATTGAATATACAATAAACTAATTATGCAATAAAATAAAATGTGAGATTTACTTCCCATAGAATGTGTTTTCAACCGCAGCAAAGTACCAAGTCCAACGAACGCGATGGGCGTATTCACTTTATTTAACAAAGAGATAACTAGCTCGATAATTAATTTTCACTAATTAATCAACATTCAACAAACAAAATCACAATAATGCTCCATCAAAGCGCGTGGCAAGGCAAACCCAAAAAAGCGCGAGCCCAGGGTCTACCAACGAGCTAACGAGCCCGACCCTACTAAAACCTCACGAGCGCAGGGTCCACCAACGAGCCAACGAGCTCGGACCATTCACAAAGCGATGTCGCGCTCAACTCCGCGCTCAACTCGCCATGTACTGGCGTCATAATTCACGTACAATAATGCGCGGGTATGTAAAGAAAAAATATGATTGATGTTGGTCCTATCAATACGCGGTACTAACATCAAAACATAAATACTTAACAATTAAAACTAAACACAACATGTGTTTACTTTTAATCGTTAAATTTACTGAGCTTACTCTATCGAATTTTATTCGTCTTCATTATTCTATAGGTATATTGGTATATAAAGATCTTCGAGGTTCGAGCCAACTTAAGCTCCTAGCCGGTACACCTGCTGATTGACGGACTGGGCTCTGGAACTCTTTGGAACTCTTGTCTGTCTGGACATGAGTTCCAGAGCCCAGTCCGTCAATCAGCAGGTGTACCGGTGTATCGGTGTATCGGTCTCGTCAAGTATAGTATAATCACTAGGATTAAATTCGATAGAGTAAGCTCTGTAAATAAATGCAGTTTGAAAATATGTGATCCTATTTTTGTATCTTTGAACAACTTTTAACAACTACAAATAACTCAACTGTCCCTGTGAATGAAGCGCAAATAAAAAACCAACACCTTACCACCACCTACCACATAGCAACCTTACACCCCGGCGTCTTAAGACCCGGGACGGGGTGCGGTTTTAGTCGGTTCCGACATAACCGCCGTTGGCCCGCATAGGGGTATCCGAAGGGATTTCCGCACGAAATAAAAAAGACACGTCTCATTCGCTTAACTCCATAAAATTCATACTAAACATCATTAAAGTTGGTGAATAGCCTCTTAAAGCGTCTTATAAGGTCACTATACTTACTTTTACGACTTAATCTGTTATGAGATAACAGACTAGGTTGTATAATTTTTGTTAGGACATTCTGAAGAGTTATTAAATTTATTGTCCAGATTCTCCATAAATCAAAGCCCATTGAATATCAATCAAGTTTTTGTTTTATTTTTAGCCGGCCTCTGTGGCTTAGTGGTAGTGCATTCGACAGGGGGCGCGGGTTCGATTCCCGCTCAGTGCAAATCTTTGTATGCATAAATATGTCTATTTACATTAGTGTGGATAATGCTACATATAAAGTGTATGTATTTACAAAAAAAAGTATATAAGTGCGTTTATCTGCAATCTGGAACCCATAACACAAGCTAGTTAAACTATGCTTATTTTGGGTCTAGAAAGCACTGTGTAGTAGCATGTCGTAGAATTACTTCAACTGAACGAAACAATACAGGGTGTCTATAAAAGAACTCCGGGGTTTTGAGGCAAAATGTTTTAATGAATTAAAAAACATACACAACATGTTTTATAAATGACTGAAAAGCTTACATTTTCAAGTTTTTTTTAACACTTAGTAAAGTTCTATATGAGCCCCGTTAGTGGCACGGCAGACGTTTAAACAGTATTCTACCTCTTCCCATGTCCTGGCGAGCATGTCTGGGGGGACGGATGCCACACAATTGACTATTTGTTCCCTGAGATGACGATTTCTTAGGGCTTCGAAGGCATGAAGCTCGGATTCTGTAACACTTCCTGTTTCCTTAAATGCACTGAACCATTGACGAATGGTTTTGTCAGAAAGCGGGTTAACACCATAGTTACGTCGAAAGTTTCTTTGCGCGGTAACTACAGACTTCGTTTCTATGAGCCAAATAACACATTGAGCCTTTTGTTGCGGAGTCGCCATCATTTAAATTTCGCGACGTCATTTCAAGGTCAACGCCCTGCAGCGCCGCCAACAGTTGATACAAACATTCCCAATTGGTATGAGTAAAACTTTTTGAGCGACTCTTTTCAGAGAAATCGACGAAATTTTGCTATCTTTTATAGTTAATGAGATATTAATTTTTAAAACCCCGGAGTTCTTTTATAGACACCCGGTATTATTGCCCACTATGATATTATATTATATATCATTTTCCTATTTACGATGATATGATATGCAGAAAAAAGCAGGACCTTATTGGTTGAGACCAACACTAAATACTCTGACTCTGGAAAGCCCTCGGGGGGGGGGGGGGTTGGGTCTTTGCTGAAGAGCAATACGATCATTAATACTTATCGATGTCTATACAATAGTAAAATGTAAGTAAAAATAATGGCTTGTCAATAAAGACTATTATTAGTTTTATTGTTACAACTAGCTGATGCTCGCTGCTCCGCCCGCGCTAATGTCGGTTACCGTTTCTTGGCCATATCTCCGGATTTACTTAACCAATTGAAATCAAACATACGGCAGATTTTAATTCGGACCAAGATCTTTCTAACAGAAGAACCCGTATCGAAATCCGTTCAGTAGTGTTTGTGTACATCGCGAACAAACAGATATAGGCAAGCAAGAATTCCACAAAAATCGTTCATTCAACATAACCTAAGTTTTTTTTAAATATCTCCAATGTACAGACACAGCTAATTTACAATTTTATAATAGCATAGATATTGGCGGGAATTAACGCGATCATGGGTATCTCTGACTGGGAGTCCAGTTTTCTCTTTAAATTTGCAGGATTATTCGGTTTAAGTCAGATTCTGCTTAGGACTGATTTTGTTGACGACAAATTTCGCATTAAGAAAGAATTTGTACCTTCGAGTAGGAAATTATTATAATTTTCTTATCGTCAATTTACAGAACGCGTGCTGAAATGCATTCCCCTTTTTTTATAACCTTCTCACTCAAAGTCGGTTTCAAGTGTCACTATACTGCAGTTCAGTCAGCCAGAGATGAAGAAGAAGCAAGAAGACAGTTATGGACCCTGAAATTCCACCAGGCCTCAGAAAGTAGAGTTCCTTAGAGGAGACTACGACGAGCTCTGTAGCAGAGCGGTAGTTCATTTGACTGCTACGTCAAGAGGCGCGGGTTCAATTTCCAATTAGTGTAAATATTTGTATTCATATATATGTCTATGTGCATTAGTCTAGGTGTTTCTATATATAAACAAAAAAAAGTATAATATTTTATCCGCATGCTAATTAAATTATGCTTACCTGGGATCCAGACAGCGCTGTGTAGAATGCCCTAAAATATTTATTTATTACCCTTCAAAGTGTTTGTGAGAGCGCAAAATTATTTTTTCCTCTCGTCTGTATCGTCAAACTTTTCAAACAAACAGACAGGCGCGTTCTCTGACATTGCAATCGTTCATAGGCCACGGTGACTCATACCATTAGGTGGGTCTTGTTTGTGTTTATTGCTTTCTTAGTAGTAAAAATACATTAGTGTGCTCACTAAAATAACAGGCACTAAGAATTAAACATATTATTTCGACAAAGGAAGCTAACAATGACTTAACCGGAAACCTTTTATAGTTAGACATAACTTTTCCATTTCAGAACGACCATAGATTGCCAGTAACTATAGCCATGAAAAACTAAAAGGTTTACAAGTAGCGTTGAAGAGTTCCACAAGTTCCAAGGGTGTTTTTGGTGCCTCACCAGAATCTTCAGGGCCCAAGCCAACTTCGCCTGCAAACCGGTACACCTGCTGATTGACGGACGAGGCTCTGGTGCAGGCTTCCCTCTCGGGGTTAGCAGGTCAGACGGCAGTTACTCCCACAAAAGTCAAGATAAGCTAAAACAAGAGAGTAGTGTAGGAGAGCGCTGACAGAGCGAGACTAACGCTGTGTTGGTGATGATGATTGAAGAGTTCCACTATCACAATTTGACTCTATCATCACATCAGCTCAATAGTTACTTTAATACTGGCATTCTCTCTAACCTCCTCCAGCTAAGTTAAATTACTTGTGTTAGGAGTGGGTTCACGTCGGTAGTGTTATTACCGAAATCCTGGATTCGAATCCTGGCTATAAAGCCTATCCTGGAATAGGACCTCTTGGTCGTAAGACTGACTCCTTAACCACTAACGGCCGGTTTCAATAATCCATCTTTCCTTTACCAGCAGTTAAAATAGATACCATTAGTATAGTATAGCGGAAATCTAAAGACGGGAATCTAAAGACTAGTGCATAATATCACACTTTCAATTAATTAATTTCAAATATTCATCATCAATCTATGCTAGGCCACTGCTAGACATAGGTCTCTACCAATGAGCGCCATAGCGCCCTGTCTTCAGCTTGCCGCATCCAGCATCTGCCCGCAGTCTTTCGCAGATCGTCCTCCCACCTGGCCAGAGGGCATCCTACACTACGTTTGCCGAGTCGCGGTCTCCACTCAAGAACACGTTTACCCCAGCGGTTGTCGGTTCTTCGCGAGATATGGCCGACCCACTGCCACTTCAGCTTGCTAATTCTTTGAGCTATGTCGATAACCTTGGTTTTCTGTCGGATGTATTCGTTACGAATCCTATCCTTCAGAGAAACTCCGAGCATAGCTCTTTCCATAGCTCGCTGAGCGACTTTGAACTGGTGGACTAGCCCTACTGTGACTGTCCACGTCTCAGCTCCGTAGGTCATTACGGGTAGGACGCACTGATTGAAAACTTTCGTTTTCAAACACTACAAATATATACAAAGATTATGTATAGAAGACTTGCAAAGGAAACAAACATTTTGCTACAAACCGTAAGGTTGTGTACGAATACATCCTTACGTCAACCGTTATATTAAATTCCACTTCTTATTAATTACTTAATTGTTTCAATTAATTTTTTAAGCATTTTGTATGCTTACTTTTTTTCTAAAGATTTTAGATCGGAAAAAGAGAACATCTTTTTCCGATCTAAAATCTTTAGAAAAAAAGTAAGCATACAAAATGCTTAAAAAATTAATTGAATTAATTAGGCGGAGTCATCAAAAAACAATGTTTAAAAATGACTGTAAAGTTATTCATTGTTTCCGTAGTTCGCAAGAATTACGGTAGATGGCTCCAACGTCGCCTTAAGACGAATAATGTATCGGAGAATTTCGAATATCTGGGACGTGTCTAGGTGGCTCAGTTGGTCAGAGCATTCCCCCTGTAAGGGACTGGTCGCGGGTTCAAGTCCCGTCCTAGATGTTCTCTTTTTCCGATCTAAAATCTTTACTTAATTGTTTTTATACGCCCACCCGTGACTGCTAATTTCGATTAAAACATGATGGAAGGCATAATAAATTATATTCGTATGTAGATATAATTGCCATTAAATCCAATTTATAGAAAGTCCTGTCTTAGACAATACATAATTTCTTAGACAATATTCTGCCACAAACTATAAGGCTGTATACGAATACATCCTTAAGTTAACTGTTATGTTAAATTCGAATATTGCAATTACTTTATGCATAGCTCAGTAAGAGTTGTGTCAAGATATAAAAAAGTGAAATTTATATGTTTAGAAAGGAGACATGCAATGAATGTCATCACTTGAAATGAATTTGTTGGCTTTTCTTGTTTATATTGACGACCCCATTGTCTAGTAATCTATACATTTCTAGAAAAATAAATACAAAGCGGCCAAGTGCGAGGTTTTTTTTATAATTTTTATATTTGAGTTGATTGAATGAAAGGTAAATAGCGGTTTACGATTTATGACGTATTAAAAAAGACTACTTACTAGATCTCGTTCAAACCAATTTTCGGTGGAAGTTTACATGGTAATGTAAATCATATATTTTTTTTAGTTTTATCATTCACTTATTTTAGAAGTTACAGGGGGGGGGACACATTTTACCACTTTGGAAGTGTCTCTCGCGCAAACTATAAAGTTTAGAAAAAAAATATTTTAGAAGCCTCAATATAATTTTTAAAGACCTATCCATAGATACACATATGGGTTGGATGAATAAAAAATTGTGAGTTTCAGTTCTAAGTAGGGCGAACCCCTAAAATTTATTGTTTTTTTTCTGTAATTATATGTGAAAATCTTAATGCGGTTCACAGAATACATCTAGTTACCAAGTTTCAACAGCATAGTTCTTATATTTTCGGAAAAAAGTGGCTGTGACATACGGACGGACAGACAGACAGACATGAAGAATCTATAAGGGTTCTGGTTTTTGCCATTTGGCAACGGAACCCTAAAAAAATGAAGTGTCTGTTTGTAACGTTTAAATAGTAACGTAAAAATGCAAATGAGTTTTTGTACGACACTGTTTTTTTTTTTAACGTGCGGAAATCCCTTCGGGAATGGGTCCCCGAAGCTCCCCTTACCGGAGATGACCTGCGTCATTCAGTACGAGAGGCTTCCGTGTCGCCTCTCTAGCCAATCCTCCATGATGGGCCTTCCCGCCGCTATTGCGGCGTGCCCTACTCCTTGCTGTACCTATTAAAACGGATGCTTAAAGCGGGTGGCTATGTCATGTCTCGACTAAAACCGCACGGTGACCTCCCCAAGTGTCCGTTAACATAAAATACATTTTTTTTTTATTGTTTCATGTCCCTTGCTCTTTTTGTTTTTAATAACATACATAATTATAACAAATTTCATTTCTCGCTCAACCAGTTTTTCTACATACTAATACTAAATAAATCAATCAGTGTTATTCAAATTTTGGCATTAAACCTTGAATACCAAAATTAAAATTTGATACTGTTGTAAAGTTCCATAAATAAAATTACCACGGTCATAAAAAGTTTACTAGTGCCATATATTAAACAATAAAACTGGAATTAATTTGGTGAATTTAAAAAAGGGTATAATTTAAGTCTTGAGAATTCGCATGCGAAGGGTTCCGTGCCGTAGTACCATGCAATTTTTAAAAACGTACATTTGTACCAAACACCGGGTTTCAAACCATTTTCTATATAAAAACGGCAAAAAATCACGTTTGCTGTATTTGTATTTAATTTAATTATTTCTTTTTAAAGTGAATATATAAATAAATAAATGTTCTATGAATATTTCAAGCGTCTACCTGTTGCCGTTATCAATATCGAGCAAAACCGAACAAAAAAAAACTTATTGTATGGGAACCCACTAAAATATTTATTTTATTCAGTTTTTTAGTATTTGTTGTTATAACGGCAACAGAAATACATCTTCTGAAAATTTCAACTATCTACTTATCACGGTTCATGAGAGACCGCCTGGTGACGGACAGACCGCGACGTACAGACCGACGAACAGCGCAGTCTTTACGAAGATAAGGCTTTGGCTCAGGTTTAACACTCGTGGTTGGGTGGTAAGACAGTAGTCGCTACCGTAAAAACTGAAATAAAACAATCAAGTGGAGTGATTTGGATTTGGATACAACCGGAACGGGCACTCGATAACGATGACGATCGGTAGTGAAATGATTGACGAATCCCATTTTTTATATTTAGGACAAGTCAATTTGACTTCATCTCGCCTGATGGTAAGCTGAAGGTAAAGTCTCAGGAAAGAGGGTCACCATTACATACACGTACCATGTTAACAATGGTGGCACTCAGCTTGTCGGCCTCATCAAAAGAGGATTGTCGTCGCAGCACCGTGTAACACCCACCGGTCCCACTAGTGCCGCGACCACAATCCCCCTCACATCAAACCGAAATTGGATTACTATAGAGCGTTTTTCGCAATCGTGCACGGTGGTACCTGCCCGGCCGAATTTTGTGACAAATTTGTGTCATCAAATTTCTACCACCAGTACAATGGTAGGAATTAACCAGAATATATATTGCGATTCAATATCGTGATCCGGTGTCCAGTTCGATCCTTGCCAATCATCACACTTATTTGCATTCGTAATGTTAGTGTGTACCAATCATAAGATTCCCGTTCTACTTAAGGTAAAAAAAAAGAAAATTACAGACTTTCTTGTTCGCAAAAATTTGATTCAAGAAAATATAAATAACAATATTATGACGCATAAGTACATATTCACAGAATAAAAATGTAGAGACTTTGAGCACGTTATGAAAATAGGAATTAACATATTCATCTGGAGGAAAATATGAGTATCTAATAAAAATATGATGAGGAGTTAGTCTGAGAACGGAGCATAAAAGGAAAATGTATATGAGGTTTCATCTAAAATGAATATTTTTAGGGTTCCAAGAAAAAACAGCACCCAAAATAGAGCGAACAGACTTAGTTCTGTCGTTATGCTCTATTTTGCTTTATAAAAGCAACTTTAAACCGTATGTGCTAAGAATGAATTTGCATAATTGGTGACAGTTTCAAGTATAAGTTTTTGAGGGACTGTGTATCGTGGGTTTTTGTTTTGTTTCAGTGGGTTGCATATAGCAGGTTAACCAAAGACTACATTGTATGTCTGTCAGCGGGCTTTATCATAATCTGCAATAGTTGGAGAGCTTCTTATTTTCTTATCGTTATATCAGCATTGGGAAGTCAGATGGATTGCCATCTGACATCCCAACCCCGAGAGAAAAGCCTGTGCGAAAGCCTTGTCCGTCAATCAGCAGGTGTGTACCGGCTTGCAGCTGAGGTTGTCTTGAATCTGAACGTGTTGCTGTGGCCCTATACACCCCTCTTGTATCTTTTACAAGAATATTTAAACAGATACGGGACCCATTGCGAGATTGGCCTGGTACTTGACCGTTTTTATTTATCTTTGAGGATATTTAGGGAAAAAATGTTCCGAATAATATTTAGCGATATAGAGATTCCCATTTGCAAATCAAATTAATTAAATTTATGGCTAATATGGTTAATTATGGTTAATATTTATATTTATGATATATGAAAATATTTTTTAACAACATACATTTTAGCGCTAAAATCAGCTGTTTTGTTTTTTTTTTTTTTTGATATAGCCAGTAGCACTCTCACTGTAAATACGAATCATACGACACCTCTCAAGCTAAAATTTATCGAGCCGTTAAGGCTGCAGAGCGTGCCAAACAATTATACATACATATATACTCTCGAAAACATAACCCTCCTTCTGGCGTAGTCGGGTAAAAAGATGATATCTTTTCAGAGTAGTTACAACTCAAGTTCTGCAAAACCGTTTCAAGCCGATCTTAACCGGACCTTTTTTTTTTTTTTTTTTTTTTTTTTTTTCGTGCGGAAATCCCTTCGGATACCCCCCCGCGTGCCAGCGGGGGCGGTTATGTCGGGCTTGAACCGACTAAAACCGCACGCCGTCTCGGGTCTACAGACGCCGGGGTGTAAGGTTGCCCATAGAGCATATCCCTCGCACCCCGACTGACCCTGGGCCATCTCCGGTTTCGAGATGGCCCCCTCGGGTTTGGGAACCACGGTGTCCCCGTCTTGCCCCGGTTTGGGGGAGGGGCGCTAGTCGCCCCACCGTCCCGGCCTGCTTCTGCTGGGGTGACAGGTGGCCTCACCCGCCACCCCCAGGCCTGCGCTCATGGAGGACGGAGGTCGTTAAGCGACCTCCGGCGCCTGAGTTGCCTGCGACGCGCGGCGAGCAAGTTGCGGGCTCGGCGGACCGGGAGAGTTCTAAGTCTCTCCCGGGCGCGCTCCGCCACCTCCTTCGCGAGCATTACATGCTCGCAGAAGGAGGCGGCGGCGGCCCACGCGCTCGCGCTCCGCACCATTGCCGCAATCATGCTGCCGAGCGAGAGGACTCCCACCCCGATGGCTGCCACGAGGTCACGCCTCGGCGCCTCCCACGCCGGGCAGTCCGCCAGCGTGTGCAGCCCTGAGTCCTCGCTCGCGTCGCAGTGATCTTAACCGGACCTAGTATTCTTCTTCCCGCGACATATGTCAGATGAAAAGCCGGGTACTATAGATGTGTGGCGATACCACATGTACCCAGGCGACATCTAGCGACCAACAAGCTGAACTACAACCGTCTACTATGTCACAACTGCCACGTGATTCCTACGTCACAATCCTGCATCGCGAAAATGAAGTTCACGCGCTAAGTAACATATATACAGAATCCTAACTTCAACAGTTCGTAGTTCGGTCGGAGGATCCTCCCTTTGTGTTGGAGGAGCATCACACCTCGTTCCTCCACAGATGTATCTCTACCTAAAGCCCCAAAAAAATATTTCTTTCATCTTTCTCCTCAAGAAGAGAAATCCCCGAGGAACCTGAAAGACCTTAACTCGCTTTTAGATCTGACGTCACCTCCCTATATCATACAAAGTGCCTTAATTTACCGATTGTGCGTGTTTACATAGAACCGGCCACATAATCGCACTTCCAACGAAATACATTGTCAATAAAAGGCTCAAGTAAGCTGACACTACTCACAAATAGTAGTTTACGTTTGTGTGACGTCATGTTTACTTTAGTTCGACCCTAAAATATAAATCGCGTAATACGGTGTGTCATGTCCTTGGGCCCACTGTGGACACATTGATATGTTAAATAGTGCGTGTAATAACAACTATTTTTGAAGGGAAAACTTCTTTAGGCGCATTGAGCATTTTTCATATGAGCACTTTTTGGGTGAAGAAAAATATTGAAATTCGCGTTTTTTTTTTAACTCTTACCCATTTGTCACCAAGACGCCTGAGTCACTGAGACGCTTTACATATTTTTTTATAACAACGCCATATTTGTTTTAGCTGGATGGATGGATGGATGGAGGAAGGAGGGATGGAATTGTACTGATTGAGATAGGGAAGGAGACAGGGAGTGCGGGATGGCTGGTGACGATTAAAAAAAATAGACACGTAATTATTAAAGTTCTTTTTATACCACGGTAATCAGTTCGAGGAAGTTTTAAGGAAAGGCTAGGTCAAAAGTACTTTTTTTTTATTATCATGCGAAGATCCTCACGGATCCGACGGGCAGTAGGGCAGGTTATGTCGGACTTGAACCGACCAAAACCGATCGCCGGCTCAGGTCACTAATACCGGGTTGTAACGTGACCCAATTCCCTCGCACCCGGCTGACCCTAACCACCTAGGTCTTGAGTACCTATTTTTGTTTTCGTGCGGAAATCCCCTCGTATACGCCCCCGCCGGCCAGCAGTTATGGTGCATATAAGAAAACAATAATGACAATAGAAGAATCGAAAGGCATATGCAGGGATCGTAGCTAGGGGAAAGATGTTGTCTCTTCTACCTTTTCTGATGGAAAAGAGGCGTACTTATATGTGTGTATGGGGGAACCAAAGTTTTCCTGGTCAACAAAACCAAAATAAACCAAATTATAAGGAGTAGGAGAGCGAACCCTGGGCTCCTAAGTGCAAGCTTTGGATGCAACCGGTGTTAGCCCTCTGAGGATGTCGATTGAAGATCTTTACTGAAGAACTGCTTGAACTGCCTTTGGAAAGGCACTACTAAGGAGGAGGAAAGTTATAAGGAAACACCAATTTATTGCTGACTAACACTGAATATTAATTACACGAGGAACAGAATGTCATAAAAAACTTATTTAAACCCAATTACGTCACTCATAATCCGTAATTGAAAACATGCTGATATTTTTATGGACTAATTAGTGCGGAATGTAATTTGAAGAACTTATTTATAAATGTTTGAATAATTAGGTCGTGTGCTACTTAGTATTGATACTTATAAGACGCCCTTTCACAAACATACTGTACACAACCCAAAGCCAATTCCGTCGATGAGACTTTATCTGCTCAGAAACACGACTTTGACGCAATGGGTGTGTACTTTGGGGGTTTGCTGGGATTGTGGATGTCGCTGCGGTGCTGGTCTTAAGCGGAACACTTATTATGGGCAGCCTCGAAGAGTACTTGAATTTTCCAGAATTAAAGAGAGATTTTTTCATGTATCTTCATTTATTCTTTGTGAAGAGGAGAGAGCACTTCTCGCTTGACTTTCTACTTGCCGACTGAGGTGTCGAGTCAATTTACAGCGGTTTTTTATACTCTTAATCCAATTAATTCGAATTTTCTAATTGGCCGATCGAACTCTCGCGGCTCGTTAGTGACACCGCGGCTTAACGACTTTTCGCGGATATACCCTTTTTTTTTTTATCGTGCGAAAATCCCTTCGGATACCCCCCCGCGTGCCAGCGGGGGCTGTTATGTCGGGCTTGAACCGACTAAAACCGCACGCCGTCTCGGGTCTACAGACGCCGGAGTGTAAGGTTGCCCATAGAGCATATCCCTCGCACCCCGACTGACCCTGGGCCATCTCCGGTTTCGAGATGGCCCCCTCGGGTTTGGGAACCACGGTGTCCCCGTCTTGCCCCGGTTTGGGGGAGGGGCGCTAGTCGCCCCACCGTCCCGGCCTGCTTCTGCTGGGGTGACAGGTGGCCTCACCAGCCACCCCCAGGCCTGCGCTCATGGAGGACGGAGGTCGTTAAGCGACCTCCGGTGCCTGAGTTGCCTGCGACGCGCGGCGAGCAAGTTGCGGGCTCGGCGGACCGGGAGAGTTCTAAGTCTCTCCCGGGCGCGCTCCGCCACCTCCTTCGCGAGCATTACATGCTCGCAGAAGGAGGCGGCGGCAGCCCACGCGCTCGCGCTCCGCACCATTGCCGCAATCATGCTGCCGAGCGAGAGGACTCCCACCCCGATGGCTGCCACGAGGTCACGCCTCGGCGCCTCCCACGCCGGGCAGTCCGCCAGCGTGTGCAGCCCTGAGTCCTCGCTCGCGTCGCAGTGATGACACTCAGGCGTTGGCTCCTTCCTGATCCGATGCAGGTGGTCCCCGAAGCACCCCTTCCCTGAGATCACCTGCGTCAGTCGGTAGGAGAGGCTTCCGTGTCGCCTCTCCAGCCAATCCTCCATGATGGGCCTTACCGCCGCTATTGCGGCGTGCCCTGCGCTTGGTTGCCAAGTCGTTCTTTCCACTCCACCACGATGGCCTGGCGGAGCTGGGACTGCACGGCCTCGATTTCTCGAGGCTCGGGGTTCCATCCCTGCTCCCGCGCCTCCTTTCGCCACTGGTACAGTTGCGAAAGGGCTCTCGCTCCAGGTCCCATGGCGGAGTTCCGGCAAGGAGACTCGCCGCCTCGAAGGAGATCGTGCGGTACCCTCGGATGACCCTGATGGCCAGAACTCGCTGCGGAGCGCGCAGCATCCGCACAGTTCTGGTCCTCAGGGCCTCCGCCCATATTGGGCACCCATACAGGGCCATGGACCGCACGATCCCCGCGTAGAGTCTCCTGCAGGAGTCATCGGGCCCCCTCATGTTGGGCAACAGCCGAGCCAGAGCAAGAGCTGTGCCCTTCAATTTGGGGGCCAGACTTCGGATGTGCTCTCCGAAGTCCCATCGGCCGTCGAGCACGAGCCCCAAATATTTCATTTGGGGCTTGATGCCGATGCGATTTCCTGAATGGCTGACTGGATCCCTCGGGTGGCTTGCTCCGAGGCCCATGGAAGAACAGGGCCTCGGTTTTATGCAGGGCCACCTCGAGACCCAGCCGCCGGATCCGCCTAACGACTTGGGCAACCGCGGTCGTGGCCTTTCGGGTCGCTTCGCGGTACGTCGCCCCGCACGCCGTCACGAGCGTGTCGTCCGCGTAGCACGTAACGGCGGCACCGCCTACGAGCTCACCGCGAAGCACCCAGTCGTATCCGATGTTCCACAGGAGCGGCCCCAGGACCGATCCCTGTGGAACACCGCACGACATTTCACGCCGACCGAGACCGGTCACGGTTGGGTAGATGACGGCTCTCTCCGTCAATTACGCCCCGACTATGCGGCGGAGGTAGAGAGGCACTTCGTGATACACGTGCGCCTCCCTAATGCAACTCCAGGGCAAGGTGTTGAACGCGTTGGCGATGTCCAGGGACACCGCCAACATCACCTCACCCCGGGCTACTGCATCCTCCGCCAGAGCCCTCACGCGCATGATGGCATCCACGGTGGAGCGCCTCTGGCGGAAGCCATATTGGCCATCCGCCAGGTCCGGCCCCACTCTTGAGAGGTGCTCGACGAGGCGCTTCGCAATTACTCTTTCAAAGAGCTTGCACACCTCGTCGAGCAACACTATGGGCCGGTAGGCGGACGGCGAGTCCGCCGGGCGCCCCTCCTTTCGGATGAGGACCAGTTTCCCCGTCTTCCACAATTTCGGAAACTGGCCCCGCTCCAAACATGCGCTGAGAAGCCCTCTCAGTCGGGGCTCGAGAGCGTCGTCGACTAGAGCTAGGACCCACGCTCGGCCTGGAATGCCGTCGGGTCCCGGGGCGGTGTGTTTGGCTCTTAGCCTTCTCACCGCCAGCTCTAGTTCTACCCAAGTGACCTCGGGCACGTCGTCGTCTTCCACGTCGGGCGCCATGCGCAACCGAGGCGGAGTCATCTGCGGTGGAACATGTTCCACCGCCCGCGCTGGGAACAGGGAGCCAACAACTCCTCCGAGCAGATCCGGCTGGAGACACCGGGTTAACGGCGGGGCCTTGGGGCGCAGCTTGCCCCTCACCATCCGGTAGGGCCGCCCCCAAGGGTCCCGCTCCAGTGTCGCCAGCAGCTCGCGGAAGGCGTCCCGATTGGAACGCCTTATCTCCGCTCGGAGGGCTCGTCTGGCCTCCCTGTATCCCTCGTACAACTCCGCCTCTCGGGCCTCCGCATCTGCGGGGCGGCGACGCCTCCTACAGAATCGGGCCCACCGGCGGTGCGTGATCACGCAGCCCCGTCTGAGCTGCGCGATCTCCGACGACCACCAGTAGACCTGACCCCTCGGATTATAGGGCGGAGCCCTAGGCATCGCCGCGTCACAGACACGGGTCATGGCCTCCCGGAACCACTCCGCCTCATCGTCTATGCTGACAGGCCTGTCCGGCGCAGGGGCCCAGGCCTGTACGATGGCGGCTTCCAGGAGGAGCTCCCGATCAAGTCGCTTAAGCGCCCAACGTGGCTCGGGTGGAGCCGGTGCAGCCGGCGCGTCGCTCGCAGGGGGGGACACGTCAAACCGAATGTATCGGTGATCCGAACTAGTGTCCTCCCCCAAAACGACGCGCCAGCCCTGAACACGTCGCGCCAACGAGGGGCTCGCGAACGATAGGTCCACGATGGAGCTACCCCTCGAGGTCACGAACGTATCCACGGCTCCCCGATTTAGGAGGACTAGGCCGAGTCGTGCGGCCCAGTCCACCAGTGCCCTGCCTCTATGCCCCGTCGCGCCCCTTTCGTGTCGGGAACCCCAGGCATACGACCAGGCGTTGAAGTCCCCGAGCACAAGGACCGGACGGGGCTGGCAGGCATTGACGACGACGGCCAGCTGACGGAGCCACTGCTCATATGCAGCTTGGTCTCGGTTCGGCGTGATATAAGCGGCCACGACCGCTATGTCGCCAACCGCTGCCGCCACGCAGCCGGGTCCCCTTGCAACGACGGCAAGAGGGGGGCTGCCGTCGGCAGGGTTGTGCACCAGTGCCGCCGACCCATCCAGCGCGGTTTCTCAGGTAGGCCCGAGGAACCGGTGAGTGTATGGGTCGGCGACAGCGGCGACATTTATGGCCCACTGTGCCATGCTCTGGCGCAGAAGATCCTGAGCATGGGCACCGTGGCCAACGTTCACCTGCAGGATGCGGAGTTGAGGATCCATTATGGAACCCCCATCTCCGCATCCCGCTGTGAACTGGAGGCGGAAGGCCGGCCTCCCGGCTTCGGCTCCCCTCCGGCGCAGGCCTTGCTGCCAACCCTGTGGTCGGCCGGCTTGCCTCCCGCTGCACACCTAAAGCAGTGCAGCGGGGCATCGCACGTGCCGGCCTTGTGACCGGGTTGGCCACAGCGGAAGCAACGGTCACCCGCCGTCACTTCCGCCGTGCAGTGCACCCCCACATGGCCCACAGACAGGCACCTGAAGCACCTGGCCGGTCGGGCCTGCAGGAGCCGTGCCTGCGCCCTCAGGAAGCCTCCCACCAGGAGGCTCCGCCCGTCTGCGACCTTTTGGGCCGCCGCGATAGGGCAGCCGACAACTGCTGCCCCCTGTCCACCGCGGCCGAAGCGTATAGCTCCGGCCTTTACTGTGTCCGGGGAGCAGTCCCCGGCCTCCGCCACGGCGAGCCTGAGCTCTTCTGCCGTGACGGAGTCGTCCAGGCCCGTAATGCGCATTTCTGCGCATTTAATGGGCCTGGACACCCGGACGTCGGCTGCATCTAGCGACTCCCTTAGCCGAGCCGCTAGGGCGTCAGCCTTGGGGCCACTGGCGGCGCCGGGGACCTCGAGAAGCCGGGCTCCCGTCCGTGTGCTCTTGCACCGGACGCCCGGGATCTCGAGGGCCTTCAGGTCGACGTTGGCCTTTACTTTGGCCAACACCTCGGCATACCCCATGCCCCTCGACGCTGCCTCCGCCGTCAGAGTGACGATGACGGCAGTAGTGCGAGGGGCACGGAGTTTCCCCGGCGCTGCCTTCGCGGCGGCCGCGGCCCTCCTGGCCTTCTTGGCGGCCTTCTTGGCGGCCTTCCGCCTCTTCTTACTGGCTCCAGCCACCTCCCAACCCCCTTCCAAGGGGGTTCTGGTGGGGGTTACCGGAGCCGCGACTGGGGCTGGGGCTGGGGCCTGGGCTGGGGACGTCTTCCCCTTGCCCTTGCCCTTCCCCTTTCCCTTCCCTTGATCGCGGATATACCCTAATGGTCGATCGGTCAATCTTACAATTATGTGTTTATTTTCTATTTACAATGATTTATATACCGTATTATGTATTCTAATAGGTAGTAGAAATAAGGTGACACGAAATAAGATACAATTTACACTTATAGATCGGTAAACAATGACGATTTCTTCGTCACAAACTTATAACTATTATACACGATTATTCCTACAGTTTTTTGTTAAATCAGTTTAATTATATACACTATTACTTATGTACTAACAAAATAAGCTTATATACTAGTTGTTCTGCACACATACATATATTTACTCAAGCCTTTTGCCCCCTAGGGTAGCCAGAGACAACAGCCCGCCATCTGCTTCTATCCTTACACAATTCACGAGGTTCCTCTACTGTCATTAAACCTATCGTGCAAGCCCGTTTTCATGTGCTTTGACCTGCCCTTTTTCAATAAAAAATTAATTTGATCAGTGTATGTTCTGCAAGGTCGACCCCGGCTTGTCTGCCCACTTACATTTGACATACATACTTGATGTGTTATTCGCTCAGTACTCACCCTGTTACAAGATATGTATTTCTTTATTAGTAATTTTTAAACTACAATAACTACTTAACATCATAGGGCCAGGCGTTTCGGATGTACGTTGCATAGTAGGCTGAGAGAGAGAGAGAGTGAGAATAATTGGCATAAAGCTCAACTAAACTGGCTTCTCACGTTTTAGGCTGACTTTCACCTGTGCAAATTCGTTGTTAAATTAGTTAATTCAATTATTACGTTAAACGAAATAACAACAACGTCGAAATAACAGGCAATAAAATTACCCAACTACCTCTAAAAATACAACTACATTTCTAAGTCTGAATTTTCAACGTCAATTCAATTTATATGTTTTCAAGATTCCCACACGATTAAACATCTTAATTTCGTAAGATATATTTTCGTTTATTTAGATACGTACATAACAAAAGTTTTCAGTCATAAATCACGTACGTAATTCAGTGAGAGTGAATCACAAAAGCTTTTCCGGAAAATATGATTGATTTATCACAGCACCATGCAAAAACGCAAATATTTAGTTTAAAAAAACTCTACCTACAGTGTGGGAGAGTTTATGGGCACATGACAGCCAACGCAGATCATATTCAAAATTTAAACTTGGAACAGAACTTTCTTTGCGTTTTGTTTATTCAAAAAAATACGACAAGGGCTGCCAGCTTGGACACAAAAGTGGTTGTCTTCTATATCCTTGAATAATCTTCTATAAATTTGAATAACTAGGGAATTTTGTATATATAGATACCTACAATGAGAAGCATGAAATGTAATGTTTTAACGCCCATTACCTAATGGTAATCAAAAAAGCTTTATGAATTTTAGAAACAAAAACAAGATTGCTTAGATAGTTTAATTTTGTTTCGTTCCTATTTATAAAAAAAATATAATTCGTATAAATTTCGGGACCCAGCGGTATAGAATAAGTTAGCTGGACTGACAGCCCTGAATATGACAGATGGTACCTAGTCACCTAGATAATGTCTTTGAAGTTGGCTTTATTTTTTCAACAGTACATTGATGTTACAAAACGCAGCTTGTGTTTTAAAGGATCAGCCCAGTCGTTGGCACAAGTGTACGGCGAGCACACCTATCGACTTCGAGTGCTCTCTTATCTCGAGTGTGTTAGACCTGGACCAACTTTTGAGTTTTGAGTGTTGAAGTGGTTTGGATTTGTTCTACGCATACGTGATTGCAGGATTTTAAATTGTTTGATGTTTAGTTTCGTTAGGTAGTTTTGGTTTGTATTTATATTTTGTTTTATTTTTTCTTACTTTTTCTGTTATTATTTTATACTCGATTTTTTATTAAACTTTTTAACATTACTTACATAACATAACTTCACGCCTGTATCCCGAAGGGGTAGGCAGAGGTATATTAATACACACCCACGATTCGCCAGTTATGTTTAGGTCCCAATGTAATAGGGGGCGAGCCTATTGCCATCTTACCGGGCACATTACTAAGCGAGCGATATTTAACATTTTTAATACACCCATAACTACGAAAAAGAGGTGTGTGCCCGGGGCGATTATGGGTTCGAACTCGAGACCTCGTCTTGGCTGTCCGTTACGTACGCCACTGGGCTATCGCCGCTTTTAATTAAATTAAACTTTTTAGTTTGACAAAAAATAAAGAAAAATTTTTTTTTCCAGTAAATCGTTGTTCTACATTTCGTATATTAATTATATTTTGTTATTATTTATGTATGAAGATATAAACATTTAAATTCTTATAATATTCTAACAAATTTTATTAGGTTGTTAGATGGTTATTAACATTGATTGCTTTATAGTTGAAAGTAAATCACGATTTTTTATTTAAATATAAAATTATATTAATTATTGAATTATCATGTAAATAGCAGTCAATTATGTTAAAAGGTTTACTGAATCCTTATCGCTACGACGGCTATTATTTGTTTAAAAAAAAAAAATCTATCGCTTAATTACTTTTTACCATCTCCAAAAAAGATGTAATGTCGTTGGAATCTGTTTTTATGTATCTTTAGTGATAATTTTGTAGAACTGTGTCCAATCACAATGCTTCTTTTTCAGTTGGAAAGGCACCTCAAGGTTGTTTTCCATGTAAATTCAAACCCGATCTGATAATGAGATCCATGCTAAAATCTTTAAACTCTACTTAATATTTGCAATGGTATCTGCACAACATACCTATACACTAAATTTAAAAATAAAAACAATGATACTAAATCTAATGTCTACCGTTTATAAAAAGAACACGGTAATGACAGGTTACGAATACAAAAAAAATAATGCATTACTTTTTTTGCGGCCAGCATTTTCGTCTAGCGTAACAGTGTAAAAAAAATGTAATGAGGTTCAACTTAATAGTCATCACATCATCCTTCCTTGTGTATAAACAAAACATATTTATGTACTTATTTCTTACTTATTATAATTGAAATATTGTCTTCTTCTACAAACAATCTTAAGTTTGAAATAATTGATATATAATTGTTTTTCAATCTTCAGGGGACAACTTAATACAATACATATCAACTTTTTCTTTATTATTTTATGAAAGACTAGCTTTTCCACGCGTTTTCGACAATAGAAACCTACAAAGAAAGACCTCGACCTTCACCTAGAAAGACTCTCATGTATACAATGTTGGAAGCATGGCCGTAGCCATGGGGGGTGTTTTGGGGTTCTAATCCCCCCTTAATTTAAAATCTAGGTTCAAACCTACGTTCTGGTATTTTTCGGTAGACAAGCTGTTTATTACAAAGATTATGTCACGGTTCGGGCGTGAGGCGGGAATGAATCTTGAATTTCGAATTTGGTATGGGATGCCGAAACTAGTTAAATGAGTAATTCATTTTTCCTACCTATCACACCTTTCTGAAAGTCATCTGTATGATAGCTACAAAAAGTTAGTGGTCAGGTTGTGGCCTTAAATCGATACCATTTTTTTTGTTACTTACAGCCAGTCTAGTACCAGGTATACATAGAAGTAATTGAATGAAAGTATCATTGTCGGTAGCTTTATAACATGTAAGCTCCAGATCAAACTAAGCTCATTCACGTGTGTAAGCCTGCACTTCAAGCATGAAACGAGATATTAAAAAGTGAAGCACCGCGATCGTATTACATCTGTTATGGAGAAATGCACACCACTGAAACTTAATCGTAGAGTTACCTCGATTGAGTTTAAGTGTAAAACGATTTCAAAGACCTATTATTAACTTGTATTTAATGCTTTAATCTCTGATGGAAAGATCGATAGCTTAGTGTTAAGGAGTCGGTCTTTCGATCGAAAGGTTCCCGGTTCCTGGTTTATTACGCTACCGACTTGAACTCACTCTTAACACAAGCAATTTAGATTAGCTGGACGATTTAGGAGGAATCCATAATTTAGCTTAAGCTTAATTTAAATTTATTTTACTTTATTAAATAATGGAAATTGATAATATAAGTATTCACTAATCACCGGTTATTAATATTCTTTTTATTAAGAAAAAATGTTTTAGAGTTGATAGCGCAAGGTATTATTTACGGTAAATTTCACGGGAATAGCGTAGTTGATTGACAAGTCAAATCAGTTTCTTCTCATTAAACGTCAAAACTACAAAAAAACATTCCCTACTTTGGCAAATATGTAATGAATGTCAGTGTCAAGTAATTTGATAAATCAAGTAATTTGCATATGCACCAATTCAATATAATGCACCATTTTAGTCAATAAGTCAAGGTCACGTAAAGCCCTTCACAGTCACAGACAAGTCAAAGTCCCGCTCTAGTAAAGTAGTGAAGGCTTTACTAGAGGCTTCTGTGGAGTTTCAGAAACAACACGGAAAATCACAATTCACGGTAATTATCCCACTTTCCTACACTTGTGCATGTTGTCGAAGAACTTATGTCTAAAAACCCACCATTTTTAGACATAAAACTCAAATAACACAAATTTTTGAAAATGAAACACTGCCCCGATATGTCTTTTCTCGCGTTGGCGCCAAAACTCCAAAGATTACAAGTTCTATGGACCAAAATCTTCGGGGCTCAAGTCCACCTCACCTGCAACCCGGTACACCTGCTTATTAACGTACGAGGCTCTGGCGCGTTGGTTTAATAACAGTAGAGGAAGCTTGTACTAATTACATACTTACAGAAGCAGATGGCGGTAGTAGTCTCTGCCTACCGGTCAGGGGCATTATACTGTTTGATAGCGAGTTGTAATCACAGTCGTAACATGATTCCGTGGATTTCAAGTGCTTATCATAGAAGAAAGAACCTGCGTCATACATATGAAAATCGTCATATAAAAATAAAATAAATAAATAAAACGGTTGGTCAATCCGAATAAGGGGGCAGGTCGGTTATCGTATTGGTCATATATCCGCTTCTTCCTAACCAATTGCAATCAAGTATGCAGAGAAGTCTGACAAGACCTTTCTAATAGAAAAAACCGCATCAAAATACGTTCAGAAGTTTTTGCGTCCTTTGCGAACAAAAACAAGAATTTCAAAAAAAAAAATTGTGTTCAGAATCGTTTATATCATAACTATCATAACCCAAGTTTTTTTATAGTAACTCCAATGTACATACACAACTAATTTATACTTTTATAATATTATAGATAAATGTATAACTCCCTTTTATTTAGTTGGTTAAAAATAACTCCTAATGGCTGGGCTCACACACACACACAGTCTAGTACCAGGTATACATAGAAGTAATTGAATGAAAGTATCATTGTCGGTAGCTTTATAACATGTAAGCTCCAGATCAAACTAAGCTCATTCACGTGTGTAAGCCTGCACTTCAAGCATGAAACGAGATATTAAAAAGTGAAGCACCGCGATCGTATTACATCTGTTATGGAGAAATGCACACCACTGAAACTTAATCGTAGAGTTACCTCGATTGAGTTTAAGTGTAAAACGATTTCAAAGACCTATTATTAACTTGTATTTAATGCTTTAATCTCTGATGGAAAGATCGATAGCTTAGTGTTAAGGAGTCGGTCTTTCGATCGAAAGGTTCCCGGTTCCTGGTTTATTACGCTACCGACTTGAACTCACTCTTAACACAAGCAATTTAGATTAGCTGGACGATTTAGGAGGAATCCATAATTTAGCTTAAGCTTAATTTAAATTTATTTTACTTTATTAAATAATGGAAATTGATAATATAAGTATTCACTAATCACCGGTTATTAATATTCTTTTTATTAAGAAAAAATGTTTTAGAGTTGATAGCGCAAGGTATTATTTACGGTAAATTTCACGGGAATAGCGTAGTTGATTGACAAGTCAAATCAGTTTCTTCTCATTAAACGTCAAAACTACAAAAAAACATTCCCTACTTTGGCAAATATGTAATGAATGTCAGTGTCAAGTAATTTGATAAATCAAGTAATTTGCATATGCACCAATTCAATATAATGCACCATTTTAGTCAATAAGTCAAGGTCACGTAAAGCCCTTCACAGTCACAGACAAGTCAAAGTCCCGCTCTAGTAAAGTAGTGAAGGCTTTACTAGAGGCTTCTGTGGAGTTTCAGAAACAACACGGAAAATCACAATTCACGGTAATTATCCCACTTTCCTACACTTGTGCATGTTGTCGAAGAACTTATGTCTAAAAACCCACCATTTTTAGACATAAAACTCAAATAACACAAATTTTTGAAAATGAAACACTGCCCCGATATGTCTTTTCTCGCGTTGGCGCCAAAACTCCAAAGATTACAAGTTCTATGGACCAAAATCTTCGGGGCTCAAGTCCACCTCACCTGCAACCCGGTACACCTGCTTATTAACGTACGAGGCTCTGGCGCGTTGGTTTAATAACAGTAGAGGAAGCTTGTACTAATTACATACTTACAGAAGCAGATGGCGGTAGTAGTCTCTGCCTACCGGTCAGGGGCATTATACTGTTTGATAGCGAGTTGTAATCACAGTCGTAACATGATTCCGTGGATTTCAAGTGCTTATCATAGAAGAAAGAACCTGCGTCATACATATGAAAATCGTCATATAAAAATAAAATAAATAAATAAAACGGTTGGTCAATCCGAATAAGGGGGCAGGTCGGTTATCGTATTGGTCATATATCCGCTTCTTCCTAACCAATTGCAATCAAGTATGCAGAGAAGTCTGACAAGACCTTTCTAATAGAAAAAACCGCATCAAAATACGTTCAGAAGTTTTTGCGTCCTTTGCGAACAAAAACAAGAATTTCAAAAAAAAAAATTGTGTTCAGAATCGTTTATATCATAACTATCATAACCCAAGTTTTTTTATAGTAACTCCAATGTACATACACAACTAATTTATACTTTTATAATATTATAGATAAATGTATAACTCCCTTTTATTTAGTTGGTTAAAAATAACTCCTAATGGCTGGGCTCACACCGGCTGCGGTTAGCGCGACGTGTCGTGTTACGCCAAGGACTAGGTCTGACCGGCCAGTCAGCGAATTGACCGCTTCTGACTCGTTAGTAATGAATAGTGCTAACTAAAAGGATTAGTTACAGTCTTTGTGCTATTATTAAAAGACAAGCTGCCCGTCCCGGGTTCCCACGGGAAAATATTGAAAAGGGAAAGAAAATCTTCCGGGTCCAATCCAACTCGGACTGTCAATGATACTGTCAGAAGTTTACGCGAAAACCCCCACACTAAAAATAAATAATTTAAAGAAAAACAAAAAACGTGAAAAATTAACTTAAATAAAAACTAAAAAGAAAGAAACAAGCAAAGTAGTTTAGAATTCTGTTAAGTAATTCTAAACAACTACACAATTAAAATAGTTTTATAATCGATACACACATAAAACAAATCATAAATTCTAATGCAGAACAGAACGACTCACAATCGGGGCCCCTTGGGAAGATTTGATTGGTAAAATTTGAATGGGCCCCGACTGTGAGTCGTTCTGTTCTGCATTAGAATTTCTAGAGTAGCTTTAATATATTTTTTTTGTGGTTTTTATCTATACAGACGTGTCAACCCCATCGTATCACATACCGCTATACCTTAAAATTACTTAATGAGGTTGGTTCGGGCAGCACAGTTCTAGAGTAGATAGTTAAAACTGAAACTTAAGTTTTAACATCTTATGAACACCAACGGTTGATAGTGGATGATACAGTAGTTAACCCCGACAAGGGACTGAGTATGGCACACCGCAGGCGTTTTACTGTGTGAGAGCCACACATAACGGCCGCCGCGAGTCGCGCGGAATGCCGCAGGGCATTTCCCCTGACGAAACAACAAAATCCGTTCCCGCAGGGGGAACGCACAGGTAGATTTCGTGAAGCAATTAATATTATTTTTTAACATGTTTAATTTTTTTTTCTCGAAAACGGTAACTTTTAGCAAAAAACTTTTCAGACATTTATTTTAGACTTAAAATTGGCCTATCGATTAAAAATGTTTCCGACGCAAGAATGTTCACCGGTTAGAAGTTATGATTTTTTTCCCGAAAAATTTTGGTTTTTCCCCCCTCCACTTTTAGTTAAAGTTTTTTTGACCAGTGGTCATTTCGGACTCAGGGGGTCATAACTAGACCTCCTATGAAGAATTTTTTTTAAAATTCGACAGTAGTCAAGAAACCAATAGGTAGATCGATTTCATCGAAATTTACCTAAAAAAAGTAGTTAAACTCTATCGTCATAATGAATTTTATCTAGCATGTTCCTGGTTGTATTTATTATTTATTTACTTATTAGGACAGCCAGTGGTTAATACAACAATACTATGCTATAATTACATAAACGATCAATCTATTTGATTACCTTTTAAGGCAGCCACTGCATGCTCAATTTTGATCGAGTTCAAGCCACAAATCGGCCGGTTTCATTAGGTATTAAACAAGCCCGGGACGGTGGGGCGACTAGCGCCCCTCCCCCAAACCGGGGCAAGACGGGGACACCGTGGTTCCCAAACCCGAGGGGGCCATCTCGAAACCGGAGATGGCCCAGGGTCAGTCGGGGTGCGAGGGATATGCTCTATGGGCAACCTTACACCCCGGCGTCTGTAGACCCGAGACGGCGTGCGGTTTTAGTCGGTTCAAGCCCGACATAACCGCCCCCGCTGGCACGCGGGGGGGTATCCGAAGGGATTTCCGCACGATAAAAAAAAAAAAAAAAAAAAAGTTATTAAACAAGCCGATTTGAACCTCGATGTATCCGTGGCGTTCATTTCAGCCCGAGTTCCTCTTATTCCTTCTCCCCTTGTTGGTTTGGCTTATAAAACAACTTATCAAACAGTATTTTACATTGCACCCACAAAATATTATGCCGACGCAAAACTAATTGTAGATGGCAGCAGCAAATGACCAAACAAAACAACCATAATATGGAGGCCATAAACAATAGGTAACAAACTCATAGCCGTCAGATTTGAAGAGACAAACAATGAAATCTACAATGACAGCTATGATTGGCCATTACGATGCACCCTCTGTAGGGATAAAAGCGCAGTGGGCATCGCCATTGCACGTCCATGAAGGTCAAAGGATATTACTTTTTTTTTTGTTTATTTGTTCTCCGGACACGGTCAATAATACGTACTTGAAAGGAGTAACTGCCATCTGACCCTCCTTGGAGAAAGCCTGCGATAGAGCCTCGTTCGTTAATCAGCAGTTGTAGTTCAGTTACAGGAGAAGTAGGCTCGGGCCCCGAAGATCTTGGTGTGACTTCTGTCGTTAACATAACATAACCTCACGCCTGGATCCCCGAAGGGGTAGGCAGAGGTGTATTACACACCCACGATTCGCTAGTTATGTTAAGGTCCCAATGTACTAGGGGGCGAGCCTATTGCCATCTACCGGGCACATTATAAGTGTACTTTAAGGCCATTAATTGTATGTATGTAATTGTATGTAAGGCCCAGACATTGCCATGATAATATTTAATAAAAGAACAGTGCCAAACAGCAGCATAAATGTCTTTTCAAGAAAACAGCAAGTTCGCTATAATGAGCAAGCTTTGAAAGCTAATAAAAGTTAGGAAATCAGCCCACTAGGTCACTTTACTTCACAAATTTTACGGCTTTGCAGAAAGCTGCGGACTATTGTGTGCATAGCGTTTCATCTAATATTCTAGACAGACAAATAAAACTATCTAGAATGAGGAAGTTATAGTATAAACTCTACGACTTCATTTATAAAACATTTTTATTAGTTTCACCTGAATCCGTGTACAGTCAACGACAAAAGTTTTTTTGCATTGAAATACATGTATCAATAGTTGATGTATAAGTAATTTCATAATCCTTATAGGAAGAAGTTAATACGTTTCATTTTATATATAATATTTAATAAAAGGTATTAATTAGAATTTGTTAACCTACTTTTGTCGTTGACCGTACATACCTTAACTAATTATGTGTGGAGTCATCATTATCTTGACCTCATTCCCAGTTATTTATTTTTTTACTACATTCTACACAGCGCTCTCTAGACCCAAAGTAAGCATAGTTTAACAAGCTGGGTTCTAGAATGCGGATAGACATACGTATATACTTTTTGTTGTAAATACATACATATTATACATAGAAACACCCAGACCAATGCAAAAAGACATATTCATGCATACAAATATTTGCACTGAAAGGGAATCGAACCCGCGCCCCCTGCCGTAGCAGTCGAATGCACTACCGTTACGCCACAGAGGCCATCTAAGTCAGAGGCGGTTGCATCTGATTTGTTCACCTCGAAGCCCGGAGTACGCTCACTCCTTCTGCTGCTTAGATTTGGATTAGCTTCTGCCGTCTGATGTCCCAACTCTGAAAGTCTGCGCCAGAGTAGCGTCCGTCAATCAGCAGGTATACCGGCTTGCAGGTGAAGTTGTCTTTGTGTATTTTTATGCGACACATCAATATGACTTCATCACACCTGATGGAAAGCAGCTATATTAGAAGTCTACAGAGGGCCCCTGGGGTTATCCTTTCGAGGCCTCACCCGGGGTGCCCGGCAATGGACACTTGGGGAGGACACCGTGTGGTTTTAGTCGGTCCGATTCCGACACGCCCACCCCATCGTCGGCACCGATGGGGTGAAGGCCGTGGGGGCTTCCACACGTAAAAAAAAGTAGATGCCAACAATACAATCATTGATAAATAGGCGGTCTTCAGTTTCATGGCCTCGATAGATGCTTTTTCTAGTCCCGTTTATAAGACCCGACATTGGAGGTGGTTAAAAACATGCTGTTGATGAAGAATTCAAAGACTTTATCTGTATAGAAAATCGATACTGGATCTGGTTTAGTCCTAAATGGAATTGTTTGCACCATATGAGGGTATCACCGAGGCTCTGAATGTATTGTCCTGGATAGGAAAGTAAAGGGTGGGTTTTTTCATTATTTCAACTAACAGATGCCCGCGACTCCGCCCGCGTGGAGGTCGGTTATCGTTGTTTGGACGTATCCCCCGTTCTACTTAGCCAATTGCAATCAAAAATAGGGTAGATTTTAAGTGTAACCAAGACGTTTGAAACAGAAAAAAACCGCATCAAAATCCGTTCAATAGTTTTTGTGTCCATCACGAACAAATAGTTTTTTTTTATATATTTAGGACACGTCAATTTGACTTCACCTCGCCTGATGGTAAACTGAAGGTAAAGTCTCAGGATGAACGTTTTCGTGTTCAGAATCGTTCATTTAACCCCAGAATCTTTTTTCAAATATCTCCAATGTACAGATAACTAATTTAGAATTTTATAATAATATAGATAGGCCACTATAGGATTTGACCACTACCTCACCTGTTGGTAAGTAATGATGTGGTCGATGATGGAGCACGCTTACCTAAAAGCAATATAATACTTAATAAATAATTAAACTTATACCTCTGCTTACCACTTAAACTACTTAAAGCATATACAAACCGCAAACGTGTTGTGTGTATGTATAAATGTATCTAAATTGCCATCGAGGCAAAATCGATCTGTTGAAACACCTCAATAGAAATATCTAGCTAGAAAAACGATTAAAGTTTACAAGATGGAACCTAACGGTTTCAGTAGATTAAGACAGACTAATAACCAATTAAGCGGCTCCTGTACAAAGTTGGTAGAAATAAATTGCCTTTCAAGTGACACTGTTGCATTCTTGACGTAGGAAGTTCGACGTACTGTCAGCATCAAAAGTAGCTTAACACATTCCAATTTATTAATCATATTAAATTTAAACAATACTACTAAACTAGCGTCATAGAACATAAAATGTGTAAACTTTTACATAAACTTTTTAGACATAACAAAAAGGCGCGTAATGCTATACTGATCAGGTGTCAAAATTTATTAATTCATTCATCTAGATTCTGCGTCCCGTTCCAAATCCGAAATTAAAAATTCATTTTCGCCTCACCTAGGAAACGTGACACAATTTTGGTTCTTAACGTTTTGTCTAGTAGTAGGAAAGCAGTGGAATAACTGTCTGAATTTGGACCGCCAACTAGTCGGTAATTATGCTGGTTGTAAATAATGCACTGACTATGGAGTAACATTCAAATTCTATGTAATAAAACGAGTCACTAAGCAAATTGTACTGTCACCAACAAAAGTTCCTGACGTCGATAAAATAAATTGTACCAATGATAAGAGCCGAGACCACGGTAAACTAAACTGCTTTGCCACATTTTGCTTTATGAATTGCCTTGAATGAAAATATATGTAAGGACACAGTTATAATAAACGGATTAACACTGGTGAAATCGGCTCTAAGTTTTAAAAATTTCCATGCGCTCAAATGATAATTTTCAAATGCTCAAATATTACTTTTAAAAACTGTTTTACACAAGGCACACACCTTGTCGATACACAATCGACCTCTAAGCGGTTTTACTAATTTATTTGCATGATTTTAATTTTATTCTTATTCACATTGCAACGCCCGGTTGGGTAGGCTGTTGAAACATACATTTTGTAAAAACCTGTAATAACACTTTTTTTTAAATAAATTTATTTATCTACTATCTAAAATAAAAAATAGATGTATTTAGTATCTGATGGACGGCTTTTCTCTCAAGGTATATCGCATGTACGACATTCGTCCTCATTGAGCGCAGGCCTGGAGGTGGCAGGTGAGGCCGACTGTCACCCCAGCAGAGGCAGGCCGGGACGGCTGGGCGACTAATCCCCAAACCTGGTCAAGACGAGGACACCGTCTTTCCCAAACCCGAGGGGGCCATCTCGAAACTGGAGATGGCCCAGGGTCAGTCGGAGTGCGAGGGAAATGCTTTATGGGCAACCCTATACCCGAGAAGACCCGAGACGGCGTGCGATTTTAGTCGGTTCAAGCACGACATAACCGCCCCCGCTGGCCGGCGGGAGGGTATCCGAGGGGATTTCCGCACGAAATCCAAAAAAAAAGGTATATCGAATTTTTGCAATTCTCAAGTGAATTTAATGACTGACTCTAGTTCGTCATCGTAAAAAACGCGGAATTATGTGCACAAATGTGCACATGAACTGACATTTAGCTCATCAAAACAGATCAATTAGTCAGGTATATTATATACCAGTTATATTGAAGAATTGTTCAATAAAACTGAATATATTTACATTCTGACCTGGATTGGCGTCCGTTAGAACTATTCTCCTGGCGAGATTATATTTTCCTGTTTTAGATTATATTTTCTTAGTAATTTGTAATTTTGACCTGGATTGTACAGTTCACTTTTTACCATCACACATCATATCAGCGTTGTTTCCGGTTGCATCCGAGGTTTTCACCTCGGAACTGAAGTCCACTTCCTCCTTCTTCCCCTTTTGATTTATACGACTTTTATGGGAGCGACTGCTGTCAGACCTGGAGGAAATCCTGCGCAAAGGTCTCCTATATCAATGTACCGACTAGCAAGTTATGGTAGCTTGTCTCCAAAAGTCTTAGTGGCTCCCAGATACCATATGCTATTACTATTATTTATAATTTGTTTAAACGTATTTATTTAAACACGGTATTAATCATCGGCAGAGGCAGGGGGATTGTGGTCGCAGCACTAGTGGGGCCGGTGGGTGTCACGCGGTGCTGCGACGTCAATCCTCTTTAGATGAGGCCGTCCAGCTGAGTGCCACCATTGTTAACATGGTACGTGTATGTAATGGTGACCCTCTTTCCTGAGACTTTACCGTCAGCTTACGATCAGGCGAGGTGAAGTCAAATTGACGTGTCCTAAATATAAAAAAAAAAAAAAAAAAATGTAACAAACATTCATTCATTGATCTAAAGTTTCGCATTTAAAATACTAGTAAACAAGTGTAATAGAAAAAAAACTTTTTGAAAATAAGCTTTCATTATTTTCTTTTTAATATAAAGAAATAACTCGATGAAAATCGATGGGGTTGTATCATAACAGATTTTTTATGACCATCTTCCAGCTCCATTATCAGACCCTGCTAACCATTGAAAGACAAACTACTCTTCAAGTCGATTCCAACGAACCAAAACTCGATGAGGTTGTGTCGTTTCATTGCCAAGTTCCTATGGCCACCTTCCAGCTCTACATCAGATCAGCACCATGTCATCAATTGCATTGTCACGCGATTCACGCATGTATGCATAATTTCAGCTCTATCGGTAACCGGGAAATGGGTCAAATTTAATTTGCAAGAGAGACAGGTGAAGCTAAATAAAATTAAAAAAGCAGCCAAGTGCGAGTCGGACTCGCCCATAAAGGGTTCCGTAGCAGTAACATAATAATGGTTTTTTTATATTTTATATAGTTTTTTTTATTTTTATATTTTATAATTATATTAAATTGCGGTTTACGATTTATGACGTAAAAACGGACACATTTTACCCCTTTGGAAGTATCTCTCGCGCAAACTATTCAGTTTAGAAAAAAGTGATATTAGAAACCACAATATCATTTTTGAAGATCTATCCATACACGTAAGGGATTTGATGAAAAAAAATTTTTGATTTTCAGTTCTAAGAATGGGGACTCGCCCCTGAAGGGTTCCGTAGCAGCAAGTAACATAATAATGTTTTCTTTTTAATTTTTATATTTGAGTTGATTGAATGAAAGGTAAATTGCGGTTTACGATTTATGACGTAAAAAAAACTACTTACTAGATCTCGTTCAAACCATAGTAATGTACATCATATATATTTTTTCAGTTTTATCATTCTCTTATTTTAGAAGTTACAGGGGGGGGGCAAACTAATCAGTTTAGAAAAAAATGAAATTAGTAACCACAATATCATTTTTGAAGGCCTATCCATAACGTGTGGGGTTTATTGAAAAACATATTTTTGAGTTTCAGTTCTAAGAATGGGGAACCCCCAAATTTTATTGTTTTTTTAATTTTTGTGTGAAGATCTTATTACGGTTCACAGAAAACATCTACTTACCAAGTTTCAACAGCATAGTTCTTATAGTTTCGGAGAAAAGTGGCTGGTGACATACGGACGGACAGACAGACAGACATGACGAATCTATAAGGGTTCCGTTTTTTGCCATTTGGCAACGGAACCCCGAAAAAAAAGATTATGGCCGTGAAAAATGTAATACTAAGATGAATTATATGCATGTTAACACAACATCACATCGCAAGAATATTACAGGCTTCTATAAAAGGTGAACGCACGCTTGACTGCATAAAAACGCGTACTAAGCACGTGCTAACGTTACCTTTACTGGCTAATCGGTTCAGCAACGTGCACATAATAACTCAATTGAAACCAGAGTAAGGTACATTTGTCATTTGAAACGCGAACATTGAAACAATATATAAAACATACACTTTATTCATGTTACAAGAAAGTGTTGGCTCGTGTATTCGTACACGTAAAACGTGCGTAATTATTTAATTTTAATTACTAATTTGTACACCCATCAGCAGATGTAATAAATAACTTTTTACCCTATTTATTATTTAAACATAACATAACTTCACGACTGTATACCCGAAGGGGTAGGCAGAGGTGTATTACACACCCACCATTCGTCAGTAATGTTAAGGTCCCAATGTAATAGGGGGCGAGCCTATTGCCATCTATCGGGCACATTATTAAGCGAGCGATAATTAACATTTATTAATGCACACGTAACTACGAAAAGTCAGAGTTGTGTGACCGGGGCGACTGGGGATCGAACTCGAGACCTCGTCTCAGCAGTCCGTTACGTACGCCACTGGGCTATCGCAGCTTTTTATTATTTTATATGATCTATATTTCTATATATACGGGAGCCCCGTTAAATATTTATTTGAATCTATTTTTAGTTTTTGTTTAATGGCAACAGAAATACATAATCTGTGAAAATTTCAACTGTTTAGCTATTACGGTAGATCTAGATACAGCCTGGAGACAGACGGACGGACGGACAGCGGAGCCTTAGTAACAGCGTCCTGTTTTACCCTTTGGGTACGGAACCATATAAAAAAAACAAATAAGAGAGGAACTTAGTATTTGAAATTTTATCATTTGTTCTTATAACGAAACTATCAAAATTCCAGCTGTCTAACTATTTTAGTTTATGAGATACAGTCCGCTGACAGTCGGACATACAGTAGAGTCTTAGTATAAGGGTTCTTTGGTTACCCTTCGGGTACGGATCCTTATAAAGAAAGTTTTTTAATAAGTTTTTGTTTGTTTTCACATCACATATAATAAATTCATCATCATCATGCCTCTTACCCATTTGGGGAAGTAAAGGTAACATCCGCCCACTTGCTACGATTCTGATTCCCCGTCCCTCCCTCCTTCCGTCTATCTTTTCATCCATCCAGCTACAACGAAGACGTGACGAAAATAAAACGTTATGTTAACGCGCCTAAAGAAGTTTTCACTTCAATAAAATGGTTTTCATACTTAAAATGTCTTCGTTCTTTATAAAATTCCGTACAACAATTGACTGCACTCCGATGGCTGGTAAGAACTTAGGATGAAGTTCAGAAAGGTACAGGCCACCATTTCAGATGGTGTCGATCCTAAAATGGTGGTCTCTATCTTGACGGCCGCGATAGATGCTTTTTTGATTTTTGATTCATGCACCGCTTGAAGAATCAGGGATTGTAGGAACAATAAAACACGTGTGTGGGTAGATTAACTATTACGTTCTTATCAAAATTCACTTTTTTTTCTTTGTTTCAGATTCCATTTCTCCAAAACAACACAAGATTTCCTGTTAAGTTCAACATAGTGTTAATTTAAAAGTTCAGTTGTACAAAATATGGATGCATTCAGTACATTACAGTGTTAGTGTCGGTCGTGTGTGCTAGTGCGTCGAACTGCTGTGTTTAGTGAACAAAATGGAAGCTCTCGAACGGAGAGGAAAGTTGGTGGCCATTGCTGGCATCCTATTTATCATCTTTTGGTCACAATGTAAGTATTTTTATAATTTATTGACCGACTTCAAAAGCAAAATTCCGGCTTCAACCCTGCTTTCTGTGCCTGAGCTATGAATTTGGATCATTCCACTTGGAACCATAGTCTAGATCCATTTTGGTTCCAGTGAAACTTTTTTTTCTCCTTAGAACCAAATATGGAGTTGTCGGTTCTACTGGGAACTATAATAAGTAGCTGGATCCATTAATGGTTCTACCAAGAATGATTTCTTCTCGGACCAATTTTTATATTTGTACCTAGGCCTATTTTTGCCACTTTTGGGAAAGTAGACATTTTAATACGAACGCTCGGGTGCGTTGTCAGTTTTTGTCATGGTTTATGGTTTATTAGGAATAAAATACATTTATTTGTTATATAAATCAAATATAATAAAAACTAGCAATTCCATTACAGGTAACTTCTATTTTGTTAAAACAATTTAATATCCAGAATAGACTTTTTAGTAGTGAAAAACCTATTTTAATTTTTCAAGGAAATAACCAATGCTTATCTCGCCATTTGTGAGCTGCATTTGCGCCAGCAAACTGCGGTCGTCATTGCCCATAGTCGTTACACGGCATTTAGGAGAGGGATTTTTATTAAATCGTTCTAAACGGTTACAATTAGGAGAAGTTATCGATGACTCTTGTTTTAATATATGTAATATTTGACTAAATTGTACGTCATTTTTGTTTATATTTGTATTAAGATTGTGGTTCCATCCTTTAATACAATTGTTAGTGCGATGACGTACACCAAACACGCAGCAAATCTTAAAATATTCGTCTTTCATCCAATATTTTCAAAATATCTCACAAATATGGAAAAATTCTCTGAAGCATTATAAAGCAAAATTTCATTTTTAGGGTTCCGTTACCAAATGGCAAAAAACGGAACCCTTATAGATTTGTCATGTCTGTCTGTCTGTCCGTCCGTATAGTATGTATTCTGTGAACCGCATTAAGATTTTCATACAAAAATAGAAAAAAAACAATAAATTTTGGGGGTCCCCATACTTAGAACTGAAACTCAATAAAACATTTTTCATCAAACCCATACGTGTGTGGTATCTATGAATAGGTCTTCAAAAATGATATTGAGGTTTCAATATCATTTTTTTCTAAACTGAATAGTTTGCGCGAGAGACACTTCCAAAGTGGTAAAATGTATGTCCCCCCCCCTGTAACTTCTAAAATAAGAGAATGATAAAACTAAAACGCAACCGCGGTAGCCGGGGTAATGGACTGCTGAGACGAGGTCTCGGGTTCGATCCCAGGTTTTACCATGGCACACACCAATGACTTTTCAATGCTTTTCGAAGTTATGTGTGTATTTATCAAAGGTTTATAAGTGCCCGGTTAATGGCAATAGGCTCGCCATCTATTACATTGGTTGGTTTGATCGAGATCTAGTAAGTAGTTCTTTTTTTAATACGTCATAAATCGTAAACTGCAATTTACCTTTCATTCAATCAACTCAAATATAAAAATTAAAAAAGAAAACATTATTATGTTACTTGCTGCTACGGAACCCTTAATGAGCGAGTCTGACTCGCACTTGGCCGCTTTTTGATATATTGCCAGCCCTCTTCTATGTTAGTTTCGGGTAATAAAGTAAGGTTACCGCAAAGTTTAATTATTCGGTTATTGATTTTAGTTTTTATTAATACCCAACGTCTCATATCGTCTTGTGTCTGTAGTAGTTTCCCAAAAGTGGGAAAAATAGGCCTAGGTACAAATATAACGATTGGTCCTGATGAGAAGAAATCATTCTTGGTAGAACCATTAATGGATCCAGCTACTTATTATAGTTCCCAGTAGAACCGACAACTCCATATTTGGTTCTAAGGAGAAAAAGAAGTCTCACTGGAACCAAAATAGATCTAGACTATGGTTCCAAGTGGAATGATCCATGAATTTAAGAGAAATTAACTTATTCTAACGGAACTAACAGATGAATAAGTAACATACAAAATATAAATAAAAAGTCTTACGCGCACTTTTGTCTTTTGGATTTAATCCATAAATTCAGTTACCCTCTTTTTATTTCTTGAAGTCGGTCTGATTTTTTGCTTAATAGTAGATTGTTATACAAGGAGCTAAAATGACCCATTATATACGAGGTAGTTATATAATATAAATAGAAACCGAGTTTTAATGGGTTTTAGCGCCATGTGTTACACTATACTTTTCACTACGATTGCGAGAAAATAAAACAATCCAATACAATAGGAAATATGTAGTTTATTTTATTAACTTTTCGTGAGTATTTAAATAAATGCTTTGTGACCTTGACGGCAACAGATTGAAAATTATTTCTTTTCCTTTCTCTTCTATTTGTAAATTAGGGTCTCCATTCTCACTAGATGATGACATTTTCACTATTGTAAAATTAATTACGGTCACTACCAATTCAATTTGCAATTATAGAAAAATTATAAAGATTTCGCGCCAATGTCTTTTTTTTGTTTCTTCTGTAGCCGCAACACATTGCATGCATTCTACCAGAGATCGCCGATTTTAGTTCCATTTTCAAAAATAAAATGAAGTTCTTTTTTTATGAAACAGTAATAAGTCGAGTCTTTATTCATGATTATTCTACTCATGACTAAAGACTTTTTCGTTTTTGTAGGCTCATTGCCGTTTGACACACAAAAATTAAAAAAAAAAACTTTTTCCCCTAGGGGAAGAATTGCTACTTTTTCTTCAATATTCACAACGCAATTGGCTCTGAACCAGCGACCACTGACGTAGCAGTCTAGTGCTCTACTTCCTCCAAACCGGAGCAAGACGGGGACACCGTGGTCCCCAAACCCGAGGGGGCCATCTCGAAGCGGAGATGGCCCAGGGTCAGTCGAGGTGCGAGGGATATGCTCTATTTGCAACCTTACACCCCGGCGTCTTAAGACCCGAGACGGCGTGCAGTTTTAGTCGGTTAAAGTCCGACATAACCGCCCCCGCTGGCCGGCGGAGGGGGTATTCGAAGGGATGCTCTACTACGAAGAAGTCGTCAGTATAACTCCTGTCGTAGAAATTACATATTAAAAAGAGTGTATACTTGTGAACTTTGTCTGCTCGGAAATAAATGAAATCTAAGTTTAATTTTGTAAAGTATTTGATTTCATGATCGAATTTCGCACTTATAGGAATTAATTACATACATTGTAATTTGATACATCGTTCGTCATATTTCACTACCGTCATTGGTCGTATTATTTGGCAGTAGTTAAATTAAATTACTATCACCAAATATATAAAAATCAATGTTTGTTTGTCCGCATTTTATGTGTTTCCGTGCCGTTCATCGGGGCCCATTCTACTACTCCTCCTTTCTATTTGGTTTATCTAGACTTTCACAGGAGCGATTGCCGTGTAATCTCTTAACCCCGAAAGGGAAACCTGCGCCAGAGTCTCCAGTATCAATCAGCTGGTGTACGGTTGCAGGTAACGTCGGCTTGGGCCCTGAAGTTGTTAATGGGGTAGTTGCCATGCTATTACACATATCGGGCCGAGTAATGTCTTTCAATTATACCTACTATGTACAAATGGCATCAGGGGGCTCCATCAAAATTTTCGGGGCCCAATCAACCTCACCTAGTAGCAGGAACACCTGGCGCATACTTTCCTTTCAGGGTTGGGCGGTCAGACGGTAGTTGCTCCCGTAAAAGCTAGAGCAACAGTAGGAAAGCGAACCCCGGGCTCCAAAGTACAAGTTTTGGATGTAACCGGCACGATGTGGCGTTCGGGTTAAGGGCTATTTGTATACCGCGAATTTTCCTCGTACGAAGCCAGGCCTTTTTAACTAGTCAATAATTATCATTACTAGTTAAAAAAAAAGGCCTGGCTTCGTACGAGAAAAATTCGCGGTATAAAAATAGCCCACAACCCGAACGCCACATCGTACCGGTTACATACGTAAAAAAAAAAAAAACATTATCATTACATATTATAAAACAAACTCCTCCGCCGCGGCTGTCCGTCTGTTCACGACTCAAACTCAAAAACTACTGCACCGATTTTCATGCTGTTTTCACCAATGAATAGATTGGTTCTCGAGGAAGGTTTTAATGTATAATTTATTAAGCTTTTGTATACATTGGGCAAAATATAATGAAATTAGTTGGAGGTGTTGGAAAAAAATAAGCCGTCTGGGAGCTTTCAAAATAACAAAATGATAATTAGTGGTACTATGTATATTATATAGGTCGTGTTGATGGAATAGGGTCCCATAGGTAGCGGGTACGGGATCATAATTCAGAACAACAGCTAGTAGTATAAATGTCAACAATAATTTAGAACTACATTCATGTAATCAGTTTTCCATTTATTACGTCCACTTTAATAGCTAGGTTCCATGTTCCGTCTCTAAAACTGTTTTATGCCTACTAAGCTTAACCAGGCATTCTATTTTGACGTTGGGACAGCTGAGTTTCAGTTCAGTGTTCTACTTTGGACAGTTTGAAAGTTAACTTGGAAATGAAAGTGAGCTAAATTAGTTTAATGGTATTATTATGTCCGAATCTAAGGGGCTTTAGGATAGAATTGTATGTGCAAAAGTTGCTGAAGAACAAACGATTATAATTTTTTTGTAAATCTTAAGGGACGAAGCAGCGACGACGACTCTCCTGCATTTTAGGCCTCTGTGGTATAGCGGTAGTGCGTTCGACTACTACGTCAGGGGGCGCGGATTCGATTTCCGCTCAGTGCAAATACTTGTATACATATGTATATTTGCATTGGTCTGGGTGTTTCTATGTATAATATGTATGTATTCACAAAAAAAAATATCTAAGTATGTTTATCTGCATTACAGAACCCATTAACACAAGCTAGTTAAGCTATGCTTACTTTGGGTCTAGATAGCGCTGTGTAGAATGTCGTAGAATATGTTTTTATTTATATTTTATCTGCAATTGTGACGGTCATGAAGGATGCCGTGAACGCGGTAGCCTCACTCGCAGCTGCTGCGTTCTAGTAACGGCCACGTTTTGCGGTCATGAAATTGAACGGGCTTAATTGAAATGCCATATGGACCACCTCAAACCCCGGTATCTGAAGACCCAAGACAATGTGCGGTTTTAGTTGCTTTGAGTAGGACATAACCACCCCCGCTGGGTGGCAAGGTGGGGTGGGGGGGGGGTGGATAACGGCACGAAAAAAAAAGGGATTGCTTTTATCTTTCGTTATAATTCATTCAAACTTTCACATTCATACAGTAGGTAGTAAGATTCCTGAGACCCTTGCAAATCTTAAATTCCTGGCTCAGTTATACGACTCAATTAAATATTTTTGCTACCATTTACTGTGTGGTCTTGTGAAATATAACCCCACTAACTATGGAGGTCTTGAAAAGCACCTAAGAATCAAGTATATTGATTTATACAATCCCTCTTTATAACTCATTAACTTCACAATAATTTATGGACGATAATTACTATTATGTTCAGTTTGAATTATACATAAAATCGCGCTTATATTTCCAAGAATGGACAGTCTTATGAATTGGGAGGCGAGTTATTACCTTTAATGTAGAATAACGCTATCTCGTCAGCCATTTTCTAATTACTTGGTGTAGTAGCGGTGTGACATCAGCATGTGAGCAAAGCAGACGTGTATAAAATGTATTACATTTACTTTAACTAATCAAAGTATCTTCATCAAACTTCATCCAACGTGAATACATCATTATCTCACGACAAACTTGCGTCTCCGCATAATTTTTTGCGGACTTCTGCGAAGGTGGAGGCGGCGCGTTGAGTCCCGGTTGCATCCGAGGCCTACCTCGGAGTCCGTAGTCCGCGTTTACTCTTCGGCATCGAATCTATTTCATAGAATTTTAATGCCTATGCGGCGGTATCTAGGCGCTAAATCGGTGGGCAGAATATAATATGGAACATCCAATTTGCTAAGTTCATTATGGCCATCACGATAACAAAGCGTATAAAACGTCATATTATAAGCTCTGGTTATGATATTATTTAGAGATAGACATCATACATATGTTAATATCTATCATGTTTATCTTGGGTGTATGGGGCCCGACCAAAGCTCCTAGATGCACGCCATCACGTGGTTACCAAACCCTAGGGGGCCATCTCGAAATCGGAGATGGCCCAGGGTCAGTCGGGGTGCGAGAGATATGCTCTATGGGCAACCTTACACCCCGGCGTGTTAAGACCCGAGACGGCGTGCGGTCTTAGTCGGTTCAAGCCAGACATAACCACCTCCGCTGGCCGGCGGGGGGGTATCGGAGGGGATTTTCGCACGAAAAAAAAGGTACTTTGGCATTTAATATCGAAGTTATGTAGTTAGACCAGGGGAGGGGGGGGACATTTACAACTACCCGTAACGAATACCAAAGATCTTGGTATGGCTACAGGGACGTCTTGACATACTCTCTGATGCACAATTTACCATTTATAAATATATTTACAATTTTGGCCATTACTGATTACTGTGAAAATGAGTCTTTCGAAACCTTTCTAAGTGTTCCAAGCTTTGTCTAATTTTCAGTTCAGTATCGTTGTGAAGGTCATGTGTTTATCAGAACCGGGTTTCTCGTTTAGAACATCCCTTGGATTGTTTCATTGTTATACCATAGTCTATCTGTTGTGATTCTTATTTTTTTATGTATATTTAAAAAAGTTCAGAGTTTTATGTTTATAAAAACTGTTTCAGTCTGGTTTTCGGCCTTGATCGCGAACTTGTTCGCGAATGTGTCTAATTCGCCCACGTTTTAATGGAGTCTGTAGGAAGCCGCAGTTTCTGATGTTATGATAATAAAAACAATAGGACACATTTCAAAATGCGGTCGTTATGCCGTCTGTGGTAACTTTACGAGCCACGACAGTATTATGTTTTCCAAAATGGCTTCCTGTCAAGATCGAGGTTATGTTGATTACGTACCCGTAGTGTTGTAAAGTGCTCGAAGGAATGTGCGTATTAGAAATGAATAATCAATTATTTCTTATTAAAAACAATGGAATATGGATAGACCATCGTCATCAATCTAAGCGTTGGTCACGGTTGCTCTCATCTCTTGATCTCTCATCTTGGATGGCTCTGTACAGTACTTACTGGAGCTCTCGATAGGTTGCAGCGACGTGCGACTGCATTATTGGGAATCCTGAGGTCACCAACATCCTCCTTTACTTCTTTGGCAGTAATTTACCGCCTCTACCATGACGACTGTTCCAATAAGCTCTTCCAATTAGTTCCACTCTCTCGTTTTCTATACAGGACAACACGTGCCAGACTAAGGTATCACCCTCACACGGTGCAAGCAATTCCATCAAGAACCAAGCGGTTGGGCACCTCTTTTGTTTACCGCACGATTACGATTTGGGATTCTTTACCAGCACACGTGTTTTCTGCTCACTACAGTCCCGGGTCTTTTAAGCGGGGCGTGAAAAAGCATCTGATAAGTTCGTCAAGCTGAGGAACCACCACCTCCATTGTAAATTTATCGGTGTCTGTAATGGTGACCCATATTCTTGAGACTTTACCTTTAGCTTACCATCAGGCAAGGTAGAGTCATATTGTTTTACGGCCAGTTTAAAAAAAAAACCGAACCTTTCACCCTGGAGGCCGGGGCACTTCGACTTTTATGGGAGCAACGACTGCCATCTGAACTCCCAACCCCACGCGGAAAGCCTTCGCCAAAGTCTCGTCCTTTAATCAGCAGATGCTTGCTGGTTAGGTTGGCTTGGCTCCGAAGTGGAGCCCCATACACCATGGTATAACTAATAGATATTCTTGAGATTCAAAGTAATCTTATTTGCTTATTTTTTTAGTTATCCTACCTGATGACCACGGATCCGCCCGCGCGGAGGTCGGTTATTGTTTATTGGTCATATCTCCGGTTCTACTAAACCAGTTGCAATCAGACATACGGTAGATTTTAGGTCTAACCTAGATTTTTCTTATAGAAGAAACCGCATAAAAATCCGTTCAGTAGGTTTTGCACAAAGAGACAAACAGACAAGTATTCCAAAAAGCAGCGATAGCTTAGTGGCGTACGTAACGGACTGCTGAGACGAGGTCTCGAGTTCGATCCCCAGTCGCCCCAGGCACACACCTCTGACTTTTCGTAGTTATGTGTGCATTAATAAATGTTAATTATCGCTCGCTTAATGATGTGTGATGGAAGGATAATACATGGATGACTGCATATTTGTTGGTATTTCACGTAAATGCCGAACGGTTGCGAAATTTAACATGTGTTGTAAGTATTAGTAGTGAATAATAACGTATGTTACTCTTGCAGGCCAGGGAGTGGACGCCCAGAGGAACAACACGAAGATGTCTTACGTGTGTCCTCCGAACTTCATCAGGCTCGGCCACAGTTGCTACTACTTCAGTGAGAAGAAAGCGTCGTGGCAGAACTCCTTGTACGCTTGCCAGGTGAGTGTTATAGCATATTGTGTGCTAAAAAAGAACCCTCTTCTAAGAAAAATATTTGAGTAATAGCTTTATTAAAGATTGTTTAAGGAAATCTTATTTCTATTTGGGATAAAATTGTCTGCTATGAAAAGCACAGTTTTATTTTTTACAATAGTTGTATGTGATTAAAGGAAAAAAAATATTTTACAGAATAATTATTGTCGATATGTGATTTTGTAACGAAATTAGTTTTAAAAGGTCTGAAATATATTCCTCTTTTTTTCTACTGAAGGCAAGAAAAACGAGTAATTATTACAAAATCAACAGTAGTAGTTGCGGAATTTTTGAAAATATGTACGAAAATAACTATTCTTTACTTATTATTATAATTCCAATTTACCCAATGACACTCGCATCATAAAGACAAATCCAACGACTTGGTTCAGCCATTTAGAAGTTACGAGGGAACTCCTTTTTGACTCTTCAATGTCGTGCAAATAAAAAATACTAAATAACCGTTATGCCAGTGCCATTGCCCTCACCAAAAAAAGTTAGTACGCGACTTTATGATTTCATTTCATGAATGGAATTACCTCCTTCATTGTAATACCAATCAAAGAGACATAACTTGGTCCATTAATATTCAATAGTGGAACAACAGATGAATGTTAAGTTTTTTTAGTGTTTTAGTATTGTCTTGTGCACGATATTTGGTTGTGATTATAGACATCTCATTCTATAGATCAGACATCACATTTTTAGATTGAGTTCTAGTATCACACACTCGATTTCAAACAAATAGTTTTACACATTTTTTACTGGGCGTCGCAGATGCGCGCGCGCACCATTAAACGGTAATGCCAGCATACCATGCAGGCTGTACTAAAACCTTTGAGGCCCAAGCCAACCTCACCTGCTGTCGGTGCACAGGCTTTTCTCTCAGGGTTGAGAGGTCGGAAAAACTGACTTACCAATCAAACAACAGGCGGACCCCAGGCTCAGTAGAACTTTGGACGCAACTGGAAATCGCTATGAAGATGATGCCAACTTGCCGAACAGCGCACTCGTGATGGATTGGTGTGACTTTCAAACTTCCTACCATGTACTCATTCCTCCTTCCTAACCACTCGTGTCAGACCACTCATCCATCTCAACATTCCTATCTCGGCTTCTCATCTAAAATTTAGTAAAACTAAATTTTATTTGTAGGAAACTATGCCAGTTAGCACTTGACCTAAAAAATATCAAACGAAATGTCTTGGATCTTGTGAATCTAATTCAAATTCTGGAAAACGAAGCCAACGACCTACAAATCCGACTATTCTTAATTCCCTTTCACACGATACTTATAAAAATATAGCACTGCTAGGTCAACAGTCGGGTTTGGTTTTTGTACTTAATTATTTTATGAATGAATTTGTTTGGATTTTTCTCAACATTTTTTTTTTCAACATTTTTCTACGATATGCATATGTATATATATATATATATATATACATTTTCTTTTGTAAATATAAACATCACTACACTATAAAACAAAGTCGCTTTCTCTGTCCCTATATCCCTATGTATGCTTAAATCTTTAAAACTACGCAACCGATTTTGATGCGGTTTTTTTTAATAGATAGAGTGATTGAAGAGGAAGGTTTATATATGTATAATAACATCCATTGCACCCGTGCGAAGCCGGAGCGGGTCGCTAGTATTGTATATAACAATGCCCAGACCGATGGAGTTGGGCGGACGGAGAAAGACGGACATTCTCTGCCCGAACCCACTCATGTAGTCGTATAATATGTATATTATGATTATTTGATTGGCGAATAACTTATGCATCAATTCAAAGATCAATAGCCCCAATATCTATAATTTTTTTCCACGGCCATTAGGTAAATTCGCTCAATGAAGTATTGCATAACCAAATAAACGTCATTGACACCATATTAATTAAAATGTGTTAAAGCAATCATTCGACCTAACAATTATACTAATTCTGTAGAAGTCACTTGTCAGGTTCTAAATTCGAATTTACTGCGCGGACGCAAGCTAAAGTGGTACGTCCTTAACATTATGATATGAGCGGTGCCAACTGGATCGGATCATGCGAGATGTGACCAAGACCTTGACATTTTAATTATGCAATGGCGATTTATTTTATAGTCATTCTTTTTAATTTTATGGTATCATAAATTTGGTTAATTAAGAGTTGTTGAACTACCCTCGTTTCGAAACCGTCCCAGAAATTGAACTCTAGACCTCACAATAGCGCGCAAACAAGCAGAAAGGAGACTGAAAATCGTGGCCCATGGGTGGAAAGAGTTGAGATGTGATCTAAAAAAAATATCATATTTTTTATCTTAAAATATCCAAAATTAGTTCAATCGTGAGTCTTAAAGTGGAGAAATATGAGAAAAATTGTTTTCATGAGATTGTAAATAAATAATATTAGTAATAAATAATCAAGGACATATTACACAGCACCATCTAGACCCAAACTAAGCAAAGCCTGTCATATTGGTTCTAGAATATGGATAAACATACTTAGATACTTTGTTTTGTAAATAAATACATATTATACTTAGAAACACCCAGACCAATGCAAACTTACATATTTGCAATGAGCGGAATTCGAATCCCGGGACCTCTGACTTAGCAGTCGAATGCTCTACCGCTACGCCACAGAGGTCGTCGTCTTGTAGTATAAAAATAAAACTTCACACTAGGTCAACATGGCACGTATAATATCTCAATTATCTCAGTCTACGATGTGTTTACATGTGTAAAATTCATAATAAAATTAATTAAAAATTCAATAAGGGATCGAAAAAGTTATAAATTTCAACTTAATTTGATTGTTTACATTTTGACCTATTTTGGAAACTAAAAATAATGAAAAATCTGAGTTTCAGTTTAGTTAGGTAATATATTTTTTAATAATGCAAAAAACTAACACATTAAGCAATATTGGTAAGATTCTGATGACCATGACTTTATACTTGAAGCTGTAAGCCCCTACCATATCTTCATACCTCCCTTACTTTTACTAACACACAGCTCTCAGATCGTCAAAACTTACAAGACAATCAGTAAAGAACTGCTAAGTCTGAATATATTAATTCACACCATTTTCATTTAATTACCATTATGGCCCAAGATTGTATGGAATCATTTCCATCTACTTTATACTACGGTTAAAATAACTGAAATATGAACGATTAGCATTATACGCCTTTTTATACATATTTAGCTTAAACAAACAGTCCAAAAGTGCCTTCAAAAATATTCGTATTTATTTAAGTATTGACAGTTGGTCAACATCTAATAATAGAGGCAAATATTTGAAAAGCATTATGTATTTGGTTAACTAAATGATCTGTTACCATAAAGAATACGAAATTATTAGTTTTTAAAACAATCTATGTTAATAGATAAGCAGAATGAACTTTTAAGTTCGTACTTTATTTAATTTCGTTTTGACACAAATTTGTCACAAAATTCGGCCGGGTGGGTACCACCGCGCACGATTGCGAAAAACCCTCCATAGTAATCCAATTTCGGTTTGATTGCGTTCAGGGGTCAGCAAGTGCATAGCCGGGCAGGGGGATTGTGGTCGCAGCACTAGTGGGACCGGTGGGTGTCACGCGGTGCTGCGACGACAATCCTTTTTTTTGAAGCCGTCAAGCTGAGTGCCCCCATTGTTAACATGGTACGTGTATGTAATGGTGACCCTCTTTCCTGAGACTTTACCTTCAACTTACCATCAGGCGAGGTGAAGTCAAATTGACGTGTCCTAAATATAAAAAAAAAAGTAATAAGTATAATTTACAAATAATTATCCTAAAAGTTTAAAATTAGGCCCATCTGCGGAAATTAGTTGCCGATGGTCCTTGGAGTATTTTAGTTGGGTAATTTCTTATTTTATTCAGAAATTTGTTTTTTGGTATTGAACTCAAATAAACTTAATTTCAAAAATTTAGAACCCCTAATAACTAAACTTGATGATCGATGCCTATTAGATCCAAGCATAGCTATAAAAAAACTTCCACAATTATTTCTTGACAGGGTTAGACTGGATAGAGCACTGCGATCAGGATATCGTCACCATTCGAAATAATCTTGTAGTGGTGAACCCACCCGTCCTCTCCCTATTTTTGTGAAGAAGCAGTCTGCAACTACTATAGCTTCGACAAAATATAAGTAGGTAACTAGTAGCAGTTTAAGCGGTCCTTCTTTTTCCTACTGGTTAATTCCAGTAAAAATAATGTATATAATATGTCTATAATTTTAATTTGAAATTGTCTTAGTTCGTGGGAACCTGGTGACCTGTAATTCAGGTTTCTATTACCTAGCACAGGCGACAGCGATCCACAAACCAAACCATGACTTTTTGTATAATATTAATAGCATATTGGTTTGTGGTGGTGAGTAGTAGCAACATTAAAAAAGTAAGGTGTTGACACTGTCAATGTTCACATTGTATCACGCTGAAGTTTTATGAAACACATTGTGGAAATGATTAATTACAACGACTTAATATTTGATACTTTAAGGATAATCTAAGATAATTTACACAATTTGAGGATTCCTTGGAGAGGCACATGACAGCTGACGCAAGACCGAAAGGACATAGCAACTTGAAAAATTGGCACGATTGCCACATTAAATAAGAAATGATACCAGGTTAAAAAAGACTAAGAATTTTGAGTGTTTAAAAACTAAATTTAACTACAAACATTTTTTATAGCGGCACACCACAACACTCTGTGTGTTTGTTCAATAATAAAAAGCTCAGAGATATACCAACTACATGACGAACTTTTTTCGGTAGGTAGGTACATTAATAGCACCAAAACATTAACTTTACATGATTTATCGCATTCTTACATTTAAGATCGAGTAATAAAATGATCTATTAAGTTTTAGCAGTTGTCAGAAATAAAGTATGACTACACACAGACGCGACAATCACTACTTTGCGAAACTGAATTTTATGAAATAATTTCTTTTATGAAATGAGACATTAGTTTTCTTTAATAAATCTAGCAATCAGATGTCCCTTTTTTTTTTGGGCCATCTCCGGTTTCGAGATGGCCCCCTCGGGTTTGGGACCCACGGTGTCCCCGTCTTGCCCCGGTTTGGGGGAGGGGCGCTAGTCGCCCCAACGTCCCGGCCTGCTTCTGCTGGGGTGACAGGTGGCCTCACCCGCCACCCCCAGGCCTGCGCTCATGGAGGACGGAGGTCGTTAAGCGACCTCCGGCGCCTGAGTCGCCTGCGAGCAATCAGATGTCCCTGATAGTAGGTAGGCAATTTCAGAGACCGGTATGTTTTATTTTATACGATTTATGAGAATGTCCATACTGAAAGCCTTAGTTATTTAGAACTCTGCCGGCCCGCCGAGCCAACAACTTGCTCGCCGCGCGTCGCAGGCGACTCAGGCGCCGGAGGTCGCTTAACGACCTCCGTCCACTATGAGCGCAGGCCTGGGGGTGGCAGGTAAGGCCGCCTGTCACCCCAGCAGAAGCAGGCCGGGACGGTGGGGCGACTAGCGCCCCTCCCCCAAACCGGGGGAAGACGGGGACACCGTGGTTCCCAAACCCGAGGGGGCCATCTCGAAACAAGAGATGGCCCAGGGTCAGTCGGGGTGCGAGGGATTATGCTCTATGGGCAACCTTACACCCCGGCGTCTGTAGACCCGAGACGGCGTGCGTTTTTAGTCGGTTCAAGCCCGACATAACCGCCCCCGCTGGCCAGCGGGGGAGTATCCGAAGGGATTTCCGCAGGGAATAGAAAAAAAAAAGTTACCTGCCTTTACTGTTTTTAATTTTAAAAACGATTCACAAGCTCGCTAAAACAACACCTACCAATTGTCGATCATTCAATTGGCTAATAGTGACACAGTATGATGCAAATTCATCTTAAATGAGTTGATTATTGGAACCAATGTCTTCAATATAGCTGTTGACAGCTAAATTAGAATAAATTAAATGTCAAACAATGAGCAAATCACTCTTTGTGTCGCTGTGGAAAGTTATGTGATTTGTTACGATGTCAGTCAGCAGAAAAACACTAAAAACTACAACAAAAATAAATCGTGTTCAAAGAATTTTGCCGTTCTTAAAACATAAGATATATCTGGTTTAGTTTAGTAGGTATAGTATGTATCTTTAACATAATCATCAATCTAGCTTTTATTTTAGTTGTATCTAAGGTTGTTTATACACCAAAGCCGCCGGGAAAGACCTAAGGCTTCATTTTGGAACTTAAGTAGAATCGGAAGGTGCCAACTCGCGCGAACGACCTAGTTCCACGCGAGCCGATTGACGAATAAGTCAAGTTTGCTGGGGGCACAACTTTCTATAGCCGGGTTTGCCTGCCGGATTGCCTACGGCTTTGGTGTGTAGACATCCTGCTTCCATAATCGAGTCTGGGTTCTGCTTATTATATTATGGATAACGTCCGCGTGGATTTAGATCTTTAAGGTTTTATCTTTTTTGTCTTTTTTTATTTTATTTGTATAGGTGATATACACCAAGGAGTCAAATAATTATTGTACAAATAATCCAATAATGATATAGGATATACACAATTGGCTGCATTTATCGCACTCATATAATATCTTACAGGCAACCGTTAGATGGATCGAATAATACAGACAGAACAGAGGGTAATTTTTCTGAGCTAGTGTTTGCTTCCATACTGACTGTACAATACACACTTTTATAAATAACATACTTATATGAGGCGACATATTGATTTAACCTTTACTTTTTCATCTATTAGAACGCCAGATGGTACTCAATTTATTTTCTAATAATTCATTGGTTGTGTATATGGTAATAAGAGAAGTGTGCTATCAATTTATTGTAATGTTGTCGGGAGCTACTGATTTCGATTTCCTATGCTTGATATAGTTAATCCTTCTAATCATTTATCACTTCTTAGACTACTCCATATCTGGTGGGAGTATTCCGTCAGCCTTAAACCACGTACTCTGATTCAAGCCTCATCCATCGTACCTTTCGTCTCTATAGTTTAACCCAACTTAACATATTGTTATCCGCAATTCAACTCTTAAATTCTCTTTAATCCAGATTTTGTCCTGGCCAAAGCATAACTACAACCCTCACCCATATAAGACGGATATTATTAAATCAGGTAATGAAGACGGTAAACTGACAATACTGGATATCAGTAATGCTTTTAACACTTTTGATCACGACGTCCGACTAAACTTCATGCCTTCTCTTAACTTATCTGCAATATTAGTTGACTGATTTCGTAGTTATCTGTTAAGACACCGGTAGCGTATTTGCATTGATGATAATTTTTCGGTTTTGTGCACTATTTCTACTGATGTTCCACAGGGTATTGTTTTATATCCCCAACTTTTTACAGTTTTCATAAACGAACGAACTACTTTCTTTCTCTACACAGATAATTTACAATTATATTCCTAGGTTTTTATTAGACAATGTTTTTGAAGGTTACTACGGTATTAATATAGAAATTAAAACTGTATAATTACAAAAGTAAATATACAGTCCAACTGTGAGTACAACTATGGAAATCAAGTATATGTTTTTAATACTTACATAAATGCATATACTCAGGCTTCTTTCAGGTAAGCAGAGACAACATCCCATCAATTTTACACCAGTATGTCCCCGAGATAGATATTGCCTCACTTAGATTTCTTGGTCCCACGTAATAACAATTTAAAAAGAGAGTAAGCCTATTTACATCTACCCAAGCACGTTTCCAGATATTGTCGTCCTAGTGAAAGTTAACAGATATATTTCATTTTCATATCAGTAACATTTTGCCTGCAACTGCACCAGCGAGACAGTCATGAAGAATGTATGAAAAGAATTTAATGCACGAAATACTGCACGTTTTAGTGAGAGACATATAATTTGACGTTTTAATAATTACTACAAAAACGTCTATGATTAAGTTAAAGCTCGTTTTCTTCTTCACGCAATGCAATAAATCATTTTTAACGACACGTCGTATATTTTTAACACAGCAGGCTAATGGCAAAAACTTTCGCGACAAACTTTCGGGCGACTGACACACTTGGGTGTTACAAAATCATAATTATTTCAATATTACAAAAAAACGCCTCGTAACGGTGGTAGTGTGATAGATTGATTTCTAGATTATCATTATCACCTTTACTTTAATCCCGGTTGCATCCGCAACTTTTAATTCGGAGCCCAAGGTTCGCTTGGTTTAGGATTTGGCCAATTTGATCTATGATAAAAATACATTGTGAGAGCGATGGCCGTCCAACCTCACATCCCCGAAAGTCCCATCTGAGCCTCGTTCAGCAGTTAGCAGGCGCACCTGCTAGCAGGTGAGGTTTGCTTAGGCCTGAAGCTCTTGGTGGAGCTTTAACACCCAAATTTGATTTTCCGTTGGCATCATCAGTATCATTGAATGCTTCTTCTCTCTTAATATCACGACGTTGACTCCTTTGTCCGATATTGGTGATATGTAGCAATGGAGAGGGATTTAGGAGATGTCTTTGCCTAGTATCTAGTGGGATGAAATGGGCAGGATAATTAAAAACATTTATAAGTTACATTCATCCGGGTGTAAGGGGCTACAACAGGATCTTTCAGTATACGACAGCCTCTGTGGCGTAGCGGTAGTGCATTCAACTGCTACGACAGGGGGCGCGGGTTCGATTCCCGCTCAGTGCAAATATTTGTATGCATGAATATATCCATTTACTTTGGTCTGGGTAATTTTATGTATAAAATGTATGTATTTACAAAAAAAAAGTATATAAGTAAGTTTATCCGCATTCTAGAACCCACAACACAAGCTAGTTAAACTATGCTTACTTTGGGTCTACATAGCGCTGTGTAAAAATGTCGTGAAATATTTATTATTATTTATATACCTGCTGATGGATGGACGAGACTCTAGCGCAAGTTAAGCCTCTTATTTAAGTTAAGCCTCTTATGGCTGAAAAGTCAAATGGTAGTCGCTCCCATTGAACCTATATAAGCCCACCGAAGAGGAGCAAAAGGAGAAGGTGGACCCCTGGCTCCAAAGCGAAAGCCTCGGATGAACCGGTAACAACGCAAAGGTGATGATGATGAGGATACATACAGGTTAAACACACACCCCTTTTTTAAGCAGTAAATTGACCTGCTCACGGCAATAAGCTTATCCTCCTCTACTTATCGAAAAGTGAAAACAAATGCATCAATGGATCAAAGTGTGATGAAAAGTAAAGAAAAAATTCACCGATGGATCAGAGTGGAACAAGAAGTGGAAACAAATCCATTAATGGATCAGAGTAAACCAAAAAGTGCCAATAAATCCATTAATAGTTTTATTCAGTGGATCAGTACAACTCCATCTACCGTAGGTACACACTTCTGTATGCAAATTATAGAGATTTCATCGCAGCAGCAACAAGTAGGTAATCATAAAATGGTTCACTAGCTTTGAAAGTAATCTGCCATATTCATTGAAATACTTTTAGTGGCCAGTTCAACTACAAGTGACTAGTAGCTCTCGTCACGACCAGCCCATTATACTGTTTTATCTGTTCAGTGAATACCCACAACATTAGCTGATAGGTGCGCCGGCGCAGACTTCTGTTCGCAGAAATATTACGTCATTAGTCACCTGTCACCTTGGATCCACGCTTACGAAAGGTTCATAAGTGCGATATTTCTTTAACACTAACTTTTGACCGCGGCTTCACCCGCATAAGCGCCGTGTATTTATAAATTGTGATCTAAATGGTAATTATTCTCCCTAAAAAAAGTGTGTTTTTTTTTTCTAGGTAAATCTACCAGTACTAGATACTAGGAAATCCACCATGCACCGCTAATTTCAGATCTTGACCTATAGAGGAGACCAGACGCGCTATCTATAGGTGACAGATTTTTTGCAATTGATATAGTAGTTTCAGTTTATCCTTTACATATTTATACTATTACTTCATATATTCCTGGTGATCTGTTGCACAGATTTCTTTAACCTACATTGAATACCAGCTCCTTACAAAAGAAAAATGCACCAATAATTAGAAGCATCAGTTTCATGATCAAGCATCATTGTATTTTCTGTGCTTCTATTGTTTGTCTTCTTGTTTTTTTTTTTGTAAAGAGAAAAAAAAAAATTACAAACATACAAAAAATTAAATTTATGCCCTTTAAAATATTTGTTTGGAGTTCGACTAATCGATAAAAGTTGAGCATGCACAACCTTCATTTGTCCGATGACGTCACAGGTAAAACCAGTTGTATAGGACAAATTCGTTGTGACATACTATAGTATGTCACAACGAATTTGTCCTATAGGTACTCTGCCTCTTGTTAACACATTCTTAGGTGTGAATTATACAGAAATGGCGAACTAAGGCGAGGCAAGCTTAAGGCGAGTTTAAGGCGGGAGACGGTACGATGCGCCAATATGCAGGCTGACTTTGATCCAATAGTATGTCTCTCGCACTCCTCTAGCACAGCTCAAGCACGCCTCTAGCTCGCCTTAAGCTCGCCTTTTCTGTATAATTCACGCTTTCGGCTTGTGGTTATGAGCAATTGAAATCTGACGGAATTTGTATCAGAAGAAAATTTTAAGAGACCAAGACCAAGTTACGTAGTTAAGTTTTTTTATTTTATTTTTATTTATATTTAATTTTAAAATATATTTTTGTTATAAATTAAAATTTATAAAAAAAATACAGTTATGTAGCGTAAAGTCATTATCACATCAATATAAAAACCATTCAACTGCCACTTTTAGTTGGAAAAATAATTAATTGCATTAACATTAATATTCAATAATGTATACCATTGTCGCTTGAATCATTCTTCACACTTTACTTACACTACTTTAGTCGTAACTGTAGGTATGTATCGTGTTATGGAAAAGTAACTTAACTTCTTAAATAATTGGTCAATAGATGACTCCGGGTCTACTTTTTGTAGCTCATTGTCTCATGTGCGTTAATTTTATAAATAAACTAGCTGATCCCCGTGTCAGTTAGCGTTTTTTGGGCATATCTTCGGTTCTACTAAACCAATTGCAATCAAACATACGGCAGATTTTAAGTCTGACCAAGACCTTTCTGATAAAAAAAAATCGCATAAATATATAATCGCGTATAAATGATATATATACATACAGTCTTTGGATGCAAAAAAATAATGCACTTTCCCATTCGCAAAACCACTTGTTATAAGTTTTTGTTTATAAGTTAAACTACAAGTGACAAAGTTCTACATATTTGAAATAAGAACAACTAAACCAGCTAAACTTTTGATTTACCGCCGAAAATATTTTTGAAAATATTTAAATCTATACTCTATACAAATAAATAAAATTGAAGTGTTTGTAATATTCAAATAACAAGTTTTAAATAAATACATATGAGTGTAGGTATGATACATTTAACAAAAAAAATTTTTTTTAAACTTTTGTCTGTCTGTTTTTCTTTCAGTATGTTTGTATTAGGTAATCTCTGGAACGACTGGGCCGATTTTGATCGGAATTTCACTGACAGATAGGTAATTATAAGGCGGCAATAATATAAACAATATATTTGTATTAATTTATATTGTGAACGTACTGGAACAAAGATATTGGTGTTTCAAACAAGTAGGTAAGAATGCTTGACCGAGTTTCACAGCTGGCTTCTATGAACGTTTGTCTGTTTATGTATATTAGATAGGCTTAGTAGGAAAGACACCACCATTTTGACTATTAAAACATAGTGCATAATATATGTGCTGTGTTTTTTTTAATAATGATTCAGTCAAAATTGAGGATTTTGGGGACACCAACAAGATCTTCGGAGCCCACGACAACCTCGCCTGCACATCTCTATACGTCGCGCGCCTTGTTTAAATCCTCTTTATAACAGCTATGAAAAGTTGAGCAATGTGGCTAGTCAAGTAGTGATCTTTCGCGATACCTATTTTTTTTATTCCGTACAGTGAGTCTAGCAGTATACTTTATTGATAAAAGCTAAATATTTATTAAGCCATGTATCGCAGATTTTGGTGATATCGCTGATACACCACACTGGACATGCATAGAACACTAATTTATCCATGCCCTGCGCGATAATAAAAACTTTATCATAAATACTGTTTCTAAATTCAAAAACAACACAGTGAATTCTTAAAAAAAAACACAAGTCTCTTAATTAACGAACATTCTTAACACATAGTTCAACAAAAATATGTTCACGGAACCGATTCAAAAAAATACCACATTTATTTCGATAGTTTAATATACGGAGGCAAAGTTTTTAAATATTGGACCACCCTACTGTGTGTGGGCAGGGTATCAGGTAATGTTTACGTTATCTCAGACTAAATTATTTCAGGATGGTGAGATTGTATCTGATTGTTTGTGAGACGTCGTTTTATGGGGTTGAGTCGCAGTAGTGTTGGTGGGATCTAAAATACCAGATTGAGTAAATCTATTTTTAATTTAAAGATAAAGCGCCGATGGAAACTGTTAGGCGTAATTCTAAGTACGTGAACTAAAATTCGCTGTTTTGACATAAAGTTATACACTCTACAAACCTACTCCCTACCTACCTAACAAATACTTGTCAGCAAACCTGAGCCAGACTGTCTAACAAGAAGGCAGGCGTCTATTGTGAAAATAACACTGCAAAAGTTCCCAAATGAAACATTATCATTTAAACTTTAAGTGAGTTCGCTAAGTATCTTCGTATAATCTTACTACCAATATCCTACAAGTGACAAGTAACTGCCAAAAGTTAAACAAGTTTTGTTTTCGCGAAGTATGTCCGGTAGATAAGTGAACCTTTTCCTCAGAGACGGGCAAAGTTATAGTGCTTTTACACTATAACTTTGCTCGTCTTTTTCAAAGTTTTTGCTCTTTTTTTTAATATTTATTCAGAGCATCTTTACTAGAGGTATGGAAATGAAAAGTATTTTAAATGGGACAGAGATTGCTGAAAATAATGTGTCTGCCGTTATTATGTTTATATTTTTCTTTTTAAATATCATCATCCTCTTCGCGGTCGCATCCAAGGCTCTCAATTCGGACCCCGGGATCCGCCTGCCAGTTTTTACTCCTCCACTATTCACGATCTTGGACATTCAAGGTAGTGAGACCATTGGCACGCTTGTCATCTTCTACGATGTCAAGCCAGCGCTTTTTAGCTCAACCACTACATAGACCACAACAACACAAGTTGGCATCAAAGAAACTTGGAGTGCTCAACAGGGCGAAGCAGTACTTCACTGCGGAGCAAAGACTTCTTCTTTATAAATCGAAAGTCCGGCCCCAGATGGAGTACTGCTGTCACCTTTTTGCCGGAGCACCTACATACCAGTCAAGTTGGTATGTAGGTGCTCCGGCAAAAAGGTTCGTTCCGTTCGACTCGGTGCAAAGACGGACGCTGAGGATCGTCGACAACCCCATACTTACAAGCAGTGTAGAACCTCTTAACCTTAGGAGAGATTTCGCCTCCCTGTGCGTTTTCTACCGCCTTTATAATGGGGTGTGTTCAGAAGAATTGTATGATATGATGCCCACGGCCACATTCTATCATCGCACCGCTCGCCATAGACAGGGAATTCAGCCTCACATGTTTCGACCGGATACGGTGCGTACAGTTAGGTATGAAAGGCACTTTATTCCGCGCACCCTCAGGCTGTGGAATGATCTCCCTGCTGTGGTTTTCCCAAACGACTACAATATAGGGTTCTTCGAGAAGGGCATTAGAAGGTTTTTAAAGGGTTAGCAGCGCAAGTGCGACGCCCCTGGTGTTGCACACGTCCATAGGCCACGGTAACCGTTGCCCATCAGGTGGGCCGTGAGCTTGTCTCCAACTGAGTGGTATAACAAAAAACACTTCTACTAGGGCATTGCCAGACATTTGTTAGCCACGGCGGTGTCGTCTATAGTTATTCAGCTATGTAGCGCGGCGGCGGCGAGGCGGTGTCTGGCCCTACGTGTGCTAAGTCGCCTCGTACGACATCCACAGGAAATAATGCGGTGAGCTTTGTGCTCCACTTCACTGAAAAAACATTGATAGCAAGTGTGTTACTAAGGCAGTTCTCCGACTAGGGCAGTAGGATAGCGTGGGTAATAAAACAAAATAATCATTCGGCTGTGTTGGCGTGTGCGTATACGCACGATGATGGAGCCGCGCGATATGGTGTGACGTCATCGCGAATTCCATAACTTATTTCTGTCTTGTTGTAAAAGTGGTGTAACAATGAATAGTTTTGCTCGATCAAGGACGGGTTAAACAGATACTTGGAACGTGGATACTATTTTTATTTTAGCAAATTCAGATGTTTTGAATGCGCCTAGCAACGAAAGACGTTGAACACATTCAAAATGAAAGCATCATCTGTTTCTTTTTAATTATTTCCGAATCTGTGATATTGGATTACGTACCCATCCTGAGGTTTGATCAAGTAAGCGATCAGGGTAGAAGTTTGGCATACTTTTAACTTGCCAGATGTTCCGACCAGGTTGCTCTGGCCGTGGTTACAGGCTAACTGGCTCATTCAATCATGTTGATTATGTGAGATGAATGGATCCTGTGAAGAAATAAGCAAATTCGTGGACGTGGCAACTCAATCCTCTTCCTGCTAGAATGACAGGCAGTTCTAAACGGCGCTGTAAGCGCTGCGCTCATTGAGGCCTGAGACCATTAAGCACTTTCCGACGATCGGTGCGTCATCTGTATGACGGGAAAGGTTCAATCTTGTGCATAGGAATGTACTGTAAGAAAGCGAAATTGTCCGCAAGACCTTTTTATGAATAATTCCTTACCAAGATCGAACATCATTGTTATTTTAGAGTAGTACCCGGTTGCATCCGAACCTTTCAACTTGGAGCACTGGGTCCGCTTACTTCGTCTACTCCTTTTGGTTTGGCTTTTATGGGAGCGACTACCGTCTGTCTTCTCAAACCGAGAGAAAAACCTACGCCACGGCCTAGTTTATCAATCAGCAGTTGTACCGCCTTGCAGGTGAGCTTGTCTTGACCCCGGAGGTCCTATTGGTGCTCCGTACACCCCCATCAAAATCTACAGCAGGTATCAGAAAACTATATAATTATATCCACATCATACGCACGGAAACACGCCTAGATATGAAGGGTAAAAGGTCTTTTGATAATGGTATCTGATAACAGTAATGCCACCTATTGTACTATTGCTTATTGCTACTAATAGCTGTTTCCTTATCTGTTAGCTATTTATTAAAAATGGTGAATTCTTAGAATATAATAGTCGTGCTGTGAACGCTGCTCTAGATATTGATACCCTCATTGTAGGTATGTATCCAATAGCGGGGGATACATACCTCAATAGGTATGTATCCCCCGCTATTGTACTACGCTATCTATAGGAATACATCAATGTATTCCTATAGATAGCGTAGCTCTGAGACATATGTAGATAAAAATTCCAACTATCTAGGATGGGTCCAGTTAACTTAGTCGATAGACTATTCCTGCTAGAAAGGAAAGGGAAGGCCGGAAAGATGGTAAAATCCAGATACGAATCCAACGAATCCACTCACAATTTTTCTTCTGCTAAGTATACAAAAAAATCCTATTTCTCGTCGTCGCTCTTGGAAGACGGAAATCATTAGTGCTCTGCGTCTTTTGCTGGATAGGATATTACCAATCCTCTTCCATTCATATTCCACTCAGGGACTTAAAAACACATTCATAAAGGTTACATAATTATATGGGTTACACTATGAAAATGTTACAGAATGAAAGTGTTACACTTATAAATGTGGTATTGAATCTGTTAATCGTTACCACTTTGAATTGTGTAACAGTTATGTATATGTAACATATAGTAATCTGTTAACAGTGTTAATAAGTGTTAACCGAAATGCTACGTTGCCAAATTTACTATCCTATTATATTTATAATCAAAATTTTGAATAAAGGTATTTTGTACACCCCCAAGTACTTTAGGACGTTATTTCTGTTACACTTATGAACACATATAAAAGTTACCACTTTGAATATGGTACACTTTCGTATCTGTTACATTTATAAATGGTTTTCTTCTAAAACAGTTTCAAGAAACAGTGTTAAAACACTTTATTACGGTTACAGTTTGGGTCCCTAGTTCCACTACTTTTTATCGTACCTAACCTCGAAAAACAAGGAGGCGGTAGAATCGGCGACTGCCATCCAACAGACCACCTCATTGAGAGAAAAGATTTTGGTGACGATGATGATAAAGGTAAGCAAAAGTCCTTATAAGTATACATAAATAAGTTTCGCAGTTATAATTACTCTCCGCCGTGTGATCTGGTTTCCCTGCCCCACAAACAACAGGAAATGTCGTTAAAATTTTATCGATACGTTATGTGCCAACACTGAACCATGGTGGTTCCAGGTACAGTTTATGAGAACGAGCCAAATTGCGTCAGCTTACTTAAACGAAGATGTTAACAGGAATTGTGGTGTCCAATTACTTTAATAGTCCTGAAGGCCAATTTTTGTAATCTTAAACCATCCCATCAGGTGGGCCGTGAGCTTGTCTGCCACCCGAGTGGTATAAAAAAAAACCCCTATCGAAAAGTGATTGAATTGAGATCGAATTATGAATCGCCTGAAAATAGAAATTCTGCATTCATAAAAAGAACAATCTCGTATTGGTATGGTCTTAGTCTAATCTCAATATAATCTCAGTACTGACGATAGTATAAAAAAGTCAAACTTTACTTATAAAGAGGAAAGAGAATGGGGGTATCCGAAGGGATTTCAGCAAGAAAAAAAAAAAAAAGTACGGGTTACAATTCGTTCGCATCAAATTGTAAATTTAACCCGCACTAGCAGAATATTGATTTGCACATTCTTCAACTTTTGATCACAATTCGATATAATCACATTACAATCACTGTATGATGTTGAAAATTGCGTTACGAGAATACCTTTTATGACAGATCGAGACTAGATCAGACGACGACGATCCACAATTTAACCATATCTAATTACAAAAAAGTTACCGTCTCATAGATTGTAGAACGCAATTACCTAATTTTTAGTATCTAGAAATTAGAGACGGACTCTAGGAAGCAGACTTGGGTAATTAGAGCTAAAGTTAAAGTAATCTAGATCCCATTTAGTATTTAACCAGAGCTAATATAGAACAATTATGAGCAACCGATTTCTACTAAGCAAAGAGTATAGCGTAGTTTAAATTGATTAACTGATCTAAAAGAGCGGTAAAGAATTACGTCCATTGTGTTTTAATTGTTTTTATTCATTTTTAATCACCATCCAACCATAGCAAATTATTATTTAGTTGACTATAACGAGTTATGAACTCTTAATGCAATATTTCATACCTGTCTTTAGAAACCTTTCTATGTGATCTAATTACTGTCTAATATTCAGTTCGGTATCATCGGCTAGTCTATGTTTGTACGGGAATCGGGTTATAATATTAATATTAAGAGGTATTTAAGTAGTATCGCTTGACTTTTCTTGCAGAGCCGATGCCACCACTTTATAAACAGAACTTAACCTTATACAATATGCGTACGAGAACGCGAATTTCGCTGACAGAAGTGGAAACTTGAACAAATACATGTATTGTTTTAATCATCTTCATCCATATCTAAGTGACGTGACGATAAAAAAAAATCGCGAGTTTCATAATTTTTCTTCACCCAAAAAGTGCTCATAAATAAATATTGATTACCGGTTGACACTCGACGAATTTCGGTACGCACGGAACTGTACATTCCGTGCGTACCGAAATTCGTAGCAACGTGCCTACAGAACTGTACATTCCGTGCGTACCGAAATTCGTCGAGTGTCAACCGGTAATCGATGTTTAAATTAGACATTAAAAAGTAAATTATCGTTTTTGGAGTGAAAACTTCTGTAGGCGCGTTGAGCACTTTCCATATGAGAACTTTTTGGGTGGAGAAAAACATGAAACTCGCGGTTTTTTTTTATCGTCACGTCATTGATATGGATGATGATGATTAAAACAAACACGTAATTGTTCAAGTTTTAACTTCGGTCTGCACTCCTGGAGTGCCACTGCCTTTTTTCAATGTATGAGAAGTATTGTAGCTACTACAGGACTAATAATATATTTCTTATTATTAATACTGTGGGGTTTTCCTTTTAGCAAAGAATAATCTTCTTTTGACCGATTTGGCTAATTTTGGTCTTGAATTATTTGTGGAGGTCCAGAGAAGGTTTAAAAGGTGAATAAATATGGAAGTTGTTATCGATTGAGGCAGTACGAAGTCTGCCGGGTCCGCTAATCTTTAATATTTTTAATACGCAACTCATCAACCAAAGGTCAGAGACACGTAAACAAACAATACTGTATGCTAAACTAAACGACAGACAAGCAATTATTTCTTCATTTGATGCATAGATTACGATAAGCCGATGATTGGATCATTTGCTACTTCATTGAAAAGGTTTTTTATTTCAACTACTGTGTCTAATGTCAACGAGTAGGTATGTATTGTTACTTAGTACCAGCTCACGAGCCAGTAAGTGTATGTAGATACGATAGACGATGACGTAATCGTTCTGAAGTTTTAATGGATTATGATAATCTGTGCGTGTGTTGTTGAATATAATAATAAACTAGCATTAATAATAAATGTTAATTATCGCTCGCTTAATAATGTGCCTGGCAATAGGCTCGCCCCCTATTACATTGGGACCTGGCGACCATAACTGGCGAATCATGGGTGGGTAATACACCTCTGCCTACCCCTTCGGGGATACAGGCGTGATGTTATGTTATGTTAAGTTATGTTATGCATCGCCAAGCGGTTTCATGCATGATCCCGTGTGAATATTGAGATAAAAGCAATCAAGGATAATATAGCATTCTAAAGGTGAAAGAATTTATAAAATCGGTTCAGTACTTTTAGAGTTTATCTATTACAAATAAACAAATGTTTCCTCTTTATAACATTAGTATAGATTGCAAGGTATTGCCTGTTTCTCTACCCGTGTGCAATACTGATCCCGTTCAAGACCTGTCCTTTTACACAGCTGTGAAGCGTGACCATTGCTAGAGCATCATAAGCACAAGCTGCGTGTCACGGAGATAAATATGCTGCGATGTGCGGAATCACGCGTAAAGATCTCATAAGGAACTCCGGCATCCGCAGTACCCTCCATATCCATGACATCTCAGATTAAATTCAGGAGTGTCTCCTTCGCTGGTGCGGCCACGATTTGCGGCAGCCGCCTGACTACGTAGGTAACAAATGTCTGGCCATGGCACCTCCGCCGGGCCCCGGTAGGAGGGGGGAGACCCAAGAAGTGCAAATTTGACGTCGTAAAGGATGAAGCGTGCTAATGGTCTCACTCTCATGGATGCCCCAGATCCTGCGAAGTGGAGAAGGAAAAGCGGACCTCGGGCCCCGAAGTGTATGGTCGGATGCAATCGGGACACAAGGGAGATAAGGTTTCTAAAGCCCCATTTTTACAAGTAACAACAAATTTGCCTTCGATTTTGTAAAGCGTTTTCCCAATCGTACATCGAACTGAAAGTTTGATAACTTTGTAGAGTAGTTAAAACCGTTTTGTTTATAAAATATTAAAACTATAACTTCGGTTTTAACTACTCTATAAAGATATCAAGCTGTGCGATAGTTCGCGTTACAATACCGAAGTAAACTGATTCTCTTAGTTCAACTCCCACTCTTCTTATCGTCGCAACGTATAGTAACCAGCAAAAATCTTGACAATGTACCTACTCTAACTGCGCCGTAATCATTTTTACCCGACGGCGGTGGCGCGCCAATCAACCAATCATAGATTATGCTAGCTGACACCCGGATGTTGGACGTTGAATATCGTTTTTAGTCACATCTTCGGTTCTACTTAACCTATTTTATCTGAACATATGGTAGATTTTAAGTTTGACCAAGACCTTTCTTATAGAAAAAACCGCATCAAAATCCGTTAAATTTTTGCGCCCATCGCTAACAAACAGACAAGAATTCCAAAAGCACTATTTCAATGTTCAGAATCGTTCATTTAACAAAAGTACTCCAACGTACAGCTACAACTCATACAATTTTACATTAGTAAATAGATTAAACTAATCAGAATCACATGCTTGAAGATGAAGATGAAGACAGACTCACCGATGCGGGATAAAACCCGACCCCACCAAGCGAGGCCGCGGTGGCGGCCAAAGTCCGCCGGTTACCCTGGGGTTATACTTTCGAGAGCTTACCCGGGGTGCCCGGCAATGGACACTTGGGGAGGAGACCGTGTGGTTTTAGTCGATCCGATTCCGAAACGCCCACCCCATCGTTGGCACCGATGGGGTAAAGCCCGTTGGGGTTTCCACACGCTAAAAAAAAAGGCTTGAAAGGGCTCGTGTCATTGATTGATCACTCCTTTTTTTGCGTTTTTGGTTGGCCAGCTAGTGCACTATACTAACCTGAGAGTCGGGTACTGTACTCATGTACATAGAAATACGACGGATGTTGCATCTCACGCGGAGACAGAAGCGTCATTCGATATTATTCTGGCGGGCATTACTCATCGGCCTTCAACTGTTCAATTGTAATAAATAGCATTATTCTCAATGAAGTAATGGTACAAGTTGTGGAAAAAGGCGACAGAAATAAGACATTTTGTTTATATTATTAGTCTTTGGTAATAACGTGGACATTTCTTTCACCTGACTACGGCGAAGTCAGAAAAGGAGAGTTTTGTATCTGAACTGTATACTGTATATAATTTTTCTAGAGCACAGCACTAGAACACAAGCTAGTTAAGCTTTGCTTACATTGGGTCTAAATAACGTTGTGTTGAATCTTTTAGAATATTTATAATTATTTATAAATACATATAAATTCTATTTTTAAATACATTCTATATAAAAAAAAATATCATTAAACTCACTCATGAATCTTAACTCGAGACTAGTTCCAAATACAGATTGTATTCTATAAATAAACTTGAGTGGAGATTTTATGAATGCTCAGGTGGTTTACGTTCATAAAATCTCGACTCAAGGAATACAATCTGCAGTTAAAACTTGTTTCAAGTCGAGACTCATGACTGAGTATATTCTAGAATACAGGCTCTAAAACTCGTACTAATTGTCCCTTGAAAGATACCAAGTGAATGAGAGTGAGTGAATTATAATTTATCAAATTCAATATAATCGATAAAAATAATACAACACAATCGACTAGAACCAGTGATGGCACTTCACCCATCAGAACGAATTATTGTTACGTTTTATTGCTATTGTAATCTAGATAGAAATTCTGCCAAATATTTAAAGACTAGCTGTGCCCGGAAGCTCTGCTCGCGCTGGTGTGATTTTTATTTATTTATTTATATTTGGAAGACCAACAGCTTACTATAATTATATATATTAAACAATATACATGAAAAATAGGTCACAAAAAGCCAGTTATAGGTATTCACGCATAAATTACCTAATATAAACAGTGTCTGAGAAGAGTGTATCAGGTCCTATGGGCTGAGATAAAGTCAAGACTGAGAAACCGTCTCACCGTCTCCGGTTTCGAATCAAAAACTTCATCCATCTTTCTTATTTTCACATTTATAATAGCAGTAAGTACTATTAGTCCAATCGACAGGTTGGATAAAGTGGGGTTAGGTGGAAAAAGGTCAAATATTATGAAATTTCGGAATGTTGTTAAAGGATGGTTAATTAACATTAATAATAAATATTAATTATTATTATGGTGGTTGAATATTGAGGTCGCACAGTGTCTACGGTCCAAAACTTGAGAAACTTGACAAAATGTCATCATAATTCAGGTATAACAGAAGAACTAAGGCGGAATTCAGTATTTTTAGGCATTTTTTAGCAAACTCTAAAATTTTTGTTTTTTGTAAACCTTGCATCTCGGTACCGAATTCACATACAAACATGTTTATTTAATCAAAATTATAGGAAATTTAACGATCTACAAAAAGTATTGAAGTACTTTTGCCTTAAGGTGTAAGGGAAAAAGTTATTCGGGAAAAACCGGAGGAAGGTCGAAATTTTTGCAGTTTCCCCCCCCCCTCCTCTTTTCGCACAGGGTCCACGAGGTCCAAAACTTGAGAAAATGTTAATTAAACATCCTTTAACAACATCCCGAAGTTTCATTAAATTTTGACCTTTTTCTAGCTGAAACTACCTGTCGACTGGGCTATATGGTAAATAACGCATTAGACCCGAGACGGCGTGCGGTTTTAGTCGGTTCAAGCCCGACATAACCGCCCCCGCTGGCACGCGGGGGGGTATCCGAAGGGATTTCCGCACGAAAAAAAAAAAAAAAAAAAAAAAAAAAAAGGTACAGGCAGGCAGGCAGTGAGGCATTGAGTTTTATAATAATATATAAGCATACACCCTGTCGTTAAACACTAAATGTATTTGCAAAAATCTATGATGGATTAAGAGCACTTCATAAGCATTGATTAATTGTATAGTCACCTAAAATTATATAGAGTTTCCAACATATTACCCTTGATCTTATTTTTACTAATGTCTATTTATAGTTCGTAATTCCTAGTAAATCAAAATGTTTTGGAAAAGTCAATATCCGAATCCGATTCCGGATTTTGAATGAATAATGGAATTGCCGCGGGTTTAAATCCGATCTGATAACGTAGCAGTCCTTTTCTAATACCTAATCTGTCGTAGTAATAAGAGTTTGTGTGTAGTTAAGTAGTAAATGAATGACTATTTAAATGCAAGAACTTAAATAATTAATATAAACTTTAGTACATAAGGACTGTTTTTAATAACGTTACATAATTTTTACCTTGACTTAGTCAGTATTAATTGGAATTTAATATTAATTGTAGTTAATTGATAAATTTGACTAGACTAGACAATGTCATGTTGCCAATTATTTTCATACCAAATTAATTTGCAGTCCACTACTGGACATAGTCTTCTTTCAATGTGCGCCAAAGCACCTGATTCGCCGCCGATATGATCGAGATGATTCTTAGCTATAAATAAATTGGTGTCGGGGGTTTTGAATATTTGATTAAAAGGATATATAATTAAATTAATCAAATAAATTCTGGTTGCATCCAAAGGCTTCACTTTGAATCCCAAAGTCCGCTCTCCTGTTCCCCCTTTTCATAACTTGTAATGATTGGCTCTTATGGCAGTTAAGTTGAATTGATTTTCACCGGTGAAATCCAATAAAGATCTGCAATTTAAGGACCAAATTCTCAGGAAGTGATCAACTATATTTGTATTAATGACTCCAACAATACGTTATTTGTAATTCTTTAAGTCTCATAGAAGTGTCATATTCTTGACATTGTTCATTGGGATCAATTCAAATTGACACCGTTCACTACTTGCTCAACACCCATTGGAACATGTTTTTCAATTGATTCTTTAAGGTCATCTGTCGGAAACTTTTACATACATAAATACATATACGCCTATTTCCCTCCGGGATAGGCAGAGACAACAGACCGCCATCTGCTTTTGTCCTTTCACACTTCACGAGCTTTCTCAACTGTCATTAAACCTTTAGAGGTTCACTCGAAGCCGGCGTGCTGGAATTAATTCCAGCCCGCCGGCTTCGAGTGCTTTTGACCTGCCCTTTTTTCACGCGTCGCCTGCGACGAAATGCCAATCTCGAAACCGGAGATGGCCCAGGGTCAGCGGGGTGCGAGGGATATGCTCTATGGGCAACCTTACACCCCGGCATCTTAAGACCCGAGACGGCGTGCGGTTTTAGTCGGTTTCAGCCCTACATAACCACCCCCGCTGGCCGGCGGGGGTGGTTATGCGAAGGGATTTCCGCACGAAAAAAAAATTAAAAAAAAAAAAGATGCAGGGCTCCTATTCAATTCCCAACACTGAAGGATTTAATACATGCAGTGTACAAATAATGATACAGCGCCTGAATCAGCAATGTTTAACTTAAGTCATTCAGTTTAAAATGTTGCAACACCTTGACTCATCGCTGCAAATTGCAACTGTATTAATACTACTTATGTGCTAGCTTTGGAATTTTCTATTTACATTTTATTAGTTTACATAGTCATATACATAAGACAGTCATTGCTTCGTTGAGCACGTTAAGCCGTCGGTCCTGGTGACCATACGAACATACCAATAACCTGATCTGAATACAGAACTTCAATATCGCCAGTGGGTGACAGTCGCAGTCGCTTCATAGAAAACATCGCAGTTCGGCCGTTTCGTAGTTAAACAGAAAGCCAACAAAACCTACTTACGTTTTCGTAAGGTTGTTAAACTTTCAGATTCTCTCATAGTTTAATTCTCAATTAGATTATCGACGGCCTCTGTGGCGTAGCGGTAGCGCGCATTCGACTGCTACGTCAGGGGGCGCGGGTTCGATTCCCGCTCAGTGCAAATATTTGCATGCATGAATATGTCTATTTGCATTGGTCTGGGTGTTTCTATGTATAATAAGTATATATTTACAAAAAAAAAGTATATAAGTATGTTTATCCGCATTCTGGAACCGATAACACAAGCTAGTTAAACTATGAGTCTAGAAAGCGCTGTGTAGAATGTCGTAGAATATTTATTTATTTCTTTTTATTAAAAATTAATTGAATTAGTTTTTACAAGATTTGAAATCACACGTTTTATTAAGTTATTTTACTGAATTGAGCCCCTGTTCAAATTTTCATCATCATCTCAACGTTGTGTCCCTATTGCATCCGAAGCCTCACCTCGGAGCCCAGGGCCCACTTTCCTGCTTTTCCTTCTCCACTTCACACAAACTTGGACCTCTATGTTGGTGATATCATTGGCACGACTGTCATCCGTTACGACGTCAAACCAGAACTTCTTTTCTTTTTTAATATTAGTAACCGAAATTACTAGTATTCGCCCTAACCCCTAAGCTATGCTTGCCAGGCCAGGATTTAAACCTGGGATCTCTCGATCATAAAGCCGCCTCCTTAGCCACTAAGCTACCGATGCTTCCATCGCTTGAGTCTCCCCCTCCTGGGCCCGACAGAAGTGCCATGGCCAGACATTTATTACTCACGTAATCAGGCGACTGCCGCTAAACGTGGCCGCACCAGCGAAGGCGACACTCCTGCAATTTATATGCAATGTCACGGACATAGAACCTGCCGCGGATGCGGGAGTTCTTCACGCGATCTTTCCGCGTAACGCAATTCTATCGCAGCATATTCATCAGCTCTAGCAATAACCACGCTTCACAGCTGTGTAAAAGGACAGGCCTAATAATGGATTTATAGACCTGACCCTTCGTCTAAACCAGCATTCACAGAAGACACCAGTGATCTCATGCCACTTGGCCCATGCAGCGACGATGCGTGCCTTCACGTCGCAATCGATCGCCACCAGTCACTTGAAGTACAGGTACCAAATACGTAACCTACGTACGTACGTACGTAACCAAGTCATTGCCTATGCGGATGGGATCTGTTGAGTTCGACACCAAGTACTTTGACAGAATGCGGACTGTGCTGGAAAGAGGCTCGATTTATGATGATGACTCATATACAGTCACACCTCTTGCCCATAGGGGTGGGTACAGATTACATTGTGGAATGTGGATATTCCTTCAACACATCAAAAATCCTATAAAACCTTAGCCTTAGCCTTATAATTCGAAATATGGAACTATATCTACAAATGATTACATCTGCCATAATAATGAGCTAGCAATGACGTCAGACACACCTCCGTTTGCATAGATGCGTGTGTGCCTCCGACCCACATACTTAACATTGGTCGACATGTCGACAAATAATGTCTCTGCCATACATTTCGGACTTTTAAAGGTTCGTTTCGAAGCGATTCTACTAGTAGAATGTTTCTTGTGGTGTCTATGGTGTCACCTGTCTTCTTATTTTCGTGTTATGGTGTTGCTTTAGTAACATTGTGTTGATTAGTAATTCCTTTCAGGGTAACTGTATACGCTTCTACAACAAGCTTCCTAGTGAAATGAACAATCTACCTCTTCATAAATTTAAGAGACAAATTAAAAGTAAACTCTGCCAAAAAAGGCTACTATAAAATTCAAGACTATTTAGATGACAAAGAAGCTTGGATATGAACTGTTTGCTCTCTCTCTATGCTACTCAAATGAAATATTGTAATTAGGTTAAGTAAACATGTTTGTAAATAGGCCAAAAAAAAACAGCCCGCTGAGTTTCTTGCCTTCTTCTCAGGACAGGGCCGCGTTTCGAACCGTTGGTCCATTTGCCAAACATTCGTTTAATTTTTTTTTTGACGTTTTGTAAGTTCCGTATTAATGGTCTATACAGAATAAATGATTTTTGACTTTGACTTTGACTTTGCTACCTCCGGCTACTGATCTGCCGAGGTGGTAGTTTTGGGTGATTAGGTTTCTCCCACAGAGTAGGTAAATATAGTAGAGATGGAAAGTATCTGCGCCGCCTGAGCTGGCTATAAGGTCTGTATTTTTTTTAGGGATTTTCTTTAGAAAAGCCCTATTGCTATCGAGTTGTCGTCGACGTCGTCGTCGTCGACGTCGTCGTCGTTGCCAATTTTCTGTCACGGTTTTGGGTATGAAGGAGATGAGCTATCGAGTTGCTGTTTTCGGTAATAGATTCGTGCTGGGGTGAACCATTGCAAGATAAAAACAAACGCAAAAAATCGCAAAAAAAAAAAAAAAGAAACACTAAATCGAAAATCCCTTGTAATCGGCTGAGCTCGTCTCAGGAATTCAACTTGTTACTAGTGTGCCAGTCTGAATATCCTAAATGTTAAAAACGCACTTTTAATGTTAAAAATATGTTATTATATACTACTAGCTGTTGCCCGCGTGGAATTCTGATCCCGTTCCCGCTTCCCATGGGAACCTATTCCAGGTATAAAAAGTAGCTTATGTCCCAATTTAGACTATAATCTATACCTGTACGAAATTTCAGCCAGATCCGTACAGCCGTTCTGGCGTGATTGAGTAACAAACATCTATCCATCCATCCAAACTTTCACATTTATGATATTAGTGTGATTATTGCAATATATTTAACTATTAAAACCGCATTCCAGATTCGGTTGATGCTCTGAACATTCTTAACAAAATTATGAACCCATTAATAACCTGTTAGTATTCAAAATAGATATCAAATCAATCTAACATTAATCCTTATTATCATTTGTCTTATTCACACTCATGAAAAGTTATATCTCTTTCCCTTTCTCTCTAAGGTAAATATGGTGTTTGTTGATTCTATATTTACACACGTAGTGGTTTCGTTGTTAAGTGTTCAATAAAATTGATCATTAACTATTTACTATGTGAGGTTAATAGCCATATTACGTGGCTATTATTATCTTCCCGGTGAAGTACTAGGCTACCCCATCTCTTTCCATGGATGTCGTACAATGAGATTTGTTGTACAGCCAACAATTTTTTTTATTTCTGTACTAGCTTTTGCCCGCGGCTCCGCCCGCGTAGATGTCGGTTATCGCGACCAAACATATGTCCTTTCCCAAGGTCTAATCTACCCCTGTACCAAATTTCAGCAAAATCGGTTCAGTGGTTTTGTCGTGAAAGCGTAACAAACAAACTTACATTCGCATTTATAATAGTAGGGATTTTTAGAGGCTTTTGGTTATTTTTAGTTCATTGTTATTTAAAAGCCGCGATAGCCCAGTGGTGTACGTAACGGACTGCTAAGACGAGGTCTCGAGTTTCATCCCCAGTCGCCCCGGTCATACACCTCTGACATTTCGTAGTTATGTGTGCATTAATAAATGTTAATTATCGCTCGCTTAATAATGTGCGCGGTAGATGGCAATTTTTTGTCTCTAAGATTATTTCTCTCTCTCTCTCTAAGATTAATGATGCTAGACAGTTGTTTTTTTTATATATAAAGCTAATTATCTACTGGTCACGAACATTCAAAAACATTTTGGATAAATAGAGCAGTTTCTTGTTAAAAAAATTGCAAAGAAACACTCTTTGAAATATTTTTTTCGTTTCAATTATCTCAATATTTTTAGCGATGACATATATATTTTTTGTCACAAATATAAAGAAAATTGAATCAGCTAGTGGAATATCTACAAATTAACATCCTCAAATCCGTCATATTTTTTAAATGATTTATTTATCCGTTTGCCGCCAAACAAATCAGAACACACAAAACAAATCAGAAGGCATTAATAAATGTTTATTATCGCTCGCTTAATAATGTGCCCGGTAGATGGCAACAGACTCGCCCCCTATTACATTGGGACCTTAACATAACTGGCGAAACGTGGGTGTGTAATGCACCTCTGCCTTCCTGCCTTCCTGCCTCCCTTATGTTATCGCTAAAAATATTGAGATAATTGAAACGAAAAATTTATTTCAAAGACTGTTTCTTTGCAATTTTTTTAACAAGAAACTGCTCTATTTATCCAAAATGTTTTTGAATGTGCGTGAACAGTAGATAATTAGCTGTATATATAAAAAAAACAACTGTCTAGCATCAGTAATCTCAGAGAGAGAGAAATATTCTTAGAGACAAAAAATAAGCATAATTATGGTAGCTTACGTGCAGACAGCTCCTTAACATAACTGGCGAATTGTGGGTGTGTAATACACCCCTGCCTACCCCTTCGGGGATACAGGTCTAAAGTTATGTTATAACATAACATAACTTTAGGCCTTATGCTTATTTAGGGCTATTATATATGTTGATTATTTTCAAAACAAACTACGAGAATATAGAAAGAAAGACAGAAAACTCTTTTATTTCTATGCAACACAATTCAATGAGTAAGAAAAATTTCAAACTGACAATTCGAACAAGAGAATCGCATAAAAAAATTGTATATCTTCTTGGCTTCTAAGCTGCCCCAATTGCGTCCTAACACGCAAATAAACTCCCAAATTGATGCTGTTGTTATTTAATTTATCTGTTCTTCTCTTATTTGGTATATATATATATATTTTTTTTATTTATTTATTGAACTTTATGCACAAGTACATAGGCGGACTTAATGCCACAGGCATTCTCTACCAGTCAACCAAAGGTGGTGCAGAGAGAAACTTAGTAGGTGCATTATTGAGAGCCAAAATTATTGATGAAATACAACTACAAATATAATATATATTCCACTAATAAATTGTACACATTGTCTAGTTTCGCACCGTTTCAGTTAGGACTACTGATCATCAACTTAGCGTTGTTCCCCGATTTTCTTTCACCTTTGCCACTCACTCATCTCCTTTTTTTTTTCTTTTTTTTTATACCACACGGGTGGCATACAAGCTCACGGCCCACCTGATGGGAAGCGGTTACCGTGGCCTATGGACGTGTGCAACACCATGGGCGTCACACTCGCGCTGCCGACCCTGCAAAAACCTTCTAATTCTAATTCTTGAAGAACCCCACAGTGTAGTCGCTTGGGAAAACCACAGCAGGGAGATCATTCCACAGCCTGAGGGTGCGCGGAATAAAGTGCCTTTCATACCCTAACTGTACGCTACGTTTCCGGTCGCAACGTGTGAGGATGAATTCCCTGTCTGTGGCGAGTGGTGCGATAATAGAATGTGGCTGTGGGCATCATATCATGTAATTCTTCTGAACACACCCCATTATAAAGGCGGTAGAAAACGCACAGGGAGGCGAAATCTCTCCTAAGGTTAATTATCTTCAAGTCACGCAGAGTGTCTAGGCATTTCGCCCCTTAGCAGACATGAATCGAAATCTATTCAGGCTAGTCCAGCAAAAATTCAGACAGATAACCAGACAGCGTGTTTACAATTCACACCAACATTACTATCATTGACAATATTATATGGCACCATATGTAAATAAATTGGCTGTACGAATATTGACATTGTATTGCTTGCACAAGCGTCTGGAATTAAAATGGCCTCGTCATGTCGTAGCTTACACTAAATGAAAATATTATCTGGGCCGGCATAAATTGACAATTGTAGAAAATCCAATTGTGTGTATTCAAGGTTTGTTTGATGGAACAAGGCTGTGGCTCAGGACTATGAGTAATGATGACTGTTCCGTGAATGAATTGTGGTATCTATATAAATATCTATGACACAGTTCAAGTCCTTTATAGTGTTACAGATGAAGCTATTTATACCTTATATAGAACTACAGTAACAGGCTCATACATATAAAAGCTGCAGTTATTTACGCTCCATTGCAGAATGTTATTGTACCCAGCACCATCTAGTCCAATGAAGCTGAACTACTTCGAAACTATTGATTAAAAATTATATCACTCCGTTCCTTTGCAAATTTCAGATGATTATAAATATTAAGCGCCTTTCTTCTTAATTCGACCGCAATCCCAGTTGCACCCAAAGCTTGCAATTTACACTTTCGTTTCCAGAATTTGGTTTATTTTAGCTTTTACGGAAGCGACTACCGTCTTAACCCCGAAACCTCGAGAAGAAAACGTGTCCTAGAGGCTTGTCCATCAATAAGCAAGTGTTTTGTTTGCTTGTTACTTAATTACGCAAAAAGGGCTAAATAAATTTAACTGAAATTAGCACTATGGCTTAATACTGAATGCCGGGCGGATTTATTTTAATTAAAAAACAATATTAGTATCCAAAACTAGTATTTCCTCTAACCGCTCTAGCTGACCTAAATTGCTTGTGTTAGGACTTTGGATTGAGTTCACGGCGGTAGTGTAATGACCAGGATTCGAACCCGAGACATAGTATGAATTGCATGAATCACAGGAACGGGATCAGTATTCCATGCGGGTGGAGCGGCGCCCACAGACTAGTATTCAAGTAAATGATTCACCTCACACATGTGCTTAAACCGTTCTTCAACATGTGTCAAGCTCGAAATATCCTTTTTGCATTTTTACGTTCAGCTAATTAAAGATACGCCTAAGTACTCTTACTAATTATATCGGAAATTGAACAAAGAAAAACAAGTCTTATGTGGAACAGAACAGGTCACCATTAGTCACGAACTAGTACGTCTTAACACGATTCCTAACATCTCAGTCCTATGACGTGTTGGATTAACTAGGTATAGCCGGTACAATACAATGTTCGAGGTATGAGAGGTGGATCCAAAAGTGTTGGTTTGACGGTGTGCGTGGAGCCAGCGAAAAGTTGTGCTTTAGAGAGTTAAGAGTACAGCAGTTAATTAGTTCGTAGAAGCGTCGGTAGCTTAGTGGTTAAGGAGTCGACCCTACGATCGAGAGGTCCCGGGTTCGAATCCTGGCCATTACACTAGCGAGGTGAACCCACTCCTAACACAAGCAATTTAGCTTAGCTGGAGGGGTTAGGGGGAATATTAGTAATTTCGGTTACTTTAAAAAAAAAAAATAGGCGAGGCCGCGGTGGCGGCCAAAGTCCGCCGGCAACCCTGGGGTTATCCTTTCGAGGGCTTACCCGGGGTGCCCGGCAACGGACACTTGGGGAGGACACCGTGCGGTTTTAGTCGAGACACGACATAACCACCCCCGCTTTCCAGCGGGGGGGTATCCGAAGGGATTTCCGCACGTAAAAAAAAAAAAAAAAAAAGGGTTATTTTGTTCACCAATAGCAAAATTTGTTCAAATTGAAAAATTTTCTAAAAATAAACGACTTTTTGAGCTTCCGCTCGGACGCACCTTCGGGCAACAGCTCAGACTATTGCTACGACGATTAAGTAGTAAAATACGCATATATTAGTTATTTTATTAGATATGTTCGAAATCATTAAAATTTTATCACAACAATTTTATTTCCGAACCGAAATTCAAGTGGGTTCTCATGAGCGAGTAATATAAATTACGAGTATATCGTTCGAAAATTTGAATACAACTTAGGAGTCAATCAAATTCTATTGTATATTATTTTATATAGCCCTAGCTGCATGAGAGCCTTTTTTCAAATGGAAATTCAAATGGGTTCTTAAATTAAATATTACAAGTTACTAGCTGTGAGCTGACCCCGTCCCAACTTCGCACGGGAAAAATACGCGAAGAAAATGCAGTGAAGAAACTATAATAGCAGAGAGATATCATTTAACAGATCTAATATTTTGTACAATGCCTATAACTTAACTTAAGACGTATATGATATATCGGAGAATGTCGAATATCTGGGACGTGTCTAGGTGGCTCAGTTGGTCAGAGCATTCCCCCTGTAAGGGACTGGTCGCGGGTTCAAGTCTCGTCCTAGATGTTCTCTTTTTCCGATCTAAATCTTTAGAATAAAGTAAGCATACAAAATGCTTAAAAATGTAATTGAATTAAGGCAAGTACCTTTTTTTTCGTGTGGAAATCTCCTCGGATACCCCCCGCCGGCCAGCGGGGGCGGTTATGTCGGGCTTGAACCGACTAAAACCGCACGCCGTCTCTGGTCTTCAGACGCCGAGGTGTAAGGTTGCCCATAAAGCATATCCCTCGCACCCCAAAGCATATCCCTCGCACCCCGAAACTCAACGCAAGTACCTACAAGCTATAAGTTGACAAAATTCTATCACAATCCGATGAACGTATACCGTTCGCAGCGCATAAAATACGAACAAGCAAACATTTGTTTTATATTATACTAGCTAAAGCCCGCGGCTCCGCCCGCACGAAGGTTTGTTATCGTTTTTAGGTCATATCTCCCGTTTTACTTAACCAATTGCAAACAAACATACGGTTGATTTAAAGACTGACTATGACCTTCCAAATAGATAAAACCGCATCAAAATCCGGTCAGTATTAACAAAAAGACAAGAATTCCTAAAAAAAATGTTTTTGTTTTCAGAATCGTTCATTTAACATAACCTAAGTATATTTTTTCTAAATATCTCCAATGAACAGACGCAGCTAATTTACAATTTTAGTAATAAATATTAGTAATAAAATAAATATAATAAATAGTAAAAATATAATATAATAAATATATAATAAAATATAATAAATAGTATAAATAGTAAAATATAATAAATAAAAATAAATAGTAATAAAAAGTAATAAATATTAGTGATTTCGGTTACCAATACTCTTTTAAAAAAAAATTAAAGTAAGAAACTGTTTTTGTGAGCACAGAGGTGTTAGCACTCTACCTTTTCTTTTTCCTTTTCTTTTCTAAAAAGGGACAACCTTTTGTTCCCTGATATTTTGGTATGTTTATTTGCAACCTGAGTCGAATTTATGATATACCTAATTCTACCCGTGAAAAATTGCTACTATCATCGTAATATATGTAGCATCAAAAATACCACTTTCTTTCCAATGAAAAACATTTGAACTAACAATGATTTACCACGATTGTGTGAGCAGATTTATTTTATATAATCATTTATTAACAGATAGTTATTTGATGGCTAAAAAAAAAGTATAACCATTACACCTACGAATAAATTATTCGTAGCATTACTGTACACAACCCAAAGCCAATTCCGTCGATGAGACTTTATCTGCTCAGAAACACGACTTCGACGCAATGGGTGTGTACTTTGGGGGGTTTGCAGGATGGTGGATGTCGTCGTGGTGCTGTACTTAAGCGGAACACTTATTATGGGCAGCCTCGAAGAGTACTTGAATTTTCCAGAATTAAAGAGAGATTTTTTCATGTATCTTCATTTATTCCTTGTGAAGAGGAGAGAGCACTTCTCGCTTGACTTTCTACTTGTCGACTGAGGTGTCTAGTCAAATTACAGCGGTTTTTATACTCTTAATCCAATTAATTCGATTTTTCTAATTGGCCGATCGAACTTTCGCGGCTCGTTAGTGACACCGCGGCTTAACGACTTTTCGTGGATATACCCTAATGGTCGATCGGTCAATCTTACAATTATGTGTTTATTTTCTATTTACAATGATTTATATACCGTATTATGTATTCTAATAGGTAGTAGAAATAAGGTGACACGAAATAAGATACAATTTACACTTATAGACCGGTAAACAATGACGATTTCTTCGTCGCAAACTTATAACTATTATACACGATTATTCCTATAGTTTTTGTTAAATCAGTTTAATTATATACACTATCACTTATGTACTAACAAAATAAGCTTATATACTAGTTGTTCTGCACAATTACACCTACAGAATGAAAAACATGAAGCACATTTTAGATCCGCTTTAAATCTAGAAGCGTTCTTAGAAACACCTCACACTTTGCCAGCAAACAAGATTTTGGCACGCGCATCTTAAGCAGTAATTTATTTTTTTATTAAGTGAAGCTATGGCATAGAGTTGCAACGATGTATCGGAAATCATTAACGTCGATGATATCGAAGCAAAATTTATTGTTATTGTAAATATATCGATATTCCCGAGAATATAGCTAATAAACATGATGGGATTTTAATAATTTTATGCACAGGAGCATTATTTTATTTGACAATGAGTTTTAATCGCAGTTGTAACGTGAGTAGCCAGTGGATTTCAATTGATAAGCATAGAAAAAAGAACTGGTGTAATCAGAATAAGGGAGCTGGGCATAGATTTTCACAATTTACACCCGCGTTTTGGTTTTTTAATTACTTTTTCAAGGTGAAAACATTGACAGGTCTAACGTGTGTAACAATCTTTCTTGCTATAAAGCTTTATATTTTTAATTAATAACTTGACTTCAAAGGAAGGGCTGGTTGGACGTCGTTAGGGATGATATGCGTGCCAATGATCTCACTACCATGGATGCCCAAGATCGTGTGAAGGAAAAGCAGGAAAGCGCACCGTGGGCTCGGATGCAATCGGGACACAACGCCGAGTGAAATGAACAATCTATTCATTTAAAAGTAAGAATGACGATGTATGGGGGCTCTACCAAGATCTTCGGGGCTTAAGCCTACATGACCCGCTAGCCGATCCACCAACTGATTAACGGAAGAGGCTCTGGCACAGAAGTTCCTCTCAGGATTGAGGGGCAATCTGACCCCTCCTCGCTCCCATGAAAGTCAAGATAAGCCGAATCAACGGAAATAGTGGGAGAACGGACTATAGGCTCCAAAGCACAAGCTTTGAATGTAACCTAGACTAACGCTGTGATGATGATGATGAACGGCGGTCTTAATTATTCACATCGATAATCTATATGAAAATGGTCGATATTATCGATCTGATAGGTGCCTATATAAATATCGATACTTTTATCGATATTCGATTAAAAAATGTCATCCCCACTACGGCGCAACTGGCAGACGCGCCTGCGCCACCCGCTCAGATTTATCTTGTTGCAAATATATAATAGCCTCTTAGTGTGAACTGATTTCAGAGAACTAATATTAGAGTATGATTGGTATGTTTCCTTCAAATAACGATTGCATAATCCTGTCTATTAATACAACTGTACATTTCTGTTTGTATGAATATTTGTGATAAGAACGTTGTGGTATGATAGAAGAAATGCTACGATTGCCGATGCCGATTGAATGCCGACTGCTACGACAGGGGGCGCGGGTTCGATTCCCGCTCAGTGCAAATATTTGTATGCATGAATATGTCTATTTGCATTGGTCTGGGTGTTTCTATGTATAAAATGTATGTATTTACAAAAAAAAAGTATATAAGTATGTTTATCCGCGTTCTAGAACCCATAACAAAAGCTAGTTAAACTATGCTTACTTTGGGTCTAGAAAGCGCCTGTGTAAAATATCGTAGAATATTTAAAAAAAAACCCACCAACACTACTATAATCCTGTACCTACACCAGTAAACTGTCTTGGAACCCACATCGAACTTAACCAGGAGTCCATTGGAGGTGTTAGAAATATAATAAATCCACCTCCCTCTTTTGTAAGTAGAAGACAATAGAGACGTTGGTATAAGATGTTGTATACGAAGTTGAGGAAGGAATGGTTAAATGGTCCGGATGCGTAAAGAGGATGAACGAAATAGATTTAAGTGGTGAGGGTGAAAGGGCAACCCAGTAAAAGTCCACATAGGCGTACGTAATATCAATCAGATCAAAGGTATTTTGAATGAAAAGTCAGGTCAAGAGTTCCTTTTTTTTTCGTGCGGAAATCCCTTCGGATACCTCCCCGCCGGCCAGCGGATTAAGTCGGGCTTGAACCGAGGTCAAGAGTACCTGTAGTCTTAGATTCGGCAGTGTTGTAAATGTCCATAGGTCGCGGTAACCACTTCCCATTAGGTGGCCCATGTCTGCCACGTGAGTGGTATGAAAAAATACCATGGTATTTTTTTGGAAAATTTGCGTATTCATACATATGAATACGCCTTTTTTCCTCCAGACAACAACCGCCATCTGTTTTTGTCCTTACGCATTCCACAAGGTTCCGCTCTTCTACTGTCTCTTGTTTTACTTATCTTAGCCTTAACGAAAGTGACGGGCATTTGTCCCCCCAACCTGGAGATGAAATCAGAGCCTCGTCCGTTAACATCTCGGTTTAGGCTCCAAACACCTTGATGCTGCTTCTTATACATCTTTCATAGTAACATACTTTTCTAACATCGTTCACTAACAACAAAACAAAATCCGTGCAGTCACTTATTAGTGCCGATAAAGCGCTTTAAATAAAGAGTAGAAAATAATAGTCGAGCGGTAGGTTGGGCACTAAACTAATACATCATCGCGTACGGTAGCTTTATGTGGTAATTAATTTGTGGTTAAATATAGCGTTCGGTTAGCCGCTGATTTATTTTAATAATAGTACATTCACCTTGTGTTTTACGTTTATAGATTTTGACTTTATATAGTATGTATATAAGCGGCGATAGCCTAGTGGTGTACGTAACGGACTGCCGAGACAAGGTCTCGAGTTCGATCCCCAGTCGCCCCGGGCACACACCTCTGACTTTTCGTAGTTATGTGTGTATTAAAAATGTTGATAATCGCTCGCTTAGTACTGTGCCCGGTAGATGGCAATAGGCTCGCCCCCTATTACATTGGGACCTAAACATAACTGGTGAATCGTGGGTGTGTAATAGACCTCTGCCTACCCTTCGGGGATACAGGCGTGAAGTTATGTGATGTGTGTGTATAAAGTCAAAAAGTATAAATCAATTTGCCGGCAAATTTCGTTCCAACCTCATAAAGCGCCATTTAGCTTAGTAAAAATAGAATTCCCTCTAGTAGTAGAATTAATTGGTCACAGTCACGGTCGCGAAGGAGATGGCGGAGCGCGCCCGGGAGAGGTTCAGAACTCTCCCGGCCCGCCGAGCCCGCAACATGCTCGCCGCGCGTCGCAGGCGACTCAGGCGCCGGAGGTCGCTTAACGACCTCCGTCCTCCATGAGCGCAGGCCTGGGGGTGGCAGGTGAGGCCGCCTGTCACCCCAGCAGAAGCGGGTCGGGACGGTGGGGCGACTAGCGCCCCTCCCCCAAACCGGGGCAAAACGGGGACACCGTGGTTCCCAAACCCGAGGGGGCCAACTCGAAACCGGAGATGGCCCAGGGTCACTCGGGGTGCGAGGGATATGCTCTATGGGCAACCTTACACCTTTGAGTCGGTTCAAGCCCTACATAACCGCCCCCGCTGGCCGGCGGGGGGTATCCGAGGGGATTTCCGCACGAAAAAAAAAAAAAAAAAAAGGTACAAATCCCGTTCTGGATATTAACTTTTGCCGATTTGAAATATTCATCAATTCAAACAATCCAATTCAATGTAATATGAATTAGGTTATTTATTATGTTAAGTGAGGTTATATTTCACTTGTAAACGCTTCAATAAATCAATTAAGCTTTAGTCAGTTGTTTAGTCATTAGTTGACTGTCAAGTGCGATGCGATTTAATGACGCGAAGAATGATACGTCATCATTAACTGACTTTTAAATTCGGAATGACGGATGCTGGTAATGAAATTGGCCTTATAATTAAATTATTATCAAACATGTGTGATAAATGAATGTAGATGTGTGTTTTTCTCGCGTTTTCGGGGTTTCCCTCCAAGGTAACGATGAAATTTATTTTCTTTCTTCAGTAGGTGTACTTTATTAAGGAGTTGTACAGGGTAACATGGTATACAGGGATCTATCAACACCTTTAAGGCCCAAGCAAACCTCACCTACTAGTCGGTGCACCTACTAAACAACGTTCGAACCTCTGGCGAAGGCTTTCCTCTCAAGGAGGTCATACTTATCAGATACTGTAAGCGGACCCCGGGCTTCACAGTGCAAATTTTGGCCGCAACTGGAAAGTCGCTAGGAGGATGACGTAATAAACGAGTTAGTTATTTAAAAATAAGTTAACCCTTAAATCAAGATGGCGAATACCGCAATGTGGTGCGAATCCCGAAAAGATGTAGACTCCGAAGGAAAATTACTAGATACTTACAATTTTTTCGATGTTAAATTCTAATTTGATTGGGATACTATTAAACCTACATGCACCCTTCTTGCACTCAAAGCAAAACAAATACTTCACGTGAATAACGAAAACATTCACTGATTACTGTCTAACTATCCCCTTTGATCAAACATAAATATTGCTAGATATTTAGGAATGCAATGAGCTCTGAGAAATTGATTTTGTTTCCATGTGAGTGATCAAGAGTTACAAGTTATAAGAGAGAGCGAATTTAACATTTTTGTTTCATTAGGTAATACATTCATAATACTCTTTTCATTTGTATTTTTGTATGTAGAATACGCCAATATAACTTCACTTTAACTGATGGTAAATAGGAGCCACAGAAATGAGGGTCACTATTTCAAATACAAATAATGCTACAATGATGGTCCTCAGTTTGGCGGCATCATCAGATGCTTTTTCACGCCCCGCTTAAAGGATCCGCGACTGTAGCAAGAAGGAAACACGTGTGTTGGTTAAGAATTCCCAGTCTTTATGGTGCGGCAAAGAAAAGAGGTGCTGAGCGGTTTGGTCCATAAAAAGTGCAACAAACTATAAAAAGCGTATAAAAATCGCTATTCGTATTACCGCTAATCTCTTACCTGTTACACCAACAATCATTACACAATTACGACCGATGGTTTCGACCGTGATCTTGATCCCGTTCCTATTCGATTACACTGTCAATGGCGATCACATGTCCGATCCGAGCAATCGATTCTTATTGCTTATTTATCGGAGCATTGTTTGTGTTGTATTGTTCGATCAACAATGACAGTTTATTGATGTTCGAAATATCTCTCACTATTCCTTCATTGATGCCTGTAGTGTTGGAATGTGAGGGCTTATTATTTGATCCTTTATTAATAAGCTAGCTTTTGCTTATAGCGTTGCTAGTGTTAATGTACGACCGTCCATACATTATTTTTCTGTCCCTATGAAACAGTACTTTTTCTGGATGAAAGGGAGGTGTATTATATAACATATAACATAACATAAACTCACGCCTATATCCCCGAAGGGGTAGGCAGAGGTGCTAGCACCCACATTTCGCCAGTTTATGTTTAGGTCCCAATGTAATAGGTGCGAGCCTATTGCCAGTAACCGGGCACTTATAAACCTGCGATAAATACACACATAACTTCGAAAAGTATCGAAAAGTCATTGGTGTGTGCCATGGTAAAACCTGGGATCGAACCCGAGACCTCGTCTCAGCAGTCCATTACCCATACCACTAGGCTACCGCGGTGTATTATATCTGTTTCTTTATTCCACTTTTGCATTCAAAATGTAAGTTAGGGTACCTATAATGATTTGAGGGTTATTTCGAACCTTTTTTGAGACCTTAAGTTCCGATAATCTAGTCTAATCACAGAACTTCGTTATCGCAAGTGGATTGTGGAGATCAGTTGCTTCAAAAGAGGCGGCAGAAAAGGTTCGAGAGTGGTCTAGCACTCTCCCGTGAAGAAGGCACTGGGCGGCGGAGATTGCAGTTCGATTCCGTTCTCCAAGAGCGCGGGCCTGGTGTACCAGTGTGTACCACGGGTAAGTGGTGGTAAATCACTGAACTATACGTCTAGCAATATTCATTAATTTATCAACCGCTTGTACTGAGACCACTGCTCAATACTGATATAGACAATGTTTCTTCACCATCAACAATAAAAACTATTACTTTATTACTATCATTATAAAGTTCAATATTGTTTTCTCTTACAATTTAAATGCAGTTTTGTTTAAGGTTGTAATTTCAGATTATAAGACCATCTTGCCTGAGTGACATTCGCTGGTATAATCGTATACTTATAGCCTATTGTGATAATATTTGATAGACAGTCGTAGTTGTCATGTCAAATGGGAACACTTATGGTATTAGGCCGGCATGAATATTTATGAATTATGAAGGACCTTGTTAAATGGTCGTGTCAGGCCAACAGTTTTTTTTTTAAAGTATATTAGTAACCGAAATTACTAATATTCCCCCTAACCCCTCCAGCTAAGCTTAATTGCTTGTGTTAGGAGTGGGTTCAACTCGGTAGTGTAATGGCCAGGATTCGAAGCCGGGGCCTCTCGAAGCTACCGACGCTTAAAAAGATTTAGATTGAACTAGATACCACAGGCCACCCATACCTGCGTGTTCCTAATATATTGCAGCGCACGAACATTCCACGCCTGCGTTCTTCATCATTCATCATCATCAACCTATTCTAGTCCACTGCTGGACATAGGTCTCCCCTAATGAGCGCCATAGCGGCCTGTCTTCAGCTTGCCGCATCCAGCATCTTTTTTTTGTTTTTGTTTTCGTGCGGAAATCCCTTCGGATACCCCCCCGCTGACTAGCGGGGGCGGTTATGTCGGGCTTGAACCGACTAAAACCGTCTTTGCGTTCTTACTTCAGTCTAATAAAAAAATCTATTATAATTGAATTAAATTCTCAATGTATAAAGTACAACCACTATAATAGCTTTACACGCAAATTTCGAATATAATAACTAATATTTGTTCAGTCAACGACAAAAGTTGATTAACAGTAAAATATCTACAAACTTTTTTTATATAGGAATACATGTACCATTAATATTTGTATAAGTAATTTTATAATTTCCAGAAGACAAAAAAAAACCTGTTTTGTTTATTATTTTATGAAAGGTTTCATAGCTAATGTGATTAATAAATTAGAATCTGTTAAGCTACTTTTGTCGTTGACTGTACTGTAGCGTCCGGGGGTTGGACGCCACAATACCTCGTGTTGATAATAAGATAAACACAAGAGGAAGATTTTATATGGGCATTTATTATATCAACAAAGCTTCCTATATCGGGTTTAGGGAGGTTTTTACGCGTATATATTTATGTTTATGCGAACTAGGAAATCGCGAACTCCGCTCAAGGACTGAGCCTAAATTTAATACACTTATATCTTCTCTTCGGCCGGCGGACCCGGGCGGCGCGTCTAGTCGCCCGCTGTCAGCCGCACCGCCGAATGCCACACAGCAATTGTTTTTTCTTCCCTAAGCTAAATTTGATTTACAAAGTATTTATTTTTAAACTCTGACACATGATGGCCAGGTAATCGAACCGTGGTGTGGAACGAGGTTCGGACACCACATCAGCTACGCCCTTATGGTCATACATGTGACAGCCTGAACCCTAGGCATACTAAACGAGAGCAGATAAAAAAAAACATTAAATCGCCTGTCTCTTACAATGAGAAAAACGACGCAGTCTTTACAATTTATAACCATTAAACTGTAACAAATATTGAAAAATCCGAATACAAAGATTGCTTCATTCTTGGCCTGGCAAAACTCTCAAAAAGCAACAAGCCACAGCGCGACTATCTAAATAAATTATTTTGGTGTCTCTTGACGACACATTTTAATGTTTGCCCTGATGGGACTTAGTAACACAGTACTTTTAAGACCTACCTAACTAAAAACGAAAGATGACATCAAGTGAACTATGTCGCCTACACAATACTAAATTATTTTTAAATCAACATTAAAGAGAAAGAACTCACTCTATAAAGAAGATTCTGATCGAAAACTAACTTTAAATCATCGTCGGCGCTTATGTCCAGAACGATTTGACTCTCTTACAAAGTTTAGATCATAACTCTCAACATTGTACAAAAAAATAATTGCCTAACTCCTACGCTAGAACATCACGAACATAACAAACAAAACAAATCTATTTATCTTCAGCAGCGCAGCAATATGGAATAAACAGAGAACACATATTAATAATAAAATATTACACATAACACGTTATTTACTACGTGAATTATAATTCTACTAAGACTTATAGTCCTTATTGGCCCTATTGACCCGCAGGCAACTGTCAATGCTCTTGAAACATTCTGGAACAAGCCACCATCATAGCCATCTTCTCGTTGAGCACATAATATCACATAAAAGCACAAAAGCAAAATAAACACAACGATACTGATAAATGCGTCGCTCCAATTGTCGCACGACGTTTTTCTTCAAACGGTACGGGATCGATCCATCCACTGCCAACTGCAGAATGTTGGCGTTTCCGACTTCTGCGGAAACTAGCGCTTCACCAGCTGTAGCAACCACCAGCTCCTGTGGAAATCAGCGCTTCCACCAGTTGTAGCTGTAGCAACCACCAGCTGTATGGGAACCGGCATTCCTCCACCAGTTGTATGGAAACCGGCGTTCCTCCACCAGTTGTAGCGTCCGGGGGTTGGACGCCACAATACCTCGTGTTGATAATAAGATAAACACAAGAGGAAGATTTTATATGGGCATTTATTATATCAACAAAGCTTCCTATATCGGGTTTAGGGAGGTTTTTAAGCGTATATATTTATGTTTATGTGAACTAGGGAATCGCGAACTCCGCTCAAGGACTGAGCCTAAATTTAATACACTTATATCTTCTCTTCGGCCGGCGGACCCGGGCGGCGCGTCTAGTCGCCCGCTGTCAGCCGAATGCACAGCCGAATGCAGCTCCACACAGCAATTGTTTTTTCTTCCCTAAGCTAAATTTGATTTACAAAGTATTTATTTTTAAACTCTGACACATGATGGCCAGGTAATCGAACCGTGGTGTGGAACGAGGTTCGGACACCACAGTACCTACAACAAAAGTAAATATAAAAATTTATGGGCCTCACGGTAAAATGGACTGCTTGTCTTAAGCGGGATAGCTGCTTACAAACTCGGATACTCCTTTGCAACCACAAATCTGATTTCAACCAAATTTGGCATGGTCATAACGACAATCTAGGGGCATGTTTTGAGACCATAAAATTAAAAATCGGACATACCATTGAGGAATTATCACCGAAAAACAAATTTACCATTGAAACTAATGGAAAAAGTTCGCGCGCGCAAAAATTGAATTTTTCAGATTAAAAAAAAAAACTAAATGCTCGCTCAGCTCAATTTTCTTGCGATCGGCTAACTGCATCGAATCCCTAGTATTATTTATTGGTTAAAAAAACTGTCTAAGGAGGGTGTTTGGCCCCCTCCCCTATATCTTCAGGGCCCAAGTAACCTCATCTGCATTCTGCACTTGCCGATTTATGGACGAGGCTCTGGCGCAGACTTAACTATCGAGGTTAGACAGCAGTCGCTCCCGCAAAAGTCAAGAAAGCTAAATAATGGTAAAGACTCCCTGTACCAAATTAGAGTCAGATCTGTTCAACCGTTTTTCGTGAATTAGTAACAAATATCCATACATCCATGATTGCAGCGCCACCTTCCGGGTCCAATGGTAAATATAAGATAACTATAAGAAGCTTTCAAATTGAATTTTATGCTTCTCACTTTGAAAATGACGGAATTTCATACACCCGATTCCTTTTTTTTTTAAATATATTTAGGACACGTCAATTTGACTTCACCTCGCCTAATGGTAAGCTGAAGATAAAGTCCAAGAAAGAGAGTCACCATTACATACACATACCATGTTAACAATTGTGGCACTCAGCTTGGCGGCCTCATCAGAAGAGGATTGTCGTCGCAGCCCCGCGCCCGCGTGACATCCACCGGTCCCACCAGTGCTGCGACCACAATCCCCCTGCCCGGCTATGCACTTGCTGACCCCTGAACGCAATCAAACCGAAATTTGATTACTATGGAGGGTTTTTTCACAATCGTGCACGGTGGTACCTACCCGGCCAAATTTTGTGACAAATTTGTGTCATCAAATTTCTACCACCAGTAATATCCTTATTTTACCCCCTTAGTAGCAAAATATTGAAAAACTCTGATACAGAAGCAGCTATATGACATTTCGTGCTGCCCATATAACCGTTCATCGCCATTTTTACCCCCTTAGTAGTGAATTTTAGTTAGTAGTTCTGAAAGGAAGTACTTGTATGAAATTTCCTGCTTCCATCTTTAAAGGTGACCAACTTCCAATATAAACTTTCCACCCCTATTTCACCATCGTGGGGTAATTTTGAAAACGATACACATGTTCATTCATTAGTAACCTAACCTAAATCAAACGTTCTTCCCTTGTTTTGCCACCATAGAAGTGAAATTTTCAAAAATCCTTTCTTAGTGGATGCCTACAACATAAAAGGCATCTACTGCAGAAATTTCAAGTTTGTAGGTCCAGCTGTTTAGGCTCTGCGTTGATGAATAAATCAGTCTGTCAGTCAGTCGGAACAAGTAATTATATATGTACCTATAGATTATTTAATGATGTTGTGATGTATGATAATGGTTCACCGCGGTAGCCTAGTGGTATGGGTAATGGACTGCTGAGACGAAGTCTCGGGTTCGATCCCAGGTTTTATCATGGCACACACCAATGACTTTTCGATGCTTTTCGAAGTTATGTGTGTATTTATCGCAGGTTTATAAGTGCCCGGTTATGGCAATAGGCTCGCCACCTATTACATTGGGACCTAAACATAAACTGGCGAAATGTGGGTGCTAGCACCTCTGCCTACCCCTTCGGGGATAAAGGCGTGAGTTTATGTTATGTTATGAGTTTGTGTTAGGATAATGGTATAACACTAAAACACCCATGCTTGTCACGACATCACTTGAACAATCAAATACCACACACTATGGTGACCATGACAATAATTATCATCTTATTAACATATCTGTGTCTCGTATATTAGAAAAATGAGGTCACCCCAGTCAATTGGAGCTAAGATGTCGCAAATTGTGTGACAGAATTGACTCATTCAAAATCAAGACATTGTCAATTGTCAAATCTATGTATACTATTATAAAACTGTAAATTAGTTGTGTCTGTACATTCTATATATAAAAAATAATACTTGGGCTTTGTTCGATAAACGATTCTGAAAACAAAAAGATTTTTTTTGGAATTCTTATCTGTTTGTCTGTTTATCTGTTTGTTATCGAAGGACGCTACTGAACGGATTTTGATACGGTTTTTTCTATAAGAAGGGTCTCAGTCAGACTAAAAATCTGCCCTATGTTTAATTGCAATTGGTTAATGTTATATGTGCATTAATAAATGTTAATTATCGCTCGCTTAATAATGTTCCCGGTAGATGGCAATAGGCTCGTCCCCTATTACATTGGGACCTTTAACATAACTGGCGAATCGTGGGTGTGTAATACACCTCTGCCTACCCCTTCGGGGATACATGCGTGAAGTTATGTGTGTGTGTGTGTGTGCAATTGGTTAAACCAGAGATATGTCCAAAAAAAGATAACCAACCTCCGCGCGGGCCGAGCCGCGGGCATAAGCTAGTTATCAAATATAGTTAGACGCAAATTGCGAGCGGAGAGATTAGCGGATTATCTATTTCTTTCTAATTCAACATCAATTTTTAGTTAATGACTCCTATGTAAATAAATATGCTTCTAGACTGGATATTTAGGATCGCGAAAGACCACTACTTGACCTGCAACAACGTGTGTTTTTTTGGAGGCTTATTTTTGCTATAAGGATGACATTAAAAAAGGCACGCTTAGATAGGTGACAAAATTCATTAACTCATTTTAGCTAGTTTCTAAGTCCCATTCCAAATTCGAAATTCAAAATTCATTCCCGCGTCACCCAGGAACCGTGACATAACTTTTGTTCAAAGAGCTTGTTTATGTGGAAACTGTGGGGGTTACCACAAATAAAAAAAAGTGAATTTTTTTACTTTTTTTATGTATGTTAGGCTCACGTTTGACCTCTATCTCACCTGATCGTAAGTGACGATATGGTCTACGATGAATCACGATTGCCTAGAAGTAACCTATTCACTCGAGACTTGAAGATTCCGAGGTTATAGCTTTCCGGAAACACAGACTCAGGCCGGCAATTCCACTCCTTAGCTGTACGCATAATAAATGTGTGGCTGAAACGTTTCGTGCGTATGAGTGGAATATCCACCATGTAGCGGTGGCGCGTCGCTGTGCATCTGGTCGTTCGTTGGTGGAAAGGGCTTGGAGGTATCAAGTTGTGCAATTCCAGCGCACACTCTCCGAAATGCATCCGGTAAAATACCGATAGGCCTGCAACTTTGCGTCGATGTTCAAGGCTCTGAAGCCTTTTCTCGACGAGTCATTAAAAGTCATTGGTTTTGGTTTTAGGCAATGACATAATTCTTCATCATAGCATGGAGTGTAATAACGTGCCCAGTAGACAACTGTGGTCTCCTCTTACATGAGAACAAAAATTATAACTAAAAATCTACACATCTCTTACAGAATATGCAGCATCCTTTATCACTGATATGAGTAATGTATCACCAACTTCCGCACCTTTTCATTCAAGCCATGAAACAAGTCAAAACAAACAATCTTGGACCACACACTAACCTACATCACGCTACCAACATAGGCGCCAGCTGACGCTATCACACAAAACAGCAAATAGGGCCATAACATTAAGTAGGTCATACATACACCAAACCAATTGTACAAGGTGATCCTATAGGAATACACAACCAATTGAAGGAATTAGGCGATGACATATACGATCGTCTTAATTATAATCGACGTTGGGTAGTTGAAAACTTGATTTAAACAAAGGGTCGTACATGATTGATTGCGCTCGAGTAGCCAATTTATTGAACAATATTAAGCGTGTGACATGCTTAAGATCTCTCACTTATGAGGATCAATTGGTTTGGTGACGGATTCAGGGCTTGAGATCACTGTCTTGTGTGAGGATAGATTTACATACTGTAAGTACTTTGGTTATTATGTTGATGAGCTATTTGCACTTGAAACTTAATTGACGTTTGACGGTCTCTGTGGCGTAGCGGTAGTGCATTCGACTGCTACGACAGGGGCGCGGGTTCGATTCCCGCTCAGTGCAAATATTTGTATGCATGAATATGTCTATTTGCATTGGTCTGGGTGTTTCTATGTATAATATGTATGTATTTACAACAAAAAAAAAGTATATAAGAATGTTTATCCGCATTCTGGAACCCATAACACAAGCTAGTTAAACTATGCTTACTTTGGGTCTGACATACCTTGCCTGGATTGGTTGTGTACTTTCTTCTTCATTTCTTATTATAGCTTGTAAGTTAGTAATGAGTTGGTCGCTGTTACCGGTGCACGCTATGGCTGTTTTCCTTTCGTAAATTTCCTATTATTCTTTATAGCTGCCATCAGCAAAAAGATTAATGTAAATATGAGGAAAGATAAGAAAATAAAAAGGCAAGAAATATTGAAAAAACACATTGAGAAAACAGGCGGAATTAAAAAGGCATTAAAAGAATTAAACATAAAAAAAGATTGGATGCTACAAGCTAAGAATCAAGACGGAAAGTATACAAACAAAAGACATGAGATAATAAAAGTAGCTACAGACTATTACCAAAACCTATACCAAAGCAAGAAACCCAAATTAAGTACTAGCCAAAGTATCGAAACAGATAATGAGCTAGTACCAAAAATACTACTGCAAAAAACAATAAGAGCAATCAATACCCAAAAAAGAGGTAAGACACCTGGAACCGATCAGATAACTAACGAAATACTAATAGCGATCGCACCGGTGATTGCTCCCATATTAACGGACTTATTCAATGACATTATAGAGACTGAAAGTATCCCGGCCGATTGGACCACATACACAATAATACTGTTGCATAAAAAGGGAGATAAAGGGGAAATAGGTAATTATAGACCAATCAGTCTGATGTCCAATATTTATAAAGTTTTTTCAAAAATAATACTGTCTCGAATCACACCAACACTTGACTTCAATCAACCAAAAGAGCAAGCTGGATTCCGAAACAAATATTCAACCGTAGATCATATACATGTATTGAGGCAAGTTCTACAAAAATACAAAGAATACAATAAAATCTATTATCTAGGATTTGTTGATTACACTAAGGCTTTTGACTCATTGGAACATGATTCTATCTGGGAAGCACTACATATGCAGGGAATAGAAAGAAAATATATACAAATACTTAAAAATATTTACTCAAACAGCAAAGCACAAATCAGGCTGGAAACAACAGGAGAGGAGTTTCCCATTGAGAGAGGTGTCCGGCAAGGTGACCCCGTCTCACCCAAACTGTTTTCAGCAACCCTGGAGATGATATTTAGAAATCTGGATTGGGACAAAAATGGCCTCAATATAAACGGTGAAACTTTAAGCCACCTGCGTTTTGCAGATGACCTAATCCTATTTTCTGAGTGCCCGAAAATACTAGAGCAAATGTTACAACAATTATCTGATGAAAGTGCGAAGGCAGGACTGTCAATGAACACAAATAAAACCAAAATTATGACTAACGGTTCACAAACCTATAACATCAGAGTTAACATGGAGGAAATAAATTATGTAGATGAATACCTATATCTCGGACAGTTAATAGCACCAAGTGATACTATGCAAAAGGAAATCGATAGAAGGATAGCCAATACTTGGAAAAGATATTGGTCTCTAAGTGAAATTATGAAAAATCAAGACATGCCAATAAAAGAGAAAAGAAAAGTATACAACATGTGCATTTTGCCATGTTTAACCTATGGATGCCAAACATGGGCATTAACGGAAAAACAAACAAAGAAAATAAATGTATGCCAAAACGGAATAGAGAGAAGTGTAATTGGAGTTAAAAGACGAGATAAGGTAAGATTAGAAAATATTAAAAAAATAACTAAATTTAAAGATGCAGGTAAAATATGTAAAACACTAAAATGGCAATGGGCAGGACATATGTTAAGAGAGAGGAATGGAAAATGGACAAAAATAATACAAGAATGGTACCCCAGAGATGGGAAAAGGATAAAAGGGCGACAACCAAAACGCTGGGAAGATGATTTAAAGAGAACTGCTGGTCCAAAATGGATGAGAATTGCGAGAGACAGGGATAAGTGGAAATCTTTAGAGGAGGCCTATGTCGAAGGACAAGCTGGGGAAAAAGTACCGATGTAAAGTAATAGTTAAGAATTATATATATACTACATATTGACGGCCTCTGTGGCGTAGCGGTAGTGCATTCGACTGCTACGTCAGGGGGCGCGGGTTCGATTCCCGCTCAGTGCAAATATTTGTATGCATGAATATGTCTATTTGCATTGGTCTGGGTGTTTCTATGTATAATATGTATGTATTTACAAAAAAAAAAGTATTTAAGTATGTTTATCCGCAGTCTGGAACCCATAACACAAGCTAGTTAAACTATGCTTACTTTGGGTCTAGAATGCGCTGTGTAAAATGTCGTAGAATATTTATTTATTATTATTATTATTATTATTGTAAACTCAGCAATAAAGGCTTATTTTATTTATTATTTATTTATTTATACTTTGGGTCTAGAAAGCGCTGTGTAGAATGTCGTAGAATATTTATTTATTTATTTATTTAATTGGTTGTGAATACTAGAGAGTGTATTTCAATTAATTTTTTAAGCAATTTGTAGGCTTACTTTTTTCTATAGATTTAGATCGGGAGATAGATAGCTTTAAGAGACTGGTCGCGGGTTCAAGTCCCGTCCTAGATGTTCTCTTTTTCCGATCTAAATCTATAGGAAAAAGTAAGCATACTAATTGCTTAAAATTTTAATTTAATTAATTAGGCGGAGTTATCAAAAAACAATGTTTAAAAATGACTGTAAAGTCGTTCATTGTTTCCGTAGTTCGGAGAATTTCGAATATCTGGGACGTGTCTAGGTGGCTCAGCTGGTCAGAGCGTTCCCCCTGTAAGGGACTGGTCGCGGGTTCAAGTCCCGTCCTAGATGTTCTCTTTTTCCGATCTAAATTTATAGGAAGTAGAGAGTTTAATAAAACTATTGTATTCTGAGCTTGATTATAAAGGTCTCTCGAACTATCAGCTGATGTACGACAAAGATAACACTCTAGAAAATCGAAGTACGTCAATCTTAGCCGGACCGTCTCTAGCTCTCTCTAGCCAACCACCGAGGCATGTCAGCACATTCTTACGAAGATTGGGAATGAGCACGTGACTTTTGAACGGGGAGGAACTTTTTCAACAATTTATACACTTAAGAACCATGAGGACTAGACTAAATTACAATAAAAAGGCCCTGAAAGCAAAACGAAGCTGAACGGAACTTGATAAAATCCGGCAAAGAAGGAGATATATAGACTATATATAACATATTTTGTTTTTATATTTAGGAAACGTCAATTTGACTTCACCTCGCCTGATGGTAAGCTTAGGGTACAGTGTCAGGAAAGAGGGTCACCATTACATACACGTACCATGTTAACAATGGTGGCACTCAGCTTGACGGCCTCATCAGAAGAGGATTGTCGTCGCAGCACTGCGTGACACCCACCGGTCCCACTAGTGCTGCGACCACAATCCCCCTGCCCGGCCTATGCACTTGCTGACCCCTGAACGCAATCAAACCGAAATTGGATCACTATGAAGGGTTTTTCGCAATCGTGCACGGTGGTACCCACCCGGCCGAATTTTGTGACAAATACACGTATGTGTCATCAAATTTCTACCACCAGTAAAAATAGTAGAAATATAGTCTGGAATAGCAGATAGAATACTTTTATCCAAGGAAACTGTTCCTTTGGGTCAAGTAAACGCGATAAGTATTTCAGGAATTCTTCATTCCACGTTCACATAGTCTAGTATATCTAAAGATATCTTTGAATGGTTTCAAAGCCAATACGATAAATTACACTAAATACTAACCAGGACCGATATTTATAGTCTATATAAGTGAGATCAAAGACAGGTTGTCCGCATCGGCGGCACATCAAAGAGACAAGTGGCCTGCCCATGCGTCTGTTGTGGAACTATGAGAGGAATGAAATACAGGACATTGATAGCTTAATTATGATACTTGCGGAAGTTTACGCGAATAGTATGTATTGAAATGAAACACCTACTAATATTACAGAAACAAAGTTGGTATAGTTTTGAGGCATATACAATTGGCGGCCTTATCGCACAGGGCAATCTCTTACAGGCAACCATTTGAGAATATGGATGTTTGTTACCTTTCACGCAAAAATGGCTGAACGGATCTGGCTGAAATTTGGTACAGGGATAGATTATAGTCTGGAATAACACTTAGACTACTTTTTATCCCTGGAATAGGTTCCAATGGGAAGCGGGAACGGGAACAGAATTCCACAAGGGCGAAGCCAAGGACAAAAGCTAGTGGAATATAAAACTATAATATAAAAGCATAAAATCTAGTATCGCCAAACACATATTGACCAAATCATTGACATGATTGATTAAAACTTTCAAACCTCTGGCCCGCACTCGAAACTCGAATACGTATTTACGTACCATGAACACAGAATATACATAGTGCCCATGAAGTTGCTTCGGGCTTTTTGCAGTAGTGTTTAGACCACAGAATATATTATATAGACCGAACGTAAAGTATCACGTGCCGTCTACGGGCCGGATTGCGAGAAAATTTACTGAATTACACTGATCTCAAATAAATCGCGATAGAATCCGTTAAAAATAGTTTTATTTCAATCACTGGTATTTTTCCAGAATTTGTTCGCTATTTTAATTTTTCACCTGAACTCATTGCAATAAATTCGTGCACTTGGAAGATCTCACAAAAATAACAACTGTTAGAAAATTATTCCGCGAGCCAAGAGCGCGCTGAAAAAAAACATAAACATTAAAATTCCTCTTGCATAATGACTACTAAAACAAAATATTAAGGGTTAATACATATTTAGATAAACAGTAGACCTAACAGGTATAGGGCCAACTTCGCCTACAAGTCGATACACACACAGACGCAGCTCTCTGTGCAGGTTTTCGTCTCGGGGTTGAGACGGAGTCAGACAACAGTGTCTCGTTAATAAATCATATTTAGAAAAACAGTAGACCTAACAGGTAGGCCAACCTCGCCTACAAGTCGATACACACACAGACGAGGCTCTCTGTGCAGGTTTTCGTCTCGGGGATGAGACGGAGTCAGACAGCAGTCGCTCGTTAATACATATTTAGATAAACAGTAGACCTAACAGGTATAGGACCAACCTCGCCTACAAGTCGATACACACCTGCTAATTAACAGACGAGGCTCTCTGTCCAGATGTTCCTCTCGGGGTTGAGACGGAGTCAGACAGCAGTAGCTCCCATAAAAGTTGTAAGAAGTGAAAACCCCCAGCTCCGAAGTAAAAACTGCAAAGAGGAGGGGACAAATCGTGATACTTTCTAGATGAAGAAATCCGACTTTAGACTTGATAACAATTCCAAGGTATTAAAATTACATTGTCAATCAGCTGCAACCTGCAAACGATAAGCTATAAAAAGTTCGCCGAATGAAACACGTATCTACGAAATTCGGTTAACTACAATAATAAATAGTGATTTGAAAAAATAGTTTACATAACGTTGCATTGCTCGTACGTAACCTAGTTGGCAGATATAAGCATGACACGTATAAAATACAGTTGGTAATACATTGATTCCCACGCAACCTCGGTACATGCACTCAGCAGCCAATGTTTAGAATTTTTCAGTATTTCAAGGTGAATTTCCTGAAAAATCTGCAGATAATCAGTTTCATTCAGTCAAGGTGAGATCAATTTTTTAGATGCAGCTTTATGTAATCAACTATCAGACGCGGAAAAACAATAAAAATAGGTGTAAGTCATCATGACTTACACCTATTTTTTGTTAACATTATTTCGGGATGTTTTAACTCTGGTTTTTGCTATCGACTTTTTGTAATACGAAGGAATGTGTTGACAAGTAACCACTGAAGATTATCCCTTTACAGTTTCTCCCAATCTCTATCATCAGATCAGCACAATGATATCCAATTATTGTACTGTCATCTGGGTCACATATGTACCTTCTTTTATTTTTCGTGCGGAAATTGTCAAGTCTCGGGTCTTCGGACGCCGGGGTGTAAGGTTGCCCATAAAGCATATCCCTCGCACCCCGCCTTACCCTGGGCCATCTCCGGTTACGAGATGGACCCCTCGGGTTTGGGAACCACGGTGTCCCCGTCTTGCCCCGGTTTGGGGAAGGGGCGCTAGTCGCCCCGCCGTCCCGGCCTGCTTCTACTGGGGTGACAGGCAGCCTCACCTGCCACCCACTGCCAGGTTACATGTACCTTTTTTTTTTTCGTGCGGAAATCCCTTCGGATACCCCCCCCCCCGCCGGGCAGCGGGGGCGGTTATGTCAGGCTTGAACCGACTTCTCGGGTCTACAGACGCCAGGGTGTAAGGTTGCCCATAGAGCATATCCCTCGCACCCCGACTGACCCTGGACCATCTCCAGGTTACATGTACCTTTTTTTTTTTTTTTTTATCGTGCGGAAATCCCTTCGGATACCCCCCCGCGTGCCAGCGGGGGCGGTTATGTCGGGCTTGAACCGACTAAAACCGCACGCCGTCTCGGGTCTACAGACGCCGGGGTGTAAGGTTGCCCATAGAGCATATCCCTCGCACCCCGACTGACCCTGGGCCATCTCCGGTTTCGAGATGGCCCCCTCGGGTTTGGGAACCACGGTGTCCCCGTCTTGCCCCGGTTTGGGGGAGGGGCGCTAGTCGCCCCACCGTCCCGGCCTGCTTCTGCTGGGGTGACAGGTGGCCTCACCCGCCACCCCCAGGCCTGCGCTCATGGAGGACGGAGGTCGTTAAGCGACCTCCGGCGCCTGAGTTGCCTGCGACGCGCGGCGAGCAAGTTGCGGGCTCGGCGGACCGGGAGAGTTCTAAGTCTCTCCCGGGCGCGCTCCGCCACCTCCTTCGCGAGCATTACATGCTCGCAGAAGGAGGCGGCGGCGGCCCACGCGCTCGCGCTCCGCACCATTGCCGCAATCATGCTGCCGAGCGAGAGGACTCCCACCCCGATGGCTGCCACGAGGTCACGCCTCGGCGCCTCCCACGCCGGGCAGTCCGCCAGCGTGTGCAGCCCTGAGTCCTCGCTCGCGTCGCAGTGATGACACTCAGGCGTTGGCTCCTTCCTGATCCGATGCAGGTGGTCCCCGAAGCACCCCTTCCCTGAGATCACCTGCGTCAGTCGGTAGGAGAGGCTTCCGTGTCGCCTCTCCAGCCAATCCTCCATGATGGGCCTTACAGGTTACATGTACCTTTTTTTTTTTTTTTTTTTTTTTTTTCGTGCGGAAATCCCCTCGGATACCCCCCCGCCGGCCAGCGGGGGCGGTTATGTCGGGCTCGAACCGACTAAAACCGCACGCCGTCTTGGGTCTGCAGACGCCGGGGTGTAAGGTTGCCCATAGAGCATATCCCTCGCACCCCGACTGACCCTGGGCCATCTCCGGTTTCGAGATGGCCCCCTCGGGTTTGGGAACCACGGTGTCCCCGTCTTGCCCCGGTTTGGGGGAGGGGCGCTAGTCGCCCCACCGTCCCGGCCTGCTTCTGCTGGGGTGACAGGCGGCCTCACCTGCCACCCCCAGGCCTGCGCTCATGGAGGACGGAGGTCGTTAAGCGCCCTCCGGCGCCTGAGTCGCCTGCGACGCGAGGCGAGCGTGTTGCGGGCTCGGCGGGCCGGGAGGGTTCTGAACCTCTCCCGGGCGCGCTCCGCCATCTCCTTCGCGAGCATCACATGCTCGCAGAAGGAGGTGGCGGCGGCCCACGCGCTCGCGCTCCGCACCATTGCCGCAATCATGCTGCCGAGCGAGAGGACTCCCACCCCGATGGCTGCCACGAGGTCACGCCTCGGCACCTCCCACGCCGGGCAGTCCGCCAGCGTGTGCAGCCCTAGGTTACATGTACCTAATCGCAAAATTCTAAACCGCTAGAACAACTTACAATTAGGTGAAAATCAAGACTATTGAAGTCCACTGCTGGATATAGGCCTCTCCCAATGGTTGCGCCTCCTGCCTTGCGCATCCGCGATGAACGGACGACTTGAAAAAGGTAGCTGGGCTAACCCAGCTACCTTTTTCAGGTCGTCTGTTCATCTTGCTGGGGGACGTTTCACCTTCCGTTTGCTGATGGGATTTGTTTGCTCCATCGGCCATCGGTCCTTCGGCAGATGTGGCCAGCCCATTGCCACTTGAGCTTGCTTATTCTGCGAACTATATTATGTCGGTGACTTTAGTTCTTTGTCGGATGACCTCAATTGTCAATTCCTTGATTGCATTCCATAATGTGATACAGTTGTCAGATTAAAATTAGGTTACAATTATGGACCCTGTGGGCCAAATTTTTCAGTTCATCTTGCTGGGGGACGTCTCACCTTCCGTTTGCTAATCCGCGGTCTCCACTCTAGGACTCCTTTGCTCCATCGGCCCTTTGGCAGATGTGTCTTTCGCGCAAACTATTCAGTTTAGAAAAAAGATTATATTGGAAGCCTCAATATCATTTTTGAAGACCTATCCATAGACACGTATGGGTTTGATGAAAAAAATAAAGTATAGGGAACCCCCAAAATTTATTGTTTTTTCTCTATTGTTGTGTGAAAATCTTAATGCGGTTTACAGAATACATCTACTTACATAGTTCATATAGTTTCAGAAAAAAGTGGCTGTGACATACGGACGGACAGACAGACAGACATGACGAATCGATAAGGGTTCTGATTTTTGCCATTTGGCTACGGAACCCTAAAAACACGCCAAAGTCGGGAAGGTCAAATGACAAATAAAGTATATTATTTGAGCGTTTCGCGGCGTTTAAGAGACCAAATTCGATGAAAAAGGATTTGTGAAATTCTTGAATATTGCATCATGATAATGCGCCCCTTCGCATAAGGCCATTATTGTGAACGAAATGTTGACCACTAACAGACATGACGAATCTATAAGGGTTCTGATTTTTGCCATTTGGCTACGGAACTCTAAAAAGCCAATATAAAACTTTACACCATGAATACACCTGAGTGGTATAAATAAAACTTAATATCAATTATCCTAATTTTACCCTTCTAAGAAACCCCAAGCTATTCGCTCCATAGCCCGCTGCATGACTTTTAAGTATACCTCCAAGTACCAAGCACACCTCCCCCTCCCTCCTCTTCCTCCGAGTGCCAATCTCGGTTGCACCCAGAGCTTGCACTTTAAAGTTCGGAGTCCGCTCTCCTACCTCTCCTATTGATGTGACTTATTTTGGCCATTGCGGGAACGACGATGTCCGCCAAACCCAAGACGAAAGCCTGCACAAGAGTCTCATCCGTCAATCATCAGGTGTACCGTCTTGAAGATGAGATTGTCTTGGACCCCAAAGATCTTGAAGCCCCTTACAGCCTCCATAATTTATAGAGATTATATTACATACATTACATAGTTGGATGTGGAGTTAACTAGGTCTGCAATACATTCTGCCGTTGCAACACATGAATTTTTAATTAGATAGCCTATGGCCTTCCCATCAGTTACATCTTTGCTTGTGTCAAATTTCATTAGAATCGGTTCAGCCGTTTGGGAGGAGAAGATGATCTAACGGAATACAGGAGTCGTCTAAAAGAGAGGAAAGCTCTGACGAGCTTCGCTCAATAATAACTAGTTAAATACAGATATTGAACTCTCTAAGATAATAGTTCTGAATGGATCGCACCTGCCCGCGACCACTTTATTTGACAGCGTTTGTCATCAATCTCATTCATGAACCAATCTAATTTACCCCAGCATCTAACGAAAACTTGTTCCGCTGGCTAGGAGCCAAACGAGATGAACTTGGCCACGATATATGTACAATAATTAATATGTGTTACGTGACGGAATCTGGCACCGTCAGTGCAAAAGCAGCAATGCTTACATCACTTCTGTGTTTGTGTTTTCTTCAAACTATACAAAAGCTATCAGGGGAGCTATGCCTTGAATCAGAATTCTTGAACATATTGGACTGATCAAACAATGATAAAAACATCTATAATTGGTTGATTGACGCGCCTCCGCCGCGGCGTCGCGTCTTGCGCTAATATCACCAAAGGGACTTAAAAACTCGTTCCGTGCACCTAGAGTACATTGTCAAGAGTATTTTGCCTATTAATATACCTTTTTTTTTTTTTTTTTTTTATCGTGTGGAAATCCCTTCGGATACCCCCCCGCGTGCCAGCGGGGGCGGTTATGTCGGGCTTGAACCGACTAAAACCGCACGCCGTCTCGGGTCTACAGACGCCGGGATGTAAGGTTGCCCATAGAGCATATCCCTCGCACCCCGACTGACCCTGGGCCATCTCCGGTTTCGAGATGGCCCCCTCGGGTTTGGGAACCACGGTGTCCCCGTCTTGCCCCGGTTTGGGGGAGGGGCGCTAGTCGCCCCACCGTCCCGGCCTGCTTCTGCTGGGGTGACAGGTGGCCTCACCCGCCACCCCCAGGCCTGCGCTCATGGAGGACGGAGGTCGTTAAGCGACCTCCGGCGCCTGAGTTGCCTGCGACGCGCGGCGAGCAAGTTGCGGGCTCGGCGGACCGGGAGAGTTCTAAGTCTCTCCCGGGCGCGCTCCGCCACCTCCTTCGCGAGCATTACATGCTCGCAGAAGGAGGCGGCGGCGGCCCACGCGCTCGCGCTCCGCACCATTGCCGCAATCATGCTGCCGAGCGAGAGGACTCCCACCCCGGCCTATTGATATACCTAATGTAAATCTGAAACTTCAGGCAAACCCTGAACGAAAGACGTAGCATTTAGGTAGGTACCGTGAAGTTGCTTCGAATTTATTTCGGTGGGGGGTATCCGAAGGGATTTCCGCACGTAAAAAAAAGGAATGTGTTTGGGTTGAACAAAATGTCAAAATTGACCGCAATTTCAATCCGCAACTGCAAATGTACGTTATAAGGTATGCCTATTATTTACATCTGGTCAAGGCATAAGACCACACTGGACAGATCTTCCATCGCGAATCCTTCGCGAAATATTCTGGGCCACGTAAAAAAGGTACACATTGGAAGAGATACAAATGAAGTGTAACAGAATAGTTGATTGATTGGTCCGCTTTCGCAGCACAATTTAGCCATTCGGTAATAGACCTACCACCATTATCTACCTGGGGCCCAAAAATATAAATCAAAGGCAGGTCTACTGGGTGGGTGGGTACTATAGTATTCCTCTGCGGGGATATACAAGCGTCAGTGTTTGTATGTATGTATTAGATAATCCATTACACTAAAACACATGTATAATCTATACCTGATAAATAATAACATTGACGCACGCGATCAATTTTAAATGCTCTCCAACTAAAAGAGCCTGGAGAGATTTACTTAACACCTATCCTCTGAATGATAACAGAAATCAATAATGAATGCCCACACTAAGTGAGAAACATTCTGTATATCGCTAGATCTGGATACAATCACGTCAGGCTGTCTAGACGTCTAGGCCGTACTGTACGTCGGCGTGAATCCGAGAGTCGTTAGGCCAGTTAAATACTTGCGACTTGATGTGTTGCATGCGAAATCGCACTGAAACTTATCCTCAGGATCCATCCTCTTACTGCTTTAATTAATGGTAAAGTTTGAATGATGAATGAGATGGATGAATGAATGGATTTTCGTTACGGATCTAGATGTAATTTAGCACAGAGTTAGATTATTATAGTCTGAAATTGCACATAGGCAGGTGTAATTTTACCAGTGTCTATAAATTTATTCATTAAAAGCGTTTATTTCGCATTTCTTGTGTATGTTAGTTATTGAAAATTTAGGAAACACAGTCATTGTAATTGATAGCAATTGAAAGAGTGGTCGTGAATTTTTATTGTCTGGTTCTTTTCATATTGCAAACTTAGAGCTAGATGTAGGTTTATAATATTGTCACGGAAAATTTGCGAATATCGTTACTACATCCTGTGGCGACCGCCAGGCTAAGTAGGTAACAAATGTCTGGCCATGCCACCACCCCCGAGCCCCGGTAGGAGGGGTGGCTCAAGAAGTGCTGGCTTGACATCGTAGGAAATGAAATCCGTGCCGATGGTATCACTACCATGGATGCCGTGCGAAGTGGAGAAGTAAAAGTCGGTAAGCGGACTCCGGCCTCCGAGGTGACAACCTCAGATGCGACCGGGACTGCCGCTAGTATGACGATGTTAACGTACATACCTTGGCGCCCAAGTTGCTTATTACTAAGCCCTACTTCAAGACATTTTGCTTAGCTGAAGGGGTTACGTGGAATATGAGTAATTTCGATTACTAGTATTCTCCAAAAAAAAACATTTTTACATTGAAACATAATTATGTACCAATAATTTAACTGTTGTATGAATAGTTTGTAATACCTAGAGGACAAAGTCAATATATTTCAGGTTTTGTTGTTTTATAAAAGGTTTAAGACAAGGTGATCAATAAATTCGAATTTGTCAAGCTCCTTTTTTCGTACATTTCAACTTTAATGGCTGGCCTGCTATTTCAGCTAGTTCGAAATGCAGCTACCCATCGCCCCCAGGTCAATCTTCCTGGACGCTGGCCGCCTAAATTATTTCTGAAAACAGCACGTTATTCCAATCTTCAAAGAAATATCAACAAGACGTCTCAATTACTAATATTCTTGTTTTAAACTGTGGCTTTGGCCTCGACACACTAATCACATAATAAACACTGACAGTTATGAATTATGAAGTTCAGGTTTGCCCCACAATTATACAGAATAGAGGTATCATGTATCCGTAAATACATTACGAAAGAGATTCCCAAACCGTAGAGTGACTCATTTGTGTGGATTCTGCTGTGCATCTGACTGAACTATCCCTAAAATGTTTGAATTTGAAGAAACTTTGAATATAGACTACAAAGAGACACCTTTAAGTGTAAACTTTTAACTTACTTATACTTTGTGGTTTACATCGTTTTGACAGGCCGTTGTGACTCGTACCCATGCATGACATGGGGCCGAAAACAGTCAAATGTGCATGTTGATACCTACTGCACTGTCTACCCCGATATAACGTGTTTCGTACGGGACCGAAATTTCAGACATACCTACTGATTTATCGTGTTGTACTAATTTATCGTATTCAAAAACATTTTTCCGTGTTCACCACTTCAGCAGTTTATATATTAAAGGTATGTATATACCCATACATGATCGCGTTAATTCCCGGTAACATTATTGTGTATCATAGTTTGGAAAGTTTAAAAAAAGAATAAATTAGCACTTCAGCAGTCTTAGAAAGGTTGCGAGTGACAACGATAATTGTCAAAAAAACCACTGTTACAGTGCTGTAATAGTGATTTTCCTGTGTTTATTATTATTATTTAAGACCATTTTTCTTTGAAAATATTCTTTGCCGTTCAACCAGCGTTGTCGATACTTCACCTTCGCAAATGTACAGATGGGATTTAAACTGTCAAAACAAGGAAATATTCAAATTGATAAAAAGTTTTCCCGCCCAAATCGCACCGTTTAGAAATTAATTATCTCACATTACACGTGTAGATAAATCACGTTCCTAAACGCCGCTTCTGATTTTAATGCGTACTTTATAGTGGCATTCGTATTTACGTAAATGTAGTTATTAGTTTTTAAAAGCATCGTTCGTTTTGCTGTAGGAAAAAATGTTTTTTTAATCTTTAATGAGTGTAACGAATACTTTTGAGTCACATTTTGGTTGAATTATAATGTAGGTACCTAATAAAATTTAGAGTAGCCGTTATTATCTATTTATTCTGGTTGGAATAAATTGGAAGAGAATATTTCTAAGCTTTCTATGGTTTCACCATGCGAATTTCCTTGCCAGTTTTCAAAGAGTGTCATCAGATTACTTTTATCTTAGAAAAAGTACTAGGCTACTGCGTAAAATAAATAAAACCCGATCTATATGTAGACGAAGTCACGGGCACAGCTAATAGGTAACTAATAATAAAGTACGTAAACAAACTACCCAATTCAGGTTTATTTTCATCCGACAGAATATCCATTATTTTCTTACATGTAAATGCTTAGCTAGCTAGCTTAGATCTTAGACCCTTGTCATGGGATGGAACTGGATTCATTGAAAAAAAGACGACATTAATGTATATTTTCTTTCTTTCTTTTTCAGGTAATCTGAATTTAATAGGCAAACACCAGACGTCGTTGTAAAGGTATTGTGATACAGTATAATCCCGTCTCACTGATGAATAAGTATATCTGTACCTTTTTGTTCTGTATCTGAACCCAATGGTGATCCCAGAATCAATCATGTGGCTCCGTCTCATCCGTAGTGACTCACTTCTAAACGCATAACCGCCCATATGTTTCTGCATTCACAAGTATTTATTTGAATACTGAAGTGATGACAGTGTACAGGGTACACTGTCATCACTTCATCACAACACCTTTGAAGCCAACTTCATCTGCCAGTCGGTGTACCTGCTAGACAACGAGCTTCTGATACTGGCTTCCCTCTCGAGGTTGAGAAGTTATAGTAGTCGCTCCCGGTAAAACTGACGTACCACTCACCCTTTTTTTTTTTACGTGCGTAAATCCCTTCGGATACCCCCCCGCTGGCCAGCGGGGGTGGTTATGTCGTGTCTCGACTAAAACCGCACGGTGTCCTCCCCAAGTGTCCGTTGCCGGGCACCCCGGGTAAGCCCTCGAAAGGATAACCCCAGGGTTGCCTGCGGCCTTTGGCCGCCACCGCGTCCTCGCCTTGTGGGGTCGGGTTTTATCCCGCTTTGGTGAGTTGGCAGGCGTGTGTAGGGCACACACGACACGCCTCCGCCACGGCCTGCTTCTGTAAGGAAGGTGAGTCGGCCAACTGCCGTCCTCAGGCCCCGATCATGGAGGTCGGTAGTCCCGGGCGTAGATGAGTCTGCGGCGTCCTCGCCGCAGACTGCGAAACTCGGGGGGCAGGGTTCTCTCGCGCTCTCTCTCCGCCGTCTCTTTTGCGCACATTACCTGCTCGCAGAAAGAGGCGGCGGCGTGCCACTTGCTCCCGTCAGAGACCACGGCCCTCAAAGTCAAAGTCAAAGTCAAAGTCTTTATTTTTCAAAATAGTGCAACGTAATTACATCTTTTTGACGTCAAAATCTGCTTAAAACTAAGTTTACCACCGCTTCCTAGGCCCTAGTGGAGAAGAAACGGCGCAACAAACTCCACTGCGGCATTTTCGAGACGTCATATTATAAATAGTGATTTCTTAAGACTAAATATGGACGAATGTACATTTTTGTCTCGTGTCAAGATAAATAAAGGTATATAAAAAAAACAAAAGTTAAAATAAAAATTTAACCTAACTTAAACGTTAAAATAATTTAAAAAGTTAAAATATGGTAAAAAAAAGGTTGCCTACTACAATATTATGCTGTAGTTGTAGCATTAAGAGGGGCCTGCACCATGCTCAAGCCAGACATTTTTGTCTTTAAGGTAATCATCTGTCCTATAGTATGCTTTTTTACATAAGGTGGTCTTAACAAAGGTTTTAAATTTATTGTCAGGCATACCAAGGACCGATTCAGGTAATTTATTATAAAAGCGTATACCTTCCCCCCTAAAAGAATCACTAACTTTGCTGAGCCGATAACATGGAAGGATCAGTTTATTTTTATTGCGCAGATTTCTGTCTGTAATGTCACTTACTTTTGTAAAATTGGAAATATTTTTCCTGACATACAGTATGTTCTCGAATATATATTGGGAAGCTACAGTTAAAATATTAATATTTTTGAATCGTTCCCTAAGAGAATCTCTCTTACCTAAACAATAAATGGCACGAATTGCCCTTTTTTGTAATATAAAGATAGTTTCTAAATCTGCTGCATTCCCCCAAAGTAGTATTCCATAGGACATCAGACTATGGAAGTAACTAAAGTATACCAGCCTAGCAGTAGATTCATCTGTCAACCGCCTAATCTATCTGACAGCGTAAGCAGCAGAGCTGAGTTTATTGGCCAAAATAGTGATATGGTCACCCCATTGCAATTTCGAATCCATTGTAATTCCTAGAAAGGTAGTGCTATTTACAAATTCCAACCTTTGCCCCCCCAGCATGATATCAACGTGTGTTTGCCTCACATTAGGCAGTGTAAACCTAATGCATTTGGTCTTTTCTGCATTCAACAATAGGTTGTTTGCAGAAAACCAATTTGAAATGGCGTTCAAAATATTATTAACATTATTTGCATTTGTATTACGCCGATCTACTTTGAATATTAGCGACGTATCATCCGCAAACAATACTATGCCAGCTTGTGCTTCAATTATATTAGGCAGGTCATTGATGTAAACCAAGAAGAGAAAAGGTCCTAGGATTGATCCCTGGGGTACACCTATTTTTAAGTTTGATCCATTTGACTTAACGTTATTCACATCAACAGTCTGAAGTCTATCTGTTAAATAAGATTCTACTAATTCTGTGGATTTTTTGTCAAAACCGTACCGACGTAACTTGAGCAAAAGTGTCTGATGGTCAACACAATCAAACGCCTTAGAAAGATCACAGAATACCCCAATAGCATCCTGCGATCCCTCCCAAGCGTCGTAAATTAAGTTAACTAGGCTAACTCCCGCATCGGTGGTAGATTTCCCGCCAGTAAAGCCATACTGTTGGCTGTGAAAAAGATTGTTGGTTTTGAAATGTAGTTGCATTTGATTGAGCATCACTCTTTCAAACACCTTACTCAAAGCTGGCAAAATAGAGATAGGGCGGTAGTTTCCAAGTTCTGACTTAGATCCTTTCTTAAATAGTGGTATTATTTTACTATGTTTCATTAAATTAGGAAATGTGCCTTCATCTATACATTCATTAAAAATTAGTGCTAAATCAGGTGCAATGATATTAATTACATGACTAATTAAAGTAACTGACATGCCCCAGTAATCTTTAGACTTTTTCATTTTGAGATTTTTAAATGCTTTTAATATGTCAATGGGGTCAATTCATCATGGACCCATCATGGACCATGGACCCTCACCATGGACTCCAACGTGAGAACGTCCACGCCCAGGACCGCAACGTGATCCTGGCGTTGACTCGCCCACGCAGGGCACTCCACCAACGTGTGGAGCGCCGTGTCTTCGCCAGGATCCTCACAGTGCTGGCACTGCGGCGTTGTCTCCCGGTGGATGCGCCATAGATACTTACCGAAACACCCGTGTCCGGTAAATATCTGGCACATCCGGTAGGAGAGGTCCCCATGGTCCCTCTCCAACCACTCCTTCATGATCGGTCTCACCGCCGCAATGGTGGATTCCCCCCACCTTGGATGCTCAAGTCGCACCCTCCATGTCTCCATGAGTTCCTGGTGGAGCAGGGACTGCTGAGTCCTGATTTCTCGGGGCTCCGGCCTATAGCCCCGCTCCAGCGCCTCCTTGCGCCACTGGTACAGCAGCGCAAGAGCTCTCGCTTCCAGGTCCCATGGAGGGGTCCCGGCTAGGAGACATGCCGCCTCGACGGAGATCGTGTGATACCCTCTGATGATTCTGACGGCCATCGCCTTTAACGGGCTGTTTAGAGCAGCCACGTTGCGGGCCGCCAGAGTCTCCGCCCATACGGGGGCCCCGTATAGGGCCATGCTTCGCACGATCCCCAAATACAGTCTCCTAGTGGGGGCGTTGGGTCCCTTAACATTGGGCATCAGCCGCGATAGCGCGGCCGCAGCCCCCCTCAGTTTTGGGACCAAACTTCGGAGATGTGGTCCGAAGTCCCATCGGCTATCGAGTACGAGCCCAAGGTACTTCATCGTGGGCTCGATGCCGATGCTCACGCCCCCAACGGTTATGCTGGTTCCCGCAGGAGGCCCCCTCCGAGGCCCGTGAAAACACATAGCCTCGGATTTGTGGAGAGCCACCTCGATCCCAGCCGCCGTATTCGACCCACGACTTGAGCAACCCCTGCCGTGGCCTTTAGTGCCGCGCTTACCGAAGTATATACCGAAGCTTATCGTTATGGCGCGGGGAGCAGCGTACCGACGCTGCTCCCCGCGCCATAACGAGGGTGTCGTCTGCATAGCACACTATGCTGACACCCTCGAGCAACGTACCGCGCAGCACCCAGTCGCATCCGATGTTCCACAGGAGTGGCCCTCGGACCGACCCCTGTGGAACACCGCACGACACTTCTCGCCGCCCTGGCCCTAGCCAGCTCGGGTAAACTATGGCCCTCTCGGATTGGTATGCCTCGACCATGCGGCGGAGGTAAGGAGGCACCCCGTGATACGCGAGCGCCTCCCTAACGCAGCTCCAGGGTAGGGTGTTGAAGGCGTTGGCGATGTCGAGAGACACCGCCACCACCACCCCACCCCGCGAGACTACTTCCTCCGCCAGGCGCCTAACGCGCATGATCGCTTCCACGGTGGAGCGCCCCCGGCGGAAACCGAATTGGTTGTCCGCCAGATCTGGCCCCACGTTCGTGAGATGCTCGACGAGGCGCTCTGCAATAATCCGCTCAAAGAGCTTGCACACCTCATCGAGCAACACGATCGGCCGGTAACCGGATGGCTGATCCGTCGGCCGCCCCGCCTTCCGGATAAGGACCAGTTTCCCCGTCTTCCACGCCTTTGGAAACTGGCCGATTTCGAGGCATGCGCTAAAGAGCGCCATCAGTCGAGGCCCTAGTTCCTCAAGAGCCAGGACCCATGCTCGGCCTGGAGTGCCGTCGGGTCCAGGGACAGTGCATTTCCGGGCTTTAAGCCGGAGCACTGCTACCCCCAGTTCACTCTCCCTGACTTCGGGCACATCGCTCTCGCTATTATCAGCGTCAGGCGCCTGAGGCGGAGCCATACGCGGAGGTACATGTTCCTCCGCTCTCGCTGGGAACAAGGAGCCCAGTATCCCCTCCAGCCGCTCCGGCTGGAGGCTCTGGGTCAGTAGGGGCGCCCTTGGGCGGATTTTGCCCCTGACCGCAAGGTAAGGGCGCCCCCATGGGTTCTGCTCCAGAGACTCCAGCAGCTCTTCGCGGGCCCGCCGTTTGGCCTGCTTAATGGCTACCTGGAGGGTCCTCTTGGCCCCCTTGTACGCCTCATATAGCTCCGCCTCTCGGGCTGCCGCATTGTCTGGGCGGCGACGCCTCCGGCGAAACCTGGTGTACTGGCGGCGAGCGGTCACGCACGCTGCTCGCAGCTGTGCGATCTCCGTTGACCACCAGTACACCTGTTTCTTTGCCGGGCCGGGCTTAACCCTAGGCATCGCCGCATCGCAGATATGCGACATGGCTCTCCGGAATGGCTCTCACTCAGCTCAATTATACATAGAAACACCCAGACCAAGGCAAAAAGACATAAAATTTATGCATACGAATATTTTCAATGACTGGAAATTGATCATGCAACCTCCAACCAAATCTGATATAGTAATAAATTGCTAAACCTCTATGCCACACTGATCAACCATACAACAACAAGTTTACGTAAATGACGTTAGTTCGATAGATTCTGGTAGTATCACATCATATGACGTTGCCCCAACGCGTACAACCACACACAGTATAACCATAATTTTGTAAATCGTGATCGCATATAAAATATAAATACTTCAATAAATAATTGTAAACAATTCTATAAAAATCTATGAATACTAAGATGGCGGACGGTTTTAGATTCTTACGATGTGTTAAAAATAGAAGACGTTATGTGCGTACGCACAATAATAAATATATTTAAATAAATTTATAATCGCCACGAAATATGTACGTATGTGGGCGCTTGCTGACATTGTAATTGTTAGTATTCATTTTCTTATTGTTGGGAAAACATGTAATAAAGTTTGATAAATAAAAAACTATATTGAAACAGAAAAACAGTTTTAACGAAACTCTTAAATTCTTAGAAAACAAAAGGGTCGATATCCTAAATCTTCAGATGTATGATTGAATTTAATAAAGTTTTGAGAATCTTTTTTTTAAATAATAAAAGAAATATATTATAAATTGAAATGGAAGCGTCAGATGCATCCTGGATTAACTGTCGCTAGGATGATGAATAGTTGTAATCCAAAATAATTAGTCGATTGCTGCACGACTTCTTTCCGCTCCACTCTTCTTCGCTTCAGTGAAAACGCGTGAAAACGCCTAATAAAACTGTACCCTAGGGAAGAACTCTTATATAAACCCAATAGCTAACATCTACCTCTTTAGAGGTTTAGTTTACTTGTTGTAGTAATAAATACTATTAATACTATAATTCTAATGAAACAACACGCTCAGAACTCTATTACATACAAAAATTAAACACAGATATTATGTACACATCTAATAATGATTAGTTGTATACCATGTACCTAATATCTGTGTATAATTATGAAGAACTAACTGCTGCCAAATAGGAAGCTCTTTAACAAGAAAACTTGCTATTTTACGGGATCAAAGTATCCTAGATTCTTCTTCAGATGATAAGCCATACTTATCTCTACCAAATTTTATCAAAATTGGTTCAATGACCTAGGTACGTAAACAGACAGATACGACACTGTAATCGTGCCAAACCCACCACGTTTCAGCGTATAAATGTCGTTTGCAGAAAATAAAACACCAGACAGAAGCCACTAGCACATTACACGAAGCGCTGAACCTGGTAAACATCGATTGCGGCTTTACACTAAAAGTCCTGTCGTTAAACAGATTCAGTGTTTAAGAACATCGTAAAGAATATTGTGTGGTTGAGCTGCAAAAAATCACTACTACACTTATTCTGTTTAAGTACGTCCTGAAATACGCTTCTTGACATGCATACATACATATTCTAATACACTTTTCCCTTCAGGGTAGGCAGAGACAACAGCCCGCCATCTGCTACTGTCCTTATACACGCCACGAGTTTTCTCTACTGTCATGAAACCTTTCATGCAAGCCCGTCAATTTCAAATACTCTTGACCTGCCTTTTTTCCCAAACATCATTAATTTTGATCAGTGTATGTTCTGCGAGGCCAACCCCGGCCTGGCTGCCCACGTACACGTTTCTGGACGAAAATATTGGGTCTGTGGGACCCTCATAAAATTTTCGGGATCTAAGTTAACCTCACCTGCAAGCTGGTATGGCATATCTTCTTATTGATGGACGAGGACCTAGCTCAGACTCCTCTTTTTCTCTAGGATTTGGGAGTTAGACGGCACTCATTCCCGTAACATATCGCAGGTAATTTTTTTTTTAATACTGAATTTTAATACCTAAGTAATTACTAAACTATTATCAGCTAAATATACCAAGAATCTCGGCGGCCTTGCTGAGCATTAAATCACAATGGTCATAGCCATAAATATACACCAATGAAGTCATTAAACAATATACCAGCCGCAAATATTTTTTAAACATCGCCGATAACCATTATATGACCGTAAATCTTTCAATTACCAGATAAAAATATCCTCATGAAGTACTAAGTAGTCCAATATAAACACTAGGCTACATCAGAGTTGGAACACTTCCAAAAAGGTCAAGGATTAGTGTTAGTGCTTTAGTTTTTTCTTTGCGCTCTAAACTGTTGCTAAGCCAAAGTGCTCTAAAATAAAAGAACATATGGTTAGCTTTAAATTATAGGTGTTCTTTCATTTCTTTTAGTGCCCGTTCAGCTCTGTTGCTATGTGATGCATCGCGCAGCAATTTATTTGTCTGCGAGTTACTCGGCTCTAATTTTTTTTGTTTTTGTTTGAAGATGGAACGAGTGTAGTTTTTGTTTTATAAACACAAGTTTTGAAATGAATGACGTTTTGCTGGAGAAACTGCAGACAAGACTAATAGGGGACGATCACAAATATATAATTTTAGAGATGTCATTATTAGCACTGCTATTATGGTCAATGTATTCGAATCCTGTGGTGAGAAAGAAATTTCATTCCGCGCACGCTTAAACTGTGGACTTATCTCCCTGCTGTGGTTTTCCCAAGCGACTTCAATACGGGGTTCTTCAAGAAGGGCATTAGAGGTTTTATACAGAGTCGGCAGCACGAGTGTGACGCTCCTGGTGTTGCGTACGCCAATTGGCCGAAGTAACCGCTTCCCATCATGGGGGCCGTGTCTGCCACCTAAGTGGTATAAAAAAGACACTCGATTGCGAACATATCAGCATGATAGTGTTATAGTCTCAGTTGCATTAAAGCTTGCACTTAGGAACCCGGAATCCGTTCTCCTACTAATTCTCTTGATTTGATTTATCTTTCTTTTACGGGTGCGACTGCAATCTAACCCGCAACCCCGGAAAGCTAGCGCCAGAGCTTAGTCTGGTAATCTACAGGCTTATAGGTGGCTTGGGCCCCGAATATCTTAGTGGGGCTCAATAGACCCGTTCAAACAAATCAACAGAGCCGAGGAGTTACTTTGAGTTAGTGTATATGGTAATGATACAGGCGTGAAGTTATGTATTACAATGGGACCTAAACATAACTGGCGAATCGTGGGTGTGTAATACACCTCTACCTACCCCTTCGGGAATACAGGCGTGAAGTTATGTTTATGTTTATATGGTAATGAGAAATGTTAAAACTATTCGATTTTAGAAGTGAAAACTTCTTTAGGCGCATTGAGCGCTTTTTGGGTCAATAAAAAAATATGGAACTCGCGTCTTCGTCCCGACATGCTTTCCATATTCAAAAATGGAAGGATAGATAGTGGGAGGGAGGGAAAGAGGGGTGGCGGGAAGGAGGGATGTATGATGACGATTAAAAAATTACACACGTAATTATTCAAGTTTTCACTTCCGTCGGCACTCCCGGAGAGCCGTTGTTTTTTTTTATTATATGTTGGAAATAATTTAATGCATAAGTAATTGTTTGTGATAATTAAAATTATGGTCCTTTAGGTTATCTTTTTTACAACTGCTCTTACACATTTTTACTGCACCTAACCGTTATTTTAATCAAATTCAGGTCCATTCAAGCACCAAAAAAAAAAAAGGTACTGTTATTCGCTGGAAAAGCAAAATGATGGATACCAGATAACAATATTTTTTACAATTTATTAACATAATATTATTTTAAGACATGTTATACAGTGCTATCCAGACTTAAACTAAGCATATGGGTTCTAGAATGCAAAAATATGCGTGTTGACTTTAAAAACTCTACAACCCCAACGTCTCACAGATAGCATCAGAAGGGTTAGAAAGGTCCTTATATTTTCCTACAAATAATACCTATTTTTTTCGTGCGGAAATCCCTCGCCGGCCAGCGGTTATGTCGGGCTTAAACCGACTAAAACCGCACGCCGTCTCGGGTCTTCAGACGCCGGTGTGCGGGTGTAAGGTTGCCGATAGAGCATATCCCTCGCACTCCGACTGACCCTGGGCCATCTCCGGTTTCGAGATGGCCCCCTCGGGTTTGGGAACCACGCTGTCCCCGTCTTGACCCGGTTTGGGGGAGGGGCGCTAGTCGCCCCGCCGTCCCTGCCTGGCCTGCTTCTGCTGGGGTGACAGGTGGCCTCACCGGTCACCCCCAGGCCTGCGCTCATGGAGGACGGAGGTCGTTAAGCGACCTTCGGCGCCGGAGCCACCTGCGACGCACGGCGAGCATGTTGCGAGCTCGGCGGGCTGGGAGAGTTCTAAATCTCTCCCGGGCGCGCCCCGTCATCTCCTTCGCGAGCATTACATGCTCGCAGAAGGAGGTGGCGGCGGCCCACGCGCTCGCGCTCCACACCATTTCTGCAATCATGCTGCCGAGCGAGAGGACTCCCACCCCGATGGCCGCCATGAGGTCACGCCTCGGCGCCTCCCACGCCGGGCAGCCCGCCAGCATGTGCAGCCCCGAATCCTCGCTCGCGGCACTCAGACGTTGGCTCCTTCCTGATCCGATGCAGGTGGTCCCCGAAGCTCCTCTTCCCGGAGATCACCTGCGTCAGTCGGTACGAGAGGCTTCCGTGTCGCCTCGCTAGCCAATCCTCCATGATGGGCCTTACCGCCGCTATTGCGGCGTACTCTCCTACAATTAATACCTACCATAATATGGACGAGGTGGAAGGCAGCCTCTCCCGTAAAAGCCGTAGTATAAACCAAACAAAAAGGTGGCGAAGAATCTCCGAGGTAAAGGCCCACACAACATACAAATGAGAAAAACGCTAAGATGATGTGAAACTTGAATTTTACCTACATGATCAAACCATTCCGGGCCACAGCGATTGGTTAATAAAATTTACTGATTCAAAACGTCTTATGTTGAACTGATTTCTCTTTTGCATTTATATTCAAACTAGCTGATGCCGGCGGCTCCGCCCGCGCGAAGGTCGGTTATCATTTTTTGGGCATATCTCCGGTTCCACTTAATCGATTGCAATCAAACATACAATAGATTTTAAGTCTGAACAAGACCTCTATAATAGAAAATTATTTCAGTCGTGTTTACGTCCATCGCGAACAAAGAGACAGGCAAAAATTTAAAAAAAAAACATTACCCAATTTTTTTTTGTTCAAATATCTCCAATGTACGGACACAACTAATTTACAATTTATTACTAGTATAGATTTCACTGCGGCACGGCAATAAGACAATTTTATTGACAATTAAACATTTTCAATAAAATGCCCACTTCTCTCACGATTCGTATAGTTTGTTACTAATATAAAATAATAAAATAATGATTTATTGACGCAATGAAACATAAAACACAACGATATGAAAGCAAAACAAGTTGAATTCCTGAGACGAGCTCAGCCGTATACAAGGGATTTTCGATTTTGCGTTTTTTTTTTTGCGATTTTTTCTTTATCTTGCAATGGTTCACCCCAGCTCGAATCTATTACCGAAAACAGCAACTCGATAGCTCATCTCCTTCATACCCAAAACCGTAACAGAAAATTGGCAACGACGACGTCGACGACAACTCGATAGCAATAGGGCTTTTCTAAAGAAAATCCCTAAAAAACAATTCACATGGGAAAGTTTTATATACCTGCCTATATTATTATAATAGGACCGTACCTATGAAATTGCCGAAATTTTCTTACAAATTCATGAGTTCGTTATTCCTGTAATTTAATAGCTATTTCCATTATTTATATTTTGTTTGAAAGTTGATTTCAAGATTTTACAACTCTGTATTAAATTTTGTTTTTATTGGCCGCTTGATAAATTAATTCGATCTTCAAAAACAGTACTTCCTAAATGCTATCCATTTTGATGATAAATTTCGTATTACTTAACAGCTGTCACTTTTCAAAAATGAAATATAAGTTGCTGTTTGTGAGCTTAATGTTGTCTCATTCAAACACAAAAAAAAATCATAAAATTTGGATTTGTAATTCCTAAAAAAAATGCAAAAATATTAGTACTGAAAATTGGATTTCCTCCAATTTCTTCACGAAAAACGGCAATTTCATATGTAACGACCTAATAATAATGACTACCTATAACATATTCTGGGACATATATTAGCGTAGCGGTAGTGCATTCGACTGCTACGACAGGGGGCGCGGGTTCGATTCCCGCTCAGTGCAAATATTTGTATATAATAATAATATTTTTTCTATGCATAATATATATGTATTTACAAAAAAAAAAGTATATATAAGTATGTTTATCCGCATTCTGGAACCCATAACACAAGCTAGTTAAACTATGCTTACTTTGGGTCTAGAAAGCGCTGTGTAGAATGTCGTAGAATATTTATTTTTTTATATTTATATATGGCGTAACGGTAGAGCATTCGACTGCTAAGTCTCGTCGGTCGTCTCGTCGTCTCGCCTCGTCTGTCTCGTTCGTGGTGTCGAGCGACGCATACGTGCACACGGTATCCACTACGTAGTGTGAAAACGGTAAACGTCGGTAGACAGGTAAAAAGTTTTACGAACAATGGAGTGTCAAAAATGTAAGAAGGTCCTCACTAAGAAAGGATCCCATTTTATGTGTCAAGGACCGTGTCAAGGCACATTCCATAGAGGATGTGTGAAAGGACTGGCAGCAGATATAAAAAACGGGCGAACCCGAATTCACTGTAACAATTGTGAAGATGAAGGGTCAGAAGAAGAGGAACAGGAGGAAGACCCAGACACCAACTACACCAGAATTCTTAAGGATATACAAAGAAAAGTAGCAGCTATACCCAGCTTCAAAAAACAATTAGATATCATAACACAAAGCTTGAGTATGCTATCTGATAAATATGATACGTTGTCTACAGAACACGAACAATCGAAAAATAAAATACAGAAGCTTGAAAAAACAGTGTTTAGTGTAAATAATAAATGTATTTACCTTGAGAAGCAGAACATCGCCCTAGAACAAAAAATACATGATTTTGAACAGGCATCTAGAAAACACAACATTGAGATTGCGGGTATTGAACAGCTCCCAGGTGAAGATATCAAAAAAATTGTGGAGAAAGTAGGCAATGTCATTGGCGCGGATGGTACTGATATAGAATGGGTTAGACGTACACGAAGTACCCTAAAAGATGGCAGGAAACCAGCTTCTATCATAGTTGGTTTTAAGACTACGGGAACTCAATCACGAGACAACTGGCTTACCCACCGTCACAAGATATCAGAATTGACCAGCAACTTGATTACAAATGGTTCAGCTACAAATAAAATCTACATAAATGAAGACCTTACGAAGTCTACGAGGACCCTGTTGTGGAACACGAAGAAACAACTACACGGAATTTATAAATTTATATGGATCTCAAACGGAAAAATATTAGTTAAGAAGTCAGAAGCAGAAAGGGCTATATGCGTACGAGCTGAAGGTGATATTAGCGATCTGATTAATAAAAAGTGAAATATTAATGTACTGTTTTTATTAAGTATAAATATATTGTAATATTCACTCCTTTAAACGACTTGGACTCCATTCGTGATGGAGCAGTTAATTATATGTGTGTTGAAAGTATACAAACATGGTTCCAAAAAATGTATATTATAAAAGATATTTGTATATTACACGTGAATATTCGTTCGATAAAAAAACATTTTAGTGAATTTCTAGTTACTCTTGAGGGCTGTATGAAACAATTGGACGTTATTATGATAACCGAACCAAATATTAAGTATTCTTTATTATCATTTTATAACATTCCAGGTTTTAATATACATTTCTATACTCGACAAGGACGAAGTGGTGGTGGCGTGATAATATATTCACGCGCAGAACTGAGTGCGAGGGTAAGTGAAACAACTGCGCGGGCGAGTGATTGTATGCGTACGGCTGAGTGTGTTTCTATCACATTTAACGCAAACGGTGCACAGATTTACCTAATTGCTATGTATAGACCGCCTAGATTTCGCAAAAAAACTAGACTTGAAGAATTTTTTATCGAACTTCGTAATTTATTAGAGATAATACCAAATCAATCTAAATCAATATTATGTGGTGATATAAATATAGATCTGCTTAGTCCCCAATCTAAACACGTCGTACTGTATGAAAATATAATGTCGGAATTTGGTTTTACTAAATGTATATGTGATGTAACGCGAAGGGAAATAGTCAGTGGTAGCTTGGTGCAATCATGCTTGGATCACATATATGTTAGGGCATCTTTGGCACTAATTAATTCTGCGGTAATTAAACATAAAATATCCGACCATTATTACATCTCCGCAGCGATACAATGGAAGCGCGTCCCGGCTAGCGATCACGCGACCACCACTCGCTCCAACAACAGTGAGCCCCCGCTACCCGGGCCGGCGCCCGTGTCTGTCCAACGGCGCGTTCTTGATAATAGACTAGTTAGAAAAAAGTTACTATCTACAAACTTTGATAAGTTATTAAATATTCAATGTCCAGTTGCGTTGTATGAAGCTTTCTCAAGTGTCTTTATTAATATATATAAGGAATGCTACAGAATGAAAAATATTAAGGTAAACCAGAGTGGTAGACATAATAAATGTTGGATAAGTGAGAATTTGAAACAGATGATCTTAGAAAGAGATAGGCTATATAATATATGGTGTCATGAACCTAAAAATATGATAAAGAGATTAAACTATACTAAATACAGGAATAAATGTAGTAAGGCAATTTTAAAATGTAATGTTGAATTTGATACACAAAGTATATTAGACTGTAATAAAAATATTAAGAAAATATGGGCGAAAATAAATAATTTATTAGGTAAAAATAGACAATCGTTAGATAATTTATTGCTTACTAATTTTGCCCAGCATGGTAGTGTGAAAGAAATTTGTGATAAATTTGCTACAAGTTTTTCGAGTGAAATTGACCAGATAAAACACTTATGTACAGATAAATGGTTACAGAGAGATAGTTATGTTGAAAAATCTAATGTTTGTATGAGATGGCAGCCAGTGAGCAGTGATGATGTAAGGTGTGTGATTAAACTCATGAATAAAAACAAATCTCCAGGAAGTGATCAGGTACGGATGTCTGATTTGAAATTGGTTACCGACAAAGTCAGCCCTGTCATTGCTCAATTAATAAATCTATCAGTCAGTCATCATACATTTCCAAATAAATTGAAAGAAGCCATAATTCGTCCAATCCATAAAAAGGGAGATCAAAAGAACTTTTCAAACTATAGGCCTATAGCTATATTATCCAGTATCGACAAAATTATAGAAAAGTGTATAGTAAATCAAGTAGGGAATTTTTTAGATAAAAATGAAATAATAAATAAATGTCAACACGGATTCCAGAAGGGAAGAAACACAAGTACATTGCTGTCCAAATTTACAAATGAAGTTAACACTTATTTAAATGACAAAAAGTTTGTTGTTGCAATATTTTACGATTATAAAAAAGCTTTCGATACTTTAGAAAAAGATACCCTTTTGAATGGAATGGACGAGTGTGGTGTGGGGCAGCCGCTTAATCAGTGGTTTCGCGACTATCTCACATCACGCACTTACCGCGTGAGTATTGGCGGGGCGCTCAGTGAGACTAGCGAGGTGAGGTGGGGGGTGGCTCAGGGCTCAGGGTGCGGACCTACTTGTTACCTGCTGCATGTAAACAGCCTAAGTGGTGTACTACAATACTGCTCGGCCTACATGTTTGCGGATGACCTGTGTACTCTGCGTGCCGGTACTGACCTCAACGAGACGTATCACCTCGTACAGCGTGACATAGATGCAGTAGTACAATGGTCCCATGATAATGGAATCGTATTAAATTCGGACAAAACTAAACTTCTGGTCATACATTCGCCGTACTTACGTCCTGCTGACTCGCCTACACCCTTATATACACATAGCTTCACATGCCTGCATAATAACTTAATTAGTTGCCAGTGTATCCCTATTGAAAGAGTAAAATGTGTAACTTACCTTGGTGTTAGAATAGATGAACGCTTCTCCTGGTCTTGCCACATTGACTTCTTATGTAATAAATTAAGAATAATTCTGAGTCAATTCTATCATCTAAGTTTTAAAGTACCCAGTGCAACATTAAAATGTTTGTATTTTGCACTGGTGGAGTCTGTTTTGGACTACGCCCTAGACAGTTATGGTTTAACATACCCAACTTATATTAACAGATTGGAGGCACTGCAGATTCGTTTTCTGAAACTGTTAGTGACCTCTAAAACTAAGGCTAAGTGTAGGGGTGACTATTCTGTGTTGTTTAGTATCTGTAAAATACTTCCGGTAAGTGTGAAACATAAATATTTGTTAGCCATAAATAACACAGATACTCAGGAACATAGACTAGTCAACCTAAATATTGGCACTCGTTCTATGTCTTCGGGCAAATTTGAAGTACCAAGAGTACATAATTATTTTGGAGATAGAATGCTAAAAAAACGTATACCGTACTTACTAAATAGTTTGCCGGAGGACATAAGACGGGAACCAGATAAAAACATATTTAAAAGCAAGATTAAAAAATACCTACTTTCAAAAATGTAACATAGTGTTAACCGTAGAAAATTAGTTTTAAAATGTAATTAGAGACTCACCCGATCTTGCAGACAAACTGTGTAAACAGTTTTGCAGGACCAATTACTAATGGCTGTATAAATTGTGTTGTTTAATAAAAAAATAAAAAAAATAAATAAAAAAAAGTCAGAGGACGCGGGTTCGATTCCCGCTCATTGCAAATATGTATATTTGAATTAGTCTGGGTGTTTCTATGTATAACATGTATTTATTTACAAAAAAAAGTATCTAAGTATGTTTATCCGCATTCTAGAACCCATGTTACAATCTCAGCTTAGTTTGGGTCTAGAAGGCGCTTTGTAATATGTCCTAGAATATTGATTATATTATTATTATTTTTATATTATCTACTCAGTTTATCTCTCTCCACTCAAGAACACGTTTACCCCAGCGGTTGTTCATTCTTCGCGCGATATGGCCGGCCCACTGCCACTTCCGCTTGCTAATCCTTTGAGCTATGTATTTGTCCACAGCAACTTGCCACTAACAATTGAGCCATTCGTTGGTGCGCTCTCAGGTGATTGATATAGCCTATTTATGATGCCCATGTACGACCACATACGCTACAAGGCAGTACCCCAGATATGAAAAGCAAAAAAAACCGGCCAAGTGAGAGTCGGTCTCATACACCGAGGGTTCCGTACATTTTATAGACCTGAGTATTTGATATGAATTTAATTACCTCTACGCGTTCATGAGATAAGAAGTAGTAACTTTAAAATTTTCAAAAATATTTTTTATTATATGATGTAACTAAAAATTTACGGTTTTCGCAATTTTTCCTTTATCTGTACTATAAGACGTTACTTCGTACCAAATTTCAAGATTCTAAGTTCACGGGAAGTACCCTGTAGGTTTTGATTCCCGTGCAAGTTTCGACAATTTTGCGGACATTTGCCGCATAAACGGCTGTAACTTTTGATTGCTTTGGCTTAGAAGTTAGATTTCTTCACAGCTCCAAGGGACAGTAGACCTGAGTATTAGATATAAATTTCAGTTTGATACCTCCACGCGTTCCTGAGAAAAACGGTCTTGACACACGGACGGACGGACGGACAACGAAGTGATCCAATAAGGGTTCCGTTTTTTCCTTTTGAGGTACGGAACCCTAAAAATATATTATATGGAAAATCTTATATTATTATAATATTGACATATTCTGGGACATATTGACTACACAGTACTATCTATACCTATGTAGGTATGTCTCAGTGTACGTTGACCGGAATATATTTCTTTTATCTCAATGCAAAACGAGATCATTATCGTTAATTTGATTAAATACCAGACTATTCTCGCGGCTCCAATCGTGTCGAATGGGAGCCTATTCCGGAGGTGCAAATTAAATTAATACAGATTTAGATTGGAAAAGGACGACATCTAGGACGGGACTTGAACCAGCGACGAGTCCCTTACAGGGGGAATGCTCTGACCAACTGAGCTACCTAGACACGTACCAGATATTCGAAATTCTCGACATATTATATTCGTCCCGGGGCGACGCTGGAGCCTACGCCGCATCATCGTAGTTCTTGTGAACTACGGAAACAATGAATGACTTTACAATCATTTTTAAACATTGTTGAAGTGAAAACATCTTTAGCGGCGTTGTGCACTTTTTTGTAATGGTAAAAAAGGTTAAACTCGCGTCAGTAAACACGTGACCTGATCGTAAGACAACAAATATAGAAGCGCTAATTTCACACTGTACTTAACAACCTTGGTGGCGCGTTTGTCTAATGAGTGGCCGTTGACTTCGTCAAGACTGAGATCGTTTCCGACCGATGCCCAAGAAACACTTTTTGTCATCATATAATTTTTTGTAATATTTATTCTATTTTGTATTATAAATCTATTGATATAAAATGGAAATTAAACAAAGTGCATCTATTAATGAAAAAGTGACGAAGAAATAGCGAACGAAAATGAGTGAGTACTTAGTAAATATATTGGCGATGATGGTTCTGGTAATAATGATGGTGAAAAAGTCGTTGAAATTATTGATGTAAGTTGATTTTTCTGAGAGATAAACTTTTTAATGTTAAATAATTGTAATAGTTCTGAAGTGTTAAATTTTTTATGTAGTATAAATTGTCATGTTTGTGTACGATAGCGCAATAAATGAATATTGTATGTTACCACATAAATGATAGTACTTTTATACTGATAATTAAAGCAATTCGTGCAAAATTATTCCCTCACCATTCCAAAATATCAAAAATGCACACCGTTAATATGCAAGTTTTCACTTCTGCCGGCACTCCCGGAGTGCAACCCATCGTTTTTTTTTTCTAAATGCATATTAATTGCTTTAAAATTTCATAGAATTAAATTAATACCTCAAGTAATATTTGAAACGTATCTGTGTCTGTGCCAAATTTCATCCAGATCCGTTCAGCCATTCTGGCATGATTAGGTAACGAGCATCCATCCAAAATTTCACATTTAAAATAATAGCCTAGTAAGATTAGTTACGATGTGTAAAAATCACATAATTTTAACATCACATAGACTCGCCTTATAGAAAACCTTGCGCAACTTATTAAATGTACATCAATATTTCTATGTAATAATTGTGTAAATGCAATAATTTTCCAAGCATGTAGGTTAATAAGGCTAGGTTATTAACTATCTAGGACTATTAAATATCTAGTATTCAAACTTATGTCATGATTTTAATAGCGCCACATTTTAATAATACTAAGTAGTATTACGTCACTACGTTCTATAAATATATTATAAAGACTAGTTCATAAGTTTGTTGTCAAACATTAATCCCTCTACAGCAATATTTTATTGAGTTAGTCCCGGTAGTACCCTCCACTTCGCACGGTCTTCGGCATCTCTAGCAGTGAGATCATTGGCACGAATGTCATCTTCTGCGATGCCAAGCCAGCACGTCTTGGGCCCACCTCTCCTACCGGGGCCCGGTGGAGGTGGTATAACCAGACATTTGTTACCTACCCACGGAGCCGGTTCACCGCAAAACTTTACTGAATGTAGAGGGTAAGAAAAATCTATGCCTTAAATATGCCTTAAGAAGAGGCAGGTCTGTTGCTCCCATGTGATAGGGGTGAGCCTATTACCATCTTGCTTCGATTCGGCTAGACTCCTTGCTGATATTTATAAATCTTGATAGGGACTAAATCCAGCGACTAGCTAATCCAGTCGTGAAACTATCTTTAAAAATAATATTTATCTTCATATTAGCTGTTGCCCGCGGCTCCGCCCGCGTGGAATTCTGAATCCGACCCCGCAACATGCTGTTTTTTTTTTTAAATTATCTTTTATATGAACCTTGTCCTGACAATAACGAAGACAAAAAAAAGAATTATCCAATTTGGTGCAGTTGTTCAGAAGTTATGAGCGTACAATACATTTCGGCCATTCATTTTTATTTTTATAGGAGATTCAAACTCATGGAGGCATAATTTCACATCTATTTTGCAATACACTTAAGCACTATAATCTTATTTATTTAATACGAATGCTTAAACACAATACAATGGTAAAGACAACAGAATTATCTTCATTCACAGACGTTCTAAAGGCTGTTCTTAGAATAATAAAAAGATTACCGCCATAGATTTAGAGTAAGTTAGATATTGCAAGACCATCAGGGTGTTCTTGGGCCCACTACTTGGGCACTCTTCAGGGCCCAAGTGAACCTCACCTGCAAACCGGTACATCTCCTGATTAATCAACGAGGCTTTGGTGCAGGCTTTCCTTTCAGGGTTGGGAGGTCAGATGTCAGTCACTTCATAAAAGCCGTAAAGCCAAACCAAAACGAGGAGAAGGACTTAGCGGACCCCGGGCCCGAAGCCTTGAAGCCATTGCAACCGCAACCGGGAATAACAATAGGATGAAAACCGAGCGTGTCATTCTTCCGCCATTACCGAAGACGCCATGCGGACCATTCAGTGATCATGCTCACTGTAAGACGAGGGTGTTATAATATCCCACTAAAATCTTCGGTGTCCAAGCCCAACTCACCTGACGGCACACTTGCTGATTGACGGACGAGGTTCTGGCTAGGGTTGCCAATTTTTTTTACAAGAAATAAAGTATATTCAGGTCTATGAAGAATATTAAACAGTATTTTAGAAAAATTATATTATTATATTATTATTAAATATTTTATTTATTTATTGTTTTAAATACTTATTTTTTAGAACTTCTCGCACAACTTACTAATTTACAATCTTTTTTAAAAACTGCATACGCCTCATCACAATTATAACTGAAATTAAAATAAATATTCGTTTAGAAACTCAGTGTGATTTGTTTATGGTGTGGCTGCGCTACACTGAGCAGTGAGCGCCCTATGACTAAATAAAAACGTCCCTTTAAAAGCGTCTAAGTATAACACATAATAATGTGTTTGTATTTTGATGCTGAAAACGGCATTTTGTATACTATATTTTTGTTCAACATTAAAAAGTAAAATTTAGTGAAAAACAGTATAATACTGTTTAAAACAGTATAGTTGGCAACCCTAGTTCTGGCGACAGCTTTCGCTCGGAGTTAGGGGTTCAGACAGGAGTCAGAAACGTCAGTAAAAGCCAAAATAAGCCAAATCGACAGAAAAAAAAGTAAGTGGACCTCCGGTTCTATAATACAAATCTGAAATGCAAACGGGATTGTATTGGATGATATGATTGAATGAACTGCGACTAATAAGGTATGTTATCGTTTAATTTTGAGTTGCTGGCCTAGTTGTTGTCACCACAGTATCTAGCCTACTCTATATCTGTGGCCGCCGCTAAGCCTGCGGTGTCTTAGACATTCAGGGCTTATGATCTAGGTCAATAGACAATAAACACTGGTATTACTTCAAGTAAGACCTGTATCAGCAGGATTTATGAATGACAAGACTCGGATTAATACGATTGGGATATTATTTTTTCACGCATTTTTGATACATCTAGAAATAAAAATATATACTTAAATATAATAATAGAACGGCTGCACAGATTTGAATGTTTTTTTTTGCAGTCGTAATTCTCAGAACAAGTTGAATACGTAAGATTTGTTTCTAAATGTCAACAAACCAACAGTTAATTGATAACAACTCATCTGAATTTAAACTGTTACTGTGTATTTAACACAGTAACAGTTTAAATTGAGATGCGTAAGCGCACCGACGTGTTCCAATATTAGTCTTACCATAAACAAAATCTCACATTTTTCAATAACCTTGAAACAAAGATAATAAATAGCTGAACGCAGTCATATCCCTTTAAACGACTGACCTTCTGGTAACTTCAAACAAACATCTATAACCGTTTTAAAATAATATTAACAATACATCAAAATCTAGCCATAATGGAAAAATAAACAGCATTAAGAAAATTATATAGATACAATAAAAATTGTACTTACATTTGGATTGAGCTGATGTTTGAAAAAAAAACATGGGTAATGCGTAAGATCTTTCGTTACAATATACTCAGGTCTGTCAAAGGAGTTTTTGTCAATATGGCATAATGTTGCCTCATCATTATCATTTTCAAAACGACTTCCCAGTTGTATCTTAATTTTGCACTTTGGAGTCTGAGGTCCAATTATTGTTTTTATTTTTTGGCTGACCTCCCAACCCCTCGAGGAAAACCTTCATTAGAACCACATCCGTGGTTTAGCAGGTGAAGTTGATTTGGGCCTCAAGGGTGTTTGTAGGGTCCGGTCTACAGGCTAAACAGTGATCAACATTTCACTACTAACAGTTATACGTCAATCTCCGACCAACCATCAACACGTTCCTCTGAAAAATATTTAAATTTAATTCCAAGTAAACCTAGATTTAAATCGCAGATTTGAGTTAAAGACAGCCATTGCTCACGCGTGATCAAACAAGTTGACATCTCAAGGTAATTGAGAGTGTTACCACAACGCGTGGTAACGTAAACACTTATCGTGAAATAAAAACACATTCTGCAATGTGATTTATATAGAGACAGCCTTCCACGGTGTGGTATTTAGTAGATTATATCACGCACAGCAGAGGACCATGGACAGCCACGCACCGCGCATCAATGCTATCCACGGTGTATAGGTGTGGGTTAATCCACGTCAGTCTATGGTATTACGCAACATAGGAAGCTGCCTTAAGACTGCTGCTGCCTGCATTTTTTTTTTCAAATATTCTGCGAGAAAGGGTTTTCACGTGAGCTCAGCTCCCGTGTAAACCCTTTCTCGCAGAATATTTGCCTTTGCTATTTGCCGAAATAAAAAGAAAAATGTTCTTCGGCAGGTTCAGGTTCTTGAGCATGCTCCTGTTAGGGTAAATCTTAGCTGAATCACCTTCAAGCTTTGCAGATCCGTAATCTTTTGTTCAAATTTCACTAAAGCAATACTAATATAATTAATTCTCACCGACAAGCCTACATGTAATTTTGCAAGCCCTAATGAATACAAATTCGATATAATTTGGGAATTCCTAACATATAACACGAATCGATCATAAAATAGTTCCTGGATCAATGGTTAGTTGAAATGCGTAGGACGACACATGGTGTACAATATGCCATGTATAACAAGCAATACTAATAAGCATATAAATGAAAGATAGAATGACTAAGTCATTACGCAGTTTGATACCTAGTGCGAGAATGATGTCAGACTAGTTTCCTGTGACACCTTGTGAAGTAAAAAATTCCCACACCTTTTATTTCGTGTTAAAGCTCCGAGTACCACCTCGCCAAAGACATTACGGTTATATCGCAGTCGAACTGACAAAAACTATTAGTGTCGTTATCAACATACCTAACCAGAAGAGCCAAGTGCTCACTAGCCTTCAGCATCTAGGCACTAGGCTCCGGTCTTGGCCGATATCAGACTCTCATGGTGAACAAAACCTGCGACGAAAATTACAATAGTGAACTTTGTGTGAACAGACACACCAACCAGATATATTCGCGTCTGCAACACACACCAGAACAACACGAACTGACTGAGCTGGTGTCACCCCCATACGGTGCAACCAATTCCATCCAGGATCAGGCCGTTTGGCACCTCTTTTTTTACCGCACCGTAAAGACTTGAAATTCTTTACCATAACACTTGTTTCCTTCTTACTTTCCTTCCTTTTTATTGTACACCAAGGACATTAAAACTACGAATCCGAAATACATTTTGTGGTACATACAATTGGCGGCTTTATCGCTCTGAGGCAATCTCTTACAAGCAACCATAGGATGGAGAGTAATATAAAGGAGAAAGAAAAGTTTTGGGGTAGTTTGGTGAACTTTGGAATTGTAAATAAATACACATATAAACATTATAAATACCTAAATGTAGGTAATATATAGTAAAACTTACATAAAACATACATACATTACGTACTAATCAATACACACATAAATAGGTACCTTATAAGAAAAAAAAAAAGGTACCTTATAAGAAGAGCATCTTATAGTGAGGTCTATGCTTCGCCTATGCAAAAAGGTGATCTTTGACTAGCCTTTTAAATGCAGGCAAAGACTGTGCCCTTCTAATGGTCACTGGAAGAGCATTCCATAACCGAGCCGCTTGAACTGAAAAGGAATTGTCAGTGAAGTTGGTAGAGTGACTCGGCATTTTTAATCTCAAATTCTTTCTCAAATCTCCGGGTTCTTGAGTGCGGTCCTAAGTTTAACCGGTGCGTCAAGCTAAGGACCACCATTATACCATTATTTGTATCTGCAAGGTGACCTTCATTCCCTAGCCATTCCCTAGGCAGCCTTTAGCTTACCACAAGCAAGGTGAAGCCATTTCGACGTGCCCTACATTAAAAAAAACCAATCACGTCTCGTGTTTGTGTCTGCGGGGGATTTCTTCATTTTGGTACCTGTTCATAACCCTCCATCACGTAATGATCATTCATTACGTGATGGAGATGGTGATGCTCGCATGTGGTCATCCACATACTCATGAGTTCTCTCTTGTTCCAGGATCTGAATAGTAACCTGACAGTGCCGGCGCGGTGGGAAGACAGAAATCTTCGCAAACATCTAGTTAAACCTGGCATTGGTATGTTTATTTATTGATATAAAGTTTACGAAAGCCTCTATCTCTAGGCCCGGGACAATCGACTTCCATGATCGGGGCCTGAGGACGGCAGTTGGCCGACTCGCCATCCTTACAGAAGCAGGCCGTGGCGGAGGCGTGTCGTGTATGTCTTACACACGCCTGCCAACTCACCGACGCGGAATAAAACCCTAGGGTTATCCTTACCCGGGGTGTCCGGCAATGGACACTTGGGGAGGACACCGTGTGGTTTTAGTCGGTCCGATTCCGACACGCCCACCCTATCGTCGGCACCGATGGGGTGAAGCCCGTGGGGGTTTCCACACGCTAAAAAAACCCTATTTTTCTGCCTCGGAGAGCACGTTAAGCCGTCTGTCTCGGTTTCCGTACAAACATCAACATTTGGCACATACTTGTCTAATACAGAACTTATCACCAATTGTTTGCGGAGATCCGATGGCAGTCATGACAGTCGCTTCACAGAAAATATCGAAGACTGGAAGCCGACCCCAACTGAGATGCGAAAAGACTCTGAGGATGATGGTCTTCTGATTTTTTTGTCATTAATTTGCCGAATTTCCTCTTAATATGGAAGCAAATTCAACAACGACGATGTACTCTGATCGTTCATTAATTCCTAATTTCGTTTTGAAACAGTGAAAGAGAGTCGGTGGATAGGGGGTATCTACGACTACGGGGCGCAGGCGTGGCGGTGGGGAGGTGACTTGAGGAGGATGCACTACCAGTCCTTCTCCAAGATGAAGAAGATGAGCCCTGAAGAACTTAAGTGGCACTGCATCGCCATGGTTCCAGAATTGGCATACAGGTTGGTGTAGTATTCAAAAGTTTTTTTTAAAGGTTATTGTTACAGCATCACATACAGCTAAACGACATTACTTAGTATTGTGTCCTTTTTAGGGTTCCGTAGCCAAATGGCAAAAAATGGAACCCTTATAGATTCGTGATGTCTGTCTGTCTGTCCGTCCGTATGTCACAGCCACTTTTTTTCGAAACTAAGAACTATGTTGCTGAAACTTGGTAAGTGTATGATGTATTACGTGAACCACATTAAGATTTTCACACAAAAATAGAAAAAAAAAATCGGGTTTCCCAATACTTAGAACTGAAACTCAATTTCTTTTTTCATCAAACCCATACCAACGTCCGTTATCTATGGAAAAGTCTTCAAAAATGATATTGAGGTTTCTGATGTAATTTTTTTTCTAAACTAATAGAAATTTAGCGAGTGGTGACTGCTCACAATCACTAATGCATGAGCTCCCGGCTTTGATTTGTGTATGTGTGTGTGTCAGTGGATTTTAGGTATTTACATTGAAGCCCATTTAGGGAACCAAAAAAGGGCAAAATAGTGTAGTTTAAAAGTATTAATCAATAAATTTGCCTAATGCAGTCCATTACTGGATATAAGCCTTTCCCAATGCACCCGATCGTCCCCCTTCCATATCCAGGCCTTCCCAGCTGCCTTTTTTAGGTCGTCAGTCCATTATGACGGGGTTTTACCTTCCGTTTGCCGTCTCGCGATCTCCACTCTTGTACTCGCTTGCTCCAAGAGTCAAATCAAAATTATATCTTAAGTTTCTTGTTCAATTATTTGCTGTCGACTGATCTACAGTTTCACAAGAATGCTGACCTCAAATTTTAGTGAATAAATTTCGAATGCCGATGCCGCCCGCCGCCGCCGCAGAGTATAGAATAACAAAGAACAAAAGAAAAACAATAGGCTATGAAAAGCTAATATTAAGTTTCGAATGTTTCGAGAACCAATATTGGTTTCGTGCCAAACACGAGAGCGGAGTATTAAGGACACGGCGGTTTCGTTTTAGAGCCAACAAGCTCTGGAATTCAATTTAAATCACAAAAAGTCGTTTTTGAGTGGTTCAAGTTACGAACCAACGGTTCAATTGTATTTGAAGCGGAAACTTTTTATGCGTTATGACCGAATTTTTACAGGGGATATTTTATTCCCAGGGTCATTCTAGACGCGGGGGGGTATCCTAGGGGACGTCCGCACGAAAAAAAAGGGACCTTCTAGACGCACCTGATTTGCAGCAACACGGGCAGACGTGAAAAGGCAAAGTGCAGTGTTAGCTGGTTCGAGTCCGACATTTAAAAAAAATACCGATAAAATGTTTTTTGGAATTTTTTGAACGCAAGACCTCGTAAAAATTGTGGAATAGATCGTAGATTACCAAAATAATTATTATAAAAATATTAAACTATATCTTTAGGGACCTACATTTACTCAAAGTTTTGATAATTTTGCATATTCATGGTAATATTTGACCCTTGGTCTCTGAACTGAATATAAACAAAATAATTAACTTTTTATTTTATTATGTTATTTCTATTATAATAACTAATAGACATAAAACCATACACGACGTTTCTTGCATGCAACAACACGATTTGGCCACTTTGAATTTTTGGATTGCAACCTGCAAATTCCCTCCAGTTACAAATTCCATCAAATTGAGGTACTTTTCTAAATAAAATTTGATGATGATTACGGAGAGCTTCGTACGTCAGTCAGCAGGTATACCGGTTTCCATGTGTGTTTGGCTTGCAACCAGGTCGGAAAATTTGCAAAATGTAGGTATTTATCGTTTTTCCATAAGTAAGTAGGTGAATGAATACACTCCGATTTGGTTCCTAATCGAGCGAAATACGAATTTTAAAGAAGAAGCCTAAAATATTTAGATTTAGATTGGAAAAAGAGAACATCTAGGACGGAACTTGAACCCGCAACCAGACCCTTACAGGGGGAACGCTCTAACCAACTGAGCTACGATACGAACAACATCCCAGATATTAGAAATTTTTCGATTTATTATAGCTTCGGGGCGAGGCTGGAGCCATCTACCGTAATTCTTGCAAACTACGAAAACGATGAATGATGTTACAACCATTTTTAAACATGGTTTTTTTTACGTTTTTTTTTTCAGACCATATATATTTTTCAAATGGTTATATCCTCTACCACCTTACCAACCTTAACTACCGCCTGTCCGATATACCGACCTCTCCGTTAGCTCAATAGGCCCGAGAGTAAAAAAAAAGGCAAATACAGTCGATTCTCCTATCCTTGTTTTTTTTTCTGCATTGGGCACGTCAATATGACCACTTTACCGTAGATAGTAAGTCAAAAGTAATGTTTATATAAATAAGTAAAAAATATTAAGTATACATGATAAAAGTAGGCAATAAACCAAACCACTAACCCCCCCTACCCATAAGTATGAAAGGCACGGAAAGAAAGTATGAGAGGAAGAATGCAAAACAAATTACTGGTGGTAGAAATTTGATGACACAAACTTGTCACAAAATTCGGCCGGGTAGGTACCACCGTGCACAATTGCCAAAAACCCTCCATAGTAATCAAATTTCGGTTTGATTGCGTTCAAGGGTCAGCAAGTGCATAGCCGGGCAGGGGGATTGTGGTCGCAGCACTAGTGGGACCGGTGGGTGTCACGCGGTGCTGCGACGACAATCCTCTTCTGATGAGACTGTCAAGCTGAGTGCCACCATTGTTAACATGGTACGTGTATGTAATGGTGACCCTCTTTCCTGAGACTTTACCTTCAGCTTACCATTAGGCGCGGTGAAGTCAAATTGACGTGTCCTAAATATAAAAAAAAAAGGATTTAGAATGAAAGCGTGATATTGGATAAGTAAGTAAAGTATAAAAATGATAGCTAGAATTAACCCTATGCGGTTTCCAGACAAAATGCAAAAAAAGAGAGAAAAGCCTTAATGTATGACAAAAGGCTCTGGGTTAAGTCAAGAGGTGCAAGTATAAAAAAATAAAAAAACACTATACCGCAGGCTTTCCTTTCGAGTTTAAGATATCAGATGCCAGTCGCTCCTGAAAAAGTCGACATACCAATCAAAAACAGTAAGCGGAACCCGTGCTCTAACGTGTTAACTTTGGACGCAACTATGGGAAATCGGTATGAGGATCACGGATATGACTTCACCCGCGTGATGGTAAGCTGAAATCTCAAAAATGAAGGCCACCATAATCAAACAACGAACAAAGCTAAAATGAGGGCTAAACCAGGATATCGTACCATAAGAACCCGGGATTGTAAGAAGAAGGAAACATGTACGTCAGTAAAGAATTTCAATTCTTTAAGGTGCGGTAAACAATAGAGGTGCCGAACCGTTCGATTCTCATATATGTCCCGACGTTGACGCGTAAGTAAACTATTTTGCATCAGCAGGTTTTTAGGGATTTTCTTTAGAAAAGCCCTATTGCTATCGAGTTGTCGTCGACGTCGTCGTTGCCAATTTTCTGTCACGGTTTTGGGTATGAAGGAGATGAGCTATCGAGTTGCTGTTTTCGGTATTAGATCCGTGCTGGGGTGAACCATTGCAAGATAAAGAAAAAATCGCAAAAAATCGCAAAAATTAAAAAATTTAAAAAAAATCGCTAAATCGAAAATCCCTTGTATTCGGCTGAGCTCGTCTCGGGAATTCAACTTGTTTCATAATACTGTAGCGTCCGGGGGTTGGACGCCACAATACCTCGTGTTGATAATAAGATAAACACAGAGGAAGAAATTTAAATGGGCATTTATTATTTTAACAAAACTTCCTATATCGGGTTTAGGGAGGTTTTTACGCGTATATATTTATTTTAATGCGTACTAGGGAATCGCGAACTCCGCTCAAGGACTGAGCCTAAATTTATTGCACTAATATCTTCTCTTCGGCCGGCGGACCCGGGCGGCGCGTCTAGTCGCCCGCTGTCAGCCGCCCAGCCGAATGCAGCTCCACGCAGCAATTGTTTTTCTTCCCTAAGCTAAATTTGAATGACAAAGTATTTTTATTTAAACTCTGACACATGATGGCCAGGAAACGAACCGTAGTGTGTGGGACGAGGTCCGAACACTACAGCAGCTACGCCCTTACTGGTCATTCATGTGACAGTTACATCGAACCCTAGATAAACTAAATCTGGGACACAAAAAAAAAAATTATGCGAATTGTCCCTTACAATGGGAATAACGAAGCAATCTTTGTAATAATTAGTAAACGATAGTAGAATTTCAAATTATAGCAATTAAACTGTAATAAATACTGAAAAACACGAACAAAGAAAAATTGCTTCATTCTTGGCCAGGCAAAAACCCCAGGTTAAAAGAAACCTGACCACAATCAGCCTCATCAAAGAAAAGTTATTGGTATCACTTGCCGATACATTTTAAGGTTTGCCCTGAAAGGACTTAGTAACACAGTACTTTTAAGACCTACCTAACTAAAAAGAAAGATGACATAACTTGATCTGTCCTTACACATTATGCATGTGAAGCAGAGACTATGTCGCCTACACATTACTAAATTATTTTTAAAACAATATTAAAGAGAAAGAACTTACTCTATAAAGAAAAGTCTGATCGAAAACTAACTTTCAATCATCGTCGGCGCTTATGTCCAGAACGATTTGACTCTCTTACAAAGTTTAGATCACAACTCTCAATATTGTACAAAAAATAATTGCCCAACTCCTACGCTAGAACATCACGAACATAAAAAACAAAACAAATCTATTTATCTTCCGCAGCGCAGCAATATGAAATAAACAGAGAACACATATTAATAATAAAATACTACTAGTTACTAGTTACGCTAGTACGTAATGCGGTTTTAGTCGGTTCAAGATAACACGTTATTCACTACGTGAATTATAATTCTACTAAGACTTATAGTCCTTATTGGCCCTATTGACCCGCAGGCAACTATCAATGCTCTTGAAACATTCTGGAACAAGCCACCATCATAGCCATCTTCTCGTTGAGCACATAATATCACATAAAAGCACATAAAAGCAAAATAGACAACGATACTGATAAATGCGTCGCTCCAATTGTCGCACGACGTCTTTCTTCAAACGGTACGGGATCGATCCATTCACTGCCAACTGCAGAATGTTGGCGTTTCCGACTTCTGCGGAAACTAGCGCTTCACCAGCTGTAGCAACCACTAGCTCCTGTGGAAACCAGCACCTCTACCAGTTGTATGGAAACCGGCGTTCCTCCACACCAATTGTAGCTGTAGCAACCACCAGCTGTATGGAAACCGGCGTTCCTCCACCAGTTGTAGCTGTAGCAACCACCAGCTGTATGGAAACCGGCGTTCCTCCACCAGTTGTAGCGTCCGGGGGTTGGACGCCACAATACCTCGTGTTGATAATAAGATAAACACAGAGGAAGAAATTTAAATGGGCATTTATTATTTTAACAAAACTTCCTATATCGGGTTTAGGGAGGTTTTTACGCGTATATATTTATTTTAATGCGTACTAGGGAATCGCGAACTCCGCTCAAGGACTGAGCCTAAATTTATTGCACTAATATCTTCTCTTCGGCCGGCGGACCCGGGCGGCGCGTCTAGTCGCCCGCTGTCAGCCGCCCAGCCGAATGCAGCTCCACGCAGCAATTGTTTTTCTTCCCTAAGCTAAATTTGAATGACAAAGTATTTTTATTTAAACTCTGACACATGATGGCCAGGAAACGAACCGTAGTGTGTGGGACGAGGTCCGAACACTACAATACCAACCTTAAACTAGGTAAACTAACTGCCTGACTGACTTGTTGACAAACGTGTAATCAATAATGGCGCGTCGTAAACATACAATAAACCTGCAGGGCAAAAGCCGCTGCCCATTCACCTCATAAAGATGGCCAAAACTGCCGCAAAAGTTTTTATTTATGCCATTAAGACGAAATAATGGCAAAAGTTGAAAATGTTATACTAAGAGCGTTTGACTCTGCAAAATCACAGATTAAGTAATTCTTACAGCAGTTCAAATGTCAACAGCCAGGAATATATAAGATATTACTGGCTGTTGACATTTCATTAATTAATTCCAAGAAAAATCAAAATACAACAAGACTTCATGACACTGAGAGCTCATTCTGCGTAAATAGTAACACCAACAATTCAGTATAGTTCGGGTACTTTGAGATAACTCACACTTCAAACAACAAGACAACAACCATCTTTAGTCTCCCCGTGACCATGGCTGCTGAAAAGCAACCGAAACGTCGGGATCAATGTAAAATATAAAATAACATCAAATAAATCGCGATTGAATCCGTTTAAAATAGTTTTATTTCAATGTGTGACATTCGCGGAAACTTCCGACAATATCAAAATACTAAAACTTATTCCGTGACACTCCCGCTGAAACCAAAAACAAAAAATAATACGCAGAAATATTCTTAAGGTATCCTCTTGTCCGACCCGTTCCCTCCTGAGAACTTCCTTCCTTCTTTGAGACAACGCTGTGACGTCATCACAGAAGGTAGCGACCGCGGCAAATGATCTCTTTTAACTTGTACCATCCTCTCATAACGAATTAAAACTCAACGAAGTGTGATCCTGCGAAAAGCAATAAGTTTCACAGCTGTTGTGCTAGCTAGCTACAATAGGCCACTATTGTCGTTTACACCTTAAAGCATGACGTCATCACAGAGTACCAGACCTTTTCTATTAGTTAATTAGAACTTGGTTATACGCCCATTAAAATAAATATAGATTGCGTAATTTCTTATTCTAAATTCCTTCACTAGGAACTACGTAAGGACGTTCCTTGTTTTGTATATTTGTACCGCATTCGAATGCTACGACAGGGTTCGCGGGTTCGATTCCCGCTCAGTGCAAACATTTATATGCATGAATATGTATATTTGTATTTATCTGGGTGTTTCTCTGTATAATATGTATGTATTTAAAAAAAAAGAGTATATAAGTATGTTTATCCGCATTCAGAAACCCATAACACAAGCTAGTTAAACTATGCTTACTTTGGGTCTAGAAAGTGCTGTGAAGAATGACGTAAAATATTTATTATTATTTATTTGCATTGGTCTGGGTGTTTCTATGTATAATATGTAGGTATTTACAAAGAAAAAAGAGTAAATAAGTATGTTTATCCGCATTCTGGAACCCATAACACAAGCTAGTTACACTATGCTTACTTTGGGTCTAGAAAGCGCTGTGTAGAATATCGTAGAGTATATTTTATTTATTTATTTAGCAAGAATAAGCCGTTGAATTTGAGTTAATGTAAGGGTGTATGAGGCCCACCACGAACCTGGAAGCCGGTGCACTTTCTGGTTGACGGACGAGACTCTGGCGGAGGCTTCCTTGGGGTTGGAAGGTCAGACGCCAGTCGCTCCCATAAAACCCAAATGAATTATGAACAAATGAGTACTGAGCGAATGACACACCAAGTATATATGGCAGATGTAAGTGGGCAGGCGAGCCGGGGTCGACCTCGCAGAACATACACTGATCAAATTAATGAGATACTGAAAAAAAGGCAGGTCAAAAGCACACGAAACCGGCGGGCTTGCATGAAAGGTTTAATGACAGTGAAGGAAGCTCGTGAAGTACGTAAGGACAGAAGCAGATGGCGGGCTGTTGTCTCTGCCTACCCCGGACGGAAAATGGCGTGAGTATATGTATGTATGAATTATGAAGGAGGAGAAGCAAGAAACATATATCACGATAAAATTAACAACATGGAGACATGGCGTGGCATCGTTTACAAACAGTCACATAATTATTATAATAGTCTAAAGTTTATAGTCTGGCAAACATATGGTTATAACTTCTGAAGACCATGGTTTGTGCGAATTCATGCCCAAAGTAATGTCTTCCACATGGGAAATATCTAATTAAAAGTAATAATGTACGTTGACGTGGGATTACACAGACATTGGGTTTTGTATTAGATTTAAAGTGTTTAATGTCCTTATTGAAACATAAACATATTTTGAAAATTGAAAATCACTCAGGCCATATGTCAAATTCGATATTCGATATTGTAAGATCGAAACACTTGGAACATATTGATATGTATTTTGACAACACCATTGACAACAGTGCTTTCTGCAAAATAAATGATTTGATTTGAATCCCTCAACTATTCTCATCATTATCATCGGGACTGTGATTGCATCTAAAGCTTGTACTTTGAAGCCTGGGGCTCACCTACTGTGTCTTGATTTGGTTTATCTTAGCTTTTGCGGGAACAACTGCTGTCTGACCTCCTGACAACCCTGAACAAAAACCTCAAAGCCGCCAGAGCCTCGTCCGTCCTTCAGCAGGTGTAACTTACAGGCGAGCTGGTTTAACACTGAAGGTCTAAGTGACACCCTGTAATCAATAGTAATATCTATTAAAACACTACTGTCTTTTTAAATTATGGCAGCTTGATGTGTCCTGTACAAAACATTCCTCACACCTGTAACTGGCATTCAATACCATTACGCACAACTAAAATACATTACTGATTTCACTGACAGACTAATCTAATCACTATCAACGCTTACTTTCAGGTGGGCCCCACGCAGTTGCATCGACGCCCAATACTACATCTGCCAAACAAAACTCCAAAAGCTGCCAAAGGCCAAAGTGAAGGACTTGAGAAAACGCTGGGAGAGGATGGGCAAGCTGAACGAAATCAACGCACCGAGAATTAGCCAAGAGATGAACGACCATATGATGATTAATGACGTCACGGTCAACCCTGTCCCTCACCCAAGGTCGTACGATCTCCACCCAAACCAGGCACTACTCTCAACGCACCATGGCACCAGGACCAGAGGTAGAAATACCAGGCCGTATGATCTAAGACCAAATGAATTGAGGAAGAGATCGAAGATCGCGATGCGCAGTAGACGACTGAAGAGACCATTCCCAGGGTAAGTTTTGTAATAGCTTACTTGACATTAAATTGCACGTATATGACGAGAATTGAACAAAGTATGAGATGGTTTGGGCACTTCACACGAATGCGTAAAAAATAAATAGGTATATAAGGCAAATGTCAGCCCGGTCATGGATCAATTGGTGATACTTTGAATAAAGAACACATCAGAAGGATTCGAAACAGCAACAAAAGCAGGTGTGTAGATAAGCAACTGGTAAATCGTTGTCTCTAACCAGCTCTTCGAGAGAAAGGTGTGAGTATAGATAAATAAACACCTACATTTACCTAATTATCATATACTGATGATACACAATAGCATCACAAAATTTATTTACATACACCTCTTGTACTGCACATTAAAAAAAATTACGTGATATTATGGGAGCTGTCTCAAAATGTATCGCAAAATCCCAAAATAAAAACTACTTGACATCTCACGCAGCCTTTCATTTCAAATATTTGAAATCTTTGACGTTGAAATGAAATATCGGCAATAATAATAATCTACTCAGAATCGTACAACAACATCACTAGTCTTATTCGGTTCGCTCTCGTATTGAGCACTCATGATTTCACGATACAAAAGAATCCAATTAAGCCCTCATGATCAAAGGGCTTTTAATAGCCACTTGAAATGGTGGATCGCAAGTAAAAGAAGCAAGGAATGGAATTTTCTTGATCACTTTTTATATCTTGCTGAAGAATTATAATTCAAAGAAATTAAACGTCCCTTTCAGCACAGGTTGTCCCACGAGGTAATTTAGCAGAAGGTACCGTTAAGTGCCCCATAAAAAAATGTTATAAGAATACAATTTTTTTTACAATAGAAATACTAAAGAGCTTGACATAAAATAAAATTGCCGGTATCTTGTCTATTAGCGAGCCGACGACGTTTTTACCCATACATCTTTATTAACTGTTCGGTGTAGAAAAGCAAGGCAGGACAATACCTTTTTTTTTCACGTGGAAATCCCCTCGGATACCCCCCCCGCCGCCACCGGCCAGCGGGGGTGGTTATGTCAGGCTTGAAGAGACTAAAACCGCACGCCGTCTCGGGTCTTCAGACGCCGGGTGTAAGGTGGCCCATAAGGCATTTTCCTCGCACCCCGACAGACCCAGGGCCATCTCCAGTTTCAAGATGGCCCCCTCGGGTTTGGGAACCACGGTGTCCCCCCCCCCCCCATCTTGCCCCGGAACTTACCTGGTAGTTATAATAACATCAAAAAGCAATTTTACGAAAAATCTATCTTGAGAATGTGTTAAACAACGTTACCCATTTTGCTTTAAAAGCCTAAATCCTCATCCTTATATAAACCTTTTAAATAAATACACGGCCCATTAACATCGTAACATCACCCCAACTTTAGCCATTACGGTGCGATCAGAACAAGAGTGCAGAGCAGATACTTCAGAACAAAAACACATTAACTACACATTTATTGCGCTATTTATCAAATTAACTGCAACAATTACATACTATCGACGTTTCTGATGTATTCTCTATTATTGTCTATTGTTCTGTTTGTGTTATGATGTGAATATTAAACGATTGAACTAAATAAGTTTTGAAACAATATTTCGCTGTGTACTGGTCATGTTATGTAATTGTGTCAATGTAATTATGTTTATCCGCATTCTAGAACCCAATATGACAAGCACTGCTTAGTTTGGGTGTAGATGGCGTTGTGTAATTTGTCCTAGAGAGTATTATTTAATGTTGTTGGGAAGATTCATAGCTTTAGGAGTAGATGTAGGCCCATGTTGAGCTGGATAGATTTCGTGTAAGGAAATGGCAAAGAAAGGTGCACGTGCACAATCCTTGCCTGCCATTAGGAAATAAGCGAACGACGCGACTGTCCATGTTGTTCTGCCCCCTTATTCGGATTGACCATTTTGAAAAGCTGTACCGGAATCACGAGCGTTCATATTCGCCGATACCTTTACGTTGGTGTAGCGCCAGTTTTTTTTTCTGTTACCTAATTTAAATCCACCGACTTCTCACGTTACAACTGTTATTAACCCCATCGGTGCCAACGATGGAGTGGGCGTATCGGAATCGGACCGACTAAAACCACACGGTGTCCTCCCTAAGTGTCTATTGCCGGGCACCCCGGGTGAGCCCTAGAAAGGATAACTCCAGGGTTGCCCCTGAATAAAAAAGGATAGATAAAATTAGAACCTTGTGTCTTTACAGATTTGTTGATATGAGCATTATTAGTTAGAAAATAACGCGTTGCTAGAAGAAGCTATCTATTCACCCCCTTCCATATAGTACTCATCGCAATGAAATGCAACTGCTGTGCATCCGTTTCCAAATTGGATGCCCAGATTAGGTAAAGAGTTATTGGATATTATTTGAAAGAAAGAAAGAATGTATTTATTCAACCTGAACCTACGAGATACACATATGTATAAAAGAAAATAAAAACGGTCCACAAAATACAAGTACAGGCATGTATCTCGCAGGCATGCTGAATAGGACCTGGTTCAGCATAGGCCAAACTGGTACCTGGCGCTGATTTTGAACCAGGCCCTTGAACCCGCAGATGCCAATCATTGTATCATAAATAAATAAAAACAAAAACAATTAATACAAACCAAAATAAAAACTAACAGAAATACAAACAAAACATTTAAGTAATTTAATTTGATTAATTAAAATTATGGTGCCACTTAATCACAACATATAATACTAGCCTACTTAATTATTTACAATATATATTTTTATAGGATTGCTGCGTATCCAAAATACTAGGACCTGTGCCCATCCATACCCCTCGTGTCACATCACATCCAGGTCATTAAACAAAAGACATATTTACCTTGATCATACCAAGTTCCCGCTGTGCTTCGATCAAGTACCACCTTGGCTTTAGCCTAAAAGTATGTATCGAAAAATGATTTTCAGAATCCTCGAAAGGAGTGCTTCGTTATTACGAGGGATTGAAAATATGGGGTGTGTGTTGGGTAACCTCCTCGAGTGTCGCTCCGATTCCGATCCCGCTGCAGTCCAGGGGAACGGAATCGGAGCGACCGGTACACCCTGGGCGGCTGTCAATGGCTTCCTCTTCATAGGGTTGGCATTGATCGTCGGCCAATACCCAACGTGGCGGGAACACATCGCTCTCCGTACTCCTCTGCTTTCAGAGGAGACAGGATGAGCGATGCTGTTAGTGGTGAGATGGCCCAGGGTCAGTCGGGGTGCGAGGGATATGCTCTATGGGTAACCTTACACCCCGGCGTCTGAAGACCCGAGACGGCGTGCGGTTTTAGTCGGTGCACGCCCGACATAACCGCCCCCGCTGGCCGGCGGGGGGGTATCCGAAGGGATTTCCGCACGAAAAAAAAAAAAAAAAAAAAAGGGATTGAAAATATAGTTCGTGAAATGTGATGTTAAGTTATGTCTTAGGGAACATATGGGCGTGGTTTAATAAAAAAATGTACACGTATTAAAAATAACATATGCTCGTTTCCAGGTACACATGGAACCGCCGCGACCCTGAAGGTTCATACCGCCTCAACGCCGAGCTGCTTAAATCCGGCCGTACTGGCCTCAGGCCTCAGCAGATAAACGCTCATCTCGCACGACTCCAGCACCTCCGCGACAAGCAAGTCCAGAGGCTGCAACGACTCCGCGAGAAAGACGACTGGCTTGAAGATGAACCACGACAAGCGCTGGCTCAGATCCACCCTAGGACATATACAGTTGACAACCATATCAGCTCTTTACATCCTAAGACAATTGTCGAGGAATTTGATATGTTTCCAGCTCCAGTAGCCACCGCACCGAAACGAATCAACGGTTAATCGAATATTCATATAGCACCGATTCCAATAGTCGTTTTAAAAATCGATTGTTCAAGAATCGACTATTCCTCGATATATAAATAAGTTCCATGCGATTTTTTCCCAAACTTTCCCCAGTTCGGTTATTTATTGATGGCACTGTTACGAATTTCCTGCTTACTACCCTCATTTGTTGGTTATAAATATCAACTGTATGAGAATTAGTGAGCTTTTAATAGAATATTAATTCTCCAATAAGGATACAGTTGCTGATAGCGTAACATTAGAACATAAAAGCGTTGCCATATTAGAACTAAATGGGTTTACATTCAGAGGAGCCTTCCCATAAGATCGGCTAAGCCCGGGACTGGGGAAGATATTAGGGACGGTAGTGATTTTGATTACTCGATTTTACTTTGGCTAAGACTACTCTTCCGCCTCCGTCTATATTATTTCCCTTAAGTCTGGTAATCATTTATCAGTGTTTCGCTTACATCTCCTGGAACCTTAATCGCATCAGTGTCATTCTCTTGTTATTCTATTCTTCCTTCTAGAGTAGTTGAAACTTACGACATTTTGTCTACTCGATTTTCTAAAATGAACTTTTCATCTTTACTTTATGAAAACTACAATCCAGTGTGTGTCTTGTCAATTAAGTTCTAGTTATCACTTTAACTGTGTAGGTACTTGTAGATTCCCTTGATTTTTTCCATTTCGTAAACAATCGTTTTTGCAAAAACTGTTATGTATACTGCTAAACCAGTTGAACGGACAAAAAATGTAGTCTGTTGCGTTTTTCTTTTCTTTCTTTTGTTTTTTTTTATCCCTTTGCTGTCGTTTACGTTTAGCAAATTTATCTCACTTTGAGTTTGTTTAGCCGTCATTCTTTGTCTTAATTGTAATTTTTGATTTACCCATAATCTGTGAAACTTTAGTGACAAATGTATTTGAATAGTTATAACACTTATTGGAAATTTGGATTAAACTTATTTTATTTTCCTATTTATTGCTATTTATTTTTATTACTTCGCCGGCGCACCTGGCTGCTCGAACTGTGAGATAATTTTTGTTCTTAACCAATTGTCTAGTAGTATATCTTTGAGATTACGATTACCTAAATATTAATGTGTAGAAAACCGTCATTTGACATTTGTAAAAAAAAACTACTCTTGAATTAAACGTTTACTCTTTATGGGCTAAGTATTAGAACAGTTGTTATACGGGCATCATAAAAATATTACTACTTTTATTGTATAATAATGAAGGTAATAGGTTTAACTATTTAAGTCGAGGTGAGTAAAACCTCAATGTGTGTGGGGGATGACGCGTCTATGTATTTTTTTATTACATTTTATTTGTTTAAACTCCATGTGTTTTAATATAACGTTTTAATGCTGTGCTTTTATATTAAGAACGTCGACGTAATCAATTATTTTTTATTTATGATGTTTATAAGTATACTAGTCAGTAAGTTTTATGAAGAAAATAAATTCTAGAATACTAAAATGTTTAATCATATCTAAATTATCAGACGTGTTGGTTAATAAAATAATATTATCACAAACATATGTAACGTTGATACTGTCTGCACATTTTTTATTATCCAACGGATTCATTACTAATTAATATTATTATCTCATTGATTTTATTTATTACAATTAATAATATTAACAAAAAGTGTCGTACACTATTATTGGCATTTTGTGTTTCCTTAGATTTAAGTCTACGTTCCAATTTGTTTGTTATTTGTAATAAGGGTCTAATAAAATAACATTGTACTAAACTGCCAGTTATTATAGTCATCGCATTTATTAAATTCAATCACATTTCACGTAAGTTTTGTAAAATATTTCTAAGCAGTCATTTCAGTTTTATTTTCATAAAATACAAAATAAACTATGAATAATTTATAGGTATCATCTTCTTAAATTCGAATTCCGTTTCTAAAACACTGCCAACAGAACAACAACATTACAATTGAATACCAACATTATAAAGATTTTAAAATTAGAACGCGTTTAAATTTTCAATTTAGGTATTTCAGATAAATGGAGTCTTCAATTTTATTATTCCGAACGATTGATGAGATTTATTGTAAAATACTTCAAACAAGATACACTATACTTTTGTTGCTTTCTTAATTATAATAATTTAAATTTTTAGATCGAAGCCTAGTCTTTTAGCACTAGTACTGCATAAAATAGTATTACTATCATACCTCACAAGGTTATGTCCTTCATATAATATAATAGTTTATATAAGTTTATCACCTACCTAATAGTTTATGTACTACTAAAACATACATTTTTATATTTTGATCTGTAAATACTACTTTATTATTATATTTAGTAGTAGCAACACCGAGGTACTGTGAATTCTTTATTGAGAAAATAAAACTCTTATTTATAGGAACAAAATAACTTCTGTATGTTAAGTATTAATATTTACCTACTATAAGGAAATAAAGAATCATCAAAATATTATCTTTTATTCTTAAACCCCAGGAGTACAATAAACTAATATAATCCCACCAAAAACATAAATGTAAAAAAGGAGAGCCAAGTTCAATACAAAAATTATGCTTGGCTGTGGGCTTCGCCTTGAAAAGAATGGAGATCTAAATGAGTGCCAAGTTCTATGCAAAATCGAAATATGTATTTATAGGAACAAAATAACATTATGAACAAGTATTAAACTCGATTTCTTTGCTTTATTGGATACCTATAACAATTGCTGTTATTTAAAAATGTGAGCGCATTTTTGTGTCAGTGACAGGTGAGACCGCCTGTCACCCCAGCAGAAGCAGGCCGGGACGGTGGGACGACTAGCGCCCCTCCCCCAAACCGGGGCAAGACGGGGACACCGTGGTTCCCAAGCCCGAGGGGGCCATCTCGAAACCGGAGATGGCCCAGGGTCAGTCGGGGTGCGAGGGATATGCTCTATGGGCAACCTTACACCCCGGCGTCTGAAGACCCGAGACGGCGTGCGGCTTTACTCGGTTCAAGCCCGACATAACCGCCCCCGCTGGCTGGCGGGGGGGTATGGTATGGTATGGTATGGTTTCGCGAGCTGGTATCCGCAACTCGACGACAAGGCGCGGTTTTTGCGTGAGGGTGGGCATTTCACTCGATCCACCCCAACTCATTGAAGAACGCCAGCAGGCTATTCACGCTGCTGGCAATCTCCCGGAGCGTACCTGTATTTCCGAAGTACTTAACCCTGTATGTGGCGGTTGCAGGGCAGTGTAGGAGCACGTGTGCCGCTGTTTCTTCCTCTCTCATGCAGGCTCTGCAGAGAGGGCTGTCGGTGATTCCTAAAATAAAAAGGTGTTTATTGAAGGAGCCGTGCCCCGTGATGGCAGCTGTGGCTGTGTTTGGTCAGTTGTCGAAGACGCCTGGTCAGTCTATTTTCAAGCACGGGGAGTGCTTCCCTCGCCTGTCTGCAAACTTCCAGATTTGTCCAATAGCTGTTGTGTTGATCTCTCGTTCGTTTGTTTACTATAGTTCGTAGGTATGCAAAGGGGATCGGTATTATGGGCTCAGGTCCCATTACCACCATGTCAGATCCTCTCCTGGCAATCTCATCTGCTGCATCATTGCCGCGCGAGCCGCTGTGGCCCTTAATCCATTGCAACGTTATGTTGTTGGAATGGCCTATTTGGTTCAGTTTACGATGGCACTCCAAAATTAGTCCCGAGTTTATAGTGTGGCTGTTTAAAGCTTGCAGCACGGCCATGCTGTCAGAGAGTATGCGTATTGAGTGGCCTTCCACTCTCCTGGCCATTACCGCTGAAGCTGCTAGGGTAATCCTCATGCATTCAGCTTGAAATACTGTGTTATGGGTCCCCAGCGGTGTTGAAATGGATACATTAAGGTCCTCCGAGAAAACGCCGGCCCCGGTGCCTGTTCCAGTTTTTGATCCATCTGTGAAAATGCGTAATTCCGTTGGGCATAAAGCCTCACAGCGGTGGTCCTCATGAAGTTGGATCTTGTATTTTTTGTCGAAAACGTATTGTTTGGGTACACGATCATTCATTGCTCCTATCACGGGTATCTCCTTTATGAGATCTGTGAGCAGTGAGGTGTGTCGTGTGTTTCTTTCGCTCCATAGGTTGAGTGCCCTCAGGCGTATAGCCGCAGCTGTTGCTTCTTGGCGGATGAACAGATCCAAGGGTGGGAGTCCGAGCATGGCTTCCATTGCCGCGGTGGGGGTAGATTTCATGCATCCAGTGGTTGCCATGCAGGCTAGTCTTTGGGTCCGTTGTAGTTTAGCCGCTATTGTGCTGTTTTCGGTCCTTGACCACCAGACGATAGCGCCATACGCTATCATGGGGCGGATTACTGTTTCGTAAAGCCACAGGATGATTTTCGGTGATAGCCCCCATTTTTTACCAATCATTCTTCTACACTGCCAGAAGGTAATGCCGGCCTTTTGTAATTTATTGTCTAGGTGGCTACTCCATTTTAACTTGCTGTCAAGAATAACGCCAAGGTATTTACCTCTTTTGACAGTTGGAGTTCCGTGTCAAAGAGTTTGGGTAATCGGTATTCGCCTAATACCCTTTTGTTCGTAAACATTACTAACTCGGTTTTGTTCGGATTCACCGATAGTTCGAATTCCCTGCACCATTTTTCTACGATGCGTAAGGCTTGTTGGGTTAGGTTACAGACCGTTCCCGCTACCTGGCGGGGGGGTATCCGAAGGGATTTCCGCACGAAAAAAAAAAAGGTACTAGGTATATGTCAGTCAGTCAGTCAGTGCTAAAACTTACGACTTTTTGAACTTCATATCTTTATAACCGTTTGAGCTAGCTTCATGAAATTTGGGTTTCTACATGTCCTTATGGATATAATTAAACACACGTAGTTTTATATGTTTACGTTAAAGAGATTTTGAGTTATAGAAGGGTCAAAAGTGGCACCAAGTGGTTCGTGTAATATAACACTCGGCGCTGGCTAGCCAGTTCCTTTGCTTGAACTTGGCTTGACACGCAGCAGCGTGTCTACATAGTTATGAAAAAAAAAAACCAAAGAGGGGATTGTACTCGTAGATTACCGACTGAGATGCGGCGGTTCTTCAAATGTAAATGAAATTGCCAGATTGGAACACACAGTTTATTGTCTATCGTAACACTCCTTACAGTCGTTACAATATACTAAAAATAAGGACTCTAATGAGAATGCAGTGTGCTGATACCGAGTGAAAATAATGAACGACTTAGCGCCTTCTTGGTCAGTCAACCTAATAGATATGGACCGCACTGTCAAACGAATACTTACATATTTGTTGTTGCTCGACGTATCAATTCACCATTTCTCTTGAGTACTGCCTTGCAAATGAGACATGAAGCATACATGGCTGCTTACTCCTTCGGGAATATACAGATTCTAAAACTAAATAGGTAAGCACAGAAGGTAACGTTTGTGCACGAAGCCCCAGTGGTATCGGCTATACGTTGCTTAATCAGTCAGGATGTAATTATATCTAATATATAAGAATATAGAAGATATGCAATGCTTGTATGCTTAATATAATTTAAACATAATATAATCTACTGATAAACAACTTGTTTGCCATCTAGTGGGGAGTAGCAGTACTAAATAAAAGTTTACATACAAAAACTGTTCCACTGAAATATAAGCAAAATTTGGCCTTACGGAACACACCTGATGAACACACATGATACTGAAAAGATGGCGCTACTTGACTCATGATTCTCATAGCATAGCGATATCCAGTTGCGTCCCAAGTTTGCAGTTTTGGATCCCGACGTCCACTTATTGTTCTTCATTGGTATGATGACTTTCCAAGAGCGACTACCATCTTACCTTCCAACTTTGAAAGAAAGAAAGCAGGTATACCGGCTTGCAGGAGAGATTGGCTTGGTCGTCAGAAACGACTATCATACCAAATAAAACACCGCGATGCACGATAATGCGACAATATTCCACATCGATTCAAATATTGTCGAATGTACTCAAGCGCGATGAAAGTTAGTGCGAAAGTTCTAGTTCTCTCTTAGTTCTATTATAAAATATATGTTTAAGCACACACTTAAAACAGAAAATACTAGGTAGGTATCGATGCGATGCAGTTAACCGATCGCAAGAAAATTGAGCTAAGCGAGCATTTATTTAGTTTATTTCAAAATCTGAAAAATTCGATATTTGCGCGCGCGAACTTTTTCCATTAGTTTCAATGGTAAATTTGTTTTTCGGTGATAATTCTAACTCAATGGTATATCCGATTTTTAATAATATGGTCTCAAAACATGCCCCTAGATTGTCGTTGTACCATACCAAACCATACCAAATTTGGTTGAAATCAGATTTGTGGTTGCAAAGGAGTATCCGAGTTTGTAAGCGGCTATCCCGCGTATAAGAGCTATACACAAACAAATCAAATATATATAAAAATAGTAGACCACCGGCATCGGGTACATTTTTATTACATTCCTTTCAGCTGTCTATGTTATTTAGAAATTGTACTTATCAATCGATTTTCACAGAGCAATAAACCCCAAATCTACGTTCCTTGATAAAATACCTTAAAATTATGCGGGTGGTTATTTACAGCCCATCAGCGGAAGGTATAAGCAGTTCTGTGGTAAATCCGCCACGGATCAACGACCCATTGACCGAATCCGCGTTATTCCCACAGATGTGGCGATATCGTTACCATGACAACCGAACACAAACAAACTGCGTACCAACTACCAAGGTATAAGTTAATGAAACACAGAAGAAAATTCACCATACATGGCTTACTTTTCGAATAGTTATTGTGTCTTGTTTGGTTCGATAACAGCAATGAAATGTTAAATATAAATTTAATTGTAAATTTTTCTTTTCATAATATATGGTATTACCGAAAAAATTATTTTCTTGCTTTGTAATAAGGTTTACGATACAATCAACATAAAAATTGTGATCCGCTAAAATGGTGAACAGAACAATTATGGAACATATTTGAATAACTATTATGTACCTACATATTTTATCGTTTAATTTGCAGTATTCTACGGAAATAACTGTTTTCTAGAAAGCTAATAACATACATTTTATAACTACAACCATAGAGATATATAATCTAAATTCTACTAATATTATAAACGTGAACCGGATCTGGCTGAAATTTGGTACATGTAGTTTGGTGGATAGATTATAGTCTAGAATAATACATTAGGTTTTTAATTTCTGTAATAGGTTCCCATGGGCAGCGGGTACGGTAACAGAATTCCACGCAGGCGAAGCCGCGGACAACAGCTAGTATCAAATAAAGGAACAAATGAAAGAGTCCTACTACTCCAAACAAATCTGAACGCAAGAACCGGTCATCTGCGAGTCGGACTCGCGCACTGAGGGTTCTGGACACAACTGGATTAAGGGACATACCTACTTAACGTTGCTGTTGGAAAACTAGAGTTGCCAATATAGGTACCTCGCAGAAAAAGTAAACTGATATGACAATGAACTGGCCCACATCTATCGCTAGACCAATGGCCGCAAACATTGATTAGTCCAGTCAAAATAGACATTTGACTAAGGAATAATTCGCATAAAGCTGAAAATTGGCAAAGACGTAAAATACATCATTATAAATAAAATGTCAAAAATCCCCTTCGATCCTACTTCTGCAAAAAAAATTATTCAAGTTTTTTTCCATGTTTTCATTTTCTTCAACGGTAAGTTTTATCGTGAAAATAGGTCAGACAAAGTTGTAGATCCTACAATTCTCTACAAAAATGGTCCAGTCACTTTTTCTCTTACGACTCACCATTCGTGAGATATCGCGGTTTTAATAATTAGAAAGTTTATTTTTACATAATATGCACAAATTTCCGCACCACCTATGAGGTAAGTATAGGTAGAGGTAAGTATACCTATACTTAACCTTAATTTGGTACGTTTGACCTTAAATATTTTTTTTTTGCAGAAGTAGGATCGAAGGGGATTTTTGTCATTTTATTTATAATGATGTATTTAACGTCTCTGCCAATTTTCAGCTCTATGCGAATTATTCCTAAGTTATGACTTATTTTTGTCTATTTTGACTGTACTAGATGTCTATACAGCGTGAGATTATAGTCGTTTTGGAACGAAATATTTTGGGCACAGTTTCGATAACATGTAAGCCTGGAATTATTTATTTGAAAAACAAAAATATATTTTTTTATATAGAGGTTTAAATTTATGTCATTTTTACAAATCAAATGAGAACTCGTGGTAACTCCTTTCAATTTCACGTAATACGCTTACTACGTTTTCCTACAATTATTTTCATTCAACATTTCCGCATTCGGTATCCGTCCAATCAGAAGCCGATTCTCAGGGCCAGTGAAACATGTCAGGACTCAAACGGCGACGTACGTGCCATCCCGCCGCCGCCATCTTCAGTTCCGCGGTTCTAGCTCGAGTGTGAGGTTTGTGCCGGTATCATTAACGATCAATTATTAGGGCCCGTCTGTTGAGGTCATCTCACTGGTAGTTCGCATCTAGTAATGCTATGTAGGTACAGTAATATCAGAATTATTAAAGGTTATGTCTATATTAATAGGTACCTACGACGGCGTCCATATGGCTTATTATGCATACGCAGTGCGTGAATATCTTAATAATGAATTTCATGCACCCTAGACTTTTATTTGTAATGAAACGACTTGTTTATACACGTGAATACGAAACTCGTGATGCAGTGGTGGTCGTACGTCTTCGCATTCGTGCAGTTACTTTGTTCAGAGAAGTGTGAACTAAGAAGGTACTTAAGTAAGTTGATTATTTTGTAAACAGCTATAATTGTTTTTGTTTTTGTGTTTATTTTGTTATCACTACATAGACCATAAAGTCATTTATCGTTAAATCATATCCTAATACAGTATTTCTGACGGTCTTATGTCCTTTGTTATAAAGTATGAGCGAATAGTGGAGTAGGTACCTAAAGTAGTCAATGTTTCGCGGCCTGTTTCGCCTAATAGGTACCTTTTTTTTTCGTGCCGAAATCCCTTCGGATCAGCAGATCAGGAATCCCGCCGGCCAGCGGGGGCGGTTATGTCGGGCTTGAACCGACTAAAACTGCACGCCGTCTCGGGTCTACAGACGCCGGGGTGTAAGGTTGCCCATAGAGCATATCCCTCGCACCCCGACTGAACCTGGGCCATCTCCGGTTTCGAGATAGCCCCCTCAGGTTTGGGAACCACGGTGTCCCCGGTTTGGGGGAGGGGCGCTAGTCGCCCCACCGTACCGGCCTGCTTCTGCTGGGATGACAGGCGGCCTTACCAGCCACCCCCAGGCCTGCGCTCATGGAGGACGGAGGTCGTTAAGCGACCTCCGGCGCCTGAGTCGCCTGCGACGCGCGGCGAGCAAGTTGCGGGCTCGGCGGGCCGGGAGAGTATTAAATCTCTCCCGGGCGCGCAGAAGGAGGTGGCGGCGGCCCACGCGCTCGCGCTCCGCACCATTGCCGCAATCATGCTGCCGAGCGAGAGGACTCCCACCCCGATGGCTGCCACGAGGTCACGCCTCGGCGCCTCCCACTCCGGGCAGTCCGCCAGCGTGTGCAGGCCTGAGTCCTCTCTCGCGTCGCAGTGATGACACTCAGGCGTTGGCTCCTTCCTGATCCGATGCAGGTGGCCCCGAAGCACCCCTTCCCGGAGATCACCTGCGTCAGTCGGTACGAGAGGCTTCCGTGTCGCCTCTCTAGCCAATCCTCCATGATGGGCCTTACCGCCGCTATTGCGGCGTGCCCTAATAGGTACTGTGATACCCGGGGAATGGGCGTCACGAGTGTTTAGGGCGATGAAATCACAAGACTTGTTTCGTAGAGAAAAATATTATTTATTTTCACCACACGCACTTTTATTTATATTAATAAGGGACTTTTACGCGGGGTTGTTTAACTTTATTTATCGGACTGGGAAGTGAAACGCGGACTCTGCCCAAGGATAGGGCTTAAAGCGGAATTCTCCTCCGGATACTTTTCGCAGCTTCAGTCAAAGACGGTTCCTCCAGGTCCGTTCTGACTCAAACTGTCCAGGCTCCAATTGTTTTATTTTCGTTTTCCTAATTTAAAATTTAAATTGATACAATAGTTTTATTTAATCTCTGACGCATGATGGCCAGGTAACAAACTGTAGTGCTCGAACGAGGTCGGACGCTACAGTACCTACGCAGTTATGAACAAGGACGAACCTTCATTCATTAAAAACTGTCAAAGAATTGCCGAAGCGCTAATAATGTTTCTACTCGAACGAGTGAAAAAAATTACGGAAAAGTCAACTTTTTGATTATAACCGGTATAGTAATTTGAATATCTCAAAACGCTACCATAGATTATTCCGAGTAACCCCCTTTCGGATCCAAAACGACTATAAAGTCAGCGTGTATATGGCCGCAAACGCATCTCAGAGTGGAGACCGCGAATTGGTAAATGAATCGAGGGACGCACCCAGCCAAATAAACTGATGGCCGGATAAAGGTACCTGGGGTAGACTGTATTCCGAAAGCGGAGGATCGGGTATTAGTGCCATTGAGTTAGTAATAATAGCACAGTGACTATGACACAGGACTATTGCGTTGACCAAAATTTCTTTGATAAAATTAATTTAATACTAATTTCAGCTCTCATCACTCTAAGCATTCTTGAGAAACAGGTCTTGACAGACGGACAACAAACTGATCCGATAAGGGTGCCTTTTCCCTTTTGAGGTACGGAACCCTAAAAAGAATAAGAATTTTGTTGCCGACGGTACTTCTGCTGATGTCATGCTCAGAAGTTTTGTCCGTGAATAATGTGAACGACTTTATGTAAAATGAGACAAGAATAGAACTGTCAGACGCAAAGCGCTTTTCTGTCATGTTATTGTTAGTAATGTGCTAGATATTCGTATCCCTATCTGTATCCGCGGATATCCGAAAGAGATAAAGATACTTAAAGAGTAATTTTTCAGCGGATTTTTTAACCTTATAAATTTTCAATACATATTTGAAATTCTATAAATAGTTAATTAGGTTGCAATGAAAAATGTGTTAAATTACAGTCAAATTATTGTTTAATTTCTTAATAACTCCTCCGCCATGCAAGTAGAAAAATATCTTGTCACGCGAAGCGTCAAATGGTATCACAACGATTGAGTAAAAAGGTTAAAATTCATATTCGAAGTTATAACCGCGGATCTAGACATCAAATATCTGTATTCGGATCTGTACCCGCCATACATGTTTAACGATCCGGTACATCACTGGTTGTTATGTACGAGTAGAACTGCGATGCGAGTGTAGGGGGGCATTGTGTCAAGGACGAACAATAACATTAAAAATAGATATTGATGTCCTTGATAAACTCATTTGTTACGTTTCATACATCCTTCATACATCAGTTTATTTATGTAATGTACGTGTATATAGAATCACAGACACACTTGTGTACCCTCACTAATATTATTTTGAGATAAATACGAAGATTAATTTGTTTAGGCAAGTACATGTTTGTTTGTTACTTAATCAAGCTGAGAGGCAGCCCAATTCTGCGCGGATATGGCGTACATCCACAATCTGTTTATATCTACACTTAGTATTTTTGTTTACTTAGTTTTTTAGTTTATCACTGTTTGAAATAAAATAAAAAAAAATTATATTTAGTATTATTTTATTTTTTTCTCTGTTTTTGTTTCCTATGTGACTTGTGCTATGTACGTGTATCCGAATGGGATTAAATAATTTCTTTCTTTGTTTCTTTCAAAGCGGGTGGACGGATTTGGCTGATATTTTGCATATGGGTAGAATACGACCAAGTCAACCTCACCTGCTAGTCGGTGCACCTGCTAAACAACAGGAGTGGCTCTGGCGCAGGTGCACCTCTCGAGGTTGGGAGATCAGATGCCAGTTGCTGTCTTAAAGGTAACAAACTAATCAGCAATAGTAAGCTAAGTAAGTAAGCTGAGTAAGCTGGCTCCAAAGTGTAATATTGGTACGGAACCGGACAATCGCTAGGAAGATGATCATGACGACCTGATTAATAGGTCCCTAAGCGTCACGGAACCGGGATTATTAATACCCATAGGCTAGTGTTAAGTATGTATTATTTATGAAGTATTTCTCTCAACCTCTAGGATCTACCGTGGACGTAGAAAAGTGGGTGAATTTGCTAAATATTAGTCTATTTGTTTTACATTTTGTAAGTTACGTTATAAGGTCTATTCAGAATAAATGATTTTGACTTTGACTTTGATCAAATCACTAAAGATTCCAAATCGAATTGGCAACAAGTTAAATGCTCACCAAAATAGATAAATGCTCACCAAAATGCATATTAACAGCTTACCAAATATTGATCTACTAAAACAGTAAGAAAATAGACTTGACTAGATTAGGTTAGCGGGGCCTTAACTTTCGTGGTTATTTTTGAGCAAAAGCCTGAAACACAATTCGGCGAACAATTAACCATTTTGACTAGCATTTATCCATTTTGGCGGGTATTCCTAACTCATTCTTAGTAAAAAGGTGCATTTCTGGTAGGTAGGCATTTAAACACAAGCCAATCGAATTTTACAAACTTCACTTTCGTTAGAACGCTTTACACCTGGTATAAATAGGCCGTCTCCATACATCACTCATGCAATATACTTTCTTCCCACACAAAGCCTTAATTGCGCAGTAAACATGACCTTACTGGAGGCGATAAAGTAGGTTAGTTCGCGCAATTATCTACCGATTACGATGAACACTAGGGAGACGGCTTACGAAAGGTGTGCGTTAACCAAATATACAACATACATTTTTACACACGGTCAAGAAATAACCCCGATTTAGTAAAACGTAAATGTAAAAACTTATAAAATTTTAATTTCAATCATCATTCAATTAAATTTTTAAGCATTTTGTATGCTTATACTTTTTCCTATAGATTTAGATCGGAAAAAGAGTAAATCTAGGACGGGACTTGAACCCGCGACCAGTCCCTTACAGGGGGAACGCTCTGACCAACTGAGCCACCTAGACACGTCCCAGATATTCGAAATTCTCCAATATATTATCATCCATTACTATCATGTTCGAGTTTGTCCCGGTCTCATACGAGGCTCTCCTCTGAGTCCAAGGTCTTCGTTCCGACTTTAACTCCTCCACTCCACACGGTCTTGGGCATCATGGTAGTGAGACCATTGGCACGTATGTCATCTTCTGTGACGTCAAGCAAGCATTTTAGGACTTCCTCTCCTACCGGGGTCCACGAAGTCAGGCGGTCGCCGCATAGACTTAAATATACACAACATAGACATATATATATATAACATAGGATATATAGCATATATATACAAGAATTGCTCGTTTAAAGGTACTAGATTTCAATACCTAATTGAAAATGCCAGCAAACTGTGAACGATTCTGAAGGATTAATAACCTCACGCAAACATGGCTAAGTATTTAACCGACTTCAAAAAGGAAGGGGTTCTATGTTCGTATTTATGTTTTTATGGGTGTCCATAGGTATTTTCGTCGTTTATGTACCGATTTCAAAAATTCTTTTGATGTGTACCTATCATTCTGAATATATTTTTTTCTTTCTAATCTGTATGAAGTCACGTATTTTGAAACGTGGCGTTACTGAATTGAATGCTCCATGTACTCACTGATTACATGAGAGCTCTTAGGATCGGACGGAATAGACGAGGAAGATCTAAACTAGGTCTGGAAGGCGATTCGCTGCTTGCAATGTTGAGCTGAGTGAGACATCGTGAATCAGATTTTGAAAATTTTGAACAGTGATCATTCCTACGTGGCAAGACCGATTTTGAAAATTCTTTTTGAAAGTCACTACTCTGGACATGCTTTCTGAGCGTGTAAAGTTTGGTCACAGTGTCTCGAGCGGTTATTAAGTAATTCCATCTGGAATTTTTTTAACGGTGATCATTCCTCTGTGGTAGCATTAATTTTTTCAAAATATATCCATAAACCTTGACTTCTTGATTGACCTCTTTAATCATGCCAAATTTGGTTCTGATTGGATTAGTAGTTTAGGAGAAGACCTGTGACAAAGAAAATCCTGAAGTCTGGTATGAGGAGCTTTTGCTCGACTTCGTCTCACTCAGCTCAATGATCTGAAGGTGGAACAGATGATCAGATTCATTAAGGACACTAGATGGTTCGTTGAGAGAGCGGGATTGACCGCACTCCCCCAATGGGAGAACTAGGGCAAGTGATGAAGTGGTCCGCAAGCATTACGGTACGGGGTATCGTCCGTCCGGCTGACGGCGTCCCCGTTGGCAATAATAATTATAGGGGTGCCCCGTACAACCTTCAGCGAGGTCAAAACTCTCACTTGTATAAAGGTGAACAATGACTTCTATCTACACTAGACAAGTAATTCAGAACAAAAAGTGTGTCCCACTTCGGGGTGAGGAGGGAACGGAGGAGGTATACAGGACGGCTCACCATAGATTCATAATTTAGGTGCCATTACGCTACTTTATAGATGTTAGCTAGATGTTGCTATGACAGCAACAAAAAGTGGCGCCAAAGTTGTGTACAAAAGCTTCCTAAAATCCATACCAATTTTATTGTTCCTAACAGCTAATCTATACAAACCACTAACAACTTCCGTCCAATCGTTGCCTATGTTTATCAGTGTCTTACGTACACTATTACATAGCCTCTCTACGGTGTAAATTATAACACAACGTTTCCGGAACGGCGGGGTGACTAGCACCCCTCCTCCAAACCGGGGCAAGACGAGGACACCGTGGTTCCCAAATCCGAGGGGGCCATCTCGAAACCGGAGATGGCCCAGGTTCAGTCGGGGTGCGAGGGAAATACTTTATGGGCAACCTTACACCCCGGCGTCTGAAGACCCGCGACGGCGTGCAGTTTTAGTCGGTTCAAGCCTGACTTAACCGCCCCCGCAGACCGGCGGGGAGGTGTCCGAGGGGATTTCCGCATGAAAAAAAAAGAAAATAGAAGGTTCGTCGCTTTTATACTTTCACCTTAAATAATACTTAGAATATAAAATGTATTTTATCATAAGCTATTTTGATACATTCTTTCGTGTTGTACCAGGTCAGACAACCTGCGGGTAGATTATATTTGAAATTTATTTTAATACCTATATAGGTGAGACGCGGCAAGTGCGTCATACATTTCTTCATTTACACATTTGTACATTAATATTGTTTAAGCCTGTACACTCATGAGGGTTAGAAGACTAAAATATATATAGTTTATTGTAGTTTAAAAAGCCGTTTAATTTCAGTATATTGCATATTTTTCAAAACTTGGCATATAGACGCACTTTCCTAGCAAAACGGATTAATTGCACCTACTTGTAAAAAAACCTTTTTACAGACATCATTACACGTTTTAAAAACAATGATAAGATAGAATTTGTCCAATTTGACATGACGTAATAATTAAATATAGGAAAATATGTGTAGTTCTACACATATCAGTGATAAACTAAAAAAAACTTTTAGCATCAGTGGTAATCAACATTTTGAATATTATACTATACTAGCTGTTACCCGCGACTTCGTCCGCGACCAAATTGTGAATCTAAACCATCCTCGAATCCCCTTGAACTCACACAAAAAATTTCATCAAAATCGGTCCAGCCGTCTAGGAGGAGTTCGGTGACATACACACGCACACAAGTAATATATATATATAAAGATATCATAATATGCTATATACGCCGATTAAATATTCAAGCATTTTCATACATATTAATGTAATTAAAATTCGTTTAAAATAAATAAAATGATTTGTAAGTCAAATTCCATCTAGAATTTACTCGCAATAATTGTTCTATTATTTTAAACTACAGGTTTAATATTTTAAAAAATCGTGACAAATCAAAACCTTCAACCTTCATAAAATAAAGATAATATTATATATCTAGTAAATAATAACAATTAAATCACCTGGAATATCGATAATTTGACAATTTTGAAATTAATATTTTTGTATAACGCAACCTAACCTAAAAGGTTCGTGATTTATGATTTAGGTTAAGTGTGTCTACAGTCGCATTTACCCCGACTGGACTAGGCGGACTTGTCTAAAGACAGTAGACTTTAGATCATGTTTTTCACAAGTGAGGAAATCCAGATAGAACTAGTAACCTTTAAGTGACGCCCTACGTAGCTTAATATTATCGCTACATACTCATCTTGTCCGTGTCTTGATAACTGCGATATTAATTGAAATATAGATAATTCTCTGCAACCTGTCAAACTTGATAATCGAGATAAAATGACACTGCCAACAAAATTACTCCCCAATCTGACAAGAGTGCAGTATTTCTATCTACAATTTTATTTTGGTACCAATTATTAACCGATCTTGATCACTAGATGGTAATTTTCTCAATTACTTGCAAAACATGAAAGATTGATGCTGGACGCACTAGCCCCATAGACGCAATAGCTCTTTACATCTCATCTTTCCACTTGGTACGATCCTAGCAGGCTTACGCCTTGTAGTGGCGATAATTTTAATGCGATCCGAAATTCGTGCGCTAAATGATATGGCCTTGAATTTCTAGTCAAAAATTTAAAAAATCGTACGATTTTTAACACCTAAATTAGTAGGATCCATTAGCTATAAATTATTTAACAAATGTATCACTTCAAAATGTGTTATAACTAAGCCAGTGAGTCATAGGCGACTAGGAATAAGCTCTATTCTGTGAATTCGCGGTATGATTGATAGTTTAAGTGGAAAAGTGGTGTTGCGCTTATCTGATGTTGGGTAAAAGTTGCTGATGTCAGACGTGACCATGGTAATGGCCTTGGACTGAACGATACAGAACTGTTTGATTTTTACATACACTTATGAAGCCGTTGACGTCTTTCATATTCGCCAAATATAATATAAGTACGGTAGACCACTAATACTCGAGAGGTCGAGTATTAGCGTATATAGATTTTTTATTTATTTATTTATAGTTAAATAAAACGGTACATGACCAATTACATTAAATAACTTAAAAATTAACATAGCATAACACAATATAACATAGTATAAAGCAGATATCTCAAATTTGTATGGAAGATTTCCTTGCATACTTACTCTCGGAAAATATAATACATACACGCATTACATCGTCCAATTCATCCGCAAACAGATCGCAATCAGGGTAAGCTGACAGGAGCTCGTTAAGCACATCCAGCGTTCGATACACTGGGGTCTCAGCTCTGGCAACTGTTCGGTAGGGAGGCCGAGCAAAAAGTCTATGGCGATGGTTCTCGCGGTGTGCTAAATATTTGTTGGGAACATATAAACGGCAGAACAGGTTATGCAGATCGGGACAATTGATGAATCCACGAAGAGACCTACATGCAACTGTGAGCTGATCTAGGCCTCTTCTCACCTCCAGTGAGTTAAAACCCAATACGTCCAGCAGATAGTTGGTGGGGTACATGGAGTATATACAGGTCTGTGTTCAAGCCAACCTCATCTGCTGGTGCTGGTTCACGGAGACTCTGGCGCAAGCTTTTCTCTCAGGGCTGGGGTGTCAGACGGCAGTCACTCCCGTAAAAGCAAAAAATCAATCACTCATGAGAAAGAAGAGAGCGAACCCCGGGTTCCAAAGAGCAAAGCTTTGGATACAACGGGTATTGGTGCTCGGATGATGATATAACCGCAATGTCAAAAGTGTACCGCATTGTTTGACACAAGATTTCTTTGGTAAGCAAAAGTCATGCTTGGTTCTTGCCTCGTTCGCACTCATTAATTAGTGTTAGTCCTTTTGCACTCGAGCTCGCGATGAGGGAGACTCAACCTGTTTATGTTGTTGTTATGGTTATGGTAGTCCAGTCAAAATAGATAAAAATAAGTCATACCTAACTAAGGAATAATTCGCATAGAGCTGAAAATTGGCAGAGACGTTAAATACATCGTTATAAATAAAATGTCAAAAATCCCCATCGATCCTACTTCTGCAAAAAAAATTATTCATGGTCAAACGTAAAAAATTAAGAGATTTTCCATTTTCCTCGAAAACGGTAAGTTTCATCGTGAAAATCGGTCAGACAAAGTTGTAGATCATACAATTCTCTACAAAAATGGTCCGTCTTTTTTTCTCTTACGACTCACCATTCGTGAGATATCGCGGTTTTAATAACGGGGTGATAAATACGTTTAAAATAGTGTAAATACGGGGTGAACGTATACTCCGTCGGACTTTGGCGTGACTTTACCGTGCAGAGCAAGAATCCTCCTTTGTTGAGAATGGGGCGCATGAAATACGACGCGCCACCGTCTCGGGTCTGCTTCTACAAGGGCTAATGGTGAAAACCAGCCTTAGTAACTTAAAAATGACCTATGAACTTCTCACGTGACCTGTACGCATAATTACGACAATTCTTCACATGAAAAGGACCCCGAACTTCTCACCGTCGACGACGCCAACCAGGTTCATTGGCATTTCGCTGTTCCACGCAATACCGTTTATTATGCATAAGGGCTACTTAAGTATTGTGGTTTCTATAAACGAGGATTTAGTTGTAGGCTTATTTTGTGAGTACGAAGCGTTCAGCAGAGCGATATTTTTGGTCTAGGAGACAGACCTGAGCTAGATTATAAAAACCATAACATAACATAACTTCACGCCTGTATCCCCGAAAGGGTAGGCAGAGGTGTATTACACACCCACGTTTCGCCAGTTATGTTAACGAGCCTATTGCCATCTACCACATTATGAAGCGAGCGATAATTAACATTTATTAGTGCACACATAACTACGAAAAGTCTGAGGTGTGTGCCCGAGGCGACTGGGGATCGAACTCGAGACCTCGTCTCAGCAGTCCGTTACGTACGGCACTGGGCTATCGCTATAAAAAACATTATACAAACATACATCTGTATTATCCCATATGACACTATGTACGTATCTATGGCCACATACAGTTCACCTGTACCTATGGCAAAGTTGCGAATCTGCTTTTATAAAAACAGCAGATACGCAACTTTGCCATACAGGTGACAGGCCAAGATCTTCCAGGCCAAATCAACCTCACCTTCAAGGCAGCACACCTCCAGATGGATGGACGAGGCTTTCCTGCGGGGCGGGGGGTTGGGGATCATATGGCAATCGCTCCGGCTCATTTATCCAGTATCTATATAACGTATCCCTCCCCCCTTTCCCGTCTCAGCTTCGAAACCGTGACACAATTTTATCCTAAATAGCTTGTCTAGTAATATACATAAATATATATAGTCTGTGAACGTGAAAACTTATGTCTCGTGACCAAAGTAGTGATGAAAAGATAATATGTACATAAATTAATAATTTCCCCGCTATGACTACCGCTAGTATATAACCACAATCTAATTCTTATAAACGTTAAGTGGTAATGAACTTGTGAAGGTGCCTGAACTCAGATATAAGCGCTGATACAAAATGTACAGGCGATCGAATTTAGTATAATTGGACGGTTTACTGGCAGAAACACGAAACAGCAAATTGAATAAGTAACAGGTAGAGGTTATGATACGATTTTTTATCAGGATTTGCTTTATGGTACTTCCTTACGACAGGGGGCGTGGGTTCGATTCCCGCTCAGTGCAAATATTTGTATTCATGAATATGTCTATTTGCATTTATCTGGGTGTTTCTATGTATATGTATGTATTTACAAATAAAAGTAAATAAGTAAGTTAATCTGCATTCTGGAACCCATAACACAAGCTAGTCAAAAACTATAGCTACTTTGGATCTAGAAAGCGCTGTGTAGAATGTCTGTTTCGTAGAGGTAGTGCATTCGACTGCTACGACAGGGGGCGCGGGTTCGATTCCCGCTCAGTGCAAATATTTGTATTCATGAATACTTATGTCTATTTACATTGGTCTGGGTGCATTGCTTTCTATTTATATGTATGTATTTAAAAAAAAAGTATATAAGTATGTTTATTCACATTCTGGAACTAATAACACAAGCTAGTCAAAAACTATACTTACTTTGGGTCTAGAAAGCGCTGTGTAGAATGTCGTAGAATATTTAATTAATTAATGATTAATTATTATATAACTTGAATGCTCTAGTATTTCCTTCATCTTACTTCCTCGAGTTCTGTAACGTATGAAGGTAGCTGTCAAAACCCAGGTAGAGGAAGGACAACCATTCTAGAATCGATAGCATCTAGAATGGTGTCCTGTATCTTCTAGACTTATACCCTAGCTTCTTACCATCCAGTGGCGAACAGTCAATTGACGGACTGGCTAAGAACGTGCATGATCATCATATTAGCATTAGTCCCGGTTGCAACCGAGGCTCTCACCTCAGAGTCCGGGGTGTTTACTCCTCTACTTCGCATGGTCTTGGGCATCCCTGATGGTAAGGCCATGGCACGCATGTAACCTTCTACGTCGTCAAGTCAGCACTTCTTCGGTCTATCCCTGCTACCGGGGCCCGGCGGAAGTGGCATAACTCTCTGGCGGTCTCCACAGAACGTGGCCACACCAACTAAAGTGATACTCCTGCATTTTATCTGCGAGGTCACGAACATGAAGTATGTCGCAGATGCGGGAATTATTCTCGCGATCTTTTCGCGATGATTTTATAGACTGCTCTTTCGACCTAACCGGCATCATGGGGTCACAAGTGATACCAGCCATCTTACGCCACTTAGGCCACTCGGCAGTAATGGCGGATTGTTGTCTCTGCCTACTCTGACCGGAGAAAGGCGTGAATATATGTATGTACGTTGGAAATTATACCCATAGGTTCTAACATCGCTCAAATCTAAAGAGCTTTAATCATGCAATCAAAAGCTGAAATCAAAGAAAACTCTAATGATATAATCGATGTGAGGTCAAGGCGACTCTTTACGATGTCCGTTCTGCACGTAAATGATTAACGATTATGGCTATCGATATAAGTTGATACGATTACTGACAGGACGAGGCAATTGGTGATAAATTCGATTAATAGTGTGGTCTGTTTTAATTAGGTAGGCTAGATTGTGTCAAGGGTGAAAGTCATAAAATAAACTTGTAGAGAAATGTGATGTTTTTCGGACGCAAAGTAAGAAGTTTCTGTCCAATGGCTAATGTGGCGACATTTTATACATATTCATCATGAGTAACGATAAAACTCTCATAGCTCGATGAAAAATGATGCTTTTGATGAAGAGTTTACATAACCGATATTGTCACTTGGATGTCCAAAGCAGCTTGCACTTTGACGCTCGGGGTCCGCTCTCCAACTCTTTCTTTCCATAATTTGGATTAGTTGCCTTTTAAGGGCGCTACTGTCGTCTTACCCTCTAACGCTGAGGCTCTGCGCCAGGGCCTCGCCGGTTAATCAGCAAACGTCTTAGCGCTGAGCCTGGTTGCATCCGAGGCTTCCACCTCTACCTACCTATACTACGGGAGCATAGCACTACGCGTCGGTCCCAGCTCTAGTCCCCTGCCGCCAAGCGCACCGCGCGCCCTCCTCTCCCTCTCGTCTTGCCCAAGCGCTCACGACGACACGTCTATTATTTTATTATGTTAATTTTCTCTATTTCATCATTGACAACATTATCAAGCATGAATATTATTATTTTTCTGCGAAGAAGTATAATCCTCAACACAGGGGCTCTCCTCTTTTTGATAATATGGTTTATCTTGACTTTTACAGCGACTGCCTTCTGATTCTCCAACCCCGCGAGGGCAGCCTACGCAAAAGCCTCGTTTCTAATCCGCAGGTATGCGTTTGAGGTTGGCTAGGGCTCCGTAGAGCTTTTAGTGGAACACCATCCACCCTTGAATATAGTACAAATAATATTTCATACAAATTTACAGCATACATAAACATTATACTAGAATGATACAAACATTTAACATACATAAAAACATTGAGGTCAATATTATTAAGCAAACACGTATCCATAACGCAAGTTAAATCATATCATGTTCAAACTATTTTACTGTCTCTGCTCTAATGGGTATAACTTTTTTGTACTTTGTTACCTTACTTCTTTTGTTAAATAAATAAAGCATTATTATTATTTTTATTCACTTAATCTATACATACATATTATAATTACTTGTCCCATCTGACTGATTCATCAACGCAGAGCCTAAACCTACAAATTTTAAATTTTGCCAGTAGATGCCTTAGGCATCCACTAAGAAATGATTTTTGGAAATTTCACTTCTAAGGTGGCAAAATAAGGGATAAACTTTTCTATGAAAGTCCGTCATTTTCAAAGTTAGAAGCACGAAATTTCATACACCTGCTTTTGGTTAGAAATGAATGAATACATACATCAGCAATTTTCAAAATTTTACGCCTAAGAGGGTGAAATAGTGGTCAAAAGTTCATATGGGAAGTAAGCATGACAATTCAATTTGAAAGCTTCGTATAACTGTTTTATATTTACTATTGGATTCATTTCATTCCACTGGATGGATTGGTGGCGCTGCAATCAGGTTATAGGCCATTTTTAACGGTTTAGATACAAATTCATCATCATCGTCATCTTAGCGTTGTCCTTTTTGGCTAATTTGGTACATGATAATACATTGTGAGAGCGAATGCCGTCTGAACTCCCAAACCCATAAAGGGCACCTTCGTTTAAGCCTAGTCCATCGGTCAGTAAGTGCATCATCTATCCGGTAAGGTTGGGCCCTAAAGGTCTTTTACACTTTTTTTCTTCGAAGCAAAGGCAATATTTGGTGGTATTAGATGTGTGCAGGCCAATATTCAGCAACATTGTCAACCACCTCAGTCCGCTCGTTTAGATACTACGTTGTTTGGGGCACAGTGGATATGATAGAAGGTGGTCTTTTGTTTTCAAAGGTCACAGACACAGCCCCTACTGTCTGCATCTAAGTAACCCCATTTCACATGGTTTACCCTGCAACAGCCGACCTTAATCTATTCAGGGACTTCCAGGTAATCCACTGCAGTTCGTGCCCGGATAGTAGGTTTTCGGCGGGCTGGATGCGATTCAAAGGGGACAATGTCTTAAGTAGTGGATGCTATTCGCCATTCAAACCGAAATTAGAATCCTCAAACTTTATGTTCAAAGAAAAGAGACGGCGGAGAGGGAGCGGGAGAGAACCCTGCCCCCCGAGTTCCGCAGTCTGCGGGAAGGACGCCGCAGACTCGTCTACGCCCGGTACTACCGACTTTAATGATCGGGGCCTGAGGACGGCAGTTGGCCGACACGCCGTCCTTATAGAAGCAGGCCCTGGCGGAGGCGTGTCGTGTGTGTCCTACACACGCCTGCCAACTCACCGAAGCGGGATAAAACCTGACCCCACCAGGCGAGGCCGTGGTGGCGGCCAAAGTCCGCCGGTAACCCTGGGGTTATCCTTTCGAGGGCTTACCCAGGGTTCCCGGCAATGGACACTTGGACACCGTGTGGTTTTATTCGGTCCGATTCCGACACGCCCACCCCATCGTCGACACCGATGGGGTGAAGCCCGTGGGGGTTTCCGCACGCTAAAAAAAAAAGTACTCATTTCCTTTTAAGGCATGGAGTTTATACTTTGTACAGGTACTTACTGAAAATATGTCTTAAAACTTTTATAGCTACTTATATTGATTTTTATGACAAGCTTTTCCTTAACTTGGAATGTTTGCATGTTAGTTTGTGGTGGTACAATCTTACAATCTAAATTAGTACCACTTTCACTTAGCCTTATGTGTTAAATTTTCAATTGATAGTTTACTTCGGAGAACAGTTCAATTTCTATGGTGAGCAAGAGCTGAATCGATTACCAGGACTAGCTTCAGATAAAGGAACTCTTCATCAGTTAACAGCACAATCACGAAATTTTATGTACGCTTGATGAAAATTTACTGAATGATGATGGCGACTTAAGACACTGCTCTAATAAGATTATAAATAACGAATAACGTAGCAATGCAAGAGAGATAAGTAAGAAATAGTACGAGATAAAACCGGTTCGATATGCTTCGATCGGCGAGCACGGGAATAGAATTTAACATAACATAACATAACTTCACGCCTGTATCCCCGAAGGGGTAGGCAGAGGTGTACTACATTGGGACCTTAACATAACTGGCGAATCGTGGGTGTGTAATAGAATTTTTCTTTATTTTTAAATACTTTTCACCAATGCGAAGCAGTTACTTCTTGGAGCATGTGTGTCCGATGAGTCATGTAGCCAGGAGCCTCTACGATTGTGGCACAACCCAAGTTATTCTTTTCAATCGCTCATAATCTTCTAGCGAAGCATCCCAGCTCTTATATTGATAGACTACGTGGAACAATTTTCTCAAAGCCCTAGTATTAGCTCCCAATTCAGGCCCCCTTTGCACCACTCTTGCAAGGAGGCAAAATCTTTGGGTCCCGGATTCCACAGCAGATTCTTCGTATCTATTAGAAGTATTGTTTTCTCAAAATTACAGGACTCGGTTTATGTCCCTCTACGCCGTAGAATCCCCTAAACTCTATGGGATTATATTAAAAGTTGTGGACCCTTAAAATGACAAACCACATAATCCTGATGCATGACGTAGTCACCGAAGGCGGTGACCCTTCAATATAGGCCGCAGAGGACACAGACATTGGTTTATTACTTTATAAAATATAACATGTCATCATCAACCTCTGTGGCGTAGCGGTGGTGCGTACGACTGCTAAGTCAGAGGTCGCGGGTTCAATTCCCGCTCAGTGCAAATATGTAATTTTTCTTCTTCGATCAGCAGGTGTACCCCCTTGCAAATGAGGTTGGCTTCGGCCGCGAATATCATGATCGGGCCCCATAACTTTTTTTATTCGTGCGGAAATCCCTTCGGATACCTACCGCCGGCAAGCGGGGGCGGTTACGTCGGGCTTGAACCGACTAAAATCGCAGGCTGTCTCGGGTCTTAAGACGCCGGGGGTGTAAGGTTGCCCATAGAGCATATCCCTCGCAACCCGACTGACCCTGGGCCATCTCCGGGCCCCATACCTCCCATAAAATAACACATGTGACTTAGAAATTTTTAAATATTTCAAGAAAATGAGAAGCAAAGCATGTGCCATTTTCTAGGTGTCTATTTAGTCCATCGTATCGCGGTCAACTGATAAATTACAGTCGTACTTTTGCCGTGGGAAAGTGAAAATGTTTGATTAATGAATGACTACTTCATTATTGAATATAATTATTCCATCGAGTTGAACGACATTCCATCCCTTTACGGGTTATTTATATGGTTAAATTATATATATTATATAGACTGTGGTGGTGGAATATGGGACGGAATCAGTATTCCAAGCGAGTGAAGCCGCGGGCAACAGCTAGTACATGTATAAATGTGAAACAAAAACTACGGAAAGACTAGGAACAGCACGTACGCAAACAATTACATTGAAAACAAACCAATAGAGGATGTTTACTACGACAGAACAGAAAAACTATTTCAGTATATATATACCAGCTTTCTCTGACCTCGGGAGAATTGCCGCTGTCCTTAAATCGGTGAATGTTATGAAAGGGCGCGGCGGGGCAGGGTGACTCATGGTTTTCTGGTTACCAATGGTCTGTACGACAATAACACCGACTAAGGATATAGTTGTTATGGAATGGGCTTTAATATTGAAAATGAAATTTAAAAAAAATTGCTAATTAAAATATCAAAAACCCGACTGCCCTAAAAAGACCGAACCGAGTTTGATAGCAGGCGGGACCCATTCATTTTCTTTCGGTTTGTGATTTGCAAATGGGTGAAACTATCTTTTAAAGCTTTTCATTTTGATACCCTACTCGATACGTTTGAGTGAAAATATTATTTTAAAGACGCCATTTCGCCATTTTGTTTTTTTATTTTGATATACCCAGTGTCACTCTCACAGTGAATACGAATCTAACGACACCTACCTCTTAAGCTAAAATCCACCAAGCCGTGCAGGGGCACTGAAAGTGCCGAACAATGAAACAAAACCAAAGAAACGCATAAAAAAGAAAGAAGTTACTCGGACTGCAACACACTACTTACTACACGCATATTTTCAGACCGGCATGTATTCAAAATCAAATTGGTTCAAGAGTTAGACATTTTTCCAGGATAACTCATTTTTCGCTGCGTATTTTCTCATCTACATTATATTTTCATATATAAATATTAATAAAAAATTCAGTACTTATTTGTTTATATATTTTCCCTGTTAGTCATATCCAGCTAAAATAAAAATCTGCGTCTAACGGTGGTGGTTTAGGGGTGGCACGTGCGGCCAGCGGTCAGTATTCGCCCCGCGGCCGCTTCACCACACTGTGTACAATGGACTTACGTTAGCCGCCATGACAGACGACATACCAGGTGAAGTGTTCTTTATTCAAATTTTCTAATTATTAATTCTCTTGCAACATAACTGATACGCTTTTTAAATTGTTAATGACCAGCGTCAATTTTCTTTAAACTCAGTTATTTGTTCTATTTAGTATTTGAAAAGTTTACTTTGAGGTGTGTATAAGTATATAATATATAACTTAAGTTTTGTGTCACAGTTTGTGGTACAAATAATGGCACTATGTTATTCAGTACCGCGTAGGGGGTGAGCGAGCCTATAACCGTCAGCTAGGAACTTTAAATGACCTTTTTAGGGGAAAATAGCCTTATCTTGTAGTCACCGTGACGACACCCACAGAAGGAGAAAGGGCGACTCAGGCGCTACGAAATAATAAGTACGTATTATTTTAGAAAAGGAAGTGTAGAAAGAAAATCATCGATGTTGATGCTGTTGTACATTTTCGGTAAACTAAAATATGTTAATTTTATGTTGACTTTAAAGTCAATTCAGGGGCATTATTCTGTTTGACAGCGGGTTGTAATTAATCACAGTTGTAACATGAGAAGTCCATGGATTTCAATTGGTTAACATAGAAATGAGAGCTGGCGTGAAACAAAACCAATCTAAATGTGCCGTAAAATAAGAACGCGCTTGGTCACGGTACGGTTAGTCAATCCAATAAGGGGGCAGTTGTTGTTTTCAATAAAATATCAGGTACAAGTGCAAATAGAAATGATATTGAATAGCTTAAAAAGGTTTTAGCAAAACAAGATAAATCCGAAATTTAAATTTACAGATTGAATTACATTTAGTTTAGTTTTAGAAAAAAGAGAGTTAGAAAAAAAATACTAACCAAACCAAAGTATAATTTTACTTCGAGGGAGAGACGATGGCGACATACTAGGTGAATTTCACTGGTGGTAGAAATTTGATGACACAAATTTGTCACAAAATTCGGCCGGGTAGGTACCACCGTGCACGATTGCGAAAAACCCTCCATAGTAATCCAATTTCGGTTTGATTGCGTTCAGGGGTCAGCAAGTGCATAGCCGGGCAGGGGGATTGTGGTCGCAGCACTAGTGGGACCGGTGGGTGTCACGCGGTGCTGCGACGACAATCCTCTTCTGATGAGGCCGTCAAGCTGAGTGCCACCATTGTTAACATGGTACGTGTATGTAATGGTGACCCTCTTTCCTGAGACTTTACCTTCAGCTTACCATCAGGCGAGGTGAAGTCAAATTGACGTGTCCTAAATATAAAAAAAACTATAAAAAAAAAAGTGTTATTAATTCAAATTTTCTAAATATTTCCTTTGCAACATGGACAGATACGTTCTTTATGAATTGTTAGTGACCAGTGGCGCCTGTGTTCTTTTTATATAATTCCAGTTTTGAAATTTCTAGTGACTACTGTAACGTTGGTGTTAACGATGTAACTAGGGTATTGTTTTGTTATTCAGATGTCCAGAATATTAGTTAACGAAATTCCGGCAGGTTCTGGCATTCACCTTCGTCCAAAACCAAGATAGTATCTAACTATTTGCAAAGACTTTCACGTAAACTACTAGACTGGTTATAAGGAACAAAACTTTGTTATCGCGATAGATCCCTATTTTTCCCTCTTCTTTGGCAAATATGTAATGAATGCCAGTGTCAAGTATTTTAATAATAATTTTTATTTTATTTTATGCATGTATGTCTGACCAACAACCAAATTACATACAGTGTTTACACAACTTAGGGTAAATAGAATCTGGTCGTGGATCGCTGGTGCCTGTTGTAGGTAAAAGATTACCTGTATTACTGGTCACCAGGATTCCACTATCATACAATGAGTATGTTGTGCTCAAAAAAGATATAACAGGATAATCAGTATTGATACAAAAATATGCTATCGATTAAAATATATAAAGCATGCTACCTAAGGATGTGTATAAGTGTGTGTGTGTGTGTTTGTGTGTGGCTGTGTGTGTGTGTGAGAGAGTGAGCGAGTGAGTGTGTGTGCATCTGAATTAGATGATCAAGACTTCGTCGTCATTTCAACACTTTCAATAATGTTTCTATGTCAGAGTATGTTTGACAGAGAAGCCATTCATGGAGAAAAGTTTTGCACTTGTACATATTTAGACCATAAAGACCCAAAATTTTATGCAATTTATTATAAAGGTACGGACCCAGAAAAATAAAGAATTTTTGGGAAAATGATGTCCTGACCCTCGATGAGAGGCTTAGTTGACGATTCACCACAGCCACTAGATGATTCCGGCGAGTGGTATCTGTCCTAAACTCTTTCAAGGAGTGCTGCTTGATTACTGTAGCTAGAGCTAGATCAAAGAGTTGTCTGACTGTCAGTACTTGGCAGAATTCATAAAGCTCAGTTGTAGGACACAGGCGAGGCTTAAAAGTACAAACCTTCAAAACAACCCTCTGGGCACGCTCCAAAACGAGAAAAGGAGTCTTATCAGCGCCTCCCCATGTTGTGATGCAGTATCTTCATCACGTTCGGGTCAGCCGAGTAACGTAATTGCCGAAAGATATAAATGAGTTTGCGGACCCGACCCGTCAAGTAGTCAACATGTGGTTTGAAAGTTAAGGTCATCAAATACTTAGGGATTGTACTTGACCAAAGTCAAGTACAATCCCTAAGTATTTGATGAAAGTAATTTGACAAATCAAGTAATTTGCATATGAATTCACTATAATGCACTATTTTAGCCATTTAGTCAAGGTCAAGTAAAGTCTTTCACAGTCATAGTCAAGTCCCGCCCTAGTAAAGTTGTGGGGGCTTTACTAGAGGTTTCTGTGGAGTTTTGGAAACAACTCGGAAAACCACTATTCACGGTAAATATCCCACTTTCCTACACTTGTGCATGTTGTCGAAGACGTTATATCTAAAAGCTCACCATTTTTACATATAAAAACTCGAAATTACACAAATTTTTGAAAATGTAACACTACCTCGACGTGTATTTTCTCGCGTTGGCGCCAAAACCTCATAGATCACTTCTTGACCAGCAACAATGCACATTTCTTGTAGCTGTCATTTAGTTGACATAATAAAAAGGCGCACTAAACCTATACAGATAAGCAATGGCTTCTATGTGTACTGGACAGGCTGTTCGGCACAAAAAAATGCTATTTTTTTACGGTACACAACTTTGGCGCCACTCTATCGTTGATTGAAATCGAAATCGAAATATGATTATCCCGACCCTGACCCGAAAACCTGACCCGGTCGCGGGTTAGGTTAGAAACTTGAAAAAATAATATAATATTTGTTCCGAACGTAACCTTCTTCCTAACCTGACCCGACGTCTCGTTCCTATCAAAACCCGAATTGCGCAGATTGGTCAATCTCTCTAATCTTTCTCAAAATAAAAAGTACATATGTGTCAAATCAGTATTTAATATTTAGTATCCGACTTGGATAGGTTAGGTTAGAAGGCTTAACTAATTAAGCCTTCGTGGTTATTTTTTTATAACCATGCAGATATAAGTCATTTTCTAAGCTGTTTGATTAAATAGCTAGGCAAGTAATTAAACGTATCAGCGCAGTTCGGGTTATGATAGGAACGAGACGTCGGGTCAGATTAGGAAGAGGGTTACGTTCGGAACAAATATTAAATTTTTATTCAAGTTTCTAACCTAACCCGCGACTGGGTCAGGTTCGGAATAATCGTCGAAATAGATCCACAAGTTTTCGAGTAAAGCAGGTAAAAACAAAGAAAATTAATTTTGTAAAATGGCCAAAAAAGTTTCTAAATAACCTATGATGATGATTTTTCATATGGTTTCATATTTGTGAAGAGCTCATATCTACAACGTAATATATTGTCTTTGTCATAGATCAATCGCAAATATTGAAAATGCTGGGGAAAAAAAATAGGGGGAAAGTGAGCATGGACCAGGGACCAGGGACCGGGCGGCAAAATGTGTTTTATCGTTATTTTGGGTCTCAGGAATAGGAAGCCGGTCATTGTTGCCGGTTGTCGGATTTTGTAAACTCATAGACCTGTAGCACCTTTTTTTCTTTTTTCTTTTTTTTTTATCGTGCGGAAATCCCTTCGGATACCCTCCCGCCGGCCAGCGGGGGCGGTTATGTCGGGCTTGCACCGACTAAAACCGCACGCCGTCTCGGGTCTTCAGACGCCGGGGTGTAAGGTTACCCATAGAGCATATCCCTCGCACCCCGGCTGACCCTGGGCCATCTCATCACTAACAGCATCGCTCATCCTGTCTCCTCTGAAAGCAGAGGAGTACGGAGAGCGATGTGTTCCCGCCACGTTGGGTATTGGCCGACGATCAATGCCAACCCTATGAAGGGGTGAAGGGGAAGCCATTGACCGCCGCCCAGGGTGTACCGGCCGCTCCGATTGCGTTCCACCCGGACTGCAGCGGGATCGGAATCGGAGCGACACTCGAGGAGGTTACCCAACACACACCCCAGACCTGTAGCACCTGGTCTAGTATACATGGAAGTCATTGTTTATTTGATTTTCCTATCGTATCCTACTTCCTACTTTCTACTAATATTATAAATGTGAAAGTTTATGAAGATGATTGGATGTTTATCTGAACAGAGATGGCTGAAATTTGGTACAAAGATAGATTATAGTACAACACATAGGCTACTTTTTATCCCGGGAATCTCATGGGGAGCAGAATTTCACGGGGGCGGAGCCACGAACTTCGGCTAGTTTTTCAATCATTATTCTTCAAGAAAAATAGACAGTATGCTGTTGTGCGCTTATGGGGGCGACTACCGTCTGATCTCTCCAACCCGAGAAAAATGCGTCAATCACTGGTAAGGTTGGTCTAGCACCAGAGGTCAGAGTGGGGCCCCAGACTAGTACGCTTTGATGAATGAACGAATCAACGATGATGAATATTTGCGTCCAGAGATAAAATCAGGTCAGGTAAATGTTATACTTATGTTCATTATTTTATGAAAGGTTTTACAGTTAAACTGTTCTGTGAATTGATATATGTTAAGTTACTTTTGATGCTGACTGTACATTGTCCAATAAATAATTCGTCCAGCCATGTGAACACACAACATATAATTACCGAATACTTTGACATGTACTTAGTTAACTATACATAACTTCTGGAATAAGTATCGCTATAGATTATAACTTTTACTAGGTCATTAATAGTATTTGGTACATTTATGGGCTAATGACTCGGTGGACTGACCGTCCAAAAAAATCCTACAATAACTTAATATTGCAGGATTTTTTTGCAGAATGACGGCGTTCGGTAATTTGACATGTACTTAGTTAACTTCCCATGACGTCTGGCATGAGTATCGCTATCGATTATGACTTATACTAGGTCATTAATAGTAACCCTGGGGTTATCCTTTCGAGGGCTTACCCGGGGTGCCCGGCAACGGACACTTGGGGAGGATACCGTGCGGTTTTAGTCGATACACGACATAATCACCCCCGCTGGCCGGCGGGAGGGTATCCGAGCACGTAAAAAAAAAATTAATAGTAGTTGGGACATTTAGAAGGTCTAATGACTCGGTGAGTTGACCTTATTATTGCAGGATGTTTTTGCAGAATGGCGGCTTAGAATGTTAACGTTCGGTATCTTAATTCTATTAATTTGACATGTACTTAGTTAACTTCACATGACGTCTGGAATTTAGTATTGCTATCGATTATAACTTTTACTAGGTCATTAATAGTACTTAGTACATTTACAAGGTCTAATGACTAGGTGAGTTGACCTTATTATTGCAGGATGTTTTTGCAGAATGGCGGCTTAGAATGTTAACGTTCGGTATCTTAGTTCTATTAATGTTCTATTAATTTGACATGTACTTAGTTAACTTCACATGACGTCTGGAATGAGTATCGCTATCAATTATAACTTTTACTAGGTCATTAATAGTACTTGGTACATTTAAAAGGTCTAGTGAGTTGACCTAATTATTGCAGGATTTTTTTGCAGAATGACGGCTTAGAATGTTAAGTTTCAGTAACTTAGTGTTTACGGAGTTGGCCTTACGACCGAAAGGTCACGGGTTCAAATTCAGGCCATTACATGACCGTCGTGAACCCACTTCTAAGTCAAGCAACTTAGCTTTGCTGGAGGGTTTTAGGAAAATACTAGTAATTTCAATCACAAAAAAAAAGGTCGCCGAGTTTCTTGCCGGAGTCTTCTCAAGACGGGGTCGCGTTGTAAACCGGTGGTCAGTATAGTAAACATAAGCAAATCTATTTTTTTTCTTCTTTGACGTTTTTTAAGTTTCGTTTATGTGATCTACTAGCTGATGCCCGCGGCTACGCCCGCTCGGAGGTCGGTTATTGTTTTTTGGCCATATCTCCGGTTCTACTAAACCAATTGCAATCAAATATACGGCAGGTCTGACCAAGACCGTTCTCATATAAAAACCGCATCAAAAGCCGTTTATTAGTCTTTGCGTCCATTGCGAACAAACAGACAGGAATCCAAAAAATAAAATTATGCTCAGAATCGTTCATTTAATTAACCAAGTATTTCTTTTTAAATATCTCCAATATACAGACAAAACTAATTTACAATTTTATAATGGTATAGAAAATAGATAAACTTGAATGGCTTGCGTTAAGAAAATAATCGGTTTTTAGACAATGTCCTCATCCCTAAAAAAATTTGATCGTGCGGAAATCCCTTCGGATACCCCCCCGCGTGCCAGCAGGGGTGGTTATGTCGGGCTTGAACCGACTAAAACCGCACGCCGTCTCGGGTCTACAGACGCCGGGGTGTAAGGTTGCCCGACTGACCCTAGGCCATCTCCGGTTTCGAGATGGCCCCCTCGGGTTTGGGAACCACGGTGTCCCCGTCTTGCCCCGGTTTGGGGGATGTCCTCATCCCTAGTGCCAAAAATGTATAATAGTTACACTGTTCGCGCCAATTGGAACGCTCGGATATAAAATAGAAATACATTACTTGTGCTCATTTAAACGTGTGTTTTCTGTCTAATACTTGCGATATCCCGATAAAAAGTCTAACTTTCATTCAAGCATTTTTGTGAATCTTGGAATCGGCAACCTTTAATATCATCGTTTAAAGGAATTACTTACTTGAGTTTTAAAAGTTTAATTTTAAACACCTATCCTAATAGAAACACCAGCATAAATTATTAAAAAAGTGTCATGTCACGCTGCATGCATTCGCCGCAATTACCATAAAATAATAAAAATGCTGCATTTCGTTACACGCTAGCCTTGTTTAGCATACAAAGCGTTACTAGCTCGGTGTAGACTCTAGCCTAATGCACCAGCATACACGCAAAATTATCTATCATGCGACCATACAACTGTAGGGCTGCTGAACTTAAGTTCACGTCACTGAATGAAATCTTTAAAAAATCGTACAGATCTCATATCTTCGTGACAATAAGCAATAAGGTCATTACATTCTACTCTGTCAAAAAAATTCCAGGAATTGATTAATAATGATTAAGATAATTAATTTGAATTGATTAAGAAATACACAAATATTATTTATTCATCCAAATTTATTTTATCACTTTCAAACAACAACTTCAACAACAACACTTTCCTTCAGAAACAATACACTTACGCCAATCTTCAATCATCAAAACATTTTTTAAATGCTTTTTCCGGAATGGAGTTCAGTACTCGCTGCGAATTCTCCTTTATATCTTCTATCGAATCAAAACGGGTGCCACGAAGTGGTGATTTGAGTTTAGGAAAAAGAAAGATGTCGACTGGAGCCATATCTGGTGAATGAGATGATTGGTCGATGGTATTTGTTGAGTTCCTGGTCAAAATTTCGTAACAATAATGACCTTGTGCGAAGGCGCATTATCGTGATGCACAATCCAAGAATTTCACAAATCTGGCGTTTTTTATCGAATTTGGTGTCTTACAAGCCGCGAAACGCTTAAATAATATTCTTTATCTACACTCAAATCGAAAAATTCGAATTACGAATTCAAAGACGATTCTATACATACGCACTTTATAAACGCAAATACATAAAATTAAAAATAAAACTTATTATAGCACCGCCAACTGTATCATAAAACTCATTATAGTACCGCTATCTTTTTTAGGGATTTTCTTTAGAAAAGCCCTATTGCTTACGAGTTGTCGTCGTCGTCGACGTCGTCGACGTCATCGTTGCGAATTTTCTGTCACGGTTTTGGGTATGAAGGAGATGAGCTATCGAGTTGCTGTTTTCGGTAATAGATTCGTGCTGGGGTGAACCATTGCAAGATAAAGAAAAAATCGCAAAAAGGGCAAAAAAAAAAAAAGCAAAATCGAAAATCCCTTGTATTCGGCTGAGCTCGTCTCAGGAATTCAACTTGTTTATTCATTAAACTAGTCTAAGGTTTTAGGCTGAATATGAAAAAAAAGCGCACGCATGCGCAGTTCGAACTGTTAAAAAAATGGCGTACGCTAAATTACTTCCTTGTAACCTACCTACTTTGTTTAATTTCAATTTTTCCTACGAGTGAAGATAAAGTAGTGTATGAAACTGCATATAAATTAGGTATTAAAACACAGATTAGATAAACAGACTCTCGTTTTTTAATACCTCTTCTTATATGACAGTTGCATAAACTACTATTATTTACCGTTTGACATTCCGGCAAGAATTCCGAGTACCGCGATAATCAAAGAAAACAGTCAACATGACTTTGACTATTGATCGGCTTTGGCGTGGTTTTTTCGGTTTCGGTTCAGTTGGAAGGCGCCACTCCGAAGCTTGTTGACTAGTTTGCATGTCAAACTCGTTAACCCACGTCTCGTCACCAGTAACAATGCGTTTTATAAATGTTGGGTCCGAATTTCCACGTTCTATCATGTCCTCAGCGACTCTTATGCAATTGAGTTTTTGAAGACAATTCAGGTCTTTTGGGACTAACCGAGCGGCAACATGTGCAATACGTTTTTTTTTTCCTCGGAATCCCCTCGGATACCCCCCCTACGCCGGCCAGCGGGGCGGTTATGTCGGGCTTGAACCGACTAAAACCGCACGCCGTCTCGGGTCTTCAGACGCCGAGGTGTAAGGTAATAAAGCATATCCCTCTCGCCCCGACGGCCATCTCCGGTTTCGAGATGGCCCCCTCGGGTTTGGGAACCACAGTGTCCCCGTCTTGCCCCGGTTAGGGGGAGGGGCACTATTCGCCCCGCCGTCCCGGCCTGCTTCTGCTTCTGCGGCCTCACCTGCCTCATGGCGGACGGAGGTCGTTAAGCGACCTCCGGTGCCTGAGCCGCCTGCGACGCGCGGCGAGCATGTAGCGAGCTTGGTGGCGGGCCGGGAGTGTTATAAATCTCTCCCGGGCGCGCTCCATTCTCCTTCTCGAGCATTACCAGCTCGCAAAAGGAGGCGGCGGCGGCCCACGCGCTCGCGCTCCACACCATTGCCGCAATCATGCTGCCGAGCGAGAGGACTCCCACCCCGCTGGCTGCCACGAGGTCACGCCTCGGCACCTCCCACGCCGGGCAACATGTTTAATACCTAAGTCACTATTTAAAATGATACGTATCGATTCGTGAGACAAATAAATTTTAGTGGCTATCTCTCTCAAAGTTGAATGAGGATGTTCAATCACTATTTCCTTCACTTTTGCGAAGTTAACTTCAGTTGAAGACGTGGACGAGAGCGAGGAAAATCTTTCATCACATTACGACCGCTTTTGAACGCTTTATATCATTCATAAGCACGTGGTTTTGATAGTCAATTCACGAAGCCTTCTGTAACATTTTAGGATTCCGAACACGAAATTCCATTGGCGATGCAAAATATAAGACAAACTCTTTGTTCGATGTTTTTGTCCATTATGAAACTCGCCATACATACTAGATACGGTCTAACTAAAAATAGCACTGTATGCAATCTAAATAACAGACTTTACTTAAACTCCGCTCCAAAATGGAAAACAGTTGTGCCATCACATCGAAAAAAATATTGAGATTAGAACCATAAACAAATCATCCATTCCCGATACTTTTTTGACACAATGTATATATTCCGCGCGAAGTTCTACCCATGGGAACCTATTCCATGGATAAAAAGCGTATTATGTTATTCGAAAACATAATCTATCCCTATACCTTTTTTTTTCCATGCGGAAACCCCTTCGGATACCCCCCCGCCGGCCAGCGGGGGTGGTTATGTCGGGCTTGAACCGACTAAAACCGCACGCCGTCTCGGGTCTTCAGACGCCGGGGTGTAGTTGCCCATAGAGCATAATCTTTCCCTATACCTAATTTCAGCCAAATCCGTTCAGCCGTTCACAAACTTTCACATTTATAATATTAGTACGATTTATCGTGCTACGAATCGACTAAATCGTAGGCATTGTGCTACGAAAACGTCTAATTTATGCAATCGTATTTTTTCTTATCAATCTAAAGCGTACATACCGCAAAGTTGTTTAGTCCTTCTCAAGGCCCGCACTTAGCTAAGTATTCTTAATCTGATAAACTTAATTACTTAGGCCGAGCTGACAGCCAAAGGTTACTGAAAAGGCCGAAATTAACATAGATTTTGGTAGAACTGAGTTTGCAATGGGGTCAGCCACGCTAGAGCCTAACACTTCATTAATGTAGGTAAGTACATGAATAAAAATATATTTCGCCACCAGATAGTCCGGTCAATCTAGACCAAAAAATGAGAGTGAAGGTACATAAAGTCCCAACAAGCTGAAAATCAGTAAAATTGTTCAAAACATAATTATAAATAATATTTAAAAGTTCCCCATCATTCCTGTGCATGGAATTTTTTTTATTCAAGGTCAAAGGTCAAAACAATGAGTTTTTAGCGATTTTCAACAAAACGGTAAGTTTTATCATAAAAGTACCTGAGACAAAATTGTAGATCTTAAAATTATGTATAAAAGATGACTCGGCGAGTCGACGAGTCACCGTTTCTGAGATATAACGATTCAAAAAGTTATAAAAGTTGTTATTGTCATAATATGCATGAGTACGCCGCACGTATATACATCTCTAGAGTTCTTATATATTATCATCATCATCATCATCATATCAGCCATAGGAAGTCCACTGCTGAACATAGGCCTCCCCCATCGACTTCCATTTCGACCGGTCTGGGGCCGGACCGGTAAGAGTGGGGCCGCTTGGTGGGCAAAGTGCAATAATTCGGATACGTTATTTTCATGAATATTAAGTATCTTAAGCGCTAAACATACTTGAAATCTCTTCATAAAATGAATTCTCCTCCTACACTAGCAGTGGACACATAATTTAACAATGATTTCTATGTTAAGGTCGGCTTTTCAGTCTAAATACGAAGCGGCCGAACTTCGAATTTTTCCCAAGGCAACGTTTGTGCTTATACCCCGCCCAGCCCAATCAAGATTCTTCAAGACGTCCTCCAGCGCGACCTGAAGAAGGTAGCTGGGATAGACTGGATGCGCAATGTGGAGAATCGGGTGCTATGGTGTACAATGGGAGATGCCTATGTCCTGCAGTGGACTGCAATAGGCTAATTGATTGATTGATTGACTGACGCCCGAACCCTAGTTGTCGACCTTTTAAGGGCTCCAAGTACCCGTAACGACTGCCATAAATGTTTATATGGCAACCGGGCCGACAGCTTAATGTGCTACAAATGTCCATGTATACTACTAGTAAAGCTGTTTAGCAACCAGTATATTTTTAGTAGTATACATGGAAGTCATGGTATTCACACATTGACTTCGATGTACAGTCAACGACAAAAGAAGCTTAACCAACTCTAATTTATTCATCACCTTAGCTCTTAAACCTTTCATAATAGTACATTACGATATTAGTGCGTAAAGATGGTTATAACATGCGAGGCGGAATTTCAGCCCGAGCTGAAGGCGAGGGCGTAATTGAGCCGAGCATGTTATAACCAATACGCACGTATATCGTATGACGTTTTTTAACACATTTGCGAGGAAACAGAAAAAAACACATTTTATATTTTGTTCATTTTTAATTATTGAAACAGTTAGCGCTGCCTACTGACTGGCGCCGCGCGGCGATTAGTTCGAAATTTGAATAGCAACAGCGCGCTGCTCACTAGCTGGAGTCGTGCGGCGGCGATCAGTTCCATATTTGAAATGGCAAATAATACTGTTATGGAATTTGTATGGACTGTAACTTAACTATTTGCTTTGGTAACACACGCGTTTTTTATGAATTTACATATTTAAAACCGGTGGAATTACATCAGCTTTACGAGCAAGGCTGTTAAAAAATAATAAACATTACATGAAATATATTACTTTGCCTTCTAAAATTTGATTATAAAATTAATTATACGGCAATTATTGATAAATGTATTTCAATGGAAAAAAAGTGTAACGGGGGATGTTTTATGGGGTTTTTGATGAAGTTTACATAATTTTAAGGATGACTTATGCACTGTAACAATTAATTAAATAATGAATGTATTTGAGACTAACTACCGGCTAGGGCGAGCAGAGATAAATAAAAAGTCGATTACAATATATTATGAGATTATTATATATGATTTTAGATTGACATGGTCATTTACATTAAAATTAGAATTATAAACGGGATATTTACCATGTTTAGTATCTTGTTCGAGAAGGGTACATCCGTGATCATGGTACTTGTAACAGTGCCGAAATATCGGATTCTCGAAAAAGATACTAAACATGGTAAATATCCCGTTTATAATTCTAATTTTTATGAGATTATTATCGGTGTAAGAGAACGTTACATAAATGTATATTAGGTATTGGAGTAAATTAACCTCAGGGAATGGATTCGTGCGCCGAGGCGTGACCTCGTGGCAGCCATCGGGGTGGGAGTCCTCTCGATCGGCAGCATGATTGCGGCAATGGTGCGGAGCGCGAGCGCGTGGGCCGCTGCCGCCTCCTTCTGCGAGCATGTAATGCTCGCGAAGGAGGTGGCGGAGCGCGCCCGGGAGAGACTTAGAACTCTCCCGGTCCGCCGAGCCCGCAACTTGCTCGCCGCGCGTCGCAGGCAACTCAGGCGTCGGAGGTCACTTAACGACCTCCGTCCTCCATGAGCGCAGGCCTGGGGGTGGCGGGTGAGGCCACCTGTCACCCCAGCAGAAGCTGGCCGGGACAGTGGGGCGACTAGCGCCCCTCCCCCAAACCGGGGCAAGACGAGGACACCGTGGTTCCCAAACCCGAGGGGGCCATCTCGAAACCGGAGATGGCCCACGGTCAGTCGGGGTGCGAGGGATATGCTCTATGGGCAACCTTACACCCCGGCGTCTGTAGACCCGAGACGGCGTGCGGTTTTAGTCGGTTGAAGCCCGACATAACCGCCCCCGCTGGCACGCGGGGGGGTATCCGAAGGGATTTCCGCACGATAAAAAAAAAAAAAAAAGGGAATGGATTCGTAATAAATATTCTGCCGTGGCGTTGTTCGGTCCGTTGTGCAAAGATGGTAGTATGCACTTAGCTAGTGGACACGGGGCTAGGGGTGTTGCCGGCGTGCCAGGGTCTCCGCTGGTGTGCCTCGCTACCGCCATGATGGTGCGAAGACCCTGGAAATAGAAAAAGTGCGGGCAGGCCTCCGTCACTCGCTCAAGGCCGCGCGCTATATACCTAGCGCTCGCGTATCGTCGACGATACAAACAGGCAGAGGGCTGCCGAACATCCGTCTGAGCGCTCGCATCGGACCGCACTGTACGTTTCCCGCGCTTACGCTTCGAAATGCAGAAACCACGTAATATTGTGCAGTGGATGGGTGTAAAAGTCAAAAAACAAAGGAAAATTTGTCGTTTTTTTCATTGCCGAGAGACGAAGAACACCTATTTTAAATCTTATATATACGAGTATGAATGTTGTCACCATTTATTTCTTTAAACATAAATAAGTAATAAGCAGGTACCTATGTAAATCGTAAATTAAAGGAGTTTTTTGAGTCAGTTATTATAAAAGTGTTGTTTTATAGGTAATTCTAATACTGGGGTGTGTGTTGGGTAACCTCCTCGAGTGTCGCTCCGATTCCGATCCCGCTGCAGTCCGGGGGGAACGGAATCGGAGCGGCCGGTACACCCTGGGCGGCGGTCAATGGCTTCCCCTTCACCCCTTCATAGGGTTGGCATTGATCGTCGGCCAATACCCAACGTGGCGGGAACACATCGCTCTCCGTACTCCTCTGCTTTCAGAGGAGACAGGATGAGCGATGCTGTTAGTGGTGAGATGGCCCAGGGTCAGTCGGGGTGCGAGGGATATGCTCTATGGGTAACCTTACACCCCGGCGTCTGAAGACCCGAGACGGCGTGCGGTTTTAGTCGGTGCAAGCCCGACATAACCGCCCCCGCTGGCCGGGGGGGGGGTATCCGAAGGGATTTCCGCACGATAAAAAAAAAAAAAAAAAAAGGTAATTCTAATACTGTAGTTACCTAGTACTTACGCAATAGGTAATGTCCGTTAGTTTTAGATTTATTTGATATTTTAGCTAAGGGTAGGAATAAGAGTCTATATATAGGTATTTAAACTATCATGGTCATTCACATTCGTATTAAAGTTATCGGGATATTTACCATGTTGTATATACATAATATTTTTATTTATACGATTTATGGCGTATTAAAAAAAAACTACTTACTAGATCTCGTTCAAACCAATTTTCGGTAGAAGTTTGCATGGACCATGCAAACTTCTACCGAAAATTGGTTTGAACGAGATCTAGTAAGTAGTTTTTTTTTAATACGCCATATCGCATATCGCATATACGCCATAAAATATCAAAGAAATACAACATATATTTTTTTTTTGTTCTATCATTCTCTTATTTTAGAAGTTAGAGGTGGGGGGGACCCATTTTACAACTTTGGAAGTGTTTCTCGCGCAAACTATTCAGTTTAGCAAAAAAATGATATTAGGAACCTCAATATCATTTTTGATGACCTATCCATAGATATAATTTTTTTTTTTAGGGCTCCGTACCCAAAGGGGAAATACAGAACCCTATTACTAAGACTTCACTGTCCATCTGTCTGTCTGTCTGTCCGTCCGTCCGTCCGTCTGTCACCAGGCTGTTTTTCATGAACCGTGATAATTAGTATACCTTGAACCGTAAATAATGTATTTATGTTGCCGCTATAATGTCATAATGAATCGGCCTGGTAGCACCGTATTACAAATGTTATAAACCGTTTATTTTCCTTTGCTTTGCTCCTGTTTTCCTTATGGTTATTTGTTAAAATTATTTACGCGATTTAGGATATTTTCGACTTTAAAATTTAATAACAGAGAATTCCGAGAAGGATTATATAAATCATTAAATAAAACTAAAACATATTTGATTGACAAATAAAAAACATTGTTGATTCGTAACATTCGTTTTATTACAATAATCACCATAGGTACAACCCTAGCACATTTTTACGATGGCGTCACTCGCACGGCGGGTAACACAGTCTCGACTCTATGACCGCGTGATTAAGGTACAATTCTTCTCGTTCTGTGCAGCAGGTATTATTATTAAAATTTTGTAGGTGAATATAGACTAGGTATTTTCGCTTTTGTATGGGAGTGATGTATCTGTTACGTTAGTAACTATTTATTCATCTGTGGTGAGGGTCAGTTTGTCACTAGGTAATTACGTCCAAGTGACCCGCTAAAATAGCAGGTGAAGACAATCTCCCAGCGGCAATCCAGCGTAGCTAGAAGCTATAATAAGAAGAATATAAATAGGCAGCACAAGCTGGTGCCGCGACCTCTGAGCGTAAGGGTCATCGGCCTCGTGGCACTAATTAGGTAGGCTGAAATAGCACACCTAATAAAACAAAGTATATCAAGCCATGCATTTTAGCAGGCAATAAGCTGCACCGCTGGAAAGTCTTCACCTGTAGAAAGAAGTAGGAAATGTTGATCTCAAAACTTACCCGGAGCCGACAGCAGTTGGCCACGGGGTCAAAGTGACCTTCCTCGGCGAAGGTTCCAAGGAAAGGGACGATTTAAGAGCCGTCAGTTGATAACTGGGCTGGTGTTGTCCAAGCTCGCTCGCACAACCATAGATAATTAGTAATAAGTATCGAAACATACTAAATTCTCGATTAATTTATGGATATCATTTTAATTTGATTAATAAAGAATCCACAACGTTACAAAAGGTTTGTAAATATTTTAGTTTACATCAACTTTTTTCGTTGTCTGTACCTTTTTTTTTTCGTGCGGAAATCCCTTCGCCGGTCAGCGGGGGCGGTTATGTCGGGCTTGAACCAACTAAAACCGCACGCCGTCCCGGGTCTACAGACGCCGGGGTGTAAGGTTGCCCATAGAGCATATCACTCGCACCCCGACTGACCCTGGGCCATCTCCAGTTGCGAGATGGCCTCGTTGTCTGTACCTTTTTTTTTTTTTTTTTTTTTTTTATCGTGCGGAAATCCCTTCAGATACCCCCCCGCGTGCCAGCGGGGGCGGTTATGTCGGGCTTGAACCGACTAAAACCGCACGCCGTCTCGGGTCTACAGACGCCGGGGTGTAAGGTTGCCCATAGAGCATATCCCTCGCACCCCGACTGACCCTGGGCCATTTCCGGTTTCGAGATGACTAGACAAATTGAACAAAAATTATGTCACGGTTCCTGGGTGAGGCAGGAATTAATTATGAATTTCGTATTTGGAACGGGAGTAGACTACATAAATGAGGTAATGAATTTTGAAACCTATCCACATACAAATAGTGCGCCTTTTTGTAATGTCATCTGTGTGACAGCTACAAATATGTGTGCGTTGTTGCTGGTCTATCAGTAGCAAATTTTTTGTCTGTTGTAGTCTGGAAAAAATATAAACAGCTAAAATCGAATATAATATACAAAAACAACGTGTCACTGTGTTCATACACGCTAACCTCCGAAGCCGCCAAAACGATTTCAAAGACATTTGGATATTTAAAATTTGATGTTGGACGGCCGTGCGATCGGTGAATTACCACCCTCTGAATTAATGGGTAGGTTCAGGGACCAGTCTGTTATCACTATCAAGGTGCCTTTATCACGAAAGGCTAGTCGAGGCCAGACCCGTATAGCATCTCCGCCTCAATGAAACCGCAGACTTAATGTCAATATTCTAAAAAAAATAGTAAAAATATCACAAGAACCGTTAGTCATGGTCACTGTAATCAAAAGAAAATTTCAGTCCATGTACAGTCAACGACAAAGTAACTTATTAAATTCTAATACATTGATCATATCAGCTCTTAACCTTTCGTAAAATAATAAACAAAACATGAAGATACTAACTCTGTCATCTAGGCTATATAAAACTATTTATTGCCAATAATATTGTAGTCCATTGAAATGTTACATTTTTTAGGCCTAACCTTGCGTTTTTTAGAGGACGCAATTTTATTCTTTTGATGTGTAGGGGAGGTCAGTGTAAAGCTAAAACCAAGTTTGTGGGGTCGCCACCCTTGTCGACCGGCCGCCATCTTGAAAATAGTGGTTGAAATGGTTTTTAAGATATATCTCTTAAACTATTTATCTGATAAAAAAAATTGTTAACATTTTTTGTTGCTAATTAAATTCTCTACAATTTTGGGCCACTTAACTTTGGTAACTTTTGTTTTTTTTTTTTTTTGTTATTATAATTTTTTAAATTATTAATTTTGCAATATTATTAATAATTAACTATTGACTCTTTTCCCCACCACACACGAGGAAGAGTCTGGAGGCGCGTTTTTTTTTACGTGGTATCCCCAATAGGCATAATCTACGGTGATTTTCTAAATTGAACTACTCCGTCCTCGGTCTTTTCGATGGACCAGGCTGCGGCTCAGCATCTGATCGGCTTTCTGAATTAAATATCAGTGAGAGAACTGGAGAAGTAAGGGGTGTTAATGTCGGCGGTTCATCATCAAAGTCATTTTCATTTATTAATTCTGAGAGCCCCATTACGTTGCTTGCCTCTCCAGAACAATGGAAGCACACTGCAGAACATTTCAGCCCTGCTTTTCGACATCCACACATTGGTCCACAGTTTCCTTTGCATTTGCAAAAGATCAATTTTGGAAGCTCAGGGGGTGCTGGAGGTTTAGAGCTCTGCACTGGCATCAATAATTTTCCACATGCTTTTCCAGCCCCAGTCTTCAAGATCATTGTTATTACCAAGCCACGACTGGACCTGATGGTAGACTCGGAAAGTACGAAAGCGACCTGTGTATTGTATTGGAGGAAGTGAAGATAAGTTAAATGTGCTTATTGTCACTGCCTTGGCAAATTGTTTGTATCTTAGGCTGTCAAGAGAATTATCATCTTTATTACCACCGTATAAAGAGATAAAAAAAGTTTCTGAACATTTTCACTTATAACTTTTTTATTTATAGTTCTACGACAAAAAGTTGCTGTACCAAAGTTGTAGAGAATTTAATTTACAACAAAAAATGTCAACAATTTTTTTTATCAGATAATTAGTTTAAGAGATATATCGTAAAAACCATTTCAACCCCTATTTTCAACATGGCGGCCATTCGACAAGGGTGGCGACCCCACAAACTTGGTTTTAGCTTTACACTACACATCAAAAAAATAAAATTGCGTCCTCTAAAAAACGCAACCCCAAATGTAACTTTTCAATGGACTATTGATATATTTCATCATCTCAGCGTTGGGTCCCGGTTGCATTCAAGCCTCCTTGGAACCTGGGGTCCGCTTTCTGGCTTTTACACCTCCATTTGCGTCCCTGGCATTGAAACGCATATCATCCCTAAAGAAAGAAAAAGAAAGAAAGAAAAATATTTATTAACACTAACATTGGCACACATTGATACACTTAAGTTATAATAATATAAGTTTTTTTTTTTTTTTAAAAGAATATTAGCAACCGAAATTACTAATATTCCCCCTAAGCCCTCCAGCTAAGCTAAATTGCTTGTGTTAGGAGTGGGTTCACGTCGGTAGTGTAATGGCCCGGATTCGAACCCGAGACCTCTCGATCGTACGGTCGACTCCTTAACCACTAAGCTACCGACCGAGTTATAGAGAGTGTCAATATAGCGAGTGTCAAAGACATCAAACCAGCACTTCTAGGGTCTTCTCCTCCTCGTACCGGGGCCCAACAGCATGGACAGACATTTGTTGCCCCCCATAGCCCACACGTTGCACACGTATTCCAATGTAAAATAAGGTTTGTAAAATCTTATTGTTAAGCAACTTTTGTCGTTGACTGTACGGTCTCGCATAAAATTAATATAAATTACATCGAATGACGTCAGAGTGGTCAAAATTACAGTACTACCATTGTTATTGAAAATAAAAACATAAAAAGAACCATTAGAATGTCGCACGGCACTTCCGCCGAAGGGCCTTGACTCAAACCTTATGTTATTTGATGTGAGCAGATTAAGCACTCGTACCCTTAATGACGTCTACTATAGATTGCTATTAAAAAAAAAAGCGGCCAAGTGCGAGTCGGACTCGCCCATGAAGGGTTCCGTAGCAGCAAGCAACAAAATAATGCGTTTTTTTAAATTTTATATTTGAGTTGATTGAATGAAAGGTAAATTGCGTTTTACGATTTATGACGTATTAAAAAAAACTACTTACTAGATATCGTTCAAACCAATTTTCGGTGGAAGTTTACATGGTAATGTACATCATATATTTTTTTAAGTTTTATCATTCTCTTATTTTAGAATTTAGGGGGGAGGGGGACACATTTTACCACTTTGGAAGAGTCTCTCGCGCAAACTATTCAGTTTAGAGAAAAATGATTAGAAACTTCAATATCATTTTTGAAGACCTATCCATAGATACCACACACGTATGGGCTTGATGAAAAAAAATCTTGAGATTCAGTTCTAAGTATGGGGAACCCAAAAAATTTAATGTTTTTTTTCAATTTTGGTGTGAAAATGTTAATGCGGTTCACAGAATACATATACTTACCAAGTTTCAACAGCATAGTTTTATAGTTTCAGAAAAAAGTGGCTGTGACATACGGACGGACAGACAGACAGACTTGACGAATCTATAAGGGTTCCGTTTTTTTGCCATTTGGCAACGGAACCCTAAAAATAGAGTAATCTCAAGTTCAAAGTTTCACAGGCCGTTATCTAAATATACAGGATAATTTTTATCTATACATCCCATTGTCCTCAAAATACGTCGTTAAAAACACAATTTATAACCAGTGTCGTCTGCTCCGCTCAGGGCTACGTGTCGGATATCGCTTAACGACCTCCAGCCTCCATGAGCGCAGGCCTGGTTTGATAGGTGGAGTCGCCGAAATGACTTATGGCTACCTTATATCCCGGCACCTAAAGGCCCGAGACGGCGTGTGGTCTTAGTCGGTTCAAGCCCCACATAACCGCCCCCGCTTATCGGCCGAGGGGTATCCGAGAGGATATCCGCACGAAAAAAAAGTATCGTCTGCTCCCCAATCCCGAGCGGGAAACCTACACGAGAGCCTCGTATTCGTCATGTGTGATGGTGACGTCGGCAATTATTGCGTGGCGCTCTAATCTATCTATCATCACTTTATCAGATTTATGGGCTATAATAAGCCCGTCAGTGATGATAGATTAATATTATTATAATTGAAGACTCAGTTACTTAATCTTTCCAACTGGCGCATTTTTCAAAGTTGACACATAACCCGCAACGCTAACACGACATACGACATAACCACCCCCGCTGACGGGGTGGTATCCGAAGGGATTTCCGCACGTTAAAAAAAAAACATACATACATACATAAAGTCACGCCTGTTTCCCACAGAGATGGCAGAGATCACGGATCTCCATTTGCCACGCACCTGACACACTTCTCTCGCCTCATTCACTCTCATAACATTCTTCATGCATGCTCGTCGGTTTAGGGTACTCCTGACCTGCCCCTTTTCTAACACTTCCCCGATTTGGTCCAGGTATAGGGCCTAGGCCTTCCCCTTCCGACGGTACCATCCACACTCGCCTCATACACCTGTTTCGTTAGTTTTCTTTCATGCATTCTCTCAACATGACCGAACCATCTTAACATACCTCTCTCAATTCTCGTCACTAAATCTTCTGTCACTCCACATCGCTCTCTTATCACGCTATTTCTCACTCTATCTCTCAAAGTCAATCCACACATACTTCGCAACGCACGCATTTCTACTGCATTCACTGTACTTTGATGCTTTTTCTGCCACACCCAACTTTCACTACCATACATAAGAGTCGGCACTAATACTCCTCCATGTACAGCCAGTCGTGGCTTTTCGGACACTTTCCGGCTGCTCATAAAGTTGTGTAGTGCCCCATTCACTCTATTTCCAGCTGTCACTCTCCTTTCAACATCTTTTTCATGCTTTCCATCTCTCGTAAACAATTTTCTCAAAAAAAACCGTTCCTAAAAAAAACCGGGTTATTAATTTGACCTTGTCTATGTGTGTGTCTGTCTGTGGCATCGTAGCTCCCGAACGAATGAACCAATTTTGATTTTGTTTTATTTGTTTGAAAGATGAATTAGTCGGGAGCGATCTTAGCTATGTCAAGTTTTTATTTAATTTTTAATTTGATAATAATTACGTTACAGAAACCGGTGCTGTATTCACGTTCGGCAAGTCACACTTCGCCGAGAACGAGCCGAGTCACTTCTTCATCAAGAATGACCCCATTGTCGCCATCTCGTGCGGAGACGAGCACAGCGCTGTTATATGCCGTAAGATTTAGCTTAAAAAAATAATAATATCACAGACTATTGTAAATGTCAGGGTTTATTAAAAATTAATTGGTACAAAGGGTACGAGGGGTGCGCCTTAGCGCACCTACATCTGGAGTTATAGAAATTATTTTTATTGAATTATATCTGGATTTATTACTTGTTATTTTTGTATTTATACTTTTCACCTTTGATTTCTCATTCAGCAGTCATAATCACATGGAGACTGTTAATATTAAATGATAAATCACGATATAATCCGAGTTGATTCATTAACATTTCAATAATAATATTATTTTTGTCAACAGAAGAATTTTAGCAGAATTCCGACTCTCGTCAGTCCCAAATACTCTATCTACTTAAATACTATTATAAAATTGCAAATAAGTTGTGTCTGTACATTGGAAATAGTTAAAAAAACTTGGGTTGTGTTAAATGAACGATTCTTAAAAAAAAAAATTTGCTATGCTTGTGTGTTTGTCTATTAGTTCGTGAAGGACGCAATAACTACTGAACGGATTTTGATGCGATTTTTAATTTTAGAAAGGTCTTAGTCAGACTTAAAATACCGTATGTTTAGTTGCAATTGGTTAAGTAGAACCGGAGATATAACCAAAAAACGATGACCGACCTCCGCGCGGGCGGAGCCGCGGGTAGTAGGCGCTAGTCAAGAAACATATGTAGGTATAAGTGTCGGCAAACATCTTGAACAAACGTCAGAAAGTTCGCGCATGTAGACTTATTAGTGTCCATACCAACTTCCTCTAAACTTTATACTCTGTGATACCATAGACCAATGTTTATTATTGGTCTATGGTGATACCTACCATCGTTTCATCAACTTGCAGAGAATGGACGAGTCTTCGTTTTCGGTGGTAACGAGTGGGGTCAGCTAGGTCTGGGACACAAGGACGAAGTCACCCGACCGAGCTGTGTCAAGTGGCTAAAACCGCACCGAACACTGTTCGTTGCTTGCGGCAGAGCACACACCGTGTTCGTCACAGGTAAATACGTTTTGAAGGAGTCTATCCTGTAACGTACATACGAGACGAAAGAAAGACGTAATATTTAGCAACCATGAAGCTCAGACTAAAAGTATACGGATGTTATTCTGTTGGTCTGAGTTCGGTAGGATTTAGAAAGAAATATCACACACCGTCTACGAGCCCGATTGTGGGATAAATGCGTTTCATGGTACGGATTATCCGAAACTTCGAATGTACGTTTCATGGTTAAGACACAGATTACTAAATAGTTACTACGTGTTTAGACTAAGATCCCACTTTCGCCAGAACTCAATTATTTTTACAAGGATAAAATGTATGAGATAAAGTAGTGTAGGTATGTACCTTGAGCGTATGCATATTTGCTAGCTTGGCCCGGCAGTCATTTGTCTGTAATCAGGTGCTAAATGTAGGTAAAAATAGTATAAAGTTCACTTACATGTGCAGTGCTGATTTTTACGTATGTGTTGTAAATATTGTTAAAAATTTATTATAAGCATTGCCAGCAATGTTCCGTCGGCTATAACTTTTACCAGAACCTTGGAAGCTCCCAAAAAAGTATTTTGTTGAAAATGAGGTCTTTCATAAAACGGCCGCCGGGACAAACTAGCTGGTATGGATACACTCAAGGTACATGCCACTACTTGATCCCATGCATTTTATTCTTGTAAAATAAGTGAGTTCTGGCGAAACTGCGATCTTGGACCAGTAGGTTTACAGGTAACTAGACTTTTATTTACGCTCTTTTAGTCGCCATAGTTGCTATTTACGCTCTTATTGGTTTTTTATGTAAAGTAACTCAAATGTCAACTAATCAATAAGCGTACTGCAGTCTACTGTTGGACATAGGCCTCTCCTAATGTGCGCTATGTAAGTTGTAAACAAATCTTCATAATCAAATTTTGTCGTATCGATTTGAAACTGTTTATGTGATATTCGGACTCCTAGGTTGCAGGAATACCTAGTTTGGGAGTCGGGGTTTATACAATTTGTTTACCATATTTCGTTTTTGGACTTTATCTCATATACTCGTAACTATATACTCTTACTGTATCATTTATTATTATTATCTCCTTCAACTACATCACGCCTCCCCCATAGTTTGGAAGAGGCTGCAAGATAGCCCCGGCGAGATGGGCTACAGTCGGCCGGGGTGTTATTATTATATTTGATAACTAAAATATGAGCCAGGATAAGAATAGTGAAATTTTTCAACGAGTACTAGTGCATTTTGAATTGAAGCTTATTTACAGCCGGTTTCAATAATCCATCTACCCTTTACCGGCAGTTAAAATAGCTACCATTAGTATCTATCGGGGATTTTTTCTGTTTCAATAAACAAAGATAAGCAGAAAATGACTTTGATAATATTGAAACCGCAGTTACAGAGAGATTAATGTTGACTGTTTCTCTGGGATAGCTTCTACCTTTAACTGTAGGTAGATTATTGAGACTGGCCGTTAGTTGATAGCAACTGTCTTCACCCGACTCCGCCAGAAGGAGGTTTATGTTTTTCGAGAGTATGTATGTATGTATAATTGTTTGGCACACTCTGCAGCCTGAACGTCCTGTCGTTAGCTTCGTAGTTACTGTGAGAATGCTACTCAAACTTATCGAGTAGGGTATCAAAATGAAGAATTTTAAAAGGTGATATCATAACTAAAAAGTATACAATAAAATTCTTGTTTCGGTCATTTTAGGGCATTCAGGTTTAAGTTATTTAATGATTTATCATTATTTCCATAATAAGAAACACAGACTCTTTTGATACTAGATTCGCACGCGATCTACACGGTGGGATGCAACGATGAAGGTCAGCTGGGTACGGGAGACCTGGAGCATCACACGGTGCCGCAGTTTGTGGAACTGGAAGGACAGAGCGGACCCATCAGACAAGTGTCTGCTGGGAGCAACCACACCGCTATACTTACGGGTACGTCATACTCTTCACTTACCAGATCAACTCCACAAGATTTTACAAGGTGAACAGTCCTACTATAAAAACCAGTGCGAGTCGAACTCGTGCACCGAGGGATCCGCACCATTTTTTATTTTTTGAAACTTTTCCTTTATTTGTGCTGTAAGACCTTGCTTTTTGCCAAATTTCGTGATTCTAGGTCAAGGTACTGTGGTCCTATAGGGTACTTCCGGATTACCTAGAATAGTCAATCAGGATCTTGATTTTTATACATCTAAGGGGACTACACACCTCATTATCCTACTTAATATTATAAATGTGAAAGTTTGTGAAGATATTTCGATGTTTGTTACTCAATCACGCTCTAACGGCTGAACGGATCTGGCTGAATTTTGTTACAGGGGTAGATTATAGTCTGAAATAACACATAGGCTTTTTATCAAGGAAGTAGTTTTCCATCGGTAAAGAGAACGGGAGCAGAATTCCACGCGGGCGGAGCCGCGGGCATAAGCTAGTCTGGTATAAATTTCAATTTGCTAGGTCCACCCGTTCCTGAGAAAATCAGTGGTGACACACGAACAGACAGACAGACAAGAGAGTGATCCTATAAGGGTTACTTTTTTTAACCTTTTGAGGTGCAGAACCCTCAAAAGCGGATCCCGGGCTGGGAAGTGAAGGCTTCGAAAGTAACCGGGGCAGACGCTGAAATGATCATGATGGTAACCTTACTTTGAGTAGCATGAATGAGTCCTTGACCAGTTAAGTACCAACACCGTCTTACTTTTTTATGTAGGGCTCGTCAATCTGACTGCTCGTGTGACTCTTGGGTGCATGAGCTCCTTTTTTTTTTATTTAGGTTCACTAAACTGGACACACTACATATTTAAAAAAAAAAAAAAAAAAAAAAAAAAAAAAAAAATAATAATGGGCTTAACATGCGAATTTTTTAGTGTAGGTTAGTGTCTGTCCGACGGGAGCAAGTGGCACGCCGCCGCCTCTTTCTGCGAGCAGGTAATGCGCGCGAAAGAGACGGTGGAGAGGGAGCGGGAGAGAACCCTGCCCCTCGAGTTTCGCAATCTGCGGCGAGGACGCCGCAGACTCATCTACGCCCGGGAATACCGACCTCCATGATCGGGGCCTGAAGACGGCAGTTGGCCGACTTGCCGTCCTTACAGAAGCAGGCCGTGGCGGAGGCGTGTCGGGTGTGCCCTAAACACGCCTGCCATCTCACCGAAGCGGGATAAAACTCGACCCCACCAGGCGGGGCCACGGTGGCGGCCAAAGTCCGCCGGCAACACTGGGGTTATCCTTTCGAGGACCTACCCGGGGTGCCCGGCAACGGACACTTGGGGAGGATACCGTGCGGTTTTAGTCGATACACGATATAACCACCCCCGCTGGCCGGCGGGGGGGTATCCGAAGGGATATCCGCACGTGAAAAAAAAAAAAAAAGGGGTACATTGCTGCACAATTATGAAGCAAGGAGGACTATCAAAGATAATAAATATTATTTGAACAATCGTAGGTTTATACCGACTGCAGGCGGTATATACCTACGTTCGTTCAAATAATATTTCAGTGAGCATACAGATGAGCCAAAAATATCAATCTCGTTACAAACGCTATTGTAAGCAGAACACATATGGTACAACGGTGAGTGTTGACTGTAATTAGTGCGACATAAAGGCACTATTAACATCTCCGGGCCCAAGCCAACCTCGCCTGCTAGTTGATGGTGCTGATGAACGGACGAAGCTCTGACGCAGACTCTCCCCTCGGGCTCCTCCGTAATAGCCGAAATAATTCAGACATAAATAAATATTCTACGACATTCTACACAGGGCTTTCTAGACCCCAAGTAAGCATAATTTAACTAGCTTGTGTTATGGGTTTCAGAATATATAAACATACCTATATACTTCAGTTAAATTTTTAAGCATTTTGTTTGCTTACTTTTTCTAAAGATTTAGATCGGAAAAGAGAACATCTAGAACGGGACTTGAACCCGCGACCAGTCCCTTACAGGGGGAATGCTCTGACCAGCTGAGCTATCTAGACACGTCCCAGATATTCGAAATTCTCCGATATATTATATACGTCTTAAGGCGACGCTGGAGCCATCTACCGTAATTCTTGCGAACTACGGAAACAATGAATAACTTTACAGTCAGTTTTAAACATTGTTTTTTGATGACTAATTAATTCAATTAAATTTTTAAGTATTTTGTATGCTTAAATAAGTATCTATAATATATCGGAGAATTTCGAATATCTGGGACGTGTCTAGATAGCTCAGCTGGTCAGAGCATTCCCCCTGTAAGGGACTGGTTGCGGGTTCAAGTCCCGTTCTAGATGTTCTCTTTTTCCGATCTAAATCTTTAGAAAAAATACCTATATACTTTATTTTTTTGTAAATACATACATATTATACATACAAACACCCAGACCAATGCAAATAGACATATTCTTGCCTACATATATTTGCACTGAGCGGGAATCGAACCCGCGCCCCCTATCGTAGCCTGCAGTCGAATGCACTACCGCTACGCAACAGAGGCCGTCGAACATAACAATATAATATAACAATAAGACTATCATGCGAAATAATAAGCTGTCGCCCGCGTGGCATTCTGATCCCGTTCTACACCCCATGGGAACGTATTCCAGGAATAAAAAGCACCCTATGTATTGTACAATTTTTATCTTATAAAGAATATTAATAACCGAAATAACTAATATTCCCCCTTACCCCTCCAGCTAAGCTAAATTGCTTGTGATATTGTCGGAAGTTTACGCGAATGTCACACATTGAAATAAAACTATTTTTAACGGATTCTATCGCGATTTATTTGATTTTATTTTATAATTTACATTGATCCCGACGTTTCGGTTGCTTTTCAATAAATTGCTTGTGTTAGGAGTGGGTTCACGCCGGTAGTGTAATGGCCAGGATTCGAACCAGGGACCTCTCGATCGAAGGGTCGACTCCTTAACCACTAAGCTACCGACGCTTCAATCACGCTATAAGCAATAACACATCTTTACTTCTATAAAATTTCAGCCAAATACGTTCAAACGTTTGAGCGTGATTGTGTCCAAACATCCAAACATCTTCACAAACTTTCACATTCATAATAGTAGAGATATTAGAGAAAAAAATGCCTTAAAGTTTTAAGACCAACAAACCTCTTATAAAAAATCGGTTTATCCACCAGATGACGGTCGGGTCTTTGTCTGCGGCTCCAACACCGAGGGTCAGCTGGGCCTCGGCGAAGACACGCGCTCCTGCATCAAGTTCACGGAGCTCATGTTCATGGAGAAGATCTCCTTCGTCGAGTGCGGCTACTACCACACTGTCTTCATCACTGGTGCCTACTATTAAAATATATAAAAAGATATGCAGTATCCCAACGATGACATTAACTGGTGGTAGAAATTTGATGACACAAATTTGTCACGAAATTCGGCCGGGTAGGTACCACCGTGCACGATTGCGAAAATCCCTCCATAGTAATCCAATTTCGGTTTCGATTGCGTCCAGGGGTCAGCAAGTGCATAGCCGGGCAGGGGGATTGTGGTCGCAGCACTAGTGGGACCCGTGGGTGTCACGCGGTCCTGCGACGACAATCCTCTTCTGATGAGGCCGTCAAGCTGAGTGCCACCATTGTTAACATGGTACGTGTATGTAATAGTGACCCTCTTTCCTGAGACTTTACCTTCAGCTTACCATCAGGCGAGGTGAAGTCAAATTGACGTGTCCTAAATATTAAAAAAAAAAAACCACATGCTATAAGTGTTCGTTTTCCGGACGAAAAGGAGTCATCCTCTGAGCCTTTTTCCAACTCAATTAGGGTCGACTTCCAGTCTAACTACGAAGCGGCTGAACTTCGATTGTCCGTGAAGCGCCATCTGACCTCCACAACTCATTGACGATATCGAAGTTCTGTAGTTAGATCAGTGTCAGAAGATGTTCAACTAGCCGTAACGACTGCCATAGATGTTTGTATGGCAAGCGGTACCGACGGCTTAGCGTGATCTGGCACGGAGAGGTCTCAATGTGTTGCTTAACTTTGCAATGTGTTCCACTTAGCCACGAGCCCATTGGATCCTATGTAGCTGAAACGATCTCTTTATGGCACGTCATGGTTGCCCACTCTGCATTTGCACCTTATAGACGTATTTACCGGATTTCTCTCTTGATTGATACATGAGAAAATGTTTACCCGGCTACCAGGGTACCTCACCAGCAGGTCGGTACACCTGCTGATTGACGGCTGACGCTCTGGCGCAAGTTTTCCTGTCAGGGTTGTACATTCTGACAACAGTCACTCTCAAAAAACCAACAAACTAATCAAAAACAATAAACAGACCTTGGGTTTCTAAATGTAAACTTTGGAAGCCACCGGGAGTTCAATATGAGGATGATACTGGTTTACAGTGTCGAGGTGAAATTAAACAAAAAAATTATTTACTAAGCAACCCCACATATGACTTCCATCTTGCTACACTTTCGACCTCTATTATAAAATCATCACTTATTTTCTAACAGCTAAAGGCGCAGTCTTCATCACAGGCGACAACGAGAACCAAAAACTTGGTATACCAGACAAACTCTCCATAATTTACGTCCCTGAAGTCTTGCCTCTAACAATTCCAATTAAGAGTGCGTGTTGTGGAGCTGCTCACACCTTCCTGCTATCAATGGACGAGAGCAAGATCCTGACTTTCGGCTCCAACGAGAAAGGGCAGCTAGGTCTACCAAAGGACGTTGAACTCGTCACAGAACCGACTGAAATCGATATGGAGAAAATGTTTGGCGGGTATCAGCTGAAACTTGTTGCGTGTGGGGCTATGCATACGGCGTTTGTCACAGGTACGTTTAGTGACGTATTATTTCATTGCCTAGATCGAAACACATATCTACTAGGCTCTAAGGAACTAAAACTTTGACTGTCGACCATTAATAAGCTTACCATCAGATAAGTCGTAAGCTAGTTTGCTATCTTAGTATCCCTCTGAGAATAGTGTGAAGCAATAAATATTCAAATGTAGTACTTTCAAAAAAACATTTTGTAAGAACATATGACAAACGTTATGTACGCTCTACACTAAAACGACCTTGTAGTTAGTGATAGTCGACTCCGTTAGATTAATAATTAATTCCATTCATTTCCATAACTGTACAACAAGTCTACAACAAGCTCCACCATGAAAAAAAATTATAATTGTACATTGTAAATAAATTTGAAAATTTAATTTAACTGAAACTTAGCCAAAAAAGCTATTAAATGCTAATGATATATAGAATATTCAGATGACAATAAAGCTTGAAAATGAAATGTTTGCTTTACTAGGCAAATTAAACAAAACATTGAATTAAATAAACATGTTTGTAAATAGACTACAAAAAAGGCCGCTGAGTTTCTTGCCAGAGTTTCCTCAGGACGGGACGGGCCCGCGTTGTGCCTGTGGTCAATTTAGTAAACATTGTGTTATTCTAAGTTTTCTTTATTTTATTATTTTTTCATTAATTGATTGAATGAATGATAACTTATTTGCACGAAATACGGTACAATATGGATGATATAATAATATGCATTAGCAGCTTAGCGTTGATATTTGTAAGTGCCGTTAAAGTATTCAGAATAATCCATTTTTGAATTTGACTTTAGAAATAGGTAAGTACAAAATACACAAATCAAAAAAGTTTATGATTATTCACAAACTTTTCTGGTATAATTTTTCAAATTCAACTTTATGAAGAAAAATTCTCTGTTGTGTGTTTGCTTTAAATAGAAATACCATGTATGAATTTAATTTTTTTTTTAAATTCATACATGGTAATACATAATTTTAATTTTTATAAAAAGTTAGTAATTAATTATAATGTCATTGTAACAGAAATTTGATAGAAATAAAAATACTGTTTAACAAAAGTTAAACAACTTTTTATTAATACTAGAAATAGCGGCCAAGTGCGAGTCGGACTCGCCCATGAAGGGGTCCGTAGCAGCAAATGACATAATAATGTTTTTTCTTTTAATTTTTATATTTGAGTTTATTGAATGAAAGGTAATTTTTTTTTATTTTTTTTTTATAAATATTCTACGACAAATATTCTCTCTTGCAAACTATTCAGTTTAGATAAAAATTATATTAGAAAGCTCAATATCATTTTTGAAGACCTATCCATAGATACCACACACGTATGGGTTTGATAAAAAAAATGTTTTTTGAGTTTCAGTTCTAAGTATGGAGCCTCTAAAATTTAATGTATTTTTCTATTTTTGTGTGAAAATCTTAATGCGGTTCACAGAATACATCTACTTACCAAGTTTCAACAGTGTAGTTCTTATAGCGGCGATAGCCCAGTGGCGTACGTAACGGACTGCTGAGACTAGGTCTCGAGTTCGATCCCCAGTCGCCCCGGGCACACACCTCTGACTTTTCGTAGTTATGTGTGCATTAATAAATGTTAATTATCGCTCGCTTAATAATGTGCCCGGTAGATGGCAATAGGCTCGCCCCCTATTACATTGGGACCTTAACATAACTGGCGAATCGTGGGTGTGTAATACACCTCTGCCTAACCTTTCGGGGATACAGGCGTGAAGTTATGTTATGTTAGTTCTTATAGTTTTGGAAAAAAGTGGCTGTGACATACGGACGGACAGACACACAGACATGACGAATCTATAAGGGTTCCGTTTTTTGCCATTTGGCAACGGAACCCTAAAAAGGTTCAATCAAGTTAGGTTAAAAGGTTCAGCGTTTCTTGGGGTAACATGTTCCATTCTTGAAAAGCGTCTGGGGACGCGACTGACGGTTCTAAACAGCTCGCTTAAGAACATCCCACGCGTGCTCTATTGGGTTTAAGTCAGGTGAGATCGCAGGCTAGTCTAACCTTGTGATTTGTGTGACTCGTTGAACTCGATGGGATCATCGACCAATACAAATTGGCGCCCATGGTTTACTCGTAATGGTCTAAAAATTCTATGAATAGCAACTGCTTTATACATGTCAGCTGTCATGAAGCCTCGATACGGGATCAAAGGCGATCTAGCCCCAATCATAATACCACCCCAAATGGACCCCGATTTCCTACCTTGCTGAACTGTTCCAGTGGTAGGTTCTTTGCCTTTCACGGATTCCTGATCTTCTCCATTCACGAACACGTCGGTTGTCTGCACCGTAGCACCGTATCGATACGTACAACTATGAAGCGGTAGCTTAGTAGCTATGGCGTCAATCTCTCAACTACAGGTCTCGGGTTCCAACCCCGGCCACTACACACTCCCTACATAAATTTATGCATAAAACAATTTAACTTATATAATTAATAAATATTGTGGGACATTGTTGGGACACAACACACAATTAGTTTATTGACATGTAGGTACTATTGATCTTGTATTGATTCCCACATTGACATATTGTATTATTTGAAATTTGTATTTCCTTAATTAACTTCTATTGACATAATATTGCACGCCGCAAGGCTAAATATAGTGTACCTAAACGTATGAACTTAACATCCCATATATCTGTATTTACAATTGCAAGAAAATAAATAAATAAACAAAGTACACAACGTCATCTAGACCCCAACCAAGCAGAGCTTGTCATATGGGTTCTAGAATGCGGATAAACATACTTAAATTCCTTTTTGTTTTGTAAATATATACATATTATATGATTATATGGAATGATCTCCCTACTGTGGTTTTCCCAAGCGACTACAACGGGGTTCTTCAAGAAGGGCATTAGAAGGTTTTTACAGGGTCGGCAGCGCGAGTGCGACGCCCCTGGTGTTGCACACTTCCATAGGCCACGGTAACCGCTTCCCATCAGGTGGGCCGTGAGCTTGTCTGCCAATTGAGTGGAATAAAAAAAAAACATAGAAACACCCAGACCAATGCAAATATACATATTTGCACTGAGCGGGAATCGAACACGCGACCTCTGGCTTAACAGTCGAACACACTACCGCTACGCCACAGAGCCCGTTATCTGGATGGGTTAACGAGAATACTAGTAATTTCAGTTACTAACTACTTACAGAGTGTACGAGTACATACGTACATGTTTTCCAGACTCGACAATTTACAACCAATGTCCAATAACGATCGCTAAACTAAACACACGTGGAAATGATTCGGGATTTTATATTATCTGCGGCACACTCATTTCAACCGAACTACTACTACTTCTACTTACAAACTATCACTGCTCCACTAGCTATCTTATGTCACTGTGCACAGAGTTTTAAACAAGTTGAATTCCTGAGACGAGCTCAGCCGAATACAAGGGATTTTCGATTTAGCGATTTTTTTTTTGCGATTTTTTCTTTATCTTGCAATGGTTCACCCCAGCACGAATCTATTACCGAAAACAGCAACTCGATAGCTCATCTCCTTCATACCCAAAACCTAACTATGCAATACATACTTTATATCTGTTGAACATCCAAATCGATAAGACTATTCAACCAAATTTATAGTAACCTATTAAAAAACGCACCAAATATATACCAATAATATAGTATCAATACCTACACTGCACGAAACCTTTCAATACAAAAACTCCAATAACACAACATTAACGTAATGACTCACTGCATATAATTAATTCCAAACCACTATACCAGTCCACATCAAAAGCGACATTTACGAGTGACACATATACGATATCTAATGTAATTGGCTAATTTTCATTGTCGCGTCAACATAAATAGTGACCAAATTACCCATTTGGGTGCGGGGCATTATGATTAGTATTCGATTTCCATTCGACACCGGTGGACGTATCACAAACACGTAAAAATACGTTTACGTTTCAGACAACGGTCTACTTTACGCGTGCGGCGAGTCCCGCCATAATAAACTCTGTTTGGAAGAAATCGACGATGCCGATAACGCAAACGAAGCAGTCCCAAATCAATACACTCCGAAGCGGGTCACCGCAATGAATGGGCACGTAGTCGACAATGTAGCGTGCGGCGGCTGCCACACTCTATTAACAGCCACCAAGGGCTCTAACGCGGACTTCACTAATAACGACTTCAACGTTATCGACGAACAATCCAGACACATTTCTTTGACTGAACTACCGCCGCTGCAGAAAGTACCAATGATGAACAAAACGGAAGAGCAATCGCATGCTATTGAAGACATTACGAATTCAAACATTGAATTGCACAATGCTGACGCCGTTAATGGTAACGTGAACTCGGAGTCCGGATCGATAGACTCATTAGAGGCAAACGTCAGCGGCTCCCATATTGTAAACATAAATGACCTTGAGAACGAAAATGTTAACACGCATGGCGCAACCGACATCAATATTGACAAAATTGTTTCTTCTACCCCAATCGAAACAAAAATAAAGGAGGTAGCTGAGAATATGGACACTATGGCAGATAAAGTAGACAGTAACGTACAAGAAGTTGTTACAACTGTTACCAATAAAGTCAATGAGGAAGTGGAGGCTGTTGGTGACTTTGTTAAAAAAGCAGCTGTGATTTCATCGGTTGTGCATGATGAAGCAAAAAAAGTACTCGAGATTCCAAATAAAATGGCAGAGATAACGCATTCACCTCCTCCTAAAACACCAATATTGCCTGAACTGCTTCATGTACCTGATTTATCACAAATAAGTCCAGGACTAAGTAAACACAGTGATGAAAAGAGTGAAACTGGACAATCAGAGAATGAGACAATACCTTGTGGTTCCGATAAGTCAAGTCCGCAAGCTGGGAAGACAAAAACACAGGCAGTGATGCCTATTGTTAGGAGTGAAGATCATATAGATGGTACGGATGATACCGAGCATAATGAAGAAGCAGATGTTGTAGTCGAAAAATCTCCTGAAAAGGGACGATTTGCAAAGATTTTCCAAACGATTAGAGACAAGGAAAACTCGTGTATGGGCAAAGGAAAGGTCATAGAAGAAAAAGTCGTTGGTAAGTTTTAGCCTTTATTACATATTTATTGGTATTCTGCCTTTTTATTTGATTTTAGAAACAAGATTTTTGTCTGTCGTCCGTTTGTTATAAAATAAAATGTACAAATGAGGTTATGGGTGCTAGTGTACATCGGGAGAGACCTTTATTTTGCCGTGTGGAAATCCCTTCGGATACCCCCCGCCAGCCATCGGGTAAGGTTAAGTCGGACTTCAACCGACTAAATCCGCACGCCGTCTCGGGTCTTCAGACGCCGGGGTATGAGGTGGCCCATAAGGCATTTCCCTCGAATCCCGACTGACCCAGGGCCATCTCCGGTTTCGAGATGGCCCCTCGATTTTGGGAACCACGGTGTCCCCGTCTAGCTTGAACGAAAGGGGGTTGCCCACCAAATTTCACGACGAGACCACCTTCGTTGACTAGTGTTAAAGTCTAGTCTACCAGTATTCCTGGGGAGTTCCTTCCGTGGACGGAACAATGTGTGGTTTTAGTCAGTTCGATCTCAACCTAGCCACTTCACTGCTAACCCTGGTGAGATGGGTACCCTTTGGAGGTTGCCACACGTACAAAAATATACATCTACAATCGACGCCTGGCAAGGCCATGTCATTATTTATAATAACAACGTCCTCGTGTAGGGTCGCACTTACTGCGATGCACATAATAGATAACTGCCTTTACCCAACATGATAGATATCTTGTTTTACTATCTATGGCTTGCATGTTTATTTAGATATTATACTTTTATTAAAATTAAAAATTCTTAAGGCATGTTGGGCATTATTGAGATGGGAAAAAGCAATTGAATTCGCAACACTGTTACCGTTACCGACACCTCGGTAAATATTTCCTGGCGATTCAATAAATACACATCTAATTGTTATATATATATAATTAAGTATCTGCATATTTTTAAATTAATATTCAGCCAGCTGTCTAGGCAGAGGCCCCCCGCCTCTGCCTAGACAGCTGGCTGAATATTAATTTCTCAAAGTTTATACGAATATTAAACATTGATATAAAACTATTTTTAACGGATTCTATCGCGATTTATTTGGTGTTATTTTATTATTCACACTGATCTCGATGTTCCGGTTGATCGTTGGACGTTGACATCAGTGTAAATAATAAAATACATAACGTAACATAACTTCACGCCTGTATCCCCGAAGACCCCTTCTGCAGAGGTGTATTACACACCCATTAATCACTTAATAAATCGCGATAGAATCGGTTAAAATAGTTTTATTTCAATATCCTTGTTAGTTCTTCGTTACAGGGAACAAGCTAGACCTAGGAGGTCTTAGGGGCAGGGCCCGAAAGTTTGGATTCTTTTTTAAGAATAATTTAGATAGTCACTCAAATTTTAGTTTAAGATAAAAGAAAAGCGTGAGTGAACACCACCATCCTTTATTTAGTTATCGTAGAAAATTCAATTTCTTTTATAATGTACTCACTGCAGAAAAAAATTCTTGTAAAATTCATCTTCATAACTGTAATGTTCTATATCATGGGAGACTATTGCCGTATATCATGCACGCATCCAGATTCCTTACTTTTATTGGGAGTTTTAAAACTGAGAGCCGACCCCAACTGAGTTGGGACAAGGCGACAAGGCATGATAACTTATGCCACAAAAATATACATATATATGAAAAAGAACGTTGCTAGGTCCGCAAGGCAGTAGCTCTTGCAATGTTGAGCTGAGAGCTTTGGCGCCAAAACTGAGATTTTACTAATTGTGGTTTTTGAGAAATCAACTTTTGAATTTTTTGTTCGGTGATTATTCCTCCGTGGTACTTCATAATTTAAATTTGTATAGCCTATGTAACATCACTATCATCTATGATTATGTTAAAAATCATTAAAATCGGTCGAAGGGTCTAGGCGCTAGAGGGACACATACGAAATACATCGAGTGGAGTGAAAGGAGCTGTCGCTCGACTTCGTCTCACTCTCAGCTCAATTATATTATACATAGGTATACTACCTACCAGGGTCAGTCAGGGTGCGAGGGATATGCTCTATGGGCTATCTTACACCCCGGCGTCTGTAGACCTGAGACGGCGTGCGGTTTTAGTCGGTTCAAGCCCGACATATCCGCCCCCGCTGACCGGCGGGGGGGTATCCGAAGGTATTTCCGCACGAAAAAAAAAAGAAAAGGTATAATACCTACATAAACAACACAATTATATTTGCATGTAAACTATTCAGTGACCAAAGCGACGTGACGGCTAGAACATAAAATTAAAAATCAATAACCCCATACGAACTTTTAAGCCTTTGCGTTACATGATATACAGTAATGAACGCGATCGTGGTATAATATAGTATAATGTATTATTTTTTTTCAGAAAACGTTCACAAAGGCTTAGACAACGCCGAGGAAGGCATCCATAAAGTAGAAGAGACAGTGGAAACGGAGATCAGGAACCAAACGAACTCTAGAACTTGCACGATATTATAAATGTTTTTGTCTTCAATGTTTAGCTTAAAAAATAAAGTTTTTATTATTGCTATTATTTCTGACATTTTCTTTATATACATTTTTAGAGTAGTGAAGAACCCCATACACCTATTACCTACTACTGGGTGTATGGGACTGCAACAAGATATGAGCCCGCAGAAGACAAGAGAAGGCTCTGGCGTTAGGTTCTCGTGGTTAGGGGCAGACTGCAGTCGTTAATAGGCTCGGTAGTCGGGCACAGCGGCTTTTATAATATAATAATAACAAATATAAATATTCTACGACATTCTACACAACGCTTTCTAGACCCAAATTAAGCATAGTGTAACTAGCTTGTGTTATGGGTTCCAGAATGCGGATAAACATACTTATATACTTTTTTTTGTAAATACATACATATTATACATAGAAACACCCAGACCAATGCAAATAGACATATTCATGCATACAAATATTTGCACTGAGCGGGAATCGAACCCGCGCCCCATGTCGTAGCAGTCGCATCACTACCGCTACGCCACGAGGCCGTCAATAGATCTGCTGCCGTCTGACCTCCCAACCTTGAAAGAAAAGCATGCGCCAAAGCCTCGTTCGCCAATCAACAGGTCCATCAGCTTACAGATGAGGTTGGTTTCGCCCCGAAGGTCTTGGTGTGGACTCATACACCCATCCACCCATCGGCTGTCAAACTAAGGACTACGAATATAGATTCTAGACGAACGACTCTAGAATCGATAGCAAAATGAAATGTCAAGTGCGTAAAACCTTAGTCCATACTTACAATATAGAAAAAAGATAAAGCGTTCCCATAGCACATACTGCTGGTAATGCACAGGTAAGTCATAAAATATCACAACATTAAGTACGTAAGTAAAAGTGCGTAAATATGTGGCGTAGTCTTGGCTTCTTGTCACGTTTGTTGTATAATTTCGGGGGATTCCCTCGCACTCTTGGGCGATCATGCCATCAATCTCTGCAGTTCTTTGGGGGATTGACCTACTACACGCTCATGTGCTAAGGCAATGCAGTTCAGAGACCCATTTAGAGCGATAAAATGGTACTCCGAAGACTGCAACCTCATCTGCGCAAGTTTTTAGAATGTGTTGTGTTCTTATTAGAAAGTTCGTAATTCTACTACAGCCGGAATTACTCTATGGGGTTGAAATAATTTCGAAACCATACCTCTCCATTTTCATAATTATTTTATTAAAAATTGTACATAAAATCAAATTAAGTCTAAATGATATAATCGTCCTTACTTTAAATCACAGTTTAAAATAGTGTTTAATCTTAGTCAATATTGGGCACAAACAAGAAGCTTATATTGGGCGGAAATATACAATTCTTTAAAAGGTTATATCAAGTGAAGTTAAACTATACATTATTAAGTAGTTTACTATACAGGAAGCTAATTTAATTAGTAGGATATTTGAAGGGATTGAATCAGACCGTGATACTCTACCCAAATGTATTAAAACGACACCTTAGTTTTTCATCGAAATACGTTCATTTTCTCGCCCTGCAAGCTGCTGACGCCGTGCTACTAATTGCTAACTTACAAGGGTTACAAACTAGGTAATGGTTATAAGTACAAATCTGAAACTATTTTTAGTCTTTTTTGTGAGATCAATGTTAAACAATATACTACATTTCAATTATTGTACGACATAAGAGATTGAGAAGTAGGAAAGAACCGGCTGAGTAAGCCGGCTCAAGCGAGTTTATCATTTAACAATAAACTAATTACCAAAAAATATATAACACTAATTATTTTTAATTAACACTAACTATTCTGTGGTATTGTCACATTCCTAGATTTTAGGTAGAAAGTGGGTAATTGTGATACTAGAGAATGGAATTTGAAATTCCAATAAAACGTGTACATATTTATATTTAGATTTTATATCAATGTGTGAAATTCGCGTAAACTTCCAACAATCTTTATTACTATCTGTTTGTGTATTTAGGATACCTATGTGATCCTTATACATCGGATAAGGACTTTGTTACATACTGTAGGTATATCATTGCCCAATAGCGCCAACTGTCTACCTTATAGTATGACCACAATAACGGTAAACTATTAAACCATGTACAATGATTTTGATGTGTTGTGTATATAATAGTGAAGTTTCTTTGGGACCCTCAGATGTTCCCTGAGTTTTCTGCCGATCTCCATCGTGGCTGAAGGCTGGTGACTGCTGGTCCATATAGCTAAATTAATGACAATTCATTTCAAGTTATCACCTACATTTCTAGTATAGAAAATGTAGATGATATGTATAAGCCATAGATTATATATAATAATCTATGGCTTATACTTTAAAGGTCGGTGTATGCTCTCCAATTATTTCTCTTGATTTATTTCATCTTTGCTATTTGCAGAGCTTTATTCGGCAATCAGCAGGTATACCGGCTAGCGGGTGAGGTTGGCTTAGGCCCTGAAGATCTTGGTGGGGTACACCCTCATTTGAACTCATTTCATTTTAAAATGTCATATAGTACCTACGGCTATAATAATATACATATCGTTATAGTTTAATGGTTTGGTGATGTATTATTGCTTTTTTTTTCCAATACATTTTTTTTGGCTTTTTTCCCTTTATGTAAAAAATTATGTTTACGTTGTGTGTGCGTACGTGATGTATGAATGACCAGCGCTGCGCATATCAAACGGTATGCGTAGCATTTATGCTGAGATGGCGGCCATATTCGGGATCGCACAGTGTGCCTAAATATTCTTAGATTGTAAGATATGTATTTATTATGTTAATATGTTCATTGTGCGTGTCCTGAATTAAATGTTATTCTTCTTTTCTTTCTTTTTCTTTTCAAGCCAACCGAGCCCTGCTAGCCAGCGTCAATTCCGTTTTGTCAGATTGTTAGTTGGTTATGAAGAACAAAACGGAAATAAAAATCCGTTCTTGTTAACCAATTTGAAAAGGAGTTTGATTGTTTAACCTCTGTGTTTGTATTTATGTATGTTACATTATTATCCTTAACAACAATTGTGATTATTTAGATCAATAATAAAATTTTCCTTTATTCTGTTTAGTTAGTAGTAAGACTTCACCTACTATCACCTATCACCATCAGAGTTTGTACTTAAAAGTGCTAGGGTAGCATATCTCGCTCGGGATATTCTTTTTAGGGCCCACCTGATGCCCCGGTCACACAGGCCGATGTGACGAAACACCGTGCGGTTTTAGTCGGTTCGATTCCGACATACCCACCTCATCGTTCGCTCTGGTGGGGTGTGACCCGAGGGGGTTAAATATGATCGTTAAGATATAGACAATCCAATAAAAGCCATGGACATCTAATCCGTTACTAATTTACTTGTTTTTTAAAGACCGGGATGTTATTTTCCGTTCTGTTAGATCAATCTGAGAACGATTTTTTTTCCAGATTGTTAGAACAACGATTTTTTTTCCAGATTGTTAGAACAATCTAAGAAAACAATATTTTTTTCCGTATTGTTCGATTAATCGAACTAACAGTCTAAATGAAACGTTATAGACCGTAATATTACTGCTAATTATAAATTATACTGCTGATTGACGGACGTGACTCTGGAAGAGATTTTCCTCTTAGGGTCGGTAGGTCAGACGGCAGTCGCTCCCATTAAAGTCGTATAAACCAAACCAAGATGAGGCGTGAGCGAACCCCGAGCTCCGAAGTGAACCTCTCGGATGCAATCAGGATCCACGCTAAGATAATAATGATAATATAGCGACGTACAGTACCTTTTTTTTTCGTGCGGAAATCCCTTCGGTTACTCCCACGCCGGACAGCGGGGGCTATGTCGGACTTGAACCGACTAAAACCGTTATATTCAAAATATAGTCTCGGGTCTTCAGACGCCGGGGTGTAAGGTTGCCCATAGAGCATATCCCTAGCACCCCGACTGACCCTGGGCCATCTCCGGTTTCGAGATGGCCCACTCGGGTTTGGGAATCATGGTGTCCCCGTCATGCCCCGGTTTCGGGGAGGGGCGCTAGTGGCCCCGCCGTCCCGGCCTGCTTTTGCTGCGGTGACAGGCGGCCTCACCTGCCACCCCCAGGCCTGCGCTCATGAAGGACGGAGGTCGTTCAGTAACCTCCGGCGCCTGAGTCGCCAGCGACGCGCGACGAGCATGTTGCGGGCTCAAGCTCGAGAGCTCTCCCGGCCCGCAACCATGCTGCCGAGCGAGAGGACTCCCACCCCAATGGCTGCCACGAGGTCACGCCTCGGCGCCCCCCATGCCGGACAGTCCGCCAGCGTGTGCAGCCCCGAGTCCTCGCTCGCGTCGCAGTAATGGCACTCAGTCGTTGGCTCCTTCCTGATCCGATGCAGGTGGTCCCCGAAGCTCCGCGACGTACAGTATATACCTTTTTTTTTTAATCCCTTCGGATACTCGCCGGCCGGCGGGGGCGGTTATGTCGGGCTTGAACCGACTAAAACCGCACGCCGTCTCGGGTCTTAAAATGCCGGGGTGTAAGGTTGCCCATAGAGCATATCCCTCGCACCCCGACTGACCCTGGGCCATCTCCGGTTTCGAGATGGCCCCCTCGGGTTTGGGAACCACGGTGTCCCCGTCTTGCCCCGGTTTGGGGGAGGGGCGCTAGTCGCCCCACCGTCCCGGCCTGCTTCTGCTGGGGTGACAGGTGGCCTCACCCGCCACCCCCAGGCCTGCGCTCATGGAGGACGGAGGTCGTTAAGCGACCTCCGGCGCCTGAGTCGCCTGCGACGCGCGGCGAGCAAGTTGCGGGCTCGGCGGACCGGAAGAGTTCTAAGTCTCTCCCGGGCGCGCTCCGCCACCTCCTTCGCGAGCATTACATGCTCGCAGAAGGAGGCGGCGGCGGCCCACGCGCTCGCGTTCCGCACCATTGCCGCAATCATGCTGCCGAGCGAGAGGACTCCCACCCCGATGGCTGCCACGAGGTCACGCCTCGGCGCCTCCCACGCCGGGCAGTCCGCCAGCGTGTGCAGCCCTGAGTCCTCGCTCGCGTCGCAGTGATGACACTCAGGCGTTGGCTCCTTCCTGATCCGATGCAGGTGGTCCCCGAAGCACCCCTTCCCGGAGATCACCTGCGTCAGTCGGTACGAGAGGCTTCCGTGTCGCCTCTCCAGCCAATCCTCCATGATGGGCCTTACCGCCGCTATTGCGGCGTGCCCTCGACGTACAGTACCTTTTTTTTTTTTTTTATCGTGCGGAAATCCCTTCGGATACCCCCCCGCCGGCCAGCGGGGGCGGTTATGTCGGGCTTGCACCGACTAAAACCGCACGCCGTCTCGGGTCTTCAGACGCCGGGGTGTAAGGTTACCCATAGAGCATATCCCTCGCACCCCGGCTGACCCTGGGCCATCTCACCACTAACAGCATCGCTCATCCTGTCTCCTCTGAAAGCAGAGGAGTACGGAGAGCGATGTGTTCCCGCCACGTTGGGTATTGGCCGACGATCAATGCCAACCCTATGAAGGGGTGAAGGGGAAGCCATTGACCGCCGCCCAGGGTGTACCGGCCGCTCCGATTCCGTTCCCCCCGGACTGCAGCGGGATCGGAATCGGAGCGACACTCGAGGAGGTTACCCAACACACACCCCCGACGTACAGTACCTGACATGAAAGTAGTTAGCCCATTTACTAAACACAAAATGCATATTATGAAAAGATAGAAATATACTCACATATTTTACTTTTTTGTCGAACATTCACAACGACACCACAGATAATATCTGAGTTATTGAAGTTGTTTCCTATTAGAAGCAACACCTGCAACATTGTGAGGCGTAATTAGATGACAGCTCGGTCATGGAAAAAACATCTGAAACTTACCTATTCTTTACTCTCTTTAAACGAAACGGAATGCAGAAACTACATTGGTTAATGAATTTTAACACCCATCTGTATAGACAGAGCGTGCCTTTTTGAAATGTCATCTGTTTGACAGCAACAACAAATTAGTGGTGGGGTTGGTGGTCTTTCGCGGTACCAAATTTTTTGTTCCGTATAGCGAGTCTAGTAGCACCTTTCTTTTTTTTCCGTGCGGAAATCCACTCGGATACCCTCCCACCCCCTCCCCCCTGCCTTCTAGCGGGGGCGTTTATATCGGGCTTGAACCGACTAAAACCGCCGCCGTCTCGGGTCCTCAGACACCGGAGTGTAATGTTGCCCACAAAACATATTCCTCCCACCTCGAGGTCTAGTAGTACCATTTTTTTTTTTTTCGTGCGTAAATACATTGAAGTGCTCTTCGAAGATAGAGATGACATGACAACTTCAGGAGCCATCTCTGTAGTTATCATGTTGGCCCACCCGTATCGTTCCTAGAGCGCCACAAAGAAACAAACACATAGACTATTAAATACAATAGGTACGCTTTTTTTCGTGCGGAAATCCCCTCGGATACCCCCCCGCCGGCCAGCGGGGGCGGTTATGTTGGGCTTGAACCGACTAAAACCGCACGCCGTCTCGGGTCTTCAGACGCCGGGGTGTAAGATTGCCCATAAACGTATCCCTAAAATAGGTACCCTTCCCGTATCACGTAGTCGGGTAAAACATACAACCATTGCTGCACATCAACCGGCTCGAGAACCAATAAAACCCGTAGGTACTCACCGTATCTAGCCAGATAGCATTCATGACATCATTCTTTAAACCATCGAAGAGAATCTGCCAACGTCCTCCCTTCTTATTTCTTTCATCTTCCCACATGGGCTGGATACCCTTTTTGAATATCGCATAGTCCTGGCCTAGGTCCAACTCAGATGGTAGCTTCATATGGTGGTATAGACTGAAAGGATTACCGGAAGAAAGAAACCATACTTTAATTATGTTGACTGGCTGCTGTTACAAATAAAAGGTAAACAGTTTTTTGGGCGGCTACGATAGAGGCTCTACCTCGGAGTCCGGGGACTGCTTCCGCGGACCGCAGTGCGACCAAAACATTGTAACTAGGGTTGTAACGGAGGCCTTCTTAGCGGAAGCGGATGCGGAGCTGACGAGTCTCACCTCCACGGATGCGGAGGATAACGGAGGCGAAAACGGAGGTGAAAGTTGATGTCTAAAATATTGTAATTTGTGGTTTATTGAAAGTTTAGTTTTAACCGACTTCCAAATAAGAGGAAGGTTTTCAATTCGTCGGAATTTTATGTTTTCTAAATGGGTTGGCAGTTCAGTATATATGCTCGGAAGGTATATGTCCATCGTTAATGAACCGATTTTAAAAATTCTTTTAACATCGCGTTTGGCGTATCTCCGAGGTACGAGTGATCTCATATGAATTTATGAAATTACGTTCACTAAAAAGGGAGAAATAAATCAAATAAAATTTTAATATAAAAAATAAAACCAACTTCTAAACCCAAGAAACCAGTAAAACAGGCGCTAAAAAAGAAATATAAGCGAATCATCGTCTAATTTGTATTGGTTCCTCTCTGTAAGATTTTGGACAGCTGAGTCGACGTCGAGCGATGCTGCACGCGCGTTAATGTTCTATGTATGAGCACAGATTACATAATATTGTATGAGGTACAAACCTCCGTTACAACTCGGCAAAAATTTTGCGGCGTCGTAACTTTCGCAGTAACGCAGGCGGAGGCGAAGTTCCGTTACAACCCTAATTGTAACTATTACAAAGTTTTTTTTTATAAATTTTCAATATTTGTTGGTGCGGTCAGTGTATCGAGGAGAAAGTCTCCTCGATAGCTCAGCGAGTTAGAAAATAAATATTTATTCTACGCACCAAATTGGTGCACTATATGATGGCTATATGGTAAACTTTTGGTGCCATTCCAATTGGTGCTATTCAAATTGGTGCAGTCAATGGCATGCTCCATGTATCCTTGTTTTCATCTAAAAAAAATAGAAAGCCCCCTAGTTTCAATCTCCAAAAAGTAGCTAGGTATATTCTCAATCTCACAAAAGCATATTCAACAGATATTTACAATGTCAGAAACTGACCACCAATAATCCTCAACCGTATCAAATGTCGTCATCTGGACCAAATTATCTTCCCATTTCTTCTGTGTGTTGGTAAACATCCAGAAACTCCATTCATTCTCTAACGGGTGCTTCTGGTCAGTGATGGGAATCAACATGGCAAAAAAGAATTTATTCTTTATGTTATTCTATTTATATTCAAGTATTCTGAAACAAATTAAATTCTTATATTAGGTCGTTACATTATGAAATTGCCGTTTTTCTTGAAGAAATTGGAGGAAACCCAATTTTCAGTACTAACATTTTTGCATTTTTTTTAGGAATGACAAATTCAAATTTTATGTTTTTTTTTGTGTATGAATGAGACAACATTAAGCTAACAAACAGCAACTTTTATTACATTTTTGAAAAGTGACAGCTGTTAAGTAATACGAAATTTATCATAAAAATTTAGGAAGTACTGTTTTTGAAGATCGAATTAATTTATCAAGCGGCCAATGAAAACAAAATTTAATACAGAGTTGTAAAATCTTGAAATGAACTTTCGAACAAAATATAAATAATGGAAATTTAGCTAAGTAATTTTTAGTCGGCGCCAAACAAGCTATGTAATTGATTAATTACGTAAAGCGTAATGCGCAGCGGTGGCCAGACGCGACACGCCCTTTCGCCGGAAAATGCCGAGCGTTCACGAAGTTAATGTCAGCGAGACAACAACCCGATCGGGCACACACGTGAGGGTGTCGTCGCGAGTAGTCGTGCGGAGAGTGTATTTTTTGGAATTTTAATGTTTATCGCTAGAGATTTCATGTTGCATTGTTAATTAGATTTGATTATGTCGTTAAATTTAAGGTAATTTAGTGATCTTTGTACATCGATTGTTTGGCGGCGACTTAAAATTACTTAGCTATACTTACATTGGTTTAAGAAATTTTCTGCTTTTCAGTTTTTTCGGCGGTTTAATTTTTTGTTAAAAAGTTTTTATTTCATATTTTTTTGTGTCTATAATCCTCTAATTACAACATGCTTAATTTTTGATTACTTTTAAAATATCTATCTGCCTTACTTAAGCTATTAATTTTCATAGAATACTTCTTCCATTATTTGTTGTTAATATAAATAATAACCGCGGTAGCCTAGTGGTATGGGTAATGGACTGCTGAGACGAGGTCTCGGGTTCGATCCCAGGTTTTACCATGGCACACACCAATGACTTTTCGATGCTTTTCGAAGTTATGTGTGTATTTATCGCAGGTTTATAAGTGCCCGGTTAATGGCAATAGGCTCGCCACCTATTACATTGGGACCTAAACATAAACTGGCGAAATGTGGGTGCTAGCACCTCTGCCTACCCCTTCGGGGATATAGGCGTGAGTTTATGTTATGTTATGTTATAAATACTTTAAAAAAAATAGGCTTTATATACCAACATGGGTAGGCGTACAAAAAATGCTGCTCGAATGAGAAAAAGATATTTAGAAGAATCTAATAACGAGAAAAAGAAAGGTTGGAAGCAAATAAAAAGAGAATTAGATTAACACGTTCACAGGAAAGTTTAGATCAACGCGAGGAAAGACTGTGGAGGATGAGAAGCTACATAACCAATAGGCTAACGCAAGAAAGTGATACGCAGCGCACTCGTCGTTTAGGTATAATAAGAGATCGACTTTCAAATGAAACTGAAGACGAAAAGTTCTGCTTCCTACGCTGTGAAAAAGATTAGGACTTTAACAGACATAGATACCTCTAGAATAGTATTATAGAATGTACAGAATATAATGTATTATGAGCTACGGCATTCTCCTTTGGGGTAATGCCGCAGATTTAAATACAATCTTTGTACTGCAAAATGTGTGTACTTTGTGCGGGTAATTTATAAGTTGGGCCCAAGAGTCTCCCTCCGAGAAAAGTTCAAAGAAATAAACATTGTAACTGTAGTTTCCCAATATATTTTTGAAAATCTTTTGTATGTTAGAAGAAACATTTCAAATTTTTTAAGGCTTTGTGATATACATAACGTAAATACTAGACATAAATCTATACCTCTTCATAAATTTAAAAGCCAAATTAAAAGTAAACTCTGCCAAAAAGGCTATTATAACATTCAAGACTATTTAGACGACAAACAAGCTTGGATATGAACTGTTTGCTCTCTCTCTATGCTACTCAAACGAAATATTGTACTTAGGTTAAGTAAATATGTTTGTAAATAGACCAAAAAAAACAGCCCGCTGAGTTTCTCGCCAGAGTCTTCTCAGGACAGGGCCGCGTTTCGAACCGGTGGCGGTGGTCCATTTGCCAAACATTAGTTTTTTTTTTTGACGTTATGTAAGTTCCGTATTAATGGTCTATACAGAATAAATGGTTTTTGCCTTTGACTTTGAAAATTTGCTGCGTTTGAAAGCTGCTCGTAACCGTTCTGCAATGGTGGTACTTTACGAAACTCCTGAGGAGAGAACTAATCGTTTGAGCGCCATGCGACAAGCGGCTTGCGAGCGAAGAAATCACTGTAACGCAGAAAATTTAAAGAAAGCGATTAATGTTTATGCTGACTTGCCCTGTTCAATATGCAAAAAAAGTTTGTATCCTCAGCAGCGTATGAAATGGCAAATTACAAATCTAGGCTCTAATTTGCCCAATGAATTGGTAGCTTTAGGTAGTATAATTACTTGTTCACGATGCTCAAACAATATTAAAAAACAATACTCCACCCCACCGCCTATTGGAATAAAATGTCAGTAGCTGCAATACCTACAGAAATTGATGGCTTATCGGACATTGAGTAACGTTTTATTTTCAGAGTAGTAACCTTACAATCAGTGAGTGAACAAAATCATCCCCTGTTTTCCTACCGTTAGGGTTGGATTTTTATTATCAAATTTATACGGGACCAACTTCGGGGTATACTCTTTCCAATAAAAACAGAATTATCAAAATCGGACTACTCTGTAAAAAGTTATGCGTGGTCATACCTTACAATCAGTGAGTGAACAATCAATCATCCCCTGTTTTCCTACCCTTAGGGTTGGATTTTTATTTTCAAATTTATATGGGACCAACTTCGGGGTATACTCTTTCCAATAAAAAAAGAATTATGAAAATCGGAATACTCTGTAAAAATGTATGCGTGGTCATACATAAAAAAAATATACGCGTCGACTTGGAACCTCCTCCGTTTTTTCGTCGGTTAAAAATAAAATGTTTCCGGCATTGAAAAAAATACCATCTTTTTTTACGTGCGGTAACCCTCTGGGACTTTACCTCACCGAAGCTAACGGTCATGTGGACATGTCGTACTCGAACCGACTAAAACCGCACTGTGCCGGTGTTTCGTCACATCGGCCTGTGTGGCCGAGGAATCTGGTGTGCCCTATAAAGGATTTCCCAGATACCCCTCATATCCCGTAACCGGCCTTGGCCAATGATACTTAAAAAAAATTAAACAACTAGGTATTTATTTTTGGCAGGTAATGATGACTCGTATATGACCTCCCCCTTACAACTACAACAGGCGTTCTAAGAAATTTCTTAACTGTAACTCCATATTTGATTAGGTACCTACCTACATATTTTGATTGTGTACCTAATGGATACTTGTTTCTTTAGAAGCTTTGTGCAACATCCGTGTAGTTGATAAGGGTTCGAGGTATTCCTACGTTGCAATGACTTTTATATATACTAGACAAAGTGTTCAGAACAAACATAGTGTCACGTTTCGGGTCAGTACTTAGTACTTATATATAATTTGTGGTTCGGGGGTGAGGCGGCAATGAGTTTTGAATTCGGCAGTTTTGGAACGGGACGCAGAAACTAAAAAAGTGAATAAATTTTAATACCTTTTTTTTTTTTTTATCGTGCGGAAATCCCTTCGGATACCCCCCCGCCGGCCAGCGGGGGCGGTTATGTCGGGCTTGCACCGACTAAAACCGCACGCCGTCTCGGGTCTTCAGACGCCGGGGTGTAAGGTTACCCATAGAGCATATCCCTCGCACCCCGGCTGACCCTGGGCCATCTCACCACTAACAGCATCGCTCATCCTGTTTCCTCTGAAAGCAGAGGAGTACGGAGAGCGATGTGTTCCCGCCACGTTGGGTATTGGCCGACGATCAATGCCAACCCTATGAAGGGGTGAAGGGGAAGCCATTGACCGCCGCCCAGGGTGTACCGGCCGCTTCGATTCCGTTCCCCCCGGACTGCAGCGGGATCGGAATCGGAGCGACACTCGAGGTGGTTACCCAACACACACCCCCACAATAAATTTTAATAAGTACCTTTTTTTTTTTTTTTTTTTTTTTTTTATCGTGCGGAAATCATCGGTATAGCGCGCCTTTTTGTAATGTCATCTTTATGATAGCTATAAAAAGTCGCGTATTTTTGTTGGTCAAGTAGTGGTCTTTCGTGATACAATTTTTTTTTTGTTTAAGTCACTAGCCGATGCCCGCAGCTCCGCCCGCGCGGAGGTCGGTTATTAGTTTTTGGTCATATCTCCGGTTCTCCTTAACTAGTTGCAATCAAACATACGGTAAATTTTAAGTCACACCAAGACCTTTCTAATAGAAAAAGCCTAGTAGTAGTTTTTGCGTTCATCGTGAACAAACAGATAAACAAACAAGAATGCCAAATACAAATATATCGTTCGTGGAATCGTTCACATTAACATAACTTAAGTTTTTTTTTTTTAATAGCTCCTTTGTACGACATAATTAATTTACCATTTTAAAATAGTACCTATAGTTTCTACGCTAGGTAGGTGAAAGGCTTTTCGTGGTGTAATGTAACAAGTTACAAAACCTACAAAGGGAGCATTCATGTAGACAAAAAAAAAAAAAAAAAAAAGGTACGGAGAAACGAGCTAGCACCAAGCCGTATATACGAGTACTTTAGCGCACGGTACACCGACATACTCACTGCAAATGTTATATTACACTCCGTAACGCCAGTTACAGCCCCACCTTTAGGAATTTACTTCAACGTGTGAGCTTGGGATGCAACCGGGACTAACGGTGATGATGATAATGATGAAGGTTTATCATATATTTCGAGATTCAAAACAAAGAAAGATTTTTTCCGTCACTACTAGAAGGAAGGCATACCTTTTTTTTTTCGTGCGGAAATCCCTTCGGATACCCCCCCGCCGGCCAGCGGGGGCGGTTATGTCGGGCATGAAACGACTAAAACCGCACGCCGTCTCGGGTCTTCAGACGCCGGGGAGTAAGGTTACCCATAGAGCATATCCCTCGCACCCCGACTGACCCTGGGCCATCTCCGGTTTCGAGATGCCCCCCTCGGGTTTGGAAACCACGGTGTCCCCGTCTTACCCCGGTTTGGGGGAGGGGCGCTGGTCGCCCCACCGTCCCGGCCTGCTTCTGCTGGGGTGACAGGCGGCCTCACCTGCCACCCCCAGGCCTGCGCTCATGGAGGACGGAGGTCGTTAAGCGACCTCCGGCGCCTAAGTCGCCTGCGACGCGCGGCGAGCATGTTGCGGGCTCGGCGCGGCGGGCCGGGAGAGTTCTGAAGCTATCCCGGGCGCGCTCCGCCATAAGGAAGGAGTACCTACCGAGTAATAGACTAGGGAATGTGAATACAAACCATAGTAAATAGTAACACCTATTGATAGAACTTCTAGCACAGATTACCTAATGCTTCTTGCACCGTCTAGCTAAACAAATAATATTACAATTAGTCTATATAGTTTCCGCTGATTAGATATGGTTATAAACACGAGCACTTTTGTGTGACTAATAAATAGATAAACAAATTATAAAAATAAAAATGTACAAACCACTTCGCAGCCAGCGATGCACCAACACAATGAGCAAATATATATTACAAAGATTGATGCTAACTACTAACTATATTACTAAGAACTATATATTTCTGATAAGAGTCACATCACATTACACATTACGGAACTCCCAAGAAGAATACCTAAGAATGTTGCAAGCGTTTAAATACCCAGACACTTTATTCATCTAGTTGAAAATATAGAAAATATGAATTAAGATTCTTTAGCTAATGTCTATACATAATAAAGTGAGAAAGGTTATTAACCAGACTTAATATCATTAGATAAAAGAAAATGATAATAGGTACAGTTATCAGTTATGTTAGGTGATTAAAAAATAATTTAAAGTTGCTAGATGACAAAATTGGTCTAAAGGATTTTTTATGAGATGATTTTTAAGTTAATTGTTATCGTACCTACATCAAATCTATTAATACAGATATAAATAAACAGAATACAGATGATTGTATAATGGGTGGGTCTTATCGCTTTCTACCAAGCAACCTTGGGATGTACGGTAATGTATAGTAAAGACAAAAGAGCATAGTTGGTGCAGTCTTAGTTTGTATGAGTGTATGGGGCCCGAGACAGTGAAAGCCAAATAAACTAAATCGTCGTCTTCTGCAGCAAAGTATCATCAGGAGCAGCATCTATATGAGTGGCGCGTTCACAAAGTAAGTTTGATGTGAATCAAGTACCTACTCTATGACTATGATATTTATCTGTTCTTCATGGAAGGTAGGACGCTTGTGTGCCTAACAAAAAGTAACATTCTCTTCATGCATTTCTGGGAATCCCATCACTCATGCCGTCACTCAAGAAGTGTTTGATAAGATAAGTTTCATTTCAAATGAGGATATGTAGGTATAATATCGTAATACTCGTGGAATATTACTCATAATATTCCTCAGGTTCAGTGGTCCAATAAGTTTACAGTGTACTCTTTGGGACATCCGCCTCTGTCTAAATTCTAAACAAAAGCGGTTTTTTCATGAGGCCGACTATAGATACCGAGCCTAGGGTGCGAATATTAGGGTTATCGTTTTGTTATCGGATGTGGCAAAAAAGTAAATTCAGTAAAGGGCGGCCAAGACAGCTAGTTCGCCTCTGGTGATAGTGTCATCATTGTCATCAACGGGCACCCCAGAAGTACAGGACTTCGTACAACGGCCACCGTGATAGTTGCCGTAAGTATGTACATACCTTCTACTTACACCCTTTGATTATATAAATGTCTAGATGGAGTGTCAAATGCGCACAAGCGTCCAAAAAAATAAGGGTTAACTTCTATCCCCTAAGTACTTACGCGCTGGTTCAGTGACCATCGTGTCGGCTCGGTGTCACTACGTAATTACCGCGAAAAACAATAAATAAATAAATAAATAAAAATAAATAAATGAAATAATAATATTATAATATAATATTATTATTTCATTTGATACCATGAAAAGGCTTAATTAGCTTTAATAGTATTATATCGTAGAATGCGGGTACTTATTTCTTTATTATGTTACTCTTGAGTCTTTTGAAGCCTATTTTTCTGCCCCTTAGCTTGGAGATCAGAATTCGGAGATATGGCCAATATGGCTTCCGCCAGAGGCGCTCCACCGGGGATGCCATCATGCGCGTGAGGGCTCTGGCGGAGGATGCAGTAGCCCGGGGTGAGGTGATGTTGGCGGTGTCCCTGGACATCGCCAACGCATTCAACACCTTGCCCTGAAGTTGCATTAGGGAGGCGCTCGTGTATCACGAAGTGCCTCTCTACCTCCGCCGCATAGTCGAAGCGTATATGACGGAGAGAGCCGTCATCTACCCAACCGTGACCGGTCTCGGTCGGCGTGAAATGTCGTGCGGTGTTCCGCAGGGATCGGTCCTGGGCCGCTCCTGTGGAACATCGGATACGACTGGGTGCTTCGCGGTGAGCTCGTAGGCGGTGCCGCCGTCACGTGCTACGCGGACGACACGCTCGTGACGGCGTGCGGGGCGACGTACCGCGAAGCGACCCTAAAGGCCACGACCGCGGTTGCAAAAGTCGTTGAGCGGATCCGGCCGCTGGGTCTCGAGGTGGCTCTGCATAAAACCAAGGCCCTGTTCTTTCATGGGCCTCGGAGCAAGCCATCCGAGGGATCCAGTCTCATCGTGGGAGGAAATCGCATCGGCATCAAGCCCCAAATGAAATATTTGGGGTTCGTGCTCGACGGCCGATGGGACTTCGGAGAGCACATCCGAAGTCTGGCCCCCAAATTGAAGGGCACAGCTCTAGCTCTGGCTCGGCTGTTGCCCAATATGAGGGGGCCCGATGACTCCTGCAGGAGACTCTACGCGGGGATCGTGCGGTCTATGGCCCTTATGGGTGCCCAATATGGGCGGAGGCCCTGAGGACCAGAACTGTGCAGATGCTGCGCGCTCCGCAGCGAGTTATGGCCATCAGGGTCATCCGCGGGTACCGCACGATCTCCTTCGAGGCGGCGAGTCTCCTTGCCGGAACTCCGCCATGGGACCTGGAAGCGAGAGCCCTTTCGCAACTGTACCAATGGCGAAAGGAGGCACGGGAGCAGGGATGGAACCCCGAGCCTCGAGAAATCGAGGCCGTGCAGTCCCAGCTCCGCCAGGCCATCGTGGTGGAGTGGAAGGAACGACTTGGGCGACCAAGCGCAGGGCACGCCGCAATAGCGGCGGTAAGGCCCATCATGGAGGATTGGCTGGAGAGGCGACACGGAAGCCTCTCGTACCGACTGACGCAGGTGATCTCCGGGAAGGGGTGCTTCGGGGACCACCTGCATCGGATCAGGAAGGAGCCAACGCCTAAGTGCCATCACTGCGACGCTAACGAGGACTCAGGGCTGCACACGCTGGCGGACTGCCCGGCGTGGGAGGCGCCGAGGCGTGACCTCGTGGCAGCCATCGGGGTGGGAGTCCTCTCGCATGGCAGCATGATTGCGGCAATGGTGCGGAGCGCTAGCGCGTGGGCCGCCCGGGAGAGATTTAGAACTCTCCCGGCCCACCGAGCCCGCAACTTTGCCCACCGCGCGTCGCAGGCGACTCAGGCGCCGGAGGTCACTTAACGACCTCCGTCCTCCATGAGCGCAGGCCTGGGGGTGGCGGGTGAGGCCGCCTGTCACCCCAGCAGAAGCAACGGAATGACCCGAACCAGATATGCTTTATGGGCAACCTTACACCCCGGCCTCTGAAGACCCGAGACGGCGTGCGGTTTTAGTCGGTTGAAGCCCGACATAACCGCCCCCGCTGGCCGGCGGGGGGTATCCGAGGGGATTTCTGCACGAAAAAAAACAAAAAAGGTACCTACTCTTAACATATCATGGCGGCTGTACACACTCATCGAGAGGCTCTCGACGAGTCTCGGCCAATAAGGCCGTTTGGCCAATGAGACAAATGGATGTTGAAAACGCTGCTGCTGTTTGTCTTTGTGCTGTGGACTATTACCATTTTTTTTCATGTCTACCATAAAAAGAAAATCTTAAACCCAAAAACTGTAAATCACGCTCATTCGACCACATAGGGAAGTCAGTCTTGACACAAATACATATAGATTATTATATATTATATATACTAGAAACAAATACAGTCATCGGGGAACTAAAGTACATGTTTGTTCTCGTTGTCCTCGCGAAAACAAACGAGACCCTTTGACTCGGGCGCAAAAAAACCGACAAGCGATCGAGACCGACCGAGGCGTGAACGAGAGGGCGAGACAAGACGAGAGCACCATGTACATATTCGCTATCGGCTTGTCTCGGGGTGTCTCCTCGAGTGTGTACAGCCGCCATCAACGATTACAGAACATATCAGGCAGAACGAGTTGACCGTACATAGATTGAAATCAAAACTAATGTTAAAAACCTAGGTCATTAACCAATAATAAGCATTGTATTAATATTGGTCTATGAGTATAATATGAGTGAGTATTAAGTATACTAATCCACACACATGCCAGCTTCCACGTATAATTCGTTGTGGGAAGTTACAATCTGAGATTGTAACTTCCCAAAATGTCCCCTGGTACCAAAATGTCAACTTCCCATAATGTCCCTTTCCAAAATTTTGTGGGTTAGGTTAGGTTAGAACTGTGACAAATAATTTACAGGTAATAAACATAATAAACTACTATAATAATTATATTGTTATTAAACAAATCAATTCCCTCCGTTGGGGTCACAGTTCTAACCTAACCTAACCCACAAAATTTTGGGAAAGGGACATTATGGGAAAGGGACATTATGGGTAGTGGACATTTTGGTACCAGGGGACATTTTGGGAAGTTGACATTCTGAGCCACAACCGTATAATTTACTTTTATTTGTATAATTGCACACTTCCTATTTTTAGGTGTCTGGTAGTAAGCGTGGAGCGCGACGGGCGCGCCTATCAACCCATCATAGATTTTATTTAAACATCAAAATCGTTCAAAGCCCTCGTCTTTATTGGTTTTTTGGTTGGCCAGTTAGTGCACATGCGCGAAAGAAGATTTTTGGAACTTACCATATAATACCAATCATTGTTTGCACTGAGCCTAGCACTGACATAAGGCACAGTGGCCATAGGTACTTTCGTGTGTTGTTTACCACGCAAATAAAAACATAGCTTTAATTTTTCTAAAAAATTGCATTTAATGTTTATGGTATCATTGCATCGCTGAAATGATGTTACAAAATGACTAAAACAGACAGTGTTAACGTAAATCAAGCCAAGTGTTCATACATGTTTAGTGCTAGTGTAAAAATATTGTTACTCCTTTTAATACTAATAATTTATATCCGGCAACCAGCTGCAGCAGTACATTTGACACATTACATCTATGGCCTGAATATACCGCTTTTTGTAACCGTGGCTAATTAATGGCGTCGCTTCCACACGCGACATAAGCTCTTGCATAATAACTTGTTTATAACAAAAATTGTGTCCCAATTCAAGAGGTCTATGATGAGTTAATGAATTTTATCACTTAACCGTATAGTCATAGCGCGCCTTTTTGTAATACCAGCTGTATGACAGCTACAAAAAGTTGTGCGTGGTTGATGATCGGTTTAAGACTAATAGCGATACTGATTTTTTTGTTCTTTAGTATAGCCAGCCAGTCCATAGTACACATAGTAATCATTGTTTTCAACAAGCCACGTCTACAAACATCAGCATTCAGACTTAAAAGATTACAACTATTGCACACTAGTACAAAAGTCAGACTTAAAATTTATAACCACAGACTCGTAACATGCACTTTATAATAAGATAAATTATGTGAGAAAACTCCTTAACATTGACCTAAATATACCAGCGGTAGCTTATCAATGGTTACAAACACGACGACAGAGTACGAGGTAGCGTACATATTACTAAAACATGCGATCCAACTCACAAATGAGGTCGCGAGCGCAAGAACGACCTAAGACTGACCGCTGCCTTATGCGTGGTGCACGTACGCAGGCGCCTGCACTGTGTACTATTAGCATAATACATACAGCGGCGTACGTTTTTTGTATGCATACGTGAGGCAGCGGAAGGCCTAACCAACATTTCATCAACGTTTTAGATGGTCTATAGCCAGCGGAATATGCAGTTATATGGATTTTTATACTGTCATTTTTTGATGGTATAAAAATTGGTTGCTAGGCCTATAAAAGATACCTCCATAGTAAACCATTTCGGATGGTTACAGAACATCTAAATATTTTTAGATAAAATGTTAGGCCGTTCTTACGCTCGCGGCCAGAAATATTGTTTCCGAACGACTAACCTTTTATCGAATTCAGAAAATCGAATTAACTTAAAAGGACAGTAATTCAAGAGCGTTTTTAAAGAAATAATCGACAAACAATTTAACACGTGTAGTCGATATTTCTTTTTCGTACTTACTGGAAGTTTCAAATGAGATGATAATCGGATTCGCGCCATTTTCACAGACTACTTAGTCAAAAACATACATACTCTTTCGAAATTTAAAATAAACATTTGTTTTTTTCTGGATGTATGCGACCCTGTTAATATCATTGAGGCCTAAGCTAATCTCAAGTGACAGCTGGTAAACCTACCGATCAACGACCGAGGCTCTGGTGCAGGTATTCCTCTCGAGGTTGGGAGCTCAGACGACGGTCGCTCCCATAATAACCAAAAATAAGCAAAATAAAAATTCGAAGGTTGCTCTAGCAGTTTAGGCTCTGCATTGATGAATCAGGACAAGTAATTTAATTTAAAAATATTATTTATGATGAGTTCAGAGCTACAAAATTCCTATTTTATAAATTTCTACCCTAAAAGTTTTAAATGAAAATTGCAGTTCGAGAATTACCTTCATATTTGAAACACACAGTACATACTATTTAGGTCGCCTCTCACAGAACAACATTCACTTGACATTTACCTAGCTACCTCATACACGTGTTACATTTAGAGTAAAACAGTGTTGATTACACTGTGTACAGATTCTTCGTAGCCGAACTGTGCTTGACCATAGTGTCCCGATGCACTTGGAAGCCTATTTTGCCGTGGATGCCAAGTTGCTCTTTAATTTTCCTACCAATTTCGATGTTGGCGTGTTGCTTCGAAGTATCAGCTGTCCATACTCCTGAAACGCACATTTTAAACAATAGAATAATTTATTGAAACGAGAAACTAGATACCACAAACCCAAGTATCGCTTGTTTTGTAGAATCAAGAAGCTTTTCACACCTTACCGTATTACTTTAGCCTACGTTCAGGCTTGCCGTCGCGACAGGACACTTCGGCATTTTTATATTGACTATTGGAAGATAAAAAATGCGATTGAAACAATTCTGCTTACGGTGAGCACCATAAATAGCCTGCGTAACGTCATTGCAGTGGCCAGAAAATGACACAGTCGGTTTTCATCCTATTTAATGTACATGCAGTATCTAGCACTTTAAATCTAAAGTTGTATGTATTTGTATTTACCTATTTTATCAATTTTTGCTCTGACGTTAACAACTGCACCACAAATTTCATCAGAATGATCAAAGTTTTCACCAATGAGCAGAAGCACCTGTCAAAGAACAACATTAAATATAAAATATGAATAAAATTATTTCTTTTTTTTGTCATGTAAATGCCACTTTCATTGGGAGTCGAACCCCTTTGTTCCTACAAGAACCGATTCCTAGAATGCTGAATTCCTGACTGAACAGAATTTCAAATGGATGGAAGTACTCTCAAGAATAAAATTTTCTATAGATAGGTCATGAATGAAGAATGCCCTCTATGTATACTACTAAACTGCTGTACAGGATATGTTTTTTTTTGTTGTAAGACCACAACCTGACCACTATTTCTTTGTAGCTGTCCTAAGGATGACATTACAAAATAGCGCACTATGCCTATACAGAGAAGGTGTCAAAATTCATTAAATAATTTACCTAGTTTCTGCATCCACTCCCATTCCAAATTCATTTCATTATTGACACAAACTTAAAAAGTCTATAGTACATATAAATTCCCTGGTTCCCAAACTAGTGTGGAATGTAGTTCAGGAACCAGTGCCTTCACCTATTTTGCAGCTACACTTTCATACCAAGATGGGTTATTATATTATATGGCCATTACCCAAGAATACATACCACATCTAACCAGAAACGGTCCAGGTCAGAGTTACGTTGTTTCTTCTCAAGACTTATGAGCCACCTGCCACCCATCTTGTTGGCATCATCTTCCCACATAGGACGAATACCTTGTTTGAAGACGGCATAGTCATGACCTTGACGCAGCTCTGACGGTAGCTTGATATGATGGTATAATCTGGAAATAATAACAGTTAAATTAACAATATAGCGAGTAGGTAGGTTTGAAATAATAATATTGTTTTAATGTGATATTGATGAGAGGTTGGTTTGACAGTGTTGACATAACCTGAATTGGTTGATTTTAATATAATTTTATAAAGCCACTTTTTGTTTTCAGTTAACCTAAATTATAATTTGTAAATATTTTATAATCATTTCAATTTAAATGATTATTACAATATGATTCATATTTTTTTGTATCTCCGCCTTACATAATAATACCAATTTGAAATGATTTGAATTTTTTTGACATCATTAACAAATGGAGAACAATTTTAATGTCGGCAATTTTATATGTTATAAGCATGTTTGCTGTCGATTCAATGCTTAATCAAACTAATTTCTTTCATGAACCAAAAAAAAAATAAAAATCAAAAACCAAGTTATCCAATTTTGTGTGGCAAAATTGGATAACTTGGTTTTTGATTTTTATTTTTTTTTTGGTTCATGAAAGAAATTGCAAGATGTTGCAAACATACCGTAGTTAGCCAATTCTTTATGGTAGTTATTCAGTTTTCTCACACATAAGATGAATGTGAATACATGAAATTGGGTCAACAAGTTCACTTGTCGAGTTCTGAACCTAATGAAATATTTAAACATGAAAGTTAGGCATTCTTAGTTTAAGTTAATTTGTTTAATTTTGCGAATACTATAAATAGAAATACTCAATAATTTCACCTATTGACATTTTTTTGATTAGAATCTCTTATAAATGTATATTTTCTAGAAATCTAGAAATACATAAAAATAATTATTTAAAAACGAAAGAATGCTCTTATCTGCCTGAATTAAATAACTCAAATGGTTTAGTTTTCCTTCAACATGCCTGCTTTCATTAGAATATTTTCGTTCGTGGAAGAACTAAACAACTCAATTTAGCTAATTCATTTCATACTCAAGTGATCAGAAGTCATAGTTGTTCATTTATTTATAGAGTTAGTCATTTTTTCTAATAATATTTAGTGTTCAATTAAACATATCTATTTCTTCAATTGAAACATGAAAATGGATTTATTTTTGGATTGGATTGAGATATAGGAATGTTTGTTAGACCAAAAGATGCGGCACATTTTAGGGTTCTCAAAAATGGTGAAAGGTCAATTTGGCCAAAATCGGAGTTATTTAATTCTGCCATTATACCGACGATATAGCATTAGTGCTCATGACTTATGGTGACTAATGTATTGTATTACTAGATTTGTAGCACAATTTTATTGATTTAATTTATTTTACATGTTGACAGTGAACTTCTATAGTTTTTTTCTAACTTTTTTATGACTTTTGAACATTTGTTAATATAACTAGCATATTTCCAAGAATGTGTTATCATGCAAATAGTAAGTAAAGAAAACTCTTATGATAAGAAAATTTTATTCAACGCTATGCTCAACTTACCTCCAGAAATCTTCCACCGTATCAAATGTAGTCAGTTCAATTAGGTTCTCCTCCCATGTCTTGTTCCTGTCATTATCATAGAACCAGAGGCTCCAAGTGTTCTGCAGAGGGTGCTTGATGAGGAACTCCGGTGGAACTTCAGCATTTGTGGTGCCCTTAGTCTCTGTAGTAGCGGACCCCTTGAACACACAAGTCATTTTACTGTGATCCTAACCTAAAAATACTTATAAGAAAACCTATCGATCAATCGAAATATTAAAACTTCGATACTATTACAAGACTTTTAACAACTTTTGATAATAGAAAACTATTATTCAAATAAAAAAACACTACAAATGCGAAACAAATGCAACAGTGAAAGTTAATGTAGCCACATCAGCATATACCGCATAAAGTAAAGGAAATATGATAAAATTATTGGCAAATACGGGTGGAGGGTGTCATTTATATCACAAATAATTATGACTACCCACCTCTACTTCTTCAGTATTATTTCCAGCCATGTCACAACTCACGAATCTCACGATGCAATTTTTTTTACAAAAAAGAAAGACAGACGGGTACAATGTTGCAATACTAGTGGATTGCTTTGGTTTTATTTTATTACTTTTGACAGTTTTACTTTTACTTTCAGCCAGATACTGCAGCAAGGAATAAACAATTATTCACGAATAAAATGATTCATATGGACAGAGTACGCGTTGTATTAGTATAATAGTTCTAAATGTTTCATTCCAATCGAATCATTTATTTCATTTCCAATGTTTTATAGTGGCGAAGGTTTTTTTAAATTGGCAATTTAAACACAACTCATGAAATGTCAAATTCAATTTCAATCAATGTCAATTTTTCATATATTTTTTTTTGTTGTTAAACATTAGGTTTGCGGTACCTGGGGTGTGTGTTGGGTAACCTCCTCGAGTGTCGCTCCGATTCCGATCCCGCTGCAGTCCGGGGGGAACGGAATCGGAGCGGCCGGTACACCCTGGGCGGCGGTCAATGGCTTCCCCTTCACCCCTTCATAGGGTTGGCATTGATCGTCGGCCAATACCCAACCTGGCGGGAACACATCGCTCTCCGTACTCCTCTGCTTTCAGAGGAGACAGGATGAGCGATGCTGTTAGTGGTGAGATAGCCCAGGGTCAGCCGGGGTGCGAGGGATATGCTCTATGGGTAACCTTACACCCCGGCGTCTGAAGACCCGAGACGGCGTGCGGTTTTAGTCGGTGCAAGCCCGACATAACGGCCCCCGCTGGCCAGCGGGGGGGGTATCCGAAGGGATTTCCGCACGATAAAAAAAAAAAAAAAAAAAAAAGTTTGCGGTACCTTATTACTTCCCAGAATTCGTTTCGTATCAGTGACACTATCGAATGGTGTACCTTATAATACAGGATGGGTTTTTTCCCTAAAATCAACGGGCTTGATTCCTAGCTAGGAATATTAATTCAATTAAATTTTTCAGCATTTTGTACTTTTTGTAAAGATTTAGATCGGAAAAAGAGAACATCTAGAACGGGACTTGAACCCGCGACCAGTCCCTTACAGGGGGAATGCTCTAACCTGCTGAGCTATCTAGACACATCCCAGATATTCGAAATTCTCCGATATATTATATAAGGTGTCACAAAATTAGGTCTCTGAATTTGGTGAGATGACTTGGTATCGACAAAATATGTATTTGAAACAAAAAAAAATATCGGGTAGAAATACAAAATGAAAAAAATATATAAATAAAAATTAAAAAAGCGACCAGTGTCACGTGACGCGACGAGCCCGTGACGCACGTGGTAGGCGTGCAGTCCTTCTCCTCGCAGTATTCTCCAAGCGGATGTGTGGGAAATACCTTTTTTTTTGTGCGGGAATCCCTTCGGATACCCCCCCACCAGCCAGCGGGGGCGGTTATGTCGGGCTTGAACCGACCAAAACCGCACGCCGTCTCGGGCCTACAGACGCCGGGGTGTAAGGTTACCCATAGAGCATATCCCTCGCACTCCGACTGACCCTGGGCCATTCGCAGTGTCCCCTCTGATAACAGCAGAGGGGTACCTGGAGCGGCCCCCACCCCCGCGGGCATTGCAGGCCCACCATGCCCCGACCCCCTCGTGCAATGGGATCTGCTGGCCCTGAAAAGGGCCGATTGGTCAGACTCTTGGCCGTTGACGTTGACGCCAGCTACTCCAGAGTAGCAATCAATGATGCGTCATCGCCCACGTTGCCCAGGGTGCAAAAAACTTGGAGGTGAACCAACCAGTCGCACCCCTCCAACCAGTCGCACCCCTGTGTGGGAAATACCTAAATCGCGACCAACGTCACGTGTGCTCATCGCGTCACGTGACGCTGGTCGCTGGTGGTGTTTTTTTTTTTCATTTTTATTCTTTTTTTTTCTTTTTTTTTAAATTTTTTTTTACCCTATATTTTTTTGTTTCAAATACATATTTTGTCGATACCAAGTCATCTCACCAAATTCAGAGACCTAATTTTGTGACACCTTATATACGTGTTAAGGCGACGCTGGAGCCATCTACCGTAATACCGGAATACCGGAGTTTTCAGGGTTCTGGTAAAAGTTACGGCCGATGGAACGTTGATGGTAATGCTCATAATTAATTTTTAACAATATTTTCTTAAACATACGTAAAAATCAGCATTGCAAATGAAAGTTCCTGATTACTGACAAATGCCGCTGGAATAAGCTGGCAAAGATGCATACACTTAAGGTACATACCTAAACTACTTTATCCCATAAATGTTTAATCCTTGTTATATCCTTGTAAAAATAAGTGAGTTCTGGCGAAAGTGGGATCTTACTCTATATTTTTTATTGTTCAGCGGCACCTTCATTGCCCACAGGAGGGGCGATGAACAAGGGAAGAAGACCCTTCAGGACATAATTAAGGTGCTGAAGGAGAAGGACCCTGACGACGTGCCGTCGTTTGTGGCGCGGGAGCTGGCTAAGCTACCACCCGTCACGTTCGACCACGTCGACGTCACCAGCCTGCTAAAGGACATCGTGTCCCTAAAGAAGAGTCTGGCTGACATACAAATAAAACTTGAGGCATCACAAAATACTATCGCCGAACTGCGTAGTGAAGTACGTTCGCTGCGCAGCACCGCCTCGGTAAGTAGGTCAGCTGACGCCTCAAATTATATAGACGCGCTACGTGGAGCCCGCGACAAAACACTGACGTCAGGCTCCGTGTCAGCAATTTCGCCGCCGCCCGCGCCGGTGCAGCCTGTGCCGCCGCCTGCGCCCGCGGCCGCCGCCGTCCGCGCGTGCGCACAGCCCCCGCCGCGCGCGCCTGTTCCCGCCAACCTGCCGCCAGCGATCCGTGAGAGCCGCGGTAACGTCACCGCTGCTACGCAACTCCGCCGGCGACCCGCGCCTAATAAGACGCCCGCTAAACCGAGGGCTCAGTCAACTTCGAAGGAGCCCCCTCGTGCCAAGGTGGATGAGGAGAGGTTCACCTTGGTACAGAAGAAGCGCAAGGCCCGTAGGCAGCCGCGTAGAAGCCAGTGTGGTACCGCCGCACCGGAGGAGTGCACTCCGTGCTGCGCGCTGCCACACCGAACGTCGCGCTCTACGTGTCGCGACTGCACCACTCTATCACGGCCAAGGACGTGACGGAGTACGTCCGCCAGAAGTCCGGCTACAGCCTGCGGGTGTTCCAGCTGGAGTCGCGCCACTACGTGCACTTCACGTCGTACGTGCCGCAGGTTATCGCAGGTTTATAAGTGCCCGGTTAATGGCAATAGGCTCGCCACCTATTACATTGGGACCTAAAACATAAACTGGCGAAACGTGGGTGCTAGCACCTCTGCCTACCCCTTCGGGGATATAGGCGTGAGTTTATGTTATGTATTTACTTTAAAATTACTTATAAATACATATTAAAAAAAAAAGAAAACATCTATTTAAAAATATAAAAAATAGTACTCCACCGGCAGCGTGGCAGGGCCCAAGCTACCGGCGGTCGGGTCACAGAGAGCGAAACCTCCGGACAATGCGTGCCGTGTCGAGGATGACCGCCTTCTGCATCTGACCCTTGACCCAACCATCTAGCGAGAGTCTCTTGAGGTGTTGGTCGAGGCTCTTCGCTATCAGCGCGTTCGCCGAAATGACTATCGGGACAATGATCGTTGAATCGACATCCCACATGGCGGTAACCTCGTGAGCCAAGTCAAGGTACTTGCTGATTTTGTCCTTCTCAGCCTTCACGAGGTTTTCGTCATGCGGGATGGTGATGTCAACGATCTTTGCCCCGCGCTGGGGCCGGTCGACTACCACGATATCAGGCATATTGCAAGCAATAGTCCTGTCCGTGATAATAGAGCGGTCCCAGTAGAGCAATGCATGACTATTTTCAAGAAACGACACCGGTGTGTACCGATAGTACGGCACCTCAGACTCAACATGGCCATATCGAAGAGCAAGTTTCTGGTGGATGATCCTGGTCACTAGGTTATGCCTGTGCAAGTACTCGCCGTTGGCCAGATGAGAACAACCCAAAATAATATGCCTGAGTGACTCTCCGGGACGACGGCATGCCCGACAGATGTCGACCGTACCGTCCTTCATGATATATTTCCGATAGTTGTTCGTCATCATGACCTCGTCAGCAATTGCACAGGCAAACCCTTCAGTTTCCCCAAAGAGGTCCCCGAAGCGTAGCCAGTTCACCGAGGCCAGAAGGTCCACATCGGGCCCTGTTAAGGCTCGATAGAACCTCACGTGCAGCTCCTTGCCCTCCCATACGGTCTTGCGGTCCGTGACGCTCAATACCGTCGGTCTGCGCCAGTTCTCGTTCGCCAAGGAGAGCGGAGTGAAACCCTTGTCTACTGCCACCACATCACGATGCATCCCGCATTCGTTGCTCTGGAAATAATCGCTAAGTCTGCACACCTCACGGTTGTGGAGGTTCTTGGCATTTAAAAAGCCTCGGCCCCCCTACCTCCGTGGGATGTACAGTCTCATAACAGACGAGCGCGGGTGTAGCATGCGATGAGTGGTGAGCAGTTGACGGACCTTTCTATCCAGGGCGTCCAGCTCAGTCTGAGTTCATCTTAGTATTACAAAGGAGTAGGTCAGTAGAGGCATCACCCAACCGTTGAAGGCTCGCACCTTGTTGCCGCCCGACAAATGACTGTTGAGTACTTTTGTGAAGCGGCAGAAGAAGCGTTCCTTCACCGATTTCTTGATATCCACTACTGAGATACCCAAAGACTCTGCCATACCGAGATACTTATAGGTTTCGGTTTCAGAGAGAGATCTGAGAGTCATAGTCCAAGAAAGTTGCAAATTCGTAGAATTCACAATTTTCCCCAGCTGCACATGTAAGACCGCACACTTATCTACACCGAATTCCATCCCAATGGCGTTGCTGAAAACCTGCATGATTTTCAGCAGCTCCACCAGGTCAGGAAGTTTCGGTGTGAAAAGTTGGAGGTCATCCATGTACAGCAGATGACTAATAACCTCACCCTCTCTCTGAAGCCGGTAGCCTAGACCTGAATCTCTCAACAAAGTGCTGAGAGGATTCAGTGCTAGGCAAAACCAAAGCGGGCTCAGACAGTCGCCCTGGAAGATGCCCCGCTCAATCCTTATGAAGTCCTGGGGGTCAGAGGAGATCTCCCCGCCGCCCGGTTGACGAAGGACTGTGGTCCACTGCCCCATACACGCACTGAGGAAGGATCTCAGAGTTGCATCGATTTTATACAACTCTAAGATCCTCCTCAGCCATGAGTGAGGCACCGAATCATAGGCCTTCTTGTAGTCAATCCAGGCCGCGGACAGAGCCCCCCGGCTCCGCCGGACTTGCTGGCTAATAGTCATGTCTATGAGGAGGAGCTCCTTAGTACCGCGGGACCTAACCCTACACCCATTCTGAGCGGGGGCCAAAATGTTGTTCACAACAATGTGTGTGTTAATTTTGATGGTCAGAATGGATGTAAGGAGCTTGTACAGTCAGCGTCAATAGTAGCTGATCAAAAACTGAGATCCAAAAGTATTGACTCTATAATTTTTTTTAATAACATGACTTACTTCTTTTTAATATTAATCACTCGCGTTAAGGTTTCAAAATAATCAAAAAAACTATTTTCAAAATAAGCTGATTCAATTTTTTTTCAATACTCATTACTATATTGTGTTTTTAAAGTGACTGATATTTAGACGAGCCCGCAGCAATCGACCAATCACATCATAGAACAAGGTTGTGCTCGCCGACGATTCTATGATGGGATTGGTCGATTGCTCTACGAGGCTCGTCGCAGCGCTGTGTCCGTCGACGAGTGAAAGTTAGAAAATAGCACTGCTGTTCGATGTAGTGGGACCACGGGCCCTTAATGGATTCATCACATATTTGAGAATTTAAAAAAAAGTAATTAATTTTCGCAACCGATGCTTTATTGTAAAAAAAACATAAACTTTAAAATTAACATACCACTTATCTAATAATTTTTTTTAGCTACAGCTAAAAAAATTTACACTTGCATACTTGCATAATTAAAGTTAAGGTTTTCAATAGCGTTTTTAGAATCGGGTATGGCCTCCTGCATTATCTATAATACACTGAAGACGTTCCCGCATGGACATGACCATGTTCTGACATGTATACATTCCTCTATAGTGTTCCCATAACTCGAATACATGATTACAAATAGCGGTTGCAGTGCGAGGAGTTGACGGATCCCAGTTTTGCACCATCAATCCCCACATGTTTTCAATTGGATTTATGTCCGGAGATTTAGATGGAAATGGCAAAGCAATAATTTCGTCGTTGTGCTCTCTAAACCATGCTCTAGTCAATCTTGCAGTGTGTACGGGTGAATTGTCGTGAACAAAATTAAACGAATCGATGGCTGGATAACAATTTCTAACAGTTGGTATCAAAACGTCTTCCATAATATCAATAACCTTGAGCATTCAATCGTCCACCAATTTCTATTAATTCTCCAGGCCCAGCAGACGACATCCAGCCCCAAAATCCAAGGTTTATTCTGCCGCTTGCATGAACATTGACAATATTTCTTTCAAAATACCTTGTGTTATTAATTCGCCACAAGGTGACCCTTCCACTTTCATCTGATGTAAAAGTTTTTCATCACTGAATATGACATTCTCGAAATTGAAGTCTAGATAGTCTCGTGCAAATCTCAATCGTTCTTCCTTGTGTATTGCAGTCAGAGCAAGCTTCCTGGCCGGTTTATGGTGATGTACTCCTGCTTTATGCAATACACGTCGGACTGTTGACCGTGATATATTAAACTCAGTAGCCAAGTTTGCGACTGGAGTGAACCCATTGTATCTTGTCCTTCTAACAATTTCGTTACGTGTAGAAGCAGATGTAACAGTCGGTCGTCCTGTTTTTCGAATTTTATTAACATGTCCTTCGCTGTCCCATCTATTGAACCAAAGAGTAACGGTCTTTCGAGCAACACCAACACGTCTTGCGATGTCACCAATTGGTAAGCCATCTTCATGAAGCGTTACTATACGATGTCTTTCATGATCTGATAGATAATGCGACATATCGATGATAAAGCAATTAAGGAAATTTACTAATTTGTAAAATAAAATAAAAATAAAAAAGCCTTTATTTCTATTGCTTTACGTACAACACTATTTGTGCAATATGAACACATTTTATCTTTATGTATTTATCTATAACAAATTTAAAATTTAATCTGCAATAGTCGCCTCTGCGGCGTAGGCCTCCCCTAAACCTCTCCACACGTCCCTTACCCTCGCCACTCTCATCCACTCTCGACCACCTCTCCGTAAAAATATATCCCTCCATCTTCTTTTTGGCCTGCCTCGCTTGCGTTTCTTATCAAGTGGAATCCACTCAGTTGCCTTTTTTACCCACCTATCACTCTCCAATCTGCAGATGTGTCCCGCCCACCTCCACTGTAACTGCCTTATGCGTTTCTTTATGTCTATGACTTTGGTTCTTTTCCTTATAGTTTCGTTACTGATCCGGTCAACTATTCTTAAACCAAGCATGCTCCGTTCCATTTTCCTTTGACATACAGCTAGTTTTTCTTCGTCTTCTTTTCTTAAGGCCCAAGTCTGGCATCCGTATGACAAACATGGAAGTATGGCTATGTCGAAGACTTTTTTCTTTATATCTATATTAATATCTCTATTTTTCATTATTTCTTTAAATCCCCAGTATTTCCTCCATGCCAGAGCTATTCTTCGTTGTATGTCCTTTTCCGTTGGGTCTTCGAATGACACCAGTTGGCCCAGATAAACATAGTCCTCCACGTATTCTATCTTTTCGCCGTCTATAGTAACAGTCTCGTGACTTCCATTAGTGATAATCTTCGTTTTAGATGAGTTGAGTGACAACCCTACTTTCTTACTCTCTGTCGTCAACTCGTTAACCATAGTCTCTAGATTTCGAGCGCTGTCGGCAAACACAACGATGTCATCTGCAAAGCGAAGGTGGCTCAGAGTCTCCCCGTCAACCTTTATTCCTCTGGTCTCCCATTCGAGATTTCTGAAAACGGATTCCAACACTGCCGAAAAGAGCTTTGGAGATATAGGGTCTCCTTGTCTGACGCCTCTTTGTACTGGGAACTCTGCACCCTCACATTCAAGTCTCACTGTAGCATAACATTTGGAATAAATGTTTTTTATAAGGTGAATATATTTTACATCAACGCCCTGATGCGAAAGCGCTGTCCATATTGCTTCATGTTTCAATAAATCGAAAGCTTTACGGAAATCAATAAAACATAAATATAGAGTGATCCTATATTCATTTGCCTTTTCTATAATTTGTGTGACAGTTTGAATGTGATCCATTGTTGAGAACCCTTTTCTAAAACCAGCTTGTTCACGTGGTTGGTGTTCGTCCAGAGCTTTGGTGATCCTTTTCAGAATTATTTTTGAAAATATCTTATAAATATTAGTCATGAGGCTGATAGGTCTGTAGTTACCTAGATCTGATCTATCTCCTTTCTTATATAGCAAAGTGATTGTTGATTTTGACCACTGATCCGGAGTATTCTCATATTTTATAATGTTGTTAAATAGTAGTTGTAGAGGTTTCAGCAATGGCTCACAAAGTGATTTCAATACTTCATTTGCAATATTGTCATTGCCTGGAGTCTTGTCATTTTTCTGAGTTTTAATAGCGTATTCAATCTCCGAGGTTAGAATATTTTGTGACTCTAGTGCGATGGTAGAGTGTGATATATAATAATCATTTTCATTGAAGCGAGGTTTCAGCACATTGCTGCCTGAACTGTAGAGCTCTTTGTAAAAGCATGTTGCCGCCTGTATTATATCCGGACGTTTGTGGGAGACTCTACCATATTTATTTTTCATATTAGAAGCCCACTCTGACTTCTCTCTAAGTTGTTTATAAGCTTTTTGTGTGGCACCTGTCTCATTTATGTATTTTTCAAAGGATTCTTGTCTTATTCTTTTTCTTGCGAACTTAATATTCCTGTTGATTTCTTTACTTAGCCTTGTTATTTTTGATTTGGTATCCGCTGTTTTTTTCTCTCTGTATAATAGTTGGCGTTCCATTAGAAGCTGTTTAGTTTCTTCATTCACATATCCTCTAGATTTGTTCACTGGCTTTGGTAGTTGTGTTAGTAAAAGTTTAAGTTCGAGTTCTAATTTATCGTATTGTTGTTGAATTTCATTTGTTGATTCTATAGATTCCATAAATATACTCTCCCAATGCTCAGCAGTGTCTCCGGTAACTACAGGTAAATTTCTTGCGTATTTGATATTTGATTTTATATGTCTTCTATTTCCACGTATTTGTACTGATATCCTGCATCGTATCATTTTGTGATCGGTACAAAAATTTAAGTTATTTATAATATTGAATTGATAGACATAAGATGGTCGGTTGGTTAACATGTAATCAATTTCATTGTAATTCACGCCATTCGGGTGTCGCCAGGTCCACTTTTTACTGTTTTTTAGCTTGAACATACTGTTTATGATTTTAAAATGTTTCTCAAGTGCGAAATCTATCAATATTTGACCATGTTTACTTCTGTTTCCATATGAAAAATTTCCAAAAATATGATTCTCTCCTTCTCTCATTTGCCCTACTCTTGCATTAAAATCACCGAGAACCATGATATTCTTAGAGTGTAGAGATTCAAGTGCGGCATCCACTGACTGATAGAACAAAGTCATGTCTTCGTCCGAATATTCTTCTGTAGGTGCGTATATTTGCACAAAAGACCAAGTAGAGTCCTCGGAAAATTGAATATCAAGAGCCGCAACTCTGTCAGTATATGATCTAAAGCCCAAGATATTATTTCTCAAGTGTTTTCTTACCAAAAATCCCACGCCGTTTCTTCCTTCTCGTCCCGCAGTATGACAAAAGATGAAGTCTGGGTATTCGTCAATAGTTTCATACTTGCGTCTTACCTCGCATAAACCCATGATGTCCCACTTGAGTGACTTTGTGGCATGACTGAGTTCTACGAGCCTGGTGTCTGATAGTAAAGTATTTACATTGATACTCGCTATATATATATTTTTTGTTTGCATCTCTTTATTTATATTCACATTTATTTTATTAAGATTTAGGGGGTTTTGGTCTAACTCCTCCACGGTGACCGGCCGGCTTGGAAGAGGTGGAGGGGCACCACTCAGTTTTTTTGGTTTTCCTGGGATTCGTCATTTCCCGATGATCGTGAAGGATTCATTAGGGATGGACGCATGTAGCTAGTTATATTTTGATATTTGTTCTTCTTCGGTAATTGTTTTGTACTTTCTGCATTTCCATGAGCCTCTAAACGTCTTATACCCTCTGGTGACTCTGATGGTAGTCTTTTGTTACTAGAAAATATTTTTTGGATGTTTCGTTTCTGAGGTCCATCGAGTCTGACTAACCTATCATATCGTAAAGCTACTTTCCTCCCAGCCTCTCGCTCTCGTTTAAGTTCCTCTTGTAAACCTTTCCTTTTCTGTAGCACGGCGTGAGAGTAGTCCTCTTTTATATAGATGCCTGTGTTAGTCAAAGTGTGTTTATTACGTAGAAGTTCTAGTTTTCTCAATGTGGTGGTAGTCGTAACTACAACTGGTCTCATTTTCCCACTGCTTTTTCCGATTCTAGATACAGTTGCAATTTCTAGCTTTTGACATGGTATTCCCATTTTAGTGTTTATGACCTCAAGGATCAATTGCAACAGATCTTCATAGTTTTTCTCGGTTTCATCAACCCCAAAGAAAATCAAATTTTTCTTCCTTAATTGTTTGTCCAGAAACTCTATAGTCTTTTGTTGGTTTTCTACTTTTTCCTCCAAAATGTGCGTTTTGTTTTCTATTACCTGAAATTTTTCATCCATAGTTTTTATAATAGTTTCCTTTAAACTGTGTTCCATATTTTTAATATCCTGTTTCTGCTGTACCAGCTCGTTTTGAATATTTTCAAGAGCTTTCATGATAGCTTCCATTGTTATGATCCAAACAACGACCTCTTGTGTCAGATAGATGAACTAAACAAGGTACTGCACGTTTTTCTATTCGCCACCAGATGGCACTGTTTCAAATGTACGTCAAATTAATTTCTTTTCTTTTTCTACAATGTGGGTAGCATTTATAAATTTCACGTTGGTAAAAATTGTATATATTTATGGAATGTGTTTCTAAGTCGTGTGAATCACTTCACTGATTTGTACCAGTATCAACTGACCTGTATTATTGTTGTATTTTTGATCTTCCACATTCACAATTCACTTTAACAACAACTTTTGCTTGAATCCGTTGTGACAGGTTTCTTGTACAATTCACCTCCCACAGGGATATTCCAAGGTTGATAACAATTGTTCAGGTGTCTCACAGTTAATTACATTGGTTTAGCACTGCTGGACCATTTTATACACTGTTATTGAATTTTTAATCATAAATTAATACAGAGCCGATGTCAACACTGGCACAGGTGGCGCCACATCTCACCCCGTTTATTCTGCCGCTTGCATGAACATTGACAATATTTCTTTCAAAATACCTTGTGTTATTAATTCGCCACAAGGTAACCCTTCCACTTTCATCTGATGTAAAAGTTTTTCATCACTGAATATGACATTCTCGAAATTGAAGTCTAGATAGTCTCGTGCAAATCTCAATCGTTCTTCCTTGTGTATTGCAGTCAGAGCAAGCTTCCTGGCCGGTTTATGGTGATGTACTCCTGCTTTATGCAATACACGTCGGACTGTTGACCGTGATATATTAAACTCAGTAGCCAAGTTTGCGACTGGAGTGAACCCATTGTATCTTGTCCTTCTAACAATTTCGTTACGTGTAGAAGCAGATGTAACAGTCGGTCGTCCTGTTTTTCGAATTTTATTAACATGTCCTTCGCTGTCCCATCTATTGAACCAAAGAGTAACGGTCTTTCGAGCAACACCAACACGTCTTGCGATGTCACCAATTGGTAAGCCATCTTCATGAAGCGTTACTATACGATGTCTTTCATGATCTGATAGATAATGCGACATATCGATGATAAAGCAATTAAGGAAATTTACTAATTTGTAGTGCTATTTAATCAAATTATGACTTCCTAGAAATATATAGGTGCCTAACCTACTTAGGAATAATCAGTAATAGATTATATTCAGTTCAGTTCTTGGTTTATATAACCACTTCAAGTGACAATTCTTGACAATGCCATAAAACAAAAGGCAGAACACAACATTTAAATCAAAATATACATCAGCATTCTAAAAAGGTTTATGTTCGACGAAAGTTTTATTCTTAATTCAGGTACTTTTGAAACTTTTTATAGAACCATTGTGGGAAAAACTTTTGAAAATTTCTGATACTGCTTTACTTTTGATGGATAGTTTTTTTTTTGCATTATGAAAATATTAATGTACCAAACACTTTTGCGACGCGATTTTGTCAGACTATTGTGATATATCTTGCAATGCGTTTCTTTTGGACAATTCAGATACTACGCTACTATTGATGTTGACTGTACATAGTGGGCAAGCACGTGATGGGTCTATAGTTTTTAGGTTCAACGGTACTACCAGTCTTATGGAGCAGGAAGGTGATCCCGGTGGTCATAAACCGCGGAAGGGAGCCAACTTCGAGGGCTTGTTGGAACTGCGTCGCTAAGCGGCTATGGGAGCACCGGATCCACTTTATCCAGAAGTTGTGCAACCCGTCCGGACCAGGACTTTTCCAGTTCGGGGCCGTACGGATCGCACAACTCACGTCTTCGGGGTCTATAGTTATGGACGCCATGGGTTCGATGCTCCCACATTCACGCTCAACAACGCACATCCAATCGCCCTCTGTGTGTTCGACGGGCGCTGACCAGATACCACGCCAGAAATTAATCATGGCACTGGCTCCTGGCAGCCCCTCATCGACCACACATTGGGTGGTTCCATCCCACTTCCGGTACACCTTCCTTTGGTCACTCTGGAAAAGGCGATTCTGCCAGTACCGATCCACGCGCTCTCTGTACCGGCGAATACGGGCTGCCCATGCATAGACTTTCTGCTTCAGGTAGTCAATGCGCTCCGTGACGTTAGCCTCAAAATCCGGGCGCCGAATACCGGTCCCGGCGAATGCTTGAGTCACGAAACGCATGACACGGGGGCGGTTATTCCCCCGACTGAAGCAGACCAGCTTCGCAATGAGAGTCCTGAATGTGCTGATACGCCGCTCGATCCGTACCTGCCAAGCGGGTATTATTATTATTATTAATCGAGTCTAATTTGAATATAAACAAAAGAAGCTTTAAAATTGAATTTCGTATTTCTTGTTTCGACAATGATTATGGCTTTCCACATAACCGTTCAAATCTTAGCCGGGACACCTCTTAAGGGTAAAAGGCATTAGCTGCCAATAAGTTTGTGGGGACAGAATGCTGACAAGCATTTTGTAGGCACTCGATCGTGCGGTCCCGCTGCGACGGGCAGTCGCATACGATCCGGGCAGTAGGTAGGACACGTACATTGGAGTCGCGAGTTTGAATCAATAAACGATCTTAACCTAACACGAAGTGCTTTTATTGGCTGGCCGGAGCCATCATCCGAACGAGGTTTACCATCAGGTGACAGATATACCCAACAGTGGTGACCCCGCTTGCCTACTGCCCACACACGGCTCACCGCGTGCATTCGCCGAAAACGCGTGCCGCGCATTTATACACGTACAAACACGTATTTGGTACGTACATAGGTTAGTGCATACATAGATTAGTGAATACGTGAGAGCAAGATGAACCCAACACCACCGCAGCCACGAGCAGCCTCACAACCTCCAGCTCCCCAGCAGCTGGACAGGGATTTGGCGGCGATCAGCCTCGCCCACAGAGTTCCCACGTTCTGGAGGGACATGCCACGCATGTGGTTTGCCCAGTTCGAAGCCGTGACGGGACCACAGCACCAGGGAGAGAGCGTCAAGTATGACCTGGTGGTGGCAAAACTGGGAAAGGAGGAGCTCAGTCAGGTAGCATACCTCATAGACGAGCCACCGGAACAACATCGCTACACAGTGCTTAAGGCAAGATTGCTGAAGGCCTTCCAGGAGAGTGCGGAGGCCCAGTTCCATAGGCTGGTGAAAGAGCTGGATCTAGGACAGCAGCAACCATCCCAGTTACTCGCCATGATGCGCGAGCTGGCATGGAACAAGGGAAAACAGGTGACACGGTCAAGAACCTGTGGTTAACCAGGCTACCCGGATGGGTGCGAGCCATATTGGCAGGGGGTAGCCCGGACGCAAAGCTGGACGACCTGGCCGGGATGGCAGACAGGATTATGGATAATCTACAGAGCAAAGAAATAGCAGAAGCAAGACTGGCGACCCCCAAAGGAATTTCAGACCCGGAGCTGCTGACCGAGCTGCGATACCTATCCCTGGAAGTGAAAACGCTTCGCGGAGAAGTGTGCGAGCTCCGCGGAAGGGAACAGCAGAGGCACAGCTACAATTTGAGATGGCCACCCAGCAGGAATTCGTCCCGAGGTCCAAGGCGGACGCCGCAGAGCAGCGATTGGTTATGCAGGTACCATTTTCGTTTCCGAGAGGCAGCGAGGCAGTGCGAGGAGCCATGCAACTGGAAGAAGCAGGGAAACTAAGCGCGGTGCACTCGAGTGCGGTGAAAGAGTGTGCCGAGTTGTGTGACAATCACCGTTTGAGCATTAGAGACCATAAGAGCGGCATGACATTTTTGGTAGACACTGGCGCGAATGTTTCGGTAGTGCCCGCGAAGTTCAGGAACAATAACAATAGTGATAGTTACAATAAAAGCACTTCGTGTTAGGTTAAGATCGTTTAATGATTCAAACTCGCGACTCCAATGTACGTGTCCTACTTACTGCCCGGATCGTATGCGACTGCCCGTCGCAGCGGAACCGCACGATCGAGTGCCTACAAAATGCTTGTCAGCATTCTGTCCCCACAAATTCAAGTTCTTTCAGGCTCTACGTTGGTGAATCATTCAATCAAGTTCAGTTGGGATAAGCTATTAGTCCATACTATTTATGAACACAAGTTGCTAGAAAATTTGTTGGCAACACCAGAACTGTCAATATAGATCCTTCAGTTTTTCACTTCAATGAATGAATTCATTCTATTTCAATTCATTTCAATCATTCAAGACTCTGAAGTCTTGACTGCTATCGAGAGAGACGTCCACTTTTATGCTACAGTTTGATTTTACCGGCCCCGTCCAAATAGATACTGTCTTATAGCAGTGTAATTTTGTATAAGACTTGAGAATGTCGGTACAAACGTTACTTTTGGACTTCTCTATGGATCCAGCCGGTCTAGGAGACGAAATTGGACAGAAAACTGTATTTGGGCAATTGGAAACTGTACTAAAGGAATATATTCCAAATCTTATTTTAGCCGCTGAAATAAAACTAGAAGGAGGTTCACTGAAGGTGTTAACCGGCAAAAAAGGGTCTACGGTGTCTGTGAGACTGCTTGATCGGGGCCTTGTCACTTTAAACATTGAATATTATAAAGAAGAAAATGAGGAACCACTAATTAACCTCAAGGTAAGTGCGCTATTTGCATTATTCAAGACTTATTTGTTGTATTTATAGTAAACCACTCGCTAGGATTACTTGTTAAGTTAGACTAATGTGTTCTTATAGGTTAAATATATAAAATTCTGCCAAACGCAGACTACTTATCTCTTCTCATAAATATTTTATTTCATAAAGAAGACATAACTGTATCCAAATAGTATACAGACAACTAAGAAAAATTTCAAACACAAAAGAAGTTTAATGTCATTTTTATTTTACAAAATAATTACTTGAGTCCATAATCTTGATTGACAACAAAGAAAAAAAATATAGTTCTTCAAGTTTCTATAATTTTTTTTGTAGTCTAGGTTTTATACTGATTACTGAAAATTCATTCCAACTGTGAATTCATAAAACATTATGATAAGAAACTAAGTAATAAAATTGTTTCCAATAAATCAATCAGTTGGGCCACTGCAATCACTACAAGGCAATCAATTCTCCATCAAATGCATTCAGTTTATTTTTAAATTAGAATTACAATGTAAGGATATACCTAAAATACCATCTGCAATAAAAAAATGGTTTAATATATATTCATACAGTTGCTAAATTCAAATGCAATCCTGAGGTAATGCCTACATGCATGACAACCTCTGTGGAGTAGCGGTAGAGCGTTCAACGGCTACGTCGGAGATAGCGGGTTCGATTCCCACTCAGTGCTAATATTAGGTGTTTGTTTGTATGATATGTATGTATTTATTTAAAAAAATATATTGAAGTATATAAGGTGTCACAAAATTAGGTCTCTGAATTTGGTGAGATGACAGAATATGTATTTGAAACAAAAAAAAATAATATCGGGTAAAATAAAAAAAAATAAAAAATGAAAAAAAAAACACTACCAGCGACGAGCACATGTGACGCTGGTTGCGATTTAGGTATTTCCCACACATCCGCTTTGAGAATACTGCGAGGATACTATCCGTGATACCATTTCAGGATACTAAATCGCGACCAGCGTCACGTGTGCTCGTCGCGTCACGCGACGCTGGTCGCTGGTGGTTTTTTTTTTTTCATTTGCAATTTTTTTTTAATATTTGTTTTTTATTTTACCCGATTTTTTTTTTTTTGGTTGCAAATACATATTTTGTCGATACCAAGTCATCTCACCAAATTCAGAGACCATTTTGTGACACCTTATATATATCTGCTTTCTGGAACCCATAAAATAAGCTAGTTAAGCTATGCTTACTTTGGGTCTAGATAGCGTTAGATAGAACCTAACTGTGTGACCTTAGACAGTTTGTAACTTTTTGTTACATTTGGATGTTCTGAGTAAATATTATCAATAATGAATGTGTCCTTGTCAACATAAGCGTTTAAACTGCTAATCTTTATGTGTATTAGAAGTCAATGATCTTTTATCATGGTGCAGTCATTGAAGGTTGAGCGTATGTACATTTATTTTTTAATTTTCTAAATTACTGGAAAGTTCGGTAAGAATGTCACTGGAATGCAACAGATTTAAATTGTTTCCAACCATCAAACATAGTTATAAATTTGATGTTTATCTTACTAGTTCAGGTTAGAAATGTATGTTCAATGCTTTTAATTATGTACCTTATTCACTGTAGTTTGGTGGTCTCTAATACATTTTTATTATGTTATTTATTTTTATTTGGAATTATATTTTTTCATAGACATAGCAATTTTTTTTTTAATTTATCAAAAGGAATTTAATATGACTCGGATACTTAATAATTTTCATATTCACACTTCTTTTTTCATTTATTTTCATTTATTATTATTAGTATTCATCATCATCCAACATGATCATTCCTAAGTAAAAAGGCCAAAGGGAATGCCGACAACCGCAAGGACGAGCTACCCGCGACGCATGCGCACCTTAGGGAGAGTGTCGTCAACCCAGTTTTTATGACATCGTTGCCAACTTCTATTGGCACCTCCTCATTTTTCACTCGAGTTGAGTCACAGCTACCACCTCACTGAGGACACGATGAATACCTATTTCTGCCGAGTTCTCGGTCGTGATCATTCAAATTAATCGCGGTAGTTCAACCCTGGCACGAAGTCGCAGCTATCCTAAGTAAATCTTCGGCAACATTTTTAGCGAACTCGTCCAATTTTCCTCCCTTGCTGGTGAGATAAGGGTGCTCCACCTTTTGTGATCATTGAATTGGGTGACGGACTTTCCTGCGCCACCACTCAAGGTTTTTTTTTTCTAGCAGCCCCGAAGTGCCATTTCCGTCCATTGCCACTGCCTGAATTATCTGATTGCCAATTAAACTCTCGCATGTGCTAGACCGAATTCGTAGGCTATGGAGTAAGCCCCTAATATCCCCACTTGTTGTTCATTGTGGTCAGGATACCGAGCGGGTATAAATAAAACCGAATCAGCCGACTCAGAACGAACCCCGATGATCCAGACGGATGGTCAAACTGCGATATCTGCGGACCACTTCATTCATTTCTCCAAACACCTTTTCGGAGTAAGAATAGGCGTTCCAGCATTTTTGAAACCTTTTTGTTTCATTTCAGAATTTCACAAGTAGTCCTACCTTCAGGTTCACATCCTCTGTTTTTTGTTTTATGTATCTGATCCGAATTAGATTGCCGCATTCTCTGCGAAATATTTCCATCTTCAGTTAATCTCTGCTGTGATATTTCGATTAGTGCCTTAAAACTCACCTAACTAAAAGTTTATATACAATAATCTATATATATAAAAATGTATCGCAAAATGTGTTGGTAAGCGCATAACTCAACAACGCCTGGACCAATTTGACTAATTCTTTTTTTTAAATGTTCGTTGAAGTTCAAGGATGGTTTTTACGGAGAGAAAAGTTAAAAAAATTGCATTAAAAAAAATTACAGGCATGTTTGGGATAAATAGGTGCCACGGGGCGAAGTATATCATATTAGGTATATATAATATGAGCTAAAAATCAATATCAAAATCATATAATATAAATATATATAATATATATTAAAAATAAAAACAATATTTTAGTGTTTTTTTTGCTAAATGTGAAATTATCATGTAGAACTTTGACGAATCATTCTGAACACACATTCAACACACGGTACACATATTCATCAACACATAATCATATCAACACATTGCCATATCACTAAACTGACATTCGTGACTTTTATGTACCTCCCTTCACTCCCACCTTCCGCTGAAATTTGCAATTTTTTCGTCTTTATATTTCAAATGGTCCATTTGACTCAAGCGAATCTGATTGGAACAACTTAAAACAGGTAGTGTTGGACACAGCTAATGAGTCCAGTAAAATACACAGAATTGTACACATAAGGAAGGTTTGGATGAGTGATGAGACATGGGCACTTATTGACGAGAGCAAATCACTGAAACGCGAAGGCCTCAACAGTAACAGCAAAAGAGCGCAATATAACAAATTGCATGCTGAGGTGCAAGAATCTACTCGGAGGGACAAAGATAAGCAAATCAATGATCTGTGCGATGAGATTGAAGAGCATGCGATAAGTGCCAATCAAAAGATCTCTTTAAGAAGGTCAAACAGCTAACTACCTTCAAACCAAAGTGCTGGACGGTAGATGACAGCGACGGTAACACCTTGAAAGATCTAGAACTAGTACTACAGAGGTGGAGGATATACTGTCACGAGTTTTATCGGGATGATAGAGGTATAGTAGCTGAGAGAAAGTGGGACGACTTTACTGATGAGCCCGGCATCTTGCTATGCGAGGTTGAAGAAGCTATTAGGAAACTTAAGCATAAAGCGGTAGGTCCCGGTGGTGTATCAGCAGCTATGCTTAAACATCTTGGCACTGTAGGCACTAAGGTTCTACACCAGGTTATTATGAATATCTGGAAAACTGGTCAATGGCCTACGGACTGGATAACATCTGCCGTCATCCCTCTGCACAAGAAGGGCTCCACAAGGAAGTGTGAAAACTACCGCACGTTGTCTCTCATGTCACACGCCAGCAAAATTTTCTAGAGAATCATCAACACCCGATTAGCGGCTTTCGTGGACCATCTAATCCCTAGCGAGCAATGTGGCTTTGAGCAGGCAAGGGCACCCGTGAGCAAATTTTGAATGTGCGCCTGCTCATAGAGAAATGCCGCGAGTTTAACAAACCGCTCGTTATGTGCTTTATTGACTATGCCAAAGCTTTCGACTGCGTGCAATGGGACACCATGTTCGAAGTTCTAATTGAGATGGGTGTCCCGGCGCACCTTGTGTTCCTGATACAGAATCTGTACCTTGACGGCACTAGCTTCGTGAAATTGGAAGATCAGCAATCGAAAACTTTCCATACAGAACGTGGCGTACGTCAGGGCTGCATTTTGTCTCCGAAGCTGTTCAACATATATGGCGAGTACATTATGCGGAAAGCACTCGAGGACTGGGACGGTGGCGTGACTGTAGGTGGCCGCAAAATCACAAATTTAAGATATGCAGACGATACCACGATAGTAGCGCCAAGCGAAGTTGAGATGGCTGCCATACTGAAGAAAATTGAGGTTGAAAGCGCCAAGCTCGGTCTTAAGATCAACCATTCAAAAACCAAAATAATGGTAGTAGACAGAGCACAACTCCTTCCGCAAACAGATGCTCTTAAAGGCTACGACCAAGTCAAGCAATTTATATATCTCGGTTCCCTGATAACGTCTGATGGGAGCTGCACAGAGGAGATACGTCGAAGAGCTGGGATGGCCAAAAGCGCAATGACGAATCTTGCCAAAATCTGGAAGAACCGTCGATGCTTTCGAGATGTGGTGTTGGAGAAAAATGCTCAGAATCCCGTGGACCGCCTTTAGAACCAACATCTCCATCCTAAATGAGCTCAAAATTACAAAGCGACTGTCAACAGTCTGTCGCCAGAGAGCTTTCAGCTTTTTTGGGCATATAATGCGGTCACCACATCACAGTCTGGAAAAACTGATCATTGTGGGTCAACTGGAAGGCAGACGGGCGAGAGGCAGAACACCAATGCGCTGGTCTGATGCCCTAAAGGAGGCAGCAGGTGGATCCATCCAGCAAGCATCCCATCGCACCCGCGACCGAGACGAATGGAGAACCCTTGTATATCGTCACGATCCTCAGAATTGAGGGACCGATTTATAAGAAGATATTTCAAATTCGTGCTAGGTTTTTGGAATATTGCTAACGATAATCTCTTAGGACGAGATAACTCGTATCAGGGACGAATTAGTTCAAAATATTGTGACGCGATTTGCGAAGATGCTTTTTGAACCGTGCTTAACTCGCTGCGAACTCGATAATTAGTATTTGGCAACCAAATTGGTAACCTGAAAATAAAAACTGAAGGATCCGCTCTTTTATGTAAACGCTGGATCCACCGCTTTAAACTACATGCCCATCCTATCCATTGTTATTCTGCTACTACTTACTACGTATGTAACCTATTAACGAATCTTCCAGTAAGAGGACGCTCAACCTTTTAAGCCTTCAACTAAATCTGCATTTTCAAACTGCCTGAAATTTTTTTGTTTTTTTTGTTTCCTTTATAAGTATTTTTTTCAATAGTCGGCGAGGGTATTGGAAAACCAACTGAGAAAGTATATCAGTATCATAAAGTCACAAGCTTACGCGCCGATAAAACGATGCCTGTTTGGAAGGTATTACCCTAGTTCAGGTAAGTGGAAAACTATGTTTTGTTAAAATGTTTCTTTCTTATTGCCGTATGTAATTACTTCTTAGAATTGTTCGATTGTTCGTTATTAACGACACTATTTACATAGGTTTAGGTTACGACAGGTTCAATATTATAATATGTGTATATGGCTGTTTTATTTTCATCAATGAATCCGATCTCCGGCTAGGATAATGAATTTAAAAAAAATCTAATGTGCAGTTTTAATTTTTTATCAAAATCGGGCCTGAGACTCCTTTGAATATTTTTCGTTATTAGTTTCATTTTTGGCTGTGCATTCCCTCTTGAAAAATTCGCTCTGTATAGCCTACTCTAAATTAAAGGTCTCGACACTGAAGGGACAATAAATATGTTCATTGAATAACGAACTTCATTTTAATAAACGAGATAGAACTTAAGAGAGTATTCTTACCTCTCGGCCGAATAATGTGATTTCTCGTTCAAAAGGGCGCAATGGACAAGAATACTCTTAATTTGACTGGGATTACTAACCCGCAGGACACTCCATGCATAGAATAGTATTAATGCTGGTGTTGAGCATTCGGCAATACAAATTCTTTTTAAACAAATAGCCCCGATTTTTACAAAACAATACTCATTTTGGTGATGAATGTGCAAAGGTAAAGTGATTAGATGTTAATAAAGAACGGGTATTTTTCACTTATTGCAAAGCAAGGTATTATTATGTAAAATTCTTTGGGTTTGTATCTCTTTCTTAGGGTGTGTATCTATTCTTCTCATGTACTTACATCAAATTTGCTAATCAGAGCTAATTATTATTCTACTTCTTATTTGTACATACTTTATCGATTCATCATTCTTAAAATTTATTTATTTATACAAAGTTACCGATTGAGATATTATCCTGTGTCTAATACCTACGAAAGACGTACCGCACCTACGTTCATAATACGTTCATTGCATATTACCTACTAAGTCCCTGATGAATTGAACAGAATGTTTTACCGAGAAGGAGCTCTTGGCTTCGCATTTTAAATACCTTATCAATATCTGCCCAAACTATTTCCAGATGAACGTCTTCTGGAATATGATATCGACAAGGTTATATTTGATGAACACTCACCGTTCCAGAGAGTTCAAATCGTCCATTCGAAAACTCTTGGCAATATGTTGGTGCTAGATGATTTACAAAGTAAGTGATTCCATTTTTCTATTTAACGAAACAAACACCTTGCGTGGATGTGGTTTTCTTTTTGACCTTGTAGATGCTCAAATCAGTATCAGGATGATTTTAAAAAGTAATGGACTCATGTTCAGTTTTGTACACCAGCTCTTGTTAACTGTGTCAAGAGAGAAAATTTGAGAGATTCTCTTTATTTTCAAGAACATAGTGCTGTTTTGGGATTGAAATTATGAATATTTTTTTTGGAGTTGAAAGTACTTTTTTTTTCAAAAGCGCAGATAAAACTTCTATTATTGTTTGGTATTTTCGAATCAATTTTTTTTTTCAAAGGAGCAGAGAAAACAACAATTGTATTATCTTCAACTCTGAGAAAGCATAATGCAGTATTTAAAAAATTTAATTTCGACTTCGTCTTAACGAAATTGCGCTTCATTTTATTAACAAATATTTGGATTGTAGCACAATGTGAACATGACTTTTATTCAAACAGCTTCATAGATATGACATAGGTACAATGTATCATTCTATTTTTTAGATATTTCTGAGGCTGACCTAGTATACACTGAAACTCTTATGCAGAGAGGGAAAGAGAACTACGAGGGCAAAGAAATTGTAATTTTAGGTAAAACTATTGATTATTTTTCTGTTTGTACGACTACACCCATATGTTTCAAGGTCAAGGGCATTCGGCAAACACACCACATGATAATTTAACCATAGAATCTGACTTATGTAATGCGCGTGCTTAGTATATAGGTTATAATCTAGGTCGACTGGAAATCGTAACCGATTTTCCGTGAAGCGTTTACCATCTGTCCTCCACAACCTACAGGCTGAAACCAGGTTGTCGCACTTCTTAAGGATTCAGCTACCCGTAACGAATGCCTCAGATTTTTATATGGCAACAGGAACCGACAGCTTATCGTGCTCTCCAAGGCACGATCAATGAGGCAATGATCACCCATCTAAGACTGACCTAGCTAGTATTGCTTAACACATACGCGGCGTGTGGCTGTCCGTGGTTGTCTGCCGTGCACGATGAAATCTTCAAAAACACGTACCGTGGAAAACTGTCTTAAGATAATACTTATACGTCTTTTAAGGAAAGATAAGATTTCTCCATCTTTAGAGTTTAGACACAAATTCTTGTACCTGTTTATGCACTTTACCGGTAAAGCAGCGTGATGTTATTCTTTTTGAAATCTGTCAAGGTGGTGGCGATGGTGCTCTATTGTACGAATTGTTGAAGGAGAAACCCAAGTACGTGTGGATGCTGGAGATTGACGAGCTGGTGATGACGGCGTGCAACAAGTACCTCCGACCGATATGTGGAGACGTTCTCGAGAGGCGAAAGGGACCCAATTATGAAGTAAGTGCTCCTATCTAACGGGCTTCGTTTATATTTTAAAACGACCAATAGATTTTTTTAAATTTTCACTAGAAATATGGAGACTGGTAAAGTGCACAGTTAACGGAAACAATGCATGTATTATGTGGGACCTCAAAACATACTTTCAAAATGTAGGTGTTTATACACTCTGTCACTCAATTGCCTTCCCCCTCCTTTTTTATCGTGCGGAAATCCCTTCGGATACCCCCCCGCCTGCCAGCGGGGGCGGTTATGTCGGGCTTGCACCGACTAAAACCGCACGCCGTCTCGGGTCTTCAGACGCCGGGGTGTAAGGTTACCCATAGAGCATATCCCTCGCACCCCGGCTGACCCTGGGCCATCTCACCACTAACAGCATCGCTCATCCTGTCTCCTCTGAAAGCAGAGGAGTACGGAGAGCGATGTGTTCCCGCCACGTTGGGTATTGGCCGACGATCAATGCCAACCCTATGAAGGGGTGAAGGGGAAGCCATTGACCGCCGCCCAGGGTGTACCGGCCGCTCCGATTCCGTTCCCCCCGGACTGCAGCGGGATCGGAATCGGAGCGACACTCGAGGAGGTTACCCAACACACCCCACTCCTTCCCCCTCCTAACTTTTGGCATATTCAAGCAGATACAAATAAAATTATCTAAATCAAAATAAGCCCTAATTCTAGTGGCTTACTAGTAGCCGTTGAACAATTCCACTATCCACGTCCAGACTCCTCTGGATCCGCCCGTGTTCTTCGCGAGAAAGGCGGATGAAGCTATACACGATGTATTCAGCTCCATCCCTCTTTCTCGCCGGGAATACGAACGCTTTAACACGTCATGATAAGCCCTCTGCTCTATGATATCAAATCAATGTATTTTGATCCGATCCTCAAGTACCTACAAAGTTTCAAATTGTTCAATTCGAATTTGTCACTGTCACAACTGTAAGTGTTTTCTCAATCTACCACGCCATTTACCCGGCACCCTCATAGTGAACCCATGGACTGCTTAGTAAGAGTTCTCTCTACGTCCTACGACGTACAGGTGAGGCTAATAAAAGGCTAAAGCTCCTGTAATATTACGCACATTACCGCCATATTTCGATGCAAAACTTATATTTAAGAAGGTACTCGTCTGGCTAGTTCTATAATAAGCCAACGTATTTACGTGGTTGCCAAATACCCACTGTCAATGTCACTTATGTAGTATCAGAGGTACGTTGAACACTTCCAGATAGTTCTATTAATATAAATATTTTAGTTTTTTGGTAGATTATATATGTAAAATTCTGATTACGTTCTCGCAACCCATGGGAACCTATTCCAGGGTTTCACTTCACGAGTTTCCTCTCAAGGAGGAACCTCGTGGAGTGAAAACCATGTTTGCTTGAACTGTCGATTCCCACACCAGCCCGCATATCTTCTTCTTCGTCGAGCGCACGGACCGTGTTATAAGTACTCGGAATCTGTACGTCACGCAACTGGTGACATCGAGTGCTACGTCAAGACACCCACTGCCGCTGCACGGGCCAAGTGACGTGAGATGACATGTATCACCTTTAAACTCAAAATGCCAGTTAGGTTGAAGGGACAGGCATATCAAACCATCACTAGACCTGTCCTTTTACACAGCTGTGCGAGTCGTGACCGTTGCTAGAACGACATAAGCATGAGCATGGGTGAAAATGCTGCAATGGATGTGCAGAGTCACGCGTAAAGATCACGCGAGGAACTCCCGCGTCCGCGGCAACCTCCATATTCGTGACATCGCAGATAAAATGCAGGAGTGTCGCCTTCGCTGCTGCGACCACATTTTGCGGCAGACACCTGACTACGTGGGTAACAAATGTCTGGTCATGGCACTCCCGGGTACCGGTTAGTCCCGGTAGGTGCTGGTTTGACGTCGTATGGGATGACATGCGGGCCAATGGTCTCACTACCATGGATGCCCAAGATCGTGCGAAGTGGAGAAGGAAAAGCAGGAAAGCGGACCCCGGGCCTTGGATGCCATCGGGACACAACGCTGAAATGATGATGATTTGCATAAGACCCTAGCTAGCACCCACGTTTCGCCAGTTTATGTTTTAGGTCCCAATGTAATAGGTGGCGAGCCTATTGCCATTAACCGGGCACTTATAAACCTGCGATAAATACACACATAACTTCGAAAAGCATCGAAAAGTCATTGGTGTGTGCCATGGTAATACCTAGGCTCGAACCCGAGACCTCGTCTCAGCAGTCCTTTACCCATACCACTAGGCTACCGCGGTATGATTTGACTTGTTTTTTTTTTACAGGTAATTGTAGAAGACTGCATGTTAACCATAAACCAATTCATAAAAGAAGGCAAGAAGGTTGACTACGTGTTCGGCGATCTCACAGATATTCCCATCTCCGAGTCGGCGTGCGGTGAGCTGTGGGAATTCATGATCAATATTCTCAACTCTTCCTTCAAAATCCTCAAGACCAGTGGCAAGTTTATGACCCATGTATGTATTTTTATTCAATCTATTTTTTTTAAATGATACTAGCGGATGCCCGCGGCCCCGCCCGCGCGGATGTCGGTTGTTGTTGTTGGCCATATCTCCGGTTCTATTTAACCAATGGCAATCAAACTTGCGGCAGATTTTAAGTCTGACCGAGACCTTTCTGATAGAAAAATCCACATCAAAATTCGTTCAGTAGTTTTGCGTCCATCGCAGACATACAGATAAACAGACAAGATTTCCAAAAACCCGGCACCTCTCGATCGTAAGGCCCGTGCGTAGCCTGTGTGCTATTCCAGACTATAATCTATCTCTTTCACAAATTTTATCCAGATCCGTTTAGCAGTTCTTACATGATACATCGTTCCATCCATCTAAACTTTCGCAAAAGTATCGATGAATTGACTTGCCATTTTGACAAGTTGTTGCATTTGTGACTTACAAAAATTTTATATTATGTTAAAAGGACATTGCCAGGTGAGGAACGGAAAATTAACGACGTCATTGCATAAACTTTTATTGAATTTTTGATGTCATAAGTCTCCTATATAGATGTTGTATCTAAGGGAACATTGCCAGAACCATGCGACTTTTTTTTAGAGAAAAAGTGAATTAGTCTTCGTAACAGAATCTACTAGTTACTGGCAAAACGCCAGTTGAAACTGAAAAAGAAACTGTTTTTAATCTCAAAAAACATCAATTTAAATATTTTTTTGAACAATCATCATCATAATCTTAGCGTTCTCGATCTCCTCTTTTAAATTTTGTTTATGCTACTTTTATGGGAGCAACTGCCGTCTGACCTCCCAACTACTAGCGGAAAGCCTGCGGCAGAGCCTTGTCCTTCAATCGTCAGGGCCAAACCAGCTTGACACCAAGTTTCTCTCTGGTTGGTCTCAAAAACCCCGTCAATGTTGCAAATTTTTTATCCTTAAAACGTAGTCTGTAAGTTGATGTGCAAAATGCAACAAATCAGACGTCCGTCGATCTCCAGCCGGTCGTTAAGTAATAAATATCAATTGAGAAGAATCAGTCGGATATTCGCTCGAATTGGAGCCAAATGGGTCATGCACTGCGATAAACGTACGTACAGTCAACTACAATACTTGATTAAACAATAACATATTTGCATACCTTTTTAGGGTTTCGTACCCAAAGGGTCCGTCTGTCACCAGGCTGTATCTCATGAACCGTGATAGTAAGACAGTTGAAATTCTCACAGATGATGTATTTATTTTGCCGCTGTAACAACAAGTACTAAAAACAGAATAAAATATAAATTTAACATAACCTCATACATTAGCCGCGGTAGCCTAGTGGTATGCGTAATGGACTGCTGAGACGAGGTCTCGGGTTCGATCCCAGGTTTTACCATGGCACACACCAATGACTTTTCGATGCTTTTCGAAGTTATGTGTGTATTTATCGCAGGTTTATAAGTGCCCGGTTAATGGCAATAGGCTCGCCACCTATTAACATTGGGACCTAAAAATAAACTGGCGAAATGTGGGTGCTAGCACCTCTGCCTACCCCTTCGGGGATATAGGCGTGAGTTTATGTATGTATGTATAAAAATATCAGGGGTGTTAGCTACGTCACCTTAGAATAAGAATATCGAAATTATGTTTAGTGGATAAAATGAAAATAAGAATATTGTATTGTGTATAGTAGATAAAAATGAATAGACATTTACACTAATAGAGGCAGAATTTCACGCACTATTTATACATATAGCATTTATTAAAAGAAAAGTTTCCTTTCTATAAGAACTATTATGTGTACGCTGCCATAACGCCAGCTCCGAATGTCATTGCAAAGTCTTGTTCAATATCTCTGTTCCTACAAGAGCAATCTTTATGAAATTTTGCATAGCGGGAGAAGTATTAGAGCACTATTTTTGAGTGTAAACTTTGTTGCTTTACAATTAGCCGTTTTCGAGTACGGCCATGTGTACGCTAGCTTGATCGTGACGCCAGCGTACACAGTGAAAATGGTGTTTATTTCCTAGACTAAAGAGGAAGAGTTTTTTTTTATTTTTACACTAATTAGGCAGTATTTACACAGAGTTTAATGGCATAGTAACCAACTGGATATAGCTCTTGTGTACGCTAGCATAACGGACACGGCCACCTGCGGGCGGAGCCCTTTTGCTGCGCGCTCTGATTAGCCCACAATAGAGTATAGTCGAGTTGACTCCCCGCTACTTGCGGGAGAAATTTTAGTACTTAAGTAGCATTTCTTGTAAATAATAGTGTGTGCACATTCAGCTATCGGACAGATCAGCGGTATTAAAAGAAAGAATCTCTGAATACTTAGTTGTTTCACTTTCAACGTTTTCGCTAGACATACTTACCGGATATACCGGCACAACATCAAACATACAGTCCACTTAACATCGTTGAACAACCAGCGACCGACCTTGTTAGGACTTAGAAATAGGTCCTAACAAGGGGGGTATTGCTCGGTATTTATAACAACAATCGGTAGACGCTTGAAATATTCACAGAATATTTAGTTGTATAAATTCACTTTAAAAATAAATAATTAAATTGAAATAAATATTTAATTTGGAGGCTCCCATACAACAAACGTGGTTTTTTTTTTTGCTGTTTTATGGTAGGGAACCCTTCGTGCGTGAGTCCGAGTCGCACTTCGCCGGTTTTTATATTGGAAAACATCATCATCTTAGCATTGTTGCCGGTTTGGCTTATACAGCTTTTATGGGAGCGACTGCTGTCTGTATTCCCCACTCCGACAGGAAACCTTGCACCACAGCCTCATCCGTCCAATCAGCAGATGTACCGGGTTGCAGGTGAGGATGGCTCTAGACCTGCAAACCTTCATGTGACCCCAAAAACATCCTATACCTACACCTATACATATTCTTCACTAGCTGTCCCCCGCGGCTTCGCCTTTTTTCTTAATACCAATCAGGTGACAGACCAACTCACGGCCCACCTGATGGGAAGCGGTTACCGTGGCCTATGGACGTGCGCAACACCAGGGGCGTCACACTCGCACTGCCGACACTGTAAAAACCTTCTAATGCCCTTCTTGCCTTACCTCTTCGCCTGTGACATACTTCAATTGGCACCTATTTAACCAATACACGCCTGTAATTAATTAATTTTACTATAATGTATGGAAATTTACCCGTTTTTTTTACATATATGATTACTGCTCTGCTCTCTTGGATAGTAGCGTGTTGATATATATCCTATAGCCTTCCTCGATAACTAGACTACCCAACACATAATAAGAATTTTTCAATTCTAACCTAGTAGTTCCTGAGATTAGCGCGTTCCATGAAACAAACTCTTTAGCTTTATAATATGTATTAAGTATAGCTTGAAATACATGGATCAATAAATTAATAAATTGATGTATTTATAAGTAGTTTTATAATCCATAGAGGACAAAGTTAATATATTTCATGTTTTGTTTACCATTTTATGAAAGAATTTTACAGCTTCGTTGATCAAGAAATTAGAATGTATTAAACTACTTTTGTCGTTGACTGTACGTCTGGTATAGTTACTGTACGATTCGCAACGCTTTGGTGGCTATCATATCAAATCGCAAGTGGTCATCTCATCAAAAAATCCTATTGCACCGAGTGTTGTGATTTCGCTATATACTTATAGTTACATACAGTAACGACCGTTTTCCTATTGAGGTATGCATATACTAGGAATTCAGTGCAGGGTGCGACTGAAATAAATTGAGCTGAGCGAGCAGAACTCTTACTTGAAAATAATACATCTTACTGCGGTCGCGCGCTTAGCTAAGGTAGCGCGCTCGTGAAACTGTTTTTTGGTAATTATTCCTCAATGGTACATCGGACATGAACCATGTCATGTCTTCAAAACACTCCTCAGTTTCGACACTATCACCTTGGTAAATTTGATCAAGATCGCGCGAGTGGTTACGGAGGAGTTCAGCCACCAACAAACGGCAATGCCTGGTATAAGTTTTACGCTTGCTACGATTGTTTACGCCTTTCGGTTTTTCCGCTTTCATAATAAAGTTGTTTTCATAGAACATGATCACCGGTTGCGCGTAAAAATTAGAGACATCTGGCACTCTAACAAATCGTACAAAATACAGCATACTGCCAGTTTAATCTGTATTAGTATTGCTGCTGAGCTTTATTGGTTGAACGCGCTAATCTCTGGAACTACTGGTTCGAATTGAAAAATTATTTTTGTATTGAATAGCCCATTTATCGGGGAAGGTTATAAGCTATATATCAACACGCTACTACCTAGGAGAGCGGAGCAGTAATCATAAAAGTCAACAAATCGGGCAAATTTTCATACATTATTGTAGAATTAATGAATTAGGGAAAAATGCGTGCCACGGGGGCGGCTTCGGAACATATCTCGTCAATTTATAATGTCATGCTGTTGGAGTGAATACCATGATGGCAATGATACTTCTGCTCATCTGATTCGTGAAAGCTGCTTCCATTACGTCCGTTCTGTGTGCTCTCATGTGGATAATTTTCATAATAGCTTTTATGAATTTAAAAAGATATACGCAGTGGAGGCTTGCCGCCTGAATAACATCTTTTATTTTATTTTGTCATTGAATTTGGTATGTGTATAGCTACTACTAGTCGATACTTAAGTTAGTTAATATTTAGTAAACCAGCATTAAAGATGCCACTGAAATGCTGTGTACAGATGTAAGTGGACATCAGATTTACATACGATTCGATAAATGTCTCTCCGACACAAAGGGAGGATTTACCAAGGGGAGCTCCGGGAGGAGCCGCGGCTTAACAGATAATGTTGAGATGTTGTATACGAGTTCTTCAGCGTAAGAACTTTCGTTGCGCGATGCAGCATCGGTAGTCTAGTAGTAGTATAGTTTCAGCTTGTTATCACGCTGGATTAGTGTGGTATCGCCACAGCATTGTATAATTTTGTCAGAGTGGAGCTTACCCATTTGTGATGAAAAAGCAAGGCTTTACCACCTACCCTAAATATTTTTGTTCAATCGAGCCGGCCTTTTAGGTCCTTTGACAATATCATTTTTATTTCTATTCCAGGGCAACGGAGCTACGTCTCCAGAATCCCTAGAGCTATACGAACAGGAGCTCGGGAAACTCAAGCCTGCAGTCAAGTACACTAAAAGTAAAGCCTTCGTGCCATCTTTCCTTGAAGACTGGCTGTTCTACCACATAGCCTTCGAAAGTGCCGACAATGGAGATGCTTAACATCACATCAAAGATCTCCTAGTATTACATCAGTTAAGTCATATTAATGCCATAATGTATATCTAGGAGTAACCATCAGTACGATTAAGATTTCTGTCAAAGATGTTCACTATGCTCTATAATGCAGCGTTTCCCAAACTTCATTTTAGTGTTGCCCCATCTGAACCACTATAAGCTTTTCAAACCGTTATATTGCATTGCATATAGGGAAGATTTAAAAATATTTTTCAATGTCCACAAAATATAAGTTATCACAATGTTGGTTCTGGTTGCATCCAAATATTGTACTTTGGAGCCTGGGGTCCACTCTCCAACTCGTCTCCTTTATTTGGCTTATTTTGGCGGGAGTGACTGCTGTTTGTCCATCAAACCCTAAGGAGAAAGGCTGCACTAGAACCTCATCCGCTAAACACCAGGTGTACTGGCGAGCCGGTCCGCCGAGCCCGCAACTTGCTCGCCGCGCGTCGCAGGCAACTCAGGCGCCGGAGGTCGCTTAACGACCTCCGTCCTCCATGAGCGCAGGCCTGGGGGTGGCGGGTGAGGCCACCTGTCACCCCAGCAGAAGCAGGCCGGGACGGTGGGGCGACTAGCGCCCCTCCCCCAAACCGGGGCAAGACGGGGACGCCGTGGTTCCCAAACCCGAGGGGACCATCTCGAAACCGGAGATGGCCCAGGGTCAGTCGGGGTGCGAGGGATATGCTCTATGGGCAACCTTACACCCCGGCGTCTGTAGACCCGAGACGGCGTGCGGTTTTAGTCGGTTCAAGCCCGACATAACCGCCCCCGCTGGCACGCGGGGGGGTATCCGAAGGGATTTCCGCACGATAAAAAAAAAAAAAAAAAAAAAAAAAGGTGTACTGGCGAGCAGGTGTAGTTTGCCTTTTTTTAATTTAACAATAAGATTATTAAAGTAAAAAAACGATAACTTTTAATAATGTTCGCGTTGACACAATAGCAACTTCTCTTGATAATAAACGAGTATGATTGATTGTAAACAATGAGGCAATGCTGCAATCCGGTATTTATTTTCGTGGTCCGGTGCCGGGCCTTGACCCACCATTTGGGATACGCTGCTTAAATATAAACTACTACTTTTAGCAGCAAAATCGCAGAATTTGCTGCTAAAAGTTTAAGCAGTCTGAATTAAAATTTGATTGTCTAGTGAAATTTCGTTACGCAATAGTAATTTCAAACCAAAGGCTAAAATATATTAAAATATATATGTTAAGTTAAAAAAATGTTATCTCTTTGACTAGACAAGATTAACTAGGGTTCTCGAACTTTATTTTGTCAAACAATAACACCCATTGGTTGCCCGTTTAATCATCGATCATCTTCAACCAATAAGCGTACAGTATTCAATTTATCAAGTAAAAGGGAAAACAGGGGTATATCTCGTGATAATAACTCTCTGACATTCATATAGTTTTTAAAATTGTTTTTTTTTTCTGGCAACTTCGTCGTATTATAGTTCCTAATTACTGGCAGCTCTCGCACGCCTCCCAAGTTCCAATTTCAAATTGTTATGAATATAAAGTTATATTTAAAGATTATATTCCTCACAATGGCAATATCAGTATTATTTTAAGGCTTGGTGTTTGCAAAGTGCAACACAGCTTTTTCAGATCTTGACCATATTAATAATTATTATTATTGTAGTACATATTAAAATTTTGACGTTTACCTTTGTAAAGTATACTGTGAATAATTAATTAATTACAAATAGAGGACAGTTGTTTCATTATTTTTGTCTACTGCACAATATTTAGTACTAATCCATACACAGGCAGCTCTTTTCTAGTGACTGCTCTGGGCAAGTGGCCAGAGTCCCGTGGTCCAAGGGACCACACCCACACATATTATCGATAAACAAATATTTTTTATTTCGTGAGTATTAGGTACACAGTATTATAGTTTGAGCTGTCTACAAGTAGAAGTAGGTTATGATTTGGGCTTTATAAGTTTAGTTTACAAAGAAAGTTTCCTAATTTTAGATGTGATATTAACTTGTTTCTTTTGTGATACATCTGGACGCGTGACAGTAGCTAGTTCACGCGCGTAGCTTGTAAGTCCTGTAGTCACACTACATTTAATTCCGTATTACTAGTGATAGTTATGTTGTTGATACATGCTTGTTCCTTTTATTGTTTTACTTATAATAAAAGTATTTTAACTATTACGGTTTTTTTTTTCAAAGACTCCTAACCTATTTTGTAAAATACGTACAATCAGCGTCAAAAGTAGATGATCATTTGCAATCAGTTTTTTTTTTTAAAGTTGTTGAGCAAGGTAATTTATGTTTTTTAAATATTGATTAAAATATACGTAATAACTTGAATTCAAATTTTGAGTATTGAAATCTGTGCAATCATCATCTACTTTTGACGCTGACTGTACGAATCTAACTCAGATCAATAAAAGAGCACTGTAAAACCGGGTGAAAATAAATTAGATATAAAATCTAATTTACTAGGACGGTTGCCAGCTTGGCAATCAACCCAAACTTAAGCGTAGCGAGATTTGCCAACGTGACCGGTCGACTTTTTCCATTGATTTGGTTTTTCGGTGATTATTCCTCGATGGTAAGACCGATCTGGACATTCGATCCCTTACGACACTCAGTAATGTCTACTTGATCACCGTGGCAAATTTGGTCGAGACCGGTCAAACGGTCTCGGAGGAGTATCATTTGTTTGAAATGCAACTTTGAAACCAAAGACGCTTCGTTCGCCTTCGGCTCGCTACGCTTAATTATACAAAGTGTGTGTTATTTATTACAATAACATAGTCAAGAAGAATATAATTTGCAAAATTGATCCGACAGTTTCATTTCTATCCACCCGACTTCTAGATCTAAAGGTGGTAAAGATCATCGGTGTAGCCAGGGGGGATGTTTTGGGAGTTCAAAAGTAGAAGAACTAGGCGAACCCCGGTCGTCGAGGTTGAAGCCTCATATGCAACAGGAAATAGCGAAGATGATGATCATGATGAAAATTGCAGTGCGATATATTTACTACAAGTTACTATTTCAAGGAAAAAATACAGCAGCAATGAAACAAATATTATATTTATAAAGATAATTTACAAAAAAATATGACAATCATTTTATATCTTACTTATATTACATGCATGTTTATCTCGTGATCACAGTTATAACCTAACATTATGGAAAAATGTGAAAATAAACAAAGGCATTGAAGTAAGTCCAACTCCGAACTTTCTCTCTTCCCGCAGATCTAAATAATAAGCAACATTTTTTACCACTTACAACCACGGAATAAAAAAGCGGTGATCGAAAAAAATATTAACAGTAATTTAACAAGATTACCAGCTTCGTTTTTGAATATGTATTGAGAACATATTATAATAGATTCTGTTTTATCGGCTTCCTTTCCTCGCTTGAACTTTTATTCTCACAGGAATTCAATATCAAAATAAAATCAGGTCACAATCCGTCCAGCCATATTGTGGTATTAACATACATCTATATTAGAAGGAAGGATTTACTCTTCGCCACTTTAGTGACTACAAATAGTTAAGCAATGCAACAATGTTACGACTAACGTTTCCTATGGATTTATATCGCAAAAAGAGAACTTCTAGGACGTGACTTGAACCCGCGATCAGTCCCTTACAGGGGGAATACTCTGACCAACAACGCGTCTGAGCGTCCTAAATATTCTCCGATATAAATCTATAGGAGGAGTAAGCATGCTAATTGCTTCAAAATTTCATTGAATTACGACTCACATATTTGATACCAATACACAGGTATAGGTGTCTACCTAAAGGCTGATACAAAATACGTGCAAAACCTACTTCTTATGGTAACTGAGCCAACCAATGTTGACTAAATATGGAGCATTCGGTTAATTATTGTACACATTTTTATTAGTGACGAACACTCTGCGGTAGTTGAAAGTATTGATTGAAGAAATGATAAAGTTTAATAGTATTAACAATAATAAGCTTGCCAGAACTTCTCGTTTAGTTGGTATAAAAGGGACTTGACACTGATGTTTTGTCAGATTTTCTCTTTTATTAAGAAAGTATGTATTATAATTATTTAGTATAATTTGGACAATTTCTTTTGAAGCAAAATAGCACCAATACAGAATACAAATAAATTGAAAGTCAGGTGTCTTCTTCTTCTTCTTCTTTTAGTTAATGACTTCTGCAGAATCACCGCAATTTCGCCAATGTCAAGTAAAATATAGTAAATGTTTATAAAATTATATTAATCTAAGCATTTCAAATTAACGGCAACGTCGTACGGTTTTCTCAAAGAGTATCAAAATATAATAAATGTTTATAAAATTATTAATGGCGAAGACGCCAATGTCAAGTCCGTCTATACAGTCGAGAGTCAAAAGTCCAAAGGTGTCGTCTAGCAACAGCACAATAGTTGCATTTCTGACCACAATCTGTCAGCAGGACAAGACATTAGTCAGAACTCATCTGACAAGACATCAGCCAGAACCCTTTGACAAGACATTGTTCAGAACCTTTTAATCCAACTTATTCCCTTTCTGACAGATTTAAACAAATTCGAACAAGTAAGCCTCACGTAATTAAAGGTTCAAATATCTAGCATACATTTACGTTGGAACCTCATTCCAAATAATTATACAAACTACCATTGCATTACTATTTGAATTATATGACTGCCAATGAATAGGCACATAGGTATTGTAAGCTTATAATAGATACATAGTTATTATTCTGTGCATTTGATGCATGCTATTCAGCTTGTCTTAATCTGGCGAGTCTTTGTGTCAGCTCGTCTTGTTCCTGAGAGACGACTGTGGCGGTCCCAATGGATGTGCTTGGCACACCTGATGGTAGTTCCATGTTGAGTTCCAACCTGGAATTCAGTTTTTTTTTTATTAAAAATAGATTGATATTTGGATATTCACTATTATCAATTACACACACCATTTTCAGCCTCTTCCCCTGTGAAATTCAATCTCTCGCCCTTAATATATTTTGTTTTTTTTTTATTGGTAATAGGCTCGCATTTGACCACTATCTCACCTGTTGGTAAGTGATGATGTGGTCTAAAATGGAGCATGCTTGCCTAGAAGTAACCTGTTCACTCTTAGACTTGAAGACTCCCAGGTTATAGCTTGCCGGAAATAGACTCATTACACTCTGTAGCAGTACGCATGATGAATGTATTGCCAAAATGTTTTGTCCGTATGAGTGGAATATTCAGCATGTATCTTAGTCATCATTTTCATTATCATAGTCTAGACATTCGGTCTTGGAAGGGGAATATCCCCTGCCTATACGTATATCTTTCCCTACCTATACCAACCCATAATCTAAGCGTTGTTTTTTTTATACACCACTTAGTAGGTAGCACACGGCCCATCTAATGCGAAGCGGTTAACGTTGCCTATGGACGTGTGCACCACCAGAAGCGTCACACTAAGGTTGCATCTGAGTATTTCACCTCTGAGCCCTAAATCCGCTCCTTTAGATTTGGCTCCTCTTGACTTTTATGAGAGCAACTGATGTCTGACCTCTTAACCTTGAGGGGAAAGCCTGCACCAGAGTCTTGTCCATCAATCCAAAGGTTTACCAGCAAGAAGGTGAAGTCGGGTTGGACCCTGATAAGGCCCCATAGACCCTAAATATCTGCCCCACTTTTATTAATTTCTTAGCTAAAATTTCTTTATCAACTACATACCCTGCCTCATCAGCCACTTGCTGCAACAAATTATCGACGTCTCCCTGTGGCACTGTGGTTGTAGTGGTCTGTGACATTGCATTCTCCATATATGATGACTGGACATCCAGGTCCTCAAACTGACTCTCGAACTTATCCATGAGTGTGGATATCTTCTCTAAGTTCATTGATTTCATTGCTGCATCCATAGCTTTGACTACTCCCGCCATTGAGTTTGTGACCTAGAAAATTGTTGCAAATAAATATTATAGTAGGCACAACAGTTTCCACCCAAAAGGTGGACAAACCTTTGGGGCCAAGGAGTAAGAACAAGTCTTACGACATCAAATTAAGGGGGCCTTCTCCCCCTTAATTTGATATCTTAGACTAGTAAAAAAATCGCCAATATCAACTCACATAATTAACAGATACCGCTTAATCTTTTAACTTTCTTAAGCAAATACATCCAACTCTCCAAGCTAGAAGTGTTGTATTTGTCACATATCATTTGGGCCACTTAGTACTTTCACATGGTAGTTTCCTCGTTAACCGCTTTATCTAAGTTAAATTACTTGTGAGATGACTCAATGGTAGTAAATACATTAAAAAAGAAAAAATTAAAAAAAAAAAAGAAAGAAAAGAAGTTTATTAACAACACGTACATTAGTATCTATCTATTTAATTTGAAGTCCAACTACTGCTTTCACATGAAACATGGCCTTATAATCGAAAGGTCCTGGGTTCGAATCCTAGCTCTTATACAATTGACGTGAACCCCCTGTGAACACAAGCAATTTAGCTTAGCTGGAGGGGTTAAGGGGAATACTAGTAATTTCGGTTAATAAATTGTTAAGAAAAAAAAAGGAACTTTAATTTAGAAACTCACTTTTCTTGTTGTTAGAGCTGTCTGCACTCTACTTGATACAGCATCCACTCTCGCTGACATTCTGAGATAATTAAGTGCTTGATTCTTCTGTCTTATAGCATTTTCTGCATGTATTCTAGCACCTTCCATATTGCCTTTTTGTATGGCCTTCTTTGCCTTCTCCTTTTCAATTTTTTCTTCTTTTTCACATTTTTTAGAATTCCTCTCCAATTCTTTCACAGCAAATTTTAAATTAAACAGGTGTTCTGGGGTTGGGTTAAGGAATACATTGAATAAAGAATTTTTTTTACCCTTTTTATATTCTATATGGGGGATGCTGTTACCATAACCCTAGCAAGTGCTACACTAATGCTAGTAAATATACTAGCCCTTTTTGAATATCATATCTCTAATAGAAAAGAGAAAGAGGCATTTAGTCATAAAAAGATGTCCTTAATCCCTAGTTTCCATGGTTATGACAACAAGTTGACTGATAAAGATCCAGGAGAGACCTGAGACCGCAGAGCCCGCAATGCGAGGAGGCAGCTCAGACGTCGCTGAACGAACTCCATCCTCCATGAGCGCAAGCCTAAGGGTGACAGGGTGAAGGGAGCCTATCACCTTAGCAGAAGCAGGCCGGGGCGGAGGCGCGTTGCGCGCCTCCCCGCCCTCTCCTTCTGGGGGCGGTGGGGACACCAGGTTCCCAAACCCGAGGGGCCCATCTCGAAACCGCAGATGGCCCTGGGTCGACTGGAGTGCGAAGAAAATACCTTATGGGCCACCTTACACCCCAGCATTTGAAGTCCCGAGACGGCGTGTGGTTATAGTCAGTTCGAATCCAACATAACCATAACCCCTGGTGGCAGCTGGAAGGATTCCCACAGGAACAAAAAATAAGGGTTTCACAGAAAGAAAAAGAAAGACAATTGGAAAATGTCACAAATAAAATGAATAGAGGTAAAATATACATTATTTAGGTGTATATATAAAAGAAGTATCTCACATTATCAGTTCTTGGATGACTCATATAAATAGAAAGAGATAAATATCAAATCACTACTACTCATGTAATGATTCAATAGATTTAGATGGTGATCTATTTTAAACCAGAAACAATACTACTTCTCTAAGAGGCCTAGAGAGGACCTGTGAGGGTTCAGAAACAGACAAACATGAACCCTCACATCTATGATAATATTTGTAAAGCTGTGGCCTTGAAAGAAATGATTAACACTTCTCAAGGCTATGTACGGTAAAGTAAAATATAATACGACTTTTGGCCTTTAAACATGAAGTGAGTAAGAAAACTCAAAACTATATAATGATCTGAGTAATCACTAGGGTTTTGAGTTTGGGTTGTTTTTGCTAATGACAATAATGAAAATAAAGAATGATTAAATGTCTGTTATGTATTCATGTGATACTTTCAAGTAAATGAGTAATTCAATGAGTTCAATGACTAACCCTATAAATGCAATGTAGTGAAATGTAAGAAATGTTACCAAAATACGGATCCATGTATATTTTCAACGATTGGTTTATCAATAAATAAAATTGCTATATCATTAATTTGCTTGAATCATTTGTCACTGTAATTTCTTGAATGAAGAAGTCAACAGACAACCTGTCGAAACATTAAAAAGGATACTTTCCATAGCTGACGAAGACATTTCGTTCCCCAGTTTGACGGCTTTAAAAAAACTTTTTACACAAAAATGTTACAGGTACAAAGACCTAATAGATTTCAGATAGACACTATGTAGTTTTTACAGCAAGAAATAACACTTTATTTAATGAGATGACTCACAGTCAGTCAAAACAATTTTACCTCAAAGTAATACACAGCTGTCAACTTAAAACAGTGTTGTACAGTACTAGTATATATATAATAATCTATGGTTGTACAGAATGTACTTGGAATGTACAGTCAGTATAATACAGTATGTGTGATTTATTATGAAGATTGTATGAAATTTTTTTTTTTTGGAAAGTTCGCTATATAATTAAACCAGGAAGAAACGAGGTCACGCAATTAGTTGACTATATTTTCTGAATTAAATTAAAATAGGTAACTACACCATTTACGTAAAACGTATTATTGTCATATTGTTGGTCTATTGCAAAGGTCTATTGGTCTATTAAATATATATAATAATCTATGGGTCAAGGTTAAGGGTACTATAAATGTATCTATTAATAATTGGCAACATCAATTAGGTGGTAAGTTGACGGGGGAAATCGATTTTTTAATTATTTTTGGCTTAATTATATTGATCAACTATTCCTATGACTATTCTTCATTTTTGATCAAAAATTTTTTTGAACATAAGAATAAGTTCTATGCTGTTTTTTTTTGCCTAAATCAATTCAACTCAACTCGTCTACTGTTCAATGGTCCATCAAAAATTTTTGTAGTTCGATTTTAATTTTTTTAATAATAAAAAATTTGGCGGCTGGAATGCAATACTTCATTGATATTTTTATCAAAATCAACCCCTTCTAACATATATCTATCCGTGTTGGGGCGCGCGGTTTCCATGAGCTCGCTTCGCTCGCTACCGCGATGAAAAAATTCAAAATGTCTGACATGCACGACAGTGATGGAAAAAAATTCTTGGGATAAATTCAGATTCGATACTGCCATAAATAATAAAAGTTCTTTGTAAGATGCTTATTGAATGTACGAGGTTTGAAAGTCAAAATGCGAGATTTTTAGCCGCTTTGTACTAGGGAAAAAGTCCATGTTTAGCAACCCCCGGACAGATTTGTCAGTCAGTTGTCAAATACAACTAAACAATAAAGGGGAGAGAGAGAGAGAGAGAAGTACACATTGATAAAAACAAGAAGAAGAAGAAGTACACATTGAACACAACAAACTTTAGTACATATTCTTATCTATGCATAACATATAAATAATAATCTATGTGCATAACAAACACAACACAACAAAAAAATCCTGTATATTTCTGTTCGCTGAGTAAGTGTATGAAATTTCACGCTTCTATCTTTAAAAATGACGAATTTACCATATGTTTCAACCCCTATTTCACTCTCTTAGGGGTAAAATTATGAAAAACGCTGAAACACGTTTTTTATTTTTAAGAAGTAGGTGTATGAAATTGTATGTAAGTCCTTCATTTGAAAAAGACGGACTTCCGTACAAACATCAATTACCTACTTATTTTGCCACCAGAAGTGACATTTTCAAAAATTCTTTCTTAGTGTATGTCTACAACAAAAAAAACCGGCCAAGTGCGAGTCGGACTCGCATACCGAGGGTTCCGTACAAATCTATAGGTATATAAGTAAAAGTTCATCATCTTAGAAGTAGTAACTTTAAAATTTTCAAAAATATTTTTTATTATATGATGTTACAAAACGGTTTTCGCAATTTTTCTTTTATCTGTACTATAAGGCGTTACTTCGAACCAAATTTCAAGATTCTAAGTTCACGGGAAGTACCCTGTAGGTTTTGATTCCCGTGCGAGTTTCGAAAATTTGCGGCATAAACGGCTGTATCTTTTGATTGCTTTGGCTTAGAAGTTTGATTTTTCACAGCTCCAAGGGGTTTTTACGACATGGTAGAATTTGCCTTTCCCCGTGGACTTCAGACCACATGACAGTGGGCCTGTCATGTGGTCTGAAGGCTCACCTGGGGCAAACTCAGTAAATCATATCCTTGGTTATCTCTTCATCTAGACGGCATAATTATATGCCGTCTATTTCTCTTGTCTATGGCAAAACCAGACTATAGTTTTCTCTACGGTTGGTTTATGGTTTAATTTTCTTCTGAAAGTTGGCATGCCTGTTTACAACAACAAAATGTCAAAATAAAATTGAATTGAGTGAAAAGAAAACTATTCGCTTCGCTCCTGGATTTTATTTGGAAGTGAGAGAATCGAAGAGCGTCAAATAATCTTTAATAATTATAGAAATCCTTGAAGAAAATAATTTAGAAATAGTTGTAATAAAATTGTAGTGCTTGTTTTGTTTAGGTTTTATTATTATTTTAGTTTGTGACAAAAGCAGAATTTCCAAACTTAATATCGGATAGATAGAGGACATTCGCTGGGCGTAAAAAGAAAATGGCGTGTGCTACTCTAAAAAGAAATTTGGACTGGGAGTCCATGGCGCAGATGCCTGCTAAAAGGCGAAGATGTTCACCATTTGCGGCCAGCTCAAGCACAAGTCCGGGGATTAAAGTGTCTGAGAGTAGACCATCGCCATTTGGAGAGTCCGTTACTGCACCTGTGAAATTGACCCCAGGTTTGTTTATTTTTATAATTATGCCTGTAGAAACGCGTAACAGTGATACGATATTTTTAGTTTCTTTATTATACGCTGATTGTAGTACTAATCAGCTGTATTATCTAACGCCATTGTTTCTACTTCATCATGAAATTTTTTTTTCGCGTTAGAGCGAGATAAGTGATCCATGAAGACCGTTGCGTGGATTTTTTCATGTCCTTTTGTTGGTTTTTGTATTGAATTCCCATCTCCGGGGTCTTTGTTGTATTAAGCCTTGAGTGGGTTTTACAGCAGATAGTTTTTTTTGCGTGTTTGTACAGAGATTAATGTTATAAAAACGGCATAGTCATCCAAAATGTGAACGATCCGTCGATTTGTCAATATCAGCAAATTATCAAGTTAATTATTAAGTAACACGAAATGACTGAAAACATTTAAACAAAGCAATAAAATGCATATGGGATAGTTTTTATTTACAAGAAGATATTTATTATTGTTGCATATGTATATAGATCATAGATAATACATTATTTTCATTAGATACATATTTAATTGATGAATATTATTTACAAACAATTACGTTTTATTGTGTTGTATAGAATAAAGTAGTTACCTTTTTCATGAAACAGCCCAAAAAGCTAACTTTTTCATGATTCAGATTAAAATGTTAACACATCAGACATGGTATAAAAAATACATGAGCAAGGTTAAAATATCAAAGTGGCATACAGAACATTCAATTATTTCTACTCAATGATAAAATATATTCATGCATAATTTTCATAAGACAACACAGAGGTCACTGTTTGTAAAAAAACGAATTACAATTTGTTTTTGATGATCTTGACTATGCATACCTATAATAACATTATACTTGTCTGTGCAATTTAACCTTTTTGTTATTGAATCAAAAGACTCACAAATAACTGCAACATAAACCCACTTGCTCTTAGTAAACATAGTAAAAAAAGATTTCACTGTTGACAAACTGTTAGCTTAAATTTGAAATTTTATTTTAGTGACGTTGTATTGAACATTTTTCCTATTTAACCAAATAGCCATAAAAGGCAATAATAGCTTTCTCTTGAACTTTTTGTGACTATAAAATATTTAAGAGTTAATTGTAACTGTATCATGTTATGCTCCACACAAGTATTATTATGATGTTTATGGCTTCATCAAGATTTAATGGATTCAATTTTATTAGGAACTAAATCAACCTTAACCTTGAATACTTGTATCTGATTAATTAATGATGCTCATAGTCATTTGGTTTGTTTGATACCTTTTAAGCTCATCATCATCCCAGGGTTTGTCCTGATTGCATTCAATGCTTGTACTTTGAAGGCCTGTGGACAACTCTCCTACTTCTTCTATTTTATTATCAATATTTGGGTAGTTTTTTTTTTACATGTGTCCTAAAAATGAAACCTGGCTAGATCCATTTATTGCCCATGAAACCCCTCTGAATACAAAATTTCATGAAAATCATTGGGGCCGTTTGTGAGAACTAAAGAGAATAAATACATAATATATACAAGAATTGCTTGTTTAAAGGTATTAAATTACAACAAAACCATACAAGCAACTGATTGAGCTGATATGTATCTTTAGAGATCTGAAGACACTTTCAAGACGGTTCTTGAATACATTAACAGTTAATTGGGCTTTTCTTTGCTTTTGTGACTGTTATCAGGCACCCCAAACCTAAAAGCAAGGCCCATGCAAGAGTCTTATCCATTAATCAGCAGGTATACTGGCTAGCAGGTTAGGCTGGCTAGGGCTCCGAGGATTTTGGCTAACAGCTTTTTGGCCATATAGGGTGTATCTACCAAAATCTTCAGGGCTCACTCGGGGTACACTCATAACTGCTAACAAACCTAAAACTAAATTAACATAACTGCTGTTTTTGTTTCAATTGCCTGTAAAAAGAATTACTGTTTGCAACTTTTATTGGCGAGCAAGTCAGCTGAAATTGTCTTATTGATGAGTTACAATTTTATCGGGCGGCGATAGCCCGGTGGCGTACGTAACGGACTGCTGAGACGAGGTCTCGAGTTCGATCCCCAGGCGCCCTGGGCACACACCTCTGACTTTTCGTAGTTATGTGTGCATTAATAAATGTTAATTATCGCTCGCTGTATAATGTGCCCGGTAGATGGCAATAGGCTCGCCCCCTATTACATTGGGACCTTAACATAAACATAACATAACGAAGAGGTGTACCTCTGCCTACTCCTTCGGGGATACAGGCGTGAAGTTATGTTATGTTTATGTTACAATTTTAATATAGGCAGTACTAGCTGACGCCTGCATCTGTTTAAATTCTTAATTCTTTAGATACTCAATAACATTTACTTTAAGTTTCAACTAAACAGCATTATTTATACTCACGCCCTCCACACTCCGAGGGGTAGGCAGAGATACAGCCCGCCATCTGCTTCTGTCTTGACACACTTACTTCACTCCATCTTAAACCGGCTTCAAACCATAGGGGGTACGCTATACTAAGACTAAAAATATAAATATTGAACTACTCAATGTTTCAGAGCGTATGGCACAAGAGATATGCGACGAGATCAAACGTCTGCAACGCCGCCGGCAACTGCGACTGACCAACGCCGCGGCTTCTTGCTCGTCTTCCAGTGGCTCCGAGGGTGACTGCTCGCCTCCACATCGCTCTTCACACAACACACAGAAAGTGCATCATCATGCAGTTTTTACTTTTAAACAGGTACAAAATCGAATGGGAAAAGTATAAAAATTCATACATTCAATGGAAATTATCGGCAAAAGAAAGTAGGACGTGCTGTAGAAAGATGACCTGAAAAAAGTTAAAAAAAAAACGGAAACGAAACGGAAAGGAAAACGGAGAATTGGATGCTATGGCAAACTTTGGGGCTGAAATTTATTGATTGATTTAATTGACATAGGATTGCAAGGGTTCTTCCCTATAATTCATTAATTGACAAATTGGGAAAGAAACTGCGCTTGGAATCATACAAATGTTGTTCCACGATAAGTTACTTATTGAATAAACTTGTTTCAACAGTCGTTAAAAAAACGGCAGTAGCCTAGTGACTTAGGCATCGGACTTGCGTTTGAGATGCCGCGGGTACGAACCCCGGTCATTACACCGCCGAAGTGAACTCCTTGTAACACAAGCAATTACAGCTTAACTGGAGCTTTCAACAAGAACATGGGCTAAGCCAAGTTAGAGTTAAGAAAACAAAACCACTAAAATGTGAAAACCACTAAAATCAATCGATTTCTGGATAATATTTTTAATGGGATCTTCCCCCTAAATCAATCAAATCAGTCCTGGCTATACCCATGAACAAGAATGGTAGTAACGCACCACACAAGTTAATATTGGTTTTAAAATAATACAGTACCTGTTTTCTTATTTGGCTCGTCAGGGAGAAGACTCATAATCCAGTTAAGATCGGCGTGCTGCGGTTCTGTAGAGCATTCTACAGTTAGCTAGTTTTATACAGTACCATAAAGATAATAATGTGTTGTGCAGGTGCGCATGATCTGTGAGAGAATGCTCCGCGATCAAGAAGTGGCGCTGCGAACTGAGTACGAGTCCGCGCTCAGCACCAAGCTGGCTGAACAGTACGAGGCCTTCGTGCGCTTCAACCTGGACCAGGTAAACGCCAATGTTATAATGACCGACAAACATCTTGACAATGTACTCTAGCTCGAAAGTGTTGATTAGTTCCTTTTGATGGTTGTGCAGTATGAGACCAGTTTTAAACCAATCAGTCAAAAGGCTCAAAGTGCTCACATCATTAATTGGTCAGTCCTTTTATTGCGATCCTTCACAAGCGTCCTCTATTGTCATTAAACCTTTCATGCAAGGCCGCTGGTTTCGAGTTGTTTCCAAACCCCTAGCGTGATATCTGCACCAGAGCCTCGACCGTTAATTAGCTGGTGTATCAGTTTGCAGGAGATGTTGGCTTAAGGCAGGGACACCGTGGTTAATGGCCCTGGGTCAGCTGGGGTACGACTGTACAAGGGAAATGCCTTATGGGCCACCTTACAATCCGACAACCGGCATCTGAAGACCGACACGGCGTCCGGTTTTAGTCGGTTCGAGTCCTACATAACCACCCTCGAAGGCCGGGGGGTTTCCGCACGAAAAAAATAAATGATGTTGGCTTGGACTTTAGAACCTTAGTTGGGCCCCATACACTCAAGAAAGCAATACTCTAATGCCAACGCTCATCTAATATGTATATGTGTTATGTGCAGGTTCAGCGCCGACCTCCGCCCGCGACCTGCATGCCGCTCGGCATGGACGCTGAGCACCACATGCATCAGGACCTGGTCCCCAGCTGTAAGTTATTATTTATAACCTGCACCACAGAAATATTCTGTGTAAATAAATACCCACTTATCCTATAAAGCACTTAACCCCAAGCGTACACACGAGTAACACTGCGGATATTTGTAATCAAACTACTTAAACATTGCATTTTATTTTACTAAAATCTTCTGACTACTACCACAGTGTCGCCTATTTGATTCTTAAGCACCCGTTTAGGCTGTCAACCTAGGGACCACCATTTTAGGATCGACAGTATCTAGAATGGTGGCCCATATCCTCTGGACTTCATCCTAGTTTCTTACCATCCAGTGGGACGCAGTCAATTCTGGGACTGAATATAAAAAAAAGGACTTCTAAAATGTCCAGTCAGCACAATTCTGTCTATATCCACATCATTTTTTTTTTGGCCCTCTTCTCTTGTTGGTTGTGTTGTGACATTGAAAGAATGATTCATGGAATCCACTTTAACAATATCATTTTGTTCAAATTCCAGATCTCTCCTAATAACGAAAGAGCGTGTTTTGCAGTTTCACACTGCAATATATCAAGACAAACATATTTTGTTATATGTGAATATTATATGCGGGAGTAAAGTATCCTAGTAAATCAAGACATTGTGATTGCTGGTGGAATCTCATTCGGCACAATACTGGTAAATGCAATAATATAGATGGTACAGTATTATTGGTACATATATTTAAATGCAGTTTTCCCACCACACGTTATTTTGTTTTCAGTTAAAAGTTTTGATGTTATAATAGGCTTCTCAGTATTGCCTGTGTGAGATTCCACAGTTTAGTTGATGCCACATAAACATAAATTAGCTTTTAATGCTTTAGGTAAGGTATGCTGGATAATATTGTGTTCATAGACTGAGGATTGATGAAACAGATGCGGACGACTTGTGCCTCGAACTTGCTGTTCAGCGCTAGCCGAGTTTTCGTACTAATTCAAGGGTTTGTTGCAGAATGTCTATAAAACAGATGCGAAGCCAAGTGAATATATACTTGTATTTTGTATATTTTCTAAACTAACTTTACAGAACCTGTAGAGCGTATATTCTAACACGAGTAATAAAATCACGCAGAGTGCCTCTTTATTAATTGTCCTCGAAAGTGCGAAGTAGTTAGCCATAATTATTTTTGATTGATAATTATTTTTACTGTACTTTTCTTTATAGCGTTGTCGAATTATATAGTTGTAGTTCGTAAATTATATATTTAATTTGATTGTTGCGTGTAAGGGCGCGGCTCCGCCCGCTTGCGGGAAACGGCCTCGTATCAGACAGTTCGGGATATCTTTAGTACTTGTAATGTATTCTTACCTGTAACGGCTGCTCTAGCCATATATTATATACTACTTATTCTTCGAAATTAACTCACTGATACATGGCTTCTAGAGAATGATTAAATTAGCTTTATTTAAATTTTTAAGTTATTTTTTTCTCAATAATGTATAAGACATGTATGCACTGTGTCGCTGTCGTCGACAATGTAATGTAACGAAGGGATACTTTCGCCAGAACATTATTGGGACTTGTTTTACTATTATTGTTTAGTTAGTAACTTTTTTTATTGAATACAAAAAAACGATATTTGTTACCAAGCATTATTCAATAAAAAACATAGGATAGGACTTTTTTAAATTGTATTATCAGGTCTTTATTTACGCGATTAAGAACTGAAAATAAATTAGCTAAACACCCACTATTTGATTTTCAATTAATCCTAAAACGTAAATGAGGAGCAAACAATTGCTACACTAATTTTGTTTATATATAAACAACTACGCATGATTCAAATTAAAAGGACCTCCAACTTTTTCACTGCAAATGACATCGTCATCCTATTAATAACGAAATTCCGAATATTGGACTTGAATAGATCACCGTCCGGTCCAGCGGGTAATCCTGGCCAGAAACTGACAGGAATGGTCCTTGGGAATACGAGGTGTTTTTTTTACATAAAACAATGGGTTAGAAGCTTTAGGGACTACTTCTCGATAAGACTAGACTAGTAAATATGATTAGTTCGCTATAGGACTAAATCTCGATATGACTACATCGTGTATGTACTAGATCTCATTTGGACTAAGTAGGCATTGGCCCAGATAGCGTATAGACAATATTGTCGTTTGTTTTCAGAAGTACAATTATCACCAAAATTTAATGACAGAATGCGTTTGCAGTATGTTTTGTTAAAGTCTTGGTCACATTTATGTAGGCTCTCCCTTATTATACCCGTCTTTGTATGTAAGAGAAGCACTTGCGAGATAGAGAAACACTGCGTTGCTGCAAAAGACGAGAGTGTTCTTGTCTTTTGCAGCAACGCCAAATAGACGTACCGCTTAATTTGATACAAAATTAAATCTATAGCCATTGTAAAGAAGAGCTTCTTTCCTTTTTTTTATTTTGAATAAATTTAAATTCATTTCTTTGAATTTTCGTATGTGTAGTAAACAAAAAACAAAATGAAATGCAGAAATAAAATATGCAAATTAGTCTTGACAGTTCATTGAAAGGCAAATGACTTATAACTAAATTTATTTTTATAAGGGTTTCAGGGAACTCATTGGTAAGTGGCCAGCGCGCTTAACAATGAGTTCCTTATCAATGAAGTATGGTGAAGTGTAAGGTTGAAGAGCCACTTTTCGATGCCATTGTACGTCATTTTGATATTAAGTCAATCTGATAACAAGACATTATGGATAAATGGTCGTATAGCTATCTAATCCAAATGCGATGTAGTCAAATTGAGATTTAGTCCTAAAGCGAACTAGTCACATAAAAAAGTTATAAGTGAAAAATTTCAGAAACGTTTTTTTATCTCTTTGGTGGTAATAAAGATGATAATTCTCTTGACAGCCTAAGATACAAACAATTCGCCAAGGCAGTGACAAAAAGTACATTTAACTTATCTTCACTTCCTCCAACACAAGACAGCTCGCTTTCATTCTTTCCGAGTCTACCATCAGGTCTAGTCTTGGCTTAGTAATAATAATGATCCTGAAGACTGGGGCTGGAAAAAATGTGGAAAATTGCCAGTGCAGAGCTCTAAACCTCCAGCCCCCCCTGAGCTTCTAAAATTGATATTTTGCAAATTCAAAGGAAACGAGAGGAAGGAGCGATGTGTGGATGTCGAAAAGCAGGGCTGGGTTAGCCATTTCCTCAGTAGTATTCTGTAATTTGTCGAACAGTGTCCCAGCGAGTAGACCAGTCTGGCAATCCAGACTGCAATCACACTCATGTATCAATACCACATATATTATATTTATTGATTTGCCAACATTATACATTTATGTCCATGGATATGTGCACATCATTACAAGAGACCATATAGTTTATTCATATCAATACAATTACTGTTTACGAGGAAAGTGGTGGGTGGCAACATCTGAATCCAACATTATTATCATTTTAGCAACCAACTCATTAATCAATTATATTCATTCAATATGTATGTTATTGTAGCAACAACAAAATATTAATCATTATTATTATTATGTGCATTATGAAGTCTGCGTGGGAATATTATTACATATGGGATTAGCCACATACATTCCTCCCCATATTTCTAAATATCAATTCCAACAATCACCTGTGGAAGGAGACGTCGCTTCTCATAAGCAAGGCCTCCTTATACCATGAGGACCCAGCCGACACAGCAGTTGTGGGACCAGTGGGGTATTGGCGGAGTCTAGTGTGGATGGCGTGGGTCGACCCGCCTGACAGGGAGACCCGTATAAACGGTGGTGCCGCTGGCCGCCCGCGGCATAGTACAGGGGCCCAACCGGGACTAACCAACCCGGGAGGCTGCCCTACCAGGTCGCGCATAATCCCGACGATGTAATTCGTCGTACCGGTTGGTGACCGGATGGTGGGTCCGGCGATCACACTCGAGAGGGTACGGGAGCCCTTCCGTTCGGCGGGTCGGCTACCGCCATGCCATGCATCCATAGGCGATACCAAACCCTGCGCTTTGTCAAACTCTGCTGTGGCGTCTGTCTCCTCTTTTTTTTCACGCCTTCACTTCCAATTTAGATAATTATGGCAGCGCAAATGAGAAATGAAGTACATAACACAGCGGCATACTCTTCTCCCACCAACACATCACTTTTTGAGGTGGAGTTCACGAATATTCGTGGACTCCATACAAACCTCCAAGCCGTCCACCATCACCTTGAGACGGTACGGCCGGCACTGTTTTTTCTCACCGAGACGCAAATACGCCGCCCTGAAGATACGTCTTACTTACTCTACCCCGGCTATGTGGTAGAGGAAAATTTCCTTGCAAAAGCCGGGGTGTGCGTGTATATAAGGGTGGATGTTTGTTGTCGCCGCTTGCGCTGCCTAGAGGACCCATCCTTTTCTGTCCTCTGGCTACACGTGGACCATGGCTCATCTAGCCGGGTTTACGTGTGCGTATACCGCTCCCATCACGGGGATACCGAGACAACTCTACTCTTCGACCACCTGAGTCAGGCGGCAGATGTTGCGCAGGAGCGGTTTCCGACCGCCGGAATGGTATTTTTGGGAGACTTCAACGCCCACCACGAGACCTGGCTGGGCTCTCTCAAAACTGACCATGCGGGACGGGCCGCCCACGCATTCGCACTGACGCATGACTTGACTCAACTGGTACAACAGACCACCCGGATACCAGACATATCAAGTCATGAGCCCTCTTTGCTAGACCTTCTACTGACGACCCACCCAGCCCAGTACAGAGTTTCGGTACGAGCTCCACTGGGTTCCTCCGACCACTGTCTGGTCTGCGCCAACGTGCCAGTTACTGCACCTCCACAACCTATGGTGATAAAGCGACGGCTATGGCATTACTCGTCAGCGGATTGGGACGGCATGCGAGACTATTTCGCATCCGTTCCGTGGTCTAAGCGCTGCTTTGATGGAAAGGACCCATCGGATTGTGCTTCTGCCGTCGCTGGTGAAATCACACTGAGGTCACCAGCGCCCGCAGAACTCGGCCTTGGTTTGGGCGCGAGTGCGCTGATGCTGTTCAACGGAAACGGTCGGCGTACCGCGCGCGGACTAGGGCACGAGTCGAGTGCGATCCGAATGCAAGGCACCTCAAGGCGGCGTATAACAGGGCCACTAAGGACTGCAAGAGGGCATACGTCAGAGCGGATGCCCAGCGCATAGCACGGCTTGGTCAGCAACTCATGTCACATCCCGCGGGTAGCCGTGGGTACTGGCGACTGGCCAAAACCGTGCAATCCAACTTCTGCCAGCCTTCGCTGCCCCCGCTGCGTTACCCTGACGGTTCACTGGCTCACGAGCCGCAAGAGCAAGCAGATATGCTGGTTAACCTCTTTGCGGCTAACTCCCGAATCGACGACTTTGGCTTGCAGCCGCCAACACCTGTCACTTGTGACCACTCAATGCCTGATATTCGTATCAGGCAATGCGACGTCCGCGCTGCACTACAGTCACTCGACGTCCGGAAAGCCAGTGGTCCTGATGGTATACCAACGGTAGTTCTTAAAAAATGCGCAGCGGAGTTAGCTCCAACGCTGACGCGACTGTATCGCCTGTTTTATTCCTCGGGATTGGTCCCGGGAGCTTGGAAAGAGGCAAACGTACAATCGGTCCCCAAAAAAGGAGATCGGTCCGATCCGGGCAACTATCGACCCATAGCTGTCACCTCAGTTCTCAGCAAGGTGTTTGAACATATTATTAACGCACAGCTCATGCGTTACCTAGAAGATCACTCCATAATTAACAACCGGCAATACGGTTTTAGGCCAAAACGGTCAACGGGTGATCTTCTGGCGTACGTCACACATCTCTGGGGTGAGGCTATGGACAAGCATGGCGAGTCACTGGCTATCAGCCTTGACATCGCCAAAGCTTTCGATAGGGTCTGGCACAGTTCGCTTCTTGCCAAGCTCCCGGCCTACGGTCTGCCATCTCGACTGTGCAGCTGGGTTGCCAGTTTTCTGCATGAGCGCAGCATCTGAGTCCTTTGTGACGGCCGGGCTTCTGAGTTCATGCAGGTTAATGCTGGTGTGCCTCAGGGGTCCGTCTTATCGCCCACTCTCTTTCTTCTGCATATCAATGATATGCTGTCCGTGGGCAGCATACATTGCTATGCAGATGACAGTACTTTGCATGGGCGTTATTTCGGACATTCAGCGGCCAAGCAGACTGACATCGAGGAGAGAAGACGGCAACTTGTCATTGAGCTCGATCAGTACCTAGACCACATTTCCCAATGGGGATCTGAGAACCTGGTCGAGTTCAATGCCAAGAAAATACAGGCATGCGCGATTACAGCAAAGGTATCTCCTTTCCTTCCCCTCCCCTCCCAACTCTTCGGAACACACCACTACCACTGCAGGACAGTATCAACATGCTCGGTATGGATGTTCGCTGCAAACTTAATAATAAAAATTACATTGAGAGCGTTATTAAAACAGCTTCTCGTAAACTCGGAGTGCTGAACAGGGTGAGGCGGTTTTTCACGCCGGGGCAGCGGTGTCTTTTATATAAGACTCAAATTCGTCCCTGCGTGGAATACTGTTCTCACCTGTGGGATGGCTCCGCTCAGTACTTACTAGACGCTCTCGATAGATTGCAGCGACGGGCAGTCCGGATCATTGATAGTCCTGAGGTCACCAGTTCTCTAGAATCTCTGCAGCTGCGTAGAGATATAGCCTCCTTGGCAGTATTCTATCGCATATACCATGGTGAATGTTCCGATGAGTTATTCCAATTGATTCCTCCTTCTCCCTTCTTGTCCCGAACAACACGTGCAGGACTTAGGTGTCATCCTCATACAGTGCAATCGATACCATCGCGAACCAAGCGGTTTAGTGACTCCTTTTTTTGTCGGACCATAAAGCACTGGAACGCTTTACCCACTCACGTGTTCTCTTCTACCTACAATCCTGGGCTCTTTAAGCGGGGCGTGAAAAAACATCTGTTGAGGCCTAGGTAGGGGCCACCATTCTAGGGGCAATCTCTAGAAATGGTGGCCACTACTTTTTGGACTTTACCTCAGCTTACCATCAGGCGGGGTGCAGTCAATTGGACGGACTAAATATAAAAAAATATAAAAAAATAAAAAATGGCGTCCCAAATATGGGTCCCGATTTAAAGGAGGGCGGCGTAGCCGAATCTCAACGCTCATTGCGAGGGCGCCGTAACCGAATCGCAACGCTCATGGCATTACCCACAGGGGACCCGCACCAATTTCAGATGTCGCAACATCCGAATCCCACAGCAGCTCTGCACAGTTAGGTACTGCGTTTTAGTCGGTTCAAGCCCGACATAACCGCCCCCGCTGACCGGCGGGGGGGTATCCGCACGAAAAAAAAGAAAAAAGGTACTCCACTAGGAACGGAGTTGTATCAATGGTAAGGATTTATACATATAAGTGGTCTACTCACGGAAAGTCATGCAGGTACTTTAATAAGACTCAACAACACAAGATAAAACTTTTACAGACAGAACACAGCTTTCTTGAATCTTTTGAACTGTGCGCGCCATTTTGTGACGCTTTTGTTAGCATAGACAATACAGAATTGGTTCACCAGTCGGAAAAGGATGTTATATTTAAATGCCATCAGTGTTGCTATGTATAATATTTACAATCGCGACACGAGGTAAGTATTACCTAGAAACAATTTCAAGAAGGTGGCCATCCACGGCGACCGGTCCCGGATCAATGTGGCCATTGATCATGACTCCAAATTCCTGCCAAGATCGATGCGTCGCGAGGCTGAAGCTAGGCCGTCCAGCATCTGGGTTAACTCCTCTGGCGACTCCGCCATTAAGACTATGTAATCAGCGAATCGCAGGTGTGAGATGTAGTCGCTGTTTATATTTTTATGCCCTTACATTTCCAGTCCGGTCCGGTCTTAAACATATCTTCCAATGCGCTCGTGAACAGTTTCGGGGATATGACATCCCCTGTCTCACTCCTCTGACCCTGTACTTGGACACTCATAGTGGCGTCTTCGTAAAGGCATTTCAGCACGCCTCGACATAACGATAGTCTACTTGGCATCGCTGTAAGGATTCCATATAATAAAGTTGTGTTCTGTCTGTAAAAGTTTTACTGAAAAGTTTTATCTTGTGTTGTTGATTCTTATTAAAGTACCTGCATGACTTACCGTGAGTAGACCACTTATATGTATAAATCCTTACCGTTAATGCAACGAGAATTGGTGGAGTACCTAACTGTGCAGAGCTGCTGTGGGATTCGGATGTTGCGACATCTGAAATTGGTTCGGACCTCGGTGTTGCGGGTCCCCTGTGGGTAATGCCATGAGCGTTGAGATTCGGTTACGCCGCCATCGCAATGAGCGTTGAGATTCGGCTACGCCGCCCTGCTTTAAATCGGGACCCATATTTGGGACGCCATGGTATAAGGAGGCCTTGCCTATGAGAAAGGCGACGTCTCCTTCCACAGGTAATTGTTGGAATTGATATTTAGAAATATGGGGAGGAATGTATGTGGCCAATGCGAGGTTTGTGTGTAAGCTATGGCCAGTGAGGTGTATACTACTCGTAGGGAAATGTTGTTGACTAGAGCCGATATCTTAATGTGCTCTGAATTGGAAATGCACTACATGGTTGATATGCTCACTGTCTACCAGTGCTGCTAATCCCATATGTAATAGTATTCCCACGCAGACTTCATAATGCACATAATAATAATAATAATAATTAATATAAATTTGTTGTTGCTACAATAACATACATATTGAATGAATATAATTGATTAATGAGTTGGTTGCTAAAATGATAATAATGTTGGACTCAGATGTTGCCACCGACCACTTTCCTCGTAAACAGTAATTGTATTGATATGAATAAACTATATGGTCTCTTGTAATGATGTCTAGTATATATATAATAATCTATGATGTGCACATATCCATGAACATAAATGTATAATGTTGGCAAAGGAATAAATATAATATATGTGGTATTGATAAATGAGTGGTTGCGGTCTGGATTGCCAGACTGGGGTCCATCGAAAAGACTGAGGACGAGAAAATCACCGTGGATTATGCCTATTGGGGGGGGGGATACCAAGTAAAAAAAAACGCGCCTCCAGATTCGTGGGTAGTGGGGAAAAGAGTCAATAATGGGAGATTTTTGACGGATAAAAAAAAAAAAAAAAAGTTCTAGTGGGCGCTGATAATTTTTTTTTTTTTTTTTTTGAAGATTTTTGGCTTGGTTACAAGACCTTTAAGCCATGTCTTTATTATAGCGAAGTAGGTGTGACCAGAAATAAAATAAAAAAAGGGGTTCGAAAACAAATCAAAATGTATCATTTTAATGTTATATTATTGCAAAAAACATATGCGTTTCCTGAAATTTCCTTCTAGTTAATTTTCTTTCAAAGAACACAATTTTACGATCTTGTTTTGGTTTTTTAATCTTTTTACAGTAACACTTACCAGTCACTGCATGACACTCCAGTGACATGCATTTTCAAACAGTAGCAAAAAAATATGTATGCTTTTACTTAATTACGCATTTTATAAGTTTTTTTTTTTTATACCACTAAGGTGGCATATGGACGTGTGCAACGTCTCTGCCAGTGGCGTCACACTCGCGCTACCGACCCTGTAAAGGAAAGGGGATGGGAAAGGAGTTTGGGAGGCGATGGGAAAAAGGAGTTTGGGAGGGGATGGGAAAGGAGTTTGGGCTCCGGCACTCTCACTCACCAAACGGAACGCAACAGTTCAAATACTGTTACTTGGCGTCGATATTCTGTGAGAGGGTGGTGCTTCCCCGGTCGAGTCGGTCCATTCATGCAACGGCCAAAATGACTGTTGCTTGACTCAGTTCAGTTCAGTTCTTGGTTTATGGCTCTGCTGCTTGACTCTACCACCATAATACCATGATACAATAATATACTGCGTGTTTTTTTGGATCATGCATAATACCACATTAAGTGACAAGCTTGACAAGCGTAGCATAGCAACGGCAACGTCGTGCGTGCGTATTTTTTGGCCTAACTTCTAGTCTTTTAGCTCCCTTTTGATCATTTCGTTATTTGAGAGCGCCATCCATCGGCGCTTAAAGAACTAACTTTTTTTTAATAGCTGTCAAAAAAATCGCTCATTATTATTATAGCAAATTTAATAATTAAAAAAATTATAATAACAAAATAAAAAAAAACAAAAGTTACTGGACCAAAGTTGTAGAGAATTTAATTTGCAACAAAAAATGTTACGATTTTTTTTTATCAGATAAATAGTTTAGGAGATATATCGTAAAAATCATTTCAACACATATTTTCAAGATGGCGGCCATGGGACAAGGGAGTCGATCCCAAAACTTGGTTTTAGCTTTACACTGACCCCCCCCCCCTACACATCAAAAAAATAAAATTCCGTCCTCTAAAAAACGCAAGGTAAGGCCTAAAAAATGTAACATTTCAATGGACTATCTCCTCTCTATATAGATTAGGTTGACAGCAATGGTGGCCAAAACTAGTGGAGACCTAGTGGGCATTCTGCTGCTGCGGGCAAATCGCTTCTGTTGGCGATAGGTCTGATGTCGAAAACACCAGATTGGTTTTAGTCGATTCAATTCCGATAGCCGCTTCGTCATGCTCACGACGACGTGACGTGGTACCCGGAGGAGAACAATTTTATGTGAACCGAAAGTACCTATTTCACTAAATAAAAAATAGTGTGCAGTGTAGGCGTGGATATGATGGCTACTCTAAAATAGGCAGAGCACAAACCACAATGATTTTTGCTTTGTGCATTATGGTCTGAGAACTGTAGAAATTTTTGGGTAGGTGTTTGAGGCAATCTATTACGGGCATGTATGGGATAAATGGGTGCCACGAGGGCGAAGCCGCGGGGCACAGCTAGTGCTATTATAATCAAGCTATAATTATGTTAAGCAGAGAAAAACCATATAGGTAAGTATGTGGAATTTTCCTATTAACAAAGAATGTTCATAATTTTGATTTGAATTATTAATAATTGTTTGTTATGATTACTTTTCGTAGCTGTGGATTTTAGTTTTTATTATTTCCAACGGGGACGCCAGCAGCCGGACGGACGATCCACCAGCGACGCTTGCCACTTCCTCCATTACCCCAGTTCTCCCCTTGGGGAGGCTGTGGCTGATCCAGCTCTCTCACGGCACCCCGTCACACCTTTGTTCCACCTTCAGATTACTTTTGTCTTCCTCGTCCAGTCTGTCCGATTCCAGAAGTGCCCATCTGATCAATGAGTACATTGGGCATTCTGCCAACAGGTGGACAGTGTTCTGTTATTACCTCTATGGCGAGCCTCATGTTTCCCCTTAGGAGTTTCATGAAGTGATTCTTCTTTTTCTTGTCAATGCCCGTGATGAAGATTTTCGACTGTCTCATTCCAATCGAGGCTCCCCAACTGCGGTTGATTTCTGCTTTGATACTATGACTGAATACTCCTTTGGTGATTTTGTGCGCTATAGGCAGCCGGCGTTCCAGTCACACTAGGGTTTCGTCAGCGCCTTCTCTGAGTAGTTCGTCCGCCAGGTGTCCGTGTTTCCCTCGTGTCTGGGGACCCAGGCAATTGTCAGGTCGGTGTTCTGAATTTACGAATAAAACACTACTTTTAAAACTGAAATATTATATAAAACGAATTACATTTACCTAGTAATGAAAATTGAGTAAAAAATATTATGAAATTTATACTATGTAGAGGTCAATAAACACGTAAAATAATTTCTGACCATAATGGATAAGTAATATAATAGGCATGGGTGTGGATACAATATATATTCGAAATGCAGATACTCTTAATCAAATGACCCTAGGCTAGACTCGTACTAAGTACACAAAAGACTGGCATAAGCATAAGACACAGAGTGGCTGCCAAGTTACACTGATAGTTTTAAATTCATACTAGTGTTAATGCGATTTCTCTGTGCTTTATTTTGTGAGCACTTTTTTAATTCATTAGTGTCGACTAAATAAACATTTCGTAAAAGACATCCGTGTGTTATCGCCATGCCCACTGTTCTGATGTTGCGTAAAGGGGCCCTACCCGCCCTAGTGGCACGTGATCATTCGGTGACAGCAGAAGTGCGCTTTGTTATTCTGTACAGTAAGCGGCACGAAACCCATATTAACACTTCGAGAGTGTACAGTCTTATCGGATCCGGGAGTCACTTATCTTCTCGTAGAGCTTCATGGTGTGGAACATTACATAAATTCCGCGGAAGCCTCGACACTCCTTTTTTTTGTCCAAGCCGGAAAAATGTACCTCGTCCGCATACCACGCGACACGGGGAAACTTGCGGTTATGTGAGACTCTCACCACACTGAAACAACCCCGGTATACAACCGTCGTTGGCAGCCGATACTGGCTCCGCCTAGGTTTGCCAAAGCGTCCCCAGGGTGGACGCGGCGCTAACAAGTTTTGGCGTGAGCCTACGGAAGTGCTCGTTGAAGTGCCTCCTGAAGTCGATGACTAGGCCACCGGTTCGAGAGGCGTTTCCGCTTGCTCCTACTAAGTTCTCCAACAGGTAGGAGCACGAGGATAATCTAGTTTTATTCCTGTTGCTCACAATATAGCTTCTGGGTTAGGTTAGGTTAGAACTGTGACTCCAACAGGACGCGAGCCGAGCGAGCGAGTGTGCCGCGGTAGCGGCCGGCGAAGCGCCGGAACCACTAGTCCGGAAGTTGGATTTCGATAGCAAGCTAGTAGCTAGTGTTAAAAAATCTGTCAATCTTTGTTAGTAGGAGCACGAGGATATGCTTATCCTTGTGGTCCTACCGGTAGGAGCATAAGGACATATTGGTCCTCCTGCTCCTACCGGTAGGAGCAAGCGGAAGCACCCGGTTCGAGGACCGAAAGGATCTCGATCGAGGCACGGGCCGACGGACGGTGATAAGGCCCGTGGAAGAACACGGCCTCCGTGGCCATAACTTTCTTTAGTTTCATCATGCTCTTCCTTGCTATTAGAATTGTCAATCCGGCAGTAAATGTAGAAGCAGTAGATTTAATTTATTTTTGATGTTCATAAATGTGTGACATTGTGACCTAAGTGAATAAATAATTTTAAATTTTTATCCAAGATGAACATATGAAAATCGCCAGCTCGTAATGATACATTATTACAATTTATGTTGATAGATCAGTTGTGTTCGCGGCTTCAAGTCCCGTCCCGGGATGTTCACTTTTTCCGAACTGAATCTATTGGGGATGTTGATTGAAATTTTCTTATCATAGTATTGTCGGAAGAATACGCGAATGTCACACATTGAAATAAAACTATTTTTTAACGGATTCTATCGCAATTTATTTGATGTTATTTTATAATTTACATTGAACCCGACGTTTCGGTTGCTTTTCAGCAGCCCCCCCCCCCTCCCCCCGTGACCATAGCTGCGTATCTATGTCTAACAGGGCTCGGAATCCCGTTAAAATTTGGTAACGTTACCTTTGTTCGTCAAAAGCCAGAAGGTTAGAGATACTGTAGTTTGCGTTGCCTTTATCTGAAGCAAAAATTTGACCTTGAGTGACGTCAACGTATATTTTGCATCCCTTTCTTTGGGGTGACCACATTTTATTGTAAGGTTAGGATACATATTGTAGTTACCGCCTTTGATAATGAAAAATAAATGATATATACGCTTCCGCTATTCTAATATTACAAACTAGCTGACACTCGCGGCGCCGATGGCCGCGCGGAGGTCAGTTATCGTTTTTTGGTTATGTCTCCGGTTTTACTATTACTTAGAGCAGTTTTGAATCGGAACCAATATCCTTTCTAATAGAAATAACCGCATCAAAATTCGTTCAGTAGTTTTACGTCTTTTTACGTAATTTTTGTCAAAACAAAAATTAAAATAAGAACCCATTTTTATTAATTACTTTACTTATAAGGTACCTTTCAAATTCTCCCACCCTGTTCTAAATGGTCAACCATCCTAGGACTGATCTGGTTAATATTGCTTAACCTTGTAATGTTAAGAATGGTTAGTTACTCATCGTAAAACTGACTTGGCTCTTATTGCTTAACCTTTTGATGTTAAGAATGGTCACCCATCCTAAGACTGACTTAGTTTAGGAGTTCCTATGGCCATTTTCTTACCCCATCATCAGACCAGCTCTGAAAACGTTGAAGGCGAGCACGGATGATGAAACGCCTAAACTACATTCTATATAAAAAAATAAAAATATTTAGGTATTATTAATTTCTGCTTTTAGAAGATATTAATACCATTTCTTTAAACAAGTTAAATATATTAAAAATATTATTATGAATAATAATAATATGAAAATCTCTAATTTTTTTTTTTTAAGCAATCCATCAAAGCCCGCCCTTTTATACTGCTGTGAAGCGTGGTCATCGCTAGAGCGACATAAGCAGAAGCTGCGTGTCCCGGAGATGGATGTGCGAAGTCACGCGTAACGATGGCGTGAGGAACTCCCGCATTCGCGGCAGCCTCCATGTACATAACATTACAGATAAAATGCAGAAGTGTCGCTTTCTGCTGGTGCGGCCACGTTTTGCGGGAACCAGTGCTGGCATAGACTATTATTTAATATACTAGAAAAGTGCTGGTTTGACGTCGTAATGGATGACATGCGTGCCAATGGTCTCACTACCATGGATGCCCAAGATCGTGGAGAAGGAAAAGCAGGAAAGCGGACCTCGAGCTCTGAGGCATAATCCTCGGATGCAATAGGTAGACCATGCTTAGATTATGAAGAAGTTTTGTTAAAAACAAGTTACAATTTTAACCATTTCATTGAAATTACTCTTAATACTCAAAGAAATTACTGCATGTTTTGAAACCGTAGTTTGAAACATACAAAACACTTCTAAATTTAAAGTTGCCAGAAAGAAATGTAATTTGGTTCAATGTTTTTGAAAATATTTAATTTTATCGTTACATTATATTTATTTTAGTTTTTTTTTTGTTTATTTATTTAACAGAAACCTTAACAACCTTACACCCCGGCGTCTGAAGACCCGAGACGGCGTGCGGTTTTAGTCGGTGCAAGCCCGACATAACCGCCCCCGCTGGCCGGCGGGCGGGTATCCGAAGGGATTTCCGCACGATAAAAAAAAAAAAAAAAAAGTACCTACTTATTCTATAACAAATTGTACAATCCACAGAACAAAAGTGTGCTATTATGGTATATAATATCATATTGAAAAAAGATATGAGTAGAAGTAAACTTTCTGTTCAAAGTAAATAATATGCAGGTAGGTTGGTTCGATTGCGAAAAACCCTCCATAGTAATCCAATTTCGGTTTGATTGCGTTCAGGGGTCAGCAAGTGCATAGCCGGGCAGGGGGATTGTGGTCGCAGCACTAGCGGGACCGGTGGGTGTCACGCGGTGCTGCGACGACAATTATCCTCTTCTGTTTTTGGCCGTCAAGCTGAGTGCCACCATTGTTAACATGATACGTGTTTGTAATGGTGACCCTCTTTCCTTAGACTTTACCTTCAGCTTACTATCAGGCGAGGTGAAGTCAAATTGACGTGTCCTAAATATAAAAAAAAAAAAAAAAAAATTAAATGCTCAGGTAACTTATTTATTAAATTAGGGACAATTGAATTTAGTGTTCGTTTTCCATGAAAGTTATTAAATCTCGGGGTAATAAATTTTTTATTTGTCACGCTTCTAGTTAATTTATTATGCAAAGTTACTATTTGAAGGGATTTATTAAAATATTGTTCCGTTAGGATGTTGTATTTTATTTTATCGTGGACCGGTAACAAAGAACAGTATGAGAACAATCCGTGAGTTAATTATTAATGAAGAAATGCAAGATTAGGAAATATTTGTGTGTGGTATTACTTAGGTAAAATATTCTAAAATTAAGTTTAACGCCCTCTAGTGTCACGTGGTCAAAAATATGAAACTATTATATTAGAATTACAGTGAAAAACAGTCTGTGTCCGCCAGTCATCGCAGTCATTGTCATTTGTATTTGGTGTTGTCGAAGAAATTTTACTTAATTTTCCCATTTTCTGTCCTACAAAATTAAGTGAAAATGAATTTCGATACGTCGACAAATAGTGGTAATGAGAAAGAAGAACGGAAGTATTACGATCGCAACAAATCTGATGACTTACAAATCTCCAGAACTGATATGAATATGTTGATAATGAATTATTTGGTAACAGGTAACGAAATAGATGATTAAATGCATTAGTTTATCACCTAGCATATTAAGAATGTCATGTGTTACTAAGTTATTAACCACAAATAAAAAACAAGATATCTTTCGCAACAAAGAAAAAAATACCACGTACGTTTTGTAAATAGAGTATACACCTGACACATTTTTATCTAAACTAGTCGTTCATTATATTAAACTGAAACAAACTATAGAAGAGACTAATATATTCACGTTGTTTGTATGTTGATATCCACACACTCGAGTCCGCTTTCTTACTCTTTCATCTCCACTTTGCGCGACCTTCAGCATCCCTCGTAGTGAGACTATCGACATGCATAGGAATATAAAAGACAATGATAGAATTTCAATATTTCAGAGGGTTTCAAAGAAGCAGCATTAAAGTTCCAGCAAGAGGCAGGTCTCCAGGAGCCTGCACTCTGCAGTTCTTTGGATGAAAGGATCATGATCCGTGAAGCTGTGCAAACTGGACGTATCCCCGATGCTATTGCTATGGTTAATGCATTGCATCCAGAACTATTAGACAATGATAGATATTTATATTTTCACTTACAGGTAATTTTGATTTTAATTATATGTCTGCGAATAGAAGACATGTTGATATTTCAAGACAACTTTTACTTCCCTTGGAAATAATTATTATATTTTACAAATCAAATATGGTATGGTTTGAGAATGATTTAGACGGGAAGATGATGACAGAAAATTCCAAGCCATTGATGAAAAGGAAAAAGATGGTCATAGCGCTGGTATAGTCAGCCCAATGTCTGAAAAGTTTTTCGCTAAAAGTTACCGTTTTCGAGAAAAAAAAATTAAACATGTTAAAAAAATTGCTTCACGAAATCTACCTGTGCCGTGCAGGGGGAACCCCCTGCGGGAACGGATTTTTTTTATTGAAAGTCATACCTCATAAGGCATAATATCATTCATTATTATTTTTAAATTGGCATCTAAAGGTCAACATCGAGACAAGTTAATCCAACTATGTCAACAAAATTTTTGCAACATTTCTTTATTTTTTGTGTACAAAAGCTAATTGACAGTTCGAATTGCTGGTTTACAATATGCGGACGCGGAAATCGCGGACACAACTCCAATGTCCTGCTTTACTGCCTATGGACTTCTGATTAAATTAAATATGATGTGGCTTTTCTCTCAAAATTCAATAATCTCTCTGGGAGACACATGCCTAATTTTTCATGGGTTACTGTTGCTAATATTTGTGCCAGTACAAGGTCACAAGTGGGATTAGATCTTAAGCCCAGGTACAATATATTACTAATTTTTTTTTGTTTGTTTTTTCCCAGCAACTGCAACTGCTAGAGCTCATTCGAGCTGGTCGGGCAGAGGAAGCTCTTGCATTCGCTAGCGCAACGCTCGCCGAAGCAGGCGCCAATGACCCTAATGCACTTACAGAATTAGAAAGATCACTTGCGTTGCTCGCTTTCCCCGACCCACATTCGTCGCCCTTTGCAGATCTTTTGTTGCCTTCACACAGTCAAAAGGTAAACTGATTTATGTATTAGCAAACTTCTGCATAATGTGTTCTCTTAATATATATATCTCCGAGCAGGGGCAGGTTCAGGGAAGGAGTCATTGGACCTTGAACGAAATCATATATATTTTTGCTTCACCTCAGAATGAAATCCTAGTTTCTCTTAGAGCATAATATATGTATTTTATATGTTGTATGACATGTACATAAAGCTATCACTAAACAGTCACAGTTAATTTTTTATTTTATTTATTTATTTATTTTCTTACAATTGCAAATACAGGTATATGGGATGTTAAGTTCATACGTTTGGGTACACTATATTTAGCCTTGCGGCGTGCAATATTATGTCAATAGAAGTTAATTAAGGAAATACAAATTTCAAATAATACAATATGTCAATGTGGGAATCAATACAAGATCAATAGTACCTACATGTCAATAAACTAATTCTACTATACGTTTCATAACATGTCAGTGTATTTGTCTACACTATATTTAGGCTTGCAGCGTGCAATATTTTGTTCTGTTAAAGGTTAAGAAATATTAAATTAGAATAATGCAATGTCAATATTGGAGTCAATACAAAATAAATAGTAACATGTCAGTAAAACGAAGTCCAATATAAGTCGACACAAAATAAACAGTGACATGTCAGCAAACTAAGTCTAATATAAGTCATATAGAATGTCAGTACACTAGACTATCACAGCTGATCACGTAGCGCATTCTCTTGATGCTCACACGTGATTTAAAGACAATAGGCTATGACGGCCTCTGTGGCGTAGCGGTAGTGCATTCGACTGCTACGACAGGGGCGCGGGTTCGATTCCCGCTCAGTACAAATATTTGTATACATGAATATGTCTCTTTGCATTGGTCTGGGTGTTTCTATGTATGTATTTACAAAAAAAAAGTATAAGTATGTTTATCCGCATTCTGGAACCCATAACACAAGCTAGTTAACTATGCTTACCTTAGGTCTTGAAAGCGCTGTGTAGAATGTCCTAGAATATTTATTTATTTGACCTTTATCCCACCTATTGGTAAGTGTAATGCCGTTGATGAAGCATGCTTGCCTGGAAACAACCCATATCATTTAGTAATACAAACGCGATAGAATTGTTAACAACTGTCTACACTCAAAAGTTTTAACATTGCAATCTAGACGTCTACTTCTGGACGTCATGATGCTGCATGGTATATGTAACAACAGATATGATTGCCTTGAAATCACCAATCAGTTGTGTTAAATAGTGCCTAGAACTGTTCATCGACGAACGGTGCGTGTGCCCCAATTGTTTTACACGGGAACTTGCAAAACTAACGCAGGGATCCGCGCACCTATTCGTCGTCTCGTTGAAACCTATAACACACATTTTAATGAAATTGACATCTTCGCATTTTCCAGCGAACAATTTAAAAGTCTTGTCATTGAGCTCTTGTCAGCTTTGTAATTAATTAAAACTACCTTATTACCTTATTTATTTTTTGAGATGGGTCCAAGAAAATTTGTTATTAATTTGTTATTAACTTATTATGATTTTCATATTTCACTTAATCTTGTGTTATTATGAGATCGTGACTACAACTTGGCTTGAGTTTCTTTCTTTTATATTGTAAACCCGTGAACAATAGTGTGGGTTATATGTTCACCAATCTGTTAAATTACCTATAATTTGTTAACTATTTTAGCATGTAACTGTTTTTTGTTCCAAATAAATAAAAAAAAAAAAAAAATTTAAAAGAGCTTGGAAATGAAGATTACATTTTTTTTATCTATTTTTGTATCCAATATTTCTCCTAGATTGCAAGTGAACTAAATGCCGCTATACTCAAGATGGAGAACCAAGAGTACACAAATCCGAAGTTGTGCAGTCTACTCCGCATGATTCTATGGTCACAGAGCGAACTTGACAAGCACAACATCAAATACTCCAAAATGACAGATCTCGCCAATGCCACCATGGAGCAGCCAAAGTAATGTGATACTGTTATTTATTATCAAATGCTTTACATGTATTTCAAGCCATTTTACTTATCTAGTATATACAATTTATTGTGAAATGTACCTTTTTCGTGCGGAAAATTTTAATTCCCTATGCATTTTAGTAAACCTCTGTGTCTAGTAGTGCTTTCGTCTGTTACGTCAGGGGGCGCGGGTTCGATTCCTGTTGAGTGCTAATATTTGTATGCATGAATATGTCCATTTACATAGGTCTGCTTGTTTTGTATATTAAAAAAAAAGTAAGATTTATCGCTTGGATAAGCATAGTTTGGGTCCTGATTGAGCTATGTTAAAATGTCCTAGCCTGTTTATTCATTCAACAATTTATGTTTATATATCTACATATCATTTTTACTCCTCAGCATTTTTAGGTAACTCAGTATGGTTAAAAGTGAATCTAAATAGTATTCTTGGTGTGCTCTTTGAAAAATTCAGTAAATTTTGATCATTATTTGGTAAAGATTTGGCAGGCAATGTTCTTTTATACATGTTTATTTCATTCAAAGCTTTACCTAACTCTTCATATTGAAACAACTATAAACCACTCTGTGAACACATTATGGTCCATTCTAGTCTAGGCAACAGCTATGGCCTACGTCTTGTGTAGAGATTGTTTCCTTGTACTCCTAAAATGCCTCCATTCCAGTTCGTCGCCAGTCAGCGCTTGCCCCATGGCCGAACGGTGGTTTGTATCAGACTGTCGATTGAAATGAACCCTTGAATGATTTTACTACTGTTACTTCTATGTCCTCTGCTAACTGAGATACACACTGAGGACGAATTTGTACCCATTCTGGTATCTCTAGCGTACTTTGAATAAGAAGTCATGGATCAAAGGAGTTTAGAATTGTTAATACAATACAGGAAATCGATTTTGCTATAATTAGAAAATTCTATCGAAATAATCTTACATATTTTATGTTTTTTAGGATATTGGACACTTTTAGACATGGACGGAGGCTGTGATGGGCAGCTTCGACTTCTGAAGATTTCGCTGAAATACACAAGAGAATCACTCTGTCAGAGACCCAACTAGTTTTCTTTTATCTATCATAAAACATTTGAACCTAAGACATCTTGTTTTTCGGGGTAGATGAAAGTGAATAACATATTTATGATTAGTAGAGGAATTAATAACTCTTACAGATTATTATTAGGACATTAATTATTAAGCAAACAATAAATGAGTAACTTTTCAGAAGCCAACTGACCATGTCAGTATTAGGCCGGCCGCTGTCTCATGCATACACGCATAGGGTCGCCTGTTTCGTGCAAATAATATGGTGCGAATTTCTTGCATTAAATAAATATGATTTGCAGGAAATAGGTACGCAGTGCGGACGCCAGTATGCGCGACACGCATGAGGCAGCAGATGGCCGTAGTAAATTTGATGATAACGATGAGTATCTTTGTATAGAATCACTTTGAAAAGGAGGCTTAAAGTAAAATAAAGTTACACAGTACACTGATGATAACTTATTTATTTTATTTTTCTAGTAAGAAACATGCAGTCTGGAAAGTACTATGTGAGGCAACTAAGAATGGAATCGCGCTTGCGACAACTTCAATCGCAGTACTGTCAACATAAAAATAAACTTGTTATCATTTCATTTCTTCGAATTTAGGAAGGATAGTTTAGTATATTTAAATTATTATCAAATAATAACACCGCCACACTATTTGTGTTCCGTAAATGTCCTGAAGATATCGCATTCGGCAGTAAAGTAGGTAGAAAATGCAAGTACATTGTACTTGCATTTTCTATGTACATGTTCCTCATTGTAATAAAATATGTAAATGTAACATTTCATACATTCGTTTTAAAATGAAATAATATGAACCTGTACATAATATACTTTGCCTTTGCATACCCTACTCAAGGGTCTTGGAGTTGACATACAAAGCAAAATGGCGTCTTGACATTCCTATTCTTAGTTGAATCATAGTTTCAATACATTAGTACCTACATACCTATTATTAATATGCAGATTGTCGTGTTGTGTAGCAATGATAAAAGTTTATGAAAATTACGCCAGGAATTACCTATCAAAAACCCTTTATTCCGCCCTGTGCCACTGCTATTGTAAGTAAAAATATATTTTATAGCCTTGGTACATAGGCTTTCAACTTGCTAGTATTAGTTTAATCCTTGGCAAGAATCGGAGTAATAACAACAAGTAAAAGGAAATCTCTGTAAATTTAAGTATTTTATATGTAATATTTAGAAATAAAAATAAAGATTTCAGAAATAAAATTGTATTGTATTCCTATCTTATAAAACAACTGCTTATCCCAAAATTGTTTCCTATATTATGCCCTACTGATAAAGTGACTGCAGTATCTCATAATTTTATTTAACTGTACAGTCAATGACGTAATTACGCTACCAGTTGATTATTTCGTGAATTAGAAAAAAATATAATATAGCATTTATTTAAAATGCTATATTATATTTTTTTTAAAAGAACACTTATTTTTAAAAGAATTTACCTTAATTGAAATTGAAAGATTATCTTAGGAACTTAGTTGAATTTAAACTTTGTGTCTTTGTTCAGAACATAATTTTTGACACCATTATTACATATTGCATACCATTGTGCTCAGCACAGTAATGAGGAGCTCTGAAAATAAAAGTGGATTTGCAAATAGCCTGTTTGCAATTTTAAGACTGGATTACACTAACGATGGTTGATGTACTCTATGTCCAGAAGTGGACTAGAATAGGTTGATGATGATGATGATGATGATGACTCTGTGAATATCATTAAGTAAAATGTGAGAACCCAGATTAGATGGATGAATTGTCACTGGTGAAATCCAGCATATGAATGACTATTAACAACTTAAAATGTAATAGGCTATACATACATGGTTTAGTGGCTTTCATTCACCAGGGCCTCCATTGTTGCATATAGTATTATGGCTTTTTTTTGACTTCTATGTATAACATAACCAACAATCTGTATAATTCAGGGAATACCTGGGGCATCCAGGAATTGTATGAAATATTATGAATATTATTGTTATTACATACTTTACCTAGGTGAAATGAATAGATCTTGGTCGAGCGAATCGAGTTCGTGGACATCGCGCGCCCCGACACGGATAGATATAGGATAGAAGGGTTTGTGTTAGGTTACTTGTGATAATTCAAGAAGAATTAGGACGGAGATGACAGAACGGAATTATTCATAAGATCCTGTAAAGATTATGCAATGAACTCAATACACGCTGCGCGTGTCCTCCCACCCTCGTCGCACGCAGTCTCTGCCTCACCCCCAGATTTATTCTAAACAGCTAATATACATAGAAGTCATTGGATTTAATAATCATTTTCACCTTGACTGTACAAATATACATTAGCCTACATTCCATTCCACAATCACTCCAACGTTAATTTACATTAATAATATTCGAACTGATTGAGTGAATGTCACCAGCCAAGCACGTAGTCTAACGCCTTCGAGATAAGGCCGCTGGACCTCTGTGGCACTGGCGCGTTAGGAATGGGCGTTGGGCACAACGATCGGGCGCCTACATGTCTGAAAAAAATAATAATGAAAAAGCTTGAAAGTGGGGCTCGGATAGTTAAGTACTATGTCAAGACAGCCTTAAATGTTGGCTACCTAGGTAGCCAACATTTAAATTCGTTTAAAATACACACTATTACTGCAGGACTCAATATATCCAATTGACAATAAAAATAACAAGGTGTGGCTCTACCAAGATCTTCGGGCCCCAAGCCAACCTCACCTGCAAGCTTGGACATCAGCTGATTAATGGACGAGGGTCTGTTGCACGCTTTCCTATCGGGGGTGTGAGGTCAGAAGGCAGTAAGCCGTATAAGCCAAGGCAGGAGGAGGAGAAGGAGTAAGCGGAAGTGCAAGCCTCAGAGGCAACCGGGAACCACTCTTAAGATGATAGATGTTGACAATGTATACTACAGTGAGTGCGGAGTGCTTGGAAACCTACATGAAAAGCATCAAACGGTAAAGTTGAGACTGCGAGTCTTGAACAAGGTGAGACGGGTGGTTGTAAGTTCAGACTTAATATTAACTTAAGACATTATATATCTTCTTCAATGACTTCTAATTCACACCGTACTGTAGGACAGTATGAGAAGTGGTTGAAATTGAAGTATAAACATTTCAATCCATGCAACAAATAAATATTCAAGCTTCAATACACACACTAACGGCTAGGCCACATGGCGCGGTGCCGCAACGGTTTCCTACATATACAAATGTATGGTATGCCACACGGCGCGCCCGGCGCCGCTACGGCGCCGCACCGCAGGCGCACCGGACTTGGGAACGAGGCAGACGAGGCGGGGAGGGGTGCAAGCAGTACGGTGCCGCAGTAGCACTTCTCCGTTGTTTGGACGGCATAGGGAAGAGTGCAGGCTCGTTGATTCTATATGCCGCAGCGGCGCCGTAAGAACATTGCGACGCCGCGCTGCTCGTGTGGCCGCCAGTGCGGTGCAGAGTAATGCGGTGCGGTGCGGTGCCGCACCGTGTGGCTCGGCCGTATGTAAGCAAATGTGAATAAGCATGGTTTATCTTGCCATAATATCAACATTCAAGATAACAATACAATGCTTACCTCTCGGGCGAAGTTATGCCAGGGCTAGTGACGCCAATTCTAGGTGGCTCCTTACACTCTACTACTCCAACCATCACACCAGGCAAAACCTGTCTTCCACTCAATGCCAAAGCTCGTTCTTTTTCTGCTCTTGTTGCATACCTAACATGTGCCCAGTTGCCTTGAGTTGGATATTGTTTATCTGGAACAGTGTAAAATAATCAAATAATTTGTCTTCCAACATTGGTATGGATATTTTTCACACTTTCATTAGCCTCACTATCATCATCAACATCCCAGTCTTAATTTCGGTTGCATCCAAAGTTTGCACTTTAGAGCCTAGCGTCCGCTTTTCAGCTTTTGCTCTGGGTTTCCTGAGTCCTGTCACTATCTAACTGATTAAAATGGTTAAAAAATTACTTTAATGTTAAACACTCAAAGAACACACTTGTTACCAAACATAATATAAGGGGCTGTTTAAAAACAAAAAAACTATGTATCCATTCAAGGGGTTTAAGCTGTTGGGGAGTTTAGGTGAAAGCCTATACTTTATCCAAAATACTGGCATGATGAAGATGCAGGAAACCTTTCATACAATACAACCAAAACTGCCAGCAACATTTTCAAACAGTGAACTAGGAGCTTACCTAAAATAGCACCACAGTTGCTGAATCTGGCCAGAACAGTGTTGGCTACATTCGGTGGAAATCCAAAAACTGTAACCCAATATTCGTCTTGCTCCTGACACCCATCTTGCCAAGGTGTGTGCATAAATTGATTATTCACTGACCCATTAACATTACTATAGCCATGTTGTACCATGGAGTTGTTGTAGAAGCTGTCTTGAAACAAAGATTTGTTTATAGATGGTTCATTGCTTTTTATAGTATCAAATAAATCTTCTATCGGGGGGCCATTCGGTTTGCTTGAATAAGAAATGTTTGGTGATGCAGGAATGTTGTTAAACATATGTGGGGATGTTGGAATGTTGGGGTACATGTTCTGATGGTTGTACAGAGCCTGCTGATGTATGGACATGTTCTGACGATATGCCTTCTGATCTGGGGTTGATGTTTGTGTAGGACTAGTTGGAGAACCTGTAATAAAATAATACCATCAATCATAATAACATCATCATCATGATAGTTTGCCACACTTATGAACATCTGCATGCAAATTCTGTTATATACTATTAAGACTAGAATTACACTTACCGAAAGCGAGGCTTCGGCCTTTTGTAGGTGATAAACTATTAGTGCGAGGAGTCGTAGGAGGATTTATTTCACCTAACAAAAAAGGCGGCAAGTATCCGACATTTGGGCTATTAGAAGGTGAGTGAGTAGGACTACCTAACGTCATTGGTTCCATTTTATTTATACTTCAAAAAGATAATATTTTAATTTGATTCGTATTTCCTTTTTCAAATAGGCTGGGTGACACGCTTTTTGCCGTTGACAGCAAATGCAAAATCAAAATTGACATTTACATATTCAGAAATGTCAAACGAGAAATTTATCGTTCTCAATCTCGATCAGAGAGCGTTAAACATTTTGATGATATTCTCGGTCACAATGTCACTTTGATGTAAATGAGTTTATTGAGCAACCTAATTTAATTTCGCTGTAATTGGCAACATTGACTAGATATTGTCAAAATAATTCAGTCAAACAAACGAACATGGATTCTCTGGCTGCAAAGCCTGAGAAATTTAAAGAGTTTACCAGAAATGAGTACGAGACAACCAATTCAAATACTCCTAAAAACATGTCACTTAACAGAAGTAATGTTATTCATAAGTTATTCAATAGAGAGGTAAGTTAAAAATACAAAATAACACAAGTACAAAAGCTTGATCATGGGCTTAGTTTTATTTTTTTGTCCTATTAGTTAATTTATTAATATGGCTATGCAAGCGTATTAATCTTTCGGGAGATAATTTTCTATTTTCGGTGTTGAGAGAAAGGACACATGTTTTGATTGCTTGTTAATTATGATATGAAAACAAATTATCATTTCGTAATTACAAACTCGAGATTTAATCGATCAGGACATAGTTGATGGTTGTCCTTGTTTGGGATGTAAACAGAAAGTCTTAGCTTTGAAGCCCGAATAATTTAGCAAGCTCGGCTCAATAACATCTACATATGACTTTAATATTAATCTTGTATTCGAAATTTCGATTTTATAGACTCAAAATCAATAATTCCTCTACAAAATATATGTAAAAAGCATTCTTATTAGAGCTAATTAGGTTCACTTATAGATAAATAAATAACTTGTTATTTCAAAATGTGCACTCTTGACTGCAAAATCTTTGAAACTTGTAACCTAATAGACAGCATATTCAGAAACTTTTTAAATAATGATAATATTAATGAGCATTGGTCTGAATACTGTGTACTATTCTGCTGAATATCATATCATGAATAAGTAACACTCATATTCCTCAAATATGTCATCATCGTAACTGCTGTGTCCCAATTGCATTCGGAACCCTTACCTCAGAGCCCGGTGTCTGCCTTCTGGCTTATCCTCCATTCACATGGTCTATGGAGGCTAGGGATGCCCAAGACCATGCGAAATGGAAGTATATTTATTTATTAAGACTTCATGCACATAATGTACACAGATGGACTTAATGCCACAGGCATTCTCTACCAGTCAACCTTATAGGTGATGCAGAGAATAAAAAAGTAGGTGCATTAATGAAAGTAAAATTATTGAATTATATATATCAAATGAACCATAAAGTAGGTATACATTCCTACATATTACTAATATATGCAAACATAAATATACATACATAAATATATACAAAAAAAAATACATACATGTAAAACCATACAAATATATTCATCAAATATGTGAATATTTTAATTAAACATTGTTACTTGTACAATTACGTATAAAAAGTGTTGAAGTGGGAGTACTAAACATGTTTTTCTTTCTGCCCCCATCTTACAAGATTTAAGACTATATAAAAGTATTTCTTTTACTATTGAGTAACTATTTTGGTTTAAGATATTTGGTTGTACATCAAGAAAAAGCAACGATAGAGGCCGCAAATTCTTTGACCGCATCCCACCTCGGCTGCGCTTCTGTCTCATGGACATTGTGCCAATACCTTATCTCAGGGAGCATGTGTTCATGGGCTTCTCGCAGTGTGGGCAGTTCCTGCTTAGTTTCACATATAGCAATAATACCCAAGTGTATTTTAGGGAGAGTTCTAAATTCACGTAAGTATATTTTATTTTTTCCGAGCTGTGCGTGACATGTGATTAAATAAAATAAATTTCAATCCCGTTCTTGCAACCCAAAATAACCTATTCCCAGTATAAAATCTAGCCCATGAGCAATCCCAGACTATAATCTATCTCGGTCCCAAATTTCATCTATATCCATTTAGTTGTTTTTGTGGGGAAGAGTAACAAACACCCATCCATCCATTTCATAAACTTATACATTTATACATCTGTGACATACTAGGATACATACAATTATATGAAAGATTGAGTATTTAGAAAATAGACCTGTATAATTGGAGGTCTAACATATACTTGTACACACACACATGTATGAAATTTTGAAGCTAACTTTTTCTATAACTTTAAGTCGGGAAAGTCAACATCCAGTATGGGACTTGAACCGGCAACCACCTCCTTTCTAAGGGGAATACTCTGCCCAACTGTGTTAAAGCGCGATCGCCGTGCAGAACGAACTTCGTACATTGAACATGCACTTGTAACTAATAACCAACTTCCAAAAAAGGAAGAGTTTGAAGTACAGATTGCAATTTTTATGACCATCTAGGGTCAAACTCGTCGTTTTGTGTTGCATTATTTCAAATTGAATAATAATACTATATATAGAACAAACAAAAAAACACATATAAACAAGAACATAACATAATTATAAGAGCGTTATTTGCGCAACTTGAATACATTAAGACGATCCCTTAAAATGGCGGTCGTAGGCTCTGTGCGATTGGAAGCAAAATATTTACGCGAGATTGACAGAGATAGATATAGCATGGCACATTCATGCGTGACACTCCCATGTTTCGTGTGGGATGAGGGGCGTAAGGCAAGGGGGTGGTGAACCTTCGCGCGGGACGTGGGATGAGAGTGTCACGTATGAATTTGCCAAGTTATAATAATTAGGTTAATGTACGAATTTCTGCTTCGCGACCGTGCTGCACCTGAACACTTCCTGGACCGCCGAAAGATGTATGTATAGCAGAATTTCGTCTTTAGAGGCCGTGTTCAGGTAGCTCATAGTATTCTCCCTAGAAGGAGACTGGTCGCAAGTTCCAGTCCGCTCTTGGATGTTAAGTTAATTTAGATTAACTGGCTATTGTCTGTGCGAATGTTTATATTCTTCTGTTAGTACCTATATCACTTTATAACTATAACACATTGTGATGTGTGAAGATAAGAAAAAAAATACTATCACACAGTTTTTATAATGTCTACCAGCTGCTACCCGCGGCCGATTCCGTTCCTGCGACACACATGAATTCCCGTAAGTAGCCTATGTGCTATTCGAGACTACCACTTTGTCAAAGTTCATCCAGATCTATTCAGCCGTTCTTGCGTGATTGTGGAACAAACATGTATACAAATTTAGTATTTATTAGTAGTAAGATAAAGTTTAAATAAAGTGTAGGTACTAACTATTGCCCGTGAGACCCACGTGGACTAATGATCCAGGTCCAGCGATACCATAGAAATATTTTTGCCGGGATCGAAAGTAAGTACCTACGCGCTATGCAATCAATCAATTATTAGCCAGTTGCATACTGCAACATAGGCCTCTAGGACTCGTTTGCTCCACCCGCCATCGGTCCTTCGGCAGATATGGCCAGCTCATTATCACTTGAACTTGCTTATTCTGCGAGCTATGCCGTTAACTTTAGTTTTTTGTCGGATGACCTCATTACGAATTGTATCCTTCAAAGAAACCCCAGATATAATTCGCTCCACATAGCCCGCTGTGCGACTTTTAGTTCGCGGACTAGTATCCACTTTTCGACATCGAAGTCATAACAGGTAGGACGCACTAGGTTTTACATTTTTATCCGTAGACCTCGGTTATGCTATTGAGAACTACAATCTAACTGTGTGTCCAATTTCATCCAGACACGCTTAGTGTTGCTTACATATTTTCTGTTAAAACGTGGTTATAATGAAATAAAAAAATACAAACCAAAAATTAGAAAAATATTTCTATCTTTTTAATAATCACTGTAAATACATGAAAAATTATAGAAAGATTTAGTTTAATACATAGCTTCAGTCAGTATTATCAAAATAATTTGAAATAGTTTTTAGAATTAGTTTTTAAATAAAAAAAATTTTGTTACTTCCGCACTTGACCAAAAACGTAATCTTTGATATTTAAAAAAAAATCCAGAAGTCGTATCGACGCAGGAGCTTTACTTTGTTACTTGTGTACTTTAAAATATAGTGCAGTCCGAAGACTACTGATATATGCATCCTTTTGCAGACTCCACTTCTTATCATGGGTACCTGGTCGTATAGTGCGGCCCGTGCACAGCGTGCCGTTGTTCGGGGACGACTGCGTCGACAGTAAGGTCACAATATCCATGGCACAATGGAAGCACAATCCTGGCGTGCTAGTGGTGTATGGCATTGCGTAAGTGCTCATCGAGTTTACTTTCATTTTGATTTTCGCTTCTTGTGAAGGGAAATACATTGATGCGTGGTTTCTGTTGGACTAGAATACGAGGGCCCGATTTTTTTTTTTATTCCACTAAGGTGGCAGACAAGCACACGGCCCGATGGGAAGCGGTTACCGCGGCCTATGGACGTGTGCACCACCAGTGGCGTCACACTCGCGCTGCCGACCCTGTAAAGGAAAGGGGATGGGAAAGGAGTTTGGGAAGGGATGGGAACGGAGTTTGGGAGGGGATGGGAAAGGAGTTTGGGAGGGGATGGGAAAGTACTTTGGGCTCCGGCACTCTCACTCACCAAACGGAACGCAACAGTTCAAATACTGTTACTTGGCGTCGATATTCTGTGAGAGGGTGGTGCTTCCCCGGTCGAGTCGGCCCATTCATGCAACGGCCAAAATGACTGTTGCTTGACTCTACCACTCTAAAATCTCTGGTCGTGAATGTCCAACAAGGTGACTTTGACTATACAATCTGTACATTTATTTCTATTATTTAACAAGCTTGGACCCGCGGTTTCGCCGTGGCATACATGCCCGTAATTAATTAGTTTTACAATTTGCCTGATTTGTTGACATTTAAGATTACTGCTCCGCTCTCCCGCGTAGTGGCTTGATGATATCTAGGCTATAAACTTTTCTCGAGAAATGGGCAGTTCAATATAAAATGAATTTTTCAATTCCAAGCAGTAGTTCCTGAGATTAGCGCGTTCAACCAAACAAACTAACCCTTGAGGTTCATAATGTTAGTATAGAAATGTATTTTTTTTTCGTGCGGAAATCCCTTCGGATACCTCCCCGCCGGCCAGCGGGGGCGGTTATGTCGGGCTTGAACCGACTAAAACCGCACGCCGTCTCGGGTCTACAGACGCCGGGGTGTAAGATTGCCCATAGAGCATATACCTCGCACCCGGACAGAGTAATTGTACCTAATTGAGGTCTTGCGTTCATTCAATTACAGGTTGTATAGGTATGTATTCAGATTGTCAGTCATTTATTGAACGTCATTTTGCTATTCAGTATCGCTTATCTAGGACTATCGCGTCTATTTATACAGCTGCACGGTGTTTTAGGAGAGCCATTTTTCGGACATCGCATTTTTCTTGCAAAACCCTATAGATATGATCATTATAATGCAAGATATCGTATCCCCATTTCGCTAACACTTCTAGTTTTCGAGAAAAAAAATCTTGAAAATGGTCATTTTTTCATCCGGATATTATTACAAAATAATATTACTTATAAACTAATCATGATACTTATTAACCATGTTCAGTTCATTGAAAGCACACCCGATAAGGCCCCTTTGGGCATTAAAATAAAAGTCGTAGCTTTGTTAGATACAGATTTATACGCTTTTTATGATTTTTAGTTTTTTTCACTTTTCTCGAAAACTCCACCGTTTTGGGAAAAGTTATTTATACTAAAAATATTCTAATTATATTACCAGCCCACCGCGTAAATTTCATGTCCCAATTCCATGGAATCTAGAAGATATGTCAAATTAATTATTTTTGCTAGGGTTGCCACTTTTCTAACCGGATGTAATGTTACTGTAAGTATGTATTATTTTGAAAGGTTATGTAATTAAAACGAACAGAATAATGTACGCTATCTGTTGAAGGCTCCTATCGAGTGGCGTAGTTACTATGTTTCTATGGGCGCTTGATTTGCTTGTTACTATTTTTGTATGACATTTAGTCATATATGCCAAATGTATTGCAAAACAAGTTTACATGGTATACTAATGATATTTAATTATTAGTTTAGGCACGTATATTATTAATCCCTAACTATAAGATACATACAGTATACCATCACGCCTTTACACCCGAGATAAAGGTGGAGAAGGTAAAGGTGAATAAATACCCACATTTCAGGTACTCCCAGCTTATGTTATTAGTATTGCACTTTTACGGACTAAAAATACACATAGATAATATTCATAAAAAAGCATATAACTTCGATATTTTTTCCTTTTTACGTGTCTGTAATAATAAAACAACTGGTTTCTGGGATATGTACGTTAAAAGAACTAACAGTTACGTATTGTTTTTAGTAAAGTGAAATCAGATCCGGATATAAACTTTTATCTCAACGAGTGACGACCCTATTGATGAAAAATCCGGATGAATCTTTAAAAAACTGCAGCTCCGAGATTCCATGGCTTTGGTATGTGAAATTCATATGGTGTGTAGAAGAAGCAAAGAGCATTACTTCAATGCAGATAACTGATCCCAAAACGATGGAATTTTTGAGAAAAATAAGGAAAACTGAAATCCTAAAACTTTGTATATATCCGGAACTGATAATGTTACGTTGTTCAAATTAATTTTAAAATATGCAGTATCAAATTCTCTATAAATGCTTCTAACATCATTATTACGAATTGTACTTTGGCTTGAATTTATTTTTTTCTAAATTTCGAGTAAAAAATACTAAGAACTTTGGAATTTTTTTTTGCAAAAACTAAACATGCGGTCTAAACGGGGATTAGAAATCTATCATTTAAATGCTTATTTAATTCAGATTATTTAATAAAAACGTGACGTCCGAAAAATGGCTCCCCTAAAACACCGTGAGCTGCTTAATCTAAACTGTATATTACTATAATATAATATATTATTATAATAAAATAAAGCGGAATTATATAATAACTATAGGGATCGAAGTATGTCACGGATGAAGCCGCGAGAGACAGCTAGTAATTTATTAGGGTTCCGTTGCCAAATGGCAAAAAACGGAACCCTTATAGATGCGTCATGTCTGTCCTGAATAGTTCGCGCAAGAGACACTTCCAAAGTGGTAAAATGTGTAACTTTTAAATAAGAGAACTATATAATCAAAAAATATATATGATGTACATTACCATGTAAACTTCCACCGAAAATTGGTTTGAACGAGATCTAGTAAGTAGATTTTCTTAATACGTCATAAATCGTAATCCGCAATACCGCGTATACCTTTAATTAAATCAACTCAAATATAAAAAAATTACTTGCTGCTACGGCACCCTTCATGGGCGAGTCCGACTCGCACTTGGCCGGTGTTTATTATTTAAACACCGACCAGCTATCAATTCGTTCTAACTTTAATAACATAATCATATGTTTCACAGAGATTCCTGCTCGGAACGGTCCTACCTCAGTGTTATCGGAGTACCTCGTTTAGGATGTAAGAAATGCGCCACTTATTCTAGGGATGAAGGTAAGTAGCTACTCAGCAATGCGCTTGTATGTATATCCTTACTAATATTATAAATGTGAAAGTAACTCTGTCTGTCTGTCTGTTACGCTTTCACGCTTAAACCACTGAACCGATTTTGCTGAAATTTGGTACAGGGGTAGATTAGACCTTGGGAAAGGACATAGGCTATGTTTTGTCACGATAACCGACATCTACGCGGGTGGAGCCGCGGGCAAAAGCTAGTACGTCATAAATTGTAAAACGCAATTTACATTTCATTCAATCAACTCAAATGTAAAATTTAAAAAAAGCATTATTATGTTACTCCTACGGAACCCTTCATGGGCGAGTCCGACTCGCACTTTTTTTTTAATACATAGAGTGATTGAAGAGGAAGGTTTATATGTATGTATAATAACATCTAGGTTTAAATAGGCCTTAATGCTTCTTTAAATACAGAAAATACACACACACCTTTCGCCTTCTGATACACAATACAATGTGGGCAACATACCTAATACTGGTCCGCATAATAACGACTCTACTGATTCTTAGCAAATCCAAGTTCATTTTATAAACCTTTGTATACCCGCATTACCCGCGCCTTAGTCTGTCAGACCGACGGGATACATACCTACGGAGTTTCGAAAGCCGTCCTTGCGACGCACGCTGCCGCCAAATATTTTTCTACTACATTTTCACTGCCTCTGTCTCATACGCTCGAATATAGTCACGTTATCGAAATCCAACTTTCCGGACTAGTGGTTCCGGTGCTTCGGCGGCCGCTGCCGAGGCACGCTCGCTTCGCTCGCTCGTTTCGCGCTCTGTTGGGCTCACAGTTCTAACCTAACCTAACCTAACCCAGAAGCGCCGGAATCACTAGTCCGGAAAGTTGGATTTCGATAACGTGACTATATTCGAGCGTATGAGACAGTGAAAATGTTTTCGAAATAGCGTCTTCCGCGACTATTTCATTCGAGTCCATGAGCTTTCGAATCTGTGAGGCAGTGGAAAAATAATTCGCAGCAGCGTGCGTCGCAAGGACGGCATTCGAAACTACATACGATTACGCAGACCGCCAATATTTGCCTTGTTTTATTTTTAATGGGAAATGCTGGCGTATCGTGCTGGTCAATCAACCAACAGGTAGACTGAAAGTATGAACGCGGCTTTTGTTAGCCCACATAAACATGTTTTAACTAGCTGTTACCCGCGGCTCCGCCCGCGTGGAATTCTGATCCCGCTCCCGCTACCCATGGGAACCTATTCCCGGGATGAAAAAGAGCCTATGTGTTATTCCGGACTACAGTCTATCCCTGTACCAAATTTCAGCCAGATCCGTTCAGCCGTTTTTGCGTGAAAGAGCAACAAACATACATACATACATAACATACATATATACTTACTTACAAACTTTCGCGTTTATAATATTAGTAGGATCATACCATCATACATTACATATGTGTAACTCTAGCGGTTTTGGCAGCGCACGCGAGAATAGCTCGCAGATGGTTGTCTAATGTTTACCCGAAGATTATATACCATAATCATCATATTCCCGAATTTCATTTGCCCGAATGTTATGTTTGCCCTAAAAGACATATGACATACTTTTAATTGCCCGAAACTTAGATACCATAAGATACGAGTGCCATACGAATTGTTTTTCATATTTTTAATTGCCATACTAATTATTAGACATAATATTTAAACTCCATAATGATTATTAGACATAGTATTTAAATGCCATAATAATTATTAGACAAATATTTAAACGCCAACCTAACCTAACCAAACTACTTCTGGGTTGTTTATAAAAAAATAACCACAAACGTGATAGCGGGGTCGATTCGCTCGCTTCGCTCACTCAAACGACCCCGCCATCCCCTTCTAACCTAACCTATCCGAGTCGGGGTGCCCTAAAGTCCCGATTGCATCCAGTTTCTCCTGATATAACAACCGTTACACACCCAATGTCGATGGCAAATAATGTTATGGCATATGATAATTTATGGCATGTGATAATTATGGCATGTGATAATTAGAGCTTACAATGATTATGACAAATGATGTTATGGTAAGTGACTTTATAGGAAACAAAGCTTCTAGCACGTGACTAATATAGCAAATAAGATTAGGGCAAATGAATAATATGTCATAAGATATTATGGCTGTTGACTATTATGGCAAATGATATTAGGGCAGATAAAATTCGGGCAAACGGCGGTATACCCTCGCAGATGGTTGATTTTTTCCTACTTGCTTCACACTTATCCTCATATTTTGGACAATTCACACAATATCTTTATAAATTGTAGCCTATGTGTTATTCTGATGTATAAGCTATATTATTGTAAAGTTTCATTAAAACCCATTCAGTAGTTTTTACGTGAAACAGTAACAAACATCCATCCATCCATACTTAGAAACTTTCGCGTTTATAATATTAGTAGGATTGTAAGTTATATCCATTTAGTATTTGTTTTTTTTTCCATAAATATACAATTTCCTTTCATATTAGACATGGATTCAAGGCACCATTATGACCTTGAATGCGTCTGGCGCTAGTACTAGCTACGTATAAATTATATTGTATGATATTCTATGGTCCATCTCCTTTTTTAATTTTATTACATTTTTTGCATTTCAAACTAGCTTTAGTGTAAAGGACAATTAAACACTTACAACATTGCTAGGCACTTATATTTAAAACTAACACAATACACCAAAGAAATCACACATATCTTAATTTTTCAGATGATTTGAATTGGGGCAAAAGATGTCTCGAGCACAATTTTGCAATACACACAAAGTTCTTCTGTACATCTGATTCTAGTATGTATGAACCGGTGGTCCAGCTAGCTTACTCAAATCAAATCATAATATACACAGACTTCATACACATACTCGATATAGACTTCGTGAAACCAGATCCTGAAAGAACTGACGTCACAGAAGACACCAAATATAATTTAGATAGAGAGGAAACAAACTCAATGGACACGAATCCCAGTACCCCCGCCTCAGATGTCTCAGCAGCTTTTCAATCTCCGAAATACCAAAACAACGTGGTCCAGAACATACTAGCAGATTTCTCAGATTTAGAAATGGAACCATACCAAATGTCCAAGCCAATACGAGTACCTGACGTTATGGGACAAGAGTTATGTATCCAAGCATCCTCTATTTCTCATAATTTAGTCGAAGAGTGGGAAGGCCCTTCACCTTCTATCAGAACTTTAATAAGTCCACCGTTGAGATCCCCAAGACGACGGCCTGCTGAAAGCATGTCACGGTTCAATGAAACTCATAGAATAATAGCAGAAAAAGCTTACGAATTTGTTGAAGAGACAGAAACTAAATGTGAGAAGCTCAGTATGTTCAGGAAACGAAGGTTAGCCGACAAGAAGTACGAATTCTCAGAAGACAACAACGAAAACATAGTTCCTTTCAGAGTGTTGAGGAGCAATAGGAAATACTTCATAGGATCAACAAGTAAAAGTCAGTTGAAACGTCCGAAGTCTCCTCCAGTAGAAAGTGTAGTACTAAGAGCTCATAACCAGATTAGCAGACCTCCTTCACCTACAAGTAGTTCAGATTTAAAGAGTAATGGACTTTCAGGGTTAGAATCGGATCACAATAGCGAATCAGAGTACAGAGTAATGGAAATGTTGGACGATGGCTCTCTAAAAACTGTGTCTGTGCATGATAACACGTCAAAGACATTATCAGACTGTCCAGTGAATGCTCAGGATCCTTACTTAGTACATTCGGAGAACTCAAAGTGTAGCAAATTCTTTACGAGATACTTCGTTGAAAGTGACGATGAGATTACATCAATCATCACGGATTCAGAAGGTTAGTCATATTGAGATTGGTATCTATTTTGAAGGACTAAAAGTACACTGGACTTTGTCCTTTTTTTGCGCAGGCCTTTTAGGAGACTTCAACCAGTTGACCAATCGTGGCTTCCCATAATGTTTTTCCAATTTAAATTGACAAATTAAATTACTAATAAATTTTTACAGCTATCATATGTTTATACAGCCAAATGTGTACTCACGTAGGTACCTACTTGCGATAAAGATCGTTTATTTATATCACGTGCGCGTGCGCCGCTGCGACAGTGGCCGGTTATGCGCGAGATTTTATTATCGACTAATTGTTTGTAAACATTGGATGTCGTTACCGTACTCGTTTGTTAAGTCTTGTAGATTGAACTTATGACTGTATTTTTAAAGAGGTAGGTAGAGAGTGTATCCCCACTAAGATCTTTGGGACCAAGCCAACCTCACCAGCTGATTGACGGATGAGGCTTCGGCGCAGTCTTTGCTCGGGATTTTGGGGTCAGACGGCAGTCACTCTCGTAAAAGCCAACCAAACCAAATCATGAAAAGGAGGAGTAGGAGAGCAGACTCCGGGCTCCTAACTGCAAGCTTTGAATGCCACCGGGATTGGTGTTCGGATGAGACTTATTGGAGAGTTTTTATTAGGGGAAAGGTGTATGAATAATTGTGCAAAGTATGGATAAGTGTGGAGGCAGCAAAAGATGTATGGAATATGTCTAGCGAAAGTTGGCAATGAGATTGTGTAGTTTGTGGGCAGTGGCGCGGGCACCTGTGACCTGTGTAGAGCGGGGATGTGATGTGTGTCCTGTCGTGCGGCAGACGACTGCATGTCGGGCTACCACGTGGCGCTGCCGCTGGCGGCGCACGGCGCGGGCTACGGCGCGCTGCAGGGCGTGAGCGCGGCGGCGTGGGAGCGCCTCGGCGGCGCCGCGCCGCCGCTCACGCTGCGCGCGCACCAGCGCTCGCTCGACACCGAGCTGCTGTGCAACGAGGTGTGCGGCCGCCTCTGCAAGCTCAGCGGCAAGAAGTTCATCTACTGCTTCGACTGGGGCTGCCACGTCATCGACGTCTGCCACTCTAGCGGCTGCCTCTCGGGGGTCAGTACTGACAGCCTTATTTATAAACTATCTCAATAGGTGTCTAGACAAAATATCGACTAATTCCCCGATCTCTTCTTTTTCATCTACCAGAACACGCTATATTATGTTATATGTAACGAATGTCCACCAGCTGTGCGCCATGTGGATGTGGGCGAGTGAGGAGGGCGGCGCGGCGACCGAGTGCGAGGCCTGCCGCGGCGCCAGCGCCGGCTGCCTTCTGCATCGCCTGCAGTACGCCGCAGAGGTAAGCTTGCTCTTGCACATACGCGCGCACAACTCCGTATATTATACATACTCGCGCACAACCCCGCATATTATACATACTAGCGCACAACCCCGCATATTATACAGACTCGCGCATATCTCTCATATTATACATACTCGCGCACAACCCCGCATATTATACATACTAGCGCACAACCCCGCATATTGTACAGACTCGCGCATATCTCTCATATTATACATACTCGCGCACAACCCCGCATATTATACATACTAGCGCACAACCCCGCATATTATACAGACTCGCGCATATCTCTCATATTATACATACTCGCGCACTACCCCGCATATTATACATACTAGCGCACAACCCCGCATATTATACAGACTCGCGCATATCTCTCATATTATACATACTCGCGCACAACCCCGCATATTATACATACTAGCGCACAACCCCGCATATTATACATACTAGCGCACAACCCCGCATATTATACATACTCGCGCACAATCTCTCATATTATACATACTAGCGTACAACCCCGCATATTATACATACTAGCGCACAACCCCGCATATTATACATACTAGCGCACATCTTTCATATTATACATACTTGCGCACAACCCCGCATATTATACATACTCGTACACAACCCTGCATATTATACATATTCGCGCACTCATATTTATATATGATGAAGACGAGTATGATGAAAATGACCTAAAGTGAAAATAAATAATTATGTAATGGAATTTGATATCTATTAATTTTCGAACTTGACTACCTACAAAGCCTTCAAATCGTGTCTCTTTGAAATCTTTGAGAAACGTGTCTTATATTTTCTAAATTTAAAATATTATATTTGAAGAAAACAAAATATTCTTAAACTGTTATCACTGTCACGGGTATCGCATCATGCCGTCATTATCTTTATAAATAGTTGGTAAGGTTGGAATTAAATGATAATATTATCTACTGATTACTATCTTAACTTCTGCTATTGATCTAGAATATTTTGGTCTACTATAAACTCTAGCAACTTAAGGCATTAAAGCTAAGAAAGAAAAAAGAACACGGGTGCTCGATCTCAATATTCGCATCTTCGCTACTTGAGTCTTTCACCCGTCATTCTATTATTAACAAAATAGGTTGAGGCATCTCTTTCCCAAAAATAGTGTGAAGTGTGCAGATAGAGTGCGGTTTAATCACCTCTTTATGTTGACTTCACGAATGGCAGAATGATTTAAGTGGCCACTTATCCACTTGCAACATGTAGCACTTAAATCTATTTGTGTGATTGACAAATGTATAGTCGCCCTCAAAAGTTGTTGAATAGTAACAAAGGAATTCGGGTCTGAGATATCTGACAATCCAGACCATGGCCATTCTAGAACGACACTCGGTCATAAATTTCGACTTGAGACTAGTTCTAAGTACAGATTGTATTCTAGAAATAAACTTGAGTGGAGATTTTATGAACGCTCGGGGGCCCAATTCAGAAACGCTACGTTTTCAAAACGCATGATTTCAATTCGATTACAAAAAGAACTGTAATTTATATTTTAATATTCAGTATGATATGTCAAAACAAAACCTATCTTCACTTTAGTGAGGTTATTAAATATTTAGAACCACTCATAGTTGATCTCGTTTTCACTTAGATTTTGAGATTTTAATGTTCGTTAGTTTTGAAATCATACGTTTAAAAAACGTAATGTTACTGAATCGAGCCCCAGGAGTTTTAAGTTCATAAAATCTACACTTAAGTTTAGTTCTAGAATACAATCTCTACTTAGAACTAGTTTCAGGTCGAGAGTATCGTTCTAGAATACGGGCCTAAATCTATCAATTAGGTAAACAAAACGAAAATGTTATTTTACCTGTTTACCTCATTTAATTCTCAGTCTCCTAGACACCAAGTCCTTTAATAATGTATTTTACTCAAAAACGAATGAAAAACTAAACCTATACTTACCACAAACTATGCACGATTTAACTGATTTCGCCTTTGGTGATTGTTGTGAAAATCGATTTTTGGAAACCTTTCTAAATGCTCTAATAGTTGTCCAATTTTCATTTCTGTAATTATCAACAAGACTGTGTTTGGGAATCGGGTTTCTTCATACAAACGATCTTTACTCTGGACTTCATAGCTTTATAATTGATGTATGAGTATTTTTATAATCGTCAGAGGAAATTTTATGAAAGGTTTCAGAGCTTAAGTGATTTACAACGTCGAATATGTTAAGTTACTTTTGAAGGCGACTGCACATTCTGAGTAAGTGTATAATTTGTGTCTCGTAATTGAACGTTTGTGAAGTTCTCATGATGCTCTAGCGCCTACAAAATTGCATTATTGCATTCTTATGTGTAGTTACGAATAGTATGTACATACTGAAATTCAGGCCTTTCTTCCTTCGAGGCGGGCTAAGACAACAGCCCGCCCCTTGCATACAAACATCACGGGCCTCCTCCACTGTCATTAAACCTTACAAGCAAACAAACCCTGTTTCTGACCAGCCCTTTGTTCTTCGAGGTCAAAAATCCCATTCGTCACTAGTGAACCTCTGAACTCTACGAGATAGTATTAAAAAATTATAAAATCGGCCCAAGGAAATTGCCTTATATACGATTTATAATATGTACTCGTCAATACTAAATTTTTTTTTGTTGTTTAGTGCTTGTTCGTGTGGGACCTGGTGAGCGGTGTGTACAGGACAGAGAGAGTTTCCATGACAGAAGACTCAAGCCTAGACTGCAGTAGAGGTTAACAAAACTATGCTTTAACTATTTGCGTGTTTATGATATTCCACTACACATTCACCATACTTGTTCGTCATAAATGGCCGTGTGCATTTGAAAGTAATAAAACTGCTACCATGAAACGTACATCCAAAACATAGGGCACACATGATAAATGTACGAAAGATGTAGCATAAAATATATATATCATAAAGTTACTTCCGAAGCGAGATAGAACCCGACCCCACCAGGCGAGGCCGCGGTGGCGGCCAAAGTCCGCCGGCAACCCGGGGGTTATCCTTTCGAGGGCTTACCCGGGGTGCCCGGCAACGGACACTTGGGGAGGACACCGTGCGGTTTTAGTCGAGACACGACATAACCACCCCCGCTGGCCGGCGGGGGGGTATCCCAAGGGATTTCGGCACGTAAAAAAAAAAAGGTTTTGGCCGAGGGGTGTGTGTTGGGTAACCTCCTCGCCTGTCATTCCGATTCCGATTCCGCGGCAGTCCGGGGGGAACGGAATCGGAGCGGGCGGTACACCCTGGGCGGCGGTCAATGGCTTCCCCCTCATGGGGATGGCATTGATCGTCGGCCAATACCCAACGTGGCGGGAACACATCGCTCTCCGTACTCCTCTGCTTTCAGAGGAGACAGGATGAGCGATGGTGTTAGTGGTGGAGGCCACCGTAGGGGCCCGGGGGATCCAGAGGCGGGTTGGCCCACTGCTATCGCAGAGGCCGGCGGGCACTTGTGCCGCCGCCGGTGAGAGAGGACTAGCCATCCTCTCGCGTTCCGTAATCGGTAGGTGATCAGCAACGACCTGACTGGTGGCTCCAGAAGGGTACGCTGTGAACTTGCTGACCGGAGGGCTTGCCTTTATTGGTCGGCCCACGACAAGGAAAAGTCTATAACACCCGACAGCGAAGTCGTAAAAACTTATGGGTACCAGCCGACGTCCAGAGTATTTAGGCTTGTCCAGGTGCAGGGGGCTCCGCCTGGATCGACCGTCCTTCCGCCATACTCGTGGGATATGAAATAAGCAATTTAAATCCAAAAACTAATACCGAAGAAAAACCAGACGACCAAGGTACGCATAACGGCAATGATAATGACGGAGTGGAGGTAGTGAGGGACCAAGGCCGTCTTCGCCAGACCTGCTACACCACTACCTATGGGAGAGGGAACGGACGCGGAGATTGCGTCCACAGCTAGGACTGACAGCGAGCCAGCTCCCAGCCGAATACGTAAGAGGCCTCGCTCTCGTGGACCCGCTCTAGACCGGAGCAGAAGCTCCTCCGGACAGAGGGCGGTCTCCTCGAGCGACGATGATCGGCCGGCAAAAGTGCTGGCCACTTCGGCGGGCAGGGTGCCGGTGCACGTCCCTCCACTACCCAGTGGCAGGGACCAAGGCGTCCCCGCGGCTAGGGAGCTCCTTGCAGCGCTTGCTCGGATTACAGACAACATAAAAGGTGCTAAAAATGTGTCCGGCAAGAAGAAGACGGTGGCGGAGAAGTCGCTGTCGCCAAGACAGCGCTGGAGGAGCTCCTCTCTCGGAGCGTATTCGAGGAGGAAACGAAGCTCAGGGGCCGGGTCGCAACCCTGGAAACTGAGCTCGCTAACTCGCTGGAGCAGCAACGGGTCCTCCGCGGTGAGGTCGAAAAGCTGACCCAGCTAGTTACGGGGTCTGCGGGGGCCCGGACTGCGCCAGGTCCCCGGGAGGCACCGCCGGCCAGGGTGGCCCCTGGTGCCGGGGAGATAGCGGCGCCTAAATCAGTGCCAAAGGCGGCAAAATCGACGACAACGTCGGCGCCCACGCCGGCTCTCAATCTGGCATCCAGGCTGGCACCAGAGCCGAGCATAACGCAGCTGCTGGTGGCATCGAGAGGCGCCTTGGCGTACTGGAGGACCGGGCATACCGTCCTCCGCTGGTGCGGCCCGCCTCCTACGCGACTGCCGCCAGCGGAAATCCCGGTCCCAAGTCAGGGACCGTTGTCCCGGCGAATCCAACGCCCGATAAGGGGAAAGGGAAGGGGAAGAAGCGCGACACCCCCGCCCCCGCTGTAACCGCTGCTCCCGCTACACCCGAGCATTCCTCCAGAGGGGAGGGATGGGAGGTAGCGGGGGCCGCGAAAAAGGCCAGAAAAGCCACCAAAAAGGCGGCCAAGAAGGCGGCCAAAGCCGCTGCGGAGAAGGCGCCGAAGAGGCTCCGCGCCCCACGCTCCACTGCCGTCGTCCTGACGGTAACGACGGAGGGGGTGGAGAAGGCCTGGGGTACACCCAGGTACTAAGGCAGGCGAAGGCCTCCGTAGACCTCAAGGCCTACGGTGCAAGACACCTCGTGCCTTGCACTCATTGCAAGGGGCAGAGGCTGTGTCGCGGCGGACTATGAGGGCTTGGCTGTCGTGGCCGTCTACTTCTCGCCAAGCCTTGACCAGTATGAGCTTGTGCTGTGGCTCGCTGGACTGGACATCGTTCTCGCTGCGTGCCGTCCTCGCCCTGTCTTGGTCCTGGGAGACTTCAAAGCCTGGTCTCTGGCTTGGGGCTCCGGGGAAACCAATGCCAAGGGGCGAGTTCTGGAGGACTGGGCCAACACCCGTGGCCTAGAGGTCCTCAACCGGGGGAGTGTCGCCACCTGGGAGCGGTGGGGGCTCAGTTCGGTCGTGGATGTTGCATTCGCGACCCCTGCTCTCGCCCGCTGCGTCCAGGGTTGGCGCGTGGTGGAGGAGGAGGAGACGTCATCCGACCACAGGTACATTCGGTTCAACGTCTCCCCTCCACCTAAACTGCCGCCGACAATCGCGAATCCCCCGGATCCACGTTGGGCGCAAAGACGTCTGAATCGGGAGGCTCTCCTGGAGGCATCCATTGTGCAGGGCTTGATTCCGTCACCGGCCAGTTCTGCCGATGTCGACGCAGAGGCGGAATGGTTCAGGAGAGCCATGTCGCATATCTGCGATGCGGCGATGCCTAGGATTAAGCCCGGCCCGGCAAAGAAACAGGTGTACTGGTGGTCAGCGGAGATCGCACAGCTGCGAGCAGCGTGCGTGACCGCTCGCCGCCAGTACACCAGGTTTCGCCGGAGGCGTCGCCGCCCAGACGATGCGGCAGCCCAAGAAACGGAGCTATACGATGCGTACAAGGGTGCCAAGAGGACCCTCCAGGTAGCGATAAAGCAGGCCAAACGGCACGCCCGCGAAGAGCTGCTGGAGTCTCTGGAGCAGAACTGGGGGTGCCCTTACCTTGCGATCAGGGGCAAAATCCGCCCAAGGGCGCCCCTACTGACCCAGAGCCTCCAGCCAGAGCGGCTGGAGGGGATATGTTCCTCCGCGTATGGCTCCGCCTCAGGCGCCTGACGCTAATAATAGCGAGAGCGATGTGCCCGAAGTCAGGGAAAATGAACTAGGGGTAGCAGTGCTTCGGATTAAAGCTCGGAAATGCACTGCCCCCGGACCCAACGGCATTCCAGGGCGAACATGGGTCCAGGCCCTTGTCAACTAGGGCCTCGACTAGTGGCGCTCTTTAGCGCATGCCTCGAAAGGGGCCAATTGCCAAAGGCCTGGAAGACGGGGAAACTGGTCCTTATCCGGAAGGCGGGGCGGCCGGCGGATCAGCCATCCGGTTACTGGCCGATCGTGTTGCTCGACGAGGTGTGCAAGCTCTTTGAGCGGATTATTGCACAGCGCGTCGTCGAGCATCTCACGAACGTGGGGCCAGATCTGGCGGACAACCAGTTCTGTTTCCGCCGGAGGCGCTCCACCTTGGAAGCGATCATGCGCGTTAGGCGCCTGGCGGAGGAAGTAGTCTCGCGGGGTGGGGTGGTGGTGGCGGTGTCTCTCGACATCGCCAACGCCTTCAACACTCTACCCTGGAGCTGCGTTAGGGAGGCGCTCGCGTATCACTAAGTGCCTCCTTACCTCCGCCGCATTGTCGAGGCATACCTATCCGAGAGGGCCATAGTTTACCCGAGCTGGCTAGGGCCAGGGCGGCGAGTACCTTGTGCGGTGTTCCGCAGGGGTCGGTCCTAGGGCCACTCCTGTGGAACATCGGATACGACTGGGTGCTGCGCGGTACGTTACTCGAAGGTGTCAGCATAGTTTTTTATGCTGACGACACCCTCTTTATGGCGCGGGGAGCAACGTACCGAAGTGCGGCACTAAAGGCCACGGCAGGGGTTGCTCAAGTCGTGGGTCGAATACGGCGGCTGGGACTCGAGGTGGCTCTCCACAAATCCGAGGCTATGTGCTTTCACGGGCCACCTGCGGAAACCAGCATAACCGTAGGGGGCCTAAGCATCGGCATCGAGCCCACGATGAAGTACCTTGGGTTCGTACCCGATAGCCGATGGGACTTCGGACCTCATCTCCGAAGTCTGGTTCCGAAACTGAGGGGGGCTGCGGCCGCGCTATCGCGGCTGATGCCCAACGTTAAGGTACCCAACGCCCCCACTAGGAGCTGTACCTGGGGATCGTGCGGAGCATGGTCCCGTATGGGCGGAGACTCTGGTGGCCCGCAACGTGGCTGTCCTAAACAGCCCGTTAAAAGCCATGGCCGTCAGAGTCATCAGGGGGTATCGCACGATCTCCGGCGAGGCGGCATGTCTGCTAGCCGGGACTCCTCCATGGTACCTGGAAGCGAGAGCCCTTGCGCTGCTGTACCAGTGGCGCAAGAAGGCGCTGGAGCGGGGCCATAGGCCGGAGCCCCGAGAAATCAGGGCTCAGCGGTCCCTGCTCTGCCAGGAATTCATGGAGACATGGAGGGTGCGACTTAAGCACCCAAGGTGGCGGGAATCCACCATTGCCGCGGTGAGGCCGATCATGAAGGAGTGGTTGGAGAGGGACCATGGGGACCTCTCCTACCGGATGTTCTGTGGCGCATCCACCGGGAGACTACGCCGCAGTGCCAGCACTGCGAGGATCCTGGCGAAGACACGGCGCTCCACACGTTGGCGGAGTGCCCTGCGTGGGCGAGTCAACGCCGGGATCTCGTTGCGGTCCTGGGCGTGGACGTTCTCTCGTTGGAGACCATGGTGAGGGCCGTGGTCTCTTTCTGCGAGCAGGTTATGCGCGCGAAAGAGACGGCGGAGAGGGAGCGGGAGAGAACCAGGCGAGGTCGCGCTGGCGGCCAAGGTCCGCCGGTAACCCTGGGGTTATCCTTTCGAGGGCTTACCCGGGGTGCCCGGCAATGGACACTTGGGCAGGACACCGTGCGGTTTTAGTCGATGCACGACATAACCGCCCCCGCTGGCCGGCAGGGGGGTATCCGAAGGGAATTCCGCACGTTAAAAAAAAAGGGTTTTGGCCGATTGCGTTTTCATGATACCAATTGCCTGAAACTTTGATTTGTCACTACGGATGTAGACAGGGCCAAATAAGTGTACACCTTCACATGTATATGGGCGTATACTTATCTCCTTGGCCGTGTGCACGTTTCACCTATTGGTCTGAACGGTTGGTTGGTCAAGAAAATAATGATAAAATTTGTTAATTTCGTGTCTGTTCTATTTATATACATTCATTCACACCCTAAATTTGGCACAACACTATTATAGTATGGGTGGCAACCCTAGGTCATTTATTCAACCCATCGGCACCACCCGTCGTCCTTTATTGAACCATTATTTTATGCATTATAATTTATTGTCAGTAGACATTCATAACAGTTGGTTCCCTTTGCCCCTTTCTCCTTCGTATTCTTGGTTTTTTTTTCTACCAACATTTTAGTAGAAGTGACATTAGGGTAACGAGTACACGTTACAGTTTCAGGCGCCGATAGAGCGCGGGAGCTCGCGAAGAAGCTCGGACCTATCAACATGCCGCCGGGGAATGAGAACCGGTTGCTCACCACTTTGACAGGTGAGCTAACTAACAGGAAAGAAATAATTAAAAAATATTCTACAACACATATCACAGCGCCATCTAGACTCAAACTAAGCGTAGCTTCTAATATGCTAGAATAAGTATAAACATACTTAGGTATTAAGCCTCGTAACCATTAGGCTACATTTGACAGGCGTCATGTTGCATAACATTGCTACTCACGGCAAACTTTGCTAAATAACTTTGTCTATTCATGCATGGTCAGTCGTCGACAACATGTCGCCAGAGGAGCTAGTGTTGATTTCAGCGGCGACATTTTAGCGCGTCTCGTCTACACTTCAAAACATTTGATGCCCAACTGCATGTTGCATGGGAACAAACAACAAGCCGCGCGCCATGTCGCGCGTCAGCTGGCAACGTCGCGCGTTGTTGTGCAACGTCGCCGATCATGTTGAGCGTCCCGTGTTGTGCGTCTATTGTTGCCTAGAGTGGATGCGAGGCTTTAACGAATTCTTTGATTACCTAGCGAGTGGTGTAATCAGATGTTTGGTTGCACATAATGCCCCATGTTGTTATCCTCAAGTTGGAATGCCTACCAATATGGCAGCAAATTTAAAAACGCATTCTCGTCAAAAAAGTATTTAATAAAATACTTTTTATATTTATAAGTAACCTAGGCTGAAACTTGAACTATCTGCACGTGAGAAACAAATATGAAGTTTTCTATATGTATAACTAGCTGTGTCCGCGACTTCTGCGTGGATTTAGATTTTTAAGGTTTTTAATTCTTCTAAGACATTTTTTTGTTGCTGGTACGGAACAATGTTGCCATGACGGAATTACTACCTAGCTCCTAAAAGCAAGCGAGACTCCAATCCTTAAGGAGCTAGTGAGCCTATTTAATTCCGTCATTCAGCAGGGCATGGAGCGGTAGTGTGGTGGTGCTATTTTTGTAAACAGGCGGCAGGCCTTGCTGAAAAACTGCAGACCTATTTCGATGCATGAGTTCCAGCTACCGGAACAAGCCGGGTTTCGAAAAGACTACAGCAACGTAGACCGCATCCAACTGTTCGGCAAATTATACAGAAGACCGAGGAGTACAGTCAACCGCGGTGGATTACGAGAAAGCCTTCGACTCTATCGAGACCTGGGCAGTTCTTAATTTGCAACGGTGTCGTGTCGATTGGCGATATATGGAAGTGATGAGATGTCTGTATGATACTGCCACTATGTCCGTCCACCTCCAAGACTAGAAGACGAACCCCATAATTCTTAAGCGTGGAGTGAAATAGGGGGATGTCATATCACCTAAATTATTCACCAACGTACTGGAAGACTTCTTTAAGATACTGGATTGGACTGGACGGAGACTGAACATAAATGGTGACTATATCTCACACCTTGGAGTCACTGGAACAGCTGGGCGAGATGCTGCACAGCCTAAATGGAGCCTCGGATCTCGCCTAATGGAGGCGTCAGTCTTGGTGTAAACTTGGATAAAGCCAAGGTTGTGTTCAATGAACATGTCGATCCGAGACCGATTGACGCTGAAGGGTCGACACCCGAAGTTGTTCAGGAATAGGTCTGCCTTTGGCAGCTTATCCAGCTTGGTAGAAACAACTTCGAGAAAAAAGTTCCCAGAAGGATCCAATTAGGTTAGGCAAATTACGCCGGGTTTTCTATTCACCCTTACCGCAATGCCTCAAAACGAAGGTCTTCGACCAGTGAGTCCGCCAGTTATGACTGCCGGTACCGAAAAATGGACACTGACGGTAGGGCTGGTCCACAAATTTAAAGTCGAGAGAGAGCGAGCTATGTTTGAAGTTTCCTTAAAAGATAAAATTCACAATGAGGTCATCCGACAAAGAACCAAAGTTACCCACATAGCTTGCAGAATAAGCAAGCTGAAGTGGCAACAGGCTGGCCACATCTGTCGAAGGATCGATGGCCGTTGGGTCAAACGAGTCCTAGAGTGGAGACCGCGATCGGGTAACGAAAGGTGGGACGCCCCCCAGCCAGATGGACTGATGACCTGAAAAAGGTAGCTGGGATAGACTGAATGCGGAAGGTGGAGGTTCAGGAGGTGTGGCGCACCTAAGTCCTAAGGCCTAAGTCCAGCAGTGGACTGTGATAGTAATTGATTGAATTCTTTTACGCGGCACCCTAATTCTTTTGCAAATTAAAAGTGGCCTATGTTACGCCTTATAATAATATCGCCTATCTGCCAGTGAAAGTCCCGTCAAAATGGGCCCAGCCGTCCCAGAGATTACCTAATTCAAACAGACAGAAAGACAGACAAAATTTAAAAAAAATTGCTGTTTTGTTATTAAGCGTAGCGAGCCGAAGGCGAGCGAAGCGTCTTTAGTTTCAAAGTTGCATTTCAAACAAATGATACTCCTCCGAGACCGTTTGACCGATCTCGACCAAATTTGCCACGGTGATCAAGTAGACATTACTGAGTGTCGTAAGGGGTCGAATGTCCAGATCGGTCTTACCATCGAGGAATAATCACCGAAAAACCAAATCAATGGAAAAAGTCGACCGGTCACGTTGACCTATTATTGGATAGGCAAATCTCGCTACGCTTAAGTTTGGGTTGATTGCGAAGCTGGTAACCGTCCTAGTTGTATCTTACAGTAAACGACAAAAGTGGATTGACATTTGAATATTTACCAACGTTTTTTTACATTGGAATACATGAACCTAATAATGAATATATGTGTAATTTTATAATCCCCAGAGGACAAAGCTAGTATAATTCATGATTAATAAATTAGAATTTTAATTAATTAGAGTTTTATTTCAATGTGTAACATTCGCGTAAAATTCAGACAATATCAAATTAGAATTTGTTAAGTAACTTTCATCGTTTACTGTACCCTACTGAGTGTATACAAACATACACTTCAATTTTATTTATTTGTAAAGATAAAAATTTGTGATTTTTTAACAGGGCGATCACTAAAAAGACTGACAGATGTAGACAACTGCATCGAGATCACGAAGAACCACCCTGATAGCTCCGAATCTGAGTCGTCAGCGGATAACGACAGTGATTATGACTGAATTTGTAATGCCAGCATCCGTGATGCTATGTTTAACCTGTTTTTATTACAAGCCTTCAAGGTAAATGATCCTTCAAGGTAAATGATACCTGTAGAGAAGGGATCTACTGATACATTTATAATTATAATAACGGTACTCTGATTTTTCTTTGATATTACATGTCTACTATTCTTTTCTATCATTAAGAACGAAATAATTGTTTCTTTTTAATACTCTCAAATAGATGTAACTTCAAACTTAAACCTACTCAATATATTTTTATGATGAATGCTCTTCACCACAGATTTTCCACTATACGGGCTATCAAATGCAATATTATTTTTTCAAATCACACGGGTAGTTCCAGGAAATATTTTACTTTGTTTTAAAACATTTAACTGCGAATAACTAATTTATTTTAAGTTTCCTTTATCTATTGCACTATGGTACGTATTCTTCTTATCATTTTTAGTATGTACTATAAAAATACGTCATTGAAACAAAATATGTCTTAAGCGACATCGAAATTTTAAAAGAAATGTTCTAAAATATAAGAACCGGTAGTCACGTTAAGTATGCTATACATAAACCAAGTAACTACGTTAAAAATAATTACTCACGTGTAACTACTTTTTGTCACGTTTTTACTAAATGTACATGAAATACTTTCCTTAGATCATTCATGTCGCTTAGGCATTTACTCAGCCGGCGATGATTTTAAAGAAATTACTTTCGGTTGCTTATGCTTAAAAGGAGTATAATAAAAGGGGCATGAGTAATTTTTTGTTTTAAAAGTCTTTGTGGCTCAATTCGGGTAAGTTATTTGTATATATATTGTATTCTATATTAATAAAAGATTTTACTCTCACAAATAAAACATTTAAACAGTCACAAATTATATTTTAACAACGAAAGAATATACGATTAAAAAGTATCAAGACAGGTTTTAAATTAAGATCCGTAGTTTCTCGACCTATACAAATATTTAGGTCTTCCAATCTTTTTTGAAGTTTTTTGACCTTTAGAACAATTACCTAACATGTTTTACTGTATTTTGAATCATCTTGTATATAACAATATTGATATTAGAATACATATTCTAATAAATCGAATGACCGCAATCAGTCATAAATGTGTAGAAAGTTAGAATTAAATTTTTTGTACGTGTTCTTGAGACAAAGGTGCCGATTCTGTTGCGCATCTCTCTAAACTATCTTTAAAATGTTTTTTATTTGTATTTCGAAATTTCATTCCATTTGGCATCGGATTCAATTTAGACTTAAAAAAAGTGGCCAAGTGCGAGTCGGACTCGCCCATGAAGGGTTCCGTAGCAGCAAGTCATAATATTGTTTTTTTTTTAAATTTAGTTTTTATATTTGAGTTCAACATACATATTATTATAATAATAATATATATTTATGATAATATTTGAGTTGATTGAATGAAAGGTAAATTGCGGTTTACGATTAATGACTTATTTTAAAAAAACTACTTAGTAGATCTCGTTCAAACCAATTTTCGGTGGAAGTTTACATGGTAATGTTCATCACATATTTTTTTTAGTTATATCATTCTCTTATTTTAGAATTTACAGGGGGGGGGGCACATTTTACCACTTTGGAAGTGTCTCTTGCGCAATCTATTCAGTTTAGAAAAAAAATGGCATTAGAAGACCTATACATAGACGTAAGGGTTTGATGAAAAAAATTTTTTGAGTTTAAGTTCTAAGTATGGGGACCTGTTTTAACAGAAATTTGTAAATCCTTGCCATTTGGCTACGGAACCCTAAAAAATGCGTGAAATTTGAATTTTGATGCACGTATTTTATATTGCTTACGTCATTTTGACGGGATTAAACAATATTTAAACGATTTTTACTCTAGTCTAGAGAACTATATCAGAATCGGCCCAACTGTCTTATCTTAGGGAAACATCTCGTTAACCTCTATTGTATTATCGTTGTTGAAAGTCTAATAAACTTAAAAAAATATTACTATATATGGCACTGTCTTTCGACATGTATAAATTAAAAATAAAACACATAAGTGGTAGCTTGTTGAATGCTTCAAGTGTTAGTGTATACAAAGAAATTATTGAGTATTTGTGAAGACCGTTCCGATACAACATAGGACTCGGCAATAGGGGTTCCATCAATATTATGTATGTATATAAGTTCTCTGTGAGTAAAAGATTAAAAATAATCCTCTGTCATGATCAAATAGGCCACATTAACCTGAGGAGCCTAAGGCCTTCAGTAGCCAATAGCCCTGAATCTAATGGTGGTATCATGAAGTACAAACACTATAAAGGACCGGTTACCATGTTCGTATACCACACAACTATTTAATAGGCGGTTGTATGTCGGCCTTATTAACATCTTTGGGGCCCAAGGCAACTTCACCCACTTGCTGATTAACGGACGAGCGGCGTAGGCTTTTCTCTCAGGGTTGGGAGATCAGACGGCAGACCCCAAATCCTAAGGAGAAAGTATGCGGGCCCAGGGCTCCCTGGTGACAGCTTCGAATGCAATGAGGAACAACGTTAAGATGATGACAACTATTAAAAAGGCGTGTGGTTACACAGGGAGCCTCTCATAAAGAGATTCCCAAAAAATGACGAAAATATCACTGGAATAGGCATGATGACAGTAACTAAACGTTACTAAAATGATGTATTTATTCGATGAAACATGAGTTATGGAATGAGTTTTTTCTGATAAAGGTGAGATGAGATTTTGAATAAAATAAAACTACATAATACGGCATAATATGTTTTGTTGAACACCAATAAGAGCGAATGACGTCACTTCTGAGTTCTGACCAACTTACTTTGTGGTCTGAGTTCTGACCAACTTACTTTGTGGTTTGGTTACAGACTTCTGGTACGTAGTATATTTAACAAAATAAAAGCTTACTCAGAAGTGACTAACAAGCGTTTTGGTGCGCATTTTAAATTTAAAAACTAAAATGCAATTATATTTTTAAAAACCGTCAATTTCTGCAGATATTTTTTTTCTTATACCACTCAGGTGGTAGGCAAGCTCACGGCCCATCTGATGGGAAGCTGTTACCGCGGCGTATGGACGTGTGCAACACCAGGGACGTCACACCCGTCGACACTGCCGACCCTGTAAAAACCTAATGCCCTTCTTGAAGAACCCCATATTGTAGTCGCTTGGGAAAACCACAGTACCGATCATTCCCCACCGTTAACCGCACTTAACTACGCACCGTTTCCGGTCGCAACGTGTGAGGATGAATTCCCTGTCTGTGGCGAGCGGTGTGATGATAGAATATGGCCGTGGGCATTATATTAAACTATTCTTCTGAACACACGTCATTATATAGGCGGTAGAAAACGCCCACAGAGGCAAAATCTGTTCTAAGGTTAAGAGGTTCTACACTGCCTGTAAATATGGGATTGTCGACGATTCTCAGCGCCCGTCTTTGCACCGATTCGCTCGGGTGAAGTTGGTATGTAGGTGCTCCGGCAAAAAGGTGACAACAGTAGTCCATGTGGGGCTGGACTTGCGACTTATAAAGAAGAAATCTTTGCTCCGCAGTGAAGTACTGCTTCGCCCTGTTGAGCACTCCAAGTATGCTATTCCCTTTAAATAATATGATTCCAAGCATTATAAGACAGTTTTTCAAAATCTGTCATCAAGCCTATTATATGTAAGATGTCTATAGCCCCTGTGAGCCTATTAGCATGTGACAGGCGTAGGTCCTCACAAAAGTAAAATTATTTTTAAAAAAAGATAAAATTAGTGTCCGACCGAAAAAGATTTTTCAACCGAAATCGAACTTTTGGTCTTGGTTTCCGCTTCGGTAGAAACTCAATATATAAAATGTTCGTAGTAGCTACAGTATTCTATCGTCTGGATTGAAAGTTAAAAAGTTAATATCGATACTCGGATGTTCATGTGAACAAATTGTTGAAAATTTTAATCTTTTAAATATTCCACGGTTGTGCGAAATAAATTAAGAGTTAGAGAAGGAAGCTAGAGTTGTATTGTAGAATAGCGACTATTGGATTCAGTTAGTTTATCATCGGTTTGTCAAACTCTTGTTAACACACCAAATACTGACCGCTCATTGGTCAAAATGTCGGGAAGAATACAGAGCGCCGAATAAGATCGATTTTTGCTTCGGTTTTGTAGAGCGTTCTCTGTATCGTATACCAGACTGCAAGTATATCTTTATAGAGTGGTTAAAACCGTTTGTATTTTGTAGTGTGTTAACCGGGACTGAGACTAGCGGATTTGTTGCGGTGAGAATTTATAATGTTTGTAGTTATCTACTAATTGACGGTTCGCCAACTAATTGGCGCATGAATAGGTACATTTTGTCGTGACCCATACCAACCTTACAGTGTGACATAAGGTTATTGTATTATGTAATTGTAATTCGTAGCCGTTTCAACTTAATATGAGATAACAAATAAAACTTGTTGTTTATACTCGTATTACCGGCCAATATACTTTCTTATGATATTTCAAAGTTAATGTAAATATAGATTAAAAATAAACTGCATTATTTTTCACGTGCGAATTCATTTGCAGTTACTTTGAGCCTCAATTTATTCATAAGATGTTGTGAATTTCTGACCAATGAATGAAGGGTAGAATTATATTTATATGTAATTTAATTTGTCGGCAATGGAATATTTATATTTCGAATCTTTTTAAACGTATTGGAGCAGTCTATATTAAATATTACACCACGAGGCATAACGGAACTCGGCATAAAAGAGTCTGTCTTTTCACAATATGGTTTGTGTATATAGGAACCCAGTTTTTGAAGTGGCACGTCGCAGACTGTTTGAGAATCGCGGTAATCGGACATCCTCCTTTTATTACATGGATCCGTAGGGTCTTGTATTTCAAATAAAATTGTAAAACTCCCATGTTCTGATAATGCCTAGGATAAGCGGCGAAAAAAATTCAAAACATTAGAAGGAATTCTCGTTTTAGGAGACCTGATGGGTTTTTTTTCTAATATCAGTACGTAAGAATCTTACTCTTGTATTTGAAATACAACACCGTGTCATTCCATGGAATAACAGGAACATATACGTTTTCTGACGTTTCTGAAATAGTGTGCATCGAGAAGAGTGAGAGTTCGGCTAATATTGGATTGCTTCGGTTTTGTATCGAATATCTTTTTAGAGGAGTTGAGACCGAAACAAGTTTTAATATTTTATGAACAAACAGTTTTAGCTACTCTATAAATGTATCAAGCTGGCATGGCAGTCCGATTTGCGAAGAGAGGACGCTCTACAAAACCGAAGCAAGTCGATCTTAGCCGGCCTCTCGCTGTTCTTCCGATTGTGCCTAATCAAAAGCCTGCAAGTATAGTCAACTATCAACTATTCGTTGACTGTACCTTTCTGTATGTATAGTGTTGGCTATTCTTATCCATTATTGATATTATTGTGTAAATGTGTCAATGACTAATGGCGATTTTTAAAATTCTGGTACATTTGAAAATAAAAAAACATAATTGATATAAATTAGAAACCAAAACAGATTCTATTTTTACTTTTTAAAAGAATCCCAAATTCTTGGGTGCCCCTGGTCCCTACTCCCCGGTAGAGCTTGGCCTCCTTAAGACGGCAATGTATCAACGTTTGAAAAAAAATGTCCACTATGTACATAGTGGATTAAAACTCACAGTTGTGAGCGGCGAAAATTTATTTTTCTTTATTCATTAAGTAACTAGCTAATGCCCGCAGCTCCGCCCGCGCGGAGGTCGGTTATCGTTTTTTGTCATATCTTCGGTTTTAATTAACCAATTACAATCAAACCTACGGCAGATTTTAGATCTGAGCAAGAAGTTTCTAATAGAAAAAAAAACCGCATCAAAATCCAATGTTCAGTTCATTTAACATAACCCAAGTATTTTTTTAATATCTCCGATGTACAGACAACTAATTTACAATTGTATTATAGTATAGATACTTATTAACATCGTTTTTGTGTATCGTATATTCAATAGCTAAAGTAAACTTTTGAAGTTTATGTAAATAAGCTCACATGTGCCAGAATTGAATCGTATAGGAGAGACGCATTATGAGGTTGTGATTATTTGGACGTAGGTTTGTTAAGTGAAGTGCCTCTGTGATGATGGAACCTCATACGTATCTAATATATCAGAAAGGTGAAATAATACTTCAGTATTATGTATGCATAGTGTGGATAATTGGTAAAACATACAGAGAGTAGAATGAGGCAGAGATAACATATTTCCATTTTTTAAATAAAATCGAATGTTATACTACTTTTGATCGAGGGTGCAATTGTTAATAAACGCCTGGTATACAAGAATCGTTCTCTATTTTACCTTTCTGATACCTACGTAAAATTATTCATATACTAAATCTAAAACGTCTTATAATTTGGGAATTTATAATATTTTACACCTATGATCTTAAATTAAACCGAAATTAAAAGGATTAAAAAGAACTAAGATACTATATTCACTATGATTGAATTGTCGTATAAAAATAGTTACAGATATGACTGGCTGCAAACTGATTGGATAAAAAAGTAAATATGATTATTTATTATTCCTGTTATGATTGAAATCAGCAGAGCAGTGACCCCAGCAGCCCAAGTGAGGCTCGAACTATGTACAGCTGCATTGTCAACTCCGCCAACTAAGAAAATAAAACATAAATGTGCATGAAATTATCTTATTATTCATGTGAAAAAAAAAAACTTTCAATATTCGGGGAGGGTTGAAACCCAAAAATCATATTAAAGGAAATTAAGGTTTTATTGTACAAAATTGTATGTTCTCAGCAAAGCATGTTGTATAATACGACTATCAAGAATGACCGCTATCGCTTACCTATTTGTCAGTTGAAAAATAGGTAATAAAAAAACTACACTGCCAAAAACGAACTAAAACGTAAATTAGGCGTGGCACTCGGAATGATGTAATGACTCGAAATATTATTATTATTATAGATTTAGGTGGGAAAAACAGAATATTCAGGACAAGACATTTCTGAACTGAATCTATGGGAAAATTAGCATACCTACTATAATAATAACTTTAAATCTTATCAAGTTTCGGTCCCGGTTTTTGAACCGAGTCAGAAATTTGATCACTTCAAAAGATGGCAATCGTTGATCCGGCGCTGATCTTATCAGTAGTGAGGACATGAAGCACTCGGCAAGAACTAACGATCTCCCTCCAAATCTGTTCACGCATTTCAAAAGTTTTGGTGGAATAAAGTAACTCACATGCCCTCAAAGTTACTCTACTATTTGGCAATCGTAAAAATATTTAACGATTTTCACACAGGTTTCTGTGATATGAGAAAAACTACCGCTAGACTTTCAGATGTGAGATCTAGTCTTAATATGAGATAAGCAAAGCAACTTCAGAGGCATTTTGAACTGTTAGCAATAAAATATGGTTGTTCTGCATAACATTAAAATGCCTTATCTCTAATATATCTCGATAAGTTTGTATGGTTGTTTACAACTGGTCCTATATCCTATCTATTAGATTGTGCTGAAGAAAATAATATTCTATGTTATGAACTGCAACTGCTAACGTACCTATTTGAACAAGCATTAAGGGTCAATACACATCATCCATGGTATACCTACTTACCTGTTTTGATAGTCTGTTGCGATCCTAGTTTAGTTATTGGTTAGTTTATATGGACCGGTTGTTTAATGGATTACGCTAGTTGATAGGTTTATGCATTTAATTTTATTCCTTGTCGACAAAGGCATTGTCCAAATGTGTTTCTTGCCATCAAATTGTATTATACTATAGATAGGTATGAAACAATGCATGATGTAATAATAAAAAATTAACAATGAAAGCTGGTTTTATTCTTGATTTCCTGTATTATCGCGTGGAAAGATACAAGAGAAGTAACATAACATAACTTCACGCCAGTATCCCCAAAGGGGTAGGCAGAGGTGAATTACACACCCACGATTCACCAGTTATGTTTAGCTCCCAATGTAATAGGGGGCGAGCGTATTACCATGTACCGGGCACATTACTAAGCGTGCGATATTTTTAATACACACAACTACGAAAAGTCAGAGAGTCAGAGGTGTGTGCTCGGGGCGACTGGGTATCGAACTCGAGACCTCGTCTCGGCAGTCCGTTACGTACACCACTGAGCTATCGCCGCTTTTTTTTAAGAGAAGTAATTAAATACAAAACCATAAACCATTTTCTTTAATAGATGGTTAAAGAAAATGGTTTAACATCTGTATACTCCCCATCCTAACATAAGGATGGCAAACTTGGACGCTCACAAAAACTCCGCAAACCTATATAACTCCAAACATGCCAGCAAAGCTACTGAACAAAGTATGATGGGCAAAAGGAAAATAGATAAAATCAACCTTAACAAGATATGAAAGTCACAAACACTTAAGATAAAAGCTACCTACCCAAATGCAAGAAAGGAAAACCATTCAGAATTGATATGACTACAACAGTTTGGAAAACCTCAACTAGATTGAGCTGGCACCAATGTCCATACAACCTACAGATTCGGCAGGATTTTCCCTTGACCCTTAAGGCCTTGTCAGTTGAAAACTTGGATATAGTATACATTCTGAAAATAGGCTACAAATAAATGAAACACTTGTGTTATCATAGATCTCTTTTATTATCTTTTAATATATGTAAGCTTTTACACTTTATTTTACACATATTATAACGATAGACATCAAAATATTATGTATGGAATTGAATGTTTTTTTTTTCACTGAGACTAACTATTATTTCGGTTACATAACGAAAGATCTATTGTACCAGTTAGCTGGCTATATATACTGCCAATGGGAACGCTGTTTGACCAGACGGGTGATCAGCCCTTCTATGTGGGGCCATTTCACCCATTTCCCCTATAACGACTGTCATACATATTCGTTAGGCAACCGGGACCGACAACTTAACGTGCTCTCCGAGGCACGACCAAACCAATGCAAATACTAAATATTCATGCATACAAATATTTGCACTGAGCGGGGATCGAACCCGCGCCTCCTGCGTAGCGGCCGCTTTCAATACCGCCACGCCACGGAGGCTGACAGTTAGCTGGCTAAGGTTATAGTCCTGAAAATTTAGACTAAACCCTTTTAGTTAGTATTAATTGTCTATTTATTATATTCAGAATGACTTATTTAATTATATTTCTATTATTTTCTGCTGATAGAACAAATTGGACAAATGTCATTGTTTCTTTAAATAAAACAACTGTTAGTACTTATGTTTTTGATTCATAATGATTTTCTTAGATTGTTAAATATGTCAAGAGGTTTAATAAATAAACATAAAACCCATAGGTTTCATTCCTGCTCAACACACATAGTTGTATGCCTGGATGGAGAAGTAAATTAAAAGATAGATAGCGAAAAATGTAAAACCCCAATGATATCACTAAATATCTGTCAGGCACAAAGGACCCTTCCATCTCATTGGCAGATTGGTTTTAAGGAAATACACAAATAAGTCACACTGTATAATTACTGTAATGGAGCTAAGATGAGACAATAATTGTTTTACATATTTCTTCTGCTTTACAACTAAGAGAATATAATTCCACAATAGAGAATAAATAGTGAGCAGATTAGTTAATACATAATCCAATATGCATTACACATAAAGACGAATTGAGATAAAGACATTTAACTACACACATAGAGATTTCGAAAGTAGTTTGCTGATAAATTAGATTGAAACAATTTATTTCTATGTTCTGAATATGAACAGTGGCACAGTTGTCATAGGACAAGGTGGTGCAGTTTAGTAGTATAACAGCATCCGCTGGCTTATGTGTCTGCATACATGCAGGTGTATGCATCGCATACTATTTCGTACAAATATATAGAGCAGCAAATGTATTTTTTGCACAAAAATAGGAACGCATGAAGCAGGTGCATGCATGCACATGCACAAGGCTGCTGAGAGCCTTACAACCTTGGAAGCTCAGGGGTATTTTAAGTATTTTTAGGTGATTGATATGCATCACTGCACCACACCCTTCACCACGATACACCACTGAATTTAAAATGATTTTTATTGAAAGTACACACATTAGTACTGGCTAGCTGGCAGCATATCTTAAATTAAATTAAATGCCACATCCTGATATCATTATTAAGAAACAATTTTAACAACTTAAATCTAAAATATAAAGTAAACTGGTAAATTATAAAGGATTACTAACCTAAATCACTAAAAAAGTGTATTTACAAAGTTTTTCTTTTTTATTTCATGCAAATTGCAACTCGTAGAAAATAAAAAACGCTGTTCAATTTATTATTTTAAAATGAAATTACAAAATATACAGACAGCAACACTAACACAAAAGGTCACAATTATTTTCATAAATAACACATTTTTTCAATCTGCCAGCTGCATCAGACAAATTATTAAGTTAAAACACAGAAAACATTAAAGGGACGTTTATTTATATAGAAACTTACAAATTGAATATGTCGTCAGCATCTGCTTCACTTTCTATTGGTGGACGAGTATCTTCATCCAATAAGCAATCCAAAGATAGCCTGTCAATATCATCCCATGACAATTCATTGAATTTGTCTTGTATAGTTCTTGTAAGTCGGCTAGCCGCACACGTCGCTTCAGAGGCGGTCATGCCCATCTTCTTAAAATGCCTTACAGATACTTCATAAAATCCTTCAGGTTTTTTAACAATTAGGTTTAATTTAGTGCCTTCTTTAATTGAGGGGTATGCATCTACTGTTTGTTCATCCACTAGAGTTCTGCCTAGAAGCAATAACTTCTGTTCTTCCATTGGTATTTTTAACTTTTCTTGAATATCACGTTTAATTTCGTAAATACGAGTGTTTGGCAACACCTAAAACGAAACGCAAAATGGAACTATTTGCTAAAAATCTGATGATTTATACAATTACTTACTACTACTATCAGTGTAGTTGAGTCCTTTTATTATTATTGGCTTCTGCGGCAAAATTATGTAGAACATAAGTTAAAAAATATTGGTGGCGACATTTGAACATACCTCTACGCAACATTCACCGCCCTGTAGCTGTTTCACAATTACTTTCATTTTGAACAGTGCTAGTATTGCTTATTTTGTATAAAACACTGGATGAGAAATACCAAAATATTAATTTATCAGCATGATATCAATGGATATCAATGACGTAAAAGAACTACAAATTCAATTGTCAAGACTGTCAAATTGGGATCACCACAGATTGGGGATGGGTTATATATATCGAATTACTGATGGTATCTCACATAACTATCAATAAAATTGAATCGTATCAACTTCTTCCATTTTTAGTAAATTTATGTCGGATATATAAACCTAGCCAGTTTGGGGCACAGAGTAAGTAATACTACGTAAGGGTTTGGGGTGGCGCATGCTTTTAGCGCTATCAGGATTCTATTACCGCTCTTGAAGCTCAACTCTCCCTCTTATATACTCTTTGCTATGAACGTTATTGCTATCATGTGATGTTTATTTCTATGTTTTGGCAATATGCATATTTTATGAATGAAAAATGAAGATATTATCGATATATAACTTTCAATCAATTACTATAATACGACAAATATCGCCATATTTTAGTGACTTGCGCATCCCTAAATGAATTATAGATATGTCTCTAATCTAAACCTGCCAAGTGAAAAAGGACAGTATACCAAGATTATAAAAATCGTACGCCCAAGGTATAAGTCAAAAGGGAAAAGATATAGTTTAGCCGAGTCTACAAATGCTTCCGCCCAGCACTTGCATAGTATTGGGCCAAAATAACAGAAGCAGACCAACGATGGATCCTTGGTGTGTCGCGGACAGGCGGTCCGAACCACGGAATCGCAGTCTTGGGTGATGTCAATATAAGTTTCTAAGAAGATAAGGTTCCCCCTTTGGACCACAGTGCCCACTAGATCGCCGCGAGAGGCACATAGTTGAAGGCTTTTTTTTTTTTATACCACTCAGGTGGCAGACAAGCTCACGGCCCACCTGATGGGAAGTGGTTACCGCGGCCTATGGACGTGTACAACACCAGGGGCGTCACACTCGCGCTGCCGACCCTGTAAAAACCTTCTAATGCCCTTCTTGAAGAACCCCATATTGTAGTCGCTTGGGAAAACCACAGCAGGGAGATCATTCCACAGCCTGAGGGTGCGCGGAATGAAGTGCCTTTCATATCTAACTGTACGCACCGTTTCCGGTCGCAACGTGTGAGGATGAATTCCCTGTCTGTGGCGAGCGGTGCGATGATAGAATGTGGCCGTGGGCATCATATCAAACAATTCTTCCGAACACACCCCGTTATAAAGGCGGTAGAAAACGCACAGGGAGGCGAAATCTCTCCTAAGGTTAAGCGGTTCCACACTGCCTGTAAGTATGGGATCGTCGACGATCCTCAGCGCCCGTCTTTGCACCGAGTCGAACGGGTCAAGTTGGTATCTAAGTGCTCCGGCAAAAAGGTGACAGCAGTACTCCATCTGGGGCCGGACTTGCGACTTATAAAGAAGAAGTCTTTGCTCCGCAGTGAAGTACTGCTTCGCCCTGTTGAGCACTCCAAGTTTCTTAGATGCCAACTTGACTTTGTCTTCCAGGTGACTACGGTACTGGACCTCGCTGGAGATGTCGACACCGAGGATCCCGATACTTTTAGAGATATTAAGTGGTGTGTCCAGGAATTGTGGCGCTACAATAAATGGGGTTTTCTTAGCGGTGAATGCACATACTTGTGTCTTAGTGGGGTTGAATTGGACCAGGTTTAGTCCACCCCAATCGGACACTCTTATGAGAGTAGTCTCGATTTCAGACACAAGTTGTTCGCGACTTTCTTTGCACGGAGCACGGAGCCTTGTGGAACACCAGCGTTTATGTCCATGTGGTCCGAGTAGCTGCCGTCAACGACGGCTTGGATGCTTCCAATGGACAAAAAGCTGGCGATCCATTCGCAAAGTCCCTCGGGCAGTCCATAAGACGGCAACTTCGAAAGAAGACCTCTGTGCCAGACCCGATCCAAGGCCTTCGCTATATCGAGGCTGACCGCTAGTGCCTCACCTTGACTCTCGATGGCTTGCGCCCAGCGGTGTGTGAGATACACAAGAAGGTCACCGGTAGAGCGACTGTGGCGGAAGCCGTACTGTCGGTCGCTCAATAGATCGTTTCCTTCAAGGTATCTCAGGAGCTGTATGTTAATGACACGCTCCATTACCTTCGAGAGAAGGGAGGTGATAGCGATAGGCCTGTAATTGGACGGGTCTGTCCTATCGCCTTTCTTAGGCACAGGGTGCACGAATGCAGTCTTCCACGAAGCTGGGATTTGTCTCGTGGAGTAAGAGAGCGCAAAAAGCTGTGTAAGAACAGGGCACAACTCTGGAGCACACTGCTTAAGCACCATTGCCGATATGCCGTCAGGCCCACTCGACTTGCGAACATCTAGGGACTTCAATTCCCGCCGGACCACCCGTTGTGTGATTTTGATTTCTGGCATAGAAACACCACACCAGGGGATAGTGGGTGGCTCGGCATTCCCATCATTCATGGTCGAGTTTGACGCAAAGAGGTCACCTAAAAGACAGGCTTTCTCCCTTGTGCCATTCTTCATGACTAGAAACAACCAATACCTACAGGATCCATGGTTTATTATAAATATATGGTTAAGATAGCCAATATCATTAGTGCCATGCAGACTTCATCCGTATTATGAGATTTTCATTCATGTTTCCAGGTAACTCATATGTGTTATCCTGATCTTGATTTCCTGTCACTTTTAAGTAGATTAAATCGAAAAAAAGTGTCAAATTAATTCGATACGTGAAATCGACCCGTGTATGCGCTCGGATCGTATTAAATTTCTTCACTGATTGATTGATAATGATAAAGTGGTATTTGTTAATTACATGCGCGAATGACAAAAATGAATTCATTGGTGTCGATTCTGTTATATATTTTCACAAAACTAAAATCTGCGAAATAAAATTTCGCTTTATTCTGTTTTGCTTCATTCGGATTTTTAGCACTATTCAATATTATTATGGCTTACATTGATACTTAGTTTTTGTAAATTTTGGAAGCTAAATAACATCTGAATTTATATTATTGTCAACATAAAATTTAGAGGAAAATGTACAACGGAAGTCGCTCCCATAAAAGATGTATAAGCCAAATTAAAAGACAGTAGAAATAGAGAGAGAGGAGTAGAAGTAAGTGGAACCCGGGCTCCGAAGGAAAAACCTCGTATGAAACCGGAAACAATTACTTATGAGTAGGTAGTTCGTAGATACTTACTTGAAAATGAAGTTTTATTATTATTCTTTTGAAATTTACTTATTTTTACAGTTTAAAATAGGTTATTAGGTTAGGTGGGTAACTGGTTTACTTACAAAAATAAATAAAACAGGTATATAATTAAAAATATAACAAATGAGTGCCATTCCACCGGCACAAGCGCGTACAGGCGCTATGCTTATTATTATTATTTCCTTTATCCATTAAATTTACCATATGAATTGTATTTTTAATTATACATAAAAAAATACATTTAAAAATATAAAAAATAGTACCCCACCGGCATCGGGTACAGGGACCAAGCTACAAGTAGTTAGGGTTCCGGAGAGAGACACCTCCTCACATTACGTGCCGTGTCAAGGAGTACCGCTTTCTGCATCAAGACTTTGACCCAACTGCCTAACGAGGCTCATGGCAATCAGTCCGTGAGCCGATACGACTATCGGAACAATAATTGCTGAATCCACATCCCACATATCAATAATCTCGTGATCCAAGTCCAAATATTTTATTTGTTTGTCTTTTTCGGCTTTCACGAGACTGTCATTATGGGGAATGGTGTTGTCAACAATTATTGCGAGACGCTCGAACGATCAATCGCCACGAGATAACTTATTGGCTACAATAGTCCTGTCAGTGATGATTGTTCGATCCCAGTACAACGTGACACGACCATTATCAAGAACAGGGTCGGGTACATACCTGTAATACGGTACCTCCGAATCTACAAGATCGTACTTCAGAGCAAGTTGTTGATGAACGATTCTGGCTAGTTGGTTGTGTCTATGCAAATAGTCTCCATTGGCAAGACGAGAACAGCCAGAGGTAATATACCTTAGGGATTCTCGGTGACATCCCCGACATATGTCAATCGTGCCGTCTTTAAGGATATAACATAACATAACATAAACTCACGCCTATATCCCCGAAGGGGTAGGCAGAGGTGCTAGCACCCACATTTCGCCAGTTTATGTTTAGGTCCCAATGTAATAGGTGGCGAGCCTATTGCCATTAACCGGGCACTTATAAACCTGCGATAAATACACACATAACTTCGAAAAGTATCGAAAAGTCATTGGTGTGTGCCATGGTAAAACCTGGGATCGAACCCGAGACCTCGTCTCAGCAGTCCATTACCCATACCACTAGGCTACCGCGGTTTTAAGGATATACCGCCGATAATTATTCGTCATGACAACTTCATCTGTAACTGCACAGACAAAACCTTCGGTTTCTCCAAAGAGATAACCGAAGCGTAACCAGAACACTGATGCCTTTATATCTACGTCGGGCCCGTTTTGTGAGAAAACAATCGCAGCAGCTTCCTTGGTTTTATAGTTCATAGAGCTGTGGTTTAGAAATCTAGATTACCTATGATTTGTCAACAAAGATGCATATATAATAATCTATGCAAAGATGTTTCGTAGTATAATAAAATAGTAGTAGTAGTAGTAGTAAATATAATTTATTTTATTCTATTGATGTTACGAGTTTACTATGTCTTCAACCCTCACAAATTGGTAGCAGAGCGTGGTTTGTACGTAAATCTGCAAACGATTTAAGGCGGATCACGGAAGAATACAATCTCGAAAATCTCAAAATGAGTTCGGCGTCAAATTTTCGAAGCATCGAGGCCCTTACGAAAAACAACTACGATACGTGGTGTCTATGAGCACAGGCAGTCCTGATCAAAAATAATTATTGGGAAATCGTGACTTTGGACCCGAAAGCAGATACGGTGACAAAAGAAGTTTTTAACAGGGAGGATTTAAAGGCAAGAGCTGAAATCTTATTGTTAATATCTCCATCTAAAACAAACAAAAAATTGCACTACATCAAAATGCTTATGGGATAAGCTTAAAGCTACATATCATAGCACCGGGCCAGCACGTAAAGCGACGTTGTTAAAGCAACTAGTGCTAAAACGAATGTCAAAAGATGCTTCAGGACGGACAGGAGAAGGACATTCAAGACCACATAAATAATTTAATGGGTGTTGTTGACAAACTTCGTGATATGGATGTAATAATTTCAGAAGAACTTCTAAGTATAATGCTATCGTACAGCCTACCAGCAACATATGAGAACTTTCGTATTGCGATTGAGTCTAGAGACAACTTACCCAGTCCCGACCATTTGAAAATAAAAATATTAGAAGAGTTCCAAGCTAGAAAAGGTGGTGCTGAACAAAATGAAGAACAACAAAGTTTCGAAGCATACTATACGTAGAAAAACAATAAGAAACTATTCTGAAAAGTATCTAGAAGGACAAATCATTCAACTGAACAGTGTTGGAGTAACAAAAAGAAGATAAGAAAGATGAAAACAAACATCAAAAAGGTTTTCATGTCTGCTTATCAACTTAGAAACTTCAGACACAAAAATGTTCTGCTTAGTTTCAGGATGTACATCACATTTATGTGGAGAAAAAGCAATGTTCAAAAACATAAAACCTGACAAAGAAGCGCTAAAACTAGCTTCTGAAAACCATAAAAGTGAAATTCAAGGTAAAGGAACTGTAACTGTTGAAACCGAAAAACATTATATCAACTTTTACGATACACTGTATATCCCCGATCTAACAACAAACCTTATCTAAGTCGGAAAGATACAGACAAAGGTAAGCAAAGCAATCTTTGAAAAAGACAAAGCTTATGTAATCGAAAAGAATGGTGACATCGGTATGACAGCTAGCAAAAAAGATAGTCTTTACTACATGGATTTTAACTCAAAGGCGGTAGCAAATTTTACACCTGAAAAAAAAAGAAAATAAATAAAAATTGATGAAAAGGAAGGTGGTTTAAGGCTCCCCTTTATCGTAAAACACAATCCTCAATGCGCAGTGTTGTAATCACTAGATATGACTTTAAAACACAATTTAAATAAAGTTATTTATTTAAAAACACATTATCTGTTTAGATATTACATTTTTCACAACATGTTTATATCTTGACACAGTTTTCATATATCTCATATTCAAATTCAAACATACATCAATTCTTTCATACCTGCCAATCAGATCGACACGAATGCAATCTCCTTTCTGTTTTAACACTCCTCCTCATTCGTTTCCATCTGACATAATCACTGAAGCATACTTTCTACACTCTACACTATATCAGCCTAATCTAATAATCCCATCTCTCTTACACAAAACTCAAACTTCCCTCTCGATAAAGCCTTAGTCAAAACATCCGCAACCATTCTCTGTGTCTCCATGTACTTTAGCCTAATCACTCCATTTGCCAGTGTCTCTCTGACAAAAAGATATCGAACATCTACATGTTTTGTCTGTTGGTGATGTACAGGATTCTGTGCTATCGCCATCGCGGATTGACTATCTGTGTAAATCATCACAGGATTCACGTCAGTGCCATTTAGCTCCTCTAAAAATTTTTAAGGAACACTGCTTCTTTACTGGCCTCACTTAGGCTGGCATATTCAGCTTCAGCTGTTGATATGGCTACTGTTCTTTGCTTTGAACTGAGCCATGACACAGCTCCTTGTGCCATTATAAAAGCGTTGCCTGAATAGGACTTCCTATCCATAATGTTTCCAGTGTGATCAGCATCTGTAAATCCGTGTATAAGATCTCTTGATGTATCTCTACGGTACGTGAGACTCATTCTCTTCGTGCCTTTAAGATATCGTACAATTCCGTTTACAGCAATCCAATGCACTTCCTCATAGCAGGTACAAAATTGACTCATAAAATTTACCGAATGAGCTATGTCCGGTCTTGTACATACTGACAAGTACATTAAGCTACCTATTAGCTCTCTGTATGGAATTGTCTCATTTGGTTTCCCTTCTGACTTGGGAAAACGCTGGCCTGGTACAGCTGGAGTGCTGACTGGTTTGCAGTCTACCATTTTAAAACGTCTCAGTAGTTTTTCAATGTACTCCTCCTGATTCAGCTTTATTATTATCTCTTTATTTACTTTAAAATTACTTATAAATTACATTTTTAAATACATATTTAAAAAAAAGAAAACATCTATTTAAAAATATAAAAAAAAAAAAAATAGTGCTCTACCGGCAGCGTGGCAGGGCCCAAGCTACCGGCGGTTGGGGTCACAGAGAGAGAAACCTCCGGACAATGCGTGCCGTGTCGAGGATGACCGCCTTCTGCCTTATTATTATTTCCTTTATTACATTTTAAACACATATAAATTATATTTTTAAATACATTCCATATATATAAAAAAAAACAAATATATTTAAAAATATAAAAAATAGTAACCCACCGGCATCGGGTACAGGGACCAAGCTACCGGTGGTTAGGGCTCCAGACAGAGGAATCTCCTCACAATACGTGCCGTGTCGAGGAGCACTGCCTTCTGCATCAAGCCCTTGACCCAACTGCCTAACGCGAGCCTCTGGAGATGTTGTTCGAGGCTAGCACTGCCTTCTGTATCAAGCCCTTGACCCAACTGCCTAACGCGAGCCTCTGGAGATGTTGTTCGAGGCTCTTGGCAATCAATTATTATTATTATTATTATTCACTTGCCTAAGTCTCATTCCTAAAAATAATTCAGCTCTTCCTAGATCTTTCATTTCAAATTCCACCATGAGTTATTTCTTCACTTTCTGCATTTCAGTTTTATTGTGATAAAAAATAAGAATGTCATCAACATAAACTGCCAAAATTATCATTTCCTTTCCATTAGTTCGTGTATAAACACATGGTTCATTTGCACTTTTGAAATTCAAACTCATCAACTCTGTATGAAGTTTGATGTTCCAGGAACGTGGTGCTTGCTTTAATCCATATAAAGATTTCTTTAGTAAACACACCTGGTCTTCCTTCCCTTTAACTTCAAAAGAGTCTGGCTGCTTCATATAAACCTCTTCACCAAGGTTTCCATTTAAGAATGCAGTCTTGACATCCATGTGGTCTATCTTCATATTATTATTTGCAGCAAGAGCTATCAGCATCCTCAGTGAACTATGCCTGATAACTGGAGCAAATGTCTCATCGTAGTCAATTCCTCTTCTTTCACTAAAACCTCTCGCAACCAAACGTGCCTTGTACCTAATTTTATTTCCCCCCTCTTTTTTAATTCGAAATAACCATTTCGAATCTACCACATTGCACGCTTGATTAGGTTTACCAAAATCCAGGTACCATTCTTGTGTAGAGAGTCTAACTCCTCCTGAATAGCAGCTCTCCACATTTTGTCATCCTTCCTGGATAGTGCCTCTTGCACTGTGAGTGGATCAGTCTCTTCTGATACTACATTGAAACTCACGTAGTCATTGAATTTGACAGGTGGTCTCCTTTCTCTCATTGGATAACGCCTTTCATTCACTGTAGATTCCACTGTGTCACGTTCAGTCTCTGGTATCTCTTCAGAATTATACCATAGTTCATCTTCAGTTTCGGTTTCCGAACGTATCTCACTGTGATCTCCACTACTTGATTGTACATGTTCCACCTGGTCTGTCTCTTCTACAGTTTCTGTTTCTTGTATGAAGTTTTCTTGACTAGCTTCTTCACGATCTACTGTAACCGGTTCTCTATCCTGCGTCTCTACAGTATCGTGATAGAGGAAAACCACTTGAGTTGGATAAAAGTGTGTTTATTTCGTGAATGACATAGGCGGAGTGTTAGGAACAATCAAAGTATTCAAAATTACGTTGCTATACAAACAACCAGTAAGACAGTAATCTATGATATAGAACATGTAGTTTACATATGTTCCAACACCATCCCTTAAACTAAATGTCCATAGTACATATAAATTACTATTAACTACTAAGCACTAAGCATATAAAAAACTCTAACGAAACGCTGGAACCTTTCAATGCATAAAGGCTTTGTTAAAGCATCGGCCAGCATGTCGTCAGTACGCATATACTTTATCACTATGACACCATTTTCGACTACCTCGCGAATAAAATGATGTCTGACATCAATATGCTTAGTCCTTGCATGAAACATGTGGTTCTCAGACAATTTAATTGCAGATTGATTGTCATTGTAAACCAATACTTTGACATCTAACTTCAAACATTCTGACAAGAATGCCCTAATAAACAATGCCTCTTTGCACGCATCAGACAGCGACATATATTCACTTTCTGTACTGCTCAAAGCAATTGTTCGCTGTTTACGACTCTCCCAAGAAACTAAAGAATTGCCTAACCTAAATACATAACCAGTGTAAGACCGACGATCGACTACACAAGCCGCCCAGTCTGCATCCGCTGACCCTGTCATGTTCAACCCACTCTTCTCATACTTGATGCTGTAGTCCATCGTACCCTTCAAGTACCGAAGTACGCGCTTCGCAGCCTTCCAATGAGCTTTCGAGTAGCAATCATTAAACTGACTTAACATACTTACAGCATGTGCGATGTCAGGACGCGTACAGATCGCGATGTACATAAGGCAACCGATCAAATTTCTGTACTCGTAGTCTCCAGTCTTCTCAGCTTTTTCAAGTTTCAAACCAACTTCCATCGGTGTCTTGGCAGGTTTACAATCGGTCATCTTAAACCTTTCCAACACTTTGCTGACGTAACCAGACTGATCCAGAATGATTTTACCATCTTTCCGGCTGACGTGTATTCCCAATACACATTTCGCAGGCCCAGGGTCCTTCATAACAAATTGTTTCATAATTTCCTCTTTTACCGCCCTTTTCTCAGTTTGACTAGTGCTGAATATCAAAATGTCATCAACATAAAGGCCAAGAATGACAAGTCCGTTGTTATTTGATCTGACGTAGACACACGGCTCTGAGGCCAGCCTTTTGAACTTCAACTTTTTCACAAGAACGTCGTTTATCTTCTCATTCCATGATCTACTAGTTTGTTTTAGCCCATAGACAGCTTTCAGCAAACGAAACGATTTTCCTTTGCCGCTCTCTACTCCAAAGCCTTTAGGAATTTCCATATAAACCTCTTCTTTCAAGTCTCCGTTAAGAAAAGCTGTCTTGACGTCCATATGATCAATTTCCATATCATATTCTGCCGCCAGTGCCAAAAGTAGTCTTATTGTCGAGTATCTCACGACTGGTGAGAAAGTTTCGAAGTAATCTACTCCATACTTTTGTGTGAATCCCTTCGCAACCAAGCGAGCCTTGTACTGCAGGAGCTCTCCATTCAAACCTCTCTTTTTCTTAAATATCCACTTGCACTTGACAGGTTTCTTCCCCTTCGGCTAGTCCACAAGTTCCAGACATTTATTATCTAAGAAAGACTCATACTCATCTTGCATAGCTCCTTTCCATTTCGCAGACTCAGGACCATCGAGTGCCTCGCGCACGGTAGTAGGCGTTTCCGCGCCGCAACTCGCAATGGTAAATACGGAACAAAAAGCCTCTTCAAAATCGCTCCGTCCTCTCGATTCCTCCGAATCCCAAGAAGACGACCCAGGAGCGTACTCTTCATCTGAAGTACTGGTTTCTTTATTTTCGGTATCATCCGTGTCCTGGTTCTCGTTCACAGGTTCCGACTCCTCCGTGACGTCAACGCGTTCCGCCATCTGCACTCCTACATTTTCAGATTCATTAGTATATTCAATGACCATGTACAGAGTCGGCTCGTTGACCACAGGTTGCAGAACCGGGTTCTTGTAGAATTTGTCCTCTACAAACACAACATTTCGCGAAAATATACATTTCGAAGGATTAGCGGGATCTATGAGCCGATATCCCTTTGTATTCTCGCAGTAACCAACAAAAAGATACGGATAAAACAATGTTTAAAAATGACTGTAAAGTTATTCATTGTTTCCGTAGTTCGCAAGAATTACGGTAGATGGTTCCAACGTCGCCTTAAGACGTATATGATATATCGGAGAATTTCGAATATCTGGGACGTGTCTAGGTGGCTCAGTTGGTCAGAGCATTCCCCCTGTAAGGGACTGGTCGCGGGTTCAAGTCCCGTCCTAGATGTTCTCTTTTTCCGATCTAAATCTTTAGAAAAAAGTTAGCATACAAAATGCTTAAAATTTAATTGAATTAATTAGGCGGATTCATCAAAAAACAATGTTTAAAAATGACTGTAAAGTTATTCATTGTTTCCGTAGTTCGCAAGAATTACGGTAGATGGTTCCAACGTCGCCTTAAGACGTATATGATATATCGGAGAATTTCGAATATCTGGGACGTGTCTAGGTGGCTCAGTTGGTCAGAGCATTCCCCCTGTAAGGGATTGGTCGCGGGTTCAAGTCCCGTCCTAGATGTTCTCTTTTTCCTATCTAAATCTTTAGAAAAAAGTTAGCATACAAAATGCTTAAAATTTAATTGAATTAATTAGGCGGATTCATCAAAAAACAATGTTTAAACATGACTGTAAAGTTATTCATTGTTTCCGTAGTTCGCAAGAATTACGGTAGATGGTTCCAACGTCGCCTTAAGATGTATATGATATATCGGAGAATTTCGAATATCTGGGACGTGTCTAGGTGGCTCAATCCCGACCATTTCTCCTCAGGAGTTGCGCCCAACACGGCCTTGGTTGGCGATCTGTTCTTCAGGTAAACTGCTGTGTTCATTGTTTCTGCCCAGTATTTCCGATCTAAGCCAGCTCCCTGCAACATACACCTCGCAGCCTCAGCAATCGTGCGATTCGCCCTTTCCACGACCGAGTTCTGTTGAGGGCAATGAGGACCTGTCAATTGGTGACTAATGCCATGCTGCTTCAGAAATGCATCGAACTTCTTATTTACAAATTCGCCACCCCGTTCACTACGTAGAATCTTTATAGTTTTATTTGTTTGATTCTCGACAAGGGCTTTGAATTCTTTAAACATATCAAAAACTTCGTCTTTAGTTTTAATAAAATAACTAAAAGTCTTGCGCGAAAAATCATCTATAGGCCCGCAAACGTCAGTGTGTATGAGCCCTAAAACTTCACTCGCTCTCGTAAACGATTTCTTTGGAAACGGTAACTTAGGAGTTTTACCTTCAATAAAGGAAATGCACTGTTTAAATTCGGAGTTATTAAAGTCAATGCCGTTGGCCATACCTGATTTCAGTAGGTTCATGCTTCTTGAATTAAGATGACCAAGACGCAAATGCCATACGTCTTGAGAAATAACACGTCCAGTGACTCCACCACTAATCCACACAGCTAGAAACAACCGCTAATGTGTGGATTAGTGGTCTAGGTGACTTTCAAGCTCGTGTCCGGAATGAATTCGTCAAGGATGTCCCTCTGATTGCAGAAATGGCTCGACGAACCCGAATCGACATACCAGGTATCCTTCTGCACATCCACCGACAGTGCGCTCAGCATGCTTGTCATTTCTTTGGCAACGGGTCCCTTCGACTTCCTGTTCCCTGGACAATTCTTAGAAATGTGGCCCAGCCTTTTACAGCGGTAACTTTTGACAGGCTTTTCATCACGTTTCTTCGTCACCATCACGGAACCAACGCTCGTGTCCATTCCGTTAGCCCGGCGCTGATGTTCTTGTAATAACTTCTGTTTAACAAGCTCGCACGACAATTTTACACTGCAGTTTTCTAGCGCCATTATCAGTGGATCGTAGTCGGTTGTGAGCCCACTTAACATTATCACAGCTAGAAACTCGTCGTTCAGCGGAGCTTCGATGTCGGTTAATTGCTGCGCGACATCACATATCTTCGTAAGATACGATTCCATATCGGAATACTCCTGGAGCTTCATCCCAAACAACTGCCGCATTAAGCCAAGTCTTCGGCAAAGACCCCTGTCTTCATATGCAGTCTGAAGACTTACCCACGCCTCCCATGCGGTAGTTGCGTTACGCACGTGCGTGATCGCCACAGGGTTTATGCTCAGACAAATGCGAGCCAGTGCTCTCTGTTGCTTCTTTTTATCGTCGCAAATGGGTTTCACACCGTCATTGCTCTCGACGCACTCCCACAAATCTTCTTGGATCAGGATCATCTTCACCATGAACTTCCATGATCCGTAGTTCCCCATGCCATTTAGTTTTTCAATAGCAGGAACGATAGCCGCCCCCGAACTGGACGTCGCCATCTCGATTTTGGAATTTCGTGCGCACAAATTTCACGATAAAAGAATAACGCACACAGCACTTCGCAGACGCTTATTGCATTTTAAGCGACAAATACCATAAGCTCAGCTACCATGATAGAGGAAAACCACTTGAGTTGGATAAAAGTGTGTTTATTTCGTGAATGACATAGGCGGAGTGTTAGGAACAATCAAAGTATTCAAAATTACGTTGCTATACAAACAACCAGTAAGACAGTAATCTATGATATAGAACATGTAGTTTACATATGTTCCAACATATCGGGCACATTGTTAATAAATTGATTCTCGAAGAATACCACATCTCTTGCTCTGTGCAAATCTCCATTTGCAGGATCAATCAATCTATATCCTTTAGATTCTTCGCAGTATCCAACAAAAATGAGTTCTTTACTCTTTGAATCCCATTTAGTTCTCTTTTGGTCTGAAATGTGCATAATATGCTTTACAACCAAAAACTTTAAGGTTACTCAAGTCAACTTTTCTGCCAGTCCAAACCTCCTCTGGCGTCTTATGCTTTACCGCCATAGTAGGGCTTCTATTCTTCAAATAGATGGCTGTATTGACAGCTTTAGCCCAGAAGCGAATGAGAAGTTTCGCTTCTTGTAACATCGCTCGAGCTTTCTCTGTGATTGTACGATTTGCACGTTCAGAAACACCGTTCTGTTCAGGTGTATACGCAATCGTTAACTGTCGCTTGATACCATGACTCTTCAGATAATCATCGACTTTCTTGTTTACATATTCTCGACCGTTGTCCGTTCTCAAAATTTTTAGTTTCTTGTCAGTTTGAGTTTCAGCAAAACACTTAAATTCTTTAATTTTTTCAAAAGCTTCACTCTTTTGCTTTAAAACATATATAAATGTTCTACGAGAAAAATCATCTATAAAGGTAATAAAATATCTAAAACCTGACATAGATGTCTCACTCATTGTAACGCTTATATCAAAGTGTACTAGCTTCAGTAACTCCTTGGCTCTCGTAGCCTTTCCACGCGTAAAAGGTTGTCTCGTTTGCTTGCCGAACAGACATGATACGCAATCTAGTCTACAATTAGAAGATTTGGGAAAACTCACCCCAGTCGCCATCTTATCTCTAAGTAGGGTTGAATTACGTACTCCCAGATGTGCCATCCGTTTATGCCAAAGATCCATGTCACGACTCGTTGTAGATACTAAGCAAATTTTTTTCCATTTCAATTTTTTTTAAATTTCCCTGTGAAGCAAATTTAAGTTTATAGACACCTCTATCAAGTACCCTTTTTACACAAGGCTTGCCTTTTACCCAACATTTGTGCTTATCAAAAATCTCACAACCTTTATCTGGAAAGACGACAGTTTTATCCCTTTTAACTATACTACTTATACTTAAAAGATAAGTAGATAAATTTGGTACATACATTACATTGAATATGTTTACATTCAAAGCCTCATTCTCTACTGTACCAAATCCTTCACCAAATACCTTACCGCCGTACCGCCGCACATGAAACCTCAATCTTGTCATGTTCAACAAAATCTTTCATCCAATCCTTCCTAAAACTCATATGAGACGAAGCACCGGAGTCCAGGATCCATTCATTACTTGAAGCTTGATCCATCGTAGCACGTGCTGTTGCCATGTGACTTGACTTCATCTCGTTCTTGCTCCTTGGATTGTCTGGACAGTCATACGCCTTATGTGATACTTCACAAATAAAACACTTGATCTTCTTAAGATTCTTGTTATTTTTCTTAACATTCTTTTTCTTTGCGTTGGATTTGATCATCAATGCTGAGTTTCCAGGCTCTGAAGTACTCGTACTTGGACTTGGATGCGATTGTAATTGCAGCAATTTCATTTTAACATAATCGGTAGTTAACGTTATATTAGTATTTTCCATGGCTAGTCGCAACGGTGTGTACTCATCAGGCAGTCCTTGTAACATGAGTGCTGCGAGAAGCTCATCATCTATTTCCTTCCCGAGGTCAGCTAGCTGATTGGAAATTCGCATTTGTTCCGTGATATATTCTGATATAGAGGTGAATTGTGATAATTTCAAACTCACTAGCCGAGAAAGTAACCTGCACCGATTATTTACTCCTTTATCTTCGAAAGCTGCTTTTAAACTGTTCCATGCTTCATAAGCCGTTTTTGCTTTTCTCACATGAACTTTACAGTGGTTGTTAATCACCAAACAAATTTTTTTTCGAGCTTTTTGATCTGCTCTCATTATAACTACATCATCTGAATTCGGGGGATTCTCTACATATTGCCATAAATTTTCATGAACAAGTATGCATTCCATGTCAAATTTCCAAGAATCATAGTTACTACTACCATCTAACTTCATAATGGAAAATAGTGATCCCGACCCCGAATTCATGTTTCTCTCACTTGATGTAATCATGTTTTCTTCGTACATACCTAGTTTACGGCGTACGTAACACCATAACCTGATGAAAAGGAAGGTGGATTAAGGCTCCCCTTTATCGTCAAAGACAATGATAGTGAATATAGAAATAAAGAGTTTGATGAATTCCTAAAACTGCATGGCATTAAAAGACGCCTAAGTACAGTTTGTACACCACAACAAAACGGAATTAGTGAACGCAAAAATAGATCCCTATTAGACAAAGCGAGATGTCTCATGATTGATGGAAATCTACCAAAACAGGTATGCGCAGAAGCTGTAGAAACAGCAAACTATCTGATTAACAGATGTTCTACAAAATTGCTGAAAGGTGAAACCCCCTATAGAAAATGGACAGGACGTACTCCATCTGCAAAACACCTTCTTGTATTCGGTATAAAAGCTTTCGTGCTGAAAAAGAATAGAAAAGGGAAAATGTCAAACAAAACTAAAGAAGGAGCTTTTGTTGGCTATGCTAAAACCTTCAAAGGATACAGAATATAAATTTCCGAAGAGAATAATATAACAATTAGTAGCGACGTGAAATTCATTGACAAAATATAAATATTGAAGAATTGCGAAAAGATATAAACCCCCTCCAAAATCAACCTAATACCCTCGAAATAGAGTTCAATAGCACTGAAAATAAAGCTAACGATAATGTTGAAGCTGAAATTAATGCAAATGAAGAGAACGTTGATCAATTAAATGAACCATCAACTTCTGCTGAGTGTGAACAACCTAAGGATACAAGTACACACACAAATGAAAATAATGCCAATCCTATCAAAGAGACAGTAACAGTACTGTCGAAGGCGAAAACCTGTGTGGATGGAGGAGACTAACCGATGCATAAGCATGTATGCTGATGAAGCATCTTACCTTTCTAATGAAGATGAAAATGATCCTCACTGGCACGAAGCACTAAAAGCTTAAATAAAAGCACATGTTAATAATGGTAGGTACTAAAAAACAAAATAGGATCAGATAACAAAATAACACGTAAAGCCAGATTAGTGGCACGTGGATTTAATCAGAGACCAGGCATTGAGTACAATGAAACCTATGCACCAGTAGCAAATCTTAGCGCTATCAGAGGTGTAGTAGCAATGACTATTGAAGAAGGTTTAAGTCTAAAACAAATGGACGTGACAACAGCTTACCTAAACGGTGAAATTGAAGAAAAAATTGCTATGAAATGTCCAGATTATTTAAAAGATTACCCAACTGAAATTTTGATTGAAGAAAGTGAGAATAATGATGATCTGACTCTGTATATGAAAACTAAAGAGATGCTAGAAGATCTAAAAAAACCAACGGTGAGAAAATCGGTATGCTCAAACGCGCACTGTATGGATTGAAACAATCTGGAAGGCAGTGGTACAAGAGATTAGACACGGAACTTCAAAATATTGGATTGAAACCATCACCATCGGATCCATGCGTATATACCTCAACGAAAGGAGGAGCCAAAGTAGCGATTACTATTTACGTCGACGATATACTTATGGCATACTCTTGTCCTAAGAAAGCTAAAGAAATTAAAGAGAAACTGATGAAGGTTTTTGAGCTAAAATATATGGGACAACCAAAAAGAATATTTGGAATCGATGTTATATTTAAAAGGAATGAAATAAAGCTAAACCAAGAAAAATACATAGATGATACACTAAAAATGTACAAAAGGAAGACTGCAAAGCAACAGCGACACCTATCGAGACAGGTTTAAAGCTGGAAAAAGCAAGCAAATCTGAAATGAAAGATATACCATACAATAACCTCATAGGTACTCTGATGTATACCATTCAAGAACCTCATAGGTACCGGACCTCGGCTTACTATACTACGCCGTTGTCTTGGGCTATTAGAGTAATGGACTCACGCCAGATGATGAACACCTGGATGCTCTGCGAGTAGGAGTGTGAGAAAGTAATCGCAGCAGCTTCCTTGGTTTTATAGTTCATAGAGCTGTGGTCTAGAAATCTAGATTACCTATGATTTGTCAACAAAGATGTATCGTAGTGAAAAGTCAAAGAAAATATAATTTATTTTATTGTACATGATATTTTCGGAAGTTTATGCGAATGTTACACATTAAAATAAAACTATTTTTAACGGATTCTATTATTTTATTCTATTGATGTTACGAGTTTACTATGTCTTCAACCCTCACACGTTTGAGGTCCGATAAAACCGTCCATGCAGCTCTGCTCTTTCATATTTCCTTGCAATTAGCGATGCTAAGTATTACCGGTTTTTTTTAAATATATTTAGGACACGTCAATTTGACTTCACCTCGCCTGATGGTAAGCTGAAGGTAAAGTCTCAGGAAAGAGGGTCACCATTACATACACGTACCATGTTAACAATGGTGGCACTCAGCTTGACGGCCTCACCAAAAGAGGATTGTCGTCACAGCACCGCGTGACACCCACCGGTCCCACTAGTGCTGCGACCACAATCCCCCTGCTCGGCTATGCACTTGCTGACCCTTGAACGCCATCAAACCGAAATTGGATTACTATGGAGGGTTTTTCGCAATCGTGCACGGTGGTACCCACCCGGCCGAAATTTGTGACAAATTTGTGTCATCAAATTTCTACCACCAGTATGTTTGTGCCAGTTCTCTTTAGCCAGAGCGAGAGGAGTTAGTCCGTTATCTATTGCCACCACATCTCGATCCACACCTACGTCAAAATGTAGTTAATATTCCCTAAGGTTGCATATCTCACGGTTGTGGAGAGTCTTGGCGTTTAAAAAACCGCGACTTCTACACTTCCGTGGGATATACAACCTCATTACCGACGAACGTGGGTGATTAATATTAATATAGATCGAGCTATATCACGCCTCCCCTAGAGTATAAGCAAGTATAAACCCAAGCAACCTTCTAATTATACAAGGTTTTTATTTTGGTATGTATAAATGTATGTATAAGTCCTATAAATGATAAACCGTGGAGTCGTATTGTATAAAGTACCTTTTTTTTTCATGTGGAAACCCCTTATATCCCTCGCACCGGTACTGACCCTGGGCTATCTCCGGTTTCGAGATCGCCCCCTCGGGTTTGGGAACCACGGTGTCCCCGCCTTGCCCCGGTTTGAGGGAGGGGCGCTATTCGCCGTCCCGGCCAGCTTCTGCTGGGATGACAGGCCTCACCTGCCACCCCCAGGCCTGCGCTCATGGAGGACGGGGGTCGTTAAGCGACCTCCGGCGCCTGAGTCCCTGCGACGCGCGGCGAGCATGTTGCGGGCTTATTAATACGTGAAGGGAAAACTCTACATCCCTTTTTATGAAAATTGTGCGGACAGAGGAGTGTGAAATTTTATGGAGGAGAAGTGCAGAATGTTAGTATTTTTTTTTAATTATGCATCAAAATACATTAAATCAACAAATAAAACATTACACACACTACCATGCATTTCGAACACACACACCCATATTACTCACATAAGTTTATACCGCCCGCGCCAGTGTCAAAAGTATTATGACATATTTGTATAATGTTCACAGTTCACGTATATAACAAAATTAAAAAGAAATCCAATGAAGCTTAACTTTCTGATAATCTAAAAGAAAGGTTGAATTTCGACCGTCCCACAGGGTCACCAGTATACATTATTATGCTTAGAAACATCTTAAATATCATGCATATATATAATTATTTTCAGCGGTAAATTAAAGTAAGTAAGCGGAAATCGAACCTGCGACCTTTGACGTAGCAGTCGAACGTTCTACAGTCTACAGCCACGATACAGAGGTCGTCAAGGAAGAAACTGGTAGATTTGTTTGGACTTTGGACAGACATGGATGAAGTTGTCGAAATTAGGCGAAAACGTTTTTAAATTCAGCACATTCCTAACAAAGAAAAATAAGAAATGAATAAAGAACATTGAAAGGAGTATCGGGAAGTATATCGGGTAGAAATAGGCTCAATAGTACTAGGCTCAAGCTCACCGTTCACTATGCGGGACCAAAGACATTAAATTCTGGTGTAAATACACCTCTGACCTCTGCCTAGCCTGTCGGGGATCGTTACTTGTAGAGTTTAAATTGTATTAATTTCTATTTTGAGAAGTTTCATTCAAAGTTATGTTCCACTAGCCATGTCGACATTATGTCATAGTACCTATTATTGAAGTGAAAATAGCTGCATAATGTGACAACATGGACTGAAAAGGGAGAAAATGTGGACTGGACAGGGTCATAGAATAAATTTAGATTTATATATTTAATATAAATATTAACTTTGTACTCTGAGTATTATAATACTATTTTTACTTCAATTATTATTAAATGTATTCCAGTTTAAAAAAAGGTTAATATATTATATTGTGTTTGTTAATTAAGATATAGTTTGGGATGAATTTAATTTTTTTAGACTTAAAGCTGACCTCCGCTTTTGTTTAAAGATATATTTATCAATGATTTTTCATAAAAGAAGGTTCAGCCATCTAGATTTTATTGTATCTTTCAAATGCCATTAAGGTGGAAAAATAATTTATTTTCCAATGTCATTTTATAGCTCTTCATGTTTCGTGTAAATAAATAATTACCTAGGTGATATTGAATACTTTACACTTTACAGTTACATACTCGTTACTCATAATAAAAAGTTCTTGCCATTAAGTTTATTTTTCTTTCGAGTAATAAAATGAGTGAATCAAAACTAATGGAATGTACTGACGATGATACGAATAACTCTGTGTTAATTTTTGAAGTAAACTGCTTCGAAGGTAATTGCGGGAATTATACATTAGACGTAAAATATATTAAAGTACTTGCTGTGTAGATCTTGTTTTAATTGCATTAAAAATTATTTGCTGTTCGCTGCTATGATTGACGTATTGTTACATTAAAACATTTTTACTCAGAATGATGTAATAAGTGAGCTATATAGTTATTAACACTTTAATATATAGTCACTGGTAAGGAATTTCTTCGTCAGTACGTATACTAAAAATTTTATAAGTAGTAATTATAGTAGCAGTAAGGAATGAAATTGCACAATATTTGCAAATTATTTACTTTTTCTTAGATTGCTCTTCATTTACTTTTCTAAGTTCATGCATAATGCATAGAGTACCTAGCTAGGTCATTTGTATTAAATGAAAGGTTAAAATATTATTTTTAATAAGTTTAAAATCCCTTGAAATTTATACATACTTACAAAATAAGAAATGGAAATGTATTGCTACGTAATCTTTATCGACTATTTCAAATAGTTGAAAAACTAAATGGGGTCAACGAGCATCACTAGTCTAAAATTTGGCCGGGGTGTCCGCCGTAGCCTAGGAAACGGGTGTAGCTACGAGACAACAACATTGATAAGTCATTTCTTATCGTGTTATATAAAAATTGGCAAAATCTCCCTTGCGACATATAAAGTTAGAACAGGGGAATATTTGTTACTCTTGTTTTAATTGTTAATCGAAAAACAAAATTATGATTTTGACAGTTCGAGGTATGGATGGCAGGTAGGTTTAAGTTATTCTCGTTAAATAATCATATTATATACGTGAAAGAATGCACTGATAATGGTTTGACAATTAGTTTACAATATTTAGGAAGCGTTACGCGTCTTCCTCGAAGAGAGAACCGTCCAAAATGAGCCCCCTACAATCCCCGGGTGCGTATCAATTTTATCATAGTTATCGGAGCAGGAGGGAGACGGCGGTGCCTGGTACGGTACACGTCCCGCCGGCCTTATTCACCTGCGGATTTAACTTTCGGGACACTTATGTACTCTTCCTTACATAAGGGAAAGTACATACGCACAAACACGAATAATACGTTCAGCGGAGTCGGGAATGCTAAAACAAATTTCTAGAAAGTTTTAAAACTTACACCATGCTTACACATCCACGACTTCTTGGACTTAGTTTCAAATGTAAACAGCATATCCAAAAGTCACAATGAGCAAAAATCATTATGATAGATTTTTTTTGTTTAATATTCTAATACAAAAAACTTATCTGAACTAGCAATATAACTTAATAATAACACCTAATATCAACTATCTGAGAATATTGGTTACACATAAGCTTATTACATAATATAAAATGACTGTCTAATAAATACACTAAAATAATTATATAAACAATAGCAATATCCACTCATGCATTACCAGTAGTGGTACATGGCAGGTGGTGTCACTCAACCATGACAAGGCACCTGCAAGTACCCTCCTCTCACCCTATGACAAAATTACACACACTGTGTTTGTAGCTCACACTATAGTACATCAAAAACAAAATTCACAGAAACAACAGCCAACATGTCTGACAAGCCAACTACTACATAGTTACCATTGCTTGATCAATACTTGATGTGATACAGACCAGTGTATAATCAGAATAATGTGAAACTGTTGTGTTTAAGTGATATTTTGCAGTTAAAAAAAGTTTTTGATTCAAAATGTCTGAGATGGGGTTTGAGAATGTGTTCTATTTGGAGAGTGAGTGTTATTGTATAGATGTTTATTGAGAGTAAAGGTGCGGAGGGCCAGATGAGGTGTTGCCAGGTTACGCTCCACGGATACTCTCCGCCCCTGCTCCCGGCAGATCAATAACATCTCTATCACCATGGATGGTGTTATGCAACATCTGAGATGAATCATTTTCTTTGTGTATTATGTTTATGTATTATACATGATCATAATGTTGCATTTTTTTTAGTCCTATTTGCATATTTTGTGTCTGTTATCAGTAAAAAGTGTTAAGTATAAATTCTATCTTCAAAATTAATTAATACAATACTTTTTTTCTCTAAATTTTCAAAGCAGTGGTAATAATGATAATAACATTCTTGCATTTGTTTTATCTTATATACCTATTAATAATGAAATGGATAAAATGCATTTTATTATTAGATGTTACATAATTTTTCTTCGGTAACAAAATTACATTGGAATATGTAGCAATTATTCCCTAACATTCGATTTAATTGCAAACAGTTGCATGAAGGGTGAGCCACCCCACTTTTTCGAAGTTTTAATTAGTTGCCAGGTATTATTTTCACTCTAAGTACTTCCAAATCAGTACAGGGCAGTTATACAGTGAATCATGCAGTTCTCTGATAACAATTTTAGACTTTTAAGCTTTCATAAAACTAAATTTATAACTGAAAAGCTATAATTTATCTTCAATATCTTTTTTGCTTATACCTCATATACCTGATTGATCATTTGAATGGCAGGCAATAGTGGCAGTTAATAAAAGAAATATATAAAGAGGAGAGATGATGACTGTACAGTTTTTGTATAGTAGATATTGACAGATTGATAGCTGGGGCAGGGCATTTGGAGCATGGGTAGGCCGAAACAGTGGCCTGTGGCAATGGTCTAAGTCAATATCAATCTTCAAAGTCCCATGTAAAAGCAGGCTTGACTAACTGCTCAAGAAAAAAGAGCTAGCTGTATCCAGCAATGAGATAAAGATTTTTGTTAAGTAATAGTTTGCTACTTTTAGGTTATTCCGTGCTGTGGGTGATATATATATATATATACAGACAGCAGTGAAAGTCGTTTAGCATATTACGTTTAATTTACAAAGCCCTTTATTTTTAAAACAATGAATACATTAAAAATGTATTCCAATTTTAATATTAAATTAATATCTTTAAACTGTAATGATTTATTGATGTGTTAGTGTAATAAGCTTCTGAATTATTTTTAGTGTAGCTTTTGTTATTGACTGTACATTTACACAGGTTTTAATAAATTAGTAAGATGCCTTTTATATTGGCTTCAGATTTTGAGTGCGCTGGCGACGAAGTACTTGTCGAGTCATCGCCTCCAGCCTCACCGGACATGGCAACGAGGCTTGCTACCCCGGCCCAGGTATGCTTATCTAACTATTCTATTGAATTGAACTTGTAGCTGTAGCATAAATAGTTTTCGAAATAATTATGTTGAAACGACGATGACTCAGCATCGCCGAACTGCGTCCTTCTCATTGCTCGGCTCCTAAAAGTCGTAGCGTGATGCTACATATATAGCCTCTAACCTTCCCCAAGAACTGGGCTATCGAATGTAGACATGTTTTTTCAAATCATACATTTCAGAGATAACCGCGTTTCAACAACTTCTTCAGCTTTATTATTAGTAAAGATATATAATTATTTAACACATCGGTAATGAGCGTACCGTTTAATTAACCTCTAGACAACATTAGTTGTTTCGTTTTCATATGAAATTTCAAGGCGAGTCGTTAAAACCAGGCTTAACATTTTATACAAATACTGTTCTTTTAAGTTAGCAGAAATATGTCAAAATGTTTTACAATTTTGTATTTGGTGCGTCAAGTTGCCATCATCATCATCATTTAGTTAGTCCCGATGGCATCCGAGGCTGTCACCTCGGAGTCCGGGGTCCCCTTTCCGACTTTTACTTCTCCACTTCGCACGGTCTTGGGCATCTATGGTAGTGTGAGACCATTGGCACTAAGTTGCACCAAGTTGCGCAAGTGGCGCCAAGCTGCCGTCAGTTTCTGTTTTCAAGAGGTCACACGATTTGCAACCGATTAATACTCTTTACAAGATTATAACGGAATAAAATCGATTTTATCTGTATCACGATTTATGTAAAATAACATTTGTATTTACTTAAACATGTAATACATACCTATTATTCGTACAATTGGGATAATGGCGCACCACTAAGGTCTTCGCAACCCAAACTAACCTCACCTGCAAGCAGGTAAACCTTCTGATTGAAAAACGAGGCTCTGGCGCAGGTTTTCCTCTAGGGGGGTCAGACGGCAGTTCCTTCCTTAAAAGTAAAAATAAACCAAATTATAGGAAGGAGGAATAGGACAGTGGACTGCTGACTCTAAAATGCAAGCTTTGGATTGGTTTATCTTTATTTTTTACCAGATAGACCGCCGTCTGATCAGCCGGTGTAGTTAGCACGAGTCACACAATCTAGTGGAGTCCTGTGTACAGGCCAACCTCACAGATTCATTAGCAAAAAAATGTATACTGTATAACATCATAACTGTATGTAATTAAAATTTTGAAATGTAAATATTTATTTTTTATTGTAAGTATATACCGTAATTCGTGCGCAGGGTGGAACCGGGGCTGGTGGCGCGTCGCCCTCGGCGGTGCGTGATCTGATTGTCATTCCGGAATTACCTAATTCAATCCATTTACAGCACGCCATGCAACAGGTAAATGTATATAAGATACATAACAAATTTCTTTTATTCCTAATGCCAACCATAAAGCCATGCTTTATCCAAGAAAAATTTGCAGGCTCGGCCACGAGAGTTCCCCCCCTCACTTCGTATAGACGCTGCTTAATGTGCAGTTTGTGAAAGCACCAAAAAGGGAGGCCTTTTTGCCCAATATTTTCCATTTCCTCCACTTTACCCCTTAAGTTCCTTGCTTGCTTGCCCTTTGGACAAATACATCCATGAATACTAAATTTACCTAATTATTACCTGTGCTGTGTTACTTACGGGTCTAGAATCGCCAAACCTTGGAAGGTACTGTCTACGACAAATAAAATATGCAACTAGCATCCTACTGGCGAGTGGAATTAGTAAGTGGTGCTCCTCGGTAAGGTTGCCAAAACTCAAATGGCACATCTGGTGTCGTGACTGCCACTACTTGTCAATATTTGTCATCAGGTGGCCCTTGAGATTGTTTGTCATATGTATATGTTATCGGAAATGTATGTAATTCCTAAAATCGCACGGAAATGTATAAAATAAATTATATTAGACACATTTCCTAGGAAATCTATACATTGCCTAAATAGCAATCGGAAATGTAAATATGTGAGATATCAATGGGTTGTTGTTCAAAATGGCTATCGCATCACGCATCGCGCTTATAAAAGAGCGATTTTATAGTACTTTAACGTCATTAAGAACGTTAACAAACGCTAAGATGAAGCCGCGGGAGCGAGCGAAGCGAGCTCGTGGACACCGCGCGCCCAGATCCCCGGTCACTTGTGATAATCATTTTAACAACGTGTTTTATTATAGAAAGCATTATTTTTATACATTTCCTAATACGATATTGGAATTATATACAATTCCTAGGAATTGTGCACATTTCCTAGGACATTTATGTATTAAATAGTTTTTGAAACAATATTTTATACATTTCCTAAATAGCTTCGGAATTATATAAATTTCCTAGGATTTGTATACAATTCCTAGATTTCATACATTTCAGGTAACATATACATTACAGGGTTATTATTATCATTTCTAACGGGAACACCGGAAGAATGATCTACCCTGCATGTGTCGACCATTTCATCCACTTCACTAACTTGTAAGGTGGCAAAACTATCGTAGACTTCGGTAGCCAACAGTGAGAATGGCGATTCTCACCTACTTCTGACATATGGACGAACTAGAACTATTATAATGCAATTATTGTTGAATGATAGATAAAAATTATCTTTTCATAATACGTTCCGTGCCAACTCCGCACAGGTGCAAGGCAGAGGGGCGTAGGATGCCGGTGACTCATTTACTTTTATTTAGGGATATTTTGAAGATTTCCTCATGTTATGTTATGTTATGAAGGTTGAAGGAGAATATAAGGTTCAACTCGCTAGAAGTCATAAGTGCAGTTCCATTGGTATTAGGTTAATACATTATAAGTAACAGACCACCTTATTTCTAAAACTTTACCTTAAATAATAACCAAAATGGAAAAATATTGAATTTCTCCTCTGCAGATTACAAAAATAAATCATACATAGATTATATTTATTGATTTATTTTAATGTAAGGTTAGTGTTCAGCAACTTCTGATGACGACTGTAGCTATATCATTGTTTCAAACTCTTCACTTCAAAAATGTGTGCCGCATTCCCCAGGTATCGAGCGCGGTGGTGGAGGTGAATGGGGACAGCTCGGGCCACTCCAGTCCTACCACGGAGGGCCAGCACACCTACATCACAGTTGCTAGCGATTCGCTCGGTAACTATCAAACATGCTATATTTTAAACGGTAAACTGAAAAATATTTTGACTAAGGAATTGTTTTATATTTTCGTAGAGTCCGGATGCGATGATAAAATTTATATAAAAAAAACGGAATTAATTTGGTACTAATTTAGAATATACGATATACTCAAAGTATTTATTAGGTAACTATGAATATATCTGAATTATTTGGAAGAAAATATATTTCTACTAAGTTACAACAAGGTTTGACGGTTTGAATTTTATTGTACAAAGTGTACTAATTAAGTGACTGATCATATTATTTGAAAAGAAGGTATTATTATCACTCTCCTAAATTTATTGTTGTATTGGATGCCATCTTTGATTTATAACTAGCTGACCCGGCACACTTCGTACCGCCAACGTGAACCCACTCCTAACACAAGCAATTTAGCTTAGCTGGAGGGGTTAGGGGGGATATTAGTAATTTCGGTAACTAATATTCTTAAAAAAAGTTATGTTGGTTACCTTATCAGCTGAATTTATATCGTGAATATCTCATATTTTTATTTATCCTAATTGTTATTATAGGCACATTATCCCGAGTGGGCCATCTCAAGATGACCCAGGGTCAGCCGGGATGCGAGGGCATTGCCTTACTCCTCGGTATTAGAAACCCGAGACAGCGTGTGGTTTTGGTCGGTTCGAGTCCGACATAACTACCACTGGCCGGCGGTGGGGTACCCGTGGAGATTTTCGTAAAAAAAAAGCACGACATGGCACAGCGGGCGGTGACAAATCTAAAAACTAAGATCATGAAAATCAGTCCACCTGTACCTACTCGATCTATAAACGGTCTCACTAACACGACTTAGTTTTATATAATATAGATGTGAGTGACTATGAATTCAAGCAATAAATTGCTCGAATTCATAGTCACTCTCCATCAATCAGGATGAAAAAATATTATATTTAAATCTGAAGTTGTTAAATTAGACTTATGAATCGCTCGCTCAACAACTAATATAAACAGTCCTTTAGTTAAGATTATATTCCATAAAAAACAATAATTTAAAAAGCATTGCACATTTTTATGAATGTTTTAGTTTTTTCACCGTAGTATTTTTGCTATAGATGTTGTATGTCTATTTGTCTAAGGCATACATTAAACAGAAAAGGCAAGAGGAATAATAAGGTAAAATGCAAGAAAAAACGATTTTTGTCTGCGATCGCGCTCGTGTAAGCTCGCCTTCTCTGTATAATCCACGCCTAATGTAAGTCCTAGTAAAGCATGTATATTGCCCGCACATTGTTTATATTCAGCACATTTTTTTTTTTCTATTTATGTATTTATTTGGTGTGCCGACGTGTAGTACAAGACACTTGGAGCCAAGCAGTCCCACAGGTGAAGCTTGAGGAGATAAGTGACCACGAAAGCAAGTTAATTTTAATTTTCTTTTCGCTTTTTATGTGTTACTTACCTTTGTGTTTTAACAGGGTGGGTGTGGTTTTAACACTGAATGACGCATTAATGTTGTGCATCCCGCTTATCTTATCATCCAAGGTACTACTGTTATTGGGGTGTGTGTTGGGTAACCTCCTCGAGTGTCGCTCCGATTCCGATCCCGCTGCAGTCCGGGGGGAACGGAATCGGAGCGGCCGGTACACCCTGGGCGGCGGTCAATGGCTTCCCCTTCACCCCTTCATAGGGTTGGCATTGATCGTCGGCCAATACCCAACGTGGCGGGAACACGTCGCTCTCCGTACTCCTCTGCTTTCAGAGGAGACAGGATGAGCGATGCTGTTAGTGGTGAGATGGCCCAGGGTCAGCCGGGGTGCGAGGGATATGCTCTATGGGTAACCTTACACCCCGGCGTCTGAAGACCCGAGACGGCGTGCGGTTTTAGTCGGTGCAAGCCCGACATAACCGCCCCCGCTGGCCGGCGGGGGGGTATCCGAAGGGAGTACCGCACGATAAAAAAAAAAAAAAAGGTACTACTGTTATAAATGCGAAATTTTGGAAGGGGGAAAGGATGTTTGTCACTTAAACATGCCAGAACGGCTGATCTAGATGTAATACATATTCTTACAATGGAGTATATGGGGTCAAGAAAATCTCACCTGCAACCGCTAGAGCCAGCGGTGGTTTTCCTATAGGGGTTGGGAGAGCAGTATAAGCCAAACCAAAAGGTGGAGAAGGACCCCCGCCTCCGAGGTGAATTCCTCGGATGCAGCCGGTAACAAGGAGGTGATGATGTGGGAGTTTGGCAACGCTAGTTACCTACCAAGGTAACAAGGTTTAAGGGCACTGCACTACCTCTCGATATCTACATTTAGAAAGTTTTGCAGATACCTTTTTTTTTCGTGCGGAAATCCCTTCGGATACCCCTCCGCCGGCCAGCGGGGGCGGTTATGTCGGGCTTGAACCGACTAAAACTGCACGCCGTCTCGGGTCTAAAGACGTCGGGGTGTAAGGTTGCCCATAGAGCATATCCCTCGCACCCCGACTGTTGCAGATGATACCTTTTATATAATAGAATAGAATTTATTTGCTTCTAAACACGGTAACAAAGATCTTAGGGTATGTGTAAGCACAAGCACAACATGTTTAGCTGGAGACTGTGGCATGCAAATTTACAATAAGTTCAATTATTATCAACAATAGTTTCATTTTATAAATTCGAACATTATGGTAGGTATATTGTGTCAACAAATTGATTCATGTCACGCATAGTGAGCATCGAGGTGAGGCACTGGCGGTCAGCCTTGATATAGCGAAGGCCTTCGATCGGGTCTGGCACAGAGGTCTTCTTGCGAAGTTGTTGTGGACTGCCCGAGGGACTTTGCGAATGGATCGCCAGTTTTTTGACCAATAGAAGCATCCAATCCGTCGTTGATTGCAGCTGCTCGGACCGCATGGACATAAACGCTGGTGTTCCACAAGGCTCCGTGCTGTCTCCGACCCTGTTCCTCCTGCATATCAATGACATGCTGTCTGATGACTCCATTCATTGCTATGCGGACGACAGTACCGGGGACGCATTTTACACGGGCCGGGCTAACATCCCTCGGTCCGCAGTGGAAGAAAGTCGCGAACAACTTGTGTCTGAAATCGAGACTACTCTCACAAGAGTGTCCGATTGGGGTGGACTAAACCTGGTCCAATTCAACCCCACTAAGACCCCATTTATTGTAGCGCCACAATTTCTCGACACACCCCTTAAAATCTCCAAAAGTATCGGGATCCTCGGTGTCGACATTTCCAGCGAGGTCCAGTACCGTAGTCACCTGGAAGACTAGGTCAAGTTGGCATCTAAGAAACTTGGAGTGCTCAACAGGGCGAAGCAGTACTTCACTGCGGAGCAAAGACTTCTTCATTATAAGTCGCAAGTCCGGCCCCAGATGGAGTACTGCTGTCACCTTTTCGCCGGAGCACCTAGATACCAACTTGACCCGTTCGACTCGGTGCAAAGACGGGCGCTGAGGATCGTCGACAATCCCATACTGACAGGCAGTGTAGAACCTCTTAACCTTAGGAGAGATTTCGCCTCCCTGTGCGTTTTCTACCACCTTTATAATGGGGTGTGTTCAGAGGAATTATATGATATGATCCCCACGGCCATATTCTATCATCGCACCGCTCGCCACAGACAGGGATTTCATCCTCACACGTTGCGACCGGAAACGGTGCGTACAGTTAGGTATGAAAGGCACTTTATTCCGCGCACCCTCAGGCTGTGGAATGATCTCCCTTCTGTGGTTTTCCCAAGCGACTACAATATGGGGTTCTTCAAGAAGGACATTAGAAGGTTTTTGCAGGGTCGGCAGCGCAAGTGTGACGCCCCTGGTGTTGCGCACGTCCATAGGCCACGGTAACCGCTTCCCATCAGGTGAGCCGTGAGCTTGTCTGCCAACTGAGTGGTATAAAAAAAAAATCGACTGTCCACTAAGGAAGAATTTTTGAAAATTTTACGGGATGAACAGTTGTATGGATGTCCATTTTCAAAGAAATAAGATACGGATACGAAATTTCAAATACCTGTACCTATTTGGTTTGAAATAAAATATATGTAAGCGTATATCGGCGTTTTTCAAATTTTTTATCGTAAGATTTATGGCGATTATGTGAGTTAGGGGTTGAAAATTTTTATAGGAAGTTCATCATTTTTGAAGGAAGTTTGTATTTACATTTGGACCCGGTAGATGGCGCTGCAATCGGGGTCTAGGAATTACTTTATTTCTTGGGCAAAAATTTTTAAATGTGTTTTAATTAATGGATGGTATCCACAATTGACTTCTAGGCTGTAATCAGATTCCGGGATTTTTCCACGATTCGTTTCGCGCGAATTTGGTACAGACCTCTGGTAACACTATACAATGATTCATCTCAAAATAAATTCGTACATCCCTTCGTTTCCAATCCGCTTGTCAAAGTTGACGCAGAAACCTTTGATGGACAACAAACAATGTGATTATCTATCGCCCTCTGACATCATAGTATCTGATTATCTCTACCTGTCAGCATTAAATGCACCCTACTTTTATTACTACTGAACTCAGATTTAATATTACACTTTATTGATTGAACATAAGGGCGTGATATTTAGGTAGCAGACAGGTGCGGGTGTGCAAAATCTTATTTCAAATATTTGTTGGATTTGTTTTTTGAGTTGAAAAATGTGTCTTTTAAAATATTACAAAAGCGGACAATAAACCCACGGTATCACGGTACCATTATCTGTAACGATAGAGGCGAGATCTACAACTTACAAGTTTAGCGAGTGTTACTAGACAACTCCCTCCTACTGGTGACCAATCTCACCAGAAAACTTCATAACTGACTCGAACTGGCTCCCTTCTAACATTAAGTAGCAGTAGAATAGAAATAAACTTAATTGTACTCCAATCAAAACAGCATATACGGAACACATAATCAACAATGTACAAATGGCGGCCTTGACGCTAAAATCGATTTCTTACAGGCAATCAGTAGCTGCATTTCGTATAGTTTGCAGAGGCTTTATTTCTCTTACTTGCCTTTTCCTAACTCCTTTACTTCTGTAGGTGCCAAGATGTGACTGAATCCTCTGGTGTTGGTAGTGTTCATCTACGGAACAGATTACTAACAGAGGGCTGATTCTTGTTATAAAAAGACGTTCAAGATTCAGTCTTAATTTAGGCTCGATCTCCCATAAATGTTAAAAAGGTGTTTTCAACAAAATTTTGTTATGAGACCACCTTTTTTGATATTTGGGAGATCAATACTGGATTGAGACTGAATTTTGAACATCTTTTTATTAGGATAATTGACCTTCTGATGTGTTAGAACCTAGTAATATAAACTAGTTATGCAGGTAGTGCTGTTTGATTGCGGTTTTCATCAGCGTCCAATTTCTTTCTCGGTCGATTCGACGAACATTTCTTCAGCTATCAGTTTTTTACTAGATTTCTTAAGAATTAAGTCTCAAATCATAAAAATGATAACGATAAATATATTACATTACGATACAAAATATTGCGCATTTATTTTGGAGGTGATAAAAATAAATAATATTCTGACGAGATATATTGAGTTTGAAATTGGTGCAACTATTTTTTTTTTTTTTTTAAAGAATATTAGTAACCGCAATTACTAATATTCCCCCTAACCCCTCCAGCTAAGCTATATTGCTTGTGTTAGGAGTGGGTTCACCTCGGTAGTGTAATGGCCAGGATTCGAACCCGGGACCTCTCGATCGTAAGGTCGACTCCTTAACCACTAAGCTACCGACGACGATCATCGACCTACAGAGTCATACGACCAGTAGTACTTTCAATTTACAGAAGAAAGTAGTTAGAGGTATATATTTATCTATTGCTATCTACTTGGGTTAAGATCTCCAGAAATCCTTAACAAAGCACTCATATACCTAATAGTTTTTATGTTGTCAATGTCTACCAGTACCTTTTTTATTTTTGTGTGCGTGCGGAAATCCCTTCGGATTCCCCCCCGCCGCGCCGGCCAGCGGGGGCGGTTATGTCGGGCTTGAACCGACTAAAACCGCACGCCGTCTGGGGGTCTACAGAAGCCGGGGTGTAAGGTTGCCCATAGAGCATATCCCTCGCACCCTGACTGACCCTGGCCCATCTCCGGTTACGAGATGGGCCAGGGTCAGTGCTAATGCTTTTGTGGCATGGCGTCCATTGCACGCTACTTAGATTGCTGGATCGTAAGCCTATTTATCACTTCAATGACTTTGGATCTCCTAAAGATTTCTTTGTTCAGATTCATATTTTCCGTATCATATCTCGTAAATTAACTTGTTCCCCTCACAAATGTTAACAAGCCTTTCACATTTTCATCTCGTATTACCAATCAACGAATTAATTGCAACTCTTATTTGGAGTACCGGATTTAAATCCGTAATAACGCATAATTGGGCCCACCCTAGCAGATTATCTACCTGACTGATCTCTATCAATGGGTGCACATGCAGTGAGGGATCATCCCTATTATATGTCGTACACCTGCTTGGTTACCTTTGACGTGACGCGTGCCAGCCGTCGCGACGGCCTACACACTGCGCGTTATATACTGGCTGCTCCACTCTTATATATTTTTTTTATATTCATATACTTTGTACATGTCTGGTCGGGTACTTCGCAAAGGGCTCGTACGCAGTTTATTGGACTTTATTGCTTCTTATTGGACTCGGATTTTGTAGGTCTTTTTTAAATTGTTCGCTGATGTGGAATGAGTTTTTTGAATTGATATAGGAAACTTGAGAGGATTTTGCTGAGGAGGCAATTTTGTAGTAGGTATATTTCATCAGAGTATTTCATTTTTGCGTTGTGAATAATCTTTAGGATTCTATGCGAGATACAATTTTTTTTTACGATATTTTATTAAAAGAGCACCAGTAACCGAAATTATAAGTATTCTCCCTAACGTCTCCAGCTAAGTTGAATTAATAAAATTCAAGCTAAGTAACAACTTAACTCTGTTCTCAGGTTTGTCTAATTTTTTGTTTGATCTGTAGATTTATCTTTTACGTAATAATAATTATACGAGTAATCCTTTACATTTCGTGTCTTAGGAAACATTAGCAGATCAGTGGTCCGATAGACCTACTATAGATTAGTTTCACGTTTTTCAATGGGATTAATCACACCCATGCATCCCTCCTGTGACTCCTACACGTCAAGTAACCATAGAACTGATATAGTTACTAGGAATTCAGTGCAGGTGCGACTGAAATAAATTTAGCTGAGTGAGCAGGACTCTTACTTGAAAAATAAGGCATCTTAATACGGTCGCGCGCATAGCTAAGGCCGCGCGCTCGTGAAACTGTTTTTCGATGATTATTCCTCAATGGTACATTGTATTTGAACTGTTGACCTCTCTAAACACTCAGCGGTGTCTACACTATCACCATGGCAAATTTGCTCAAGATTGGCATTGTGGTTCCGGAGGAGTACAGACTCGACCAAACGGCTTATCCACGTATAAGAGCTTCGCTCCGCTCAGCTCAGCTCAATAAACCACCCCATACTATAATACTTGTTTTATTACAAGTTAATCAATATCCGTTAAAAATCTAATTATAATGATTTCGTGAACTTACTATGGTTATAGACCTTCATACTTCACTTTCTACCTTGTACCAGAATACATCTACTTACCTAGTTTCAACAGCATATAGTTCTTATAGCTTCGGTAAAAAGTGGCTGTGACATACGGACGGACAGACAGACAGACAGACATGACGAATCTATAAGTGTTCCGTTTTTTACCATTTGGCTACAGAACCCTTTTTTTTTTTTTTTATCGTGCGGAAATCCCTTCGGATACCCCCCGCCGGCCAGCGGGGGCGGTTATGTCGGGCTTGCACCGACTAAAACCGCACGCCGTCTCGGATCCTCAGATGCCGGGGTGTAAGGTTACCCATAGAGCATATCCCTCGCACCCCGGCTGACCCTGGCCCATCTCACCACTAACAGCATCGCTCATCCTGTCTCCTCTGAAAGCAGAGGAGTACGGAGAGCGATGTGTTCCCGCCACGTTGGGTATTGGCCGACGATCAATGCCAACCCTATGAAGGGGTGAAGGGGAATCCATTGACCGCCGCCCAGGGTGTACCGGCCGCTCCGATTCCGTTCCCCCCGGACTGCAGCGGGATCGGAATCGGAGCGACACTCGAGGAGGTTACCCAACACACACCCCATGGCTACAGAACCCTAAAAATCAGTCAGAATCGCCCGTCGCTTTTACTTAGGTACTTACGTCATCTAAGCCTTTTCGTCGTCTAAAGCGTATTGTATTTCAGTCCCTGTCTTATTTTCTTCATTCAAATGTATTGTGTAAGATATTATGGACTACACAAAATGTTGATAATATATTTTCACACAATAACATCAAAGGACGGACGCTCAGCAAAGAATTTATTTATAACGCCTGTTGAAAACATTGATAGGAAAATCTTATCATTTTTTTATACGGCTTCTAACACTAGATTTCACTGGAGAAAATCTGTTTACCTGAACTGAGTTTTCACGTGTTACTCAATGAAATTCGTTAAGCAAAATGTTCGTATGCAGTTTAATTTGAAATTAAAGCTATAAGAAATTCAGATTAAGAAAACTTCCACTCAGGCTTTGCAATATACGGACGCCCCTAAGCCTCCACACGCTGCTAAGCAAGTACTCTCAATATAATTCGGGTACTCATAATAATCTATACATCACCAATTTATATGAAGACCAAGGAAAAGGGAGAAGTTTACAATTATACGTCTATATTACATCTCGCTTAACTCAGGTGGGGTGGAGGTGGGACTGGAGCGGGATAGAAGTATGCGTTAGAGTGAGATGGTAGACGATGAGGCTGGTAATCGGGATGTTGTTCTGGGAAGTGTAGGTCCAGAGGCGAGTTGCCTGGGAGATCTCTAGCGACATGGAGGTGCCCCGGTATCGTTCCTGTTACCCCTGTGAGTGGCACATTTTATACCTATATACTTGACTAGTCTTTGTGTGGCGGATGCTTGAACAAGGCGGTCCCATTCACGCTCCTACCTTGCGATTAATAACGTTAAGAAAAGTTTTAACTATTTTCATTTCTGTCTCTTAAATTATAGCATATTCGTTTTCTTAGTTTTTGTTCTTGTTAGTTTATGCTAATAGGGGGTTTGGTTAAAATGTTTTGTTCTATTAAGAGTATGTTTTGTTGTAATGTGAATTGTTTTTGTTCTTCAGGCGAGGGCGGCAACGGTGTTAACTATCATGTGCAGTACGTTACGGAGCCTCAAGAGATTTACACGCAGAGTCACACAACACACATGTAAGTACATAACATATAATATGTTTTAACATAATTGTTTTACAACAACATTCTTATTAAAAAGTCTTTTATAACCGACTTCAAATAATTAAGCGGTTCTCAATTATCGGTAAATATTGTATATGTGTGTTCAGTGATAATTTTTTACGGAAATGTCCGATTTAAATTAAATAAAATTAAATTTTAGGACCACACAATAAAGAAAAATAAATACTATGATCTCACAAACGAATTAACCAAAACCGGTTACGTGGTTAATTTGTATGGGAAGTGGGAGCGAGAGGCATACCAGCAAAATCTCTATAACCTACTTAAAGATCTAGGCCTATCGAGAGCTACAATAAGCTCATTACTAGGACGAATGTCTAAAGCGGCACTAGTAGGTTCGCATCAAATTTTAGTTAGGCAAGGAGGGGAACTTGGGTAGTGAAGGTGAGTGTTGATTTACATCGACAAAAGGGGCCCCTTCTAAACCTACACTTGGGTCGCAAGTCCCAGGAACTGTCACGAGTTCCCAACTCAGCAACGCGATGGACCCGGCACCCGCACGGAGAATCCATGGATTGCTAAGAATATCGGTCTCTTACGAGTATTTTAAATTATATGCACGTTCTTCAGTAATACAATAGGATGTCTAGGTCTGATCTTATCATATGAAATTAGTATAACCATAACGCTATGCTATGCATTACCATCATTTTAGCGCTGTTCCCGATTCCATCCGAGGCTTTTTCCTCGGAGCTCGGATGCGCTTGCTTCTTCTCCTTCTGTTGGTTCGGTTTGCACGGCTGAAGAAGGGCTTTCCAAGAGGAAAGCCTTCGCCAGAGCCTCGTGTGTCAATCAGTAGATGTGACGGCTTGTATATACTTAGTGTCTAGCCGAATATTTATGAATTCTCGTCATCTGAAATTAGTATGATAATATGATTAAGAACTAATAATATTTGAATCCAGTAGTGTCGTTTTTTTTTTTTTTACTTTTACTGATTATTATATTTTAATGGGGGGTTCAATTTTAATATAATAATCAGCAAAATCGTACTATCATAGTACATCAATGATAACAATTAGTTTTTTTTGAAATACTTACTTTTGATATTTGAAAATAAATGAGTGTCCATATGAAACGCTAAGCATTGACAATATAAAAAAAATTGACTAATTGCTGGAATAGAAAAAAAAACCCATAATTATCTTTGTTTTTTTTTCGTTTCGAAATCCCCCTGGATACCCCACCGTCGGTAAGCGGGGGTGGTTATGTCAGATTCGAACTGACTAAAACCGCAGGCCGTCTCGGATCCGATCTTCAGACGCCCATAAGGCATTTACCTCACACCCCGGCTGACCCAGGGCCATTTCGGGTGTTGAGATGGCCTCCTCGGGTTTGGGGACCACGGTCTCCCCGTCTCGACCCCGGAAAGAGGAGGGGCGCGCAACGCGCCGCCGCCCCGGCCTGCTTCTGCTAGGGTGACAAGCGGCTCCACCTGTCACCCCCAGGCCTGCGCTCATGGAGGACGAAGGTCGTTCAGCGACCCCCGACGCCTGAGTCGCCTCTGCGCCTCGCGGGCTCTGCGGATCGAGAGACACCTGAGTCTCTCCCAGACCCCCTCTGCCTCCTCCTTCTCGAGCATTATTTGCTATTTGCATTTAATCGATTATAATTTTTGTACGGTGAAAATGGCTTTCCTAATCTCCAAAGGGGAAATCATAGAAATGTTTTTAGAAGTAATAAATTGTTCCTAATATTGGAACTTGCTGACAATGGGTTGTAAATGAATGAAATTTTGAAGCAACTTGTATGCTAACTTTTCCTATAAATTTAAATCAGAAATAAGTTTCAACTTGTTTTTCAATTTGTTATTTTGTCCATCCATCCATATACTCACACCTTTATATCCCCGTAGGGATACGCAGGATGGTATTATAACCACATATGCCTAAATTTTGCCAGTTCTGTAAAATTCACCACATCCGCATGTATACTAAATCGACTGGCTGTTGTTGCTGTCACTTGTTAATATTTCGCATTAGAGAGTTTGTTTGATTGTTTGACCGCTATCTTTGGAACTACCAGTGGGATATGAAAAAATCGCAATATCCAGTTCTTGGTAAAGGCTATAGGGTACTCAACCTTACGCTTACTACTACGCTACTTAGGAGCTGTGCAATAAGTAAAATTGTGAAATATCGCGCGGGTGGCCCCCGGAAAGAAGCGGGTACGTCGGATGGATTTTCGGGGTGCGAGGGATATGCTTTATGGGCAACCTTACACCCCGGCGTCTGAAGACCCGAGACGGTGTGCGGTTTTAGTCGGTTCAAGCCCGACATAACCGCCCCCGCTGGCCGGCGGGGGGTATCCGAGGGAATTTCCGCACGAAAAAAAAGGGTACGTCGGAAGGAACCGCAGAGCAAAGCTATAGAGAATATAGTTGATAAATTTTTTTTTTAGATGAATTGGGTCCCACGAAGCCCTACCTCACCTGCAAGCTAGTACCTATTGACGGCCTCTGTGGCGTAGCGGTAGTACATTCGACTGCTACGACATAGGGCGCGGGTTCGATTCCAGCTCAGTGCAAATATTTTTATGCATGAATATGTCTATTCGCATTGGTCTGGACGTTTCTATGTATCATATGTATGTATTTACAAAAAAAAGTATGTAAGTATGTTTATCCGCATTTTAGAATAGAACCCATAACACAAGCTAGTTAAACTACGCTTACTTTGGGTCTAGAAAGCGCTGTGTAGAATGTCGTAGAATATTTATTTATTGATGGACGAGGCTCTAGCGCAGCTTTCCTCTCGAGGTAGGAAGGTCAGAAGGCAGTTACTTCCATAAAAAAATCTAAACCAAATCAAAAGGAGGAAAAGGTGTAAACCCGGGGGATGAGGATAATAAAACTTTACCATATCTTAATAATTTTTTTGCTGTTTTGCTCAGCTATTCAGAGTAATTCCCCCCTGAAAGGGACTGGTCGCGGCTTAAAGTCCTTTTTTTTTTTTTTTGCTGTTTTGCTCAGCTAGTCAGAGTAATTCCCCCTTGAAAGGGACTGGTCGCGGGTTAAAGTCCTTTTTTTTTTGCTGTTTTACTCAGCTAGTCAAGGGTTCGAGTTCCATCCAGAATGTAGACATTTTCCGATCTGATTGTATTTTTTTTCTACAGGGAGACCCTCCGCTCTTACCCCGTGTACGGAGTGACGACTGTCGGTACGGAGAACAACGCGGAAGGGACGTCCAACGACAACGGTTGGGGCGGCGCCTCCTCCGCCGAGTACACTGCTTATGGCGTTGTCGTGAGTACTGTTTGAATGTATTAATCTCATAGATTACAGCACTTTATAAGACCTATGAAGCTACTGGATTGAAATTCCGTCGGGGTCGTCCGAGTCGGAACGTCAATATGGTTTTGCGGAAGTATAAATGACGATGCGACGACTGAGCGACGGATCTGACCGGTGTAGCGTAGGCTTTAATTGATTCGATTCGATTGTCTTCAGCAAGAGTCGGATAGCATGGATAGCAGATATGGGTATGGTATTATTATCGCCAATACGTGGGCGTCGGAGCTTTGCTCGGATTTTTTCTTTTGGTTTTCCTTCAGACTCTCCACTTTAAAAAATCACCTGTATAGGTAACATACCTATACAGGGTGATTTTTTAAAGTGGGCGTTTATGGCCGAATTCGTAACTATAAGGAATAGCGCAAAGTACTCGAAAGGAGTCGCGGGCAAAACTAAGTAATTGGACTTTTGCGAAATCTATAGGTATTTGTAGCCAAAAATCGAACCCGTTGATTTTCAATAAGAAAGAGCAGTATATTATTGCACCATTTCATAGTGTCGCTAATTAGGAAGTAATAACACGGCAAACTTGAGGGAGAGCTTATTTTTAACTTACCTCACAGTTTCACCTGTATGTTTGTATGCATGTTTGTCCGGGGTCCGCTTATTGTTTTTAATTGGTATATCGGCTTTTCTGGTAGCGACTACTGTCTGACTTAATTCCGACAGGAAAGCCTGCGCCAGCCTAGTTGTTGTTAACAGGTGCATCGATTAGCAGGTGAGGTTGACTTTGGCTTCAAGTATGTTGGTCCTTTACGCCCTGCGCCTTAGATAGTATTTATACTACATCCCACCCAACGTCAGCCGATGGGTCGAGGACTCACCGCGCTTGGTCGGAGAATCTTCCCTTTGTGTCGGAGGAACCTCCTCCTCATATTATATTCTTCTTCAAATTCGGTCAACCGTCATACCTATATGGTATAGTGAGACGCGAAAATCTTGACAATGTACTCTAGATGCGCAGTACGGTTTTTTAGGTCTCTTTGGCGGTAGGGACGGGGCACGTACCTACCTACCGTTACCTAAATGATCATTGGCTCAAAGGGCTCGCGTCGTTGGTTGCTCAGTCTGTTGATTGGTTGGCCGGGTTGCTCAAGTGCAAGTGTAAGTGCTGACGGTCGTGTTGTGCGGGGCAGGTGGGCGGCGACGAGGCGGACGAGCCGGCGTCGCCCGCGGCCCCGGCGGGCCCGGCGGCCGTGCGCATGCCGCCCGCCACGGTGCAGTGGCTGCTCGCCAACTACGAGACGGCCGAAGGTGACGTATCATGTAACTATGCTGCTCTCTTACCTTACGCTCGCGTAGCTAGCTAGGCGGCTTTCCGCGGGGCGCGGATCTGCCCGCACCGTACAGTCTTCTATAGTGATGTGCTGGATCCTTAAAAATATATATCCGCGGATGCGGACACGAAATATCAATACTTGATTGATATTTCGTGTCAAGATCCGCGGATACGGATCTTAAATTTTTTACTCAATTGGTGTCTTTGCGCGTGGCGGCCGCATTGAAAATTAATAAGGTAAAAAAAGATCCCCCAAAACGGATACGGATCTAGGATCTTTCTTCTCCTTCGGATATTCCGGTATACACATATCTGGCACATAAGTGGTATTCAACACGGGAGATGCCTTATCCATGCATATCCCCAAGCCAAGGTACATGGTACTTTTGGTCTGGTCAGTATAGTAAGCCACCAATCAGGTGACGGTATACCAAATTACGGTTTTTAAATGTTCATAATGACTTCGTAATAATGTTGTTGTATGTTGTGGCCCACATCGAAAACAGAAATAATATACTTCACACCGTGGATAGTGAAGCATCTTAGATAAAATATTCAAAGGCCAGCACCGACGCGACGCCCCGTGGTAAGAGTGTCGTCTGTTGAAACGCACACAAGACAGTAACGCTGCGTCGGATCCGCGGCTTTGAATCAGACCACGCACCTTACAAATTAATTAATGCATGGTGCGTGGCTGTCCGTGGTCGTGTGCTTGATAAACTTTGCAGAATTACGCACTGTAGAAAGCCGCCTTAAAACGAAGTGTTTCAGTGTCGAAGGCTCTATACAGGAAGCTGATTTAATTAATAGAAGAAATGGGGTATAATGTCGATGTCAGAAAATAAATATGAAAATAGTTGTATCTACCCTGTGTGTGAACTTATGATCGGCCGACAAACAGCGTCGTCGGGGTGAAGATATTTTGATGAAAACTTAAGTGTTTTTATAAACTTGGGTATTTTTATAACCCTTCTAGTATTCTACTAATTAAAAAGGTTTCCTGTATAACACTGTTTTACCAGTATCCCTTCTCATATTAGTTAAACGTGTGCTGAAGAATTTAGTGTTCAATTATCGAGGGTGTTTATTTCTCAATAAAAGTCTCTTTTTTTTTTTTTAACGTGCGGAAATCCCTCCGGGGGGGGGGGGGTACCGCCGGCCAGCGGGGTGGTTATGTCGTGTCTCGACTAAAACCGCACGGTGTCCTCCCCAAGTGTCCGTTGCCGGGCACCCCGGGTAAGCCCTCGAAAGGATAAAGTCTCTAGGAAAATTCTATGGGCTCTGGTTATCGAACTATGCAATCATAGGCTATATACGGCCTATGTGGCGTAGCGGTAGTGCATTCGACTATTACGTCGGGGGCGCGGGTTCGATTCCCGCTCAGTGCAAATTTTTGTAGGCATGAATATGTCTATTTGCATTGGTCTGGGTGTTTCTATGTATAATATGTATGTATTTACAAGAAAAAGTATATAAGTATGTTTATCCGCATTCTGAAACCCATAACACAAGCTAGTTAAACTATGCTTACTTTGGGTCTAGGAAGCGTTGTGTAGAATGTCGTAGGATAGAATATATCTCGCCGCTGAGGTGCATTCTAATTTTGAAGTGCCTCATCCTGCAACCACATATACCCTTTTTTTTTTTGTGCGAAAATCCCTTCGAATACCTCTCCGCCGGTCAGCGGAGGCGGTTATGTCGGGCATGAACCGACTAAAACCGCACGCCGTCTCGGGTCTACAGACGCCGAGGTGTAAGGTTGCCCATAGAGCATATCCCTCGCACCCCCGACTGACCCTGGGCCATCTCCGGTTTCGAGATGGCCTCCTCGGGTTTGGGAACCACGGCCATATACCTACATATAATTTACTGTTTGCTTAGTTATTTGTTCATTCTTTAGATTTATTAAATATGATTTCTGAGAAATTTAGATTTTCTTATCTTTTTGTGTTGCTATTTGCGTTTAAGGGCAGACTTGTGCTTCCTTTGTACTTATTACTTTAGTAGTGTTTTTTGAGTGATCAATTTTTGTAAGTGTATGTGGGTAATCGCATTATTTAACATATATGACACAATCGCAAAGATATGACAAAATTCAGAAAGTACTTAACAAATTATAATTTTAAATACCACTTGAACCTTCCAATAGAAAATAAACAAAACATGAAAATATATAAAGTTGTCACCTTAGAATTATGAAACTACTGACATACCTATATGAGTGTGTAAATATTTTGGTGCTAAGCATTTTTTGTCGTTAACGGTACGCATAATTTCTAATATTAGGTCGTTACATATGAAATTGCTGTTTTTATTGAAGAAATTGGAGGAAATCCAATTCTAAAAATTTAGATCGGAAAAAGAGAACATCTAGGACGGGACTTGAACCCGCGACCAGTCCCTTACAGGGGGAATGCTCTGACCAACTGAGCCACCTAGACACGTCCGAGATATTCGAAATTCTCCGATACGTTAATACGTCTTAAGGCGACGTTTGAGCCATACTGTAATTCTTGCGAACTACGGAAACAATGAATAACTTTACACGTCATTATTAAACATTGTTTTTTTATGACTCCGCCTAATTAATTCAATTACATTTTTAAGAATTTTGTATGCTTACTTTTTTTCTAAAGATTTAGATCGGAAAAAGAGAACATCTAGGACGGGATTTGAACCCGCGACCAGTCCCTTACAAGTGGAATGCTCTGACCAACTGAGCCACCTAGACACGTCCCAGATATTCGAAATTCTCCGAAACATTAATACGTCCATTGGACGTTAACTGTGTCCATTGGATTGGTTGGTCGCGGGTTCAAGTTCCGTCCTAGATGTTATCTTTTTCCGATCTAAATCTTTAGAAAAAAAGTAAGCATACAAAATGCTTAAAAATTTAATTGAAGGAAATCCAATTTTCAGTACTAACATTTTTGCATTTTTTTTAGGAATGACAAATTCAAATGTTATGTTTTTTTTTGTGTATGAATGAGACAACATTAAGCTAACAATCAGCAACTTTTATTACATTTTTGAAAAGTGACACTGTTAAGTAATACGAAATTTATCATCAAACTGGATAGCATTTAGGAAGTACTGTTTTTGAAGATCGAATTAATTTATCAAGCGGCCAATAAAAACTAAATTTAATACAGAGTTGTAAAATCTTGAAATCAACTTTCAAACAAAATATAAATAATGGAAATAGCTATTAAATTACAGGAATAACGAACTCATAAATTTGTAAGAAAATTTCGGCAATTTCATAGGTAAAGACCTATTATAAGACTACTGAATACTGATATATGCGCTAAAATATAACAAAGTTTGTAAATAGTTTAGTGCTAAGCAATTTTTGTCGTTAACTGTATTCATAATTTCAAATAAAACTATATACAGATCAAAAATATCTACACATTTCATTTGTAATTTCATCTCAACAAGGGAATAAGCGTTAGCCTGTGTCCTCGATATTGGCGGTCGCAGCCGACGGGTTTCGGATAGGCTCGCGCTCCATACAAAAGACACGAGACGTAAGAACGTGCCGCACGCATCGCCCCTTTACCCTCCACCCCGCTCTTCTATCCTCCACTACGCCCCTCTCGCCTTCGCCCGCCCTTCTCCCCTCCACCTCGCCCTCTACTCTATGCCCCGCCCTGTCGGCACCACTCCCACCCCACTCCACTCGGTCCCGAGGACGCGGCCTTGGGACAATTTTTAGTTTACAGTCTCCATTAAGCCGAATGTATTGGCTCTTCGAGAACCCCAAATTTAAAGATTTTCTAATATCATAAGGCTCCGATGTGTTGACGTCGGATCGCACGTCGTCAATTTCATTTCCAAAGATCCATGACACTACATAACCATACTGTAAATTTTTGACTGGATCCCGATTGAGTAAAATTACGTTTTCAAAACGTGTGATTTCAAAACTAACGATAGGTTTCGTTTTGACATGGAATATTTTTCCGCTTTTTTACGTTTTTCTTTCTAATATGAATTGAATTCCGACTTCCGACAATATCATGTTGAATTCATATGTTTTGAAAACCTGGTATTACTGAATCGGGCCCCTGATTTGAATTTACTGTAGTGTACGTAATTTACTGTAGTGTTATCTCACTCTCTTTTCAAATTACGTAATATCTTAAAAGATATCTTATATTCCTTTGTGTTTTGAACTACAGTACTACCGTCCAAAAATTTGTATTATTTGTGCCATAACGAATTTGAGTATCTACCTAAAATTATATGAATAACAATAGCATTTACTTCAGATAAAATAATCCATATGTTATTAGCTACAATATATACTTAAAATTACGTTATTCAAAATTACATTTATAAAAGCGTCGGTAGCTTAGTGGTTAAGGAGTCGACCCTACGATCGAGAGGTCCCGGGTTCGAATCCTGGCCATTACACTACCGACGTAAGCCCACTCCTAACACAAGCAATTTAGCTTAGCTGGAGGGGTTAGGGGGAATATTTGTAATTTCGGTTACGAATATTCTTTTAAAAAAAAAAAAATGACAAAATAGAGGATTATGCATAACTCTTTAGTTAATTTTCAAATATCCATTCGTTTCTTTAGCAAATAATTTTGAATTGATGTTGCGTTGTTCTCATAAATGGCTTTAAATTGTTTTCGTAAATTGCTTATTTAGTACAGTGGAAGAAACTTCCATTCATTGGGGAAACTTAATAAATAAAGTCGTATTCAAATGAAAACTTTAACTTCGATGCTCTCTTTTGAAGGTTTTATTTCATGGAGAAGCTGTACCAATTTTCTCTAGCAAATGTTTGAAGTATTGGAAGCACTTCGTTGCGTACTTACTTTGTTACATAAAGTTCATTGCTAAACTGGAGTGACTTTGTTAGTTACACTCACTAAATCAATTATCGTTTCTTTTATATATATAAACAAATAAAAAAATAACTTTATAAGTTAATCTCATCGGCACTCACTATTCCAGGTAGTATTTATAACAAATAATATAATAACTACCGAGCTCAGTAAACTATTCAATCAAAATTTAAGTACCTACAGGGTAACAGCAAACCGCTGCTTAGTTGATTACAAATTTGAGAGAAGCCCATTAAAAAAATATGTTTAGCATAGATATTTGGAAGACCTTATAATTATATTTAATTATCGTTTTAGTGCATGAGATTCCCACGTGCATGAGTTTAAATCTCTGCTATTTTTTATGGATAATTTACAAGCAAAAACTCACAAAAATGTTAGTTACTCAAACAGGTACGTTTTGTGATACAGGCGTATCCCTTCCCCGCTCAACTCTATACGCGCACTATCTTCGCCACTGTGCTACCCATCGCCTGGAACCAGTCAATGCAGCCTCCTTCGGCAAGCTCATACGCTCAGTGTTCGTCGGGTTGAGGACCCGTCGCCTTGGCACCCGCGGGAATTCCAAATACCATTACTATGGGATCAGGGCCAAGCCAGGGATTGATCAAGATAATAGCGACGTGAGGGACGAAGGTCAAGATCAAACTGAGAATGGAGATGAGAAGACCGATGTGGATCATCAGGTAATTATTGCATATTTTGATATGTGACACATAATTTGATCCTAATTAATGATCACGCGTGGATCAAAGCCTTTTGATGTTTCATGATACTAGTGTCTGTATTTTTTTTCATATTTTGTTATTTATTCTGATACTTCATCCGATGGTGTTATTAGGTACTGTACTGTTCTGTCTGTGGTTATCAAACATGCCAAACATACTTATTTACATGTAGAACATACTGCTTCCGGGCTGTTTGGCCGTGGTCCATCGGAAACTTGTGTTCCAGACGTTTCGTCGATCACTGCGGTCGACATCTTCAGTGGTACACGTCGGGACGCCGTCGAGTGCGGAGAACCTTCCTCGGCGGCGAACTCATCAGTCGCACCGAGTTCGCCGCCGAGGAAGGTTCTCCGCACTCGACGGCGTCCCGACGTGTACCACTGAAGATGTCGACCGCAGTGATCGACGAAACGTCTGGAACACAAGTTTCCGATAGACCACGGCCAAACAGCCCGGAAGCAGTATGTTCTACATGCAACGCCGGCCGTGAAAGCCTTAAGATTTATATACTTATTTACAGTCAGTCAGTGTCACTAAACATACTTATACAAAACTATTGTACCATTTTTGTAACACGCGGTAAATCATATCATCGCGGTCATCTGAGTTTGCTTTGAAAAGTAACATCCGAAGCGAAATTTAATAACTCAAGGCTTCAGAATCTTGAATTGTTCTCAAACATATTATGGTCGTATTACTCTAAATTCTGTAGAATGATTAACATGACAGTATTATAACTTTTGAAAGAGTTCTTAAGAACTTTTATTACAGTCCTCTAAGCGGCTGAGGTGTAAATTGTTAACTATAGAGTCCCCATTCCACTAAGACCTCACTGCATAAAGTGACAATATTATATTTCGGGTGATAGATATATAATAATAAATAGATAATAACTTTAAATTTTAAGCTATTGTGATAGTAAAATCGGTGGGGGAAAATGAGATACAAAAAGCAATACAAATTTTGACTGCCTGTTTGAGACTCAATGGTTGTAAATGTATGTAATGGCATAACTTCCTAACGACTGCACCAAATTGAATAATTCTTTTTTTTGTGTGCTCGTTAATGTCAGGACAAGGCTTGTATAAAAGGAAATTTAAACAAAAACAGAATATTGTGCGAACGGTATCAGAACTCCACGCGGGCGGTAATGTAAAATATATATTTATTTATAAGGGACATGTAGCTTACGAAATAATTCTTGGAACATCAGGAGCAGCTTTAACTTTCTATGGTATGTTTAACACATTCACTGCTGGTGATTTTTCCTGTACCTGCGCCAGGTGCCGCACTTTTCTATATGCCTCAAACGCACATGTGAGTTTAACGAACTCTACCCAGTGCTTCAAACGCACATATGAGTTCCTACTAATTTGACGTTGATTTGTTCCCATTGGAACCATTATAATAATAAAAATATGTATATTAACATTGTCGATGTTTTCTTATCCAGGAAGTTACATATTAGCCTTAAGTAGAACATTACAAAATTAATGAAACTCACATATGCGTTGAAGGCACTGGGCGAAAATTGCTAAATATATGAACTCATAGACGCGTTCAAGGCACTGGATGAAAGTAACAAAAACGCGTATATGCGTTGAAGGCAGCGAATGCGTTAAAACCTGAGCAATAAAAAAAACATTACAGGTCACTCTTTTTCCCTTACTTAGTTGCAATGTTGTGTTTACAGTGATGTAACTACCTAAATGTGCAATCCTGGCCATTACACTACCGACGTAAGCCCACTCCTAACACAAGCAATTTAGCTTAGCTGGAGGGGTTAGGGGGAATATTAGTAATTTCGGTTACTAATATTCTTTTGTATAAAAAAAAAATGTTGATGATGCATCTATCGTGTATATTAATGATTGTCAATGTCTTAGAAGCAAGGCGAAGTGGAGGAGAAAAAGTGTGAAAGCAGACTCCGGGCTCCGCGGTGAAAGCCTCGGGTGCAACCAGGGGCAATGCTCAGATGATGATGATGATAACAGTATAGATTTGTCGTATAAGTCTCAAGGATCAATTAAAAGAAATTTAACTATCGTCAGATGTTATGAAATGACAGGTAACTGACAATCGATAAGATTTCTCTTATTCTAATATTGTCTATGGTGGACCTATATTGTTTTTTAATTTTCGGTATATTTTTGTATTGTATGTCTTTAACAACTATATACCACCTACCTATTCAGTCGGCTCCCCCAACGTCTGGTAAACAGATTAGCAGTTTCTATATCAGAAAATACGCAGAAAGCTTAGGGTCGCTGCGTCTGGGGCGAACCCGTATATAACAGACGCGGGTTGTCTGCGTCTAGTATAATATCTAGTCTATAGCTTTATAGTCGGGATACAGGTACAGAGCTCAGTCTCTCCGCCGTCCCCGGCCGATCCAGGCGTTTGCTAGTGCAGACTTTTACTTTGTATAGTTGTGTAGCTCCAGTGTTCAAGGCACCTTAGTTCTCTTCTACATTTAAATGGTATTCATTTTCTTACGTAAAGTTTTGATCATGTGTTTGTTCATACGTGCATTTCTTTGTTCGTTTGGTGAGTAAAGAAAAGGCGTGTCTGAGCTGTGCGGATTACTAAGCTTTATCTCCGGTGTTAGGATTTGTTTTTCATGCTCAATTATTCTATTTTATAAGTGTATGTGAATGTTTTTAATATTTGGATTTTTAGCAATTGCAGCGAGTGAACTTCCTTTGAAATGAAACTCGACTTGTCCTTGATTGACTTAAAAAAAACGGTCCCGTCCAGTTTAAATCATAGCCTTTAAAGGTGATAGTATTTTCCATAAATTATAAGTGAGTTCTAATTCGATAATCGGTATTCTTTTCCAATTTTTTTTTGATATAGATTTAAAAGGTTCTGCTATAAGAAAGCACAAACGCTAGATTTTACATTTTATATTTAAAAAGAAAAACATATGTTTCATATAGTGATGCATTTAACTTAATACTATTTTATTCGTAACTTACTTTCTATATTTGAAACTTAGATATCAGAAACCATATACGGTTTCTGTCATATTTCAAGATTTTTTAACTTGTAACTTTGAAGATTTCGAGATTTTTTCACGTCACGTAAATGGTTGGTTGGTTTTTTTTTCAAAGTTTACTTGCACCTATTAAACTTTGAAAACTTTGAAAAAAAACCTTCCTTTTTACCGGTGGCAAAAGCTCATAATGAACTGAATGAGCTCATAAATCCATTCACAATTTCACATTAAACACAGCATACTAGTCAGTGGAGCTTGACTACCCTTTGACTATGATCTGTTTCGTACGTTCTTGTTATAGGTGATCCACTTTTAATTACCAGTGATCAATCTTTTTTTCGATCAGTGATCAAGTTTACGCGAATGTCACACATTGAAATAAAACTATTTTTAACGGATTCTAACGGGGAAACTGACCATGGCTTCTGAAAAGCAACCAAAACGTCGGGATCAATGTAAAATATAAAATAACATCAAATAAATCGCGATAAAATCCGTTAAAAATAGTTTTATTTCAAAATGGTTCGATTTCATTTCGTTTCAATAGAGAATAGGAATTGAGTACACGATTCATTACGTTTGTTTCCGTGAGCTCGTGTGGCACCTAAATATTGAGTTTTTTTGTATGGACAAACTTTCAAACAGGTCAATCTTCGATTCCTCGGTCGTTAATACTAATGTGCCGGTCTTGATCCACTTTTTCAAAAATGACATCGACTTTATTCCTATGAGGGTGAACAGTGCGAGTTGCATCTTCGACATCAAAATGCCCGTACTGAAAACACTTGAACCAACTCTTACTGACACTGCATTATGTCTATGTTTGCAAAATTAAACTCTGGATGTATTTAATTTCTTCGTTATTTTGGACAGATGAAAAATGTGGGAAAATATTTATTAAAATAATTTTAAAAATATCATAGACAAAATTTAGTATTCTGACTGGTATATTTTTTTCTTTCTTTTATATGCAATGTTTATTACTATTAAAACGAACCAGATACAAACAGTACAACCAAAGAAATTTTTGATCTCTCCTGTTCGAAAAGTTTAATTTTCATGGGTAGCCGGCTGGAAAGTAGCTTATTTCATCCCTTTTTTAAAAATTTTAAGTTTTGCCATGGAGTTCATGATAATTTAATTACATCATAATGCCTTGATATCATGACGCTTTTTTTTACATGGCCGCCTAAATGCACATCTCGTGACCAACTCGATTACAATGTAACCAATAGATTCGATTTTCACAACTTTTCTAATGTTGGCAGTATGTACGTGAATTATAACTTTTGTTTTCAGTATTAAAAAAAAACAATTTATGTTTGCTAAAGAATTAGCGGGAAAACGAGATTCAATATAAATAAATACCTTGTGTTAGTTGTGGTTAAAAATGGTTTCGGAAAGTGATTCCAGTGATATGGAAATTAATTTAACTCCTGATGAGATTTAAGAACAGGCAAAAGCTGTTGTAATAATCTATTTTCAAATTGTTCTAATTTTACTTTAAATTTTAACTGATAATCAATATACCTTTTTTTTTTTTTTATCGTGCGGAAATCCCTTCGGATACCCCCCCGCCGGCCAGCGGGGGCGGTTATGTCGGGCTTGCACCGACTAAAACCGCACGCCGTCTCGGGTCTTCAGACGCCGGGGTGTAAGGTTACCCATAGAGCATATCCCTCGCACCCCGGCTGACCCTGGGCCATCTCACCACTAACAGCATCGCTCATCCTGTCTCCTCTGAAAGCAGAGGAGTACGGAGAGCGATGTGTTCCCGCCACGTTGGGTATTGGCCGACGATCAATGCCAACCCTATGAAGGGGTGAAGGGGAAGCCATTGACCGCCGCCCAGGGTGTACCGGCCGCTCCGATTCCGTTCCCCCCGGACTGCAGCGGGATCGGAATCGGAGCGACACTCGAGGAGGTTACCCAACACACACCCCTGATAATCAATATACCTGTTTCATACAATGTGTGTGTAGTATTTTAATTTCCTCACATAGTCGAAATGAAAAGTAGAGTGTTTAACTCGGGTGAATGTCACCATTTCACCCTCGAACTATATAATAATATAATAAAATAAAAATATCTCGTATGAAATGGCTGACTTTCAACCCTTGTGTAACAATCTACTATTTGGTGTTACGACATTTTCATTGTTGCCTGAGTTATAATGCAAAAAGCTTATTTAAAATTAATTCGCTCATCATATAGTCTTCAAAAAAATAAAGTTATCACTTTTTCAATGACAGTCAATTCAAGGATATGCAATGGGTTTTCATGCATTATATTTTGTACACGAAAACGCCCTCTTCTTGCATCAGGTTTAACAGTTGCTGGTCAACAGGATAAACATCTTCAGGTCTTGGGAATTCGACGCAACGAATACCTGCTGATGCCAAATTGTTTACATCGTTGTTTCGTCAATGTTTGTAGGCTTTCTGGGACATCGTCAGCCCCAGCAGCGATATTCTCGTTGAAAGCGACCATTATCAGGTCGAATTCTGCTTTTTATCTACACCATATGGTTTTAAATTGTATGCTAGAAAGAGAAAGACCAGGAGAGCATAAGATATTAGGTCGTTACATATGAAATTGCCGTTTTTCTTGAAGAAATTGGAGTAAACCCAATTTTCAGTACTAACATTTTAGCATTTTTTTTAGGAATGACAAATCCAAATTTTATGTTTTTTTTTGTGTATGAATGAGAGAACATTAAGCTAACAAACAGCAACTTTTATTACATTTTTGAAAAGTGACAGCTGTTAAGTAATACGAAATTTATCATCAAAATGGATAGCATTTAGGAAGTACTGTTTTTGAAGATCGAATTAATTTATCAAGCGGCCAATAAAAACAAAATATAATACGGAGTTGTAAAATCTTGAAATCAACTTTCAAACAAAATATAAATAATGGAAATAGCTATTAAATTACAGGAATAATGAACTCATGAATTTATAAGAAAATTTCGGCAATTTCATAGGTAAAGACCTATTATTAAAAGGTTTATTGCATACCGCGCAGATAGAAATATTCGCATCTTGCAGAAATTGCATTGTCATCTACTACTTTACCAAATGCTGGAAATAGGATAATATTATAATGTTTTTTTTTTAAATATTAATTAGGAGGGCAGACCCCGCGAACGTCCCCGGGCCGCAAGCCCGTCATTGAACCAACACCGACAGTACTTGGGCGTGGTCTCGCCGCCAGAGCCGCCGCCGCTGACGATCGTCGACTTGCCCGAAGATGTTCCGCACGAGTCACTGGAAGCTTTGAGGAGACATCACAGGTATAGTTCATGGTTTTTATTTATTTTGTTTTAATCTATGGGTAAACTTTTGCGGTGATAGAAATTTGATGACACAAATTTGTCACAAAATTCGGCCGGGTAGGTACCACCGTGCACGATTGCGAAAAACCCTCCATAGTAATCAAATTTCGGTTTGATTGCGTTCAGGGGTCAGCAAGTGCATAGCCGGGCAGGAGGATTGTGGTCGCAGCACTAGTGGGACCGGTGGGTGTCACGCGGTGCTGCGACGACAATCCTCTTCTGATGAGGCCGTCAAGCTGAGTGCCACCATTGTTAACATGGTACGTGTATGTAAAGGTGACCCTCTCTCCTGAGAAAAAAAAAAAGAATCTTTGGAACATCATCACACCAGCGATGCACATAATACAGCCACACGTTTCGGAAGTTATTCACTGTTTATACTAGCCAGACATCACATCTTTATTTGTATTAGTAATTTAAAATGTAGACTGACCAGTCTACATTTTTAGGGATTTTCTTCAGAAAAGCCCTATTGCTATCGAGTTGTCGTCGTTGTCAATTTTCTGTCACGGTTTTGGGTATGAAGAAGATGAGCTATCGAGTTGCTGTTTTCGGTAGTAGATTCGTGCTGGGGTGAACCATTGCAAGATAAAAAAAAAAAATAAAAAAAAATAATGAGCTGAAGAAGATGAGCTATCGAGTTGCTGTTTTCGGTAATAGATTCGTGCTGGGGTGAACCATTGCAAGATAAAAAAAAAAAAAAAAAAAATAATGAGCTCGTCTCAGGAATTCAACTTGTTTATTCACTATGAGGTGATTATGAAACTTTACAGTGAAATTAAACCTGTAACTAGAGAATGTGGAACGTTTTGTAAAACATGCAAATTTACAGTTAGAAATGGAATGGTTTTTTTAAAGTATAAACTAATTCGTCAGAGATGACTCCTTGTCTTTCTTTTGGTTCGACTTATACGGCTCTTGTGGGGGTGACTGCCGTCTGACTTCCCTACCCCGAGAGGAAAGTATACGCCAGGGCCTCGTCCGTCTATCAGCAGGTATACCGGCTTGCCTGTGAGGTTGCAAAGATCTTGGTGGGGCCCGAAAAGCTTTCTCTATCGGAAGTTAACGTACCTTTTTTTATTTTTTTCGTGCGGAAATTCCTTCGGATACCCCCCCGCCGGCCAGCGGGGGCGGTTATGTCGGGCTACCACCGACTAAAACCGCATGCCGTCTCGGGTCTTAAGACGCCGGGTGTAAGGTTACCCATAGAGCATATCCTTCGCACCCCGACTGACCCTGGGCCATCTCACCACTAACAGCATCGCTCATCCTGTCTCCTCTGAAAGCAGAGGAGTACGGAGAGCGATGTGTTCCCGCCATGTTGGGTATTGGCCGACGATCAATGTCAACCCTATGAAGGGGAAGCCATTGACCGCCGCCCAGGGTGTACCGCCCGCTCCGATTCCGTTCCCCCCGGACTGCAGCGGGATCGGAATCGGCGCGACACTCGAGGAGGTTACCCAACACACACCCCTAAGTTAACGTACCTACCGTTTTAATGTGCGGTTGTTAGGCAACACGCCGGGGAGTTCCTAGAGGCCGTGGCGGGCCTGGACATCGGGGCGGTGGAGCGCGCCCGCCGTATGTTCTGGCGCCGCCCGCCGCCGTCGCTGTGTCGTCGCGTGCTGTGCAAGCTGACGTCACGCCGTGACGTAGCCGCGTGGCTACGCCTGGCCGAGCTGCAGTTGTACCAGCGCGCCGTGGAGCTTCTACTGCCCGACGTACTGCGTCCTATACCGCCGCAGTTGACTCAGGTAGGTGACGTCGTGACGTGGCCGTGTTAGGTAGGTAGCTAGCTATCATGAAAAGTACACTTTAAAACTTACGGGCTGCGAATAAGGACGTATCATTTACGTACCCATGAAGATACTTAGGCGTTCTTGTGGTAAAATTTATGCTGAACGAAATGTGACGTGCCGTCTTCGAGACCGATTGCGGGATGAATGCGTTTTATGGTACCATTTGCACAAAACTACGGGCCACAAAATTTGGTTGTACGTTTCATGGTAGGAATACAGGTAAACTCGTAGCTGAGTGTGCAAATGCGAGTGATAAGTCAAGTAATATGGTCTCGCACCCGCGCAGTCCATCCGCAACTTCGCCAAGAGCTTGGAAAGCGCGCTGGCGAGCGGCGCGGGCGGCGCGGGCGGCGCGCCCGGGCCGGCGGCGCGCGCGCAGGCCGCGGCGGCGGCGGCGCTGGCGGCCGCGCTCCGCCGCTACACGTCGCTCAACCACCTGGCGCAGGCGGCGCGCGCCGTGCTCACCAACCACCACCAAATACATCAGGTGCCAAGCCCACTCACTACTATGGTCTGGAACAAGCGATGACATCGGTCCCACGTTGGGTGCCAGCTAACGTTAAATAAATAAATACATGCATTACTTGTAATGGGTTCAACATTTATGCAAACAAATATTTCGACTTCCCACGTATCAGTCGGACGTTCTCCTGCCACGCCACAGGTCTTCAAATACAGTCGTCACATTACAGTGGCTTCATGTAACGTATTTGGCGCCCAACGTGAGCCCAATGTAAAGTTCACATCTGCATTGTGTTGAACAGCAAGTTCCCCTCCTGCTGCAGACTGAACGTTTTCGTTTGGCACAGATGCTGGCCGATCTTAACCGCGTGGACTTCCGCGTGGTGCGTGAACAGGCGGCTTGGGCATGCTCCTGTGGCAGCGCGGCCACCGCACACAAACTGGAAGCTGACTTCAAGGTATGATTTCCTAGTTTATTGTAAAATTATTCAGATGATTTGATAGCTACCGTACGTTTATATTGAGTTACGACAAAGTTTAAGCAATAAACATAATTCGTTAGCACGAGCGTAGCATTTATGCTGCACTGGCACTAAGCACTAAGTGTCACATTTACTTTAAGCTTTATTCATTTTCATAAACGGTGTTTTCCTTCAGTACTAATAAAGGCATCAAACATTACACAGTGTTTCAATCAAAGAAACCTCGGTGCGTGGTACTCAATCTATCATTAATAATAGGTTGAGCATGTTAAAGGCGTTAGGTTTCTCATCGTACATCTTAAATAAATATTCTATGAAATTCTACACAGCGCTTTCTAGACCCAAAGTAAGCAGTAGTTTAACTAGCTTCAGTTATGGGTTCCAGAATGCGAATAAACATACTTATATACTGTTTTTTTGTAAATACATACTATACATAGCAATACCAAACATTACACAGTGTTTCAATCAAAGAAACCTCGGTGCGTGGTACTCAATCTATCATTAATAATAGGTTGAGCATGTTAAAGGCGTTAGGTTTCTCATCGTACATCTTAAATAAATATTCTATGAAATTCTACACAGCGCTTTCTAGACCCAAAGTAAGCAGTAGTTTAACTAGCTTCAGTTATGGGTTCCAGAATGCGAATAAACATACTTATATACTGTTTTTTTGTAAATACATACTATACATAGCAATACCCAAATTAATGCAAATAGATTCATGTGGGGAGGAACAGGGTGTGATGTTCCTCCAACACAAAAGGAGGATCCTCCGACCAGGCAAGGTGAACACACCTGGCGGGCCGCGACCCTATCTTATTTTTAAATATTTAAAAAAAAAAAATTAAAATCTTATTGGTCCTTCGAGCCGTGAAACGTGCTAGTTCAGAAGCAACTAGAAGTCGCTCATCGCACATCTTATTGGTCCTTCGAGCCGCGAAATGTGGAAAGTCTGAAGCAACCGGTGTTCGTTTGCGTCTGCTATATAAATATATGCGTAAGAACTTTGTGCAGGCGACCCTGGGGCGCGGCGCGTCGCTGGAGCAGTGGGCGAGCTGGCTGGAGGGCTGCGTGCGCTCGGCGCTGGCGCCGCACGAGCGCCGCGTGGACTACACGGCGCGCGCGCGCCGCCTGCTGCTCGACTGGTCCTTCTACTCCTCGCTCGTCATCCGCGAGCTCACGCTCAGGTGGGCCCCCCTCTCGCCCTGCAGGCCGCGCGCTGGAGCAGTGGGCGAGCTGGCTGGAGGGCATATTATTTAAAGCCCTAATTCTACGTTTAGACCTTCAAAATCAATTGCAATTACTTTAGTAGCTACACCGTGATACCATTGCGGGGCGACATCCATACTTTACCCGAATTTTAAAGTTCTCCGGTTCTGTTGACAATCTAATAGTATATATGTTGGCAGGTCGGCGGCGTCGTTCGGCTCATTCCACCTGATTCGCCTGCTGTACGACGAGTACGTATCCTACCTCATCGAGCGGCGCGTGGCCTCGCACCACAACGTGCCCTGCATCTCCGTCATGCAGAGAGTACTCGTACGTATCATAGACCTTACAGTCCGCACGGCAAATCACACATCACTGACACCACACATCACCTACACCTTACACCACATCGCATGCCAAACATCTCACACTACGCACCAGTTGTTAAATATGAGATGCGAGTTGTAACTCACATCTCACATTAAACAACTATCACACAATTCACACCTCGAATCGCACAACTCACGCCTCACATCACACATCTCACACCTCACACCTCACACCTCACACCTCACATCTCACACCTCACATCACACATCACACATCTCACACCTCACACCACAAGAACTACTATGCAATAGCACTATTCGACTTACAAATCTAAACTCCACATTCTTGTGGTTAGGAACAGCCCGAAGAGGAAGAAATCGTGGCTGAAGACCCATTACGCGCAGATCCTGATGAGGATGACCAAGATTGGGAATGGGATGACGAAGAGGAAGAGGATGATGAGCAGCCAGAATGCAAGAAAGCCAGGAACTCTGAGTAATTTTAATACTTTGTGATGAAAGAGGTACGCTCTATGCGAGTCTCGGGTAACTTTGGCTATGTTCGGAAATTATTACGAATCTACATTCAAACGAACAAAACAAACAACAAACAAATTTAAACTACAATTTCGTAATAAAAAGGAATAGGTCTGCTGTCTACTCTTACTTTCAGTCTACTGTTTGTAAATTGATATGAATTCTGCGCATATTCACGTATGGTAACACCGCGCAATATTAGTAGGTGTTTCTATAGTTTTGAAGCGCGTATTCGCATGTATTTTTGTTAAAGCGATAGTTCTAATCTTAACTTATAAATTCTTGACTGTATTTCTCAGTATGGTACTTAGGTCTTTTTCATGAAGTTATTAACTATGGCCACGATACTATGATGTTCTTCGCATATTGCTATATTGAAATTCTAACACCTGTGCCCACTAAATTACGGAAATACGCGCAAGTGTCTGATGTTTAAAAATGAAATTAAACATTACAGAAAACAGAATTCCTTTTAAATTTATTTTTTTAAGACATCGTGGTCATAGAAAAAAGTGCAATACAGTATCATCATTTAAAACCTAATGCTTCACGCTTAGGTTCGCGACATATATGTAACCATCGCGAATACAAAACCGTATGTAACCAAAAACTAAATGTATGTAAGTAACCATGATTGTATATTTATATGTATTTATGTATTATAAGTTTATTTGTATAATGTTAAAATCAGCGTTTTAGACGTAGGAGTAAGTCTGAGTACTTGATCTTTGTACAATATGTATATCGGAGGATTGGATTGTATTGTAACAGCACAGGATGCTGTAGAAATGTGGATATATACTTGGGTTGGGCAAAGACAGGTTCCGAATGTAGTCTTATTATGGTATATTATATTGCTTGATGTAGTTCCATGTTAGAAATAAGCTAATTCTATCGAAGTGATGATGAATATGTTGCTTATCTTTTAACAAAACTGATGTACCTAACTTACTTTTAGGAAAGTCACACGAATGGATGGGTTTAATAAAAAGTGTACCAAAATTTTCAATTTCTTAGGACGGTATATCGATGTTTTTAAGCCAAAATGTATTAAGTGCTATGTTATTTTTTAAAAGATGCAAAACCTTCCGTAATTTTCTTTGCAACGCAATGATTTTTCTTTTAACTATGTCGATCTCATTTTGAACCCTTTGTTATTAGACGATATGTGAAGGTTTAGTATCAATAGGAATAAATTATCTCTGCGATTATTTTCACAAGTAGATTATTTTCTCTACACACAAGAATACCTGATAAATCGTATAAGCAAGGCATCAAAAGGTGGCTTTGCTACTGCATGGGTCAACAATGTGTCGTCATTAACTATTTTCATTTCAAATTTACTTCAAAAATTAATTATATCCTGCATAGAATTCTTCTTATTTTACGTTATTGCGCTTCGCTTAAAACTATTCATAAAACAGTTTTAATGAGTGATGCATACTAATTTATTTGGATTTGGAGAATAAACAGGAAGCAATGAAATTATTAATCATCTGTAGATTAGTTTACGTGTGCAAATTTCTTTGCAATTTGAACCAAAAATAAGTATATTTATCACTTTTTGTAATTTGTATATTTTTCATAGAACTATAACTATAAAATGTTCCATACAAAAATATAAATAACAGCATTTTAGTTAGGTTAGTATTCGAACTCGCTATTCATATACTAAGGTGTGCTTCTATTTGGAATATTTTTTGACTTCATCGTCTTACACTCGTAACATTCCGCATAGCAAGCTGAAGCAATCACAAAATTATTTTTTTAACATACGCGGTATGTTTTTAAACATATCAACTCAAGTTTTAATTTGACAGGTTACACGCACAATGTCACAGCGTGTAAGCTGTTAAAAATAAAACATTTCATAGATAAATGTCTATTTTCTATACCTTAAGATACAGTTAGGTATACAGATATTTAAGTTAATCATATACCCTCTTCCCTTACTATAGCACAAATTTGTCTTTTATTGCACATTTGAAAGAGTGTGTGTGAGTAGTTGTAGTGTAGTAATGTATAATTAGCGACTAGGAAATGTTCCTGTATATGGACATCTTTACAGCCCTAATGATGGTTGTCTATGATAGTTTGAACTTGTAAATAATATGTCATTATTGTAATTTTTTTTAAATGTTGGTCAACTTTGTACCAAAGTAAAAAATTGCCAGCTCATAAAAAATATTTGTTAACTTGAACATCATGTTAATTTATAAATTAAGTTTGTTTTTTTTGAAAAGTAGATGCGTTTATTATGCCAAAGAACGTTGATTTTCTTGTTTCCTTGTATATTGGAAAAAGTAATTATTATCATTATTTCAACAAAAAATTATATTATCAAACACGCGGCTTTCATGAGACGCTCGCAGATGTGGAATCGAAATTGATGGTTATTCAAAGAAACATCATCGTCTCATAAAAAGAAACAATTTGCATAATTGCATCTCCAAGGCGTTTCAATAAATGTTTCCCATAAAAATTATTGTACTGTAGAAGTAATTTTTTTTTCTCTAAATGTCGTCGTAAAATTATTGCCAGTAAACAATTATTTCTAGCTTCCCATAGTATAATCTGTCGCCCCTTAAGTGTATATTTAAATCTCGCTTTTAAAAATGTAATCCAATGTTAGTCGGGAAGTATAGATGTTACCCAATATGGCCTAAGTCAGTAAGTTGTATGTGTGTTAACTTAAGCCTAGCTTTAGTATGCGATCGCCGTCACTAACCAGTATTACCAAAAGAAGTTGCAACTACATTAGTTTGATCATTTATTACAATAGATTTTTCATATTAGTGCACGTGCTATTACGGACTCAAATGATTTAAATAGTGTTAAAGCAGGCGCGGCAGTGAAAAGCGATTTAATCGCTATTCTTAATTATTATAAAAATGTCTGTCTAACGAAAATGGTAGGCGTACTGGTTCAGGCGGACAGGTCACCGCCTCGTGGAAACGCGGTCTTATATCGCGTTTAAATAGCTGTATGCTACATGTCGTACGGTTTGAGAGGAGGCCCAAGTATCCCCTTTTCTTTCACCATTCCTTTCTGCAGTGCAGCAAGTGATACTCGTACTTCTAGTATTCAAAATGTTTTAGATTGGCAACTAAATTATCTTATCTTATTACTGCAGGTTACGTTTCTCTAGCCTTTGTTATCTATTCACTGAATTTGGAGAAACTTTTTGATGCCAATTCGAAGTCAATTTAATCAGTTCAAGGCATTCACAATATGTGAGAGAACTTTAACCGTTGGTTTGATATTCAGAAACGCAGTGACAGTTAACCGAGGTTTATCCAATACATAACTTTATCGAATCTATAGCTAATGCGACTTTAACTGGTAACCTCAGAAACCGGGCATAAATCATTTGGGTTCGTAAACATGACCATTATCCAGTCAGGCCGAACCGTGCAATACTCACTTAACTTGTTATCAATAGAAAAGAGGACAATATAAAACAATACTCTTTATTATGGCTTCTTGCATATTTTATCTGTATTTTGTACCATTTATTAATAGACCAACTGGCCTTTGAACGTTGCCTTACGACACCTAAGTACCTCCGATTGCTACATGCTTTGGTATATAGTACGTACTAATAGGTTGTGTTGCACAGCAAATAAATTAAAAGTTAATGTTGTGATCCATTTCAATATACTTATTATATGTCAAACAGTCCATTCGAATACGATATTATAAAAAAATAATGTCTAAAGTCCGAGGCCAAATGCACTAGAGGGGATATCGACCAGGGTACTTCAATAAAAAACCTGATAGGATATCTTGCACTGTATTTCGGAAGTACCAATAACAAGGGTCTCAAAAAACGATTTCATTTTCTAAAGCTTATAAATAGTAACCGGAGACTCTTAACATCGCCTTGTAGAAGTTGGCCTTGTACGACCAACGCCATCTAGTGGTAAAAAATGTAATTACATTTTGTAACAAAACTTAGAACTATGTACGTGAACAAATAATATTTTAACAGTTGAGTGACAATATGTACTGTGCCGTTTGGGTCAAATTTTATATTTTTTAGCTGAGACTGGACAACCAATTGGTTGCCTTGGTGCCTCGAAAAAAAAAATTAGATCCGCCAATCGTTATATTGCCTTGGTCGATTAGAAAATCATTACAAAATGTATTATTTTATACTAGGTATATTTATGTTCTATAATATATTTTCATTAATTATGTATGTATATCGCGGAATTGCACTATTATAGTAATTAAATGTAAATGTGATTGTGAAAATTACTCAAGATAGAACTGTGTAGTGATGCGTTCGAGTAATGTTCACAAATAGATGTTTGTACTTAATCAAGACCACAATAATAGTAACCGTTTAGATATTAAGATATTTGTATTGAGTGTTCCGATGACATGCAGGCGGACTGTAGCTAAAATACTCCACCATACCTAATACTAGGTACTACCTAATACCTAGTATTTGTAATACTCTTTTTAAATTAAATACAAAAGAATCTTTTTAGAATACAAGTTCACAACTACACAAGGAATCATGAAAGGGTGTATGACAATATATGTATGTGCCTATTGCTCGGTGGAAAGTTTTGGGAACGTGTACTGGCGGACCTGACTGACTTCTTATATATAAACTTGCGGCCCGGGTCCTGGCTTTATCCGGAATAAATCCATAGAAACATCCTATAACCCGAGTGCAACGTCATCTACCGTCGCGAAAAGAATACATCAATAAAAACCCTAATTGAGCAGGTTGTATATCGTATCAAAATTAGATGTTAATCATAACATTACTTCACGCCTGTATCCCCGGACGGGTAGGCAGAGGTGTATTACACACCCACAATTCGCCAGTTACGTTTAGGTCCCAATGTAATAGGGGGCAAGCCTATTGTCTACTACCGGACACATTACTAAGCGAGTGATAATTAACATTTATAATACACACATAACTACAAAAATTCAGAGGTTTGTGACCGGGGCGACTGGGGATCGAACTCGAGACCTTGTCTCGGCAGTCCGTTACGAACGCCACTGGGCTATCGCTGCATCATGATGCTGATGTTAATCAATGCAGAACTTTTTTAGTTTTACACAAACCTAACATTTTTATAAGTGGAAACTTGTTTCTGAACGCAACGTTGTTAACCCTAGAGTAGTCTCGCCTTCGTGTGTAACGTGCGTTTTTTAATTACCTGATTCATAAACATGGTCTTTACAGTATGTAAGTAATTCCAGTATCGTTTGTTTGATATATTAGTCACGAGATTCATAGTCATGAATCTCCTACAGTTGTGGGTGTTAGGATCTTGCATTCCCAGCTTTCAAATTGCAATTTACGGTTTGTGATAAAAGGGAGGTAAGATATGAGAATGGGAGCGGAAGAAAGGGAGGGAGGTGACACCGACGGAAGGAAGGGAGGTGTGCATGGTATTGCCTGGTCGAGCCAAACACATTTGTGCTGTTAAAAGCATGAATCTAAAACTTGTCAAATCCTCTTCGGACTTGTGTCTCTCCTGGTCAATTACCCTAGGGGAGCCATAAGGAATTTATTACTCTTGGTGTCTCTCCTTGCTGAGGAAGACAAAGTCAGGAGGGCCGTATGCTTGTCTGCCACCTGAGTGGTATAAAAAAAATAAAAGTAAACAAAAAACAAATTTTAAAGTTTTTGATGTTTTTCAGTGAACAGATTTAAATTTAATTTATGTAAACAATATGCTATGAGCCTTCAGGCTACTGGTCACGCTAGTGTGACTATGGTAATCTTTTACTTTAATGTTTTTGTTATCTATATAATTACTTATCTGTGGGTACATATATAAAAATGTTAAGTTAGTTTGCATGCACTTGAAAGACTCAAAAAAACCTACAACAATTAAGTTCAAATTTTGACACAATACACAACCCGCTTCAAAGATGGTTTTTGTTTTTTTTTCGTCTGTAGATGGCGCTGCAATCGGGCTATAAGATTTTTCACGGATTTATTCCCGAGCGAAGCCGGGACCCGGGCCGTTGGTATATTATAATGATTTAAGGGGATAAGGAATGCCCAAGTAGGTACTTCAAATATAATTAAAAACCTAGTTCAGATGTCTCCCCAGCAAGGGGAGATACCAGGACTGGAACGTTCTTGATGTCTCTCCCCTAGGGAGATGCAAATCCGAAGGGGACTAATCTTATTGCGCTGTCCAGTTATGCAATTCTCTAATATATAAATTCAATATCGAGTTACACTCAGACGATAGAGCTCCCTCCCGTTTGTTCTGGCGCACGTTAAAAGGCGGATCCAAACCAGACGATTCAATTATGGAATGATGATTGCGTGCTCCACACACAACCATCCAGGCAACGCGCGCCAAGAGACTGAAGCACCTTTGGCTTAATACAAATACCGACAACGTGATGGACAAGAAGTGTGCGTTCGTTGGATCGTATGGTGTGGATCCGCTGATTGCACAATCACGAACGGCATTGTCCTCCGTCTTCCGGAGTGAGCTCCCAGACCATACAAGAAGTGAGTGCTATCGTCTGAGCGATACTCGACATCAAATTTGTATACCACAGTAGTGTTATGCGAAGAGAGCCGGATTTGTATACCTTCTAAACGACCTCCCCAAACGCGGAAACTCCCTAAATGTTGTAATATGCAAATTCATTATCAGCTATTTATGCTATAAACGCGCTATTACTCTGTTATGAACTATATTAACCTTGGCCGGTCGGATTTTTAATAGCGCTGATAGCATAAATAGCTGATTACGAATTTGCATATTACAACATTTAGGGAGTTTCCACTCCTAGTTTGAGGAGGTCGTTTTATAGATAATCAAATCCGGGCCTTTCCGCTCGCGTCCGGTGCGCCTTATGCGGAAGGAAAGTTTGGTACATTTTTTACTGTTTTGCCTTTAATGATCTAGCTTAAGCTTGTCATCACAAATTTCACCATCATCATGGTAGAAGATTGCTTTCAATCGTTTGCTCACAATCAAATGAAGGTAGAAGAGCTTGGTTAAAATATGAGCAGTCAGTTGAATGAAGCTAGTACTGTCCTTCAGCCAATCCGAGCAGTATAGTATTTGGACAAATTGTCAATTGAAAATATAAACAATGTTTAGCTACAGTAGTTGTCTGATACACGAGCTTACATTTTATACCTAACATGTCTAGATAAGGGTCTATCTATTTGTTCTATTATCAGATGTTTAAAATTGAACAACGAATACTTTGGGATGCATTCCTGTGTGGTTATGGATGCGTACAGCTTACATCATGGATGCATAAAATGGACAATGTGTCAGGAATTGTGTATTCGAACATTAGGAACTCGTCTAAAAAGACAACTACGTATAACCTAATATATAAAAATATAAAGATTCGTACCTATTTTTATAATTCTATCTTTGTCGATGTTTCAGTACTTCATTCGTGTCTATTTAACATTTATGTCCGTTTATATAACCACGTGTTTTGCAGGGAGCATTCGTATACAGTCTGTTGTTGTCACCTTTTTTTTTTTTTTTAATAATAATAATAATATAATAATTCTTTATTTCATAATCTTAAAGTACATTTTTGTATACATTACTTAATTGATCTTACATAGGTTTTTGTTGTTAATTTCATGCATATTGTTGTTATACAAATTGTTGCTTCTTCACCTGAACTAAGTTTATTTAAACTTGTATTTCAGGGTCAGAATTCTTCTAGCAAATAATCAGATTATATATCTCTTTAAACACCTCATTTCATTAAATTAAGGTAAATTCAAAATTTTAAATTTTAGTTAAATGAAATTTAGTTAAATCAGTATTTAAGTTTACTGTCCAACCAACTATAAATTACAATCAAATCAATGAAATTAAATTACAATATAAGTAGGTATATTAAATCATTTTTAAAATACAATCTATAATAACATTCAATTCATAATTGCAATCTTATTCATGTTCAATATAATTTCTGTTTTAGATTTAAACTCAAAAATACAAATAAAGCGATTTCAAAATACAATTTTATTTTCATTTTTAGATTCTTTTCAAATTTCAATTATATTATTTCCAAATATTTCAATTATAATGAGATTACACGAATACAATAATTGAGAAACATAAATAATACAGAATTTGTTGTGTAGTGAGTGTAACATGTATAGTTTAATTTAATCATGTGTGGATTGTTTTGAGTATTTAGTGTTAGTGTTGTATTTGTGGTGTAAGTATGTGTGTGAGTGTGCATGTGTGTTTTGTCCCTCGGTGTGGGAGGTTATTTTGCAAAGAGGTAAAATCGAGAAGAATTCAAGATATAACTTCGATGATACTTTCAGTTTCATCGTAGTCAATACCCAAAAGCCAGTCTGTCACTTTTCTCTTGCATTTAATTTTATTCAGACCATAAATATCCAAAGACCTATTTAATTTATTGTAAACATATGGACCTAGAAAACAGAAGTGCGAATTAACATATTGGTATTTGAAAAGTGGTCGAGCGCAAACCCTATCATGTCTGCGGCGACCCAAGCAAACAGGAGCATTATGTGCGAGTGTTACAGTTGAATGTTGTCGGGTAACAATGTGTAGTATGTATAGCTGTCTAACAGTGAGAACATTGCAGTATTGATATAGCTGAGATGTGGGGAATAATATTGGTCGAAAAGTACTGACTTTTAATACTGCTCTTTGAGCTATTTCTAACTGCAGTAATAAAGTCTTGGCCGCACCTCCCCACGATGTGATACAATAAGACAGCACTGACTGAACCAATGCCAGGTAAGCCTCTCTTATCACATTTTGTTCTGCACTGTGCCGAATGTATTTAAAAATAAACATAAGCTTACGCAACCTAGCAGTAGTTTGTACGATGTGGGCTCTAAAAGTTAACGAGTTATCCAAAAGTATTCCCAAGTATTTCACTGTAGTACTATTTAAAATTTCAGCACATTTGCAGCTGTTATCTTCACTATTAGGACTTAGGCAACTGTGGGCAACTAATTTAAACCCATAATGTATTCTGGGTTGTTTCATATAAAATTGCAAACAATTGGTTTTATCCGCATTCAAAGTCAAACAATTTCTACGTAGCCATGCCAGTACCAAATTAAAATCAGTCTGCGCGGTTCTAAAAACCTCCTTCCATGAGTCACCAGCGAATAGAAGTGCGGTGTCGTCGGCATAAGAGATGAGGTTACCATGTTTCAGAGGAAGACTGCAAAGATCGTTAATATACGTCAAAAATAATGTAGGACCAAGTATGCTTCCTTGAGGAACACCGTAAGTTACTGTCAGGTCATCACTCTGATGTTCACCGTTTTTAACCCTTTGGGTACGTTCAGAAAGATAATCTGTGAAGAGTTTCAACTGCATGCCTCTAATCCCCAATCGAGCCAGTTTCTTGAGCAAGATAGGGACAGATACCGTGTCGAAAGCCTTTGAGAGATCCAAAAATACTCCCAGAACTTTCTTATTAGTTGAAAGATTTTGTACAATAGTATCAGTTAACTTATGTACCGCATCATCAGTTGCTCTGCCCTTACGAAAGCCATATTGATTATTAGATAATAAATTATATTTATCTAAATAATTTGTCAGCCTTTTATTAATAATTTTTTCTAAGATTTTAGATATGGAAGGTAGTATGGAAATGGGCCTGTAGCTCTCGACACGGTCCCTGTCACCTGATTTATACATCGGTAATATGATCGACTTTTTGAGAGCCCTAGGAAAGATACCTTCGGAAAGACAAGTTCGAAATATATGTGTTAATGGTGGAACGATTAAATGTTTGTAGTCTTTTAGCATTTTATTTGAGATTCCATCCCATCCAACTGCACATACATTTTTAAGACCCATTATGATGTTTTCAACCTCATTGCAATCAGTGTCCAATAGTACAAATGATTGAAGATTTGAGGGAATACTAAAATCGTTAGTTTGCATGTCAGAAGCCACAATTGTTATTTTATTTGCCAAAAATTGACCCACGTTTGCATAATACCCATTTACATCATTCAACGATCTGTCGATATCGCCCGGGCTAAGCAACTTATCTGGAGGGGTTTTAATTTTGTTAGTGTATGTCACATTTTTTATAACTTTCCATAATTGTTTACTATTTTTACCGGCCTTTTTAAATTCTCCTTTTTCATATTCTGTTTTAGCTTTCCTTAGTATTTTATTGCAAAAGTTTCTGTATCTTGCATAGGTTACCTTAAGTATTAAATTATTTGGGTCCATTCTTACTTTAGCATGCATATTATCCCTATTTATCATACAGCGTATTAAGCCAGGAGTGATCCATGGTTTTAAAATTCTTTGCCTTCGCGACAGCTTTGCAATCGTCGTGTTAGCAATGACCGCACGCTGAAAGCTCGAGATAAAATATTCCATAGCGTAGTTAACATCCGTAGTTTCAAATATCGGTTCGAAATCAATGTCAGTCAAGGTTCTACCAAGATTTTCACTGTTTATTTTCCTAATATACATCTGAGAGTAAGTTCTCGCCTGTGCAAGATTTAGACTCAACAGTACCGCGCAATGGTCAGTGATAGATGAGTTTATCACTAGGGTAGTCGCTTCAAACCTAGTTTTTAACATGACATGATCAAGACATTCCCCATCTCGGGTAGGCAGTGTATGTCCTGGTAAGAGTCCGTGACAAGCCAAAAGGTTTAGGTATTCACGAGATTGAGAAGTTATGCTACTCGGTTGGATATAAATGTTGATATCTCCAATAATGAAAACATTTCTATACCCTGACAGACCAGACAAAACACTATCTAAGGAGGTCAAAAAAGGTTCAAAATTTTTATAAGAAGGAGATCTATAAATGCATAAAATTACTGTGTCATTGCCAATCTTAACAAGCAGACTACTGCAGTCATTCATGATTGGCTCGTGGAAGTCGACAGTGATATTGTTTTTTACATAAACGATTACACCATCATTCTGTAGGATCCAGCGCCTTGAGACTTCGTGATTATATCCAGTTAACAAAGGAATTATAGGATTAGAAGAGAGTCGGCACTCTGTGAAAATAATTACATCCGGTTCAAAACATAGTCTAGACAGAAGAGTGTTCATGCTGTCAATATTTCTAGATATGCTACGAATATTCTGAGTCACAACTGTAAGGCGTTTATTTATGTTTGGAATATGTTTATGACAATCTTCCACATCACATGCCAATGATGATGACAACGAAATATGGTCCAACTCCTCGCTCAATACTTTACTATTATTATCATGCATTGTTAAATATAAGGATCGCAATAGTCCAAAAAAACATTTCATAGAAGTAACATACTAAAGAAACAGACTGTATCCAGACATACCTTTCGAAGTTGATGGTGGGTATAATGACAGTGTGTAGTGTAAGTGTGTTATGAAGGATAGTTTTGTGCAAAGTGTAGTACATTGTATTATCAAGTAAAGGTACAACATAAATTATTGTTTTTCCAGAAACAAATAGTCATGTTGCATTAGGGTCCATCTTCAGCCTCGTTAAATCCGCTTCATCTTCAATTTTTATTTGTGTTGTACCTTCTTTCATACGCAGGTAGACTTTCCCATAAGAAGTCCAACAGTATGAATAGTTATTCGCTTTAGCAAAGTCTCGACTCAGAAAGAATAACCTTCTTGTTTTCGATGTAAGGGTCTCAGAAATAAAAATGGGTTGTGGAGGTCCATCAGCTAGCTCATGTGTGGTTAATTTTCCCTCCTTCTCGACCCTACTCAATTTTTTGACCGTGCTTATCAACTTTTCCTTTGTGGGTACCGAAGTGAAGTCCACAACAATTGGTCTCGATGTTCCCGGTTTCGCATACCCTCTAAAAATATCCCTAACTTCATTTCCTTGCAGTTCTAAATTAATTCTCGAGCACAGTTTTTGAACAGTTTTAATTAATAACCCTTTTGACTCATTTTGAAACTTAGGAATATTCTTAATTTCAATTTTAGAAGCACAGGATTGTCTTTCGGAATTTTCTAATTTATTTTCTAGTTGCCCCATGTAAACTAAATTCTCTTTACGTTCTCGCTTTAATGAATCAACCTCCTTCAGCAAGTCGTCATATCTATCCGATAACGTCTCCATAGCGGACTTTATGTCAGAATTTTGTGTTTTTATCTCCTCGACATATTTTTGTAGATTTTCAAATTTTTTGCCTTGATCGGACTTAAACTCAAAAAACAATTCTCTCATTTCTTCCATAAATTCCCGTAATTCTGTGTCATGCTTTCTCTTTAGCGGATTGATATTAATATTTTTAGATTTGTTCCTTTCCGACGTACTTCTGAGATCGCTCAAACCAACACTAATAGTATCAGATAGGGCATCATCTGTGGATGAGTTCTTAAAAGCAGACGACATCGCAAGCAAGCAGATATATGTAAGCCGTAAAGTAGGTAAACAATAAGTAGATTCTCGACAGTTGTATTTTACATAACAGTGTTTTTCATAAGCGGTTGTAGTAGTACATAAAATCTTTGAGAAATATCGCTGTTTGCCAATGTGACAAATGTATCTTGATGTGGCTCCTTCTTGCGATATTTCTACCTAAATAATATGGTATTTCAATACAGGTATGATACGTAGGACGCTCTAAAGTTTTCAACTCATTTCGTTAATAAAACTTCTTAGGCTTACCGCACACCGTTATCGCCCTTGCGCCGTACGCGGAACCGTGAAAATCGCATGTATCGGTGTCGTCAACTGCCGATGCAGAATGATGTTGCACTATTTTGTATAACTTAAGTAAGACGCATCTAACCATTTGTTTACCTTTCACAACATGTCACTGTTCCTGCACAAAACTTTTATATAACTTGATACTAATTTAGGTGAAGTTAAATATCGTAAAACTATTTTTATTTATGGAGCGATTGCAATTAACATTGTAACCTAACCTAACCTAACCTGTGGTAGTTACATAATCCTTTACTCAGCGGCAACATAGTTTATTTGCCGTTGTCGTCAATATTGCGTCCAGCTCTGGTGGACATTGGGATAAAAAGCGAGAACTCCACAATTCGTTCAGTGATGGAAACCAAAATAGCAAACAATCGCCCGTAGATACCTACTGGGGGATATCCTGAACGAATTGAATCTGATGAAGTCGTCAAGCTGAGGGCTACCATTGCAGAATTATCGGTATCTGTAACGGTGACCCCGATTCCCGAGACTTTACCTTCAGCTTACCATCAGGCGAGGTAGTCATAATGACGTGACCATGAAGAAAAAAATGTTTTTGCACCGATGGTGGTTATCGAAAATATTCATAAATCAGAAAAGATTAACTAAAAACAGCAAAACACACGCAATTTAACATTCAAGTTAACTACACAGACACCTATCGCTGTGAAGATGTTCAGCGTAATTCACAACGCCATTGGTCACTACTTGACATACTCTGCTGAAAGTTATAACCAACCACACCACTGTTTGTGTGACATGATATTATGTGAGTTTAGCAAATGCTTTCTCAAAGAAAAGATGAGAGGAGTTACCATTGTTGCCCTACGTGCATCACGAAATTGGCTAACACAGCCCAGCTTTGATTTAGTTCAGCTTCGTCTGGTTAACCAGCTAAATTATGTATTTTTGAAGTATGCAAATTCTTACTAAACTGTAATTTCAAAACATTGATAAAATTCAAGTTGAACAACTTTCTGAACACATTCAAAGTATTTCAAAACAAAACAAATTCAAACATAGACTAAATTAGTTATACTAACGCAAACAAACATGCATTATAATTGGATGATAAAAGTATTTGTTAAGGTTTATAAAACATGGTTATTGTGGATGACCAGCAACTCGTTCATTACTTTGGACTTTTCTACTGGTGAAAGTTGCTACTTTTTCCCCAAATGTTCTTCAGTGCGGTACAAAGGGAATATTAAAAAAAAGTCTATAATATCTTCATCTGAACTGATAAAACATCAGATCTTGGCACAGCCACCATCGCTAATCGAACCTTGACTAGCAGACCACTTTCGTCATAGTATTTACACCTTAAAAAAACCTTGCTACTGCAAGCTACTCGTTGCTTCTTAAGAAGAGAGGCATCACAACTTGTAATAAATTTTGCTTTGATATTTTCTTCTAGAGATATTGAGATGGAATACTCGTTTAACATTTTTAAACTTTAATGTGTTCTGAAATCGTTGAATTATAAAAATTACTTACTTAATCTTTTAATCTGTGTAATTAAATTTTTGACTCAGTTATGGGGGACCTACTTATAGGAGCCACTTATTCAAATGAATGCTTACGTTGATTTTGAAACAGGTCAACCACGAATCTTAACTAAAACTGAGTTAATTATCCGAAGTTCACCATAGAAACTTGAAACCTAAATACACAGTTTTATAGATTACAAGTTAGACCACCGTAAGCCAATTTACGCCACAGTTAACTATTATCAGAATATTGAACTACCGTCATTTGCGTAAACTTATCATTCGCTGTATTGTGATATGTACCTATAGACGGTCTGTGGACAATATTGGCGCATGTTGGGCCTATGTTTCTCTTGTGACCAAACAACCTTGTGACACAATGTTTCCCTTATAAGCAAGTGGTTTATTAGTACCTATCGAAATTGTCGTAAAATATATATATATATATGTCTATTATCTAGTCATCATTAAGCGCAGGATATACCCACCAGGGCGCGACTGTGTTAGTGTAAGACATGATTATTTAATTGTTGTACTAAACTGTGACTCGAGAATGATATGTAACGTTTGTATGAAGCAGAACGATTGTGTCTGGAATAAAGCTAGTCATGTGTTTACATTGCTGTTTCATTTATATATAGCTTACTAGCACCTCGTTCCTGGATCCTACACCTGGGATCTTAGACTATTTGGATAAACTACGAGGGGTCTTCTTCTTCTTTTAGTTAATGGCTTCTGCAGTAGAATCACCGCAATTTCGCCAATGTCAAGTAAAATATAATACATTTTTTAGTGTAAGTCATAGTTGCGAAGTTCAATATCGCGATATGTACGTTACAGCGAAAGTTTACTACTGTGACAGACGTTGTCGTGAATTTTGGTTGCTACTAAAGTGGGTTAGGTTAGGTTAGAACTGTGACCCCAACAGAGGAGCCGGAACCACTGGTCTTTTTCTTTTTAGTATAGAACTTTCGCGACAACGTCTGTCGCAGTAGTAAACTTTCGCTGTAACGTACATCGCGATAATGAACTTTCGCAACAACGTCCATCGCAATAGTAAACTTTCGCTGTAACGTACATCGCGATATTGAACTTCGCAACTATGAATTACACTCTAAATTTTTATAAAATTATTGATGGCGAAGACGCCAATGTCAAGTTCGACTAATCGATGCAATCTCCTACGAGGGTTCAATAAGTCCACGACACGAATTTTTGAGCTGTTCCACTTATCCCTACCACGTTGTCCCTCCCGGTGGGGACAAGTGGTTCGCCTTTTGACTGTAAGAGCAACACTACTCCTGTCAGTTGACTGCTGTCAAAATTTCAGCAACTGCATCGTAGACAGGTAATTAATAAGATTTTTGAAAATAGATTGTGGTACTGTGATAGGTACCATGGTTAGATGTTTACTTCTTGTAACTTTTCTCGGAGGTAGGCACGTGGTCCCCAATCAAAAATATTTGCTCTAACTGCCCGTTTTTGCAATACAAATATTGTATTTAGATCTGCGGAACTTGGAATGTAATATCTGCGGAACTTGGAATGTATTAAGCTAATACCGATGGCGACTGTACATTATTTAAAATTTACCGGAACGGACATATTCATACCGGATTCGGTAGACATCTAATAATCCCCATGAAAGTAAGAGACTGTTAGGTTTGGGCGTGTGAAGCATAAGTGGTGCCAAAAGTATTTACAAGTCCTAATTTTATTGTAAATTAGGACCACTACATAATAGCCCACTATGGTCCATGAGTACTTACTTAAGAATTCAGTTGGACCCCTTAGTGGCAGGCAGGCACTTAGCAGTGGAACCAACAGTCCGGAAGCGTTCCGCCGCGGTCTTCCTGACTGTAATCCCTAAGCAGGGCACAAATATCAAACCGCGATGATGCAGGCCCTCGACATTGTTCTTACGATTGCCGATATAAAAGGTCGAGCACAATATTTTAGGTCAGTAGTTCCTGGTCCAGCAAAGCTTAAGGTATGATTTATAACTTACATTTTTTATAATGCTTTTATTACGTATTGTGTACTTGATTTATAATTGCCATGTGATAATGGTTCTTATGTTGTAGTCATACCTTTTGTTGTTTTTTTCGTGCGGAAATCCCTTCGGATACCCCCCGCCGGCCAGCGAGGGCGGTTATGTCGGGCTTGAACCGACTAAAACCGCACGGCGTCTTGGGTCTACAGACGCCGGGGTGTAAGGTTGCCTATAGAGCATATCCCTCGCACCCCGACTGACCCTGGACCATCTCCGGTTTCGAGATGGCCCCCTCGGGTTTGGGAACCACGGTATCCCCGTCTTGCCCCGGTTTGGGATGTTGTAGTCATACCTTCAGAGAATAATATTATTATGGTTGGTTATTATAGGTTTTTATTTTTTTTGTAAAAGTATATTAGCAACCGAAATTACTAATATTCCCCCTAACCCGTCCAGCTAGGCTAAATTGCTTGTGTTAGGAGTGAGTCCACGTCGGTAGTGTAATGGCCAGGATTCGAACCCGAGACCTCTCGATCGTAAGGTCGACTCCTTAACCACTAAGCTACCGACGCTTCGCATTACAGTAAATAAACAGTAGACGATGGGTATCTACCTATACACCTACATGAGACATTGATTACTGAATCATCCTCCGAACCTTTCCTAAACTCAGTTGGCGTGGGCTTTCAGTTTAAATACGAAACTGTGACTGCCATCTGACTTCCACAATCGGATATCGAAGTTCTGTAGTTGGACCCAGTTGTCGGAATTTTTAGGGCTCCAACTAACCGTGATATGGCAGCCGAGACCAACGGCTCTACACAACGCACTTGCTTGTGGCTAGTGGCAAAGCCGGATCCGGCTGGCGGTACTTCTATTTTTTGTATGATTAAAGTTAGAGGGCTATCAAACACGTTTTCTTTTTTACTTTTTGAAGGTTTTCTTTTAATGTCAGGGGTTTTTTAACTTCTTAACATAACATAATATAACTTCACGCCTGTATCCCCGAAGAGGCATAGGTGTATTACACAACCACGATTCGCCAGTTATATTAAGGTCCCAATGTAATAGGGGGCGAGTCTATTGCCATCTGCCGGGCACATTATCAAGCGAGCGATAATTAACATTTATTAATGCACACATAACTACGAAAAGTCAGAGGTGTGTGCCCGGGGCGACTGGGAATCGAACTCGAGACCTCGTCTCAGCAGTCCGTTACGTACGCCACTGGGCTATCGCCGCTTTTATTCTTTTACATCTATTTATCTTCTTAAACTATATTTTTTTATCCTAAATCTCCTTTCCTCATTTGTCAACTTACTCAGTTACTAGGAGGGTTAATACATACTGATTTGATGTAGGGAAATCATATTTTTAATCATTCCAACTACTAATTATTTATTTTATTGAGATCCATTAATAAAGGATGAAATTGGCTTTCTAATAGTATACTTTTCACGAATCTAGCATGAAGCAGTAATGTCCGAATAGGTAAATTTAGTGTCAAATCACCTAGGTATCCTCTATAGATTGCTCTAGTGACGATCATAATAGGTTGTTCAGATTTCTAATCAGTAGTTATCTAGTGTTGATTTCCAGGGTGTATGACAGGATCATAGAACAATAATCATAGGATTCTAAGGCAATCTACATAATTGCAGGTTCTCAAATCAACGTTTACTTCATATTTCCTTGGGTAAAACCCGGTCTTTACATATATACCTACCTACATTTATAATGTAATTATGTATCCTATGTTTTATATTCATATATTTTAATCAAATCAAGCTCTAATCCTCTCTCTCGTGCTTCTTAATTAATATGATACAAGAATGAATTATTTCTAAATTACATGTTTATTTCATAGTTACTAGAGCGTGATCGAGGTCGTTTGAAAAATCACTTTTTCGTTGGACACCTTTCAATACTAGCTGTAATAAGTTTAGATCACAGTTGTTACTGGTCGATAGTTTGTTAACAAGACAATGATTTAAGTTCGATTTATTTACTATGTATTAAACGGCGAGTGTTATCTAACAAGTTTAATTGTTACTGTTTGGAAGCAATACGTGGTACTTTGCGATTTTCTTCTTCTTTTCTTCACTTCGCGAGGTGAGTACCTACTTACCTACATCTTTTGTTATTAATGGATTTTAAAATAAAGTTGCCGCACTTTTGCGCTAATCACTATTGAACGAATATCGAAAAGGACAGCTTTAATTAAATAAATTCATACTAAGATATGTGAAAGTTAGGTAAGCCATCAAGTTCAACTTTTTAGTTCATATTCAGTAACAGAAACACTTAGATCATATACAATACCTACCTATGATCTACGTGTTTCTTTTTCATCTTAAATAACAATTATCCGGTGGAAGCTTTAGTCTAGTGCTTATATAATTAATTTAGACATCAGTTGCAATTTAGTATACGATATAATAATCTACATAACACTACTTGCCACTTGTAATATAGGTTCTTGCGATAGGGTCCCACCCAAGGAATTATTACGATTTTCCATAGCAACCTCCATAACTTAGAAGGCTTAGAATCCCTGATTTTTTATTTCTGTAAAAAAGACTGTAACAAGATGAAAACTGTATTACCTACTAGCGACCCGCCCCGGCTTTAATGCTCATATTAAACATCTTCGGTGTAATGCTCATATTAAACATCTTCAGAATGTCTTTATAAATAACGTTTACAGCTTTTTTGTAATAAAACAATAAAAACATGTTATTGGATAAGGATTAATGCTGAATTGCTCAAAATCGCTTCGTAAATAAACCATTATTTCTCGTAAAAAGTAAACGATAAAAAATAATGTTTTCTTTTTAATTTTTATATTAGAGTTGATTGAATGAAAGGTAAATTGCGGTTTACGATTTATGACGTATTAAAAAAAAAACTACTTACTAGATCTCGTTCAAACCAATTTTCGGTGGAAGTTTACATGGTAATGTACATCATATATTTTTTTTAGTTTTATCATTCTCTTATTTTAGAAGTTACAGGGAGGGGACACACATTTTACCACTTTGGAAGTATCTCTCTTGCAATATATTCAGTTTAGAAAAAAATGATATTAGAAACCTTAATATCATTTTTGAAGACCCATAGATAATACACACGAATGGGTTAGATGAAAAAAATTTTTTTAAGTTTCAGTTTTAAGTATGGGGAACCCCTAAAATGTAATGTTTTTTTCTATTTTTGTGTGAAAATCTTAATGCGGTTCACAGAATACATCTACTTACCAAGTTTCAACAGCATAGTTCTAATAGTTACCGAAAAAAGTGGCTGTGACATATGGACGGACAGACACAGACATGACGAATCTATAAGGGTTACGTTTTTTGCCATTTGGCAACGGAACCCTAAAATTTTTTATTTACGACATCACCTCACCAAACCTCTAATATTATCTGTTTTTTTTTCCACTATATTATGCATGTATTATACATATAAACTCCTCTTGAATCACTATTAAAAAAACCGCCTGAAAATCCGTTGCATAAACATTTTTCTAGTTCATGGTCGCGAGCTTCGCTAGATATCATCACGCTATTCTAGGTGTGATAGGAGCAGCAGGGCAAAATCGATCTATAGGTACCATCGTAGGTTTGCAGGCATTTGCAGTTAGGTATAACTTAGACATGGGCAACATTCGGACATAAATCATCGCGCTATAGCTAAAAGGTGAAATAGAAAATCCTGAAACTTCACAGTTCATAAGATAGTTGATAAATATAAGAGACTCATATATCGTTCATAGTCAGTATTTATTCATTCCTGGAAGGAAAGCTTACAGATTACTTTCATTGCATGACAGGAAACACTTGGAAACAGTTACTAGCATACACATGAGAAATGGCAAAATACAACTGTTTGCCACGTTTAAATAACTAAAACGCTACTCAAATACATAAATATGTACCTTTTTTTTAAATTTATTTTTTTTCGTGCGGAAATCCCTTCGGATACCCCCCCGCCGGCCAGACATTAAAACTAAATTTGTATTAAAAACAAAAGAATAAGAAAAAACAAACACTACGAACATTGTGCATTTATTAAGCGTCTTTGGTTTCAAAGTTGCATTTCAAACAAATGATACTCCTCCGAGACCGTTTGACCGATCTCCACCTAATTTGCCACGGTGATCAAGTAGACATTACTGAGTGTCGTAAGGGGTCGAATGTCCAGATCGGTCTTACCATCGAGGAATAATCACCGAAAAACCAAATCAATGGAAAAAGTCGACCGGTCACGTTGACCTATTGTTGGATAGGCAAATCTCGCTACGCTTAAGTTTGGGTTGATTGCGAAGCTGGTAACCGTTCTAGTGTATGTTATGTTATGATCCTCTTGTGCTGCGAGAATTTACCATTAAATACATCCATGTCTTGAACCCCATTTCAGTTTGTTATATGTGCGACACATCCTTGCGACAGGGTCATAGAAAGATGTGTTATTTTTGTAAATTTGTATCATAAATACGTTGGGACAGCGGGAAGTTTAGTAGTTAAGGAGTCGGCTTTACGATCTAAAGGTCACGGGTTCAAATTCTGGCCATTACACTACCGACGTGAACCCACTCCTTAACACACGGCTAAGCTGAGAAGAGGGGTTAGGAGGAATACTAGTAATTTCGGTTACCTACTAATATTCTTATCAAAAATGAAGAAATAGTTAATTATAATTTCATTAATCTAATTTAATATAATACTTAGCGTGATGGTCATTAGCGTGAACATCACGCTAAGTATTATATTAAAGAATAGGTCAAAATTTATTTCGATATTACATAAAACCTTTATTTCGAGCAAGTTATCAATGGTATCTGGTAAACCACAGTGTACTACTTTTACAGCTGTCATCGATTGCTTATGTTTATTTATTGTTTATGTTCCAAATAAAGTTTTTTTTTTTTTTATCTCTGGCTCAGTGTGTATTTCCAAATATTAGTCTTGGTTTCATATCGTTAAAAATATTAATATAAAAGAATTAAATATTAATTTGTCTCTATTTTTTATTATATATTATTATACAAAGAAGCACATATCTCAAACAACCACGAGAATGCTGGCGCATTAATAAAGTGACGAGCTGCCTAGCTCACCGCCATCAGGTCATTAGGGTATTTTATATAGAGGTTTCTTCCTAGCAGCCCGAATACTCACCGCTTCTATCCGTATCCATCATATGCCTGACCATGTCACAACTTGCGAAGCATATAGAAGAAGTCTGTCCTAATTTCGTAAAGAAGATTTACGAAACATAATTATGATGTGAGGGTGAATGGGCCTCCGAGAGGGCAATCTCGAAACCGGAGCTGTCGCTGGGTCAGCCGGGTGCGAGGGAAATACCTTATAGGCTACCTTACACCCAGGCGTCTGAAGATCCGAGAAATCCGCACGAAAAAAAAGGTTAATGGTCGAATCGGTAGGGTTCGACGTAGGCATATGTAGGTACATATCAGTTTGTGGACATTTTAAAGAAAGGCCAGGTCAAGAGTACCTGTGTACCTACCCCCGACCGTAGAGCATGTATGAAAACAAATTTGAAAGACTATGAAAGTAGAAGAAGCGAAAAGTGAATGCCAGGATAGTAGCAAGTGGAAACATGTGGTCTCTGCCTTCCCTAATGGGAAAGAGGCGTGACTATATGTCCTATGTGTGAATATGAATGTATGCATGTATAATAAAATAGATAAGTCTTGCCGTTTATGTTTATTAAGTAAAAAATGCAGTCATTCTTTCATAACGCCTGCTCTTACTTATTAACTTTACTCAAGCTCTACGCTCCAGTAGTTATAATTGCATTCCGCCGCAGAATATGTAATAGCAGAGATAAAACAATCTATAGATCTAAATAATTAAAACTTACATTTTATAAAATGGGTAGGGGTATGTAGAGCGCGTATTTACAAAAGCTTCTTTAGCCCAACACTTGCATAGTGTTGGGCTTCAGAAGCTTTCCGGCGGACAAAGTGTGAGTGGCGTTCCTGATCCTCAACGCAGCTTAAAGAATTCCAATGAATTGATCGCCTTCGCTCCTTACACAAAACAAAAAACAAACATGGGCTCTGAAGATTAGAAAACTACTTAAGTATACATCAATATTATTCTTAGTACCTACATGTTTTAATTTAAAATAAATCATTTCAGTTGTCAAAATATTTTAGATCTAAGCAACTTTTGTCTTTGGCTGTACATCAAGTTGGCCTGTTTGCAATATCAGTACCGTAAAATGGGGTGAATAGAGATCAAGGGGTGAATAGAAATAAAATAATCATTAGAAATTTTTGAATTTTTTCTTCTGCAAAATTTTAAGTACTGAACAAAATATCTTATTGTTCTAGTAATTACATTCAAATAGTCCATAATTTTACCTAGAAGATAATAACTGCACAATTTATCTGACCATTTTATTTATATTCACCCCTTGATCTCTATTCACCCCATTTTACCGATAGGTACTTAAAAAAATCTTCAGCGTGTGATAAGTACGCAGGCCAGTAAATTAATTCGGGGTAAAAAATGAAGTGGGTAAAAGTGCGCTAGTATTTATTTAGTATCAGAAAGTTGAATAAGCTGCATACCTTGGCGGACGAGGAAAGTACATTTGGGTCGCCATTATGGTTATTACCATAATGGCGACCGCCAATTAATTCGCCGCTATTGAACATAATGTGCTGCGTGTTGTGAATTACAGGTACAAGTTAAAATTAATTACAATTATTATTTTTGTGTTAAGTAATTACAATGTTAAGTAATTAGTCATTACAATTTTATGACCAATCTGACTAGATTGACATTTGATTTCCAATGTCGAATCGATGGAAATTGGTAAATCGGATGGGGCATTGGGCAATAAAATTGTACCGTGTGGAAGCCCGGAGGAAGGAGTGTCAGTACACGTAAAAAAATATACTGTACTTCCACCACTCCTTTGGGAAAGGAGGAGGAGGTGGTACCATATAGACACAGGTATACAGCTTCAAACCTGGCATTTATTCGAGAGGTGTGTTACCTTAACTGTCGCTTTCGCATGTTGTCGTTATTCTAAAATTGATGGTCGTGGATTTATTGACATATTTAGACAAATTTAGTGCCTGCCTAATAAAGTTATATACTTCTAATATTTGCCAATAAAAAGAAAACAATTTTTTTTTGATCAAGGTCGTTTTCCTCATAGGCAGCCCAATTGTTAAGCCTTTTCACAAAAAAGGGTCTGTACTGTCAAATATTTATGAAAGAGCCATGTATTGAAAGAGCACTGAGCTATAAAGATAAATATGATATTAGCACATGAACAATACGGATTCAAGAAATGTAAAACGACGAAATTGGCAACTTTTACTTTGGTGAAATCTCTACTTAACAAAATATTGTTCTTAACAAAATATTAATAAAGTGAAAAAAAAACCGGCCTAGTGCGAGTCGGACTCGCCCATGAAGGGTTCCGTAGCAGCAAGTAACATAATAATGTTTTTATTGTTTTTATTGAATGTAAGCTAAATTGCGGTTTACGATTTATGACGTATTAAAAAAAAGTACTTACTAGATCTCGTTCAAATCAATTTTCGGTGGAAGTTTACATGTTAATGTACATCATAAGTATATTTTTTTTAATTGTATCATTCTTGTATTTTAGAAGTTACTAGGACACATTTTACCATACTTATCAGTAAACTTATCACGCAAACTCTCGCGCAAACTTATCAGTTTAGAAAAAAATTATATTAGAAACCTCAATATCATTTTTGAAGACCTATTCATCGTTTGATGTTTGGGTTTGATGAAAAAAAAAATGTTCAGTTTCAGTTCTAAGTATAAAAAGGAACCCCCAAAATGTATCGTTTCTTTTCCCTATTTTTGTGTGAAAATCTTAATGCGGTTCACAGAATACATTAACTTACTAAGTTTCAACTGCATAGTCCTTATAGTTTCGAAAAAAAGTGGCTGTGACATACGGACGGACAGACAGACAGACATGACGAAGCAATAAGGGTTCCGTTTTTTGCCATTTCCCTACGGAACCCTAAAAATGCACACCTTCACTCTATTGTTGGACTTTAGCAATGCATTTTGATTTTGTAAGACACTCATAACTACTTATTACTAAATTAGATAAATATCAAATAGGAAGTCCAGTTTCTTCATGGTTTCAATCGTATCTGATTATCAGAAAACAGTGAATAAGAGTTACTCCATGTAACACTAAGAGTTACAATGTCGATGTTTTCGATTCGGACCCTAGAGTTGACGGTTTTGGTGTTCCTCAGGGATGTATTTTAGGAACTTTGTTGTTCCTATTATACGTAAATGACCTTCCACATGCTTTATCTCATAATAAATTGTCTCTTACTCACCATCTCAATCATCATCAAAATGCTCTCTTTTTCAGGATGTTGCCCTTTTAGCTAAACTAGGCCTTTCATAAAATTACCTTAACGTTACATATAATCTATAAAACAATTTATTTTTCAGATACTCTTCAACCAGGCCGCGCACAAAGAGACCATATCTACGAAGTGTATATACATGTACCTACGATACAATGTATTATATTTAACGTGAAATTAAACACGAAGTACCTTTTTGACGCTGTATTCCATAAAATTAATAATGGAGTCCAAATTAGAGCGCTTTGGTATGATTTTGATGACGATGACGGTGGTGATGGCATCCTTACAAGATGACCCGGCTGGAAATCAAATCCTGTTATTCAAGGAGAATACATCTGTAAGTTCATCGGAAATAAGTCATCATCCTCCGAGCCTTTTATAAACTCAGTTGAGGTTAGTTTACCGTGGTTCCCAAAACCGAGGGGGCCATCTCGAAACCGGAGATGGCCCAGGGTCAGTCGGGGTGCGAGGGATATGCTCTATGGGCAACCTTACAACCCGGCGTCTGCAGACCCGAGACGGCGTGCGGTTTTAGTCGGTTCAAGCCCGACATAACCACCCCCGCTGGCCGGCGGGGGTGTATACGAGGGGATTTCCGCACGAAAAAAAAAAAAAAAGGTATTCGTTCGTATATACTACGTTCCTTTTTTTTTCATGCGGAAATGCCCTCAGATACCCCCCCCCCTCCCCCGCCGAACTGCGGGCGCGGTTATATCGGGCTTGTACCGACTAAAACCCTGTGACATCCCTGCCAAGCGAATGTATTCGTATTCTCCAATATTGGTACGGGAACGAGATCAACGAAGTTCGGTGGTCGGGGACGCTGTCTGAACCATACACGTTGGAGTGCGGGGTGAGGCAGGGGGGGCTGACCTCGCCAACGCTCTTCAACTGTTATGTAAACGCACTCATCGAGAGGCTGAGCAGCAGCCATGTCGTATGTCACGTTGGTGGAGTTTGTGTGAACAACGTTAGCTATGCGGACGTCATGCAGGTGCTGCTGAGCGCCTCGGTCTGTGGTCTGACTAAGCTGCTCGGTATTTGTAAAGATTATGCTCTCAGTCATGGTCTGGTCTATAGATAACACTAAGAAAATAGAGTATGGTTTTTCGGGCCAGAGGTAAGTGTCCAGATAGTATCCCTAGCATAAAATTAAACAATATACCGCTAAAAAGGGTTGACACCTTCAAATACCTTGGTCATCTGGTAACCTCTGACCTGAAAGATGATACAGACGTGGAGCGGGAACGTAGGGCGTTGTCTGTTAGAGCGAACATGATAGCGCGCAGGTTTGCACGATGCTCGGGGGAGGTTAAGAACACTCTTTTCATAGCGTATTGCACCTCATTCTATTCGAGCGCACTGTGGGCTAACTATACTCAAAGGCAGTACAGCGCCCTACGAATTCAATACAACAATGCCTACAGGGTGTTGTTGGGGCTGCCGCGGTACTGCAGTGCGTCGGGGATGTTCGCCGAATCACGCATTGGTTGCTTCTATGCGACGATGCGGAAACAGTGCACATCCTTGGTGCGCAGGGTCCGCGCCAGCTCCAACACCATCCTGAGGATGATGGCTGAGAGGTTCGACTGTCATTATTAACCATTGCTGTATGATTAATGTGGTGACTATAAAATAAATAGTCACAACACCAACCCATCATCGATCTTATTATTTATTTCAATGCAAATTTTAACCATGAATTATTTTATTTTAATCTTATTTGAATATTATCATAATTACATTTATTCAACTATGTTGACATTGATGACTATTTATCATTAAATTTTTTATTTTTCTGACATAAGTTACTAATTGAGAAAACGGGACGCCATCTCGGGTCTTCAGACGCCGAGGTGTAAGGTTGCTCATAGAGCATATCCCTCGCACCCCGACTGACCCTGGGCCATCTCCGGTTTCGAGATGGCCCCCTCGCGTATACTGCGTAACTGCTCGGTCACCACTTAGCCACTAGGTCCTCTCTTGATCGGAAATCAGTAATACCCAAAATAAATCATGCATAAAAAGAAATGAGACGCCTCCACCGAGACGATGGACCCATCGTAAGTAGAAGCTTAGCCGTGGGTAATCGGGAGAGAAGATAGAAACAACTACATCACTAATCGTAGAGAATAATAAATTTTAAGTAAATTGTAGGAATGCTTTAAGGCCATATCTAACGATTTTACGATAGAAATCGATAACAATAGTCATTAACTGTTTGGTAACCGCTATAAAAATACAACTTTTAAACAGTCTTATCTGGTAATTGGCACTGGTCACGTTTCGTTATCTTTGCATTTTATATGTTGTCAAATGACTCAAAAATATATTTCATACATTACTTTAGCAGACATCATTATTATATTATTATTATTATAGCTTACATTATTTTAGCAGAACCATTTCGTCTATGGGCGCTTGTAGACAGTAAATCTTTGATTATATAAATTCAAAGACAGTAAATATACATCGCAATCCGGGCATATGAAGAAACGTGATTGATCTCTACACCGGATCTGGATCGCGACATTGGATCGCAATATATATGGGCTGTCTCCACGCGCCCGTAGGCGAAATAATATATTATATCGTTTATATTGCACTACAGTTTAGTTTATTATAGGATGTTTCAAATAATATGTATTGAATTCAACGGAAGCTGACATGAGCATTAAGAATATTTATATATAAATATAAATAAGAATATATATATAGGTATATTTTTTTAACTATGAAAAGATACCGGTATTTTTTAATTGTTGTTTGGAATGGGCGGGCACTTAAGGTGTGGTCCGTGTGATCATATTTGATAGTTAATTTAGATCAGAAACAAAAAACTCTCACTAGATTCAAAGGAAAAAATGACACTGAAACTAGTGAGAACCATCTAAAAATCAACAAACTACTAAACTTGCAATTTCACTGAATTTTCATATTCTTACCTACGTGGCAGTATTACTGGTTAGAGTTGTCTCTTTTTTAAAACGATTATTTGATGTAGGTAAGTACTCTTCTTCGATTACTAGCCTTTAAACAAACCATTATTTTTTAGGGTCCTGTCGCTGTAATGACAACATCTGCAGGAAATCCGATCGAGAAGGAGGGCACCACTACTTTAAACAAAAGACTAATATTTAACGAGTTTTTTATGGATTCCATGACTCATTTAGTTCGTGAAAGAATTCCACCAAGAATAGTGCATGCTAACGCTGGAGGCGCTTTTGGTTACTTTGAAGTAACTCACGATGTAACAGACATTTGTAAAGCTAAGCTCTTCAACAAAATTGGAAAAAGAACACCAATCGCGGCAAGATTCTCACCAGTAGTCATAGAGAGAGGTGGACAAGACACCTCCAGAGATGCTAGGGGCTTCGCGGTCAAGTTTTATACAGAAGATGGAAATTTTGATATAGTCGGTTTCAATACACCGATGTATGTCTACAAAGACCCAATCCTGTTCCCAACTTTCGTGAGAGCACAGAAAAGAAATCCAGCAACAAATTTGATTGATCCAAACACGTTTTGGGATTTCTTGACCTTGCGGCCAGAAAGTTTCCACATGTTCTTACTTATTTTCGGAGATCGTGGCATCCCTGATGGATACCGTCACATGACAGGTTTCGGGATTCATACCTTCCAAGTTGTTAATGACCAAGGTGAGAACCACTTTGTACGATTTCATTTTAGACCTGATCAAGGAATTAAAAATTTGCGTACAGAAGAAGCTCGAAGAATAGCAGCTGTTGATCCTGATTATAATACAAGAGACTTGTATACAGCTATTGGCAAAGGCGAGTTTCCTAGTTGGACTGCAAGTATTCAGGTCCTGTCATTAAGTGACGTGAACAATGCTGGATTTGACGTCTTCGATGTTACAAAAACACTACCGTTAGATAGATATCCACTACGGCCTCTTGGCCGTTTTGTTTTAAATAAGAACCCTACTAACTATTTTGCTGAAATTGAGCAATTGGCGTATAATCCCGCGAATCTTGTACCTGGTATTCTGGGAGGACCAGACAAAGTATTCGAAGCGCGTCGACTGGCTTACAGAGACGCTCAGTATTACCGATTAGGAGCTAACTTTAACAACATAGCTGTGAACTGTCCTCTACATAATGTCAATGTTTTTCCCTACAATCGTGATGGACAAGCTCCGGTCAAGGACAACCTGAAAGACATACCTAATTATTATCCAAACTCATTCAACGGCCCGGCACCTTATTTAGACAAAGAAAGATCAGACCTTATAGAGATTTATCAAGATGAGGCGGATAACTATGAACAAGCTCGAGAGTTATATACCAATGAGATGTCACCAGATGAGAGGAAAAGGGCGATAGAAAATATCCTGTACAGTCTAGGCCCAGCAACAAAGTTTTTACAAGAGCGAGCCGTTAAAATATTCGGATTAATACATCCGGATCTTGGTGAAAGAATATGGCAAGGTTTGCAAGCGAACAGAACAAATTACGAGAATTATCATTTTTAGGATTCAGAGTTTTAAGATTTCAGTACTTCAAAGTTTAGGACATCTGCTTTATGCCTCTTTCATTACACATTTTTATTTTATTTTGAAAGCTTCACATGCATGTGCACAACAATCTGCATAAGTTTCATTGCAATCTGTTGAATGGTACAGGAATTCACAGAGGCAGGCCCCTCATTCCTGTTAGGCACTCTGGACAGCGGCTTAGGGCCCTGTGATGTATGAGTCCCCTTTAATTCTTTTACGATCATTAGCCGAAACTAATGGTCCGCGAGCCAGGCACAAATTTCATCAATCATCTACTCCCAGGCGATAACTTGTAAAATGCTTCAGAGAGTTGTATCATTAAGCCGAAGATTCCATTAAGTGACAAAATTAGCTTGACAACAATCTTTTTGAATTTTTAGAAGTGTTAGTCTAATTTCGGTGCCTATGGTGTTCAGTAACATATGAGATAGAGCTTCTTTGCATGTAATATGTATGCGTTTTTGTTGTTTTCGTTTATGACCTTTTTAAAATGTATTATACAACACTTAAATAAATATAGGTTTTAATTGATACCTACCTGATATTGTCGGAAGTTTACGTAAATTTCACACATTAAAATAAAACTATTTTTAACGGAACGTCGGGATACAAATAATAAAATAACACCAAATTAATCGCCATGGAAATCAGTGAAAATTAAATATATACAAAGAAAAATACTTTAAATATAAAAGGGTATAATTCTATCAAAAAATAAACATTCTGGGACAAGCTACGCTGTGCTATCCAGACCCAAACTAAGCATAACTTGTAATGGGTTCGGGAATGCGGGTACTTAGATAAATTTTATTGTAAATACATATTATATATATCCCTACATAAAAACACCCAGACCAATGCAAAGGCATTTTCATTCATACACATATTTGAACTGAGCTGGTATCGAACCCATGACCGTAGCAGTGGAACGCTCTACCACCACATGCCACAGAGATCATCAAATAAATAAATAATTTAGAAATATGAAAAAAAAGATTTAAAAAAAAATTGGTGGATAGGTGTTACGCAGTCAAATTGCAACAATAAATTCAAAAAAGAGTAATCTATACTAATATTATAAAGCTGAAGAGTTTGTTTGTTTGTGTGTTTGAACGCGCTAATCTCAGGAACTACTGGTTAGAATTGAAAATATATTTTTGTGTTAGATAGCCAATTTATCGAGGAAGGTTATAGGCTATATATCATCACGCTCTTACCCAGGAGAGCGGAGCAGTAACCATTAATGTCACCAAATCGGGCAAATTTCCATACATTATTGTAGAACTGTTTCATGTTATGAATTGTTAATGTTTGGGATAAATGGGTGCCACGGGGGTGAAGTATGCCACGGGCGAAGCCGTGGGGGACAGCTATAATATGATAAAAAGGGGAACCCCTTCGAACGCATAACTTTTTTGTCCTAATTTACTTTAGCATAACAGGTTTGGCATCAAATTTAAAGGCTCACAAAAACACACAAAACACAAACAATACTTTGGCATAACGATATTATGGCATACTGTTACTTTAAGCATAACTAATATTTAGACTAATATATTTTGGCCTAATTTTAAATCCCATAAACTTATAAAGCATAATTTTATTTATTTGCATAGGTAACAGTTTCCTACATGATAATATCAAAGGGTTTGATCGGATATAGTCACTATTTTTGTTTACTTTAAGTAGATAAGTATAAATAAATACCAATGTATCTTTATTTATTATTCAAACAATATATCATGGTTATAAATTTAAATATACCTATGTACATTATATATACTCTATGTATTTAAGTACAACAACTATACCTATTGTATAATAGATATATTTTTTAATTTTTATCTGGATATGGAGTTCTTATTAATGACTGTTGATACCAGCATCAGGATTAACACCCCAACTCGGATAGATTAGGTTAGAAGCGAGAAGAGCCAAGCGTAGCGAAGCTCCCGCCTTAACTTTCGTGGTTTTTTTTAACTACAAATAAATAGTCAAGGTTTTTTTAACGTCCTAAAGATTTATGTGATAGCTTCGCTAAAAATAATAAAATAAAAATAGCATCTTTCACCATGTAAAACGCATACGTATTTGTTTAGAGCAACACAAGGATGTGTTATTAATGACTGTTGATACCGGCATCAGGATTAAGACACTGACTCAGAGCAGTGCGACTCGGATAGGTTAGGTAAGAAAGTTAAGGCGGGATCAAAGCGAAACGAACGTTTTAACGTCCTAAATAGTTTTATGTTGATGGACATTATGCTACAGTAACATTATGCGTTTAAAAATATTATGGTTTAATATCGTTAAGCTTTACCATATTATGCTTTTAAATAGTTATGCTAAAAAAAATGCGTTACAATTTATGCCGAATGATTTTTGATGCGTTATGATCGTTAGGAGAAATGCAAGTATGCGATACTAAATTATGACAATAAATTTTATACGTTTCAATAGGGAACCGAAAAATATAACCGAATTCAAAAACAAAGAAGGGACTGAAAAGTGAAAAATAACTGAAATACTGATGTAGTTCAAAAGACAAAAATGCCCATAAGAGTTTTCTGTTGAAGTCTGTGCTACCTACCTTTTTTTTTTTATTTAAAACCGCACGCCGTCTCGGGTCTTAAGACGCCGGGGTGTAAGGTTACCCATAGAGCATATCCCTCGCACCCCGACTGACCCTGGGCCATCTCCGGTTTCGAGATGGCCCCCTTACTTGCTCTCCACTGTGCCATCTGCTAATCAGAGGGACACGTGGAAAGCTTCCGAACAGCCCTCAACAGGGCCGTCCTCGCCTCGGTCGGAGTTGGCCGTAGGCGTCAGCGTCTCTCCCACCCTAGGAGAGAGGCGCTGCCGTCTCCGTTGCCCAGGGTGCACCGCGTGGAGGTCCCCAACCAAGCACCCCATTACCTAATACCTCTTTGGTTTGCAAAGACGTATCAGGTAGAAATGTAGGGTAGTTCCACTCACGTTGCCTGCCATCTGTCCCCGCGCCTTCTAATGAAATGTGTAACCGTAGTGACACATATGCGTGACGTCATTAGGAGACGTCTCGATGGATATTGAATTTTTTTATGCTTTATAACGTTGTTTCGAATTTTGCACTGACTTCAACAGAAAATGACAATTTTTGTCTTTTGAATTAAATGCTTAATTCATTAATTTTTCACTTTTAAGTCCCTTATTTTTTCTTGAAGTAGGTTCTAATTAAAAACAAATGTTTATGTATTTCTCCCTTTTTAGTGAACGTTACTGATTGATTAAATACTAAAAACTAGCGGTAGCTCATTGTCCTTGCTAACGCTCGGTGTGGAGCTGATTTAACTATGTTCCCTTGCATGTAGAATGCAGTCAGTGATCTTTTCAATATTGTTATTTTTGATATAATAATATGGTACCCTAATAATGTACGGCATAACACTTCGTTATCGTATGCGTTACGACAACTATTTTGCCTTACATTATAAGTATACCAGTAGCAAAATATTTTTACTACAAGCGCCCTCGTTTTACGATACGACTAGTAAATGTTACGTTTATTGTGCTCCATATTTTTTGTGCAAAAAACTAAGTAACAATAAGTCGTCGTACACGATAAAAATTGACACAAGTAACGCTATGTGTTTAATTACTATCATGATAAACAACACAAAAACCTTAAAAGAAAATATATATTATTTTTATTTATTACTCGTATATTATTTTTATTAATTTTATCGTCTTGTAATTTGTAATTACATTTTACATGCACCTCTGCACATTTTGTTGATTAGTTTATTTGTACTGAGTACATGTTGCCGCCTTTTCTTATTCATATATTTTTAACATTGGCGTTACTTGTAAAAATAATAAAATTATTATGTTGATTAATAAAAAAAAAATTAAGTTCATTCATACACTTCAATTTTAATGTTGTGTCTATACTATAGAATATCATTAAAAAAATATCGATTGACATTTCAGAAGTATCCCTGACATTTTATCACTTCTATGCCATACGGCAAATATATTGCAGTAAATAGCTGGTTTTGTAAAAATCCCCGTATCTTATAAAATATTTTACAGAACCTGGGGCGGCCGCAGCTAAGTATGCACGAGGATGTAGCTTTTCGATAAATGGAAAAACAACGTCTGTATGGACCTTGTAAGCCAGGTCCTAGTACTGCAAAATAGAGGTCGTAACGCATATCATCAAAGTTCGATGCGGGCAGCATTTGTCTCGTAACGCACTGGCAGAAAGTTTAGTTTCAGTGCAGCGTTATAGCAGCGTACGTGTTAAACAAGTTGAATTCCTGGCACGAGCTCAGCCGAATACAAGGGATTTTCTTTTTTTTTTTCTTTATCTTGCAATTGTTCACCCCAGCACGAATCTATTACCGAAAACAGCAATTTAACTCGATAGCTCATCTCCTTCATACCCAAAACCATGACAGAAAATTGGCAACGACGACGTCGACGACAACTCGATAGCAATAGGGCTTTTCTAAAGAAAATCCCTAAAAACCGCATAAACAACAAACAAGTTGAATTCCTGAGACGAGCTCAGCCGAATACAAGGGATTTTCGATTTTTCGATTAATTTATTTTGCGATTTTTTGCAATTTTTCTTTATCTTGCAATGGTTCACCCCAGCACGAATCTATTACCGAAAACAGCAACTCGATAGCTCATCTACTTCATACCCAAAACCGTGACAGAAAATTGGCAACGACGACGTCGACGACGACAACTCGATAGCAATAGGGCTTTTCTAAAGAAAATCCCTAAAAATTGGTCGAGTAGAACTTATATAAGGTGTCACAAAATTAGGTCTCTGAATTTGGTGAGATGACTTAGTATTGACAAAATATCTAAGTAGTTGAAACAAAAAAAAATATCGGGTAAAATAAAAAAAAAAATATATAAAATATATAAAAAAAAAAAAAAAAAACACCACCAGCGACCAGCGTCACGTGACGCGACGAGCACACGTGACGCTGGTCGCGATTTAGATAATTCCCACACGTCCGCATGGAGAATACTGCGAGGACTGCACGCCTACCACGTGCGTCACGGGCTCGTCGCGTCACGTGACGCTGGTCGCTGGTGGTGTTTTTTTTTTCATTTTTATATCATTCTTTTTTTTTACCCGATGTTTTTTTTTGTTCTAAATACATATTTTGTCGATATCAAGTCATCTCACCAAATTCAGAGACCTAATTTTGTGACACCTTATATATCGCTTAATAACGGATTCATGCAAATGATGTCACGGGGTATCCATTTGATGTAAACCATAACCTTCTCCAGAATGTAACAAAAAATTTCTGAAAATAGAGTCTAAATCGGTTTAAAAAAACGCGAGATAATCGCGGACATAACTCCTTTTTTAAATTCGATTAAGTATACCAAAGCCACTACAATGCAACAAATACGTTTTCGATGAAGACTGCATTAAAATCGGTTCAACCAAACTCTAGTTTCCTATCCACGGACAAACGCATCTCCTTTTTTAAGTCGGTTAAGTATACTAAACCCTTCTCCGAAATACTTTTCTGAAAACAGCATTAACCAAATTCGTGATACCTAACCACGGAAAAAAAATACCTCCTTTTTTAAGTCGGCTAAGCATGCTAAAACCTCCGGAATGTAACAAATACTTTTCTGAAAACCGCATCAATATGGGTTCAATCAAACGCGAGAAAATTGAGGAAAAACATACATACAAACATACAGGTCAAACAGTGGACCTCTTTTTGAAGTCGATTAAAAAAAAATTATTCAATAAGACTTTGCCTGACTTGAACATCGGAGCCCCAACCTCTCGATCGCACGTAAGCATAAGAGCAAACCGGCTGTGACACAGGATCAACGAGAAAATCACATCTAAGTATAGAACAAGTTATAGCATTTGTAATGTTGCCATAATATGAATAATTACAACAAGACATATTAATTAATGAGCCAATAAAAGATTTTATATGTTCATCCTTTTTATGGCGTTATTTTTTTTCCGTTTTATTAATCATAGTCAAAGTCAAGCTCGTTCAATGATATAGATTAGTAATTCATTGTTCCAGTGCAGAAATTCGAATAATGTACCAAACTATAAAAACAGAAATAATCGGTCAAACGTGAGTTGGCTTTATCGAATATTTAATAAAAATATTTATGAACCACTGATACAATGAGAATACGATGAGGAGGGGGGAGGAGGAGAGGGGGGAGGGGGTATAAAATATTGTCATGTATACATAATGCACACTATATAGCTTATTAAATACTGCTTACCTAAAAAATCAGGCTTCTATTGTTATAAATTACTTTCGATAGATCGCGCTAGCGGTATAATTGAATTCTTGAAAAAAGTATTGAAATCCCACCAAAAACATACCTGTTAAAAAGAGGGCTAAGTTCCTATCAGCTCATTGTTCGCCTAAAAAAGGGTTGAAATCTAATCCAATGCCAAGTTTAAATGCACTTTAAAATCGATCATAATCATCTTTATCAACAGACTGATTCACTGGTAAACATTTGCCATTCCCAAGACTCGCCACCACACCCAGTCCTCCGCCTTCCACATCCAGCCACTACTCGCCACCGTATTCACGTCAACGGTCCATCTGGCCGGAATTCACTTTACCATACACCCAACTTAAAATATGGTATAGTTGTGCCTAGTGGTATGGGTAAAGGACTGCTGAGACGAGGTCTCGAGTTCGATCCCAGGTATTACCATGGCACACACCAATGACTTTTGGATGCTTTTCGAAGTTATGTGTGTATTTATCGCAGGTTTATAAGTGCCCGGTTAATGGCAATAGGCTCGCCACCTATTACATTGGGACCTAAACATAAACTGGCGAATTGTGGGTGCTAGCACCTCTGCCTACCCCTTCGGGGATATAGGCGTGAGTTTATGTTATGTTATGTATGTGAAAATACGTAGGTACTTGGTTAAAAATATCTAACAATAATACTTCTAAATTAGAACTTGGCATGTTTTCGTGCTGTACGTAACACTTAATTAATTTTATTATTTATAGAATTAAATTTACCTGCCAAGTTCTAATTTAGAAGTATCATAATTTTAGATATTTTATTTAATCCAAATTTCAACCCTTTTTTAGGCGAACAATTAGCCGATAGGAACTTGGACCCCTTTTTAACATTTATTTTTTGGTGGGATTTTAATGTTCGTTAGTTTTGTAATCATACGTTTAAAAATGTTATTTTACTGAATCGAGCCCCTGCTCCATAAGACAGGACGTGCCTCAAACCCCCCCGTAAATATAGACTGATTACGTGTTAACCAGGGGTCAATAAACTTCTTACATCTATTCTGAGACAAAATAACAAAACACATTTGTATAAATACTGTTAGGTATGTGTGTCTCTCAGAGTGGATGTAGAAGTGGGGCCCGGGGTACTAAGTCCTTATTGATATGGCCATCAGTCAACAAATTCACCATAAAGATCTGTCGGCATTCTGAACAGACTTTAAGTAAGCGTTTGACTCTGTGCCCCATTGACTCTGTGGCTCTTGAGGGTACTATAGTTGTATAAAGTAAACACAACTCTTTGCACCTTCTTAGCGTCATGTATGAGGGAATTGGAGAACAATTCTAAGCTACCCAGGATGTCGGGGGATATGTGGCAACGGTAAAACAATAAAGATTGAGCGGGGCATTTCCCAAGGTAACAGTTTGAGTCCCCTTTGGTTCTGCTTAGCACTGAATCCTTTAAGTACTTTATTAGGGGATTCAGAGCTAGGCTACACGTTACGAAGAGGAGGTCAGATTAAGTGAATATCTCACTTGCTTTATCTAGATGATTTAAAATTGTTTGCCACATCCAACTCACAATTGATGAATTTACTAAAAATAACCAAAAACTTTAGTAATTCCATTAAAATGGAGTTTGATGTGGATAAATAAGCAATCATGCATGTAAAGCGAGGGCGGGTTGTGGAATCAGAAGGTATTCAACTCACTGAGTGTATTCATCTGACATCACTCCTCGTAACTGAAACCTATAAATATTTGGGTATGTCGCAGGTATGAGGCAACAATGAGGTTGACATGAAACAGTCGTTGCAGGAGCGTTTCTTTGGTCCTCTGAAAAAGGTTTTAAACAGCCTTTTATCAGGCGGCAACAAGGTGCGCGATTGCAATGGCTGGGTCATGCGGCTTCTGATGTACTCCTTCGGCATACTCAAGTGTACAAGGTATTAGATGAAAGACCTACAATGCCTAAGCAAGACGCCTAGTTAATTTAGAGGAGCATACCATCGGCCAAATGCAGGCGTTTAATTTATTTGTGGATCCCACACATATTTTTTTTCTATCAATAAATCTGAACTGGTTCTTTTCCACGATGACTTACAAACAGTTCCAGGTGCAATTCAATACTACTTTGTCAACTGAATTGATATTGTCGGTGTAAGCAGTGGTTCGCCTAACCGAACGTGTGTTGAGAGCCAGCTGATATTGTGGTCAGCTGTGGGGTCACTGACCCGTATTTTATGTAGGTACTTCCTAATTTACTATGCCAGCTGGCTGAGTTCCTTGGACTGGCCAGGTCTGCTCTCAGACCTTCGTACCGTCGCCAAGGATCTGCTCTGAACTATTGGACCGGAATAGGGAACCGTAGCCAAGTAAAAGACAGAGCAAGGGTGAACTGTGTTTATTGTTTTTTTTTTTTTTTTTTTTTTTTTTTTGTGTGCGGTGTGGGTTGTTGGCCGACAGGCCTCTACAACCTTACGCGAACAGTGTGGCGAGCGCATAGGGCTCTCAGCCGAAAGTTGATTTTAAGCAACACGCCTCAAGGGTCCCCAGTTGGGGCGGCCTCGGCTTGGGCTGCTGCTGTATTAATACTGGGGCGACCTAGGCCCACATTTACGAACAAAGCGCGGCGCGTGTTCCGCCCTCGTCGGCGAAGACGGAACCGCGGTTTATTTTGTGTAGCTCCGCGAGCTGTGTAGGCTCTTCGTTGAGCGAGTGTTATTGCATCATCGGGCTCTCCGAGAGCGTGTCTAGGTCTCCGCGTGCGTGAAATTAAACTCGGTGTGTAGTTTACAGCCTCAACCACTAGAGGGTTGGGGTGAGTCGGGGCAGAGTCAAAGTAGCTAAGGGAGCACTGTTTTATGTACTGCCTGATCGTCGGCAGTTCTAGGTCGGTGTGAAGCTCGACATTACGCATAAACCACGGTGCTCCCGTAGCTCGGCGCATGAAACGATTTTGTAGTGTTTGTAGCCTATGGATCCTTTGTTCACTAACATGGGCGAAAACCGGACATCCGTATCTCATGATTGGCCTAACACAACTAGTGTAAAGTCTGACTTTACTCCTAAGTGATAACCTAGAACGAGAGTTCACTAAGCTATGTAGTCTACCTAATACGAAGGCGGCCCGATCGCGGACCGCTTTGAGGTGAGCTTTGAAGCTGAGGCGATCATCAAGGATGATACCTAAATATTTGGCTTGCCTAGCCCAAGGGATCGGCTTGCCAAACATCCTAATCTGTGTAAGTCCCTCTAAGGGATACAGGTCGCGCCTCCTTCTGTGGATCAGCACGGCCTGACTCTTATCCGGATTAACCTCTATCCTCCATTTCCGAAACCATGCCCCTAGGGTGTCGGCCGCGGATTGGAGTTTTCTAGCTACTATGTTGGGATTAAGTCCCGAGTGGAAGATGGCTGTGTCGTCTGCGAAAAGTGCCGTCTTCACTTGCCCGTGCAAGGGTATATCTGACGTGAATAACGTGAACAAGATGGGTGAGAGTACCGACCCCTGCGGTACACCGGCGCGAATGGGGTGAGGATCCGAGAGGGTCCCTTCCACTCGGTAGCGATAGCTTCTGTTCGACAAGTAGTCCCGTATGATGAGTACGAGCCTGTGTGGCACTCCCATGTGGAACAGCTTCCAAATGAGGCCGTTGTGCCACACTTTGTCGAACGCTTTCGCTACGTCGAAGAAGAGAACCCCTGTGAATTGATTGAACTGCAACCGCTCGCTGGCGTGCTCAACGATGCGGTGCACTTGTTGTACGCATGAGTGTTGATCGCGGAAGCCAAACTGCTCGTTCGGAATGAGACCCTTTGCATCGGCAAATGCTTTCAGCCTATTGCATACTAGTCGCTCATAGATTTTCCCTAAACCTTTAAGCAGACTGATCGGTCTATAACTGGTCGGCTCGGACTTTGGCTTACCGGGCTTGGGTATCCCAATGACCACGGCCTCTTTCCATTGCTGCGGAAAGATGTTATTTTTGAGCGCTGCGTTAAAAATGTATGTCAGAAGGACGAGTAACCTCTCTGGGAATAATTTAATGACTTTATTTGTGATGCCGTCCGAGCCGGGTGCTTTACGCGTGTGTAAGCCCTTGATGATCTCCTGAACCTCTTCCGGGGTGACTGGGTCGATATGACCGTCGCTGTCCGGTGGTAACGGAAGTGAAGCTTGCCGTTCCACATCAGAGTCTATTTCGCGTACGTGTTCTAAGTCGGTGTGTAGGGTGCTGGGCGAACATTGAGACTCGAGACTTTCGGCCAGACATTCCGCCTTTTCTACATCTTCGAAAGCTTCTGACTGATTGGGCCTCTTTAAGGGAGGCATAGGGGCGACCACGTCTTTCCTCAAAGATCGAGACAACTGCCAGAAAGCGACGTGAGACGGCTCAAGATCGCTTAATGTAGTGTCCCATCGAGTTTGACGCATTTCCTGTATGCGAGCCTTAACGGCCCGTTCTAATCTGCGGAGACTAACCCTGTTGCCTTCGCAAGGGAACCTATCGTAGGCGCGCACGGCGGCGTTCTTCCTCCTCAGCAGATCACGCACGTCATCGGGGAGCTTCCAGAGACGGTCTTCCGTCTCGGGAGCCCTCCGAGAACAATCATTAAGTAACGATTGTACGTGCTCTGTGAAGGAGTCGATCGCCTCCGTGGTGTCCTCTACGCTAACGATGTGATCTGGTATTTTATTCAGATGTACGGATTCGGTCGACTCGAGTCTTTTCTCAAGCCGCGCCCAATCCGTAATCCACCTATTCGGGGGGGCTTGACCGGTATCAATGGGACCTAGTCTCTGTTTCAGTTCTACCATAACTGGCCTATGGTTTGAGGTAAGCTCGTGCAGTACTTCTATAGAGCACAAACGTAAGTTCACGTTCTTAAGAAGCACCAGGTCTAACACCGCCGGCCTATGTTCCACTTCATACGGGAAGTGAGTACATTCTAATGGAGCTATTATATCGTAGTTGAGCGTGCTCGAGTGCGATTCCAGGACCCTACCTCGGGTGCAGGTGATGGGGCAGTTCCACATGGTGTGTTTGGCCTTGAGATCGCCAGCGACTATGACTGAGGGTCCTAGTTCGAATAGGGCCCTGAGATCGCTACCGAGCAGCTGTTTGGTTGGTGACAGATAAGCTGACACTATGACTATTGACTGGTGGCCGGTCATCCCTAACCGACAGACCGAAACCTCAACGTTCGTCAGCGTTGGCGGATCCATAGGTGAGCAGTGCAAGGACCTCTTGTAATAGATCAGAGTCCCGCCCTTAGGGGAGCCGACCCTATCATTGCGAACTATGTTGTAGTTCGCAATACTAGGGTTTCTCTGGGCGGGCTTTAAAAAGGTCTCTTGCACGAGAAGTACGTCTGGTTGATGGACCCTAAGGAATTCACCTACCTGATCTCTTTGACCGGCTAAGCCGTCCGCGTTGAAATACCCTAACTTGAGTGTTCGTGGTTTGACTCTGCCAGTGTTTTGCGAATCCATTAGGGATTTACTCTGAAGTTGGCGAGGGCCTCGAAGACGGTCGAGTACCTAATTGTGACTCCTAGGAGTGCCATCGGGTTTCCCTCATTTGCGCGGATCTGCGCGGCCATGTCGCGCAGTTCCGCGTAATTGAGTATGCTGGCAAAGCGTGCCACGACTTCGAGGTCCGACTCCCCGGTCGCTGGCTGGCTCGCCGTGTTTGTGTATGGTTGTGATTGTTGTGGTGGTGGGGGCTGCGTGTGTGTCCTATCAGCCTGCGACCGCGGAGGTTGTTGGGGGCGCGGCTGTTGCGGAGCTGGTGTTGGCAACAGAGGCTGCGTGACTTGAGGCGGGGGGACATATACGCTCATGAGCGCCGGAATCCCCGAAGTCTGGGCGTTCCTAGTCTGGGACGGCAAGGGGGGGAACGCAGGCCTTGAGGAGGCTGCGTTGGGTCCCCATGGGCAGGGCTTCAGTGGAGCCGAAGCTGGTGCTTGGGGCTGCGACTGACCTACGGTCTGAGGTGTACGCCCGGATGGGCGTGACGGTTGTTGCTTGGGTGCCTTCGGGCACCCGCGATAGTTCGCGGGGTGGCCCGTTTGCCCGCATAGGACGCACGCAGGTGGTGTCGAGCAGAGTGCCCTATCCTTCGGACGGCTACACTCTGCTGTGGCGTGGTCCTCAAGGCACTTGACGCACCTTGGGCGGGCATAGCAGTTGCGGGCTGAGTGCCCGTACTGCTGGCACCTGTGACATTGGGATATGATCCCCTTCTTGTGTGGCGGTTCGACGGTTATGCCAGCCAACTGGCACACCGTCTGAGTCTTAAATATGGCCTTGCCGGCCTCGGATCGGTCCAGGGTGGCAAGGACCATATCGTAGGGCTCGTGTGTCCTAGCGCGGACCATCCTATGGACGCTATGAATAGGGAGGCCTTGATCCTCCTTGAGAGATTTGGTGATCTCCTCTAAGGAGACCTCCTTCGGGATTCCACGCACGACGGCGCGGAGAAGCTTGTCCTCCTGAAGGGTGAAGGAATGGAACTGAATGTTCCTTTCCTTTAGGAGGGTGGTTAATGCGCGGTGGTCCCTTGGAGAGGGAACGGAAACTTTAATACCCTGAGGGGTGGAACGGGCGGAGGTGAAGTGAATGTGCTGGTCGTTGCACCAGCTGGAGATGGCGGTCCACCGGTCTTTGTCGTGAACATAAACGGGGGGTGGGGTGGGCTCCTTGCGAGCCGGGACGTCGGTGGTGGGCCCCTGAGTGGGCTTTACCTGTGCTGGGGCTTCGGTGAGGACCGGCGGTTTCTTCAGCGCTTTCGCTGGCGGCGCCGCCTGTGCGGCTTTTGGGCTGCGTCTCCTCTTCCCGCTGGCTACGGGCGTGAACCCTTCGTCGGAGGAGGAGGACGTCGATTCTGTCTCCGAGGCGGAGGCAGAGATGTCAGCAGTGTCCATGCTGTCCCTACTGCTATCTTCATCCCCGGTGGCGATCGGGGGAAGAGGGCTGCGCTCTCGCGTCGGCGATCCGCCCCTAGAAGAACGGCTGCCCGAGCAGCTTGACGACGCGGCAGAGGCCCTAACTGTTTTCGTGGTGATGGTAGGTAGTGGGGGTGTGGTGGTCGTTGGTGGTGTGATATGTGGAGTGTCGGGCCCCACGAGGGGGGAGTCCGGGATTTTATTCCCGAACCTCGCCTTTAAAAAGGCGTGGACCTCCGGGTCCATTAGGAGGGTTTGAAAAAATTCCAGCAGGGAAGTTTCGGCCATGATGCCGACTTCCCTGCTTACCCCCTTCCTTGATAAAAAAATGCAGTTAGGATAAGCCTAACTGATAACAACAAAAAACGAAAAATTTAATTAAAAGATAATTAAATAAGTGTGGTTCGACCTTTATACTAGAGTGTAGCGTGGCCCTAACACTATTCGTGTCGACGCGAAATAAATTCCGCCCAACCGAAGTTGGGAGGATGAGTACTTTGTGGTGTGGGTGTGTACCTCAACAGCTGGTCATACACTCGAAGTGCAATGAGTGAGTCCCTCGCAGCCCGGATGCCGAGATAGTACGGTCGGTTAGGGGACCGCACACCAAACGAACACCCGAGAATGGAATGGGGGGATGGGTAAGGGGGGAATTTGGTGACGGCTGGGATCGGCAGGAGGTCTTCCTCGCCACCGGTTGCCCCAGCCCCGTCCGACTGGCTTTGCCCTGAGGGGGTGAAGCTGCGGGTCGGGTCGCCGCTCGCCCTGGCTTCGTTATCACCGTTAGGTATCAACCAGTGCTACCCTGAAGGGGTCAAAAACCCGAGCTCGCCAAACAAATTTACGCGCGCAAATCAGCCGCTCAAAGAACGGCTAAAAAGCGCGCGAAAAGTCGCTGGGCTCGCTATCGTCGAAGCGCCGCTCGCAGGTGTGCAGTGACGTCACACGACCTTGGCTCGCCGCCCGTAGTAACTGCAACAGAGAATCGCCGTATATTATAATTATAATGATACTGACTTTCAATCTGATAATTGAGAACGTCGCTTTGAAAAAAGCGCACGTAATATCTGAGTGACTTATTCGTGAATAGGTCGGAGCTCAGAGCGTACGTGTTGCGGTCACGACAGCGGAGTGTCGAATGGCGGCTGTGTTTATTGATTTATTTTTTTTTTTTTTTTTTTTGTGTGCGGTGTGGGTTGTTGGCCGACAGGCCTCTACAACCTTACGCGAACAGTGTGGCGAGCGCATAGGGCTCTCAGCCGAAAGTTGATTTTAAGCAACACGCCTCAAGGGTCCCCAGTTGGGGCGGCCTCGGCTTGGGCTGCTGCTGGATTAATACTGGGGCGACCTAGGCCCACATTTACGAACAAAGCGCGGCGCGTGTTCCGCCCTCGTCGGCGAAGACGGAACCGCGGTTTATTTTGTGTAGCTCCGCGAGCTGTGTAGGCTCTTCGTTGAGCGAGTGTTATTGCATCATCGGGCTCTCCGAGAGCGTGTCTAGGTCTCCGCGTGCGTGAAATTAAACTCGGTGTGTAGTTTACAGCCTCAACCACTAGAGGGTTGGGGTGAGTCGGGGCAGAGTCAAAGTAGCTAAGGGAGCACTGTTTTATGTACTGCCTGATCGTCGGCAGTTCTAGGTCGGTGTGAAGCTCGACATTACGCATAAACCACGGTGCTCCCGTAGCTCGGCGCATGAAACGATTTTGTAGTGTTTGTAGCCTATGGATCCTTTGTTCACTAACATGAGCGAAAACCGGACATCCGTATGTCATGATTGGCCTAACACAACTAGTGTAAAGTCTGACTTTACTCCTAAGTGATAACCTAGAACGAGAGTTCACTAAGCTATGTAGTCTACCTAATACGAAGGCGGCCCGATCGCGGACCGCTTTGAGGTGAGCTTTGAAGCTGAGGCGATCATCAAGGATGATACCTAAATATTTGGCTTGCCTAGCCCAAGGGATCGGCTTGCCAAACATCCTAATCTGTGTAAGTCCCTCTAAGGGATACAGGTCGCGCCTCCTTCTGTGGATCAGCACGGCCTGACTCTTATCTGGATTAACCTCTATCCTCCATTTCCGAAACCATGCCCCTAGGGTGTCGGCCGCGGATTGGAGTTTTCTAGCTACTATGTTGGGATTAAGTCCCGAGTGGAAGATGGCTGTGTCGTCTGCGAAAAGTGCCGTCTTCACTTGCCCGTGCAAAGGTATATCTGACGTGAATAACGTGAACAAGATGGGTGAGAGTACCGACCCCTGCGGTACACCGGCGCGAATGGGGTGAGGATCCGAGAGGGTCCCTTCCACTCGGTAGCGATAGCTTCTGTTCGACAAGTAGTCCCGTATGATGAGTACGAGCCTGTGTGGCACTCCCATGTGGAACAGCTTCCAAATGAGGCCGTTGTGCCACACTTTGTCGAACGCTTTCGCTACGTCGAAGAAGAGAACCCCTGTGAATTGATTGAACTGCAACCGCTCGCTGGCGTGCTCAACGATGCGGTGCACTTGTTGTACGCATGAGTGTTGATCGCGGAAGCCAAACTGCTCGTTCGGAATGAGACCCTTTGCATCGGCAAATGCTTTCAGCCTATTGCATACTAGTCGCTCATAGATTTTCCCTAAACCTTTAAGCAGACTGATCGGTCTATAACTGGTCGGCTCGGACTTTGGCTTACCGGGCTTGGGTATCCCAATGACCACGGCCTCTTTCCATTGCTGCGGAAAGATGTTATTTTTGAGCGCTGCGTTAAAAATGTATGTCAGAAGGACGAGTAACCTCTCTGGGAATAATTTAATGACTTTATTTGTGATGCCGTCCGAGCCGGGTGCTTTACGCGTGTGCAAGCCCTTGATGATCTCCTGAACCTCTTCCGGGGTGACTGGGTCGATATGACCGTCGCTGTCCGGTGGTAACGGAAGTGAAGCTTGCCGTTCCACATCAGAGTCTATTTCGCGTACGTGTTCTAAGTCGGTGTGTAGGGTGCTGGGCGAACATTGAGACTCGAGACTTTCGGCCAGACATTCCGCCTTTTCTACATCTTCGAAAGCTTCTGACTGATTGGGCCTCTTTAAGGGAGGCATAGGGGCGACCACGTCTTTCCTCAAAGATCGAGACAACTGCCAGAAAGCGACGTGAGACGGCTCAAGATCGCTTAATGTAGTGTCCCATCGAGTTTGACGCATTTCCTGTATGCGAGCCTTAACGGCCCGTTCTAATCTGCGGAGACTAACCCTGTTGCCTTCGCAAGGGAACCTATCGTAGGCGCGCACGGCGGCGTTCTTCCTCCTCAGCAGATCACGCACGTCATCGGGGAGCTTCCAGCGACGGTCTTCCGTCTCGGGAGCCCTCCGAGAACAATCATTAAGTAACGATTGTACGTGCTCTGTGAAGGAGTCGATCGCCTCCGTGGTGTCCTCTACGCTAACGATGTGATCTGGTATTTTGTTCAGATGTACGGATTCGGTCGACTCGAGTCTTTTCTCAAGCCGCGCCCAATCCGTAATCCACCTATTCGGGGGGGCTTGACCGGTATCAATGGGACCTAGTCTCTGTTTCAGTTCTACCATAACTGGCCTATGGTCTGAGGTAAGCTCGTGCAGTACTTCTATAGAGCACAAACGTAAGTTCACGTTCTTAAGAAGCACCAGGTCTAACACCGCCGGCCTATGTTCCACTTCATACGGGAAGTGAGTACATTCTAATGGAGCTATTATATCGTAGTTGAGCGTGCTCGAGTGCGATTCCAGGACCCTACCTCGGGTGCAGGTGATGGGGCAGTTCCACATGGTGTGTTTGGCGTTGAGATCGCCAGCGACTATGACTGAGGGTCCTAGTTCGAATAGGGCCCTGAGATCGCTACCGAGCAGCTGTTTGGTTGGTGACAGATAAGCTGACACTATGACTATTGACTGGTGGCCGGTCATCCCTAACCGACAGACCGAAACCTCAACGTTCGTCAGCGTTGGCGGATCCATAGGTGAGCAGTGCAAGGACCTCTTGTAATAGATCAGAGTCCCGCCCTTAGGGGAGCCGACCCTATCATTGCGAACTATGTTGTAGTTCGCAATATTAGGGTTTCTCTGGGCGGGCTTTAAAAAGGTCTCTTGCACGAGAAGTATGTCTGGTTGATGGACCCTAAGGAATTCACCTACCTGATCTCTTTGACCGGCTAAGCCGTCCGCGTTGAAATACCCTAACTTGAGTGTTCGTGGTTTGACTCTGCCAGTGTTTCGCGAATCCATTAGGGATTTACTCTGAAGTTGGCGAGGGCCTCGAAGACGGTCGAGTACCTAATTGTGACTCCTAGGAGTGCCATCGGGTTTCCCTCATTTGCGCGGATCTGCGCGGCCATGTCGCGCAGTTCCGCGTAATTGAGTATGCTGGCAAAGCGTGCCACGACTTCGAGGTCCGACTCCCCGGTCGCTGGCTGGCTCGCCGTGTTTGTGTGTGGTTGTGGTTGTAGTGGTGGTGGGGGCTGTGTGTGTATCCTATCAGCCTGCGACCGCGGAGGTTGTTGGGGGCGCGGCTGTTGCGGAGCTGGTGTTGGCAACAGAGGCTGCGTGACTTGAGGCGGGGGGACATATACGCTCATGAGCGCCGGAATCCCCGAAGACTGGGCGTTCCTAGTCTGGGACGGCAAGGGGGGGAACGCAGGCCTTGAGGAGGCTGCGTTGGGTCCCCATGGGCAGGGCTTCGGTGGAGCCGAAGCTGATGCTTGGGGCTGCGACTGACCTACGGTCTGAGGTGTACGCCCGGATGGGCGTGACTGTTGTTGTTGCTTGGGTGCCTTCGGGCACCCGCGGTAGTTCGCGGGGTGGCCCGTTTGCCCGCATAGGACGCACGCAGGTGGTGTCGAGCAGAGTGCCCTATCCTTCGGACGGCTACACTCTGCTGTGGCGTGGTCCTCAAGGCACTTGACGCACCTTGGGCGGGCATAGCAGTTGCGGGCTGAGTGCCCGTACTGCTGGCACCTGTGACACTGGGATATGATCCCCTTCTTGTGTGGCGGTTCGACGGTTATACCAGCCAACTGGCACACCGTCTGAGTCTTAAATATGGCCTTGCCGGCCTCGGATCGGTCCAGGGTGGCAAGGACCATATCGTAGGGCTCGTGTGTCCTAGCGCGGACCATCCTATGGACGCTATGAATAGGGAGGCCTTGATCCTCCTTGAGAGATTTGGTGATCTCCTCTAAGGAGACCTCCTTCGGGATTCCACGCACGACGGCGCGGAGAAGCTTGTCCTCCTGAAGGGTGAAGGAATGGAACTGAATGTTCCTTTCCTTTAGGAGGGTGGTTAATGCGCGGTGGTCCCTTGGAGAGGGAACGGAAACTTTAATACCCTGAGGGGTGGAACGGGCGGAGGTGAAGTGAATGTGCTGGTCGTTGCACCAGCTGGAGATGGCGGTCCACCGGTCTTTGTCGTGAACATAAACTGGGGGTGGGGTGGGCTCCTTGCGAGCCGGGACGTCGGTGGTGGGCCCCTGAGTGGGCTTTACCTGTGCTGGGGCTTCGGTGAGGACCGGCGGTTTCTTCAGCGCTTTCGCTGGCGGCGCCGCCTGTGCGGCTTTTGGGCTGCGTCTCCTCTTCCCGCTGGCTACGGGCGTGAACCCTTCGTCGGAGGAGGAGGACGTCGATTCTGCCTCCGAGGCGGAGGCAGAGATGTCAGCAGTGTCCATGCTGTCCCTACTGCTATCTTCATCCCCGGTGGCGATCGGGGGAAGAGGGCTGCGCTCTCGCGTCGGCGATCCGCCCCTAGAAGAACGGCTGCCCGAGCAGCTTGACGACGCGGCAGAGGCCCTAACTGTTTTTGTGGTGATGGTAGGTAGTGGGGGTGTGGTGGTCGTTGGGGGTGTAATATGTGGAGTGTCGGGCCCCACGATGGGGGAGTCCGGGATTCTATCCCCGAACCTCGCCTTTAAAAAGGCGTGGACCTCCCGGTCCATTAGGAGGAGATCAAGCAGGGAAGTTTCGGCCATGATGCCGACTTCCCTGCTTACCCCTTTCCTTGGTAAAAATGCAGTTAGGATAAGCCTAACTGATAACAACAAAAAACGAAAAATTTAATTAAAAGATAATTAAATAAGTGTGGTTCGACCTTTATACTAGAGTGTAGCGTGGCCCTAACACTATTCGTGTCGACGCGAAATAAATTCCGCCCAACCGAAGTTGGGAGGATGAGTACTTGTGGTGTGGGTGTGTACCTCAACAGCTGGTCATACACTCGAAGTGCAATGAGTGAGTCCCTCGCAGCCCGGATGCCGAGATAGTACGGTCGGTTAGGGGACCGCACACCAAACGAACACCCGAGAATGGAATGGGGGGATGGGTAAGGGGGGAATTTGGTGACGGCTGGGATCGGCAGGAGGTCTTCCTCGCCACCGGTTGCCCCAGCCCCGTCCGACTGGCTTTGCCCTGAGGGGGTGAAGCTGCGGGTCGGGTCGCCGCTCGCCCTGGCTTCGTTAACACCGTTAGGTATCAACCAGTGCTACCCTGAAGGGGTCAAAAACCCGAGCTCGCCAAACAAATTTACGCGCGCAAATCAGCCGCTCAAAGAACGGTTAAAAAGCGCGCGAAAAGTCGCTGGGCTCGCTATCGTCGAAGCGCCGCTCGCAGGTGTGCAGTGACGTCACACGACCTTGGCTCGCCGCCCGTAGTAACTGCAACAGAGAATCGCCGTATATTATAATTATAATGATACTGACTTTCAATCTGATAATTGAGAACGTCGCTTTGAAAAAAGCGCACGTAATATCTGAGTGACTTATTCGTGAATAGGTCGGAGCTCAGAGCGTACGTGTTGCGGTCACGACAGCGGAGTGTCGAATGCCGCTGCCCTGAATGCCGTGTGTTTATTGATCTTTTTTTTTTTTTTTTTTTTTTTTTTTTTTGTGTGCGGTGTGGGTTGTTGGCCGACAGGCCTCTACAACCTTACGCGAACAGTGTGGCGAGCGCATAGGGCTCTCAGCCGAAAGTTGATTTTAAGCAACACGCCTCAAGGGTCCCCAGTTGGGGCGGCCTCGGCTTGGGCTGCTGCTGGATTAATACTGGGGCGACCTAGGCCCACATTTACGAACAAAGCGCGGCGCGTGTTCCGCCCTCGTCGGCGAAGACGGAACCGCGGTTTATTTTGTGTAGCTCCGCGAGCTGTGTAGGCTCTTCGTTGAGCGAGTGTTATTGCATCATCGGGCTCTCCGAGAGCGTGTCTAGGTCTCCGCGTGCGTGAAATTAAACTCGGTGTGTAGTTTACAGCCTCAACCACTAGAGGGTTGGGGTGAGTCGGGGCAGAGTCAAAGTAGCTAAGGGAGCACTGTTTTATGTACTGCCTGATCGTCGGCAGTTCTAGGTCGGTGTGAAGCTCGACATTACGCATAAACCACGGTGCTCCCGTAGCTCGGCGCATGAAACGATTTTGTAGTGTTTGTAGCCTATGGATCCTTTGTTCACTAACATGAGCGAAAACCGGACATCCGTATGTCATGATTGGCCTAACACAACTAGTGTAAAGTCTGACGTTACTCCTAAGTGATAACCTAGAACGAGAGTTCACTAAGCTATGTAGTCTACCTAATACGAAGGCGGCCCGATCGCGGACCGCTTTGAGGTGAGCTTTGAAGCTGAGGCGATCATCAAGGATGATACCTAAATATTTGGCTTGCCTAGCCCAAGGGATCGGCTTGCCAAACATCCTAATCTGTGTAAGTCCCTCTAAGGGATACAGGTCGCGCCTCCTTCTGTGGATCAGCACGGCCTGACTCTTATCTGGATTAACCTCTATCCTCCATTTCCGAAACCATGCCCCTAGGGTGTCGGCCGCGGATTGGAGTTTTCTAGCTACTATGTTGGGATTAAGTCCCGAGTGGAAGATGGCTGTGTCGTCTGCGAAAAGTGCCGTCTTCACTTGCCCGTGCAAAGGTATATCTGACGTGAATAACGTGAACAAGATGGGTGAGAGTACCGACCCCTGCGGTACACCGGCGCGAATGGGGTGAGGATCCGAGAGGGTCCCTTCCACTCGGTAGCGATAGCTTCTGTTCGACAAGTAGTCCCGTATGATGAGTACGAGCCTGTGTGGCACTCCCATGTGGAACAGCTTCCAAATGAGGCCGTTGTGCCACACTTTGTCGAACGCTTTCGCTACGTCGAAGAAGAGAACCCCTGTGAATTGATTGAACTGCAACCGCTCGCTGGCGTGCTCAACGATGCGGTGCACTTGTTGTACGCATGAGTGTTGATCGCGGAAGCCAAACTGCTCGTTCGGAATGAGACCCTTTGCATCGGCAAATGCTTTCAGCCTATTGCATACTAGTCGCTCATAGATTTTCCCTAAACCTTTAAGCAGACTGATCGGTCTATAACTGGTCGGCTCGGACTTTGGCTTACCGGGCTTGGGTATCCCAATGACCACGGCCTCTTTCCATTGCTGCGGAAAGATGTTATTTTTGAGCGCTGCGTTAAAAATGTATGTCAGAAGGACGAGTAACCTCTCTGGGAATAATTTAATGACTTTATTTGTGATGCCGTCCGAGCCGGGTGCTTTACGCGTGTGCAAGCCCTTGATGATCTCCTGAACCTCTTCCGGGGTGACTGGGTCGATATGACCGTCGCTGTCCGGTGGTAACGGAAGTGAAGCTTGCCGTTCCACATCAGAGTCTATTTCGCGTACGTGTTCTAAGTCGGTGTGTAGGGTGCTGGGCGAACATTGAGACTCGAGACTTTCGGCCAGACATTCCGCCTTTTCTACATCTTCGAAAGCTTCTGACTGATTGGGCCTCTTTAAGGGAGGCATAGGGGCGACCACGTCTTTCCTCAAAGATCGAGACAACTGCCAGAAAGCGACGTGAGACGGCTCAAGATCGCTTAATGTAGTGTCCCATCGAGTTTGACGCATTTCCTGTATGCGAGCCTTAACGGCCCGTTCTAATCTGCGGAGACTAACCCTGTTGCCTTCGCAAGGGAACCTATCGTAGGCGCGCACGGCGGCGTTCTTCCTCCTCAGCAGATCACGCACGTCATCGGGGAGCTTCCAGCGACGGTCTTCCGTCTCGGGAGCCCTCCGAGAACAATCATTAAGTAACGATTGTACGTGCTCTGTGAAGGAGTCGATCGCCTCCGTGGTGTCCTCTACGCTAACGATGTGATCTGGTATTTTGTTCAGATGTACGGATTCGGTCGACTCGAGTCTTTTCTCAAGCCGCGCCCAATCCGTAATCCACCTATTCGGGGGGGCTTGACCGGTATCAATGGGACCTAGTCTCTGTTTCAGTTCTACCATAACTGGCCTATGGTCTGAGGTAAGCTCGTGCAGTACTTCTATAGAGCACAAACGTAAGTTCACGTTCTTAAGAAGCACCAGGTCTAACACCGCCGGCCTATGTTCCACTTCATACGGGAAGTGAGTACATTCTAATGGAGCTATTATATCGTAGTTGAGCGTGCTCGAGTGCGATTCCAGGACCCTACCTCGGGTGCAGGTGATGGGGCAGTTCCACATGGTGTGTTTGGCGTTGAGATCGCCAGCGACTATGACTGAGGGTCCTAGTTCGAATAGGGCCCTGAGATCGCTACCGAGCAGCTGTTTGGTTGGTGACAGATAAGCTGACACTATGACTATTGACTGGTGGCCGGTCATCCCTAACCGACAGACCGAAACCTCAACGTTCGTCAGCGTTGGCGGATCCATAGGTGAGCAGTGCAAGGACCTCTTGTAATAGATCAGAGTCCCGCCCTTAGGGGAGCCGACCCTATCATTGCGAACTATGTTGTAGTTCGCAATATTAGGGTTTCTCTGGGCGGGCTTTAAAAAGGTCTCTTGCACGAGAAGTATGTCTGGTTGATGGACCCTAAGGAATTCACCTACCTGATCTCTTTGACCGGCTAAGCCGTCCGCGTTGAAATACCCTAACTTGAGTGTTCGTGGTTTGACTCTGCCAGTGTTTCGCGAATCCATTAGGGATTTACTCTGAAGTTGGCGAGGGCCTCGAAGACGGTCGAGTACCTAATTGTGACTCCTAGGAGTGCCATCGGGTTTCCCTTATTTGCGCGGATCTGCGCGGCCATGTCGCGCAGTTCCGCGTAATTGAGTATGCTGGCAAAGCGTGCCACGACTTCGAGGTCCGACTCCCCGGTCGCTGGCTGGCTCGCCGTGTTTGTGTGTGGTTGTGGTTGTAGTGGTGGTGGGGGCTGTGTGTGTATCCTATCAGCCTGCGACCGCGGAGGTTGTTGGGGGCGCGGCTGTTGCGGAGCTGGTGTTGGCAACAGAGGCTGCGTGACTTGAGGCGGGGGGACATATACGCTCATGAGCGCCGGAATCCCCGAAGACTGGGCGTTCCTAGTCTGGGACGGCAAGGGGGGGAACGCAGGCCTTGAGGAGGCTGCGTTGGGTCCCCATGGGCAGGGCTTCGGTGGAGCCGAAGCTGATGCTTGGGGCTGCGACTGACCTACGGTCTGAGGTGTACGCCCGGATGGGCGTGACTGTTGTTGTTGCTTGGGTGCCTTCGGGCACCCGCGGTAGTTCGCGGGGTGGCCCGTTTGCCCGCATAGGACGCACGCAGGTGGTGTCGAGCAGAGTGCCCTATCCTTCGGACGGCTACACTCTGCTGTGGCGTGGTCCTCAAGGCACTTGACGCACCTTGGGCGGGCATAGCAGTTGCGGGCTGAGTGCCCGTACTGCTGGCACCTGTGACACTGGGATATGATCCCCTTCTTGTGTGGCGGTTCGACGGTTATACCAGCCAACTGGCACACCGTCTGAGTCTTAAATATGGCCTTGCCGGCCTCGGATCGGTCCAGGGTGGCAAGGACCATATCGTAGGGCTCGTGTGTCCTAGCGCGGACCATCCTATGGACGCTATGAATAGGGAGGCCTTGATCCTCCTTGAGAGATTTGGTGATCTCCTCTAAGGAGACCTCCTTCGGGATTCCACGCACGACGGCGCGGAGAAGCTTGTCCTCCTGAAGGGTGAAGGAATGGAACTGAATGTTCCTTTCCTTTAGGAGGGTGGTTAATGCGCGGTGGTCCCTTGGAGAGGGAACGGAAACTTTAATACCCTGAGGGGTGGAACGGGCGGAGGTGAAGTGAATGTGCTGGTCGTTGCACCAGCTGGAGATGGCGGTCCACCGGTCTTTGTCGTGAACATAAACTGGGGGTGGGGTGGGCTCCTTGCGAGCCGGGACGTCGGTGGTGGGCCCCTGAGTGGGCTTTACCTGTGCTGGGGCTTCGGTGAGGACCGGCGGTTTCTTCAGCGCTTTCGCTGGCGGCGCCGCCTGTGCGGCTTTTGGGCTGCGTCTCCTCTTCCCGCTGGCTACGGGCGTGAACCCTTCGTCGGAGGAGGAGGACGTCGATTCTGCCTCCGAGGCGGAGGCAGAGATGTCAGCAGTGTCCATGCTGTCCCTACTGCTATCTTCATCCCCGGTGGCGATCGGGGGAAGAGGGCTGCGCTCTCGCGTCGGCGATCCGCCCCTAGAAGAACGGCTGCCCGAGCAGCTTGACGACGCGGCAGAGGCCCTAACTGTTTTTGTGGTGATGGTAGGTAGTGGGGGTGTGGTGGTCGTTGGGGGTGTAATATGTGGAGTGTCGGGCCCCACGATGGGGGAGTCCGGGATTCTATCCCCGAACCTCGCCTTTAAAAAGGCGTGGACCTCCCGGTCCATTAGGAGGAGATCAAGCAGGGAAGTTTCGGCCATGATGCCGACTTCCCTGCTTACCCCTTTCCTTGGTAAAAATGCAGTTAGGATAAGCCTAACTGATAACAACAAAAAACGAAAAATTTAATTAAAAGATAATTAAATAAGTGTGGTTCGACCTTTATACTAGAGTGTAGCGTGGCCCTAACACTATTCGTGTCGACGCGAAATAAATTCCGCCCAACCGAAGTTGGGAGGATGAGTACTTGTGGTGTGGGTGTGTACCTCAACAGCTGGTCATACACTCGAAGTGCAATGAGTGAGTCCCTCGCAGCCCGGATGCCGAGATAGTACGGTCGGTTAGGGGACCGCACACCAAACGAACACCCGAGAATGGAATGGGGGGATGGGTAAGGGGGGAATTTGGTGACGGCTGGGATCGGCAGGAGGTCTTCCTCGCCACCGGTTGCCCCAGCCCCGTCCGACTGGCTTTGCCCTGAGGGGGTGAAGCTGCGGGTCGGGTCGCCGCTCGCCCTGGCTTCGTTAACACCGTTAGGTATCAACCAGTGCTACCCTGAAGGGGTCAAAAACCCGAGCTCGCCAAACAAATTTACGCGCGCAAATCAGCCGCTCAAAGAACGGTTAAAAAGCGCGCGAAAAGTCGCTGGGCTCGCTATCGTCGAAGCGCCGCTCGCAGGTGTGCAGTGACGTCACACGACCTTGGCTCGCCGCCCGTAGTAACTGCAACAGAGAATCGCCGTATATTATAATTATAATGATACTGACTTTCAATCTGATAATTGAGAACGTCGCTTTGAAAAAAGCGCACGTAATATCTGAGTGACTTATTCGTGAATAGGTCGGAGCTCAGAGCGTACGTGTTGCGGTCACGACAGCGGAGTGTCGAATGCCGCTGCCCTGAATGCCGTGTGTTTATTGATCAAAATTGGCCGTCTAATATATACAATATTCAGTTACAAGTAGTTACTATTTACACGAGCAATAATCTCCTTTCCACCAATCAGCCTTATATACAATTGTTATCTTACATCTATTATGTACAATTCTAACTAATTAGTTCCTCGATGAATCGCGTGGCGCTGTGCGGCTTCGCTACGTAAATAGTGGCAGTATAGGCTGGTATAAAAACGGCGGGTCGCACTCCGCCGGTTCATTCCACGAATTCCTTACTGGCGCACGGACGTGTGCTAGAGCGTGCTGGCGCACGGCTTCAATCTTTCGTAATCTGGATGCTCTGTGTTCTGTGTCACTACAATATGATCCGAACTATGACATGCCTTTTTTTTTTCGTGCGGAAATCCCTTCGGATACCCCCCGCCGGCCAGCGGGGGCGATGCCCAAACTGAAACAAGTTTGTGGACTGAATGGCTGTGATTGGTTCTATGACATACATAATCTGAAACATGTTTACGTTTGGTTTGTTTGCGTTACATTTGGAACGTGAAACTGTACGACTTAGTACGATGTCATGGTATGAGTAGAAAGTATTCAGTTTAGGTCTGCAATTGAATTGCTAAGCGGTCATGGTTAGCCCGCTTAACGTAACAGCATTGAAGTTTTACGAAATTTCCCGAAAATTCACGTGGAGCTTAAATACTATATTAATACCACCTAAAAAGTAAAAACATACATATATTTATTAACATACAAATAAAATATAAAAATAGTGTTCTAGGAATTGATTTGAAATTAAAAATAGATGGATACAGCGAAATGCCAAAAAAAACGATAAAACAGAAGTAGGTAATTCCTCAATAGGCCACCTTACACCCCGGCATCTGAAGACCCGAGACGGTGGCGTGCGGTTTTTTCGGTTCAAGCCCGACATAACCACCGGCCGGTGGGGGGGGGGGGGGTATCCGAAAAAAAGGTACAGAAAGCAAACGTTATTATCATATCCAGGGGTCAAAAGTAGGTGATGCTACAAAGCGTCAAAGGTAGACAATACTTACTTTTGATGCTCTGTAGCATCATCTACATTTGACGCTTGACGTACGCACGGTGACTGTGCGTACCAATTTTATTCAGGATACACATCAAAAACTAGTACGTATTTCAATAAAACTCGGCAACACAAATAATAGAACAAAAAAGAAAACCAAATCAACTCCTATCGATGGATTTTAATGTAGTAAAATAAGCACGAAGTACCTCCCTTTTTTTTTTTTTTATCGTGCGGAAATCCCTTCGGATACCCCCCCGCCGGCCAGCGGGGGCGGTTATGTCGGGCTTGCACCGACTAAAACCGCACGCCGTCTCGGGTCTTCAGACGCCGGGGTGTAAGGTTACCCATAGAGCATATCCCTCGCACCCCGGCTGACCCTGGGCCATCTCACCACTAACAGCATCGCTCATCCTGTCTCCTCTGAAAGCAGAGGAGTACGGAGCGCGATGTGTTCCCGCCACGTTGGGTATTGGCCGACGATCAATGCCAACCCTATGAAGGGGTGAAGGGGAAGCCATTGACCGCCGCCCAGGGTGTACCGGCCGCTCCGATTCCGTTCCCCCCGGACTGCAGCGGGATCGGAATCGGAGCGACACTCGAGGAGGTTACCCAACACACACCCCACGAAGTACCTCCCTAAAATGTTAGATTGCGAGGGGAACGGGGAATTCCTATATAAGTCGAATAGGTTACGGCTTTGATTCGAAATATTTGAATGCGTTCATAACAATACGAAAAGAAGTTTAAGTTTAAGTTTTGCCGCTGCCTTCTTCTACGAGGGAGTAGATAATGCTCGGCGGAGCGGGTCCGAGCGAGTCACGTCTCTCTCGATCCGCAGACCCGGCGAGGCGCGGAGGCGACTCACGACGTCGGAGGTTGCTCAACGACCTTTGTCCACCATGATCGCAGGACTGGGAATGGAGAGATCCAGAGGAGGTCGAGCCGCCTATCCCCTGGACACCGGGAATCCATCTGAAAAAATGAAAAAGAGTGTTTACATGAGAATATCGTTTAGTTGCGTAATCAATTACACAATAATTGTAAATGGAAAACTTTGCACTAGGTATTTAACCCACGGTGTGCGGTTTTAGTCGGTTCAAGCCCGACATAACCGCCCCCGCTGGCCAGCGGGGGGGTTTCCGAAGGGATTTCCGCTCGAAAAAAAAAAAGGTATTTAACCCACTCGGCGTCTGAAGACCCGAGACGGCGTGCGGTTTTAGTCGGTTCAAGCCCGACATAACCGCCCCCGCTGGCCGGCGGGGGGTATCCGAAGGGATATCCGCACGAAAAATAAAAGCAAAAAAAAAAGCTATTAAACCCAAAGTCATTTAAATACACGGTATAAAATTTATATGTATTTATACAGTATAGTGCATTTATTACGCACATAGAACACGTCAAAGCTAAATTATCCAAATTCACATACGCCCTTTTCCAAATTAAGAGAAACACAAACAAGAAAAACAAACTGCTTTATCAGCCTACTATGCATATGCATACTCGTGGCTGAGGTACGGGGTAATGCTTTGGGGAAATAGTGTCGATATAAACGATCTATTTATAATGCAGAAGAAATGTATCAGAATCATAGTACAAATAAACAACACAGAAAGCTGTAGGCCCTATTTCATCAAACATAAAATATTAACATTAGCATCAATATACATATTTGATATATGCGACTTTGTTTACAAAAACATCAATAGTTTTGATACTATGGAAAACATCCACAACATAAACACCCGACACAAAAAGCGACTACACCTACCGCCATCAAGAATAAAAATGTTAAATGAAAGTCCCTACTATATAATATGCTATATAATATACTATATAAACAAATGAATCTCTCGTTTATCTCGTTTAGCTTAGGAGTTTCTATGGCCATGTTCCGACTCCATCATCAGACCAGCCCCCGTCAAACTCTTCTAAACTATTACTATCCGTATGGGGGCGCTCGGTGGCCACGAGCTCGCTTCGTTCGCTCCCGTAGCGTATGCGTTTAACCAATTAAATAAATAATTACAATGAATTCGAATATTTTATTCAAGCAAAGAACCTGTGTTATCAACTTCACCGTATGCTTGGCCGTTAGTCAGCAGATTACCAAGGAAGTCAGAAGATTAACTAGTTAAGGTTAGAACCAGGTAATCTGCAGAATAGCAAGTTAATCTGCACTCTAACTGATTTACGTAGATTCTAACACATACTATCCATGATCGGGGCCGAGGACGGCAGTTGGCCGACTCGCCGTCCTTACAGAAGCAGGCCGTGGCGGAGCCGTGTCGTGTGTGTCCTTACACACGCCTGCCAACTCACCGACGTGGGATAAAACCCGACCCCACCAGGCGAGGCCGCGCTGGTAGTCAAGGTCCGCCGGTAGCCCTGGGGTTATTCTTTCGAGGGCTTACCCGGGGTGCCCGGCAATGGACACTTGGGCAGGACACCGTGCGGTTTTATTCGGTTCAAGCTTCATAGTTCAAGCGACATAGCCACGGGGGGTATCCGAAGGGATTTCCGCACGTAAAAAAAAAGCGGTAACGTATACAACATGTAACAAAACTAGTGTTCGATTCAGGAAGGTCTATATAGGTATTAGGTATCAATATTAGGGGGTGTGTGTTGGGTAACCTCCTCGAGTGTCGCTCCGATTCCGATCCCGCTGCAGTCCGGGGGGAACGGAATCGGAGCGGCCGGTACACCCTGGGCGGCGGTCAATGGCTTCCCCTTCACCCCTACATAGGGTTGGCATTGATCGTCGGCCAATACCCAACGTGGCGGGAACACATCGCTCTCCGTACTCCTCTGCTTTCAGAGGAGACAGGATGAGCGATGCTGTTAGTGGTGAGATGGCCCAGGGTCAGCCGGGGTGCGAGGGATATGCTCTATGGGTAACCTTACACCCCGGCGTCTGAAGACCCGAGACGGCGTGCGGTTTTAGTCGGTGCAAGCCCGACATAACCGCCCCCGCTGACCGGCGGGGGGGTATCCGAAGGGATTTCCGCACGATAAAAAAAAAAAAAAAAAAAAAAAAAAAAAAAAAAAAGGTATCAATATTAGATTCTGTTTATGTAATCCTTTATGAAAATTTTCCTTATACAGGCACATAACAGGTTTCGGGATTCATACTTTCAGGTTGTTAATGACAAAGGTGAAAACCATTTTGTTCGATTTCATTTTACACCTAAACAAGGAGAAAAAAGAAATTGCATACAGATGAAGCTAGAAGAATAGCAGCTATTGATTCTGATTATAATGCGAGAGACTTGTATACAGCTATTAGCAACGGCGAGTTGCCTAGTTGGATTACAAGTATGCAGGTACTATCATTAACGACCTCCGTCCTCCATGAGCGCAGGCCTGGGGGTGGCAGGTGAGGCCGCCTGTCACCTCAGCAGAAGTAGACCGGGACGGTGGGGTGACTAGCGCCCCTCCCCCAAACCAGGGCAAGACGGGGACACCGTGGTTCCCAAACCCAAGGGGGCCATCTCGAAACCGGAAATGGCCCAGGGTCAGTCGGGGTGCGAGGGATATGCTCTATAGGTAACCTTACATCCCGGCGTCTGTAGACCCGAGACGGCGTGCGGTTTTAATCGGTTCAAGCCCCACATAACCGCCCCCGCTGGCCGACGGGGGGTATCCAAAAAAAAAGGTACTATCATTAAGTGACGGGAAGAATGCTGAGTTTGACGTCTTTGACATTACAAAATCCTTACCGCAAGATAGATATCCACTACGGCCTCTTTAATTAAAATTTAAATAAGAACCCTACTATTTTGCTATTTTTTTATTTATGGATGATACTGCCAGTGGGGACGCCGTTTGACCAGACGGGTGATCAGCCCTTCTATGTGGGGCCATTTCACCCATTTCCCCTATAACGACTGTCATACATATTCGTATGGCAACCGGGACCGACATCTTAACGTGCTCTCCGAGGCACGACCAGACCAATGCAAATACTCATATTCATGCATACAAATATTTGCACTGAGCGGGTATCGAACCCGCGCCTCCTGCGTAGCGGCCGCTTTCAATACCGCCACGCCACGGAGGCTGTCATGGATGATAGGCTCACGTTTGACTTCTAACTCACCTGGTCGTAAGTGACGATGTGGTCTACGATGGTTCACGTTTGTCTAGAAGCAACCTATTCACTCGAGACTTGAAGATTCCGAGATTATAGCTTTCCAGAAACAGACCCAGGCCGGCAATTCCACTCCTTAGCTGTACGCATAATAAATGTGTCGCCGAAACGTTGCGTATTAGTGGAATATCCACCATGTAGCGGTGGCGCGTCGCTGTGCGTCTGGTCGTTCGTTGGTGGAACGGGCTTGGAGGTATCAAGTGCAATTCCAGCGCACACTCTCCGAAATTCATATGGAGCAATTGACGTTTAATCCCGCTAATCTTGTACCTGGTATTCTGGGAGGACCGGACAAAGTATTCGAAGCGCGTCGACTGGCTTCCAGAGACGCTCAGTAATACCGATTAAGAGCTAACTTTAACAACAGCAGTGAACAGTCCACTAAATAGTAGGTAAGGCATTTCCCTACAATCGTGATGGACGAGCTCTGGTCATGGACAACCAGACACAAAATTATTTTCCAAACGCATTCAAACGACCGACGTACCTTATGGAGACAAAGAAATGAGACCGATATTCTTAACAATCCATTCCATGGATTCCTCGTGCGGGTGCCGGGTCCATCGTGTTGCTGAGTTGGGAACTCGGGACAGTGCCTGGGACTTGCGACCCAAGTGTAGGTTTAGAAGGGGCTCCTTTTGTTGATGTACATCAACACTCTCCTTCACTACCCAAGTTCCCCTCCCTGCCTAACCAAATTTGATACGAACCTACTAGTGCCGCTTTAGACATTCGTCCTAGTAATGAGCTTATTGTAGCTCTCGATAGGCCTCTAGGCCTATCTATCTTTAAGTAGGTTATAGAGATTTTGCTGGTATACCTCCACTGCAGACCTTATAGAGATTAACGAAGATGTACCGGATAACTGTGAACAAGCTCGGGAGTTATATATCAATGACATCTCACCGGATGAGAGGAAAACGATGATACAAAATCTCCAGTACAGTTTAGCGCCAGCAACAAACTTTATGCAAGAGCGAGTCGTTAAAATATTTGTATTCATACATTTTTTTTAGTTCGTCAAATTGACTGCGGCCCACTTGATGGTAAGCTGAGGTGAAGTCCAAAAAGTAGTGGCCACCATTTCTAGAGATTGTCCGTAGAATGGTGGCCCCTACCTAGACGGCCTCAACAGATGTTTTTTCACGCCCCGCTATAGAGCCCAGGATTGTAGGTAGAAGGGAAGACGTGTGTGGGTAAAGCGTTCCAGTGCTTTATGGTCCGACAAAAAAAGGAGTCACCAAACCGCTTGGTTCGCGATGGTATCGATTGCAATGTATGAGGATGACACCTAAGTCCTGCACGTGTCGTTCGGGACCAGAAGGGAGAAGTGTTTTTTTTTTATTTATTCCGGTCCGATTCCGATCAAAGGAATAAAAAAAGCATTTACATACGTAAATGTTTATTAAATTTGTAATATGTGAATAAAGCCTATTATTATTATTATAACAAGAAAATCTTACTGATATATAAATCTAAGTTTGTGAGGATGGATGTGTGTGCGGATGTTTGTTCATTGAAAGTAACTTAGGTCGTTTAGAATTTTTAGGCAAAGGAGTTGATAAGAAATTAAACACAAAGATGGTTCTCATAATAAATATTATTTCAACACCTCGTATAGCCTAATAATGTACAAATAGTCGACCACATCACTGAACACAAATTAAAATAATATTTACAGAGAAGTTTTACATATAAACTTATGATTTGCGTCGTCACTGATGCGCGCCGCCCTTTGAGTGTTCAACACGGGAGATGCCTGGTGCGTACAGTCGCCATCGTAATAGCTTAACACATTCCAAGTTACCGACCACCTTAACTCCAAAACCTTATATAAAATAATAAATAAAAATTGCTAAATGTTAAATTTGTACTCTGAAAATTACAAAAATGAATACATCAATAAGCTATTTCAATGTAAAGGTCGCTTGTAAATTTGTTAGTGTTCAGCAACTTCTTAGGGCGACTGTACATGACACTTTTGGTGTCGTCAGCATAACAAGCAACTGATTATGTGATGGTACACTGAAAACAGACAGTGAAGGCATCTCCTTACTTCAATACTCAAGGGCCCTACCTAGTGAGTACGGTGTTGGAGCCGTACAAGACATACAATATATTACCTTCAACCTTTCACTCCGATTTTCCAAAAAGTAATGCGAAAGTTGCATAAAAATTGCAGTGACTTTGCAAATCTAACAATAATATTTACTAACACACAAAACTGTCAATTTTAAATACAAAAAATATCAATAATATAACATATAATTATAGTAAAATAATTCACTAAAAACCATAAGTTGTAAGTACCGGTAGTAACTTAGTACATTCGGAATGGATCGGTATGAGCCCAAATCACCAAGACGTAAAAGGATAAAACTTTCCATAATACAAAATGATATATATCCATCAATCGCAAAAGCATCGTCGCATATCGAATTCGTGTTAGCGAATCGATAGCGTCGAACGATATACCTAACTAAACGGTTCCAACGTTTCTGCTTTATCCAAAATTATAAGAATTTCTTTGGTTTTAACAACTAGCCTATGTTAACCTAATACTAACCTCACGCAGACGTAGTAGCCTTGTCGCTGTTAGGGAATCGGTTCCGAATAATTAGCTTACAAACTTACATTCTTAAATACTATGAATTTTTTCAATCAATTGACTGCACCCCGCTGGATGGCAAGAAGTTAGGGTGAAGTACAAAAGATAGGGACCACCATTCCAGACGCTGACGATCCTAAATTGGTGGTCCCTATGTTGACGGTCTCGACAGATGCTTAAATCAAAAAATCACCCAAAGGTCGCCACGAGCCATTATTCAAAACATATTAGAAACTTAAATTGTTCATAGGGAATAATTTTGATATTTGTGGAGTATATAATGCAGGGTAAACAAGTATACGCAAACGATTCCTATAATGTCCATATGAGAGACGAACGTCTACATCGGGAGGTTATTCTATCGAAGGCGCAAGTAGCATATGCTAGCGTAAAACTATTCAGCTAATCGAAGGTTGTTTTCGTGTTGGACCGAAGGGCAGCGGCGAGCGAGCGAGCGGCCGAGCGCTGGGCGTTACATGGCGAGCGCGGCCGAGCGCTTGTCGCGGTTCTTGTTGCGCGCGAGCGTGCGGGCTTTGCATGCCGCGTTGTTTTGTAGATGCTGAAACACAAAAAACGACACTTATAAACATTGTACGATCTAAAACATAGCTCTATTTAGACCCAAAGTAAGCCCAGCATAACTAGCTTGTGATATGGGTTCTAGATATGCTAAAATGCATTTTTTTTTGTCGCCCAGAACAATGCAAATAGGCATATTGTGAACTGGAACCGAACCCGCGACCTCCGACGTAGTAGTCTAATATGCTCTACCGCCATGCCACAGAATGTTCGGTGAATTGTTTGGGAGGGAGTGCCCTTTTAAACCTCGTATTAGTATTGCTTGCAAGCTTTGAATGCAACTGAAATTAGCACTCAGATGACGAAAAAGCCATGACGTAGTAGCAGTTAATTTATTGAGCTGATCGAGCGAAGCTCTTATACGCGGCATAGCCGTTTGTTGGTGGCTGAACTCCTCCGTAACCACTCGCGCGATCTTGACCAAATTAACCACGGTGATAGTGTGGATACTGAGGAGTGTTTTGAAGAAGATGGTTCATGTCCAATGTACCATTGAGGAATAATCACCGCAGAACAGTTTCACGAGCGAGCGACCGTAGTAAGATGTCTTATTTTCAAGCAAGAGTCGCGCTCGCTCAGCTCAATTTATTTCAGTCGCACCCTGCACTGAATTCCTAATTATTTATTCTACCAAAGCGAATCAATGCCTGCCTCTCAATTATCGTCTCTAGGCCGCGGATATAGGACCTATATTCAAATCTAGCATCTTTACAATATTATCCAGTTATCACTCAATTAATTAATTTGCATCGAATATTGTTACAAAGGTGGTGATAATGCAAGGTGACATCACTGTGAAAGGTGATAACTGGCGCAACTATGGGATTAGAAAGCATTGTGGTAATATTATCTATTGAGTATCGCTTGCCGTAATGGCGCTGATAAGATAAATATGTAAGTAGGTATCTAAGTCATCATGAACAGTAATCGTACAGTATCAAGTTCAAGATCGCTACTTAAATTTACATCCTAGTTGGTACCGAGAATTTTCAAACAACAAAACACAATACAACAGTAAGGGAATCGAATCTGGCGCCTGATTCAGTAACACTCAAAATGAGAGATTTCAATTCTATTAGAAAGAAAATCTTGAAAAGAATTTTATTAGTTTTCCTTATGTTGATGAACACGTAGATCTGAAGACCCGAGATCGCGATCGGTTTTAGTTGGTTCAAGCCCGACATAATCGCCCCCGCTGCCCGGCGGGGGGTATCCGATTTCCACACGAAAAAAAGAAAAGGTAGTTGGAGGCCAAAAATATTCCACAATTTGCACGAAACATGTAGTATAAATATCAGAGTACGTATCATGAAATCATTTCGAATTTCTTACGGTAGTGTTTAATTCACACGGAGTGTCACGTACCGTCATCGGGTCCGATTGCGGGATAAATATGTTTGATCCGTAACTGCGGATGTTTCATGGTAAGTTTACTGGTTTATCGATAGAATTTCGATTACGCCACTGGGTCGTGGTGGTAAGATTTCAGTCGGTTCACGGAAAATATCGAAGTTGGGCCCTAAATGGGAAAAGGATCGCAGTGTGTGTATGTATGTATGTGTGTGTGTGTGCGTGTGTGTGTGTGTGCGTGTGTGTGTGTGTGTGTGTGTGTGTGTGTGTGTGTGTGTGTGTGTACATACCCGTTGTAGCTTGTTGAGTTTCTGTGCGGGGCGCGCGGCCCCGGGCGGCAGGTCGGGCAGCGCCAGCGCGGCGCGGAGCAGGCTGGAGCGGCCGGCGAGCGGCTGCAGGGCTCCGCCGAGCGCCGCGGCCAGGGCGGCGTAGGCGGCCGCGCCGCTCCACGACGACCAGGCGGCCGTCTCCGCGCCCACGCGGGCCGACGCGCTGGGCACCGAGCCCTCCTGCAACGGGTACCACTTGTTGAACGGACCGGGGGGAACGGTTGCGGCTAACTACGGAATCCTACTAATGACGGCCTCTGTGGCGTAGCGGTAGTGTATTCGGCTACTACGACTGGGGGCGCGGGTTCGATCCCGCTCAGTGCAAATATTTGTATGCATGAATATGTCTATTTGCATTGGTCTGGGTGTTTCTTATACATAGAAATGTAATGTAAATGTATGTATTTACAAAAAAAATATATTTATATAAGTATGTTTATCTGCATTCTGGAACCCATAACACAAGCTAGATAAACTATGCTTACTTTGGGTCTAGAAAACGCTGTGTAGAATATCGTAGAATATTTATTTATTTATACTAATATTATACACGCGGAACTTTGTGTGTATGGATGTTTGTAACTTTTTCAACGTAAACAACGGATCCGGCTGAACTTTGGTACAGGGATAGAATATAGTCTGGAATAATGACACATTGGCTACTTTTTACATACATACATACATATAGTCACGCCTCTTTCCCATTGGGGTAGGCAGAGACAACATCTTTCCACTTGCTACGATCCTGGCATACGCCTTTGGCTTCTTCTACTTTCACGATTGTTTTCATACATGCACGCCGGTTACGGGTACTTCTGACCTGGCCTTGCCTCAAACTTTTTATCATGGAATAAGTTCCCTTGGGAACCTGGAACAGGGACAGAATTCCAGGCGGACAATCTTGATATTGTCAGATGTTTGCGCGAATATTACACATTGAAATAAGACAATTTTTGCCCAACTGCACCAGTAAGGGTAATGTTTTTCGCGCGCTTGTATGTATGTAGTTTTCTTTGTTCCCCTCTATACGCCTAACGGCTGGCCGGATTTCGATGAATTAGGTCTCAAATGAAAGGTATTCATCTCCTGAGTATTTTAGAGTACATAATATAGGACTTCACAGTGCTATCTAAACACAAAATAAACACAGCTTAACTAGCTTGTGTTACGAGTTCTAGAATACGGATAAATCCAGTTAGTTTTTTTTTTGCAAATACACATAATACAATATACATGTTCACATATACAAATATTTGGGACCGAATGGGAATCGAAGCCACAACCTCTGACTTAGCAATCGAGCGCTCTACCACTAATAATAAAATAACATAACTATATTTTCAGGGATGGGTGGATGCAGGCCGCTACAGACCGGTCACAAGGGAAGTCAATGGGGGAGACCTATGTTCCGCAGTGGACTTCCTATAGCTGATATGATGATGATGATGATGATGATGAGGATGATGAACTATATTTTTAATAAAATAACTAGTAATGTATGATTGTTGTTAGTTTTTGAAATGATGCAAAATTTTAAAATATATAATTGAGATAGATATTAAAAGATATAAAATTGTATAATACTCAATAGATTTCATAATAGTAGTTTATCTACACCCATACTTTAAATCCTCTATAAAAGATTCTGAAACAGTTAGCTTATTGCCAACATTAATACATCCAATGTCCTAATAACCATAATATCATCCGAACGGGTGTTATAATGTTGTATGAAATTTCATAATAACACTCCTTTCGCTTTTTCAATCTCTTCCGCGCAAAGGGTTACTCATCAGACAGCCAAATTCTTACCGCTCGATGCGTGGAATCTGTATAAGTTTCAAAAAAAGAACTGTCATTCACGCGCGTTGCATTGCACTACCACAGCGGCGCGGCGGCGCGCCGTAAAAAAAAATTAAAACTTATTCGTTGGAATTCGAATTCCCGCTATTTTTCTTCGCTATTATTTTTGCAAATTGTTTTGTTTACTTACGAAAATGAGCGATTCAAGTTTTGATAACACACCTCCAGACATTTCGAATGCAGCAAAGGACATTTCTAACAAATTACTACCGGAAAAATCTAGAAAACAGTATGAAAAGGCGTACCAAGATTTCATGAATTGGAAAATATCAAATATTCATCATTCTCTGAAAATGTATTATTAGTTTATCATGGGTGTAGATAAAGTCTTGTATGCAACTGTATAATTAGGTATTAAAACACTCATGTGATACTATTATCACAACCCACATTCATGTTTTAATACCCCTCATTATACCACAGTTGCATAAATAACTATTATACAACTGTCATATAAGAAAGGGTATTAAAACGCGATAATAGATTGACCCGAGTGTTTTAATACCTAAGTTATATATATGCAGTTTCATACACTACTTTATCTTCACTCATAGGAAAAATTGAAATTAAACAAAGTAAGTAGGTTACAAGGGCGCCATTTTTTTCACAGTTCGAACTGCGCCTGCGTGTGCCTTTTTTTTTCATATTCAGCCTAAAACCATAGGCTAGTTTAATGAATAAAAAAGATAGCGATACTATAATGAGTTTTATGATATAGTTGGCGGTACTATAATAAGTTTTATTTTTAATTTTATGTATATGCGTTTATAAAGTGCGTAAGTATAGAATCGTCTTTGAATTCGTAATTCGAATTTTTCGATTTGAGTGTAGATAAAAATATTTAAAACGTTATTAAAATGGTATTCATTTTGTAAGTTCACAAGTTAATTAGATTTGATATTAAAGTGATTATAATTGATTATCTGATAATTTATTCAAATAATTCAAAATATTATAAATTCAAATGCACTACTCCCAAAACATTCCCACGTAATTAAGTGAGACAGTCCTTACCTCGAAGTACTTGAGGATATCGCGGAAAGTAGCTCGCTGCACCTTGCGATCACGCTTAGCACGGTACTTGTGCGAATCTCGCGCGAGCTCCGCCAGGCGGGGCAGGAGCGCCGCCACATGCGGGGCTAGCTCCGCGTCCGCACTGGGCTCGTCCGCACACACGCTCTCGTACGCCATGGCTAGAGCCCCGCCGGCCGCCATTCGCACGTCTAGTGACGGCACTTCTAGCAGGTCAGCCAGACGTTGCAGGCTAGGTGGTGTAGTGCGTAGCAGCTGAAGCGCGTGTGGTGGAGCTAGAAGCGCTAGAAGTAGCGCCCATGCGTCTAACGCGGCCGCGTGTAAAGCGCCTTCCTCTAGCGCTGCGCCTGATACTTTTACGCTGCCGTCGCCCTGCAAATTCAAATGGTCAGTACTTTAGTTATTAAATTTTGGTGTATTTTGAGCATGAAATAATGTCTGGGGTGCTTTTGCAGATTATTGATTTCGATTAAACCATAACTTAAGTTTCCTAGCTAAAGTTTTTTAAATATTTTGAGCACTGAAACATAAACCAAAATGTTAACCTAACATGCATATTCTGTTATTTCTGTATAAGTAAAAAAAAAACATTAAAAAACCGATTTTAAAATTATGAATTTTAGATAATAAAATAACTCGTATTTTCATATGAGTATAACTTATGCAATACTTCGTAGATTTTTAATTATCTTTAAAAGACCAAAATATCCCTAGATAGTTTTGAGGTATTTTATATGATTATCACTTATTAGTAATGAACATAAACACGTTTTAAATAAAATAAAATAAACTCCAACTGAACATTTTTTATACAACATTACGAATAACACATTTGAATTGTTAAACATAATTGAACTAAAAATACTTTGCTTCATTATTTACTTCCTGATTTTGATATTCTATCCAAAATAATAATCTTCAAATGTAAATAAGATTGCAGTAATTGCGCTTTATAAACATCAGTCAGTTGTGTAGTCCATACCTTGAGATAGCTGCCGCTGAACACTGACTCATAGACCCGCATGACCTCCAAGATTTCCGTGACGTCATCCTCCATCAAGTAGCACAGTACCGCCAGGGATGAGCAGCACTGCAATGAACAGTCTAGATTAGTATGTCGTTACCTTGCTAAATGGTCTTATATCACTTTTCTAAAACTGTTATGACTCGTAAAAAGACAATTCTAATTACAATTGTTATTGATGGACAAGTCTTACTAAATTTCTTCGTTAATCAATTCCTCGATAATAAATTTATGTAATCTTTTTCACAATAATGATGATTTTGATTTCATATTGACTTTCATTATCTATGATGCAATTTAACTCTTGACCAACTATAATCGTATTTGTTAACAATGTTACATGGAATGCATTCCACAGACGAATAGACAATACTGTAAATAATTTATCGTAGAATGATGTTGAAAGCGACGGAAGTTCTTAAGGTATCTAGATGATCTTATTTAGCACTTTGGAACATGGAAATCAAGTTACATATTTACACAAAATGGCGAAATTTTGATGTTTTTTTTTTTAAATGTATGAATTTAAGGTTGTGATTACCTACCTCAGTGCGTGTGTCTAGCGAAGCAGACTTGTCTGTAACGGTGGCGATGAGCGCAGGACGTACTTCCGCGACGAACTCCTCTGTGCCTTCCTCTCCGATCTGTTGGCACAAACACATAAATTGATTTAAATGCGATACTGGTTAGCACTGTCGACTGTGTCAGTCAAGTTCACCACAACCAAAAAAGATGTTGTAACTACTGAAGCAATAGCAGAATCGATTTTAAGTAACAAATCAATTAGTCTCTCTTAAAATGTCTAAACATGACTCACATCCGATAATTACACATGTTTTAAGGGATGTGTGAAAAGCGTCCCTAACGGCGAGCTCATTCAAGCTCGTTAAAGTGTTTATCTACACCCATGCTATAAATCCTCTATAAAAGATTCTGAAACAGTTAGCTTATTGCCAACATTAATACATCCAATGTCATAATAACCATAATATCATCCGAACGGGTGTTATAATGTTGTATGAAATTTCATAATAACACTCCTTTCGCTTTTTCAATCTCTTCCGCGCAAAGGGTTACTCATCAGAAAGCCAAATTCTTACCGCCCGATGCGTGGAATCTGTATGAGTTTCAAAAAAAGAACTGTCATTCACGCGCGTTGCATTGCACCATCACAGCGGCGGCGGCGCGCCGTAAAAAAAAATTAAAGCTTATTCGTTAGAATTCGAATTCCCGCTATTTTTCTTCGCTATTATTTTTGCAAATTGTTTTGTTTACTTACTATTTTATAGAGGACACATCATGGGTGTAGATAAAGTCTTGTATGCAACTGTATAATTAGGTATTAAAACACTCATGTGATACTATTATCACACTCAGCTTCGCTTCGTGTGATAAACCCACATTCATGTTTTAATACCCCTCATTATACCACAGTTGCATAAATAACTATAGAATCCTTAATTTTGTGGACGTCATCGAGCATACTATTAAGTGGGACGAGGTAATAAAATAACATTCAATATCTTAAAGTCTTAAACCAATTAAGTACTTCAGTTTTCTAGACATTCTCACGGAATGTGATCGTCCCGAATGCAAATCCCGTCCAAGTGTTGACTACAAATAATTATCATCTTAACGTTGTTCTCGGTTCAATCCGAGGTTTCCTCTTCAGAGCCTGGGGTCCGCTTACTTCCTCATCATGCTTTGGTTTATACGGCTTCTATGGGAGCGACTGCCGCCTGACCTCGCAACCCCGAGAGCAAAGCCTGCGCCATAGCTTCGTCCGTTTGGATTCCTAAGATCTTAGTAAGACCATGTTTACTACAAAATATAAGTGAAATCAGGCAAGCATTACCTGCAGAGCTACCAGGGGAGCAACAGCCGCCGCCGCCTTCCTCTCCCCGTCCTTGCCCCTCCGCAGGGCGCGCGAGATGTGGTCGGCGAGCGTGGCGCGGTGGTTGCACAGTACGGTGTCGAAGGCGCGACGCTGGAGTGCCGCTCGCAGGGCCACGAACGCACTGGCGCGGGCCGCATTCGAACGAGCGCTCAGAGCCTCGATAATTTCAAGCACCTTCTCTTCTTGCTTCTCTTGAATTTCGTTTTCTGGAAAGATTCAAATAAATAGGTTGAAGAACTCCATCATCATGACTTTGTGCCAGTTTGCATTCGAGGCTCTGACCTCAGAGTTAACTGACAGGAGTGGAATGCATGGACAGCTAAGAAACCAGTTTCCACCTACTCGCAGAGTACTCTGTACTTACTGCTGATCAGATCGGCCATGCTATTCTGTAAGAACATTTCTTATGGCGAATATGGTCTCACCTCAGATTCAGGTAACACTCTTACTGTAAGAGTGTTTATCTACTAATCAACAGCTCGGCAGAATCCGAGGCGAGTTATCATATTCGCCATAAGAAATTTGATACTCACCGCGGATTCAGCTATCAAAATAGCATAAGCAGAATACCACCATAGTTTATGGGTTCGTACACACAGTCATAAACAAAGCATTTCTTTTTAAAGATTATTAGTACGCAAATTTACTAATATTCCCCCTAATCCCTCCAGCTAAGATAAAATGGTTGTGACGAGTGGGTTAACATCGGTAGTGTAATGGCCAGGATTCTAACCCGGGACCTCTCGACCGTAAAGGCCGACTCCTTAACCACTAAGCTACCGACGCGACTCTCGAGGGTCTGAGATAGAACAGATTCTGAAATTATGCACAGAAAGGCTGTTCCTGTATACACGGTACAAATACGGTCACACCCAGACTTTACCTAAAAGAGGATTTTGAAGTTCATTCGTTGGCCATCATAAACTTGGTATGTACCCGGCATTACATAGCAAAATCAGTCGTTCCTCAAACATAACCTTGATTACGTTAATTTACTGCTCACGAGGTATGCTAATTACTCTCCGAAAATAGTCTCACATAGCGCTTATGAGAAAAAACAAACAGAGCTATATCAGTTTTATTAAAACTTTAATATTAGCATTTCTAGATGCAAATCATCTAATCCAGATCCATAATATTATTAAACTCAAAATCTCTCTGTTGCTCTATTTATGTTCTTTTTAACTTAGTGTTGTTTCCGCCTGCATTCAAGGCTTTCACCTGGGAGCTCTGGGTCCACTCTGGTTTTACCTCCTTTTCATCATGTGGTACGTTTGCCTTTTCGGGAGCGACTGTCCCAATTTTGAGAGTAAAATCGGAGTCTGAGTCGCGTTTGTCAATCAGCAGGTTTATCGGCTTACAGATAAATAAATAAATATTTTAGGATATATTACACAGCGCCATCTAGACCCAAACTAAGCAGAGCTTGTCATATGGGTTCTAGAATGCGGATAAACATACTTATGTGCTTTTTTTAAATAAATACATGGAATACATAGAAACACCCAGACCAATGCAAATATACATTTTTGCAATGAGCGGGAATCGAACCCGCGACCTCTGAATTAGCAGTCCAATTCTCTACCGCTACGCCACAGAGGTCGGCAAGGTTGGCTTGGGCCCCGTATACCCCAAATATGATGATAAAAGTATGATGTATGTACTCCAAGATTTGTTAATGTATCCATATTTAAAGATTTAGATCGGAAAAAGAGAACATCTAGAACGGGACTTGAACCCGCGACCAGTCCCTTACAGGGGGAATGCTCTGACCAGAAGAGCTATCTAGACACGTCCCATCAGATATTCGAAATTCTCCGATATATTATATACGTCTTAAGGCGTATATAATATATCGATCTCAATCTCTTTTTCCGATCTAAATCTTTAGAAAAAGTAAGCATACAAAATGCTTAAAAAAAATTAATTGTATCCATATTTAGTTACAGATGAGCACGTTTAGAAATCTATTTTATGTCTGTACATTGGAGTCTGCTCTGGCTTTACCTCCTTTCCATAATGTGGTATATTTTGACTTTTACCAGATCCGAGTCTCGTTTGTCAATCAGCAGGAGTATCGGCTTTCTATTAGAAAGGTCTTATTCAGACTTAAAATCTGCCGTATGTTTGATAAGTAGAACTGGAGATATAGCCAAAAAACGATAACCGTCCTCCATGCGGGTGAAGCCGTGGGCATCAGCTAATGTAAGTAATTTAAACGAGACATTACATAGAAATACACTTAGGTATAGAACAAGATTAGTCTTAATTACCATATTGTGGTAGATAACCTTGGAAACGCACTCTCGAGACTAAGATCAAAGTCTATGAAACGAATCGATCGGCACGTGATTTCGGCTGGGGATAGCTACACGAAAAGTATCATCGCTGTGTGGAGTTCTATAGTCTATTGTATGTGTTCACTTGTGGATTACGTAAAAAGTTGAATTGTGGCTAGTTAACGCGACTGCTGCGCGTGTCTGGGTGCTGACAAGACCTGGGTTCGATTACAGCGACGAGCAAAACGTTATTATCTGTTTGGAATTTCTCAGTAAGAAGAAGAAAGTCAGAAAAAATGGCCCGCTTGATGCCATTCGGGACATGTAGGATGAAAACATCGGGGAAAGTGTGGGAGTTTGCTACGCCTTGCCACAAATAAAGGCCAAAAATACATAGTTAGTGTCACTCGGGATGACATAAGGATTCTACCGAAACTCCATACATCCTAAAAGTTATGGTGGAAAATATAAATTCCCATACATAAGCACATAAACTCACTCACTCACTCACTCATAACACTGATTTATAGACAGTCTTGTAAAATCTAAGCCCCCTCGGTTTAAGAAAGACTTCAGCACGTGTTTATGGCAAACATGTGTATTAGGTTTTAATTTTGCCTTTATTTTCTTTAGAAAATCCTAAATCCTTTTCTTTAGGATAGCCCCCCACCGGCCGGTGGGGGGCTATCAGAGAGGTTATGTCGAGCTTGAACTGACTAAAACCGGACGCCGTCTCAGGTCTACAGACGCTGGGGTGTAGGGTGGCCCAATAGGCATTTGCCTCGCACCCCGACTAACCCAAAACCGTCACCGGTTTCGAGATGGCTGCCCCTCGGGTTTGGGACAACCCATCTTGCCCGCGGAAAAGGGGGGCTCTCTTACACTCCCTTTCCATAAGTTTGTTTAGCCATCCATCCATCCCTCAGTTTATTTAGTAAAATCTTCCGGAGTTATGTATGGAAGTTGATAACATTAATCACCATGACCATGAAAAGTGTATTTTTGCAAACCGTCTGTTTTAGTAAATATCGAGCAGCTATTTCTTCCGCTTGGAAAATTATTGGATGACGTTATACAAGGCGTTTTTATTGCGGTCTATCCATCACTATCATAGAAGAGTGACTTATGTAGTCTGCACATGCGAAATTATCATTCATTAAGCAACACCTGGTGGATTTATTTTTCAAGGCAAAATATCTGATCATACTGTAACGTATATAAGGTGTCACAAAATTAGGTCTCTGAATTTGGTGAGATGACTTGGTATCGACAAAATATGTATTTGAAACAAAAAAAAATCGGATAAAATAAAAAATAAAAAAATACACCACCAGCGACCAGCGTCACGTGACGCGACGAGCCCGTGACGCACGTGGTAGGCGGTGCAGTCCTCCTCGCGGATGTGTGGGAAATACCTAAATCGCGACCAGAGCGTCACGTGTGCTCGTCACGTCACGTGACGTTGGTCGTGTTTTTTTTTTCTCGTTTTTTTTTTATTTTTAATTTTTTAATTTTACCCGATTTTTTTTTGTTTCAAATACATATTTTGTCGATACCAAGTCATCTCACCAAATTCATAGACCTAATTTTGTGACACTTTATTTATATATTCAATTATATTTTGATTTCCATATAATGGGAACAATGTCGATGTCGACAACTCTGTCAATGCCAAACATGCGATAGAAATTCATGTATTCTAACGTAATATGCCTAGGGCCTGTAGACAAAGTCACATTCTACTAGTGGAATCGCTTCGAAGCGAACCTTCAAATGTTCAATATGTATGGGAGTGACATTATTTGTTACACGTGACATGTGGACGAATGTTGTCTATCCCATACATTTCGGTCTTTTGAAGGTTCGCTTTCGATTTCGCGTTCGACTTTGTCTACAGGCCTAGGAGACTGAATATAAATTTGTCGTTTTTTTACAATACTAGCTGTTGCCGCGGCCCTGCCAATGTAAAAACATTTCTTTTGCGCAATTTTCTTAGATTTTAGTTAGAACTAGTAAGAACCTTATACGTATGTATTACAAAACTTAGAAAAACAGATGGATGAAATCGGTAAACTCATTGTCAAGTTATGGCGAGACCAAGGAAAATAAGGATTAATTTTTATGTTTACAGACATCTACTGCTAAGGTAGCAAGCAAGCTTTCAGTCCGCCTAGTTGGTAAGCGAACACAATCGCATATGACATCACAGAAGGAGACAAACAACAACACGTTTACATTTACATGAACTGTAGCGAATAACTTACTACTATTGTGAATGCGTAATAAAATCAAATCCTACAATGGTCTCCTGATTTGATGACGTCACAGACGCCCACGACCTCGTTTGACGTCACAGAAAATAACTACGTCACAAAAATCATATAGATCTATGTTATGTAAGCCGACTATCCAAGTGGGTTAGTGACATAAATAACGTAACAAGCTCGATAGCGTTCTTACGTAGATAAAGTAGTTTCGTTATAAAATGGCACGTGTAAAGTGATTGTGCGGTCTTTTATGTGTGTGTGTGTGTGTTATACGACTTGGAAAATTTTAGATCTGGCTGCATATCGAAAGCAATATTTAAAGAGATGTTTTGAAACGTGATGTAAATGCACGTGTATTGTTTTATAATGCGTAACTTCAGTATAGTTTAAACTTCAACTTTAATTTTACTGTTGCTATGAAAAAACAGTTTGTTGATCGGTGAACATACATTTATTTATTTATTTATCCACCTACATTGGTATTACAGGTTACAAAACCTAATACAGCAATGTAGAAATAAGAGAAAAACAATCACAAAAAATTAAATAGCATAAACAACCATAACATTCTAAACTAAAGGTGAGTGAGGCAATCCAATGCCACCCTCTCAAATTCCGCCAAAGTCCAGACAAAAATATCCAACCGCTTCGAGACAAGATTTAAAACATGTAAAGCCCAAGTAATTGGAGCAAACTTTTGGATATTAGTGCGAGATGTGGGCACCTTTTTCACGCCGTCTCGGGTCTGCAGACGCCGGGGTGTAAGGTTGCCCATAGAGCATATCCCTCGCACCCCGACTGACCCTGGGCCATCTCCGGTTTCGAGATGGCCCCCTCGGGTTTGGGAACCACGGTGTCCCCGTCTTGCCCCGGTTTGGGGGAGGGGCGCTAGACGCCCCACCGTCCCGGCCTGCTTCTGCTGGGGTGACAGGCGGCCTCACCTGCCACCCCCAGGCCTGCGCTCATGGAGGACGGAGGTCGTTAAGCGACCTCCGGCGCCTGAGTCGCCTGCGACGCGAGATGTGGGCACCTCAAACACCTTCATCCGTGGCAGCTGCCGCAGTCTTGTGTTTGGGACAAGCAGCAAACGTTTCCAATACTTGAGGGTTATTCACTTTTTTTTTATGACTGATATGCTCACGTTTGATCTCTATCTCACCTGGTCGTAAGTGACGATGTGGTCTATGATGGATCACGTTTGCCTAGAAGGAACCTATTCACTCGAGACTTGAACATTCCGAGGTTATAGCTTTCCGGAAACGAAACGTTGTGTCGACGAACCGTTTCGTGGGTATGAGTGACGAAACACTAAAAATACATATTTAGCTAAGGCATAGTAAAGCTGCCTGTATATCCTGAAGAGGTCAGATCTCGAAGAACATAATATTGATGAAATTGAAGATGTATACACTCGAAACCGGAGGGCTTGCATGAAAGGTTTAATGACAGTGGAGGAAGCTTGTGAAGTATGTAAGGACAGAAGCAAATGGCGGGCTATTGTCTCTGCTTACCAAAGAGGGAGAAAGGCGTGTGAGTGCGTGTATATTTTACAGATATAGGCTGGTTATATTGTTCTATTATCAGAATCTAATATGTATATAAGGTGTCACAAAATTAGGTCTCTGAATTTGGTGAGATGACTTGGTCATGACTTGGTGATCGACAAAATATGTATTTCAAACAAAAAAAAATCGGGTAAAAAAAAAAGAATACAAATGAAAAAAAAACACCACCAGCGACCAGTGTCACGTGACGCGACGAGCCCGTGTAGCACGTGGTAGGCGTGCAGTCCTCCTCGCAGTATTCTCCAAGCGGATGTGTGGGAAATACCTAAATCGCGACCAGCGTCACGTGTGCTCGTCACGTCACGTGACGCTGGTCGCTGGTGGTTTTTTTTTTTCATTTTTATTAGTTTTTTTATTTTATTTTTGTTTAAAGTACATATTTTGTCGATACCAAGTTATCTCACCAAATTCAGAGACTTAATTTTGTGACACCTTATATATAGCGTTGGAAGGCGTTACAACTTTCGGTCTGAAGGTTAATATGTTCACCACTTTGTCCCATTAGCCGCCGTTCCACTTAAAGTTCGATTATCGCTGTCATGACATTTATGGTAGTTATTCTGCTAAACGATGGACATCCGTGAGCCTATATGGATTAAATAGAATGTATTTACTGATGTTTATGACTTCATTCTCCATAGTGGTAATATGTTAGTATAAACTTGGGTTAATTAAATTAGTTACTGGCTGAAACCCGCGGCTCCGCCCGCGCGAAGGTCGGTTATCGTTTTTTGGTCATATCTCCGGTTCTACTTAACCAATTGGAGTCAAACATACGGCAGATTTTGAATCTGACCAAGAACTCTCTAATAAAAAAATCGCAACAAAATCCGTTCAGGAGGTTTTGCGTTCACCACGAAAAAACAAGGACTTAAAAAAAAAAATGTGTTCAGAATCGTTAATCTATACATACAAATAAAATTGGAGTGTCTGTTTTTAATATTGAAATAACTACAGGTATATGAATATATATACGATATATACACTAAAATATATTTTTTTACAATTTTTGTCTGTCTGTTCCGGCTAATCTCTGAAATGGCTGGACCGATTATGACGGGACTTTCACTGTCAGATAGGTAATGTTACAAGGCGTAACATAAGGTTAGTAATCTTAGAAAAAAAAGTAAATCTCGATACTATACGACGTATTTCAAAAGGTCGAAATGTTATAATCCAATACAAAGGTATGTATTTTTTTGGTGTGTTTTAGTAAGTAACTTCATGGTACCTTTTTTTTCGTGCAGAAAACCCCTCGGACACCGTCCCCCCCGCCCCGATGTTGGGCTTGAACCGACTAAAACCGCACGCGGTCTCGGGTCTTCAGACGCCGGGGTGTAAGGTTGCCCATAAGGTATTTCCCTTGCACCCCGACTGACCCGAATTACATTTCATGGTGAGCCTATTATCTTATCCGGTTTCTATGGTCGCGTCTGCAGGCTGACCTCCCAACCCCAAGAGGAAAACCTACGCCAGATCCTCGTCCGTCAGTCAGCAGGTGTACCGGCTTGCAAGTGAGGTTGGCTGAGGCCCGAAGGTCTTGGTGGAGGGGCCGCAGACACTAAATAGCCTATTTATTTCAAATTATATCAAAAGTGTTGAGCCGTTACAGCGTGAAGAACGACTAGACAGAGTAGAGACGACAACGACTCGAGTTTTAATTACCTACTTTCATTACCACCTACTTACTTATTTGAATTCATAATTTTTACTTTTGGTTTGTAACTTTTTTAGATTTTTAAGGTGGGTTCTTTTTATGTTACTAGAGTTACTGAATGTAAGTGTTTTAAATAACAATATGTGAAGCTAGTGAACTGTGTTAGTTTGCCACCATTTAAATTATTTTTTTTTGGTTTTTTTACTTGTGAAAACCCCCACGGGCATCACCCCACCGGTGCCAGCGATGAGGTGGGTATGTCGGAATCGCACCGACTAAAATCACATGGTGTCCTTCCTAAGCGTCCATTGGCGGGCACCCCGGGTAGGCCCGCGAAAGGATAACCAAGTAAACCTAGTCTGGAGTTAATTACAGTCGCCATCAAAAGTTGCTGAAAATTATTCAAGTTACTAACGATCATTACATTGAAATAAATCAATAAACAATTATTTTTGAAATTAGAAGATAAAATTAACTTTTTTAATTTTTTGTTTACTAGCCGTGCCTCGTGGTTGCACCAAAAAAGGAGCCATTTCAGTAAGTGCCAGGCTCAAGAACCAGGCGCTGGTTTTTGGGATTTTCTTTAGAAAAGCCCTATTGCTATCGAGTTGTCGTCGTTGCCAATTTTCTGTCACGGTTTTGGGTATGAAGGAGATGAGCTATCGAGTTGCTGTTTTCGGTAATAGATTCGTGCTGGGGTGAACCATTGCAAGATAAAAAAAAAACGCAAAAAATCGCAAAATCGAAAATCCCTTGTATTCGGCTGAGCTCGTCTCAGGAATTCAACTTGTTGATTTAGTGTTAGTGCTAATGTGGTTGGTAAATTCGAATGTGTCAAGCTAATACCGCTGGCAACTGTACATTACACTTCAGTACTCATATTCTGTCCACAATATCACGATATTTTGTGTGTTGGTATTTGTTCAGTAAATTCTATTTAAAAAAGTCTTAAATTGTTATATAGAAATTACTTTTGGGTTCCTAGTGACGGTGCAGTTTTGTTTTGAATTCATTCACCGCCATCTGCAGATACCTGCTCTAGCATAATGAATTGTATTCCTCGAGCCTATTGCGGTCAACTTTTTTTTTAGAGAATATTTATAGTTTGTTAAGTTTCTTCCGCATGAAGTGTAGTTTTTTGTCAAACTTTTACAGACATCTGCAGGTACCAATGCAATTTTTTTTTGTATTCCTTGGACCAGTTTGGGTCAATTTACAATACAGATAATTCTTTGGTTTGTTCGTATACACAGATCATATGGACAAATGCTATTTTTTGTTTAAGAAATGGACGTGTTCCTTTTAAGGGATGTTTTAGGTTGGTCGTCGGATTTTTCTATAAATCATTTTATGGGCAGCCGTTGTCAGTTCTTCTTAATAATTATATGCACCAATCAATCTCAAAAATATTAAATGTAAATTTAACTTATAAGCTGGCAAAACTCACCAACTGGGGAAAAAAAATTGCAAAGGAATCAAAAGGAAAGCAAAATTCTAAATCCACTTCGTGAAAAAAGGGTACTTTCGTGGATTTGGGAATACTCATGACGAATACATACACCTTGCAGATTTGAAGAACCCTTTTTGAAGTTCTCTTCAATCACTTCTCCGACTTCGTTTTAACCAACGTTGGCCTATCTATTTTCTATGCAAGATTTAAATTATATTTCCAATAGCTGATGCATGGGGCTCCGCACGCGCAGAAGTCTGTTATCGTTTTTTGATTATATCTCTGGTTCTACGTAACCAATTGCAATCAAACATACAGCATTTTAAGTCTGACAAAGACCTTACTAATAAAAATCCGTTCAGTAAGTTTTGCGTCCATCGCGAACAAACAGACATGAATTCCAAAAAAATATATTTTTGTGTTCAGAATCGTTCATTTACCTTAATATAGCCCGTGGAACTGGGGAAAAAATTAAACAAGAATACAAAGGAAAGCAAAACACAAAAACTTTTGATGCTGGTATTTCGTGCATGGCTCCACTGCTTTAAAAAGTGTTCAGTTTTAACTGTCATAAAGGGTAGGCATGGCATTCTTAGCTAACTTGTGAAATAACCCTTAAACAAACATTTCTCTGAACATGTGTGGCCTACAAAAGTTCCAAGGCGACCATCTAAACCTTGACCGCTCACTGAACAGATGCCAGCTCCGCCAATGCGGAATGTAGGTACCTCAAGGTTTGTGTATAAAGCCTTGGAAGAAAAAATTAAGCTCTAGCTGAATAATAATAATAATAATAAATAAGCCTTTTATTATTTCTCATTTTTACATGCAATTACATTTCAATACTTACAGATTTTTCTAATCAGTTTTTACATGCAAATAAAATAATATATTTATCAATTTGGTAAGTAACAATGTATTATTTTTTAATATTTAAATTAGTTAATTTTAATTGATTCATTAATTTATCATTTCAATAATTGTTACTTTCATGTTTAATTTTGCAAATGAGAACCCCTCTGTAGGGTAAAGGCCTCCTCCATTTCTTGCCATTGCTTTCTGTCTCTCGCTTTTGTTTGCCAGTCGTCTCCTGCTATGTCTTTTATGTCATCGACACATCTTCTTCACACACAAGCTCAAGCTGAATATGATGTTTAGCACATTGATTAAACAGTCACCTCGCTTAATGCGACTACATGCGAGTGTTTGAGTTCAGTCCCCATATTGGATAAATATTGATGACTAGCTAATGCCCGCGGCTCCGCCCGCGCGGAGGTTGGTTATGATTTTCTGGTCATATCTCCGGTTCTAATTAACCAATTGCAATCAAACTTACGGCAGATTTTAAGTCTGACCCAGACCTTTATAAAAGAAAAAATCCGTTCCCGCAGGGGGAACGCACAGGTAGATTTCGTGAAGCAATTATTATTATTTTTTAACATGTTTAATTTTTTTTTCTCGAAAACGGTAACTTTTAGCGAAAAACTTTTCAGACATTTATTTTAGACTTAAAAATGGCCTATCGATTAAAAATGTTTCCGACTTCAAGAATGTTCACCGGTTAGAAGATATGATTTTTTTCCCGAAAAATTTTGGTTTTTCCCCCCTCCACTTTTAGTTAAAGTTTTAATCTTATAGGTTTATAATTAAAAGTTGTTGGTATTCATGTATACTATGGGATAAAATTAGAACGGTGAATATCTTTCATGGAACGTGAAATTTTGAGGAAAACTGATTTCACAAAAAGTGAGGCCCTACCGTCCCCTTAGGCCGGATTCCACCCGTTCACGAACTTAAACTAAGTTTACACCCAAGCAATTTTTGACCGCAGTTTGAAAGCGATCGGGGCAAAAATGCGACCGTGAGAGTGGTCATTTCGGACTCAGGGGGTCATAACTAGAAATCCTATGAAGAATTTTTTTTAAATTCGACAGTAGTCAAGAAACCAATAGGTAGATCGATTTCATCGAAATCTACCTAAAATCCGCATCAAAATCCGTTCAGTAGTTTTTGCGTCCATCGCGAACAAACAGAAAAGAATTCCAATAAAATAGTTTCATGTTCAGAATCGTTCGTCTAACATAGCCCTAGTATTTTTTTAAATATCTCCAATGAGAAGATACAACTAATTTACAATTTTATAATACTATAGAAGTTTACAGGATAGTCGTTAAGATTCTGGGTGTAATTTGCTGCCATTCTTCGCAAGTCATAAGCGCAGTAGAAAAAGATAAACCTTTTCCATCTTTCTGCTTTTCTCCAAAAGTCTATCGGTTAATATTATTGATACACTAGGTGTCGCCCGTGGCTTCACCCGCGTCGAATTCTGATCCCGTTCCCGCAACCCATGGGAACCTATTCCCGGGATAAAAAGTAGCCTATGTGTTATTCCGGACTGTAATCTATCTAAATTTCAGCCAGATCCGTTCAGCCGTTTTTGCGTGAAAAAGCAACAAACATACATACACTCACAAACTTTCGCGTTTATAATATTAGTATGAAGTATGATTAGCCGCAACTACCTAGTTAATGCGACTACTGAGGTTTCTTCTTTTAATTCCTTGGAGACCAATTGTTCCATATTTTATTGACATGAGTCGCCATTAGTGTCATTTCTCATTTTTAGAAAGAATTATCATAATTAGTAACGTGAACATTAGCTAAAAGTGGATGTTAATATGTTATGTAACCAACACTGTGGTTTATATCCTATTAAATGATACCTACTATTCGAGGCTTAAACTGGCCGCCATATTGAATTCCCATTAAAATGCAATTAAGGGCGAAAACACAATTATCAGGATCGATAGGCATTTTTTACAGAAATACATTTACAGAAAATTAACCCTTAGCACTGTGGCTTTAAGGTTTAAAATTGGATTTTATTGGATTATTTTATACATCATAGAAACTTATTACCGGCATAAAAAGTTTTCTATGCCCTTGAGTAGATCATGGTCTAACTGCGTACCAAATTCATCGAGATGTTTTTACATGATTAAGTAACAAAATTACAATCTTTCACATTTACACAGCCATTATACACTGTGCATTGATTCGGGTTTCCTATTATTGTATTCAAAATGCGTACTGCAGCAATAGACTTCGCTGTTGAAGAATGCTTATTTAAGCGAACAGAGTGCCTAGTGCGAGTTTTGTTTTTCGTCTCACAAAAACGTATACGTGAAGATTATTTTGTATGGGAATTTAAACAGTGCTAGTTCTCGCGTTTGTCGCTAGATTACTCTGTATCGATTGTATCGTATTCTATTATTTATTATCTAGGTTGCACTGTTTAAATTCCCATACAAAATAATCTTCACGTATACGCACGTTTTTGTGAGACGAATTAAACAAAACTCGCACTACTAGGCACTCAGATGCTTACACATTAGAATAGATGCTACCGTATGCGATTTCATCTTATGTTAGGTATTTGCAACTCGCTTAACGACCTCCGTCCTCCGTGAGCGCAGGCCTGGGGGTGGCAGGTGAGGCCGCCTGTCACCCCAGCAGAAGCTGGCCGGGACGGTGGGGCGACTAGCGCCCCTCCCTCAAACCGGGACAAGACGGGGACACCGTGGTTCCCAAACCCGAGGGTGCCATCTCTAAACCGAAGATGACCCGGGGTCAGTCGGGGTGCGAGGGATATGCTCTATGGGCAACCTTACACCCCGGGGTCTGCAGACCCGAGACGGCGTGCGGTATTAGTCGGTTCAAGCCCGACATAACCGCCCCCGCTGGCCGGCGGGGGGGTATCCGAGGGAATTTCCGCACGAAAAAAAAAACATTGCAACGAAGGGCCAAATAACGAATGTAGAAGATACAAGTTTCAAACTTATAAAGTATGGCGTAACTATGGAATTCTCAATCAAGTTTTAGCGAAGTGTTGCCCGTCTTATACAATATTTTTTACATGTCTGATAATAGTGATAATAGATGCAAATTACCGATAAAATATTTAAAGTATAATAAAGCAAGATTCACATGATTACATGGACTTTTGTCTGCCAAACTAGGCCGAAACCTGTATCTTGGGAGTTGGGACACAATATAATAAATTATTTAAGTAACTTAATTTATATTTTTTCAAGGTTTTCAAGGTCGAATACTATATAATATATAGTAATTATTTAGTATTTAAAACTAGAAGAGCTATAGAGAAATAAGCCAATGGAAAAAAGAAAAATTAAAATTGAAGTTGTCTATTAAAAATTAAAATCAATAATTAATAGAAAATGTGCATATGTGTGTGCGCGTGCGACGCCTGTGTGAGGGTGTGTAAGTGTGCAACTATACCTCTTGTGCGGACGGAAAATAATAAGTCTTTACCTATATGAAATTGCTGATTTTTTTTTACAAATTCATGAGTTCGTTATTCCTGTAATTTAATAGCTATTTACATTATTTATATTTTGTATGAAAGTTGAATTCAAGATTTTACAACTCTGTATTAGATTTTGTTTTTATTGGCCGCTTGATAAATTAATTCGATCTTCAAAAACAGTACTTCCTAAATGCTATCCATTTTGATGATAAATTTCGTATTAACTTAACAGCTGTCACTTTTCAAAAATGTAATAAAAGTTGATGTTTGTTAGCTTAATGTTGTCTCATTCATACACAAAAAAAAACCATAAAATTTGGATTTACATTCCTAAAAAAAAATGCAAAAATGTTAGTACTGAAAATTGGGTTTCCTCCAATTTCTTCAAGAAAAACGGCAATTTCATATGTAACGACCTTTTTTTTTTTTTATCGTGCGGAAATCCCTTCGGAAACCCCACCGCCGGCCAGCGGGGGTGGTTATGTCGGGCTTGCACCGACTAAAACCGCACGCCGTCTCGGGTCTTCAGACGCCGGGGTGTAAGGTTACCCATAGAGCATATACCTCGCACCCCGGCTGACCCTGGGCCATCTCACCACTAACAGCATCGCTCATCCTGTCTCCTCTGAAAGCAGAGGAGTACGGAGAGCGACGTGTTCCCGCCACGTTGGGTATTGCCCGACGATCAATGCCAACCCTATATGAAGGGGTGAAGGGGAAGCCATTGACCGCCGCCCAGGGTGTACCGGCCGCTCCGATTCCGTTCCCCCCGGACTGCAGCGGGATCGGAATCGGAGCGACACTCGAGGAGGTTACCCAACACACCCCTCATATGTAACGACCTAATATTTGTGAGTGAGGTGACTTGATGACTCAAAGCAAACTATGTATTCGCTATAATCAAATTGGGTTCACGTCGGTATTTACTGGATAGGTTTCAAATTTTTGCCGTAGTCCAAGCCAAAAAACAATTTAAATGAAAATTATTTATTTTCAAAAATCACTGCACCGCAGTGGGCCTAAAGAAACAAAGTGTTTGACCGAAACTCTGATAACTCGCGCCCGCAGGGTTCCGTCGCATTATGAGCCCCTCTTAATATATTTTATTATAATTATTCATTTTTGAAGTGCATTAACAACTAAATATTCTGTGAATATTCCAAACGTCTACCTGTTGCCGTAATTCAAATCGAGCAATGAACGGCAAAAATATTACGTTTGTTGTTGGAAGCCCCCCTTAAATATTTTTTTTTCTGTAATAGAGGCAACAGAAATACATCTGTGAAGATTTCAACTGCCTAGCTATCACGGTTCATGAAATACAGCCCGGTGACAGTCGGACGGACGGACAGCGGGGTCTTAGTACTCGTAATAGGGTCCCATTTTACCCCGGGTACGGAACCCTCAAAATAAATACCTAGGTAATAATTGCCTTCCTAATTAGCAGAGGACACTATATTGACAATAGTTCTTATCGGTCAATGTGCATGAATGTGTCAGAAAGACAATACATATTATTTACCCCATTTTTTTCCCATTTACATTTACATGACATCATTTAAGAAACAATTATTTGACATAAATATTATTAAACAAAATGTATTACAATATTAATGATTTTTTGGACGATACAATAACAGATAACAATATTTCTTTGTGTAGGTAAGTAATTTTAACATATTATGACATGAATTATAACTTTGCACTCCGTATGTGGCAGAATATGTGGGAAAAAAAAGACTGTAACATCTATTGTACCATATTCTGGCAAATAAATCATTTAATTTGATAATAATATGTTATGTTCCTAAACAAATAGTTAAGACTGTCCGTGGCCTCCAACAAGGCAATGCAGCGAAATATCAGCTAAACCTTTATTATCAACAGCATATTATCATGAGGCAAAGTCATCCCCTTTCAATATAGCTTGATCTCTGTGACAGTTATCAGTGTTATCACTAGTGCTGTGACGCTTAAGATACGACGTAAACTTTATTTATTAAAAAGTGATTTTAGATTTTAATTTACTATTTTATGAATAAAACTGTTTATTTTATTACCAATAATGAGGCTACAGTATTATTATTTACATACATACATATAGTCACGCCTCTTTCCCATTATTTACTCTGAGAAAGAAATATTATAAGTGGTTTTTTAATACTAAATAACCTCAATTTATGTATTTCATAACCAAACTGTATGTTGGAATTGTAAAAAAAAATATTTAAATTTTTATACGGGGACTGTATTAATTTTTTTGTTTTTATAAATAATTTAATAAGGATTGGTTATCGATTTACGTTTAGTGATTGTAACATCTCATCTTTTTCTCAGTGCAGTATGACCTTGTACGTGCGTAAGCGACCATTTTGTAAAACGAAGGTATTTTAGAAGTTACGAAGTATATTTTAGTTATGAATTTTTATAGCTTATAATATATTACACTTCAATTATGGTAAAACTGACACGTAAAGAATGGAAAGAGAAGAGGTCTCTGAATTTGGTGAGATGACTTGGTATCGACAAAATATGTATTTGAAACAAAAAAAATATTCGAAAAATTAAAATATGAAAAATAGAAAAAAAACACCGTGTGTGTGTGGTGGTGTTTTTTTATTATTATTTCTTTTTCATTTTCAAAACCTTAGACTAGTATAATGAATAAAAAAAGATAGCGGTGCTATGAGTTTTATGATACAGTGGCGGTACTATAATAAGTTTTCTTTTTAATTTTATGTATATGCGTTTATAAAGTGCGTATGTATAGAATCGTCTTTGAATTCGTAATTCGAAGAAGAGAAGGTGCTACAAAATAAAATTGTAAACATGACGCTTATTCAAAGTTACTTAATCGGTTTCGTAGCCATCTGTCACAGTGATTAAGCTAGGACTTATAGAGTGTATAATATCATACCAAAGTGGGTGAAAATCCTAAAGCCAACACGAGATACCTTTTTTATCGTGCGGAAATCCCTTCGGATACCCCCCCGCCGGCCAGCGGGGGCGGTTAAAAACTTCAGAAGTAAACATAAAACATTGACGCTTGACAAAGAATAACATTTTGAGCACGTGCCAATAGTCATAACTAAAATGTTCGCTCCACCTGCAGTATATTTTAGCAGCAGCTTTACGTTTTGGCAAATTGCTTTGTTCCTACTCGGCACAAGTATTCTTTCTGTGCTTTGAGTATGAAATTTTATTATGATACCTACAAATCTCACCCAAGTGAGAACCACCATTTTAACATTGATCATTGTTGGCCTGTATGATGAGGGTATTCATTCTTCAGACTTCAGCTTACAATCAGGCGAGGGTATAGTATAATTTATTGATCTGATTAAATGTGTGATGAATTTGATTTTCCACAAGCCTGACATAACCGCCCCCGCTGGCCGGCGGGGGTACGAAGGGAATTCCGCACGCAAGAAAAAAGAAAAAAGGTATATACAATTAGTTACAAGTTATTTTACAGCAGAAAAGATCTCCTGTACTAGTTAAAAAAACTTTATCATAGGATACAACAGGGTCTCTCGTCCAGGGAGGGTGTTAAGTCATATTGATGTGCCCTATATAAAATTCATTCATTTCGCCAATTTTTCAGTTTCACGAAATGGGGGCGACCCTATTGACGTAATTTTTTTCATAAGGCTGTATGATCACTTATGATTTAGTCGGCATCTACTCACGAACAAGGAAATAAGTATAAACCTTGACATACACCTTGTCCTTCATGTGTAAAGATGTATAGTCATTTCTTTGGCGGTGTGTACTACACCTATGGCACAAGAAGGGACGGTCCTTGTAGGTATTCTATGATTTATATGATCAAAAATCGCTTGTACAGGCTTCGGAGCAACGAAGTAGTTTATGCAAGTTACTGGTATTTATGCTGAACGTATCCTTGTTTCGCAGTTATCATAATATTCAAAACAAGTTTTTGTTACTGAGAGACGTGAACTAGCCTGTATCAACAAAATGTATAATATCAAGGCCAGCTACTATGCTGATCAGCTGTGGGTGCTTGGCATGCGATTTTTAATACATTTTTACTTCAGTATAATCTGTATATCCTCTAAGGTGGCCGTACTGCCACTATGATTTAGATACGTCAACTGGGTCGCGGACCAAGTTCGAGTGGACCCAGCTGACTGAAGAGCTACACTTGACTGCCGTCTGGCCTCTTAACCCCGAGAGAAAAGACTGCGCCAGGGCCTCGTCAGCTGGTGTACCGACTTGCAGGTGAGGCTGACTTGACCTCGAACACGTAAACTACACTGTCTACCCTTGTAATGCAGCCCGCCTGCCTACTGTGAATCGGTGTTCGAGGAAAGTTTTAATTGCCTCGAATTCGAACCTAATGATGAATGAATTTAATCAAAAGCAAATTAGAGGATTTGCTGGTGGATCTTGTGCCAAGTATATATTGAGTAACCTTGAAGATAAAGTCCTAACTAATTATAATGCAGATAAGTTTTTTAGTTGTTTTAGTAGCCTAGTGGTATGGGTAATGGACTGCTGAGACGAGGTCTCGGGTTCGATCCCAGGTTTTACCATGGCACACCACCAATGACTTTTCGATGCTTTTCGAAGTTATGTGTGTATTTATCGCAGGTTTATAAGTGCCTGGTTAATGGCAATTGGCTCGCCACCTATTACATTGGGACGTAAACATAAAACTGGCGAAATGTGGGTGCTAGCACCTCTGCCTACCCCTTCGGGGATAAAGGCGTGAGTTTATGAGTTTATGTATGTAAAATACTAAAAACATGATTCAAGAAATTAGCTCCCAGTCTAAAAATAAATAAATTCATAGTAGCAGCACAAAAATAAATAAAGTGTCCTAGTCCCAGTACAAATTTAAATAAAATGAAAGTCCAAATACAAATTTATTGTCAGTCCAAAACAAAAAGTTCCAATACAAAACAAAGACCCAATACAAAAAAAAGGTCCAGTTACAAAACGAAATGAATAATAAGTCCACATTATAAATATTCTGCAGGTCCAGAAACAAATAAATTGAAAGTCCCCGTGCCAAAAATAAATAAAATCAGTCACGGTAGTATTTTAAACAGTGGCACAATATTTACCGCGGCCGGCAATTTTTTTCTAAGGACGGGTTTCGAACGGGTTTGAGTTCTGCACGAAGTGATAATTCAGTCTGCAGAACGTTATACATTAACTTGACATACCTGCGTCATCGTGGTTGCTCTTGAGGTCTGACTGCCCTGAAATTTCAGAGCAGTTGTCCATGTTCGTATCAATGACAACATCTTCGTCCGACGAGTACTGCACCTCTGTTCTTCTGTGCTCTGCAACAAGAGATAAATTCTGTTAGAAGCTGAAATGTGGATCCATTCCTGGGGCTGGCGAGTCCAGGGTTGGGTGACAAATTCTTAATTTGGACATGCCCGGTTGATAGTATTAAAAGCTCGCCTCTTGTTGGCACTAGAAATATTGACGAATTACGAGCTATGATTATTCTTTGGATATATAAGATGTCACCAAATTAGGTCTCTGAATTTGGCGAGATGACTTGGTATCGACAAAATATGTATTTGAAACAAAAAAACAATTTCAGGTAAAATAAAAAAATTAAAATATTAAAAATATTAAAAAAAAACACCGGTGGTGTTTTTTTTTTATTATTTCTTTATCATTTTCAAAACCTTAGACTAGTATAATGAATAAAAAAAGATAGCGGTGCTATAATGAGTTTTATGATACAGTTGGCGGTACTATAATAAGTTTTATCTACACCCATGCTTTAAATCCTCTATAAAAGATTCTGAAACAGTTAGCTTATTGCCAACATTAATACATCCAATGTCCTAATAACCATAATATCATCCGAACGGGTGTTATAATGTTGTATGAAATTTCATAATAACACTCCTTTCGCTTTTTCAATCTCTTCCGCGCAAAGGGTTACTCATCAGACAGCCAAATTCTTACCGCTCGATGCGTGGAATCTGTATGAGTTTCAAAAAAAGAACTGTCATTCACGCGCGTTGCATTGCACTACCACAGCGGCGGCGATTCAAGTTTTGATAACACACCTCCAGACATTTCGAATGCAGCAAAGGACATTTCTAACAAATTACTACCTAAAAAATCTAGAAAACAGTATGAAAAGGCCTACCAAGATTTCATGAATTGGAAAATATCAAAGGGCAGTACATAATTCTCTGAAGATGTATTATTAGTTTATCATGTGTGTAGATAAAGTCTTGTATGCAACTGTATAATTAGGTATTAAAACACTCATGTGATACTATTATAAACCCACATTCATGTTTTAATACCCCTCATTATACCACAGTTGCATAAATAACTATTATTTTTATTTTATGTATATGCGTTTATAAGGTGCGTATAGAGTCGTCTTTGAATTCGTAATTCGAATTTTTCGATTTGAGTGTAGATAAAATTATTTTCGTTTCAGTATAAGTGATTTTTTTAATAAAAGCTTGGTTTTATTTTATTTCATGTCATACGAGGTTAATCCCCAATGGATCACTCTATTTCATACTTGAGAGCAACTACAGACAAACAATGGTGCTTTCAGTCCTATTGTGATACGGGTAGTTCTCTTTCGCTTACATAGTAGGGATATTTCTATTGTATGACTTGTCATAATACATTACATATCTTTACGACGATCGCAAGAGACCGGACGGTAGGTCATGGAAAATGGGTAGGACTCTTATTTGGGACGCAAAATGCCTCGACACCATTGCTCCGACCCATATAGCCAGCATGGCTGGCTGTACCGGTGCTGCGGCTGCTTCTGCGGAGACACTCAAACGACGCAAATACTCGAATCTAATTGGAGATTATGAATTTGTGCAGTGTGGAGTCGAAACGTTAGGGGCTTTAGGGTCCGAGTGCTCGTAATCTCTTCAGGGAGATTGCGACACATATGATCGATGCTTGTCATGACCAGAAGTCTGGCTTCTTTTTAGCACAAAGAATAAGTATTACCAGAAGCCCAGAAGACTGTCAGCATTTCCACGTTGGCAATACTGCCAGTCTTCTGGGTACGTTAACACACGAGGCATGCGATGCGGAGGCATTCCACGACGCCTTTTGGGTTTAGGTTTCTTTTAATTATTTATTGTAGGTTTATTTTAGTTATTTATAAAAGGTAATTTCTAAATTCAATAATAAGTAGATAAATATGTAAAAATATTTAAAAGTTAAATCTCTTTTATTTAGATTTAGATCGGAAAAAGAGAACATCTAGGACGGGACTTGAACCCGCGACCAGTCCCTTACAGGGGGAATGCTCTGACCAACTGAGCTACCTAGTAGCGGTATATGGCTCCAGCGTCGCCTTAACGCATATAATATATCGTAGAATTTCGAATATCTGGGATGTGTCTAGGTAGAACAGTTAGCATACTAATTGCTTAAAAGTTTCATTGAATTAAATCTCTTTTCTACATAAGTAGAGTAAAATTGTATATTGGGTGTATAAAAGCCCATCAGAGCTTCGGGGCCGAAGCCAACCTCACCTGCAAGTTGGTACACCTGTTAATTAACGGATGAGACACTAGATCTCTCTGGGTTAGGAGATATTTGAAATTTTAATTAAGTTTGTCAGGGCGCTCGTGTCTGACTTGTAACCGAGTAGGTTAGCCATTAGCATATTTAAGTTTAAACAATACTTGGGGTGCCAGGCAACGCACACTTGGGGAGGACATCGTGCGGTTTTAGTCGATACACGACATAACCACCCCCGCTGGCCGGCGGGGGGGTATCCGAAGGGATTTCCGCGCGTAAAAAAAAGCCAGACCAATCTAAGGATTGGTGACCATTTTTTTTTTTTATACTACTTAGGTGGCAGACAAGCACACGGCCCACCTGATGGGGAGCGGTTACCTTGGCCTATGGACGTGTGCAACACCAGTGGTGTCACACTCGCGCTGCCGACCCTGTAAAGGAAAGGGGATGGGAAAGGAGTTTGCGAGGGGATAGGAAAGGAGTTTGGGCTCCGGCACTCTCACTCACCAAACGGAACGCAACAGTTCAAATACTGTTACTTGGCTTCGATATTCTGTGAGAGGGTGGTGCTTCCCCGGTCGAGTCGGCCCATTCATGCAACGGCCAAAATGAATGTTGCTTGACTCTACCACTCTTAACACAAATGCAGATATACACAAACAAGATCAGTGCATAGTAACGCAAGAATATCAGGTCGCGAAGTGAAAGGGGCTTTACATATATCTCTACTCTACATTAATTTATGCGCACGCTGGCTACAGCATCAATGACAAACCGCATTTGTTGCCTTGTGAGTGGCGCTAACGTTATAATTTAATACCATAGCAGATATCACTCTCAGACTTGTATACATTTTGAACCATTATTCCATATTAAAAGAAGTCGTAGTTACTTACTAAATTATTTTGAAATATTAGTTGAAAGTAAATACTAAACTATAAACAGCCAGTATCAACAAACACAGTTGTGTGCCAGTAGGTTACACCGTTCAAATTTCATCAGCTATCATTTACGTTATGTAATGGTCGACCTTTGCCTATCTTCATCAAGTGAGGGAGGAATGCATAATAGACATTCACACGATATTCTAAAGGTGGGTACTGTGGTGTCTGAACCTCATTTCACACCACGATGCGGTTACCTGGCCATTATGTGTCAGAGTTTAAAAATAAATACTTTGTATTTCAAATTAGCGTAGGGAAGAAAAACAATTGCTCCGTGGAGCTGTTTTCGGCTGGGCGGCTGACAGCGGGCGACTAGACGCGCCGCCCGGGTCCGCCGGCCGAAGAGAAGATAATAGTGCAATAAATATTTAGGCTCAGTCCTTGAGCGGAGTTCGCGATTCCCTAGTTCGAAGTAATATAAAAGCATACGCGTAAAAAACCTCCCTAAACCCGATTTAGGAAGCTTTGATGATATAATAAATGCCCATTTAAACTTCTTCCTCAGTGTTTGTCTTATTTTTCTACACGAGGTATTGTGGCGTCCATGCCCCGGACGCTACAGTACCGACTAGCGTTACACAGCGTATTGTAACATGTTACAAAGTGAGCGATAGGGGCAGTAGGGTCGGGGCTGCACACGCTGGCGGACTGCCCGGCGTGGGAGGCGCCGAGGCGTGAACTCGTGGCAGCCATCGGGGTGACAGTCCTCTCGTTCGGCAGCTTGATTGCGGCAATGGTGCGGAGCGCGAACGCGTGGGCCGCCGCCACCTACTTCTGCGAGCATGTAATGCTCGCGAAGGAGATGGCGGAGCGCGCCCAGGAGAGGTTTAGAACTCTACCGGCCCGACGAGCCCGCAACATGCTAGCCACGCGTCGCAGGCGACTCAGGCGCCGGAGGTCGCTTAACGACCTCCGTCCTCCATGAGCACAGGCCTGGGGGTGGCAGGTGAGGCCGCCTGTCACCCCAGTAGGCCGGGAAGGCGGTGGGGCGACAAGGGCCCCTCCCCCAAACCGGGGCAAGACGGGGACATCGTGGTTCCCAAACCCGAGGGGGCCATCTCGAAACCTGAGATGGCCCAGGGTCAGTCGGGGTGCGAGGGATATGCTCTTATGGGCAACCTTACACCCCGGCGTCTGTAGACCCGAGACGGCGTGCGGTTTTAGTCGGTTCAAGCCCGACATAACCGCCCCCGCTGGCCGGCGGAGAAGGGGTATCCGAAGGGATTTCCGCACGAAAAAAAAAGCAGGGCAGTAGGGTGTATTTGAACCCAAGCCGACCTCACCTATAAGCTGGTACATCTGCTGATTAACGGACAAGCTTCTGGTGCTTCCCTTTACGGGTTAGAAGGTCAGCCGGCAGTCGCGACCGCAAAAGTCAAGAGAAGCCGAATCAAAAGAAAGTGTGGCAGAGCGGACCCCGGAATCAAAGTAAAAGCTTTGGATGCAACTGGGTCTCGCTGTGATCATGATGACTGAGAAAGTATTCTAGCAATCAGTACGGGAAACGAGCTAGCAACGAGCCGCATTTATCCTATGTTATGGGACTGCTACGTGCAAATATTTGCAGGTAACTTTTAAACTTACTTTTTGTAAGTTTAAAAGTAAGTGAGTCTCCCCGTGACCAAACAGTTATTATCGCGATTTATTTAATGTTATTTTATTATTTACATTGATGAATAAAATAGTGTTATTTCAATACTTTTTGTAAATCCGAATTCTTTACTTTTCATTCATTACTTTTTGAAAATCGGAATTATTCGAATTCTGTTGGGACTTTCCTAAGATCTGCATAGCGTTTAGAAGCATGTAGCTTAACCTATGTTTTTCTACACTTGTGTTTTTGGTTAGCAACACGAGAATGTCCTAGCCTCTTTATGTTAGAGATCCTCCCAGCTGCATCGATGGCTTTCACGTGGGATCCCTGGGTGAAGAATAGCCTAGCTTAGCACTACAGTAGGTACTATACGAAAAGATCAATAAATGAAACATAGGCAATTAGATTAATGCAAGAAGGTTATCAAATGATATTGATAAGTTTGATTTGATTAATGACTTTTGTAATTAACTGTCATTAGTTTTATTACTCACAAGAATTTGAATATGCATGTTAATTATAGCATTTATCAAACTAGTGTTAAATGACATTGAAAACTCCTGTATTATTTCATCCAATAAGACTGATTGCGTGTAGCACAGTGGGCAACAAAGTATCTTCACACACCATAATTTACAACAGCACATCGAAATTTGTGTTCATTTGCATGTAATTAGTAAAATAAGACATGCTCTGCTAATAAAATTGTGTTGTAGGATGTTATAATAACCATGTTTCAAGGAAATAATTATTCTTATTCTAAATACCTATTAGGTATTAAGACGCACAGGCCTGGGGGTGGTAGGGCCCGCTGCAATAGAGGGCACGCCGCAACAGCGACGGTAAGGCCCATCATGGAGGATTGGCTAGAGAGGCGACACGGAAGCCTCTTGTACCGACTGACGCAGGTGATCTCCGGCAAGGGGAGCTTCGGGGACCACCTGCATCGGATCAGGAAGGAGCCAACGCCTGAGTGCCATCTCGAAACCGGAGATGGCCCAGGGTCAGTCGGGGTGCGAGAGTATGCTCTATGGGCAACCTTACAACCCGGCGTGTTAAGACCCGAGACGGCGTGCGTTTTTAGTCGGTTCAAGCCCGACACCTGGGGGGTGGCTGGTGATGCCGCCTGTCACCCCAGCAGAAGCAAGCCGGGGCGGCAGGGCGACAAGTCCCCCCCTTTCCGGGGCAATATGGAGACACCGTGGTTCCCAAACCAGAGGGCGCCATCTCGAAACCGGAGATGGCCTTGGGTCAGTCGGGATATCCCCACGAAAAAAAAATGTATTGAGACGCAAATTAATAATGCAGAAGTCTGCATGTTTTAAGATTCGGCTAATTTGGCCAACCATAAATACAATTCCTGAAAAAGGCCAATTTCGTCCGAGCCTCATCCGTTAGTCAGCAGGTGTAGTTGTCTCGGGCAACCATTGTTAGTGACACAATGTTGATGATAAACCATATAGCAAATAAACTCTCATAATTCGGATCAGTTAAACTGTTAACTGTATCATTCAATTTTATAATACTCACTTTATACATTGTACAACAATTTTGCATCAGATTGTTTTTAAATATCTTTATCATAGTGATCAACAGATATAGAATAGTACATAGATACAGAATAATATCAACCTTACCAAATGAATTACAATGTAACTTAGGTCATGGAATTAACATGTACATATTGATATCTATAATATGTGGGTGCTAGCACCTCTGCCTACCTCTTCGGGGATATAGGCGTGAGTTTATGTTATGTTTGTTTATCTATAATAATACTTATTTCTCATTGTTATAAAATTATGTTAGTGAGAGTTAACGCAATAATGGTAATTAAATTGTTAATTTGTATGCAGTGGAAGTGGGAGCGAGAGGTATACCAGCAAAATCTCTCTATAACCTACTTAAAGATCAAGGCCTATCGAGAGCTACAATAAGCTCATTACTAGGACGAATGTCTAAAGCGGCACTAGTAGGTTCGTATCAAATTTGGTTAGGCAGGGAGGGGAACTTGGGTAGTGAAGGTGAGTGTTGATGTACATCAACAAAAGGGGCCCCTTCTAAACCTACACTTGGGTCGCAAGTCCCAGGCACTGTCCCGAGTTCCCAACTCAGCAACGCGATGGACCCGGCACTCGCACGGAGAATCAATGGATTGCTAAGAATATCAGTCTACTTATAGCACAGGCTGCCTGTGACCATGGTCAGTTTGGTCTATTCCATTGTATTCACCTCGATTAACAATGTGGAATTTAAACTGTCTTCACTTCAGAATAATTTCAATAGGTGAAATGATTCAACATTATTATGTTTCCTTTGTCTTTAAATGACCTAGGTGAACAGATGCTATTGTTTTTATGATACAAGTGGACTTTAATCTCCCAAGTGCTGAACAAAATAATATCAATTTTCAAACAGGTGCACAAGGTGGAATAAAATTTTCAATTTAACCTTGTCGAAACATTACCAAAACATCAAAATATACCTTCAGATCTACATCAAGATTGAAATAATTCACATAATTGTATATTGCAGAATGGGAAAGTTTAAAAGTTGGTATATTTCTTTGTTGTGGAACAAAGAGTAAATTTAAGAATAGTTTATTACAATTTATAGAAGTTTAGTGACCTTATTGCACTATGACAATCTCTTACATGCAACTGTTGGATATATGGTACCTATTGTAGTGACACTAAACAATTACCTCACTCAAATTTTAGGATCAAGGTACTTATAATGGGTAATGGTTGACCTTCATTAGTTAATTAAAATCGTAACTATTTCGAAATATAGCAATCTTATATAAACTGAAACTTTACTGTGTGTGTGTTAACAATATATATTTTATTTTAGCTTGGCAATAATAATTTATAAACAATGTCCTCACTGCCAGTGATGCCGAAGACCGTGTAAAGTAGTAAAGTTAAATAAAGAAAGTAGTCCTTAGACTTCAAGGTGAAAGCGTCAGAGGCAAGAGGATCAATGCAAAGACGATAGGGATTTTCAAACATGATGTAAATTCTTAAGAGTATTTAGTTAAATGGCAAAGGTTATGTTAATATTAATAGCATAACAAGCCAAGACAACGGAGAACATTCCTAACATTAGTGGTTGTGCATTCTACTGCTACGATAGGGGGTGCGGGTTTGCTTCCCGCTCAGTGCAAATCTTTGTATGCATGAATGTTTATTTTCATTGCTCTGCGTGTTTCTATCTTATATATAAAAATGAATTGCTGTTCGTTAGTCTCGCTAAAACTCGAGAACGGCTGGACCGATTTGACTAATTTTTTGTGGAGATCCAGAGAAGGTTTAAAAGGTGCTATCGATTGAGGCAGTACGAAGTCTGCCGGGTCAGCTAGTGTATAATATATATGTATTTACAAAAAAAAACTTATATATGTTTATACGCATTCTAGAACCTATAACACAAGCTAATTAAACTATGCTTACTTTGGGTCTAGAAAGCGCTGTGTAGAATGTCGTACAATAATTATTGAAAAAAAATATTTAATACAATGTAATTATTTAACCTCTTACAAGATATCAATTTTTACATTATTACTGAATAGTCAATTAGGCATCTTGTTTCGTGAGCAGGAACAAAAGCCTCCATGTTTTTCTAGTCTAGAATATACAAACTATTTCTGTCCACAAACAATGGCACCCCAAAACATAATAGTGGACCTTGATCTCCATAATATTGTGCAAGAAATCGACTACATTTTTATATTTGGAATTTTATCATGTCAAATTATGTAATTTGCTATCTTAATGTTTCTTACAAGGTTACATGCAATCAGTTATTAGATAAATGAGGACTGGTCAAATTGTATTTATATGGAAGTTAGAAAACATGTATAATATGCAGTTCAAAGCGTGACCACATTGAATAGTTACATCGAGGAATATCGCAACGTTATGAAAAAGATTGAACGGACAAAGAGATAGTCAATTTCTAAATCTAATGTTCTCGATGATGACGAAGGCTGGCCAAACATATGGTGTTCCGAGATAGGGTATTGGCATCGAGAAAGACCATGAGACCAAGTAAACGTCACTACACACGTCGGTCCCGCGGAAAGTCCGCCACCACAAGGTCGCCGCGTGATCTCATTCTTGGCGGAATCAAACCATCCACGCACCACATAACCAAACTAAAAGTGGTAGGTAGTCATGCTACAGTAATGGAAACTTACCGTATTTTCCTTTTTTCTTTCCTTTCGGCATGGTGATGATTTTTCTAACGAAGATTATTAAAATTACAATAAAAGCTAAAATATAGATTCACTATTTATTTAAACTAAGTATGTCACTTAATCAAGACGGAGAAAAGTTCAATATATCAGTTCTTGTGGAACGATTTGGGCACCGAATGTAACATAAAACTAAAATTTCAGAAAAACTTTTTAACATGTTTAACGGTGTAACATGCACTCTCGACTTCGCGTAGCGCAATGCGCTGTCACTTTTGTATTTAAAGAGCGGAGTGGGGCATCCAATGACGCCATTTTGAATTTGTATGTTGCCAGTTTACAAAGACCAAAATACCTTAGTTCATGCGTTTGGAAATCCATATTTGAAAATCTTCCTCCTTAAAATGTATTCAGGACTAAATTAAAAACCATTTATAAGTTGTTTAACACTAATAAACTTCTAAGAAAACTTATTAGTTTCATAGAGGTAAAGTTATAATACCATACTTTTAGTTATGATTTACCTCGAAAAGCAAAAAGATTTTCTACAGTGGCAACTTTAAGTTGAATTCGTCGGAATTTATGAATGAGTAATATAATGACATATAACATCGCGGCACCGGTGAAACAAAATTATTGTGTAATTCAATGAAAGAGTATTTCATAGGTTGAGCAATTGCACTGTTAAAATTTACACAAGTATTTCGATTTATGGATTTAACGATAACAGAACCTAATTTGATCGCTTGGACGGTGTGGATCTGGCCAAACTAATATTTTTGTATACTACTGAGACCGCAAACTAGCCTACGGCCGTCAGGTCTGGTGAATTTGTAGGAATTTATTTACTACTATAATTTTTACTATGCGATAATTTGAAAGAGTGTACCTACTCAGGTATACCCTGTACCTACCGATGACGAGCGGTGCGAGTTTGGGAACCATCTAGAAAGGAAGAAAAAGTAATTTAATTCCATTCGAATAGTTCGGTACATGGCGCAAATCTCAAATTTTTCCTCAAAACACAAGTGTTAAAAGCTATCTAGCTACATCTAGCTGGAAGAGTTATAGCTATAGAGTTCAACACTGATGAGGAATTCAGGGCTTCGCCTCTTAGCTTCCAGGATCCTATAGGTAGGTATTCTGTGAGATACTGGTTCAGAGGTTAATAGCTAAATAGCAATAGCTGCTGTTCTCTACCTCAGCAAGGTGCTGCAGACTCGTGTCTCACGAGTCTCTTCCAATAATGAAGTAGCAGTCCGTCACGTGACCGAAACGACTTATTCCCTTAGTCAAAGAAACTCGAGTCTAGTGCTTCGCGGGCCGGAGGCCTCACCTTACCGTGTTTGTCTTTCTGCGCAACGCGCAAGTGACACCAAATAACCTCAAATCCTACAAATGAACAAACATAGGTACTCATAGTAAAATGTTGAGTAGCTAACTTCTGCAGGGTGACGGTTTTCTAGCTAACTTCATGGCGTTGGTTTTTCGTAACGGTGTGTGCGCGCATCGTAAAAATGTACTCTCATCATATTTCCCTAACACGCCAAAGAAGTATAACTTCAAGAATATCGTCAGGAGTAGATTTCATCATCATCAAAGGGTTAGTCTCAGTTGTATCCAAAACTTACACTTTGGAACCCAGGGTACGCTCTTCTATTCCTCTTTTCTCTTTTCCATAATTTGGTTTGATTGGAAGCGACTGAACTCTTATCTCGTAAGGAAAGCCTGCGCCAGAGCCTGGTCTACTAACCAGCAGGTGTACCGGCTTGCAGGTGAGGTTGGGTCCCTAAGACCTTGGTGGGACTCACCTTAAACTATACCTGCAATATCTATATATACTAGGAATTCAGTGCAGGGTGCGACTGAAATAAATTGAGCTAAGCGAGCAGGACTCTTACTTGAAAATAAGACATTTTACAACGGTCGCGCGCTTAGCTAAGGCCGCGCGCTTCCGAAACTGAGGGGGGCTGCGGCCGCGCTATCGCAGCTGATGCCCAACGTTAAGGGACCCAACGCCCCCACTAGGAGACTGTACCTGGGGATCGTGCGAAGCATGGCCCTGTACGGGGCCCCCGTATGGGCGGAGACTCTGGCGACCCGCAATGTTGCTGTATTATACAGCCCGTTAAAAGCGATGGCCGTCAGAGTCATCAGGGGGTATCGCACGATCTCCGTCGAGGCGGCATGTCTCCTAGCCGGGACCCCTCCATGGGACGTGGAAGCGAAAGCCCTTGCGCTGCTGTACCAGTGGCGCAATGAGGCGCTGGAGCGGGGCCATAGGCCGGAGCCCCGAGAAATCAGGGCTCAGTGGTACCAGCTCTACCGGGAACTCATGGAGACATGGAGGGTGCGACTTGAGCACCCAAGGTGGGGGGAATCCACCATTCCGGCGGTGAGACCGATCATGAAGGAGTGGTTGGAGAGGGACCATGGGGACCTCTCCTACCGGATGTGCCAGATGGTTACCGGACACGGGTGTTTCGGTAAGTATCTATGGCGCATCCACCGTGCACCGGGAGACAACGCCGCAGTGCCAGCACTGCGAGGATCCTGGCGCATACACGGCGCTCCACACGTAGGTGGAGTGCCTTGCGTGGGCGAGTCAACGCCGGGATCTCGTTGCGGTCCTGGGCGTGGACGTTCTCTCGTTGGAGACCATGGTGAGGGGCCGTGGTCTCCGACGGGAGCAAGTGGCACGCCGCCGCCTCTCTCTGCGAGCAGGTAATGCGCGCGAAAGAAACGGCGGAGAGGGAGCGGGAGAGAAAAGTCCGCCGGCAACCCTGAGGTTATCCTTTCGAGGGCTTACATGGGGTGCCCGGCAACGGACACTTGGGGAGGACACCGTGCGGTTTTAGTCGATACACGACAAAACCACCCCAGCTGGCCGGCGGGGGGGCTATCCGAAGGGATTTCCGCACGTAAAAAAAAAAAAAGGCCGCGCGCTCGTGAAACTGTTTTTCGGTGATTATTCCTTAATGCTACATCGGACATGAACCGGCTCGGTTCAAAATACTCCTCAGTGTCCACATTATCACCGTGGTAAATTTGGTCAAGATCACGCGAGTGGTTACGGAGGAGGAACAAACGGCTATGCCGGGTATAAGAGTTTCGCTCGATTCGCTGGCTCAGTTCAATAAAAGTGTTTCGTGTTAGTGAAGACCGTTAGACAACTCGAGAACGGGTGAATCGATTTTCATGATTTTTGATTTTTTAGATTTGTCTACGCATATACCTACTGTACCTTTTTTACTCGTATGTTGTATTTTTTGCGAAATTCCCCACGGCGCTCTACCGCTGGCCAGTGGGGTTACTTACGTCGGATTCGAACCGACTAAAACCGCACGCAGCACCGTTGCCCCGGTGAGCCTGAGCCATCTACGGCTTCGAGATGGTCCCTAGGGATATTGTTCAAATAATAATATGAGACATTCACGAAATAAATTCAGCTGATTAGGTAACCAACAACAGTCAACAGTAATTGGATTCTAAGGCGGAACAAGGTTTGCCGGTAGTAGAGTAAATGAATAAAATATGTCCTGTCCTGTCTCATTTTATCTATGGTGTTAAAAAAACTACGTCACTACTTTCTCCCCCAGACTGATAGCATCATAAACGGAAATAATATTGCGCAATGTTATTGTATCGGTTCGTTCAGTCCTATCGCCTACGTCACTTCGCGTTCGTGTATAGGTATGTGCGTCATTAGCTTTTTACGTCATGGATTTTGTAATGTTGTGTAAATAATAATGAAAATATTTCGTAGAACCACAGATAAGGTAGAAAAATGTTAATCACGCACTGGTGTATTAATAGACATAGGCGCTGTCTTCGTAGTAGGAATCGACCCTATTATTGTCTTCAAACGCCCCCTCTCCTCTCGGTCTCTTGATTTGGCTACATTGGCATCGGATCCTCTAACTCCGAAAGGAAAAACTGCGCCAGAACCTTAATCAGCAGGTGTACTCAAGGCAAGATTTAAAATTGTTGGACCCGGGGCAACGTTTGGAAAAAATAAATTGGAACAGACGAAATTTCAATACTACTATCCTATTAATATTATAAATATGAAAGTTTGTGAAGATGTTTTAAAGTTTGGATGTTTGTTACTCAATCACGCTCTATATCTCATATCACGGCTGATCGGATTTGGCTGAAATTTGGCACAGGGATAGATTATAGTCTGGAATAATACATATGCACTTCTCAATAGTTTAGACTTCTAATACGTATGGGTCATCTGCTCAACCGTCCTTCCCGTTCATGCAACCCATATTTACCCCTCTGTATAGTCGCAGTCGCACCGCGCAAATGATATTTCAGGTGTTAAATGCTTCATAAGCTAAGGAAAGCAAGTTCTGCCCCCAAGCTCCACAGGGCAGTTTTTTTTTAATATATAGGACACGTCAATTTGACTTCACCTCACCTGATGGTAAGCTGAGGGTAAAGTCTCAGGAGGGTCACCATTACATACACGTACCATGTTAAAAATGGTGGTACTCAGCTTGATGGCCTCATCAAAAGAAGATTGTCGTCGCAGCACCGCGTGACACCCACCGGTCCCACTAGTGCTGCGACCACAATCCCCCTGCCCGGCTATGCACTCTTGCTGACCCCTGAACGCAATCAAACCGAAGTTCAGGAGAAGCAGATTACGGTGACATTGCCGGATTGTTTTAGGTAACTTAAAAGTCTTATTTTTAAGTAAAATAACATATGGTTTACAATTTACTGAAATATTTAATATACATGATGCTTCATTCAACATACAGTCAGCTACAAAACTAGCCTAACACATTATAATTTACAGATCACCTTAGCTTAAAACTTTTATCTACGATGCGCAATATTTTCTAAATACATGTACCTCTTACCTAAATAGGAATTTAAATGCGTTTATCTAGTGTGTCCAACTGGTGTTCATAAGAATAAGCTTGTAATTAGTTTGTCCATTTTTTTAAAGAAATGTTCAAACATTTCTTTGAAAAAGTTCTTCGAAAATAGAAATGCTTCTTTGGGGAATTGATGTGGCCTATCTTTTCCACTGGGCATTGTGTCTAAAGCAATACAGGGCCTGTAGACAAAGTCACATTCTACTAGTGGAATCGCTTCGAAGCGAACCTTCAAATGTTCAATATGTATGGGAGTGACATTATTTGTTACACGTGACATGTCGACAAATGTTGTCTCTCCCATACATTTCGGTCTTTTGAAGGTTCGCTTCGTTGCGATTCCACTAGTAGAATGTGACTTTGTCTACAGGCCCAGATTATTTTCAGATTCCTATCTCAAATTATTTTTTCGTATCTAAATCGTAGTTGTGTAATCTGTTGTATTGTCTGAAATTTAGACATCACAGGCAAATAGCCCATTTCTGAATTGAAATTGACGTGAACGTGAATCTCTATTTACGCACAGTTTCGAACGGCGTTGACAAGACCTTCAATTTCTCAACTTAGAAACCGGCTGATAGACATAGACTATGTAAGGTAACAAATAGGTGTAGATATACTAATAGTTCGTATCTACCTATAGGTAATATATATATAAGATATAATAATGGATCTTTACCTATGGAATTGTCGAAATTTTCTTACAAATTCATGAGTTCGTTATTCCTGTAATTTAATAGCTATTTCCATTATTTATATTTTGTTTGAAAATTGATTTCAAAATTTTACAACTCTGTATTAAATTTTGTTTTTATTGGCCGCTTGATAAATCAATTCGATCTTCAAAAACAGTACTTCTAAAATGCTTCCATTTTGATGATAAATTTCGTATTACTTAACAGCTGTCACTTTTCAAAAATGTAATTAAAGTTGCTGTTCGTTAGCTTAATGTTGTCTCATTCATACACAAAAAAAAACATAAAATTTGGATTTGTCATTCTTAAAAAAATGCAATAATGTTAGTACTGAAAATTGGGTTTCCTCCAATTTCCTCAAGAAAAACGGCAATTTCATATTTAACGACCTAATATATATAAGATATAATATATAAGAGAGAGGCCGAATTTTGCGAGTTTCGTTTATAATGTTTGAGGTAATCTTCGGCACCACTGCATTCACCATTTGAAAGGTAAATTATCCCTGATGGACATAGACTGTATATTATGTGTAAATTACAATGGATTGAGTTTAAAAAAACTTATTATAAACCAAAGCGAAGCATACATATCTCTAAAGTCGTAAAAATGTAGTATTTTACAATATTCACCCGTAATATCTGCAAAGCGAGTAATAAAAGTGTACTAGAAAAGTTAGGTGTAACACTATTTGAAAGTCTGATTTGGTTTTACGTGTCTAATCATTCATTTTCATCACTTCGCATCCGCACCTCCGAACTGCGACACAATATTTATGTTCTAAACTGCTATTCTAGTAGTATTATTATTATTATTTCCAACGGGGACGCCGGTGACCTGGCGGGTGATCAACCCTACCTTAGTGGGTCATTTCACCCATTTCCCCTGATATTCTAGTAGTAGATGTTTCATCACAGGCTATAAAACAACAACGAGAACTAAACCTAATTTAAAAAGGACACAAACGCAACATTTGATTATAAAACTTAATATAACATATAAATAAATATACCTATTATGCTTAAATGTCCTGAATAAACAGTTGCACTATTTTTCTTTGGTTCAATTTCATTTTTTCGAATGTCCTCGACCTCGTCCCACCGAGCCTTCATTTCCCTCGAACCGTATATTTTACCCAACCGAAACTCCGCACACTGAATTGTCACCGTGGGCGGCAAACCCATGAAAATTAATCGTGTGCTTTGATACCTCAGCGTCGGAGAGCCCCTTATTTCTTCGATTTCTCGACCGTTGATATACCACCGAAGCTCTGAGTCCGATGCTCCTCGGCAGTAAGCTTGTAATGTATCTCCTTCACCATATTTTGCAGCCAATCCATCCAGTAAAGGTCTTCTATGTTCGTGTCCATGGACCGACATATAAGCAGTTCTCGTTTGAAATTTATATGGCGGCACATCTCGTTCGATATCACATCTGTACAACCCCTTAGCTTCTTCAGTAAGTGATCCAAGCCTTAACCGACAGGCTGTCGGTCCACAAGCCAACAACTCAACTGTTCCAACACCGACGATGGGGAAAGACCTAGTGCTCGGTGCCGAACCAGGTCTGTATCTGAAGAATTCGTTGTTGCCTTTGAACCAGCTGAGAAGAGTGAAATTGGCGTCGTATCGACACTCGATGTCGACTTCTTGCTGTCCAGCTTCAACAGTTGCAGGAACTATGAGATGTGTGATGTTGAAGGGTCGCACGTGAGCGGAGTTCGCGGACGTTGCGAGACACAAAGCCAGGACTACTACGGCAAGCATGATGCCGCGACGCACGCGCAGCTCGCACTGCGCTCGCGCACGCCCTAACCTCACTCACGCTGCTAACGCGCTCTTAATTAAACAGTTTATTAAACTCCAACACTTAACCGTGCGACGGATAAACGGATCCCTCATTGACAACATTCTTTTTCCAAACGTAATTGATAGACAAATTCGTTTCGCTAGGGGTGGCTGAATTATCACCAGCACCAATTAGCTGGCATGGCTACCCACTTCCTATTAATTAAAACATTTTTGACCCTAGCATGTGATAATATTTAATATCTATTAAAGTGACAAGTGACAAATGGTTTTTTCATAATAAATGAATTTTTCCATATTTGCAAATTGAATATTTTCTTTACGTTTCTTCTTCACTTCTTGGCCAGTATTACGCATTTAGAAATGTTCGGTTATCTATAATATACACACATAAAACACGTCTTTTGTAACATTATTTGTATCAAATATTTCATATCAAGTAATTCGACGAATTAACTAACTAGGTAGGTACAGGATAATTAATTCAGAATTCTTAAATGCCTGAGTATTTATAACATAGGTCTATTGCACCCTGTAATTGCACCACATAAGTTATTATGTGACATGAGATCGCATTTACGGGTTAAGGCACCTAATGTCTCTCACAAATTACGCACGATATGTGTCATCCAATTTTACCAAACAGGACTTACGAGCAAATAAAATAGGAGATATCCGTTGCTCTGAGATTTTCTTAGAATAATGAGTGTCTAAATAGTAGGTACTACCTCATGCTATGGTGCTAATTCTGACCTATTTCACTTAGAGAACAGAGCCAAAATCAGAGACATCATTAAACTTCCTATAGTTACGCGAAGATAAGAACAAAAAGGTTGTATGTGGCCAAACCAATACCAAATAAATCAATACCACTGGTGGTAGAAATTTGATGACACAAATTTGTCACAAAATTCGGCCGGGTAGGTACCACCGTGCACGATTGCGAAAAACCCTCCATAGTAATCCAATTTCGGTTTGATGGCGTTCAGGGGTCAGCAAGTGCATAGCCGGGCAGGGGGATTGTGGTCGCAGCACTAGGGGACCGGTGGGTGGAACGCGGTGCTGCGACGACAATCCTCTTCTGATGAGGCCGTCAAGCTGAGTGCCACCATTGTTAACATGGTACGTGTATGTAATGGTGACCCTCTTTCCTGAGACTTTACCTTCAGCTTACCATCAGGCGGGGTGAAGTCAAATTGACGTGTCCTAAATATAAAAAAAAAAAACAAAAAAAAACCTGCAGGGCCAAGTCAACCTCGAAGCCACTTAAAAGCCACGAATGCCGAACCAAAATAGGCTTGTTTGCTGTGGCAAATGTAGATAGCTTTGCCTCTCTGATTCGCAAGACAAGTGTCTTAATAATGAGACGCCTGCGTACCAGCACCAACAGCATCTTGCACGTGTTTCCTGATCGTTGGGACTCTCCATATCTCAAACGATGGATAGGAGTGCATGTGGAGAAATAGATATTAATATGGTTTTGAGTTTTTCCTTTTGTGAATTTTATAAATGTGTGATAAGTTACTAACATAGTCTGTAAGCTTTTGTAATACTAACAAATATGGATAAAGTCCGGAATAAAAATATATTATTATTATTACTAAAAGGAGGAGAAAGAATAACGAACCACGGGTTCCTAGATGAAAGCCTCGGATGCCATCAGGAACAACGCTGATGACGACGCAGCGACAAGAACCTCGAAAATCCTTTTTTTTTTTATACCACTCAGGTGGCAGACAAGCTCACGGCCCATCTGATGGGAAGCGGTTACCGCGGCCTATGGACGTGTGCAACACCAGGGGCGTCACACTCGCGCTGCCGACCCTCTAAACCCTTCTAATGCCCTTCTTGAAGAACCCCATATTGTAGTCGCTTGGGAAAACCACAGCAGGGAGATCATTCCACAGCCTGAGGGTGCGCGAAATAAAGTGCCTTTCATATCTAACTGTACGTACCGTTTCCGGTCGCAACGTATGAGGAATGTATTGTCAGCAGTTGACGCGAATATCATACATTGAAATTAAACAATTTTTAACGGATTCCATCGCGATTTTTATGTTTTTTTTTATTTATCTCTCTGTGACCATGGCTGCTGAAAAGCAACCGAAACGTCGAGTTTAGTGTAAATAATAATATAACATTAAATGAAAATCGATAGAATCTGTTAAAATAGTTTTATTTAATTCTAGCGGTTCAGTTTTATTCATGTTTCATTTAAATCATATTAGTCAATGTGTTCAATATTCGTTAATGATGATTAACAACGAATACATAAACAAATAAACAAATTGAAGTGTCTGATTTTAATACAAAAATAACAGATTTTTAATGATCGCACATGAATGTCTTTGATTATTATTCTTTACGTGGCTAAGCCGTTTGGTCGAGACTGTACTCCTCCGGAACTACAACACCGATCTTGACCAAATTTGCCATGGTGATAGTGTAGACACCGCTGAGTGTTTAGAGGGGTCAACTGTTCAAATACAATGTACCATTGAGGAATAATCATCGAAAAACAGTTTCACGAGCGCACGGCCTTAGCTATGCGCGCGACCGTAGTAAGATGCCTTATTTTTCAAGTAAGAGTCCTGCTCGCTCAGCTCAATTTATTTCAGTAGCACCCTGCACTGCACTGAATTCCTAGTATAAAGAATGTGTACACTATACTTATCACAAAAATACAATTTTTTTTTTTTTTTGTCTGTCTGTCTGTTTGAAAGAAGTAATCTCTGGAACGGCTGGGCCGATTTAGACGGAACTTTTACTGGCAGATAGGTAATGTTACGAGGCTTCTTTAATTTTAGAAAAATAATTAGGGATCCGCGCATCAGAATTAAATCAAATAATTGTGAATAAAATCTAATTTACTCTGGAACGGCTGGGTTGATTTTGATGGGACTTTCATTGGCGGATAGGTAATGTTACAAGGCTACTTTTATTTTAGAAAAGTAATTAGGATACTGCGGAAAAAAATTAAAACCCACAAAATCTTTATATATAAAAATGAATTGCTGTTCGTTAGTCTCGCTAAAACTCGAGAACGGCTGGAGCGATTTGGCTAATTTTGGTCTATAATTATTTGTGGAGGTCCAGAGAAGGTTTAAAAGGTTTGTCATCGATTGAGGCAGTACGAAGTCTGCCGGGTCAGCTAGTTGTGAATAAAATGTAATTCACTCTGGAACGGCTAGGTTGATTTTTACGTGACTTTCACTGGTAGATAGATAATGTAATGTTACAAGGCGTTACATAGGTTACTTTAATTTGAGAAAAATAATTAGGGTTCCGCGTAAAAGAACAAAAACCCTAAAAATCTAAATCCACGCATAGGAAGTCGCGGGCACAGCGTTAAGTACCGTTGTGCCCTAGCAACTTTGAGAATCGCAGGTAATATTCGTTTGTTTTCCATTGTTGTTCATTAGCCTTTTGTTTTGTGCTTTTGTTCTCGTATTTGGGTGTTAACCGCAGATTTTTATGATTCTGAGCACTATACAGATTAATTTAAGAATGCAATTTCCTTATCATCTATGTTCTTTGTAGTCATAATTTTTATTTAAAATACTCGGTTTACGATTTCATTCATAAATGCAATTTATTTCTTACAATTAGAGTATTAATTTGGTTACTGTTAACAATATTATTTTGTGTTTCAATTTGTATAATTGTGTCTCTTTTTATTTTATTTTTTTCTACTCAAACGCTGACACTATCTCCGTGATTTATGATGACTCCTATTAGTGTCATTTTATCAAAATGTGCGTGACTTAGAATCAAACAGGTGTATTAGATTGAAGTTTGTAGAAGTGTCTTTTTATAAAACTATACTATAATTCGCTTGTGCGAATCGTGGTTTATAGAAGGTGTATCGACGGAACCCTTATAAAAGTTGTCACACGGGGGATTGCCGCGGGTGTCCGACAAGAGAGGTGTTTATTGAGCTGAGTGAGACGAAGTCGAGCGAAAGCTCCTCATACCAGACTTCAGGATTTTCTTTGTCACAGGTCTCCTCCTAAACTACTAATCCAATCAGAACCAAATTTGGCATGATTAAAGAGGTCAATCAGTGGAAGGTTTATGGATATATTTTGAAAAAAATAATGCTACCACAGAGGAATGATCACCGTTAAAAAAAATCCAGATGGAATTACATAATAACTGCTCGAGACACTGTGACCAAACTTTACACGATCAGAAACCATGTCCAGAGTTGTGACTTTCAAAAAGAATTTTCAAAATCGGACTTGCCACGGAGGAATGATCACTGTTCAAAATTGTCAAAATCTGATTCACGATGTCTCACTCAGCTCAACATTGCAAGCAGCGATTCGCCTTGCAGACCTAGTAAGCTGAGGACCTAATTGAACTTATGAATGAAATTATAAACACCCTGAAGTGTATTGGACGTCCGTGCTATCCAGTGGCTTAGTTTCTGTTGCTCATAGTGAGGAACCACTGATTGTGGTGGTTCTATTACTTCTGGTGCTTTATAACCTTACAATATTTTGAGTGTGGTTAAAGAATCATGCCATCTTACAAATGAAAACAAACACTTATTAGTAACAGCTCTCAAGATGTTAGCGAGTTATGCAATGATTAGTAAAGTGACCCTGAGTTCACTTGGCGTTTTAATTGTGTACCAGTGTGAGTACCTAATTATGGCGCTTCTGATTCTTCATATATATATATTTTTTATGTTTGTATATGTAGCTGAAGTTCATTTATTACCAGCGGTAATAACAATTATTTTTATGTTTATGTACAGCAAGTCAACCCCGGAAACTTTCGGAATAATTTATGAAACAATTGCCTTGCCTCAATTGCCTACGGTGATCTTAGTGTATGAGAAAATTAGAAATTTTATAGTTAACATTATTTCAGACATCATTTTATTATTAGGTCGTTACATATGAAATTGCCGTTTTTCTTGAAGAAATTGAAGGTTTTTTACAAATCCAAATTTTATGATTTTTTTTTGTGTATGAATGAGACAACATTAAGCTAACAAACAGCAAATTTTATTACATTTTTGAAAAGTGACAGCTGTTAAGTAATACGAAATATATCATCAAAATGAATAGCATTTAGGAAGTACTGTTTTTGAAGATCGAATTAATTTATCAAGCGGCCAATAAAAACAAAATTTAATACAGAGTCGTTAAATCTTGAAGCTATTAAATTACAGGAATAACGAACTAATGAATTTGTAAGAAAATGTCGGCAATTTCATAGGTAAAGACCTATTATTTATAACCATTTTACGTCATCTACATAACGTAAAACTACAACTACTACTACAGATGACTTTTACTGTGTTGTGTAACTAATTCACTGCAGGGCTTAAATCATAGCAGGATTCTGGAAGAGCTGCATGTAATTCAGGATATATTCTCCTTGTCCCAACCATCCTGTTACCAATAACTTCTTTCCAGTCATTTTGTGATTAAACGCGTTACAATGTATTAACCGTCACGTCTTTATAAAATGTTTGGCGACCTCGATGCTTGTTGCTGCATTTTATAAGTTCACAACACAGATCAATAGATTTGACTTTAGGTGAGCGTTTGAGTCCGCTGTCTGCGACCTTTTTTTGTTTAAAATCCTAAAATTAGGACTTGTTAAGACAAATTCAGAAATTATTTGAACTTATAACATGCACATTTAACCACTTAGATATCAAAAGCTTTCCCTCCTGGGGTCATTCGGTGCCCACGCGCACATCTCGGAAACAAGACATTACAATTTTATTACCAGTAATCTCCTTAAGTGTTATCAGCCTAATTGAATAATGCATCGGCATAGTGCTCGCTACCGGCTCTGTTTTGCTCAGCAACGGTTATCTGGATTGTTTTGGCTTTAATCTTGATACCATCGGTCGTGGGTCTCCTCAGTTATTAATGCCTTGACCCAAGACTGACCTATAATTCAAATGGTTAGTACAAGGTAAGGTTAGTCAGAATTTGCAGAAGTTCAGGGTATGATGGATATAAGCTTCTCGTATGGCATAGCAAACAAGGTGTTTTAGATGAATAAATGATGATATAATCATAACGTGGTTCCCGGTTGCATCCAAGGCGTTTCAACTCGGAGCCTCGGGTCTGTTACTACTGTTGTCGGCCTCTGTGGCGTAACTGTAGTGCATTCGACTGCTACGTCAGGGGGCGCGGATTCGATTCCTGCTCAGTGCAAATATTTGTATGCATGAAAATGTCTACTTGCATTGGTCTGACTATTTGTATGTATAATATTAATGTATTTAGAAAAAAACAGTATATAAGTATGTTTATCCGCATTCTGGAACCCATTACACAAGCTAGTTAAACTATGCTTACTTCGGGTCTAGAAATCGCTGTGTAGAATTTCATAGAATATTTATTTATTTTATTTATTGTTTTCCCTTTTGATTTAGCTTTTGCAGCTTTTATGGGAGCGACTGTCGTCTGACCTGCCAACCTTTAGAGGAAAGTCTGCGCAAGAGTCTCATCTGTCAATCAGCAGGTGTACCGGCTTGCAGGTGACGTTTTCTTGGCAACCTTGGTTTAGGAATGTTGGTAGGTACATATTTCAAACACACGATAATTCGTAATAGTTTAAGAGTCCTTCGAGTTTCGCATCAATGAGAGTCGGCTGTACTTCAATTTTTTTAAATGACTGTTGTTCCGACCACGTTACACTGCCACAGTCAGTAAACATGGGGAAGTAGGTAGGTGCCTGACTTCGTACACCAACACTACCTACTCTTCATTCCTGTCCTTCCTAAGGTTGCTTGGAAGAAACCGCTTTTGTTGATAAGGCCGCCCATTGTGCATTTGATCATTAATTTTCCAAAAAATAGGTCTTTACCTATGAAATTGCCGAAATTTTCTTACAAATTCATGAGTTCGTTAATCCTGTAATTTAATAGCTATTTCCATTATTTATATTTTGTTTGAAAGTTGATTTCAAGATTTTACAACTCTGTATTAAATTTTGTTTTTATTGGCCGCTTGATAAATTAATTCGATCTTCAAAAACAGTACTTCCTAAATGCTATCCATTTTGATGATAAATTTAGTATTACTTAACAGCTGTCACTTTTCAAAAATGTAATAAAAGTTGCTGTTTATTAGCTTAATGTTGTCTCATTCATACACAAAAAAAATCATAAAATTTGGATTTGTCATTCCTAAAAAAATGCAAAAATGTTAGTACTGAAAATTGGGTTTCCTCCAATTTCATCAAGAAAAACGGCAATTTCATATGTAACGACCTAATATTATGTACTTATATTTAATACATTTTAGAGTAGGTCAATAAAGAATGATCTATCTATCTACTTTCTCAAGGAACATTTTGTATGGTTTATAAAAGTGCCGAAGATCGTATACAGAAATGATTCTACCCTGGTTATAAGCACAGGAAGGAAGATAATTTCCTCTACGACCCCTTCACACCTCTGGATGCCGAAGGTCTTATCTTTTTCGTGTCCTGGTTATTAGAACAAGCAGGAAGATTTCTTCCTCTGCGGACCCTTCACACCTCACAAAACTGTTCGTACGGAAGTATGTTGTTGGTCAAAATTTGCAAACCATTTTTGACCATTTGTTGGCATCCGATTGAGCTGAAATTTTGCATACACGATTAGTTTGGATGACAATGCATTAATATTGTATCATGGAGCTGGTCTGATGATGCAGTAGGAAGGTGACCACTGGAACTTTTAAATGAATCAAGATAAACCTATTAAGTTTGGGCTCATTTGTTTTGTCTTAGCAAACTCTTTTGTTACATGATAGTCAGGACCTGAAGATAGAGTAAGAAGGTGGCCATATTAACTCCTAAACTAAAAAAGATAAACTTATCGAATTTGGGCTCATTTGTTTTGTCCCGGCGAACAAAGAGTTCGCCACAACTAAAACTAAAAAGTTGAAAACAAAATAATTAATGAAAAAGCTTTGAAAAAAAAAGCTTTATTTTCAAAATGTAGTTGCACTAAAACGAAAATAGTAATTTTTTGCAAGGACTGTGTTGATTTTAAATACTTATAGCGTACTTGAGCGATACAAGCTTTTGAAATCAGCACAGACCTTGCATAAAATTATTATCTTCGTTTTAGAGCAACTACATTTTTGAATAAAAGCTTGTTTTTAAAAACTTTTTTAATGAATTATTATCAACATAATAATAGGTTCCTATGAAAACAAACCAAGATATAAAATATTTCAAGTCATAACAATATAGGTAGGTATAAAGGCACAGATTACCTAATAGTTGGTCCATGTCAGTCAGTATGTTAGGCTCCTTTGATTATATAGGCTCACAGTCACTTTCAAATCCAAAGTAGATATCCAGAATAGTGTCAGTTTACGCGAATGTCACACATTGAAAAAAAAAGCAATTTTTTACGTATTCCATCGCGTTTTATTGGACCATCAAATATATGGCGATAGAACCCGTTAAAAATAGTTTTATTTCAATCCCGAAGAGTGTTTATTTTCATAGTTACGGAGGACTGAAATTTCTGTGATCTTTGACTATTAGACCTATCTGCACTGTCATATTTCTTGGTTAAAAAAGGTATTGAACCTTTTAAAGTGGAACGTGGAACGGTGGAAGGTTAAAAAATAACAAACTTCTCCATCTTGTTCTACTTCTCAGCTGCTGTGAAAGGAAATCTCCAATTTCAATTATAATTTAAACCTTGAGCTCACATTGTAAAATTGTTTCTTGACAGTTGAACGTGAGTCAGTCTCCTGAACTTTTTACTACCGCCTAAAATTTTGTTGTCAACTGTATTAATTTTCTTTTCAGTTTTTGAGCAATATCTCACCTGTTGGTATATCTGTGTACTCAAATGGAAGTCTTGTATGGAACCGGGGTTGGCGCTAGGTTGAAGAGAGATTCAGATGTCTGAATGTTATAATTGAGCTGAGCGAGCGAAGCTCTTATACGCGGCATAGCCGTTTGTTGGTGGCTAATTTCCTCCGTAACCACTCTTTCACCATCTTGACCAAATTTACCACGGTGATGGTGGACTCTGAGGAGTGTTTTGAAGCGAGATGGTGCAAGTCCGATGTACCATTGAGGAATAATCACCGAAAAACAGTTTCACGAGCGCGCGACCGTAGTAAGATGTCTTGTTTTAAAGTGAGAGTCCCAGCTCAATTTATTTCAGTCGCACTGTGTACTAAATTCCTAGTTTTACTCATGCGTAAATATTGTTTTCCAATCACTATCACTACCTACCTATTATAAAAGAAAGTCCTCCGCCGCATCTGTCTGTCTGCATGTTCGCGATGAAATCAAAAATTACTGCACCGATTTTCATACTGTTTTCACCAATCGATAGAATGATTCGCGAGGAAGGTTTTAGTATATAATTTGTCAAGTTTTTGTATACATTGGCTAAAATATAATGATGATAATGATGTACGTGTATGTAATGGTGCCCCTCTTTCCAGAAACCTTACCTTCAGCTTACCAATCAGGCGAGGTGAAGTCAAATTGACGTGTCCTATATATAAAAAAAAAAGAGGTCGGAAAAAATAAACCGTCTGGGAGCTTTCAACGCATACGCTTTGAGATATAACGAAATGACGACGAATGGTGGAATTGCGCATAGGTTTTAGTGGTGGAATAGGCTCCCATGGGTAGCGGGAACGGTTTCAGAATTCCACGCGGGTGTAGCCGTGGGCAAGAGCTAGTTTGAGGTGTGACGGCAGTCGCTCTTATAAAAGTCAACAAACCAAGCAAAAAAAAAAGCGGACTCCGTGCTTCAAAATGTGTAAATCGTAAGGAAGATGATAATGAACTATGCAGCAAATTCCCAGTACGACTCTAAACATGCAGACAAAATCATTTCCTAGCATAATAATAGCGGATGCCAGCGGATTCCCCCGCGTGGTATTATGCATGTATTATACATATAAACCTTCCTCTTGAGTCACTCTATCTATTAAAAAACCGCATCAAAATCCGTTGCGTAGTTTTGAAGATCTAGCATACATAGGGACAGACAGATGGAAAAAGCGACTTTGTTGTATACTATAAATAAATAATAATAAATAAATAAATATTCTACGACATTCTACACATCGCTCTCTAGACCCAAAGTAAGCATAATTTAACTAGCTTGTGTTTTGGTTTCTAGAATGCGGATAAACATACTTTTATACTTTTTTTTTGTAAATAAATATATATTATACATAGAAACACCCAGACCAATGCAAATAGTATGTCTATTTGCATTGGTCTGGGTGTATGCATACAAATATTTGCACAGAGTGGGAATCGAACCTACGCCCCCTGTCCGAGCAGTCGAATGCACTACCACTACGGCACAGAGGCCGTTGTGATTAGTGCGCGATCTCGCCGGATGCAGGCAAGTAAGACAACAGCTGAAGTCGAGAGCCCCTCCAAGCAAATAAATTGTTTCAACGATACATTTTAATAACAATAATATTAACCCGTGGCGTATTGAGTTTCAAGAGGGTTCACAGACTCTCGATGCTGTGACAATTTCGTTTCACTGAACAAATCAATAAGAGTGACTATAGACACCCGTACGCTGGATTTCTGCACGAATAAAAATAAAAAAAAATGGTACGGTATCGATTGGGGGCGGTTCCGGGGGGATTTCCACACGATTTTTTTTAATAAAAAAGTGGAACGGTATCTGTACACACAATGGAATTAGGAGGGTGTATGGAGCCGGGACCCAAGCCACCATCATCTTTAAGTCGGTACACCTGCTGATTTACGGAAGATGCTCTGGCACAGGCTGGAGGGTCAGACGGAAGTAGCTCCTATATAAAAACTACATAAGTCAGTAGAGTCATAAGAAGTAAGCGGTCCCTGGGATCCGAGGCCTTGGATGGAACCAGGAACCCATTCAATTAAGTATACGTAGTATATAGAAGTAATACCCATTTAATTCAATCAAGGAATTCAAGTATGTTTATCTGCATTCTGGAACCCATAACACAAGCTAGGTAAACTATGCTTACTTTGGGTCTAGAAAGCGCTGTGTAGAATGTCGTAGAATATTTATTTTTATTTATTATTATTTATTATTTATTTTATTTAATTTATTTATTTTGCTTCACCTGTCCCGATGCTTGTCATCAAATCTTGCAAAATAAACTTGACCCATTACCTGGTTACCGATGGAGCTGACATTTTGCATTCATGTGTAAATCACGTGACAATGATGACATGGTGCTGATCTGATTAAGCTGGAAGGTGGCCACAGGAACATTGCAATGAAACGCCGCAACCTCATCGAGTTTGGGCTCGTTTGAATCGTCTAGGCGAGTAGTTTGTCTATCAATGGTAACCAGGGTCTGATGATGGAGCTGGAAGGTGGTTATAGGAACAGAAGTTTTTAGTTTTTTTTATTAACAAGAACATAATAAAAGTTTACTTAAAAAAAAAAAGAATTTAACTTCTCTTGTCATTTTACTAAATACACCCCTCGCTCCATTAGAGTATATTTAGTAATGAGTATAGTATTTAGTAATGAGTAGTTGATTACAAAATCGCTTGGAATCAAGAGGGTGTCTGGAGCCCACCAAGATCTTCACCTGCTAGTCGGTACACCTACTGATTGACGGATGGGGCTCTGGCGGAGGCTTTTCTCTCGGGGTTGCGGGATCAGACGGCAGTTCTCCTAATGCATCCGAGCGTTAATCCTAGTCGCATCCATGTAGATGTCGCAGCAGATGTAGGTACCGGCTTGAAGGCTAGGTTGGCTTGAGTCCCGAAGCCCGGGCTCTAAAGTGCAAACTACTTCGGATGAAACCTGGATTGAATGAAAGTCTAAACTTACTTAGGGCTGGTGGACACTTTGCTTCGTGGGCTTTCTGGTTCTGCCGGCTATAGCTCTGATGTCAGAGAAACAATGTGGTTATAGTCGATCGATAGTCACTAAACTATCTATCGCCTATAACCACATTCAGTCAGTCAAAGCAGGAACAGTATCAGTAAGCTTAACCACGTCATCGGAGAGACCATGACGTGTTTAAGCGTCCATGTTACAGGCGGGAAAGAGGGATGGAGCTATATAGGGTTTATAGCGCCATCTTTTTTTTCTCACCCGTAACACGGACGCTTAAACACGTCACGGTAACTCCTCAGTATTTCACATAATCACAGTGTTAGTCCCAGTTGCTTGATATGAGTTATCTTGACTTTTGCCGCGGTGACTGCCGTCTGAATTCCTAAAACTGACAGAAAAGCCTACGCCAGGGCCTCGTCCGTTAATCAGCTGGGGTACCAGGTCGCTGGTAAGTTTGGATTGAGCTCCGAAGATCTTGGTGGGGCCTCCATGCACCATACACAGTTTCTTAAGTGTATTGTTAAAAGCAATGGCTAATTTTAGAATTGGACCTGATCAAGTGGCCACTCAGAATAAGACAATCAGTGTGATTCAAACTTCTTTAATTGGCTGTTAAGACGTTATTTGGGCTGATAACGATTTAATATTCATTATGGTCTCAGAACTACCTATTCTTGTAGTTCTGTGATTATGGTGCATTCTTGATATATTTCTTATGGGTGACTCTATTACTAAAAGCGAAATATTCAGGCATAGGTATAATTAAGGTGTGTGCTTCGAGATAATCTTTATCTATTATCATGTATAGTAAAAAATAAATAAAAAATGGATCCTAAAACCGTTGCAAGTGTCACATCATCCACAAGATGAATAGACCAACGAGGGGTTTAATTATAAAACCAACCAACAACCAGCAATCTAAGCCAGCGGGCGAAAGCATTACCCATTATTGGACAAAATTGAGTTCTTTTCTATAGTTGAAATATGAGAATTTGTGAAAGAGCGGTATAAATTAAGTCTTGTTTTATGGTTTTCATTTAGTTTTAATCATTCATCCAACCAATGTTAAATATGTTAGGTAAGGTCGGCAGGTGGCCGACTCGCCCCCTTACAGAAGCAGGCCATGACGGCGACATGTCGTGTGGTCCTACACACGCCTACCAACTCACCAACGCGGGATAAAGCCCGACCTCACCAGGCAAGGCCGCGGTGGCGGCCAAAGTCCGCCGGTAACCCTGGGGTTATCCTTTCGAGGGCTTACCCGGAGTGCCCGGCAATGGACATTTGGGGAGGACACCGTGTAGTTTTAGTTGGCCCGATTCCGACACGCCCACCCCATCGTAGGCACCGATGCCGATGGGGTGAAGACCGTGGGGGATTTCACATGTTAAAAAAAAGTACCCATCCTTCGCGTTTATCTGTTTTATTGATGCCACAAAGTAGAAAAGCATCGAGCAATTAAAAAGTGATCAATGGATTGCTCTAAAAAGTTTCAAATTATTTATTATTATTTGTTAAAAATGTAAAAAGTCAACACAATAATTTGTTAAAAATGCAAAAAGCCAACAGCACGTGGTATTCCCAGGCGGTCACCCATCCAAGTACTAACGACGCCCGATGTTGCTTAACTTCGGTGATCGGACGAGAACCGGTGTGTTCAACGTGGTATGGCCGTTGGCGTTAGCTATTACAAATTATACATACAGTTGCTACTGTTATCATGACATAATTTTTTTAAAATTATAACATGACAGTTTCTCCATCTTTTAACTTCTGAAAATAAATAATAAATCTATTTCCATATGTGTTATGTTCTAATATAGTTTTGAGTTTGACAAAGTAAGGTTTTGAATTAAATAGGTTCCTAATCGTTAAGGCTGAATGACTTCAGTGTTCCGTTTTTCTTTCTAATTCAGAGTCAACGCGGCTTCCAATATCACAAAAATTTGTTGAAGGATAAATACAAACAGTAAATGCACGCTCTCCAAGCCTTTGATATCAGCACTACCTTTGCATAATATTATTGTTTTTTATGCTTTTAAAAAATATTTTTATTATTTTTATCGTTACCCAATTTTAGACTTATTAAAATCTTTTTGCGTTGGATATAGCCTTCATCGGGCAAAATTATATCCATTCATAGCACGCTTTTCATTCATTGTAATAGCTTGTAATATGGATTCTAGGAAGCGGATACTACTTTTATGTAACCCCATAATGTAGCAGTCTAACGTTAGTATCCTACTGATATCTACCCGGGTTCTAAATAACTAGGAATTCAGTGCAGGGTGTGACTGAAATAAATTGAGCTGAGCGAGCAGGACTTACTCTTAAAAATGAGACATCTTACTACGGTCGCGCGCTTAGCTAAGGCCGCGCTCTCATGAAACTGTTCTTCGGTGATTATTCCTCAATGGTACATCGGACATGAACCATCTCGCTTCAAATCACTGCTCAGTGTCCACACTATCACCGTGGTAAATTTGGTCAAGATCATGCCAGAGGTTACGGAGTTCAGCCACCAACAAACGGCTATCCCGCGTATAATTGCCCCAATTCATTTTATTTCATTGCCCGAATATCACAATGGAATCATCCTGTCTGTGATTACGAGAAACTTTAGGGGGAACAACAAATTGGTAGGTGAGTATATTTAATTAACTAATTTCATGTTAACTAATTATCTTATGCGGGATGCTGTAATTATCTTGAACTTTTTATTTGATGTGATTTGACAAGCTTTCTAGTATTCTTTATTGAGCTGAGAGTGAAACGAAGTCGAGCGAAAAGCTCTCTATACTCCACTCGGTGTATTTCGGTTGTGACGCTTCTCCTCCGTAACTAATCGACCAATGTTGACCAAACATGTTGGAATGTAAATACAAGTTGATACCCGGAAGGTTTAAAAAATAAAATTGATAATCGAACATATCAATGGAGGAATAATATCCCTTCAAAAATTTCAAAATCTGATTTCTCCAAAACGATCAATGTTGAGACCACGATTTTAGCGCCAAAATGTGCAACTTTAGGCTTAATACAGAAAAAGAATATTTAAAATCGGTCTAGCAACGGAGGAATTGTCACCGAAAAAACAATTCAATGGTATTCAATTGAAAAAAAAATTGCGCGTGAATTGTAGGTAATCATGTAGTTCACTCTCAGCTCAACATTGTAAAAGCAGAATGCATTGCGCCCCTAGTTTAATAACTATCTTTAGATGACGCTGAATGATTGATTGCTAGTGTTGCTAAATGAAAAAATACTCATCCCCATCATCATAGCGCTAAATCCGACTGCACCCAAAGCATGCAGTTCGGAGCCCAAGGTACGCTCTCCTACGTTTTATCCTTCTGATGTGGCTTATCTTGGCTTTTACTTAGCGACTTGGTCTGACCCCCTCCCTATTCTCAAGTAGTAAGCCTGCACCAGAGCTCGTCCGTTAATCAGCAGGCATACCTATATAATACCTACCAGCTCGCAGGTACACGGCAAGGGCACGCAGGTTGGGCCCTTCGCTGAAGTGAATCAAATTTACTTTTTTAAGCCTCTATCCACACCTGAGCCAACTTGAAATAATGTAATTATGTAGTTAAATAACGTTGGAAACACCGGAGGCATCACTCACGCGATGATAACAATTACCCCTCCGCAAGGAGATCTTGCGACCACATTCAGTATCCTGTTGACACAACTAAGAACTATTTGTTTGTTTAGGGTCAAGTCACATTGAAGTAAAGGCGAAGCACAGAACATTTTATATTCTGTGGTCGAAGCAAAGTGTTGGGGCGATTGTTTTGGCGCCATCGTGGAAAAAGACAAAGCGAGGCAGTGTTTCGCTTTCCAAAATTTATGTAATTTTGATTATTTATGTGTAAATTTGGTGGGTTTTTAGACATAACGTCTTCGATAATATATGTTGTTATTCCGTGTTGTTTCCAAATTTCCACAGAAGCCTCTAGTAAAGCCTATACTACTTTACTAGGGCATGACTTTGATTTACCTATGACTGTGAAGGACTTTAGTTGACCTTGACTAAATGACGAAAATGCTGCATTATATTGAATTCGCATGCAAATTACTTGATTTATCAATTTGACTTGACACTGGCAATCATTACATATTTGCCAAAGAGGGAATAAAAAAAGTGTTGGGGCTAGTTCTGTTTGATCTATTAATGGAGCTAAATAGTGGAATGCTTGTTTCGAAAAAGTGATCAATAACTACTCTAAAAAGTTTTAAGTTATTTATTATTATTTGTTAAATAATGCAAAAAGCCAACAGCACGTGGTATTCCCAGGCGGTCACCCATCCAAGTACTAACCACGCCCGATGTTGCTTAACTTCGGTGATCGGACGAGAACCGGTGTATTCAACGTGGTATGGCCGTTGGCATTTATTTAACTAAATTATTTATACGGTTGCTACCGTTGTTACGTCACATCACTTTTTTCTGAAAATATGACAATATTGTATAGTATCACAGTGGTATGACAAATTATTAGAATTCTTAAAATGACTCAATATGACATTTTTAACACGTAAATATATAAAAAGTATTCTGGAAACGCGCCATCTACTCGTGGTACCCCGACCTAAGATATAAATAAAACTAGTGAGGTTCTGTCTGCCTAAATTGTAGCTAAGTATTTTAGAGTAGTATCGATAGATGACGCTAGAATTGGAGATTAAATTTCAGCAAAGAAACTAAATAAAACTGCTTTAGCACATTTTAGGCAATGAAAGAAAACTCATTTTAGTCACTGACGAAATTCAGCAATAATGATTAGGAACCTATTTGATTCAAGAACTTATTTTGCTTAACTCAAAAATAGACTTAGAACATAATATGGAAGTAGACTAGAGTTATTATTTATTTTCAAATATAGGAGAAACTGTCATGTTATAATTTAAGAAAATATAGATGTGACATGATAACAGTAGCAACTGTAGCAAGTGCATGTATAATTTGGTACAGCTCACGGCAACGGCCATACCACGTTGAATACACCGGTTTTCGTCCGATCACCGAAGACCATTGGCATTTTGGCACGCATGTCATCCCTTACCTCTGCGTACCCCTTCGGGGATACAGGCGTGAAGTTATGTTATGTTATGTTATGTTTATATCATCACTTACGACATCAAACCAACACGTCTTGCTTGGGTCTCCCCTCCTACCGGGGCCTGGCAATGGCGGTGAACAGACATTTGTTGCCCACGACGTAACCCGTAACCGCACCACTTGGCCGCACCAGCTAAGTCTACTTTAATTATTATTTATCATAAATTTATTGATCTAAGTCATAAGCTAAAAACATCATTCCCACGCTATGGGAATGATGAATATAAAAGGCTTTGAGAAATGAAAATAAAATGAAGTCACTCGAAAGTTTCATTTAAAAAAAACCGGCCAAGTGCGAGTCGGACTCGCCCATGAAGGGTGAAATTTTCGGTGGAAGTTTATATGGTAATGTATATCATTAATATTTTTTTTAGTTTTATCATTCTCAGTTTACACACATTTTACTACTTTGGAAGTGTCTCGTATATCGTATCGTTTTATAAGTTTTACTGTTTATTCTTCGGATCGTAATTTTATTAATTTAATTTCACAATGAAGATCCGTTAAAAATAGTTTTATTTCAATGTGTGACATTCGCGTAAACTTCCGACAATATATAGTCCAGTCAAAATAGACATTTGACAAAGGAATAATTCGCATAGAGCTAATAATTGGCAGAGACGTTAAATACATCATTATAAATAATATGTCAAAAATCCCCATCGATCCTACTTCTGCAATAAAAATTATTCAAGGGCAAACGTACAAATTAAAGTTTTTCCCATTTTTCTCGAAAACGGTAAGTTTTATTGTGAAAATAGGTCAGCCAAAGTTATAGATCGTACAATTTTCCACAAAAATGGTCGTCACTTTTTCTCTTACGACTCACCTTTCGTGAGATATCGCGGTTTTAATAATTAGAAAATTCATTAGTTTATTTTAAAATACAAACGAATACTTTCTTATTTTCATTTATATTAAACGTCCGATGACGTGTATAGGCTGTACTCGTATGTAAAATAATAATTTTCTAATTATTAAAACCATGATATCTCACGAATGGTGAGTCGTAAGAGAAAAGGTGACTGGACCATTTTTGTAGAGAATAAAACTTATGTACTGTTTTCGAGAAAAATGGAAAAACCCTTAATTTTGTACATTTGACTTTGAATCAATTTTTTTGCAGAAGTAAGATCGATGGGGATTTTTTACATTTTATTTATAACGATGTATTGTACCTACGTCGCTGCCAATTTTCAGCTCTAGGCGAATTATTCCTTAGTTATGACTTATTTTTGTCTATTTTGACTGGACTAATAATGAAGGTGTATTATGCAAAGTTCTTTGGTATTATGTGATGATGGATAACCAAAGAAGCACGTGATGTGACGTAATAAGAGTAACAATTGTATACATAATTGGCTGTTGTAACTGCCAACGGCCATACTACGTTGAATACACCGGTTCTCGTCCGATCACCGAAGTTAAGCAACATCGGGCGTGGTTAGTACTTGGATGGGTGACCGCCTGGGAATACCACGTGCTGTTGGCTTTTTGCACTTTTTTTAACCACCACACATAAACGCGTTTCATTCAATTTCAACTAAATTGTTGCGTTTTCCTCAATGAATTATAATTATTGCAATTTTGTTACAGGTACAAGTGTGCGAAGTCTAAAATGTATGCTGATTTTTAAACGGCATATTAATTCTTCAAATCTGGAAAATAGCGTTTCTTTTAGACTAGCTGTAGCCTACGGCTCTGCCCGCGTGAAATACTAGTAGGCTGAATGACAAATGTGGACTTTAAATATAATTTAGAATAGCGCCACCTATTATTACTACCCCGAAGTATTACATAAATTACCTTACATGTAATTTGTATGCTCAAATGTTGGATAAGTATTATGGAGCAGTATCAATAGATGACGCATTAGAGTTTTATGTACAAGATTCTCGAAACAACATTATTTTCTCGAAAACCCTATAAAACGTTTTTTTTTTGTTAAATCCAAATGAGGAAGGAGGATGGTACCCATCCTTTAATTTAGGTTAAACACTTATTTTGCCAAACTATAAAATACACTTCGTATCATTATGACGTTTTATTTCAATTATAAATTATGTAAACTATTATGTATTAGAAGCATTGAGGTATTATTACAAGAATAATAGCTTAATGAGTAGAAGTACTTAGTTACTTCGTGTAGAAGTCAATAGGGGGAAAAAATGTCATGCCTTTACATTGAGAAAACATAGTGATGTATGTGATATAATAAAGGTAGAAAGTGTATGTATAATTTAACTTAAATCTTTCCAACGGCCATACCACGTTGAATACACCGGTTCTCGTCCGATCACCGAAGTTAAGCAACATCGGGCGTGGTTAGTACTTGGATGGGTGACCGCCTGGGAATACCATGTCCTTTTGGCTTTTTGCTAGAGCAACATCAAGCGTGTCACACTACGCAGGATACGATTAGATGTCTGTATCTGAACGCATATCTTTCAATATCGCTCTCTACATAAATTGTATGAACTGCCACACACAGTGCAGATAATTTATATTTTATCGTAGAGTATCTGTGGGCACCGACATAATTATATAGGAAGATGACGAGATTATTATCTGCATATACAAATATATCTCCAAATAACACCTGCCGATACAAATATGGCATCATATTTTATCTGCACCACAGAATATTAATTTTAAACGGTGAGAAAATATGGGAAATTGCAACTTTTTTTTATTGATTCAGAGACGGTACGAAGTTTGCCGGTCAGCTAGTAAAATATAAATATTACGTACCTTTTTTTTTTTTTTTATCGTGCGGAAATCCCTTCGGATACCCCCCCGCGTGCCAGCGGGGCGGTTATGTCGGGCTTGAACCGACTAAAACCGCACGCCGTCTCGGGTCTACAGACGCCGGGGTGTAAAGTTGCCCATAGAGCATATCCCTCGCACCCCGACTGACCCTGGGCCATCTCCGGTTTCGAGATGGCCCCCTCGGGTTTGGGAGCCACGGTGTCCCCGACGTACCTTAAGCAAACAGCAATTCGTTCTTCGGTAGAAATATACTCTCGGATTTTAGTATTTTTTTTTTTAATATCTTCTTTAAATCGTGAATCTCCAGAAAAGTTGCTCTTGGGTTTCGGAAATAGATGGTAAATTTCTTATCTGATACATACTGGAAGATATTAAATTCGCCTTGGTCCTTTTTAAGCTTTATATGGCGTTCTATACAAATTTTTCGCGTTTTAGTAAATGAAGCAAGACGTGCATCAAATTCAAAATCAGAATCATCTTCTGACGAGCTGTCTACTAAATCCAGAAGCAATAAACGCGTTTTTTTCCGTAAAACGCGAACTCATTGCAACACTCTGCATAAACAATTCTTACCAAAAAACAAGTCTACTCAATCTGGAGGATTCCGAGTGAATGTATCATCTCGTATATTATATTATCGTATCTGTTTAGTGTGTGATGCTAACAGATAATTAAGTTTTTATATGCAGATAAAATCTTACCGTATCTGCGTAGTGTGTGACACGCTTCATTTACATGTTTTTTTAGTAAGTGAGCCTTAACAGAAGTATCATATACCAATATATTATTATAAACTGTTTATTTATTGGTCTATAGTCTTACCAACGCTTCATGAAAACTTGTAGCCCAATTAGAAAAAAGCGGAAGTAAAATCTAAATATACTATTATAAAATTGTAAATTATTAGTTGTGACTGTACATTGGAAATACTAAAAAATAATTTGGGTTATGTTAAGTCACAGATTACATAATAATTCTGTTTTTTTTAAAATTCTTGTAAGCTATAAGCTAGTGCAACATAAAACACTTGATAAGTATGGGTCATATTATAAGGCCTAAGCCATTATCACCTGCTAGCACCTGGCGATTATCGGCAGAGGCTCTGGCAAAGGTTTTCTTCGTGGGGTTGGGAGGTCAGTCGTTAGTCACTCCGGCTAACGACAGACTCCTGAGAATTTACCTTCAGCTTACCATCAGGCGAGGTGAAGTCAAATTGACGTGTCTTAAATTTAAAGAAAAAAACAGAACGTACTCCGGGCTCCAAAGTGCAAACGTTGAATGCGACCGTGACACTGTGATGAGAATGATAAATAAAATACTTGAAATCTGTATGCAAGCACTCACCTTTGCATAATATTACTTCGGGCCACCAACCAGGTGGACACCGAAGTCTTAAAATCACGCAAAAAAAATCAAAATCTTACACCCACTTTGTATCACTTTTCTCGACGTTTCACATGATTCTAAGTCTAATTAAGAAAAATTTTTTGTGTCGGTCTGTCTGTTGGTCTGGATGTCTGGATGTCTGGATGTCTGGATGTCTGTTTACGCAATAACTCAAGAACCACTTATCCGATTTAAAAAATTCTTTCGCCAACCATCTTGTTTGGTTAATGGGAAGAACTGATTAGATTTTGGGGTTTGTACGTTCAAGGTTTCGGGTACCTACCATACAAATTGTCCCTAAAAATCTTTTACAAGTGAGTTTCTTTCGAGTTCAGAGATCAGAGTAACGCGTATTTGACTTTGACATTTGAGTGACAATGACAATACGTATATTGTATATTTACATAAAACAACCAGACTCTGAAAGAAACTGAAATATAAACGCGTCGAATAATATGCATAAAGCCTAAGGTCTGTAATTTTGAATAAAAATATCTAAGTTAGGCCCGAAGTTGGACAATCACTGTGTGATTTCCGTCCCACTAGATTATAGTTTTATGAAAACAATGAAAATTATACGTACCTTTTTTTTTTTTTATTGTGCGGAAATCACTTATAAATTAAATTATACGTACTTTTTTTTTTTTTTTTATCGTGCGGAAATCCCTTCGGATACCCCCCCGCCGGCCAGCGGGGGTGGTTATGTCGGGCTTGCACCGACTAAAACCGCACGCCGTCTCGGGTCTTAAATTATACGTACCTTTTTTTTTTTTTTTTTTTTTTTTATCGTGCGGAAATCCCTTCGGATACCCCCCCGCGTGCCAGCGGGGGCGGTTATGTCGGGCTTGAACCGACTAAAACCGCACGCCGTCTCGGGTCTACAGACGCCGGGGTGTAAGGTTGCCCATAGAGCATATCCCTCGCACCCCGACTGACCCTGGGCCATCTCCGGTTTCGAGATGGCCCCCTCGGGTTTGGGAACCACGGTGTCCCCGTCTTGCCCCGGTTTGGGGGAGGGGCGCTAGTCGCCCCACCGTCCCGGCCTGCTTCTGCTGGGGTGACAGGTGGGCAAAAATCTTTTTAAAAGTATAAAAAACAATAATATTATGCAATGGTAAGTGCTGATATCCAAAGCTGTTAAAGCGTGCATTTACCTACTGTTTTGTATTTATGCGTCAATGATTGTTTTTTGAAACTGCAAACGCCGCGTTGACGCTATATTAGAAAGGTAAAATTTTATTCATTGATGGTTAAAAAAGTGCAAAAAGCCAACAGCACGTGGTATTCCCAGGCGGTCACCCATCCAAGTACTAACCACGCCCGATGTTGCTTAACTTCGGTGATCGGACGAGAACCGGTGTATTCAACGTGGTATGGCCGTTGGCATTTTATTAATGAAAGTATACATACACTTTCTACTCTTATTATGTCACATACATTTCTTTGATTTCTCTATGTATAAGCATGACATTTTTTTTCCTACTATTGACTTCTACACGAAGTAACTAACTTCTAATGCGTAATAGTACCAACTATTAGGTAATCTGTGGTAATAGTTTACATAATTTAAAATTGAAATATAACGTCATAATTATATGAAATGTATTTTATGGTTTACATAAATTAATAGGTACCCATCCTAATCATTGGGAAGCGACAAAAAAAAGAAATAAATTTTTTACCTATGACTTGAGGGTTTTCGAGAAAATTATGTTGCTTGGAGATTATTAAAAAAATGAAATATTTAATATCATTCAAGAAATGTACATTACCGGTAAGATACCTAAAGATTTTCAGCAAAGTAAAACAGTAACGCTACCAAAGAAACAAAACACTTTAAAATGTGAAGAGCATAGAACTCTCAGTTTAATATCACAGGCCAGCAAAATATTAATAAAAATTATTCAAAATAGAATTCGACCAATTTCCGAAAATTACATAGGCCCAGATCAGTATGGTTTCAGAAAAGGAAAGGGGACTAGGGAGGCAATCCTGGCACTACGTTTAATAATTGATAGACGATTAGATTTGGGGCTAGATACACATATAGCGTTTATAGATCTGGAGAAAGCTTTTGATAAAGTAAACTGGGAAGGCATGATGAAAATCTTAAAAGATATAGGCATAGACTACAGAGATAGAAAAATCATATATGAGCTATACAAACATCAGGAAACAGTTATAGAAATTGGTCAAGAAGAAGGAAAAGCAAAGATAAAACAAGGAGTACGACAGGGATGTCCACTTTCACCAGTCATTTTTAATATTTTTATTGAAACAGCAATTAAACAGATAATCGACGCAGGAAAAGGGGGGGTCAAATTTAATGGGGAAAACATTCAATTTATAAGATTTGCTGATGATATAGCTGCAATAGGCAAAAACCAGACAGATCTAGAAGCACTACTTACAGAAATGGACAAGACATTCAACCAATATGGCTTAAAAATCAACACTAATAAAACAAAAATTTTAGTGACCTCCAAACATTCAAACCGCAATAGACCAATTAGACTAAATAACAAAATCATAGAAGAAGTCAAAAGTTTTAAGTACCTAGGAAGTATAATCACCAACGACTCCAGATGTACTCCAGATATCAAAGCCAGGATCGCAATGGCGAAAAACGCTTTCAATGGAAAGAAACAGCTACTTAAAGCCAGAATATCAACTTGCGTCCGCAAGAAACTTATAAAAGTCTACGTCTGGAGCGTGGCGTTATACGGCTGTGAAACGTGGACAATGACACAGAGGGACAGGGAAAGACTCGAGGCATTCGAGATGTGGTGTTGGCGTAGGATGGAACGAATAAGCTGGACAGAGAAAAAAACAAACGAGGAAGTATTACATCTAGTGAAAGAAAAGAGAAATATATTGAACGTTATCGAAAATAGAAGGGGAAAGATGCTAGGACACCTATTACGACATGACCTACTACTAAGGACTGTATTGGAAGGAAAGATTGAGGGGAGAAGAGGAAGAGGTCGACCTAGAAGAGCTTATATGGACCAAATCAAGGAAAGGATTGAGGTCAGGTCGTATAGGGAGGTTAAGGATAGGGCTGAATCCCGAGAAAGTTGGCGATTACTCCACCGACAAGAGCAGAGCTCTTAAATTAATGATGATGGAGAATATTGGACATAAGAACTCTAATGCGCCATCTATTGATACAGCTCTGAAATACTTACCTAACATTTGAGCATACAAACTTTATGTAAGGTTATTAATGAACTAGTTCAGGGTACTAAAAATAGGTGGCGCTATTCTAAATTATATTTAAAGTCCATATTTGTCATCCAACTAGTATTTCACGCGGGCAGAGCCGTGGGTACAGCTAGTCTAAAATAAATGCTATTTTCCAGATTTGAAGAATTAAAATGCCGTTTAAAAAGCACACTGTGATAATTAATTATTATGACACCATAAAACATTTCAACATTTTGTACCCGCCCATCATTGCAGTCAGAAATGGTGGCCACCATACACTTTAGACTTCGCACACTTGAACCTGTAACAAAATTGCAATAATTAGAACATTAATAATTCTTTGAATTACATTTTACAATAGTACACGTAAATTCTTTTGGATAACATTTCAAGCGCCGCATGCTCGACGACATTACTGAATCTTAACTTGGATTTCACCAGTGGAAATCTGTTTAACTAAACTTAGTCTCCACGTTTACTCAATGAAATTCAGCAAGGAAAACACGGCCATTCAGTTGAAATTGAATTAAACTCGTTTGTTTATCAATGAAATCCAGCCTTCATTTATAAGTTCAACGATTTTATTGACTCTGAATTACAAATTTAGCTCAAATTTTATTAATTGGTGGTTAAAAAAGCGCAAAAAGCCAACAGTACGTGGTATTCCCAGGCGGTCACCCATCCAAGTACTAACCACGCCCGATGATGCTTAACTTCGGTGATCGGACGAGAACCGGTGTATTCAACGTGGTACGGCCATTAGCTTTTGTTATAGCAAATTATACATTCAATTGTTACCCTTATTACGTCACATCATGTGCTTGTTTGCCGACTTGTAAATAACAAAGTCTAAAAATAATAATCTTGGTTATCCATCACATAACATTATCTTCATTGTGAAATTAAATTAATAAAATTACGATCTGAGGAGCAAACAGTAGGACTTATAAAACGATACGATTATTTTAAAGATAATCCTTAGTGAAGTCATTTTATTTTCATTGCTCAAAGCCCTTTCCTTTTATACCCAAATCGTGGGAATGATGTTTTTAGCTTATGACGTAGACCAATAAATGTATGATAAATGACTTAGCTCGTGCGGCCAAGTGGTGACGTGGCCTACAAATGTCTGGCTATGCCACTACCACCGCCGGGCCCCGGTAGGAGGGGAGACCGAAGACGTGTTGGTTTGACGTCGTAAGCGATGACATGCGTGCCAATAGTCTTCCTACCAGGGATGCTCCAGATCTTGCGAAGTGGAAGAGGAAAATCATGAAAGCGGACCTCGGACTGTTAGGTGTAGGTTTCGGATGCAATTGGAACACAACGCTGAGATGACGATGATGAATAGTTTTAGAGTTCAGTTGCAAGATTTTGACCCGTGCTTACAATGAAAGCTTGTTGTTCACCAACCATCTATTATTTATTGTAAAAATAAAGTCGATCGAAATGTTGGCTCGGTTCCGCGTTACATGGCGTTTGTAAAGAGACGTCAATTTTGCTGTGATTTATGTGGCTGGCTCCCGGCGACAGCGCCATCTCTTGGGGAAAGTTGGCACTATACTTGTTATTCGCCAATCACTGCTTCAGTTCTATTGCTATTCTCGGGTTTATGGCGTTAGTTTTGTAGGAATAGGTGTTATTTGTAGTATTTTCTTTTGTGAAAGAGTACCACAAACCGCTGCAGCTGGGCTAAATGGCTTGTTTTAGAAGTCGTTGTGTAATGGTCAGCATTCGAACCCGGGACCTTTGGATCGTATGGCCGACTCCTTAACCAGTAAGCTACCGATGCTTTCAGTGGGTGTATGGCCAACTTTTGCCTCGAGTTTGGGGGTCACACGGCCGTCGCTACCGTAAAAGCAAATATACACCCAGAACCCCCGGTCAGCCAGTCAATCAGCAGGTGTACCCCTAAGGTGTTGATGAGGTCCCATGCACTACCACCACCAAAATAATGGTCTATTAGCAACATAAACAATAATTAGGTAAACCTATCCAATCCAATAACCTTTTCAATCCTACCATAAAACACCCTTCCCGCAATATCCCATTATTTGCAAATAGAAATATTAAGGCATTCTGCATTATTGTATTACTTTCGATTCTTCCTCGTTACAGGAAAACATACACAGAACTTTCCGAGTCGACTGTGCAGGTATCGAAACAGATTTACCAAGTGCTCTGAAGAGTAGTGTCGGACTTTGTAACTAGTTGGAAAACGCGTCTATGGTATAAACACGCCATGTAGCGTGTTGCACGCAAAGATTCTTGGAATAGAGACAGTCGTTGCGTTTCGTTCGACTTGATAAACTGGGTAGCTCCTAGGAATGATGGTGTTTCGCACCGCCCATTGATACGGTGTTAAAACTGTATATAAATTGGCTGTTGAAAGCAATTTGTAACCCTTTAATAATCGCGCGACACATCAAGTTAAAGATCTGTAGGGTTTTGTTCTGCCTTCATTTGTTAAAGTCGTTTCAGTTTTGTTTCTTTGTATTTTTATGGTGGTTAGACTTAACGTAACGGTTTAAACGTTACAGGACTACTTACTCTTTTAGCGTACGGTATTCTTCTTGATATTTAGGTTAACTTGTAAGGAATTACGTTTGTTTTTGAATTATATAGGGAGCGATTTTGCCTGACGACGTCAGGTGAGTTTTCAGCGTCACATGGGTTGACGCTGAAAATCAGTACTTTGGTGGTTGCTACCCACCTGTGTATGCTGAGTGTCCATCTTTATTGCGGACACGGCTTACATATTACTAATCAATCAATCAAGCAATCAATCAATTAGCCTATTGCAGTCCACTGCTGGACATAGGCCATATATATAGGCCTCTTTTACGCCATAGCACCCGATCCTATCCATTTTAATATTGAGAGGGAAAAACACGTGCTATTACTTGCCACGTAACATGACACGTTGTCGAGTTGTCAATGTTGCCCTACTTGAAAATCTTGTCAACGTCTATATTGATATGCTCACTATGCTCAGGCGGTGGCGACCACAGATAAATAATATATTTATCGTGCCTCTCGGTCAATGTTGTGTACGAGCATTCGCCGCCAGAGTACTTAGCTTCTTTTTTTTTTTTATTTTGTTAATTTTATTGTATATGTACCTTTTATTTTTTATTTATTTTTAATACACAATTAAAACATTTTTTTTCTTCTTTCTTTATAGAATTGCAATTTTGTTACATTGTAAGGAAGATTTATAAGAAGTGTTACATTATTCAAGGTACGAATAGTGCTTTAGAAACGTGGCAGATATTTGAATCAGCCTGCAAGTTCACATGGATGGATGTTTGTTACAATAAGGGCCAACAATATATAATAAATAATAAATGTGAAATTTTGGATGGATGGATGTATGGAAGTTTGTTATTCTTTCACGCAAAACGGCTGACGATTGCTGAAATTTGGTACAGGGATAGATTAAAGTCTGGAATAACATATAGGCTACTTTTATCCCGGGAATAGGTTCTCACGCACTGGTTACTGGAGGCTCAGAATCCCACGCTGGTGCTGGCCGCGTCAACAGCTAGTAGGTTATAATTTGTGAAAGCACATAGGCTTTTATCATGGAACCTTAATGGAACTAAATTAAAAAAATAATAAAAAATCCTTCAACAGTTAAATTTTTTAATTTTAATTGTTGAAGGATTTTTTTTATTTTTAATAAGCGGCGATAGCCTAGTGGCGTACGTAACGGACTGCAGAGACGAGGTCTCGAGTTCCATCCCCAGTCACCCCGGGCACACACCTCTGACTTTTCGTAGTTATGTGTGCATTAATAAATGTTAATTATCGTTCGCTTAATAATGTGCCCGGTAGATGGCAATAGGCTCGCCCCCTATTACATTGGTACCTTAACATAACTGGCGAATCGTGGGTTTGTAATACACCTCTGCCTACCCCTTCGGGGATACTGGCGTGAAGTTATGTTATGCTTATGTTATGTTAGTTAAAATTTACCTGGGATTAAACGAGTCTATAACACAGATTAGATATAACAGTACCTTTTTTTTTTTTTTTTTATCGTGCGGAAATCCCTTCGGATACCCCCCCGCCGGCCAGCGGGGGCGGTTATGTCGGGCTTGCACCGACTAAAACCGCACGCCGTCTCGGGTCTTTAGACGCCGGGGTGTAAGGTTACCCATAGAGCATATCCCTCGCACCCCGGCTGACCCTGGGCCATCTCACCACTAACAGCATCGCTCATCCAGTCTCCTCTGAAAGCAGAGGAGTACGGAGAGCGATGTCTTCCCGCCACGTTGGGTATTGGCCGACGATCAATGCCAACCCTATGAAGGGGTGAAGGGGAAGCCATTGACCGCCGCCCAGGGTGTACCGGCCGCTCCGATTCCGTTCCCCCCGGACTGCAGCGGGATCGGAATCGGAGCGACACTCGAGGAGGTTACCCAACACACACCCCAGTACCTACGTACCCTAAAGTTCTACTAGTCATCAATATCTACTAGACAAAAATCTATTAGACATAAATCTACTAGACAATGCTTTTCGAGTCATCATTTTTCTTTTTTTTTACGTGTGGAAACCTCCACGGGCTTCACCCCATCGGGCCAACGATGGGGTGGGCGTGTCGGAATCGGACCGACTAAAACCACACGGTGTCCTCCTCAAGTGTCCATGGCACCCCGGGTAAGCCCTCGCAACTTTATTAATTATCCGACTCGCTCTCTCTTGTCATAAAGCCACACTTTCTGAGCAAGTTTCTATACAAATAATAAAATTGTAACGAGGTGAAAATTGTACATTGAATATTTTTTCAAACAATAATTGCTATGTGTAGGAACGACACCGATCGATGCCAAAAAGTGAGATTTTTAGAATTTTTGTCTGCTTTTGATCACGTGAAAATCGCTGAACAGATTCCGCTGAAATTATGCATGAACATTCTTCCAGGGTATGGTCATAAACTGCGTTATATATCCTCACGCTATTATCAGTGTGATAGGAGCAGGATATGTTTTATAATTACAAAGCAGATCACAGCCGAGCATTTATAATTCTGCAGTTCGATAGAACTCGGACATGGTCATCGTTCGAACTATAAATCATGTATATATATGTGTGAATATGAAATCTCTAAACTACAGAGTTACCTATGTGTAAAAGATGGTTCATTAGAGATTCAACCTTTGATAATTAATATCATCACGCTTTTATATTAGGGAACCGGGTAGATATGTTTTACATGAACATAACTTCACGCCTGTATCCCAGAAGGGGTAGGCAGAGGTGTATTAAACACCCACGATGGCAATAGGCTCGCCTCCTATTACATTGGGCCCTTAACTGGCGAATAGTGGGTTTTTTTAATAAAAGAATATTAGTAACCGAAATTACAAATATTTCCCCTAACTCCTTCAGCTAAGCTTAATTGCTTGTGTTAGGAGTGGGTTCACGTCGGTAGTTTAATGGCCAGGATGGGAACCCGGGACCTGTCGATCGTAGGGTCGACTCCTTAACCACTAAGCTACCGACGCTTCTAGATTAAAGAAGATAGAATTTTGATGTTACATATAAACATCTATTTCTTCATGATAAATGATTGACAATATAACAATGAAGCGGGTAACCTAATACATGTTGGGTTCGAAACTGCAGAAGTAAACACACCGCAGTCAACAATTTATCTTTCATTCAATCAACTCAAATATAAAAATTAAAAAAAGAAACATTATTATGTTACTTGCTTCTACGAAACCCTTAATGGGCGAGTCCGACTCGCACTTGGTCGCTTTTAATAAAAGCATTGCACCGTTCGCTGAGACCAGTCCACGGGTAAACTCAGTTCTACCCGCATTATGTAAATGCAGTTCTCAATGCTTATAATCTATGTATTAACAAGTTACCTTATAAGTTATCCCGGTCCCAAGTTCTCCCATATAAATGGTAATGAAGGCGAAGGAATCCTGCTTTTTATGGCGTGTTTTTCAATTTACCCATACTTTTATACCACTTTGTGAAAGTTTCCTTTCTCAAATTAATGCTATATAACGTTCTTGTTTGGTTACTGCACACTTAAGTACTTACTTAGTTTCCTGAGTGTTTTACTGGTTTCTTTTAATAGGTGGTCGTTTAATGATAAGTATTTGTACGATACTGTTGGAAGTTTGCGCGAATTTTGGATAACAGATAGATATTTAGATAGACGGCCTCTGTGGCGTAGCGGTAGTGCATTTGACTGCTACGACAGGGGCCGCGGGTTCGATTCTCGCTCATTGCAAATATTTGTATGCATGAATATGTCTATTTGCATTGGTCCGGCTGTTTCTATGTACCGACGAGAACCCACTCCTAACAGAAGCAATTTAGCTTAGCTGGAGGGGTTAAGGGGAATATTAATAATTTCGGTTACTAATATAATATATGTAAGTATTTACAAAAAAAAGGTATATAAGTATGTTTATCCGCATTCTGGAATCCATAACCCAAGCTAGTTAACCTATGCTTACTTTGGGTATAGAAAGCGCTTTGTAGGATGTCTTAGAATATTTATTTATTTATTTAATACTCTTTATTGTACACTACACATTATTTCAAGATTTATTTAGGTCTTAATATGTAGTAGGTCCAATGGGCGGTCTTATCGCTAAGAGCTGTTGCTCCAAGGCAACTTTTGAATGGATTTATTAGTAGGAGTAAATTGGTAGTTTACGCATTGAAATAATTTGTTTTTTCAGGAATAAATTACCAAAATTACTTTCTTAAAAGCGATGCCGTAAATGCGGTTCTCAGATTTTCTGTCTGGGTAATATGTTCCTATAGGTTACGGGAACAGGATCAGAATACCAGGCGGAGCTGCGGGAAACACTAAGTTTACCATATTTGTTTGTATTGTTGAGTTCGTGATTTTAACAGCGACGAAATATGGGAAAGTCAACAAAACACATAAACATGATAAATATCTCGATAATAGTAATATAATTCTTAAAACTTAAATTATGGAGTTCATTTTGTAATAAGTAGGTACTATAGAATATTATATATATTGCACAGGCTGGCGGACTGCCCGGCGTGGGAGGCGCCGAGGCGTGACCTAGTGGCAGCCATCGGAGTGGGACTCCTCTCGCTCGGCAGCATGATTGCGGCAATGGTGCGAACAAGTAATGCTCGAGAAGGAGATGGCGGAGCGTGCCCGGGAGAGATTTAGAACTCTCCCGGCCCGCCGAGCCCGCAACATGCTCGCCGCGCGTCGCAGGCGACTCAGGCGCCGGAGGTCGCTTAACGACCTCCGTCCTCCATGAGCGCAGGCCTGGGGGTGGCAGGTGATGCTCGAAACCGGAGATGGCCCAGGGTCTGTCGGGGTGCGAGGGATATGCTTTATGGGCAACCTAACACACCGGCGTCTGTTGACCCGAGACGGCGTGCGGGTATCTGAAGGTATTTCCGCACGAAAAAAGATATGTCGATAGAAATATATAACATTTAATTGTAAAATCGAAACTATTAAAACTCACAAACTGTATTTAGATGGACGGTGCTATCTCACTCTGCCTTCTCTAACAAACAACCAATTTAAATAATCATTACAAGTTTACGGTTTGTTATTACACGCTTCGCAATAGCTAGCTTCTTTTCTATCTCCGTATTTATGGTTTAACTAGCTGATGCCCGCGGCTCCTCCCGCGCGGAGGTTGGTTATAGTTTTTTGGTCGTATCTCCGGTTCTTCACCAATTGCAATGAAACATACGGCTGATTTTAACAAACAAACATGGGTGTAATACACCTCTGCCTACCCCTTCGGGGATACAGGCGTGAAGTTATGTTTATGTTATGTTATGATTTTAAGTCTGAACAAGACCTTTCTAAAAGAAAAAACAAATCCGTTCAGTAGTTTTTGCGCCCATCGCGAATAAACAGATAAGAATTCCAAAAGAAATATTTTTGTGTTCAGAATCGTTCATTTAACATAACCCAAGTTTTTTTTTATATCTCTAATGTACAGATACGACTAATTTACAATTTTAAAATAGTATAGAAGTACTGATGATTCCATATATTATCTAGATCGAGGTTGACCAAAGTGATCTTTCTTCGATGCTATAAGCCTCCCAGGCTGCTAACAAACATCAAACACAATAGTGGCCAGTTTGTATAGCAGGTAACGAAAGAGTTGACGCATTAGCAAAACAAGCTCTTTCCGAATCTCGATACTTCCTTACTTCTCGGACCGCTTGTGTCTGGTAAAGGAGTATTGCTCCAAATTGTGTAGGGAATATTTTGATAAGCGATCAGCTGAAAAAGGGATCTGGTACAAAAGTATACAACCCGAACCGTTGACTATACCTTGGATAGATAATTGTTCTTTCAGCACACACAAGTTGGTTTTGGCAATGAGGTTGCGTACCGGACATATTCTATCTAGAAAGTTCACCTTCCTCATGGGCATATCAACTTCGCCAACCTGCGAAATATGTGGAGTGGTAGAAGATGTACAAGATATTCTGATGGAATGTGTGCGGAACCAACAACTGCGAGAGGTTCTACTGAGAAGTAATACAACGTCCATCGGAAGATGCAATCGTATCCTGGCAAGTCCTATGTCAGATACAGCACAGGAGTGTTACTCATTATACGGTGAATCCCTAAGACCTGTTTAGTTTTATAATATGCTGGCTATGATGGAGCATACACATAGTCATATTGTGGCTAATCTCATTAAATAAAGATTACAAAAAAGAATTGAGACATTCAAGTTGAGTTTCGTCTGTCTACTGCGAGTAAGTACGAAACGACATGACTCAACTTCATATGTCTATCCAGAAACCGGTGCGGCTATAACGCTATAAAATTACTTTCATAAATAAAGTTTCAATAAAATTTTACCATTCCTGTAGTTTGAGTAAATTTTGATAGGGAGTGTGCAATTATTATGAATAAAATTCACATACACACGTCATTATTTGTTCATCTTCCATTCCGTTCTGGCATGAGGAAGTTTACCAAACGCGAAGAGCTACGGCGTACTTCGTACAATGATATGCGGTTCCTAGAAGTGCGTAAGTATATTATGCATTATATCTGAAAGAGTAGCCGTCAGTTTTTCTTCCCGGATTCTTTTCTGACTGGCTTTACTGATTGCCTTCTATATCTGGCTGTTAAAGTAAATGTACTGTATGGTACTTTGTGATCTATATGAATAAAGGTTTCTGATTTAAATCTAAGTATATAGATATCAATACGCTTAGCGTAAATTTCAATTCAGTTTGCTTTCAATTGTCATTGAAAACAATAGGTAAAAACATTTTTGTTTGAAAATGCTTGCTAAATATACGAGTAAAATCAAATACAAAATTCATTTTTTTTCCGTGCGGAAATCCCTTCGGTTGACCCCCCGCCGGCCAGTGGGGGCGGTTATGTCGGGCTTGAACCGACTAAAACCGCACGCCGTCTCGGGTCTACAGACGCCGGGGTGTAAGAGAGTCATTTCAATTTGGATACTTCACATAAATAAGTTTATTATTATTTATTTATTTGGTGTTATTTTACAAATAAAACCTCGCTAAATCGCAATGGGACTTGGAAGTTGGTACTGTGAAGTGTAGGTCGCAATACATTTTTTTTTAAAAGAGTATCCTATTACAAGGCTTGTGGCGTTGTATTAATATTTATGTAATTATAAACTTATTCAATCCACTTGTCTCCAATAGAAAATGCATAAGTTCAATACTGTCACTAGCTCTGGTTTTCAACCGTATCCATTTATTCTTTTATAATTCGAATTTTGTTAGTTTATTTATATGTTTAAGTATCTAATAATGCTCGTATCTAATAATATCGTACTTTTTATGAGTGATTTTCTTAAAACGATTTTTCTTATTAAAAGAGAGTATATTATACTCTAATAAAAAAACAATGATCATTCCCTTCTTCAATGTAAAGTAATTAAAAAAAAATGGAATTAAAACAATTATTTCAGTAGATTCGCATTTGAACGGCGATGTTTCATCCGCACTTACCCCATCCAGTATTTCTAACTCCTACCCGTAGTTCGAAACAGGGATGAGTTTTCTAAAACTTGCCCGACTGTTTGTAATTTTAAAGTAGAGACTTACACGCGCACCGTTTTATGAGTTTTGTTGGTAGCTTTCGTTGAATGCCGGATCATTACCAGACGGTCGTTAGCAACGATTGACGATTTCACTTCTAGAACGACTTTATGTTTGTAGGTATTGGTTTAGAGAATTATCCTTGCTTGTATTTCAGTGTTGATGGGGTAAGTGGGATGGGTAGTGGCGATTTGTGTTTTCGCATGCCTTGAGTCTAAGATTTCAAGTTGTTGGATTGTGTTGGTTATGTATTCTGTCGTGTATAATACCTATTCTTCTTTGTACTTTTACTTTAATATATATTATGTGCTTAATTTGGGATAGGGTTCAGAATGCAGTGCTAGACCTCTCTTGTACCTTAACAGCTGCCTCATTTGCACGCTTCACTGCCTCGCAAAACAAGATGGCGGCGGCGTTCCACACACTCTCGCTGCCTACCATGGCCAGTACCAGAGTCTGCAGCGTGAGGCTTCCCGCTATGACGGCTGCTTCAAGCACATTTCCATTCTGGGCACTCTACCAGTATGTGAAGCGGCGTGTCCACGGAGCAGCCCCGGCAATGGTGGCACTCGGGCTACGGCTCCCGGCCTATACAATGCAGGAATCCACCAAAACAGGCATGTCCGGTGAGAACCTGCGTCAGCCGGTAGGAGAGCCTACCCTGGCTCCTCTCCAGCCATTCCTCCAAGATTGGTCTTAGCACCAAAATCGTTTCGAGGGGCCCTTAAAAATAAAAGTGGTCAGATAGCAGTACATCCTCTCTTGTTTATAGTGATAATCGGTTCCTCAGATGTGAGGTGGCCAGAAGGCATCGGTCCTTGGGCTTCAAAGTGCCTGCTTTGGATGTCACCTGGACAAACGCTGTGATGATGATGATGATGATATATAGTTCTTTCCCATCACCTTGACTTAGTAGCTTTCTTATAATTCAGTTATTATTATTTATATTTCAATGTTTTGCTAAGGTATAACAGTAAAAAATAGACTTCAGGAGTGCCGACAGAAGTGAAAACTTCAACAATTACGTGTGTATTTTTTGAATCTTCATTATATCTCCCTCTCTCCCTCCCGCTATTTTATCCTTCTCTCCCTCAATCCCTCCGTCCTTCCCTCCCACCCTAACTACATCTATCCATCCGTTATTGAATATGGAAGCGTTACAGGACGTGACGATGACGCTAGCTCCATGATTTTTGTTCACCTAAATAGTGACCAACGCGCCAACAGAAGTTTATACTATAAAAAATTGTATTATTGTTGTATGTAAAGTATAAAATCATCTGGAGTGAGGAGCCCTGCTGTAGCTGCTCTTAAATGACTGTGAGTGCGTTGTATGTCGTGAATATGAACGAGAACGTGACGAGAATGTGGACAGTGGTAGCAGCGACACTGTGTGTAAGAAACGAGAATTAAGTCTAGTTGTAACATGAATAATTACCATCATCATTCTCCTGCCCCTATCTCAAAATTTATTTGTGGTCGGCGTTACATATTTGCTTTTTCCATTCATCTCCGCTTGCGGTCATCTCAACATTCGCTCCCTTCCTAACTATATCCTCTTTCACACAGTCCTTTCATCTCCTCTTATGTCTTCCTCACCCCTTGTAAATCCACTTCCATACTTAAAGCCTTCCTTACGATATTACTTTCATCCCTACGCATTACATGACCATATTAGTCTAAAATCATAACGCATCGTTGCGCATGCAAATGTCTTTACGTATTTTATTTGTATTTTTTATAGTTTTCGCAAGTCTAATCATTATTACTATAAGTATGCGCCTACATGCAATAGGTGTAGAGACTCTACCAACATTCTTCACATTACACTCTGAACACCCGAGACTGTGTGCTTTTTCAGTCGATTCAAGCTCGACATTACCTTCTCCGCTGGCCAGCGGGGGTGAGAGGAGGGTCCGAGGGGATTACCGCACGAAAAAAAAAGAAGGTACAAGCCCACCTAACCTGTAAGTCGGTGCACCTGCTAAACAACGAACGCCAAAATTTGGCTTTACTTTACCACCCAAATTTTAGCTTAAATATCATCTTTTTTATTTTTTGGAATTTTTCTTTTATTTGCGCTGCAAGACTTTACATTTTGCCAAATTTTGTGATTCTAGGTTAAGGGGAACTAACATATAGGTTTTCGACCCAAAACCTTCCGTGTAGTACTAAACCGTGGGGTACTTCCGGTTGACCTAGAATCGTTAATTTCGATTAAAAGCAAGGTTTTTCGGTACAAGTAAAGGGAAAATTCCGAAAAAGTTATAAGTTAAGATCCATTCTGGTACTGTTTTCACGAAAATCTAAATTTGCCCATATAATATCGTGTTGACTAAGGAACTTGATTCTTGTACACCTTATAGTGACTATAGACCCCAGTATCAGGGTAGAAATTTCATTTTGTTAAGTCAAGGTACAGGGACAGATAGACAGATGGACAGACGAACAGGAGAGTGATCTTATACGGGTTCCTTTTTTACCTTTTGAGGTACGGAATCCTAAAAAGTACAAAAAATCACATAGCGACATTTGCAGTCACAAGGACGATAAATAAGTCTTTCCGTGGTATAACTTTGCATTTATGTTTGTTTGCGTACAATGTGCTACAGAACTGCTATGTAGTGCTACGACTTACGAAGCGCTTCGATCTACATAGTACGCGTAGCACACACAATTTGCGTGCAACTTCGTGACTGCCTCTTGTCTTGTCTTTTTAAAAACTACACGGGCCTTGTGACGTTGAGCGGTTATACGTGTGATTTCCACTCCCTTTTTAAGGAGCTTTGGCACTCAGAGTTAAAAATAGTTCTTTTTGTATTATACCATATTTGCGACACTTACAAAACGTCAAAATCCACTTCCACATATTAGCCTGAAGAACGTTTTTCATTGAGTCTAGTAGAGCAAGCAGTTCATTTCCAAGTTTGTTTATCACCTATTTTTTTATAACTTGGATTAACGTTCTAGTCTCGGAAAAGATAACAGACAGACAGAGTTCTTTTTACATTTATAACATTAATGTAGACGAACATAGAGATACTTATATAACATTAAAATATTTAAATGAACATACGGACATTCCGTACGTCGGACCGCCACTTCATTATTCAACCTCACATATTACATTACCCATACCCTCAAATGCGATGATATCTAGAATTTGAACGTACAATGCACACATTCTTGCTTTATCCTCGGTGCAAACAGCCCGTCAGCCGGACATCCGGTCTGCGTTCAACCCCTCCCCCCTCTTCCCCCACGTCCGGCGTCCTAGCACACTCCATTCCCCCCGCGCTTCCGTCGCTGACGTCATAATTAATCTTGGGACCATCTTCCGGTGCGGAGTGTTTTTCTGGTTTATGAGTGAACTAGGCTGTTTGTCATCGAGATTGAGTTTATTCTGAAATTTTATGGTAATAACGAAAGCTATGTAGGTACCCATGCATAAGGAAATCATTCTATTAATCTTCTACTTCCTTTCCTTCATATTATAAACGCGAAAGTTTGTGAGTATGTATGGATGTTTGTTACTCTTTCACGCAAAAACGGCTGAACGGATCTGGCTGAAATTTGGTAACGGGATATATTATAGTCTGGAAAAACACATAAGCTATTTTTTATCCTTGGAATAGGTTCCCATGGGAAGCGGGAATGGGCAAAAGCTATTTTTTTTTTACTTGTCTAATAATATAAAGAGACAAGGCGAAATCCGATCCAAACAAAAATCTGACGGTGATTGACACCTGAAAATTAGACAAGAATTAGAGCACATAGAAAGCTTTCTAAATACCCATTTTCAGCCCCGCAGTGGCTGAATGTCAGTTAAATCATGCATTGCAGGTGGCAGGTATAGAGTTACATTAGTTTTTAATACATTATTGAAGGATTTCGTTACCTACGAGGCTGAGGGTACCAGGGGGATAATCAGGTATTTTCACATTGAAAAAAAAAATATTTTTGACGGATTCTATCGCGATTTCTGTGGTGTTATTTTATTATTTAAACTGGTCCCAACGTTTCGGTAGCAGCAGTAGTATCCCTGTGACTATGGTTGCTAAAAAGCATCCGAAAGCACACATGATGCGCCGAACATATGGGATGAGGGCAGGCAGATGATGAAGGTGATTATTGGATCAATTTAAAAATTAATTTACCTATTTAAAGCTACATTGTTTACCACTAAGTAATATAGGTTACTTTTGATCACGATTTCCCCACGGGATCAGGAGTTACCCAGACAAACCGTGAGACGATTCTTGTCTAATATCTGTATACTTTTTTTTTTTTTTTTTTTTTTATATTTAGGACACGTCAATTTGACTTCACCTCGCCTGATGGTAAGCTGAAGGTAAAGTCTCAGGAAAGAGGGTCACCATTACATACACGTACTATGTTAACAATGGTGGCACTCAGCTTGACGGCCTCATCAGAAGAGGATTGTCGTCGCAGCACCGCGTGACACCCACCGGTCCCACTGGTGCTGCGACAAATTTGTGTCATCAAATTTCTACCACCAGTAGTTTCCCTTAGTCACGGTATAACTTTAGAACGACTTATCCAATTTCAATTTTCGAAAAATTATAGAAATCTTAAGGACTATTTTAGTATTCCCCACGAGCAGAGCTGCGGGTAACAGTTAGTATTTTATAATAATCAATGTTTGTTTTTATTTTAGGCGCTGCTGCCGTACCGCTTATCCGATTGCGATAAAACTTTGTCAACTTATTGCCTGCACTTGCACGAAGTTTATAGACATAGTACAATATTATAGGACCCGCTAGGTGGCGCTATCGGGTTATATGATCTTTTCTTAAGAATTTCTACCGCGCGAAGCTGGGACTGGACGGCCTGCTGACTTTTTAACTGACTTCAAAAAGGAGGGTTTTATTTATAAAGTAGTTTTTGTAAAAAAACTCAGCTAAAGCTCACTTGAATGCTATGACGTATTTATAATAAAGGAAAACAAAACACTGCTCTTGTGCTTACTCAAAAGGTAAGCAGTGCTATTTGCAATTCAACGTGGTAGAGCTGCTACCTGGCTGCTACTTGCACTTCGGTACAGTGGGCAATGTAGATGCATTGTACGAAGTTTAACTTTCAAATTCTTATATACTTGAAGTATTTGATATTAATTAGTCGTTTATAATATTAGTCTGGTCTTAATTAGACTTAGGCCTACTGTCCACGGAGGCGTAGCTTCATACACGCGTATTCGTCATTGTACGCATGGTGTACGCCTGCTTGTAGCTTATATCTAAAACTCGAAGTACGCCTGGGCGTGTGACATACGGTACGGCAGCCGTCATGAAGCCTATATGTATTGTTGTGTATATAAGCTACAAGCGGGCGTACACCAAGCGTGCATTGATGAATACGTATTTATGAAGCTACGCCTCAGTGGACAGTAGGCCTCGTCGTCCGACGGCATTGCCACTAATGAATGAAAATAAATAATGAATAAATAAAGATTCTACGAAATTCTACACAGCGCTTTCTAGACTCAATGTAAGACTGGGTTAACTAGCTTGTGCTATGGGTTCCAGAATGCGGATAAACATACTTAAATACTTTTTTTTTGTAACTAAAGTATATTATATATCGAAACACTCAGATCAATGCAAATAGACTCATTCATGCATATCAATATTTGCACTGAGCGGAAATCGTACCCGCGCCCGCTGTCGTAGCAGTCGAATTTACTACCGCTGCGCCACAGAGGCCGTTCTATTGTTATTCCTTTTTACTGCAAACAATTTCACAGCCGTCATGTTTGTTTTTTTAAACGATACTTCTTTAAGAACACTTGGGTAGTCCAGAGATGTCTTTAATTATATAAACACGTCTAGCGGTTTGGAAGATAAGTGAGGCAATAAAGAATATAACATACAGATACGAGCGAAAAATATAACCATTTCCTACCAGTCGGGTAAAAAGCCCTAAAAACAGGCTTAACATTGACGTAATCCTTTATTACTGTGTCAATATATCCCTAGTTAGCCTGTAGAGGCTCCAGTTTAAATGTTGCAGTGAGAGGTTCCCTGTAACAGTTGGCTGTCGTTCAATTACGCCGAATGTTGCCGACATTTTGAAAGGTTTTTCTTGTTAGGCACAATTCCTAGAACGAAATCACATTCGGATATAAATTACGAGAGTATATTACTTTCGAGAAGGATGTCCGATAGCAGGTCACTTAATCTTTTATTTCAGCTTTCCCCAAACTTTATTATGTCCTGGACCAGTAATTTATATTTATCCACTATTTTTTTAAATACCTAGTTTATATCACTATTTATTAAAGTCTAAAGTCTGTCTGTTCGCGAAATTTTCACCAATAGATGAAGTGGTTTTTGAGGAAGATTTTAGTATATATTTTGTCAAGTTTTTGAATACATTAGCTATATAAAATATAATGATATTAGTTGGAGGTGTCGAAAAAGAATTAGCCGTCTGGGAGCTTTCAATGAAAACGCTACCTAAGCCCGAGAGATATAACAAAATGATGTATGATGGAATTATACAGGTTGTGTATGCGGGTGAAGCAGCGGGCCACGGCTAGTATTTGAAATAAAAAACAAATGCAAACGTCCCTTGATCATGAACAAGATTTCTTTTCCATCTAAACGCCAATCTCACCAATCGATTATAGCTTGCACTTCGGAGTACGGGGGCGCTCTCCACCTCCCCCCATAAAAAAATAAAATATTGTAAGGAGGAGTTTTCATATTTTGGTTTATTCTGGCTTTTATAGGAACGGCTGCTATCTGGGTGTAACCTGCATTGGCACTCGGCTAAAGACTAAGCCACGACTAATAAATTATAATCATCATCGTCATATCAGCCGTAGAAAGTCCACTGCTGAACATAGGCCTCCCCCATCGACTTCCATTTCGACCGGTCTGTAGCGGCCTGCATCCACCAAGTCCCTGCGCTCTTTGCTAGGTTAGGCTCTTTGGTAGTCCAAGTGATTTTAAAAATAAAATAAAAATATTTTTCTTTAATATCGATTCAACTTATCCACTAAACAGTAGATGACATATTTCATTGCCATTTTTCATTACCAAAAAAAAATTACCACGATAATAACAATAAATTGGCAACACCACAAAATTAATGAGTATCATCGCGTCTGATTGGTCACAATCAATCGTTGAAAGGAAACGTTTGAGAGGATGTCGGGGCAAAAAATTAATGATGGGAAATCGGGGGAGATAAGGGAAATGTGATCAGTCTAAGAGTGGGGCGGGGTAATATTGATACTAAATTCGGCGGATAAGACACAGGCAAAGGGGAAGCTGGGGTTCTTTGACATGAATAGATTTAAGGCCCAACTTTTTTTTGTTTTAATGAGGAGATAGCATCGGCCTACAAGTACATACTACATATATACGTTGAACGGTTCTCTCCGGAAACAATTACTGTGTGGGTTTTGAATATCTGTCATCTTGGTTTCATTTTCAACTTATTGAACAATGACGATCTGCGTGGTGATAGAGTGTTCGTCTTCTGCGTCAGAGGCCGCGGGTTCGATTCCCGGTGTAAATATTTGTAAGTGTGAATGTTTGTCATTTGCATTAGTTCCTGTTCCTAGCTCCACCTGCGTGGATGTCAGTTATCGTACTAAACATGGTCTATATCCTTTATCAAGGTCTAGTCCATTTCTGTACCAAATTCCACCAAAATCAGTTCAATGCAATGATATTTTTGGTTCAATGGTTTAGGCGTGAACGCATGACAGACAGAAACACAGACAGACATTCTTTCGAGTTTATAATATTAATATATATTTAGATAAAAATGTATTAACGTTTTTTTTTCGTGCGGACATCCCCTCGGATACCTCCCCGCTGGCCAGCGGGGGCGGTTATGTTGGGCTTGAACTGACGCCGGGGTATAAGATTGCCCATATTTCCTTCGCACCCCGAGTGATCCTGGGCCATGTTCATGTTTTATTCGTATTTTAGAAGTCCTATTACAGATCAAAAACCGCGGTAGCCTAGTGGTATGGGTAAAGGACTGTTGAGACGAGGTTTCGGGTTCGATCCCAGGTATTACCATGGCACACACCAATGACTTTTCGATGCTTTTTGAAGTTATGTGTGTATTTATCGCAGGTTTATAAGTGCCCGGTTAATGGCAATAGGCTCGCCACCTATTACATTGGGACCTAAAACATAAACTGGCGAAACGTGGGTGCTAGCACCTCTGCCTACCCCTTCGGGGATATAGGCGTGAGTTTTGTTATATGCAGGATCAAGGGCGGTGCCTCTGGTCACCCACTGACTCGATTTGTCCCCAAAGCTTTGTTGTTTCCTATTCTCTAAATTTAAAAACATTTATACATTTTTATTTTAATACCGCTGACGCATGATGGCCAGGCAACTAACTATAGTTCCGAACACTACAATATGTACATATTATACGTAGAAATACCGAGACCAATGCAAATAGACATATTCATGAATACAAATATTTGAGCGCTGAGCACTGAGCGGGAATCGAACCCGCGCCCCCTAACGTAGCAGTCGAATTCACTATCGCTATGACAGAGGCCGTCAAACATGATAGCTAACTAAATATCACAAGTGGTTACCAAACTCCAAGCACTTCATTATGTTATATCCACTAAACGTCGACCAACTACCTCTAATTAATGCGCAAATGGTAAGTAGACTGTATTCGCAAGTCACCTTCAAACCCCTCTCAGTAGTGAGCAACTATCCTCATTTTACAACAGAACTCCTTGGGAGTCAAACTCGTCTGTTTATACTTAATAACGTTTGAATCGTCTTCTGGCTACAGTTGGCTGGCTTCGAGTTTAAAGCTAGCTGATGTCAGACGAAATTTACATTTATTGTAGTTTTGTGTCCTCTCTGGCACTCTGGCACTCTTTCTGGCTCTCCCCGCCAGTGGTTATGTATAGAACTTGAAACGACTGAAATCGCACGCCGTCTCTGGTCTCTAATGCCAGAGTGTAAGGTGGCCCAAGGTAATTTCCTTGCACCGGCTGACCCTAGGCCACCTACGGCTTCGAAATGACCCCCTCGGATGTGAGTACTATTCGGAACTTTGTAGTTTTAATTTTGTATGTGGCAACCTTCTCCTCGATTGCACCACGGAGTATTACACAAGTGTTTTTATTTATAAATTAAAATATCCAATCTAACGGCCCTTTAACAGGTACCATGGTGCCCCTATCTTGCCATGAAAAGGGGGGCGTTCGTCACTCTGCCGCCCCAGCCTGCTTCTGCTGGGGTGACAGACGGCAGACAGAGTACACCTGCTAATTGACGTAAGAAGCTCTGGCGCAGGTTTTCTCTTGAGGTTGGGGGTCAGACGACAGTCGTTTCCGTAAAAGCCAAGATTAATCAATCGGAAGAAGTAGGAAAGCGGACTCCAGACTCCAAAGTGCAAGGTTTGATTCAACCGGGAACAACTTTAAGATGATGATGTAGACCACTTATAATCCACTTAGCATCTAAACGAACGAGAAATTGTCTAACACTACCAGTGACGCCATCTGTCACCCCTGCGGAAGCAGGCCGGAGCGGCGGGGTAACAAACGCCCCCCTTTTCAGGGCAAGATGGGGGCACCGTGGTACCCACACCCGAAGGGGTCTTTTCAAAGCCGTAGATGGCCCAGGGTCAGCTGGGAGCGAGGAAATTACCTTATTGGGCCACCTCACACCCTGGCATTAGATACCAGAGACGGCGTGCACGCGTGGATCAAATCTACAATAAACGTAAATTTCGTCTGACATCAGTTAGCTTTAAACTTGAAGCCGACTGTAGCCAGAAGACGATTCAAACGTTATTAAAAGTCTTATGTTACTACATAAACTCATTCGAGTTTTTCTGAGCCAAATATTTTCATCGACAATCAGTTTGGTAGTTAGAACATTACACAAAATAATTTAATTTGCAGCGGGTAGGTTAAAATAAAAAAAAAAACGGAACTGCCTCACACGTCCACCTTCCACCAGATGGTAAACTATTTCTTTATTGCACTCTGAGCATGTCACATAACACGTTAACGGCATCTACAGTATGATGTTTAGTTTATATTATTATTAGCTTCGCGTTGTCGCGGATAGTTTTGGAGTTACGGCGATTAAAGAACACCTACGATATTATACTACTCGCCAAGTTGACAGTTTGCCAATATACGACGTTTATATATCCGGCACATATCAGGGTTGTGCAGCCACACACAGAGCCTTCCAGACAGATAAATTCCACACTGGGCAGCCAAGAGCATTCGCTGGGAATTAATAAATTTCACCACCGAATGCGCTGGAATTATCGCAGTTTGATACTGTTCGTTCAGCACGTTGTTCAACTAGAAGTAGAAATTAAAGTAAAGATTTTCAGTTTTGTGAACACTTCCATTGAAACATTTACTTATACTCATAACTTTTTTTTTTTGGTGCGGGAATCCTCTCTGATCCCCCCCTCCCCGCCGGCCAGCGGGGGAGGTTATGTCGGGCTTGAACCGACTAAAACCGCGTGCCGTCATAGGTCTTCAAACGCCGGTGTGTAAGGTGTCCATAAGGCATTTCCCTCGCACCCCAGCTGACCCTGGGCATTTCTCCGATTTCGAAATGCCCCCTCGGGTTTCGGAACCACGGTGTCTTGCCCCGGAGCTATTCGCCCCGCCATCCCGCTTCTGCTGGGTAGACAGGCTGCCTCACCTGCCACCCCCAGGCCTGCGCCCATGGAGGACAGAGGTTGTTGAGCGATCTCGGGCATCTGAGACACTATGACGCGACGCAAACATGTGGCTGGCTCGGCGGGCCGGGAGAGTTCTAAATCTCTCCCAGGCTCGCTCCGCCACCTGCTTCACAAGCATTACATGCCCGCAGAAGGAGGGGGCGGCGACCAACGCGCTCGCGCTCCGTACCATGGCCGCAATCATGCTGCCGAGCGAGAGGACTCCCACGCCGATGGCTGCAACGAGGTCACACCTCGGCACCTCCCACGCCGGGCAGTCTACCAGCGTGTGCAGCCCCGAGTCCTCGCACCTATCGCTGTGATGGCACTCAGACGTTGACTCCTTCCTGCTCCCTTTACCGGAGATCACCTGCGTCCGTCGGTACGAGAGACTTCCGAGTCGCCTCTCTAGCCTGAAACTTAATACCTAAGGTGTATTAAAATAAATATGGATATTGTGATAACATTTTATGAACTTATTGTTTACGTTTACACGAAGACAGTAGAAATAGTACAAATAATAGGTCTTTACCTATGAAATTGCCGAAATTTTCTTACAAATTCATGAGTTCATTATTCCTGTAATTTAATTTCCATTACTTATATTTTGTTTGAAAGTTGATTTCAAGGTTTTACAACTTTTTTCAAGATTGTATAAATTAATTCGATCTTCAAAAACACTTCCTAAACATTTCCATTTTGATGATAAATTTCGTATTACTTAACAGCTGTCACTTTTCAAAAATGTAATGAAAGTTGATGTTTGTTAGCTTAATGTTGTCTCATTCATACACAAAATAAATATAAAATTCGGATTTGTCATTCCTAAAAAAATGCAAAAATGTTAGTACTGAAAATTGGGTTTCCTCCAATTTCTGCAAGAAAAACGGCAATTTCATATATAACGACCTAATATTAGATTCGGAGGTACCGAACCTTACCAACATCCTTGAAGCTTTTAAGTCAACCCCACCTGCAAGGCACCTACTCAACCGCTTTGATGCAGGCTTTCCTCTTGAGATTGGGAGGTCAGAAGTCAGTCCCTCCCAGAAAAAAACGACATACTGAACAAACAAACTAAGCGGATGCAAACTTTGAACGAAAAATGAAATCGCTATGAGGTTGACGATGACAAATATTGGATTCGGTGTTTTACAACATATCTCATGCGAAGCCGGGACAAATCAGCTAGTAAATAATAATCCAGTCCCGAACCAAATACAATTATCCTTAAAACCCTAATTTATTCTGTTTCAAAAGAAACCATTTAACAAAAAACCAGTAAAACCCAGTTTTAACAGTTGAATGTTTCTTCACAGTCCGCATATTAGTCAACTGCGAATTTATAACACCAGTAGACGTATGAAAATTTGATAAAACAATATCACGAGACACACAACAATTAATTTTCTAGGTGGTTAAAAAAAAATAACCACGAAGGCTAAGGCGGGAGCGAAGCGGAGCGGAGCTCCCGCCTTAGCTTTCTAACCTAAACTATCCGAGTCGGGGTACTCTGAGTCGGGGTCGGCCTTGCATACTTCGCTGCAGTGAACTTTCGAACTGGCGTACATCGAGATCCTGTACTTTAGAACTAACATACGTCGACATTTTAAACTTCGACATTCAGTAGCGGAGTGCTGCAATTTAGCTAGTGTTGCCAACTTCTAAAAATATTCACTCGTAAAACTATAATACAAAACCCCTTAAAGCAATACAATTATTTAGTGAGTCCCGTAAAAAGCGTTTTACTTTTTTATTATCAATTCATTTATAAATTATGTATTATTCAATACTAATCAATTTAAGTAAATAGGTAGTAAAATAACAGCAACATCTCTCCTTCGAGGCGGCGAGTCTCCTTGCCGGAACTCCAACATGGGACCTGGACGCGAGAGCCCTTTCGCAACTGTACCAATGGCGAAAGTTGGCGCGGGAGCAGGGACGGAACCCCGAGCCTCGAGAAACCGAGACCGTGCAGTCCCAGCTCCGCCAGGCCATCGTGGTGGAGTGGAAGGAGCGACTTGGGCGACGAGGGCACGCCGCAATAGCGGCGGTAAGGCTCTTCCTGGAGATCCTGGAGGATTGGCTAGAGAGGCGATACGGAAGCCTCTCGTACCGACTGCTGGTGAACTGCCCGGCGTGGGAGGCGCCGAGGCATCTAGTGAATGTGATATCCTTTTATCCTTCTTATTTTTTACTTAATTATAATAATAGCACATATTGTTGTCTCTTAAAATATCTACCCATTTATTTATTTTACACAGATATTTTCCCACAAAATTTCTGGAAACACCCCAGAGTTGGCATCACTAAATTTAGCTTCTAATCAGCAAAAAGTTTAAACGTTCCCATCAGACTATTGCAAAGAGTACTTTAATATCTAATTGAGTAACGATGGATGAGGATTCGATCCAGACAGGGATTACCTCCTCTCGAGGTTATTCGTTCTACCAGATTGTAGGAGGGTTACATATCTATACTAGGTATGCAATACATTCTGCTGCTGCAAAACTTGAGTGAAGCTCCCTGATAACTATAATCAGTGTAATTTGTTTGAATAGTTTATTAATGGTTAACTTTTTACCCAGCCAGCCTTTTTATTTTGTGAAAAGGGACTATTCATAAAATTCTATTTTACACGTGCCCTATTTCTTTACTTCGTGACAGGTGGTACTTTTGGTGATTATTCCTCCGTGGTTAGTATGATTTTGGAATTTCTTTTGCGAAATGGACACTGATGCCACTCAGCACGCGCATAGTAGGTTTCATCACAATGGCTTGAACAGCTTAGTCGCAATTTCACCTGGACTTTGTGTAACGGTGATAACTCCTCAATGGCTAGTGCGATTTTTGTTTTTCTTTTTTTTTGTCTTGTGTATACGAACAAATGTTACTTAATTTGATACCGATCGCTTGAATGAGGCTTGATTGTTCATTGAGAATTATTTTTTTTATCTTTATAATTTAATTTTACACAGTACGTTTAATTTTATACAGGGTGTATGGGACCTCACAAAGATCTTCGAAGCCCATGGTAACCTCACCTGCAAGACGGTATACCTGCTGATTGGCTAGGGGCGTAAGTTTTCCTCTCAGGGTTGGAGAGTCAGACGGCAGTCTCTCTCGTGAACAATAATGTGAACAGTAATAATGACCCCCATTTCTTGGACTTTAATTTTAGCTTATCATCAGGCATAAAAAAATAAATAATCCGACAATATCTGGCAGATAAAAGATTTTGTGCTAGAAAATTCAAACTGGGATCTGCCCTATAAATAAAGCATTTAAAGAATCCATTAGCAAACCGCTTTAAAAGCGATACGCTTAAATGCGTTCGGTGTGAAAAATGCAATCGTTTTCTATTAAGGCTCTGTCTTACAAACCCATTTCCAATTATTTATAGACGATTGTGTTCGTAATTGCATTTGCAAGTGTGTTATCTCCCTAACGTTGTAGGTGGAGTGAAAAACACGCTTGTCAAACTGTCTGCTGGACCGAATAGCTTGATGCGATACACACGGTTCGAAGAACAACGAGTAAGGTTTTTAGGTTCGAATAACATATATGTTATGTAGCAGGATTGTGTTAGGGCTGACCGCTCATTGGAGACAAGACAGTCTTAATACTGGAAAGGAATGGGCGTTGTGCAACGAACTGTTTTAATTTAAGTATTTTTGTACTATCAACGAGTTAACCGTTATCACTTTACTAAAAAACTAGTTAATTTCATCAACTGTTTTACGAAGCAAACGATAAGCGAATATTAACGAAATGTTTAATTGATCTTTCATTTATACGTGTTCGTTTATTCGTTGACGGGCGCTTTTTCGTTTATCGATTGCGTTCAGCTACAGGCACACGGCACTACGGCCATCGCCCACTCTCTGATAGAAGATCAATTTATGAAATTTTATGAATTTTAGTTGTTTTAGTACATTATCAATATTATTCACAAAAATCAAAAAGCCAACTTGACTACAGTTCGTCGATAGCATATGATCGAAATATTTTTTTTCGAACCAACGGAAGATAGTCATTCGCTTCCAAGACATTTCGAACTAAACAGTTGTCGAACTAAATAAAATTCGAACTATGTGTAATTCGAACAAACCAAATTAGAAATTAGGAGCTCGATTCGGTAAAAATATGTTTTTAAAACGTGTGATTTCAAAACTAACGAAAACTGATGATATTAATTTTTAAATCCACTTGAAAACGCATCAATCTGTGAGTAATTATGAATATCCCGGAATAATTATGTGGTATTCCAGGCTATAATCTATTACTGTGTTAAATTTCATTCAGATCCATTCAGCCGTTTTTGCGTGAAAGTGAAACAAACGTCCATGCACACAAGCTTTCACAATTTCATAATATTAGTAGGCTGTGTAATTAGTATGATGTGACCCCTGCCTGGGGGAGGCAAAAGTAACATTACACTAACCACACATCGAGGATAAGCAGGCATCCGTATATTAAATGTTTGTATATGGTAACATAATTTCATAGTCAAGGGTTGAAGCCTAATTAAAAAAAAGACTACACCAAAAAAAAGTCAGCCAACAAGTTGTCAGAAATCCGTGTGTCACATCGCTAGTGTAGCAGCGCGTGGTATGCACGTGACAGCTTCCAGTGACGTCAGAGCCGATATTTTTCTAAAACTACCCGACAGCCCAGCGCCCCTACACCTGCCAAACTGACGGTAACTCAGATACAGACGGTGATATGAAAATTCTAACTGCTGATCAGTTAGAATTTTCAAGCCTATGTTATGTTTAGTGTTTCATAAAAGTTTGGCTTAAATTGTTGGTTGAAAATATTGCTTTTAGAAAACATTACTAGTTTTCTAAAACTATCATTGCAGATGATTGTTACGAGTGCGAAAATATTCTTAATTAAATTAAGGTATTGCGTGGTTCTCGTTAAAGAAAGGAGGACTTGATTTATTATTAAAGGTGGCGTCGTTAGTAGAGGCCAAGACCCACCGAGGCAAATCGGTCTGTATTCTGAGGCAATCGGTCTGTAGTCGGAAACACCGGTTTCAGTTGGTTTGATTCCGACACAACCACTTCGTTGTCTACAGTGACCTCACTGTTTTAAAAAAGTGCCAGCTGGCACTCGCAGGTATCCGCACGATAAAAAACAGTAGACAATAAACATGATTGATAATAAAGTCAAAGTCAAAGTCAAAAACCATTTATTCTGTACAGACCGATACTTACAACGACACTTACAAAACGTCAAAAAAAATTATACTAATGGTTGGCAAATGTACTACCAGTTTGAAGCGCGGCCCTGTCCTGAGAAGACTCCGGCAAGAAACTCAGCGGGCTGTTTTTTTTATCTATTTACAAACATGTTTACTTAATCTAATTACAATATCTCGTTTGAGTAACATAGTGAGAGAGCAAACAGTTCATATCCAAGCTTGTTTGTCGTCTAAATAGTCTTGAATTTTATAATAGCCTTTTTGGCAGAGTTTGCTTTTAATTTGGCTTTTAAATTTATGAAGAGGTAGATTCTTCATTTCACTACGAAGCTTGTTGTAGAAGCGTATTTTTTATTAATTCGAAATTCGGTTTATTTTAAATTCGAAACATCGAAAAGAAACATTGGTAAATTGAACATGTAAATACCGGTAGCATAATAATTTCAACTATCTGTGAATGATTAATGAACGAAACATATCTGACAGTATGCAGCTGAAACTCAAATAGGGTAAAGGCGGGTAGTGGCGCGCAAGAGATAATGGCGATCAACACAGTTTCATGTATAAATCGTGTAAATACAAGCACGCACACACTCACATAGTGTGGCGTGACCTTCACATGGCCTGCAGCTCTCCTCCCCGCTCTGTTCCGCCAACGCAGTCGTAAGCTGTGCACGTTGTTGAGTTTCGCGCGCTTTTGTTATAAATTTTCGTGCGCCGTAAATAACAGGTGAGTGTTTTCTTACACGGTTTTTTGATATTTTAAGTATATAGTACTGTAATCTAATCATATAGGTATATGTGTGGTTAAAATTACGTATATTCAGTAATAAATTTATGAGAAAATGAATAATAATTAAAAATGGTACAGTTGGGTAATGGCGATCAATTTCTTTTGGGTAATCGCAATCATACCTATTCCATATTTTAGTTGATGATCGCCATTATCCGCATCGTTTCTTGATCGGGTAGTGGCGATCAAGTAATAAGATCCTAACTGATGTGTTGTGGTTAGGGATGATCGATGTTCATCGATATTTTTTTAGAATTTTGGATAACATTATGGGAGAGAGGGGAGGGGGAGGATCCAGAGGGGGTATGGAGAGGCGAGGTAAGGTGGGGTTGGGTGGAGTGAGGAGGGGGTGGAGGAATAAGGTGAAGTAAGGGGTAGAGGGGGTTAAGTAAGGGGTGGGGTGAGGTGGGGTAAGGTGAGTTGGTTTGGAGGGATGAGGTGGGGTAACGTGAGATAGGGGTGGAGGGGTGAGCTGGGGTTACGTGAGATAGGGGTGGAGGGGGGTAAGATGAGGTGGGGGAGCAGAATGGAGAAGGGAGGAGTAGGGGCCAGAAGGTATAGGTTGTGGAGGAGGGAGATGGTCTTTGAGTGTTTTCTTGAGTTAGTAAGTCGGTTTTGTCAATTCATGTCACTTGTAACTCAAAAATGATTTTATTGCTTTCAGCTCAAAATGCCTAAACAGAAAAGGTCCAGGAAGGTTTCTTGGGACCCAGAAACTATGAGGTCGGCTTTTCGATTAGTGGAAGGTGGACTATCTATAAGACAAGCAGCTAAGACTTCAGGTATTTCGTTTTCTTCTCTTAATACGAGACTCAAACTGAAGGATCCAGATACTCCACCGCACATGGGTAGATACACTGTTTTTACAAAAGAACAGGAAGAAGATATGGCCTCACAAATAAGATACCTAGCAAAGATATTTAATGGCGTAACAGCGCTAGAAATAAGAAAGATGGCTTACAAATATGCAGAAAAAAACAACATAAAACATAACTTTAATCCCACGTATGAAACAGCTGGCAAGGATTGGCTTGAAGGATTTTTAGACAGGAACAAGTTGTCAGTGCGAAAGTCTGAAGGCACAAGTTTAAATAGAGCCACTGCATTTAATAGAGAAGAAGTGGGTTTGTTTTTTGAGCTGCTCAGAAATGTACTCGAGAAACACAAATTTCCACCGAGAAGCATTTACAATGTAGATGAAACTGGCGTGACATCAGTTCAAGAAACGGGAAAAATTGTTGCAGAAAGAGGCCAAAAACGAGTCGGATCGATCACTAGTGGCGAACGGGGCCAAAACGTCACAGTCGTATGTGCTATGAGTGCTACCGGGCAATTCATTCCTCCGATGTTCATATATCCACGAATGCGGCATTCTGTAGCTTTGGAAAACGATGGACCCCGTGAGTCAGCTTACAAATGTTCCAAAAACGGATGGATTAATGATGAACTCTTTCTAGAATGGCTGGAACATTTTGTTAAATTTGCCAAGCCATCAGAAAGTGTACCATCCAGTATTACTGATTCTTGACAACCATTCCAGCCACGTCTCATGGAAAGCTTACGAATTCTGTAAAGAACACCACATAGTGATGTTATCATTACCGCCACACGGATCACACCGCATGCAGCCGTTAGATGTTTCCGTGTATGGGCCGTTTAAAGCTGCTTACAAGCAGGAATGCAACATTTTGATGAAAACAAAGCTGCAAAATAAAATAACGCAAAATGACATCGCTTCGTTGGTCAGAAAAGCTTATCAACGGGTAGCAACTATTTCAAATGCTGAAGCTGGATTTTCCGCTTCAGGCATATACCCTTACAACCCAAACAAGTTTACCAAGGAAGATTTCTTAGCAGCTGATGTGCTAAATAACAGAGATTCTGACAGAAGAATGAATGACGAACACGACATAAGAACCGGATCTCCGTCTCTGCTTCCTGAAGAATTTGATCACGTCAACCTGACACCTGATGAGAATAATCAAAACTTTATGGATGTTGGCCTACCACCTCTTGCCACCCTAGAGCCATATGACGAACACGACATAAGAACCGGATCTCCGTGTCTGCTTCCTGAAGAATTTGATCTCGTCAACCTTATACCTGATGAGAATAATAAAAACTCTATGGATGTTTCTGATAAAAATGATAAAGAAATAGAAACTCCATCTCTTCTTCCCGAAGAAACCAGAAGCCACACACAAGCTAATCAAGATCATCTGAATACAATTTCTACTTCCGGCACATTAACTGATTTATTAACTGATTTAACTGATCTTATCCCTGATAAGACTCCAGCCTTAATTCCACAGCTAAATCAAGACAATAAAGGTCCATTACATTCATCTGCTTCTACAAATAATGCCGCTGCCATTTCTGTACCTTCTGCCATACTGCAATCAAACGAAGAGAATGATTCAAGAAATAATTCATTTTCTGATAACTTGACATACACTGAAATGCGCAATGTAACACCCTCATTAGCATCTGCTGACCTGCACTCTTACCTAGATACCGATCCAGTTTTGCCGACTGCCAGCGATCCTATAATTGAACTAAATAATGGAACATCGTCAGCGCCTGCTAACTTGATTGGCCTACCACCTGTTGCCCTAGAGCCCTAGAGCTAGGAGCTAGGCTAGAGCCCTAGAGCCAAATGATACCGATCCAGTTTTGCCAGCTGCTGAAAATTCTATGATTGAGCTTAATAATGTGACACCGTCAAAGTCTGCTAACCTGATTGGTAATGTGACACCGTCAAAGTCTCCTAACCTGATTGCCATACCACCTCTTGCCACCCTAGAGCGACATGATTCAGATTTATCATGCACCAATTATTTCATGCGAGAACAGGATAACGCACCGCCATCCAAACTAAAACGTGCTGACCCGATTGACCCACCAGCATCCGATGTGATGTGCTCCAAAAAGACTTCCATGATCGTAGGCTATGTAGATTACGACAACCCTATTCCTACAACTTCGAAAAGTTCACTGGTCCAATTTATTGATAACACCTCTTTGAACCAGATTAACCAAAACAAACCTAAACCTAAAAACTACTTACCAAAATCCCAGAAGTATACTGCTGAAGATCTATTACCAATACCAATGAAAGTTGTGCAGAAAAAAGATCCAACTAATCGCAAACAACATGCAAAGGTCATAACAGGAACTCCAAACAAGATAATTTTGTTTCAGAAAGAGCAGAAAAAAATGGAAAAGTTAAAAAAAATTGAGATAAATAAGGAAAAACAGATAAATAAACAAAAAACAGCAAAAAATAAATGCAATAATTCAACATCTTCTAAACAAATAACAAAAATAAAAATTGAGACAAAACCAAAAGCTACTGGTGTTAAAAAAGTGACAAGAAAAATATTGCAAGAAAAAGCTAAGACTGAGAATTCAAAAGAAAAAACAGATGATGATGAAACCGATACTGATGGAGAAGATAAAGAAAAAAGCGATGTAAAACATGTATCAAATAAAAGAACATCTACTAAACAAACAACGAAAATAAAAACTGAGACAAAACCAAAAGCTACTGGTGTTAAAAAAGTGACAAGAACAATATTGCAAGAAAAAGCTAAGACTGAGAATTCAAAAGAAAAAACAGATGATGATGAAACCGATACTGGTGGAGAAGATAAAGAAAAAAGCGATGTTAAACATGTCCCAAATAAAAGAAAGAAAGCCACTAAAAAAAGGACAGTGAAGAAAATTAAACTCGAAAATGACAAAAAAGGCAAAAGAGTGACTCGTATAAAGAAAACAACTTTGAAAAAATTATACCCAGACGATGACAATACATCTGACTCTGTAGTTGAGATGACAGATTTGAGAGAAGATGACGACACGGACATTGAGATGCCTGAAGACAAGGAGAATAAGTGTTTGATCTGTGACGATTATGGACAAGACAAAGAGTTATGGTTCAGATGCACGCTTTGTGGACTATGGGCCCACGCTGAATGCACTGGGAGTGATTCTGCCACAGACTATATGTGTGATTTATGTTGTGATTAGAGTAGGTTTAGACTTGATTGTGATTACACCAGCGGGCCGATCGCCGTAATTTTATGACGCATTAGTCGAGTGTACGTGCAGTTCACGCATAAGCGACGTTTACCCTAAACGCAAACAACCGTTGGTATTGCCGTAAAATAGAACTACGCGTCAACGTCAAGTACACTGCACGTCTACTTCACCTACGCGTGATACCAGTGTGTGTTGCCGTACGCAAGATTTGACAATCTTCTAGTTAATTACTCGATATGTAATCGATTATGTCCACGAATAACGTTGTTATTACAAGGCTACATCACGTTTAATAACCTTGGATCTAAGTTTATACACAAACAAAACACTTGGTTTTGTTTTAAGCATTGTAAAAATGGTATTAAAACGAAGATATTGAACACAAAATGTGGATGTATGGTAGTCCCTTTGCATACCATCCTATTTAGAAAAAAGCCGTAGACTAAAAAGCTCTATAGGTGGTTGTTATGGGTTACATGACATAACATGTTTATGGTATGTTTACGTTAACAACAAACAATTATATAAATAATTTAAGGTTTCAATAGAATGAGTAAATTTAAATATTATCAAACATTTAAATATATTTAAGAACAAGACGAAGAGGTTGCGGGAGCCTCAAACTGAAAATAGTGCACTAGAGGAGTCAAGAAGAATGCTAATAAGAATGGAGACCCTTTGATGCAAAAGCACATAGCTTTTTAGCTGAGAGAAGCAATTGGCAGCTTCCAAACTGCAGAGGCCACTAGGGAGCTTGCACAATCCATGTGGTTAGAAAAGGTGAGTTATCATTATTTGAAGTCAGGGATGCGAAAAGAAAAAGAGCTTTTGTCATGTGAAGATAGTAGACCACTGTTAAAAATGTATATTTTGCTTACAGAGTAAACGTTGCTGCTGTCGCTGTCGTCGTTCTGACGATGAGCCAACCAAAGACCTAATATAAGTGTAGAATTAAGATGATTTCAGATGTAAAAATAATAAACAATTTTCAATCAAACGTTATATATTTTTTTAATTATATGAGGTTATCTCGTTCCAAAGACTCTGAATAAGACCCTGTTGAACTGTTCTCCCCTGCATTAACTCAACATTTACACGTCTATCGAGCATTTGTGGTACTTGAGTCAGTCTCAACACTGCCTTAGCAGCCACCCGGACTTGATTTAAAGCCTCACGCCTGCGTTCTTGTAAAGTAAGCTGAGGTTCAGGAATTTGTGTACGTAGAGCCATGTTGTGCAGTACAGCACATGCATTCACGATCTGCCCAGCAAATACTGGATCGTAGTGAAGCATCCTCGCAGACAACAAACATTTAAAAAATAACATTTACATTCACAGCTGAACAGATTTGGATAAAGCATAGTATGTGTAAGCAAGCATAGGATGTGAGCATTGTCACAAGCCTTCGGACTGCAATTTTGTTAAGCCCAAATGTTTTTATAAATTGGGTCTCTGTCATATCACGGAAGTGAGCATCCCTTGCCTGAAGTCGGGCACGCCTTGCCTCAATACGATGGCGACGCCGGCGATCTTCCTGATCCGCCAAATCTAAAATTTGCCAACGCAAATCGTTCATGTTCAAATTTTATGCCCTAAAATTAGAAAGGTATGGTATTATAATGCTCGCGAAGGAGATGGCGGAGCGCGCCCGGGAGAGATTTAGAACTCTCCCGGCCCGCCGCGCCGAGCCCGCAACTTGCTCGTCGCGCGTCGCAGGCGACTCAGGCGCCGGAGGTCACTTAACGACCTCCGTCCTCCATGAGCGCAGGCCTGGGGGTGGCGGGTGAGGCCGCCTGTCACCCCAGCAGAAGCGGCCGGGACGGTGCACGGTGGGGCGATTAGCGCCCCTCCCCCAAACCGGGGCAAGACGGGGACACCGTGGTTCCCAAACCCTAGGGGGTCATCTCGAAACCGGAGATGGCCCAGGGTCAATCGGGGTGCGAGGGATATTCTCTATGGGCAACCTTACACCCCGGCGTCTGAAGACCCGAGACGGCGTGCGGTTTTAGTCGGTTCAAGCCCGACATAACCACCCCCGCTGGCCAGCGGGGGGGGGTATCCGAAGGGATTTCCGCACGTAAAAAAAAAGGTATGGTATTATAAGATAGGTAAGTACATTACTCGGTAATTGTGTATGATTTTACTAGATATCTGTAGGAAAACTAGGAAATGACATAAAAGTTACTTACAAGCTTTGCAAAGTTAACAATCCGTACACTTCTACAATGCGTGACCAACACTTGATCAAGACGTAATAAACACTGCAAAGTGACATTTCGTTTGACATTTATGAAATGTCAAAATTTAGCGCAATACCGTTTTTGTTCGATACAAAATACGCGCAACTCACGTTCTATTATGACAATACGGCGGTGCACTGCGTTTAGGTGAGCGTGACGTGTGCGTGACGTGTGCGCCATTACTTAATTACGGCAATACGAAATCAAGCGTTAAGACGCAAACGCAGTCAACACGCGCTGCATAAAATTACGGCGATCGGCCCGCAGGGCTGATTGTCATTAACCGACACTGCGTGTAATGGCGATCAATGTATTTTTTTTTTCCAAATGATGATTATTCTAAGACTGTTGAACTTTTTGGATCTCAATTGATGTAAGATTATAGCTTAATAACCAAAGTTTCATTTAAGCTAACATTTAAGACTTGATTGTCATTACACCAGGGCTGATTTTCATTAACCGACACTGCGTGTAATGGCGATCAATGTATTTTTTTTTCCAAATGATGATTATTCTAAGACTGTTGAAATTTTTGGATCTCAATTGATGTAAGATTGTAGCTTAATAACCAAAGTTTCATTTAAGCTAACTTTAATAAAGATATGTTGATTAATACTTGATTTGTGATTATTTTCGCTTAGGTGATCGCCACTACCCGGTTTTACCCTAAGCTGTCACTATTAAAAATAAATAATAGTGTAAAAATATGGCGCGCAACGAAATTTACTGCGCCAAAAATTCATTTTGGTAAATTGAAGTGTCAGATTTTAATTGAGTCAGTATGAATATAGTTTTTTTAGGGATTTTGTTTAGAAAAGCCCTATTGCTATCGAGTTGTCGTCGACGTCGTCGTTGCCAATTTTCTGTCACGGTTTTGGGTATGAAGGAGATGAGCTATCGAGTTGCTGTTTTCGGTAATAGATTCGTGCTGGGGTGAACCATTGCAAGATAAAGAAAAAAGTTTTTCTTTTTTTTAGTAATAAATGATATTGCTCTGCCTATGCTCGTTAGTTCAGACTTTCTGATAGACAATTCGGTGCTTTATTTCAAGAAGGTTGTTAGTCATTCTTTTCCTACTGACTTTTTAGGGATTTTCTTTAGAAAAGCCCTATTGCTATCGAGTTGTCGTCGACGTCGTCGTTGCCTATTTTCTGTCATGGTTTTGGGTATGAAGGAGATGAGCTATCGAGTTGCTGTTTTCGGTAATAGATTCGTGCTGGGGTGAAAAAAAAGAAAATCCCTTGTATTCGGCTGAGCTCGTTTCAGGAATTCAACTTGTATTGGGTAAAGGCCTATTCATACCTGAGCGGTATTCGCTGCCGCTGTGGGTAGAGGAACATACCGTGCGGGTTTCGCTCAGGTATTTTGTATGAATCATGGAGGATTGGCTAGAGAGGCAACACGGAAGCCTCTCGTACCGACTGACGCAGGTACCCCATCACGAATCTATTACCGAAAACAGCAACTCGATAGCTCATCTCCTTCATACCCAAAACCGTGACAGAAAATTGGCAACGACGACGTCGACGACAACTCGATAGCAATAGGGCTTTTCTAAAGAAAATCCCTAAAAAAACAGGCCCCTGAGTTTCTTGCCGGAGTCTTATCAGGACAGGGCCGCATTTCGAACCGGTGGTCCATTTTCTAAACATGAGTCTATTTTTTTGAAGTTTTGTAAGTGTCATTATAATGGTCTATACAGAATAAATGAATTTTGACTTTGAATTTAACTTAGCTCAATGAGTAATTGTTCGCAGATGCTCATATCCCAGCATAATTCCATTTAAATTCCTTCCACAGGATATTTCGTACTAAGAACTTGTCTAGACTGTATAGAATTCGCATAGCAGGGGTTATTATATTGGGTACTATGAAATTGCCCTTCTGTGAACGAAAATGTCACTTACTTTTTAGAAATTTTAAAGCAATTAGTTATCATCATCATCCTAGCGTTAGTCCCGACATCCGAGGCTGTCATCTCGGAGTCCGGAGTCCGTTATTCGACTTTTACTTCAACACTGGTTCACAAAATTACTGGTGGTAGAAATTTGATGACACAAATTTGTCACAAAATTCGGCCGGGTGGGTACCACCGTGTACGATTGCGAAAAACCCTCCATAGTAATCCAATTTCGGTTTGAATGCGTTCAGGGGTCAGCAAGTGCATAGCCGGGCAGGGGGATTGTGGTCGCAGCACTAGTGGGACCGGTGGGTGTCACGCGGTGCTGCGACGACAATTTTCTTCTGATGCGGCCGTCAAGCTGAGTGCCACCATTGTTAACATGGTACGTGTATGTAATGGTGACCCTCTTTCCAGAGACTTTACCTTCAGCTTACCATCAGGCGAGGTGAAGTCAAATTGACGTGTCCTAAATTAAAAAAAAAAAGTGGTATGGCCAGATATTAGTTACCCTCGTAGCCTGGCGGTCGCCGCAGAATGTGGCCGCACCAGCGAAGACGACTCTCCTACATTTTGTCCGCGATGTCACGAACATGAAGGCTGCTGCAGATACGAGAGTTTCTAAGGCGATCCTTGTGAATGACTCCACACATCTACCGCAGCATATTCATCACTGTTCTAGCAGCGGTCACGCTTCGCAGCCCTATAAAAGGATGGGCCTAATTATGGTTTTATAGGCCTGCCTCTTCAACCTAGCCGACATTTTGGGATTAAAATGGTTTAAGCAATTATTATGCGAACTTTTACTATAAATTTAAATCAGAAAATTTCCACATCCAGGACTGGACTTGAACACGCGACTAGACAAATTCTACGAGGAATGTTCTGACCAACTGAGCTACCTAGACACGTCCTGGACATTCGAAATTCTCCTAGGAAAATACTAATGTGTCCTCTGCTATAAGACTATATTGAATTAATTAAAGTAGCCGAACGATGGATATTTTAACGAAAAAAACTAAATCAAAATCGTTTCATCCGTTAGGAAGCTACGATGCCACAGACAGACACTTATAACACTCCATCGTTTTTGCTTCGGGGGTTTACCATAAATTTCCTTCAGTTGATCAAAAACCGAAGAAATATTGCGGCAAACTACAGACTCATTCAGAATATATACGGGTTTATAGAAGAATGGATCGCTGAGTGTGTTGTAATATTTAACCAGAAGAAACTATATAGGTTTGCACAGCACTGGAAATGTTATAAATTAAGGAATTATTGAACCACGAGGTGAATAGTTCCATTATTAGAGGAACAAAAAGTATATACTTTGATTTTTCAACGTTACAGTAGAATTGTGGCTGAAAAATTAAGGTATCGTCTCCAAAAACCTATATTTAAAAAAAAATATATTGATATCACACCCCTCATCATCATCATCTCAGCGTTGGGTCCCAGTCGCATCCTAGGCTTTCGAAGGTCACGGGTTCGATTCGAACCCCGGGCAATACTAACAGTTGTCAACATTCCGGGTGAATTTGAGGTTCGCACAACGGAGTCTCCTTTTGACTTGGCATATACGGCTTTTATTGGAGCGACTGCCATCTGACTTCACAAGCCTCGGCCGGCAATCAGTAGGTGTACCTGGCGTGCAGGTAAGGTTGAGGTCAGGTGACTCCAGTAAGATAATTTTCAGGTATTAATTGAGCTGAGAGTGAGACGAAGTCGAGCGAAAGCTCCCTTTCACTCCACTCGATGTATTTCGTTTGTGTCCCTCTGGACCCTTCGGCCGATTGTAATGATTTTTAGCATAATCATAGATGATAGTGATGAAGAATCACGGAGGAATAATCACCGAACAAAAAATTCAAAAGCTGGTTTCTAAAAAAACATAAACATAACATAACATAAACTCACGCCTATATGCCCGAAGGGGTAGGCAGAGGTGCTAGCATCCACAATTCGCCAGTTTATCTAAAAAAAAAAAAAACACAAATAGTAAAATGTAAGTTTTGGCGCCAAAACGTAGCCTATAATCATAAATACCGATTAAAAAAAGAAAACTGAAAATCGGACAAGACACGGAGGAATAATCACGAACAAAAAACAAAAAATTCTAAAGCTGACATGGGCACTCTTAGCTCAACATTGCAAGAACTACTGCCTTGCGGACCTAGTTAGAACAGTGGTGTGTATTGACACGGTACCTTAACCGCCGACTCTGACAAGAGCTGGTGCCAGACACGTGCCTCCCCCAAACCGGGGCAAGACACCGTGGTTCCCAAACTCGAGGGGGCCATCCCGAAACCGGAGATGGCCCCGGGTCAGCTGGGGTGCGAGGGATTTGCTCTATGGGCAACCTTACACCCCGGCGTCCGAAGACCCGAGACGGCGTGCGGTTTTAGTCGGTTCAAACCCGACATAACCGCCCCCGCTGGCCGGCGGGGGGGGGGAGGGGGTATCCGAAGGGATTGCCGCACGAAAAAAAAAGGTACTTTATTCTGTATTTTTTTTATATAACTTATTTGGGAAGAGACTGAACTCTACGACACAGGATCCTAGTGTGGGGTTCAGAGAATCATTGGTTTGTTCCTACATTTTTTTTTTCTATGTTTTCTGTATGCATCTAACACCGCTAACTAACCAATAAATTATAATAGTTTTATTCCAATGTGTGTGACATTCACGTAAACTTCGGTCGTAATCAATAGTTTGTCGGTAGATGCAGTTTGACGTTTCGCTTAAAGGATTGTTGGCTGTCGGAAACACGCTTGTTGGTAAAGAAATTCAAGTCTATTTCGTGCGGCAACGAAATATTTGTATTAATAGTGTAGAAAAATATTTATGGTAGAACGCCTATGATTACTACATACGTCAATAGAGCAAAGCTATTACACAAACAAGCTGCAGTTACTAAACGGTACGACTTGAATTGCGAGACTGGCCATAGAAGGCAGCTGTCAAGTAACTAAGTCAGGGGTTGCCCGAGGCTCGCGTGTTACGGCTGCCAGTTGGCTACCTGGTGACAGCCGGTCCCAATATTTATCGAGAGTAGGTAATTCGCGCTGCGGGCGACAGAGACGCATTGTAAACAAGATATGTTCTAGAAAGTGCAGTCAATATGCATAAGGGTTGGACCTCATGTAGCTGAGATTGCTCAATATTATAGTATTTATGTCATTTAAAACGAACATCGTTTAGTTTACTCACTGTTTTGGCTTTAAGTTTTAATAAAAATAGTAATAATAAAAACTTTATTGACATAAAAAGTGTACATAGTTAACATTAGGTAAGTAGATCACGATAATATGTCTAACACAGTATGTAAATAGGATCAGTATTTGTTAACAGTTTTCATAAGGTACTTCAACCTGGGGTGTGTGTTGGGTAACCTCTTCGAGTGTCATTCCGATTCCGATCCCGCTGGAGTCCGGGGGGAACGGAATCGGAGTGGCCGGTACACCCTGGGCGGCGGTCAATGGCTTCCCCTTCATGGGGTTGGCATTGATCGTCGGCCAATACCCAACGTGGTGGGAACACATCGCTCTCCGTACTCCTCTGCTTTCAGAGGAGACAGGATGAGCGATGCTGTTAGTGGTGGAGGCCACCGTAGGGTCCTGGGGGATCCAGGGGCGGGTTGGCCCACTGCTGACGCAGGGGCCGACAGGCACTTGTGCCGCCGCCGGTGAGAGAGGACTAGCCATCCTCTCGCGTTCCGTAATCGGCACGTGATCAGCAACGATCTGACTGGTGGCTCCAGAAGGGTACGCTGTGAACTTGCCGACCGGAGGGCTTGCCTTTATTGGCCGGCCCACGACAAGGAAAAGTCTATAGCACCCGACAGCGAAGTCGTCAAAACCTATGGATACCAGCCGACCTCCATAGTATATAGGCTTATCCAGGTGCAGGGGGCTCCGCCTGGATGGACCATCTTTTCCCCATACTCGTGGGATATACTATGAATAATATCACAAACAAAAAAATAAACAAACCGGACGATACAAATAACGACGACCTTAGCGCGGACAACGGCATCCGAGACGATGGAACGGAGGTAGCGGGAGGTGAAGAGGAGGTGAGGCGGGGGCCTCACTCGCGGTCTGTCAAGGCCGTCTTCACCAGACCCGCTACTCCGTTACCGACAGGTGGGGAAACGGACGCAGACATTGCGTCTGAGGCGTCGACGGCGGGTACTGACAACGAGTCAGTATCCAGCCGTATGGAGACCGAGGAGGGTCTCCGACGTAAGCGGCCTCGATCGGGTGGACCGTCCCTTGACCGGAGCAGAAGCTCCGGATAACGGACGGTCTCCTCGAGTGAGGATAATCGGCCGGCCAAAATATTGGCCACCGCGGCGACCAGAACGCTGAAGCCGCCGGTGCACGTCCCTCCACTACCCAGTGGCAGGGAACTAGGCGTCCCCGCGGCGAGGGAACTCCTCGCAGCGCTTGCCCGCATTACGGACACCATTAAGGGGTCCAAAAATGTGTCGGGCAAAAAGAAGACGGTGGCGGTAAACGTCGCCGTCGCCAGGACGGCGCTGGAGGAGCTCCTCGGTAGGAGCGTCTCCGAGGAGGAGGTGAAGCTCAGGGCCCGGGTCACAAGCCTGGAAACTGAGCTGACCAACTCCTTGGAGCAACAGCGGGTCCTCCGGGAGGAGGTCAGGCAGCTGACCCAGATGGTCAGGGGATCCCCGGAGGCCCAGAAGGCCCCAAGAGCCCAGGAGGTGGCGGACCACCCGAGGGCTCTTGCGCCGCAAGGGGGAGCGCCTACGTCGGCGCCAAATCCAGCGCCAAAGCCGGCCACAAAGTCGGCACCTAAGCCGGCGCCGAAAACAGCGCCTAGGCCGGCGCCCAATCCGCCGCCGGAGCCTGCGCCAAGTGTGGTGCAGCTCTTGGCGGCCATCGAGAGGCGGCTCGGCGTTTTGGAGGACCGGGCTTACCGTCCCCCACTGACACGGAATGCGTCTTTCGCGGCTGCTGTCAGTGGTAAGCCCGGCTCTGCCGTCCCAGTGGCCCCAACGCCACATGGGAAGGGGAAGAAGCGCGGCACCCCCGCCCCCGCCATAACCCCCGAGCGTTCCTCCAGAGGGGAGAAATGGGTGGTAGCGGGAGCCGCCAAAAAGGCGAAGAAAGCCGCCAGAAAGGCGGCTAAGAAGGCGGCAAAAGCCGCTGCGGCGAAGGCGCCGAAGAGGCTCCGCGCCCCACGCTCCACAGCCGTCGTCCTAACGGTGACGACGGAGGGTGTGGAGAAGGGCGTGGGGTACGCTCAGGTCCTGAGGCAGGTGAAAGCCTCAGTAGACCTCAAGGCCCTCGAGATTGAGGGGGGGCTCCGGTGCATAACAACTCGAACCGGAGCTCGCCTCCTCGAGGTCTCCGGCGCCACCAGCGGCCCCAAAGCCGACGCCCTAGCGGCCAAGCTGAGGGAGTCGCTGGACAACGAAGCCGTCCGCGTCACCAGACCCAACAAATGCGCAGGTCTGCGCATTTCGGGTCTGGATGACGCGGCCACGACGGAGGAAATTATCTCCGCCGTCGTGGAGGCGGGCGGCTGCCCCCGTGATCAGGTGAGAGCCGGAGAAATCCGGTTCAGCCCCACCGGTCACGGCACGGCAGTCATTAACTGCCCCGTCGCAGCGGCACAGATGATTGCGGACGGACGGAGCCTCCTCGTTGGGGGCTTCCTTAAGGCGCGGGTGCAACTCCTGCAGCCCCGCGAGGCCAGGTGCTTTAGGTGCCTGGCCGTGGGGCATGTGGGGGTGCAGTGCACAGCGGGAGACACCGTGGGGGATCGGTGCTTCCGCTGTAGTCAGCCCGGGCACAAGGCCAGTGCTTGTGATGCTCCGCCACGCTGCTACAAATGCGTAGCGGAGGGCAAAGCGGCGGAGCACCGGGCGGACAGCAAAGCCTGCGCCGCCTCGAGGGCAAAGCCCCGTTCGTCCGCAACGGGTAGCGGGGGTGCCGCTCAGGAGCGGCCACATACACGGCGGGATGCGGAAATGGCAGTCCAAGAATGGACACACCAATCCGCATCCTGCAAGCGAACATAACCCACTGCTCCGGTGCTCAGGATCTTCTGTACCAGAGCACCGTGCAGTGGTCTATCAATGTGGTCGTGGTCGCTGAGCCGTACTGGGTCCACCCCGGAAGCCCGGTGGACCTAGACGGCGTAGCGACCGTTTTCGGGGGTTCCGCCGCGGACACCTCGCGCCTTGCACTCATCGCAAGGGGTAGAGGCTGTGTCGCGGCGGACTATGAGGGCTTGGCTGTCGTGGCCGTCTACTTCTCGCCAAGCCTTGACCAGTACGACCTTGAGCTAAGGCTCGCTGAACTGGACATCGTTCTCGCGGCGTGCCGTCCTCGCCCTGTCTTGGTCCTGGGAGACTTCAATGCCTGGTCTCTGGCTTGGGGCTCCCGGGAAACCAACTAAAATGGGCGAGTACTGGAGGACTGGGCCAACACCCGTGGTCTAGAGGTCCTCAACCGGGGGAGTGTCGCCACCTGGGAGCGGCGGGGGCTCAGTTCGGTCGTGGATGTTGCATTCTCGACCCCTGCTCTCGCCCGCTGCGTCCAGGGTTGGCGCGTGGTGGAGGAGGAGGAGACGGATTTCGACCATAGGTACATTCGGTTCAACGTCTCTCCTCCACCTAACCTGCCGCCGACTATCGCGAATCCCCCGGTTCCACGTTGGGCGCTCAGACGCCTGGATCGGGAGGCTCTCCTGGAGGCATCAATAGTGCAGGCCTGGATTCCGTCACTGGAAAGGCCTGCCGATGTCGACGCAGAGGCGGAATGGTTCAGGAGAGCCATGTCTCATATCTGCGATGCGGCGATGCCTAGGGTTAAGCCCGGCCCGGCAAAGAAACAGGTGTACTGGTGGTCAGCGGAGATCGCACAGCTGCGAGCAGCGTGCGTGACCGCTCGCCGCCAGTACACCAGGTTTCGCCGGAGGCGTCGCCGCCCAGATGATGCGGCAGCCCGAGAGGCGGAGCTGTATGAGGCGTACAAGGGGGCCAAGAGGACCCTCCAGGAAGCCATTAAGCAGGCCAAACGGCGGGCCCGCGAAGAGCTGCTGGAGTCTCTGGAGCAGAACCCATGGGGGCGCCCTTACCTTGCGGTATACTGGGCTCCTTGTTCCCAGCGAGAGCGGAGGAGCATGTCCCTCCGCGTATGGCTCCGCCTCAGGCGCCTGACGCTGATAATAGCGAGAGCGATGTGCCCGAAGTCAGGGAGAGTGAACTGGGGGTAGCAGTGCTCCGGCTTAAGGCCCGAAAATGCACTGCCCCCGGACCCGACGGCATCCCAGGCCGAGCATGGGTCCTGGCCCTTGAGGAACTAGGGCCTCGACTGGTGGCGCTCTTTAGCGCATGCCTCGAAAGGGGCCAGTTTCCAAAGGCGTGGAAGACGGGGAAACTGGTCCTGATCAGGAAGGCGGGGCGGCCGGCGGATCAGCCTTCCGGTTACCGGCCGATCGTGTTGCTCGACGAGGTGTGCAAGCTATTTGAGCGGATTATTGCAGAGCGCCTCGTCGAGCATCTCACGAACGTGGAGCCAGATCTGGCGGACAACCAGTTCGGTTTCCGCCGGAGGCGCTCCACCGTGGAAGCGATCATGCGCGTTAGGCGCCTGGCGGAGGAAGTAGTCTCGCGGGGTGGGGTGGTGGTGGCGGTGTCTCTGGACATCGCCAATGCCTTCAACACCCTACCCTGGAGCTGCGTTAGTGAGGCGCAGCGTATCACGGAGTGCCTCTTTACCTCCGCCGCATTGTCGAGGCATACCTATCCGAGAGGGCCATAGTTTACCCGAGCTGGCTAGGGCCAGGGCGGCGAGAAGTGTCGTGCGGTGTTCCGCAGGGGTCGGTCCTAGGGCCACTCCTGTGGAACATCGGATACGACTGGGTGCTGCGCGGTACGTTGCTCGAGGGTGTCAGCATAGTGTGCTATGCTGACGACACCCTCGTTATGGCGCGGGGAGCAACGTACCGAAGCGCGGCACTGAAGGCCACGGCAGGGGTTGCTCAAGTCGTGGGTCGAATACGGCGGCTGGGACTCGAGGTGGCTCTCCACAAATCCGAGGCTATGTGTTTTCACGGGCCTCGGAGGGGGCCACCTGCGGGAACCAGCATAACCGTAGGGGGCGTAAGCATCGGCATCGAGCCCACGATGAAGTACCTTGGGCTCGTACTCGATAGCCGATGGGACTTCGGACCACATCTCCGAAGTCTGGTCCCGAAACTGAGGGGGGCTGCGGCCGCGCTAATGCGGCTGATGCCCAACGTTAAGGGACCCAACGCCCCCACTAGGAGACTGTACCTGTGGATCGTGCGAAGCATGGCCCTGTACGGGGCCCCAGTATGGGCGGAGACTCTGGCGGCCCGCAACGTGGCTGTATTAAACAGCCCGTTAAAAGCGATGGCCGTCAGAGTCATCAGGGGGTAACGCACGATCTCCGTCGAGGCGGCATGTCTCCTAGCCGGGACCCCTCCATGGGACCTGGAAGCGAGAGCCCTTGCGCTGCTGTACCAGTGGCGCAAGGAGGCGCTGGAGCGGGGCCATAGACCGGAGCCCCGAGAAATCAGGGCTCAGCGGTCCCAGCTCCACCGGGAACTCATGGAGACTTGGAGGGTGCGACTTGAGCACCCAAGGTGGGGGGAATCCACCATTGCGGCGGTGAGACCGATCATGAAGGAGTGGTTGGAGAGGGACCATGGGGACCTCTCCTACCGGATGTGCCAGATGGTTACCGGACACGGGTGTTTCGGTAAGTATCTGTGGCGCATCCACCGGGAGACAACGCCGCAGTGCCAGCACTGCGAGGATCCTGGCGAAGACACGGCGCTCCACACGTTGGTGGAGTGCCCTGCGTGGGCGAGTCAACGCCGGGATCTCGTTGCGGTCCTGGGCGTGGAAGTTCTCTCGTTGGAGACCATGGTGATGGCCGTGGTCTCCGACGGGAGCAAGTGGCACGCCGCCGCCTCTTTCTGCGAGCAGGTAATGCGCGCGAAAGAGACGGCGGAGAGGGAGCGGGAAAGAACCCTGCCCCCCGAGTTTCGCAGTCTTCGGCGAGGACGCCGCAGACTCATCTACGCCCGGGACTACCGACCTCCATGATCGGGGCCTGAGGACGGCAGTAGGCCGACTCGCCGTCCTTACAGAAGCAGGCCGTGGCGGAGGCGTGTCGTGTGTGCCCTACACACGCCTGCCAACTCACCGAAGCGGGATGAAACCCGACCCCACCAGGCGAGGCCGCGGTGGCGGCCAAAGTCCGCCGGCAACCCTGGGGTTATCCTTTCGAGGGCTTACCCGGGGTGCCCGGCAACGGACACTTGGGGAGGACACCGTGCGGTTTTAGTCGAGACACGACATAACCACCCGGGGGGTATCCGAAGGGATTTCCGCACGTAAAAAAAAAAAAAAAGGTACTTCAACCTCTGATTTTGTTACTAAGTTTAGTAAGTGCCGGTCTGCTAGAAGATTTTTTTTAAGAACTACTCATTACCATTGTACTATTATTTCCACCATCCATTGTTGGTAATGTTATTATTATGTGTGCATAAATTTAAAATAAATAAAATGAGAAAACTAGTAAAGATAGCTACACGAACTTGCCTGTGTTATGAGTTTACGTTGTCATGAACCTATCTATAAGGAAAGGCGGAGCAGAACAGAACAACAGATTCCAGGCTTTTCCTTCAGCTTACCATCAGGTGAGGTGAAGTCAAATTGACGTGTCCTAAAAAAAAAAATGCAAGCGGGATTGGTGTTCGGATGATGATGATAATCATCATCCACTTAGCCTTGTTCCCTGTTACATTCGAGGCTTTTACCTTAGAGCCCAAGGCCCGTGTATTCCCTTTTCTATATTGGCATTTACGGCTTTTATAGGACCGACTGCCGTATGATCTCCCAACCCCGAGAATAAGGCCTGTGCTGGAGCTTCTGCTGTCCATAAGCAGGTGTACCGCTTGCACGAGAGGTTGGCATGGTCTCAAAAGTCTTAAGGCCCCATAAATAACTTTTCGATTGACGATGACGTACAGCAATTTCTCTCTCAACATTCTAAAACTTTTTGACATGCATATTTCATTATAAGCTTTTATAAAGCTTCACCTGTCCCGATGATTGTAATCAAATCTTGAAAATTAAATTTGACCTACTTTTCAGTTACAGATTGAGCTGAAATTTTCCATACATGTGTCTCAGAATACAGAACAAAGTGTTGTTCTGTATTCTGAGACATGTGTTAATCGCGTGATAATGCAATATTACGATGACATGATGCTGATCTGACGATGGAGTTGGAAGGCCCATAGGAACTTCGGAATGAAACGATACAACATCATCGAGATTGGGCTCGTTTGGATCACCGTTTGTTCATCAATGGAAACCAGGGTCTGATAATGGAGCTGGAAGGTGGTCATAGGAACTCTGTAATGAAACAACGCAACTCTATAGAGTATCAGCTCATTTGATATTAAATTTTTAGTTCTTTTTATGAAGAAGAACATGATAAAAGGATTTTTCGTTTAATTCCACTTATTTTCAAATTAGATGCATGTTAAACAACGTGTACTCGTATAATATTAGTGCGCTCTGCCGCATGAAGACTAATCCTTAAATGTTGACTCCATTGGATGATTAGGCGATGTAGGTAGTGAGTTATGGGCTTCGGGTGAGAAACTTCTGTGCGACTTGAAAGAACTGTTATTAGTTTTAAGTTTAGTTGGAAAAGGCTTCATGATTCTCGAATGTGGCAGAAGCCTCTATACAAAACTTATCAATCGCCAATGGACAGGAACGAGACTTGTAGAAATTTTCGTAGAAGAACTGGGGGTCCAGTGTGTATCTATATCAAGAAAAATGTTTTATCTTCTTAAGGCGAGGGTATTCGGGGACTTAAGGGATTTCCGCACCAAAAAAAAAGGTATTTTCGGTAGACCAAAGTTGCAAAGTTCGTTTTTGGTTAGACCAATCTTTGAGAGCCAATTATAGAATTTGCTCTCAAAAATACGTAAAGTCTCCGAATACCCTCGCCTTAAAAGAAAAAACATTTTTCTTGATATAGGGTGTAACTATATCAAGAAAAAACTGGACCCCCAGTTCTTCTAAGAAAATTTCTATAAGTCTCGTTCTTGTCCATTGTCGATTGATAAGTTTTGGATTGGATTTCGATAGCGAGGAAAGTAGTCCTCGTGTATCGGATAACCGAAAATACAAATACTAGTTTTTATAGTCTAAAATAACATATGTCATTTTCAGAATACAGGGACTTCTTATTTTCGAAAATTCCTAATCTAAAAACACCCTCGCCTTAAAGGAATTATTATCGAAATTACTAGTATTCCTGTTAAACCCCCCAGCTGAGCCAAATTGTGAAGTATAATGGCAGGGGGGGCTTTATCGGACAACCAGTTCGGTTTCCGCCGGGGGCGCTCCACCGTGGAAGCGATCATGCGCGTTAGGCGCCTGGCGGAGGAAGTAGTCTCGCGGGGTGGGGTGGTGGTGGCGGTGTTTCTGGACATCGCCAACGCCTTCAAAACCCTACCCTGGAGCTGCGTTAGGGAGGCGCTCGCGTATCACGGAGTGCCTCCTTACCTCCGCCGCATAGGGCCATAGTTTACCTGAGCTGGCTAGGGCCAGGGCGGCGAGAAGTGTCGTGCGGTGTTCCGCAGGGGTCGGTCCTAGGGCCACTCCTGTGGAACATCGGATACGACTGGGTGCTGCGCGGTACGTTGCTCGAGGGTGTCAGAATAGTCTGCTATGCTGACGACACCCTCGTTATAGCGCGGGGAGCAACGTACCGAAGCGCGGCACTGAAGGCCTCGGCAGGGGTTACTCAAGTCGTGGGTCGAATACGGCGGCTGGGACTCGAGGTGGCTCTCCACAAATCCGAGGCTATGTGTTTTCACGGGCCTCGGAGGGGGCCACCTGCGGGAACCAGCATAACCGTAGGGGGCGTAAGCATCGGCATCGAGCCCACGATGAAGTACCTTGGGCTTGTACTCGATAGCCGTTGGGACTTCGGACCTCATCTCCGAAGTCTGGTCCACAACTGAGGGGGGCTGCGGCCGCGCTATCGCGTCTGATGCCCAACGTTAAGGGACCGAACGCCCCCACTAGGAGACTGTACCTGGGGATAGTGCGAAGCATGATGGCGGAGACTCCGGCGGCCCGCAACGTGGCTGTTCTAAACAGCCCGTTGAAGGCGATGGCCGTCAGAGTTATCAGGGGGTATCGCACGATCTCCTTCGAGGCGGCATGTCTCCTAGCCGGGACCCCTCCATGGGACCTGGAAGCGAGAGCCCTTGCGCTGCTGTACCAGTGGCGCAAGGAGGCGCTGGAGGGGGGGCCATAGGCCGGAGCCCCGAGAAATCAGGGCTCAGCGGTCCCTGCTTCGCCAGGAACTCATGGAGACATAGAGGCTGCGACTTGAGCACCCAAGGTGGGGGGAATCCACCATTGCGGCGCGCGGCGGTGAGACCGATCATGAAGGAGTGGTTGGAGAGGGACCATGGAGACCTCTCCTACCGGATGTGCCAGATAGTTACCGGACACGGGTGTTTCGGTAAGTATCTGTGGCGCATCCACCGGGAGACAACGCCGCAGTGCCAGCACTGCGAGGATCCTGGCGAAGACACAGCGCTCCACACGTTGGTGGAGTGCCCTGCGTGGGCGAGTCAACGCCGGGATCTCGTTGCGGTCCTGGGCGTGGACGTTCTCTCGTTGGAGCATGGTGAGGGCCGTGGTCTCCGACGGGAGCAAGTGGCACGCCGCCGACTCTTTCTGCGTGCAGGTAATGCGCGCGAAAGAGACGGCGGAGAGGGAGCGGGAGAGAACCCTGCCCCTTGAGTTTCGCAGTCTGCGGCGAGGACGCCGCAGACTACCGACCTCCATGATCGGGGCCTGAGGACGGCAGTTGGCCGACTCGCCGTCCTTACAGAAGCAGGCCGTGGCGGAGGCGTGTCGTGTGTGCCCTACACATACCTGCCAACTCACCGAAGCGGGATAGAACCCGACCCCTCCAGGCGAGGCCGCGGTGGCGGCCAAAGTCCGCCGGCAACCCTGGGGTTATCCTTTCGAGGGCTTACCCGGGGTGCCCGGCAACGGCAACTTGGGGAGGACACCGTGCGATTTTAGTCGATACACGACATAACCACGGTCGATACCGCCGGCCAGCGGGGGGGTATCCGAAGGGATTTCCGCACGTAAAAAAAGGGGGGGCTTTATATCCGGATGTTGAGTTATCAAAAATCCTATGATGCAATTTTATTTTTTGCATCAAAATCGGGCTTGTGACTCTTTTGAGTACTTTTCGCTATTCCTCATAGTTTCAAATTTGGCTATTTACGCAAACTTAAAAAATTCACCCTATAATAAATATAGCTATACCTTTCTTTTTCGTGCGGAAATCCCCTGGGATTTCCGCCGGACCGCGGGGAAGGTTATGTCGGGCTTGAATCGACTAAAACCTCACTCCGTCTCGGGTCTTCAGACACCGGGGTGTAAGGTGGCACAAGGCATTTCCCTCGCACCCCGACTGACCCTTTAATGAAATATGCATGTCAAAAAAGCTTTAGAATGCATTCTACATGTTGAGAAAGATAATTGCTGTACGTCGTCATCATCATCCGAGAAGCTATTTATGGACCCTAAGACTTTTGAGGCCAAGCCAACCTTTTTACATAACATAACATACATAACGTATCCCCGAAGGGGTAGGCAGAGGTGTATTACACACCCACGATTAGCTATGTTAAGGTCCCAATGTAACAGGGGACGAGCCTATTGCCGGGAAAATTTGTACGCGAGCGATAATTTATTATTGCTCAAATAACTACGAAAAGTCAGACGTGTGTGCCCGAGGCGACTGGGGATCGAACTCAAGACCTCGTCTCAGCAGTCCTTTACGTATGCCAACCGTATACGTATTCCAAGCCTATTGCAGTCTACCGAACGTTTTTCATGGCCTGTTTACTGTCGAATGTAAAACAATATTAGTATTCAATCAACCAGAATTTATAGTACAACGTAAAATATTTTACACGGTGCTACTGATTGAAGGGGATGCATAAAATTTGATAGATCTCTTCATTTAGGGTTACCATATCTCAGGATTTGTTTTGAGATCTCAGGAACTTTAGTTCTCTTGGTATTGTAGCTGGGTCTTGGAAATCTACGCTTGATAATGTCGGAAGTTTACGCGAATGTTACACATTGAAATAAAACTATTTTTGAACAGATTCTATCGCAATTTATTTGATGTTATTGTATATTTTACATTGCTTTTTTCGGTTGCTGAAAAGCAAACGACGTTCCGGTTGCTTTTCAGCAGCCATGGTCACGGGGAGACTAAAGATGGTTGTTGTCTTGTAGTTTGAAGTGTAAGTTATCTCAAAGTACCCGAAATATGCTGAATTATTGGTGTTACTATTTACGCAGAATGAGCTCACAGTGTCATGAAGTCTTGTTGTATTTTGATTTTTCTACGCTTTTAATAATTTTCTATGAAAACATAAATACTTTTTATCAGAAAAATAAAATATAACTAGGGCCGGGTTCGAATTCTGGCCATTACCGTGACGTGAACCTACTCCTAACACAAGCAATTTAGCTTAGTTGTAGGGGTTAACGGGAATACTAATACGTCACTTTGACTTCACCTCGCCTGATGGTAAGCTGAAGGTAAAGTCTCGGGAAAGAGGGTCACCATTACATACACGTACCATGTTAACAGTGGTGGCACTCAGCTTGACGGCCTCATCAGAAGAGCATTGTCGTCGCAGCACCTCGTGACACCCACCGGTGCCACTAGTGCTGCGAACACAATCCCCCTGCCCGGCTATGCACTTGCTGACCCCTGAACGCAATCGAACCGAAATTGGATTACTATGGAGGGCTTTTCGCAATCGTGCACGGTGGTACCTACCCGGCCGAATTTTGTGACAAATTTGTGTCATCAAATTTCTACCACCAAATTACATTTGCAAGAGAACTCACGAAATTCGAGAAAACCTGAGGATTATTCAACATAAATCAGAGTTTTTCTCCGGACCTTTAAATTTCTTACCCGGTAACCCTGTCCCCATTTCAAATTTTCATAAAAAAATCTCATTTGATCAAAGTTAAACAACTTGCCCGTAAAAAAGTCGTATATACGGGCGTAATACAAATAGCTTAGGAGTCTCAGAACCCAAGTTGTCTAAATAAACATGCTACCGTAAGAGGAGAGTGGGGTGTGCTCTCAAGTTGGGCACCTGCGAATAAATAGAGAGTTGACAGCCAAGTTCGATGTGTAAACGTCTTACGTCATCTGTTGGAAGAGCGGGTATCGGTTGAACAAATATTGTTGGGGAAAATTCGGTTACTATTTTTTATTTACAACACTAGCTGATGCCCGCGGCTCCGCCCGCGTGGATGTCAGTTATCATGACTTTTTAGGGTTCCGTAGCCAAATGGCTAAAATCGGAACCCTTATAGATTCGTCATGTCTGTCTGTCACAGCCACTTTTTTCCGTAACTATAAGTACTATGCTGTTGAAACTTGGTAAGTAGATGTATTTTGTGAACCGCATTAAGATTTTCACACAAAAATAGAAAAAAAAACAATAAATTTTGGGGGTCCCCATACCTAGAACGGAAACTCAAAAAAATTTTTTTCCTCAAACCCATACGTGTAAAAAATACCAATCTATGAATAGGTCTTCAGAAATGATATTGAGGTTTATAATATCATTTTTTTCTAAACTGAATAGTTTGCGCGAGAGACACTTCCAAAATGGTAAAAAGTGTCCTCCGGTTCTACTCAACCAGTTGCAATTAAACATAGGGCAGATTTTAAGTCTGACCAAGACTTTGTGATAAAAAAAAACTGCATTAAAATCTGTTTAATAGTTATTGCGTCCATCGCGAACAGAAAAATAGACAAAGAAACCGACAAGACAAAAAAAAATTTGAGTTCATGATATTGAAAAAACCCTAAGTTTTTTTTTCAATATCACCAATGTACAGCTGATTTATCTTTTTTTAATAGTATAAATACCAGTAGTACTAACGTCAATAAATAAAGAAATAGCATTTATTATATTCATCAACATAGCGTTGTTCCCGTTGTAAATTTAATTTAGATAAGATATAACTTTTATGTTTGTTTAGATTTCTTTCCTGAATATATACACACAATTGTTTTCTTTCTTTCAATTTTCAAGACGGCCGTCTGACTCGCCATACCCGAGAGGAAATAGAGGAAAATAAGCCGCGCCCGCATTCGCGCGTGGTCAGTCAGGGTGCGAGAGAAATGCTTTACATCCCAGCGTCTGAAGACCCGAGACGGCGTGCGAGTTTAGTCGGTTCGAACCCCACATAACCTTCCCCGCTGGCTGGCAGAGGGCAATTCGAAGGGATTTCTGCACGAAAAAAGAAACAAGGTTACTGGCTAGCACGCGAAATTGACTTGGGTCCTCGAAGACCACCTTAGTGGGCGCCCAAATACCCTAATTATTATCCAGATTTTACTTTATCGAGTAAAGTAAAATCTGGAAAAAAATTAGGGTATTTGCGTTACAAATTTAGATTAAAATTTCTGTCAGTATTTCGAAATCCGTTTACATAAACAACTTCTGGAAAGTTGTAAATTCAAACACGCGGCGAATATCGAAGAAGGCGCGAAACTTTTTGAAAACAGAATACTTTGAGATTTGAGGGGAGATATATCAAGTAAGTAGGTCGGAAACTCTTGGGTTAGTATTTGTGATGATTCGGGATGGTTGAATCCTACGAATATTATAAACGCGAAAGTTTGGGAGTATGTATGTATGTATTTTGCTCTTTCACGCAAAAACGGCTGAACGGATCTGGATGAATTTTATAGTAATAGTCTGGAATAACACTTTTCATCTTCTACTTTTCATCTCTGTAATATGTTCCCATGGGAAGCGGGAACGGGAACAGAATTTCACGCGGGCGGAGCCTTAGGCAACATCTAGTATGAAAATAACAGGAAGGTTAGGTGCCATGATATGAATGTAACATTCTTGGCATATTTTCTTTTTAAAATGAAATTTAATAAACATTGAATTTCATTTCTTCCTATTTTATATATGGTTGAAACAGCTTTTCTGTGAAATGATGAAAATAGGAACTACAACAGTTTTGTGCTCCATGTGTTTTATTACAATATTTATGAACTTGAACAATTTCAAGGCATTGCAGACTTGAAAATTTGATATGAATTTTCAACTTGATGCCTCCACGAGTTCTTGAGAAAAAGGTCTCGACAGACAGACAGATGGACAACGAATTGCTCCTATAAGGGTTCCGTTTTTTCCTTTTGAGGAGCAGAACCCTAAAAAGAACTATTATATATATATATATTCCCTTAATCTCATAACATAACATAACTTCACGCCTGTATCCTCGAAGGGGTAGGTAGTGGTGTAAACACACCCACGATTCGCCAGTTATGTTTAGGTCCCAATGTAATAGGGGGCGAGCCTATTGCCATCTACCGGGCACATTATTAAGCGAGCGATAATTAATATTTATTAATGCACACATAACTACGAAAAGTCAGAGGTGTGTGCCCGGGGCGACTGGAGATCGAACTCGATACCTCGTCTCAGCGGTCCGTTACGTACGCCACTGGGCTATCGCCGCTATCATATGGTTTCACCTGAATCTCATATGGTTTTATCTTACTATCCCGGTAAAAAAATATACTTTAGCTGTTGACCGCGGCTCCGCCTGCGTAGAATTCTATTCCCGTGCCCGCTTCCCTTGGGAACTTATTCGCGAGATAAAAGTAGCCTATGTGTTATTCTAGACTATAATCTATCCCTGTGCCAGATTTTATCCAGACCCGTTCAGCCGTTTTTGCGTGAAAGAGTAACAAACACACACATTCAAAATTTAAATATAGTAGAATTATCATATTTACTTTATGGGCATACCATTAGATAATGTTAGAAACACATTAGGTTTTAAATAAAGACACTAAACTTAATGTATTTCTAATAATGGTCAAAAGTTAAACATTTATCGATAACAGTTTATATGTTTAACAGTTATCGTTACTTATATCGGATACCGGTATGGGTATCGTTACGTAACATATCTCTGAACAGTTTCTTACATTATCACAATTAATCGACGGTTACGCTGGATGCTGCCCAAGTGATTGATAACGAACAGTTTTCCTTGTATCAACTACCATGATTAATGATCTCGACCCGAAATTGATACTTTTCTATTTACTAGCGAAAATAACGTTATCTTTATCGTGTGGTGGAAGGGTTTTGTTACGACAAACATCGGTAACAGAGTATTAAGACAACATGTCGTAAGTGAACTAGTTTTATACCAGTTATTTCTGAGTGTAACGTGAGAAACACTCACTTATTTTTTTTACTCTTCTACTTAATGTTATTGTATTTATAAAATAGGTCAACACGACGTTTTGTCTTTGATAAGAGAATATGAAATTTTGATAGTTTTATCGATATATTAGACAAAAATAAAATATGACCTGTGAACACATTACCATTCTTAATTCTTTATTACATAACATAACTTCACGCCTGTATCCCCGAAGGGGTAGGCAGAGGTGTATCACACACCCACGATTCGTCAGTTATGTTAAGGTCCCAATGTAATAGGGGGCGAGCCTATTGCCATCTACCGGGCACATTATTAAGCGAGCGATAATTAACAATATAAATAAATAAATATAAATATTCTACGACATTCTACACAGCGCTTGCTAGACCCAAAGTAAGCATAGTTTAACTAGCTTGTGTTATAGGTTCCAGAATGCGGATAAACATGCTTATATACTTTTTTTTGTAAATATATACATATTATACATAGAAACACCCAGACCAATGCAAATAGACATATTCATGCATACAAATATTTGCACTGAGCGGGAATCGAACCCGCGCCCCCTGTCGCAGCAGTCGAATGCACTACCGCTCAGCCACAGAGGCCGTCATATGCACACACAAATAACTACGAAAAGTCAGAGGTGTGTGTCCGGGGCGACTGGGGATCGAACTCGAGACCTCGTCTCAGCAGTCCGTTACGTACGCCACTGGCCTATCGCCGCTCTTTTTTTTTTGATAAGAGAATATGAAATTTTGATAGATTTATCGATATATTAGATAAAAATAAAATATGACCTGTAAACACATTACTATTCTTTATTGTACACAAAAAAGATATAAATGTATTACAATTAAAATAAATTATGTACAAAGGCGAGGTTAACTCTAAAAGAGTTCTCTACCAGTAAACCTTTGAGCAGTAGAGGCAGAAAAAAAAAACAGAGGGAAGCAAAGTGTACAAATAAAAAGTAAACATAAACGAAAGTTGGTAAAAATAAATCAATAGACAAATCTACATAAATTATACATTCAAAAAGTAAATATAAAGTACTATATGTAAAATAAAATAATATACATCCAGATATGTATGTTTTATACATATCTGGATGTATATATATGTATATATATAAATACGTCATATATATACTTTAACATTCTGAGAGGAAATGTTCTTTAGTTCTAGTTTAGTTTAGTTTAGTTTGGGTACCATCCAAAGGTTGCCTGGTTGAAAGCGCTTCAAGCGATAATACCGCCCATTGTACTATTCCGTAGCATCTAAGCTTATAATATTTAAGTATATTATATTTACCTGGTGTACAATAAAGTATTACCTGGTGTACAATAAAGTATTACCTTGTGTACAATAAAGTATTTCCTGGTGTACAATAAAGTATTACCTGGTGTACATTCCCACTAATATCATAAATGTGAAAGTTTGGATGGATGGATGGACGTATGGATGGATGTTTGTTACTGAATCACGCCAGAACGGCTGAACGGATTTGGCCGAAATTTGGTACAGGGATAGATTATTTTCTGGAATAGGAGATAGGCTACTTTTCATTCCTGGAATAGGCTCCCATTAGATTCCCATTCGCAGAGAAGCGGGAAAGGGATTGAAATTCCATGCGGGCGGAGCCGCGGGTAACAGCTAGTAAAGTATATCACTACATAGTATAAAACAAGTCGCTTTTGTCCCTTTCTTTTTTTTTTCGTGCGGAAATCCCTTCGGATACCCCCCCGCCGGCCAGCGGGGGCGGTTATGTTGGGCTTGAACCGACTAAAACTGCACGCCGTCTCGGGTCTACAGACGCCGGGGTGTAAGGTTGCCCATAGAGCATATCCCTCGCACCCCGACTGACCCTGGGCCATCTCCGGTTTCGAGATGGCCCCCTCGGGTTTAGGAACCACGGTGTCCCCGTCTTGCCCCGGTTTGGGGGAGGGGTGCTAGTCGCCCCACCGTCCCGGCCTGCTTCTGCTGGGGTGACAGGCGGCCTTACCTGCCACCCCCAGGCCTGCTCTCATGGAGGCCTGCTTTTGTCTGTCCCTATATATGCTTAGAGCTTTAAAACTACGCAACGGATTTTGATGTGTTTTTTTTTAATAGATAGAGTGATTCAAGAGGAAGGTTTATATGTATAAAACATGCATAATATCACGCGGACGAAGCCGCTGGCATCCGCTAGTAATAAATAAATAAAAGTTTGCTTTTGAATCCAGTAGGCCGATCCCCCTTCTCGTTTCGTATGGGCATCAACTTCAATGAAATTTAAAAGCAATTATTCTAAATATTATTAAGGAGGAAAGTCATGAAATAAATCTCAGAACCAAGGCGTTTTTTTATGTCAACTTGTTAAAATAAGTCATTATCATCTTTTTAGATATTTTTGCGTTCTAAATTAACATTTTTGAGCGCGAGTGCGCTTTTTTTTTTTTTTTTACGTGCGGAAATCCCTTCGGATACCCCCCCCGCCGGCCAGCGGGGGTGGTTATGTCGTGTCTCGACTAAAACCGCACGGTGTCCTCTCCAAGTGTCCGTTGCCGGGCACCCCGGGTAAGCCCTCGAAAGGATAACCCCAGGGATTCCGGCGGACTTTGGCCGCCACCGCGGCCCTTATTATTTTTATTGGTTTATTCCCGCGGTAGCCTAGTGGTATGGGTAATGGACTGCTGAGACGAGGTCTCGGGTTCGATCCCAGGTTTTACCATGGCACACACCAATGATTTTTCGATGCTTTTCGAAGTTATGTGTGTATTTCATCTATATCATAGATTATGTAATGGGTGCAAAGTGAATGATGGTCGGTGTTGCCAATTACAAAATGGAATCAATATAATATAAGATGGTCTTTAAAATGTAAAATATTTATGGAACACTGTATATATTTGATTATAACTTACTTAATTTAAAATGTTGTCATGGAATAACTGTTTTGTGTGCTGCAGTAAGCCAAAATAAACGCATTTTTCTTTCTTTTTTCTTTTCTATTTATCGCAGGTTTATAAGTGCCCGGTTAATGGCAATAGGCTCGCCACCTATTACATTGGGATCTAAACATAAACTGTCGAAATGTGGGTGCTAGCACCTCTGCCTACCCCTTCGGGGACATAGGCGTGAGTTTATGTTATGTTATGTTATGTTATGTTCTTGACTTTTACGAGACCGACTGCCGTCCGACCTCCAACTACGATAGCACAGCCTGCGCTTCATCCGTTGTTTAACAGGTTCACGGACTAGCAAGTGAGGTTCACTTGGGCTCCGAAGGTGTTGGATGGGCCCTTAACACCCTTAGTCATTGTTCACAATATTTTAGAAAATCACCGAAACGTCCTTTTTCAACCTCTGCTTACACCTTCATAGTTATACAGTGTGAGTACATAAACTAGGAATCCAGTGCAGGGTACGACTGAAATAAATTGAGCTGAGCGAGCAGGACTCTTACTTGAATATAAGACATCTTACTACGGTCGCGCGCTTACCTAAGGCCGCGCGCTCGTGAAACTGTTTTTCGGTGATTATTTCTCAATGGTACATCGGACATGAACCATCTCGCCTCAAAACACTCCTACACACACTATCGCCGTGGTAAATTTCGTCAAGATCGTGCGAGTGGTTACGGAGGAGTTCAGCCACCAACAAACGGCTATGCCAGGTCTCACCCCAACGTCGGCACCGATGGGGTGAAACGCGTGGGGGTTGCCACACGCTAAAAAAAAGGGTATAAGAGCACAAATACATAGTAACTACTTATTCAAGGACAAACGACGTATGTTATTCACACAACCTACGTTTTTGCAAGCGACAGACACATTTTAATCTCCGCTACGTCCCGAGTCGTTGGTAAACAAACTTTTAGAGGAGGACGCAAGGGAGTGGTTACAAAGCCCTCTGTTTACTTTGCTAATTGAATTCATTGTGGCACAAATGATGTTTAAAGTGGCGTGCTTGTGTGCATTCATTACTAACTATTATCTTTATAAACGGTAGATTAGACAGTGTGAACTGAATATGGATCGGTGAATAGGAGACCATAATGTTATTGAAGACTGCGGGCAGATGCTGGATGCGGCAAGCTGAAGACAGGGCGCTATGGCGCTCATTAGGGGAGACCTATGTCCAGCAGTGGACTAATAGAGGTTGATAATGATGATGATGATGATGAATGTTATTGAATAGCAACTGAAAATATATTTTTAACTCAAAAAATCTTTTTTTTTAAACAAGCTTTCTAGTAAGTGCATAACAAGACAAGTCAAATGAGTCCAAACATGATTTCTTTATCTTGTTTAGTTCAGGAGTTCCTATGACCACCTACCGTCTCCATCTTCAGACCCTGAATATCACGTAGCATCAGAGTATTTCTCAATAACAATCAAAACTAATGAGCTGAAACTCGATTGATTTATCTTGTTTAGTTCAGGAGTTCCTATGGACACCTTCCGACTCCATCATCAAACTAAAAAATTGTTGCATTATCACCGAAGACACAGGAAGTGGTTCCAACTTGGCTTCCAAGATTTCTTTCTTTCATACAAATGATTTAACAGAGTAAGTTAAATAAAAGTTTGTAATGAATACATTGACCGGTAAATTCGTAGAATATGTCTCAAAATTGAGCGCTAATTTCTTATCAATCGTATAAGGTACAGAAGAAAAATGGTACAGGGGATCCACGAGGCCCAAGTCAAACTCACCTGAACGTCATCGGTACAAATGCTGATTGACGTACGACGCTTGGAGGCAGGCTTAACGACATCGACGACGGTCTATTGAGCGGTAACCCTCAAGGTGACGTATCTTGATATTATCGGAAGTTTACGTGAATGTCCCCGTGACCATGGCTGCTGAAAAGCTACCGAAACGTCGGGATCAATGTAAAATATAAAATAACATCAAATAAATCGCGATAGAATCCGTTAAAAATAGTTTTATTTTAATGAGTGACGTATCTTTTCAAAATTTTCTATGCCAAGACATTTAGGCACACAAGGATGCACTTTCATACGATCTTTCATTCTCTAGGCACACATGGGTGTTACCCTTTCAGGGTTGACTCAAGTGTCGGTGGAGGGCAATGCTCGTCCCGTATAGTAAGCTTTCCCGACTCAACAAAAGAGAAGTTCCAATATCCGATATAAAAAAAAATAAACCCACTAAGTTAGCAAAGTTAAATAAGAAACAATACCTAATTGAGAAACTTTGCTCCCGATCACCCGCATTGACTCACATTTATTTGTGTTTGGGACAAACAATAAAAAAAAAAGATTCATGTTTTAAAAATGTTCTATATTCATTGAAATAAACTATTTTATATTTTACATTGATCCCGACGTTTCTGTTGCTTTTCAGCAGCCATGGTCACGGGGAGAAAGTGTAACTCAAATAACATCAAATAAATCGCGATAGAATCCGTTAAAAATAATTTTATTTCAATTCACATTCGCGTAAACTTCCGACAATGTCATATTCTAAATTAATGTTTTATTTTTATGTTTAACCCCCCATGCAAAAGTTGAGTGTTATACGTTTAACGTGTGTATCTGTATGGACTGTATGTCTGTCCGTGGTATCGTAGACCGACTGTATCTGTGGTACGAGTATCTTAGACGAGGTTGGTGCCGGGTCATAGGCTAAAACGCTTCAAACTAAAAAGATATTACAGTAGTAGATATCTAGCAAGTGGCACGCCGCCGCCTCTTTCTGCGAGCAGGTAATGCGCGCGAAAGAGACGGCGGAGAGGGAGCGGGAGAGAACCCTGCCCCCCGAGTTTCGCAGTCTGCGGCGAGGACGCCGCAGACTCATCTACGCCCGGGACTACCGACCTCCATGATCGGGGCCTGAGGACGGCAGTTGGCCGACTCGCCGTCCTTACAGAAGCAGGCCGTGGCGGCCCTACACACGCCTGCCAACTCACCGAAGCGGGATAAAACCCGACCCCACCAGGCGAGGCCGCGTTGGCGGCCAAAGTCCGCCGGCAACCCTGGGGTTATCCTTTCGAGGGCTTACCCGGGGTGCCCGGCAACGGACACTTGGGGAGGACACCGTGCGGTTTTAGTCGAGACACGACATAACCACCCCCGCTGGCCAGCGGGGGGGTATCCGAAGGGATTTCCGCACGCAAAAAAAAAAAAAAGAGTAGTAGATATCTAAAATATGTCTCTAACTTTTTTTTAAAGAGTTCTAGTAACTGAAATTACTAGTATTCCAGTTAACCCCACCAGCTAAGCTAAATTGCTCTTTTTAGGAGTGTGTTCAAATCGGTACTGTAATGGCCAGGATTCGAACCCAGGACCTCTCGATCGTAAGCCGACTCCTTAACCACTAAGCTACCGACTTAGTATAATTATGTATACATTTTTCACAACATCAGTAGCGTAGCGGTCTGTGCGACTGCTAAGTCATAGGTCGCGGGTTCGATTCCCTGTCAATGTAAATATTTGTGTAGATGAATATTAATATTTACATTGGTATGGGTGTTTCTATATGTACGTATTTACAAAAAAAAAGTATCAAGATTATATATTCGCATTCTTATATCCGCATTCTAGAACCCATAAAACAAGTTACCTAATCTATGCTTCTTTGTGTTTCGATACTGCTAAGTAGAATGTCATAGAATATTTACTTGTTTATATGTCTTTATCAAGTCTTCTTACTGTAAATTAAATGCACCAGAATAAGGTTTAATATAAATACAAGCTTGGATCGCCCTCAGTGGTCCCTTGTCAACAAATAAATTCACTCCAGACGGAATACTACGTCTAACCATGCCTCATACATATTCAAGAGCGAGATGCGCGACCCCTTAATACCCCAAAATGTATATTTGATGATATCCTCAACACATCTAGAAACCTTACCCCACTCATTTAAGACGGTTTATATTCACTACGAGCTTGGACCAACGCTATGTGTTTTTAAATCGGTAAGGTTGTCTATATTTATAGATTTGTTTAGTTCGATGTCTTCGTTTTTTCTAGGGCTGAATAAATTTTGGTCAAAGTTGTGAAATTAAACATGATTGTCTCTTTTCCTTACTTTAATCTGCCTTCAAAAATACATACATTCTTCATCATGCCTTTTTCCTTCATATTTATGAGTATTTACGATATTTTAAGCGGAAATATTTACGAGTAATTATTTCCGCTTAAAATAATATTACTTGTAAAAAGGGTTGGGTGTTTTGAGGATCCCACCAAATTCTTCTGGCTCCAAGCCAACCTCCCCTGCAAGTCGGTGCACCTGCTGATTGACGAGGGCCTGGCGCAGGCTTGCCTCTTAGAAGCCCTCCACCCGCTGATCTAGCCACCCGCGAACGGGACGACGTCCATCTGTGCCTGGACGTCGACCAAGTTTGAAAGGTGTGGTGCCCGCGTTAGTGGGCATGCGCTAGTGGGGGGGGGGGGGTCGCCGTTGAAGTATTCATAGTTTCATCCATAGTGCATAGTTTCAGGCCCCTCCCTCGACAAGGCGCAGATTATGGCACACCGTGGGGTTTAGTGGGTATACCCACCCGATTACCGGATGGTACACGTAAAAAAAAAGAAAAAAAAACTGTTGCCTCTCAGAGTTAGGCTGATGCTGAGCAGATTCAGACGGCAGTCACTCCCATATAAGTCGTATAACCTACGAGGAGAATGAGTAATCGGTCACCGGGCTCTTTTTTTTTTTTTTTTTTTACGTGCGGAAATCCCTTCGGATACCCCCCCGCCGGCCTGCGCGGGTGGTTATGTCGTGTCTCGACTAAAACCGCACGGTGTCCTCCCCAAGTGTCCGTTGCCGCGCACCCCGGGTAAGCCCTCGAAAGGATAACCCCAGGGTTGCCGGCGGACTTTGGCCGCCACCGCGGCCTCGCCTGGTGGGGTCGGGTTTTATCCCGCTTCGGTGAGTTGGCAGGCGTGTGTAGGGCACACACGACACGCCTCCGCCACGGCCTGCTTCTGTAAGGACGGCGAGTCGGCCAACTGCCGTCCTCAGGCCCCGATCATGGAGGTCGGTAGTCCCGGGCGTAGATGAGTCTGCGGCGTCCTCGCCGCAGACTGCGAAACTCGGGGGGCAGGGTTCTTTCCCGCTCCCTCTCCGCCGTCTCTTTCGCGCGCATTACCTGCTCGCAGAAAGAGGCGGCGGCGTGCCACTTGCTCCCGTCGGAGACCGCGGCCCTCACCATGGTCTCCAACGAGAGAACGTCCACGCCCAGGACCGCAACGAGATCCCGGCGTTGACTCGCCCACGCAGGGCACTCCACCAACGTGTGGAGCGCCGTGTCTTAGCCAGGATCCTCGCAGTGCTGGCACTGCGGCGTTGTCTCCCGGTGGATGCGCCACAGATACTTACCGAAACACCCGTGTCCGGTAACCATCTGGCACATCCGGTAGGAGAGGTCCCCATGGTCCCTCTCCAACCACTCCTTCATGATCGGTCTCACCGCCGCAATGGTGGATTCCCCCCACCTTGGGTGCTCAAGTCGCACCCTCCATGTCTCCATGAGTTCCTGGCGGAGCAGGGACCGCTGAGCCCTGATTTCTCGGGGCTCCGGCCTATGGCCCCGCTCCAGCGCCTCCTTGCGCCACTGGTACAGCAGCGCAAGGGCTCTCGCTTCCAGGTCCCATGGAGGGGTCCCAGCTAGGAGACATGCCGCCTCGACGGAGATCGTGCGATACCCCCTGATGACTCTGACGGCCATCGCCTTTAACGGGCTGTTAAGAACAGCCACGTTGCGGGCCGCCAGAGTCCCCGCCCATACGGGGGCCCCGTATAGGGCCATGCTTCGCACGATCCCCAGGTACAGTCTCCTAGTGGGGGCGTTGGGTCCCTTAACGTTGGGCATCAGCCGCGATAGCGCGGCCGCAGCCCCCCTCAGTTTCGGGACCAGACTTCGGAGATGAGGTCCGAAGTCCCATCGGCTATCGAGTACGAGCCCAAGGTACTTCATCGTGAGCTCGATGCCGATGCTTACGCCCCCTACGGTTATGCCGGTTCCCGCAGGTGGTCCCCTCCGAGGCCCGTGAAAACACATAGCCTCGGATTTATGGAGAGCCACCTCAAGTCCCAGCCGCCGTATTCGACCCACGACTTGAGCAACCCCTGCCGTGGCCTTCAGTGCCGCGCTTCGATACGTTGCTCCCCGCGCCATAACGAGGGTGTCGTCAGCATAGCACACTATGCTGACACCCTCGAGCAACGTACCGCGCAGCACCCAGTCGTATCCGATGTTCCACAGGAGTGGCCCTAGGACCGACCCCTGCGGAACACCGCACGACACTTCTCGCCGCCCTGGCCCTAGCCAGCTCGGGTAAACTATGGCCCTCTCGGATAGGTATGCCTCGACAATGCGGCGGAGGTAAGGAGGCACTCCGTGATACGCGAGCGCCTCCCTAACGCAGCTCCAGGGTAGGGTGTTGAAGGCGTTGGCGATGTCAAGAGACACCGCCACCACCACCCCACCCCGCGAGACTACTTCCTCCGCCAGGCGCCTAACGCGCATGATCGCTTCCACGGTGGAGCGCCCCCGGCGGAAACCGAACTGGTTGTCCGCCAGATCTGGCCCCACGTTCGTGAGATGCTCGACGAGGCGCTCTGCAATAATCCGCTCAAAGAGCTTGCACACCTCGTCGAGCAACACGATCGGCCGGTAACCGGATGGCTGGTCCGCCGGCCGCCCCGCCTTCCGGATAAGGACCAGTTTCCCCGTCTTCCAAGCCTTTGGAAACTGGCCCCTTTCGAGGCATGCGCTAAAGAGCGCCACCAGTCGAGGCCCTAGTTCCTCCAGGGCCAGGACCCATGCTCGGCCTGGAATGCCGTCGGGTCCGGGGGCAGTGCATTTCCGGGCTTTAAGCCGGAGCACTGCTACCCCCAGTTCACTCTCCCTGACTTCGGGCACATCGCTCTCGCTATTATCAGCGTCAGGCGCCTGAGGCGGAGCCATACGCGGAGGGACATGCTCCTCCGCTCTCGCAGGGAACAAGGAGCCCAGTATCCCCTCCAGCCGCTCCGGCTGGAGGCTCTGGGTCAGTAGGGGCGCCCTTGGGCGGATTTTGCCCCTGACCGCAAGGTAAGGACGCCCCCATGGGTTCTGCTCCAGAGACTCCAGCAGCTCTTCGCGGGCCCGCCGTTTGGCCTGCTTAATGGCTTCCTGGAGGGTCCTCTTGGCCCCCTTGTACGCCTCATACAGCTCCGCCTCTCGGGCTGCCGCATCGTCTGGGCGGCGACGCCTCCGGCGAAACCTGGTGTACTGGCGGCGAGCGGTCACGCACGCTGCTCGCAGCTGTGCGAGCTTCGCTGACCACCAGTACACCTGTTTCTTTGCCGGGCCGGGCTTAACCCTAGGCATCGCCGCATCACAGATATGCGACATGGCTCTCCTGAACCATTCCGCCTCTGCGTCGACATCGGCAGGCCTGGCCAGTGACGGAATCCAGGCCTGCACTATTGATGCCTCCAGGAGAGCCTCCCGATCCAGGCGTCTGAGCGCCCAACGTGGATCCGGGGGATTCGCGATTGTCGGCGGCAGGTTAGTTGGAGGGGAGACGTTGAACCGAATATACTTATGGTCGGAATCCGTCTCCTCCTCCTCCACCACGCGCCAACCCTGGACGCGGCGGGCGAGAGCAGGGGTCGCGAATGCGACATCCACGACCGAACTGAGCCCCCGCCGCTCCCAGGTGGCGACACTCCCCCGGTTGAGGACTTCTAGACCACGGGTGTTGGCCCAGTCCTCCAGTACTCGCCCCTTGTCATTGGTTTCCCGGGAGCCCCAGGCCTGAGACCAGGAGTTGAAGTCTCCCAGGACCAAGACAGGACGAGGACGGCACGCAGCGAGAACAATGTCCAGTTCAGCGAGCCTTAGCTCAAGCTCGTACTGGTCAAGGCTTGGCGAGAAGTAGACGGCCACGACAGCCAAGCCCTCATAGTCCGCCGCGACGCAGCCTCTACACCTTGCAATGAGTGCAAGGCGCGAGGTGTCCGCGGCGGAACCCCCGAAGACGGTCGCTACGCCGTCCAGGTCCACCGGGCTTCCGGGGTGGACCCAGTACGGCTCAGCGACCACGACCACATTGATAGACCACTCCACGATGCTCTGGTACAGAAGATCCTGAGCACCGGTGCAGTGGTTTATGTTCGCCTGCAGGATGCGGATTGGCGTGTCCATTAATGGAGGTCCATCTCCGCATCCCGCCTCGAATGTGGCCGCTCTTGAGCGGCACCCCCGCTACCCGTTGCGGACGAACGGGGCTTTGGCCTCGAGGCGGCGCAGGTTCTGCTGTCCGCCCGGTGCTCCGCCGCTTTGCCCTCCGCTACGCATTTGTAGCAGCGCGGCGGAGCATCACAAGCACTGGCCTTGTGCCCGGGCTGACTGCAGCGGAAGCACCGATCCCCCACGGTGTCTCCCGCTGTGCACTGCACTCCCACGTGCCCCACAGCCAGGCACCTGAAGCACCTGGTCTCGCGGGGCTGCAGGAGTTGCACGCGCGCCTTTAGGAAGCCCCCAACGAGGAGGCTCCGTTCGTCCGCAATTTTTTGCGCCGCTGCGACGGGGCAGTTGACGACTGCTGTGCCGTGACCGGTGGAGCTGAAGCGGATTTCTCCAGCTCTCACCTGATCACGGGGGCAGCCGCCCGCCTCCACGACGGCGGAGATGACTTCCTCCGTCGTGGCCGCGTCATCCAGACCCGAAATGCGCAAACCTGCGCATTTGTTGGGTCTGGTGACGCGGACGGCTTCGGTATCCAGCGACTCCCTCAGCTTGGCCGCTAGGGCGTCGGCTTTGGGGCCGCTGGTGGCGCCGGAGACCTCGAGGAGGCGAGCTCCGGTGCGAGTTGTTTTGCACCGGAGCCCCCCCTCAATCTCGAGTGCCTTGAGGTCCACTGAGGCTTTAACCTGCCTCAGGACCTGGGCGTACCCCACGCCCTTCTCCACACCCTCCGTCGTCACCGTCAGGACGACGGCAGTGGAGCGTGGGGCGCGGAGCCTCTTCGGCGCCTTCGCCGCAGCGGCTTTTGCCGCCTTCTTAGCCGCCTTTTTGGCGGCTTTTTTCGCCTTTTTGGCGGCCCCCGCTACCACCCATTCCTCCCCTCTGGAGGAACGCTCGGGTGCAGCGGGAGCGGCGGTTTTGGCGGGGGCGGGGGTGCCGCGCTTCTTCCCCTTCCCTTGTGGCGTCGGGGCCACTGGGGCGGCAGGGCCGAGCTTACCACTGACAACAGCCGCGAAAGACGCAGTCCGTGTCAGTGGGGGACGGTAAGCCCGGTCCTCTAACACGCCAAGCTGCCTCTCGATGGCCGCCAGGAGCTGCACCACGCTAGGCGCAGGCTCAGGCGGCGGATTGGGCGCCGGCCTAGGCGCTGTTTTTGGCGCCGGCTTAGGTGCCGACTTTGTGGCCGGCTTTGGCGTCGAATTTGGCGCCGACGTAGGCGCCCCCTCTGGCGGCGCAAGAGCCCTCGGGTGGTCCGCCACCTCCTGGGCTCTTGGGGCCTTCTGGGCCTCCGGGGATCCCCTGACCAGTTCCCTGACCTCCTCCCGGAGGACCCGCTGTTGCTCCAAGGAGTTGGCCAGCTCAGTTTCCAGGCTTGTGACCCGGGCCCTGAGCTTGACCTCCTCCTCGGAGACGCTCCTACCAAGGAGCTCCTCCAGCGCCGTCCTGGCGACGGCGACGTTTTCCACCACCGTCTTTTTTTTTCCCGACACATTTTTGGACCCCTTAATGGAGTCCGTAATGCGGGCAAGCGCTGCGAGGAGTTCCCTCGCCGCGGGGACGCCTTGGTCCCTGCCACTGGGTAGTGGAGGGACGTGCACCGGCTGCTTCATCGATCTGGACGCCGCGGTGGCCAATATTTTTTTGGCCGGCCGATCATCCTCGCTCGAGGAGACCGTCCGTTGTCCGGAGCTTCTGCTCCGGTCAAGGGACGGTCCACCCGAGCGAGGCCGCTTACTTCGGAGACCCTCCTCGGTCTCCATACGGCTGGATACTGACTCGTTGTCAGTACCCGCCGTCGACACCGCAGACGCAATGTCTGCGTCCGTTTCCCCACCTGTCGGTAACGGAGTAGCGGGTCTGGTGAAGACGGCCTTGACAGACCGCGAGTTAGGCCCCCGCCTCACCTCCTCTTCACCCCCAGCTACCTCCGTTCCATCGTTTCGGATTCCTTTGTCCGCGCCTTGGTTGTCGTTGTTGTTGGTATCGTCTGGTTTGTTTTTATTTTGGTTAGTATTTTCCATATCTAATCCCACGAGTATGGGGGAAGGGTGGTCCGTCCAGGCGGAGCCCCCTGCACCTGGATAAGCCTATATACTATGGAGGTCGGCTGGTATCCATAGGTTTTGACGACTTCGCTGTCGGGTGTTATAGACTTTTCCTTGTCGTGGGCCGGCCAATAAAGGCAAGCCCTCCGGTCAGCAAGTTCACAGCGTACCCTTCTGGAGCCACCAGTCAGGTCGTTGCTGATCACCTGCCGATTACGGAACGCGAGAGGATGGCTAGTCCTCTCACTCCGGCGGCGGCACAAGTGTCCGTCGGCCCCTGCGACAGCAGTGGGCCAACCCGCCCCTGGATCCTCCAGGACCCTACGGTGGCCTCCACCACTAACAGCATCGCTCATCCTGTCTCCTCTGAAAGCAGAGGAGTACGGAGAGCGATGTGTTCCCGCCACGTTGGGTATTGGCCGACGATCAATGCCAACCCTATGAAGGGGTGAAGGGGAAGCCATTGACCGCCGCCCAGGGTGTACCGGCCGCTCCGATTCCGTTCCCCCCGGACTGCAGCGGGATCGGAATCGGAGCGACACTCGAGGAGGTTACCCAACATACACCCCGGACACCGGGCTCTGAAGTAAAAGCCTGGGTTGCTACCTTGATGGTTCCACGTTAGTATGATGAGTCTAGTAGAACTATGCTTAATTTGGGTATATAGATAGCACTATGCAGTGTACCGGTGAATATTATATAACTACTTTATTGAAAAAGTTTGAGCAGTTTTGGAGGTTAGCGTGTACAGTTAACGACCAAAGTTGGTTAACACTAGAATATTTACTAAACTTTTTTACATAGGAATACATGAGCCAGTAATTTATGTGAAAATTGTTTATAATCTCAAGAGGCCAAAGTTAATATTATATATGTTTTGTTTGTTATATATATATACTAGCTGACCTGGCAAACGTTGTTTTGCCATGTAGGTATATTATTTTTAGGAAACATTTTATTAATAAATTGTGAATAAATAATTACTGCACTGGAAATTAATAATAAGTTTACGATGAGAGTAAAATTAACATGAGAGATGCACAGAAAAATTAAAATAATACGTATAACAGTCAGTGCTACGATCGATACACAAATAAAACCAAAAGAAAATGGCCGAAAACTGTATAGTGAGTAAGACAGGAGACCGGCTTCGTTCTCATCCCTACTCCGTGATGTTTGCTGGATGAGAGGTGACAACGGTAGACATCTAGCGGGGATAACTGATCGATTGATAGATCGATAGATTGATCGGTTATCGACCGGCGAAGGCGGAAGATCAAATTGAATTGAGAAAAAATCATAATTGAAGAAAATTATAAAAAATATATCGCGATGGAATAATAGGGATTGATCGTAGAGGGTTGAAAATTCAGGGTTGTATGTAATTTCTAATGCGGTATCATAAAAATAAAAAAATTTATCCAAAAATAAAAAATAAAAATAGATGTTGTCCGATTCTCAGACCTACCCAATATGCACACAAAATTTCATGAGAATCGAAGAAGAACCGTTTCGGAGGAATTTAACTACAAACACCGCGACACGAGAATTTTATATATTAGAAGATATATACAAGGTGTCACAAAATTAGGTCTCTGAATTTGGTGAGATGACTTGGTATCGACAAAATATGTATTTGAAACAAAAAAAAAATATCGGGTAAAATAAAATAAAAAAATATTAAAAAATTATAAAAAAAAATATAAAAAAGGAAAAAAAAAACACCACCAGCGATTCTCCAATCGGATGTGTGGGAAATACCTAAATCGCGACCAGCGTCACGTGTGCTCGTCGCTGGTGGTGATTTTTTTTCATTTTTATATATTATTTTTTTATATTCTTTTTATTTATTTATTTTTATTTTACCCGATATTATAATTTTTTGATTCAAATACATATTTTGTCGATACCAAGTCATCTCACCAAATTTAGAGACCTAATTTTGTGACACCTTATATACAAGAATTGCTTGTTTAAAGGTATTAGATGAAAGGGTCAAGATCTAAGGGGATCAATTAATTAAAAAATTGTAACCTATTTCTGTCGTTGACTTCACTTAAACGTAATTTTTATCATAAGGAACAACATTTTTACGTCTATTGTTTGACACCCACATAGAAACGCTGCCAACAAGTCTGCCGATAACTTACCGCCCATGGCTAGATAATAGTTTAGTTTCCGTTTTGGAAGAACTCCAAGCCGTCCGTGTTTTCGACAATTTACTTTTAACGAACGAAAAATTATACGGACAGATTTTGGCACGACGTAGACGATACTATATCAATGCCTTTAGGGCTGTTTGAGGAGATTTAACGTGTGATTCTGGGAGATATAGGCGCCATCCATTTATGTGTGCTGCGTAAGCGTTAGGAGCAAAAAGTTGGGCACTAAACTGTAGCAACATATTGGAATTTAAAGATTGCCTTTGTTCTCTGTCTTCTGTAATCGTTCACGAACGTAACAGTACAATAGATGAGTTAGGTAATATTTAAATAATAATAATAATAATCAATATTGTAGGACAAAGTACACACAACGCCATCTAAACCCAAAATAAGCAGAGCTTGTCATATGGGATCTAGAATGCGGATAATCATACTTAAATACTTTTTTTAGAAATAAATACATATTATACATAGAAACACCCAGACCAATCGATCGGGAATCGAACCCGCAACCTTTTGGCTTAGCAGTCGAATGCACTACCGCTACGCCACAGAGGTCGTCATAAGTACCTATGTTTAACTAAATTACATCGTATAAAGCGATGATAGCCCAGTGGCGTATGTACCGGACTGCTGAGACGAGGTCTCGAGTTCGATACCCAGTCGCCCCGGGCACACACCTCTGACTTTTCGTTGTTATGTGTGCATTAATAAATGTTAATTATCACTCGCCTAATAATGTGCCCGGTTGATGGCAATAGGCTTGCCCCCTATTACATTGGGACCTTAACATAACTGGCGAATCGTGGATGTGTAATACACCTCTGCCTACCCCTCCGGGGATACAGGCGTGAAGTTATGTTATGTGTTGTTTCGTTTCTAAATTTCTTAGGGTTTAGCTATTTTTTTGCTTATTTTACCCACGGCTAGATAAATTTGTGAATATTGTATGGTTGTCAATAAAAAAATTAAAACAATGAAGTTGCAAAAAGTATGTTACTGCCGGGGGTGACGGCCGTTTTCAAGGTCTTGAGTTTGATTCCTGGGTCCGGCAGAGGGCAATCGGTTTCAATTTTCAGTAGCAGTCTTAGCAGCAGTATGGAGTCCTAATAACTGCCCAATTGATGCTAATAGGTGTGTGTTTCTTTCACATTCGGCCTACGAACGACCTAAGACTTGCAATAAAAATTCCATCTTCGCCCCATGTTTTATTACTTACTACCGGTTCCACTAGTGCTGCGACCACAATCCCCCTGCCCGGCTATGCACTTGCTGACCCCTGAACGCAATCAAACCGAAATTGGATTACTATGGAGGGTTTTTCGCAATCGTGCACGGTGGTACCTACCCGGCCGAATTTTGTGACAAATTTGTGTCATCAAATTTCTACCACCAGTTTGCCTCGAAAACCATGATAATGATTTATTTATTGTTTTATGCCTGTTTTTGTACATTTTTATTGATAGCCAACAACGATGTCTATTATTAGCAGACATAATTGATGAATTCTGGTGGACTTCATCGGAGGTCACGAGGTCGAGGTTCGATCCTCGCTTGCAATTGCAAATATGTATATTTTCCTTGGTCTGGGAATTTCTCTATAATATGTATTTATTTACAAAATAAAGTATTTTAGTATGTTTATCCGCATTCTAGAGCTCTGCTTAGTTTGTTTCTAGATGGCGCTGTGTAATATATCCTAGAATAGTTAGATATTTATTTCATTACTCAATGTTCTTTCAATGGCACAGTTTGGACAAAACATAACATAACTTCACACCTGTATCCCCGAAGGGGTAGGCAGAGGTGTATTACACACCCACGATTTGCCAGTTAAGTTAAGGTCCCAATGTAATATGGGGCGAGCCTATTGCCATCTACCGGGCACATTATTAAGCGAGCGATAAATAACATTTGGAAATGATTCTTATTAATGAAACTCACCATTCAATGCTGCTATCATCGACGTAGCCAGGGAGATTTTATGGGACCAAACCCTTCCCCAAAAATAACAATATTATCTTTTCTCATTAATAATATCATCTATCTATACTAAAAAATACTTTTACGGTTATATTAAATAAACGATTCTGAACATAAAAATATTATTGTTGTATTTTTTGTCTGTCTGTTTATCTGTTTACATGTTTGTTCACGACGGACGCAAAAAATACTAAACGGATTTTGATGCGGTTTTTTTCTATTAAAAAGGTCTTAGTCAGACTTAAATTCTGCCGTTTGTTATATTACAATTGGTCAAGTAGAACCGGAGATATGTACAAAAAACGATGACCGACCTTCAAGCGGGCGGAGCCATCATTTCGAAAACATTTTTTTATTATATTTTCTTAAATCACCCCCGAAACTAATACCTGGTTATGCCTATGGATGCAATTGTTTGCAAATAAGTAGAAAGCTTCATTGGTTTTATCAGAAATCTCTTCGACACAATGCTTGCGTCGGCATGCCAATAAGTGATGGCACATTCACGCGTCAGTCCGGTGTTGCCGTCACGAATCATGCCTTCATACCCACTTACCATTGAAGAGGGCACAATGCCCTGGACTTGAAGGCTTTCAACTAGCAGATGCACTTATCTAAAGACTTTTTTACGGTTTAATGAGGTATTTAAACTTGAAACAATACCAAGTTATTTAAACGCAATAGTTAGCAATTATTGGCTTGTTATAGCTTGCCGATAGAACGTTTGACTGTTCAGATTTCGCGGGTTTGATTCGAGCACAAATATTTATATGAATGAATATATGGACTGGGTAAAACAATATGTAGATAAGTATGTTTATCCGCATTCTAGAACCCATATTACAAGCTATGTTTAATAGTGTGGTGCCGTGTGGCATTACTTTTCCACGACCCACAGGAAACTATATTCCTGATAAAATATAGTTATGGCCTATTGCCAGACGTACTCTACTTGTCTGCGGAATTTCATCCAAATCCATCAAGCCATTTCTACGTGATGGAGTAACAAACGGACACAAATTCACTTTAACATAACAATACTAGCAGTTACCTGCTGGTCCGAGCACGTGAAATACTGATACCGTTCCTGCGACTCACAGAAACCTATTTCCGGTATAAAAATGTAGGTACTAGATTATAAGATAATAGCGGCGGTAAGGCCCATCATGGAGGATTGGCTAGAAAGGCGACACGGAAGCCTCTCGTACCGACTGACGCAGGTGATCTCCGGTAAGGGGAGCTTCGGGGACCACCTGCATCGGATCAGGAAGGAGCCAACGTCTGAGTGCCATCACTGCGACACAAGCGAGGACTCAGGGCTCCACATGCTGGCGAACTGCCCGGCGTGGGAGGCACCGAGGCGTGATCTCGTGCCAGCCATCGGGGTGTGAGTCCTCTCGCTCGGCAGCATGATTGCGGCAATGGTGCGGAGCGCGAGCGCGTGTGCCGCTAGGCAGTCACCCCAGCAGAAAGGTACTAAATTATAATTAGATAGTCGGTTCAAGCCCGACATAACCGCCCCTGCTGGCCGGCGGGGGGGTATCCGAAGGGAATTCCGCCCGAAAAAAAAAGAAAAAAAAAAAAGGTACTAGATTATTATTTCTAACTTTTTGTTCAAAGAAAAAAGGTAGGTACTTAACTCCGCAGGCCGGGACGGTGGGGCGACTAGCGCCCCTCCCCCAAACCGGGGCAAGACGGGGACACCGTGGTTCCCAAACCCGAAGGGGCCATCTCGAAACCGGAGATGGCCCAGGGTCAGTCGGGGTGCGAGGGATATGCTCTATGGGCAACCTTACACCCCGGCGTCTGTAGACCCGAGACGGCGTGCGGTTTTAGTCGATTCAAGCCCGACATAACCGCCCCCGCTGGTACGCGGCGGGGTATCCGAAGGGATTTCCGCACGAAAAAAAAAAAAAAAAAAAAAAGATACCCAATTCGAGAAGTTTGAGTGAAAATATTTTTTAACTACATACATTTTAGCGCTAAAATTCCACCATTTTGTTTCTTTTTTTATTTTGATATAGCCAGTAGCACTTTCGTTTGAAAAGTCACAGTTACCACTAGAGATTTTAAATATCTTTAAGTATTGGTACAGAAATGTTCGATGGGATGGGTGTATGTCTTAACCGTACAGGTTGGAGTGTGGGGTGAGGCAGGGGGGATTGAGCTCACCAACGCTCTTCAACTTGTACATGATTGAACTGATAGGTGAGCTCAGCGGCACCAGGGTCGGATGTTACATTGATGGTGTATGTGTAAACAATATAAGCTACGCGGACGATATGGTGTTGCTGAGCGCATCTGTATGTGGCCTTTTTTTTTTTTTTTTTTTTTTTAACGTGCTGAAATCCCTTCGGATACCCCCCCGCCGGCCTGCGGGGGTGGTTATGTCGTGTCTCGACTAAAACCGCACGGTGTCCTCCCCAAGTGTCCGTTGCCGGGCCTGAGAAAACTTATGGCTATATGTGAGGCATATGCCAGTCTCACGGACTGAAATATAACGTGCAGAAGAGCCAGCTTATGATCTTTTTGAAGGGGCGCGGGCGGCCTAATATGGTACCAAATATCTTTTTAAATGGTTGCGCATTGCAGCGGGTGAACAAAATTAAATATTTAGGTCACTTGTTGACTCCCAACCTCAGGGATGGGGATGATGTTGAAAGGGAACGCAGGGCGCTGTCGGTTAGGGCGAATATGTTGGCTCGCAGGTTTTCAAGTTGCTCAAAAAATGTAAAGATTACTCTCTTCCGAGCTTATTGCACGAACTTTTACACGTGCAGCCTGTGGGCCGATTGTCCCCGTGCGTCGTATAGCGCTCTGCGGGTCCAATACAACAACGCCTTCAGGGTGCTGATGGGGTTACCCAGGTACTGCAGCGCATCAGGGATGTTTGCAGAAGTGAGAGTAGACTGCTTTTACGCTACTATGCGGAAGCGGTGCGCGGCAGCCCCAACAGCATCTTGGCTATGATAGCGAGTAGGTTAGACTGCCGCTATATTGATCATTGTTGCAAGATTTCTGCCGGAGTTGTGAGGGCTAAATAATATAATTATGATGAATACATTTTACTAACATAGGATAAGATTTTTATAACTAACCAAAATGAGTCATTGTTACTTTTAATAAATAAATTATTATTACTTTCACAGTAAACATGAATCTAACGACACCTCTCAAGCTAAAATCTATCGAGCTGTTCAGGCTGCAGAGCGTGCTAAACAATTATAAATACATACATACATACTCTCGAAAAACATAACCCTCCTTCTGGCGCAGTCGGGTACAAATATAGAAAGGTGGACTGACTAACTGAAAGCTTGTGATACGACCAGGATTGCTGATAAATATTAACCATCGTAACAAAATTATATTTTCTTACGATTTAAAAAATAATAATTAAATAAATAAATAAATAAATATTCTAGGACAAATTACACAACGCCATCTAGACCCAAACTAAGCAGAGCTTGTCATATGGGTTCTAGAATGCGGATAAACATACTTAAATACTTTTTTTTTTTTTGTAAATAAATACATATTATACATAGAAACACCCAGACCAATGCAAATATACATATTTGCACTGAGCGGGAATCGAACCCGCAACCTCTGACTTAGCAGTCAAACGCACTACCGCTACGCCACAGAGGTCGTATTTCAAGTTGCATTTAGAGGAAACTATATTCTTAGTTGAGTAAATAATCAATATCATTATATTGTCGTTAGCTCATATCCAAATATTCTTTGTTAACATTAGCTAATTGTGTGAGTATAGACGTCATTAAAATAATAAGTTATTGATAACTAAGTACCTAATTAGTTAATGGTGTATTTAGATTATCTGTGTATTTAAGTAATTTCGAATTCTAACAAATTTAGTCAGTTGTCCATGACATCTCGGACAGAGAACACGTATTATTGGTTCATACACCTACGAGTATATCATTCAACTGTCTGCAATGGATTGTCCAAAATTACAACTGTTTCCAAATTCAAATATTTCTGCAACCTTTGAACTCCTGCAACTGCCTGAAGGAGTTTCGCCAGTGATTGTATTACGGCTGCAATTATGGAGGAGATATTGGGTGAGAAACCGCTGACTCAAGGAATTCAACTTTATTGCCGCTAAATGGAAGGCAAGTGACCTATTTTATCAGTTAACTAATTGTAAGTTAAGTTTAGACGGATTGAGTGACAAAGTGATATTTTTTTTTAATTTGACCTTTAAAGCTATACAAAATTCGACAACATTCAAGATATAGTGTTACGACTACAGACTGAGTAAACTTAAGAAGTTAATTAAATGTTGAAACCAAAGATATATTTTAGTTACTCAGGATGCAATAGCGTTTCGAAAAATACTTACCAGCATAAATAAGTATATTCTAAAACGGCAGAGTAGTGGGGGTATTTAATGTTATATTTCTAGATTAAATACTGAATTGACATAGTTTATGTTTAACGAGTAAAATTCGAAAATCTTCCAAAATGTAGGACAAAATTACTGATTACTCCCAAGGACCGTGCTACCAAGTTTTCTATACGTGTGGAAACCCCCATGGGATGACAAATAAACTTACCCGAAATTAAGTAAGTACCTAGTTTATTAAAGACTGAACTGAACCTATCGAAATCAGAAGTTCAATTGGGCACTAAAATGATTAAATATTTTAAATAAAAAGATAAAGTTAAATTTTAAAACCATGAATAGTATCAACCTCATCACCAGAATCACATTTAAATTTATTTTGAAAAAAAAAGAACAAAAATTTGAAAACCATGTAAATTGATTGTGAATTTTGGATATGAATAAATTTTAAAGCATTTATATTGTTATTTTTACGAAATTAAAAAAATAATACTAGTGGTAAAACGATCTGTATAATTATCATAATTTTATGAATGGTAATGTATTTCATTTGCTTATAGAGTAGTAATTGATATATATTATTGACTAATCTATTAATTTTATCAAATACTACCGTTCAGCTTCGGTTTACATGAGTTTTTTTAACTTAAGCCATCGGGGATATACCTGTAATATACCTTTCAAATGGTGAAAGATTTTATTCAATAAGTGCAGTTGTTCCGAATTCGTATCCCTCAAACATATAATCAAACTCACCAAATTCGGCCTCTCTCTTTATAATAAATATAGACCATTAGAAGAAGTATAGATCATTTAAGTAAATAACTGAATATGCGGCTGGCGTCGGGCAACATGACGTCCTCCGCAAAGTCACATTAACTTCACAAGCTTGGCCAGTTTACCAGGGCTATCGTAAGACACGTCGTTAGTACCACACTCGAGTTTGTAATTAGCTGTTGTCGGGCAAGTGGATAAGCACTGACGGAGGTTTTGAATCCGCTACCGCCTGTGGCTTGTATGGTTATTTGTTGCTTTTCAGAGTTCCGGTAATTTCCAGGGAGCCGATTGTGACGGGGGAACTCGTTATTAACCGGAAATCGGTACTAATTCTCATTAATTTCTAAACCAGTATCTTCTAAATCACCCCCGTGGCATTTTGTTAGTTTGGAATATAATAATAAAAAACGAATGTCAGTCATTTTCTGGTTGCCAGGCGTATGTAAATGTATTTGGTCCATCAAGTATGAAACTGCTTTAATTTTTTTTAGTATCTTTTCATCAACCTCTTTTCTCTATATCAAGTGTTATAAAAATGATGTCTTTATACTTTCCAATTTTATCAATGGCATCTTCGCCGTCCACCGTCCGCTTGAATGGACGATGGGCGATTATTTCTTACCATGGTTCACCTGCTTGATATCGGTACTCATATCAAGTCAAGTTATCAAGTCTATTACTTAAATAGATCCATTTCAGTGCTAACTCGAGCTTGTGGATTGTTCTTGAAACTTGGTCAAAATCGAGTATATTGTTGTCTCGTTGGGGGTCCAAGTGTAATAGTGACTGTCCATAGACCAGGGGGTTCACGAGGGGGTCTCTATTTTCCTAGTTGCTCAGTTACTTACTTTATAGGTCAGCCATTTTTTATTCGGTGTTTACGACCCGTAGTACGTACCGCTTCGAAATTGACTTCTGGCTTTATGCCGCTCTGAAGGTGTGTAACGCCTATTATTTTCACAATCCTTTCTTGGTGGGTTCTGGTTTGTATGACTGCATATTATCATCCTCCCATATTTCTTCTGTGGGATCGACGCTAGCTGTAACGTTTGTTTTTTTTGCCCCTCCAGCTACGCTAAATAACTTGTGTTAGGAGTGAGTTCAATGGACTGAACCAGCACCACAGATCGGTAGTCCTCATCCACGACATTCAGGTAGGCATTCAGCATGTGCCGCTTGGAACAGGTCAAGAGGTGATGATCTAATTCCACATCGTTAACAATATGTGTCGCGTCAAAAGGGCAGGTCAGTTGGTATCCTGCTTCCGACACTTCTGAAGATGAATTATCCATTCCATAGTACTCTATTTACTAGACCAGGCATAGGGTGTGGTTTTTGCTCTTTATTTGACACGAATTTCGTCCTCGTTATTCTATTACGATACTAGATACTAGAAGATTCAACGTAAGCTTTTAGTAACGAAAATTTATTTAAAAAAAAACCGGCTTCATAGCTTCATAGCGCATCATCAGTTTTTAACTACATTCTTGCGGCTCATGTGGAAGTCTCTCAGCTTTGTATTTTTTGCTTGAAATTAAACAGACTAGGTAACTGTTTTAATTCAAACTTGCCATTGTTTTTTTGACTGTTAATGTTTGCCCAATAGTGTAAATTCTAAATTTGCGTTGGGGTTGCGGGAGGACCTCGACGAGTATTTTGAAGATATTGTTGTAAGACCGTTTTCAACAGTCAGTGATTGTGTGACCTGGGTTCTTACAATAATTACAAGTCTTGCGGCTGGAGAATGGAAGGAGTTAGTTTTGATAGACTTTCCGTTTTGTCTATATTACTTCGAACGGAAGATGCCAATTGCCCTGGTAACAGAACGTAAGTTTTTTACTTCGGGCCACCAACCAGGTGGACACCGAAGTCTTAAAATCACGCAAAAAAAATCAAAATCTTACACCCACTTTTTATCACTTTTCTCGACGTTTCACATGATTCTAAGTCTAATTAAGCAAAAAAAAATGTTGTGTCGGTCTGTCTGTTGGTTATCTGGATGTCTGGATACCTGTTTACGCAATAACTCAAGAACCACTTATCCGATTTAAAAAATTCTTTCGCCAATCATCTTGTTTGGTTATTGGGAAGAACTGATTAGATTTTGGGGTTTGTACGTTCAAGGTTTCGGGTACCTACCATACAAATTGTCCCTAAAAAATATTTTTTTTGTGTTTTTGACATCGAAGACGTTTGATTTGATTTCATGTAGAGATAGGATCAGTGGGTATGTGGGAGGGACTACTTATTATTAAAAACAATTTTGAATAAAAATACTGCAAAAAAAACATCTAAATTTGGCCCGAAGTTTGACAATCACTGTGTGATTTCCGCCCCACTAGATTTACCACTGACCATTTCTTTCTTTAAATGAATATATGACTTTTTTGTCGAAAACCTCTTCCACGTTATTGTATTAATTTTAAATTACACCAGGTTATTCTGAAATAGGTTTTCAGTTTTTTAAGGGATTTATTCCGGTTTGGTATATTTTCAAAAATATCTAATCAATTTATGTATGTTGAGATATTAATAGAAAGAAAACTATATTTCATTCTTACCTTGGTTATGAGTTGTAGAATATTGAATTTGAATTGAATATATTGTAATGATCGGGCAGAAGGGGGGTTTTAATAATGGTGAAATAAGTAAGCTAAACGAATCCACTTCTTCGCTTATTTATTGGTACTACTAATACAATCAGCACAAAGAGACTTATCAACAACTCTACGTTCGAAGTATTCTTACAGATAAACTGTTGCAGTCGAACTGCTGCTTGGTGGTAGCTAGTTAGTTGACTGGTTATCTAACTTTATTGGAACTTTACTAACTCTATTCATATGCTTTATTCGTAATTAAAATCACAGTAGTAAAGTCCTGACAAATGTACAAACTCTTTCCACTCATTACTAATAAGTATAACAACAAATTTTTACTTATACAAATACAAACAATTCATTACTCAGGTTGTTTTCTTACAACTGAGTTTACTTCCCGATATTCTCTAATACTGTTTACATATTAATAGACAAAAAAAATTGTACACATTACAAGATTTAGTTCCTATAAATAGGCCAGTCATAGGGTGCGGTTTGTGCGCAAAGTTGACTAGTTTTTATTTCGGTTGTTCTAACGGTACTACGGTTCTTACGGTAGTAGAATATTATATACGGTATTATATACGGTAATAGAAGAATAGAAGATTCATCGTAAGTTTTTATTTCATCGGCCATTTCTTACCCAAAGAATGAATATTTTACTTTTGTAGATGTAGAGCTGAAAGAGGTTACAGGATATTGTGGTGAAGTTAAAACTAGACCACGATGTCTTGAAAGAGGTTTGCAGTTTTGTTGTGAATTTCTCCAGGTGTAAAAAAAATTAAATAGCGAGTACCTTTTTTTTTTTTTCGTGCGGAAATCCCTTCGGATACCCCCCCGCCTGCTAGCGGGGGCGGTTATGTCGGGCTTGCACCGACTAAAACCGCACGCCGTCTCGGGTCTTCAGACGCCGGGGTGTAAGGTTACCCATAGAGGATATCCCTCGCCCCCCGGCTGACCCTGGGCCATCTCACCACTAACAGCATCGCTCATCCTGTCTCCTCTGAAAGCAGAGGAGTACGGAGAGCGATGTGTTCCCGCCACGTTGGGTATTGGCCGACGATCAATGCCAACTCTATGAAGGGGTGAAGGGGAAGCCATTGACCGCCGCCCAGGGTGTACCGGCCGCTCCGATTCCGTTCCCCCCGGACTGCAGCGGGATCGGAATCGGAGCGACACTCGAGGAGGTTACCCAACACACACCCCAAAATAGCGAGTACCTAATCGATTTATGCACGTTGACAATAGTTTCTTCTTACATTTTTTTTTCAATTTTTACGTTGGCCCCGAGTTATTCGTTCTCAGTGTAATATAAAGATTTGAGCAATTGCATCATTGGTTTTTATATTAAAGTGCCAATTGCCCTGCTTATGAAACAGAACAGGTTGCTGCTTAAATTAAAAATTTGGATACATCCGTCGTTATGCTATGCAGGTTCTTTTTACAGAAGATCTTGAATGGATTGAAATTATAGCATTTCAGACACATGAAGATTAATAATGTGAAACTGAAGACAACTGAGACTACAAGAAAACTGAAGAAAGGATTTTTTTATCTATAAAGTTTTTTATTTCATCTCTTTTTTATAGTTTTAAAGAATCCAGAGGAATAGTATTGATTTGTATTGGTATGAGTTCTGGTGACTTTCCTATATTGATGTGATCTTGAATGCATAGGGTTTCCAAGTTCACAGTTTTAACACGATGTCTCATGTAGAAAGTCTTGCTTTCTTCTGCGAACAGTGTCCCTAGGGCTGTGTAGAGTTTACAGCCCAGTTCTAGCGAAATTATTCCTGTACTGGATATTTCACCGGATCATGCACGATCTTAACACTACATTTTAAAGCATATGGAGTATTTCGGCTTATGATGAAGATCCACTTGTTCAACTTGCGTTTTTGGAATGTGTTGATATGAGCTGAAAATGTAGCGGCTTCGAAGTTGTCTGGTTCATTTCTTGAAACAATAGTGAGAATTGAGATTTCACACATCGGTCTTGAATTTGACGTTGTACACGATGAGCGTACAGACATTTTGTGAGAGTTAGTGTATATTATATAGGATGTACAATTTAAATTTGGGGGCTGTCGAGATCCTCGATCTATGTTTGATTTGGAGTGAGTTAGCAAGGAATTTGTGGCGATTTTTTACGAATTGCTCGTATCGTTGGTCGATCGGCCAGGAGTTTAAATTATTAACTCGCTCTGAAGGTGCTGGAAATGCTGTTGGAGTTGAATAATTTTTAAATAATTAATTTTGCCTGGTTTTGACCTTCTGCTTTTTAGCAAACAGAATGCCCATTTTTTTTAACTCGGTACCGAGTTGTTCGTTCCTAGTGTAGTAAAAGGATTTGAGCAAGTGCATCATTGATTTTTAGATTAAAGTTTTTCTGCTTAGTCTCTTTTGCTTTGAACGGAACATGCCAATTGCCCTGCTAATGAAACAGAACAGGTCGCTGCTTGAATTGCGGAAAGAGTTAACTAAAGATAATAACTCTGGCATATTATTTATCGCCAAATCTACAGGATACTTCGATTGCAAAGGTAAATGTGACATTGTCTTCTTTAATTCACTTAAATATTCTTCAAGGGTTACAATAACCGGATGTTTAGCATTATTTTTGGCAAAAAGAATTGCATTTATAACCGTTGCAATTTCGTTGTTAACTGCTGTCGTTATTAAAGTTAATAAAGATAGATGTTCATCAATATTTTATTTGAGATTAATATCAAAAAGAATTTCACAATCTAGATCTGATCTAGATCTAGAAGAAGAATTCATAATAGCCGTACCTGTCAATTATTTCAAAACTATTTCTTGACTATATAACTAAGGAATTATTTGATTTAATACAGTGATCAACGTATCACAAAGCGAAAAACTATCAAATTTCTTGTGACTTCATATTTCTTATGTTCTACTAAATTTACTACAATTTTTTTATGAATCTCTGAAATATCTAAATAACTTATCATTATCCATTCACTATCATAATGGTTTACCTTACCTAAGTTTTCAAAATATACTCCTCCTATATCTATTTTAATAAAGTATAAGTTTTTATAAGAAATTCAGACATAGAATCGCTGCCAATAACGCTTCACCTTCTATCAGAAAGTTGTCAGGGACCACGTGTAGTGAATGACAAACTCTATCATATCCTATATAAAATGTTAAATAGACATAACCAATCGTGTTGGCTGGCTTAGCGTCTTTGTCTATTCCTTTTAACTTTAAAATCTTATCATTATATATGGTAATTCTTGGATTTAGTGACTTCCTTTTTATTAAAGTTACTTCACCACCCGTATGTATCAAAAATTTATTTTTTCCTTTTGTGTCTGGTGAACCTATTTTTACAAATATTGATGTTTTAGTGTTAACGAATATAACTCAGCCTTTATTTTGGTAGTCCATGGGTTGACCGTTATTCTTGGACCATCCTAGTTTAAATGACTGTTTGATCTACTACTCCTAACATTATTATCTCTTTATTTACTTTTAAATTACTTATAAATTATATTTTTAAATACATATTAAAAAAAAGAAAACATCTATTTAAAAATATAAAAAATAGTGCTCCACCGGCAACGTGGCAGGGCCCAAGCTACCGGCGGTCGGGGTCACAGAGAGAGAAACCTCCGGACAATGCGTGCCGTGTCGAGGATGACCGCCTTCTGCATCTGACCCTTGACCCAACCATCTAGCGAGAGTCTCTTGAGGTGTTGGTCGAGGCTCTTCGCTATCAGCCCGTTCGCCGAAATGACTATCGGGACAATGATTGTTGAATCGACATCCCACATGGCGGTAACCTCGTGAGCCAAGTCAAGGTACTTGCTGATTTTGTCCTTCTCAGCCTTCACGAGGTTTTCGTCATGCGGGATGGTGATGTCAACGATCATTGCCCGGCGCTGGGGCCGGTCGACTAGCACGATATCAGGCTTATTGCAAGCAATAGTCCTGTCCGTGATAATAGAGCGGTCCCAGTAGAGCAATGCATGACTATTTTCAAGAACCGACACCGGTGTGTACCGATAGTACGGCACCTCAGACTCAACATGGCCATATCGAAGAGCAAGTTGCTGGTGGATGATCCTGGCCACTAGGTTATGCCTGTGCAAGTACTCGCCGTTGGCCAGATGAGAACAACCCGAAATAATATGCCTGAGTGACTCTCCGGGACGACGGCATGCCCGACAGATGTCGACCGTACCGTCCTTCAGGATATATTTCCGATAGTTGTTCGTCATCATGACCTCGTCAGCAATTGCACAGGCAAACCCTTCAGTTTCCCCAAAGAGGTCCCCGAAGCGTAGCCAGTTCACCGAGGCCAGAAGGTCCACATCGGGCCCTGTTAAGGCTCGATAGAACCTCCCGTGCAGCTCCTTGCCCTCCCATACGGTCTTGCGGTCCGTGACGCTCAATACCGTCGGTCTGCGCCAGTTCTCGTTCGCCAAGGAGAGCGGAGTGAGACCCTTGTCTACTGCCACCACATCACGATGCATCCCGCATTCGTTGCTCTGGAAATAATCCCTAAGTCTGCACACCTCACGGTTGTGGAGGTTCTTGGCATTTAAAAAGCCTCGGCCCCCCCACCGCCGTGGGATGTACAGTCTCATAACAGACGAGCGCGGGTGTAGCATGCGATGAGTGGTGAGCAGTTGACGGACCTTTCTATCCAGGGCGTCCAGCTCAGTCTGAGTCCATCTTAGTATGCCAAAGGAGTAGGTCAGTAGAGGCATCACCCAACCGTTGAAGGCTCGCACCTTGTTGCCGCCCGACAAAAGACTGTTGAGTACTTTTGTGAAGCGGCAGAAGAAGCGTTCCTTCACCGATTTCTTGATATCCACTACTGAGATACCCAAAGACTCTGCCATACCGAGATACTTATAGGTTTCGGTTTCAGAGAGAGATCTGAGAGTCATAGTCTCAGAAAGTTGCAAATTCGTAGAATTCACAACTTTCCCCCGCTGCACATGTAAGACCGCACACTTATCTACACCGAATTCCATCCCAATGGCGTTGCTGAAAACCTGCGTGATTTTCAGCAGCTCCACCAGGTCAGGAAGTTTCGGTGTGAAAAGTTTGAGGTCATCCATGTACAGCAGATGACTAATAACCTCACCCTCTCTCTGAAGCCGGTAGCCTAGACCTGAATCTCTCAACAAAGTGCTGAGAGGATTCAGTGCTAGGCAAAACCAAAGCGGGCTCAGACAGTCGCCCTGGAAGATGCCCCGCTCAATCCTTATGAAGTCCTGGGGGTCAGAGGAGGTCTCCCCGCCGCCCGGTAGACGAAGGACTGTGGTCCACTGCCCCATACACGCACTGAGGAAGGATCTCAGAGTTGCATCGATTTTATACAACTCTAAGATCCTCCTCAGCCATGAGTGAGGCACCGAATCATAGGCCTTCTTGTAGTCAATCCAGGCCGCGGACAGAGCCCCCCGGCTCCGCCGGACTTGCTGGCTAATAGTCATGTCTATGAGGAGGAGCTCCTTAGTACCGTGGGACCCAACCCTACACCCATTCTGAGCGGGGGCCAAAATGTTGTTCACAACAATGTGTGTGTTAATTTTGATGGTCAGAATGGATGTAAGGAGCTTGTACATAGTGGGCAAGCACGTGATGGGTCTATAGTTTTTAGGTTCAACGGTACTACCAGTCTTATGGAGCAAGAAGGTGATCCCGGTGGTCATAAACCGCGGAAGGGAGCCAACTTCGAGGGCTTGTTGGAACTGCGTCGCTAAGCGGCCATGGGAGCACCGGATCCACTTTATCCAGAAGTTGTGCAACCCGTCCGGTCCAGGACTTTTCCAGTTCGGGGCCGTACGGATCGCACAACTCACGTCTTCGGGGTCTATAGTTATGGACGCCATGGGTTCGATGCTCCCACATTCACGCTCAACAACGCACATCCAATCGCCCTCTGTGTGTTCGACGGGCGCTGACCAGATACCACGCCAGAAATTAATCATGGCACTGGCTCCTGGCAGCCCCTCATCGACCACACATTGGGTGGTTCCATCCCACTTCCGGTACACCTTCCTTTGGTCACTCTGGAAAAGGCGATTCTGCCAGTACCGATCCACGCGCTCTCTGTACCGGCGAATACGGGCTGCCCATGCATAGACTTTCTGCTTCAGGTAGTCAATGCGCTCCGTGACGTTAGCCTCAAAATCCGGGCGCCGAATACCGGTCCCGGCGAATGCTTGAGTCACGAAACGCATGACACGGGGGCGGTTATTCCCCCGACTGAAGCAGACCAGCTTCGCAATGAGAGTCCTGAATGTGCTGATACGCCGCTCGATCCGTACCTGCCAAGCGGGTACAACCTCGGCGAGCCGCGGCGCCCGGTCAGTATCTGGAAACTTGACACGAGCGACGCGGCACACCGCGATTGCTCCACAGTACATGATCGAGTGGGTATCAGACAAATCTTTACTAGCCCGCATGTACGGAAATAGTAAATCATTCAGGGCTCCCATCAGTGCCAGATTTCGCCTATGAGTGGGCAGACGTGGTAGACGCGGCCTAGATTCAGGCGCGGACCTATACTGGCGAATAGCGTCCTCCAAAGCCCTCCCCAATTGCTCACTTACCTGGGTGCTAACAGTCGTACTCACACAATCTCCATCATCGCCCACGGGCTCCACCGATGTCGCTGGTGTCACTCCTGACAGCGGAGCTGACGACGCGGTGGGTGAGTCCCGTATCAAGGCAGGAGTCGCGCGAGTAGGTTGTGCCTCCAGGCGGAGCCGATCAAGCACAGATTGATCCAACAGGTTACACCGCTGGATAGCTCGCACTTGATCCGACAATCGTTGGGCGGACACTGTGATGGTTGGATCGAGGACCTGAAACAGAGCAAGCATCCTGTCACGATACGCCGTTCGAATGGTTTCTCCCTCTGTAGCCCCATAGTAGGCGCGCATGCAATTCTCATTCATAATATGAGTCCATCGCATGCGACGCACTACACCACCGGCAGCGGGGGCCCTATTCGAGGCCGGTGGGCCTCGGGACCCCAAGCAGGCCGGGGCCGGCCTCTCCCTCGCCGGCGCGCAGGTGTTGGTGACGTCGGTGGGGAGAAATACTCGTCACTAGAGCTGCTGCTCGACGCCCCAGGGATTCCACTTGAGGTTGGCTGTGGGGCGGAGCTTAGTGACGAGTCCGGAGATGGTAGGCGTGCTGTCCTTTTCTGGGATCTTGTGATCATTTTTGTCCTTTTACATTATTTTATTTTGTTGCTTTTTATATATGACAGACATTAGATGTCATGTATTGTCATGTCATATTTTCTGTGTTAATATTTTATAGTTTTCATTGGATTCTATTGTAAAATTATATCTATTTTCATTGTGGAATTTATTTATGGTTTGGTTTTGGGTTTTGGGAAAGCTTTTGTGTTGTTTTATTTGTATATTTTTCTGCAGGCACAAAAATGTCGTCCGTTCGTTCCCAGTGTTGCCAGGTTATATTACAAAATGAATTATTAATTTGTTGGTTACATTATTATTATTATTAGATTTCGATTGTTATTATTTCTATTAAAATTGTTGTTATTGTTTCCATTACTACTGTTATTTCGATATTTATTTCTGTTGTTATTCTCGCTATTAGAGAATTTTGATTAGTGTTATTATTATTTCTAGCATAGCAAACTTCTGATTATTATTAGGATATTTATGCCAACAGTCTTTGGCAATATGAACTTTTTTCTGACAGTTGAAACATCTCATATCAGTTGTCTGTGTGTTAAATTACATTTTTTTGATAATATCTATTTCACTTCTGGATTTAATTTTCTGCTCTTCCGAAACGGTAATCGAAATTGCTTCCTCGAAACTAATCGGTCTTTGGGCTTTTCAATAAAATCTGTAATTGTGGTTGAAGACCACTAATGAAATTATTTATTTGTGCATTTTTGAGAAGGTTAATATTGGCTGGAGTACTCGTCGAGTCTAGGATCTAAAGATTTAATTAATTTTATATAGCACCCTTCAACTCTATTTCAATAACTAGGTACGGATTCGTTATGCCCTTGCCTACACAATTTTAATTCCAATTGCCACTGAGCGAATACCTTTTTGAAAACTACTCCGAAAAAAGAACGTTTTCGGAGTAGTTTTCCAAAAGGTATTTCCGTAAAGTTTAGTAAACGTGGTGAATGTTCGATGTAATAGAATTGATCGGATGTTTCCTCCTATTTTCGACATAACTAAAGGCACGAAACCAATCCTATAAATGGGGTTGAGTAAGCTATTCGCACTGTTGGTTTATGAATACGTATAAGTTTTCCTTATTACCATCGTATCTACCTAGCATTTTCTGTGCTACGTCTAGATCGATAAATGCACCAAGTTTTATAACTTCCTCTGCAAAGGACATCTTTAACTAGTTAGTACTAAATAGACAATATAACTATATTACCTTAAGATATACTGCAGAGTTAACCTGTTTTTTTGGAAACTGCTTCCCAAAGAACTCTATTCCGAGGATAGTGATTGTAGCAACTCGAAGTCACCGAAGAACCGATGCTGCTGATGCTTGGTCAAGTATCCAAAGTATTTCGTCAAGACACTCAACTCGTCCTTGTTACTGCTGAACCGTTTATGTCGCTTTTCTACCGTGGAGCTATTCGTAGGATTTGAACACCCACTGCCTGGGACTACGGTTTATTTCGCGTACTGTTGCTCGTCGCCAGGAATAATCGCTTGAACTGATTATAATAGTGTACTGGTTCCTTCGCGATTAACATTCCCACTTCTGACACCAAAATGTAATGTTCGGGCAGAAGAAGTTTTAATAGTGGTGAAAATAAGAAAGAGAACAAATCACTTCTTCACTTATTTATGGCTACTACTAATATAATCAGCACAAAGACACGTGTCAACAACTATTCTTATGGATAACCTGTTGTATTCGAACTGCTTGAGGCTCGTAATTCAAAGTCCATTAGTAATCTACTGACAAATACAAAGTCGTACTCCTTACTGAATTAATGTAACAACAAATCGTTACTTATACAAATACAAACAATTTGATTACTAATGTTCTTACTAATGTTGTTTACTTGCTATCGTTATTTACTTACTGATGATATACCTTAATATTGTCTACATTTGAATAGACCAAAATGGTACACATTACATGGTCTTGGATGCATAGAGTTTCCAAGTCCACAGTTTTAATAGGATGGCTGATGTTGAAAGTCTTGCTTCGTTCTGCGAACATTGTCGCTAGGGCTGTGTACAGTTAACAGCCCCGTTCTAGCGAAATTATACCTGTACCGGATATTTCACCATGTTCAACTTGCGTTTTTGGAATGTATTGATATGAGCTGAACTTGTAGCGGCTTCGAAGTCGTATGGTTCCATTTCTTGAAACAGTAGTAAGAATTGAGATTTCACACATTGGTCTCGAATTAACGTTGTACACGATGGGCGCACAGACGTTGTGTAGAATGTCGTAGAATATTTATTATTATTATTATTATAACTCTCTGTATGAATAGGATGTATGATTTAAAGTTGGAGGCTGTCGAGGTCCTTGATGAATGTTTGATTTGGAGTGGTTGAGCGAAGAACTTGTGGTGATTTCCAACGAATTGCTTGTATCGTTGGTCGGTCCACCCAGGAGTTTAAATTACTAACTCGCGCTGGAGGTGCTGGAAGTGCTGGTTGAGTTGAATTATTTTTTAAATCATTAGTAGGTATACGCCTGTTTTTGACATTCTGTTTGTCAAATTATCCGGGTTTTTACAATAGTTACACATTTTTGAATTTAAGTAAGGACATGTATTGGTTGGAAGAAATTGGTGGTTAAAATCTGTTATTACTTCATGGTGGTGTTATTCTTATGGTATGTCTGCATAAGTATTGGTGGGCCGCGAAGCTATCAGTCGTAATAATGACTGCCGTGCATTATTCATTGCACAGATTTTATCCTCCAGCGTTGCAAAACGACCAGCCTCGTTTAATGTGGTAAATCCTTTAGTTCGAAGCACCTTTCCGATGTCGGAACTACGCCCGATTAGAAAAACATTTATTGTGGTTTTCCCAGTTGTTGCAAATGGGCCTCATAATGTACTATTAGAGATATCTGCATTTAATTTTTCGATAATTTTACTCCCACATAATGTGAAAATTCTCTGTTTTTCTTTTCTCGTTAGGCTTTTGGAATACGGATTGTAGTTCTAAATTGAGGTGAGCTATAGTTTTGATATTTGAAAATCAATTTTATTTTGATTTTTGAAATCCGTTTTGAAAGTTGTTATTAATTTAAGAAGGGTTGCAATATCAAGAGACGTGGTTTAATCGGTTTGGCTATAATATGAAGTTGCGAAGAAAGTAAATAAGTTTGTATACAAGTCAATGGAATCGTTGGATGAGGATCAAAGAATTTAGAAAATTTTGGTATATACAATTAGACATAAGGGAATATGAGAGCAAAACAACACTAATAGCTGGACTAGCATGGTTTGGCGAAGTTTCTTAAAAGCCTGCGGCTACTAACACGTTGTCTTCCTTGTCTGCTGGGCGATGATGTCCTGACGATGAAGGTTCCACGCGCGTTTACTTCGTCTTAACCGCGTATTTGAGGGATCCTACCGACTGCGCGTAATTTGTTATATGGCAGTGGTAAAATTAATATTTTTTATCTTCTTTTTCATAACATTGATTTACGTATACATCATTAGGTACTATCATTTTCAATTGATTTCTCTACGATTCATTACCTCTTGAAATTGAGACATAAAATCACCGCCTACGCGCCATTGCATTTTATATGAAAGCTTTCAGGTACCACTTGTAGTGTTTGACGAACGCTATTATGTTCTATGCAAACTGTTACATGAGCGTAACCAATCGTATTGGTTGGCTTGGCATCTTTATTTATTCCTTTCAAATTCAAAATGTTATCATTATATGGCTTTTTTTAAAGATTACTGGTAACCTAATTTACTAGTATTCCCCATAAACCCTCCAGCTAAGCTAAATTGCTTGCGTTAGGAGTGGGATCACATCGGTAGTATAGCTAGGATTCGAATCCAGGAACTTTGGATCTTAGAGCTGACTCCTTAACCACTAAGCTACCAAAGCCTATAACTTCATTTTTATTAATGTTACTTCTGCTCCAGTATCTATCACAAATTTACTTTCCCCTTGTCTGTGTTTGGTGACCTTAACTTTGCACAAATTGAAGTTTTAGTATCAATAAACATTGTTCAAATTTTTTATGGTAGTGTTTGGGTGGCCAGTGGGCTCGTCATCATTCTTGAACCACCTTAGTTTAAATTGTTGTTTGATGAATTTCTCCTTACTTCATTAGTGTCACTTAAAGTTCCGATGATGAAACGAATTACATTTTTTTTTAAAGAATATTAATAACTGAAATTACTAATATTCCCCCTTCCAGCTAAGCTTAATTGCTTGTGTTAGGAGTGGGTTCACGTCGGTAGTGTAATGGCCGGGATTCGAACCCGGGACCTCTCGATCGTAGGGTCCACTCCTTAAACACTAAGCTACCGGTGTTTAATTTATTAAAATGTTTATTATTATTTCTATTATTATATTTGTAATAGAAGTTTCTACAATTATTCCTATTTCTAAAATGTTCATTATTGTTATCATTATTATTTCTTTAATGATAATGGTATGCGGAATAAATAAATAAATAAAATAAATAAATAAAAAAATAATATTAACTTGATATGAATGTTTTCCAACAAAAATATTTAAAGCTTAATTTTTAGTGGTTTATGTCTAGAATGTTCGTCTAGCCTGCGGTCTAAAGATCTAATTCGTTTTATGTAACACCTCGCGACTCTATTTTGAATAGCTATATACATATTCGTTATGACCTTGTCTACAACACTTTAACTATAGATTCCGTTGTGCAAATGTAAGTTTTTCTGAATAATTTTCAAAAATAATGATATTCTTCTAGACTTAACCATGAGTAAATGTTCTGAGCAATAAAATTCATCTAATATATGCTTCTAGTTAACTAATGGCACAAAATCAATTCTATAAATAGGATTTTAGAGATTTTACGCAAAAGCATTTATATGTATTTCCTGGTTACTTAAAATTTTCTGTGCTACGCCTAAATCTATGAATGTATTATATTTCACAACTTCTTCTGCAAATGCCATTTTTAAACGAATATCAAATACCTTACACTATATTGAGTAAAACGTGATTACCCAGTTTAGTTTCAATTGATTGCGGTTAATATCATTGGTAAAATTCGTTTTAGAGATGAATTTTATTTTAAACTTTGTTTTTTTTTTAAATTAATTCAATTAGTACTGATTTCGATGCTCAACTTCAGCTATACCATTTCATCGTACTGTTGGCGGGCATTCACCTGCTGGTTTTCACTCGAAAAATAAACAAAATTATGATAAACTTTAGTTCATAATGCGTAACGAAATTATTTTCTTTTTATTCATTTACTTTTCATTAAGATATCAGCCCTTAACCTTGGTGTCTGCTAGAGGTCAGATCTACAATATTATACCAGGTTAAGAAAGTCACTATGTTACTCAATCCTTCAAATTTAGCTTATCTTTTAGAGACTGATAATAATGGGTATGTACTATTCCTGCCACACTAGAAGAAAATGAAGATGACTAAAAACACTTACTAGGTGCGCCGAACCGATCAAATCAGTATCAAAATACTAGGACAGTTGTTGAAAATTTTAGTTTTTATTTTTGATCTACAAGGAAAAGATATTCCGCATGCCTATACTGGGAAGCCACAACAGGCATGTATTGCTATACATCAGATTAAAACAATCTGCCGTATGACATGCTATGCCTAATGTGAGAATCACATTCACATCGACATCAAGGGCCCACTCACTGCAAGTTTGCGAGCGGGCTCCGTTTACTGACTGAGCGATCTTCGGATACACAAGGACATCACCGCTTCGCGAGAGGCTCTACTACGGATAGAGGGCAAAACCTTCCCATCCTCTGCGGTAGCACACAGGACGGCAGGATGGACGAAGAAGCTACAGTCAGTCATCTTTAACTACGAGTCACTAACAGAGTCGTACTCTTGTCAGTTAACTAAGCAGTAAAGAAGCAATGCAGCCACTGTAAATTCAAAATTTGGGAAAAAAGCTATACGTGTAAATGGCAACAAGTCTGAAATTAAGTACCTACTCACCGTTCCATGACGGCACAATTTAAATTATCACAGCCCATGGCGATATATTTACAATATATATAATGAAAAATTATAGCAGTATATGTCAGCAAAACGACACGGAAAGGAGTAAAACTAAGCTTCTGGCATTTTGGTGATGACGAATTCGAGGCCGCAGCCGATCAAACAGATCTTGGTTTAACAGATTTACCTATGTAGTACGTACGAGGGCTAACAGCAGCTCCCACAACAGCCACCACAGCATACGAAACTGTTTTATTTAATATCGAGTACTGAAATTCGAAATAAGAAGTTTCAAAGATTTGTTGATAATAAACTAAATTATTTATTAAACTTTAGATATCGAACTGTTACATATGACTTCAGTAATTTGTCAGTCTGTAATATACGTCGACAGTATGAAATTATATTAATTGTAAATTTTGCGTAATATGATTGTTTTAATTTTAGTTTTTAGAGCTGAGTTTTAAAAGTTGAGTTCAACCTCATCATTCGTGAAATTGGCTCCTAAAATGATGGTTTAACCCAGTTTTGTTATAATGTTGATAAAATCTATTAATTTATAAGTTAAAGATTGTATTATACTCCGCTATAATAAATAATGTAAACTAGCTTTTTTTTAATTTACCTTTCTTACTATTCTAAAATTTACGGCGGTCTATATTGATGGCGTCATCACGATCTTCGGGGCCCAAGCTGACCTCACCTGCTAGCCGGTACACCTGCTGATTTACGGGCAAGGTTCTTGCGGAGAGTATTCTCCCTGGATTGAGGGTTAGACAGCATTGGCTCTCACAATACCCAAGTTAAGTCAAGTAGAGTATTTCAGAACCATCATCATCTTTAGAGCGTTGGTCCCGGTTGCATCCAAGGCTTGTACTGTAAAGCCCGAGTTCCGCTTAGTTAGTTAGCTAGCTATATATAGTTAGCTTAGTTAGTTAGCTAGCTATAGTTAGCTTAGTTAGTTAGCTATAGTTAACTTAGTTAGTTAGTTAGCTACAGTTCGCTACTTAGGTATATTTAGCTTGTGCGAGGGATATGCTCTATGGGCAACCTTACACCCCGGCGTCTGTAGACCCGAGACGGCGTGCGGTTTTAGTCGGTTCAAGCCCGACATAACCGCCCCCGCTGGCACGCGGGGGGGTATCCGAAGGGATTTCCGCACGAAAAAAAAAAAAAAAAAGGTATATTTAGCTTAGTTAGCTTGTAAGCTATAGTTAGTTGATTTTAAGGTGAGGCTATTTAAATCGTGCTCAAGATAAGTAGTTGCCTATCTTATCCCACTTCCTTCTAATATTATAAATGTGAAAGTTTGTGAAGATGTTAGTTACATATAAGTAGGCAAATACACCGATTAACTACGATGCAAATGCACAACTACCATCACTCTCCATCCATAACTACATTCTCAATGCACTGCTAAAGAGAACTCCGCATAATCCCGTTCAATTTCTCGGCAGCCAAACTGCAGTTCAAATGACAACTAGTTATCGTCGGAATGGCGTGAATGTACGACCCTCCCTACTGCTAACTGCCAGGTATTGACAACATCACCCAAACTTTGCCTATTCCGACCCTATCTCGATCAAATCGCTGCGATTGCATCTAATTTATAATACTGCTGATCGTTTAAAAAGTAGTTTTACCTAAAAGTGTCTTTTAAATTAAATGATTGTGATCATTTGTGGTAATAAATCAGGGCGGGTGCAAAAAAAGCGTTGAGGCATCGTTCAACGCATACCTAAGTAAGATAGGCTCGGAACTAGAGTTTAAAATTGGACAGGGTTGTCGATGAACTGGAGATCAAGGTCGGACAGGGTTATCGATTCAGAGATCAAGTTAGGAAGGGGTTATAATTGGAGTTTCTCGGTAAATCAAAATCGAGCCTAAAAATAAAGTAATTATGGTTTTTAATCACATTATTATTTGCATCTTAAGGTGAGATTTGAATTATTCTCTAAATAAAAAGTTGAATTTGGTGACCCTCCTCAGCTTCAAGCCCAAAGTAATCCAATGAAATGAAATTATTTATGCAAACGGGTCACACCGTGTATGTTGGTCAGAAATTACATTTGAATGTCTGGTTCGTAGTGCAACAGGTAGAACTGTGATAAAAGACCTAACCCTGGTTTAGACAGATTATTTACTAGTATATTTATCAAAATATTATATTTAAAAAAAATGTGTCGAAGAGTTTAATATAGCAATAATTTAAGAAACAACAAAAACATTATATGCTAATCCACGAAAATAAAACTCACGAATGTTTGCATTTCATATTTGAAAAAGAAGTGCTATTTTGAAATAAAGCGACGTTCCATTTATAAAAAATCACTGTCTCCAAAGGTCCCCTGTGAAAAATTATAACGTGATGCCGAACATTTTGTTGCCAGGAAAAAAATATGTTTTTCCTTTGTGCTTGAGACACAATATTTCAGGGATGGCTGTCGGGTGTTACTCCTCTGCGCCCGTTGTGAAAATATTCGTTGATGTAACCTAAAATACGTTATTATTAAAATGTTATAAAATTGCATGCATAATTTGACAGTGACGGTTGTGAATGAAAAAAGTCTGCCAAGACATTGTATGAGGCTGAATGATTCATTTTCTTGGTTATAAAAGTAGATACGGTATAAAGGTTTGAATCGAGACATTGGTTTTCTTTTTTAACGAAGAATGTGTTTGAGTCAATTTATTTGTTGATATTCTTTGAGTTGGGATTGATAATATGCATATCTATTGAACTTAGCGGGATGTCTATACTATTATAAAATTGTAAATTAGTTGTGCCTGTACATTGGAAATATAAAAAAAACTTGGGTTATGTTCAATAAACGATTCTGAACACGAAATTTTTTTTTTTGAGTTCTTGTCTATTTGTCTGTGTTCGCGATGGACGCAAAAACTACTGAACGGATTTTAATGCGGTTGTTTCTATTAGGAAGGTCTTGGTCAGACTTAAAATCTGCCGTATGTTTGATGGCAATTTGTTTAGTAGAACCGGAGATATGACCTAAAAACATGAAATGATGAATTGTCATGGTTGTTACTTGACGACAGAATTCCGAAGGCGTCTGAGACACACCGGGCTGGATGATGTCGTAGAATGAACTATACAGAGCTAGCTTCTAAAAAGCACGGGTGCGCCAAAGTTCACCTAAATTTTCAACTCCGATTATTGGAAATCCGAAAATGTTCTTCCTAACATTTTTCATCCTAACAATCACAATTCCTAACTACTCTGGCTCTAATGTTCATAATTTCGAAGCATTCAACTTCATAATGTCAGTAGCAATAAACATTTATTATACTTTTATTAGTTTTCCTACATTTTTTCAACATAACCATCTTTTACACTATTATTCAAAGTCATATCTTTTTTGTTTAGATTTCTTTTTATTCATAATAATTAGTATTTTATGCATTAATTTTGCGTAACTTTACCAGCTTTAGCTATTTAGTTATTTTCACATAATATGTATAACATATAAGAAACCAGGGTCCAAGTAGCACTTTACCCACCTTATACCACGGTACTATTTTAGGTTAGGTTAGAACTGTGACCATAATTCACGAGCCGAGCGAGCGAAGCGAGCTTGCCGCGGCAGCGGCCGGCGAAGTGCCAATTACTCGGTAAATATTTCTTTCCGAATATTAGTGACAATATTATGGTAATTATGTTTAGGGATAAAAGCGTTATGATAAAAAACAGTAGGAGTTTTAAAATATTTGCAAATATACATAATGTTATTAATTATTTTCGGAAACATTAGTGTTATGAACAGCGCCGGTAGTACTACTAATGGTATGAATGAAAACTTTAGGATGAAAATTTTTAGGACGAGTGAATATTCGGATTAGAAATCATTAGGAAGAACAATTTCGTGTAAAGAACTTTAGGTGAGCCAATATGGACCCAGAAAGCACAGCATAGGATCGTACAAAGTTTTTTATACTAACCTCTAAACTTTTCCATGAAAATGGCATACATTGATAATGATGAAAATCACATTAACATCCATTTGAAGTGATTGTGTTCAACATATATTAATATCGTCAAATAATTGTTCGAAACCGACTGAAATGATGTCTCCAAAACATTGTTTTCACAGAACAGCGATTTCTCAAGAGCATCTAAATCTTTAAAAATCGTCGTAATTTTTCCCCGACGTTGACTTTTTAAACAAATTATATTAGCTACAAATCAAATAAGGTTCAATTTGGACTGGCACAATGAGGGCATTAAGTCGGTTAATTTCATTAATTATTCTTTTGAAGAGAATAAAAGGAAATTGCGGGAGACAGTTAACTGACGGACGTCTCGCGTTCCTATTAACTAGCTGCGATGGCTCAGTTCTGAGTCCTTTACTGAAGAACGAATAAAATCATATTTTAATATTACAATTTTGAAAATGCTGATCTAAAATGTTATGTAATAGCGTCATTTGTATCATGTTTATTACACACGCAACACCAAAAGTATGACTCGGTTTTTTAATACTTTATACTAGTGAACGAAATTTCTAGTACACATTCCAGTTTAGTCAAACACTTTTTTTTGGGACTAAGTTTACGTCGGTATTGTAATGGCGGAGTTCGAATCGGTGACTTTTGGATTGCAAATCCAATATCATAACCACTGAGCTAAACCATCTAGAGATTTAAATAAGTAGCGTTGGAATAAATGAGTCACCTAGTTCTAAGACACATGCAACGCTATATCCCTTCTAGGGGTAGCTTTCTTGGGACCAATGTGATTGGTATAACTTAGTCCCAACTGATAGCGTTCGAGCCTACTGCCGATAGCCGGCTAGTTTTTAGTATAATATATTTATCCCCTCGTACCTTTGAAGCGTAAAAAGTCGCGGTCAAATCGCAATGTGCTGCGAGTTTTTAGCGTGAGGAAAAGTGAGGGGGCGCGCTGCAGCAGAAGGCTGGTAGAGCGCATTGCGCAGCGCCCGCCGCCGCCCCGCGGTGTCTCACTTTTGTCAGTCACTTTTGTCACTGGTCGAAGTGAAAAGTTGTATGTGTATCACGAGAGCGAATCTTTTTTTTCTCGTGCCTTTAAATCACTCACTGGGATCACTAGTCTATGTTAAAATCACACGCTAGGCTCGTGATTCAATATTAGGCTACTTCGCTTGTTCGTGATTTAAAGCCGGCACTTGCAGTAAAAAATAACTTTGCTCACTTGTTGCACAAAATTACTATTGACTGTCATATGGCTATAAGCCCTACCTCTCAATCGCCTTGTAAGACACACACGAAAAGAGATGGGGTATCTTTTATACTCTACTATAACAAATTCTACATAAAAAACATGATTCCGAAAAAAATTAAAATTGAAAACTTAAAGATCTAGGTTATTTTTAAAGAGTTGCACCACAATACGCCATAAAATTATATCATCTGGCGTACATTAAATTCACCAAATAATGATTTTGATTTATCGAGGAGCCGTCCAGTGCCGTACAGTGTCTGACAAAGGGGCCGTTCGCATTGTCCTAGAGCGTCTGCCTGTGACAAACACAGGCCGACGCGACGGACTGTAGCATGGCACCCGCATCACATGTGTTGCTAGCACTCCGTTTAAGCTGTAGATATGTGCAGATGACACCTATATGATTATTGGGTGCGAATTGAATGCTCTTATTCAACGTGATACGCCGAGAAACGGTTCAGTATGATGATAAATGTATACATTAGTACATATACTATGTTTCTATGTTTCTAAGTTCGTATTTACAAAAAAAAGTAAATAAGTATGTTTATCCGCATTCTGGAACCCATAACACAAGCTAGTTTAACTATGCTTACTTTGGGATTAGAAAGCGCTGTGTAGAATGTGGTAGAATTACTTAATTATATAATTAACTAGCTGTTCCCCGCGGCTTCGCCCGTGGCGTACTTCGCATCTATTTATCCCAAACAAGTCTGTAAACATTTTTTTTTTCAGGCAATTAGGTAGATTTCGATGAAATCGATCTACTTTTGTGAAATCACTTCTTCCTTAAAATTTCACGTTCCATGAAAGATATTCGAACCGTTCTAATTTTATCCCATAGTATACATGAATACCAACAACTTTTATTTTAAACCTATAAGATTAAAACTTTAACTAAAAGTGGAGGGGGGAAAAACCAAAAATTTTCGGGAAAAAAATCATAACTTCTAACCGGTGAACATTCTTGTTGTAGGAAATCTTTTTAATCGATAGGCCATTTTTAAGTCTAAAATAAATGTCTGAAAAGTTTTTCGCTAAAAGTTACCGTTTTCGAGAAAAAAATATTAAACATGTTAAAAATGCGCTCGGCGTGGGTCATAGAAGAAGCATAGGTCATAGAGGGGCAAAAAATATTTCTAACCGTGCTTCACGAAATCTACCTGTGCGTTCCCCCTGCGGGAACGGTTTTTTTTTTTGTATTTTTCTCCGTAAGAACCATCCTCGTACTTCAAGGAATATGATTAAAAAAGAATTAGTTAAATCGGGTCTGCTGCTTTCGAGATTTGCGTTTAGCAACACATTCAGCGATTCATTTTTATATTATAGCTTATATATATGTTTCAATAGATATAGTTTTAGTCCCCACATGATACTATAGGCGAGTATTTTGGAGTGAGTTAGGTCCATTTTCTTGGGCTGTATGTTTACTATTTGAAGGAGACCAGTCCTATAAATTGAAGCGTCGGTAGCTTATTGGTTGAGGAGTCGGCATTACTATCCAGAATTCCCGGGTTCGAATCCTGGCTATTACACTACCGACGTGAACTCACTCCTAACACACGCCATTTAGTTATGCAGAAATGATTAACGGAAATACATATTAGTAATTTGGGTTACTAGAACTCTTTAAAAGAGAAAAAATATATATTTGCCTTAAACGAAACCCATAAGAACCAATATTCTCACGATATGAAAGGAAAGGAACCATTTGGTCCACGGTGCCACTACGAGCAATGATATCTGAGTAGCATTTCGACCCTTACACATTAAAGGAAACGGAACTTACGGGAACTGACCCTACCACGTTACAGTTTCCACACATCTTCACTTATAATCGGTTTGATCCGCATCCGCCCTTCGAATTTTCGCCTCGTATACAAATGCCTGAATCGCCCCATTTTTGTTCCTTTTTCACCACGAAAATCATCTCAATGATTTATTACATGTATAATTGGCATGGTTTTTCAGGTGTTTTTATATTATATTATGTGTGAATTTTTTAAAAGTATCTAAGTATGTTTATTTGCATTCTAGAACCCCTAACATAAGCTAGTTAAGCTATGCTTACCACTATACTTATATAACGCTATCTAGGGTATCAAGGGTCTAGATAGCGTTATGTAGAATGTCGAAGAATATTTATTATTACTTATTATTTGAGGCTCCCACCCAAATTATTTTGAAAGGATTGAATGAATTTAGCGTGTCCTAAATTATACAGTATCCTTATAATACATAATAACTACATACATACTATTAACTAACTTAATCTCGCAGTTTACTTCAACGACTACGCTTGGTGAATTACCGCACATCCCGGGTCCCAGGTCCACCGCAAGCGGCACGTACTTGTATATCTAGACACGTGGCAGCGTGTCCAGCCGAGTTCAAAGAAAAAGGAACGGGTGACACAGCCATATGTATATTTACACGAACCATTTCAAACCACTTCTGACCCCTTCACAACTCGAAAACTATTTAATCTACGTATATAAAATTTCGCACACTTATTAAAGTCCCTTAACTTTTCTAGAATCCTAAATATCATAAATGTTGCTCAAATAGTTATTGATATATTAACGTTTAAAAAAATGCATTGGCATGACTGAGTTATAGATCAATAACCTAACCCACTTACAGATGACCTAGAAACTTGATATTTCGTAGCAACGTAGACTATGGGGCATATACCAACAAAGGAAACCATCTGAAAACTGAAAAAATATTGATAACTAGCTATTGCCCGCGGCTCCGCTCGCATTTAATTTTGATCCCATCCGCGTAACCCATGGGGACCTATTAAAGCCCTTTAGCTTGTCTAGGATCCAAAATTTCATTAATGTTGCTCAAATAGTTATTGATATATTAACACTTCCAGATGACCTAGAAACTTGATTTTTCGCATCAAGGTCGACAATAAGGCATATATACAAAGGAAAATATTTTGATTGAAAAAATTGATACTATACCTTTGTTACTATTCTTAAATTTGGTTTGTTAGTTAAAACTAGCCAAGTCAAATCTTGAGCTTGAATTACATCCCAATTAAAATATTTGCATTTTGAAAATAATTGTCTGTTTTAGTCTTAAATTTAAGAATTTATAGTACCTATTAAGTAGAAAATATTGTGGTACTACCAAGAAACAAGAATTTTTTATATCAATTTATATTTTAACAAAACGACGGGTTGCACTCCGGTAGTGCCGGCAGAAGTGAAAACTTGAATATTAACGTTTTGCATTTTTGATATTTTGGAATGGTTAGGGAATAATTTTGCACGTATTGCTTTAATTATCAGTACAAATATGTAACTAAAATGTTAGAATTTTCTACACAAAACTTGGCACCCAAATAGATCCTTTTCCGGTGAAGTCAACAACGACGTCTATTCTTAATATTGAACTCGGCTCTCATTTCAATTTTGTGTTTTTGATGGAATACATTATTAATTCATTCACCTTGTCTCGCCCTTTTATCGTGGTAATAATTTATACACGGGATATATCTTTGACTATCTCAGAGCTTAAGATTGTTAGGCAAGACCGCAGTGAAATCCATTTTGAGATATAGGTATATAGTTTGAGCGTGTGTTGTATATTGTGACGTCTTTAAAGGACAACGATCCTGATGTTATAATTCGGTAGAACAAGGTGACACACTGTAGACAAAAACTCTTAAGTATCTTACTTACTAGGCTAGCAGCGTAAAACAAGAACTGTAGCACAGTTTTGAAGTGCGGTAGCCGCACGTTTACTAGTTGATGCGTAGGTAAAATGAACATCCAATTCAAGGGAAAATTAAATTTGTAATAATAATAGTATTCTACTAAATTTAAATATTCTTTTGTGCATAAAAATATTGGGTTATTTATTTCCTGGTTTCATATTTATTTTTCCTGTAAAGTTGGTATTTTGATAATACACGGTTGTTCGACGAATTTCACTTGCTACGATTTTGGCATACCTTTCGCTTCCTCTACTGTTATAATTATTTTCACCGATTGCGGAAATTCCTTCGGATACCCCTCGAAAGACAGTGAGGGTGGTTATGTCGGACTTGAACCGACTGAAACCGCACACCGCCGTCGAGTACTCTGGACCTGTACTTTCTTTAGAACGTCTGCGATCTGATCGTTATACGTACGCTGAGATCGGCCCTTACTGGTTGCCGATTGACGAGAACCAAGAATATTGACAAAACAAATTCATGAGGCGGGGCTAACATTTTCTTAGGTCCATCCTCTCTACGTGTCCGAAACATCTAATCATCCCTTTCTCTACCGTAGTCACCACAGTTTTCACCATACCACAATTTCCCCTATCATGCTAATCTCCACTATGTCAACGTCACTCCAGCTATAATTCTCAGATCTCTCATTATTCATTTATCTTTCCAAATATGTATCTACAATAAAACGCTCGAGCCTATAACCCTTCTTGATCTGAAACTAAAACAGAAACAATTGAACAACCCTCGAATAAATCAATTAAACAACCATTCACCCAAAATATCCATGACGTAATGTAAAATAGAATCCACAAAAGAGTGTTGCGCCGCCCGAACAATCCCGGAATGTGTCCCTTGACAATTCCGGGATATCCAAACGCCACATTACTTCACCCCGGACCGTTTTGTTCGTAAATGATTTGAGTAATGTCCTATCTCCAGGGACACCACACACAAATAAAATGAAATTTTAATAGTTCTTGTAATTGAAATATTAATGTGTAGAATAATTTATTTCAGGTGATAGGTAGGTGTAGGTGAATGGGATAATTGCCGCAGCTGTCTGTCCTAATTAATGGTGATTAGAATTTGGATTTGAAATGTGTTGACCTCGATAAATTTATTTTATTTCTCTGTGCAATAGTTTGTTCGAGATGATTCAGAGAGAGAAAGCTCTACAAACATCGAAGAAAATTAATATTGCCGAATCAAAGGCTGCATATAGAGTAGAAGTTAAACCAAGAGCAGTCAGTATTACCTCAAACCTTAGATTTCAAATGTTGAATATTGCCAACTACAAGTAATCCTATAAACTCAGAAGTCCAGACGCAGTTTTAGGAAGTTATGTGAAGATACTGCTATGGCTGTATGGTCGTCTATTACCACTTTGTGAGTATAGAATATACGTATTAAAGTAATACACATGCATGAAAAGTATATTAAGAGACATCGTGCACTACGCGACCATTTTTATATAAACATAACATAACATAACATAACATAACATAACATAACATAACATAACATAACATAACATAACATAACATAACATAACATAACATAACATAACATAACATAACATAACATAACATAACATAACATAACATAACATAACATAACATAACATAACATAACATAACATAACATAACATAACATAACATAACATAACATAACATAACATAACATAACATAACATAACATAACATAACATAACATAACATAACATAACATAACATAACATAACATAACATAACATAACATAACATAACATAACATAACATAACATAACATAACATAACATAACATAACATAACATAACATAACATAACATAACATAACATAACATAACATAACATAACATAACATAACATAACATAACATAACATAACATAACATAACATAACATAACATAACATAACATAACATAACATAACATAACATAACATAACATAACATAACATAACATAACATAACATAACATAACATAACATAACATAACATAACATAACATAACATAACATAACATAACATAACATAACATAACATAACATAACATAACATAACATAACATAACATAACATAACATAACATAACATAACATAACATAACATAACATAACATAACATAACATAACATAACATAACATAACATAACATAACATAACATAACATAACATAACATAACATAACATAACATAACATAACATAACATAACATAACATAACATAACATAACATAACATAACATAACATAACATAACATAACATAACATAACATAACATAACATAACATAACATAACATAACATAACATAACATAACATAACATAACATAACATAACATAACATAACATAACATAACATAACATAACATAACATAACATAACATAACATAACATAACATAACATAACATAACATAACATAACATAACATAACATAACATAACATAACATAACATAACATAACATAACATAACATAACATAACATAACTTCACGCCTGTATCCCCGAAGGGGTAGGCAGAGGTGTATAACACACCCACGAATCGCCAGTTATGTTTAGGTCCCAATGTAATAGGGGGCGAGCCTATTGCCATCTACCGGGCACATTACTAAGCGAGCGATAATCAACATTTTTAATGCACACATAACTACGAAAAGTCAAAGCTGTGTGCCCGGGTCGACTGGGGATCGAACTCGAGACCTCGTCTCGGCAGTCCGTTACGTAAACTACTGGGCTATCGCCGCTTAGGAAATTTATTCTCAGCGCTAAAACTTTGACTAGACCAATATTGGGCCTTTTACATTTGGTTTTTTAAAAGAATTGATAATATAAACTGTTTTTTCTGTACTTTACACGTAAACTATGAATAATATATTCTTCATTACATACTTAGTATAAATAAAGTCACTTTCCTCGTCTATTGGTGTCCGCTTACTTCAACTAAACCATACGACGGATTTTGATGAGGTTTTCGAATTCGAGCTGCAGATTTAGGGTCAAATTCACATTCAAAGGGGAAAATTTTTTCTCGGTCTGAAATATGTTTTTTTGATAAGATAATGGATAATAATATTAAAACTATTAACAATAATTATAATTAACATGAAGATATTTATCATAATAATAATTATTTACATTAGTAAAAACTGTCACTTAGATATTTTCTAAGGTTTGTAAAAAGAACTGGAAATCTAAACGCTAATCATATAAATAAAATGGTGTTACCTTGTTAGCAGGTTTCTTATCTACTAGCTGTTGCCCGCGGCTCCACCCGCTTGAAATTTTGCTCCTGTTCCGATATCCATGGGAACCTATTCCCGGGATAAAAAGAGAATGTGTTATTCCAGACCATAATCTATCCCTGTAGTAATTTTCAGCCAGATCCCTTTGAGTAACAAACATCCAAACATCTTTACAAACTTTCACATTATACTATTAGTAGGAATTAGTAGAAAGTAGCTGATGGCCGCAGCTCCACCCGTGTGGAATTCTTTTCTCGTTCCCGTTACCAATGGGAACCTAAACCCGGGATAAAATGTAACCTGTGTGTTAATTCAGACAATAATCTATCCCTGTACGAAATTTCAGCCAGATTCGTTCAGCCGTTAGAACGTGATTGAGTAACAAACATCTAAACATCTTCACAAACTTTCACATTTATAATATTAGTAGAATTAGTAGGAAACGTTTCCATAACAATCATTATATTCGCTGTGTGAACCATTTTTTTTAGCGTGTGTAAACCCCCACGGGCTTCACCCCATCGGAGCCGATGGTGGGGTGGGCGTATCGGAATCGGACCGACTAAAACCACACGGTGTCCTCCCCAAGTGTCCATTGCCGGGCACCCCGGATAAGCCCTCGAAAGGATAACCCCGGGACACTGTGTGAACCGTTGGTAATTAGTTGTGAGTTGTGAAGACAATTAACATCATCTTAGCTATACCGGGACGGTTTATATCCGAGGTTTTCACATCGAGGCCCAGGATCTGTTTTCTCGACTTTTCAGCACGTACCCCAAATATTTACGAATTTTTCAATATTCTACGACATTCTACACAGCGCTTTCTAAACCCAAAGTAAGCATAGTTTAACTAGCTTGTGTTATGAGTTCTAGAATGCGGATTAACCTACTTTTATACTTTTTTTTGTAAATACATACATATTATACGTAGATTCACCCAGACCAATACAAATAGACATATTCATGGATACAAATATATGCACTGAGCGGGAATCGAACCCGCACCCCATGTTGTAGCAGTCGAATGCACTACCGCTACGCCACAGAGGTGACAGAGGCCGTCATGTGTATGTATTTATTTACAAAAATAAAGGATTTAAGTATGCTTATCCGCATTCTACAACCCCATATGACAAGCTCTGCTTAGTTTGGGTCTAAATGGCGTTGTGTAATTTATCCTAGATTATTAAGCGTAGCGAGCCGAAGGCGAGCGAAGCGTCTTTGGTTTCAAAGTTGTATTTCAAACAAATGATACTCCTCCGAGACCGTTTGACCGATCTCGACCAAATTTGCCACGGTGATCAAGTAGACATTACTGAGTGTCGTAAGGGGTCGAATGTCCAGATCGGTCTTACCATCGAGGAATAATCACCGAAAAACCAAATCAATGGAAAAAGTCGACCGGTCACGTTGACCTATTGTTGGATAAGCCAATCTCGCTACGCTTAAGTTTGGGTTGATTGCGAAGCTGGTAACCGTCCTAGTTTATTTATGTATGTAAGAAATAAGCAAAAGAATTCCCTCCAAGCTGATATTACCTAATTATTAAATCACATAGTGCACGCAGTTCCTTATACAGTGAAGTCGATACTTATCGTACTATTTTATTGTGTCTGCGAAAATATATTTATCTTAATAAAAGTTGTGCCAACCAGTCTTTTGATACGAGTTGTTGCCAATTCAGCACATTTGTTATCTCGATGTTGTTATGATCAAGTTTTGATTAGGTTTCACCAAATGAACACAGTTAGTTGGTTGTTGCTTATCTCTTAGTGAATGGTGGAGTTTGTCCATTGTCTGTGTTAATGTTAGTTTTATAAGTATATAATTTAGAATGATCTATTAGCATGGAATACGGAGTAATCGGTGCTGGGGCACAAGTTTGATTGGTGTATTTAGGGTAATAGGCTTGGCTCCAAGTGCCTTTAATCATGACTATATACGTGGTGTACGATAATTAAGTAGGGGGTAAAGCTATAAATGAATTTGTTTCTTTTATCATTCATTAATTAATGAACAAAAACGTAGCACGGCGGGAGATAAGTCTTAGGGTACAATATTTTAAGAAACTAAGCTAGGCTCTGTCGTAAGCTTTCCTCTCAGGTCTCAGGGTCAGATGGCAGTCACTCCCTTAAAAGCTGAGATATGCCAAATACCAGGCAGGGGGATTGTGGTCGCAGCACTAGTGGGATCGGTGGGTGTCACGCGGTGCTGCGACGACAATCCTCTTCTGATGAGGCCGTCAAGCTGAGTGCCACCATTGTTAACATGGTACGTGTATGTAATGGTGACCCTCTTTCCTGAGACTTTACCTTCAGCTTACCATCAGGCGAGGTGAAGTCAAATTGACGTGTCCTAAATATAAAAAAAAAAGTAAGCATACTCCGGACCCCGAGGTGGAAGCCTATCTGAGGCCTCGGATGAAACCGGGTACAACGTTGAGATGTTGCTGAAAGATGTCAATTAATTAATTGACTGTTTGAAACTCTTTAGAACATTGTGCCACTAGTAATAAATATTCTACGACATTCCACACAGCGCTTTCTAGACCCAAAGTAAGCATAGTTTAACTAGCTTGTGTTATGGGTTCTAGAATGCGGATAAACATACTTTTATACTTTTTTTCTAAATATATACATATTATACATAGAAACACCCAGACCAATGCAAATAGACATATTCATGCATACAAATATTTGCATTGAGCGGGAATCGAACCCGCGCCCCCTGTCGTAGCAGTCGAATGCACTACCGCTACGCCACAGAGGCTGCACTAACAATATATAGTTACGGAACAATAAATTAACGTTAGATAAAAATCGCTCAACAATGAGTTGACAACGGCGGGGTCCAATTAAACGCGACGATCGACAGCTTATCGCACCGGCGATCATCACGCGAGCTGCACGGTGGTCTCGTGGGCGGGATGTTTGTTGTTACTCAGAACGTGATGGGTTACCGAGTTTAGTAGTGATCCAGAAGTTAAATATAAAATATAATATAAATATAAATATTGTACGACAAAGTACACAACGCCATCTAGACCCAAACTAAGCAGAGCTTGTCATATGGGTTCTAGAATGCGGATAAACATACTTAAATACTTTTTTTTTTGTAAATAAATACATATTATACATAGAAACACCCAGACCAATGCAAATATACATATTTGCACTGAGCGGGAATCGAACCCGCGACCTTTGGCTTAGCAGTCGAATGCACTACCGCTACGCCACAGAGGTCGTCTAAACTCTTTCCCCTATTTTACAAAACGTGGACTAAGAAAAAATTCAGTTTACGGCATAATTTTTCATTGTGTGATGTGGTTTATTCGACAAACGAAGAATGAATGAAGATGTTTGGATGTTTGTTACTCAATAACGCTCGAACGGCTGAACGGATCACATTACTAAGCGAGCGATAATCAACATTTTTAATATACACTTAACTACGAAAATTCAGAGGTGTGTGCCCGGGGCGATTGGGGATTGAACTCGAGACCTCGTCTCGGCAGTCCGTTACGTACACGACTGGGCTATTACCGCTTAATAATTACTTATTTGATATCTACTACATTACATAACAACTGACCAATTTTTATAATGATGATATATTATAATGTATGAATAATTTAATTTAAGTGATTTGATCAATGAATATATAATTTTATTATGAATTTTAAATAATACAATCAACGTTTATGTTAATGCGGTATTATTCCGAATAAATATAAGTATTATGACTTATTAAATTACAGTTATTAAAATGTAATGTAACTGTTAAATATCAAGACAGCTGCCTGATATTTAAATCGGGTTGAACTTGGAACAACATGCACTTTTGGGGATAACTAAGCTGAGATAAATAGAACAACAATTTGTCACCTGGTCTGATATAATTGTCTAATTTTTTACAAAATAAATCGCCCTTATATAATCTCTGTTGGAACGAAACCATATCGTCATCTAACTCGATTCTAACGCCATCTATCGAATGGCATGGCAAACTTTTTTAATTTATTGATTTTGCTTTGAACAGTAACTATGGGATAGTTGACTGAAAATAAACCTTTATTATTATTATTATGATAATAATAGAACGCATACCCCTCAACGATATGTTTATTCAAACCTCATGAAATTATAAAATCCATCAAACTTAAACGATGGCTGTAACGAGGGGTTGTTCTAAAAACAATTGCGATCCAACAGCACAAGTTTGATGTGAAATGTTACAGCGGACAGAAGCGGGTATCTCTGCCTCTAATTGAATAAGTTTGTAATAACACTGGCGGGAGGTACGGCAGACAGTTTTAGATGTTGTTGGTCAATATTTATCTGATTTACTTTAGATATTTCAGAGATTGTGGCGGGGCGACTAGCCCCCGCCCCCAAACCGAGGCAAGACAGGGACACCGTGGTGCCCAAACCCAAGGGGATGCGGTTTTAGTCGGTACAAGCCCGACATAACCGCCGCCGCAGGCCGGCGATTTCCGAGGGAATTTCCGCACGAAAAAAAAGGCATTTCTGAGATTGTGTTCGTAGTTCGTAGGCGGCAGCTTTTCAGCGTTTCTCAGCCAGGGGCAGATGCGAGGTAAACGAAAGCCTATGTATTATAAATAAATATTGTAGGATAAAGTACACAACGCCATCTAGACCCAAACTAAACAGAGCTTGTCATATGGGTTCTAGAATGCGGATAAACATACTTAAATACTTTTTTTTAATAAATAAATACATATCACACATAGAAACACCCAGACCAATGCAAATATACATATTTGCACAGAGCGGGAATCAAACCCGCGACCTTTGGCTTAGCAGTCGAATGCACTACCGCTACGCCACAGAGGTCGGCAATGTATTGGTAGTCAAGTAGTACAGTAGTAAGGAAATGTGTTTGTACTCATCTCCTGAACGAAATATTGTATATTTGCCTCAACCCCTTACAGAATTTTTATATATTTTTACCCCCTCTAGCATGAACATTAATTCCTGTATATATATGTACTAGCTGTCAATCGCGACTTTGCCCGTAATATACTTCAATCCCCTGTAGCACCTAATCAACCCATACTTACATGCCTGTAATTTATTAGTTTTACAATAATGTATAGAAATTTGCTCGATTTGTTGATATCTATAAACACTGCTCCGCTCTCCTGGGTAGTAGTGTGATGATATAGAGCCTTCCTCGATAAATATGCTATCCAAAATTAATAATTTTTCAATACGAACCAGTAGTTTTTGAGATTAGCGCGTTCAACCAAACCAACAAACAAACTCTTCACCTTTAGGATATTAAGTATATATATGTAGATAACATCTTTTCCCTTGCTAAGATCCTAGTATACGCCTACCACTTTTACTACTTTCATAATTGATCATGACATGATCTTCGATCTGAATAATAATGGCGATATAATCAGTATTTACAAAAACTTTTAACAGTATTCTACACACGGTGTGACAATCTGAACCATCTCGATGTGACATCCTGTATATCAATACTGTCTCTCGTCTTCCCCACACACTGTTCACTTATTCTCTTTTTTAGGGTTCCGTTGCCAAATGACAAGAAACGGAACCCTTATAGATTCGTCATGTCTGTCTGTCATGTCCGTGCGTATGTCACAGCCACTTTTATCCGAAACCATAAGAACTATGCTGCTGATACTTGGTAAATAGATGTTTTCTGTGAACCGCATTAAGATTTTGACACAAAAATAGAAAAAAAAAACAATAAATTTTGGAGGTTCCCCATACTTAGAACTGAAACTCAAAAATCTTTTTTCATCAAACCCATCTATGGATAGGTCTTTAAAAATTATATTCAGGTTTCTAATATTATTTTTTTCTAAACTAAACTGAATAGTTTGCGCGAGAGACACTTCCAAAGTGGTCAAATAAGGGAAACATAAAACTACAAAAAATACATGATATACATTACCATGTAAACTTCCATCGAAAATTGGTTTGAACGAGATGTAGTAAGTAGTTTTTTTTAATACCTCACAAAACGTAAACCGCAATTTACGTTTCATTTAATCAACTCAAATATAAAAATTTTACTTTCTGCTACGGAACCCTTCATGGGCGAGTCCGACTCGCACTTGGCCAGTTTTTCAAACTCTCCTCTCGCAGGACTGCTGGAATAGATTTATTTAAGAACTAAACAGAGCCTCTGTACTACTTTTCTATTGTTGTATTTTTATGTCTGATTGTGTGTGTACATAAATAAAAACAAAAAATAAAAACAATTGAGCAGGTCACCAGACCTTAAAGCCTCCCCTCATGGGTCACAGTTGAAATATCGCGGGCACACGCCGAGCCAACGTTGACTAACGACGTCACATCGCACTTGCCTGATGAACGTCTATATTGTGTAGGAGTGACGTGTACGTCGGTCTACATATTTCTTATATGTTCATTCCGTACCTTATATACACAACTCCTACTAGTCTCGTGAGAATGAATGGATGTTAGTTGCTCTTTCACGTGTAAAAGGCTGAACGGATCGGAATTAAAGCACATAAACCTCGTTCTATATCGGGAATAGGTAACTGTGAGTCGTGGGAACTAGAAATATGATATTATAATAGCCTCGATCAACATCTCAAGAGGCTCGCGTTAGGCAGTTGGGTCAAGGGCTTGATGCCGAAGGCAGTGCTCCTCGACACGGCACGTATTGTGAGGAGATTCCTCTCTCTGGAGCCCTAACCACCGGTAGCTTGGTCCCTGTACCCGATGCAACCGGTATCGGGTACAGGGACTACTATTTTTATATTTTTAAATATATTTGTCTCATTTTCTCCACACCATTTAAGTCTCGTAACCTAATAGTAAAATTGAAAAGAGCGTTTTATATTGTTATAATACATAAACTTATTAATAATATACCTATTAAAACTAGGACGGTTACCAGCTTCGCAATCAACTCAAACTTAAGCGTAGCGAGATTTGCCTATTCAACAATAGACGACTTTTACATTGATTTGGTTTTTCCGTGATTATTCCTCGATGGTACGTCGGACATCAACTTTCGACCCATAGAGACACTCAGCACACTGTGCTTGATAACCGTGCCAAGTTTGGTCAAGATCGGTCGAGCCGTCTAGGAGGAGTATGGTTTCACGCGAAAACCCGATTTGTGGAGAAAGACGCTTCGCTCGCCTTCGGCTCGCTACGCTTAATAAGTCAGTTTATAAACTTATAAATTAAATTACATAAATAGTTATTTATGTTCGTCTAAAGAAAGACCGCCCAAACCTGTACCTGGTGCAAAAGTGCCCATCACACTGGCGGCATTACCTCTTTGAATGGCGATGGCCAGCCTCTGCACCAGGTACGATCCGGCACGGGAGTCACCCGATTTCTCTCTCAATCTACGCCCTATGTCCTCCACAAAGCGTTTTGCTTCCACGCTCCAACAACCCATCGTCTCCACCGCGAAGGGAACGAAGTGATACCGGGCCTGTAACGCCTCGTACTTGAGCCGCTTCCCAGCAGCTGCATCCTCGGCAGCAGCGGCCGGAAACCGGACCGTACGACCGAGGTGGCTTGGAGCGACAGTGCTGACGCACGTGGCGTCCCATACCAGGCACTTACCGCTCTTCCATGGCACCAAAGTCATACCATCCGGCCTCCTGCCATCAGACCTGCTAAGACCGGGCGGCTCAAGCAGGTACGGGACATCTGCCGAAGCCAGGGCCCTCCGGACTATGTCGTTGAGAGCATGGTGACGCGGGAACCTACCTGCGCACCTACGACAACTCAACAATTTGTTTTTTTTTGTATAGAATATATTTAAAAATATAATTTAATATGTCTTAAGTTTAATAAAGGGAATAATAATAACATCTCTTTATTGTACGCCAAGGACATTAAAACACGAGTCCGAAATACAATTTGTGGTACATACAATTGGCGGCCTTATCACTCTGAGGCAATCTCTTACAGGCAACCAAAGAATGGAGGGTAATACAGAGGAAATAAAAAGTTTTGGGGTAGTTTGGTGCTGTCCTTTGAAATAGTGAACAAATACACATACCTATATAGCGCAGCGTAGGAAGGCCTCCCGGAAGGTGGACGGATGACCTGGTATAGAGCGCAGGGACTCGGTGGATGCAGGCCGCTACAGACCGGTCAAAATGGAAGTCAATGGGGGAAGCCTTTGTTCAGCAGTGGACTTCATACGGCTGATATGATGATGACACATATAAACATTATAAATACCTAGATCAAATATAACATAACATAACTTCACGCCTGTGTCCCCGAAGGGGTAGGCAGAGGTGTATTGCACACCCACGATTCGCCAGTTATGTTTAGGTCCGAATGTAATAGAGGGCGAGCCTATTGCCATCTACCGGGCATATTACTAAGCGAGCGATAATCAACATTTTTAATACACACATAACTACGAAAAGTCAGAGGTGTGTGCCCGGGGCGACTGGGGATGTAACTCGAGACCTCGGCTCGGCAGTCCGTTACGTACACCACTGGGCTATCGCCGCTTTTAAACCTAGATATACCTAGATATAGGTAATATATGGTAAAACTTACATAAAACATACAAACATCACATACTAAATAATACACACATAAATATTCTAGAACATATTACACAGCGCACAGCCCAAAATAAACATAGTTTGTAATGCGAATTTTATTCTAAAATACGGATAAATATACCTACTTATATAGACTTTTTTTTGTAAATGAATGAATATTATGCATAGAATTACATAATAGACATGTTTTTGCATATTTTCACAGAGCGGGAATTGATTCCGCGACCCCTGACTGCCAACGCTCTACCACAACACCAAGCTATGTATAAACCATCCCAGAACAATTAAATGGCTTAAAATTCTTTTGTTAATCTACTTTTTGCAGTTAGCGGAATTAAGTCTCAATATACCAGGTTGTAATTACTACTAAGAAATAAAGTGAGCTTAGGTTAATGCAAGTTAATAAGAAAGGACTGTTCTATTAAGTACCACCTCTCTAATGTTCGGTGGTGCTGAGCTGCATACGAAACTAGGTTGACAGTGAGTTGCAAAGTTTATTCAAATTTCTACCCGAAAGCTACCTTGAAGTTAATCGAATATTTTGCTTTCGTTTGGAGAGGATTAAGGTCCGAAATAAGCATAACAGCGTAGAAGCCAGCGTATGCGAATATCTCAAGGTTTCTTATTCTCGTAGATTAAGATGTATTATTTGTTCGTCTCTAAAAATAAAGAAAAATAACTTCATGTTTTAAAACAACGTCCTACGCCGCGTCTGTTCGCGATAAACTCAAAACTACTGCACCTATTTTCATATTGTTTTTACTAATGGATAGCGTGGTTCACGTGGAAGGTTTTAATATATAATTTATCAAGCTTTTGTATACATTAGCTAAAATATAATGCTATTTGTTGGAGGTGTCGGAAAAAAATAAGCCGTCTGGAAGCTTTCAAGGAAAACGCTGCTTAAACCGTTTGAGTTATAACAAACTAGTGTCGTATTTGGTTTACTAATGTTTGGCAAAAAACGTTCCCCAAAGTCACATGCCAAAGTATGTTTCCCAAATTTTCTTTTGGCAAGAAAACATTTGGCAAATCAACTTTTCGCCATTTTACAGTTAGCAATACTATTTTTGGCAATTTATTGTTTTACAAATAATTACATGGCAAAGTTTAATTTTACCAAGTATTAGGTGGTCAAATATGGTTTGGCATAACATACTTTTCCCTGGCATGGCTGGCAACATACATGGCAAAAAAATACACTGCTGCATGGGTGTTTGTTTCACCTTGGACAAATAATTTACAGGTAAGAACTTTTATAATAATTATATTGCTATTATACAAATCAATTCTCTTTTGGGGTCACAGTTCTAACCTAACCTAACCCACTTTTCTGGCATTTCCGATCTAGCCTACGTAACTTATGTGAAATTAATGTATTTTACTTTATTTATAATTAATTATTAATGAGACATGCTTTTTGAACGAACTTACTTTTGGAATATATTTTTTTTACTAAATAAAGCATTTGCTTAATGTATATTTGACTTAATAAAAATTGAGCAAGTAAAAAGTTGCCAAATGAATATTTGACGAAGTGATTAAAATGCGAAATATAAATCTGCTAAAGATTCTATTGGGAAATGAAACTATGCGATAAGTTTTTTGGGAAGTGAAATTTGAAGAAACATATTTTGCCAAATGGTAGGACCCCGTCGTGTTTATGTATCATTGTATGCTTATTTGTAGGTTATATGTACCTACTACATTGCAATATGTGTTTGTGATCCAATCTATTATATTATATGACTACGTTAGTCCTCTTTCTTTCCTATTACACCAATAACTACCCAATATACGATTTAGATCATTTAGAATTCATGTCCATCCAAAGCTTGCCTGTAAGATATTGCTTTTACCGATAAGGCCGCCATTTGTACATATGTTAAATAAATTTACCTTATATGCTTATTCTGATTGGTGTACAATAAAGTTTATATCTATCTATCTAACTACTTTTATCCCTGAAATTGGTTCCCATAGGGAGCGAGAACGGAAACAGAATTCCATGCTGGTGAAGCCGTGAGTAACAATTAGTAAAGAATAAAAAGAAATTGTAATATATAATAACAAAGAAAATTATCATTCCTTTAAACAAAAATGTAGAGAGTGCAGTTTGAGCTGCATACGAATTTGTATGCATGTTTTGTAATAATTTTATTCGGAACAGAGCATTTTCGCTAGTTGCCTTGTAGAAACAGAGCTGTATAATAAAGTCTTATTAAGAAAGTGCTGCTGAATTATATTCCGTCGAGTATATTCCGTCAGGCGTGTGGAAGCTGTCTAGTACTTTAAAGATGTTGAAGAATGGGGTGCGTCAAAGGAGGATAAAATAAAATTAGCACATCCTTTATCTAAGAGTAGGGGAGTATATACCAACCTACTTATATAGTTTATATAAGTAGGTTGGTACACTATGTTTTACCTTTTTTCTGAGAAATCTTATGCAACCTTATGTCAATTTTAAAATGAAAAACTGTTAATAATTATAGAAAGAAAGAAAGAAAAACATTTAATCCAGGACACGCACAATGAACATATTAACATAATAAATAAATATCTTACAACCTAAGAATATCTAGGCACACCGTGCGATCCCGAATATGGCCGCCATCTCAGCATAAATGCTACGCATACCGTTGGATATGCCCAGCGCTGGCTTTTTAGATGGGGCCATTCGTGACGTCACGTACGCACACACAACGTACTTATAATTAAAAAAAATTACAAATACAACAATTACAAAAACAAAAAATTACAAAAAAAAAATACACTAGCCGTGGTCGCGACTTCTTTCCAGTGGCAGTTCATATTAGCTCAGTTCGTAAGACATATCTTCTTCTTCTTCTTCTTATATATAAAAATGAATTGCTATTCGTTAGTCTCGCTAAAACTCGAGAACGGCTGGACCGATTTGGCTAATTTTGGTCTTGAATTATTTGTGGAGGTCCAGAGAAGGTTTAAAAGGTGCTATCGATTGAGGCAGTACGAAGTCTGCCGGGTCAGCTAGTTATATTATAAAATATGTTGAAATTTATTTTTTCTTCAAAGTGGTTTTATTACCTATAAATGTTTCCGATCTTCATTTCGTATAATCAAATATCAAAATGTTTATCTATATATATATATAAATCAAAGTTGTGTTGGTGATGACCGCTATGAACTCGAGAACGGGTGGAACGATTTTCATGATTTTTATTTTTATTGATTTGTGACATTGATTATTTGAATTTTGATTTGCCATTTGATACTGTGCCTTTTTGTGTTTTTTTTTTGCGGAAATTGCTTCGGGTACCCCCCGCCGGCCAGAGGAGATGGTTGTGTCAGACTCGAGCCGACCAAAACTCAAACCGCCTCGGGCCTTTAGTGTGTGTGCAAGGAGACATTCACGAAATTCAGCTGCAAAGGTAACCATCATAGCTTGATGCTAACGCGGAGCGGAGTTTGCTGGGTCAGCTAGTTAAAACATAAACATAGCACCACGCCTGTATCCCTGAAGAGGGTAGGCAGGTGTATTACACACCCACGATTCGCCAGTTAAAAATAAAGGATTTTATGTCTACCCTACATTTTATGTCAATATGACAGTGTTGTCATATTCACAAAAATGATTCCCAAATCCTTTTAGAAACGGTACAGTTCCGTGGTTACTTGGTGGGAGAGCGGACTCCGGGTCTCAAATGCAAACTTTTTTTTTTACCACTTATGTGCCAGACAAGCCCCACCTGATTTAAACGCAGTTACCGCATCCTATGGACGTGTGCAGACCAGAGGCATCACACTCTCGCTGCCGACCCTGTAGAAACCTTCTAATGCCCTTCTTGAAGAACCCCATATTGAAGTAACTTAGGAAAAACCACAGTATGGCGATCATTCCTGAGGGTACGCGGAATAAAGTGCCTTTCATACTTCACGGTATACACTGTTTCCGGTTGCAACATCTGAGAATGAATTCCATGTCTGTGGCGAGCGGTGCGATGATAGAATTAGCCGTGGGCATCATATCGAACAATTCTTCTGAACAACCACCATTGAACAGTTGGATGCAACCGGAATTAACGCTGGAATGGTGAAGCACACATTGAGCAATGTTGAGTACCAATACGATCACGTAGCTATGGAGTCGATAGTTCCCTGTAGACGTGGATGGAGCGCGGCTATTAGTCTAATGTTAGCACTTTAGACTGAAAGTACCATGACACCGGCGTGTTAGCGCGTGCGTTTAAACTAGTGATGTTACTACACAACTCGATATTATTTAGAAAGTTAGTTTTAAAGGAAAATTAATTCGAATGCTATGCCATTTGTTTGGAATTGTAGGAATTATTGCCTTAGATATATTATTATCACACGTTCGTTTAGTTCGCGTCGGTAGCTTAATGGTTAAGGAGTCGGCTTTACGATCAAGAGGTCCCGGGTTGGAATCCTGGCGACTACACTACCGATTGAACCCACTCTTAACATAAATAATTTAGCTTAGCTGTAGGAGTTAGGAGGAATATTAGTAATTTTGGTTACCAATATACTTTTTAATAAAAATATATAATAATGCTTTCACCTTACGTACTGTGGAGTCTGGAGTTTGACTTCACAGCTTCTTGTCGATAACTTGTTATATTTAAATTATAAGACAGGGATTTTATATGATTAATTTGTTTATTCGTAATTATAATTCTACTGAACGTGTTTTTATGGGATTTACGCGAGGTTTTTTAAATTAAATGATACGAACAAGAGGGTGGCGAAATCCGATTAGTGATTGAGCCTAATACACTTTTCACTTCTTGAGATCTTCCTCCTTGTCAAGGACGAAGCCTCCATCCCCGACTGACTGGATCTGTCTGCCAACCTTTTGTTTTTTCTCTATGCTCTAAATATTTTATTTTAATATCGCTGACGCATGATGGCCAGACAACTAACTATAGTGTTCGAAGGAGTCCGAACATTACAGTACTTACATATATCTGAGTCCTACAAGTCCTCGCTGTAGGCAGTCGGGTTACAACAGTGGAGGATTACGAAGAACAAATAAAGTGTTCCTGAGCAGGGTGCGTCTTAACTGTATCTGTGTGATAACATCAAATATCAAGGCATAAAGGTGTCAAATAAATGGTTGAGAGTTATATCTGGAATTCCTTAACAGACTTTGTTTTTGTAAATCGTAAAGTCATAAAAACGAGAACTCGATCGAAGATAATTATTAATCCCGAGATGATCATACGAAGCGTGCAATTTTTTTTTTAATATTTAGGACAAGTCAATTTGACTTCACCTCGCCTGATGGTAAGTTGAAGGTAAAGTCTCAGGAAAGAGGGTCACCATTACATACACGTACCATGTTAACAATGGTGGCATCAGCTTGACGGCCTCATCAGAAGAGGATTGCAATTTAAAGCTCAGGGCGCGCTCTTCTATGCTTACTCTTCCTGAAGTGGCTAATCTTGGCTTCTACAGGATTGACTGCCATCTAACCTTGAGAGGAAAGCAGGTGTACCGCCTTAAAGGTGAGGTTGATGGAGACCCATACACTTACCTATATTATTTTGTTGTAGTATCTAATAATACAGGTAACTCGAGTTTGCGTTGCCCCTCCCTAGTGCTGCGGTGTCCGAGACATCGACCAGCGATTATGAGCGTTATAGAATGCACACAGGCATCGACGATTTATTACGTTTAATGACGTCATCTGTTACGTCACAACGGTTTATAATTAGTGCCAGTTGCGGGTAGTTGAGTGTTGATAAATTGACTTTAGGAGGTTAGGGTTTAGGTGTATGAAGCCTGCGTTTGATGTCATTAATTTATGGGTCCTTATTAATAGTAACATTTGTTTTAGTGATAACAGTTTTCATACTGTGTAATAATTCTTATAATATATTTTTTTTGTGCGGCCGTTACTTTGGTGGAAAAGCATCTGATGAGGCCGTCAAGCTGAGAGCCACCATTGTAGCATTATAAGTGTCTGTAATGGTGACCCTCATTCCTGAGACTTTACATTTAGCTTACCATCAGGCGAAGTGAAGTCAAATTGACGTGAACATAAAAAAGGTGCTGATTATTTCTACTGCCCACTTTTATAACGGGAGAGGGAAAAATCCGATTCCTATACAAATGTGAACTAAAAATTAAACAATAATTAGGGCACTTCGAAAGGAAAGCAGCAATGGCCAATTCAGTTTAATCCTGCGTAGTGTGACAAAATGCATTGTTTGACTTGTTTGAATATAATAATTGAGATGTAAAGAGGTATAAGACTGTTTTCCATTCGATAGTAAATATACAGCCTATGCAAAAGTATGGGCACGGTGTAGTAGCAGCGGCAAGACCCATCGTGGGCGACTGGCTAAAGAGGTGACACGGGAGCCTCTCATACCGGCTGACGCAGGTGATCTCTGGGAAGGGGTGCTTCGTTGACAACCTGTATCAGATCGGGAAGGAGCCAACGTCTGAGTACCATCACTGTGATGCAAGCGAGGACTCAGCGCTGCACACGCTGGTGGACTGCCCGGTGTGGGAGGTGCCGTGGCGGGCCCTCGCAGCGGCCCTCGAATTGGGAGCAAGTGGGGGTCCTCTCACTCGGCGTCTTGCTCACGGCGATGGTGCGGAGCGTAAGCGCATGGGCTGTCGCTGACGCCTTTCGGTGAGCAAGTACTGCTCGAAAAGTATGAAGCGGAGTGGGTTCGGGGGAGATCTCTCCCGATCCTGCCTGTCACCCTAGCAGAAGCAGGCCGGGGCAGTGGCGCATTGCGCGCACTTACCCCTTTTGGGGGGGTAAGACGGGGACACCGTGTTTCCCAAACCCGAGGGGCCCTGCGTTAGTCGGGGTGCGAGCGAAATACCTCTCCCTTACAAAATCTGAAGACCCGATACGGCGTGTGGGCGGGAGGCCTGGCCGGCGTGAGTATTCGAGGGGATTTCCGCACGACAAAAAAAACCTATGAAAAAGTATAAAAGCACGGGTCTTACTTGGTTCCTAAAAAAGTATTTGGTTGGTGTGTTAAAAAATCTCTGCCTACCCGTTTGATTGGATTTACAGGCGTGAATATGAATGAGTACGTAAAATTATTCCAACACACCATTTCACAAGTATCTTATACACGTTTGAAAAGTCAATGAAAATATTCACAACATTTCTTTATGCATCGATCTGTACTAAAAATTCATTCCGTTCAATATGTAAGTAATATCATAAATTTTCACAATCCAAACCCTTCAATAAGAACATACTTTATCATCATCGTCCTAGAGTTAAGTTTCCAGGAACGTCGTTATGAAAGAGGCATTGATAGGAAAGTATGTGTGTTTTGCGTGTACTGTGGCAGGTGTGAACAGAGATAGGGACAGGAAATGAGCCGGTGTGATGACGGTACCGAGTATTGTCAAAGATACTGCGAATATAAAGACGAGAACGTTATAATGAGTGTGTATGTGTGCGTTATGTTAAGAGGTATGATTGTGAGTGTATGTCAATGTTTATTAGTCGCTTTTGTTATGTTTTAGTTCATTGCTTTTATATATTCTTTTATATACCTGTGCAAGTATACAGGGCGTACCAAGGCGAAGATACTTGGAGGGAACGTATCTTAAATCAAAATGAAATCTCCTTTTAGTAAAATCGGCTATCTACATTAAGATAATTTCCCCCCACGTGCCTGTATATGTGTTGTAGATGTAGTCATAGTGGGCAAGCCTATATTATGTCAACTGGGTTCTATTTAGATCCCATTGCACTCGCTATCGAAGCACTATAGGCAGGTGAGTTGCTAGTTATATAACTTTAGCTAAGTATATAATAATTAAAATGCATAATAGGTAATGTAACCTATGAAATTGCCGTAATTTTCTTACAAATTCATGAGTTCGTTATTCCTGTAATTTAATAGCTATTTCCAGTATTTATATTTTGTTTGAAAGTTGATTTCAAGATTTTACAACTCTGTATTAAATTTTGTTTTTATTGGCCGCTTGATAAATTAATTCGATCTTCAAAAACAGTACTTCCTAAATGCCATCCATTTTGATGATACATTTCGTATTACTTAACAGCTGTCACTTTTCAAAAATGTAATAAAAGTTACTGTTTTTTAGATTAATGTTCTCTCATTTATACACAAAAAAAAACATAAAATTTGGATTTGTCATTTCTAAAAAAAATGCAAAAATGTTAGTACTGAAAATTGGGTTTCCTCCAATTTCTTCAAGAAAAACGGCAATTTCATATGTAACGACCTAATATAATAGTCATTGATTAATTGTTCTATTAATATGATAAATGCGAAAGTTAGTGAGGATTGTATGAGTGACGAGCTTGGATGTTTGTTACTCTTTCAAACAAAAACGGCTAAACGGATTTGGATGAAATCTAGCATAGAGATGGATTACATAGGCTACTTTTATCGCAGGAATAGTATACTGTGGGTTACCGGAACGGGATAAGTATTTCACGCGGGTGCCGCCGCGGGCATCAGGTAGTCTTCATACTAAATTAAAGGATTTTTCAAGCTATGAAACAAAAGTAGAATTTTTTTGAAGACATTTCATTTTTTCAATTAAATTTTAAGCATTTTGTATACTTACTTTTTTCTAAAGATTTAGATCGGAAAAAGAGAACATCTAGGACGGGACTTGAACCCGCGACCAGTCCCTTACAGGGGGAATGCTCTGACCAACTGAGCCACCTAGACACGTCCCAGATATTCGAAATTCTCCGATACATTATTACGTCTTAAGGCGACGTACATTTCATTTTTTTTTAAATATATGATATTGAAATAAAACTATTTTTAACGGATTCTATCGCGGTTTATTTGATGTTATTTTATATTTTACATTGAACCCGACGTTTCGGTTGCTTTTCAGCAGCCATGGTCACGGGGAGACTAAAGATGGTTGTTGTCTTGAAGTTTGAAGTGAAAGTTATCTCAAAGTACCCGAACTATGTTGAATTGTTGGTGTTACTATTTACGCAGAATGAGCTCACAGTGTCATGAAGTCTTGTTGTATTTTGTTTTTTCTTGGAATTAATTAAGTGAATGACTGGGTCCCAAGCTGGTGGTACATTCCAACCATCTTCTCTATTAAAATTAGGATGTTTTTGGATTTCAATAGCTTCGCGGAGCATCCTAGGTAGGAATCGATTTTCTTTGGCGAGTATCTGTGGTTTATCAAATCTTAAGTAATGTTTGGTCCCCTGTTGCACGTGTTCACATTCAGCAGACTTTTTAGAGCGTTGGTGTTTTATGTCAGCTATGTGTTCTTTGACGCGAGTGCCAATGCTTCGCTTGGTTTGACCAATATAAGAGAGCCCACAATCACTATCTATTTTAAAGACCCCTGCATCTTGTAGAGGCAATTGGCACTTGACAGATGGTAAAAATTGACATATCTTCGTTGGCGGCTTGTAGTATGTGTTAATTGAAGCTCGCTTCAAGATGTAGCCATCTTGTCAGTGACCCCTCGTATGTATGGTAGGACTGCAGGCTGGCGCTCGACAGTGCCTGGCTTTTCTCGGGATCTGTGACTGATGCGCGGTTGTTTGAGCTTGTTGTCATACAGAACTTGTTTGACATGTTGTAGGTCAGCGTCCAGGTGTTTCTTGTCACAGATCCCACGGGCTCTCTGAAACAAAGACATTCCCACGGTAGCTAACTGTTTAGGGTGGTGGTGAGATTCACCGTTTAAGTACCTATCAGTATGGGTCTTTTTCCTATACACAGTGTGGCTCAAAGTATTATTAGAGTTTCTGATTACAAGAACATCTAGGAAAGCTACTGAATTATTTGCCTCTAATTCCATAGTGAATTGTATGTTGTTATTAATGGAATTAAGGTGTGTTAAAAATGTATTTACACTATCGGTTGGTAGTATTGTGAAGGTGTCATCTACATACCGTTTATAAAATCTAGGTGTAATGGCAGCCGTCTGCAGAGCTCGCGCCTCGAAGGCCTCCATATATATGTCAGCAACAACAGGCGTTACTGGTTAGCCCATGCTATTGCATTATATGATATTGCTAAAGTTAGCAAGTGGAAAGTTCACAGGGATTTTTAGGCAACACATTATTAGACAACCTAACCGAAATTTATCCGTCCAATTGTCCTTAGGTTGGATTTATTATAAGTCTGGTACTTTAAACAGTTAGTAGGTATCCAATTAAATGTCTTTTTCACTGAGCCGCACATATCGCTGACACACAATGGTGGATGGATCCGCTTAAGTGATCAAATCAGCTTTAAAAATCGCTGAGTAATCAGGGCGTGGGTTGGGCCCGGATTTCGGCCGCACGAAATAAAGCGCACCCTGTTTTACCCATATGAAATACTTTTATGTTTTTTCGTATGTGGAATTGAAAAAATGATTTAATGTTTTTTTTCATTGATTTTGGATAAACAAACAGTGACAAATTACAGCAGAGTTGCTTAAATAATATAGGAAGAATCTAATTTACTACCAACTACGTTTACCACAGATTAATTTAGCAGTCATTGCGAGTTAATTGAACGAAAATAACAATATAGGAAATTGTACTTTTTTATTTTATTTTATGTACTGTACTAAAATAAGATTACACTACATAAAAAGTAGAAAATTAATAGGTATAAACCGGTTTTTTTTAAGTTTTGGCCGTCCATCGGTCTGACCCTCTGTTTATTTATTTGATTTGGCTGATCTCTGAATCGCTGCACACGCTGGTGGACTGCCCGGCGTGGGAGGTGCCGAGACGTGACCTCGTGGCAGCCATCGGGGTGGGAGTCCTCTCGCTCGGCAGCATGATTGCGGCAGCGCGAGCGCGTGGGCCTCCGCCGCCTCCTGCTGCGAAGCGCCCGAACGCGCCCGCAAGAGATTTAGAACTATTCCGGCCCGCCGAGCCCGCAACATGCTCGCCGCGCGTCGCTTGCGACTCATGCGCCGGAGGTCGCGTAACGACCTCTGTCTTCCATGAGCGCAGGCCTAACGGTGGCAGGTGAGACCGCCTGTCACCTCAGCAGAAGCAGGCCGGGACGGCGGTTTGACTAGACCTTACACTTTTGCGTCTGAAGACCCGAGACGGCATGCGGTTTTAGTCGGTTTAAGCCTGAAATATCCGGGTATCCGAGGGGATTTCAATGCTCCAATATTAATCTCCTAAATGCTTGTGGTATACCTTGTTCCAGTGGCACACAAAATAAAATGGGAGTCCCAGAATCAAAAGTAGCCTATCTTCTATTTTTTTCATACTACTATTTAAAGTTTATATATTATGTGACAGGGTACAGTCAACGACAGAAGTCGCTTCACAAAACATTTTCAAAATACTTTCATAAAACAATAAAACATAAATAATACTAACTTTGTCCTCTGGGAATTATAAAATTACTTAAACATCCACCATTTGATCATGTATTCCTATGTGTATGGGGTGTAGTGAGCAGGTACTATGTAAAAAAGGTTTGTACATATTTTAGTGTTAACCAACTTTTGTCGTTGACTATACTTGTACCCTGGAACCCAGTTTAAACCCATCCATGGTGTCTGGAAAAGCATAATTATATCTACTAACAATATCTGTACTCAATTTTTCCAAATGCTCCAAGTATTCAACAAAAATTGTCATCAGATCACCCGTTCAAAGAAAAACAAGCGAAGTTATTTTTAATTTTCGCTTTGTATCCGATGAAAAATATGTCGTAACCGCCTGCCAGAGCTTAAACACAATATTTTCTCTGCAGAGTGCGAGAGAGATGTCAAGCACCGAACATCATGTTCCCGTTTAGCCTAGTAAGCGGGTATTTATGCTAATAATTCGCATAGCCCCGCCGCAGGGAACAATTGTGTCAATTTATGACCTCCAGATTTCGGCGGGGTAACACTGATTTAACTGAGACGTAACGAGATTCTCGAGGGACGAAATGTTGCAGGTAAATGGCTTAAAATGTTCTTATGTCTATCGATCCTGTCCTTAGATTCACCGTGAAGGCAATTTTCTAAGATTCGGTAAACGAGAAAACCTTCCTTTGTGGAAAAACGATACGTATGGAAATTGATCAGTCTTTTTGTATAGGTATACACATACATAGGTACTACTCGTATAGTCATGTGGTAGGTAAAGGTAAGTATATCTATACTTTTAGAAATTTGTAAATTAGTGGTGTCCTGGTGTACGTTGAAGATATTAAAAAAAATGTGTTATGGTAAATTAAAGATTGTGAAATTTGGATTTTTTTTGTTTGTCTGTTTTGTTCGATGCCCGCGGCTCCGCCCGCGCGGCGGTCGCTAATGTTTTTTTGGTCATATCTCCGTTTCTACTAAACCAATTACAATAAAACATACGGCAGCGAAATTTGTTCCATAGTTTTAGCGTCCATCGCGAACAAACAGACAAACAGACAGACAAGAACTATAAAAATATTTATCTTTGTATTCAGGAACGTTCAGTACTCCAATGTACCAGTACAGACACAACTAATTTACAATTTTATAATAGCATAGATTTTCCTTACACATTTCTTTTTCTAGAAGCTCAATAAAATCATCGGTAGCTTTATGGTTAAGGAGTTAACTTTACGATCCCAGCTTGGGAGGTCCCAGCTTCGAATCCTGGTCATGACATTACCGACGTGAACCGACTCCTGACACAAGCAATTTAGCTTAGCTGGATGGGTTAGCGGGAATACAAGTAACTTCGGTTATTTGTACTCACAAAAATAATTAAAAAATCACACCTACGTTTCTTCGGTCCCACGTACGGTGACGTTTTCTCGGGCAGTGTATTTAGGTGCTGTCAGAGAGCGTATCTCTTAGTTGCCTTGTTTCGTACACTGGATGAGATACAGTGGAGACTTTACATTTTGACAGTACGAACAATAGACCTTTTGTCCGATCTAGTTATTTTAAATTTGGTGTAAACTTCACAATTGTAAATTAAACAGTTTTCTGTTGTAATAAAGTTGTATTTTCTTTGCTTCTTATCATATTTTACTTACTAATGCAAGCTTCTTTTGCTTTTCTCAAAATTGTATCAGTTACATTTTAATTGGAAAATGGTTAATTCCGCCACCTAATTCTAGCGATACACCTTGTATAGATTAGATAATCTATTTTACGTTGACTCCACATCAAGAGCTAAAAAGTACTTTGGTAAAAATATAATGTCTTCACACATTTATTTCGTTCATCAAGCTATGTTTTACATAATTGTATTTTAAACGACAAATAAATATTAAATTATTGGTATAAAAAAGCTTTAACCCATAGGGGGCTGAAAAAAGACTTAGAAAAGACGAAAAAATAAATGAACTGAAATAAAACTACTGAATCAGTTGTATTTTAAGTCATGGCCAAAAGTAATTATAATAAAGAATCAAGGTAATTAATTAAGATCTGATGATGAAAGAGGACACTACACGGGAGACAGGGATTTGTTATGGACTGTTCTGACTCTTTTTAAATTGGACATTATTTTTACATCGATTTACTGACAGCGTAGCCCTCTCGATTTTTGCAAGTACTGGTTTCTATATCGCAGGGCGACAAAACACCAATATTTGTCTGTTACTGTATGTATGTCACATGATGACTGGGTGCTGGTTTTTATCCATCGATTCGAAACAAGTCCAAAAACGGTAAATTCCATTTCATACATTCGGGAACCTTTTCTAAATCTTTATAGGTATTTCAAAAATCCAGGCTAAAGTTTGGCCGAATGGAAATCTGTGTTACACCTTTTTAACTACTTCCTAACTAAGAAATAGGTAGCAAATTATTGGGGTGCGACTGGTTGGATCACCTCCAAGTTTGGTGCACCCTGAGCAACGTGGGCGATGACGCATCATTGATTGCTACTCTGGAGTAGCTGGCGTCAACGTCAACGGCCAAGAGTCTGACCAACTGGCCCTTTTCAGGGCCAGCTGACCCCATGGCACGAGGGGGTCGGGGTATGGCGGGCCTGCAAGGCCTGCGGGGGGGCGTGGTCGCTTCAGGTACCCCTCTGCTGTTATCAGAGGGGACACTGTGAATGGCCCAGGGTCAGTCGGAGTGCGAGGGATATGCTCTATGGGTAACCTTACACCCCGGCGTGTGGTTTTAGTCGGTTCAATCCCGACATAACCGCCCCCGCTGGCCGGCGGGGGGGTATCCGAAGGGATTTCCGCACAAAAAAAAAGGTAGCAAATTATTATGATTTCTTCCTCATATCCGTACTTATAGTAGCACAAAAAGAGAACATCTAGAACGAGACTTGAACCCGAGACCAGTCCCTCACAGGGGGAATGCTCTTTCGTCGCAAGAATTACGGTAGATGACTCCTGCGTCGCCTTAAGACGTATATAATATATCGGAGAATTTCGAATATCTGGGACGTGTCTAGATAGCTCAGCTGGTCAGAGCATTCCCCCTGTTCCGATCTAAATCTTTAGAAAAAGTCATGATCTTATTTCCTAAAGATGTATTGTAAAAGGAACTCAATAGAAGATGTGTTTACAAATAAAAAATATTGTTCATTCATCTTTCTTTTGAATACCTGAAAAATAAACACAATTATTTTTGAAAATAGAATTAAACCCAACAATTTAGAGACACCATTTTATCAAATTTCCGCGCTTTGTCATTAAAAGCTTTGACGATAACAATAGATTCGCGATTCTGTGTATGAGGGTATTGTCGGGTGCTGCGGGCCTGTTGGCACCTGTCCGACAAGTCTTTTGAAAATAAATTACGTAAACAACGAACAAAGGCTACTTCAACGCATTTAACAGATTGCGAACATGAAAAATCTTAGCACTTTCCGACAAGGGTTTTGCACAAAACATTATGTCGTTTAAGCACCAGCAAAACCAGGCCCCACAGAACATATATTTGGCTAGAATAGTCGGATCATTTTGTAATGGTGTTGTTGGTTCTTGAGGTTCATTATTCTAATTGCTTTTTCGTAGGGAACTCGAAGTCTCTTCACTCTTTCAAGAGCTACTCGCTTTAGCGAGTGAAAACGTGGTAATTAAATTATTTTTCCTTCGTTAAGGTTGTTTAGTGAGATTACTAAGGGTAATGGGTGCTTTTATTTGGTTTTGTTTTGATAATTATGGTGTCGGGTCTAAGGTGTTAACCCTGTTGTGTCACATACAGTGTTTTGTTGGTGTTAGTGTGGCTGTTACACGACTTTTACATTTATTTTTATAGGCTTTTATTACTATGGATGTATGTAATATATGTATGAACATAGAAATTAGAGTAATAGTAGGTATTCCTTTTTCCATTTCTTGCGTTAAATTTTACAGGCCTCTAGACGTTTGAATTATTGGAAATTTTGACCGATAGACTATTCCGTGAAAGATAAGAAACAATAAGAAGAAAATGTTTTTTCGTAAAATTGATTGACATCAAGAGCTTAAAGATTTTTCATGCTTATTTTTACTAAGGAATGTTTCTAAAATAACTATTCCTTCCTAGATTAGATGTGATCAAATTTAAGTAGCAGTGTGCTGCATTTTGTACAGTTTGTGACTGTGTCGAAGATCTTACCTCCTATCCATTTATTTTCCCACAAATGCCAGCATTCCCTGGCATAAATGGGCTATGTACTTATTTAGTAGTAATAAAAAACACGTTCACACAGAAAATAAAACCTCCATCTGTCTACTTTTCCTGGTACTAAATCTATAGACTTTATATTCTACACAATACTTATCTCTATTTGGAGTCCAAGCAAAAACATAAGTAAACCTTTAAATATAAAAACGGTCTCCAGTAAATACAGTCGCCCTTACAATTTATATGTATTACAATACATAATTGAATATGTATTGTGTCACTGTTTATTTACCTCAATAAATAGAAAAAAAAAAAAAAAAAAAAAAAAACACTAACAAATTTACAAACGATCTTTACATTAAAATAAATCAGTAAAGAATATATTTATAATTATTTTTGCGATAGCCCAGTGGCGTACGTATCTAATTGACCACCGAGACGTGGTCTCGAGTTCGATCCTCAGTCGCCCTGGCACACACACTTTTCGTAGTTATGTGTGTATTAAAAATGTTAATTATCGCTCGCTTTGTGATGTGCCCGGTAGATGGCCATAGGCTCGCCCCCTATTACATTGGGACCTAAACCTAACAGGCGTGAACTTATGATAAGTTATGTTATTTTTGTAATCTTCAGAGCACAAATTTATTAGCGAAGCGTCTTTGGTTTCAAAGTTGCATTTCAAACAAATGATACTCCTCCGAGACCGTTTGACCGATCTCGACCAAATTTGCCACGGTGATCAAGTAGACATTATTGAGTGTCGTAAGGGGTCGAATGTCCAGATGGGTCTTACCATCTAGGAATAATCACCGAAAAACCAAATCAATGGAAAAAGTCGACCGGTCACGTTGACCTATTGTTGGATAGGCAAATCTCGCTACGCTTAAGTTTGGGTTGATTGCCAAGCTGGCAACCGTCTTAGTCATTTTATGTTCAGTTTTATCACCGATGATGGCGACTGTACTACATAGTTCGTGCCCGACAATACGCAAGACCACTAAATCTAGTCCACGATACCATAACTTAATTCTCATGTAAGCATTAGAGGATTGTAACCAGTTTGCTCTCAAGTTATTTATGACAACGCACGGTTATATACAAGTTATAGCTTTCGCTTCACCACATATTATTACTTATTTACTGTTTGTTTTGATGTTGTACATCACACACGTCACAGTATACAAATAATTGACAATGAATTTTATGATGCATGTATAATATGTGAATATTTATCTGTCTTTTAGGTTTAGTTTTCTTTAGAGTCACTTATAAGTTGTATATCTTCTATATATATAAGATATACAACTTATAAGTAACTCTAAATCTTTTTATTTGTACACATCTTCTATTGAGTTCCTTTTACAATACATCTTTAGGAAATAAGATCATGACTTTTTCTAAAGATTTAGATCGGAAAAAGAGAACATCTAGAACGGGACATGAACCCGCGACCAGTCCCTTACAGGGGGAATGCTCTGACCTGCTGAGCTATCTAGTAGACACGTCCCAGATATTCGAAATTCTCCGATATATTATATACGTCTTAAGGCGACGCAGGAGTCATCAACCGTAATTCTTGCGAAGAAAGAGCATTCCCCCTGTGAGGGACTGGTCTCGGGTTCAAGTCTCGTTCTAGATGTTCTATATATATATATATCTCAATATATTTGACATGGTGTTCATGATCAAAAAGTAACATGTGTAACTATAGGTTTATATTTTGACATGTGTATTTGTAATATTATAAGATTTGACATGAATAAAAATTTAATAAGCTATTTAAAATAACAACAAATAGATAAAACAATCACACAAAAAATAAAAAACTCAATAAATAAAAATTCATTCACATTTTGAAATTGAAAGTTTTGATTTTAATTACTTAACGGATTGGAAATTGAAACTTTAAAATTATAAGTATAACATAACTGCCCCCTTACACCCTCTGAAGACCTGAGACGGCGTGCGGTTTTAGTCGGTTCGAATCCGACATAACCACTTGAACCACGGGCTTGAATGGGGGTGCAATCCCCAACATCTTGATGGTGTACCCTATAAAATATGGTGCGCTCGCCTTCCTCTTGATTTGGCATATCTTTGCTTTAACATGACCGCCTGCTGTCTGATCACCAGAACCCAGAAAGATTGCATCATAACCTCGTCAGGTAGGTAGGTAGTAGTAGTAGTAGTAGACTTGGGCCTCGAAGATCATGGCGAGGCTTCGTTCCATTCACTCTGTGTACTTATATCTTTAAAGGATCCGAGTGACACACAGTTACAAGCGAATCTGAACTGTTTCATTAAAAAGTATAACGTCTTTCGTATTATAATAAGAACATTACTTAACTACTTGAGATACAAGTAACAAATCACAGTGTGATGACGTCATCTCGCGGGGTTGTTTGTTCGTCTATTAAATTATACTTGTCACCCCACGCGGTGCGCAATTTAAGCGCAGCTAGCGCGATATATCAACAGTCGCGGTGCAGTATAAAGATTGCTTAAGGGTGCACGCACACTGCGACCTTTTAATATCGACTTTACTTATTAAATCAACTTTAAATACAGATATGCATGTCAAGGATCGTGTGTGGGACTTCCGCAACCGCGGAAGCCTTGATGTTTAGGTATTTATAAGGACAGCCATTGGTTAAATGCAACACAACTATGCTATAACTACACATCGTGTTCGTGATATCGTAGAAAAAATGCAAAAGAGTCGCCTTCGCTGATGCGGCTACGTTATGCAGCGACCCCTTGACTATTTGGGTAACAAATGTCTGGCCATGCCGTCTTCGCCGGGCATCGGTAGGAAGCGTAGAACCAAGAAGCGCTGGCTTGCCGTCGTTGAAGATATCATGCTAGCCAATTGAGATTATTGGCACGTATGTCTACCATGGAAGCACAAGACCATGCGAAGTGGAGAAAGCCGGAAAGCGGACCCCAAGGTCTAAAGTGTAAATTTTGGACGCAACCAGGAAATCGCTAGGTGGAGGATGATAAGAATTAACAGGCTTTTTATTTTCTTTAGCGTGTGGAAACCCCCACGGGCTGAAGCCCTGGGGCTGGGGTGAACCCTGGGGATGGGGTGAACCCCATCTGTGCCGACGATGGGGTGGGCGTGTCGAAATCGGACCGACTAAAACCACACGGTGTCCTCCCCAAGTGTCCATTGCCGGGCACCCCGGGTAAGCCCTCGAAAGGATAACCCCAGGGTTAATGAAAGTCGACTTCGCAGAACATGCACCGTTGAGGAAAAGGCGGGTCCGAAGAACTTTCTGCTATCTTAGTAAGCCATAGATATGGCACCCCAGCATATGAGACCCAAAGCGGCGTCCGGTTTTAGTCGGTTCGAGTCCGACATAACCATCCCTGCTTAATAAGTACGTAGTATAAAAATAATAAATGAAGTCGTTTGTTTCTCTACAACAATGTGTCCGAAGCTTAAGTAATAACTTGATGATTTGTTATGATCGCTTCAGCTGCGCTCAGCGGGCGGCCTAAAACTGCATTAACATCTAGCAAAACTCATTACAACCAAATTCAACTTTAACTATATAACTTTAAGATTTATATTCGAACAAACACACAGTCGTACAAAATCGCAAAACAAACGAAACTAAACGTTGTAGCCGTTACAATTAAGCAGACGATAATGAATAGATGTTAAATTTACATTTTGTTCTTTAGGATCTATTAAATAAAGTTTATTTCTGTGTGTGGTTGTATTCTGGATGAAACCCAGACGAGTAACATCTCTGTTTCGTATAATAATTTTTCGATGTTGAGACAAGGGTTAATAATTTATTCTATTTTAATCTTTGGCTGTTTAAATCCGTAAAAGGTTGACGGGCTGTGACGGTTTCGAGGCGCTCGCTCTATGCAGATAATACGGGAGTTGATTCATTATGCCTTGTTACTTTGTGATGTTTTAATGTAATGTTTTAGGTTTAGAATGTGCTATTGTTAGGGTGAATGTGAATGGCTTCATTTTTTATTCAACAATGATGAAGGTACACACGGCCAAGGAAATAAGTATCCACCTTTACATTCGACGGTGTATGTTAAGGTTTATGTATTTAGGTATGTACGTGGGACACTCAGAAAGTTTTGCGAAAATAAAAAAAAGTGTTCTATAGGTAAATATTTTTTTATTAAATCTTTTCAAAGTACTCTCCACCAGCCTCTATACAAAGTTTCATGCGTTTGAACCAGTTTTCAAAACACTTTTTCCAATCCGCCGCAGATACCTCGTTTACAGCCTGCTCAAACGTTGACAGCGCATCTTCCGGCGACGAAAATTGTATCCCTTTGAGCTGATTTTTTATTTTCGGGAATAAAAAGAAGTCGCACGGTGCAAGGTCAGGGCTGTAATTAGGGTGACCTAGGAGTTTAACCGGAGTGCTGTCCAGGAAGTCCCTCGTTTTAAGCGCGGTGTGTGCGGGCGCGTTGTCATGGTGGAGTAGTATCCCGCGGAGCCCTGTGTTTGGTCGCTTGTAGCTCACTACAGAGAAAACTACTGCCAAGCATTTGGTAGTGTACCATTCAGCGTTGATGCTTCTTTGATTTCGTAAAGGGATTGATAACAAGTAGCCAGACAAATTGAAAAAACTCGCGATCAAAATCTTCCCTCCGCTTCTAGATCGCTTCACTTTGGTAGGTGTTGATTCGTTTTGAAACACCCAAACCGTCGACTGGCGGTTTGTTTCTGGATCATACTGATAAATCCACGACTCATCACCTGTAATGATGTCATAAACACGCCGAGACGCGCCTGCTTCAAACTTGTTTACCATATCACGACACCATTCCACCCGGGCCTGCTTTTGAGCATCGGTGAGATTGTGCGGCACCCAGCGTGAAACTATCTTTCTCACACGAAGATGCATGTGTAGAATCTCGTGAAGGCTTCCCGATCCAATCTGAAGAATGTGCTGAATCTCTTGATATGTGACTCGTCTATTATCTTGGATTCAATTTTTCACTGCTAGCACGTTTTCTTCCGTAACAGCCGTCAAAGGGCGACCACTTCTTTCTTCATCCTCCAAAGTCAGTCGACCGCGCTTGAATTTGTTATACCAACGATACACGGTCGCCTTGGAAGGGCCTTCATCCATGAATGCCATTTGAAGTCTATCGTACGATTCGTCTGGTTTCAGGCGACACTTGAAATCGTAGAAAATCATAGCGCGAAAATGTTCCCGACGCAGATCCATTTTTCAATGAGACACAATAATTGAAATTATCTTGCAAAAAATGCAGAGAGAAATTTTGAAATTGGAACGTACTTATTTTTACTAATAAATAATCATATTTTAGAAATAGAAGAGTGACCAGTCTCTCATATATAAAAACTTTTTTTCGCAATACTTTCTGAGTGGCCTGGTATGTGTGTGATGTAGGAAAACAGGAATTGCCTTCAAATCTCGTTAGTATAAATACTAGTATTTATACTAACGAGATTTGAAGGTCTATTATCTTGGATTCAATTTTTCACTGCTAGCACGTTTTCTTCCGTAACAGCCGTCAAAGGGCGACCACTTCTTTCTTCATCCTCCAAAGTCAGTCGACCGCGCTTGAATTTGTTATACCAACGATACACGGTCGCCTTGGAAGGGCCTTCATCCATGAATGCCATTTGAAGTCTATCGTACGATTCGTCTGGTTTCAGGCGACACTTGAAATCGTAGAAAATCATAGCGCGAAAATGTTCCCGACGCAGATCCATTTTTCAATGAGACACAATAATTGAAATTATCTTGCAAAAAATGCAGAGAGAAATTTTGAAATTGGAACGTACTTATTTTTACTAATAAATAATCATATTTTAGAAATAGAAGAGTGACCAGTCTCTCATATATAAAAACTTTTTTTCGCAATACTTTCTGAGTGGCCTGGTATGTGTGTGATGTAGGAAAACAGGAATTGCCTTCAAATCTCGTTAGTATAAATACTAGTATCATTAAACTCTCACATAATCATCTTCGAGCGTTTTCCCAAATGAGTTGGGTCGGTTTTCCGTCTATTTACGAAATGGCCGAACTTCGATTGTTTTCGTGAAGCTGCTGCAATATGACTTCCACTACACTCTGGCACCATCGAAGTTCTATAGTTGGATCCGGTTGTCGGACTTTTTAGTGCTTCAACTATCCGTAACGAATGCTACAGATCTCCATGTAGCATCCGTGACCGACTGCATAACGTGGTCTCCGAGGCAAGGAATCAAGAACGGTCACCCATCCTAATACTGACCTACTAGGATTGCTTAACTTTACAACTTTACTACTTGCTAAACAACGAAAGAGGCTCTGGCGCAGGCTTTCATCTCAGGGTTGGGATTTTTACACCACAGAACTATCAATAAGAAGACAACATCTTTCAGTCTACATCTATCAGTCATCACAAATTCCAGCCAAATCCTTCCAGTCATGTTAACTTGATTGAGCAACAAACAGGTAAACACAACTCACTTTCGTATTATTAATATTAAAGACTAGATGATGCCGCCGTCTTTGCCCAAGTGGTGTAATTTTCCCGCGCGTTTCCGATCCCCACAGGAATCTATTTATGAGATGGAAAGCATTAAAATAAATAAATAAATATTCTACAACATTCTACACAGCGCTTTCTAGACCCAAAGTAAGCATAGTTTAACTAGCTTGTGTTATGGGTTCCAGAATGCGGATAAACATACTTATATTCTTTTTTTTTGTAAATACATACATACATAGAAACACCCAGACCGGTGCAAATAGACATATTCATGCATACAAATATTTGCACCGAGCGGGAATCGAACCCGCGCCCTCTGACGTAGCAGTCGAATGTACTACCGCTACGCCACAGAGGCCGTCAAAATATAGCGTTAAACTGCTCCTGTTTAATAATTTTTCGATCTCCAATTTTCATTGTCACGCTAATTTCGCTTTCTTGAAAATGCTTTGAAAAGAGTTCAAATTAAACAAGCACTGAGTAAGTTGACTGTTAACTTCATGAGATATGAATTGAATGATGTTAGCGTTGTGATTACTTTATATAACAGGCAAACGAGCAAACCCTTGCAAGAAGTGGTTTGCGATGAATGCATTGATCACCTGTAACTTGTGTTAAGCCAGGGGGATTGTGGCCGTCAGGCCGTCAAGCTGAGTGCCACCATTGTTAACATGGTACGTGTATGTAATGGTGACCCTCTTTCCAGAGACTTTACTTTCAGCTTACCATCAGGCGAGGTGAAGTCTAATTGACGGGTCCTAAATATAAAAAAAAAATGGTCTATCAAAGTGCCAATTTTCATTGAAATCCGTTCAATGGTTCGCATGATTGAGTAACAAACATTTTCTTTGCAAACTTTCTCATTTATAGTATGAGTAGGATAGTTAGGTTTTTACAAACACGGCCATAAGTCATTTAGTATCAACCACAAGCTGTTCAAATGTATGCAAATGCGGAATCGCAAAAAAGTTGTCATCCGTGAAACGCCGTCCCTCAACTATTTTCATTCATTTCACATGATTCAGAAGTTGTCGACTAAAGTTTATTCCACCCTGTGCAGGATTTACCCGGCTGTGTTAAACTTCGTCCGGGATGTTCGATTTTCGGTCGAAACTTTCCTGTTTTGGTCTCTTTTGGGTGTTTGTTGGTAAGGAAGCCTCTAGATGGCTTTTGACTATTGAAGTTAGAGTTTGTGAGTTGAAAGTGAACTGCAAGAAATGATAACGTTTAAGCTGTATTTTAGTATCTACTGACATTAGGTTGTATGTTTAATGTTACGGGCATTTTGAAACTCATAATTTTTATTTTTGTGTTTTATACTAACAATAGTGGCTAAGTTCTTTTGTGTAACTAACAAGAAATATGGAGAAATCTGAAATAAATTATTATTATTATTATAATACATGCCACGCTCTTTAGAGTTTCGTAGCCAAATTGCAAAAAACGGAACCTTTTCCGCCTTTACCGCCTGTCTGTCCGTCCGTATGTCACAGCCACTTTTTTTCCGAAACTATAAGAACTATGCTGTTGAAACTTGGTAAGTAGATGTATTCTGTGAACCGCATTAAGATTTTCACACAAAAATAGAAAAAAAAAACAATAAATTTTGGGGGCTCCCCATACTCAGAACAAACTCAAATTTTTTTTCATCTAACCCATACGTATATCTATGGATAGGTCTTCCAAAATGATATTGAGGTTTCTTATATCATTTTTCTCAAAACTGAATAGTTTGCGCGAGAGACACTTCCAAAGTGGTAAAATGTGTCCCCCCCCCCCCTGTAATTTCTAAAATAAGAGAATCTTAAAACTAAAAAAAAATATATGATGTACATTACCATGTAAACTTCCACCGAAAATTGGTTTCGACGAGATCTAATAAGTAGTTTTTTTTTAAACGTCATAAATCATAAACCGCAATGTAACTTTTTTTTTTTTTTTTCGTGCGGAAATCCCCTCGGATACCCCCCCGCCGGCCAGCGGGGGCGGTTATGTCGGGAATGTACCTTTCATTCAATCAACTCAAATATATAAATTAAAAAAAAAACATTATTATGTTACTTGCTGCTACGGAACTCTTCATGGGCGAGTCCGACTCGCATGCCGGTTTTTTGTCTTTAAAGAGTCATCATCCTTTAAACCTTCACCCAAGTCAGTTGGCGTCAGCTTTTCAGTCTAACTTCGAAGCGGTCGAACTTCGATGCTATCCGTGAAACGACTGACATCTCACCTCCACAACCCGCTGGCGATATCGAAGTTATTTATTTCTTTATTTATTTATTTATTTATTTATTTCTTACATTACATCCATCATTACAGGTAATCCCAATTCGACAGTGTAGTAACATGATATCATTCATCTCTTTCACATCATCTCATATTATTAATTATATTTCAATAGTACGAGCAATAATATTAATTTACTCATTATAATAGCAATTTCCAATAATAATTATATAATGATAATACAAATAATAAATAAATAATAATATATAAAACATAATTCAACTACCGTAACAAATGGAATGTAGGGTAACCTTTACGAACTCACTCAGTGAACAGGCACACTTTTTCTGCCACTATATTGAGGGTGGTAATAGCTCGCGGTAATAGTTCTGTAGTTAGACCAGTTGTCGGACTTTTTAGGGCTCCAACTACCCATTACGACTGCCATAGATATTCGTATGGGAATCGGGACTGACAGCTTAACGTGCTCTTCGAGGCACGGAGAGGTGTCAATGTGTTAAAAATAGTCACCATCTTAAGACTGACTTGCCTAGGATTGCTTAACTTTGCAATGTGTTAATAAATAATATAAATTAATAAATATTCTATGACATTTTACACAGCGCTTTCTAGATCCAAAGTAAGTATAGTTTAACTAGCTTGTGTTATGGGTTCTAGAATGCGGATAACCATACGTGTATACTTTTTTTGTAAATACATACATATTATAACCAATGTAAATAGACATATTTATGCATACAAATATTTGCACTGAGCAGGAATCGAACCCGCGCTCCCTGTCTTAGCAGTCGAATGCACTACCGCTACGCCACAGAGGCCATTAAACTAGTCGATTCTCATTCAGCCATTTAGCCACGAACTGTCTTCAAAGAGTACCTTATAGTAAACGGAACCAATAGTATTCCCCATAATCCCTCCAGCTAAGCTAAATTGCTTGTGTTAGCAGTGGTATCGATAGCTTAGTGGTTAAGGAGTCGACATGGCGATCGAGCGGTCCCGGGTTCGAATCCTGGCTATTACACTACCGGCATTAACCCAGTCTTAATATGAGCAATTTGGCGTAGCTGGAGGGTTTAGATTAAATAATAAGATAAGATAAGATTTTTTTATTCGCAAAATTAAACACTACAATTATTCACATAGTAATAATACCCTTTTTTTTTACGTGCGGACATCCCTACGGATCCGGCCAGCGAGAGTGGTTATGTCAGGCATGAACCGACTAAAACTGCACGGTGTTCTCCCCAAGTGTCCGTTGCCGGGCACCCCGGGTAAGCCCTCGAAATGATAACCCCAAGGCGAAAGGATAACCCCAGGGAGTAATAATACCCTAGACTAATTTACAAAGTAGTGTATATGTATGTGTAGTGTTGGCCACTGGTACCCATGGTAAGCGTTAACTTGTGTTATGGGTATCAGAGCTCTCGTGTATACATTTAGTTTTGAACATTAAGTTTATTAGCATAAAGTACATAATACGTAGACTTTAATAATACTTTCACACTTACACTTTAAAAATACTGGTAATTTCGAGTACTGCGACCTCTCCGGGCCGACTCTTTCACCTACCAACGCTTAGTATAGGTCTAGAAAACACTACGTAATATCCCAGAACAGCTCATCATCATCAACATCTAAACGCTGTCTCTTTCTTTCACCTCGGAGCCCGTGGTCCCCTTTTTTATGAATGACTTGCTGTTGCCCGTGGCTCCACCCGCGTAGAATTCTGATCCCAATCCCGCAATCCATGGGGGGGTCGGTGTTTAGTCCTTAGTGGGGTGACTTCTGCCAGGGAATTTACCTTTAACTTAAATGCTAAGACGACAATAGCGTACGCCTAGGTGAGCGAAGCTAGGCTGTTCGGCGCGCACCGACAAGTGCTTCATATACGTCCCCGCCGCTCCCAGGCTGCCGCCGCGGCCTGGGTGCGGGCTCGCTCGGATACGTCCGGGCGGGTCGTCTCCTCTGGGCAATGCTATGGTTTATAACGAGCCTCGCTCATTCCAACTACCTCGGAACTGTAGTAGCTAAATATGATGCACGAGGGCGAATCTCCGGCGCCATAACCGGACCATCTGGCTAGGGGAAGAAAACCCCGATACAAAAATAACCCTTTGTGACTGGGCAGTCACCTGCGTCATGGACCTGCGCAGTTGAGCGCCGTACGCAAGGATGAAGGGATCCTGGGGGGCTGAGCCAAACGGCGCTGGCGGTTATGCGTCCGCGAGGCAACACGCCCTCTTTGGCCTGGATTTCAGGCTAAACGGTAGCCCCAAACACTAGCCATGGTTGGGGAAATTAGGTCAAGGTGTCCCATTAGTGGGCCACCGGCGAGGAGTGTAGGGTCCACGATAGCCGTCTTCGGACGACTATCGTGGTGGGTAAAGGTCATGCTGACGGGGTAAGTGAGGGTTGATCAGCCGTTGGGGGTAGGCCATTTCATGCCCCCTACGCCAACCCGATCGAGCCCCCGATGTCGCACTGTAAACCAGCCTTGCACTCCTATATCTCTTTGGTAGTCCTAGTGCCCCTCGAATTAAGTCGAGTAAGGCACTCCCAGTTGCGGGCTCCGTGGAGGGTGGGAAGCCAAAGGGACGAAATTAAAAACTTCACAATAACATGGATAGGCCAACTAATAATAAAAAAACGAACACTACAAATCCCAAGACTGGCAGCTCAGTGGTCCAGACTGCGGGTACCAGTCAAGGGAATGACTGCACACGCGCCTTCAGCGCACACTTGGCCCGAACCGGCAGCTCAGCGGCCCCGGCTGCAGGCACCGGGAAAGGCACCCACATAACTCACCACACCGCCCAAACTGGCAGCTCAGTGGTTAAAACTACGGGTACCAGGGAGGGCGAAAGCACCACACGCGCCCTCAGCGCACACTTGGCCAAAACCGGAAGCTTAGTGGCCTCGGCTGCAGGTACCGGTGGAGGCAAACCCACTAAACAAAAACTCACAACAACCACAGCCCAAACTGGAAGCTCAGTGGTTTTATCTACGGGTACCAGTGCGGGCACCGAAACTACCTTCACGGGAAGCTCAGTGGTTCCATCTACGGGTACCCGCGAAGGTAACGACACACATAAGGGGGAAACCCCTTTGTCACACAAACCTCCCCCAGGGGAAGGCCCCCGTAGCGTCAGCCCGGTAGCTTCTTGCCAACCGGAGGACGCTTTCTCGGAAGGCTGGCAACTGCCTAAGAGAAAGGGGTCAAACAGGACCAGGGCTCGTACCCAACCGACAGGCGAGGATGGCAAGGCAGCTGCCGAACCATCCAAACCGAAAAAGCGGAGGGTCCGAAAAACGAAGAAGGAGAGGCGTATGGCGGCCATCGCTTCCAAGTCTCTGCCTTCTTCCGCACAACCCTCTGTCTCGGCAACGAAGACAGAGGCAATCGGCACCCTCAACTTCGCCGCTGGTGGACGGAATATTCCGCCTACCAGTAACAAAGCGAAGGGGGCCAAACAGCGGCCGACTGGGAACGGTAACTCCTCTGCCAAACGTGCTCTCAACGAGACGACTTCGCCTCGCGGGGAGTACAAAAGGCAGAGGTTGGACCTAACCAAAAAGGTCGCCAGGCCAACCTACGCCCAAGCCGCGAGTACGCCTCTTGACGTCGCAATCACATGCGCGCGCACGGGGCGTATCGGCAAGGACGTATCCGAGGAAGTACTCACCGGGATACAAACCCGTATCTTCGGTGATGCCTTGGCTCGGAGGGAAACTCAGCCCCCGAAGTTTAGAGCCAAACCGCTCTATGCTGAGGGGGTCCTAAAACTGTGGTGTGCGGATGAATATACGCGCACATGGCTACAACGTGCCGTAAGCGACATGGCTCTCACGCCCAACGTCAAGTTGGTCGTGAAGAGCCAGACTGAGATCCCTCAGCGGGCACGTTGTGGCATACTGGTCCCTGATCCACAAGGGCTTCTGGAGGACGCGCGCAAAATTGGGCGAGTTCTGTCCTTCCAGAACCCCGAAGTGGAGGTCGCAAAGTGGACCTTGGTCAACGCGACCAAGCAAAACGCCGCGTGGTTCCTGGTGGTCGGAATCCCAGAGGACCAAGTACCGACCCTAATGAAGGCCGGACGCCGTCTCGCTTTTGGAGTGGGGACGGTGTACGTTAAGTTCCAGGGTCGGTCCGGCAGGTTTGCCGACGTCCCTCTGGGATGGGACCCATCCACGGCCACCATAAACCAGGAGCTCAAGCACCTGCCTGCGACAGAGGAGTCCAATCCTCTCCCAAACGCCCCCGAATCAAGCGGGGAGGTGCCTGCAAAGGCACCACCAACATCCCCCGCCAGTGTCGGACAGGAGGGCGCACCCATGGAGGCAGAGGATGCGGAGGACGTTCTGGCATCAATCTCCGGCCTCCTGGGGGACGACGTCGAACCGGGCGACTTGTTTGCGGGGCTTAAACTTGGGGAGGACGAAGTGGGAACGACCAATGATGGCGTCCCCTTCGTCGAAGACTAAAGTCCTCCAAGTGAACCTCCAGCACAGCCGTGATGGGACGGCTCAGTTACGTAAATGGCTGGAGGTTCAACAAACGGCCATTGCCCTGATCCAAGAGCCTTGGATCAGAGGGGGCCACATCCAGGGGCTCTCCAACTTAGGAGGTAAGCTTATCGTGACTGGCGAACATGATCTCCCCAGATCGTGTATATATGTCACAAAAAACTTAAAAACACAGGTCCTCACAGAGTTCTGTTGCAGAGATCTCACTGCCATAAGGCTGCATACACAGCTGGACGTCGAGGACAACGTGGTCATCCTCGCCTCAGCCTACATGCCCGAAAAGGAGGAGCTGCCCCCGCAAGACCTCGCCCGGCTGGTGGACCACTGCGAAAGGGAAAGGGTAGAGGTCATAATTGGGGCCGACACCAATGCTCATCATCCGCTATGGGGCATGAGCACTCAAAACGACAGAGGTAAGTCCCTTGTTGAATATCTTTTCACTACTAACCTTACCTTACTAAACACCGGCTCTGAACCGACCTTCGTCAACAAAAAGAGCCGTACGATTATTGATTTAACACTAGCTACTGAAAATGCAGCGGAAGCCATCATGGGCTGGCACGTCTCCAAGGAGGCATCCTGCTCAGACCACAGGTGGATTCGCTTTGATCTACAGGCGGGGACACTACAAACTCTGCCAAAACGCAACCCGAGAAAAACCGACAAGGTCAAATTTGAGCAGCACCTAGCAAATAGACTTGCTCAACAGCGCTCCCCACTGACCCTCGACAACATCATACAGATTGAGGAACAGGTAAACCACCTAACCAAATCTATAATAGACAGCTACCACATAGCATGCCCAGAAACCCTACCTCCCAAAACCCCAGGCAAACAGCCATGGTGGGGCCCAGAGCTAGAGCGCAAGCGAAGGAAGGTTAGAAGGGCTTTCAACAGGGCTATGAATACTTGTGCAGATGAAGACTGGGACGCCTATCGTTCAGCCAAATCCAGCTACAAAAAATGTATTAGATACCGAAGCAAACAGGGATGGCGAAAATTCTGTGGGAACATAGAATCATGCCAACAAGCAAACAGGGTAAGGAAAGTCCTAGTACAGACAAAACCGATGGCACTGACCGCCCTTAAAAAACAGGACAACACACTCACAACATCACCAGAAGAATCTAGACGCGTACTCATTGAGACCCACTTCCCTGGATGCGTCTTCACGACGACAATCAACTGGCATGATGAAACCATAACACCTACTGCCCGAGACTGGCAGTACGCAAACAAAGTGGTCACACTGGAAAAAGTCCAGTGGGCCATCAGTAGTTTTCACCCTTATAAGGCAGCTGGCCCCGACCGAATCATCCCTGCTATGCTACAGTGGGGCGACAAATTAGTCGCAAGCAGACTGGAGCGTATCTTTAAAGCCTGTCTGGCACACAGATACGTTCCGAAGGGATGGCGGGAAGTAGAAGTAATTTTCATCCCGAAGCCAGGAAAGGGTGATTACACGAATCCCAAAGCACATCGACCAATCAGTCTGACCTCCTTCATGCTAAAGGCCATGGAACGCCTATGCGAGAGGGAGCTGAGAGATGGTGCACTAAAACAGCTACCCCTACATGCAAACCAGCACGCATACAGCTCCGGTAAGTCTACGGAATCAGCCCTCCATCTGGTAGTCAGCCGGATAGAGGAAGCGATCGAACAAAAAGGCTTCTGCCTAGGAACGTTCATTGACATCGAAGGAGCTTTCGACAAAACCAGCTTCACCAGTATTAAGGCCGCCCTGTCAAAACATGGAGCGGAGCCGGTACTATCAGACTGGATAACAAACATGCTCAGCAAAAGAGTAGTCCGCCTTGGGGAAGAAGATCAGACGGCTCTGATAGCCAAAGGCTGCCCGCAGGGTGGAGTTATCTCTCCCCTTCTGTGGAATTTAGTGATAGATGACCTAATCACAAGGCTGAACAAGAACCGCGACTACACAATAGGCTACGCAGACGACCTAACAATCCTCATCTCAGGGAAGGTAGCGGGAACGGTCTGTAACCTAACCCAACAAGCCTTACGCATCGTAGAAAAATGGTGCGGGGAATTCGACCTATCGGTGAACCCGAACAAAACCGAGTTAGTCATGTTTACGAACAAAAGGGTATTAGGCGAATACCGATTACCCAAACTCTTTGACACGGAACTCCAACTGTCGAAAGAGGTCAAATACCTTGGCGTTATTCTTGACAGCAAGTTAAAATGGAGTAGCCACCTAGACAATAAATTACAAAAGGCTGGGATTACCTTCTGGCAGTGCAGAAGAATGATTGGTAAAAAATGGGGGCTATCACCTAAAATCATCCTATGGCTTTACGAAACAGTAATCCGCCCAATGATAGCGTATGGTGCTATCGTCTGGTGGCCAAGGACCGAAAACAGCACAGTAGCGGCTAAACTACAACGGACCCAAAGACTAGCCTGCATGGCAACCACTGGATGCATGAAATCTACCCCCACCGCGGCAATGGAAGCCATGCTCGGACTCCCACCCTTGGATCTGTTCATCCGCCAAGAAGCAACAGCTGCGGCCATACGCCTAAGGGCACTCAACCTATGGAGCGAGAGAAACACGCGACACACCTCACTGCTCACAGATCTCATAAAGGAGATACCCATGATAGGAGCAATGAATGATCGTGTGCCCAAACAATACGTATTCGACAAAAAATACAAGATCCAACTTCATGAGGACCACCGCTGTGAGGCTTTATGCCCAACGGAACTACGCATCTTCACAGATGGATCAAAGACTGGTACAGGCACCGGGGCCGGCGTTTTCTCGGAGGACCTTAATATATCCATATCAACACCGCTGGGGACCCACAACACAGTATTTCAAGCTGAATGCATGGGGATTACCCTGGCAGCTTCAGCGGTAATGGCCAGGAGAGTGGAAGGCCACTCAATACGCATACTCTCCGACAGCATGGCCGTGCTGCAAGCTTTAAACAGCCACACTATAAACTCGGGACTAATACTAGAGTGCCATCGTAAACTGAACCAAATAGGCCATTTCAATAACATAACCTTGCAATGGATTAAGGGCCACAGCGGCTCGCGTGGCAATGATGCAGCGGATGAGCTTGCCAGGAGAGGATCTGACATGGTGGTAATAGGACCTGAGCCCATAATACCGATCCCCTTTGCATACCTACGAACCATGGTAAACAAACGAACGAGAGATCAACACAACAGCTATTGGATAAATCTGGAAGTTTGCAGACAGGCGAGGGAAGCACTCCCCGTGCTTGAAAATAGACTGACCAGGCGTCTTCGACAACTGACCAAACAGCAACTGCGCACGGCCACAGCTGCCATCACGGGGCACGGCTCCTTCAATAAACACCTTTATATTTTAGGAATCACCGACAGCCCTCTCTGCAGAGCCTGCATGAAAGAGGAAGAAACAGCGGCACACGTGCTCCTACACTGCCCTGTAACCGCCACATACAGGGTAAAGTACTTCGGAAATACAGGTACGCTCCGGGAGATCGCCAGCAGCGTGAATAGCCTGCTGGCGTTCTTCAAAGAGTTGGGGTGGATCGAGTGAAATGTCCACCCTCACGCAAAAACCGCGCCCTGTCGTGGAGTTGCGGATACCAGCTCGCGAAACCATACCATACCATACCATACCCGCAATCCATGGGAACCTATTCCCGTGATAAAAAATAGCCTATATGTTATTCCGGACTATAATCTATCCCTGTGCCAAATTTCACACAGATCTGTTCAGCCGTTTTTGTGTGAAAGAGCAACAAAGATACATACATACTCACAAACTTTCGCGTTTATGATATTAGTAGGATAGGCTCACGTTTGACCTCTATCTCACCTGGTCGTAAGTGACGATGTGGTCTACGATGAATCACGTTTGCCTAGAAGGAAGCTATTCACCGCCTTTTTTTCTTTTTTTTAGCGTGTGGAAACCCCCACGGGCTTCACCACATCGGTGCCGACGATGGGGTGGGCGTGTGGGAATCGGACCGACTGAAACCACACGGTGTCCTTCCCAAGTGTCCATTGCCGGGCACCCCGGGTAAGCCCTCGAAAGGATAACCCCAGGGTTACCCGCGATTTTGGCCTCGCCTGGTGGGGTCGGGTTTTATCCCGCGTCGGTGAGTTGGCAGGCGTGTGTAGGACACATGACACGCCTCCGCCACGGCCTGCTTCTGTAAGGACGGCGAGTCGGCCAACTGCCGTCCTCGGGCCCCGTTCATGGAGGTCGGTAGTCCCGGGCGTAGATGAGTCTGCGGCGGCCTTACCGACACCTTCGTAGCCCAAGTCAACCTCATCTGCTAGCGGTTTACCTGCTAAACAACGGTCGAGACTCCGGCGCAGGCTTTCCTCTCGACACACACGACACGCCTCCGCCAACGGCCTGCTTCTGTAGGGACGGCGAGCCGGCCAACTGCCGTCCTCAAGCCCCTGGCGTTTACTCACCCACGCAGGGCACTCCACCAACGTGTGGAGCACCGTAATTCTTTCTCTCCTCTTTTTGGTATGGCTTATACGACCACGAACCCGCATAACCTAAATAAGTAATATAATAAGTCAAAAGTTCAACTGATGCCCGTGCTCCACTCGCGGGGTGGTCGGTTATCGCTTTAATGTCATATCTGCGGTTCTACTTAACCAGTTGGAATCAAATATATAGCAGATTTTAAGTCTGACCAAGAGCTTTCTAATAGAAAAAACCGCATCCAAATCCGTTCAGTAGTTTTTGCGTCAAACAGACAAGAATTTCAAAAAAGTTATTTTTGTATTCATTTTTTTTTGAAATATTTCCAATGTACAGCCACAACTAATTTACAATTTTATAATAATATAAATGTACATATATTATGCAAAATAATAAGTGATATATATCAGCATTTACGTACATACATAGATACATTTTTTTTTTAAGAATATTAGTAACCGTTACTATTATTCCCCTAAAGCTAAGCTTATTAAGCTAAGCTTAATTGCTTGTGTTAGGAGTGGGTTCACCTCTGTAGTGTAATGGCCAGGATTCGAACCCGGGACCTCTCGGACGTAGGGTCGACTCCATAACCACTAAGCTACCGATACTTGAACGCCGACAGTATGCAGAGACAATAGCCCGCCATCTGCTTCTGTCCTTACACACTTCACGAGCTTCCTCTACTGTCATTAAACCTTTCGTTCAAAAGCATTTATAGGTCATAAACCAAATGATGCCATACTAACAACTCCAGTATACTTAGCAGATTCCGAAGTTCTCAATCAATCAATCACAATCAAACAATCAATTACAAAAATCAATCTCAGCACTCCGCAAAACCAAATATAATCCTAAGTGGAATTCGTTAAACGCTGTAGGTACCATCCTACTCGGGGTGTGTGTTGGGTAACCTCCTCGAGTGTCGCTCCGATTCCGATCCCGCTGCAGTCCTGGTGGAACGGAATCGGAGCGGCCGGTACACCCTGGGCGGCGGTCAATGGCTTCCCCTTCACCCCTTCATAGGGTTGGCATTGATCGTCGGCCAATACCCAACGTGGCGGGAACACATCGCTCTCCGTACTCCTCTGCTTTCAGAGGAGACAGGATGAGCGATGGTGTTAGTGGTGAGATGGCCCAGGGTCAGCCGGGGTGCGAGGGATATGCTCTATGGGTAACCTTACACCCCGGCGTCTGAAGACCCGAGACGGCGTGCGGTTTTAGTCGGTTCAAGCCCGACATAACCGCCCCCGCTGGCTGGCGGGGGAGTATCCGAGGGGATTGCCGCACGAAAAAAAAAAAAGGTACCATCCTACTAATATTATAAACGCGAAAGTTTGTAAGTATGTATGTATGTTTGTTGCTCTTTCACGCAAAAACGGCTGAACGAATCTGGCTGAAATTTGGCACAGGGATATATTTAGTCTGGAATAACACATAGGCTCTTTTTTATCCCTGGAATAGGTTCCCATGGGAAGCGGGAACGCGATCAGATTTCCAGACAAATTCCAATACAAATTGATGTTCTTAGCATTGTCTAATATTTTGTACAGTAGCGCTGAATTTATTAGAAGCGCGTTATTTGCTGTACAATTCAGGGCTATGTTTCAGACAATATTTGAGGCTAAGTGTTTAGAGCTCGGCTTGTATGGTTACGGGTGGTATGTGCTAAGTATATCGATGTTAAATCGGATTTTAATCGTTTTGATGAGGCACGATACGATTGTTAATCGATACCACACCCCGGAGACTCTCGATGAGAAAATCAAACAGCCTTACTCATCCCTATATCATCTGCTGGTAAGTAATAATGTGCTTTATGATGGAGCACCCTCGCCTAGAAGGAACCTATTTACTTGATACTTGAAGATAAGGTGTTAAGTCCTTTGGCAAAAGCTATCAAGGTTACTTTATTTAGGACATAATCTATTAAGATTCAAGATATGCGAGATTTTGCTTTAATTTGAATTTTTTAATAATTTTATATCTTTCTGAGAACCATTACAATATTCATGATAATTATGTGATTCGTTCAGCCTAAATATTTCGCAGAATTTCCTCTCTGTTACAATACAAGCGTAGTTAAAACGAAAATCATGAATTATTTTTGAATCATTGGTTTGGGTGTTTCTAGGTAGGTACGTAGGCCGCCTGGGGTGCGACTGGTTGGATCACCTCCAAGTTTGGTGCACCCTGGGCAACGTGGGCGATGACGCATCATTGATTGCTCCTCTGGAGTAGCTGGCGTCTACATCAACGGCCAAGAGTCTGAACAACCAGCCCTTTTCAGGGCCAGCTGACCCCATTGCATTGAGGGGACACTGCGAATGGCCCAGGGTCAGTCGGAGTGCGAGGGATATGCTCTATGGGTAACCTTACACCCCGGCGTCTGTAGACCCGAGACGGCGTGCGGTTTTAGTCGGTTCAAGCCCGACATAACCGCCCCCGCTGGCCGGCGGTGGCGTTTCCGAAGGGATTACCGCACAAAAAAAAAAGGTACGTAGGCCTCCTGTCACCCCAGCAGAAGCAGGCCGGGACGGCGAGGCGACTAGCGCTCCTCCCCCAAACCGGGACAAGACGGGGACACCGTGGTTCTCAAACCCGAGGGGGCCATCTCGAAACCGGAGATGGCCCAGGGTCAGTCGGGGGGCGAGGGATATGCTCTATGGGCAACCTTACACCCTGGCGTCTGTAGACCCGTGACGCCGTGCGGTTTTAGTCGGTTCAAGCCCGACATAACCACCCCCGCTGTCCGGCGGGGGGGTATCTGAGAGGATTTCCACACGAAAAAAAAAGAAATAGGTAAGTATAATATTGTATTGATTTACAAAAGAAAATTTAAATAACTTTCTAGACCCAAAGTAAGCATAGTTTAACTAGCTTGTGTTATGGTTCCAGAATGCGGATAAACATACTTACGTACGTCGTCGTTGCCAATTTTCTGTCACGGTATTGGGTATGAAGGAGATGAGCTATCGAGTTGCTGTTTTCGGTAATAGATTCGTGCTGGGGTGAACCATTGCAAAATGAAGAAAAAATCGCAAAAAATCGCAAAAAAAAAACGCAAAATCGAAAATCCCTTGTATTCGGCTGAACTCGTCTCAGGAATTCAACTTGTATGAATATTAACGTTGTGCATTTGTGATAGTTTGGAATGGTTAGGGAATAACTTTGCACGAATTGCTTTAATTATCAGTATAAAAGTACTATCATTAATGTGGTAACATACAATATTCATTCATTGCGCTATCGTACACAAACATGACGATTTATATTACATTAAAAATTTAACACTTCAGAACTATTACAATTATTTTACATTAAAAAGTTTATCTCTCAGAAAAGTCAACTTCCATCCATAATTTCAACGACTTTTTCACCATCATTATTACCAGAACCATCATCGCCAATATATTTATAAAGTACTATAAAAAAGGTACGGGAATAGGTATTCTAGACATAAACAGCCTATGTGATATACCAGACTAGAATCTATCCCTGTATCAAACTTCATCCAGATCCGTTCAGCCGTTTGAGCGTGATTGAGTAACAAACATCTGAACATCTTCACAAACTTTCACATTTTATAACATTAAGTGGGATAGTAAGATCACCAAATCACTTCACCATGAAGTGATTCCCGTCCACATTATTGAATATTGGATCACGAAAGCTTCAAAGTAAGCGCATTTTGAGACTTTGATTTCGATAAAGGCACCAAAGGTTTCAACGAAGATTAACTTTTTAATTCCCCCTTAAGGTGAAGGGTCCAAGATCGATCGGTACCTGTCCCCCCGGGGTGCCGGGGTCTGGTTGACCTTTCAGCGTGTTGTTGTGATAAATTGATTCCTTTGTCGATGAGTTCGTTCACTCATTGCAGTGGGGGAAGTGTGGGTGTTGTGTATTGGTCGTTGTGTGGTAAATAATTAAAGGAATATTGAAATAACAGTAACAGTAACAGTTTAATTACGACATACATTGGAGATGCTGGATGCAGCAAGCTGAAGACAGGGCGCTATGGCGCTCATTAGGGGAGACCTATGTCCAGCAGTGGACTAGCATAGTTTGATGATGATGATTGGACAACAATAAAATAAATATTATATCTGTAGTTTTCCTTACAGTTACAACGAAATTCAAATCGTTCAATCTTTTGCCCGTAGCTCCACTCGCTTGAATTACTTATCCCGTTCCCGTTACCCACAGGAGCTTAATCCCAGCCTATCTCCAGTATAATCTATCTTTGTGCCAATTTTCGTCCAGATTCGTTCAGCACTTTTTGCGTGACATAGTAACAAACATCCATACATCCACACATCTATACAAACTTTCACGTTTATAATATTAATGTAATTTACAGAATATTTTGTCTACTATCGGGGCATAAGGTTTTTTGATAGTGCGTTTTATTGCTATTTAACAATCGTATCTTATTTTTTATTTTATTATTGTTTTCTTCATTCTATTTATGGTGGTCGTACGTCAATGTAAATATGTCAAAAACGTTTAATTTAGTGAATAAGTGAAATAGTTTAACTGTAGGTACTTACGCCATAATGGGGTGCTTGGTTGGGGACCTCCACGCGGTGCACCCTGGGCAACGGAGACGGCAGCGCCTCTCTCCTAGGGTGGGAGAGACGCTGCCGCCTACGGCCGACTCCGACCGAGGCGAGGGCTGTTCGGAAGCTTTCCACGTGTCCCTCTGATTAGCAGATGGCACAGTGGAGAGCAAGGAAGGGGGCCATCTCGAAACCGGAGATGGCCCAGGGTCAGTCGGGGTACGAGCGATATGCTCTATGGGTAACCTTACACCCCGGCGTCTTAAGACCCGAGACGGCGTGCGGTTTTAGTCGTTGCAAGCCCGACATAACCGCCCCCGCTGAACGGCGGGGGGGGTATCCGAAGGGATTTCCGCACGAAAAAAAAAGGTACTTATGCCAATTCACAAGACCCTGACTATAATAATGCAGACAGTTCTTTAACACAAGGGATTGATTATAAAGAAAACAACAATAGTAGTCCCAACAAAAAGCTTCGAGGAGTTCTCCGATAACAACAATCGTGGTTTGATGGTTATCCGCCAAAATATATTGCGTTTACTGGTAACGGAATGTCGAGACGAGGTCTCGAGTTCGATGCCTAGTCGCCCCGGGGTGACTAGGGATCGAACTCGAGACACACCTTGATTTTTCGTAGTTATGTGTGTATAAAAATGTTTATTATCGCTCGCTTAGTAATGTTACATTGGGACTTAAACATAACTGGCGAATCTTGGGTGTGTAATGCACCTCCGAATACCTCTTCGGGGATACAGGCGTGAAGTTATGTTATGTTATGATAAGGTGCGGTCGAATACGGGGCGATATTTTCAACTGGTTATGTATAGCCAAATTTGAAACTATGAGGAATGGCAAAATGTATACAAAGGAGTCTCGTACCAAACCGTCACCCTTGCAGAAGCAGGCCCAGGGTGGCGGCGCGTAGTGTTTCGTGCGCGCCGGTTTCTGTTCAGAGGCTTATTTAATCCCACCAGGATAAGATCCCCAACAACGCGTCGGGGTCTCTGGGATATCCTTTCTAGGGCACACCAGATTCCCCGTACTACTGGGCTGACGCAACAGACACCGTGCGGTTTTAGTAGGTTCAAGTCCGACATACCCATCTTACCGTTAGTTCCGGTGGGGTGAAGCCCGTGGAGGTTTCCGCAAGTAAAAAATAAAGGATTCTCGTACCCGATGAAAAATGAAACTGCAGCATTAAGTTTAAAAAATTATATTTATAGCTAGGAACCGAACCCGTTGATTTTGAAAAAGAAAACATGTTGTGTTATTAGACCATTCGATAGTGTTGCTTATAAGGAATGAGGTACGGGAAGTAAGGGGCACGCCGCAATAGCGGCGGTAAGGCCCATCATGGAGGATTGGCTAGAGAGGCAACACGGAAGCCTTTCGTACCGACTGACGCAGGTGGTCTCAGGGAAGGGGTGCTTCGGGGACCACCTGCATCGGATCAGGAAGAAGCCAACGCCTGAGTGTCATCACTGCGACGCTAGCGAGGACTCAGGGCTGCACACGCTGGCGGACTGCCCGGCGTGGGAGGCGCCGAGGTGAGACCTCGTGGCAGCCATCGGGGTGGGAGTCCTCTCGCTCGGCAGCATGATTGCGGCAATGATGCGGAGCGCGAGCTCGTGGGCCGCCGCCGCCTCCTTCTGCGAGCATGTAATGCTCGCGAAGGAGATGGCGGAGCGCGCCCGGGAGAGGTTCAGAACTCTCCCGGCCCGCCGAGCCCGCAACATGCTCGCCGCGCGTCGCAGGCGACTCAGGCGTCGGAGGTCGCTTAATGACCTCCGTCCTCCATGAGCGCAGGCTTGGGGGTGGCAGGTGAAGCCGCCTGTCACCCCAGCAGAAGCAGGCCGGAACGGTGGGGTGACTAGCGCCCCTCCCCCAAACCGGGGCAAGACGGGGACACCGTGGTTTCCAAACCCGAGGGGGTCATCTCGAAACCGGAGATGGCCCAGGGTCAGTCGGGGTGCAAGGGATATGCTCTATTGGCAACCTTACACCCCGGCGTCTGAAGACCCGAGACGGCGTGCGGTTTTAGTCGGTTCAAGTACGACATAACCGCCCCCGCTGGCCAGCGGGGGGGTATCAGAACTTTTTACGTTGACTGTACATGCTTTGGATACAACCACGAAAAGTGCATATTTTCTTATCGGAGTTGGGGGGATAAACCACATTAGACAGAAAGAGAAGGAGAATGAACCTTACACTCGAAAAGAGCGATCTTCAAAAATACTAGTACCTGGTACTGGTGGTAGAAATTTGTTACTGGTGGTAGAAATTTGATGACACAAATTTGTCACAAAATTCGGCAGGGTAGGTACCACCGTGCACGATTGCGAAAAACCCTCCATAGTAACCCAATTTCGGTTTGATTGCGTTCAGGAGTCAGGAGGCAGGGGGATTGTGGTCGCAGCACTAGTGGAACCGGTGGGTGTCACGCGGTGCTGCGACGACAATCCTCTTCTGATGAGGCCGTCAAGCTGAGTGCCACGATTGCTAACATAGTACGTGTATGTAATGGTGACCCTCTTGCTTGAGACTTTACCTTCAGCTTACCATCAGGCGAGGTGAAGTCAAATTGACGTGTCCTAAATATAAAAAAAAGTACCTTCTTTTTTTCGTGTGGAAATTCCCTTCGAAATTATGTAAGCATACAAACCATCTAATAAATACATTTTATTGATATACCAGCCAAAAGCAATAACCACAGTAGTCACAATGGCTGAATAACAGACTGCTCAATAAAATTGAAAGACGTCATATGTCAATAGCCCGCAATAATAATAAACTAAATATGTAGCTAATAAGTAATTATGCTATAAACTGAGAAGCAACAAAACTATAGGGATTATTTTATTACTTACGCTATACTTGTACAAGGCATATCGTTTGTGGCATATTGTAAGCTTTTAATATAAATAAATGTAATATAAATATTCTAGGATATATTTCACAGTGCCTAGTTCTAGAATGCGGATAAACACATGTACTTGTTTTTGAAGTGAAAACTTCTTTAGCGGCGTTGTGCACTTTTTTTGTAATGGGTAAAAAAGATTAAACTCGCGTTATATATATTTTTTTATACGTGACTTGATCGTAAGACAACAAATATAAAAGCGCTAATATCACACTGTACTTAACAACCTTGGTGGCGCGTTGGCCTAATGAGTGGTACTTTTTGTCATCATATAACTTTTTGTAATATTTATTCTATTTTGTGCCATAAATCTATTGATATAAAATGGAAGTTGAACAAAGTGCATCTTTTAATGAAAAAAGTGACGAAGAAATAGCGAAAGAAAATGAGTGAGTAGGTACTTTATAAATATACTGGCGATGATGGTTCTGGTAATAATGATGGTGAAAAAGTCGTTGAAATTATGGATGGAAGTTGATTTTTCTGAGAGATAAACTTTTTAATGTAAAATAATTGTAATAGTTCTGAAGTGTTACATTTTTAATGTAATATAAATTGTCATGTTTGTGTACGATAGCGCAATAAATGAATATTGTATGTTACCGCATAAATGATAGTACTTTTATACTGATAATTAAAGCAATTCGTGCAAAATTATTCCCTAACCATTCCAAAATATCAAAAATACACAACGTTAATATTCAAGTTTTCACTTCTGCCGGCACTCCCGGAGTGCAACCCGTCGTTTTTTTTTGTAAATACGAACATTATTATTAATCAGGCAGGCAGTTACAAACTGATAGTTGCCTGTATCCTATTTCTAGGTCTTGTTCTTCTGTTTTATTAAAAATGTATGCAGCTTATTTTTGAATTGGTGGACCGTCTGTGATGATATGACGCATCAGGCAATTTATTCCAACTTCTAACCACTTTGTTGCTGAAGAAGTGCTTGTGTGGATTATTACTGGATAGGCTGGTACAGAGTTTAAGGTGGTGACCCCTCAGCCGATCATTTGTATTAAAAACAAGCATTTTCTGGAGGTCCGGCAAGTTATAGTGTCCATGCAAGATCTTGTAAGTCTCTATCAGATAATATATTTACATAGACACCTCCACACCTATAAAAATAGACATAAAAAGATTTGCACTCAGCGGTAATCGAACCAGCAATCTTTGAGGTAGCAATCAAAAACTCTACCACCATGCCACACAGTTCGTCATTTAGAACACATAAAGAAATATGGAGTAAAAATATAACCAAATAGTTTCCATACAAATGAATTTAAATGGCACTTTTTCATATTCCTTAGATCAGTTACTTCTTCTATTCACACCTTCACTCGGCCAGCCAACAATCAGCGGCTAATTATTAGCCTAGTTCACACAAATCTTAACTATCAAAATGAAGCTTTTAGCAGATAAATAAATTTTATTGGGCCCTTAGCGCACAAGTGGAATATGTTCAGATAAGAAAGTTTTATGAGATACCATTTTGGACAATGATTTGATATATGAGGTCCACTTGTCGCTATTAGTAAGTGTAATATGATAGAACTTTCGAATTTAATTTATCCAGTGGCGAAAAAGGAGTAAGTACTGCTGCCGTGCATGAAGTTTTAGGTTTTTTGTGAGAAAATTTTGATAAGCAGCGATAGCACAGTGGCGTACGTAACGGACTGCTGAGACCTGAACCAGTTGCCCCGGGCACACACCTCTGACTTTTCGTAGTTATGTGTGCATTAATAAATGTTATTATCGCTCGCTTAATAATGTACCCGGTAGATGGCAATAGGCTCGCCTCCTATAACATTGGGACCTTAACATAACTGGCGAATCGTGGGTGTGTAATACACTTCTGCCTACCCCTTCGGGGATACAGGCTTGAAATTATGTTACGTAATTCTGATAAGGCGCATAATCCGGTTCACCGTCTGTGCATGGATCATTTCAGTTTGCTCATACTCGTTTTTTTTCATGCGGCAATTCCCACGGATACCACCCCACGTTGCTATGTTTGAAATTAAGTAGTCTGTTGAATTTAATGATCTGGCTTAGACTGAACCCCTAATATGTGGGATTAAAGTTTTTAACGCAATGTGACCAATATATCTTTATTTACGCCTGCGGTAAAATGCGGCCGTGGGATTAAAAAAAAACCCCTTACCACCAGCTATTTCAAATACTTATTTACCACCTGGCATAAAACATATACTAGTGGTGGATTTCACATGTTGCTAATAGTATTTTTTTAAATAACTTGTCTGTATGATGATGATTCACAGTTGCGCATGCGCTGTCCAGTCGCCGTTTTATCAATTAATAGTTATTATGATTAATCTGTACGCCATATGGTCTGGGATAAGAATAAATGTTGTACGGACTGAAGTGGGATGGAACAGAGTAATATGAATTAATTCGATTTTAATAATTTTATCGTAGTTTTTTTTTTATCAAGGATATTAGTAACCGATTTTTTTTCCAGCTAAAGTAAATTGCTTGTTAGGAGTGGGTTCACGTCGGTAGTTTAATGACCAGGATTCAAACCAAGACTTCTCGATCGTAAGGCCGTTTCCTTAACCATTCAGCTACCGACCTAAGAATTATACCTTTTTTTTTTTTTTTTTTTTTTTATCGTGCGGAAATCCCTTCGGATACCCCCCCTAAGACCTAAGAATTATACCTAATACCTAAGTTATTTTGGGAAATCAAAACAGATTTTGACATCTAACAAATGAAGCCCTAAATAAGAAAAATGTCCAAAAGTGCGATAGTAGTGGATTCATTATAGATCTAGTGTGTTTCGGGCACTTTTCTTTTAGGTTGTGCCTGAGGCAGGTGCTTTCCGGGCACGGCTGCTTTGGATGGTACCTATTCAAGGTCGCTAGGAGGGAATCGAGTCCTGCCTGCCACCACTGTCTGCAGTGAGGACTCGGCGCAGCGAACACTTGTGGCCTGCCTGGCCTGGGAGTCGCAGTGCCGGGCCCTCACTGCAGTGACCTCTCGCTAACGGCCATCGTCCGATCCATGACCGCCAGCGGAATTTCTCCGCGGTCGCTTCCTTCTCCGAGGACGTCATCTCGCAGAAGGAAAGCGCGAAGCGGATTAGGGAGGGAAATCCCCTTGCTGATCCAAACCGTCGCCGGCGAGCCGGGCGACGGAGGCGCGAGTATTTGCGCCTCATGCCACCCTAAGTGTGACTGCGGGTGTCCGGGAATGAGGTTAGCCCTGGTGAGGGATGGGTATACCCATCCGATTACCGGATGTGAGAGTCCCACACACGATCACCGGCAACCACCCCGTAGCCGGCGGTGCCGTGCGTAACAGCATTCGCCACGTAAAAAAAAATGGGCAAAGGATAAGTTTTTTCAAAAACCAGGTTTATATTAGGGCCTACGGTTTGTTGATAGCGGGAACGACCTCCAGTAACCCGATGAATACACCATAAACGTTATTCAAAATAGCTTTTTAATTTTTACTTTTTGAGTTTTGCATGAAAAAAAACTTTAATTTTAGTTTATTAAAAACTTGCAAATTTACAAAGATTATTATGTGAACACGAAATAAAACACATTGTATATTAGGAACAGCAGCTTTATTCCATCAAATGGCAAATAAATGTACGTGCACTATCTCATTCATCGACCGCAGTATCAACAACCTGCACACGTCCCCTTTTTGAGTCATACATTGGATTTCTAAATGCAGTAGCACCTACAGCTGTACTGATCACTGAGTCCCTTCTTGTCAAGCTGACCACACTGTCCGACCTAACCTGGAACCTCGACAATACATTAAAATTGCCACCGCGAGAGAAAACAGGATATCTAAAATCACTCACTTTATAATAATACGCGTAGAACCCAAAGAATGTTAAAACCACCGCGAAGAACATTGATATAAAGATTTTCCATCCCAAACCTGCCTTGGATAAAGGACTACCGCTTATCTGCATAACTTTTGACCCCTTAAACCAATGATCCTCCATATTGTAGTGGATAGAATTAACGACTTCCGGACTAGACCCTTCGTAACTGCCGTTATCGACAACAACAAGCTGTATTCGTCCAATAGAAACCTCCGATACGAAACCTATATAGTAAATATATTTATCTCCTGTATATTTTTCGACAAAATCATTAAAGACTGACATATCAAATCCTTTATCAGCTTCAAATACTACAGAACCACCACACATTTCGCAGCAAAACCCTAGTGGCTTGATAGGATCCATACAGTTGGGCTTAGGACAGAACTTCACAGAACAATCAATCTTCATCGGAACAATTTGGCATGGACATCCAAATTTGGTACAGCTCATTGGCGAATTAATTGCCAAGCCTGTCCCAGAAAACTCATTCAAAACGAATTGTTGTCTTTGATCCGATTCTTCCAGTACACGTTGCCTGAACGTTTCAGTAGTGTAACTTTCATTGCCTATATAAAGAGCTTTGATGTGTTGCGTCTCTTTAGGTAAGGTCACAGTGATTTTAGCGTCTTGTGAAAATTCCACCATATCGTTAAAGCATGGAACTCTGTCAGAATCAGGAGTTGCATCAGTAAATCTCGGCGAGCTCCACACGTCAGCCTGATTCCACGCTGCCGATGACTTATCCACATAATAAGCGTTTCCATCTGTACAATTTTTATCTGAAGGATTAGCACCAAGAGTTATTAAATCATCTAATATTAGTTCACCTTCTTCTGGTAAAACAAATCCGCCTACTTCAGTTTCAGCTGCGATTTTGATGGAGCCGACGATTAATTCTGGAAACACGACAGTCTGCTTCGAGCAAGGAAGTTTTCCGTCCTTGTAGTTCTCTGGTAACTTGAAACTAGAGTTTGGAAGCCACTTTACTGTAGATGCAGTGATTGAAACAATAGCAAATAAAGCGATACATTGTAGAAAAAGGATTGACAACATATTGTTATAAGTGTCCGTGAACGAATGACACAAAATTGTTTAGTACGTAATCTGATATTAGTTAAATGATATCTGGCTGTTTATTATCGAGTTCTGTTTGATGTCTGCAGCTGTTGATGGCACGTGCAATCACAGATCAACCATTTTGAGCATAATTTTTCAATTTTAAGTGTATGGTATTCATTTTGAAAATTGAACTCTTCTTGTTTTTAAACGTAGTAGTTATATAGAACACTTTTTTGTTATTATAAACAAATCGTTTCTCTTACTAGTTTTTTGATCGCGTCAAGTGTTAAAAAAAATCTGAGATGAAATACATGATTGCTTCCATATTAAAGTAAGACCTTAAGCTTTGAATAAAAATTAAATGAATAATTTTCTTTTTACTCCATTGTAGTTACTTATTATTGCGTAGTATAGTAACTTATTATGAATAAGCGGCCATAGCCCAGTGACGTACGTAACGGACTGCCGAGACGAGGTTTGGAGTTCGATCCCCAGTCGCCCCGGGCACACACCTCTGACTTTTCGTAGTTATGTGTGTGTTAAAAATGTTAGCGGAGTTATTTAGGAGTAAGCTTATTAAATCTCTGGCAAATAAAGCTTACTACACCATTGACGAGTATCTCAGGGATAATTCTTTTGCATGCGTTTGATTATTGTTTGTTTATTGTTTGTCTGCTTATAGTTTTGCTTCTTATAATCAAATTATAATAATATAATATAATTGTAATCAAATTTGTACACCATATTCCATGGTAGGACATAGCGCACTTGAATGTAACGTAGAATTAGAACTGTACAAACCTATGATCCACAAATAAATTTGAATTGAATTGAATTGCATTGTTAATTATTGCTCGCATAGTAGTGTGCCCGGTAGATGGTAATAGGCTCGCCCCCTATTACATTGGGACCTAAACATAACTGGCGAAAAGTGGGTGTGTAATACACCTCTGCCTACCCATTCAGGGATACAGGCGTGAAGTTATGTTATGTTGTGTTTTCTGTACTTATTATTCAATACTATAAGTAAATCTTAGAATAAAAATAATGAATATCATGAGAATGAGCCAGGAATGCCGACAATAAGTAACACAACATGAATTTACCTTAATTGAAATACTCTTTCTTCCCTTGTAAGATGGGACGAGAGAGCATATTACCGGAAGCGTACTCTGTACAAAGTCACTGAGTATACTTTTTAGTAAAACGCTAGTAGAAGTAAAATGCTACCACCGATCACGTGCTAACTGAGCGTTTAAAACATAAGCATTATGTCTTTTAGATAAAATAGTTGATATTTTAGTGTTTCAGAAAAAAATGTTATAAGGTGAACTTACCGACAACATTAAGACGATAAGTCAGTCAAAACAATAAAACATCGCTAATAAAAAGCAACGAATTAATACGATTAAAATCATAATATTTTCCAAGAAAAAAGGAAACATATAAACAAAAGATTAGCCTTAATCCGAACGTCGAGGATCTCAAGATCTAGGGATTACCGGTGCCTTGAGAGCGTAATAAAAGTCACAGCCAACCATGCACGGTATTACGTGATACTTGGAAACCTTATGATTTATAGCAAGATAACACGCCTAGGTGGTTAAATACAAACCATTAATGACTTTGAGGGGTTGGAAATTTAATAAGACGCTGCTCCGGTGCCAAGGAGCGTAGTTATGCAAATTTTATTGCAGGGAAAGCATCGGAAGGAACATACGCAGAGCTGGAGTTGGCGGGACTGTTGTGACGTTTTGAAGATTGCTATGTTCTAGTCAAATTATAAGAAGAAAACTAAAATCTACAACTATGATAGAGATTAAAAGGAACGAATTTGAAAAGAAAATACAAAATTGTGACAATTATTTTTGCTGCAATATAATAATAATAATAATAGCCTTTTATTCCTAAACATAGGGTTACAAGAGGTCCCTAAGTTCGGTGTGCCTATTGACATAGGCCTCCTCCAATTCCTTCCAATGGATCCGGTCTCTTGCTACTCTCAACCAGAGTGGTCCCGCTGTCTGTTTCAAGTCATCTCCCCATCTCCTGACTTGACGGCCCCTATTCTTTTGCCGTCTCTTGGTTGCCAAAGGGTGACTTGCTTGCTCCATTTGTTAATGGGGTGGCGTAGCAAATGTCCAGCCCATCTCCATTTTTGGATGTCTATCCGGGTAAGAATGTCTGTGACTTTTGTTCTTGTTCTTATGTCTACGTTCCTGACTCTGTCTTTGATTTTTAACCCTAGCATGCTTCATCCATGGCACGTAGGCATTTTGGTAGCCTTTCCCTGTGGGTAAGTGTTGTTGACCAAGTTTCACAGCCATACGTAAGATCTGGTAGATAAAATAATATATTAATATTATATAGAATATTCTACACAACGCTATCTAGACCCAAAGTAAGCATAGAGCTTAACTAGCTTGTGTTATGAGTTCTAGACTGCGGATAAACATACATACATACACATACATACATATTTCTTTTTTGTAAATATAAATAGTTAAAATATTATATATAAATATTATATATGAGAGAGGTAGGACATGACGGTATTCCCGTCCAACTGAGCAGTCCGACTGGGGAAGTACCTCCGCCCTACAGAATACCGCGGCCATAATAACCTCGTGTTGTGTTCCCGGCGGTGAGTAGGGTAGCCAGAGCTCACTGAGAGTTTTTGTGCTGTCAGAGGGAAGAGTCTTCCTTCTGACAGCACAAAAGCTAAAAAAGAAGGGAGAGGCGGGAGTAGCCTTTGGTCTTCCCGGAAGACTAAAGGCTATTCCTGCTTTGCAATTTCTTTTTTTAAGGGTCGGCAGCACGAGTGTGACGCCCCTGGTGTTGCACACGTCCATAGGTCACGGTGACCGCTTCCCATCAGGTGGGCCGTGAGCTTGTCTGCCACCTGAGTGGTATAAAAAAAAAACATACATTAAAATACATATTATATATAGAAACACCCAGACTAAAGTAAATAGACATATTCATGCATACAAATATTTGCACTGAGCCGAGAACGAGCCCGCGACCTCCGATGTCATGTATCCGACGATGGAGGTCGTGTATAATATACGAGTACTTTCCATCTTTTAATATTTCCCTAATCACTGATTAATGAACAAATTAATTATTTTATTACACTTTAGAAGGTGAAACAGAACTTACTGCTGCGATCTTAATATTTAATTCCTACATCTTGCGGACCCAAGACTCTTTCCCGTTATCGGCTTATCTCTTGCTAGCGACTTTGCCCGAAATAAAAGCCTATTGAATACCTTTTAGATATCATCCCTGGTAACAGAAAAATAAATTCTGTTGCTGACATCACTAAACTAATTTTTCTCTAAAATTTTCTTATTTTAGAGAAATTTAGAGGGAATGCTATTCTGTTGTTACGTCGAACTAAATTTGGTGTTCAATATGACAGCACCAAATTTGAATCTGACATCACCAAAATTTAAATATGAAAGTGTTACCGTTATTAAAAAAATAAGAATGAATGATAAAGAGTGAATTATTAAATTCTTTAAAAACTATATTCTGAGGTTTTTAGAATGCCGAAAAATGATTATTAATGCAAATTATAGATGAAACAGTAAACAAACCGTTATTTTTCTTAGTCATAGGTAAGTACAAACGGTTTTATTCAGTTCACTAGCCTGGCAACCCAGTGTAAACCTCTTTGTTATCTACGCAACTAAACTATTTCTGGCTGGAATACGTGCAAGTCAATTTGACGTGACATGACACAATTGACATATCGGATCAGTTAAAAATTTGGCAAGGAAATAATTGCTTGATTTGAAATACATGAACAATTTAATATTTATTTTAGGGAATTACATTGAGCAGCTCGCCACCTGTATCTCTATTGCTGCCCTCTGTACAATCTCCTCAGGAGGTACAGCAGCCACAACTGCCTCAATCTGGTGTCTCGGCAGAAGCTGGCCCCATTCGCCATCGGATTGTGCCAAGACGCCGCATCTTGCCTAGGCCTTCACGACCTCCTGCCTATGAAAACTTAGTGAATGCCCTGCATGAAAGCAATAGCACCTTACAAGAAACTATTCGACATAGTGTTGATGTGATTGTGATTGTTGATTGTGATTTTTGGTGATTATATGTATAAAAAATAACTTTATTTAAAACGAATTATATGTTTTTAATTAAAATTTCTTTCAATTAATTCTGCCCGCATTTGTCTGTGAAAAAGATTAGGACTTTAACATACATAGATACCGCTAGAATAGTTTATTTCAGTTATTTCCATAGTATTATGACCTACGGCATTCTCCTTTGGGGTAATGCCGCAGATTTAAATACAATTTTTGTATTGCAAAAGCGGGCTGTGCGGGCAATTTATAAGTTGGGCCCAAGAGTCTCTGTAGTGTCTCAATATATTTTTGAAAATCTTTTGTATGTTAGAAGAAATATTTCCAATTTTTGAAGGCTTTGTGATATACATAACGTAAATATTAAACATAAAAACAATCTTGTGGTTTGTAATAGTCGACTCCACAAGATTAGTTATTCCTTTCAGGATAACTGTATACGCTTCTACAACAAGCTTCCTAGTGAAATGAAGAATCTACCTCTTCATAAATTTAAAAGACAAAGTAAAAGTAAACTCTGCCAAAAAGGCTATTATAAAATGCAAGACTATTTAGATGACAAGCAAGCTTGGATATGAACTGTATGCTCTCTCTCTATGCTACTCAAATGAAATATTGTAATTTGGTTAAGTAAACATGTTTGTAAATAGACCAAAAAAAACAGCCCTCTGAGTTTTTTGCCGGAGTCTTCTCAGGACAGGGCCGCGTTTCGAACCGGCCAAACATTAGATTAAATTTTTTTGACGTTTTGTACGTGCCGTATTAATGGTCTATACAGAATAAATGATTTTTGACTTTGACTTTGACTGGCCAAAGCCAAAATCACGAAATCGTTATTCATCATTGCGGCGATAGCCCAGTGGCGTACGTAACGGACTGCTGAGACGAGGTCTCGAGTTCGATCCCCAGTCGCCCCGGGCACACACCTCTTACTTTTCGTAGTTATGTGTGCATTAATAAATGTTAATTATCACTCGCTTAATAATGTGCCCGGTAGATGGCAATAGGCTCGCCCTCTATTACATTGGGACCTTAACATAACTGGCGAATCGTGGGTGTGTAATACACCTCTGCCTACCCCTTCGGGGATACAGGCGTGAAGTTATGTTATGTTATTCATCATAAAAATGTTATTTGCCACAAAATTTTAATGAAATTACAATTATCACTATAACTGGTCGGCAGTATTTTAGATGGCGTCTAATTTTAGTGTGACGTTTCTAATTTTAGACGTTTAGGACGTACAACAGAATACCAAATAAGCAAATTTGGACTAAGTTGAGTAACTAAGCTAATTTTGGTTGTGTCAAACTAACAATAGTTTAGTCATACGTTTTCAGAATACAAAAAGTCGTTTGACATCACTAAACTAAATTTTAGTGATTTTTAGTTTGGTTTAGAGAGTTTTTGAACAACAGAATTGCTACCACTATTTGGTATTTTTCGTCGGGACTGTTTTATTCATTTCTTCACCACTATTCAAACTATACCTGATTATCTTTAAAATGTCTCTTTCATACCTCCTGCCATCGACAGCGGGGACGTGGTATCATTTATGTAAAAATAAGCGTCGGTAGCTTAGTGGTTAAGGAGTCGAACTTACGATCGAGAGGTCCCGGGTTCGAATCCTGGCCATTACACTACCGACGTGAACCCACTCCTAACACAAGCAATTTAGCTTAGCTGGAGGGGTTAGGGGGAATATTAGTAATTTCGGTTGCTAATATTCTTTTAAAAAAATTACTAATTTACTAGGAAAGTAATCTTATTAGTCTTTGATCTGGCCGTTCGGACATCTACTGCGGTCTAGAGTCCAACCGTTCACAATATTAACCCGTGAATCCACTCAGATCGTAACAAGCCACCGAAACGCACAATATGGTAGATGGGTAGATAACAGCCGCCTCTAAGTGTTTGGGCTTTACGGTTCCACTTCTATAAAATTGCTACTGGTATTCAGACCGTTTACGAAGGGTTCTGTTTAACGGTAAAACCTTATTGTGAACGTGTACGGGTTTCATATTTAGGTCGTAAAGTTTTTTGAGGCATAACTTTTGATGTGCTCTAAAGCTAGGAAGTTCAAGGTTGTGGTATCTGAAGATTGGCTGCCGTAATTCTGTGTTAAACCAGTAGGACTACCATGAAATGCACATCCGCAATTGCGGACCCGCACGAAATACGAACGAAAGATGTGTCATTTAGGTATCATGAAGTTACTTCGGATTTTTTTCTTTCGGCCACGACCATAAAGTATGTTCGGGATTGAATCAAACATACCAAGGTGGTTTCCGTTTACAATTTATTTCTATTAAAAAACCGGCCAAGTGCGAGTCGGACTCGCCCATGAAGGGTTCCGTAGCAGCAAGTAAAATTTTTATATTTGAGTGGTTTAAATGAAAGCTAAATTGCAGTTTACGATTTAAGACGTATTAAAAAAAAAACTACTCACTAGATCTGGTTCAAACCAATTATCGGTGGAAGTTTACATGGTAATGTACATCACATATTTTTTTTAGTTTTATCGCTCTCTGGGGGACACACATTTTACCACTTTGGAAGTGTCTCTCGCGCAAACTATTCAGTTTAGAAAAAAATTATATTAGAAACCTCAATATCATTTTTGAAGACCTATCCCACACGTATAGGTTAGACGAAAAAAATTTTTTTGAGTTTCAGTTTCAGTGAGTTTCAGTGGGGGAACCCCCAAAATTTATTGTTTTTTTTTTTCTATTTTTGTGAAAATCTTAATGCGGTTCACAGAATACATCTACTTACCAAGTTTCAATAGCATAGTTCTTATAGTTTCGGAGAAAAGTGGCTGTGACATACGGACGGACAGACAGACAGACATGACGAATCTATAAGGGTTCCGTTGTTTGCCATTTGGCAACGGAACCCTAAAAAATGAACCAACGTATTTCAAAATACATACCCTTGCTTTGGATTATGATAACCTTCCGATCTTTGGAAATAAGTCGTATAGTATCGTGTTTTTATTTTATTTATTTATTGGCGGGCTATCATAGTTCCTAATTTTGTGGTTTTTCATGGTAGGGTTTAGGCCGAGTAAACTGTCATGTGTCATCTCCCGACCTGCTTGCGGGATAAGTGCGTTTCATGATACCGATTGCCTGAAATTTCAGTCCGCAATTGCAGTTTAGTTGGCTGTAAATGCATATTTTAGAAAGTTACACATTCTATTTTGGTGTCTTCTTCTTTTTGTTGTCAGTGAATTTAAGTTCGAATCTGGTTTCAAAATATTTGAGCGTATCTTGCTAGGCTACTGACCAGTTTCTGAATCGAGAAATTACAAAACTTTGCGTAGGTAGGCATTGACGAGACCAAACTTAAATATCTCAATTAAGAAACTGGCTATTATACTTATATCTCACACATATACCTACTATTAATTTAAGTTAGCGATAACCGCCAATACAACGGCACGGGAATTAAACTGTGCATTTTCATCAGAAAATTCATCCTTATCGGCTCATATACAGTGTACACTCAGCACATATTATGTATCTGTAACAAAATTTGCATTAGAAGCAGTACTATGTTTAACGAGATCGTTTTAAGTTTATGTGCATTATAAAACATTAACTGCCCCGTTTACCAATTAATGTTTCCCAGTAACTGTTATAAAGATATCGTTACTTACAACGAGTCCTTATGCTGCTCATATTAAACCTCTGTTTGGAGTGAGAAATAAACCCACACTCCACTCTCAACTGAGTTGGGGTTGCCAGATTGCATTCTGACATGGGTTGAATGTCAATTTATCTCCATACATTGATAGGTTAGGCAGAGTTTTGTCTTGCCTTATAGTCACTTTATGAATGTTTTACTATAAAAGGAACGGTATATAGCATCTATCTACAGTAGACGCTCCAGTAAAGGTGTGAAGACTTTGATATTTGTTTAGTGTTGAGTGTACCTTCGATATCTTATGAAAACGTCATCGACGGTCTACTTTCTTCAGACGCAGAGTACGACACACGGAGTTGATTTTAATGTAGTGTGAGCGCCACATAACCGTTGCAACTCCCCTGCGTGTTCGGAGGCTGTATTTCAAACTGTTTCTTTGTATATAGAAAAAAGTTTTATTAAAATATCTGCATCACAAGTACGTATTTTGATTGAGCTGAGTGAGACGAAGTCGAGCGAAAGCTCCTCATACTAGACTTCAGGATTTTCTTTGTCACAGGTCTCCTCCTAAACTACTAATCCAATCAGAACCAAATTTGGCATGATTAAAGAGGTCAATCAGAGGAAGGTTTATGGACATATTTTGAAAAAATTAATGCTACCACAGAGGAATGATCACCGTTGAAACTAGGTCTGCAAGGCGAATCGCTGCTTGCAATGTTGAGCTGAGTGAGACATCGTGAATCAGATTTAGAAAATTTTGAACAGCGATCATTCCTCCGTGGCAAGTCCGATTTTGAAAATTCTTTTTGAAATCACAACTCTGGACATGGTTTCTGAACGTGTAAAGTTTGGTCACAGTGTCTGGAGCGGTTATTATGTAATTCCCACTGGATTTTTTTAACGGTGATCATTCCTCTGTGGTAGCAATAATTTTTTCAAAATATATCCATAAACCTTCCTCTGATTGACCTCTTTAATCATGCCAAATTTGGTTCTGATTGGATTAGTAGTTTAGGAGGAGACCTGTGACAAAGAAAATCCTGAAGTCTGGTATGAGGAGCTTTCGCTCGACTTCGTCTCACTCAGCTCAAAAATTCCAGATGGAATTACATAATAACCGCTCGAGACACTGTGACCAAACTTTACACGCTCAGAGAGCATGTCCAGAGTTGTGACTTTCAAAAAGAATTTTCAAAATCGGACTTGCCACGGAGGAATGATCACTGTTCAAAATTTTCAAAATCTGATTCACTCAGCTCAACATTGCAAGCAGCGATTCGCCTTGCAGACCTAGTTATATAATCTTAGCTTTAACATGCGCGTCCATATCAATAGCCTGTCTACTATACACTAAATATAACCATCAAACTAACATATAAGTGGAAACTTGTAATTGGCTCTCTTCTAGTATCTATCTATTTGTAAACTAACCATCAGCTGTAAGTTTCCTTAAAATATAATAAATAAATAAATAAATATCTATATAATAATTGGATTTGGATTTGGCTCACGAGGTTGTCGACATGTGGAGTGTGGATTTGGCAATTATTATTCCGATAGTTGTATCGTTTCACGGACTGATTGCCAAGAGCCTCGATCAACATCTCAAGAGGTTCGCGTTAGGCAGTTGGGTCAAGGGCTTGATGCAGAAGGTAGTGCCCCTCGATACGGCACGTATTGTGAGGAGATTCCTCTCTCTGGAGCCCTAACCACCGGTTGCTTGGTCCCTGTACTCGATGCCGGTGGGCCACTATTTTTTATATATATATTTGGTCTGGTATTTTATATATACGTTTGGTCGGCATTGGTCACTTGGGGAGGACACCGTGTAGTTTAAGTCGGACCGATTCCGACACGTCCACCCCATCGTCGGCACTAAGGATAGTATACTCAAGAACGGGTTTTTAGCTTTGTCTCCGCCTATACTGTGCCATTTTGTGTTTTTTTTTTTTGCTGAAATCGCCACTGTTCCCCTTGCGCTTGCTAGCGGGGGTGGTTATGCCGGACTCGAACCGACCAAAATCTTACGCCGTGTCGGGTCTTCAATGCCATGGTAGAAAGAGACATTCATTCATATTGACATTCTAAGGCGGAACGAAGTTTACCGGTTCTAGTATAATATTATAAAATTGAAAGTGTTTGAATTTGGATGTTTGTTACTCAACCACGCTCTAAGGGCTGAACGTATTTGGCTGAAATTTGGTACAGGAATAGATTATAGTCTGGAATAACTCAAATAATTTTTATCCCTGGAATAGGTTCCCATGTGAAACGAGAACAGGAACAGAATTCCACGCGGATGAAGCCCCGGGCAACAGCTAGTATCTATATAAAACTAAGTTCAAGTAAGTACGGCGTGGTGTGATTTATATGACAGAGCAACGCCCCACAGCGCTACGCGGGCGGTCTATACTTCGTCACGATTCTAGGACACTGGTGGTAGAAATTTGATGACACAAATTTGTCACAAAATTCGGCCGGGTGGGTACCACCGTGCACGATTGTGAAAAACCCTCCATAGTAATTCAATTTCGGTTTGATTGCGATCAGGGGTCAGCAAGTGCATAGCCGGGCAGGGGACTGTGGTCGCAGCACAGGTGGGACCGGTGGGTGGTTCTGATGAGGCCGTCAAGCTGAGTGCCACCATTGTTAACATGGTACGTGTATGTAATGGTGACCCTCTTTCCTGAGACTTTACCTTCAGCTTACTATCAGGCGAGGTGAAGTCAAATTGACGTGTCCTGAATATAACAAAAAAAAAAAGGGATGCTATATATAATCTTTCTCTAATTGAACATTTTCATGGCTAGTCGTTTATTGTTTCAACTAGTTCTGTGAAAGATTCAGTATTACCTCAATATCGATCTAGAGTACTGAATTTTATATTTCTGTAAATGGATAAAAAAGGGGCTGAGCTTCAAACCACTGGAGCTTAGCCACTTTTTTTTTCGTGCCGAAATCCCTCCGGATACCCATCTGCCATGAGGTGGTTATGTCGGATTCGAAACGACTAAAACCGCACGACGTCCCGGGTCTTCAGACGCCGGGGTGTAAGATTGCCCATGAGGCATTTCCGTCGCATCCGCTGATCCAGGGCCATCTTCGGTTCCGAGATGGCCCCCTCGAATTCGGGAACCAAGGTGTTTCCGTTTTGTCCCCGGAAAGAGGGGTGGCGCGCAGCACGCCGCCGCTCCAGCCTGCTGCTGCTAGGGTCACAGACGGCTCCACCTGTCACTCCCAGGCCTGCGCTCATGGAGGACTGAGGTCGTTTAGCGACCTCCGACGCCTGCGCGCCTCAGTCTTTGCGGATCGGGACCTGCTCTGCCGCGAGCAAGTAATGCTCGAGAAGGAGGCGGCGTCAGCTCACGCGCTCGCGCTCCGCACTATCACTGTGAGCAAGAAGCCGAGTGAGAGTACTCCCACTCAGAGGGCCCGCCTCAGCGCTTCCCACGCCGGGTGGAACTTAACCCATCATTAAATCTTGGCAACGAGCAATCAAACGTAAATGGATGTACTGTAGCGTCCGGGACTTGGACGCCACAATACCTCGTGTTGATAAAAAGATAAACACAAGGGTTAAATAGTAATATGAGTATTTATTAATTCAACAAAGCTTCCTATTCCTGACGACCTCTGTGGCGTAGCGGTAGTGCATTCGACTGCTAAGCCAAAGGTCGCGGGTTCGATTCCCGCTCAGTGCAAATATGTATATTTGCATTGGTCTGGATGTTTCTATGTATAATATGTATTTATTTACAAAAAAAAAGTATTTAAGTATGTTTATCCGCATTCTAGAACCCATATGACAAGCTCTGCTTAGTTTGGGTCTAGATGGCGTTGTGTAATTTGTCGTACAATATTTATTTATTTATTTATTTATTATATCGAGTTTAGGGAGGTTTTTACGCGAATATATTTATATTTAAACGAACTGTAGGGAATCGCGGACTCCGCTCAGGGACTGAGCCTAAATTCAATACACTTATATCTTCTCTTCGGACGGCGGACCAGGGCGGCGCCCCAAGTCGCCCGCTGTCAGCCGAATCGACCGCCATGCAATTGTTTTTTCTTCCCTAAGCTAAATTCAAAAGAATGATATTTATTTTTAAACTCTGACACATGATGGCCAGGTCAATGAACTGTAGTGATCAAACGAGGTCGGAGCACTACAGTACCTATTCGTCATTTTATTTAGATTACTACGGTCATCATCATCAATCTCCTGCCCTCATCCCATATTTATTTGGGGTCAACGCAACATGGTGTGCTTTTTCCATTCATCTCTGCTTGCAGTCATCTCAACATTCACTCCAATCCTAGCCATATCATCTTTCACACAGTCCATTCATCTCCTTTTAGATGTTCCCTTCCCCTTGAAACCATCCACTTCCATACTTAATGCCTTCCTTACAACATGAATTTCATCTCTACGCATTACATGTCCGAACTAATTTTCCGAAGGAATTTTCTTGTAACTTTTCTAGATTACAACAGTTTACTTTTTTGTATCTGGTCTGGCCGAAATATTGACAAAAACAAAATCAAAATTTAAATTTGACAGAAAAATCATCGAATTCTTGTAACTTGTTAAAGTCGATAATAATAAATACACATTCGTTCCGTTTCACGGTGTTTACAAAACTGTGCATACGTACCAAAATGTATTGTATTTGCCAGATACTATCTGCAAAAACTAACTGTTTAATGTTCGACATGTCATTGAAATCTCGTGACAAACGACAGATAGCGGATATGCTTTGTTCTGTGGTAGGGGGCCGCTTATATTGATAGAATGTTGTTTATGAGGAATCATGATAGCACCTTTATAATATTACAAGTGATGTATTCTAAAGAGCCTTTTAGAGTATCCATCGGCAGTAGTCTCTCGCAAACCGTGAGGTCCATGTATGTCCAAAAAAAAGTTGTTCTCATGACTTTAGTTAACCTACTAGGCACTTAGCACAATAGGCAGTTTAGCTAAGAAACGCTTCCTATAAAATGATTTCCATATTAGTAAATGTGTAAAATAAAATAAAAATAAAATAAAGGCTGTAAAATAAATAAAACTAGCACTCATCTCCTAGTAGCAACCCTAGCATATATACCTATATATCAAAACTGTGCGAGCCGAGCGCAGGGTTGCTCCTGAATGCTATAAATCAGGGCTGTGCGATAACTCACTTGAAATCAATTGGTATTTTCGTTTCGTCGCCGAAAAAGTTTTTTGCTAAGACTGTTTGGAATTATGGATTTGGCAGTAATCTCTTAATAGATGGTCGGATGATGAAGGTGTGTTATTGGTTCATAACAGGTTGATAAACGTGTTATTAGTTAAATAAACAGGCAAGTCTTTTTCTGAGTTAAATATTAGGTAGTTACATATGAAATTGCCGTTTTTCTTGAAGAAATTGGAGGAAACCCAACTTTCAGTACTAACATTCTTGCATTTTTTAGGAATGACAAATCCAAATTTTATGATTTTTTGTGTATGAATGAATTACATTAAGCTAACAAACAGCAACTTTTATTACATTTTTGAATAGTGACAGCTGTTAAGTAATACGAAATTTATCATCAAAATGGATAGCATTTAGGACGTGCTGTTTTTGAAGAACGAATTAATTTATCAACCGGCCAATAAAATTAAAATTTAGTACAGAGTTGTAAAATCTTGAACAAACTTGAACAAAATATAAATAATGGAAATAGCTATTAAATTACAGGAATAACGAACTCATGAATTTGTAAGAAAATTTCGGCAATTTCATAGGTAAAGACCTATTATATAAGTCTACTGGTGTCTATAAATATTAGTAATACTCTTATCCCTTGCTCAGAGAGCTTCGATGACATTTCCCAATGGCTAAGTCACTAGACTCACGAGTTAGAGCTTCGACTCAACTAGCAACATGAAACATAGCTAGAGAGGTTAGCCAGATATTTTACAAGTAGTAATTACTATCTTTTCTAAGTAAGTTAGGTAAGTGGAGAAATTTTCCGCCTAAATAAATATTACTTATGTAGTCCTTGCTATTAACCAGTACCTAGAGCCCATACTTCTGTAAAACCACTAATTTGTTCCACTTTCATATGCACTTTGCCCATTCATTCCTGGTAATGAATGCCTTGAAAACAATAAAAGTTGGGATTTTAAATTTCCCGTGTGTGCCTGCGACAGCACAACCCTTTCATAAATCTAGTGGCGTGCTGTCAAACGAGCGCTGTAAAGCGCTGGATTGAGGACGGTAGGGGTAGCCTTTCGCATTTTAATAGCGCACTTTAAAGCGCTGATTGCGATGCACTGACACTGACACTTTTGGTGTGTTTTTGAGTAGATACCTAAGTATATGAGTATAAAGGAACAAAATTACAACTTTTGTTATATTTGGTCATACCATTCAAGAAATAAATGCCGCCATTTTAACAAAAATTATAAAATGGGAGACTTCAGTTAAACGGCCTCGAAAATATGCCTCTTAACACACCGCGTAAAGAACCCAGGATTATGGAAAGAGGGTAGGAAACAAGTGTGTAGGTAGTATTTGCATAATGATTATTTCTACTAGAATAATTTCAGATAATTAATTTATCTAAAGCCTACTTATGTTGAGTAAAGAATTTTTGGAACCTTCATCTTCAAAAGGTATACTTATTCTTACATACATACATAACTTCACGCCTGTATCTCCGGAGGGGTAAGCAAAGGTGTATTACACAGCGACAGTTCGTTATGTACGCCACCAGGCTATCGCCGCATATTTTTAAAGCGTGATAAAAAAATGTATTAGTTCAAAACCTAGACCGTAAAAAGCTCGTAATTCTCTTACGACTCTTTCTGCTTGGAAACGATATTGCTTTTTTATGTTTGAAATTTATACACCGAGACGAGATTCGATCTGGTAGTTTTAATAGTTACTTGATGCTCTTGCAATATTTAAGTCAAATAGCTGTGTTTCGCGGTGTTACCTGTGATTTATTTCACGGGGTTAAAAAGTGTATGTATTGGATCTAGTATATAAGTCCCCAACATCATTCTTCGGCGTCCCTTTTTGGCACTTTTTGGTCTATGAGCTTCCATGCTCCATTCTAATTTCCCTCAAAGCTGTTAAGCCTTTACAGTGTGTAGGAGTAACAGAACTTATACTCACGCTACTCCACTTACACACAACCTTTTATTATTTATTTTTTTAACGTCCGCCCGATAGAAATTGAAATTATCTTTAGGATTTTTTTTTATTGATTTAATGTACGACAATTTTCAGAGCAAACTTAAAGAAATTTGAAAGAAAGCAATAATAGTATAGATACTTATATTGTGGAAGAAATACCTAGTTCAACGAACCAAGTCACTGATTACTTATGTTAGTAGCTAACTAGAAGATTTTTGGGCCAGTTCTACTTAACTAATGGCAATCACACATGCGGCAGATTTTAAGTCTGATGAAGACCTTTTTAAATATCTGCAATGTACCTACAGGTACAGACAAAACTAATTTACCAATTTATAACAGTGTAGATATGTGTTACCTTGATATTGGATCGTTTACAATTTTTGTTTATTAAAAATGTACTATTATAAGCCAACACATAAAAAACGACATTATTTTGTATTGGATTATGATAACCTTTCGACCTTTTGAAATAGGTCGTATAGGTTTTAATTTTTTTGTGCAGGCTGTCAGAATGGCGTATTTTTCGGTTTCAGGTCGTTTTATGGTAGGGTTTAGGCCGAATGAACTGTCATATATGCCATCTTCGGGTCCAATTGCGGAATAAGTATGTTACATGGTACCGATTGCTCGAAAGATCTGTACGCAATTGCCGATGTACGTTTCATTGTAGGCCTGCAGATCTTAACAACAAATTATGGTAAGTATGAATTGCAAGACGTTCCCAATATGAAAAATCGAAATAGGCGTAAGTTGAATATTTGTGAAAAATAACTGCGAACCTCCTTATATTAGGTCGTTACATATGAAATTGCCCATTTTTCTTGAAGAAATTGGAGGAAACCCAATTTTCAGTACTAACATTTCTGCATTTTTTTTAGGAATGACAAATCGAAATTTTATGTTTTTTTTTTTTGTGTATGAATGAGACAACATTAAGCTAACAAACAGCAACTTTTATTACATTTTTGAAAAGTGACAGCTGTTAAGTAATACGAAATTTATCATCAAACTGGATAGAATTTAGGAAGTACTGTTTTTGGAGATCGAATTAATTTATCAACCGGCCAATAAAAACAAAATTTAATACAGAGTTGTAAAATCTTGAAAACATTCTTTCAAACAAAACATAAATAATGGAAATAGCTATTAAATTACAGGAATAACGAAGTCATGAATTTGTAAGAAAATTTCGGCAATTTCATAGGTAAAAGATCTATTATTTGTTTGAGGTCGATTCAAAAAAACAATTGAACTAAACAAAACACCCTTGCCAAGGAAATTCAATTTCCATTGCAATAAGGTTCTGATTCGCTTGTTCAATGAAAGTTTTCAATAGAAACACATCAATTTTCAATCTAGCTTTTGTACTTTGTGGTAACACAAAACTATTCAGTAAGGGGAATGTAATTCGATTACTGTTCGTCTCATTTCTCTTGAGATGTCGTGATTCGGGCATAATTCTGAATGCAAGCTATTGATCGGGGAAGTAAGTGGATTAAGATGTATGGTAACGTCTTTCGCCTTTGTTTATCTTGGTGTGGTGGTACTGTGTTAATGTTTCCTGTTGTTACTCCTTTGTGTGATGCCTGGTAATTTACTTCTTTATGTAGGTCTACCCTGCCGTACCAAACTAAGATGACACACATATATATATTCTGACATATACAGATGTAACTTTTTTTTATTCGTTCGGAAATCCACCCCGATACCCTCCGGCCGGCCAGTGGGGGTGGTTATGTCGGATTCGAACCGACTAAAACCGCACGCCGTCTCGGGTCTTCAGACGCCCCCTCGGTTTTGGGAACCACGATGTCCCCATCTTGCCCCGGAAAGGGGGGCACTTGTCGCCTCACCGCCCCGGCCTGCTTCTGCTGGGGTGACAGACGGCCTCACCTGCCACCCCCAGGCCTGCGCTCATGGAGGACGGAAGTCGTTGAGCGAACTCCGGACATACAAATGTACCTTTTTCTTGTTTTTTTTTTTCGTGCGGAAATCCCTTCGGATGATGTACCTATGATGTAAATCATAACGGGTATCATTTTAATCTGTATTGTATTTATTTAAATGCATAAACACAAATTCACGCCTTTTTACCCGTAGGGGTATGCAGAGGTGTATGTGTCACAGACAAATTGCATGAATATGTATTTTTGCATTGGTCTGGATGTTACTCTGCATTATGTGTATGTATTTACAAACAAATATTTAGGTAAGTGTTTTCATCCGCATTCTAGAACCCATAACACAAGCCAGTTAAGCTTTGCTTACTTTGGGTCTATATAGCGCTATGTAGGATGTCCTAGAATATTTATATTTATGTTTATAAATAGTGATAATTAAAAAATAATTTATACACATTATATATATGAATACTATTTTATTTTTATTTTTAATAAGCGGCGATAGCCCAGTGGCGTACTGCTGAGACGATGTCTCGAGTTCGATCCCCAGTCGCCCCGGGCATACACCTCTGAATTTTCGTAGTTATGTGTGCATTAATAAATGTTAATTATCGCTCGCTTAATAATGTGCCCGGTAGATGGCAATAGGCTCGCCCCCTATTACATTGGGACCTTAACATAACTGGCGAATCGTGGGTGTGTAATACACCTCTGCCTAACCTTTCGGGGATACAGGCGTGAAGTTATGTTATGTTATGTTAAGCTATTTTTTTTAAGCAGTAGTAGTAGGCTTTTCCCCTATTCTAGTGGACTTTATAGTCGTGCTCTTTTTTCACAGTTTTGAAACCAGACATTAAATTGTAAACGGGCGATTTCTTTAACCTTCCTAAGAAGCTTATTGTGATCAATATAAATAGATAGGTTGAAAGTTTTAATGCAAACTGTTATTTGTTCGATATTTTTATGTTCCAATCGCTTCAAAAACTCAAAAAGTTCAGCATTGATTGAGCTGAAATTTTGACACGATATACAACCCACTTTAAAGATAGATGGCGCTGCAATCGGTTTACAGGATATTTTTGTTGAGTTTATTCCTAGGTGAAGCCGGACGCGGGCCGCTTGTGATTTATATTTTTTCCTTAAATATTACTCACTTAATTCGTTAACGTTTCAATTGGCTTTCACAATACACATCATGGCAACAAGAAAACTTATATTAGCTCATTGTCAGTGTTAGGTTAATCTCTGATCTGATATCATTTATCAATTTGTCAAACAACTATAATTGTTATTTATTTATTATTACCTCTTCTACACCTATCTTTACAGGTACCCCCTAATACGACAGAGTAGGTAATCTAATTATGTATTATAAACAAAATAAATAAATAAATATTGTAGGACAAATTACACAACGCTATCTAGACCCAAACTACGCAGAGCTTGTCATATGGGTTCTAGAATGCGGATAAACATACTGAAATACTTTTTTGTGTAAATAAATACATATTATACATAGAAACACCCAAACCAATGCAAATGTACATATTTGCACAGAGCGGGAATCGAACCAGCGACCTCTGGCTTAGCAGTCGAATGCACTACCGCTACGCCACAGAGGTATTCAATATATATCTGTAACATATAACTATCCTTATCTGTAACATATAATTGACAATACTTTTTTTTTTTTTTTTTAATCTTTATTTTTTTATAGAGAGCTTGGTACACAAATGAAAGCGACCATGTCGCCCTCGTAAAACAACTTACCCACTAAACTACACGTTATAATCTAAAGTCTAGCCCTTAATCCAAACTTAACTAATTTGTACAGCTCTTTGGCACTCCTGGATTCCGGTTGGCTCAAAATAGTATTGCACCAGCCTACGTCAATATGGCAATCAGTGATGTTGTTGACGATGGTACTTCGCATTGCTTCGTTCCGGACACACTCCACTAAAACATGATAAACAAATTGACAATACTGTGTCAGTAAACGTACTCAGAGAGCAACAAAACAGGTCAACATTTTGCGTGTAGTTCTCTCCCTCCTAACTGAATCTCATTTCCCGTTGAGTCCTCAGTCCTTAAAATCTCTCATAGATTATGAATCACGAGAACTTATGTCCTGCGTATCAAATTCGCATGCCGTCAAATTAGGTAGTTACCTTATGTGTATTTTTGTACATACATTAGAAGCCCATTGTGCTCCGTTTAATAAGGCAAGTGCGCTTTCCATTCGCCTTATACGGAGCCGTCGCACAAACGAGGTTAATTCACACGATCTCCACGTTAATGGACGATAGAACTCTTGGACATGGTATTTATTGTATATTGTAGGAAACTGTACAACCAATATACTGTCATAAATATGGTCGCACAAATAATCTCTAGAAAGTTAAAAGACGTAATAAAACCACATGGTTAAAATATGCATAGTATTTATTAGAAATATTTAACAAACGGTGTTCGGGGATTTAATTAAATATAGGCAAATATGAGAAAAAAGAGAGATATACCAGTAATATTAATTATTGCTCGAATGAATCACGATGGCAACTTTGTACTACAACAGGGAATAGGTGGTCTAGTTAAGACGGAGCAAAAAATGACCAAAAAATTTAAATATAAAATTATTTTTAACGCATTCTATCGCTATTTATTCGATTTTATTTTATTATTTACACTGAGCCCGACACTTCGGTTCCTTTTCAGCAAGCTTAGGCACGATCGGGGGTCTGTTAAAAATATTTTTATTTCAATGTGTCATATTCGCGTAAACTTCCGACAATACGAATAAAGAGAAGTATTTATTTATTTATTTTTCAATGTCAAACATTCATAAAAGAGTAGCATTATGTTCATTTAATACAATATATAAAAAAATATAAATAAAAATACGGTACACAATAATTATATTTCTCATTTTACCAGTATGTTAAGACCACCTCTATTATATTCCTAGCACTTCGTTCCATACTCAACATACTCGTTAAACTAGCAAGTCCAATGACGTTACTTTTTTGTTTGTAAAATCAATGTCGGTACTGTATGTGAACTTTCGCTACATTTACAGGTAGTGCCTTATACCGGCGGACTAGACCGCCGATATTACATGTAAACAAGGCACGGGTGATAACTATATTGAACTAGCTGTCGCCCGCGGCTCCACTCGCGTGGAATTCTGATCCCGTTCCCGCTTACCATGGGAACCTATTCCAGGTATAAAAAAGTAGCCTTTTTGTTATTCCAGACTATAATATATACCTGTACCAAATTGCAGCCAGTTCCGTTCAGCCGTTTTTGCGTGAAAGAGCAACAAACATACAAACATACATACATACATACTCACAAACTTTCGCGTTAGTAGGATAGTAGGCGTCACAAATTTAATATTGGTACAGTTTACTAGAAAGACTATCCGAGTGCCATGATCAATATTGTCTTGCGTCACTACTGTTGATCCTGGTGGAAAAAAGTCACAGGAAAGAGGGATGGAAACTAATCCTAAAGATACAACGACCTCTGTGGCGTAGCGGTAGTGCATTCGACTGCTAAGCCAAAGGTCGCGGGTTCGATTCCCGCTCAGTGCAAATATGTATATTTGCATTGGTCTGGGTGTTTCTATGTATAATATGTATTTATTTACAAAAAAAAAGTATTTAAGTATGTTTATCCGCATTCTCGAACCCATATGACAAGCTCTGCTTAGTTTGGGTCTAGATGCCGTTGTGTACTTTCTCGTACAATATTTATTTATATTTATATTTATTTATAATAGTTTCAAAACAGTTCTAGCAGCATATTTTAATACGTATTTTAAGGGATAGCGGGACCCATAACTTGAAATTGACTGTTCATCTCGAAGCGAGACGGAGGTTACCTACCTTAAATCTGCGACACTTGCTTAATGAGCACCATCTTTAAATACTTAAAACAAATCTATGAAAAAATTAAATAAAACTATTTTTAACGGATTCTATTGCGATTTATTTTGATGTTGTTTTATATTTATACCAAATACAACAAGACTTCATGACACTGTGAGCTCATTCTGCGTCAAAAACACCAACAATTCAACATAGTTCGGGTACTTTGAGATAACTTACACTTCAAACTACAAGACAACAAACATCGCTTTAGTCTCCCCGTGACCATGGCTGCTGAAAAGCAACCGAAAAGTCGGGGTCAATGTAAAATATAAAATAGCATCAAAATAAATCACGATAGATTCCGTTAAAAATAGTTTTATTTGAATGTCTGACATTCGCGTAAACTTCCGACAAATCTATGAAAATATTAACGAAAAATCTTATACTAATACTCAGTCGCCGTCATGGTGTTCCTCTCTGTACCACGCTATGGACCCGGCGACCGCACGGTGAATCCATGGAGTGCTGAGAATCGGATCTCCAACTTTTTTTTTTAACCATACCAATAACTATCCATAAATTTCAAATTCATGTCCATCCAAAGGTTTCTTGTAAGAAATTGCTTTTAGCGATAAGGCCGCCATTTGTACATATGATGACTGTGTATTCCATGTATGCATACTCTGATTGGTGTACAATAAAGTTTATTACTATTCTATTCTATACTAACAATAGATTAAGATCCAGTGTCACTATTTACTAACAAATAATTACAAAGTCTGAAAGCGTCTTTGGTTTCAAAGTTGCATTTCAAACAAATGATACTCCTCCGAGACCGTTTGACCGATCTCGACCAAATTTGCCACGGTGATCAAGTAGACATTACTGAGTGTCGTCGAATGTCCAGATCGGTCTTACCATCGAGGAATAATCACCGAAAAACCAAATCAATGGAAAAAGTCGACCGGTCACGTTGACCTATTGTTGGATAGACAAATCTCGCTACGCTTAAGTTTGGGTTGATTGCCAAGCTGGCAACCGTCCCAGTTATTATTTTTATTATAAGGCGACGTGACAGTTGGTGACAGCCTAAGATTTACAATTAAGTATGAGGGTGAACCTACGCAAATAAAGTTCGGTGTGATGATAAAAAATGGCCATGGGCAACATCTTCAGCGATCCTTCAAAACACAAGTCACTTTAGTTCTGACGAAAATTGGTGTTTGTCAACGATTCTCTGAGCTCCCTTTTTATCAAGTCTTTGTTAGGTATAACATTGCCCATGGCATCTAACAAGACAAAAACTTATCTCCCCCCTAAGTAATATTTTTTTGTACTACCGACCACCCCGCTCTTTGAGCGTTTGTAACAACAGAGGTATGGTCACCTGCACGAAAAGGCCATAGCAACAGAAGAAAATGTAAGATACTCTCACGAATCATACGAAATGTAGCGAATTGCTACTTAAAACTTACGTGAGGTGGTATTTTCCAGTTGTAGTGATCCACTTATGCCAATACACTTAATTTTTTCTTTTTTTTTTCTTAAAAAAGAATACTAGTAAGCGAAATTACTAATATTCCCCCTAACCCCTCCAGCTAAGCTAAATTGCTTGTGATAGGAGTGGGTTCACGTCGGTAGTGTAATGGCCAGGATTCGAACCCGGGACCTCTCGATCGTAAGGTCGACTCCTTAACCACTAAGCTACCGACGCTTTAATTATACTACCAACATGAACCTACTCCTAACACGAACAATTTACTAGGACGGTTACCAGCTTCGCAATCAAGCCAAACTTAAGCGTAGCGAGATTTGTCTATCCAACAATAGGTCAACGTGACCGGTCGACTTTTTCCATTGATTTGGTTTTTCGGTGATTATTCCTCGATGGTAAGATCGATCTGGACATTCGACACTACGACACTCAGTAATGTCTACTTGATCACCGTGGCAAATTTGGTCGAGATCGGTCAAACGGTCTCGGAGGAGTATCATTTGTTTGAAATGCAACTTTGAAACCAAAGACGCTGCGCTCGCCTTCGGCTCGCTACGCTTAATTATTATTTATTAATTCTAATATTATTTTCATTCAAAAAGTAGCAGGCAGTATAGTGTGCGGGTCGCCGTACCTTTCTTTTATTTTTTTTTTCGTGCGGAAATCCCTTCGGATACCGCCCCCGCTGGAGAGCGGGGGGTCTCCAGCGGGGGCGGTTATGTCGGGCTTGCACCGACTAAAACCGCACGCCGTCTCGGGTTTTTAAGACGCCGGGGTGTAAGGTTACCCATAGAGCATATCCCTCGCACTCCGACTGACCCCGGGCCATCTCCGGTTTCGAGATGGCCCCCTTACTTGCTCTCCACTGTGCCCTCTGCTAATCAGAGGGACACGTGGAAAGCTTCCGAACAGCCCTCAACAGGGCCGTCCTCGCCTCGGTCGGAGTTGGCCGTAGGCGGCAGCGTCTCTCCCACCCTAGGATAGAGGCGCTGCCGTCTCCGTTGCCCAGGGTGCACCGCGTGGAGGTCCCCATCCAAGCACCCCCGGGTCGCCGTACCTTATACGTAACTGCACGCTTGTATTTTTGACATTATTACACCGGTTATAGAACTGAACACTTGTATATAATTTATCTATGTCACTCTAGTAAGTGGCAAACTTGCCAGGGAAGCATACAGTATGTATTGTAATATATGCCGAAAGGCTAAACTATTTCCAAATAACAAAATCTAGAACAATATAATCCACACATTTTTGCCACTCACAGAGCAACTCGAAACCTTTCTTCCATACAATACGAAAATCCTACCGTTTAAACTAAGCCCCAGTGCGACAGATGTTCGAGCACTCTCCACTAGAGTACCCTCGCGCGGTCGTCTCGACAATGCGTGCTGATTATACCGTGCGTGTGAATGCGCCTTTATCATTCTGAAGAGGTCTTAACAGTTTTGCTATTTCTGTTAGCTATTGACAGCGGGGGGGTTATGAAGATATGCTTTTATTTTGGATAAATTGTTTTTTAATATGAAAAAAATTGTATTCAGACTACTGGTACTGGTAATATGTGATAACACAGCAGCTCAGTTTCAGAGTAATTTATAAATTGCTAATGATTCACTGATTAAATTCAAATTTTGATATGAGAATTTCATATCTCTATTATACCAGAAATAGGTACCTATGAGTAGCTGGTATTTTTTTATATAAAGGACACGTCAATTTGACTTCACCTCCCCTAATGGTAAGCTGAAGGTAAAGTCCCAGGAAAGAGGGTCACCATTACATACACGTACCATGTTAATAATGGTGGCACTCAGCTTGACGGCCTCATCAGAAGAGGATTGTCGTCGCAGCACCGTGTGACACCCACCGGTCCCACTAGTGCTGCGACCACAATCCCCCTGCCCTTATTATTATATGGTGTTGGTATTCCATGCGGGCGGAGCTGAGCGCATAAACTAGTAAGTAAATAACGAAAAGTCAGTTTAGGCAAAGAGATGAAAATATCGAAAGTAATATTTCTTTTTAGTTATTTAAATCCCAAAATGATTAATTTGCATACGTTTTTAGGGTTCCGTAGCCAAATGGCAAAAAACGGAACCCTTATAGATTCGTCATGTCTGTTACCGTCCGTATGTCACAGCCACTTTTTTCCGAAACTATAAGAACTATGCTATCGAAACTTGGTAAGTAGATGTAGTCTTCTTGTCAATCTGCCCTAACTTTAAGCTACACATGCCTCCCCACTCATCACCAACACAATCGAACACACAAAAATAGAAAAAAAAAACAATAAATTTTGGGGGTCCCCATACTTCGAACTGAAACTCAAAATTTTTTTTTCATCAATCCCATCTATGTAGAGTATCTATGGATAGGTCTTCAAGAACGATATTGAGGTTTCTAATATCATTTTTTTCTAAACTGAATAGTTTGCGCGAGAGACACTTCCAAAGTAGTAAAATATGTGTCCCCCGAGTGTGGAACCTAAGATAGAAACACGCTTGTACGATACGACTAACTTCGAATAAAGAAAGCACAGCTAATAGAAATCTATTTCTAGACAGCACTTTTCGCCGAAAATTTTGTTGATAGAAAACATTGTTTGTAGACATCTCGGTACATAGGAAGCATTGTACACAGAGATCTCTCTTCATAGATAGCACTTCTTGCCGGTGTATGTATGTAGTCGTATCGTACAAGCGTGTTTCTATCTTAGGTTCCACACCGGTCCCCCCCTCCCTCCCTGTAACTTCTAAAATAACAGAATGATAAAACTAAAAAAAATATGTGATGTACATTACTATGTAAACTTCCACCGAAAATTGGTTTGAACGAGATCTAGTAAGTAGTTTTTTAAATGCGTCATAAATCGTAAACCGCAATTTACCTTTCATTCAATCAACTCAAATATAAAAATAAAAATAAAAACATTATTATGTTACTTGCTGCTATGAAACCCTTCATGGGTGAGTCCGACTTGCAGTTGGCCGGTTTTATTAATTATTTATAGAGAGCAAATAATCATGTCAACGTTTAAGCTGTATTTAACATGTGTGAACGAGGCATAAACTGAACAATAAGCTAAAAGCATTATTTAAAACGATACTACATCCCTATAATTACACATACCACCATATTAGCACTTGATTACACAACATAAACGCTGCCATTAGTTCGGTTGTCACAGCAATAACCCTTGCTGCAGATAAGTACGTGTTCTCATTAGGCGAACACTTCGCGTTTTAATGTTTGCCGACTCGATTAAAGCTTTATGGTTGAAGTTTGAGTTACATTTGCATTACGACTTTTGTGATACTCAGTAAAGTGGTTAATGTGTCAGCTGCAAGAGATTGTTGTAGATAATATAGGTATGGTATAAGAGAGTTTGTTGACACGCAGACTACTTTTTTTTTTCGTGCGGAAATCCCTTTGGATAATCCCCCGCCGGCCAGCGGGAGCGGTTATCTCGGGCTTGAACCGACTAAAACCGCACGCCGTCTCGGGTCTACAGACGCCGGGGTGTAAGGTTGCCCATAGAGCATATCCCTCGCACCCCGACTGACCCTGACTACCTGTTAAAAGCGAACCCTGAAATCGTCACATTTAAAAAAACTACCCTCACAGTAAGTAGAATAATTTATTTAAACTTTATGCACAATAATAAAATTATACAAAGGCGGACTTAATGCCAGAGGCATTTTTTACCAGTCAATCTTTGGGTGATGCAGAGATAAGTCCCAGTAGGCGCTCGAAGGATTTCAATAAACGAATTGAAATTGTACTGAGATTTTTTTTAATGTAAAGAAGGAACTTAAAGAAAGGGACTTTCAGTTTTTTTTATTTATGTTATATTCGATACATATATTTAAAATTTATCCTGTAAACCTAGATTAGGTTTGAATAGGATAAATAGTTTTCATTTTAAAATATTACAATATACTTACATGCTACAAAATCTACTATTTGTGAATATCAAAAGTTACAGAACAAAAAAGTTTGTGGCTACTGACTAAAACACACTCAAATTTCAATCACACTACTTACCGGTCGACATAAGGTCACCAATTGTGAAAAAAATATTGAGATTTCAAGTCTATTGAGTACCAAAACTCTTAGTTAGGTCTTCCCAAAACGAAATACTGCAGTAGTAGATTCAAATTCAATGTAGCCTCCGCCGGACCTCAAGAAGAGAAGAAGAACTAAGAAGTACTGACTTGACGTCGCGTCGTGAAAGATTTTTCTATTAACTTTTGTATCTATTGCACCGTACTAGCTGTAAGTTTTCCAAAAATTGTAAAAAAAAGTCTCTCTGCTAGGGATGCCAAAGACCGGCCACATTGATGGAGAATAAACCGGAGAGCTAACCCCGGCTCCGAGGTGATCTCGACGCTATGATGGTGACAGAATTTCAACGTGACCTCGTCGTGTCCTCAGTGACGTGGTAATAAAATAGTAAGGGTAATGAGTGACGACCTGTAAGCATAAAATTCAACTGATTTTAGAAGAAAGCAGTATTTTGCTACAAATAGTTTGCCAAATATACACACAGCGACATAGTCTTGTTGTCAGAATGTAACTTTAACCCTTGTAACAATTATGAACTGCGTACCATTTTTGATGCAAGAAACACTTCAGTAAGGCATTCCACCCATGGTAACGCATTCCGCGTTTGGAATCGCGTGCCACTTATGGAACGCTTATTAAATTATACACGATAAGTATGTGTGTTATGAAAGCCGTTACTACGTTTTACATGTGTTTGAATAACGTAGTTTTGTGATGTTAAGTTCTCATTACGCGTTTAAATTGGTTCGTTTTAACTTTGTTATATGTGCGAGTACATCTAATTCAAAACCTTATGCATGTTACAACCTAATAAATAGTTACTAACTATACTTTTTTTTTTGTTTTTTTTTTTTGACAGCCTCCGTGGCGTGGCGGTATTGAACGCGGCCGCTACGCAGGAGGCGCGGGTTCGATCCCCGCTCCGTGCAAATATTTGTATGCATGATTTAAGAGTATTTGCATTGGTCTGGTCGTGCCTCGGAGAGCACGTTGAGATGTCGGTCCCGGTTGCCATACGAATATGTATGACAGTCGTTATAGGGGAAATGGGTGAAACGGCCCCACATAGAAGGGCTGATCACCCGTCTGGTCTTACTTATACTTTTTGTTACTGTATTTAGTACAAATATGGCACGATATACGAGATATGATAAATAAATAATATTCTACGTCACATAGCGCTATCTAGACCTTAAGGAAGCATAGTTTAATGTCATCTGATATGGGTTCTAGAATGTGAAGAGACATAATTAGATACATTTTCTTTTATAAATACATAGATAGAAACACTGAGACTAAGGTTATACATACTCAATAATCATGCATACAAATATTTACACAGAGCGGCAATCGAACCCCTGACCTCGAACCTAGCAGTTGACTTTTTCTATTTCTTATTATTAATCTTTGGTGTTTTTTAAATATCTGCTAATTTACACCACTTTGATATAAAAAGCGGCCAAGTACGAGTCGGACTCGCCCATTAAGGGTTCCGTAGCAGGAAGTAACATAATAATGTTTTTTTTTAAATTTTTATATTTGAGTTGATTGCAAATTGCAGTTTACGATTTATGACGTATTAAAAAAAAACTACTTACTAGATCTCATTCAAACCAATTATCGTTGGAAGTTTACATGGTAAAGTACATCATATTTTTTTTTTATATTATCATTCTCTTATTTTAGAAGTTACAGGGGGGGGGGGGGGACACTCATTTTATCACTTTGGAAGTGTCTCTCGCGCAAACTATTCAGTTTAGAAAAAAATGATATTAGAAACCTCAATATCATTTTTGAAGACCTATCCATAGATACCACACATGTATGGGTTTGATGAAAAAAAAATTTTTGAGTTTCAGTTCTAAGTATGGGGACCCCCAAAATTTATTGTATTTTTTTTTCTATATTTGTATGAAAATCTTAATGCGGTTCACAGAATACATCTACTTACCAACTTTCAACAGCATAGATCTTATAGTTTAGGAAAAAACTGGCTGTGACATACGGACGGACAGATAGACAGATATGACGAATCTACAAGGGTTACGTTTTTTGCCATTTGGCAACGGAACCCTAAAAATTGTAGAGAAAACAACATTTCGTTGCTTCCTATTAAACCAACCAGTTACTCTAGAAACCGCTTAAACAAAAAGCACTAACCTCCCAATATCTATAGCCACAATCCATTGCACTCCCTTATTTATGCCTGCCAGAGGTTGTGCCCGTCAGAATAAATCCTGCAAAGGCAAGTTTAGAGGTAATAAACACATGCTTCTAACAATAAAAATAAATTAGCTACCGTAAGTGCCTGCACTAATGAAATGCGGGCTGTGAAAAACTGAAGTTTGGCAATGGAGTAAAAATGTGGTTCGCATTTAAGCCTTAGAGCCTATGCACACGAGACTTGCCGCACTGCTATCGACACGCGTGAAGTATAAAAACGCACGCAGGTACAATCGTCCTCAAAAGTTGCTGGACATTAGAAATTAACAAACGATCTTTAAGTATTTTTGTAATCTTCAAAGAGCAAGTTTAGTTTTAGTTTTGTTCATTATTTCATGAAAGGTTTTTGAGGTAAGGTGATTTTTAATTCAGAATATGTTAGACATGTTATTTAGGAAATATAAAACCAATTTAATTGCCAATAAGTTTTTTGCAATTTAAAGCCGATAGCTTATCATACCCTTCATTATTTATCACGTGCGTGCGAGACGTCACGCGAGGGGGTACCATGTGTAGTGCTCAATTTGTTTGCTGAGATGGTGACTATTTTTGGCATCGCACAATGTACATAAGGCTAGAATATAAGTTTAGGTAATAAGTTATTGTTACTGTTGCGTGTACCGCAAATAAAATATTTTTCTTTCTTCCTACTTATGAGGGCTACTGTACTAATAAATACTACGGGATATTCAGTACGTGTAATTTAGATAGGAAAATCATAACACTAGTGTTGCTTTAAGTAGATTTTTTACGGATTTTCTTTAGAAAAGCCCTATTGCTAAGGAGTTGTCGTCGACGTCGTCGTCGTTGCCAATTTTATGTCACGGTTTTGGGTATGAAGGAGATGAGCTATCGAGTTGCTGTTTTCGGTAATAGATTCGTGCTGGGGTGAACCATTGCAAGATAAAAAAAACGCAAAAAGTTGCAAAAAAAATAATCGCAAAATCGAAAATCCCTTGTATTCGGCTGAGCTCGTCTCAGGAATTCAACTTGTTTTAATCTTTAGAGGCAACAGGAGGATCCTTCAATTAAATAATGTGCGTCAACGGTGCGTGGTAAAACCTCGTGTGTATAGTCCCTAACAAACTCTTTGTGCATATTTTTGTACTTTAATATAGTAACCTCATCTTCTTATCATAGTATGATAGTCGGGCCAGCTTGTATGCATGTGAAAATGGTACAATGGCAGTGTCATTTACAATATTGTCTCAGCATTTTCGCGTTTCTTACGTAGCGTAGTATAAAGCTGCATATAAAAGTGTGGAATATTTCTAGCTTACATTTTTAAAAAGGGGTTACTACACAGTACACTATATTCAGAATATTAAAAATCTTATATTAATAAATAATAAATAAATAAAATTTACATTCTCTCTCATTAAGCATACAATATAGATATATTCTAACTTATACAAGCATTGTTACACTTGTGAGAGAGCTGGAGTCCGTAGTAGGTATGACACCTGTATGACAGATTTCCATGATATTGAATGGTGGTAAAGCTCCGTACAAAAACAGGTTTAACTGGACAACTATTGTTGTCACACTTAATAAAGGCTTTAAGTTACAGTATGGTAACCCAGCAATATTTTCGAGGTCCAAGGCAACCTCACCTGCAAGATGGTACACTTTTTTTTATCGTGCGGAAATCCCTGCTGATTGATGACGATGCGCTGGCGCAGGCTTTCCTCTCGGGGTTGGAGTCCTCAGACGGCGATAAGGTAAACCAATCAGAAGCACGGAGCGTAAGGTAAAAAACTAAAGATTTTTGGAAACAAAAGGGATTGGCGCTTGGATGATGACTGCATATCTAGTCAAGTCAGAAAAGACATTTGAATAAGGAATAATTCGCATAGAGCTGAAAATTGGCAGAGACGTTAAATACATCATTATAAATAAAATGTCTAAAATCCCCATCGATCCTACTTCTGCAAAAAAAAAATATTCAAGGTCAAACGTACAAATTAAAGGTTTTTCCATTTTTCTCGAAAACGGTAAGTTTTATCGTGAAAATAGGTCAGACAAAGTTATAGATCATACAATTCTCTACAAAAATGTTCCGTCTTTTTTTCTCTTACGACTCACCATTCCTGATATATCGCGGTTTTAATAATTATAAATTCATTAGTTTATTTTACAATACTCATTCAATTTATACAACATTTATTGTGTAAGTAACACAAACCAATAGATTCTTATTTTCATTTATATTGAACGTCCGATGACCTGTAACGGCTGCGTTTTAGTGCATATTACTCGTATGTAAAATATTAATTTTCTAAAGATTAAAACCGCGATATCTCAAGAATGGTGAGTCGTAAGAGAAAAGGTGACTGGACCATTTTTGTAGATAATTGTATGATCTACAACTTTGTCTGACCTATTTTCTCGATAAAACTTACCGTTTTCGAGAAAAATGAAAAATCCCTTAATTTTGTACGTTTGACCTTGAATTTTTTTTTTGCAGAAGTAGGATCGATGGGGATTTTTGACATTTTATTTATAACGATGTATTTAACGTCTCTGCCAATTTTGAGCTCTATGCGAATTATTCCTTAGTTATGAGTTATTTTTGTCTATTTTGACTGGACTAATCATGATGTTTGTGAAAATACTAGAAACCTTGCTTTCCTTTCTTTCGAATTCTCCCGTTTTCCTTCTCCCTTTGTATAAGACAACGCACCCCGCACCCCGCACCCAGCACCCCGCACCCCGCACCCAGCACCCCGCACCCCGCACCCCACACTCCGCACCTATAGCTTCCATCATCCTCGCGTTCCGCCCGCTCCTCCGCCCGCTCGCGCGTTATTCACGCTTCCGCGCTTGCGTCCAATTTTTTTTTTATTGTTCTGTTTTCTTTTATGACAGTGACTACCGTCTGATCTTTCAATGTCGAGAGGAAAGCCTGCGCCGGAGTCTCGACCGTTGTTTAGCAGGTAAACCGCTAGCAGATGAGGTTAACTTGGGCTACGAAGGTGTCGGTAAGGCCGCCGCAGACTCATCTACGCCCGGGACTACCGACCTCCATGAACGGGGCCCGAGTACGGCAGTTGGCCGACTCGCCGTCCTTACAGAAGCAGGCCGTGGCGGAGGCGTGTCGTGTGTCCTACACACGCCTGCCAACTCACCGACGCGGGATAAAACCCGACCCCACCAGGCGAGGCCGCGGTGGCAGTCAAAGTCCGCCGGTTACCCTGGGGTTATCCTTTCGAGGGCTTACCCGGGGTGCCCGGCAATGGACACTTGGGCATGACACCTTGCGGTTTTAGTCGATGCACGACATAACCGCCCCCGCTGGCCGGCGGGGAGGTATCCGAAGGGATTTCCGCACGTAATAAAAAAAAGAGAAACGGACTGCTGAGAAGAGGTCTCGAGTTCGATCCCCAGTCGCCCCGGGCATACACTTCTGACTTTTCGTGATTATGTGTGTATTAAAAATGTTGATTATCGCTCGCTGAATAATGTGCCCGGTAGATGGCAATAGGCTCGCCCCCTATTACATTTGGACTTAAACATAACTGGCGAATCGTGGGTGTGTAATACACCTCTGCCTATCCCTTCGGGGATACAGGCGTGAAGTTATGTTATGTTAAATATTTTTGATGTTTTCAACGTGACTACACAATATTCATCTCGTAAAGAGAAAGTATGTATTCTATTAAGAAAAAACAAAATTCGAAATGTAAGCATTCATTAGTATGTGACCATGAATCAATGGCTGGATTGGATACCAAATAAGGATTATCCGATACCGATGTTCGGGTGTCGCAGTTGATAAATGAACTCAGGATAGTGGTGAAGTGGAAAATGTTAATGTAGCTTTGTGTTGTTTGAAGATTTATTGAGTTTTATGTGAGATAAATCGTAAGCACCTTTATTTCATTAACATTTAACTTCTATATATCTTAAAATTGATCGATCTGTATGAAATGGGATACGTATCAGCGTAAGTGAGAATATATTACATACTTAATTATATAATCAATAGGTTCTTAAGCCATAGTTTGGGTTTTAGGTAGCCTTTTCATCCAGATACTGCGATGGGACTTTTAAAAGGCCCAATTAATGAAATTAAATGTCGATTGAAAAAGAAAAATTTAAGAATGTGGTAACCCAGGTGGGGAACCTAGGTGAAACACGGGTCCACTCTCAAAATAATCCCTATTTCGACGAGTAAGCGAGCTCCCTATTTCTACTAGTTGGTAGAGTTTTCTAAAAAAGCACCAAAAGCACTAACAGCGCTCTCCTTGAACCTTAAGTGTGATAAGAGTCTTATATACACGCAGTATGCAAAAGTACACTTTTTATTGCTAAATAATAATAAAATAATTATTTTGACATTTGTATGACAGATCTCCATGATATTGAATGGTGGTAAAGCTCAGTATAAAAATAGGTTTAACTGGAGAACTATCATTGTCACACTTAAGTCGGTTAAGTATACCAAAACCTTCTCCAGAACGTAACAAATACTTTTCTGAAAACCGCATCCAAATCGGTTCAATCAAACGCGAGAACCAAACCATACAGGTCAAACAGTGAACCTCCTTTAGAAGTCGGTTAGTAAAATAAATACCTACGTACTATGTAATCTATTTAGGTACTGTGTGGATGCCGAAAAATGTATGATAATCCGAATAGTATTCATTGTTAGTCACATAACCTCTTAACAACCACACATTACGTTATAATCTCCTTCGCTATTCACTATCAGAAATAATTACACATGTCCATATTTCGAGTGCGGCCAGCAACATGGAGAAAGTCCCGTCCTTTTACGGTACTTCAGCTTTCACAGACATAATTTTGCCCTATAATGGTATAGAGGATACGATTATAGTAGCTAGGTGATTGCCGCCATTGTAATTTTGTTCTAATAACGTATTTATACACACTTTGGACATGTTATGATGCCTTTTAGGGATGTAATTTTGAACAATTTGTGGAACTATTAGAAAATATTGAAGTATACATATCAGTAGGTAGTAAATAATATAGCATCGGTAGCTTAGTGGTTAAGGAGTCGATCCTACGATTGAGAGGTCCCGGGTTCGAATAAAAACACTGCTGACGTTAACCCACACAAACAATTAAGCTTAGCTGCAGGGGTTAGGGGGGATATTAGTAATTTCGGTTACTAATATTCTTTTAATAAATAAAAAAAAAGAAAATCAATTTAAAGAGGACTTTCTAAAGACGGGACAGGTATAGAGCTTTATCTTCTTTAGATTAGAAGTTCCTGTGACCACCTCCATCTTCAGACCCTGGATATCATGTAACATCAGAGTATTTGCCAAGACAAAACAAATGAGCCCAAATTCGATTGGTTTTTCTTGTTTTATTCAGGAGTTCCTATGGACACTTTCCGACTCCATCATCAGACCAGCTTCATCGTACCATATAATCGCATTGACATCGAATATAAATAAATAAATATTCTACGACATGCCACACAGTGCTTTCTAGACCCAAAGTAGGCATAGTTTAACTAGCTTGACACCAAAATTGAGTCCAATTTAACGTCAGAAAGTGGTTTTAATTGGGGTTCCAAGATTTGGCCCATTCTAGCTAACAAACTAACAGAGAATGTTAAAAAAAACTTGTGAAAATTGAAATAAACTATTTTTAACGGATTCTACCGCGATTTATTTAATGTTATTTTGTTATTTACGACAAAACCGACGTTTCGGTTGCTTTTTAGCAGCTGAGGCCACGGGGAGACTGAAGATGGTGGTTGTCTTATAGTTTTAATGTAAGTTATCTCAAAGTACCCAAACGATGTTTTTTAATTCTTTATTGTACGCTCACAGTAAACAATTTACAAACATTACAGATAAAATACGTGTACAAAGGCGAGCTTAACTCAGTACTGAGTTTTCTCCCAGCAAACCTTTGGGGGATCGTGGAGAAGGACACCAAATGGGCAAACAACCAGAAGAATATACTCTCGAATACTTCATATTAATAACTTCTTACTTGCCTGTTCTGAGATCTTAGCACTTCCTCCTATGTCATTTTTAGCTGATATTTTGACACACGTAGGAATGAGACTGTGATCTCGGCATCTTCTCAAGAATATTAATGATGTTATATATCTTGCGCGCTTGATTCGTAGATCTTCTAATTGTCGTATTATTTTTGCTGTTAGCAGTCCGTACTGATATTGTTAGAAGTTTACGCGAACATCACGCATTGAAATAAAAATATTTAACGGATTCTATCGCGATTTATTTAATGTTATTTTATTATCTACACTGAATCCGTTTCGGTTGCTTTTTTACTATGAAACTCCATTAGCTGGGCGAGTCGACGCCGGGATCTCCGGGGTCCTGGGCGTGAACGTTCTCTCGTTGGAGACCATGGTGAGGGCCGTGGTCTCCGACGGGAGCAAGTGGCACGCCGCCGCCTCTTTCTGCGAGCAGGTAATACGCGCGAAAGAGACGGCGGAGAGGGAGCGGGAGAGGACCCTGCCCCCCGAGTCCCGTCTACGCCCGGGAATACCGACCCCCATGATCGGGGCCTGAGGACGGCAGTTGGCCGACTCGCCGTCCTTACAGAAGCAGGCCGTGGCGGAGGCGTGTCGTTGTGTGTCCTGTTTTAGCAGGTGGTAGTCAAACAACAGTCATTTTGGCCGTTGCATGAATGGGCCGACTCGACCGGGGAAGCACCACACTCCCACAGAATATCGACGCCAAGTAACAGTATTTGAACTGTTGCGTTCCGTTTGGTGAGTGAGAGTGCCGGAGCCCAAACTACTTTCCCATCCCGTCCCAAACTCCTTTCCCATCCCCTCCCAAACTCCTTTCCCATCCCCTTTCCTTTACAGGGTCGGCAGCGCGAGTGTGACGCTACTGGTGTGGCACACATCCATAGGCCGCGGTAACCGCTTCCCATCAGGTGGGCCGTGTGCTTGTCTGCCACCTTAGTGGTATAAAAAAAAAAACACGCCTGCCAACTCACCGACGCGGGATAAAACCCAACCCCACCAGGCGAGGCCGCGGTGGCGACCAAGGTCCGCCGGTAACCCTGGGGTTATCCTTTCGAGGGCTTACCCGGAGTGCCCGGCAATGGACACTTGGGGAGGACACCATGTGGTTTTAGTCGGTCTGATTCCGACACGCCCACCTCATCATCGGCACCGATGGGGTGAAGCCCGTGGGGGTTCCCACACGCTAAAAAAAAAATACTGATACGAAGATCTTATAATCTACGGGTATCTTCAGTATCTATGTAATCCCTTTTGCTGGCATGTAATGCTCGAGAAGGAGATAGCGAAGCGTGCCCGGGAGAGATTTAGAACTCTCCCGGCCCGCCGACCCCGTAACATGCTCGCCGCGCGTAGCATTCGACTCAGGCGCCGGAGGACACTGAACGACCTCCGTCCTCTATGAGCAGGCCTGGGGGTGGCAGGTGAAGCCACCTGTCACCCCAGCAGAAGCAGGTCGGGGCAAGCCGGGGACACCGTGGTTCCCAAGACCGAGAGGGCCATTTCGAAGCCGGAGATGGCCCAGGGTCAGTCGGGGTGCGAGGGATATGCTTTATGGGCAACCTTACACTGCGGCGTCTGAAGGCCCGAGACGGCGTGCGTTTATAGTCGGTTCAAGCCCGACATAACCGCCCCCGCTAGACGGTGGGGGGTATCCGAGTGGATGTCCGCACAAAAAAAAGAGGTATCTATGTAATCTGTTCGATAACTTACACCGCTTGAAATTAAGCCGGTTTATTACCAACATGTGCGTCATCATTCCAACGTTAACCCGGTTGCATCCAAACTTGCACTTTGGTGTCCTTTGTGGCTTTATCTTGCGATTGGCGGGAGCAACTGCCATCTTACTCTAACTGCGAAAGTAAAGCCTAAATTTTGGGACCTAAAGCAACCTCACCTGCAAGCCGGTGATAATATATCTCTGCTAATTAACGGATGCTCTGGCGGAACCTTTCCTCTTGTTGATAGGGGTCAGATGGTAGTCACTCCCGTAAAAGTTAAAGTAAACCAAATTCAAATTCATTTATTTGCAGAAATGTGGTCATTACATGATGTTACATAAAGATAATACAGTTCCGCACATCTACCATTCAGTGGCATGCAAATATTAGCGTAGGCTCTATTTAAATGCTTCCATGCTAAACAAAATTGAAATACAATTATTATAAGAATTAGATTGTCAATACAAAAGCCAAGCTGATGTCCAAAAATGCCATAGAACGTAATCTAAAAATGTGTTTATAATTTTTCTCAGTGTCTACTTACGTCAAGCGTAATTACGTTAAATTAATAACGCAATATTATTTCGATCTCAGTGCGGCTCACTTTAGTTCTAAGGTCAATGTTACTATACACATAAACATGATATCTGAAAGATTCCAGATCCTCGTACCCCAAAAATAATACAATAACACCACCAAAACAGACCAGCAAAAGGTATAAAGAGTAATCAGGGTACATTATTATCGTGCGGGACTTAGCAAGAATGTTCGAGTTCAACCCCCAAGATCTAAATTCAACGAATGCCTACAAAAGCCGTGCCTTATTACATCGGAAGAATTTTAACGAGATGCTAACTTGTTTATAAATTGAATTTTCTGAACGCAACAGCTTGCCTTGTATAGATTAAGTTTAGTCAAAAGTTCCATGATTCTGTAGGAAAATTGTTGTCGAAATTATGTAATTTTGTTAAGAGAGGGACGTTTAAGTTGTTACCCAATTTGTGGCATTTTGTTTTTGTTAATCGTTTTACACGGCTCGATACCTCGTGAGGTAATGGCGGAATTTGGCTGGCAAATGTCTTTTATTTAGTTAATATTGGAGTATACAGAGCGTCCCACGGCTATGCCACATGTAGGGAAAGTATGTTAAATAATGTAGATAGACAATTTTAATGAAAAAATAATCCTAATTTTGATTTTAAAAACAAATTAAACTGCATTTATTCTTTTATTGCAGGGTATATTAAAAAGATCAGTGGTACTAAAATGAAAATAATAATTTTATGCACGAGTTGTGCTGATTTCAAAAGCTTGTATCGCGCAAGTTTTTGAAATCAGCACTTGTTTTTAAGTTTTTACTCTGTGTTCAAGCATTGCAATACAAACTAGAGAAATCAGCACAACCCGTGCATAAAATTATTAATTTCGTTTTAGTGCAACTGACTTTTTTTAATAAAAGCTTGGTTTTAAAAAGTTTTTTTTATTAAATATTTTATTTTCCACTTTTTAGTTTTAATAATGTCATGTAACACCAGTGTGCTAGCCAATACCAGCCAAAGGAGCTCAACACAACAAGTGTACCTCTTTTAGTTCCAGATCACCTACTGATTCCATCTTCGGTCCTTGGATATCATGTAGCACCAGAATGTTTACCAAGACCAAAGAAACGAGCCCAAATTAGCTAGATTTATCTTGTTTAGTTTAGGAGTCCCTATGGCCACCATCCTACTCCATCATCAGACCCTGAGTACTATGTCACATCATAGAGTTTGCCAAGACAAAACCAATGAGCCCAAACTCGATAGGTTTATCTTGTTGAATTTAGGAGTTCCTATGGTCACCTTCCTACTCCATCATCAGATCAGCTTCATGGTACCATATTAATGCATTGTCATCTAAACTAAACGTTTATACAAAATTTCATCTCAATCGGTTGAGGGCAATAGCTTCAAAATTCAGTTGCCCGATTTGACGCACACTAATATACATAATATGTACATACAAAGCAATTTAAATAAAATTCTGCTTCAGGCACAGGAGCCATTATTAAGAATTGAATTGAATTGAAGCTTGTAAAAAATATTTAAAGAGATTTCTAGAAGGGTTATGCGCCTCATATTTATCTCATAGCATTCGATGATCTTCTATTAAAATTAAGAAGATATGTTATCTCAACACTTTAGCGATATGCAAAATGTTCCGCGTTGCATGACTGAAATTATACTTTGTACTCGTTTGCACTCATTGATTCATGCCTGTTCTTTTGCACTCATGCTTGCGTTGACCTCTTTGGTTTGAGCGCCAGTGACGAATTTACCTCTTTTTAATATAAGATCATTGATAGCATTAGTTATTTCCAATATGCAGGTGGAATAAATCAGAACTATAAGGTCAGAATTCTTTATATTTCCCCTTCGCGACGTTTCGATCAGATTGCACCAATCGTATTCACATGTAAGAATCACGAAGCCCCTAGTATGTCACAATCAATCGATGCTCGTCTCAATAACATAACATACATAACATAACATAAACTCACGCCTATATCCCCGAAGGGGTAGGCAGAGGTGCTAGCACCCACATTTCGCCAGTTTATGTTTAGGTCCCAATGTAACAGGTGGCGAGCCTATTGCCATTAACCGGGCACTTATAAACCTGCGAAAAATACACACATAACTTCGAAAAGCTCGAAAAGTCATTGGTGTGTGCCATGGTAAAACCTGGGATCGAACCCGAGACCTCGTCTCAGCAGTCCATTACCCATACCACTAGGCTACAATCGTCTCACTATACATATATAATATACATACATACTTATTCGGGATCGCACAGTAATATGTACTATTAGATTTTAAGATATTTAACGCTACTGTATTTAGACGACCTCTGTGGCGTAGCAGTAGTGCATTCGACTGCTACGACTGGGGGCGAGGGTTCGATTCCCGCTCAGTGCAAATATTTGTATGCATGAATATGTCTATTTGCATTGGTCTGGGTGTTACTATGTATAATATGTATGTATTTATAAAAAAAAAAGTATAAATGTATGTTTATCCGCATTCTGGAACCCATAACATAAGGGCCAGGTCAGAAGTACCCGTAACCGGCGTGCATGTATGAAAACAATTATGAAAGTGGAAGAAGCGAAAGGCGTATGCCAAGTATAGCAAGTGGAAAGTTGTTGTCTCTGCCTACCCCTACGGGAAAAAGGCGTGACTATATGTATGTATGTATGTATGTATAACATAAGCTAGTTGAACTATGCTTACTTTGGGTCTAGATAGCGCTGTGTAGAATGTAGTAGAATATATTTTTAAATGTTAATTTTCTGTGTCCAGAATTAAATCTTTCTTCTTGTTTTATTTCACATAAAACCTTTTATCTGGACCAGCTCTTAGACTAATATGAGCTTAGCGACGTCGTAGTTTCAGAAACACCATAAGACAAGCGAATTTATTTTTTTAGGAGAAGTAAATTTTGTGTTCTTGTCGGTGTTAACAAAAAACCCGTAAGTCTTATCACAACAGACTTACGGTCTGTATAATTACAGGTTGAACTTTAACATTCACATAGTTTAATGTACGACAAATCATACTTATGTAGATGGAGCGTAAGTAATAGTCGATTTACATAATTTTGTGTCAAGCCAATTAGAGTGAGTTATGGCCGGTCGCCTGTTGTGATTTACACGAATTATATTATCATTTGTTAAACTAGCTTTTAGTTCTGACATTACCTGTGTAAATTCTGGTATTGTTATGAGAATATATATTTTCATAAATAGGTACTTACATACAGTCACGTTAGGGGTGAATGGGATCCCCACCGAGACCCTTGGGGCAAAGCCAACCTCACCTCGGGGTTGGGATGTTTGACGTATAAGCCAAACCAGGAGGTGGGGAAGGAATATTTGTTTTTTCGTGCGGAATTCCCCTCGGATACCCCCCACCGGCCAGCGGGGGAGGTTATGTCAGGCTTGAACTGACTAAAACCGCACACCATCTCGGTTTTTTTTTTAATTTTTTTTATTTGTTCCGTCAATTGACTGCACCCCGCTGGATAGTGAGAAGCTAGGGTGAAGTCCAGAAGATATGGGCCACCATCCCAGATGCTGACGATCCTAAAATGGGAGCCCCTACCTTGACGGCCTCAAAAGATGCTTTATCACGCCCCGCTTGAAGAACCCGGGATTGTAAGAAGAAGGGAACAGTATAAGGTTGCCCATAAGGCATTTCCCTCGCGCCCCGACTGACCCAGGGCATCTCCAGTTTCGAAATAGCCCCCTCAGGTTTGGGAACCACGGTGTCCCCGTCTTGCCCCGGAAATGTTGTGCTAGACGCCCCGCAGTCCCAACGGAATAAGCAGACCCTGGATTCCGAAGTGAAAGAACGGATGCTACCAGGACCAACGCTGAGGTGATGACGATGATATACAAACACGTCTTTGCCTTTGGTATCCGAAGAGACCATAATTTTATATTTCTTCCACTTCCATAATTGTGACATTAATCTTGATAATTTATGTTTTTAGTCTGCTTGCCTGGTCGTAGCGTTTATTCTTCGGTTGCCCCAGAGAACTTTCCTTCCCACTGTCGTTCTGTTGATCATCTGTCAACTCAATGTGTCTGTATTTGCATAATCTCTTAAAACTTTATTTTCTTCAACGAATTCTCTTCTCATTGCAAACGATGTTTTTCCATTTTAATGTGAATTTACGTCAAACTCGAAAGATTTCTTAGATTCTTTCACTGAATAAAAAAAAGTTGATGGCTAAATTTGCATACGTCATCTGAGGGATGGTTCTATAGGGGAGGTTTATTTATAATCAAGGAAACGCAGTGAGTAAGCTGATTGATACACCACACCCCTACGGTTGGGGAAGTTTTTTCTAACCCTTAATCGCTGGGGCAGTTCACTTCATGCCGCGTGTAAGTGTACGAGGAAAAGTTAATGAGTCATTTTTGAAATATATTGGAAAAGTTGATACAAAATTCTACCAATTTTTTGGTTTTAGTGTATTTTTGTGTACTGAGCCCTTATCTCCTACATTTAACTGTTAAGTATGAGACCAGTTTCCACCTCCTGGCCGAATGCCCCATGTATGCACTGAAACGATGGAAGACAATAGGGTCGGACACAATGGATAAAGAAGACCTGGAGGATCTGAAGGTGGACCAGATCGTAAGATTTTGCAAGAAGGTTCGACGGAACGCCGTGATTGCTGGATACAATATCCTTCCCACAAGGAAGGAACTGGGGAAATGGGTGAAATGGCCCACTAAGGTAAGGGCCCCGTTGGAAATAATAATAATAATAACTGTTAAGTACTTGTCTGCACTTTTAAGATGGCTCCTGTTTTATACATTAATATGCTCACCCCTTTCTCGCTTTGGTGCAGGCAGAGAAAGCAGCAAACCATCTGGTACTGTCCTCAAACACATTGTTGTAGAACCATTTCGTTTTATACTAACCAAATTTTCTTACCTACTATGATCTACATACACATAAAAAATCTGTCCTTATACTATGACGTAGCGTAGATCTGGCGTTCATGGCTCTCTCTCTATTTCGTTCGATATGGAATTGTTACCATATAGAACTGTATGGATACTTCTACAAAGGAATGGCAATTACTTCAATATTGCAGCTCCATAGATCTTTTCAGCCTATTCTGCTCCCATCATACTTCACACTCAAGAGAACACTAAAACCTAGCTCTTAAATGTCACAAAGATAAATTATTGTCGTATAAAACTCAAAATGGCATCGTCTTAATCACGGTGCACTCCGCAACATAGATTGATGATGTTTTGATTTATAGCAGCGTCTCAGCGGCGCAGGGTTAATGGGGTGAATCTGTCAGATAAAGATGCAGACGTTGTTGGGTCGCAATGAACATGTTACACTTTGTAAGAAGTTGTTCATTATAGACGACTAGTTATTAGAAAGAAAATATAGAGTACTAGCTATTGAGTGAGGGTTAAATACTGATGCCATTCCCGCGACCTATGGGAACCTATTCATGGGATAAAAGTAGCCTGTGATATTCTTGACTTAATCTATCTAGGATGTTATGGTTGGTTTTGCTATTTTATTTTTTGTGATTGTTTTTCTCTTATTTCTACATTGCTGTATTAGGTTTTGTAACCTATAATATCAATGTATCATCATTATCATCATCATCATAATCATCAATCTATGCTAGTCCACTGCTGGACATAGGTCTCCCCTAATGAAAGCGTCAGCTTGCCGCATCCAGCATCTGCCCGCAGTCTTTCGCAGATCGTCATCCCATCTGTGGATAAATAAATATCTGTTCAATTAAATTTTTTAAGTTATTTGTATGCTTATTTTTTCTAAAGATTTAGATCGGAAAAAGAGAACATCTAGAATGGGACTTGAACCCGCGACCAGTCCCTTACAGGGGGAATGTTCTGACCAGCTGAGCTATCTAGACACGTCCCAGATATTCGAAATTCTCCGATATATTATATACGTCTTAAGGCGACGCTGGAGCGATCTACTGTAATTCTTGCGAACTACGGAAACAATGAATAACTTTACACTCATTTTTAAACATTGTTTTTTTAATGATTCGGCCTAATTAATTCAATAAAATATTGTAAGCATTATGTTTGCTTATTTTCTCTAAAGATTTAGATCGGAAAAAGAGAAAATCTAAAACGGGACTTGAACCCGCGACCAGTCCCTTACAGTGGGAATACTCTGACCAGCTGAGCTATCTAGACACGTCCCAGATATTCGAAATTCTCCGATATATTATATACGGCTTAAGGCGACGTTGGAGCCATCTACCGTTATTCTTGCGAACTACGGATGAATATCTGTGTTAAATTTATTCAGATCTGTTTAGTCATTTTAGCGTGAAAGAGTAACAAAATTCCATTCATACATCCATTAATATACCCATCCATCGTTTTAAACTTTCACATTTATAATATTAGTATGATTAAGTTTTGAAGCAAAATAGTTTTGACTTTATCTACAAAGACATCTGGATATTTCAAAGACACTTTTTGCAAAATATATTTTTCGGCTCGTAATAGGGGGTGAATTTAATCGATGGGTTTTTGTTTAGAAAACTGTATGTTTAGTATCCATTAAAAACATTATTTCTGAAGAATTTTCTGATACTAACTCTTTAAGCTATATATCTCTTTAAGCTGTATATCACCTCGTTGCGGTCCTGGGCGTGGACGTTCTCTCGTTGGAGACCATGGTGAGGGCCGTGGTCTCCGACGGGAGCAAGTGGCACGCCGCCGCCTCTTTCTGCGAGCAGGTTATGCGCGCGAAAGAGGCGGCGGAGAGGGAGCGGGAAAGAACCCTGCCCCCCGAGTTTCGCAGTCTGCGGCGAGGACGCCGCAGACTCATCTACGCCCGGGACTACCGACCTCCATGATCGGGGCCTGAGGACGGCAGTTGGCCGACTCGCCGTCCTTACAGAAGCAGGCCGTGGCGGAGGCGTGTCGCGTGTGCCCTACACACGCCTGCCAACTCACCGAAGCGGGATAAAACCCGACCCCACCAGGCGAGGCCGCGGTGGCGGCCAAAGTCCGCCGGCAACCCTGGGGTTATCCTTTCGAGGGCTTACCCGGGGTGCCCGGCAACGGACACTTGGGGAGGACACCGTGCGGTTTTAGTCGAGACACGACATAACCACCCCCGCTGGCCAGCGGGGGGGTATCCGAAGGGATTTCCGCACGTAAAAAAAAAAAAAAAAAAAAAGCTGTATATCACAGCGAGAAGAAAAACTATCTCTAATTTTCTTACAACGGTATCTGATACTCACAAACTCTCAAGTTGGGATACTAGGTTGCTTCCCTGGTCAATCCATCGTTCGTGCTGGAATATACATAAACCACCACCTAACACCTATTAAAAGTTTCTCCAGGAACTATAATTCTAGCATTATACTGTGAAAATTTTATACTTTTATCGGCTGTACATACTCAAGAGAGGTAACAATAGACTGAGTTATAGAAACTCAAGTTTAATCTATAAAATTTTTACGTGCGCTACTAAAATCACCTATCGAAGACATTATACGACATTTTCCGAAATTCAGAAGTACTTAAGTTGTTTTACCTGTTCTATACGCAGCACAACCGAGATTTTATTCCTCTGATGGTAGTTTTACGAGTTCACTCCATGCAGTCGACTCGGAATGCAACAAAAATAAGTACGATGCCATTTCTTCTATAAATGGTCTATCGGTGTTTACTTGGCACTTATTTTTCTTAGATCTTGCGTGCTCGTTTCATGTAGGTAATGATTAAGGAAAATCTTATAACATATTTTCAACATCATGTCATCATTTTCGTCTAAGCCTTCATTCCGGTTGCATCCGAGGTTTTGCCCGAACCCGGAGTTCGCGTGTTTTAGGATTTGGCTAGTTTGATCATTGATAGAAACCGAGATCATAGCAAACTAAACTGCGTTACCATCGGAAGCGAGAACGGGATCGAAATTTCTCGCGAGCGGAGTCGCGTGTAACAGCTAGTATTATAAATGTGAGAGTTTGTAAGTTTGGATGTTTGTGATCTGGCTGAAATTTGGTTCAGGGATAGAGTATAGTCTGTAATAATATATAGGCTATATAGCAAAAACTTTATATCCCTGAAATAGATTCCTATGGGAAGCGGAACAGAATAATGTAAACGGGATATACCGCGATTATCGTGTATCATGTACATAAATATATCATTGTCCATGAAAGCTAAAACACTAGCATGTTTAATAAGTTTATGATACCTTTTTTTTTTTTTATGGTGCGGATTTCCCTTCGGATACCCCCCCGCCGGCCAGCGGGGGCGGTTATGTCGGGCTTTAACCGACTAAATCCGCACGCCATCTCGGGTCTACAGACGCCGGGGTGTAAGGTTACCCATAGAGCATATCCCTCGCACTCTTACTGACCCTGGGCCATTCGCAGTGTCCCCTCTGATAACAGCAGAGGGGTACCTGGAGCGACCATCACCCTCCGCGGGCCTTGCAGGCCCGCCATACCCCGACCCCCTCGTGCAATGGGGTCAGCTGGCCCTGAAAAGGGCCGGTTGGTCAGACTCTTGGCCGTTGACGTTGACGCCAGCTACTCCAGAGGAGCAATCAATGATGCGTCATCGCCCACGTTACCTAGGGTGCACCAAACTTGGAGGTGATCCAACCATTCGCATCCCAAGTTTATGATACTTATTCCCAAATACCGTTAGGATAACTCCACTCTGAGGTACGGGTTGGGGGAATGCGGTTGGCAAAGATTTGGTATTTAACTCACAAAAGCGTTGTATCAGAGCAATATGCAACTTGCATATCACTGACACTTGTAAGCCACATTTTATAAGGCTGAAATTATTAACAATGCCATCCATGTACATTCTCGAAATACTCGTATGTATGTTTGTAAGGCCGTAGAGCAGGTAAACTCTATGTAGTAGCGTCTAAAAGAAACATGTATAAAAACATCTTGTGCATGGCACCTACAATTTATATTAAACTGCCTCAATGTGTACGTTCCGCCGAAGTTTTACAAGACTTTAAAAGTAAATTGCTCACATTATTATTGGAGAAAGCATATTATTCGATCAATGAGTATCTAAATGAGAAATTTTAATGTTTTATTGTTATTAATATATAATTTATTAGATATATTACGATGACATACAAACATATTATTATTATCTAGATATATGACATTAGAATGTATTATTTTGAACAGTATGAGCATTTGAGCAATGTATTATTATGAGCAGTTTGACCTAATCTTTTAAGCCAACATCTACTAACCATAACTTTAAGTTCCAATACTAACCATAATGACATTTAATTTTAATTTGTACGCCATGTAAGTGGCAGGACATAGTGCCCTTATATTTATTATTTTTAGATCTCTGTGAAACCTATGTTCAACAATTTAATAAATAAATAAAGATATACCATCATATTCAAACAGTGGATAATTCTCCAAGTCTTGTCTTTGGTTGAAATATTTCTTGTAGGTACTCCTATTCCCGGAAATTACACGCATGTCATACCCATATCATATACGGAATTCAGTGTAGGTACAACCTATCTGTATTCTGTAGTAATGGAACCCAACTACATGGTCCTACCATCCACATTGTATATGTGGATGGTAGCACTTAACTTAGCAGGTAGTTAGAACTATTAGTACGATAATGGGCTCACTCTGTTCTTAGTGACTTTCTAAGCATTTACCATTATGCTAGTCCCTTTGCAAATCATTAACGTAATAGTCACAATAATGAGTCAAGCGGACCTTTCTCAAATGGTATTTTTTTCTATTCAAACCACCCTTCTGCCAGTCTATCGATTAAAAACCGCAAAACCTAATAGTACTCCACATTAACTACAAGCAAACCGACAAAATTAAAAACCATAATTTATCTTTATTGCAGTTTACCCACAGGCTGGCCGAAAAGCGAAAAAAGGGAAAGTAAAATAAAACACGGGTCTCTGTGATCTCATTTTAATTGCCGAAAAGGAAAGCGGCCGAACGCCGAGTAGGTACTTTAATTTAATACTGTAAATCGCTTATGGTACTTCTTCAATCCCTTTTTCGTGGAAATCTTGACGGTATTACGAATAAACGGTACGAGTATCCTTTAGTGATGAGGGATTTGTGGTTTGTGGGAGGCCGTTTACGGTATGTGTGTTTTCAACCGACTTCAGTAAAAGAAGGTGGTTCTTTGCTATGGGTCTTTTTGGTGTAAGTTCAGCGATTATTCTTTATATGTTTAGATAAGATAGAAATTTGGTTAAGATCTGATCACTAATTCTTAACCAAATCCTAAAAAAACCTTTCAATTGCGAAAAACCCTCCATAGTAATGCAATTTCGGTTTGATTGCGTTCAGGGGTCAGCAAGTGCATAGCCGGGCAAGGGGGTTGTGGTCGCAGCATGACTAGTGGGACCGGTGGGTGTCACGCGTTGCTGCGACGACAATCCTCTTCTGATGAGGCCGTCAAGCTGAGTGCCACCATTGTTAACATGGTACGTGTATGTAATGGTGACCCTCTTTCCTGAGACTTTACCTTCAGCTTACCATCAGGCGAGGTGAAGTCAAATTGACGTGTCCTAAATATGAAAAAAAAAATATTGTGGAATTTTCTGTCCGATGAGCCAGTGTTTAAATTTTAAATCCCCGTTGCATCCAAAGCTGTACTTTGGAGCCCGGGGTCCGCTTTACTTTGCCACCATTATTGGGCTTTGACGGGAGCAACTGCCGTTCGATCCTAATGCCGAGAAGAAAGCTGCACCAGAGCCTCGTCAGTCAATCAGCAGATGTACCGGCTTACATGTGAGGAGAGCTTGAGCCCCGAAGATCTTAGTGGGGCTCCATTCACCCAACTTTATTTATGTACTAGCTGATGCCTGCGACTTCGCCCGCGCGGAGGTTTGCTATCGATTTTTGGTCATATCTCTGTTTCGACTTAACCAATTTGAATCAAACATACGGAAAATTTTAAGTCTGGCCATGACCTTCCTAATCAAAAAACCGCATCAAAATCCGTTCAGTAGTTCCTGCGTCTATCGCGAACAAACAGACAAACACCAATTATTTAAAAAAAAATTGTGTTCAGAACCGTTCATTTAACATAATTTTACTGCTTCCCGCGACTCCGCTCGCTTAGAGTGCTGATCCCCTACCCGCACCCATGGAAACCTATTATTAACCTAGATTCCAAACAACCATCTATCCCTTTTTTGTTCCGTCAGGGGAAATGTCCTACGGCATACAGCGCGACGCGGGGAGACCGCGCGGTTATGTGTGACTGTCACACACTAAAATCCCTACGGTGTGCCTTACTCTGCGCCTTGTCGGGGGCGGGGGGGCTGAAACTATAGAAGAATACTTCCATGGCGACCACATAGCGCGTGCCCACAGTGTGTCACGGGCACCTGCACCAAATAACTCTCAATTAGGCGACCAAATTTCAACCAGATTCCTTCAGCCGTTCGTACATTTTCGCAAACTTTCACATTTTTAATATTGAGTAATGTGATTTCAAGGAAATTCTCCAACCGATCAACTGCTTTCAAAATCGAGTTCTAATAAAGCATATTAAGACTGTTCACTTCACAAGATAATCCATTCGATAGTACCCTCATTTTCGTTTGGAACAATACCTCCAAGTACTAGACTATCTCCACCAGTAATTAAGGTAAGGCGGCTTCAATTTCTCTCAGCTTAAGTGACCTTTCATTACGCTCCACGTGCAGGAAAGTCTTCAATTAACTAAGTTAGGTCTTAGGAGCTTAGGACTATGTTGGAAACTTAGTTAAGCTAAAACAGTATTATTATGAAGCTTCATACGTCTATAAGAACTAAAATTGATACTTCGGTATATAAGTTAGTGCTTGTGTGGGGTCGGATATACAGAAGCGTCGGTAGACTAGTGATTAAGGAGTTGCGCCTACGGTCGAAAGGTTTAGGGTTCGAATCTTGGCCATTCGTAAAAAGCTGTAAATAAATAAATAAATAAATATTCTATAAATATTCTACGACATTCTACACAGCGCTTTCTAGACCCAAAGTAAGCATAGTTTAACTAGCTTGTGTTATGGGTTCCAGCATGCGGATAAACATACTTATATACTTTTTTTTTGTAAATACATACATATTATACATAGAAACACCCAGACCAATGCAAATAGACATATTCATGCATACAAATATTTGCACTGAGCGGGAATCGAACCCGCGCCCCCGTCATAGCAGTCGAATGCACTACCGCTACGCCACAGAGGCCGTCATGGCCGAAATGGCCTTCAGCTACATATTATTTGCGAAAATAATTGTATTGGCTGTAAGTTTTTAAATAAAATAAAATAAAAAGTGCCACCATTGTTAACATGATACGTGTATGTAATGGTGACCCTCTTTCCTAAGACTTTACCTTCAGCTTACCATCAGGCGAGGTGAAGTCAAATTGACGTGTCCTAAATATAAAAAAAAAAAAAAAAAAAACACTGCTGACATGAATCCATTCCTAACACAAGTAATTTTAGCTTAGTTGGTGGGGTAAGGGGGGTAATATTAATAACTTTTGTTATAGTATAATATTAACATAACTTCACGCCTGTATCCCCGAAGGGGTAGGCAGAGGTGTATTACATACCCACGATTCGCCAGTTATGTTAAGGTCCCAATGTAATAGGGGGCGAGCCTATTGCCATCTACCAGGCACATTATAATATTAGTAGCTTTATAAAAAGAAAATCAAATACGTCTCTCCTTCGAAGACATAAGTATTTATGTTCTTCTTTGCTGTCTACCTCTCTTATAATAAAATCATTTTCTTGTCATACTGTTGGCAGGCGTGTAGCATTTTTCTCATTTGGTGGCAGGTGGCAGTACGTTTTCATTTCCTGCACGATGTCTCTGGCTAGGATTACATTGGATCAGATATAAACTTTGCTGCATACGAATTTTGCTAAAACTTCTGGATATGATTGGAATTTTCCTGATTGCCTGGTCTTGATGTAGTGATATTGAAGTTCGTTTTCACTTTGTCACTATAAAGTTATGGTGAAAAATACACAAGTTACTACACCAAAATCCTTTATTTCCTCCTAGATTATTATTCTTATTATTATTTATGTAAAACACACTAGCAGCTATTGAGCTGATGCGTGTGTGTCTTATGATCTGGAGATTTTTTAGATGCTACAAAAATATAATAACAACTTAAATTATTACGACTATACCCAACTAGCACACAAGCGCTTTAAGAAGCTCTACAGTGGCCGTTAAGAGGTTGTTGATTACGGCGTTAGCTTTATAGATAGGCCGTACATCAGTCGTATAAACTGCTATAGCGCTACTCTAACCCCAAAATAGGCCCATTTTATAACGGTATCAGCTCTACAATTGCGCTATAGTAGCGAAATAAGAGTTAGAACCGCCATATCGACTGCGGCAACGAACAGTATCGATACTGAAAATTTTCATTTTTTCTTTTATTGTACCATTAGGGCTAGAATATATCAATCTTTAAGTAGACAAAGTATTTTTTCAAAATAATAATTCTAATGTACATTTTTAAAATGAATAAAATTGATACTACATGGTGTGAACAAAGAACACAACCGAAACCGGCAGTTTCAACAATGTTCTCGTATAGCGAGGACCGCTCCCCCCTCGTAACCCGAACCCGACCCGAACCGTCAGTGTTCGCCGCTATGTAAAAAAAAGGAAGGCGTGTTTGATATCGCTCGATTTTGTTTTGTTTTGGTAATTTTAACACTTAGTTTACGATATTATGAATAGCAGAGGAAGGCTTATATTGAATTTGGTCACTGAGAGTAGACCAACGAATAAATATCCACCTAACGAAAAAATCGAAGATGTTCCCGGTAAGTGCTCTTAACTATTTAACTCAATTTATATTAAATATTTGTGCTTTATAAGAACAGGAAAGTAATTTACGATTTTAATTATGTGAATATGTTGATTTAATCTTGTTTTTCTTTTGATCATGTGTTTAAATTGTAGGTTAACCAATAAAACTATTGAAAGTGGTAGTTTCGATAGTATTTCAAGTTCGTAAATTTTCAAAGAGTATCGAACGTGGTAGTTTCGATAGTATTTCAAGTTCGTTAATTTTCAAAGAGTATCGAAGGTGGTAGTTTCGATAGTATTTCAAGTTCGTAAATTTTCAAAGAGTATCGAAGGTGGTAATTTCGATAGTATTTCAAGTTCGTTAATTTTCAAAGAGTATCGAAGTTGGTAGTTTCGAGAATATTACAAGTCTATTTACAATTTAAGAACAATCGAATCAGACATTTTCGATAGGTACCTAATAAAAGATATATCGAAACTACCAGTTACAATGCCGCCCCGATCTGTATTCCTAGTTGATTAACAGATTCGATGTTTTTATAATCGTGACAATTTTTCTTAAGGCTTTCACGGCCGGCGTTGCAGGTAGAATATACTGCTTCCGGGCTGTTTGCGACTGTCGCACCGAGTTCGCCGCCGAGGAAGGTTCTCCGCACTCGACGGCGTCCCGACGTGTACCACTGAAGATGTCGACCGCAGTGATCGACGAAACGTCTGGAACACAAGTTTCCGATGGACCACGGCCAAACAGCCCGGAAGCAGTATATTCTACGTGACAATTTTTATTTACAACGTTTTTAACAACAACATTAATAACTGTTTAGGTATTAAGGATATTTAAAACCAAAATAACAATTAATTTAATGTTATTTTTAATAGGAAATACTAACAAAACATGTTTTATTATTATGTTTCAGTATCTCCAGTGCACTCACACAATACACTGAAGAAGAATGGACTTTTTGGAGAATAATGTATCCTTGGACGATGACTTTTTTCCCGCCCCAACAAAAGATGGTGACAAGACGTTTAGCGATTAGGTACCTGGAAAATGATTCCCAGAACGTTATATTGGATAGTAATGAAGGTACGCCAATGCTATCACCATCTTCCAGACAAGATTATTTTGAATTTGAACCACTACCAACTGAAGACTCCAACAACACCCTAAGTAACAAATCTATTGACAGTTTAGTTTCTTCGGTGCAAGTCTATGGTAGTCAAATTCCATCAATATCTCGTACTGAGGACCCTATAATGAATATCCCCAGCGTAAATTCCTTAATTTCATCGTCCGAATATGTAAACCCTGATACCCCCAATTCTACTGTATCAACCACGAAGAAACGTAAAAGTACATACAAAACTGATCCTGGGAGAAAACGTAAACGCCATGTTAGTGACTGGGTGGATGTGCGAAGAAAACGACTAGCGAACTCCGGAAAAGAGTATATTTCCAAACCGAGCCGTTTCTCAAAAAGCCTTGAACACGCCATGCGCTTTAACCTGCAAATTAAAATGCTCCGAAAATTTTACAGAAGTAATTAGAAAAAACATTTTTGCCCAGTATTGGCAACTATGTGACCACAGCAAGCAGTGGGAGTTCATAAATAAATTTACAAAAAAACTTCACAAGAATAGAAACACAACTGAAGGTCCGTCGACATGAAATTTTACCACCAAGTACTATTTACCTTTGCCTACGACTGATTTAAACTATGAAGCTCAGCAAGTATGTTTGAAGATGTTTTGTAGTACCCTATCTATTACAGACCAATTAATCCGTACTGCACACAATAAGTTAGACTCTTGTAGTATAACAACCCAAGATAACCGAGGAAAGCACCCAAACCATGTAAAAAAGATAAATGATGAGACAATTAAAAGTGTTTGCGACCGCGTAAACTCTTTCCAACCTATTGAATCCTATTACACGAGAAAAACACCACTAAATTATACTTAGATAACTCATTAAGCTTTAATAAAATGTTTTTTTGTACAAAGATTGGAAAAATCTAGAGACTTATAATAGTAAAGCAACAACTGAGAGACAATACCGGAACATAGTAAATGACCACATGAATATTGCGTTTTTATGCCGAAAAAAGACCTGTATGATGTGTCATACCTTTTTCAATCAAGAAAATCCTTCTGAAGATCAAGTATTGGTACATGATAAACATATCTAAAATAAGGAAACTGCACGTAAATATAAAACTAACGATAAGGAAATAGCGATCCAAAGTGGTTCAAAAGTAGTATGCGCAACATACGATTTTCAAAAAATACTTAACTGCCCTTCTGGAGATGTGTTGATTTCTTATTATAAGCGGAAACTGTCACTCATGCAATTTACTATTTTCTATGCTGGAATTAAAGAAGCTTCTTGTTATTTATGGCCACAAAATATTGGTAAAAGGGGTGCCAATGAAGTAGGCAACTGCTTGTTAAATTTTATTGAAAATTGAAAATGGGGCAGAAGGTATAAGGTTTTGGTCGGACAACTGTACTGGCCAAAATAGAAATAGAGTTGTATACAGTCTTCAAATATAAAGATTTAATGCACCTTTGTGAAGCAGGTCAAATTCCGAAGCAATATCACGCTTTTTTCAAGAATCTTAAGAAAGATGATACAAATAATGTTTCTGGGAGTGATGAAGACGATTAAGTGATATTATTTTACAAAAAAAAAATCTGATTTGATCTCTTAATTAATAATCTGTGATGGAGGTTAAGTAGAAAGTCCTAACTATAATAAGTTAAATTAACATAAATATTAAATACATCTCGGTAGAATAGCATACATAGGTGCCTCAGCCTTGGTAGGTGATGTTGGTAGGTATGTGTCCTGTAACAGATAATATTACAATATACAATTTAAATTTAAATAATACTAATATTACTTAAATTTAAATTGTATATTGTAATATTTATAAAAGTTACTCTAAGAGTAACTTTTAAATCTAAATTATTTTAATACTTTACAATTTTACAAAATATTCTGATTTGATCTGAATAAATGAATAAAAGTTAAGTGATCCTGACTATGATTAAAGTTTAATCTGTGATTATAGTAATTAAAGTAAAGTAAAAAGTGCAAATTCTTATAGATTTAGTTAAAGCTTGTAGTTGATAGTGTGGTGGGCATAGTATTTTTTGTTTTGTTTGTTTTTCTTCTAAAGATTTATTATTTTGATAATAATACCTAACTATATAACACCAAAAATATGTAACATTTTTGACTAGCTAAAACTGTTAATATTTAGGTTCACAAGGCAGAATAAGACTTTATTTAGTTTTGGTTACTTGATTGTTTGATGTGAAATACATTAGACTGAAGTTTGAATTTAAAACCTATCCCTAAGTAACTCTGTTAATATATTATCCGAAACAAATTTTTCATTAAAATAGTTGAGCAATTTCTAGTTTTCTTTGTGGTGCTTGTAGAAAAATGAATATAATATAAAAGATTCGATTTTTATTTTTATTTTAAGGACCTAAAATACTATTGAAACGACCACTTTCGATATGTATTAATACTGGATATACCTAAAACACTATCGAAACTACCAGTTTCGATATTTATTAGAATTTTCTAGACCTAAAATACTATCGAAACTACCACTTTCGATCAAATCTCATTTTTCACCAACAAAGTAAATTATCGAATGTGAAATATCTAGAAAATTACATTAAATAATAAAATCATCCCTAGGTTAAAGGAGAACACGTAAAATTTATTAATAAATTCAAGTACTATTTTTAAGATATCATTAATACAAACAATTTAAAGTCAATTTCTATCTTTCAACTGCTCTCCTGTAAAGTACATGTTTTGCAGTTCCGATACTGTTCGTAGTCACAGTCGATATAATGACGCTACAAGAGTGGTAATGTACGTTAATGTTTGTACAATGGCGCTAAAAGAGTGGTTGTGTGCGCTAACGGATATACAATGACGCTTGAAAAGATGTAGCGTACGCTGGAATTAAAGAAATTATGTTTTGTAGCGCTATTCTGCAGCTCTTGTCGTATTTGATCGCAATTGTGTGACTAAAACTAAATACTTAAAAATAAATAATTGTGATTGTGCAAATGAAAGTGTCAGAAGGTTTACATACATAAACCAAATACATAAACTCGAATCAAAAGGTAAGTTTGAACATATTACTGTGCCATATTTATTGCGAGTATCAGTTTACTGTGAATATATACATGTATTTTCGCTTAGATTTTGACGCGCCCACAAGATAATACGTTTTTAGTGTTATAATACTTTTATAATATTAGTGACATAGTTTTTTATTTTTTTAAAACCACTTATTAAGACTTCCCAATAGATGTTTAAGTCATTTATGAATATATAATATCGAAACATTTTTTGTCGTATGTTTCCCTGCTTCTTTATTAATTTCCAACTTTTTGTTCTATTCATAATTATGATCGAAGATTTTAACTCAAAATGGACAACAAAGTATACTAATTAAAGCATTTGAGACCGCTCCTGTCCCACTTAAAGCGTTATAGTAATGCTATAAACGTATTACTCACGGTCTTAAGTAATTAAAACCACTACTATAACGCCTTTAGCGCTACGAAAGAGTTCATTTCCTCAAATATAGCGCCTTTACCGCTACTACAGAGTAACTTTTACTCTACTGTAGGTAATGACGCTACAAGAGTGGTGATAAACTCTATTATAGAACTTAAGAATCTATAGAGACGCTCTTTTCCACTCAAAGTGATTCAGTAGCATCCTATAGCGCCTTCCAAACACTCATACCTTCCAAAACATCATTTATACCTCTACTAGTGATAAAGGAGTGTTAACAACTCTACTATACCTCCATTGCCTGTAGAATAGCGGAATAAGATACCATTGTAACTGCGTTAGTGTAAATGATTACGATTGTATGGCCACTGTATCGCATACCTGTATAATGACGTTAGAATACGTTGCTATACAGGCTGAGGAGTTGGTTTTAGCTTTTCAACGGCTATTGTATCGCTAAGAAGCTCTATAAAGGCGGTGAAAGCTGCTTGTGTGCTAGTTGGGTACCCACTTTGCCTCCACTGGGGGATGGTATTATGATCGTGATACCAAAAAACCCATTTACAATGTTGATATCCAACCTTAGTTCTGAAAATATTATTGTCTAGTCTTTCAGGGAAATAAACAAATAAAACTCATAGAATATAAGCAGCACGCGAGAGCGTTGCTATGAGTTAACCGTCCTTTGTTTGGTAAAAATTCTATTCCACGATCCAACTATTTTATTGTAAAGAAAATAAATGCTACAACTGCATAATATAAGTCCGTTTTTGTACAGTATCGGGCCGCTACCGCTGTAGCGGGTGGCCACTTCTTTTGTGGCCCCATCCATTGTCGCTGTAGTGCTACAAGTGCTTTTACCTTTGAAGGAACACCACGTTCATATATGGTAGACTCGATTTTCGCACTTATATAGATTGGCTGAATGTAAAAACGGTGGCTAGTAAATGATTGAGACTTGAATAAACTGGAAAGATACTCGTATGGTGTGCAATAGAACAATTCGATTGAAATACTTCGAACTATTTTAATGGATTCAGTTATTCACTTATTCAAATCAAAGTAAGAGCAAATTAAAGCATGACTTCACGATACTGTGAGTTAATTCTGCGTAAATAGCAATGCATAAAATAACTCCACTAATTCAAAATACTTAGTTATAATTTACCAACGCGCTGGAGGACGTCTTCAAGACTCTGGATTGGACTGGGCGGGGTATAAACATAAATGGCGAGTACATCTCGCATCTTCGCTTCGCCGACGACATCGTCATAGTTGCGGAGTCGCTGGAGCAGCTGGGCGAGATGCTGCACAGCCTAAATGGAGCCTCTCGACGTGTCGGTCTTGGTGTGAACTTTGACAAAACCAAGGTTATGTTCAACGAACATGTCAGGCCGAGGCCAATTGCCATCGAAGGGTCGACACTCAAAGTTGTTCAACAGTATGTCTACCTTGGGCAGGTTATCCAGCTCGATAGAAACAACTTCGAGAAAGAAGTCACCAAAAGGATCCAATTAGGTTGGGCAGCATTTGGAAAACTGCGTCGGGTTTTCTCCTCCCCTTTACCGCAATGCCTTAAAACAAAGGTGTTCGACAAGTGCGTCCTACCTGTCATGACTTACGATGCCGAAACGTGGACATTGACAGTGAGGCTAGTCCACGACTTAAAAATCGCGCAGCGGGCTATGGAGCGAGCTATGCTTGGGGTTTCTTTGAAGGATAAAATTCGAAATGAGGCCATCCGACAAAGAACCAAAGTCACCGACATAGCTCGCAGAATAAGCAAGCTGAAGTGGCAATGGGCTGGCCACATCTGAAGGACCAATGGCCGATGGAGCAAACGAATCCTAGAGTGGAGATCACGAATCGGTAAACGGAAGGTGGGACGTCCCCCAGCAAGATGGACGGACGACCTGAAAAAGGTAGCTGGGTTAGACTGGATGCGCAAGGCGGAGGATCGGGTGCTATGGCGTAAAATGGGAGAGGCCTATGTCCAGCAGTGGACTGCAATAGGCTAATTGATTGAGTTATAATTTACAGTTGAAACTATGAGAGAACAACCATTCTTAGATTCCTCGGGACCATGGCTACTGAGACGTATTAGGAGTGGGTTCACGACTACTTTTTGATCTTAAGGTCGGCTCCTTAACCACTAAGCTACGGCTTGCAAGCTGCGTGGTGTTATTTTGTATATCTCAACTATTTCGCACACTTTAGTGGCTTTTCAGCAGCCATCCTCTCGACATTCTGAACCGAAAATCTATCTTAAAATCGATTAACCGCTCATGTTCAGCAGTAGATATGAAATCACTGTTCAATCTGATCAATATTGAAACTACCGGCAAGCCACTCATAAGTTTTCGATTATATATGATATCTTTCTACCCCCGTGCACGTAGTCTGTACATACACACAAAGGAAACGTCTAGGGCATGTCACAGTCACAGAACGAAATGGCCTGTCATTTCAGACAACCCATTGTACGTCGTAGTGTGTAATATCACTCAGCCGTGCCGTATTTAAAAAATATCTGCACGAGAAGTGCTCTTGTTTTCTTGTACGTTATGTATGTGATGGGTTTGTTTTTAAATTCACGTCGTTTTGATTTTCTTCATTCATTTGACGACCTCTGTGGCGTAGCGGTAGAGCATTCGAATGCTAAGTCAGAGGTCACGGGTTTGATTCCCGCTCATTGCAAATATGTATATTTGCATTGGTCTGGGTGTTTCTATGTATCATATGTATTTATTTACATAAAAAGTATACATGTATGTTTATCCGCATTCTAGAACCCCTATTACAAGCTCTGCTTAGTTTGGGTCTAGATGGCGCTATGTAATATGTCCTAGAATATTTATTTATTTATTATAATCGACTCAACGTTGTGTCCCGATTGCATCTGAGGCCTAGGATCCGCTTTCCTGCTTTTCCTTCTCCACTTTACACGATCTTGGGCATCCATAGTAGTGAGACCATTGGTAAGCATGTCATCTCTTACAACGTCAACTACCACTTCTTGGGTCTTCTACTCCAACCGGGGCCCGGCGGAAGTGCCATGGCCAAATATTTGTTACCCGTGTAGTCAAACGGCTGCGGCTAAACCTGGCCGCACCAGCGAAGGCGACACTCCTGGAGTTTATCTGCAATATCACGGACATGGAGGCTACCGCGTATGCGAGAGTTCCTCACGCAATCTTCACGCATGACGCCGCACATTCATCGCAGCGAATTCGTCTCCATGACACCCAGCTCCTGCTTATGTCGCTCTAGCAATGCGGCTACGCTTGACAGCCGTGTAAAATGACAGGTCTAATGATGGTTTATAGATCTGCCCCTTCAACCTAACCGGCATTTTGGGACCACAGATGCCACCAGTCATCTCACGCCACTTGGCCCATGCAGCGTCAATATGAGCCTTGATGAGGCAATCAGTGTCACCACACCAGTCGCGTGAAGTACATATCCCAAGTAATTAACTTGATCCGTGCGCACGACCAAGTCATCGACCATGCGGATGGGTGTAGGATCTGTTCAGTTCAACATCAAGTACTACTCGCACCATTAACCTTCATGTTCTTCTTCATTGGCCGCGGAAACAAAATGTAGTGAAATATTGCTATATCGTCCTATCGCAGGCGAACTGTCATTGTAGAACTGTATCTCACATTATTTCATGATAAATTCAGCGTCTTTGCAATCAATGATTAGTTGCCTAATGAATCATTATCAGAAACCAGTTCAGAGCAAGAGTGCTCGTAAATAAACCTCACACAATTTCACAACTAATGGTAGATTTTAGTGCATGAGAGTCATTAACTGTTAGCTATTATGAGTCATGCCATTTCTATTGTATGTTTCTTAATATACGATAGCCCGGTGGCGTACGTAACGGACTGCTGAGACGAGGTCTCGAGTTCGATCCTCAGTCGCCCCGGGCACACACCTCTGACTTTTCGTAGTTATGTGTGCATTAATAAATGTTAATTATCGCTCGCTTAATAATGTGCCCGGTAGATGGCAATAGGCTCGCCCCCTATTACATTGGGACCTCAACATAACTGGCGAATCGTGGGTGTGTAATACACCTCTGCCTACCCCTTCGGGGATACAGGCGTGAAGTTATGTATGTTTCTTAATACCTCATATTCCAGGATTTTGGGTGTTATGAGGGCCCAACCAAGATCTTCGGGGTCCAAGTCAACATCACCTGCTAACCGGTACACCTGCTGATTGAAGGAGGAGGCATTGGCGCGGGTTTTACTCTTGGGTTGGGGGTCAGGCGGCAGTCGCTCCCGAAAAAGTCTAGATAAACCAAATCAAGAGAAAGATTAGGAGAGCGAACCTTGGGCTCCAAGGTACAAGTTTTGGACACTTCCGCGACTGACGCTGAGATGATGAATCCAGGGTTTTCTGAATCCGGGGGGGCGTAATGTCTGAAACAGAGGAGAATTTTGTAAATCTATGGGATTTTCATTGACAAACTAGTAAAAAATGACACACAAAACAACATGTTACTCAATTTGTTATCGCGGTAATCCATGAAACGGGCTCATAATAGCTATTAAGTTAAACAGCATAATAATTACGCGAGGAAACAAAACAATGATCATGAAAATTACATAATATGACATTAAAATAAAGCTATATTTGACTCAGAGTCTCCCAGTGACCATGGCTGCTGAAAAGCAACCGAAATGTCGGGATAAACTAACATCAAATAAACCGCGATAGAATCCGTTAAAAATAGATTTATTCAATAAAAGTAACAACTATGAATACTTAATACGTTTATACCCTATCTTTAAGTACTTTTTAAAAATATAATATTAATTAAAATATTATGGATCGTACATGAGATAATTCTCCATAAGTCTCATAATATATAAAGCCTATTTTCGGTTGAGTAAATAAAGGTAGGCTTAGCGTGCCGATTAGCAAAGTGTAGATATCTGTGTTAGCTCTGACCCCCGCACAGGATGAGCTGCACAGCGATGCACGGGGGATGGTACACCCCTTATGTTTCATTAACGACTAGGGAAGACAGGGCTAGGAATGTTTAGATAAGATAGTGGAAATAATTTTCGGTTAGAATTATTGTATTAACTCGGTGAATAATAAACTAATAATAAATAAATATTATAAGTATATAGACCCAAAGTAAGCATAGTTTAACTAGCTTGTGTTGTGGGTTCTAGAATGCGGATAAACTTACTAATATTCTTTTTTTTTTTAATACATACATATTATACATAGAAACACCTAGACCAATCCAAATAGATATATTCATGCACACAACATACTGCCCTGAGCGGGAATCGAACACGCGCCCATTGTCATAGCAGTCGAATGCACTACCACTACGCCACAGAGGCTGTCTTGTGGTTCTTGGTAAGTAGTTTATTTGTCAAATTAGAAACATTTGCAAATACTTTTTCCCTAATTTTTGTTGCGTTTGTCGAACTAATTCTTCATCAAATATCAGACTATAAATAAATATTCCAGGACATTCATGTCAACATTGACACTTACACAGTGCTAGATACACCCATAGTAAGCATAACTTCACAGGTAGTATGGGTTCTAGAATGCGAATAAATGTGCTTAATTTTGTTTTTGTAAATACGTACATATTATACGTAGAAAAACCCCGACCAATGCAAATTTACATATTTATGCATACAAATATTTGAACTGAGCGGGAATCGAACCCGCGATTATTTGCAATAGTAAATGATGGAGTTTTTCATCTATACTAATATTATAAAGAGAGGAAAGATTTGTTTGTTTGTAATCGATAAAATCTGAAAGTAAGGAACCGAACTTCTTATCGCGATATTCCCTAGGAATCAGATGTAGCGATGCTAATAGAAAATATGTAAGATATTAATTTTTAGGGTTCCGTTGCCAAATGGCAAAAAACGGAACCCTTATAGATTCGTCATGTCTGTCCGTCCGTATGTCACTGGCTGTGACTTTTTTCCGAAACTATAAGAACTATGCTGTTGAAACTTGGTAAGTAGATGCATTCTGTGAACCGCATTAAAATTTTCACACAAAAATAGAAAAAAATCCATAAATTTTGGGAGTTCCCATACTTAGAACTGAAGCTCAAAATTTTTTTTTTCTTCAAACCCATACGTTTGTGGTATCTATGGATAGGTCTTCAAAAATGATACTGAGGTTTCTAAAATCATATTTTTCTAAACTGAATAGTTTGCGCGAGAGACACTTCCAAAGTGGTAAAATATGTGCCCCTTTTTTTTTTTTTTTTTTACGTGCGGAAATCCCTTCGGATACCCCCTCGCTGGCCAGCGGGGGTGGTTATGTCGTGTCTTGACTAAAACCGCACGGTGTCCTCCCCAAGTGTCCGTTGCCGGGCACCCCGGGTAAGCCCTCGAAAGGATAACCCCAGGGTTGCCGGCGGACTTTGGCCGCCACCGCGGCCTCGCCTGGTGGGGTCGGGTTTTATCCCGCTTCGGTGAGTTGGCAGGCGTGTGTAGGGGCACACACGACACGCCTCCGCCACGGCCTGCTTCTGTAAGGACGGCGAGTCGGCCAACTGCCGTCCTCAGGCCCCGATCATGGAGGTCGGTAGTCCCGGGCGTAGATGAGTCTGCGGCGTCCTCGCCGCAGACTGCGAAACTCGGGGGGCAGGGTTCTCTCCCGCTCCCTCTCCGCCGTCTCTTTCGCGCGCATTACCTGCTCGCAGAAAGAGGCGGCGGCGTGCCACTTGCTCCCGTCGGAGACCACGGCCCTCACCATGGTCTCCAACGAGAGAACGTCCACGCCCAGGACCGCAACGAGATCCCGGCGTTGACTCGCCCACGCAGGGCACTCCACCAACGTGTGGAGCGCCGTGTCTTCGCCAGGATCCTCGCAGTGCTGGCACTGCGGCGTTGTCTCCCGGTGGATGCGCCACAGATACTTACCGAAACACCCGTGTCCGGTAACCATCTGGCACATCCGGTAGGAGAGGTCCCCATGGTCCCTCTTCAACCACTCCTTCATGATCGGTCTCACCGCCGCAATGGTGGATTCCCCCCACCTTGGGTGCTCACCCTCCATGTCTCCATGAGTTCCCGGTGGAGCTGGGACCGCTGAGCCCTGATTTCTCGGGGCTCCGGCCTATGGCCCCGCTCCAGCGCCTCCTTGCGCCACTGGTACAGCAGCGCAAGGGCTCTCGCTTCCAGGTCCCATGGAGGGGTCCCGGCTAGGAGACATGCCGCCTCGACGGAGATCGTGCGATACCCCCTGATGACTCTGACGGCCATCGCTTTTAACGGGCTGTTTAATACAGCCACGTTGCGGGCCGCCAGAGTCTCCGCCCATACGGGGGCCCCGTATAGGGCCATGCTTCGCACGATCCCCAGGTACAGTCTCCTAGTGGGGGCGTTGGGTCCCTTAACGTTGGGCATCAGCCGCGATAGTGCGACCGCAGCCCCCCTCAGTTTCGGGACCAGACTTCGGAGATGAGGTCCGAAGTCCCATCGGCTATCGAGTACGAGCCCAAGGTACTTCATCGTGGGCTCGATGCCGGTGCTCACGCCCCCTACGGTTATGCTGGTTCCCGCAGGTGGCCCCCTCCGAGGCCCGTGAAAACACATAGCCTCGGATTTGTGGAGAGCCACCTCGAGTCCCAGCCGCCGTATTCGACCCATGACTTGAGCAACCCCTGCCGTGGCCTTCATTGCCGCGCTTCGGTACGTTGCTCCCCGCGCCATAACGAGGGTGTCGTCAGCATAGCAGACTATGCTGACACCCTCGAGCAACGTACCGCGCAGCACCCAGTCGTATCCGATGTTCCACAGGAGTGGCCCTAGGACCGACCCCTGCGGAACACCGCACGACACTTCTCGCCGCCCTGGCCCTAGCCAGCTCGGGTAAACTATGGCCCTCTCGGATAGGTATGCCTCGACAATGCGGCGGAGGTAAAGAGGCACTCCGTGATACGCGAGCGCCTCCCTAACGCAGCTCCAGGGTAGGGTATTGAAGGCGTTGGCGATGTCAAGAGACACCGCCACCACCACCCCACCCCGCGAGACTACTTCCTCCGCCAGGCGCCTAACGCGCATGATCGCTTCCACGGTGGAGCGCCCCCGGCGGAAACCGAACTGGTTGTCCGCCAGATCTGGCCCTACGTTCGTGAGATGCTCGACGAGGCGCTCTGCAATAATCCGCTCAAAGAGCTTGCACACCTCGTCGAGCAACACGATCGGCCGGTAACCGGATGGCTGATCCGCCGGCCGCCCCGCCTTCCGGATAAGGACCAGTTTCCCCGTCCTCCACGCCTTTGGAAACTGGCCCCTTTCGAGGCATGCGCTAAAGAGCGCCACCAGTCGAGGCCCTAGTTCCTCAAGGGCCAGGACCCATGCTCGGCCTGGAATGCCGTCGGGTCCGGGGGCAGTGCATTTCCGGGCTTTAAGCCGGAGCACTGCTACCCCCAGTTCACTCTCCCTGACTTCGGGCACATCGCTCTCGCTATTATCAGCGTCAGGCGCCTGAGGCGGAGCCATACGCGGAGGAACATGCTCCTCCGCTCTCGCTGGGAACAAGGAGCCCAGTATCCCCTCCAGCCGCTCCGGCTGGAGGCTCTGGGTCAGTAGGGGCGCCCTTGGGCGAATCTTGCCCCTGACCGCAAGGTAAGGGCGCCCCCATGGGTTCTGCTCCAGAGACTCCAGCAGCTCTTCGCGGGCCCGCCGTTTGGCCTGCTTAATGGCTACCTGGAGGGTCCTCTTGGCCCCCTTGTACGCCTCATATAGCTCCGCCTCTCGGGCTGCCGCATCGTCTGGGCGGCGACGCCTCCGGCGAAACCTGGTGTACTGGCGGCGAGCGGTCACGCACGCTGCTCGCAGCTGTGCGATCTCCGTTGACCACCAGTACACCTGTTTCTTTGCCGGGCCGGGCTTTACCCTAGGCATCGCCGCATCGCAGATATGCGACATGGCTCTCCTGAACCATTCGGCCTCTGCGTCGACATCGGCAGGCCTGGCCGGTGACGGAATCCAGGCCTGCACAATGGATGCCTCCAGGAGAGCATCCCGATCCAGGCGTCTAAGCGCCCAACGTGGATCCGGGGGGTTCGCTATAGTCGGCGGTAGGTTAGGTGGAGGGGAGACGTTGAACCGAATGTACCTGTGGTCCGACGACGTCTCCTCCTCCTCCACCACGCGCCAACCCTGGACGCGGCGGGCGAGAGCAGGGGTCGCGAATGCAACATCCACGACCGAACTGAGTCCCCGCCGCTCCCAGGTGGCGACACTCCCCCGGTTGAGGACCTCTAGGCCACGGGTGTTGGCCCAGTCCTCCAGAACTCGCCCCTTGGCATTGGTTTCCCGATAGCCCCAAGCCAGAGACCAGGCGTTGAAGTCTCCCAGGACCAGGACAGGGCGAGGACGGCACGCAGCGAGAACGATGTCCAGTCCTGCGAGCCATAGCTCAAGCTCATACTGGTCAAGACTTGGCGTGAAGTAGACGGCCACGACAGCCAAACCCTCATAGTCCGCCGCGACACAGCCTCTGCCCCTTGCAATGATTGCAAGGCGCGAGCTGTCCACGGCGGAACCCCCGAAGACGGTCGCTACGCCGTCCAGGTCCACCGGGCTTCCGGGGTGGACCCAGTACGGCTCAGCGACCACGACCACATTGATAGACCACTCCACGATGCTCTGGTACAGAAGATCCTGAGCACCGGTGCAGTGGTTTATGTTCACCTGCAGGATGCGGATTGGTGTGTCCATTAATGGACGTCCATATCCGCATCCCGCCGCGAATGTGGCCGCTCTTGAGCGGCACCCCCACTACCCGTTGCGGACGAACGGGGCTTTGGCCTCGAGGCGGCGCAGGTACGGCTGTCCGCCCGGTGTTCCGCCGCTTTACCCTCTGCTACGCATTTGTAGCAGCGCGGCGGAGCATCACAGGCGCTGGCCTTGTGACCGGGCTGACTGCAGCGGAAGCACCGATCCCCCACGGTGTCTCCCGCTGTGCACTGCACTCCCACATGCCCCACGGCCAGGCACCTGAAGCACCTGGTCTTGCGGGGCTGCAGGAGTTGCACCCGCGCCTTTAGGAAGCCCCCAACGAGGAGGCTCCGTTCGTCCGCAATTTTCTGCGCCGCTGCGACGGGGCAGTTGACGACTGCCGTGCCGTGACCGGTGGAGCTGAAGCGAATTTCTCCAGCTCTCACCTGATCCCGGGGGCAGCCACCCGCCTCCACGACGGCGGAGATAACCTCATCCGTCGTGGCCGCATCATCCAGACCCGAAATGCGCAAACCTGCGCATTTGTTGGGTCTGGTGACGCGGACGGCTTCCGTGTCCAGCGACTCCCTCAGCTTGGCTGCTAGGGCATCTGCTTTGGGGCCGCTGGTGGCGCCGGAGACCTCGAGAAGGCGAGCTCCGGTGCGAGTCGTCTTGCACCGGAGCCCCCCCTCAATCTCGAGGGCCTTGAGGTCCACTGAGGCTTTCACCTGCCTCAGGACCTGGGCGTACCCCACGCCCTTCTCCACACCCTCCGTCGTCACCGTCAGGACGACGGCTGTGGAGCGTGGGGCGCGGAGCCTCTTCGGCGCCTTCGCCGCAGCGGCTTTTGCCGCCTTCTTAGCCGCCTTTTTGGCGGCTTTTTTCGCCTTCTTGGCGGCTCCCGCTACCACCCAACCCTCTCCTCTGGAGGAATGTTCGGGTGCAGCGGGAGCGGTAGTTCTGGCGACGGCGGGGGTGCCGCTCCCCTTTGACTTCCCTTGTGGCGATGGGGCCACTGGGGCAGCGGTCCTTTTATTAGGACCGGGCTTCCCACTGGCAACAGCCGCGAAAGATGCAGGCTGTGCCAGCGGAGGACGGTATGCCCGGTCCTCCAAAACACCGAGTCGCCTCTCGATGGCCGCTAGTAGCTGTACCATACTTGGCGCAGGCTCCGGCGTCGTCTTGGCTGCCGGTTTGGGCGCTGCCTTAGGCGCCGACTTTGGCGCCGACTTTGGTGCCGACTTAGGCGTCTCACCTGGCGACGCAGGAGCCCTCGGCTGGACCGCCGCCTCCTGGGCTTCTGGGGCCCTTCGGGCCTCCGGGGTTCCCCTGACCAGCTGGGTCAGGTGCTTGACCTCTTCCCGGAGGGCCCGCTGTTGCTCCCGGGAGTTGGCGAGCTCAGTTTCCAGGTTTGTCACCCGGGCCCTGAGCTTCGCCTCCTCCTCGGAGGTGCTCCTGGCGAGGAGCTCCTCCAGAGCCGTCTTGGCGACGGCCACGTTTTCCGCCACCGTTTTACGTTTTCCGGCCACGTTCTTGGCCCCCTTTAACGCCTCCGTAATACGGGCCAGGGCCGACAGGAGCTCCCTCGCCGCGGGAACGTCCTGGTCCCTGCCACTGAGTAGTGGCGGGACGTGTACTGGAGGCTTCGGCGCTCTGCTCGCCGAAGTGGCCATCTTGGCCGGCCGATCGTCCTCACTTGAGGAGGTCACCCGTTGTATGGGGCTTCTGCTCCGGTCACGGGACGTTCCACCCGGGCGTGGCCGCTTTCGACGGAGACCCTCCTCGGTCTCCATTCGGCTGGATACCGACTCATTGTCGGTACCAGCCGTCGACGCCGCGGACCCATTGTCCGCGTCGATTTCCCCACCTGCTGGAAGCGGAGTAGCGGGCCTGGGGAAGACGGCCTTAAGCGACCGCGAGTGAGACCGCGGCCTCACCTCTTCACCCTCCACTACTGCCACTCCGTCATTTTCATTGTCCTTGTTCGTGCCCTTGTCGTTGTTTTTGTTTCCGTCCGGTTTTTTGTTTATATTTTGATTGTTATCCATAACATATCCCACGAGTATGGGGGAAAGGTGGTCCATCCAGGCGGAGCCCCCTGCACCTGGATAAGCCTATATACTATGGAGGTCGGCTGGTATCCATAGGTTTTTACGACTTCGCTGTCGGGTGTTATAGACTTTTCCTTGTCGTGGGCCGGCCAATAAAGGCAAGCCCTCCGGTCGGAGAGATCACAGCGTACCCTTCTGGAGCCACCAGTCAGGTCGTTGCTGATCACCCACCGATTACGGAACGCGAGAGGATGGCTAGTCCTCTCTCACCGGCGGTGGCACAAGTGCCCGTCGGCCCCTGCGTTAGCAGTGGGCCAACCCGCCCCTGGATCCCCCAGGACCCTACGGTGGCCTCCACCACTAATATCATCGCTCGTCCTGTCTCCTCTGAAAGCAGAGGAGTACGGAGAGCGATGTGTTCCCGCCACGTTGGGTATTGGCCGACGATCAATGCCAACCCCATGAAGGGGAAGCCATTGACCGCCGCCCAGGGTGTACCGGCCGCTCCGATTCCGTTCCCCCCGGACTGCAGTGGGATCGGAATCGGAATGACACGCGAGGAGGTTACCCAACATACACCCCAAATATGTGCCCCTGTAACTTCTACAATAAGAGAATGATAAAACTAAAAAAAATATATGATGTACATTACCATGTAAACTTCCAACGAAAATTGGTTTGAACGGGATCTGGTAAGTAATTTTTACTAATACGTAATAAATCGTAAACCGCAATTTACCTTTCATTCAATCAACTCAAATATAAAAAAGAAACTGTTGTTACTTGCTGCTACGGAACCCCTAATGGGCGAGTCCGACTCGCACTTGGCCGCTCTTTAAACTTTCGCGTTCCATGATATACAATAATGTTAACGGGAATTACGATGATAAACAAAAATATGAAAAATATAGATAATGTGCGGGTCGATGAAGAACTTTGTACCTCACGGACTCGACGACGGAGGACGTGCACCACTGCGCCAGTCAGCCCGAGACCACGGCAACGGAAACATCAGGCAATCCAAAGGTATGTATATACCTATACATGATCGCGTTAATTGCCGTTAACATTTATATAAGATATTGTGCAGGAGTTTCAAACTGTCAGATCACGTGAAACAGGAGCATCCCACCATCCCACAAAGTTATTTAGCACGTTCGTTCCGAAAGGCTATTATTCTTACATTGCTGACGACGACTTGTATGGTGGTGTGGCGTGACTGTCAAAGATTCGACTGCACACGGCTACGACTTCTATTCCCGCGCAGTTCATTTTATAGTGGTACGTTTGCATTGTGTAAGATGTCCTACATTTAATAACGGAATGTGCTAGATGTCAGTCAGCCAAGAGGAACTATTTAAGGAACTACGAACTTAAATCTATTTGATGTAGGTATCTTGCAACAAATTTTCTGTACACCTAACTCTTTAACTGCTTATAGTTTATTTAAATTTGTTATGTTATGGTTTGTAAGAAAGATAAGTATATATATATAAGTATATAACTTCGTGGAGTTCCATCGTATCTTTTGCGAGGGAAATGCCTTATGGACAACCTTACACCACGGCCTCTGAAGACCCGAGACGGCGTGCGGTTTCAGTCGGTTCAAGTCCGACATAACCGCCCCCGCTAGCCAACGGGGGGTCATCAAAGGGGATATCCGCCCGAAAAAAAAAGGTACGATGGGACTGGCATATACATTTGTATAAAAATTCCGAATAATAAATTAAGAGAAAAAAAAACCTTTTATTTGGGGTCTGCTCTCATAATACTGCTGCATCACACCACCGTGCGCTTGCGAGTTGATCCTTCTTTGCTTTTGTAAGTTGTTTGGAATTTGTGTGACTAATTTGTAAGTTGTTTGGAATTTGTGTGACTAATTAAAAACCTACTAATATTATAAATTAGCGGTCCTTCGGCTTCTTCCGTGGCATACGCCGCACCCATTTGTCATATACATTAAAACAAGTTGAATTCCTGAGACGAGCTCAGCCGAATACAAGGGATTTTCGATTTTGCGTTTTTTTTTTTTGCGATTTTTTGTGATTTTTTCTCTATCTTGCAATGGTTCACCCCAGCACGAATCTATTACCGAAAACAGCAACTCGATAGCTCATCTCCTTCATACCCAAAACCGTGACTAAAAATTGGCAACGACGACGTCGACGACGACAACTCGTTAGCAATAGGGCTTTTCTAAAGAAAATCCCTAAAAAACTATACCCGTTAATATTTATCAGTTCTATAATAATGAATGGCAATTTATCCGATTTGTTGACATTTATGATTACTGTACCACTCTCTAGGGTAGTATCGTAATGATATATAGCCTATAACCTTCCTTGATAAATGGGCTATCTAAACAAAAATATTTTTTTAATCCGAACCATTAGATCCTGAGATTAGCGCATTCAACCAAACTATCAAGTACTTCAGCTTTATAATATTAAATATAGATGTGACAGTTTGTGAAGATGTTTATAATATATGTTTGTAAGTCAATCACGCTCTAACCGGGGAAAAGATCTGGCTGAGATTTGGTACAGGGTTATGGTATGGAATAACGCATAGGCTTATCCCTGGAATAGGTTCCTATTGGCAGCGGCAACGGCTAGTATAAAATATCAATCAATCAATCAATCAATCAATTAGCCTATTGCAGTCCACTGCTGGACATAGGCAAAAAAATATATCAAAATATATTTTTGATTATTTCTCGTCTAGTCTATATTATGTGTCTCTAAAGCGATGTGTATCGCAGGCGTCGACACAATGACCCCGCGTAAATCTCCTCCGATTCTCTCTCCGGTCGGTCCGGACACCGGAATTCATAAATTATGATTCACTTGCTCACTGAAAACCTTTTTTATGGTAACGCTTATTCTGTGAGCGGCCATTTTTATTTTACTCGTTTGTCGCTTAGCATTTGTTATATTGAAGGGGAGTCCGTACTGTTCCGAATTTGAATGAATTTGGTGAATTGTAAGATATTATGTTTTTCCGGTGTTATATTGTGCCAAAATATATTATGTTGTGTTCTTTTGTATATGATAGAGTAGGCGGTACTGGTTTATGAGATTGCAAAATTTGAGGTACGGCAACTGTGATCAGATTCCTATTCCTGAGACCCCAAATAACTACAAAACACTTCTTGCCGCCGCTTGCTGTGGTCCCTTTCCCCCTGTTTTTCCTAATTTCGGTTTGTCAGTCGATTAGTCGGTACAAGTAATTATATATGTAGAGATGTGTATTGAAAAAAAATATCGAATAAGTTCCAGTGGGATTCAATCGGTTTATTAGATCTCCGGTCAATTTCGAAAACTTGTGTTTTTCGCGCGAATTTTTTAAATTCGACAACTTATGTTTTAATTAATTTGAAAATTTCATACTTGGACATGTTGTAGCTTTCGTGGGTACGACTTACACAACATTACAACTTTCGTACAGTTATCTGTAAGTTTTAATAAAATCGATCCATAAGTTTTCACGTAACACAGGCAAAAGTAAAGCAAATTACTTTTGTAAAATGGCCAATTTTTTTTTTTCAAATAACCTAAGTACAATGATTTTTTAAACGGTTGCATATTTGTGCAGAAACTATCTACAACTTGTTATATTATCGTTGTCGTAGACCAATCGCAACTATTGAAAAAGACGAAAAGAAAAAATAAATGAAAAGGGGCCATCACACCTCGTGGCAAGATGTGTTTTGTAGTTATTTGGGGTCTCAGGAATATGAATCCGATTACTGCTGCCGGTCCTCGGATTTGGCAAACTCATAAACCTGTAGCGCCTGCTCTACGATATAACACCAAGAGTATGATTTTAGAATGAATCAAGAAAATGAAATTAGCGTTAATAAGAATAAGCGGCGATAACCCGGTGGCGTGCGTAACGGACTGCTGAGACGACGTCTGGAGTTCGATCCCCAGTCGCCCCGGGCACACACCTCTGACTTTTCGTAGTTATGTGTGCATTAATATATGTTAATAATTGCTCGCATGAAAATGTGCCCGGTAGATGACAATAGGCTCGCCCCCTATTACATTGGGACCTGAACATAACTGGCGAATCGTGGGTGTGTAATACACCTCTGCCGTATCCCCGAAGGGGTAGGCGTGAAGTTATGTTATGTTAATAAGAAAGGAGGCAGCATATACAGAGGAAGATCGTGTTAGAAAATGGCCTGTTCATCTAAATACTTAAGCAATCCAATGATTGACGAACGAGCTTAGGTTGTCTTCCAGATTGAGAGGGCGGTCGCTGTCGTAACTGCCAACCAAACGAATTATACAAAGGAGGAGTAGAAAACCGTATCCCTGGTTCCAAAGTGCAAGATTTGAATGCAAACTGGATAGACGCTTGTATTCTTTGAGATTGTTTAAAAATGTAAACGGAACCTTCGCATACAAGTCTGACTCACAGTAATCCTTTATATTTTAATTTATGTTATCGATTAAAATCAACCTGAAGGCTATAATTACGATGTTGGTTTAATATTCTGCAATATCTGTACTTATCTGGTGTAATTTTAATACGCAGTTGATGAGCTCATATTAACCATGCTTGTTTTAATTTGGATCGTTGAAAGGATAATGATGGGGTGCGTCTCACTGACATGGCGTGTAATATCGCCATCGTGATGTATGAAGCAGGAGCCTTATATCTATACTTCTATACTAAAATTACGAAGAGGAAAAGTGGGTAGGTAGTTGTGAGTTTGTGAGGTTGAAGGAGGTAATCTCTGAATCTACTAAATCGATTTTGAAAATTCTTTTAACAATGGTAAACTACATTATTTGTGAGTATCATTGGCTATATATCATCACGCTACTACCCAAGGGAGCCGACCAGTAATCATAAATATCAACAAATCTGGCAGTTCCAATACATTATACTCATATTATGAAAACGAATAAATTACTGGTATATATGGTTTAAAGGCGTGAAACGGCGGTTCGAAATACGCCACGGGCGAAGCCGGTGAGGGCCAGCTAGTTTATTATATAAACAATAGAATGTTATAAATTTAGATGGCAAAAAGAGAACATCCGGAACGGGACTTGAACCCGCGACCTGTCCCTTACTGGGGGAATGCTCTGACCAACTGAGCTACTTAAACACGTCTCAGATATGCGAAACTGTCCGATATATTATATACGTTTCGGGGCGACGCTCGAGCCATCTACTGTAATTCTTGCGAACTACGGAAACAATGAATGACGTTACAATCATTTTTAAACATTGTTTTTTGATTACTTCTCCACGTTAGTTCAATTCAATTTTAAGCAATTAGGATGCTAACTGTTCCTATAGATTTAGATCGGAAAAAGAGAACATTTAGGACGGGACTTGAATCCGACTTATGACCAAACAATTCTGATAGTTAACATTTTATTCAAGTTATAGCTTGAATAGAATGTTACCTTACAAAAAGCTTATGAATCGCCTTAATTTCTGGGATTTTGAAGAGCGTTTTGAACAAAGTTTTCGATCTATCGGAAGTCAAAGTTCTCCGATTTCAATTATTCTTTTTTTAATTTAAAAGGTAAAAGGATTATTTGCGGTGCCACTGAGACCCTTTGGGCCAAGCCAACTTCAGCTGCAAACCGGTATACATGGTGATCGACAGACGAGGCACTACCGCAGACTGTACTCTTGGGGTCGGGCGGTCAAACAGCCGTCTCTCTCAAAAAACTGTATAAATCAAACCAAAAGTCATAGAAGGAGTAAAGAGACCCTTGACTCCGAGCCTCGGATACAACCAGGAACACCATGAAGATGATAATGATTATATCTAACAAAAAGAAGCTCAATAACTTTGCTATCCAAGAAATAGTTATTTAAGCAAATTGTTCCCCTCTGGAAAGTTCCAACATATAAATATTCCAGCCAACCAATCACACATTAAGCCTTGTACAGACTAAGCATTCCACTGTACCCGTAACCTCGATAGTTTAAATACGCGCACAGGTGTATACTCATACAGGGCACAATATCCATTGCTGGATTAAGAACGCGTAGTCACAAAGACTGCTGCTGACTCACGACCACTTGCCGCTAGTCAGCAGTCAACACGCGTACCCAAATTGTACGTAATTTATACCTATGCCTCTGCATATGCGAACCCTTTGTTTAGCTTAATAAAATAACAACTGTCCTACATTTAAAGTCCTAATCTAATCATCTTACCTTCCAGGTCTCTTTATCGTTCAAGTTCTATCATATATGCTTCTCGTACTTTCATTCAACCTTCCATACTCTGAGGGGAGTGAGGGCATCTGGGAGATGGTGTACCTAGTCTACTTAGTCTTTCTTAATTTTTACTTTATTTATTCATAAATAACTGGTTACCCAAATTGTTAGGCGTACATGGTAGGGACCATCGTTCCTATGTATGCATAGATGGCTACGCGTTTATTGGAACGCGTAGTCTGTACAAGGCGTAACACTTTTATTACTGCATAGTCGTTAATACGCATTTATACCCCATAGTCATATCTCATGGTGTAAATGTCAACATGGCAATAAAACACATGAGTAGACTTGCGAACGGATAACGTCCCTACATGAATTTAAGATCCACTATGTATGTGGAATACAATATTACATGTACGGATATATGTGGCACATAAACCACTATAAACTTTACGAACTGTAAGAATTTCCCGCCATCTTTTAACGCGACATGAGTTTATAGATTTTCATCTTATGTTGGAGTACAAGTCATGAACTTACTGTTAGGTATAATTGAGCGAGGGGTGTGTGTTGGGTAACCTCCACGAGTGTCGTTTCGATTCCGATCCCGCTGGAGTCCGGGGGGAATGGAATCGGAGCGGCCGGTACACCCTGGGCGGCGGTCAATGGCTTCCCCTTCATGGGGTTGGCATTGATCGTCGGCGAATACCCAACGTGGCGGGAACACATCGCTCTCCGTACTCCTCTGCTTTCAGAGGAGACAGGATGAGCGATGGTGTTTGTGGCTGAGGCCACCATAGGGTCCTGGGGGATCCAGGGGTGGGTTGGCCCACTGCTAACGCAGGGGCCGACGGGCACTTGTGCCGCCGCCGGTGAGAGAGGACTAGCCATCCTCTCGCGTTCCGTAATCGGCAGGTGATCAGCAACGACCTGACTGGTGGCTCCAGAAGGGTACGCTGTGAACTTGCTAACCGGAGGGCTTGCCTTTATTGGCCGGCCCACGACAAGGAAAAGTCTATAACACCCGACAGCCAAGTCGTAAAAACCTATGGATACCAGCCGACCTCCATAGTATATAGGCTTATATATAGGGCACCGCCTGGATGGACCACCTTTCCCCCATACTCGTGGGATATGATATGGACCTAATAAACCCTAAAACATTCAAAAAACCGGACGAAAAAATCTATAACAACAACAAGGCAACGAAAATGGACAACGGAAATGACGAAATCTGCGCGGAGCTCGCGCAGCAGGCAACCGTGGAGGTGACGCCAAATACCTCGGCGGTGTCGGAGAGTTTCGACACCGCCAACGAGCGAAGCAGGGCGAGCAGCCCGGCGGGTCTGGGCGTGCCACGGACCCGCAAGCGCAGGAGGCGCGCAAAGGCTCGGGCGGGGGAGGACGTTTCGGACGAGGATTTTACCCTCACCGGGACGACCTCCTCCTCCAGTAGTGACGAGGCCTCGAAGCCGGCATCCAAGGTGGCTGCTGGCCGCCGAGGGGCGCGGGGTGGCGTGAGGGCTGGACAATCCACCCGAGGCCCCTCGGCTATTGGAAGGGCCGTGAGAAACTCACCGCCGAGGCCTTCCACCTCAGCGGTGTCGGTGTCGGAGCCATGCGGGAGGACGCGGTCACTCATGGAGAGACTCCAGAAGGTGACCGCGTCCTTCCAGGGGTCCCCAAACCCTGAGCAAGAGGCGATGTTGAGCATTGTGCTCGACATCGCCTCCGAGAATGAGGGCCTGGCGGCGCAGCTGGCCGAGTCCCGTCGGGAGACGGCTCGACTAGCTGCAGCCGTCGAAGAGCTCAAGAGGGGGATGGCGAGCTCGGCTCAAACGGGGCCGGACCTGGCGGATGGCCAATATGGCTTCCGCCAGAGGCGCTCCACCGTGGATGCCATCATGCGCGTGAGGGCTCTGGCGGAGGATGCAGTAGCCCGGGGTGAGGTGATGTTGGCGGTGTCCCTGGACATCGCCAACGCGTTCAACACCTTGCCCTGGAGTTGCATTAGGGAGGCGCTCGTGTATCACGAAGTGCCTCTCTACCTCCGCCGCATAGTCGGGGCGTATTTGACGGAGAGAGCCGTCATCTACCCAACCGTGACCGGTCTCGGTCGGCGTGAAATGTCGTGCGGTGTTCCACAGGGATCGGTCCTGGGGCCGCTCCTGTGGAACATCGGATACGACTGGGTGCTTCGCGGTGAGCTCGTAGGCGGTGCCGCCGTCACGTGCTACGCGGACGACACGCTCGTGACGGCGTGTGGGGCGACGTACCGCGAAGCGACCCGAAAGGCCACGACCGCGGTTGCCCAAGTCGTTAGGCGGATCCGGCGGCTGGGTCTCGAGGTGGCCCTGCATAAAACCGAGGCCCTGTTCTTCCATGGGCCTCGGAGCAAGCCACCCGAGGGATCCAGTCTCATCGTGGGATGAAATCGCATCGGCATCAAGCCCCAAATGAAATATTTGGGGCTCGTGCTCGACGGCCGATGGGACTTCGGAGAGCACATCCGAAGTCTGGCCCCCAAATTGAAGGGCACAGCTCTTGCTCTGGCTCGGCTGTTGCCCAACATGAGGGGGCCCGATGACTCCTGCAGGAGACTCTACGCGGGGATCGTGCGGTCCATGGCCCTGTATGGGTGCCCAATATGGGCGGAGGCCCTGAGGACCAGAACTGTGCAGATGCTGCGCGCTCCGCAGCGAGTTCTGGCCATCAGGGTCATCCGAGGGTACCGCACGATCTCCTTCGAGGCGGCGAGTCTCCTTGCCGGAACTCCGCCATGGGACCTGGAAGCGAGAGCCCTTTCGCAACTGTACCAGTGGCGAAAGGAGGCGCGGGAGCAGGGATGGAACCCCGAGCCTCGAGAAATCGAGGCCGTGCAGTCCCAGCTCCGCCAGGCCATCGTGGTGGAGTGGAAGGAACGACTTGGGCGACCAAGCGCAGGGCACGCCGCAATAGCGGCGGTGAGGCCCATCATGGAGGATTGGCTGGAGAGGCGACACGGAAGCCTCTCCTACCGACTGACGCAGGTGATCTCTGGGAAGGGGTGCTTCGGGGACCACCTGCATCGGATCAGGAAGGAGCCAACGCCTGAGTGTCATCACTGCGACGCGAGCGAGGACTCAGGGCTGCACACGCTGGCGGACTGCCCGGCGTGGGAGGCGCCGAGGCGTGACCTCGTGGCAGCCATCGGCGTGGGAGTCCTCTCGCTCGGCAGCATGATTGCGGCAATGGTGCGGAGCGCGAGCGCGTGGGCCGCCGCCGCCTCCTTCTGCGAGCATGTAATGCTCGCGAAGGAGGTGGCGGAGCGCGCCCGGGAGAGACTTAGAACTCTCCCGGTCCGCCGAGCCCGCAACTTGCTCGCCGCGCGTCGCAGGCAACTCAGGCGCCGGAGGTCGCTTAACGACCTCCGTCCTCCATGAGCGCAGGCCTGGGGGTGGCGGGAGAGGCCACCTGTCACCCCAGCAGAAGCAGGCCGGGACGGTGGGGCGACTAGCGCCCCTCCCCCAAACCGGGGCAAGACGGGGACACCGTGGTTCCCAAACCCGAGGGGGCCATCTCGAAACCGGAGATGGCCCAGGGTCAGTCGGGGTGCGAGGGATATGCTCTATGGGCAACCTTACACCCCGGCGTCTGTAGACCCGAGACGGCGTGCGGTTTTAGTCGGTTCAAGCCCGACATAACCGCCCCCGCTGGCACGCGGGGGGGTATCCGAAGGGATTTCCGCACGATAAAAAAAAAAAAAAAAAGGTATAATTGAGCGATAAAATTGTTGCTATGGGATAGATACATTACCTAGGTATTGTCGAAGCCTGGGGTTATCCTTTCGAGAGCTTACCCGGTGCCCGGCAACGGACACTTGGGGAGGACACCGTGCGGTTTTCCGGAGGGATTTCCGCACGTAAAAAAAAAAAACAGGTATTGTCGAAGTTTGCATGAGTTGAATAAAATTTATTTATTTTAATTTATTTTTCTACTAGTTGACCCAGCAAACGTCATTCCGCCTTAGAATCTAGTTATGGTGGTTACCTTATCAGCTGAACTTATTTCGTGAATGTCTCATATTTTGAATTATCCTAATTGCCAGCATAGGTACAGTATCCCGAAGGAGGCATCTCAAAGCCGTAGATGGCCCAGGGTTAGCCGGGGTGCGAGGGTATTTCCTTATTAGGCCACCTTACACCCCGGTATTAGAGATCCGAGACGGTGGCGTGCGGTTTTGTTTGGTTGAAGTCCGATATTACCACCCCCGCAGACCAACGGGGGAGTATCCTCGGGAATTTCCGCACGAAAAAAATAAAAAAGGTGTGTTTATGTTTCAGCTGTATGTGCGATTTTTGAAGTGGATGTGGTTTCTCCTTACTATGTTAGGGTAGCGAAGTAAAGTATACTAATTGTTCTCGCCTTCATCCAAATGTAATTATTTGCGTGTGATCCTTGGTTGTATACTTTCGTTTTCAAGACTTGGAAAATAGATTGCCGATAAATAATAGGGCAGTACAATTTATGCGTGACCCAATAAGCAAACTCACATAACTTCACGCCTGTATCCCGGAAGGGTTAGGCAGAGGTGTTTTACACACCTACGATTCGCCAGTTATGTTAAGGTACCAATGTAATAGGAGGCAAGCCTATTGCCATCTACCGGGCACATTATTATCATAATTATCATTTATTAATGCATAACTACGAACTATAACTGGGGATCGAACTCGAGACCTCGTCTCAGCAGTCCGTTACGTACGCCACAGGGCTATCGCAAACTCACTTTCACATAATATAGCATCAGTGAGCATTTCACTTATTCCTTGTACCACACTCTCTGTTAGCCGAAACAGTAGTGAATGACGAATGAAGTTTGTTCAGAAGCGATTCGGCCCACACATGTCTCGTGTCACGTCAAGAGATGACTATGAAATCGTCGTTAAAGATATGATGAATGCAAACTTTGGTAACAATGTATGGTGGCATTAAGTGGTAGTCTTGAAGATTTATAACTAGGATTTGTGCAGTAACTAAGATGGATACTAAAGATGTGATAGACTACATACGATAAAATTCTTCTTTTTAAGAGGCAAGTACTTATAAAGTAAAAAAATCTTGGTGACTTGACAGTGGTGAATAGATAGACTAGGAATTCAGTGTAGGGTGCGACTGAAATAAATTGAGCTGAGCGAGCGTCCTGCTCGCTCAGCTCTCTTACTTGAAAATAAGACATCTTACTACGGTCGCGCGCTTAGTTAAGGCCGCGCGCTCGTGAAAGTGTTCTTCGGTGATTATTCCTCAATGGTACATCGGACATGAACCATCTCGCTTCAAATCACTCCTCAGTGTTCACACTATCACCGTGTTAAATTTGATCAAAATCGCGTGAGTGGTTACGGAGGAGTTCAGCCACCAATAACGGCATCTGTGGCGTAGCGCTAGTGCATTCAACTGCTACGTCAGGGGGCGCGGGTTCGATTCCCGCTCAGTGCAAATATTTGTATGCATGAATATGTCTATTTGCATTGGGCTGGGTGTTTCTATGTATAATATGTATGTATTTACAAAAAAAGTATATAAGTATGTTTATTACGCATTCTGGAACCCATAACATAAGCTATTTCGACTATGCTTACTTTGGGTCTAGAAAGCGCTGTGTAGAATGGCGTAGAATATCTATATTTATTTATATTTATATTAAGCTACGTAGTTATTCGTGAAGCTGTTTTGTTCGAACTGGATTTCATATATTAAAAAAGAAACGGCTATTCCGCGTATAAGAGCTTCGCTCGCTCAGCTCAATAAAAGACATGATCTCTTATACTACAAGCTAGTATTCCATTATGAATTTATTGATAAAATAAAACACAAGGGCCTTCTTTTCCTGTGAATGCTGTAAAAGGCAGTACCCCTCAGTAAAGGGATGTTCTTCTTCGTCGTCATCTTCCTAGCAAGAGTCCCGGTAGTATCTGAAGTTTCCCCCACGGAGCCCAGGATCCGCTTTTTTGGTTTCCTACTCCACGTCGTTGCACAATCTTCATCACCACTGGTGATCTCTTAAAACGTCAAGTAGTTCTCCATCTAATAATAAATAATAATAAATATTGTACAACAAAGTACACAACGCCATCTAGACCCAAACTAAGCAGAGCTTGTCATGCGGATAAACATACTTAAATACTTTTTTTTTTGTAAATAAATACATATTATACATAGAAACACCCAGACCAATGCAAATATACATATTTGCACTGAGCGGGAATCGAACCCGCGACATTTGTCTTAGCAGTCGAATGCACTACCGCTACGCCACAGAGGTCGTCGAATAATCTGTCAAAAAACATATAACCTATGAAAAAGGAATTACATAAAAACATAACATAACTTCACGCCTGTATCCCTGAAGGGGTAAGCCGAGGTGATTTACACACCCACGATTCGCCAGTTATGTTTACGTCTCAATATAATAGGGGGCGAGCCTATTGCCATCTACCAGGCACATTACTAAGCGAGCGATAATCAACATTTTTAATACACAAATAACTACGAAGAGTCAGAGATGTGTGCCCGGGGTGACTGGGGATCGAGCTCGAGACCTCATCTCGGCAGTCCGTTACGTACACCACTGGGCTATCGCCGCTTTTTTTTTTAAAAGGAATTGTGTAGAATTGTCTACAGGGCTATATAATATATAGGTTTGAATAAACGTATATGTAGATAATAAACGTATTTATGTAGTAGTATGAATTTTTAAAGAGAAAAGTTTCCAATAAAATTTCGAATGATCTTTCGGGTGAGATTAGAACTTGCATTATTTAGTTTCAGTGCGTCCGAGTACTACTAGGATTTTGCTTGTTCATGTATGTACAGACCAGCACAACAAATATTCAGAACCTAACTTCAGAGGCACGCTACCACAGATATAGAGAAGCTAGATATAGCAAATTGTTCATGACAGGTGGAGCCGCCTGTCACCCCAGTTAATTGGTTGGTATGTAGTGTATTTGTATATGTGTGTGTGGTGTGTATGTATATATATATATATATTACATGAGTGTGTATGTGTAAATGTATATATATATATATAATTAATTATAATAGTTATTGCTGTATAAATATTTTTAATAATTAATTTGAAATGAACACAGGACAGGCTTGCCTAGTGTGTGGCTACAGTATAACGCACAATATTGTTTTTCTATTTGGCAATAAACTAATTTTTATTATTTATTATTAATTTACCCTAGCCGAAACAGGCCGATTGGGACAGAAGATTGGGATCCGGGTCTCGCTTACTGCTGGGGTGCGAGGGAAGTGTGTTATGGGCCACCTTACACCCCGGCGTCTAAAGTTACGAGACGGCGTACGGTTTTAGTGGGTTCAAATCCGGAATAGTCACTCCCGCTGGCGAGGGAAAGTCTGGGGGGATATCCGCACGGAAAAAAATGTGTGTCCTCAAATTAGTGCTAGTTCAAACTTTCCACGCTCATATAATATATCTACATTACAACTTGTCGATTGTCAACATAAATAAGCCGAATTGTGACTTGACGCGTTACGATTGAAACGATTCTATTTATGGCTGGCTGTAACCCGCAGCTCCACCCGTATGGTATACTGTAATGTTCTGAAATTTTCCAATTATCTTCGCAACTTCCTAATTTTTCTTATTGGAAAAAGTATTTTTTTCTTATATAAAAGTTTACGTTCAACTCTATCTCACCTGCTGATAAGTGATAAGGTCGCTGTGATCGCTGTGAGCAAGACACCGAGCGAGAGGACTCCCACTCCGAGGGCCGACCTAGGTGCCTCTCACGCTGGGCAATCCGCCAGCGTGTGCAGCCCTGAGTCCTCGCTTGCATCACAGTGGTGGCACTTAGACGTAGGCTCCTTCCTGATCTGATATATGTGGTCCCCGAAGCACCCCTTCCCAGAGCTCACCTGCCTCAGCCGGGACGAGAGGCTCCGGTATTGCCTCTCTAGCCTCTCTAGCGGCGTGCCAGTCGGCTAGAGAGCGCCGTAGTAGCGGCGTAAAGATTCATTATGGAGGACTCTCCATAATGAGTCTTACCGCCGCTACTACGGCGTGCCCTTGATAATATAATGTGGTCTACGATGAAATACGCTTGCCTAAAAGGAACCTAATTACCTTCTACAAAATTGCTTCCTTAAAAAAATATAGATAAATAAAATCTATGACCTCGTTCTAAAGTTATGACATGACTAAGGGAAACAATTATTCATTTTCATTATATAGATAGATAGATGAGCATTGTAACTAAATGTCTCAAATTACTTTAAAAAATTTCGAGCTCGGTTTTCATACGTAGCTTTGATGAAATGAAATCTGAGCATCCCACACGTTATATTCGTGAATAAAATTCGTGACATAACTGAATAAACGAATAAACACCTTGAGTAAAAGGACAGGAGACTTCGCAGAAGAGGGTTATAGGAAACGATCCTGTCACGTGCTGTCGGCACGTGTCAAACATAAACTGAACATGTAAATTGTTACGGCTGTCGTAAATCTCGAGTGTTTCTTGTGAGAAAGTTTGGTTTGGTGACTTATTGTTATCACATACCTTTTTTTTTTTTTTTCGTGCGGAAATCCCTTCGGATACCCCCCCGCCTGCCATCGGGGGCGGTTATGTCGGGCTTGAACCGACTAAAACCGCATGCCGTCTCGGGCCTATAGACGCCGGGGTGTAAGGTTGCCCATAGAGCATATCCCTCGCACCCTGACTAACCCTGGGCCATCTCCGGCTTCGAGATGGCCCCTCGGATTGGGAACCACGGTGTTGGTTTGGGGGAGGGGCGCTAGTCGCCCCACCGTCCCGGCCTGCTTCTGCTAGGCTGACAGGCGGCCTCACCTGCAACCCCCAAGCCTGCGCTCATGGAGGACGGAGGTCGTTAAGCGACCTCCGGCGCCTGTGTCACCTGCGACGCGCGGCGAGTATGTTGCGGGCTCGGCGGGCCGGGAGAGTTCTAAATCTCTCCCGGGCGCGCTCCACCATCTCTTTCGCGAGCATTATCTGCTCGCAGAAGGAGGTGGCGGCGGCCCACGCGCTCGCGCTCCGCACCATTGCCGCAATCATGCTGCCGAGCGAGAGGACTCCCACCCCGATGGCTGCCACGAGGTCACGCCTCGGCGCCTCCCACGCCGGGCAGTCCGCCAGCGTGTGCAGCCCCGAGTCCTCGCTCGCGTCGCATTGATGGCACTCAGGCGTTGGCTCCTTCCTGATCCGATGCAGGTGGTCCCCGAAGCTCCCCTTCTCGGAGATCACCTGCGTCAGTCGGTACGAGAGGCATCCGTGTCGTCTCTCTAGCCAATCCTCCATGATGGGCCTTACCGCCGCTATTGCAGCGTGCCCTGCGCTTTTTTGTTGTCGAAAAGTCTACCTATTTTATGAGAATTTCTAAATCTTTATGCTAATGCCTCAGCCGTTATTTTCTTAAACTTTTTAAACTCTGAAAGTTTTAGTATATAAACTGATCCTCTTCGCAATCGTGAAACTACCGCAGCACCCTCTGGGGAACCTTGAAACGAGCGCTCAATTTCATTAAGTTGAAATAGACTTTAACTGAGTTCAATGTCAATTAAGTTACTGAAGTAATAAGCATATTTTAAAATAGCCTAGAGTATACTATTAAGAATATTGACCGGTATTGGTAAAGTTATAATTATAATGTCTTTTCTTGAAAGTTTAGATCATCGTCTGAAATTTAAGTTTAGATTTTATTTTGGAGAATTCGTCCCTCCAAGTAACATCTTTAGGTTGAATTAAGAAAGGAATGAAAATGCCAATTAAAGGTTTATATCTTGAGTATTAATCAAACTCAAAAACTTGAAGGAGATTGAACCAATAGAGGATGTTTGATTGATGAGCACTTGAACATCAATATCTGTGACTAACTGTGAACGTGTCGTGAGCAGAAATAAAATAGAAAGAAAGATAAGTACAGCCTCTGACTCTATCACAAACTGTACAAAATACAGTATACTCCTTTATTATCAATAGATCCACGTCTAACCACTATCTCAGCTGTTGGTAAGTGATGATATGGTCGATGATGGGGCACGTTTGCCTAGTATAAGACTTAAAGACTTCCAGGGAATATCCTGGAAACACAGACACCGGTAGAATATTTCACTTCTGAGCAGTACGCATAATGAATATATTGCTAAAACGTTTTGTGCGTATGAGTGAGATTATCTACCATGTGGTGTGGCGTCACCGTACACCTGGTTGTTTGATGATGGGGGAGGGGGAGGGGGTTTGGAGAAATTAGGTTATATAACTAAAAATTGGTAAGGGAATCTAAAAATGATGTAATATGTTTGTTTATTATGTTTGTTTTTATTTTTGTTAGTTAAAATTTTAATTGCCTGAAATATATATAATCATTAATTCATTCAAAATTACAGCTCAAACCGGCGGGCTAGAATGAAAGGTTTTATGACATTAAAAATAACTATAAATAAATAAATAAAAGTCTCTGCCTACCTCGGTGGGAGAAAAGTGTGAGTAGATATAATTATCTATATTCCAATAAATAAATAATTCCTGGTACAATAACCATATAGTTATTTTCTATATCTATACTAATATTATTAATAGTTGAAAATTGTGAGTTTGTGAGGTTGTAGGGGGTAATCTCCGGATCTAGATAGATAGATAGAAGATAGAATACACTTTATTGTACACCACATATTATTATACACAACATCTTGAGTCTCAATATATTGTAGGTACAATGGGCGGTCTTATCGCTAAGAGCGATCTCTACCAGACAACCTTTGGATGGATTTATCAGTAGGAGTAGAATGGAATGGAGTCTATTGAACCGATTTTGATTTTTTTTTACCAATTCAAAGCCACACTAATTGTGACTGTCATAGGCTAAATATCATCATGCTACTATCCAAGGGATCGGAGCAGTAATAATGAATGTCAACAAATCCGACAGATTCCCATACATTATACGCAAACTAATAAGTTACGTGCATTTTTGGAATTCGAAAACACCACGGGTAAAGCCAGGGAGGGCCAGCTAGTATACAATATAACTGTTTCCGATCTAATCAAGTCTAATTTATAATTTTCAACAAAGAACAACTGTGAACACATCCTTAACTTTCGTTCGCATCACGTCACCTAATTCTGACGTCAACCCGAAAATGGCGCTACTGACAATTAAATTACTTTATCGCACAAGCAATACTGGAACATTCCAAAAGATTTAATTGCACTAAAACAAATCCTCTTAATGGGTTGCCTTATATAAATAAATAAAATGAATATTCTACGACATTCTACACAGCGCTTTCTGGACCCAAAGTAAGCATAGTTTAACTAGCTTGTGTTATGGGACCAGAATGCGGATAAACATACTTGTCTACTTTTTTTTTGTAAATATTTACATATTATACATAGAAACACCCAGACCAATGCAAATAGACATATTCATGCATACAAATATTTGCTCTGAGCGGGAGTCGAACCCACGCCCCCTGTCGTACCAGTCGAATGCACTACCGCAACGCCACAGAGGCCGTATTATATATTATATAATAAATAAATAAATAATAATAAATAAATATTCTACGACATTCTACACAGCGCTTTCTGGACCCAAAGTAAGCATAGTTTAACTAGCTTGTGTTATGGGACCAGAATGCGGATAAACATACTTGTCTACTTTTTTTTTTGTAAATATTTACATATTATACATAGAAACACCCAGACCAATGCAAATAGACATATTCATGCATACAAATATTTGCACTGAGCGGGAGTCGAACCCGCGCCCCCTGTCGTACCAGTCGAATGCAATACCGCAACGCCACTGAGGCTGTATTATATATTATATAATAAATAAATAAATAATAATAAATAAATATTCTACGACATTCTACACAGCGCTTTCTAGACCCAAAGTAAGCATAGTTTAACTAGCTTGTGTAATGGGTTCCAGAATGCGGATAAACATACTTATATACAATTTTTTTGTAACTTCATACATATTATACATAGAAACACCCAGACCAATGCAAATAGACATATTCATGCATACAAATATTTGCACTGAGCGGGAGTCGAATCCGCGCCCCCTGTCGTACCAGTCGAATGCACTACCGCTACGTGGCGTAGAGGCCGTATTATATATAATATTATATAAAACAGATGTGAATTTAGTACGTAATAAATGTTCTGAAATGACTACATACCCTACCCCTTTGCTTTCCCAGTAATGATATATATCAGTTTTTATCGTAGCATGCAACTGTGAATCATACCGTAAAAAGTCCTTTTAATTACCCCACGAACATTTGCGAGGGATCTCGTTTTGAATTATTTGAAGTTGAATGTGTTTTATGAATATAATTTCTTTAATGAATTAAAATATGGACAGACTTTGTATTTTTTTTTGTGTGTTATGTTTTGTACTATAGACTAAGATTCGTACAATCTTCTTCGCTGTGTAGTTTCCAAAACTGGAATCTAAGATACTGCCAATGTAGAGATATTTAATATAGACTGGCCGTACTCGGTTCTATTCCACCGCATCGCATTACCCGTCCAACAGCATCTTTCACATCTTTTGGTTATTTTACTCGACAAAGGCAGTCCAATTTTACATTATCTATATATATAAAAATGAATCGCAAAATGTGTTGGTAAGCGCATAACTCAACAACGGCTGGACCAATTTGACCAATTATTTTTTTAAATGTTCGTTGAAGTCCAAGGATGGTTTTTACGGAGAGAAAAGTTTAGAAAATTGCATAAGAAAAATTACAGGCATGTTTGGGATAAATAGGTGCCACGGGGGACAGCTAGTAGTCTATAACTTTCACTTACGTTAGTAACTATTTATTAATCTGTGCTTTCACCAAGATCTGGGCTATTAAATGCAAAAAGTTTTTTTTAATTCGCACATGTGATTGATAAATAAATATTCTACGACATTCTACACAGCGCTCTCTAGACCTAAAGTAAGCATAGTTTAACTAAATTGTTTGGGTTTAGAATGCGGATAAACATACTTATAAACTTTTTTTATCGAAATACATACATTTTATACATAGAAACCCCAGACTATTGCAAATAGACATATTCATACATACAAATATTTGCACTGAGTGGGAATCGAACCCTCGTCCCCTTTCTTAGCAGTCGAATGCACTACCGCCACGCCACAGAGGCCGACATTGATGTAGTTCCAGACATTAGAGACATTCAAACACATAAACTTTTCAGTTTTATTATTAGTATACATGATTTTCAGATTTCGTTATGAAAAAAAATCTCCTGAAAGGATATAATTGGTCTACAGTTCGGTGTAACTTATTTATTTCTAAGTCACGGAGCTCTAGGTCCGCAAGGCAGTAGCTCTTGCAATGTTGAGCTGAGAGTGCCCATGTCAGCTTTCGAATCTTTTTTGTTCGGTGACTCCGTATCTTATCCGATTTTCAGTATTCTTTTTTAATCGGTATTTATGGTTATAGGCTACGTTTTGGCGACAAAACTTAGATTTTATTAATTGTGGTTTTGGAGAAATCAGATTTTGAATTTTTTGTTCGGTGATTATTCCTCCGTGGTACTTCATAATTGAAATTTGTATAGCCCATGTCTGTCACATCACTATCAGATGATAGAAAAATGACGATGATTTTTAGCATAAGCATAGATATGATTATGCTAAAAATCATTAAAATCGGTCGAAGGGTCTAGGCGCTAGAGGGATATCGATTGTATCGAAATACATCGAGTGGAGTGAAAGGAGCTTTCGCTCGACTTCGTCTCACTCTCAGCTCAAATATAGATGTTGGTATTTGTCGTATGCGAATTCTTTCAAGACAATATTATTAACCTACCGAGTGATACTTTTTAATAAGCTGGCTTTAGAAATAAGGAGCTGCCTGTATACACCCGAATTTCTATCAACTTTGAAGGCATTTCTTATTGATGGGTGTTTTTACTCAATAGAGGAGTTCATAGAATGACATGAAATGACACGTGCATACAAATATGATATTTTTTTTTTATATATCAACGACAATTTAAGTGACATCTGTTATTTTATTTTTTGTATTTAAATTTTCATTTTATTCTTTATAGATTTTGATTTTCATGACATATAATTATGACAATTAATGTATTGTACTCATTTAGTCATTATTTTTATGAATTTTTATGATTTTTACTCCGGATGTTTAGAATAAGTTAGACTATAGTAACGTTTCAACACAATGTAAAGATTGTTAAGAAAGTAAATAAATGAAAATGATATATGAACAGGAACGAGCATGGAGTGAATCTCTTTGGAGCTGCGACGAAAAATTATAAAGTATGACTTGGGACCTGGGGAGGGGTAGATCGATACCCGATTATCGTGCCAGAGGCGGAATCATACTTCCCAAGAGAGTAGGTACTCGTTAGGGTTATTCTACATTTTTAATAAGGCTCATATATTTTAGTCTATTTATGTGAAATTTTTTCATATGGTATTGTAATTTAGGTCTCCGTCCTCCATGAGCGCAGGCCTGGGGGTGGCAGTTGAGTCCGCCTGTCACCCAGCAGAAGCAGGCCGGGACGGCGGGGCGACTAGCGCCCCTCCCCCCCGCTCAAGCCCGACATAACCGCCCCCGCTGGACGGGGGGGGGGGGGGTATCCAAAGGGATTTGAAAACGTTAAAGTTTTTAATATTTAATCAATTACTAAATAAATTTTTAATTGCCTTACTGCGTTCGTCACTGCGTTAGACCCTGTTGCATCCGAAGCATATACTTTGCGACTGCTCTTTTCGTCTGTTTCTTGGTTAGACTTACCTTGACTTTTACGAGAGCGACTGCCATTGGCCACCCAACGCGGCAAGCAGAGCCTACGCCAGAGCCTCGTCTGTGAAAAAGCAGGTGTACCGGCTGGCAGGTGAGGTTTTCTTGGTCCGCAGATCTTAATTGAAATACATCAACCCCCACCATACATCAATTACTAAAATAACTGTCATAACAACCTTCGAGAATGCTGTGAGACGAAACTGGTCTGGTTTCATAAATAAATATTGTGATATAGTATTAGTGCTTTCATTTAAAACTACATAAACAGTGAGACGTATATAATATATTGGAGCATTTCGAATATCTGGGATACGTGGCTCAGTTGGTCAGAGCAATCCCCCTGTAAGGGACTGGTCGCGGGTTCAAGTCCCGTCAGACAGACAGACGGACAGATGCGGACAGATGGACAAGAAAGTGATCTTATAAGGGTTCCTTTTTTAACTTTTGAGGTAAGGAACTTTAAGAACGCGCCTTACAATACAAACGCACGCGTTTCAAGTTCATTCGAATAAAGTGAAAAATAGGCCAATGTATATACTCATAATGTGTTACTCATGATACTCATATGTTATGTTCTTATAATAATTAGCGGCGATAGCCCAGTGACGTATGTAACGGACTGCTGAGAAGAGGTCTCGAGTTCGATCCCCAGTCGCCCCGGGCACACACCTCTGACTTTTCGTAGTTATGTGTGCATTAATAAATGTTAATTATCGCCCGCTTAATAATGTACCCGGTAGATGGCAATAGGCTAGCCCCCTATTACATTGGGACCTTAACATAACTGGCGAATCGTGGGGATGTAATACAGCTCTTGCCTACCCCTTCGGGGATACAGGCGTGAAGTAATGTTATGTTATGTATAATAACTAAGTGAAATGAATAAATTTACTTGAAATCGATCCGTAGTAAATGAAAAGAAAAATCTTGTGCTAAATTTTCTAAAAGGACCGCCATCTCTATTTTCCTAGAAAACAGGCCGCAAACTTCGTTAGTGGCAATAATAGTGTTCAAAGAAAAGTGCCAGAATGCCATTCTTGACCGAAAGTGCCGTGAATATTTGAGGATTTTGCGTGAAAATATACAGAATGAAAATTGGAACGGTACCGTATGTTAATGTGTTTAAGCTACACGACAGCATTAACGCTAGTACTTGTAAATTTTATACCATGTGTTTACAACAGGGAAACACGCGTGAAGTCATGTTATATTATGTGTTCTGCTGCTCTTTTCGTCTCTTTCTTGGTTAGACTTACCTTGACTTTTACGAGAGCGAGTGCCATTAGCCACCCAACGCGGAAAGCAGAGCGTAGGCTCAGCCAAAGCTTCGTCTGTGAAAAAGCAGGTGTACCGGCTCGCAGGTGAGGTTTTCTTGGCCCGCACATCTTAATTGCCCCCCCCCCCCCCATACATCAATTACTAAAATAACTGTCATAAAAACCTTTGAGAATGCTGTGAGACGAAACTGGTCTGGTTTCATAAATAAATGGTGGTAGAAATTTGATGACACAAATTTGTCACAAAATTCGGCCGGGTGGGTACCACCGTGCACGATTGTGAAAAACCCTCCATAGTAATCATGTTATATTATGTGTTTTGAGAAGTACAATAGTAGTTATTGTATGTGACGGTAAACGGCTCAACAAAAATATTGAGAATGTGCGAATAGAACACGTACCTTCTACCTCACGAAGAGCAACCACTTTTGAGCTAGTCAACATGTGACCACGGTTAGTGTAACCTGGTTGAAACGTGAGGCAGTACAAAGATATGCACTTGTATATACCGGTCTATGTATATACCTATCTATTCCATGATTGTCTTCGTATTGCATGAGTTGCTTATATTCTTACTTAGGAACATGGACAAAAATAGGTTGGTTTCCCTTTATATAGCTATTGACATATATATTACTCCTACCGTCGTCGTCTTCTTAAATATTTCTCACCTTACTTACTCATGATAAAAAGAGTCCAGAAATCGTAAGTGCGGGTCTAACCGAAGACCGCAGCAAGTACACGTATTTGTATTTATTTTCATTATTTTACGTAGAAACATGAAACAGCAAAAGCAGCTTAGATAAACATCTGCTACAAAATTCAACATGACATACTCGGTAAAAAGGAAAAAAAAATTACGGACTTCCGCAAATCCGCCCCGTATGTTTTCGTGCCCCGCAACCGCGCCTGGGGCAGGAATCCGTTTGTCACCGTCCTTTGACGAAACGTATTTAGGACAAAAAACCCTTTGCCGAGGAATAGACTTCTATCTTCATCTTGTTTTGTGTTTACCCTAGCAGGGTTTGCAAATATACCGAACTGAATTCTTTATTGAGGATTGTTACTTATCGAAATGATTTCTGAGATAAAAATAGTCTAGGGTTTCTTTTTTAAGCAAGGATGCAGAAGGTTATGGGCGCTTTTTTATAGGTTTAAGGTTACCGTGGTGTATTGCCTCTTGCAGGGAACTGTAAAGAGAAAGGTGGAGAATGAAGAAATAGAAAGGAATGGAAGCAAGGTTTGAGCCACTTTCATAAACCGGAGACAATGCAGCTTCTTCTTTCTTTCTTTCTTTCTTTCATCTTATTGTAGAGGTCAGATGGCATTCACTTCACGGAAAATTCGACGTTCGGCCGTTTCGTAGTTATACTGAAATCTGACCTTAACTGAGTTGGGAAAAGTCTAGAATGTTGATTAATGCAGTTTTACCGGCAGCTGTAACTTAACGAAATATTTGCGTATATAATAGTCGTACATCAAAGTACTAATTTCTTTTGCTTCTTCCTAACCTGATCAAGTTATTTGGGACCAGGTCTCTTCACTTTTCCATACCAAGTAAATTTGTTTTGGTTGGTTGATTCTGGCAATTGCTTTGTTAAAGATCTTTTCCCAATCTAGATACCAGTTTTATGGTGGGTGACCTCTACTCCTTTTGTACTCTAGTATGTTAAGCGCCATTTATACCAAATGCGTATTTTAACACATCACATCATCTGGAGCAATTGGGCGAGATGCTGCACAGCCTGAATGAAACCTCTCGGCGCATCGGTCTTGGTGTGGACAAGACCATGGTTATGGTCAACGATCATATCACACCGAGACCGATTGTCATCGAAGGGTCGAAACTCGAAGTTGTTCAACAGTATGTCTACCTTGGGCAGGTTTTCCAGCTTGATAGAAACAACTTCGAGAAAGAAGTCGCTAAAAGGATCCAATTAAGGAGGTATATCGGGTTTTCTCCTCCTCTTTACCGCAATGCCTAAAAATAAAGGCCTTGGACCAGTGCTTCCTAACTATCATGCCTTACGGTGCCGAAACGTGAACATTGACAGTGAGGTTAGTTCACGATCTAAAAGTCGAGCAGCGGGCTATGAAGCAAGCTATGCTTGAAGAATAAAATTTGTAATGAGATCATCCGAAAAATAACTAAGCACACCGACATAGTTTGCAGAATAAGCAAGCTGAAGTAGCAATGGGCTGGCTACATCTACCGTAGGATCGATGGCCGGTGGAGCTAACGAGTCCTACAGTAGAGACTGAGAATCGGCAAACGGATAGTAGGACGTCCCCCAGCACGATAGAGGGACGAGTTGAAAAAGGAATTTGGGATCGGGTGCTATGGCGTACATTGAGTAAGGCCTATATCCACTAGTGGACTGCAATAGACTAATTGATTGAATCGGAAAAATGCCTCATTGTATGTACGTATGTATTTATTTTCTCATGGATTATTGATAGAATTTAGTTCAAATAAGTAAGATGGAACTATTCTCATTCGAAACTTAAGCTCTCCGTGTTACCGATGCAGTTGCTTGGCTCCTACGATTTCTACAAAGTTTGATTGTAACTACGTTTTATCTTAACGTGTAAAGCGCAGTTGGCAACTGCGGATAGTTGCACCGATACAAGCTCCAACAAGTTCCAACAAGCTTAAGTGAAGTTAGCCGCTAACGCGTCAAGACTCAGGTAGCAGAGGGTAAAGCTAAATGCTCGTGGGTATTGCCTATTCTGTACACATCCCAATTGTGGGTCAGGAGAACTAAGATTAAGTTTGCTGATACTATTCTATAGGTATTCTTATCTCACTTCTAGTAGTGTGTGTGACTCTATTGAACTGGCTGTAATACATAAAAAAAGAATTATTTCGTTATTTCCTTACTATGTCTTAATAAATGCTTAGCAGATGATATAAGGCTGTTATCATAAATAATAGGTGTTATTATTATGGCTGAGGCCGCCTGTCACCCCAATAGAAGCAGGCCGGGACGGTGGGCCAAACCGAGGCAAGACGGGGACGGTGCTGCTGACGGGGCCCACCCCGGGGTGGTTCCCAAACCCGAGGGGGCGATCTCGAAACCGGAGATGGTCCAGGGTCAGTCGGGGTGCAACCTTACACCCCGGTGTGTGTAGACCCGAGACGGCGTGCGGTTTTAGTCGGTTCAAGCCCGACATAACCGCCCCCGCTGGTCGGCGGGGGCCATCCGAGGGGATTTGCGCACGGTAAAAAAAAGGTATTATTATTATGGTATGTATCGCGAGGGTCAAGACAACCTAATCTGCCAGTACACATGCTGATTGACGGGCAAGTCTCTGGCACAGACTTTCCTATCGGGGTGTGGGTTTTTTTTTTAAGAATATTAGTAACCGAAATGACTAATATTCCCCCTAGCCCCTCCAGCTAAGCTTAATTGTTTGTGTTAGGAGTGGGTTCACGTCGGTAGTGTAATGGCCAGGATTCGAACCCGGGACCTTTCAATCGTAGGGTCGACTCCTTAACCACTAAGCTACCGACGCTGACGATTAGACATTTTTTTATTTATTCATCTAACTTAAAACTACCACTACAGGTTACCCCAATGCGATAGCTAGTACTTAGTTAATAGAGCGCGAGTGGACGGCGCCTCTGCCCGCAGTGCGCGCGCGCGGTATCGCCAACAATGGCGGCCGGCGCCGGCGCCGCACGTACCGGTCCGGCACACACAGGGACAACACACCCAGTATCGCTGGGTTATGTGACTCACCCCTCATGATCCCGAAAATATATGTTAGCAGCGCGAGTTCCCGCCTAAGTCTTAACTCGTTGTATCCCACCATTCCCAATACAAACAAGGTGGGATAATTTAGGGGATAAAACGGGTACACACCACACAACCTTAGATACAGATATCGGGCAAACTTGTTTTGTATCCGTTCCAACATTAGGCTATATTTAGCCTCTTGTGGTGACCATACAGCCGCGTTGCCTTCCAGCTGACTTCTTACTAGGGCATTATATAAGGTGTCACAAAATTAGGTCTCTGAATTTGGTGAGATGACTTGGTATCGACAAAATATGTATTTGAAACAAAAAAAAAAACATCGGGTAAAAAAATAAATATGTGAAAACAAAAATATAAAAATGAAAAAAAAAACAACACCAGCGACCAGCGTCACCTGACGCGACGAGCCCGTGACGCACGTGGTAGGCGTGCAGTCCTTCTCCTCGCAGTATTCTCCAAGCGGATGTGTGGGAAATACCTAAATCGCGACCAGCGTCACGTATGCTCGTCGCGGCACGTGACGCTGGTCGCTGGTGGTGTTTTTTTTTATTCGATTTTTTTGACCTAATTTTGTGACACCTTCTATAAAGCTATGACCGCAGCTATGTTCGTAAAACCTTTTGCTCTCCGTAGTATAAAACCTAAGTTTCTGTAAGCTTGATGTAAATATTACAGTATTCAAGACGCCCCGTTGCACTCACGTAGTTCTTTACAGCATCTTACGATTTGTTCCTCCTTTAAATGCTAAAGGTCTTCTACGTCTCATGTTTTTTGACACCATAAGCTAACATCTACCATTCCTTTAATATCAACAACTATTTTCTTTTTAGGGTTCCATTGCCAAATGGCAAAAAACGGAACCCTTATAGATTCGTCATGTCTGTCTGTCTCTCTGTCCGTCCGTATGTCACAGACACTTTTTTCCGAAACTATAAGAACTATGCTGTTGAAGCTTGGTAAGTAGATGTATTCTGTGAACCGCATTAAGGTTTTCTCACAAAAATAGAAAAAAAAAACAATAAATTTTGGGGGTCCCCATACTTAGAACTGAAACTCAAAAAAAAATTGTCATCAAATCCATACGTGTGGGTATCTATGGATAGGTCTTCAAAAATGATAATGAGGTTTCTAATATCACTTTTACTGAGGTTTCTAAATTGAATAGTTTGCGCGAGAAACACTTCCAAAGTGGTAAAATGTGTGTCCCAACTTCTTGTAACTTCTAAAATGAGACAATGATAAAACCATTGTAAACTTCCACTGAAAATTGGTTTGAACGCGATCTAGTAAGCAGTTTTTTTTTAATACATAATAAATCGTAAACTGCAATTTATCTTTCATTCAATCAATTAAAATATAAAAATTAAAAAAAAACCTTATTATGTTACTTGCTGCTACGAAACCCTTAATGGGCGAGTCCGACTCGCACTTGGCCGGTTTTTTTCATCTTATGTTCCTTACCCCTTCGACTCTACTACAGGTGGGAACGAACGAACTAATAATATAGCAATCGTTCCAACAAAACTCCCATGTCAATGTATTCCAAAGCTGTAACTATGTCAGAACTAGCTCCCGTGATTGCAATTGTACCCAACTTGTAAGGTGTAGCAGTTAGTTACAGCACTAACCACTAGACTACTGAACGTGGGCAAATTCAGTGCAATTCCCAATTGGATACGATATTAGAACGATCGATATGTAAATGCTGTTGTGATTTCCTTTGTGTGTGTGTGTCTGTAGTGTGTTGAAATAGAACATTTTGTTACGCACAGATTGGGTTGCTATTTGCAGAGATATCAGTAGGCAATTTAAGTAAAACCATTCAGTTACACGTATTAGGAATACATAATTATATTACTTTTTATGTTTTGTATCGTTTGTGAGAGTGCTCAGCGTCCTTACATACCTCCTTTGAAATCTCCTATTCTATAAATTTAAATTAAAACAAGTTAGCATCTATGTCGAGACTTGAACATGTGACCAGTTTCTGGGTAAATTAACTATTCTGAACATGTCAGATATGTGATTTCAATACTTGTAAACATATAAAATTTAAATTTCACAATCTAATCCTTGTGAACGAAATTGGAAAAAGGCTCAAATAGTCAACTGGGGACTCTCGTTCCGGGTCGTTCCTGGTGCAGAGGCTGGCCATCGCAATCCAGCGTGGCAACGCAGTGAGTGTGATGGTCAGTTTTGCACCGGGAATGGTCAGGGGCAGGTTGTATTTTTGAGTACTTATGATTGTATGACTTTCTTTTGTATTTAGGTTTTTTTTTTCAATTTTTTTTTTTAATCTTTTGTATTTATTATTTATTTTGGTACATCAACAGTATACTTATACATAGACAACTACATCTTCTGACATGTCTGTATATATCTATATGTATATATCTATGTATATATCTATATATATATGTGTGTATATCTGTAATAGGTATACATATAAATGTATACCTATTACAGATATACACAAAAACAATACAAATATTGACTTCTACTTAATACATACTTAAATATAAATAATGTTAAAAAAGGTTAAATAACCTCACGAAACGTAGGGTAGGTTTCGCTTTGACTGATCATACGGAATAGCAAAGATTTTTTACGTTTTACTTTCTAATCAAATTCAAATTACAAGTTTCGAAAACGTGGCGTTACTGAATCAGGCTCCAGGAGAACTGTAATTTTCGTCTTCAAGTCACGTCCTGGATATTAGCTTTGCCAATTTAAATTTACGTGAAATGTTAGCACAGCACACTAATTGCTTCAAAATTTTCTCTCTCTCTTTCATCTCCCCTCTTCTTTCCCCTTCCATTCCTTAGATGGTAACACCACTGGTGTTGCAAGCATTCATATACCTTGACAACCATTTATTTGGTAGTTTGCTGCCATACCTTTTTTGTAGTGCGGAAATCCCCTCGGATACACCTCCCCCCCCCTCCAACCAGCGGGGGAGGTTATGTCGGGCTTAAACCGACTAAAACCAAGCAAGCCGTCTCGGGTCTTAAGATGCCGGAGTGTAAGGTTGCCCATAAGGCATTTCCCTCGCATCCTGACTGACTCTCCCGATTAAGAAAGCGATTCCTTCATGCCTATTTTTATGTTCTAGAAGCTCTTGAAAATAAATATGAAAGTTTGGATGCCACTTAACACTAAGTGACGCCTGCCCCCACAGGCCCTACACAAAGTCATAACAGCTCTTCAAAATATTATGACCTCGTAAAGTGCACGCCGAACTTGTTGAGTCTGGTTTCTTTTATCTTTAGGGGCGTCTTATGAGACTTTTGTTTTTATGTAGGTCACGTTAATATGATTTCACTTCAGCTCATGGTAAGCTGAAGGTGAAGTCTCAAGAATGAAAACAACTATTATAAACTATCAAAAATGCTACAATGATGGCTTCCAGTTTGACAGTTAACGGCTCGTCTTTGTTCGGGAATCTTCGGGAGCCGTCGAAGACGCAGTGCTTGGTACGGGGCGCGGAGTAGTGGGGCCGGCAGCTGCCATTGTCGGTTTACTAATGTTTGGCAAAAAACGTTCCCCAAAGTGTCACATGCCAAAGTATGTTTCCCAAATTTGCATTTGGCAAAAAAACATTTGGCAAAACAACTTTTCGCAATTTTACAGTTAGCAATACCATTTTTGGCAATTTATTGTTTAACAAATAATTACATGGCAAAGTTTCATTTTACCAAGTATTAGGTAGTCAAATATGGTTTGGCATAACATACTTTTCCCTGACATGGCTGGCAACTTACATGGCAAAAAAATACACTGCAGCATGGGTGTTTGTTTCACCTTGGACAAATAATTTGCTGGTAAGAACTTGTATAATAATTATATTGCTATTATACAAATCAATTCCGGCGCTTCGCCGGCCGCTAACGCGGCACCCTCGCTTCGCCCGCTCGGCTCTCGCTCTGTAGGGGCCACAGTTCTAACCTAACCTAACCCACTTTTCTGGCAGTTCCGATCTAGCCAATTATTAATGAGACATGCTTTTTGAACAAACTTACTTTTGGAATATAATTTTTTACAAAATAAAGAATTTGCTTAATGTATATTTGACTTTATAAAAATTGAGCAAGTAAAAAGTTGCCAAATGAATATTTGACGAAGTGATTAAAATGCGAAAGATAAATTTGCTAGAGATTCTTTTGGGAAATTAAACTATGCGATAAGTTTTTTGGGAAGTGAAATTTGACGAAACATATTTTGCCAAACGGCAGGATCCTGCCATTGTCACAGCAATATTGCGACTTAACTCAGTGATATTTTACCATCTATGTAGCAGCTTCTCTTCTTTCTCTTGCTCCGCTTAAAGGCCCCGAGATTGTAGGAAGAAGGAAACACGTGTGTTCGTAAAGAATTCTAAGTCTTTATATCACGACGAAAAAATGAGTTCCCGAATCGTTTCTCCTTTCATAGTTATACTAGCTGTTGCCCGTGGCTTCACCTGCGTGGAATTCTGATCCTGTTCCCACTACCCATGGGACCCTATTCCACCACATAACCTATTTACGATACACAATTCTACCCTACATTATTTACTTACATCAAAGGGTTTAGGCAGCGTTTTCGCTGATAGCTCCCAGACAGCTGGGAAACAAATATCATTATATTCTAGCCAATGTATAACAACCAACCAACAACTTAAACGAATGAATAATTAAATTGGTTTTTTTTTTAAACAATGATTAAAACGACAAATTTATAGATCCTTAAACCTTCCTCGAGAACCACGTTATCCATTAGTGAAAATAGCATTAAAATCGGTGCAGTAGTTTTTGAATTTATCACGAACAGACAGACAGAGGCGGAGGGGGACTTTATTTTATAATATGTAGTGATTCAACAAATTACAGAGGTCTTGATGGTTCTTACTCGTTCCAGTGTTGTGTTGTGTTGTGTTGTGGTGTAGAACAACTAAGGAAGTAGTGATAGGGTTCAGCTCAAGCCCATAACGTGACGTTCAGAACCAGTCTATTAACTATAAGTCTATTAAATAACCAGTCTATTAAATAAGCTCCGTCCAATATTTAATCCATAAGATAATCTTTTCACTTTCATGACACTTCACATTGTACACATCACTCTTAAACCTTCATCACAACCCTTCGAGCATCTACTTCAACTTATCGCAGCAACCCTAGGGTTGACTGGTAGATTTTAGCATTAAGTTGCCATTGTACATATTATTCTACACAGAGTTTCAAATAAATAGTCCTAGAAAAAAAAAGAAAATCACATGTAAAAAAATTTTTGAACGTAAAGAACCGCCTCATTTTTACATAACATAACATAAAATAAACTCACGCCTATATCCCCGAAGGGGTAGGCAGAGGTGCTAGCACCCACATTTCGCCAGTTTATGTTTAGGTCCCAATGTAATAGGTGGCGAGCCTATTGCCATTAACCGGGCACTTATAAACCTGCGAAAAATACACACATTTTTTTTTTTTTTTTTTTACTAAAAATTTGAGTGCGTTTGACTGCATCTCACCTGATGGTAAGTGACGATGCAGTCGAGGATGGTACACGCAAACTCAAATGATGCCTATTCACTCTCGCCTTGAAGGTCCCCAAATTATAAGAATCGGGGAACACAGACGCAGGCAAAGAGTTCCACTCCCTCGCTGTCCGCATAATAAATGAGGAAGCGTTGCGCTTGGTGCGGATTGGTGGAATATCAACAACGAAGGGATGAAAACGTTGCCCGCGCCTAGTTGTCCGATGGTGAAATGGAGCTGGGGGAATGAGGTCATGCAGTTCTTGAGCACATTCTCCGAAATGAATCCGATAGAACACCGATATGCAGGCGACTTTGCGGCGATGTTCAAGGCTTCACATAACTTCGAAAAGCATCGAAAAGTCTTTGGTGTGTGCCATGGTAAAACCTGGGATCGAACCCGAGACCTCGTCTCAGCAGTCCATTACCCATACCACTAGGCTACCGCAGCTCATTTTTAATTAGTTAATATCGATTAATACTTATTTTAATCTTCAACAGGCGACCATTCTCATTCTGATTGCGTGCAGTGCAATATAGTTAACGTGTTTATTGTTCACATAAACCAATCGGACCAGTAGCCATTTTGCTCGCAGCTGTTTACTATTTATTACCGTCCAATCAACGATCGATTACAAAATATTCTGTAAATATATCAAATATTGGTATCGCCACGCGGTTTCACCCGCGCGGGATAAAAAATAGCCTATGTTACTTAGGGATAAACTAGCATTCTAATGGTGAAGGAATTTTTGAAATTGGTTTATTAATTTCAGTGTTTATCGATTGCAAACAAACAAATCTTTCTTCTATATAATACTAGCTGTCCCTCGCGGCTTCGCCCGTGATATACTTAAATCGCCCATGGCATCTACATAACCCATACATACATTAGTTTCGCAATAATATATGGAAATTTGCCCGATTTGTTGACACATTTGTAATTAAATATTCCGACTATAAATTGAGATGTACGCTATCCTATCTTTCAAGTTGGATCAAATTGCACACGGTGTGCAAATCAAATTTAAAATCGGTTCATTAGTTTAGGAGTCCATCGCGGACAAACAACGTGACACGTAATTTTTATATATAAAGATTAGTATGAAAGTATAGATATAGATTTGACACGCTGTGACCAAAACAGAACAGGTGGCCATATTGTCGTTTAAATGGTTTTATAGAACTCTGATTGTAAAATATGATGGCTTGATGAACTCGTTCTACTTGTATTTTATTTCTATATTTATTATTGTGGGCGGAAAAGGATAAATAATGAACGAGAATACTGTGCATACATTCAATAGTTTATTGAAATCGCAAATGGTATGGAACGTTGTAAGTAATCGTTTTGATTAAGAGTAGGAATGGATAATAAAAACTTAAAAAATTCGGTTGTCTGTAAAGTCGGTTTACTGACGATAGTGACGTGACAACGTTATAAGAAAAAAATAAATAAATTAAAAAACTTTTTAAAAACCACGTTTTCAACAATAAAAAACGTGGGGCGGGCGCTTTGAAATTTCTAAATTATTGAATATCTAAGAAAATGATGGATCCATCCAGCAAGCATCCCATCACGCCCGCGACCGAGACGAATGGAGAACCCTTGTATTTCGTCACGATCCTCAGAATTGAGGGACCGATTTATAAGAAGAAGAAAATGATACAATAAAGGATTAAAGCGCCCGCCCCACGTTTTTTAGTGTTGAAAACGTGGTTTTTAAAAAGTTTTTTTTTTTTTTATTAACTACTGACTATTTCTGATGATTAAATATGAAAATGTAAGGTGGCATTAGCCTACATAAAAAAAATCAAAGCTTTAGGGTGATCAGAACTGGTCGAAAATTAAGTGTCAATTTTTGGCTTCAGAGGGAAAGAAACAGACACGAAATGAAACTAAGAAAAACGTGGTAATACTGATGGAATGGTTGCATTTTTCAAAAGAAAATATTAATTTTATTTGTTTAACCACTAAGATCGGTTTAAGAATTCACTGCACTTCATACTTGACGAAAACATGTAAATGTATTATTGTATAGCAGCTGTCCACGCGGACGCATCGCTCACTCAAGTAGGAGAGAGACAGATGTCGAACGCTGCCGAACGCGGAGGCCGATTGTGCCTCTTTGCCGCTCGTTCCGCGCTCTCGCTTGCACTTCAAGCCCAGAGCGCGGTAACGCCGCATACGAGGTAACGCCGCATACGTCATGTTTTTTCGTGCGTGCAGCCGGCTCCATCGAATTATAAGACGTTGTCACATCAAAAAAACAAAGATGGCTATAGGATGCAAAGAGTGAACAAGATTAAAGAAATGGTCCTGACCAGGAGACTTAATCTGAAGTCCGGGTGACTAATATCATGACAGAAAATGTAGGTAGTAATTTTTTATCTTGTAGTACTTAATCCACAATAAATCACAAATGAATATTTTATAAACATGAGATAAATATTACAAAATATGGTTCGTACCAATAATATAATAATACCTTATTCAGTTCAACTGAATCAGAAAGCCAATAAACTATCAATAATGTAGCTAGTAAAATCATTGAAACTTGCTTCAATAGAATCGCTGGAACTTTCTAGAACAATTTTAAACTGGAAATTGATGTGTACTGAACTCGACGACTTGTTTCAACTTGAACAAAGGACAATAGTCCTCGCATTGGTAAACTAGCTTAATACTCTGACTCTTGTTTCTTGAGAATTTCAATACTTTTATAATAGTTTAGCTCAAAGTACTTAATGTAATTTTTACACATACCTGACGCCACAGAAAGTCGAAAGTCTTTGTCGCACGATGAACAACTGGAATGCTTTACCCGCACACGTGTTTCCTTCTTACAATCCCGGTTTTTCAAGTGGAGCGTGCCAAAGCATGCGTCGAAGCCGTCAAGGATTTTAGGATCGATTGTATTTGAAATGGTGGCCCTTATTTGCTGGACTTCACCCTAACTTCTTACAATCCAGTGGGGTGCAGTCATTTCTCAACGGTCTGAATATAAAAAAAAAATCCTTAGCTGCGCTGAAAGCTATTTTACTACCAAATATTCTATAAAATATTTTTCGTGGAACTTAAATATACAGACAGATATTTTACAGTTTCATTCTTAGAGTTTCGGGGAACTTGAATTTTTCAGTCACTTGCTAAAAGCCACAGGTACTCAGCCGGATTAAGTTTTGGTGTGTCGACTCCTGTGAATTGTGTCACTCGTGGTTACTTCCTTTTCATCAAATGATTTTAGTTCCATGTTTGAATTTTTTTGTAATTAGAACTTCAATATTTTAAAATGAGACCAAGATCCGCAACGACATTCTCGTCAAGTGTAGCGTAAGCCTATATGGTATTGACGCTTTCAAGATCTTTGATTTCAAGCAATCACTTTTCGTTATTGATATTTATGATTTAAAAGCTCTTAGCAATAACATTAATTGCTTGCTGGCAAAATGCTTTCATCTTAATATTTATTATAACCCAGAGTCTGATCACCCAATATTTCGACATTACAAACAAAATTCACAAAATTTCCCTCACTCAAAATTTACACTCGAGTCAGTTAAATGTTGTGCACTCGTTGTTACATACGTCTACATGCATGACTACAAAGCGTATTACTCTTTCGACATTTTGTAACAAATGTCTGGTCATGCCACCACACATGGTACACCAAAGAAGCGCTGCGTTTAGGCAGCGCTTCAATCAAAAAATCAATGGAACAAGTGCGTAAAAAAATCTCACTAGTTCCATGGGACAAATTAACACTCGGACTAAAAGTTTTTTAGTGAGTTTTTTAGTTTTTTTTTAGTGACAACCACCCATTATTTATAACTTTGGATGGATCGATTGATTTTGAATCTAAACAAATGAAGATCTCGTGAAAGTAATACGGCACATTAAACGTTAATTTAGCTAATGGATTACCATGTGAGCTAGATAGTATTATACAATTATGTCTACGAATACTGTAGTGCTACGACAGGGGGCTCGGGTTCGATTCCCGCTCAGCGCAAATTTTGGTATGCATGAACTATTTGCATTGGTCTGGGTGTTTCTATGTATAATAAGTATGTTGATTCGCATTCTGGAACCCATAACATAAGCTAGTTATGCTTACTTTGGGTCTAGAAAGCGCTGTGTAGACTGTCGTAGAATATTTATGTATTTAGATACCTTGGGGTTCTCCTCTCGAGCGCTTACCCGGGGTGCCGGGCAAAGGACACTTGGGGAGGACACCGTGTGGTTTTAGGCGGCCCGATTCCGATACACCCGTCTCATCGTTGGCACTGATGGGGCACCGAAGCCCGTGGGGATATTCACACGAAAAATAAAGGTATTTGATATCTTTGACCCGCCTGATGTCACAGTCAGAGAGCAAGGACCGCGACAGTGATATGGACATACGAATACAATGATTGCGTTTATTCCTGTAAACATTTTATTGTTTACAAATATATATTTTTATGTACCCGTCAGTATGCTACTTCGCCTGATGGTAAGCTAAAGAAAAAGTCTCAGGAATGAGGGTCACCATTACAGAAACCGATAATGTTACAATGGTGGCTTGCAGCTTGACGGCCTCATCAGATGCTTTGTCACGCCCCGTTTAAAGGATCCGGACTGTAGGAAGAAGGAAACAAGTCTCCAGGTAAAGAATTTCAAATATTTAGCTCACACGACGATTCTTCAGGTAAATAAATATCACCACATGCATTGTGCCACTACATCCTTCAATTACTGTAATATTATGTTCATCATCATCTTATCGTTGTCCCTGGTTGTATCCAAGGCTTTCAATTCGGAGCCTACCACTTGCTCCATTAGATTTGACTAAAGTACACACAGAACCATTACGGTATAATGTGGGACTGTTTCAGGGATGCTGCTTGTCGCCAATAGCATTTAACATAGTAATTAATATCTTAATTACCAAGTTAATACGTCACGAAAAGAAATGGGGTTATCGGTTTAAAGTAAATAACATATACTCAAAGTCCATCTTAGCTTTTGCTGACGATCTCGCAATACTGACGTGTAATCCAAAACAATGTCAGGAACTATTAAAGGAAGTCGATGAGTTCTGTTCGTGGACAAATGGACTGAGGACGAAGCCCAGAAGTGTCACTGTCTGTGTCGAGGTAGACGGGACACCAAATTTACCTCCTACGACCCGGGACTCTTCATTGGGAGTAAACCAGTTTCCATAGTCGCTGAATCGGTGCCATTTAAATTTCTTGGGAGAAAGATAGACTATAAAGGACGCACACCATCCATAGACGAAGTTGTCGATACGTTCATAAATGACCTAAATAAGATAGATCAGCTACCACTGAACAATATCAAAAAAGCTTGGATATATGAAAACTACTTAACATCACGTCTGACTTGGCCTTTTCTGGTGTATGAATTCGGTAAAACCTTACTGGCGAAAATAGAAATTGTCATAAAATCGCTAAAATCGTGGCTTGGACTAGCGCACTCTGCTGATTCCTCTGCTCTATTTAGGGATAGAAATCATTTTGGGGTGAAACTTAAGAAACCATCGGAGCTCTATAAACACCTTAGAGTTACCAAAGCCCACATCTTAGGTAAATCCCAAGATGACACAGTCAGGGCACTCCCGAAAGATAATAACTCGTCCGAGCTTGAATCTAGACTCCTATTCCATAAACGATTTATGATAGGGGCCCAGTCGAACAGAGTGGGGTTGGGAGTACGAGAGCCAGAAAGGGACCGGGATATACTTAAGTCCTTTCTAAAACAAGACGAAAATGATATCGAGTGCACGCGATGAATTTGGAAATCCAAAATGAATGGTTGACAATGGGAGAGTTCTGCATACCGATGGCCTTAAAGTGGCGCACCTTGATCTTGATAACTGGTCTTGATAACTGGTCGCCGGCCCTGTTAAAATTCTATCTTAACGCCTTTCAGATGACCCTCCCAAACCAGAGTAATCTGGTAAGGTGGGGGAAGGCCTTAGAAAAACAATGTTATACTTGTGGTGAGGCAATAGGGACGGCTAGACACATATTAGTAGGATGTAGGGTGCTTCTCGATAGAGGCCAATACTCACGCCGCCACGATAAGGTGCTTATCATCATAGCAATGAGTCTGGCAGTAGCTGGAGCCCAAAAAGGATTGACTACTAACAGACGTCATATCAACTTTGTGTCTCAAGGTTAATTCATAACATCCAGGAACAAACCTTATTCAATCTTAGATACTGCCCCCAGATGGGACTCTCATAATCGACACGTATGAAAAGCACTATAAAATTCCGGAGTATGTTGGGGTTTCGTCATCTAGACCTGACATATTCCTTTATTCTAAGAGGTTAAAACATGTGGTTCTTGTGGAACTTACTGTACCGTGGGAAACAAATATACCGAAGGACCACACAATAAAGAAAAATAAATACTATGATCTCACAAACGAATTAATCAAAAACGGTTACGTGGTTAATTTGTATGCAGTGGAAGTGGGAGTGAGAGGTATACCAGCAAAATCTCTCTATAACCTACTTAAAGATCTAGGCCTATCGAGAGCTACAATAAGCTCATTACTAGGACGAATGTCTAAAGCGGCACTAGTAGGTTCGTATCAAATTTGGTTAGGCAGGGAGGGTGGGAGGGGAACCCTAAGGGTCTCGATGGAGCCTTATAAATCTGTTAATCAGTTAAACGTAGTTTAAATGAATTCCACTCCAATTTTATTTATATGTATAGATGTGTCAACTTTAATTATTATTTGTGTTTCGTTATGAAACGTTGACAGATGTCAAATGAATGACGTTTGATGTGAGTGACGGTTTGTAGGTGGCCTAGAGCAGTTTTGAATACGGACGTCGCTCGGGATGATTGTAAATTGAGTCGCATTAACTTCACTGTATTCCACGTGGTTGTTATTTATTCTAAGTTTTGGTTAATCCTAAAATATTGTGAACATCCCTGGAGATTTTGTAGAACAAAATTAACGTGATGATAAAGTCTAGTGTAATAGACAATAACCTATATTGATTTTCGAAATACCCCCATGTCTGATCATCATCCTGATTTCGTGGCATTAGACCCCTGCTGATCTGTCCTTCTATATATATATATATTATTCCCTACACTGAAACTTATGTATAAATACTGTAGTATTTGTTCCTTGGTACTACATCAAAACACATTGTAACTGTAATGAAACACAAATATTTATCCACTCCAATTACGCGATGTGTGATTCAGTAACAGATAATTACAACAGAGTTCGTCAAATGAGTTCGTTAACATTAATTAGGCCACTTTCTGCTAATTATGCGTGTGTGAAGGATTATTTGTGTTGGGATTGGAACGGAAAAGTAAACGAAACTCTGGTGGAGCAAGACGTTGATGATGCTTTTGTGTGCCCTGTTTGAGTTGGAGAAAATTTGAAACATGAAGGTGTTCTTTGAAAGAAAGAAAGAAATAAAGAAAATATGTTTATTAAGGACTCGCACACATAGGTAACAACAAAAATATATATATGAACATATATATATATATGATAGGTGTGCGAGCCTCAATCGGTCGCCCTCTCAGCATAAAGGCGGCCCATCACATGCTAAAGATATGATGAGCAGCGCTTTTAAATTTTTTTAACAAGCTTTCTTTAACATTTTAGATTAATTTTCTGACATTTTTTGGTCATTTTTCAGAACTAACTAACTTTCAAAATAATGACTTATTGAAGTCAATATTCTTTAGCGGCGTTGTGCATTTTTTTTTGTAATGGGTAAAAAAGGTTAAACTCGCATCAGGACACGTGACCTGATCGGAAATTCGTAAGACGTTTGCAGACAAATATAGAAGTGCTAATTTTACACTGTACTTAACAACCTTGGTGGCGCTTTCATCTAATGAGTGTTCGTTGACTTCGTCAAGACTGAGATCGATTCCGACTGAGGCCCAAGAAACACTTTTTGTCATCATATAACAATTTGTAATATTTATTCTATTTTGTGCTATAAATCTTTTGATATAAAATGGAAATTAAACAAAGTGCATCTGTTAAAGAAAAAAGTGACGAAGAAATAGTCAAAGAAAATGAGTGATTACTTTATAAATATATTGGCGATGATCGTTCTGGTAATAATGATGGTGAAAAAGTCGTTGAAATTATGGATAAACTTTTTAATGTAAAATAATTGTAATAGTTCTGAAGTGTTAAATTTTTTATGTACCTATTATAAATTGTCATGTTTGTGTACGATAGCGCAATAAATGAATATTGTATGTTACCACATAAATGATAGTACTTTTATACTGATAATTAAAACAATTCGTGCAAAATATTCCCTAACCATTCCAAAATATCAAAAATGCACAACGTTAATATTCAAGTTTTCACTTCCCGGAGAGCAACCCGTCTTTTTTTTTTATTTATATTTTTTATAAAGATTATAATATCGGTTATATCAGACGCCTTAGCCTACGCTCAGCAAAACGAGTGTGAGCTTCTAAGATTTACGCTTAGAGCTAGCATGCACAAGTGTTTTTCCTAGATTCAAATGACGAGCATCCAAAAATAAACCGGTAAAAAAATAACCTTTTTTTAACTTAGAAGTGTATTATAGAAGTTGGAGCCGGAGGATGCAAAAAGAAACCAATTACTTATAAAATTAAATATAATCAAATTAAAATTACATGGGAGTGATAATTGGTCGATGGTTGTACCAAGAACCTAAGATAATACAATAATAGATTGATCGTAATACTTTCATAATCAACCATTTCTTACCATTACTATATTATTTAATCTGTGCCATTACTTAACATTTCCCCCTCAATAACCTTCGTATAATTTAACAAGTCATCGTTAAAATGCAAGAAATCACCGATCAAATCAAGAGTCGAAATTATATCCCAAGGAAAGTTACGCTCTTGCTTCTTTTTACATGTGGGGGAAGGGAGGGTACGCTCCAACGCACTAATAGCCCGTGACGTCATAAATTGCACAAGATGAGCAGGGAAGGGGGAATGGTACGAACAACGCTTAAACCTTGGATTGTGATTTATTTGTTATTCTCTTATCATTCAGTTTTGTGTTGAAGGTAAACTTTATTGTTGAGTATCCATTTTGAGCGCTGAAATTATGGTTCTGCGTGGTAAAGGCTATTAGGGTGGACGTGTACTTATTTATCAGTCAGTATCAGTCATGTAGTATTTAAAAAAACTTCCATCCCTTATGATATATTCGCCTTGTTATAGATGGTTTGTTCTGGTACGCTACTCAAACAAAAGATTGTAATTAGATTAAAAAACATGTTTGTAAATAAAGTGAAATAAGTTGAATTCCTGAGACGAGCTCAGCCGAATACAAGGGATTTTCGATTTTGCGTTTTTTTTTTGCGATTTGTGCGATTTTTTCTTTATCTTGCAATGGTTCACCCCAGCACGAATCTATTACCGAAAACAGCAACTCGATAGCTCATCTCCTTCATACCCAAAACCGTGACAGAAAATTGGCAACGACGTCGACGACAACTCGATAGCAATAGGGCTTTTCTAAAGAAAATCCCTAAAAACTCGCTGAGTTTCTAGACGGAGTTTCGCAGCACGGGGTCGCGATATAAATGTGTAGCTCAATAGCTTGAAATTCAACCGGTATTCTGACTGGGATAATGACTCAAATGATAATCATAGATATTCAGGACTTCTTCTACAGACTTAAAATCAGAGACAATCATGGAGACTGATAGTCAGTAATACCGTTTTTTATTTATTTTTTTTTTCGTGTGGAAATCCCTTCGGATACCACCCCGCTGGTTAGTGGGGGCGGTTATGTCGGGCTTGAACTGACTAAAACCGCACGCCGTCCCAGGTCTTAAGACGCCGGGGTGTAAGGTTGCCCATAGAGCATATCCCTCGCACCCCGACTGACCCTGGGCCATCTCCGGTTTCGAGATGGCCCCACCAGCTGGTAATACCTACACACTATCAGCCATTGCTATTAAGATCTTTAATTGTTATTTTATTTAGCCTAGTGGTATGGGCAATGGACTGCTGAGACGAGGTCTCGGGTTCGATCCCAGGTTTTACCATGGCACACACCAATTACTTTTCGATGCTTTTCGAAGTTATGTGTGTATTTATCGCAGGTTTATAAGTGCCCGGTTAATGGCAATAGGCTCGCCACCTATTACATTGGGACCTAAACATAAACTGGCGAAATGTGGGTGCTAGCACCTCTGCCTACCCCTTCGGGGATATAGGCGTGAGTTTATGTTATGTTATGTTATATCCACACAATACTAACCGTTCAATCGAGAAGACTTAAATGTTATTATAATATACATAAACACATAACATAACTTCACGCCTGTATCCCCGCGGGGTAAGCAGAGGTATATTACACAACCACAATTCGCCAGTTATGTTTAGTCTCAATGTAATAGGGAGTGCGCCTATTGATATCTACCGGGCACATTACTAAGCGAGCGATAATTAACATTTTTAATACACACATAACTACGAAAAGTTAGAGGTGTGCCCGGGGCGACCGGGGATCGAATTTGAGACCTCGTCTCGGTAGTCCGTTACGTACGCCACTGAGCTATCGCGGCTTTTCATCGTTATTACAATATGGCTACATAATACTTGCAGATGTTTACAGGAGTATTACATACACATTGTACTGGAATTACTTCGATTGCGGCTGGATGCTAAAAAATAAAACTCTGTTCCATTTAAATGAACGATAGTTGACATAATTTGGGTGTTAATTTGCCTGTCATGTCACGCCTGTAAACTCTTCGATGCTTTACAGACGTACAGACTATCCTAGACTATAATATTATAAACGCGAAAGTTTGTGAGTATGTATGTTTGTTGCTTTTTCACGCAAAAACGGCTGAACAGATCTGGCTGAAATTTGGTACAGGGATAGACTATAGTCCGAAATGACACATGGGCTACTTTTCATCCCGGAAATAGGTTCCCATAGGAAACGGGATCAGAATTCCACGCGGGCGGAGCCGTGGGCAACTGCAGCTAGTAGGAAATAAATTTATGTTAAAGTACGATCTACAAAAGTATAATGCATTATTAAAAGTGTCAAAAAAATCAAAGTTTTTCAATTGTGTAATAGCATTTGCATCGTGGGTGGTCTCAACGGTGTCAGGCGCATTTCACGTCATGCAATTTATGACGTCACGGCCTATTAGTGCAGCGCCCCTAGCACACTGCACTGTGACTGAGGAACCAGTGACGTAGTTAGTAATCGCATTTGTTATTGTGACTTCCGACAAAGGGAGGGCTTAGAAGGTTATGTCGTGAAAAGTCAAGGGAAATGTTGTGTATAGGGAAAATGGATTGTCACGTCATTAATAATGTAGTTGCATTTTTAGGGTTCCGTTGCCAGATTCGTCATGTCTGTCTGTCTGTCCGTCCGTATGTCACAGTCACTTTTTTCCGAAACTATAAGAACTATTCTGTTGAAACTTGGTAAGTAGATGTATTCTGTAAACCGCATTTTCACACAAAAATACAAAAAAAAAACAGTAAATTTTGGGGGTCCTTAGAACTGAAACTTAAAAAATGTTTTTTCATCAAATTCATACGTGTAATAATAACCCATACGTGTAATAGGCCTTCAAAAACGATATTGAGGTTTCTAATATAATTTTTTTCTAAACTGAATAATTTGCGCGAGAGACACTTCCAAAGTGGCAAAATGTGTCCCCCACCCTGTAACTTCTGAAATGAGAGAATGATAAAACTAAAAAAAATATATGATGTACATTATTATGTAAACTTCCACCGAAAATTGTTTTGAACGAGATCTAGTAAGTAGTTTTTTTTAATACGCCATAAATCGTAAACCACAATTTACCTTTCATTCAATCAACTCAAATATAAACATTTTACTTGCTGCTACGGTACCCTTCATGAGTGAGTCCGACTCGCACTTGGCCGGTTTTTTTTTGTTTTGTACTTATAGGAAGTTCGCCCGCCTGGTGGTGGCAGGTGAGGCCGCCTCTCACCCCAGCAGAAGCAGGCCAGGACGGTGGGGCGACTAGCGCCCCTCCCCCAAACCGGGGCAAGACGGGAACACCATGGTTCCCAAACCCGAGGGGGCCATCCCGAAACCGGAGATGGCCCAGGGTAAGTCGGGGTGCGAGGGATATGCTCTATGGGCAACCTTACCACCCGGCGTTTTAAGACCCGAGACGGCGTGCGGTTTTAGTCGGTTCAAACCCAACATAACCGCCCCCGCTGGCCGGCGGGGGGGGGGGTTTCCGAAGGGATTTCCGCACGAAAAAAAAAAAGGTATGGGAAGTCATAATAAAATTTTGACATCACCATGTTAGCGCTAGGGACCAGAACTGTAACCGATATAAAGTCCTTTAACACTGTTTTTTGAAACTGTTTTAGAAGAAAAACAATTATACATGTAACAGATACGAAAGTGTACCATATTCAAAGTGCTACGATTTATATTTGTTAATGAGTGTTAATAAGTATAACATAAATAACGTCCTAAAGTACTTGAGGGTGTACAAAGTACCTTTATTTAAAAATTTAGATTAGAAATATAATAGGATAGTAAATTTGGCAACGTAGCATTTCGGTTAACACTGTTACATATATATAACTGTTACACAATTGAAAGTGGTACCGATTAACAGATTCAATACCACATTAATAAATGTAACACTTTCATTCTGTAACCTTTTCATTGTGTAAACCATATAATTATGTAACCTTTATGAATGTGGTTTCCCGGGAGCCCCAAGCCAGAGACCAGGCGTTGAAGTCTCCCAGGACCAGGACAGGGCGAGGACGGCACGGCCGGGGTGCCCGGCAACGGACACTTGGGGAGGACACCGTGCGGTTTTAGTCGAGACACGACATAACCACCCCCGCTGGCCAGCGGGGGGGTATCCGAAGGGATTTCCGCACGTAAAAAAAAAAAAAAAAAAAAAAAAAAAAAAAACCTTTATGAATGTGTTTTTAAGTCCCTTAGCGCAGATCTCAATTGCATCTGAGACCTCAGAATCAAGGATCAACTTGCTTCTTCTCCCCCTTTTGATTTAGTTTATATAGATTTCAGGGAAGTGACTGTCGTCTGACGCACCAACCCTGAGAAGAAAGTCTGCGCCAGAATCTTTACTGTCAATCACGTATTGTACCGGCTTCCAAGTGAGGTTGTATTGGGCTCCGATTGGGAATAGACACACAACCTAACACTAACTCCAAATCGCAAACAGACATCATACATAACTTCACGCCTGTATCCCTGAAGGGGTAGGCAGATGTGTATTACACATCCACGATTCGCCAGTTATGTTTAGGTCCCAATGTAATAGGGGGCGAGCCTATTGCCATCTACCAGGCACATTACATTACATTTACATTTTTAATACACACATAACTTCGAAAAGTCAGAGGTGTGTGCCCGGGGCGACTGGGGATCGAACTCGAGACCTCGTCTCGGCAGTCCGTTACGTACACCACTGGGCTATCGTCGCTAATCGCAAACAAATAAGTATAATTTCTTTTTTATTTTAAATCACACAAGCTTTTGCTCGGCTTTGCCCGCATGGAATTCTGTTCCTGTGCCCGGAACCCGTTTCAGGGATATAAAGCCTGTGTTATTTCAGATTCTAATCTATCCCTGTAAAAATTTGAGCCCGATCCGTTTAACCGTTTTTGCGTGTAAGAGCAACAAACTTTCGCGTTTATAATATAATTAGGATACAATCCTGCTAATATTATAAACGCGAAAGTTTCTGAGGTTATCCTTTCGAGGGCTTACCCGGGGTGTCCGGTAATGGACACTTGGGAAGGACACCGTGTGGTTTTAGTCGGTCCGATTCTGACACGCCCACCCCATCGTCGGCACCGATGGGAAGAAGCCCATTGGGGTTTCCACACGCTAAAAAAATGTTTGTATGTATCTTTGTTGCTCTTTCACGCAAGAACGGCTGAACGGATCTGGCTGAAATTTGGCACAGGGATAGATTATAGTCCGGAATAACACATAGGCTACTTTTTATCCCGGGAATAGGTTCCCATGGGTTGCGGAGACGGGATCAGAATTCTACGCGGGCGGAGCCGCGGGCAACAGCTAGTTTGTAATAAATATGCTTGAGACTTCAAGAGCAATATATAAAACTATATGGCCAAGTCTTTGAGACTCATTTGAAAGAGTCGTTCGATTAAGAATAAGAGAAAATAGTATCTATTATTGCCTCTCTATGGTCACAAATCACACGCAAATTGTCGCGCTCTGGATGAAATATTGGCTCATAAAAATATTTGTGCCATAGGGGAAATCGGACACGTAACTTGATGTGACTGAAGGTATGTTTTGCAATTCAACCAATTAGAGCTATCGTTTATCACGAAAACTATCGCAAATGTTTTTACTTTTTTTGATTAAAGTTTTTGTTGGGGCAAAATGAGAATAACATTGATGTATAAATCACTATAATGATTTTGGCGCGAAAGCGGCATAAGATGTGGGGCGAAGATGGAAATGGAATGGATTTTTCAGATCGAGTATGTTTTAGAAAAAGGCCAGGTCAAGAGGTGTACTCTTGACCTGGCCTTTTTCTAAAACGTCCTCAATTAGCGCGCATGTATGAAAACAATTATGAAAGTATAAGCGAAAGGCGTATGCCACGATCGTAGCAAGTGGAAAAATGTTGTTTCTGCCTACCCATGGAAACCTATTCCATGGATAAAAAGTAGCCTATATGATATTGTCGGAAGTTTACGCAAATGTTACACATTGAAATAAAACTATTATTAACGGATTCTATCGCGGTTTATTTGATGTTATTTTATATTTTACATTGAACCCGACGTTTCGGTTGCTTTTCAGCAGCCATGGTCACGGGGAGACTAAAGATGGTTGTTGTCTTGAAGTTTGAAGTGAAAGTTATCTCAAAGTACCCGAACTATGTTGAATTGTTGGTGTTACTATTTACGCAGAATGAGCTCACACTGTCATGAAGTCTTGTTGTATTTTGTTTTTTCTTGGAATTAATTAAGTGAATGACTGGGTCCCAAGCTGATGGTACATTCCAACCATCTTCTCTATTAAAATTAGGATGTTTTTTAATTTCAATAGCTTCGCGGAGCATGTAAAATATAAAATAACATCAAATAAACCGCGATAGAATTCGTTAATAATAGTTTTATTTCAAAGTAGCCTATATTTTATTTTAGACTATAATTAATCTCTGTACCATATTTCAGCTAGATTCATTCAGTCATTCAGTTCATTAGTCCTATCACCTTCACGTTCTTCACTTTCACCTTCTTTCACCCTTTTAAACTTAACTTAGCTGTGCGTACTCATACCTGAGACCACTAATTATGATACATTGTCATATATACTTTTACAATATATGAAAGGTAAAACTGTTTTCATGTTTAATTTTATTTTATAATCCTTTAACATATAACATAACATAAACTCACGCCTATATCCCCGAAGGGGTAGGCAGAGGTGCTAGCACCCACATTTCGCCAGTTTATGTTTAGGTCCCAATGTAATAGGTGGCGAGCCTATTGCCATTAACCGGGCACTTATAAACCTGCGGTAAATACACACATAACTTCGAAAAGCATCGAAAAGTCATTGGTGTGTGCCATGGTAAAACCTGGGATCGAACGCGAGACCTCGTCTCAGCAGTCCATTACCCATACCACTAGGCTACCGCGGTTATAATCCTTTAACTACCTTTAAATATTCTTTTCTCAACCTCAATTATTAACTTCAATTTGAAATTACTTTTAAATCAACTATCACTGTTACAACTGCTGGCTTTTGGATTCATTCAGTCATTTTACTGGTGGTAGAATTTTGATGACACAAATTTGTCACAAAATTCGGCCGGGTGGGTACCACCGTGTACGATTGCGAAAAACCCTCCATAGTAATCTAATTTCGGTTTGATTGCGTTCAGGGGTCAGCAAGTGCAAAGCCGGGCAGGGGGATTGTGGTCGCAGCACTAGTGGGACCGGTGGGTGTCACGCGGTACTGCGACGACAATCCTCTTCTGATGAGGCCGTCAAGCTGAGTGCCACCATTGTTAACATGGTACGTGTATGTAATGGTGGCCCTCTTTCCAGAGACTTTACCTTCAACTTACCATCAGGCGAGGTGAAGTCAAATTGACGTGTCCTAAATATAAAGAAAAAAAAATTCAATCAGCATAATTGAGTAACAAACATCCAAACATATAAACATCTTCACAAACTTTCACAATTATAATAGTAGGATTCCAAAATTATAATATTAGTAGAATAGTAGGATATTAGTCATATTAAAACTGATAATTGCTACACAAAATGAAATTCTGTACACCCGTGCAATTAAACGTATTCCGCGTCAACAATCTGACACACGCTGACATGAACACGCGTCACATTATAACGAGGCGGACTCAATCCGAACGTGTCTCGGCTTACGCACATTCGGCACATTTGATGTGCTGTCAACAAGTTCGTACTCTAGTTGGAACCATTAAGTTGTGCAGAAATATATTTGCAAGTATCTAACTCGCAAATATATAAAGATATACATCGTCAAAAACCTGTAATCTATCTAATATTATTATGAGAGGGGCCGAATTTTGTGAGTTTGTTTATATGCTTAGGGCAATCTTCAGAACCACTGCCTTATTGGAAAGAATATTTCACCATCTGAAAAGTACATTATTCCTGATGGACATAGTATATATACCTATTACGTGTAAATTACAAATGCTCGAGTTTAAAAATCTCTATAAACTGAAGCTGGAATGCTCTGCTCGCGCACGTGTTTCCTTCTTCTTACAATACCGGGTTCTTCAAGCGGGGCGTGAAAAAGCATCTGTTGAAGCCGTCAAGGTAGGGGCTAACATTTTAGGATCGTCAGCATCTGGGATGGTGGCCCATATCTTCTGGACTTCACCCTAACTTCTCACCATCCAGCGGAGTGCAGTCAATTGACGGAACGAATATAAAAAAAAAGCGAAGTAAGGGCGGGTTACTAGTCAAAGATAAAATTGTTTATACTGTATTAGACCACTTAAAAATGTCAATATTAAATATACCATGTACTAGCCTGACCATTTGAGAAAGTTCTTAGATGCTACGGTAAGAAAGCCGGTGGTTTTTTTTGTGGTCTATTTACATTCATATTGACGTGAATTTTGATTAAGTAGCCTACAGTTGAAATAATCTAAGAAGTGCATTTTGACAGCTGTCGTTTATTATGGTCGATTGTGAAAATAACCGATTGCAGCAGATTTGCCTCCGTCAAACGCCGCCGGCGCCGTAAGGAGCCGGCGCGTGCGCGCCACTTTAAACCTTATTGTCATAAAAGTATCGTATGAAAGTGCGTGCGTATCGTATATGAATGGATTTGAAATGAGTTGAGCTATACTCTAAGCCAGGTGTAGCAACTCGGTTGCTAACTTACAATTTGTCATATGAACCGATTAATCTTTACCACCGTAACGATTAAAATGTGATAACACTTAAATTCCATAACGAAAATAGTAGAACGTAACCTTCGTAGGACGTCTCGCAGAAATAAAGAATACCGTCATATTTTTAATTAATTGTAGAAATTTTTACTGATATTATGTCGCATTACATTCCTTCAACTCAGTTTTATACACATACATACATATATTTATACATTTAAAAATTGTTTAACTAATGACTTCTGATGTAGAATATGCCTGAAAGTATGATCGACATCTTTAGTGGAGCAGATCTGAAGCTGTCGACCGCAGTGATCGACGAAACGTTTCGAACACAAGTTTCCTATGAACCACGGCCAAACAGCCCGGAAGCAGTATATTCTACATGCAACGCCGGCCGTGAAAGCCTTAAGATTTATAATGACTTCAGATTTTAGAATTGTTTTATTTTCGCTCCAATCACAAGGTTTATGTTGTGAGTCTATTTTCTGTCAAACCTATGTGTCAAAATCACTTTTTAGGCTATTTCGACTGTAGTTGAGTAAGCAGTTTCTTTACAAACTTAGTTATGTCACGCTTTGATATTCCTAAAAGAGTGGAAAGATACGTCTACAGATTTTTTCTCCCACGCAAAAGGGTTGTGACTTTTACCCTCAACTACGCACTGATCGGTCCATAGATGGAAACATTGAAAGTAGGGGGCCATCTCGAAACCGGAGATGGCCCAGGGTCAGTCGGGGTGCGAGGGATATGCTCTATGGGGCAACCTTACACCCCGGCGTCTGTAGACCCGAGACGGCGTGCGGTTTTAGTCGGTTCAAGCCCGACATAACCACCCCCGCTGGCACGCGGGGGGGTATCCGAAGGGATTTCCGCACGAAAAAAAAAAAAAAAAGGTATGCTACAGCTTTGATGAATGTAAAAGCAATACATGGAAAAGTCTGAGTTACGTTGCTATGACCGAACTTAATAGTACTTAATCTTATTAGAATCAACTCTCATCTCAAGCTGGTATCATAATCTCTGGTATCATAATTAACAACTGCAATTCAACTTAAAATTGCTTTAGTCTGTCGACTTTCGCTACGGCTGTCAGTGATACTCGGTTGTTCACAACACCAACTCGCGGAACCCCTACTGGGCCCATTTCCCCCGTGAAAGAATGCAGCACTCAACGAGGATATTAAACTCAAATCATCGAAGGGTGGGGAGCGCTTAGTCCCTGCACCTAGTCTAAGAGGCAGACTCGTGTTTTTGTAATATTATGTAAAATATGTCGAGGTAGCCTTTTAGACAGATTTAATTGGGTTTGATTTGGGGGAGGCCTATGTTCAGCAGTGGATTTCCTACGGCTGATATTTTCATCTATCTATCTATCTATCTATAAAAAATATAAATATTTGTTAGTTATATATTATACATAAGACACATATTATTGGTTTAGTCCACATTTTTACTGTTATCCCTTTCAATATATTACCGTAACCGATAGCTCTTTTAGACATCTACAGCAATTTGTTAGGAACAGACAATTTACAAAAACTTTCAGTCAACATCCGTTCTATTTATCATGTTTTTACAACACTTTTCTTACGAACAGAGAACATTATAAACTATCTACTGTCTAGCTGTTGTTCTATCTTTCAAATAAATCTTCTGAACTAGTCGCAAGTTTTATTTAAAGAAAGTTTGGATATATTTCAAAAGCTTGTAAAGTACCATAATGTGGTTTGAAATTTCAACAATAAAGCTTTGCATTCACATTATTCTCTGAAGAATAGGATTCGTAACGAATACATCCGACAGAGAACCAAGGTTATCGACATAGCTCCAAGAATTAGCAAGCTGAAGTGGCAGTCGGCCGGCCATATCTCGCGAAAAACAAATAACCGCTAGGGTAAACGTGGTTCTTGAGTGGAGACTACGACTCGGCAAACGTAGTGTAGGACGCCCTCCGGCCAGGTGGGATGACGGTCTGCGAAAGACTGCGGGCAGATGCTGGATGCGGCAAGCCGAAGACAGGGCGCTATGGCGCTCATTAGAGGAGACCTATGTCAAGCAGTGGACTAGTATAGGTTGATGATGATGATTCACATTATAATATTGTCACGCATATCTCCCATCAGGCTAGGCAGACACGACTGCCCACCATTTTCTGTTGTAGTTACACACTTCACGAGCTTGCCCTATTGTCATTCAACTTTTCACGTAACGTGTCGGGTGCTTTTGGTCTCCTTTGTAGTTTCCGTTGCCAAATGGCAAAAACGGAACCCTTATAGATTCATCATGTCTGTCTGTCTGTCTGTCCGTCCGTATGCCACAGCCACTTTTTTCCGAAACTATAAGAACTATGCTGTTAAAACTTGGTAAGTAGATGTATTCTGTGAACCACATTTAGATTTTCGCACAAAAATAGAAGAAAAAACTATAAATTTTGGGGGTTCCCATACTTAGAACTGAAACTCAAAAATATTTTTTTCATCAAACCCATACGTGTGCTATGGATAGGTCTTTCTAGTATCACTTTTTGCTAAACTGAATACTTTGCGCGAGAGACGCTTCCAAAGTGGTAAAATTTGTGTCCTCCCCCCTATAACTTCTAAAACAAGAGAATGATAAAACTATAAAAATATATGATGTACATTGCCATGTAAACTGGTTTAAACGAAATCTAGTAAGTAGTTTTGTTTTAATAAGTCATAAATCGTAAACCGCAATTTACCTTTCATTCAATTAACTCAAGTATAAAAATTAATAGAAATATTATTATGTTACTTGTTGCTACGGAACTCTTCATGGGCGCAGGGCGAGTCCGACTCGCATTTGGCCGCTTTTTTTTAAATTTGATCAGTGTGTATTTTGTGATGTCAACCTCGATTAACCTGCTCACTTACTTTATAATAATTAATTACTTTATTATTATATTAATACTTTATATTAATACTAGCTTTCCCCTGCGGCCTCGCCCGTGACATATTTCGATCCCCCGTGGCACCTATTTAACCCATACCTACATGCGTGTAATTTATTAATTTTACAATTATGGATGGAAATTTGCCCGATTTGTTGACATATATGATTACTGCTCCGCTCCCCTGGATATAAAAGCGTGATAATATAGCCTATAGCCTTCTTCGATAAATAGGCTATCCAGCACTAAAATAATTTTTCAATTCAATTAAGCAGTTCCTGAGATTAGCGCATTCAACCAAACAAATAAGCTCTTCAGCTTTATAATATTATAGTTTTATAGATAATATTTTTTTTAAGACATATGTTTAAATTTTGATCATTTGGAATTGTCGTTTTTAAAGTAATAGTACCATGGTTTCATTTCACATTCCGTAAAAGGACTTAACACACAATTCATGCAATTTTCTTCCCATCAAATTCGAGTACAGTAAAATCAAGAATCAATCTATCTGCGCTTACACTAGCTCCTTGCCTATATCTTGCAACAAACTTACCGTGTCCGCCGATGAGTGAATGCAGCTAATGACCGCGAAGGGTCATCCCCCTGTCATCGGCGTTTAGGGGATGTGCCATATTGAATACTGCACAGAGTACCGCTAATGGTACGAAGCGGTAACGATTTCTCTGATGTCAAAAGTGGCTTGTTTTAATATTTATTTTAAAGCATTGATGAAGACGATTGTTCTGATACAATAACCGGCGTACTTTATATGGGATCCATGTCTTCAATTGGCAGATTGGATCACAAATGTTGTAGAGTGTAATTGCATCATCATCATCATCATCATCAACCTATGCTAGTCCACTGCTGGACATAGGTCTCCCCTAATGAGCGCCATAGCACCCTGTATTCAGCTTGCCGTATCCAGCATCTGCCCGCAGTCTTTCGCAGATCGTCATCCCACCTGGCCGGAGGGCGTCCTACACTACTTTTGCCGAGTGGCGGTCCCCACTCAAGAACACGTTTACACCAGCGTTTGTCGGTTCTTCGCGAGATGTGGCCGGCCCACTGCCACTTCAGCTTGCTAATTCTTTGAGCTATGTCGATAACCTTGGTTCTCTGTCGGATGTATTCGTTACGAATCCTATCCTTCAGAGAAACTCCGAGCATAGCTCTTTCCATAGCTTGCTGAGCGACTTTGAACTGGTGGACCAGCCCTACCGTGAGTGTCCACGTCTCAGCTCCGTAGGTCATTACGGGTAGGACGCACTGATTGAAAACTTTCGTTTTCAAACACTGCGGTATGGATGACGATTGTATTTAATCTACAACATTTGTATTTTTATACTAGGAATTCAGTGCAGGGTGCGACTGAAATAAATTGAGCTGAGCAAGCAGGACTCTTACTTGAAAATAAAACATCTTACTATACAGTCGTGCGCTTACCGCGCGCACCGTGCGGTTTTAGTCGAGACACGACATAACCACCCCCGCTGGCCGGCGGGGGGGTATCCGAAGGGATTTCCGCACGTAAAAAAAACCAGAACCATTTCTTCAAAACACTCCTCAGTATCCACACTATCACCGTGGTAAATTTGGTCAAGATCGCGCGAGTGGTCACGGAGGAGTTCAGCCAACAACAAACGGCTATGCCGCGTATATGCGGCCATGTTTTTAGCCACACCAGGCTAATTAGGGAAAAAATGTCTGGCCAAGCCTCTTAAGGGTAAGCCCAAGAAGTGGTGACCTGACATCGTAGAAGATAACATGCGTGCCAATGGTGTCACTGCCAGTAATGCCAAGACCGTGGAAGTAATCCTACTAATATTATAAATGCGAAAGTTTGTGAGTATGTATGTATCCCTGGGGTTATCCTTTCGAGGGCTTACCCGGGGTACCCGGCAATGGACACTTGGGCAGGACACCGTGCGGTTTTAGTCAGTTCATGCCCGACATAGCCACCCCCGCTGGCCGGCGGGGGGTCTCCGAAGGGATTTCCGCACGTAAAAAAAAAGTATTTTTCTATGTCTGTATCTTTATATATATGTATCTTTGTTGCTTTTTCACGCAAAAACGGCTGAACGGATCTGGCTGAAATTTGGCACAGGGATAGATTATAGTCTGGAATAATACATAGGCTTTTTTTCATTCCGGGAATAGGTTCCCATGGGTTGCGGGAAAGGGCTCAGTTCAGTTCTACGCGGGCGGAGCCACGGGCAACATCTAGTAATGATAATAAATAACAATAGTCTACGATATTCTACACAACGCTATCTAGACGCAAAGTAAGCATAGCTTAACTAGCTTGTGTCATGGGTTCTAGAATGCGGATAAACATACCTAGATACATATTTTTTGTAAATACATACATAAATTATACATAGAAACACCCGGACGAATACAAATAGACATATTCGTGCATACAAATATTTGCACTGAGCAGGAATCGAACTCACGACCTCTGACGTAGCAGTCGAACGCTCTACCGCCACGCCACGGAGGTCGTCGTAAAGTCGGGAAGTTGAGGAGGAAGTGCCGGAAGGCGGACTCCGAACTCCGAAGTGAAGTCCTCAGATACAATCAGGAAACAACGCTGTGTTGGTAATGACGAGGGACACAATGGGAATTTCAGTTTCAATTTTGAATTACCTGAAAGGTTAAGGTTCCACGGTAAATAACTTTCTGCTTTTGGGCGGAGGTCCTCCCTTTCTGGTTATGGTAGGAGGTTTCAGGGTAAACTCTAGCTAAATAACACGATTTGTTTAAAATGGTGTGCACAGTTTGTTGGTGGCTTCTAGACTAGCGTCCAGAAAAATAGACATATCTATAAATATTTAAATGAATAAATATTAAATAATATATTTTACGACATTCTACACGACTTTACGACCTAGGTCACTGGTGTTTGGCTTGGCTAGCACAAATTAGACAACGCCATCTAGACCCAAACTAACCAGAGCTTGTCATACGGGTTCTAGAATGTGGATAAATAAAAATAAATAAATATTCTATGACATTCTACACAGCGCTTTTAGACCCAAAGTAAGCATAGTTTAACTAGCTTGTGTTTTGGGTTCCAGAATGCGGATAAACATACTTATATACTTTTTTTTTGTAAATACATACATAATTTACCTATAGAACCACCAATACCAATGCAAACAGACATATTCAGTCATACTTATACTTGCACTGAGCGGGAATCGATCCCGTGCCCCCTCTATAGCAGTCGAATGCACTACCGCTTCGCCACAGAGGCTGTCATAATCTATACCACTAGATCTATCAGATAATCATTTTAGCGTTGTCCCCGGTTGCGTCCGAGGCATTTGCCTCAGAGCCAAGGTACCTTTTTTTTTTTCGTGCGGAAATCCCTTCGGATACCCCCCGCCGCTGGAGGAGGGTCGGTGTTTAGTCCTTAGTGGGGTGACTTCTGCCAGGGAATTTACCTTTAACTTAAATGCTAAGACGACAATAGCGTACGCCTAGGTGAGCGAAGCTAGGCTGTTCGGCGCGCACCGACAAGTGCTTCATATACGTCCCCGCCGCTCCCAGGCTGCCGCTGCGGCCTGGGTGCGGGCTCGCTTGGATACATCCGGGCGGGTCGTCTCCTCTGGGCAATGCTATGGTTTATAACGAGCCTCGCTCATTCCAACTACCTCGGAACTGTAGTAGCTAAATATGATGCACGAGGGCGAATCTCCGGCGCCATAACCGGACCATCTGGCTAGGGGAAGAAAACCCTGATACAAAAATAACCCTTTGTGACTGGTCAGTCACCTGCGTCATGGACCTGCGCAGTTGAGCGCCGTACGCAAGGATGAAGGGATCCTGGCGGTTGAGCCAAACCGCGGTGGCGGTTATGCGTCCGCGAGGCAACACGCCCTCTTTGGCCTGGATTTCAGGCTAAACGGTAGCCCCAAACACTAGCCATGGTTGGGGAAATTAGGTTAAGGTGTCCCATTAGTGGGCCACCGGCGAGGAGTGTAGGGTCCACGATAGCCGTCTTTGGACGACTATCGTGGTGGGTAAAGGTCATGCTGACGGGGTAAGTGAGGGTTGATCAGCCGTTGGGGGTAGGCCATTTCATGCCCCCTACGCCAACCCGATCGAGCCCCCGATGTCGCACTGTAAACCAGCCTTGCACTCCTATATCTCTTTGGTAGTCCTAGTGCCCCTCGAATTAAGTCGAGTAAGGCACTCCCAGTTGCGGGCTCCGTGGAGGGTGGGAAGCCAAAGGGACGAAATTTTAAAAACTCACAATAACATGGATAGGCCAAATAATAAAACGAACACTACACCCACACAACTCACCACACCGCCCAAACTGGCAGCTCAGTGGTTAAAACTACGGGTATCAGGGAGGTCGAGAGCACCACACGCGCCCTCAGCGCACACTTGGCCAAAACCGGAAGCTTAGTGGCCTCGGCTGCAGGTACCGGTGGAGGCAAACACACTAAACAGAAACTCACAACAACCACAGCCCAAACTGGAAGCTCAGTGGTTTTATCTACGGGTACCAGTGCGGGCACCGAAACTACCTTCACGGGAAGCTCAGTGGTTCCATCTACGGGTACCCGCGAAGGTAACGACACACATAAGGGGGAAACCCCTTTGTCACACAAACCTCCCCCAGGGGAAGGCCCCCGTAGCGTCAGCCCGGTGGATTCTTGCCAACCGGAGGACGCTTTCTCGGAAGGCTGGCAACTGCCTAAGAGAAAGGGGTCAAACAGGACCAGGGCACGTACCCAACCGACAGGCGTGGATGGCTAGGCAGCTGCCGAACCATTCAAACCGAAAAAGCGGAGGGTCCGAAAAACGAAGAATTAGAGGCGTATGGCGGCCATCGCGGCCAAGTCTCTGCCTTCTTACGCACAACCCTCTGTCTCGGCAACGAAGACTAGGCAATCGGCACCCTCAACTTCGCCGCTGGTGGACGGAATATTCCGCCTACCAGTAACAAAGCGAAGGGGGCCAAACAGCGGCCGACTGGGAACGGTAACTCCTCTGCCAAACGTGCTCTCAACGAGACGACTTCGCCTCGCGGGGAGTACAAAAGGCAGAGGTTGGACCTAACCAAAAAGGTCGCCAGGCCAACCTACGCCCAAGCCGCGAGTACGCCTCTTGACGTCGCAATCACATGCGCACGCACGGGGCGTATCGGCAAGGACGTATCCGAGGAAGTACTCATCATCATCATCATCATCATCAACCTATTCTAGTCCACTGCTGGACATAGATCTCGGCAAACGTAGTGTAGGACGCCCTCCGGCCAGGTGGGATGACGATCTGCGAAAGACTGCGGGCAGATGCTGGATGCGGCAAGCTGAAGACAGGGCGCTATGGCGCTCATTAGGAAGTACTCACCGGGATACAAACTCGTATCTTCGGTGATGCCTTGGCTCGGAGGGAAACTCAGCCCCCGAAGTTTAGAGCCAAACCGCTCTATGCTGAGGGGGTCCTAAAACTGTGGTGAAGAGCCAGACTGAGATCCCTCAGCGGGCACGTTGTGGCATACTGGTCCCTGATCCACAAGGGCTTCTGGAGGACGCGCGCAAAATTGGGCGAGTTCTGTCCTTCCAGAACCCCGAAGTGGAGGTCGCAAAGTGGACCTTGGTCAACGCGACCAAGCAAAACGCCGCGTGGTTCCTGGTGGTCGGAATCCCAGAGGACCAAGTACCGACCCTAATGAAGGCCGGACGCCGTCTCGCTTTTGGAGTGGGGACGGTGTAAGTTAAGTTCCAGGGTCGGTCCGGCAGGTTTGCCGACGTCTCTCTGGGATGGGACCCATCCACGGCCACCATAAACCAGGAGCTCAAGCACCTGCCTGCGACAGAGGAGTCCAATCCTCTCCCAAACGCCCCCGAATCAAGCGGGGAGGTGCCTGCAAAGGCACCACCAACATCCCCCGCCAGTGTCGGACAGGAGGGCGCACCCATGGAGGCAGAGGATGCGGAGGATGTTCTGGCATCAATCTCCGGCCTCCTGGGGGACGACGTCGAACCGGGCGACTTGTTTGCGGGGCTAAAACTTGGGGAGGACGAAGTGGGAACGACCAATGATGGCGTCCCCTTCGTCGAAGACTAAAGTCCTCCAAGTGAACCTCCAGCACAGTCGTGATGGGACGGCTCAGTTACGTAAATGGCTGGAGGTTCAACAAACGGCCATTGCCCAGATCCAAGAGCCTTGGATCAGAGGGGGCCACATCCAGGGGCTCTCCAACTTAGGAGGTAAGCTTTTCGTGACTGGCGAACATGATCTCCCCAGATCGTGTATATATGTCACAAAAAACTTAAAAACACAGGTCCTCACAGAGTTCTGTTGCAGAGATCTCACTGCCATAAGGCTGCATACACAGCTGGACGTCGAGGACAACGGGGGCATCCTCGCCTCAGCCTACATGCCCGAAAAGGAGGAGCTGCCCCCGCAAGACCTCACCCGGCTGGTGGACCACTGCGAAAGGGAAAGGGTAGAGGTCATAATTGGGGCCGACACCAATGCTCATCATCCGCTATGGGGCATGAGCACTCAAAACGACAGAGGTAAGTCCCTTGTTGAATATCTTTTCACTACTAACCTTACCTTACTAAACACCGGCTCTGAACCGACCTTCGTCACAAAAAGAGCCGTACGATTATTGATTTAACACTAGCTACTGAAAATGCAGCGGAAGCCATCATGGGCTGGCACGTCTCCAAGGAGGCATCCTGCTCAGACCACAGGTGGATTCGCTTTGATCTACAGGCGGGGACACTACAAACTCTGCCAAAACGCAACCCGAGAAATACCGACAAGGTCAAATTTGAGCAGCACCTAGCAAATAGACTTGCTCAACAGCGCTCCCTACTGACCCTCGACAACATCATACAGATTGAGGAACAGGTAAACCACCTAACCAAATCTATAATAGACAGCTACCACATAGCATGCCCAGAAACCCTACCTCCCAAAACCCCAGGCAAACAGCCATGGTGGGGCCCAGAGCTAGAGCGCAAGCGAAGGAAGGTTAGAAGGGCTTTCAACAGGGCTATGAATACTTGTGCAGATGAAGACTGGGACGTTCAGCCAAATCCAGCTACAAAAAATGTATTAGATACCGAAGCAAACAGGGATGGCGAAAATTCTGTGGGAACATAGAATCATGCCAACAAGCAAACAGGGTAAGGAAAGTCCTAGTACAGACAAAACCGATGGCACTGACCGCCCTTAGAAAACAGGATAACACACTCACAACATCACCAGAAGAATCTAGACGCGTACTCATTGAGACCCACTTCCCTGGATGCGTGTTCACGACGACAATTAACTGGCATGATGAAACCATAACACCTACTGCCCGAGACTGGCAGTACGCAAACAAAGTGGTCACACTGGAAAAAGTCCAGTGGACCATCAGTAGTTTTCACCCTTATAAGGCAGCTGGCCCCGACCGAATCATCCCTGCTATGCTACAGTGGGGCGACAAATTAGTCGCAAGCATACTGGAGCGTATCTTTAAAGCCTGTCTGGCACACAGATACGTTCCGAAGGGATGGCGGGAAGTAGAAGTAATTTTCATCCCGAAGCCAGGAAAGGGTGATTACACGAATCCCAAAGCACATCGACCAATCAGTCTGACCTCCTTCATGCTAAAGGCCATGGAACGCCTATGCGAGAGGGAGCTGAGAGATAGTGCACTAAAACAGCTACTCCTACATGCAAACCAGCACGCATACAGCTCCGGTAAGTCTACGGAATCAGCCCTCCATCTGGTAGTCAGCCGGATAGAGGAAGCGATCGAACAAAAAGGCTTCTGCCTAGGAACGTTCATTGACATCGGAGCTTTCGACAAAACCAGCTTCACCAGTATTAAGGCCGCCCTGTCAAAACATGGAGCGGAGCCGGTACTATCAGACTGGATAACAAACATGCTCAGTAAAAGAGTAGTTCGCCTTGGGGAAGAAGATCAGACGGCTCTGATAGCCAAAGGCTGCCCGCAGGGTGGAGTTATCTCTCCCCTTCTGTGGAATTTAGTGATAGATGACCTAATCACAAGGCTAAACAAAAACCGCGACTACACAATATGCTACGCAGACGACCTAACAATCCTCATCTCAGGGAAGGTAGCGGGAACGGTCTGTAACCTAACCCAACAAGCCTTACGCATCGTAGAAAAATGGTGCGGGGAATTCGAACTATCGGTGAATCCGAACAAAACCGAGTTAGTCATGTTTACGAACAAAAGGGTATTAGGCGAATACCGATTACCCAAACTCTTTGACACGGAACTCCAACTGTCGAAAGAGGTCAAATACCTTGGCGTTATTCTTGACAGCAAGTTAAAATGGAGTAGCCACCTAGACAATAAATTACAAAAGGCTGGGATTACCTTCTGGCAGTGCAGAAGAATGATTGGTAAAAAATGGGGGCTATCACCGAAAATCATCCTATGGCTTTACGAAACAGTAATCCGCCCCATGATAGCGTATGGTGCTATCGTCTGGACCGAAAACAGCACAGTAGTGGCTAAACTAAAACGGACCCAAAGACTAGCCTGCATGGCAACCACTGGATGCATGAAATCTACCCCCACCGCGGCAATGGAAGCCATGCTCGGACTCCCACCCTTGGATCTGTTCATCCGCCAAGAAGCAACAGCTGCGGCTATACGCCTAAGGGCACTCAACCTATGGAGCGAGAGAAACACGCGACACACCTCACTGCTCACAGATCTCATAAAGGAGATACCCATGATAGGAGCAATGAATGATCGTGTGCCCAAACAACACGTATTCGACAAAAAATACAAGATCCAACTTCATGAGGACCACCGCTGTGAGGTTTTATGCCCAACGGAACTACGCATCTTCACAGATGGATCAAAGACTGGTACAGGCACCGGGGCCGGCGTTTTCTCGGAGGACCTTAATATATCCATATCAACACCGCTGGACCGCTGGGTCCCCCCACAACACAGTATTTCAAGCTGAATGCATGGGGATTACCCTAGCAGCTTCAGCGGTAATGGCCAGGAGAGTGGAAGGCCACTCAATACGCATACTCTCCGACAGCATGGCCGTGCTGCAAGCTTTAAACAGCCACACTATAAACTCGGGACTAATACTGGAGTGCCATCGTAAACTGAACCAAATAGGCCATTTCAATAACATAACCTTGCAATGGATTAAGGGCCACAGCGATAGAGAGTTGCGGATACCAGCTCGCGAAACCATACCATACCATACCATACCCCCCGCCGCTCAGCGGGGGCGGTTATGTCGGGCTTGAACCGACTAAAACCGCATGCCGTCTCGGGTGTTATCACACCGGGGTGTAAGGTTGCCCATAGAGCATATCCCTCGCACCCCGACCGACCCTTTTTTTTTTCCGTGCGGAAATCCCTTCGGATACCTCCCGCCGGCCAGCGGGGGCGGTTATGTCAGGCTTGAACCGACTAAAACCGCACGCCGTCACGGGTCTACAGACGCCGGGGTGTAAGGTTGCCCGTAGAGCATATCCCTCGCACCCCTACTGACCCTGGGCCATCTCCGGTTTCGAGATGGCCCCTCGGGTTTGGGAACCACGGTGTCCCCATCTTGGCCCGGTTTGGGGGAGGGGCGCTAGTCGCCCCACCGTCCCGGCTTGCTTCTGCTGGGGTGACAGGTGGCCTTACCTGCCACCTCCAGGCCTGCGCTCATGGAGGACGGAGGTCGTTAAGCGACCTCCGGCGCCTGAGTCACCCGCGACGCGCGGCGCGCAAGTTGCGGGCTCGGCGGGCCGGGAGAGTTCTAAATCTCTCCCGGGTGCGCTCCGCCATCTCCTTCGCGAGCATTACATGCTCGCCGAAGGAGGTGGAGGCGGCCCATGCGCACCATTACCGCAATCATGCTGCCGAGCGAGAGGACTCCCACCCCATCGTGTTGACACCTTCCTGATCCGATGCAGGTGATCCCCGAAGCACCCCTTCCCGGAGATCACCTGCGTCAGTCGGTAAGAGAGGCTTCCGTGTCGCCTCTCTAGCCAATCCTCCATGATGGGCCTTACTGCCGCTATTGCGGCGTGCCCTGCGCTTGGTCTCCCAAGTCGTTCATTCCACTCCACCACGATGGCCTGGCGCAGCTGGGACTGCACGGCCTCGATTTCACGAGGTACAGTTGCGAAAGGGCTCTCGCCTCCAGGTCCCATGGCGGAGTTCCGGCAAGGAGACTCGCCGCCTCGAAGGAGATCGTGCGGTACCCGCGGATGACCCTGATGGCCATAACTCGCTGCAGAGCGCGCAGCATCCGCACAGTTCTGGTCCTCAGGGCCTTCGCCAATATTGGGCACCCATACAGGGCCATGGACCGCACGATCCCCGCGTTGAGTCTCCTGCAGGAGTCATCGGGCCCCCTCATGTTGGGTAACAGCCGAGCCAGAGCGAGAGCTGTGCCCTTCAATTTGGGGGCCAGACTTCGGATGTGCTCTCCGAAGTCCCATCGGCCGTCGAGCACGAGCCCCAAATATTTCATTTGGGGCTTGATGCCGAGGCGATTTCCTCCCACGATGAGACTGGATCCCTCGGGTGGCTTGCTCCAAGGCCCATGAAAGAACAGGGCCTCGGTTTTATGCAGAGCCACCTCGAGACCCAGCCGCCGGATCCGCTCAACGACTTGGGCAACCGCGGTCGTGGCCTTTAGGGTCGCTTTGCGACCCCGACTAACCCTGGGCCATCTCCGGTTTCGAGATGGCCCCCTCGGGTTTGGGAACCACGGTGTCCCCGTCTTGCCCCGGTTTGGGGGAGGGGTGCTAGTCGCCCCACCGTCCCGGCCTGCTTCTGCTGGGGTGACAGGCGGCCTCACCTGCCACCCCCAGAGCCCAGGTACCTTTTACGCCTTTTGCTCCTTATCGTTTGGCTTACATGGCGTTTATGGAAGTGGTTGTCATCTGACATCTCAACCCGGGAAAACCTGTGCCAGATCCTCGACCGTCAATCAACAGATTATCAACTTGCTAATGAGGTTGGCTTGAAACCAAAGGTATTGTTAGGATCCTCTTATCCTATAATACATAAAAATTGGAGTGTCTGTTTGTAATATTGCAATAACCGTTTTTTACTACATGTCATCATCATCATCATCATATCAGCCGTAGGAAGTCCACTGCTGAACATAGGCCTCCCTCATTGACTTTCGTCATTATAGGGGGGTTTGGACCATAACCCGCCGCACTGGTCCAGTGCGTATTGGCGGGTCGTCAGAGCCTTCTCCGTTAATCAGCAGAGTGCACCGCGGGCAGGCGAGGTTGGCTTGGGTCCTGAAGGATGTTAGTTACTACATGTTGGTACTACCTGTGTACAGGTTACTACATGTATATGAATATATATACGGTACATACACCAAAATAACATTTTTTAGAATTTTTGTCTGTCTGTCTGTTTGTTCCGGCTAATCTCTATAATGGCTGGACCGATTTTGACGGGATTTTCACTGGCAGATAGGTAATGTTACAATGCGTAACATAAGATACTTTAATTTTAGAAAAAAAAAGGGTGCCGCGCAAAACCCAAAACCATAAAAATAGAAATCCACGCGGACGAATTCGCAGGCACAACTAGTATTGAAATAAATGTGAGACTTGTACTTTTCCACTATTATATTTAATCAATTACATCTGACCGGTTTCACCTCACGGCATTGTCAAAGGTTTTTTTTACAGTCAACAAAAAAAAACCTTTGAGAATGCCGTGAGGTGAAACCGGTCAGGTGTAATTGATTAAATACGAGGGTCAAACTGAAAGTTCTTAGAACTGGCCACTTATAAACAATATAATAAAAAAATAATTCTAAAATTTGAAAATAGAACTCTTTGCCAATATTACTAAGTATATATTTCATTCATTTATCATTTGTTTTACGATTTGGCGGCAAATTGAAAATTGTTTGTGTCACGTTAACATGAATTTAACACGAGAAAATTTTCGTGCAATGATTTTTTATGACTTTCGATGTCATTTAAGTCAACAAGAAAGTTATGATAGACTACGATTGGCCTTTCACGATGAAGCCCCATCTCGTGCGACTGTTTACAACTGGTTTAATGAGTTTAAACGTGGTCGCACTAATCTCACTGATGATTTACGTGAGGGACGGCCTTCTACGGCGACGACTGAAAATAACATCTGTGTTGTGCGGCGTATGATAGAGACTGACAAAAGAGTGACCTATCAGCAGATTCGGACCAGCTTAGGCATTGGTATGAGTCAAGTGCACAAAATCCTCCACTAACATTTAGCGGTCAGGAAGCTTTGCGCCCGGTGGATACCTCATAATTTGACTGAGGCTCAAAAACTCCATCGTGTGGATTGGTGCCGTAAAATGATTGAAAGATTTAACGGAGGTGACTCTAATGCTGTGTTCGACATACTAACAGGTGACGAAAGCTGGATTTACTGTTATGATCCTGAAACCAAAAGACAATCTGCTCAGTGGGTGTTTCCTTTCGAGGAGTTGCCAACGAAAGTGAAGAGAGATCGAAGTGCGGGAAAAAAAATGGTGGCCTCGTTCTTTGGAAGGATAGGTCATTTCGTAACAATTGTGTTAGAGGATCAAAAAACAGTTTCTGCAGAATGGTACACTACCAATTGTTTGCCACTTGTCTTGGAAAAAGTTCGAGAGAAACGACCTCGCAGTAGGATCCTCCTTCACCACGACAACGCCTCGTCGCACACCGCCAAGCGAACGATCGACTATTTGGCGACATCAAACGTTGAATTACTGGGTCACCCGCCGTATAGCCCCGACCTCGCGCCTTGTGATTTTTATTTATTTCCAAAAATTAAAGAAAAACTTAAAGGAAAGCGGTTTATGAATGCTGAAGAAGCGGTGGCTGCGTATCGCGATGCCATTGAAGAGACCCCTAAGGACGAGTGGGCAAAGTGCTTTTCCCAGTGGTTCCATCGCATGCAGCGGTGTATTGACGTGAATGGACAATATTTTGAAAAGATATAATAAAACTAATAACTGGCTAATGTAATCAGTTTTTGATTTTCTAAGAACTTTCAGTTTGACCCTCGTATAATAGTGGAAAAGTACAAGTGATACATTTGTTTCAACATGCGTAGCAAGTCCCACCAAGTGCCAACAATCAACAGTATAAAATAGCCTATATATAAAACCCATTTTTGACGTCATATTATATTATTTACGAGTTTCTTTGAATGCGATTGTTTGGCGACAGGTGGTGAGTTTATGTGTAAACGTAACTTATGTAAGTCATGATGCTGTTATTGCTCTGGGAAACGGATACGTTTTATGTGAGGGATGCGCATAAAAAATGCTTATTGCATCGTGAAATATTTTCTGGATGAGTCTGTATTATGTGTGAATGTACCTTTTTTTTTCGTGCGGTTCCCTTCGGATACACCCCCCGCCAAGCAGCGGGGGTGGTTATATCGGGCTTGAACCGACTAAAACCGTACGCCGTCTCGGGTCTTCAGACGGCGAGTTGTAAGGTTGCCCATAGAGCATATCCCTCGCACCCCGACTGACCCTCAGTCGTAATCTATGTAAAACGTACAATGTACTATGTGCAGGTGTGTTTAAGGAGTGTGTGGTGCGTATGTGTGTTTGTGTGTGTGTGTGTGTGTGTGAGTGCGCGTGTGTGGGTGTGTGTGTGGAGGTGGCACAGGGTATAAAATGAAGAGTAAGTTATCGCTTCGGTGCAACGATACTTTAAACCTTAATTTGCAACAAAACGTTAACACTTTAAACGTAAAACGTTACTCATTATTAGTTAACTTATATTATAACTACATTATTTTTCTGCGTGATTGAAACTAGATATTATAAATTACAAATGACAAACGAAGTGTTAGAACATAATATAATATTAATATTTAACACCTACATTGTGCACACTTAATGCAAATAAAATGATTATAGTTAGATATGACTAGCTGTGCCCGCGACGTCCGCGTAGATCTCGATTTTTAGGGTTTTAGTTGTTTTGCGAAAATTAAAATAGCATAAGTTACTCCTTATTACATCAGCTACCTGCCAGTAAAAGTCCCGTCAAAATCGGTATAGCCATTTCAGAGATTAGCCGGAACAAACAGACCGACAGAGAGACAAAAGGTTTAAAAAAAAGTATTATTTTGGTGTATGTATATAAATTCATATACATGTGTTTTTTTTTTTATTTCTATGAATAGATGTATAGATAATTCTAAAAGTCTTACATTGCTATGTTTTATATTTCACAAGTCAGCATAAATCTTATTGGAATTTAATAAACAGGCCATGAACCCATAAATTGAGCCCTTAACTTATTTATAAGTCGAAACCCCCGCGGTTCTATGAGCGGTAGATCACGGGTGAAAAGCCTTTCGGAACCTGTAACGTATTATGGGAGGGATGAAGGATTTCATTGTTAGAGTAGCTGGAATTAAAGACATTGGTTGGGGTATGTTGAAGTTCATAATCTCGGTATAATGAGTTCTGTTTTACGAAAGCGAAGCCAAAAAACCGGCCAAGTGCGAGTCAGACTCGCCCATGAAGGGTTCCGTAGCAGCAAGTAAAATTTTTATATTTAATTTTACGGTTTACGATTTATGACGTATTTAAAAAAAACTACTTACTAGATCTCGTTCAAACCAATGTTCGGAGGAAGTTTACATTAATGTACATCATATATTTTTTGTAGTTTTATCATTCTCTTATTTTAGAAGTTACAGGGGGTGACATACATTTTACCACTTTGGAAGTGTCTCTCGCGCAAACTATTCAGTTTAGAAAGAAATGAAATTAGGAACCTCAATATCATTTTTGAAGACCTATATGAGTTTGTAGAAAAAAAAAATGTTTTTCAGTTCTGAGTATGGGGATACCCAAAATTTTTTGTATTTTTTTCTATTTTTGCATGAAAATCTTAATGCGGTTCACAGAATACATCTACTTACCAAGTTTCAACAGCATAGTTCTTATAGTTTCGGAAAAAAGTTTCTGTGACATACGGACGGACAGACAGAGAGACATGACGAATCTATAAGGGTTCCGTTTTTTGCCATTTGGCAACGGAACCCTAAAAATTAGGTTTATATGTTTGAGTTGTATGTATGATGTCCATTCCTACGTTTCCTCTAACTACTAAACCTGCTGATGTTTCTTTGAAAAATAAACCATAATAAAAGTAATTTTGGGACAGTAATGAGTAAGAGTGCTCCAAGGTGCTCGACTGATAACAATAGGCTAGTTCCAAATTAAACCAAAGTACGTAGTCCACCTCTGTTTACCCCTGCAGGCAGACACAGGCGTGAGTATATACAATATATTTAAAACATATCTGTTAAGCATCACAGCTGAATTACAGGAATTTAAACTTAGATATAAAATATTTATATTATGAGTTATCCTTTCGAGGGCTTACCCGGGGTGTCCGGCAATGAACGCTTGGGGAGGACACCGTGTGGTTTTAGTCGGTTCGATTCTGACACGCCCACCCCATCGTCGGCACCGATGGGGTGAAGCCCGAGGGGGTTTCCATACGCTAAAAAAAAGAAAAAAGGGTTGGTATTATGAATATAGGTTATAATGCCGGTAGCTGCGCTTGGAAGCATTCGTGACTCTGCATCAAGTTGCATAGCGTACCTGAACGGAATATCTAACGTGTCATTGATATAAAGCCAAGCTGGTGTACTAAAAGTGACTTAATAAAAGAAATGTTTACTACAGGTAGCTGACTGTTAACCCCGGCGTCTTTAGACCCGAGACGGCGTGCGGTTTTAGTCGGTTCAAGCCCGACATAACCGCCCACGCTGGCCGGCGGACTTCAGCACGAAAAAAAAAATTGGGTATCTGACTGTTAAGTCAAATCATCGACGACATCTGTGGCATAGCGGTAGTGCGTTCGACTGCTAAGTCATAGGTCGCGGGTTCGATTCCCGCTCAGTGCAAATTTGTATAGTTGCATTGGTCTGGGTATTTCTATATATAATATGTATTTATTAACAAAAAAATAAAGTTGATTCTAGACGGCCTCCATGGCGTAGCAGTAGTGCATTCGACTGCTACGACAGGGGGCGCGGGTTCAATTCCTGCTCAGTGCAAATATTTGTATACATGAATATGATTATTTGCATTGGTCTGGGTGTTTCTATGTATTAAATATGTATTTCTTTACAAAAAAAAAGTATATAAGTATGTTTATCAGCATTCTGGAGCCCATAACACAAGCTAGTTAAACTATGCTTACTTTGGGTCTAAAAGCGCTGTGTAGAATGTCATAGAATATTTATTTATTTTTATTTATCCACATTCTAGAACCCGTATGACAAGCTCTGGTTAGTTTGGGTCTAGATGGCGTTGTCTAATTTGTGCTAGCAAAGCCAAACACCAGTGACCTAGGTCACGGCTTCATCCAGGAGTAAATCTGTAAAAAAATCACCAAGTCCAATTGTGATTTTTTTTGTACCACTTAGGTGGCAGACAAGTACGCGGCCCACCTGATGGGAAGCGGTTACCGAAGCCTATGGTCGCGTGCAACACCAGGGCCGTCACACTCGCACTGCCGACCCTGTAGATACCTTCTTATGCCATTCTTAAAGAACCCCATGTTGTAGTCGCTTGGGAAAACCACAGTATCCCTACTGTGGTTCATTCTACAGCCTGAGGGTGCGCGGAATAAAGTGCCTTTCATACCTCACTGTACGCACCGTTTTCGGTCGCAACTTGTGAAGATGAATTCCCTGTCTGTGGCGAGCGGTGCCATGATAGAATGTGGCCGTGGGCATCATCCTCTCTTCTTTCTATTGTTAAATCTACCAACCTTTTCATTCTCCCTCTTAATGCTACTCATTTTTTTCCTCACTTTGAACCTTCGCTTTTTGTCCTCATACTTGTCTCATCTTTGAACCATGTCGCTAAACATGGGCAATATCCGGCAGATGTATTCTCGTATCGTCATCTTCTCTATCTCTCCTATAAAATTCGTCCTCCTAAGGCAAAATTAAGAATATTAATGCATCTGCTCCGACAAGACGCGAAAGAGATCAATTGGTTACCTTTATTAATGTCAGAGTCTACAGATGAGAAGGTAAATATTCTTAATAAAAATCTGATCGCGCTCTACGATATACATGCTCCTATTCGACCTATTAAAGTGAAGCATCTTCCGGCACCTTGGCTTACAGATGACATTAAAAAACGAATTGCCAAAAAAGGAGCAGCTAAGTCCAAATACAAGATGCGCCCCTCAGATCGTAATAAGGAAAATTATTTGAGGATACGAAATCACTGCAACAAGGTGTGTAGGAATGCACAACGCCAACATGTCCATAGTTCTGTTCAAAACGGAGACCCAGCTAAAGTCTGGAAATTCCTTAGAACACTAGGGGTTGGAAAGCAGCGTCAAGAATTAACCTCAACACGTCTCGATATTAATGCCCTTAACCGGCACTTCTCCACTTCGTCTAATTTTAGCAGTACAGCTAAAATTAATACACTTAATCATCTTTCATCGCTTCCAACTCCTGACTATTCTCCATTTGTCTTTAGTCAATTGTCCGTTTGTGATGTTGAGAGGAATATTCTTTCCATCTCATCGAATGCGATTGGTGCTGATTCTATCAGCCGCAACATGGTGCTCCCCATACTGGCTGACATTCTTCCCATCATCACTCATATAATGAATCACTCCATTTCTAAAAGTATATTTCCTACTACATGGAAAGATGCTCAAGTTATCCCTTTACCTAAAAATTCTAAACCTGCTTTTGTTACCGATTATCGTCCTATCTCTGTCTTACCTTTCTTGTCTAAAGTCCTTGAACGTCTCATTCAAAATCAGCTTAGTGCTTTTATTCGTGAAAATAATTTACTCAACCAGTTTCAATCCGGGTTCCGTCCGGGGCACAGTACCACGACCGCCCTTGTTAGCATTACTGATGACATTAGGTCTGGCATGGAGACGGGAAATCTCACAATCCTCTGTTTACTGGACTTTAGCAACGCCTATAACACTGTGGATTTCGATGTTCTCCTTGCCATACTAAGCTCTCTCAACATATCTCCATCGGCTATTGACTGGTTTCGAAGTTACCTGTCTGGTCGCCGGCAGCGCGTCCGACTGGATGATAGTTATTCATCTTGGTCTGATACCGCTGCTGGTGTGCCGCAGGGTGGCGTTTTATCTCCCTTATTCTTTTCAATATTCATTAACTCTATCTCTAATCGACTTCTATGTTCCTACCACATTTATGCAGATGATTTACAAATTTACTGTCAAGTGGGCTTGGACAATTTGTCTAATGGTATTGCCATGATTAATGCAGATCTAGTCCGTCTAAGTGATTGGACTGCAAATTATGGACTCAGTATTAACCCTGGTAAGACTCAGGTTACTGTCATTGGCAGCTCCAGACTGTTAGATAGGGTGGACTGGTTAGTACTGCCCCAGGTGTATTTTGATGGCAGTATTATTCCTATATGCGATACAGTTAAGAACTTGGGAATATACCTTGACAAAACCATGTCATGGTCGGCACAGGTGCAGAATATTAGTCGCAAAGTATTCGCTACCGGAGCATCTCTAAGGAGATTACGTAATTTCCTCCCAACAGCAACTAAATTTGCACTAGCGCAATCTATACTCCTTCCTATTCTTGACTATGCTGATGTCAGCTATCTTGATCTTAATGAGGACCAACTTGATAAACTTGAGCGGCTCCAAAACTTCTGTATAAGATTCATTTTTGGCTTGCGCAAATTTGATCACATTTCCGAATTTCGTATTAAATTCAAGTGGTTGCCAATTCGCCTTCGCCGGAATACTCATATACTCTCTCTTCTCTTCAATATCTTGTTTCACCCTGCTGCTCCCCTCTATCTTAAAAATAGTTTCAAATTTATGCACGACACTCATACGAGATACTTGAGATCTTCGGAAAATTTAACTCTGGAAATTCAGCAGCATGCCACAACCTTTTACGACAAATCCTTCACAATTCAAGCTGCACGCCTGTGGAATGCTCTGCCTGAATCTATCAGACGAGCACAGTCATTACCAACTTTCCAAAAACTCGTCAAAGAGCACTACTTAACGCTTTAAAAAACAATGTTGTATTTTTCGTCATTATTTTTATCATTTATTGTGTGTATATAATATATATATATCTATATAATTATCATTTATACTCGCAAAATATAGCTATGTATTTATGTGTCGCAACATTATTATAATTTATAATAGGTACACCACTATAACTACCCATTTCTAGCAATCTATTCCATCTAAAGGTTGTCTGAAAGAGATCGCAAATTGCGATAAGACCGCCCATTGTACAAGTTTATTTTTAAGTATTTTAGTAATTTGTATCCTTTGGTTGGTGTCCAATAAAGAGTATCTATGTATCAAACAATTCTTCTGAACACACCCCATTGTATAAGCGATAGTAAACGCACAGAGAGGCAAAATCTCTCCTTAGGTTGACAGGTTCTACGCTGCCTGTGAGTATGGGATCGTCGACGATCCTCGGCGCCCGTCTCTGCACCCAGTAAAACGAAATGTTGTGAGTTTGTAGGGTATCTAAAAAAATCTACTAAACATATCTTGAAAATTATTTTATCAATAGATAGCCACATTATTTATGAGTGACATAGGTTATTTATATCATCACGCTATTACCCAAGGGAGCGGCGCAGTAAATATAAATGTCAACAAATCCATCAGATTAACTATGTTTATCCGCACTCTAGAACCCATAACACAAGCTAGTTAAGCTATGCTCTTCTTGGGTCTAGATAGCGTTGTGTAGAATGACCTAGAATATTTATTATTATTATTATTTTAGTTTTCATAATAATCTATGGGCTATCTATATTATGAAAACTGATAAATTACAGGCATAATATGTACCTTTCTTTTTTTTTTCGTGCGGAAATCCCTGCGTGTATCCCCCCCGCCGGCTAGCGGGGGCGGTTATGTTGGGCTTGAACCGAATGGGTTAAAAGGGGTGCAACGGGAGTTCGAAATACGCCACGGACGTAGCCGGGGAGGGCCAGCTAATATTTTATGTATAACTATTTAGCTGCCGAGCGAGAGGACTCCCACGAGGTCAAGCCTCGGCACCTCCCACGCCGGGCAGTCTGCCATCATGTGCAGCCCCGAGTCCTCCCTCGCGTCGCAGTGATGGCACTCAGGCGTTGGCTCCTTCCTGAACCGATGCAGGTGGTCCCCGAAGCTCCCCTTACCGGAGATCACCTGCGTCAGTCGGTACGAGAGGCTTCCGTGTCGCCTCTCTAGCCAATCCTCCATGATGGGCCTTACCGCTATTGCAGCGTGCCCTATATACTAGCTGATCCAGCAAACTTTGTTCTGCCTTAGAATCAAGTTATGTTGGTTACCTTATCAGCTGAATTTATTTCGTGAATGTCTCCTTGCACCCCAGTACGTTCGGTTCGAGTTTGACATAACCACCCCGGTTACCAATGGGGACGTAACCGTGGTGAATTACGCAAAGAATATAGTTTTCATAGTATATAAATATAGTAGGCATAGTTTTCCACCTATTCTTGTGCTTAGCCCGGTCATCACCAACACGACTTTGTTTTATATATATCAAAACTTCGAGAGGAAAGCCTGCGACAGAGCCTCGTCTGTCAATTAGAAGGTGAGTGCTTCGCAGGTATGCCGGCTTGCAGGTGAGGTTGGCTTGGGCCCCGAAGATCTTAGTGGGCCCTATATACTGCAACAGCGCCTCCTCCGTCAATTAGAAGGTGTGTGCTGCCTTGCAGGTGTGCCGGCTTGCAGGTGTGCCGGCTTGCAGGTGAGGTTGGCTTGGGCCCCGAAGATCTTGGTGGGCCCTATGCAACTTCACCTGCCCTACCTAACCTACCCTATATTCTCGTATCTCACATCCAGTATGATCTAATATCTGTGCAGTAACACTAACCTATACTAACTTTATGCAACCCTTCCTACCTGACCCAGATTTTTTATTTCACTACAGAGAGAATGAAATTGCTCGTTGTAGGCTCTTGATTTTTTTAATTTATACGCGACCACACTCTGTGTTTACATCACTGTGTTTGAATAGCAACAGTACGAGTAATAATGAAATGGTACGATGGGACTGTTTTAAATAAGTCGGCTTTTGTGTAGCAGAGTGGTAAATCTACGCGAGAATATTACATGGTGGATTGGTTGGTATTTTAAATTTATACGTCCAGGATGAGAGTTGAACCCGCGGCCAGTCACTTTCAAGGGGAATGATATGAGTAGATGAGCTACCTAGTCACGCCAATGTCGCCCTAAGACGTATGTCCAGGTATCTCAGTTGGAAGGAAAGCCTGCGCCAGAGTCTCATCTATCAATCAGTAGGTTTACCGGCCGGGAGATGAAGTTGGCTTGGGCCTCGATCTCTTTAGAGGCGGAAGTGCTCGCCGAGGTCTGCGAGTGGCGATATGCCGCCCGCCAAGCCATTATGGCTGAATGGTCGTCCCGGCTGGAGTCCCCGAGTGCAGGTCATTGCACCGTGGCGGTGGTCCAGCTGGTCATTGTCGAGTGGACGGAGAGACAGCACGGGACCCTTTCCTGCCGGAAACGGCTGCTTCGGAAAGTATCTGTACTCGGTCGCCAGGAGGGAATCGAGTCCCGCCTGTCATCACTGTCCCTGCCGCGAGGACTCAGCGCAGCACACGCTCGAGGCTTTTCCAGCCTGGGCTGTGCAGCGCCGAGATCTCGTGGCAACAGTGGGAGTCGATCTCTCGCTGCCGGCCATCCTGCGGTTCATGGCCCGCAGCGAGAGGCGTTTTGCCGCGGGAGAAGGAGGCGGCGGAGAGGATCAGGGAGGCAGACAGCCTCGCAGATCCGATCCGCCGCCCGCGAACTGGGCGGCGTGCACGCGCATTCTTGCGCCTCATGCCGCCCCAGTGATGGATGGATGGATGGGACGGGGCTTGCCCTCCACCCGAAGTAGAGCCCCCCGCGAACGGGTGATGTCCCGGTGTGCCTGGACATCGCCTAGAAGCGGGCCCGCACATGGGGGTTCCGTCGATGAGTGCGTAGTATTTCCAGCGGTTCACTCACTAAGTCGCGGTGTATGGCACAAGGCAGGTTGTTTTAGTGTGGTGAGAGCCCCACATATTCGCGTGGCGTCCCCGCGCTGCGCGGTATGCGGATGAGGTACATTTTTTTCTGCCTGAGCAAAAAAAAAGGGGCCTTGATCTCTTGGTGGGCCCCATACTCCTCAGCCAGCGTCTACCAAAATTATTAATATTCCCCTAACCCCTCCAGCTAAGCAAAATTGCTTATGTTAGGAGTGGGTTCACGTCCGTAGTGCAATGGCCAGGATTCGAACCCGGGACCTTTCGATCGTAGGGTCGACTCCTTAACCAGTAAGCTACCGACGCTTGATATTATACGATATCTGTGTGAATTTACTAGTATACTAGGTACTAGGTCTAGATCGATTATAGCTTTCTGGTCATATCTCCGGTTCTACTTTACTAATTACAATCGAACATATGACAGATTTAAGTCTGACCAAGACCTTTCTAATGGAATAAACCAAATCAAAATCCGATTGGTAGTTTTTGCGTCCATCGCGAACAAAAAGACAGAGGCAATAAAAAAAAATTGTTTTCAGAATCGTTCATTTAACATAACCCAATATTTTTTTAGATATCTCCAATTTTTTTTATATATATAGTCCGTCAGATTGACTGCAGGCGGGGCCTGATGGTAAGCTGAGACACAAGTAATTTATAATTTTATAATATTATAGATAGATTAATATTAGCTACTTAATTCAAGCGTATTAAATAGTCTACAATATTCGAATTGTTTGTTAGAAAACAGTGCTTTTACAGCGAGCTCTTCAATCTAGCCCAGGAGACAGACTATTCTTATCCAGACCCGCAAGAATTGCATCGATTCCAAATTTGTAGCAAGCCAGCGATCCATCAAACTGCCACTTAACGTGTTCGGGATATCTTTTATCCGCGGTTCTACAATTTTCAGATATATTTACTGTTAGGTATAAGTACGCGTAGATAGATAGTTGTGAAGTTGTGCTCGGTGATGCTTTGCTTTATGTGGAAGACCTAAGGAGAACAAAGATTTTTTTTTTCTTTTATACATTTTTTCAATATTTACAACAATATATAAATAAGCAGGTATTGCTCGTAGCTCCGCCTTCGGGGAATACTAAAATAGTTGAAAATAGTTGTTAAGTTTTCTGATGTTTTTAGGGATTTTCTTTAGAAAAGCCCTATTGCTATGGAGTTGTTGTCGACGTCGTCGTTGCCTATTTTCTGTCACGGTTTTGGGTATGAAGGAGATGAGCTATCGAGTTGCTGTTTTCGGGAATAGATTCGTGCTGGGGTGAACCATTGCAACATAAAGAAAAAATCGCAAAAAATCGCAAAAAAAAATAATCGCAAATCGAAAATCCCTTGTATTCGGCTGAGCTCGTCTCAGGAATTCAACTTTTTTTTACTAGCTTCTTCGCAATTTTCTTAATTTTTCTTTCTTTGAAAACCTTCTACCGAGAATCAGAAACCATTAAAGAAAAAAGATGAATGAAAGGGTGGGTTTCTCAAGTTATGGTGTGACTAATAAAAACAGAAATTCATTTATGATACATTCTGAAATTGCATATTATAAACAGACGATAACAAGACTATGGTTTTTTGTAAAAAACAGAGCTGCACAAAATCTCAAGATTGAAATATATGAGCAGCGTTAGGAGGCAAGGTATTAGAACTAAAATAAAAGATATTTATATTAGTGCTCTTAACTGTAATTATGACATGATATGTTTAACTGAAACCAATTTGCATGACAGTGTATATGACGCGGAGCTATTTGACTCGCGATACATTGTGTTTCGACGTGACAGAAGTGACTCAAATATACAGAAAACGGAGGGTGGTGGTATACTCGTTGCCATTAAAAAAGAATTTCAAGTTACTCGACAATTTAATTGGGATTGTGATGTTGAGGATCTCTGGCTGTCTATCTCTCCGACAGGGGTTAAAACCAATAATAATTTATTAAACATCTGTATTTGTTACCTTCCTCCTGGTCTTCCAATGGAATCAATTTAAAAGTTTCACAATAACTGCCAAAGAATTATGTTAGAACATCGTACCTCTGGTGAATTTATCCTCATAGGCGACTTTAATACTCCATCAGTCGCTTGGACAAGATGTCCTTCTTCATACTCCCTGTTACTTGGTCCACCCTGGATAATAAGGTGAAGGTTCTCAAAGAGACCCTGTTTATTTGTGGCTTGCATCAATTCAATACCATTTATTATACCAATACCAGCGTCTGTAGCTTAGTGGTTAAGGAGTCGACCTTACGATCGAGAGGTCCCGGGTTCGAATCCTGGCCATTACACTACCGACGTGAACCCACTCCTAACACAAGCAATTTAGCTTAGCTGGAGGGGTTAGGGGGAATATTAGTAATTTCGGTTGCTAATATTCTTTTAAAACGAAAAAAAAAAAAAAAAAAAAATAGCATTCCTAATAAGAACAATCGTTACCTCGACCTCATCTTATCGGCCATGACCACTATTCAAGTATATGGCGCCGAACCTTTAAGCAAATTGGATAATCATCATCCTTCAGTAGTAGTCAACTTGTGTCTGGACAGCTTTATTTTCAAAACTATAAAATCGGAAAGACCCCAAAGGCTCAACTTTTATAAATGCGACTACCCTTTACTTAGAACCGAACTAACTAAAGTCGATTGGCACGGTTTCCTTGCTGGTGATGATGTCGATGTATCACTACACGCCTTCTACACGACGCTCGACCAAATTATAGGTCAATTTACGCCTGTTAAGGGTGGGGCATCCCGATACATACCCCAAATGGTTATCTGCTGCTTTGCGGCGCAGTATGAAAGATAAACTTCACTATCATAGGCGATATCGCAAGTATGGTAATCCCTGTGACTACGACACATTCAGTATGCTTTGTACCCGCTGTAAAAAACTTATGTTGGAGGACTATAACATATTCATTTCTTCAGTTGAGTCGTCCCTCGATGGTGGTATTAGAGGTTTTTGGCGTTTTGTGAATAGTAAGAGGGATTGTAATGCCATACCTTAAACAATGAAACACGGTAACCTTATCTCCTCTGACCATCAAGGAATTTGTGAACTCTTCTCGCAACACTTTGGTTCCGTTTTTGAACAGGTCACAGGAGCAAATGAAGAAAAGTCCATACCTTTCATTGGGGTGTCGGCCCTCTGTTCAGTTCATGTGAGTAGTCAGGAGGTTCTAAATAAAATAAACATATTAGATGATTCTAAAGGCTCAGGACTCGACAGAATTCCGCCTTTTTTCATTAAAAAATGCGGTAAGGAATTGTGTGTGCCATTATCAAAATTGTTTAATAAATCAATCCAGTCAGGGATCTTTCCCAGTAAATGGAAAGTGGCACACACAGTACTAATACACAAAGCAGGCGATAAAACCTGTTGCGGAAACTATAGACCTATCAGTATTTTGTCCTGTATGGCTAAAATCTTTGATTCAGTAGTCTATGGTTCATTATACCACCACATCAGTCCAATGCTTTCAACTAGACAACATGGTTTTATTAAAAATCGTTCAACCCTATCGAACCTATTATTGTATAAAAATTACTTGTGCTCAGCTGTTGGGAAAAGGTCGCAGGTTGACTCCATATACACAGATTTTTCCAAGGCTTTCGATAAAGTAAACCACGGCATTCTTTGTGCAAAATTATCTGGTTATGGAATACATGGGAATTTGCTTCGTTGGGTTCAGTCGTATCTGGATCAACTTGTGGCTATCAAGGGCGTTTTATCTGCTCTGCCCTGTACTTCAGGTGTTCCCCAGGGATCTCATTTGGGACCCCTTTTCTTTGTTGTTTTTATCAACGACCTTATAGATGGATTGGAGAGCTCTTGTTTGCTTTATGCTGACGATCTGAAAATCTACTCTATAGTCAACAATCTCCAAGACTGTTTAAAATTCCAGTCAGATCTGGAAAAGGTTCAAAGTTGATGTCAGGAAAACTGTATGTCTTTAAACGCTCAGAAATGCTGTGTGATATCTTTTACTAGCAAGCGTCAAAAGATATTATATAATTATAACGTCGATGAACACTGCCTAGAAAGAAAAAGTGCTGTTAAGGATTTGGGAATTTTTTTTGGCGACAGAATGACATTTCAGGCGCACATTGACTATGTTGTAGGTAGGAGTACGCGGCTACTTGGTTTAATATCTAGACTAACTAAAGACTTCAAAAATCCACGCAATGTGATATACCTTTATCAGATGTTAATTCGCAGTATCTTGGAATATAACTCCATCATATGGTCACCTTTTTATGCGGTCCATATTAAGTATCTGGAGCGGATCCATGAGAAGTGTCTTTATTTTGCTTGCTATAGACTGGGGTCACACAGACAGCTGAAGTCGTATGCGGAGAGACTCGACCATTTCAAGTTGCAATCGCTTGAAGAACGCCGTAAATGTAGTTATCTTATATGCCTTCATAAGATTGTTCATTCCTTAATTGACTCTCCGGAAATATTAACCTTATTAGACTTTAATATTAAATTTCGACATCGTCAACCCCATCTCAGGAGTTTTGTATTAAATGTACACATCAACAACACATCTTTTTATAACCCGATAGTTAGAATGCGTCGTCTTTATAATAAGCTATTACATGAGCATAGACACGAGATAGATGTATTCAGCCGGGATTTCTCAGCATACAAGAATGCTGTTAAGCAGGTTATAGCCAAGCTATAAATTTGTTGTCACTTTGTTTGCAGAGATTCATTACTATGTCACAGAATAGATAACAGTACTAACTATGTCTAAATTTTATTAACCAATATCTTACAATTGTTCTATTGGTCTTGTTTTGTTTATATTTTTGTTTTATTGTATCACTTTATGTACGCTTTTTAATTGTGTCATGCTGAATACACATGTTTTGGAACTCAATCTGGAACCGAACCTTGAAATGATATTTTGTAAGATTTTGATTGTTTTCTGTTTTGTGTGTCAAATAAATAAATAAAGATACAGTAATTTATTTTACCAACCTAACATATTGGAGGCCGCTTCCAAAAATTATTAAAGAAAAAGAAATAATTTCAAACACAATGCACATTGTATTTAAAATTGTTTCTTTTTCTTTAATATTTTCTAAGATTCAAGAACTCCAAAATTTTTTGAATAACATTTTCTAAATGCGTAAACGTTTTACCAATACATTTTCTTACAATTAAACTTAACTTTGAACATAAGATTCATGTTAGTGCTTACCTTTTTTTTTTTCGCGTGCGGAAATCCCTTCGGATACCCCCCCGCCGGCCAGCGGGGGCGGTTATGTCGGGCTTGAACCGACTAAAACCGCACGCCGTCTCGGGTCTTCAGACGCCGGGGTGTAAGGTTACCCATAGAGCATATCCCTCGCACCCCGACTGACCCTGGGCCATCTCACCACTAACAGCATCGCTCATCCTGTCTCCTCTGAAAGCAGAGGAGTACGGAGAGCGATGTATTTCCGCCACGTTGGGTATTGGCCGACGATCAATGCCAACCCTATGAAGGGGAAGCCATTGACCGCCGCCCAGGGTGTACCGGCCGCTCCGATTCCGTTCCCCCCGGACTGCAGCGGGATTGGAATCGGAGCGACACTCAAGGAGGTTACCCAACACACACACCCATGTTAGTGCTTCCCTAAGATCTGAGGCGATTATTCAGTTTACTATAATTGTATGGATTATACACCCCATAAATGACATCAAAATCATACATATCAGAAACATCAGATTACACTGTAACTTTGGGAAACAAACAAACCAGTATTATTAGGCAGTGTCCGCACTGAGCAAAGAGTTTATATCATATGTCTTCTGTTAATTGCATCGCGGTTTCTGGGTGAAGCAGGAATTAATTTGAATTTCGAATTTAGAAACGGGATCATAAACTAGATGAATGGGTTAGTAAATTTCGACACCTATCATTATAAACACAGCGCATAACATCTATGCTCTATCGCTACTATCAAAACCAAAGCAAGCCAATAAAAGGATATGCAGGCGAAAAGACCCCGCGCTCCAAATTGCGGGCTTTAAATGCGACTAGTATTGACTCTCGGATGAAGAAGATTGTCAGCAAAATGGGACCAAGTCCTAAGGAAAGACCTGTCTCTTTGTTTGCCAACCATCAATCGTAGCGTTTACGGAGCTAAATGCTTATGTTGTAGGCAGTATTGTTGGCCGTGTCGACAACCGTTATTGGCTGTTGAATCCGTATTCACGTCGTGAGTATGTCGTCGTATTATGAGTTGCTATCTTAGTTATAATATTTGGTTATGAATCTCTGTGTGTTTTTTTTTTATTGTTAGATATACCTTTTTTTTTTCGTTCCACAAATCCCCTCGGATGTCCCCCTGCCGGCCAGTGACGGTGGTTATTTCGGGCTTGAACCGACTAAAACCGCACGCCGCCACGTGTCTTCAGACGCCAGGGTGTAAGGTGGCCCATAAGGCATTTGCCTCGCACCCTGACTGAACCAGGGCCATCTCCGGTTTCGAGATGGCCCCCTCGGGTTTGGGAACCACGGTGGGAACCAAGATGGGGCTTGGGGTCTTGTCGGTTTTAGGTTCTTCTAACCTACCTTTTCTCGGCTGATTTGCCCTTTTAACTGAAAGTATGGAAAAAAGGAAATGTACCACGGTACCGAGGAACATTTCGTGTTAAGTGATAGAGTGGTACTTTTTTGGTTAGAATGACCCATTGGTATTAGGAAAAGCTGACTCGGCCACTTTTAGCATGTATGAAAGGTAACCTCAACTGCAAACCGGTACATCTGCTGATTGGCGGACGAGGACCTAGTGCAGGTTCTCCTCTCGGGGATGGGGGTTTGACGGCAGACACTACCGTAAAAGCCATAAAATATCAGAAGAAAGGACCCCAGGCTATAGTGCAAGAGGGATAAGCGCGTGGATTGCCATGACGAGAACCCATTGAAAAATAGTTTTTCTTTTAAAATTATTTCAGGCTTATGTTATATCAACTATTTTGTATTCAGCGGTTATAATATGTTATTCAAAATCTATACTATTATAAAATTGTAAATTAGCTGTGTCTGTACGATTCTGAACACAAAAATATTTTTATCTACACTCAAATCGAAAAATTCGAATTACGAATTCAAAGACGATTCTATAAATACGCTCTTTATAAACGCATATACATAAAATTAAAAATAAAACTTATTATAATACCGCCAACTGTATCATAAAACTCATTACAGTACCGCTATCTTTTTTTATTCATTAAACTAGTCTAAGGTTTTAGGCTGAATATGAAAAATAAGGCGCACGCATCCGCAGTTCGAACTGTGAAAAAAATGGCGCACGCTAAATTACTTCCTTGTAACCTACCTACTTTGTTTAATTTCAAGTTTTCCTATGAGTGAAGGTAAAGTAGAGTATGAAACTGCATATAACTTAGGTATTAAAACACTCGAGTCAACCTATTATAAACAGACTCTCGTGTTTTAATACCCCTTCTTATATGACAGTTGCATAAACTACTATTAGTGTTCTGTTTGTTAGTGAAACTACAGAACGGATCTTGATGCGGGTTTTCTATTAGAAAGGTCTTGATCAGTCTTAGGATCTTGCGTATATTTGAGAATTTAGAAGAATTATATTCAAGAAAATGACGAAATTTCTATATAATCGTTTACCTATTTTACCCCCTTAGTATCCAAATTTTAAATAACGCTGATACACGTGGCGGAGGCGTGGTGTATGAGCCCTACACACGCCTGCCAACTCACCGAAGCGGGATAAAACCCGACCCCACCCCGGCAACGGACACTTGGGGAGGACACCGTGCGGTTTTAGTCGAGACACGACATAACCACCCCCGCTGGCCAGCGGCGGGGTATCCGAAGGGATCTCCGCACGTAAAAAAAAAGAACGCTGATACACTGTTAATTTATTCGTAACCAAAGGTAGTTATATGAATTGTCATGCTTCCTATCTTTAAAAATGATGAACTTCCCATTTAAACTTTCAACCCTTATTGCACCCTCTTAGGGGTAAGATTTTGAAAAACGCTGATGCATGTGTTCATTCATTTCTAGCCAAAAGAAAGCGTATGAAAATTCGTGCTTCTAACTTTGAAAATGACAGACTTTCGTAGAAACGGTCATCCCTTATTTTGCCACCTTAGAAGTGAAATTTCCAAAAATCCTTTCTTAGTGGTTGCCTACAATGTAAAAGGCATCTACTGCCAAAGTTTGAAGTTTGTAGGTCTAGTGGTTTAGGCTCTGCGTTGATGAATCAGACAGTCAGTCAATCAGTCTGTCAGTCAGTCGGGACAAGTAATTATATATATGTAAAGATGATAACATCTATTAAGCACATAATAACCGCAAATCCTACGACAATAATGACGAAGGCAGTGAGACGAACAGTCACTATTAGGGTTGTCACATCAGTAAAAGCCAACAAAAAATTTTAACCTCTCCAGCCTGAAATGCATTTTACTGTGAGTTTTTAGCGTGAGGAAAAGTTTGGGGCACGTGACAGCAGGCGAGCCTTTTTTGTCTCGTGATTACTCACTGTACTCAGTAGTCTGCGTTAGAATCACTCACTAAGCTCGTGATTCAATTTTGTACTCTTTTGCTAGTTCGTGACTTGAAGCCGGCACTCGCAGTAAAAAATAATTTTGCTCACTTGTTTTACAAATAACTATTTTTATTTATCTTATTCTACTAATGGTAAAATGGTAAATGTGAAAGTTTGTGAGGATGAATGAATGCTTCTTACTCTCACACGCAAAGAGGGCTAAACGGATCTGGATGAAATTTGGCGCAGAGATAGATTCTTGTCTGAAATAAAGCATCGGTAGCTTAATGGTTAAGGAGACAACCTTACGATCGATAGGTACCGGGTTCGAATCCTGGCCATTACACTACCGACGTGAACCCACTCCTAACACAAGCAATTTAGTTTAGCTGGAGGGGTTAGGGGGAATATTAGTAATTTCGGTTACTAATATTCTTTAAAAAAAAAAGAAAAAAAAATAAGTTGCTTTTTTTCTCCCAAGAATATGTGGGCTATGGAATTCCATGAGTCGCCCCGGACATGCGAAATGTTAAATTGTTAAATGAATGTTAAATGACGAAAAAACATATTTACGGTCGCTTATCATACTATTAGAATAAGTTATAAGTTAATAGAAGAAGTTAAATCCCAACAAAATAAAAATACATAAATTCGACAACCCTAGCATCAAATCGATATCCAGATACGTACAGTCATACAGCCGCCTGAGATCCTCAGATAATATCACCCACTCACTGGACCGTATCATCCGCTACCAATTTTGATGCACCATGCACACCACTGGGTCCTACGGATATCCTACACACACGTCGCTAGTCCCTAGGACGATTTTGTGTACGAAATTGGTCTTGTGATGAGGAATATTCAGGGAATTAGAAAATGTGGGATGGGATTATTTCGTTGTATTATGGGTTTTAGGTGAAATTGGTATTTTATTTGAAGTTTTGTGTTTTCTTTCTTAGGAATTAAGTTTTTTATTTGATTGAGCTGCATGTAGATTAGATACCGAAAAGAAACAGTATTGTAGTTAAAAGAATATCATAATTCCACTATATTTATATCCTAATATTATAAATGTGAGAGTAACTCTGTCTGTCTGTCTGTTACGCTTTCACGCCTAAACCACTGAACCGATTTTGCTGAAATTTGGTACAGGGGTAGATTAGACCTTGCGTAAGGACATAGGCTATGTTTTGTCGCGATAACCGACATCTATGCGGGCGAGCCGCGGGCAAACGCTAGTAGTATCATAAATGTGAAAGTTTGGATGGATAGATGGATGTATGAACGATGTATGTTACTGAATCACGCCAGAATGGCTGAACGGATCTGGCTGAAATGTGGTACAGTGATAGATTATAGTCTGAAATAGAATATAGGCTATAGGTTCCCATGGGAAGCGGAAACAGCATCGAAATCCCACGCAGGCGGAGCCGCGGGCAACAGCTAGTACTATATATATTGATGGTCAATTACGATCATTAATAATATTTTTAAATCTATATACTATAATTATAAAATTGTTAATTAGTTGTGTCTGTACATAAGAGATAGGTATTTAAAAAAAATACTTGGGTTACGAGGGTAAAACTGAAAGTTCTTAGAACTGGCCACTTATAAACAATATAATAAAAAAATAATTCTAAAATTTGAAAATAGAACTCTTTGCCAATATTACTGAGTATATATTTCATTCATTTATCATTTGTTTTACGATTTGGCGGCAAATTGAAAATTGTCTGTGTCACGTTAACATGAATTTAACACGAGAAAATTTTCGTGCAAAGATTTTTTATGACTTTTGATGTCATTTAAGTCAACAAGAAAGTTATGATAGACTACGATTGGCCTTTCACGATGAAGCCCCATCTCGTGCGACTGTTTACAACTGGTTTAATGAGTTTAAACGTGGTCGCACTAATCTCACTGATGATTTACGTGAGGGACGGCCTTCTACGGCGACGACTGAAAATAACATCTGTGTTGTGCGGCGTATGATAGAGACTGACAAAAGAGTGACCTATCAGCAGATTCGGACAAGCTTAGGCATCGGTATGAGTCAAGTGCACAAAATCCTCCACGAACATTTAGCGGTCAGGAAGCTTTGCGCCCGGTGGATACCTCATAATTTGACTGAGGCTCAAAAACTCCATCGTGTGGATTGGTGCCGTAAAATGATTGAAAGATTTAACGGAGGTGACTCTAATGCTGTGTTCGACATACTAACAGGTGACGAAAGCTGGATTTACTGTTATGATCCTGAAACCAAAAGACAATCTGCTCAGTGGGTGTTTCCTTTCGAGGAGTTGCCAACTAAAGTGAAGAGAGATCGAAGTGCGGGAAAAAAAATGGTGGCCTCGTTCTTTGGAAGGATAGGTCATTTCGTAACAATTGTGTTAGAGGATCAAAAAACAGTTTCTGCAGAATGGTACACTACCAATTGTTTGCCACTTGTCTTGGAAAAAGTTCGAGAGAAACGACCTCGCAGTAGGATCCTCCTTCACCACGACAACGCCTCGTCGCACACCGCCAAGCGAACGATCGACTATTTGGCGACATCAAACGTTGAATTACTGGGTCACCCGCCGTATAGCCCCGACCTCGCGCCTTGTGATTTTTATTTATTTCCAAAAATTAAAGAAAAACTTAAAGGAAAGCGGTTTATGAATGCTGAAGAAGCGGTGGCTGCGTATCGCGATGCCATTGAAGAGACCCCTAAGGACGAGTGGGCAAAGTGCTTTTCCCAGTGGTTCCATCGCATGCAGCGGTGTATTGACGTGAATGGACAATATTTTGAAAAGATATAATAAAACTAATAACTGGCTAATGTAATCAGTTTTTGATTTTCTAAGAACTTTCAGTTTGACCCTCGTATGTTATATTAACGATTCAGAACACAATTTCTTTTCTTCTTTTAAGACTTAAAATCTGCCGAATGTTTGACTTCAATTGGTTGAGTAGAACCGGTGATATGACCAAACAAGTTGAATTCCTGAGACGAGCTCAGCCGAATACAAGGGTTTTTTTTTTTTTTTTATCTTGCAATGGTTCACCCCAGCACGAATCTATTACTGAAAACAGCAACTCGATAGCTCATCTCCTTCATACCCAAAACCGTGACAGAAAATTGGCAACGACGACGTCGACGACAACTCGATAGCAATAGGGCTTTTCTAAAGAAAATCGCTAAAAGCGATATCCGACTTCTGCGCAGGCGGAGCCGTGGGCATTATCTTGTATAATATAATAATAAAATGTTAAGTTGGTTCGTGTACGTTTCAAAAACTCAAATAGCGATTGAACTCAAGAAACGAAGGGTGAACCATTGCAAGATAAGCAAAAAATCGCAAAAAAAAAAACGCTAAATCGAAAATCCCTTGTATTCGGCTGAGCTCGTCTCAGGAATTCAACTTGTTTTTAGTTTCATCATTCCCTTATTTTAGAAGTTACAGGGGGGGGGGACACACATTTTACCACTTTAGAAGTGTCTCTCGCGCAAACTATTCAGTTTAGAAAAAAATGATATCAGAATCCTCAATATCCTTTTTGAAGTCCTATCCATAGATACCATACCATGGGTTTGATGAAAAAAAAATTTTTGAGTTTCAGTTCCAAGTATCCCCATACTTGGAACTGAAACTCAAAAATTTTAGTGTTTTTATCTATTTTTGTGTAAAAATCTTAATGCGGTTCACAGAATACATCTACTTACCAAGTTTCAACAGTATAGTTCTTATAGTTTCGGAAAAAAGTGACTGTGACATACGGACGGACAGACAGACAGACATGATGAATCTATAAGGGTTCCGTTTTTTGCCATTTGGCAACGGAACCCTAAAAATGAGTAGACGATACAAAATATACTATTCCCCTGTATGAAATATCAAACAATTCTCGCTACGTACTTATATTCCGGCGCAATATTTTCCCGGAATAAGTTGCGTCGTTGGCAGTCCCGGCGGGATTCCCGGAATTCCCGCGACGTCCTAACCTTTTAAATATATCACGATGTCGGGAATATCTCGAAAATGTTATATTTAACGTAAGTTATCCGAATTACTCGTGAAAATCTTACTATGAAAGACTCTTTTACTTTGAATATAGTACCTAACAATATGGGTGAATTAACCTTTTAAGGATACTTTGAAGAAAGTTACTATATATTATTAAACAAAGTCCTCCGCTGCGTCTGTCTGTTTGCGATAACTACTGCATCGATTTTCATGGAGCTTTCAACGAAAACGCTGCCTAAACCCTTTGAGATATAGAAGAAATGATTTATGGTGGAATTGTCTATCTTATATAGGTTGTGGCGGTGAAATAGGGCCCGCGGGTGAAGACGCGGGCAACAGCTAGTGTATTATGTACATAGTATATTGAAATTATGAGCAAGTTATGATTGTTACTATCCAGGTAGTAAATAAGCACTCGACCTTAAACGCCAGACATATATCATAGTATACATTTTTTGCAACTATTTGAGAATGTTTCCTAAGCATCAAAACTATTTGGAAGACTTGAAAATTATCTATCAAGGATCATACTAGCCACGTGTATTAGTTATGGACTCCCCTCCCACCCTCCCCCCAGGGGGTACAAGTAGAAAGAACTAAATATTCAAAATATGAAAAAAAAAAAACATATTTACAAGTCTGGCTTTCACGACCTCTTGGACTGTAATGTAATATACTTACATTAATGACGGCCTCTGTGGCGTAGCGGTAGTGCATTCGATTGCTACGAAGGGGGCGCGGGTTCGATTCCCGCTCAGTGTAAATATTTGTATGCATGAATATGTCTATTTGAATTAGTCTGGGTGTTTCTAGGTATAATATGTATGTATTTACAAAAAAAAAAGTTTATAAGTATGTTTATCCGCATTCTGGAATCCATAACACAACGCTAGTTAAACTATGCTATATATATATTAATACTTTGGGTCTAGAAAGCGCTGTGTAGAATGTCGTAGAATATTTATTAAAGATAATTAAAATGATTTATAAGGTACCCCCTCCCCCAAACTGGGGCAAGACGGGGACACCGTGGTTTCCAAACCCGAGGGGGCCATCTCGAAACCGGAGATGGCCCAGGGTCAATCGGGGTGCGAGGGATATGCTCTATGGGCAACCTTACACCCCGGCGTCTGAAGACCCGAGACGGCGTGCGGTTTTAGTCGGTTCAAGCTCGACATAACCGCCCCCGCTAGCCGGCGGAGGGGTATCCGAAGGGATTTCCACACGAAAAAAAAAAGGTACATTTATGAAATACATTACATAAAATGCAGAATACGTGTTTTATTGTAAAAAGCTAAGAAAATCAGGCAAATAAAGAAAATCTATACAACGATTAAACAATACGAGTCAATCTTGAGGTAACCTACTTTCTAAAAGGGAATAAGTCAAAATTAAAAACGCGTTTTTCGTCAATTAATTAAACAAGGAAAGGGCTGGACTAAATAATATAAAGGTCGTTAGGGACGAGTGCAGCCGAAGCATCATTATCTTCTAAATGAGGTGCGGCTCTAATGCCAGCGGAGAGCAGTGAAAGTAACTTTGTTTATTCGGGTGCTTCCGCTTGCTCCTACTCGATGCTCCTACCGGTAGGAGCAGGAGGACCAAAATGTCCTTATGTTCCTACCGGTAGGACCACAAGGATAAGCATATCCTCGTGCTCCTACTAACAAAGATTGACAGATCTTTTTAACACTAGCAGCTTGCTATCGAAATCCAACTTTCCGAACTAGTGGTACCGGCTATGTTGGGGTCACAGTTCTAACCTAACCTAAATCAGAAGCTATATTGTGAGAAGAGTGTGAGCAACAGGAAATAAAACTAACTGTTCCTCGTGCTCCGACTGAAAAGTAGGAGCACGAGGAATAGGTTATCCTCGTGCTCCTACCAGTAGGAGAACTTAGTAGGAGCAAGCGGAAACGCCTGTTTATTCGTTTGTTATTCAAGCACGCAAAAACGGTCAGTAGGCTTTGGCTGAAATTTCGTACACAAGTACGTTCATGCGGGTCGCGACAACGGCAGAGGATAGTGGATTATAAACCAGATAACAATTAGTTACTTAACTGACTATACACTTAACTTCGCATAACTTCTCAATGTTATGAGAAGGCTGCAAATGGTAAATATATAGTTCCAAATGAATAACGCCTTAAAAAAAAATTCCTTGTTTGTTTATTAATAAATCAAATTCACGACTACTAAAAACTGTATCCAGCTTCCCTCTCAATCTCTGTCTCTCTCTCTAAATATCAGTTCAGTCATCCTTCTTTTTCTATCAGAATATCATAAAATTAACCTTATCTTCTTCATTTTTCATTTGTACTTCAGGTAGAAAACAAACGCACTCGTAGCGTCGCGGGTATATTAATCAGTTAATTTTGTTTTCACGCCAACTCTGGTCTTCAGACGCCGGGGTGTAAGGTGGCCCGGCCCATAAGGCATATCCCTCGCACCTCGGCTGACCCAGGGCCATCTCCGGTTTCGAGATGGTCCCCTCGGGTTTGGGAACCACGGTATCCCCATCTTGCCCCCGAAAAAGAGGGGGGCCGCACTCCAACGCCACTCTAAGACGTATAAGGAAAGTTATTTCAACTATCCTGGTCCTGTCTGAGTAACGTCGTTGGTAAAGTATTTCCTCGAAAAAAGAAACTACCACAAGTGCAAATTCTGTCTTAGAAGTACAGTTTTCCAATTTAAATTCACAAACTCTTATAATGCTTCGCTAATATTGAAGCCACACAGTTTAGCAAGTACGGATCTTTCTTTTATTTTTTAAACGAAGCAATTAAAACCGGGACCACTTCAAAGAGCCAGAACGGGTCCAAATAAATATTAAAAGACTGATTATTATAAGTAAGAGGAACAAATCATAAAAACTTCAGTTCTAAAAAGCGTTATATTTACCCGACTGCGCCAGAAGGAGGATTGTGTTTCGAGATTATGTATGTATAATGGTTTGGCATGCTCTGCAGCCTGAACGGTTCGATGAATTTTAGCTTGAGAGTTGTCGTTAGATTCGTATTTCCTGTGAGACTGCTACTGGGTATACCAAAATAAATTCGGCATCATTCTCTTTTAAATGGGCGGTGATAGCCCAGTGGATGGGAGGTGATAGCCCAGTGGTGTACGTAACGGACTGCCGAGACGAGGTCTCAAGTTCGATCCCCAGTCGCCCCGGGCACACATCTCTGACTTTTCGTAGTTATGTGTGTATTAAAAATGTTGATTCTCGCTCGCTTAGTAATGTGCCCGGTAGATGGCAATAGGCTCGCCCCCTATTACATTGGGACCTAAACATAACTGGCGAATCGTGGGTGTGTAATACACCTCTGCTTACCCCTTCGGGGATACAGGCGTGAAGTTATGTTATGTTATGTAATGTCTCTTTTAAATGTTTAAAAACAAAATGTTATTTGTGAAAACTCATTGGCCTTCATTATGTAGTTTATCATTTTATTGTTATTTGTTAGCTGTAAGTTTTCCTAAAACTGTAAAATAAAATAAAAAAAGGCGGACTTTGGCGTAAGAATGTATGCTGTAAAAAAATATTTTCGTAGCTGATTTGGCTGAACTGAGCTGATTTGGTACGTCTGCCACAAAAGTTTCAGGGATTCAGGTTTCCTCATGATATTTTTAGGGATTTTCTTTAGAAAAGCCCTATTGCTAAGGAGTTGTCGTCGACGTCGTCGTCGTTGCCAATTTTCTGTCACGGTTTTGGGTATGAAGGAGATGAGCTATCGAGTTGCTGTTTTCGGTAATAGATTCGTGCTGGGGTGAACTATTGCAAGATAAAAAAAAAATCGCAAAAAAAAAACGCTAAATCGAAAATCCCTTATATTCGGCTGAGCTCGTCTCAGGAATTCAACTTGTTTTAAGATTGTTATTTTCACAAATCACAAAAAAACTGTTTTAGACTCATTAATAATATGGCCGGCGGGGGGGTACCGGAAGGGATTTCCGCACGAAAAAAAAAAAACGAAAAAAAAGGTACGTATTTATCTTTATTGCAATTCTATGTTATTCTTTTGTTTAAATAACAGACAACTGTAGCACTAAGAAATTATCCCTGCGTCCGGGGATTCAACAAAACGTGTAATTAATGAACACAAAGTAAACCTTAACAAGGTAAAAAGGTTCAGAACAAACAGTCAACGAAAACAATTTGCCCATATTATGGAAATTGAACACTGGTGATGTTGTTCTAGGTGAAATGGCCTCACAATAGTGGAATTTCAGGTATGATTCATTGTCATTTTTTCAGTAGTCATCCCGGTCTTCTACGCAATCTCCTTCCTATATGGCTTATTTTACCTTTACGGGAGCCACTGCCGACTGGCCCTCCAACTTCCGCGCCTGCGCCTGCGCCAGAACCTTGTCCGTTAATCAAAAGTATATCAAAAAGTATATCAAAAGTATATCAAAAGTATAAGTTAAAAGGAGAGGATAGTTCGGGCCCCGGAGATCATGATGGGCTCCATCCACAGTACGATTTGCTCAATTAAAAAGGACAAAGCAGTACCAAAAAGTCATATGTTATGAGTTTTTGGTACTTGGACTTCACGCCTGTGTTCCCGAAGGGGTAGGCAGAGGTGTATTACACACCCACAATTCATCAGTTATGTTAAGGTGCCAATGTAATAAGGGGCGAGCCTATTGCCATCTACTAGGCACTTTAATAAGCGAGCGATAATTTTCATTTATTAATGCACACATAACTACGAAAAATCAGAGGTTTGTGCCCGGGGCCACTGTGTATCGAACTCGAGGCCTCGTTTCAGCAGTCCGTTACGTACTTCATAACGCCAAAAAGTCATACATTTTTCTAATTAAAAGAGCATACTAAAACCTGTTCACAAAATAATATCATAACAACCTCCACATAATATACAGCCTAATAAAGTAATAACTAGTATCCTTTGCGTCGAGTATAACACTCAAAGGCGACTATAATCCCTCACGAGTATATTAACTCGCAGTGACGTCACGATCTAGCGACACTAGCAATTTGTCAGGCGGGCGCGCAACGAGCACTCAATAAGCAACCAGCCAGGTGCGATATTAAACTGAGCAGCGAACTCAACAAGTTGTGAGTGTTATGAGTGTGACGTCACAGCGCGCTAGAATAAATTGAAAATGCACTAAGTTTGATAGAAACAAATGTGATTTTTTCTCTTTTACCGTTTTTGTTTGACTTTGAAATAGGTTATTTGGAGATCACTTCAAGATCATCGTTACAGTATTAGTTCTGGTTTCACCCAAAGCTTGTACTTTTGTTTATCTTGGGTCTTGCGGGAGCTACAACCTCCAACCCCAAGAGAAAATCTTGCAGCAGAGGCTCGTTGGTTAATCAGCAGGTGTAACGGCTAGCAAGTGTGGTTTGCTTGAACCTGGAAGACCTTGGCGAGGATATCTGTTCATCTTGCACAGTAAGGTTATTAAAGGGGAAAAATCTCTTAAGTGACCTGTAACATGACTTGATACATCTCTTGAAAGCGGTTAAGAACGAAATCATCACTATGAGGTTGAATATTTGGTGCTATTAAATATGGCTGACTGAAATAATGAAAGTTAATTGTAGCTACAAAATTGAAATAACTACATCCCTAGCTATAAGGTAACCAGAATAAACTCCATTTTGTGGGAGCCTTTAACATTTTGCCCCAAAACAAAACTTTCCTTTATGATGTTAAAATAACAGCTTTTTAATAAATGCATATGCGTGTATGTACAATAGGTAAAAAACAAATTTAAAAAGGTTTTGTATGTCTCTGTCTTTTCCGGGTAATCTCCGAAGAAGTTGAGCGGATTTTACCGGAATGTTTACTGGAGATAGCTGATGTTTTAAGGTTTTACTTAAGCTACTTTCATTCTAGAAAAGTATTAGGAAACCGCGGTAAAACAATTATACCCTAGTCCACGCGGACGAAGTCGCGGGCAAAGCTTCTGGTCTTCAATACAACCGATTCGTATCTTTCAGAAATGTTCAAACATTACATCAAAAGTCTTATCTATAGACGTTTTAAGTGTAAAGTTTCCCCTCAGTACTTAGACGAAGTTGGAACAAAATCCGATAATTTGAAAACGCTTAAGTAACTCCCAACACTTTAAGTACGGTGTTTGTAAACCTATTAACATATTGAAAGGATTCGAATTTAGAGCATATTTCTTTTTTTAATTAAATATTTATTTCCAAAAAGGTCACATTTGTCTTTTCATCAGCACTAGGCATCAGTTTGGCATTATGCTGAACCAGGTCCTATTCGGCAAGCTTTTGAGATCCCCTCCCCCAAACCGGGGCAAGACGGGGACACCGTGGTTCCCAAACCCGAGGGGGCCATCTCGAAACCAGAGATGGCCCAGGGTCAGTTGGGGTGCGAGGGATATTCTCTATTTGCAACCTTACACCCGGCGTCTGAAGACCCGAGACGGCGTGCGGTTTTAGAGTTTCTGTTTTAGTTTACAGTTGATAGGGCTTTTTCAATTCATAAAACTTAAAAAGCGGCGATAGCCCAGTGGCGTGCGTAACGGACTGCTGAGACGAGGTCTCGAGTTCGATCCCCAGTCGCCCTGGGCACACACCTCCGACTTTTCGTAGTTATGTGTGCATTCATAAATGTTAATTATCACTCGCTTAATAATATGCCCGGTGGATGGCAATAGGCTCGCCCCCTATTACATTGGGACCTTAACATAACTGGCGAATCGTGGGTGTGTGATACACCTATGCCCACCCCTTTGGGGATACAGGCGTGAAGTTATGTTAAAACTTAAAAGTTAGGAAACAATAATACATACACATGTGTTATTTCTCGATTCTGTCTGTAGTTAATAAGCATACAGGTGTATTGGGAATGCATGTAATGGTAAGATTGTATGCGGTCTTAAATGAACGCTTTTGATGAAAAGAAGTATCGCTGCAGATTTTGTGAGGGAAATGCCTTATGGACACACCTACCCCGGCGTCTCAAGACTCGAGACGATGTGCGGTTATGGTCGGTTCGAATCCGACATCACCATCCTGACGGGGGTCGGGGGTATCCGGGATTCCGCACGAAAAATAAAAGGGTTTTGCGAAGGACGATAAAGTAAGCATTTTACTTATCATGTCATTTATCATCATCATATCGATTTCTCTGTTGCCTCCAATGTTTTCATTTGTAGTTCGGCATCTGCTTATTATTGTTAAGGACCGTGGTTCGTAACAGACTATGACCTGATAAGGTTCCAAATAGACTGCCACTACTTCGCGGTCGCCTTCAGTGGACTGTATTTGTTGGATGTGAGTCGAAGAATGAAACACTTGGATGGGTGGACTTCATTGACGTCAGTGAGGCATCGGATGTACTTGGCCCAGCACTACTCTTGATCTACTACTTCCTGTTGAGCTTCCTTGTTCCTTGAGAGACTCTTGTTGTCTACTTGTTGCCCAATGTCCAATAATTTCCTACCAAATAGTCCCTGCTTTTATAGTCTTTTGTAGTGCTGGCCTGCGATCCAAATTACCTCACCTCCGCATTTCCATTTATTTATAAAACTTATGTTTTACATATTAATTACATAGCATATATGTACATAGGCAGAGATAAGACTTGCACGACGATAGGTACTTACATCTGTACCGTGCGACGTCGGGTTACTGAATGACGGGCGGATTGACCCCTCAGGCTTATATATGGGCCTTGCCTCCCGCGAGCTACTATATAATAAAATGGCACCAGCCGGGGGAGCGCATATTCGCTTCTTACGGCGTGGGAGGCAGTCGCGGGGTGTAATTAAACTTACATACTAATATACAAAGTCGTATTTCCTATTTATACGAAGTTATGTTAGATTCTGAGTAATGCATTTACGTAATTATATTTACAATTATGCTTTTCGGGGAATGTACTTTCTTTATTAAATTTGGCTCTAACATACTTAATTACTCAGAAAACTAACTCCTAACAGTAGTAAGCTATTTATCTTAGCTTAATATCAAAGTTATTACATAATTACGTTTTAATTTACGTAAATCTAACATTTTCATAATTTATTCATTATATTCACGCTTACTTAATCTACGTGTCACTGGCACATGTGTCTATAGTTTATTTGTGTCGTGCACATTCTCCCGCCGTCGCTGACCCTGGTTCGTCTGCGAGCTCCGTTGGTAGCACGACGATCTTCTTCGTAGGCCTCCTCAGCACGTGTCCGCTGCTGGTGGTAACGTCCACGACTCGTACCTCGCCGTCGGCTCCTGGGAACACCCGGCTGACGCGTCCTCGCGGCCAGGTGTTGCGCGGCAGATTGGAATCGCAGATGATGACGACGTCCCCGACCTTCGGGCGACGCCGGTGCTGGTGGGCTCCCGCCGGTGTTGCAATAGGGGAAGGTACTCCTTCACCCACCTCCTCCAGAAGATGTCAGCCAGGGCTTGAGCTCGCTTCCATTGTTGGCGAGCAGTCACGTCGTCTGCAGAGAAGTGCCCTGGTGGTGGCACATGGCAGTTGGGCCCGATGAGGATGTGGTTCGGCGTGAGGGCCTCGGGATCGTTAGGATCAACCGAAACATGTGTGAGGGGTCGTGAGTTGACGATATTCTCGACCTCTGTTAATAAGGTTAACAGGATCTCGTCGCTGGGATGCTTTCCATCATGGTGACACGAAGCACTTTCACTGCTTTCACCATACGTTCCCATGCCCCCCCCATGAAGGGTGCGGAAGGGGGTATGTACTTCCACACGATGTGTTGACTCGTAGTTTCTTCTTTGAGCGCGTCGAGTACGGCCTCTGCTAGCTCCTTTTCCGCTGCCTTGAAGCACGTAGCGTTGTCACTCTTTTTCTTCGTCGTATCTTCTATCTCGGCGAGGCGGTGTGCAACGAAAGACTTATACACACGCGGCTCCGGCCTTATCCATGCGAGTGCGGTTCGCGAGTCGCTCCAATAGGTCTTCTCTGTTAATTCGTAATCGTGTTCTTGGGTGGCTTGAGCCAGGCGCGCTGCCAGTAGTGCAGCTTGATGCTCGAGGCTCGGCATGGAGATGGGCTTCAACGGGGTCGCTCTGCTCTTCGTGGCTGCTAGATTGTAGCGGCCGTTGAGCTGCGTGAACCTCCTGCACCATCGCTCCCGTAGCTCTGCCGGGAGTGGGTCATCCCATTCCATCTTATAGCGCCATGTGTCCTGAAAAATACGTTTACTGGGAATTAATATTGGTGCAATAAGGCCGAGCGGATCGAATAAGGCCATTATCACACTCAAGGCCTCTCGCTTCGTTGGAGGTCGCGTGTTTGTTTTCACTTCGCGCGGGATCTTCAAGTTGCTCGCGTTAAAGCCAAGATGATCTTCGTTGACGTGCCATGTTAGACCCAAGGTTTTTTCTGTCTCTTGGCCGCCGAGTTCCACTGTAGCACTGCTGTCTCGTGGCAGTGATAATTCTTCAATCTCGGTGTCGCCGTCGTGTATCAGTTGAGGCGGCTTGTGCGGCTTGGCGGGGTTGACGACCGGAAAGTGAGGTAGGTACCACGTCCTTCCCTTCTGCGGTGGCATAGGAGCTGATTCTGCATAGCCTGACTTGAGTAGGTTTTCCAAATCTTCATCCCTATCGAGTCTTCGTTCGAGCGTAAGCAGACTCTTCTCAGCTTCCTTGTAGCTTTCTTCTTTCCACGGCAGTCCGGTCTCATATCTTCCATCTGGTAACCGCTGGCCTTTTATTTCCAGAATCTGCAATTCACGCAGTTCGGGATCTTCTCGAGGGCGTCGGGGTTCGATGCCCAGTGACTCCAACTTGAGGTCCTTCTTCACTGTGTCCTCAATGGAGTCCTTTACGCACCGTTGCAGCGTACCGCAGAATGACACTGTTGCAGTCATTGAACTGCTGCATCCGTGTTCGGGATCTTCTCGGGGGCGTCGGGGTTCGATGCCCAGTGGCTCCAACTTGAGGTCCTTCTTCACTGTGTCCTCAATGGAGTCCTTTACGCGCTGTTGCAGCGTACCGCAGAATGACATTGTTGCAGTCACTGAACTGCTGCATCCGTGAAGCACCCATCCCAGCTGAGTGAGCGACGCCACAGGCTGGTTACGGCTTCCGGTGCGCAGCTGACGGGTTACGATGAGATGCCAGTTGTCTTGTCCTAGTAACACTTTAGGTGAAGCCTTTTCGTACGTTATTTTGTCACGTATATCCTCTAGATGTTCGCAGCCGTTGAGATGCTCTTCATACACTGTATCGGGTGAGAAGCGGAGTCGGTTCATGGTGCGGGCGGTTAAGTCGTACTCTTCATCGGCGTACTTCCCTTTGATGAATAAACTCACTGTCTTGCTCTCGTGCTTCATTTCACTGTTTACACCTTGGATGCAGATCTCCTTGGTTGGTCCGTCTGCCCCGATGACGTCGGCTATGGTCTCATCTATCAGCGTGATCGTGCTTCCTTCGTCCAATAAGGCGTAGGTATTGACGCTACCGCTTGGTCCTCTTAGTGTTACTGGTGCCATCTTGAGGTAGGCCTTGCGCTGACTGCGGGGAACTGCTGCTGTGGCTACTTCTGCCGTTGAGGTCGTGATGTCTTCCTTCTGTTCTTCACGGTCCCTTGGCGGCATATCGCGATGCAGTAGTCGGTGGTGCATTATCTGGCACCCGTTCTTCCCACAGGCTGGTGCTCTGCATGTGGCGCGTCGGTGGTTACTTCGAAGGCAGCGAAAACAGACTCTATTCTTCTTGGCTGTTTCCCATCTCGCGGTGTTGTCTAGGGCGATGAACTGCTTGCAGTCAGGTAGCTTATGATCCTTGCTACACTGTGGACATCTCTCTTCTGATGTCTTCTTGTTGATGGTGAGCGTCTGTTCAACTCTTCTGCTTCTTTGAGGACGATAACTGACTCTTCTGTTGTCTTCTGTGTGGTTCACCTCTGGGAGCGCGTAGGAGCTGCACTTGTCTGCCTCTTCTGACAGGAACACAGATATTTTCTTCAGTTCTGGTATGTCTTCTTTCTTCTTTGCAGCGAAGTCGTACCACTTGTTTCTGAGTATAGGTGTGAGTTTCTCGATGATACTTCTGCACATCTCTGGACTGTGTAGGTAGTGCGGCTTCCTCAAGGCTTCTATGGTTCCCACGATGTTTGCTATCTTCCCAGCGAAGATACAGATGTCCTTGGCGTTATCGGTCACTTTGTTAAGAGTCTTGAGCTTCTCCATCTCGACGTGGATGAGTGCTTCTGGTCTACCAAATCTTCTCTCGAGGGCCCTTATGATCACCTCGGGGTCAGGTTGACTCAGCATTAGGCACTCGACTGCTTCTTGTGCGAGTCCACGTAAACTTTTCCTTATTCTTGCGATATTTTCGTTCTTCGTGAAGTATATACCCGATTCTTCATACGTTGTCTTGAAGGCGAGCCATTCTGTACTGCTGCCGCTGAAGATCGGTAGTTCCCGTATATACTTGGGCGGCTCCCTGTTGCATCTCATAGCCTGGGATAGGGCCACGGTGAGCGTAGCTACATCGATCACGGAGTTCTTCACTGGTGCACTTCCTTCTGATTTTTCCTGGGTTTGACACTTCTCCACTAGTTGACCCCTATCTAGGCAGGTCAGAGTGTTTTCCTCGATGTCTTGCCCCTTTTCCTTCAGGTTTGGTGCCGCAGCGTCATCCTTCTGTAGCCACGTGTTAATACGTACCGATGCCAGATCTTCCTCAGACCCGTCGTCGCTGCTCTCGTCCTGCAGTAGCCGCTGTAGACGGATCTGTTCTATCTCTGCTTCGGCTTGTATTTGCTTGAGCTTCAGTTCTGCCAAGCGTTGTTTGACCTCCAGTTCCTTCTTCTTTCTTGAACTGGTGGAGCGGCGTGACCTCGTGTCCAAAGGCCGCATGGTGCGCTGTGAGCTAGGCTCTCCATATACAACAGCGCGGGAGTGGGGCGATCCTTTTTCTGTCGTCCCCGACTCTTCAGTAGTCACAGTTGTGCTGGACGTGGTCTGCTCGGTGCTGACTGTGGCTTCCGACGCACCACTGTCCACATAACTTCTGGCCTCTTCCGTGGCCGCAGGGTGTAGTACTGATCTTGGTACTGGTGCTGATGCTGATGCCGGTTCCTCTTCCTGACGGCGTTTCCCTCCATCCCTGGTGAGAACCATTCTTCTTTCTTCAAGTTTATACTTACCTGGAATTCCGACGGATCGTGGACTTTATTCCTACCCTTCGACCCGGTTCCAATGGGCCATAGACGTTCGTGACAGACTATGACCTGATAAGGTTCCAAATAGACTGTCACTTCTCCCTTAGTTGAAGAACGATGAAACGTCTACGGCTGGCAGTTAACTTGAAGTTGACCTGGATCTTCGGAGGACCGTGGACTTTATTCGGCTCCGAAGGACCAATGTTAAGGACCGTGGTTCGTAACAGACTATGACCTGATTAGGTTCCAAATAGACTGCCACTACTTCGCGGTCGCCTTCAGTGGACTGTATTTGTTGGATGTGAGTCGAAGAATGAAACACTTGGATGGGTGGACTTCATTGACGTCAGTGAGGCATCGGATGTACTTGGCCCAGCACTACTCTTGATCTACTACTTCCTGTTGAGCTTCCTTGTTCCTTGAGAGACTCTTGTTGTCTACTTGTTGCCCAATGTCCAATAATTTCCTACCAAATAGTCCCTGCTTTTATAGTCTTTTGTAGTGCTGGCCTGCGATCCAAATTACCTCACCTCCGCATTTCCATTTGTTTATAAAACTTATGTTTTACATATTAATTACATAGCATATATGTACATAGGCAGAGATAAGACTTGCACGACGATAGGTACTTACATCTGTACCGTGCGACGTCGGGTTACTGAATGACGGGCGGATTGACCCCTCAGGCTTATATATGGGCCTTGCCTCCCGCGAGCTACTATATAATAAAATGGCACCAGCCGGGGGAGCGCATATTCGCTTCTTACGGCGTGGGAGGCAGTCGCGGGGTGTAATTAAACTTACATACTAATATACAAAGTCGTATTTCCTATTTATACGAAGTTATGTTAGATTCTGAGTAATGCATTTACGTAATTATATTTACAATTATGCTTTTCGGGGAATGTACTTTCTTTATTAAATTTGGCTCTAACATACTTAATTACTCAGAAAACTAACTCCTAACAGTAGTAAGCTATTTATCTTAGCTTAATATCAAAGTTATTACATAATTACGTTTTAATTTACGTAAATCTAACATTTTCATAATTTATTCATTATATTCACGCTTACTTAATCTACGTGTCACTGGCACATGTGTCTATAGTTTATTTGTGTCGTGCACAATTATTATTAATTGGTTTGTTAGCTGTTCGGGAGCGACTGCCTGTCTGACCTTCCAACCCCGAGAGGAAAGCCTGCGCCAGAGACTCGTTCGTTGTTTGAAAGGTGTACCAAGTGGCATGTGAGGTTGACGATGCTACAAAGATGATGGTTATCTATGTTAAATCTATATTCGTGAAATATGTTATTCTTAGTTTTATTTTCAGGTTCTTTTGATCTTCATTTCAGGGGTGTAATTTTGGGGTGTGTGTTGGGTAACCTCCTCGAGTGTCGCTACGATTCCGATCCCGCTGCAGTCCGGGGGGAACGGAATCGGAGCGGCCGGTACACCCTGGGCGGCGGTCAATGGCTTCCCCTTAATGGGGTTGGCATTGATTGTCGGCCAATACCTAACGTGGCGGGAACACATTAATCTCCATACTCCTCCGCTTTCAGAGGAGACAGGATGAGCGATGCTGTTAGTGGTGGAGGCCACCGTAGGGTCCTGGGGGATTCAGAGGCGGGTTGGCCCACTGCTAACGCAGGGGCCGACGGACACTTGTGCCACCGCCGGTGAGAGAGGACTAGCCATCCTGGCCAATTGGTCCTTATCCGGAAGACGGGGTGGCCGGCGGATCAGCCTTCCGGTTACCGGCCGATCGTGTTGCTCGTCGAGGTGTGCAAGCTCTTTGAGCGGATTATTGCAGAGCGCCTCGTCAAGCATCTCACGAACGTGGGGCCAGATCTGGCGGACAACCAGTTCGGTTTCCGCCCGCTCCACCGTGGAAGCGATCATGCGCGTTAGGCGCCTAGCGGAGGAAGTAGTCTCGCGGGGTGGGGTGGTGGTGGCGGCAACTTACCGAAGCGCGTCACTGAAGGCCACGGCAGGGGTTGCTCAAGTCGTGGGTTGCTCAAGTCGTGGGTCGAATACGGCGGCTGGAACTCGAGGTGGCTCTCCACAAATCCGAGGCTATGTGTTTTCACGGGCGTCGGAGGGGGCCACCTACGGGAACCAGCATAACCGTAGGGGGCGTAAGCATCGGCATCGAGCCCACGATGAAGTACCTTGGGCTCGTACTCGATAGCCGATGGGATTTCGGACCTCATCTCTGAAGTTTGGTCCCGAAACTGAGGGGGGCTGCGGCCGCGCTATCACGGCTGATGCCCAACGTTAAGGGACCTAACGCTGGGGGCGTTGGGTCCCTTAACGTTGGGCAACTTAACTAGGAGACTGTACCTGGGGATCGTGCGAAGCATGGCCCTATACGGGGCCCCCGTATGGGCGGAGACTCTGGTGGCCCACAACGTGGATGTTCTGAACAGCCCGTTAAAGGCGAGGGCCGTAAGAATCATCAGGGGGTATCGCACGATCTTCGTCGAGGCGCCATGTCTCCTAGCCGGGACCCCTCCATGGGACCTGGAAGCGAAAGCCCTTGCGCTGCTGTACCAGTGGTTGCACCACTTGCTGGAGCGGGGCCATAGGCGGGAGCCCCGAGAAATCAGGGCTCAGCGTTCCCAGCTCCACCAGGAACTCATGGAGACATGGAGAGTGCAGCTTGAGCACCCTAGGTGGGGGGATTCCACCATTGCGGCGGTGAGTCCGATCATGAAGGAGTGGTTGGAGAGGAACCATGGGTACCTCTCCTACCGGATGTGCCAGATGGTTACCGGACACGGGTGTTTCGGTAAGTATATGTGGCGCATCCACCTGGAGACAACGCCGCAGTGCCAGCACTACAAGGATCCTGGCGAAGACACGGCGCTCCACACGTTGGTGGAGTGCCCTGCGTGGGCGAGTCAACGCCGGGATCTCGTTGCGGTCCTGGGCGTGGACGTTCTCTCATTGGAGACCATGGTGAGGGCCGTGGTCTCTGACGGGAGCAAGTGGCACGCCGCCACCTCTTTCTGCGAGCAGGTAATGCGCTCGAAAGAGACGGCGGAGAGGGAGCGGGAGAGAACCCTGCCCCTCGAGTTTCGCAGTCTGCGGCGAGGACACCGCAGACTCATCTACGCCCGGGACTACCGACCTCCATGATCGGGGCCTGAGGACGGCAGTTGGCCGACACGCCATCCTTACAGAAGCAGGCCGTGGCGGAGGCGTGTCGTGTGGCCCTACACACGCCTGCCAACTCACCGAAGCGGGATAAAACCCGACCCTACCAGGCGAGGCCGCGGTGGCGGTCAAAGTCCGCCGGCAACCCTGGGGTTATCCTTTCGGGGGCTTACCCGGGGTGCCCGGCAACGGACACTTGGGGAGGACACCGTGCGGTTTTAGTCGAAACACGACATAACCACCCCCGCTCCGCTCCGCTCCGCACGTAAAAAAAAAGGGGTGTAATTTTTCTACTTATCATTTATATGTATATTCATAACATAACATAACATAACATAACATAACAACATAACATTTTCAGTTCTGTTGGTAAGCTAAAAACACAGTACACCGGAAAAGGAAATATTACCGTCACACGGTGCAAACAATTCCAAGAACCAAGCGTTTCGGCACCTCTTTTCTTTGTCGCACCATAGAGGTTTGGAATTCTTTACCAGCACACGTGTTTCCTTCTTCCTACACTCGCGGGTCTTTTAAGCGGGGCGTGAAAAAGCATCTGATGAGGCCGTTAAGCTGAGGGCCGCCATTGTAACATTACCAGTGTCTGTAATGGTGACCCCCATTCCTGAGACTTTACCTTTAGCTTACCATCAGGCAAGGTAAAATCATTTTGAAGTGTCCATTATAAAAAAAATCGTACTATACCTCAACCGTACATCGGACTGTTTGATACCTTCATAGAGTGGTAAAAACAACTTTAAAAATATATCAAGATGCAGACATGCCTGTGTAATAGAGATAACGTTCTACGATACGAAGCAAATCCAGCTTAGCCGCACTCTTATGCCTTTTCCTACGTGCCAAATGAAAATACGGGTATTGTAGGTACATAATATTTTCACCCGTATATCCCCGAAGGAGTATAGGTACAGACATTTATTGGGGTGTGTGTTGGGTAACCTCCTCGAGTGTCACTCCGATTCCGATTCCGCTGCAGTCCGGGGGGAACGGAATCGGAGCGGCCGGTACACCCTGGGCGGCGGTCAATGGCTTCCCCTTCATAGGGTTGGCATTGATCGTCGGCCAATACCCAACGTGGCCGGAATCGCTCTCCGTACTCCTCTGCTTTCAGAGGAGACAGGATGAGCGATGCTGTTAGTGGTGAGATGGCCCAGGGTCAGTCGGGGTGCGAGGGATATGCTCTATGGGTAACCTTACACCCCGGCGTCTGAAGACCCGAGACGGCGTGCGGTTTTGGTCGGTTCAAGCCCGACATAACCGCCCCCGCTAGCCGGCGGGGGGGTATCCGAAGGGATTTCCACACGAAAAAAAAAAACAAAAAAATGGTACCGACATTTATTAGAGCCTGAAATCTATGAAATGTGTGACTCCCCACAAATATTAGTACTAGAGTCAACAGTTTTGACAACAAACTATGGTTTTTTTAAAGAATATTAGTAACCGAAATTACTAATCTTGCCCCGAACCCCATCAGCTAAGCTAAATTACTTGTGTTAGTAGTGGGTTCACGTCGGTAGCGTAATGGACAGGATTCGAACCCGGGACCTCTCGTTCGCAGGGTCGAATCCTTAACTACCAAGCTACCGATGCTTCAACAGTTTTGCTCAGAGTATTCTGATATTTGAGTACTGTTGCAAGCGCAAGCAACACATGGTAAATATCCCGTTGATTTTAATATTAATTATAGTGACCATGATAGTTTAAATACCTATATCCCCGAAAATATTCGATCTGTGGACTGAATTTGCCGAAGAGATCACAATACAATCGATTATTCGTGTTTACAAACTCACTCGCATTCAAAATACGTTAAACTCTATTCTCAAATCGTAAGGTTCAATATATTTAGTAATCAAATAAGAACTACAAGACTGTATTACATTATGTAAATCAGGAATGTGAACTCTATAACGAATGTTAGAAGGCTTAATGTCTATTTAAAGAACTGTAAATAGAAGTTTGTTCATAAGACTGTGCATGCCAGTGACATGTGACGTCGGCCGCGATTCTCTTTTGTTCGTCGATAATGTACAGTGACATCACAGTAGGGGACCAAAGGAATCTTCTTAGGGTGTATTTGCAATTTTCTATAATGGAACCTTTAGTTACCATGGAGATTTCCGTTTGTTTATGTGACTTGGCTTACTGGCTGATTTTCATTACGAGTCATAATAAAATTCTGCCGATAGACACCAGTAGTGTGTCCAAAAGTTCGGATTGTTCTTGTGCTAAAATAACAGGACAAATCGATATTAGTCAAATCCTTTCATACACGATTTGGACTACGATACTCTGTCCTAATCCATACAAATATTATAAATGTGAAAGTAACTCTGCCTGTCTGTCTGTTACTCTTTCATAACCTAAACCATTAAACCAATATTAATTAAATTTAACACAGAAATGGACTAGAGCTTGCGAAAGGACATAGGCTATCTTTTGTCGTGAAAAAAAAAGGCTTGAAGGGGTTCAAATAGGGGATGAAAATTTGTATGAAAGGTTCGTCATTTTCTAAGATATATCCATGAAACTTTGTTTTATTATAGACACTACACTTGAAAATAAATAAATGTGTTATGGAGCGTTCTTGAAATTTCGACCTGTGGGGGGCTGAAATCGGGGATGACAGTTCGAATGGACGTCATCCCCGATTCACGATCACTGACATCCACGCGGGCGGAGCCGAGGGCATCAGCTAGTAAATAAATAAAGGTACAGTCTGATTAATTATTGATGTATTTATAATTATTTTTGTAATTCTCAGAGGTTAAAGTTTAATCCTAATCTTACATGCGTTTATTTATGTGTTAGTTACAGGTGACGCTAATAAAAACATTCATAAATAATAGTTAAAGAAAAAAAAAACAATATAAAACCAGATTTTTTGGAAGACCAAACTAAAAAGTAAATAATAAACTAAAAAGTGTTTACTTTTAAGTTAATTTATTATATTATCAACATTGTGCCCAATTACCAATCTATCATCTTTAAAACCGAGTTCAAAGGTCTAATTGAATACAAATATACACACCAAGTTCATATAAGCGTGTTAAAAAGCAAACAATAGCTTCTTTACTTCTTACAAATTCTCAATAATATATTTCGCTCATTATAAGCACCAAACTCTGGTAAAGTTTCATTCACCAATGAAAAGGCGGTTGATTATCAAGTTTTATATTCATCCATTAATAACTTAACGCCGTGTACTGAGTGCTTTCTTATGTCTTTAACGCGAGGAGGAGCATTTTTCTTCCTCTTCAAAAGATGGAAGTGGTCTAAGAGTCAAGAAAGTAGCGATAAATCATAGAAGTAAAAGAAGAATAGATTTTATTTATGATTTTACAGAATAAATGGTATATGAGTTTTTGATCAAAACGCGCGTCTTTAGGTGAGAGATGATTTTGATCTCCAAGAACGCGTCGGGATCGCCAACGCTGGCCGTCAAGGCCTGTTGGTATCCAAGAGTTATCCTACCTAGGGCATTTCTAGTTCTCCAGCAACACAGGCAGGTGTGGTCTAACTCCGGGCAGTTTTAGTCGGTTTTAGCTCCGGTGAGATGAAGCTCGAGTGAGTTTCCACAATCGACAAAGGTCGGAATCGATCTCAGTCTTGACGAAGTCAACGACCACTCATTAGACGAACGCGCCACCAAGGTTGTTAAATAAAGTGTGAAATTAGCGCTTCTATATTTGTTGTCTTACGATCAGGTCACGTGTTTACAGACGCGAGTTTAACCCTTTTTACCCATTACAAAAAAAGTGCACAGCGCCGCTAAAGTAGTTTTCACTTGAAAAACATTTTGCTAGTTTTCTTTGTTCCTCGAAATAGCTATCTGTAACCCTTCTTGAAATTCGCGTTAGCTTATAAATTGCAAAACTTTCGTAAGTAGGGGAGACGAATGACGGGAATCAATTAGTTTTTGTGAAACTTTTTGTCCGCAGGACCATTATCATCTCTGAATACCCGGGATGAAAATGTTATGAATATTTTATAGCGATAGATCAATTTAATTTATTTAGGTTTGGGTTTGTTCTGGCAAACTCAAAGTAAAGTTAGTTAGGAACATGAGATTTATTGGGTATTTAGGACCTAGCCAACCTCATCTGCAAGCTGGTACAGTCACCATCAATATTAGCTTAACACATTCCATCTTAGCTCTAAAACTTTACATAAAATAACAAACAAAAATTGAAAATTGTTAAATTTGTCCTCTGAAGATTACAAAAATAATTACACCATCAATTATTTATTGATTCATTTATACATATAAATGTTAAGATCATTCGTAAATTTGTTAGTCTTCAGCAACTTCTGAGGGCGATCGTACACCGCCTGATTGACGTACGAGACTCTGGCAAAAGCTTTTCTCTTAGAATTGGGAGGTCAGTTGACAGTTACTTGCGTAAAAGCCATAATAACCCAAATCATGGCAAGGATGAGTAGGAAAATGGACCCTAGGCTCCAAGATGCATGCGTCGTTTACTTTCACAATTGGACCCGATTCAGGGCCTGAGGACGGCAGTTGGCCGACTCGCCGTCCTTACAGAAGCAGGCCGTGTTGGAGGCGTGTCGTGTGTGCCCTACACACGCCTGCCAACTCACCGAAGCGGGATAAAACCCGACCCCACCAGGTGGCGGCCAAAGTCCGCCGGCAACCCTGGGGTTATCCTTTAGGTGCCGGTGCAATCGGGTTATAGATTTTTTTACGACTTTAATCCCGGTTCACGGGCTGCTAGTTGTATAATATATGTATCTAAGATATATATATTTTTTATTCACAATTATTATGTATATTTCCTACTGATATAATAAATACGAAGATTTGGATAAAGGCATGGGTGTTTGTTACTTAATAATCTAGTGGGGCGGAAATCACACAGTGATTTCAAACTTCGAGCCAAACTTAGATATTTTTGTTACAGTATTTTTATTCAAAATTACAGACCTTAGGCTTTATGCATATTATTCGACGCGTCTTTATATATTGAGCAATGAATATGAAGAAAATGAAATCAAATCAAACGTCTTCGACGTCAAAAACACAAAAAAATGATTTTATATTTCAGTTTCTTTCAGAGTCTGGTTGTTTTATGTAAATATACAACATACGTATTGCCATTGTTACTCAAATGTCAAAGTCAAATACACGTTACTTTGATAACGATTATGGTAGGTACCCCTGAAGACCCGAGACGGCGTGCGGTTTTAGTCGGTGCAAGCCCGACATAACCGCCCCCGCTGGCCGGCGGGGGGGTATCCGAAGGGATTTCCGCACGATAAAAAAAAAAAAAAAGGTACCCGAAACCTTGAACGTACAAACCCCAAAATCTAATCAGTTCTTCCCATTAACCAAACAAGATGATTGGCGAAAGATTTTTTTAAATCGGATAAGTGGTTCTTGAGTTATTGCGTAAACAGACATCCAGACCAACAGACAGACCGACACATAATTTTTTTTTGCTTAATTAGACTTAGAATCATGTGAAACGTCTCGACGTTTCTCAGGGATACTGTAGCATTCTAAGAGTGAAGAAAATTTTGAAATCGGTCCATTAGTTTCGGAGACTATGCAATGCAAACAAACAATCAAATCTTTCCTCTATATAATATTAGTATAGACTAAAGGAGGAATGCTGAAAGGCGAGGATAGCTTGCACACTGTACCAGATTGGTAGATGGTTTGCAGTATCTAGCCAACTCTAAATCCGTGTCCTGTAAACTGAAAAATAAAAGTGTACCAATGTCCAAAGTACCAATTTTAATCTCCTTGCGTTATTCGAACGCAAAATCACTGGCCGCAGACAATGGCCGCTTAACAGTCGAATGAAAAACAATTCCAATTTGGAACGTCAACCATTTGAATTTGGAAGCGAGGCGACGAAGCGTTCGTTTACACTGCGAGAAGGAATGCACCAGGCAGGCTTACGGAGGCGCGAAAATGTAAAGTTGGTAATGATTAATATGAACTACCGACATAGGTACTATCTATGCCGGCGAAGCCGAGGGTAAATCTTAGGCTCATAATTCATATAACTCTGGTTCTATCACTAATGCATAATTTTCAATGAATAACAAAATCATTCTAGGTATTCAATAATAGTTATACGTGGAACTAAGATACAGTCCTTGACATATGGGTATCTAAAACTAGAGAATACTAAAAAAAAATTACCTGTTATACTTAGGTACTTCTAAAGTTATGAATATTTTTTCAGTTGACGATACCGAACAAGGAAATCGACTCAAGGTAACATTGGTTATAATTTCTTGTGCAGCAGTAGCCTTATACAGAAAGTTGTTGTGTGTTTCGGCTTTCAGCTGATAAAATATCGCAACAAAATTGAAGGCAAAGACATGCATACTACTAGGCCGGTTGTGCGGAACAAAAAGGTAATCACTTAAGTACGTTTAGTTAATTCATCTTAGGTTTGTTCAGCTGTCATCTGAAAATTACATGTATTCCATTTTGTTAGATTGTAAGTTCGATAAATGGAACAAAACGGAAAAAATATTTCGTTCTTTTAGTTTTTTTTTGTTAGAACATGGCCTAAAAATCCGGAAGGTATTTACACTTATTTTCAATGAATTTCATGACAGCTAACCAAAAACGAAGTCAGTCTCATTACGCAATGATAGCTAAATGATCAAATTTTATTTTGTGCAATGCCGAAATGATTCGTGAATGTCCTTGCAATCTGCACAATACTTGCGGAAGCCTAGTGTAGCAAACATTTCATTTCCAAGCTGTTTGTCATCTAAGCGACTTCTTGAACGACCTCTGTGGCGTAGCGGTAGTGCATTCGTCTGCTAAGCCAAAGGTCGCGGGTTCGATTCCCGCTCAGTGCAAATATGTATATTTGCATTGGTCTGGATGTTTCTATGTATAATATGTATTTATTTACAAAAAATAAAGTATTTAAGTATGTTTATCCGCATTCTAGAACCCATATGACAAGCTCTGCTTAGTTTGGGTCTAGATGGCGTTGTGTACTTTGTCGTACAATATATTTATAAGCAGTTTTTTCTTTTTTCAGTTTTTCAGTTTCAGCTCACTATCGCAAACTACAAGGTCGTTTTTTGTCTTGTGTCTATTATTTGTAAGTCCACATAAAACATAGGAGTACCTGTGTAAGTCCCATGCCATACCCAAAAGTATTCGCATAAGTAGCATTATTATTCCTTGCTAGACTAAAATGCCGCATTGCAACAGATAGCAACTGAAAGGCGAGGCGGCTGTCACCAATGTCACCGCATCGTACGTCGCCATGCGACGACGTTCCGGTGTTAGCGACTGTGACGTCACACGTCACTTGCGACTTACGACTTACGACAGAAGTCAACTCAAATATAAATCAGTGACGAGAGAAGAATCATTGTATATTTTTACTTCCATTAATTAATTTAGAATCTATAGTTACCGTTTTTTTCTAGCATTCATTTAATTAATGATATCTTGGTTACAATGTATAAACACTATCATTGTATTTATAACGATGATAGCGGGTGAAAAATTCTGAGAGTCTTCACCTATATTTCGACAGATGCTGACGATTCTATACAATTGGGGGCGGGCCTATTGCTGACAATCGGATGCTTTCTTTCTTCTGCTAGGGTGACAGACGGCTCCACCTGTCAACCCCAGGCCTGCGCTCATGGAGGACGGAGGACGGAGGTCGTTCAGCGATCTCCGATTTCTGAGTCGCCTCCGCCTAGTATTTTTTTTCGACTCGGGTACTGAACCCACTCGCGCGACCTTCAGTATTCGCACTCGCTACCACGGAGCTACCGAAACCTATCAATCTAACATAAACATAACACGAAAATTCTTCAACTTAAATTCAAACCATCACCAAAGATTTAATTTATACAGACCCGTTATCACTCATTCACACGCCACCACACATGTCTATTACCAATTTCATATACAATAATTTATACCCTACTTTCTATTGAATAAGTGCGAAAATAGCATGAATTTCAATACCGTTCTGTGGGATCTGTGTCGGCGGGTGTAGGGACACATGTACCAGCATTCCCGACAATCGAGCGCGCTCATTAACTTTTATTAGCACTAGCCGACGACGTGCATTGACGGTATTGGCACGTGTACATTATACTAAGGTAAATAATTTGCATTAATTGATTTATCACTTTTGATAGTCTTATACTTAGAGAGTCTGGTAATCCTACCTTCTTGAAAAACCTACAAGGAGTGGTAAATATTTCTTTTGCCACTGGTGGCAAAGAAGCCTACTTTTACAATACAAGAATAACTTGCGCGTAGACAATCGTGGAGCAACCGTGAAGCGTCGGTCGCTTAGTGGGTTAAGGAGTCGATCCTGATCGAGAGATCCCGGGTTCGAATCCTGGCCATTATACTACCGAACTCCGATACTCCTAACACAAGCAATTAAGCTTAGCTGGAGGGGTTAGGGGGAATATTAGTAATTTCGGTTACCAATACTTTAAAAAAAAACCTAAGATGTTTTTTTTTTTAATGTTTTGGACACGTCAATTTGACTTCACCTCGCCTGATGGTAAGGTGAAGGTAAAGTCTCAGGAAAGAGGGTTACCATTACATACACGTACCATGTTAACCATGGTGGCACTCAGCTTGACGGCCTCATCAATAGAGGATTGTCGTCGCAGCACCTCGTGATACCCACCGGTCCCACTAGTGCCGCGACCACAACCCCCCTGCCCGGCTATGCACTGGATGACCCCTGAACGCAATCAAACCGAAATTGGACTACTATGGAGGGTTTTTCGCAATCGTGCACGGTGGTACCCGTCCGGCTGAATTTTGTGACAAATTTGTGTCATCAAATTTCTACCACTAGATGTTATAGAAATAACAGCTACACTGCTTATGTTTTAAGGATGCAACTTTTTACATAAATAATAACTAAAATAATATATTTTAGGGTCTACATAAAAACTCAAAGGTCTACACGTAATACAATTTCTTATTCAATCCGTCGATTCAATTTTAGTTTATTCGATAAATTGAATATGAAATTTAATCGTCTCTATTTGTACCACTTTTATAGACCATGTATTTTACTACGCATAAACATCGCTTGGACACGATAAACGTTGACGCGTGCAATTTAAAACTGTATTTTTCTTCAGCTTTTAAAATGTTGGCTTCTAAAATTTTGTGTTCTGCTATGCATAAAAGTCTTAAAAGATTTGTTCCTGCTACTACTTAATATTATCTTCTTATTTTTGAATTGACTATACCGATTTGCTCTTAGAAATTGAAAAAAAAAAACACGCTCGTGACAATATTTGAATCAGCAACTACGACAGTCGAATACCAAGTGATTACTCTGAATTACTGAGCCCGTCTTCTTTTGTAGAAATTTGTGACATTACAGTGTATAATATTATTTTTACACGATTCCCAAAAAAATAATTTTTTTCTAATTATCCTCACATATATAAGGTGTCACAAAATTAGGTCTCTGAATTTGGTGAGATGACTTGGTATCGACAAAATATCTATTTGAATCAAAAAAAGAATATCGGGTAAAATAAAAAAAAAGAACAAAAAAAAATAAAAATAAAAAGAACACCACCAGTGTGCATTGTGAATATTAAACAAGTCCACTCTTGTAAAAGTGGACTCGTCTGTCCACAAAATTTTTCTGATCATAATCTGTGGTAAGGATCTCTTGCACCCGCAGAAAGTGTTAGGCGTGCAGTCCTTCTCCTCGCAGTATTCTAGTGTGGGAAACCAGACTCGCAGTGTGGGAAATACCTTAATCGCGACCAGCGTCCCGTGTGCTCGTCGTGTCACGTGACGCTGGTTGCTGGTGGTGTTTATTTTATCATTTTTTTATTTTATTTTTATATTTTTTATATATTTTTTTTATTTTACCCGATATTTTTTTTTCAAATACATATTTTGTCGATACCAAGTCATCTCACCAAATTCAGAGACCTAATTTTGTGACACCTTAAATAATTCAAACACATACAGTCAGCGTCTAAAGTAGATGATGATTGCACAGATTTCAAAATTAAAAGTGTAAATAATTGAAATGTTCTAAAGCTAAAGTTATTTGTAAATTGCAATGCAATAAGCACTTACTTTATTACTCTTTTACGTCTGCTACACATTAGGACACCTGTCCAACCTGACTGTACCCAAATATGTACTGTATCTTAGAGACCTATCGAGACAAAAAAATTGCTTTCTTTCTAAAAATAAAAATAAAAAAAAAAACAATTTGTATCGTATCGTACGTCAACGAGCACAGTAAATTAGCACACACTATCGAATTACGTGGTGCATTTTACGTTCAACGCATAACGTTTTATTGCACTCCTGATAGCCGAATCAAATTCCACACGTCCTTGTTGCTTTCCAGGCTTATTTACAACCACTGCCCTTTTATTGACAGCTTTTAACGACAGAATTACAAAATTGATGGCATTAGACTAATAAATTTTTATGGGGTGACCACGGCCTCAATGGCAGCTGCATTGGTTTATTAGTATCAATTAGGATTCAGGAACTAGAATTCTCAGATACTTAGGACAGTACTTAACATACTGAGGTAGACATTTACACAGTTCGATAAACATTATTACTTTTGCTAAAGTCTGGCTAATGAAAGTAGGCCCTGGAATTATTTGCGAACTTTTTATATAGCAACTCTGTATGAACGTCAACGTCAATTTGAGAAGGTTCTCGTTCGGTATCTCTGTTTACAAATTGTATGCGTTTGTGTAAATTGTGATTCTAATTACGGCTTAAAATGAACAAATCAATCAAAAGTGGTGTACGAAATATGTTGTTTTGCATGATTGGCAAGTTCAACGAAATACAACAACAGCGTGATGCCGCGTTTAAACAAAAACAAGATTGTCTACGTGTGGTGTTGAATTTCATAGGTTAGTAGACAATATTATTTTGATACTTTAAACACCTACCTATCTAGTCGTCCTAATAAAATTTTGATTTATAATTTACGTATCCTTCCAAATAAGTTACCTACGCTTCTCTATGTATTGAATAAAACTAATTATATTCAATCGTATATCGCATCAGTCAACCAATAATTCATTTTAATAATATCACCTATGTTTTACGTATACTCATAATGAATTTTAATTTTAAAACGATTACCTTTCCTTAACAGAGAATCTGCAAGATGTCGAAGGAGTTAATGAAATAGTAAGAACTATTGAAAATCTCACTGAATTAGAGCAGAAAGATAGGATAATAACCCAGAATCAGTACTTAGAAGAAATAGCTTCAATGACTGGTAAGTTTTGACTATACACTGATGTTTTGAAATTATGCCGAAAAAAACCTTTGCATTTTTACTTACTAATACCAAGAATTAATTACATATTTCGTATTTCTTCTTTGCAGAAGTGAGTGTCAGAACACTAAAAAGAGTAAAAAGGGAAGGTGCAGTAAATGAAGGTGTCTGGAGTACCCCGGGGAAGAAACGTCCACGGAAACCTACTGTGTCTAACCTAGATAACTTTGACATAGATGCTATGCGTAACAAGATAAACGAATTTTATATGGTTAAAAAACAAGTTCCTACACTGAGGACACTGTTGGTGGAGTTAAAAGAAAGTATTGATTTTAACGGATGCAGAGAAACTCTGCGCCGCTTGTTATTATGGCTATCAATTTAAAAAGAATAAAAATGAGCGTTCTGTATTAATAGAAAGCTATGACATATCTGCTTGGAGACATAGATTTTTAAGAACTATAGCAGGAAAACGTGCAGAAGGCAAGCCGATCATTTATGTAGATGAGACTTATGTCCATAGAAACTACAAGCCTAAGAAGTCATGGCAAGGTCCTTCAACTAGTGGTGCAATTGAAAATGTTTCGACCGGGAAAAGGTACATTATAGTTCATGCAGGATCAGAGAAAGGCCCCGTACCAAACTCTTTCTTAGTGTTTAGTACTAAATCAAAAAATGCTGATTATCACCATGACATGAATGCTGAAAATTTTAATAAATGGCTTAAAGAAAAACTTATACCATATTTGGAAGAACCAAGTGTAATTATAATGGATAATGCTAGTTACCATTCGGTAATTATAAATAAGGTTCCTAACACACAAACGCGTAAAAGTAATATAAGAGAATGGCTTCGTGATAATGGCATTCAATATGAGGACTACCACACGAAAGCAGAGCTGTTGTGTATTGTAAAACGAAATACGCCTGATCCAAAATATGAAGCTGATGAAATTTTAAATCAATGTGGTCATGAGGTGTTGAGACTTCCACCCTACCATTGTGATCTAAATGCGATTGAGCTTGTGTGGAGTTTGGCAAAACGTAAAGTGGCTAGCAAAAATATTGCAGTTACTACAGCTGCATTAGAAGAGATAATTAAAGATTCATTTGAAAACGTAAGTTCTCAGGATTGGAAGAAAATGACTGATCATGTGATACATATTGAAAATAAATATAAAGAACGTGATAAAATAACAGAAGAAAATTTAGAAAGTTTTATTATAAATGTTAGAGACAGCGAAACTAGTGACAGTGATGAATCTTTTGGCATTGAAATGTTAGAATCTGATTTTGATTATGATGAATAAAACTAAGTTATTATGTGTGGAATATTATCGTATTTTATTTCCCTATTTATTTTCGGATTCTGCCCATATTTACTTCATATACCAACACCTATATATTCCCTAACATAATTTTCTTATACAGTCTATATATATGATATTTTTAATAATGAATTGCCAGGTATCAAAGTAGGTTATTCCAATTCTCATAGTATGATTTTAGTGTTGTCATGCATGTATTTTTTAAATTTGCCGCCAATATTCTGGGGCCAGCTTTCGTTAGCCAGACTCTACGTCTTAGGTATATCGGCGATGGTGCTTAAGCAGTGTGCTCCAGAGTTGTGCCCTGTTCTTACACAGCTTTTTGCGCTCTCTTACTCCACGAGACAAGTCCCAGCTTCGTGGAAGACTGCATTCGTGCACCCTGTGCCTAAGAAAGGCGATAGGACAGACCCGTCCAATTACAGGCCTATCGCTATCACCTCCCTTCTCTCGAAGGTAATGGAGCGTGTCATTAACATACAGCTCCTGAGATACCTTGAAGGAAACGATCTATTGAGCGACCGACAGTACGGCTTCCGCCACAGTCGCTCTACCGGTGACCTTCTTGTGTATCTCACACACCGCTGGGCGCAAGCCATCTAGAGTCAAGGTGAGGCACTAGCGGTCAGCCTCGATATAGCGAAGGCCTTCGATCGGGTCTAGCACAGAGGTCTTCTTTCGAAGTTGCCGTCTTATGGACTGTCCAATAGAAGCATCCAAGCCGTCGTTGACGGCAGCTGCTCGGACCACATGGACATAAACGCTGGTGTTCCACAAGGCTCCGTGCTGTTTCCGACCCTGTTCCTCCTGCATATCAATGACATGCTGTCTGATGACTCCATTCATTGCTATGCGGACGACGGTACCGGGGACGCATTTTACACGGGCCGAGCTAACATCCCTCGGTTCACAGTGGAAGAAAGTCGCGAACAACTTGTGTCTGAAATCGAGACTACTCTCACAAGAGTGTCCGATTGGGGTGGACTAAACCTGGTCCAATTCAACCCCACTAAGACACAAGTATGTGCATTCACCGCTAAGAAAACCCCATTTATTGTAGCGCCACAATTCCTGGACACACCACTTAATATCTCTAAAAGTATCGGGATCCTCGGTGTCGACATCTCCAGCGAGGTCCAGTACCGTAGTCACCTGGAAGACAAAGTCAAGTTGGCATCTAAGAAACTTGGAGTGCTCAACAGGGCGAAGCAGTACTTCACTGCGGAGCAAAGACTTCTTCTTTATAAGTCGCAAGTCCGGCCACAGATGGAGTACTGCTGTCACCTTTTTGCCGGAGCACCTAGATACCAGACCCGTTCGACTCGGTGCAAAGACGGGCGCTGAGGATCGTCGACGATCTCATACTTACAGGCAGTGTGGAACCGCTTAACCTTAGGAGAGATTTCGCCTCCCTGTGCGTTTTCTACCGCCTTTATAACGGGGTGTGTTCAGAAGAATTGTTTGATATGATGCCCACGGCCACTTTCTATCATCGCACCGCTCGCCACAGACAGGGAATTCATCCTCACACGTTGCGACCGGAACCGTTGGTTTTCCCAAGCGACTACAATATGGGGTTCTTCAAGAAGGGCATTAGAAGGTTTTTACAGGGTCGGCAGCGCGAGTGTGATGCCCCTGGTGTTGCACACGTCCATAGGCCGCGGTAACCACTTCCAATCAGGTGGGCCGTGAGCTTGTCTGCCACCTGAGTGGTATAAAAAAAAAAATACAGAAAAGGCTATAAGCATAAGGCACAAGGCGTCAGGCATAAACAAAGCAAAATTGATTCTAAACGTAAATTTTTGCTTCGATTATGCCTTGTGCCTAATGTCTCTTGTCTTTTTTGTATAATTCACGCCTTAAAACCGTTTACCGTAAGTTGAGAAAACTACTCTAGTGACCAAATGTTAACGTTTCTCGTCTGCTATCACTTCTACATAATTTTCTCATTTTATATTTATAGTAGTAACTGGGCGACCTAGTTTCGCTCTAGATTTTTTGTTTTTAACGCCATCTAGTAGAGCTTTGAAATAACAGTAAGCTAAATAAAAAAAATAACTTGAAATAATTACTAATTACCTCATATTCTATTGTTAATGTATAATTAGATACCTACTTCCTGATCCCACAGTCAAACCATTTGTACGGTTTTGTGGGACATTGTACTAGATTATAAGATAAAAACATGTATTTATATGAACAAATAAAAAAATTAAAAATAATACGCATACCAAGTATACTAAGTATCTGATCCTAGTGTATTTGTAGCGAGGGACGGAGGTGACGCACTAGGATCGATCGATGTTCGATTAAGTTATTTGAAATCAGAACTTACCATTTCGTCCACGTCACACATATGGGTACAGATTTTGTGCACGACTTTTGTGCAAATTATTACGAGGCAGCGGACGGCCTTAATACTTTATGCGCAGTTCAAAAATAATTTTAAAGATATATAATATATTCATTAGCTGAAACATTAATTAATTAATTGATTTCAGAAATAAAAAAGACATATCCAATTTCAGTGTCTCTGTTTGAATGAAAAAAAAAGGTTTATTCATTGTAAAGAGGTACTATAAATTGCCTATTATATGAATCACAGGTACCCTTCTATTCTAAAAGACAGGTATATAACCTGTCTTTTAGAATAAAGAGTACATTTTGAACGTAGAACCCATTGTTAGAGACTCGATCTATAAAGAGTGTTATGTTACTCGTAATAAAAATGCCGGGATGTTTGTTCATCGAGGGTATTTCCCTATTACATACTTTGTTTCACTATAAGGCTGTTTGAGGATCCTGGGCTACATTGTGTACTTTGTTAGCGAATGTAGGTCATTTATTTGGAAAATAAAGGCTTAATCACCACTTTGTAATCATCCTCCGAACCCTTTCCCAAGTCAGTTGGGGTTGGTTTTTGTTTCAGTCTAACTACGAAACAGCTGAACTTTGATATTTTCGGTAAAGTTACTGCCATCTGATCATCATGATCATTTTTTTTTTGAATTCCACGAACTCTGTGGTATAGCGGTAGTGATCTCGACTACTAAGTCGGAAGTCGCGGTTTCGATTCCCGCTCAGTGCAAAGATTCTGCAAGCGTTCTCCGACAGTCGTTTCTCCTTTGGACTGATCACCGACAGGACGTTTCGTTTTTGAGAGATTCATCGATAGAAAGTTTCACCACTGGATGTTTCGCCTACAGAATGGTTCGCATTTGTTTGTTTCGACGACAGGACTTTTCAATTATGGAATATTCGCCGTCAGGTCGTTTTGTCTACGATGTTTCGACATGGCTTTTTCACTATTTAACTACAAAGCCACCAAAAAGCTACTAGCTTGTTATCGAAATCCAACTTTCCGGACTGGTGGTTCCGGCGCTTAGCCGGCCGCTGCCGCGGCACGCTTGCTTCGCTCGCTCGGCTCGCACTCTGTTGGGGTCACAGTTCTAACCTAACCTAACCCAGAAGCGCCGGGACCACAAGTCCGGAAAATTGGATTTCGATAGCAAGCTAGTAGCTTTTTCGTGGCTTTGTAGTTAAATAGTGAAAAAGCCATGTCGGAACATCGTAGACAAAACGACCTGACGGCGAATATTCCATAATTGAAAAGTCCTGTCGTCGAAACAAACAAATGCGAACCATTCTGTCGACGAAACATCCATAGGTGAAACTTTCTATCGACGCATCTTTCGAAAACGAAACGTCCTGTCGGTGATCAGTCCAAAGGAGAAACGACTATCGGAGAACGCTTGCAGACTACAAGTACGAATATGTATATTTGCATTGGTCTAGGTGTTTCTATGTATAATATGTATGTAGTTACAAATGACAAACGTGTGTTTATCCGCATTCTAGAACCCATATGACAAGCTCTGATTAGTTTGGGTCTAGTTGGCATTGTGTAAGTAATTTGTTTTAGGATATTATTATTATCTGACATGCACAAGGCACTGGCGATATCAAAGTTATGTAGTTACACCAGATTTAATGGGGTCTAACTATTCGTAACAAAGGCTGGAGATGTTCAGATGGTGACCGGGACCGACGCGACGGTACGGAGGCACGGTGTGGTCTTAATGTGTAAAGACCCACCCATCCTAAGACTGACCCGGCTAGAATCTGTTAAAAAGACAGTTAAACAACACTAAAACATCAACATCAAATTATCACCCGGTTTTTTTTACATGCTGAAACCCCCACGTGCTTCACCCCACCGGGTGCCCGCGATGAGGAGAGTATATCGAAATTGAACCGACTAAAGCCACACGGTATCCTTCCAAAGCGCCCATTGCCAGGCACCCCGGATACGCCCACGAAAGGATAACCCCCGACGGACTTCGGCCGCCTTAGCGGCCTCGCATTTGGGGTCGGGTTTGATCCCGCGTCTGTGAGTTGGCAGGCGTGTGTAGGACACAAACGACACGCCTCCGTCTTGGCTTGCTTTTGTAAGGATGGCTAGCCGACCATTATCACCCGGATGCACAAAAGCATACCGTTTTATAATAGAAATAGATAGATAGTGGCGTAAACAGAAATCAGTTTGGTACAATAGCACGTGGATATTAATAATGCAGTTCCAACAAAGGCGGGCTGCTAATAATAATTGAAGAGGGAGGCTATGGGTTATGTCCACGAATCGATCAGCCTGTGTAAGTTGACCACTTGAAATGGAGCACCTTTATTATTAGCGAAGAGTCATTACGAGAGTAATCATTTGAATTTCGTAAATATTATGTAGTTAAATGTCAACGGACTTAGTAAAATAAATTTAGAGTCGTAAGACTGCATCTTACAGAAAACCAAAGTTAAATAACAATAAAACATACTTGGGTTTTCTACTTTTGACAAGAAGGTTTACCTGAACTACTAATTAGGTATCTTTAGTACTGTATGGAGTTTTTGTAATTTTTTTTTTGGTTCACTGTCTTGTAAATTCAAAAATTTCATCTGTGATTTGATGCAAAATAGCGATGAACTGTAGCCCTGTGAAACGCGACTCGATGTGGACTCACTACCTTGCTTCGCGGTGGAAAACATTCAAAATTATGGGTATCGATGTGGCGCACTTTCGTACTACCGTGTGTCGCGTTTCGGTACTTTAGGGCTGCAGTTCATCGCTATTTTGAACTTCGAAATTCAGTATGACAGTCTTTTAGGTTATAAGTACCCACGGGCGTATTTTATTTTACTGAATACGTACGTTATACACCGTTTTGTTAATCTTCCACTCCGCACCGTCGTCTCGGGCAAACTTATATTGTAACCTATGAATTCATGCAAAATCCACGGTGTAACTGGCGCGTTTTCACAGAGGGTTCAAATTTATTTTTCTCTAGCCTAGCTCCGTTACCAAAATACTGTGTAAATTAGTTCATTTGATGTCAGTATAACCACACCACTTTGCCGGTGTAGCGGCGTTACCGGACGGGTCTGCTAAAAGAAAAAAAAACAGTGTTGCTAAAGAATAAGCTGTAATCAACTCTACCTGTTTCTTGATGCGTTCACTTTCCAATATTATACATCATCATCATCCTAGCGCTGTTACCGCTTCCATCCAAGGCTTTCACCTCGAAATCCAGGGTCCGCTTACTCCTTCCCCTCCTTTTAATTTGGCGTATACGACTTTCATGAGAGTGTCTAGTGTCTAGTGTCTGACCTGCCAATCCCTTGAAGAAAACCTGCGTCAGAAGCTCGACCGTCACTAAGCAGGTATACCGGCTTGCGTGTGAGGTTTTCTTAACCCCAAAAGTCTTCAATGTTTTAACATTAAGCGTCAAGCACTTACTTCGCAGTCGTCAACTTACAGGATGTTTTATTAAATGTTAATTGGACGAATCGATTGCTACATACGATGACGATAATGTTATACATACATTATATTGTGTGGTTCCTACATGGTTATCCCCGTTTCATTTCTATTAGTCTGATTGGCTGTTATTGGTTATTAATAGGCCTCCGGGGATGTGGTACGAAAGGCTTTGATTATTTATTGAAATAATTATTACCCGTATAGAATAAAAAATGGGTTTAAAAATTCCTATTATTACCGTGGAATAAATGTTGTTGCGCTAACTTCCCGATATGGAGATGGTACTTATTTGGGTCTCCACCAAGATCTTGGCCCAAGGTAACCTCACCGGCAAGTTGATGCTGATTGATGGACGCAGTTCTGGCAAACGCTTTCCTTTCGGGGTTCGGGAGGTTACACGGCAGTCGCTCCCATAATAGCTAAATAAAAAAAGTAGGAAAGTGAACCCTGGACTTCAAAGTGCAAGATTTGGATGCAACCGTCACTAACGCTAGGATCGTGATGATGACTTACAAGTACAAGAAAAGTAAGTGAGTACTGTTGTTGATCCTCTTGATCTCGATGGGTTATTTTATACAAAGATTTTTCTTCTTGCACCTTCAATAAGCCTCAGTTAATATCCTTAACCAGATACGACCACGTATGTATGGCCGGACGAAATTCTGTGCTAAACCAAGCCTTATCCTGTGATCTTCTTCGTAATACATTCACGTTTCGACCAGTTCTTCCTAGCACCTTATTCTAATTACAAAAGCATGTGGAGAAATACAGTACATCATTACTTTCATCTTGGTAAAATATTAACTGATTGCTGCAACAATACTTTAAAGAAAATAAGTAATTAATTTTAAAGACATAAAACGCATTTATCAATTAAAAAATCACTAACCGTGAAATGCTTCTCAGTAATAAATACGTACTCTTGTTGCGTTTGTTAAATTAAAAAATAACAAGGAAATTATGTGAGCAAAAATGGTACCAAAGATACTTCTATTTCTTATGTTATGCTGCGCGTCAAAACAATTAAGTATTAAAGACAAAAAAGAATATCTTATGAAATTAACTCCGCAACAGGTCATGCAAGCATTTGATGGTGTCATGTCCGAGGATTATATAAAACTACTGGCGAAGGATTTTGCCGCAAAAGCAGCTGCACATTTCATGAAGGAAATAACAAATCAGAAACATGCTATTCTAGCTGAACTCAAACGTGAGCGTACGCGTTTAGAACACAGGTAAATGTTGGATAAGGATTTATTGATGGCTAGCCCGAACCATTTCGCTACCAGGCCTGCGTTTATAGGAGTATTGCCCTGGGATATCCAGTACCTGATGCACCTTCTCGCTGTGCTAGAGTGCTAAACTTCTCCCAATCGGTCTTCTCAGAACAAAGCACGTTCTCGCTACTGACCATATGAGGGCTGTTACGATATTTTGTCACTGTTCTATCACTCTGGCACTCTGTCATTGTCCATAGCAGCCCCAATAGTTATGGCACAAGTACGTTAGCCATCATAGATCAGTCAGTTCATCTCGCAATAGTTAACTTCAATACCATGCTATTTCTGCTCCCTCATGCTACTTCAGTGGGCGTCAACGTCATTAAGACCCATGAATGTGCTGATATGTATGTACTAAGATGCATGAATGTCTTTGCGACTTTCCTAATAGTTGAAATTCAACGTTAAGTTTATTTAAACTTTTACTTGTAAACTGCGAACCATATTGACATTGTTATTCTTCATCGTAGTTTGTACGCTGTATTTGGTTGTATTCGTAAAGAGAATTCATTGAAAAATATTCTACAAATTATAACCTATATTTTCAGAAGACCTACACCTATGAAGAAATCTAACGCTGACAGATCAAACGAAGCCAAGGCACAAGCAACTGAATCGATAAAAGAGAATGAGAGGAAAGGAGAGGAATTGACTAAAACAGAACTAAACGACAGTGAAGCTCTCAGGCTAATAGAAGCCCCCTCTCCAGATGGTGACAATTTGGATACTGATTCAGGTGAATTAACCGACGATGGTAAAAACAAAATACCCGTTATCCAGCTTACGAAAATCAATGGAATTTACTACAGAAGATTACTTGGAATGATTTAATAATGATATTTTTTTACAGTTAATTCGTAAGTGGTTATGAAATAAATGGCGATGTCATGTTTTAACGGTAATATCAGCTATCCCAATGAAGAATCTTAGATCATTAACATAAATATAATTTTAGTGTAACAAATCAACGACGTGTGGGGCATGGTGGAGACGGTGCTGCTATGTCAGTAGTAGCAGGTTCAACCCACCGCTCAGTGCAAATAATAATTGATTTGTGTGTTCATATGAATCTAATTACATAAAAAATTAATAAATATGTTCATCTCCATTACAAACTATGCATAGTTTTAGTGTAAATATCGGTATTATGACCTAGAATCTTATTGAAAGTAATAAAAGCTTTGTGGTTAAATCAATAATTATTAATATTACGATAAATGTAAAACCAATGTAGGTATATGTAATCAACAAAGAGCTACTTGACGTCATGCAGCACAACACTCAAATGAATAGAGAGCAAAAAAGGCATACGCTTCGCCATCAACGCTCACTTATTCACTCATATATAAGCCCAAATATCCTTTCACCGGCCTTACATTATTGTAAATGCATAGAAAGCCGTGTATTTATTAAATATTTACGGGCACCTTGAAGGTGTTACCCTTCGTCCAACCGGGATAAAACCTTTAGCTTCTGATATAAAACGTAAAGAGGGTCTTACAATATAATATTATTTTGAAGTATATAATAATTTCGTCTCAGTCACTTATTTGAATTTTAATAGAGATGAGTTATATTATAGAAAATAAAACATTTACAGGTGACTTAATAATGTAATTAATTTTATTTACATATATTTTGCTATATAATGTATAGTTAGCCATATATTAAAATAGTTTCATATTTATACTTGAATTTGGCCTCGTCTTTCGATATGAAACATTAATTTGTGTAAGGAATATTTTTTTGTCATATTTCCTATTATTGCTTATGTAAATATTGTATAAATCATAGTAAATATTATAAAGTTTATTATTATTATAGAATAAGTATTATTTATATTACAATATTTATTTTTAAAACAGTCAAACTAAACAGGTACTGGCTTGAAAATGAAAGCTTGAAGAGTTAGAACTAGCAAGATTTTTTAAGTCAGAATTTTCGAGCATGACGAAGTCCTTTGAAGTAAAATTATGCCGCACACAATAGAGCCTGAGAATCCTGTCTTGAAGTAAGCGAGAGGAAATCCATTGAGACCGTGGCGACAATAAATCACATTTCACCATGAATTATTGATGAAAGACTGCGTCTAGATTGATTCAATTTTGATTTAAAATATAATACCTGTACATCGTGGAAAATTTCTTGAAATCGGGAGACGAAAAAGTTATTTGTAAATTTATAATGAGCTTTTAATTTAAATCGAAAACTGAACTTGTCTATATGAGGGAGGTGACGCAGTAAGACGAGAATTTCATTTTTAGGTTTCCGTTGTGACATTCGTCATGTCTGTCTGTCTGTCCGTCCGTATATCATAGCCACTTTTTTCCGAAACTATAAGAACTATACCGTTGAAACTTGGTAAGTAGATGTATTCTGTAAACCTCATTAAGATTTTCACACAAAAAAAACAATTAATTTTGGGGGTTCCCCATACTTAGAACTGAAACTCAATTTTTTTCATCAAATCCTTACGTGTGTGGTATCTATGGATAGGTCATCAAAAATGATATTGAAGTTTCTAATATCATTTTTTTCTAAACTGAATAGTTTGCGCGAGAGAAACTTCCATAGTGGTAAAATGTGTGTCCCTCCTCCCCCTCCCCCCTGTAACTTCTAAAACAAGAGAATGATAAAACTAAAAAAAATATATGATGTACATTACCATGTACACTTCCAACGAAAATTGGTTTGAACGAGATCTGGTAAGTAGTTTTTTTTAATACGTCATAATTCATAAACCGCAATTTACCTTTCATTCAATCAACTCAAATATAAAAATAATAAAAAAAAACATTATTATGTTACTTGCTGCTACGGAACTCTTAATGGGCGAGTCCAACTCGCTCTTGGCCGCTTTTTGCAAAATATAACCATCAGAATCAGAGTTGATTTGGTTAATTTTTACACCTCTTTCTATCCCATCAGGGATGCATGGACATGAGTATATATTTATGATGATATTAGGTATACTATCATTTGTATGATATTCAAAATAACGGCTGTATCTGTACCTAGACAGATAGAACCTCTAGATTCTTTAAAGAGTCCAATCAAGACTTTGCCCTCCCCAATTTCCTTAGACCCAGAAACCAGCACTTGTGCTATGCATGTTTGTTTGCAAAAATATAATCATCATCCTAATACGATGCTCTCATCCGGAACCAGTGTCCTACACTTTCTCCTTCTCCTTCATATTCTATTTTGACTTTTTCCGCTTTTACGGGAGCAACTACCGTCTGATATCCCAACTCCGAGAGGAAAACTTCCACCAGAGTCTCACCCCCATATGTATAAACGTGTAAGTAAGTTTTTCCCATCACTAGGTTTATAACATCTTCCCTTGGGAAGCACCCGTGTCCAATTGTTTGGCTGTCGATATCATTGTATAGTTTCATCCAAACCCATTTGCTAATTATGCGTCCGTCTGCCATTGTTCACGTCAGATACACGAATGAACCTTTTCAATAATTCACCATGTGTCGGGTTCGTTGTGTAAACAGTGTGGTTTTACGCATTTCCGATATTGCGGAGCGTATTGTGTTTGTGCGATGAATGTTTAAGAGATTTTAATGTAGGGCTATTTGGGTATTGAATACAATATTATTGTTTTAGTAACAAAACAATATTATAATATCGATAAATTTAATGGATATCTTAGTAATCATATTACACAAAAGTTTGTGAGGATGTAGGGATGTTTGTTCCTCTTTTACTCAAAAACGGTGGCTGAAACTTGATACAGGAATAGATTATATAGTCTGGAATAACCCATAGGCTACTTTTGTCCCTGAAATAGGTTCCCATGTGGTAATGGGATCAGAATAAAGGGAATCGCGGGGCGACGGACAACATCAAGTACTTAATACAGATTCATCAGCATCCGACCGCCAATCCCAGTTTCATCTAAAAATTGCACTTTGGAGCCCGGGTTCCGCTCTCCTCAACATCAGGGGCACCCATACTTAATCCATATTTTATAAAACAAAGTCATGTTAATGATACCGTTTATAACTCGATAACGGGTGGACTGATATTCATGATTTTTGATTTTTTAGATTTGTCTCCGCCTATACTGTGCCATATTATTTGCGGTGATTCCCACGGCTACCCCACCGCCGGCCAATGGGGGTAGTTATAACGGACTCAAACCGACCAAAACTGCACACCGTCTCGGGTCTCGGAGTGTAAGGTGTACCCTAACATGGTATTTGCACCCCGGCATACCCTGAGCCTTCTACGGCTTTGAGATGCCCGCCTCGAGATACTGTGCCTATACTAGCATTTAGGAATATTACAAACATGAGACATTCACGAACTAAATTCAGCTGATAAGGTAACCAACATAACTTGATTCCAAAGCGGAACGAAGTTTGCCGGGTCAGCTAGTATAGAATAATTATACATAGAACAGAGTACCTAGTCGCGCAGCAGCGTGCAGTTTCGTATAGTGTTTTTTTACTAGGACTAATCCCACCGGCTTTATCACTACTGTAACTCCTGTACACCAGGATCAAAGGGATCAAATGACCTACAAAATACCAAGGAATGACAGTGACGACCAAGTTAAATTATCTTGGAAACCGGTTCGAAATTAATCATAAGTAAATTGAAAGTGTTAGAAATATACTAAATCCACTTCCTTTCTTAGCAGGTGAAAGACAAGAGACAAATAGGCAAATTACCAATAAAAAAAATAAAGCACCACGAACACAAACATTATGGGTCTTATGTGAGCTATTATAGGTATTCTGGATGATCTTAAATTAAACTACTTTTGCACACACTATGAGTCTTTTTTTTTGTTTAGAAACTTAACAGCTATGATACATATATCGTGGATAATTTAATAATTACATTGGATTCTTAGCCAGTAACAAAGTTTCCCGACAAGTAAAAATTGCATGCACCACTTAAAATATAAGTAATTTCTATATATTTATAAATATTCTTACAATCTTATTCTAACTTAATCTAACAGTTCTTTTACAATCTTTATTAGGGCAAGTATGATTGTAACTTATTAATATTTTTTTTCTTAAAAACACTTTTTGAGAGGTGGAAGATGTCAAAATCATCAAAGTTGTCATTGTAACAACTAGGTAAGCGTGTGAGAACGGCATTTTTACCGTAATTAGTGCGATGCAGAGGAACACTGAAAAGGCGGGTATGTCTAGTTTGAGTTTTTGGTGCACTTAAATTTATATTAGAGAGAAGGTCTATACTATCAATTTCGCCTCTTATAATAGTAAACAAAAAACCCATGTCAAGTAACACGCGCCTGCTAGACAGAGACTGAGTTTATAATGTTTATAAGCACAAGCACAGTATACAGAGGTAGAATTAGAAGATGAGAAAGATGCACAAGAGCAAAGCGAGTACATAATCATAAACTGGCAACCTCTGACGTAACTGAAACCTACTCATTATCAGGTTAATAATGGTTGTCGTTTCTATGGATTAATACTACCAAAACAAGTTCAATTGCAACTTATAGATACTATTTTAAAAAGAAATGTTCTATGTATCGCTATTACGCAACTTTTACAGTAACATCACGTTATTATAATCCGTGTCACTCACGCTTACGGCCTGAGATATGCTAGCTAAGTGGATTATGTAGCATTACCGTCGGATCAATAAGACTCTCAGTTCGATTCTCGCTAATCCTGCCACCGGTTCTTTTCGATTCGAAGTTTAAACATGTGCTTTAAAACTGACATGTTTATTTAAAATTTTAAGAACAGCTATTCTTGTAATATTTTGAACTGTCGTGAATCAGTTTTGAGGATTTGAATCGAATCTTGAAGAATAATTAGTAATAATGTTAGTATTTAATTTAAAGTATTCAAAATTTGTATTCAATATTCTAGTAATCTTATAATTCTGTTTGGTATAGGTTATGTAGACCACCCACAATATTTTTAAATCTGTCATTTGTAGTATGATTATCAATTTTACTGGGGATTTTATCGTAGCCATATCGTCCCCGCTAACCCACGAACTACGCTATCTACACTGAAGTTACCTCCGCGTTCGTCGGGTCTGTTGAACAAAATCGTCTTTATAATCTTTTCTGTATCTGTAGCCATTTAAAAGATATAAGCGTGTTTTGTTCTAACTATCTACACAAGGAAGTAAACGTTCTCGCTACCTGTCATATCCACATCGGTCATACGAATGATATGCAGAACCAAGAGATTGGGTGATAGGATGGACCTATCACATAGGACTAGAATGCGACGCTCATGCCGAAAGCTGGCAACACTGTTAGACAATCAAGTATGCCCGCGGCTCCGCCCGCGCGGTTATCGCTTATCGTTTTTTGATCATATATCCGGTTCTACGCAACCAATTGCAATGAAACATCCGGTAGATCTTAAGTCTAATCAAGACCTTACTAATACAAAAAAGCATTAAGGGTTCCGTAGCAGAAGAAACATAATAATGTTTTTATTTTTATTTTTATATTTGAGTTGATTAAATGAAAGGTAAATTGCAGTTTACGATTTATGACGTATTAAAAAAAACTACTTACTAGATCTCGTTCAAACCAATTTTCGTTGGAAGTTTACATGGTAATGTACATTATATATTTTTTTTAGTTTTATCATTCCCCTATTTTAGAAGTGACGGGGGGGGGGGGGTGGACACATTTGTGAAGTGTCTCTCGCGCAAACTACTCAGTTTAGAAAAAATGATATTAGAAACCTCAATGTCATTTTTGAAGACCTATCCATAGATACCACACATGTTTGGGGTTTGACGAAAAAAGATTGAGTTTCAGTTCTAAGTATGGGGAACCCCCAAAATTTATTGTTTTTTTTTCTATTTTTGTGTGAAAATCTTAATGCGGCTCACAGAATACATCTACTTACCAAGTTTCAACAGCATAGTTCTTATAGTTTCGGAAAGAAGTGGCTGTGACATACGGACGGACAGACAGACAGACATGACGAATCTATAAGGGTTCCGTTTTTTGCCATTTGGCAACGGAACCCTAAAAATGGATCATTTTTTGTTTGAAATATCTACAATGTACAGACATAACTAATTTACAATTTTATAATAGTCTAGATTTAAATCGAAATTCATTAAATGTATTAAGGTATATTGTTTGATTGATTGATGCCTTTGAACTTGCTGACTCAAATACTCATCAGGAATGAGAACAGTAAACAGACGGCGTACCTCAAGGAAGCGTTCTTGGTCCTTTGTAGTTTATACTATATATGAATGATTTCCCGCGGTCAATAGATTACCCAATTATCCTTTTTGCGGATAATATTACTGTAATTTATTCGGGACGAAAAATCATGAATAGTGTGGAATTTAATATAAACCATACTATGGACAAAATACTCAAATAGTTGCCATCAAATAATCTTTTAATTAATCTTGACGAAACAAGCATTATGACATTCGGAAATAATTTACATAATTTAAGTGACATGAATATAAAATATTTCAATAAAACTAATATTGATATTAGATACCAAATTTTTAGGGCTACACATAGACTCGAATTTAAATTGGAAAACGTACATTGATATATGTCCTAAATGAAATAGTTTCTCGTATGCGCTCTACCTAATGTCAAAAGTACTTAATCAAGATTCGTTATTAACAGCATACCATGCTCACGTCACCTCAGTATATAATATACATGTATATGGAATTATTTTCTGGGGCAATTCATTTGACAGAGAAAGGGTGTTTAAAGCTCAGAAAAGATGTTTAAGCGCCGTGTGTAAATTACAACAGACAGACACCTGCGAACCACACTTTATTAAATTTAAAATACTAACTCTACCTTGTCTGTAGATATATGAAGTTGTAAATTTTATGAAAAGTAACATGAGCCGTTTTACCACATATAACAGTGTCCTATTTTGGGAAGCGGTTTCTTCAAAATATGTATGCCCCAACATAGAACAGCGCTATAATAATAAGAATATCTTCTGCCATGCAGAAGATATTCTCGTTCGATATCCTCGTTTATTTAATAAATTACCAAAATGTATTTTAGAAATTTAAAATCCAAATGTATTTGGAAAAAAGCGGCCAAGTGCGAGTCGGACTTGCCCATGAAGGGTTCCGTAGCAGCACGTAACATAATTTTGTTTTATTTTTAATTTTTATATTTTTGTTGATTGAATGAAAGGTAAATTGCGGTTTACGAATTATGAATTATTGAAAAAAAAACTACTTTCTAGATCTCGTTCAAACCAATTTTCGGTTGAAGTTTACATGATAATGTACATCATATATTTTTTATAGTTTTATCATTCTCTTATTTTAGAAGTTACAGGGGGGGGGGGATACATTTTACCACTTTGGAAGCGTCTCTCTTGCAAACTATTCAGTTTAGAAAAAAATGATATTAGAAATCTCTATATCATTTTCAAAGACCTACCCATAGATACCACACACGTCTGGATTTGAATAAAAATTTTTTTTTGAGTTTCAGTTCTAAGTACTTACCCCCAAAATTTTATATATTTTTTCTATTATTGTGTGAAAATCTTAATGCGGTTCACAGAATACATCTACTTACCAAGTTTCAACAGCATAGTTCTTATAGTTTCGGAAAAAAGTGGGAAAAAAGTCCGTTTTTTGCCATTTGGCAACGGAACCCTAAAAATGACATTCACTTATTAGTAACAAAAGCATACTAAACTATAGACGAATACCTTAAAGACAATTTGTAATTAATGCAACTACTTACCTTTATTATTATTCTGCAATTTTTCATTATTTAATTTCATTTTGACATATTTTTCTATATTCACATTACTTAAATTAGAATTACTTCTCATTGTTTAATTAATTGTCCTACTTACTTGACTTTTATTTGATATTTTATTAAATTGAATATTTGCATACCTTGAGGGTGGAATATCCGCACTCCACCAAACTTTTTTAAGCTGTGTAATACCTAATTGTACCTATTTTCGCAAATAAATGATAATTATGATTATGACGTTTTGAATAGCCGTAACGTCATAGGCGAAGGCAGAAGATTTTTTAATCCACTGTATATTTTCGAAGTTTTCGTTTCACCAATTAAAAATCTAAACGAATTGCGTAAGTTTAAAAATTGTGTACACATCTCGTATCCATACATACTATGATTGCTTTAGAGAAAGTAACCATTAATTCTTGAATAACCATCAATCGTCTATAAATTTAATTAATTACTCTTTGAGGCCGTGTTTTGAGTAGGCAAGCCTTCGATTCAACATATGTTAATACATTCGTCTTTAGATCGTAAAAAAAACCATTTATATTATGTCTCATTTATTAGACAGTAAACTCAAAACATTAGTCAGCATAATTAAAATACCCGCGGCTTTACCTGCGTGGAATTCTGATTCCATTCCCACTACCCATGGAATCCTGTTTCACCACCACAATCCATATAATATACACAATTCCACCATACATCACTTAGTTATGCCTCAAAGGGTTGAGGCGTTTTCGTTAAAGCTCCAAGACGGCTTCTTTTTTCCGACACTTCCAACAAATATCATAACATTTTTGCCAATGTATTGAAAAACTTGACGTATTATACGCTAAAACCTTCCTCGAGAACCACTGTATCCAATGGTGAAAACAGCATGGAAATCGGTGCAGTAGTTTTTGAGTTTATCGCGAACAGACAGACAGACATACACGACGGAGGACTTTGTTTTATAATATGTAGTGATCATGTATCTGTATATTAAATATCATCTGTTTTGTTAGAGTGCTTGAATTCTTACCTCTATTCTTTCATTTTTCTCTTACTCTCTTCTCTCTCACTTTGCTATTACAGCAAGAAACGCAATTTTTTTAAATAAAATTTTCTTCCCATAAATCTATGCTGTAGCAGTAAAGAGTGATCGCAGTGCATGAGGTTTTGGAATCATTTCGCGGGCCAGGTTACGCAATTCTCAATACAGAGTTTGGTCAGAATGTAAATATGATGGAGAATTCTGTCGATTTGTCTTTTCTTGACTTTTGCGGGAGCGACTGCAGTCTGACCTTCCAACCCTTTTTTACCCTTCGGAAGCGGGGGAGGTTATGTCGGGCTCGAACCGACTAAAACCACATACCGTCTCAGGTCTTCTGATTTTATGCCCGACATATCCGAGATATCCGAGGGGATTCAACGAAAAAATAAAAGGAAAAGAAGTAAAATGCGTTACGATATCTATCTATAGGGATCGTGAGGGAGACAGCCGATGAAATGAAGGAGGCAGCAATCTTTCAATATTAAGTCATAACTGTCTATAGAACTGAATTTATTGATTATCATCGATTCACCTACCTTCATGTTTAGATTTTCTAACTGTTAAGCGGCAATATACGATTACGGCTGTCAGTAGGTGGGTAAAATGAAGTCCGTATGGTATTCCGTAATACCGCCCACCGCATAGGACGGTTGTCAGATAACACTCCACTCCGACGGTTAGTTGAACAAAAAAATACTTGGCCGATGGAACATTTCGCCGAAAATATTATTCATCTATGAATCTTTCGCCGATAGCATTCAGTTTAGCGTAAACTGAATGCTATCGGCGAAAGATTCGTTTGTTTATTTACCAATCGTCGTTGTGTGCGAGTGTTTTCGGCGAACCGTTCCATCGGCGAAGGATTCATTCGGACTACCAACCGTCGATGAATAATATTTTCGGCGAAACGTACTCCGACGGTTAGTTGAACGAAAAATAGTTGGCCGATGGAACGTTTCGCCGAATTCTGATTTGGAACGTAATTACTTGAAAACTTATTCAAATTGGTAAATAAGTCTTCTTGTTCTAAAGTGCAGTGATTTTGTACAAAGGGAATTTGTAGATTTGTAGTTGTTGGTCTTTGTTTGTTAGGAGATATCAATGTGTCTCTAGCGAGGTTGAGCTCGACTAGCCTATCCACATCCAAAAGTTTTATATACTTCGTCTATCGAAATTAAACTATTTTTAACGGATTCTATCGCGATTTATTTGATGTTATTTTATATTTTACATTGTACCCAACGTTTCGGTTGCTTTTCAGCAGCCATGGTCACGGGAAGACTAAAGATGGTTGTTGTCTTGTAGTTTGAAGTGTAAGTTATCTCAAAGTACCCGAACTTTGCTGAATTGTTGGTGTTACTATTTACGCAGAATGAGCTCACAGTGTCATGAAGTCTTGTTGTATTTAGATTTTTCTTGGAATTAATTAAGGGAATGACCGGGTCCGAAGCTGATGGTACATTCCAACCATCTTCTCTATTAAAATTAGGATGTTTTTAATGTCAATAGCATCGCGGAGCATTCTAGTTAGGAATCGATTTTCTTTGGCGAGTATCTGTGGTTTATCAAATCTTAAGTAATGTTTGGTCCCCTGTTGCACGTGTTCACATACAGAGCAGACTTTTTTGAGCTTGGTGTTTTTATATCAGCTATGTGTTCTTTGACTCGAGTGCCAATACTTCGCTTGGTTTGACAAATATAACTCGTCTAGTAAAATTAACATAACATAACATAAACTCACGCCTATGGGTAGGCAGAGGTGCTAGCACCCACATTTTGCCAGTTTATGTTTAGGTCCCAATGTAATAGGTGGCGAGCCTATTGTCATTAACCGGGCACTTATAAACCTGCGATAAATACACACATAACTTCGAAAAGCATCGAAAAGTCATTGGCGTGTGCCATGGTAAAACCTGGGATCGAACCCGAGACCTCGTCTCAGCAGTCCATTACCCATACCACTAGGCTACCGCGGCCGTACAGTCTAGTAAAATTATTTTTATTTATTAAAGTTGATTATACCATAATCATAATATAAATAAAACAGTCAACAATTTTTACTGGACAGCCACTAACTGGCTGGCAATATTATATGAAGTGTTTGTTTTTCTTCCTAAAAATATTCTACGTTTTACGTCTCTCCCCACAGGAGACTGTAACTGAAGACGTCGACCTACTTAACTTTTTCCTTCAGCAATATAACAACAAACTGTGTTTATAAGAAAGCGAAACTCTCCGATTCCCAATGCAATGTTTATGTTGCCGCGAGTTCTTTGCCCTGAAGACGGGATTCTAGAGAGATAAAGCAATTTAAAAAAAAAAAAAAAATTATTGAAGAGCTTTGCCGCTTCACGACCACATCGCCCCGTGATGACGTACAATCATGGTATACAAATCAGCTTAAATAATAAAGGTCTGGTACAATTAAATAAATTTTCTACGACATCTAGACACAGCGCTGTCTAGACCCAAAGTAAGCATAGTTTAACTAGCTTGTGTTATGGGTTCCAGAATGCGGATAAACATACTTAAATACATTTTTTTTATAAATTTAAACATATTATACATAGAAACACCCAGACCAATGCAAGTAGATAGATTCATACATACAAATATTTGCGATGAGCTAGAATCGAACCCGCGCGCCCTGTCGTAGCCGTCGAATGCACTACCGCTACGCCACAGAGGCCACCAATTCAAGTCAACAATCCTAATTCTGCTAATTTAAAGCAATTTTTGGACTATGACGTATTGACTGTCTTATTGGTTCTGTTGTAACATAACTTCACACCTGTATCCCCGAAGGGGTAGGCAGAGGTGTATTACATAAAAAAAACATAACTTCACGCCTGTATCCCCGAAGGGGTAGGCAGAGGTGCATTACACGCCCATGATTCGCCATCTACCGGGCACATTACTAAGCGAGCGATAATCAACATTTTTAATATACACATAACTACGAAAAGTCAGAGGTGTGTGCCCGGGGCGACTGGGGATCGAACTCGAGATCTCGTCTCGGCAGTCCGTTGCGTACACCACTGGGCTATCGCCGCCTGTTGTATTATATCCTGTTGTATAAGCATTAAATTTATATTTCGCTAAACTAAAGAGGTTAACAACAATAATAGTAAATCGGTTACTAGAAATTTAAAAAAGACTATTTAAGTATGAATCAGTACAGTACGATTCCGTACATAATTGAATTTTTACTTCCGTGCAGTCATAAAGGAGCACATTCAATTACCCTAATCACCTCCATTATTACTGACTGTTCTCAAACCAAGATTACACCAATAAACATAGAACAATACTCAAACAAAGTATATTAAATAACAATATTCCTAAACTTCCAGCTCAATTATCTTTTTATAGAACCAGATTACATACAATTTTCAAGGCAAACTGTGCGCGACAAAAGCCAATTCTAGTTACCTATTTCCTGGATTTCAGTGTTGGAATGACCTAATTTCTATTCAAAGTCTGGACTGGAGCTACCTCCACCTACGTGATAGGAATGATTCGTTCAATTGCCTTTTATTGTGTTACAACTGGTTTGGACCCGGTCAGACTGGTTCGAACTGGCGTGAACTAGATCGACCCGGTTACAGGAGTAAAATGTGATTTCGAACGGATTTTGTTGATTACTGTCTATTTACAGTATGTGAAAAAACTAGTGTCTGATCAATAAGGGGTACATGGGTATCCCAAATACATAACCAATTTTATCTATAATATGAAAATGAATCGCTAAATGTATTGCTAAGAGCAAATCTCGAGAGCAGCTGAACCGATTTTGCTAATTCTTTTTTAGTAATATTCCTTGAAGTACGAAGATGGTTCTTACGGAGAGAAAAAAAAACTTTTCTCTAAAAATCGAAATCCACACGGACAAAGCTCCACGCTAGTCCTAAATAAAAAAATAAAAAATCCCTGAAATCTAATAATGTGACAACACTACAAAGTAAGTATTCAAAAAGTAATATTTAGTGAGGCCCACAATACCGCCTAAATATTGCAGTTTTTGTGGGCTAATTTTTTTTTAGTTTGTTCTCCAAAAAGGATTACATGAAAAAAAAACTTAATATTAATACCTAATACACCTTCACTGATCGGACACTAGTTTTGTTACATATTGTAGTGTGTAGTGACAGAGAAGTACTTCAAAGACTCGCCCTTTTTTTTTAGCGTGTAGAAATCCACTCGGGCTTCACCCTATCGGTGCCGATGATGGGGTGGGCGTGTCGGAATCGGACCGACTAAAACCACACGGTGTCCTCCCCAAGTATCCATTGCCGGGCACCCCGGGTAAGCCCTTGAAAGGATAACCCCAGGGTTAACGGCGGACTTTGGCCGCCACCGCGGCCTCGTCTGGTAGGGTCGGGTTTTATCCCGCGTCGGTGAGCTGGCTTCGGTGACGGTCTGCTTCCGTAAGGACGGTGAGTCGGCCAACTGCCATCCTTAGGCCCCGATCAGTGAGGAAGACTCGCTCTTGATTAATTTTTTGACATTGGTTTTAATTTTTTGCAATTAAACAATTATTTTTTTAAGCAATTAGTATGCTTACTTTTCTAGGACGGGACTTGAACCCGCACCAGTCCCTTACAGGGGGAATGTTCTGACCAACTGAGTCATCTAGACACACTAGAGAGTAGTCTCTTTTTGAAATTATTTTTTACAAGAATTAACAATTCCATTCATGTTATATTCTACACCAGAAGCGTTGCTTACAATACATCATAATATATAATAAAACGGATGCTACCAGCTGCAGCCCAAAGACCTCTGGAACATCTTATAAAGTAGTCTTTATATCTCAAAGGAACGCGTCTGCTACTCGGTAATTAATCTTTCAACTCTCACGTCTTTACTATAAGGAAGCGGACGTATTAGCAAAGGCAGCGATTTGATTAAAATGGTATAACTAACATTGAATTGAGGAAAATAGCAATATTATAGCAATTTTTGGAAAAGTTAACATACCAACTTTTCCTATGAATTTAAATTGGAAAGAGCAACATCCAGGACCGGAATTGAACCTGTGATCATCTGACCAACTGAGCTATAATCAAAAATCTCCTATAGATACATCTTCGAGTGACGCTGGAGCCATCTACCGAAATTCCGGAATTCTCTCTGGAAAGGGACTGGCCGTGGGTTCAAGTCCTGTCCGGAGTGTTGACTTTTCCAATTTAAATTTATAAGAAATGTTCTTTTTCTTTGACATTGTCTTCATGATATTGTCAAACAGCCTACGGTATGTTACAAGTATTAATCAATTAAGAAATTTCAGCATAACATAACTTCACGCCTGTATCCCCGTAGGGGTAGGCAGAGGTGTATTATACTTGACTACAATAGGCTACCCATCTTTTGGTTTGGTACCAACCAAAAACAGTTCCTGAGAAGGCCATCTCGAAACCAGAGATGGTCCTGGGTCAACCGGGGTAGAGGTTATGGGCCACCTTACACACTGGTATCTGAAGACTCGAGATGGCGTGCGGTTTTATTCGGTTCGAGTCCGACATAACTGCCCCCGCTGGCCGGCGAGGTGTATCCGAGGGGATTTCTACACGAAAAACAAAAACAGTTGATGAAAAGACGGCAGTATACGATAAACCGCTTGTCGTTCATATGTAACCACAGTCTTATTCTGTAACTACCTATACGTTACAGTTAGACTCGAAGTTCGCGATACGAATATAATGAGTTTCATATCTGAACTTAGTTTGAGAGTACTCAGTACTTGGGTTTCCAGGTTAAGAATAGACGCAGAAATAGCTTTAGAACGAGTTTGAGTTAGTAATGTAACTAGAAGAGTAATAATTTCTGTACTCTAAAAGTTATTTGCTGTTACGAGTATGTAGGTATGTAAGGGATTTCCCACCTCGATTTTCAGAGTCCAAGCCAATTTCACCTGTTAGTACATTTACTAATTAATAGATGGCAATAGCGCTTCCGAAATTCAGGATAAGACAAATCCGGAGAAAGAATGTGAATATAAATATTTTATAGCAAAGTAGTCTTATTTGGGGTCTAGAATGCGGATAAACATACTTAAATACTTTTTTTTGTAATTAAATACATATACACAGAAACACCCAGACTAATGCAAATATACATATTTGCACTAAACGGGAATCGCGCGGGTTAGATTCCCGTTTACCTCTGGCTTAGTAGTCGAACGCACTACCGCTACGCCACAGGGATACATAGTTCAAGCTTTAGATGCAATTGGGACAAATGTTGTAATGATTTCCGCTAAGTGCAAGAATCAGTTCAAAACTTCATCAAGGTCAGAACAAAATAGTTCATCAGCTACAGCAAAGATGGTGTTGTTATAAAAAATGGAAAGCGTCACGGTGACGATGACGCGAGTTCCATGATTTTTGTTCACCCAAAAAGTACTCAACGCGCCCAAAGAAGTTTTCACTTCAAAAATATATCTAAGTATGTTTATCCGTATTCTAGAACCCATAAGACAAGCTAGTTAAGCTTTACTTTGGATCTAGATAGCGCTATGTAGGATAACTATAACCGCAACCTCTCACAAGTCCACGTCTTAGCCTACCTATAATTACTAATTACATTACCTAATTTTTTTTTTCAGTGCCGGTAAAACGGCGCAATCAAGAATCAAACCCTTATTGTAGACCCAAGTCAGGCGCTTCTTTGTCTCGTTTTTTGCAAACACATCTTTTTACCGGATTTCTTTTGTTTTTATACGTTTAATTTAATCCCTTTGTTAGTACAGCTGGCTGGGACAAAGAGAAATGTCACTTTGGAGCTTACTTAGTACCTCGCAATATGGCCGCCGTGCTTAGAAAAATTCGACTTAGATTTGAAACTTTTTATTCTTAGCATTTTCTTTGTGAATACATTGTTCATATTTCAAGTGATATCTATGGTGTAGCAGTAAAGAGTGATCGCTGTACATGAGCTTGTAGATTCATTTCTCGGGCCAGGTGAGGTAATTCTCAATAGTTGCACACAGTTTGGTCAGAATTTAAATATGATGGTAAATTCTCTCGATTTGTCTTTTGCGGGAGTGACTGCCGTTTGACCTTACAAATCTTTTTCGTTTCGTGCGAAAATCCCCACAGATAATTCCTCTCACCTCGCCCGCCAGCGGGGGTGGTTATGTCGGACTCGAACCGACTAAAATCACACGCCGTCTTGGATATCGGATGTAAAGAGGCAATTTCCTCGCATCCCGGCTGACACTGGGGCATCTACGGCTTTGAGATGGCCCCTTCGGGTGTGGGAGCCACGGTGTCCCCATCTTGCCGCGAAGAGGAGGGCGTTGGTCACGACGACGCTTCGGCCTGCTTCTGCTGGGGTGACAGGCGGCCTCACCTATGACTCCCAGGCCTTCGCTCATGGAGGACGGGTGTCGTTGAGTGACCTCTGGCGTCTGAGTCGCCTTGCACCGCTCATGTTCTAAATCTCTCTCGGGCCCGCTCCGCCGTCTCCTTCTAGAGCATTAGTAACTTGCAGCGGCGGCCCACGCGCTTTTTCTCCGTACCATAGCCGTAATCATGGTACCGAGCGAGAGCTTATGCCTGGCCACTTTCCACACCAGGTTCTTTGCCAGTGTGTGCAGCTCCGAGTCCTCGCTCACGTCGCAGTGATGGCACTCAGACATTGGATCCTTCCTAATCCGAAGCAAGTGATTTCCGAAACTCCCCATGCAGGAGATCACCTGCGTCAGTCGGTACGAGAGGCTTTCGTGTCACCTCTCAAGCCAATCCCTAATAACTTACCTCCCAACCCTGTGAGGTAATTATTTTCGTTCGTTAATCAGCGGATATGCAGATTTGGTTGACTTGGGCTCTTAAGATCTCGATGGATCGATACAAGGTCAAGATTTAATTATTTACATAAACATTCGATCTAGTACAAACTAGAAACCTACACAACAAATCGACTTCCTCCTCCAATAAAGTACAAATCCGATGTTACTAGTATAATAATATGTTCGCACTACACAATTCGCATTAACATAGTAATGTATGGCCCGCCCCTTATTATGAATCACGACAACTCGTTTAATACACGATATGGTGATGTGATAATTTCAACAATTACGGGAACATTCCGGGACTTTCTGACATTAAAATTCGTTTAAAAGCAAAGACTGAGTGTAGAGTTGAAGAAGAATTCAATAACGTCTGCATTTATTCTGCAGTAATTAGCTACGAATTAATTTTGGTTCACTGTATTTGTAGATTTGTTGTAGCATATATACCTTACAATCTTTCAAACCCTTTTTTATTTTCCACTCAGTGAACCGTGAGTTTGTTATAGTATTACCAATTTTTTGAACAGGCTTGCGAAATTGACTTTAAATGTGATGGGATTTAAATGGGATGCTTCAATCTTGAGGTTATTAAGTTTTAATTTGTGATCTAGATGAATAAAGATATATCCTTATTTGTTTTTTTTTTATTTCAACATGGAAATTCTACTAATCCTACTAATATTATAAGATGTTAAAGTTTATGAAGATGTTTGTATTGTTTTGGATGTTTGTTACTCAATCACACCCTAGCGGCTGAACGGATCTGGCTGAAATTTGGTACAAATTTTTTAAGCATTTTGTATGCTTACTTTTTTCTAAAGATTTAGATCGGAAAACGAGAACATCTAGGACGGGACTTGAACCCGCGACCAGTCCAATACAGGGGGAATGCTCTGACCAACTGAGCCACCTAGACACGTCCCAGATATTCGAAATTCTCCGATACATTAATACGTCTTAAGGCGACGTTGGAGCCATCTACGGTAATTCATTGGGTAATTAATTTGGTCAGAGCATTCCCCCTGTAAGGGACTGGTCGCGGGTTCAAGTCCCGTCCTAGATGTTCTCTTTTTCCGATCTAAATCTTTAGAAAAAAGGTATAGATTAGTTTAGAATAACACTTAGGCTACTTTTTATCTCTGGAATAGGATTCTAAAGGTTTCAGGGACGGGATCAGAATTTCACGAGGGTGAAACTAGTATTTTAAATATGAAAGTTTATAAGGATAGACGGATGTTGACGATGACAGCGTATTAGATCTGGATGAAATTTGGCACACACATTATAATTAGTCATGACTCAAGTCATAGACTAAAACCACTCGGTGTCCTTACCAATTGCCCCCCGGGTACACCCTCGAAAGGATACCCCCAATTTCCTTGATGAAATTCGGCCACCTTAGCAGCCTCGCCTTTGGGGGTCGAGTTTGACTCAGTCGAGACTCACACACGACACGCCTCCGTCTTGGGATTAGTCATTCACTTGGAGATTTTTTTATTTTAAACACCTAATATTATGAACTACTCAAATCTTTTTTATTCCAAAGGAATTGTATCTACATCTATGCATACAGAGATATTCCAATAAAATGTAGTGCCATTTGCATTTATGTAAGCACTATTCGATTAAGAGCTCCAGTCACGATTTCTGAAGCTAAAGTTTTGACTGAAGGAACTTAGTCTGGGTGTTTTAAATTTCTGCTTCTTTATTTGCCTTTGTTTTAGTTTTATATGAAATGAAGACGCTTTTATAAAGAAAGGAATAACTCTGTCACCATAATTCGTTATTATTAAAGTATGTTATTAAATGTATACGAACTTTACGCACAAATAGTATATTGAACAAAGGTGGACTTGATGTCCTAGGTATTTTCTGTCAGCCAACCTTTGGTTGATGCAGGAATACGCCAAGGATATTTGTGAAAACTCGAAGGATATTTGTGAGAGTTTGGTCTAGATTTGTACAGATAATATAATAAGTACTTGATCACAAAGACAATACAATAACCTATTCACACATGAATGTATAAGTTTCAAACAGACGGCCTCTGTAGCGTAACGGTAGTGCATTCGACTGCTACGACCGGGGCGCGGGTTCTATGCCCGCTCATGGCAAATATTTGGATCCATGAATTTGTCTATTTGCATTGGTCAGGGTGTTTCTATGTATAATATGTATATATTTCCAAAAAAAATGTATATAAGTATGTTTATCCGCATACTGGAACCCATAATACAAGCTAGTTAAACTATGCTTACTTTGGGTCTATAAAGCGCTGTGTAGAATGTCGTAGAATATTTATATTTATTTATTTATAAGTTACCCTGTTCCTATTATATTTTAACAAGCTCAACTCTACACGGTAAACCGAAATGTGGTCATATTTCCTAAGATTGTACATCGCAATTGTATAGAAAAACCATAATTTTATAATCTGATCTAATCTTTTTACATATAATATACAGCCTATGAACATTGGAAAATGGCATATCAAATGGTGAAAGATTTTTTTTCCAATAAGTGCAGTTGTTCCGAAGGTTACCCCAAGTATATGAACAAACTCACAAATTTCGACTTCTTTCTTAATATTATTAGTATATATTAGTTTAGTTTTATATATACTTACCTATGAAACTGGAAAATAGGATATTATAACTAATTACAAAGCAAAGCAGACAATAATAAACCTACCGTGCATTATATAAGCATGAACGAGTCAGTCTGTTCGACCGAAACCCCGCGACCCTCCGGAAATTGAGAAGTCTTCCGGTCTGAAAAGTAGCCCCATGTTGTTTCCGGGTCCACGGACTACCCAACAGCAATTCTCGTAAAATTGTTTATCAATTTAGGTTTCAAAAGAAGTCTCAATACGGCAATAAAGCATCTAATACAGGTTTTTTTACATACTTGATTATTTAATTAATTCATTATTTACTGTACATTAATTAGTGAGTATTTACGGTATACAATTGAGTAAAAAGGTCTTGAAACTAAAATAAATTTGCCCATTAATGTAATATATTAATTTTATCAAAACGTTTTTGTAGCTGAGTGTACGATTTTTAGGATCAGGCGAGTTGACGACAACAAAAAACAATTGAAAGGTGCAAGCTCGCTCGAATGTTAATATGTGTGATGAATTTTCTTTAAAAACATTTTTCTATAAATTTTAACTTTTTTTTCGTGCGGAAATCCCCCCTGATGCTCCCCCGCGGGCCAGCGGGGGTGGTTATGTCGGATACGAACCGAATAATACCAAGTATGAGAGTGGGAATTTGCTAGTCGTGCATGCTTCCAAGCATTGAACTACTAGTTTATATTTACCTAGATAGATAAAATTCCCTAGACCTATTTAGATAAAATTCAAGACTATTTAGACGACAAACAAGCTTGGATATGAACTGTTTGCTCTCTCTCTATGCTACTCAAATGGAATATTGTACTTAGGTTAAGTAAATATGTTTGTAAATAGACCAAAAAAAAAACGGCCCGCTGAGTTTCTTGCCGGAGTCTTCTCAGGACAGGGCCGCGTTTCGAACCGGTGGTCCATTTGCCAAACATTAGATTATTTATTTTTTATGACGTTTTGTAAGTGCCGTATTAATGGTCTATGCAGAATAAATGGTTTTTGACTTTGACTTTGACTTTGACCCAACTGTGGTGAAGTCAAAAAAAGTTTATATGAGAGGTTATGTTTGTATGTGTGTCTTTTCCCTATATTTCCTCGTAACTACTAAACGGCTGAACGACTTTCGAAGAACAATATTGTATATCGTTAGATTCGTCCTCCTACATGAGTATTACTGAGTACATTAAAATTAACTTTGTAATTATGAACTTTAACATTAATTATTATTATACTACTATTATTATTATTAACTATTATTAATAATATTAAGAAGAATATTACTGTTGATGTAGTGCATTGATCCCGGTTTTTTAAAAACTCATTGACATCACTAAAACTTCCCAGGCCAGTCACTTAATACATTCTGTGGGTGTTATTCACACTCCAACGCGACCAGTCGACGCAAATGAAGCCGTTACTCGCCTCTAACTTGTAGCGATACCATTGTACACGATAAAAGGTAAGCCTTATAGAAATGAATTGTCAGTAGTATGAGTTTAGTTGTACAAGAATAGAAATGAGTTTTGTTACAAATGTGAATGTGAACATAAGTGATTACTTATGTGTTGCAAAGTTGTTGATAACAATAATATCATGGAATATAAATATCATAATAATGTCATTGAACTCAAAGGTAATTATTAGAAAGTGCAATACAGCACTTTCTAAGTGCTGTATTGCACTTACAACTTAGTCCGTTACGTATGTCCAGTGGCATACCGAACGGACTGCCGAGACGAGGTCTCGAGTTCGATCCCAAGTCGCCCTGGCCATACACCTCTGGCTTTTCGTGGTTATGTGTGCATTAATAAATGTTAATTATCGCACGCTTAATAATGTGTCCGGTAAATGGCAATAGGCTCGCCCCCTATTACATTGGGACCTTAACATAACTGCCGAATCGTGGGTGTGCAATACACCTCTGCCTACCCCTTCGGGGATACAGGCGTGAAGTTATGTATGTATGTATGTATATTAGCTTACCATTAGGTGGGGTGCAGTCAAATTAACGAATGAAATAATTAAAAATAATATTATGCGTCAATATTCTCCCGAGGGGGCCATCTCGAAAGCGGAGATGGCGCAGGGTCAGCCAGGGTACGAGGGATATGGTCTATGGGCAACCTTACCCCCCCGGCGCCTGAAGACCCGAAACGGCGTGCGGTTTTAGTCGGTTCAAGCCCGACTTAACCGCCCGCGCTGGCCGATGGGGGGGGTATCCGAAGGGAATTCCGCACAAAAGAAAAAAAAAGGTACTCTCTCTCTTTTGAAGCTTATTAAACAGCAATAAAAACATTCTGTACCAGATGTAAGTAGGCAATTCAATTCGGACGGATTTGAATTTTCTTACCCGACTCAGTCGGATCAAAGACCGCACTTGAGTTTTACTTAGCAAGGAGTACGTTCCATATGAATGCACACCTTATAGTTATATTGTAGGTTTTATTTGGTTAGCAAAAGCGAAGTCTCACAAATCTCTTACATAATTCACAAATTATAACATAACATAACACAAATACACACCTTGGGAAAAATTACTATTAAAGAACAAAATATAATATTAAATTACATCACTATTTTCCATTAAGCTATTATTATTCACGTATGTTCAACACTTTTGTCATCTAAATTGCTACGGTGTAACATACATTCAATTGACATGCAAACGAAATCAAAAATATCTACCGAATTGCTAGCTTGTACACCGTGCAATTGAACAGTCAAAAACGAATACACACATCGAAAACGTTGCGTACAATTAATACAAGCATAAAAAGAAATCAAGAAAAAAATATTCCACCGTCATCAAACTGACGATGCGATCGCTACCCAAATGCATTTCCTCTATTTTCAGGGTTCCGTAGCCAAATGGCAAAAAACGGGACCCTTATAGATTCGTCGTCTGTCTATCTGTCCGTCGGTATGTCACAGCCACTTTTATCCGAAACTATAAGAACTATGCTGTTAAAACTTGGTAAGTAGATGTATTCTGTGAACCGCATTAAGACTTTCACACAAAAAAACAAAAAAAAAAACAATACATTTTGGGGGTTCCCCATACTTAGAACTGACACTCAAAATATTAGAGAGACACTTCCAAAGTGGTAAGATGTGTCCCCCCCTCCCCCCTGTAACCTCTAAAATAAGAGAATGATAAAATAAAAAAAATAGATAGACACTTCCAAAGTGGTAAGATGTGTCCCCCCCTCCCCCCTGTAACCTCTAAAATAAGAGAATGATAAAATAAAAAAAATAGATAATGTACATTACCATGTAAACTTTCACCGAAAATTAGTGTGAACGAGATTTAGTAAGTAGTTTTTTTAATACGTCATATATCGTAAATCGCAATTTACCAATTTAAAAAACATTATTATAGATCCGCGATAGAATCCGTTAAAAATAATTTTATTTCAACGTGTGACATTCGCGTAAACTTCCGACAATATCATGTAAAACATTATTATATTACTTACTGCTACGGAACCCTTCATGGGCGAGTCCGACTCGCACTTGGCCGCTTTTTTTAGTTTTGATCACAACTTTAAATTACTATTTGAAACTAGTAACGTTCTATGCAAGTTTAATAGCTTCTAACAACATCGACACTTCCATTAGCACATCACTAGAAAATACAAATGCAACTGCAATATCGTTTTATTCGTCATAGATTACATATTGAGTTAGTTTAGTTGATCGAATGCTTCACTAAAGTCAGCAATGTAATGGGTATGAAATTCTATACTGTAGTTGATTGAGTTTGGTAGTACACAGTTGTGTATATTTGTTTTACGCGGTTCATTCAATCAACCGCCCCAGTGAATGCTGATTGGTAAATAAGGTGCTGGATCCCATGTATTTTTTGCAATCGCCGCCCGTATCAGCCCGTATCACGCGGCTTAACAAACTGTCAACAGCAATACAGATTGTTGTGTTAAATAACATTCTGTTCTAGATAACTGTTCGCGTGGAGGTGAATTTGTGATGAAGAACCAAGTAATTATGAATATTTTAACGAAATAGAATTTTAAGTGTCGCTACCGGTAATTGAATTTTGTCGAAAGCCAAATTAGAATATAATCTACGCAGTTTTGAAAGTGAAATACGCCTCTGCCTACCCCTTCGGGGATACAGACGTGGAGTTATGATTTTTAATTTAAGCTCAATGTAGAATGTACGACTGTCTAAGCATACCAATTTGAAAATCAGGCCCTCAGCTACTCTACTTAAAGAGAATGAACTAATTTTAATATATTTCATTAAATATTCATTACTGGCCGAATGATCAAGGAATTTTTGATCAAAGCATAACACGATTTAATTATCTTCAAAATTTTTAATTAGGTTGCTTCAATATAAATTGTAAATGATAGTATAAACCTAACAAAATGACTTATCGAAGCGAAGATTAGCACAGTTTCTCGGCGAGCAGTCGAATGCCGCTACGCCACAGAGGCGACGGCCTCTGTTGCGTAGCGGTAGGGCATTCGACTGCTATGTCAGGGGGCGCGGGTTCGATTCCCGCTCAGTGCAAATATTTGTATGCATGAATGTCTATTTGCATTGGTCTGGGTGTTTCTATGTATGTATTTACAAAAAAAAAAATAAGTATGTTTATCTGCATTCTGGAACCCATAAAACAAGCTAGTTAAACTATGCTTACTTTGGGTCTAGAAAGCGCTGTGTAGAATGTCGTTGAATATTTATTTATTTATTTATTATTTATTCTACAGATGTTAGAAATAATCTGCTTCCATGATTTTGTTTTTTATTTGTATATCAATTCATCCCATCACCATCCCAAAGCCACACTAATCAAACCTAGGACATAACAATTTGTAATATCCTGGGTTCAATACCCTGTTGAGCAAAGTATCATTGAGTTTTCCTGATGTAAAATTATTACGATTACTTACTACTACTTATTATTAATATTACACAGTTACCACACTGAGTCCGACAACCAGGTACCGTCGACCAGCGGGGGAGTTTATGTCGGGCATGAACCTACTAAAACCGCACACTGTCTCGGGTCTACAGACGCCGGGGTGTTAGGTTGCCCATAAGGCATTTCCCTCGCACCCTATTCCTTTGGGGTACATTAGAAATGCAAAATATTAATGTAACACGTGTATGACTGTACCTTTGGTACTATTTAGGCTCAAGAACAAATAAAACAAAACAATACACATAAAACATTACAAGCACAAGATCGATGTTATCAAGAATATTGTCGAATACTGCAATATGGCGGCGAAATGTGCGCGCTATTTTGGAAAATCCACAAAGGGCCAGGGATCGTTTGAAGTTCAAATGGAGAGGTTTTCAATTTGCATCGTATCGTTGAAAGGTCGCGACGAGCGACACTATTACATCACTCGATGACGTAAAATAATATGGAGATGTCTTGCAAAATAGTTTTTGAGGTGTTTGGTTTTTCCGCGTAGGCAGTCCGATATTATATCGTCGATCGAAAATAGTACTGGAACATTTAGAGAAATGATTTTCGAGAGATTGGGGGATATTTAAATAATGAAAAAATAAATAATGTTTTATTACTTTTATTTTTTTAAAGTTAATTTTTATTAAATTTAAGTCTTATTACTATTATTAGTTTGGGAGAAATCATTATTTTTCCGAGATGTTCTAATATTGAAACATTTCTCTTATAAAATAAGTATCAAGTGGAATATGTTCTAAATGAGCCGCTAATATCCTATGAAAACAAGAAGTTTTGAAATCTTTTACAGTTTGTTCAAAAAACTTGCGTATTTTTTTTTTCAAAGCCTACTTTCTTATCCTACTTCCTATCTTAGTAACATTATAAATGTAATAGTTTGTGACGATGTTCGTAAGTTTGAATGGTTGGATGTTACTCAATCACGCTGTAACGGCTGAACGGATTTGGCTAACATGTAGGGACAGGGATAGTTTATAGTCAAGAATAACACAAAGGCTACTTTTATCCCTTTTTTTTTACGTGCGGAAATCCCTTCGGATACCCCCCCGGGGGTGGTTATGTCGTGTTTCGACTAAAACCGCACGGTGTCCTCCCCAAGTGTCCGTTGCCGGGCACCTCGGGTATGCCCTCGAAAGGATAACCCCAGGGTTGGCCTGGAATAAGTTCTCCTGGGAAGGAGGACCGGGAGCAGAATTCCACATGGGTGAAACAGGTAACAGCGTTTCAATATCACTTTGAAACTCAACATATATTCGTTCCCACGTTAATAGGAGGCGTACGTTTCTACGTAAAAAAAAAACAGATTTCATGTTGCTATCGAGAATTTTTCAACAATTAATAGTCTTCATAAAAATTTTACCAACTGGAAATCGAAACTGCGATTTCGTTCACAGAAATCGCATTCATGTGTATTTGAGTCAGCCCCTGGATGTTTTTTTTTTCATAATGGACTCAGTTAAATATATACCCAGACGCTGCAATGGGGTTATCTCTGCCAGAATATTCATTAACATTTATAAGAATTTTCTACTTTAGCATGAAAAAAAAAATCCTTTAAGGGGTAGGCAGTAGTGAACACCCACATGACAAGACATCAACCCCCATTTTCAAAATGCATGATTCCAATTAGATTAGAATGAAAAACTTAAATAAAACTTTAGTTTTTCGTATGATCTATCAAAACAAAATCTACCTACATTTTAGTGAGGTTGTTAAACCTTCAGAATCACTAATGGTTTATTCGTTTTCAATTACATTTTCAAATATTAATTTTATAAGTTTTCGTAAGTTTTGAAATCACACACAACCTGGCCCCTGACCGGAAATCCTAACCAAGAAAAGCAAAATATTTTATTAAAATGTATTCCTATCTTGACCCTTTCCTACCTTGACTCTATGATTGACTTTTTTTTTTTTACGTGGGGAATGCTGTTACGCACGGCACCTCCGACTACGGGGCGATAGCCGGAGATCGTGTGTGGGACTCTCCCATCCAGGCGGATGGGCATACCCACTAAACCCCACGGTGCGCCATGCTCTGCGCCTTGTCGGGGGGGCCTGAAACTATGCGAGAATACTTCTATGGTGACCCCCGCTAGCGCGTGCCTACTAAGGTGGACACCACACCTTTGAAACTCTCGTTTGGGCGACGTCCAGGCACACATGGACGTCGTCCCCTTCGCGTGGCTAGACCAGCGGGTGGAGGGCTGTCTCCGTCCCTCACACCCGCAGCCACGCTCAGGGCGGCATGAGGCGCAAATACTCGCGCCTCCGCCGCCCGGCTCGACGGGGGTTTGGATCAGCAAGGGGATCTCCCTCCCTGATCCGCTCCGCGCCTTCCTTCCGCGAGATGACGTCCTCGCAGAAGGTTGCTACCGCGGTGAAATTCCTTTCGCTGACGACCATAGATCGGATGATGGCCGCCAGCGAGAGGTCACTCCCTATAACTGCAGTAAGGGCCCGGCGCTGCGACTCCCTAGCCGGGCAGACCGCAAGCGTGTGCTGCGCCGTGTCCTCACTGCAGACGCAGTGGTGGCAGGCGGGACTCGATTCCCTCCTAGCGACCTTGAACAGGTACCTTCCGAAGCAGCCGTGCCCGGAAAGCACCTGCGTCAGTCGGAAGGAAAGGGTCCCGTGCTGCCGTCCTGCCCACTCGATAATAACCGGATGGAGCGCCTCTACGGCGGCAAAACCAGCGCGTGGAGCCTCCAGCCGGGTCGACCACCTCAGGAAAATGTCCGAGCGGGCGGCTTCACGCCACCCGCGAATCTCCTCGGGTGGAGGAGCGGATTCGGGCGGATTTCCTAACCTGACCCGAAAGTTTTAAGGGCTTGACCTTTAGAAGGTCAAGTCGAAAATAAATTTTAATATTATTTAGCTTTTCCTAACCAAACCGTGTGGCGGATAAGCCGACGAACAAACCAAAAAAGTTACAAATATGGTAAAAATAAATAAATTTAAAGTAGGTACAGGGGATGCAGGGGTGTGTGTTGGGTAACCTCCTCGAGTGTCGCTCCGATTCCGATCCCGCTGCAGTCCGGGGGGAACGGAATCGGAGCGGCCGGTACACCCTGGGCGGCGGTCAATGGCTTCCCCTTCACCCCTTCATAGGGTTGGCATTGATCGTCGGCCAATACCCAACGTGGCGGGAACACATCACTCTCCGTACTCCTCTGCTTTCAGAGGAGACAGGATGAGCGATGCTGTTAGTGGTGAGATGGCCCAGGGTCAGCCGGGGTGCGAGGGATATGCTCTATGGGTAACCTTACACCCCGGCGTCTGAAGACCCGAGACGGCGTGCGGTTTTAGTCGGTGCAAGCCCGACATAACCACCCCCGCTGGCCGGCGGGGCGGTATCCGAAGGGATTTCCGCACGATAAAAAAAGAAAAAAAAAAAAAAAGGTACAGGGGATGCAATCAAAAGGCCTTAAAGTTTAAAATTGAACGGTTTCATCGCCTTATGAAATCCAGCGAAGTATTTCGTACCCACCGGCTGCATATTTCAGTGACACGACGTGAATAGGATGCCCTCACGTATAAAACTTGAATATTTTTATTAAAAACGTGCAGACGATCGATGCTTTAAGTTCAGAACATGCAATTTGGACCATTAAATCATATATGTCTCGTTGCTCAAGCAGATATAACCTCTAAAATAAGTACTGGCAAAGTTTGTAAGTGCATAGATGTTTTAGTCGGTTCAAGCCCGACTTAACCGCCCCCGGTTGCCGGCGAGGGGGTATCCGAATGGGTTCCGCACGAAAAAAAAAAAAGATAATATTCATCTATTTGTAATATTCAAATATTTTCTTTTAATATCAGCAAAGTGCAAAAAAGTTAATAGGTTGATATACCTACCTGGTGGTAGAAATTTGATGACACAAATTTGTGGGTACCACCGTGCACGATTGCGAAAAACCCTCCATAGTAATCCAATTTCGGTTTAATTGCGTTCAGGGGTCAGCAAGTGCATAGCCGGGCAGGGGGATTGTGGTCGCAGCACTAGTGGCACCGGTAGGTGTCATGCGGTGCTGTGACGACAATCCTCTTCTGATGAGGCCGTCAAGCTGAGTGCCACCATTGTTAACATGGTACGTGTATGTAATGGTGACCCCCTTTCCTGAGACTTTTCCTTCAGCTTACCATCAGGCGAGGTGAAGTCAAATAAACGTGTCCTAAATATAAAAAAAAAACCGCCTGCTGATGCCCGCGGTAGGTAATCGTTTTTGGTCATATCTCCGGTTCTACTAAACCAATAACAATCAAACATACGGCAGATTTTAAGTCTGACCAAGACGTTTCTAACAGAAAAATCGCATCAAAATTCGTTAGAAGTTTTTGCGTCCATCGTCAATAAACAGACAGACAAGAATTCTAAAAATGAAATGTAGACACAACTAATTTACAAGTTTATAATAGTATAGATGTACAATTTTAAAACTTTCTGTCTGTCTATATGTGTGTTTGTTCAGGCTACTCTCCGAAGTGGTAGGGTTGATTTTCACTGCAGTAGTAGTAGTATGCTTATAAGGCGTGAGTGGAAGGAAGTGGACCCCGGGCTATGAAAATTGCTATCTTCTAAGATCGCTTCTTAAGACGGCCTCTGTGGCGTAGCGGTAGTGCATTCGACTGCTACGACAGGGAGCGACGATTCGATTCCTGCTCAGTGCAAATATTTGTATGCATGAATATGTCTATTTGCATTGGTCTGGATATTTCTATGTATAATATGTATGTATTTACAAAAAAAAATGTAAGTATGTTTATACGCATTCTAGAACCCATAACACAAGCTTTTTTTTTACGTTCTCAAATCCCTTTGGATACCCCCCCGCCGGCCAGCGGGGCCGGTTATGTCGTGCATTGCATCTGCGGGAACCAGCATAACCGTAGGGGGCGTAAGCATCGGCATCGAGCCCACGATGAAGTACCCATAACACAAGCTCTGTTTAGAAAGCGCTGTGTAGAATGTCGTGAAATATATTTATTAATTTCTAATTCCAATTTAATGACGTGATCATAAGGGTTTTTCCCTTTAAGGTACAAAACCCTGAAAATAACCCAAAATTGATTCCATCCCTAGCTTTAAGCCATTCATTCTACAATGGCACAGAACCGTAATTTTGTGCGAACTAGTACTGTAAGTACATTAACTCGATACCAAGTTGAGCATTAGTTCTGCAAACTGAATTCCGTGCGCATTGCTGAGTGACAAATCATAGAAGCTTGAGTTACTTGTGGAGAGGCAGCAATGGAGGGTAAAGTTAGTACATGCAAATGTGTCACAAGTTTGAGATGATTAAAGCGTATGTTACGGCGTTTGATATTACACTTGGTAAAGTTTTGTACGCTTGTTGTATATTCGCACTGGATGTTTATGGTTTAGAAGTTTTGGCCTATTCGCAGAATTACGTATATACACATATCTGAAAGCTGCGATTCTACTATAATAAAATATTATGAATGTGGAAGTTTGAATGAAATTTGATACAGGGATAGTTTATAATCTGGAACAACACATAGGCTACTTTTTAGGGTTCCGTTGCCAAATGGCAAAAAACGGAACCCTTATGGATTCGTCATGTCTGTCTGTCTGTCCGTCCGTATGTCACAGGCACTTTTTTCCGAAACTATAAGAACTATGATGTTGAAACTTGGCAAGTAGATGTATTCTGTGAACCGCATTGAGATTTTCACACAAAAAAACATTAATACGTTACTTGCTGCTACGGAACCCTTCATGGGCGAGTCCGACTCGCACTTGGCCGCTTTTTTAACCCTGGAATAGGTTCCGGAGAAGCGGGAACATGATAAGAATTGTACGTGAGTGGTGCCGCGGGCAACAGCCAGTATTATAAATGTGAAAGTTTGTGAAGATGTTTGGATGTTTGTGACTCAATCACGCTCTAACAGCTGAACGTACGTATGGCAATCAGCTCGTGGACGTTCTAAGCAGGGTTAGGTCAAGAGTTACCTTTAAATATTATTATACGAAAACCAATATGAAAGTGAAGAGGATCGTAGTAAGTGGAAACATGTCTCTGCCTACCCCAAGAGGAAAGAGGGGTGAATATATGTATGTATCACATAGCGCCATCTGAACCTATATTAAGCATAGCGTGTAATATGGGTTCTGAAATCTGGATAAAAGTATTTCGATACAATCATCTTTCTTGTAAACACATACGTATTATAAATTATACCCACTATACAACCAACTATGCATAATTACCCGATGTTTTGCCCGAGTGGAATTATATTCTCGTTCCCGCTTTCCATGGTAAATCATTCCAGAGACAAATAATAGTAGCTATGTGATAGACAATAATCTATGCGTGTATCAAATTTCAGCCAGATACATCGACGCAAAGTGACAGGCCTATCGGTCTTTTATCGGATGCATTTCGGAGAGTAATGCGCTGGAATTGCACAACTTGATACCTCCAAGCCCTTTCCACCAACGGACGACCAGACGCACAGCGACGCGCCACCGCTACATGGTGGATATTCCACTCATACGCACGAAACGTTTCGGCGACACATTTATTATGCGTACAGCTAAGGAGTGGAATTACCTGCCTGAGTCTGTGTTTCCGGAAAGCTATAACCTCGGAATCTTCAAATCTCGTATGAATAGGTACCTTCTAGGCAAACGTGATCCATCGTAGACCACATCGTCACTTACGACCAGGTGAGATAGAGGTCAAACGTGAGCCTATCATCCATAATAAAAAGATACGTTCAGTTGTTAGAGCATGATTGAGTAACAAGTATCCAAACATCTTCACAAATTTTCACATTTAGAATATTAGTAGAATTAGATCTTCTTTATGGTCTATGAGAAAATCAAAATCCTTACCTTGCTTCTTTTTTCCTGTCCTCTTGTTGACCAGACATCGAATCCAAGACCTCAAGATAACAAGCAAACATAACCACTAACTCATTCCACGCTACCCCCGAAGCAGTCAGATCCAACACAAGCATACATTTAACTGTTAGTATCTCCCCCGCATCCGGAGGGTGAACACTGAACACAATAGCTCCGATATTGACATTCCACGCCTTCAATACCACTATTGTTGGTTGGCTAATGACAGACGCCGAAATCTCTGACGCTTGAATGGCTATTGATTTTCTGATATATTGGTAGTTAGCCATTAAGCTTAATCGCTTTGTTGGTAAGGTTTAAGTTCCTGATAAGGGTACGTACTGAGTAGAGAAGTAATTTTGTACTAGGTGAGAAATGTAATGTAAATGAAATGAAATGAAAGCGTTTATTCACTTAACAAATTCTTAACTTTACCTCCGCCATACTGCATTGCAGTTTGTTGGCAGATGCAGCTCCCGTTTATTTAACAATTATGTTATTTTCGAAGTTTCATTATTCTATTACCTACTTATATCGATGTATTATGTTTATTGAAGTATATACGTACATACACATGCACACACATACACACACTTTCATATCTACAATTATATATATATATATATATATACACCTACATGCTCATATTTGCAAATATTTGTATGCAAGAATATGTCTATTTGCATAGGTCTGGGTGTTTCTATGTATAATATGTATGTATTTACAAAAAAAAAGTATATAAGTATGTTTATCCGCAATCTGGAACCCATAACACAAGCTAGTTAAACTATGCTTACTTTGGGTCTAGAAATCTCTTAAATATTTTCTCATTAATTACATTTTGGAGCTTAAAATATGTCCGACTAATTATAAGTTAAATACAAAACTACTTTAAGCAAAAGAGGAACTGAAGCTTAGGCATCGAAAAATTCCACTCCTTTAAATAAATATAAATAAATATTCTAAGGCGCTTTCGAAACCCAAAGTAAGCAGTTTAACTAGCTTGTGTTATGGGTGCCAGAATAAGGATAAACATATGTATATACTTTTTTGTAAATACATACATATTATACATAGACTGGGTGTTTCTATGCTAATGCAACTAGACATTATCATTGCATACAAACATTTGCACTGTGCGGGAATCGAAACCGCGCCCCCTGTAGCAGTCGAATGTACTACCGCTACACCACAGAGGCCGTCCTAAGAAAACTCGTTTATATTCATCATCTTATGCAATCTTCATAGCCCGGGGTCAGCTTCCCCCCACTTACGCCTTATAAGCATACTACTACTACATCACTGCAGTGAAAATCAGCTCAGCCACTTCAGAGATTAGCCTGAACAAACAGACATACAGACAGACAAAGACTTGTAAATTGTCTTGAAAATTGTATATCCACACTTTTATAAATTTGTAAATTAGTTGTGTCTGTACATTGAAGGTATTAAAATATCCATTGGATAATTACTTTCTTACTCTCCTGTGAAATCTACATAAAACTGCAACTATCTACTGGTTTAATTTTTTATCTAAAAAACAAGCAAGATTTTTATTTTTAAACGACATTAATAGTATTCATATAAACTGGGCCATACCACCATCCCTGAGGCCCAAGCCAACCTCACCTGACTGACGCCAGTCACTCCCGGAAAAGCCTACATACCAAACTCCAAAGTGCAAACTTTGGACCCAACTAAGAAATCATTATAAGGATGTGGATATGTTATTTGTATGCAGTGGAAGTGGGAGCGAGAGGCATACCAGCAAAATCTCTCTATAACCTACTTAAATATCTAGGCATAAAAAAAAAAAAAAAAAAAAAAAAAAAAAAACGATCGAGAGCTACAATAAGCTGATTACTAGGACGAATGTCCAAAGCGACACTAGTAGGTTCGCACCAAATTTGGTTAGGCAGGGAGGGGACCTTGGGTAGTGAAGGTGAGTGTTGATGTACATCAACAAAAGGGGCCCCTTCTAAACCTACAAGTGTAGGTCGCAAGTCCCAAGCACTGTCACGAGTTCCCAACTCAGCAACGCGATGGAACCGGCACCCGCACGGAGCATCCATGGATTACTAAGAATATCGGTCTCTGCCTGACATTTCGACCAGTTTACATAGACTGTGTGTTCCATAGAGTGAATTGGTCAAAAACCTAGTAAATTTATGTCATCAAATATTATAAAGACATTCTTTTTGAAAGTCTTCATAAAAATATTTATCCACAACCTTATTTATATGCGAGCTCCTTAATAATAAAACAAGCGGCCTGTGACGGGTGATCTAACGATCATAAAAACATGGCTACAAAACAGTTTTACTGCAGGATTCCTGGTTTATGGTGTTTTTAGAACAACTTATCATTTTTCTCATAAACTTGGTATAATGGATTCATGAAATACCGAGTTTGTGACCGTGCTAAGGAAATTTTTATTACCTATTTCAATGCTTATAAAAGTCGACGTGGATGTTTTAAAAAGTTTATTCAAATACTGTCATCCTGAGATTTTGTTGGTGCGTTTAGAGGCTATTTAATTAAATATACTCCTACACTAGCAGTACTTTACTGTCGACTTTGAGTGGTAGATAAGATAGATGAGTTAAATTATTTCCTTTTTTAATACCGTATTTACATTTATTACAATACTAGCTGCTGCCCGCGGCTTCACCCGCGTAGACTTCTGATCCCGTTCCCGTTACCCATCGGACAATATTCCACCACCAAAACCTATATAAGATACACAATTCCATCATACATAATTTTTTTTAAATCTTTTGGACACGTCAATTTGACTTCACCTCGCCTGATGGTAAGCTGAAGGTAAAGTCTCAGGAAAGAGGGTCACCATTTTACATACACGTATCATGTTAACAATGGTGGCACTCAGCTTGACGGCCTCATCAGAAGAGGATTGTCGTCGCAGCACCGCGTGACACCCACCGGTCCCACTAGTGCTGCGACCACAATCCCCCTGCCCGGCAATATTTTTTTTAGACCTTTAGGCAGCGTATTCGTTAAAATTTCCAAGACGACTTATTTTTTTCCGACTTCTCTAACAAAGAACATTATATATTAGCCAATGTACCTATACAAAAACTTGACAAATTATATACTAAAACCTTCCTCGAGAACCATTTATCCATTGGCGAAAACAGCATGAAATCGGTGCATAGTTTGTCGCGAATAGACAGACAGACAGCCGTGGCGGAGGACTGTGTTTTATAATATGTAGTGATTATATGATTATAGGCAAAACAGGTTGTTGATGAATTAAGTGATAGATAAGATAATAATTAGTTTTATTTTTCTGCTAATTGGCTAAACACGTGTATCTTACGTGTGATATAAATTAATTATAGTCCAACTATATTTACCTATTTTTATTGCGTCTTTCAAATGTTACATCAAATGATATGGAACATAAAGAGACGATATAAAAATAGGCTCGCTTTCCATTATTTTGGTAACTATGGGAGGTATATTGATCGGCAGATATACCAGCTACCAGGTATTACCAGGGCTTGGGCCCTGAGGATGTTAATAGAACCTCATATACCTTATTTTTGGCGGAATATCCCCTGATAACGCCTCCTCCGCCAAACCGACTAAAAACGCACGCCGTCACGGGTCTTCAGACGCCGGTAAGTAAGGTGGCCCCATAAGGCAATTACCTCGCACCCCGGCTGACCCAGGGCCATCTCCGGTTGTGAGATAGCCCCATCGGGTTTGGGAACCACGATGTCCCCGGAAAGTGGGATGGCGCGCAGTGCACCGCCGCCCCGGCCTGCTTCTGCCAGGGTGACAGGCGACTAGGACCTCATACACCTTGAAAAACTTGTTAGTTGAGGTCAATATCCTCGTTCTATTACGTGCAAACACACAAATGAACAAAAATACATCCGGTTTTATTAAAAAAACTGATTAGACGTTTATTCAAACTTCTGTATATTTATTATTAAATCAATCTCTATTTCAGATAAGCATATCTTGATATGTTTAACTGTGAACTTGTCAAAGTATGATAGAAACAAATTGGGGAATTATTAAATTATAAGTTTGATAAAGAAGCTACATTCAATTAAGTATAATGATAAAAAACTCTATCCGCATGTGGATAACAACAGAGGAAGATAATCTAATGATAATATCATTAATCTATGTCAATGGTCATCACTGTTTCATTGAGTCTATTATAATTGGATATCATTAGTGTCATGTAAGTTGTACAAATAAAAAAACACTTATCATCATCAATACAATACATGACGTAAATTTTTTATTTGTCCAATAGTTTTTTTTTTGACGCTAACTGTATTCTTCCGATAGTCGAGAAATAAATTTCAATTAGTTATTGCTGTTACTGACTTTAGTTTCTTACATTATATATACTTAACAGTTTCATTACAATATAAGATCATGTCGTTAACAACAGCCGTACAAAACTATTCAAAGTAACACTTATGAACTTCAAAATTCTAGCTTCTACATTGACAGCTAGATTTGCAATAATAACTCACTACCGCTCTTTTAAAATCGAAGTATTCCACTTAAATCACCTATGTAAATCACCTAGGTGAATTAAGTATCCCCAACCGGTGGACTTAAATCACCCGGCTTTTAAAATCATAGGCGAATAAAGTCGACCGTAAGAAACTAATATTTTGAGTATACTTTAATCACCTTGGATATGAATATAATCGATGTGGAACCTAAGATAGAAACACGCTTGTACGATACGACTACATACAGAAAGCACAGCTAATAGAAATCTCTATTTCTAGACAGCACCTTTCGCCGAAAATTTTGTTGATAGAAAACATTGTTTGTAGACATCTCGGTACATAGGAAGCACTGTACACAAAGCGAGCTCCTCTTCATAGATAGCACTTCTTGCCGTAAACTTTCCGGACCAGTAGTTCCGGCGCTTCGCTTCGCCCGCTTGGCTCGCGTTCTGTTGGGGTCACAGTTCTAACTTAACCTAACCCACTTTACCCGTTTTACATCTATTATATTCATATCCAAGGTGATTAAAGTAAACTCAAAATATTAGTTTCTTACGGTCGACTTTATTCACCTATGATTTTAAAAGCCGGGTGATTTAAGTTTACCGGTTGGGGATACTTAATTCACCTAGGTGATTTAAGTGGAATAACCGTTAAAATCGCCAGTTATTATAATGACTGTTAACAAATAGTAAGATGATACAACTAATATACCAATAATAAAGGCTATCCCCAGAAGACTAGGCAGAAGTGTGTTATCATCAAATCACATTTTCGCTAATCACCAATTATGTTACGATTTTAGAGTTTCGATATGTGTAAAAAGTATTTTTATATATGGTCAGTATTAACATGAACAAAGCTGCGGGTAAGAGTTAGTGATAATGGGTACTTATTTCTAGGAAATTTGTAACCTTCTTATGAGAGGAGTATACTTACTTACGAAATCGATGGCCGCAGTGTAAGGTACTCAGTCAGATCCATCCGTGCATTAAGTACGCGATGTGGAGCTAAACTATCGCCATTTGTCGAAATCACTTGCAGAGATTTTTGTTTTTGGGATGACGCTCTAAGTTTACCTTTCAAGGATTCAAAATGTAACATTTGTGACTTGATGTTCATAATTGTTACTTTTGACTTTCATATGTGTTACTTTGTGACATATATTAATCAAGGTCATTTGATTTAACAGCTTCTTGTCTAAAGGTACGAAGAAGGCTCAGGCATGTTACTCCACTTTTTCATTCGAACACCAATTCCACTTGCATTCCAAGTCTTCACCATAGAGCTCGTGGTCTTCTCTTCTACTCCTCTTTTCTAGCATTTGGTTAATTTTGACTTTTACGGAATTGACAGCCATTTGACCTCTCAACCCCGAGAAGGAAACCTGCGTCAGAGGTGAATAAATAGGTGGAACGGCTTGCAGGAATGGTTGACTTGGGCCCCGAAAGGAATTGGTGAAGCCCCATGCATAGGCTCAGGCATGATATATGTAATCTATCATGCCCGAGAATACAAAAGATTTTTCTTATTTCTACATTATTGGGGACCAGCCTATTGGTCTCTATTCTGGTAGCTACTGAGAATTTCTCAACAGTAAAACCCAAAAACACTGTTTATTTCGGAAACCAGACCTGCCTTAGTTCTGATTTCTGAAATTGGCGTATCACGGGGGCTACCATGAAATATCTGAAGCTTCAAGCCCGCATGAAACACGAACGGAAGACGTAGCATTTAGCCATGTAGGTACCTTGACACTGGGGTGTGTGTTGGGTAACCTCCTCGAGTGTCGCTCCGATTCCGATTCCGCTGCAGTCCGGGGGGAACGGAATCGGAGCGGCCGGTACACCCTGGGCGGCGGTCAATGGCTTCCCCTTCATAGGGTTGGCATTGATCGTCGGCCAATACCCAACGTGGCGGGAACACATCGCTCTCCGTACTCCTCTGCTTTCAGAGGAGACAGGATGAGCGATGCTGTTAGTGGTGAGATGGCCCAGGGTCAGTCGGGGTGCGAGGGATATGCTCTATGGGTAACCTTACACCCCGGCGTCTGAAGACCCGAGACGGCGTGCGGTTTTAGTCGGTGCAAGCCCGACATAACCGCCCCCGCTGGCCGGCGGGGGGGTATCCGAAGGGATTTCCGCACGAAAAAAAAAAAAAAAAAAAAAAGGTACCTTGACACTACTTCGGATTTCTTCCGGTAAGGTTTAGGCCGAACAAAGTGTGTCACGTGCCGTCTGCCCGAAACTTCAACACACACTGAAACAGATCACAGCAGGCTCCAGATCGAAAGCAAACTGTTTCAAATTAGGATTTTTTTAATACCACTTAGGTGGTATGAACACACGGCCCACCTACTGGGAAGCAGAGACACCAGAGGCGTCACACTCGCGCTGCCGACCCTGTCAAAACCTTCTAATGCCCTTCTTGAAGAACCCCATATTGAAATCGCTTGGGAAAACCACAGTAGGGAGATCATTCCACAGTTTGAGCATGCGCGAAATTAAGTTTCTAGTAAGTTCTTCTAAGTTTATACCTCACTGTGTGCACCGTTGCCGGTTTCAACGTATGAGAATTAATTTCCTGTCTGTGGTGAGCGATGCGATGATAGAATGTGGCCGTGGTCATCATGCCGAACAATTCTTCTGAACAAACACCATTCCTTTTATTACAAATGTGGCCAAAATAAACAAATATGATAAAATAATATAAAATGTTTTACCATTCACGACATTCGAAATAGAAGGCATTTAAATGTGTATACTTTTTGCACATTCCCAAAGATATTCCCCCCATAGCCGCGCATAATACCATTACCAGGCAGCTATTTATTATTAAAACGGATGCGATCTCAGTAGGTACTTTCTACTTTTGTGAGTAAAAATATTATGGGGTGCATAAAATAACAATGTTGCACCTTAGTACCCACTGAGATTGCTCAGAGCCGTTGTGAACGTTGTAACTGAAAGTTGTTCTTGGAATCATTTCATTTATTGAGCGAAATGAAATGATTCCTTTGCTCTCTTTTAGACGACTCTTGTATTTCATTAGACCATCTTCTCCTTCCAAACGGCTAAAACCGATTTTATTGAAATTTCACACAATCAAAGATGTTACTGATGGGAAGGACATAGGCTATGTAATTATTCATGTGGACCACAAAATTTTCAAAATCTGATTTCTCAATGAACAAAAAATCTCATTCACTAAATTAAGTATTTAATTCATATACACAGGACAAAAAAAAAACGAAAATCGGACTAGCCATTGAGGAATTATCACCGTTAGAAAAAGTCCTGGTGCAAATGCAAAATGCAAAAATTGAGCGAAGCAAACAGCAGAATGAATTGCAGACCTAGTACAGTTTTATCCGTTGTTTCGTTCGAGTTAGTGTAGATTTTGTCTGATTGGCGGTACTATTGGGGTCTAGGCATCATGTTGAATGGGGTGCTTGGTTGGGGACCTCCACGCGGTGCACCCTGGGCAACGGAGACGGCAGCGCCTCTCTCCTAGGGCGGGAGAGACGCTGCCGCCTACGGCCAACTCCGACCGAGGCGAGGACGGCCCTGTTGAGGGCTGTTCGGAAGCTTTCCACGTGTCCCTCTGATTAGCAGATGGCACAGTGGAGAGCAAGTAAGGGGGCCATCTCGAAACCGGAGATGGCCCAGGGTCAGTCGGGGTGCGAGGGATATGCTCTATGGGTAACCTTACACCCCTTCGTCTTAAGACCCGAGACGGCGTGCGGTTTTAGTCGGTGCACGCCCGACATAATCGCCCCCGCTGGAGACCCCCCGCTCTCCAGCGGGGGCGGTATCCGAAGGGATTTCCGCACGAAAAAAAAAAAAGGCATCATGTTGAAATTTATTCATCTTGTAGACTAAGTTGTTGCATGAAGGGTATTTTTCAATTCCGAAGATACATTTATTCTTTCGATGATCCTTTCATCCAAAAAAAGAGTCCTTTTCTGTTATCCCACAATGTGTACACAAAATTGTATGACTTCTTCGTCAATTCAATGGCAATATTTAGGTATGGCATTAGATTTGTCCAACCCAAACGTTGGCCACATTGGCAGCTCCTTCGTTCGCTTCGATTACAGTAGTTAACACGTAAAAGCGTAACAGACAGTAAAAGAGTCGGTAGCTTAGTGGTTAAGGAGTCGGTGGGTCGTTCAAGACGTCGTGAATTCGAACCCTGGCGATTACACTTCCTTTTTTTCGTGCGGAAGTCCCCGTATACCCCCCGGCCAGTGGGGGTGGTTATGTCGGATTCGAACCGACTAAAACCGCATGCTCTCTCGGGTCTTCAGACGCTTGGACGAAAGGTGGCCCTGACCTTGGCTCCCCGGCTGGGCGATTGCACTACCGAGACGACTCACTCCTAATATAAGCAATTAAGCTTAGCTGAATGAGTTAGAAAGAATACCAGCAGGTAATTTCGATATTAAAGAATAACACCTAATAATATTACGCTTTTGAACGTGATGAAATCAGAAGTTTTATCTAAAATTACAATAACATTCTCAAAACCAGAATGCGTCTCGATATGAAATATGATCGTGCAATACACCACATGGCTCATACAAATATAACACAACATAATTTCACTAATATTCCTCATTACTTTCCGCTCCCCTAGTGCTGCGTCATTTTGGTTTATACCGTTGCAGCCGCACACAATACATAACTAGTTATTATAACGTATTATGTTACGTAACGTAATTTGTCTACCCTCATTTCAAAGATATTTCGAAATTTTGAAACTGGTTGCAAAAACTCAGCAAAGAATCTTCTTATTTCATTTCAGAAGGCTTTCTACGCTTTGCGCGTTCAGTATAATAATACCTTCAGGGTATTGTTGGGTCTACCATGCTACTGCAGTGTATCTGGGATGTTCCTGGAGGCGAGGGTTGATGGTTCTAATGCCATCATCAGATCTGTTCTCCGTAGGATGCGAGAGTGCTCCCACAGTATGCTGAGTCCGATGCTGGGACGCTGGGTACGAGTACATACTGTAAAAAAAGCGGCCAAGTGCAAGTCGGACTCGCCCATGAAGGGTTCCGTAACAGCAAGTAACATAATAATGTTTTTTTTTTAATTTTTATATTTCAGTTGATTGAATGAAAGGTAAACTACGGTTTACGATTTATGACGTAAAAAAAACTACTTACTAGATCTCGTTCAAACCAATTTTCGGTGGAAGTTTACATGGTAATGTACATCATATTTTTTTTTAGTTTTATCATTCTCTTATTTTAGAAGTTACAGGGGGGCGGGGGGCACATTTTACCACTTTGGAAGTGTCTCTCGCGCAACCTAATCAGTTTGGAAAAAAATGATACTAGAAACCTCTATATCATTTTTGAAGACCTATCCATATATACCTCGCACCCATACGTGCGAGGTATTGGTTATAGGTTTGACGAAAAGATATATTTGAGTTTTTATTGTTTCTTTTTCTATTTTTGTGTGAAAATATTAATGCGGTTAAGTTTCAACAGCCATAGTTATTATAGTTTCGGAAAAAAGTGGCTGTGCCATACGAACGGACAGACAGACAGACATGACGAATCTATATCGGGTTCCGTTTTTTGCCATTTGGCAATGGAATCCTAAAAACAGTCCTGGTGTCGCGACAATACCTATTTTGTGTTCTGTGATGTGTATTTACTAACAATAGGACAAGACTTTTTTTTGTTACTAACACTATATGGACTGCTTTGGTCTGAAATAAAGATTAATTATTATTTTTAATTATTATTATTAATATTTCACCAGTTTTGTTTTGTTTTCTGATCTCGCCAATTATCAATTATGTAACACTATGTACTGTGAAAGTTCAACGTAATTCGCAACGGAATTAGATAGAACTGACATTCACTTTTAGGCTTGTACACTGTTAATAATTACAACCAATGACGTCACTCATTTTGTAGTTCCTTTTTTGTATTTTGTAATATGTGAGAGTTTGATGACACTCGTTTCCGTACGTGTTTATCTCCTCGATGTTCCATACTAACAAGCTTTAAAGAATTTCCTCCATGGTGCTTTTTTAGTGATTTTCTTTAGAAAAGCCCTATTGCTATGGAGTTGTCGTCGACGTCGGCGTCGACGTCGTCGTCGTTGCCAATTTTCTGTCACGGTTTTGGGTATGAAGGAGATGAGCTATCGAGTTGCTGTTTTCGGTAATAGATTCGTGCTGGGGTGAACCATTGCAAGATAAAAAAAAACGCAAAAAATCGTAAAAAAAAAACGCAAAATCGAAAATCCCTTGTATTCGGCTGAGCTCGTCTCAGGAATTCAACTTGCTTTTTCGTGCGGATGTCCCCTCGCATACCCCCCCGGGTGAACCGACTAAAACCGCAAGCCGTCTCAAGGTTGCCCATAAAGCATTTCCCGACTAATCCTGGGCCATCTCCAGTTTCGAGATGGCCCCCTCGGGTTTGGGAACTACGGTGTCCCGGTCTTGCACCGGTTTGGGGGAGGGCCGTTAGTCGCCTCACCGTCCCGGTATCCTCCATGGTCCTCATATTCCGTGGTTGTTACTGAATAAAAGGGTTGGTACTTTTCTGGTCAGACCAATTCCTGACTTCACCCCCTATTCATTCATCTAAGGCTCGATACCCGGAGTCCACTTACTCGATCTTCTCTTTCTGATTTTGCTGGTATAGCTTTTATGAAAGCTACTGCCGAATGACCTCCCAGCACCGAGAGAAAAACCTGCTCCAGAGGCTCGTCCGTCAGTCCTCATCAATCAATCTCAAAATTTATAATATAATTAAGTTTCTCATTTTGCTTTTTACAAAAATGAATCATGTCCTTTTAATTGTTCCATAGTTGTTTTAATTAATAACTCTTAAGATTGTCAATAATATACAAATTCCAATGACAAAATAAGCACATAATTAATAATAACAACATTGACAAATTTATTGACACAATTTTATTATTGACATTACATAGCATTATTGACATTATGATATTATTGACATTGCATGAAAGTATATAATGTTCGAATTCCACTTGCTTTGCATGAGAATGAATTATGTAAAATTTTATTATGTCTGGTGTCTCACATACCAGCAATGATGAATATCAGGACGCAATTTACTTGTTACCTACCAATGTATAACCATATTCTTGTGATTCAATCATCATCGCCTTGCAGGTAAGGTTGGCCTTTCTCCGAATTTCTTGGTAAGGCCCCTACACCTATTAACTTTTGTAACAAACAATTACGTAATAAAAATTCATTGTTATTCTTGAGGTAATCATAACTTTCAACTTTCGTCTAACGCAGGATTAATTTCCATTGTTCGGCGAGTTGATTAATAAAATTCAAAACAAAGGATGTTCTGAAGGTATTCGTTCTATGATGTGGTTTTGTTTACTGCGGTTTGCGGTTCCGACCTTTAAAACGGAAACAAAGTTAGTACAGATGCCATACAGTCAGCAATAAAAGTAGTATAGTATATTTCAATTTACGGATCAAATTGGCGGTACCCTAGCCTAGTAGCTTAGGTGTCGTTCTTACGATCAAGAGGTCGCGGGTTCGGACCCGATTATTACACTACCGACGTGAACCCTCTCCTAACACAAGCAACTTAGCTTATGAATAGACGACCTCTGTGGCGTAGCGGTAGAGCAATCGACTGCTACGTCAGAGGTCGCGGGTTCGTTTCAATAAAATATGTATTTATTTACAAAAAAAAGGATCTAAGTATGTTTATCCGCTTTCTAGAACCCATATGGTAAGCTCTGCTTAGTTTGAGTCTAGATGGCGCTGTGTCCTAGAATATTTGTTTTTGATTGATTTATTTATTAGCTAAGCTGGAGAGGGTTCAGATTCATACAAACTCCCTTTTTCAAGACATTATTTTCATCTCATCTCATTTGTCCATACATCTATACCAACTCACTTCTTAACTTTTCATTTACTGATGCAACTTTCAGACTACCTTTTTTTTCGTGTGGAAACCCCCTCGGATACGCCCCCGCCGGCCAGCGGGAGTGGTTATGTCGGGCTTGAACCGATTAAAACCGCACACCGTCTCGGATCTACAGACGCCGAGGTGTAAGGTTGCCCATAGAGCATATCACTTATAGACTACCTATAATATGCTTATATTCCTTATTCTATTCCTTATTCTATAAATAGCGGCAATAGCCTAGTGGCGTACTAAACGGACTGCTGAGACGAGATCTCGAGTTCGATCCCCAGTTGCCCCGGGCACGCACCTCTGACTTTTCGTAGTTATGTGTTTATTAATAAATGTTAATTATCGCTCGCTTAATAATGTACCCGGTAGATGGCAATAGGCTTGCCCCCTATTACATTGGGACCTTAACATAACTGGCGAATCGTGGGTGTGTAATACACCTCTGCCTACCCCTTCGGGGATACAGGCGTGAAGTTATGTTATGTTTATTCTATCCTTTGTAGTATAAATATAGTTTTGTATTTGAATATGAGGTTACTCACATTCGAATACAAAACTATATTTTCTAACATTATATTTCACCAAATAATGTTTCCAGCTGAATTTCGAACCACTTTACGTTGAAAATAGGTAGCAAGTTTCAATTTGTAAAGTACCCATAATAAGGTGGCAGTGCTGTTGCCAATAAGTGGCCGTTGGTAGCTGTCTGCAGGTCAACTTGTATGTAATACTCTAATGGATTGCTGTGGGAGGAACGAGCATTAATAAAATTGTAGTTGCAAGTTATTTTGTTTTATAGATTTGTTTCGTTTACTTGATACGCGGAAATATGAGTCGGTTAGTAAGTTTGACTTTTACCCGCCCCCACTGGCCGAAGGAATTTCAGCACAAAGAAAAGTGCTTTCAACGAATATTGAACTATAGTTCAATATAATCACTACATATTATGAAACAAATTTCTCCACCGCGTCTGTCTCTCTTTCTCTGTCTGTCCGTCTGGTCGCGATAAACTTAAAAACTACTGCATCGACATTCATGTTGTTTTCATCAATGGATATAGTGGTTCTCGAAAAATATATAATTTGTAAACTTTTTGTATACATTGGCTGAAATATAATTATATTTGTTGGAGGTGTCGGAAAAAATAAGCCGTCTGGGAGCTTTCAACGAAAACGCTTCCTAAACCCTTTGAGATATAACAAAATGATGCATGGTGGAATTGTGTATCTTATAAAGGATGTGGAGGTGGAATAGGGTGCCATGGCTAGCGGAAACGGGATCAGAATTCCACGCGGTTGAAGCCCGGGCAACAGCTAGTGATAAATATTCTAGGACAGAACATATTACGATTGCTCTTATTTACAGTACGATCAAAATACCGTGTGCAGAATGAAGTGCTTCTATAACGCGACTTGTACTTTTATCAACGACTGGAACGCGAAAATATTATTTTTATTCAATGACTTCTATATGTACTAGATACGAAGCTCAGAACAAAAAGTGTGTCACACTGATGAGGCGGGTACGGGGGAGGGGTACAAGACGCCTCACCATAGATTAATAATTTTGGTACCTTTACACAGCTTCTACTTTACAGATGATAGATAATGATCAAAAAGCGGCGGTAGCCCAGTGGCGTACGTAACTGACTGCCGAGACGAGGTCTCGAGTTCGATCCCCAGTCGCCCCGGGCACATACCTTTCACTTTTCGTAGTTATGTGTGTTTTAAAAATGTTAATTATCGCTCGCTTAGCAATGTGCCTGGTTAGCGGCCTGGCCACGGGGATCGGTGGTGCGAACGGCGATGCGGCGGGCGAGGCGACCATTCGCGCGGCATCGTTTGCAGGCCACAGGCAGTCGCGTACGCCGCCGCGACAAGGTAAGGAAGTCCGAGAGCGAAATGTCTTTATCAGTTATCTCGATATTGCTTAGAAAGTAACAGTTTTTTGGTTTAAGACATTATATTTGGAAGAGATTGTGGAGCACATGATTTGAATAGGAATCGAGGTATAGATGGAGAATCCCACAAGAAGTACGAGAAATACAGAATGTACCTAGTTTTTTTTTCGAATATACCAGAATGAGTGTCGAAACCTTCGATTATATTCTTATTTATATTCAACCAGAATTGGAGAAAAATATCAATGCATACAGTTTTTTTTTATTTCCTCCAAATTCTCTTCACTACCTGTTTGTTTATGCAGTGGGTGGACAGGTGCGTCATTGGTACAATGACGCAAGGGCTCTCGCTTCCAGGTCCCATGGAGGGGTCCCGGCTAGGACCGTCCACTAGTCTAGCATAAAGGTTCTCCTCTTTATAATATTAATATAGAATAAGATATATTAATCCAGAATATAATGATGAAATTAAGTTCTTAATATGAATTGGGGTCGAGACTGAAGATTCGACCTACTCCAAATTTAATGCCAGTTGACGTAGTCAAAGCAAATCAAATCAAATCAAATCAAATCATTTATTTGCATAACACAGGTTACAGAAAGGATGTCAAAGATACATTTTCATTAAATGTATAGGTCCGCTGTATTACAACCTCTTCGAGGTGTGCAAATATTTAGGTATTATTTATAAATATCTATAAGGTAATCTGTGGTATTATCTATTCATGCAACATTATAGGTCGTATTAGAGAGCATTCATAATATTTTAAATTGCAGAGTTAATGTCAGAAATGTAATAAAGTCAAAAGTAATTAAGGAGAATATAATAATACCCCTAATATGATATATACCCCATAATATGGCAACAGCCAGCCTATAAATAAAAAAGACGTATTGCAGTATCTTTCTGGTTAAAATAGATACTCGGCCAAAACAATGCAAGTCGCCAAGTCCACAAACATACACATCATTCAAACAAAGACCTTGAAACTATGATCATTGGTTCAATCACTAGAGCACTGTTTATTAAGCAAATGGATCGAACTATGCGTCCTGTTCACATTTACATTGCAAATGTTTGCAACCAAAGGCTGTGCGTTTTTGTATTTTTTTTTGTTTGACGGAGAACTTTTGATGAAAGTGTACAAAAAGTGGACAGTTAGAAATGTAAAGTTGTATTATGATTTATGGTAGACAGAAATATTGTACAGTCAATAACATAATTAGCTTAGAAAATTCAAATTTATTGAGAACCACAGTAGCTCTTGAACATTTAATAAAATCTAAATCTATATGTATAAAATAAAGTCGTGTTAGTTACACTCTTTATAAGTCAAGAACGGCTGAACTGATTTGGCTGAAAATTGGTGGGGAGGTAGCTTAGAACCAGGAGAAGGACATAGGATACTTTTTATAAAAATAAAAAAAAAGACATGAAACGTGAACATTGTCCGGGAAGCAGCAATTGAACAATTTCTATCCATTTTGGATTACAGGTAAAAGTAATAAAAAGATCTGGCTGACTTTAATGACGTACATATGTCATTGCATCTTGCGCATATTCATGCATATATCGCGGACTACCTTCTTACGTCGCAGCAGCCACATTCTTAGAAGGATGCCGTACGACTCATTCAGCATTAAAATTGGGTTAAACCGTTAAATCTTCAAACTATTGAAGAACCAACATGTATATTGCAAAACACTCCGCAATGGCCAAAGTTTTATCAGCATCGAAAATCATCATCTGGGACGAATGCACAATGGCGCATAAACGTGAATTGGAAGCACTTCACCGAACAATAAAAGATCTACGCAATAACTCGAGATGTTTTGGAGGCGTAATGATTTTACTGTCCGGAGATTTCCGCCAAACATTACCAGTAATTTCAAGATATATCTATGGCGCTATGTGAAGAAACTTCAGCTGACAACAAACATGAGAGTTGCATTGCTGAACGATTACTTACTATCGGTAATGGTCGAGTACCTTTTTTTTTTTCTTTTTTTTCGGTCGACGAATCGAGCGGATTGATTTCATTTCCTCAGAATTTCTGTAACTTTGTTTCAACAAAAGACGAACTCATCAACAAAGTATTCCCAAACATCATTACTAACCACAAAAATATTGAATGGTTGAGTGAGCGAGTAATTTTGGCGGCTAAGAATAAAGATGTAAATGACTTAAACTTCATAATTCAGAATGACATCATTGGTACACTGCATTCTTTCAAATCAATTGACTGTGTAACAAATGAAGATGAAGTCACTAACTATCCAATTGAATTTTTAAACTCCTTGGATGTACCGGGCTTACCACCGCACAATTTACGATTAAAATTTGGCTCCGTAGTAATCATGCTTCCAAACATAAACAAACTAAAACTGTGCAACGGAACGGGTTTGGTGGTAAATTGAAGAACAATGTGATTTACGCGACGATACTCAAAGGAAAATTCGAAGGTGAGGAAGTTCTCATTCCAAGGATCCCGATGATCCCAACCGACATACCGTTTGAGTTTAAACGACTTCAATTTCCGATCCGTCTTGCATTCACCATGACCATCAACAAATCACACGGCCAATCCTTAAAAGTTTGTGGTCTGGTTCTAGAAAATCCATGTTTTTCCCATGGTCAATTATATGTGGCATGTTCACGGGTCGGAAGACCATCTGTGTTATTTGTTCTTGCATCTGATAATAAAACGAAAAATGTCGTGTATCACAAGGTGCTTCACTAAAGAGTGGAACCCATGCACTAAAATACATGGCCAATAAAAAATCATAAAAATACTTCCTTTTTTACTGTTTATACTGGAGATTGATGGCACTTGGTGGAACTTGCTACACATATTGAATAAATCACTTGTACTTTTCCACAATTATTTATTTATTTGAACCTTACCGGTTTCACCCTACGGCATTATCAAAGGTCTACAATGTTTTAAACTAAAAAACTACTATATTTTATGTGTGGGTACTTTTAAAAAAGAGTATACCAGCTTCAACTTTTTTCCCCAAAATTTGGGGAAATTTAAATTTTCATAAACGTAATTATGTTTTGCAAAAATAATTTATACATTATAAAATTAATTGTATTACAGTGAAATGTCAAATATAAAATGTCAAGGAATTATAATTAAATTAAATTAAAGTAATTGTCAAATCAATGATGTCAAATGGATTACATACTTAGATTACAATATTAAAAAATGTCAGTTACAACAATAAATTAAGATTACAACGAATTATTAACAAATAAATAGGTATGTTTATGTCATTATTATTGTAATAGAGGTGAACGGCTCAGATCTAACTGTTGGTTAATTATATTGTTTCTGTCCGTGTTTGTCAGTCTGTTTATTTCCAATGCTTCTAGGGCGTTCATTTTCCTGCCTTTGTCACATAGACGCAGAGCTTTAAAACCAACTTTTGGGTCAAAAGTGTGGTTTTCCAGAAGCAGGTGTTCTGCAAAATTGGACTCAGTTTTTTTTTTTGAGTCTCCAGCCTCTAACGTGTTCAGCGACTCTAATTTCAAAGGATCGTCCAGTTTGGCCAACGTATTTTCTGTTGCAGGTGGAACATGTCAACTCGTATATACCACTCCTCTGTGGAATTGGGGTTGCATCCCTATTATTACAGATTAGGTTTTTTAAATTGTGAGTGGTATAAAAAGCTGCTTTGCATTCAGATAGATTTCTGGCACATTTGTACGAAGTATGACCAATATACGGTATACGAGCCCATCGTTTTTTGGGTGTTTCCACGGTCATGGATGCATCTCCCTTGTACGCCAGACCTGCGACAGTCCTGTATCTTCCGCGTATAACTAGCTTATCTATTAGTTGGGATGGGTAACCATTATTGGTCGCTATGGCCTTAATCACTGTCAATTCATCCTCAAAATCTGAGTGCGACATCGGGATCGACAGTAGTCGGTGCACCATCGAGTGGAACGCGGCGTGTTTATGACTTATTGGGTGCCTACAATTTACGTGTATTACATTATCGGCGAAGGTGGGCTTTCGGTAAATTTTAAATATATGTCTGTTGTCAATTATTTTAATAGTGATGTCAAGAAAATTAATTTTGTCCTGTCCTATTTCTATAGTGAATTGTATTTTGGAATTAATTGTATTAATAAATGTCAAAAAATTATTTAGGGTCTCTATATTTCCGGTCCATAAACAAATAATGTCATCCACATACCTATACCAGTAAGCAATAAATGGTTTATACATACTGTTCGTTAGAATTTGCTTTTCGATACAATTCATAAAAACATCTGCACAAAGTGGTGAGAGGGGGCTACCCATAGCGAGGCCATTAATTTGTTTATAAAATTTACCACAGAACTTAAAATAATTTTGGTCTAGGCAGACCGATATGGTGTGCTCCAAGTCTATTGCAACTTGAGGGTCTACTACAGATTCTATTAGGATGTCTTTTATTGCACTCTTACATTCATCTAAAGGAATACTAGGGAATAGATTTTTCACATCAAAGGAGATGAGCATAGCTTCGTCTGGTACCTACATTTTTTCGAGCTTTTTCACAAGATCAAGGCTGTTTCTTATAGTATTGGTGGGTACAAAGTTAGTATGGTGTTTGAATAATTTATTAGACTCTGCTGCTAACTTGTATGCTGGTGCACCGGTGTATGACACCACTGGACGAATGGGAACTTCCGGTTTGTGTAGTTTATAGTAAGCATGCAGTTTTGGAGGTTGGGGGTTCATCAGCTTGAATTTATAGGTGTTCTTTCCGAATATGCTGTTTGCGGATTGTAACGTTTCTTTTACAGCTTGATTGAACTTCTTGGTGGGGTCTTTCTTCAGCTCAACGAACGACGGATCATTTAAGAAGGCCTCAACCTTGTATACGTACTCTTGATGTGTTGCCACCACTACTGTGTTGCCTTTGTCCGCTTTCGCGGAAAATATAGAGACCCTAAATAATTTTTTGACATTTATTAATACAATTAATTCCAAAATACAATTCACTATAGAAATAGGACAGGACAAAATTAATTTTCTTGACATCACTATTAAAATAATTGACAACAGACATATATTTAAAATTTACCGAAAGCCCACCTTCGCCGATAATGTAATACACGTAAATTCTAGGCACCCAATAAGTCATAAACACGCCGCGTTCCACTCGATGGTGCACCGACTACTGTCGATCCCGATGTCGCACTCAGATTTTGAGGATGAATTGACAGTGATTAAGGCCATAGCGACCAATAATGGTTACCCATCCCAACTAATAGATAAGCTAGTTATACGCGGAAGATACAGGACTGTCGCAGGTCTGGCGTACAAGGGAGATGCATCCATGACCGTGGAAACACCCAAAAAACGATGGGCTCGTATACCGTATATTGGTCATACTTCGTACAAATGTGCCAGAAATCTATCTGAATGCAAAGCAGCTTTTTATACCACTCACAATTTAAAAAACCTAATCTGTAATAATAGGGATGCAACCCCAATTCCACAGAGGAGTGGTATATACGAGTTGACATGTTCCACCTGCAACAGAAAATACGTTGGCCAAACTGGACGATCCTTTGAAATTAGAGTCGCTGAACACGTTAGAGGCTGGAGACTCAAAAAAAAAACTGAGTCCAATTTTGCAGAACACCTGCTTCTGGAAAACCACACTTTTGACCCAAAAGTTGGTTTTAAAGCTCTGCGTCTATGTGACAAAGGCAGGAAAATGAACGCCCTAGAAGCATTGGAAATAAACAGACTGACAAACACGGACAGAAACAATATAATTAACCAACAGTTAGATCTGAGCCGTTCACCTCTATTACAATAATAATGACATATACATACCTATTTATTTGTTAATAATTCGTTGTAATCTTAATTTATTGTTGTAACTGACATTTTTTAATATTGTAATCTAAGTATGTAATCCATTTGACATCATTGATTTGACAATTACTTTAATTTAATTTAATTATAATTCCTTGACATTTTATATTTGACATTTCACTGTAATACAATTAATTTTATAATGTATAAATTATTTTTGCAAAACATAATTACGTTTATGAAAATTTAAATTTCCCCAAATTTTGGGGAAAAAAGTTGAAGCTGGTATACTCTTTTTTAAAAGTACCCACACATAAAATATAGTAGTTTTTTAGTTTAAAACATTGTAGACCTTTGATAATGCCGTAGGGTGAAACCGGTAAGGTTCAAATAAATAAATAATTGTGGAAAAGTACAAGTGATTTATTCAATATGACTTCCTTTTTTAATTTACATTATTTATCCAAATAAAAAATTGACCTTGATAAAGTCAAAAGTCTGCTCATTTATTGCCTCTAAGGCGGAACAAAGTTCGCCGGGTCAGCTAGTACTTATATAAAACAAAGTCGGGTTAGTAATACCGTTTATAACCCGAGAACGGATGGACCGATTTTCATGAAGCTTGTCCTCTGGGGTTATAAAACTACTTATACATCAATTATTGGCACATAATATCACTATCACTACATATTATAAGACAAAGTCCTCCACCGCATCTGTCTGTCTGTTCGCAATAAACTCAAAAACTACTGCATCGATTTTTATGTTGTTTTCACCAATGGATAAAGTGGTTCTCAAGGAAGGTTTTAGTATATAATTTCACAAGTTATTGTAGACATTGGCCAAAATATAATGATATTTGTATGTGTCGAAAAAAATAAGCCGTCTGGTAGCTTTCATCGAAAACGCTGCCTAAAGCCTTTGAGATATAAAAAAATGAAGTATGGTGGAATTGTGTTTTTTATATAGGATGTGGTGGTGGAATAGCTAACGCTACCCATGGGACCCCATGGGTAGCGGGAACGGGATCAGAATTCCACGCGAGTGAAACCGCGGGCAACAGCTAGTTGATCATAAATATAACTAAGTTTGTAAACCTTTTAATACTTCACAACTTTCGTCGTTGACTGTACGTCCTTGCCGGAAGGCATTTTGACAATAATTTTTTTTTTCCAACCATTTCTCGAAAAGATTCGCGTATATTAATAAGTTTAGAAAATCATCAAATGCATAAATTGAACTGGCTAAAAAATTATCATTCCCGGGCCCATCGTAAAGTGGGAGACAATAGCGAGCACGCTTAGAAGATGTCTGCTACTTAATACGGTATTTCCTTGGTCAGCTAGTGATCCTTAAATCAAAAATAACGTCAAATATATATCGTAGAAAATATCTTTATCCCCGTAATATCCACATGGGAAAGTTACGTCATAATAATACAGACGGGCCCTGAAGCCAATAAAAAGATGACAAGCAATATAAAGATTAGGTTCCCAAGACGTCTTAGATCAGATCCATCACTGTAGGTTTACGTTCGTTTGGAGCCCTTCGGGAAATTCGATGCATTTATCGATTGTTGCTAGGGATGGGACATGTCGTATCGATACTATTTTTAATATGGAAAATTTCTTGGAATGTATAACTTGAGAGTTTTAAATTAATTTAATAAATATATCGTATTTATTTCTTGTTCATCTTTTTTTTAATTGGTAAAAAAAGAAGAAAAGAAAAATTCTCACAAAAATGTATGCCGTTTAAAACAGTGAAGAATATGCAGTTTTTAATTTTTAAGAGGATACATGAAACTTAAATATCTTATTTATCAAAGAGTGGTTTGTTAACGGTCAAACAGGTTAGTAACAATTGTTTTAAAATAAGAAGATGTATTAACAATAGCGTACCTCCGACAGACTGACGACCTGAAATAGGTAACTGGGATAGGTACTGAGACACATATTGGGAGAGGCCTATGTGCAGCCTGCAGTGGGCTGTAATAGACTTATAAAATGTATTAACAGTATAAAACTAGCTGATACCCCTACCCCGGCTCCGCCCGCGCGGAGGTTGGTTTTCTTTTTTTGGTCAAATCTCCGGTTCTACCTAACCAATCGCAATCTAACATACAGCAGATTTTCTTCGGCAGTCTGAAACCGCATCAAAATCTGTTCAGTGTTACTTGTGTCACTCGCGAACAAACAGACAATCAGATAAATTGACAAACAGACAAGAATTCCAAAAAAATATTTTTGTATTCAGAATCGTTCATTTAACATGACCCAAGTTTTTTTTCATACCGTAAATGTTCAGATATAACTAATTAAATATTCTACGACATTCTACACAGCGCTTTCTAGACTCAAAGTAAGCATAGTTGTGTTATGGGTTCCAGAATGCGGATAAACATACTTATATACTTTTTTTTGGTAAACACAAACATATTATACATAGAAACACCCAGACCAATGCAAATAGACAAATTCATGCATACAAATATTTGCACTGAGCGGGCATCGAACCCGCGTCCCCTGTCCTAGCAATTTTATAAATATATAAATAAAAATAAAATAGCAATAGCGTGTACAATTTTATAATAGTATAGATAGATGAAATAAAATCAGAATTATTAGTTAATGAAAATGACATTATTTTAACTAATAATTCTGATTATATATATAATTAATAAATGTATTTTTTATTTGTAAGTCTTATCAATATATGTGAAATATTCTAGCTGTGAGCATTTTGATCATATAATTTCTGGTAAGTATACCGACACGTCCACATCTCTAAACCAAGTATAGGATTACAGAATGTCGGCATACCTGAAGATATTGGGAGGATTCCGCATCGCATCGCCGTATGCCAACTACTCGGATTACCGACTATTTCAAATTACAGTACAAGATGTGCTTACCACAAAATGTTGAAATTATGACATTGTGACTAAGTTCGTGGGTACTTTTATAAAATGTATTAGTTTGTGATTTTTCATACTACTATAATAATATATAAGTCACCTAATAGTAAGCAGTTAGCACAGCTTAGAAAAGCTCTAGCAAAAAAAGAAGTAAAATATTAATTATTTTATTTTATACTAGCAGCTCGTTCACGGTTTATCTGAGTTTTTTTTAACTCAAGCCACTTATACATTTAAATGTAGGATTGGAAAGTTAACTAAACGTATGAAAGGTGATGATACTAAACGCATTGAGTAAATGAGAGAGAAAGCAAGTGCGAAAAAGAGAGAAGAGGAAGAATGTGATCGTTGAAAAGTAGGGGGAGTCTAGGGGGAATCAAAGACGAGTACCTACATGAGAGCTAGGTAGGGGGGGGTTAGGTATTTCCACACATCCGCTTGGAGAATGCTGCGAGAAGGACTGCACGCCTACCACGTGCGTCACGGGCTCGTCGCGTCACGTGACGCTGGTCGCTGGTGGTGTTTTTGTTTCATTTTTATTCTTTTTATTTTTTTTTCATTATTTTTTTTTTCTACCCGATATTTTTTTTTTGTTTCAAATACATATTTTGTCGATACCAAGTCATCTCACCAAATTCAGAGACCTAATTTTGTGACACCTTATATATATAATAGATGTATTGTTTGTACGTGATAATCATTGAATTGATTACATACATGGTTTTATTTAGGTTGTAGTGGTGTTATTCCACGATCCCACCATTCTATATAAGGTGTCACAAAATTAGGTCTCTGAATTTTGGTGAGATGACTTGGTTTTTTTTTTTTTTAACTCCGTGTTACTTCGATCTGTCTCCTGTCCAGGGACAATGAAAAGTATGTCTGGCTGTTGCAGTATTATTGGCTTGCAGAAATTAGAACCTCTGTCCTAATTCTTTCTATTTAAACTGGTTTAGTCAGTTGTTATGGCACCAGTTGATCCTGGGGTATTCTGCGTTTGAGTCTGCGTCTTTCGTGGCTATCGTTCATTAGCGCTTTTGCTAGTATGTTTGGATGCTTTTGAATCCTGTCCCTGTATGTTTTTGTGAGGTTGACAATTTCTTGCTTCACAGTAGCAACCTTTAGGTCGTGGTGGAGTAAATCATTGGGAACATACCATGGAGCATTAGTTAAAATGCGGAGAGTTTTATTTTGGAATCTTTGTATGATCTCTATATTTGAGTGAGAGGCTGTTCCCCAGAGTTGGATCCCGTACGTCCATATGGGTTTCAGTATAGTTTTGTACAGTAGAACCTTGTTATCGAGTGCGAGCTGTGATTTGCGACCAATTAACCAGTAAAGTTTCCTTAACTTTAGTCCGAGCTGTTTCCGTTTGGTAAAAATGTGCTTTTGCCATGTGAGCCTTTTGTCGAGATACAAACCCAGGTATGATCTGCTTCTGGGATGACGTTGTTATTAATTTTAACTGGAGGGCACGTGCCTCTCCTTAGGGTGAACGTAACTCTTACGGATTTTTGTTCGTTTGCCTTGATCCTCCATTTTCTCAACCAGAGTGATATGTCGTCGAGTCCTTTTTGTAGAATAGCAGATGCCGTTGCTGGATTTTCATGTGTCGCCAAAATGGCAGTGTCGTCTGCAAATGTTCCAGTGGTTATATTATCATAGGTTGGAAGGTCTGAGGTATATATTAAGTATAACATCGGTCCGAGTACACTGCCCTGTGGGACCCCAGCATTAATCGGGTGTAGACCAGAGCATTCATTTCCACACTTGACAAAGAAATGTCGTTTTGTAACAAAGGACTCAATTATGTTAGATACATTCTCGGGAAATGCGGTCCCTGATTTTATAGACTAGTCCATCGTGCCAGACGCGGTCAAATGCTTGAGAAATATCAAGGAATGCACTTGCGCAGTATTTCTTGTCTTCAAATGACTTGGTAATTACATTTATAAGTCTATGCACCTGGTCTACCGTAGAGTGCTTACAGCGAAAACCAAATTGGTGATCGGGAATTATATTTTTTTCAATGATGGTTGGCATCATTCGGGACAGCAGTAGCGTTTCGTATGTTTTTGATGGTATTAGCAGTAAACTAATTGGTCTGTAGGACTTGGGATCTTCAGGCGATTTATCTGGCTTGGGTATCATCATAATCTGGGCTACCTTCCATTGGGGAGGAAAGAATCTTAGGCGATTTAAGGCATTGAAGAGTGACGTTAGAAAAATGATTCCAGAGTCAGGCAGTTCCTGCAGCAGTCTGTTTGTTATCAGGTCGTACCCTGGTGCTTTTATTGGGTTCGACTTTCTTATAACTCCAAGGACTTCGTGTTTTGTAAATTTCAGTGGTGTATCGTTTCTTGGGTCATCAGCATCTTTCTGCAGAAATTCCCGTACTTCCTCCTTGTGGTTTATTGGTCCTTCGTACTGATGAGTCAAAAAAAAAAAAAAGGTATGAAGACTTTTTCTAGGTGCTCTGAGAATGTTTTAGCTTTTTCAGTATCGCTCCGAGCCCAGCTGTTGTCGGCTTTCCTCAATGGCGGTGAAATTGTTGTCGGGTATTTGAATTTCCTAATAGCTTTCCACAGAGAAATCGGAAGAGGATTTGGCGTCTAATGTCCTTAAGTGAGATTGGAAGCTGTCGATGCGGTCTTTTTCGAGGATATGCTTTAATTCTCTGGTGGCGCTATTTAGGTGAGTTTTTAGCTGTGGGCACCTCGTAATTTGCCATAGTTTACGAAGGCTTCTTTTTTGGGCTATCTTGTCTCGAATATTTTTGGCTATTTAGTAGTTACCCTTATATTTGTTAGGATCTCGAGTAGAGGTCCAGGCAACCGTTTGGACAGTGGTATTAAAATATTCAACCGCCTCAATAATGTCACTTTCAGACTTCAGGCGAATAGGTGTGCTAAGTGCTGAGTTAATAAGGCTTTTGAATTTGTACCAGTCAGTATTATTACTGTGTAGAGTGCACTTTTTTTCTCTTTCCATGACCCTGGTGTTGAGTTCTAGTAGGACTGGAGAGTGATCAGAAGACACGTCGTAGCAGCACCTGCAATTTACGTTACTTCTAGGTATTCCTTTGGTAACACAGAAATCTATGCAGTCAGGAATTCTTCCTTTGTCTGTAGGCCAGTACGTAGGTTGTCCTGCAGAAATTATGCCTAGATTGTTGTCATGGATGCATTTAAAGAGCTCTCGACCTCTCGTTAAGATAAGCCTAGACCCCCAGTAGGTATGCTTGGCGTTGTAGTCTCCCCCAGTCATAAAGCGATTACCCAGTGTTGCGAAGTATTCGCTGAAGTCTTCTTCTTTTAAGTTATGTCTAGGAGGACAGTACAAGGCGGAAACTGTGAAATCTCCAAACCAGTCTTTTACTACCACATTAGTGGCTTGAATATGTTCCTTGCAGTAATTTCCAGAGTGGTAGTGCTTAATGTTGCTTTTGATAAGTATCGCAGAGCCTCCATGCGCCTTGTCACGAGGTGCATGGTATGGTACAGGGTGTAGCCTGGCATTTTAAAGAAGCTCAAACTTCTAAAGTGTGTTTCTGATACGAGCATGATGTCAAGGTCGTAGGTTTTTAAGAAAAATTTTCAACTCATTTGAGTGTTTGGACAAGCCGTTAGCATTCCATATACAAATATTTAATGAAGAAAATGAAAAGGCAGTTTTGACATGAGTTCCGTCAGCATTTTAGTAACTATTAGCATTTGATTTATTACAGCTTGTATGGTCTCATTTAGAGTTGTATGGATGGTGTCAGTTTTGGGAACATTATTTATAATTGGAGTATTATCATTTTCATTTTGGGATTTATTAGTAATTGATGCATATGTCATGTTTTCATTATTATTATTAGCATTGGTTTCTTGAGGATCTTTTAGTTTGCTTGTAATTCTACGTGGGTTCTTGGGTAGATCTGTAGGGTATGCAACCTTTTGAAGTTCCTTATATTTTTTTTATTTATTTTTTTTATTTTACCCGATATTTTTTTTTGTTTCAAATACATATTTTGTCGATACCAAGTCATCTCACCAAATTCAGAGACCTAATTTTGTGACACCTTATATAAACAAATAGAAAAATATATATACCCTATGTCCATCAGGGATAATGTAGATGAAAGAAGGTTTCAAAGGTAAAATATTTTTTTCTAAAAAGAGTAGGGGTTCCTATTTTTTTTTAATGTGTGGAAACATCCACAGGCTTCACCTCACCGTTACCAGTGATGAAGTAAGTGACTAAAACCACACGATATCCTACCCAAGCGTCCCTGGGTACGCCCTCGAAAGGATAACCTCCGGGTAGTGTAAGGGTTCCTAGGATTGAACAAACTAACAAAATTTGGCCTCTCATTTTATATATTAGCATAGATTAACGTGATTTGTAGTAGTTTGTTTAGCTGAATAAAGAAATCTTACAAACTTAAGTTTGTATGATTTATTTATTGTTTTTTTTTTAATAATTAACAAACTGAAAAATGGTACTTATAACAAAAATACAATTAAAAAAGAAAAAAAAAATCATAATTATAAATAAATAAAATAAGAATTTAAAGCTAACTAAAAATAAATGTAAAGAAAACTAAACCTAAAAGATAGAAAAATATTTACATATAAAATATTGATTTGTAAGTAGTATGTAAGTGTATATTTATTTTTGCACTAAAAACTCGAGTTATTGATTTACCTGAAATCAAATTCTAATTAGTAATTTAAACGCAGCCATCATTACCGAGTCAAGTTTTGCTTAAACAATTTTTCACTCCGATATTTACACGTTTCAAACGAATTCTATAAATATACAAAATGAATGTTAATAGGACGACAAAGATAAATAGGTGTTTCGCAAAAATCTCTTCCCGCCGTTTCCTCACAAGTTCGCATCTTCGCCTAATAAGCAACCATTACCGAAATTAAAGCATCAATCTCCCCACCGCGTCGATGTTTTACACGCTCCTGTTAAATATTTGACAAAGAGTAAGTAAGCTGTAGGTGTTCCATTATAACTCGACGGCCTCTGTGGCGTAGCGGTAGTGCATTCGACTGCTACGACAGGAGGCGCGGGTCCGATTCCCGCTCAGTGCAAATATTTGTATGCATGAATATGTCTATTTGCATTGGTCTGGGTGTTTCTATGTATAATATTTATGTATTTACAAAAAAAAGTATATAAGTATGTTTATTTGCATTCTGGACCCCATAACACAAGCTAGTTAAACTATGCTTACTTTGGGTCTAGAAAGCGATGTGTAGAATGTCGTAAAATATTTATTATTTACTAGCTGACCCGGCAGACTTCTTACTGCCTCAATCGATAACAACTTCCATATTTATTCACCTTTTAAACCTTCTCTGGACCTCCACAAATAATTCGAGACCAAAATAAGCCAAATCGGTCCAGCCGTTCTTGAGTTTTAGCGAGACTAACGAACAGCAATTAATTTATTTTTATATATAAAAAAGATTATTATTATTAGCTAAATCCCAACGGAATTCTAGCAGATTACATCAACAGCACCACAGGCATCGCGTTCAAATCATTTACATGTTCTGTTCAACGAGTATCGTTGAGTAGGTACAACGTGCAAAAGAAACCGTTTAACTATACTAAAGTTGAATGGTTTTTTATCGATTATATCGACATTACTTCCATTAAAATATGAAAAAAAAATCAGAAGTGCCTATTGAAAAAGAAACGTTATAAAATTGTAACTTAGGTATTTCTTACTTATCTGTACTTCTGATAGGTATCAGAAGTACAAATGAGTAATAAATAGGTCGAAACGGAATCGAATTTAGATTTGTACTTGGTTAGAAAATTATACCTATTTTGACTTTGATTGTACGGAAGATAGCATTGAAGTAACAATAATATATACACAATATAAATAAAGGTATTTAAGTATTTTAGTAAGTAATATAATTTGATTTACATTTACAGAAACGTGAATATGTGGTTTTGATAACGCATACATTAAGGTTGCGTTAACAAAGTTTAGTGACATTGAATTTTGAGAGAATCGATCACGAATCACGCAATAAAGTTGTAGGCAAAAATCTAAAAGCAATAGTTTAAATATTCAATCTGTGGATTTTTGTAATCTACGTCACAGGTGAAAGTCGGCTGTGGTCGCATCATAAATTACCGTTTAAGGCAATAAACGCTTATTGCGCGGTACGGGACGCAGCTTAGGATTGTGAGCTTTAGAAACAAGCTACAGAGAATTTGGGCCTATGATTAATTGAGTTTTTAAATAATGTCAAATCTGAGTAGGCAGAAATCTTACGTTGATTTACCACTGTTAAACTACAGTTAAATTGACTCATAATCATCATAGCGTTGTTCGAGGTTTTCTCCTGTGTGCTAACTGCTTCTTCTCATTTTGATTTGGATTTTATGGCTTTTATTGGAGCGACTGCCATCTGAACTCTCAAGTCCGAGAGGTAAGCCTGCGCCAGAGCCTCGTCCATCAATCAGTAGGTGTACCACCGGCTTGCAGGTGAGGTAGGCTTGGCTCCGAAGGTCTTAGTAAAGCCCTGTAGTAAAGCCTTCTTAGTAATGCACAGACAAATATTTGTGGCAATTGTTTTTTTTTTATATAGAATACTAGCTGATGCCCAAGGCTACGCCTGCGCGCAGGTTGGTTATCGTTAATCAAAATAAATTAATATCTCCGATTAGATCAAAAACGATTGTGAAAATCTATTTAGTAGTGTTTACGTCCATCGCGTACAAAAAATCCTTATACATAATATTGCCTAAAATTGCCTACTGCAGGCCTAAAAAGTATAGCTGTTCCTCGGTCTGCCCACTCTGGGACACACAGGCGTAAGAGCATTTTCAAAAATCAAATAACTTATATTCTTTAAGCTAAAGAAAATACAAACATTTAATTTAATATCCGCCAATGATACACAACTCTTCAATTTAAATATCTAAAGCGAAAATATTTATTTTGCCATACAACAAATACAAAAGATTTTCAATCATAACATCTGACTCGAGGAAGCGCAGGGAAATTTACAAAACGTCTAGTGGCCATTGTTTACACTTGGCTATCATGACTGACGTTATCACGAGTTTCGTATTCATCTCTTGTCAACCTCTGACGTTCTAACGCTTGTGTGGAATAGATTATGAAATGTAAGTTAAATGAATGCAGATATCGTTGTGTATCGGAAATTAGAAGCGTTGCGGTTCAAGCTGAGTTGGTTATGTTGACATAATATCACTTTTCTTTTGTTGATAGATAATTATTTAACTTTTTAATTACTATCCTGTGAATTCCGTGAGATTAGAATCGTAATCTTACAGTAGAATTTTAGTAGCAAAAAATAGTTAAAATTTTTTTTTTTTTTTCACCTATAATGGCGAAATTAATTTTCTAACTACCTCGGAAAAATAATGGTTGCAACTTTTTTCGTTTTAAATAATTTTTGAAGTTTTTTTTTTGTTCACTTAACCTTGATAATCAGAACATGGCCGTATGTAAAATTTAAGACCAATCTATGAAATAAAATAAGATGTTTGATTCCAATAGCATCTAAAACACTGTGCACAAAGTGTAGCGAGTAGAACAGAAGTCTTACGCTAATATTGTACCTTATTTAATGTTGATATTCATAATGAAAATAGAACATAGAAAAAAAAAATTGTAATTACTGGCTACTAAAAAAACATTGGCCGTGAGTTGTTACTGCTAGATTTTCTTCAAACAAGTTTTACTAGCTATACTTGCCTTGCGAATCTGGCTGTAAATTTAGAAGTATTAATGTTGGCCTTCACAAATTTTTCTTTGTTTCTTAAACGAACCTAGATGTTATGTCTCCCTATCACATAATTATAATATTAAGTAGTCGATATTCTTTAAAACATGTATATCCACGATTACCATTAATAGGTACATATTTGTATTAGCCTATATCAGTTAATGCATGTTCCTATATAAGGTGTCACAAAATTAGGTCTCTGAATTTGATGAGATGACTTGGTATCGACAAAATATGTATTTGAAACAAAAAAAAAATATCGGTTAAAAAAGAAATTTAAAGAAAAAGAATAATAAAAGGATAAAAATGAAAAAAAAAAGCCACCAGCGACAGCGACGAGCACACGTGACGTTGGTCGACATCCGCTTGGAGAATACTGCGAGGAGAAGGACTGCACTCGGATTTTTTTTTGTTCCAAATACATATTTTGTCGATACCAAGTCATCTCACCAAATTCAGAGACCTAATTTTGTGATACCTTATATAAAAATGTCGTAAAACAAGGAAATCAAATTGCATTAGATATTAAATTTGATCAGATATTTTACGATAAATTCGCCCGATTCCATTCATTAACGCTCGTGACAAACCCTTTGGCGTAGTAAAAACATTTACGCTGAACGGGTTCACGATTGACAGATAATTAATCTTTGCCTAGCAAAGAACAAAAACCTCATATTAATTCCATATATTAAACATTGGAAATTAATCGTAGAGAGGGTACTCTTCTGAATGGTGAACGAGACAATCGTTCCAAACCTTTGTTCGAACATGTATTGTTTAAACACAAATAAATCAGTGAGCACACAGTGGGCCCGCGATGGAACACTGATTCCGAACAAAATAATACATAACAAATTCCATCGATATCATTGTTATGCAAATTACAAAATGAGATATTTAACTTTAATACATTCAATATTTTTAAGTGTAGAATACACGGATTTTATGGTTGTAATTTTGCTGTCTACCGCTTGTTAGGTTGAACCTAATTATTTATGAACTGCTAATTATAAGTGATGAATAGTAATATTTTCATGAGGTAGGCTGTTATATAATTAATAATTATTTTGAGGGGGATGAATACATTTTCAAGTTATATTTTGAGTCAGATTTAGATAAAACCTTCTTCCTGGATTATGAAAGTGTCAAAGTCATCTTTCTTTTTTTTTTGGTGGGAGACACTGTTGCTTGAAAACTTTTACAATACACCGACTAATATAAAAAATATACATATCTATTTCTATAAAGTATAAAAGTACACCACAAAAAAAAAAAGAAACAAAATATTACGTATTGGACGTATTTCAGTATTTTTGTGTTTGTAAAAAAACTTTGTTCGTTGCAAAAACACAAAACTGTGCAATGTAATTTGTAGTAGGCTCAAAAACACTCGTCCGGCAATATTCGGTAAAACCGAACTACTGTGCTCTACCACAGCTCTATGATCAAATAATTAACAAGTGTGTACCGTCCAATTATTGTGGCATGCAATGTAATGGAAGCGAAACAATTGCTGACTGAACCAGCAACTAAAGTTTACCAAACAGGCGACGCTACGTATTCCAGCGTGCATATCAGTACAAAAAAAGTACCACGTGAGCGGGTAGTTAAAATTTCACGAGTCAGTCTAACGGTTGGACGCACAGTTTTTCCAAGTACGAATTTCGTTCCATTTTCGAAAGTCATTTTTGAATATTTCAGTTAACTGTTCTGTACGTTGTTCGTTTGTTTCTGTGTTCGGCAGCTCAATAGGTGGAAATGAAAAATGAATGAAATAGGCTGAATTACTTTTCATATACATATTTTAAATTTTAATTCTAAATTTTCTATTAGTTAACTGAGACTTATAGATAAAGATAAACAGGTTATGCAACGGTGAAATGTTTTAAATTTCTGATTATTTTCAATACCGTTTTCCAAAACGTCATAATTTGGTTCTGGATGTCTAAGAACAAAGCAACCGTCATCAGTTCAGTATTTGGTATAAAGGAATGTTATTAGTTCTGTAAAATTTTTGTCTGCCTGTCTATCAGACAGATTGACAGACATGAAAATTCATTAGCTAAAGTAACACCTATGAATAAATGTGTTAATGAATTTCATTTAAGATATATATAAGCCGATACTCGCGAAAATAGAGCTAATAGACGGTAGCAATAGTTCGGTGTGTTTTTACTACCAAATTAATGCAACGGAAGAGTTGCAGTAGTTCAATCAATCGAACTAACCAGCGGACTAATGCTACTAGAGGAGTAGCAATAGTTCTGTGTTTTTTACAACCGAACTGAAGCTAACTGAAGCGTTGCAGAAATTCGATCAACCGATCTATTGCTACTAGAGGGGAACATCAATCAGTCGAAATATGTATGTAACTCAGCACCTCAGCCTATTGAAGTCTGCAATACTAGTTACAGAAACCTCATAATGGCTAAATCTTGCACTACGCATTTTTCAAAATACAGCTATTTAAATTGAGTCTCTTCTACGTCTAATTTCACAGTTTCGTTTCATTGCGTTGACGACAGTCAACTTCAATTTCTCAATTGAGAAATCGGCCATAAGTATATCTATTCATTTAAGTTCACAAACGGAGCAATTCGTGACTATAAAGAATAATTCAAATAATAATGCACTTTCCGTTAAGCGAATAGTTGAGAATGCACTTGAATGATATCGCTGCAGCATTCATTGAGTAAGAAAATTTAATCCACGACTCTGAGTAACTTCAGTTACAACATGAATCTATGAATACTGGTGACCCGTGGGATGATCGAAATTCGAACTTTTTTGAGGTTGTCAGAAAGTTAAACTTCACTGCATTTCTTTTTAATTTGGTTATAAACGTCAGCTGTGAACATTGTACAAATATGTCATAATACGTTTGACATTGGTGGTATAAACTTACGTAAGTAACATGGGTGTGTGTGTTCCAAATGCATGGTAGTGTGTGTAAAGTTTTATTCATTAATTCAATCCATAAATTCAGTTTTTTTATGCATAATTTTACAAAAATATTAGCTTTCTGCACTTCTCCTCCATATAAGCTATAACTATGCCAAATCTAACACTCGGAGGAGTGCAATTTTCGTTAAAAGGGAGGGAAAAGTCGCCCCTTCACGTATTAATATATAAATTCTAAAGTGTCTAGAGGCTTGACTATTTATTTATTTTGGTACATCAACAGTATACATATATAACTACATCTTCTGACATGCATCCGTTTTAAAATTCTTATATGCATACCTATTACAGATGTACACAACACTTGCCATTCAAAAAGAAGCTATTAAAATAATGCAAATATTTGAGTCTACTTAATAAATTTAAATAAATTACATTATCATTCAATTAATTTTAGAAAAGATTAAACTATTTACATATTTACAATAATTCTAATTGAGAAGAATAATAATAAAAAACAATTCATTTTTTTTTGCAAGAATCACATAATTCCATTGATTTTATTAATTGTAATTCCGTGTACTTTTTTTTTATCTCAGAATTATTTTAATTAGGTGAGAAACCTTTAGCGACTCTCAATGCTGAAGAGCCCTCTCGCGGGTTTCAAAACATTTTCAAGAGATTTCTTTTGAACTTGTTGATGGAATCAACGAAGATATCAAGATTGTCCGAGCTCCCACATAGTAAGAGACTATTTAATTAAACTGTAGCAGCTAACGGCATCTAATATACCCAGCGCCATCTAGCTATTATTATTATGAACTATTGCGTAATTGATCCTACGTCGCGTGTTTTTATTCCAGTAATCAGAAATTCATAAAAGAAACTGTGTTTTTGAGCAAAGGTGGCCTATTGCCACCAACGGTGACGTAAAGGTGACGTAAGCGTCGGTAGCTTAGTGGTTAAGGAGTCGACCTTACGATCGAGAGGTCCTGGGTTCGAATCCTGGCCATTACACTACCGACGTGAACCCACTCCTAACACAAGCAATTTAGCTTAGCTGGAGGGGTTAGGGGGAATATTAGTAATTTCGGTTGCTAATATTCTTTAAAAAAAAAAAAAAAACTATCGGCCCCAGTTAATATAGGAACATCTATAGCAGTTGTTACTGGTATTTGGAGCCTTAAAAAAGTTTGATAAATAACTGGTCAGATGGTAAACGTTTCACGGGAAATATCAAAGTTCAGGCGCTTCCTACTTAGACTGCAAGCCATCTGAGTTGGGAAACAGGCTCGAAGGATGACAAGTAAGCAAAATGTGAGTGTTAACACATCTCATTCTACCCCTTTAAGGATATAACATAACATACATAACATAAACTCACGTCTATATCCCCGAAGGGGTAGGCATAGGTGCTAGCACCCACATTTCGCCAGTTTATGTTTAGGTCCCAATGTAATAGGTGGCAAGCCTATTGCCATTAACCGGGCACTTATAAACCTGCGATAAAAACACACATAACTTCGAAAAGCATCGAAAAGTCATTGGTGTGTGCCATGGTAATACCTGGGATCGAACCCGAGACCTCGTCTCAGCAGACCTTTAAGGATATACAAGTATATTAAGTATTAAATGTATGAAATAAATACCACCTTCGGGATTTTTCTTCGTTCATATCTCGAAACGCTAAACCAAGTAAATTAGTTTCATTATCACTCTGTCCCAGGTGCTTCACAAAGTGCTTGTTTTTGGCACCGTCCTCCCAAATCCTCAACTTCACCCCCTTTGTCTTAAACATCTTAATTAACTTCAACTCTTTAAAACTGTTTCAACTTAGTAGCTTGGTAGAAAGCGATAACCATTTTGTTTTTAAAACTCTTTTATTAGCATCGCTTGTTACTAAGAATATGTATGTATAGTAAACGTGAATCTTACTCATTGAAATGTTATGTTTTTTTAATCATTGATAGTGTCATGTTTAACCTCTAACTCATCTGTTGATGTGTCTTCGAGTGTAAAGTTATCTCAAAGTACCCGATGTAATTTAATCTTTGGTGAACCTCGTTAAAATGAAATTAGGGAAATCATCCTCATACATTGCGACCGGAAACAGTGCGTACAGTGAGGTATGAGAGGCACTTCATTCCGCGCACCCTCAGGCTGTGGAATGATCTTCCTGCTGTGGTTTTCCCAAGCGACTACAATATGGGGTTCTTCAAGAAGGGCATTATAAGGTTTTTACAGTGTCGACATCGCGAGTGTGATGTCTCTAGTGTTGCACACGTCCATAAGCCCCTGTAACTGCTTCCCATCAGGTTAGCCGTGTGCTAGGAGGTGGATAGTATAATTAACCGCTGGCTACTAGTATATATCTCGAAAATCTTTTGTATGTTAGAAGAAACATTTCCAATTTTTTAAGGCTTTGTGATATACATAACGTAAATACTAGACATAAAAACAATCTTGTGGTTTGTAATAGTCGACTCCACAAGATTAGTAATTCCTTTCAGGGTAATTGTATACGCTTCTACAACAAGCTTCCTAGTGAAATGAAGAATCTACCTCTTCATAAATTTAAAAGCCAAATTAAAAGTAAACTCTGCCAAAAAGGCTACTATAAAATTCAAGACTATTTAGACGACAATAAAGCTTGGATATGAACTGTTTGCTCTCTCTCTATGCTACTCAAATGGAATATTGTACTTAGGTTAAGTAAATATGTTTGTAAATAGATCAAAAAAAAAAAACAGCCCGCTGAGTTTCTTGCCGGAGTCTTCTCAGGACAGGGCCGCGTTTCGAACCGGTGGTCCATTTGCCAAACATTAGATTATTTATTTTTTTATGACGTTTTGTAAGTGCCGTATTAATGGTCTATGCAGAATAAATGGTTTTTGACTTTGACTTTGAAATGGTGGCATTATACGACTACTAAAAAATGTAGTCGAGTTAATACTGTTCTACATGATATTGTCGGAAGTTTACGCGAATGTCACACATTGAAATAAAACTATTTTTAGCGGATTCTATCGCGATTTATTTGATGTTATTTAATGTTTTACTTTGATTCCGACGTTTCGGTTGCTTTTCAGCAGCCATGGTCACGGGGACCATCGCGATAGAATCCGTTAAAAGTAGTTTTATTTCAATGAGTTAATACTTCCCACGCAGGGCGATCAAGTAGGTGACGTTTTTTAAATTGATTTGAAACATTTAATAAATGGTGAAAAGCAACTGAAACCGGTGAAATTGCTGTAAGAATAGCTTGTGTAAAGAAGTAACATAATTCCCATTTACAATTATTTCTTAAAGAGCTCTTGTCATACATAAAGCAGGTTATAACAGTATGTTATTAGAGATGTGGTAGTTAACCCTGGGGTTATCCTTTCGAGGGCTTACCCGGGGTGCCCGGCAACGGACACTTGGGGAGGACACCGTGCGGTTTTAGTCGAGACACGACATAACCACCCCCGCTGGCCAGCGGGGGGGTATCCGAAGGGATTTCCGCACGTAAAAAAAAAAAAAAAAAAAAAAAAAAAAAAGGGGGGAGGAGTTTTCCCATTCGGGCTACAATTTAAGCAGAGATTGCGAAATTTCTAATAATTTACTGAGAGAGAGATCTATCAGTAAATGCCATTCAAATTGGCAAATCTAAATAAAAATGGATAATCAGATGGAAGGAGGAGGATATTTTTGCGTCTGTGGTGCTCATTTCTTTTATAGATAGTTTGCCAATTTGTGTCTATTGTCTCTCGTTTGCTAAGGAGGTAAGTGAATTTATTATATTTCTAACTCCTCCAATTTGTAATTTCTCGGTGTGTTCGTGGATCGCTACTTATTATCCTGGTGTACAGGAGTTACAGTAGTGGTAATGAGGGTGGAATTTGTTCGATAAAAAAACGGAATGAAATATGTATAAATGAAACAAAAAGTTACAATAATATGTAATAAATAATAGTTAAAAAAACTAAAAACACGCTTTTTATAGAAAACCGAACTAAAAAAATAGAAAATAAGTTTTAATAAATTTAAATTAAGAATAGTGTTAAAAATTTCAATAAATATAAATTAATAATAGTGTAAATAAAAAAAATGTATATTATTTAAAAAAAAGCGTGGGGTGAATGGGTTTATAGATAAGTATAAATATTTTATTGACAGACATGAGTAGAGTGATTATCATTTTGATAATATCTTAAAAAGCACCCCACGCTATTTTTAAAATAAAACACATTTTTTCTTATTTACACTATTATTAATTTATATTTATTGAAATTTTTAACACTATTCTTAATTTTAATTTATTACAACTTATTTTCTAATTTTTTTAGTTCTGTTTTCTATAAAAAGCGTGTTTTTTAGTTTTTTTTAACTATTATTTATTTCCTACATTTTAGTTTTGTTTATTCATAAATAAATTAACACGCTGCTGTTGCCACCTATTTCAGAGTTTATAATGTGACATTATTCGCTACTACGTGATACAAAGTTGATGGGATAGATGGCGCTGTTATCAAATATTTACAGAGCTGTCAGTAAATATTTCACAAATTCATTAGTTTAAAATATTTTGCAAATTGAATAATGGAATAATTTTATCATATTAGTGTATTGTCATCGGTCCTCGATAAATCTACAAAGTTTGAACGAAATCTGGCCGTTTAAAGTGGGTCAAAATCGCGCCTAAAGGAGTCGGTTACAAACAAATATACAAACATACTAACAAACATACAGGTGAAGCTAATAAAAAGTGCATAAAAAGAGAGGTATCTATAAAAGTAATTTCTCATGGCAATCTTCACAACTATTCATATCCATACACGAAGATACTATTCTTTTATTGAAGTTTCAAAGAAACTGGCCTATAACTAGAACAATTTTAAAACTACGAAAACAAACTTTTTAAAAACATTCGCAACTTAAAATAATAAATCAATAAAAAGTAATTAAAGCATAATTTTATTTCATCGTCATTATTAATCTAGAGTGCTCAAAACATGTCCTTGTGCGTCCATGTTTTAATTAAACGACAATAACAGGGTATATTTAAAATTAATTTGGTTGAAAAGCTGGCATTATCGCAAGGAGAGGTGAGAGGTACGAATTTATCAGGGCACACTCCAGTGCTCTCGTGTAAAATTAAATGACATCTAATGTTTGGTACAAGTGAGAGGCAATTCAAAATAATAAATAATAAAATAAATGAATATTTTAGGAAATCCATTATAGCGCTATCTAAATGCAGTGTAATTTCATTATCATCTTAGCGAAAATCCCGGTTGCAGTCAAGGCTTTAATTTCAAAGCTCTGGTCCACTTTCCGTCTTATGTTGTATGTTTTATTTATACTTTGATTTGACTATAGTTTTAATTAATTTTTGACATTATTTTTGTCCTAATATAAGGGGAAAACACTAGCTATGTATGTATTACAGGAATACAGTTTTTCGAAAGCAGCTCGGGAGCCAGGGATTTTCACACATGTTAAATGTATCTTTGTGTCATTAAAGATTATTACGATTATTATTAAAACATAAACCTTTATTTATTAGTCAGTATGTTGAAGCCTTAAACAGAGTTCACAATAAAACTGTCAGTGAAAAATACCGTCTTGCCGTCTGATTCCCAAGCCCTAGAGGAAGGCATGCACCAGAGCCTCATCTGTTGATCGACAGGATTTCTAGATAGCAGGTGGGGTTGACATAGCCCCGAAGACGTTAATAGCCCATACGCTACATAACGTTTGCTACTAAACAGAATCACGACAACCGGTCATGGGTTATCAGGTCTCATCAATGCGGCATAAAGTGAACCTATATAATAATATTGTAAAGAATAAAAAAATCATTTCTTATAACATAACATAACTTCACGCCTGTATAGGGGTAGGTAGAGGTGTATTACACACCCACGATTCGCGAGTTATGTTTCGGTCTCATTGTAATAGGGGTACCGAGCCTATTGTCATCTACCAGGCACATTACTAAGCAGGCGATAAGAGAAGAAGATGTATGTAAATGACAATATAGCCAATTAACGTGATGTGTATGAGTGCTATGGAAATATCAACCGCTGTCACTTATTATTTGAGCCTACCCGCATTCTGGTACAAACAAAATTTAATGCAGCGTTGAAATTCGAAAATGCTTATATAATTAGATGTCATAATTTACTGGTGGCTTTTATCATTTTTACCTGAATTCTGGACTGAAAGGGCTTTTGTTACGAACAATTCACGAGTTTAAAGGTAATCTTTGCTTTTTGCTCTAGTTTGTTAATGTGAACGATTGTCGTGTCGTAATTATGAGGGTTGCAATATTTTAGGGTTTGTTTTGTGATGATTTGTAGACCTCGGGAAAATTAAAAATGTAAATGTTTTTCTGTTTTCAGTAGCGTGCCTAAAATTATACCAACTTATTACGAAAACATTTTGAAGTTATTACAACATAAAATAACATAACTTCACGCCTGTATCCCCGAAGGGGTAGGCAGAGGTGTATTACACACCTACGATTCGCCAGTTATGTTAAAGTCCCAATGTAATAGGGGGCGAGCCTATTGCCATCTACCGGGCACATTATTAAGCGAGCGATAATTATCATTTATTAATGCACACATAACTACGAAAAGTCAGAGGTGTGTGCCCGGGGTGTGGGATCGAACTCGAGACCTCGTCTCGGCAGTCTGTTACGTACGCCACTAGGCTATCGCCGCTTACTTATTACACTTAGCACCGCTTAGTTATTACAACTTGACTTTAAAAGTTTATTTATTACAGTAATTTTATTTAAGGTGAATAAGGTAAGTAGGTGAAGGTCCCTTGGGACCCAGCGCAGTATCGCGCCTGCTGCCACATCTTGCTGCCACTTCAGACGAAGCTGCACAACTTGGTTATATGCCAAATAGAGAAGGTTTTGAAAGAGTGAGAAAATTATTTTAGTTTGGAAATTGAGGTAGGCAAATTTTGAGAGGCTCATCCCACATGAAATACTGATCACGTTTTCGCAACACAGGAACCTCATTCCAAGGATAAAAAATTTGATTGTGTGCTATTATCTCAAGACTCTCGACTAGATTCTAGTTCTCTGCACAATATTTTATCCAGGTCCATTTAATTGTGAGTGAGTGACCGTATTATGATACAATATATATATATATATACATACATACATACATAAAATCACGCCTGTTTCCCACAGGGGTAGGCAGAGATCACGGATCTCCATTTGCCACGATCCTGACACACTCCTCTCGCCTCATTCACTGTCATAACATTCTTCATGCATGCTCGTCGGTTTAGGGTACTCCTGACCTGCCCCTTTTCTAACACTTCCCCGATTTGGTCCAGGTATGTGCGCCTAGGTCTTCCCCTTCCGACGGTACCATCCACACTCGCCTCATACACCTGTTTCGTAAGTCTTCTTTCATTCATTCTCTCCACATGACCGAACCATCTTAACATACCTTTCTCAATTCTCGTCACTACATCTTCTGTCAATCCACATCGCTCTCTTATCACGCTATTTCTCACTCTATCTCTCAAAGTCAATCCACACATACTTCGCAACGCACGCATTTCTACTGACTATGTGAATAAAGTAATATAATACCGTGCACAAGCTAAGCGATCAAAGGCTTGATCAAAAGTGAATGCACCAGAGACTGAATTTATTTCGTCGATCAGTACGGAATGCTTGACAGCGTATGATACTGACCGATGAATCCCACTAGTAAAGGTACCCACTAGTACCCATAGACTAACCATCGTTACGGGGTGATTTGTAAAACTCAATAAAGCAGGTATTCATGCAGTCAGTACCTGGTTGGGCCAGCCTCACCTTAAAGCTGGTACACCTGCTCAGTGACGGACGAGGCTCTGGCGTAGACTTTATAAAGGGCGAGTAGGAGCAAGCAAACCTCGGACTCCAAGATAAAATACATACACACCCTTTCACATACAGGTGTATGTGAGAGGGTGTGTATGTATTTAATCTCGGAGTCCACACACACCCACACACACATATACACACACCCACTCACCCTCATTCGTATCATGCACTCATAAATGCCCCAAAATTTTTACTTTATTTCTTTTTTAGGGTTCCGTAGACAAATGGCTAAAAACGGAACCCTTATAGATTCGTCGTGTCTGTCTGTTTATCCGTCCGTATGTCACAGTCATTTTTTTCTATAAGAACTATGCTGTTGAAACTTGGTAAGTAGATGTATTCTGTGAACCGCATTAAGATTTTCACACAAAAATGGAAAAAGAACAATAAATTTTGGGGGTTCTCCATACTCAGAACTGGTATATATGGATAGGTCTTCAAAATGATATTGAGGATACTAATATCATTTTTTTCCAAACTACTACTAATTTTTTTCTGAATATTTTGTGCGAGAGACACTTCCAAAGTGGTAAAATTTGTCCCCCCCCCCCCTAGAACTTCTAAAATAAGAGAATGATAAAAATAAAAATATATATGATGTACATTACCATGTAAACTTCCACCAAAAATTTTTTTAAGACGTCATACATCGTAAACCTCAATTTACCTTTCATTCAATCAACTCACATAGAAAAATTTTACTTGCTGCTACGGAACCATTCATGGGCAGTCCGACTCGCACTTGGCCAGTTTTTATGTTTAAATTTGTTTGATTTTGAATTCATATATATGTCTTATTGTACCTATTTTACAGTAACTTGTGTTCACTAACATAAAAAACATAAAAAACTTTCTTTAACATAAAAAATATTTTACCTTCCACCGGTCCGTTGGATACTGTCTTCCAAAATACAGGCTACGTCTAGTGTGGTGATAGAATTCAGTAACTTTTGCGCTTTAATAATTGCACCATCTAAGAATGCAACCCCATTTTTGAATATTTCGAAATGATAAAGAATATTATTATTATGAAAACATCGGATGCAGTCGGGAACGTTGTTAAGATGATTATGAGTACTGGTAAAGAATTCGTAAAAGTATTACACAACGATAGGCGTTACACGCGAGCAGTCGTGCTATAGATTTAACCCGAGCCGTAATGTATCGGAAAATTTCGAATATCTCAGACGTGTCAAGATAGTTTAGGTGATCAGAGTATTCCCCCTGTAAGGTACTGGTCACGGATCCAAATCCCGACCTGGATGTTAACTTTTTCCGCGTTAAAAATTACGCGCTAATTAATGATTTGTTAATTCAGTAAAATTCACTCCCTCTTTTGGGGTGTATAAATCGGAAATAACGATCCTAGGCAAAAAAATTATGTGAACAAACTTGCAGTAAATTTAATTATAAGCATTTATTTTCGTGTCAAATTGAAAATAACATAACACTCACGCCTATATCCCTGAAGGGGAGCGAGTTATTAAATAAACAAAAATTGAATCTTAAAATCATGATGGCGGATGAAACATTTAATTGATCGATTACGACGCACAACAAAATTTAGACTGCCAGTGACCCGAATTCTAAAAAAAAAAGCTACTACTTCCGGGTTTGTCCCTTTTTGGGCTATAGCCACTGGGGGGCGTAGTAACATGCCTGCTGCGAATGTTACATTACACCCTATAACGCCGGTCAATGTGCTTTTTTGTTTCCGTGCGTAAACCCTTCGGATACCTCCCCGCCAGCCAGTGGGTGTGGTTATGTCAGACTTGAACCGACTAAAACCGGACGCCATCTCGAGTCTTCAAACGCCGGGGTGAAAGGTGGCCCGGCCCGTATTGCCCTCGCACCTCAGCGTCCGGTCAATGTCCCTAGTGTGAGTTGTTTCACCCATTCCAACTCATTCGCTTGCGAGCGAACGAACTTTCATTTTTACGGTATTGGATTATTTCTGAGTACGAGTATCGCAAGCCATCCTAGCGGTTGTGCGGTTGTGTGTCCCAGCCCAGGGTCTGCTTATTATCATTTATGATTGGCTTATACGAGAACGGCTGCCGACTAACCACCCAACCTCCAGAAGAAAGTCTGCGCTAGAGTCTCGTCCGGTTTTTAGCAAGTGCTCAGAGTATAAGGTGAGGTTGACCCTGAAGGTGTTGAGAGGATTCTGTACACCCTCGCTCACAAGTGAATGGGAGGAAAAACTCACACTCTAAACATCTTTTTTTAGAGTTCAATCACCTCCATTCGGTTTAATTGCACCAGCAGTCTTATAGCAAACATTTCCAACATATTTTGCAGTTTTATAAGTTCAAAGTTCCGCAATTAACCTCTCTAAAGGATGTCCTCAACTTACATCAAGTGCATAATAAGAATATAAGTACTTTAGAATTGTACAAAGACGAAGAGTGGCTCGGCAAGTGTAATTGAGGGCGATAATAGCATGATGGCCTGAATTCGAACATTAGTTAATTTATTTAATGACAATGAATTGTTTAGTACACCAGTCGAGAAGGTTTCTATATGACGGCCTCTGTGGCGTAGCGGTAGTGCATTCGACTGCTACGACAAGGGGCGCGGTTTCGATTCCTGCTCAGTGCAAATATTTGTATGCATGAATATGTCTATTTGCATTGGTCTGTGTGTTTCTATGTATAATATGTATGTATTTACAAACAAAAAGTATTTACAATAAAAAAGCATTCTAGAACCCATAACAAGCTAGTTAATCTTACTTACTTTGGGTCTAGAAAGCGCTGTGTAGAATGTCATAGAATATTTATATTTATTTATTTATACCTGCTATTGCATTTATTAGCGTTCTGAGAGAAAATACTCTCGTACACGGTTCTATTCGAGGGATTTCCGCACGTAAAAAAAAACAAAAAAAAAAAAAAAAAGGGCTATTCGCTCACGGCATGTGTCTTTTACTCGAAACCTATATCTTTTGATCTTAAGTATCGTATATGTTAAATTTTCTTTAATGTTTCTCAAAAACTGCTATCAAAAATATGTTTTTCAAATAACACTAGTAGTTTCAGAGTGTAGCGCATTCAAACAAATAAAGTCTTCAGCTTTATTATTAATATAGATTTCATTGTATTTAAAAAAAATAACAATGCATATTATATCAGCTCGTGTTCATCGATCCAAGCCTATCAATGTGAACTCCAAACATTTTACGGCTTTTTAAATTATTTGCCTTGTATCATTTATCTCTCTTTTGTCCGACAGCATTTCAAAATAACAATGCAATTTAAATAAACTGCTAAATAAACATACAAGCAATGTTTACACAAATATAAAATGCTGCTTTATGAATATTTTCACAAACAGGACGTGTTTTTTTCAGTCCACGGAGGCTTTGTACAGCTACGAACTAATGCACGATAAAAACAAGACAACTGCAGGCTAGTAAGATCCTTTTATTACAATCGAACATTTCAATTTAATTTTAAATGACCAAGTATTGGTTTTTCTGTTTGCTTTGCAAATTGTTTTTGCTTTGAACGTGGTCATAACAAGACGTAGTATGTAAAAGCTTCCAAAACGCGTGACACAATTAATAGTTTTCTTTTTATAAAATAAAAAAAAAGCGGCGATAGCCCAGTGGCGTACGTAACGGACTGCCGAGATGAGGACTCGAGGTCAATCCCCAGTTGCCCCGGGCACACACCTCTGACTTTTCGTAGTTATGTGTGCATTAATAAATGTTAAGTATCGCTCGCTTAATAATGTGCCCGGTAGATGGCCATAGGCTCGCCCCCTATTACATTGGGACCTTAACATAACTGGCGAATCGTGGGTGTGTAAGACACCTTTGCCTACCCCTTCGGAGATACAGGCGTGAAGTTATGTTATGTTATGTTTATAAAATAAAACTTACCAATAGGTCTAGGGATATCCTAATGAAGTATATTTAAAAACATAAAACATTTTACCTATATTCTAATAACTGTGTATTGGATATGAGGACATGCGCAGGGGCCCTCCCACCACTATCTTCAGGGCATAAGTCAATATCACCTCCAAACCGGTTGACGGCTTCCCTCTCGGACGACAGTCGCTCGTAGCACGTTACGATGTCGTGTCTGTTACGTTGTAACAGTTAAGAGTTATTATAAGTTATTTGTAATTGAAGTTAAGAATTTTTTAATTGAATTTAATTGAGCTTGAGAAAAGTTATTTAAGGCAGTTAAAGGTGATAATGGATTGAGTAATAAAATTAAACATGAAACAGTTTTACCTTTCATATATTATAAAAGTGTATATGACAATGAATTATAACAGTGGTCTCAGGGATGCGTACGCACAGGGGGTTCATAGATAATATGCCACAGCCGATAGAGTTGACCACAGCTAACCATAGACAGAGTCGATGAAAGAATACAGATAATATTAGTAGACTATGAATCGATATCAAACTAAAGAATCGACTACATATTCCACCAATATCACTTAATAGAACAATGTGCATTGTTACAATGTTACTCGTCGTAGATCTCCACGATACGACGTCGCATCGTGAAACTAAGCCGCTTCATGGCACGACGTCGCGTCGAAACGTGTTTATGTGTAAGAGCCCTTATAATCACATTGGGTGTTAACCAACAACACTCGTAGTAATTATAGATGGTGAAATAACAAATTTACTTTTTACTCCATTCAACCATCCCCTTTTACTTCATTCCAGTGCTATCCAGAGCTTGTACTTTGGAGCTCGGAGTCCACTTTTCCATTTTTCCCTTTCATTGGGTTAGTTTGCCTTCTACTACTGCCTATATATCTAAAACCATTTTTCTAACTGGGCAGCTGGTATCTAATCCCTGTTATCACAATTTATTAGTTGTATAATTAGCATTAAAGATCTTGATAATTGCGCAGTCCGTATTTTTAGGTTTCTCTGGCGGAGGTTGTGCGGAGGTGCGCCAATCAAACAATATAGATTTATTTAAACGCCAAAATCGTTTAAAGGACTCGCGTTATTGGTTGATCATTTGGTGGTTGATTGGTTAGTGCACTCACTAAAAAAAAAGTACCTAAACAACAACAACTGAAAAGCAGGCGAACTTTTAGTATTCAGGAGATATCCTTCAGGGTCTTACTTTATCATCATTCGTTCAATATCTCATTTCCAGTGTCTTGACAATTACAGAGACAGGAGTTCGCTGTTTAGTATGCAAATTAAACTTGTGGAGCTCATGATGGCCGAATTTGTCTGTCGAAATACTGTTGAAGGTTCTAAGGGACTTAGTATTTAATAGTATGTTAACAACTTATAACTGCCCTATTTAATCGTAACAGGGATGGAGTGTTTCTGTGAGACTTACCTACTGTTTCTTATTTTTTCTTTCTTACTTTTTTTTGTGCGTGACCTAAATAAACATAATTTATTTCTTTCTGTTATAGATTTTATACCACATTTTAATCTTTTGCTTGTTGACTTAAATGAGGATTTGATCTAGAATAGAATAGAAATATACTTTTCTTAAACATGCGCGTAAATATTGTCACTACTTTTGAATAAAGAACACGCGAAGTATCATATTTACGTAGACTGAAAAACCAAAATCACTTCCCGGCGCGTTCTTTGAATTTGGAACGAAGAGCGCGCCTGCAATGTTCTATGAAACGGTGTGCTGTTTGAATTTAGAACTCTTTCATCTATCGTACACATTGCGTTCTACGTTCTCGTGGCTGTATAGCCACAGATGCGTTTACCTTTCGGCAAAAACTGTAAATTAAAATAAAAAATTGGCGGTAAAGCGGCGTTCGTTGTTATTTTGTTAATAAATATTAATTAAATTTATTATGTATGTAAAAGGCCCTTTTTTATTTCCTTGCATTTTTTTTAAGAAAAGCACTATATATGCCACGGCCGAAATGGCAATTGCCTGTCTCGTATCATTGAAGTCCTCGCCTGCGGCTCGGCCGTCAAACTCATACTCGACCTGCAATTGCCTATTTCGCTGCCTTTGCAATAATACACACCTCTGACTTTTCGCAGATATGTGTGTATTAAAAATGTTGATTATCGCTCGCTTAATAATGTGCCTGGTAGATGCTCGCCCCCTATTACATTGGGACCTAAACATAACTGGCAAATGTAATACACCTCTGCCTACCCCTTCGGGGATACAGGCGTGAAGTTATGTGTGTGTTTATGTTATATTGAAAAGACAATGAAAATTTATACAACTATCGACCTTATAGCTAAAAGCAATATCTTACAGGAGTAGTAGGGAAACGCTCCCGAAAACAAAGACGGCGACAGTAATGAACAAAATAATAATTTTGTGCGATTTAGAGAAGAAATCTCCCCGGTTATCCTATTAGTAATCTGTGCTATTACACAGCCCTATCTATAGTGTAAGGGAGATTTTCGGTGCCCAAGTCATCTTCTGATTGATGGCTGAGGCTCTGCTCAAGTATTACATAAGAACTAAAAAGCGTCCGTAGCAGCAAGTAACATAATATAAAAGTTCTTGTAGTTTATGAAATTAAATTAAATTATTTTTTAAATTTTATATTTGAGTTGATTGAATGAAAGGTAAATTGCGGTTTACGATTTATGACGTATTAAAAAAAACTACTTAATAGACCTCGTTCAAACCAATTTATAGGGAGGAGACACCCATTTTACCACTTTGGAAGTGTCTCTCGCGCAAACTATCCAGTTTGGAACAAAATTATATTAGAAACCTCATTATCATTTTCGAAGACTTATCCATATCCACGTGTAGGTTTGAAAATTTAGAATGAAGTATGGGGAAACACCCAAAATTTATTGTTTTTTTATTCTATTTTTGTGTGAAAATCCTAATGTGTTTCACCGAATACATCTACTTACCAAGTTTCAACAGCATTGTTCTTATAGTTTCGGAAAAAAGTGGCTATGACATGACAGACAGACATGACGAATCTATTAGGGTTCCGTATTTTTGCCAGTTGGCTACGGAACACTAAAAAGGTACTAAAATTTGATTTGATTTAACAACATTAATTATAACGTGAGCATAATGTAATTTTACTTTAATTTGATAGTTTAACAAAATACTTGTTTCAACTACAGGTTACAGAGAGCGTTGCCAGGTCATTGATAAAGGTTGCCAGACTAAAAATAAAATTGTCACTTAAAAAGGCTATGTCCTAGTAATTATTATTTTTTGTTTCAAAATAAGCTTCCAAATAGTAAATTGCATACGTTTCCACACCTGATCACAACCCACAAACCATTGTAACATATTTCTAGGAGACACAATAACAAAACTCATTTAAGTACTTGAGACGTGTTGTCACCCTACATATTAGTTTCGCATCGGAAGCCGCTGACGTGTAGGGTGTACACGCTGTCACCGCGAAGACAGATAAGTCTTTGTACACCGTTTTAATTGTGGCAAAATGGAAAATATTCGGGTTGTATGTCTGCGTTCGCGTATTTCGACTTTATGAAATTCGCTATGACGTCATTTGGAATGCTTCTTTTGTATATTATTGTTAAACGGAACGTAGAAACGTATTGTTCATGAGATGAGTTTACTGTATATTCCTATATAGTGGAATGTATTAAACAGTATCTTGATGTTATCATAAAAGAAGCGAGCGGTTGTCATGGGAAATATTATGGTCTAGCTGTTGCGTGCGGCTTTACCCGCGTGGAATTCTGAACCCGTTCCCGTAGAAACCTATTCCAGGGATAAAAAAAAGGCTATAATGTTATTTCAGACTATAACCTACTACTACTAACTGATGGTAGAAATTTGATGACACAAATGACACGATTGCGAAAAACCCTCCATAGTAATCCAATTTCGGTTTGATTGCGTTCAGGGGTCAGCAAGTGCATAGCCGGGCAGGGGGATTGTGGTCGCAGCACTAGTGGAACCGGTGGCTGCCACGCGGTGCTGCGACGACAATCCTCTCCTGATGAGGCCGTCAAGCTGAGTGCCACCATTGTTAACATGGTACGTGTATGTAATGTTGACCCTCTTTCCTGAGACTTTACCTTCAGCTTACCATCAGGCGAGGTGAAGTCAAATTGACGTGTCCTAAATATAAAAAAAGAATAAAAAAATATCCCTGTACCAAATTTCAGTCAGACCCGTTCAGCCGTTTGAGTGTGATTGAGTAACCAACATTTAAACCTACAAACATCTTTTTTCTTTTAACGTGTGGAAACCCCGACAGGCTTCACCCCAACTGTGCCGACGATGGGGATGGGCGTGGCAGAATCGGTCCGACTAAAACCACACGGCTACACCACCTACACCACAACCTACAAACCTACAAACTTTCACATCTATATATACTTACTTATATATATTATATAAGACAAAATCGTCTAAGTACTGACTGCGATGAACTTTGATTTTTTAGATTTGTCTACTATACTGTGCAAAGGCAAAAAAACACTAAAAGTAGTTTTTTCTTTATTTGGAATTTGCCACGGTTTGTCCCCCCCCCCCCCCCGCCGCCCCAGTAGGTCACCCCTGCCTTATGTCGGACTCTAACTGACCAAAACCTCACGCCGTCAATGTCAAGGAGACATTCACGAACTAAATTCAGCTGATAAGGCAACCAACATAACTTGATTCTAAGGCAGAACGAAGTGTGCCGGGTCAGCTAGTATATTAGGTCGTTACATATGAAATTGCCGTTTTTCTTGAAGAAATTGGAGGAAACCCAATTTTCAGTACTAACATTTTTGCATTGTTTTTAGGAATGATAATCCAAATTTTATGAATTTTTTTTCTGTATGAATGAGACAACATTAAGCTAACAAACAGCAACTTTTATTACATTTTTGAAAAGTGACATCTGTTAAGTAATAAGAAATTTAATATCAAAATGGATAGCATTTAGGAAGTACTGTTTTTGAAGATCGAATTAATTTATCTAGCGGCCAATAAAAACAAAATTTAATACAGAGTTGTAAAACCTTGAAATCAACTTTCAAACAACATATAAATAATAGAAATAGCTATTAAATTACAGGAATAATGAACTCATTAATTTGTAAGAAAATTTCGGCAACTTCATAGGCTTTTTAAGGTAGAAAGGTTTCAAAGACCTATGATAATAATAGTAGGATAGTAGGATTTAGGAGAAAATGTACAAAGTCAGTATTAAATCTACCATCTTGTATGGATCGTCATATTTGCACCTTAACCCAAAGACATTTCTAGAACGCGCGTCTATTCTGTTTATCCGGCGTCTATGTAAAGCCTGCGCAAGGGCCTCTTCTATTATTTATCAAGTGCACCAACTAACAGGTGTGGTTGGGTTGAGTCTCAAGTGTCCGAAGGGCCTTGCGCACCCTACGCTAGGTTTTATTTTCGAGGGCGTACCCGGGGTGCCTGGCAATGGGCGCTTGGGAAGGACACCGTGTGGATTTAGTCGGTTCGTTTCCGACATACCCACCTCATCGCTGGCACCGGTGGGGTGAAGCCAGTGGGGGTTCCACAGGTAAAAAAAATATGTAAAAAATATACTTTACATTACATTCTAGTTCCATTCTCAAAGCTTCACACACTATATCTTCTCTCTAGTACAATATTCATCCTTCTAGATTAAGTTGGTTGTGGATAAATCTAGGTAAAAATACTAGTGCAAATACGTATCTCGTGTTCCTGTAAAGCGTAACGTATGTATATTGCTAGCGGGAGGTTAGTTTCCTCATACATTATCCGAAGGTTTGTCTTAAGCCACACTCATAAAGCCAAATTAGGCGCGTCTTTGGGACATACTGCTGTTTGGACCATCAAGCATGGTAGTAGAAATTTGATCACACAAATTTGTCACAAATTTCGGCCGGGTAGGTACCACCGTGCACGATTGCGAAAAACCCTCCATAGTAATCCAATTTCGGTTTGATTGCGTTCAGGGGTCAGCAAGTGCATAGCCGGGCAGGGGGATTGTGGTCGCAGCACTAGTGGGACCGGTGGGTGTCACGCGGTGCTGCGACGACAATCCTCTTCTGATGAGGCCGTCAAGCTGAGTGCCACCATTGTTAACATGATACGTGTATGTAATGGTGACCCTCTTTCCTGAGACTTTACCTTCAGCTTACCATCAGGCGAGGTGAAGTCAAATTGACGTGTCCTAAATATTAAAAAAAAAAGTTTTTACAGTATGTTACTAAATTTCTTACAGGTTATTATAGGGAATTTTTTATATGGGTCTCCCAGACCCAACCCTACTATCGTTGTAATAGATTTTGCTGTGCTGACGCTGGGTTAAGCCAAGTCTCCTACCTCACAATACACTACAGTTAGTTCAGTATAACAGAAGTCATTTGTAATGAGAACCCTTGCACGGCGATCACGTAACAAAGAAATAAGCCCCATCAACATTAAAACTTGAGTATAACACAAATACGTCGACGTGTCCTAAATATAAAAAAAAAGTAATAATATTTGGGATACGTTTCTTTAGAAACCATAATATCTTTGGCTTTCATTGGTTCATAGATGGTTGTTGATATTTTAGTTTAATGATTATCATCAACGAACTACGGTGACAGTAGGAATGAGGAAGTAATTCACGTAGTCAATAGGGAAGCCTGCGTACAATAACGTGGAATCAAATCTCATACACGGTATAATTATTTCTGTGTCTCATCAATTCTGGGTAGACTACCCAATTGCGAGATAGAAATGATGAATAGGAATAATTATAATGTTGTACATTTCTTATACTAAATAAAAGTTTCAGCTATTTAAATTATACACGAGGAATATATTGCAAAAAATAAAACAAAATTTAACCAAAGTATTGGTTTCTGTCACAACGTATACAGAATAGATACTATATAGTCACAATTCACCAGCTATATTTCGGTCCAAAAGTAGGCTAGTCCCTGTCTATTTTCGCATATAGGATACGTTTTAACCTCCATGCTGCAACTGAAAAAAAAAATGTGGCGACATCGCATATACCCAGCGCTATCTAGTAAAATCAAGCTGCGCTTCTTTAATACTACTAAACAACTATCGATCTTGCATCGCTTAAGTGAAGTTAGCTAGATAGCACATTTATAAAATCCCAACGTCAATCGTTAGGCCTAGGCTGGCCAGGCGTGATCACTCTGGTCGGAGGATCCTTACTCTGTCGAAGGAAAATCACACCCCGTTCCTCCGCAATATAATAGGAAATCTCAATAACAGTTATATGTCCGAGCAGAGGCCTAGCCACGACACTTATATATATATATATATATATATATATATATATATATATTTGCATTGGTCTGGGTGTTTCTATGTATAATGTGTATTTATTTACAAACAAAAGTATCTAAGTATGTTCATCCGCATTCTAGAACCCATATGACAAGCTCTGCTTAGTTTGGATCTAGATGGCGCTGTGTAATATGTCCTAGAATATTTATTTATTATTATTTATTTATTTAATTCAGTTGTAACCATAACAGGCGAGAAGTGAAACAATGGAATGGGTAGTGCATAGCTCCATCTCTCTCCCTCAGCTGAAAGGAATTGCTATAGGTAAAAGCGTCGTGGTTAGACACCAGGGAACTCAACATAAACGTCTAAAACATACTAATAAATAAATATAGCCAAAATATGTTTCGCCAAACTTTATCCCCATGTGTCACGACCTCAAGACTTCCCTGAAACGTTTTACCACACCTTTGCATTTTTCCGCATCCATCCCCATTTAATATTCACCCTTATTCCATCGTAATAAAGACTATCCTCTCATTTTCGTAAATACGCAGTTATATTTGTGTAATGTACCTGTATACGTGTTATACTCAAGTTTTAATGTTGTTGGGGCTTATTTCTTTGTTACGTGATCGCCGTGCAAGGGTTCTCATTACAAATTACTTCTGTTATACTGAACTAACTGTAGTGTATTGTGAGGTAGGAGACTTGGCTTAACCCAGCGTCAGCACAGCGAAATCTGTTATAACGATAGTAAGGTTGGGTCTGGGAGACCCGTATAAAAATTCGCTATAATTCCTTTTTTTTTTTTCTCCAGTTTCGAGATGGGCCCCTCGGGTTTGGAAACCACGGTGTCCTGCCACCCCCAGGCCTGCGCTCATGGAGGACGGAGGTCGTTAAGCGACCTCCGGCGCCTGAGTCGCCTGCGACGCGCGGCGAGCAAATTGCGGGCTCGGCGGGCCGGGAGAGTTCTGAACCTCTCCCGGGCGCGCTCCACCATCTCCTTCGCGAGCATTACATGCTCGCAGAAGGAGGTGTCGGCGGCCCACGCACTCGCGCTTCGCACCATTGCCGCAATCATGCTGCCGAGCGAGAGGACTCCCACCCCGATGGCTGCCACGAGGTCACGCCTCGGCGCCTCCCACGCCGGGCAGTCCGCCAGCGTGTGCAGCTCTGAGTCCTCGCTAGCGTCACAGTGATGACACTCAGGCGTTGGCTCCTTCCTAATCTGATGCAGGTCGTCCCCAAAGCACCCGTTCCCGGAGACCACCTGCGTCAGTCGTTACGAGAGGCTTCCGTGTCGCCTCTCTAGCCAATCCTCCATGATGGGCCTTTCGCTATAATATCTGTAAGAAATTTAGTAACATATTGTAGTAAATAAATAAATCGACTATTGTTTAAACTACTATAAATAAATTAAAACAACTTAATCCAAAACTGTAATTTTTAATTACATTAGAAATAGTAGCCGTAGTCGAGTTAGTACCAATATCCTGCTGTAATTCAGTGATGTTGAAGAATGTGGATGTGGTTGTATATCGAATGTGTCAATATAGTTCAACCAAGGGCTCGTTGTCGCATTCAACTAGGAGGGTTAAAAAGGAGGACTACTGAGAAGTATAGCAAAGTTGCACAAGTAGTAGATAGGCTTATTTTAAAATGGTATGGGTCAGATAGACCCAACTATGCGATCGCCGGGTTAATAAGGAATAAGGAACTTCTTCAGAGCAGTGCGGAATGCATGATTCTGTTGTTTGTAATTACGATGAAGGTGGTTACAGGAACCGAGAAATAGATGTACTTTTAGTTACAGTTTGATGTGATGGTATGACCCGAAGGCACGAGACACTTCGTTCAGCCTAAACTTTACCGAAACAAATCCGAAGTACTTACGTACTACGTACCTTAGACGTTATCATTACGTCTTTCGTTCGTATTTCGTCTGGCCCGAAGTTTCGGATGTATATTATGGTGTAGCCTCTTTGAACATTCATTTCTATAACATTATTACGATATGTACTTTTTTATTAATATTTAGGACACGTCAAATTGGTACAAACACACCTCGCCTGATGGTAAGCTGAAGGTAAAGTCTCAGGAAAGAGGGTCACCATTACATACACGTACCATGTTAACAATGGTGTCACTCAGCTTGACGGCCTCATCAGAAGAGGATTGTCGTCGCAGCACCGCGTGACACCCACTGGTCCCACTAGTGCTGCGACCACAAGCCCCTGCCCGGCTATGCACTTGCTGACCCCTGAACGCAATCAACGCGAAATTAGATTACTATGAAGGGTTTTTCGCAATCGTGCACGGTGGTACCTACCCGGCCGAATTTTGTGACAAATTTGTGTCATCAAATTTCTACCACCAGTACATAGTAAAAAGTTCTATTCTATTCTTGCTATATATTCTATTTTCTCCTGTGCATACAATCCCTATATCTCTGATACCCCTACAATTCAGGAGACTTCCTTCAACCCCGTACGGTTCACGATAATACTGGAACATTCGTGAACATACAAAGAAAGAAAGAAAAAATTGAATAACATTCGGATACACGTACATGGCACAAAATAACGTAGATAATAAAATAAGAAAAAAATAATACTAAACATAAAAAAACCGAATTAATTTCAAACAGTGATAACTCAAATAATTTTTTGTAGGTGGTAGAGTCAAGCAACAGTCATTTTGGCCGTTGCATGAATGGGCAGACTAGACCGGGGAAGCACCACCCTCTCATAGAATATCGACACCAAGTAACAGTATTTGAACTGTTGCGTTCCGTTTGGTGAGTGAGAGTGCCGGACCCCAAACACCTTTCCCATCCCCTCCCAAACTCCTTTCCCACCCCCTCCCAAACTCCTTTCCCATCCCCTTTCCTTTACAGGGTCGGCAGCGCGAGTGTGACGCCACTGGTGTTGCACACGTCCATAGGCCGCGGTGACCGCTTCCCATCAGGTGGTCGGTGTGCTTGTCTGCCACCTTAGTGGTATAAAAAATAATAATAATAGCAAAAATACTAACTGTAGATATAAACATGGCAAATGAAGAACGGTACGAGGGCACCCAACTCTTGGTTAATCAGATTGTGTGTTCACAGCCATGGAACGGCAAAGTTTCTGCTCACACCATGCAGATCAGGACGTTACTTACCGAGGTCAGCGCAGAGACATCATTCGGATAGCCGTCAAAACCAAGGGCCGAAGTCCAGATACCAGTCAAACTACCACGATTACTCACAGTATTGGTACCATAAAACACATAACAATTTGACGGCCTCTGTGGCGTAGCCGTAGTGCATTCGGCTGCTACGACAGGGGTCGCGGATTCGATTCCCGCTCAGTGCAAATATTTGTATGCATGAATATGTCTATTTGCAGTGGTCTGGGTGTTTCTATGTATAATTTGTATGTATTTACAAAAAAATAAATATATAAGTATGTTTATCCGGAACCCATAACACAAGCTGGTTAACTATGTTTATTTTGGGTCTACACAGCGCTGTGTCGGAATGTCGTAGAATATTTATTTATTTATTAATAAGACCTTTGGTGTACAATAAAGAATCGCTTGTTCTCACTATTTCGATTCATTAGTTCGATCGTCGAACTAGTGAAAATGAAAAGTCTCAGTAGTTCGACGGTCGAACTAATGAGAAAAAAAAATCTCACTAGTTCGACGATCGAACTAATGAATAGAACTATTGAGAACAAGCCTAAAGAGCCTATCTATCTAAAAGTTATTTGGCTGATACCGCCGATGGTTTGGTAGTAAAGAAAGGCGCTACATAATATATTTATATTACATTAATTTAAGTACCTACTAATTATTATCTAACCTAATATTACAGTATGAAAATAAACACATAACAAATGCCTTATACCAGTTACGTGATATTCATATTTATATAACAAAAACACAATGCATGCAAAACAGTCGTTACGACAAAATTAATTCACAGCCGAGATTAAAAACCATATCTTTGTTTATGGAAGGGAAAATATCATCAAAAAATCGTATTTATTGGGTAGGATTTTGTGGATTCGTGCATATTGTATTGCTCAGGATTCTGCTACCGAAATCTACAGTCATGAAACGTTCATTAAGCCGAATTAAAGGGTTAAGCGAAGTACACAATCACTCCTTTTTTATGTATATTTTTCGAGCTTTTAGAGCTTGGCGAAATGAGTGCGGAAAATTTTGATGCTAAGAATCAAATCAAAAAGCAATACCTGGTGCTTTTTCCTTCAAAAAAGATCGAAATTATGTACCTTTGTTACAAAATACAATTTTAAATTTTCACATTGAGCGACGTATGTCAACCAATATAATCCGGTGTAATACATAATCTTGGTAGCAGTTTCTATTATGTAAAGGGTTCAAGTCCCCTCCTAGATGTTCTCTTTTTCCGATCTAAATCTACAGGAAAAGTAAGCATACTTATTGCTGAAAAATTTAATTGAATTTATGTGGCGGAGTTATCAAAGACAATTTTTAAAAATGATTGTAAAGTCATTCATTGTTTCAGTAGTTCGCAAGAATTATGGTAGATGGCTTTAGTGTCGCCTTGAGACATATATAATATATCGAAGAATTTCGAATATCGACGTGTCTGGGTGGTTCAGTTATCAGAGCCTTCCCCCTCTAAGGGACCGGTCGCGGGTTTATCGACGTGTCTGGGTGGTTCAGTTATCAGAGCCTTCCCCCTCTAAGGGACCGGTCGCGGGTTCAGGTCCCGTCCTAAATGTTCTCTTTTTCCGATCTAAATCTTTATGTAAAGGGTTTGTAATTACTCTTCACGGCGTCCAAACTCTGTACTGCTACTATAAAAAAATATTAAACTAACAATAACATTACCCGATCCGGGAATCGAAGTCTGGACCTCATGATCGCATGCACCATGAGTACTATGACTTAAAGTTACATTCTCAGTTAATTCATACAAATGCTACCTTTCTATAAAGGTATAAGAAATAAATAAACCGATTCCGCAATCAAAAACCGCACGGAAAAATACATGATTCATGTGTACAAAGCTTAATCCAAATTAAAGGCAAGGGCCGCCCTTTCCGATTCCGGAGGCGCAGGGCGGAACTCATCTACCTAAAATTGCTCTCAATTTATTAGGATTCCCAGAATAATTCCATCCCGCTCGTGGACAAATTCTAAATGCGTTTCTGTTTGGTCAGACAAGAATATTCTGATGCGGTTTTCAAGGGGTGTTTAATTAGGGGTTGTATTGTCTTCTACTACTGAGGACGGAGGTCGTTAAGCGGAAACATATGTACCTAAAAAGGTGATTGACAAAAAATAAGGTAAGTGACAAAATTTGATGCAAAGTTTCAACATATTTGTCAATGTAGACCAAATATATTGGTGAGCTTTTTTATCAGCACGAAACATATAATACATAAATATAATGTTTAGTTTTAATCGTTAAATATTTATATTCTGATGTTGGTACCGCGTATTGAAATATCGGTGTTTGTATATTGCTTTTTCTTTACTTACCCGCGCATTGTTGTACGTGAACTATGACGCAGTACATCGCGAGTTGTGCGCCGAGTTGAGCGCGACGTCGCTTTGTGGTCCGAGCTCGTTGGCTCGTTTCTAGACCATGTGCTCGTAAGGTTTTAGTAGGGTCCGAACTGGTCAGCTCATTGATGGACCCTGTGCCCGCGCCTTTTTTGGGTGGCCTTGCCACGCGCTTTGAGGGGACATTGTTGTGACCTTGTTTGTTGAATGTTGATTAATTCGTGAACATTAATTATCGAGATAGTTATCTCTTTGTTAAATAAAGTGTATACGCCCATCGCGTTCGTTGGACTTGGAACATTGCTGCGGTGGAACCCACCTTCTATGAGAAGTAAATATAACATTTTATTTTATTGCATAATTAGTTTATTGTACATTCAATTACACGTACATTCATGTCACATATAGTTAGATACACTAAATAAACTTTGCTACTTTCCCGGCTGAATCCCGGTCAATTGAAGGTCAGTGACCCATTTCTTACTATATTTTATGTATTGTTGATAATAAAATAACGGATTGGTTTAATTTTTGGTTTGCAATTTGAAACTTAACCCGCGGTTAGAGTGTCGCCATTTTGAGTGTTAATTTATCGGTATTATTTTGTCTTTTGGTGCAATTGAATTTGACTATTTTCACCGTAAAATTTGAAATTGTTATTGTAATTAAAATATTTCCTGGTCGAATTCGATCGGGTGTCAATTGCGGCTTAATTTGATTATTGAAACAAGAACCTACGTGCCAAAAATCTGTTTAACTTTGAATTGTTGTTTATTCATGTGTTTAATTGGACTTTATTTTAGTTAGATATAAAGTTTTGGTTTTATTTGCGTTTCCACTGTCGGCTTTAGATCGCGCTTCGGAACGAAGTAGTGATTGCGTGAAAGTTTGTGGTGGGGCTACGGCTTGAATACTACCTTTTTTTTTTTTTTTTTTATCGTGCGGAAATCCCTTCGGATACCCCCCCGCCAGCCAGCGGGGGCGGTTATGTCGGGCTTGTACCGACTAAAACCGCATGCCGTCTCGGGTCTTCAGACGCCGGGGTGTAAGGTTACCCATAGAGCATATCCCTCGCACCCCGGCTGACCCTGGGCCATCTCACCACTAACAGCATCGCTCATCCTGTCTCCTCTGAAAGCAGAGGAGTACGGAGAGCGATGTGTTCCCGCCACGTTGGGTATTGGCCGACGATCAATGCCAACCCTATGAAGGGGAAGCCATTGACCGCCGCCCAGGGTGTACCGGCCGCTCCGATTCTGTTCCCCCCGGACTGCAGCGGGATCGGAATCGGAGCGACACTCGAGGAGGTTACCCAACACACACCCCGGCTTGAATACTACCTGCTCTTGGTCTCACTCCTCACCCTTGTCTCCGGGTTCAAGAGACTGGTTTAGCAGAGCTGTTAATTGTTTTGTTTTATTACTGCGCTCGCTCGGTTCACGCACTGAACATATATCCTGTAAATATTATATAATATGTGCAAGTTAATGAGGAGGATTGGATGGATGGGTGGATGTTTGCGGAATTTGATTGCGGAATGGATGAAATCGGTCACAGATATTAGACTTTAGTCGGAAATAGTACATAGTCTCCTTTTTCTCCCTCAAATACGTTCCTGTGGGCCTGCGGCCTGATCAGAACGGGATCAGTTTTTCACACGGTTTACAAAACGTTTTTTTTTATAGGAGCATATAAGGTGTAAAAATTAACATCAATAGATTAACCACTCGGGTTTTTACTGGAATTGCAAAGATTTACAAAAATAAGCTTTTCATTACAATAATGTATCCATAACCACCACATTCAAGAAGCTGGGATTACCATTTACGTTTTATTAAAGATATTAATAAGTAATAAATAAATATTCTAGGACGTCACAGTGCTATCTAGACCCAAACTAAGCAGAGGTTGTCATATTTGGGTTCTAGAATGCGGATAAAAATACTTAGATTACTTTTGCAAATAAATACATATTATACATAGAAACACTTAGACCGGGGGGTCTAAGCGGGGGCTCAATGCATATACATATTTGCATTGAGCGGGAATCGAACAGGCGACCTCGTGACTTAGCAGTCATTTGCTCTACCACAGAGGTATAAACACTGCTAGCGTACCTTTTTATTTTTATTTTCGTGCGGAAATCCCTTCGGATACCCCCCCACCGGCCAGCGGGGGCGGTTAAGTCGGGCTTGAACCGACTAAAACCGCACGCTGTCTCGGGTCTACAGACGCCGGGGTGTAAGGTTGCCCATAGAGCATATCCCTCGCACCCCGACTGACCCTGGGCCATCTCCGGTTTCGAGATGGCCCCCTCGGGTACACTGCTAGCGTACCTACATACTAATGAAAATAATAAACGATGTAACTTAACTTGTGCAATTATACCTATAAAATACCTTTAAATTTTAAACATTACGAGAAGTTACACAAAAAATAGTAGGTCGTTTTCAGACTGTAACAAACAAGTTGAATTCCTGAGACGAGCTCAGCCGAATACAAGGCATTGTCGATTTTGCGATTATTTTTTTTGCGTTTTTTTTTATCTTGCAATGGTTCACCCCAGCACGAATCTATTACCGAAAACAGCAACTCGATAGCTCATCTCCTTCATACCCAAAACCGTGACAGAAAATTGGCAACGACGACGACGTCGACGACGACGACGACGTCGACGACAACTCGATAGCAATAGGGCTTTTCTAAAGAAAATCCCTAAAAAGCCTCATTCACGCGATTGGTATTAAATTAAGTAATTTCTTCATATACACAAGACAAAAAAAAAGAAAAACGAAAATCGGACTAGCCATTGAGGAATTATCACCGTTAGAAAAAGTCCTGGTGAAATTGCTTCGCTCAATTTTTGCAACAGCAGAATGAATTGCAGACCTAGTTTATTGACGCCAAAGAAAAAGTTCTGGAAGCGTTTTCATATTTTCACGAGTTAGGTGTGAATAATGTTACGCTCATACATTTAGGGCGAAGTTGACCCAATTTTCTTTTAAACACTCCGTTTTAAGAGAAAAATCCGTTCCTGTAATACATTTTACTCGTTTTATTAATAACCTGGGTGTGTAAGAGCCCTATTAAGATTTTTTGCAAGCCGGTAGACCTGCTAATTGACGAAGGAGGCTCTGACGGAGGTTTTTTTTTTAAAGAATATTAGTAACCAAAATTACCAATATTCCCCCTAACCCCTCCAGCTAAGCTGAATTGCTTGTGTTAGGAGTGGGTTCACGTTGGTAGTGTAATGGCCAGGATTCGAACCCGGGACCTCTCGATCGTAGGGTCGACTCCTAAACCACTAAGCTACCGACGCTTTCCTTTCGATGTTGGGAGGTCAGACGGTAGTCGCTCCGGCAAAAGTCAAGATAATCACGAGAAAGAGTAGGCGAGCGGACCCTGAGTTCAAAAGTAGTGTCTTTGTACGTAACCGGGACTCTGCTATCGACTGCTACGACAGTTCGATTCCCGCTCAGTGCAAATATTTGTATGCATGAATATCTCTTTATGCAGCCTGGGTGTTTCTATGTATAATATGTAGGTATTTACAAAAAAGTGTACCTATAAGTATGTTTATCCGCATTCTGAAACCCATAACACAAGCTAGTTAAACTATGCTTACTTTGGGTCTAGAAAGCGCTGTGTAAAATGTCGTAGAATTTAATAGTTTAGTGACACGGTTATACAGCAATACACGTGACTTGACAGTAGATAGCTGGTATGATAACCTCGTCCGGACAGGTGAGAACTACTAGCTTAAAGAACGCAACTACTGCAACAATGTACTCGCATCTTTTATCAGACGTCTGTCTTGACATGATTCAAGTAATATTCTCGAAGCAAGCATCGGTAGCTAAATAGTTAAGAAGTCGGTGCTACGATCCGAGTCCCGGGTTCGAATCCTGACCCTTAAACTCCCAACGTGAACTCACTCCTCACATAAGCCATTTAGCTTCGCTGGAGCCGTTAGAGGGAATTCAAGATATTTCGGTTACTCTCTTAAAAAACTGGCTCTGTAAAAAAATTGTCACAGAATAAATCGCGGTTAATGGCGCTCTCAAAAATACTTTGCACTGAAATGGTTCGCGCTGAAAGGGTAGTGCAGAAAATAAGAAAAATAACTATTTGGACCACCGTTGTTTCTGCTACCGAAACAAAAGAAAAACCATACGCAGAAGCAGAGAGTGCACCTGGCGAGGGCTCGAGCACACGTGTTAATATCATTTTGCAAAAGTTACACGATGTTGATTTACGAGTCATATGCAAGTTGTTGCTTTCGGTGCATTGGGGGAAGACGAGTGGTGAGGTGGTGAGTGGTATTTTACAACAGCGTTTAAATTGAGGGTATCCGAAGGGATTTCCGCATATAAAAAAAAAGGTAACTAACCATAATATTTAATTTAATGTCCCTGTTGGCGATTGCCCAGTGGTGTACGTAACGGACTGCCGAGACGAGGTCTCGACTTCGATCCCCAGTCGCCCCAGACACATACCTTTTTTTTTTTTTTTTTTCGTGCGGAAATCCCCTCGGATACCCCCCCGCCGGCCAGCGGGGGCGGTTATGTCGGGCTCGAACCGACTAAAACCGCACGCCGTCTTGGGTCTGCAGACGCCGGGGTGTAAGGTTGCCCATAGAGCATATCCCTCGCACCCCGACTGACCCTGGGCCATCTCCGGTTTCGAGATGGCCCCCTCGGGTTTGGGAACCACGGTGTCCCCGTCTTGCCCCGGTTTGGGGGAGGGGCGCTAGTCGCCCCACCGTCCCGGCCTTCCCAGACACATACCTCTAACGTTTCGTAGTTATGTGTATATTAAAAATGTTACCAGCCTCGGTAGCCTAGTGGTATGAGTAATGGACTGCTGAGACGAGGTCTCGGGTTCGATCCCAGGTTTTACCATGGCACACACCAATGACTTTCCGATGCTTTTCAAAGTTATGTGTGTATTTATCGCAGGTTCATAAGTGCCCGGTTAATGGCAATAGGCTCGCCACCTATTACATTGGGACCTAAACATAAACTGGCGAAATGTGGGTACTAGCACCTCTGCCTACCCCTTCGGGGATATAGGCGTGAGTTTATGTTATGTTATGTTATGTTAAAAATCTTATTATCGCTCAGTAATGTGCCCGGTAGATGGCAATAGGCTCGCCTCCTATTACATTGGGACCTAAACATACCAAACTGGCGAATCGTGGGTGTGTGTTACACCTCTGCCTACCCCTTCGGGAATACAGGCGTGAAGTTATGAAATGTCCCTGTTGGGGACAATTGGCACATTTTTTCAATAAAGTCTCAGTTTCCCCCAGTGGGGCAACGTCGGTGGGGGATAGTGGGAATAACTCATGCCAGCTACTAACCGAATCATATCTGACAGTAACTCGAATGATAAGGACCCGTACAAGTAACGGCAAAGACGTATCGTACTATTTTAAAATCTATACTATTATAAAATTGTAAATTTGATGCCTGTACATTGGAAACCTTAAAAAAAAAAATCTGATTGTTCTCGATGGACGCAAAAGCTACTGAACGGATTTTGATGCAGTTTTTTTCAATAAGAAAGGTCTTGGTTTGACTTAAATCTGCCGTATGTTTGATTGCAATTGGTTAAGAAGAACTAGAGATATGATCAAAAAACGATAACCGACCTTCGCACGGGCGCAGCCGCGGGCATCAGCTAGTCTATAAATAAAAACATTATAATATAATAAAGTCCTAGCGTTAGTCTCGGCATCATTCAAAGCTTGCATTTGAAAGTCCGAGGTCCGCCCTCCAAATCTTCTCTTGATTTGTCTTTTCTTGGTATTTACTGAAGCGAGCGCCATCTGATTCCCAACAACGAAAAGAAAGGCTGCGCCAGAGCCTCGTCCATCAATCAATTTCAATTTATTTCAATTCAAAAACATAATATATATAATAACCTTTTGTTGCGGAAATCCCTTCGTATACCCCCCCCCCCCCCCCGACGGTCAGCGGGGGTGGTTATGTCAGGCCGCCGCCTCGGGTCTTAAGACGCCGGGGTGTATGGTTGCCCATTACATTGAGCATATCCTTCGCACCCCGACTGACCCTGGGTCATCTCCGGTTTCGAGATGGCCCCCTCGGAAAAACATAATATCTACTCAATATATATCTATCTTATTACCGAACGTGCAAGAGTGAACATTATGAAATGGATACTTCTGAAAGATAGGGTTAATGACGGTGTCTTTGCTAGTATAAGCTGAGTGGTAGACACCGGCGCCTTCCTCCCCAAGCAGAACTATAAATTGTGAACACCAACAGGTATGTAACATTTACAGTATTAGGATCGAAATAATTTAACAATAAAAAATTAATTAAAAATATTATAAAACTAAAAATTTACCAATTTACCACAATATGAATATTTTTATTTTATTTTAATGTAATTCATCACATTATCTGTATCAAATAAATTAATATTTAATGAATACGCATGCAATAAAAAATATAACAACATAACATAACTTCACGCCTGTATCCCCGAAGGGTTAGGCAGACATACACCCACGATTCGCCAGATATGTTTAGGTCCCAATGTAATAGGGGGCGAGCCTATTGCCATCTAACGGGCACATTACTAAGCGATCTATAATCAACATTTTTAATACACACATAACTACGAAAACTCAGAGGTGTGTACCCGGGGTGACTGGGGATCGAACTCGAGACCTCGTTTCGGCAGTCCGTTACGTACACCACTATCGCCCAAAAAATAAATAAATATACGTATGTGTATGAGTGTGTGTGTGTGAGAAAGAGTGTGTGTGTGTGTGTGAGAGAGAGAGAGAGATTGTGTGTGTGTGTGTGTGATTAGGGTGGGTGTGTATGTGTATGCATATATATATGCACCGGTTACATGGTAGTTCTCGCGAATAAACTTACTGTCTCTTCGTAGGATTTGCACTGTAGATATTGGACTATCACACATGTTTGCACTTTGACATTGGTAGGGAATATATAAGGTGTCACCAAATTAGGTCTCTGAATTTGGTGAGATGACTTGGTATCGACAAAATATGTAGGTATTTGAAACAAAAAAAAAATCGGGTAAAATAAAAACAAAAAAAATAATATTATATAAAAAAATAAAATAAAAAAAAACACCACCAGTGTGCATTGTGAATATTAACTCGTCTCGTCTGTCCACAATTTTTTTCTGGTAGGATCTTCCACTAACCACCTACAAAATCTTAAGGAGCTCTTTCACCCGCAGAAAGTGGTAGGCGTGCAGTCCTTCTCCTCGCAGTATTCTCCAAGCGGATGTGTGGGAAATACCTAAATCGTGACTAGCGTCACGTGTACTGGTCGCGTAACGTGACGCTGGTCGCTGGTGGTGTTTTTTTTTAATTTTATTTTTTTTATTTTACCTTATATTTTTTTTAATATACATCATCTGTATAAACTTCAACTTTGTAGCTATCACGGTTTATGATTCAGCTTGGTGACAGTGGTGACAGACGGACAAACGGACAGTGAAGTCTTATTAATAGGGTCCCGTTTTTACCCTTTGGGTTAATAAAGAATCATAAAAATGAACTTAATTAAATCTTTAATATTCATAACTCCGTAGAATTTGAACTGCTAAACAAACCGTTATACCTACGTATAATAATCGATAGAACACGGATGGAGGCGAGATCTTTCCTAAGGCTAAAAGGTTCAACAGCTATAACTAAACAAGTTGGAACTCAACTTGTTTTAAAGACCGGATTGCGTAAATATTGAAGTTGATTTAATCAACTTTAAAACAGTCATGTTAGGTTGAGCGCTCATTAGAGACAAGACAACCTTAAGACAGACTATTGCATTACAGAAACATATGAAAGTGCGCAAACTTCGAACAAAACTGTTTCATAAAAAAGCTGCCAAGTGCAAGTCGGATTCGCCCATTAAGGGTTCCGTAGCAGCAAGTAACATAACAATGCTTTTTTTTAAAATTTTATATTTGAGTTGATTGAATGAAAGGTAAATTACGGTTTACTATTTATGACGTATTAAAAAAAAACTACTCTAGTAAGTAGTTTTTTTCTCGTTCAAACCAATTTTCGGTGGAAGTATACATGGTAATGTACATCATATATTTTTTTTTAGTTTTATCATTCTCTTATTTTAGAAGTTACAGGGGGGTGACACATTTTACCACTTTGGAAGTGTCTCTCGCGCAAACTATTCAGTTTAGAAAAAAATTATAGTAGAAACCTTAATATCATTTTTGAAGACCTATTCATAGATACCACACACGTATGGGTTTGATGAAATAGTAAATTGTTACACAAGGGTTGAAAGTCAGCCATTTCATCCGAGATATTTCTGGCGCTCGAACAAAGTGAGAGCGCCAATAGTTCGAGGGTGAAATGGTGACATTCACCCGAGGTAAACATTCTACTTTTCATTTCGACTATGTGAGGAAATTAAAATACTACACACACACATAATGAAACAGGTATAAAGGTACAATTTGAAAATAGATTATTAACAACAGCTTTTGCCTGTTCTTAAATCTTATCGGAATTTAGATTAATATCCATGTCACTGGAATCACTTTCCGAAAACATTGTTAACCACAATTAACACAAGGTATTTATTTATATTGAATGTCGTTTTCCCGCTAATTCTTTAGCAAACGTAATTGTTTTTTTTTAATACTGAAAAAAATTATAATTCACGTACATGCTTCATTTGAAAATCGAATCTATTAGTTACATTGTAATCGAGTTGGTCACGAGATGTGCATTTAGGCGGCCATGTAAAAAAAAGCGTCATGATATCAAGGCATTATGACGTAATCAAATTATCATGGACTCCATGGCAAAACTTATAATAAAAAAAAATTACTTTCCACCCTAGGGATGAAATAAGCTACTTTCCACCCGGATATTTTTGAGTTTCCGTTCTAAGTCTAAGTCTAAGTCATTTATTGTATTTTTTTCTATTTTTGTGTGAAAATCTTATACGGCTCACAGAATACATCTACTTACCAAGTTTCAACAGCATAGTTCTTTTAGTTTCGGAAAAAGGTGGATGTGACATACGGACGGACAGACAGACAGACATGGCGAATCTATAAGGGTTCCGTTTTTTGCCATTCGGCAATTACGTAACCTTAAAAAAGCTGTCAAGTAACTTTTTTTTTTCTTGCGGAAATCCCTTCGGATACCCCCCAGCCGGCCAGCGGGGGCGGTTGTATCGGGCTTGAACCGACTAAAACCGCACGCCATCTCGGGTCTAAAGACGGCGGGAGCCGCTGTCAAGTACCTACAAAATCTGCGCGGTGAAAAATCTGTCTTAAGACTCTTTTGTATCTAATCTGCGCTCACCCTTAATCTGTTCAATATGCCATATTTGAATAAGACTTCTTTAATGCATACTTAGTTAATAAGAACGTGAGAATCTCAAACTTTGTGCATTAGACGCACTTTAGACTGTAATTGTTTCGAGAAGTTCTTCTATCTATACTATTGTAAAATTGTAAATTACTTGTGTCTGTACATAAGAAATATTTGAAAAAAAAAGTACTCGGGTTATGTTAAATGAACGATTCTGAACACAAAAATATTTTCTTTGGAATCCTTATCTGTTCAGACTCAAGAATTACTGAAAGGATTTTGATACGTTTTTAGGGATTTTCTTTAGAAAAGCCGTATTGCTATCGAGTTGTCGTCGACGTCGTCGTCGTTGCCAATTTTCTGTCACGGTTTTGGGTATGAAGGAGATGAGCTATCGAGTTGCTGGTTTCGGTAATAGATTCGTGCTGGGGTGAACCATTGCAAGATAAAGAAAAAATCGCAAAAAAAAAGAAAAGGCAAAATCGAAAATCCCTTGTATTCGGCTGAGCTCGTCTCAGGAATTCAACTTGTTTCCTTTTAGAAAGGTCTTGGTCAGACTTAAAATCGGTCGTATGTTTGATTGCAACTGGTTAAGTAGAACCGCAGATATGACTAAAAAACTATAACCAACCTATTACGGCATCAGTGCTTTATAATTAAATTAAAAAAGCGGCGATAGCCCAGTGGTGTACGTAACGGACTGCCGAAACGAGGCCTCGAGTTCGATCCCCAGTCGCCCCGGGCACACACCTCTGAGTTTTCGTAGTTATGTGTGTATTAAAAATGTTGATTATCGGTCGCTTAGTAATGTGCCCGGTAGATGGCAATAGGCTCGCCCCCTATTACATTGGGACCTAAACATAACTGGCGATTCGTGAATATGCAATACACCTCTGCCTACCCCTTTGGGGAAACAGGCATGAAGTTATGTATGTAATGCTTTATAATTACCCAACTGAAGTAGGTGTAACAATATTTTCTTCCTAACTGTACGATAAAGAGTTCAATGTACTAAAGTCTTGTTTGTGAACTCGTAAACACACCAGAAACAAACCACAAAACAATGTTGCTCATCGCCATCCCCGCTTTCGACCTATACCTACGGCTTTTATGGGAGCAATTACCGTCTGGCTCCCAACTCTAAACCCTGCACCAGAGCCTCGGTCGTCAATCAACAGGTATACCAGCTTGCAGGGGAGCTTGGCTTGCCTCGAAGGTCATGATAGGGCTCCATACACCCACGCACGGCACGGCAGTAATATTTTTTAATAATGACTACAACTGCGCGGTATTGTGACTAACTGTAACTGAGTGAAACTTAAACTGTTTATTTTTAAGCTTAAATCGGTAGTTAGGAGAGTTTAAAAACTACCAACCCGCTAAAGAGTTTCCGACGTCAAATAAAAATATGTAATAAACCCTTTTTATTTTACCGTAAATGAGTTCCGGAGCTCGACCGCTCGCTGACGGGGGATTAAGAATTAGGTACCAATGGTTCTCGAATGAAACTTAGAGGAATACAATAATATGAAAGATCATGATGTAGCCGAGCTTGTACACACCATTAAACCTTAGCTCTTATACCTATTTTATTATTTCACTAACGACCTGCCCCGGCTTCGCACGGCTGCAATGCTGATACTAAATATACTACAGAATGTCTTTATATACAAAGTTCATAGCTTTTTTGTCATACAATACAAACATGTTATTTGATAAGGTTTTTTTTTTTTGTTTAATATACCTACCCCCGCTTTGAATGCGGGGCCCGTTTTTACTTATTTAATGAAAAACTTCTTAATTCTATTCCTATTCTTTCCTCTTTCATTCTGGCCTCTTTATCATTCAAGTTCTCGCATTTATTCCTCTCGCACTTTCATACAACCTTTCATTCTCTGTCGGGAGTGAGGGCATCGGGGATAAAGTGTAACTAAGTTAATGCTATATTTTTTTTTTTTGCTTTTTTATTTATTTCATAACAACACAATTTTCTTTACATTTTGGTCTTAATCTTATCTTAATTTCTAAAACATTTTTACTGGCGATTTACACATATTTGTATCTTACTTATTTATATACATATTTCTAACAAACAATGCACTGTAATGAGCAACAATATTTTTACACTAAGGTTTGATAAGGATTAAAGCAGTATTGCTTAAAATCGCTTTTTAAATAAAGTATATTTTCTCGTAAGAAGTAAAGGATGAAAATTGGTTATTGTGGGTTATTCCTAAGAGATAGACATATAGCACCGCGGACTTTTTTGTAGACCTTATGAAGCTGTTTAATACTGTAGCACATCATTTTGATGCGTTTGCAATGTAAGCGCAAAAAATGTGATTATTTACGACATGTATTATGCATGTAATATACATATAAATCTTCCTCTTGAATCACTCTATCTATTAAAAAAAACACATCAAGATCCGTTGCATAGTTTTAAAGATCTAAGCATACATTGGGACAGACAGACAGCGGAAAGCGACTTTGTTTTTAGGGTTCCGTTGCCAAATGGCAAAAAACGGAACCCTTATAGATTCGTCATGTCTGTATGTCTGTCCGTCCGTATGTCACAACCAGCCATTAAGATTCTCACACAAAAATAGAAAAAAAAAACAATAAATTTTGGGGGTCCCCATACTTAGAACTCAAAAATTTTTTTTTCATCAAACCCCATAATTTTTTTCTAAACTGGATAGTTTGCGCGAGAGACACTTCCAAAGTGGTAAAATGTGTCCCCCCCCCCCCTGTAACTTCTAAAATAAGAGAATGATAAAACAAAAAAAAAAATATGATGTACATTACCATGTAAACTCCCAACGATAATTGGTTTGAACGAGATCTAGTAAGTAGTTTTTTTTTAATACGTCATAAATCGTAAACTGCAATTTACTTTTCATACAATCAACTCAAATATAAAAATTAAAAAAGAAACATTATTATGTTACTTACGGAACCCTTAATGGGCGAGTCCGACTCGCACTTGGCCGCTTTTTTTACCATGTAGTGAAGATTGCTAATCGGGTTATAAAAGTAAATGTAGTAGTACTTCATGATCTAACTTAAAAAATATATTTTGTGTGAAACAAGTATATTTTTGATAGATTGTATCGCGATTTATTTGATGATATTTTATTATTTACACTGATCCCGACGTTTTGGTTACTTTTCAGCAGCCACCTGTGTAGTCATGGGGACATAGAATCTGTTAAAATAGTTTTATTTCAATGTTAACGTTCGCGTAAACTTTAAACAAGATATTTTGAATTTGAAAATAAGTAAAAGTAAGAAGTATAAACTAAATTCCATTACGGCGACTTTTCTATTTTGTTTAAAATCGGTTGATAAATAATTGTTATTTACTACGAATTTTAAAGAGAAACTAATTCATATTGAAACGTAAGGTGTCTTTCGACTATATGTCGAGTTAGACAACTAGTAGGGCTCTACAAAAACTGCAACGTTGCTTGATGGGCTGAATCTTTTTGCTTCTATCGTAAAGGTGATTTAGCAGAGAAATTAATAAGAAACCGCCTTTGAGATTGATTAGGAGTGGAAATTACTCCTTGTTTATATAAAGCTTCTTGTGGTTATTTGTAAAGATATGAGAAACAATTTCATACAACATGATTTGATATTGATCGCTGTGAAACATTTAATGATTACCAGTTTGATGATCTTAATGTTGTTGAATTATCATACTATCTTATAATCTTCTCGGCGGAAAGGAATACAAAGGCCATTCCATTTCTTCCCGTAGGTGTTAATGGCGTAGGAGGCGACTAATGACGACTAAGGCCTATGGTACATTGGACAATAATTTCATATATACTCAAAACACTTGCATACCAACTTGACCCATTCGACTCGGTGCAAAGACGGGCGCTGAGGATCGTCGACAATCCCATACTTACAGGCAGTGTAGAACCTCTCAACCTAAGGAGAGATTTTGTCTCTCTGTGCCTATACAATAGGCTGTGTTCATAATAATAGTTTGATATGATGCCCATGGCCACATTCTATCATCTCACCGCTCGCCACAGACAGGGAATTCATCCTCACACGTTGCGACCGGAAACGGTGTGTACAGTGAAGTTTGAAAGGCACTTTATTCCGCGCACCCTCAGGCTGTGTAATGATCTCCCTGCGGTGGTTTTCCAAAACTGATTATAATATGGGTTTCTTCAAGAAGGGCATTAGAAGGCTATTCGGGGTCGGCAGTGCGAGTGTGACGTCCCTAGTATTGCACACGTGTGTAGGCCGCGGTAGCCGCTTCCCATCAGGTGGGCCATGTGCTTGTATACTACCTGTGTGGTATAAAAAAAGCCTCAGCGGTTTGAGTCAAGAAAAAAATCCCGGTAAACGGCCATAAGCTTACTCTCTTTTACCGGGGACCGAATACAGCGTTTTTTTTAAGAGGATATTAGTAAACGAAATTATTAATATTCCCTGTAACTGTTAAACTTCAGCTAATACCTAATGTTTCTACACGTACATTGATAATCTGCAATGCGAGGCACAAAGCCTGTGAGAAAAAAAAAACAATTCATAGTTATTATTTTTTAATCGCTAGTTATAACAATGAATGTTTACAAATTGTATTGGCACTATAAGCACTATGTTGCACCTTCCTTATGGAGAGAATTAACACTGAACTATTTCAGATAAACAAATCATGAATCGCCTTATGAATTTCTTCATTTGTATTGTTTATTCCCGGCCAACCGTTGAATCCGTTTGTTCTGTGTTTGCCACATAAAGTTTATGCATCGTTCCGTATTCGCCCCAAGATTTTCCTCTTTGGCCCTGAAAATCATTCAAATGATTTGTTTACTATTTTACTCCTGTCTGCATTGAAGTACGTGTTTACATTTTAGTGCAAAATAGAGCGTGTAATAATATAAATATAAATAAATATTGTAGGACCAAGTACACAACGCCATCTAGACCCAAACTAAGCAGAGCTTATCACATGGGTTCTAGAATGCGGAAAAACATACTTAAATTCCTTTTTTATATAAATACATATTAGAGATAGAAACACCTAGACCAGAGGTTCCCAAACTTATTTTGTCTACTGCCCACTTTGAGACTAAATTAATTTTTAGCGCCCCCATTTTTTCACATACTTAAAAACCACTATAACTTCAAATTTAATTAATTAATTGTTGTGAGCTATATTAGCGGAGATTAAACATTCATTCTAAATAGACTTTTACTATAATCCGCAAGAGTTAACTTAAGACCTGAGCATAGTAGGTAGTACATAACGACGCTCAGGTCTCAAGTTAACTCTTACGGGCTACACCTGCCAATGAGAATGATTATTGAAACGCAACTTTATAGTATTCAGACAGAGTATCTTTTATTCAAAATAAAACAAACAAATAGATTCTTATATAAAAACTAATGTGAAGGATGAATCTGATGCTGTTTAATAAGTTTGTTGAGTTCAATAAGTTAGAGTTGAATAAGTTTGTCAGGTTCCAATTTACTCAAGAACAGCCGCAAGTCGCCACGTTCGGTAACATGCAAACGATTTCTCTTTTTAGTAAGCAGCGTTGCCACAGCACTAAATCCACGTTCACTCAAATATGAAGATGGGAATGATATCAAGAATCGTTGAACGATTGACCACAATCCAGGGTACAATTGCGGGATCGGTTTTTGTAGCCGAAATTCTTAATAGCCATTTTTGAACTTGATTTTTATTTCCTAGTTTGGTGTCAATTCTATAAGTTCTTCTTCCAGCTGAGGTGAGATTGCTGTGTTGAAATTTGAAAACGGATCTAACACCCAGCCTGGTAGTTCAAAATGTCCTGGTATCGTTAGGTGAAGTCAATGTGGAGGTTTTCCAAATGTTGGCAGTAGGCAAACAAGTCGTCGTTACTGCAGGATACTGATAAATTCGGAAAATTGTGAAACTCACGTCTGCCCATATTCTTTTTGTGTAGAAGCAGTTTGGCTGCGAAAGCAGCAGCGACATTTTTTGTTTTAATTAAATTTAGTTCATCGCCTTGCAGTTGGAGATTCATGTCGTTGAACAATTTATACAGGTCTGTCATGTAAGCTATATCATTTTTTGATGTAATGAGCTTGTTGGGCAATTCTGAATCTTTAGTTTTTCAAGAACTTTATCACAGAGTCAAACAGGTTGTATAATCGAGTCAGACAATTGCCACTTGATAGTCAACGAACCTCAGTATGAAGCAACAAACGGTTGGAATCTTCGTCATTAGTAACACAAAGCTGATGAAATAATCTATCATTTAAAGAGCTGGTACGGATTTTGTTGACTGCTTTGATGACATATTGCAGTGATTGAAATAGTCGTTCACTTAAGTTTCTAGCAACCAAATGTTGTCTATGAATAACGCAATGTACAGCTAGTACATCTGGAATTTTATTTTTTAAGTACGCTATGAAGCCTTTATGGCACCCTGTCATAGCCGGAGCGCCATCCGTAGCAACTGATATAATATTTTTCAAGGGAATCTCTTTCTCATCACAAAACTCTTCCAATGTATTGAATATGGTTTCGCCTTTTGTATCGGTCTCTAAATTTCTAGCAAACAATAGTTCTTCACATATTTTCTCATGTTTAATAAACCTCACGTAAGACAGCAACAATGCTTCATTAGTAGGTAAAGTGGACTCATCGAGCTGAATTGAGAATTGACTAGTCTTCAGATGATTGCACAATGATCCTTCAATGTTTTCAGCCATTTCATCAATTCGCCTTTGAACAGAATTATTACTCAAAGGAATTTTTCGGATAATATCTGCGGCCGGTTTATGAAGCACAATAGTTACTACTTCCTTTATTGCTGGCAAAATTAGTTCTTCTCCGATGTTGTGTGGTTTGCCTTTTTGAGCAATTAACAAAGAGATATTGTACGAAGCTCGAAGTCCGTCGTCATCTTGCTTAGCAGCTGCCGAAAATAGTTTTGCTCCACTTGGCTGAGTATTATGGTTCATCTCTAGGTCTTGAAAATATGCTACATTCTTGTCTTTCTTATCTGGATGCATTTTATTCAAATGATCTTGCAGTCTTGAAGGCTTCATTCGAAAATATTTTTAGACATAGAAGGCACTGAGGCGACGTTGGGTTTGTGAGATTTTCAATGAATCCGAATATAATATATTCCTCAGAGTATTGCCGTCTCTTCTTTTTTACTTCCGACATTGTTTTGTTATATGAAATACGTAAGTAAGTGTTGAACTTAAGTACTGCTTATCTATTACGTGCGAAACCACAAATGAAACTAAAATAAATATTCCGTTGTTTATATATGATAGCATAAGCAGCACGCACCGACAGGAATAAGACAAACATGCATTAACTCGTTTATCTCATTCGACGCTCAATTGTACTCAACAAGTAAGAACAAGTATTCTATGAATCAGCCGATTGATACAGGAATGCACAAATCGGGTTTTTTAACAAAAACTTGTTAAAACATAATTGCCCGCAGGCATCGACGCTCATTCGACGCTCAATTGTACTCAATAAGTAAGAATAAGTATTCTATGAATCAGCCGATTGATACAGGAATGCACAAATCGGGTTATTTAACAAAAACTTGTTAAATAATGATTGCCCGCGGTCTATTATCTACGAAAATTACCTATCTAGGAATACTAATAACTATTAAAATGCTAAAGTGTGTCTATTCCCTTTTTATTTTTTTGTTTGTGTCTACTTTCATTTCGAAACGGAGCGACCGATTGACATGATTTTTCTTCTATTTATTGAATAACACAGGACAGATACATGAACTACGCGGAGAGAAATATCGAACCGAGTTTGAGCAATCTCTTAATTAATATTAGTTGATGTTCACAATTTGTAGCCGAGAGTCGAGAGCTCTGTCGGTGTCTAAGAGTCCTCCTAGCTAGATGAAATTACAAATCGTCCCCTGAAGACTACACAACGCCCCCATTTTTTTCTGGGTCTCTTACCCTTTAGGCCTGCAGCGCCCACAAGGGGGCGTTATCGCCCACTTTGGGAAACGTTGACCTAGACCAATGCAAATATACATATTTGCACTGAGCGCGAATCGAAGCCGTGACCTCTATCTTAGCAGTCGAACGCACTACCGCTACGTCACAGCGGTCATAGAAATAAATTTAATTTCTGATTTTGGACTATTATATTCAGTTGCCGAATACAGTTTACAAACTTTCTAGCTCAGCGCAGTGGCAACAAATGCAGTCACTGTGCATCGAGTCTCGGGTTTATTCAGGAGTAGGGTTAAGTGCAATTGAGTTTTCATTGAGAAAAATTCTCAGTAGCATGTAATGTAGCTCCAACCCCCACTCAACCTTTCTCCCTCCCTGAATCACTACTTAACTCAAACATTATTTTCACCAGTTTCAATCTGTATAGGGTTGTAATAACGCCGTCCTCAAGCGAAAATATCGAGGTAGAGCTGAAAAATGAGGGCATATTTTGAAACCTATGCAAGTAATTTCTATAAACCTGCAATTACAATTTCATGTATGAGGTCATAGATATTTTTTGAGCATTTACCATTATTACATATACATAACATAACATAACTTCACGCCTGTATCCCCGAAGGGGTTATCTTAAGGTCCCAATGTAATAGGGGGCGAGCCTATTGCCACCGACCGGGCACATTATTAAGCGAGCGATAATTAACATTTATTAATGCACACATAACTACGAAAAATCAGAGGTGTGTGCCCGGGGCGACTGGGGATCGAACTCGAGACCTCGTCTCAGCAGTCCGTTACGTACGCCACTAGGCTATCGCCGCTTCATATATTGTATTAATACATATATGTTTCAATAACTATTTGTTTAAATTTAAGGTGAGGAAATTGTCCAGAAGTCACTTCACCGTTTTTTAGTTTGAGGACGGCAGAATATGTGTATATTCATACCGTGAACCGAATCGAGCTGACTGAAGCAATAAGGAGGCTTTGCAGAAGCGTGGTGGTAACGACTTGCCTACACGATGCGGTATTATATAGGACGTAGTGAGCTTTACGAGAGCGTGCGGCTAACTTTGAACTTCTAAGAAACAAAGCAACAAGCGCTACTCATTTCCAAAGAGCCGATACAGGAAACCAAGAGTAATAATAACTTACGTGTAATTAACACTTTTATTATAGAAACATCGTGTTTGTTACGGTTTCTCTCATTACCATTACTTGGCTGTTATTGCGTGTTGTTTTGGTTCACGGCTTCGTACCTTTGTGATTTTATCGACATTACGATAATATTATTGTTTTTATGTGACATAGTAGATATGCCCCGCGGTTTCAACAACCGTACTTGTTCTTATTCAGGTGGCCGCCCGCCTGTGTCTTTTTGAACTTTTTTCTTATTGCTCGGCTCCTAAGGGTCGCAGCATGATATTAAAAATAGGCCAAGGCATTCGATAACAACAATTTACCAAGTTGTAGATAAACTCTTCACAATTATGAAACCGTTTCAAAAATCATTCTATGATATATCCTAATTTTTTTGGCTGCTTTACAAAGGTACCATTTTTTATATTTGCCTAAGGTGCGCGAAAACTTCTGAAGAGATTTATATATTTTTTTTAGAAAATATTCAGGTCCATAATATAACAAGTCCAAGTTTCAACTCGGCGTATTAATTGAAACGGGAGTTGTAGACTTTCGAAATTACGCAAAAAAAAAAAGGTTTTTTGCAATTTACAAGAGAACTAGTGAACTCATTTACGTCCACTAGAGCTCATTACATGTGTTTTTTAAAAACACGTTACACAAAACAAGCAATTTTTGTATGACCTCAAGTTTTTTTTTTATTCGAGGTAAATCGTTTTTGTCACTTTTTGGGCACTTTTCAGCCCCGTGCTGACCATAGATTCCTTTCTCCAGTTGACTATTTATTTGTTATGCCAAAAACCTAAAGAATATAAAGCGGCCAAGTGCGAGTAGGACTCGCCCATGAAGGGTTCCGTAGCAGTAAGTAACATAATAATGCATTATTTTAAATTTTATATTTGAGTTGATTGAATGAAAGGTAAATTGCGTTTTACGATTTATGACGTATTAAAAAAAACTACTTTCTATATCTCGTTCAAACCAATTTTCGGTGGAAGTATACATGGTAATGTACATCATATATTTTTTTTAGTTTTATCATTCTCTTCTTTTAGAAGTTACAGGGGGACACACATTTTACCACTTTGGAAGTATCTCTCGCGCAAACTATTCAGTTTAGAGAAAAATGATATTAGAAACCTCAATATCATTTTTGAAGACCTATCCATAGATACCCTACACATATGGGTTTGATGACAAAAAAAAATTTTGAGTTTCAGTTCTAAGTATGGAGAGCCCCCAAATTTTTTTGTTTCTTTCTATTTTTGTGTGATAATCTTAATGCGGTTCACAGAATACATCTACTTACCAAGTTTCAACAGCATAGTTCTTATAGTTTCGGAAAAAAAATGGCTGTGATATACGGACGGACAGACAGACAGACACGACGAATCTATAAGGGTTCCGTTTTTTGCCCTAAAAATTGGGAAATACATTTTTTTAAATCTTCGTCAGACAGTGTATAATGTGTATAACTACATGCTGTTGTGAAAGATCACTCGTACCCTTTTTTTACTGGAATATGTGTGTATGCCGAAAAAAATAAGTTTGTACCCACATATATTTCACTCAATTGCTCCATGATTTCACTTAACACATAAAATACTTTTAGGAAAAAAAATAACTTTATACAGTGCTGATATTGTCCAAAAATCCATTCTTTTTCTTGGCAAAACGATTTTTCTTGAAGTTCTAGCTCAGTTGTCGCGACATGAGGTGTACATACTGAAGGCAAGGATGTAATAAAATTTGTAAACATACGGCTGCATTGTCTTAATTTACACGCTTCATTTGACATGATTTTATATACTCGGGTTTTTGAATATTGAATCAGTTACGGAATACAGTTTACATACTTGTCATGCTACCTCGGCACAGCGGCAACGAATGCAGCTGCTGTGTATGAAATTTCGGGTTCATTTAGAAGGGATGTTTCGGGATATTTATTAAGTTTTCTTTTCACAAAATTGTCAGCAGCAGGAAATGTACCTGGTTGATGGCAATAAGCTCGTACCGTACTCTTATTTATATTCACCAATTTAGAAAAAAAAACTATATTTTATAATATCAAAGTGATTGATTTGATCAAAGTGAAAGTCACCTGCTGCTACCATTTGCGACAGTAAATGTATTTCATTTCATATTCAGTTTGATTTCTAGTATTATTATAAAAAAATACTGAGTTTCAAATGCTTGCAACTTATATGACATAAATATTTATGCAATACGTGCAACTATGTAACGTGTTGCATTAAATATTTTCTATTTTTATTATTTTTCTTCCTTTTGCGGTTTTCTCTGCAATGTACCGATGTATATCCTCACCCACAGTTGGCGTACAACTTATTGGAGTGTTTCCTTTAAATTTAGGGCACAGTACGTGACCTAAAGGGGACGGCCGTAGACAAAATACGAGCTAAGTTTGCAGGGTTGAATGTAGTCGATGTTGGGCTCCGAGCCGAATAATGTGAGCTTGGGACTTGGGTTATACCCGTATGTGTTTCAATAACAAATTTTGAATATCATTTACGTTGTTTTTGTATTAATATCAACTATATATATAGTCAGTATTTGCCAGTGAAATATTATTAGGTCACAAAAAGTGTGTGTTTGGCTATTTACAATTTTCTTGACAAAATTCATCAAAATATAGATAGTAGGAAGCCAGTAGTAGCTATGTATATGGATATGACGAGGGCATTTGGTTATGTGGACCATGACGTACTTCTGCGTACGGGCGTCCTACACTATGTTTGCCGAGTCGCGGTCTTCACTCAAGAACACGTTTACCCCAGCGGTTGTCGGTTCTTCGCGAGATATGGCCGGCCGGCCCACTGCCACTTAAGCTTGCTAATTCTTTGAGCTATGTCGATAACCTTCGTTCTCTGTCGGATGTATTCGTTACGAATCCTATCCTTTAGAGAAACTCCGAGCATAGCTATTTCCATAACTCGCTGAGCGACTTTGAACTGGTGGACCAGCCCTACCGTGATTGTTCACATCTCAGCTCCGTAGGTCATTACGGGTAGGACGCACTGATTGAAAACTTTCGTATGTATGTAATAATAAAATAATATTCAAAATAATATAGTCATGAAGTTTGAGAATGATATAATGTACAAGAACAGTTCTGACGCGAATAAACTTGGCTAATATTCTCAGTTGTTTGTGATTTGTAGTGTTTTGCACAGTAGAGAACATTGCTTTGTTCTCAACCTTGAGTGTGAAACTTAATTCGTGTGTTCATCGCCTTAGAATGGATAGCCGCAAGCTAATGAACTTATTTCAGCACTCTGAAATGAAACCTTTTTAACTGACTTCAAAAACAACACATCTATGAATCAGTAAGCTAGGTATATCCTTCTTCGAAATTGAGGTCAGAAAACGTCAATATTAGGGACCTGAAATCTGAACCCGTTACATTCCCTTTCTTGGGGCAATCATACGTGTTGTTTGTCTCGCTGAACATAAATATAATAAAAAGCATTAGTTTATATTATGGGTTTTAGAATACGAAGTATACGAATATGCTTTCATAGATAGTTTTTTTTTTGCGTAAATATATAAATGTTATTTATTTTTTAATATGAAAAGCAAATCTTTGGTTGTACGAAAGTTAAGTAAATGGTTGTAATTGCAATTTGGCACAGTTAAAGTCGGTAGCTTAGTGGTTAAGGAGTCGACCTTACGATCGAGAGGTCCCGGGTTCGAATCCTGGCCATTACACTACCGACGTGAACCCACTCCTAACACAAGCAATTTAGCTTAGCTGGAGGGGTTAGGGGGAATATTAGTAATTTCGGTTGCTAATATTCTTTTTTAACAAAAAAAAAAAAAAAAAAAAATGGTTTTTTGCATAAAGCTAATATTTTTATAACCTTTATATTAGCTTGCACTGTTCGTAAGTATGTTGTCCGTTCAAATTTTGCAAACCATTTTTCGACCATCTGTTGGCATCCGATTGAGCTGAAATTTTGCATACACGTTTGATTTGGGTGACAATGCAATAAAATGGAGAGACCCAGTCCCTTAATAGTTTGCAAGAGAGACACTTCCAAAGTGTTAAAATGTGTGTCCCACCCCCCTGTAACTTCTAAAATAATAGAATGATAAAACTAAAAAAATATATGATTACCATGTCAACTTCCACCGAAAATTGGTTTGAACGGGAAGTAGCTTTTTTTATACGTCATAAATCGTAAACCGCAATTTACCTTTTATACAATCAATTCAAATACAAAAATTAAAAAAAAAGACTATTATGTTACTTGCTGCTGCGGAGCCATTCATGGGCGAGTCTGACTCGCACTTGGCCGTTTTGCTTTTATGTAAGTATACAAATATATATATTTTAATGTTATACATTTATGCATTGTAGTAGCGTTTTTGAGACCGTAATCTTAGCAATCCATGGATTCTCCGTGCGGGTGCCGGGTCCATCGCGTTGCTGAGTTGGGAACTCGGGACAGTGCCTGGGACTTGCGACCCAAGTGTAGGTTTAGAAGGGGCCCCTTTTGTTGATGTACATCAACACTCACCTTCACTACCCAAGTTCCCCTCCCTGCCTAACCAAATTTGATACGAACCTACTAGTGCCGCTTTAGACATTCGTCCTAGTAATGAGCTTATTGTAGCTCTCGATAGGCCTAGATCTTTAAGTAGGTTATAGAGAGATTTTGCTGGTATACCTCTCGCTCCCACTTCCACTGCATACAAATTAACCACGTAACCGTTTTTGATTAATTCGTTTGTGAGATCATAGTATTTATTTTTCTTTATTGTGTGGTCCTTCGGTATATTTGTTTCCCACGGTACAGTAAGTTCCACAAGAACCACATGTTTTAATCTCTTAGAATATAGGAATATGTCAGGTCTAGATGACGAAACCCCAACATCCTCCGGAATTTTGTAGTGCTTTTCATACGTGTCGATTAGGAGAGTCCAATCTGGGGCAGTATCTAAGATTGAATAAGGTTTGTTCCTGGGTGTTATGGATGAACCTTCAGACACAAAGTTGATATGACGTCTGTTAGTAGTCAATCCTTTTTGGGCTCTAGCTACTGCCAGACTCATTGCTTCACGTATGATGATAAGCACCTTATCGTGGCGGCGTGAGTAATGGCCTCTATCGAGAAGCACCCTACATCCTACTAATATGTGTCTAGCCGTCCCTATTGCCTCACCACAAGTATAACATTGTTTTTCTGTGGCCTTCCCCCACCTTACCAGATTACTCTGGTCTGGGAGGGTCATCTGAAAGGCGTTAAGATAAAATTTTAACAGGGCCGGCGACCAGTCATAGATCAAGGTGCGCCACTTTAAGGCCATCGGTATGCAGAACTCTCCCATTGTCAACCATTCATTTTGGATTTCCAAATTCATCGCGTGCACTCGATATTTATCATTTTCGTCTTGTTTTAGAAAGGACTTAAGTATATCCTGGTCCCTTTCTGGCTCTCGTACTCCCAACCCCACTCTGTTTGACTGGGCCCCTATCATAAATCGTTTATGGAATAGAAGTCTAGATTCAAGCTCGGACGCGTTATTATCTTTCGGGAGTGCCCTGATTGTGACATCTTGGGATTTTCCTAAGATGTGGGCTTTGGTAACTCTAAGATGTTTATAGAGCTCCGATGGTTTCTTAAGTTTCATCCCAAAATTATTTTGATCCCTAAATAGAGCAGAGGAATCAGCAGAGTGCGCTAGTCCAAGCCACGATTTTAGCGATTTTATGACAGTTGCATCTATTTTCGCCAGTAAGGTTTTACCGAATTCATACACCAGAAAAGGCCAAGTCAGACGTGATGTTAAGTAGTTGTCATATATCCAAGCTTTTTTGATATTGTTTAGTGGTATCTGATCTATCTTATTTAGGTCATTTATAAACGTATCGACAACTTCATCTAAGGATGGTGTGCGTCCTTTATAGTCTATCTTTCTCCCAAGAAATTTAAATGGCACCGATTCAGCGACTATGGAAACTGGTTTACCCCCAATGAAGAGTCCCGGGTCGTAAGAAGTAAATTTGGTGTCCCGTCTACCCAGACATAGACAGTGACACTTACTGGGCTTCGTCCTCAGTCCATTTGTCCACGAACAGAACTCATCGACTTCCTTTAATAGTTCCTGACATTGTTTTGGATTGCGCGTCAGTATTGCGAGATCGTCAGCAAAAGCTAAGATGGACTCTGAGTATATGTTATTTACTTTAAACCGATAACCCCATTTCTTTTCGTGACGTATTAACTTGGTAATTAAGATATTAATTACTATGTTAAATGCTATTGGTGACAAGCAGCATCCCTGAAACAGTCCCACATTATACCGTAATGGTCCTGTGTGTACTTCTTGGAAGCTTATAGCAAATTTTAGCTGGGAGTAATACGACTCGATTATCTCTATGACCACGGGCGGAAAGTTATACCATTGCAACGCGTATACCATAAGGTAATGTGGAATTGAGCCAAATGCATTTTCTAGGTCTATCCAACATACCGTTATCTGTCTTTCGTATTTTCTGGCATCTTTTAAGCTTTCCGCTAACAGACTATTGTGTTCCAGACAACCAGAAATGCCGGGTAAAAACCCTTTCTGGTGGTTAGGTCCGAAATACCTATTGTTAATCATAAAATGACACATTTTTGTTTGTAGAATTGAGAAAAATATTTTTGAAATTGTGTTAGTTAGTGCTATCGGTCTAGTATCTTTAGGATGGGTCACTTCATGTTTTTTTGGAATGAGAACGAAAACCGCTTCGCCAAATGCGACTGGTATATTCTTTTCTGACCAGATTTTACTGAATATATTTGTGAGATGTTTACGAACTGTTGTACATTTTTTATACACTATATATGGAACCCCATCAGGGCCCGGAGCCGATTTAGATGATTTCTTTTTTATTTGTATCTCTATTTCCTCTATGGTAGGTGCATTCCCTTGGAATTGTACTAGAGGGTCGTGAGGTCTTTGGGTTTCCGGTTGATTGTATTAAGCGTGGCAAATAGTTGTATTTTGCTATGTGTCATATATTTAACCTTTATCACGCAATGTATGCCATATTATTTGGATTACTGTCTAGACCTAATAAGTAACTGTTTCCAAATGTTTCCTGTCATGCAATGGCAGTAATCTTTAAGCGTACCTTCCAGAAATTGTTAATATTTTAATACTATTGTCAACCATTCTATCAAAAAAATCATTTTCAGATCGAGAAAAATCTTCCCCCTTTGAATGTGGATTTGATCCCAAATCTGCAGCTCGAATTCCATTCTCCTTACATTTTTTTTAATTAGTCATTTTTTTAATTTTTGATGTAGAAATTGCATTAATTTTTCCTATCATTCCCCTATTTATAATAGTAAATTTTTTATTATGAACAAAAATTAGATTTTTTTTATTATTATTCTACCTATTGGATTATACCATGAATGAAATCAAAATATATTAAATTGAACAATAAAGATTTAATGAATAAAATTTAATAATTCAATTAATAATTTTAAACACTTGTATGGCACAAATTTTTTCTCTATGTTCTTATTGCGCTACAACATTTTAAAGTCCTTTTTTTTTATCAACACAGTCCTTGCATAAAATTATTATATTGGTTTCAGTGCAACATTTTTTTAATAAATCTTGATTAAAAAAAACTTTTTTATTCATTATTTTATTAAATGAGAATGCAGTTAATAATTTAATAATTTTACTACCATGTCACACAGTTCGTCAATATCTTCACTTTCATTTCTTTGAAATATTTTTCTGTTTTTAAATTACCCTCTGAAAAACGGCTACCTGTACCTAAATCACTTGTATTTAAAATTATAGCTCTCTGTTTCACCCCAGTCTACAAGTTGGCAAGGAAACGGGCACATTTAGATAAACGTAGATGTTAATTTATTATTCACGAAACATTAAATACGTCACAGGATGGTTGCACAGACATCGTAACTCATACGAATGCATGTTAATGTCTGTTCAGGGTTAGAATAGCAAATAAGGAGGTTCTATTACAAATAGTGATCACGCCTGACAGTATAACAGTATTGTGACAATAAAAACTGTCATAGCGCGATGCAGGATTAGTAGTTCCTTAGAAGTTCAGTTTGATTTCGCTAGATGGCGCCAAATGTATTCGTTATATATGCACATAAGCACTTAAAAATCAGATCGACCAAAATCAAAAAGCATTTATTATGCATATATACATACCATATAAACGGTACTGAAAATAGAAAGAATATTATTAAACTAACTTATGGTTATTAAAGGAAAGGATACCGGAGTTACCGCCGGACTTTGGCCGCCATCGCAGCCTCGCCTATGGGGTCCGGTTTAATCCCGTGACAGTGGGTTGGCAGGCGTGTATGGACACACACGACAAGCCTCCGTCTTGGCCTTCTTCTGTAAGGAAAGCGAGTCGGCCAACTGCCGTCCTCGTGCCCCGATCATGGACGGTAGTCATGGGCATAGACAAGTTTGCGGCGTCCTCGCCGCCGATTGCGGAACTCAGGGGGCAGGGTTCTTTCCCGCTCCCTCTCCGCCACCTCTTTTGAGATCATTAGTTGCTCGCAAATTGACCACCGGTTCTGAGAAGACAGCCATACTTCACGGAAAATTTCAAAGCTGTTTCATAGTTATTGAAAGTATAGTTATTGATATATAACAAAAACACAATGCATGCAAAACAGTCGTTACGACAAAATTAATTCACAGCCGAGATTAAAAACCATATCTTTGTTTATGGAAGGGAAAATATCATCAAAAAATCGTATTTATTGGGTAGGATTTTGTGGATTCGTGCATATTGTATTGCTCAGGATTCTGCTACCGAAATCTACAGTCATGAAACGTTCATTAAGCCGAATTAAAGGGTTAAGCGAAGTACACAATCACTCCTTTTTTATGTATATTTTTCGAGCTTTTAGAGCTTGGCGAAATGAGTGCGGAAAATTTTGATGCTAAGAATCAAATCAAAAAGCAATACCTGGTGCTTTTTCCTTCAAAAAAGATCGAAATTATGTACCTTTGTTACAAAATACAATTTTAAATTTTCACATTGAGCGACGTATGTCAACCAATATAATCCGGTGTAATACATAATCTTGGTAGCAGTTTCTATTATGTAAAGGGTTCAAGTCCCCTCCTAGATGTTCTCTTTTTCCGATCTAAATCTACAGGAAAAGTAAGCATACTTATTGCTGAAAAATTTAATTGAATTTATGTGGCGGAGTTATCAAAGACAATTTTTAAAAATGATTGTAAAGTCATTCATTGTTTCAGTAGTTCGCAAGAATTATGGTAGATGGCTTTAGTGTCGCCTTGAGACATATATAATATATCGAAGAATTTCGAATATCGACGTGTCTGGGTGGTTCAGTTATCAGAGCCTTCCCCCTCTAAGGGACCGGTCGCGGGTTTATCGACGTGTCTGGGTGGTTCAGTTATCAGAGCCTTCCCCCTCTAAGGGACCGGTCGCGGGTTCAGGTCCCGTCCTAAATGTTCTCTTTTTCCGATCTAAATCTTTATGTAAAGGGTTTGTAATTACTCTTCACGGCGTCCAAACTCTGTACTGCTACTATAAAAAAATATTAAACTAACAATAACATTACCCGATCCGGGAATCGAAGTCTGGACCTCATGATCGCATGCACCATGAGTACTATGACTTAAAGTTACATTCTCAGTTAATTCATACAAATGCTACCTTTCTATAAAGGTATAAGAAATAAATAAACCGATTCCGCAATCAAAAACCGCACGGAAAAATACATGATTCATGTGTACAAAGCTTAATCCAAATTAAAGGCAAGGGCCGCCCTTTCCGATTCCGGAGGCGCAGGGCGGAACTCATCTACCTAAAATTGCTCTCAATTTATTAGGATTCCCAGAATAATTCCATCCCGCTCGTGGACAAATTCTAAATGCGTTTCTGTTTGGTCAGACAAGAATATTCTGATGCGGTTTTCAAGGGGTGTTTAATTAGGGGTTGTATTGTCTTCTACTACTGAGGACGGAGGTCGTTAAGCGGAAACATATGTACCTAAAAAGGTGATTGACAAAAAATAAGGTAAGTGACAAAATTTGATGCAAAGTTTCAACATATTTGTCAATGTAGACCAAATATATTGGTGAGCTTTTTTATCAGCACGAAACATATAATACATAAATATAATGTTTAGTTTTAATCGTTAAATATTTATATTCTGATGTTGGTACCGCGTATTGAAATATCGGTGTTTGTATATTGCTTTTTCTTTACTTACCCGCGCATTGTTGTACGTGAACTATGACGCAGTACATCGCGAGTTGTGCGCCGAGTTGAGCGCGACGTCGCTTTGTGGTCCGAGCTCGTTGGCTCGTTTCTAGACCATGTGCTCGTAAGGTTTTAGTAGGGTCCGAACTGGTCAGCTCATTGATGGACCCTGTGCCCGCGCCTTTTTTGGGTGGCCTTGCCACGCGCTTTGAGGGGACATTGTTGTGACCTTGTTTGTTGAATGTTGATTAATTCGTGAACATTAATTATCGAGATAGTTATCTCTTTGTTAAATAAAGTGTATACGCCCATCGCGTTCGTTGGACTTGGAACATTGCTGCGGTGGAACCCACCTTCTATGAGAAGTAAATATAACATTTTATTTTATTGCATAATTAGTTTATTGTACATTCAATTACACGTACATTCATGTCACATATAGTTAGATACACTAAATAAACTTTGCTACTTTCCCGGCTGAATCCCGGTCAATTGAAGGTCAGTGACCCATTTCTTACTATATTTTATGTATTGTTGATAATAAAATAACGGATTGGTTTAATTTTTGGTTTGCAATTTGAAACTTAACCCGCGGTTAGAGTGTCGCCATTTTGAGTGTTAATTTATCGGTATTATTTTGTCTTTTGGTGCAATTGAATTTGACTATTTTCACCGTAAAATTTGAAATTGTTATTGTAATTAAAATATTTCCTGGTCGAATTCGATCGGGTGTCAATTGCGGCTTAATTTGATTATTGAAACAAGAACCTACGTGCCAAAAATCTGTTTAACTTTGAATTGTTGTTTATTCATGTGTTTAATTGGACTTTATTTTAGTTAGATATAAAGTTTTGGTTTTATTTGCGTTTCCACTGTCGGCTTTAGATCGCGCTTCGGAACGAAGTAGTGATTGCGTGAAAGTTTGTGGTGGGGCTACGGCTTGAATACTACCTTTTTTTTTTTTTTTTTTATCGTGCGGAAATCCCTTCGGATACCCCCCCGCCAGCCAGCGGGGGCGGTTATGTCGGGCTTGTACCGACTAAAACCGCATGCCGTCTCGGGTCTTCAGACGCCGGGGTGTAAGGTTACCCATAGAGCATATCCCTCGCACCCCGGCTGACCCTGGGCCATCTCACCACTAACAGCATCGCTCATCCTGTCTCCTCTGAAAGCAGAGGAGTACGGAGAGCGATGTGTTCCCGCCACGTTGGGTATTGGCCGACGATCAATGCCAACCCTATGAAGGGGAAGCCATTGACCGCCGCCCAGGGTGTACCGGCCGCTCCGATTCTGTTCCCCCCGGACTGCAGCGGGATCGGAATCGGAGCGACACTCGAGGAGGTTACCCAACACACACCCCGGCTTGAATACTACCTGCTCTTGGTCTCACTCCTCACCCTTGTCTCCGGGTTCAAGAGACTGGTTTAGCAGAGCTGTTAATTGTTTTGTTTTATTACTGCGCTCGCTCGGTTCACGCACTGAACATATATCCTGTAAATATTATATAATATGTGCAAGTTAATGAGGAGGATTGGATGGATGGGTGGATGTTTGCGGAATTTGATTGCGGAATGGATGAAATCGGTCACAGATATTAGACTTTAGTCGGAAATAGTACATAGTCTCCTTTTTCTCCCTCAAATACGTTCCTGTGGGCCTGCGGCCTGATCAGAACGGGATCAGTTTTTCACACGGTTTACAAAACGTTTTTTTTTATAGGAGCATATAAGGTGTAAAAATTAACATCAATAGATTAACCACTCGGGTTTTTACTGGAATTGCAAAGATTTACAAAAATAAGCTTTTCATTACAATAATGTATCCATAACCACCACATTCAAGAAGCTGGGATTACCATTTACGTTTTATTAAAGATATTAATAAGTAATAAATAAATATTCTAGGACGTCACAGTGCTATCTAGACCCAAACTAAGCAGAGGTTGTCATATTTGGGTTCTAGAATGCGGATAAAAATACTTAGATTACTTTTGCAAATAAATACATATTATACATAGAAACACTTAGACCGGGGGGTCTAAGCGGGGGCTCAATGCATATACATATTTGCATTGAGCGGGAATCGAACAGGCGACCTCGTGACTTAGCAGTCATTTGCTCTACCACAGAGGTATAAACACTGCTAGCGTACCTTTTTATTTTTATTTTCGTGCGGAAATCCCTTCGGATACCCCCCCACCGGCCAGCGGGGGCGGTTAAGTCGGGCTTGAACCGACTAAAACCGCACGCTGTCTCGGGTCTACAGACGCCGGGGTGTAAGGTTGCCCATAGAGCATATCCCTCGCACCCCGACTGACCCTGGGCCATCTCCGGTTTCGAGATGGCCCCCTCGGGTACACTGCTAGCGTACCTACATACTAATGAAAATAATAAACGATGTAACTTAACTTGTGCAATTATACCTATAAAATACCTTTAAATTTTAAACATTACGAGAAGTTACACAAAAAATAGTAGGTCGTTTTCAGACTGTAACAAACAAGTTGAATTCCTGAGACGAGCTCAGCCGAATACAAGGCATTGTCGATTTTGCGATTATTTTTTTTGCGTTTTTTTTTATCTTGCAATGGTTCACCCCAGCACGAATCTATTACCGAAAACAGCAACTCGATAGCTCATCTCCTTCATACCCAAAACCGTGACAGAAAATTGGCAACGACGACGACGTCGACGACGACGACGACGTCGACGACAACTCGATAGCAATAGGGCTTTTCTAAAGAAAATCCCTAAAAAGCCTCATTCACGCGATTGGTATTAAATTAAGTAATTTCTTCATATACACAAGACAAAAAAAAAGAAAAACGAAAATCGGACTAGCCATTGAGGAATTATCACCGTTAGAAAAAGTCCTGGTGAAATTGCTTCGCTCAATTTTTGCAACAGCAGAATGAATTGCAGACCTAGTTTATTGACGCCAAAGAAAAAGTTCTGGAAGCGTTTTCATATTTTCACGAGTTAGGTGTGAATAATGTTACGCTCATACATTTAGGGCGAAGTTGACCCAATTTTCTTTTAAACACTCCGTTTTAAGAGAAAAATCCGTTCCTGTAATACATTTTACTCGTTTTATTAATAACCTGGGTGTGTAAGAGCCCTATTAAGATTTTTTGCAAGCCGGTAGACCTGCTAATTGACGAAGGAGGCTCTGACGGAGGTTTTTTTTTTAAAGAATATTAGTAACCAAAATTACCAATATTCCCCCTAACCCCTCCAGCTAAGCTGAATTGCTTGTGTTAGGAGTGGGTTCACGTTGGTAGTGTAATGGCCAGGATTCGAACCCGGGACCTCTCGATCGTAGGGTCGACTCCTAAACCACTAAGCTACCGACGCTTTCCTTTCGATGTTGGGAGGTCAGACGGTAGTCGCTCCGGCAAAAGTCAAGATAATCACGAGAAAGAGTAGGCGAGCGGACCCTGAGTTCAAAAGTAGTGTCTTTGTACGTAACCGGGACTCTGCTATCGACTGCTACGACAGTTCGATTCCCGCTCAGTGCAAATATTTGTATGCATGAATATCTCTTTATGCAGCCTGGGTGTTTCTATGTATAATATGTAGGTATTTACAAAAAAGTGTACCTATAAGTATGTTTATCCGCATTCTGAAACCCATAACACAAGCTAGTTAAACTATGCTTACTTTGGGTCTAGAAAGCGCTGTGTAAAATGTCGTAGAATTTAATAGTTTAGTGACACGGTTATACAGCAATACACGTGACTTGACAGTAGATAGCTGGTATGATAACCTCGTCCGGACAGGTGAGAACTACTAGCTTAAAGAACGCAACTACTGCAACAATGTACTCGCATCTTTTATCAGACGTCTGTCTTGACATGATTCAAGTAATATTCTCGAAGCAAGCATCGGTAGCTAAATAGTTAAGAAGTCGGTGCTACGATCCGAGTCCCGGGTTCGAATCCTGACCCTTAAACTCCCAACGTGAACTCACTCCTCACATAAGCCATTTAGCTTCGCTGGAGCCGTTAGAGGGAATTCAAGATATTTCGGTTACTCTCTTAAAAAACTGGCTCTGTAAAAAAATTGTCACAGAATAAATCGCGGTTAATGGCGCTCTCAAAAATACTTTGCACTGAAATGGTTCGCGCTGAAAGGGTAGTGCAGAAAATAAGAAAAATAACTATTTGGACCACCGTTGTTTCTGCTACCGAAACAAAAGAAAAACCATACGCAGAAGCAGAGAGTGCACCTGGCGAGGGCTCGAGCACACGTGTTAATATCATTTTGCAAAAGTTACACGATGTTGATTTACGAGTCATATGCAAGTTGTTGCTTTCGGTGCATTGGGGGAAGACGAGTGGTGAGGTGGTGAGTGGTATTTTACAACAGCGTTTAAATTGAGGGTATCCGAAGGGATTTCCGCATATAAAAAAAAAAGGTAACTAACCATAATATTTAATTTAATGTCCCTGTTGGCGATTGCCCAGTGGTGTACGTAACGGACTGCCGAGACGAGGTCTCGACTTCGATCCCCAGTCGCCCCAGACACATACCTTTTTTTTTTTTTTTTTTTCGTGCGGAAATCCCCTCGGATACCCCCCCGCCGGCCAGCGGGGGCGGTTATGTCGGGCTCGAACCGACTAAAACCGCACGCCGTCTTGGGTCTGCAGACGCCGGGGTGTAAGGTTGCCCATAGAGCATATCCCTCGCACCCCGACTGACCCTGGGCCATCTCCGGTTTCGAGATGGCCCCCTCGGGTTTGGGAACCACGGTGTCCCCGTCTTGCCCCGGTTTGGGGGAGGGGCGCTAGTCGCCCCACCGTCCCGGCCTTCCCAGACACATACCTCTAACGTTTCGTAGTTATGTGTATATTAAAAATGTTACCAGCCTCGGTAGCCTAGTGGTATGAGTAATGGACTGCTGAGACGAGGTCTCGGGTTCGATCCCAGGTTTTACCATGGCACACACCAATGACTTTCCGATGCTTTTCAAAGTTATGTGTGTATTTATCGCAGGTTCATAAGTGCCCGGTTAATGGCAATAGGCTCGCCACCTATTACATTGGGACCTAAACATAAACTGGCGAAATGTGGGTACTAGCACCTCTGCCTACCCCTTCGGGGATATAGGCGTGAGTTTATGTTATGTTATGTTATGTTAAAAATCTTATTATCGCTCAGTAATGTGCCCGGTAGATGGCAATAGGCTCGCCTCCTATTACATTGGGACCTAAACATACCAAACTGGCGAATCGTGGGTGTGTGTTACACCTCTGCCTACCCCTTCGGGAATACAGGCGTGAAGTTATGAAATGTCCCTGTTGGGGACAATTGGCACATTTTTTCAATAAAGTCTCAGTTTCCCCCAGTGGGGCAACGTCGGTGGGGGATAGTGGGAATAACTCATGCCAGCTACTAACCGAATCATATCTGACAGTAACTCGAATGATAAGGACCCGTACAAGTAACGGCAAAGACGTATCGTACTATTTTAAAATCTATACTATTATAAAATTGTAAATTTGATGCCTGTACATTGGAAACCTTAAAAAAAAAAATCTGATTGTTCTCGATGGACGCAAAAGCTACTGAACGGATTTTGATGCAGTTTTTTTCAATAAGAAAGGTCTTGGTTTGACTTAAATCTGCCGTATGTTTGATTGCAATTGGTTAAGAAGAACTAGAGATATGATCAAAAAACGATAACCGACCTTCGCACGGGCGCAGCCGCGGGCATCAGCTAGTCTATAAATAAAAACATTATAATATAATAAAGTCCTAGCGTTAGTCTCGGCATCATTCAAAGCTTGCATTTGAAAGTCCGAGGTCCGCCCTCCAAATCTTCTCTTGATTTGTCTTTTCTTGGTATTTACTGAAGCGAGCGCCATCTGATTCCCAACAACGAAAAGAAAGGCTGCGCCAGAGCCTCGTCCATCAATCAATTTCAATTTATTTCAATTCAAAAACATAATATATATAATAACCTTTTGTTGCGGAAATCCCTTCGTATACCCCCCCCCCCCCCCCGACGGTCAGCGGGGGTGGTTATGTCAGGCCGCCGCCTCGGGTCTTAAGACGCCGGGGTGTATGGTTGCCCATTACATTGAGCATATCCTTCGCACCCCGACTGACCCTGGGTCATCTCCGGTTTCGAGATGGCCCCCTCGGAAAAACATAATATCTACTCAATATATATCTATCTTATTACCGAACGTGCAAGAGTGAACATTATGAAATGGATACTTCTGAAAGATAGGGTTAATGACGGTGTCTTTGCTAGTATAAGCTGAGTGGTAGACACCGGCGCCTTCCTCCCCAAGCAGAACTATAAATTGTGAACACCAACAGGTATGTAACATTTACAGTATTAGGATCGAAATAATTTAACAATAAAAAATTAATTAAAAATATTATAAAACTAAAAATTTACCAATTTACCACAATATGAATATTTTTATTTTATTTTAATGTAATTCATCACATTATCTGTATCAAATAAATTAATATTTAATGAATACGCATGCAATAAAAAATATAACAACATAACATAACTTCACGCCTGTATCCCCGAAGGGTTAGGCAGACATACACCCACGATTCGCCAGATATGTTTAGGTCCCAATGTAATAGGGGGCGAGCCTATTGCCATCTAACGGGCACATTACTAAGCGATCTATAATCAACATTTTTAATACACACATAACTACGAAAACTCAGAGGTGTGTACCCGGGGTGACTGGGGATCGAACTCGAGACCTCGTTTCGGCAGTCCGTTACGTACACCACTATCGCCCAAAAAATAAATAAATATACGTATGTGTATGAGTGTGTGTGTGTGAGAAAGAGTGTGTGTGTGTGTGTGAGAGAGAGAGAGAGATTGTGTGTGTGTGTGTGTGATTAGGGTGGGTGTGTATGTGTATGCATATATATATGCACCGGTTACATGGTAGTTCTCGCGAATAAACTTACTGTCTCTTCGTAGGATTTGCACTGTAGATATTGGACTATCACACATGTTTGCACTTTGACATTGGTAGGGAATATATAAGGTGTCACCAAATTAGGTCTCTGAATTTGGTGAGATGACTTGGTATCGACAAAATATGTAGGTATTTGAAACAAAAAAAAAATCGGGTAAAATAAAAACAAAAAAAATAATATTATATAAAAAAATAAAATAAAAAAAAACACCACCAGTGTGCATTGTGAATATTAACTCGTCTCGTCTGTCCACAATTTTTTTCTGGTAGGATCTTCCACTAACCACCTACAAAATCTTAAGGAGCTCTTTCACCCGCAGAAAGTGGTAGGCGTGCAGTCCTTCTCCTCGCAGTATTCTCCAAGCGGATGTGTGGGAAATACCTAAATCGTGACTAGCGTCACGTGTACTGGTCGCGTAACGTGACGCTGGTCGCTGGTGGTGTTTTTTTTTAATTTTATTTTTTTTATTTTACCTTATATTTTTTTTAATATACATCATCTGTATAAACTTCAACTTTGTAGCTATCACGGTTTATGATTCAGCTTGGTGACAGTGGTGACAGACGGACAAACGGACAGTGAAGTCTTATTAATAGGGTCCCGTTTTTACCCTTTGGGTTAATAAAGAATCATAAAAATGAACTTAATTAAATCTTTAATATTCATAACTCCGTAGAATTTGAACTGCTAAACAAACCGTTATACCTACGTATAATAATCGATAGAACACGGATGGAGGCGAGATCTTTCCTAAGGCTAAAAGGTTCCCTGGGGTTATCCTTTCGAGGGCTTACCCGGGGTGCCCGGCAACGGACACTTGGGGAGGACACCGTGCGGTTTTAGTCGAGACACGACATAACCACCCCCGCTGGCCAGCGGGGGGGTATCCGAAGGGATTTCCGCACGTAAAAAAAAAAAAAAAAAATAAAAAAAAAGGCTAAAAGGTTCAACAGCTATAACTAAACAAGTTGGAACTCAACTTGTTTTAAAGACCGGATTGCGTAAATATTGAAGTTGATTTAATCAACTTTAAAACAGTCATGTTAGGTTGAGCGCTCATTAGAGACAAGACAACCTTAAGACAGACTATTGCATTACAGAAACATATGAAAGTGCGCAAACTTCGAACAAAACTGTTTCATAAAAAAGCTGCCAAGTGCAAGTCGGATTCGCCCATTAAGGGTTCCGTAGCAGCAAGTAACATAACAATGCTTTTTTTTAAAATTTTATATTTGAGTTGATTGAATGAAAGGTAAATTACGGTTTACTATTTATGACGTATTAAAAAAAAACTACTCTAGTAAGTAGTTTTTTTCTCGTTCAAACCAATTTTCGGTGGAAGTATACATGGTAATGTACATCATATATTTTTTTTTAGTTTTATCATTCTCTTATTTTAGAAGTTACAGGGGGGTGACACATTTTACCACTTTGGAAGTGTCTCTCGCGCAAACTATTCAGTTTAGAAAAAAATTATAGTAGAAACCTTAATATCATTTTTGAAGACCTATTCATAGATACCACACACGTATGGGTTTGATGAAATAGTAAATTGTTACACAAGGGTTGAAAGTCAGCCATTTCATCCGAGATATTTCTGGCGCTCGAACAAAGTGAGAGCGCCAATAGTTCGAGGGTGAAATGGTGACATTCACCCGAGGTAAACATTCTACTTTTCATTTCGACTATGTGAGGAAATTAAAATACTACACACACACATAATGAAACAGGTATAAAGGTACAATTTGAAAATAGATTATTAACAACAGCTTTTGCCTGTTCTTAAATCTTATCGGAATTTAGATTAATATCCATGTCACTGGAATCACTTTCCGAAAACATTGTTAACCACAATTAACACAAGGTATTTATTTATATTGAATGTCGTTTTCCCGCTAATTCTTTAGCAAACGTAATTGTTTTTTTTTAATACTGAAAAAAATTATAATTCACGTACATGCTTCATTTGAAAATCGAATCTATTAGTTACATTGTAATCGAGTTGGTCACGAGATGTGCATTTAGGCGGCCATGTAAAAAAAAGCGTCATGATATCAAGGCATTATGACGTAATCAAATTATCATGGACTCCATGGCAAAACTTATAATAAAAAAAAATTACTTTCCACCCTAGGGATGAAATAAGCTACTTTCCACCCGGATATTTTTGAGTTTCCGTTCTAAGTCTAAGTCTAAGTCATTTATTGTATTTTTTTCTATTTTTGTGTGAAAATCTTATACGGCTCACAGAATACATCTACTTACCAAGTTTCAACAGCATAGTTCTTTTAGTTTCGGAAAAAGGTGGATGTGACATACGGACGGACAGACAGACAGACATGGCGAATCTATAAGGGTTCCGTTTTTTGCCATTCGGCAATTACGTAACCTTAAAAAAGCTGTCAAGTAACTTTTTTTTTTCTTGCGGAAATCCCTTCGGATACCCCCCAGCCGGCCAGCGGGGGCGGTTGTATCGGGCTTGAACCGACTAAAACCGCACGCCATCTCGGGTCTAAAGACGGCGGGAGCCGCTGTCAAGTACCTACAAAATCTGCGCGGTGAAAAATCTGTCTTAAGACTCTTTTGTATCTAATCTGCGCTCACCCTTAATCTGTTCAATATGCCATATTTGAATAAGACTTCTTTAATGCATACTTAGTTAATAAGAACGTGAGAATCTCAAACTTTGTGCATTAGACGCACTTTAGACTGTAATTGTTTCGAGAAGTTCTTCTATCTATACTATTGTAAAATTGTAAATTACTTGTGTCTGTACATAAGAAATATTTGAAAAAAAAAGTACTCGGGTTATGTTAAATGAACGATTCTGAACACAAAAATATTTTCTTTGGAATCCTTATCTGTTCAGACTCAAGAATTACTGAAAGGATTTTGATACGTTTTTAGGGATTTTCTTTAGAAAAGCCGTATTGCTATCGAGTTGTCGTCGACGTCGTCGTCGTTGCCAATTTTCTGTCACGGTTTTGGGTATGAAGGAGATGAGCTATCGAGTTGCTGGTTTCGGTTATAGATTCGTGCTGGGGTGAACCATTGCAAGATAAAGAAAAAATCGCAAAAAAAAAGAAAAGGCAAAATCGAAAATCCCTTGTATTCGGCTGAGCTCGTCTCAGGAATTCAACTTGTTTCCTTTTAGAAAGGTCTTGGTCAGACTTAAAATCGGTCGTATGTTTGATTGCAACTGGTTAAGTAGAACCGCAGATATGACTAAAAAACTATAACCAACCTATTACGGCATCAGTGCTTTATAATTAAATTAAAAAAGCGGCGATAGCCCAGTGGTGTACGTAACGGACTGCCGAAACGAGGCCTCGAGTTCGATCCCCAGTCGCCCCGGGCACACACCTCTGAGTTTTCGTAGTTATGTGTGTATTAAAAATGTTGATTATCGGTCGCTTAGTAATGTGCCCGGTAGATGGCAATAGGCTCGCCCCCTATTACATTGGGACCTAAACATAACTGGCGATTCGTGAATATGCAATACACCTCTGCCTACCCCTTTGGGGAAACAGGCATGAAGTTATGTATGTAATGCTTTATAATTACCCAACTGAAGTAGGTGTAACAATATTTTCTTCCTAACTGTACGATAAAGAGTTCAATGTACTAAAGTCTTGTTTGTGAACTCGTAAACACACCAGAAACAAACCACAAAACAATGTTGCTCATCGCCATCCCCGCTTTCGACCTATACCTACGGCTTTTATGGGAGCAATTACCGTCTGGCTCCCAACTCTAAACCCTGCACCAGAGCCTCGGTCGTCAATCAACAGGTATACCAGCTTGCAGGGGAGCTTGGCTTGCCTCGAAGGTCATGATAGGGCTCCATACACCCACGCACGGCACGGCAGTAATATTTTTTAATAATGACTACAACTGCGCGGTATTGTGACTAACTGTAACTGAGTGAAACTTAAACTGTTTATTTTTAAGCTTAAATCGGTAGTTAGAAGAGTTTAAAAACTACCAACCCGCTAAAGAGTTTCCGACGTCAAATAAAAATATGTAATAAACCCTTTTTATTTTACCGTAAATGAGTTCCGGAGCTCGACCGCTCGCTGACGGGGGATTAAGAATTAGGTACCAATGGTTCTCGAATGAAACTTAGAGGAATACAATAATATGAAAGATCATGATGTAGCCGAGCTTGTACACACCATTAAACCTTAGCTCTTATACCTATTTTATTATTTCACTAACGACCTGCCCCGGCTTCGCACGGCTGCAATGCTGATACTAAATATACTACAGAATGTCTTTATATACAAAGTTCATAGCTTTTTTGTCATACAATACAAACATGTTATTTGATAAGGTTTTTTTTTTTTGTTTAATATACCTACCCCCGCTTTGAATGCGGGGCCCGTTTTTACTTATTTAATGAAAAACTTCTTAATTCTATTCCTATTCTTTCCTCTTTCATTCTGGCCTCTTTATCATTCAAGTTCTCGCATTTATTCCTCTCGCACTTTCATACAACCTTTCATTCTCTGTCGGGAGTGAGGGCATCGGGGATAAAGTGTAACTAAGTTAATGCTATATTTTTTTTTTTTGCTTTTTTATTTATTTCATAACAACACAATTTTCTTTACATTTTGGTCTTAATCTTATCTTAATTTCTAAAACATTTTTACTGGCGATTTACACATATTTGTATCTTACTTATTTATATACATATTTCTAACAAACAATGCACTGTAATGAGCAACAATATTTTTACACTAAGGTTTGATAAGGATTAAAGCAGTATTGCTTAAAATCGCTTTTTAAATAAAGTATATTTTCTCGTAAGAAGTAAAGGATGAAAATTGGTTATTGTGGGTTATTCCTAAGAGATAGACATATAGCACCGCGGACTTTTTTGTAGACCTTATGAAGCTGTTTAATACTGTAGCACATCATTTTGATGCGTTTGCAATGTAAGCGCAAAAAATGTGATTATTTACGACATGTATTATGCATGTAATATACATATAAATCTTCCTCTTGAATCACTCTATCTATTAAAAAAAACACATCAAGATCCGTTGCATAGTTTTAAAGATCTAAGCATACATTGGGACAGACAGACAGCGGAAAGCGACTTTGTTTTTAGGGTTCCGTTGCCAAATGGCAAAAAACGGAACCCTTATAGATTCGTCATGTCTGTATGTCTGTCCGTCCGTATGTCACAACCAGCCATTAAGATTCTCACACAAAAATAGAAAAAAAAAACAATAAATTTTGGGGGTCCCCATACTTAGAACTCAAAAATTTTTTTTTCATCAAACCCCATAATTTTTTTCTAAACTGGATAGTTTGCGCGAGAGACACTTCCAAAGTGGTAAAATGTGTCCCCCCCCCCCCTGTAACTTCTAAAATAAGAGAATGATAAAACAAAAAAAAAAAATATGATGTACATTACCATGTAAACTCCCAACGATAATTGGTTTGAACGAGATCTAGTAAGTAGTTTTTTTTTAATACGTCATAAATCGTAAACTGCAATTTACTTTTCATACAATCAACTCAAATATAAAAATTAAAAAAGAAACATTATTATGTTACTTACGGAACCCTTAATGGGCGAGTCCGACTCGCACTTGGCCGCTTTTTTTACCATGTAGTGAAGATTGCTAATCGGGTTATAAAAGTAAATGTAGTAGTACTTCATGATCTAACTTAAAAAATATATTTTGTGTGAAACAAGTATATTTTTGATAGATTGTATCGCGATTTATTTGATGATATTTTATTATTTACACTGATCCCGACGTTTTGGTTACTTTTCAGCAGCCACCTGTGTAGTCATGGGGACATAGAATCTGTTAAAATAGTTTTATTTCAATGTTAACGTTCGCGTAAACTTTAAACAAGATATTTTGAATTTGAAAATAAGTAAAAGTAAGAAGTATAAACTAAATTCCATTACGGCGACTTTTCTATTTTGTTTAAAATCGGTTGATAAATAATTGTTATTTACTACGAATTTTAAAGAGAAACTAATTCATATTGAAACGTAAGGTGTCTTTCGACTATATGTCGAGTTAGACAACTAGTAGGGCTCTACAAAAACTGCAACGTTGCTTGATGGGCTGAATCTTTTTGCTTCTATCGTAAAGGTGATTTAGCAGAGAAATTAATAAGAAACCGCCTTTGAGATTGATTAGGAGTGGAAATTACTCCTTGTTTATATAAAGCTTCTTGTGGTTATTTGTAAAGATATGAGAAACAATTTCATACAACATGATTTGATATTGATCGCTGTGAAACATTTAATGATTACCAGTTTGATGATCTTAATGTTGTTGAATTATCATACTATCTTATACTCTTCTCGGCGGAAAGGAATACAAAGGCCATTCCATTTCTTCCCGTAGGTGTTAATGGCGTAGGAGGCGACTAATGACGACTAAGGCCTATGGTACATTGGACAATAATTTCATATATACTCAAAACACTTGCATACCAACTTGACCCATTCGACTCGGTGCAAAGACGGGCGCTGAGGATCGTCGACAATCCCATACTTACAGGCAGTGTAGAACCTCTCAACCTAAGGAGAGATTTTGTCTCTCTGTGCCTATACAATAGGCTGTGTTCATAATAATAGTTTGATATGATGCCCATGGCCACATTCTATCATCTCACCGCTCGCCACAGACAGGGAATTCATCCTCACACGTTGCGACCGGAAACGGTGTGTACAGTGAAGTTTGAAAGGCACTTTATTCCGCGCACCCTCAGGCTGTGTAATGATCTCCCTGCGGTGGTTTTCCAAACCGATTATAATATGGGTTTCTTCAAGAAGGGCATTAGAAGGCTATTCGGGGTCGGCAGTGCGAGTGTGACGTCCCTAGTATTGCACACGTGTGTAGGCCGCGGTAACCGCTTCCCATCAGGTGGGCCATGTGCTTGTATACTACCTGTGTGGTATAAAAAAAGCCTCAGCGGTTTGAGTCAAGAAAAAAATCCCGGTAAACGGCCATAAGCTTACTCTCTTTTACCGGGGACCGAATACAGCGTTTTTTTTAAGAGGATATTAGTAAACGAAATTATTAATATTCCCTGTAACTGTTAAACTTCAGCTAATACCTAATGTTTCTACACGTACATTGATAATCTGCAATGCGAGGCACAAAGCCTGTGAGAAAAAAAAAACAATTCATAGTTATTATTTTTTAATCGCTAGTTATAACAATGAATGTTTACAAATTGTATTGGCACTATAAGCACTATGTTGCACCTTCCTTATGGAGAGAATTAACACTGAACTATTTCAGATAAACAAATCATGAATCGCCTTATGAATTTCTTCATTTGTATTGTTTATTCCCGGCCAACCGTTGAATCCGTTTGTTCTGTGTTTGCCACATAAAGTTTATGCATCGTTCCGTATTCGCCCCAAGATTTTCCTCTTTGGCCCTGAAAATCATTCAAATGATTTGTTTACTATTTTACTCCTGTCTGCATTGAAGTACGTGTTTACATTTTAGTGCAAAATAGAGCGTGTAATAATATAAATATAAATAAATATTGTAGGACCAAGTACACAACGCCATCTAGACCCAAACTAAGCAGAGCTTATCACATGGGTTCTAGAATGCGGAAAAACATACTTAAATTCCTTTTTTATATAAATACATATTAGAGATAGAAACACCTAGACCAGAGGTTCCCAAACTTATTTTGTCTACTGCCCACTTTGAGACTAAATTAATTTTTAGCGCCCCCATTTTTTCACATACTTAAAAACCACTATAACTTCAAATTTAATTAATTAATTGTTGTGAGCTATATTAGCGGAGATTAAACATTCATTCTAAATAGACTTTTACTATAATCCGCAAGAGTTAACTTAAGACCTGAGCATAGTAGGTAGTACATAACGACGCTCAGGTCTCAAGTTAACTCTTACGGGCTACACCTGCCAATGAGAATGATTATTGAAACGCAACTTTATAGTATTCAGACAGAGTATCTTTTATTCAAAATAAAACAAACAAATAGATTCTTATATAAAAACTAATGTGAAGGATGAATCTGATGCTGTTTAATAAGTTTGTTGAGTTCAATAAGTTAGAGTTGAATAAGTTTGTCAGGTTCCAATTTACTCAAGAACAGCCGCAAGTCGCCACGTTCGGTAACATGCAAACGATTTCTCTTTTTAGTAAGCAGCGTTGCCACAGCACTAAATCCACGTTCACTCAAATATGAAGATGGGAATGATATCAAGAATCGTTGAACGATTGACCACAATCCAGGGTACAATTGCGGGATCGGTTTTTGTAGCCGAAATTCTTAATAGCCATTTTTGAACTTGATTTTTATTTCCTAGTTTGGTGTCAATTCTATAAGTTCTTCTTCCAGCTGAGGTGAGATTGCTGTGTTGAAATTTGAAAACGGATCTAACACCCAGCCTGGTAGTTCAAAATGTCCTGGTATCGTTAGGTGAAGTCAATGTGGAGGTTTTCCAAATGTTGGCAGTAGGCAAACAAGTCGTCGTTACTGCAGGATACTGATAAATTCGGAAAATTGTGAAACTCACGTCTGCCCATATTCTTTTTGTGTAGAAGCAGTTTGGCTGCGAAAGCAGCAGCGACATTTTTTGTTTTAATTAAATTTAGTTCATCGCCTTGCAGTTGGAGATTCATGTCGTTGAACAATTTATACAGGTCTGTCATGTAAGCTATATCATTTTTTGATGTAATGAGCTTGTTGGGCAATTCTGAATCTTTAGTTTTTCAAGAACTTTATCACAGAGTCAAACAGGTTGTATAATCGAGTCAGACAATTGCCACTTGATAGTCAACGAACCTCAGTATGAAGCAACAAACGGTTGGAATCTTCGTCATTAGTAACACAAAGCTGATGAAATAATCTATCATTTAAAGAGCTGGTACGAATTTTGTTGACTGCTTTGATGACATATTGCAGTGATTGAAATAGTCGTTCACTTAAGTTTCTAGCAACCAAATGTTGTCTATGAATAACGCAATGTACAGCTAGTACATCTGGAATTTTATTTTTTAAGTACGCTATGAAGCCTTTATGGCACCCTGTCATAGCCGGAGCGCCATCCGTAGCAACTGATATAATATTTTTCAAGGGAATCTCTTTCTCATCACAAAACTCTTCCAATGTATTGAATATGGTTTCGCCTTTTGTATCGGTCTCTAAATTTCTAGCAAACAATAGTTCTTCACATATTTTCTCATGTTTAATAAACCTCACGTAAGACAGCAACAATGCTTCATTAGTAGGTAAAGTGGACTCATCGAGCTGAATTGAGAATTGACTAGTCTTCAGATGATTGCACAATGATCCTTCAATGTTTTCAGCCATTTCATCAATTCGCCTTTGAACAGAATTATTACTCAAAGGAATTTTTCGGATAATATCTGCGGCCGGTTTATGAAGCACAATAGTTACTACTTCCTTTATTGCTGGCAAAATTAGTTCTTCTCCGATGTTGTGTGGTTTGCCTTTTTGAGCAATTAACAAAGAGATATTGTACGAAGCTCGAAGTCCGTCGTCATCTTGCTTAGCAGCTGCCGAAAATAGTTTTGCTCCACTTGGCTGAGTATTATGGTTCATCTCTAGGTCTTGAAAATATGCTACATTCTTGTCTTTCTTATCTGGATGCATTTTATTCAAATGATCTTGCAGTCTTGAAGGCTTCATTCGAAAATATTTTTAGACATAGAAGGCACTGAGGCGACGTTGGGTTTGTGAGATTTTCAATGAATCCGAATATAATATATTCCTCAGAGTATTGCCGTCTCTTCTTTTTTACTTCCGACATTGTTTTGTTATATGAAATACGTAAGTAAGTGTTGAACTTAAGTACTGCTTATCTATTACGTGCGAAACCACAAATGAAACTAAAATAAATATTCCGTTGTTTATATATGATAGCATAAGCAGCACGCACCGACAGGAATAAGACAAACATGCATTAACTCGTTTATCTCATTCGACGCTCAATTGTACTCAACAAGTAAGAACAAGTATTCTATGAATCAGCCGATTGATACAGGAATGCACAAATCGGGTTTTTTAACAAAAACTTGTTAAAACATGATTGCCCGCAGGCATCGACGCTCATTCGACGCTCAATTGTACTCAATAAGTAAGAATAAGTATTCTATGAATCAGCCGATTGATACAGGAATGCACAAATCGGGTTATTTAACAAAAACTTGTTAAATAATGATTGCCCGCGGTCTATTATCTACGAAAATTACCTATCTAGGAATACTAATAACTATTAAAATGCTAAAGTGTGTCTATTCCCTTTTTATTTTTTTGTTTGTGTCTACTTTCATTTCGAAACGGAGCGACCGATTGACATGATTTTTCTTCTATTTATTGAATAACACAGGACAGATACATGAACTACGCGGAGAGAAATATCGAACCGAGTTTGAGCAATCTCTTAATTAATATTAGTTGATGTTCACAATTTGTAGCCGAGAGTCGAGAGCTCTGTCGGTGTCTAAGAGTCCTCCTAGCTAGATGAAATTACAAATCGTCCCCTGAAGACTACACAACGCCCCCATTTTTTTCTGGGTCTCTTACCCTTTAGGCCTGCAGCGCCCACAAGGGGGCGTTATCGCCCACTTTGGGAAACGTTGACCTAGACCAATGCAAATATACATATTTGCACTGAGCGCGAATCGAAGCCGTGACCTCTATCTTAGCAGTCGAACGCACTACCGCTACGTCACAGCGGTCATAGAAATAAATTTAATTTCTGATTTTGGACTATTATATTCAGTTGCCGAATACAGTTTACAAACTTTCTAGCTCAGCGCAGTGGCAACAAATGCAGTCACTGTGCATCGAGTCTCGGGTTTATTCAGGAGTAGGGTTAAGTGCAATTGAGTTTTCATTGAGAAAAATTCTCAGTAGCATGTAATGTAGCTCCAACCCCCACTCAACCTTTCTCCCTCCCTGAATCACTACTTAACTCAAACATTATTTTCACCAGTTTCAATCTGTATAGGGTTGTAATAACGCCGTCCTCAAGCGAAAATATCGAGGTAGAGCTGAAAAATGAGGGCATATTTTGAAACCTATGCAAGTAATTTCTATAAACCTGCAATTACAATTTCATGTATGAGGTCATAGATATTTTTTGAGCATTTACCATTATTACATATACATAACATAACATAACTTCACGCCTGTATCCCCGAAGGGGTTATCTTAAGGTCCCAATGTAATAGGGGGCGAGCCTATTGCCACCGACCGGGCACATTATTAAGCGAGCGATAATTAACATTTATTAATGCACACATAACTACGAAAAATCAGAGGTGTGTGCCCGGGGCGACTGGGGATCGAACTCGAGACCTCGTCTCAGCAGTCCGTTACGTACGCCACTAGGCTATCGCCGCTTCATATATTGTATTAATACATATATGTTTCAATAACTATTTGTTTAAATTTAAGGTGAGGAAATTGTCCAGAAGTCACTTCACCGTTTTTTAGTTTGAGGACGGCAGAATATGTGTATATTCATACCGTGAACCGAATCGAGCTGACTGAAGCAATAAGGAGGCTTTGCAGAAGCGTGGTGGTAACGACTTGCCTACACGATGCGGTATTATATAGGACGTAGTGAGCTTTACGAGAGCGTGCGGCTAACTTTGAACTTCTAAGAAACAAAGCAACAAGCGCTACTCATTTCCAAAGAGCCGATACAGGAAACCAAGAGTAATAATAACTTACGTGTAATTAACACTTTTATTATAGAAACATCGTGTTTGTTACGGTTTCTCTCATTACCATTACTTGGCTGTTATTGCGTGTTGTTTTGGTTCACGGCTTCGTACCCTTGTGATTTTATCGACATTACGATAATATTATTGTTTTTATGTGACATAGTAGATATGCCCCGCGGTTTCAACAACCGTACTTGTTCTTATTCAGGTGGCCGCCCGCCTGTGTCTTTTTGAACTTTTTTCTTATTGCTCGGCTCCTAAGGGTCGCAGCATGATATTAAAAATAGGCCAAGGCATTCGATAACAACAATTTACCAAGTTGTAGATAAACTCTTCACAATTATGAAACCGTTTCAAAAATCATTCTATGATATATCCTAATTTTTTTGGCTGCTTTACAAAGGTACCATTTTTTATATTTGCCTAAGGTGCGCGAAAACTTCTGAAGAGATTTATATATTTTTTTTAGAAAATATTCAGGTCCATAATATAACAAGTCCAAGTTTCAACTCGGCGTATTAATTGAAACGGGAGTTGTAGACTTTCGAAATTACGCAAAAAAAAAAAGGTTTTTTGCAATTTACAAGAGAACTAGTGAACTCATTTACGTCCACTAGAGCTCATTACATGTGTTTTTTAAAAACACGTTACACAAAACAAGCAATTTTTGTATGACCTCAAGTTTTTTTTTTATTCGAGGTAAATCGTTTTTGTCACTTTTTGGGCACTTTTCAGCCCCGTGCTGACCATAGATTCCTTTCTCCAGTTGACTATTTATTTGTTATGCCAAAAACCTAAAGAATATAAAGCGGCCAAGTGCGAGTAGGACTCGCCCATGAAGGGTTCCGTAGCAGTAAGTAACATAATAATGCATTATTTTAAATTTTATATTTGAGTTGATTGAATGAAAGGTAAATTGCGTTTTACGATTTATGACGTATTAAAAAAAACTACTTTCTATATCTCGTTCAAACCAATTTTCGGTGGAAGTATACATGGTAATGTACATCATATATTTTTTTTAGTTTTATCATTCTCTTCTTTTAGAAGTTACAGGGGGACACACATTTTACCACTTTGGAAGTATCTCTCGCGCAAACTATTCAGTTTAGAGAAAAATGATATTAGAAACCTCAATATCATTTTTGAAGACCTATCCATAGATACCCTACACATATGGGTTTGATGACAAAAAAAAATTTTGAGTTTCAGTTCTAAGTATGGAGAGCCCCCAAATTTTTTTGTTTCTTTCTATTTTTGTGTGATAATCTTAATGCGGTTCACAGAATACATCTACTTACCAAGTTTCAACAGCATAGTTCTTATAGTTTCGGAAAAAAAATGGCTGTGATATACGGACGGACAGACAGACAGACACGACGAATCTATAAGGGTTCCGTTTTTTGCCCTAAAAATTGGGAAATACATTTTTTTAAATCTTCGTCAGACAGTGTATAATGTGTATAACTACATGCTGTTGTGAAAGATCACTCGTACCCTTTTTTTACTGGAATATGTGTGTATGCCGAAAAAAATAAGTTTGTACCCACATATATTTCACTCAATTGCTCCATGATTTCACTTAACACATAAAATACTTTTAGGAAAAAAAATAACTTTATACAGTGCTGATATTGTCCAAAAATCCATTCTTTTTCTTGGCAAAACGATTTTTCTTGAAGTTCTAGCTCAGTTGTCGCGACATGAGGTGTACATACTGAAGGCAAGGATGTAATAAAATTTGTAAACATACGGCTGCATTGTCTTAATTTACACGCTTCATTTGACATGATTTTATATACTCGGGTTTTTGAATATTGAATCAGTTACGGAATACAGTTTACATACTTGTCATGCTACCTCGGCACAGCGGCAACGAATGCAGCTGCTGTGTATGAAATTTCGGGTTCATTTAGAAGGGATGTTTCGGGATATTTATTAAGTTTTCTTTTCACAAAATTGTCAGCAGCAGGAAATGTACCTGGTTGATGGCAATAAGCTCGTACCGTACTCTTATTTATATTCACCAATTTAGAAAAAAAAACTATATTTTATAATATCAAAGTGATTGATTTGATCAAAGTGAAAGTCACCTGCTGCTACCATTTGCGACAGTAAATGTATTTCATTTCATATTCAGTTTGATTTCTAGTATTATTATAAAAAAATACTGAGTTTCAAATGCTTGCAACTTATATGACATAAATATTTATGCAATACGTGCAACTATGTAACGTGTTGCATTAAATATTTTCTATTTTTATTATTTTTCTTCCTTTTGCGGTTTTCTCTGCAATGTACCGATGTATATCCTCACCCACAGTTGGCGTACAACTTATTGGAGTGTTTCCTTTAAATTTAGGGCACAGTACGTGACCTAAAGGGGACGGCCGTAGACAAAATACGAGCTAAGTTTGCAGGGTTGAATGTAGTCGATGTTGGGCTCCGAGCCGAATAATGTGAGCTTGGGACTTGGGTTATACCCGTATGTGTTTCAATAACAAATTTTGAATATCATTTACGTTGTTTTTGTATTAATATCAACTATATATATAGTCAGTATTTGCCAGTGAAATATTATTAGGTCACAAAAAGTGTGTGTTTGGCTATTTACAATTTTCTTGACAAAATTCATCAAAATATAGATAGTAGGAAGCCAGTAGTAGCTATGTATATGGATATGACGAGGGCATTTGGTTATGTGGACCATGACGTACTTCTGCGTACGGGCGTCCTACACTATGTTTGCCGAGTCGCGGTCTTCACTCAAGAACACGTTTACCCCAGCGGTTGTCGGTTCTTCGCGAGATATGGCCGGCCGGCCCACTGCCACTTAAGCTTGCTAATTCTTTGAGCTATGTCGATAACCTTCGTTCTCTGTCGGATGTATTCGTTACGAATCCTATCCTTTAGAGAAACTCCGAGCATAGCTATTTCCATAACTCGCTGAGCGACTTTGAACTGGTGGACCAGCCCTACCGTGATTGTTCACATCTCAGCTCCGTAGGTCATTACGGGTAGGACGCACTGATTGAAAACTTTCGTATGTATGTAATAATAAAATAATATTCAAAATAATATAGTCATGAAGTTTGAGAATGATATAATGTACAAGAACAGTTCTGACGCGAATAAACTTGGCTAATATTCTCAGTTGTTTGTGATTTGTAGTGTTTTGCACAGTAGAGAACATTGCTTTGTTCTCAACCTTGAGTGTGAAACTTAATTCGTGTGTTCATCGCCTTAGAATGGATAGCCGCAAGCTAATGAACTTATTTCAGCACTCTGAAATGAAACCTTTTTAACTGACTTCAAAAACAACACATCTATGAATCAGTAAGCTAGGTATATCCTTCTTCGAAATTGAGGTCAGAAAACGTCAATATTAGGGACCTGAAATCTGAACCCGTTACATTCCCTTTCTTGGGGCAATCATACGTGTTGTTTGTCTCGCTGAACATAAATATAATAAAAAGCATTAGTTTATATTATGGGTTTTAGAATACGAAGTATACGAATATGCTTTCATAGATAGTTTTTTTTTTGCGTAAATATATAAATGTTATTTATTTTTTAATATGAAAAGCAAATCTTTGGTTGTACGAAAGTTAAGTAAATGGTTGTAATTGCAATTTGGCACAGTTAAAGTCGGTAGCTTAGTGGTTAAGGAGTCGACCTTACGATCGAGAGGTCCCGGGTTCGAATCCTGGCCATTACACTACCGACGTGAACCCACTCCTAACACAAGCAATTTAGCTTAGCTGGAGGGGTTAGGGGGAATATTAGTAATTTCGGTTGCTAATATTCTTTTTTAACAAAAAAAAAAAAAAAAAAAAATGGTTTTTTGCATAAAGCTAATATTTTTATAACCTTTATATTAGCTTGCACTGTTCGTAAGTATGTTGTCCGTTCAAATTTTGCAAACCATTTTTCGACCATCTGTTGGCATCCGATTGAGCTGAAATTTTGCATACACGTTTGATTTGGGTGACAATGCAATAAAATGGAGAGACCCAGTCCCTTAATAGTTTGCAAGAGAGACACTTCCAAAGTGTTAAAATGTGTGTCCCACCCCCCTGTAACTTCTAAAATAATAGAATGATAAAACTAAAAAAATATATGATTACCATGTCAACTTCCACCGAAAATTGGTTTGAACGGGAAGTAGCTTTTTTTATACATCATAAATCGTAAACCGCAATTTACCTTTTATACAATCAATTCAAATACAAAAATTAAAAAAAAAGACTATTATGTTACTTGCTGCTGCGGAGCCATTCATGGGCGAGTCTGACTCGCACTTGGCCGTTTTGCTTTTATGTAAGTATACAAATATATATATTTTAATGTTATACATTTATGCATTGTAGTAGCGTTTTTGAGACCGTAATCTTAGCAATCCATGGATTCTCCGTGCGGGTGCCGGGTCCATCGCGTTGCTGAGTTGGGAACTCGGGACAGTGCCTGGGACTTGCGACCCAAGTGTAGGTTTAGAAGGGGCCCCTTTTGTTGATGTACATCAACACTCACCTTCACTACCCAAGTTCCCCTCCCTGCCTAACCAAATTTGATACGAACCTACTAGTGCCGCTTTAGACATTCGTCCTAGTAATGAGCTTATTGTAGCTCTCGATAGGCCTAGATCTTTAAGTAGGTTATAGAGAGATTTTGCTGGTATACCTCTCGCTCCCACTTCCACTGCATACAAATTAACCACGTAACCGTTTTTGATTAATTCGTTTGTGAGATCATAGTATTTATTTTTCTTTATTGTGTGGTCCTTCGGTATATTTGTTTCCCACGGTACAGTAAGTTCCACAAGAACCACATGTTTTAATCTCTTAGAATATAGGAATATGTCAGGTCTAGATGACGAAACCCCAACATCCTCCGGAATTTTGTAGTGCTTTTCATACGTGTCGATTAGGAGAGTCCAATCTGGGGCAGTATCTAAGATTGAATAAGGTTTGTTCCTGGGTGTTATGGATGAACCTTCAGACACAAAGTTGATATGACGTCTGTTAGTAGTCAATCCTTTTTGGGCTCTAGCTACTGCCAGACTCATTGCTTCACGTATGATGATAAGCACCTTATCGTGGCGGCGTGAGTAATGGCCTCTATCGAGAAGCACCCTACATCCTACTAATATGTGTCTAGCCGTCCCTATTGCCTCACCACAAGTATAACATTGTTTTTCTGTGGCCTTCCCCCACCTTACCAGATTACTCTGGTCTGGGAGGGTCATCTGAAAGGCGTTAAGATAAAATTTTAACAGGGCCGGCGACCAGTCATAGATCAAGGTGCGCCACTTTAAGGCCATCGGTATGCAGAACTCTCCCATTGTCAACCATTCATTTTGGATTTCCAAATTCATCGCGTGCACTCGATATTTATCATTTTCGTCTTGTTTTAGAAAGGACTTAAGTATATCCTGGTCCCTTTCTGGCTCTCGTACTCCCAACCCCACTCTGTTTGACTGGGCCCCTATCATAAATCGTTTATGGAATAGAAGTCTAGATTCAAGCTCGGACGCGTTATTATCTTTCGGGAGTGCCCTGATTGTGACATCTTGGGATTTTCCTAAGATGTGGGCTTTGGTAACTCTAAGATGTTTATAGAGCTCCGATGGTTTCTTAAGTTTCATCCCAAAATTATTTTGATCCCTAAATAGAGCAGAGGAATCAGCAGAGTGCGCTAGTCCAAGCCACGATTTTAGCGATTTTATGACAGTTGCATCTATTTTCGCCAGTAAGGTTTTACCGAATTCATACACCAGAAAAGGCCAAGTCAGACGTGATGTTAAGTAGTTGTCATATATCCAAGCTTTTTTGATATTGTTTAGTGGTATCTGATCTATCTTATTTAGGTCATTTATAAACGTATCGACAACTTCATCTAAGGATGGTGTGCGTCCTTTATAGTCTATCTTTCTCCCAAGAAATTTAAATGGCACCGATTCAGCGACTATGGAAACTGGTTTACCCCCAATGAAGAGTCCCGGGTCGTAAGAAGTAAATTTGGTGTCCCGTCTACCCAGACATAGACAGTGACACTTACTGGGCTTCGTCCTCAGTCCATTTGTCCACGAACAGAACTCATCGACTTCCTTTAATAGTTCCTGACATTGTTTTGGATTGCGCGTCAGTATTGCGAGATCGTCAGCAAAAGCTAAGATGGACTCTGAGTATATGTTATTTACTTTAAACCGATAACCCCATTTCTTTTCGTGACGTATTAACTTGGTAATTAAGATATTAATTACTATGTTAAATGCTATTGGTGACAAGCAGCATCCCTGAAACAGTCCCACATTATACCGTAATGGTCCTGTGTGTACTTCTTGGAAGCTTATAGCAAATTTTAGCTGGGAGTAATACGACTCGATTATCTCTATGACCACGGGCGGAAAGTTATACCATTGCAACGCGTATACCATAAGGTAATGTGGAATTGAGCCAAATGCATTTTCTAGGTCTATCCAACATACCGTTATCTGTCTTTCGTATTTTCTGGCATCTTTTAAGCTTTCCGCTAACAGACTATTGTGTTCCAGACAACCAGAAATGCCGGGTAAAAACCCTTTCTGGTGGTTAGGTCCGAAATACCTATTGTTAATCATAAAATGACACATTTTTGTTTGTAGAATTGAGAAAAATATTTTTGAAATTGTGTTAGTTAGTGCTATCGGTCTAGTATCTTTAGGATGGGTCACTTCATGTTTTTTTGGAATGAGAACGAAAACCGCTTCGCCAAATGCGACTGGTATATTCTTTTCTGACCAGATTTTACTGAATATATTTGTGAGATGTTTACGAACTGTTGGACATTTTTTATACACTATATATGGAACCCCATCAGGGCCCGGAGCCGATTTAGATGATTTCTTTTTTATTTGTATCTCTATTTCCTCTATGGTAGGTGCATTCCCTTGGAATTGTACTAGAGGGTCGTGAGGTCTTTGGGTTTCCGGTTGATTGTATTAAGCGTGGCAAATAGTTGTATTTTGCTATGTGTCATATATTTAACCTTTATCACGCAATGTATGCCATATTATTTGGATTACTGTCTAGACCTAATAAGTAACTGTTTCCAAATGTTTCCTGTCATGCAATGGCAGTAATCTTTAAGCGTACCTTCCAGAAATTGTTAATATTTTAATACTATTGTCAACCATTCTATCAAAAAAATCATTTTCAGATCGAGAAAAATCTTCCCCCTTTGAATGTGGATTTGATCCCAAATCTGCAGCTCGAATTCCATTCTCCTTACATTTTTTTTAATTAGTCATTTTTTTAATTTTTGATGTAGAAATTGCATTAATTTTTCCTATCATTCCCCTATTTATAATAGTAAATTTTTTATTATGAACAAAAATTAGATTTTTTTAATTATTATTCTACCTATTGGATTATACCATGAATGAAATCAAAATATATTAAATTGAACAATAAAGATTTAATGAATAAAATTTAATAATTCAATTAATAATTTTAAACACTTGTATGGCACAAATTTTTTCTCTATGTTCTTATTGCGCTACAACATTTTAAAGTCCTTTTTTTTTATCAACACAGTCCTTGCATAAAATTATTATATTGGTTTCAGTGCAACATTTTTTTAATAAATCTTGATTAAAAAAAACTTTTTTATTCATTATTTTATTAAATGAGAATGCAGTTAATAATTTAATAATTTTACTACCATGTCACACAGTTCGTCAATATCTTCACTTTCATTTCTTTGAAATATTTTTCTGTTTTTAAATTACCCTCTGAAAAACGGCTACCTGTACCTAAATCACTTGTATTTAAAATTATAGCTCTCTGTTTCACCCCAGTCTACAAGTTGGCAAGGAAACGGGCACATTTAGATAAACGTAGATGTTAATTTATTATTCACGAAACATTAAATACGTCACAGGATGGTTGCACAGACATCGTAACTCATACGAATGCATGTTAATGTCTGTTCAGGGTTAGAATAGCAAATAAGGAGGTTCTATTACAAATAGTGATCACGCCTGACAGTATAACAGTATTGTGACAATAAAAACTGTCATAGCGCGATGCAGGATTAGTAGTTCCTTAGAAGTTCAGTTTGATTTCGCTAGATGGCGCCAAATGTATTCGTTATATATGCACATAAGCACTTAAAAATCAGATCGACCAAAATCAAAAAGCATTTATTATGCATATATACATACCATATAAACGGTACTGAAAATAGAAAGAATATTATTAAACTAACTTATGGTTATTAAAGGAAAGGATACCGGAGTTACCGCCGGACTTTGGCCGCCATCGCAGCCTCGCCTATGGGGTCCGGTTTAATCCCGTGACAGTGGGTTGGCAGGCGTGTATGGACACACACGACAAGCCTCCGTCTTGGCCTTCTTCTGTAAGGAAAGCGAGTCGGCCAACTGCCGTCCTCGTGCCCCGATCATGGACGGTAGTCATGGGCATAGACAAGTTTGCGGCGTCCTCGCCGCCGATTGCGGAACTCAGGGGGCAGGGTTCTTTCCCGCTCCCTCTCCGCCACCTCTTTTGAGATCATTAGTTGCTCGCAAATTGACCACCGGTTCTGAGAAGACAGCCATACTTCACGGAAAATTTCAAAGCTGTTTCATAGTTATTGAAAGGTGACTCGAATTGAGTTGGGAGAAGCCTCGGAGGACGACGACTCAGATAATAAAGAAACACTCTATCCCATATATCTGAACTTAGCTAGCAGATAGAAAATATTAATCTATTCTATTCACCAATATCAATCTTCATATAAAGCAATTTCTATGAATCATCATCATCATATTAGCCGTAGGAAGTCCACTGCTGAACATAGGTCTCCCCCATCGACATCCATTTCGACCGGACTGTAGCGGCCTGCATCCACCGGGTCCCTGCGCTCTTTGCTAGGTCGTGTGTCCACCTTGCGAGAGGCCTTCCTACGCTACGCTTGCTGTTACGTGGTCTCCTCTGAAGAACTATTTCTATGAATAACTTACAACAATCACCATGAAATATACCAAAGAAAACTTTACATTAAAATCTAGTGGGGCGGAAATCACACAGTGATTGTCAAACTTCGGGCCAAACTTAGATATTTTTGTTGCAGTATTTTTATTCAAAATTACAGACCTTAGGCTTTATGCATATTATTCGGCGCGTCTTTATATATTGAGCAATAAATATGAAGAAAATTAAATCAAATCAAACGTCTTCGTCGTCAAAAAACACAAAAAAAATGTTTTTTTAGGGACAATTTGTATGGTAGGTACCCGAAACCTGGGGTGTGTGTTGGGTAACCTCCTCGAGTGTCGCTCCGATTCCGATCCCGCTGCAGTCCGGGGGGAACGGAATCGGAGCGGCCGGTACACCCTGGGCGGCGGTCAATGGCTTCCCCTTCACCCCTTCATAGGGTTGGCATTGATCGTCGGCCAATACCCAACGTGGCGGGAACACATCGCTCTCCGTACTCCTCTGCTTTCAGAGGAGACAGGATGAGCGATGCTGTTAGTGGTGAGATGGCCCAGGGTCAGCCGGGGTGCGAGGGATATGCTCTATGGGTAACCTTACACCCCGGCGTCTGAAGACCCGAGACGGCGTGCGGTTTTAGTCGGTGCAAGCCCGACATAACCGCCCCCGCTGGCCGGCGGAGGGGCATCCGAAGGGATTTTCGCACGATAAAAAAAATAAAAAAAAAAAACGTACCCGAAACCTGGGCACGCCGCAATAGCGGCGGTAAGGCCCATCATGGAGGATTGGCTGGAGAGGTGACACGGAAGCCTCTCGTACCGACTGACGCAGGTGGCCTCCGGGAAGGGGTGCTTCGGGGACCACCTGCATCGGATCAGGAAGGAGCCAACGCCTGAGTGTCATCACTGCGACGCGAGCGAGGACTCAGGGGTGCACACGCTGGCGGGCTGCCCGGCGTGGGAGGCGACGAGGCGTGACCTCGTGGCAGCCATCGGGGTGGGAGTCCTCTCGCTCGGCAGCATGATTGCGGCAATGGTGCGGAGCGCGAGCGCGTGGGCCGCCGCCACCTCGTTCTGCGAGCATGTAATGCTCGCGAAGGAGATGGCGGAGCGCGCCCGGGAGACATTTAGAACTCTCCCGGACCGCCGAGCCCGCAACTTGCTCGCCGCGCGTCGCAGGCGACTCAGGCGCCGGAGGTCGCTTAACGACCTCCGTCCTCCATGAGCGCAGGCCTGGGGGTGGCGGGTGAGGCCACCTGTCACCCCAGCAGAAGCAGGCTGGGACGGTGGGGCGGCTAGCGCCCCTCCCCCAAACCGGGGCAAGACGGGGACACCGTGGTTCCCAAACCCGAGGGGGCCATCTCGAAACCGGAGATGGCCCAATCATTCATTCATCATTAATGCCAATGCATTATTATTTTATAAAAAAAATGCGGCGATAGCCCAGTGGTGTACGTAACGGACTGCCGAGACGAGGTCTTGAGTTCGATCCCCAGTCGCCCCGGGCACACACCTCTGACTTTTCGTTATTATGTGTGTATTAAAAATGTTGATAATCGCTCGCTTAGTAATGTGCCCGGTAGATGGCAATAAGCTCGCCCCCTATTACATTGGGACCTAAACATAACTATCAAATCGTGGGTGTCTAATACACCTCTGCCTACCCCTTCGGGGATATAGGCGTGAAGTTATATTATGTTATTATTATTTTATTAGCAAAGAAATTCTTAAGATTCTATTGTAACTTCATAATAATTCATCGCCAGAATTTACAACAACACAATTCTTAGTGCGAGTACGTTAGTAACTATTTATTAATCTGTGGTGCGAGCGAGCAGAGTATCAATCATCTTAGTTGGAGAGCCCAAAAGTTGCGGGTCTAAGTTACAAGTATCGATAAGTTCCAAGTTGTAAGTTCGCACCGAATCCCGTTTATGTTCAACCGAATTCCTTAACGCGCTAATTGAAGACTTCAAAGTTTCGGGCCTGCTAAACGTATTGGAGTAATTAGCTATTACTTCGGGCCACCAACCAGGAGGTGGACAGTCTTATAATCACGCAAAAAAAAAAACCAAATCTTACACCCACTTTTTATCACTTTTCTCGACGTTTCACATGATTCTAAGTCTAATTAAGCAAAAAAATTTTTTTGTCGGTCTGTCTGTTGGTCTGGATGTGTGGATGTCTGTTTACTCAATAACTCAAGAACCACTTATCCGATTTAAAAAATTCTTTCGCCAATCATCTTGTTTGGTTAATGGAAAGAACTGATTAGATTTTGGGGTTTGTACGTTCAAGGTTTCGGGTACCTTTTTTTTTTTTTTGTATCGTGCGGAAATCCCTTCGGATACCCCCCGGCGTGCCAGCGGGGGCGGTTATGTCGGGCTTGAACCGACTAAAACCGCACGCCGTCTTGGGTCTGCAGACGCCGGGGTGTAAGGTTGCCCATAGAGCATATCCCTCGCACCCCGACTGACCCTGGGCCATCTCCGGTTTCGAGATGGCCCCCTTACTTGCTCTTCACTGTGCCATCTGCTAATCAGAGGGACACGTGGAAAGCTTCCGAACAGCCCTCAACAGGGCCGTCCTCGCCTTGGTCGGAGTTGGCCGTTGGCGGCAGCGTCTCCCCCACCCTAGGAGAGAGGCGCTGCAGTCTCCGTTGCCCAGGGTGCACCGCGCGGAGGTCCCCAACCAAGCACCCCTAGATTTCAGTACCTATATCTGAAGCTATGCTGAGTTAGAATCTTGATGGCTTGAACGTCAACTAGAACTTCACCACAAAAGAACATACAATTTATGGTGAAGCCCCACACTAAGAGTTGTTCACAAAAGCCCCCTATTATTCTCTTCCAACTATGCACCAAGTTTGTCGTACATTCTTACGGTAACTTGCAGTGTTTTCCTCTATTCCACTAACAAGCGTGATGTCTCACGTCGAGTGCAATCTCATTAAGCATTTAGATTGCAGCAGATTGTTTGCCTGATCACCGATATTTTATTTATAATAATTAGTGATCAGCCCACTGGTAAAAAATTGATCATATTCATTATAGAAAATTGAATGGTAGGAATAAATACTATTTCCAAATTTTCAAAGGCCCGGCCAGGTAAGCTTCTTTTCGAAGTTTCATTAACGCTAACTCACAATATCGAAGTCAAGGACTTTGAGTTTGATTTTCTATAGTAGACGGTAACTGTATTTTTAAGTTAATTAAAAAAAGGAGAAGTCAAATAAATAATATTTTTTTAAACAATTACATTCTGTAAAAATATCCAACGCGTAAAAATCCCACTTACTTATTCATAAATTGAATCTTTGAGAATATCCGCCATCAAAAAAACGTTAAAACCTTTTTCATTACGAGCTTATTATAATATTTAACTTTATAATCATTGTTTTATTTAGGTTACTATTTTGGAAGTTTAGAGGTTTTAATCGGTTCGAGCCCGAAACATCCCCGTGGGTTTTCCGCAAGGAAAAAGTTTTTTTTTACTTTTTTTTTTTATGTGCGGAAATCCCTTCGGATAGCCGGCCAGCGGGGGCGGTTATGTCGGGCATGAACCGAATTAAACCGCACGCCGTCTTGGGTCTACAGACGCCGGGGTGTAAGGTTACCCCGACTGACCCTGTGCCATTCGCAGTGTCCCCTCTGATAACAGCAGAGGGGTACCTGGAGCGACCACCCCCGTGGGCCTTGAAGGCCCGCCATACCCCGATCCCCTCGTGCAATGGGGTCAGCTGGCCCTGAAAAGGGCCGGTTGGTCAGACTCTTGGCCGTTGACGTTGTCGCCAGTTACTCCAGAGGAGCAATCAATGATGCGTCATCGCCCACGTTGCCCAGGGTGCACCAAACTTGGAGGTGATCGAACCAGTCGCACCCCAGTAATTTTTTACCTATTTGAAAATAGGAACGATAAACACATTAAAATTAAGTACAACTTCTGACATATTTCGAAAATAACGTTCCTTCTCCAAATACACGGTTTGTGAAAAAAAAATGTAGTCGTTGCATGATACGAGTGCCTGCTAATTCTTTGCTAGATGCAAGATACATCTAAGATTATTAACTAAAAGCAAAACAGTGTAGCAGCACAGCCATATCGTGCATAAAGCGTTAAGAAATTGGATTCTTTCGGTGAAAGTTTTCTATAGACGTGAAATTTAACCAAATATGTAAATATACAATTTGGTTTACAATTTGTCTTTATTGCGCGATTGTTACTGCGGTTATCAAAATTTCCCAAATTCAGATCCCACATAAAGCCCCATCAAGATCACCGGCTCACAAACCAACCCACTTATAAGCCGGTACACCTGCGGATTGAAGAATGGCGCTCTGAGGCAGGCGTTCCTCTCAGGGTTGGGTCAGACGGCAATCGTTCCCGTGTCAGTCAAAATTCATCAAATCATTGATATGAAGGAGGAGATCGTACCACGGGATCAAAGGCGCAAGAGAGATTGGTGCTCGAATGAAGAAAAACATACAGGTCTAACCTGAAGCCCTTCTTTTTGGCTTCGCCGCAGTCAATGTAGTTTGATTTGGTACAGAGAGCTTAAGTATACTTGAGTATGGGTATGTATCCTTTACTCGAGTTAAGTATACTTGAGTAAAGGATACATACCCATACTCAAGTATACTTAACTCGCTCTCTGTACGAAATCAGACTACATAATTCTCAGGTAAAGCCGTAAAAAACTTAATTTAACCCGAAACTTTTACCGTCACCTACTATACCGTTCATATATATCATCCGAATGTCGTTTCCGCACACTTGGGGACAGCAAACTGCTATACATGCACATAATGGCACCACTAGTCGCTCTAATGGCACCCGCGTGTACCACTGCTTAGATTTCCAACACATAGTTTTATTGGCCTTTATGAAAGGATGCCAAATATTGTTTGTGTTACAAGGACTTTGGTGTTTTTTGTACTGTTTTTTTCTTGTTTTTGTATATAAGTTGAGCTGCAATCGGTGTTAACGCACTACACATTACCGACTCAGTTAGCTCTAAAACTTTGAATAAAACTACAAACGAAAATGATAATATAGGTGTTTTAATGGTAAATTTATCTTCTGATGTTTTTTTTAAATCTTTAGCTTAGCCACAATATGACTATGTCGCTCCATCATAGCCAGTAGATATTAAAAATAAACAGGTCTTAGGTATTCACCGTATAATGAGTAACAGTCCTGTGCTGTATCTGACATAGGACTTGCCTGGATACGATTGCATCTTCCGATTAGTTACGTTACTTCTCAGTAGAATCTCTCTCACAATCCAATTGTGAAAATAGGTTAGTTTAATGCAATCGAATAAAAAATAAAAACAATTAATCATCAGATACAAGTTGTCCAGAAGTAACTAAATCCTGAGAATTGTTATCAGTAGGTAAAAATTGCCAGGGGTGTGTGTTGGGTAACCTCCTCGAGTGTCGCTCCGATTCCGATCCCACTGCAGTCCGGGGGGAACGGAATCGTAGCGGCCGGTACACCCTGGGCGGCGGTCAATGGCTTCCCCTTCATAGGGTTGGCATTGATCGTCGGCCAATACCCAACGTGGCGGGAACACATGGCTCTCCGTACTCCTCTGCTTTCAGAGGAGACAGGATGAGCGATGCTGTTAGTGGTGAGATGGCCCAGGGTCAGTCGGGGTGCGAGGGATATGCTCTATGGGTAACCTTACACCCCGGCGTCTGAAGACCCGAGACGGCGTGCGGTTTTAGTCGGTGCAAGCCCGACATAACCGCCCCCGCGGGCCGGCGGGGGGGTATCCGAAGGGATTTCCGCACGAAAAAAAAAAAAAAAAAAAAAAAAAAGGTAAAAATTGCCAAAATTCTCTTCTGTTCGTCGGCATAAGTGGAAGTAGTTTAGAAACAATGCCTTGTTTTTTAATTTCCTTTATACCCCTCGGTGTATTATTAATTGTAGGTAATATAAGATTGTACTTCTTCATAAGAAAATCAAGTTCCTTATACTTAGGCTGATCAATCTCAGTTTTGTAAAACATATTGCGGCATCCTTTTACAAATTTAACTTCTACTAAAGAACTAATTGAAAAATTATGCATGGGATCATTTTCTTCATTGCGTCGTGGCGCACGTTTCTTTTTAGACCACTGATATGATTTTTTAACTTCAATTACTTTAATATTTGATCTGCAACCTAAAATCACTTGCTTATAATCCTCAAAGTCGTAAATGGCATCTTGATTTTTTATTTATTTTCTATATTGCCATGAACACCATCGGCAGACATATGGGTGTGCCCTTTCGTTAATAACTAATTGGTACCTAATTTTACTGGTGGTAGAAATTTGATGACACAAAATTGTCACCATTTTCGGCCGGGTAGGTTGGTAACCTACCCGGCCGAAAATGGTGCACGATTGCGAAATACCCTCCATAGTAATCCAATTTTGGTTTGATTGCGTTCAGGGGTCAGCAAGTGCATAGCCGGGCAGGGGGATTGTGGTCGCAGCACTAGTGGGACCGGTGGGTGTCACCCGGTGCTGCGACGACAATCCTCTTCTGATGAGGCCGTCAAGCTGAGTGCCACCATTGTTAACATGGTACGTGTATGTAATGGTGACCCTCTTTCCTGAGACTTTACCGTCAGCTTACCATCAGGCGAGGTGAAGTCAAATTGACGTGTCCTAAATATAAAAAAAAAAAAAATGTTATGCTCTCTAAATTTGAAAAATCACAGTTCACGATGGTAACCAGTGCAGTATAAATGATGCAGTTCTTGTTCTGACTTGTGCAATTATCACACCAAAATGTAAAATGCTGAACATCCCTTTCTTTTTCAATTAATGTTACAATTGCGTCTACAATAGTATTAGCATCTCTTCCAGCATAAACTTCGTGCCACAATACACATACACTGTTAAAATTAGTTTTTTTTCTTATTGGCGCAAAGGTTAAATTAAATGCTATTAATCTACTCAAGAAAAATGATTCTTTGACTTTTGGCAGGTTAGGCAAAAGCATAACTTTCTGTAAATCCATAGAATAAAATCGAACATTCATCGTATTGTCTTGCATTGCATCATCTCTATATTTTTCTATGGCCTTATTAGCTTTTGTTTTGTAATTTTCGTAGGCAGCTCTTATATCTTCTGGGATAACATCATTATTTTGTTTAATCTGTTCTTCGAATATACCACAGTCAACGCACTTGTCTCCTTTAGGAAATTTGAATGATATATTCATATCCTTAATAGTTTGCCGATACACTTCTTTCGAAAACTTAAGGTTAGGATATTTACTACTAAAGTCATCATACATCTTATTGACAGTCAATGTCCTTGGTAAATATTTGACAAGCGGTGCCTTACTACGTCTGTAATGACTAATTACAAGATTATGGCTGAAAATGTGTAATGCAATAGGGTTTCTATCAATCTTAGGCTTCTTGCCTCCTCTATTCTCTTTAACATCTCCATACAATGCCTTACGCTTTATCGCTCTGCTTAATTCTGTTATAACTGCATCGTTTCTATGACCTAAAGTATTAAAAAAAAAGTTCGGCATACATTTACATCCTCATTATTCTTTGGCAGTTACAGGAACCTACTTTCTTTTTTATGATATTTTGCATTAGGATTTACTTCACCTACTGTTCTTCTTTTAATTTTATCAATTTTAGTACATTTATTCAAAAAAGCTCGTCGGTGTTCATACTTCATGTTCCAGTAATTATTCCAGATATTTTTTCGTTCATTGAGACTAAATAAACTACATTTTCTTTTGCACTTTAAGCCACAATCGTCTACTATAAAAGGGTACTTGTTTTTATTTTTATTAATTTTATCCAATCCAATAGAGCTTTCAATATGGCTTCTCGAAGATAGGTTTGCAGTTTCTTCATCAACATGAACATCTGTATTTATAAATATAGTAGGTTCGGGGTATTTAGCAATAAAATCTGCTGTATTTCTAATTCTATCTTCACTGTTAACTGGAGGTTCTATAAAACTTGCAACTTGTTGTTGGTTCAAAAATATAATAGAATTTGGGTAGGTTGCTATGTAAGGTTGGTTGGGTAATAAAGCAAGAAGTGGTGTGTTTTCGACGTCAAAATCATCTTCAGATTGTAAGCTCCAGTTACGTACATAACGTAGAGAATATTTATATATATCTGTTATGGAAAAGTCGGGATCAGTGACAGAGGCATCACTATCAAACAATTTCGATATACCAGATATATTGTCATCACAGTCGTCTCTGCTGTGATCGAATTGCTTTGAAGGACCTGGCATTGCATTTTCATATAGGTTTAATGAAGGTTCTACTATAGGAGAATAATTGTTGTCCGGAGGTGATGCATTAATGGATTCGGAAGAAAGCAATGATTCTGGGTGAGTAATAGATGAGTTTGTATTATGAATGAGTCTGAAACAAAATATTAAGCCAAGTCAAGCCAAGCAACACACCCAAGACAACACTTAGAAAGAAAAATACTTATAATTGGCAATCAGCGACACAAGTGCTTACTAATAGGTAGGTATATTATTTAGGATGACCACAACCGAAAATAAGGCCCGCGAATAAATTGTAACTTCGTGAGTATAAAAGTTCATTATAAAATAGGTTTTAGTTAGTTAGTTTAACAGGGCGTTTTTCCGCACGTAGCCTCACAATTGAGCCATTTGTGCGTGACATGTATTGTGGGTTTCATCACGATGTTTTCCTTCACCGTTAGCGGATGGTAAGTCCTTATACTAACACATATACATTCCAGAAAGTGAAATTTGCATTTGCCACCGGGGATCGAACTCGAGACCTCTGAATTGTAAGTCGGTCCTTTTCCCGCGCGGCTACCAGCGCATTAAAATAGGTCTTTTTAACAAAAAATATTCACCATTGCACACGTGTACTCGCACCAAGTGTACTCGCAAAGCGAACCAATAATTAAAATAACTAAACAATGCAAAAAGTATAGTTAGTAAATGTGCCACACCCAACTTAGGCTGTTAATTAAGAGGTTATAACAATAATACTACAATAATTTTTACAACCTTTCAAGAAAAATATTCAAAAATACACTTACAATTTATTATGTTGAACCTCCAAAGCATTCATTATCAACTTGGACCTATAAAATTGACGGTTATTCATTTTGATTTGAAAAAAATCTATCATGAAAACAAAATGAATGCGCGCGCGGTGACTGCTTGCCACATACTAGAAAGAAGCGCGCGAAATATAAATCAGTTACAATTTCAAACACCAAGCAACTCGCGCAAACAGCTTCTTAACCTAGCAACTGCAGTCACTTGCTAGGATTTAATTTTGTTTAGTGTAAGATGCTAGGTTTTGAATAAATTTTTTGAACGTATAAAACAATATAATATGTGTAGATGCTAGGAATTCCAGTTTTCTTAACTTTTTTTTCGAGTGCTTTTTAAACGTTTTGACAAGCACAATGTGTGAGTTAAACCTAGCAAGTTAATATTATGCAAAAACACCTCTTTTTTTACACCTGTTTTTTTTTTTTTTCGTGCGGAAATCCCTTCGGATACCCTCCGCCGGCCAGCGGGGGCGGTTATGTCGGGCTTGAATCGACTAAAACCGCACGCCGTCTCGGGTCTACAGACGCCGGGGTGTAAGGTTCATAGAGCATATCCCTCGCACCCCGACAATGCAACCCAAAAACACCCATTTTCGAAAAAAGTGTCAGTTGCTAGGTTTTAAAATTGCATAACGGCCGGTTTCAATAATCCATCTATCCTTTACCAGCAGTTAAAATAGCTACCATTAGTATCTATCGGGGATTTTTTCTGTTTAAATAAACAAAGATAAGCAGAAAATGACTTTGATAATATTGAAACCGCAGTAACAGATAGATTAATGTTGACATGTTTATCTAGGATAGCTTCTACCTTTAACTGTAGGTAGATTATTGAGACTGGCCGTAAAGAACAATTATGTATCTTCTGATGATTATCTTATACATCAATTTATGTATTAATTTATTTCGAAGTAAACATCTTTTCTAAATTGGTTAGTGTTCAGCAACTTCTGAGGGCGACTAGACTTACCTACCTGGGAGACCGAGCTTAACTCGGTTCTTTTTCATGTTTTTCAGGAAACACACGTATGTAGATAACCTTATGTAAGTACAATTTTTACTCAAATTGGAAGAGCGGTTTTCGAGATAACAGTGTTTAATTTGATAAGTATGTATATGGGATATAAGAATTGCTAGTATTATTAGATTAGATATATCTATATATCTATACATATAAATAAAATTGGAGTGTCTGTTTGTAATATAGAAATAACCGTTTTTTACTACATGTATATGAATATATATACGGTACATACTCCAAAATATATTTTTTTACAATTTTTGTCTGTCTGTCGGTCTGTCTGTTTGTTCCGGCTAATCTCTGAAATGGCTGGACCGATTTTGACGGGACTTTTATTGGCAGATAGCTAATGTAATAAGGAGTAACTTAGGCTACGTTTATTTTAGATTGGTTAAGTAGAACTGGAGATATGACTGAAAACGATAACCGACCTCCACGCGGGCGGGGACGCGGGCATCAGCTAGTTTTTATTAAAAATGGGCAAGTCCAAAACGCTTAATTGATTTATGTTTGTTTATTATTGTTATGTTTTCCCCCCATTTCCTTTTCTCATTCTCCATTCTGTTCGTAACATTGCACGAGTGGCACATCTGGTATAGTATGTGTTCACAACCCACCATAACGTCTTACCACGGTTGACTGTGAAAAAAATTACAGCTTAAATTTTCAGACCTCAATATTTAATGAATACCTACACAAAGTACTACCCACTGACATATAATATTTTCTTCTTTACATAAATAATATACAGGCTCAGAGTACCAGCAGGTGGCATGCCATGAATACGCTATGAACACCAAAATTGCGCACACTAGGACGCTAACAAGGGCATTTAATTAATTTTTAATTGATTTGGAAAGTTCGCATCGAACCGTAATGCGGTGAGATTATTCTGAGAATCGATGGTATAGTGATATTAAACCCGACCCCACCAGGCGAGGCCGCGTTGGCGGCCAAGGTCCGCCGGTAACCCTGGAGTTATCCTTTCGAGGGCTTACCCGGGGTGCCCGGCAATGGACACTTGGGCAGGACACCGTGCGGTTTTAGTCGATGCACGACATAACCGCCCCCGCTGGCCGGCGGGGGGGTATCCGAAGGGATTTCCGCACGTAAAAAAAAAAAAAAAAGGCTATTCAATTCATAAGCATTTTTGTGACTGTTGCTAGCAGAAAACAACATGGTAAAACTTCAGACAACCCGGGCACACACATACACAGTACTCAATGTTACAAACACTGTGCCAACGATATTCGATAAGTTCTTATCGATTAATAAATATTTTATTAATCGAATAAATGAGCGATAAATATACGCCTTATTTGCAGCAAACGCTGTTACAACAAATTGTAACATTAATTTTCGTCCCCATATTATTCAATAATAAACAAGTCTAATTTTGTTTGACAAGCTATCAATAAGTTATTGAGTTACGAGAATAAATAAGGTATGCGTATCGATTAATTCATGAGATGTAAATAATATTTTGATGTATTCATTGATTTCATTAAAGCTCTATAGAATTCATGTAAATTTATAAATTGTAACATGGAGCAAGAAGCTAATAATACATGAGTAATATTTGAAATATGAAAAAGATGACTCGCGTTTAAGGCCAAGTTCTCGGCTGAACAGGTAGTTTTGGATTTTATCAATCTCATTACCATCTACTAATTGAGCGAAGCTCTGAAAGAATAAAGCTCTCTCTTAGACGACTCATGTATTTTGGTTGTTCGCTAACTCCTCAACCATTCAACCGATTTAGATCATATTTGGCATATTTACACAGCATATTAAAGTGGAGGTTATAGGCTAGGAAACGGAGGAATAATCACCGGAAAAAAATAATCATATTTTATTTCTTAATGAACAAACACCTCATTCACGCAATTGGTATTAAATTAAGTAATTTGTTCATATACACAAGACAAAAAAGAAAAATGAAAATCGGACTAGCCATTGAGGAATTATCACTGTTAGAAAAAGACCTGGTGAAATTGTGACTAAGCTGTTCAAGCCATTGTGATAAAACCTACTATGCGCGCTGCGTGCTATCAGTGTCCATTTCACAAAAGAAATTCCAAAATCAGACTAACCACGGAGGAATAATCACCAAAAGTACCATTTATAACGGAGTAAACAAATAGGGCACGTGCAAAATAGAATTTTATGAATGGCCCCTTATCACAAAATAACTGGCTGGTTAAAAAACTAACCATTAGAGTCTGGCCATCGGTTCTTTGCACAAGAAAAGAGCGGTAAATTAAAAAAAACAAGGGGTGACAACACCGACTATAGACTGAAGAAATGCGTTTGATACTATTATTTTTTATATTCAATTAAAGTTATTTTATACATTTTTATTTATTACGTGTTATCATACCTGTACATATTATATAACAAACTGAGTCGGATAAGCTGCACAAACTTTAAAATTAGCTTAGATATCATCATTATAGCGTTTAGTCCCGTTTGCGGCCCAAACTTGCACTCCGGTATTTATGAATTAACGGTGACTGTAGCCTAATGGTTATGGCATTGGACGTACAATGTTGAGGTTACAGTTTCGATCCCCAGTCATTGCACTACCGGTATGAACCCACACAAGCAGTTTTATACTAGTAATTTCTGTTGCTAGTATGCTTTTATTAAAAAATAAATTTCCAACTTACACATAAAGTTAACATACATGCTTGCTCATCATGCAAATAATGATCATGTCCAGGATACAAGAAAAAAATTACAAGTCATTAATATTTATAATTTTATTATGATTCATAATCAAAGTCTGATTCTATAAATTCAACACCTGAAAATGAACTGTCGCTATCGTCATCATCATCACGTACATTTATTATAAATCGTTCCAGTGCTGTTTCTGTGATTCCATCTCTTAATTTGTATTCATTTTTGACGTGAATAACGTGATCTGTGCATTTCTTCCAATCATCAGCCGTTACATCATCGCCAGGTCACCTTCTAAAACACATACAAGAAAAATAAATAGTAAATAGTATTCACACATGATACCCGGACATAAATATCAAGCCAACGATCAAGAATACTTACCAGCAGCTGTAAGGATTTCGTCTAAGCGATGTATTTTTTCGTTCTGGATTCGTTCATTATCAAGTTTTATGTCTTGATACTTGCTGATCATGGTAAATATCAACTTTCTAACTACGCCTTTAATAGCTTTCGGCATTTTTCAATAATTTCAAAAGAATATTGATTGAAAAACACTATAAACACAAAAACGGGACAATCCGTTTGACAGTGACGTGACACTCATGACAGTTCAAAAATATTGCCATGTATAGATTTTAAAAAACAGTCCAGTGCAGAGAACCGATGGCCAGACTCTAATAAACTATTCAAACAAATTACACTGATGAAGGTTATCAGTCGGGGAGCTTCGCTCAATTTTTGCAACAGCAGAATGTAATTCAGACCTAGTATTAATTTTTATACTTAAATAAACTAAAAATAATGGTATGGCAACCGAGAATGTAATTTTTCTGCGACTAGCGATGACGTTACGTGAGTCATTTAACTATAATGCTCACCGTGAACAGATCCGTTACTATCGCATCGCATTAATCGACCTTATTCGGTATTTTAATATTGAATAATATCTACCTGCAAGATTGAACGAAGATTCAGGGTGCGGTTAACTTGTGCACTGCACCGGTTGTCAAAATGCTGAGACACGCGGCTTGTGGTGTCTAACTTACACTTAATTTATGGTTCTTTTACAACATAACTCCTAGTTACTTTTAAGAAATGGTTCTACACTAACATTGTTAACCAAGGTCTTTAAGAAAGAACATATTATTTTTATTACACAAAAAACCACTTCTATGTTAAATAGGGCACCGTTGAATCTATGACGGCAAACCATTCCAGCGTCCGGGAAACATATATCGCACAAGACCGGACAACAACGTTTTAATACCGTTCTCGTGATTAGCCGCTTCACAGAGTTCTTTGGCAATTTTCCAACTAGGAGACTGTGCTTTATTCTAACGGCGTTCTTAAGTGAAATATCGACACAGTGCGACACGATAGCGCTCTCTTTGTTATAACATATTTGGCGTGTCTTAATTTCCCTTATGATTTCAGAGGAAGGAAATGTAGTATGTCTATTAAGTACACTTTACTTAGGTCCGTTGTAAGTGTTCCGAGAAAAAGTAAACGGAGGACGAATTAGAATACTACTTATCGATATTAAGTGTAACAGGTCTGGGGATAACTTGATGATATCCTTGGACTACCAATTTAGTAATTATGAATATTGAAATTGGACTTATTTTAAATGAATTGTAATAAAAACGGAAACTATGAATTCATCATGTCCGTTCGTCACAGCTACAACCCTATTAGATTCGTAAGCAAGTAATAAGTTCCAAAATTGCTATGATACAACAAAGCACTATTGAACTAGTAGCAACAAATACAGTGTCTCATAATTAAAACTTAGTTCCGTAGGTGTCATTAAAAAGTTAGCGCGGATTGAAATAAAATCTGCGAGCTTGTGTTTGATGAGAACTTTCTCATATTGAAAGTACTTTTAATTAACGTTTCGAACTTATTATTTAACTTTTCTACATTCCCTTCAATATGTTTTTGTAGAATCTTTTTTAATTAATTTGTAAATTTCTTAAAGCTTTGACTTAGATTGCGGGCGAGAAAAGTATTGGCTGTTAAGAAGTTTGTAATTATGCTGTGAAGTTGTTTGTAAGGTATGCCTTTGTTGTTTTATCTTGTTATAACTTTGGTTATCTGTGGTATAGCGGTAGAGCATTCGACTGCTAAGTCACGAGGTAGCGGATTCGATTCCCGCACAGCGTCAATGTTTGTATGCAAGAATATATATACCCTACCTATATATACCTACCCTCACACAGTAAAAACTTTTATTTTAGAACGCTGGCCACAAAAAAGTTTATTGAATTCGAATTTCGAATTGTTCATGAACTTAACTCATTTTTTTATATGGAGTGGACGCTTAAAGAAGACCGTGTTGCAGTTATTGCGTTGCATCGTTGCGGTTAAGCGCCAATTCAAATTTTTGACATACTGAAAAATTTGAATATAACCAAAAGATTCGTTTATCGTACCATCAAACGATACAATGAAGACTCTAGTGTAGATGACGGGTCAAGAAGTGGTCGCCCTCGGTCTGTTAGGACTCCAGCAGTGATAAAAGCTGTGAAGGCGCGAATTCAAAGAAATCCCAAACGTAAGCAGAAACTGTTGGCCCTTCAGATGGGGTTAAGCAGAACCACGGTGAAAAGGGTGTTAAATGAAGATTTAGGGCTTCGGGCATATCGAAGAAAAACAGGACATCGTTTAAATGCTCGTCTAATGGACCTGAGACTGAAGAGATACCGCGCTTTATTGAAACGGTACGCGGGAAAAAAATATCGGGAAATTCTTTTTTCGGATGAAAAAATTTTTACCGTAGAAGAGAGCTATAACAAACAAAATGATAAGGTGTACGCACACAGTAGTGAAGAAGCGAGCAACCGTATTCCGCGTGTCCAACGAGGTCATTTTCCATCGTCGCTCATGGTATGGTTGGGAGTTTCTTATTGGGGCTTAACAGAGGTACATTTTTGTGAGAAAGGTGTAAAAACGAATGCAGTTGTGTATCAAAATACAGTCCTGACGAACCTTGTGGAACCTGTTTCTCATACCATGTTCAATAACAGGCACTGGGTATTCCAACAAGATTCGGCGCCAGCTCATAGAGCGAAGAGCACACAAGACTGGCTGGCGGCGCGTGAAATCGACTTTATCCAGCACGAAGACTGGCCCTTCTCCAGTCCAGATTTGAGTCCGTTAGATTACAAGATATGGCAACACTTGGAGGAAAAGGCGTGCTCAAAGCCTCATCAATTTTGAGTCGCTCAAGACATCCTTGATTAAGGCAGCCGCCGATATTGACATGGACCTCGTTCGTGCTGCGATAGACGACTGGCCGCGCAGATTGAAGGCCTGTATTCAAAATCACGGAGGTCATTTTGAATAAACTTTACTGTCATAAGAATCTATGTTTTGTTAAGTTCATTTTGGTATATAAATGGTTACATAATGAATAAACTTGTTTCAATTATTTTATATTAAACATGTGACAGAATTTATGACCTGACTGTGTATATATATAGCCTGGGTGTTTTTATGTAAAATCAATTCATTAAAAAATTTTTGTATGTTTATCCGAAGAACACCCAACACAACCTAGTTAAGCTCACTATGGGTCTAGATAGCGCTGTGTTAAATGTTGTAGAATATTTTACTATTATTATTATATTTCAAAGAATTATTATTATTTTAGTTGAATTTGAAAATTCTCTATTAATATTGCTATTGCTATCAGAGTTTATTTAAAAAGTAATAAAAATTATCATCATCGTCCGCCTTCCCCTTTTTTGCTAACGGTGAGGGTGTACTGACAATGTAGTAGTCGAACCGACTAAAACCGCACGGGGTTTCGTAACATCGGCCTGTGTGGCCGGGGAATCTGGTGTATCTGGTGTACCCTAGAAAGCAGAACCCAGAGACCCTGCCACATGCCCTTGTCCCAATTATTTGTGGTCGGTACAACTGGTTATTCTCTTCCATACTTTCCTGTCAGACGTTATCTTCCCTGTCAGACGTTATCTTTCCTGTCAGACGTTATTTTTCCTTTCAGACGTTAACTCGTCATTCTCTTCCATACTCTCTTATCAGATCTTATCTTCTCAGTCACCGCTTTCCTTGATATCGCTCCTTTTCTACGATCTATACATCTTTTACTGTGCCAACCTCCAGGACCTTCGGAGTGTTAGGCAGAAGCAAATTAACATCTACATGCCACCAATCTTTGTATTCGGTCCCACGCCCGGGACCCTAATGGTGACTCGAGTCTAAGCTATGAAAACTATTTTTAACGGATTCTATCGCGATTTATTTGATGTTATTTTATATTTCACATTGCTCCCGACGTTTCGTTTGCTTTTCAGCAGCCATGGTCACGGGGAGATTTCAGTGTGTGACGTTCGCGTAAACTTCCGACACTACTATGAAAACCCGTTAAAATAGTGTTATTTCAATCTGCTATTTTCGCGTAAACTTCTGAAAATATCATATCTCTGTCCACCTCCTCAGGGATATAAAGGCACGAGTGAATCCTTAATTCTGCGATAATACAAGAGACGTGCTCAATTACCACCCGACCTGTTGCTGCCCGCTATCCTGCTATAGCATTGCCCTGTCACGTACCAGGGGCCTAGGTTGGGGGATCCTAATGACATTTGAATAAATGTAGGGTAGGTGGAAAGACCACTCGTTATTGTTTTAATATAAATCAATGACAATAAAATATGGGTATATGCTTTTGGCGAATACATCTATGCAGACTCACCCAGTCTACATAAATGACAGAAAACGGAACAGAAAATTCGACATCGCGAAAGACCATCACTCGACCTGCAACTACACTACTTTCTAGCTGAATTTCAATACGCGGATTCGTTAAATTTAAGTGATTCTTGTTCAATTTACTATAGGCCTGGCTATTTGATTGGATGGCGGCATTGAGTGGAATGCCTTTTTTTTTTTTATCGTGCGGAAATCCCTTCGGATACCCCCCCGCGTGCCAGCGGGGGCGGTTATGTCGGGCTTGAACCGACTAAAACCGCACGCCGTCTCGGGTCTACAGACGCCGGGGTGTAAGGTTGCCCATAGAGCATATCCCTCGCACCCCGACTGACCCTGGGCCATCTCCGGTTTCGAGATGGCCCCCTCGGGTTTGGGAACCACGGTGTCCCCGTCTTGCCCCGGTTTGGGGGAGGGGCGCTAGTCGCCCCACCATCCCGGCCTGCTTCTGCTGGGGTGACAGGTGGCCTCACCCGCCACCCCCAGGCCTGCGCTCATGGAGGACGGAGGTCGTTAAGCGACCTCCGGCGCCTGAGTTGCCTGCGACGCGCGGCGAGCAAGTTGCGGGCTCGGCGGACCGGGAGAGTTCTAAGTCTCTACCGGGCGCGCTCCGCCACCTCCTTCGCGAGCATTACATGCTCGCAGAAGGAGGCGGCGGCGGCCCACGCGCTCGCGCTCCGCACCATTGCCGCAATCATGCTGCCGAGCGAGAGGACTCCCACCCCGATGGCTGCCACGAGGTCACGCCTCGGCGCCTCCCACGCGGGGCAGTCCGCCAGCGTGTGCAGCCCTGAGTCCTCGCTCGCGTCGCAGTGATGACACTCAGGCGTTGGCTCCTTCCTGATCCGATGCAGGTGGTCCCCGAAGCACCCCTTCCCTGAGATCACCTGCGTCAGTCGGTAGGAGAGGCTTCCGTGTCGCCTCTCCAGCCAATCCTCCATGATGGGCCTTACCGCCGCTATTGCGGCGTGCCCTGCATTTGGTTGCCCAAGTCGTTCCTTCCACTCCACCACGATGGCCTGGCGGAGCTGGGACTGCACGGCCTCGATTTCTCGAGGCTCGCGGTTCCATCCCTGCTCCCGCGTCTCCTTTCGCCACTGGTACAGTTGCGAAAGGGCTCTCGCTTCCATGTCCCATGGCGGAGTTCCGGCAAGGAGACTCGCCGCCTCGAAGGAGATCGTGCGGTACCCTCGGATGACCCTGATGGCCAGAACTCGCTGCGGAGCGCGCAGCATCTGCACAGTTCTGGTCCTCAGGGCCTCCGCCCATATTGGACACCCATACAGGGCCATGGACCGCACGATCCCCGCGTAGAGTCTCCTGCAGGAGTCATCGGGCCCCCTCATGTTGGGCAACAGCCGAGCCAGAGCAAGAGCTGTGCCCTTCAATTTGGGGGCCAGACTTCGGATGTGCTCTCCGAAGTCCCATCGGCCGTCGAGCACGAGCCCCAAATATTTCATTTGGGGCTTGATGCCGATGCGATTTCCTCCCACGATGAGACTGGATCCCTCGGGTGGCTTGCTCCGAGGCCCATGGAAGAACAGGGCCTCGGTTTTATGCAGGGCCACCTCGAGACCCAGCCGCCGGATCCGCCTAACGACTTGGGCAACCGCGGTCGTGGCCTTTCGGGTCGCTTCGCGGTACGTCGCCCCGCACGCCGTCACGAGCGTGTCGTCCGCGTAGCACGTGACGGCGGCACCGCCTACGAGCTCACCGCGAAGCACCCAGTCGTATCCGATGTTCCACAGGAGCGGCCCCAGGACCGATCCCTGTGGAACACCGCACGACATTTCACGCCGACCGAGACCGGTCACTGTTGGGTAGATGACGGCTCTCTCCGTCAAATACGCCCCGACTATGCGGCGGAGGTAGAGAGGCACTTCGTGATACACGAGCGCCTCCCTAATGCAACTAGGCGTTCAATTAACTGGCTAGTTGCCAGTTGGCTGCGTCATACACACACATACAGTATGTAACAAAACTAGTGTCCGATCAATAAGGGGCAATAAATACATAACCATGTATGAAATTAAAAATAATATATTAATGAAAATAAATGTACTATTGGAATTTCCTAGATCAGTATTACCTGATATCTCTCCAAAATCTAAGAATTTGACAACACCACATAGTAGACATCCAATCATATTTATTTCCAAAACACAATGGGGGCGGCCCATTGGCTGCATCGCCGCCCCCTATTATGTTTTTTTTTTTCATTATTTTTAGAGAGGGTTCGTTCACTAATTTTCCCTTCTGTGTTGCCGTCAGAGTTTCCACATTAACCTAAATTTTATTGCAGTTTTTGTGGGGTAATTTCTTTAAACTTACTTTTCAATAAGGATTACATAAACAGAACCTAATATTGATGCCTACGTTCACGAATCGAACAATAGTTTTGTTACATATTGTATACAATATACACATATACATCAGTTTTATGAAAAATACTCTCATACTAGTTTCCACTACAAAAATATTTACTTATTGCTTCATGTCACGCCTTGTGGTGGTAGTAAGTCATGACGAAGGCATCCTCACCGTCGGCGGTCAAATTATATGTGTTCGGACTTTACGGTAGACGTGATGCATTCCTTACATTTTTCAAACTGGCTCAAGTCATAAGCGGAACGGACGCGATTTACTGTCAACGAACGCTGGACGATCATAAAGGGTTAGAAACTACAAAATGAAATTATTTGAGGATACCGTATTTTTTTTCTTGCGTATCAACGCCTCTCTTTTTTTCCCACTGGGTATTTATATAACTGAAATAAATAAATTTTGAAATATTCAGAAAAAGTTATAGTACATGAGTAAGTGTAGTAGAATTTTAAGACAAATAGGCCGAGGTGGTCAGAAAACTATATCATGTTGAATCCTAACAACAAACTTGTCAATTTGTCTTTATTATTTCTTTGAGAGATGCATTTCGGCTTTAGGAGATCATGATTTTTTTACAGATCTATTGAGGTGTGAAAAAGAAATCACTAGATTAGCACAAGCTGATCTAGTGATTTCTACTACTAGTAAGTACTTATTTATATATCATCATTAAGCAATCAGAGTACTGATTATCATTAATTATGTAGTATTAACTGAGTATATCATTATGTTCTCATTAGTAATAAACTAAAATCATATTTGACGCTTGCAACTTGGACCAATAATTTTAAAATGGAACTTTTCCAATAAATGTTACGCGAACGAGGGACGAATGTCGCTGCGGTCGGTCCATGCATTGTTGCGCGCGTCATTGATTTAGGCTCGAAGCTTACCACTGTTAGGCTACCCGCACACATACAGTTTCCACTTGACGACTGATGGTTGACGGCTTGACAAGCTGCCAGAACTGAATGTGAGGTGTAGACTGTAAGCCTGCGCCAGAGCTTCGTCTGTTAATCAACAGTTGTGCCGGCTTGCAGGTAATGTTGGCTTGGGGACGAAAACAATATCTTTTTTTTTATATATATATATTTAGGACACGTCAATTTGACTTCACCTCGCCTGATGGTAAGCTGAAGGTAAAGTCTCAGGAAAGAGGGTCACCATTACATACACGTACCATGTTAACAATGGTGGCACTTTCTGACCCCTGAACGCAATCACACCGAAATTGGATTACTATGGAGGGTTTTTCGCAATCGTGCACGGTGGTCCACCCGGCCGAATTTTGTGACAAATTTACATATACATAACATAAACTCACGCCTATATCCCCGAAGGGGTAGGCAGAGGTGCTAGCACCCACATTTCGCCAGTTTATGTTTAGGTCCCAATGTAATAGGTGGCGAGCCTATTGCCATTAACCGGGCACTTATAAACCTGCGATAAATACACACATAACTTCGAAAAGCATCGAAAAGTCATTGGTGTGTGCCATGGTAAAATGGGATCGAACCCGAGACCTCGTCTCAGCAGTCCATTACCCATACCACTAGGCTACCGCGGCTTCGTGTCATCAAATTTCTACCACCAGTAATTATCTATCTGAATATATGTGATATTTAGATAGTGTGTTCGCCCCCCAGGCATTCCTCTCAGGGTTTGAAGGTCAGATGGCGGTCGCTCCCATAAAAGCCGTATAAGCCAAATCAAAAGGAGTGAAATGAGCGGACCCTGGGCTAAGTGAAAGCCCCAAATTCAAACGGGATTCAAATGTTCAAATGTAACTATTTAGATAGACTATAAAATCTGATTCTGCTGCTGTGGAAAATTTAGACGTGTTTTCTAGCATAAAAATAGCTCTACCGGATTTAGAGAGCATTCACTGTTACCGGATTAAAAACTGCAAGTGTGTGGAAGCCTTAGACTCCTAACTACCCATAACCAACCACGACCAGTTGTGAGCGGTTTTAACTGCTTCTAACCAGTTTTAATCTTTTAACCCATTGTTTGTAATTGGTTTAGTAGGGTCAGGTGGGGTGTTTGCGACCTCTTCGGGAAAACTTTCATTGTTTTATTAAATGTGTGTTTTTGGGGTTAAGCGTGAAATTATAAATTTGTGGGCCATTTGTTGCTGTTACCTTGATACCCTTCAGCCAAAGTTAGATAAAACAGAGCGATAAGGGAATTAATTTGTATTCATTCTCTCGTCATTATTTTTTATACCGTCACCTTTGGTTATTCAAATTGAATGAACAACATGTAAACCTTATGAAACATAACCAAAGATTTAGATCGGAAAACAGAACATCTATAATGGGACTTGAACGGGAGTAATCCAAAAACAATGTTTAAAAATGATTGTAAAGTCATTCATTGTTTCCGTAGTTCGCAAGAATTACGGTAGATGGCTCCAGCGTCGCCCCGAGACGTATTTAATATATCGGAAAATTTCGAATATCTTTGACGTGTCTTGGTAGCTCAATTGGTCAGAGCATACCCCCTGTAAGGGACTGGTCGCGGGTTTAAGTCCCGTCTTTGATGTTCTCTTTTATGGTCTAAATATATAGATAAAGTAAGCATACTAATTGCTTAAAAAATTAATTTAAATATAACTAAGTTACATAAATTATAAATAGAAATTTATCAACACATGCATTTAATTGGTTGCCCAAACAGATGTAAAGCTGTGTATAAAAAAATCTGTTCCCGCAGGGGGGACGCACAGGTAGATTTCGTGAAGCAATTAATATTATTTTATATAGAGAACTACGGACTCTAAACAGTTTATTTTTTTTTTCTCGAAAACGGTAACTTTTAGCGAAAAACTTTTCAGACGTTTATTTTAGACTTAAAAATGGCCTATCGATTAAAAATGTTTCCGACTTGAAGAATGTTCACCGGTTAGAAGTTATGATTTTTTTCCCGAAAAATTTTGGTTTTCCCCCCCTTCACTTTCAGGTAAAGTTTTAATCTTATAGGTTTGTCTTAGGTTAATCTTAGGTTGTTGGTATTCATGTATACTATGTGATAAAATTAAAACGGTTCGAATATCTTTCATGAAACGTGAAATTTTGAGGAAAAACTGATTTCACAAAAAGTGAGGCCCTACCGTCCCCTTAGGCCGGATTCCACCCGTTCACGAACTTAAACTAAGTTTATACCCAAGCAATTTTTGACCGCAGTTTGAAAGCGATCGGGGCAAAAATGCGACCGTGAGAGTGCCGCAAATTTTGGGAAGTGGAACCATACATACATATATATATATATCGAACATCCTGCACGCACTCGAGCAGTTTCCGAGAATCGGCTCCGCACACAGTATGCGATACACAGTATGTATGGCGAGCGCACTACTAGCTATATTGTCCCTCGGCTCATTAACGATCTACCTCCTAATATAAAGTCATTTAGCACTGTGTCAGGTATTACAAGCAAACTTAAAGTATATTTTTTGAAGTCTTTATAGTGCTGATTTCTATTATTGTTATTTTTTTTTTCTCTTGTTATTAATCTAGTTATAATTTGTAATAAAAAAAAATTTTTTTTAATACTATTTGTGGGTAGGTAGGTGGAGATTTGTTCTTCTTGGTTTGAATGTTGTCTCACTGTTATTGTTATAGCACAGGTATAAACCTTAGTGGTTTCTTTGTTGCTATTACTGTACAAGAATGTAATGTTATGCTTTAAATAATAAATAAATTAAAAAAATAAATAAAAATATATATATATATATATATAGAAACTTTTTGACCAGTGGTCATTTCGGACTCAGGGGGTCATAACTAGACCTCCTATGAAGAATTTTTTTTAAAATTCGACAATTGTCAAGAAACCAATAGGTAGATCGATTTTGGGGTGTGTGTTGGGTAACCTCCTCGAGTGTCGCTCCGATTCCGATCCCGCTGCAGTCCGGGGGGAACGGAATCGGAGCGGCTGGTACACCCTGGGCGGCGGTCAATGGCTTCCCCTTCACCCCTTCATAGGGTTGGCATTGATCGTCGGCCAATACCCAACGTGGCGGGAACACATCGCTCTCCGTACTCCTCTGCTTTCAGAGGAGACAGGATGAGCGATGCTGTTAGTGGTGAGATGGCCCAGGGTCAGCCGGGGTGCGAGGGATATGCTCTATGGGTAACCTTACACCCCGGCGTCTGAAGACCCGAGACGGCGTGCGGTTTTAGTCGGTGCAAGCCCGACATAACCGCCCCCGCTGGCCGGCGGGGGGGGTATCCGAAGGGATTTCCGCACGATAAAAAAAAAAAAAAAAAAGGTAGATCGATTTTATCGAAATCTACCTAATATTCAATTTCAAGTTCAAATGCTTTATTGTGAAACATAGATGGTATACAAAAAAAACTTGATCAGCCATGTTTAGCCATATCGACATACAATTTTTTTTTAAGTATTAGTTATGTTACATTATATTGATTCGTTTATTACATAATATCATTCACATATTCATAGCGGTCATTTTCTATTACTTACTATTTAACCATATCATGCACCCTGAGTCAGTGGATCGTACATATTATATAAAAAGTAACAAACAATATTTAAACTCTTAAGCAAGTGTTATATATCAATATATAAACTGCGCATTATAACGACAGGCTATCTATAATAATGAATATCTTTTAGTTCATAATGAGGCATTTGTAATAATAATAAGTATAAGTAATAAGATGCGATAAAATAAAAGTTCAGTTAACTGACGAGTAAAAAAAAAGTAGGTTATTAACGTAGTATTTTTTGATTTTATACTTTAATAAACAAAAGAGTTGTCTATAGTTGAATATGTCACTTTAGTTTTAGTAGTCGCATTTACCCCACCTGACCCTTTTTATTTTGATTTTATATTATTTCGATTTTGTAATTGCTAATTCAAATTTAATATTATTCTGATTTTAACTTCATTGTTTATTAAATTTATACACTAGCTCACCCGGCAAACTTCGTTCCGTCTTAAAATCAAGTTATATTGGTTACCTTATAAGCTGAATTTATTTCCCAAATGTCTCAAATTTATAATTATTCTAATTACTAGTATAGGCACAGTGTCCCGAGTGTGCCATATTTGGCCACCTTACACCCCGGTATTAGAAACCCGAGACGGCATGCGGTTTTGGGCGGTTCGAGTCCGACATAAGTACCTTTTTTATTTTTCGTGCGGAAATCCCTTCGGATACCCCCCCGCCGGCCAGCGGGGTCGGTTATGTGGGGCTTGAAGCGACTAAAACCGCACGCCGTCTCGGGTCTTAAGATGCCGGGGTATAACGTTGCCCATAGAGCATATCCCTCGCACCCCGACTGACCCTGGGCCATCTCCGGTTTCGAGATGGCCCCCTCGGGTTTGGGAACCACGGTGTCCCCGTCTTGCTCCGGTTCGGGGGAGGCCCCTCCCCCCAAACCGGGGCAAGACGGGGACCGCCCTACCGTCCTAGTCGCCCCACCGTCCCGGCCTGCTTCTGCTGGGGTGGCCTGCGCTCATGGAGGACGGAGGTCGTTAAGCGACCTCCGGCGCCTGAGTCGCCTGCGACGCGCGGCGAGCATGTTGCGGGCTCGGCGGGCCGGTCTAAATCTCTCCCGGGCGCGCTCCGACAAAAAAAAAATAAATAAAAAAAATATCTAAAAATCAAAGATCATTAAAATTGGTAAAACCCAGTCCGATTTGTCCCGGTCATCACTAACACGACTTTGTTTTATTTGCGATGGTCAAGAAGTGCTAAGTGCAAAATTTTGCACGTTCAAATAGAAACTCTATGTCGATGGTATAAAAGACTAACATGCTAACTACGAAATTTTGCACTTAGCACGTTTGTCTTCTAGACCATCGAATTATATAGATTATTATTCTAGCGCCAATCCCAGTTGCAGTCAAAACTTGCTCTCTGAAGTTCGGGGTCCAGTCTCGTAATCCTCCTTGCCTACGCCTCGTTCGTCACTCAGCTCCGACATGCGAGGTTGACGTGCGACATAACCTCCCTTGCTGGCCGGCGGGAGGGTATCCGAGGGGATTTCTGCACGGAAAAGAAAAAAAAAGGTGGGCGTGGCCCCAAAGACATTGTTGGGCACGCAACTTTAAATTCGCAAGAAATCCTCTCAATTAAATCTGCTCTCATAATCAGCATTCTTATTTACATAACACATAACATAACTTCACGCCTGTATCCCCGAAGGGGTAGGCAGAGGTGTATTACACACCCACGATTATGTTTAGGTAATTTATGTTAGATCCCAATGTAATAGGGGGCGAGCCTATTGCCATCCACCGGGCATCAAGATATCAAAATAACTTATAAATATTCATGGAATTTATTTACTTTTTTTTGCTAATTATTATTGGTAGTAACTAATCCTTTAGTATTTATTTATGAAAAAAAAACTGATATGCCATTATAATTCTATGGAACCTATCAAACACCTGATACCGGTCCAACTGTTCACAGAAATACTGCTTGTGGTGTAAGATACAAGATTGTAGAGGATGATTCGTTTTGTATCTCTGCAATATTTACATCACTTTATTATCAGGATCGAAGGCTTAACTACTAAGCTCAATATAATTTATGGTCTTTATTGTTACTTATTGGAGATATTTAAAAAAAAGTTATTAAATGAGCGATTCTGAACAAAAAAATGATCGTTCGCGGTGGACGCAACAACTACTGTACGGATTTTAATGCAGTTTTTCCATTACAAAGGTTTGGTCAAACTTAAAATTTGCCGTAGGTTTTACCCGAGGTCCGTGCGGGCAGAGCTGCGGGCATCAGCTAATTATAATAATCACTTTAATGCATCGCGAACTTCGATTCTATTAAAAATTGTATGCTTCCTATAATCCCGGGTTCTTTAAAAAAGGTGTAAAATAGCATCTGTTGAGACTGTCACGGTCGGGAATACCATTTTAAGCACAGAATCTGGAATAGTAGCCTTCACTTTTAGGACTTCGTGTTAACTTAGTTAATATGTGAAAAATAGGCGTTATAAAGTTAAAGTAAAACAACGTACACTGGAATTATACTTATTTACACTTGTACGATAACTTTACACTCATGAAGAATCTTGTTAATGTAAAGAGTTATAATTCGCAGTATTTATTAAAACTCTATCTACTTGCCAACCCGCTTTTCGCATGATCTTAAGCCTTAAACAGTACGCAGTCAGTATACATTACAGATTATATATTTTTTTCTAATTCCCGCCATACGACACCACTGGCCAGTGTCAAATATAATTTTCCTCGTTAACTGGTCGCAACTCGATACCTATAATCGAGTCGAGTATCGATAACGGATACCTTAGAAAGTTTTAAAGAAGACGTTAAAATTTTACGCGTACCGTGACAGCTGTTTTGTTCCCTATTTATTAGGAAGCGTTCTGATTAGGCACACAGTACATTCTATTTTTTATACGCTTTTTATTAGCTTCACCTATATGTTTGTTTGTATGTTTGTATATTTGTATGTTTGTATGTTTGTTTGTAACCGACTCCATTAGGCGCGATTTTGACCCACTTTAAACGGCCAGATTTCGGTCAAACTTTGTAGATTTATCGAGGACCGATGACAATACACTAATTTGATAAAATTATTCCATTTTTCAATTTGCAAATAATTTAAACTAATGAATTCGCGAAATATTTGCCGCTCTACGGTACGCCACTGGGCTATCGCCGCTCATTTTGATAATATCTTAAAAAGCACCCCACGCTTTTTTAAAATAAAATATATTTTTTTTATTTACGCTATTATTAATTTATATTTATTGAAATTTTTAACACTATTCTTAATTTAATTTTATTAAAACCTATTTTCTATTTTTTTAGTTCAGTTTTATATAAAAAGCGTTTTTTTTAAGTTTTTTAAACTATTATTTATTTTTTTACCTACAAGCTAGATTCAGTAAAATTTGTTTGAATAATATCTTAGTCATTCCGTTCTACATATCTATCTGGACTACTCTATGGACTTCAAGTGACTTATATTTTAGGGGCTTATGGCATTCAGCGGGCAAATATGCACAGTTTTCGTTGGTAGAGACATCTGAAAGTGTTAAGCCCGCCTTTGTACATAATTATTCATACATTTTGTATAACATGTCTTTTTGAAGTTAAACATCTTTTTGCGCGTTAAGTAAAATCGATGGGGGTGCGAGGCCGCGGTGGCGGCCAAACTCCACCGGCAATCCTGGGGTTATCCTTTCGACGGCTTACCCGGGGTGCCCGGCAACGGACACTTGGGGAGGACACCATGCGGTTTTAGTCGATACACGACTAAAACCGCACGGTTCGGTATCCGAAGGGATTTCCGTACGTAAAAAAAAAGGGGGTGCGAGAGATATGCTTTATGGGTAACCTTACACCCCGGCGTCTGAAGACCCGAGACGGCGTGCGGTTTTAGTCGGTTCAAGCATGACATACAGTACCCCCGCTGGCCGGCAGTTGGGTACCGAAGGGATTTCCGCACGAAAAAAAAGGTAAAATCCATGAGAGAATTTTCTTTCGAAGCGCGTGCACACCGTCACGCCAAAACCATGAAGTGAGCTAGAAAACTGACACCCTGAAGTTAACTAGTCAACATTTTACTTTGAGTACGTTCGTAGAATTTAAGGGTAGTTGACGGTATGTATTATTTATTTACATTATAAACTAAAATAATTTTTTACATTATTATTTCTACTAGCGTAGGATAACGTGAAGGATAAAAATTTTGGAAACATTTATATCTTGTTACACCTTTTTTTGTGTACAATAACGAATTAAAAGTATCTCATCATCTTTCTCATAGCGATATCCCAGTGCTTACAACAAGAGCACAACAACATATTTATGTTCCCATGCGTCACAAGAAAGGGGTGTTCTGTGGAGGCGAAATGACGAGAACTACCAATTTGGTGACTTAAACATGTATAAAAAGCTATTTTTATGTGATTTTTGGTCATACAGAGTTACTGTATATCTATTTACAGCCTTATTTAACGTTATTGTTCAACTGCGTCCGGCAGTACTAAGCCTTATCGGCCCGTTCATTACAATAAATTAGTGATGGTATGTTTACTTCTTCTTAATAAACTATTTTGAATATTTAAACGCCATAAAATATGCGATTACCTAAATTATTTGAAAATCTAATGGTTGTAAATTAAGTATTGCTTGTGTTATATAATATGTATATTATGTGTAATTTGAATACATTTATTCATTTTATGATGAGTTTGGTTGGAACTAAGACATTTAACAGTTTATTATAATTGGATCGAGAACCAGCTGTTCTCTGCGTTGCCGTTGTATTCGCGGTTATTTGCGGGTCGCCGCCTGATACCAATGGGCTAGCTGTCGTAGCCGGGGATACTTAAGATCGTTCGAAGAGAAAAAGACAAAGCCAGAAAGTGGGCTCCGGTCTCCAAGTTGAAAGCCTCGGATACAATTGGGAGACATGCTAGGCGGATGACGATGATGACGTCACGTTATTAGCGTTATTCCCACAAGAACTTATTAATGTATTGATAAATGGCATACGAGTAATAGTATAGGTATCAAACTATCAATCTGTCACTATGCCAAACTTCATCTAGATTCCGTTGGTAGTTTTTGTGTTAAAGAGTAACAATGGATGGAACTCACAAACTTTCACTATTTATAATATCAGTGGGATAAAGATGTGGCAAATGATTCGTCATAATGTATTATGAAAGTGTAATTCTAACACTGGCCAACACGGGAAACGTTCCTGGGACCTCGTCACGCACAACATTCGTACCAGTTATCACTACTCCAGCGAGACAGTTACTTAAACTAAAAAGTTTTTTATGTCCCAACCCTATACTGATAATATTATCTTTAGTTAAAATTACTTAAGTGTCTCGTGTGAAGATATGAAGTGTTCTCCAAAAAATGAACTCAAACTCATTTTGTTATCTTAACTGTCGTTCTTAGGGTACGACTTACATGTAATGTGTTGAAAGCTCTCTTCACTACACTATTCGATGTTTTACACGAACAGTTCCATGTGATTTCTATGATATGCAGTTAATATGAAGGGATATACTTATTTCTGTAACCTTATACAGCTTTTTTTTACGTGCGGAAATCCCCTCGGAAACACCCCAACCCCAGCCAGCGCGGGCGATTATGTCGGGAACCGACTAAAACCGCACGCCGTCAGGGTGTTCAGACGCCGGAGTGTAAGGTTGCTCATAAGGCATAAGGCATTTCCCTCGCACTGCGAAACTTTATACAGTACCTTTTTTTTTTCGTGCGGAAATCCCTTCAGATACCCCCCCGCCGGCCAACGGGGGCGGTTATGTCGGGCTTGAACTGACTAAAACCGCACGCCGTCTCGGGTCTTCAGACGCCGGGGTGTAAGGTTGCCCATAGAGCATATCCCTCGCACCCCGACTGACCCTGGGCCATCTCCGGTTTCGAGATGGCCCCCTAGGGTTTGGAAACCACGGTGTCCCCGTCTTGCCCCGGTTTGGGGGAGGGGCGCTAGTCGCCCCACCGTAGCGGCCTGCTTCTGCTGGGGTGACCGGCGGCCTCTGCTGCCACCCCCAGGCCTGCGCTCATGGAGGACGGAGGTCGTTAAGTGACCTCCGGCGCCTGAGTCGCCTGCGACGCGCGGCGAGCATGTTGCGGGCTCGGCGGGCCGGGAGAGTTCTAGATGTCTTCGCGAGCATTACATGCTCGCAGAAGGAGGTGGCGGTGGCCCACGAGCTCGCGCTCCACTCCATTGCCGCAATAATGCTGCCAAGCGGGAGGACATGAATAGGCCGACGCGACCGGGGAAGCACCACCCTCTCACAGAATATCGACGCCAAGTAACAGTAATTGAACTGTTGCGTTCCGTTTGGTGAGTGAGAGTGCCGGAGCCCAAACCCCTTTCCTATCCCCTCCCAAACTCCTTTCCCATCCCCTTTCCTTTACAGGGTCGGCAGCGCGAGTGTGACGCCACTGGTGTTGCACACGTCCATAGGCCGCGGTAACCGCTTCCCATCAGGTGGGCCGTGTGCTTGTCTGCCACCTTATATAAAAACATAACATAACATAAACTCACGCCTATGTCGCCGAAGGGGTAGGCAGAGGTGCTAGCACCCACATTTCGCCAGTTTATGTTTAGGTCCCAATGTAATAGGTGGCGAGCCTATTGCCATTAACCGGGCACTTATAAACCTGCGATAAATACACACATAACTTCGAAAAGCATCGAAAAGTCATTGGTGTGTGCCATGGTAAAACCTGAGATCGAACCCGAGACCTCGTCTCAGCAGTCCATTACCCATACCACTAGGCTATTGATAATGAAAAAGAATACTATAAAAAAAATGATAAGACATATCGAATGTGTAATTTCACTGAGTAAATTATTCATGAGTTTGTCGTAAAGCAGTATGTGTAATTACAGTACATGCTAAATGCCCTAAAACAGTAAAAGCAAGCCATTATAATTTTGCTTATGTTAATGTAGTGGGAAATTTAGACACTAAAACACTAGTATTTCCTAACGACTATTAGTTTTAGGAATACGTTTAAGTCACTCTGCTATTGTGGACTTATTCATTATCGGTGAAATTACATTATGGCGCTGCGGTCAGAGGTTTGGAGTATAGTATTTCGCAGAACAATCGCGGAAGTGGTTAAACTTATGTTAACCATATTAACCAATGAGACTACTGCCTTAGGTAATGATTAAAAATGAGTTTATTGAAAAAATATTAATACCGATATCACAATATTAAGAGTAGCTGCTCTTACTAATTACTTTTGTTTTTGAGGTTATGGAAGATTTCAAAAGACTTATTACTTATTATCGACTTATTGCTTTAGTACCTACAAACAATTAATACCGATATCACAATATTAAGAGTAGCTGCTCTTACTAATTACTTTTGTTTTTGAGGTTATGGAAGATTTCAAAAGACTTATTACTTATTATCGACTTATTGCTTTAGTACCTACAAACAATTAATACCGATATCACAATATTAAGAGTAGCTGCTCTTACTAATTACTTTTGTTTTTGAGGTTATGGAAGATTTCAAAAGACTTATTACTTATTATAGACTTATTGCTTTAGTACAAACAATATTTGTCGCATGATAAAGAGCTGGAATGCTCTGCCCGCACACGTGTTTCCTTCTTCTTACAATCCCGGGTTCTTCAAGCGGGGCGTGAAAAAGCATCTTTTGAGGCCGTCAAGGTAGGGGCTACCATTTTTGGATCGCCAGCATCTGGGATGGTGGCCCATATCTTTTGGACTTCACCCTAGCTTCTCACCATCCAGCGGGGTGCAGTCAATTGACGGAACAAATATATATATAAAAAAAAAAAAAAAAAAAAAATGGCGGAAGTATTGGGTAATCCAAGAAAAGCTATTTTGGCATGGTTCAGCCGCCTGCAAGGCGCCTGCTGGGCATTCATCGTATTGCTATGTGGATAAATTATTGCTCGAGATTTTCGTTGTCTCCACCAGTTTATGATTGACCACGTCTTGTCGGATGCTAGTTCAGATTTCGAGGAGAGCGCAGTGAAAAGACAGTAAGCCATGTTGGCAATCTATTGACAGTGTCATTGGACGTCACCACCATAGTAAATAGTTCATAGGTCTAAGCAATAGGGTAAGCATATTCCTTCTTGGTTAGTGGTTTCTATGTATAATATGTATGTATTTACAAACAAAAAAAGTATATAAGTATGTTTATCCGCATTCTGGAACCCATAACACAAGCTAGTTAAACTATGCTTACTTTGGGTCTAGAAAGCGCTGTGTAGAATGTCGTAGAGTATTTATTTATTTATTATTTATTAGTGGTGGCTAGTGGTGGATAGTGACATTTTTCAGCTTCAGTGAACTCGTCTCATCTGATGTCACGGGGAAGTTTCGATGCCTGGTCACTGTAAACGTCTCCCAAATATTCGGCGACTTGCGGGTTGTATTTTTCTGTGACTGGCCCAGTGAGTCTTACAGGCAGAGCTAGTTCCGGGTGGATAGTGGTAGTAAAGGCCTACTGCCACTATCCACCCGGCATTCTGCTATCAGTCGATGGACCTCAGTGAGCATATTCGTTCTTGGATACGGTGTATCATCCGCGTGTACCACTGAGGTTTACAAGTAGCAAGAAGAATATTTCGATAAGCACGAGACCAAAGTCACTGTAGTCTAACTTTCCGTCAGTAACTGTGACGAATCTCTCATTTGAATTTAACATCGTGTATTGGCAATCGTTACCTCTATGGCGGCACAAAGAGTTATTGTTCAAATCAACACATTTGTTTAATGAGAAACCGTTCTGTTTTGCCTTGAGGAAGCTATAAACTTGGTGTTTGCATATTGTGCCGCGTTTTCGTAGATTAGTCAGGGAAAACGCGCAAAAAGGATGTTAGACACGCGTGTGGTCTTAGTCGTATGTGTATTAACGTCATTTCCCGAGGATATCGTCGTGGGTGACTAAAGAGCATCCTTCTTGATACTGGTTCAAATAACGGATTTAAAGATATAAACGGTTTGTGAATTAGTTATAGATAATAACAAATAATAGTAATAATAAGCAAGAGAGCGGTCTTGCATGACAATGCCCGAATAGTCCGGCGGTTCCTCTAACAATCGTTGAAATGCTCTGGCTGCCTGCTGCTAACCTAGCTAGGGTTATCTCGCAACCTCTCCCTTACTCTAGGGTGAGGCGTGATTTAGCTCGATAATAATAATAAACGAAATAATAATAAATATTCTAGGACAAATTACACAACGCCATCTAGACCTAATTTAAGCTGAGCTTCTAGAATCCATATGACAGGGTTCTAGAATGCGGATAAACATACCTACATACTTTTTTTGTATATAAATACATATTATACATAGAAACACACAGACCATCGCACACATTGCTCTACCAAAGGTATAACTATTTTGGATGCTAACTATTGCTCGACCGAAGGTATCAACTTCAGCTTTTTTTTTTGTTTACGTGCGGAAATCCCTTCGGGGGTCGTTATGTCGTGTATCGACTAAAACCACACGGTGTCCTCTTCAAGTGTCCATTGCCGGGCACCACGGGTAAGCCCTCGAAAGGATAACCCCTGGGTTACCGTCGGACCTTGGCCGCCACCGCGGCCTCGCCTGGTGGGGTCCGGTTTTATCCCGCGTCATTGAGTTGGCAGGCGTGTGTAGGACACACACGACACGCCTCCGCCACGGCCTGCTTCTGTAGCCCCCGGCGTAGATGAGTCTGCGGCGTCCTCGCCGCAGACTGCGGAACTCAGGAGGCAGGGTTCTCTCCCGCTCCCTCTTCGCCGTCTCTTTCGGGCGCATCATCTGCTCGCAGAAAGAGGCGGCGGCGTGCCACTTGCTCCCGTCGGAGACCACGGCCCATGGTCTCCAACGAGAGAACGTCAACGCCCAGGACTGCAACGAGATCCCGGCGTTGACTTGCCCATGCAGGGCACTCCACCAAGGTGTGGAGCGCCGTGTCTTCGCCAGGATCCTCGTAGTGCTGGCACTGCGGCGTTGTATCCCGGTGGATGCGCCATAGATACTTCACATCTTTCATTCGTGTTTCGTGCGGGCCCGCAATCGCAGATGTATATTTCATGATAGGCCTGTTTTTTTTCTTTTTTTTTTTTTTTACTGGCACCTTCGATTTTAAAATTTCAGAGACTTTCTCAGTCTTATTCATTTCATAACAATTTATATACATTTTCATATTCTTATTTGTGTTAATCTTATTTCTATATTTTAAAGGTTATTTACTATTTATCGTCTACTTTTACACGTGTAATATTTTGACTCTGTCAATTTTTACTTAGGTATAACATTTGTTTGTATACATATTTTCTTATATTCCTATTTGTTTTAACCTTATTCTATATTTTGAAGGAGTATTTACTATTTTGTCTGGGGTAGTGGGTTCTTATTTCTAATATGTTTTGTTTCCCATATAACCATATAACTATCAATCATACTTTCTATTACGTATATTTACTATAATCTCGTCTTCTGAGCCAGTTACAATATGTACTAAGTTCTTTCAACATTTTTATTATTGCGTCTATTTACTTATTTTAATTGCTATTTAGTTTTAATGTAGGGAATAACCTCATGTTATTCCTTTTATTAATGTCTTATTATACTTTGTTTCTATTGTTGACTGCTTTTATAATTCTAACACAATAATCTAGAAACATTTGCCTATCTGTACCAATTAATATATGACTCAAGTTGTCTCTTGTGATGTTAAATTGCAGTTTTTGTTCCAGGTCATACCGCTGTCTTGCGAAGACCGGGCATTCGGCAATAAGGTGGGGAACATCCTCATTTTTATCCGGATCGCAGGTGCACGATGGATTCTCCTTGCACTTGAACCTTGTCAGGTACGCGGAGAACCCACCGTGCCCCGTCAGCAACTGCGTGGTGTATTTAGTTGGTTCGAACTTTCTTATAATGCCGTATGCATCCACCGCGCTCGGGAAGAAGAGCCTTGTCACTGAAGCGGTCTCGCCAGACACATACCTCCGGTTCCATTTGCCAAGGGAGTCCTTACGGATGGTTCGCTTGACGAAGGAAACCGGACAAAGGTCGTAGTCCGGAGCCCGCCTCAGTCCCAAGGCTGCCTCTTTCGCCAGTTGGTCGGCCCTCTCATTCCCCTCCATCCCCGCATGCGCCTTAATCCAGAACAGCTTGACAATTTTGTTCTGCTGGAAACATGTTTTTAGGTTTTTCCTACTCTGCATGGCGAGGGGATGAAGGCAAGTGGGATTCGCGACCGTCTGGAGTGCTGCGGTTGAGTCACTGTAGAGTCCAAATGAGGTAGCCCTATGTTTTAGGATCACCCTCGTTGCTTCACATATCGCCAAGAGTTCCGCCTGGTAGACCGTGCAGTATGATGGCAGGCCAAGTTTGAGGGTTTTGGTTTCGGCCCCATTAGTCCACATGGATAATGCGGCTCCAACCTTGCCCTCAATCTTGCTGCCATCGGTGTATATCTGCATTGCAGTGTTCGTTGTCTCGCATAATTGCTCACTAGTCTCCAGGTGTAGGAACTCCAGGCGTATATGCTCCCTCCCTCCCCCCAAGGCCTGGCTGTGGATCCCCCCTCCTGGCCCCGTACAGCAAAGCTGCTTCACGGACACGGAGGTCAAGAGGGAGTATCCCAGCCAGTAGCAAAGCTGAGTGGAGGGAGACCGTGCGATAACCTTTGCAAATTTTTTGGGCGAAACCTCTCTGGATAAAATTTAGCCTTTTTTGGACTCCCAGTTTCCCCTAGGCCTGATTACCATATGTAAGCCTAGGTTGTTTTTACCGAGTTGCCCATTCACCCTCGCCTCATAAATATGTTTCGTCAATGTTTTTTCATCCATTCTCTTTACGTGTACGTATCAATGCATCCCTTTCGCTATCTTGTTCACAACACATCTTCAAACATATCATAACACTTCAGTTTATTTCAAATTCTGTGTAACCAAATCTCAACTACAACCACACAAGTCCTAACTATACTATTGAGTGGAGGCGTGTCGTGTGTGCCCTACACACGCCTGCCAACTCACCGAAGCGGGATAAAACCCGACCCCACCAGGCGAGGCCGCGGTGGCGGCCAAAGTCCGCCGGCAACCCTGGGGTTATCCTTTCGAGGGCTTACCCGGGGTGCCCGGCAACGGACACTTGGGGAGGACACCGTGCGGTTTTAGTCGAGACACGACATAATCACCCCCGCTGGCCAGCGGAGGGGCATCCGAAGGGATTTCCGCACGTAAAAAAAAAAAAATACCATTGAGTTTTAATTACTCGCAACGTCAGCGTCTGGACATTTTGAATGAAATTCGATTTGGTGAACATTATTAATTCAATAGTTCGTGGACATTTGAGTTTGAAACCGCTGCATCGGTAATACAGGAAATTTCAGGGTGGTATCTAACCGGCGACGTTGCCGAATCGCTGTCGGATATATAAGCAGAACAAATCCGGCCGTCACTTTAAGGGTAGGTTTTTACGGATTTGATATTGATTCAATTATAATGTGACTAGCTGATACCTGCGGCTCCGTCCGCGTGGATGTTGGTTATCGCGACCATAAGTATAACCTCAATTATTTTATTGTTGGTCATATCTCCAGGTACCTCTGACTTTTCGTAGTAATATGTGTATTAAAAATGTTAATGATCGTTAGCTTGGTAATGTGTCGGATATATGGCAAAAGGCTCGCCCCCTATAAAGTATGCTGTATGTGAGCACGTGCAACACGGAATTCAGCTACTCAAGCCAAGATACTCGCTACAGAACATAGATTCCTAACTAGAATGATTCGCGAGACTATTGAAATTAAAAATCATCCTTATTTTAATAGAGAAGATGCCTGGAATGTAACACCAACTTGGGACCTAGTCATTCACCTAATTAAACCCAAGAAGAATCAAAATCCAACAAGAATTAAGGATACTGTGAGCTCATTCTGCGTAAATAATAACACCAGTACCTTTGGGACACAGGGTCAGTCGAGGTGCGAGGGATATGCTTTATGGGCAACCTTACACCCTGGCGTCTGAAGAGTAGTCGGTTTAAGCCCGAAATAACCGCCCCCACTGGCCGGTGGGGGAGGGGGGTATCAGAGGGAATTTCCGAACGAAAAAAAAGGGTACTTTGGGACAACCTTACACTTCTTACTTCAAACTTCAATCTCCCACGATCTTTAATCTCTCCATGACCATGGCTTCTGAAAAGCAATCGAAAACGCGTGCTTTATTTATTTATTTAATTTTACAATTTCGAAAATTTCAGATGATTCAATCAATCAATCAATTAGCCTTTTGCAGCCCATTGCTAAATGATAGGTGTATATAATATTTTAGATGAGGGCTAATTACAAGTACAACATATAAAAAAAAAAAAAAAAAAAAAAAAACAGAAAATTAGCATTGAATCATGACTTTCCGATAATCAGTATGGAAAACACGCATTCCTTAGGCTAGGTAGAAAAGTATGCGTATATAACACCAAATAAAGCGCGATACAATCCGTTAAAACTAGTTCACTCAAATCAGTTAATCCTGCAGCGTTTGTAATAAAGTTTTACGTTATGATTTGATAAAATGCATTTTTGAAGGACTTGGCCATAGTCTACGAGATTGAGATTTACATAGGGTAATCAGGCAACATAAAGTACTATTTTCACGTATTTCTAACTGATGAATTAAATTTTGATTATCAGATTTGTCGGGCCCGAAACTGGGTTTTACGTTCAGTGCCAAAAAGTAGGATAAGACTTTTTTTTAACGTGTGGACACCCCCACGGGCTTCACCCCATCGTTGGCACCGATGGGGTGTCCATTGCTGGGCACCCCGGGTAAGCCCTCGAAAGGATAACCCTAGGGAGGCATTAGGCCCTAGAATAGTTTGCCAGCTTATTAAAACAGTGAGATAAATCCGTCAATATTTGGTAAATAACGGGACTCATTAATGGCAACACGTTTCGTCCATTACAAACGACACAGCCTAATGGACGAATGTGGACGTAAATAAACTGTACTATATACTATTTTGTGTGAAATAAAGCAAATATTTTTTTATACAACCCTTATATATTATAAGGGTTATACGTAAGACGTCAATTCGTCTAATTAGAATAATAAATGCCTTTAAGTGGATAGTTTTTCATAGACTGTATATTTGCTGTTACTAACGCACTATTAATAATATAAAACGAACTAATAATAAAAGGTATTATACTGTTATTATTAGTATATACTATTATTATTAGTTCTGTGCGCACTACAATCTGTTATTCCTTGACCACCTTGTATGATGCCCACGAAAAGAGATAGGACAGCCCTTATATTATACATCATGATAATTTCCTTCCTCTTGCTGGCGCTGCACTACCGCCGCATGCAGATAATTAACAACATCCTTTATCTCCCCTATAATTTTAATTTTGCTACACTCTCTATCTACCTTTTTTTTTTTTTTTTTTTATCGTGCGGAAATCCCTTCGGATACCCCCCCGCGTGCCAGCGGGGGCGGCTATGTCGGGCTTGCACCGACCAAAACCGCACGCCGTCTCGGGTCTTCAGACGCCGGGGTGTAAGGTTACCCATAGAGCATATCCCTCGCACCCCGGCTGACCCTGGGCCATCTCACCACTAACAGCATCGCTCATCCTGTCTCCTCTGAAAGCAGAGGAGTACGGAGAGCGATGTGTTCCCGCCACGTTGGGTATTGGCCGACGATCAATGCCAACCCTATGAAGGGGTGAAGGGGAAGCCATTGACCGTCGCCCAGGGTGTACCGGCCGCTCCGATTCCGTTCCCCCCGGACTGCAGCGGGATCGGAATCGGAGCGACACTCGAGGAGGTTACCCAACACACACCCCACTCTCTATCTACCTTTTTTTTTTTTTTTTTTTTTATCGTGCGGAAATCCCTTCGGATACCCCCCCGCGTGCCAGCGGGGGCGGTTATGTCGGGCTTGAACCGACTAAAACCGCACGCCGTCTCGGGTCTACAGACGCCGGGGTGTAAGGTTGCCCATAGAGCATATCCCTCGCACCCCGACTGACCCTGGGCCATCTCCGGTTTCGAGATGGCCCCCTCGGGTTTGGGAACCACGGTGTCCCCGTCTTGCCCCGGTTTGGGGGAGGGGCGCTAGTCGCCCCACCGTCCCGACCTGCTTCTGCTGGGGTGACAGGTGGCCTCACCCGCCACCCCCAGGCCTGCGCTCATGGAGGACGGAGGTCGTTAAGCGACCTCCGGCGCCTGAGTTGCCTGCGACGCGCGGCGAGCAAGTTGCGGGCTCGGCGGACCGGGAGAGTTCTAAGTCTCTCCCGGGCGCGCTCCGCCACCTCCTTCGCGAGCATTACATGCTCGCAGAAGGAGGCGGCGGCGGCCCACGCGCTCGCGCTCCGCACCATTGCCGCAATCATGCTGCCGAGCGAGAGGACTCCCACCCCGATGGCTGCCACGAGGTCACGCCTCGGCGCCTCCCACGCCGGGCAGTCCGCCAGCGTGTGCAGCCCTGAGTCCTCGCTCGCGTCGCAGTGATGACACTCAGGCGTTGGCTCCTTCCTGATCCGATGCAGGTGGTCCCCGAAGCACCCCTTCCCTGAGATCACCTGCGTCAGTCGGTAGGAGAGGCTTCCGTGTCGCCTCTCCAGCCAATCCTCCATGATGGGCCTTACCGCCGCTATTGCGGCGTGCCCTACTCTCTATCTACCTAAAATTAAGCTTTGTATCAACGCGTTGACGCGGCTACTGATCCGAAAACCGCCGATAGAGCAGCGATAAAACTGAGTTTAGGATTAACGCGCGCTCGATATTAGAGAAATGCCTTTGTACTCGTGTATCGAGTAGCGTGGACAGGTTGATTATTGAAAACTATGATACTGTCGAAAGTTTACGCGAATTGAAATAACACTATTTATTAACGGATTTACATTGACCATGGCTGCTGAAAAGCAACCGAAATGTCGGGTTCAATGTAAATTATTAAATAACATCAAATAAATATCGCGATAGAATCCGTTAAAGAATAGCTTTATTTCAATATTGAAAAGTAGTTTAAGTGTATTTATATTCAATGTAAACTAGGACGGTTACCAGCTTCGCAATCAACCCAAACATAAGCGTAGCGAGATTTGCCTATCCAACAATAGGTCAACGTGACCGGTCGACTTTTTCCATTGATTTGGTTTTTCGGTGATTATTCCTCGATGGTAAGACCGATCTGGACATTCGACCCCTTAGGACACTCAGTAATGTCTACTTGATCACCGTGGCAAATTTGGTCGAGATCGGTCAATTGTTTGAAATGCAACTTTGAAACCAAAGACGCTTCGCTCGCCTTCGACTCGCTACGCTTAATAATAAAATACAATCAATAAATCGCGATAGTATCCGTTAAAAATAGTTTTATTGCAATGTGTGACATTTATAATGTAACGTTGTGGATTCTTTATAAATCTAATTAAAACAATATCCGTAAATTAATCGATATTTTAGTATGTTTCTATAATATATTACTAATTATCTATGGTTGTGCAAGCGAGATTGGACAACACTAGCCCAGTTATCAACTGACGGCTCTTATATCGTTCCTTTCCTTGGCAACCTTCGCCGAGGAAGGTCACTTTGACCCCGTGGCCAACTGCTGTCGGCTCCGGGTAAGTTTTGAGATCAACATTTCCTACTTCTTTCTACAGGTGAAGACCTTCCAGCGGTGCAGCTTATTGCCTGCTAAAATGCATGGCTTTATATATTTTGTTTTATTCTATGTGACTATTTCAGCCTACCTATTAGTGCCACGAAGCCGATGACCCCTACGGTCAGAGGTCGCGGCACCAGCTTGTGTTGTCTATATTCTTTTTGTTATAGCTTCTAGCTACGCTGCATTGCCGCTGGGAGATTCTCTTCACCTGCTATTCTAGCGGGTCACTTGGACGTAATTGCCTAGTGACAAACTGACCCGCACTTTTTCTATTTCCAGGGTCTTCGCACCGGGCTTCGCACCATAATGGCGGTAGCGAGGCACACCAGCGGAGACCCTGGCACGCCGGCATCACCACCAGCCACGTGTCCACTAGCTAAGTGCATACTACCATCTTGCACAACGGACCGAACAACGCCACGGCAGAATATTTATTAAGAATCCATTCCCTGAGGTTCATTTACTCATATACCTAAAATAAATTTATGTAACGTTACCGATTATAATCTCTTATTATATTGTAATCAATCCTTTTATTTATCTCTGCTCGCCCTAGCCGGTAGTAGTCTCAATTACATCAATTACTTTATTAATTTTTACAGTGCATAAGTCACCCCTTAAACTTTACGTAACTTCATTGAAAAACCCCATAAAAACTTCTATCAAAATAATAACCGTTACAATAAATATGTTCGAAAAACCACATCTAATTTTATAAGAGTTTGCAATATATATAGGGTGTGTAGGGTTCTTCGATTTGTCCATCCGTCCTGTCATTTTATTATTCCTTGCAGTAACGGCACTGCGTCCATCGACCACGCAGCACCGATCGCCACGTCCACGCGTCCTCGTTGATGAGATTTGATGAATTTCAGCCGCTTATTTGATACATTATCATTATCAATATTAATACAGGGCGACGCTGGAGCCATCTACCGTAATTCTTGTGAACTACGGAAATACTTAATGACTTTACAATCATTTTTAAACATTGTTTTTTAATTAGTCCGCCACATATATCAATGAATTTTTTCCCTATTAGTATGTTTACTTTTCTTATAGATTCCAGCGTTCCCCAAGACGTATATAATATATATAAGAGAATTTCGAATATCTGGGAGCTAGTTGGTCAGAGCATTCCCCCTGTAAGTAACTGTTCGCGGGTTCAAGTCCCGTCCTAGATATTCTCTTTTTCCGATTTAAATCTAAAGGAAACATGAGTTATGAATTAACCCAGACCTCCTTTTCAGGGTCCAAGCCAACCTCATCAGCTGGTACACCAGTCGATCAACGGGCGAGGCTCTGGCTCTCCTTTCGGGTTGGGGTGCAGACGAAGTCACTCCAGTAAAGATCAAATAAACCACATTATGAAGAAGAGGAGTCCGACAGCAGGCCCCAGACTTCAGAACGCAAGCTTGCAACAAGAATTGGTGATAAAGAAGAATCTAAAATAAACAGTTTTCGTCTTACGACTGCGAGTTACCTAAAGAATATACAAGTCGTTGAATAAGAACTCTCCAATTCGTAGCTTACTTCGTTCAGTCGCGTATGGTCAAATGCGCAATCGGTCCAGTGACTGACAAACCGTCCGAATTGTATTAGGTCAAAATTGCGATTGGTCCATATCTTGACCTGTCAAAATAGCAATTGGTCCATATCGCGAATAGTCATATTTGCATTTTTTTCTAATCGCAAATGGTCAAATTCGCAAACAGTCAAGATTGTGTATTAAATTGGACCAATCGCGCTTAAAGGTTACTAAACTATTACAGTCAAATATAAAAAATAGTGAAAATTGAAAATAAAATTGAGGTTCAATAGTATTTATGAATATTGAACACGAAAAAGTTTACATAAGTACATAAGGTATTTAATTGAGCTGAGTGAGACGAAGTCGAGCGAAAGCTCCTCATACCAGACTTCAGGATTTTCTTTGTCACAGGTCTCCTCCTAAACTACTCATCCAATCAGAACCAAATTTGGCATGATTAAAGAGGTCAATCAGAGGAAGGTTTATGGATATATTTTGAAAAAATGAATGCTACCACAGAGGAATGATCCCAGTTAAAAAAAATCCAGATGGAATTACATAATAACCGCTCGAGACACTGTGACCAAACTTTACACGCTCAGAAAGCATGTCCAAAGTTGTGACTTTCAAAAAGAATTTACAAAATCGGACTTGCCACGGAGGAATGATCACTGTTCAAAATTTTCAAAATCTGATTCACGATGTCTCACGATGTGGCATATATAATAACATAATAATATTTTACTCATAATTATTGGTTAAAATAACCTGGTTGCATATAGTCCTCATAATGTATGAATATACTGTTACTGTAATACATAACTTAACTCTTTCTATAATAATATTTGCGAAGCAAGTTTCCAACATGGCGGTATGACAGTAACACAATAGGCTGTGCCTTACAATGTAGCGGGTATTGTCGAAAATGTCCGGTGGAAGCAGTGACGGGCGTTGTGAATGTATCCGGAGTTTGTGCGGCGAATCTCTTACATTGTGCGTTGTGGAGAATGTTATTTTCGTTGTAAAAAGGTAGGTAACTGGCTATGTAAATATGAAATGTTACAAAGAAATCTAGTGGGGCGGAAATCACACAGTGATGTCAAATTTCGGGCCAAACTTAGATATTTTTGTTTCAGTATTTTTATTCAAAATTACAGACCTTAGGCTTCATGCATATTATTCGACGCGTCTTTATATATTGAGCAATAAATATGAAGAAAATGAAATCAAATCAAACGTCTTCGACGTCAAAAACACAAAAAAATGTTTTTTTAGGGACAATTTGGATGGTAGGTACCCGAAACCTTGAACGTACAAACACCAAAATCTAATCAGTTCTTCCCATTAACCAAACAAGATGATGGCGAAAGATTTTTTTAAATCGGATAAGTGGTTCTTGAGTTATTGCGTAAACAGACATCCAGACATCCAGACCAACAGACAGACCGATAGGTACAAAAATTTTTTTTACATAATTAGACTTAGAATCATGTGAAACGTCGAGAAAAGTGATAAAAAGTGGGTGTAAGATTTGATTTTTTTTTGCGTGATTTTAAGACTTCGGTGTGCACCTGGTTGGTGGCCCGAAGTAATAAACATTCTAACTGTACTTTCCCAATATATTTTTGAAAGTCTTTTGTATGTTAGAAGAAACATTTCCAATTTTTTAAGGCTTTGTGATATACAAAACGTAAATACTAGACATAAAAACAATCTTGTGGTTTGTAATAGTCGACTCCACAAGATTAGTAATTCCTTTCAGGGTAACTGTATACGCTTCCACAACAAGCTTCCTAGTGAAATGAAGAATCTACCTCTTCATAAATTTAAAAGCCAAACTAAAAGTAAACTCTGCCAAAAAGGCTATTATAAAATTCAAGACTATTTAGACGACAAACAAGCTTGGTGTAACGTTGTGGATTCTTTAGAAATCAAATAAGAATTATATCCATAAATTAATCGAGAATTTAGTATGTTTCGATACTTATTACTAATTATCTACGGTTGTGCGAGCGAGATTGGACAACACTAGCCCAGTTATCAACTGACGGCTCTTAAATCGTTCCTTTCCTTGGCAACCTTCGCCGAGGAAGGTCACTTTGACCCCGTGGCCAACTGCTGTCGGCTCCGGGTAAGTTTTGAGATCAACATTTCCTACTTCTTTCTACAGGTGAAGAGTTTCCAGCGGTGCAGCTTATTGCCTGCTAAAATGCATGGCTTAATATATTTTGTTTTATTATGTTTGCTATTTCAGCCTACTTATTTAGTGCCACGAGGCCGATGACCCGTACGGTCAGAGGTCGCGGCACCAGCTTGTGCTGCCTACTTATATTCTTTTTATTATAGCTTCTAGCTACGCTGCATTGCCGCTGGGAGATTCTCTTCACCTGCTATTTTAGCGGGTCACTTGGACCTAATTACCTAGTGACAAACTGACCCGCACTTTTTCTAATTCCAGGGTCTTCGCACCGGTCTTCGCACCATAATGGCGGCAGCGAGGCATACCAGCGGAGACCCTGGCACGCCGGCATCACCACTAGCCACGTGTCCACTAGCTAGGTGCATACTACCATCTTTGCACAACGGACCGAACAACGCCACGGCAGAATATTTATTACGAATCCATCCCCTGAGGTTCTTTTACTCAATACCTAATATAAATGTATGTAACGCTCTCTTACCGATTATAATCCTAATATATTGTAATCGACTTTTTTATTTATCTCTGCTCGCGCTAGCCGGTAGTTAGCATTTAATATATTAATTATTTTATTAATTTTTACAGTTCAGTTACATCACCCTCAATTTTATATAAACTTCATTTACAAACTTCTATAAAAACTTTAATCCTTATATTGGATATGAACTGCTTGCTCTCTCTCTATGCTAATCAAACGAAATATTGCACTTAGGTTAAGTAAATATGTTTGTAAATAGACCAAAAAAAAAAACAGCCCGCTGAGTTTCTTGCCGGAGTCTTCTCAGGACAGGGCCACGTTTCGAACCGGTGGTCCATTTGCCAAACATTAGATTAATTTTTTTTTGACGTTATTAAGTGCCGTATTAATGGTCTATACAGAATAAATAGATTTTGACTTTGACTTTGACTTTGATGTGGAAATCTGAATGATGATGCGACCCATACATATAATAAAGTTACATGTGACTATGAACTGTGTCACTTTTTGTATTTTTGCTGATAATAATAGCCATTCTTAATAGTTAATCGATAGCCCAGTGGCGTACGTAACGGACTGCTGTGACGAGGTCTCTAGTTCGATCCCCAGTCGCCCCGGGCACACACCTCTGACTTTTTGTAGTTATGTGTGCATTAATAAATGTTAATTATCGCTCGCTTAATAATGTGCCCGGTAGATGGCAATAGACTCGCCCCCTATTACATTGGGACCTAAACATAACTGGCGAATCGTGGGTGTGTAATACACCTCTGCCTACCCCTTCGGGGATACAGGCGTGAAGTTATGTTATGTTATGTTTATGTAATAGTTAATGGTTTATATTTTCATGTAAAATAATAATTTCTCAAGAAGATAAATATAAAAGTAACCGTAATTCAATTATTTTTTCAAGCAATTCAGCTTATTTTTCATAATGATTTAGATCGCAAAAAGAGAACATCTAGGACTGGACTTGAACCCGCGACCAGTTCCTTACAGGGGGAATGCTCTCAATACGAAAAGTAGCATACTAAGTGTTTAAAAATTTAATTGATTTAATGTGGCGGTGTAATCAAAAAACAATGTTTAAACACGATTGTAAAGTAATTCATTGTTTCCGTAGTTCGCAAGAATCACGGTAGATGGCTCCAGCGTCGCCTTGAGACATATATAATGTATCGGAGATTTTTGAATATCTGGGACGTGTCTAGGTAGCTCAGTTGGTCAGAGCAATCCCCCTGGAAGGGACTGGTCGCGGGTTCAACTCCCGTCCTAGATCTTCTCTTTTTCCTATCTAAATCTATAATATTAAAAATAGATTACTTGGTTTAACCATTGAGCGTTCCCATGAGAAACTAACTTCATAATTCTCAAGTGATAAGTTATATTGTAGATGCACATAATGTATGTGAACCCACAAGAAAAACTTAGCGCAGTGTTTTATGTTTTTAGATAGCAATATCAAAGAAAAACATAGACAAGCAGCTGGTTAGTACCTGTATAATTCATAGGAGGTAGCGACAAAAGCATTTTGATTACAAAATTGTTAAATGAAATATAAATATTATTTCAAATTATACTGTAGGAAATTTAAAATTAAAACTTACAAGTCTGCTTAATAAAAAGAAAAACCAACACTTAATTTTTTTTTATTCTGAAGGAATTTATATCGCATCCGCTCGCTAACTTGGTAAATATCATCCCTAATTCCTTGAAAGTTTGTACGAGTATATACCATACAGACATAAATAAATTACTCCTTATTCACACTGTCTATAATCCCAAACTAACCTCTTTTGTTTTGCATTCCATTTGTAAGTATTGATTTAAATCGGAAAAAGTGAACTTCCTAGACGGGACACGCAAATTTTCCGATTTAAATCTATAAGAACAATTAGCGAAGGGGTAGGCATAGGTGTATATAAGTATGTTTATCCACATTCTAGAACCCATAACACAAGCTAGTTAAACTATACTTACCATGGGTCTAGAAAGCGCTGTGTAGAATGTCGTAGAATATTACTTCGGGCCACCAACCAGGTGGACACCGAAGTCTTAAAATCACGCAAAAAAAAAACAAAATCTTACACCCACTTTTTATCACTTTTCTCGACGTTTCACATGATTCTAAGTCTAATTAAACAAAAAAATTTTTGTGTCGGTCTGTCTGTTGGTCTGGATGTCTGGATGTCTGTTTACGCAATAACTCAAGAACCACTTATCCGATTTAAAAAATGCTTTCGCCAATCATCTTGTTTGGTTAATGGGAAGAACCGATTAGATTTTGGGGTTTGTACGTTCAAGGTTTCGGGTACCTACCATACAAATTGTCCCTAAAAGATCATTTTTTGTGTTTTTGACGTCGAAGACGTTTGATTTGATTTCATTTTCTTCATATTTATTGCTCAATATATATAAAGACGCGTCGAATAATATGCATAAAGCCTAAGGTCTGTAATTTTTAATAAAAGTATTTTTATTCAAAATTACAGACCTTATGCTTTAACAAAAATATCTAAGTTTGGCCCGAAGTTTGACAATCACTGTGTGATTTCCGCCCCACTAGTTTTATTTATTTACATCGCTACCGCTTATTACTTCTACCATGACCTAAATTTGATATGTGGAAGCAAACTATCTAGTAACGATAACAGACCGCACGCTGCACTTTATTTACTGGCCGCTCACCGCGAAACGGCTCGAACCGCGATCTACGGCGACAGCCAACAGATACAGTAGCCGAGTTGGTGACTCATAAGGCGAGACCATTGCGTACACACACATACGTATTATGTGGGTATTGTTTATGATGAGTTGTATCCACATAAATATATCATAACCGTATGGTCCTTGGGTGTTATGGCCCTATCATGGAGGATTGGTTAGAGAGACGACACGGAAGCGTCTCGTACCGACTGACGCAGGTGGTCTCCGGTAAGGGGTGCTTCGAGGAGCACCTGCATCGGATCAGGAAGGAGCCAACGCCTGAGTGTCATCACTGCGACGCGAGCGAGGACTCAGGGCTGCACACGCTGGCGGACTGCCCGGCGTGGGAGGCGACGAGGCGTGATCTCGTGGCAGCCATCGGGGTGGGAGTCCTCTCGCTCGGCAGCATGATTGCTGCAATGGTGCGGAGCGCGCCCGGGAGAGGTTCAGAACTCTCCCGGCCCGCCGAGCCCGCAACATGCTCGCCGCGCGACGCAGGCGACTCAGGCACCGGAGGTCGCTTAACGACCTCCGTCCTCCTTGAGAGCAGGCCTGGGGGTGGCAGGTGAGGCCAACCTTACACCCTGAAGAGCCGAGACGGCGTGCGTTTTTAGTCGGTTTAAGCCCGACATAACCGCCCCCGCTGGCTGGCGGGGGGGGGGGGTATCCGAAGGGATTTCCGAACAAAAAAAAAGCGTGTTATGGCTCTACCAACATCCTTGAAGCCCAAGGCTCTGTGCTAGTGCTAAACAACGGACGAGGCTCCGGGCTCAGGGTTTGCGACAGCTGCTTCCGAAAAAGCCGACGTACCAATACCAAACGCAACTGGGAAATCGCTATGACGATAATAATAAACCGTATCGTTCTAGAAATAGAGAATTAATCATGAGAAAAACGATCGATGTCCCGGGTTCAAATCCTGACCATTACACTACACTAGCTTGACGTGAACCTACTGCTAATACAAGCAATTAAGCTTAGCTGCAGAGGTTGGCGGGAATAATAATTTCGGTTACAAATGTAAAAAAATAAAGTTAATTGTCGCTCGCTTAGTAATGTGCCCGGTGGATGGTAATAGGCTCGTCCCCTATTACATTGGGACCTAAACATAACAGGCGAATAGTGTGTGTGTAATACACCTCTGCCTACCCCTTCGGGGATACATGCGTGAGTTAATTGGGTTGTTAATTTCGGTTAAATGCTAGCATTTAAAAAAAAAACAAAAACCTGAAGGTTAAATGTGGTGAACACTAGCTATCCCAGAGGTTATAATAATGCATTACCACATACAGAGGCGTTTATAATAAAAATGGTATCATTTTTATTGGTGGCTAAGTTTCAAGTGTAAATAGTATATATGAAATATACGCAAAAACTTGTAAGTACCAAAATTTACCTTAATTTTCAACAGAATTTTTCGGAACTTTTTTTTTAATTTGTACTGCAAGACCTTGCTTTTTGATAAATTTTGTGATTCTAGTAACTGTGAAGTACCCTATAGGTTTTCGACCCAAAACCTTGGCTAAAAGCTAGGTCTTACAGCACAAGTAAAGGAAAAATTCCAAAAAATAAAAAAGTTGAAAATTAAGGTAAATTTTAGTACTTACAAGTTTTCGGTAAAATCTTTTTATCCTGTTGACTCAGGACCTTGATTTACATTTAGACCTCAGTATCTGGTATAAATTTCAACCTGCTAGGTCCAACCGTTCCTGAGAAAATAGGTGGTGACACACGAACGGAGAGACCGGCGGACAAGAGAATGATCTTTTTCCTTTTTTTACCTTTTGAAGTACGGAGCCCTAAAAAGATCAAACCAAAACAGAAGCACCTGAAAACTGTGAGCCTGAACTTCATGCCGTTCACGCTCAACCTTTGGAATCATCTCCCTGCTGTAGTGTCGAAGTCACAGTCAAAGTCAAAAACCATTTATTCTGTATAGACCATTAATACGGCACTTACAAAACGTCAAAAAACGCGACTACAATATGGGGCATTAGAAGGTTTCTACAGGGTCGGCAGCGTGAGTGTGACGCCCATGGTGTTGCACACGACCATATGCTACGGTAACCGCTTCCCATCAGGTGGGTTGTGTGCTTGTCTGCCACCTAAGTGGTATAAAAAAAAACAGAAAAAGCTCTTGAGGTTATCTTCTGCTTCAACCGAACGCCATTCTGGTTGCTCCCTATGCCTCTTTTTCAAGGTAAGTGGAACACGGAAGCCACCCCAAAGGAAAGCCTAATCTAAGAGCACATCCGATAATCACCAGGTGTGTATTTGTAAAGGGTTGCAGTTAAGGTTGGCTTGAACCTCGTTTTTATAGAGGCCCCATACACCGCTTCCAGCTCTTGAAGTTATGTCATCGGGGCTTGAGGACGGCAGTTGGCCGACTCGCCGTCCCTACAGAAGCAGGCCGTGGCGGAGGCGTGTCGTGTGTGTCCTACACACGCCTGCCAACTCAACGACGCGGGATAAAACCCGACCCTGCCAGGTCCTTTCGAGGGATTACCCAGCGTGCCCGGCAATGGACATTTGGGAAGGACACCGTGTGGTTTTAGTCGGTCCGATTCCGACACGCCCACCCCATCATCGGCACCGATGGGGTGAAGCCCGTGGGGGTTTCCACAAGCTAAAAAAAAAGTGTAGAGTACAAATGGAGGGCTAATTACTCGCCTATCCTTGTGGGATGTCGATATTTAGTAATTAATCTTGAGTCTTTAAAAGTCTTAGTTTAATTTCGATCACTTTAAACAACAATTCGGGTCGTCAGAACAAGTTCATTAATAAAACTTAATTAATTTCCCATTACGTCAGTCTGATTGGATTAAGTGAACGTAGCTTAAACGAATTATTGGGGATTTGGTAAAATTATAGGGAATGATTTGGAAATTCACGGGAGAAAAAAGTGCTTTCGTGTTGCGTTCTGCACGATTTTTTTACATCAGCAAGGCGAGGTGCGGCGAGGCGCGGTGGCGGCCAAAGTCCGCCGGCAACCCTGGGGTTATCCTTTCGAGGGCGTACCCGGGGTGCCCGGCAACGGACACTTGGGGAGGACACCGTGTGGTTTTAGTCGATACACGACATAACCACCCCCGCTGGCCGGCGGGGGGTTTTGGACTATACCATAAAAAAAAACAATTCTGATTCAAAATTCAATCCAAATTAATAAATCTAATTTTATATTTCACGAATTGGAAATTACAAATAAACACAGCGCTATCTTTTTTTTTTTATACTACGAAGGTGGCAGACAAGCACACGGCCCACCTGATGGGAAGCGGTTACCGCGGCCTATGGACGTGTGCAACATCAGTGGCGTCACACTCACGCTGCCGACCCTGTAAAGGAAAGGGGATGGAAAAGGAGTTTGGCAGGGGATGGGAAAGGAATTTGGGAGGGGATGGGAAAGGAGTTTGGGCTCCGGCACTATCACTCACCAAACGGAACGCAACAGTTCAAATACTGTTACTTGGCGTCGATATTCTGTGAGAGGGTGGTGCTTCCCCGGTCGAGTCTGCCCATTCATGCAACGGCCAAAATGACTGTTGCTTGACTCTACCACCTACAAACCCTTTCTAGACCCAAAGTAAGCATAGTTTAACTACCTTGTGTATTATGTGTCCAGAATGCGGATAAACATACTTTTATACTTTTTTATTGTAAATACTTACATATTATACATAGAAACATAGGCTGGACCAATGCAAATAAAAACATGCATACAAATATTTGCACTAAACGGGAATCGAACCCTGTGGTAGCAGCTACGCCACAGAGGCCGTCAGATAACTTTTGATTCTCTACAAGTCATAAATATTTAACTGCGGCGTCCTTGCCGTTAGTTACGTGCCGTATGTTTTCATTATACGACGGATTATTATCGACATCCCCCGCCGCTGTGACCCGAATATTTTTATATAGAGATACCTTCATTGATTGGAATTTTCCTCGTTGTATTGTGACGTCTCGATGGCGAACAGATTGTTGTAGAAGTAACTGATAGGAACATTGTTCGTTAAGTACATTTCTGAGCAACATGACCAATCATTTCTATTTTATTTTATTCTATTTTCTTTTATATAAATCCTTTACAGTACAAGCTGTCCGATTGTGGAATACCTTACTTGAGGTCATAAGACGTGCGCAATCGCTGCCAATTTTCAAAAAAATAATCACGGCTTACTATCTACAGGAACAATAGTCATCAATTTCTCTCCTTCTCTCTTCACATCTCTCTCTCTTTATTCTACACTGTCTTTTTTTTATGTATGTATATTGTATATATGATGTACCTAGAAATAGGTACTGTTTTTAGTATAAATTATATATATAATGATAAGTTTATGTATTTTTAAGTTCATATTTAAATGTCAGAGCTTATATGGAAATAACATAATTATGTACACCAGAAACTGCCCTATATCTTTTATTACTGTTTTTTCTCCATCCAATGGTTGCCTGTAAGAGATTGCCCTGTGCGATAAGGCCGCCAATTGTATATACCTCAAAACTGTTCCAGCTTATGTTCTGCATGCTTATTCTTGTGTACATACAATAAAGAGATTTATTATTATTATTATTATTATTATATAGCGCTCCTAGCTGATGCCCCCGGCTCCGTCGGCGTAAAGGTCGGTTATCGTTTTGTGGTGAAATCTTCGCTTCTACGTATCCTATTGCAATCAAACTTACGGCAGATTTTAAGTCTGGCCAAGACCTTCGTACCAAAAAAATCCGTCCATTAGTTTGTGCGTCCACCGCGAACAGACAAGAATTCCAAAAAAATATTATAATGATATAATTATATTGATATAGTTAATGATATATATAATATATAATAATGACATTTGCGTAAACTTCCGACAATATCATATATTTTAGTGTTCAGAATCGTTCATTTAACATAATTCAAGTTTTTTTTTTCATAACTCCAAAGGACTGACGCAACTAATTTATCATTTTGTAGAAGTATGGATGGTAGTTAATAAGAATCTAGTTCCGACTGATGCTGAATAGTTACATTTGTTGTTCGACGGTTCGATTCCTGCTCAATGCAAAGATTTATATTAGCTTTTAAACTACTAAGAGCGGAATTCGTCTATAATAGTTACCGCGATCAATTCAAACCAATCTTTTTTATCGCGGTTATCACAGTTGTATGAAAATCGAACCATCCTTGTGAGACTAACGAAGTTACTGACGTACATTCAAATATGGACAATAAATTTACAACATCCCTCGTTTTCCCACTTTACGAACGTAAACGAGATGGTATCGTCCCTGATAGATGCCCAAAGATCCCACTTGCCATAAGAATAATGTACCCATTTAATGGGTTATTCACACTTCTCCCCACCGACTTTGCACCCATTGGTGGTAACTGGGAATTCATTTGAAAAAATGTTCCAATTATTGTCCCCACGGGATGGTAATATTTCGGCCACAGAGGTTGCCGAAATGCTCTAGCATTCGACTGCTAAGTCAGACGTCGCAGGTTCGATTCCTGCTCATTGCAAATATGTATGTTTGCATTGGTCTGGGTGTTTCTATGTGTAATAGGTATTTATTTACAAAACAAAAAGTATCTAAGTATGTTTATCCGCATTCTAGAACCCATATGACAAGCGTTGCTTAGTTTAGGTCTAGATGGTGCTGTGTAATATGTGCTAGAATATTTACTATTTATTTGAATTCATTTTAAAATTTCCCAGTTTCCCCCATTTAAGACGGTGTGTATAATTTAATTCTAAACCAATCACCAAGTGTTACTTGAAGTGACAAATATAGCATTTGTTTGGATATCAAATGTTGTGGCTTAGATCCTTCTGTGTAGTAGAGGTCCTTCCCCTTCCTCAGTAAGATACCTTTAAAATGGGTGGATAGTCTCCTTTGCCCTACATCTCTCAAATACAAATTATCATTAATAAAAGCTGAACCCTTCACGCTCCAGAAGTTTCGTAAACATTAAAGCAGGTCAGGCCCATTAAGGGTTATTAATTCAGTAAGTTTATGTTAATAACCATCTTAAAATATCAACAAGGTAATATTGTTTCTATATTGAAAGGTATGAGCATAACGTTTCAGGCATATATTATTATAGTGAGTAGGTATTGCCGTTTTTACACGTTTTTATTCACTTTCACCCGTCCCGATGTTTGTCATCAAATCTTGCAAATTATGTTTGATCCACTGCCCGGTTACCGATTCAGCTGAAATTTGGATACATATGTAAATCGTGTGACAATGTAATATTATGATGAAATGGTGCTGATATGATGATGGAGCTGGAAGGGATAGGATATTATAAATCTTAATCATCTCCAAAAAGATTGGTACCCAGCACTGAGAGCCACGCGTCATCACAATTTGTTTTTTTTTTATATTTAGGACACGTCAATTTGACTTCACCTCGCCTGATGGTAAGCTGAAGGTAAAGTCTCAGGAAAGAGGGTCACCATTACATACAGGTACCATGTTAACAATGGTGGCACTCAGCTTGAAGGCCTCATCAGAAGAGGATTGTCGTCGCAGCACCGCGTGACACCCACCGGTCCCACTAGTGCTGCGACTACAATCCCCCTGTCCGGCTATGCACTTGCTGACCCCTGAACGCAATTAAACCGAAATTGGATTACTATGGAGGGTTTTTCGCAATCGTGCACGGTGGTACCTACCCGGCCGAATTTTGTGACAAATTTGTGTCATCAAATTTCTACCACAATTCAAACATGACGAAGCCACCACCATCCCCGGTTTCGGGAGGCCACACCCCCTTGCTTAGCATCTACCAATCAGGATTGAGCGCATCGGTTGCGCAGCTCTCAACCAATCAGGACCGATCACGTCGTTTCCCCCCTTCAACTGCGCCTATAAATACGCCAGTGACTCGAGCCTCTACATCAGTCGCAGCGAGTTTTCCGCCGAGGAAGGTTCTCCGCAATTGACGCCGTCCCGACCTGTACCACTGAAGATGTCGACCGCAGTGATCGACGAAACGTCTGACATACAAGCTTCCGATGGACCACGGCCAAACAGCCCGGAAGCAGTATATTCTACAGGTATAGGATATTGTAGGAACTTCGCAATGGAACGACACAACTTCATTGAGTTTGGGCTCTTTTGTATCGTATTGACGAGTACATGCAATATTATTTAATAAAGGCTTGTTTTAAAAAAGTTTTTTTTTGTATTTAACTTGTTTAAACTTTATCATGAAATGTAAACTTACAACAAAAAAAGCTAGTATTTGCTTTCTGACAATCCGGGGTTTTAAGCGGGGCGTGAAAAAGCATCTAACAAAACCGTCAAGCTGAATTGGCGTTGAAATGAGGTAGGCTTTTGCTCCGCATCCTGCAGGTGAACGTTGGCCACGGTGCCCATGCTCAGGATCTTCTGCGCCAGAGCATGGCACAGTGGGCCATAAATGTCGCCGCTGTCGCCGACCCATACACCCACCGGTTCCTCGGGCCTACCTGGGAAACCGCGCTGGATGGGTCGGCGGCACTGGTGCACAACCCTGCCGCCGGCAGCCCCCCTCTTGCCGTCGTTGCAAGGGGACCCGGCTGCGTGGCGGCAGCGGTTGGCGACATAGCGGTCGTGGCCGCTTATATCACGCCGAACCGAGACCAAGCTGCATATGAGCAGTGGCTCCGTCAGCTGGCCGTCGTCGTAAATGCCTGCCAGCCCCGTCCGGTCCTTGTGATCGGGGACTTCAACGCCTGGTCGTATACCTGGGGTTCCCGACACGAAAGGGGCGCGACGGGGCATAGAGGCAGGGCACTGGTGGACTGGGCCGCACGACTCGGCCTAGTCCTCCTAAATCGGGGAGCCGTGGACACGTTCGTGACCTCGAGGGGTAGCTCCATCGTGGACCTATCGTTCGCGAGCCCCTCGTTGGCGCGACGTGTTCAGGGCTGGCGCGTCGTTTTGGGGGAGGACACTAGTTCGGATCACCGATACATTCGGTTTGACGTGTCCCCCCCTGCGAGCGACGCGCCGGCTGCACCGGCTCCACCCGAGCCACGTTGGGCGCTTAAGCGACTTGATCGGGAGCTCCTCCTGGAAGCCGCCATCGTACAGGCCTGGGCCCCTGCGCCGGACAGGCCTGTCAGCATAGACGATGAGGCGGAGTGGTTCCGGGAGGCCATGACCCGTGTCTGTGACGCGGCGATGCCTAGGGCTCCGCCCTATAATCCGAGGGGTCAGGTCTACTGGTGGTCGTCGGAGATCGCGCAGCTCAGACGGGGCTGCGTGATCACGCACCGCCGGTGGGCCCGATTCCGTAGGAGGCGTCGCCGCCCCGCAGATGCGGAGGCCCGAGAGGCGGAGTTGTACGAGGGATACAGGGAGGCCAGACGAGCCCTCCGAGCGGAGATAAGGCGTTCCAAACGGGACGCCTTCCGCGAGCTGCTGGCGACACTGGAGCGGGACCCTTGGGGGCGGCCCTACCGGATGGTGAGGGGCAAGCTGCGCCCCAAGGCCCCGCCGTTAACCCGGTGTCTCCAGCCGGATCTGCTCGGAGGAGTTGTTGGCTCCCTGTTCCCAGCGCGGGCGGTGGAACATGTTCCACCGCAGATGACTCCACCTCGGTTGCGCATGGCGCCCGACGTGGAAGACGACGACGTGCCCGAGGTCACTTGGGTAGAACTAGAGCTGGCGGTGAGAAGGCTGAGAGCCAAACACACCGCCCCGGGACTCGACGGCATTCCAGGCCGAGCGTGGGTCCTAGCTCTAGTCGACGACGCTCTCGAGCCCCGACTGAGAGGGCTTCTCAGCGCATGTTTGGAGCGGGGCCAGTTTCCGAAATTGTGGAAGACGGGGAAACTGGTCCTCATCCGAAAGGAGGGGCGCCCGGCGGACTCGCCGTCCGCCTACCGGCCCATAGTGTTGCTCGACGAGGTGTGCAAGCTCTTTGAAAGAGTAATTGCGAAGCGCCTCGTCGAGCACCTCTCAAGAGTGGGGCCGGACCAGGCGGATGGCCAATATGGCTTCCGCCAGAGGCGCTCCACCGTGGATGCCATCATGCGCGTGAGGGCTCTGGCGGAGGATGCAGTAGCCCGGGGTGAGGTGATGTTGGCGGTGTCCCTGGACATCGCCAACGCGTTCAACACCTTGCCCTGGAGTTGCATTAGGGAGGCGCTCGTGTATCACGAAGTGCCTCTCTACCTCCGCCGCATAGTCGGGGCGTATTTGACGGAGAGAGCCGTCATCTACCCAACCGTGACCGGTCTCGGTCGGCGTGAAATGTCGTGCGGTGTTCCACAGGGATCGGTCCTGGGGCCGCTCCTGTGGAACATCGGATACGACTGGGTGCTTCGCGGTGAGCTCGTAGGCGGTGCCGCCGTCACGTGCTACGCGGACGACACGCTCGTGACGGCGTGCGGGGCGACGTACCGCGAAGCGACCCGAAAGGCCACGACCGCGGTTGCCCAAGTCGTTAGGCGGATCCGGCGGCTGGGTCTCGAGGTGGCCCTGCATAAAACCGAGGCCCTGTTCTTCCATGGGCCTCGGAGCAAGCCACCCGAGGGATCCAGTCTCATCGTGGGAGGAAATCGCATCGGCATCAAGCCCCAAATGAAATATTTGGGGCTCGTGCTCGACGGCCGATGGGACTTCGGAGAGCACATCCGAAGTCTGGCCCCCAAATTGAAGGGCACAGCTCTTGCTCTGGCTCGGCTGTTGCCCAACATGAGGGGGCCCGATGACTCCTGCAGGAGACTTTACGCGGGGATCGTGCGGTCCATGGCCCTGTATGGGTGCCCAATATGGGCGGAGGCCCTGAGGACCAGAACTGTGCGGATGCTGCGCGCTCCGCAGCGAGTTCTGGCCATCAGGGTCATCCGAGGGTACCGCACGATCTCCTTCGAGGCGGCGAGTCTCCTTGCCGGAACTCCGCCATGGGACCTGGAAGCGAGAGCCCTTTCGCAACTGTACCAGTGGCGAAAGGAGGCGCGGGAGCAGGGATGGAACCCCGAGCCTCGAGAAATCGAGGCCGTGCAGTCCCAGCTCCGCCAGGCCATCGTGGTGGAGTGGAAGGAACGACTTGGGCAACCAAGCGCAGGGCACGCCGCAATAGCGGCGGTAAGGCCCATCATGGAGGATTGGCTGGAGAGGCGACACGGAAGCCTCTCCTACCGACTGACGCAGGTGATCTCAGGGAAGGGGTGCTTCGGGGACCACCTGCATCGGATCAGGAAGGAGTCAACGCCTGAGTGTCATCACTGCGACGCGAGCGAGGACTCAGGGCTGCACACGCTGGCGGACTGCCCGGCGTGGGAGGCGCCGAGGCGTGACCTCGTGGCAGCCATCGGGGTGGGAGTCCTCTCGCTCGGCAGCATGATTGCGGCAATGGTGCGGAGCGCGAGCGCGTGGGCCGCCGCCGCCTCCTTCTGCGAGCATGTAATGCTCGCGAAGGAGGTGGCGGAGCGCGCCCGGGAGAGACTTAGAACTCTCCCGGTCCGCCGAGCCCGCAACTTGCTCGCCGCGCGTCGCAGGCAACTCAGGCGCCGGAAGTCGCTTAACGACCTCCGTCCTCCATGAGCGCAGGCCTGGGGGTGGCGGGTGAGGCCACCTGTCACCCCAGCAGAAGCAGGCCGGGACGGTGGGGCGACTAGCGCCCCTCCCCCAAACCGGGGCAAGACGGGGACACCGTGGTTCCCAAACCCGAGGGGGCCATCTCGAAACCGGAGATGGCCCAGGGTCAGTCGGGGTGCGAGGGATATGCTCTATGGGCAACCTTACACCCCGGCGTCTGTAGACCCGAGACGGCGTGCGGTTTTAGTCGGTTCAAGCCCGACATAACCGCCCCCGCTGGCACGCGGGGGGGTATCCGAAGGGATTTCCGCACGATAAAAAAAAAAAAAAAAAAAAAGGTAGGCTTTTGCTCCGGAGATCTTGATGGGGTCCCTTAAACTCGTATTGCACTTGATCACTTAACTGTTTTTTTTTTGGATAAACAAACAGCGACACATTGCAATATTTACCTAAGGAAGAGTTCTTTACATTGGTTATAATCGTGTTACCAACGACATTTACCACAGCTTGGTAAGGTGGTAGTAAAAAAAAGAAAGCCAATACATAACACTAAACAAATATGAGAGACTGGTAGGGCTATTTGAAAGTTTCAGTTATCTTATTGGATGTATTATTCGTCAGTATTGTAACTGTTGATGATATAATTGATGATCAGGTCGACGATATAACACGTTTGCTTGGAAGAACACAGAAACACAGACAATGAGTCCCACTTCTTAGTATTATATTTTCCAGGTCATACCACTCAGTCGCGTTAGGAAAGTGTGTTCAAGTGTGTTTTGTCTTAAAAGGTCTAAATTCCGAAATAAACATAAACAACACCATCTAAATGACGTTGTTTCACAATCCCTATATTGTGTTTCGTATGTCGTGACAACAACATTTTGACGATATTTTAAACGCATTTAAATACAAAACAAACAATGTCACGTGTCACATCAAAGGGACGCAACTAAAATAGTATTTGTTTAAACATAACAATTTATAGTTATTTTTAGATATCCAGCAAATGTCCCTCTGTTTATATTTTGTACAAAATTACATCCTATTGTGATAAAAATAGGGATGCGTTTGGATGTTAAAAAAACATTGCACAGCAACTATAAAATTATAGAACTAGTTCAAAGAAAAAGCAACTCTATTTTTATTTCGTTATGATTGTTTATACGAGGGTCAAACTGAAAGTTCTTAGAAAATCAAAAACTGATTACATTAGCCAGTTATTAGTTTTATTATATCTTTTCAAAATATTGTACATTCACGTCAATACACCGCTGCATGCGATGGAACCACTGGGAAAAGCACTTTGCCCACTCGTCTTTAGGGGTCTCTTCAATGGCATCGCGATACGCAGCCACCGCTTCTTCAGCATTCATAAACCGCTTTCCTTTAAGTTTTTCTTTAATTTTTGGAAATTAATAAAAATCACAAGGCGCGAGGTCGGGGCTATACGGCGGGTGACCCAGTAATTCAACGTTTGATGTCGCCAAATAGTCGATCGTTCGCTTGGCGGTGTGCGACGAGGCGTTGTCGTGGTGAAGGAGGATCCTACTGCGGGGTCGTTTCTCTCGAACTTTTTCCAAGACAAGTGGCAAACAATTGGTAGTGTACCATTCTGCAGAAACTGTTCTTTGATCCTCTAACACAATTGTTACGAAATGACCTATCCTTCCAAAGAACGAGGCCACCATTTTTTTTCCCGCACTTCGATCTCTCTTCACTTTAGTTGGCAACTCCTCGAAAGGAAACACCCACTGAGCAGATTGTCTTTTGGTTTCAGGATCATAACAGTAAATCCAGCTTTCGTCACCTGTTAGTATGTCGAACACAGCATTAGAGTCACCTCCGTTAAATCTTTCAATCATTTTACGGCACCAATCCACACGATGGAGTTTTTGAGCCTCAGTCAAATTATGAGGTATCCACCGGGCGCAAAGCTTCCTGACCGCTAAATGTTCGTGGAGGATTTTGTGCACTTGACTCATACCGATGCCTAAGCTTGTCCGAATCTGCTGATAGGTCACTCTTTTGTCAGTCTCTATCATACGCCGCACAACACAGATGTTATTTTCAGTCGTCGCCGTAGAAGGCCGTCCCTCACGTAAATCATCAGTGAGATTAGTGCGACCACGTTTAAACTCATTAAACCAGTTGTAAACAGTCGCACGAGATGGGGCTTCATCGCGAAAGGCCAATCGTAGTCTATCATAACTTTCTTGTTGACTTAAATGACATCGAAAGTCATAAAAAATCATTGCACGAAAATTTTCTCGTGTTAAATTCATGTTAACGTGACACAGACAATTTTCAATTTGCCGCCAAATCGTAAAACAAATGATAAATGAATGAAATATATACTCAGTAATATTCGCAAAGAGTTCTATTTTAAAATTTTAGAATTATTTTTTTATTATATTGTTTATAAGTGGCCAGTTCTAAGAACTTTCAGTTTGACCCTCGTAAATGACAGAGTAAATTTGTTTCCAAGATTGAATTTAAAACGGCTAGTTGCGCATACGCGTCGATTGTCAGCTGTTTGTGCTGACACGTCCAATCACAATCAGACGTTTTAAAATTAATAGTTTGAAACTTTGGAATGGTATGCTGTATTTAAATATAGGCTCGCACTGGCGTGTAAGTGGCATGTATATACATGCTAGGGCATGCTTCAATTGAAAAACTCATAGCTAAAAGTTGTAATCACATTATGCGTTGTGAATGACATTCGTGCAACACGATGCCAAAACTGGAGTTTTCCCGTATAGTCAGCATCAAAAGTAGCTTTTTAAATATAAGATTAGCATAAAAGTTATTTATGTTTCCTATTAAAAAATCTGTTAAATTATTTATTGGGTTCTATAAATATATTTAAAATTTTGATTCAGATATAGTTTTAGTAATTTTCATGCAGAGTTGTAATTTATTTAATCTGAAAATGATCTACTTTTGACGCTACCTGTACGAGCGAAACATAAATAATAATAATGACAATGATATGATATTGGATTAACATGTTCATTTAAATTATTATTACGAGTAAGTATTGACTTTAATAACAGGATATTGTTTGTATTGCCATGTTTATTTGTAGTATCGAGTACATCCGTAACTGCGCTGAAATATCAGCAACTCCATACTTCAAATATTATAAATATGGTGAACATCTCGTTAATAATTACAATAGTTATCATAATGGCTGTTATTATCAGATCTGTCTGAAAAAGTGCAGTTTTCCACTACATGAATATGCAGCCGTAGCGGATGCAATTGCTGTAATGCGATCATGCGGTTTGGGGTTCATAATTTAGGGTTTTAGGTTAATAGACCTCTGATTACCACATAGGGTCACTTGGGATAATTTATTTCACACACTACAACCCTCACAGACTGAACCTAATTCAACAATGTAACTCTTCAATTATGAATAACTTTCAAGTTCTAGACGATGATATGTAACCTATTTTGTACTCGATAGTACAAAGTGGGTGACACACAGGGTCGGCAGCGCGAGTGTGACACCCCTGGTGTTGCACGCGTTTATAGGCCGCGCTAACCTCTTCCCATCAGGTGGGCCGTGTGCTTATCTGCCATATGAGTGATATAATGACACTAAAAAAATAAAACACAACTACGTCAGAAACAACCGAAGTGTAAGAGCTTATTGGGCGATTCATACCAAACACCTAATGTAGAAAAGGTCTTTGGGTGATTCGAACCGTGTGGTACGAATAACTCGTGGTATGTAATGCCTAAGTACTCCAAATTTCGTCAATGTACAACGTATTTTCCTTGCATAACTAGATACTGATCAAGCAAATGACGACCCCTGTGGCGTAGCGGTAGTGCGTAGAACTGCGATGCCAGACGTCGCGGGTTCGATTCCCGCTCAATGCAAATATGTATATTTGCATTGCATTTGTCTTACTATGTATAATATGTATTTATTTCCAAAAAAAAAGGATTTAAGTATATTTATCCGCATTCTAGAACCCATATGACAAGCTATGCTTAGTTTGGGTCTAAATGGCGTTGTGTACTTTGTCAGACTATATTGATTTAAAAAAAAGAAACGTATAATAAAACTCCCTTTTTTGAGCCTGTTCTGTCTTAGAATTATTGCGTGCCTAGTTGTTACATAAACATAACATAAACTCATGCCTATATCCCCGAAGGGGTAGGCAGAGGTGCTAGCACCCACATTTCGCCAGTGTATGTTTAGGTCCCAATGTAATAGGTGGCGAGTCTATTGCCATTAACCGGGCACTCATAAACCTGCGATACATACACACATAACTTCGAAAAGCATCGAAAAGTCATTGGTGTGTGCCATGGCAAAACCTGGGATCGAACCCGAGACCTCGTCTCAGCAGTCCATTACCCATACCACTAGGCTACCGTGGTTGTTAAAAATAAGTTAAGAATAATCCAAAACTGTAATAGTTACGCAATTATTAAAAAAATCATTGCCACCATACCCCATATTGCTTCAGTTCTTTTGCAATCAACACGTCCGACCGAGAACCACAAGTAAATATTTACAAAATTGAACAACGGAAGCGGTAAACTAGATTTAGTTGATTTGCAGTGAAATATAGTAATCTGTTCAATAAAAATATATACAAATAAACAGTACGCCAACTAAATTTTGAAATTTTCCCGCGATTTCACGAATGTCTGATCCCGTGGGAATATCGAGGTAAAAATAGGCTATGTTACTCAGGGATAATGTGGAATTCTAATGAAAAAAGTTTTTTTTTTTAATCGATTTAGTAGTTTCAGAGTTTATCGATAACAAACAAACAAATCTTTCCTCTTTATAATAGGACAGATTTATTGATAATATAGATTAATCTATGCCCACTTAGAATACTAAGCGTGGAATACTAAAACGTCGATAGCTTAATAGTCTGTGTTGGCCTTACGACCGAGCAGGACCTCTCGGGTTTGAATCCTGGCTATACCACTACCAGCGTGAACCCACTTCCAACTGAAAATAAACATCTTAACAAACTTTAAAATGTATGATATTCGTAGGACCAGACCCAGACTAATGCATGCATGATTATATTAAATGTTTCCTTCTTCTTACAATCCTGAGTGCTTCAAGCGGGGCGTGAAAAAGCATCTTTTGAGGCCGCCAAGATAGGGGCTACCATTTTAGGATTGTCAGCACCTGGGATGGTGGCCCATATCTTCTGGACTTCACCCTAGCTTCTCACCATCCAGCGGGGTGGAGTCAATTGACGGAACGAATATAAAAAAAAAATGCCTACAAATATTTGCACTGAGCGCCAATCCAACCCGCGACCTCTGACTTAGTTCTACCGCTACGCCACACAGGTCGCCAATTGGTGTTGTTCTTTTGGCGACCTCTCTGGCGTACCGGTAGAGCTTTCGACTGCTAAGCCAGAAGTCGCTGGTTCAATTTCCGCTCATTGCAAATATGTATATTAGTATTGGTCTGGTGTTTCTATGTATAATAATGTATTTATTTACAAAAAAAGTATCTAAGTATAAGTTTCCGCATTCCAGAACCCATATGGGTCTAGATGTCGTTCAGTAATATGTCCTAGAATATTTATTTAACTTATCTATCAATTCTAAAATAATATCTTTTCTCTAAGAGGCTTTCAAATGCCTTGATGTTGCAAATATACAAGGCAATAAAAACTTACTGCCTTGTATATTTGAAAGGAACAAATCATAATCTCCGTATAATAGTAAAACACTTTCTTTTATCCCCTAGTTTATGATAAATTCAATCATATCTAAACATTGTCCAGCCCCACAGGGCCAAAGGAAAACTATTAAAAAGAAATCCGCTTAAGAGCTCACATCTTCATACAATATAATCGATTCTCTAGTGTCCTTCGAATTCTCGATTACAACATCTGTTACTAAGCATGCACTGCTCATTTACACATATTGCTAATGTATACAAAAATAAACCTTATCTCGTTGTCCTTAGGTATATCAAACTGCAAATCTAGAATTTCATTTGCATTTTTCTAAAACAGTGTCAAACAAAATAGAACTGTAGCGACTTGGGTTATGGTATATTATTCTAAATTTTAAGGGTAATGTTTATTAGGACAAGTTTGCCACATGGTTGTATTTCATGGTGAATTATTAAGAAATAATTGGTAATCCCGCCTCCTTTTTAAAGGATGTATAGAGATTTATTGGACCGGTAGTTTCAATTTGTGTCGGGAGATTGTAATATTATATAATATGGGTGAAATGTATGTAATTCAATTCGTAAGAGCCGTGGGCCCTAAGTGATGTGATATCCACATATTATGCAAAACCATTTTCAGTATGGAAATTTCGGAAATGAAAATGGAAAGAATTGCTTTTACTTGTACTGAAACAAATAAATCGCGGGTATATAACTCAGCCGAGCAACTATCTGTGGGTAACATAATTTATTTTCCTGGTATTTATCTTGTTAAACTTAAGGTATGTATTTCTACAGAAATTGAGAAGGATGTGTCCTTGGTGATGAGTCTTCAGATATCGTAAAAATAAATCACTATTTATTGGATAACTGTAGAATAATCATAAACGTTTGTAACAATAATAATTAAAATAAAACAATTTTTTAACGGATTCTATCGCGATTTATTTGATGTTATTTTATAATTTACATAAAATAACATCAAATAAATCGCGATAGAATCCGTTAAAAAATACATTCGCGTAAACTTCCGACAATATCAGAATAATAATTATTCAGTTTAATTTTTAATTTCTCAGCAAGCTTCAGTTGGGGTAAACTGGCGGTACGCATATAGACAGTATTCTCGTGCAAAGATTTGGACCTCATGGACATTGCCACAGGAACTCAAGTTTTTGCTCAAGTAGACTTAGTTAAGTTTAGTTTTGCCTAAGGCCATTAGCACTTGTTAAGAGTTTCAGCTCACCGACGCGGGATAAAACCCGACCCCACCAGGTGAGGCCACGGTGGCGGCCAAAGTCCGCCGGTAACCCTGGCGTTATCCTTACGAGGGCTTACCCGGGGTGCCCGGCAACGGACACTTGGGGAGGACACCGTGCGGTTTTAGTCGATACACGACATAACCACCCCCGCTAGCTAGCGGGGGTGGTTAGGTCGTGTCCGAAGGGATTTCCGCACGTAAAACAAAAAAAGCTTAGGGTTAGCTGGCAAATTGGATGTATGGGGCCCCCTCAGAGCCACACGAGCCCCACGTATAATCCGGTATACCTGCTAATTGACGGACTAGGCTCTGGCACAGAATTTCTTCTCGGGGTAGAGAAGTCGGACGGATGTCGCTCCTGTAAAAGCCACATCATCTAAAGGAGAAAAAATCCGGCCAAGTGCGTGTCGGACTCGCCCGTGAAGGGTTCCGTATCAGCAAGTAAAATTTTAATATTTGAGTTGATTGAATGAAGGGGAAATTGCGGTTTACGATTTATGACGTATTAAAAAAAACTACTTACTTCGTTCAAACCAATTATCAGTGGAAGTTTATATGGTAATGTACATCATATATTTTTTTAGTTTTATCATTCTCTTATTTTAGAAGTTACAGGGGGGGGGGGGACACCTTTTACCACTTTGGAATTTTATTTTTTATTTTTATTTTTATTTATTAGGTACAGAGAATTGTCTATGGCGCAAACTATTCAGTTTAGAAAAAAAATATATTAGAAACCTCAATATCATTTTTGAACACATAGATACCACACGTATGGTTATGATGAAAAAAAATATTTGGAGTTTCAGTTCTAAAGTATGGGGACCCTCAAAATGTATTGCTTTTTTTCTATTTTTGCGTGAAAATCCGAATGCGGTTCACAGAATACATCTCAGTTCTTATAGTTTCAGAAAAAAAGTGGCTGTGACGTACGGGCGAATCTACAAGGGTTCCGTTTTTTGCCATTTGGCAACGGAACCCTAAAAAGGAGTATTCGGATCCCAGGGCACTGAGGTGTGACCTCAGATGCACCCGGCAACCATCCGATGATGATGATGTTGTTAGCTGGAAAATAGTCCTATCCCTAAATTGCATTGAAAGACTACCACGAGAAGAGATTGTGTAGCCCCATGACTTCTATGCATACTAGACAAGACGACGGGGTTAAGCCCGTAGGGGTTTCCACACGTTAAAAAAAAACAAAATCTGTTAAGCACAAACATTTTGCTACAGTTCCGGGGGTGAAGCGGTAATGAATTTGGAACGGGACGCAGATACTAGATAAATGAGTCAATTTATTTTGATAACTCTCTGTATAGGCATAGCGTGCCTTTTTGCAATGTCATCTTTATGACTGCTACAAAAAGTTAGTGGTTAGGTTGTAGTCTTAAATCGGTACAATTTTTTTGTGCCATACAGTCCAGTCATAGAACTTTTTTTTATGGCAGACAAGCACACAAACCACCTGATTGGAAGCGGCTACCGTGGCCTATGGACGTATGCAACACCAGGGGTGCCACACTTGCGCTGCCGATCCTGTAGAAACCTTGTAAAGCCTTTCTTGAAGAACCCCATATTATAGTCGCTTGGGAAAACCACAGCAGGGAGATCATTCCACAGTTTGAGCGTGCGCGGAACGTAGTTTCTTTCATATCTTACTGTGCGCACCGTTGCCGTTTGCAACGTGTGAGGATGAATTCCCTGACTGCGGTGAGCGGTGCGATGATAGAATGTGGCCGTGTGAATCATATCGAACAATTCTTCTGACCACAGAGAGGCAAAATTTCTTCTATCGCTGAGAGATTCAACACTGCCTGAAAGCATGGAATATACATACATATACAGTCTTATTACTAAGAGTTCTATGAGTCTAGTAATAGTCATTGGGTAGCCCTTGTAGATTACTTTACCGGAAACCACGTAATCTTCCTATAGATATCTGAGACTTATAATCTCTTTAAGTTCTATAACAAACAAATAACCAGCAGAGCTTATCAACTATGGAAGCAATAAGATATAAACAGGCCAGAAAACGTCACAAATCAGATAATACAGTTAATCTACCACTAAGTACCAATGAGGCTGCAGAAAACTGATCTCTAGACATACATATATTAAACGGGGAATTTCTCGTTTGAGAAAAATAGAACTATTGTGACTTCTGCGTCGTGACTGTACAGACTCCGTTACTAAATATATTAACAGGCTAAAATATTTTCTCTTTATGTCATGCTAGTAAGGCTCAACTTGCACGAGAGTTTTTTTACAGTATATTAAATAAACGTTTAAATACAATAAATGCATTTCCAAGTATATCTTCACCCGTCAAAAAAAAAGCGGCGATAGCCCAGTGGCGTACGTAATGGACTCGAGTTCGATCTACAGTCGCTAACTACGAAAAGTCAGAGGTGTGTACCCGGGGTACACACCTCTGACTTTTCGTAGTTACATATGTGTGCATTGATAAATGTTAATTATCGTTCGCTTAACAATGTGCCCGGTAGATGGCAATAGGCTCGCCCCCTATTACATTGGGACCTTAACATAACTGGCGAATCGTGGGTGTGTAAGCCATCTCTGCCTACCCCTTCGGGGATACAGGCGTGAAGTTATGTGTTATATCTTCACTCGTCAGCGCTTTTAAAATGCGGCTTTTTTACCGGGTAGTGTTGCTGACAATTGAGCTTAAATGTCACAGTGTCACGAACTGCCCTCATAAGTATCTCTGTTCATTCAGAGAATGTAACCAGAATGCCTTTTGTTTTGTTCATCGTTTTCAAGCAACACAAATAGCTAATAATTTAACAGAAATTAATTTTTACAACTTACTAAGCGTCCCTTTTTTTTTTTTTCGTGCGCAAATCCCTTCGGATACCCCCCCGCCGGCCAGCGGGGGCGGTTATGTCGGGCTTGCACCGACTAAAACCGCACGCCGTCTCGGGTCTTCAGACACCGGGGTGTAAGGTTACCCATAGAGCATATCCCTCGCACCCCGACTGACCCTGGGCCATCTCACCACTAACAGCATCGCTCATCCTGTCTCCTCTGAAAGCAGAGGAGTACGGAGAGCGACGTGTTCCCGCCACGTTGGGTATTGGCCGACGATCAATGCCAACCCTATGAAGGGGAAGCCATTGACCGCCGCCCAGGGTGTACCGGCCGCTCCGATTCCGTTCCCCCCGGACTGCAGCGGGATCGGATCCGGAGCGACACTCGAGGAGGTTACCCAACACACACCCCTTACTAAGCGTCCCTAAGAACTATCATTTCCAGAACGTCTTAAAAGCGCTAACGCCGGTTTTCAATGCAGCGTTTTTCAAACTCTCGTACGAATTAGGCCTTATTTACTTAATACCTTTGTTTCGTCAACCGTATTAGAACGCGCCTTTTGCCCGACAGGACTCGTAACCGCGACAGTTGAATATTTTCAAAATGCCCTTTCAATCGTCATTATTACCACCATCACACCGTCAGTCCCGGTTGGTTCCAAGGCTTTTACTTTGGAGCTTGAGGCTCCTCTACTTTTTCTATTGATTTGGCTTATCTTATTATTTGAAGGTCTGCCCCCTAACCCCGAGAGGAAAGCCTGCTCCAGGGCCTCTTCGCCCTCGTCTGTGTACTTGCTGTTAACTGTGCAGTATACCTCCATTTTATCAACTGCATTTAGGATTATTAGAGTACTTACGCCTTTTGTCCTTTTTTCGTAACCACAACTGAACAGTCCAATATCAGCTATGCTCTTGCAATCGTGCTAATGGTTTTTTGAAATATCTGTGTTACCTTGACCTCTAGAATTCTTTAAAAAAAACCTTCTTGATTGTCAAAATCTAAGTTAGTCAAGACTTCCAATGTAAATGGACAGCTATATCTACCAGTCAAGACTGATCTCGGTAGCTCATTCGGCATAATTATTAAATATTATCGCGACTGTGGTGGACTCGTAACACGTCCTCAGTGTTGACTTTTTTAATATAAAATTTGTTTAAAGAAAAGTCTTTCATAATTATCTCTGCACATATTTTTCTTTCGCTGCATGGCACCGTTTATTGACGCATAGAAAATTAAGCTTTCATTTGAAAATCTGTTGATACAGTGTAGTGAAATATTCATTATTATCTGTTATTCCAGACTGTCATAATATGAGCGTGCAGTAGGTTGCAAGGGGAAAACGCAATTAATTTTATCACAAAAGACCCATACGACTCCGCGACTTATCGGGGAGGCAAAGAATAGTTCGAATTGTGATTGAGTAACGTCAAAGAATTCAGAACTTTCAGTTTATACATATAAGATTGACAATTGATCTAAGTGGTTGGTAGTGCAGTTCTTAACTAATAGTTTTATAGCTATATTCGAGTTGTCAACAAATCATTCTCTAAAATAATTGGCGTATAATATCGTTTGCTAATCCCCGAACATATTTATCATATTATTTATTACCACAATAGGCAGGCAGATATTTTATACCATGATAGTGGCAAACAGATATATTATGCAGTGACTATGATTTTGTCTTAGCTGACAACACTGACTTCATGAGAGTTTTTTTATAATGGTCTCGTCAATATGACCTTATCTTTTTTTTTAATCTAGGTTCTCCGATATCTATAATTCGGAGTTCTTGGTGAAACTGTTCCTTTCTTTTCAGTTCACGTTTGACTTTTGACTTTTTTTCCTAATGTTAGTTATACAGGGGTTATAAACTTTTCTTTTCATATCGGGGTAAGGTTTTTTTTTTAAATGTATTTATTTTTCAGTGTCTTTTAGACATTCTTGTACTATGCTGGTATGACCTTATCTTGCCTGATGGTATGCTAAAGGTAAATCTCAGAAATGAGAGTCACCATAACAGACACCGATGATGGTACATTAGCTTTGCCTATCTCAAAGTTCACAAAATTAGCTTATTTCAATTCCAATTTGATATGGGCGTTATAATATCTATAATTTTAGTGCTTATTGTCAAAATGTTATTCGCACAAGTCCATTGAATATGTTGTCAATACATTATAATGTTACACATTATGTAGTGTGTGGTTTAGCGACGTAACCACAGCAGTGCGGCTGTTTCAATCAGTTTTGTGGCGGTTTGTGGTTGGTGACAACGTTTTGTAATTTTAGCATTTTGTTATAATATTGAATGGCATAGTAATACAAATCTTAAATAACATTGGTAACTTCAAATAAATCACGATAGTATCCTTTAAAAATTGTATTATTAGATACAAGCGTGTTCTCCGGTAAGGGGTGCTTCGGGGACCACCTGCATCGGATCAGGAAGGAGCCAACGCCTGAGTGTCATCACTGTGACACGAGCGAGGACTCAGGGCTGCACACGCTGGCGGACTGCCCGGCGTGGGAGGCACCGAGGCGTGACCTCGTGGCAGCCATCGGGGTGGGAGTCCTCTCGCTCGGCAGCATGATTGCGGCAATGGTGCGGAGCGCAAGCGCGTGGGCCGCCGCCACCTCCTTCTGCAAGCATGTGATGCTCGCGAAGGAGATGGCGGAGCGCGCCCGGGAGGGGTTCAGAACTCTCCCGGCCCACCGAGCCCACAACATGCTCGACGCGCGTCGCAGGCGACTCAGGCGCCGGAGGTCGCTCAACGACCTCCGTCCTTCATGAGCGCAGGCTTGGGGGTGGCAGGTGAGGCCGCCTGTCACCCCAGCAGAAGCAGGCCGGGACGGTGGGGCGACTAGCGCCCCTCCCCCAAACCGGGGCAAGACGGGGACACCGTGGTTTCCAAACCCGAGGGGGCCATCTCGAAACCGGAGATGGCCCAGGGTCAGTCGGGGTGCGAGGGATATGCTCTATGGGTAACCTTACACCCCGGCGTCTGAAGACCCGAGACGGCGTGCGGTTTTAGTCGGTTCAAGCCCGACATAACCGCCCCCGCTGGCCGGCGGGCTAAAAATTAATTTGCCAGTTACATACCATTAGTGCACAGTGGGATTTGAAATCCAAAACTTCGGGCCCACATGCAACATGTCATGAAGTTACTTCGGATTTCTTTCGGAAGAGTTCTCGTGCAGTCTTCGTGACCAATTGCGGGATTCATGCAGTTCATGGTACTTGCCCTAAACATCAATCTGCAACTTTGTATGAATACACGACCAAGGAAATAAGTATACACCTTTACATGTGAAGGTATATGTAAAGGTGTATAGTTATCTCCTTGGCTTTGTGTACGTTTCATGGTATATTTATAACATAGAGTCACAGATATACATTCAGAGTATAGAGTTTATTTTAGCTAAAAGTAATCCAACCAACTTTACTATTATCTCTATGAACAGAATTGTTAAAATAAAGCTTGGTTATGGTAAAGCTGGGTATGTCCAAATTCGGTAGCACCGAAACCTTTTACAATTAAAACGGACCATTATTGGGTGTCCCTAATCCGGTACATTTAAGTGAATGGCCCACCTGACTGGCCCGACCTTTGTGCCCGGTTTTAAATGCAAATTTTGTTCGTGAGGGTAACAAGTGTGAGGAACGATATTGAAACGGTATTTTATTTCAGTTTTTCGTATTTAAGATACCTACACACACATTAATATTTGTCTATATAAAATATCGGTTGCTTATAATTGACCAAAAAATGTGTGTGTGTTAAGTAGGTTAAGTATTAGCTTACCCATGCTGGTAGGATACCATTAAAGTAAGTCATCTCTGTAACATTAGTATGCGTTACAACTTAAAAATCGTTTTTCAAATATTCAACCTACTCCTTTACATTCGTTTCTATCTAACACGAAACTAAGAATTTCTCTGCAACTATTTATTTTTTAAGTTTGATGGGTCCTTGTCTGCATCTGGTGCCTCTGGTACATTGGATATATAGATTACTATTTATAATTATTGTATTTTTTAAATTTCATACCTATTCATCATCATCATCTCACTACTAGACCGTTTTATACAAAACTGTAACTCACTACTAGACCGTTATGATGGCCACTCTTGCATTCTGGGCGATTTTAACCTCAGTTGTATTGACTGGAATAGACCCTCAAACGAGCAGACTACATTGGGTCAGACCTTGATAGACTTTACGTATATTTCCAACCTTAAGCAGCTCAATACAATACCCAACGTTATGCAAAGAATGTTGGATCTCGTGCTTTCAGATATGCTTTCTTGTAAAGTATCAGCGGCTTGCGATGCACTTTTAAAAGTTGACCCCTTACATCCACCACTCGACATCGATATTACTATTATGGACAATAAAGAGCTTGATAGTAACACTAATAATCGTAGGTTAAATTACCACAAAGCTAACTACGAGGCTATCAGGGATGCCCTGTCAGTGATTGATTGGGACATCGAATTGGCACAATATTTAGACGTCAACGTCATGGTAAATAAATTCTATGCAATACTCAAGGAAATAATTAACAAACACGTACCTCCCAAAAAGTCTGAGAAACGTAAATACCCGCCATGGTTTAATAAAAACCTCATTTCCATGTTGAAGGAAAAAAATAGGATACATTCCCGCCACAAAAAGTATCGGAACCCATTGGATAAAATAGAGTTTAAATTATTAAGTAAAAGGTGTTCAAAGGTGGCGGAGGAGTGTTATAACCAATATATAGATAGTGTAGAACACAAAATATCTCACAACTCCAAATATTTTTGGTCATTTGTGAAGGCCAAAAGAGATGAAATCAGTTTTTACCCAAGCACTATGACTGATGGAACTTCTGTTAGCTCAGATGGTGAGGGAATTTGTAACTTGTTTGCGTCTCTGTTCTCTCAGGTCTATAATAATGCGACCTCCAATAATAATTTCAACATATCGGAAGAATTAAGGCTTATCGATCATGATAGCTCTTGTTTTGCCACTCTGGATGTGGACCGAGCTTTGATAGTGAAAAAATTTAAGGGGCTAGATGTAGCGAAGGGTGCAGGTCCGGATGGTATCCCACCAGTCTTCTTCAGAAACTGTGCGTCTCTTTTGACAGTACCACTGCATTTAATCTTTAAGACGTCAATTTCCTCTGGTATTTTCCCACATGAATGGAAGTTTGCGAAAGTCGTTCCCATTCATAAATCGGGCAATAAAGATGACGTAAACAACTATCGCCCAATTTCAATCATCTCCACGGTGGCAAAAGTGTTTGAATCCATTGTTTGCCCTTACATCCAAAAATATTTTACCCGATACTTGTCTCCCCATCAACACGGATTTGTTAAAGCGAGGTCAACTTCCACGAATTTAGTCACATTTGTGGAGGACTTGGCTGAAGCAATTGACCAACGTCAGCAGACGGACGTCATTTATACAGACTTCAGCAAGGCCTTTGATAAAGTGCCGCACAGTGTATTGATCAAAAAATTGTCAGTGTATGGCTTTTCTGGCAGGGTTATTAATTGGATTCACTCATACTTGGATAATCGCTCATTCTATGTCGTTGTCAATGGCTTCAGGTCGGATTTGTCCCCCGCCTCTTCTGGTGTACCCCAGGGTTCGCACCTTGGGCCTATCCTCTTTAATATATTCATTAACGACCTACCGAAATGCCTTCTACATTCCAAACCTTATATGTATGCCGATGACCTAAAAATTTGTTGGAACGGTGTTGATGACGTAGGCCTTCTACAGCAGGATATAGACCATATAAACCAGTGGTGCAGAAACAACCAGATGCATCTTAACACTGGAAAATGTTTCCACATAAAGTTCACACGCAAACGCAACGTCATTGAGTCAAGCTATACAATAGAGGGCAATCATATACGAGAAATGGATAGCATAAGGGATCTAGGCATACTTTTAGATAAGAAACTCACTTTTCGGCCTCATATTGAACAAATAATAAAGAAATCATCAAAGATGTTGGGGTTTGTTATAAGAAATGGCAAAGTATTTCGCAGGCCGCAAACAAAAATATTACTGTATAATACCCTGGTGCGCAGTATATTTGAATACTACCCCACTGTTTGGAGACCGCATTATGCAAGTCATATCTTGAGACTGGAAAGGATTCAGAAGCGATTTTTATGGCACTTGGCATTTGGTGCTGGCGTCTCAAAGAAGCTTAAATCATACAATGAAAGACTCACTTATTTCAAAATACCATCGCTAGAAAAGAGAAGATCGCTTCTGGATCTGAGTTTTGTGTACAAACTTTTGCATAATCAATTGGACTGTTCCGCGCTTCTAGGATATTTAAAGTTTAATGCCCCCAGTCGTATTCCCCGCAAAGCATTGGCACTTATGGCCCAACCATTTCGAAGAACGGTTTTAGGTTACAATTCTCCAATCCCAAGATTGTGTAGGGCTGTTAATAGGTACTGCACGGACTCTGTGGATATACTTAACACGAAGCTACACGAATTTCGCAAAATCGTCCTTGAAAACCTACCTAACTGGTATGTTTGTTTAATATATTATCTTATCTTCATCTCATCGAACAATATTTTCTCATTGTTTAAATTAATCACACTCGATCAGAGTACTTTATTTATATTAACCATTTATATACGCTGTAAAGACATATTAAAAATGTTGCTTCTGTCACTTTTATATAAACAATCAATGTTACTTCTATAGGTATTATTATTGTTGTTTTAATTTAATGCATGCTGTATTCACCTTTAATTAGTTATGCAATTAGCTGTAAACCTCAAGAATGTGAAGTTATAATGAAACTGTATTATTGTACATAACTGTTGGTGAATCTAATAAATAAATAAATAAATCATCATCATCGACCTATTCTAGTCCACTGCTGGACTAAAATAAATTACATATTAACAATTTTTATTTCATTTAATTTATAAAGTAGAAAAAGGAGACAAAACTGAAATTTACTGCGGTAGCCTAGTGGTATGGGTAAAGGACTGCTGAGACGAGGTCTCGGGTTCGATCCCAGGTATTACCATGGCACACACCAATGACTTTTCGATGCTTTTCGAAGTTATGTGTGTATTTATCGCAGGTTTATAAGTGCCCGGTTAATGGCAATAGGCTCGCCACCTATTACATTGGGACATAAACATAAACTGGCGAAATGTGGGTGCTAGCACCTCTGCCTACCCCTTCGTGGATATAGGCGTGAGTTTATGTTATGTTTATGTTTTTACTGAAATTTATTTACGCAAATTCACAAACACGATCAACTACGACTAGGACTTGTCAAAAACAACACGATTACTACGTAGATAACAAATAGTTTAATAAATTAATCTTCAATTCATTGTAGTTTTTATAACTAATAGAAAGATAATTTAGTTACTCTAATACGACCCGCCTGGTTTTGATAAACTAAAATATTACAATGTCTTCCATATCGTTCATCTAAATATCCCCATTCAACATCTAAGTCACAGTTAACAGTAGTTCTTATCTCAATGAATTTAATTCAGACTAAGTTCAGTAAAGACAGTCAGCAATTTAATTAAAGACATCCTTTATTTCACTGAAATCGTATTTTATATTGGTGATAATTTCGTTATAAACTAAACCGGTTCGAAAATAAATAATCGGATAAAGACTAAGGTCACACACTTGGTGTAGGAGCGCCTTCAAGATTTTTGGAGCCAAATTAACCTGTAAGCCGGTACATATACACTGGACGAGGTTCTGGTGTAACCTTCCCTCTTGGGGTTGCTGGATCAGACTCCTGTAAAATCTAAGATAAAACAAAATTTGAAAAGCAAGAAAAGGAGAATGGATCCTGGGCTCCATAGTCCAAGTTTTGGATACAATTGGGATTGGCACTTGGTGGAAGAAGAAGTAGACTAAGACTCAAAGAAATGAAGGTTTTTAACATTTTCCAAAAACCTCATGTCCATTATCATGTCTCATTTGATTCGATGAGTTAGGTTAGGTTAGTTACATTAAGTTATCTCTACGCCTCGCAGGCTCTGCGGATCGCAAGAGACCTGACTCTCTCGGACACGCCCCGTCGCCTCTTTCTCGAGCATTACTTGCTCGCAGAAGGAAGCAGCGACAGCCCACGCGCTCGCGCTCCGCACCATCGCTGTGAGCAAGACACCTCCCACACTTCGTCAGCAAGTGCAGCCCTGAGGGCCAAATCTCGTAATAAAAGATGTTCAAAATTCACTCTCAAACTAATCTCGATCTCATGTCGGTCTCCCAAATGTCAAAAAAGGTATTCTCTTTTCAAAATTGTCAATATTTTCAACAAAATTTTCAATATTTTTAACAAAACTTTGTTTTGAGAACACCTTTTTTGACATATGGGAGATCGACATGAAATCGAGACTAGATTGAGACTGATTTTTGAACATCTTTTTATTATGAGAATTGGCCCTCCGATTGCTCGCCTGCATCACAATGATGACACTCAGATATTGGCAATAAAGGTAACTACAAAACTTACATCATGATCAACCTCATAGCAATTTCGAGTTCGCCGAGAATCCCGTACGAATGGCACCTGCACGAATAGCAAGTAGCCTAGTCCACGAAGGGCTTCATCAATATTTTTGACAGGTGCTTGCACTTTGTAGCGTCATGTCCACTTATTGATTTTGATTTGCTCCAACTAGCATGTGACGTCAGCTTTTGCCTCAAAGGTTTTAGGCGTGTGCAGGGCCCTACCAAAAGTTCTTTAGAAGGGCCCTACTGTAGGGCCCTTCTAAAGACCAAAGACTTTTATGCAACTGTATATGATTGGCGCTCATTAGGGGAGAACTATGTCCAGCAATGGACTAGCATAGGTTGATGATTATGATATGATTTAACAACAACATAATATAAACTCACGCCTATATCCCCGAAGGTGTAGGCAGAGGTGCTAGCACCCACATTGATATGATTTAAAATGAATATTAACGTAACCGTCGGAACATATCACAAAGAGCCCGTATATTATAATGTTTTAATAAATTAAATGTAAACAAAAAAAGTAACGTTACTCAATCTTATCAAAGCACGTATTTTACAGTCAGAACCACTCGGACATAAGACAGATTACGAAAAACGTAAAGAAATTTTATCTATATTTCTCAATATTGAATTAAGGGGTCTTTTTATCTGTATTCTAAATCCATTTGAAAAGATATAAAGGGATTAGCACTTACAGAAACAGTAGCCGCTTCAAGTGTGTTGTCATCATTGTAATGGAGAGATAACAATTCACTGGGATAGGGTTACATCGGCTAACACATTGCAAAGTTGATCAATACTAGCCAGGGCAGTGTTAGGATGGGTGACCATACGTAACACATTGAGGCGCCTTCGTGCCTCGGAGAGCACGTTAACCCGTCGGTCTCGGTTGCTATACAAACAGCTATGGCAGTCGTTCCGTGTAGAAAGAGCCCTAAAGAGTCCTACAACTTTTGTTAAATTTTTTTGTTCCATCACAGGGGAAATGTCCTACGGCATACCGCGCGAAGCGGGGAGGCCGCGCGGTTATGAGTGGCTCTCACACGTTAAAACCCCTGCAGTGTGCCATACTCTACACCTTGTTGGGGAGCCTAAAACTATACAAGAATACTTCCATGGCGACCCCCCCTAGCGCATGCCCGCAATGTGTCACGGGCACCTGCACCAAAGAACTCTCAGTACCAAAGAACCTATTTTTTAGCAGTTCTGTTGGAGGGTACGACTTTTGCCTACTTGATTGTATGTACTGTGTAGGTATTTTGTTTACGATGATTGTATATTTAATTCATCCTTCTATCTATGTATTTATAAAATTGTAATGTCTGTGTACTGAAGTGGGAATCACGTGTATCGCGCACAGGCTCCGGTAGCCTTAGTGATACTTTAAGCTAAGCTTTAATTGTAACTATGTATTCTGGGAAAATAAATAAATAAAAAAAAAGAAAAGTTAAGTGACGTCCAGGCCAAAGAGTCTGGTCTGGTCTAACTGGTCTAACTACAGAAGTTTCATATCGCGAATGGGCTGTAGAGGTCAGATGACAGTCGCTCCAGGGAAAATATCTTTCCGTAAATGCTTGGCCGTTTCGTAGTTAGATCGAAAAAGCTACACCAAACTGAGCTGGCAAAAAAGCTGGTAGGATTAGGGTTACATAGAACCTGATTGCCTTGTAAAAAAGTGGATACTTTTCTATACATGATAATGTTTAAGATTAGAAATCGAGAAATTAGTAAATTTAAATTTCATAATTATATATAATTTATTATTGTTATTAACATTTTGAAAAACCCTCACCTATGTTTTGCTTAGTTATTGAAGTTAGTAATTAATCATTTATGATGCGCATATGAACTTCGTTAATTTTTTTTGTATTTTTTTTATTTGTAAAACAAACAGTATTAATACTATATAACATTCCTACTTACATTACTAGAAACCATTTATAAGTTTTGATATATATATAACAAGTAGACACTTGACGGCTTTATATATATATTAAAAAGATTATGAAATTCTAAAAAAGAAAAACGAAAGAATAATTGACAATTATGACACTAAAGCCCTAGAGAGCCAAATCAAACTAGTGATTACCGACTATACACCTGTAATTAGCAGAACTCGTATTGAATAAATCCAATTTTTTGTCTTAACTTGTCTAAAGGCAATTAAATCGGCTTTCATTTTCTCGGGTGAGTCAGCCCATTCATACTGAGAAAAAAGATAGCTCAACTTACCTATGAAAATAATGTATATTTACTATGAAAGTACGAATACAATATCATATTCAATCAATCAATTAGCCTATCGCAGTCCACTGTCGGACATAGGCCTCTCTCAATGTGTGCCATAGCTCCCGATCCTTCGCCTTCCGCATCCAAGCTTTCAAAACTAACTTCGTTAGATCGTTAGTCCATCTAGCTGGGCCAACCTTCCGTTTGCCAACTTGCGGTCTCCACTCTAGGACTCGTTTGCTCCAACGGCCATCGGTCCTTACACAGATATACATATGATAGATGTGGTAGAGTCAAGCAACAGTCATTTTGGCCGTTGCATGAATGGGCCGACTCGACCGGGGAAGCACCACCCTCTCACAGAATATCGACGCCAAGTAACAGTATTTGAACTGTTGCGTTCCGTTTGGTGAGTGAGAGTGCCGGAGCCCAAATTCCTCTCCCATCCCCTCCCAAACTCCTTTCCCATCCCCTCCCAAACTCCTTTCCCATCCCCTCCCAAACTCCAACATCCCCTTTCCTTTACAGGGTCGGCAGCGCGAGTGTGACGCCACTGGTGTTGCATACGTCCATACGCCGCGGTACCCGTTTCCCATCAGGTGGGCCGTGTGCTTGTCTGCCACCTTAGTGGTATAAAAAAAAAAATGAATAGGCAGCGACATCCGTTTAACCCTGCAATCCCGAAAGGAAAGCCTGCGCCAGGACCTCGTCTGACAATCAGCAGGTGTACGGCTTGCAGGTAAACTTGGGTTGTGTACCGAAGATAAATAAATAAATATTCTACGACATATAACACAGCGCCATCTAGACCCAAACTAAGCAGAGCTTGTCATATGGCTTCTGGAATGCGGATATATATACTTAGATACTTGTAAATAAATACATATTATACATAGAAACACCCAGACCATTGCAAATATATATATTTGCAATGAGCGGGTATCGGAACCGAATAAAAACAATATTGTGGTATGTAATAGTCGACTCCACAAGATCAGTAATTCCTTTCAGGGTACCTGTATACGCTTCTACAACAAGCTTCCTAGTGAAATGAAGAATCTACCTATTCATAAATTTGAAAGCCAAATTAAAAGTAAACTCTGCCAAAAAGGCTATTATAAAATTCAAGACTATTTAGACGACAACCAAGCTTGGATATGAACTGTTTGCTCTCTCACTACTCACTCACTCTCTGCTACTCAAACGTAATATTGTAATTAGATTAAGTAAACATGTTTGTAAATAGACCAAAAAAAAACAGCACGCTGAGTTTCTTGCCGGAGTCTTCTCAGGACTGAGCCGCGTTTCGAACCGGTGGTCCATTTGCCAAACATTGGTTTATTTATTTTTTACGTTTTGTAAGTGCCGTATTAGTGGTCTATATAAAAAAATAAAACCCGCGACCTCTGACTTAGCAGTCGAATGCTCTACTGCTACGTTACAGAGGTCGTCAAAGATCTTGGTGGGCAAATTGAATATACCCGACAAAGATATACATCTTTATTTAATTATGCTATACCGATTGCAAACAGTGATGTAATACTGGTAAAAATTACTGCCATAAGGTAGAGAGTACATAATGATTCATAATGGATTCTCCTTGGTTTAAAATCTCTAGTGGTCATGAGAAATTTAATAAGAGGGCACCGTCAGAAGGGCTTTATGTAAATGAAAGCAGCGGCTTTGGAGGAAGCGGGGCGTGAACGAACGGTACGAAATTTTAAGCTACGTGTGTGGCCGAACTGATTTTAAATAATTTTTATATACTCACACATGTAAATTCTTGAGGCGCTCGTGGCTATGTGGGAAAAATAATAATAATCTTCATTTGTTGGAATTTATTAGGTAACCGCGTAGGTTAACACATACACAACGCCAAACTAAGCAGAGCTTGTCAAATGGGTTCTAGAATGCGGATAATCATACTTAGATACTTTTTTTTTGTAAATAAATACACATCACACATACAAACACCCAGAACAATGCAAATATACATATTTGCAATGAGTTGTACTTGTCGTAGTAGTCGAATGTACTACCGCTACGAAACAGAGGCCGTCGACGTGTTAGGTTAGGTGGTAGAGTCAAGCAACAGTCATTTTGGCCGTTGCATGAATGGGCCGACTCGACCGGGGAAGCACCACCCTCTTACAGAATATCGACGCCAAGTAACAGTATTTGAACTGTTGCGTTCCGTTTGGTGAGTGAGAGTGCCGGAGCCCAAACTCCTTTCCCATCCCCTCCCAAACTCCTTTCCCATCCCCTTTCCAGGGTCGGCAGCGCGAGTGTGACGCCACTGGTGTTGCACACGTCCATAGGCCGCGGTAACCGCTTCTCATCAGGTGGGCCTTGTGCTTGTCGGCCACCTTAGTGGTATAAAAAAAAAAAAACAAGTCGCCGGGTGACACGCGTAGGTACAAGCCGATGACTCTTTTGTAATAAAGCCGTCGATTTCAAGTCGGCGGGCTGTGTCGACGGTAGACGGGTTTGGTGTGAAGTTTGCTTAAAACCAAAATATTCTGTACCAAACCTTTTCATAATATTTTATATTAAAGAACGAAGAGTCCTTGTCGCTTCTTCCACGTCATTCGATAGTGTCTGGAATATTGAAATTTTATGCGTCCAAAAATCCGTGAAGTGTTAAAGTCACATTGCGAGAGAGCACAAGATTACTTAGGGGAAATGTTGCGTACGCTCCGTTTAATATTCCTGAGATTGAGAAAAAAACAATATTCTTGTCTACATCGATGCAGTGGCATACCCCAAGGATTAACTTATTAGATAATTTTTCATTGGTACAAATTAGGCAAGGAAAGAGAGTTATGGTCTCTTGCTCTCTTGTTTCATAACATAACACAAAACATAACATAAACTCACGCCTATATCCCCGAAGGGGTAGGCAGGAGGTGCTAGCATCCACGTTTCGCCAGTTTATGTTTTAGGTCCCAATGTAATAGGTGGCGAGCCTATTGCCATTAACCGGGCACTTATAAACCTGCGATAAATACACACAACTTCGAAAAGCATCGAAAAGTCATTGGTGTGTGCCATGGTAATACCTGGGATCGAATCCGAGACCTCGCCTCAGCAATCCTTACCATACCCATACCACTAGGCTACCGCGGTTTTTTATTATAAAAATAAATAAATAAATATTCTACGACATTCTACACAGAAAAGAATATCAGACAGCTCAGAATGAATTTACTTAGAAATCTATAACAATTCATACTTGATGTTCTTCGAATAGATACCAAAGAATGACTTTTCTTGGAATTAAATTAATTTCAAATTGCTCGCAGGAGTGACGCTACTCAGGCAGGCTGTTAATATCTTTATTAAATTTTCGTATATAAACGTAATTATCAAACCGACCGATTCTAATCCTCAATCCTCCATGACTGGATTTGAACAATAAAATTATCCACAATCGCAGAACATTCTCCATGTTCACAATCAGCTCGAACAATAGCGATGAATCTAAACATGTCTTAATAAGTTAATAACATTATGTTCTAAATATGATGAATCATGTTGTAAACAATGCTGTCAGTACTTTAAAAATATTTCATAGTCACTATTTTTTACCGTGACTCTGCTCCATAATTTGTATGAATGAAAGATAAACTTAATTTCTAAGCATTTTGAGCTTTGTAGTAAACCTTCGGGGATACAGGCGTGAAGTTATGTTTATGTTTTAAGGGATTCTATCGCGATTTATTTGATGTTAGTATTTTTACATTGAACCCGACGTTTCGGTTGCTTTTCAGCAGCCATGGTCACGGGGAGACGTAAAAAAGATGTTAAAGATAGTTTTATTTCAATGTGTGACATTAGCGTAAACTTCCGACAAAATAATTTTGAACTATGATAAAAATATTACTAGTAACGCAGCTCACATATTATTAGAATTCTCATTAACCCTTATAGCAAAACCGACTTTTTCTTTCTTTATCAAAACTATTAGGTAGATTTCGATGAAATCGATCTACCTATTGGTTTCTTGACTACTGTCGAATTTAAAAAAAAATTCTTCATAGGAGGTCTAGTTATGACCCTCTGAGTCCAAAATGACCACTGGTCAAAAAGTTTATATATATATATATATATATATATATATATATATATATATATATATATATATATATATATATATATATATATATGTATGTATGGTTGAACTTCCCAAAATTTGCGGCACTCTCACGGTCGCATTTTTGCCCCGATCGCTTTCAAACTGCGGTCAAAAATTGCTTGGGTGTAAACTTAGTTGAAGTTCGTGAACGGGTGGAATCCGGCCTAAGGGGACGGTAGGGACTCACTTTTTGTGAAATCAGTTTTTCCTCAAAATTTCACGTTCCATGAAAGATATTAGAACCGTTCTAATTTTATCCCATAGTATACATGAATACCAACAACTTTTAATTATAAACCTATAAGATTAAAACTTTAACTAAAAGTGGAGGGGGGAAAAACCAAAATTTTTCGGGAAAAAAATCATAACTTCTAAACGGTGAAAATTCTTGCAGTCGGAAACATTTTTAATCGATAGGCCATTTTTAAGTCTAAAATAAATGTCTGAAAAGTTTTTCGCTAAAAGTTACCTTTTCGAGAAAAAAAAATTATACTGTTTAAAGTCCGTAGTTCTCTATATAAAATAATATTAATTGCTTCACGAAATCTACCTGTGCTTTCCCCCTGCGGGAACGAATTTTATTTAACCGAAATTACTAGTATGTACTCCATTAATCCCTCCGGCTGAGCTAATCTGCTTTTGTTAGGAGTGTGTTCAAGTCGGTAGTGTAATGGCCAGGATTCGAACTCAGGACCTCTGGATAGTGAAGTTGACTCCTTGACCTCTAAGCTACTGACGCATATTTCGGTTAGGAGTGGGTTTCGATCGATAGTATACTAGTTCAACGTTCATCACGTCAATACTGATCCATTAGTACTTAATTGAAATTGCCATGAAAATATAGCTCTTTACTTTTTTTGTTTCTTTCTATTGTCTTAATTAAACGTTACAATAGCGACGCGCAAAACGTAACTATAATTTTGTAAGTGTTTATAAGTAGGTGCTAAAGCTGGTTATGCACTTATTAATTACCTTGATTTTTCATTAAATGCTCGCTAATTTCATCAGTAACACAGAACATTGACAAACAAACAGATAAAACTATAATAATATTACCTAGTTCCAAAGTATTATTCAATACATGCTAATAGATAGAATCTACAAGATAGAACTCCACTCCATTGTTCATTTCGAAGATCAATGCAGAGGTGTTCCGAACTTGGGGTTTAAATTTACATTTTAAATGGGAATCAATTGTGTTACTTTGAGTTCTCGAGTTAAGTTAATGTGACTCCAATTTTATATTCTACGACATTTTACACAGCGCTTTCTAGACCTAAATTAAGCATAGTTTAACTAGCTTGTATTATGGGTTCTAGATTGCGGATAAACATACTTGTATACTTTTTTTTTGTAAATACATACATATTATACATAGATACACTCAACCAATGCAAATAGACGTATTCATGCATACAAATATTTGCACTGAGCCGGAATCGAACCCGCAGCACATGTCGTTGCGGTCGAATGCACTACCGCGATGCGTGTTTTAGTAAGTAAAAGTCCTTTATACAGTCAGCTTAAAGTAGATTAATACAAATTTAGCACAAATTGATAATTTTCTTCCCGTTTTCTCTTGTAATTACATTTTCCTTCCAAAATAGCAATTTTCTTGCTAGTCATCATTTCGGCGTTTTATGCCGGTTGCATCTGAGGCACAATATTAGGTTCCCTAAGAGTTTATAATTTATTTGTTTATATCTCGATGCTGCTGGATGACTAGCGCCACTCCCCCAAACCGGGGCAAGACGGGGACACCGTGGTTCCCAAACCCGAGGGAGCCATCTCGAAACCGGAGATGGCCCAGGGTCAGTCGGGGTGCAAGGGATATGCTCTATGGGCAACCTTACACCCTGGCGTCTGTAGACCCAAGACGGTGTGCGGTTTTAGTCGGGTAAAGCCCGACATAACCGCCCCTGCTGTCCAGCGGGGCGATTTCCGCACGAAAAAAAAGGTATATTCAGTATTTAGTGGTTGCTGCTTCTGAATTTTGTCTGATTTGCAAAACCAATCATTGTAACCAGACACGTTGAAGAGAATATAAATCTAAATAACTTCCGTTACATAAAACAATAACCGAATTTTCCGAAATTTCCGAAATTTCCCAACATAAAAATTTACTCTATCTTATTATTATTATATATTTAATCTATATGAAAATTGAGCATACTAATTTTTTTTAAAAATCATTGCATTAATGTGGCAGAGACTCAACCTTCAATAATAAATATCAGCTCGCTATTATATTACGGAACCGGGTAGAATTAATTTTGATGTTACATATAAACCTCCATTTCTTCATGATAAATGATCCAAAATATAACGATGAAATAGGTAACTTAATACATTTGGGTTCGAAACTGCAAGAGCGAACATACATTGATCTATTCTGAATTTAACACGGACGAAGTCGCGGGCAATAGTTAGTCTAAAATAAAATATCTTTTATCGGAAGAAACAGCGGCACACGTGCTCCTATACTGCCCTGCAACCGCCAGGGTTAATTACTTCGGAAATACAGGTACGCTCCGGGAGATCGCCAGCAGCGCGAATAGCCAGCTGGCGTTCTTCAATGAGTTGGGTTGGATCGAATGAAATGCCCACCCTCACGCAAAAACCGCGCCTTGTCGTGGAGTTACGGATACCAGCTCGCAAAACCATACCATACCATACCAATATCTTTTATCAATAATTTCATTAGTAAGGGCTAAATATTAATCCAACCGATTATGCATACCGGGACTCGTATTAATTTACAAAATAACATATCCAGGCTCGATCAGTACAGTCATACGCATTATAAAGTAATATGCAAAGTGAATGGAGCCTATATTTTGTTGCTGTAATTTTGTGCGATGTAGTTGCATTATGGAGCTTTAATGCCTCAGTTTAAAATTCTCTTTTGAAAATTTTAAACAAAATTGTGCCTGCGTTTTTTTAAAATATAAAACAACAAAAAGTAAGACATATAGTATTGCAATAACATCATGTTTTGTATGTAGATATACATCATGTTATTCTTTGTGTACAAAAAAATGCGAGGCAGTCTTTGGGGAGTGCCGATAGAAGTGAAAACTAAATAAGGAAGCGTGCGGTGACGATGACGTGCGTTTCACGCTTTTTGTTCACCCAAGAAGTATACATATATACAAAGTATACATATAGCTCATGGAAAGCCTGCGGTGATGGTGACGTGCGTTTCAAGCTTTTTATTCACCCATAAGTATACACATATACACAGTATACATATAGCTCATGGAAAGCGTTCGATGACGATGATGCGAGTTCTATGATTTCTGTGCACTCAAAAAGTGCTCAACGCGCCTAAAGAAGTTTTCAGTTGAAAAATAATGGTAATGGTAGTGAATGTTAGATTTAGCAGAAGGAACATAAAAGTAAACTGAAATGGGAAATAAGATCGAGAAGGATCGAGTAAGGAACAGCGTACTAAGGGAACGTTGTGCTATGCTTGCGTAAGTTCATCAGATCGAGTGCGTTTTCATCAAAGACCAGATCAATAGTACCCGCAACCAGCTTGCAAGTATGAAATCTATTATGGAAGTAGAAGAAGCGGAAGGCGTAGAAAGGGAAAAGATTTTGTCTCAGCCTACTCCAATGGAAAAAGGCTTGACTGTACAATCCGGATTGCATGGATGGTAACGAGACCAGCTTCCACCTGCTCGCCGAATGCCCCATTTACTCACCGATAAGATGGGAGACCATGGGGACGGACAAACTTGACATAGAAGACCTGAAGGATTTGAAGGTTGAACAGATTGAAAGATTTTGCAAGGAAACCGGTAGGTTAGACGAAACGCCGTGATTGCTGGATGGCTTCCCTTCCCGAAAGGGAGGACCAGGGGAATTGGGTGAAATGGCCAACTCAGATAATGTCCGGTTACCGACGTTGGAAATAATAATAATAAATATATGCAGAAAATATCGAAAAGTGCTAGAAAAAATTATTTATTCAATCGCTTAGTGATCAGATCTATTATTTTCGATAAATTCCAGTAATGGTTCTAACGTCGTCGCTTAGAGTTGTATGTAAACGGATTCAGGTAAGTTCTTCAAGTTATCACCTGATGTGACATTATATTATTATTGTTTGTGGTTTTTGGTATTTTCTATTTTTATGATAATGTAATTAATTGAATTTAATTTTACCATTATACATGTTTGCACGCCTTGAGGCGGAATGTGGTTGGTTATATTTATATCATGTTTAACACCTGTATTTTGTACCCATATTTGCAAATAAATGATTGATTGATTGAAAAAATACTGTCACACATCATTACTCACATCTTGAGGTTTTCTTCTTCCATCACCTGCTCTGACCCTAAAGTCGGATAGAAGATAACTCTACTCAGATTAAGTATGTTTATCATACCTGCGGTTATTCCAGTTGTATTCGCAGCTTTCACTTCGGAGCCTGGGTTCTGCTCTTCTACTTTTTAGGGATTTTTTTTAGAAAAGCCCTATTGCTATCGAGTTGTCGTCGTCGACGTCGTCGTTGCCAATTTTTTGTCACGGTTTTGGTTTTTTTGTATTTTGTAAAATGAGAGAGTTTGATGACACTCGTTTCCGTACGTGTTTATCTCCTCGATGTTCCATACTAACAAGCTTTAAAGAGTTTCCTCCATGGTGCTTTTCTTAGGGATTTTCTTTAGAAAAGCCCTATTGCTATCGAGTTGTCGTCGACGTCGTCGTTGCCAATTTTCTGTCACGGTTTTGGGTATGAAGGAGATGAGCTATCGAGTTGCTGTTTTCGGTAATAGATTCGTGCTGGGGTGAACCATTGCAAGATAAAGAAAAAATCGCAAAAAATCGCAAAAAAAAATATCGCTAAATCGAAAATCCCTTGTATTCGGCTGAGCTCGTCTCAGGAATTCAACTTGTTTTCTTGATTTGGCTTATTTTGAGCAATTACAGTCTAACCCTCCAGATCCTCCGACCCCTGCGCAAGACCTCACTGGCCTCAGTGTCAGTTAAAATTTTCCAACTGTATAAGCTAATAATGTGATGGTAGATGGCAATAGGCTCGCCCCCTATTACATTGGGACATTTACATAACTGGCGAATCGTGGATGTGTAATATACCTCTGCCTACCCCTTCGGGGATACAGGCGTGAAGTTATGTTTATGAAAAATCAGTAGAATACTAACCCAAAAGAAACAACAACCAAAAATTCTTAAGAGAAGCGTTGGCACTTCCATTGCCCAGGTACACACAGTCCACACTAAGTTTTTTGGTCAAATTCCTCAGTCACTTCACAATCACACACTACAATCACAAAATACTACCTATATTTTCATAAAAGCAATGTGCCTTAATAATTACATACAAGAATAAAACACGAGCAACAAAACAGTGTGAACGCGCCTTCAAATCTGAACGAACGTTTGATCGAGTTATGCATTATTAATGAACACACGAGTAATTACAGGGCGCTGAGATTTATCGCTTCATGACTAAAGTCGGCATTACACGAACAGCTAGAAACCAGTATAGGCATCTTATACGTGCTTTTTTATTAAAGAACCTACTGAGCCGACTAATCTGTCTTATGATATTGATGTCCAGATATGACATAAATTTTTTCTTGCTACAAAATTGTATATTCAAACTCATATTTTGGGTTCCGTTGCCAAATGGCAAAACACGGAACCCTTATAGATTCGTCATGTCTGTCTGTCCGTCCGTATGTCCCACTTTTTCCGAAACTATAAGAACTATGATGTTGAAACTTGGTAAACAGATGTATTCTGTAAACCGCATTAAGATTTTCACACAAAGATAGAAAAAAAAAAAAATTTGGGGGTTACTTAGAACTGAAACTCAAAAATTTTTTTTTCATCAAACCTATACGTGTGGTATATTTATGCATAGATATATATGATAGATATATATGATAGATATATATGATAGATAGATAGATGCTACACGTGTGGTATATTTATGCATGATATTGAGGTTTCTAATACGAGTATAATTTTTTTCTAAACTGAATAGTTTGCGCGAGAGACACTTCCAAAGTGGTAAAATGTAAGTCCGCTGTAACTTCTAAAATAAGAGAATGACAAAACTAAAAATATATATGATGTACATAACATTACATACTTCCACCGAAAATTGGTTTGAACGGGATCTAGTCAGTATTTTTTTTTAATATGTTATAAATCGTAAACCGCAATTTACCTTTCATTCAATCAAGACAAATATAAAAATTTTACTTGTTGCTACGGAACCCTTTATGTGCGAGTCCGACTCGCACTTGGTCGGTTTTTTTTAAATATTTCTATATGGTCTTCAGTTTGTTTATCATGTTTTTACTAGATACATATTGATTTGCTGTTTATCACAGAACAGGTGGTTTGAAAAGTGTTTATGCATAGGACCACTCACGAAATTAATATAGAGTACCTTTTTTTTCTTTTTTCTTGCGGAAATCCCTTCGGATACCCCCCCGCCGGCTAACGGGGGCGGTTATGTCGGGCTTGAACCGACTAAAACCGCACGCCGTCTCGTGTCTACAGACGCCGGGGTGTAAGGTTGCCCATAGAGTATATCCCTCGCACCCCGAAATATAGAGTACCTACCTAGTTATGAAGATGCATTAATCTACATTCTTATTTTTAGCCTCTTATTCTATATAATTAAATCATAGATTTCAATCTACACACTCCGTTAATATAATCAAATAATTTTAAACAACGAAACTTATACACAGTAAATTCCAAATTTTATATGACAACGAAAAACGAACAAGCTTCAACAATAAATTCCAAATCATTGCCTTCAGAAAAACGACATTTAAAATCAGCATTTTCTGGAATTGTGCTTCATAGTTAATAATTACAGTAACTAAAATTGAGCATTTGAAAACAATTATGAAAGTAGACGAAGCGAAAGGTGTGTGCCAGAATCGTAGCAGTAAATGTAGAGACACCGAGACCAACTGCCTACCCCATTGGGAAAGAGGCGTGACTGTATATAATGTATGTAATTAACACTGTTTTAACAACGACAAAAACTTAATTGATCATTACATAAGTAAGAAGTCATTTCAAACAGTGACAAGCCTTTTTAGATAATTAAGACTTTTTCTTAATAAGCAATTAATTGTGACAGCTGCCCGTGTATTGTCGTCTTAAGTATTTTTACTTATATGGGAGTTCTCAGAAAAAGGTTACCCAGTCACGGCGTGTGGCCTTTAATTGAGATGTTCACTTTAATTGGTATTATTGAGAAGTATCTTCCAAATCACGTCGCACTGGACTATAGAATTAAATGTACTTAAGTAAAATGTAGCGATTATTGGGTAGAGTTATGACCTTGGGGCAAATATAGTGCCTTTTGATGAAGTAATTTAGATTGAAAGCTGTTCTGTGAACTTATAATCTAGATACCTAGATCGGAGTCATAAGAATATCACTTTAAAATGTAAAAAAAAATTAAGACGTTTTTTAGGGTTCCGTTGCCAAATGGCAAAAAACGGAATCCTTATAGATTCGTCATGTCTGTCTGTCTGTCCGTCCGTATGTCACAGCCACTTTTTTCCGCAACTATAAGAACTATGCTGTTGAAACTTGGTAAGTAGATGTATTCTGTGAACCACATTAAGATTTTCACACAGAAATAGAAAAAAAAACAATAAATTTTGAGGGTCCCCATACTTAGAACTGAAACTCAAAAATTTTTTTTTCGTCGAAGCCATACGTGTGATGTATCTATGGATAGCTCTTCAAAAATGATATTGAGGTTTCTAATATCATTTTTTTCTAAACTGAATAGTTTGCGCGGGAGACACTCACAAAGTGGTAAAATGTGTGTCCCCCCTCCCTGTAACTTCTAAAATAAGAGAATGATATAACTAAAAAAATATATGATGTACGTTACCATGTAAACTTCTAACGATAATTGGTTTGAACGAGATCTAGTAAGTAGTTTTTGTTATAATACGTCATAAATCGTAAATCGCAATTTACCTTTCATTACATAACATAAACTCACGCCTATACAGGCCCCGAAGGGGTAGGCAGAGGTGCTAGCACCCACGTTTCGCCAGTTTATGTTTTAGGTCCCAATGTAATAGGTGGCGAGCCTATTGCCATTAACCGGGCACTTATAAACCTGCGATAAATACACACATAACTTCGAAAAGCATCGAAAAATCATTGATGTGTGCCATGGTAATACCTGGGATCGAACCCGAGACTTCGTCTCAGCAGTCCTTTACCCATACCACTAGGCTACCGCGGTTACCTTTCATTCAATCAACTCAAATATAAAAATTAAAAAAAAAAACTTTATTATGTTACTTGCTGCTACGGAACCCTTAATGGGCGAGTCCGACTCGCACTTGGCCGCTTTTATTTTTTACATATTATAACTTAGAAAAGAAATACACGACCTACCTCATTATAAGTGGTTAACCTATAAATTATTGTAACTACAGTCAACCGCGCATTGTCACTTGTGAAGAATAAGGGGCTTAAGAAAGATTGGGAGAGTTCGGAGACCGCAACATGATATCAGCTCTCCAAGTAGGCACTGGGTTAACCTGTGGCTCTAGCTAAGGTAGGCCCGATTCGGTGGCTTCTAGAAGGAACAATACTCCCTACAGCAGCATGCTACAGTACGACAGATAGGTTAGGGTTCAGCATTATTGACAGACAGGAAATAAATCCTAGTAAGGTTTTAGTTTAGTTGATTCCTACCTCAGAACAGAATCTTCTGAGATTATAGCTACAAGTACTTCACTTAAAACAATAAGGCCGCGGTCTTAGAAGTAGTTCTCGCGGATGGTATATATGAAATTCATATGTCAAATATTTTGGACTATTAGCATAATATTGAAGTGTCATAAACAGTGAGCCTTCTACAGAGGGAATTTGAATACATATAATTCCTTCAAACGCTCTCTCTGAAAGAGCCTTTTCATATCAACAACAGATCACGTATCTTTTGATGATATGAAAGCGATCTGACTGTTTTGTCGAAATTCCTTTCTTTAATAATAAAAATATTTCATATTTTTATTTTACTTTTTTATTATTTAGGTAAGTGATACGTTAGCCATATTACATTATACATAATTACTATATATACATATACTCACGCCTTTTACCCTGTGGAGTAGGCAGTCGGTCTCGGTGTCTCTACATCTACATCTTTCGGGTATAAGAAGCCGCTATTATTAAATTAGCAGAACGCGAATTTTCTTGCGCAGCTTTTATTTTTAACGTGTGGAACCACGGGCTTTACCCTATCGGTGCCAACGATGGGGTGGGCGCGTCGGAATCGGACCAACTAAAACCACACGTTGTCCTCCCCAAGTGTCCATTGCCGGGCACCCCGGGTAGGCCCTCAAAAGGATAACCCCAGGGTTACCGCCACCGCGGCCTCGCCTGATGGAGTCGGGTTTTATCCCGCGACGGTCACAAAAAAATATTTAATTATCTTATAGTTTGTATGTCATGCCAGTTTGTCATCGTAAAAAAAGGATATTTTATCCACATTCTTTTGTCATATATTTTTTTAATCCTATGAATCACACAGTTCTACGCATAAATAAGTTTAACTTTAAGCAGTATGATTTTAGTATTGTAAAAGTTTTACAGCATGTGTGATACGCCATTTAATTTAAATGAAGTTGGATATGCCGTAAGAAAAAGAAAAATAAACACAGGTTGGTAGTGCTGGAATCGATCCAAATATTCAAATAGGTGTTATAGGCGTTGTGTTTTACATCAATTATCTCAAATGACCATTCAAGGATTGGATTATTAAGTAATTAATTGACAAAAATGGCACTCGTGGCATAGGCTTAGCTTAATTAGAGGTGACTGACTCAAGGAGCAATAATGATTACAGTCTTATAATAAGGTTTCATAGAACGGAAATAATATATGATAAAATAAAATGGTATAATATGAAAATGATTACAAATAATAGTTAATAAAAGAAGTAAAAATAAATAGTAATGAGTTTAATTTTATTGTTAAAAGCGTGGGGTGCTCGATGCTGATTGTTGAAGGCAAGTGATTTTTACTTTTTAGTTATACTGTAGGACAAAGTACACAATACCATCTAGGCCTATACTAAGCAGAGCTTGTCATATGGGTTCTAGAATGCGGATAAACATACTTAAATACTTTTTTTCTATGTATGTGTGTGTTGTGTGTGTGTGTATGTGTGTGTTCGTCTGGAGCAATGCAAATATACATATTTGCACAGAGGTCGTCAAATGGTCTTCTATTCAAAACATTTTCAATTATTCTTTTATCATCAGTCCTTGATAAGTGTGCAAAATTTCAAATCAATCTGACGTTTCGAACTGTCCCAAAATTGATTTCAAAGACTCATTACATACAAACATAACTTTCTTTTTTTTTTCGTGCTGAAATCCCTTCGGATACCCCCCCGCGTGCCAGCGGGGGCGGTTATGATCAAGTTAAAATAGTCTGTCAAAAGAGGAACTCCAAGGATGAGTAAAACGATAGTTGATGACACAAATTTGTCACAAAATTCGGCCTGGCGGGTACCACCGTGCACGATTGCGAAAAACCCTCCATAGTAATCCAATTTCGGTTTAATTGCGTTTAGGGGTCAGCAAGTGCATAGCCGGGCAGGGGGATTGTGGTTGCAGCACTAGTGGGACCGATGGGTGTCACGCGGTGCTGCGACGACAATCCTCTTCTGATGAGGCCGTCAAGCTGAGTGCGACCATTGCTAACATGGTACGTGTATGTAATGGTGACCCTCTTTCCTGAGACTTTATCTTCAGCTTACCATCAGGCGAGGTGAAGTCAAATTGACGTGTCCTATATATATATATATATATATATATAAAAAATAGTACAAAATATACCGGACTAATAGTGCCTCATATTCTCCTCATCATAAGAACACTATACTAGATTGTTAGGTTTGCGATCTTCTGTAGATTTTTAAGCTATTGCAATTGACGATAGCTAACAATTGACATAAATATACTGGACAAGAATAGCCGAGAGTGCTAGATTCTCTTTAACTAGTTCGCAATTCAATGGGTGTAATAAATTTTGGAGCAGTAAATATTGGAGTAGTAAATTTTGTTCTTTATTTGTGATACTCCGTGAACTCAATGAACAGATAAATTTACTTTTAAGTGCGTTAGAGAAACTTTTGCGTTTCACGATGTACCTACGAGAATTGATGAGGTCGAAACGAGATAGGTATAGCTATATACAGTATGATTAATTAACTAGGTCTGCAAGGCGAATCGCTGCTTGCAATGTTGAGCTGAGTGAGACATCGTGAAACAGATATAGAAATTTTTTAACAGTGATCATTCCTCCGTGGCAAGTCCGATTTTGAAAATTCTTTTTGAAAGTCACAACTCTGGACATGCTTTCTGAGCGTGTAAAGTTTAGTCACAGTGTCTCGAGCAGTTATTATGTAATTCCATCTGGATTTTTTTTAACGGTGATCATTCCTCTGTGGTAGCATTCATTTTTTCAAAATATATCCATAAATCTTCCTCTAATTGACCTCTTTAATCATGCCAAATTTGGTTCTGATTGGATTAGTAGTTTAGGAGGAGACCTGTGACAAAGAAAATCCTGAAGTCTGAGGATTTTCTATGAGGAGCTTTCGCTCGACTTCGTCTCACTCAGCTCAATAAAAGCGTAAATTCGTAGCTTAATAATGTGCTTGGTAGATGGCAATAGGCTGGCCCCCTATTACATTGGGACCTAAACATAACTGGCGAATCGTGGGTGTGTAATACACCTCTGCCTACCCCTTCTTGGATACAGGCGTAAAGTTATGTTATGTTTATGATGTTATGTTATGTAATTCTTGTAAACCCAACTGAACGTTAGAAATGAGTGTCACATCTACAATGAGAACTATTACCCGACGTCTAGATTTCAATTGTTATTTTATAGTCATTCTTTCTCACCAACAGAACAAGATAAGTGACGTCGATGGTTGAAGGGTAGAAAGTGACAATCGAGCATTGTGGCGTGGTAGAAGATGTAGTGACTAAGATAGAGACAGGAATGAGAAGATGAGAAAGGACAGAGCTGGTCAGAGCATTCCCCCTGTAATGGACTGGTCGCGGGTTCAAGTCCCGTTCTAGATGTTCTCTTTTTCCGATCTAAATCTTTAGAAAAAGTAAGCATACAAAATGCTTAAAAATTTAATTGACTTAATTAGGCGGAGTCATCAAAAAACGATGTTTAAAAATGACTGTAAAGTTATTCAATGTTTCCGTAATTCGCAAGAATTACAGTAGATGGCTCCAGCGTCGCCTTAAGACGTATATAATATATCGGAGAATTTCGAATATCTGGCACGTGTCTAGATAGCTCAGCTGGTCAGAGCATTCCCCCTGTAAGGGACTGGTCGCGGGTTCAAGTCCCGTTTTAGATGTTCTCTTTTTCCGATCTAAATCTTTAGAGACAGGAATGCTTAAACACGTAGAAGGGATGAACGTAAGAAAATTAATAAAACAGATTTGTGAGCCTAAAATTAGGTGGAGCATGACTCTCACTGGGTGGCCCGACCTAGGCGAACGTATGTTAATCAGATCGAGAACGTTTTAACAAAAAGTCAGCACAAAAGTGCCCACAACTGGTGAGCATGTGTAAAAATAATTATACAAGTAAAAGAAGCGAAAGTTGAATGCCAGGATCGTAGCAAGGAAAGACGCGTCACTGTATGTATGTAGATAATAGAACAAAACAAATCTATGTGTAACAAACATGGGAAAGGTAAACTTAATATGGCGATTTCTCGTGATATTCTTAATGATAAAGTGATTCAAAAGCATAGTTGAAATAGCAAATTTTTTTTAAATACAAAAATAGACCTATCTTCAAAAACCATGAAGGGACAAAAAGTGAAAAATAACTGAATTACTTAAAAAAACAAAAACGCTCATAGGACTTTCCAGTTTAAGTGGCAAACCAAAGATGTTGTAATTAGGACTATTAGGTAGAAATGTGGGGTAGGTCCACTCACGTCGCGTCGTCCTGCCGTGACAATACATGTAGGTTGACGTCTCCATGTATTTATATACCTATAGTGTATATTAAGCGAAGCGAGCCGAAGGCGAACGAAGCGTCTTTGGTTTCAAAGTTGCATTTCAAACAAATGATACTCCTCCGAGACCGTTTGACCGATCTCGACCAAATTTGCCACGGTGATCAAGTAGACATTACATGAGTGTCGTAAGGGGTCGGATGTCCAGATCGGTCTTACCATCGAGGAATAATCACCGAAAAACCTGATTTCTATTGAAATCAATGGAAAAAGTCGACCGGTCACGTTGACCTATTGTTGGATAGGCAAATCTCGCTACGCTGAAGTTTGGGTTGATTTTGAAGTTGGTAACCGTCCTAGTTTATATAGAACATAGTATCAATTTCTTCCACCGTCCCCGAAGCAAACGCGTGATATCTAATTTTTAATTAAGTGTATACCTTCTCCAGAATATACAAAATACTTTTCAGAAAACCACATCAAAAAATCGATTCAACCAAACGCAAGATAATCGCGCACAAACATACAGGTCAAACAGTGAACCTCCTTTTGAAGTCGGTCAAATATATTCGCACACGCCTCAGACAGATCTCTTTTGTTAAAATCAGATTATGGTTTATTAAATCTGTATCAGTTCAAAATTTTTGACCGCCTGTGGTTACGGAATGTACTTGTAATTTCCGTTGGCGTATTTTTGGAAATATTACATTAATTAAAGCTATTTGTGGAAGGTTTGATGATGTAGTACTTATTAAATGAATTAAAAATTTACCCGAATATCACACAACGGAATAATTAATTAAAAATAAAATAACATCTAATAAATCGCAATACAATCCGTTAAAAATAGTTTTATTTCAATGAATTGAAGAATTCCTATTCAGTTTCACTGAATAAACTAAAAAGGAACTTTTCAAATATAACTGATCACTCGCTGGTCATACATTTTTTAGGCAAGGTCTAGTATCACTAGACTAGAGACTAGACACAAACTGGCTTTAATTGAAAATCTTAACGTTTATAAGAGCCACTTTGTTGTAAATTAAGAAAAAAATGTTCTGTCATGTAATCACTGTTAGTCTATTGCATTTCTTTTTTTTTCCTCCCCAAGTGTCCGTTGCCGGGCACCCCGGGTAAGCCCTCGAAAGTATAACCCTAAGGTTACCGGCGGACTTTGGACACCACCGCGGCTTCGCCTGGTGGGGTCGGGTTTTATCCCGCTTCGGTGAGTTGGCAGGCGTGCGTAAGACACACACGACACGCCTCCGCCACGGCCTGCTTCTGTAAGGACGGCGAGTCGGCCCACTGCCGTCCTCAGGCCCCGATCATGGAGGTCGGTAGTCCAGGGCGTAGACGAGTCTGCGGCGTCCTCGCCGCAGACTGCGGAACTCAGGGGCAGGGTTCTCTCCCGCTCCCTCTCCACCGTCTCTTTCAGGCGCATTAACTGCTCGCATTAGCTGCTTGCTCCCGTCGGAGACCACGGCCGTCACCATGGTCTCCAACGAGAGAACGTCCATGCCCAGGACCGCACGGCTAAGAATAGGCTAATACTACTTTTAACCACGTGGTTAAAAGTAGTATTAGCCTATTCTTAGCCTATTCTAGGTGGTGGACATATATACGTATATATGTCTGCCTCTCAATCAAACTTTGGCATATAAATATTTATGGTCTTGCAACAATAAATGAAACACAATCATCTCATGAGTCTTCATTGTACCTTACTCCAGATCACACAATCATGAGGCACGCGGCTTAGTACATATAATTTAAAAAACGGGCCAAGTGCGCGTCGGACTCGCCCATGAGGGGTTCCGTAGCAGCAAGTAACATAATATAAAAGTCCTAGTGCTAAAGTGTAGTTCGTTCAAGCCACCCCTGGCGCGAATTATAATTATTATTTACTTAGGCACCTTTCTTTTTCTGTCGTGCGGAAATCCCTTCGGATGTCCCCCTGGCAATCCCCGCCGGCCAGCGGGGCTGGTTATGTCGGGCTTGAACCGACTAAAACCGCACGCCGTCTCGGGTCTACAGACGCCGGGTTACCCATAGAGCATATCCCTCGCACCCCGACTGACCCTAGGACTTCTCCGGTTTCGAGTTGGCCCCCTCGGGTTTGGGAACCACGGTGTCCCCGTCTTGCCCCGATTTGGCACCTATTACAGATTTATTATTAGAAAATAATGGTTCACGGTTTATGCATAAGGTTTATGTGTTTATGAAATAAAATGTATTATTTTAATTTTTATATTTGAGTTTATTGAATGAAAGGTAAATTGCGGTTTATGATTTATGACGTATTAAAAAAAACTTCTTACTAGATATCGTTTACGAATACGTCGTTACCAATTTTCGGTGAAAGTTTGCATGTATGTATGTACATCATATATTTTTTTAGTTTTATCATTCTCTTTTTTTGGAAGTTACGTGGGGGGGGGGGGGGACATTTTACCACTTTGGAAGTGTCTCTTGCGCAAACTATTCACTTTAGAAAAAAAATATATTAGAAACCTCAATATCATTTTTGAAGACCTATCCACAGAAACACCAAAGGTATGGGTTTAATGATGAATAAATTTTTGAGTTTCAGTTCTACATAGAACTGAAACCCAAAAATTACTGATCTTTTTTCTATTTTTGTGTGAAAATATTAATGCGGTTTACAGGCTACATCTACTTACCAAGTTTCAATAGCATAGGTCTTATAGTTTCGGAAAAAAGTGGCTGTGACATACGCACGGACGGACAGACAGACATGATGAATCTGTAAAGGTTCCGTTTTTTGCCATTTAGCTACGGAACCCTAAAAACGAATAGCTCATTATTTTTATTTTCGTAATTAATTGTTAATCATGTTGTAAATAAAATAGGAGCTCTAAAAGTAACTCCTTAATATTCAAAAAGCAATAAGGCCCCATTACACTTTACAACTGTGAACACGTTCGCTCGCGATATCAGAAACGAAACTTATTAACAGTTACAACACCATTCGGTCGCAATAAAAATAAAAAAACACACTCGTCCAACTGCTAAAGACTCCAATAAATACACATTGTTAACGTCCACTTCTGTTAATGTTGCCACCTACGTGCAATTAAGTATTTAAATGGAGATTTACCATAAGCGCTACGAGTGTTTTGATTTCTTTTACTTCCACGTACGGAGGTAACGACTCATTGGACATTCGCGTACGACTTACATTTCTAAGTTTATTTTTGTTTTTTTTTGGTAAACCAAGTATAACGCTCACGCAATCACCTCCACTCACCTCCTTACACTTAGATGAAGTCGCTATAGGTTAACTAGTTTCTGTTATGGGCTCCAGAATACGGATAAACATACTAATATACTTTTTCTTTGTAAATACATACATATTATATATGGAAACACCCAGACCAATGCAAATAGTCATATTCATGCATACAAATATTTGCATTGAGCGGGAATCGAACCCGTGCCCCCTTTTTTTTTTTTTTTTTTTTATCGTGCGGAAATCCCTTCGGATACCCCCCCGCGTGCCAGCGGGGGCGGTTATGTCGGGCTTGAACCGACTAAAACCGCACGCCGTCTCGGGTCTACAGACGCCGGGGTGTAAGGTTGCCCATAGAGCATATCCCTCGCACCCCGACTGACCCTGGGCCATCTCCGGTTTCGAGATGGCCCCCTCGGGTTTGGGAACCACGGTGTCCCCGTCTTGCCCCGGTTTGGGGGAGGGGCGCTAGTCGCCCCACCGTCCCGGCCTGCTTCTGCTGGGGTGACAGGTGGCCTCACCCGCCACCCCCAGGCCTGCGCTCATGGAGGACGGAGGTCGTTAAGCGACCTCCGGCGCCTGAGTTGCCTGCGACGCGCGGCGAGCAAGTTGCGGGCTCGGCGGACCGGGAGAGTTCTAAGTCTCTCCCGGGCGCGCTCAACCCGTGCCCCCTGTCGCAGCAGTCGAATGCACCACCACTACGCCACAGAGGCCGCCACATTTTTTTTTTTTTTTTTTTTTTTTACGTGCGGAAATCCCTTCGGATACCCCCCCGCTGGCCAGCGGGGGTGGTTATGTCGTGTCTCGACTAAAACCGCACGGTGTCCTCCCCAAGTGTCCGTTGCCGGGCACCCCGGGTAAGCCCTCGAAAGGATAACCCCAGGGTTGCCGGCGGACTTTGGCCGCCAACGCGGCCTCGCCTGGTGGGGTCGGGTTTTATCCCGCTTCGGTGAGTTGGCAGGCGTGTGTAGGGCACACACGACACGCCTCCGCCACGGCCTGCTTCTGTAAGGACGGCGAGTCGGCCAACTGCCGTCCTCAGGCCCCGATCATGGAGGTCGGTAGTCCCGGGCGTAGATGAGTCTGCGGCGTCCTCGCCGCAGACTGCGAAACTCGGGGGGCAGGGTTCTTTCCCGCTCCCTCTCCGCCGTCTCTTTCGCGAGCATTACCTGCTCGCAGAAAGAGGCGGGGTTGGAAAAAGAGGCCGCCACATAGACTAAGTTTTTGCAATTCGTAGACTTGGGTAGTTTTTGTCAAAATATAAGAAGAATTTGAAGTAAGTGCGATGACAGGCTGTCCAGTATACCCTCATTTATTTTTACTAGTTAGTAACTAGTGATGCGATGCAGTTAGCCGATCACAAAAATAATGGGCTGAGCGAACATTTATTTCTTTATTTCAAAATCTGAAAAATTCAATTTTAGCTCGCGCGAACTTTTTCCATTAGTTTCAATGGTAAATTTGTTTTTCGGTGATAATTCCTCAATGTTATGTCCGATTTTTAATTTTATGGTCTCAAAACATATTTACAACTACAAACTAGATTGTCGTTATGACCATGCCAAATTTGGTTGAAATCAGATTTGTGGTTGCAAAGGAGTATCCGAGTTTGTAAGCGGCTATCCCGCGTATATATGTAGCCGACATTACTACTATTCATACATTATAGTGTAATGACCAGGATTAGAACCCAGGACCTTCTCGATCGTGAAGCCGACTCCTTAACCACTAAGCTACTGCCGCAAGCACATCAGGGTGATATATCTAAACGTTTTCTATTTTCGTGCCTACAGCTAGTAAGCTGTTGAGATAATTTTTCTATCCGCTGCAGCTGGTTCGGGTCCCATGTTGGCTGAATGGTGATCTAGTGTCAAATTTACTATCTTAATAGGTATTTTTTCGGTTCTGAACAAATCCACAAACAGTAAATTGTAAAACGCGAGTAACCTAAAAGTCGGCATTGACCTGCCTCTCATATACAAATGTAGCGCACTAATAATAAAACTTGTTGTTTTCTTTCTCTTTCAAAAGTTCTTCGTATATCTTGTCTTCTGTTATATCTGTTATATCTTTGTCTTCAGACAAAAAACTACCCAAAAGTACGAATTCTAAGACTAAGTACGCGCATTTAAATGTAATTATTAATTAATTTTCCATTTCATTCAATTGTAGCTACTATCAAAGAGATTAATTAGCTCTCATCTCTCTTCAATCCATCCACACGGTGATTGTGTGGACACTGAGGAGTGTTTTGAAGATGGTTCATGTCCGATGTTCCATTGAGGAATAATCGCCGAAAAACGCGGAAATCCCTTCGGATACCCCCCCCCTCCGCCGGCCAGCGGGGTTGGTTATGTCGTGTATCGACTAAAACCGCATTAACCCCAGGGTTACCACGGGCCTTGGCCAGCGCGGCCTCGCCTGGTGGGGTCGGGTTTTATTCCGCGTCGGTGAGTTGGCAGGCGTGTGTATGACACAGACGACACGCCTCCGCTACGGCCTGCTTCTGTAAGGACGGCGAGTCGGCCAACTGCCGTCCTCAGGCCCCGATCAGTCCTGGGCGTACACGAGTCTACGGCGTCCTCGCCGCAGACTGCGGAACTCGGGGGGAGTGTCCTGAAATGGAAGTGTCCTGCGCGCTCAGCTCAATTTACTTCAGTCGCACCGTGCACTAAATTCCTAGTTAAATCTTTACTGACCAAAGTTTAAATAATTACATATTAAGCAAGCAGACAGTATACGACAGTCCAGTTAATTTACACCGACAGAATGCTACCAAATAGGTGGATAAATTTAAGCTAAATATTAAAATAATGTTAGGAATACGATATTCACAAATGGTTTGTTAAGTTATTTCTAGATTTAACTTAACAATACCGACTTCAATTAACTGAGTTGATAACATCAACTGAATACCTAGTATTATTGGTACTAACACTAGACAAAGTCGATCCTCGTGGTTCAGAATTCGATACTAGGTCTGCAATTCATTCTGCTATTGTAAAAATTGAGTGAAGCAATTTCACCAGGACTTTTTCTAACGGTGATAATTCCTCAATGGCTGATCCGATTTTCGTTTTTCTTTTTTTTTTGTATTCTGTATATGAATAAATGACTTAGTTTAATACCAATCGCGAATGAGGCTTTTCTGTTCATTGAGAAATCAGATTTTAGAAATTTTGTTCGGTGATTATTCCTCCGTGGGACACATGATTTTTTAATTAAATAGCCTATGTACTTCCGATTAGTAATATCTTTGCTTGTGTGAAATTTCATTAGAATCGGTTCAGCCGTTTGGGAGGAGAAGATGGTCTAACGAAATACATGAGTCGTCTAAAAGAGACCAAAGCTCTGACGAGCTGCGCTCAGTTAAAAGTTGATAAACTGCAATATATTTATTGTTATACGGATTCTATAATTTCACTGAATACGTCTTCTCCTTTACTTTATAGTATAATGCAGTATTGAGCACAACCGGCTCTTTACGTCGGCCTCGGCGTATATTTGTTCTTCACAGTTTTCACGAGATTTTGCTGATTTTAATATGCATCAGCGCATTTATTACCACTTTATTACGACGTTTGCACGACGCTCTTTTATTTTTATTTCAATTGGTTTCGAGTTATTGCGCTATCGGTAAGGAAAGATGCTATAGATACCAAAGTATAAATTACACATCGTTTAGGTTTTGCTATTAAAGTATTGAAACTGTGGGTTAGGGCTGATGAATTTGTACAGTAAATAAATTTATTACTAGTAGTGGAGTGCTTGGGGGCTTTGACCTCGGACTTCTGTTAAATCAAATGGATATATACGATTGAGGTGGGATCTTGTCCTTTATGCTCTAAATTGCGAAGTTTACTAAATTCTTTTTTATGCATATGTAGAACTTTAAATGTCTTCAACGCCTTTGGTATCGCTCGCGCGTAACCATTTGCAGAAGGGCTAGGGAAGTAAAAAATAAATATGAGTGTCAATGGTATGATATTCCTCACATCGAGAGAAATTTTTCACTCACGCTTGGTAGGTATGACTACTTAGCCTGGCCGAAGGCCTAAGCGCAAAGCCATGGCCTAATGTGTGACGTTGGGAGCAATGATTTCCATATTACTAAACTAACTGTCCGGAACCAAAAATTGGCGCGATTAAGGATTGATAGTTTCGTATAGGTCTAGCTTGACTACATTAAATATTGCTGGATTCCAGTGCTGCATACAGGATCAAGCTCTGGAATCGAACTCGGCAGAATCTAAATCTTTTTAACATTAACAAAGCCAAATAAACTACAGGTAAATAATAAATACTTCATGAAATGAGTTAATCCGAAAGCACGGCCGTTTTAGTAAGCTCATTAAGAGTTTAATTAATTCAAAAATACAATTCAAGATTATATTAAACGATCGCATTAACTCCACGTTTTATGTGTACGGAATGTTGAAATAAATTATTGCGATTCGTTAAACATATAGTTTGTCGTTAACAAGTCATTTGTATTTATTGCGCTATAAAGATTAAGTGTGAATGTTTTACCTTGTTTTTAAGTCAATTAAGATGAGAAAATCAAGTTAGTTGGGTATCAATTTTGATATAAAAAGGAAAGGATCAACTTGTGAAATTTGATTTGTGGGGTATTCGGTATAAGTGTAACCCGTTGTAGGTTTCCTAAGCACGAATGTTTTGAAGTAATGTATCATTATCTCTCTTAATATCTACTATCTGCATTTAGTTTGTTGATATAATAAATATTATAGAACATTCTACAAAGCGCTATCTAGACCTAAAGTAAGCATAGCTTAACTAGCTTGTGTTACGGGTTCTAGAATGCGGATAAACATACATAAATACATTTTTTTTGTAAATACGTACATATTACCTATTATTATAAACATTTAGACCAACGCAAATAGACATAGTCATGCATAGAAATATTTGTACTAAGCGTGAATCGAGCCAGGTACCTCCGACGTTTGCGGCAATGGTGCGGAGCGCGAGCTCGTGGGCCGCCGCTGCCTCCTTCTGCGATCCTGCAATACTCGAGAAGGAGATGGCGGAGCGCGCTCGAGAGAGATTTAGAACGTTCCTGGCCCGCCGACTCAGACTCCGGAGTTCTCTTAACGACCTCCGTCCACCATGAGCGCAGGCCTAGGGGTGGCAGGTGAGGCCACCTGTGACGCTAGCAGTAGCAGGCCGGGACGGCGGGGAGACTAGCCCCGCCGTCCCAGCGGATAATATAATTCTTTTCAAAATTAAATTATAAAATAAAATCTTAATAAATATAAAAGTGTACATCAAAGCTTTCAAACTTCAACTTTGAGAAATCACACAACACAAAGAAATGCAGATACACTCATTACTGGGGTGCTTGGTTGGGGACCTCCACGCGGTGCACCCTGGGCAACGTAGACGGCAGCGCCTCTCTCCTAGGGTGGGAGAGACGCTGCCGACACGGCCCTGTTGCGGGCTGTTCGGAAGCTTTCCACGTGTCCCTCTGATGAGCAGATGGCACAGTGGAGAGCAAGTAAGGGGGCCATCTCGAAACCGGAGATGGCCCAGGGTCAGTCGGGGTGCGAATGATATGCTCTATGGGTAACCTTACAACACCGCCGGTCTTAAGACCCGAGACGGCGTGCGGTTTTAGTAGGTGCAAGCCCGACTAAACCACCCCCGCTGGCCGGCGGGGGGGTATACGAAGGGATTTCCGCACGAAAAAAAAAAAAAGATACACTCATTACTGTATGAATAATACCACCCAAATGCGGAGAAACGCAATACATGCACACACGCTCAGAAATTGATCATAATTGAAATAAATTATAAATCAAAAACAGAACGCAAGAAATACATTTAAAAAACAGACGATAATCTATACTAGCGGCACGCTATGATGGCCGTTTTGACAACTTAAAATAGTGATGTAAAATGTCAATTTAAAATAGAAAAAAAAATCAAATCAAATGTGATCACATCTATAGGCTTTGGATATTTAAATTTATTTTTTAAATTTCGAATTTCGAACAACCTGAAATCCCAAGTGTGTGTGTCGTAAATTAGTACACTGCACCTCACTATTGACAATAAAGAACAGAAATTTACTCCTTCAAACTTAGTATTTATTTTTACGAAACTTCATGAGCGGACAAACGTCAAAAGCGTGCCGCTAGTTTAGTCTTAATTGTACTAACTATGCCATTGAAATGTAAATTGAAAGAATACGCACACACACACTCAAGAATCGTTTTAATGAACTTAACCGTAACACGAACTAGATAAAACCAAAACAATTTCAACCGTAAAATCACATAAAATCCAATTAAACCCTAAATGTCATCATTTGTCATAATAATATTTTAATAACTATGCTTCAATTACTAAAAGAATTAAAAAATAGACAATAAAAAATCTGTTACATTATAAAAGATGTTATAATACAGCTAACATGTAATCATAGCTGAATTTATGTGATTCGAAGATATTATTACTGTCATAAATAAAACCGGAAAGCGATCAAATTATAAGATAGAAAATAAAGGGAGTTACACTGAGCCTTAGATCTGCCTGTGTAATTAAAATATGAATTGATAATTTTATGTTGATGTTTTAATTTTAATATTGAAGCGCATATAAGATTATTCTCGAAGATTATTCACCTTCATTTGTTGAACGAGGTTTTATACAGGTTTAAAACTTTCATTTGCTTTTTCTATGCTCTTTTAACGAGGTGAGTTGATACGAACTAATATTATAATGAGTACAAGTGAGTTTGTTACAAAATCACGCAAAAACGGCTAGATGGATTTGGTTAAAATTTCACATAGACACGTAGAGAAAAGTGACTTCTTATAGTTTTAATCGTAATGCAACCTCAAAAATGAATATAATGTAAGAATGAAGGATTTATTAAAGACTAGCTTTTACCTGCGACTTCGCCCGCGCGGAATTCTGTTCCCGTTCACGCTTCCCATGAGAACCTATACCAGGTTAAGTCGATAAAAAGTAGCCTATTTGTTATTCCAGACTTTCACGTTTATAATATTATAAGTAAAGGACAAACAGACACAAAATCTATATTACAAGACATAAAGGGTAGGGTAGTAATAGTTTGGTCACTGAATACAGACCCATTTAATTCTAAAAGAAATAGAAACAAACGAAATCTCATTTTAAACGATTTGGTATTTTAATTATTTATAACTTGCACTCCATAATAGAGTCGTGAATTCCAAATGGCCATAAAAACGCGAGTAAATTTATTTAAAAATGCGCCATAAATATTATTTTATTGCATACGGCATCATGTTTTCAATCACATATGATGAACGCGTTCCGAAAAGGAACTTTAAGACCATACATGGACGCATTGAGTTGTCAATCAAAATACCTAATTGCAGTCATCTGGCTTTGAAGTTATTACTACTTGCCAAAACAATACGTCAATATTACTCACATATTTCTGACTAAGAAGGATTTGTGTGTAATTTGATACAATGAATATTTTTCTTCTGGACAGTGAATGTATTTAAGATGGTTTAAGTGATAATAATCTTATTTAAACATTAGCAAATATGTTATCTTATTTCCTTCGGTAGAGGTTTTTGTTTTGGTCTTTTTACTATGCTATGCTAAGATAGTTTTAGTTATGTGTTTGACCTGTATGTATGTATGTTCATTCCTACGGTCTCTGTGGCGTAGCGGTAGTGCATTCGACTGCTACAACAGGGGGCGCGGGCTTACCCGGGGTGCCCGGCAACGGACACTTGGGGAGGACACCGTGCGGTTTTAGTCGATACACGACATAACCACCCCCGCTGGCCGGCGGGGGGGTATCCGAAGGGATTTTCGGACGTAAAAAAAAAAGAAGGGGGCACGGGTTCGATTCCCGCTCAGTGCAAATATTTGTATGAATGAATACCTATGTATATTTGCATTGGTCTGGGTGTTTCTATGTATAATATGAATGCTTTTACAAAAAAATCCGCATTCTGGAACCCATAACACAAGCTAGTTAAACTGTGCTTACTTTGGGTCTAGAAAGCGCTGTGTAGAATGTCGTAGAATATTTATTTATTTATTTATGCTTCCTTGCAACTGCTAATGGCTGTGATACATGTTGTTAAATTCGTCTGCATTGCATAGGTATCACTGTGTATATCAAAATGGTATATTTTTGGAGCCAAAGGTATGTACACAACTGGACAAGGATAAGTACCTGGCTTTCGTACTTCACGCGACTGGTGACATCAATTACGAAGTCAAAAGACGTAATTGTAAGGTTATGGGGGCAATAAATGTCTAGCCATGTCGCTTCGCTCGGGCTACGGCGGGGGATCCTGCAAGAAATACGGGCTTGATGTCGTAAAAGATGACAAGCATGTCAATGATCTCACTGCCAAGAAGACCATGCGAAGTGGAGTTGTAAAATCCAGGAAACAGACCACAGGCAACCATGTATAAGCCATGGATGGAAGCGGAAGCAATGTTAAGATGAAGATGATGATTAAAAGTGAAGTTATGCAACGGTTATACTGGATTCCATTTATCGTAGCCAATAATACCTAAACCCCTCATTGAAATAAGACTATTTGAAACGAATTGTATTGCGATATATTTAATGTTATTTAATGACGGCCTCTGTGGCGTAGCGGTAGTGCATTCGACTGCTACAACAGGGGGCGCGGGTTCGATTCCCGCTCAGTGCAAATATTTGTATGCATGAATATGTATATTTGAATTGGTCTGGGTGTTTCTATGTATAATATGTATGTATTTACAAAAAAAAGTATATAAGTATGTTTATCCGCATTCTGGAAACCATAACACAAGCTAGTTAAACTATGCTTACTTTGGGTCTAGAAAGCGCTGTGTAGAATGTCGTAGAATATTTATTTATGTATTAATTATTTATTCATTTACATTGAACCCGACGTTTCGGTTGCTTTTCAGCAGCCATGGTCACGGGGAGACCATGACCATGACTATGTGTGACGGCATTCGCGTAAACTTCGAACAGTATCATGTAAACCCCTCATTTTCGGAAACTAATCTAAAATTACATGTTGCTAAATTATATTGCGAGAAGTTTACGCGAATAACACACATTGAAATAATAAAATAACATGAAGCAAGTTGAATTCCTGAGACGAGCTCAGCCGAATACAAGGGATTTTCGATTTAGCGTTTTTTTTTTTGCGATTTTTTGCGATTTTTTCTTTATCTTGCAATGGTTCACCCCAGCACGAATCTATTACCGAAAACAGCAACTCAATAGCTCATCTCCTTCATACCCAAAATCGTGACAGAAAATTGGCAACGACAACGTCGACGACGACAACTCGATAGCAATAGGGCTTTTCTAAAGAAAATCCCTAAAAATCGCCATTGAAACCGTTTAAAATATTTTTATTTTAGTACCTTTGTATGTAGAACTACATACGTAGCTTTCAGTGTCGGCCGCCATGTCAGGCTCGATTTGGCTGTCAAAACTTGAATAGTGTATGCTGTTTCCATTTTGGTCGCAATTTAATGAACTTCGCAAATTCAGATCGGAATATGTGGCAGTGAAGTACCGTAGCAATATAGAAACATACATAACATACACAATTTTCTTTTAGTGTATTCTGAATAGCCCCTCTAGTTTAGAACAAATTATATGTATGGAATCATAATTGGTAATGATTTGGAAATAAATGCATTACATGTTATTTTTACATTTATTTTGTTTATAAGTTTCGAAATAGTATATAAGGTGTCACAAAATTAGGTCTCTGAATTTGGTGAAGAGACTTAAAATGGACAAAATATGTATTTGAAAAAAAAAATATCGGGTAAAATTAAAAAAAAAATATATAAAAAAAAATATCTAAAAATGAAAAAAACGGCACTACCAGCGACCAGCGTCACGTGACGCGACGAGCCCGTGACGCACGTGGTAGGCGTGCAGTAATTGTCCTCGCAGTATTCTCCAAGCGGATGTGTGGGAAATACCTAAATCGCGACCAGCGTCACGTGTGCTCGTCGCGTCACGTGACGCTGGTCGCTGGTGGTGTTTTTTTTTTCATTTTTAAATTACTTATTATTATTATTTTTTTACTCGATATTTTTTTTTGTTTCAAATACATATTTTGTCGATACCAAGTCATCTCACCAAATTCAGAGACCTAATTTTGTGACACCTTATATATCATTTAATAAAGTGAAAAGAATAATAAGTCACGTAAGCTTTATTATACAATATTTTGGCACACCAACATTGGGATGCTGAAAACCTGCACATGGTGCCTTGGTAATGGAGGTAAAATACCTTACTTATTTTCCTTCCTCATTCGTACCCATAAACCTGTCCGGCAACGGATAGAAACGGCGCGGTGGCTCTATGGCGCTGTAAGAAACAAAGCCTTCTTAGAAAACCGCTTTTGTTGGGCCTAGCGGTTTCACCGTTTGACAAAACTTATAAAGAACTAGCTGTGGCCGCGACTTCGTCCGCGTGGATTTCGATTTTAGTGGTATTTTCGCGCGGAACCTCAATTAATTTTCTAAAATTAAAGTACCTTATTGTTATGCCTTGTAACATTACCTATCTGCCAGTGAAAGTCCCGTCAAAATCGGTCCAGCCATTTCAGAGATTAGCCGGAACAAACAGACAGACAGACAGACAAAAATGTTATTTTTGTGTATGTACCGTATATATATTCAAATACATGTAGTAAAAAATGGTAATTTCAATAGAGACAAACAGACACTCCAATTTTATTTATATTTATAGATATGTTTAATTTCTGGCCAGTAACAGTTGGAAATAGGATATTTCAGGTCTTTGAACAAATCTTTTTGTAACAAATCATACAGATATATACCTATGAGGGCAACATAGTGGGTAGGTCTCTGCGGTTTGATGTCCGACACAACGTGTGATTATAGCTGGTTTAAGTCTCTGCATTCTATAAGACCTCATTCTATAAGATATTCAATAGAACAAAAAGACTTTCGCAGAAAAATCTTTTACTTTTTCAATCTTTAAACTTTTTCAAAATTGGTGTTATCATCATCATATCAGCCGTAGGAAGTCCACTGCTGAACATAGGCCTGTCCCATCGACTTCCATTTCGACCGGTCTGTAGCCGCCTGCATCCACCGAGCTCCTACGCTCTTTGATAGGTCGTCTGTCCACCTTGCGGGAGGCCTTCCTACACTGCTCTTGTCGTCACGTGGTCTCCACTCAAGGACCTTTCTGCCCCCTTTCTTTCTTCAGCCGTAGGAAGTCTACTGCTGAACATAGGCCTCCCCCATTGACTTCCATTTTGACCGGTCTGTAGTGACCTGCAACCACCGAGTCCCTACGCTCTTTACCAGGTCTTGGTGATATTACCTATTGGTAGTGTTGATTACAAATAAATTCAAGTATGCCCACCGGTTCAGAGACATCAGTAGGGATATATGAAATAGCCCGTAATAACAGCTTTATCGCTTTATAATGACAGTCATTAAAATTAATTAACAATTGACATTTTCAATTTCTATAAATGTGGTTGTAAGTAATTGTTGGTCATTAGTAACATGCTATTCCACTACAGGGAATTGGTTTATACTGAAATAGTTTTTTTTCTTTTAATAAATATTCTACGACATTCTACACAGTGCTTTCTAGACCCAAAGTAAGCATAGTTTAACTAGCTTGTGTTATGGGTTCCAGAATGCGGATGAACATACTTATATACTTTTTTTTTTGTAAATACATACATATTATACATAGAAACACCCAGACCAATACAAATAGACATATTCATGCATACAAATATTTGCACTGAGCGGGAAGCTACGCCACTGAGGCCGTCGAAGTTACCCCTTGAAAACTGAACGTAACTGTGAATTATAGGGTGTTTTCATGTATATATTTCATCATTGATGGATAGATAGATAGATATATACTCTTTATTGTACACCAACCAAAGGATACAAATGTCTAAGATACTTAAAAAAACTTGTACAATGGGCGGTCTTATCGCAATTTGCGATCTCTTCCAGACAACCTTTAGATGGACTAGATTGATAGAATTGGGTGGTTATAGTGGTGTACCTATTTTAATTATAATAATATGGAGACACATGAATACATAGGTATATATTATATTTGGAGTGCATCTAGTGTGTGAGTGATCTGTATGTATTAAATTTATAGGAAAAGTTAGCTTACCTACAAAATTCCATTAAATGTACGTATGGACTTAGACCATCAAGAAAAAATACATATTTGTATGTTTATTCGTGTTCGACACTATAGTAATTAACATCCTCAAATCCGTCATATTTTTTAAATGATTTATTTATCCGTTTGCCGCCAAACAAATCAAACAGATAACTAGGTCTGCAAGGCGAATCGCTGCTTGCTATGTTTTTTTTTTTTTTACGTGCGGAAATCCCTTCGGATACCCCCCCGCCGGCCAGCGGGGGTGGTTATGTCTGCTTGCTATGTTGAGCTGAGTGAGACATCTTGAATTAGATTTTGAAAATTTTGAACAGTGATCATTCCTCCGTGGCAAGTCCGATTTTGAAAATTCTTTTTGAAATTGACAACTCTGGACATGCTTTCTGAGCGTGTAAAGTTTGGTCACAGTGTCTCGGGCGGTTATTATGTAATTCCATCTGGAATTTTTTTAACGGTGATCATTCCTCTTTGGTAGCGTTAATTTTTTCAAAATATATCCATAAACCTTCCTCTGATTGACCTCTTTAATCATGCCAAATTTGGTTCTGATTGGATTAGTAGTTTAGGAGGAGACCTGTGACAAAGAAAATCCTGAAGTCTGGTATGAGGAGCTTTCACTCGACTTCGTCTCACTCAGCTCAAATAAAAAGTAAAGAGTATACAGTAAAGAGTTAAGAAAAATAATATAAGTAATAGCAGAGATGACACTAAATGTAAAGTAAATTAGACGTTATTACCAGCACAATACAAGAACGTGTAAAAGACACTGAAGAATAAATACATAACTAAAAACCTTGCCCCAAATATGAAAAGAAAAGTTAAGTATAAGAAAGCAACTACAAAAAATTATGATAGTAGTATATATACAAAGTAGAAGCATTCTAATTGTTAATGAAAGGAACTGTTCAGTAAGAACTCCGAACTGTAAATATCGGAGAATTTAGTATTAAAAAAAAGCGGCTAAGTGCGAGTCGGACTCGCCCATCAAGGGTTCCGTAGCAGCAAGTAACATAATAATGTTTTTTTTTTAGTTTTTGTATTTGAGTTGATTGAATGAAAGGTAAATTGCGGTTTACGAATTATGACGTATTAAAAAAAAACTACTTACTAGATCTCGTTCAAACCAAATTTCGGTGGAAGTTTACATTTGTGGGGGGGGGGGGACATTTTACCACTTTGGAAGTGTCTCTCGCGCAAAGTATTCAGTTTAGAAATAAATGAAATTAGAAACCTTAATATCATTTTTAAAGACCTATCCATAGATACCACACACGTATGGGTTTGATTAAAAAAAAAATTTAGAGTTTCAGTTCTAAGTATGGACCTGACCTGACCCCCAAAATTTATTGTTTTTTTTTTCTATTTTTGTGTGAAAATCTTAATGCGGTTCACAGAACACAATACTTCTACTTACCAAGTTTCAACAGCATAGTTCTTATAGTTTCGGAAAAAAGTGGCTGTGACATACGGACGGACAGACAGACATGACGAATCTATAAGGGTTCCGTTTTTTGCCAATTGTAAACGGAACCCTAAAAAGGCCAGTTGGCAGTCACTCCCGCAAAGGCCAAGAGAAATCAAATCAAGAGAACAGTCGTACGCTGTGATGATGATGATTCATCCTTTGTAAAAAAAAGCAAACCTAGCAATCAAGCATTTTTTCCAGATTTAGTGCTGATACTAAAGAATTCATGTACCGGAAATCGGACCTTCACCACCTAACTAGTAAATTATTACATATTCATATTATTTGGCTCGGTGCAGTAATGTGTGGGTTGTCCTACGATCAGATAAAACCAGATCATCTGACTGATAATGGTAGTCCAGCTCATTAATTATGAAACACAGCTCATTCATCAAACTTTTGACATCTACCGTAACGAATGAACGTCAAATTGGCAATTTAATCCGAATGCAACCGAACTTAACCGAACTCACCCGATCGGCTTGATTTATAGTCATAACCGATAAATATTCATTAAGTAATATACTCATATTATTTCGTTTAACTTGGTTGACAGTTTAATTGCTTTCGATTTTTGTTTTATTGTCTTCATTTCTTTATTATTATGCCTCCCAGGCATGGCACAAAGATGTAATGTTTAATACTAGGTGAAAATAACATTCCGCTATCTCTTTTACACTCGATGGTATAAGACAAAGAGAGGGAGTTTATTCTGGTCTGTGATAACTAACCCGAGTTTGATAAACTCGGGTTAGTTATCAACAGAATCGCCTATTATATACGTTTTATTTTAAAGGTTGCTACATCTAAGCGGTGCTGTACAATTCATGGCATCTATCGCATTGCTACTGCAGCCATTGTGGAGATAAACTACCGCACAGTGGGTATAACGGCAGCTCGCCCATTCACGTGCGATTAGGTCGTCCGTATTGCGTACTGTTTCATGGAATCGTATTTATTTTTTGCATGAAATTCATAGAATATTATTTGCACGAAACAGGCAAGCATGCACACGCATAAAGCAGGGAATACATTAACGGAAAAAGAGAGCAACAGTCCTTTGATAAGTTCAGAAGAAGCTGGTGTTGCACAAGCCCATAGGCCACGGTAACCGCTTCCCATCAAGTGGGCCGTGGGCTAGTCTGCCACCAAAGTGGTATAAAAAAGCACGAATCGTAGAAGGTGAAAAGCAGACATATGAATCGAAAAGAAGAGAATTATTAGAATTTTCTTTTGTCCTTAGCATGTAGGATTATCTACGATGACCCATTTTTAAAGAATGCAGCAGATTTTCACGGCACGTATATACTCGTAGCTGCAATGCGCTGAGTGGCGCGGTACGTGAAAATCTTCTCTTGCAGGCAATTATGCTGTAACATGTAGCAACAAACGCTGCAGAGACTTGGTGTGATATGCAGAAATTTGTTTCAATCATATTTTGACGCTCCTTACTGCACTGCAAAATGACAAATATTGCATAGTGACAATCATAATCTATATTTTTGTTGTTACAAAAATCTAGCGCTATGCTCGTAGTAGGATTTAGTATCCGTTAGTGTAGTACATAATATCAATAAACGGTAGTGGTTAAGGGGTCGGTCGAGAGACCCTGGGTTCGAATCCTAGCCATTACACCACAAACGTGAAGCCAGTCCTAATATAAGCAATTTAACTTAGCTGGAGGAGTTAATAATACCGGTAATTGATAACCTTTAATAAAATACCATTCATATTTTTTCATTCAGTCAGTCCAGGAACACGAACCCACTGGTATACACTTGCAGATATTGTAGAATATCCAACCGTTCATATCCAAACGTTTGGAACTCAAGTTTCATATGGACCACGGCCAAACAGCCCGGAAGCAGTATATTCTACATGGGCGTTGTATGTATGGCATGAAAGCCTAAAGAATTATACTTGCAGTGATTATCTATCAAAATCTTAACACTTTTATTGGATACACTATAGGTCAGATAAAAGCTTGAACCAAACAGTTCTTGTAGGAGGATCAGAATAAATAAGAAAGCTCCATTATAGGTTTGGCTAAAACTGGTATTAACCCTTAGCGCACGTAGGTGGGTATGTGTTTTTTATATTCAATTAGTTTCCTATATTGTTGTACTGTTAAAATAAATGAAAAACGAAAAAAATATTCAATAATAACTGCAGTGAAAGAAATCAAATGAGAATTAAATAAATGCTAAAGAAGAATTTAAATGATATAACTGAGTACATTGTGCGGGTTGAAGACATGGGTTAGTTGAAAATTCGTGAATGTTTAAGGGTTGCAATTTGGTTGAAGTTTTTATTTTGTTTTTGTTTTTTTTTTATAGTTTGATTTCTAAACTTATAAGAATTGATACCAAGAAGTTGAAATTTTAAGTTTCTAATACTGCAAATCTAATTTCATTAGCTTAGTAATATTTTTCTTCTGAAATACTTAATTAATCAATATTTCATGATTATCACTAGATTTTAGTCCAGTTTATGTTATTTGAGTCACTTAAATGAAGTTATAGAGTATTCACAACATATTTTTTTATTTTTTTATTTAATGAAAACAGCAAATTCCGAATTTCAGATAATAATCTATGAGCGGTCTCCAGGACCGCACGTAGGTGGTTAAAGGACTAAAATAGGTATGTAGTGGGTGGTTACGAGTTAAATGCTTTCTACAGGTTAGTACAGTAAGTAATATATCATTAATAATAATAATGCTCTAATAGTCGGCGGTTACTCTGCCATTCACCCTAATCCTAATGCATACAGCAGGAATACTCCGATCACCTGAGCTACCTTGACAAGTCCTAGATATTCGAAATCTCTTCCAAATCTCCTCAGCTAACAATATAAATTTAGATCGGAAAAAGAGAACATCTAGGACGGTACTTGAACCCGCGACCAGTCCCTTACAGGGGGAACGCTCTGACGAGCTGAGCCACCTAGACACGTCCCAGATATTCGAAATTCTCCGATATCAAAGTTCAAGTCCCATCCTAGATATTCTCTTTTTCCGATCTAAATCTGTAGGAAAAATAAGCATACAAATTGCTTAAAAATTTTAATTGAATCAGCTAGCTAATAATATCTTTGTAAAAAATGTTTCGAATGCTCGTTTTCCACCTTATTAGAAGTAAAGATACTAATCAAACGTTTTAAACCCTATATTTCAAACAATCAACTATTATCTCCTAACATGGTTTTAAACCCCGTTTTAGATCTCGTAACATCCTCGCATATTGATAATGATCGCAATTTAGAAATTGCTCTTAAGATTAGTTATGAGATCGTTGTTTTGATAAAAACAAGAATCGGTTAAATGACTTTACAGAAGAACTAGTTTAGGTTCGAGTTATTATCTATCATCTAGTGAGTCTAATGAAAATATTAAGATGTCTAGCTATATTGCTTTTCTGTATTACTTATTTTTAGGGTTCCGTACATCAAACGGGAACGAATGAACTCTTCTAGGATTGCTTTGTGGTATGTATTCAAGTCTCGAGTGAATAGGTTCCTTCTAGGCAAACGTGATCTATCGTAGACCACATTGTCACTTACGACCAGGTGAGATAGAGGTCAAACGTGAGCCTATCATTCATAAAAAAAAAATGTGTGTTGAAACTTGCAAGGGAATTAAAATCATCATCTGGTATGTTTGTTGAAACTTGCAAAGGAATTAAAATCATCCTCATAATTTTAGCGTTGTTCCCGACTGCATTCGGGATTTTCAACTCGAAGTCCGAAGTCTGCTTAGTCCTACTCCACTTTTTTGTTCAGCCGTTACGGCTTTTATGGGAGCGTCTAACCACGTGAAGCTAATTATGTATGCCGTCCGACCTCGCCCCGAGAGAAAGCCTGCACCAGAGCCTCATCTGCCTATCAGCAGCTGCACCAGCTAGCTGGTGAACTTGCCTTGTGCCCCAACCAGCTCCCAACAGAATGTATTACATAAATAATATTTAGGTAGAAACGAGTCCTAGAGTGGAAATCACGAATCGGTAAACGGAAGGTAGGACGTCCCCCAGCAAGATAGACGGACAAGCTGAAAAAGATAGCTGGGATAGACTGGATGCGCAAGGCGGAGGATCGGGTGCTATGGCGTACAATGGGAGAGGCCTATGTCCAGCAGTGGACTGCAGTATGCCAATTGATTGATTGATTGTTTCACACTAATATACATTTAACATTTTTTGCAGTTATACCTTTCTCCCTCCAGAGTAGACACAAACAATAATAGACCTCGTTACCTTACATGCTTCGTGAGCAGCATTTAACTTATGTCACAGATTCACTGGTTCTAGGTGTAAGCCAAATTAGCATTTACACGGTCGATTTTCACTGCGCGTTAAAAATCGTGCGGCTTATAGTCACTTAGACGGGTGGCTAAAGCCGCACGATATTTACCGTGCGGTAAAAATCGACCGTCTAAGTGGCAATTCGGCTAGGTCGCAAGTGGCTGAAGCCACATGCCCAAAAGTTGGTCAGCATACAACTTTGGCCGCGTGGCGATCACCATTGTAGCATTTATAATGATCATCTTCATTCCTGAGATTTCACCTTTAGCTTACCAGGCGATATTCATAAATGCAAATACTCTTTGAATAAGTTATACAATAAAATAAAATTCTTTTTAACGTTAAAATAAAAAAGTTAAAACAAATAAAAGTCGTTTTAACGTTAAAATAACAGCTTTCATTAAATTTGTATGAGTGTATTTATGATACTTAGAATAAAAAAGCAAATTTTATATTTTGGTCTGTCTGTCTGTTTATTCCTGGTAATCTCCGAAATGGCTTGGCTGATTTTCACTGCAGATAGCTAGAGGTAAAAGGTGTAACTTAGACTACTTTTATTTTGGAAAAGTATAATGTTCCGCGGAAAAAAGTTAAACCTAGATCTTAGTCCACACAGACGAAGTCGCGGGCTAGCCAAGGCAATGAAAATAATTGTACACTACATTTCTGGCACACCTACCATATGTTGATTTCGTAAGACATCATTAAAGCTTACTTTCTATGGTGTTTTAACAATAGGAACCAAAAATGGATTGATGAACAGACTTTATGATGAATGACAGAAAATACTGCTTTATATAACTACATTCACCTATGCTTTCTATAAGATTTTGATTATATTCTTATGATTTATATTGTAGTTAACGGGATATTTACCATTTGTTGTTTTGAGCGTCCAATATTTCGGCACTGTTGTATGACACCACGTGAAATATTGAACACTCAAAACGACACTATTGATGAATATCCCGTTAACTCTAATAGTAATGTTATTGAGCATGGTAGTTTAAATACCTATATTCTGATGAATTTTATCATCAGATTGTCACCCAATTAATTGTATTACCCCTGATATCTTTCTCAATATAAACATGCGGAATGAACATAAACAATTGAACTGTTTTATTGTTTTACATTCTAATTGAAAACATTTCATTTTCCATAGTAAGGTACAACAATAAATCCATTTCGAGATATTAGGTTCAAAAAGAACATATATTATTTTCAGATTTTTCTGTTCACTATCCTCGTAATACCTTTTTTTTTTTTTTTTTTTTTTTATCGTGCGGAAATCCCTTCGGATACCCCCCCGCCGGCCAGCGGGGGTGGTTATGTCGGGCTTGCACCGACTAAAACCGCACGCCGTCTCGGGTCTTCAGACGCCGGGGTGTAAGGTTACCCATAGAGCATATCCCTCGCACCCCGGCTGACCCTGGGCCATCTCACCACTAACAGCATCGCTCATCCTGTCTCCTCTGAAAGCAGAGGAGTACGGAGAGCGATGTGTTCCCGCCACGTTGGGTATTGGCCGACGATCAATGCCAACCCTATGAAGGGGTGAAGGGAAGCCATTGACCGCCGCCCAGGGTGTACCGGCCGCTCCGATTCCGTTCCCCCCGGACTGCAGCGGGATCGGAATCGGAGCGACACTCGAGGAGGTTACCCAACACACACCCCATCCTCGTAATACCTACATGCAAAAAAACGAAAATACCAACATTTTGATGAAAGATAGGATTTTAAATCACTGTACCCTTTGCATTTATTTAAAAAAAAATGAAATCGCACGGGTGTTGTTCCAGTAGCAATAGATTTAGTATCGATATATGATTTTCTAAAGCAAATCAATCAACTTTTTACTTCGGGCCACCAACCAGGTGGACACCAAAATCAAAATCTTACACCCACTTTTTATCACTTTTCTCGACGTTTCACATGATCCTAAGTCTAATTAAGCAAAAAATTTTTTTGTGTCGGTCTGTCTGTTGGTCTGGATGTCTGGATGTCTGTTTACGCAATAACTCAAGAACCACTTATCCGATTTAAAAAATTCTTTCGCCAATCATCGTGTTTGGTTAATGGGAAGAACTGATTAGATTTTGGGGTTTGTACGTTCAAGGTTTCGGGTACCTACCATACAAATTGTCCCTAAAAAACTATTACAAGTGAGTTTCTTTCGAGTTATCAGAGTAACGCGTATTTGACTTTGACATTTGAGTGACAATGACAATACGTATATTGTATATTTACATAAAACAACCAGACTCTGAAAGAAACTGAAATATAAACGCGTCGAATAATATGCATAAAGCCTAAGGTCTGTAATTTTGAATAAAAATACTGCAACAAAAATATCTAAGTTAGGCCCGAAGTTTGACAATCACTGTGTGATTTCCGTCCCACTAGATTTTTATATATGCGAAGGTAATGTCTAGTAATTCTTACTATTGGAGCTTACGCCCTTTTGACCGAGCAACTATTAATCTTTAAAATAAAAATATTAAAAAAAATCTTTTGCACAAAATAAAATATACGTATTGTATAGTTTTTTGTCTACTTTCTTATCCAACAATAAAAATTCAGGTAAAGAAAAATGAAATATTGTCAATTCTATATTTTTAAATAAAGAATCTAAAAGAATAAATAATCTACCGTAACAAAAAAAAATAGATGTTTCAAAGTGATCATAAACTTTGATGTGTGTAAATACGAAAACAATTTGGCAAATTAATAATCTCCTCATTCTATTAAAGTCGATTAAAAACTGCGAAGGAATTCCATGATGCATTTTAGGTTTGTTTAGTTATCATTTTATTTATTTATAATTAATTGTGAATATTTATTTTTATGTCGTATTATGTCGTATATTATTTATAAATAATAAAAAAGATACCTATCGTTGCACTTAAAAGCTGATATACATTTTTATTTCTACGTAAACCAACGATATATTTATTCTGTCGTAGTTAGTCTATTTCGTTAAATAAATCACATCATCAGCAATTAAAACTCATCCTAAAAAGCGTAGACTGTCGTATGTTGCTATCCTCGACTTATCTTTCAACTCTTGAGACACTCAAATTCTGTCGGCAAACGACGACAGGCAAGATAAGGTGAGACAGCTTTTAACAGACTTTACTTTATCGAATAATTCAGAGTTTTATTATGACGAGGGTGCAGATGTTGATTTGTGACGTTCAATTTATTGAGGAATGTTGACTTTTTATTTTGACCGGGTTTTATAATTCGAACATAAATTAGCGGTGATGGGATAATTTGTTTATTGGAAGGCTTAAGCTTGGAAGAGTTGTAAAAAATAAATCCAAATGTAATAAACATAAATAATTTTATCGCATTGAAGGATTATACCCTGTATCAAAAGACTTAACACCTGAAATGGGACAATAAAGTGTCCTAAACGGCACTTTTCTTTGACGATGTAAACTATTACAGAATAGTTTATATCAAACTAAATTTTATGAGGACTTATACAAAATAATGCCTATTCCAGCTTAATTATCTCCAGTGCTGAAATCCGTAACGATTCATGAAGTTAAAAAGACAGTCAACCTGATTTGATGGCTGCTGAAAAGCAACCGAAACGTCGGGTTCAGTGCAAATAATATAATAACATGAAATAAACGTTATAGAATTCGTTAAAAATAGTTTTATTTTGAAGTTAGTCGATTCAAGTCTATACCGTTTGGAACAGACCTTCATCAGGTTAAGCTATAAGTAACATCTAACGATAGAAAGGAGAGCTCTTTGGGACTACGTGGAACCAAACATAAATGACATACTGTTGGCCAAATCACGTGAAAATTATAGCAATACTTCAGTGTAGATTGGTTTGACTCTTGAAAATAAAGTTCATACAAAATTAACTTTTTTCAGTGTACCGACTTTTTACTTTAATAGACATAAGCTCAATATCTTTTTTTTAGTCAATTGACTGCACCCCGCTGGATGGTGGGAAGCTAGGCTTAAATCCGGAAGATATGGGTCACCATCCCAGACGCTGACGCTGAAAATGGTGGTCCCTATCTTGACAACAGATGCTTTTTCACGCCCCGCTTGAAGAAAACAGGACTGTAAGAAGAAGGAAACACATGCGCGGGTAGAGCATTCTACCTATTTATCGTGCGACAAAGAAAGAAATCAGCGACCCACTGATTTCGGGACGGTATTGTTTCTACCGTGTTTGGGTGGCATCGCAGTCCAGCACGTGTTGCTCTGGATCGGAAAGGCGTCTCCGTTCCGATCCAGAACAACACGTGCTGGACTGCGAGGCCACCCGTTTGTGACGGTGTGCGTAGTTTGCGAGAGTGCTGGAGGCTTTACCAACTTTCCCTGCCTTTTCCATTCTTCTTTCTTCTTTCCCCTATCTTCTCTGTTCATGGCATACGAGAGTCATCTCTAGTGTTGCTAGCATTAATTGGCAGCAATATCCACGTATCATCAATTTTATAAATACGCTACAAAACACAAAATCGATGCAGTTAAATTCAATAACAATCTTGTTAATTGACGACGTATTGTCGGTACAAACAATCTCTCATACATCTAGACATGATATGAAACAAGCCGTAGGTGGTCGCCATCAGATTATGGTCTGATTAATTACTTGATAAGTTATCTAGCAGGATAGGGAGGGGTGATCGTAAACAGAATTGTGGGTGGGCTCCGTTTATTGTCAAATAGCTATTGGTTCCTTTGTTTATTTTTGGATAAAGGATTGTCTATATTTTATTGATTGTGATATATGGGATGAAATTAGGAATTTTAGTTGTAATTTCGCTTTGTTAAAGAAACAAAATTACAATTTTGTTTTTGTTTCTGTCTTTCGTAGGTAGACTTAACTGATTATCAGGAATCCTACTAATATTATAAATGTGAAGATTGTGGGAGAGAGAGAGGTTTGTGAAGATGTTTGGATGGTTGTTACTCAATCACGCTCTAACGGCTAAACGGATTTGGCTCAAATTTGGTACAGGAGTAGATTATAGTATGAAACATAAACTATTTTGTATCCCTGGCATACGTTCCCATGGGATTCGGGAACGTGGACAAATGACAACGGGCGAAGCTGCGGGCAACAGCTAGTGTTTAAATAAGAAGATAATGGTATTGTAGTAACTTCGTAAAACATTGGTTTCTTTGATATAAAAGTTGTATAGTTTTTTTTTCTTACATCTCTATTTATCTATTTATATTTTATCGTGTGAGTGCGACATATGTAGCAAAAATATAATAAAATGTAATCTTTATTGCAACATTCATATTCAATAATATATCAGTATAATTACAGTTCATAAAGCCGCGGTAGCCTAGTGGTATGGGTAATGGACTGCTGAGACGAGGTCTCCGGTTCGATCCCAGGTTTTACCATGGCACACACCAATGACTTTTCGATGCTTTTCAAAGTTATGTGTGTATTTATCGCAGGTTTATAAGTGCCCGGTTAATGGCAATAGGCTCGCCACCTATTACATTGGGACCTAAACATAAACTGGCGAAATGTGGGTGCTAGCACCTCTGCCTACCCCTTCGGGGATATAGGCGTGAGTTTATGTTATGTTATGTTATGTTATAATTAACTTCGTATGTCAGTAAGCAAAATTTCGTGCAATCCTTTGCTATGTATGATATCCCGAATCTTCAGAACAAACCACTACAGGACAATATTAATATGCTCGGCATCTTCTAGCGGGGTGCAGTCAATTGACGGATTGAATATAAAAAAGTGAACAGGAAAACCTAATCAATAACACTGTTTGTGAAGTCGATCAAGTTATGGTGATATACGTAGGGAGTGTCGATTTAGGACAGCCCTCACGCGTTGCTGAATACTAAAAAAAAAACTAACAAATTTCAGTTGAAATAAATTAACAAATAATATAATTGATGTATATTTATTTTAACTAGGAATTCAGTGCAGGGTGCGACTGAAATAAAGTGAACTGAGCGAACAGGACTCTTACTTGAAAATAAGACATCTTACTACGGCCGCGCGCAGAGCTAAGGCCGCGTGCTCGTGAAACTGTTTTTCGGTGATTATTCATCAATGGTACATCGGACATGAACCATTTCGCTTCAAAAAACTCTTCAGTATCCACACTATCACCGTGGTAAATTTGGTCAAGATTGCGTGAGTGATTACGGAGGAATTCAGCCACCAACAAACGGCTATACCGGGTAAGAGCTAATAATCTTCAGAGGACCAATTTAAAAAAAAAACAATCTTTGTTTATTATTTTATGTGGTAAAGTTTTAGAGCGATCGGTAACTTGAAAAGTTTAAGTTAATACCGATGGCGACTGTACTCCAAGATGACTGACTATAAGATTACAACACATTTCTCGAAATAAAACATCAAATTAGATACCAATACAGGTGTAAGTGTAATGTTACGTAACATTGAATCGAATGAAATATATTTAGTTTATCGTATCATTCATTTAAGTACCAATAATATATTTAATTACAAATTCAATGACTATGGGTTCCATTAGTGAGAAGCATTCTATTAGACGGAATGCCCTACGTCGTTGAACAGTTTAATCGGACTATATAACAATAAAATGTTTGATTACTTTCGTTAATCCTTTTAGGACTGATACACATTGCAGTCAGTAAATGAGTTCTTGATCGGCCATATCTCGGGACTCATTAAACTTAAAAGCAAAGACTCCATTCTTAAATTAAACAATCGTAAGTGCATTCGCATCATTCCTGCTTCGCCCACTCCTTTATCCGAGCTATTTGTCAGCTGGCCTTAGTTACAAGACATGTAGTCTTCCTTCTGCTATATTAGAATGTATTTTAATTTACGTAGGAATATTAATACTACGACTGTAGGAGGAGAAGTATTGACTTCATTTACCTTTCAAATATATTAAATAAAACACAGATAATGTTGTTTTATTTTCAACATCAGTGTTATTCAGTCTTTTTCTCAGCGAAGTCTCACGTTATAAAACATATTATTTTTAAAGGAAATAAAATATCCGAAATAATTAATGTTAACAGTAATTGTTAACTTGTGTCTCAGGAGACAGTTCCTTTCCACGTTACAGTGTTCATACTGTGGTTACAGTATGAACGGTATTTAAAAATAGAAGAAAAAACCGACCAAGTGCGAGTTGGACTCGCCCATGAAGGGTTCCGTAGCAGCAAGTAAAATTTGTTGCAGCAAGTTGATTGAATGAAAGGTAAATTGCGATTTACGATTTATTACGTATTAAAAAAAACTACTTACTAGATCTCGTTCAAAACAAATTTCGGTGGAAGTTTACATGGTAATCTACAACACATATTTTTTTAGTTTAATCATTCTCTCATTTTAGAAGTTACAGGGGGGGGGGGGGGGGCACATTTTACCATTTTGGAAGTGTCTCTCGCGTAAACTATTAAGTTTAGAAAAAATTATAATAGAAACCTCAATATCATTTTTGACGACCTATCTATAGATACCCCACACGAATAGGTTTGATGAATAAAAAAATTTAGGTTTTAAGTTGTATGGGAAAGCCCCCAAAATTTATTGTTTTTTTTTCTATTTTTGTGTGAAAATCTTAATGCGGTTCACAGAATACATCTACTCACCAAGTTTCAACAACATAGTTCTTATAGTTTCGGAAAAAAAGTGGCTGTGACATACGGACGGACAGACAGACAGACATGACGAATCTATAAGGGTTTAGTTTTTTGCCATTTGGCAACGGAACCCTAAAAAGGTATACTAATATTTCTACCACATATCTAAGGAATGGCGGAAAAAGCTGACATAGCTTGTAGAAAAATAAATATATACAGTAAGTACTCGTTAACACTTTAAACAGTACACAAGCGTAGACTGTATAAGACGCTGATATTATTTATTTGCAGATGCCTGGAGTACACGCAATGAACTGCTACTGTAGCTACCTTTGGACAAATCAAACGCACCTGGGAAACATATTTAAAAACATATTATGGGTATAAAAATCGGCGAACCAACAAAATTCTTTGTGTGCAGATCATTTTCAATGAGGGATGCAGGTTTAATTCAGGGATAACGACCGATCATAGTGTAGCAGAAAATGTTGCTGACCTGGCGGTTGCAACCGGGATTAATGTAGGGAAGATCATCTTGCCTTATTCAAACAGTCTCGGGTCCTTTGTGAAAAAGCATCTGATGAGGCCGTCAAGCTGAGGACCACCATTATTGGTAACATCATGTGATGTGAAGATATATTGACGTAACCGTTATAAATTCGTGACCTAATGTTCTCTCCAGAGATTAAAAATGTTGAAAATGAGATATACTTTTATTAACTTTTTAGAATAATTCCGTCAGCAAAGCATTATCGTTACCATAAAACCGTAGTACCCAATTATATAGCCATCATTAATGTTGTTTGTAGGAATACTGACGATGAAAATCGTAAATGTTAAGTGCGGGTTGTTACCAAAACTCACACCTCTCGGAATCTACATAAATATGTCCACGATCGGCGCACTCCACATGTCACATTGCTTAAGTAACCAAAAGATATCGAACTTCCTTATCCTAACTAGGTCTGCAAGGCGAATCGCTGCTTGCAATGTTGAGCTGAGTGAGACATCGTGAATCAGATTTTGAAAATTTTGAACAGTGATCATTCCTCCGTGGCAAGTCCGATTTTGCAAGTCACAACTCTGGACAAGCTTTCTGAGCGTGTAAAGTTTGGTCACAGTGTCTCGAGCGGTTATTATGTAATGCCATCTGGAATTTTTTTAACGGTGATCATTCCTCTGTGGTAGCATTTATTTTTTCAAAATATATCCATAAACCTTCCTCTGATTGACCTCTTTAATCATGCCAACTTTGGTTCTGATTGGATTAGTAGTTTAGGAGGAGACCTGTGACAAAGAAAATCCTGAAGTCTGGTATGAGGAGCTTTCGCTCGACTTCGTCTCACTCAGCTCAACTAATATTATTTATATTATACGAGAGTTACTATATTTGTTACTCAATTAGCAAAAATGATGAAATAAATTTGACAGAAATTCCGCTCACAGGCTCACCTAGAGCACCGTAAATTGATTCCTGCGGATCGTGGAAGAAACCGAATAACTCGGAATTAATAAAATTGCAATAGAGAGTTCGATAACTATAGTAGTCGTAGGTTTGTTTCCTGCTTAGTGTAAATATTTGCATGTTTATTTGCATTGGTCCGGATATTTCTATGCATGTATTTACAACAAAGAAAGTTTATCCGCTTTCTAGAATTTCTATTGCAAGCTATGTTTATTGTAGCTCTAGGAAGGGCTGTGTAAAATATCCCAGAGTAGAATAGGAATAAAGTTCATTGTAAATATATATATGCAAAACATAACACAGTGTACATCTTATCGTTAAAAAGCAATATCTTACAGGCAACCTTTGGATGGACATGAATCCCAGATGGAGCAAATCGTATATTTATTTATTTCTAAGAGATTTCCTGTCCCATCTGTACAATAATTTATTCTCTTAACTCAAAGAATATAAATACATTTTTAAGCAATTAGCATGCTTACTTTTCCTATATAATCGGGAAAAGAGAACATCTAGGAAGGGGCTTGAGCCCGCGACCAGTCCCTTACAGGGGGAATGCTCTGACCAACTGAGCCACCTAGACAAGTCTTCGTGTCTAGGTGGCTTGGTGCTTGGTGTTCAAGTCCCGTCCTAGGCGGGACTGCCAAGTCAAATTGACTGCACCCCGCCTGATGCTAAGCTGAGGTGAAGTCCAAAAAGTAGTCGCCACCATTTCCAGAGATTGTCCCTAGAATGGTGACCCCTACCTAGACGGCCTCAACAGATGTTTTTTCACTCCCCGCTTAAAGAGCCCAGGATTGTAGGTAGAAAGGAACACGCGTGTGGGTAAAGCTTTATGGTCTAATAATGGTAAATCTACAACGAATATAATATATAAACCCGCTCACCGCTTATAATTTATGCCACAAATCGTCATGTAAGGTAAGTCACGACCGGCCACCGCCGAGCCGTAAGCGACATTTGATAAAATCGTTCTCTTTACCAGCATGACCTGGTGAACCTATGCCCCGAGTTTGTCTTCCACATTGACTTGTAAATTACTACTTTACTTACTGTTGTGGAGTAGATTATGGGCTATAATAGACGGGGGATGGTGTATGATTCGAAGTGATTTTCTGGTAGTTGTTTATTGAAAGTGAAAGGTATATGGAAATTGATTCTTATTTCTCGGATAGACTTGATATTATTTCCTTTGAGTTGAAACTTGTTAGCATAGCCTGCTTGAGATGTTATTTTTCAGATTGCGAGAAATTGTTATATGGTAGCTTTTTTATGTGAGAAGGTAAAATATCGGACTTACGATTGAGTGATCGAAGATTCTGCTTGCTCGGTGTTTGACAGATTCTGGATTGGACAGATTCGTGATTTGGCAGGTTAGGGATTGGACAGATTCGTGGATCGGGCAGATTCTTGGGCTCAACGGATTCGCTACACGGCAGATAATGAGTGGGCATTACACTACCTACTGTTGTGAACTATGTATCGCTAAATTATTTTTTCAATAAATAATTACCGACTAATTTTAAATCTTGAAATTTAATTGAAGGGTATCGAATCCTAGTTAAAAAAAACATAAAATAAATTTAAAAGTTTATTAAATTAAAATTTCACCTAATAATTTAAATTCCTAATTATTTGATACAGTTGGAAGTTTCACACGAAAGTCACACATTGAAATAAAACTATTTTTAACGGATTCTATCGCGATTTATTTGATGTTATTTTATATTTTACATTGAGCCCCACGTTTCGGTTGCTTTTAAACTTGTATTGAACATTAATAATTAGGGCACTAATAACACCTTCGAGGCTTAAATTAATATTACCTGCTATTGGTAGCAACTTCTAAACAGTGATCGAAGCTCTGGCACAGGTTTTCCTCTCGGGATGGGGGGGGGGGCGGTCAGATGGCAGTCGCTCTCGTAAAAGTCAATAAAGCGAATCCCCGGGCTCCAAAGTGCAAACTTTGGATTCAACTGGTAAACCGTTATGAGGATGATTATTAATAGGAAAATAATAATAGTCTACGTGATACATGAAGTTATCTACTTATATCCTATAGTTATAAGTACATTGACAGTCTGCAACCCCTTAGCTTAGTACATGTTCACGGGCATGACTCACGCAAAATAATAATAGTCTACGTGATACATGAAGTTATCTACTTATATCCTATAGTTATAAGTACATTGACAGTCTGCAAACCCTTAGCTTAGTACATGTTCACGGGCATGACTCACGCAAAATAATAATAGTCTACGTGATACATGAAGTTATCTACTTATATCCTATAGTTATAAGTACATTGACAGTCTGCAAATCCTTAGCTTAGTACATGTTCACGGGCATGACTCACGCAAAATAATAATAGTCTACGTGATACATGAAGTTATCTAGTTATATCCTATAGTTATAAGTACATGGACAGTCTGCAACCCCTTAGCTTAGTATATGTTCACGGGCATGACTCACGCAAAATAATAATAGTCTACGTGATACATGAAGTTATCTAGTTATATCCTATAGTTAAAAGTACATGGACAGTCTGCAAACCCTTAGCTTAGTACATGTTCACGGTCATGACTCACGCATAATAGGGAATAATTACGGTCGAGTTTGATTGATTCATAACCGTTACGCCTATGATTATCCTAGGGGTTAGCAGAATGTTACTGTTATAATAAGAGGGTTTATTAATGAGGATGGTAATGACTTTGAGGGTTCTCGCTACGTTATTAGACTCGTCGTTACCAGGGCTGCTGAAAAGTAACCGAAACAACGGGATCAGTGTAAATAATTACATAAAACTAAATTTATTGCGATAGAATTAGTTAAAAAAAGGGTTAGTCCACTCTCGACTCCTCGACCCCTTTTTTTTTACGTGCGGAAAATCTTCGGATACCTCCCCACCGGCCAGCGGGGCGGTTATAAACAAAGATTTCTTTTTTTGTTTCCTCTCGACCCTTAAACCTATCTCGTCCACTCTCAACCCCTAATTTGATAATTATCTAAAATAAATATTTTGGTACAGTCATATCTATTTCAATTTGTGACTCTTGTGTAGACTTCCGACAATATCATGAAATATTAGTTATAGTGCTAGGTTCGATTCCTGTATCTGACAAGGGGTAAGTTGGAAATTTATGTTAAAAAATGTGTTCTATTTCGAAAGCCTGTTGCTTGAGGCCGGGTATGACTTAATAATGAAGTTCTCAAGAGCCCCAGTAGAAATCGACTATTTGATCAGAGTCTAGCTTAAAGAATGTAACATGAAAAAAGTTTAGATAGATAGATAACACTTTATTTGTACACCATTTATAATACACAAGCTACACAAGTAGCACATTAATTAATATTAATAAGGTTATTGCAATATACAGAAAGTGGCCTTATAGCTAAACGCGATTTCTTCCAGGCAACCTTAGGATGGACTGGAATATTCTCACAAACAGGGTGGTAATAGTTGGTGTAACATAAGGAGTTAGCAAATAATATTTCAATTAAAAACATTTATAATATGTGTATCTGTCCCAGTAATAAATGTCACTGTCCGTGTCTGGGTAAACGGGACACCAAATTTACCTCGTACGACCCGGGACTCTTCATTGTGGGTAAAGCAGTTTCCATAGTCGCTGAAACGGGGCCATTTAAATTTCTTGGTAGAAAGATAGACTACAAAGGACGCACACCATCCTTAGATGAAGTTGTCGATACGTTTATAAATTACCTAAATAAGATAGATCAGCTACCACTGAACAATATCAAAAAAGCTTGGATATATGACAACTACTTAACATCACGTCTGACTTGGCCTTTTCTGGGGTATGAATTCGGTAAAACCTTACTGGCGAAAATAGATGCAACTGTCATAAAATCGATGAAGTCGAGGCTTGGACTAGCGCAATCTGCTGATTCCTCTGCTCTATTTAGGGATCAAAATAATTTTGGGATGAAACTTAAGAAACCATCGGAGCTCTATGAACACCTAAGAGCTACCAAAGCCCACATCTTAGGTAAATCCCCAAGATGACACAGTCAGGGCACTCCCGAAAGATAATCCGTCCGAGCTTGAATCTAGACTCCTATTCCATAAACGATTTATGATTACCAGTCGAACAGAGTGGGGTTGGGAGTACGAGAGCTAGAAAGGGACCAGAATATACTTAAGACCTTTCTAAAACAAGACGAAAATGATAAATATCGAGTGCACGCGATGAATTTGGAAATCCAAAATGAATGGTTGACAATGGGAGAGTTCTGCATACCGATAGGCCTTAAAGTGGCGCACCTTGATCTATGACTGGTCAACGGCCCTGTTAAAATTCTATCTTAACGCCTTTCAGATGACCCTACCAGACCAGAGTAATCTGGTAAGGTGGGGGAAGGCCACAGAAAAACAATGTTATACTTGTGGTGAAGCAATAGGGACGGCTAGACACATATTAGTAGGATGTAGGGTGCTTCTCGATAGAGACCAATAATCACGCCGCCACTATAAGGTGCTTATCATCATACGTGAAGCAACGAGTCTGGCAGTAGCTAGAGCCCAAAAAGGATTGACTACTAACAGACGTCATATCAACTTTGTGTCTGAAGGTTCATCCATAACATCCAGGAACAAACCTTATTCAATCTTAGATACTGCCCCAGATTGGACTTTCCTAATCGACACGTCATCTAGACCTGACATATTCCTTTATTCTAAGAGGTTAAAACATGTGGTTCTTGTGGAACTTACTGTAACATGGGAAACAAATATACCGAAGGACCACACAATAAAGAAAAATAAATACTATGATCTCACAAACGAATTAATCAAAAACGGTTACGTGGTTAATTTGTATGCAGTGGAAGTGGGAGCGAGAGATATACTAGCAAAATCTCTCTATAACCTACTTAAAGATCTAGGCCTATCGAGAGCTACAATAAGCTCATTATTAGGACGAATGTCTAAAGGGGAACTTGGGTAGTGAAGGTGAGTGTTGATGTACATCAACAAAAGGGGCCCCTTCTAAACCTACACTTGGGTCGCAAGTCCCAGGAACTGTCCCGAGTTCCCAACTCAGCAACGCGATGGACCCGGCACCCGCACGGAGAATCCATGGATTGCTAAGAATATCAGTCTTTGAACCTACTTATGCCTTCACAGGTACAAACTAAACCCAGTGGCGTACGTAACGGACTGCTGAGAAGAGGTCCTCGAGTTCGATCTCCAGTCGCCCCGGGCACACACCTCTGACTTTTCGTAGTTATGTGTGCATTAATAAATGTTAATTATCGTTCGCTTAATAATGTGCCGGGTAGATGGCAATAGGCTCGCCCCCTATTACATTAGGATCTTAACATAACTAGCGAATCGTGGGTGTGTAATACACCTCAGCCTACCCCTTCGGGGATACAGGCGTGAAATTATGTTATGTTACATACATATTAAGATAGATAGAGATCAGATATGTATAAAAAATATGTCTACAATTTACTAAAGGAGTATTGGATGTATTTAGGATCCCACCAAAATTTTTGGCGTCTAAGCCTACCTCATCTGCTCCTGCTGATGCTGATTGACGGATGTGGCTCTGGGTCTGGCTTTCCTTTCGGAGTGGTGGGGTCGGCTGGCAGTCGCTCCCTAAAATGCCAATAAAAAAGAGATTCCCGTTTACCACTTAAGCTAGGCTTAACAAAACGTGAGGCACTCTTCAATCGCAACTCCGACGCTTTAGCCATTTCAATTAAAAACGTTTATAAATCTATACTTACTCAAAACTTAATACTCTTAAAAGCCAAAATTTACAAGTAAATAGACACCTTTAAATTAATTTTCTATTTCAAGTGACATTCAGTAGAAATTAATATGTCACACAAAATGAGGCCTTACTATGAAAGGAAATAGTTGGAACCCTTGCAGCGGCCTTACATCGGCTGATGAATTAACGCCCTATGCTTTGCGGTGACCATGCTTGCGATGTCAAATGTGGAAATGTATAAAAAAATATGTAATGTACAAATAATATGTGAAATGTTATTATTTTTTCGTAGATCCTAAAACATACCAAATAAATAATGTTAATAATGCTAAGCGTTACTTATTAGACATTTTTTTTCACGTAGTAATCAGTACTACAAAAAATTGTTGACAAGTATTGTCATCAATAAAAAAAATTAGAGACCGTTTCTATTTCTCCACCTTGACTCATATTTGCCTGCCGATAATGATCATGGTCGTATTTTGATCAATAGGCGCATAGTAGTAAAAGCTTACAAACATATTATTCGTAAGATTCCTTCAAATTGATGTACCATTATTTCTGTCACGTAATTTATTATTTGAAATTAATATTGCCTTTTAATAGTTAATCCATTATAGTTGCTAATTTAATCCCAATTTCATTTACGTCTTTCTATTTTTTATTAGTAATCTATTACAATTTTAATAAGATATATCGTGATATCATGACACGATTTCGATTCGAAAAATATTTCGAACACTTAAAAAATAATAAAATATTATTGTGAAACTTGTTATAAAATATTTTCTTATATCATAGTCACCCTTACTCAAGCCCTTTGTCACCGTCTACAATGATGCCCTTTGCGATTGATTAGTCGACATTTCAGTCCCTTTCAGTCGTAGGGCGTCTCGAAGAAGCCACACAAAGTAGTTGGAGCACGGCATTAGGGTTGCGTTGTGGCGGACTATTGAAATTAGATGTATTGAAGTTAGTAAGGGGTTAGCTGTGTCAGCATCTATAGGAGATATAAGAAAGCGAAGCTGCAAAAATATCTTTTGCAGATTTTACACATTTGTATGGTTACCGCGGCCTATGGACAACCTTCTAATGTAATTCTTGAAAAACTCCTTTCCCATCCCCTTTCCTTTACAGGGTCGGCAGCGCGAGTGTGACGCCACTGGTGTTGCACACGTCCATAGGCCGTGGTAACCTCTTCCCATCAGGTGGGCCGTATGCTTGTCTGCCACCTTAGTGGTATAAAAAAAACCCCCATTGTAATCGCTTGGGATAACCACAGTAGGGAGATCATTTCACACAGGTATCACCCTCACAAGGAGCAGACAATTCCATCAAGAACCAAGGCGTTCGGCACCTCTTTTATTGGAACAGGATTTTCACTGGCAGATAAGTAATATTATAATACATAGTATAGGCTACTTTTAGAAAAAAATAGGGCTCCGCGCAAAAAACTAAAACCTTAAAAAATCGAAATCCATGCGGGTGAAGTCGCGGGCATAGCTAGTTATTATAATAAATCTATGCTTTTACCATTACAAACGGCCTGGTTCAACTAAGGAAGTACCCTGCCTTGAAGTACCTTTTTTTTTCGTGCGGAAATCCGTTCGGATACCCCCTGCCGGCCAGCGGGGGTGGTTATGTCGTACTCGAACCGACTAAAACCGCACACCGTCCTCATCTGTCACCCACAGTTGCCTTGAAGTAACTTTTTTTTTTCTTGTGGAAATCCCTTCGGATACCCCCCCGCCGGCCAGCGGGGGCGGTTATGTCGGGCTTGAATAGAGCATACCCCTCGCACCCCGACTAACCCTAACGAGATGGCCCCCTCGGATGCAAATAATAAAGTTACACATGATTTTGAACTCTATCACTTTTTAGTATTTTTGTTGCTATTATTACCCATATTTAGTAATATTTTAAGCGTTCATGGAAAAGAATAACATCCCTAGAAGATAAAGAAAACAGTTGTAGCAAGTTCTGTGTAAAAAAGTAGTGAATTAATTCGGCAAAATCACTATGGATGAATATCTTAAATAAAAATTATAAAAAAATTGACTGGACTGGATTTGAATAATTATAATTGATGACTAATTTAATTCTTATTTCTATTTCCGATTAAGCAATACCATGACATTTGTAACAATGCACATTGTACTTTTAAGGATATTAGTGGAATATGTAGTCGATTCGGAGTTGGTATCGATTCATAGCCTACTAATATTATCTGTATTATTTCATCAACTCTGTCTATGGTTAGCTGTAGTCAACTCTATCGGCTGTGGCACATTATCTATGAACTCCCACCAAGTTGCTTCTTTCAGCCGACGTTATAAATTACAGTGCAGCGGTTTTGCGAGCCCCTAATTTTCTGCATCGCTTCCACAAGTGCATAGCTCTGGTACTGAGCCGTTGGTGAGAATTTTACAATTTATACATTACGTGTGCTAATCATTTTTATCACAGAGTGCTCATTAGTGTTGGAGGGTGACGTGGTACCGATGGCCCACCAGGGATAATCCCCGTGGCCTCTTCATCTTCACCAATGGTGCCACGTCAGGTTCCCACTGCTATGCTAAGCTACTCCAGGCATCGCCTCGTTTTTGACGTGAACGAGGCCTGCCAACATTATCCATGTATTGGAATTATTTAGAATGTTATCATGCCACACTACACCTCTGTAGTCGTGGCAAAGTTTTCTAATTGGGATGCTGGTTTTTACGTGAGCAGTATCTATTTGTTTTAATTGTGTAGCTTATACGCAAGGCATGCTTTCCCTTTTCACGCTTGTCAAAAGGACAAAAACCTGTGCGGGCCACGCAGTCAGTGACCGCATGGTGAACAATCCTTCAGTGTCATCTATGTTTCTGTGCATCTGTTCCAGCTGCTTGCAAAGGCTGTGACCTGCCTGCTTTTGCAATAATGACCATAAGCATCACGTGCCTGGGGAAGCTTGTCACCTTTCTTACGCCTTCGGTATGCCCGGCCTGCACTAGCAGTATGTATTCACATACTGAAAGCTTTGCCTTCTCTTTTCAGGTCCGCCGAGCGAGTCACGCAGCGGTAGGTGCCAGCGCGACACGCCGGGCAGGGGACCTGAGCTAAGTGCAGACTCCTGGCTGCCGCGGGCCGTCTTTCACGTCTTCACGTCTTTCACATTTTCACATCTCTTCTTTTAATCCTTAACTTCAAATTTTAATTGAACTATGTGTACTCACCCTTGAGATCACTTACTATTGATAATATTTAATATATGAAAGGTAAAACTAGTCTCATGTTTAATTTGCTATAACCTTATAAACCAACAATTAACTTCTAATAACTTGTAACTTATAAACCTTAAATTTAACTATCCTTGTTACACATTATTTAATAATTTCAATATAATATATAATTATTTCTGTTGAATTCAGATGGGTCAATTTTAATTTAAAAAAAATGTTTAATGGTTTAATATAATATATTCTTTAATGTCAATGTTTTCATGCCATAATAATATCTGAAATGGTAAATGTGCTGAACGAAAATAATGTGACATCTTGTACTACCACATTTCCACAAATAAAGAGTTTGAATTTGAATTTGAATTAGTTTGTGAAAGTGCCAGAGTTGGTAGCCGCACAGCTGTCAATAACAAAATTTAAACTAATATATAAACTATTTCCAACATTTACTCTACCAGTTGTGCCTTTTAAATGACACCCAAAGCACCTTTGCCCATAATTTTAAAGAAAAAAAAACTGTATAATGTGAGAATGACGGTGTCGAAAAAAACCTTTTTTATATACATATTCCGATAGGGTCCGGTAAAAAACGTCGGTAGCATGAGAGTAATTTTTATTTTAGAGACACCTGCCCATTTATAGTTCCCTTGTATTATAATGTATTTAAATGCATTTCCAAAATGCGTGCTGCTCTGTGGTGCCAGTGAGGGTGGAGGGTTTCGCTGCATTTATTTTTAATCTGTTGCCAATGATATCGATGCATAGATGTCAATAATTATAGTACACAATCGTATTTTTTAATTCAATTATAATATTCAGTACTTAGGTTACAAACTGGAGAAATAAAACAAAAATTACAAAAAAGAAAAAAAATTATGGTTCGTTTTGAAAGCATACCTTTTTTGTTTCAATGCGAATCATTAAAATTGGTTCCGCCATTTAGTATCTAGTTAAGAAACAGGGATGAACATTATGAACAAACATATATACAAGCCAAACCTAAACTCTTATTGTAAACTTTGCCGCACTCGTGTACCTACTAAGACTCACGGCACTTTATACGTAGTGGTGAATCAGAGTAAAGCTTAACTAGGTCTGCAAGGCGAATCGCTGCTTGCAATGTTGAGCTGAGTGAGACAATCAGAGACAATGAGAGAATCAGATTTTGAAAATTTTAAAACAGTGATCATTCCTCCGTGGCAAGTCCGATTTTGAAAATTCTTTTTTAAAGTCACAACTCTGGACATGCTTTCTGAGCGTGTAAAGTTTGGTCACAGTGTCTCGAGCGGTTATTATGTAATTCCATCTGGAATTTTTTTAACGGTGATCATTCCTCTATGGTAGCATTAACTTCTTCAAAATATATCCATAAACCTTCCTCTGACTGACCTCTTTAATCATACCAAATTTGGTTCTGATTGGATTAGTAGTTTAGAAGGAGACCTGTGACAAAGAAAATCCTGAAGTCTGGTATGAGGAGCTTTCACTCGACTTCGTCTCACTCAGCTCAAAAAAAAATAACTCGAATATTTTACAAGTTTATTAAATGGACCCTTATATAAGCTGTATCTATACTATTATAAAATTGTAAATTAGTTGTGTCTGTACATTAGAGATATTAAAAAAGAATACTTGGGGTATGTTAAATTATTGACTCTGAACTGGAATTCTTGTCGGTTTGTTCGCGTCGGACGCAAAAACTAATGAATTAAATTTCTATAAGAAAGGTCTTGTTCAGTAGAACCGGAGATATGACTAAAAAACAATAACCGACCTCCGCGGGGGCGGAGCCGCGGACATCAGCTGGTTTTTTATATAACAGTAGAACACGAAGCCCTTAATTCATATAGACATTTAGATATGTATTGGAGGTTTTTCTATATATTTCACTAAAATATACAGGCTTACAAAACTTGTTACCTTCCATAAACCCTACTCACTCCTAGTATTACTTAACTAACTACCCTACACTGATTCACCGCCAGAAACTTAAGAGCAAGTTGTGCTATTTAGGCGCAGTTTTCTGCGGAGTGCCACTTCCCCAAGATGGCTCCAATTTCAATTGGGGACTAACTGATGCCCGCTGCTCCGCCTGGGTAGAGGTCGGTAATGATTTTTAGGTCATATCTCCGGTTTTATATAACCAATTGCAATCAAACATACTGCAGATTTTAAATCTGACAAAGCTGCATTAAAATTCGTTTAGTAGTTTTTAAGTCCATCGCGAACAAACAGACAAATAGACAAACAGAAAAGAATTTAATAAAAAACGTGTTCAATATCGTTCATTTAAAATAAACTAAGTATTTTTTTTGATATCTCCAATGTACAGACACAACACATTTACAACTTTATAATAGGAATATTTTTTAACAGAGCAACACTATTTAATGGTGCAATTGTACAGTTGCTATTCCTAATCGATGCAATGAAGTTCTTTAGTAGATATGCTTTTGATAAAGTATCCATCGTACTTACTAACAATATTCATGTGACAATGAGGCATTGAGTTAATGAAACAAAGTTGATTTACGTAGCGATGTCCACTTTGTTGACAGGAAACTGATCGTTGACTGACGTATTTCATATCGATAAAATAATACGATATATCTGACATCAATTACAAAACAATTGAACAAAATCAAATATTAGCAATCAGACAACGAAATATTAAATATCGTTAGCTACCTATAATAAAAAAAAAAATATCCTAGAATACAAATTGTTTCATCTCGAGTTTCTAGTCGCTGTAAATGACACCACACCTCACCAGTCATGCATGACGGTTGAAGTTAACCCGTCACTGGACAAGCTCGCACCTGCATCATACGTGTGCGCAACAATAACCCTTAGAACATTTACATGTATTTTGTCCTCATTGTCATTCCCTAATTTATTTACGAAATTACCTCGCTTGTCGCTCCAAAGTGCTTAAAGTCTGCTTTTTGTAAATAGCTGGGATTCTTCGCCTTTGTTAACATTTGTTTTATGTTAGGCTTTCTTTTTCGATTTCCGATGTGAGTTTGTTTGATCTTCGGAGTTGTCGTGTCTTTCTTCTTTCAATACTACACTACTCGGTTTTAGTATTAATGAAAGTAACGTGTATTTACGGTGTCATTTTTAGTTTTGTGTTTCGTTAATTAGGTCCCAAATTAAAATATATTTTTTAATAAGCTGAGTGAGACGAAGTCGAGCGAAAGCTCCTCATACCAGACTTCAGGATTTTCTTTGTCACAGGTCTCCTCCTAAACTACTAACCCAATCAGAACCAAATTTGGCATGATTAAAGAGGTCAATCAGAGGAAGGTTTATGGATATATTTTGAAAAAATTAATGCTACCACAGAGGAATGGTCACCGTTAAAAAAAATCCAGATGGAATTACATACACTGCGACCAAACTATACACGTTCAGAAAGCATTTCCAGAGTTGTGACTTTAAAGGCTTGGAAGACGGGGAAACTGGTCCTTATCCGTAAGGCGGGGCGGCCGGCGGACCAGCCATCCGGTTACCGGCCGATCGTGTTGCTCGACGAGGTGTGCAAGCTCTTTGAGCGGATTATTACATAGCGCCTTGTCGAGCATCTCACGAATGTGGGGCCAGATCTGGCGGACAACCAGTTCGGTTTCCGCCGGGGGCGCTCCACCGTGGAAGCGATCATGCGCGTTAGGCGCCTGGCGGAGGGAGTAATCTCGTGGGGTGGGGTGGTGGTGGCGGTGTCTCTTGACATCGCCAACGCCTTCAACACCCTACCCTGAAGCTGCGTTAGGGAGGCGCTCGCGTATCACGGAGTGCCTCCTTACCTTCGCCGCATTGTCGAGGCATACCTATCCGAGAGGGCCATAGTTTACCCGAGCTGGCTAGGGCCAGGGCGGCGAGAAGTGTCGTGCGGTGTTCCGCAGGGGTCGGTCCTAGGGCCACTCCTGTGGAACATCGGATACGACTGGGTGCTGCGCGGTTCGTTGCTCGAGGGTGTCAGCATAACGTGTTATGCTGACGACACCCTCGTTATGGCGCGGGGAGCAACGCACCGAAGCGCGGCACTAAAGGCCACGGCAGGGGTTGCTCAAGTCGTGGGTCGAATACGGCGGCTGGGACTCGAGGTGGCTCTCCACAAATCCGAGGCTATGTGTTTCCACGGGCCTCGGAGGGGGCCACCTGCGGGAACCAGCATAACCGTAGGGGGCGTAAGCATCGGCATCGAGCCCACGATGAAGTACCTTGGGCTCGTACTCGATAGCCGATGGGACTTCGGACCTCATCTCCGAAGTCTGGTCCCGAAACTGAGGGGGGCTGCGGCCGCGCTATCGCGGCTGATGCCCAACGTCAAGGGACCCAACGCCCCCTCTAGGAGACTGTACCTGGGGATCGTGCGAAGCATGGCCCTGTACGGGGCCCCAGTATGGGCGGAGACTCTGGCGGCCCGCAACGTGGCTGTATTAAACAGCCCGTTAAAAGCGATGGCCGTCAGAGTCATCAGGGGGTATCGCACGATCTCCGTCGAGGCGGCATGTCTCCTAGCCGGGACCCATCCATGGGACCTGGAAGTGAGAGCCCTTGCGCTGCTGTACCAGTGGCGCAAGGAGGCGCTGAAGCGGGGCCATAGGCCAGAGCCCCGAGAAATCAGGGCTCAGCGGTCCCTGCTCCGCCAGGAACTCATGGAGACATGGAGGGTGCGACTTGAGCACCCAAGGTGGGGGGAATCCACCATTGCGGCGGTGAGACCGATCATGAAGGAGTGGTTGGAGAGGGACCATGGGGACCTCTCCTACCGGATGTGCCAGATGGTTACCGGACACGGGTGTTTCGGTAAGTATCTGTCGCGCATCCACCGGGAGACAACGCCGCAGTGCCAGCACTGCGAGGATCCTGGCGAAGACACGGCGCTCCACACGTTGGTGGAGTGCCCTGCGTGGGCGAGTCAACGCCGGGATCTCGTTGCGGTCCTGGGCGTGGACGTTCTCTCGTTGGAGACCATGGTGAGGGCCGTGGTCTCCGACGGGAGTAAGTGGCACGCCGCCGCCTCTTTCTGCGAGCAGGTAATGCGCGCGAAAGAGACGGCGGAGAGGGAGCGGGAGAGAACCCTGCCCCCCGAGTTTCGCAGTCTGCGGCGAGGGCGCCGCAGACTCATCTACGCCCGGGACTACCGACCTCCATGATCGGGGCCTGAGGACGGCAGTTGGCCGACTCGCCATCTTACAGAAGCAGGCCGTGGCGGAGGCGTGTCATGTGTGCCCTACACACGCCTGCCAACTCACCGAAGCGGGATAAAACCCGACCCCACCAGGCGAGGCCGCGGTGGCGGCCAAAGTCCGCCGGCAACCCTGGGGTTATCCTTTCGAGGGCTTACCCGGGGTGCCCGGCAACGGACACTTGGGGAGGACACCGTGCGGTTTTAGTCGAGACACGACATAACCACCCCCGCTGGCCGGCGGGGGGGTATCCGAAGGGATTTCCGCACGTTAAAAAAAAAAAAAAAAGAGTTTCAAAATCGGACTTGCCACGGAGGAATGATCACTGTTCAAAATTTTCTAAATCTGATTCACGATGTCTCACTCAGCTCAACATTGCAAGCAGCGATTCGCCTTGCAGACCTAGGTTATCGATACTTATAGCTATTTTTACAGACATACACCCAATGTAATAGTGTCGGAAGATAACTTAACATAAGTATACATACTTTTAAGTCCTATGACTAATATAGAATAGTGCCACCGTAGTGAATTCATTCAGCAAGAAACTATGTTTATGTCCTCGGATACTAGGTTGAATAACCAAGCAGGATGGTTCGCGCGCGGCACCGCCATTATATGTGGTCAGTGGGGCTGCCTCCTAGTATTACTTAATCTTTGCCCTACACTGAAAACCCTTCACCCATTTACCGCCAGAACCATAAGAGGTGCAACTACCCCAAGATGGATTCAATTTCATGCCAATATTGGCATTATTACTGTTGTTTACAGATATACGCCCAATGCATATATATATGTGCATTTGGGATCTCACCTCTAATTATTTAAAAAATGTAAGACACAAGTGAGAAATCCCTCCGAACGGCAAACTCATTATATCCAACTATGCCTAAAACAAACAGAGTTGGATACATGAGTGGATAAATGGGATACACTGAGTATAAGCGAAGGTATAACAATCTTACAAATTTATTTTGTCCAACATGAGAACATACATATTACTGCGTTGCATTCTAATTGGCTCCTCAACAGAACGTTATGTAACTCGATGTTCGCTTCATTGTTAGTAAAGTTGCGGGCAGCTGTACGTAACATAAAACCTAAATTTCCAAATGCCTTTTTACAACATTTTACTATGTGACTACGAGACGTTAGCTCTGAGTTAAAATTAACCCCTAAGTCTCGGGCTTCTCTGACCCTGGCCATTTACCTGCTATCGACGTTATAATTGTTCACAATTGGATTATATGCGCACGAGAAATTGCTCGTAACACATTTTTGAATATTAAACTGTAAACAATTCTCATTGCTCCGTGCAACTATGTAATCGATGTCCCTCTGCAAAAGCACACAGTTATCCCTACTACTTACGCTCAGTGATAATTTAAGATCATCAATAGCAAGTAATTTGCGTGTTGGACAGCTTCCGAGAAAACGTTTACCAAAATTATAAATTGAAGATGTCCGAGGTTACTGCCCTGACGCACACTAGATTAGGTAAAATATGATGAGCGACCTGTAAATATCGACCAAGTCGAATGCTTTTTTGAAGTCGAAGTAAGCAGTAAAGTAACTAGGTTCTTACAAGGAAGCCCTACTGGCGATAGTTACACGGGCTTAACAGCGCTTTCCAGCAAGACATGCAGCCTTAAACAATCAATTTGCTTAAATACAGTTTACGCAGTATCATTCAAATACAAAAATAGTGGACATGTAGGAACTCAACCAGTCTTTGTTGTTAAGTACTGCTGATGACGTGTAATTACATAGTAATCGAGATTCTGAAAGTTTCATATTTTGAGTACTACTTACCTGGAGGACAGAGTCATATTTGTAAGGGGCTTATTACTTGTGGTCAGTCACACATCAGTCAACTTGAAAAAAAAAAAATGTTGTTTTCGATACAGATTCGTATCCAGTTGAATAGTAATTTTTGCTTGTTGCTTTCTTACCTTGATGCTAGTTTGTTAAGCTCTCAGATCATAACATTAATTTAAATTTGAATGTTTGCAAGCATTCTCCAAAAACAAATAATTTACTGCAAGAGACTGGTAGATATTATCATTTGCTTAGATAGTAATATCCGCATGTGTAGCGGCGTTATCTCCGCGATCAACAATTCACCTGTCACGCATAATACTAACTGATATTGTTATATTGGTGTTCGGCTTATTGTACACCGGCTGTTTAACAGTTGTTCTATACGGAAGTACGTGACAGTGATTAATGATTTTGTTAATTACATATTATTACACCTTTTAATGATTTTAAATTCACCCATAGTATGCATTATGTTTTTATGTATAGATGGTGGGGCATGATAGTGTGCAATATTTTTGAGAAATAGATATTTATAACTTTCGGTGAATTAATAACTAGGAACATTTTGGTTTCTGTTATTTAAACAAATATTATTTTATTTTGTATGCATAATGTATGGTATAATTCGCGTAATTATGTGTATCTCATTTAGTGTATGTATATTGTATATACATGTATAGTATATTTTTATATGGCATGTTTATTTATGTGTGTATGTATGTACTAAATATTAGATTCCTCTTTGAAATTGTGCACCTTTACTTTCTGATTATGAAATCACTTTCTGCTCCTTACAATGTCAGCGGATGTCCTTTTCTTTATATCATTTAATCTTCGCTTACCTCACATAAGGTTTCGAGTTCAATTTGCCGCATTTATTAAATAATAAAATGTTATTGAGTACTTCTGTCAAAAATCTCAGCAGCAGTAAAGGCAGTAAACAAGCCGGATCCAAAATATGATGATGATAATAATGATAAAATGTGAGTGTTTATATCTTCAAGGTTATACTCAGGAATGAGTTCCATTCAAGAAAGTTAATATCCTGTAAGTGATACTAATAAATAACTTAATCTTCCAATCATCAGATGAATACTATAGGATTTTTCATAAAATCAAACCAAAGAATGCACAGTTAAACATAATTTATTTCATATTACTTTAAGTATCACAGATCCATTTATTTTAATAATCATCACTTTAACAAAAATATATATAGTCTACGGGTGGTGACGACACCTTATATATAGCAATAGTATGCTCCAACTACATTTTTAACTGCGATACATGATATTTACACGCTATCACATTATATACAATACAGAAACTCATCTATATTTGCCACGTCAAGAAGCTCGAAAATCATCCATTTATGAAACTTCACAACCTTAGAAATAAGGTACAATTTAAAATGCTAAGCAAAAGAGAGTATAAATTTAAATTATCAATCATCATTATGGATGTTTATCTCTCGTCTCGACGCGGCAATCACAATACATAAACCGTACTAATGCTGAAATGTAGAAGAAGATAAAACGCATTAAAATAATATTCTCTTTACAGTTATTGATGAAAAAAGGGAAGGGAAAAAAACCGGTTGTCTGTAAAGTCGGTTTACTGACGATAGTTGAACGTGACAACGTCATAAGAAAATACTAACTATATGTATAGCAGCTGTCCACGCGGACGCATCGCTTGCACTTCAAGCCCCGAGCGAGGTAACGCCGCATACGAGGTAACGGCATACGAGGTAACGCCGCATACGTCAGGTAACGGCATGTTACGTCATGTTTTTTCGTGCGTGCAGCCGGCTCCATCGATTTTTAAGACGTTGTCACGTCAAAAATTGTAAGAACAGGAACAAAGGAGGTCTTTTTGAAGTTGGGAATAAGTAAGAAAGGGATGATAAGTTATGTCAGTCAGTCATATATTTGTTGTAGTAGTAAAGTGTGACTTTACTACTACAACAAATATAAAATGAAATATTAACGTATTGTATATAAATTTTACCATACTGTTAGAGAGGCGACAAAGTTCAGACACTTCTAAAATCAGTAATAAACACTTATTTACCCACAGTACGGAAATCGAAATAATTATGTATATTCCCATAGATATTATTCTAATTGGAAAGGCAACGACGGCCGTGTACGAGTATTTATACGAAGATATTGCAGTCACAATCATTATGGTAATATTCTCCTAGAGTCGTACTGTAGCTAGTTCCATAGCACTCAATGCAAAACAGGGCCTATCCATGGGAATAGGCTTATTTACATTGGGTTGTATATTACAGATTTTAAGATGAAGGCAAGTACAGAGGTGGATGCAGCATAGGTCCTGCTTGCATCAAATGATAGGAGTGTAAACATAGTTTCAATAAATGTCATTTTAGTATTTCATATTCAATGGACTTGAGTAAGGCTTACTAAATAATGTCAGGTATTCTCAGTTTATACTGGTACATTTCAACATCAGTATGGACCTAGAAATTGAAGATATTTTCTTTAGAATAAGTGTAATTTGCAAGTTCTTTTCTACATGAAATAATATTAACAAATGGCAGTGACTAATTAACTAAATACTACAAATCTGAATTCTAAAAAACTTTGTCATTCATTGTTGTCAGGCAGTGATTATCAGCGATATTTTGTGTTTTTACTATTGCATGTAGAAAAGCCTTGCAGAAGATTTTCTAACATATAGTTTATAATGAATTAGTTTTAGTTATAAATGCATTGTAGTCTTTAGTGTAAAATATTTCATTTGAATGATTTTGAATCTTTTTTTTTCGATGTTTCCTGGGGTTTGCTACGTATCGATATAGTCATATTTTAAATAATTAATGAAGAAAAAAATCATGATTTATCAGATAAAAGTACATTAAATAAAATTCTTATTTTTTTAGAGAGTAGCTAGATAAGCTCAGAGTTAGACACGTATAACATTTTAGATTATTGCCAAACATTTGCTGTGGCATTACACATTTGGCACAATGTTCGAATCTCTAATAAGCGAGTCGAAAATTATTGCAAGCAAATAAGTATGAAAATAAGCAAATTTGTCAATTAATAAAACACTCAAACACTATACAAAAAATAACGAAATAACCAACCTAGGCCGGCCTCGAGCCGACGAAGTTTCTTTAAAAGACATTGTAGGCACTATTATTGCTAATATAATATAATTTATTCATTGATCGCTTATCTACAGCATAGAATATTCTATACAAAATATACTACGAAGATTTTATAAACTTAGGCCGTCGGCCTACGAAACTATACTTTTTTCTAACGTAACATTTAAACTACTCATTAGTTTACCAACAATCGTCCATACACGTTCATTCGCATAGGTCTATACTTTCACAGTGGTCATAATTTACAATAGTCTCATTAGTGCACACACGGATACTTACCACAGAATTCAAATTATCAATTTATATCGGGTTGGGGTCGACTATGAATTCATAACCAGGAGGGTCGACCATGGAGTAGGTCGGCGGCGTCGTGGCGGTCCATCTGGCGCAAAGAGGCAGCCAAGGCAGCTGTAGCACCCGCCCCACGCTCGCGGCATTCCCATAACTCTAAAATAGCCTCTGTCGGTGAGCTCTTCGTTGCAAACCAAGTCGTGTATCTATCTACACCAAGTCTCGATGCAAGTGCTCGCCAGTCGTTTCCGCGTGCATTTGGTGGATCCAATATAGCGCAGAGCTGCCTCTTTATTCGAGGGCTTAATTTAAAAATTCCCTCGATTCCTCCGCATTCGTTCACTCCAGCTTCGGTTACCGTTACGTTCCTCTTAGCACTCCCATCGCTACCGTCTTCACTGCGGCACATACGAGCTTCTAAAAGGTTCTCTGTTATGTTAAAATTGCGCTGTGATTCAGCGCGGGGTGAACGTCCCCTCGGCGATCGGCTGCGTACGTCGTCAAGGGATATTCGGAATGTCTGCTTATATGACGGATTGTTCCTTTGGCAGGCGGACACGCTGAAATCGATATTATCGCAGTCGTGAGTTCTTTCCAATACAAAACTGCAATGAAGAGCGTTATAGTTTGAACCCCAAACGTGGTTGAATGGAATCTCTTGATATCCAATACCGGGTTTAGCTTTCCAACCCGGACTTACGTGCTCCAAGTTTAAACAAAGATTCGATCCTCCATCTTGGAATAGTAAAGTTTTAGGACGCTCAAGTAAAACGCCACCAAGTTTCTTTTCCTGTTCTTGACAGTAGTACGCCGCGCATGGTGTATCTTCAAATACATAGAGCCTTATGTTATATTCAGGGCTAGTTTCACTCAATAAAGCTGGTGCATAAATTGCAAGTTGAAGAGCTTTAACCGCTTTTCCGTTAAAACTTTCACCGACTAATACAAACGTAGATAGCATATCTGTTACTAGGAATATTTTATCATTGTCGAGTTGAGTGAACACAGGAGTATTGATCGTTTCTTGTCCGAGGCCGACAATTTTCTTCCACTGGGGCTGAGTATTATCATTTTTAGCGCTATTATGGTCGATGGCGTACAATGAGAGATTCCAGAAGCCGTGCTTGAGGCTGGCGCAATGTGGTATTTGTAGGATGACTGACTTGTTTAATTGGATGCGCGGTGGGCCGCACTTAACTATTGGACTCAGTTGCGTGATACCTGCGGGCGGGAATTTGTTGTGAGCACTTTGTATAGTACATATATGTTTCTGACTTGATTCGCCCAAGGCGGGCGTTTTTTCTCTCAAGCAAAAATTATACCTCACTACTATATACAAGCAACATATTATACAAGCAACGTTTAAAATTGCTCTGGAAATTGTTCTCTATCATATTGCAAAATCAATTTGTTTTTATTAGTTATGAAAAAAGTTAAGTTATACAGCTTAACCTCATAAATATTCATAGCAGTTTGATGATATAGAATATAATGAATACGAGACCGGAACACTGAAAATATTAGCCAAAATTGATTGACTTATCAACAACAAATTATGTTCATGAGTTTGTTATGAGTTTAAAAATGGGGAATGCTGTTTTTGATAATATTTTCACCATAGAGTTAATTTACATTTATAGAACCATGTTACTCATCTTGGTTAGTTGTTTTTTTATTAAATATAATTAATACCTTTTCCAAGTCTCGGTCGATATCTATCATCTTTGACAACTGCCATATACATTTGCTCACGTCGTCCTCTACTGAGAGCTCCCTCTGGAATCGTCAAAGCCACTCCTGCTGCTGATAGTGATAATCTCATTCCAGCAGATGAAACCGAGACCGACTGTGATGTAGGTGAGTTAGAAACGAGTTCCGCTAGTTGTAGGGTGACGGATTCATTGGCAGCGTCGTACATTGAGCCGGCTGAAAAAAAAACTGCTTGGTGATATTGCTCATTTTTATATGTGAGAAAGAATTTGAATTTGAAATAAGAGTACAAAAGGATGAGTCGAGTACGAAAAATAAGAGTACAAAAACCTGTAGATAAGTAAAAATATTGACTTGAGTATAATTAACCCTGTGTTAATAAATAATAGTTAAAAAACAACTCTGTTGTTACAACAAATTGTAATTTCTCATTGTCTATTAGCGGAATAAAACATCAATATTTACCAAATTATTCATAATAAACGAGTCACTAGGGTAGATATTAGCATAATTGCAATTTATATAACTATCATAACAGTAATAAGTTATTCACGATATACTAACAGCTAGTAAAACAACTGGAGGCCGAATGTTCGGATTCGCTATACGGTTTGCTGTCGTAGTCATCGCTCTGACCCTTGCTCGAAGCACATGGAGTGACCTGGTGGTCTACTGGAGAAGCATAGCTGTAACAATTTTATAAATGAGAACTTCCGAAGTTTTTAATATCATGAACAATTAGACAGAAAAATCATAGCAATTTTCTTGCTGAGATAAATTTAAAACAACCACCATACCATGGACACATTTGAATATTAATGATGTCTAAATTATTACTTTCTTATGACCTCCTGGTGAAACTTTTAACATTGATGTGAGATGAAAATAAATGTCTACATTAATTTTTATACATAATATTTTATGTTTCTTTTAACATATTCACTAAAAAAAAAATACATACTCGTTTGAAGAATTTAGATGATTGTTAACACAGCCGTCGTAACACGTGTTTTGTTAAGATCGCTAAGAAAAACCTGCACAGAACTAATAATATAATTCAACCAATGATATGGTAATTATATGGCACATATTTTATGTTAAGATTAATTAGAAATATGTTGAATATTCATATTTTTTGCGCGATTACAACGCCAAAATGAAATATTCGAAATAGTTCATTAATATGGACATGTGTTTGTTTAATATTTTTAAATTGTAATTTATGGTTAACGTTTACGATCTGTATAATTATAAATAATGAATAATTACACTGTATAATATAGATTAATATAGCAAAAATAGATAGCTCTTCATGGACATATTTAGTGATTTAGTTATTTAGTATATTAGTCCGAGTATGTTTGGTTAGATTATAATTTATGAGACACACCTTATGGCCTGAGGTCTGGTTCTAATATGTATAAAATTTGATATTAGTTTTTTTATGTATTATAGTAGATATTGGATAAGAAATAATTTGTGACAGGATGTGTTTTTAATATAAAAATGTTAATTGTACATATTGCCATTCAAAATGAAGTTTTTGTTTAGTTGGCGGTGAAAAGTCAAAGACCTTTCATAATTAAGGTCCGTAATTTTACTTCGAGAGTTATATGTTCGATGAATGGAAAGTCGACAGAACGTTTGATCGAATATTTATCAATCGATGGACTGATGTCCGAAAATTAGTAAAGTGGGTTAGGTTAGGTTAGAACTATGACCCCAACATCAGTTTATTATCTTCCTTTTCATAAAATTTCATGTCTAAATCTCATTCGAAACAGCAATCCATCGATTAATAAATATTCGATAAAACGTTCAGTCGAAGTTGCGTTTGGCGATAAACGGTTCATTCGAAATAGCAATATTCGATCAAACGTTCTATCGACTTTCCATTCATCGAACATATAACCCTCGAAGTTTAGTTACGGACCCTCATAATTATGATTTTATATTCTGTATAAGCCTCGATCGATCGAATATGAAAATACTGTTCACTTGTTATCGAATCACTCATGCTGTTCCAATTATCAAGACAGTGAATGCTGTATCGTGTTTTATACATATAATATCAATGGCGATGGATATTCCCAGAGGTAGTACGAGTATTCTTCTTGATACTCGGGTTTACTAAACTATGTTTGTTTTTGAATTATATAGGAAGCAAAATTGCCTGACGACGTCAGGTGGCACACATGGGGTGACGCTGAAAATCCGTACTTTGGTGGTTGATACCCACCTTAGTGCTACATAATAAGTCCCGTCCTAGATGTTCTCTTTTTCCGATCTAAATCTTTAGAAAAAAGTAAGCATACAAAATGCTTAAAAATTTAATTGAATGGCTACATAATGTTAATATTTTTTCTACTTTAATATTGAGAGATTAATATCTATTAAACACGTGTTATAAATTGCCACGTAACATGACACGTTGTCGAGTTGTCAATGCTGTCATACTTGACAATCTTGACCTTAGACGACCTCTGTGGCGTAGCGGTAGTGCATTCGACTGCTAAGCCAAAGGTCGCGGGTTCGATTCCCGCTCAGTGCAAATATGTATATTTGCATTGGTCTGGATGTTTCTATGTATTTATATGTATTTATTTACAAAAAAAAGTATTTATCCGCATTCTAGAACCCATATGACAAGCTCTGCTTAGTTTGGGTCTAGATGGCGTTGTGTACTTTGTCGTAAAATATTTATTTATTGATTTTTTTATTTGTCATACGGATGCTCAGGTGGCTGCGACCACAGATAAGTAATTTATTTGTACCTTTTTTTTTTTTTTTTCGTGCGGAAATCCCTTCGGATACCCCCCCGCCTGCCAGCGGGGGCGGTTATGTCGGGCTTGAACCGACTAAATCCGCAATAAAAACACTTTTCTTTCTTTCTTCTTAGTAGTATTAGACGGTATACACACGGCACTGCGCTCTGCCGCGGTAGGTGATGAAGCGAATCTCATGTCGCATTAGTCTCTGAGAAATCCGGTGATGTCGTACACACATACAGCGCCCGAGTGCGAAGTCGAGGGGTGCTCTCGTCGCCACCATACATTTGTGCTATCGTATCGCTATCGGAGTATTTGTGGTGGAACTGGTCAAAACCGCGTTAAATCCATCCGCCCGCATAGGCTTGTAAACCACTATACCGTGCGGGGCACTGCTGCGAGATCCGCTTTACCGCCACTACTCTCCGCGACGATCCGCGGTGCCGTGTGTTAATCACCTTATTATTTGGAAATTGTATCTGTGAGTGTTTACCTTATTTTATCAGAAGCACGGTAGCTAATACGCTAATTTATTTATCATACATTACATATACCTTAATACATAAAAGTTATCTAAATTACTCAGGGGACAGGCCTTTTTTTTTACATGAACCGACTAAAAGCGCACGGTGTCCTGCCCAAGTGTTCATTGCCGGGCACCCCGGGTAAGCCCTCGAAAGGATAACCCCAGGGCTACCGGTGGACCTTGAACGCCAGCGTGGCCTCGCCTGGTGGGGTCGGGTTTTGTCCCGCTTCGGTGAGTTGGCAGGCGTAGGTTAACAATTGGTGCTTTGCTCATACCTGTTTGTAAGATGTGGCACATCATAATGATGCTCAGCTCTGGAGTCAGGTTGCGGATGCTCGTATCTCGGCGGTCGATGCTGCATCAGATCAGGAGCCAATGACAACGATTGCTTTTCCACCGTTGGGTATATCTCCGGTTGGAAATCTGCTTGAAAGATTGAGAAATATATTCGTCACCTTCGAATCGTATTCATGTGATTCTACTAAAGTATTTAATAACTACATGGTCCATCTGATGGTAGACGATTATCATAGAGTATGATCGCTTGCAACACTGGAGGTCCACTCGCAATTTGCTACTTTCAGAGAGGAAAAGGAAGTCAGAAAAGAAGAATGACGACCTCTGTGGCGTAGTGGTAGTGCATTCGACTGCTACGACAGGAAGCGCGGGTTTGATTCCCGCTCAGTGCAAATATTTGTATGCATGAATGTGTCTATTTGCATTGGTCTGGGTGTTTCTATGTATAATATATGTATGTATTTATAAAAAAAAGTATATAAGTATGATTATCCCCATTCTGGAAACCATAATAAAAGCTAGATAAACTATGCTTACTTTGGCTCTAGAAAGCGCTTTGTAGAATGTCGTAGAGTATTTTATTTTTTCATTTTTTTAAAGAAGTAAAAGGATGTAGGTCCTATGGACTGTCGCAGTCTAGTAGTAGTATGTTCCTAGGCGATCTGGCTCATTCGTGCTGGCTAAAATCACGACTTACATAAAACAAACTACATGCACACTACAAAGAATAACCATTTTTTTTCGTGTGGAAATCCCCCCGACTACCCTCCGCCGGCCAGAGCGGGTGGTCCCGGGACTTTAGACGCCGGGGCGTAAGGTGGCCCCATGAGGCATTTAGCGACCTCCGACGCCTGAATCGCCTTCGCCTCGCGAGGCCTGCTGATCGGGCGAGACCTGAGTGTCTTCCGGACCCGCTGCACCGCCCGGACCCACTCCGCCGAGTAAGAATATCCTTGGGATGGATTTACAATATGTACAAAATAAGAATCCTATATCAATACTTTACGTGAATAACAAAAGGTTCTAAGTGACAACGACCATTGATAGAACAATCACTACGATGTTTAAACTCTGTAATGATATTTAGGACCTCTTTTCTTTGAAAAAAAAAACGTTTTTCATTTATAATATGTAATTGGCGCATAACCGTCAATATACTACCTGAGACGTGATTTATTAATACGTGAGTTAAATTATTTAATTACTTTAATTCTCGCTATCCAGTGATTAATTAAGTAGCGAGAATTATGCACGAGATAACTATAGATAATATACTGCCGATCAGATATCGATTTTATACAGGATATTGACAGTTCAATATGAATACAAAGTATTATTGCGGCAATATTTTATTAGGGCCGGAACACATCGAATGCTTATTTTAAAGCCTCTGTGGCGTAGCGGTAGTGCATTCGACTGCTACGACAGGAGGCGCGGGTAAGATTCCCGCTCAGTGCAAAAATTTGTATGCATGAATATGTCTATTTGCATTGGTCTGGGTGTTTCTACGTATAATATGTATGTATTTACAAAAAAAAAGTACATAAGTATGTTTATCCGTATTCTAGAACCCATAACACAAGCTAGTTAAACTATGCTTACTTTGGAGAAAGCGCTGTGTAGAATGTCATAGGATATTTATTTATTTAAGTATCAGCAACTGGTAATTATTCCCTATCACGTGGGACTGAAAACTTTGTTAGTGAAATGTGAGTGATTGCTTACTCTACCTACTCTAATCTCTGCCTACCCCTTCAGCTATACCGGCGTGTGTTATAAATATCATGTTTAAATCTTTAAAACTTACCAGTCCTAGTCATTGTGTAAAGAGAATGGTCTCTGGTTTTTCTTTGCAGCAGTTTGTAGACCACTGCAGCTCCCGCCAAGAAAACCACTACTGCAACTGCGATGCCAATATATAGAGGAATATCGCTGTGTGCTGCTACTGTTAACAAACAAAATATATAAATAGATAGACATAAGATATAGACGTCAGGGGAGCTAAAAATAAGGCCTGCATAAAAAATATCCAATCCAATAAAACTGTTTTTTTTTTAATAAAGAACCCAGCTAAGCTAAATTGCTTGTGTTACGAGTGGGACCACGTCCAGTGGCCAGGATTCGAACCCGGGACCTCTCGATCGTAGGATCGACGCCTTAACCACTAAGCTACCGACGCTTCATGGTGACTGGTGACATCGATTGTGACGACATTGCAGCCGCGTGGGTCAAACGGCGTGAGATGACTGGTGTTATTTGTGACCCCAAAATGCTGGTTATGTTGAAAGGGCAGGTTTATAAAACCATCATTAGGCCTGTCCATTTACACGGGTGTGTAGTGTGGCCATTGCTGGAGCGGAATGAATATGCTGCAGTGGATTTGCGGAGTTACGCGCAAAGATCGTGTAAGGAACTCTCGTATCCACGGCAGCCTTCATGTCCGAGACATCGCAGATGAAATGCAGGAGTATCGCCTTCTCTGGTACGGCCACGTTTTGAAGGAATAACCGCCAGAATACGTGGGTAACCAATATCTGGCCATACCATCCGCCACGCCGTGGTAGGAGGGGGAGACCTAAAAAGGGCTGGTTTGACGTCGTAAGGGATGAAATGCGTGCCAATGATCTCACTATCATGGATGCCCAAGACCCTGGGCTCCGAGTTATAGCCGTTGCGTAGCCTTGTGTGCATGCGATGCAATCGGGACACAACGCTAAGATTATGATGGTGATCCTGTCCAATAAAAAAACATAACGAAGATACTCGTACCTTTTTTTTTTTCGTGCGGAAATCCCTTCGGATACCCTCCCGCCAGGCAAGCGGGGGCGGTTAGGTCGAGCTTGGGTCTACAGACGCCTGGGTGTAAGGTTGCCCATAGAGCATATCCCTCGTACCCCGACTGACCCCGATTCTAGCATCTAGCAGGTCCAGTTAAGAATATTTCAATAAACTTAAAAAAAAAACTTGAAAAAAAATTGCTATCATCACAGGTTAATAATTAATAGGTAGGTATATCCGTTTGACATCTTGTGTACATAATATTTTATATATTTTCCAATAGGCTAGTATAGTTTAAATAATTTATGTAAAAATTACTTTCAAGCAGAATTTATCTTATTTCTTTATTTTTTATTTTTCACTTATGACTTATGACGTCATACCGATACTTCGTTACCGTCAAATAAAACATAGACAAAATTATATCGAGCCTGTTATGGAAAAACATCGTAAACGACAGAATATAGGTATTTCACTTTTTTATCGTAACGTAAATATAAATTTTTTTAGACCCTAATTCAAAGACCCTTAAACTCATATTTGCATAAACATCAAAATAACAACAGGAAATATATAGTATCGCAAACGACAAAAGTCAAAGTTTCATATATTAGAACAATCAGAACTATCGTAACCAACATCGTAAGTAACGTTTGTCACTTACGATAAAATAGATAGTTCTAAGATCTGCGTAAAATCTGTGTTGCGTTTAATTATCATATAAGCATTTTGTTTATTTTCCAGATCTGGCGGAGACCCAGTTCGGTTTCCGCCGGGGGCGCTCCACCGAGAAAGCGATCATGCGCGTTAGGCGCCTGGAGGAGGAAGTAGTCTCGCAGGGTGGGGCGGTGGTGGCGGTGTCTCTAGACATCGCCAACGCCTTCAACACCGTAGGGTGTTGAAGGCGTTAGGGCTGGAGCTGCGTTAGGGAGGCTCTCGCGTATCACGGAGTGCCTCCATACCTCCGCCGCATTGTCAAGGCATACCTATCCGAGAGGGCCATAGTTTACCCGAGCTGGCTAGTGCCAGGGCGGCGAGAAGTATCGTGCAGTGTTCCACAGGGGTCGGTCCTAGGGCCACTCCTGTGGAACATCAGATACGACTGGGTGCTGTGCAGTCCGTTGCTCGAGGGTGTCAGCATAACTTGTTACGCTGACGACACCCTCTTTATGGCGCGGGGAGCAAAGTACCGAAGCGCGGCACTAAAGGCCACGGCAGGGGTTGCTCAAGTCGTGGGTCGAATACGGCGGCTGGGAATCGAGGTGGCTCTCCACAAATCCAAGGCTATGTGTTTTCACAGGCCTCGGAAGGGGCCACCTGCGGGAACCAGCTTAACCGTAGGGGGTGTAAACATCGGCATCGAGCCCACGATGAAGTACCTTGGACTCGTACTCGATAGCCGATGGGACTTCGGACCTCATCTCCGAAGTCTGTCCCGAAACTGAGGGGCTGCGGCCGCGCTATCGCGACTGATGCCCAACGTTAAGGGACCCAACGCCCCCACTAGGAGACTGTACCTGGGGATCGTGCGAAGCATGGCCCTGTACAGGTCTCCCGTATGGGTGGAGACTCTGGCGGCCCGCAACGTGGCTGTTCTAAACAGCCCGTTAAAAGTGATGGCCGTCAGAGTCATCAGGGGGTAACGCACGATCTCCGTCGAGGTGGCATGTCTCCTAGTCGGGATCCCTCCGTGGGATCTGGAAGCGAGAGCCCTTGCGTTGCTGTACCAGTGACACAAGGAGGCGCTGGAGCGGAGCCATAGGCCGGAGCCCCGAGAAATCAGGGCTCAGCGGTCCCAGCTCCGCCGGGAACTCATGGAGACATGGAAAGTGCTACTTGAGCATCCAAGGTGGGGGGAATTCACCATTGCGGCGGTGAGGCCGATCATGAAGGAGTGGCTGGAAAGGCACAACGGTGACCTCTCCTACCGGATGTGCCAGATATTTACCGGACACGGGTGCTTCGGTAAGTATCTATGGCGCATCCACCTGGACACAACGCCGCAATGCCAGCACTGCGAGGATCCTGGGGAAAACACGGCGCTACACACGTTGGTGGAGTGCCCTGCGTGGGCGAGTCAACGCCGGGACCGCATTGCGGTCTCGTTGGAGACCATCGTGAGGGCCGTGGTCTCCGACGGGAGTAAGTGGCACGGCACCGCCTCTTTCTGCGAGCAGGTAATGCGCGCGAAAGAGTCGGCGGAGAGGGAGCGGGAGAGAACCCTGCCCCCCGAGTTCCGCAGTCTGCGGTGTCCTCGCCGCAGGCTCGTCTATGCCCGGGACTACCGTCCTCCATGATCGGGGTCTGAGGACGGCAGTTGACCGACTCGCTGTCCTCACAGAAGCAGGCCGTGGCGGAGCCGTGTCGTGTGTGTCCTACACACGCCTGCCAATTCACCGACGCGGGATAAAACCCGACCCCACCAGGCGAGGCCGCGGGGGCGGCCAATAGGAATTTGGCCTTTGGAATCCTTTCGAGGGCTTACCCGGGGTGTCCGGCAATGGACACTTGGGCAGGACACCGTATGGTTTTGTCGGTCTGATTCCGATACGGGTTTCCACACGTAAACAAAAAAGTTGATATTATACCTTTTTTTTTCGTGCGGAAATCCCTTCGGATACCCCCCCGCCGGCCAGCGGGGGCGGTTATATCTAGCTTGAACGGACTAAAATTATACCTGATATAAGATGAAACACAATAATTGCCTCTAAATAGAAAGAAAAGTATTAGCGTGAACGACGATTTTTGAAAAACAAGATGAAAACACTTTTATCTTAAGCGACAAAGTACTCATTGTTGAACTCTTTCTGCAATAATTTAATTGATAATACGTAAAGCTTAACGTGTTTTGAATTTAAAAATTTAAATATACAAAAACCGGACATGTCTTATTAACAAGTAAAAAATAACCAATAACATACCTCTCCTGTAAAATTGTATTTGTGTCGCTTACGATGTTCTTCCATAACAGGCTCGATATATGCATAGAACTTACCGTTTTGATATTTAATGGAGAGAAACTAATTTGACTTGACAGTCAAGTACTCTATTAGGTATTGCATGTACTGCGCGTCGCAGGCGACTCAGGCGCCGGAGGTCGCTTAACAACCTCCGTCCACCATGAGCGCAGGCCTGGGGGTGGCAGAAGCAGGCCGGGACGGTGGGGCGACTAGCACCCCAAACCCGGGCAAGTCGGGGACACCGTGGTTCCCAAACCCGAGGGGGCCATCTCGAAACCGGAGATGACCCAGGGTCAGTCGGGGTGCGAGGGAAATGTTTTATGGGCAACCTTACACGGGGTGTAAGGTTGCCGTCTGAATATCCGTGACGGCGAGAGGTTTGAGTCGGTTCAAGCCTACCAAAACCACCCCCGCAGGCCGGCGGGGTGGTATCGGAGGGGATTTCCGCACGAAAAAAAAAGGTATTCTATGTATTCAAATTCAAAGAAAGAAATATCGTGAAGAGTCATTGTTTTAACCTCAACGCAAACACCAAGAATATTGTCCAGTGGTCATAAAAATGATTGTTAACTTCTGCATGTCATTTGACAACCGCTGGCTGGGCATCGCCAGCCATATATCACGACAAACAAAGAAAGATAAATTTACAAAGTAAGTTTACACGCGTAATATATTGTAACGTGCGTATTTTACTTTAAATAGAAACTTTGTTATTCATCTATACTATTATAAAACTGTAAATTAAACGTTAAGATATTTAAAAAAAAGTACTTGGGTTATGTTAAATGAACGATTCTAAACACAAAAATACTTTTTTTTTAATTCTAAAAACTACAGAACGTATTTTGAGGCGGTTTTTTCTATTGAGAGTTCTTGGTCAAACTTAAAATCTTATGTACATTTGATTGCAACTGGTTAAGTAGAACTGGATAAATAACCAAAAAACCAAAACCGACCACCGCGCGGGCGGAGCCGCGGGCATCAGCTTGTTATTAATAACATTATTGAACTAGACGGTATAAGGTGGCAATATTTTTTCATATCTTTTCTTTCCTCATTCTCCCCTGAAATTGGCAACACCCAAGTGACAGCAACCATGGCCCATGAATGCAACCACCTATCATTAGATTTAATGTTTGTGTGTTTATTCGGTAAAATTAAGATAGCGAGAAAGAAACTTAAGTTCTCTTTGTCTGTTTGTGCTTGAGCTTGAGCACAAAAACTTATATATTCGCAATGTTTGTTTACATTCGTATTAGGAATCGTACCAATTCGATTCAAAACTCTCATTAGATACACAAAACGTCAATAATGCTTATGAGTTTTCATAAGGATTTTTGGAACTATTGACTTACAATGAAAACTCGTTAAAGAATTAATTTGCTCGAAATTTAAAATTGGAAATATCCATTTTTGTTTATGGCAACACCTAACTTTATTTATGACACCGCGTTTTTTAACGATGTCCTACTGTGAGCGAGGAAATATAACTGCTCGTTTCATCTTTCGAACACTCGCAGTGGTTTTGTGTAAAATAAAAATATATTTAGCTGTCAAAATAAGGATTAGAATTGTGATAAATTAGTGCTACGTTTCGCAAGTGAAGAAATCTATATAAATAAAAGTGAATTGCTACATTTGTTGCTTAACTGAAAAATTTAGAACACCTTCATGAATTAGGATTTTTCGTCGGTTTACAAGGTTTATATGAAATACAGTTAGCAAAAGTCGACCACAAGTTGGACCCCGAACGAAGTCAGGCATCAACAGATAGAGCCAATTAAATTGAAGATATAAAAAAAAAATAGAGACATTTTAATCCTATCGAGGGTAAAAAAGCGGCCAAGTGCGAGACGGACTCGCCCATCAAGGGTTCCGTAGCAGAAAGTAACGTGATAATGTTTTTTTTTTTAATTATTATATTTGAGTTGATTGAATGAAAGGTAAATTGCGGTTTACGATTTATGACGTAAAAAAAAACTACTTACTAGATCTCGTTCAAACCAATTTTCGGTGGAATTTTACATGGATTGTACATCATATATTATTTTTTTTAATTTTTTCATTCTCTTATTTTAGAAGTTACAGGGGGGGGACACATTTTAGACATTTTAGACACTTTAGACACTTTAGACACACACAAACTATTCAGTTTAGAAAAAAATGATATTAGAAACCTCAATATCATTTATGAAGACCTATCCATAGATGTAGGGACACGTAACACGGGTTTGATGAAAAAAATATTTTTGTGTTTCAGTTTTAAGTATGGGGAACCTCAAAATTAATTGTTTATTTCCATTTTTGTGTGAAAATATTCATGTGGTTCACAGAATACATCTACTTACCAAGTTTCAACAGTATAGTTCTTATAGTTTCGGAATAAAGTGGCTGTGACATACGGACGGACAGACAGACAGATATCACGAATCTATAAGGGTTCCGTTTTTTGCCATTTGACAATGAACCCTAAAAATGTGATTCTTATAAGCAGCCTAACCAAGGAAGTATTAACTTATCAAATTACTGATTGACATTGAGGCTCTAGTCACGATTAAATGACTTGGAAATCATTTCATGTACATGATTAAGGGTATTGGTAGTTTTAACTATTATCATACTAGTTTTGTATTAAAATGTAGGTTATAATTATAACATCAAGATTATAAAATCAGATGTACCCTAAGTGATATAAAAAAAACTGCGAAAGTTAATTGAATAGCAACAAGACAAGAGTTAGTAGTAGACATTTAAAAGTGTAGATTACCTTGATTTGTTGAACTCTTAACATATTGAATTCGAAGAAAGAAATCTATATTCAGGAGGGAACTTGAACCCAAGTCACCCCCTTTTTAGGGGAATAGTCTGCCAACGGAGCTATCCGAACCGAATGGATAACTAAATGTTGATTTAAATTTATGAGAAAAGTTATTAAATTGATTGCTCTAAAATTTCATTCAACTTGTAGTAAGTTTGCACTGATGTACAGTCAATCGCTGTGCGTACAATCATGAAATCTTAGCTTTGATTTTCGCGCTGGGGAAAGAATTTACGGGTTTTTTTTAATAAGATGCTGATATGGAGTCTGAAAATGTATCCATTCTGATGTCGATATCAATAGTATCGCCCTCTATTACGTGGAAAAAATATACCAGAAGAAATATGAGTACTTGTACTATTTTTTGTCAGAGCAGTCGTTTGACTGCTCTGACAAAAATTTGGGATGATAATATAAAGATTCTAAAGATGCCAGAAACCTTTACACTCCTTTTCTGGGAAGTCGTATAATAAATTTAGATTTTAAAAAAGGAATACTTTTGAAACTATTCTACGAAAATGATTTAATAAGGAAAGTTACGTTTTTAATTAAATCGCTACTTCAAATAATTTAATAAGCGACAAAGCGGCTTACATTTCCACCCAGTTTCGAGTTACGCGAAAAGATTTAAATATCCCGTGTTTTATGGGACACAATCTTCGAATTACCCCGCGGTATTCTTATACGATATTTATTGTATAGAAGGACGTTTTCTACCGAGAATTTTTTGTGTAAAGATACTTATTTGGGCATTTTTAACGATCCTTTTGATCCTTGTATAGTGGTTGTTAATATGGATTCAGGAGAATTTCTTGGGACACATGGCTTGCTACTTTTATTTTTAAGGAGTGATGTAGCTAATGCGTTTCACGTGTCGATGTGAACGTTGAAAGTTGTTTGATGAATATTTTTACCCGACTGCGCCAGTGAGGGCAACAATGTTTCTCGCGAGTATGTATGTATGTAGTTTTTTCTAAAGGCCGGATTTCGATGATTAGGGTCAAATGAAAGGTATTTTTGGCAGCTGTCGGGTTTTTTTAAATTTTATTCATCTATTTTATTATTGAATCTTTTTGAAACTTCTTCGTATATTAGGACGTCGTTTTATGCATTGACATTCAAACACTGAGAGGAATGAAAGCTTCAGGGATATACACTGCCAAGGGAAAAGTCTTAGAGTTGAAGTAATTCTCAGTTTTATTATGATAATTGCATAAAATATGGCGTTCTTAAATTAATATTACATTGTTCACCAGTTTGCATATATTTGTAGGTTATTTTCCATAAAGGTATTTTTTTCAATAGTATATTGAATTGAACCTCGTGAATAAGCAAACATAAGCGCGATATTATACCACAGGACCAACCCGACCAATGAAATAACAGAAAAATCGGTCACGTGAGTAAAATGACTCATTTCTTTCGAAATTTTGGAATGAGAGTCGCGAGACACTAATCTACCGTGCCGTGCAATTAGGGAAAGAAGTCAGAGAGCTATAACATAATAACTGTCTTAAATAATGACAGTGACATTGCCAGTCTTAATAATGACAGTGACATTGCCAGTCTTCACAATGACAGTGACGATATTTGTCTTAACAATGACAGTCTGAACAATGACAGTGACTTCTTGATAAAACCGCTGATATTCAAATATTAGTTATTTTCAAACAATTCTATATTCGTATACAGTGGTTCCAACAGAAGAAAAAATCGTGTATATACTTTTTGAGACTCCTTTTTAGGGTTCCGTTGCCAAATGGCAAAAAACGGAACCCTTATAGATTCGTCATGTCTGTCTGTCTGTCCGTCCGTATGTCACAGCCACTTTTTTCCTAAACTATAAGACCTATGCTGTTGAAACTTGGTAAGTAGATGTATTCTGTGAACCGCATTAAGATTTTTATACAAAAATAGAAAAAAAAAACAATAAATTTTGGGGATCCCCATACTTAGAACTGAAACTCAACAATTTTTTTTTCATCAAACCCATACGTGTGATCTATGGATAGGTCGTCAAAAATGATATTGAGGTTTCTAATATCATTTTTTTCTAAACTGAATAGTTTGCGCGAGAGACACTTCCAAAGTGGTAAAATGTGTGTCCCCTGTAACTTCTAAAATAAGAGAATGATAAAACTAAAAAAAATATATGATGTACATTGTACCATGTAAACACCCAACGATAATAGTTTTTTTTAATACGTTTAAAACTGCAATTTACCTTTCATTCAATCAACTCAAATATAAAAATTAAAAAAAAACATTATTATGTTACTTGCTGCTCCGGAACCCTTAATGGGCGAGTCCGACTCGCATTTGGCCGCTTTTTAAGAACTGTACAGTGTGTAACTCACGAATGTAAAGGGCTCACCGTGTGCTACATGGGTCCGCCTTGTTTTTAATTACGCTCGCAACGTCCGAGATCATTATCGAGTTATCGAACGGGCACGATGACTTCATTCATTGGTTCGCTTCCTCAGTTTTTGTTCCGCGTTCTATATTAAAGTTTGATGGATTGTTAATTTAAAGTTAGGATTTCACTAGCTGTTATCTCTGACTACGTTTGCGTGGATTTTATATTCTACTCTGTCATCTATCTTATCTTATTGATCGGGTCCAAATTCTGTAATAGCGCATTCATCTTTTTTGAAATTTTTAGATGGTAGTCACTCACACAAAAGTCCAATCAAACCAAATCATGGAAATGGAGAGGAGGAGAAAGGAAGCGGCCCCAGAGCTCCAAGGTGCAAGCTGGATGAAAGTGGGATTGGCACTGGGATGTATAACAGATTATCGATTAATCTGGGCATGTAGCCAAAATGACATTCTACTAATGAAATCGCTTCGAAGCGAACACAAAAAAGTTCAAAATGTATGGGAGTGACATTTATAAATCTTAAGGCTTTCACGGCCGGCGTTGCATGTAGAATATACTACTTCCGGGCTGTTTGGCCGTGGTCTATTGGAAACTTGTATTCCAGACGTTTCGTCGATCACTGCGGTCGACATCTTCAGTGGTGTCTTCAGGGAGTGACATTATTTGTTACAAATGACATGTCGATATGATGATATGTCACTCCTATACATTCCGGAATTTTCTACTGGCGTTATATACTGTGACTTTGTCTAGGCCGGACCGTGACCGGATTGGTACATTATGACTTACAATAATTTCTAACTGACAGTGAAGCACGTTTAGTTGTTCCTCATAAAAAAAAACTCTAACTCATAACATTCCTCGACAAGACTTGCGACTTAAATGTACGAACTAGAGTCGTTAAGGATAACGGCCGTATCGAATGCCCGGCATCCAAATCGAATGTAATAAATTAATAATCATCGTACCCATATGGGCTGACAGAATCGATGTAATCGTTAGTCACGCGATCAGGCTACTAGGAACAGTATGAAGTGAATTGAGTGGTAGAGTCAAGCATTGAGTGGTAGAGTCAAGCAATAGTCATTTTGGCCGTTGCATGAATGGGCCGACTCGATCGGGGAAGCACCACCCTCTCACAGAATATCGACGCCAAGTAACAGTTTTTGAACTGTTGCGTTCCGTTTGGTGAGTGAGAGTGCCGGAGCCCAAACTCCTTTCCCATCCCCTCCCAAACTCCTTTCCCATCCCCTTTCCTTAACAGGGTCGGCAGCGCGAGTGTGACGCCACTGGTGTTGCACACGTCCATAGGCGGTAACGTACACGTCGGTAAGCGCTTCCCATCAGGTGGGCCGTATGCTTGTCTGCCACCTTAGTGGTATAAAAAAAAATATTGAGACTTGACTGAATTCAATGATAACTGATAGACATATTACTCATCAACACTACTCTTATTGTGTTTCACACACATGAATGTCAAGTCAAACCAGTTTCTTTTTATTATTTCGAGCAGTATAAAAACTGAGTTGTTGGCTAAATCGTTGGGATCGCCATAGAAGAAAAAAAAACGTCAAAACGGTAGGTTCTATGCAAATTTGTATAAAAAAACACAGCAATGACGTCACACTTGAGTAGTGTAAAATAATTCACTATAAGTAGTTGGATGGATGTATAAATTAATAGCGATAAAATAAGAATAGAAGTAATTTTTGCAGCTCAATTACTGATCTTCATTTAATGAACTCATGTCGTCTATGTATAGATGTTCTATTTAAAATGTGGATCGATAGATTGACTATGACTGTACTACTTTTTTTTTATACCACTAAATTGGCAGACAAGCACAAACACCTGATGGGAAGCGGTTACCGCCGCCTATGGACGTGTGCAACACCAGTGGCGTCCCACTCGCGCTGCCGACCCTGTAAAGGAAAGGGGATGGGAAAGGAGTTTGAGAGGGGATGGGAAAGGAGTTTGGGCTCCGGCACTGTCACTCACCAAACGGAACGCAACAGTTCAAATACTGATACTTGGCGTCGATATTCTGTGAGAGGGTGGTGCTTCCCCGGTCGAGTCGGCCCATTCATGCAACGGCCAAAATGACTGTTGCTTGACTCTACCACTCTAAGTTATAAATTGATAACAAGTAAAAAATATCACGTCAAAAGATTTAGATCGGAACAAGAGAACATCTAGAACGGGACTTGAACCCGCGACCAGACCCTTACAGAGGGAATGCTCTGACCAGCTGAGCTATCTAGACACGTCCCAGATATTCGAAATTCTCCGATATATTATATACGTCTTAAGGCGACGCTGGAGCCATCTACCGTAATTCTTGCGAACTACGGAAACAATGAATAACTTTACAGTTATTTTTAAACATTGTTTTTTGATGACTCCGCCTAATTAATTCAATCTATTCAATATGTATTTCGATCTAAATCTTTAGAAAAAGTAAGCATACAAAATGCTTAAAAATTTAATTGAATATCACCTCAACTTTTGTTAAGGTCATTTCAATAAGAAATCTATCACCAGTAGAACCTATTTTATAGGAACTGTATTATTCCAATAAGGATTTCTTTTGAAAGCAATAAACGGTTTACAGGCACTACCAACTTAACATATTGATAGTTCAGAGAGGCTTCGCGAGTTGTAAAATACATAACAACCAAGTACAGATAATCTCAAAAGTGTGAGGTGGACATCAATCAGATGCTATATTGTTATATACAGGTTTTAGAATAAAGTTAGTTAGTTTAGGAGTTTAGAATAAAGTAAACAGAGTAACAATTACAGTCCGCACCTGATTGTAAACATATCCCGTTACTAATGATGGATTGCAAAAATTGTGGTGTCTACGTACCATAAAGGGAAAAGGAAGAAGAATGATTAAAAAAAAAAGGAAATCACAAATCGTACAAAAAGCAACACACTGATACTTTTGGTCGATAGCAAGCAAAATACTAGTACTTCCTCAGCCGATCACCACTCTAGTATAACTCAATCGTAAATACCGTAAAAATTAAATTTGTGTGAAAGTAAGTCCACCAATTTTCGATAATTAAATAAACCGTATTAAACGTACCCTATCTACCGCAGGCACTTGCGTCGGCGCGTGTACATCCATACGCAATGGCGCAACGCTGCAGTAAAACGTACTTCATATCAATAAATCTCCTTCATAAACAAGTTCCAAGTCCCCACACGTTTATAGCCCGCCGATGTTTGAAACTCTATAAATCATTGCATCCGCTACTTACACCGTTCAAATTAAAACCGCAGAGTCGTCACTCGAATGAATTTACGTATGATTAGTATATGCTTATCGGATTAATTTCGAAATTTGTACACTGTGTTAACATTTGTCAGTGCCAACGGTATGTTATGTCTGTTACAGAGATCCCAGATAGGGAATCCAATCGAAATTTACTAACCCTTGTCGCTTTACCCATAACATGGTAGGAGAGCTTGCGGAATTAAATTCTCAGAGCAATCATCTCACGGGATTTTCGCATTTAAAACTTTTAGTGTAAAGGCGATATCCCTTTGACGGGTAAGAACGATATGTGAATGCATTTTGCGATCGCCTGCTGCGCTCACTCGACGAAATCACAACAAATCATTCACAAGACCCACCTCCAGTAATGATGGCCGCATCGCATATAAATTGGATTTTACTATTGTTTGTTTATGCATTATTGTGTGAATATTTTTTTTTACGATTTAATTCAATTTGGACGTAATTGCAAGACTTGACTGCTAATCATCAACTAAGATTACATCTCTAAAACATTGAACATATACTTGTTTATACTATCATTTCATAAATTTGCTTTTCATTATCATATCGTTACCAACGAATTTGATTAGATTCAGTTAACGAAAATTTATTTGCTCAATGGTTCAACAAACCGATATTTATAAAAATAAAACAATACCTCCATATGATACAATGAAATGTTTACAATCTGAGAACCGCGATCAAAACCCACAACGAAAAGTACCAAGAAATTCTAACCATCAAACAGACTATTCTAAAGAAAATTTACGATTCGTCCTCAATAGCAGAGAACATCGTAACACTCAATTCACACGAAGATCCGTTCACATTAACATAATAATACACGTATAATTTGTATTATGAAGAGATTTTGACAAAATAAAATGTATATTCAATAAATCTGTCAGGTAGAAAGTTTGGCTGACGATAAGGTTTCACAATTTCTGTTTAAAACGGTGCTTTGCTAGCTTAAATGAACTGTTAATAGTAATCCGCTTATGTGCATAGAGTAGATGTATTGGTTTTTTTAGGTGTTTATTGGTAGAGATGTTTGCACGTGACCTGTTTGTGGTCAGTCGTTAAAATGAAAAATATTTGTTATTGATAGCACTTACAGCCTCAACTAGTTCCTCGTCTTTAAAATCTCAATATAACTGTAGTTTGGCTGCATTGAAGTAATAATGAGAGGTTGTAAAGGCGTTAATAGAAACTACGCAGAGAAAATTATTCACCACTTTGCAGAATGCCATGACCTTGATGATAATATTTGAACCATCAAGATAATAATAGAAATAAAAACACTGCTATGGTCCATCACTTTTAATATTATCAATACTTTATTCTCCGAAACAAGCCAAATATATGAATGAGGTTAATAAGTATTGCTTTGTTACCTCAATAAATATTATTTTCTGTGTTTCATTCCTAGTGTCATTGTCATTGTTTGAGTTTGGCATGGATTTACTAGGTTACTCGAAATAAGAAATGATTATGAGCACCGTTTCGAAGATTTTGGATAGTAAAGACATTTCATTGCTATTCAAAATCGTATGCGCATTTATATCCATCGGGATACAAGGCAAAAGTGGGATAGCGTTAAAAGCTTGAATACTTTATAAAGATGTGAAGACTGTAGGAAGATAATGGTGGTTATGAGTAATTATAAAAATAATATACACAACAAAGACGCCAACGTGAATGAACAAAAATAACTAACGGGTGAATTTGTGCGACACGATGATTGAAACCGAATACTTGATCGCTACAGTGAATAGTTGACACGTTTCATAGATTATAAGATTCTCTATAGACTAATATTGTTGCTTTTACGGTAATTACCGAAAGAAAACAATCCATAAACTAATCTGAAGTAATTACTCATACTATTGTTATGCAAAGTTCATTAAAATGATTAAAGTTAACATGTATAAAAACGTAAATGCATATCCATTTAATCTACATTCTAATACTAAATTACTACTAAAAAAAGAAGAATCCGTACTCCATTCCTATGTTTAGGCAACAAAAGATGAAAAGGCGCTATAAAATTCTACCATTTTCCCCCTTTGTATGTGGCAATTAGGCTAATGAAGCGCTCCAACTGCCGCGAATGAATAGCTCTGCTCGTGTTCCTGGCATTCAAACCTCACCTTTCATGTGGCTAATTTACTGATGCTCCAGATTATATATATATATTTATTTATATATATATTATGAATTCAATTGAAGCGTCGGTAGCTTAGTGGTTAAGGAGTCGACCTTACGATCGAGAGGTCCCGGGTTCGAATCCTGGCCATTACACTACCGACGTGAACCCACTCCTAACACAAGCAATTTAGCTTAGCTGGAGGGGTTACAAAAATTTAAAAGTAACTTAATTTAAATACTTATACTTAATTTATATATTATGACTTCAATTGGATTATTTAAAAGTAACTTAATTTAAATAGATAATAATATAATAAAAGTCAAAATTGGATAGAAAAATCCAACACACCAATATTTTAATTAGTTCGGCAGTTTAAAGTACATAATGTTGTTATAATTTTACACTACTAAGGTAGGGACCATGGATGCGACCTATTTGATGATAAGCGGGTAGCTTGACCTATGAATACTTGCAACTCCATAGATGATACTCGTGAGTTGCTACTTGAAGAAGGAAAAGAGAGGAAATGGGAGAAGTAAGTTTATTATTATATACAAATGACTTCTACAGTATATTTACGAAGCTAGCAGTTTCGATTACAAAATCTTTTATATTTCCAGAGTGTGCTAAGGACTGAGGGATACAATCTAACACGTTACCTATGTGTTTTGTTAGTTTAAAATATGGTTGCGCTGTTTACTGAAACAACCAAAGTTAAAACTGCAAATTCTTCAGTTAATTTGACAATCTACGGTAAAATCAACCACCGCACACAACAGATTGATCACCCCCAATAAATAAAAATCAATCCACATGACGCGATAAACAAAAACAATTTACAAAGCCAAGATGGCGGATTTATTTGGCGTGAAACGTTTCCAAAGAAGGCGTACAAAACCAAAATGGTATTACCCCAAGGCTATTTATCAAATCGTACGATAAACAGAAATGGGAAATTGAAACAGAGTCAACGGGGACCAGCGAAATGATTTATTGGTATTATAAACAAAATATGGACTGATCATTTTCCATTCGGAGATTGAATTTGGACCGCCGAGGGAGCATGGTGTGTTATTAAGCGTGTTTAATGTCGTGTTTAATGGCTTGTACCTTTGAGTGATTCGTTTGATTGTAAACTCTTCGTTTGAATGTATTCCAAATGCTTAAACGATATCGATCCCTTCATAAGGAGCTTTTGTTTGTTAAATTAATGGCAGTATTTCTGTTGTATAAAAGTGTAACATGATTTACAAAACAAGCTGTCAGCATTTTCAATAAAAATCTTTCAATCAATATTAATTAGTCCTTAGTTAGTAGACGTTATGTTTTTTGTAATTGTAATCCTTATTATCAAATTTAAAATATTACCATCTTGCGTGCTACTAATACCTTTTAAGCTTTCACCCGCGTGGAATTTTCTTCCAGGTCCCGCGTCCATTTGAATCGATTCCAGGGATAAAAAGCCAGGAATAGTCTATGTGTTATTCCAGACTATAATCTATCCCTGTACCAAATTTCAGCCTGATTGATATGTTCAACTGTTTTTGCGTCAAAGAATAACTAGGTCTGCAAGGCAAATCGCTGCTTGCAATGTTGAGCTGAGTGAGACATCGTGAATCAGATTTTGAAAATTTTGAACAGTGATCATTCCTCCGTAGCAAGTTCGATTTTGAAAATTCTTCTTGAAAGTCACAACTCTGGACATGCCTTCTGAGCGTGTAAAGTTTGGTCACAGTGTCTCGAGCAGTTATTATGTAATTCCATCTAGAATTTTTTTAACGGCGATCATTCCTCTGTGGTAGCATTATTTTTTTCAAAATATATCCATAAACCTTCCTCTGATTGACCTCTTTAATCATGCCAAATTTGGTTCTGATTGGATTAGTAGTTTAGGAGGAGACCTGTGACAAAGAAAATCCTGAAGTCTAGTATGAGGAGCTTTCGCTCGACTTCGTCTCACTCAGCTCAATAAACATCCATATATCCATAATCACAAACTTTCACGTTTATTATATTAGTAGTAGTATTATAAAAAGTAAGAAGTGTTACTGAGTAGAACTAGAATGTAAAATAAGCAATATAAGGTAAAAATACCTTAGAAGTGGAATAAGAGCTACTGGTCGAAATTGAATATTCTAAATACCAAACGGGACTTGCGCATTTCTCAAAATATTCAAGTTTGCATTGAACGTTAAATATTGCTTTACGGTGCCAAAGCTGTTTACTCCACAACACGTAAATATAGAACTTACTCGTATTATTGCAGAATAATATTGGTTTACTTATAACAATACATGAATTTATGTAATAAAATAGATATTATTGTTTCTTTTTTCTACTACAGATCTATTATTAAATTAGTTTTAGTGGTACATTTAGGTTAAGCTTTTGCTTGTATGTGTATAAGAATAATAAAAAGAAATATAAGAAGAAGTAATATGGCGCCATAGAAGAAAACTTAGTAACTTACAAAATTAGATAAATATATCGTATCTACAACAATAATACTTGATGGTATTTAAAATAAGTACGTAAGTACGCAAATTTTTACTGTTACTATCTTTATTTGTAGTAACTGCCACTTACCCTAAGATATGCAATATCTTACAAACCTTCTTAAAGCAGTTTGTAGCCCAGAGCACACGGGAAATGAATGCTTGGCACTTTTATACACATTAAACCTTTGCCCATATCACGCCGACAGTCCATGATCAATGTGTGGTGGATTGCACTAAATCATCGTTCTTCGGACAAAGATACCTGATATTTGCATATTTCATGTGCAAAATTACTTCGAATGCGATCATGTTTATATTAACTTTGTTGCTAGATATTGAAGATTTCTTTATTTCCTTTATTTTTTAAGTTATGATAACAGTAATCTAGGACATTCTACACACTGCGGTCACTGTTCTATATAGTTAATTAATTTATACTCTGCATAATGTTGATATTTTTACTATCTCTCCAATTGAACTTACAGTAGGTACTGTGTAATTTTATTATGCATTTTGCTTGAGATTTTATAGGTAAGTATGGTTAAAGTAACATTAGCTATGATTAAAATGACAAAGGTACTAATTAGGTAAGGTAAAAAAAAGGTTTTTTCTCAAGTTTGCACTTGGTATTCTCGAAGTTCCCACCCCGAAATCCTCAGAGAAAAGGAACTTCAGATCCCCCTGAATTTACAAATACTGTGTCCCATAAAACTTTACTTAATAGGGTCGAAGTGGTTTTATTATACACATTTTATTTCATACAATTTTTTATTATATCAACTAACTTTAATATAATATGGGATTAACATTTATATTATTTTAAAAAAAAAACTTTCATTATCTTTATCAACGATAAAATGTTCCAAAAGGAATAGAACAGATTACCCAATTAAGTCTCTGACGTTATCATATAAAATTTTACCTCAACATTTAGTGAGAATACCATAAAAATTTACTCCCTCGTCTATATTTAGACGATATGATATGGCCCAGATGGTCACGCCACCCAATTTTAGTATCTCTCGAATCTTTTTTACGTGACCATCGAATATTGACCTTTACTTCACCTTATTCCTACCTTTACGTCCATTAGAGTCTTAAAACCTCCGAGGGGTGAAGCAGGTCTAAGCTATTTGGAAGGTCACAGTTACAGCCGATAGCCTGTTATGAAGCGACCAGTAACATTTCATAGTTATGAGCGAGAACGGAAAGGAAGTGTATATTTAGTACAGCATCTGTTTCTCGAGCATTTCATAGAAATAGTATTAATTAACATGTCCCATGGTGAATAGTTTCATAATTTGTAATTCCCTTGACGTGGACTCGTAAAGCTTTAACTGAAAATGTTTGAATTTCATGCCTGTCGCATCTATTCGTGGCCTTACTTTTATGGGATGAGATATGGCATCAATAACGGTAAAAAAATATGTTTAGATGCCTTAGAATTATGAGAAACGTTAAGATTATTAGTAGCAGAATATAGTGAGTTATGCAATAAAAATGAAACTAGATGCAGTTATAGTTTCAATAAATACTATAATTTGTAGTTTTATACGATATATCAGTCAAAATACTAATAAAATGTTTTCGTATATTATATTCTTAATATCTTAAAAAAATGTTATTTATTTCATATTATTGTACTTAAAATTTTACGGTTTATTTAATTGGGAATTGGGTGTTTATTAATACTGATTTCCATAGAGGTTCGCGCCAGTGGAGCATTGGGACAACGCATTTAAATGGTATTACGGATTATCTTCTCATTAAGTTGTATTCATTACATTTTACACTTAATAATATATCTACTTATTAAGACACTGAAAAGATTTTATGGATACTCGAGATACTTATTTTACTGGAGAAGGAGTTGGAAAAAGGCTTGGAGGATGATCTCTGTGGTCCCAGGCTATATCTAGTTTTTGGGCATTTAAAGGTATATTTTATTACTGTTGTACTTACCACCATGAACGCCGCAGTAGTCGCCAACACAGTCCGCGTGCTGCGCATGTGCTCCTGCACATGGAGTATCTCCGGTACAAGATCTACGCCTTGTCTGTCTGCAGTCAGCTCCGCAGACGGACCACTCTGACCATGTACCCCAACGACCAGGAAGAGCTGCAAGAAAAAAATATCATCAAACGAAAGAAAAGAGAAAATTGTATGTGTATGAGCGTTGATAATAGCATAAATTGATAAAATACTGAATATAATATAGAAAGGGGATAGCAAAAATCAAAGCCCTGAGGTTAACGATGCATATGCATGCATCTTAACCATTGATGTCTTTATCAATAGGTACTCCTACAGCGTCTTAAGGAAAACCAACTTTATTTTTTTTTTGAAATAGTGAAAAGTATTCTTTTATGTCGCGATTAACAGTCCAGATTCTAGTCAAATCCTTGGAAAGTGCTAACCAACATCTGCACTTAATAATTTTAGTATGAATTAAGTTTAATATTTCAGATTTTTACAATAAGTAAAGATATTTTATAGTGTGTTTTTAATGTATATGTGAAGTAATTACGTATCTTTAGGCCGTATATATTATGAATGTATAAAAAAATAGGTGATGTTATAGCATTTCATTCTTTTTACATCTTTTATATGTGTAGTGCTAACATAGTCATTAAAACAAATTAACGAGATAATTGTGGAATTGAAACAAAATGCTGAAAAGCAAGTTCCAGGCTCTAAAACTATCATCCCACGAAGTATTAAGTTACCTTCTTCGGTATTTCCTCCCAACTCAAAGCATCAGCTAAATTTTAATATGCAGACTTTAGAATATCTTTCCAGTGGTAAACGAACATGGATACTTCGTTGAGGTCCTGCATCGTAAAATCCAGGTATCAACACCCGGGTGCTATCTCAGCCACGGCTATTTTTTTTTTAAATATTCTAGAACATATTACACAGCGCCATCTAGACTCAAACTAAGTAGACCTTGTCATATGGGTTCTAGAAAGTGGTAAAGATACTTAGATTACATACTTTTTTTTTTGTAAATAAATACATATTATACATAGAAACACCCAGACCAATGTAAATATACATATTTGCAATGAGCGGGAATCGAACCCGCGACCTCTGACTTAGCAGTCGAATGCTCTACCGCTTCGCCACAGAGGTCGTCTCTAGGGTCGTATTCTATGGACACACCGCTTCATGCACTGGTAGATTGACCAACTGGGGCGCCGGCGTCACCTCGTTAAAGCCGTTGGAGCAGAAAGCCTCATGTTGCAGACCCAAGCGCTCGCCATTGTCAGCAGTGAGACAACGTAGAATGTCGCTACCGCAATTTGCGAGGTATGGTTGGGTGCCAAAAAGATGGAGTAAAAGTTAGGTTACCTAAACCGCCGCTAGCTGGAGCGGGTTTATGAACGTCAAAAAATTAAAGAGGCAAGACATGATAGGTAAATTGTATGAGAAAATTGATAATTCGACTATCTGAAATTCAAAATAAACATCGCTGGGATTCGCAGCTATTGAGATACACTATGAAGCTGACAGTCTTAAGTGTAGTCATAGTCACAGGTGGATGCTGATCACCGAGATGGGACTTTACAGAATGTATCACAACGGTTTTTTAGGTAACAGTAGGGAAGATCGGTTGCAATGTGGCAAATTACATAACATAACATAACATAAACTCACGCCTATATCCCCGAAGGGGTAGGCAGAGGTGCTAAGCACCCACACTTCGCCAGTTTATGTTTAGGTCCCAATGTAATAGGTGGCGAGCCTATTGCCATTAACCGGGCACTTATAAACCTGCGATAAATACACACATAACTTCGAAAAGCATCGAAAAGTCATTGGTGTGTGCCATGGTAAAACCTGTGATCGAACCCGAGACCTCGTCTCCGCAGTCCATTACCCATACCACTAGGCTATCGCTTTAATTTATCCATTTCCTGATTTATCGCGAAGTCAATTGAAATCAATACATTAAAATATCATAGTAGTGCATTTTCCTACTGCGTCTTTTACAACACGGCTTTTTACGGCTTTCTTTGAAGTGAAATTTTGTATTAATTATTATTTATCAGATTTGTATGTTATATTTTACTCAGGAGTAAGTGGGTTAAGACAGCTGTAGAATATAAGGAAGATGAATTAAAACCAAAAAGACAACTAAAAGGAATAGCATTAACTACTTTATATTATACATATAAATAATTTATACGTATACATACGAATTATGTGATTGCAAGACACAAATATAGTGGGGCGGAAATCACACGGTGATTGTCAAACTTCGGGCCAAACTTAGATATTTTTGTTGCAGTATTTTTATTCAAAATTACAGACCTTAGACTTTATGCATATTATTCGACGCGTCTTTATATATTGAGCAATAAATATGAAGAAAATGAAATCAAATCAAACGTCGTCGACGTCAAAAACACAAAAAAATGTTTTTTTAGGGACAATTTGTATGGTAGGTACTCGTACCCGAAACCTTGAACGTACAAACCCCAAAATCTAATCAGTTCTTCCTATTAACCAAACAAGATGATTGGCGAAAGAATTTTTTAAATCGGATAAGTGGTTCTTGAGTTATTGCGTAAACAGACATCCAGACCAACAGACAGACCGACACAAATTTTTTTTGTTTAATTAGACTTAGAATCATGTGAAACGTTGAGAAAAGTGATAAAAAGTGGGTGTAGGATTTTGATTTTTTTTGCGTGATTTTAAGACTTCGGTGTCCACCTGGTTGGTGGCCCGAAGTAATTATATATAAACTGTACATATTTGTGTTTTTCAAGATACACAAAAACTGAAGACCGAAAAACATTTCCTAAAACTATGCAGTTAACAAAAAATAAGCGCAATGTCAAACAGTAAATTTTTTTTGCCAACGATCATTCATCATTCAGTTATCCCAAGTTGTCTTGTATTTTAAACATCGCATATCTGAAAATAGAAAATCATCGTGAGTTTATTGAATTGATTCATAAACATTCACAATGAATTTCGTTTAAGAAATATTCGTTCACATTATTAAACAAGTGCCTTGACTTTCATCAGATTTCTTTTATGAATCTGATTTCAACAGAGACTTCAGCAATAAAAATAATTGTCATTATTTTTATTGCTTGAATATACACAATAGTCATAAAATGTAAATGGGTCGAGGCTCTCAAGCTAAGTTCAGGTCAATATAAGTATCTGATATTGGAATCTTATGTAAGAAGAAATTTATAAAATAATATTTAAAAAATTTATAAAGCTTTAATCTGAAAACGAAATCATAAAAATCGTTGTGAATGTTAAAATTGTTGTACTTTAAATATTTCATGTCCACTTTTTACCTTTTACTCCACTTTTTATTTCGACTAATGTAATCACAGAAACATTTATACACAAAATAACAATTTGTTTCGATCATTTTAAATTGAATGCTAACAAAAAACAAGCTGGAGGCCACGATGAACCTTTAAATATTTTCTTGGAATCATAACGTCAAATAATTCAGTATATATGCAAAAAAGGTTTGAGCAACTGCATGTTGACATAACAAAACATTATTTTTAGGTGTATTCAGATTATTTATTTCAGCGTTTCATTTATGATTCGGTAGGTACAATACTGTATGCTTAAAATTCACTCCAAAAATATCTTATTATTATAGTTCTAAAATAATCTATATCTATCGTCAGACCGTTATTCACTGTAAATTCTATGTCCAATTTTATAAGAACATCTGATCGATTTGTATTGTCAGTAGGTACATATTTTCCTTAAACCAATCTCGTTTATGATTTATATAGCATAAGAAATTGTATACAAGATACAATTACTTACTTTCCACTTCGGATTATATTAGCAATTATTACGTCGTTTACGATTATTAATCGTGCATCTAATAATAAGGTGACAGATAGACGTATAGTCCTATAAATTGAAATTAAAATACATCGCCTCGTAGTTCTCGTCCTTACATGCGAGCTGAGCATAAATCACAATGTTTTTTAAAAAGAAATAATAGACCGTTCATACTGCGATGGTGCTTGGTATAAGTAGAATAAAATATTAAAATGTTTCTTTAAATATTATTGAATCTTGTATATGAGACCTTAATAAAAGTTAATTAAACCTATTGATAACATACGCCTATTTATTGGTTTTTACTATTTTTTATTATATCTTGTGTCAAATTATCGAAAATTGCCAGTTAACTGTTTACTGAATAGTACCTAAATATCAGCTTTGGTACTTGTGTCTTTGTTAGATCATCCTTTATGTGTTTAGTGCTCTCTGACTAAAATAATGTGAGGTTATGTTATGTTAGTTTCATTTAAAAACTATTAAACTTCATCATCATCATCATCATCATCATCAACCTATTCTAGTCCACTGCTGGACATAGGTCTCCCCTAATGAGCGCCATAGTGCCCTGTGTTCAGCTTGCCGCATCCAGCATCTGCCCGCAGTCTTTCGCAGATCGTCATCCCAACTTCATATTTCCTTTTAAACTAACATTTTGTTAGTTATCAATCCAGTATTTTAAATCTAACTTCCCTTTCTAAAATGCCATACCGCCACATGTTGAACTTTACACCGAGCCCTGTTCTCTTGACGTGTGGGTGTACACGGATATTAACTACAACAGTGTGTAGCATTTCTTATTAATTAATGCGCACACACATAAATCAGTCGCGGTTCGTTAGAGTAACAACGACATAAAGGACTTTCACGTTTACATAATCTTTTTTCTTTTTTATTTAGAATAAGGGCTTAGTCTGATTAGGATATGGGTTAATTTTGAGAAGGAAATTATAATTAACTGGATGATAATGGGCGTAGTAGGTTATAAATTTCTATTAGAAGATAGTGGAGTGGTCGCCCTCTTTTGGTAACAATTAATAGAACTAAGAACGGATTTCACCAATAATAGGAACCGCAAACAATTCGAACTAAAATTTGATGAGCCGAGCTCTTTTATGTCTATTAACTTTGGTGATTTTGTTTACCCAAAGTAAGACATAACTATTTTTTTATATTACATAATTTGCTTCGCAGTTCTAACATATAGGTACAAGGCAGCCAGAGAAAATAACCAGCCGTTTGTTTCTATCCTTAGACACCTTACGAGCTTCTCCAACCATCATCAAACTTTTCATTCGAGTTCGCTGGATTGAATGCTTCTGGCTAGTCCTTTTTCGTAACTTCATCAAATTTATCGGTGTAAATTCTTCCAAGTCAGCTACAATTCGTCCAACTGCTTAATTATATTGCCTTATATACCTGATTCGTTTAATTTTCATGATTTCCACACGCCGAAATCACCTCAGCATACTTTCTTCATCTCTCGTCACTGCATCACCAGCATACAGTGTGTAAGTTACTCTCGAAGTGTTTACTTAAAAATATATATAGTTTTGCAGTGTAACCGCTTCTTTAAACATATAAATAAATTTTAAGTAATTGTGTCTCCCGACGCGCTGCGACATACTAACTGAATTTTTTTAAAACGTTCGTACGTAAGAAATTCTCAAGATATTTTTAAAAGATACGCTGCATGAATTGTTTTACGATTATTCTTGTTTTGGTAGCTTTAAAGTGGAATAACATAAGATAAATGTGTGTGAAAGAAATTTAATGTTATTTGGTTGGGTGATTGCGATAAAGCTCCAACTTTTTTAATTGTGTGACAAGAACAGGTTTGCTTCTCATTTAATACAATGTGTCAGTGTTCCTACGGTAGTGCATGTGACTATCCAGGGTGAGCTGCCTGGTTTGGAATTATTAGTTGACAGAGTGGTAGGCTGGTAGGTAGTTGTTTTATAGCTAACTTATTATCCGCCGCCCCCTTCTCGAGCATTATTTGCTCGCAGAAGGAGGCGTTCTGGAGGAGGAGCAAATTTGTTCAGGCATTTATGTATAAATAATAGTGGAACAAATAAACACTCATACATACATGAAGCCTGAGACCACTACCCCTTTTCTTAGCAGTAGTGTAAAAATAAATACATCTGTACGCAAAGACTAATGCGATACGAAGATTATTAGAAGCGGCAACTGAAATTTGTAATTTCAATACATACATACAGTTGTATAGATTATCCTGCGAGCATATGGTACCAATTAGCTCGAAATGTTCCATTTCACGGCCTAAGACGGCTCCTTGATTGGGTTTTATTGTCTACGCCGTTTGGTCTATTTCCTTTGATAGTTTGAGACTCGAGTTATAATTAATATGTTTTTGTCTCAGCATCGGTTAATTACAACATTACGTAGTCTCTGTAGTGTAATTGGGAAGTGAAAATTCATTGTTCTCGACATATTTAGGCAAAATTTATGAGCCGTGTGGCGCCCACATTTTACTGTACTTATTTCGTAATTACTTATCATATTATTTACCTAGTCATAAACTCTTATTATTATATTATAAGAATTTAAAATAAAAACTTGATCTTTTATTTCAACTTTCCTAACATAAACGTGTTTTTTTTAGTAAGAGTTGACGAATGAACTGAGGCAGAGCATCTGTTTACGTCAATTTGGTTTTAAAACCACTATGTTAACTGTATCCATTTTATAGTGGTTGATATAGTCATGTCACCAATTTCAATATCCGTGTCAAGCAACAATATATTATTTTCTGTCAATTCTAGCATTTGGTATATCTTCTGTCGGTCGATGGTGCAATCAATATAGACTGAGATATTGAGATATGATATATGCTACTGAGAAACCATTGAATGAAACCTCATTATAGTGAAAGATCAGTTTTGTTAGACTAACATCTGTGTACCAAACCCTTCACTCATAAAATTGAACATAATAACGCCAGCTACAACAGACGCATTCGCTAAAATACCATCCTTTGATCTAACCCTGTCATCGGCCAACAATTCGCGAGCTTCTAACAAGCTATGCGAACCCCAACGCCGTATGTATTCAATTTTCTCTCTTTGAAGTTCACATTATGTTCTATATAATCTGTGGTGCAGTACTTTAGGTTTATGACCATAGAGAATTAAATGGCGGCGCTTTTATGACTGAGATCTAGTGATATGATAGTTAAAACGTTTTAGGTTCATTGTGATTTAACACGTATTTCATTCAGGGTTCCGTATTCAAAAATATCATTTTCAATTTCTTACGAGAAGCTATATTCATTATTTGCTTACTCTGCTCTGCTTTTCTATTTCATTCATTAAGATTATACGTAATCAAGTAATCCACTCGCTTTTACATATAATCTTACACACATTCCATTTATCTGTCATCGGTGTCTTCGTACCTTTCATACAGCATCATCATCACTAACATTATACTACTACGCTGGTCAGCGGGGGCGGTTATGCCGGGCTTGAACCGACTAAAACCGCACGCCGTCTCGGGTCTACAGACGCCGGGGTGTAAGATTGCCCATAGAGCCCTCTAGGGTTTGGGAACCACGGTGTCCCCATCTTGCCCCGGTTTGGGGGAGGGGCGCTAGTCGCCACACCGTCCCGGCCTGCTTCTGCTGGGGTGACAGGCAGCCTCACCTCTCACCCCCAGGCCTGCGCTATTTGTTTTATATATTTCGTTTAATTTTTTCAAAATTTTATTCAAGCACTTGGTGCGGCAATATCGTCAAAAAAATGTTAAGGGTCCTTCGTATTCAATCATATTAGTGATCTGTTTTTTCTATTTGTATCTATGATATCACGGGCCTTACGGTTCAATTAGACGTCTCGTATAACGGTACCGTTATATCCAAGGGAACCCAACACTCTGTGTGGCCGATATGCACTTACCGTACTTTTTATAATACATTCATTGGTAGCCGTCGCGCGTGGCATTCAGTTTTTGTTCTTGAGCACTTAAAGCTTATATTAAAAGGTCAAGAGTTTAACTTGAAGATTAGTGGGTACAGCTGTTTGATTATGCTGTAACAGTTCAACATAATAATTGTTACGTAAAACATATTGATTATAATCATGTTTATGAATTAAAATGATTGTAATAAATATTGATTAATACATAATCGTATGTTTTGATGATAGAAAGTTTAATCATTAGGAAGATACCAACTATTGCCACTTGGTTATCCACTCCTATAAATATTTATAATGAATGTATTAATAACTCAAACTCAGTATGTTTAGTCAGTTTATATTATTATTAAGGATTTAGATTTTTCATTATTGACACTAATTCTGGACATCAATCATAAAATCAAATTTACTGTATACATTTCTCCTCTTTCTAGATATAATTAAGTATTTTCTGTTCGACACATTACCTCATCGATAGGATCATATGATTATTTATTCTTCTTGAATGCATTGCCTTCTTTAGTTAGGAACAAATCTTCCTGTATACTTATTGCAATACTTTTGAAAAGATGAACTTTTTATTGCATGGTGCAGTGACAGACGGCAGAGGCAACATTTGTTAGTTTGTCGAGTGACTTAAATGAACTTTTCGATTACCAGAGCAGTATGAACATGTACCATTAAGTTATAAGTCTTAGTCAAGTAACTTTCCAGAATTATAAATGACACATAAATTTTACCTAACTTTATTTATTTTATATAATACAGTTTCGAATTATGGTCTCTTAACCGTATATTGATATAATAAATGTAAAAAAAGTTATTTAGTTACTTAGTTTACTGCCATACGCTGTTACAATAATTATGTAACAAGCCATCAGATTTCGATTGACATCAATGAGTACCCTTTGCCAAAAGGTGTTACAATCTGTCCACTGGTATTTTGTAGGTCAAAAGACTCAGCAAGATACGTTTACTGGATGACCAGAAATCATTGAGTTTTTACTTTCAATAATGATGCAACATTGATTTTCGAACACAATTTTAAGGTATATGCGACTCCACCAAGACTTTCAGGGTCAATTCAACCTCACCTGCAAGCCTTCTGATTAACGGAGGAGCCTCTGGCGCAGATTTCCCTCAGGATCCCTCAGGATGTAACCGGGCATAACGCTGAGGGGATGATGATTACTTTTTTTTTTTTTTGGAACAGGATTTGGAGTAACATTTGCTACCATGTGAAGTTTATGACAACTTGGGGCTAATCATGACCACTTAATAGCAATTCAATTGCAGACCTAAACTGAATAGTTTCATACTCATATCGTAACGTCGTATTAAGTCGTTCAGTTTCACGTTCCAAATGTCCACAAACGAACCAATAGCGAACGCGTTTCAGTTTAAGCATGTCATAGTACGGATCATAGCAATTCAGTTTAACAACTTGTATTGAGTTACTCTGAAACTGACCTGTTAATGTATATTAGGTCATCATGGTAAGGCATACATATACTTTAGCAATGGTAAGTAATACTATACTTTATTATTAAAGATATCGATATATATAGTGTTCAGCTTTATTTACTGTATCATTAACAATTTAAATGTTCCAAGTTAGTACCATTTGTACCTCAATGGGTATAATTTAAAGACGGAACTAGTTGGAAAATATCTTAGTTACATAAACTAACAATTGCAGCCATTCTTAAATCTTATTCAAATAATTTAAAAGTATTATTTTACTTTCTCACCAATAAATGACATTAGTATTACAAACTCTTGATCATTCAAGGGTTTTTTTTTATTAAGTTAACAAGCAATAATGATCCTCCTGAAGGTAGGTGGTTACCGTGGCCTGTGGAGGTCCGCATCTGCAGAGTAATCACTAACACGTTACAGAATGGTAGAGGGAAGAGAAGAGAAAAAACAAGAGAGATAAGGACCAAGGCATACATCATAAACTGTATATATATAATTATATATATGTACTGTTACTTTTTTTTAAATATATTTAGGACACGTCAATCAAAGGTTTATTGACAATAGATGAAACTTATGAAGTGTGTATAACATCTAAGGACAGTTAGCGAGCTGTTCAGTTGAGATGCCAACCCTAGAGATAAAAAGGCGAGACTAGTGACACTTACCAATCAACAACTGTTGCGTGTTATCGTATCCTTGCAGATCCATGTATCCCTCTTCATTGCAAGCAGTAACAAAGAAAGTATATTACAATTTTACAATGCACTATACAATGTCAAAAAAACTTTATCAGTAGTAGCTAAGGTTCAAATTTGAATGCATTTCTTATTAAGAGTGCATAAACTTTAATAAAGCGCTCTGCGTCGAGTATTTCCAATCGAAATACGATGTTAACCGATGTTCTCTAAATATATTTCAACCACAATTAAATGTTTGAGCATCTGTGCACTGTTAAGTACTTGTTTGTTGCATTTCGGTATTAATATTCATATAAAATGTAACTTCCTTTGAATGGAAACAGATATTTCTTTTGATATAACAGAATGCCTAACTTAGGTATACCTATACGGATTGTTTAAGTGTTTTTATTTCAAAACGACGTATTTCTCTTCAACTTACATCACTTATAACTTATGAATTCTCCAATTATAGGCTTAAAAATACACACGAATATCAAAAACATACTATAATAAAGATAATAAAGATATCTGATGTTATTAGAAAGCATTCAAAGTGGTTATTTTGAAAAAAAAAACCGTATCGAAATACTTTCTTGAATGTTAATTAGCTTGTGTTCTAATCAAACGAAAAACTTAATGTACTTACCATTTAACCATATTTTTAGAATCATGATAATTTTTTCATTTTTTTAGTTATGAATAAAAATAACGGGGTATTAAATTGCTATACACATGAATAAAGAAATCAGCTTTTAGTAGCAGTGCTATTTTGGGACCTTTTATTTAAATTTCCGTGATCTCAAGTAGATAATAAATCACAACCTTTGTACCTTAAAATACTAACACAATCTTGGAATGAATACCAGAATCTTTAGTTTTCTTCAGTACTGTTTACGTATGTTACACAAAGCACTTTGAGCTGAGAACGGAGCAATTTGAAAGTAAACAAAGGAATTCCCGTGGGCAGCGACTGGTTGACTTCAGGAAGAATAAGGACTTATTTATGAACTCCTCTTTTAGAAGCCATCACGTAGAAAGTGAACATTGACAATAATCATAAAAAATAAAAATATAATCAACCTTTTCGTGTTCATAAAAAAAACCTGATGTCTCATTGATACTACGCTGCTACCTAGAGGTACTGAAATCTAAAACTCGATAGTTTTCGTATTGAGCTAATAAATTGCTTCGTACATCTATATACAATTGTGTGTCAGTAGACTTAAATATGCAGCTGGTGGAAACAATGTGTACCATCAGTGTACTAAGTTTACTGTTACAGTAGAATATTAATGAAATAATGTTAAAACTCAGTACAATGACTATTAAGTAAGCAAAGCGTGAAATAAGACTGCAGTCTTTGTCTGAAGTCTCATAGCTTACGCCAATCTCAATTAAAATTATCTTCAATGTCCGAGATTCATATTTGTTTGTATCTTTAAAATAACTAGCAGGTGCCTATTCCAAAACTATTAATCTATTAATAATTTTAATAATAATCGGAATACCACGATCACAGCAGATACGAAGATTAGGATCATTTATTCATAATGAATAATACATGAACTTACCGCTCTGACATGGCACACAGTCTGAAGTCCTCTGCACTGCCTGTCCCTGACATGGCGCGCCACCGTTTAATGGATGCGGTTCGGTGCAAGTACGGGTACGTCGCTGTCCGCCGGTGATGCGACCATTGCAGCGACACTGCGTCCAGGAGCCCCAAGAACTCCAGCCACCATTTACTGCAGAAGAAGATAAAAATGAGATGGTGTCTTTAAATATGCAAATAATTTCAAACTGGTTATTTTTAATATTCAAGTACAAACATTATTATTGGAATTCATATCCCACCAAAAATCTAACTGATATTTCTGTGGCTAAAATGAATAGCGAGTTTTAGGCATTTCTAAGTCATATTAAGGGTCAAAATAAAGTCAATTTACCGGGTAAAATGATTGTAGTATTCATGTATGATAATTCGCCGCGCCTAATAGCAATCACTTACACCTCAAGTGATTAAACCCATGTTACAAATCTCTTCTAAATTCATATAAATAGGTATTGAAATAATAAAAAAGATCTTTACTAAACGAATGGTTCTCGAATTATTCATAGTAGTGGAATCAGTACAGAGACTGTCACATGAATAATAAGTTTAGGCCTGATAACTTGTTCGTCTTTTGCTTAGAACGCATAAATAATAGGTCTTTACCTATGAAATTTGCCGAGTTCGTTATTCCTGTAATTTAATAGCTATTTCCGTTATTTATATTTTGTTTGAAAGTCGGTTTCAAAATTTTATAACTCTGTATTAAATTATGTTTTTATTGGCAGCTTGATAAATCAATTCGATCTTCAAAAACAGTACTTCCTAAATCCTATCCATTGTGATGATAAATTTCGTATTACTTAACAGCTGTCACTTTTCAAAAATGTAATAAAAGTTGCTGTTTGTTAGCTTAATGTTGTCGCATTCATACACAAAAACAATCATAAAATTTGGATTTGTCATAGCTAAAAAAAATGCAAAAATGTTAGTACTGAAAATTGGGTTTCCTCCAATTTCTTCGAGAAAAACGGCAATTTCATATGTAACGACCATCAGGTCGTATCAACCATCAATGTTATTTCACATTAAAACAAACGGCTCGTCAAAATCTGAATGACCTACCATTAAGAAACTTTTCTAAATACCACTCATTCTCAACTCTGTCCAACAGTTTAAAAGCCAACTCGTGTTTTCCTCTCCTATATTATTACTTTTACTTAATTTATTTGCAAACTTATTATTACCTTGCTGATGTTACTGCATATTTATATTTCATAAGTAAATTATCTTAATAGAAATGTATTTTTATCATGTTTATATTCTAGCACTTTACTGTTATATCAAACACTACCGCGTGGTTTACGAAGCCTAGTGACTATTTATTACGAAGTCGGGCAACTGCATTAAATAAATGACTTCTACTTCATTTAAAGTCTCTTATACGTTTACGACTGTTCATTTGCATTGGTTTTTATAGGTACCGCCTTTTAATTGAGCCATAAAATATATTAATACATAATTCATACAATGCTCTTTTGCACGTAATAAGCATTTTTTTTCTAGATTGTATAATGCGGTCGAGAACTGTTATTGGAACTTCCATCACGGTGAAAAATTTACGATGCAAATAAATGAATATTATGGTTTATTAGGTGTTTAATACTAGTTTCTATATGGACATCTTGGTGATAAATTTGTCAGAGTTCCAGCTGAATGTATGCAGTAAGACCCACATGCTGACTTTGCTAGTGCAAGAGACGTTACATAGACTTCAAACTTTTGCCTACTTCAAGTTACGATACTAGGCCATGATAGTGCTTGTGTAACTAAGAAATTGATCGCTTAAATACAGAATTACATAGATTTTAAGGCGTGACTTATTACGATCACAAAAAGAAAGTTAAAAATCGAAATATTTCTTCAATATTATGTTTTATATTTTTATTGTTTAGATATTTACATTAAATTATATCATATAATATTTTATTACCCTAGTCGTTAATATTTGTCAAAATCATTTACAAATTGTCTTGACGTATTATTTTCCGAATGAATATTTTTTTAGCTAAAAAGCCGTATCACGCAAGCTAAACAGGTTCGTAAAAAATTCGTCAACAGTTCTATTACGGTACAAATTAAATATAATGGTACCTAACTTATATTTCCGTGTTTTCACCACTGGTTCTGTTGTGTTTTCAGATCTGGTAGTATTATTATATTGAGGTTCCGTTTGCACGAAATTTCATATGAAATTTCAATATTTTCCGTGTAAATTACAGTTTTGTCCCGTTTCACATGATCGTGTGGCGGCAATGTGACTTAAAGTAGGTAATGAAAACGATTCCTTGAATAACAAATACCAGTCACGACTGTATTCCGTGGGAATCACATCTGTGAATGCAATAGTAGCTGTGGTAAGCTTTAAACAGAATCCAGGTTTCGTTTTTCTAGTTAGTTCCTGTAAAGATTCGGGTGAGATATTTAATTTTTATACTACTAAGGAATTACACGGCCTACATGAAAGTAGGGGGTCACCTTGGTCTAGATTTAGCTATAGCAAGTGTTTCATTCTCATTCATATTGACAGAGTAGGGTTAAAGAAAAGGTGGGAATAGAAAAAGAACAAGGTGGATAGTTAAACCCTCCATACAATACGCAATAATGCCATTTACTGGGCAACTTAAAGTCAATATTTAGTGAGAGATATTCTATCTTCTATGTGTATCATCATTTAAGTAAATTTACGATTAAATTCGAATACATTTTTTTTTTCGGTTTAGGTATCGAAATATTGGGGTGTGTGTTGGGTAACCTCCTCGAGTGTCGCTCCGATTCCGATCCCGCTGCAGTCCGGGGGGAGCGGAATCGGAGCGGCCGGTACACCCTGGGCGGCGGTCAATGGCTTCCCCTTCACCCCTTCATAGGGTTGGCATTGATCGTCGGCCAATACCCAACGTGGCGGGAACATATCGCTCTCCGTACTCCTCTGCTTTCAGAGGAGACAGGATGAGCGATGCTGTTGGTGGTGAGATAGCCCAGGGTCAGCCGGGGTGCGAGGGATATGCTCTATGGGTAACCTTACACCCCGGCGTCTGAAGACCCAAGACGGCGTGCGGTTTTAGTCGGTGCAAGCCCGACATAACCGCCCCCGCTGGCCGGCGGGGGGGTATCCGAAGGGATTTCCGCACGATAAAAAAAAAAAAAAAAAAGGTATCGAAATATTTCTCCTCATCGATATAAAGTATAACATTACCAGAGTTAGAAAGAAAAAAATTAAAACAACCAATTCAACTTTTTAAATCTTTAAACATAATCTATATTTACAATCTGTGTCAATGAGAATAATAGACCAAAATGCAATAAGCCTCACCCAAATGTTTGAGTAAAATATGATAATCTTAATGACATTCATATGGCGATAGAAAGAAAACATCCAGTTATCGAAGAGCAAAATCAACACGTATGTAATCAAAAGCTAATAAAAGCTAAGCCTACAAGAAGTCTAATAATACTCTTTATCTACACGTATTAGGACTAGATTCATAGGCCGCACTTAGCTTAGCTAGGGAAAACGTGACATATAAATGCAAATATTGTAGAAAAGTTTAAGTGTGGTCCGTGACTATAGCTCATAGCCGATAACTCACAGATTTATTAGACCCACTTAGAATTTACCGTAAAGTTTGCATTTATATAAAACGCTTTACTCGCTTTGCAAAATCTTAGTAGTCAGTCTATGAATTTTAGTCATTTCACCCTTAGTACACAATTTTTTTTTTTTTTTGTAAAAAGGATATTAGTAACCGAAATTACTAATATTCCCCCTAACCCCTCCAGCTAAGCTTAACTGTGTTAGGAGTGGGTTCACGTCGGTATTGTAATGGCCTCGAACCAAGGACCTCTCGTACGTGGGGTAGACTCCTTTACAACTAAGCTACCGACGCATATGGTATTTAAAACACAAAGCAAATATTTATAATACATTCAGATTTTATCTGACTCCTAATTATATTTCAATTTAAAGTAATACCTGATATTATTAGAAGTTTACGCGAATATCACACATCGAAATAAAAGTATGTTTAACGGATTCTATCGCAGTTCATTTGATGTTAGTTTATTATTTACAATGAACCCGACGTTGTGGTTGCTTTTCTCCCCGTGACCATGGCTAATATACATATATGACAAATGATAAGCTAACATCAAATAAACTGCGATAAAATCCGCTAAACATAGTTTTATTTCAATAAAGTTAAACCTCTTTCCAAAGAAGACTTTGAGTTATTAAAGAGGCTCAAAATAAATACGTAGAAATCGGTAGCAGATTTAAATTAATTTTGTAAAATAATATTGACCAGATATTATTTATCTTTAAAAAATATAATGATTAAATAATCGTGATCAATTTTTTGGAAACTTCAGGACGTTTTAATTATGTATTCGGGGCATTCGCGTATACTCAGTTTTTTGATTTGGCATCTCGAGGAGTGAGAGTCCGTCTAAAATCGATTAAATACGGTTTCTCAGAACATACAAGGGGTTTGCTAGTAGCCGTTACAGAGTTACACTATCAATATCCTCTATCATATCGAATATCACATATAGGTACTTACAAAATTTCAAATTGATACAACAATCAGAATCTGTCAGTTTTGGTTCCCAAGATGCGATCCATACTAACAAGGTAAGAAAAAAACTTAAACATAATTAATTCACTAGCTGATTATTACTGTTTCATACCTTTTTTTTTTTTTCGTGCGGAAATCCCTTCGGATACCCCCCGCCTGCCAGCGGGGGCGGTTATGTCGGGCTTGAACCGACTGTTTATATAAAATATTGAATCTAAAATACCTTAAGCAACATAAAAGTTTATTTCCATAAGTAAGTCTCAACGCACGTGCAAAATCTGCATCGAAAATAAAATCACCAAGACCGTGGCTAATCAAGATTTAAAAGTACAAGGTAACAGGCAGAACCGGGGCGTATGGTATATCTTTGGATCATCTGCATGCAAGCACGCAAGGTGGCGTGTGCCTGCTAACCTAACGACCTAGCTAGAATTTACTTTAGGCTAATATTACACTGCATGATATTCTCTTTGGTACTTTTTAGGTTTTATGTCTAGTTAGTGTATAACAATTCAATAGTTAGATCGGCTTTGATTATTCAAAACAAACTGAGTTTAAGACCTTAGACATAGGTCTTACTGTTCTTATAAATTTAAATTGGAAAAAGTTAATATCATATTATACAATACATCACATGTATGTGATGTAATATCTAGAATAGACTCTCTGAACCCGCGATCGTTATTTTCAAGACGGAATACTGTACCAACGGAGTTACCTGAACCTGTACTGGATAATTGAAATTCATGCTTAGATACGTCTAAAGGTGAAGTAGGAGCCATTTGTGGAACCACAGAAACAACTAATGATATTACAAGGATTTTTAAACTTTGTTTTTTTTTCGCCGGTGCTATGATAACTTTTTCTTATAAATTTTAATTGGAACCTTCAGGGTCTCTTATGTCGGATATTTAAGCACATTATTAAGGAAATACGAACAGATTAATTTTGTCAAAATTCTACTGATTCTATACAATTAAGAATCTAAATCCATGATCTAGTTCAGTCAATTTCGGAACCCTGGGGTTATCCTTTCGAGGGCTTACCCGGGGTGCCCGGCAATGGACACTTGGACAGGACACCGTCCGGTTTTAGTCGATGCACGACATAACCGCCCCCGCAGGCCGGCGGGGGGGTATCCGAAGGGATGTCCGCACGTAAAAAAAAACAAAAAGTCAATTTCGGAATCTTGTAGTTCAGACTTATCTGGCTGTTTCTAAAATAAATTTGATAAGATATTGGCAGTAAAGACTTTGTTTTTTAATCTTTATTTATTTTGGGGTTTTGATCCAGTAAGGATATGTCAACCCCATCGTACCTTTTTTTTTTGTTTTTTTCGTGTGGAAATCCCTTCGGATACCCCCCCCCCCCGCGTGCCAGCGGGGGCGGTTATGTCGGGCTTGAACCGTAACTGTGTAAGGTTGCCCATAGAGCATATCCCTCGCACTCCGACTGACCCTGGGCCATTCACATCCCCATCGTACCTTATATCTAAGTTAAACACAAAACAGTCTTACGATTAATACAGGTAATATTAACTGTTATAGGTGTATCATTGCTGAGCTATTTTAATCACGTGGCATAGTTTTTGGGGTGCTTCTGAAGTTGGAGAACTCATAATAGTTTGCATTAAATCCACATCCAGAGCATTTAATTTTAGTTCCTTAAGAAGAGCCTCAAACTCAGTTTTATTCCGGTCACCATCCATCAGCAAATGTTGCACATCCTCAATTTCATCGCATATTGAACAGTTAGGCGAGTCAGCTTTTTCATCAGATATGGGCAGTAAAGAAATATATGCAAACTTCCAAATTTACCGTACATATTCACAAGAGTCGATCAAACAGAACATATATTGGAAACAGCTGTCGATATGTACTCCCACTACTCCCAGTAGTACTGTATATTCATATGATAAATACATGAAATAAATCACAGTTCCAATTATCGAAGTTTTCACACTGAGGCGGGCGAAGACTTGATAAGAAACAAGTGAAGTCAATTTAAATATTATTTATGTAACTAGATGCACTTGTACCACCAGATGTGTAATATTTTGGTCCAAAGATATCGTGAAGGGTAGTCTTTGATTATTTACATATGAAGTTCCCCTGTGACTCACTTCCTTGCTCTGAGACGAGAAATAAGTGAGGATAAATATCTCATAGCATCATATTCATTATACTTTTTATTGTTGTGTTTGAATTTATGTATACATATTATATAAGGGTTATTGGTAATTTAAAACATTGTTTTAAATAACAAATTTATATGACAAAACAAGTTTTAAATGACAAGCGGCGATAGCCCAGTGGCGTACGTAACGAACTGCTGAGACGAGGTCTCGAGTTCGATCCCCAGTTGCCCCGGGCACACACCGCTGACTTTTCGTAGTTATGTGTGCATTAATAAATGTTAATTATCACTCGCTTAATAATGTGCCCGGTAGATGGCAATAGGCTCGCCCCCTATTACATTGGGACCTAAACATAAATGGCGAATCTTGGGTGTGTAATACACCTCTGCCTACCCCTTCGGGGATACAGGCGTGAAGTTATGTATGTATGTATGTTTTAAACAAATCTAGTATACTGTAGTATACAATGGAACATCAGTTCGAAATAAATAATATTGTAAGTGTTCATTGTAAAAGCAAAATGGTAAAGTATGGTTCGCTAAATGAATTAGTTGAAGCATTACAATTACTATGAAAATAATTGAAACTAATTTCAAAAGTAGTCAATAATGACAAAAACTCAGGACATGAGCTGAAATTATTATACATTTACTAAGTTGTGTGCGTGTACAGTCATAATGAAAACATATTTAATATACCTACTATTGTTATGTAACTTGTGCAATATTACGTATGTATTTTATTGTAATGTTACGATACTGTGACATAACGTATGCCCATTGCAGTTCAATAGGCTTGGTCTTTCTGATTAGAAATTTAATTGTCAATCTGACAGTTAACATAGATGTAAAGAAGTATTACTCAAACTTTGCAAGGGTGTATAAAATAATTGGTGAATCACATACACGTACATATTATATTTCTTATGCCTGTACATATATCCGTGAAAAAAGTATATAACAGTGCATAATATATACTAATTAGAAGCGAGGTTAGTAATATCAAAATAGCACTTAGTGATTAAAATATTGAAAATATTTAACTATCTTCAAAGGATAATGATAAAGAGGATATAGTTTTGCCGAAAGATGTGAAAATTTACATACATACATATACATAAACTCACGTCTATATCCCCGAAGGGGTAGGCAGAGGTGCTAGCACCCACATTTCGCCAGCTTATGTTTAGGTCCCAATGTAATAGGTGGCGAGCCTATTGCCATTAACCGGGCACTTATAAACCTGCGATAAATACACACATAACTTCGAAAAGCATTGAGATGTCATTGGTGTGTGCCATGGTAAAACCTGGGATCGAACCCGAGATTTCGTCTCAGCAGTTCATTACCCATACCACTAGGCTACCGCGGTTTTTTATTAATGAAAATTTAAAGCAATGGCTTAAGAAGTCGAAGTCGCATCCCTATAACTTTTACTGGCGAAAACTAGTCTACGATTACTTACTTTTTCAAGAATATCAGGTAAAGGTAACAACACATAAACAGACCAAGTGTTGGCTTGAACGATAACTATTTTTAACTTAATGAATAACAAATTTTAAATTTTAATATCATCAATAATAACAATATCAACGAAATAGAGTTTAAAGATTTAATAGCATGAAGTTTCCGGAAGTTTACGCGAATGTCACACATTGAAATAAAACTATTTTTAACTAATTTTTATATTGGTCAAACCAAGCGAAGCATTGACACTCGCGTCAAAGAACACATAGCTGATATAAAACCCTAACGCTCAAAAAAGTCTGCTGTATGTGAACACGTGCAACAAGGGAACAAACATTACTTAAGATTTGATAAACCACAGATACTCGCCAAAGAAAATCGATTCCTACCTAGGATGCTCCGCGAAGCTATTGAAATTAAAGACCATCCTAATTTTAATAGAGAAGATGGTTGAAATGTACCACCAGCTTGGGACCCAGTCATTCACTTAATTAATTCCAAGAAAAATCAAAATACAACAAGACTTCATGATACTGTGAGCTCATTCTGCGTAAATAGTAACACCAACAATTCAACATATTTCGGGTACTTTGAGATAACTTTCACTTCAAACTACAAGACAACAACCATCTTTAGTCTCCCTGTGAACATGGCTGCTGAAAAGCAACCGAAACGTCGGGATCAATGTAAAATATAAAATAACATAAAATAAATCGCGATAGTATCCGTTACAAATAGTTTTATTTCAATTTAATAGCATCTTTCCACGTTAACGCTATTACCAAGGTTTCATCCAACTAAGCCGGACTTTATTAAAAACTCTCGTACATACTTTTATTTATAATCCACCGTATAATATTCCGGTATTTAACATAATTCTGTTGTAAGGGCCAGTTGAGCCATGTTCAAGAACTTTACGTGCGACTTAACTCACAGTTATAGTCTATTAAACATAATTTAGGAAAAGGCTCGACGTTACTTGATATTACTTGTAATGTACCATTAAACCCATGTTCTGACATGCTCGTTTAGTATGTTTTTTGCTCAATAGCCATTTTAAAATAAAAACAGGTAAATTTATTTTAAATAAATTATCATGGTCGATATTACCTCACAAGTTGAGCCTCATAGAAAAATAAGTTCCAAACCTTGGATATGGTAAATAAAATTATTTAGTTAGTTTTGACTTGAGTAGAGATAAAAATAATAAATAATAAATTAAAAAGCGGCGATAGTCCTGTGGCATACGTAACGGACTGCTGAGACGAGGTCTCGAGTTCGATCCCAAGTCGCCCTGGACACACACCTCTGACTTTTCGTAGTTATGTGTGCATTAATAAATGTTAATTATCGCTCGCTTAATAATGTGCCCGGTAGATGGCAATAGGCTCGCCCCCTATTACATTGGGACCTTAACATAACTGGCGAATCGTGGGTGTGTAATACACCTCTGCCTACCCCTTCGGGGATAAAGGCGTGAAGTTATGTTATGTTAATAAATAAGAAATTTGATTTTGTGATGAATAAAAATAATAAAAATAATAATAATAAAAAAAAAAAAAAACAAATGGATAATTAAGTTATTAATGTTTTCAAAAGATTGAAATTCGAGATAACATTATTGAATTAAGCGTTATTGACAAAAATCCATAGTAAAACAATGATCGTATAGATTATATTACACATCGTGATATTAACGAATATTAAATTTAGGAATATGTTACACTCTATGATTTTGAGGCATAAATCAAATAGCTAATAGAACGGGATGTCAGACGCACAAGAGGCCATCATCAAAAGTATTACTAATTTCCCTCTCTGCCCTAGTCTTTGTTGCACATAAAAGAAACTATAACATACTCATCTAAACCATTATTTATTAAAATCTTTACTCATGCTTATTTTATTTTTTTCTTTCATAATTGATCAGAACGCATTTTTTTTTCTTTTTTTTATAGAGGCTTTTGCTACATAGTAGTATGTTAGCCTCGTCGTACCTTATTTACAATCACTATTGCACTTTCTCAGAACGCAATTCAAAATAAGGAATAAAGTGTACGCATATGAATATAGAATCGGGTAATGAGACATTATCTTTAACGATTTTACCTTACTAACATTTCGGAAGAGACCACCATTCTAGTTTATATCTTGCCCAAGAAAACAACATAAATAAGCCGTCGAAATATATTAAGAGACTGTTGTGGGAGAGCCATTTAGCATTGTGGGAACAATATGGATAGATTCTATGTGAATAAAATATTGAATGAGTGTTTTTAATGTAAACGTCATTTCATCAAAAGCTTTCACCTTGATTCCATTTATATCGATGGAGTAATAATGAAGAACTTCCAAAACAATATTTATAATGAATCAATTTCCTGTCCCAAAATAATTTTCTCATGAAATGAAAATAATATGTAAATGAAACTTCATAACTTTATTTCATTTCTCGAAATAAATTAATTAATCATAATCTAACAATTATTAAGTACATACAGTCAGAAAAGATTATTAATGCAAATTATAATTAATGAACACCGTTTGTCATCACCAACATGGTATGTTCCAAATTTAAAACTTCTAACAACTGAATTATAATATTCTATTAACTCAATTCCAATTTGATTTATAATAAAAAAGCAATTACCATTATTTAGAGAATCAAATAATTAATTTTCTTTAATAATGATAATGTTCTGACCACCCGCGGTGTATAATTTTGGAGCTTTTCTCTCAATAAAAATTGATTACCTTGTTGCACTTTCGTGTTATTAAACTATACAAATACTGTTAATATTAATAAAGTACCTCTGATTCTAATGGTACTTGTAGTGACTATAAAACGTGGAATTTTATGTCGTATACGATTATTTACATCTAAGTTTTGATGATATTAGAGTTTTAGAAACTATTGGATTTTCGTGTCTAACAGTTGTAATAGTTTTGTGAACATTTTGTTATGTCGAAACTGCTTGAGTTGGAACTTTTGGAAGTAACGCTACATCATTTATAAGTTCTAAGTTGTATAGGAAAATTATTCAATCATTTAAGAGTTAAAGTTTGAGTATGATTCTAATTTAAGTACAGTACGTTTCAATCTCTAGATTACGAGCTAAGATATCGTCATATTTTAAGATATAGACAGCTATATATAAATATGTATCTATAAATTTACTTACGTACGACTCAGTGTAGAAACATAAGTATATAAAATACAAAAATATAAGCCGTACAACTCTACTAGTATGGTGTTGAGTTCTTTTGGCTAAAAAGAAGCCCTAGTATTTTTGGACATTGTGAAAGAATCGACCAAGACAGTTCTAGTGTTACATATCACAAGTAGACAAGAGAAAAAAAAGATTCTACAACTGTTTGTTAAAGATAATAATGTGAGAAACTTATTAGTAGTTCGGTCACCCGCATCATATGTAGTACAATTATATGAGAACGAAAATACGAAACTTATCATTCAGATTCTGTAGGATCTCCGAAAACCTAAGAACAAAACATTGCCACATAAACATAGCAAATTACCTACAATCAATCAGGTTGACCTCGTCTACCGATATGCAAAAGGCAGAATATACCGTAAGATCTAATGAAATCAATATACATTACACTCAATATTCAAATGTAATAAAGTTTTATTATTATTCAATTGGCGTGTTGTAACCTCATATTATATTCAAGTAATTAACAGACTCATACATTGTCACCTTTTTGGTTGTCTATAGGTGACCGTATTGTCTTTTAATAAATTAACCGTTGTCGTTGCCGTTTAAAAGTCATGACCTACAATATAATTATTTTCTTGTATTGTTTATGTATTGATTAAAATGGCTTTCTGTATAAATTTTTGATAAGTTTATGGAAAAGATGTTGTTGATTATTATTATGTAATTAAGGATAAAAAAAGTTCAACATAAAACATAGAACCATATTTAGTCTCCCCGTGACCAAGGCTGCTGAAAAGCAACAGAAACGTCGGGTTCAATGTAAAATATTAAATAACATCAAATAAATTGCGATAGAATCCGTGAAAAAATAGTTTTATTTCAATTAAACAAAAATTTTTAACGCATTTATATTATATTATGCTACAAATAAAGTTAATGCAAAATTTAAATTAATAATAAATAAATACAAAAGTCCTCATATAACATATTCAATTGTATTAAATATATGAAATATATTTACAAAGAACGCAATCAGTCTCGATCATCATACAATTGCAGTACAAAAGTATTGTGGCAGTGACACTCGCCCACGGACAGTGGTAATGACGATATATAGCCCAATTTGCGTCTGACTGAACATTTCCTACAAAAAAACTTGTAAGCTATGCTAATAAAGTTAATTCTAAATATGAATACCACCATGGGTATCTTATGAGGATTGATAGATAAGACTAATATGATTATCTGACATGTTTGTGTTCGTAGCTTAATCAAAAAAATATGATGACTTCTACTTTGTCATGTTAATAAAAACCGGCTAAGTGCGAGTCGGACTCGCCCATGAAGGGTTCCGTAGCAGCAAGTAACATAATATAAAAGTTCTTGTAGTTCGTTGTAACAAAACAAATACTACTTACTAGATCTCGTTCAAACCAATTTTCGGTGGAAGTTTACATGCATATATATACATCATACATACCTTACAATTTATATTTTTTTAGTTTTATTATTCTCTTATTTTAGAAGTTACGGACACCCACACACACACACTATCATACACACACACATTTTACCACTTTGGAAGTGTCTCTATTCAGTTTAGAAAAAAAAAATTAGAAACCTCAATATAATTTTTGAAGACCTATCCATTGATCCCACACGTGTAGGTTTGTGAGATTTTTTTTTTGAGTCTCAATTCTAAGTATGGGGACCCCCAAAATGTTTTTTTTTTTCCTATTTTTGTGTGAAAATTTTAATGCCGATCACAGAATACATCTACTTACCAAGTTTCAACAGCATAGTTCTCATAGTTTCGGAAAAAATTGGCTGTGACATAAGGACGGACAGACAGACAGAGACATGACGAATCTACAAGGGTTCCGTTTTTTGCCATTTGGCTACAGATCCCTAATCAAAAAGAAATGATTGACGACAAAACTATTTTCATAATGGCTAAATGAATTCCTCATAACTTTACCAATGGAAGTATGAATGTGTGGGAAAGCAAGAATATCATCTATATAACAGTTAAGGCTTCGTACTTATGTAACTGTTGCATATTCAAATGCAGTGGTCACGGTACTAAAATTAAATATGAATCATGAATACGAAACAGAGTTTTAGGATGTACAAGTCAGAGGTGATGATTGCTATCAGTTAGATGGCGCCAAGCGCGTAGGCGTAATGACTCTCCCATACGTACGAATAATTGCAAGCTATCGGCTCATGCCCTTTGATCTCACTGAAGTAAAGATAGTTATTACGAACAGTGAGGGTGAAATGAGCGTTAAACAGCTTGTCCGATAAATTGTACGTGAAATAATGAAACGTGCAACCATAACTTGTTTGGTGAGCTGTACCTATTAAATTGTCTTACGCTCTTTAGTTCGTAATAGCTACGCTTACTGCTTCAAGTTATGGATTTGATAAGGATACATAAATTCTAAGCCTATTTTAATACATCCGGGTTAAATCCAGCTCTTTAGTATTAATATAACACGTTGATATTTTGAAACGTACGTGTGCGGTTGAATTCATATACTTAGCTAACATAATGGTTTACAATATTACTGAATTGTGTAACATGGTTCATAATTATGATTACTTATCAAAATAGCCATTACTAAAGTTGTAACAATCTTTGATATACGATCGGAAAAAGTAACATCATCCCACAGACACATCAACATAACATCCTGCGTGGGACTTTTGCCATGAAGACAAGCAGAAACTATTTTTAAAAAAGAACAAAGAGAAAAATGTGGTTAATTCGATTCGGATTTAATATCTAGATAAGTATTCTAATTTCAACAAGAATCTATTATCTATTATGTATTATGAATTATATATTTATATGTTAAGTGAACGATTCTGAGCACAAACATATTATGGACGCAAATAGTATCTATGGACGCAAAAACCACAGAACGAATTTTGAAGCAGGTTTTTGTAAAAAGGCATTGAGTTAACATCTGCCATATGTTTGATTACAATTGGTTAAGTATGCTCATGTATGTAAGATATGCCTCAAAAACGATAACCGAGCGAGAAAAAATAAAATAAAAAACAAAATAAAAATACCATAACCACTTACCATAAACAGTCAGGAGTGCAGGTTCTGAGATCCTCTTTCCAGCAATATTTTCGGCAACACAGCTGTAGTTCGCCATATCCTGTTGAAAGTTACAACTATTACTGATAATAATTCAATATATTAAAATTACAAGAATATAAACATTTGGCATTTTAGTTTACACCATATATACTCGTAGGACTAGTTCATATGTAGTTACTGCTATCAAATCATTAATATAAATCGAAGCGATCTGCTTGAAATTACAAAATATTATACTACTGTCCTAAATCTTCCTGATTATAATGCTCAAGCATAACGCTCGTGGGTTATAGGGGGTATTATGTGGTCAATAAATTTAATGGGTACCTATCTATTCAAACACCACTACCAAAGCAAAGACTAGGTGAGAGAGACTTTGAAAGCAACAATATGAACAACGTTACTGTGATGAAATAGTTTAACCCTTAATCAAACAAAGGTGACCACTTTGAGTTTTTTAGAAAAAGTCAAATTCTATTCGCTATGATAGTGATAGAGGTTTTAATATCACATATCACACAAATATCTTTCAGTAATTCTAGGCAAGAAAACACTAAATTAGCACCCGCATTGTTTTAAGCACCAAATATAAATTTAAACTGTTCATTATAGCAGGCATGTCCTTAATATATTTTTACAACCGAAACGTTGAATGTGTTAAAATTACAAAGGACGGGAGGCATTAATTTTAAAGACGTACAACACATTACGATCATATTCATTAAGAAAGTGTTCTAGACACCTTTGTGAAGATTATGTTACACACGATGCCACAATGAGAGGGCGACTGACAGAAGCAGCAATTAATCCATGTCTGCTCACAGTACCTAATTAGTGGGAGCTACGTAGCGGAAACCGGAGATGGAATGAGTCATTTGCGATTGTGCTATTATTTGGTGATTCAGTTGTAAATACAGATAGCAAGTTTTTCGCTTTCGCATGTTAGTTACTTTGGAAAACAAGGTTGTAATAAAAATGAGTCGCTCAGAATTATTTTTCTGATATTTTTATTAAGAAGAATACTGCTGTACTGATGTATTGTAACCAGGATGCGAGAATCAGAACAGATCAAAATGCTTATGTTTTTTCTCATGAATTTATGTTAAGTAATTTAACTTCCAACAAAGGACTAAAAATATCGAAGAAAACACGAGAATCTCGTCTAATTAATCACTTAAGATAAACGTATCTCTTCCAAGAAATATATAACTGGATTAACACAGAGCTTAACACTTTTATCAGAGGATATTCAGCAGCTTTGAAAGACTACACTGAACAAGAAAAGACAAAAAAGTAAAAGGAACGTATACTTGACAGCGACTTGTGTCGCAATTAATAAACGTCTGTCGCGGTCGACTAATTAGTCGCAGTCGCAAAGATAAAATAAATAATTTGCAATCGTGCGACAAGATGATGCGATTGTGCGCGCTGACGCTTTGAACGGGCATTTTAATGAGGTGCGTGTCTTGAGGCTAGTACTCGTGTATATTTAAAATGTAATACAAACATATATTCAAAGTAATTGGTAATTTAATTTGAAATGGTCATGTAGGACTAATGTTGCGACTTAAGATTTTTGTAACGATTACTATCCAACAACTTATTGCGTGTCGAGTTACAAATACGACACCAGCCTTATATAATATCCATAAGTAATTCAAAATTATTGGCCATTGGAGTAAAATTAATACGGTTATAAATTTGAAATATTATATTCAAATATTCTTGCCGTTTATCAATCTCTGGCAGTTAAAGCTGGTAAGTGGTATGGGTAAGAGTAGTACATTTCATTCCCTTTTTTTTTCGTGAGGATCCCCTCGGATACCTCCTCCCGCCAGCCAGCGGGGGAGGTTATGTCAGTCTCGAACTGATTAAACCCGTTCGCCGTCTCAGGTCTTCAGACGTCAGGGTGTAAGGTGTATATTTCATTCCCCAACCTAAATTTCGTTTAATGTTTTCTTATAAAATCGAACTTTTATATATAGAAGTTAGTGATAACGCTAAAACATCAACAATGAACAAAAACTGCGTATCAATCTTATGATCAAATCCGGTGTGAATCACTAGGATTGAATATTACAGTGGAAAAATAATTATATTTCATAAGAATTTTTAAAATTATTTTTCGAGAGCTACTATGTTAAAAACGGAGCTCGAGATATATTACCGGCACTAAATGTTTTAAGGAGTTTCTTTATGAATGAACTTCACGTTCTTTGAAACCACATGCGATTATGATTCATTTCAAGTTTACTCGATATCTTTTAATATTAGGCTTAAAACTAGCTGCATAAGAATCATAATCATTTACAAAATCTCATGTTGCTACAGATAGTTTTATTACTGTAGAAGTATGTAGTTGGCCTAATATTGACATGTGTTCATAACGCTGTTCTTAGATCATCTTCGTACTTATTGTTTAGATTTGTGGTCATATTTTATGGGGTTTTTAGTAATATAAGATTAATTTATAGCCCATTAATGCTGAGCATCTGGGAATTGATGGTGTATAGTACAACCATTCGGTAGCTTGAAATAAGTATAAATTTAATCTGGTGAACTACTTCTTTTTTCTATTTCAGGTAAATAAGCATTTGCGAAGTGCTATATGGTTTATTGTGCCAATAGCCTTTATTTCTATTATATCTATTTCTATTTATCAATTATTACATTATTTAAAAACTTAATTCTTTTGCCAATTAAGAAGTAGGTACATGCAATATTATTATATTTATATTAAAATCATTTCATTATATGTTTTTAATCATGCAATAAACTAACTTCATTAAACATATTAAATAAGTTTCAACGCTAGCCATACTTTTAATATTTTAACAGTTATATCTTGAAATTGAACATATTGAAACATATTTATTATTTTAAATTTTAAACCTCAATCTTTTCCATAACATAAGTTTTCTAAGATATCGGTATCAGCTTTCCCTTTGCCTTGTATAGGATGTAATAATAAATGAACAATAAACGTATGATATATATTATGGTATGATATATATAGCGGCGATAGCCCAGTGGCGTACGTAACGGACTGCCGAGACGAGGTCTCGAGTTCGATCCCCAGTCGCCCCGGGCACACACCTCTGACTTTTCGTAGTTATGTGTGTATTAATAATTTTAATAATAGCTCGCTTAGTAATGTGCCCGGTAGATGGCAATAGGCTCGCCTCCTATTACATTGGGACCTAAACATAACTGGCGAATCGAGGGTGTGTAATACACCTCTGCCTACCCCTTCAGGGATACAGGCGTGAAGTTATGTATGTATTATGGTATCAGAAATAAAGACTATTTGTATATTGTTTATTACAAATTATGTAGAACATGATTATTTTAATAACTACAAGCTTTGTTCACTCATATAAAACTTGACTTTCTGCTTTTTACCCTTGAAGGATGATTTATTAAAACACATATTTTCATATGTACAAGAAACTAGATACTTAATACAAATATGCTCTAACTGTAGACATTGTTTCTTTAATAATATGTCTTTATATTTATTTCTCACGCAATAATGATTTTTCTATTTTATTTTTTTAGCAGATCATAATATTTACCAAACCTTATTTAAAAATGTGAAGCTAAGAAGCATATAATTTTAAGATAATCTTGTTTAAAGAATCCATTCTCAACAGTTTATTTATAAGTTATCTTAAACAATAAACATATTAAGGTGTGCGAAATTTGCGGCGACTTTACCACTTAATTTAAATTTGAAGTCAAAATATTTTGTAAACGTTAGGCCAATGCCGCCAAGAAATAAAAGATAGGTCTGAGAAAAAAGGTTCAATCGCTCGGAAGAATACACGAGTCAGGTAGGTAACTTTATTCCTTGATTTTTTGAACGTCGTTTTTAACCTTTGTTTTCGCAGATATCTCAAGGTCTAAACCTTATAAATAATCTTCTTCTGATTCTGATTCAGGTTGCTTAAATAATAACACTAGCTGTCCCCCGCAGCTTCACCCGTGACATATTTCGATCCCATATGACAACACATACATGCCCGTAATTTATTAGTTTAACAAAAATATATGGCAAATAAGCAAACCAGTAGCGTACGTAACGGACTGCTGAGACGAGGTCTCGAGTTCGATCCCCAGTCGCTCCGGGCACACACCTCTGACTTTTCGTAGTTATGTGTGCATTAATAAATGTTAATTATCGCTCGCTTAATAATATGCCCGGTAGATGGCAATAGGCTCGCCGCCTATTACATTGGGACCTAAACTTAACTGGCGAATCGTGGGTGTGTAATACACCTCTGCCTACCCCTTCGGGGAGTTATGTATGTAAAAATGTATGGAAATTTGCCTGTTTTGTTGACATTTATGATTACTGTTCCGCTCACTTCGGTAGTAGCGATATGATATATAGCCTATAATCTACCTCGATAAATAGGCTAATTAAAGACCCGAGACACCGTGAGGTTTTGATTAGTTCGCGTCCGACATAACCACACACGCCAGCCGATAGAGGGGGGGGGGTACCCGGGCGATTTACGTAAAAAAAAAACCACCTAAGGGCGGGCATAGCATAGGCGGAGACAAATCTAAAACAATCAAAGATCATGAAAATCGGTCCACCCGTTCTTGAGGTTATCCCGGTCATCACTAACGCCGACAGGGTCCATAATTGTAACCTGATTTTCATTTAACAACTGTATAACATTACGGAATGCAATAAAGGTACTGAGTACACCACTTTGTTTTATATGTATAGATTTTTATAGATAAACATGATATTTTGTTCTAAAGAACTCTACTGTTTTCAGTATGATATAGTAATATGGTAGCGTGCGGTTTTAGTCGGTTCAAGCCCGACATAACTGCCTCCGCTGGCCGGCGGGGGGGGGGTATCCGAAGGGATTTCCGCACGAAAAAAAAAGGTATGTATGTTCTTTAATTTTTATATTTTATGTATTTTTCACTACTTCTTTCACCCCATTTTGTGAAGCTGTTGTACTTTGTCCTCTTTTTCTTAAAAAGTCACCTTCATCAAAATGAATTCATGAATGCTTTAGCGTGTATAACAAAGACTTAATAATAATTTCTAATATTTCTAATCTGACAAAGGTTTGCAAATAATTGTAAAAGATCAACATAAAATTAAAATAAACCTTAGTAATATTTTATTTTTTTAAAGAATATTAGTAACCGAAATTACTAATATCCCCCCTAACCCCTCCAGCGAACCCGGGACCTCTCGATCGTAAGGTTGACTCCTTAACCACTAAGCTACACTAAGCTACCGACGATTAGTAATAAATGTTATGTATAATAAATAAAAGTCAGATATTAAGTTTGATAAGTAATAGAACTATACTTTTAGTGATAGACTTAGCGACATAATAATACCAATTGAATTAGGATTTAACTCGAAATAAAATAGAAGTAACAATTCTCCTTCACAATTCGTTGACCCCGCCCCCTCCCCCTAAACTTTTTGATTACCATTTTTCATGTGAAATTGAAAATAAACGAGTTATTAAATAAACAAAAATTGACCCTTAAAATGAATATGGCCGATGAAAGGATGGAAGGATGGAAGATAAAATTTAGACTGCCAGTGAACCCCTAACGAATTCCGAAGGAAAATCGCTACTTCTATTTTTTCCGGGTCTGCCCTTTTTGAGCTAATTGGACTAGGCTATAAGGTGAACAGAAGACAAAAGGCAGCACCAAGTTATGTAAGATAATTTGAAACCCACTATAAGTAGGACAAAGGGCAACTTACTTGCAGAGTAGCACGCGATATCAGCAAATTTCCTTCAGCAGATATTATGACATTGTGATCTTGCTGAAGTGGTTGACCATGTTTTAGCCAAGATAGGCGTGGAGCAGGCGCGGCAGCTGGAGGGGAACATCTCAATGATGCAGCTGATCCGGCTTCAACTGATGCTGGTGATGGTGATATCGCAAATGGTTTCTTCAGATCTGTTAAAAAAGAAATATTGGCGATCAGTTTTATTGATGAATCTATCTTTTTTCAGCATGAATGGCTTGAATAGGTAAGTATCTAAGAGTTAGTTGCTATTACAAAATAACGAATCACTGTCTGAATTGGACAATAGCGATCTCTTCGGAGCTAACCGAAGTTAGTTCTTACATCTAACTTGATATCAAATCTTTCAGAATAAAAAAACTGGTTTGCTTATTATGTAGTTACTAAAATATTAAGCCAGTTGGGACCATGATGGTCACAGTTAGACGTAACTTAAAGACTCCCTTGATAATTAATGATTACTAGGTTTAGTTAAGGTTACAGACATTTATTGCCATAATTTATAATAATTTTCAAGTGGATTCTAACGTGTCTACTAAGTACAAACTTCATGTTTTAGTCCATTCATTTAATATTATTTATGTGTTTCCTTCGTCTATTAGACTTTAGCTGGGCATTTAATGTGCCAGATGGAAATAAATTTTAATGTGCGAGAGTGGAGTGACATCGTAAATTTTGCGATGTCATCTTATTTTAATACTATTGCAAAAATTCATCAGCTGTAATGGCAAACTAACACGCCACAGAAATATTATCTCCTAGATAAGATTATCAGATAATTTCTTATCTATAATTAGATCTATAAAGATCTCCGTAGTTATGGAATTATATGATTCCGTTTTTCCTTGTTCTTTTCCTAGTCATTCTTCTGGTATACATACTACAAAGTATTCCATGAATTTGCCAGTTTTGTATTTAAGTAATTTGTAGAATAGCAACACAAAGTCGATTATTTTGGAGAAACGCAGAGGTAAATTAAAAAGAAAAGGAACTGTACTGTATTAATTATTTTAATTTATTTAGGACCTGAGAATCAGACAACCTCTATGGCGTAGCAGTTGAGCATTCGACTGCTAAATCAAAGGTCGTGGGTTCGATTCCCGATCATTGCACATATGTATATTTGCATTGATCCCAGACCAATGCAAATTTGTTTCTATGTATAACATGAATTTATTCACAATGAAAAAAATTATCTAAGTATATTGCAACCTCTGCTTAGTTTGGGTCTAGATGGCCTTGTGTAATATGTCCTAGAATATTTATTTTATTGAGCTGAGCGAAGCGAAGCTCTTATACGTGGCTAAGCCGTTTGGTCGAGACTGTACTCCTCCGGAACCACAATACCGTTCTTGACCAAATTTGCCATGGTGATAGTGTAGATACCGCTGAGTATTTAGAGGGGTCAACTGTTCAAATACAATGTACCATTGAGGAAAAATCATCGAAAAACAGTTTCACGAGCGCGCGGCCTTAGCTATGCGCGCGACCGTAGTAAGATGCCTTATTTTTCAAGTAAGAGTTCTGCTCGCTCAGCTCAATTTATTTCAGTCGCACCCTGCACTGAATTCCTAGTTAAATATACTTTGTAAATGATATTCATATTTTTTTCCACCATGCTTGGTTTTATTCAGTTTGTGAAAGTGCCAGAGGCCTCCTCAATTTCATTGTGGGTGATGGCAACTCAGAGTGAGACCCAGTGCACGAAATGGTGTAACAAACCCAAGTAACAGCTTAGCATCAGGTTACAAACAAGCATAGTATGCTTGTTGGTCACCTTGGTAGAAAAAAAAAACATTCCGCATCAAATGATAACAAATAAGATGAAATTACTCAATCCCGTATAAGGCCAATTTATAAAATTACACAATGATATTGTAACAAAATATATTATATAACAATTAAAGCATAATAATATAACAATTGAACGTCAATAATAATTAAAGTAAGCGACGGTTACCGCCAAAAGCTTTTGAACTAATTCAATAATAATTGTTGTTAGTTAACATTGCGCAATGGCATGGGTTTGGTCCACGTCACGGAGAGGAAGCGATTTTTTAATTTAATTTATTTCATATGAATGAAATATATTTTTTCGATACCATTAAGGTGACACACAAGATCTACCTAAAAATAAGTGATTACCATAGATATGAATACTTACGATACCAGGAGAAGGAAAGTACCGACTTCCTCAAACGAGTCAGCTCATCTTATTTTATTTTATATTAACTTCAAGTAGCAGTATCCTATATTTCATACGTTTCTAATGAGTTATCTTTTTGATAATAGAAAAGAACAAATTTCTTTTAGAAGCGGCGATAGCCCAGTGGCGTACGTAACGGATTGCTGAGACGAGGTCTCGAGTTCGATCCCCAGTCGCCCCGGGCACACACCTCTGACTTTTCGTAGTTATGTGTGCATTAATAAATGTTAATTATCGCTCGCTTAATAATGTGCCCGGTAGATGGCAATAGGCTCGCCCCCTTGGGACCTAAACATAACTGGCGAATCGTGGGTGTGTAATACACCTCTGCCTACCCCTTCGGGGATACAGGCGTGAAGTTATGTTATGTTTATGTTATGTTACAACATTCTTCACAGTTACTTATAATATATTTATTAACATTTTTGCTTTTATTACTTTTATTTCATTGATTTTGATATCATTACATCGCTTCATACTATAACATAGCCCCGATTAAAACTTCTCACGTCAATCTTCATGTAAAAATTCAACGAGACCAGTCGATTATGTTGTTTGCGCGACAGTTCTGTGGCACAACCCACGCCGATAATTGTCCTTCATTAAACAATTTGACGCTATTTTGGTACGTTTCCACCGTATAATTGTGCGAACTTAATTGTCTGGATTCCATTATCTGCCTGTGTAACACTTTTTTCATCAAGCTAAAAGGCTTTCGGGTTTTATATTTTGAAGCATAACTTTGGATGGTGTTTTGTCGATTGCTGATGACGTCCAGTCTGTGCAGAATTTGTGCTTCGATCATGTCGTCTAAATAATTGTTATCATTTTGAAAAAAAAATTATAACATAACATAACATAACTTCACGCCTGTTTCCCCGAAGGGGTAGGCAGAGGTGTATTACACACCCACGATTCGCCAGTTATGTTGAGGTCCCAATGTAATAGGGGGCAAGCCTATTGCCATCTACCGGGCACATTATTAAGCGAGCGATAATTATCATTTATCAATGCACACATAACTACGAAAAGTCAGAGGTGTGTGCCCGGAAACTGGGGATCGAACTCAAAACCTCGTCTCAGCAGACCGTTACGTATGCCACTGGGCTATCGCCGCTCCGTATCTCGTATATTGTAAAAAAATATATAATTATTAAATGTAAAAATTCAATTTAAATGGGCTAATTACTTATTCGCTTCATTAATCTCGTATCAAATCATATCGTACTATACAATACCTTTATTTAGATAGTTTTGGTCTTGAGAGAGAAATTGCGAACAAAATATTAAAAGTAGAAAAAAAATCGGAAATCGTGTGAATGGTGTACTACATGTCTTATGAGCGGTCGTTCGCATCGTCGGTGCGGAAGAAATCGCGTCGGCAATTCATAATGGCTTGCTGGTCCCTTTTTTTTTTTTTTATCGTGCGGAAATCCCTTCGGATACCCCCCCGCGTGCCAGCGGGGGCGGTTATGTCGGGCTTGAACCGACTAAAACCGCACGCCGTCTCGGGTCTACAGACGGGGTGTAAGGTTGCCCATAGAGCATATCCCTCGCACCCCGACTGACCCTGGGCCATCTCCGGTTTCGAGATGGCCCCCTCGGGTTTGGGAACCACGGTGTCCCCGTCTTGCCCCGGTTTGGTCCCTAACCTAATGTATGACTGCGAGAGTTAGATACGACAGAAAAATCATTAAGTGGAGATGAAATTAAACGCTGGAAGGGCAAGTCAGAAGGACCTAAAACCCATTAGCTCATTTGAAAGGTGAATTGAAGCCAAAAGAAGAAGAGACAAGAAGTAGAACTTAAGTATTTGTTAGGTAGTATAAGATCAGTCATTATACTTTCAATGATAGGTATATTTGACTAAACTGAATGCAACATAACCCATGAAATCTAACAAATAGTTCCACTAAAAAAACGAATGCAGGGTACAGTCGGCAACAAAATGTTCTACCCTCAACACTAAAAAGATTTAACGTGGGCCATAAATCTGTTAGGCGAACGCTCCATTACTCTAAGATATTCTAGAGGTGAAAACTAAAGTATTTTCTGCAACTGAAACTTATAAACATGTTAAAATGATACTATTTGTCAGAATTTTTCAAAAGTTCGCAGTTGTATAACATGAAAATTTATATTTTATAAAGCATTTCCGTCGTACGTGACATATAAAAACGTGCCTTTTCTAAACATTCTGCTTGTTTCCAACACTTTTCTTCTATAAATGCTTTATATATGTAATATTTCAGCGCAGCTTTTAAAGTATTGGGGCGATGCTACGTGTATCCAGCGCCATCTATTGAAATTAAACTGAAGTTCTTCAAAATAATACTACTACTATGGATCTTGCAATACGAAATTAAAGTTCTGACGCTGATCAACGTATTATATGCCATCCCTACATCATACGTTGCATCGTGTTTCTCCAGGCATGATCGCATTGTGGTGGTCGGAGAACATCGACTTGTGTTGAGGAGGGAGGAACATCTCACCCTATTCTCCTACAATACTAAGGTAGTAAACCAGAAGACGAAATTACCTAATGGTAAGCGGTTCCGTGGATAGTGATAGTTTGCAAGGCTAGAAGCGCTACTTGGACATTACCACAAAAATAAAACTCTGAGACATAAATTTACATAGCGCTATCTAGATGTTAACTAAGCATAGCTTATAATATGGGCTCTACAACGCGGACGTCATAATTCTAATCGATTTTTGCCAAAGAATCGATCAGAATTATGATAAATCATTTTAAATCGATAAAAAAAAGACATAGTATTAGAGTAGGAATATCGTAGTAACTTTATATTGTACGACTGATGAGCGTAAATGATAAGTGTGAGGTGGATCCGGCAGAGAGTTCGTGTAAAGTCATAAATTACGGCGCGCGTTTCATTTCCTCCACGAAATGCGTTCCTACCTAGTTATGGATGCAGAGACACTGGATGTGTTAATGATTTTTTAAGCTATTTGAGCTTTTAAAAGATGTTTTCATTATTCTATGAATATTAACGCCAGTATAACCGGGTATTTGTATCATAATGGCATGTTGGTCTAGTGGTTATGACCGATGCTTTGTGGATACGGCAAGCGGGGGTACAAATCCTCGGACACAAACTTCTTTCCCTGGGGTTATCCTTTCGAGGGATTACCCGGGGTGCCCGGCAACGGACACTTGGGGAGGACACCGTGCGGTTTTAGTTGATACACGACATAACCACCCCCGCTGGCCGGCGGGGGGGTATCCGAAGGGATTTCAGGAGAAAAAAAAAAAACGACCAACAATATACGTATACCCTGTTACCAGAAACACATTAAAAATGGTGATCCTCTCTGCAATAACTCCATCCAGATTAGTTGTAGTTTGTGTTGTTTTAATGGAAAACGCCTTTTGCACTCCTTGGTAACGGCATAGGTTTGAATCAGTACTTTCTGTCTCATACGCCATCTGCGGGTTTATGTGTTGCACTATATAACGCGTGTATTGGAAGGTTAAATGAAGTGAGAAACTGAGGAGATGACATCTGACAGAAATTTTTAGAAGAGAATGACTTATACCAAGAAACTTGAAATGTATCATTCGCTTGAAAATTTCTAAAAAGAATAGCCAGGTAATAGGCTACGAGTATGGGTAGTATCAACCACTTATTACTGGGAAGTTCTTAATAACAACCCAATAGAACTTATTGGTCAATCCAGAAATCAAATACAGCTGCACCATAATTGGGATTTTCCGTTGTTAACTTCCCTGAATCCGGGCAGATTTGGGAAAAGTGCTTGGTAAATAGTTATGTTTGCTCCATATTTTAAGGGACTGAAATCAAAGTTGACCAAATGTGGGTGTGGATACATTTATGTCTACCCCTACCGGATATATAGATGTGAGTATACTTTCTGCTAAAAATATCTAAACCTATATACTTATTATTATACTTTTATAGAAAAAATTCAAATAAATATGTTACATAGCGTACTTACGCTATGTAACATATTTATTTGAATTTTACTTACTTACGCTACGTAACGTATCTATTTAGAATTTTTCTACATTACAGTGTACAGTCGTACAGCAGTAAATTTAACTCGAAGTGTAAATCAAAGGAAGTGGTGAGCGACTAATTATACACGTGTAAAGTCGCAAATCAAGGTGAACCAGCCGTGTGTAGAAATTGCTCCTGATTAATCGATCTTCTTATCAACATCTTAATTATCAACGCATCGATTGTTACAAATTTCATCATCGACTTGGTTAAAAATTCATATTACATAACATAACATAAACTCACGCCTATATCCCCGAAGGGGTAGGCAGAGGTGCTAGCACCCACATTTCGCCAGTTTATGTTTAGGTCCCAATGTAATAGGTGGCGAGCCTATTGCCATTAACCGGGCACTTATAAACCTGCGGTAAATACACACATAACTTCGAAAAGCATCGAAAAGTCATTGGTGTGTGTCATGGTAAAACCTGGGATCGAACCCGAGACCTCGTCTCAGCAGTCCATTACCCATACCACTAGGCTACCGCGGCTTTTCATATTATACCTAATTAAAACTGTGATCTAAGTAAAATAACATTTATTCACCTATTATTATTTAGCCATCATCATCTCAGCGTTAGTCCCAAATGCATCCAAAGCTTGTACTTGTTGAGGTTAGCTTAAGCGCCGAAGATCTTGGTGCGACTTCCATACTCCTGTTATTGTTGAGCTGAGCGAGCGAAGCTCTCATACCCGGCATAGCCGTTTGTTGGTGGCTGAACTCCTCCGTAGCGACTCTCGCGATCTTGACCAAATTTACCACGGTGATAGTCTGGACACTGAGCAGTGTTTTGAAGCGAGATGGTTCATGTCCGATGTACCATTGACGAATAATCACCGAAAAACAGTTTCAGGAGCGCACGGCCTTAGCTAAGCGCGCGACCGTAGTAAGATGTCTTATTTTCAAGTAAGAGTCCTGCTCGCTCAGCTCAATTTATTTCAGTCGCACCCTGTACTGAATTCCTAGTTACTTAACGACATTCATAAATAATACTACCATAAATAAATCTCCGGAGATCATAGGCGTGTTATACGTTCGTATTTCACACAAATATATTTGGACACAATGTTGAGGTTTAGGTCAATGGAGACCTTTGGGATTGAGGGTTGAAAGCATTGGGAATGTAAAAAGAGACAAGGGATATTGCTTAAAAAATTGTTAGCCTAAAAACAGTAACCCGAAATACTGATCCTGAGGTCAGTATCAATTCCTATTGGGTGTTCAAAAAAAAGTTACAACATACTCAACAATAAGGAGAGATTATCATTAATACCAATTTTATGTTAGATTTATACTTGAAACCTTTGGCTATTCTCCAATGTTTCAAAAGCTACACAACAGTTAAGGTACATGACAGAATTATACAAAAATATACTACCATACTTACACGTATATATTCCACGAAAAACAAAGTAATGAACGCTGGGATAAAACTTTATATCTTTGTTGTCAAAAATCCAACGAGCACGCAGACTACGTATTCTCTCTCTGTTAACATTGAATTATATTCGTAGGAACATTGCTTTTATTTAAGCCCCAACTTTTTATACCTAGCCACTTCTATTCTCTGGGAAAGTTATCTGTTTGTTTTAGATGATAAATTACTGTAGCTCCATTTAGGGAGGTACAATTTTAAAGAATTTAACTTTAAAATTATTTTGCAGGATTACTATTTTTGTTTTATTTTAAGTTAACCACGTATCAAAACATTTTTGAATACAAAGATTACATTTACATACATGGTTACTTTCCCTCCGGAGTAGACACAGATAACAGCCCGCCATCTGCTCCTCTCCTTATATACTTCACGAGCTTCCTTTATTGTCATTAAACTTTTCATGGAAGCTCCCCAGTTTCGAGTGCGTTTGACCTGCCCTTTTTTCAACACCTCATTAATTTGATCAGTGTATGTTCTGCAAGGTTGACTCCGGTTTGCTTGCCTACTTACATCTGCCTTACATAATTGGTGTGTCATTCGCTCAGTATTAAAAAAACAATTAAAACTGTTAAAATGATTAACATCATATTTGTCACATGTCTGAGATGTTAATGTCAATGCTTCTCCTTCCATGAATAGGCTTTTTTTAAAGTATGAACACCCTCACGGACTTCACCCCACCAATGCCAGCGAAAAGGTGGGTATGTCGAAATCGAACCGACTAAAACCACACGGTGTCCTGCCCAAGCGCCCATTGCCAGGCACCCCAGGTACGCCCTCGAAAGGACAACCCTAGGGTCCCCGACGGCCTTCGGCCGCAGTCACGGCTTGACCTTTGAGGTTGGTTTTTGATCCCGCGTCAGTGAGTTGGCAGGCGTTCGTAGGACACACGCGAAACGCCTCCGTCTTGGCCTGCTTCTGTAAGGACGGCTAGCGGCCGACTGCCGTCCTCAGCCCCCGATTATGGAAGTAGGTAGGTATGAATAGGCTTGTTCTACTAAGGCAGTAACATCCCTTTATATATTGAAATAAATATCTCACTTATACTTTTCCACTATTTATAATAGTCGAAAAGTACAAGTGAGATATTTATTTTAATATATGTAGCAAGTTCCACCAAGTGCCATCAATCAACAGTATAAATAGTATCCCTTTATATCTCGCATGGCTTTTAAGAGTGCTGAAGACATTACCTCCTTTTTCTTTTAGCCACTTTCTTTCTTTCCGTCCACATCTTTTATGTCAGGATTTTATCTATAGACCCAGACCCAGGTTATAGTTACCATGATTCTATTTTTCTTGGCGTTGTTTATTTCCATAAGAACGTCTTTTTTGGCGACATTTAAACCAATAACCACTTTAGCCAGACATTTCAACGTTTACAATTATTTGAAACAAATGCATCTCACCTAATACTACAAGGTACGTAATACTGGTTTCAGTTAATTAAATACCCATTAAAGTATATACGAATACTAAGAAATGTAGCAATCTTAATAACTTAACCACTGGAAGCATTCAAAAAGATTTAGCCCCGAGGTTCTTTATTATTCGTAATACTATATCAATATGCAAGCAAAGCTACTATCACTTCGATCAATGAAATGTTAAATATAGACAACGACGATCCATTAAAAGCCCCCACCTTGGTTGTAAACATGAAAACATCACATTCCAAGTTAGATCCAGTAAATCGCAGTAAGAGACTTAACTGTGACACTTTTACGCGCACTTACCATTCATCCATTATTGTTAATAGCTTCATAGATACTGTTTCGTGTATTTAAGCAGAAGCATACATGAGTGGAAGTATTTTGGGCACGGATCAACATGATGTGAAGCCATTAAGAAGTGAATGCATGTGAGTATATCAATCACGAAAGATCGATCAGGAGTCTGTTGGTTAATCACAAAGAGTTTGCAGAAGCATTCAATAAATCTGAATCGACGTAATTTCACATATGGAGATATGGATAACTGGTTTTGTTGAAGCAATATGAAATATCTGGATGATGGATATGTTTGCTTTGATATTGCTTTTAACAACTGGCTTTTGCATTTATCAGTACTTGAGAATAAAAATAAGTATAAGTATAATACTTCGCTTACACTACTCTTTAAATTGCAGATACGATATTGAAATGGATGCATCAAGAAAATGAGGTCATTGTGATTTTTTGGATTCTTTACTTAACGTGATTTTGTTGGGCATTTCACAAACGCAGAACAGATTAAAAAAACTGTACTGTCAATGGGCACGAATAATCACCACTAAACAATTGGCAAAATTTGAGAGTTACCTACTACCCCTACTTCTTTAAGGGTACACAGGCTATAAGTTTTTAAGTTTAAACCAAATAATTAAATAATAAAAAGCGTTTTTTACTTAAATTGTAACTCAAGTTATGGTAAAGATAATTAGATACAAATATGGAGCTACAGCTTAACGTAAAGCAACCATTCACAACAAAACCACCGTAAGGTACAGTCATCCACAATAATGTTCAGAGTATACTCATAAACGTCTAAATATACACAATACAGAAATCGAGAGACGAGAGACATAACCACTGTTCTTAATTGTGCGAACAGACTATATGGTGAACACGCACTAAATCTACCTCTGACGGATTTAATTGTTCGTGCACAACTTCGGAAATAGGATGGCTATGTCTGGAAAGCATCATAAAAACGGGATTTGGTAGTAAGCTTTTGTTTTGTTTCATATGTTTAAACTTGACATAAATGTGACTGCGACGGCTATTGAATGTCCTTCTTAAACTGAAAAGGGATTTCCGCACGAAAAAAAAGAAAAAAAAGAAAAAAAAAAGGTACTAAAAGACAAGATAATAATTGACACATGTTGCATTTGTAATACTCTATTTGTCAGATTTAGTTGCTAACGATTTGATGAGTTTATAGCTAATAAGATTAATTTAAAAATTAAAGAAACCATCAACCTAAATTTATTTATAGATAAGAACCATCTCGATCATATCGGTTCTGGAACAAAAAAATCTGCATCAAAATCGGTTCATCCATTAGGGAGCTTCGATGCCACAGACAGACACGTCACACTTATAACATACAGTCGTTTTCGCATCTGGGGTTCAAAAAACAAGAGTCCTGTAAAATATAACCCGCATTAGTAAATATTATTTTGTATCGCATTTACAAAAGAGAAGAGATATATAGTTTCGTTTATAATTAACTTTATAATCATCTTAGTTATACGAACGTGATATGATATTACAGAGATCATTGAATCGTGAGAATTGCATTCTATCTAATCTGGGGTTGGGCTGTTAAAGACATAATTCTAGCTTATGGTGTTTATGTTACGAAACGCATGGAAGCTTGTGGCTATTTTATGTAAGTAATTACCCCAGACGGTTGCAATTTATCATGTAATCTGTTTAATATTATTTAGATGACCAAAATCTTGTGTATTAAATATCACAACCTACATGGTCCAAAATATAGCTTATTAATTGTAGTTTGATATTTATAATTATATTCTTCATGTGCCAATAAAACTTAGTTACGTTCTTAGTTATAAGTCTTCTTCTAAGCATCCACACTGTGTTGTATCAGTTCATTATAACGATTTTGCTTCAATAATTGTAATAATCAGTTAAGACAATTTATAATACTGGCGACGTAAGTAAGACTTGTAGGTATATAACATTAAAAGATAAACAAATAAATTTATTAAAGATTTAGTTCACTCGCAATAAAACAATCAAAAAGTAAAAAATTATACGAATGCATAATTGGTAACAGAAGTGAGATGGGTACCAACAATACATTAGTGGTTAGTATTCCTCGCTCTTGACCATCTCAAGTATTGCCCAACAGCCATAAATCTGGGCAGCGGTCATTCCGACGTTTATTTAATATGCATAGAAGATTTACCACGAATGGGTATTGAATTTAATCGAGCAACTGTCCGTAATACAGTTTATGAACAATATTAATGGTGCCATACATCACCGGAGTTTGATGGTGGTGGTACTTTGTCTTGTCAAAACATGGTCTTTTTCGTGAGTTTATTTTGGTTACGACGAAAGTACTGGTGAAATTCGTGTAGAAATAAGAGCGCTATAAATATCATCTCAAGATATTTGAATGTGTTTAACAGTATTACAAGAACTATGCACTTAGTGTTTAACAGTAAGCAACAATTTTAAAGATTAAATTTAAATCAGTATATTTAATTGAAATTTAGAATCTATGTAAAAGTAATCTGGATTCCAAAGAAAAAGTTCTATTTTTTTTTTTAATCTATTGTCATTAAAAGAAAAGCCTCGATCCAAAGCTATTAACGTAATGTCTTCAACCGGAGATGGGCGTGCAACTATCTCAACTGGGTTAGTCTAAAATTGTCCACGGAAACTGGCCACGAATTATGAGTTTTGATGAAATGCACCACACCCAACGCGCCAGTTCGACAGGAAATAATATATTTTTATAACTATACACTTGCTAAGAAATGTTATTTTATTGATAGAAATGTCGATAAAAGATTAATATTGCACAGAACAACGAAAATATATGATTAAAATTCAATACCAGTTTATAAAAATAGTAGTTCCCGTATTTAAAGAAGAGAGACGTGTTACAGCTAATGATTTCGTGAAATATTTATTCTAAGCGGATACATCAAATTGGAAAACCATGGGGTATATCAAAAATAAATATCTACTGGGAAAGAATCTTATAAGTAACAACACTATAATAATTAATCACATAACATAACATAACATAACTTCACGCCTGTATCCCCGAAGGGGTAAGTAGAGGTGTATTACACACCCACGATTCGCCAGTTATGTTAAGGTCCCAATGTAATAGGGGGCGACCCTATTGTCATCTACTGGGCACGTTATTAAGCGAGCGATAATTAACATTTATTAATGCACACATAACTACGAAAAGTCAGAGGCGACTGGGGATCGAACTCGAGACCTCGTCTCAGCAGTCCGTTACGTACGCCACTGGGCCTTCGCCGCTTTTTTTCGGTTAATTCAATATTGTAATAACAGTGATAGGTATTTACATGCCGGGGTGCTTGGTTGGGGACCTCCACGCGGTGCACCCTGGGCAACGGAGACGGCAGCGCCTCTCTCCTAGGGTGGGAGAGACGCTGCCGCCTACGGCCAACTCCGACCGAGGCGGGGACGGCCCTGTTGAGGGCTTTTCGGAAGCTTTCCACGTGTCCCTCTGATTAGCAGATGGCCCAGTGGAGAGCAAGTAAGGGGGCCATCTCGAAACCGGAGATGGCCCAGGGTCAGTCGGGCTGCTAGGGATATCCTCTATGGGTAACCTTACACCCCGGAGTCTTAAGACCCGAGACGGCGTGCGGTTATAGTCGGTTCAAGCCCGACATATCGCCCCCGCTGGAGACCCCCAGCTCTCCCGCTCTCCAGCGGGGGCGGTATCCGAAGGGATTTCCGCACGAAAAAAAAAAAAAAAGGTACTTACATGCCAATTCTACTATAGCAGGCTGACTTCTTATATCACCTCTGCTGCTCCAAGCATTACAGGTACAAGTGAATCTATCTTCACCGAAGTATTCATCCAACTGGTCTCTGGTTACATTACATTCAGCTTCCACAATTCTCACGCCGGTTTGAGGATTAACAAATTCAAATTGTGTACTAGCCACCGATCTCACATCATTACATTGAAAATAAACTTGCAAAGCATTTGCTGCTCTACATCTTAATACAGCAGGTTTATTTCTAACCACAAAAGCATGCTGAGGTTCAAAAAGAAACATTGGTAGATCATCAGTAGAACTTTGGAGTAAATGATCTCCAGAAAGAGATGGTAACTCATCAACGTCCTCTCGGTTTTCATGCTCATCTTCTTTGTTTGATTCGTGATCATAATCTTCTTCTAGGTAGTCCCTGTGATGTGGCGGAGGGTGAGCCTTCTCAGCATTATAGGGATCTAGAGCTTCTACTCCTGCAGGGTGAGCATATTCTGGTCGCAAGGTGAGTATAGGTGGTGTAGGAGCCAATGTAGTGTGTTCTTGTTCGGTGGTATTTGACACTTCTGAAACAAAAACAATTGTTAATATTCATATTATAAAAATAAGGTAGCTTAATGGGTTAAGTTCTTAATATACAGTTTTTTTTTTCAAGTACTAGTAACTGAATTTACTAGTATGCCCGCTAATCCCTCCAGCTAAGATAATTTTTTTTTGTGTTAGGAGAGTGTTCACGTCAGTAGTGTAATGACCATGATTCGAAACCGGGTCCTCTCGATCGTACGTCGTTGTATTCTGGTTTATCTAGTAGCACGGTCTTGAAAGGTACCCAGTAAACGGAAATAAACTCGGCTATTACGTGAGATTCAAAAATATAGCTTACAAAATATCGGTGCAACACCACTTCTGTCTACCCCTTTAGAGAGCTTACATAAATTGAAATAGTATAAATTAGGTATTTTATTTATAGTTTTATCAATATTGGCATCATGGGTTAGCATAAACTATATAAATAACACTTACGCAACGTTCACATCTCAAAATATCACAAGCAATTTAAAGGCCAATTAAAACTTTACGAATCACGAACTCTAATAAGACTAATAGCTTTCGCTTACGTACAGGCTTATTCTAATTGTGAAGTAAAATATATTCCGTGTCACTCGAAATAAATAGCAACTGTCATAATAACATGTACCCTCCAAGTTTTGCCATCGATTTCACTCCAAGTCCGCACCTGGCTTGAAGCTTCACTCGCACCTATTTACACGCAAAACATAGGTATTTGGATACCGTATACCCCACTTAATAAATTTAGCTTCCATCAGACGAAAAGTGACTTTACACCCTCCGGATAAAATTCAGTTTACTAAGATATCAGCATTAATTATTCCCTCTTCAACGTTTCGCCTAAAATCGCTATCAGCACATCAGTGTATGTTACTCGTACACTGTTGACAGTGTTACTATTATTTGAACTAGGGAATTGTACGAAAATAAACCGCAACTCGAGCGAACCATGGATAACTTAATTAGTTTCACTTCCGTTCAGCTTATTTCTATTTCCGTTTTCGTGGGGACTGAACGATATTTCCTTCTTGAAATCTATTTTTCCCTAATAGGATTTCGAGAAACATTTTCCGCTTTGTGGCTCAAGATTGTGTTAAAATGATTAAAAGATCAATTCAGGTTGAAAGTTATCAGGCTTTGCGTAGCTATGTGTACCAAACGGAAAATTATTTTAATTAGATCAAAATACACTGAAGACAATGAATAACTTTAGTATTCTCTTCCTACTAACAAATATGATTTATTTATAGGAGTAGGGATGGTTACACATGAATAAAAATCACTTCTGACCTTTTGCTTTTTAGCAGTACGTAATATCACTTTATGAAATTTCAGTACAAAAACATAGTTGAAAAAGTGTTTAACTGAAAGTGATGTATAAATCGATATGTAAGCAATGACTACTGCAAACATACATAAGATTTATAGGAAGTCTGCCAATGGAAACAGACCGTCAAACATTTTTTTTGCATGTGTGTTAATTGTGACTTGAAACATTACTATATTCAAACTGATTGAAACAAAGGCTACATATTTAATTAAAACTAAGTTAAAAAATAAATTCTATCAAACAGATCTATCAGTATACTTAACAAAAGTAAGTAATTGTTATTCCATTTCTTATTCCAAACATATACTTAACAAATTCTAATAACAAAACCTTTTCACGCGGAACACGTTAATTACTATTTCCATCCACCTATAAAAACAATCTTCATGTCACATTGACGAAGGTGAACTCAATTATATATTCTATTTGGTCTGGAGCTTGTCTACCCGATTGTATAAGTCACCTGTCAATTATAATTGGTTTTTAGCACTTGAAGTTTGATTAATGGCATTATTAATTTCAAAAGTTTCGTAAACATCTTCAAGATTCGAATCTCTATCTTATTTTTAATTAATGGTACATTCGAGTGATGTTGCTATCGTACTTGTATTTCATTGATATGTATGTTATTGCTATTGGCTGGTTTAAATCAATGCCTTTGTTATGTAGGTCGGCAGTTAGGGCTGGTTATATATTTTAACCTGATTTTCCTGAGACTTTGCCTTCAGCTTCCATCGTGCGAGGTGAAGTCAAATCGACGTGTCCTTAATATAAAAAAAAAAACATTTTAAAGAAAACTTGTTGTCTGTTTTTATTTTGAAGTGTGTTGAAAAGAGATAAAATTATGAATACTGAACTAAATATTCTTTAACTAAAAGTATTTAAGTAAATTTAAAACAGTTCAACTTGATGAAATCCAATAACAATATTAAGGTTTGTGTATAATTTTCATGTAAAATTGCATTTGAATACATAATGGTCACACTTTCTCAATGAGGGAGACAAAGATCGGGGTGCGACTGGTTGGGGGGTGCGACTGGTTGGATCACCTCCAAGTTTGGTGCACCCTGGGCAACGTGGGCGATGACGCATCACTGATTGCTCCTCTGGAGTAGCTGGCGTCAACGTCAACGGCCAAGAGTCTGACCAACCGGCCCTTTTCAGGGCCAGCTGACCCCATTGCACGAGGGGGTCGGGGTATGGCGGGCCTGGAAAGCCCGCGGGGGGGGGAAGGTCGCTCCAGGTACCCCTGCGCCGCCGCCCCGGCCTGCTTCTGCTAGGGTGAGAGGCGGCTCCACCTGTCGACCTGCCGATATAGTTGCGAAAGAGCTCTTGCATCAGGTCCCACTGTGGAGTTCCAGCAAAGAGCATCGCCGGTTCGAAGCAGACCGCTTGCTATGATCCTCATAAACACTTGCCACTTTTTCTATTTTCGTAAATTAAAGCTTTTAATTCACGCTTGCCGCTTAAGAATCCTTTTAACCTAATCCTAAGTTGATAATCCTTCTCTGGTCAATACACAATTTAGATTCAATTGTCTAAATTTAAATGTTTGCGTAAATATGTTACTAGTTTCTGATAGTTTTTGATAGTTTTTTGATAGTTTCTGCATTTATAAAATATTCTGAAAAATTGTTTAAAAACCTTATCTAGTACACATGTGAATTTCTGTTTGCTGTGTCAACCCTAACAATTTTAACTAGAGAAGCATTCACGATTCCGTACAAGTGTTATCTATAGTGATGAAACTCGATTTAAACGTGCTCACAAGAAGCGTAACTAAACCGATAGCCGTCACGATGTTAGTAAATTATAAATAAATGTCTAAAGTTTGTACAATCTTTGCTTGCTTTGATGTTGTAGGTTCTGTAATTGAGCGGAGCTTTAGGTTTGAGCTTTTGAATTATTTTAAGACATATTCTATTAATTTAAGTAAAACTGACATGGGAAATTGAAACAAATGAAAATTTTAAAACCGTTAGTTTTAATTTTAATTTAAGCCTACTTTATCACCCAAAGTTATCAATAATATATTAAATTAAATTTTATTTTTATTTGACGTCATCAAAATGTATTAGTATGCCATAAAGATCAGCGTTGAATACAAATAGATTGTATCGTATCAATATCAACACAGATATAAGGTACATTGAAAAAATTTAAGCAGTACGATAGGTAACTTAGATAAATACGATACAGGTAATGGATTCTTAAGATCATTTTTTTCTTCAAATATACAAGCTGTGGTTAGATTGGTATTATTTGAATAGAGCAAAGGTACTATGTAAGTATACACAAGTCGGTCATTATCAAAGACTGCTATGGATGGCATTATATGCTTAGAATTTAGCAATCACTATTGCCGGTAAAACGATTGAGCCTAGATAATCGGGTTTGTCAATTTGCTGTGTGTATATTACAAATGTTGAACTGACAGCCAAGTTCAAAAATAAAGTGTCAAATATTTTAATAAAATATATGATCTGTTTTAGCATACCTCACGAATTTACTACCATGTGTCACAATAAACAAATCACTTATAGGATTCTATTCAAATATATGGTATGTTTTCTTTGTTTTAAAATATCTCAAATGTTTAGAATCTTAGTATTTTAAATGGGATTCAGATGAAGCGGGATGGATTCGGATTCCTGGCGTCGAAAGATGAAATCTAAAAATGAAACGACGTTGTTCGGTTAAATAAACAATACTGACTAATACTATGTGTGAGTAAAATATGATTGATTCTTGTAAGAATTGAAAAGTCAAATTCAATCACTAACGAAAACTTACTTTATTCTAAGCATGTTTGATAAGAAAATTACATTATTTGCATTGAGGTGTAGTCTTGCTGGTGAGTAAAGTCGGCAGCGCACTTTGAAGAGGTGGGTAAGCCGACATCGTATTAACACCGTTTGCTACTTATTTTCAGACCTAGTGTCTCGCTGCATTTTAGTAATATATAACGCAAGTATCTCTTGATCATGTTTCCGAATGTAACATAAATATTTATTCACGCCAAGACCAAATTCTAGTTCAAATATACTTAGTATAGAGCTTTAGTAAATCAAATTATAAATTAAGTAGTTCAAGTTATAGAAAACGTTTTAAATTTCAGCCAAACTCTTGACTAAAGATTAGACCAAAATAATTAATATCCGTATTGATGTTATTCCAGATACGAGTACTTTATTGATGGTCCGTTCTTAATCAACGTCGTTTGAAGAATTCTTGGCTCTTTTCATTGGAACGAGAGATGCGCTAACAATTACTTTTATTGATGGCAGCAGACAATTATATACAGGATACCTTTTATCTATAGATTAGCAGTGTATTTCAGAGACTTGTGACAAAGAGATAATTATTGTAGTTATATAGACAAATGACCATAGAACTCTTAATAATACTGTCTTTTATTATTAAGAGTTCTAAGCAGGTGACTTACAAAAACCTACAGTATTTGAAAATCACCTTTTGAGTGATATTATATTTCTTAGCCATACGTTTACAGGTAACAACCTACATACCCAACCGAGATTGAATAAGCAGAACAAGTGGGTAAACAGCGTAACAGTTACTTAAATATAAAGTGGTAAGAGGTTTATATCGAAGCTGCAGTCATGTAGATTGTAAATTACAAATCTGAAATTGTAGATATAGAAAACGGTTCAGATAAAACTGTGTATAGGTTTATGAGAGAAAAGAAATACACACAAATGCAGATGACCCGATTACATATTTTTTTAAATCCATATCCACTTATAGGAAAATTTCCATAGAATATTTAAAAATCGATACAGCCCTAATATGAACAATATTGTATGTTGATGAAGTTGCAAAGCAGTTCAAGAAATGTTAACGAAAAAAGGTGATCTGATTTCAATTGTAAACTTAAATAGTTTTATCGTTAGGTTTTTAAAGCAACATACGTTCTAAATTTACATACACTTAGCTTAGCCTCATAAAGGTTTGTTATCGCTCAACGGCACCAGCCGATACTGAAGCTATTACCGTCAACTTTTATAAGAGTATAGCCACTTACGACAGCATCTGTTAAGTATCATTGATAGAATCCGTTAATAAATTTAATGCTTGTATTTAGTTGACTTGTACACTGAGTACTTTAGATTTAGTATTAAGATAACATAATACTACGGTGAATGAAACTGACTTTGTGACGTCATCAAAATTGATGATAGACTTTATTCTTTTTTTTTTCAATTAAATTTTTAAGCATTTTGTATGCTTACTTTTTTCTAAAGATTTAGATCGGAAAAAGAAAACATCTACGACGGGACTTGAACCCGCGACCAGTCCCTTACAGGGGGAATGCTCTGACCAACTGAGCCACCTAGACACGTCCCAGATATTCGAAATTCTCCGATATATTATATACGTCTTAAGGCGATGTTGGAGCCATCTACCGTAATTCTTGCGAACTACGGAAACAATGAATAACTTTGCAGTCATTTTTAAACATTGTTTTTTTTTTTTTTACATTGTTTTTTTTTTATTCCTTTACTTTACTTTTTTTTTACTTCATTCCTGTTTCATCAAGATTTTAAAATTGTAAAATTTTATTATCTTTATTCAGTGACGTATAAACATATTGTTCTCCAAACGAGAGTCAAGTAATCCACATGCAACCTATAATCCCTTAATAAGTCAACCAGAACATGAGCCGTAATATATTAGCTCCGTATATCGGTTTCCGATATGACCAGCCATAGATATGCTTTTACGTATGCTATAATGGCAAGCATACCAGCCAGATTAGTGTCCACATCATAACGATATCAGTACAGAAGTGCTGCTGCCCATTTGTCCGTCTACATTATCCCAACGTAGATAACTGGCGTCGAAGTCTATATCTGCAAGTAACGCAGTGGTCTAGCCGTATTACAAGACATGTTTAACATTGTGTGATTATAGTACTGATTTATATTTGCAAACTCATTAAAAAATAAATTGGTATCTACTTTTGTGGAAAACTCTTCAGTCTTTTGATTTACAATATTATTTATTTCTATAACTGTAACTTGATAGTACAAAAATTTGTTATTATTGCCGTCGATCGTCACGGAAAGTGTCCAAGTAAAACTTTGATTAATTATGATCTACTTGCTCACCAGCTACGATTCTTTGATTTATTATTTACGGCTGACACATTATTTTCAAAATATGAACAAATCAGGATTAGGATGTCTTACCTTCCGAGTACTTATCATAGTTAATGTTAAACTGCAAATATTGTAAACTTTATTTTGTGCTTAAGTTTGAAACCCTGAATAAATTTTTATTTATTTATATTTTACCAGTTACGAAGAAGCAGTTTTATTTTTATATTATTACTTAGTTTCAAACCTAACGATAAGAAAAAAACAAATATAAATAAATATTCTACGACATTTTACACAGCGCATTCTAGACCCAAAGTAAGCATAGTTTAACTAGCTTGTGTTATGGGTTCCAGACTGCGGATAAACATACTTAAATACTTTTTTTTTGTAAATACATACATATTATACATAGAAACACCCAGACCAATGCAAATAGACATATGTGATATTCATGCATACAAATATTTGCACTGAGCGGGAATCGAACCCGCGCCCCCTGACGTAGCAGTCGAATGCACTACCGCTACGCCACAGAGGCCGCCAAAGCTTCCTATTTTGTAAGAACACATAATGTGCAGCTAAAAAGTCCGAATTGCTGTAGTTGAACTAACATTAGTAATATATGTACTCCATCTGGTTATAATTCCAGCACTTAAGTATAGTGACACATTCATGTAATGCGTTTACTCTTCCTACGAAATGAGTAAGTGGCGACACGTGTACTATCGCTGCACAATATGCACTGCATTATGCCATTCTGAATCGTGATACTAAAGTTTGCAAGACGCTTACTGTTATTATTAGTTAATTATATTAAACATACGAAACATAGTTATTGTCAGATACAAGATACTAGGGTATTGAAATTATTAACTTAAAAAAGAGATTAATTTACCCAGAGACCGTAATCTTAGCAATCCATGGATTCTCCGTGCGGGTGCCGGGTCCATCGCGTTGCTGAGTTGGGAACTCGGGACAGTGCCTGGGACTTGCGACCCAAGTGTAGGTTTAGAAGGGGCCCCTTTTGTTGATGTACATCAACACTCACCTTCACTACCCAAGTTCCCCTCCCTGCCTAACCAAATTTGATACGAACCTACTAGTGCCGCTTTAGACATTCGTCCTAGTAATGAGCTTATTGTAGCTCTCGATAGGCCTAGATCTTTAAGTAGGTTATAGAGAGATTTTGCTGGTATACCTCTCACTCCCACTTCCACTGCATACAAATTAACCACGTAACCGTTTTTGATTAATTCGTTTGTGAGATCATAGTATTTATTTTTCTTTATTGTGTGGTCCTTCGGTATATTTGTTTCCCACGGTACAGTAAGTTCCACAAGAACCACATGTTTTAATCTCTTAGAATATAGGAATATGTCAGGTCTAGATGACGAAACCCCAACATCCTCCGGAATTTTGTAGTGCTTTTCATACGTGTCGATTAGGAGAGTCCAATCTGGGGCAGTATCTAAGATTGAATAAGGTTTGTTCCTGGGTGTTATGGATGAACCTTCAGACACAAAGTTGATATGACGTCTGTTAGTAGTCAATCCTTTTTGGGCTCTAGCTACTGCCAGACTCATTGCTTCACGTATGATGATAAGCACCTTATCGTGGCGGCGTGAGTAATGGCCTCTATCGAGAAGCACCCTACATCCTACTAATATGTGTCTAGCCGTCCCTATTGCCTCGCCACAAGTATAACATTGTTTTTCTGTGGCCTTCCCCCACCTTACCAGATTACTCTGGTCTGGGAGGGTCATCTGAAAGGCGTTAAGATAAAATTTTAACAGGGCCGGCGACCAGTCATAGATCAAGGTGCGCCACTTTAAGGCCATCGGTATGCAGAACTCTCCCATTGTCAACCATTCATTTTGGATTTCCAAATTCATCGCGTGCACTCGATATTTATCATTTTCGTCTTGTTTCAGAAAGGACTTAAGTATATCCTGGTCCCTTTCTGGCTCTCGTACTCCCAACCCCACTCTGTTTGACTGGGCCCCTATCATAAATCGTTTATGGAATAGAAGTCTAGATTCAAGCTCGGACGCGTTATTATCTTTTGGGAGTGCCCTGATTGTGACATCTTGGGATTTTCCTAAGATGTGGGCTTTGGTAACTCTAAGATGTTTATAGAGCTCCGATGGTTTCTTAAGTTTCATCCCAAAATTATTTTGATCCCTAAATATCAATTCTAAATTAATTACGTTTTAGATATTATGAAAAACAACTTCACGCCTGTATCCCCAAAGGGTAGGTAGAGGTGTATTACACACCCACGATTCGCCAGTTATGTTAAGCTCCCAATGTAATAGGGGGCGAGGTACTTAGAAAACACTTAATACAATTTACATGCTTCTGGGAGAGTAAAATGTAAGTAGTCCTGTACTTCTAAGGAGTTAATGAATTACAATAGACGGAAGCATTACGTACAGACACATAACTCAACGATATTTGATTCAGTATACCAGCGAATGCACTTAGCGCCGAGAGTGAAAAGATGCACCCGATCTATTTAATGGCATTGTGGGTGAATGCGAGCTTGAAATAGACAGCATGATGTGCCCTACAGTGCAAATATGCTTTAGTGATGATTTATTTAACAATTCAATACCAGATAAAGTAGAGAAATCTAGTTATATGACACAATCAAATACCGAAAGAGGTAATGATGATGAAAAGGGATTTCCGCACGTAAAAAAAAAACTACCTACCTACACAACTAATGATTTTTTTTTTGTTTAGGAATATTAGTAACCGAAATTACTAATATTCCCCATAAACCCTCCAGTTAAGCTTAATTGCTTATCTTAGGAGTGGGTTCACCTCGGTACCTCGATCGTAGAGTCGACTCCTTAACCACTAAGCTACCGACGGAATATGCATTGTAGAATTATCAAGAAATGATATAATTGATTTTAAATAAGTTACACTTTTTACATAATACAAGTTGTCGGAAGTTTACATTGTCCGGATGTCACACATTGAAATAAAACTATTTACAACGGATTCTATCGCGATTCATTTGATGTTATTTTATTATTTACATTGAACCCGACGTTTCGGTTGCTTTTCAGCAGCCATGGTCACGGGGAGACTAAAGATGGTGATTGTCTTGTAATTTGAAGTGTAATTTATCTCCAAGTACCCGAACTATGCTGAATTGTTGGTGTTACTATTTACGCAGAATGAGCTCATAGTATCATGATTTCTTGTTGTATTTAAATTTTTCTTAGGTGACTGAATTGTATGTAGGTAATTGAATTGGGTCCCAAGCTGGTGGTACATTCTGACCATCTTCTCTATTAAAATAAGGATTTTTTTAAATTCCAAAAGCCTCGCGTAGCCTTCTAGGTAGCAATCGATTTTCTTTAACGAGAATACTTGGGACCCAGACACTTAATTAATTCCAAGAAAATCAAAATACAAAAAGACTTCATGACACTTAGAGCTCCTTCTGCGTGAATAGTAACACCAACAATTTAGCATAGTTCGGGTACTTTGGGATAACTTACACTTCAAACTACAAGACAACCACCATATTTAGTCTCCCCGTGACCATGGCTGCTGAAAAGCAACCGAAACGTCGGGTTCAATGTAAATAATAAAATAACATGAAATAAATTGCGAAAGAGTCAATTAAAAATAGTTTTATTTCAATAATACAAGTTTCCTTTAAATAGGATACCCAAAACTAAAAACAATAAAAATGATGTGCTGATATTTTGTTACAACTTTCTGATTTTGTATTAATCCCTGATTAATCCCCCGGAAACAGATAGTCACAAAATATCAAGACAACGCACGGTAACGATAAGACTAATGCAAAAAATGTACATATCCATAGTTCCATTAGACTTGAAATCGGAAACGACCACTCGAATTCGCAGCTGCCCGCTTCAATGAAATACGAAATAATAGTAACAGACTCTGGAGGAGCCGTAGAGCATTATAACCCGACTAACAAAGGGATTATCTTGTTTGGGAACCTCTTGACTGATATTCTATGTATCGTGTTACCATTCAAGTTTTTGTGGGTGTGGTTAGGGTGAGAATTCGGCAGCTTTCAAAGATAATTTTGAAGAATTTTTTTGCACCTTTTTGAACATTGGCAGTTAACGGCTGAATTGTTTTCGTAATTTGAAATGTATTTCAATTGTCCCTTGTTGAACTTGAAGGCAAGCGTTACAATATACAGCTAAAGAAGCAATAAGATTTATGTAAGATTTATGTTTAGGTTTCTAGATCTGTTGAGTACACATTTTCAAATTTTCAGAAAGAATTTTTTTTTAAAAATTAGCAATAGTTAACCAATTTTCTAATAAGTCACTTTCACAATAAAAAATTAAAAATTGAGAGAATTAATCTGACAATGTTTATTTAGACAAAACTTCGTCAAAGAAAATATAAAATATTTTATTGATTTTTGCAATCACCTCATTGTTCCATTATTAATCTACAAAATTTCCAGCCTTCTTTAAATTTAGTCCACACATTAAGTGAACAGTAAACTTCTTGAAAGCACATACGCATTGTGTTCCAAACAAAAGGCCTAATAACAGTCGTGACCAGTATTCACTATTGACTACAAATGTACGATCTCGCGTGAGTATCGATTCTCCTTTCATTAACAAATCATAGTTTTCACACGAAAGTAGTTACTTTGACCCAGATTCTTTTAAGCTTTGGGCAAGATAGTATTATGTGAGGCATGTTTGTGAGCACTGTCACGAATTTTGTACCAGTGCTGTGTTTAAATGATGGGCATTCAACATGCATGGTTTGTTTGTCTACAATTAAGTGTGATTTATGTGAAAGTGTAATAAAACAATACCTATTGTATTTAATAACAATAGCGTGTAAAAAAAAATCGAAACAAGAAAAACTTATACCTTTCGGTATGAATATTTATTGCAGTTCGTACAGTGCCTGACTTTCACTAGTCTGGATTTTACTAGTGAAAATAATTGCTATCAAGTTGAACTATTGTGGACTCTAACACTTCTCATAATAACTCACTGTGTCAAAAAGTGACTACGAAATTTAGTTCGACTTGATCACGGTTCTTGTCATTGAAATAACACATAACTCAATTTGATCGATAGATTTCAGTAGTCGGCTGAAAGATGGTTTCGTATTTTTATCAAATACAAGAATATTCAAAGTTTTGTGTTTTTTTCTCTAGTATAACGTCTAAACGAGCTCCAAGATCCAAATAATTCGGTGTGATTAACGGTATTCACATATCAACTTTAAAAAGCTGCACCAACCTAATGTCATTGTGCAATATTTTACAACCATGCATCAAAATTGACGCCCCGAAATAGATAATTCGTGTTTGTAACTTACATTATCGTCGTGACGAAAAACAGTTTTTTCCCTCTATTAAGTACACCATTTGTATCATCTTTTTTCGATCAAAAGTTCCGTTGGTGACAGTTATATTTTTTGCCTCAGCTTATCAGATTCAAGATTAGGTGCAACCTCAGCTTTTTGTGAAACTTTTTTGCTACCCCACTTAATATTTGAGAGTCACAGATAAACGAACTGTTTCACCGGGAGAAAAGCTAGTTCATAAATCTTACGAAGAGATATGAAGGTTGAGATATTTAAATTAAGTTCTAACATGACCTACATTTTAGTGGTCTTAATTAGAGATCCGATTCTCAGCACTCCATGGATTCACCGTGCGGTCGCCGGGTCCATAGCGTGGTACAGAGAGGAACACCATGACGGCGACTGGGACTTGCGACCCAGATGTAGGTTTAGGGTGGCCACCTTGTGATGCATCAGCGCTCACCTCCACCGTCAGTAGTGTTCCCCCCCCTACCTATCCAAATTTGGTAAGATCCTAACAATGCCGCTTTTGATATACGTTTTAATAAAGAGCTTACTGAAGCTCTTGGCAATCCGAGGTCTTTAAGTAAGTTGTACAGGGATTTAGCTGGAATTCCCCTTGCTCCTACTTCTACGGCATAGAGTTTAACCACGTAGCCGTTTTTGGTTAACTCGTTAGTCAAATCAAAGTATTTGTTTGTCTTTATAGCGTGGTCTTTAGGTATATTAGTTTCCCACGGTACTGTGAGTTCTACAAGCACTGCACGCTTATGCGATCGTGAAAAAAGGAATATGTCGGGTCTGGATGATGAGGCACAGACATCCTCCGGTATCCTATAGTGCTTCTCATACGTGTCTACGAGTATTGTCCAGTCAACGGCAGCTATCAAAATTGAATAAGGCTTTTGAAGTGATTTCTTTGAGCAGCCTTCCTTTACAAACGCAATGTCATTTCTTTGGTTTGTGGTTAATCCTTTTTTCGCTCTAGCTACCGCCAAACTTACAGCCTCACGTATGATTTCTAATACCTTATCATGACGGCGCGAGTAATGACCCCGGTCTAATAGCGTTTTACAACCCACTAGTAGGTGCCTAGCCGTACCAGTTGCTTCACCACATGAGTTACATGTTTTATCTGTGGCTTTTCCCCATCTGACCAGATTGCTTTGGTCGGGGAGGGTCAACTGGAATGCATTCAGGTAAAATTTAAGTAAGGCCGGTGACCAGTCGTATAATAATATATAATATATAATAATATATATAATAATAATAATATATAATAATATATAATATAAATAATATATAATATAATATATATAATAGTATATAATAGATCCAAGTATAGTCAGTATATTATATATTTATGCCAACCAACCAGGTCAATACTACGTTTTGGTTCCTTTTAAAAGTGTTCGTGTGTCTGTTTACTTGCTATCTTATCTTGGGAAATAATGATTATAATACTATAATTAACGTAAATACTCATAGCTTTGCCCCATTGGACTAATATTACTAGCGTACGAAGAATTATAACTTAATGGCTTTGCCCACTTCATACCACAATTTTGCAAACTGAAAGTAAGATACGAATGAATGTAAAAATAATGAAATGGAAATCCAAGACTATTAATTTGCTTGTGGTACCCCATTTTTTGTATTCAAGTAAACAATAAATTAATTTAATGGCAAAAGAACGAATACGTAAATTGACACTTTAAACAATCATACCACTATTAAGAATCTAAACGAGGAGTCGCTGAGGACAGGGAGCGCATATTTTTAAATACTCACACCTGTAGTGTAACCAAAGGTGTACAGTACACCGTATTTACAATACTATATTTTCAGCCCTACGTAATAGAGGGTGAACCGGGTGAGAAGGTGAGCTTCATGAGAGGGTGAGCCAGGCACTATTGCCAGACTCGTTGCTGCTACTTATAAGTTTTTGGCAGTAAAATTCAATTGGACTTTACGCAGTTGCATTAGCTAACGCTGTGCCAGTAAAGTTAAAAATAACACGCGCAATAATTAATTGATACTATATTAGATATTCAGAAATGGCCACGGAAGTGAAACCATAGATAAGGAAGGGTTAGCTTCTTTAAAAGTAGTCATCCTTAAGGACAAGCTCTCACACAGGCCATAAGTGGACGCAGTGGCGCACTGTCGCTGTACTTTAAACAATGCTATAGAGAGTAAGAACAAAAAGACAAAAGGCACTCACCATGTTTGTCAGCGGCGACGGCCACCCATAGCACGAGGAGCACGACACCCCCCCGCGCCATGTTAGGTGCGTACACGCATCACCTAAAACAATAAAGAGTTGATCAATATTTGATTTTACGTTTGCCTTCGATGATCGTGATTTGATGTATAGGAATAAAAATATCTGAATAAATATGCTTTATATTTTTCGTATGAATACGTATTTGTTGATTTTATGTACATCTACGAAACGCTAGTGGTTTTTTATATTTTATTTAAGAAGCCAACAAGCTTTTGGCTAACACGATGTTAAGCGGTTACCGTGGTCTATACACTAACGATACAAGAGACATTACTGGTGCGTTGACATCTGCGGAGGTGAAAAGAGAAAGAGTAGAGGTGAATTTTAAAGCTCTCACTCTTACTAACCGCATATATGCAGCTTATAAATTTGATCTTACGAGAGTGGACTTTCATTTCAATCAGCATAGTAAGGAACCAAAAGTATGTTTCTTTTTAAAGAGTACTAGCTGACCCGGCAGACTTCGTACTGCCTCAATCGATGACAAACCTTTTAAACCTTCTCCGGACCTCCACAAATAATTCAAGACCAAAATTAGCCAAATCGGTCCAGCCGTTCTCGAGATTTAGCGAGACTAACGAACAGCAATTCATTTTTATATATAAGAAGAAGAAGAAGAAGAAGAAGATTAGTAACCGAAATTGCTAGTATTCTCGAGTGGATTCACGTCGGTGTGTAATGGTCAGTATTCGAACCCAGGACCTCTGAATCATAAGGCTGACTTCTTTACTACTCCTTACCACTAAGTCACCGACACGATGCTTATTAGACATATCACAATGAAAACAATCAGAATTTGCTTTCCAATTTCAATTTAATACTTAATAAGGTTTCTCAAACAACTATTATTATACATAATATAGTTGCTTCTATATTTCAGCGTAAATAGAAGTCTACAAATCACAATTTTTTTAATATTTTATGTCCAACATTAATCACAAAATTCTCGAGCTAAACAAAAAACTGACATATTTCAACCATCAAAAAACTTTGAAACACCGATAGCCCATATTTCTGATCATATGCCGAAGTACAAGCCCACCGCGTCATTAGCCAGAACACTTTTGTATGGCACCGCACCGTGACTAATAGGACCCTTTAGGGCCATTTTTGGGGAAAAAATAAATGGACCTATTATGGACCGGTAAGTAGGGCTTGCGGTAAAAAACCGATTTAGTGTGACGAAACATATTTTATAGAAATTGGATATGTTGTGTGAATAATTTCTTGTCGAACCACAGTACTGTTTACAAAATCTTTTGGATGAAAAGATACCGCAAAAATAATATGCTAATTTTCTACTATAAACAACTTTTTTGTGATGCCATCTACGTATATTTACAATGAGATATGCTTCGAGTGTACCTGCTACCTGCCCTAGGAAATAAAAGAAGAAAAAAAGAGAATTGGAAAGGAACAGATAGGTTAAATGGCCGGTACTTTCAAGAAACTATACATACGAATTACAACATGCTACTACGAGTGGTACTTCTCTGGTGAAACTAGCCCATTGGTACTATGAACCTGAATTTTCTACGTAATATCATTATTGTACATGTAAGTAATAGTTGCGGAAGTTGTAAATATTACACATTGCTATTAATTACTTATATCGGATAATCTAGCTATTTATTAAGTGTTAGTTTTTAATATGAAATGTTAGTTACGAAATCAAAAATAAATCAATTATGATATAATCTGATAAAAGCAGTTTATTTGTAAAACATCTAAGTATTCCTTCGCATGTAACTAGAGACACAGGCCACTAAAACCTTTTTCATAATATCATAATTAAACCTATGTAAACATCTTACTAATAAATTGTAAATGCAAAAAAAGTATTACTGAATTAGTATATTTGTTACTCCTGTTCACAGTAACAGCTCGATTAATTACAGTCACATAAGTTGATTTTTACCAGAAAAGTAAACTATGATACGCTAGTTATAAAGTATTTCGAAAATTAAAAACCTTTGAGAGTTATGAGATGGCTCTGGTGAGGCTACAAAGTCAGTTATGATGAATACAGAAATATAATAGACAATCTAAATAGGACGCCACTCTAGAATATATTTCAACCATATTGCCCACCTCCCGTTCCACTATTATAGTAATATAAAAATGGTGTTAAAGATGTTAAACACTCAAACTCATCAAAATTATGATTGCTTTCAATTAAAACTTAAGTACGGTGAACTAAAGTAATTAAACACTTGATAATTATGGAGATAATCAACCGCTAGCTACCGGAGTTTATAAAGTTCGTGTTGAACATAAAAGATGAAACTGAATAGATTATGCTTATAGACAGATAATTAACGAAACTCACTGAGTTTTTTAAGTAGAGCATAAAATAAGTATACATAGAGCTAATGGAAATTACCCACTTCCATGGTTAAAAGAACTGGGAACACAAGATAATGTTTCATTTCTATGCTACTGTAGTGTTCGGACTCCTTCGAACACTATAGTATGTTGCCTGGCCATCATGCGTCAGCGATATTAAAATAAAAATGTATAAATCAATTTGAATTGAGAGCATAGGAAAAAACAAAAGGTTTGCGGACAGATCCAGTCAGTGGGTGATAAGGGGATCCGTCCTTGACCCACCAGAAGAGAGTCTCAAGAAGTAAAAAGTGTATTAGGCTCAATCACTGAGCAGAGTTCGCGACCCTCTTGTTCGTATCAGTAAATATAAAGAACCTTGCGTAAATCCCTTAAAAAAACGTTCAGTTGAATTATAATTAAGAATAAATATATTAACCATATAAAATCCTTGTCTTATAATTTAAATATCACAAGTTATCGACAAGAAGCTGTGAAGTCAAATCCCAGACTCCACACTCTAAGTCAAGAAACAACCACACGAGCAATGAATACTTGCAACATGAGAGATTTTGGCACTCCTACGAGCCATGCGGAATGCAGTATATTGTCAGTCAATAAATGAAATGGCACTCCTCCATGGAGATGGCAGATGAGAGGTAATCGTTTATGGCGGGTTTCATGCTATTTTTGTAATATTAAAATGATCATAACTACGATTTTGACCTGGATTTCTTTTTATTCCTTTTGGTTATTCTGGTGTTGATTTTTACAGCATAGTATTATTTCTTTAAATTTTGCGGTTTTTTTAATTAAAAATAGTTTGAAAATCTATGATTTAACATTTCAACATAAGTTTACATATAAGTTAACAGTAACTACTAAAATAGAAATAAAACTTATATTATACTGACAGAATTGTCTGCAATTTGAGTAACAGAAAGGCCATAACAGCAAAAAGCCAAGGCAGTTAGAATAAAAACCGAAGTATCTTATATGAAAATAGAGAAATTGTGGGCTTGGTGGAATTGAAACTAGATAATATCACGAAAGAAATAGTGTGCTAAAAGCTAAAACAAACTTCAGTACTATTTGAACGTACTACAATGTTGAAAACAACATTCCCGCGATATAAAACCTTGTATTGGATTATAGAGACGTGCAGTGTTATTGCTTTGCTACAATGTATAACCAATAGCTTCGATTGTTGAATGAAGTATTTCGAGCAGTCTGTCAAATACATTATTGTTATGTATTTGATTAATGGCAGTAGGGTTTGAATGAACAAGTTTCATTGCAACAAAATAGTAGACTGTGTTGCCTTATACGATGGCTTAATTAATTATTATTATCTTTAGTCTTAAATTACAGCGGACTACACAGCAATTTTACAGCAGCTCGTCAAGTTTGATCTCTAGTAGCGTACCTCTGTGTTTTAGAGACTCAATTGTTACGTGAAGGAAAACTTCTAGAGTAAACGAAAGTTTGTGTAGTTTGTCAATCCGCATTGCGTCAGGGAGGTAGACTTAGCTCTAAGTAATAGGTTTTGTGGTAAAAGTGGGCCGTATCCAGTAAAAATAGTTTAACTATGCCGCACTGAAAACACATTTAAGTGAGAATACAACATCATAACAAGCATTTGTATAGCGTTTTAAATCTTAAACTTTATAATTAAAATGTGGTTATTTTATCTGAAGCCATTCACGTACAATTTATTTACAAATTCAGTGAATACAATGTGTACATTTTTGTGTAAGTTTGTGACAGTTCTATTTAAAATAAAAGTAGATTTGTTATAATTGCTTTGCTTTTGTAATGTTATTGTAGCAAAAATTTACACTCAAGGAGCTTAATGAGTTTCATGCTAATAAATACGAGTATGTCAGAAAATTGGTTTTGAATAAATGTTTGGGCGTAAAAAAATATATAATAAATAAATGACTCTAATATGTATATTTATATTTACTTGCGGCGATAGCCCAGTGGTGTACGTTTCGGACTGCCGAGACGAGGTCTCGAGTTTGATCCCCAGTCGCCCCAGGCACACACCTCTGACTTTTCGAAGTTATGTGTGTATTAAAAATGTTGATTATCGCTCGCTTAGTAATGTGCCCGGTAGATGGTAATAGGCTCGCCCCCTATTACATTGGGACCTAAACATGACTGGCGAATAGTGGGTGTGCAATACACCTCTGCCTACCCCTTCGGGGATACAGGCGTGAAGTTATGCTATGTTGTATATTTATTTGCTGTATCAACATAGGACTTAAAGTTACGTAAATAAAAAATATCTATAATTTTATACAAAAACCTCGTGTTGTCTTTTCAATATGCAATTCGAAGATTTTAGAATTGAAACCCAACTCGTTACACATTAAGTGCGACTTTTAGTTAACCGTAATAGTTCATAATATTAGTACCGTTTAAGATCAATCATAACACATACAATCAAGGTGAAGCGCTGGCCCAAATTTCTAAGGGCATTGTATGTATAGGATTGTTGACTCATAATGATATAGCAAGTAATGATGAACTATCAGTTAATGAGTTGAAATCTATCGTCAAGGTAAGAGTGAGGAGCGTTTGGTCAAATTCTGAATTCGACTCAAAATGAGAACAATGTTTTATAGATTTTTAGCAAATCATGGAGTAGAATGTTCGTTAAAATTGAGTTTGACACAATAAAAATGAAGTCCCTGATAAGTCAATTAGTATAGTATTGGCATAAGATTATATTAAGGTTAAATCACTAATAATCTGTAAATAACTTGCTTAAATGTCAATTCATTTTATAATGTTATTTCTTATATTATATAGTAAACGCAATCGTCGGTAGATTAGTGGTTAAGAAGACAGCCTTTCGATCGAGAGGCCCCGGGTTCGATTCCCGGCCATTATACTACCGACGTGAACCCACTCCTAATAGAAGCACTTTAACTTAGCTGGAGCGGTTAAGCTAAGCGGCAGAGCGGCTTTTTTTTTGATGATTTATAGAATCTTGATTTATATCTGATTTCTCCGATGAATGATTGCCTGACTAAGTTTATTTGTTTCATAATGAATGATCTATGAACATTTCAATTGAGTTAATATACCTTTTTTTTTTCGTGCAGAAATCCCTTCGGATACCTCCCCGCCGCCTAGCGGGGGCGGTTATGTCGGGCTTGAACCGACTAAAACCGCACGCCGTCTCGGGTCTACAGACGCCGGGGTGTAAGGTTGCCCATAGAGCATATCCCTCGCACCCCAACTGACCCCGGGCCATCTCCGGTTTCGAGATGGCCCCCTCGGGATATGAGTTAATATACCTACAACACCTATTGGCTAGACAGATGAAATTTCGTTATAACAACAAATATTAAAAACAGAATAAAATAAATTCACGGGGCCTCCAGTGTATAGATAGTGGTACGGAACCCACCGTGCGCGAGTTCTACTTGCACTTGGCCAGTTTTTAACATAACATAAACTCACGCCTATATCCCCGAAGGGGTAGGCAGAGGTGCTAGCACCCACATTTCGCCAGTTTATGTTTAGGTCCCAATGTAATAAGTGGCGAGCCTATTGCCATTAACCGGGCACTGATAAACCTGCGATAAATACACACATAACTTCGAAAAGAAACGAAAAGTCATTGGTGTGTGCTATGGTAAAACCTGGGATCGAACCTGAGACATCGTCTCAGCAGTCCATTACCCATACCACTAGGCTACCGCGGCCTTTTTAATATATATTTAATAATAACAATATTAATGCTGCCTTCAATAACACAGTAGAGATAATCAAACTTATTCTTTCTCTTTTTCCAACAATTACCTTAGTAAGATATTATCATATTCTCGTAGAGATTTTTGGTCACGTGGTATAAAAAAGTATACTTTTCGTCAATTAATTGTATTCATAAAAAGTCATGACAAGATAAATAATTGTTCGAAGTCTAGGTAGACTCAGAATAATTATTTTGTCTGTGTATGACACAATAATTGTGCCACGAGGAGTTCGATAGACGCGTCATAGTTGAAGTAGCTTTAGTTAATCAGTTATTTATATTATTATTTATATTAGTATATTTATCGGTGTTGTTATCAGATAGCTACTACTGGTGGTAGAGATTTGATGACACAAATTTGTCACAAAATTCGGCCGGGTGGGTACCACCGTGTACGATTGCGAAAAACCCTCCATAGTAATCCAATTTCGGTTTGATTGCGTTCAGGGGTCAGCAAGTGCATAGCCGGGCAGGGGGATTGTGGCCGCAGCGCTAGCGGGACCGGTGGGTGTCACGCGGTGCTGCGACGACAATCCTCTTCTGATGAGGCCGTCAAGCTGAGTGCCACCATTGTTAACATGGTACGTGTATGTAATGGTGACCCTCTTTCCTGAGACTTTACCTTCAGCTTACCATCAGGCGAGGTGAAGGCAAATTGGCGTGTCCTAAATATTAAAAAAAAAAAACTTATGAAACGCATTAACTACTCTATAGGGAAATACTTTATCGAATCAAAAGCTTCACCAAATCGCTACTGGCTTATACTGAGACCATCGCGTACGAAAAACCGAACCTAATGAAATGTTCAAACATCCTCCGTCAATAAGAAACTTCCAATCATTAGCCGAATAAGATGAGTATACAAATTGTAAGGTTACAAGGTGAACCCGTATTACTTAATGTTTTAACGTTAATAAGGTAGGCCTCGTACGTGCTCCTGATCCCAACTTCAGATAACTCGTCCCATTTTCTATTGCGACATTTTTGTGTTGGGTCTATGCTTTCTTTTATAGCTGTTCTGTTAAATTTCTTTGTATTTTATTTATGCAAACATTTAAAATAATTTAATGGGAATTAACGCGATCATGTATAGGTTGCCTGACGTTTCGACCAGGTTACACTGGCCGTGGTCACAGGCTGGCTGGTCGAAACGTCAGGTAATCCAAAGGTATGTATATACCTTTTTTTTTGTATATACCTATACATGATCGCGTTAATTACCTTTTATACTAGCTGTTGCCCGCAAAGAGTTAGTGTTGTAGCCAACTATCCAAAGCCACTTTTCGCGTAGAATTCTGATCCCGTTCCCGCAACCCATGAGTACCTATTCCCGGGATTAAAAGTAGCCTATATAACATACTTCTGGACTATAATCGATCCCTGTGCCAAATTTCAGCCAAATCCGTTCAGCCGTTTTTGCGTGAAAGAGTAACTAACATCCATTCATCCATAATTAGTAGGATAGGATAGGTAGTATATCATGGAACGAAATTATTTTTAAATTAGTTTGCAAACATTTTTTTTTAACTTTTATAATTCCGTGCTTTCGTTTTTACGAATACTAATGTCAGTCAGTAAGGGAAGTCACCAATATATGTCACATTATCATTGGAACTATAAAATATCACTAGCCCTTTAGAAAATGACAATCAGTTGGCGATCATCAAAAGAAAAACAGTCAAAAGTAATAACTGACTTAGGATGAGTTTTTTTTTAACGTGCGTAAATCCCTTCGGATACCCCCTCGCCGGTCAGCGGGGGCAGTTATGTCGTGCATGAACCGACTAAAACCGCACGGTGTCCTGCCCAAGTGTCCATTGCCGGGCACCCCGGGTAAGCCCTCGAAAGGATAACCCCAGGGAGACTTAGGATGAGTAAGTTACAAAAATGTTCTAATAATATCTTTTAATAAGGTTAAATTAAATAAATAAAACTAGACTAATTTGATTCTGTAGGAAACAGAAATAATGTCATTTCAATTTCTGTTACTCTAATTTTAATTTATTAAGAGTTCATTGGATTATTAAACTAAAAAAATAAATAATTATGTACATTCATGTTAATTACAATTCAATACTAACCTATAAACGGAATATTTTTCATTATCTTTAAGTTTGGTCGTTATTATCGAAAGTTTACCAACAAATTTGAGGTTAATATTATTCCACATCTTATCGGTTTTGGTAACAAGTTAGATTTGCATGAAAACTAAGCATTTGTACAAGTTGTATATACAACATTGTAGTGAATAGTTATCTTTAAGTAACAAAGTGCAGTGTCCCCAAGAGTAATTTTAAGGAATCGGAGATGGTCCTGGGTCAGCCGGGGTGCGATGGAAATGCCTGGTTTTAGTCTGACATATTCTCCCCTTAGGTTAAATATATTGTAATGAAATTAATATCAATACCTCTATCTGGAAATTGACACCAAAAAACTGTTAACTACTGCATTCCTTATGTTTTTGGCACCAAGTAATATCAAGCGAGTCTATTGTCGTTAACCAGGTACATTTAATTAGCGCACTTTGAATTTGAAAAATATGTGCTAAATTCATAACACAGATAACTGTTATAAATCAGCAATAAAGTTACACATAAATCATTACTCCACACATATTATACAATAAACATTAAAATTTCAATTAATAACCACCTTGGCCAAGTTTAGAAGGGCTTGTACCTACAATTATCTGTGATAAATTCTTGTAGGTACAGAAATGATTGTGAGACTGACAAAGAGGTCAGCTTCATCTTGGATCACCATGATTGTAGGCATAATTGAAACATAGTTTCAAATCTTCATTTGTATTAAAATTATGACCAATTTATTTAGGATATGATTAGATTATAAATATCTCATAAGATAGCAGAGCCAAAAGCAGACGAGTATTTGTATCTGCATTATACTGCAAGATATAACCAGTCATAAAAGGCCCAGTTTTTAAATATAAGAAAGACATATAACATAATAAAATTGTTAATTCAGTAGATACCATTCTAACCCAAATTAAGTTGGAAGGCTGAAATCAATATTAAACTTATCCATAGTTCAATTTAATGAAATCAAAAATGATATACCTACAATCAATCTAACTAATGATGAATACTGAACGTAAAATTTTATAACAACTAGATAAATAGAATTCATTCATAAAGATATGTGTGTATAAATAGCGATATCCTAAAGGTAAAGTCAAGTGTCCTTCGGGTGGTTTCAAATCTATACTATTATAAAAATTTTAATTAGTTGTGTCTGCAGATTGGGATAAGTTAAATAAACGATTCTGAACACAAAAATATTTCTTTGGAATTCTTGTCTGCTTGTTCGCAATGGATGCAAAAACTACTGAACGGATTTTGATACAGTTTTTTTCTATTAGAAAGTTCTTGGTGAGACTTAAAATCTACTGTATATTTGATTGCCATTGGTTAAGTAGAACCGTATCGTTTTTTGGTCATATCTCGACCAAAAAACGATAACTGACCTCCACGCGGGTGGATCCGCGGGCATCAGCTAGTGTAAATGATATAATTGTTGTTATCTAACCTATTTAGGTAACATACTACATAGGAAACTCGTGAAAGTAAATATATAACCGAATAGAGGAATGTTATCCATCCCAGAGAAAGATATCTAGTATTGGTTAAAAACTACTTTATTCACCTGCGATACCAAAATATATACTCGGATATATTCACGATTCAAAACTTACTTTTAACATGAATATAAATGATGCAAAATGCCTGCTATGCATACGAAAGAGTATGAAGTTACCTATTCGAAGTTTATGACCGTAAGACCATAGGTTATTATATCACACAACATTTATCACACAACAATATTTTATAATTTATTAACAACATCTATCAATGAATGTCACGAGACATAAAATATACTGCATGTCGAATTAATATTGTTATCTTCCTTAAACTTAAAACAAAATCCTTCTAGCAGGGTACATAAATAAAAGCAGAGAGGGATGATTTTCCAAAACACTTAAAATGAACTGCGACTGACATATATATAACAACGTCCTTGATCATATTGCTATTGTAAGTAGTATTATTACAGAATTAATCATGTGTTCTTGATTATACCACTCGTATAATCAACTCAAGAGCTTTGAGTAACTCGCACCTTATAATCATTCGTAAGTAATCAACTTATGATAATAAATGACCTGTACGGTACGCCTGTAACGACCAAAACTTATTAATAATGGATGCTAAGCCTTCTTTAAAATAATCGTTCATACTTAAATGCAAGATTAGTCAGAGACAGAACAAGTGTCTCTTGAGTAGAATTTTCTATACACAAATTAAACTACACTAAGTCCCATAAATCTATAGCCTGGAAAACGTAAGGCATGATTTAGAGAAATAAACAAGTAGCACTTCCATCGCTACTATGATTTTAAAATTGCCCTTATCAAGTCTTAAATCACAACAAATCGTTAAAGCTTTTCTCCCTTTATATCTGCTAGAATATCTTCCACACGTGACAAAGCAACGTAATGGGAATCGACATTAGACTATTTATGCCGTTCCAGCTTATCTGATGATGTCTCTCCTACCATCACAATTGCTGCCGCTTTTACCGTTGTACTCGTAAAAAAGCTACATAATAGTTTGGTGCCGTCGTTGAGTAAGATTCTGATAAATCCGTGACCGACTTCCATATCTCCTTAGACAGAGTTCAAGTCATAAATCTTACTTTATCAGAAGTATCTGTCACATAATTGGATGGAAAGTATATAAGGAAACTTAAGAGTTAGATAAGAATTCTTTTTATTGGTGTGAATGAACATAAGAAAGTATATATAACATCGAAAAAGCAGCATATTTTCTTCTCTCGATAAACTTGATTAAGTATCTTTGATAAGAAATATTGAGAATATATAAATCTTCAATAATTACCCGAATAAAATACTCGAAATAGTATGCATCAGCATATAAAAACAAATCCACAAAGGTTCACTTGAAGCTAAAAATCAGTCACATCCGGTAAAGTTGCAAACCAACAATAAATCTCATCACAGTTACTAAAACAAAATCAGATTCACTTCACGTATGCAAATGACATTTAGAAAAACAGTTTTCACAAACGCGTAACCACACTAAGCTCAATTAGAACACCCGCGGAGCAGCGTCTACTCTCCACGGCAGCCCGAGTTTAACTGTCGCGGCAACACGGGACTCGTAGGGGAAAGGGATACAGAGGTGAGGAGGGAAACTCTCCAACTGAGGAGATAACTTTTGATCTTTTTGGAGCCGTAGTAGATTTTAATGATGCACTCACATCTGGAAATTTGACAGAAAAAGTGCGCGTCGATGTAAGGCGTTAATGCATGTCAAGAGCTTAGTAAAATGACGTGTCAGAAAAAGCTTAGTTGTGGTTGCGGGTGACATTTTTAAAAATAGACCGATAGACAGGCGGTCCACAAAACTCATAATAAATCTGGTAATTGGTAGTTTTGCAAGATTCTGTTGAGTAAAGTCTTCAACGGGCCAAGTCGAGAACCAATGTTATGTAGGAATATTATGCCTTATATTCCAGATTATTATTTTCACATCATGCGATGTCTTGGGGTAGACAATATTGCACAAGCTTTTTGTCAATGCCCCGCACATGTCAGGGTATAAAAGGGCGAGGAACGTAGCAGGTACAAAAGATCCCAACCCCGTTTCAAGTTACAACGGCCATAGATTAATGACGGGAACATTGTGGAGTTAAGAACCCAAAAATTTACAACTGCATTGTATTCGTCGCGTAACAAAAGAGCACAAAAGATAGGATCGGCTCCTGTTATTACCTTATCGTTTATCAGAGTGCTGATTTCTCTCACTTTTCAAGTAATACGAGTAACATTAATTCAAATGCCGATTTTTTCCGATGCTACAGATGTTTGGAAGGCGTTCCGTTATTGCATACAAATAATCTTTGTAAATCTGGAGAGTTCTTATACATTTTTACAATTCAATAGGATTGGACACAATGGGAATTCATCCCAAATTTGTAAGTTATAATCTGTTCGGAGCTAATCATGTTTCAATTTATAACTTCCAAGATGTATTATTAAGGTTCTTTAAGTGGTACTTACTTCCTTCCTAAACGCCATGTTGAATGTTTATTTAAATCTCTATCGACGTTACGCTATGTATGATGATGTCATTTAATCCCACTCCTGAATGCTAATGAAAGGATCAGCTTTCAAAGAACTTGACTGTCTCCTTAAGGCATTTTACTTTATTAATGGAATCGCTTTCAGGTCGTGCTTTTGCTCACGTAGTTAAAATTTAATGCTTAGTCGTTTCTTAATTTTGTTGTAAGCATTATTTTGTTTCTAGGAACTTCGTACTTTTAGATTTAGACAAGCAATGGGTGGGTATTAATGTTGTATATTAAATTTTAATTTCGTTTCAACGAGTTTATTGTACCCTGAATACATTAATATCATCAAAGCTAGTACGATTTCTCTCTAGTGTTATGAAAATATTTTTCTTGAGCGCATACCACAATATTAATTATTTATGATCAGTAACATAAAGATTACTAAAACTTTATTGATAAAATTGCAATAGCATATTGAAGGTTTATTCATTTTCTAAAGCTCAAAATTGATTGACAACTTAACAATAAAATAAGATGGCACATAAATCATCTAAAACAGTAGTGCAGCGTTGGAATAAAGGCTCCGTCACACGGGCAAGTCACGGCCGGTAATGAGTAATGGGCGAGCGTTCATTACTCAACGACGCCCCGCAGTTTACGCGTCATCTGTCGTCATGTCTCGAATGTTAGGGCAGTAACTTTAGACCTGTGAAGTGTGTGTGAAAAGGGAAAAGTTATATAAAGACTTGCTGCATGATTTTCGAGTCTAAGATAAATTATTTTACTAACTTTCAAACTTTCACTTTCAATGATACAAAATTTTCTGTAAGTATATATTTTATAAAATATTCTTAGTTTACTAGAAACAGTTATACACACATCACAGTCTTCACAAGTGTATTTTTGGGTAGTTTTTGAATCTGTCAATAAAATCTATTTTAAGCTATTAGCAATTTTGCTCTTACATAAGGAAGAATATTATTATTGTCATACACTTATATTTTTTGTTTTGAGAATTGGCTTATAATGTTCTAACTGACCAATTATACTTATTTAAATTAATCATTTGAAATCCGATTTGTATCAAACGTTTTATACAAGTAAATTAGTTAACAAGCAAATTGACATCGCAAAGGGTTAACAATATTGCCTTAAAAAAGGTCCATCAATTTTTACAGCAACGTCGTAGCTTCTGGGCACATAATTTTACAACCGCTGCGCCCAACTGTACACCATATGCGTTGATGGCAATCTTATGGTGCTCTCAAAGTTATAGCCAGCACTGGGGCCCAATTTTCCTGTTTTATGCGTTGAGTAATTTCATTTTAAATATTTATACCAAGGCCGTGTGGTTAGACCACCACATAGCTTCCTGTGGGTGTCGTAAGAAGCTTAGGGACTTCATAACAGCGTTCGTGTGTATCAAAATCTTACCATTATCGCTATTCTGAAAAGCGAGATAAATACGGTGAATGAAATCCCTCGAGAAAATTGTATTCATTATTTATTCAACTAATCAAAAAAGCAAAACCTCAACTTCCTTCATTTGGTACCTAAATGTATCTGTATCTGTAAATGTAAATGTATCTGGTGCAAAACCACAGTTATGATTGCCTAAAATAAGAGCATTTAATAAGACCAAGTTCTGTATTTTTGAATTGGTTTATTTTATTTGTAAATAGTTTTTGTCTGTAAGTTCAAGCATTATTGTAAGAACTTGGTAGTTATCATTGTAAAAAATATAAACACATAATGTTTATATATTGTAATGTGTTACGGTAATTATATTATGTAATATGAAAAACTGTAGTTTAGCTCCATTATGTTCTTTTTCAATAAAATTTCTTTCTTTCTTCCTATCTTTCTTATATACCTGATATTCTCCGTTATTGTTCACAGTCACTGATGGAACCTGTTTTATAAAATATTTATATTTATCACTCATATCAGCATTAGTATTATACATCTACAAACATTCACATAATAAAATAGGTCTTTACCTATGAAATTGCCGAAATTTTCTTACAAATTCATAAGTTCGTTATTCCTTTAATTTATTAGCTATTTCCATCACTTATATTTGGTTTGAAAGTACAATAAGTAAAGTTAAAAATGTGGTTACAAATTTGATATCTAACTAAACTAAATAAAACTAAAATAAAATAAATAATTAAAATATTTTAAATCTTAAAAGTATTTGGCATTCAGATTTTGTTACTACGTATAAATTTTAAACATTTAATTTATTTCGTTCCATTATTTATCTTTTCTTCTTCAAATTTGTTACAAAATAAAACGTTCCTGTTTTGCTAATTAATCTTTTCAAATCTCTGTTGAACCACAATTCTGATTGCTTCTCTCCCCGCAACTTGTAACACCTATTTGTTATTCTAAGGGCGTGCGCTACCGTCCGTCCGTTGCAATGCACTTCTTAGATACTGCCCGCGCTTACGACTTTTAGTCGCATTGTTTGCGATTGTGAGCATGAATTATTTATTTAATTGCCTGTAAGTTGATTATGATACGACTGTTTTAATTTTTATGATTGATTTGATTATATAACAATGAAAAATTGGTACGTGGTAAAATTTTGCTATAGGTTGTAATGATTAGTGATTTATTTGATATTAGTATAATATCCACATGATATGAAGTTAAATTAATATAATTGGTTCAATAAATGTGATACTTACTATATGTACGTGACTTTATAATTGAACGACTCAACTCGGGAAGTACTACCCCCCCTTTTTTTTACGTGCGGAAATCCCTTCGGATACCCCCCGCCGGCCAGCGGGGATGGTTATGTCGTGTACCGACTAAAACCGCACGGTGTCCTCCCCAAGTGTCCGTTGCCGGGCACCCCGGGTAAGCATCGAAAGGATAACCCCAGGGCTACCGGCAAACTTTGGCCGCCGCCGCGGCCTCGCCTGGTGGGTTCGGGTTTTATCCCGTGTCGGTGAGTTGGCAGGCGTGTGTAAGGGCACCCACGACACGCCTCCGCCACGGCCTGCTTCTCTAAACACGGAGAGTCGGCCAACTGCCGTCCTCAGGCCCCGATCATGGAGGACGGTAGTCCCGGGCGTAGATGAGCCTGCGGCCTCCTCGCCGCAGACTGTGAAACTCAAGAGGCAGGGTTCTCTCCCGCTCCCTCTCCGCCGTCTCTTTCGCGCGCATTACCTGCTCGCAGAAAGAGGCTGCGGCGTGCCACTTGCTCCCGTTGGAGATCACGGCCCTCACCATGGTAACTATGGCAACTATGTGTTAATGATGACCAGTGTTCACATAGGCGCAGGCAACGCTTACCGTTAGGTAGGTATACTGGTTTGCAACCTCAGTAGTATCTATTATAAAATAATCCGATAAAGTTCGCATATTATTTCAAAATTCAATTGATTGATAAATTATTTAGTCATATAATATATGTTAAGGTATGTTCTAGAAGATGTTAATATTACATGAATTTTCAATTATTCCACTTTTTTACACATTTATCATCGTATACTGTACTCTTTCTCCCATACGTCCATATTGGACGTTTTATTACTACAGAATATTTGCTATCTTCGACAAAATTACTGATTCCACTCTTTGATAATGAAAAGCACTAATGGACGCTTTAATACCCCTTACCTATAATATATAGCCTTCTACGGCACTCACAGGAACAGATGATATCAGGAATGGTTAAAACATCTGTTACTATATCAAAATTCTGAAGGAAGAAATGAAAATTTGAACTCAAGACGTTTAAAATTTAACAAAATTATTAAAACAGTGAAAAACTAGTAAACAAAATCAAATAAAGATTGGTATCGTGTATATAAAATGATTTTGATCGGATTTTTTAATGAATCCAAACATTGAAGAACATTGAAATGAAGATTCGCTCGATTCAGGGCCCGAAATTTCCACTAGGTTGTAATATCCCTTTCCAAAAACCTAGTAAAGAAAACCATATCACGACGTTACCACAATATCAGTGCTCAAGCCCTATTCTGACCTAGCCGGGACCCCTCCATGGGACCTGGAAGCGAGAGCCCTTGCGCTGCTGTACCAGTGGCGCAAGGAGGCACTGGAGCGGGGCCAAAGGCCGGAGCCTCGAGAAATCAGGGCTCAGCGGTCCCTGCTCCGCCAGGAACTCATGGAGACATGGAGGGTGCGACTTGAGCACCCAAGGTGGGGGGAATCCACCATTGCGGCGGTGAGACCGATCATGAAGGAGTGGTTGGAGAGGGACCATGGGGACCTCTCTTACCGGATGTGCCAGAAGGTTACCGGACACGGGTGTTTCGGTAAGTATCTGTGGCGCATCCACCGGGAGACAACGCTGCAGTGCCAGCACTGCGAGGATCCTGGCGTAGATACGGCTCTCCACACGTTGGTGGAGTGCCCTGCGTGGGCGAGTCAACGCCGGGATCTCGTTGCGATCCTGGGCGTGGACGTTCTCTCGTTGGAGACCATGGTGAGGGCCGTGGTCTCCGACGGGAGCAAGTGGCACGCCGCCGCCTCTTTCTGCGAGCAGGTAATGCGCGCGAAAGAGACGGCGGAGAGGGAGCGGGAGAGAACCCTGCCCCCCGAGTTTCGCAGTCTGCGGTGGGGACGCCGCAGACTCATCTACGCCCGGGACTACCGACCTCTATGATCAGGGCCTTAGGACGGCAGTTGGCCAACTCGCCGTCCTTACAGAAGCAGGCCGTGGCGGAGGCGTGTCGTGTGTGCCCTACACACGCCTGCCAACTCACCGAAGCGGGATAAAACCCGACCCCACCAGTCGAGGCCGCGGTGGCGGTCAAAGTCCGCCGGCAACCCTGGGGTTATCCTTTCGAGGGCTTACCCGGGGTGCCCGGCAACGGACACTTGGGGAGGACACCGTGCGGTTTTAGTCGAGACACGACATAACCACCCCCGCTGGCTAGCGGGGGGGTATCCGAAGGGATTTCCACACGTAAAAAAAAAAAGCCCTATTCTGAGCGGTTACTAACTTGTTCACACGTGGATTTATCACAAACTAATATATTTTCCGTGAAGCGGCTGCAATCAGACTTCCCCAACCCACTGGCGATATCGGAGTTCTGTAGTTGTCGGACTTTTTAGGACTCAAATTACCCGTAACGAATGGCACCGATGTTCGTATGGCAACCGGGACCGATGGCTTAACGTACTCTCCGAGGCACGAAAGGGCTCACACTGTGTTAAGAATGATCGCCCATGCTAAGATTGAAATGATAAGTATTGTTTTACCTTGCAATGTACTAACCTGCTCGATTACGACTTACCCACGAGCCTCTCAGATCGAAATTTTTAGCAGCAGCACACAGTCTGGAAACGTATCCGGTACGATCCATGAATTTACATCTACTTACATCTTTGGGGCTATGCTAGTACTCAACAAGTTCAAAAATGTAGATATAAAAATCGTGACCACAAAAGACAAAAAAGATGAAGAAACCGTTGATTATGGCGATAAAGCATAGGAAGAAACAATAGGACGTGGTGTGGAAGCATCTAGGCGTGGTCAGGATGCAAATTGCGGACCGCGGCCTGAGGGTATAGACAAATGGCGTCGTGAGCCGACCGCACCGGTAGCACACGAGCCCAGCCTAAGGCGCGTGTTTATTTCTAGCTCGATGAGGTACTGTGAGGATGTTTCATTCACAGTGAATTAAGCTAAAGTTGATTTTCGTGGGCAGAAACAAAAGAACACTTATTAACGAGAGATCTTGATGGGAAATTGAAAATGGTAAAAAATACTGATTGATGCATAATTTGCGATAAGTTATATATATAGATAAAAATAAGAAACAAAATAAACACCCAATCATTTGTTCAATGAACTCACAAAAAAAAAAAGAAACAAAATTCAAATTTAAGAAAAAAAGACTTACTTTAATCATGATTAAGAATCCAAACCGCCTCTCACCCTTGCTTTTTCGTACCTCAAAAGGTAAAAAAGGAATCCTTATAAGATCACTCTTGTCTGTTTGTCTGTGTGTGTGTCACCACCGATTTTTCATCCCTACAATCGCAATAAAACAAAACAACGATAAACTTCAATATAATTTAATTTAAAACTTACCTCCGAATAAAAAACATGACTAAAGAAAAAAAACAGTGTAAAATCATATTCTTGAACACAGGTGGACAAAAATATGTTGAACAGAGACAAAGAGAAGTTTAGTAATTGCATGAGTCACCTGGCACCTATCAACACCTAAACAGTCCATACCTACTTAGCTTTGGGGTGAATATTTTATTTATCACGAATCGATACTATAGTTGTAAATTATAGTCAAATTGGTGTAGTTTGGCGTCACGGTTTACCATGACTTTGTTAACAAACTGTTTCAACAAGTAAGATGGTGCAACTGCACTTCAAACGAAGAAACAATTATTTAAGTACTTAAAAGTTGTATCTTTTTCGTAAAAGCACATCAAAAATAAAATAACGCAATATTTCATACAAAAACAATTTAAAGTAAAAATTTTACTTAAAATAAGTTTAATTCTAAATTATTATTAATTAGAAAATTATATTACAATTTAATTCAAATAAATGTCATAATCATTCATGTTCGTCTGGGACGGATATGACGGTGTTTCATAAACACCGCTCATATCCGTCCCCGGTGCAAAAGTGCCCATCGCACTAACCGCACTACCTCTTTGAATGGCGATGGCCAGCCTTTACACCAGATACGATCCGGCGCGGGAGTTACCTGACTTCTATCTCAATCTACGCCCTCTGTTCTCCACAAAGTGTTTTACCTCCACACTTCAACAGCCCATCGTCTCCACCGCGAAAGGAACGAATTTATACCCGGCCTGTAACACTTCGTACTTGAGCAGGAAACTGAACCGTACGACCGAGATGGCTTGGAGAGACAGTGCTGACGCACGTGGCTTCTCATACCAGGCAATTACCGCTCTTCCATGGCATCAAAGTCATACCATCCCGTCTCTTGCCATCAGACCTGCTAAGACCGGGCGGCTTATACAAGTACGGGACATCTGCCGAAACCAGGGCTCTCCGGACTACCGGACTATGCCGTTGTGAGCATGGTGACTCGGGAGCCTACAACAACTCGGGCGCACCTACAACAACTTCGTACATGGTGACCATCGGCTTGGAATGGAACCACAATTCACACACCCTGCAGCCCATGCGGAGCGCCACACACAAAGAGTGGTCGTTCAACAAGGTCGACACCTGGTATGATGAAGGCAATGCGTGCAGCCATGCTTCTGATTCAGGCTGAGCCACGGTTCGGAGTCTGGCCACATCAGCTCCCTAGGCACTCACCAACAATCGTGCCTGAACCTGCCCAGCAACAACGTTGTCCCAAGCGCGCTGAACACAACGAGTGGCAGAAATCGCCACCCCCGAACTGTGCACTACAAAAAATTGATTCGTTTTCGAAAGTGTAATATAAACTTATAAGTATACACTTAAAAGTGTGTTAGATAAATTATCATTTCTTAATTTAAGGTATGGACGGAATTCAAGTTTAGTATTTAATCATGCAACATATGTAGAGAATGTAAAATACTAATACTGTTCTAAAATGTACCTGATTCCTGTATACTACCTAAATACCGTTTGATAATTTAATCATGTATCTAGGAAACCAGAACAATCTACACAAGCTCTAAACATAAGAAAGGTTGTAGACACTTCAGTAAATGAACATAAACCAAATGCGTACTGTAGGATTGTTATGCCAAACAATCTGTATCAACTAACTGATGTGCCACCTATTATTGCATCTTAGTCAAGAACATTTGAACTACTTTGAATTATGACACAATTGATAATATGTTATATCTCTTTACAACTTAGGTTACAGAAATCATAAATGTAAACATATTTGTAATTGAGATATAAATTAGTAAAAGAGTCGTTTGAACTATTGATAACGTAGCGATAAACATTGATGGAGCATTACCGAAATAGAAACTGTGTAATTTGAATTCACGAAATGATCTACTACATAAGTAAATATTGAACTGAAATTTCCTTCAGATTCAAATTAGAAAATTGTACTACTAAGATATTAAATACGTATGTAACACTATATCTGATACTAAACTATAGAACTGGTGGTTAGTCTGTAAGCGCTTGTAACAGCAGAGGTGCCACTTCCACAAAGCTACTTGCAAAAAAAATGGAAAAGTGAAAACAGAAGGAAAAGAATTGGAAAAGAAAATGAAGAAAGGGGGATTGTCTCTGGCAAACCAACCAAACGAAAATAGACATGTTATAGAAATTACTCACCACTGAAATTTAATTGAAATGTTAATCTTTTTTTTTCAGTCTGTAAGCTTAATGGAACGCAGTGGGCTCTTCTCTCTACTAAATATGTTGCAATTGAATCTATTATGATCACTGGTTCCTACTGGGCAGGGTGTGTTAATATTGACTTGAAATTCTTTACAGGATAAATCTGAGTCTCTTTTTCATTTCTGGCATGTATATTTCATTTGCATAACATAACTTGCGACTGAAATATTATTTATAATATCAATAAACATATATTTGCCGAATGTTCTTGTAAAGCGGCTACAATTCAAAGCTTATATATCGTAACGTAGCAAATCATAGCGCGTAGCGCAATGTAATATCGTTTCCAAGTTATTATTACGGTACAGACAGTAAATTCTGAAATATACCTACTCGGAAGCAGCGAGAGGTATTCCGTGTAATGGCATTGCAACTAAGAAATTATATCTCAGACGACTGTTGACTCGAGCCGCTGGCAAGTCCATCGCTCATTGCTCAGTACTCTCTACTCAAACACCAAGAAAATTAATCCCAAGTTTACATCGCTAACCGTCCGTTTCTCAATTCAGTTCTTAGCAGATCGTGTTTCGGTATCGAATATCAACGACGTCTAATATTCTACGTGACTTCTTCGAGCGATAATAGATCGACTTGTAAAGATTCCATTAAGGTTCATCGAAGTTCTTTTTTTTCTTAGAGTATCGTGTACCTTGTCCTATTGTTAGGGAGAAATCGTTCGTAACGGTTATGCTTTTTCGTATTTTCTGAGTTCTTATTACGCCTTGCATTCGTTTTGCAATGTTCTATTGGAAATTCAAAATATTGTTTTCTTTTTGTGTGTAGCTATTTCTGATGTTATCACTGATTTGGTCATGCTACACAGGAGTCAAGATTGGATTGTGTATACAATTCAGCTCACTTACATTGCTTGCTTAATGGTGTTATTCATAAATAAAATAAATAAATAAATACTGTAGGACAAAGTACACAAGTTTACGATGTACACACATCAACACTGTCTAGGGATATTTAACATTTATAGATGTACATAATTAAAACAAATATAAATTCTACAAAAATGTTTTTATTACGTACCAAATTATTGAAGGCACATTTTTTTTTAATATCAAATTTAAATTAAAAAAGAAGATAAAACGTGGCAATTCTGGAATTGTTATTTTTTAAATTACACCCATTATTGTAAAAGATCCCTAGACAGTGTTGATGCTGGAAACTTTTCAGAGTAGAATTTATATGCATGCATGGTTATATGGTTCACATTACTATTAGAAATGAATTTAATAAAAATTGTTATTAAAAAAACATTGAATCCATTGATAATAATAAGATAGTATTACTGTTTATTCTTGTGCCATAAATAAAATGAAGTAACTATAAGGTCTAATCAACATTAAACCAGATATGAATGATCAAGCACAAAATAATGTAGACCCCTATTTTATTTTTAAATAAAACTATTACCTACTAATACTATACGAAGTCTATCGCGATTAGATCCGTTAAAAATATTTTTATTTCAATATTTAACATTTGCGTTAACTTCCGACAGTACCAAATATATTATAAACACATTATATTATGATAAGCCTGAGTGTCCCCTGAGTGTCATTCGAGTTACTCCATAATTCATGTCCTGTATAGTAATGTATAGGTTGTTTGGAATTTCTAAAAGCTCAAATTTATATATGAATATTATTGTGTGAATATTAATATTATTATAATATATTATTTCATAATGTGAAAAGCAATTCAGTTCTGCTTACAGTACTCTAGCCAGCACAAACCTTGAACATACTCACTGAAGAGATGATATATAATAAAGAATGATAATAAAATAATAAATAAGAATAAAGATAAAGTGAGATTACCGCGGTAGTCTAGTGGTATGGGTAAAGGACTGCTGAGACGAAGTCTAGGGTTCGATCCCTGGTATTACCATGGCACACACCAATGACTTTTCAATGCTTTTCGAAGTTATGTGTGTATTTATCGCAGGTTTCTAAGTGCCCGGTCAATGGCAATAGGCTCGCCACCTATTACATTGGGACCTAAACATAAACTGGTGAAATGTGGGTGCTAGCACCTCTGACTCTACGGGGGGATCGTGCGGTCCATGGCCCTATATGGGTGCCCAGTGTGGGCGGAGGCCCTGAAGGCCAACAATGCCCGGCTGCTGCGTGAACCGCAGCGGGTGATGGCCAACAGGATCATAAGGGGGTACCGCACCATCTCCTTCGAAGCGGCGAGTCTCCTTGCCGGAACTCCACCATGGGACCTGGAGGCGAGAGCCCTTGCAGCCCTTTACAAGTGGCGCAAGGAGGCGCTGGAGCTGGGATGGAATCCTGAGCCTCCAGAAATCGAGGCCCAGAAATCCCAGCTCCGCCAGGCCATCCTGGTGGAGTGGAAGGAACGACTTGGGCAACCAAGTGCAGGGCACGCCGTTGTAGAGGTGGTAAGACCCGTCATGGAGGATTGGCTCGAGAGGCGACACGGAAGCCTCTCGTACCGACTGACGCAGGTGATCTCCGGCAAAGGGAGCTTCGGGGACCACCTGTTTCGGATCCGGAAGGAGCCAACGTCTGAGTGCCACCACTGCGGCGCGAGTGAAGACTCGGGACTGCACACGTTGGCTGAGTGCCCGGCGTGGGAGGTCCCGAGGCGAGAACTCGTGGCGGCAACTGGGGTGAGAGTCCTCTCGCTCGGCGCTATGATTGCCGCCATGGTGCAAAGTGCAAGCGCGTGGGCCGCCGCCGCCTCCTTCTGCGAGCAAGTAATGCTCGAGAAGGAGGCGGCGGAGCGAGCTCGGGAGAGATTTAGAACTCTCCCGGCCCGCCGAGCCCGCAACATGCTCGCCGCGCGGCGTAGGCGACTCAGACGCCGGAGGTCGCTCAACGACCTCCGTCCTCCATGAGCGCAGGCCTGGGGGTGACAGATGAGGCCGTCTGTCTCCCCAGCAGAAGCAGGCCGGGGCGGCGGCGCGACGCGCGCCCCCCCTTTCCGGGGCAAGGTGGGGACACCGTGGTTCCCACACCCGAGGGGGCCATCTCGAAGCCGTAGATGGCCCAGGGTCAGCCGGGGTGCGAGGGAATTGCCTTATTAGGTCACCTTACACACCGGCACCTGAAGACCCGAGACGGCGTGCGGTTTTAGTCGGTTCAAGCCCGACATAACCACCCCCGCTGGCCGGCGGGGGGGTATCCGAAGGGATTTCCGCACGAAAAAAAAAGGGTGCTAGCACCTCTGCCTACCCTTTCGGGGATATAGGCGTGAGTTTATGTATGTATGTATGTATGTATGTATGTATGTATGTAGATAAAATGCTAATAAAATCTAATTTTAGTTTACTTTTTAAATTGAAGTTACTGCTGATTTATAACTTCATTTACCTACTAAATTTAAAAATTAAATTATATATAAATTATTGAGATGAGTGAGACGAAGTCGAGCGAAAGCTCCTCATTCCATACTTCAGGATTTTCTTTGTCACAGGTCTCCTCGTAAACTACTAATCCAATCAGAACTAGATTTGGCATGATTAAAGGGGTCAATCAGTGGAAAGTTTATGGATATATCTTGAAAAAATTAATGCTACCACAGAGGAATGATCACCGTTAAAAAAATTCCAGATGGAATTACATAATAACCGCTCGAGACTATGTGACCAAACTTTACACGCTCAGAAAGCATGTCCAGAGTTGTGACTTTCAAAAAGAATTTTCAAAATCGGACTTGCCACGGAGGAATGATCACTGTTCAAAATTTTCAAAATCTGATTCACGATGTCTCACTCAGCTCAACATTGCAAGCAGCGATTCGCCTTGCAGACCTAGTTTATAAATAAATTTCTTTTATGCAAACCTTATCCTGACAATAACTAACATAACAAAATCTAAATCATCATCTAAATCGATCTAGCCGTTCTCAAATGTTGCGGTTGGCGACAAAATTAACGATTCCAATTAAAAATAAACATAATTATGTTGTATGTTTATTTATACTCCCTATTTTAAAAATATAAAAACGAATCATATTCAAGTTTTACAGCAGATATATTACACGTACAAATTAAGTTTGTAATTATGATGTAATTTCTACTTAAACTGACAGTTTAGTTTAATTTTATAAATGGCCTATAACAACTTTAATGGCATTATAATTACTTGCAGCGTTTACTTCTTTTTCAATCTGACTAGATATGTTGTCAGGAGACTCTTAATGTGTCTTATAAGGAAACCTATTATAGTAATTATTGACCTCCCTAGTTGGGATCAGTAATTTCTATGGTAGTTTAATAGTCTGAGATATCAGGATACTGCAGTTAATTTAATTATATGTGAGAGCAAAAGTATAAATGTAACCACGTATTTGATACACTCATGTCAACTGAGTTTGGAGTTTGCAGGTCAACCGTCGTAATACTGATCGGGTTTCCCCTACCCACAAGCACCTATTGCGGAGAGAAAAGCCAAAGACCAAATGTACCAAATTTCATCCAATTATTTAACCACCTGCCCTCTATATGTTGTAAAATCATCAGTTCACCATTTCATTAATTTGCCGACATTCCTTATCTCTAATGGTCCTTCCCATTGTGACTTTACTGTCCACCTGTTATCTGCCAGACTTGAAGTGTGGCGCCTATTGCCATTTTAGTCTTAAAGCCTGAGTTGACGTATCAGTTACATTGTAATACCAGACGATTATGTAGCAGTATTCTACTGGAAATATGCAACTTAGTGATTTTGAAGCACCTGCCACGTCTGATAAGCAAACATTTCACTACTTTCAAAGGAGAGGCTAGGTTAAACATCCCTTTCTGATTGAAATTCATCCTATCGCGGGATCCGAAGAACCGCCGCGACGATGTGTGGTACATTCCCGGTATAAATATTTTTTAGAATGGATGTCGACCAGGTAGCGGTTAATCCAATCCTCTTCTGATGAGGGCGTCAAGTTGAGTGCCACCATTGTTAACATGGTACATGTATGTAATGTTGACCCTCTTTCCTGAGACTTTACCTTCAGCTTACCATCAGGCGAGGTGAAGTCAAATTGACGTGTGCTAAATATAAAAAAAAAGTCACTATCAAATTTTTAACTGATGCTAATTAAAAAATTTGTTGTAGATACGATCTTAGAATCCCGTTACTTGCCGAGAGACGACTGCTGTGCCGGATGAACATTTGCGCCTTTGTGTATAAAGAAATGCGTCAGAGGCCATTCAGCAATTATAACAAAATGTATAAGACAGAGTGTAGCAACATGACTAAATTATGCTTATTCCTGTATATTTTTAATTGGAAATAGAACTGAACAATAACGCACGTTTCCCGGAGAAAGCGTTTTATTCACGGGGAGACTGTTAATAGTTTTCATTTGTAATTTACACGCACACGAAGACTGTCTCAGCGCTTTCCGGTCTGGTCTACGTTTTTACATAGTTGTGAGAAAACTGCATTAAGACTTATAAGGTGAGTTCACTTCAAGCTTATACAGGAATTTTGTCACAGGAACTGTAAACATAATTGCGTATTTATTATGCATGCATATTTAGCATGCTTACTGGTTATAAATCCCACTAAAATTATATATGTGCAAGTTTGTGAAGATGTTTGGATGTTTGTTACTCAGTCACGCTCTAACGGCTCAACGGATAGGGCTGAAATTTGGTACAGGAGTAGATTCTGGAATAACACATAGGCTATTTTTACGCCTGTTATAAGTTCTCACGGAAAGCAGAAACGAGATCAGAATTCCATGCGGGTGAAACCGCGGGCAACAGCTGGTTTATAATATTGTTCTCGTGTAATATTTGTTTTATTAATGGCAACTTTTTAAATGCTCTCTGAAATGGTTAAATGGTCACCAAAATGGATAAATGCCCACCAAATATCATTTAACTAAAGCAGTAAGAAAATAGACTAGGCTTGGAAAGATAAGGTTTTTGATTACAATCACCCAGAAATAGTTGATTATCCCGAACGTGGCCCGGTCGCGGGTTAGGTTAAAAACTTGAAAAAAAAAGTAATATATGTTCCGAACGTAACCCTCTTCCTTACCTGACCCGACGTCGCGTTCCTATCATAACCCGAATTACGCAGATACGTTTAATTACTTGCCTAGCTTAATCAAACAGCTTAGAAAATGACTTCTTTCTGCAATGGTAATAAAAAAATAGGAGGTCGGATACTAAAAATTAAATACTGATTGGACACATATGTACTTTTTATTTTGAGAAAGATTAGAAAGAATGGCCAATCTGCGCAATAATCGTAAATAGTAGTAGTAGTATATTAGTATAGTAGTTCGGAATAATCGTAAATAGTAGTAGTAGTATATTAGTATAGTAGTTCGGAATAATCGTAAATAGTAGTAGTAGTATATTAGTATAGTAGTTCGGAATAATCGGAAATAGTAGTAGTAGTATATTAGTATAGTAGTTCGGAATAATCGGAAATAGTAGTAGTAGTATATTAGTATAGCAGTTCGGAATAATCGGAAATAGGCAGAGGGTGTATTACACACCTACGATTCGCCAGAGGTCAAAATGTAATAGGGGGCGAGCCTATTGCCATCTACCGGGCACATTATTAAGCGAGCGATAATTAACATTTAATAATGCACTCATAACTACGAAAAGTCAGTGGTGGGCCCGGGGCGACTGGGGATCGAACTCGAGACCTCGTTTCAGCAGTCCGTTAAGTACGCCACTGGGCTACATATAACGACCATGAACATATAACGATGAAATACTGCAGAAGTAAATATACCTTGTTGTATTCCGAATTGAACGCGGATGAAGTCGCGGGCAACAGCTAGTTGGTGGTAAAATAGATTCATTTCTGGTAGGCTCTTAAACATAAGCCTTCTAAATAGTTAGTGGCGTGCGGTTTTAGTCGGTTCAAGCCCGACATAGCGGGGGGGTATCCGAAGGGATTTCCGCACGAAAAAAAAAAAAGAAAAATAGGTACACTTTTGGGATAGTGCAGGGCCTCGATTCAGTCAATTGCGTTTTTAAACGTATGGTTTCAATACTAACGAACATTAAAATCTCATATAAATAAAACACTAGTGGGACCGGTGGATGTCACGCGGTGCTGCGAGGACAATCCTCTTCTGATGAGGCCGTCAAGCTGAGTGCCACCATTGTTAACATGGTACGTGTATGTAATGGTGACCCTCTTTCCTGAGACTTTACCTTCAGCTTACCATCAGGCGAGGTGAAGTCAAATTGACGTGTCCTAAGTATATAAAAAAAAAAATTACAAAAATCCCCATCGATCCTACTTCTGCAAAATAAATTATTCAAGGTCAAATGTACAAAATTAAGGATTTTTCCATTTTTCTCGAAAACAGTAAGTTTTATCGTGAAAATAGGTCAGACAAAGTTGCAGATCATACAATTCTCTATAAAAATGTTCCAGTCACTTTTTCTCTCACGACTCACCATTCGTGAGATATCGCGGTTTTAATAAGTAGAAAATTAATATTTTACATACGAGTATACGAGTAATGTGCACTTAAACGCAGCCTGTACACGTCATAGGACGTTTAATATACATGTATACAAGAAACTATTGGTTTGTGTTACTTCACAATAAAACTTGCATAAATTGAATGAGTATTTTAAAATAAACTAATGAATTTTCTAATTATTAAAACCGCGATATCTCACGAACGGTAAGTCGTAAGAGAAAAAGTGATGGACCATTTTTGTGGAGAATTATATGATCTATAACTTTGTCTGATCTATTTTCACGATAAAACTTACCGTTTTCGAGAAAAATGGAAAAAACTTTAATTTGTACGTTTGACCTTGAATATTTTTTTTTGCAGAAGTAGGATCAATGGGGATTTTTGACATATTATTTATAATTATGTATTTAACGTCTCTGCCAATTTTCAGCTCTATGCGAATTATTCCTTAGTCAAATGTCTATTTTGACTGGACTATAGGTATTCACCCAGCGATAATGTCTGTATCGTGTGCAAAAATAATGAAACATGCATATTGCATGTCACTTGTTAATTTTAAATTGATTAATGACTTCAGTATCGGATTGAATGTGTGATTTATAACATAACATAACCTCACGCCTGTATCCCCGAAGTATTACACACCTATGATTCGCCAGAGGTCCCAATGTAATAGGGGGTGAGCCTATTATTGCCATCTACCAGGCACATTACTAACCGAGTGATATTGAACATTTTTAATACACGCATAACTACAAAAAGTCAGAGGTGTGTTCGGGGTGACTGGCGATCGAACTCGAGACCTCGTCTCGGCAGTCCGTTACATACACCACTGGGCTATCGCCGCTGTGATTTATCACACAATAAATAGGTTCAGAACAATAGCTCCATACAAAAAACGTTCACTATTATATAGTCAACGTGCTTGCTGTTGAGATGACTGAGGCGAGTTGATATCCTCGTGAGTAGCTATATAGTGTCCACGTGACTGAGCATCTGTAAGCACGACTTCTATATCTATTTATTTTGTGCTATTATCTATTACAAAAGCAAAAGCTTAAGTCACGGTAGATACGATAAATATAATATACTTACGTCATTAATACTTTTAAAAAAGAAGAGAGAGCCGTCTGATCCCCTAACCCAGAGAAAAATCAGCAGGTGCATCAGTTTGCAAGTCAGGTAGTCGACTACCAACTCCCCCCCCCTTTATGGGGGTAGACGGGCACACCGTGGTTCCCAAACCCGAGGGGGCCATTTCGAAACTGGAGATGGCCCAGGGTCAGTCAGGGTGCGAGGAAAATGCCTTTTGGGCCTCACACCCCGGTCTGAAGACCCTAGAGGGCGTGCGGTTTTAGTCGGTTCAAGCCCGACATAACCTACCCCGCTGGCCGATGGGGGGGTATCCGAGGGGATTCCGCACGAAAAAGAAAATAAATGGTGGTTTTAGGCTCCGAAGATCTTGGTGGGACCCGATACACTTATACATCATATACACCCAGATAATATATTTCGCAATACGAACTAGGTATACAATATTTGATGGCATAAAATGCATCCTGCCAAAACTCACTAATATAAGTTAATTTCTGGTTTAAGGACGCCATCCACCGGGGCTCCTTGAGGCATCTTACGGCTTCTATAAAAAAGAGCTCACCTTTAAAACTAAATACGAAATATCAGACACAAAATACTGTTAATTTAAGATCTGCAGCATCATAAGCTAGCACGGACGCGTCGAAACGTAAATCATGATACAGGCCGTCTCGGACCGTAATACTTTTATTTGACAGCAAACATTCATTTTTTACACAATGAGCTTGAAGATAAACATATTCGAGCGTTACATGATATGAATTTGTAAGCCGGACGATTTGTTGTTCGCTATTTATAACGCTTACGGTGCGTTTTTTGCGAATGTAAGCCTTTTTTATATGTAGCCCGTCAATGGCTGAAGGGAAGTCCAAAACGTAGTTGCCACTATTCCAGATATTGTCCCTAGAATTGTTGTTAGTACGTTGATGGTTTCGACAGACGCTTGCTCACGCAACGCTTTAAAAACTCGAGATTGTAGGAGGAAGGGACACGTGTATGGGTAAAAAATTCCAGTTCCTTATCGTACGACAAATTAAGGAATTACCAAACCGCGTGGACATTTTTTAAGTGACTTAATCAGAAATCATGCAAGACTACTTGATGGTCAGTGGTAATCGAGACCTATGACCGCTTGCAATACTAGAACAATGCTACCTTTTTTTTTTGTGCGGAAATCCCTTCGGATACCCCCCCGCCGGCCAGCGGGGGCGGTTATGTCGGGCTTGAACCGACTAAAACCGCACGCCATCTCGAGTCTACAGACGCCGGTGTGTAAGGTTACCCATAGAGCATATCCCTCGCACTCCGACTGACCCTGGGCCATTCGCAGTGTCCCCTCTAATAACGGCAGAGGGGTACCTGGAGCGACCACGCCCCCCCGCGGGCCTTGCAGGCCCGGCATACCCCGACCCCCTCGTGCAATGGGGTCAGCTGGCCCGGAAAAGGGCCGGTTGGTCAGACTCTTGGTCGTTGACGTTGACGCAGGCTACTCCAGAGGAGCAATCAATGATGCGTCATCGCCCACGTTGCCCAGGGTGCACCAAACTTGGAGATGATCCAACCAGTCGCACCCCTAGAGCGATGCTACCTGCAGAAAAAAAAGAGAGACGAAAGAATAGAACAAATTAAAAGAAACAATAAACCAGATAAACATCAGGAATTAAGACTCCGTCAAACTGATGATCACCATTTTACCATTGACATCTATAATTATAGTGGTCACCCTTGAGATTTCACTGACAGCTTGCTATCAGACGGGGGAAAGAATATAAAGAGTCATGTTCTATTTCTAAACCAGCTACAACAAGTTCCCGGTTGATCCAGCCTGTTTGAGCTAGAAGTAGCAAGGCTCTACAAGTATTAAAAACGGGCAAATTGTACTTATTTGCAGCTTTATGTGTGTTATTAAATTGTATCTTGTAACGAGTATTATGGACATCTTAGAGCAAAGTACTTGCTATGTCAAAACTTAATTTTATACGATATAAAATTATGACATAATTGAAATAATACTAGGTTTAACAGATTTAGACGTTTTGTCAGTTCCGTTTTGATGGTCTACACAGAATAATTTGTTTTTGACTTTATTTTAACTCTGGTTGCTTTTTAGTAGCCATGGTAAGTAAGATCGTGGTGGGTTCATGTTTTCAATAGTAAAAAGATACAAAGTACCCGAACTTATAAATCTTTAAGGTCATCCTCAAGACAGGGGTTTATCAGAATCCAATTTTGACAAACCTTATGAATTAATATCTCGTATAAATCGGTTCAATTTTCCGACAACAAGCGAGGACGACGACGAGAGAATACCGCAGTCGGAAGGTCGCGAGTCATGCCCCGAAGGGATCACGTCCAAACTTCGTCACGTAGAGAGCCGTTATGTCCCAATTTTTCGTCCTTGACAATCGACATATATCTTCGGAACAATTTGAATGTTAGTTTCTTGGCCTTGGATCTTTAGAAGGCGAAGGTGAAGTTGAAATATGTATTTATTATTTTGTCCTTCGTGAATAAAAATGTGTGTGGAAACATTAAAACATGTAAAATGATATTTTTTTTATCTTATATTATATTAGCTGTTGCACGCGGCTTCACCTGTGTGGAATTCTGATCCCGTTCCCGCTATCCATGGGACCCTATTCCACCACCTCAACCTATATAAGATACACAATTCCACGATAAATCATTTTGTTATATCTCAAAGGGTTTAGGCAGCATTTTTATTAGAGTTCCGTTGCCAAATGGCAAAAAACGGAAAGAGATTCGTCATGTCTGTCTGTCCGTCCGTATGTCACAGCCACTTTTTTCCTTAACTATAAGAACTATGCTGTTGAAATTTGGTAAGTAGATGTATTCTGTGAACTGCATTAAGATTTTGACACAAAAATAGAAAAAAAAAATTGGGGGTTCCCCATACTTAGAACTGAAACTCAATTTTTTTTTCATCAAACCCATTCGTGTGTGATAGGATAGGTGGATAGGTCTTCAAAAATGATATTGAGGTTTCTAATAACACTTTTTGCTAAACTGAATAGTTTGCGCGAGAGACACTTCCAAAGTGGTAAAATGTGCCCCCCCCCCTGTACTATACCTGCACTTCTAAAAGAGAATGATAAAACTAAAAAAAATATATGATGATGTGACATGTAGACATGTCACGTGTAACAAATAATGTCACTACCATACATTTCGGACTTTGAAGGTTCGCTTCGAAGCGATTCCACTAGTAGATTTTCACTTTGTCTGCAGGCCCAAGAAGGTTATTGCCTTATGTCTCCTTCGTCTAGGTTATCTTAAGTTTCACAAATATTTTACTTTGACACTTTTCGCTTGCAGATCAGATATTCTGTGAGTGCCGTTTTAATACACAAGTTTGACTTTAACTATATTTCTTAAACAAAAGTAGAGCCTAGTCTGTGAAATAAGTAATAAAACAATTAGTTTCCAACAAATAATTGTTTAAAATGGCTCCACATTAAAATATTATGTTCATTAAAATTTAAATTGTATGCCATGAGAATTGCGTCAATTAAGGTTTTTTAAATGGCACCGTAGTGTGCTGCGATGTGTTTGAACTCAGTTGAAATTAAAGTAACCTAATATATATCTGCATAGATTACTAAAGCGAAAACTCACAACGGTTTTGTGAGAAATATTCTTCAAAACTGTTGTATTCCAGTTGTCTTCTTCGTAACTAGCTGATGCACGTGGCTCTGAATGCACGAAGGTCGGTTATTGTTTTTTGGTGATATCTCCGGTTATACTTAACTAATTGTAATTAAACATGCGGCAGATTTTAAGTCTGACTCATCATGAAGGACTGGCTAGAGAGGCGACACGGGAGCCTCTCGTTCCCGCTGACGCTGTTGATCTCTGGGAAGGGGTGCTACGGGGACCAACTGTGTCGGATCCGGAAGGATGTCGGATCGCTGTGATGCAAGCGAGGACTCGGGGCCTGTACACACTGGTGGGTTGTGGCACCTCGGCACCTTCGAGCGTGGAAGGTGACGAGGCGGGTTCTCGTGGCAGCTCTCGGATTGGAAATCCTCTAGCTCCACTTGCTCAAGGCGATGGTGTGGATAAAGAGCGCGTGGGCTTTCGCCGCCTTCTGTTTTCGCAGGCGGCGAAGCGAGAGACTCAGGTTTCTCCCTATCCGCAGACCCCCGAGGCGCCGAGGTGATATCACAGATCCATTTATTTTAATAATCATCACTTTAACAAAAATATATATAGTCTACGGGTGGTGATGACACCTTATATATAGCAATAGTATGCTCCAACTACATTTTTAACTGCGATACATGATATTTACACTCTATCACATTATATACAATACAGAAAATCATCTATATTTGCCACGTCAAGAAGCTAGAAAATCATCAATTTATGAAACTTCACAACCTTAGAAATAAGGTACAATTTAAAATGCTTCGGGGTGCTAGGGAAATGCTCTATGGGCAACCTTACACCCCGGCGTCTGAAGACCTGAGACGGCGTGCGGTTTTAGTCGGTTCAAGCCCGACATAACCATCCCCGCTCGCCGGCGGGGGGGGGGGTATCCGAAAAAAAGGTATGTCACTTATAATATTATTATCATATGCATTTTTAGTATTTCTGACTCCACTAACTTACTCTTGGATATATTTCGATGTGTGTTCCAATACAGCTTAATTCAGCAACACCAACAGCATCCTGGTGGCGTTATCTAACCGGTGGGCCTCCCCCCTTTTTAAAAGGTGGATGGTGCTCCACACCGAAATTAATAAAGAAATTAAATTAAGAAATTATGTACCTTACTATAATAGTATGTAAGTGTAAATTGTACTGAACTAACTTCTATGGACTTTATCAGAAATAAACTTTATTATTATTATTATTAATTTTCCCTGAGACTTCCCGGGTCATTACTGTTGATCCTGGTGTCTAGAAGTTACAGTTATGGGAATGAGGGTGAAATTAGTCCCATAAATCTATTTATTCTATTTCTAAGTTCTCCAATTTGCTTCTCATAAATTTCGTAGCGGGTTTCAAAAGAGTTTAACTTTCCCTGGGACTTTCCGAGTGTCATTACTCGGTGTGTTGTACGTCACTACTGTTGATCTTGATGTACCTACAGGAGCTACAGTAGTGGGAATGAGGTTGGGATTAGTCCCAAAGAAAAAAAAACTATTTATGTAAATGTAAAATATTGTAGCAAGGTAATGTTAATTTTAATTTACCGTAACCCTTATATAACAGTAGCTTACAAAAATTTTAAACAGTAAAAATGTTTGTTTTAAAAAGAAAACAAGCAGGCAATGTTTCTAAGATAGTTTTTATTGCATATTTGTATGGGACAAAGGGTCGATTTATTAACTTGTAGCTGGAGGCCACGGCACCGCTGTTTTTTCTATTTTATATTTGCCATGATGTTTCGTAAAAAATTTTAGATGCAAACCGTTATAAAGTTTTGCTGTAGGTAGGATATTTTTTTTTGACCAAACTAAGAAGAAGAGACTTAATAATAAAATTTACTCAAATAAGAAGTTGAGAATGATTTGAAATAATATAATTAACTATTTAACAGTTCATTACAGATTTTAATGAACGAAGCATTCGAACTAGATTGGCAGAAATCATTATACCCAAGTTGTAACTAAGACATAAGAAACATCTGTAAAGACGAAAGAAAAATTGTTACTGATTATAATTGAGTCCTCGATACTCGAAATAAAGTATATTATTGTTATTATTAATTAATAATTAATTTTAATAATTTCTTTATCACCATATTTTCAATTTTGCATTCCATTACGCGTAGGAATAGACGCAATAACGATTACAGAGAAAATATTATAAGATTGTATAAAAAAAACACTTAGGTTGTATCTCTGCCATCCAAGCTAAGATTAAACTTGTCTTTTGGATGACAGAGCTCTCCTTCTACAACAAATTAGTTACAGCTTAAACATATTAGTTTTGATATTGTTGGATAATAAAGAACAAATGGTGTCCTTGATAATTAAGTTACGTCATAATGCCTTGATATCATGACGTTTATTTTACATGGCCGCCTAGATGCACATCTCGTGGTCAACTCGATTACAATGTAACCAATAGATTCGATTTTTAAAACTTTTCTAATGTTGGCAGTATGTACGTGAAGTATACATTTTTACAGTATTAAAAAAAATAACAGTTTGCTAAAGAATTAGCTGGAAAACGAGCTGCAAAACATTAAATTTGTCTTTTTTAAATTGTTCTAATTTTATTTTAAATTTAAACTGATTATCAATATACCTGTTTCATAAAACGTGTGTGTAGTAGTATTTTAATTTCCTCACATAGTCGAAATGAAAAGTAGAGTGTTTAGCTCAGGTGAATATCACCCATTTCACCCTCGAACTATTGGCGCTCTCACTTCGTTCGAGCGCCAGACATATCTCAAGTGGAAATGTCTAACAATCTACTATTGATGAGTTATAGGTGAACCTAAACCTGCAAGAGGGTGGAAAAAAGTTGGATTGGAAAAAAGGAAAGGTACTGAAAGTAATACTTCCAACAATATCACAAACCGTATGCACGTCGATATTTGAGGGAGGCACTTTCGAATTCACCCATAGTAAGATAATATTGGTGAATATTTCACAAGTTTCACAACACATTTCAATTTATAGCCTGTTCCAGTGATGCATCTTGCTTAACAAAGATGTTAGGCTTTGACCTCAAGTTCAATGAGGCTTGGTGATTGAAATCACGATAGATATTATACACACATTTCAATACATAAAGTGAATTAATCTTTGATCAAACATTTGAAGCTATACAACAGTTAATGTGGTACTTGCTATTAGAACTCACTGTCATACAATATTTGGCAGGCAAAGTATTTACAGTATATTTGATGTCATCGGACTAAGTGTTAGTAAGTTTTTCTGTCAGAAAACTTTCAGTAGCAAGCAACAATAATAAAATTCTTACTACTAGTCTTACTTTACTGTAGTTAACTTTCAGGGAAAAGTTTTTTCCACTGAAAATTTGTTTCAATATTTTGACTATCTACTCTGTGGTTTATATATAAATACGACTATGAAACAAGTGTTCATTAATAGTCTTCTGTATGTATAAATTATTAAATTACTAGGCTGCTATTGCCCACGGCTCTGCCCAGTTTGAAATACTGGTCTCGTTCCAGCGATACATAGGGACATATTCTCAGAATAAAAGTAGCCTATTTTAGTATACAATTTCATCTATAATTGCCGTTTACTCGTTCTGGCGTAATTGAGTAACAAAAACATAAGTATAGAAAGAATTATAAATAAATATGATTACTTTGTTTTATATATGACTACAAATTACAAAGCACCAATTAAAATGCCAATAAAATAAACTCTTATCAAAAAACAATAACATTAAAAAATTATCGATTTACCCAATCTATAAAAATCCCACATCGACGAAACCCCACAGATTATCTAAATGAAGATACAATAAACTTTAAAAAGATTTTAAAACCGTAAATCTATAAAAAGTTTTGTAATACAAAAAAAACAATACCCCTGCTATGTTTCTCATAGATGTGCCATAAGGTTCAATCAATCAATGTCCTTTGGAATAAAAAAGGTGAGCTTGTACGACCCACGTAAAGTTGGGGCTCCAAAAAACTTTGACTTGTATATTTTTTTGTGAACCAACCACGGGAATTGTTTTTGATGGTCTAATAGGGACGTGGGTTTGCTTCTATTTCTGTTAAGTTGTTTTATTATAGAATGGTTGTTTTTAATATGTGCATATTATGTGCAATCAATATGCTGTTTTGTTTTAAAATATTTTCATTTGTTGGTATCCTGTTCATATTCTATTTAAGTAAAGATAATCCAGTTACCTGAAATAAGAACGGAAATTCAATTAATAAAAAATATTATAACAAGACGTTTGTTGACATTTAGTTGTTTTTATCTCAATCTCTTCAGGAGATCAATTACTTTTATAGCTTTTGCATGTAACAAAAGTATAAAATCGATCCACATTACTTATCTCACAAAATTTATACCCTTATATATAAGATCAAAAGAGAGCGCCACCATTAAATAAAAAAATATGCCACCAATTTAAACTCTGAAACATAAACGTATGATAAAAAATCCTCACATTATTTATCAAGCTGTAATCTCATAAATTCTCAGCACATTCATCAAGGAGCGTCTCAAATGTAAATTGCGCCGCCCTAAACATACGGCCAACATTCTCCTTAAAAATTGTGATTACCTTCCTCTTTGACAAACCCCCATATTTTTGGCACTTAGCATCCCCTTCACTGCACTGTGATCCTCGGAAAGAATGAATATTTATAACGGATAACATTTTTATCGTTTTCCAACTCTGTATTTTGTACCTGCAAGTTTGAGGCGAGATGTTCAAAAAAGTAGTCGGTTTCATTAGAGGCTTAAATTAGAATGCGTGTGTGGACTCTGCGGTCCCAAATTTGGAGGCTCGAAGTTGAACGTATTTTTGTGTATTATACTTTCAAATTGTGAAATTCTTGAAATCGACCAATGCTTTCGATTCGGCATCATTATACTGACGGTTTATTGTTTGTATTGTCATTTCACCGATTGATAGGTTAAATTAAAATGATTTATTCAGCTTGTTCTTATGTTTATTGTATGAACTGATTACATTATTGTTCATTAGGTTTTGGCTTTTGGTGGTTTTTATGATGCTAATATTATTTCACTCATAAAAACAAATTCTGTTGTATATTATATATTTCGTAGTTTTGTAATTGAGTGTGTTTTTGAAATATACGTAATTAACTCTCCTATATTTTACAGGCAATGAACTAAAATGACCTTATTATGACTATGAGTTTAAAATGATGTAAAAAAATCATTCAAATGTCATTATAATCACTACAGACACCTGGCCCTTACCTGATATAATTACAATAAATTTATTGCCATCAACATAAACCTCGTTTGAAATCTTTAAATTAAAATGAAAGCTTTTGTGCAAAAAATTGTGTTTTTTTTAGAAAGATTGAACTGTATTTTAAAAAGAAAAAAAATACAAGTGATTCGGTTAAATCTCACGCACGCTGCTATTGCTATGACTCTTGTACACTAGGATTAATGACAGTGATCTTAAAACACACAGAAAAACTGACTAAAGTAAAACATGCAAAAGAATAATATTTTCTGATCATATGAGCGATATTATATGTATAAAAATAAATACGTACTTGGGGAATCTTTTTAGGTAATTTTGTAAGTATGTTCGCTGAACTAAATCGTTAAGACGACGACATCTTGAAATAAACAAAACGGAATCAAATGATATTCTTTTCTTGCTTTCACCTCGAGAAATCCCGTTACTTCAATAATGTATTGCTATTAACTATACCTATATTACAGTGATGACATTTAAACTGAGGGCGATCCGGCTCCAACACGTTGCCCTATAATTTTGTTATCAGCTCATCTCGGGCGTTGAGTTTTTGTAACCACTTCACTATCTCACGAACGTCATTGTTTCCATTTAAGCTTCGATTCAGATTCCTTTTAGCTTTTATTTTAAGGCTTATGTTTGAGACTGGTTATATGATGTATTGATAAGTAGAAATTTTATTTGTAAGGTGTATTGTTACTAACTTTTTAAAACAAAAAAGCTATCGTATGTATAACGTGTAATATCCCTTATTCACACAACATAATAATAATGAATTGGCATAATAAAAAGAAAGGTTATTTTATGCAGTCTGGTCGTTTATAAAAAAGTCATCAGTAGAAGATGATCATATGGGAACCAAGCCTTTAAATTATATTCCATATCAAGAAATGTCTCTATAGAAATAATGACAGTCTTTTACCAAATAACGATAGCCAAAAAGTTCTCAAGGGAACATCGTTATCACTTTCGAAACCCTAATCAAACATTACCTGTGTGTTTATGGACAGAGTTACGTTGACACTTTATGGTGTAATTACATCCGGGCTACATACACTTACGTTAATTGTTGGTATCGTATATCTAGATGATGTATTGATTGCATCAGTCAACGTCAAAGGTCAAAGGGTTAGAAGAGCTTGATATAATTAAATTTTGAGTTAATTGGATGCTTGAATCGGATGAGTAGGAAGATTAATTATAATAATAGGTTACCTATACTGGTATGAATGAAATGTTTTTAATTAATATAGGATGTATCAAATGTTTTATTTTTTAACAATTCATTACATGTAACTTCCTAAGTGCTTTGTTGTTACCTAAATCTCTCAGTAAGAAATATGAGCCCGTTTAAAATTATAATATTTATGAGAAAGAGCTCATAATAAACTATTATAATAATTCAATGAAATTTAGAAGCAATTAGTACGCTAACTTTTCCTATAGATTTATATCATAAAAAGAGAATATGCGTCGCCCCGAGACGAATGTAATATATCGGAGAATTTCGAGACGTGTCTAGGTAGCTCAGTTGGTCAGAGTATTCTCCCTATGACTGGTCGTGGGTTCAAGTCCCGTCCTAGATGTTCTCTTTTTCCGATCTAAATCACACGTTTTGATGTATGTAGAGGTTCAACGAAGATGCTTTAAAATTGTTGTCAACGTATTATCAACTAAAGAAATGCTCGTAGTACTCAAATTCTATTTGGGATGAACATTGCGGTACGAATCAGGAATAAATCTTCTGAAGCTATAGAAGCTCAACAGCCATCGTGAAACTATATTATTTAGAAAGACGATTTTTTTGCAACAAACCACCCATAAAATAATCTGAACTTAAAAGGGAAACGTTTACACCGTCCTAGTTAGGTCTTTATGATGCACGCGCCTTAATTGGACGCATTTACGCCAATGGCTTTTAGCCGATAGCGTCACTTTCGACATTTCCTTTGATAAGGCACGTTCAGTTAAAAGGGGTGTTAAAACAACACACCAGTTTACAGATTTAATTACACACACGCAAAAAGAATTATAGTGAAATTTTGTGATATAATTATGAAATTAATGGAATATCAAAAAACTGTAGGTATACAGAGGTATCTTAGGTAATACCAGAAACATCAAGATTATATTTTTCAACAGATGCATAATATTATCAAAACTATTTGATGTTGTATATAAGAGTCTCAATTAAGAAGCATAGAACAATTAATGTCACAGAATAGATAATATAAAAGTATTAATATATAGTCAAGACAAGAACTCCGTACAGCTTCATATTTTCCTTTTCACTGGTATCTTGCCAAATGTTATAGCATAGTCGTGTTTTGCCATTCGCCAGAAATTCAATTTCTTAAATTTTCGTCAGCTTGAGTGTAATCTCGTTATGTCCTGTTCCAGTTGGGTTCGATTCCTGCTTAGTGCAAATATTTGTATGCATGAATATGTCTATTTGCATTGGTCTGGGTGTTTCTACGTAAAATATGTATGTTTTTACAAAACAAAGTATTTTTGTATATATATTCTAGAAACGTCTAATACAAGCTAGTTAAACTATACTTACTTTGGGTCTATAAAGCGCAGTGACTATATATGTGGCTGATTAGAGGAACACGCGGCAATTCTCAATTACTCAGTCACTCCTACCTAGATAGAAAATAAGGCTGGTCGGGGTCTCCAGGATATCCTTTCTGGATCACACCTGGTTCACCGGCCACACAAGCTGATGTGACGAAACATCATGCAGTTTTAGGATCGAGTGTGATATACCGACTACATTGTTAGCTTCAGTGAGGTGAAGTCCAAGGTAAAGGAGCGCTCACGTAGAAAAAACAGGTGAAAATAGCACCGCCTTTTTTTTACGTGCGGAAATCCCTTCGGATACCCCCCCGCCGGCTAGCGGGGGCAGTTATGTCGTGCATCGACTAAAACCGCACGGTGTCCTGCCCAAGTGTCCATTGCCGGGCACCCCGGGTAAGCCCTCGAAAGGGTTACCGGCGGACCTTGGCCGCCAGCGCGGCCTCGCCTGGTGGGGTCGGGTTTTATCCCGCTTCAGTAAGTAGGCAGGCGTGTGTAGGACACACACGACTCACCTCCGCCACGGCTTGCTTCTGTAAGGACGGCGAGTCGACCAAATCTGCTTTCCCTAGTATGGAATATAGAACTCAAGCAACTGATAAACTTTTATGCTGTACAAGTTGCTCTATAGTCTGATAAAGTACATGTTTTATGTTTAACTAGCTGTCCTCCGCGGCTTCGCCCGCGACATACCTTTGATCCCCCGTGGCACCTATTTAACCGATACCTATATGCCTGTAATTTATTAGTTTTAGAATAATGTATGGAAATTTGCCCGATTTGTTGGCATATATGATTACTGCTCCGCTCCCTTGGATAGTAAAGTAATGATATATAGCCTATAACCTTCCTCGATAAATGGGCTATCCAACACAATAATAATGTATCAATACAAACCAGTAGATCCTGAGATTAGCGCGTTCAACCATACAAACAAACAAATAAACCTTTCAGCTTTATACTAATTTAAGTATAGATTGATATATCTGGGTAATATTTCGTCGTACTGCGCCGTATAAAGTATTTACTCTTAAAAATTAACTATACAAATCTATTTTTTTAAACAACTATGTGTGTCACGTCTATAGGCAGATTTATCATTAAAAGCGGCGATAGCCCGGTGGCCTACATAACAGACTGTCGAGACGAGGTCTCGAGTTCGATCCCCAGTCGCCCCGGTCACACACCTCTGACTTTTCGTAGTTATATGTGTATTAAAAATGTTAATTATCGCTCGCTTAGTAATGTGCCCGGTAGATGGCAATAAGCTCGTCCCCTATTATATTGGGACCTAAACATAACTGGCGAAACGTGGGTGTGTAATACACCTCTGCCTACCCCTCCGGGGATACAGGCATGAAGTTACGTATGTATATGTATCATTAATTTATTATTTGAATATTATTTAAAAAATAACAATCCCAAAGTTTATTATTTCGACCCCAATTTTTGTTAAAAAAAAACCTTTGATGACAAAATTAACACAGAGATATCAAATTCAATTTTATGTAGCTCGCTCAGCAATAAGTTTGTGGCATGTTTGTGGTATCCCCTTCGTAACCACACACTCGTATCACGGGACGCATTTGGGCGCTAATTCAATATTTTCGACGTCCATATGTATCAATAAAGTTTTTTATTCGGTTGTAATTTTTATTAATGTTTTTTATTGGTAATGCCATCCTTTACTTAGGTTAAATCTTACGTACAGTCACGCCTCTTGTCCATTCGGATAGGCAGAGACAACATCTGACTCCTATCCTATGCAAGCGTTGGTAGCTTAGTGGTTAAGGAGTCGACCCTACGTTCGAGAGGTCCCGGGTTCGAATCCTGGCCATTACACTACCGAGGTGAACCCACTTCTAACACAAGCAATTAAGCTTAGCTGGAGGGGTTAGGGGGGAATATTAGTAATTTCGGCTATAGCCCAGTGGCGTACGTAACGGACTGCTGAGACGAGGTCTCAAGTTCGATCCTCAGTCGCCCCGAGCACACACCTCTGACTTTTCGTAGTTATGTGTGTATTAAAAATGTTAATCATCGCTCGCTTAGCAATGTGCCCGGTAGATGGCAATAGGCTCGCCCCCTATTACATTGGGACCTAAACAAAACTGGCGAATTGTAGGTGTGCCTCTGCCTACCCCTTCGGGAGTTATGTATATAATATTCTTATAAAAAAAAAACAAACATAGCTAGTGAAATGTGTCTGCCTACCCCAAATAGTACAAGTATAAAAAATACTGAACAGTATTATGAACATGGAACACCCCAAGCACACTGAGTCATGACAAACCAAATAAAAATGTGCTTAGACCAGTTTTTGAGTGTCTCAAATGCGACTTACATTTATTCATCTTGGTTCGTCCCCTTTTTTGTTTGTCTGTCACATTGTTGGCTGAAACAATGGCTTTAGTATCGTATCCGGAATTTATCATTCTAACACCATCGACGGAAACGCCAGGCGATATGCGTTAATAATAAGGAATCATGATGGGTATCATGGCTATTTTACTCTATAAATGTTTGTATAGACCATAACAATGATGTAAGCGGTTGTTCTAAACGTGGAATGCATGGTGATACAGTGACGATTGATATCACAGGTGACATCAGGCTGGTGTAATATCTTCACGAAACCATCTACCCGCATGCAATTCTGGTCCCGTTCCCGTTTGCCATGGGTTTTTTTTATACCACTAAGGTGGCAGACAAGCACACGGCCCACCTGATGGGAAGCGGTTACCGCGGCCTATGGACGTGTGCAACACCAGTGACGTCACACTCGCGCTGCCGATTCTGTAAAGGAAAGGGGAAGGGAAAGGAGTTTGGGAGGAGATGGGAAAGGAGTCTGGAAGGGGACGGGAAAGGAGTTTGGGCTCCGGCACTCTCACTCACCAAACGGAACGCAACAGTACTTGGGTTTGGTGGGTATAGGGTGAGTCGCTTAACGACCTCCGTCCTCCATGAGTGCAGGCCTGGGGGTGGCAGGTGAGGCCGCCTGTCACCCCAGCAGAAGCAGGCCGGGACGACGGGGCGAATAGCGCCCCTCCCCCAAAGCGGGGCAAGACGGGGACACCGTTGTTCCCAAACCCGAGGGGGCCATGTCGAAACCGGAGATGGCCCAGGGTCAGTCTGGGTGCGAGGGATATGCTCTATGGGCAACCTTACACCGAGACGGCGTGCGGTTTTAGTCGATTCAAGTCCGAAATAACCGCCCCCGCTAGCCGGCGGGGGGGAAACCGAAGGAATTTCCGCACGAAAAAAAAAGGGTATAGGATGGGTACCATATAGGTTGTGATGGTGGAATAGGGTTATTCCACTACCACAACCTATATAAGATACACAATTCCACCATACTTAATTTTGTTTTTACATCTCAAAAGGTTTAGGCAGCGTTTTCGTTGAAAGCTCTCAGATGGCTTATTCTTTTCCGATACCTCCAACAAATATCATTATATTTTAGCCAATGTATACAAACACTTGACAAGTCATTATATTAAAATCTTCCTCGAGATCCGCTCTACCCATTGGTGAAAACAGCTTGAAAATCGGTGGTAGTTTTTAAGTTTATCACGAACAGAGACAAACGCGGCGGAGGACTTGGTTTTATAATATATAGCAATGTTTATTTTTTTGAATTTGTGTGTTCCGTTCCGTTTATCCAATTACGAGAAAACTGCTTCAAATTAAATAACTATCACTTACACGAAGATGTTTTTTATTAAAAAACGAATATTTATAACTGAAATTACTAGTATCCCCTAAACCCTCCAGCTTAGCTAAATTACTTGTGTGAGGAGTGGGTTTACGTCGGTGGTATAATGGCTGGGATTCGAACCCGGGACCTCTCGATTATAAGGCTGTCTCATTGACCAGTAATCGCTAAGCTACCGACACTGCTATTATATGAAGATTATAAGCATACGAGTAGTGTGCACCTGGTAGTTGATGCTAGATTACCAAGATTGGTCAGTGAGTTCATAATTAATCCTTTCGTATGCAATACTACTCAATCAATTCAATAGAATTCAGTCAAATCAATTATTAGATTACATAACATAACATAACATAACATAACATAACAGAACATAACATAACATAACATAACATAACATAACATAACATAACATAACATAACATAACATAACATAACATAACATAACATAACATAACATAACATAACATAACATAACATAACATAACATAACATAACATAACATAACATAACATAACATAACATAACATAACATAACATAACATAACATAACATAACATAACATAACATAACATAACATAACATAACATAACATAACATAACATAACATAACATAACATAACATAACATAACATAACATAACATAACATAACATAACATAACATAACATAACATAACATAACATAACATAACATAACATAACATAACATAACATAACATAACATAACATAACATAACATAACATAACATAACATAACATAACATAACATAACATAACATAACATAACATAACATAACATAACATAACATAACATAACATAACATAACATAACATAACATAACATAACATAACATAACATAACATAACATAACATAACATAACATAACATAACTTCACACCTGTATCCCCCTAAGGGGTAGGCAGAAATGTGTATTACACACCCACGATTCGCCAGTTATGTTAAGGTCCCAATGGAATAGGGGTGGAATACCGGGCACATTATTAAGCGAGCGATAATTAACATTTATTAATGCACACATAACTACGAAAAGTCAGAGGTGTGTGCCCGGGGCGACTGGGGATCGAACTCGAGACCTCATCTTAGCAGTCCGTTACGTACGCCACTGGGCTATTGCCGTATCATTAGATTACAAGCAGGGAAAAACTGTATTTTTAGATTTAAAAAGTAAAATCATTTAAATTCAACGTACTTTGTGAACTGGAATTTGATATAGTTGTTCTCTTATCCTCTCGAGCCACTTATTGTCATCGAAATATCTGAAACAAAAGAAAAATGAATTAGGTAAGTAAAATTTAAAATACTTCGTTATGTTTCGTGTCTATTTACATAACTATCGGTCACTTTGTTTTCAATGTTCTGAAGAATTAAACTGGTAAATATCATCATATTTTTAGATTTCAACTTCCTAACCCAACATCCCGCTGATGATAATACAATAGGAGCACTGGCACCAATTGCTGAAGACTATATTAGTGATTAAATAATAACTTTGGTTCGGTGATAAAACATAGTAATAACAAAATAGGTTGAGCTAGTTCTAAATAATGTATATTTTGAAATTATTTCGTTGAAAAAATTTAATAGGAGAGTCATTGCTGGTGTATTTTTAGTTTGATCAACTAATTCTAGGGCAATTATACTATTTTTATATTTTTATTTCATGTATGATGAATGAATTCAAATATTAATTTTATTAAGAATTAATTTGACTCCGAAGAACCGACAACCGCTGGGGTAAACGTGTTCTTGAGTGGAGACCGCGACTCGGTAAACGTAGTGTAGGACGCCCTCCGGCCAGGTGGGATGACGATCTGCGAAAGACTGCGGGCAGATGCTGGATGCGGCAAGCTGAAGACAGGGCGCTATGGCGCTCATTAGGGGAGACCTATGTCCAGCAGTGGACTAGAATAGGGTGATGATGATGATGATGATGAATTTGACTCCAATGAGATTCTGATGATATGAAAAATGTAATATGGAAAATATTTGTGTCAATTGTAATAAATATTCTATTATGTAAGTAGATTTATACTTATCTCATCTCATCTATTCGTGGGATAAAGATTTTTACCAAGTGAAACGAATGAGGGAACTGACCCGTGGGCCAGAAAACCTGCACCTTGAGCAATAGGGACAGTTATTGACTCTACTCCTTTTGAAGTATAGTCATATAAAGTAAGTGCAGACGGCAGACTCAAAAGCCAACATAACGTACCTACGCATACGTTGACTGCTCACAAGGATCTCAATATCAACGATTATGCAGGCAAGTAAAATAAAAATAAGCCTCAAGTCTACACTCGATACAAAATATCTTCTGGCAGATATCCTTTCATCTTCTGATACGACCCGACAAAAGATCATTCAAATAAATATCACACAATATAGAATTTACTAAATCATTAAAAACACTGAAGATAAAACGAGTAAATATTTTTAAACTACTGACGGTAATCTTAACAAAACTGAACATGTTTACTTAAAAAACAATACAGAGGAGGGTGCTGAAGTTTGTGTTTGTGCGGGACACAATTTTACGATTGGGGACGTCCGCCCACAGCCCGGAATCCAGGCGCCACTCACATTAGACAATCCGATATTGGAATCGTATTCAACATTAACTAAACATAAAAATGTTTAGCGTCACATAAATTATTCTCTAAAGGAGCCGATGTTTTTCACAGATCCACGCCACTAATGTTTTATTACTAATGGATATCTATTGACTGCGTAATTTCAAAAAAATATTTATTAGACGAGTTTGTAATTTGATTTTTATCATGGGCACGGTGACCGTAAAACTTTCTGTGGTGACGTTATGAATGGTAAATATATTCTAAATTGTTGTAAACGCAGTCCTTTCATAGTACAAGATGGCCCACACGGTGCACTCAATATCACTAACAATACTTTTACGCGGGGTATGATTTGGAGGACCCTGAATAACACAGGTCTCAAAGGACCAACACAATAACCCGTGTATAATAATAGTTGTAGATTTGAAAGTGATTTGAATATGAATGGGCACCCTCCCGCGCAGACTCGTAATAACAAATATGAAGTGTTGCTTTTATACTTACCCTTCATGATTTTGACTCTTATAAAGAATTGATTTAGTACTGTTACAGTTTATAATAATTATAGGTATAGTGGTAATTGTATTTTTTATATTTTGTTTTGATCTGCACGACCGGTATTTTGGTTATGTGGTTATATATTATTATGTGTTTCATATAACTATTTATTTGAACCAGGTGATTGAAATGCAACAGAACAAGAGATTTGAACAAAATATGCTCGATTGTAAGAATTGGCAAGGATTAAATTACCGTAGACGGTTAACTTGTGTACAGAGGTTATTTAACTTAGATCCGTTTCTTTTACTGCTCTAATATGTTTAAAATTAATGATTAATGATTAAGTATATTGATTTTATGGGATTGGGTGAAATTTGGATGTCTCTGATTTGAAATATAATATTAAAAGATTTGACAACGGTAGATTTAAATACACCAACGATATTATATTAAAATTTATCTCTAAATTAATAGTTATCTCTCGACATCACTCTCATGACAACAACTATATACCTACCGTATATTCCTTCTCTATACTCACTCATATCATTTCGTATAAATCTTGTTTGCTTTGCGAGGGCGTTACCACCCCTGGACACTGGGCAGATATTGATCGTGGAATGAATTTTTGCAACACGTTCATGTCACATGTGGTCGTTTTCCATATGCAAATTACAGTTTCCCCTTGGTTTTAAGTGTGCTTTTTTATGTCTCCAACATGTATTTGCTGGAACTTGTTCATGGTCAGCACAGCGGACGAAGTTAAAATATTGTGTACGAATGAATTTCCATATGTTACCGTTCATATGCATGTGCTAATTTAGAAAACCCTTTGCTGGTATCGCGCTAAAGCTTTTTATGTAATTGCGCTTAAAAATAACTAGATTTTTTCTCTGAGGCTTATTTTGTTTCTTTTATAACATTTGCTATAGAAATAATAACATACTGAATAGTTAATAGGGCATAGAATGCCTTTTTTCCGTGCGAAAATCCCCTCGAACCCGCCACCCGCCGCCCGTCAGTGGGGGAGGTTATGTCGGACTCGAACCGACTAAAACCGCACGCCATTTCGTGTCTCCTTGATGCACAATCTGTATATATATATTCAGATTCTTAAAAGACCACATCATCACTTCACATCACGACCAGGTGAGTGAGAGGTAAAAGGTGAACCTATCATTAAAAAAAAAATTGCTTAAACACGTGTATACATATATAGACAAGCAAGGTATTACGTTTATAGTGTCCAATCGTGATTAACCGATTTATATAGCGGCGCACAAATATTTGAAAAGTAAATTTATTAATCATTAATCACATACAAAACATAACTAGAACACACACACTCACAAACATAAATGAGAACTGTGAAATGTGAACATACTCAATGTGAAACTAACGTTATTGAACGCAATGAAATAACCGAAATGTAATAATTAATTTCGGTATTATTAAATGAATCGAAACAGCGTTAGAACACGCCAGACTTTAGCTGTCACACGTCATATCAAATCGAGTGTCATGGACCGAGACACAGTAATTTAGCGTGTTGCAACCGACATCAATTTTAGGTTTTCGATTTGAAATACTGTGGCAAAATGATTTTGATTCCACACTTTTATTGTAAACTAGCTGTTTCCCGGCAAACTTCGTCACGCCTTTTCAGCCCATTTATTTCGTGAATGTCTCATATTTGTATAGTATCCCGAGAGTGGCCATCTCTTAGCCGTAGATGGACCAGGGTCAGCCAAGGTGCGTGGGAATTGCCTAATTTGGCCACCTTACACCCGAAACGGCGTGCGGTTTTGCTGGGTTTCAGTGTGACATAACTACCCCCAGTCACTGGCAGTTGGGCAACGACCAAAAAATGTCACAAAATGGCACTGTATATGTGGAGACATATCAAAAAAATCAATGATCATGGAAATCGGTCCACCCGTTCTCAAGTTATAAACAGTCCCACTAACACGACTTTGTTTTACGTATAAAGATTTAGATTTCAGATTGCTGTTACCCATCTTCGCTGGATATCCTATATGTGTCTACATGACACTGTAGATAGGTTTATACTAGTCTGAAATTCTTGTATTCACTCGAATAAAATACTAAATAATATTTTTAACGCTTAGAATACATATATAAATACTTTACTTTTAGGTAGATTTCGATGAAATCGATCTACCTATTGGTTTCTTGACTACTGTCGAATTTTAAAAAAAATTCTTCATAGGAGGTCTAGTTATGACCCCCTGAGTCCGAAATGACCACTGCACTGGTCAAAATGTTTATATATATATATATATATATATATATATATATATATATATATATATATATATATATGTATGTATGGTTCCACTTCCCAAAATTTGCGGCACTCTCACGGTCGCATTTTTGCCCCGATCGCTTTCAAACTGCGGTCAAAAATTGCTTGGGTGTAAACTTAGTTTAAGTTCGTGAACGGATGGAATCCGGCCTAAGGGGACGGTAGGGCCTCACTTTTTGTGAAATCAGTTTTTCCTAAAAATTTCACGTTCCATGAAAGATATTCAAACCGTTCTAATTTTATCCCATAGTATACATGAATACCAACAACTTTTAATTATAAACCTATAAGATTAAAACTTTAACTAAAAGTGGAGGGGGGAAAAACCAAAATTTTCGGGAAAAAAATCATAACTTCTATCCGGTGACCATTCTTGCAGTCGGAAACATTTTTAATCGATAGGCCATTTTAAGTCTAAAATAAATGGATATAAATTTTTTCGCTAAAAGTTACAGTTTTCGAGAAAAAAAATTAAACATGTTAATAAAATAATATTAATTGCTTCACGAAATCTACCTGTGCGTTCCCCCGCGGGAACGAATTTTTTACTATTGCTATCGAAATAAAATACATTTGCAATCATTGTCCATGAACTGGACAAACGCTCAATAAACTAACAGTGCATCTGACGGGAGTCAACCACTGCACGGTTTTACTTCACATGAATGATACCGAAACGAATGCGTTCACCAAAATGCTTTTTATAAACTCCGACATTTTTTGTTTAAACACGGCTATGAACTGGGATTTGGAAGAATGAAGGTCTCGTATTGTGATAACATTCAGAAATATATTATCACCATGATCTTATTTTAATGTTGACATCTAAAGTAATACAGATTTTTTTTGTGTTACCTTTGACATACATAGCTTAAAAGCCCATTCATAAAATGTTCAATGTAACTGACTTTGAGTATATACAAATCTCTAGACCAAGTAATGGCCGCAACGTCACGGCTGAATAAGTTGCCTCAATTCAATTCAATTTTTTTGGTGGGGCGAATTGCGCCGATATCTTCGACAAATTCTGCCAACCACGGATGTGCGATGGAGTTGTGTCTATTAAAGAAGAGGGTGTAGACTTTTGAATTTTGACAATTAGCAATTTTGACATTAGATTGATTGTGAGCAAATTACAATACCTAGTTGATGTAGTTTTACACTGACAAACACTTTGCCAAACAATTTGCCTCAATATGCAGTGGCAAAGCTTGACAGCTACTCCAGTTCTACTTTTCTCATTACGCTGTCATGGCATACATGAACAATATTAGTGGCCGGTGTGTGCTATGAAATAAGTTAGCATTTTTTTAAGGAAACATGTTAATAATACGAAGATCTCATTTCATCGATAAGTTTCTGTATTTGGCCATTATTTTAAGGGAAATCATGATGATTTAATCATTTGGCTGAAGTTGGATTGGTCAGTTATGTCAATTTATATTTGTTACGTCATATTTAAACAGTTTCAATAACCAACTCGGTTGATGTATCACGCACATTATCGCGTAGCTGGTGATATGCAACGTGACACATGACTCGTGGTTGATTGCAGACGTGACGGTGACGTTACGACCCTCCTAACTAGGTGCGGGCTACGTGTAACTTTTATTTAGATGTTAATCTTATTTTAGGGTGTTGCAAAATATATTATGAGTTCAGGCCCTGAAAATGTGAGTAGTTTGAAAAAAGCATGGCGTACGCTAGAACAAAGGAGGAGGAACATTTATTACGCTACTTCAGTTTTGAGCCTCTACGACAAAAATAACTAAGGATAAAACTATCAAAGCATTATGATAGAAAAGCATGATAAACCAAACCTCTTGAACCTCAGTCCTGACATTGCACCTTTAACATACCATCAGGCAAGGTGATGTCATAGTGACATTCTCTTGCTCAAAGAAACTCTCATTCGCTTTTCAAATTAACATGAAAGATCCCTAAAACAGTTAAGCATAAAGCTGAAAATGCCTTGTATTGAAAAGAACTTTGGATAGTAAATTTATTACTTATTTAAGGTTTGCTTCAAGTTTTGGTCTGCACCAAGTAGAAGTCACATACAAGGTAATGTATGTATCAAGTAAATAAGGCAATGTGTAAGTGCAAAATTTAGTTCGAGTTAACCAGAAGAACATTTACTGTTCAAATTGGAAATGTTTTGGAAAAATATGAGGTATAAAGCTTCCGAAACCGGGAAATCTGTATGAAACATACAAGATGCTCGGGAAGAATTCAAGGACAGGAGAGAATCAATCAATTCCTTTTAACACTAATTACGGCTAAATAATGAGACGAAGTAATAAGGTATACATAGATTTTATTCAAAGGTCTAGAACGTTGATATAGCTTTATATACAAGTATTGAATGTATATATTTTAATATATGTTTATTTTAAATTTAGGGAAGTTTTCAAGCCAAACGCCTGGAGTTGCTGCAAGTGTCAACAAAGTACATTCAAAAGAGCTGTTGACGCGGTGCGAGTACTGCCTGAGTAGCCGTCCGTGTGTTCTTGTCCGAGTGAACTCTTGGAATGTCGCCTAGAGCAGCGATTAAGAGTGTTTCAACACTTTCAAACTCTTTCGCACGAATATAATTTTGTAGAGTACCTTTGGGTACCATCGAAATGTCAATGTTCTCAGCATTACTAGTTATTAAGAGTTTATTTCAAAATTGCAGTCACTAAGTAGTCATTTCTTAAAAATACCCTCACCAATGTAAAAATTTATGTCAATAATTGATGCTCAACAAAGGACAGTCAGAAGCACCCGAAACCGATGAACCGTATAATGATACAAGAAGCTCGTGAATTGGATAAGAACAAAAATAAAATAACGGCCTATAGTTTCTGCCTGCTCCGGATAAAGAAAAGCCTAAGTAATAATTATTATGGGTTAGTTGTAAAGCAAAATCGGTGTCAATATAATGAATTTAATAACAATATTTAGCAAGATTTATCATGCGGATATTGCATGATTGACGTGTTCCCTTATAATATACACCTAGGATATAACTTCGACGTTTTGCGGTCACAGTTTATCGAAACAATATGAATTATAGCTTGATGTTTTGTTGTTCTTGATACTTTTTATCTTTTTTTTCTAGTCAGAAACCGTCTTTATCAGTCTGTGACTTATCAGTCTGTGACACATTTACTAATGGATATTATTACTATTAAGATTGAACTTCTCATCCTACCATTTACTCTCTGTGCTTCATGGAATACAAAGGTGAGAATATCAATAAAACATGTAACCTCTCGCTGTTGGCTATATATTTATTTGAATCTAGAAGTAAGTTATGCATGTAATGTAATGAGAAAGTAAGATAGAGTTGCGGAGTTGCAGAGTTCTGCATGATATAGACGACGCAAAGACATTTTCTACATATTTTAATACACAAACTTGTGCATTCAAAGAGAGAGTCATACCTGTTATATTCAGCATTGCAGTAGATGAGCCATATACCGCAATGACAGCTAAGTATAACAATAATATAAGCCTAGACAGGAACCAATTTGAATTACAAAAATATGTTTGGTCTATATTTGGTCTACATTGAAATCTTTACCTAAATCTTTTACCTTAGTAAGTTGTTGCCGTGATAGAATTAATAAGTCTTGGACAAAGTGGACCCAGACTTTTCATCGAACGAAAATTGGTTGACATGACAATTCATCGACATAAAATTGGTCGAAAACGACAATTGGTCGACATGACAATTCATCGATTTACAATTGGTCGAAAACCCCATTGAGCGACAGGGATTATTAGTCGACATACAATTGGTAGAAAAGTCAATTGAACGACAATGATCACTAGGCGACAACTCGTGGACATCGCGCATCCCGACACGGTTAGATATAGGTTATTGCGGAGATCTGCGAGACCTCCGCAATAAACCTTCATGTAGGTCACTTGTGATAATGCATGTAGAAATAGGAGCCCCGTGAAGCGGGGCTCCGTCGAAAACATTAACCAATAACTAAGATATAAAAGAAAACTATCTACAGGTAACTAATATACTTACCTAACCAAAACGACATCAACGAGTTTAATAATTCGAACAATTTTTTTGTCTACCAATTGACTTGTCGGTTATTTGTCATGTTCGACCTAATCTCATGTCACCCAAAAATGTGTCTACTAATTATCCCTGTCGCTCAATGAGGTTTTCGACCAATTGTTAGTCGAAGAATTGTCATGTCGACCAATTGTCGTTCGATGAAATGTCCTGAACCCGTACAAAGACATGTTATAATGATTCACGCTTCAATGTTACATTCGCATTCAATATGTACACTTCAGCTTTATTTAACATTTTTAGCTCTTAATAAGGTTACCTGGATGATTGTTTATAGCCTGGTTAATTACAACGATAAAATCGAACATGAAATTATCGAGTAATCAATTCCACTCGTGGGCTTATGTTATTGGCCTGATAAGGCCAATGTTGAATAAAAAAGTTCAAACATGCCAATATTGGCACCCGTTCTTGGAAATTTATTATAAATTTGGCTGCCGATGATAACGTATCAGGAGCGTGACGGGTTACAACGAATACTAGTGCTAATATTAGAAGTTTTTTTTGCATATTTATCGTAATATGTGCATTAGGTACACTTTAGTTTTTAGCCCTGATATGTATACACATTTCCAGACACATTACAAGCGTATGTCAAGAATACAAACATGGTATAATTAATTGAATTTGATCGTGTGAATTGAGTAATTCTAGAACATGTGTCACCGGTTCGATATTTATATGTCGTTGGTTAATTTATACAACTTGGACAATTCCAAAAATCCTAACACGATACAAAATTACAGATAATTGGAATTCAAAGCTATTTGTAGGATTGTTGCAGTAAAAGACAGAGAAATAAAGCCGTCATAATGTGGTGGTCATTCGCGACTTACCTAAGTTGGATCTTTGCAATGATCCTAAAAGTAGCTGCGATGATTGCGAAAATCAGCTTTTTCAATTCAAACCCGTTTTATCTGATTATCTTACGATATTATAACATTGATATAAAGTAGTTATTTATCTGTTTTTTTTTGTGACTGTTGCCTTGTCACGAGTATAGTAAGTAATACAGAACAACACAGATTGTCTTTAAAAAAAAGACTGCAAGTAGAGCACGGAATCCATATTCAAGATGGTAGATATGACTTTTATGTTAATTTCAATACACTATCTGTATATAGAGATCGTATAACACACAAATCTCTTACTGCATCTCTCTCATATGACAGGCAGTCTTTGCTTTACTAGTGAGTACATTCGCCTTCGGTATTAGCTTAACATATTCCAAGTTACTGACCCACCTACCTCTTAAAGTTACATAATATTATAAATTAAAATTGAAAAATATTAAATTTGTCGTCCATAAATTACAAAAATAATTTTACATCAAATACATTTATTGATTTATTAATGTTGAGATCATTTGTGATTTTGTTAGTGTTAAGCAACTTCCGAGGGTGACTGTACATTTCCAAAATGAAATATAAATAATTTATTTGTATCTATTTTTTTCTTACCACTACATTTTTTTATTTATTTGTTGTTCCGTTTTTGAATGTGAATTTATTTGTATATTATCTTGTATAGAAATGTATAGTCGGTTAAAGAAATGAAAACATCACGTCTGACACGTGCCATGATTACGAGCACGTGTAATCATATCTTAACGAACACCCCTTAAACACACCGTGATAATGTAAACCCTTTGTATATTGTGAGAGTTTTTTGACAAGTTTTTTGGCGTTCAGCTGTGGTCAGATTGATTGAATTTTTTTTTTATAATACTCACGCTTATCTCACGTCGAATGGTAGGACAGTGGTGTGACTATAAGCAAACACTTTAACCGCTATGTATTTTAGTATTGTGTAGATAATAGGAAGGGAGGAAGGAATAGCGGCGATAGCCCAGTGGCGTACGTAATGGTCTGCTGAGGCGAGGTCTCGAGTTCGATCCCCAGTCGCCCCGGGCACACACCTCTGACTTTTCGTAGTTATGTGTGCATTAATAAATTTTAATTATCGCTCGCTTAATAATGTGCCCGGTAGGCAATTGGCTCGCCCCCTATAACATTGGGACCTTAACATAACTGTCGAATCGTGGGTGTGTAATACACCTCTGCCTACCCCACCTGGGATACAGGCGTGAAGTTATGTTATATAATAAGAAGCGAGCCTATTACCGTCCACAAGTTAGCGTCAGCAAGCACTTTTTTTACAGAAGTTGAAAAAAATTTTTTTTCTCACACAAAATTTAAAAAAAACCAGTTGTACTAAAGCGTCTAGGACCCAGAGGTCTGCTAAAACGAATGCTGGCACCAGAGCCTCCACCATTAATCAGCAGGTTTTTTTTGTTTTGTTCTGTGGGACAAAATCTTTGGTCCCACAGATTTTGGTGGCGCTCTTTTTTTTGAATATTGGTCACGTGAATATGACTTTTTAATTTATTTACTTATTTTTTTAAATATTGGTTACGCCCTTTTTTTGAATATTGGTCACGTGAATATGAATTATTTAATTTCTTTAGTTTTATTGCATTATTTTAATCAACTATATTGACATATCTAATTTGTAATTTTATTTGTATTGTAATATTTAATGTTAAATGTAAAATGTAAATGTAGGTAATATGATTATGATCTTGAATTAGTCGAAATAAATGATATTATTATGTTAAATGTTAAATGGGCTGGCTCATTCTCTCGTATGTACAGGTTGGAATGCGGGGTGAGGCAGGGGGTATATCCTCTCCACGCCTTTTCAATCTGTACATTAATCAGTTGATCGTTGAGCTTAGCAGCGCCAACATTGGTTGTCACATAGACGGGATATGCGTCAACAATATCAGCTACGCAGATGATATGGTGCTGCTAAGCCCTTCGATCAGCGCACTAAGGCGGTTGTTGCAGGTCTGTGAGGGTTATGCGGTGGCCCATGGACTCAGGTATAGTGCTAAAAAGAGTGAGTTACTAGTCTTTAAGGCGGGCACCAAATGTTACTCGAACGTGCCACCCGTCTCGCTGTGCCATACTCCTCTAACAAGAGTCACTAAGGTCAAGTACTTGGGTCACTGGGTCACTGATGATCTGAGCGACAATCTCGATATCGAGAGAGAGCGCAGAGCGTTGGCAGTCCGATGTAATATGCTGGCCCGCAGATTTGCAAGGTGTTCAAAGCAGTCTAAAGTGACACTGTTTCGAGCATACTGTCAGTCATTTTACACCTGCAGTCTGTGGGTTAGTTATACACAAAAGGCTTTCTGCGCTTTGCGCGTTCAGTATAATAATGCGTTCAGGGTATTGTTGGGGCTACCACGCTACTGCAGTGCATCTGGGTTGTTCGCGGAGGCGAGGGTTGATGGTTTTAATGCCATCATCCGAAAGCGATGCGCGTCTGTTCTCCGTAGGACGCGAGAGAGCTCCCACAGTATCCTGAGCGCATTATCAGATAAGTGGGACAGTCCGATGCTGGGGCACTGGGTACGAGTGCATACTGTGACGTAGACAGTGTCCTGGTGTCGCGACAATACCTACTTTGTGTTCTGTGATGTGTATTTACTAACAATAGGATAAGATTGTTTTTGTTACTAACACTATATGGACTCCCTTGGTCCGAAATAAAGATTTTATTATTATTTCCTTTATTTAAGTTTAAATACATATCAATTATATTTTTAAATACATTCTATATATATAAAAAAAAAACAAATATATTTAAAAATATAAAAAATAGTGGCCCACCGGCATCGGGAACAGGGACCAAGCTACCGGTGGTTAGGGCTAGATTCCTCTCTCTGGAGGAATCTCCTCACAATACGTGCCGTGTCGAGGAGCACTGCCTTCTGCATCAAGCCCTTGACCCAACTGCCTAACGCGAGCCTCTGGAGATGTTGTTCGAGGCTCTTGGCAATCAGTCCGTGCACCGATACAACTATCGGAACAATAATCGCCGAATCCACACTCCACATGTCGACAACCTCGTGAGCCAAATCCAAATATTTTATTTGTTTTTCTTTTTCGGCTTTCACAAGATTCTCGTCATGTGGAATGGTGATATCGATAATTATTGCGCGGCGCTCTGATCGATCTATCAACACTATATCAGGTTTATTAGCTACAATAGTCCTGTCAGTGATGATAGATCGATCCCAGTACAACGTGATACGCCCATTTTCGAGAACTGCGTCGGGCACATACCTATAGTACGGTACCTCTGATTCCACAAGGTTGTACTTTAGAGCAAGTTGTTGATGAACAATCCTGGCTACTTGGTTATGTCTATGCAAATACTCGCCGTTGGCAAGACGAGAACAACCAGAGATTATATGTCTAAGGGATTCTCCGGTACGGTGGCACGCCCGACATATGTCAACCGTACCATCCCTTAGAATATACTTCCTATAGTTATTCGTCATCACAACTTCGTCCATAATTGCAAACACAAAACCTTCGGTTTCCCCAAATAGGTCACCGAAGCGTAGCCAAGACACAGATGCTGGTAAGTCTATATCAGACCTATGAAGAGCCCGATAGAAACGTCCATGCAACTCCTTGCTCTTCCATACATCCATGCGGTCATTAATACTTAATACCACAGGTTTGCGCCAGTTCTCTTTAGCCAAAGCTAGCGGGGTAAATCCGTTATCCACCCTTACTACATCACGATGCATATCAGCTTCATTGTGTAGGAAGTATTCCCTGAGGTTCACACCTCACGGTTATGGAGGGACTTGGCATTTAAAAAGCCACGTCCCCCGCATTTCCGTGGTATGTACAACCTCATCACAGATGAACGCGGATGATGCATTCGGTATGCAGTAAGAAGCGTACGGACTCTCCTATCCAGGGTGTCTAATTCCGTCTGAGTCCACCTGAGTATGCCGAAGGAGTACATTAAAACCGGCATGACCCAACCGTTATAGGCACGCACCTTATTACCGCCTGACAAAAGACTTTTGAGGACTTTTTTCAAGCGGCCAAAAAAACGTTCCCGTAACGATTGCTTCATGCTAGCTTCTGTAATGCCTAACGCCTGCGACATACCCAGGTATTTATAGGTGTCGATTGCAGAGAGAGACCTGAGTTTTGTGGAATCTGAGAGCTCAACCCCATCAGATTCCACAATCTCCCCTCTTTTTACATGCATGACCGCACATTTGTCCACACCAAATTCCATCCTGATAGATTTACTGAAGGTTTCGGTCATCTTTAGTAACGCTATCAGTTGGGAATTGTTGGGTGCAAATAATTTAAGATCATCCATGTAAAGGAGGTGGGATATAACCTGACCATCTCTCCGCAATCGACAGCCTAACCCTGAACTCTCCAGCATATAACTAAGAGGGTTCAGTGCCAGGCAAAACCATAATGGACTAAGACTATCACCCTGGAATATGCCCCGCTCTATCCTTATCAGCCCGCCATTCTCGCAGGTCCGTCGACACCCTGGATAGCAAAGGACCGTACTCCATTGCCCCATACATGACTTCAGGAAGGTACATAGAGTTGTATCAATTTTATACAACTCAAGCACCCTCAAGAGCCACGTATGCGGCACGGAGTCATAGGCCTTTTTATAGTCTATCCAACATGTCGCCAGGTCCTTACGATTACGGCGTGCCTGTTGGCTAATGGCCATATCAATTATAAGGAGCTCTTTAGTGCCACGAGCCCCACTTCTACATCCATTCTGAGAGATAGACATGATAGAATTGTCGGTTAAGTGTGAAGATATTTTTACTCTCAGGATGGATGTAAGAAGCTTATAGACCGTAGGAAGACATGTGATCGGTCTATAATTTTTAGGGTCCGTAGCACTACGGACTTGTAAAGAAGGTGGGTTACACCAGTGGTCATGAAATTGGGAATCAATCCTGATTCAATACATGATTGGAATTGAGATGCCAAACGACCGTGTGAGCTTTTCAGCCATTTTAACCAAAAATTTTGCAGTCCGTCTGGTCCCGCTGACTTCCAGTTAGGCAACAGACGGACTGCATCGGTTACATCCTCTTGCAGTATAGTAACTGGATCCATGATCTTAATAGGCTCACACGATCGCTCAACATCCTGCATCCAATCACCCTCCGTATGACTGACGGGCATCGACCAGATATTACGCCAGAATGTATTAGTAATGTCATCATCTGGTCGACACACGTCAGCCCCAGTCGAATCAGGGCGCTCCCAATCTTTGTAGACCCACCTTTGGTCCCTTTGGAACGTGCGATTCTGAGAATATCGCTCCACTCTTTTTTTATACCGCCGAATCCGGTTTGCCCACGCATAAACTTTTTGTTTCAGGTAGTCGATACGCTCTGTGACTCGTGCCAAAAATTCTTGAGGCCTAATATCAGACCCCGAGAACGCTCGACTCACAAAGCGCATCACTCTTGGGCGGGTATTGCCCGACCTGAAACAAATGAGCTTTCCAATGAGTGCCCTAGTCTCGGTGATACGTTGCTCAATTCTAAATTGCCAAGCCGGCACAGCAGATTTCGGTCGAGTAGCTAAGTCGCACTTTGGAAATTGAACATTAGCTACTCGACATACTGCGACGGCCGCGCAATAAAGAATTGAATGTGTATCACCGAGATCTTCGCTATTATCAAAATAATCTGATAATAACGAATCCAGGGCACACACTAGCGCTACATTTTTTTTATGCGTTGGCAAACGTGGTAGGCGAGGTCTATTAACAAAAGGCATGGAACGATATTCCCGCATAGCACATTCCAAAGCACTCCTTAATTGCTCGTCGTACTTGGTACTTACGTCTATAGCCCTGGTATCAATAACTTCTTCGCTACAGATGTGTTGTGAGATGGTCTCCGTGGCTGGTTGTCTCACTGTTTGCGGAGAGGGTGTGGTACCCGGGCTACTTCGTATGTTAGAGCGTAGCCTCTCAAGTACAGAGTCATCCAACAAATGACAACGTTGGATGGCCCGCACTTGATCCGATAGCCGTTGTGCGGATACGTTGACAGTTGGTTCAAGTACCTGAAACAAAGGCAACATACGAACACGGTACGCACTAAGGTTGACTCCTCCCTCTGTAGCCACAAAATATGCCCGCATGACGTTTTCGTTCATAGAAGTAGTCCATCGCATGCGGTGCACATCACCACCGGTAGCGGGGGCCCTATTCGAAGCCGGTGGGCGTCGGGGCTCCAAGCCAGTCGGTGGCCGGCCTCTCCCCTGCCGACGCACAGGTGTTGGCGACGTCGGCGGGGAGAAAAACTCGTCGCTGGAACTTGAGCTCGACGTCGCTGTCACACCCAGAGAACTGGCTGGTGGCTGCGGGACGGAGCTGAGCGACGAGTCCGGGGTTGTTGGGCGTGCTGCTGCTCGTGCCTTGGCTCTTGTTATCATAATCGATACTTATTTTTGTGCATTTTCAGTATTTGTTTTTGACAGACAGAAACTGTCATGTCAATAATTGTTGTGATTTCCGCACGAAAAAAAAAAAAAAAAAAAAAAAAAGGAATAATATTCTTGCTTACATATTTGTTGTATGGATCAATTTTATAATACTTTTTTCCCTTGATGGTTTATTGCACTATTGTAGTTGATTATATATTTAACAGATTTTATCTAAATTTAATTTGATTTAAAGCACAAAAATAGATGACTGGTTGATACTAGTGTTGCCAGGGTTATTATTATTATTATTATTTCCTTTATTACATTTAAAATTCATATAAATTATATATTTTTTATAATTTTTTTTTTTTCTACCTATATAAAAAAAAACTAATATATAGCTACGGGTTCTCGTTGAGTGGTTCAATGTGGCCGGCACTTTATATTTAAATTATTATTATTATTATTTACCTCACCTGATGATTAACCAAGGGTAAAGTTTCAGGAATGAGGGTCACCATTATAGACACGGATGGTGGCCCTCTGCTTGACGGCCTCATCAGATGCTTTGTGACACCCCGCTTAAAGGGACCGGGACTGTAGGGATATATAACCAAATAAGGTTTTTTTTTTTCTTTTTTATATTTAAGACACGTCAATTTGACTTCACCTCAACTGATGGTAAGCTGAAGGTAAAGTCTCAGGAAAGAGGGTCACCATTACATACACGTACCATGTTAACAGTGGTGGCACTCAGCTTGACGGCCTCAACAGAAGAGGATTGTCGTCGCAGCACCGCGTGACAGCCATCGGTCCCACTAGTGCTGCGACCACAATTCCCCTGCCCGGCTATGCACTTGCTGACCCCTGAACACAATCAAACCGAAATTGGATTACTATGGAGGGTTTTTCGCAATCGTGCACGGTGGTACCCACCCGGCCGAATTTTGTGACAAATTTGTGTCATCAAATTTCTACCACCAGTAAAAGATAAATAAATATTGTCTGTAAAGAAGTGCGTTATCGTTCACAGTGAGGTTAGCCTAATATCACAATTTGCTAATAGCAAACATTCGCTATCACATATTCCTAAATTAATTTTGTCAAAATGAATTCGCTGTTTGCATATCGTTGACTAACCTGTTTGATTAGTTAGTGTCAACGAGTGCCGACATGATCTGGTCGTATAGTATTTGTAAACAAATAGTATAAATATATTCTACGACATTTTAGCACTTTCTAGATCCAAGGTAAGCATAGTTTAACTAGCTTGTGTTATGGGTTCCAGAATGCGGATAAACATACTTATATACTTTTTTTTTTGTAAATACATAAATATTATACATAGAAACACCCAGGCCAATTCAAATAGACATATTCATGCATACAAATATTTGCAATGAGCGGGAATCGAACCCGCGCCCCCTGACGTAGCAGTCGAATGCACTACCGCTACGCTACAGAGGCCGTCGTAGTATACCTATGTACTGTATGACTTTTAATTTTTAATTGAAATCATGCCCCTTTCCCGTTGGAGTCGGGAGAGACCACATGCATGTTTCTATACCTTTCGTTTCTTCTGTTATAATTGTTCCGAAGTTGACCTGATCTTTTCGCAATATATAAGGGTAGTCAGAGGTGCTTTCACAACCATATTTCACTATAAAAATTGTCATCCCACGAAATATAGAGTGCAAGCCTATGTCCGAGCTGTTATGCTACGGACCCGTGATACCACCGAATGACAGCACCAGTGGTGTCAAGGGTATTTTACAATAGGGTGAAATGTCGATTTAAAATAGAAAAAATCAGATCAATTGCGAGTCACATCTACAGTTTTCGGATATTAATTCATTTTTTGAATTTCGAATTTCGAAAAACATAAAAGCCAAGTTGTGTCGTAAACCATAACACTGCACCTCACTATTGGCAAAAAAGAACAGAAATTTACTCCTTTAAACTTAGTATTTATTTTTACGAAACTTCATGAGCGGCCAAACGTCAAGACGGTCACATAGCGTGCCGCTAGTTTAAATAATATTGACAATAAAACAATACGTGCGGAGTCCCATAGGGTCCTTAAAATATTCAGTATCAATTATTTTTCAATATTGGTAGGTATATCACAAAAGTAGAAAATTGGGATGTTATCTCTAGCCTACCTCGGAGGGAAAAATGAGTAAATATGTGTATTTTTTTACACACATACATACATAACATCACGCCTGTATCCTCGAAGGGGTAGGCAGAGATGTGTATTACACACCCACGATTCGCCAGTTATGTTAAGGTCCCAATGTAATAGGGGGCGAGCCTATTGCCATCTATCGGGCACATTATTAAGTAATTAACATATATTAATGTACACATAACTACGAAAAGTCAGAGGTGTGTGTCCGGGGCGACTGGGGATCGAACTCGAAACCTCGTCTTAGCAGTCCGTTACGTACGCCACTGGGCTATCGCAGCTTCATTTTTTTAAAGAAATAATAGAGAAGGAACCCACCACACATTTAGGTGTGCCTACCCCTTTGGGGATATGAGAATATAGGTATAGGTACATGAAATGGAAACATAAATTATAATTACTCTAAGAATTTCACTGTCATAAACACTTATAAATGTCTTCTAACAGCTCAGGGCAGCTTTAAATAAAGATATTGCACAAGTTTGCCGTTCAAATCTACAATATTAATTAAAGTTAACCGCAGCAGATCGTTAGAGTCACGATATTGAAGTAACTGTTCTGTAAAAGGAAACCAATAGTTTTCGCAGAGTTTGTTATGAAGATTTAATGAACTCATTATGAAGTTACAGTGTGTTCCAATTAAGGTAAAGGTATCACACGTACTAGCAACAGTATATTTTTGTGTACTTTATTATACACCAAGATAATAAATGGAGTACTTGGTGATGTATTTGGGTCCTATTAAAATTTTCAAGTCGTGCGAATCGTGGGTGTGTAAACACTTGACCGTGGGCCGCCGCCGCCTCCTTCTGCGAGCAAGTAATGCTCGAGAAGGAGACGGCGGAGCGAGCTCGGGAGAGATTTAGAACTCTCCCGGCCCGCCGAGCCCGCAACATGCTCGGCGCGCGGCGCAGGCGACTCAGGCGCCGGAGGTCGCTCAAAGACCTCCGTCCTCCATGAGCGCAGGCCTGGGGGTGACAGATGAGGCCGTCTGTCTCCCCAGCAGAAGCAGGCCGGGGCGGCGGCGCGACGCGCGCCCCCCCTCTCCGGGGCAAGGTGGGGACACCGTGGTTCCCACACCCGAGGGGGCCATCTCGAAGCCGTAGATGGCCCAGGGTCAGCCGGGGTGCGAGGGAATTGCCTTATTAGGTCACCTTACACACCGGCATCTGAAGACCCGAGACGGCGTGCGGTTTTAGTCGGTTCAAGCCCGACATAATCACCCCCGCTGGCCGGCGGGGGGGTATCCGAAGGGATTTCCGCACGAAAAAAAAAAAAAAAAAAGGGTGTGTAAACACTTCTGCCTACCCCTTCGGGGATACAGGCGTGAAGTTAGGTTATGTTATGTTATGAAAATTTGCCGGACTCAAGCCCACCTTACGACCGCTGTAGCATAGTGGTAGTGCGTTCGACTGCTCCGGAGTCTCTCCGATTCCCGCTCAGTGCAAATATGTATATTTGCATTGGTCTGGGTGTTTGTATGTATAATATGTATTCAGTTACAAAAAAAAAGTATTTTTACGTAAGAAAGTTTATCCGCATTCTAGGATCCATATGACAAGCTCTACTTAGTTTGGGTCTAGATGGCGTTGACTGCATCTGTTGATAGACGGACGAGGATCTGGCATAGGCTTTCCTCTTGGTATTTGAAAGACAGCTGGTCGCTCTCATAAAAGCCATATGAGTCCAACAAAAATAAAGAGAAGGAGTATGTGGACTTCCAGCACCTAGTGGAGGGCTTCGGATGCAATCGGGAACAGCGTTATGATGAAGATAATGGAAAGAATAAATTGGCGTCTGTAGACCCGAGACGGCGTGCGGTTTTAATCGGTTCAAGTCCGATATAACCACCCCCGCTGACTGGATGGATGATCCAAAGGGATTTCCGCACGAAAAAAATAAAAATGAAAAAAAAGGTATTAAGAATGATAAATATAAATATTAATTAACGCAACAATGCATGCAGGCTTCATGACGCCTGTACCGCATGTCATACGCCCAGGCCTACATCGAGTTTCGTATGTAAGCTGCAAGCAGACAGACATCAAGCGTACAATGATGAAAACGCGCCTATGAAGCTACGCCTCAGTGGACCTGCATGACTCCTGCCGTACCGCTTGTTTATACACCGAGACGTACATGGAGAGTTACAAGCAAGCGTACACTAAGTCTACAATGACGAATACATGTCTATAAAGCTACACTACCGTTCACAGTAGGCCTAAGGGTAAATTTCACCGTTACATTCTTTTATATAGGCAATGATAATTATACCAATGACTATCCGATGCTTTTCGAAGTTATGTGTGTATTTATCGCAGGTTCATAAGTGCCCGGTTAATGGCAATAGGCTCGCCACCTATTACATTGGGACCTAAACATAAACTGGCGAAATGTGGGTGCTAGCACCTCTGCCTACCCCTTCGGGGATATAGGCGGGAGTTTATGTTATGTTATGTTTTCATTATCTGGATTTCATTCTTGTTTCTTGTTGACGTACATTTTTTAGATAGTCGAATGTCGTGGTAATGCAAATTTGTAAGAAGGCATTCTTCTACCTTCTACCCATTAAACTATTTATATTTTTTTTTTTTTGGTTTTTTTAAAAGAATATTAGTAACCGAAATTACTAATATCCCCCCTAACCCCTCCAGCTAAGCTAAATTGCTTGTGTTAGGAGTGGGTTCACGTGGGTAGTGTAATGGCCAGGATTCGAACCCGGAACCTCTCGATCGTAAGGTTACTCCTTAACCACTAAGCTACCGACGCTTGTAAACAATAAAACAGATTGAATCCTGAAATGGCAAACCCCGTCACAAAGAAAATATCTTTAACATATTTAAGCTGTGTCTCTTCTGTTAAATTATTAAATAAACCTTCATGATTTTCACTTGTACCATAAAGAAGTTCTCACACTCAACTTCAAGGGTTCCAGCGCTAATTAATTGAAGGAGACTTTTCATTTGACAATTGAACTCACCGTTCGTTGAGTCACCCTGGGGTGTAAAAATCGTACACGTGACGCAAAAGGGTGCAGTTTTAACCCTCAGAGAATATTTTAGAGTGACATGGTATTGTTTGGAATAAAAGTTATTTGTGGTCATAGACATTAAAGCTTACTAAGCTCTCTATATCCCATCATGCGAATACCAAAATCCAGTTCCATTCAAAGCTCTCCGACTCCTCTGTCCCTTGATTTGGTTTATTTTGAATTTTACGGCTGCAGCTTTCGTCTGTGCATAGCCTGTGGCATAGCTTCATCCATCTTGAACTCCGATGATCTTGGTAGGATTTCATACACCAGCTAGGTCGCAAGGGGAAGACTACTTTTGCCGCGCGTCTGGTGAGTAAAATTGGCCGTGTTACCGATCAGTTGCAGGCTCAGGCTGCTCAACATTTTCGAAGGAAATGAACGTGGCGCTTGCGATTTTAGTCACCCGTGTGAATGGGCTAGCGATACGGCTTGGTTAGGCGATTTGTGAAGCGACTAGCCGCACGGCGAAAATCGACCCGTGTTAATAAGACTTTACTGAACATTTAACTAATATCCCATTTCAAAGTTGCTGCATTCTGGTAGGTACTAGACACTTAAGACTATAATCTTCAATCAGTCCAAACGAAACAAATAATTTCACTAAATCCTGCAGTAAACATTCACAAACATATTGCATTTCCATTTCTATTCACGATTCAAAATTTAACATTTCAAAATTACACCTGACATGGTAAGTTTACTTGTAAGGATAATTCAGTGCATGCAATGCTCAAATTTAGTTTTCGCAACGCCAAATTAAGTCTTATAAATTTTGTAGCAGCAAATATTCTGCATCTAATGGTGGAATAATACTTCGCTATGTGTTATTTAGTTGTTGGGCTAGACTATTCTTCCAAATATTTGTCATGTTTTTTTTTATACCACTCTGGTGGCAGACAAGCTCACGGCCCACCTGATAGGAAGCGGTCACCGCGGCCTATGGACGTGTGCAACACCAGGGGCGTCACACTCGCGCTGCCGACCCTACACTCGCGCTGCCGACCCATGTGATCGTCATATGTCATTTGAAGTGCCAAACATGCCAAATATACATATGTGTTACTGCTGTTGCCCTGGTTTATAGCTCCAGTCGAATTAGCTCAAAAAAGAGGCAGACCGAGAAAATACATACATAAATAAATAAATATTCTACGACATTCTACACAGCGCTTTCTAGACCCAAAGTAAGCATAGTTTAACTAGCTTGTGTTATGGGTTCCAGAATGCGGATAAACATACTTATATACTTTTTTTTTGTAAATACATACATATTATACATAGAAACACCCAGACCAATGCAAATAGACATATTCATGCATACAAATATTTGCACTGAGCGGGAATCGAACCCGCGCCCCCTGTCGTAGCAGTCGAATGCACTACCGCTACGCCACAGAGGCCGAGAAAATATTTGGAAGTAGCAATGTAAGGGACATCCAAGGGTCAATTTTCTTTTATTGAATAACTTGTTTATTTTCGATTCACAACCATGTTTCGTGTAAAATTATAAAAAAAAAACGTGATAATGTAATGACAGGATTTTACCCCACCGCTCCACAGGTATCAATCTAAAAAAATCAATCCTGCCAATAAATTGACAAGAACCAAAATAGTAAGAAATTCAATTTCAAACAACTTTGTTTAAAACAGTTTTTCATGCAATTCCTCTTTTGGAGTATAAATCGGAAAATATCAATCCTCGGAAAAATTAATGAGAACCAAAATTGTAGGAAATTTAATTCTAAACAACTTGGTGATTACCATTGTTCACGTGAATTTGGAAATAAAGGATTTATTCAGTAAAAAAAAATTACACTTAAAATCAAGATGGCGGATGACGTACGGTTCGATTACCACGTAAAACAAAATTTAGACTGCTAGTGACACCCCTTAACGAATTCTGAAAGAAAAATTGCTACTAAAAAAAATTTCCTGGTCAAATTCTAATACGACTGGGCGTAGTAGACAGTCGTACCAACCATTCTGTGAACCAAAGGGTAGCGCCACCGTCTGTCTGAGAACACTAATCTGTCGTAATATGTAGTGTAGTTGAATGCAATTTGACAGTGACAACGGCTGTCACTGTCAAATTGCATCACGCAGCATATTTTTCTATGTATAATATTCATTTTAGTTTCGATTTTCACCTGTTCACAGAAAAAGTGGTACAACTATACCAGCGGTTTATTCATATCCTTTGATGTGTGTCAAAAAACAAGTGGATGTATACGCGTAATTACTATTCGCGTTTATGCATATAGACGAAGTAATGAAGTAAATATAGACGAATGACTACCTCAAACTTCGTCATATGCAGCCGAATAAGGCGAATAACATATATAGCGAAGTGTGGTTCCGCCAGCCTTTCTGCATAAAGTTGAGCGAAGCTCGTCAGAGCTTTACTCTCTTTAGACGACTCATGTATTACGTTAGACCATCTTCTCCTCACAAACGGCTGAACTGATTCTAATGAAATTTCACACAAGCAAAGATGTTACTGATGGGAAGGACATAGGCTATGTAATTAAAAATTCATGTGTACCACGGAGGAATAATTACCGGAATAAAAAATTTCTCAATGAACAAAAAGCCTCATTCACGCGATTAGTATTAAATTAAGAAATTTGTTCATATACCTACATAGGACAAAAAATAAAAACAAAAATATGACTAACCATTGAGGAATTATCACCGTTAGAAAAAGTCCAGGTGAAATTGTTTCGCTCAATTTTTGCAACATCAGAATGTATTGCAACCTAGTATACGTAATAACTACAGGTTCTATTGATACGGGAGTGAACTGTGTATGTACGAGAGAAAAGCGGTCACGATATTTACTACATTCAGCAAAACCGGTAGTAATACTTTAGTGTTTTTTTTTAATTTGTACGTATACAAAATCTCTCTTGACCTAGTTATATAGTGTAAGTGGCAAATATGTGTTAGTGCAAAATGATTTGTTATACGCTATTGTTTGTTTGCATTTAGGTCTAGTATCTCTGGGGTGCGACTGGTTGGATCACCTCCAAGTTTGGTGCACCCTGGGCAACGTGGGCGATGACACATCATTGATTGCTCCTCTGGAGTAGCTGGCGTCAACGTCAACGGCCAAGAGTCTGACCAACCGGCCCTTTTCAGGGCCAGCTGACCCCATTGCACGAGGGGGTCGGGGCATGGCGGGCCTGCAAGGCCCGCGGGGTGGGGGCCGCTCCAGGTACCCCTCTGCTGTTATCAGAGGGGACACTGCGAATGGCCCAGGGTCAGTCGGAGTGCGAGGGATATGCTATATGGGTAACCTTACACCCCGGCGTCTGTAGACCCGAGACGGCGTGCGGTTTTAGTCGGTCCAAGCCCGACATAACCGCCCCCGCTGGCCGGCGGGGGGGTATCCGAAGTGATTTCCGCACGAAAAAAAAAACGTATAAAATCAATTTATGACATAACTAGCTGTTGCCCGCGGTGCCGCCCGCCCGCCGTCTACAGACCCGAGACCCGTGTAAGGTTGCCCATAGAGCATATCCCTCGCACCCCGACTGACCCTGGGCCATCTCCGGTTTCGAGATGGCCCCCTCGGGTTTGGGAACCACGGTGTCCCCGTCTTTCGCTAGTCGCCCCACCGCCCCGGCCTGCATCTGCTGGGGTGACAGGCGGCCTCACCTGTCACCCCCAGGCCTGCGCTCATGGAGGACGGAGGTCGTTAAGCGACCTCCGGCGCCTGAGTCGCCTGCGACGCGCGGCGAGCAAGTTGCGGGCTCGGCGGGCCGGGAGAGTTCTAAATATCTCCCGGGCGCGCTCCGCCACCTCCTTCTGCGAGCATTACATGCTCGCAGAAGGAGGTGGCGGCGGCCCACGCGCTCATCTAAGTCATGTTATTTTAAGTTATAATATACTCAGTCAAATCAGAACATCCTAATTTTCGGTCGTTCTATCCCCTATAGTGAAGCGATAAGCACGCCGTCTCGGATCTTCTTACACCCCGGTGTAATAAGACCCGAGGAGGCGTGCGGTTTCAGTTGGTTCAAGCCCGACATAACCACCCCCGCTGCCTGGCGGGGGGGTATCCGAAAAAAGAAGGTATTAGATATATAAATAAAACAATAAACCTTTCTTCCATTATTGCATCAAATAGCTTACTTAGATACTGAATGATAAATATTTAATTAGAAGTACATGTAAGAACTTTTATTTGTATTTAGATGTTGATAATGTATATTTAGCTACTAGCTGTGCCCGCGACTTCGTCCGCGTGGACTTCGATTTTTATGGTTTTGGTTCTTTTGCGCGGAACCCTAATTTTTGTTCTCAAATTAAAGTACCTTATGTTACGCCTTGTAACATTACCTATATGCCAGTGAAAGTCCCGTCAAAATCGGTCCAGCCATTTCAGAGATTCATCATCATCATCATGTCAACCAAACGACGCCCACTGCTGGGCATAGGCCTCCCCCAAGGATCTCCACAACGATCGGTCCTGCGCTGCCCGCATCCAGCGGCTTCCCGCGACCTTGACTAGATCGTCGGTCCACCTTGTAGGTCCACCTTGCTTTCAGAGATTAGCCAGAACAAACAGACAGACAAAAATTGTAAAAAATGTTATTTTGGTATATGTACCGTATATATATTCATATACATGTAGTAAAAAACGGTTATTTTGATATTACAAACAGACACTCCAATTTTATTTATATGTATAGATGTATACATTAAGATACATGATTTGGTATCAATCTTGGAGTACTGGTCTTACTAACTACCAACTTATTTTTAAAATATTATTTCAACATTCCGGAGGAGCATTAAAAATGAAAATAATTGTCTGTCTTTTCCTATAGGTGCCTTAAAAGGGAGTGAAGAATCACCCGAGAAATGGGCGTCCGGATCCAATCCATCTGATCCGAGCATGTCATCTGCCAAGCGTTCGTAATTATAGCATACCTACTTTCTAATGGAAGAATCCCATATACAGTAACTAGATTGATTAATGCTGCTATTCATTCAGGAAATTTATCAAAAAACACGAAGTCATCTATACTAATGGCTTTAAGAACTAAATAAAGAACAAAATTATGTACTTTTTTTAGTCTACACACGATTTTGCGCGGTTTTGGAGATTTAATTTCATTAGAGAGTATTCAGTTCCTCTCATCTTAGTAATGTGTCCGGTAGATGGCAATAGGCTCGCCCCCTATTACATCTGGCGAATCGTGGGTGTGTAATACACCTCTGCCTACCCCTTCGGGGATACAGGCATGAAGTTATGTTATGTATAATATTAGCCGCCTGGCCGTATTCCTAATAATAATTTGAGGTCTTTTCAACTTGTTCATGTTCTCTTTCATGCAATTCTATCAGACTGTCAGACCAAGTGAAGACCGGGCTCCGTGGTGAAGCTTCAGATGCAACTAGGACCGGCTCTGAGATGGTGATAATGATAGTCCTGTTGGACGCAATCTCCTTAGTCACAATATTACTTGACATGTCTTCTTTCAGGTAATCCATTCATCTTTTTAGGGTTTCGTTACAAAAAACGTGGCAAAAAACGGAACCCGTATAGATTCGTCATGTCTGTCTGTCTGTTCGTCCGTATGTCACAGCCGAAACTATAAGAACTATGCTGTTGAAACTTGGTAAGTAGATGCATTCTGTGAACCGCATTAAGATTTTCACACAAAAATAGAAAAAAATAACAATAAATTTTGGGGGCTCCCCATACTAACTGAAACTAAAAAAAAATTTTTTTTCATCAAACCCATACGTATATGGTATTGTAGTGTTCCGACCTCGTTCGAGCACTGCAGTTCGTTGACCTGGCCATCATGTGTCAGAGATTAAACATAAATGTTTTTAATTTAAAATAAGCTTCAAGCGGCTGACAGCGGGCGACCTGGGGCTCCGGCCTCGCCCGCCGTCGGAAGAGAAGTTACAAGTAGACTGATTGTAGGCCCAATCCTTGAGCAGAACCCGCGATTCCCTACAGTTCGTTTTAAACATAAATATATTCGTGTAAAACCTCCCTAAACTCGATATAGGAAGCTTTATTTGTGCAAATAAATGCCCATATAAAAATTAATTCTTGTGTTTTATCTTTTCGTCAACACGAGGTATTGTGGCGTCAGCCCCGACGCTACAGAATCTATGGATAGGTCTTCAAAAATGATATAGAGGTTTCTAATATCATTTTTCTCTAAACTATAGTTTGCGCGAGAGACACTTCCAAAGTCCACGGCGAAAATCGACCCGTGTTAATAAGACTTTACTGAACATTTAACTAATATCCCATTTCAAAGTTGCTGCATTCTGGTAGGTACTAGACACTTAAGACTATAATCTTCAATCAGTCCAAACGAAACAAATAATTTCACTAAATCCTGCAGTAAACATTCACAAACATATTGCATTTCCATTTCTATTCACGATTCAAAATTTAACATTTCAAAATTACACCTGACATGGTAACTTGTAAGGATAATTCAGTGCATGCAATGCTCAAATTTAGTTTTCGGAACGCCAAATTAAGTCTTATAAATTTTGTAGCAGCAAATATTCTGCATCTAATGGTGGAATAATACTTCGCTATGTGTTATTTGATAAGGGGCTAGACTATTCTTCCAAATATTTGTCATGTTTTTTTTTGTTTTTTTTATACCACTCTGGTAGTACCGAAATTACTAATATCCCCCCTAACCCCTCCAGCTAAGCTAAATTGCTTGTGTTAGGAGTGGGTTCACGTGGGTAGTGTAATGGCCAGGATTCGAACCCGGAACCTCTCGATAGTAAGGTTGACTCCTTAACCACTAAGCTACCGACGCTTGTAAACAATAAAACAGATTGAATCCTGAAATGGCAAACCCCGTCACAAAGAAAATATCTTTACTATATTTAAGCTGTGTCTCTTCTGTTAAATTATTAAATAAACCTTCATGATTTTCACTTGTACCATAAAGAAGTTCTCACACTCAACTTCAAGGGTTCCAGCGCTAATTAATTGAAGGAGACTTTTCATTTGACAATTGAACTCACCGTTCGTTGAGTCACCCTGGGGTGTAAAAATCGTACACGTGACGCAAAAGGGTGCAGTTTTAACCCTCAGAGAATATTTTAGAGTGGCATGGTATTGTTTGGAATAAAAGTTATTTGTGGTCATAGACATTATAGCTTACTAAGCTCTCTATATCCCATCATGCGAATACCAAAATCCAGTTCCATCCAAAGCTCTCCGACTCCTCTGTCCCTTGATTTGGTTTATTTTGACTTTTACGGCTGCAGCTTTCGTCTGTGCATAGCCTGTGGCATAGCTTCATCCATCTTGAACTCCGATGATCTTGGTAGGATTTCATACACCAGCTAGGTCGCAAGGGGAAGACTACTTTTGCCGCGCGTCTGGTGAGTAAAATTGGCCGTGTTACCGATCAGTTGCAGGCTCAGGCTGCTCAACATTTTCGAAGGAAATGAACGTGGCGCTTGCGATTTTAGTCACCCGTGTGAATGGGCTAGCGATACGGCTTGGTTAGGCGATTTGTGAAGCGACTAGCCGCACGGCGAAAATCGACCCGTGTTAATAAGACTTTACTGAACATTTAACTAATATCCCATTTCAAAGTTGCTGCATTCTGGTAGGTACTAGACACTTAAGACTATAATCTTCAATCAGTCCAAACGAAACAAATAATTTCACTAAATCCTGCAGTAAACATTCACAAACATATTGCATTTCCATTTCTATTCACGATTCAAAATTTAACATTTCAAAATTACACCTGACATGGTAACTTGTAAGGATAATTCAGTGCATGCAATGCTCAAATTTAGTTTTCGGAACGCCAAATTAAGTCTTATAAATTTTGTAGCAGCAAATATTCTGCATCTAATGGTGGAATAATACTTCGCTATGTGTTATTTGATAAGGGGCTAGACTATTCTTCCAAATATTTGTCATGTTTTTTTTTGTTTTTTTTTATACCACTCTGGTGGCAGACAAGCTCACGGCCCACCTGATGGGAAGCGGTTACCGAGGCCTATGGATGTGTGCAACACCAGGGGCGTCACACTCGCGCTGCCGACCCTACACTCGCGCTGCCGACCCATGTGATCGTCATATGTCATTTGAAGTGCCAAACATGCCAAATATACATATGTGTTACTGCTGTTGCCCTGGTTTATAGCTCCAGTCGAATTAGCTCAAAAAAGAGGCAGACCGAGAAAATACATACATAAATAAATAAATATTCTACGACATTCTACACAGCGCTTTCTAGACCCAAAGTAAGCATAGTTTAACTAGCTTCTGTTATGGGTTCCAGAATGCGGATAAACATACTTATATACTTTTTTTTGTAAATACATACATATTATACATAGAAACACCCAGACCAATGCAAATAGACATATTCATGCATACAAATATTTGCACTGAGCGGGAATCGAACCCGCGCCCCCTGTCGTAACAGTCGAATGCACTACCGCTACGCCACAGAGGCCGAGAAAATATTTGGAAGTAGCAATGTAAGGGACATCCAAGGGTCAATTTTCTTTTATTGAATAACTTGTTTATTTTCGATTCACAACCATGTTTCGTGTAAAATTATAAAAAAAACGTGATAATGTAATGACAGGATTTTACCCCACCGCTCCACAGGTATCAATCTAAAAAAATCAATCCTGCCAATAAATTGACAAGAACCAAAATAGTAAGAAATTCAATTTCAAACAACTTTGTTTAAAACAGTTTTTCATGCAATTCCTCTTTTGGAGTATAAATCGGAAAATATCAATCCTCGGAAAAATTAATGAGAACCAAAATTGTAGGAAATTTAATTCTAAACAACTTGGTGATTACCATTGTTCACGTGAATTTAGAAATAAAGGATTTATTCAGTAAAAAAAAAATTACACTTAAAATCAAGATGGCGGATGACGCACGGTTCGATTACCACGTAAAACAAAATTTAGACTGCTAGTGACACCCCTTAACGAATTCTGAAAGAAAAATTGCTACTAAAAAAAAAATCCTGGTCAAATCCTAATACGACTGGGCGTAGTAGACAGTCGTACCTACCATTCTGTGAACCAAAGGGTAGCGCCACCGTCTGTCTGAGAACACTAATCTGTCGTAATATGTAGTGTAATTGAATGCAATTTGACAGTGACAACGGCTGTCACTGTCAAATTGCATCACGCAGCATATTTTTCTATGTATAATATTCATTTTAGTTTCGATTTTCACCTGTTCACAGAAAAAGTGGTACAACTATACCAGCAGTTTATTCATATCCTTTGATGTGTGTCAAAAAACAAGTGGATGTATACGCGTAATTACTATTCGCGTTTATGCATATAGACGAAGTAATGAAGCAAATATAGACGAAGGACTCCCTCAAACTTCGTCATATGCAGCCGAATAAGGCGAATAACATATATAGCGAAGTGTGGTTCCGCCAGCCTTTTTGCATAAAGTTGAGCGAAGCTCGTCAGAGCTTTACTCTCTTTAGACGACACATGTATTTCGTTAGACCATCTTCTCCTCCCAAACGGCTGAACCGATTCTAATGAAATTTCACACAAGCAAAGATGTTACTGATGGGAAGGACATAGGCTATGTAATTAAAAATTCATGTGTACCACGGAGGAATAATTACCGGAATAAAAAAATTCTCAATGAACAAAAAGCCTCATTCACGCGATTAGTATTAAATTAAGAAATTTGTTCATATACCTACATAGGACAAAAAATAAAAACAAAAATCTGACTAACCATTGAGGAATTATCACCGTTAGAAAAAGTCCAGGTGAAATTGTTTCGCTCAATTTATGCAGCATCAGAATGTATTGCAACCTAGTATACGTAATAACTACAGGTTCTATTGATACGGGAGTGAACTGTGTATGTACGAGAGAAAAGCGGTCACGATATTTACTACATTCAGCAAAACCGGTAGTAATACTTTAGTGTTTTTTTTTAATTTGTACGTATACAAAATCTCTCTTGACCTAGTTATATAGTGTAAGTGGCAAATATGTGTTAGTGCAAAATGATTTGTTATACGCTATTGTTTGTTTGCATTTAGGTCTAGTATCTCTGGGGTGCGACTGGTTGGATCACCTCCAAGTTTGGTGCACCCTGGGCAACGTGGGCGATGACACATCATTGATTGCTCCTCTGGAGTAGCTGGCGTCAACGTCAACGGCCAAGAGTCTGACCAACCGGCCCTTTTCAGGGCCAGCTGACCCCATTGCACGAGGGGGTCGGGGCATGGCGGGCCTGCAAGGCCCGCGGGGTGGGGGCCGCTCCAGGTACCCCTCTGCTGTTATCAGAGGGGACACTGCGAATGGCCCAGGGTCAGTCGGAGTGCGAGGGATATGCTCTATGGGTAACCTTACACCCCGGCGTCTGTAGACCCGAGACGGCGTGCGGTTTTAGTCGGTCCAAGCCCGACATAACCGCCCCCGCTGGCCGGCGGGGGGGTATCCGAAGTGATTTCCGCACGAAAAAAAAAAAAAAGGTATGGTATAAAATCAATTTATGACATAACTAGCTGTTGCCCGCGGTGCCGCCCGCCCGCCGTCTACAGACCCGAGACCCGTGTAAGGTTGCCCATGGAGCATATCCCTCGCACCCCGACTGACCCTGGGCCATCTCCGGTTTCGAGATGGCCCCCTCGGGTTTGGGAACCACGGTGTCCCCGTCTTTCGCTAGTCGCCCCACCGCCCCGGCCTGCATCTGCTAGGGTGACAGGCGGCCTCACCTGTCACCCCCAGGCCTGCGCTCATGGAGGACGGAGGTCGTTAAGCGACCTCCGGCGCCTGAGTCGCCTGCGACGCGCGGCGAGCAAGTTGCGGGCTCGGCGGACCGGGAGAGTTCTAAATATCTCCCGGGCGCGCTCCGCTATCTCCTTCGCGAGCATTACATGCTCGCAGAAGGAGGTGGCGGCGGCCCACGCGCTCATCTAAGTCATGTTATTTTAAGTCATAATATTCTCAGTCAAATCAGAACATCCTAATTTTCGGTCGTTCTATCCCCTATAGTGAAGCGATAAGCACGCCGTCTCGGATCTTCTTACACCCCGGTGTAATAAGACCCGAGGAGGCGTGCGGTTTCAGTTGGTTCAAGCCCGACATAACCACCCCCGCTGCCTGGCGGGGGGGTATCCGAAAAAAAGAAGGTATTAGATATATAAATAAAACAATAAACCTTTCTTCCATTATTGCATCAAATAGCTTACTTAGATACTGAATGATAAATATTTAATTAGAAGTACATGTAAGAACTTTTATTTGTATTTAGATGTTGATAATGTATATTTAGCTACTAGCTGTGCCCGCGACTTCGTCCGCGTGGACTTCGATTTTTATGGTTTTGGTTCTTTTGCGCGGAACCCTAATTTTTGTTCTCAAATTAAAGTACCTTATGTTACGCCTTGTAACATTACCTATATGCCAGTGAAAGTCCCGTCAAAATCGGTCCAGCCATTTCAGAGATTCATCATCATCATCATGTCAACCAAACGACGCCCACTGCTGGGCATAGGCCTCCCCCAAGGATCTCCACAACGATCGGTCCTGCGCTGCCCGCATCCAGCGGCTTCCCGCGACCTTGACTAGATCGTCGGTCCACCTTGTAGGTCCACCTTGCTTTCAGAGATTAGCCAGAACAAACAGACAGACAAAAATTGTAAAAAATGTTATTTTGGTATATGTACCGTATATATATTCATATACATGTAGTAAAAAACGGTTATTTTGATATTACAAACAGACACTCCAATTTTATTTATATGTATAGATGTATACATTAAGATACATGATTTGGTATCTATCTTGGAGTACTGGTCTTACTAACTACCAACTTATTTTTAAAATATTATTTCAACATTCCGGAGGAGCATTAAAAATGAAAATAATTGTCTGTCTTTTCCTATAGGTGCCTTAAAAGGGAGTGAAGAATCACCCGAGAAATGGGCGTCCGGATCCAATCCATCTGATCCGAGCATGTCATCTGCCAAGCGTTCGTAATTATAGCATACCTACTTTCTAATGGAAGAATCCCATATACAGTAACTAGATTGATTAATGCTGCTATTCATTCAGGAAATTTATCAAAAAACACGAAGTCATCTATACTAATGGCTTTAAGAACTAAATAAAGAACAAAATTATGTACTTTTTTTAGTCTACACACGATTTTGCGCGGTTTTGGAGATTTAATTTCATTAGAGAGTATTCAGTTCCTCTCATCTTAGTAATGTGTCCGGTAGATGGCAATAGGCTCGCCCCCTATTACATCTGGCGAATCGTGGGTGTGTAATACACCTCTGCCTACCCCTTCGGGGATACAGGCATGAAGTTATGTTATGTATAATATTAGCCGCCTGGCCGTATTCCTAATAATAATTTGAGGTCTTTTCAACTTGTTCATGTTCTCTTTCATGCAATTCTATCAGACTGTCAGACCAAGTGAAGACCGGGCTCCGTGGTGAAGCTTCAGATGCAACTAGGACCGGCTCTGAGATGGTGATAATGATAGTCCTGTTGGACGCAATCTCCTTAGTCACAATATTACTTGACATGTCTTCTTTCAGGTAATCCATTCATCTTTTTAGGGTTTCGTTACAAAAAACGTGGCAAAAAACGGAACCCGTATAGATTCGTCATGTCTGTCTGTCTGTTCGTCCGTATGTCACAGCCGAAACTATAAGAACTATGCTGTTGAAACTTGGTAAGTAGATGCATTCTGTGAACCGCATTAAGATTTTCACACAAAAATAGAAAAAAATAACAATAAATTTTGGGGGCTCCCCATACTAACTGAAACTAAAAAAAAATTTTTTTTCATCAAACCCATACGTATATGGTATTGTAGTGTTCCGACCTCGTTCGAGCACTGCAGTTCGTTGACCTGGCCATCATGTGTCAGAGATTAAACATAAATGTTTTTAATTTAAAATAAGCTTCAAGCGGCTGACAGCGGGCGACCTGGGGCTCCGGCCTCGCCCGCCGTCGGAAGAGAAGTTACAAGTAGACTGATTGTAGGCCCAATCCTTGAGCAGAACCCGCGATTCCCTACAGTTCGTTTTAAACATAAATATATTCGTGTAAAACCTCCCTAAACTCGATATAGGAAGCTTTATTTGTGCAAATAAATGCCCATATAAAAATTAATTCTTGTGTTTTATCTTTTCGTCAACACGAGGTATTGTGGCGTCAGCCCCGACGCTACAGAATCTATGGATAGGTCTTCAAAAATGATATAGAGGTTTCTAATATCATTTTTCTCTAAACTATAGTTTGCGCGAGAGACACTTCCAAAGTCCACGGCGAAAATCGACCCGTGTTAATAAGACTTTACTGAACATTTAACTAATATCCCATTTCAAAGTTGCTGCATTCTGGTAGGTACTAGACACTTAAGACTATAATCTTCAATCAGTCCAAACGAAACAAATAATTTCACTAAATCCTGCAGTAAACATTCACAAACATATTGCATTTCCATTTCTATTCACGATTCAAAATTTAACATTTCAAAATTACACCTGACATGGTAACTTGTAAGGATAATTCAGTGCATGCAATGCTCAAATTTAGTTTTCGGAACGCCAAATTAAGTCTTATAAATTTTGTAGCAGCAAATATTCTGCATCTAATGGTGGAATAATACTTCGCTATGTGTTATTTGATAAGGGGCTAGACTATTCTTCCAAATATTTGTCATGTTTTTTTTTGTTTTTTTTATACCACTCTGGTAGTACCGAAATTACTAATATCCCCCCTAACCCCTCCAGCTAAGCTAAATTGCTTGTGTTAGGAGTGGGTTCACGTGGGTAGTGTAATGGCCAGGATTCGAACCCGGAACCTCTCGATAGTAAGGTTGACTCCTTAACCACTAAGCTACCGACGCTTGTAAACAATAAAACAGATTGAATCCTGAAATGGCAAACCCCGTCACAAAGAAAATATCTTTACTATATTTAAGCTGTGTCTCTTCTGTTAAATTATTAAATAAACCTTCATGATTTTCACTTGTACCATAAAGAAGTTCTCACACTCAACTTCAAGGGTTCCAGCGCTAATTAATTGAAGGAGACTTTTCATTTGACAATTGAACTCACCGTTCGTTGAGTCACCCTGGGGTGTAAAAATCGTACACGTGACGCAAAAGGGTGCAGTTTTAACCCTCAGAGAATATTTTAGAGTGGCATGGTATTGTTTGGAATAAAAGTTATTTGTGGTCATAGACATTATAGCTTACTAAGCTCTCTATATCCCATCATGCGAATACCAAAATCCAGTTCCATCCAAAGCTCTCCGACTCCTCTGTCCCTTGATTTGGTTTATTTTGACTTTTACGGCTGCAGCTTTCGTCTGTGCATAGCCTGTGGCATAGCTTCATCCATCTTGAACTCCGATGATCTTGGTAGGATTTCATACACCAGCTAGGTCGCAAGGGGAAGACTACTTTTGCCGCGCGTCTGGTGAGTAAAATTGGCCGTGTTACCGATCAGTTGCAGGCTCAGGCTGCTCAACATTTTCGAAGGAAATGAACGTGGCGCTTGCGATTTTAGTCACCCGTGTGAATGGGCTAGCGATACGGCTTGGTTAGGCGATTTGTGAAGCGACTAGCCGCACGGCGAAAATCGACCCGTGTTAATAAGACTTTACTGAACATTTAACTAATATCCCATTTCAAAGTTGCTGCATTCTGGTAGGTACTAGACACTTAAGACTATAATCTTCAATCAGTCCAAACGAAACAAATAATTTCACTAAATCCTGCAGTAAACATTCACAAACATATTGCATTTCCATTTCTATTCACGATTCAAAATTTAACATTTCAAAATTACACCTGACATGGTAACTTGTAAGGATAATTCAGTGCATGCAATGCTCAAATTTAGTTTTCGGAACGCCAAATTAAGTCTTATAAATTTTGTAGCAGCAAATATTCTGCATCTAATGGTGGAATAATACTTCGCTATGTGTTATTTGATAAGGGGCTAGACTATTCTTCCAAATATTTGTCATGTTTTTTTTTGTTTTTTTTTATACCACTCTGGTGGCAGACAAGCTCACGGCCCACCTGATGGGAAGCGGTTACCGAGGCCTATGGATGTGTGCAACACCAGGGGCGTCACACTCGCGCTGCCGACCCTACACTCGCGCTGCCGACCCATGTGATCGTCATATGTCATTTGAAGTGCCAAACATGCCAAATATACATATGTGTTACTGCTGTTGCCCTGGTTTATAGCTCCAGTCGAATTAGCTCAAAAAAGAGGCAGACCGAGAAAATACATACATAAATAAATAAATATTCTACGACATTCTACACAGCGCTTTCTAGACCCAAAGTAAGCATAGTTTAACTAGCTTCTGTTATGGGTTCCAGAATGCGGATAAACATACTTATATACTTTTTTTTGTAAATACATACATATTATACATAGAAACACCCAGACCAATGCAAATAGACATATTCATGCATACAAATATTTGCACTGAGCGGGAATCGAACCCGCGCCCCCTGTCGTAACAGTCGAATGCACTACCGCTACGCCACAGAGGCCGAGAAAATATTTGGAAGTAGCAATGTAAGGGACATCCAAGGGTCAATTTTCTTTTATTGAATAACTTGTTTATTTTCGATTCACAACCATGTTTCGTGTAAAATTATAAAAAAAACGTGATAATGTAATGACAGGATTTTACCCCACCGCTCCACAGGTATCAATCTAAAAAAATCAATCCTGCCAATAAATTGACAAGAACCAAAATAGTAAGAAATTCAATTTCAAACAACTTTGTTTAAAACAGTTTTTCATGCAATTCCTCTTTTGGAGTATAAATCGGAAAATATCAATCCTCGGAAAAATTAATGAGAACCAAAATTGTAGGAAATTTAATTCTAAACAACTTGGTGATTACCATTGTTCACGTGAATTTAGAAATAAAGGATTTATTCAGTAAAAAAAAAATTACACTTAAAATCAAGATGGCGGATGACGCACGGTTCGATTACCACGTAAAACAAAATTTAGACTGCTAGTGACACCCCTTAACGAATTCTGAAAGAAAAATTGCTACTAAAAAAAAAATCCTGGTCAAATCCTAATACGACTGGGCGTAGTAGACAGTCGTACCTACCATTCTGTGAACCAAAGGGTAGCGCCACCGTCTGTCTGAGAACACTAATCTGTCGTAATATGTAGTGTAATTGAATGCAATTTGACAGTGACAACGGCTGTCACTGTCAAATTGCATCACGCAGCATATTTTTCTATGTATAATATTCATTTTAGTTTCGATTTTCACCTGTTCACAGAAAAAGTGGTACAACTATACCAGCAGTTTATTCATATCCTTTGATGTGTGTCAAAAAACAAGTGGATGTATACGCGTAATTACTATTCGCGTTTATGCATATAGACGAAGTAATGAAGCAAATATAGACGAAGGACTCCCTCAAACTTCGTCATATGCAGCCGAATAAGGCGAATAACATATATAGCGAAGTGTGGTTCCGCCAGCCTTTTTGCATAAAGTTGAGCGAAGCTCGTCAGAGCTTTACTCTCTTTAGACGACACATGTATTTCGTTAGACCATCTTCTCCTCCCAAACGGCTGAACCGATTCTAATGAAATTTCACACAAGCAAAGATGTTACTGATGGGAAGGACATAGGCTATGTAATTAAAAATTCATGTGTACCACGGAGGAATAATTACCGGAATAAAAAAATTCTCAATGAACAAAAAGCCTCATTCACGCGATTAGTATTAAATTAAGAAATTTGTTCATATACCTACATAGGACAAAAAATAAAAACAAAAATCTGACTAACCATTGAGGAATTATCACCGTTAGAAAAAGTCCAGGTGAAATTGTTTCGCTCAATTTATGCAGCATCAGAATGTATTGCAACCTAGTATACGTAATAACTACAGGTTCTATTGATACGGGAGTGAACTGTGTATGTACGAGAGAAAAGCGGTCACGATATTTACTACATTCAGCAAAACCGGTAGTAATACTTTAGTGTTTTTTTTTAATTTGTACGTATACAAAATCTCTCTTGACCTAGTTATATAGTGTAAGTGGCAAATATGTGTTAGTGCAAAATGATTTGTTATACGCTATTGTTTGTTTGCATTTAGGTCTAGTATCTCTGGGGTGCGACTGGTTGGATCACCTCCAAGTTTGGTGCACCCTGGGCAACGTGGGCGATGACACATCATTGATTGCTCCTCTGGAGTAGCTGGCGTCAACGTCAACGGCCAAGAGTCTGACCAACCGGCCCTTTTCAGGGCCAGCTGACCCCATTGCACGAGGGGGTCGGGGCATGGCGGGCCTGCAAGGCCCGCGGGGTGGGGGCCGCTCCAGGTACCCCTCTGCTGTTATCAGAGGGGACACTGCGAATGGCCCAGGGTCAGTCGGAGTGCGAGGGATATGCTCTATGGGTAACCTTACACCCCGGCGTCTGTAGACCCGAGACGGCGTGCGGTTTTAGTCGGTCCAAGCCCGACATAACCGCCCCCGCTGGCCGGCGGGGGGGTATCCGAAGTGATTTCCGCACGAAAAAAAAAAAAAAGGTATGGTATAAAATCAATTTATGACATAACTAGCTGTTGCCCGCGGTGCCGCCCGCCCGCCGTCTACAGACCCGAGACCCGTGTAAGGTTGCCCATGGAGCATATCCCTCGCACCCCGACTGACCCTGGGCCATCTCCGGTTTCGAGATGGCCCCCTCGGGTTTGGGAACCACGGTGTCCCCGTCTTTCGCTAGTCGCCCCACCGCCCCGGCCTGCATCTGCTAGGGTGACAGGCGGCCTCACCTGTCACCCCCAGGCCTGCGCTCATGGAGGACGGAGGTCGTTAAGCGACCTCCGGCGCCTGAGTCGCCTGCGACGCGCGGCGAGCAAGTTGCGGGCTCGGCGGACCGGGAGAGTTCTAAATATCTCCCGGGCGCGCTCCGCTATCTCCTTCGCGAGCATTACATGCTCGCAGAAGGAGGTGGCGGCGGCCCACGCGCTCATCTAAGTCATGTTATTTTAAGTCATAATATTCTCAGTCAAATCAGAACATCCTAATTTTCGGTCGTTCTATCCCCTATAGTGAAGCGATAAGCACGCCGTCTCGGATCTTCTTACACCCCGGTGTAATAAGACCCGAGGAGGCGTGCGGTTTCAGTTGGTTCAAGCCCGACATAACCACCCCCGCTGCCTGGCGGGGGGGTATCCGAAAAAAAGAAGGTATTAGATATATAAATAAAACAATAAACCTTTCTTCCATTATTGCATCAAATAGCTTACTTAGATACTGAATGATAAATATTTAATTAGAAGTACATGTAAGAACTTTTATTTGTATTTAGATGTTGATAATGTATATTTAGCTACTAGCTGTGCCCGCGACTTCGTCCGCGTGGACTTCGATTTTTATGGTTTTGGTTCTTTTGCGCGGAACCCTAATTTTTGTTCTCAAATTAAAGTACCTTATGTTACGCCTTGTAACATTACCTATATGCCAGTGTGGGTCCCGTCAAAATCGGTCCAGCCATTTCAGAGATTCATCATCATCATCATGTCAACCAAACGACGCCCACTGCTGGGCATAGGCCTCCCCCAAGGATCTCCACAACGATCGGTCCTGCGCTGCCTGCATCCAGCGGCTTCCCGCGACCTTGACTAGATCGTCGGTCCACCTTGTAGGTCCACCTTGTTTTCAGAGATTAGCCGGAACAAACAGACAGACAGACAGTCAGACAGTAAAAAATGTTATGTTGTTAATGTTGTTTTGGTGTATGCACTATATATATAATATATTCATATACATGTACTAAAAAACGGTTATTTCGATATTACAAACAGACACTCCAATTTTATTTATATGTATAGATGTATACATTAAGATACATGATTTGGTATCTATCTTGGAGTACTGGTCTTACTAACTACCAACTTATTTTTAAAATATTATTTCAACATTCCGGAGGAGCATTAAAAATGAAAATAATTGTCTGTCTTTTTCTATAGGTGCCTTAAAAGGGAGTGAAGAATCACCCGAGAAATGGGCGTCCGGATCCAATCCATCTGATCCGAGCATGTCATCTGCCAAGCGTTCGTAATTATAGCATACCTACTTTCTAATGGAAGAATCCCATATACAGTAACTAGATTGATTAATGCTGCTATTCATTCAGGAAATTTATCAAAAAACACGAAGTCATCTATACTAATGGCTTTAAGAACTAAATAAAGAACAAAATTATGTACTTTTAGGTAGATTTCGATGAAATCGATCTACCTATTGGTTTCTTGACTACTGTCGAATTTTTTAAAAATTTCTTCATAGGAGGTCTAGTTATGACCCCCTGAATCCGAAATGACCACTGGTCAAAAAGTTTATATGTATATATGTATGTATGGTTCCACTTCCCAAAATTTGTGGCACTCTCACGGTCGCATTTTTGCCCCGATCGCTTTGAAACTGCGGTCAAAAATTGCTTGGGTGTAAACTTAGTTTAAGTTCGTGCACGGATGGAATCCGGCAAAAGGGGACGGCAGGGCCTCACTTTTTGTGTCATCAGTTTTTCCTCAAAATTTCACGTTCCATGAAAGATATTGGAACCGTTCTAATTTTATCCCATAGTATACATGAATATCAACAACTTTTAATTATAAACCTATAAGATTAAAACTTTAACTAAAAAGTGGAGGGGGGAAAAACCAAAATGTTTCGGGAAAAAAATCATAACTTCTAACCGGTGAACATTCTTCTCGTCGGAAACATTTTTAATCGATAGACATTTTTAAGTCTAAAATAAATGTCTGAAAAGTTTTTCGCTAAAAGTTACCGTTTTCGAGAAAAAAAAATTAAACTGTTTAAAGTCCGTAGTTCTCTATATAAAATAATATTAATTGCTTCACGAAATCTACCTGTGCGTTCCCCCTGCGGGAACGGATTTTTTTTAGTCTACACATGATTTTGCGCGGTTTTGGAGATTTTATTTCATTAGAGAGTATTCAGTTCCTCTCATCTTAGTAATGTGTCCGGTAGATGGCAATAGGCTCGCCCCCTATTACATCTGGCGAATCGTGGGTGTGTAATACACCTCTGCCTACCCCTTCGGGGATACAGGCGTGAAGTTATGTTATGTTATGTATAATATTAGCCGCCTGGCCGTATTCCTAATAATAATTTGAGGTCTGTTTAACTTGTTCTTGTTCTCCTTCATGCAATTCTATCAGACTGTCAGACCAAGTGAAGACCGGGCTCCGTGGTGAAGCTTCAGATGCAACTAGGACCGGCTCTGAGATGGTGATAATGATAGTCCTGTTGGACGCAATCTCCTTAGTCACAATATTACTTGACATGTCTTCTTTCAGGTAATCCATTCATCTTTTTAGGGTTCCGTTACAAAAAACGTGGCAAAATCCGTGACAAAAAACGGAACCCATATAGATTCGTCATGTCTGCCTGTCTGTCCGTCCGTATGTCACAGCCGAAACTATAAGAACTATGCTGTTGAAACTTGGTAAGTAGATGCATTCTGTGAACCGCATTAAGATTTTCACACAAAAATAGAAAAAAGTAACAATAAATTTTGGGGGCTCCCCATACTAGGATAACTGAAACTAAAAAATTATATAGAGGTTTCTAATATCATTTTTCTCTTAACTGAATAGTTTGCGCGAGAGACACTTACAAAGTGGTAAAATGTTGTTATGTAACTTCTAAAATAAGAGAATGATAATTCTAAAAATAATTTTATGCTGTACATTACCATGTAAACTTCCACCGAAAATTGGTTTGAACGCGATCTAGCAAGTAGGTTTTTTTATAATACGTCCTAAATCGTAAACCGCAATTTACCTTTCAATCAACTCAAATATAAAATTAAAAAAAAAAAGCATTATTATGTTACTTGCTGCTACGGACCCCTCATGGGCGAGTCCGACTCAAGCATTTTTGAGCTTACTTTGGCCCAAAATAGATCAAAATATAGATTCCTAGAAGATAACATTTTAACTTCTTCGACATATCTCAGAATATTTACACATGAAGTCAAGTCAAGTACAGTTTACCTCTCAAAATGCTGCTTCTTCAAAATGAACTAAACTTATACGAAACTGACCTTCATATGAATGATGACTTCATATTAACCCTGGATCAAAAAAACCGGTTAATACACAAAACTTAATAGAAGCTTAAAAAAAAACTCATACCGAGTACTTAATTCATTATCATTATATAAAGTGTTGTTCCTTAAAGAATAACCTTCTTCTCACGCCATTTGAAGCGTAATCTAACCATTGTACTATGAAGAGAACAATGCTAATGCTTACTCATCAATCAATTATCATATAATAACTGTATCTCTATTATCAGAAGAATTTTGTTAATAGTCTTATGTTGGAGAATGGATTCATATTGCCAACTAGCATCTGATCACAATGTATTTTATAATCTTATATCTTGAATCTTGGACGAATTTACTCTGAGCAGTCTATGACAGGTTATATTAGCTAAATTATGGAAATTGATAACTATTCGTAAAGGGTGCCTGATGGTGACACATTAATTTAATATCAATTTAGTTTAGCTTTACTTCTTTAGGAAGCAGGTGATAGACCTGACATTTCAAATTGATAGTGACAGTCAATCTTATTTTAAATAAGAGGACGTTTTAAAGTACATCAAGTCCATCCACGGCATCACGGTTGTAATAGTGTCGAAATATCAAAATTCGAAGATCCATAAGGCATGGTAAATGTCCCGATTATAGTTATCTTAGTTATAATAGCCACTTCCCTGACACGTTAACTCATTCGTGTTGGGGAAAGCATTTTTCTTCAACCTACTGACATAAAAATCTGTCATCTGCACTGTCTGTATTATTACTTTTAGCTATTATTTAGTATTTACCTTAGAAAGACGGGAGTTTCAAGTCCTCTCCTTAAAATTCACTGTTTCTTAATTATTATTTTTTTAATATATTTAGGACACGTCAATTTGACTTCACCTCGCCTGATGGTAAGCTGAAGGTAAAGTCTCAGGAAAGAGGGTCACCTTTACATACACGTACCATGTTAACAATGGTGGCACTCAGCTTGACGGCCTCATCAGAAGAGGATTGTCGTCTCAGCACCGCGTGACACCCACCGGTTCCACTAGTGCTGCGACCACAGTCCCCCTGCCCGGCTATGCCCCTGAACGCAATCAAACCGAAATTGGATTACTATGGATGGTTTTTCGCAATCGCAAATTCATATTAATTAATCATATAGCCTATAATATTGCAGTCCACTACTGGAAATAAACCTCAACCAATGTGTGCCAAAGCAATCGATCCTCTGCCTTGCCCATCCAGTCTATCCTAGCTATATTTTCAGGTCGTTCGTTAATAATTTAATATACTATAATTATATATAATTTTATTTACGCGCCTCTCGTGTCCTAAACCACACTGTCACTTAACGCTTCGGGCTCGTGTACATCACAGTCGGCCTGCATTTAATAGCCCACCGGTTCTCCGATAATTTTATTATTGGTAGATTTTTTTTCTCTGGCAACGACATGCCGGCGAAGCTCATTGAAATAAAAATAGCGTTAGTTTAGTTATCTTGGCGGGGGTCCGTTTTAATGGGCGTATCGTTGCGATCTATTTTATTTTGCTGTGGATTATTAATTTTTGGAGGCAATTAGGCTGGTGGTTAAGGGTTTCGCGGTTGGAGAAATACTCGAATTTTTATTTTTGAATATTAGGGAGACTCCCTGCGTGATTAATTCTGTTGCTGTGTAATATCCGAGATTTAGGATGGTTAATATAATATTTCTTTAAGCAATGGATACGTACTTAAGTGGAATATAGATCTTATACTTCTTTATATAACTAAAGTGGTAAACAATCATAGCAGAAAGTGGTTACTGTAGTCTATTAACGGTATTATCAAAAGTGTATTTTACGAAAAACGGAAATTTGACGGCCTCTGTGGCGTAGCGGTAGTGCATTCAACTGCTACGACAGGTGGCGCGGGTTCGATTCCCGCTCAGTGCAAATATTTGTATGCATGAATATGTCTATTTGCATATATCTGGGTGTTTCTATGTATAATATGTATGTATTTACAAAAAAAAAGTATATAAGTATGTTTATCCGCATTCTGGAACCCATAACACAAGCTAGTTAAACTATGCTTACTTTGGGTCTAGAAAGTGCTGTGTAGAATGTCATAGAATATTTATTTATAGATCTTGTTGTACTTTTCACGATTCCGAAAACGAACTTTGAAAGTAAGCACAATTTTTAACTACGAGATCTATAACGTGCCTGGTTTAAGGCGAACTAAAAGAAAATAAAATATCCAACACAGGATTTAAAATAGCCTCAGTCTCACAGATTTACAGACTGGTGGTAGAAATTTGATGACACAAAATTTGTCACAAAATTCGGCCGGGTGGGTACCACCGTGCACGATTGCGAAAAACTCTCCATAGTAATCCAATTTCGGTTTGATTGCGTTCAGGGGTCAGCAAGTGCATAGTCGGGCAGGGGGATTGTGGTCGCAGCACTAGTGGGACCGGTGGGTGTCACGCGGTGCTGCAACGACAATCCTCTTCTGATGAGGTCGTCAAGCTGAGTGCCACCATTGTTAACATGGTACGTGTATGTAATGGTGACCCTCTTTCCTGAGACTTTACCTTTAGCTTACCATCAGGCGAGGTGAAGTCAAATTGACGTGTCCTAAATATAAAAAAAAAAGATTTAAAAAACTTTGCTCTGCTAACTCAGATATCTGGATCCATCATGGATTTGTTGAAAGAATCGTGTGTACATACGTATCCGGTAACCTTCCTAGTTCCATTTGTTAGCGTTATTTGTAAAACATTTCTTAACCCCATCCAATGAACACGGAATGTGTAATTTTCACACTATTTCATGGGAACCAAACAATTTTTTTATGCGTAATACGAAACGATGACTCCATTCTCTAAATTAACAAACATGACATATTCAGACCCCTTTTCTCAAGTGTTATATATTTTTATTCTTATAATGAACCTTATGGCTTAGTAAATTAGGGTTATTGCACTACTGTAATGTGTTTTAATGGTAAAGTATATGTAATATTAGGGGGCGATATGACGAGTGTGGGTTCGAACAATAAAATAAAACGGTTGAATAGCGCGATACGGTACTGCGGGGTTCGAATCGATTAGTGCCGTGATAATAGCCTTATAGTAGGGTTACCATAAGATTATATATGACAGACTTTCCTTACAACGGATACCTCAATGGCTGAGAAGTTTGCTTCCAATAATTGTTTTTTTTTTTTTTTTTTTTTCATATTTAGGACACGTCAATTTGACTTCACCTCGCCTGATGGTAAGCTGAAGGTAAAGTCTTAGGAAAGAGGGTCACCATTACATACACGTATCATGTTAACAATGGTGGCACTCAGCTTGCCGGCCTCATGAATGAATATGATTTTAATTGATTCAAAATTAGTAAAAAAAATTACATACCTCTGACTTTTCGAACTTATGTGTGCATTAATAAATGTTAATTACCGCTTGCTTAATAATGTGCCCGGTAGGTGGTAATAGGCTCGCCCCCATTATGTGTGTGGTGTGTAATATTCCTCTGCCTACCTCTTCGCGGATACAGGGGTGAAGTTATTTTATGTTATGTTTAAAATTGGTAAAATAAGCCCTACTACTTCTCATTTATATTTTTTTCGTTCTAGTAATGTTAGTTTTCTTACATAATAGGATCGAGTCGGAATAAGTAGTAGCATAAAATTTAAAATAAAAATGTACCACTCCACCCTTCTACATTCTGCCTGATGGGTATAGGCTAATTCTTTAATACGTGCGATCGAAAATAAATTCTGTCTAAATGTGTGTGTTGATAGGACTCTGGTTACCCCCTTCGGAATATAAGTGTGAGTATAAGCATTTATAAAAAACTAAGCATATTATGCATGACTAATATTCGAATTAACGTGTCGTACTAAACTAAATTGCTTATCTATAGTGAGTTAATGTCATTATAAACTAGACGGGGTTCAAATTTTCAATTCTTCAATCGTAAGACGGTAGCATCATAATGATGACAAAATTCTTAACAATATTTTACAATGTAATGAAGCTCTAATACCGTGTCCGAGTATTCAATAAAATGATGAACACCCTTAATCCCCGCTTGATCACTTGATCAATTTGCACTAAGCCCCGTCTGTCTTACAAATGCTATATCTTAATCGCATTAAATTTTTTGTTAACGTTATATCTATTTTAACGATCAATTCTAATAAACTTTGAAGTTTCAATTATACAATATTCAAGTAAGCAACTTAAGCCTTAACGGGAATTTTATTGTTTCTGCCAGTTGTAAATTTTTGATCTGGTGCGGCTTCTTTTGTGTGATGATGACGTTGAAGGAAGAGACAGAGAACTATTTTAATCCAAGGTGAAGGAGAAAGATGGACAATATATTTTTAGGGTTCCGTTGCTAAATGGCAAAAAACGGGACCCTTATAGATTCGTCATGTCTGTCTGTCTGTCCGTCCGTAAGTCACAGCCACTTTTTTCCGAAACTATAAGAACTATGCTGTTGAAACTTGGTAAGCAGATGTATTCTGTGAACCGTATTAAGATTTTTCATTCATTTCATTCAATCAACTCAAACGTAAAATTTCTAAAAAAAAGCATTATTATGTTACTTACTGCTACGGAACCCTTCATGGGCGAGTCCGAGATGCACTTGGCCACTTTTTTTTTTTTGTTGCTACCTGATCCTAACTCCACGGTGGAAACACACGGTAGTAAAAAAAAAACATTGTCAGCAACCTCTATAAATATTCGTAAGTCCAGAGTTTGATTGCCTGATCGGTTCAAGTGTCGACCGCGCTCAGGATTCATTTGTTTGTTTTAGAGATTTTTAGTTACAATATCACATCAAAACCTTGCCCGAGAAGGAGTGGTTGGAGAGGGATCATGGGGACCTCTCCTACGGGATGTGCCAGATGGTTACCGGACACGGGTGTTTCGGTAAGTATCTGTGGCGCATCCACCGGGAGACAACGCCGCAGTGCCAGCACTGCGAGGATCCTGGCGAAGACACGGCGCTCCACACGTTGGTGGAGTGCCCTGAGTGGGCGAGTCAACGCCGGGATCTCGTTGCGGTCCTGGGCGTGGACGTTCTCTCGTTGGAGACCATGGTGAGGGCCGTGGTCTCCGACGGGAGCAAGTGGCACGCCGCCGCCTCTTTCTGCGAGCAGGTAATGCACGCGAAAGAGACGGCGGAGAGGGAGCGGGAGAGAAATCTGCCCCCCGAGTTTCGCAGTCTCATCTACGCCCGGGACTACCGACCTCCATGATCGGGGCCGACTCGCCGTTATTACAGAAGCAGGCCGTGGCGGAGGCGTGTCGTGTGTGCCCTACACACGCCTGCCAACTCACCGAAGCGGGATAAAACCCCACCCCACCAGGCGAGGCCGCGGTGGCGGCCAAAGTCCGCCGGCAACCCTGGGGTTATCCTTTCGAGGGCATACCCGGGGTGCCCGGCAACGGACACTTGGGGAGGACACCGTGCGGTTTTAGTCGAGACACGACATAACCACCCCCGCTGGCCGGCGGGGGGGTATCCGAAGGGATTTTCACACGTTAAAAAAAAAAAAAAAAAACCTTGCCCGATACACGATAGTTGACTCGCTTCTTATTATGTGGAATCGGCAAAAGTAAATTACTGCTTTTAGTATATCTTTCTAGAAATTCACAGGGTTGAATACTCAAAAAAATGTGTGCCAAAATTAGATTTTTTACTACTAACCCTATTATTTTCCTATAAAGATCCATTTAAAAACACATTACTCATATAAAAAAAAAACAAAACATTTTGACACCAACATTCCCATATAAAGGAAATTAAACAAGCTGTACCCGAATAAAAATAAATCATTCATAACACTCAACACTTCGAAACGACTCAAAAAACTTATACGTTCATTGATTCGATAACAATGAAAATCGCTATAACAAAGGTATCCGCTCCGTTTGTTCTGAGACATGGGAGGGATGCGGATATAGTTCAGTATTATTTTGTTAATGGATTTTACAGTTGAATTAAGTAGGGGTTTAAAAAAAGGGTAAAATAAAAAAAGTAAATGGTAGTAGCTAATCTTTGCCTATCATGAATGTGCTTGTCCGAGCAAGTTATACTTCTATTGGCGCGAAAAACCATCGAATAACCGACACCCTAAAACCTAAACCACTTCCAGATGACCTAAAAACTTGATATTTGGCATCAAGGTAGACTATGAGGCATTACAAAGAAAAAATCTGAAAACTGAAAATTATTGATACCTAGGTTATAATTATATTCATTCATTAAAAATTATACGTGTGACATAAACAAACAATGACAGAAACTGACATCGATTACATTCTGTCATTATCATTCTTTTTATGAAAATACTATCAAAAGAGTCGAATGTATTCACAAAGGAGTATAATGTCACATATTTATTTATACATGTAATGGAACGTTTTCAAATATTTTTACACAATGGCTGCGTTCCGTTCCGAATAAGATTACTACTTTTCATTAAACCCATAAAAGTTGCTTTCAAGAAGTATAACTTCTTACGTACACGCATACTTTTTTTTAAATATTGTGACTTCAGTACGACTTCACCTCACCTGATGTTAAACTAAAGGTGAAATCTCAGGAATGGGGGTCACCATTACATACACCGATAATACTACGATTTGACTACCAGTTTGACAGCCTCATCAGCTGCTTTTTTACGCCCTGCTTAAAGGACCCGGGACTGTGGGAAGAGGGAAACCCGTGTGCTGGTTAATTAGAAAGAAAGAAAAGAAAGAAAAATGCGTTTGTTTTGGCTTACTGCAGCACTAATTCCATGTCTTTATGGTGCGGTATTATTATCTACATTACTGTTTTTTAACAGTATGCTGTATTTTCAAATCAAATGAACATAACATAACATAACCTCACACCTGTATCCCCGAAGGGGTAGACAGAGGTGTATTACACACCCACGATTCGCCAGTTATGTTTAAGTCAATTTGTACGATTTGCGAGAGTGGGGGAAGCTTTATTTCCCTTCGTTTTCTTTTTTGCTTCATGTCCCATTCAATAACTTATTTCTATCTTTTAATTTTCTGCGTTACACAATATAACTAGGAGAATTCGAGACGAGACTGTAGAGAGAAACGTGCGAATATTATGTATATCGTTATATGCAGGTGTAATAAATTAACATTTGCTTCTTTGAAAAAAAAAACTTTACTATACCAAACTCACTAAAAATTTATAATCATTAATGGTAAGCTCTTAACACGTTGTTAAAAAGAAAACGAAGCAGTTTTTATTACACTACTGGTCGCAGCAATAAAAGCAGCGGCGTTCTAAAATCAAATAAAGTTGCAGCTTTATAGGAAAACTTCAGATCTTAATCGCATTATTTCTAATACTCAGACCACACATTATATAACGAAAATCGCCATAACAACACTGGCGCTCTGTGCAATAAAAATATGAATAAAGTATGTAACAATAACTCCTAAACGCACTGTTTATAGTCAGCTTTAATGTGAGTTTTTATAGTGCGTTTAATGATGAAGTGTTTGATCATTATTAAGATGTTGAATTGAAGACTACTGTCTGGAAGAGTTCAAAAACTTGGTGCTTTTGCTAGTAAATAAGAAATTGTGACTGATGAATTTCTTGTTCGCGGCTTGAAGGTTCGAAGACCTATTTATACGTTGATGGATTAAGTTATACATTGTCAATAACTCTGAAAAAATTCTGTCATTGTTGTTCTGTCTGAAGCAATTGTTCCTGGTCAGAGGTTTGCACCTCGGGTCTCGGAGACTGCTTATTCTTTCTCCAACTTATGATTTAGCTTATACTACTTTAATGAGAGCGAGTCCCTCGGACCACCCAACCTAGAGACGAAAATCTGTGCCAGATCCTCGTCTTGGTAGGGAATCCCCTTAGAAATTTAATCGGAAGAAGAAACGCCTTTACCAAGGTAAAGAAGAAAGTTATGATATTATCGAAAGTTTACACGAATGTCACACATTTAAATAAAAATACATCCTAATTTTAATAGAGAAGATGGTTGGAATATACCACGAGATTCGGACCCAGTCATTCACCTAATTAATTCAAAGAAAAAAAAACAAAATACAATAAGACTTCATTACACTGTGAGCTCATTCTGCGTAAATAGTAACACTAACAATTCAGCATAGTTCGGGTACTTTGAGATAACTTACTCTTCAAACTATAAGACAACCACCATCTTCAGTCACCCCGTGACCATGGCTGCTGAAAAGTAACCGAAAAGTCGGGTTCAATATAAATAATGAAATAATATAAAAAAATCTCCATAGAATCCGATAAAAATAGTTTTATTTTAATGAAGAGAGATATGGCAAGCATCCTGTGGGGAGTATTGATTTCGATTTTTATTATTGTTAGTTTTCTATAGTAACGGTCATTCATATATTTTATGAAAATCTATTGCTTGTTTGACAGATAGACAGACAAAGGTACAAATACAGAGGGAGTCTACTTAGAGCACCCGTCCGGAAACATAGGTGAACTTTCTAAACAAATGAAATTTTAAATATCACGTACGACAAACAACTTGATGGCGCATAAAAGGATTTCAAAAGTTTCGCAAGCAAATAACAGAAATTAGCGACATTTAACCATCGATAAACATGGGATTATAACATCGAATAAGAAACTATTGGATGAGAACGATGTCGAAGTATTTACAGTAAAAGTACCACTACCTTGTTTAATGAATAAACATTCAACTTGGAAAACTAGAGAGTTGCCGTTATACAACTGTGGACAATAGACTGAGTATATTATATAAATGAAGGAAAACTGCTTATACAATATTATTGCTAATATTAAATTTATTGTTTATTAATATTATTGTAGAAAATCTACACTATTATAAACTTTTTAATTAGTTGTGTCTATACAGGTTATGTTAAATTAACGATGCTGAACACAAAAATATATTGTTTGGAATTTTTATCTGTCTGTTTGTTAGCGATGGACGCAAAAAGATCCTATTAGAAAGATCTTGGTCAGACCAAAAATCTGCTATTTGTTTGATTGCAATTGGTTAAGTAGAACCTGAGATATGACCAAAATGCAGGGAAAATAATATCAATACCGGAGATAGAAAATTTTACTTAAAGGAAATATTCCTTTATTTAACCGACTTCAAAAAGGAGGAAGTTATATGTTCGTCTGTATCTTTTTTTTTGTATGTTCATCGATATTACCTTCGTTTATGAACCGATTCTAAAAACTGTTTTTGCATTGTGCCTGGTTTAGTTCAAACTTCAAAGTTAGTTCCATATAAATTTTAGAACTCCGGAGACGCAGCAGGAAACTCCGCAAAATCAAACATAAAAAAGTGAAATTATCGACTCAATGCTTTCTTTTTAGGGTTCCGTTGCCAAATGGCCAAAAACGGAACCCTTATAGATTCATCATGTCTGTCTGTCTGTCCGTCCGTATGTCACAGCCACTTTTTTCCGAAACTATAAGAACTATGCTGTTGAAACTTGGTAAGTACATGTATTCTGTGAACCGGATTAAGATTTTTACACAAAAATAGAAAAAAAAAACCGTTCCCGCAGGGGGAACGCACAGGTAGATTTCGTGAAGCAATTAATATTATTTTATATATAGAACTACGGACTTTAAACAATATTTCGTGAAGTAATACGGTATTCGGCGGACATTTATTTTAAAGCAAAAAATAACCTATCGGTTAGAAATATTTTTTTGCCCCTCTATGACCTATGCTTCTTCTATGACCCACGCCGAGCGCATTTTTAACATGTTTAATTTTTTTTACTCGAAAACGGTAACTTTTACATTTATTTTAGACTTAAAAATGGCCTATCGATTAAAAATGTTTCCGACTGCTGTTGTTGGTATTCATGTATACTATGGGATAAAATTAGAACGGTTCGAATATCTTTCATGGAACGTGAAATTTTGAGGAAAAACTGATTTCACAAAAAGTGAGGCCCTACCGCCCCTTAGGCCGGATTCCACCCGTTCACGAACTTAAACCATACATACATATATACATACATATATACATACATATATACATACATATATACATACATATATGCATACATATATACATACATATATATATATATATATATATATATATATATATATACTAAACTTTTTGACCAGTGGTCATTTCGGGCTCAGGGGGTCATAACTAGACCTCCTATGAAGATTTTTTTTTTAAATTCGACAGTAGTCAAGAAACCAATAGGTAGATTTCATCGAAATCTACCAAAAACAATAAATTTTGGGGGTTTCCCCATACTTAGAACTGAAACTCAAATTTTTTTTTTCCTCTAACCCATACGTGTGTGGTATCTATGGATAGGTCTTCAAAAATGATATTGAGGTTTCTAATATCATTTTTTTCTAAACTGAATAGTTTGCGCGAGAGACGCTTCCAAAGTGGTAAAATGTGTGTGTGTGTGTAACTTCTAAAATAAGAGAATGATAAAACTAAAAAAAATATATGATGTACATTACCATGTAAACTTCCACCGAAAATTGGTTTGAACGAGATCTAGTAAGTAGTAATTTTTTAATACGTCATAAATCGTAAACCGCTATTTACCTTTCATTCAATACTTGCTGCTTACGCAACCCTTAATGGGCGAGTCCGACTCGCACTTGGCCGCTTTTTTTATTTATCTTTAGAATAAAATCTGTAATTCAGTTATTTTCCACCTTTCGGTGCCTTTTTGGTTATTGCAGTCGGTTTATATTCTTTTGTATTTAAATAGTTCATAAATATAAATAAATCTATATTCAAAAATTCGTGGAAACTCGCTTTCCACTTTCAGAAATCAAATTCAATAAAATCCGAAAAAAACACATTCAGTATTTTTATGGTATCAGTCGACAGGATCAATAATAAAAATAAGACTCAAATCTGATTAACTTCCATGGTAAATTAAATAAAAGGAAATTCATGATATCTAAATTTATAAATTAAATGGGTCCATTAAATTATTTAATTATTCGATTCCCGGGTCGGCTGGAAAGTGTTATTAATTTCTGGTATGCATTTCTCAGTAACAGCTCGTCATTTCACATCGTCACTTACGATCAGGTGAGATAGAGGTCAAACGTGAGCTTATTATTCATAAAAAAGAATACCCAGCCGTTGAAAATAGGATCGCATCCTATTGCGTAAGACATGTACTAAGGTCACTATTAATATTCTAGAATAGTTCCAGGCCTTCCGAAAATACACGAAGTATGGCACACCGCAGGGGATTTGGTATGTTAACAAATATTTACAGGGCCTCCCCGCGCGTCGCGATGTATATCACAGAGTATTTCCCATGACGAAACACAAAAAAAAGTATCTGGCATGAGAATAACCTTGTTTTATAAACACTAAAAAAATAATGTGCGTTTTAATAGTAATGCAAATACTGTTAGTCTAAAACTCTCATTCAGTGGATTACATGGTGTTTCCGTCGCAACGCACCGGTTGAACTAGTGGCGATGATGTTGTCTGCTTGGTTCTCTCTTCGATAGCGAGTTGTGAAGACTAGGAGTTTCTCAATAGTTAAACAACTGACGCCTGATCTTACTAATGTACTTTATTTGGACTGTAATATAATACAAAGACAGACCGACAAAATGCCTCGATTTACTGTAAACACGGACTTTTATAGGTTTTCGTAAACAAAACACAATCGCGTTTCAGATGGAAACAGCGACATCTAGCGAGCAACTTTGCAAGTTAATATCGTCTTCATCACAGGGCCTGTAGACAAAATTACATAATTTAATATACGTGACATCTCGACAAATAATGTCTCTCCCATACATTTCGGACTTTTGAAGATTCGCTTTGAAGCGATTCTACTAGCGTACCTGTGACTTTGTCTAGGCCCCCAGGTATTTACACGACAGTTGCTAACTATTGGCCTATAGTCAGCAAGAGCAGTAAAAGTCTACAAACAATTATTCACAGTACTAACATTTGCATAGCGTCAGCTCTTTACACGCAATACAACCATCCGAACCTGCAACCTTATTAGAACGGAACTCCATTAATGTTTGTAATCGCTTGCATGTTTTCCTTATCGGACATGAGGAAGCAATGTATGCTGTACAAGTCTGTTTGATTAAGAATGAGATCCCGATGTCACTGTATGTATGGTGATAGGATTACGGCCTTTTGAGTTAATTGGAAAACATACTGTATAGAGGTTGGTTTGAACCTGCATTTTATTAGTAGTCAATGAGTAGTACGAGGTTAGTATTTACTTTTGAATAATCATGAGCGTCCAAGAATACTTCACACTACAAATTTGCGAACTTAAAAGTACGTAAGGTTAAAATTAAATGGTTCTCATTAAAAAATCACACATTTGTTAAGAGAAAACACGTAATTCTATACACTTATAAGTAATATTATAGCTTTAGTATTTATTTCAAAATTATAGTATCCGTTTAATTTTGCCTGAAATGAGAATATATGTAAGTATAAATCTTTAGGCTTTCACGGACAGCGTTGCATGTAGAATATACTGCTTCCGGGATGTAGTCCATCGGAAACTTGTATTCCAGACGTTTCGTCGATCACTGCGGTCGACATCTTCAGTGGTACACGTCGGTCGAGTGCGGAGAACCTTCCTCGGCGGCAAATCGGTGCGACTGATGTAAAGGCCCGAGTCACTGGCGTATTTATAGGCGCAGTTGGAGGGGGCAAACGACGTGATCGCTCCTGATTAGTTGAGACCTGCGCAACCGATGCGCTCGATCCTGATTGGTCGAGGCTAAGCAAAGGGGATATCGGGGATGGTAGCGGCTTCATTATGTTTGAATTGTAATGACGTGCGGCTCTCAGTTCGAGGAAGGTTCTCCGCACTCGACGGCGTCCCGACGTGTGCCACTGAAGATGTCGACCGCAGTGATCGGCAAAACGTCTGGAATACAAGTTTCCGATGGACCACGGCCAAACAGCCCGGAAGCAGTATATTCTACAGATATGTTAATGTTTATATCCAAATATTTTTTTTATCAAATTTTGAAGATATTTTACCATAAATTAAATAAATAAATATTCTATGACATTCTACACAGCGCTTTCTAATCCCAAAGTAAGCATAGTTTAACTAGCTTGAGTTATGGGACCGGAATGCGGATAAACATACTTATATACTTTTTTTTGTAAATACATACATATTATACATAGAAACACCCAGACCAATGCAAATAGACACATTCATGCATACAAATATTTGCGCTAAGCAGAAATCGAACCCGCGCCCCATGTCGTAGCAGTCGATGCAAAATTAGTGAAGTACAATTGTAATTTCTTTCATTGCCATCCTTGTGCGTTTGCATCGAGCGCTTATCAAGCTTACATACGCACCATAGAACTTCGCTAATCGCCTCATCGCTTTACTCCCTATAGATGCCTACGTTGATAATAACCTCAGGGTTTTATATCCGGATCCCGTTGTAACAGATTAAGAGCAATTTGCCACGACCTAAAATTAGATAGCTTCTATAAAGGGTTCAGCTATGAATGAAATTGGTTTAGATTTTGATATGAGACTCAATAATGGTGTTTTAGATGTTAGGGCCGGTGCTGAACGCGTGATAGGACGGTGTAATTAAAGTGTGTAACGCTATTATTTTGCTGATAGTAAGAGTGAATTGGATATTCATAGTTCAGATCGTAAGAAATGTTATGTAAGTTGCTGATATTCAATCAGGTACTGTTCGTTAACTTTAATATATACTATACTAGCTTTTGCCCGCGGCTCCGCCCGCGTAGATGTCGGTTATCGCGACAAAACAAAGCCTATGTCCTTTCCCAAGGTCTAATCTACCCCTGTACCAATTTTCAGCAAAATCGGTTCAGTGGTTTTTGCGTGAAAGCGTAACAAACAAACTTACATTCGCATTTATAATAGTACTAGCTTTTGCCCGCGGCTCCGCCCGCGTAGATTTCGGTTATCGCGACACAAAAAATTTTTTTTAATAAAAAGTATCCTATGTTACTTCTAATACCTTCAAGAGTATATGTACAAAGTTTCATGATGATCGGTTAAGTAGTTTTTGCGTGAAAACGTAACAAACAAACTTACATTCGCATTTATAATAGTAGGGATTGTCGGAAGTTTACGCGAATGTTACACATTGAAATAAAACTATTTTTAACGGATTCTATCGCGGTTTATTTGATGTTATTTTATATTTTACATTGATCCCGTCGTTTCGGTTGGTTTTCAGCACCCATGGTCACGGGGAGACTAAAGATGGTTGTTGTCTTGTAGTTTGAAGTGAAAGTTATCTCGAAGTACCCGTTGTCATGCAAACGTCGGGATCAATGTAAAATATAAAATAACATCAAATAAACCGCGATAGAAACCGTTCAAAATAGTTTTATTTCAATTTAATCTATACTGTTATAAAATTGTAAATTAGTTATGTCTGTACATTAGAGATATTTAAAAAAAAATACTTGGGTTATGTTATAGGAACGATTCTGAAAATTTCTTTTTTTAATTCTTGTCTGTTTTTCTGTTTATCTATTTGTTCGTGATAGTCGCAAAAACTACAGAATGAATTTTTAATACAGTTTTTTTTATTATAAAGGTCTTGGTCTTGTCTGGTCTTGGAAATCTGCCGTATGTTTGATTGCAATTGGTTAAGCAGAACAGAAGATATGAAAATGCTTCGGTAGCTTAGTGGTTAAGGAGTCTACCCTACGATCGAGTGGTCCCGGGTTCGAATCCAGCCCTAACACTCCTAACACAAGCAATTCGCTTGTTAGGAGTGGGTTTACCTCGGTAGTGTAATGGTCAGGATTCGAACCCGGGACCTCTCGATCGTAGGGTTAACTCCTTAACAACTAAGCTACCGATGACTTATGCTTCCTCTGCCTACTCCTTCGGAGTGATGTTTTTTTTATGTCTATGTCTTATGCTAATGATGTCTTGACTTCATATACTTCCTTAAACTTCAGGAGAACAAAACTGATCACATTCTTAATTTGTCACCAGGAAAGTCAAACATCAAATTGGGTACAGAACTATTTTCAATCATACCAGAACCGAATGCCGGGCGTAACCGAAAATCTACCCTCATTACACAAACGTATTTCGTTTCCGGGCATTATGCCAAACATTCCTGGATTGATTCAGATACAGGGCAGGTCGAGTTGAATGCATAATACATGTGACCTTACGATCATGGTCCCTGAATATGTGAGCGGTTGACGTGGCCTGAAGGGTTTTGACAGACTCTGCTGTATTATCCTCGCTACAATTCACATGGAAATGCTAGCAGTATTTCTGTGCTGAGTAAAAATAAAGTATTCGTGTGTTGGAGTAGTTGGAGTGACGTATTACCATATTTTATTATTTGATGAGAAATTGTAATGCAACGACCGCTACTGTGTAGAATATACAGAAGAAAATTAAAGGTTTCATTTCCGACTTCCTTCTACGAGTATGCTTTTATTTTATGGGTGTGTGTCTGGAAGCAATTTTTTAAGTGCTGTGTTTTAATCAATTTTTGGATTAGATTTTTTTTTTTATACCACTAAGGTGGCAGACAAGCACACGGCCCACCTGATGGGAAGCGGTTACCGCGGCCTATGGACGTGTGCAACACCAGTGGCGTCACACTCGCGTTGCCGACCCTGTAAAGGAAAGGGGATGGGAAAGGAGTTTGGGAGAGGATGGGAAAGAAGTTTGGGAGGGGATGGGAAAGGAGTTTGGGAGGGGATGGGAAAGGAGTTTGGGCTCCGGCACTCTCACTCACCAAACGGAACGCAACAGATAGATCTGCATGCACATTGGTTATTAATAAATTTCAATGTAGAATTCTTATAAGTCATGCAATATTTTTGCAAAAGACAAACCCATCTTAATACAAAGTACCCATATATATGAAGACGTATATAATATATCGGAGAAATTCGAATATCTGGGACGTGTCTAGATAGCTCAGCTGATCAGAGCATTCCCCCTGTAATGGACTGGTCGCGGGTTCAAGTCCCGTTCTAGATGTTCTCTTTTTCCGATCTAAATCTTTAGAAAAAGTAAGCATACAAAATGCTTATAAATTTAATTGTACCCTTATGAAGTTTTAATGGTTGTTCTTTTCCATTAGAGAGGCATTTAAATGGAGGAAAATACTCCACAGGTTTAGCCTGTTAACCTAACGACTATCGAGGTGTTATCAAATTTAAGAATATGATTATTTTCTCATAAATTTTATCAATAAGTTTTTACCACATTTACATAAGACAATTATTTTACTAAGAAAAAACCGGCCAAGTGCGAGTCTGACTCGCCCATGAAGTAGTCGCAAGTAAATTTTTTATATTTGAGTTGATTGAATGAAAAGTAAATTGGGGTTTACGATGTATGACGTATTAAAAAAACTACTTATTAGATCTCGTTCAAACCAATTTTCGGTGGAAATTACAGGTAAGTACATGGTAATGTATATCATATTTTTTTTTTAGGTTTATCATTGTCTTATGTTAGAAGTTACAGGGGGGGCTGGGGGACTCATTTCACCACTTTGGAAGTGTCTCTCGCGCAAACTATTCAGTTTAAAAAGAAATGATATCAGAAAAACCTCAATATAATTTTTGAAGACCCCACATGTATTTAATGTTAAAAAAATTTTTGAGTATCAGTTCTAAGTATGGGGGAACCCCAAAAATTTATTGTTTTTTTTTCTATTTTTGGGTGAAAAACTTGATGCGGTTAACAGAATACATCTACTTACCAAGGTTCAACAGCATAGTTCTTATAGTTTTGGGAAAAAGTGGCTGTGACATACGGACGAACGGACAGACAGACAGACATGATGATAGATTCATCATGGTTCTATTTTTTGCAATTTGGCAACAGAATTCTAAAAAGACTAACATATTTTTCATAATATCTTAAGCTTTCACTATTAAGTTTTTTTTTTAATATTTATTTTTAGTTTCTTCGCAACCACTACGAACGCCCGTAATGTTTAATGTTTGAATGCAGACTATAAAAATGCAACAAAGTTCCTGCAAACGTTGAAACTATTTAATCCATATAAATAGTAGGATAGAATCTCAACTTGTAGAAAGCTTAGCGCTTGTTTGAAAATAGTTTCTGAACAAAAATTGTATAACAAGTTTCGGGAGCGAGCATAGTTGTATTATGGTAATGCGTTTCCTTACAGCGACTATGGATTGTTTCAGTTTATGCATACTTGCTGGAAAGGTTTAGATAAAGCAAAAATATCTTAAAACCGCGGTAGCCTAGTGGTATGGGTAATGGACTGCTGAGACGAGGTCTCGGGTTCGATCCCAGGGTTTACCATGGCACACACCAATGACTTTTCGATGCTTTTCGAAGTTATGTGTGTATTTATCGCAGGTTTATAAGTGCCCGGTTAATGGCAATAGGCTCGCCACCTATTACATTGGGACCTAAACATAAACTGGCGAAATGTGGGCGCTAGCACCTCTGCCTACCCCTTCGGGGATATAGGCGTGAGTTTATGTTATGTTATGTTATGTAAAAATATCTTTTCTATGTTGCACTTTTATGAAGGTATTAAAACAACGTCAAATTTTCTTTTTTTTTTAGTATACTAAGGTGGCAGACAAGCACACGGTCCACCTGATGGGAAGCGGTTATCGCGGCCTATGGACGTGAGCAACACCAGTGGCGTCACACTCGCGCTGCCGACCCTGTAAAGGAAAGGGGATGGGAAAGAAGTTTGGGAGGGGATGGGAAAGGAGTTTGGGAGGGGATGGGAAAGGAATTTGGGCTCCGGCACTCTCACTCACCAAACGGAACGCAACAGTTCAAATACTGTTACTTGGCGTCGATATTTTGTGAGAGGGTGGTGCTTCCCCGGTCGAGTCGACCCATTCATGCAACGGCCAAAATGCCTGTTGCTTGACTCTACCACTTCCATACTACCTCATTTAGGATTAATTAGCTGTCAGACCTCATCAAAGTTACAAATCTTGACTTTTTCTTTCTTAAATAATGATGACAATAAATAAGCCGCGGTAGCCTAGTGGAGCCGCGGTAGCCTAGTGGTATGGGTAATGGACTGCTGAGACGAGGTCTCGGGTTCGATCCCAGGTTTTACCATGGCACACACCAATGACTTTTCGATGCTTTTCGAAGTTATGTGTGTATTTATCGCGGGCTTATAAGTGCCCGGTTAATGGCAATAGGCTCGCCACCTATTACATTGGGACCTAAACATAAACTGGCGAAATGTGGGTGCTAGCACCTCTGCCTACCCCTTCGGGGATATAGGCGTGAGTTTATGTTATGTTTATGTTATGTTATGTAATAAATCACGCTGACCTCAAAACAACTGTAAATGGAAATTAATTAAAAGATCGTGACATCCATCTAAAACACGAATAGTATTTTCTAAATCATCACATCAACCTAATGAGAATCCCAACTCAGCATTATGATTGCCCTAAAATTATCGTAAAAGGCGCAATAAACGGAGCGTATAAAGGAATTTCTGAACCGTACGCAACTGGTTTCCGAACTGTTAATTTCTAATGCGGATAATGAGAACGGTTAAAGGTTAGATAGTGAATCTATACTGGAACAGTTGAGGCCAATGTTCGGGTCTTTAAATAAATTCAATTGTATTTTATGATATTGTTCGAAGTTTATGCGAATGTCACACATATTTTAACGGATTCAATCGCGATTTATTTGAAGTGTTCTTCGTGAGTTCGACAAATGGAAGTGCGATTAACGATTGTGTGACAAAACTGTACTGCGATTCACCATAGTTTGAATGCACGCTAGTGCGGTGCGACACACTGTAGGTCGACATTACTCTAGTGCGACAAGTCATTGTCGCATTACCGTAGGAGTAACAACAATGGTTTGATTGGATTTAATATGAATTTACATACTCTTAGTAGTTTTCTTACATCACTGAAATCGGCAGGGTTAGGTTAGGTTAGGACTGTGACCACAACAAGCCAGATAAATAACACAAATAACATGAAAAAAAAACAAATGAAAACCCCCTTTACATTTGCAAAAAAATATGTTCTGTGGACTTTTAACGCCATCTAGTACAACACAAACGTTTGTCGCACTAGAGTAATGTCGACCTACAGTGTGTCGCACTAGCGTGCATTCGAACTATGGTGAGTCGCAGTACAGTTTTGTCACACAATCGTTAATCGCACTTCCATTTGTCGAACTCACGTAGTATACTCATTTATTTGATGTTATTTTCTTATTTACATTGAACTCGACGTTTCGGTTGCATTTCAGCAGCCATGGTCACGGGGAGACTGAAGATGGTGGTAGTCTTATAGTTATAACAACGTCGGGTTCGATGTAAATATTAAAATATCATCAAATAAATCGCCATACAATCCGTTAAAAATAGTTTTAATTCAATCAATTGTATTTTGTCTAGATAGCAGAGTAACTCTGTTTAAGTTATGATAATTTCAAACGAAGAAACAATGAAGCGTCGATAGCTTAGTGGTTAAGGAGTCAACCCTACGATCGAGAGGTCCCGGGTTTGAATGCTGGCCATTACACTACTGACGTGAACCCACTCCTAACACAAGCAATTTAGCTTAGCTGAAGGGGTAAGGGGGAATATTAGTAATTTCGGTTACTAATATTTTAAAAAAAATCGTGTAAATAGAAATACTGAAGGCACAAACGTACAGAACAACGTACAGAAAACCGTTGACCAACAGTAACATAACATAAACTCACGCCTATATCCGCGAAGGGGTAGGCAGAGGTGCTAACACCCACATTTCGCCAGTTTTATGTTTACGTCCCAATGTAAATAGGTGGCGAGCCTATTGCCATTAACCGGGCACTTATAAGCTTGCGATAAATACACACATAACTTCGAAAAGCATCGAAAAGTCATTGGTGTGTGCCATGGTAAAACCTGGGATCGAACCCGAGACCTAGTCTCAGCAGTTCATTACCCATACCACTAGGCTACCGCGGCTTCCTACTACTTGTGTATTGTTGTTTATGTCACTTATTTGTGTCAACAGAGTCCTTTGGGATAGAGTAGGAACGAGTGACATCTTCAGTCTTGCGATTATTAATACTCACTGACTGACTGACACTGGCAACCACCTGATTTAAAACGGGCCTGTATCTGGTATTACCCTTATTTTCGAAAGATGCTGCAAGAGCTTAATACTTTAGGTCACTCACAAGAGAAAATTGTTAATTTAACAGATATTTTACATGACTTATTTACGAATAATTTGTTCACCAAAATGTTAAATTGCACAGTTCAATGGAAAGTTTTAATTATGATTGAATTGTACTATCGAATACGCAAAAAAAAGGAAGATATGAAAACGATGATGTTGGAAGTAAAGCAATAAATGTGACTAACTGTAATCCTACTAATATTATAAACGCGAAAGTTTGTAAGTATGGATGGATAGATGGATGTTTGATACTCTTTCACGTAAAAACTACTGAATGGATTTTAATAAAACTTTACAATAATATAGCTTATGCATTAGAATAACACATAGGCTACAATTTATAAAGATATTGTGTGAATTGTACAAAATATGACGATAAGTGTCAAGTAAGTAGGACAAAAATCTACCATCTGCGAGCTATTCCGGCGTGCGCTGCCGAAACCGCTAGAGTTACACATATGTAATGTATGATGGAAATGTTTATCCTACTAATATAATAAACGCGAAACTTTGTGAGTGTGTATGTATGCATGTTTGTTACTCTTTCACGCAAAAACGGCTGAACGGATCTGGCTGAAATTTGGTACAGGGATAGACTATAGTCCGGAATAACACATGGACTACTTTTCATCCCGGGAATAGGTTCGCATGGGTAGCGGAAACGGGATCAGAATTTTTTTTTTCGTGCGGAACTCCCTTCGTATACCCCCCCCCCCCCGCGTGCCAGCGGGGTTGGTTATGTCGGGCTTGAACCGACTAAAACCGCACGCCGTCTCGGGTCTACAGACGCCGGGGTGTAAGGTTGCCCATAGAGCATATCCCTCGCACCCCGACTGACCCTGGGCCATCTCCGGTTTCAAGATGGCCCCCTCGGGTTTGGGAACCACGGTGTCCCCGTCTTGGGTTTGGGGGAGGGGCGCTAGTCACCCCACCGTCCCGGCCTGCTTCTGCTGGGGTGACAGGTGGCCTCACCCGCCACCCCCAGGCCTGCGCTCATGGAGGACGGAGGTCGTTAAGCGACCTCCGGCGCCTGAGAATTAGCGCCGGATCAGAATTCCACGCGGGCTGAGCCGCGGGCAACATCTATATTTGAATAATTTTGTAACACAAAATAATTACTCCTTATATTTAAGGATTATAAAAACTGAAGCGAAACGTGACTTGGAAATACACCCATTAGAGAGTCAGGATTCAATAAATAATAAAAGTAAAAATTCATTTATTGCCAAATAAATGTTACAATGTTGGGTATTAAACTGTGACCCCACACTAGGCAAAGCCTGTCCTGTGGGTGCCAAATACGTGTACAATTTTCGTGAAACATCATTTGCTCAGGCGACATCATAGCTTTTCGGCTTAACACAATTAATTATACCATTATATTAACAATTCATTTAATGATAACCATGTTTAGAAACAAAAAATCTACACTAACACAACAACGGCTTTCACCGCCGCATCCAATCAGCCAATTATAAAACTTCACAAAGAGGATTTAGCCCATTAGTTTATTGAAGGAAATTAACAATTGTGACCGAATAAAGTTGTTGAATAATTTCGTCATGTCAGTTATCGTTTGACTTGCGTTGTTAAGAGGACGGGTTGATTGACTTATTTATTGAACGCTGGACTAAATGATAGAGAATTAGCTTATATGAGGTTTTAATGGAACTGTAGTGAAATTACGATAGTATATTTTATCGTGTGTAAGTTTCGTAAGGTCGGGATGTTTATGAGAGACGTAATTATTTCGAAGTAAGGATTTTTTTTTATATTTAGTACATAGGAATTTGATTTCACCTCGCCTGATGGTAAGCTGAAGGTAAAGTCTCAGGAAAGAGGGTCATCATACACGTACCAGGTTAACAATGGTGGCACTCAGCTTGACGGCCTCATCAGAAGAGGATTGTCGTCGCAGCACCGCGTGACTCCCGCCGGTCCCACTAGTGCTGCGACCACAATCCCCTTGCCCGGCTATGCACTTGCTAACCCCTGAACGCAATCAAACCGAAATTGGATTACTATGAAGGGTTTTTCGCAATCGTGCACGGTGGTACCCACCCTTTTTTTTTTTTTTTTTTTTTTTTTTTTTTTATCGTGCGGAAATCCCTTCGGATACCCCCCCGCGTGTCAGCGGGGGCGGTTATGTCGGGCTTGAACCGACTAAAACCGCACGTCGTCTCGGGTCTACAGACGCCGGGGTGTAAGGTTGCCCATAGAGCATATCCCTCGCACCCAGGGTCAGTCGGGGTGCGATTATGTGACAAATTTGTGTTATCAAATTTCTACCACCAGTGATAAAAATTTAATAAGTATTAGGATAAAATTTGTAGGAAACACAGATAGGGAAGAGTGACCTGGTATTAGGTATTATCGAAGAGAATAGAAAAAATATCTCATTATCAAATAAGTTTGTCATTTTAATAATATGTGCATTATTGAAATGTACTGCATTTCTAGCAAAGAATATGTGCATTATTGAAATGTACTGCATTTCTAGCAAAGAATATGTGCATTATTGAAATGTACTGCATTTCTAGCAAAGAAGGTAAAATGTTCAATAGTATTATAACATTGTAAATTCGTTGGGTCCGTCCATTGGAGATAATAAAAACCGGCCAAGTGCGAATCGGACTCGCCCATGAAGAGTTCCGTAGCAGCAAGTAAAAGTTTTATATTTGAGTTGATTGAATGAAAGGTAAACTGCGGTTTACGATTTATGACGTAAAAAAGTACTTACTAGATCTCGTCCAAATCAATTTTCGGCGGAAGTTTACTGGGTCAGGTACATCATAATATTATTTTTAGAAATATCATTTTCTTATTTTAGAAGGTACAAGGGGGGGGGGGGGACACATTGTACCACTTTGGAAGTTTCTCTCGCTCAAAATATTCAGTTAGTAAAAAAAATATATTAGATACCTCAATATCATTATTGAAAACCCTAGATGGGTTTTGATGAAAAAAAAATTGAGTGTCAGTTCTAAGTAGAGGAACCCCCAAAATAAAAAAAAGGTTTTTTTTTCTATTTTTGTGTCAAAATCTAAATGCGGTTCACAGAATACATCTACTTACCAAGTTTCAACAGCATACTTCTTATAGTTTCGGAAAAAGTGGCTGTGACATACGGACGGACAGCCAGACAGACATGACGAATCTGTAATGGTTCCGTTGTTTGCCTTTTGGCTACGGAACCCTAAAATAACTTGGGTTATGTTAAATGAGCGGTTCGGAATACAAAACTATTTTTTTTTTGTAATTCTGGTCTGTTTGAAACAAAAGACCGGCCATGTGCGATAATTATTATAATTCAATTATTTATTACTACCTGTTTCCGTTATCAATAACATAAACATAAAAAACATAAACATAACTTCACGCCTGTATCCCCGAAGGGGTAGGCAATCAGTAACAATATCAATAACGAGCAAAAAAAAACACATTTGTCATACGGGAGCTCCATTTTATGGCAGACAGACGGACGGACAACAGAATCTCAGCAATCGGGTCCTGTTTTACCCTTTGGGTACGGAACCCTAAAAAGAAACGTAGGAGCACAGTAAGTTGAAACACACAAGGTGTCTGCTTGGGCCAACTGCCCTTTGATCGTGATCTGAAACTAAACACAAACGGATTATGTTTATAATAAAAAAGCTAAATCAATAAACAGCAAACTTATATTAATCGATGGTGTTCGTATACAAAGGTTTGTGATTCTTTTTTATATGCATAAAATAGTACAAAATAAATAGTTTTGTTAGTTTACCTGTCGGTAGTGAAAGAAATGTGGTTTTTATGAAAGGATATGAAAGAAGTTTATATTAATAAACTCTTTCATGATATTCACTTTTATTTGTATACTAGCTGTTGCCGGCGACTTCGTCCGCGTTATATTCGGGATAGATTAAGGTATGTTTACTTCTGCAGTTTCGAACCCAATATGTATTAGGTTACCTATTTCATCGTTATATTTTTGCTTATTTATCATGAAGAAATTGAGGTTTTGAAATTAATTCTACCCGGTTCCCTAATATAACAGCGTGCTGATACTTATGGTCAAAGTTTGAGTCTCTAATCAATTATCTTTTGAGCTGAGTGAGACAAAGTCGAGCGAAAGCTCCTCATACCAGACTTCAGGATTTTCTTTGTCACAGGTCTCCTCCTAAACTACTAATCCAATCAGAACCAAATTTGGCACGATTAAAGAGGTCAATCAGAGGAAGGTTTATGGATATATTTTGAAAAAATTAATGCTACCACAGAGGAATGATCACCGTTAAAAAAAATCCAGATGGAATTACATAATAACCGCTCGAGACACTGTGACCAAACTTTACACGCTCAGAAAGCATGTCCAGAGTTGTGACTTTCAAAAAGAATTTTCAAAATCGGACTTGCCAAGGAGGAATGATCACTGTTCAAAATTTACAAAATCTGATTCACGATGTCTCACTCAGCTCAACATTGCAAGCAGCGATTCGCTTTGCAGACCTAGTACATGTAAGTAACTCTGTAGTTTCGTGATTTCATATATTACTGCTCATCACCTTTTAGCTATAGCATTATGATTTATAGTCCAGATGTTGATCATGTCCGAGTTCCGCCGAACTGTAATATTTCGTGATGATCTGCCTTGTAATAATAAAATTATAATCAATAATATCTGAGATCAATTTTGCTCTACTGATCCTATCAGACCGATAATAGCACGATGATATACCAAAGTATGACCATGCCCTAGAAGAACGTTCGTGCAAAATTTCAGCTACATTTGTTCAGCGGTTTTCTAGTGATGCTCGAGTATCGATAATAACTTTTTTTTTTTTCGTGCGGAAATCCCTTCGGATACCCCCCGCCGGCCAGCGGGGGCGGTTATGTCGGGCTTGCACCGACTAAAACCGCACGCCGTCTCGGGTCTTAAGATGCCGGGGTGTAAGGTTACCCATAGAGCATATCCCTCGCACCCCGACAGACCCTGGGCCATCTCCGGTTTCGAGATGGCCCCCTTACTTGCTCTCCACTGTGCCATCTGCTAATCAGAGGGACACATTGAAAGCTTCCGAACAGCCCTCAACAGGGCCGTCCCCGCCTCGGTCGGAGTTGGACGTAGGCAGCAGCGTCTCTCCCACCCTAGGAGAGAGGCGCTGCCGTCTCCGTTGCCCAGGGTGCACCGCGTGGAGGTCCCCAACCAAGCACCCCAGCATCGATAATAACCTGCAGACAAACTGACAAACAGACATATAAATTCTAAAAAACACATATTGGGCATCGGTGTTGCTCCTAGAACACATATAAATATTTTTTTCAATATCTGATGTACAGTATTCACCTCGTTACGAGTATATATGTTTAGATGAAGTCCAAGCAAACTGTATACGTATAAGAACTATTGGTTACTTAATGAGAATAAGATTTAGTTTAACGTATCCTGTTTCGAACTTTTGTTATTCAGATTGATTACCTTGGATTTGTTACTGGGACCTAAAACATAACTGGTGAATCGTGGGTGTGTAATACACCTCTGCCTACCCCTTCGGGGATATAGGCGTGAAGTTGTGTTACATCATAATAATAATGATGATGAATTACTATAACTTCTGAAAATATAACTACTTTGTTTTTAGGGTTCCGTTGCCAAATGGCAGAAAACGGAACCCTTATAGATTCGTCCTGTCTGTCCGTCCGTATGTCACAGCCACTTTTTTCCGAAACTATAAGAACTATGCTGTTGAAACTTGGTAAGTAGATGTATTCTGTGAACCGTATTAAGATTTTCACACAAAAATAGAAAAAAAAACAATGAATTGAATTTTGGGGGTTCTCCCCATACTTAGATCTGAGACTCAAAAATTTTTTTTTCATCAAACCCATACGTGTGTGGTATCTATGGATAGGTCTTCAAAAATTATATTGAGGTTTCTAATATCATTTTTTTCTAAACTCAATAGTTTGCGCGAGAGACACTTCTAAAGTGGCAAAATGTGTGTATGTGAGAAAAGTCAAAAAAAAAATGATGTACATTATACCATGTAAACTTCCAATGAAAATTAGTTTGAACGAGATCTAGTAAGTAGTTTTTTTTAATACGTCATAAATCGTTAACCGCAATTTACCTTTCATTCAATCAAATCAAACTTAAAAATTAAATGAAAAAGCATTATTATGTTACTTGCTACTACGGAACCCTTAATGGGCGAGTCCGACTCGCATTGGCCGCTTTTATTGTTACACTCGCAGTTACTGGTAGAGAATTCATTTGAAGACTGCACATGAAGGTTTGTAAATAAATAACATTTGTTATCAACGAAAATAAGTAGAAATTTCTTGGCAAAAGACAATTCTTCGCCAACTAAACTACCAAATCGTTGCAAACAAATGGCAAGTTGTAAGTTTTGTCGCGACTTGCTCAAGTCATTAAACTGTTAAATTGTCAACTCTCCCTCATTGTGAAAACTTGGGAGACAAACTACACCGGAACACTGTCAGCTGTAACTTAACGAATGAAAGTTTTTGCCAAGATAAGTGGGTCGTTACTTGTTATGAAACGTCTGACATATCGATCTGAAGAACTTACTTGTTCGTCACAATACATTCTTAGCGAGAAACGGTGGGATTCACACTTGCATTGAAGTGTAGCCATTCAAATGTTTTCTTTATGACGAGATAAGTTTTAAACTAACTTACATCTACAAGGCTTTCGGTATATATACATACACCTGTAAACACCGGATAGGGTAGGCAGAGACATGTTATACATCCACATTTCACAAACTATAATCTGGTAACTTTCGATACAAGGGTGGCAAATTAAGAACACATGTTAAAGAGAAAGGTGAAAAAGATTCATGAATTTACGGAGAGAATTGAAAATATATAAAGCATAGCTTAAAAAAACGATCCTATAACTCATGTTACCTGTTCCAGAAAAGGTCACGCAGATTCCTGTAACTTTTGATCTTAGACCTTAAACTTACTTAGGTACTGGATTTTTATCAAAAATTTTGTCCTTCACCTTTCAACTTCCTTTCTTGTGCCCTGTTCAAAGTTCTGTTATAAACAACAAGTTAATAGCAAGATTGAAAGATAATATAAATCGGAAGGCAATAAACAAAGCCGCATTTATCACTGACTCATACAAATAGAACTCAATGAATTGCAGTTTTGTATCTCATGAAGTATAAAATAAAATTATATATTGCATTGACTTACTCATTCAAAAAGAATTTAATACATAATTAGAGCCAAGTATATCAGATTAAACCTCCAATCTACTTCGTTATACGAGAAATCCGGCACTATAGACAATGCTGGTTTGTTACACAGTTTGTTAGGCAAAGGCGCCAAGGGAGGCACGTTAATCTGACAAGTAACAAAACAACGCTGGCGCTGCGGCCACTAGCTGACTTAACGGCCCCTGTCACTCCGCCAAGTAACTTTCAATTAGGCCCTACCCCCGTATTAGAACCGCAAGAATTCAATCACAGACGTGATACTCGTAATTTACCCTTTACATTGCTTGGTTAACTCCAAATTCACATTGCTGGCTTAAATAAACTTTGCAATGGATATTACGTCACACATAAGTGGTTGTATTTAAGTGTAATCCGGGTTATTCTTAATAATTAAACAAAGCAGAAATTAGTAAATGACTGCACTACAGTACTGTGTGGGTGTTCTGTGGAATCTTGTCAAGGGTAAAGTGGCCTATTTCGTTGAGATTACAACCCTGCGTTTATTAAGAAAATTTGGAAAACTGAAACATGAATTCTTGAATAAAAGTTACATAGCAATATGTAAACATTTATTTTACGTATAAATGTGGCAATTTTACGAGAACATTTCATTTTTCTATTTATTAGATTCTTTTTTCAACTTCCTGGATACTAAAGTAATGACAACCTACAACAAATTATCAATCAATAGTCAATAGATGTAAGAAGGACTCTAATTGCTACTTCTTATAATATGATCCATGCTATCCATAAACGATCACAAGAATCACAAACCAGTTCACTGAACGTAATCTGTTATCGTTTTCAAGCCCCGAATTGAAAGTAACTCAAAAATAAAAAGCAAATGACACTCTAATCGATACAAATACCGCTATCAAATTTATCATCTCCAATATTTAATTCTTCGAACATCAAACACCATTCTAAGAAAGTAATCACTTCCGACCGAATTGAGTGGAGATCAAATAATCGCCTTTGACCAGAATCAATATTTGAGTTTGAAATGGTACGTTTGTAAAGGACGTTGTGGCATCGATGTGATTTGAATAAACATAGGTCCTGTTACCCGGAATGTCCGATTCCTATCAATAAAATTTAAATCTACATGATTTGGTTATTGATATCCCCGCTTCATCTAATTTGAATTGCTAAAGTCTTGATAGTAGTAATCTCGGCTATTCACGTACCGTTGAAATAGTTCTTACAAAGTAGTTTAGCTGCAACCTAAGTACTTGCTGATTAATGTATATTTTCTTCAAGAAATCTAATAATTATTTTAAGTTATTACATAACATAACATAAACTCACGCCTATATCCCCGAAGGGGTAGGCAGAGGTGCTAGCACCCACATTTATGTTTAGGTCCCAATGTACGAGCCTATTGCCATTAACCGGGCACTTATAAACCTGTGATAAATACACACATAACTTCGAAAAGCATCGAAAAGTCATTGGTGTGTGCCATGGTAAAACCTGGAATCGAACCCGAGACCTCGTCTCAGCAGTCCATTAGCCATACTACTAGGCTACCGCGGCTTATTGTTGTATACATATCTGAATTCTATTACCTATTGAATGTTATAACGTAGTAAATAAAAATAATTAATTTAACATTTGAAAGTCAGATACACATCTAGATGTATGATTACCTATAGTAGGTATACCATCATCTCCCTGGGCCAGTTTTTTACAATAAAATATTGAAAAAACAAACATGGCGGCATAAGAGATGTTTCACATTAAAAACGGTAAAGAATCACGTAATATAGAAAATACTTATAATTTTCAATATGCATACATTTCTTGTCATGTACTCGGATATAAATGAGAGAATAGTATAAAACTATCATTGTCTCCTACGTCTATCGGTACATAAATCAAAAGGCAATAATCGTAATGATGCAAATTTATCTATATACAGAAGGCATACATAATTAGCCCAGACGTTAGACAACAGTAGTTAAGCATGAGTTATGGGCTCTGATATTAACACCTCTGATTAAGTTGAATGCAAGCATAAAATAAGAAGAATATAATTTATGACTACACTGTGGTACAGATAGGTCCTAATCTCATCGTCTTGTCCGTACTGCGACTCCTGCTGTACCAGCGATAGCTATAAAAATTACTACCTATCATAAAAATAAAACAGTATTAGAATTAGCATTGAAATTAATCAGAAGTGTCTATATTCTGAGAATTGAAAATGTACCGCAAAACTGTCCATCACACATGAGATTTGTGTGGTATTCCACTACAAGTTACCTTTTTGATAACGATTTATGCCAATGAAATTTATTAGCATAGGCCTGCTGAACATAGGCCTCCTCCATTGACTTACATTTTGACCGGTCTGCATAGTTTAATTTTATTGTGCTTGCCTTTTTCCCCTTTTTGTACTAAATTAACGTTACATTGTTATCATTTATTTACGAGTAGTACATAAGTTACAGCATCTTAATTGCTGTTCATCATCATCTTAACGTTGTTCCCGATTTCGGCTTTCACCTCGGAGTCCTGAATTCCTTATTACTTCTTCTCCTTATGATTTAGCTTAAACGGGTTACATGGCGGTCATAGGGTTATAGGGCGGCTGGCATCTGACTGACTGCATTTTAATTGCACTATTTGCACCATTGTTTTAGTAATTGGTTTATGTCGAGTTTATTCCCAGTATAAGTAGCAGGGCTCATCCCACTTGTGAACATGGCTATTTATTTTTTACGAAGTGAACCTCAATTCTAATGTACCTGTGTTATATAAATTGTATCTGATACTTTATGTTTCCTGTAACTGTGTTAAAAGTTTTTGGGGCAATAAATACATGTTATTATAGTTGTGGAGTACCCGTAGAACCGTTACTTTCTATTACAATTAGTAAACATATTGCAATTAACTACTGTAGATGCAGATTTAATGTCCAATTCACAAAGATTCATAAACGATACTTAATAAATAACGCGTTGAAGTTTATATTGAAACAGATAGATATAAAAGGCGTCGCGCATAGTAGGTACGATGAAAAACATAAGAATACCATTCACATTAAATGACCAAGCATTAAGTGCAAATTCAAAAGATAAGAATGAACAACTGCTTGTATGACACTTTCTTGTGATAGCGATGCCAAATGTCAAATGTTTATAGATAAAGGTGCAATATGTTTGTCCGGTATCGTAACAACAATAATGCCTTAACATTGAGCAATGAGAGATAAACTAGTGAAAACGAATAGAAATTCGTTGTTCAATGTTTGAATTTTACGATGCTGCTATAGCGAGTATTCAATAGGTTTTTGTATATTGAGAATGAATGATCCTGATATAGTCATAACTTTGGTAAAATTGAAAATGATTTGATAATTTGAACCTTCATTACACATGATAATATATAAATGGTGACATACAAGTGATTGTGATGTTCTTTATCGTGTAGGTAATTTGTAAATTTATATTTTATTAATGGCCTTATTTAATTTGTTATAAGGTTTTGCTACTATTGAATGCAGAAGCTGTTTTTCGTTTAACTGTAGCGCACACAGAACATGTGGCTCGTCTAGTGTTTGCGAAGGAGCTTACGAATTATATGTATGTTTGTTTAAAAATGGTGAGTATAAATATCTAGTCCATTTGGAACTAGATCATTAAAGTGTAAATTCAGATAATATTAATAATACTTTTCACGAAAAACAGCACTGATTACTAAGTCATTTCTAAGAATTTTGAAATTGTTTTATTTAAAATTATTATCAATCTCTGTGTTACAAAGTAAACTTAACTTAACTTAAAAGAAATGTTCCACGAAATTCGACAATATAATCTATGAATTAGAAAATTGTCATAAATCTAACATTTGTATACATATTCAACAAGTTAAACCGAAACACTAAATTTTGAGTAAAATAAAACGTCTTACATTTATATTTCTCATATTACTACTCTATTTGATTATACAGTTCAAATGGTCATTTCCAAACGAGAATCCATTATGTCATGCTTCGACACATTTCAAAGTTATTTTGTTTCTGAGAACCGTCTCTTGCGCACAATCGTTATAAATCCACGTTCGACTATGTGTATTTCTAGTACCATTTTAATTTGAGCTTCCTCTTTCTTCATTATTTAAGCTGTTGGAGGTTTTATTGATCGGTCATAAGCTCCTACTCCATTGGTTATGGTGACCGCTTCAATGGTTTTATATATTATTGGTTTGTTATGCATAGTTATTTTCCTCACGTAGGTATATCGGAAAGGGCGTCGAACTTATATTGTTATTAGTACTGATATGGTACTCTTCATAATAGTTAAAGCTATTTACATGATCTCATTTACAAGTATGTTACTCGAGTCATGAATGAATCATGTCGTTGACAAACTTTTTATGTTCAAATCGTTTCAAAGAAATCGCTTATTTTTGAGACTTAAAGGATTTATTTCGCATAAAGAGTGTACATTGTTCACTTTTTGCGCGGTAATAAAATGTGGATTGGGATTCTTGGAAGATTTTGTTGCCAAAGTTAGCTAATAAAGTTCAAGGATGTTTAAATGAGTTGATGCATTATTAAAATATAATGTCCTATTGGCTGTTAATGACATTAGTTTAGTGTTAAATACCAATGATTTCTATGTATAATATGTTTGTATTTACAAAAAAAAAGTTTATAAGTATGTTTATCCGCATTCTGCAATCCATAACACAAGCTAGTTAAACTATGCTTACTTTGGGTCTAGAAAGCGCTGTGTAGAATGTCGTAGATTATTTATTTATTTATAATGAACATCCAATACTGGGTGTGTTTCTATTTTACCTTCCAATTATAAAAACTAACTAATCAATTGCTCTAATTTGTAATATAATACTTCGTAGTAGTAGTAGTTTTATTGGATGACAGAAAAATACATAAACATAACATAACATAACTGAACCCTACAAGACAGATCAAAATAATGTGCTACAGTATTGTACACCTATAAAAGGTCTACAAAAAAGGCTCTAAAAAGGGATTATTTAAGAAGCGATTTTAAGCAATACAGCATTAAGCCTTATCCAATTAAATACATTGTACATTTAATATAGATCAATATGGTTCCATGCAACATGTAATTTAAATGAATATTTGCGAAGATATAACAGATTTGATTTTGATTTGATGATTTGCAGCGGTTACTGCAGTACCGGCCGGGGGACCGGCCCGCGGCTCTAAAGACATTCTGTAGTATATTTAGTATCAGTATAGGATGTATTCCAATAAGGAAAATTAGGTATCAATCTCCATATCTGAAAAAAATACATATTGGTTTTCATTCAACAAATATGAATACATAGATTGTGCAATTGGTGTGTTATTTCCATTAGATACGAATTGTATTTAATGTACATACCAGCTGCGATATATAAAGGGACCAAGATCAAAATAGAATGATCTGTAACTTAGAATGTGACTACGAAGTTCATTAAATTTCTATCGTCTATTGATCATAAATCTTTACTTACTTTGAATGCGCATGTCTAGACAAGCAGACGCATATTGGCAATACAAGCAACAACTTCAATTATAAATTAGATTCAGTAGAACACAATTTACTAATAAATATCATAGAAAGCGGCGTCTATGAATGGTCTATTCATTCAACGAATACTATCATTAATAATCTTTTCTGTTTCAATAGATTCAGTTCCCGTATATCCATTTGTTAATTTGACATGTCTGAAATTAGAAACTTTATTGTTTTGATTTATTGTATTTATATATGTGTTCTTATAATTAATTATTGTTTGTTAATTAATTTTATTGCAGAAAGGTAGATCATAGGAAACTCTGGCCTACTGTGGAAAAAATTCCACCTAACAATGTTTCTATGGGAACCTATTACAGGGAAAAAAGTAGTCTCTTATATCTCAAAAGGTTTAGGCAGCGTTTTTGTTGAAAGCTTCCAGATGGCTTACTTTTTCCGAGAAATCCAACAAATATCATCATATTTTATGTAATGTAATGTATACTAAAACTTGACAAATTATACACTAAAACCTTCATTAATTCATTGGTGAAAACAGCATAAACATCAGACAGATGTGGGGAAGGACTTTTTTTTATAATATGTAGTGATAATCTATCTAAGCATATAATAAAACCGTAACCAGATGAAAACTAAACATAGCATATTTTTCCAAAAAAATAACGGATGTGTTCTAGGAGCGATACTGATGCCGAAAATGTGATATTTAGTTTTTTTTCTGTTTATCGGTATATCTGTTTATCTGCTTTTTATTATCGATGTCCGAGCATCACTTGAAATCCGCTGAACAGATTTGGCTGAAATTTTGCATGAACATTCTTCTAGAGCATGGTCAGAAACTGCGTTATACATCATCACGCTATTGTAGGTATGATAGGAGCAGTTAAGCAAAATCGATCTAAACTATTATTGATGACAACTTTATTATTACAAGATACATCTTTACGAAATTTTGTAGCTCAGCAGAAATCAGACATGGTCAAAATCCAGACTCTAACACATCACGCTATACCTGAAAGGTAATGAGCAGTAAAATGTAAAATCTCGAAACTAGACTTACCCACGTATACTAGGGGCGCAATGCATTCTGCTGTTGCAATGTTGAGCTGAGAGTGCACTACATGATTACCTACAATTCACGCGCAATTTTTTTTCAATTGAATACCATTGAATTGTTTTTTTAGTGATTATTTTTTCGTAGCTAGTCCGATTTTCAATTTTCTTTTCTGTTTTCTTTTTTCTGTGAGATTTTGAAATTTATGAAGGGTGATTATTCCTCCATGGTATGTTCGATTTTCAATTTTATTTTTTCTAAACCTTTCGGGTATCACATTGTATTTACATGCCAAGTTTGCTGGATGCGGCAAGCTGAAGACAGGGCGCTATGGCGCTCATTAGGGGAGACCTATGTCCAGCAGTGGACTAGAATAGGTTGATGATGCTGATGAAGTTTTTTTTAAAGCAGTTTAGAATCAGAATCAGTTATTTTCTTTTACAAATGCTGCCGATTTTAAATTGTATAACATTTGTGACACGTTTATTACAAAATTATAATTATAAAAGCGGCGATAGCCCAGTGACATACGTAACGGACTGCTGAGATGATATCTCGAGTTCGATCTCCAGTCACCACGGGCACAAACCTCTGACTTTTTGTAGTTATGTGTGCATTAATAAATATTAATTATCGCTCCCTTAATAATGTGATCGGTACATGGCAATAGGCTCGCCCCTTATTACATTGGGACCTTAACATAACTGGCGAATCGTGGATGTGTAATACACTTCTGCCTACCCCTTCGGGGATACAGGCGTGAAGTTATGTTATGTTTATAATAATATCATGACCAGATTCAATATGCTCGATATCTGCTGTATCTTTCCGCCGCGCACATATAGGTCGGTGTAGTAACAAATTAACACATACACCATCGCCCTTCGCGCACAATGCTTCATTGTTCTAACTATGGTAATTTGTTTATTCAGCGCTCGAACTTTCGGGGTCGTAAAATGGAGATCACGAATTGGAGCAGCGGGTTCGAAGTGTTATTTTTTGTTGCCTAGTTTGTACTGACTGAGCTAAACAGAATCAATTATAATACATTCTTGTCTGTTTATCTTTTTGCTCGCGATGGGCGCTAAAACTACGCAACGGATTTTGATTCGATTCTTCCCATTAGAAAGGTCTTGGTCAGACTTAAAATCTGCCGTATGTTTAATTGCAATTGGTTGAGTAGACATGGAAATATGACCAAAAAACGAAAACCGACTGATGCAGGCAGGGCCGCGGGCATCAGCTAGTGCTTAATAAAGTTATCAATGTCAGCTTCGATTCGAATTTTGATATAGATACATATTTTAACGTTGTGGGTTGACAAGAAAGGTTCTTAAAGAGAGATCCTACGTTAGGACTAATACAAAATACATTATTGTGATGATTTTAATTTCAAAATAGACAATTGTTTCAGTTTTAGTAGTAAACCAACAAGAAAATAATATACTTACAACAAAACGGTTTTTAATACAGAGATACATTTCTTTCAAGGTTGATAGCTAGTTTTCTTCCTAATACAGTTTTGTAGTCGATGGAACGTATTTTAAATTGGTTTAATAAGGTTTAATGACAATTGCAGCAAAATGTCGCCACGCGGTAGCCTAGTGGTATGGGTAATGGACTGCTGAGACGAGGTCTCGGGTTCGATCCCAGGTTTTACCATGGCACACACCAATGACTTTTCGATGCTTTTCGAAGTTATGTGTGTATTTTTCGCAGGTTTATAAGTGCCCGGTTAATGGCAATAGGCTCGCCACCTATTACATTGGGACCTAAACATAAACTGGCGAAATGTGGGTGCTAGCACCTCTGCCTACCCCTTCGGGGATATAGGCGTGAGTTTGTGTTATGTTATGTTATGTTATGCAGCAAAATGTGAGGGCTCTGATAATTGTGAGTCAATAATATTTATCTAAATTGGAATAAGAAGATTCATTCATTTCATGAATCAAGTAAGTGCTTAAATTTTACGCTCAGTATCTGATGTATAAGTACCTACGTTTTGATAAAAAAAATATACCGACTTCTAAAAGGTACAAAAAGTGAAAAATAAATGAATTAGTGATTTAATTCAAAAGTAGAAAATACGAATATTCTATTGAAGTCGATGCCGGTGAGGCTCTTGCATCTCTTCTTCACCGTGAACAATCAGATTTTAGGGTTATTACAAAGCAATAATTACATGAAAATGATTTACTGAAACCCTCAATAACAACCCAAAATACTATAACGACAGTAAAATTGGATCGATAGCTCGTTAGCGACGTTTAACAACTAATTCTTCTAAACTTTCGCCGCTGAAGTATTGAGCCATTCGTTAGAAGTTCTCCACAACGCAACGGTTAATTGTCAGAATTCTAAACTCTCCACTAATGAACGGAGGAAATTAATTTTAACTTGTTGAGAGTTATCGAAGTGGTGGGTATGAGACGCTTCGTAACTAATTTGAAAATAATCGATGTTAGAAGTATTAAATTAATTGTCGCTTAACATAATTATTGAACACAAGGAGTCTTTAGACACAATCATAGTCAGGTAACTGAGAGGATTCCTATTTGGTGTTCCATTAGAATCCCCTGGAGTAGCCAATTGGGGGATTAACCAAGATCTTTGAGGCTGAAGCCAACTTCACCTGCAAAGCGTTATAGCTACTGATTAACGACGATTATGAGTGATGCCGGAAGCCGGACGGACGATCCACCCACGAAGTTTGCGGGCTACTTCATCCATTTCCCCAACCCTCCCGTTGGGGAGAGCGTAGGTTAATACAGCTTTCAAGACGCCTCTTCGAAGCTTTTTGTGTCCTTCTGTATCTTGCGATATTTTCCAGCTTCAGATCTTTAACTCCTCGGAGTCCAGTGTGTCCGATCCCGGAAGTTTCCATTTAATAAGTGAGTACATGGGACATTCAACCTGCTAGTGGACTGAGTGAACTGGACTCTTCTGTTTCCATACACTTGAGGCAATTGAGGTCAGTCTTCACTCCGATCACTGTTAGGTGTCTGTTTAGTCTTCAATGTCCTGTTATTATTTCTACGACGAGCCTCATGTGAGCCCTCTTGAGAGTTTGGTCAGTTGGCTCGTCTTTCTCTTATCGATGCCCTTGATGAAGATCTTCGACTGTGATTAACGACGATAGTTAGTCCTGTAATTGCCTGAAAGATGTGAGCTGTGTGTATTAAGAGACATGTTTCGCGAACTATGTTTTTGGGTACCACGTGATATGTGAAAAAGAGTTCTGTTCATATTAGTATCAATTCATGGGCAATATGCTACGGAGATGGTGAACTTCTAGCCTGGTTTTCCCAAGCGACTACAATATGGGGCTCTTCGAGAATTTGATTCAAGAAAGGTTTTTACAAGGTCAGCAGCGCGAGTGTGATGTCTTTGGTGTTGCACATGTTCATAGGCCGTGCGAACCGTTTCCTATCAGGTGGGCTGTGTGCTTCGTCTGCCATCTAAGTGGTATAAAAAAGGACACTCACGAAAAAGCAACACGCGGCGATTCACTAATTAAAATATATAAATAAAAAACTAAATAAATTAACACCTACATGTTTTCGAAGCTATTGTGCTCTAAAACTAATTAATAAATCATTAGGGATTCTCAGAAGGTAAGACTGGATCACTTTGGACTAATTAGAGGTGTTTTGTAAATTCGGGTGTGTTAAGTGACTTTCATTTTGCTGACCTTACATTAACCGTTGTTTACGAAATCAAAAGGATTGGTCTAGTTCGAACTATCATGGCGGGTACATAGCAGGCTAAAAATGGTGAACGAATGGTTAATAGACCGGGAGACTATAACAGAAAATTCCAGGTCATTTGTACTATAAAGGCGGCTCTACAGGAGTCTAAATAGGTTATGTTTCCTTTTCACAACACAACTTTTCCTTTTCAACCACCGCCGGTACCAGTGCCGGCGGTGGTTGAAAACTTAAGTCAATCGCGACGGGGTTAATCGCGAATTACGAAAATTCCAAAAATGGTTTCAAGTTTGTATTGGTTATTAATAATATCAGAGCGAGTGTTGCCACACTTGCTCTGATCTCGAACTCGAACTCGGGGCTCCAGCCCCGTCGTCACAGTATAGTCTAATTTTTCAATACCAATTTTTTTCATATATGACATCTCTCTTGCAGTTCACCATAAATATGGTATAATTTTCCCAAAGCATAGTTTTATTTTTAAGTTTCGCAAAATCGGAATGCCATACTATAACAATTTATTCCAATTTTTTTTGAGTCGGATCACATTGTGTCATATACTTTCTAAAAACCAAATGCCGTATTGGAACAAATCGTTTTACAAAATAAATATAAAATTTGCTCCTTTGCGACGATTGGCGGCCATTTGGATCCATCGGAAAGTATGACATGGTGGTTTTCGTGAGTGGCTACTCAACGATGATTAGCTGTGCAAAAATTAGCCTGGTACAAATGGTTGGATTTTTTAAGGGTGGGTAAACTAGTAAACTAGTAACCGGAATAGACGCAAATTACTAGTATTCCTGTTGACCCCTAAAGCTAAACTAAATTGCTTTTCCTATAGATTTAGATCGGAAAAAGAGAACACCTGGGACGGGACTTGAACCAGCGATCAGTCCCTTACACGAGGAACGCTCTGACCAAACAAGCCACCTAATAGACACGTCCCAGTAAATTGCTTTTGTTAGAAGTGGGTTTCCGTCGGAAGTGTAATGTACAAGATTAGAACCTGGGATCTCTCGATTGTAAAGTCACCTCCTTAATAGTGGTTACCGAAGCTACCGAAGATTCGGTAAGAAAATAAGCCGGAAGCCGTAATTCAGCAGCTGTCGGTAGCGTCATTTGCAATAGGCTAATTGATTGAAATTGCATTTAAAATGCTCTTATAAATTTTCTTTATAGAAATCATGCTTCAATTTAACACACTCCTACTAATATTAGAAATGTGAAAGTTTGTGAAGCTTGTGAAGTGTTATATGATGTTTGGGTATTTATTACGCAGTCACGCTCAAAAAACAAAACAGATCTAGGTGAAATTTTGTACAGGATAGATTACAGTTAGGAAATACACTGGTTTTTAATCCATGTTATAGATTCCCATAAATGGCGCGTGTAAGAGTTAGTAATACCTATTAATATAACTCGAAACTTTGGAATTCAAACCATAAATTCTACAAAAACAGTAGCCACTATCATTTCACACTATAATAGTGTTCATTCTGTCCGCACCTCACTTGACGATATATTACCGAGTAAGCTCGTGCTAGATGTTCACCTCAATATTTCAAATAGATAGGACTTGAACTCACGACCTTTTGATCGTCAGTCAACGCCTTCCCGTTGAGCTATTGTCGCTTCGCTTTCGAATCGTTGATAACCATCTCATTTCGACATACTTTTGTTACTTCACTGTCTTTGTCTCTGGATGTATGTGTTTTTTTTTTTTTTTATATTTAGGACACGTCAATTTGACTTCACCTCGCCTGATGGTAAGCTGAAGGTAAAGTCTCAGGAAAGAGGGTCACCATTACATACACGTACCATGTTAACAATGGTGGCACTCAGCTTGACGGCCTCATCAGAAGAGGATTGTCGTTGCAGCACCGCGTGACACCCACCGGTCCCACTAGTGCTGCGACCACAATCCCCCTGCCCGGCTATGTCTCTCAATTTTTGTATATCTTGCGCTTAGTACTTTATAAACGCGAAAGTTGAAAATTTGTAAGTATGGATGGATGGATGGATGGATGGACGTTTGTAACTCTTTCACGCAAAAACGGCTGAACGGATCTGGCTGAAATTTGGCACAGAGTTAAACTATAGTCCGGAATAACACATAGGCTGCGTTTTATCCCGGGAATAGGTTCCCATGGGTTACGGGAACGAGATCAGAGTCGCGGGAGAGAGCTAGTTATTTCATACTAATCAATTTATATGTTTCAAGGAACTCTGTATTGTAATAGTAATCTTTATTGACACATGTTAAATGTATCATTTACATGTGTGAAAATCCCTGGCTCTCGAGCTAGTTTCGAAAAACTGTATTACGAGATATATATTGTAGACTAAAAAAAGCGACGATAGCCTAGTGGCGTCCGTAACGGACTGCTGAGACGAGGTCTCGAGTTCGATCCCCAGTCGCCCCGGGCACACACCTCTGACTTTTCGTAGTTATGTGTGCATTAATAAATGTTAATTATCGCTCGCTTAATAATGTGCCCGGTAGATGGCAATAGGCTCGCCCCCTGTTACATTGGGACCTTAACATAACTGGCGAATCGTGGGAGTGTAATACACCTCTGCCTACCCCTGATACAGGCGTGAAGTTATGTTTATGTTTGTATGTTTTTGTAGACTAACATTTTCAAACACATTAAGTATCTCTTTGAAATTAAAAACTTAAGAAATGTCGAGAGAACTTGTTTTTACATAAATCTATGACTTTGCATTTCTTGTCTATTGAATGCTTAGTTGCGAGTTTAAAATTACTTTAGCCATCCATTTTGAATATAACTTGTAATAAAATTAACAAAGTCTACAACAGCAACTTATGCCTCTAGACAGTAATAAAACACAAGCGCAAACTTAACATCGTTCGTAACACAACTTCGAAATAACTTATGCAAAAATATTCTGAAAGTCATTCAACAATTTCATACGCGATACATGCTTGAACCTTAATCGTATACAAACTTCCATACAAAATGAGTTATTAATCTTTAGCGTACATCGCAGAACACAATAGCACATGACTTGCATATTCATAACAAAACGAACGATACCATAGATGGTAATTAGTGATATAGAAGAAAAATAAGGTCTTCATGTATGCCACACTTGAAACATAATATTATTAAACCCTGTCAAGTCAAAAAATTACAAATTCTGAGGCGTTGTGCGTAAGTTAGAATGTTGCCGACATAAACCGCTTTATAGGGTTCCGTAGTCAAATGACTGAAACGGAACCCTTATAGATTCGTCATGTCTGTCTGTCGGACAGACAGACAGACATGACGAATCTATAAAGTCCGTCCATATGTCACAGCAGCCACTTTTGCTGTTGAAACTTGGTAAGTAGATGTATTCTGTGAACCGCATTAAAAATTTTCACACAAAAATAGAGAAAAACAATAAATTTTCGGGGTTCCCCATACTTAGAACTGAAACTCAAACTTTTTTTTTCATCATACTTATACTTGTAGGATATCTATGGATAGGTCTTCAAAAATGATATTGAGATTTCTAATATCTTTTTTTACTAAACCGTATAGTTTGCGCGACAGACACTTTCAAAGTGGTAAAATGTGTGTGTGTCCCCCCCCCCTCCCTGTATCTTCTAAAATAAGAAAATTATATAACTCAAAAAAATATATGATTACCATGTAAACTTCCACTGAAAATTGGTTTGAACGAGATCTAGTAGGTAAGTAGTATTTTTTAATACGTCATTAATCGTAAATTTAAATATTTTACTTGCTGCTATGGAATCCTTCATGGGCGAGTCCGACTCGTTCTTGGCCAGTTTTTTTCTATGTTTTTTATACTTTTTAGGGTTCCGTTGTCAAATGGCAAAAAGCTTATAGATTCCTCATGTCTGTCTGTCTGTCCGTCCGTATGTTACAGCCACTTTTCACCAACTTCTAAAATAAGAGAATGATAAAACTAAAAAAAATATATGATGTACATTACCATGTAAACTTCCAACGAAAATTGATTTGAACGAGATCTAGAAAGTAGTTTTTTTTAATACAGCATAAATCGTAAACCGCAATTTACCTTTCATTCAATCAACTCAAATATAAAATTAAAAAAAAAACATTATTATGTTACTTGCTACTACGGAACCCTTAATGGGCGAGTCCGACTCGCACTTGACCGCTTTTTTATATATTGATTTGGTCTTATTTTACTGTTAAGTTATAAGTATAATAAAATTTTATACAACATACAATACCAACAAGCCGTTAGGTATTGTATGCTGCATAATTTTTTTTTCAGTGAAATAGAAAATATGAATAAATAAAATTATTTTTTTTACTAAATACCCAATACAACAAAAATATATGTTTTGCACCTATTTAATCTTTACTCTTTCTCACAAGTCCTCTTACTAACATTTCATCAATTTAAACGTATCTCCTGACCTAGTACTATGAATTATGCACATATTCATAATTCATAGTCTACATCTAATACGGTTATGTCGCATTCGAACCCACTAAACCGCAAGCCGTTTCAAGTCTTCAGACGCCGGGGTGTAAGGTGGCCCAAAAGGCATTTCTCTCGTACCCCAGCTGATAGTACCACTTACCAGGTCCAAATGCTTGTAACCTTGTTCTTGCACGCAATGCAAGCAATTGATGAAGTTTTATTTCAATCGTATGAACTGTACGGTATCGCATAGAATTTTTTTTGACACGTCAATTTGACTTCACCCCGCCTGATGGTAAGCTGAAGGTAAAGTCTCAGGAAAGAGGGTCACCACGTACCATGTTAACAATGGTTGCACTCAGCTTGACGGTCTCATCAGAAGAGGATTGTCGTCGCAGCACCGCGTGACACCCACCGGTCCCACTAGTGCTGCGACCACAATCCCCCTGCCCGGCTATGCACTTGCTGACCCCTGAACACAATCAAACATTGATTTTTATATATATTTTGAAGACACAACCGGATATTGTAGGTTCGATTCTCATAGGTGGCAAAAATATTTAACGACCAGACAGACGTTTGTTCTTTGTTCTAGTGTTGTACATTAATGAACAATGCATGTATTGTACGACAGGAATATTTTTATCGAAAGTTTATCGACTTTGCACAACGGATATACTATAAGTTATTTGCAAGGTACATTGATGCCTTTCGAAGAATATGTTCTTTTTATAGAATCATGCCGTAATATCCAAGAAGGGATAAGTAAATAACATAAACTCACGTCTATATCCCCGAAGGGGTAGGCATAGGTGCTAGCACCCACATTTCGCCAGTTTATGTTTAGGTCCCAATGTAAGGTGGCGAGCCTATTGCCATTAACCGGGCACTTATAAACCTGCGATAAATACACACATAACTTCGAAAAGAATCGAAAAGTCATTGGTGTGTGCCATGGTAAAACCTAGGATCGAACCCGAGACCTCGTCTCAGCAGTCCATTACCCATACCACTAGGCTACCGCGGTTTTGACAAGTAAATAAATATGATTATTCCACTTAAATCACCTATGTAAATCACCTAGGTGAATTAAGTATCCCTTACCGGTGGACTTAAATCACCCGGCTTTTAAAATCATAGGTGAATAAAGTCGACCGACCTCGTCTCAGCAGTCCATTACCCATACCACTAGGCTACCGCGGCCTAAACATACCATAAACATAAAAAACATAAACAAAATATAAGATAATTATGTATTTATCATACTTGTGGTCAACTCAGTGGATGTTACAATTATTATTGTGATGTTTTTTGTTTATCCAATAATCCATTAAATGAATATTAAAAAAAACGAAAATCGCGGTCTTATTGCACTGTGACAATCTGTTACACGCAAAAGTACACATTTCACATGACAATAAGCTTATACCAAGGCTTGTAGCATAGAGATAGAAGAAGTGTTACTTCACATTGCCCCCTCTAGGGAGGAAGGGTAAGGGAAAATAAGAATATGGGGAAAAGACAATGAAGCAAATTGATAGAGCGCTCAGCAGCCTCACGAATCGTACAAAACACAGCTAATGGGATTTAAAGTGACATATTCGATCAGAACCGAACTGTCTCACTGGCAGACATGCCCAAGACCGGGCGAAGTGCTAACATCGGAAAGTGGGCCCTGGGCTTCGAAGTGAAAGCCTCAGATGGAATTACAATCCCATCGGAAGGTACCTTTCTTTTTTTTTTTTTTTTCGTGCGGAAATCCCTTCGGATACCCCCCCGCTGGCCAGCAGGGGCGGTTATGTCGGGCTTGAACCGACTAAAACCGCACGCCGTCTCGGGTCTACAGACGCCGGGGTGTAAGGTTGCCCATAGAGCATATCCCTCGCACCCCGAAGCATATCCCTTGCACCCCGAAGCATATCCCTCGCACCCCGAAGCATATCCCTCGCATACCCGTCGGAAGGTACCTTTATTCAGTATGAAATACTTGGAAGCAGTAAAAGTGTCCTTGTTGTCACATACTATAAAAGTGTCTACTTAATAAATTGTGTTCAAATAGTTGTCACCAACTTATGCACTGTATGTTTGACTGTCTCTGTGGCGCAGCGGTAGTGCATTCGACTGCTACGACAGGGGACGCGGGTTCGAATCCCGCTCAGTGCAAATATTTGTATGCATAAATGTGTCTATTTGCATTGGTCTGGGTCTTTCTATGTATAATATGTATGTATTTACAAAAAAGTATATAAGTAAGTTTATCCGTATTCTAAAACCCACTACACAAGCTAGTTAAATTATGCTTACTTTGGGTCTAGAGAACACTGTGTAAAAATGTCGTAGAATATTTATTTATTTATTATTTATTATTATTTATAATGTGTGTATCAACAATTTGAACAAAATGGAGGTGCCGATATTATTGAGTGCTTTGATAGTATCTAACAATGAGAACAGTGTAACTGTCACGGGTCAACAAGTATCTGATGCTGATTGTACAGCATCTTTCGTCAGTGCAAACTGTAAATAGGCCGACTAAAAGTGAAGCGTCGGTAGGTAATTAGTTAAGGAGTCGGCCTTACGGGCAAGAAGTCCTAGGTTCGAATCCTGGCTATTACAGAACAGACGTGAACCCACTCCTAACACTAGCAATTTAGCTTAGCTGGAGGAATTAGGTGGTTAGCGGTTACTAATATTCTTTTTAAAAAAAATCCTTCCTTTTTCAAAAGAATTTTGTTCGATAATTATGTCCGAAATTACAAATCGTATTTTTTTTTATATAATGTTAGATCCTATACTCGATATAAGATCTGATACTCGGAAATTAAAGTAAAATTCGAAATTTGAAACTTCAAGCTCAACGAACAACTCAATAACAATTCAGATAACCACAAAACAAAGTTGTCTTCGAGGAACGACAGCTATAAAACTTCTAATAAAAACAAATAAAAATGAAAACTTACCACCATTCACTAATCCTCAGCAAAAACTTTTACAATATCGATAAAAAAGCACAACACTACACAGTATAATAATAAACTTTTTTTGTGACACTGGCACTGAGTGTAAAAAAAATGTTTATCGTGCGCGGGAACTCGCTGCAAAAAGTCGATCGTGCGGGCTTGGTCGACAGAAGCCTAGATACGACTGGTGGGCCCGACTACTTCGGCGTGGACTCGATCTGGTACACAGAAAACTCTGTGTTCTGCACAATAATTGCGTGTCAGGCTACGAAGGAACTTTTTTCGAGAAATAGCGTGGTAATGGTTCATTAATATTCGGTATCAATTCGAGTTAAACATAAAGTGTTGAAGGAATCATAAGAATTGTTTGATTGTTAAATGCCATTCATTCATTTATTTAGGGTTCCCCTTAGATGAAAAAGCTTGCAAGTAGGTATACTGAATTTATTCACTGTTTTGCGTTTTCAACTCTTTTACAAAATGTAGCTGAAAAACGTTTAAATCTATAACTTTATAATATGAAATGCCAGTGCGCATGGAAATTCTTCTTCTCCTAATAAAATAATAATCGTATTATTATAGATATAAATTTTTTTACTTATGAGGTCCGAACTCGATAGGTGGCTGCAGAGAATTACGTTATGTTGATATCAAAGGAAAGGATAAGGTTATAATAGAAATATCGAAATATCATATGTAGGTAGATCGATATAACTTGTATAGAGATGTTCCGATTACAGGTTAACACATTCAGATTACATGATCACCTTAGCTACCTTTCATAAAATAATAAACAAAACATGAAATACAATAACTTCGTCTTCTGGGGATTATAAAACTAACTATACGTCAATTGTTCGATGTGATGCCCACGGCCACATTCTATCATCGCACCGCTCGCTACAGAAAGGGAATTCTTCCTCACAAGTTGCTACTGACAACGGTGCGCACAGTTAGATATATTCCGCGCACGCTCAAACTGTAGAACGATCTCCCTACTGTGGTTTTCCCAAGCGACTACAACATGGGGTTCTTCAAGAAGGGCATTAGAAGGTTTCTACAGGGTCGGCAGCGCGAGTGTGACACTGGTGTTGCACACGACCATAGACCACCTACATATACATGTATTCCAATAGAAAAAAAGTTTGTAAATATTTCATATTATCAAGTTTTGTCGTTAACTGTACCAGTTTCTGACAATACATAGTTTTAGAAAATATAATATTAGTTTAATCCTATAAGTAGTTTCGATATGATACTGTGTAAAAGCTATATTACCTGCTTCTATAGTATTCAAAGTTCTAATACAACACTACATTCAATATAAACACTAATAAATTACAATTATAGCTAAAATTAGTACACAACTTTGTATTTCTCACATACTTCAGATAATTCAAAATACCTGAGCGAGCAGTCAGTAGCCCAATACTAAGAAAATGAAACTTAAATATCCAACACTGTGTCTGTAGCTGGAATACGGAGTGTTCAATGTTTTTACCGGTGTTTGGCGCGTGCGCGGTACATGCTTTGATTCGGAAGAAGAAATTTGAGTACTGTTATTTTAAAGAAAGATTGTTATGTTTATTTTATAAGGGCCTGACTATGAATTAGACTAATTTGGTGAAAGTTATTTAATATGACGGTAATTAACATTCTATGTAGTTTCCCTTATATGAATTAATGTTCATCTGGTATTAAGTACCTCAACTACAGAATAAAACTGCAGAGATGCTTCTTTAATCGATCGATTCCTACCTAAAATGCTCCGCGAAGCTATTGAAATTAAAAAACATCCTAATTTTAATAGAGAAGATGGTTGGAATGTACCACCAGCTTGGGACCCAGTCATTCACTTAATAATTTCAAGAAAAATCTAAATACGAAAAGAGTTCATGACACTGTGAGCTCATTCTGCGTAAATAGTAACACCAACAATTCAACATAGTTCGGGTACTTTGAGATAATTTACACTTCAAACTACAAGACAACAACCATATTTAGTCTCCCCGTGACCATGGCTGCTGAAAAGCAACAGAAACGTATTTATTATTTCTATTTATTTGATGTTATTTTATATTTTACATTGATCCTGATGAAAATAAATCGCGATAGAATCCGTTAAAAATAGTTTTATTTTAATGCATACAATAGCATACAATACAATAGCACAATGCACACAAAACACCATTTTCTATAAATACAATTAATTAATTTTATTTCTGCCATATTTCCAGTCAGAGATAATCATAAACGCCACAATACTCATGCTACCCGTGCAAACGGAATTAGATTTTGAATCCTATTTCTATTATGTAAAGACGTATACAATGTCTTACAACTTCATTTCAAATATTTTACCGTGTACCAAGTTTTCAAGCCCGTCATGTCCCCATGTATTTTACGGAACCCAAGCGTTTCTAGTAAAACTATAAATACAAACTCGCGAAATGTTAGACCTGAATAAATCTAATAGTTGCTGTTTCAAAATTTTCCGGCTTCCCATTCATGCTGAGAGGAATTTTGAGCAATATATAGCAAAAAAAAAACAAAATATTATTGATTGTATTGAGGTAGCAGGTAGCAAAAGCTGGGTAGTGGGTTTAGGACCTTTGGCACTTTCACAAAACCTTAGAAATGCAGCAGATTTTTCCCTAGTAATGATATTAAACTAGTGAAGGATTTCTTTCGTATAATGTTCCTTGAAAAATATAGACACTTGAGACTGGCTGGCGCTGTGGTTTTGTTTTACAGTTTTTTTTCGTGCGGAAATCCTCTCGTATACCTTCCCGCCGGCCAGTGGGGGTGGTTATGTCGGATTTGAACCGACTAAAACCACACGCCATCTGGGGTCTTCAGACGTGTAAGATGGCCCCATAAGGCATTTCCCTCGCAACTTTTTTTTTTTTCGTGCGGAAATCCCTTCGGATACTCCCCCACCGGGCAGCGGGGGTGGTTATGTCGGGCTTCAACCGACTAAAACCGGACGCCGTCTCGGGTCTTAAGACGCCGGGGTGTAACGTTGCCCATGGAGCATATCCCTCGCACCCCGACTGACCCTGGGCCATCTCCGGTTGCTTCACAGTACCTGTGTTGAAAAAGGATTGATTTGGTTTGATAATATTTAAGTCTATTCTTTATGCTACTGCATAAACATGAACTCGTATAGTCATCTACTAGAATTATCACTATAACTTATAAAACAAAGTCCTCCACCGCGTCTATCTGTCTGTCTGTTCGCGATAAACTCAAAAGTTACTGCACCGATTTTCATGCTGGTTTTAGTATATAATTTGAGAAGTTTTCGTATACATTGCCTAAAATATAATTATAGCTGTTAGAGGTGTCGGTAAAAATTAAGCCGTCTGGGCGCTTTCAATGAAAACGCTGCCTTAACACTTTGAGTTATAACAAAATGATGTGTATCTTATGTTTAGTCCTTTTTTATAAAATAAACAAACATATAAACCTGTAGGTTTATATGTTTGTTTATTTTATAAAAAAGGAAATAATTTTGTCTGACAAGAAGGTGTATAGGGTCCCACTAAATTTTTGGGATCCAAGCAAACCTCATTTCGATATACCTTTTTTTTTTTTTTTTTATCGTGCGGAAATCCCTTCGGATACCCCCCCGCCGGCCAGCGGGGGCGGTTATGTCGGGCTTGCACCGACTAAAACCGCACGCCGCCTCGGGTCTTAAGACGCCGGGGTGTAAGGTTACCCATAGAGCATATCCCTCGCACCCCGGCTGACCCTGGGCCACCTCACCACTAACAGCATCGCTCATCCTGTCTCCTCTGAAAGCAGAGGAGTACGGAGAGCGATGTGTTCCCGCCACGTTGGGTATTGGCCGACGATCAATGCCAACCCTATGAAGGGGTGAAGGGGAAGCCATTGACCGCCGCCCAGGGTGTACCGGCCGCTCCGATTTCGTTCCCCCCGGACTGCAGCGAGATCGGAATCGAAGCGACACTCGAGGAGGTTACCCAACACACACCCCCATTTCGATATACCTACTGTTGTTTTCTCTCAAGGTGCTCTCTCGATCACTTGAAATTGCTGAACAGATTGGGCTGAAATTTTGCATGAACATTCATCTAAAGCATGTTCATAAACTGCGCTATATATCATTACGGTATTCTTATATGATAACAACTTTATTATTACAAGGTAGATCTTTACAAAATTTTGTATTTCAGCTGAACTAGACATGGTCAAAATCCACACTAAAACTCATCACGCTATTCCTGAATGGTAATGAGAAGTACAATGTAAAATCTCGAAACTCCACAGAGTTACCGACATATAAAAATAATTGATTTGAGATGCATAAACATTTCATAATGAATATCATCACGCTTTATAAAGGAATCGGGTAGAATTGATTTCTATGTTACATATTTCTCTAAAAAAAAAAAAAGGTATATCGAAATGAGGTTTGCTTGGATCCCAAAAATTTAGTGGGACCCTACCCACTAAATTTTTGGGATCCAAGCAAACCTCATTTCGATATACCTTTTTTTTTTTTTTTTATCGTGCGGAAATCCCTTCGGATACCCCCCCGCCGGCCAGCGGGGGCGGTTATGTCGGGCTTGCACCGACTAAAACCGCACGCCGCCTCGGGTCTTAAGACGCCGGGGTGTAAGGTTACCCATAGAGCATATCCCTCGCACCCCGGCTGACCCTGGGCCACCTCACCACTAACAGCATCGCTCATCCTGTCTCCTCTGAAAGCAGAGGAGTACGGAGAGCGATGTGTTCCCGCCACGTTGGGTATTGGCCGACGATCAATGCCAACCCTATGAAGGGGTGAAGGGGAAGCCATTGACCGCCGCCCAGGGTGTACCGGCCGCTCCGATTTCGTTCCCCCCGGACTGCAGCGAGATCGGAATCGAAGCGACACTCGAGGAGGTTACCCAACACACACCCCCATTTCGATATACCTACTGTTGTTTTCTCTCAAGGTGCTCTCTCGATCACTTGAAATTGCTGAACAGATTGGGCTGAAATTTTGCATGAACATTCATCTAAAGCATGTTCATAAACTGCGCTATATATCATTACGGTATTCTTATATGATAACAACTTTATTATTACAAGGTAGATCTTTACAAAATTTTGTATTTCAGCTGAACTAGACATGGTCAAAATCCACACTAAAACTCATCACGCTATTCCTGAATGGTAATGAGAAGTACAATGTAAAATCTCGAAACTCCACAGAGTTACCGACATATAAAAATAATTGATTTGAGATGCATAAACATTTCATAATGAATATCATCACGCTTTATAAAGGAATCGGGTAGAATTGATTTCTATGTTACATATTTCTCTATATATTTCGAACGAATTGTCAATGTGAAACTAGCGCACCACATCACCTCATCCGGCCCATTAAATAAACTAACTTAATATTTACGTGTTAGTGTCGAGACTGCAGAAATAAACATACCTTGAACTATTCCGAACTTAATGCGTACGAAGTCGCGGGCAACAGCTAGTCGATAATAAAAAGCATACAAACAGACAAACAGAAAAACAGAAAATAAATCAAAAAATCATATTTTCGGCATCCCTCCTAGAACACACATCAATTATTTTTGTAAATATCAGTGTATAGTTTTCGCCTCATTAGCATTCTATTATATGTATAGATTTCTTTTAGTATTATTTAACAAACCTACATGAATTCATCACAATTATGGGAAGTAGCAAGTGCTTTTTAACAAGATCTTTAAAACCGTGCATTGAATCCAATCGGAACAGTTTCTACAGAGGTAAAAATATTTACAAGACAGTAAAAGAGTAAAAACATAAGAATGTTATAATAATTGAAAATGTTTAAATATCGTCATGTTTTTATGTAGTACAGTCAACGACAAAAGTTGATGTAAGCTGAAATATTTACAAACCTTTTTAGGGTTCCGTTGCCAAATCGCAAAAAACGGAACCCTTACATATAGATTCGTCATGTCTGTCCGTCCGTATGTCACAGTCACTTTTTTCCGAAACTATAAGAACTATGCTATTGAAACTTGGTATGTAGATGTATTCTGTGAACCACATTAAGATTTTCACACAAAAATAGGAAAAAAACAACAACAAATTTTGGGGCTTCCATACTTAGAACTAAAACTCAAAATTTTTTTTTCAAACTCATACATTTGTGGTATCTATGGATAGTTCTTCAAAAATGATATTGAGGTTTCTAATATCATTTTTCTCTAAACTGAATAGTTTGCGCGAGAGGCACTTCTAAAGTGGTAAAATGTGTGTAACTTCTAACTGTAACCCCCTGTAACTTCTAAAATAAGAGAATGATAAAACTAAAAAAAAAAAAATGATTTACATTATCATGTAAATTTCCACCGAAAATTGGTTTGAACGGGATTTTTTTTAATACGTTATAAATCGTAAACCGCAATTTACCTTTCATTTAATCAACTCAAATATAAAATTTAAAAAAAAGCATTAATATGTTTCTTGCTGCTACGGAACCCTTCATGGGCGAGTCCGACTCGCACTTGGCTGCTTTTTTTTACATTTGTATGCATGAACCAATATTTAACGTATTATTAGTTTAATAATACTCAGAGGACACAATTATTATAGTTCATGTTTTGTTTATTATTTTATGGAAGCTTTAAGAGTTAAGTTGATCGATAAATTAGAATTTGTTATTCTAATTTTCTTGTTGTATGCACGTAACATTTTTTGAGTTCTTTAAAAAGTATTAACGGTATCAATATCAAAATTGATATGTCGAAACTCAAATAAAAGAACCCTTGCAATGATTACTTAACACCGCATGCAAGGAGTGCTCTTATTCCCGCCTACTTGAAAAATATCTACTTCAAATGCAACCTCTTTTTGCGACTCACAAAAGTAGCACCGTGAATGTGCTGCTTTATGCGAGTTATTTAATGCTCTGTCGCTTTCCAAAGAGTCGGGAACTCTTATAGAGCCATTTATGTTGCTAGAAAAGGGTCGCAGTTGATGAGCTAGCTCTATCACTGGATGGTTCAGGAAAGGGGAGTTGGGTGCAGGTGTTTTGAAAACGATCGATGGAGGAATGAAAAAGTGTAGGAGAATATAAAATTGCCAGGAATCGAGTAACGTTTTACCTCATTACTTCTCCTGAGGTATTTGAAAAAAGCGGCGACAGCCCAGTGGTATACGTAACGGACTGCCGAGACGAGGTTTTGAGTTCGATCCCCAGTCGCCCCGGGCACACACCTCTGACTTTTCATAGTTAAAACGTTTATTATCGCTCGCTTAGTAATGTGCCCGGTACATGGCCATAGGCTCGCCCCCTATTACATTGGGACCTAAACATAACTGGCGAATCGTGGGTGTGTAATACACCTCTGCCTACCCCTTCGGGGATACAGGCGTGAAGTTATGTTATGTTATTTGCAAAACTTTAAAGTACATCTCCGTCCAATTTGATTATACGGTCTGCTGTTTCAATTTCATTTTATAAGTTTGCATTAATTTACAACTAGCTGTTACCCGCGACTGCGTCCGCGTTTTAAGTTCGGAATAGATTAAGGTATGTTTACTTCTGCAGTTTCAAACCCAACATGTATTAGGTCACCTATTGCATCGTTATATTTTCAATAATTTATCATCAAGAAATAGATGTTTACATGTAACATCGAAATAAATTCTACCCGATTCCCTAATATGTTGAGCATTTTTTATGAGAGCACTTTTTGAGTGTAGAAAAATCCTCCTCGCGTCCTGTCACGCTTCTCGTATTCAAAAATGGATGGATGGATAGAGGGAGGGAGGAAGGTAGGTAGGCAGGGAGTAAGGGAAGGGGGGAGGGATATGAAAACGATTCAATTCTTATTCTTACGATTCAATTCAATTCAAAATTCAAAATAATACACAAGTAATTGTTCAAGTTTTCACTTCTGGCGGTACTTCCAGAGTGCCTATAGATATTCCTTTTGTTTTTTTTTAAACCTTGTTTGTTTGTCTTTTTATCTGTTTGTCTGTTTGTTCGCGATGTACGCAAAAACTACAGAACGGCTTTTAATGGCGTATGCAATCAAGCAATCGGTTGAGTAGAACCATAGAGTAGGTGGAGCCGCGGGCATCAGCTAGTGAGTAATATTTTAATATTCTGTGGTGTGTTAAAAAAGAGGCTACCAGATAAAAGCCTGAAATCTGAAAAAGTTAAGGGTCAGTGCGGAAAATAATGTAATTATTATAAAATTTAAATGAGTATTTTTACCAGAAACATGAGTGGATGTTGTTTAAGTAAACACATTGCAAGTTAATGGGCCCAAAGGTCGAGAAGGGAAAATGAAAATTATAAAGTTAAAATTACCCGTAAAGCTAAAATGTTTCCGTTCGTAATCTGTCAAAATAATTTATTCATGATGCTGAAATTTTAGGACGAAGGAACTGTCAGAGTTTAATATTTCGAATATATTGTTCATTTCTTCGAAACATTATTTGATTGATTAATGTGGTTTTATTGGTAATTTGAGTACGATATTTTTAACGCTTTGTCATGCATCCTGAGAGTGTTAAACACGAGTAGGTACATTCGTGTCTCTAAGTATCACTTCAAATATCTCTTTTAGATAAATATTAATTCTTATCCACGATACATTCTTACTCAGAAAATGATGATCGGAGTGAGATGTTAAAAAAATCCGTTCCCGCAGGGGGAACGCACAGGTAGATTTCGTGAAGCAAAAATATTTTTTTGCCCCTCTATGACCTATGCTTATTCTATGACCCACGCCGAGCGCATTTTTAACATGTTTAATTTTTTTTCTCGAAAACGGTAAGTTTTAGCGAAAAACTTTTTAAACATTTATTTTAGAATTAAAAATGGCCTATCGATTAAAAATGTTTCCGACACCTAGAATGTTCACCGGTTAGAAGTTGTGATTTTTTTCCCGAAAAATTTTGGTTTTTCCCCCCTCCACTTTTAGTTAAAGTTTTAATCTTATATTCATGTATACTATGGGATAAAATTAGAACGGTTCGAATATCTTTCATGGAACATGAAATTTAGAGGAAAAACTGATTTCACAAAAAGTGAGGCCCTACCGTCCCCTTAGGCCGGATTCCACCCGTTCACGAACTTAAACTAAGTTTACACCCAAGCAATTTTTGACTGCAGTTTGAAAGCGATCGGGGCAAAAATGCGACCGTGAGAGTGCCGCAAATTTTGGGAAGTGGAACCATACATACATATATATATATATATATATAAACTTTTTGACCAGTGGTCATTTCGGACTCAGGGGGTCATTACTAGACCGCCTATGAAGAATTTTTTTTTAATTCGACAGTAGTCAAGAAACCAATAGGTAGATCGATTTCATCGAAATCTACCTAAAATTCAGATGAATATTACTGCCAATCACTTAGTAGAAATCCTTAGTCGGCCATATTTAAAACGAGATACGGTGATTCAAAGCCTCGAATAAAATTGACTGATATGAGTTTTAATCACCATCGGATTTTATTTAAAAATTCGCATATTATTATATAACTGAGACACGGCTAACCCAATGGTAAGAAGTCCTGCGCCATGACCTTTCAACGCTTGAAGCAAGTCATTATACAAGAAGGAAGGAAGGTAAACGAGGAAGTTAAAGAAGTGGAAAAGAAAACAGTCCTTATGATGATGACATATAAACAGTTCAGTTTCGCTGCATTTCAATACAAGTTTGTAAACTGAATGGCTATGATCATTACTATGACATGCTTAATCTGCAACGCGTCCGCCTTTGGTTCGTTTGTTGACATTCGGATCGTGAAACTGAATGACTTAATACGAGACGTCATGCTATGAGTACGAAAGTATATAGTTTAAGTCTGCAATTGAAAAGCTATTGAGCATTACAGTTCACTTCAGTTTATTAACGTTGAAACAGTTACCACATTCGAAACTAGGAAGATACGTTGCCAAGTTATCCCACTTCTGATTCTAAATTCTGGTGACCCTGCTCATTTATAAGAAGAGAGCTGACTGCTTTGCAAGGGTACTACATAGATTTATTAAAGACTGTATTCCTCAGTACAGAAATATATTTGTCTTTTAAGTACGAGATTAAGTTAGTGCTACCTATATCGTATTGAAATATTGAACATGATAAAATCAGCCTCCTGTATATCCATAACTCACCAAGCACGCTGCAATTAAGGTAAGACCTTTATTAGTTTCAATTATTTACGTAATACAGATAATATCTAAAGTTTTGAGAATAAACATCTAACACAATCTGGAAACACGAACTCTGCATTAAACGAACCCAACGTATCTAATGATTGTGCAAACTTATAGTTCGCTGTGTAAAATTGTAATTTATTACAGGTTTAATCTGCACAGAATTTATTAAGACAACCTTTGCGGCATAAAAGAATAATTAAGATATATTACAGTTAATGCGGCATGCGGCAAGCGGCGATAGCCCAGTGGCGGACGTAACGGACTGCTGAGACGAGGTGTCGAGTTCGATCCCCAGACGCCCCGGGCACAGACCTCTGATGTTCGTAGTTATGTGTGCATTAATAATAAATGTTAATTATCGCTCGCTTAATAATGTGCCGGGGATGGTAATAGGCTCGCCCCCTATTACATTGGGACCTTAACATAACTGGCGACTCGTGGGTGTGTAATATACCTCTGCCTACCCCTTCGGGGATACAGGCGTCAAGTTATGTGTGTGTATGTACAGTTAATGTATTTGAAACTAAAATGTTGTACAAAATACATATTTCTTAAAACACGCACAGAAAATAATAAAATATACGACAATCTAAAAGGTATTTTCATGTATATTGAGGTCTACAGACCTACTGCCAGCAGAGACCATGATCCCGCAAAGTACAGTACCAGCCAGGCTCCTCCAGACCTTGATACTATAACTATATACTAGACCAACTAAATATACTAAACGTTATCCCCCTCATGCCTTCAGTGACGCGTTTACCGGATGGTATGATTACCCAGGTCGCCACCACGACCTAAGCGATTTTATTACAGTTTTTTTATATATATATTTAGGACACGTCAATTTGACTTCACCTCGCCTGATGGTAAACTGAAGGTAAAATCTCAAGAAAGAGGGTCACCATTACATACACATACCATGTTAACAATGGTGGCACTCAGCTTGACGGCCTCATCAGAAGAGGATTGTCGTCGCAGCACTGCGTGGCACCCACCGGTCCCACTAGTGCTGGGACCACAATCCCCCTGCCTGGCTATGCACTTTCTGACCCCTGAACACAATCAAACTGAAATTGGATTACTATGGAGGGTTTTCGCAATCGTACACGGTGGTACCTACCCGGCCGAATTTTGTGACAAATTTGTGTCATCAAATTTCTACCACCAGTATAAATAAAATTTGTCCCCGCCCCGTAGACCTAACCTTCCTTTTTATTACCAGTCAGGAATATGTAGACTACTATTATAAACTTAGCGAAATCAGAAACAATAGAAGCAGTAACACATTCCCTAAAGATAGCATCGATTTGTTGCCACTGCCATTGCATAGAATACAAGATGACGATGGAGTTTTGAAGTCCAGCACGTCAATACAAAGTTGACGAAACTATTTACGAGTTTACGATTGACGAAAAACTTGATTTGAAAACTTGATTAACAAAAAAATTTACGATTTCTATTTAATTCCAGTAACAGCTGTTGAGTAATTGCAAAAAAAATCGGAGTAAATCTTACTTATTTATTTGTTACGATGTAACTTGCCCGTAGTAGTTTCACAAGTAATCTATAATTGTCAACAAAAAAAGATGTAGAATCACGACTTTTCACATTTTTGTAAGAGGTAAAAAATTGTTTTGATCCAAATACCCGCTAGTGCAGAAGCCTTACAACTTACGACGCTTTTTTATTTGTTAATAAGTACCGTTCATGGTTTGGTGGGCAGTACGTATGTATACATACATAACTTCACGCCTGTATCCCTTAAGGGGTAGGCAGAGGTGTATTTCACACCCACGATTCGCCAGTTATGTTAAGGTCCAAATGTAATAGAGGGCGAGCCTATTGCCATCTACCGGGCACAATATCAAGCGAACGATAATTACTATTTATTAATGCACACATAACTACGAAAAGTCAGAGGTGTGTGCCCGGGGCGACTGGGGATCGAACTCGAGACCTCGCCTCAGCAGTCCGTTACGTACGCCACTGGGCTATCGCCGCTTATGGGCTTGGTGGGCAGTAAGTTGTATAATAGGCGTTTGAAAAACCTTACGGGTATAATACTAGGTTTTTAGTAGCAAACGTCGAGTATAGAAAGACGTTACTTCGTTTTTTCACAGTAATTTCATTTCTCATATTTGGCTGAAGAAAAATCTAGCGACTGCAATGCTAGATGCTATAAGGTTGCGATTCCTTCATAAATTAGAAAATTTAACATTTGTAATATTTCCGACCGCCTATTTCAAATCAATACTTATCGAACATTTGCTAGCAAAATGTATACAAGTTCTCTGATCCTATCAACCTATCACCTGTCACCTGACCTGTCCCTTACCTGTCTCCTGTTACAAAAAAAATTAAACGACGGTTTGAACAAGTGCTGCATGAGATACAGAGGTGCCATGCTATCAATTAGGGGTTTGTTCATTTTATTACCAAACGCCTAATTGTTATCATGGCATTTTTCAGTAATACTACTTTTCTCAGTACTACTATACATATAAATTAAGAAAAAATATTTAAGTTTTAACACAATACCTATACAATTTACAAAAGACTAAATTATATTATAACTACGATAGATTTAGACAAAAAAATATTATTCAGATTCTGTAGTCAATATTTCTCTCTCTCTTTCTCTGTAGTTAAATTATCATTCATTTATTCATGTAATATTGCATACTGTAGGCAGTATTTTATTAAGTCTGTACACATTATCGATTACACAATCAATTCTGTAAATCGATTTATTATCCTTGCATTGTCAAAGCTCGTTTGACATCGATCAATCATACCAGTAGGTCGGCAAACATGAGACTATTGATAAAATTATAAAAAGCTCAGATACATTGACAGTAATTGAGCGGTTGGAAATTATTGATAGATAACGGTTCGTAAAACAGCTATTAACATTGTACCTTCATGCCAGCATCTTCCTGAACATTTAAAAAAAGAGTAGATATATATAGTTATGTGTGCATTAATAAGTGTTAATTATCCCTAGTTTAATAATGTGCCCGGTAGATGGCAATAGACTCGCCCCCTATTACATTGGGACCTTAACATAACTGGTTAACATTACCGTTCACCGTTATGTTATGTAGATATATATACTCGTAATTAAGTTATAGACTTATTTTAAGCACGTGTAGCATTCGACGTTCAAATTGGTTCTATTCCGTCATCATCATCGTCATGGGGATTGCTGATTTACGTTTAAAATTTGCACTTTGGAGCGTGGAATCCGCTTGCTGTTTTTGATTAATATATCGGCTTTTCTGGGCGCGAATACCGACTGATCTTTAGAGATCTTAGAGCCTCGTCTGTTGTTTGGCATTCTGCAGCAGACTGGCAGCTGAGGTTGGCTTGGGACCCAAAGGTGTTGGTAGGGTCCCTATAGGTACCTAGGGACCTGTACACCCAAGCAATCCAAACCAAATGGTCCTATTTGTTTCTATACATTCATCTCACCATCATCTACATCTCCTGATTTTGTTTCAATGATTTACAGTAAGCGCAATATGTTATTCTCTTTCATACTTTCCTTATAAATTTTATCGCCTCAGTTACTCCTATCTATATACTGTCTTCTTTCACATAATCCATCCATCATCTGTTGCTAATAATATTGTCATCTAAAAGGATTTAATTCAAAAGATCTTGTACGTGTGACAAAAAATAGAGTCGGCCTTATGTCGCTCGTAACTCTGTTCGATCATAATTACTCCGTATTGTTACAAGCCGGTATAAAACTGGTATCATACATCGTGAGCCCAACAAAACAAATCATTGTACGACAGATACAAGATAACCGATTTTGTATGCGTCGTAAATCTGAACGTGTTACAATTAAATGAGTGTTCTGTTAAGGATACATTGCATTTAACCTTTGAATTATTTCTCATTGTCTTATTTTCCTTTTATTAAAGTAACTAAGGTTATTGGTTTTCTCATATTAAATCTTAAATAAAAATATTTTATGAGGATATCTTCACTGGAACTGAAATAAAGGAGGAATAGAAAAATTACAAAGAAAGATCTTCATGTGGCAAATTTTAGAAGCAAAACTTTTTACGATAAGATTAGATGCAATAATGATCTAAAAATCATCTTTAAAATGCTTAGGCGGCCATCTTGAATGGAGATCATAACCGGAAATGGTCCAGGGTCAGTCGGAGAGCGAGGGAAATGCTTTATGGGCAACCTTACACCCCGGCGTCTGAAGACCCGAGACGGCGTGCGGTTTAGGACGGTTCAACCCCGACATAACCACCCCCGCTGGGGGAGGGGTAACCAAGGGGATTTCTGCACGAAAAAAAAGGTATTGCTTTTGTTCATTAAAACTAAATTAATTTTTTGGCCGTGACTATTTACTCAGGTTTCCAATTCAAACAATAGAGGAAGTATGAGTGTGTGGAATAATGAAGTTGCTACCCAGTAAAGGGGGTGGGGGGGGAGATAGACGAAGGGATTTCCGCACGAAAAAAAAAAGTGTTTAATGGTAAAATATATTCAGCTACCAAAAGCTTTGTCACTATTAATTACAGATACGTTCAGTTCAGAGCATTTACGACAAACGGCTTCAATTAAGCTCTTTTTATAGTCACTTGAAATATTCATAGCCACAATCGAACAACTGCGTTTGTTTATATTTAGTCCCTAACAGCAGAGCGGAGTGACTTTACAACTGGAACCTGTACAATGTAATTGGAACGTCAGTGGTTATTGATCGAGATTTATCTCGATTGAATCTAGTGTTTCGATCAAATGTGAAACGTCGTTTTATTCCTTGTTACAAATCCTTCAGATATGTCTGCTTTCAATTAAATAACTGACGCTTATATGTTATTGTACGAAGCGAAATTGTATTTCTTAAATAAGTTTATTGGATTTCCGTATTCGATTATAAACTATGATATGAATTACTGATTTATTGTACGTCTTGTGGTTAAACGCCTTGTCAATTAACTTAATCTCTTAAGAGTATATGTAGTAAAAAGGATGGTTTATTATAAATTATAAGGCTTTCAAGTCGCCGCCGAGGAGGGTTCTCCACACTCATCGGCGCCCGGACCTATATCACTTAAGATGTCGACCGCAGTGATCGACAAAACGTTTGGAATACAAGTTTTCTATGGACCACGGCCAAACAGTCCGGAAGCAGTATATTTAACAGGCTTGTTTATTGTTTAAAGCGGCTTTACAGTCTTCATCATGATCTTAGAGCTGATTCCGATTGTAACCGAGGTTTTAAACTCAGAGCCTAGATCCGCTTGTTTTAAAATTCAGTTAATTTGGTCAATGATTGCTATCTGACCTCCCAACTCCCGAAAAAGGGCACCTAAACTCCCGAAAAGGGCTCTAAGCCTTGTCGGTCACTTAGCAGTTGCACCAGGTAGCGGGTGAGCTTGGTGTGGGCCCCAAAGATCTTGATGAGGTCCCTTTCAAAGTAGGTTTTACACTATCGTCATTTAATTAATTCATTCATATGAATCCGCAACCATCTCTTTTTAGGGGGAAATACTTTGCCAAATATTCTTATTGAACCTATCTTACAATTCTGTACCAGCCACACCAGAGCCGGCGTTGTTGCGGCTTGGGCTCCTGGGCTCGTTTTGCGTTTAATTGTACCGGAACAAAACACAAGAGCCCGGCGTTACAACCCTGGGTTGGCTCCGGACAGGTAGCTTTGGTGTGTAGCTGTAGGCCTTGCTCAGCGGGTTAAGCCGGCAGGCCGGCGGCTTTATTTTATAGACAGCCAAAGAGGCGAAGCGTGAGAACGTAAAAAAATGTTTCAAAAGTAAAGTTATTACATATTCCCTCGTCTTCACAATGAACCAATTATAAAATGAGAAGAACATTCGTATCTCATCTAATATATCATAACACAAAAGACTAGTGAAATCATTAGGCATCACCCGCATAGGGGCGGGCAGCCTATTACAATTGTCATCGACTATTAACGCCGTGTACAACAATTAAATGGATTATGTTGCCCAATTTATTACATAGGGCGTGTTGTTTTGTATATTGGTGGGAACAGACAAACTTTTGTTTATGCTCTTCAAAAGATAAATAAATACTGGTGCATAAAATAAATTAGATCAGAAGTCTGGCTTCATCCCTTGACCGAAAACTGCCTACAGATAGCTTTTGGGAAGCTTTTGAAAAGGGACTACGATTAAGGTAAACTAACTAGCGTTACCACACCTGTAAACACCTGGCTACATAGGTAACAAATGTCTAGACATGCCAGTTTCGCTGGGTCCCCGTACTAGCGGGGGCGGTTATGTCGGGCTTGAACCGACAAAAACCGCACGTCGTCTCGTGTCTACAGACGCCGGGGTGTGAGGTTGCCCATAGAGCATATCCCTCGCACCCCGGCTAACCCTGGGCCATCTCCGGTTTCGAGATGGCCCCCTCGGATTTGGGAACCATGGTGTCCCCGTCTTGCCCCGGTTTGGGGGAGGGGCGTTAGTCGCCCCACCGACCCGGCCTGCTTCTGCTGGGGTGATAGGCGGCCTCACCTGCTACCCCCAGGCCTGCGCTCATGGAGGACGGAAGTCGTTAAGCGACCTCCGGCGCCTGAGTCCCTGCGACGCGCGGCGAGCATGTTGCGGGCTCGGCGGGCCGGGAGGGTTCTAAATCTCTCCCGGGCGCGCTCCGCCATCTCCTTCTCGAGCATTACTTGCTCGCAGAAGGAGGCGGCGGCGGCCCACGCGCTCGCGCTTCGCACCATTGCCGCAATCATGCTGCCGAGTAAGAGGACTCCCACTCCGATGGCTGCCACTAGGTCACGCCTCGGCGCCTCCCACGCCAGGCAGTCCGCCAGCGTGTGCAGCCCTGAGTCCTCGCTCGCGTCGCAGTGATGGCACTCAGGCGTTGGCTCCTTCCTGATCCGATGCAGGTGGTCCCCGAAGCTCCCCTTCCCAGAGATCACCTGCGTCAGTCGGTACGAGAGGCTTCCGTGTCGGCGAAAGCGTACCTGAGCCTCTGAAGTGATAGCCTCGACTGCAACCTGGTGAAATCCAGCTGAAGATGGAGATGTATTTGTGTGAATAAGAAAAACTAAACTGTCGTGAAACCCACCACCACTTTAATCGGAAATGAAATAATTAGAAATACGCCATCACAAACAAGAATTGTTCCAAAGAAATAGTTATGAGCATGTACCTATACATGTTGTTGAGACAAATAAGGAAAGAAAACAATTCTAAGGAACCAAAAACAATCAAAGGTAATGAATTAACGAGCTCATTGTATTCGAATTTTCCAAAAACAAACATTTGAATTTGGAATAATCATAAACATTTTGTGGGTTTCCGTGCGCACGCGTCGTCACATCAAAAGGAGCGGCTTTCTGCATGACGGCAATACGGCGACAAGTAGATACAAAGAGTAAGCAAAATGTGTTGTTTTAAGGTAGGAGACTCCTCTGCTTTATTGGTAACTATTTATTTTTTTATGTTATTTTTACATTTGCTAAGATTACCGAAATCTCGTCTGAAAATCGAAAGCTTAAATGCCATATTTATAACAAAATTTAATGAATGACCTTTAAGTGATATTTGACCAGAACGTCCAAATGATAATTGAATAGTGACATATTGAATTTCTATCTTGATCTTGCCAAATAAAATCTATTTAATTTAATAAGATTCATTTTAAATAACACAGCGAATCGAATTCGTATAACCATACCGTAACATGCAATAATTTTGATACATACACTTACGTACAAAACTCTTAAAAATTATTCCTGTCTCATCTGCAAAATGTTTGATCAGCCTGTGACCACCGCGAAGTCGTGATAAACGTGCCGGAAGTTCGCCTGTCATTTTATTGAAATGTCGACGCTTTGTGGAAACTGTTAATAAAGTGTGTATTCTGTATATCATTATAGCATCTTTGGGCTGCGTCAACCTCACACGGCTTATAAACGCTTGTAGGGATATTGACTTGATATTTACACAAAGCCTTTGTGACATAAACAGCTGCTTTTTCCTTATTAGTATAATTAACACCTGAATTCTTTCTTTTCATCAATTTGTATTTCAGTTTATTGAAAACATGAGTACTGTTTATTGATTTAAGATGAAGAATCTTCTGTGTACTTTTATGTTATTAGGTAGATTTCGATGAAATCGATCTACCTATTGGTTTCTTGACTACTGTCGAATTTAAAAAAAAATTCTTCATAGGAGGTCTAGTTATGACCCCCTGAGTCCGAAATGACCACTGGTCAAAAAGTTTTATATATATATATATAGGTATATATATGTATGTATGGTTCCACTTCCCAAAATTTGCGGCACTCTCACGGTCGCATTTTTGCCCCGATCACTTTCAAACTGCGGTCAAAAATTGCTTGGGTGTAAACTTAGTTTAAGTTCGTGAACGGGTGGAATCTGGCCTAAGGGGACAGTAGGGCCTCACTTTTTGTAAAATCAGTTTTTCCTCAAAATTTCACGTTCCATGAAAGATATTCGAACCGTTCTAATTTTATTCCATAGTATACATGAATACAAACAACTTTTAATTATAAACCTATAAGATTAAAACTTTAACTAAAAGTGGAGGGGGGGTAAACCAAAATTTTTCGGGAAAAAAATCATAACTTCTAACCGGTGAACATTCTTCACGTCGGAAACATTTTTAATCGATAGGCCATTTATAAGTCTAAAATAAATGACTGAAAAGTTTTTCGCTAAAAGTTACCGTTTTCGAGAAAAAAAAATTAAACTGTTTAAAGTCCGTAGTTCTCTATATAAAATAATATTAATTGCTTCACGAAATCTACCTGTGCGTTCCCCCTGCGGGAACGGATTTTAGTGTATGTTTCAGAAGCCCGATTTTACTACTTAAATTGAGAATGACTGTTCTTCTTTAAATTTTTATTGCCTGGTTATTTTTGCAAGGACATTACAGAGTGCCATGAAAATTGGCTGTTGTATTGAGGTTCATAAGTATTACTTTGTGATATTTTGATAACGATATTGCATCATTAAGTGAGTATATAATAACAAAATAATTTTATAATTTATTAATTGACCAAAAAAAGTTTTCTGTACATTGTAAATTCTTGGGGAATTAATAATGTACAATTAATATTGCTTTAAGTTCCGAGTTCATTGGATTTTGCATATGCAAAGTTATTTTGCATGCCAATTAATTTTAATTCCTTTATTCTGAGTTATTAATTAAACATATTTATAACGATAAAATCAAATTAAATATACTTATAGTAACACTCATGAAAGTCTAGATTCTTGCTTCTACATTTAAGTTTACAGTCTGATTCGCAAAGTTATTGTAAAATATTTGAGAAAAGAATACGATCCCGAACTCAGCGGTTCGGTGCTTCCTTTCTTTATCGCACGATAAAGAGCTGGAATGCTCTGCCCGCGCACGTGTTTCATTCTTCTGACACTGCCTTAAAAAAGTATTTGTTGAGGCTGTCAAGGTAGGGGCCACCATTATAGGATCGTCAGCATCTGGGATGGTAGCCCTTATCTTCTGGAATTTACCCTACTTTCTCACCCTCCAGCGGGGTGCAGTCACTGAATAAAAAAAAATGAAGAATATAACTATAATGTTGTTCATTTGCGGAAACCCCTTTTTAGATTTTTTTGTGCGGAAATCCCCACAGTTACCCCCGCCGGCCAGCGGGGATGGTTATGCCGTCTCGGGTCATCAGAGCCATCTCCGGTTTCGAGATGGCCCCATTGGGTTTGGGAACTACGGTGTCCCCGCCTTGCCTCGGAAAGACCGCCCCGACCTGCTTCTAATAGAGTAACAGGCGTCTCTACCTGCGCTTATGGAGGACGGAGATCGTTCAGTGACCTCAGACGTCTGAGTCATCTCCACGCCTCGGTACTTGCAGAAACGTCTCGTATAGAAAATCTGAACTTTAATCTATAGTCTACATTAGCAGTAAGACACCGAAACTAATAGAGTTATTCAAAACGTTTACACAGAGCATTACCCGAAGCCGTAGGCGGCAAAAAGAGGAGGCCTGGGATGGTCTTGGATTCAAATCACTTAAACATTAACATGTATGTACTTCTAGCCTATGCGCACGACTCTGCCCCCGAGAATCACAGGAATATCTTTCCAGATTCAAGCCGTTCATCTATTTAACCGTTTTTGCATGATTGAGTAATCAACTAATAAACAGCATTCGCATTTATAACATTCATTAGATTCAAAAGCTTTAAAAAGAGATTGTTCACGTTTGGCCAAGTCTACAATAGTCACAGCTTCGGAGTGCCCAAGGCCTGCCTTGCCGCACCTAAAGCTACTGACACAGTGTTTGGTATAAATTCTTTACAATGAATAATTACGTGACAACATTCAAATTCTAAATAACTTTTTAATATCGATTCATGTTTTAAAGTAGGTAAACTACTTTTTTTATATAATATTTGTGGTACATAATATACCTACGCATAGTGATGTTGGTAAACATGTAACAGCTTTATATTTTGACCTCACGCAATAAGGAGCGAGCGTGATGATCTCTACTGGGCACATATTTTAATACATACACAAATAAATATACTTACGCTATTTTCCCTTTAAGGTAGGCAGAAACAACAGCCCGCTACCTACTTCTGTCCATATATATACACCATTCACGAAACTTTCCAAGATACTCCGTAAAAATTGAAGCCCACATCACAATTATGCTTCATTTCCACAGACAATTTTTGGCATGAGCTAGGCCTGCCAAGTCAATGGTAAACTGTGGAGATAAATGTGTAACCTTTATCTAAGACTTTAACCGTACACAGTGTTGTAACAATAAACTTACCTTTGTTTTCAAAAAAGGCTGTACAATGCATACCGTGTTAATACATGCTACATGTTAATACTAGCTAATGCTAGTGTTAAATAATTAACACCCTAACTTGGTATTGACTATTATGTATATTGGCTTACGAGAACTCAAATAATACCAACTCAAAATTGAATAATATGACCCAAATCGTGTAAATCTTAAAGGATATTAAAGCGTGGGGGACGTGCTTACAGAGGACGCTTTGCAAATAGAACGTTGTCCGAAACATTCAGAATCCGATCTTAATGTATGTTTAATGTATTAATGAGTTGAGAACTACTTTGGTGTTACCAGGTTTGAAAATGTAAACTGGGCTGGTAGTTTTTTGAAACGTTTGCAGTTACATCTGTAATTGAATTCAGGAAAAGTGTAACAGTGGTTCTTTAAGTTTTATCAACGTCTTTGTGTTTCGAGAAACTTAGATTAGATTAGAGATTAGAAATCACAAATTAATACTCTGACATAACCTTTACCATCTTTAAGACTAAGTTTTCTAGTGTTACTACTCATCTTAGAGCTTTTATAATTGTCTGTCACCTGAGCGGTATAAAAAAAAATTAACAAATTACTTATCTGTCTGGCGTAAAATGCTAAGTGAAATAAAAAAAAACCTCTTTACTCGTTACTATACTCCATTAGGTTAGGTACTTAAAAAAGGTAAACAAGAAAAATGGCGGATTTCAGAGATTGCCAACCTTTAATGACAATGGTATTTTCGTAAACATCAGTTCTATAAGGATAAGTATCCTTGGGTCACGTTTCCTCAAAAAACTTGAATATGTTTATTACAGTTTGTTTCTCTGAAGACGAAAGAGAGCCCCTCTTGATACGTTTCTTCATCGGAGATGGAAATGAATGGGATCTAGGACGACTAGTACCAGGTTCAAGATCACCCATTTCCACAGTTAAACCAACAAAACAATTAACAAAACTACTAACAACTATAACAATAAAAACTATAACAATAACAGAATTAACAGCACAGAAACACAAAATTTTAACAATTATGGTAACGAACAATATACGAACTGCGAAATAGACTTTGACAGTCACGCACGTATGGCGCGATCTGGAAAAAACTGTTTTGAATACCCGTCTTTTAGTTTCTTTATGGTAGGCACAGTGCAATACTTTTTAAAATCATTTTATATAATATAATTATTATGATTTTTCAGCTTGGGTAATAATAATTGCAACTTAATATTAAACAAAGTAGTTAAATATAGAAAAATAAAAGAGAAGAAATGAATTTTAAGTTCTAAAATGATTTTTTGGTTTCTTTTTATTTCGGAACGAAAAATGCCCCTATAATAGAACCCTTTTTACGATTTGTTTACCTTTTTTTAAGTACCTAAACAAACGGAGTTATAGTTCAGAATTTCGTGCTGCCACTCAATTTTGAATTATTATCATGCTCAAACGATAGGCATTGCCATATAATGTAGAAAAGCTAGATTTCTAGGAACGTTACCTCATGAAGTCAGTGATGCGGTCGGAAGAAATCTGTGACAAGTATTAGGCGTTACTTTGTAGGATATTAAGATAATTTTTTGCATAAATTATATTACTTCATATTTTCTAGTATTACTCATAGTATAATAATAATAAATATTTTACGAAATTCTACACAGCGCCATCTAGGACCGAAACTAAGCATAGATTAACTTGCTTGTGTTATGGGTTCTAGAATATGGATATACTTACTTAGATACCATTTTTTTTGTCTAAATGTACATATTTATGCACATAAATATTTGCACTGAGTGGGAATCGAACTCGCGACCTCTGACTGAGCAGTCGAACGCTCTATCACTACGCCACAGAGGTTTTTTATTGAACTCATCTTAACATATAAAAAATACTTACCTTGTAGACATTAATCGAAACCGCGCTACCGATTTCAATGAAATTTTTAGAATGTGTATGGCTGGTTTCAGCTTGAAAAATAATTATTTAAAATTCAAAGCGCATTTGTCGAGATCTATAAGATACCTTTTTTTTGTGCGGAAATCCCTTCGGATACCCCCCCGCCGGCCAGCGGGGGCGGGTATGTCGGGCTTGAACCGACTAAAACCGCACGCCGTCTCGGGTCTTCAGATATTATATAGATGGTTTTTATGTATAGTATTATTATGTAGCAGTATACATTATTTTATTGTTGAAAAGAAAAATTTTGCAGGTATGCACCTTTAGATAAAACCGAAGGCTAGGTCGATAGTCGATATAAAAATATCAAATTATGCCACCGTTACTGTAGCAAAAACGTCTTTATAATATGGTAACACTACTACCATATGGGCCGAAACTTAAATGTTGTGTTTGTTTAAGCAAAACCTGTTTGTTCTGTGTTTAATCGCTCCGATTAAATATTGACACGGTTCCCGGACTTGTCTGTTAATGTGAAATGGACTAAGATTACGTGTCCTTTTGTATAGCACTGTTTGTCTAAATCTGTTGTACTATCTGCGGTTGGGGAGGCACGTTTAGTTAAAATGTTTGGAGTATTTCAACACAGTCTTGGTTTAAATAGATTTAAACATATGATGACTGAATTATCATTCCTTGCTTGCAGATTATATATATTATTATACCTTTTTTTTTTATTTTTCGTGCGGAAATCCCTTCGGATACCCCCCCGCCGGCCAGCGGGGGCGGTTATGTCGGGCTTGCACCGACTAAAACCGCACGCCGTCTCGGGTCTTCAGACGCCGGGGTGTAAGGTTACCCATAGAGCATATCCCTCGCACCCCGACTGACCCTGGGCCATCTCACCACTAACAGCATCGCTCATTCTGTCTCCTCTGAAAGCAGAGGAGTACGGAGAGCGATGTGTTCCCGCCACGTTGGGTATTGGCCGACGATCAATGCCAACCCTATGAAGGGGAAGCCATTGACCGCCGCCCAGGGTGTACCGGCCGCTCCGATTCCGTTCCCCCGGACTGCAGCGGGATCGGAATCGGAGCGACACTCGAGGAGGTTACCCAACACACACCCCTATATTATTATACCGTTTGATAAATGATTAACGTACACTCCAATGTGCCCAAAGGCACGCTCTAGTTGTGCGAGGGATATGCTCTATGGGCAACCTTACACCCCGGCGTCCGCAGACTCGAGACGGCGTGCGGTTTTAGTCGGTTCAAGCCTGACATAACCGCTCCCGCTGGCCAGCGGGTATCCGAAGGGATTTCCGCACGAAAAAAAAAAAAAAAAAGGCACGCTCTAGTTTTTTTAAGTCTTTATTTCCATAAAAATATACATACGATACTTACATGCAACAGTAAACATGTTCAATTTTGAATTTTATCAGGCGCCTACAAAATTATTAATAACAGGTCTTTACCTATGAAATTGCCGAAATTTTCTTACAAATTCATGAGTTCGTTATTTGAAAGTTGATTTCAAGATTTTACAACTCTGTATTAAATTTTGTTTTTATTGGCCACTTGATAAATAAATTCGATCTTCAAAAACAGTACTTCCTAAATGCTATCCATTTTGATGATAAATTTCGTATTACTTAACATCTGTCACTTTTCAGAAATGTAATAAAAGTTGTCGTTTGTTAGCTTAATGTTGTCTCATTCATACACAAAAAAATCATAAAATTTGGATTTGTCATTCCTAAGAAAAATGCAAAAATGTTAGTACTGAAAATTGGGTTTCCTCCAATTTCTTCAAGAAAAACGGCAATTTTATATATAACGACCTAATACTTCTAACACTTAAATACATTGTAACTGAATATCAGACACTGACATTTGAGACACACATGTAGCAATAATGCAAAGTTTTGTATTAACATTTGCTTTTAGCATCAAAAACTATTTACAATACTGTAAAAAATCTGCTACCTACATTATATATAATATAAAAAATATGACTCTTGCGCATACTGTTAAGAGCAGCGACGCGATCCCTCTAGCGAAGTAGAATATTATAAGTCTCTTTCTGCCTAGATTGACGATTGACGGTAACAAACTTCATGGGACCGAAAATGCTAAAAATGTTAGATAGACATTGTATTATAAAAAACCGATCGATACAACATCATGTTTAAAGTTATGTACCGGTAAATGTCCTTTTTATTATCCTAAACAGATTTAGTCAGTTTAGGTGGCTGGAGTAGTAAACAGAAAAAATTACACAACGTTAATAAGTGACACTAAAATTAAACGTTGATGAAGGCTTTATTACAATTGGTTAGGGTCGAACTGATTCATACAAGCTAGGAAAAAGGATCGTTTATATACCAGTCAGGTGGCCTAAATACTCTTTCTAGTCTTATCATTGAAGAAACAAAAGGTTTTCTTATCATGCGGAACTTTCAAGCTTTTTCACATAAAGCGAGTGTGGTCCTTCCGGTGGTCGCTATTACGATATGTGTGGTTAGATAATAAGGCCAATATAGAGACCACACTGTGGACAAAGAATGTGGGAATAAATTTTTCCTGGTAATGGGTAGGCCTTAAAGATTAATTAGTTATTCGAAATTTTGGTATTGAGAATTATAACATCAATAATATATTCAATTCAATTTTTAAGCAATTAGTATGCTTTCGTTTCCTATAGATCGGAAAAAGAGAACATCTAGGACGGGACTTGATTGGGACTTGGTGTCTAAGTTGGTCAGAGCATTACGCCTGTAAGGGACTGGTTGCTATATACCTGATCCAATCTATATAAATAATATAAATATAACTTGGAAGAAAAACTCAGTATATTAATTGAATCAAGATATATTAGAAGACATGGCAGGGAAAGTAGCAACCGAGGTGATGACGTGTGACAGGAAAGTTTACAAGAGAATATTGTTGCACTGACCCCAAATAATTGGGATAGGAGAAAGCAGATGATATGGATAATAATGTTGATTATCTACTATAACATTTTAAATGTTAAAACTTCCAGCAATTGGCGCCTACATTGACTAAGAGCTATGTAGATGAGAAATTCAACAACCAGGAGGGAAACTCTGATAGTACACTTCTACAGAATCTTCTCGCTATATGAAACCTCTCGCGGCTTTCAAATACGGACAGTATATTATATGTAGCAAAACTTTAAAAACAGGTCTTTTAAATATAAATGCAAAACCAATAGGTAATGATTTATAAACATTTATGAATTTGATTAGTATTTTAGTATTTGATTAGATATCTACAAAAATTCGTCGTTTCACTAGATCGTCCTTCCGATATGGAGGGATTAAATCTTTATAGTAACAAATCACCTCTTAATTTTAAGAAATCTATGGCTAAGGAATTAATGAATAAATTATAAAAGATGCTGTGTGGTCTTGGATTTGACCACCCAACCGTTTTTAAGAATCAATGTTTATTGTGCAGATATAAAAATGCCAGACGACTAATATTAAACACTAGATAATTTTAAACCCTATTAATCTTAATTACTTTACTAGGATGTAATGACAGGTTAAAATTCAATGAAAAAATTAACATTCAAAATAGGAGGCTTGCTGAATGCTGCGTGTCAGGAACCATTATACTTTTTTTTTCGTTTCGTCACGAGCAATAATATCCATCTATCCTCTTACAAGCGGAACAAAGTATTTTTTTTAAGAGTCCAGATCAAAGGCCCCGAACGCGTTGCAAAAAACAGTTGCAAATGCGATTCAAATTTTAATTTACGTTCTTTTTTAAATACTTACTCAATCTATTATTAGCTGTCAGTGGGTGGATATTTATTATAATTAGAAGGATTTTTTTATTTATTGTCATTGCTTTTTGTTATTGTTTTTCATATTCTGTTCTACTTTTATGAATTTGAACTAGAAACAATTGTTGATGTTACTCTGTCCTATTAAATTAACTGAACTTGTTCTAATATTTTGAAATATTGTTCTTCGGACTACATAAGAAAATGAAAACACGGTAAAGAAGATTTAGAGAAAAAACAAGGGAACTGTAGCTGAGTACAACAAATATTATGAATAATCCCGGGTTCTGTAAGAAGAGCGTGAAAAAATATCTGTCGAGGACATCAAGCTAAATATCACTATTTTCGTTATCATATTCATCTAGAATGGCGTTTATTTCTAGACCTCACTCGAGCTTAACATCAGAAGGGTTGTTGTTGACTTGACGGGATAAACTGTAAATTACTAAAAATGTAAATTACTGAATAATTCATGATCAAGCAAATAGATGACTATAAATTGTCATAGAAGTACTAGTCTAAACGGCAGAGAAAGTATTTTAAAATATCGACATCATTATGTAAGCCGTTGCATAACTAAGCTGAGACAGCCTATTAATCCCAGTTAACCCATAACATACAAAGTATTAAAGCCATCAGAAACTCAGAATTACTTAAATAAAAGTAATTGTACATATAATTTAAAACGTCAAGCGCTTCGTGACCAGAGCGTTACAGCGCACTAAATATGTATGAGAGAATTAAAATATAACGAAAAGGGAAATTGAGATCCGAAACGTTACCATGAATATTTTACAACGAATAACAAATTTAGTACAAAATCTACTGCTGGATGCATTTTTTCATAAAAATTATTTTATTTTTTTAAAATATATTTACAGAAATCAGACAGTAGAATGAAAAGAATTTTTTGGAATTTAGCGAGTATGGTTCTCAAGGTAAAATACCTTGAGGCCGTGGCGGAAGCGTGTCGTGGGTGCCCTGCACACGCCTGCCAACTCACCGAAGCGGGATAAAACCCGACCCCACCAGGTGTGGCCGCGGTAGCGGCCAAAGTCCACCGGTAACCCTGGGGTTATCCTTTCGAGGGCTTACCCGGGGTGCCCGGCAACGGACACTTGGGGAGGACACCGTGCGGTTTTAGTCGATACACGACATAACCCGCTGGCCGGATCCGAAGGGATTTCCGCACGAAAAAAAAAAAAAAGGCAACCTCCTGAACACGGTGGCATTACCATAGAACATGGGAACTTTTTATTGGTTCATCCATTTGTGGTGTAAAGATTTGTCTAATGGTGTTGCAGTATGAAATAACATATATCTTTGTCTTCTAAAATATCAATGTCTAAAACAGTTCTACTTTGGATAGTAATAAAAGCTCCGAAAAAAATAATTCAAATTTACAGTTAATATTATTGACATCTCTGAAATGATGTTAGCACCCACAACGGGGCAGAATCAATCGATCATTTGGCGGCCCATTACAAGGAACAACATGCAGGCGTGATGATCTCTTTAATTACAACTGTCAATCAAGTATACCAAGAAACGAATAATTTATTATATGTCTGAATCCAATTAAGAATAACAACAACATTTATATACAAGTACTTTTACGCTTAGTGACTACTGTCCTGAAGTAGTCACTAAGCGTAAAAGTACTTGTTTTTTTGCTCTGTTTTTTATCCGAATTTCATTTGTTTTAGTACCTTTTTTTTTTTTCGTGCGGAAATCCCTTCGGATACCCCCCCGCCGGCCAGCGGGGGCGGTTATGTCGGGCTTGCACCGACTAAAACCCCACGCCGTCTCGGGTCTTAAGACACCGAGGTGTAAGGTTACCCATAGAGCATATCCCTCGCACCCCGACTGACCCTGGGCCATCTCACCACTGTGAGATCCTGTCTCCTCTGAAAGCAGAGGAGTACGGAGAGCGATGTGTTCCCGCCACGTTGGGTATTGGCCGACGATCAATGCCAACCCTATGAAGGGGAAGCCATTGACCGCCGCCCAGGGTGTACCGGCCGCTCCGCTTCCCCCCGGACTGCAGCGGGATCGGAATCGGAGCGACACTCGAGGAGGTTACCCAACACACACCCCTACCCAACTCACACCCCCCTGTTTTAGTACCTGCAAATAAATTATAATACGCTAAGCAACTATTTCGGGATTCTTTTCCTTCTCTGCTTGTCAACCAAATCTTTCTTTATTTAGCACCTAGCTTCTGAGGAGCTTCAGCGTCAACAATAAAAAATAATTGAGCACCTAGTTTTTATTCCTCCACCTTGACTCATGTTTTCTAAAACTTTTCATAATTTCGATCAATGTTCTCTCCTGTTCCTATTTCAATCTCTAAACTTTATCTATTGTAAAAATTGTTAACTTTCGTTCCTTAAATATCCACAAAATAATAAATAAAAACACAATGGAATCTTCAGGCATTCAAAACTTTTACGAAGGATACAAAAACATCATCAAATCAACTCTGAAACGTATCGCTTCAATGAAACCGACTCGTTAATGAGCCAACGCTTTAAGAGTTATTGTTATTTGAACACCTTTGAAGGAATATAACATTTTATTGCATATTTCTTTAGAAGTACACTAATTAATTGCCTGAAGACAGAAATTGAACGTTAAGCACGATTTGTGATGCCTTTAACGATGGTAACATGAGATCTCTAGATACGATAGATGAGCTGAATTTGCTGCTGTACCGCATCATTAAATGCGATGAGGTCACCTAAAGGTAAAGAGTAATACTGAAAAGTAATTTGTGCATTGGTTAAGCTTTAATTTGCATTTAGATTCTGATGAGCAGTTTCACTTGAACTATGATAAACTATCTTCTACTTATTACTTCAAAAAGCAGAATTTAAAACTAAACTTCAGAACTCCGTTCAGAGTGAAATGACAAATTTGTTAAGTCGTATCATTCATCGGAATACAGTATCTTATATGTCAATCCAGGTTATTCAATATCTATGTACCAAATTTCATCCAAATATGTTAAGCGGATCTCGCATGATCCCCCGTGTAGGTTCAATCACAAGCTTCATTCTCACATTCATAATATAATAAGACTTATATCATCTTTAGGTACATAGGTACACTATGAAATAAATGTATGCTCTCTTTCCCTGCTTATCTCATATAGATTACCGGATTATACATTATCTCTTTCTTTTTCTCTAGAAATCGTATACATGGCTATGATTCTAGGCTTTGAAGTTCCCGCTACTGATCGTTACTTTGTATCGTGCAAACTCCATATGTAAATCTGAATTCCAACAAGATGACGTTCAATTGACCTTCCCTTTAAGGTCCCATAACTCTGATCGCCCGTGTTAATCTTCGACACTAAAACTGCTCGTCTGACTCAACAAATCGACTAGAATTACAGTATTTTCTCTGGAATCTTGACAATTTGCTGAACGTGTTAGACTTAAGATTTAAACAACAATCCCATGGTTGTCTTAAACGTTTATTGGTTGAGAACCTAGTAAGACTTGTCTCGGATAATCGTTTGCTTCGATCGTATCATTTGCTCTTTTACGACTTTGTTGTGTGGTCTTAGCAAGTTTCACAAAGGGTACATAACTATTGTTTTCATCAAGTGGTCCAACAATATTCATACTTAAGATGAAAATATTTGAAAATCATTGATGAGATCATTGAGAATCATTGATGAAAATCAACAAAAGGGGCCTCTTCTAAACCTACACTTGGGCCGCAAGTCCCAGGTACTGTCCCGAGTTCCCAACTCAGCAACGCGATGGACCCGTACGGAGAATCCATGGATTGCTAAGAATATCGGTCTATGGTACCTATTCCCCATGGGAAGGTTTGTTAAATGAATAACTTAAGCATTTTAGTACTAAGAGACCAGTGTAATATTTAGTAGTTGCGAAATGTTCATGGTACACATTGTTTCTGCTAAGATTTCTTTTTTGGTTAAGTTTAATTATAGATGTACTCAATTTTGACAAACTATTCATGATGATGTAACTCTTCTTAGATTCCATGTTATTACAAGTGTACAAAGTGTCCCTTTGTTATAAGAATTTATGAAGTTATAAACTCGTGATAATCTGCGGTGGCCTCCCGCGTAAATTGATACGAGCATGTTTAACTTTTTAATTTATAGGCCGCTGTAATCTTTTCGGTAGGTTTTATTTACACGTCTTAGACGTTGATGCTCAGTTTCATAATAAACAGAACGTATTGCGTATTTTGATAAAACTCGATACGTTTTAAATTTCATGTAAAAGTAAGAACCGTTTACTTACGGTATCATAAAATATATAGTTTTTGTACGAAAATGACATTATAATAATAAACCTGTATTATACTACGATACGTCATATTTTGATAGAGTGAAGAATTCATTTTAATAGTTGCAGAATCATATATATAAATACATGTTTTATTGGTTTAATCCTTATCCGTGTCAATCCATAAAAAATAACGAAATTCATATGTTATTAACACCTCTGCTTCCCCTTCAGAGATATATATAGGCCTGAATATAATATGTAGGAAGATAGTACATATCACTACTGGTCCAGTAGTCCAGGAGGATAAAATTGTTCCCAACGGTACTACCAGTAGTCTAGCCTGGTGATGCGATTAATCAGGAGTGAAACATTTATTATAAATGAAACTGCCTATTTTCTTAGTCAAAAATCTTTCCAAAACTGTTATGCGTCAAAATAATCTAAAAAAAGCGAAACAAGGAACCAAAAAACAACATTTAGTACCGCGAATAAAGATTGATGAGGAATCAATCGTAGCGTATCCCGCAGATAAAGGCAATGTCCACGCAATCAATTTTAATCTGGCAACTTTTGTTCCACCTCTCCAGCAGCACTAGCCGTGGAAAGACAGAGATGGGTATAGTGCTGTTAGTGCACCTTTGCTATTACAATGATGACGCCAGCCTACTTACAAAATTAAAGTCTACTAAGGAAGATTGAGGAGGGCGTCTTATCGGCCAAGGCAATGATGTAACGAAAACACTGATGGATATTGTAAAAAATGTTGCTTGTAATCGGCTAGTACAGTCGCCTATATAAAGTGTGCTTGTGGTTGATAAATGTCTCGGAAGTTTAACACCTTCTAGACTTATATAAAATTCAATTTATTTAATGGATTAATATTGAAAATGTTATGTTGATATTTAAAACAAGCGGTCCGTCCCGGTTTCGATCGTTTTTTACCCTCTTAGTGGTAAAATTTACAATAATCTTTTCTTAGTTGGATGCTTACACATTCTCAAGTTTTAGGATTTACGTTCTAGTTGATGAATCAGTCAGTCAGGACAAGTAATTAAAATATAATAAAATTACTAGAGATTTTTTTTCAAACATTTTTAACTAAACTGACCTATACTAATGAAATATGGATTGTAATGTCTATGTATGGTATGTATGTACTTCCTGGTTGTACACATGTTTTAACATTTTGTTATACTTTATCAATTGTCCCCTAGGGTTTACCGCCCCGAAGGGATTTCCGCACGAAAAAAAAGGGTTTACTGACAGAAAACTCATACTCATAGTATTATTTACCGTGTAGAATAAACTATTAACAATGAAGAAATTCAGTATAATAAAATTGGTACTATAAGTTTTATCAGTAAAGCTAAGAAAATGTTACCTTTTTTTTTGTTAATAATAATATTGCTATTTTTTACGATATATATACGGAATAAAAATCTGACAGCACCGTCACTCATGTGTAATCGATTGTCACTTTGGTAGAATAAAATCACTGTAATTAAAAACACTGATTGGATGGATTTTTTTTTCTTATTCAACTCGCAAAGGGATCACCAATACGGTGATAGTCAAAACTATGAGGATACTTTTGACAAGCGTGGCGGACAGCTAGAAGCGTAACAAATGATAAAATGTGGTTTGAAATGTTAGATCATCGAATTCAAATCATACAAATGTTGTTTTATGAGGTACATACAGCATCATATAGTTAGCGATCACATGACGCAGCGGATCCAAGTCTTCACAAAACGGTTCCATGACAAATGCTTAGATTTTTTCGTTTCTAAACGAAATCTAGTGAGGAACTGTGGGATCTATCCAACACATTAGGCACCATAAGTAGAAGTAGATCGGTCAAGAAGAGAGTCAGAAGAGCTCCTAATCATATTTCTAGACAATTTCTGGAATAGACTTCAGAAGAGAAGTGAGAACGTGGTTGTCCTAAGCACATTTGAGGACGTTCTGGCATTATAGGGTTTCACGCGGCATCATTCAGATACGAGAGTTAAATTAGTTACTAAATTCATAAAGACGTAGTGTATTTATTATAAACAAAAAAAAATATCTTTATCGGCATCTGAGTTGCATAAGGTCTTACACTAACACCACTATAAATTATATACTTACAAATACGGGGATTAAACATATTTCTTATTGGTAAGCAGTTACACCACATATTTGCTCACAGTATTGATGTGTCAAGCAAAATGATGAATGATACCTTACCTTACTCGAACCAATATTAGACCTGATCCCTAACTTCTACCTTAACGAAAAGAAATAAGGTGGGCTTTTAAATAGTGCTAGTTCATGATATGGTGGACGCCATTTTTTGCATCACCTTAGAAGTATGATTTGTAGTGGATGTATTGCTTCCAACGATTTCAAATATCACCAAGATTTTGGTACGAGAATAATCCGGACAAGTGACAAAAAATTTTGAAATCATACGAATGTGTGACTGATTATCCAACATTTTTGCTTTTTGTGTAATTAATAAAAATTATAATCTCATGATTATCTATACAAATAAATAAAATTGAAGTGTCTGTTTGTAAATTGTAACTATAAGTAAAGTTATAATTGGACGACCTCTATGGCGTAGCGGTAGAGCGTTCGACTGCTAAGATCGATGTCGCGGGTTCGATTCCCGCTCAGCATAAATATGTATATTTGCATTGATTTGGGTGTTTCTATGAATAATATGTGTACATAAAAAAACTGTGTAAGAACGCTTATCCGAATTCCAGAACCCACATGACAAGTTCTGCTTAGTTTGGGTTTAGATGTTGCTGTGTAAAAATATATGTCCTAGAATTTAATTTCCTAGAAATTTTTAATATTGTTCTCATACTCACTCAGAGATATTTGAAGAAAGGAAAGGGCAGAAATAAAAGCAACCTCGTGGCTGTCGTCGGAGCAAGATGTCGCTGCAGGCACTGATGCTAGCCATGGTTTCCAACACCTTCTAGCATTCTTCTATTTCACAGATAGCGGGCCGGTCGCCGGAGATCTCATAAGAATCTACGTCAGTCATGAGAACGGGCATGAGTCTGGCTGGCTGGAACTTAAGATGGCGCTTTCATGTTTACCGCGTTTACCCCTATATTAGAGAGGGGAAATTGATACCCAAACCAAGAAAGATTAGGCCTACCGTAGGCACACAGGTAGGTGAATGTATGGATGTTTGTTACTCTTTCTCGCAAAAACGGCTGAACGGATCAGGCTGAAATTTGGTACAGGGATAGATTATAGTCTGAAATAACACAAAGGCTACATATTATCCCTTGAAAAGATTTCCATGGGAAGTGGGAACGGAACCAGAATTCCACGTGAGCGGAGCCGCGGACAACAGCTAGTAAACCATAAAACATACTTCATAAAATCCACAAAACACGTCTTAACAAAGACATCAATATTGTCATAAATAATATACGATGTGCCGTAGAAATGAAAGCCTTGAGGCTATTCCTGGCTTACTGTTGGAATAGCAGGTTTCAACGTTTCGTTTGCGGACCCCTGAGAATGTACAGATGGTTTCAATGTTCAGGTTTGGAGATATGAAGAAATGGAGACGGCATTGGTGGAGAAATGGAAATTAAGAGTTTAAATATAATGTAATGTAGCTAGTTAATAGACAAGTAATTATTTTAAATGATATATATACTAAAACCTTCTCCAGAATGTAACAAATATTTTTTTGATAACCGCATCGAAATCGGTTTAACGGAAAGCGAGAAAATCGCGGGCAAACATACATACAAACATACAGGTTAAACAGTGAATCTTCTTTTGAAGTCGGTTAAAAAGTTTCAAATCGATACGAAATTTAAAACTATCCTGATATTATCACAAGTTTATTATTTCCACTGATCCCGACGTTCCCAACATTCTCGTAAGAATTTAAGCAACGTCACGTCATCAATGTAAATTATAAAATAATGCCAAATAAATCGATTTGGCGATTAAAATCGTTTTATTTCAGTTAAAACTTTCCTTAAGATTTATATTTACATTTATAGTAAGTTATAGGTGGAGTTAATATATGTGTATTTTATGAAAAGACTTCATAATATTGTCGGAAATTTACGCGAATGACACACATTGAAATAAAACTATTTTTAATGGATTTTGTCGCGATTTATTTGATGTTATTTTACATTTTACATTGATCTCGACGTTTCGATTGCTTTTCAGCAGCCATGGTCACGAAGACCATACATATTCTTCATATTCATATTCTATTTACAATAACCACATGCTGGTTAAGGTTTAACTTCAGACTTGCGATCGATATGCCACAGATTCAAACATAATTTATTACCTATGCTATTACACTACCTAATTGATATCATTCCTAAAACAAGCAATCTAGCTTAAGTTCAGATGTTAACGGGAAGACTTTAAAAAATATTATTTTCTCCTTTCTGCTACATTTTTAGTCCCTTACAGGAGGATAGCTAGACACTTTTTCTGATTCCATGTTACTACTTTTACAGTTTTAAATCAGAAAAAAAAAACGAATAACACTTTATCAAGCCTAGGAATCGATAGTGGAATCACATGTTAAACACTCGACACACTTGCAGCATCTGACCTTATATTCAGTACGATTTTAAAATGCTTTCCACCGCATCTATTCTTCATAGCTTTACAAATAGCGATAGCAACGAAGTTTATTAGTCTTTTCCCTAGTAAGGCGGTGTTTTTCCAAGGGGTATGGCGGCGCCCCATACCATAAAAAATTCACGCCTCCACAAGTAGCCTTTGGTTAACTGTGGTTTTTCTTTGCCACCATTGTTCGGTTCCCAGTTGTGAATATTTGAGTGGCTAGTATTGTATCTCGATTTTTATAGTTAATGTTATATTCAAAAGTAAATTGTGATAAGTGTTTGGTGGGTTTCACGATATTTACTTAATGAGTTTTTATGGGTTGAAGGGGTTTTTGGGGTGTTTGGGATCTTACTAAGATCTTCGGAGATCAAGAAATACTCACCTGTAAGCTTGTACATCTGCTAATTGAAGGATGAGCCACTCCCTCAAAAGTCAAAACAAGAGAAACCATGGAAAGACTGAATGGGAAAGTGGACTGTGGTTAACACTCGGATAAAGATAATAGCATCATAACTTTACGACTGTATCCCCGAAGGGGTAGGCAGAGGTGTATTTCACACCCACGATTCGCCAGTTATGTTAAGGTCCCAATGTAATAGGGGGCGAGCCTATTGTCATCTACCGGGCACATAATTAAGCGAGCGATAATTAACATTTATTAATGCACACATAACTACAAAAAGTCAGAGGTGTGTGCCCGGGGCGACTGGGGATCGAACTCGAGGACTCGTCTCAGCAGTCAGTTACGTACGCCACTGGGCTATCACCCTTAGTTAATAAAAGATAATAGAAAAAGATTTGAAAGAAACTGCCTCAGTAGTACAGTAGTGAGTGTTAGTGCGTAGTATTAACTTCGAGGTTCAATTCAGGAGTCGGAAAAAGTGATATTGGATTTTTTTGTAACTGCAACTTTTAAGTTGCAACGCTGAACCTGAATAAGTAGCCTATTGACAGAAGAACAGTTGGCGGAAAGTCGATACTAATTCACCTCTGCTTCCCCTTCCGTTATATAAAGGCGTCAATACATATATTAGTTTAGTACTTATAAATTTAACCTGTTGATAGATTAAACAAATCTCACACAAATCGAAAAATTCGAATTAGGAATTCAAAGACGATTCTATAAATACGCACTTTATAAACGCATATACATAAAAATAAAAATAAAACTTATTATAGTACCGCCAACTGTATCATAAAACTCATTACAGTACCGCTATATTTTTTTATTCATTAAACTAGTCTAAGGTTATAGGCTGAATATGAAAAACAAGGCGCACGCATGCGCAGTTCGAACTGTGAAAAAAATGGCGCACGCTAAATTACTTCCTTGTAACCTACCTACTTTGTTTGATTTAAATTTTTCCTATGAGTGAAGATAAAGTAGTGTATGAAACTGCATATAACTTAGGTATTAAAACACTCGAGTCAACCTATTATCGCATTCGGCTTCGCCTCATGCTAAGCAGACTCTCGTGTTTTAATACCCCTTCTTATATGACAGTTGCATAAACTACTTTTACGGGTCTTAGTACGAGACGAGGTGCATCATACACATCAAACTAATATGTCTCACACAGCTAAATTGAATTTTCTGGCCCGCCCCTTACCTGTACCTCATTATACGGTATAATATTGAACAGCGCGGAGAAACCACAATAGAAAGTAAACTAAACACGATTAGAAATAATGAAATAATAGTTTTGAATTTGAGCTAAATTGGGAAATTTCAGAGAGTTTATGAGTTATTTATCCAGACTTAAATATGAATTTCATGCTTTTTTTGTCCGTGTGGAACCGACTAAAACCCCACACTATCTCAGGTCTTCAGACGCCGGGGAATAAGGCATATCCCTGGAACCCGACTGACCCACGGCCATCTCCAGTTTCGAAATGGCCCCTCGTGAGCAGGAGGGGGCGCGCCAGCCTGCTTCTGCTACGGTGACAGGCGGCTCCGCCTGTCACACCTAGGCCTGCACTCATGCAGGAAGGTGGTCGTTGAGTCACCTCCGCGCCTCGCGGTCTCTGCGAATTGGGAGAGATCTGAGTCTCTGCCGAAAACGCTGCGCCACCTCTTTCTCGACCATTATTTGCTTGCAGAAGGAAGCAGAATATGAATTTAATCCTAATTTCAATCATTATCTTTCTATCGATTCCCCGATTGCGTTCTAAGTAAATTATAAAGTTATATATAGGTATCCCGATATTCAGGAGACAGGATGAGCGATGCTGTTAGTGGTGAGATGGCCCAGGGTCAGCCGGGGTGCGAGGGATATGCTCTATGGGTAACCTTACACCCCGGCGTCTGAAGACCCGAGACGGCGTGCGGTTTTAGTCGGTGCAAGCCCGACATAACCGCCCCCGCTGGACGGCGGGGGGGTATCCGAAGGGATTTCCGCACGATAAAAAAAAAAAAAGGTATCCCGATATTCGTTTGACCAAGAAAAAGTAAAACACAAAGCAGAATTGTTGAAACGCAACCAAAAAGACAAGTAAATTGTAAATATTCTTTTGGGAGGTTGAGTATACAATTTAATATTAAAGTTAAAAATACACACTATTGAATTATTATTTTTAAATTATTTTCAAAGAAAAAATGTATATTTAAATTCAAAACCAGGAAATACATTCAATACTGTCATGAATACAAAAATAACAATAGAATGTATAAAAGTAGATCAAAACAAAATGTAGTTACCCTCATACAGCCAATTATAGTAACTTATAGATACTTGAAGTACAGTCAATTAATACCCCTTTTGATTTATATGGAACATGATGAAACTGTACAGCAAGCAAGTGCTGCTAACGATCCGGATCGGTACGTCCATGTACGTATAATAATCACCATAACGTATAGGTTCGTTCACCTCAGAACTACTCACAATTTGCGAATTCTCATCAACGTTACAAATCTTTATGTCGTTTAATGGCATAGTTATAATCAATCTTAGCGCCTGAGGGGTCGTACAAGAAATCAGCGTCTATAAATTATCTATGGTATTTTGCAAACTTATGAATGTCTTGAATTTTATTCATCTGTATCTCTATTCTTTTCCATGGTCGGGAAACCAATAATTATGTTATCTGGTTTTTTTTAAGGAAAAAAGTATAAAATCGCGTAAGGGACGCGTAAAAGATGTAGTCTGCTATTTATAGAGTTTATGGGTAAAAAGAACATTTTATAAAAAAGTGCTAGCTTTTGGAAAAAATGTATTTTTACTTTTAATAAACTTTATATATAAATTGTATTAATATTATAACTATTAGCGATAATGATTATTTGATTAAATAATAAATAATAATTTATTTATTTTCTCACCAACAACCAAAATTAAAAACAATGTTTGCTTATCATAAGGGACACAAAAGTTTTGGTTGTGGATCGCTGGTGCCTGTGGTAGGTAATAAAATTACCTGTATTACTGGTCACCAGGATTCCACTTCGACACAGTGACTAAATAGTTCTCAATAAGTATATATAGGAAAGCGGTTTGGTCCCAAAATAAATAGGAACTCATACATTAAAATAAACTTATAGATTGTCTCAAGAATATGTATTGCAAATAACTATATTTCATTCATATCAAAACTACTTAATGCTATGACTAAAGCATTTTATTTATTATCTAACGATTTGACAGTGTTGCAAATATACAAGCCAGATTAAATAGATTAATGATAGCAAATAACAATTGCTAGATATTTAGCCGTCACTGAAATAATGGGATAGTGCTAAACAGTGCATATTCTTTGCTCGAAGCGTTTGTTTTTGAAAGGTTCGTGTACGAAAACCTTTTAAACGAGGATTTTTTAAATATAAATATTTAAGCTTTCACGGCCGGCGCTGCATGTACAATAAATATACTGCTGCCGGGCTATTTGGCCGTGGTCCATATGAAACTTGTGTTCCAAACGTTTCGTCGACCACTGCGGTCGACATCTTTAGCGATCGGCGGGCCAGCGGGCAGCGGGCGGCGACGAGTGCGTAGAACTCTCCTCGGCAGCGACTTCTCTGCGACTGATGTAGTGTCTTGACCCGCCGCCCTGTTCTGTACCACGTTTGGAGCACAAGTTTATGCTGTCTACTGGCAGCATTCATTGCTATGCAGACGATAGCACTCTGCATGGGGGATACTACGGACACCCCCTTGCGGCCAAGCGGACTGACATTGAGGAAAACAGACGACAACTTGTCACTGAGCTCGACTGGGTCCTGACCCGCATTTCCCAATGGGGATCTGAGAACTTGGTCGAGTTCAATGCCAAGAAAACACAAGCGTGCGCGTTTACAGCTAAAGTATCCTCCTTCCTTCCTCTCCCAACTCTTCAGAACACACCGCTACCACTGCAAGACCACATTAACATGCTCGGAATGGACGTTCGCTGCAAACTGAACATTAAAAACTACATCATCATCGTCATCAAAACAGCTTCACGAAAACTCGGAGTTCTGAACAGGGTGAGACGGTTTTTCACGCCGAAACAGCGGTGTCTTTTGTACAAGACACAAATTCCCCCCTGCGTGGAATACTGCTCTCATCTCTGGGATGGCTCCGTAAAGTACTTATTAGACGCTCTCGACAGATTGCAGTTTCGTGCCATCCGTATCATTAGGTGGCGTGCGTCTCAGGAAGATTACTAATAGCTTAGAATCTCTGCAGCTGCGTAGAGACATTGCCTCTCGGACTGTATTTTACCGCCTCTACCACGGCGGGTGTTCAATACTCAATACTCAATACTCAATACATTTATTGCGTTCCATAATGTGATACAGATGTCATGTTATTATTAATTAGTTACAATTATGGACCCTGTCGGGCACAGCACAATGTTTGGAGAGAGGGAGAATTTTCTGTTGTACACAGTTTCGCATCCATAATTTAATTTTGGATATTATTATTATTTATCTATTTGTTTTTATTAATTAATTGTAACAATCTTAATTTTATTCCTATATATTATATCCTGTATGATGTGATGATGTGAGTAGATGATTTAGTGTTTTATAAAATATTATTTGACAATAGTATTCAAATAAACGAAATATTAATAACAAATTATTGTTCTATGTCCATTTATATCATTCATGCAGATACATATTTGTTATACATAGTCATTAACGAATACATAGTTTTTTATTACATTTTAGTTCCCATTTTTTATTAATATTTTTAACAAAGACAAAAAATATACAAAATGTCAATACTATTATAGATGTCGATACAGAATACAAAAATGTCAATATTAGATGTCAATACGAAAACAAAAATCTCAACATTAGATGTCAAATACAAAACACTAAAATGTCATTATTAGATGTGAACGTTTAATCCATTACATACTCCGTTTTTAGTAGGTATATAGACATTCAGAGTAGCTCTTTCAACTAATCCCACCTTCTCCATTTCGATCCAGAACAACACGTGCTGGACTGCGATGCCATCGGCACACGGTGGAAATCATACAGTCCGAACTCAGCGGTTCGGTGCTTCTTTTCTTTGTCGCACGATAAAGAGCTGGAATGCTCTGCCCGCGCACGTGTTTGCTTCTTCTTACAATCCCAGGTTCTTCAAGCGGGGCGTGAAAAAGCATCTTTTGAAGCCGTCAAGCTAGGGGCTACCATTTTAGGATCGTCAGCACCTGGGATGGTGGCCCATATCTTCCGGACTTCACCCTAGCTTCTCACCATCCAGCGGGCTGCAGTCAATTGATGGAACAAATATAAAAAAAGGAACTTTTAAATGACCCACTGAGAATAAATGACTTTCTTTGCCCACCGTGGATATTAAAGTCGGCATAGTTATTATGACGGCGCCAAAACAAATTAATGCAACTAGACACTCGACATGATTTAAACGCTTTAATTACACCCATTAAAAGTTTAGAACAAGCGTCGCCAATAATGCATGAAGGCTTATTCAACAATAACTGAGTTATTATAAATCATCCAATAGTTACGCACTGTTCAGTTTGTTTGAACCTTTTAGGTAGATTTCGATGAAATCGATCTACCTATTGGTTTCTTGACTACTGTCGAATTTAAAAAAAAAATCTTCATAGGAGGTCTAGTTATGACCCCCTGTGTCAGAAATGACCACTGGTCAAAAAGTTTATATATATATATATATATATATATGTATGTATGGTTCCACTTCCCAAAATTTGCGGCACTCTCACGGTCGCATTTTTGCCCCGATCGCTTTCAAACTGCGGTCAAAAATTGCTTGGGTGTAAACTTAGTTTAAGTTCGTGAACGGGTGGAATCCGACCTAAGGGGACGGTAGGGCCTAACTTTTTGTGAAATCAGTTTTTCCTCAAAATTTCACGTTCCATGAAAGATATTCGAACCGTTCTAATTTTATCCCATAGTATACATGAATACCAACAACTTTTAATTATAAGCCTATAAGATTAAAACTTTAACTAAAAGTGGAGGGGGGAAAAACCTAAATTTTTCGGGAAAAAATCATAACTTCTAACCGGTGAACATTCTTGCCGTCGGAAACATTTTTAATCGATAGGCCATTTTTAAGTCTAAAATAAATGCCTGAAAAGTTTTTCGCTAAAAGTTACCGTTTTCGAGAAAAAAAAATTAAACATGTTAAAAATGTTACTGTGTTTACTTGTGTGTGTAAGTCCGTAGTTCTCTATATAAAATAATATTAATTGCTTCACGAAATCTACCTGTGCGTTCCCCCTGCGGGAACGGATTTTTTTTAATCAGTATACCGTTTTTTTCGTGCGGAATACCCCTCTGATACCCCCCCGCCGGCCAGCGGGGGTGGTTATGTCGGGCTTGAATCGGATAAAACTGCGCGCCTGCATATCCCTCGCACCCCGACTGACCCTGGACCATTTCCGGTTTCGAGATGGCCCCGTCTGGTTTGGGAACCACGGTGTACCCGTCTTGCCCTGTCTTGGGGGAGGGGCGCTAGTCACCCCGCCGTCCCGACCTGCTTCTGCTGGGGTGACAGGTGGCCTCACCTGCAACCCTATAAGTCCTGCGCTCATGGAAGACGGAGGTCGTTAAGCGACCTTCGGTGCCTGAGTCGCCTGCGACGCGCGGCGACCATGTTGCGGGCTCGGCGTGCTGAGAGAGTTCTAAATCTCTTCCGGCCCACGCGCTCGCGCTCCGCCCTATTGCCACAATCATGCTGCCGAGCGGGAGGACTCCCACTCCGATGGCTGCCACGAGGTCACGCCTCTGCACCTCCCACGCCGGGCAGTCCGCCAGCCAGCGTGTGCAGCCCTGAGTCCTCGCTCGCGTCGCAGTGATGACACTCAGGCGTTGGCTCCTTCCTGATCCGATGCAGGTGGTCCCCGAAGCTCCTTTTACCGGAGATCACCTGAGTCAGTCGGCACGAGTGGCTTCCGTGTCGCCTCTCTAGCCAATTCTCCATGATGGGCATAACCGCCGCTATTGCGGCGTGCCCTGCGCTGCGCTTGGTCGCCCTTACCCACAATGCCTATTTATTATTTATATTACACTTGTTCTATTATTGGTGTACAATAAAGAGACATACTACTACTACTAGGAATAAATTGCGTGCTTACATTTTATTAAGTTACTGTAAAAGATCTTGAAAAAGATCCGTTAAAGAAACAGTAAATTCAAGATCCTAAGAGATAAAAATGTTTCTAAAGATATGCAAAACTTAATCCATTTTGCACAACTACCACAACTACCATAATTTCTAACAGTAATATTCGAACATTCGATGTTGAAACGATATTAATGTTTAGATCAAAATTAATTGAATTAGTATTTACGGACTAATAAATGGCTGTACTGAAATTAATGCAGTTTATTCTAGATGCTTTAATTGGAATGGAACGTTTATTGGCTGGAGTTTACTATTGGCATCTGATACATTTGTAATCAATTTTTTGCATATTTTACAGTTAATCGCTTGTAATGAAACGGCTTATAGAGTTTAATTGGGCTTCATATTTTAATTGAGTGTTCATGTTATTAAATTAAAACTGTGGTTTCTGGACTGCAGATCTTGTTTGTATTATTGAAGTTTGGTAATTAGTTCGTTAAATAAACGGTAGCCCTACATTTTTTTTACAATGATATATTTTAACTACCTATTAACTAAATTATTTTAGTTTCGATAACAATTTACTAAGTAATAGGAAACAAATTAATGCTTAAATATGATGTAGGGTTAATGAATGTAATATTTATCAATGTTAAGGAAATTAATAGATAGTATTTTTGATTGGTTCAGATAGCTTATTTTTGTTAACTTCTGCTTATGCGGCTTGAGTTTTGGCTATTAGGTTTTAAGAAATATTTTTGTGACTGAAGACATCGCATCATTTTTATCAGCAACGTTTGTCTATCGGCGACCTTAATAATAACTGTCGTCTCGCATCAGCGATAAGGCGGTATCCTGTTTTGTCGCTGAGATTAATCGCTTCACCAGTAATCTAACCTAAGTGGCTTACTTACGATATCTGATTCTATGTAGGTGGCACTTTTCGTAACGCTTACTGTAAAGCCGTGTGGTGTGACAACTTAACTAAGGTAGACACGTGAGCTAATGGAAGCTGTTGGTGCTTTTATGATTAAAAAACTGGTTATGGCTAGCTCTAATATCTTTATACTAATTTCTAATCCCTTAAACAAGTTGTCGAAGACACGTTCTACAATTGATAAGGTTTAGCACGAATCTACTAATGAAACAAGAATTTGTAGATTTATGGTCCTAGGAAACATCGGTAGCTTAGTGGTTAAGGAGTCGACGCTCCTAACACGAGCCATTAAGCTTAGCTGGAGGGGTTAGGGGAATTATTAGTAATTTCGGTTACTAATATTCTTTTTAAAAATTTAAAAAATAACATATTAGGTACACAACTACAGGGGTGTGTGTTGGGTAACCTCCTCGAGTGTCGCTCCGATTCCGATCCCGCTGCAGTCCGGGGGGAACGGAATCGGAGCGGCCGGTACACCCTGGGCGGCGGTCAATGGCTTCCCCTTCACCCCTTCATAGGGTTGGCATTGATCGTCGGCCAATACCCAACGTGGCGGGAACACATCGCTCTCCGTACTCCTCTGCTTTCAGAGGAGACAGGATGAGCGATGCTGTTAGTGGTGAGATGGCCCAGGGTCAGCTGGGGTGCGAGGGATATGCTCTATGGGTAACCTTACACCCCGGCGTCTGAAGACCCGAGACGGCGTGCAGTTTTAGTCGGTGTAAGCCCGACATAACCGCCCCCGCTGGCCCGGCGGGGGGGTATCCGAAGGGATTTCCGCACGATAAAAAAAAAAAAAAAAAAAGGAACACAACTACAGGGGTGCTTGGTTGGGGACCTCCACGCGGTGCACCCTGGGCCACGGAGACAGCAGCGCCTCTCTCCTAGGGCGGGAGAGACGCTGCCGCCTACGGCCAACTCCGGCCGAGGCGAGGACGGCCCTGTTGAGGGCTGTTCGGAAGCTTTCCACGTCAGATTAGAAGATGGCACAGTGGAAAGCAAGTAAGGGGGCCATCTCGAAACCGGAGATTGCCCAGGGTCAGTCGGGGTGCGAGGGATATGCTCTATGGTTAACCTTACACCCCGGCGTATTAAGACCCGAAACGGCGTGCGGTTTTATTCGGTTCAAGCCCGACATAACCACCCCCGCTGCCCGGCGGGGGGTATCCGAAGGGATTTCCGCACGAAAAAAAAAGGTACACAACTACAAATTAAGTTCGATCAATTATGTCGTGACAAACTGTTTCTTACAAGCTTCTATATAATATACTTCTATACAATTATGATGAAGTAATGGCAAATATTTTTGCATTGGCAAGGACTTTGTTCGAGTTATTGTCGGTATAATTATTCAATGCATATACCATTGCCGAGAGTTTACGCAAATATTAGGGACGGTTCATAAAATGCAGACATAATATAACCAAGATAATCAATCACTTGAGTTTTTCAAACAGAAAATGACTGACAAGAATCAAAAGTAAAAAATCCGTTCCCGCAGGGGGAACGCACAGGTAGATTTCGTGAAGCAATTAATATTATTTTATATAGAGAACTACGGACTTTAAACAGTTTAATTTTTTTTTCGCGAAAACGGTAACTTTTAGCGAAAAACTTTTCAACATTTATTTTAGACCTAAAAATGGCCTATCGATTAAAAATGTTTCCGACAGCAAGAATGTTCACCGGTTAGAAGATATGATTTTTTTCCCGAAAAATTTTGGTTTTTCCCCCCTCCACTTTTAGTTAAAGTTTTAATCTTATATTCATGTATACTATGGGATAAAATTAGAACGGTTCGAATATCTTTCATGGAACGTGAAATTTTGAAGAAAAACTGATTTCACAAAAAGTGAGGCCCTACCGTCGGCCGGATTCCACCAATTCACGAACTTAAACTAAGTTTACATCCAAGCAATTTTTGACCGCAGTTTGAAAGCGATCGGGGCAAAAATGCGACCGTGAGAGTGCCGCAAATTTTGGGAAGTGGAACCATACATACATATATATATATATATATATAAACTTTTTGACCAGTGGTCATTTCGGACTCAGGGGGTCATAACTAGACCTTCTACGAAGAAATTTTTTAAAAATTCGACAGTAGGCAAGAAACCAATAGGTAGATCGATTTCATCGAAATCTACCTAAAATAAATAATGTTCATCATCACACTTAGCAAGGCTAACGTGAATATAGAATTTCCAATATTTATTTATAACTTTCAAGTGTTGTAAGTAGGAAGGTAACAGGAGATTTCTATCCTGAGTCACTAATTAAAGTCGCAGACAAAACATAAACACGAAACTTTGAAAACATTAGATCCAACTAAAAAATTTGAAGCGTGCGACGTAATTACTCTTGAAATAAGTAAACCTTCAAGAATTCAGAAAGTTGGAGATCTGATTCTCAGCACTCCATGGATTCACCGTGCGGTCGCCGGGTCCATAGCGTGGTACAGAGAGGAACACCATGACGGCGACTGGGACTTGCGACCCAGATGTAGGTTAAGGGTGGCCACCTTGTGATGCATCAGCGCTCACCTCCACCATCAGTAGTGTTCCCTCCCCTACCTATCCAAATTTGGTAAGATCCTAACAATGCCGCTTTTGATGTACAATTTAGTAAAGAGCTTACTGAAGCTCTTGGCAATCCGAGGTCTTTAAGTAAGTTGTACAGGGATTTAGCTGGAATTCCCCTTGCTCCTACTTCTACGGCGTAGAGTTTAACCACGTAGCCGTTTTTGGTTAACTTGTTAGTCAAATCAAAGTATTTGTTTGTCTTTATAGCGTAGTCTTTAGGTATATTAGTTTACTTTCACGTTCTTGTTGATTGAATTTGTAGTGTTGATAGAAAGTCCTAGTAAATCCACTTTAGAGAGCTTAAACGCAATGGGTTTTTATTATGTAATAGAGTTGTTTTTGTGGATTCATCTGATGATCATTTGAAGGAACGAGGAGAGAAGAGAAGAAAATAACTTAAGGAGAGCAAAGACGTAAGTTGAAAAAAATATAAAATCAAGAAGATTTAGCTTAAATTCATTGCAAATTATTGGATATGATTCTAGTCATCTATTATAAATTTGTGCGATCAGTTTCGTAAAAGAAGTTATGTTTTATATGAATACATCGTTCCTTAATTGATTGATCCATCGTTTTTTTGGTCGTATCTTAGGATCTACTTAACCTATTGCAATCAAACATACGGCAGACTTTAAGTCTGACCAAGAACATTCTAATAGAAAAAACCGAACTAAAATCTGTTCAGTAGTTTTTGTGTCCATCACGAACAAACAGAGAAACAGGCAAACATACATGGATTCCAAAAATATTTTATTATTATATTTTCGTGTTCAGCATCGTTCATTCAAAATAACAAAATACTCATTTTAAAATATCCCCAATTCAGAATCGAGAATTGTCTCTGTACGACAACTAATTTACAATTTTATAGTAGTATAGATGTTGGTCTGGGTATGTACTTCAAATGATATCAAACTTCCATTACATTTCTGAATCGGTGTCCTTGTTGTATTGGTGTTTATGATCTGGTAAATGTTATGACTAAATTATTTTGCAATCCTATAATTCATAGGCATTCAAATAACATGTACTTATTTAATCTTCTAAACTTATCTATCGTTAAGAAGATTAAAGATAAAATATTACATTAATGCAAATACTCATAGCACCAATCTCTTTTTAGCAAAGTGCCTTTTTTATGATTTATTTTGATCTTTCCTATTTCAATTGGATTAGTGAGTTGATTGATTATTGGTTGAAGTGAAAACTTCTATGGGCGCGTTGGGTATTTTTAGATGGGAAAAAACAATAGAATTCGCAACACTGTTACCATTACCGACACCTCTGTAAATATTTCCTGTAAATATTACGATAAAAAAATACTACATAATTGTTCAAGTTTTCACTTCTGTCAGCACTTCCGAAGAGCCACTGTTTTTTGTTTAATTAAGCTTAACATTATTGTAATTTACAAATTTTAGTAGAACGATATAATTTAATAGTTAGTTGCAAAGTTTTAAAATAATTAAAACTTTTGTAAAGTTAGAAAAAAGATACTTCCGAACACTTGGCCATACGACTAACATAACAGTAGCCATAAAAGTTCTAAAATTGTTTTTTTCGGACATGCTCGAACAAATTAAATTCTTTATAAAACTAATGATTTCAATATCCGCACCTACTAAAACAGATTACATTCATCCAATAAAAATAAATGTTCTCAGTAATATCGAATGCAATTTAACTCCATAAACATCAGCTACGAATACCGTAGTAATGTAATTCTCAAATTGATTAGCCATTTATATTTTATCACAGTCGGTAGCAGGAATTCAGTCGCAGTCTTACATTTTCTTTGATAAAGCTATGGTAACTTTATATCGACAGGTTACTAAGGCGGGTGTTCACTGTGCAATAATTTTACAAGCAATATATTTACTTGTGTCTGTAAGTTCTGATTCCATTTTTCAAATGTAGTTTGATCGCAAGTTGTTTGATATAAAATGTAAGTATATTTGAAGTAAAGCTTTTATTGTTTAGGGAAATACAATCAGAAACGTCGTCACCGTCACTGTTATCTTGTGTTTTACATAAAGCTCTATTTACACACGTTCGATTTCTAAGTGCATTGATGTGCTATTATCCTATATGCTCTATAAGTAAGTTTCCTAAAGCTTTGTTTCATTTGAGTGTCTATCTAACGTTTTTTTTAAGCATATTCCGGAGAGTTTGGATAAAATTTAGCAATTTGTATCTAAAACTGATGTATTGTAAATTGCTTCTCAAGTATTCTTAGAAATCTTTGTTTACATCTAAGTGTTTTACTAGTAATTACACGTGCATCATTGTAATTTAGTACATGATGGTTTTTGATTGTAATTTGATAACAATATTGGAACGAAAAGTATTTCATAGTGAAGACTAGGTTCGTGACATACAATATAATGGAATAGATTCAGGAATTCAGCCTTGGAAATGTTGCACTGCCGGCAGACAAAGCGTTTAGTTTGACTGATACCGTTAATGGGTCGAGATTGATTACTCGACGGATAAGTTACAACGTCAAATTGCTACCGTTGATTTCATTTGGACTTTGTTGTTGTGTAAGTGTACTTTAAACTGTTGCTATCTATTAAGACTGTAGTTGGTGATACGATTGTTATATAAATAGGAGGGGTTTTAATTTATTTCAATTGTTTTAAATGTAAAAAGACTTCCCGTGTGCCAGGCCAGATATTCTGGCCTAGTATTCTGGTACGAGTGTAACTTATTTAGGTGGGAGAGCCAAGGTTTTCTCAAGCTCGACTGGAGAAAAACTTTCTTGCTTAATGACAAAGTTGAGTAGCAGGATGCTTCAATTTATACTATCGTTTGCCTTCTATTCAACAGCTGGCAACGAGCTAGTGAGACTTCTGGTGTTACAAGCGACGCAGAACATGGTAATCTCTTAGCATCAGGGGGCTGTTAGTTTATTTTCTACCTTAATATGTTTATTGCTTTTATAAGTATAGCCACAGATTAGCTAATATACCGACAATACTGACAGTATCGATGACTGTAACTTCTTTCATTTCTTCGTCAGCACTTACACTCAATCATAAAACATGAAAGCAATATGTGAAAAGGGAAAATATGTAAGAAGTATTATGAAGCACTTCAAATCATAATTGTGCTTGAAATTCAATTAGATTTTAGCAGGTAAACTTCTCATGACGTTCAAAATTTAAATTTTCGAGTAAAGATACATACATATACTCATGCCTTTTTCCCTCCGGGGTAGGTAGAAACAACATCCCGCCATCTACTTCTGTCCTTACATACTTCACGAGTTTCCTTCACTGTCATTAAACCTTTCATGCAAGCCCACCATTTTCGAGTGCTTTTGATCTGCTCTTTCTTCAATACCTCATTAACTTGAGCAGTATATGCTTTGGTGGACCCCGACTTGCCTGCCTACTTACATCTGCCTTATATACTTGATGTGTCATTCACTCAGTACTCATTCCTTTCAAGTACCCAAACCACATTGGCCTTTTCAATTCTTGTAACAACATTCTCTTTCAGGTCACACTATTGTCGTATATCTGTATTCCTCTTCCTATCAGCCAACCTTACACTGCATTTACTCTGCTGATTTTTTCTTTGTGATTTTTCTGCCATACCCAACTTTCACCTCCATACATTAATTTTCGGGTATATAGTATGAATTTGCCTAATACGCCTCGTCTTCCTGTTCTATTATTTGTTGAATGACGCAATGCAGTAAGTATACCTCATCTGTAAGTAGAGACAGCTCGAAACCCGATTACAGCAACAGCAACCATTACTGTGACTAGTAATCCTGTTAGGGTCTTATCGAATTAAGTCAATTGTTAAGTTACGATGTTGTTACACAAGTCCGTATTGTTCAGACAATTGGCTGTAAATACTGATATTTATTTTGATTGAAATGCGGAAATAATGTTGGACTAACGGTTCTACTGTGCAGCTTAACGTGGACTTATCAAAGTATCTATTTACGGCAATTACTGGTGCTTATTACGCGTGCAATGCCGAAGGTGTCAGTCACGTATTACTGTTTCTACCAATATACCTGTAATTCTGTGGAATGTACCAAATAAAAATAGACAGCTAAGCCAAATTGATTTTTGCGGCCATGGTATAGGTATTCTCTTCGTTGGTTAGCATTTAATTCGATTGGATAATTCCACTATACATTACTTGCTCTAATGAGCTTAACTTAAATAATATCAAATTTATTTGTTTAGTTATGTGTTAGTGTAGTTTGTGATTACTTCGTTGTATTTTTATTAGGGAGTATTTAAGGAATATAATTTTATTTCGTTGATAAGATTATAGTTATGAATCATTTTGAAACATTGTTTTTTTTTTGTCATTTATGAAAGAAAACTAATTTCAGAGTAAACAAGTGGAATTCAAAAAATATATTTTAAAAATAAGCTTTATTATGTTCTTGTTAATAAAAATAACTAAAAATTGAAAATTAAACGAGCCAAAACTCGATGGAGTTACGTCATTGCATTACAGAGTTCCTATGACCACTTTCCAGCTCCATCATCAGATCCTGGTTACCAGTAAGATAAACTATACCTCAAGACAATGCAAACGAGCCGAAACTCACGCACAATCAGCACTATGCCATCATGATATTGCATTCTCACGCGATTGACACATTTATGAAAAATTTCAGCTCAATCAGTATACGGGAAGTGGATCAAATTTAAGTTGCAAGATTTGATGACAAACAAAAAGTTTACAAAATACTACCGAGTTCAAAAAGCTTATGAGTTGTGGAACATCACTATGACGCACGCGCAATATATTTACGATTCAACCGGTTAATTTGTGTCTTTGTAGTAGAGATAAAACCAGTTATATGCTACAATAGCAAAAGCACAGATTGTACTAGCTCCTGTAAACGTCGTTAATAATTGAAGAGAAAGCAGTAATATCTATGCTTGAGACAAAGTTACTGGATAGTATATAACGTATTTTTTTTTATATTTAGGACACGTCAATTTGACTTCACCTCGCCTGATGGTAAGCTAAAAGTAAAGTCTCAGGAAAGAGAGTCACCATTACATACACGTACCATGTTAATAATGGTGGCACTCAGCTTGACGGCCTTATCAGAAGAGGATTGTCGTCGCAGTACCGCGTGATACCCATCGGTTCCACTAGTGCTGCGACCACAATCCCCCTGCCCGGCTATGCACTTGCTGACCCCTGAACGCAATCAAACCGAAGTTGGATTACTATGGAGGGTTTTTCGCAATCGTGCAGGAAATCCCTTCGGATACCCCCCCGCCGGCCAGTGGGGGCGGTTATGTCGTGCATCGACTAAAACCGCACGGTGTCCAGCCCAGGTGTCCATTGCCGGGCACCCCGGACTATAACTACTACTACTATACTACTATAACGTATTACTGGATATATTATGTATGTATATAACGTATTTATATTTATGTATAACTTATACAGCTTATGTAACTACATATAGTATATTATATATATTTTTAGGGTTCCGTACCTCAAAAGGAAAAAACGGAACCCTTATAGGATCACTTCGTTGTCCGTCCGGCCGTCTGTCAAGACCGATTTTCTCAGGAACGCGTAGAGGTATCAAACTGAAATTTATATCTAATACTCAGGTCTACTGTCCCTTGGAGCTGTGAAAAAATCAAACTTCTAAGCCAAAGCAATCAAAAGATACAGCCGTTTATGCCGCAAATTTCCGCTAATTTTCGAAACTCGCACGGGAATCAAAACCTACACGGGTACTTCCCGTGAACTTAGAATCTTGAAATTTGGTACGAAGTAACGTCTTATAGTACAGATAAACCCTCGGTGTGCGAGTCCGACTCGCACTTGGCCAGTTTTTTTTATGTATAATTAATGTATGTCTATTGATTTATTTTTGCCAACTTTCGTTTATGTTTACTTTTAATTTGTACACTTTGCTTCCCTCTGTTATTTTTTTTTTCTGGCTCTACTGCTCAAAGGTTTGCTGGTAGAGAACTCTTTTAGAGTTAAGCTCGCCTTTGTACATAATTTATTTTAATTGTAATACATTTATGTCTTTATTTTGTGTACAATAAAGAATTAAAAGATAATATTGAGTACCTAGGGGCACGACAGAAAAACAATTAATATTTTAACACGAGAAAGTAAAAGAATTGGTAACCCAAATTACTAGTATTAATTACTAGTATTAATTACTAGTATTAATTACTAGTATTAATTACTAGTATTAATTACTAGTATTAATTACTAGTATTAATTACTAGTATTAATTACTAGTATTAATTACTAGTATTAATTACTAGTATTAATTACTAGTATTAATTACTAGTATTAATTACTAGTATTAATTACTAGTATTAATTACTAGTATTAATTACTAGTATTAATTACTAGTATTAATTACTAGTATTAATTACTAGTATTAATTACTAGTATTAATTACTAGTATTAATTACTAGTAATAATTACTAGTATTAATTACTAGTATATACCACTGCGGCTAAGCGAAATTGCTGGTGTTAGAAGTGGGTTCACGTCGGTAATATAATAGTAGGATTCGAAACCGGACCCTCGCGATTCTAAGCTAAACCAGCATAACTAAAACAGCATACAGCTTTATACACATACACCGGATTATATCTATACTAATATTATAAAGCTGAAGACTTTGTATGTTTGGTTGAACGCGCTAATCTCAGTAGCTAGTGGTTCGAATTGAAAAAATATTTTTGTATTGGATAGTCCATTTATTGAGGAAGGTTATAGGCTATATTTCATCACGCTACTACCCAGAAGAGCGGAGCAGTAATCATAAAACTCAAAAAATTGGGCAAATTTCCATTCATTAATCTAAAACTAATGAACTACGGGTAAGTATGGGTTAAATGGGTAGCATGGGGAATCAAAGTATCCCACGAGCGTAGCCGTGGGTGGTAACTAGTTGATCGATAGGTATACGTCGATCAACTAGTTACTAGTTCTATCGGGGTGTGTGTTGGGTAACCTCCTCGAGTGTCGCTCCGATTCCAATCCCGCTGCAGTCCGGGGGGAACGGAATCGGAACGGCCGGTACACCCTGGGCGGCGGTCAATGGCTTCCCCTTCACCCCTTCATAGGGTTGGCATTGATCGTCGGCCAATACCCTTTTTTTTTTTGTTTTTTTTTTTTTTTTTTTTTGTTTTCGTGCGGAAATCCCCTCGGATACCCCCCCGCCGGCCAGCGGGGGCGGTTATGTCGGGCTCGAACCGACTAAAACCGCACGCCGTCTTGGGTCTGCAGACGCCGGGGTGTAAGGTTGCCCATAGAGCATATCCCTCGCACCCCGACGTCGGCCAATACCCAACGTGGCGGGAACACATCGCTCTCCGTACTCCTCTGCTTTCAGAGGAGACAGGATGAGTGATGCTGTTAGTGGTGAGATGGCCCAGGGTCAGCCGGGGTGCGAGGGATATGCTCTATGGGTAACCTTACACCCCGGCGTCTGAAGACCCGAGACGGCGTTTGGTTTTAGTCGGTGCAAGCCCGACATAACCGCCGCCGGCGGGGGGGTATCCGAAGGGATTTCCGCACGATAAAAAAAAAGAAAAAAAAAAAGGTATACTTCGATCAATTTAGGGCACTTTTTTTGTGTGTGGAATCCCCCACGGGCTCCACCCCATCGGTGCTAACAATAACATGGGTGTGTCGAAATCAAACCAACTTAAGCCACACGGTGTCCTTCCCAAGCATCCATTGCCGGGCACCCCGGGTACGCCCTCGACAGGATAACCCCAGGGTTACCGACAAACATTAGCCGCTATCAAGGTCTCGCCTTTGAGGTCCGGTTTGATCCCGCTTCGGTGACTTGGCAGGCGTGTGTAGAACACACACGACATGCCTCCTTCCTGGCCTGCTGCTGTAAAGACGGTGAGACGTCCGACTGCCGTCCTCAGGCCCCGATCATGAAGATCAGTAATCCTCGGCGTAGGCTACGGAACTCGGGGGGCAAGGTTCTAAAAGATCGGGTTATGGGGTCCCCAAGATCTTTGGGGTCCAAGTCAACCTCACCTGCAAGCCGGGGCACCTGCTGACTTACGGACGAGGCTCTGGCGCAGGCTTTACTATTGGGGTTGGGGGTAAGACAGAAATCGGTTCTTGACGCTCGGATGAAGAAATATACGTCGGTCAACGTGCGAACAATAGGTTTAACTATATTTTCGCAAAAAAATTAAAGACAATTTGGAACGTAAGTTACAAAATGTTGTTGTGAATTTATGAAAGAGAGAAATAATTGTTGCGCAACTTAATATATTACTAACTGATGCCCGGGGGCTTAGGTGGCAACTCACCATATAAAAAATTCAGCTATAGGTGTAAGTTCGACCACTTTCTAAAAGAAAAAACCGCATCAAAATACATTCAGTAATTTTTGTGTGCATCGCGAAGAAATAGACAAGCAGATATGAATTACCAAAAAAAATATTTTTGTGTTCAGAGTCGTTCATTTAACATAACCCAAATACATATTATTTTTTAAATATTTACATTGAACAGACACAAAAAATTTACAATTTTTTACTCGTAATAGTAAGACAGACTTGTCGGGAAAAACAAAAATTGTATTACCTGTCAATTTTGTAATTACCCTTTTCTTGCTGACAAGATAAAACACTTCAGATTAGCTGCTAACAAATCCACTATTAGAGACAGACAGATTCTAAATAACAACAGAAAGACAGACAGTAATGGTGGTTGATTCGATCTGTGTAGCGCGGTGTCGATTAGCAATTGCATACATAAGGTGCGTTTAGACGGATGGCTAACCATATTAATTTATTTTATGATTGAAATGAGAATAATAGCGTAAATCAAAAATAGAAGTGTTCGTATGGGCGTACAGTTTTATGTGCCATGCGCTGATGCCCGCGTCGAAACTCCGGTTTTACTCAATAAGCGTCCATCGCGAAAAAACAGACAAGAATTCGAAAAAGAATATATTTTTGTGTTCAGAAATGTGAATTTAACATAACCCAAGTTTTTAAATATCTACAATTTACAATTTTATTATAGTATAGATATTTTAAAGTCTATGTTTGTGTAAGTTATTTGTGTTTTATCATATTTGCGATAACTTTTAGTGAAGTCTAGCTGTTGCCCGTGGCTTCGCCCGCGTGGAGTTCCATTCTGTGGGAATATCGGGATAAAAAGTCTTACTTAGAGATAATGTAAGTAGTATTTAATGGTAAAAGACTTTTTAAAATACGTTCCGTAGTTGCAGAGTTTATCGAATACAAACAATCATGCCTTTTCTCTTTATAATATTATGTAGTATAGATAGCTATTAGTAAAGTAAAGTAAAGCTAAAGTAAGTAAAAATTGATGGTTTAACTTGAACAGGGAAAGTCTTAAAAGAATTCCTAGAAATGATGAAATTTTGAATTCCTAGAAATGATGAAATTTTATTAGAGTTTATTGTAAGTATTTTCAATCAATAAATTGATGAATTACGGCAATCAATCCAAAAGACTTGCTGCTGCATCTGCCGAAAGCCTCAAACGGCGTAAATACTAAAACCTAGTAGGGGATTATGTTTTTGAACCGTTTGGGGTTGAGACGTTGGGGTCATGGGGTCCAAGTGCCCGTTTTGTCTACCAAAAATTGACAAAGCGGCTGATAGACGCTACACGTGACCAGAAGGCTGGACTTCATCTTGCACAAAGAATTAGCATTGCCATTCAACGTGGCAATGCTGCCAGTCTTCTGGGAACATTACCAGTCGGTGATGATGCGGAGGACTTCTATGACGCATGTATGTAAATATTTTTCAATCTTTTAGATTTAGTTCTGTTTACATTTATTTATAATTAGCTTTAAATTGTATTTTTGTTATAAGTACATCTTTCAGTTTGTTAATTAATAAAATTTTAAACACTAAAGACTTGAAGAATATAATCTCGGTTAACGTATTTATGTGTGATATATAAAAAACTCGGTGACTGAAAACCTCTTTTTTTGAAATTCAATGAAAAATCTAAACCCCCTGATGTTCAAATGTTATTTGTAACGTTATGCAAATAACAGTTTGAATTTTGGCTAAATATATCTGATATGTTATCTGAATTTCACTTCTGAGTTACTATAACCACACGCGATTGGTAGATCGATTGTTAAGAGTAATGATAAAATATTATATTCAATACTGTCAGGTATTGTTCAGTTAAATATTGTTATGTTATGAGGCAAGACCCAGTTTCACAGCTTCTGGTAGCTAAACATCGTAAATAACTAATTTATTGTTGTTTGTTGCATTTGAAAACGACGGCTAATATCATAATAATTTTATTATTGAAATGTAGGTCTTTAAAACATCTATAGTATGAAGATAAGTTGTATACTTGACGGCCTCTGTGGCGTAGCGGTAGTGCATTCGACTACTACGACAGGGGGTGCAGGTTCGATTCCCGCTCAATGCAAATATTTGTATGAGTGAATATGTCTATCTGCATTGGTCTGGGTGTATCTATGTAGAATAAGTATGTATTTACAAAAAAAAAGTATATATGTTTATCCGCATTCTGGAACCCATAACACAAACTAGTTAAATTATGCTTACTTTGGGTCTAGAAAACGCTGTGTAGAATGTCGTAGAATATTTATTTATTATTTATTTATACTGTAACAGCCAATATTATACCAACAACCTTTTCTATCCACTACTACCAAGTGTGTTATTAATAATCTCCTACCCTCTCTTTTGCACATTCAGTAACTAAAGTTTCTTGTGAAATTCAAATTGGCAGTACTTACACCTGGAAACAAAGTATTAGTACTAAATATATCGATTTCATATTTAAGATTTTATTCATTTGATTGGACGAGCATTTAGAAAACTACGATGTATTAAATAACTTTTATAGCTGACTGTACCTTTGGTAGCAGAGAATTTTTACTCAACCAAAGGAAATGTGTCACAAGATTTGAATTTGGGCTGTTCTCACTAACTGTTCTCCAGTGTCTATAGGTCCCAGGGAATTTTGTCTTAACAATAATAATGAAATTTAAATTAGTTTACCATTTTGAGTATAGGTGTACCTTTTTTGACCCACATTCCTAGTTTAATTTTTGCTTCAATTCATGTATTCATGTATCTACATCACAAATATGATCCAAGTGGCGGCCTAGTCTAGTACTCCTGAGCTAAAGGATTCATCGCGTGGGGCACCAGTCCCTCTTGCAGTTCAGGAAAAATCGCCGAAAAACGTCACCTTCGCAGAATCTGGCAGACGACCCATAAGAGCGCAGATAAAACCAGATTAAATCGAGCAATTAAAGAACTCAAAGATCTCCTAGCTCGTACTGCAAATGAATCGCTCAAACAGAGATTAGTGAAAATTACCACTAATGCAAATGGGACTCACAATCTCTGGAAGGCTACAAAGTTCCTCCCACATCCGCAACAGTGTTCTCCACCTATTAGATCCGGTAGTACATGGGCTCGAACTGACTACATACCTAGCCGGAGTCTTCAAGCCCAATGAATCGGATAGCCCTGAAGACCCAGAAATAGACCAAGTCCTTAAACAAGATCTGCAACTGTGCCTGCCGTTAAGCCCTACTTCACCAAGGGAAATAGCTAGAGAAATAGCCAAAATGGACCTCTATAAAGCACCTGGATTTGATCTGTTAACCCCAAGGCTACTGTAAGAGCTCCTAAGAAGTGCGTTGTCTTTCTGACCATGCTTGTCAATGCCACTCTGAGAACTTCACATGTTCCTGCGCTCTGGAAAACATCACAAACCGTTATGATTCATAAGCCTGGCAAGCCGCCTAGCGAAGTCTCCTCTTATCGCCCTATTAGCCTTACGCCAGTGCTGTCAAAATTGTGGGAAAGGGTCATCCTTGCACGATTATCTCCTTGCCTAGATATAGACCATGTAATACCTAACCACCAATTTGGTTTTCGGAAAAACCACTCAACAATAGAGCAGGTACATAGAGTCTATTCTACAATAAGACAATGTCTGGAAAGGAGAGAGTACTACTCGGCTGCCTTTCTCGACGAACAACAGGCCTTTGATGGCATAAAGGACTACTCTACAAAATTAAAAAGTACCTTCCACACTCCTACTACCTGCTGATGGAATCTTATCTCAGCGACAGAAAGTTCCAAGTCAAGCTCCGTGACGCCAGTTGTTCCCTTCATAGCTGCACAGCCGGAGTGCCCCAGGACTCTGAACTTGGTCCGGTCCTTTACAACATATTTACTAGTGACTTATTATTGACCGATGATCCGGCCTTCCTCAGTTGTGATCGTGACCCAAATAAAGCGAGCAGATTGTTGCAAAGCCAGCTCAATGCCACCAATGTTTGGTTGACCAAGTGGCGCATAAAAGCAAGCGCTCCAAAGTCTCACCATATCACATTTACCCCTAAGACGCGAAACTTGCCCCCCGGTCAACCTAGGCTCAGACACATTGCCGCAATCACCCTGCGTCAAATACCTTGGATTTCACCTAGACCGGAGGATGACATGGAAAGACCAAATAAAAACGAAGCGCCACGAAATCAATCTAAGATTTAAAAATCTACTCTGGCTCCTCGGTAGACAGTCTGCCTTATCCCTATCCAACAAGCTGAGGGTATATTGTTCCATAATAAAACCGATTTGGACATATGGAATCCAACTGTGGTCGACAGCCACCAAATCCAACATTATGTGCCTGCAGAGAGCCCAAAACAATATTCTAAGGGTACTTCCTCGGCGCCTTGCTATGCTCGCAACTCGGAAATTCACGAGTATCTGGAAATCCCAACCATTTTGGATGAAGCAAAACAATATTCAGCTAACTACAAGGACCGCTTGACAACTCATCCTAACCCGCTATCCAGAATGCTTCTGCAGCCAAATCCAATTAGAAGACTCAAAAGAGCCGACGTGCTGCCTCACTAAGGGGAAATGGAGCAGTGGCTCTATCTGTCCAAACATCAATCTCTTGCAACACACCTGATTATAGTCTAGGCGACTGATCGCAGGTCTAAAACACAAAAAAAATAAAAAAATTATTACCTATTCTTTTTGGGCCACATAACAGCGTTACAGTTGACAATATCCTTATTATTATTGAATCAAACTGTTTACTACTTACTGAAAATAATAAATTTATATTGGCCTCTGTGGCATAGCGGTAGTGCATTCGACTGCTACGACAGGGGGCGCGGGTTCGATTCCCGCTCAGTGTCTATTTGCATTGGTCTGGGTGTTTCTATGTATAATATGTATGTATTTACAAAAAAAAAGTATATAAGTATGTTTATCCGCATTCTGGAACCCATAACACAAGCTAGTTAAACTATGCTTACTTTGGGTCTAGAAAGCGCTGTGTAGAATGTCGTAGAATATTTATTTATTTATTTATTTATTAACTGTGCCCCGCGACTTCATTAGATGAGTCCAAATAGTTCAAATAGGCTAGTCCACTAGCCTAATTGAACGAGGCATATTACCTCGTACACTTTGTATCAGGTTTTAAAGTCAGTGCAATAAACGTCACTGTTGCATTGCGATTGTAAAGTGGCGCTTTTAAAACTGAACAAATCGCATTAAGGTAGCGCAAGTCACAAGAAACAGAAATGGATGAATAAAGTTTGCACTATCTAATTACAAAAATAAGTAGCGGTAATATCTACAATACATACATACAATAACTCTGAAGGCGAGCATCCCTTTTTTTTTCTTGCGGAAATCCCCTCGGATTAGCCGTTACAAATACTGATTGACGGACGTGACTCTATGGCCTACTAATAACGGGCAGTCTGCGCGGATTATGTCGGTCGATCCGTCGCGTCGTCATTTATGTTTATATTATTTCGGAGAGTGCGCTGGAATTGCACCACTTGATACCTCCAAGCCCTTTCCACCAACGAACGACCAGGCGCACAGCAACACGCCACCGCTACATGGTGGATATTCCACTCATATGCACGAAACATTTCGGCAACACATATTATGCGTAAAGCTAAGGAGTGGAATTGCCAGACTGAGTCTGTTTCCGGAAAACTATAACCTCGGAATCTTCAAGTCTCGAGTGAATAGGTTCCTTCTAGGCAAACGTGATCCATCGTAGACCACATCGTTACTTACGACCAGCTGAGCCTATCATTCATAAAAAAAAATTACACAACGACAACAATTGGCGTTCCGACACGGAATATAATGCGACGATGTTTCTGTGAAATGTAGTGTTGTCGTGGGCGAAGGTGGAATAAAACAATTTAAATCGCTGACTTCTCATAACTTGTATTGTTTGTTTTCTCTTTATCTGTCGACTTAATAAGGCAAGTATTTGCATCGCAATTGTTTTACTGCTTGTTTTTAATTGGACGATGCAAATTGATTCAATAAACGTATAATTTACATATGATTTTTTCGTGTTTCTGTTAACGCCAAAAGATAAAAACATGAGCAAATTTGTTGTTGCAATACTTGACGATAGCATCACGCTTTTGTTATTACTGTAAATTATTGATTGTATAATTATTCTAAAATATTTAAAAAAGCGGCGGTAGCCCAGTGGCGTACGTAACAGACTGCCGAACGAGGTCTTGAGTTCGATACCCAGTCGCCCCGGGCACACACCTCTCTTCGTAGTTAGGTGTGTATTAAAAATGTTAATCATCGCTCGCTTAGTAATGTGCGCCGTAGATGGCAATAGGCTCGCCCCCTATTACATTGGAACCTAAACATAACTATCGAATTGTGAGTGTGTAATACACCTCTGCCTACCCCTTCGGGGATACAGGTGTGATCTTATGTAAAATATTATTCTTTGCTGCTTGTTAATTTTTAATTATTTATTGCAAGTTAAGTGACACATTTGCTCGAAGGAATTAAATATCAATTTTATTGTTTTGTGAGCATTTTTGCATTGTGTGCACATGGCGTCTTCGGGGCCAAGTCCATCTCACCTGCAAGCCGATACACCTACTGACTGACGGCCGAGGCTCTGGCCTTAATTTCGGGGTTGCAAGATCAGGTGGTATACTCTCCCATAAAAGCAAAAACAAAGCAATAAAAGGAGAAGCTGGATAAGACCCCAGATAAAGAAAAATAAGAAACTACTGGTGGAAGACATTTGATGATACAGTAACAAAATTCGGCCGGGTGGGTACCACCGTGCACGATTGCGAAAAACCCTCCATAGTAATCCAATTTCGGTTTGATTGCTTTCAGGGGTCAGCAAGTGCATAGCCGGGCAGGGGGATTGTGGTCGCAGCACTAGTGGGACCGGTGGGTGTCACGCGGTGCTGCGACGACAATTCTCTTTTGATGAGGCCGTCAAGCTGAGTGCCACCATTGTTAACATGGTACGTGTATGTAATGGTGACCCTCTTTCCTGAGACTTTACCTTCAGCTTACCATCAGGCGAGGTGAAGTAAAATTGACATGTCCTATATATAAAAAAAAATTGAACAGAGTCCGCTGGGCTCCAGTAGGTGAGATAGACCCAATGAGTGCTGAGGCTTCTCAATTTGCAGTGAGGCTTGATGTCACGCGTTAAAGGCGATGACATGCATGTCTTGCTAAAGTTTAGTGATGCTAAGATCATGTGAATTAAAGAAGAAAAATAAGAAAAGCGTACTCCGGGCTCCGTAGCGGAAGCATTAGATATCATCATCACCAACCTATGCTAGTCCACTACTGGACATAGGTCTCCCCTAATTAGCGCCATAGCGTCCTGTCTTCAGCTTGCCGCATCCAACATCTGCCCGCAGTGTTTCGCAGATCGTCATCCCATCTGGCCGGAGGGCGTCCTACACTACCTTTGCCGAGTCGCAGTCTCCACTCAAAAACACGTTTACCAAGCGGTTGTCGGTTCTTCGCGAAATATGGCCGGGCCACTGCCACTTCAGCTTGCTAATTCTTTGAGGTATGTCGATAACCTTGGTTCTCTGTGAATCCTATCCTTCAGAGAAACTAGCATAGCTCTTTCCATAGCTCGCTGAGCGACTTTGAACTGGTGGACCAGCCCTACCATAGATATAACCAGGATAAATGATGAATCATGATGACGTCATCCTCCCATCAGCATCTTCCCAAGTTCTCAGTTGGTCGGCTTTGGTCTAACTTCGAAACGGCTTCGAAACGAATTTCGATATAATTCTCGAAGGATTGCCATCAGCTTTTCCCGTGTGAAGCTGGAACAAGCCACTAATCCTACTATCCTATCCTACCCCCTACTTATTAGCCATATAACGGACAAACTTTCGGGTTTATAATATTAGTAGGATGTGAAAGTTTGTGAAGAAATGTTTGTTACACAATCTCAATCACAATCAAGAAATGTCTATAGTATTAAACAAAAAAATGTTGGTGATGACAGAGATAAACTTTAGAAACGGTGGACCGATTTTCATGATCTTTGATTTTTTAGGCTTGTTTCCGCCTATACTTGTATACTTGCCTTGCTAAATACCTTTTGTGGGTTTTTTACGAAAATCGTCATAGTTACTCCCCCGCCGGCCAGTGGGGGTAGTTATTAGTTAGCAGGACTCGAACCAACCAAAACCGCACCCCTTCTCGGGTCTCTAAATGCCGTGGTGTAAGATGGCCAAATAGATTTGGTCATCTTACATCCCGGCATTTAGAGACCCTCGCACCCTGAGTGACCCTTTTTTTCGTGCGGAAATCACCACGTGTACCGCCCGCCGGCCAGCGGGGTTAGTTATGTTGGATTTGAACGGACTAAAACCGCACGCCGTATCGGATCTTCAGGGTGTAAGGGGGCCTATTAGGAAGTTCCCTCGTACCCCGGCTGACTCGGGTTTGGGAACCACGGTGTCCCCGTCTTGCCCCCGGAAAGATTTATTAAAATCCGGCCTGCTTCTGCTAGGGTAACGGGCGTCCCGCTGTCACCTCCAGGCCTGGGGGTGACCCCGGGTGACCCTAGGCCCTCCACGGTTTTGAGATAGCTCCCTCGGGATACTGTGCCTATACCAGCAATTAAGATAATTAGAAATATGAGATATTCACGATAAGGTAACCAACATAACCTATTCGTATATTTCGATCTTTGAATTCCACCACCAATAAACTAAATGTGCACTGAGATGGAAATAAGCTTGAGAAGGATTAAGGTGAAACAAAACAAATTCATTCGATATAGAGCGACGGTGTCGTGTATCGTTAAGTGAGACATTTTGCTGTTGAACGCTGGAGTGCGTGGGCGCATGTAATGTGATTTGCAGTGTGGCTCAAGTACAGTCTGTGGTATCTTTATACTCATCGTGAATCTTTATGTGTACGATTCTGTTATTTGTGTCTAGACATAATGGACCATGCTAGTAGTCATTTTTATCACTTTTAGTGCTATAAGAGTCATACGCCTTTTTGATGAAAAGTGGATACTGTAGCTGGGGCATATAGTGAAGCAAGATTTTTTTTTTATTTCTTTTTTGTAAAAATCTCTTTTCATTATTATATCATGGCATAACATAACATAACTTCACGCCTGTATGCCCGAAGGGGTAGACAGAGGTGTATTGCACACACACGATTCGCCAGTTATGTTTAAGTTATTAATAAGGGGGCGAGCCTATTTCCATCTACTGGGCACATTTTAGTAATGCGCGCGATAATGAATATTTTTAATACACACATAACTACGAAAAGTCAGAGGTGCTCGGGGCGGCTGGGGATCGAACTCGAGACCTCATCTCGGCGGTCCGTTACGTACGCCACTGGGCTATCACCGCTTTTTTATTATTTTTAATTTTTGTTTTACGGTTTTAGTTTGAACCAGTGAATGAAGAAATGAGAAGTTAGCGACTGTCGTAGTTTGGGCATGTTATGAGAAGAGTAATGTTGTTAAAAAGGTTCAAGGTATGAATGTAGAGGATTCTAGGAGCAGAGGTAGGAAAAGATGGATGAATTACGTGAAATGATATAGCAAGGAAGGTAGTGTCTGAGGAGATGACATCTGACCGGAATGTATGGAGGAGAGAGACATATTGCACCGATCCCAAATAACTGGGACAAGGGCAGGTAGATAGATAGTTTTGGTTTAGCTGCTGCCGGATTCAACGGAACGTGCCTGTACGTATATCATGTAACTCTGTAATTAGCTTAAATATCTAATGTCATTGGGGGGGAAGTGGCAAGTCTATAATTTCTATACTTGTGGAGGAAAGGGGTGTGATGTTCCTCCAACACAAAGGGAGGTTCCTACGACCAGGCAAGGTGATCTCACCTGGCGGGCCGCAGCCCAACGGTTGCCATTGCAATGTTGTATATATGTTATACTTGTTGTGACTTGTACTTGATGCGCGCGAACTTCAATTTCGCGATTCAGGTTCGGTAGTGACGTAGTTCAACTAGTAAGTAGTAGGCATGATGGGTACACAGTGGTTTCCAAACCCGAGGGGGCCATCTCGAAACCGGAGATGGCCCTGGGTCAATTGGAGTGGGGCCAGATTACAAAGAACCCAGTCGCCCCCATAAAAGCCATAGTAGCCCAGTGTTAGGTGCAATAAGAGGGCAGAACCCAGTCGCCCCCATAAAAGCCATAGTAGCCCAGTGTTAGGTGCAATAGGAGGGCAGAACCCAGTCGCCCCCATAAAAGCCAAGTAACCAATATCCATACATCCACACATCCATACTTACAAAGGACAATGCCCATGTCAGTATGGAAATCGGTTGCACACTTTTTTTTGCTATGTCACATAAGTATAAACTGCATTAAATAGCCTGCATTAAGTATTATCTGAAATATAAACGCATATTGTAACAGAACTTGGGGTTATTGAGAAATTAAATTATTACAACGAGAAAAACAACAAACAAGAAAATATTGTGACACACACTGTTGAACTGACGTTTTAGTAAGACAGGGATACCATGTATAAATTAAGAGAAAACTACCACTGAAGCACACAATATTTTACAACTTTAACTGATTATCACTAATAATTTACGAATACATACACGAAATATTAAGATTTCATAACTGCAATATATTTGAATGTCACATTGCGAATTATTATCACGTATTATTATTTAACCATTTTATTTTAAAAAGATTTGCATTCTACCGCCAATGGTTTATTTTATATAATGGTAACAATTAAATTAAAATGGAAACGATTATTCATTCAATTTTCATATCTTTATAAGTTAAATTCAAACCCCAAGTTCTTTAGAAGCGATTTAGTGTTGAAAAGTCATACTATAATCAATATTATTTTTTAACATTTGAAATATTGACGCGTACGTCTAAAAGCGCAACCAAGAATGGGCATTCTCCTTTCGGGTTATAATATTAGCAGACTTAGAAGGAAGTGTCTGTTTGTAATATTAAAATAACAGCTTTTTAATCAATGAATTTATGGGTGTACATATTTATAATAGGAATACAATAAAAAAAAACTATGTCTATTTGTTGCAGGTAATCTCCAAAGTGGCTGAGCTGATTTTGGAGATTGCCCGGATTTAGCTGATGTTATAAGGCGTAACTTCGGCTACTTTTATTTTTGAAAATGAATTAGGGTCCGTACAATATTTTTTAAATTGCAGACGAAGCTGCGGGCTCGCCAATAGGATATAAATAAATAAATAATAAATAAATAAGTATTCTACGACATTCTATACTGCGCTTTCTAGACCCAAAGTTAGCATAGTTTAACTGGCTTGTGTTATGGGTTCCAGAATGCGAATAAACATACTTTTATACATTTTTTTTTGTAAATGCATAAATATTATACATAGAAACACCTAGAGACCAATGCAAATAGACATATTTATGCATACATATATTTGTACAGAGCGGGCATCGAACCCGTGCTCCTGTCGTAGCAGTCGAATGCACTACCGCTACGCCACAGAGGCCGTCAAAAGCAAAGTAAAAAAAGTATATTTCCGCTATGCGCTTAATACTTGAACTTTATTGTACTCTTAGATTAAGTTGTAAGATCGTGATAAGCCCAATCGTAACACTATAATAGCGTTTTTATGTCCTTGCAACTTGTTATAAATAACTTGATTATACCTTACAATATTATTACATTTACAATATTAATACAAGTATTATAGAGACCGTAATCTTAGCAATCCATGGATTCTCCGTGCGGGTGCCGGGTCCATCGCGTTGCTGAGTTGGGAACTCGGGACAGTGCCTGGGACTTGCGACCCAAGTGTAGGTTTAGAAGGGGCCCCTTTTGTTGATGTACATCAACACTCACCTTCACTACCCAAGTTCCGTTCCCTGCCTAACCAAATTTGATACGAACCTACTAGTGCCGCTTTAGACATTCGTCCTAGTAATGAGCTTATTGTAGCTCTCGATAGGCCTAGATCTTTAAGTAGCCGTAGTTTCTTATTACAGCTGTCTATTTACACTCTTAAGGCGGCTGTCCACGGTGATTCAGCGGACGGACGTGAATCTATGAATGATCAAGAAACTGTGGATGAGCAGATCCGTAACTGTACATCGTACAGCAGTTCGATTGTGATAAAGTACTGCTCGCACCTCTGAGACGGTTCAGTTAAATATCAACTCGAAGCGCTTGAGACTTCCGGTTTTATATTCGGATGCACTTTGCGGAGTGTGCACTGGTGTTGCATAACCTAATTCCTTCAAGCCCCATCCATCACCGAACGACCAGACGTACGGCGACGCGCCACCGATACATGATGGATATTCCACTCATGCGCTTAAAACTTTTTAGCAATACATTCATTATGCATACTGCTAAAGAGTGGAATGCCCTGCCTGAGTGTGTGTTTCCGGAAAGCTATCACCTGGGGAGTCTTCGAGTCTAGACTTAACAGGTTACTTTTAGGCAAGCGTGCTCCACCATCGACCACATCATCACTTACCATCAGGTGAGATAATAGTCAAACGCGAGCGTATTCCCAATAAAAAATCGTATCCGTGGCTTCGAAACAAACCGTCACCTTCCGTGGAAAGCAATTGAACCGCTGTGAGTGGCATTCCGTAGTCGTCCGTCGTGTGTAATAAAATCTGCACACATAACATAACTTCACGCCTATATCCCCGAAAGGGTAGGCAGAGGTGTCACATAACCACCATTTGCCAATTATGTTTAAGTCCCAATATAATAGGGGGCGAGCCTATTGCCATCTACCGGGCACATTGCTAAGCGAGCGATAATCAATATTCTTAATAAACACATAACCACGAAAAACCAAAGGAGTGTGCCCGGGGTGACTGGGGATCGAACTCGAGACCTCGTCTCGGCAGTCCGTTACGTACGCCACTGGGCTAGATTTTATATTTTCTGTTACTACTACTTATATATTATGGTTATTTCTTATACTGCGGTAATTGAAATAGCAGTTAGGTCCTGTTCAGACCTGAGCGGTATTCGCTACCCCTGTGGGCAGAGATACATACCATCTCGAAACCGGAGATAGCCCAGGTTCAATCTCGGTGCGAGGGAAGGGCAACATTACGACCCGAGACTGCGTGCGGTTTCAGTGGGGAGGGGGGGGGGTATCCGAGGGGATTTCCACAGGAAAAGAAATACCCTAACGTAAACCCTAAAACGGAACCTAGGGTTACCTAGGGGAACTGCAATAGCGCAATGGCGGTGGTAAGGCCCATCATAAAGGATTGGCTGGAGAATTGACACGGAAGCAGCTCGTACCGACTGACGCAGGTGATCTCCGGTAAGGGTAGCTTCGGGGACCAACTGCATCAGATCAGTAAGGAGCCAACGTCTGAGTGCCATCACTGCGGCACGAGCGAGAACTCGGGGCTATACACGCTGGTAGAGTGCCCGACGTGGGAGGTGCCGAGGCGTGACCTCGTGACGCCAATCGGGGTGGGAGTCCTCTCGCTCGGCAGCATGATTACGGCAATGGTGCGGAGCGCGACCGCGTGGGCAGTCACCGCCTCCTTCTGCGAGCAAGTAATGCTCGAGAGGGAGACGGCGGGGCGAGCCCGGGAGAAATCTAGAACTCTGCGGGCCCACTGAGCCAGAGAGGATTTCCGCAAATGTAGAATGGGGAATTCCGTGCACTGGAATTGCACAACTTGATACCTCCAAGCCCGTTCCACTAACGAACGACCAGACGCACAGTGACGCGCCACCGGTACATGGTGAATATTCCACTCATACGCACAAAACGTTTCGGCGACACATTTATAGTACAGCTAAGGAGTAGAATTGCCTGCCTAAGTCTGTGTTTCCGGAAAGCTATAACCTCGGAATATTCAAGTCTCGAGTAAATAGGTTCCTTCTAAGCAAACGTGATCCATCGTAGACCACATCGTCACTTACGACCAGGTGAGATAGAAGTCAAACGTGAGCCATCATTCATAAATAAAGAAAAAAAAAACGGAACCCCTAAAAGGGTAAGACAGTCACTTAAAGTATCCACAGCTTTTTAGTACAGGTATTGTAAATTTCTAACATAAATGTAAGGGCACATGTAACGAAAGGTTTATTGTGAACGTGTTAAAACTCGAAACAATAGCCACACTGTTTCCGTGTTGATAGCCATCACACAGGGCTATCAACACACATGCAACTGTTAGTATTTATATTATTAACAACCTTTGATGCGTATAGAGCATTCAACTGCTATGTTCGCGAGTTCAATTCCCGGTTAGTGCAAATATGTGCAGGCATGAATGTCTATTGGCATTATTGGTGGTCTGGTGCTATTTACTATTAATTACATATGTATGTGTGTAGGGTTACGCTCTAACGGCTGAACAGATCTGGCTGACATTTTGAACAGGTATAGATTAAAGTTTGGAATAACACATATACTACTCTTTATTCCTGAAATAAGTTCCCATAGGAAGCTGGAACGGGAGCAGAATTCGACGCGGGCAAAGCCGCGCGCAACATCTAGTATTATTATTATATTGTACCTAAAGCGGCGATAGCCCAGTGGTGCTTAGATGCAGCCGGACTGCTGAGACGAGGTCTCCAATTCGATCCCCAGTCGTCCCGGGCACACACCTCTGACTTTTCGTAGTTATGTGTGCATTAATAAACGTTTATTATCGCTCGCTTAATAATGTGCCCGGTAGATAGCAATAGGCTGGCCCCCTATTACATTAGGACCTTAACATAACTGACGAATCGTGGGTGTGTAATACACCTCTGCGTACCCCTTCGGGGATACAGGCATGAAGTTATATTATGTTATGTACCGACAACAAAATATTTTCAATATCACTTCTGATAAAGATACTCTAACACGTATTATATTTTTAAGTGAGCTTACCAACCCTACAGTATGTTCACAGTACCACAAATTTGTGTACTGAACCTGTTATCCCCAGTAATGAGACAAGCTTTGACATGTTCACGGCTGCCGGTCACATTCAACAATAGCTAACAGTGTTAAAGAGGAAACTGTATAGACATCCTGCGCCATTTTAATGGTATAAAGAAAAACGTTTGAAAGTCTCACACCTGAATTTGTTAACTTTAATAAGACTGCGTGTGGTGATACATCGGTAGTGAGTGCGTATTAGGAATCGGGTTTGATTCCCGGAATGAATAAGTATTTTCATACTGTCAAATTACTCTCATCTCTTCTCAAACTATGTCCATACCATGACAGTTCCTCGCTTCTCAAGTTTTCATTCACTGGTGCAATTTTTAGGCTTCCGTAGCCAAATGGCAAAAAAAAGAACCCTTATAGATTCGTCGTATGTCTCAGCCACTTTTTTCCGAAACTATAAGAACTATGCTGTTGAAACTTGGTAAGTAGATGTATTCTGTGAACCGCATTAAGATTTTCACACAAAAATAAAAAAAATAACAATAAATTTTGGGGGTCCCCATACTTAGAACTGAAACTCAAAAATATTTTTTTACCATTTTTTATAAACCCAAAAATAGAAAAAAAAACAATAAATTTTGGGATATCTATGGATAGGTCTTCAAAAATGATATTGAGGTTTCTAACATAATTTTTTTATAAACTGAATAGTTTGCGCGAGGGACACTTCCAAAGTGGTAAAAATTCAGTGTGTGTGTCGTCAAAAATAAGAGAATGATAAATCTAAGAAAAATATATGATGTACATTATCATGTAAACTTCTACCGAAAATTGGTTTGAACGAGATCTAGTCAGTAGTTTTTTTTAATACGTCATAAATCGTAAACCGCATTTATCTTTCATTCAATCAACTCAAATATAAAAATTCAAACAAACGGGATTTCCGTACGTAAAAAAAGAAAAAGTTTACTTGCTGCTACGGAACCCTTCATGGGCGAGTCCGACTCGCACTTGGCGTCTTTTTTAAACTTCCAGGCAGTCGCTACCCTGAAAGTCTTTTACGGTAGCCACTGCCGTCTGACCCCCAACCTTGAGAGGTAAGCCTACGCCACGTCAGAGCCTTTTATTCCGTGCGGAAATCCCCTTGGATAACCCCCCCCCCCCCCCCCCACCGGCAAGCGGGGGCGGTTATGTCGGGCTTGAACCGACCTAGCTGCACCAGAGCCTCGTCTGTCAACCAATAGGTGTACTGGTTAGCAGGTGAGGTTGACTTGGCCTCCAGGGTGTCGGTGGGGCCCTCATTCACACAAATGTTTGGACTGTCTCTGGTATGGTTATTCATAATGCTCTAATTACATTCCGTCCGGGTGGACTGATTTTCATGATCTTTGATTTTTTAGATTTGTTTCCGCTTATACTGTGCCATTTTGTTTTTTTCCCCCACGGTTACCCCACTGCCGGCGAGAGTGGGAGTGGTTATGTCGGATTCAAACCGACCAAAACTGCACACCGTCTCGGGTCTCTAATGATGGAGTGTAAGGTGGCCAAATAAGGCAACTCAAACCCCTGACCCTGGGCCAACTACGGCGTTGATATGGCCCCCTAGTGATACTGTGCCTTTTTTTTTTTTCGTGCGGTAATCCCTTCGTATACCCCCCCGCCGGCCAGCGGGGGCGGTTATGTCGGGCTTGAACCGACTAAAACCTGTGCCTATCACGAAGTAAATTCAGCTGGTAAAGTAACCCACATATCTTGATTCTAAGGCAGAACGAAGTTTGCCGGGTCAGCTAGTGACATTATAAAACTTACTTTAATGTTAGTGTGTATTGTAAAGGTTTGTATTCGACGCACAAAACTTTATCCTCCAAACGTAAAGTTTAAATAAAAACACGATTTGGAATTCTGTTTGGGATGGCGTGTCAAGGAAGAATTCAAGAAGAATTGTCAAGAAATATAGAAGGGATATAAATTTTTTATTAAAATAAAAAGATTAAAAGTTCAAGATTCAACATACAACGACTTGAAAAGTGTCTACTAAGTTGTTTTAGTTGATACTTCCGAATTCCTACAATATCACATTCATTATCAATTATTATATATATATCATTATCAATTATTATATTATCAATTACATTATTTTAATTATAAGACCACACTTGTTGTACCTGCATTCTGTGAATAAATAAATGAATATGAATATGAATATCCTTTAAACATGAAGACTAACTATAACCAAAAACATAAACACAAATTAGTCACTACTTATTACGTCTTTCACTAAGAGCATACATGATCGCGTGAGGAACTCCCGCATCCGCGACAGGCCTATGGACGTGTGCAAAACCAGCAGCAGTGTGACGCTCCTGGTGTTGCACACGTCCATATGCCACGTTAACCGCTTCCCATCAGGTGCGCCGTGATCTTGTCTACCACATGAGGTATAAAAAAAATCAGTATTGATAGCAAAATATGAATTACCTGAAAAAAGTTCCCATTGGGAAAGAGGCGTGACTGTATGTATGCAATTGTGTGTATTTCAAAAATTATGTAAGTCATGTATGTATTTCAAAGATGACGTACTCGTAAGTCATGTATGTGTTTCAAAGATGTTGTAAGTCATGTATGTGTTTCAAAGATAATGTATGTATGGTATGTATTTCATAAAGAAGGGTGGATTTCAAGAAAGAGGACACGGCAAGGAAAGGCGTGACTGAGGTGATGAAGCCTGACTAGAATGCATGGTAGAAAAATAAATATGTTCCGGTAGATTGTAATGATTTATTTTTAGATGTGAAACTTCTGGAAGTCGGTATACCTCCAAAAAATGTATACTGTCATTTTAGTGTGCTCCAATCAATAAATATAATAATTTAAATCTTGAAATAAATATATGTCAACCTGTATTATAATTTTACGAACACTCAAACTATCGTACAGTCTACAATCAACTCTTCAAATAGCAAAGACAGTATCGATTGCATTCACTCTATTGAATATTTTATGAATCAGAGTCGTCGTTTTAAAGGCGTGTGATATACAGTATGCGGCTCAAAAAGTCGTTTCATACTAAATATTTTATATTTTTCTTCCATATAATGTATGTTTAATAATATGAGTTTTAGACCGGACTGTTTACTTGTATACTGAACTGAAATGCGATAAATTTGATATACTTAACTTAGAAAATAACAGCTATATCGAAAAAATGAGAACAGAGAATGGTTTATTAAGGCCCTGTCTGGAGGTAAGCTACCATAATTATGCTTATTTTTTGTTTCTAAGATTATTTCTCTCTCTCTCTAAGATTACTGATGCTAGACAGTTGAATTTTTTTATATATACAGCTAATTATCTACTGTTCACGCACATTCAAAAACATTTTGGATAAATAGAGCAGTTTCTTGTTAAAAAAATTGCAAAGTAACACTCTTTGAAATAAATTTTTCGTTTCAATTATCTCAATATTTTTAGCGATGACATATATATTTTTTGTTAGAAATATAAAGAAAATTTAATCAGCTAGTGGAATATCTACAAATCAATATCCTCAAATCCGTCATATTTTTTAAATGATTTATTTACCCGTTTACCGCCAAACAAATCAACCAAATCAAACAGATAAATAAATCATTTAAAAAATATGACGGATTTGAGGATGTTAATTTGTAAATATTCCACTAGCTGATTAAATTTTCTTTATATTTCTAACATAAAATATATATGTTATCGCTAAAAATATTGAGATAATTGAAACGAAAAATTTATTTCAAAGAGTGTTTCTTTGCAATTTTTTTAACAAGTAACTGCTCTATTCATCTAAAATGTTTTTGAATGTGCATGAACAGTAGATAATTAGCTGTATATATAAAAAAATCAACTATCTAGCATTAGTAATCTAAGAGAGAGAGAGAAATAAACTTAGAAACAAAAAATAAGCATAATTATGGTAGCTTACCTCCAGACAGGGCCTTAAAAACTCTATCAGAAATTGATAGAATTTTTTTTAACGGATTCTATCGCGATTTTTCTGGTCTTCTTTTTTTTTAATGTAAACTAGGTATATCCGATGTTTCGATTGTTTTTCAGTAGCCGTGGTCACGGTGAACTAAGATGGAGGTTGTCTTGAATTGTAAATTTATTACAAGTACCTTTTTTTTTTATCGTGCGGAAATCCCTTCGGATATCCCCCCGCCAGCCAGCGGGGGCGGTTATGTTGGGCTTGAACCGACTAAAACCGCACGCCGTCTCGGGTCTACAGACGCCGGGGTGTAAGGTTGCCCATAGAGCATACCCCTCGTACCCCGACTATCACAAAGTACCTGAAGTATGTTTATTTGTACGTGTTACGTTTTGTTTTTTGAAACGCTAAACATAACACTTTTAAGCGAATCATTAAATGAAGATATACACCGGTTAAGCGCGAGTTAGACTCGCGCACTGACGGCACACAACTGGATGGAGGAACAAACTAATAAAAATCGAATAGCCTGAATGCGAAAAAGGGAGGACTGGGTGCCAGAGCGCATGTATACCTACTAATAATATATAATAATATATAAAAGCGTCGGTAGCTTAGTGGTTAAGGAGTCGACCTTACGATCGAGAGGTCCCGGGTACGAATCCTGACCACTACACTACCGACGTGTGACCCACTCCTAACACAAGCAATTTAGCTTAGCTGGAGGGGTAGTAATTTCGGTTACTAATATTCTTAAAAAAATAAATTAATAAAAAAAAATGTCTAGCAATAGAAGGAGAAGAAGTTAATCGTGATTTTTGTACAGTGTTATTACAAATTTACCGTTTTTGGGTTTTTCCCTTTGTTTATTCTGTACCTAACCTTGTTTAATGTTAAATTTCATGATTCTAGCATAGGTTTTGATTCCTTTGCGATTGTCTATATATGCTGCACAAACGTGTGTATGTTTTCATGGTTTCATGAGTTTGCCAACCTAAGCTTGACATTAACTGCAACTTGATACCTTCACGCATTTCTGAGAAAAAGCTCTTGACAGACAGACAACGAAGTGATCCGTTCTATTCTTTATATTATTAATTATTTTTTAGGGTTCCGTAGAACACTTATTTAAATCTTTATGCAACGTCCCTCGTTAGGAATAACTCGTTACTAATATTATTTCGTTAAACAACATGCCATAAAAATTAGACCGTCTTTGCACCCAAATTATCCGACATAGCCCAAGTAAACCCTATAGATCGCAAATTGCATACCTTGCTTTGCACCATATGTACTTTCACACAATTTTTTATTCACACTCATAGTGTACGACTTAGTCCACTGTCCACCCATCTTTCTGTTTCGTTTCAAGGTTTTATGAAACAATTACTGATTCTTTGAATGTGTTATTATTCGCTTTGTGTATGATATTGGACGCCATCTAGGCCGAATGTAATGACTTGATGACTAGGTAGTGTGTTGGATTTAGAATTTTAATATTTGAACAGTGAAATTATGTTTTGCTTTCGTGAAATTTTCTTTATCAACCATCTGCCTGGTTCTCAAGGAGTGAAATTGAATGAATAATTTTCTTTATTTTTAAACGTTGCCTGAATACACCTTAAGCAGTCTACTACTAATTCACCATAATTGTTATACCTAGTTAATGTTTATGAGGCGAATACGACCAGGCCCGATATAGCTAGTGCATTAATCAGTATGAAAATTGAATATGACATTTCTCCGCCCCCACTGATGACACATCCTTACTATAAACAGAATCGTTTCCATTGTAACACCAAATGCATCAGTCGGCAAAGTTCGGCATTTTTATGTTGACTATATGTATGGTCAATGGTAGCCGTACAGGAATTTATGGTTGTAAATGAAAACTAATTTTTAATGTCTTAACTTAATCTAAAATGGTATGATAATGAGCACAACTTTTTATTTTATTTTATTTTTTCGTGCGGAAATCCCTTCGGATACCCCCCGCCGGCCAGCGGGGGCGGTTATGTCGGGCTTGAACCGACTAAAACCGCACGCCGCCTCGGGTCTTCAGACGCCGGGGTGTAAGGTTGCCCATAGAGCATATCCCTCGCACCCCGACTGACCCTGAGCCATCTCCGGTGTCGAGATGGCCCGTACCAATTGGTGATCGCAATGGTACTAATTTAATTACAACATGAAATAGCGCGGCTCAGCGTTAACTGTAAAAGTAGTCACTTCGAATGGTACAGTAAACTGATTTTATGCACCAGTTTGGTGACACACCGGTCCTCACAGATCACAGGCTTCTTCTTTAAGTGCGTCCTAAAAGAGCATCTGTCAAGGCCGTCAAGGTAGGGTCCAGCATTCTAGGATGGACAGTTCAGGAATGGTGGTCCGTATCTTGTGGACTTCACCTCACCTTCTTACTATCTAGCAGAGTGCAATCAATTGATGGACTTAATTTAAAAAAATTCTAGCCTACTCAAAATCTATGCGGTGAGTCTACTGACCAAATACGGTCCCGCGATGTAGAAAAATATTCATCTACCTGTATAAATCTTCTGCCTCACGGACTCGACGACAGAGGGCGAATATTGCTGAGCCTATGGCTGAGCCGTTGAGCAAGGCTAGTGTTACCGGAACGTCATACAATTTGAGTGCTTAGATTAATAGCGTCTGCACCAATTGCACCGCAATTTGGCCGATGTCAAGTATAGGGAGCTTAAAGATTTATTTATTTAGTTATATAATATTCCTTCACTATCTTTACTGGGTTTTCCCCATAACAGTAATGGACTTACAACTAACACCAAAAAAATTGCACATAATCAATGAATGAAACAAAAAAGAATAACATAGATCTTAGGTATACATTAAGATCGGAAAAAGAGAACATCTAGGACGAGATTTGAACCCGCGACCAGTCCCTTACACCGGGGAATGCTCTGACCAACTGACCTAGACACGTCCCAAATATTCGAAATTCTCCGATGTATGTAGTTACAAATTTTATATGTAACTAAACTAAATAAAACTAAAATAAAATAAATAATTAAAAGAAACTTAAACCTAAAATGCATCGTGGAATTCCTCCGCATCGCATGCCTCCTGTGGTAACGTGCCCAGAACGACGCTGGAGTCATCTACCGTAATTCTTGCGAACTACGGAAACAATGAATAATGTTACAATCATTTTTAAACATTTTATTTAGGAAAGGTTAGCATACTAATAGCTTAAAAATTTCATTGAATAAATCTTAGGATATACTCTTAACTATGATCATTTGTACTAGTTCACTTAAACACAAACTGTATAAAACCTGCTAAAGTTTTTGGGTAACAATTTGTCGACAATGGTGACGATTCTGTTATTATAAAACTTTGTAAGCTAGACTAGTTGGCGACCCCGATGCGTTGTTGGGGATCTGCGTTTCTGAAAATATCTTAATTTGGGTAACAATTTGTCGACAATGGTGACGATTCTGCTATTATAAAACTTTGTAAGCTAGACTAGTTGGCGACCCCGATGCGTTGTTGGGGATCTGCGTTTCTGAAAATATCTTAAAACACTAATTGAAAAAACATAACATAACATAACTTTACGCCCATTTCCCCGAAGGGGTAGGTTGATTACACACCCACGATTCACCAGTAATGTTTAGGCCCGAATGTAATAGGGGGCGAGCCAACTGCCTTCTACCGGCCAAATTACTAAGCGAGCGATAAATAATATTTTTACCTGGAAATCGAATACAAGTCCTTGAAGTCAACTGACACACAAAGCTAAGTGCAACCACCGCGCCATTTAAAATTGTCTCTGTAGAATCAAATATTTTTAACCACAAGCTGTACCAGATAGTCATGTGTGTGCACGCGTATTCAATACCTTCCACTTCATATGAATATGCATTGTACCAAACATGTTCTTTGGACCAATAAATCCCATCTTGCCTTAATGGTTTTCCTCCAGCAATAATGTATGCTCACTAGATCAGTTTTTATTTATCTAGCGTACAATTTCAACCTAGGAATTGAAATTCAAAAAATTCAAAGCTCCTACTTTACGGCAACAAACAATGATTACCGATGACGTCACGCAGCACGCTCTCGAGTATGCGAACAAATATTGAACAGTCTCGAGTACTGCGCAAACTTGCGCTAGACGGAACACTATTATCTGATTTGTATACACGAATATTGGAATTTTGTTCAATGATAAATGGCTTGAAACATATTGTATAATGTACGCAATAATGCGGTGATTCATATCTGGGTTTCAATATTTATGGCACATGTTATTTACAGATATCGGTATAAGAGAGGAAATATGATTAAGTAATAAATAAATATTCTACGACATTCTACACAGCGCTTTCTAGACCCAGAGTAAGCATAGTTTAACTAGCTTGTGTTAAGGGTTCCAGAATGCGGATAAACATACTTATATTCTTTTACTTCGGGCCACCAACCAGGTGGACACCGAAGTCCTAAAATCACGCAAAAAAAATCAAAATCTTACACCCACTTTTTATCACTTTTCTCGAAGTTTCACATGATTCTAAGTCTAATTAAGCAAAAAAATTTTTTGTGTCGGTCTGTCTGTTGGTCTGGATGTCTGGATGTCTGGATGTCTGTTTACGCAATAACTCAAGAATCACTTATCCGATTCAAAAAATTCTTTCGCCAATCATCTTGTTTGGTTAATGGGAAGAACTGATTAGCTTTTGGGGTTTGTACATTCAAGGTTTCGGGTACCTACCATACAAATTGTCCCTAAAAAACTTTTACAAGTGAGTTTCTTTCGAGTTATCAGAGTAACGCGTATTTGACTTTGATATTTGAGTGACAATGACAATACGTATATTGTATATTTACATAAAACAACCAGAGCCATAGAACAAAAAAAAAAAAAACAACCAGACTCTGAAAGAAACTGAAATATAATATCATTTTTATTTTTTTTTGCCGTCGAAGACGTTTGATTTGATTTCATTTTCTTCATATTTATTGCTCAATATATGAAGAAATATGCATAAAGCCTAAGGTCTGTAATTTTGAATAAAAATACTGCAACAAAAATATCTAAGTTTGGCCCGAAGTTTGACAATCAGTGTGATTTCCGCCCCCACTAGATTTTTTTTTGTAAATACATACGTATTATACATAGAAACACCCAGACCAATGCAAATAGACATATTCATGCATACAAATATTTGCACTGAGCGGGAATCGAACTTACGCCCCCTTCGGATACCCCCCCCCCCGCCGGCCAGCGGGGGTGGTTATGTCGTGCATTTTTTTTTTTTTTTAACGTGCGGAAATCCCTTCGGATACCCCCCCGCCGGCCAGCGGGGGTGGTTATGTCGTGTCTCGATTAAAACCGCACGGTGTCCTCCCCAAGTGTCCGGCACCCCGGGTAAGCCCTCGAAAGGATAACCCCCTTTGGCCGCCACCGCGGCCTCGCCTGGTGGGGTCGGGTTTTATTCCGCTTCGGTGAGTTGGCAGGCGTGTGTAGGACACACGACACGCCTCCGCCACGGCCTGCTTCTGTAAGGACGGTGAGTCGGCCAACTGCCGTCCTCAGACCCCGATCATGGAGGTCGGTAGTCCCGTGCGTAGATGAGTCCCTGCCACTCGAGTTTCGCAGTCTGTGGCGAGGACGCCGCAGACTGCGAAAATCGAGTGGCAGGGTTCTCTCCGGCTCCCTCTCCGCCGTCTCTTTCGCGCGCATTACCTGCTCGCAGAAAGAGGCTGTGGCGTGCCACTTGCTCCCGTCGGAGACCACGGCCCTCACCATGGTCTCCAACGAGAGAACGTCCACGCTCAGGACCGCAACGAGATCCCGGCGTTGACTCGCCCACGCAGGGCACTACACCAACGTGTGGAGCGCCGTGTCTTCGCCAGGATCCTCGCAGTGCTGGCACTGCGGCGTTGTCTCCCGGTGGATGCGCCATAGATACTTACCGAAACACCCGTGTCCGGTAAATATCTGGCACATCCGGTAGAAGAGGTCCCCATGGTCCTTCTCCAACTATACTTCATAATTGGTCTCACCGCCGCAATGGTGGATTCCCCCCACCTTGGATGCTCAAGTCGTACCCTCCATATCTCTATGAGTAGGAACTCGCGGAGCAGGCACTGCTGAGGCCTGATTTCTCGGGGCTCTGGCCTATGGCCCCGCACTAGCACTTCCTTGCGCCACTGGTACAGCAGCGCAAGGGCTCTCGCTTCCAGGTCCCATGGAGGGGTCCCTACTAGGAGACATTGCGCCTCGAAGGAGATCGTGCGATACCCATTGATGACTCTGACGGCCATCGCTTTTAACGGGCTGTTTAGAACAGCCACATTGCGGGCCGCCAGAGTCTCCGCCCATACGGGGGCCCCGTACAGGGCCATGCTTCGCACGATCCCCAGGTACAGTCTCCTAGTGGGGACGTTGGGTTCCTTAACGTTGGGCATCAGCCGCAACAGCGCAGCCGCAGCCCCCCTCAGTTTGAGGTCCGAAGTCCCATCCTCTATCGAGTACGAGACCAAGGTACTTCATCGTGTCGAGTTCCAGCCGCCGTATTCGACCCACGACTTAAGCAACCCCTGCCGTGGCCTTTAGTGCCGCGCTTCGGTACGTTAATCCCCGCGCCAAAACAAGGGTATCGTCAGCATAACAAGCTATGCTGGCACCCTCGAGCACCGGACCGCGCAGCACCCAGTCGTATCCGATGTTCCACAAGAGTGGCCCTAGGACCAACCCCTGTGGAACGACACTTCTCGCTACCCTGGCCCTAGCCAGCTCGGGTAAACTATGGCTATCCGGGATAGGTATGCCTCGACAATGCGGCGGAGGTAAGGAGGCACTCCGTGATACGCGAGAGCCTCCCTAACGCAGCTCCAGGGTATATAGGGTGTTGAAGGCGTTGCGATGTCGAGAAACACCGCCACCACCACCCCACCCCGCGAGACTACTTCCTCCGCTAGGCGCCTAACGCGCATGATCGCTTCCACGGTGGAGCGCCCCCGGCGGAAACCGAACTGGTTGTCCGCCAGATCTGGCCCCACGTTCGTGAGATGCTCGACGAGGCGCTCTGCAATAATCCGCTTAAAGAGCTTGCACACCTCGTCGAGCAACACGATCAGCCGGTAACCGGATGGCTGATCCGCCGGCCACCTCACCTTACGGATAAGGACCAGTTTCTCCGTCTTCCACGCCTTTGGAAACTGGCCCCTTTCGAGGCATGCGCTAAAGAGCGCCACCAGTCGAGGCTCTAGTTCCTCAAGGGCCAGGACCCATGCTCGGCTTGGAATGCCGTCGGGTCCGGGGGCAGTGCATTTCCGGGCTTTAAGCCGGAGCACTGCTACCCCCAGTTCACTCTCCCTGACTTTGGGCACATCGCTCTCGCTATTATCAGCGTCAGGCGCCTGAGGCGAAACCATACGAGGAGGGACATGCTCCTTCGCTCTCACTGGGAACAGGGAGCCCAGGATACCCTCCAGTCGCTCCGGCTGGAGGCTCTGGGTCAGTAGGGGTGCCTTTGGGCGGATTTTGCCCCTGACCGCAAGGTAGGCGCCCCCTTGGGTTCTGCTCCAGAGACTGCATAGCTCTTCGCGGACCCGCTGTTTGGCTTGCTTGATAGCGCTGCTCGCAGCTGCTCGCAGCTGTGCGATCTCCGCTGACCACGAGTACACCTGCTTCTTTGCCGGGCTGGGCTTAACCCTAGGCATCGCCGCATCGCAGATATGCGACATGGCTCTCCTGAACCATTCGGTCTCTGCATCGACATCGGCAGGCCTGGCCGGTGACGGAATCCAGGCCTGCACCATGGGTGCCTCCAGGAGAGCCTCCCGATCAAGCGTCAGAGCGCCCAACGTGGATCCGGGGGATTCGCGATTGTCGGCGGCAGGTTAGGTGGATGGGAGACGTTGAACCGAATGTTCGGAGTTCATGGTCGGAGTCCGTCTTCTCCTCCTCCACCACGCGCCAACCCAGGACGCGGCGGCCGAGAGCAGGGGTTGCGAATGCTACAACCGTGACTGAACTGAGCCCCCGCCGCTCCCAGGTGGTGACATTCCCCCGGTTGAGAACCTTCCAGAACTCGCCCCTTGGCATTGATATCCGGGAGCCCCAAGTCAGAAACCAGGCGTTGAAGTCTCCTAGGACCAAGACAGGGCGAGGACGGCACGCAGCGAGAACGATGTCCAGTCCAACGAGCCATTGCTCAAGCTCATACTGGTCAAGGCTTGGCGAGAAGTAGACGGCCACGACAGCTAATCCCTCATAGTCCGCCTCGTCATAACCTCGGCCCCTTGCAATGACTGCAAGGCGCGAGGTGTCCGCGGCGGAACCCCCGAAGATGGTCGCTACGCCATCCAGGTCCACCGGACTTCTGAGGTGGACCCAGTACGGTTCAGCGACCACGACCACATTGATAGACCACTCCACGATGCTCTGGTACAGAAGATCCTGAGCACCGGTGCAGTGGTTTATGCGTCCCCTGTCGTAGCAGTCGAATGCACTACCGCTACGCCACAGAACCCGTCAATTCGAAAGTAGAAGTATTAAAGTGTTATAAGAATTTTATTTTCTGGATGCCTTTACACATACAGGAGCTTCGTGGAAAAATATATAATTCTTTACCTTGTGCTTCAACCAAGCTAACCATTAGGCGGAGTACAATCAAATTAAATTGAGAGAATTATAAATCAGGTCATCATCCTCATCCGCCGATCCATTTGCCAAGTCAGTTGGGTTCGGCTTTAAGTCTAAGTAGGTAACGGTCAAAGTTCGATATTTTCATCGAGGCAACTGCCATCTGAACTCAATATGAGTTCAGATGGCCTGATTACGAAACAGTTACTGTACTGTACTTAATATGAAAATGAGGAGGGAAGAGAGGAGAATGGAAAAACGTTAAGGAAAGGCGTTAAGACCTTGACAAATAATTTAACGTGGGTATTAGGTGCGAGGATGGTGCCGGACTACGAGAGAAATGCCTTATGGGTCCACCTTACATCTATCTGAAGACCCTAAACGGTGTGCGTTTTTAGTCGGTTCGAATTCGACATAACCATCCCCGTTGGCTGGCAGGGCGATATGCGGTGGGATTTTCGGACGAAAAAAAAAAGAGGATGGTATTTCTTGGATCAGGTTGGCTCATTCGCTACTATCCTACTTACAACTTTTTTTTTTTTATATTTAGGACACGTCAATAAATTAAAGCTTCAGGAAAGAGGGTCACCATTACATACACGTACCATCTTAACAATGGTGGCACTCAGTGACACCCACCGGTTCCACTAGTGCTGCGACCACAATGCTGACCCCTGAACGCAATCAAACCGAAATTGGATTGCTATGGAGGGTTTATCGCAATCGTGCACGGTGGTACCTTTTTTTTTTTTTCGTGCGGAATTCCCTTCGGATACCCGGCCGAATTTTGTGACAAATTTGTGTCATCAAATTTCTACCACCAGTACATTCCTACTTCCTACAATCCTACTTCCTTAAATCCTACTTCCTACTAATATGATAAACTAGCTGACCCGGCAAAGAAACGTTCCGCCATAGAATCAAGTTATGTAGGTTACTTATCAGCTTAATTTATTTCATGAATATCTCCTTGGACTACAACATTAAAGACCCGAGACGGCGTGAGGTTTTGATCAGATTGATTGATTCGAGTCCGATATAACCACCCCTGGAACAGGTTCCTATGGTTTGCGAGAACGGAAACTGAATTCCACCACGCCAACGAAGCCCCGGGCAACATCTAGTGAAATATATATTTAGAATTCCTTGCTTTGCCTATTATGTTAGGGAAAAAATAACGTTTAATTTTCTCTACAAATATATAAGTACAATGGAGAAAATATATACATATTTAAAGAAAATGAACAATCTCAACTTGGACCATCAAGGAATTATATTCCAATTTACAAAGGCTGTTAAGTGCAATAAATTTTAAAATTAATTTACGACTTTGAGAACATTGATATCATTTTTGATCCTCTGTCTACAATTCAATGTTGAACAATTTCAGTGAGAATCAACATTTAAAAGTTTTCAAACTGAAAACGAAAGTAATTTCTCGAATCGTTGATCCCAAAACATTGCTGGGAGCCAAACTCAAAAACAATAAACAGATTCCCGAACATTTTCAACAAAAATTCCAAGATAATTTTCCTGCTGGTAAAGCATTAAGTCGGCAGGTCTCCAGTTTTCATAAAGGAGTTGATCAATTAACCCTTTATGAAGGTATGTTAGTTTTCTTTTGTTTATATTGCATATTTTAATTTAATTACCAAATGTTGCGTGTAGATAAGGGAATAAAGTTAGGAAGTTTTTTTAATATTTCAGTAATAAGCATAAGTAAAGGTTCTTTCTCTTCCGTGTCACTGAATTCCTTACAAGACTTCCTGACTAGATTATTGCGTATGATAAAAAAATGATTATATTTGTTGGTCTTAGTGCAGTCATATTTAAGTCATAAAATAATTGTGGTCTGCAGTCATATTACTTAAGTCATAAAATATTTGTCAGTGTCATACATCAGAAGAAGCCTATGCTGGATATATATAGGCGTCGACTTCAATAGTTTTTTTTTATGTTTAGGACACGTCAATTTGACTTCACCTCGCCTGATGGTAAGCTGAAGGTAAAGTCTCTGGAAAGAGGGTCACCATTACATACACGTACCATGTTAACAATGGTGGCACTCAGCTTGACTGTCTCATCAGAAGAGACTTGTCGTCGCAGCACCGCGTGTCACCCACCGGTCCCACTAGTGCTGCGACCACAATCCCCCTGCCCGGCTATGCACTTGCTGACCCCTAAACGCAATCAAACCGAAATTGGATTACTATGGAGGGTTTTTCGCAATCGTACACGGTGGTACCCACCCGGCCGAATTTTGTGACAAATTTGTGTCATCAAATTTCTACCACCAGTGTATACCAGCTAATTGATTGATTGATACAATATTTTTTTGTTTCAAACTCGTAAATGAAAACAAAGATGTCCATTCAATTATGTACGGTCAGAAGAGTAACAAAATAAAACATTTCTCCAATCAATATAATTTGTTACAGTCCAGTCGGTGCGTACCTCAAATATTTCTTATAAATATCCCCGCTGTGTTCCTATACAGATTTAATCTTCAAAAGGATTGTTTACAATAAACATTTTGATTCCAAGCTAACTGGCAGGATCGCTGGGACCAACGGTTGGATCATTTACAATTATAATTAATCCTCAGTCCTCCAGATGAACGTCTTAGCGTTTTGTTATAACTAAATTGGATGGACAAAATTGTCCAAGCTTTGCATTTTGATATAGTTAAACAAATTTCGACGGTGGAATACTAATTTGGTTTTAAGGTCATCTGCTTTCATTAACTTTGCTAAAATTTGAAGAAAACTGAAGGCAATAAATTAAGATTTTAATGATATCGTTATACATTAATTTGATGAATAATTAGTTCTAGGAACATAATAAGAATTTGTTTTATTTTGCTGTCTTACGAAATTTTGTGTCAGTAATATTTAACGCCAACAAAAATATAAGAAATGTTTAAAAGAATCGATATTCGGGTTTGATTTAAGAGTATCGCCTCCGCTTGGATGATATTTTGTTAGATTACAGATAATGTTTCTTTATTACAATGTCATATAATGATAATATTATAATGTGTATATTATTTATTTATACTTTGACTTTGACTTTGATATCGTAACGCCTTTTATCCTTGAAGTAGTAAACAGAGCGCTCGGCACATTTGCATTACCGCTTAATCACGTGTGCGACGCGTATCTGCCTGTGTATAAAGTCAAGCATACATTTAATCGTGAATACAGGACACAGATTAGGACTTGCGTGGAATACTGTTCTTAGTTAACCTTTAGTAGATTTAGAATACTAGAATTATTTACCAACGAACACGTTTCCGTCTGCCTACAATCCCAGATTCTTTAAGCGGTGTAGGAAAAAGCATCTATTGAAGCTGTCAAAAGGGTGACCAGTATTTTTAGGATTCCGTTGCCAAATGGCAAAAAACTAAACCCTTATAGATTCGTCATGTTTGTCTGTCTGTCCATCCGTATGTCACAGACACTTTTTTCCTAAACTATAAGAACTATGCTGTTGAAACTCGGTAAGTATGTATTCTGTGAACCGCATTAAGATTTACACACAAAAATAGAAAAAAAACAACAAATTTTGGGGGTGAACTAGGAACTGAAACTCAAAAATTTTTTTTTTCATCAAACTCATACGTGTATCTATGGATAGTTCTTCAAAAATGATATTTGATGTTTCTAATAACATTTTTTTCTAAACTGAATGATTTGCGCGAGAGACACTTCCAAAGTGCTAAAATGTGTCTCCCCCCTCCCTGTAACTTCTAAAATAAGAGAACGATAAAACTAAAAAAAATGTATATGATATACATTACCATAGATCTAGTTAGTAGTTTTTTTTAATACGTCATAAATCGTAAACCGCAATTTAGCTTTCATTCAATCAACTCAAATATAAAATTTTACTTGCTGCTGCGGAACCCTTCATGGGCGAGACCGACTCGCACTTGGCCGGTTTTTTTTTGTATTGCTCACTGCTGGCAACTACAATGGTGGCCTATATTCTCAAGACTTCTCTTTTCACCATCTAGCGGGATGAAGCCATATTGACATATATACCTATTTAAATATTAAAACAAAAAGATTTTATTGAAATCGAGTATGTGACACTGGGATTCCAATATAATCTCGCTAATGGAATATAACTACAATTATATGTATGACAGATATATAATTCTAGAGATATGCTAGCAATAATGAATTCACAAAATAAAAATACTGTAAACCTGATTTTGATAAATTATCCACAAATAAAAACTTCCAATTACTTTCTAGCTTGAACAAATGTTACAACCATTTCGAATACATACCTACCAAGTTTAGCTACAATCTGGACATCAAAAATCCTTTGATTGAAACTACAGTCCACGTAGGACGTAGCACGACTTACTAATTGGCAGCCATTGTCCCGGTGGTTGCATAGTAAAATGTTCGTGACCAACATACTACCGCAAGCTTCGTTGCTGTACCATAGTGACATAGCTTATTCACGAAATTGAAATATAAATCAAATAAGAAGACATCAGCTTGCATATTTATCACATAACATTTCTTTTTCATGTTCTGTCTGACTGTACCCTGATGCTACAAGACCATAAAGCAGATAAAATATTGCTAATAGATGTAATTACATGTGTGGCGATACCACATATACCCAGCGCCATCTAGCGACAACAAGGTGAACTACTAGGATACTACTACATCAATACCAATCCTGAATCGCGAAAGTGAAGTTCGCGCGCTGGTACAGCATATATACAACATCCCAACGACAACCGTTGGGCCGCGGCCCGCCAGGCGTGATCACCTTGCCTGGTCGGAGGATCCTCCCTTTGTGTTGGAGGAACATCACACCCTGTTCCTCCACAGTGGTGACCCCGACGTGATCTGATCACGTAACCTTCGCTGAACATATCAGCAGCATTCCTATCGCCACCATCCTATTCACTTCTTCCGCATGAGCGGTAATTAAGTCTTCGCCATCCAGCAGCTTCGGCCTCAACTGTGATACCACAGCATGCAGCGACCGCTGCAGCCTGGTTACCCTACGGCCACATCAGCCTCTAAGGCACAGCACACTGCACATACGGTCCACATAAGTAGAGGACATCTCTCCCGTCAACGTAGCAATCATTGCCTACGGCATATACGGCGCACATAAGAAGAGCACATCTCTCCCGTCTACGTAGCAGTCATTACCTACGGCATATACGGTCCACATAAGAAGAGCACATCTCTCCCGTCTACGCAGCATTCGCCCCATACACGGGGGACTTACCTCGACTCAAGAGGATTCGCCCCGTCTCACTGCCGAGGACTCACCTCATCTCACTGAGGATTCGCCTCGCCTCACCGAGGGCTCACCGAGGACTCACCTCGACGCTTCGAGCCCCGACTCACTGGGCATTTCACCGCAGCACCGCATCACCGCACTCAGCCCCGCATCTTCGGGACCAGCGGTTAGTCCCAATTAACGAGGAATAGCGAGGAAGACTGTTCCACCAATGGAACCAGCGGTGTCCAGTTCCGACGAAATGGAACTACACAAGACTGGCACTGGCACGCTCCACAAGAGAGCTTAAGACAGCTGACTCATCGCAATCAACCTCCGGTCTTGGAGGGGAGTGATGTGGCGATACCACATATACCCAGCGCCATCTAGCGACAACAAGGTGAACTACTAGGATACTACTACATCAATACCAATCCTGAATCGCGAAAGTGAAGTTCGCGCGCTGGTACAGCATATATACAACATCCCAACGACAACCGTTGGGCCGCGGCCCGCCAGGCGTGATCACCTTGCCTGGTCGGAGGATCCTCCCTTTGTGTTGGAGGAACATCACACCCTGTTCCTCCACACATGTATAAGTAACGGATAGTTGTGAACATAAGTGCCTCTGCAGGACAGTCATCATACAGATTCTCTGCAGGAACATCAGGACTTTCGTATTTTTATGTCACGACACCCTAATAAGTGGTTATCGTAGCGTTCTTGTAAATATTTGTAACAACAAGCATGTCACTTACTCGTAGCCATCCATAGAGAGGAAGAGGTGGAAAGGAGTACGGAATAAAAAATTAGGACCTCCGTCGTCCCTGGGGTTATCCTTTCAAGGGCTTACCCGGGGTGCCCGGCAATAGATACTTGGGGAGGACATAGATACTTGGAGAGGATTCCGAGACGCCCATATCATCATTGGCACCGATGGGGTGATCTATATTCGTACTGGCCAAACCTCTACTGCCTTCAAAAGTTCTTAAGAAAATTGTTTCAGCTAAATTAGTTTAATCATATACTGGACATATCCAGAGCACTATTCTGTTTCTTTCCAAATAATTAATTTCATCCATGTCTAATTAGCAATACGTTTCATTTTGAATGCTACCTGTCTCATATACTTTTATTAATAAATCATATCTAAGAAAACGTTTTCCTCCTCGTCATATTTTCCTTTCCCCATTCATCTTTTCTTTAACTAATATTTCACCTTTTTTCTCTGACTACCTTTTCAGAAGATTCATTCAACTTCTATACATTTTATTACGCATACTTTATTTTTATTATTGACCTGTATTTCAACTACTCACGTACCACAGACACAGCCAGTATTAATCTGGCGAAGTATTCAGGCCTGAATTCCAATTACCTAAAAACGCAGGGCCATTCAATTTGGGCCCCTAGGCGTACGCTTATAGGCATAAACTGGCTATGAAGTATGTATGGAAGGTGGCTTCGGGACGAAAGATGAGCATTCTCGGTAAGTTCATGACATTAGTACCATTTCAGTTGTTATAAAAATAACCAAACTAGTTTGATAGGACCAAATGTCCCCATCTCTTTTCTCTACTGAAAGTAGAGAGCCCATGAAGGGTTCCGTAGCAGCAAGTAACATAATATAAAAGTTCTTGTAGTTTGTTGTAACAAAAAAAAACTACTTACTAGATCTGGTTCAAACCAATTTTCGGTGGAAGTTTACGTGGTTGTACATCATATATTTATTTTAGTTTTGTCATTGTCTTATTTTAGAAGTTACAGGAGGGGACGGGACACGCATTTTACCACTCGCGCAAACTTTACAGTTTAGAAAAAAATCATATTAGAAACCTCAATATCATTTTTGAAGACCTATCCATAGACAGCATGGGTCTGATGAAAAAATTTTTTGAGTTTCAGTTCTAAGTATGGTGAAACCCCCAAAATTTTTTGTTTTTTTTTCGGAAAAAAGTGTCTGTGACATCCGGAAGGACAGACAGACATGACGAATCTATAAGGGTTCTTTTTTTGCCATTTGGCTACGGAACCCTAAAAATGGAGATACATTTTAGTTCTGTCAAATTTTTGTCGATAAGTTTTTGTAAACAGAAACCACACTATTATTGTAAATATTATTAACTGTGTTACGCAGACATATCCTAAGAATATTGCTAGTATATGCATTGCCCTCAATTGTATTGGATGTTACACGCGCGGCCCGTACATCGCTGACTCTGCGCAACGCGTCGAAGACGACACCGACCGGCGTGGCGTGATATTCAAGGAAAGGGACTCATTCTTTGGTCGATCGCCGACATAGCTAGTAATATTAGAAATAAGTAATTCCATTATATTGTACTTTTACTTAAATTAAATCTCTTATTTTAAAATTGGTTTTTTTTGCATCCTCCGCTGCCACTACACATAATTGGCGCAGTCGGTAGGATCGTTAGCGATAGCTAGGGCTCTAATATCGATCCCCGCGATGATCCAGAACCTACACGTGGTGCCAGCGAGGAGAATCCAGACATCGATTCGGCAATCAAAATCAGCGATGCTGTAAGTACTGTGAATCTTTCAAGTCCTTAGTATCCAAATTCCTAACCTAAGTGAATACCTATCTATCTTAATTCCTAAATATCTTATACTTTTATTTAATACTGCATTTGTCTTTTTATGTGTGTGATATTTTCTCATATAATTTCAAGTGACGTGTAATTTCCTATACGTGTGTATTATTTATTAGATTTCAAAATTTTTCATCCGAGGGATTTACGGGACCGCAACAGGTCACCCAACTTATCTAGTAGAAATAATTTTATAGATAGTCGTAGGCAATTAGATAGTAGCATGGCGCATACTGACGTAGATATCATTTATAAGTCACTTAGGATAGTGCCGGAATTTGACGGCAATCCTCATGTTCTAACTCGGTTCATTAATATTTGTGACCAATTAGTACTCACTCACTTTAGGACAGAACCGGGTAACGAGTTAAATAATTTAGCTTTAATAAATGGCATACTAAATAAAGTTACAGGCTCCGCAGCCAGATTAATAAATTCAAATGGCATCCCGGATAACTGGAATGGTATTCGCAGTGCACTCATAAATAATTTCGCTGACCATCGAGACGAGACAGCCCTGTATAATGATTTGTCTCTGCAATCCCAAGGGTCTTCAACCCCACAGGAGTTTTATGAACGTTGCCAAAACCTATTCAGCACAGTGATGACTTATGTTTCATTGCATGAGACTTTAGAAACTACTATTCTGGCAAAACGAGATCTCTATAGAAAACTTACCTTACAATGTTATTTGCGAGGTTTAAAAGACCCTTTAGGATCGAGAGTACGTTGTATGCGTCCCGAAACGATGGAGAAAGCTCTAGAGTATGTGCAAGAGGAACTCAATACACTTTACATGCAACAGCGTAGCGATACCCTACCTAATAAGAAAGATGCCCATCAAATGTTTAATACAAAATATAACTTACCTTTAAATAATTTTGCTCCGAATCATTCAATGGCTAATATGCCAGGTACCTCAAAACAGCCGTTAGTTAGTATGCCTAACCTGCCGCGTTTTCAGCCTATGTATATGCCATCTAACCAAGGTTGGAGGCCTAACGTACCTCAACTTCAACAGACACGTGGCCCCTCACGTATGCAACAGATGTTCCGCGCGCCGCCACCAAATTATAACCCACAAAGCAACGTTTTTAGGCTACCTCCTCGTCCGCAACAGCAGCCACACCAAAATTTTAATAGTTCTCCGCGTCCAATGAGTGGCGTCAGCCATTTTGTGCCCAAACCACTACCTTTAAGTGGGCATGACTGGCGTAAACCTGGTAATCAGCCATCAAATAACTATTTTAAACCCCGCGAGGTTAATTTAAATGAACTTAGCTATGATTATGAACCTTACTATAACTATACCGACTATAATGAGGATTATAACTTTTACGAACAATATGAACGTTATATTGACTTTCCTAACTATGAACATTATTCAGGCACCGAAGCTCCAATCGTTGAGGAGTTAAATACTGATAGTGCTAATACTAATATTTCTTCTAAAGACGAAAATTTTCCCAAGGAACCGAACCAAGGAAAGCCAAAATAGAAGTAAATTTTCAGATACAACGGCAACTAGGATACATTCAGATACACAACCCACCTTTGAAATTACTGATAGACACGGGTGCCAATCAGTCTTTTATAACTCCACAAGCAGTGCAAAAATACTTTCCTAACGTTCCTTTAAACTACGAACCATTTGAGGTTACTAATGTACATGCTGTCAGTAGAAATGACTACTCTATCACACTACCTTGCTTTCCCGAATTCAATGACAATGACAACTTGACTTTGCTCATTTATAATTTTCATACTTATTTTGACGGCTTGATAGGCTTTGATTTACTTGATTCATGGGATTCTAACATAGACTTTAGAAATAAAAAATTAATTACACGTAACACCGAAATTCCAATACAAATGTATGATTCACGTAGTACTAATTTATACGAGGCTGTTATACCCGCAAACTCCTCTAGACTAATTAGATTACCGGTTAATTCGCGAGATGGTGATGCATTTATCTCGCAGCAAGTTATTTGTAATTGTATAATATCCGATTGTTTCACGCGAGTTAAAGATAACCGTGGTTGGGTACATGTCTCGAACAAATCTCATAATGATGTCATATTTTCCATGGACCGTCCAGTATCAGCCGAAATATTTAATGTCGAATTTAATCATAATGTAAGTGAAAATATTTCTTATCGTACTCAGGAGGTATTGTCACGCCTTCGAACCAATCATTTAAATCCGGAAGAATTAATTAATTTAAAAACTTTATGCGAACGTTACGCTGATGTATTCTACCTCGAAGGTGAACCGTTAAGCTTTACTAATAAAATTAAACACCAAATTAAAACTACTGACGAGATTCCCGTCCATGTTAAGAGCTATAGATATCCGTATATTCATAAACAAGAGGTTAGAGACCAAATTAATAAGATGCTGGAACAGAATATTATACGACCCTCAGATTCAGCATGGAGCTCGCCTATTTGGGTGGTACCCAAAAAGACGGATGCTTCGGGTAAAACTAAATGGCGTATTGTGATAGATTTCCGTAAGGTTAATGAAAAAACAATAGATGATAAGTATCCAATCCCAAATATTTCGGACATCTTAGATAAATTAGGCAAGTGCCAGTATTTTAGCACTTTAGATTTAGCCAGTGGCTTTTATCAGGTTCAGTTAGATCCTACGGATATACATAAAACCGCTTTTAATGTAGAAAACGGTCATTATGAATTTTTAAGAATGCCAATGGGTCTGAAAAATTCTCCAGCTACTTTTCAGCGTGTCATGGACAACATACTAAGGGATCTTCAGGATATCTGTTTAGTTTATTTGGATGACGTCATCATATTCAGCACGTCGTTACAAGAACATATGATTAATTTAGAAAAAGTCCTGAAAAGATTACGCGAATCTAATTTTAAGATCCAGATGGATAAATCTGAATTTTTAAAGTTAGAAACTAGTTTCTTAGGTCATGTAATAACTAAGGATGGTGTAAAGCCTAATCCTGACAAGATTAATGTCATAAATAAGTATCCGCTCCCAAAAACTGCTACTGAAATTAAAAGATTCCTAGGTTTACTTGGTTACTACAGGAAATTTATCCCCGACTTCGCTCGAATCACAAAGCCCCTTACACAATGTTTAAAGAAAGGTTCTAAGATAGTTTTTGACAAAAATTATATAAATTGTTTCGAACATTGCAAGACTCTCCTTATAAATGACCCCATCCTACAATACCCCGATTTTACTAAAGAATTTTTGTTAACTACCGATGCCTCTAACGTTGCGATTGGTGCTGTATTATCTCAAGGCACAGTTGGCTCCGATAAACCTATTGCATACGCCTCCAGAACTCTAAATTCAAGCGAACTTAACTATAGTACGATAGAGAAAGAACTCTTGGCAATAGTGTGGGCTACTAAATACTTCAGACCCTACTTGTTTGGACGAAAATTTAAAATAATCACCGATCACAAGCCTTTACAATGGGTCATGAATTTAAAGGAACCAAATTCACGTCTTACAAGATGGCGTTTAAAATTAAGTGAATTCGATTATACCGTAATATATAAGCAAGGTAGAAGCAACACCAATGCAGATGCTTTATCGCGCATTGAAATTAATAACGATGAGATAAGTTCTTTATTAGTTAATCCTTCTGAAAACGAAACCACCTTGAACGATTCTAGAACAGACACAGCTCCGGAAGCTGCGGAAGATTCTAGAACCCTTACAGTACATACAGCTGATGAAAACCCCATCTTGGAAGTACCCATTACTGACGAGCCTCTCAATAAATTCTCTAAACAGATAGTCTTAACAGTTGTAGGCGATTTTAAGAGTAAAACTATTGTAACTAAACCCTTTGAAACCCACACGCGTACATCTATCCAGTTATCCAAATCTAACCTCGAAGAAGATGTTATTAGTGCTATAAAAGAATATGTTTGTCCCAAAATTAAAACAGGATTACTTATTATTCCTCCATCTGCTATGTATGATATTGTTCCCATAATACAACGTACTTTCAAGAGCTCAGCAATGAATTTGTTATTAACTAAAATAGAGATAGAAAATGTCAGAGAATATTTAAAACAACAAGATATTATTAGTAAGTACCATTGTGGTAAAACAAACCATAGGGGTATTAACGAATGTCACTTAGCTCTTTCCCACAGGTATTTTTGGCCAAAAATGCGTGAGCATATTACTAAATTCATAAACGAGTGCACAGTATGTGGTCAGGTAAAATACGACCGTAACCCAATCAAACAACAACTCAGCCTTGTTACTCCACCTAGTAAACCATTCGATTTAATTCATTTAGATCTGCTCACTATACAAGGAGAAAAATTCTTAACAATTGTCGATGCGTTTTCAAAGTATGCCCAAGCTTATTATTTAAGAGATGGAACGGCAGTAAGCATTGTACAGGCGTTACTTAAATATTGCACACATCATGGAGTGCCTTTAACCTTAGTTTCGGATAATGGCCCCGAATTTACGAATCAATTAATCGCAGAATTCATAAGATTACATAAAATCCGACATCATCGAATTGCTCCCCACACTCCGAATGAGAATGGCATTGTAGAGAGATTTCACTCCACAATTTTAGAGCATCTCCGTATTTTAAAATTAGAACAGAAAAATGAAGCCGTCTTAAACTTAATGCCATATGCGTTGCTGGCGTATAACAGTACCATACACAGTTTTACAAGATGCAAACCTATCGATCTAATTACCGGACACTTTGATCCACGCGATCCCTTCGATATAGATTTGTCCACCCATCTAATACAACAATATATCTCAGAGCATAAAAGCAAAATGAGTATGGCTTATAATTTAATACAAGAATCAAGTATGGACCACCGTAAAACTATAATTGATAATCGAAATAAATCCCGTGAACCTGTATCTGAGTATCCTCCTGAACAACAAATATTTGTAAAAAATCCTTCTGCTTCCCGGCAAAAGTTAGCACCGCGTTACACTCATGATATAGTTAAAACAAATCTCCCAGTTCACATATATACAAAAAAGAAAAGAAACCCTATCGCTAAATCTAGACTAAAAAGAATACCTAACAGTGCCAAATTGTTGCAGGACCCTCCTAATACTTCACATTCTCCTGAGATCAGCTCTAACCCAGGAGATAAAACTTGAAAATCTTGATGATGGTCCCGGTGTTTTACCCTTTAAGTTAGGCCCTTGCTACGTTATATCCCATTACCACGCATTCCTACAGTACATAAATCTTCATGAATTAGAAAATAGATTGAGTGCTGTTCAAAATGAACTAATTGAGTTTAGCCCTACTCTGGACAATAAAACATCTTTATTTAAGCCCCACATTAATTATTTGAACCATAAGCTTCACACTGTGCTAAAGCAACTTCAATCATTCGAGACAAGTCGTAGAAAAAGGGGTCTTATCGATGGTCTCGGGTCCGTCATTAAAAGTATAACCGGTAATCTCGATTATACAGATGCAATCCATTTCAATGATGCTGTGAAAACCCTTCAGGATAGTAATAATAAGTTAGTAACGGAATTTAACAATCATCTTAGCTTAACTAAAGATTGGATGTCCCAACATTCGGGAGTAATTGATAATATCGTTGACAACCAAAATAAATTAATTAAATTAATTAAACATATAAATCAAAATTTAGAAAAATATCATGACACGGTCAGTTACGCTCATTTGGCCCAGATGATCTTTATCGTTAGCGATAACGTAGATGTCATTTCTCAAGAGATAAATAGATTACAAAATGTTCTAGCATTCATAAGGACCTCGACGACACATCATGATGCCATTAGTTATGATTCTATTAGGACTATTATTGTGAGATTAAATCATATATACGGTAAAGATAGAATATTAGATTTAGATATACGCGAATATTACGATATTATTAAAGTAGGCTCGTACTACGTAAAAAATGAGATAGTATTAGTTTTTAAGTTTCCTGTTGTAATACCTCTAACTTATGATCTGTATAAGATATCCATTGTCCCTAATAAACATCATGAGATTCTGACTCCTCATTCCCAGTTCCTTGCCATCCATTTGAAAGATTTTAAGTACATAGAGGCAGAATGCCCGAAGGCCACAAAAGGCTACCTATGTGAAGAGATACGCAACGACTATAGCCGAAAATCTGAAGACTGTATTCAAGCCCTCATCACTCATCAGCAAAGGACGTCTAACTGCAGCTCCACTGTCGTCTCACTACAAGGACCAGCCTACGAGAAACTTGATGATCGCCATTACACTATCAGCTTCCCAGAACCAATTAAGACAAGATTATCTTGTGGACAAGATCTTTACAAAATAATCCAAGGCAGCTACCTCGTTATAATTCCACCCAACTGTTACCTAGAAATATCTGAATTTAGAATATCTAACAGTAAAGATCGATTAAAAGGTCAAGCATTGAAACTCATAGATGTACCAAAACTTGAAGATAATAACCCGATGTTACAACCGCAGTTTAAACTTAACTCTATCAATTTGGACCATTTACATGCCACTAATACGAAGATATCGTTACAACCATCAGTTAACCCATTAACCAGTCCGGATAGCAGTCTATATCATACGACTATACCAATGTACATACTACTATTAAGTGCATCTGTACTTATTAGCGGATTGGCATATCGAAAATATCGTTTAAAACAAATGAAGCCTAAGGAAAAGGAATCAAATAATAGCCCGATTAATCTACAAGCAGTCTACGCTATTCCAGCAGGAAGAAGGATGGATCCAGACAACCTCCCAGCTCAATTCACGACACCTGTCGTCAATAATCGCTGTTCTTAGGGGGGAGGTGTTACGCAGACATATCCTAAGAATATTGCTAGTATATGCATTGCCCTCAATTGTATTGGATGTTACACGCGCGGCCCGTACATCGCTGACTCTGCGCAACGCGTCGAAGACGACACCGACCGGCGTGGCGTGATATTCAAGGAAAGGGACTCATTCTTTGGTCGATCGCCGACATAGCTAGTAATATTAGAAATAAGTAATTCCATTATATTGTACTTTTACTTAAATTAAATCTCTTATTTTAAAATTGGTTTTTTTTGCATCCTCCGCTGCCACTACACATAATTACTGTAATGTTATTCATTTGTGTAGAATTATTTTATCACATAAAAATAAAGAAGATGTACTAAAAAAACTGTAATAAGGGACTTTAATAATAATTATGATGTTTCCTTTTGAATTAAAATAATAGAGCCAACAAGCGAAGCGTATCCATTTGAAAAATGAATTCATTTAAAAAAAAAACAAATCCGTTCCGTCAGTTCCGTCAGTTTTTTCGTCTGGTTTCATCGCAAATTTAGTATTTAAAATTCGAATTCGCTTTTATTATGAAAATTTCAACATCGTATTCAATATTAATTTCGAACTTCATCTAGCAAATTCATGCTGACTTATGTCGTAATTTTTAAGGGCTGGAAAGATTAAAACTAGATTATCGTCTCCGATATTAGAATCATTAGCGTTGCGCCGATGTCCTATTAAATTATTTGTAATATCGTTGTGGCGTGGCGGTAGTGCATTCGACTACTACGACTTGGGGCGCGGGTTCGATTCCCGCTCAGTGCAAATATTTGTATGCATAAATATGTCTATTTGCATTGGTCTCAGTGTATCTATGTATAATATGTATGTATTTACAAAAAAAAAAGTATATAAGTATGTTTATCCGCATAGCACAAGCTAGTTAAACTATGCTTACTTTGGGTCTAGAAAGCGCTGTGTAGAATGTAGAATGTAGATAGATTATTCATTATTTGTTTATTTTGTGATATTTATTTCTATAACTGTGTATTGAAATGTTTTTAATCCTTACGTCATCTCTATTGTAGTGGCCTTGAGCTCTCTTTTCAAGCACTTTATGTGTTACAATGATAGTGCAGTTAACAATAAATGTACTATGCATAACACCTATTGTTGAGAAGTGGATTGTATGCTGATAAAATACTATTAAATATCCCAAATTGGTTGCGTTCATTGGCACAGTAACGTGGCCATATGTGAGTCTATATTCAAATGATCACCGTAACCGTATTAAGTAGGGCGACCATAAAGACACTGATCTATACTATTTTAAAATTGTAAATTAGGTGTGTCTGTACATTGAAGATATTTAAAAAAACTTGGCGTATCTTAATTGAACGATTCTGAATACAAAAATTTTTTTTTTTTGAATTCTTGTCTGGTTTTTCGCGATGGACGCAAAAACTACTGAACGGATTTTGATGTGGTTTTTTATTGGAGATGTCTTGGTTAGACTTAAAATCGGCCGTATGTTTGATTGCAAATGGTTAAGTAGGACCAGAGACATGACTAAAAAACGATAACCTAATATCTTCCTTTAAATGTCCACTTAAAAATGCTGTTGTTACATCTAAGTGTGTAATGTCCATTCCTATCTCAACACTTAAGTGCAAACAATAAACGTAATGTAGAATGTCTCACCACTGGAGAAAAGGTTTCCATATAATCCACACCAGCTTTCTGTGTGAACCCTTTTGCGACAAGTCTAGCACGATAACGCACTGTATTGTCCACTTCCAATTTTTTAAATAACACTCACTTACGCTTCACTATGGTGGCACTCGCAGGTACGTTAACTAGCTCCCAAGCGTCATTATCCTTAAACGACTTCAGCTCATCACACATGGCTTGTCTCCAAAGCTCTGTTTCCGGCCCCCTCAGTGCTTGATTGAAGTCGACCTCGCCTGCATCTGGCATTGTACTGGAAACACACATGGTATTGTAACCATATATCTCTCAAGCTGCCGTCTTGAATCAAACTCGAAGACATACTTGGAACAAATGTGTCATCACCTTTGTTCCAAGTGACAGATTCTTGTTCTGTACTTGTCATATCCGCCCACGCCCCCCACTGAATCTTTTTCACAACCCAGAGTTACTGGGGTCTCAGCGGGCTCCCCCACTGAATCATTGCCCTCATCAGGCACATTATGACACCATATTGCGTGTTCATCTGTGTTTGAATTCTTATCTTCCATCACGATGACATCTCTACTTAATATGATATCATTTTTTCTTGGATCAAACCATCTATATCCTTTGGTTGTTACTGAAAATCCCATTAAAATATATGGTTTTGCCTTCTTGTCCCACTTTAGGCGTTTTTGATTAGGAACATTAGGCCCATTACAGGGTTTCCAAACAATCTTACATGACTCAAATCTGGCTTTGTATTATACCACACCTCATATGGAGTTTTGTTTTCTAAGCCTGCCACAACTGACCTGTTTTTAAGATATACAGCTGTGTTTGCCGCTTCACCCCAAAATTTATTTTCAAGTTTCGCATCAAACAACAAGCATCTTGCTTTTTCTACTATATGTTCTATTGCATCGTTCTGAAACTCTATCAACAATCTGAAAGCTGTATCAACTACTTGCGTTATATACGTGGTCATAGAATCACAATTTTCTTGTCTAATTGAAATCAAATGACGCAATAACGATATTCTTCTAGAAAATCCCGAATCATCAAACATGCTCTGCAGCTTGTTCCATAATTCTTCGGATGTTTTAGTATTTCTAATATGCACGTACAGTTTGGGACTAATCGTCAGTACCAGTTTTGCTTTTGCTTTCGAATCTTCGACAGGCTTCCTTTCTACACCGCCGGCTTGTGCTGGTTTAATGTAATGCACCATGCCTTCAAGTTCAAGCGAATTCTCCACCGCAAAGCACCAGTCTTGTTAATTTTCTCTGCCAAGTAGCTTCGGCACACTTTGAACTTAATTCGTTTACATTTTTAACAAATTCTACACTGATTGTAACTGAATTTAATTAAAAAAACGGGAGATGCCCATAACCTCATATGAAAACACGTTTTAAGTTCGAACAAGTGTGACATTTATTTACTTTTTAATTATAGTACAAATTTTGATAGTGTTGCCATTTCAATACATTAGCAATTTTTTTTTGTTTTGAAGATTTTTCTGTTAGCGGTTATTAAAAAACAGTAGACATAAACTTTTACCAGAATCATTTTAAGAAACAAATAATTCAAGCGCTTTGCCGTATGAGACGGTATGAAATCAGTCGACATTCACGAGAACGCCGTCCGTATTTGAGCTTCTACGTTTCATATCGAAAAGTGACTTATCAAGGCCCGAACTCTATCAATTTGGATGGATTCATATTTTTCGTTGAATTTTATTCATATCTATAACATTAACTTTTATTATAGAAACAGTATATGAGTTTGGTATAACTTGTGTTATACTCAGTCGAAAATATAACTGTATAAAATATAAATAATAAAAATAATGTATAAATCACTTTACTCATATTCTTGAGTAATCAAATATTTTAAAGCGGTGATAGCCCAGTGACGTACGTAACGGACTGCGATCCCCAGTCGCCCTGTGCACACACCTCTGACTTTTCATAGTTAGTGTGTATTAAAAATGTTAATTATCGCTTGCTTAGTAATGTGCCCGGTAGATGGCAAAAGGCTCGCCCCTTATTACATTGGGACCTAAACATGACTGGCGAATCGTGGGTGTATAATACACCTACCCTTTCGGGGATACAGGCGTGAAGTTATGTCAAGTGTTTTAATAGTAATAGTGGCATACTGGAGATTTACATTGCGTCCAAGCCAACATCAACGATGGTTTGGATATGGCCCCCTCGGGTTTGGGAACCACGGTGTCCCCGTCTTGCCCTGGTTTGGGGGAGGGGCGCTAGTCGCCCCACCGTCCCGGCCTGCTTCTGCTGGGGTGACAGGCGGCCTCACCTGCCACCCCCAGGCCTGCGCTCATGGAGGACGTAGGTCGTTACTTGTATTATTTGGTTGGGAATCAAATGGGATTTATATTAAATTAATCAATAAAATCGATAAGCAATACAATTTGTACAAGGACAGCCGATGAAGCGAATAATTCCTTATCGTACAAAACGAACAAGAAAAGAAAATTCGATACATAAAAACTCGAAGATTCCCAGTATCTCGATTCCTGAAAGTCTTTTTCAAAATGACAGTAATTTCAATAAATTTTAATAACCGAGAACCCTTACTAATAGAAAAGGTAATATCGCTGATAACTTTGAAGGGAGTCAAAGGGACACAGCTGCGAGTTCCGCGCGTTGCAATTACCTTGCTTTGAATAAAGTGTTTTTCTTCAAAGCTTTGTGGAACCCTGATAAACGTGCTGCTGGTGTGAAATGGTTTTCAGAAACTTATTGAATAGAAAAGAGCTTCTCTTTTATTTAATGTAATTGGAAAATTAAAAGCCAGTTCAATTTACTTTTTGCATACCTAATACGTATGTAAATGATTAAAGCTAGATTTTATCAGTGAATGTGTCATTGTCGTTTTACACAATAAAATAACAGAATTTAGTTGAACTTAATCACGATTCCGGTCATTTTATCAGACAAACACTTAGGTCATTCAATGGTAAGTGGGTATCGTGGCCTATCAACACTTGCAACTTCAGAGGTGTCGTCACTTTTTTTTGAACACCCTCTCATACGCCCCCGCCGGCCACCGGGGGAGGTTATGTCAGGCTTGAACAGACACCGCACGCCGTACGCCGTCTCGGGTCTTCGGACGCTGGGGTATAAGGTGGCCCATAAAGCATTTCCCTCGTACCCCGACTGACCCTGGGCCATCCCCGGTTTCGAGATGGCCCCCATGGGTTTGGGAAGCACGGTGTCCCCATCTTGCCCCGGAAGAGGGGGGAGGGGGTGCTAGTCACCCCGCCATCCCGGCCTGCTTCTGTTAGCAATATCCTTCAGCTAAGCTCAATAATTTGTGTGCAGAATAGGTTTACATCAGCAGTGCCGGGATTCGATGCCGTGACTTCTCAAACGCAAGTTCGACGCCTAAACCACTATGCTACTGCTGTTTTATTATTAAGTTTTATAATTCCTACAAATTTAAGTAACTTGACCAGGAGAAGATTTTTTTTTTAATATTTAGGACACATCAATTTGACTTCACCTCGCCTGATGGTAAGCTGAAGGTAAAGTCTCAGGAAAGAGGGTCACCATTACATACACGTACCATGTTAACAATGGTGGCACTCAGCTTGACGGCCTCATCAGAAGAGGATTGTCGTCGCAGCACCGCGTGACACCCACCGGTGCCACTAGTGCTGCGACCACAATCCCCTTGCCCTGCTATGCACTTGGTGACCCCTGAACGCAATCAAAACGAAATTGGATTACTATGGAGGGTTTTTCGCAATCGTGCACGGTGGTACCTACCCGGCCAAAATTTGTGTCATCAAATTTCTACCACCAGTAAAAACGTAATTCAATAGTTCATAATCATTTTTATTTATTGCAATTACAAATCCACATCAATATCACTACATAGGATAAAACAAAGTCGCATTTGTCTGTCCCTATGTATGCTTAGATGCTCAAAACTACGCAACGGATTTTGTTGCGGTTGTTTTTAATAGATATAATGATTCAAGGTTTATATGTATAAAACATGCAGCCGCTGGCATCCGCTAGTCATAACTAATCTAAAAATGATTATCACTAGACTTTCACTCGATATTCATAACCAAATTTATAACTGCTACTTCGTCTACGAGTAAAAGTTAATTTTTTAAAGAGACATTACTAAGATTTATTAGAACCACCGTTTAGCAAGTAATTAAGAGTTATACCGTTATATTGAGAATGATAGATGTTCGAACTTCTACCCAGATGTAGTGGAAAGAATTCTTGAGAGTATTTTGAAGTGTAATAGATTACGGTACAATGATTTAGCGTCGCAGAATGCAGTTTAAAGAAGCGTAAAATTGAAACATTTGGTTTCCGTATTCAGTTCTGTCGTAAGTTTTTATGAAGCGTCTTGCGGTTTTAGTCGATGCACGACATAACCGCCCCCGCTGGCCGGCGGGGGGATATCCGAAGGGATTTAGTAGGTGGTAGAGTCAAGCAACAGTCATTTTGGCCGTTGCATGAATGGGCCGACTCGACCGGGGAAGCACCACCCTCTCACAGAATATCGACGCCAAGTAACAGTATTTGAACTGTTGCGTTCCGTTTTGTGAGTGAGAGTACCGGAGCCCAAACTCCTTTCCCATCCCCTCCCAAACTCCTTTCCCATCCCCTTTCCTTAACAGGGTCGGCAGCGCGAGTGTGACGCCACTGGTGTTGCACACGTCCATAGGCCGCGGTAACCGCTTCCCATCAGGTGGGCCGTGTGCTTGTCTGCCACCATAGTGGTATAAAAAAAAAACCACACTTAAAAAAAAGCGTCTTGCGACCTTGAATACTTTGACGATGCTAATGAAATCTGGATTTTTGGGGTTACCACAAATTCCGCACAACTTTTCGAGGATTGATATCAATGTTGCCAATGTTAAGTAATATTTTTACACGTCGCTCTAATTTAATTTTAAAAGATTTTTGTATATTTTGTAAACTTTGTTAACAGATGCGTAGAAATTTTTTTGGGCCGATGTACCTACACTTCTAACAATGGATGACCTAAAAAGACATCCAATTTATATGGTATCTGTAAGACTTCTAATAGTTGCATCTCTGTAAGAATTCTATGTTTAATATAAGACTGGCTGTATGAAACAATATTTTAGCACGGCGAAAGACAATAAATAGACGATCAACAGTGCGCAAGTTTTTACAGCTGTTTTACAAATGACATTACAGAAAGACACGCTATGCTTATATAGATAGATGTCAAATTGAAGGGGAAAAAGCGGCGACTGCCCAGTGGCGTACGTAATGGTCTGCTGAGACGAGGTCTCTCTCTCTCTCTCTCTCTCTCTCTCTCTCACTTTTCGTACTTATGTGTGTTGAATATTGTTACTAGTTATTGTTTATGGTAATCTATAGTTTTTACTCTGGTAGTCTGTCTATGGGTGAATGAAATATGGTCAAGAAAAGATGGCGGTTTTTTTTACTTGCTCCTAATAAGAAAAATATAATAAGTAGTTTCCGAATCGTCCTTCGCGTAGTGGAGACCCAACAATGTGTACAATAATAAATGTTAATTATCGCTCGCTTAATGCTTAAAGCAATAGGCTCGCCCCCTATTACATTGGGATCTTAACATAACTGGCGAATCGTGGGTGTGTAATACACCTCTGCCTACCCCTCCGGCGATACAGGCGTGAAGTTATGTTATGTTTATGTTATATTATGTAGATACTACATACTATCAAATATTTTTAAAGTCTTCTTCAGCATTTCAATATAATGAAATAGAATATTATATAGTAATATTGTATTATTTTCTTACTTTTATTACAAGAAATTGTTAAATTTTCTTCACAACTACATGTGTTAACACAACAGTCGCTCTGTGAAATTACGATATTTTTGCACGAAGCCAAAAAGTACATAAGCCAAGTACATCCAAAAAGTACCAAAAACACTTAAACTTGTACGAAGCCAAATATAAAATCCAATTAAACAGGCACAATATTTACTTAAGCCGACATACACATAACTATAAACGCATAAGGGTGTGCGCTAACTTCTTCAGTTCTTCAGTTTATTTGTTATCAGTATTTGGAACTTTGTTTTTGTCTGTTTTGGGTCCAAATTCTTATGCGGGTGAAAAAGGGTATTGATAGTAAGTAATAAATAGCCTAGGGGCGCAATGCATTCTGCTGTTGCAATGTTGAGCTGAGAGCGCACTACATGATTACCTAACCTACAATTCACGCACAATTTTTTTTCAATTGAATAACATTGAATTGTTTTATCGGTGATTATTCCTCCGTTGCTAAACCGATTTTCTATTTTCTTTTTCTGTCTTAAGCCAATAGTTAAGTTGCACATTTTGGCGCCAAAATCGTGGTCTCATGATCATTGATTGATTGATGAACATTGATAATTTTGGAGAAATCAGATTTTGAAAATTTTTAAGGGTGATTATTCCTCCATGGTATGTTCGATTTTCATTTTATTTTTTTCTAAACCTTCCGGGTATCAAGTTGTATTTACACGCCAAGTTTGGTCAAAATTGGTCGATTAGTTTAGGAGGAGTAGCGTCGCAACCGAAATACACCATGAGTGGAGTATAGACAGCTTTTGGCTCGACTTCGTCTCACTCTCAGCTCAATAACCAAACTAGCATATATTTAAAACTAGCTATTACCCACGGCTACACCTGCATAAAATTCTAATCTTGTTATCTTAACCCATGGGAACCCATTCAATTGATAAAACGTAGCCACGTGTTATTCCAGTCTATAATATAATATCTCTGTACTAAATATCAGCCAGATCCGTTCAGCCATTTGAGTGTAATTAAGCTACAAACATCCAAACATCTAAACAAACATTCTCAACTTTCATATATACTAATATACTATTGTAAATTAGTTTTGACAGAAAATTGGAGATATTTAAAAAAATACTTGGGTTATGTTAAATGAAAAATTCTAAACACAAAAATATAATATTTGGAATCCTTGTCTGTTCATCTGTTTGTTGAAGTGAAAAACCACTGAACAGATTTTGATCCGGTTTTTTTTTACTATTAGAAAGGTCTTGGTCAGACTTAAATACTGCCCTATGTTGTAATTGGTCAAGTAGAACCGGAGATATGACCAAAAAAGATAGCTCACTTCCTCGAAGGGGGAGCCGCGGGCATCAGATAGTTTATAATGTTAGTAGGATATTTCTGTTATATAAAATGAAATAAATCAAAACTAGCGCAACTATTGTTCGCGCTCGTACCGAATCCTCTGACACAGCGGTCCAATGGGACCATACCCTAACATTTTCATGCCGTTGTCGTTAGGCATTCAATTAAGTAAAATGCATCAGTGTTTGCCGTACACTCTCGCTCCGATATTTGCACACATTTGAATGCTGATGACTGAGCAATTGGAGTAGAACACTGTTGTTGCGAACACAAAAGGAAGAAAATAATGTTAACTTAATAACGTTGTTATATTGGCAGAGCAGGTATTTTTGTGTTTGGGGTGCTTGGTTGGGGACCTCCACGCGGTGCAGGTGCGGTGCGGGCGGGAGAGACGCTGCCGCCTACGGCCAACTCCGACCGAGGCGAGGACGACCCTGTTGAGGGCTGTTCGGAAGCTTTCCACGTGTCCCTCTGATTAGCAGATGGCACAGTGGAGAGCAAGTAAGGGGGCCATCTCGAAACCGGAGATGGCCCAGGGTCAGTCGGGGTGCGAGGGATATGCTCTATGGGCAACCTTACACCCCGACGTCTTAAGACCCGAGACGGCGTGCGGTTTTAGTCGGTTCAAGCCCGACATAACCGCCCCCGCTGGAGACCCCCCGCTCTCCAGCGGGGGCGGTATCCGAAGGGATTTCCGCACGAGAAAAAAAAAAGGTATTTTTGTGTTTAAACGCATAGGCATAGGCCAGCCTTCTATGGCATTGTTTGTTCTATTTTTTTGTCCGTGGCAACTGAAAACCTCGCATGTAATTTTAAGAATACTGCTGAAGCAGGTTTACCTCTTTAGTGAAGTGCAACTAGGTAACTAATAACATACTGAAAGCATAATATGATAATCTAATCATCCACTCGATTGTTATTTGTATTTATGATCATAACAGTACATTTTCTGGTATTAAGAGAATCTGGTATAATAGGAATCTGGTATTTTGATCATCTGGTATTTTGGGAATCTGGTATAGTGGGAACAAAGGGAGAAAATTACCACTTTTGCTCTTTCTCTTTTAGACGACTCATGTATTTCGTTAGACCGTCTTCTCCTCCCAAACGGCTGAACCGATTCCAATAAAATTTCACATAAGCAAAGATGTTACTGATGGGAAGGACATAGGCTATCTTATTAAAAATTCATGTGTACTATGGAGAAATAATCACCGAACAAAATTTTAAAAATCTGATTTCTCATTCGCCGTACCATATTAAATTAAGTAATGTATTTATATATACAAGACAAAAAAGAAAAACGAAAATCGGACTAGCCATTGAGGAATTATCACAGTTAGAAAAAGTTCTGGTATAATTCCTTCGCTCAGTTTTTGAGCAACAGCACAGCAACAGCAGAATGAATTGCAGACCTAGTGTTGTAAATCGTTTTGAGTGTTTAGCGAGGCGACCACGACGCGAATAAGCAATTCAGTTTTAAGCAGCGGTTTAGTGGAAGAGAGATGGAACCCTTGTAACATAATATAACATAATTTCACGCCTCCACCCCCGAAGGGGTAGGCAGAGGTGTATTACACACCCACGATTCGGCAGTTCTGTTCAGGTCCCAAGGTGCGCCTATTGCCATCTACCGGGCCATTACTAAGCGAGCGGTAATCATCATTTTAAATACACACTTATCTACGAAAATACAGAGGTGTGAGCCCGGGGCGACTGGGGATCGAACTCGAGACCTCGTCTCGGCAATCCGTTACGAACACCACATTTATCTACCTCTGAACCGTCATTGCCCAAAACTGAATCACTTCTTCGATGCTCATCGTGCTAGGCCCGCAGGCGTTACGTACTATGGTTCGAAAAGCTCAATGACACAATTTTGAATTGGGTGTTTCGGTCATGGTATAGTATACCAATCATGGTATCAATAGCTTTTCGTACTGCGGCGATTCATATTTTATGGAGTTCCATACTTCAAAAGGAAAAAGGAACCATATTTTTTATTTTTTTATTTATATATAATAATAATAAATAATAAATATTGTAGGACTAATTACACAACGCCATCTAGACCCAAACTAAGCAGAGCTTGTCATATCAAAGTCAAAGTCAAAGTCTTTATTTTTCAAAATAGTGCAACGTAATTACAACTTTTTGACGTCAAAATCTGCTTAAAACTAAGTTTACCACCGCTTCCTCCATAGGTTCTAGAATGTGGATAAACATACTTGAAAACTTTATTTATTGTAAATAAATACATTTTATACATAGAAACACCCGGACCAATGCAAGCATACATATTTACACTGAGCGGGAATCGAACCCGCGACCTCTGGCTTAGCAGTCGAACGCACTACCGCTACGCCACTGAGGTCGTCATATAGGTCGTGATATTGTCAGAAGTTCGGATTCTATCGCGATTTATTTGATGTTATTTTATAATTTACATTAAACCCGACATTTAGGTTGCTTTTCAGCAGCCATGGTCACGGGGTGACTGAAAAGCAACCGAAACGTCGGGTTCAATGTAAGTTATCAAATAACATAAAATAAATAGCAATAGAATCTGTTAAAAAATCGTTTTATTTCATAAAATAAATATTCTACGACATTCTACACATCGCTTTCTGGGCCCAAAGTAAGCATAGTTTAACTAGCTAATGTTATGGGTTCTAGAATGCGGATAAACTTACTCACATACTTTTTTTCTATAAATACATACATATTATACATAGAAACACACAGACCAATTCATGAATACACATATTTGCACTGAGCAGGAATCGAACCCGCGCCCCTGTCGTAGCAGTCAAATGCAGGACCGCTACGCCACAGAGGCCCTCATCATTGGACCACCACGTTACACATTTGTCTATCAAGACATTTTTCTCTGGAACGTGTATTGTAGAAGTATCAAGTTGAACTTAATATCAAATTTATAGAAGATTTATACCAGTGAAAATCTGTTGAACTTAATTTCTACCATTTATTAATGATTTTTTTCAGGTAAGACGAGACCACTCAGTTTTGGTAAATGAATTTTCACTGTCGAAATACCAACCTAGAACTGTTACAGTTGTATTAAACTTTTTAACGGATTCTATCGCGATTTATTTATTATTTAATTATTTAAATGGAGCCCGTAACCATGGCTTCTGAAAAGCAACCGAAACGTCGAGTTCAATGTAAATAATAAAATAGCATCGAACAAATTGCGGTAGAATTCGTTAAAAATAGTTTTATTTCAATGTGTGACATTCGCGTAAACTTCAGAAAATATAATGGTATAATTGTATTAACAAGTTACCAAGTCACGCCTTTGCCATACAAACTCAATAAAGTCAAATTGCTGCGTATTATTAAACGGTAACTGTTGTTGCGTTTCCTACATTGAATTGCATACAAGTGTCGAACTCGGCACAGTGCTGAGGAAATGTTAGGGAGGTTGTATGTTTGCGACCTAATTCTATATTGTGGTTATTTGAATGTTTATTATCATAGGGAGGGGTTAATATTAGTAATTACAAAAAAAAAGGAATATGTTTTCACGATTTATTCTGTACAAAGTTTTGCCTGGCACAGAATATTTTCATCTATATTTAATTCCATAAGATTTTCACCTACCAAAAGTTCGCTAGACCCATATTAGCATTGAGCGGGAATCAAACCCATCCCTCTGCCCGGCTATGCATTTGCTGACCCCTGAACGCAATCAAACCGAAATTGGATTACTATGGAGGGTTTTTCGCAATCGTACATGGTGGTACCCACCCGGCCGAATTTTGTGACAAATTTGTGACATCAAATTTCTACCACCAGTAAAAAGCCTAATTTCGCTGGGCCCTTCGCTTCTTCTTATTCTAACCCAGTGTAAAATCCTCTTTACGCCGAATGTCATTATTTTGAATCGATCCACTCAGTAGAACATGCAAACGTCTGAATCAGGCGACGTAGGTTATGCAGACTGGAGCTATTATAATAAGTGCCTATGTTACAATTACTTGAATAGAAATAGGTAGTTAGGTAAGACAGTATTTAATTAGTTACCTGGCTATAAATTTTGAATTGCTAACCTATAATTGTGATGTAATAACCCAGTCCAATTAGTTTTTTAAATATGTAATAAAAAAAAATCCATACATATATTTACGCTTGTGTATCTAGATGAGGTAGAAAGAGATGACGACCTCTGTGGCGTAGCGGTAGAGCATTCGACTGCTGAGTCAGAGGTCGCGGGTTCGATTCCCGCTAATTGCAAAAATGTATATTTGTAATGGTTTGGGTGTTTCTGTGTTTAAAATGTATTTATATACAAAAAAAGGTATCTAAGTATGTTTATCTGCATTCTAGAACCCATATGACAAGCTCTGCTTAGTTTGGGTCTAAATGGCGCTGTGTAATATGTTCTAGAATATTTATTTATTTATTAATTTAGAGGTCTAAGACCTACAATTTAAGAATTTAAGACGTGTAACCGCCAAACATTTCGGTTTTACGGGTTAAAAGGGGTGATCCTATTGTAACCGGGTACTGTCTCAGGGAATGTTTGCATACTGTTGAAAACCAGCTCTAATCCCATGTGTGAAACCCATGGGAAGCTATGGAGTAGTTCTATATTCTACTTTACCGGGAATCACACAGCCTAGCTGGGAATATCTAAAAAGGTATATAATAATGTTAACGGGAATTAACGCGATCCAAACTTAAGGTATATACATACCTTTGGATTGTCTGACATTTCGACCAGGTTACACTGGCCGTCGTCGTAGGTTGACCGCTTGTAAGCCGCCTCAGTCAGCCTGTGACCACGGCCAGTGTAACCTGGTTGAAACGTCAGGCAATCCAAAAGTATGTATATACCTATACATAATCGTGTTAATTCCCGTTAACATTATTGTACTATATAATATATCATGGAACGCGAAAGTTTAAAAATTAGTTTCTAAAAAGGTGCTGTTAAAGAAAGTATGGAAATGATACTGTTATGTTTAGATAGCATTGTAGATGGATAACATTTTAATTAGATTAAGTAAATATGTTTGTAAATAGAAAAAAAAGAATCTGCCCGCTGAGTTTCGCCCCGGAGTCTTCTCAGTTTAGGGCCGCGTTTCGTTCCGGTGGCCCATTTGCTAAACATTAGTCTTTTTTTATTGACGTTTTGCAAGTTCCGTTTTAATGGTCTATACAGAATAAATGTATTTTGACTTTGATTGTGATATTCATATTTACAACTACTGTGCGTAATGTGTCGGGTTCGATCCCAGAGGTGGGCAAATTTTTGATCAATTTTTCTGTAAAGAAATTCTCTGGATAGGATTCCTAGTACGTGTAACCAAAAATACATTGTTAATTGATTGTATCAATCCTCTGCTTACTCCTTAAGTGATACACAAGCGTAAATATAAAAAAATATAGGTGGTCTCATTAAAGTAGTTTAAATACCACCATATTTTTCATCGTCTTTAACTCTCAACTCTCGTTAATGTGGACATGAGATACTGCAGATCATATCGGTTGACAACGCGGCAGATCACTCAGAGATAACCGCTCCGAATTAATTTGTGTTGCACATGTGACATTTGAAGTATTTTTACTGCAATACCGACAGTTGTGACTTCTGGGTATCAGTAAACAAATCAAGCTGTTATTAGTATAAAAGATAATGAAATTAAATGTACAATCTGTGGGAAAAGTACTCGTAGCTGAATATATTTCCATTTACTGATTACTTTAGTTCTGAAACCCTTGCTTTTAATACAACAAAACATGAAAATAATATGTTGTCGTCTCAATTACAAAAAAAAAATATAGCCATTGATTTCAATGTTTAGATTATTTGTACATTTCTTTTTTTTACATATTTAAATGTAAATTTATCCTGTAAACCTACATTAGGTTTGGGTAGGATAAATAGTTCTCATTTTAAAATATTACAATATACTTACACACTACATAGTCTACTATTTGTGAATATCAAAAGTTACAGGACAAAATAGGTATGTTGGTACTTATTAAAACATTTTTTATATAAAATGGTGCGACAATTTAACGGCGTTACACATGACGGTGAGCATGAAGGAAGTAAAAAAAAAGGGCCTCCATTGCAGATACTTTCTAAAAACGGTAGTCCTTGGTTTGACGGCCTTTTGTCGCCGAATGTACTAAGTCGAGTCTTGAATTTAGATGGCTGATTTAAAGTAGCCGTCATGTGTTTTATATTCGAGCGACTTTAAAAAAGTAGAATTATTCATCGAAGTGTTATTTTATGCCAGCTTGAATTCCAGTTCCGTAGTATCAACTGGTACTTTTTTACTTTAAAGATGTATATGATCTTTTTGATATGTTCGGGGCCCAAATCAACCTCACATGCTAGCTAATACATCTGTCGATCAACAGAGGAGGCCTCTGGTTGGCAGGTCAGATGGCCATCGCTCCTGCAATAGCCAAACATGAAATGAAAAGCGGATTCCTCTCCTCCTCGGGCTCCGAGATAAAAACCCCATATGCAACCAAGTTTATTGCGAGGAGTATGGGTGTGAAATAATATACATATACATAACTTCACGCCTGTTTCCCCGAAGGGGTAGGCAGAGGTGTATTACACACCCACCATTCGCCAGTTATGTTTAGGTCCCAATGTAATAAGGGGCGAGCCTATTGCCATCTACCGGGCACATTACTAAGCGAGCGGTTATACAACATTTTTAATACACACATAACTACGAAAAGTCATGAGGTGTGTGCCCGGGGCGACTGGGGAACGAACTTGAGACTTTCGTCTCGGCAGTCCGTTACGTACACCACTGGGCTATCGCCGCTCAAAATAATATATATTTGAAATATCCATATGTCAAGTAGTTGTCAAAATGTGTGAAAATGAAATCGATATAAATATCAACCCTTATATTTGTATAACAAGCTATATGCTGGAAACACTTCATAAAAGCTTTTGTCACAGTAATAAACGTTGTCGCACCTTAAGAGTTAACACAAATCTCGAGCCCTTATTAAGTTAGCTCTAAATTTTTACGAGCAACATAACTCAGTGCTCGAGTGCCCCTAAAAATAAAACGGGGCCAAACAGGGAGAAATTGTCGCGAATTCTGGACGTGTTCCAAGTTGACACTGGAGCGGACATGACAGCTGTCAGTGCGCAGAATTTCAAAACTGTTCTAGACGTCTTTTTGTCAACATGTTTCTGGTTAAATTTCAGTAGTGTTCAAATATATAATATAATGAGTTTTGTGGTTTACAATAATAAACGAAGTATTTGTTAAGTTTAAATGTAGGTAACCTATGAAATTGCCGAAATTTTCTTACAAATTCATGAGTTAGTTATTCCTGTAATTTAATAGCTATTGCCATTATTAATATTTTGTTTGAAATTTGATTTCAAGATTTTACAACTCTGTATTAAATTTTGTTTTTTATTGGCCGCTTGATAAATTCATTCGATCTTAAAAAACAGTACATCCTAAATGCTTTCCATTTTGATGATAAATTTCGTATTACTTAACAGCTGTCACTTTTCTAAAATGTAATTAAAGTTGCTGTTTGTTAGCATAATGTTGATTCATTCATACACAACAAAAAAAAATATAAAATTTGGATTTGTCATTCCTGAAAAATGCAAAAATGTTAGTACTGAAAATTGGGATTCCTTCAATTTCTTCAAGAAAAACGGCAATTTCATAACCTAATATAACCTAATATACTGGATACAAGGATATAATAATGTATAAGGATACTGGCAAACAGTAGTGGTAGAGTCAAGCAACAGTCATTTTGGCCGTTGCATGAATGGGCCGACTCGACCGGGGAAGCACCACCCTCTCACAGAATATCGACGCCAAGTAACAGTATTTGAACTGTTGCGTTCCGTTTGGTGAGTGAGAGCCCAAACTCCTTTCCCATCCCCTCCCAAACTCTTCTCCCATCCCCTCCCAAACTCTTCTCCCATCCCCTCCCAAACTCCTTTCCCATCCCCTTTCCATTACAGGGTCGGCAGCGCGAGTGTGACGCCACTGGGGTTGCACACGTCCATAGGCCGCGGTAACCGCTTCCCATCAGGTGGGCCGTGTGCTTGTCTGCCACCTTAGTGGTATAAAAAAAAAATCTTGAACAAAAGTCGGCATGATGGGGAAAATTTCGTTCATCCGTTCGGGAGCTACGATGCCACATACAGACATACACATAGACACGACAATTTTATAACACCCCATCATTTTTGTGTTGAGGGTTAAAAAACGCTTGGATCGCGCCCGGAAGTGATTTAGATCTCTCCCGGCCGCGACATGCTCGCCGCGCGTCGCAGGCGACTTAGGCGCCGGAGGTCGGCAGCGCAGGCCTGAGGGTGGCAGATGAGGCCGCCTTTCACCCTTGCAGAAGCAGGCTGGGACGGAGGGGCGACTGCTCACCCCCCCCCCACAAACCGGAGCAAGACGGGAACGCTCTGGTTCCCAAACCCGAGGGGGCCATCTTGAAATCGGAGATGTTCCAGGGTCAGTCGGGGTGCGAGGGAAATGTTTTATGGGCAACCTTACAAGCTACAGTAATTGTCAAGATAATTAATAAGCACCACTACATCTCCTTCCATGGGTATCATAAAGGGTAATTAAGGGAAAGGGCTATAGCTGCAGACGTATACTCTATGCATACACAGTAAACATAGCTCATGAACCAGTGCATGGTTGAAGGCAATTATTCTCACTCCTTAAAGGGTTAGTTGACTGTCAAGTCAAATTAGTTTATTTTTATTAAACGTCAAAATACAACTGTATTATATACAGATTCACAATAAACTACATATAATTGATCTGAATTACACACAATTATAATCCCAAGTTACAACTTGGCCTCTCAAACCGGACAACTCACAAACTGGAAATCTGCTAACATAATCAAACTTAAATTAATTCACACACTCGAACAGACACCCCCCCCCCCTTCACAGACACATACACCCCCTCCTCTGTCTCGCACACACACACTCCACGATACTAAAAGCACAGATAGTTGGATTGGATAAAAGACTTTCCAATTTCGGTTTGATTGCGTTCAGGGGTCAGCAAGTGCATAGCCGGGCAGGGGGATTGTGGTCGCAGCACTGGTGGGACCGGTGGGTGTCACGCGGTGCTGCGACGACAATCCTCTTCTGATGAGGCCGTCAAGCTGAGTGCCACCATTGTTAACATGGTACGTGTATGTAATGGTGACCCTCTTTCCTGAGACTTTACCTTCAGCTTACCATCAGGCGAGGTGAAGTCAAATTAACGTGTCATAAAGATATATAAAAAAAAAGACTGTAAACAAGTAATTTAAAAAAATTGCACAGATGGAACAAAGCATACTTTTGTGGCGTATACTGTCTCTTATGATACAGGATATCATCCTAGTATAAGAGACAGGGTTTAATACTTGTAAAATTCATTTGAATCTAGCCTTAATTTGTGTACCTTGTATCCTTTGTTGTTTCAATAAAGATAATTTATTATTATAACTAAACTTTCATAATATTGTCGGAAGTTTACGCGAATGTCACACATTGAAAAAAAATTATTTTTATTATTCGATTCTATCGCGATTTATGTTTGCTTTTCAGCAGCCATAGTCACGGGGAGTCTCCCCGTGACCATGACTACTGAAAAGCAACCGAAACGTCGGAATCAATGTAAAATATAAAATAACATTATATAAATCGCGATAGAATCCGTTAAAAATAGTTTTATTTCAATAAACTTTCATATTTATTTATTAATCTCGCTTTCTCCGAAGTGTCACCTAGTCTTGATAGAGATAAAGATTTAATTAAGTACGCACAGATAAGCAGCGTTATTGATGGAAAACAATTTGCGTCTGTCGCAGGCTTAATTACAAATAGTACAGTTGTGATTTTAATTTGTTACCTGGAATTACCTGCGACATTCGTGCTACGTACAGTGATCGTAATTTAATTCCAAGTTCGAACGCTGTGTCCTGAAATATAGACTTGATTGAAACCTAGATTGAAATATAGTATCTGTATCTTTCTCATCAAGTTAGACGTCTGTAAATCTGTCTGTCTGCCTGTCGAAGGGGTAGGATTTTTTTTTTTACGTGCGGAAATCCCTCCCCGCCGGCCAGCGGGGGTGGTTATGTCGTGTATCGACTAAAACCGCACGGTGTCGCACGGGGTAAGCCCTGGAAAGGATAACCCCAGGGTTACCGGCGGACCTTGGCCGTTAGGTGTAGGTTATGTTAATGCACACAATGCAACAATTATGAACGACTGAAGCTATGTTTACATTTAGTGTCAACTTGTCTACAACTAAATATTTTTGTCCGTTGGTAAATTATTAGAATGATTGACGGCCTCTGTGGCGTAGAGGTAATTCATTCGACTACTACTACATAGGGCGCGGGTTTGATTCGCGCTCAGTGTAAATATTTGTATGCATGAATATTGCATATTTGCATTGGTCTGGGTGTTTCTATGTATATTATGTATGTATTTATTAAAAAAAAGTATAGAAGAAGTTGGGTATAGAAAGCGCTATGTAGAATGTCGCCGTATATTTAATTTTATTATTTATTATTATTCCTAAATTAAAATTTTAAAAGTCAAAATTCTCAAACACAACTAGGTGTAAGCAAAAAAAATTGAAAATCAAAATAGTGCCCAAAGTTGGCTCTGAAACAGTGCCCAACTTTAAGAAAATACATTCTTCATAAAAATGTCATTTTTAGAAATTATTTATGAATTAAAATTGCTTTGTAAATTTGTACTTACGTGAAATGACCTACAGTTACAACAGAAGCGTTAGTAATTATTATAGGTCAATTCCACATCATGATTTTATAAGCAGTAGATTAAAAGTTTAGGGAAATTAATGTAAATTTTATTCCATAGTTTCATCATTATTAGTCAAATTTAATAGTTATGTAAATAACATCACTATGTAAATGTCAAATAATTAAAAATGACAAATATTTATGACTAAAATTTACATAAACTTAACAGTTATGTAAATAACAACATCACGTTAATTTCAAATAAATTTATAATGTCAAATAATAATTAATAATGACAAATGCTTATGAATTTAATTTACATAAATATGCTTAAACTTAATTTACTACCCTACTATTCAATTGAAGTACAGAAACTGTTGTACGCTTGTTAGATTTTATAACTTTCAAGCTAAAAATAAGATCAGAAATGTACCTAAAGTTATCTGTACATTGAAGTACCTAAACTTTATGAGCATTCTAGGAGGTAATTATTGACACTACACGTGTGGGTAACTGAATATATAACAATGAAAAAGTTTGTAGAATATACTGCTTCCGAGCTGTTTGGCCGTGGTCCATCGGAAACTTGTATTTCAGACGTTTCGTCGATCACTGCGGTCGACATCTTCAGTGGTACAGATAGGGACGCCGTCGAGTGCGGAGAACCTTTCTCGGCGGCGACTTCGCTGCGACTGATGTAGAATGGAAAAGTTATTCCTATGGTAGGTAATAAGGAATGTATTCAAATAAAGACACAGAAATGACGATGCAGATATCATGTATCAAATACCTTGATAAGACAAAAATTAATAAATACACTAATAACCAGTGTTTGTTTATTTATTTATTTTTTAATTAAAATTCATTCACACGCAATAAAAACATACAAAAATTGGATGGTGGAAAGAATAGTACAATGGTACTGCTTATTTCTTATCTAAATCTTTACTAAAATATCACCTGAACATATGAATACATATTTCACTTATATAATGAACACGAAAAAAAACTAAATTAATAAATAAAAATATTTACAAGATTAAAAAAAAGGAAGGGAAAGGAAAAAGGGGTCAGGTGTCGAAGAATTCCTCCCCATCGATGTCGACTGGTAACGTACCCAAAAGGCTGGCGGCATTACCCCGTTGGATGGCAATGCCAATCCTTTGGGCAAAATACTGGCCAGCCCTTTGGTCACGCGAAGCATCGACCAGTCGCTTTGCAATTTCTGTGTAAAGCGACCGTGCGCTCGGACCCCACGAACCCAATGTGTCGACCCCAAACGGCTCAAATATATAACTGTTGGTTATATTATCATATTTGCGCCGTTTGAGGGTCTCCGCAGATGCCGCAGCAGCACAGGCGCAGCCCGTCGCACTTTGAATTTGTCACAGTAGCAAACATGTTATACATATACAATTTCATAAAAGCATTAGAAACTTCCAAAAAACTTTGCCCATAAAATAATCAGTATAGTACACATTTACTTCATCTAAACACTTAGGTAAGCAAAAGATAAACAAACTAAAATCCCTTATTGCTTATCTTCTCACCATCTACGCTCACTTTGACAAATTTAAAGCCATGAAGAAAATTTACGTTATAGACAATGGCAGTATTGTCGACAATTTAGGTTAGGTAAGTTCACTCAACTCACGCCCATGCACCCGCAGGATACACAATCCCTTCGCTGACTACCCTGACATCTATTTTATCCCGGACTTCCTGTAACAAATTGTTTAATTTAGTATTCATTGCGCGTTCTGTTACAGCTGCCGCTATCACGAGCTTTTCTGTCCAACATTGGATGTGATATTAGTATTTATACCAAATTACTGGTGCATCGGTAACGCTATACTACGGAATCTCATGCGGTTAACACAGTAAACACAATATGAAGTGACTATTGACTATTCCTCTTCTCAGGCCTTGTTCGTCTTTTTAATTTTGCATTTTCTATATACAGGATAGGTTTCGGATTTCAAAAGCTTCTTTGAATAGAACGGTTTCAACCTTTTATTATGAAATAATGAGAGCCCACGGGATCGTATTACCACTCTTTATAATTTTGATTGACGTCTCATCGATCTTCGGATGCTTTTAGATTTCCGTGGTATTCAAGATTTTTGGGCACGTTACAGGTTGAAATAAAACTATTTTTAACGGATTCTATCGCGATTTATTTGATGTTATTTTATAATTTACATTAATCCCGACGTTTCGGTTGCTTATCAGCAGCCATGGTCACGGGGAGACCCGAATAAATCGCGATAGAATCCTTTAAAAATAGTTTTATTTCAATATGTGACATTCGTGTAAACTTCCGACAATTACGTTACAGGTTTTTGGGAGATATGATTTGGAATCTGATTTGATGATGACTGTTGATTTATTATTTGACCTGCTGGTAATGTAAAGTAATACCTTTAAAGTAACGCCTTTAAGCTAACATGGTTTGAAGACTAATGTAAAATGAGTCCTAAGTGAGCTATTACTGATGCTAATAATTTAACAATGCTGTCAAAACAGTAGGCCTACCATGAAACATATATCCGCAATTACGGGCACGCACGAAATCCGAACGAAAGAAGAGTCATGAAGTTAGGGCACTCATGGAGGATTGGCTAGAGAGGCGACACGGAAGCCTCTCGTACCGACTGACGCAGGTGATCTCCGGTAAGGGGTGCTTCGGGGACCACCTGCATTGGATCAGGAAGGAGCCAACGCCTGAGTGTCATCACTGTGACGCGAGCGAGGACTCAGGGCTGCACACGCTGGCGGACTGCCCGGCGTGGGAGGCGCCGAGGCGTGACCTCGTGGCAGCCATCGGGGTGGGAGTCCTCTCGCTCGGCAGCATGATTGCGGCAATGGTGCGGAGCGCGAGTGCGTGGGCCGCCGCCACCTCCTTCTGCGAGCATGTGATGCTCGTGAAGGAGATGGCGGAGCGCGCCCCGGAGAGGCTCAGAACTCTCCCGGCCCGCCGAGCCGCTCAACGACCTCCGTCCTCCATGAGCGCAGGCCTGGGGGTGGCAGGTGAGGCCGCCTGTCACCCCAGCAGAAGCAGGCCGGGATGGTGGGGCGACTAGCGCCCCTCCCCCAAACCGGGGCAAGACGGGGACACCGTAGTTCCCAAACCCGAGGGGGCCATCTCGAAACCGGAGATGGCCCAGGGTCAGTCGGGGTGCGAGGGATATGATCTATGGGCAACCTTACACCCCGGCGTCTGAAGACCCGAGACAGCGTGCGGTTTTAGTCGGTTCAAGCCCGACATAACCACCCCCGCTGGCCGGCGGAGGGGTATCGGAAGGGATTTCCGCATGAAAAAAAAAAAGGTACCATGAAGTTACTTCAAATTTCGTTCTTTCGGTCGGGATCATAAAGTATGTTCGGGAGTGAATTAAACATATCAAGGAGGTTTCCGCTTACAATAATGATTCTAATAAGGAATGAACTTTTTAAAAATTAATTCTTTTGTATTGGATTATGATAACCTTTTCATCTTTTGAAATAAGTTGAACAGTATAGTTTTTTAATGTAAATTTTTTTTGGCCGTAAGTCAAAACTCCGAATTAGTCGAATGCGCTGTCACGCGCCGTCTTCGGGCCTGATTGCGGAATAAATGCGTTTCTTGGTACCGATTGCCCGAAATTTCGGTCCGCATTTACGGATGTACGTTTCATGGTAGGCTTATAGGTTAATGTGCTCTTTATTGGTCACTGTGCTAAGGAGAGAAATTTGTCGCTATGCTAGGGAGGGAAGTGTTTTCATTATATTTACATTTCATTTGCCATCTTCTATTCTGATTTAATTAATAAGGGATTTCGTGAAAGTTCAATTAATTTATTAAATATATCAAAACCGCGGTAGCCTAGTGGTATGGGTAAAGGACTGCTGAGACGAGGTCTCGGGTTCGATCCCAGGTTTTACCATGGCACACACCAATGACTTTTCGATGCTTTTCGAAGTTATGTGTGTATTTATCGCAGGTTTATAAGTGCCCGGTTAATGGCAGTAGGCTCGCCACCTATTGGGACCTAAACATAAACTGGCGAAACGTGGTTGCTAGCACCTCTGCCTACCCCTTCGGGGATATAGGCGTGAGTTTATGTTTATGTTATGTTATGTTATTTATTGGTATTTGTTAAATTTATTTGTTGAGTCCAGCGGTTTCGTGGTTTACTGCTGTTGATCTTAAAACACAGTTGTCACGTGTCAGTATCAATAAAAATTATCTATTATAGTATGGTTGTGCTTTCTCACAAAGTGTATCCGATTTATTGTATCACAATCTGTGCCCGGGACTTTTTCGATTTTAAGGGTTTTAGTTCTTTTGCGCGGAACCATTATTATTTTTCTGAAATTAAAGTGATCTATGTTACGCCTTGTAAAATTCTCTATTTACCAATGAAAGTCCCGTCAAAATTGTCCCAGCCGTTCCACAGATTACCTCTTTCAAAGAGACAGAAAGACAGACAGACAGACAAAAATTTTAAAACTTGCACTTTTGTTATATGTATCATGTATAAATTCATGTGCAATCATTAAAAATCTGTTATTTTAATATTAAAAGTGGCGTACGTAACGGACTGCTGAGACGAGGTCTCGAGTTCGATCCCCAGTCGCCCCGGGCACACACCTCTGACTTTTCGTAGTTATGTGTGCATTAATAAATGTTAATTACCGCTCGCTTAATAATGTGCCCGGTAGATGGCAATAGGCTCGCCCCCTATTACATTGAGACCTTAACATAACTGGCGAATCGTGGGTGTGTAATACACCTCTGCCTACCCCTTCGGGGATAAAGCCGTGAAGTTATGTTATGTTATTATAATATTACAACAAACAGAAACTTCAATTTTATTTATTTCTCTAGATATATATTACTGGGCAAAATAGAACTTGAAACTAATGCGGTAATGCCCTTAAAAATTTAAGGTTTTTATGATTTTTTATGATTTCTATTATCAAATTTTAACCAAATTTTTGTAGGATCATCTTGAAATCTACAAATCAATCAAATTTATAATACCCCTAGCTATACATTGGGGGTTAAAAAGTCCTAATTGGACATTGCAGCATACAAGAAATACTCCAATCGAATTATAAACCTTTTATATTTTCATTCCCGTTAAAAGTTGAATTACAATGTGTGTGAGGGTGAGTGTGTGTGTGTGTGTGTGTGTTTATGTTTGACGGCCTCTGTGGCGTAGCGGTAGTGCATTCGACTGCTATGACAGGGGGCGCGGGTTCGATTCCCGCTCAGTGCAAATATTTGTATGCATGAAATGTCTATTTGCATTGGTCTGGGTGTTTCTATGTATAATATGTATGTATTTAAAAAAAAAAGTATATAAGTATGTTTATCCGCATTCTGGAACAAATAACACAAGCTAGTTAAACTATGCTTACTTTGGGTCTAGAAAGCGCTGTGTAGAATGTCGTAGAATATTTATTTATTTATTGATGTGTCCGTATTTATGAAACTCGCTCAAACACGTAGATATAATAATAGGATACATCAGTTTTCACACTTACAAAAGCCACTTAGCATACGGTTACACAAAATTATCAATGTTTACCATAAAATTGAAATCAAGCGTTTATCTATATTTATCTGTTAGATAAGCAAATAACGGAGGTGTCGATACCGTCTATGGTTACAGATAAGATATCTGATGAGGAAGTAGCAATCTGATAGCCATCGTACGGTATATGGTGAAATTATTGACTGGATATTGCCGTATTCGATTTTGAATGTGTTGAATAATCATTTACTTTTATTAGTGGTTGTTTGGAACGAGTTTTTATTTATATGTAAACTGTATCTGGTGTTGTAAGCTTATAGATATAAATGTAACTTTGATGAATTATATATTTTTTGTATCATTATCGTTCGAGTGTCAATCCCGGTCGCATCTAAACTTTGTATTTTGAAATCTAGGATCCGCTATCCTACTAGTTCCGTACTTAATTTAGAGAGACATTTGTTAGATTATTGGAATACCGACTGAAAGATTGTGCGAACAGAGTTTATTGCGAAACAACTTTTTGTCATCAAACGCTGCTTCGACTGAACGTTTCTTTGAATATTTATCAATCGATGGGCTGATGTTTCGCACTTCTTACCTCACTCGGCTTATATTCCAAAAATAAGTAAAGTGGGTTAGGTTAGGTTAGAACTGTGACCCCAACAGAGAACCTAGAGTGCTAGAACCACTTCTGAGTTCGGAAAGTTTATGGCAAGAAGTGCTATCTATGAAGACAGATCTCTGTGTACAATGCTTCCTATGTACCGAGATGTCTACAAACAATGTTTTGAATTTAACACTCGAAACATCAGTCCATCGATTGATAAATATTCGAAGAATCGTTCAGTCGAAGCAGCGTTTGGCGACAAAAAGCTGTTTTGCAATAAACTCTATTCGCACAATCTTTCAGTCGGTATTCCAATAATCTAACATATGTCTCTCGAAATAAAGTTACGGACCCTGTCCTACTCCTCCAGTAGAAATATTGCTTTATTTTGACTTTTTACGGAACTGCCGTCCGTCAATCATACGCTCCCCCCACCTAAGAATGGCCATATGTGTTATATACGTATCTTCGTAATATATATATATATATACATATATATATATATATATATATATATATATATATATATATATATGTATATATATAAATTTTAACCTTCAGTAACTCCTCTGGGTATATTAGCTATAAAGAGTCAGAACCCTAATCCTTTGTTGGATTCCAACTGAATAACATCATACGATGTTTCTGATCAGATATTGTCATGAAAGGCATTTTACATTACCAGATATTGTTACAATTGGAACGTACCTTTTTTTTTTCGTGCGGAAATCCCTTCGGATTGCCCCCGCCGGACAGCGGGGGTGGTTATGTCAGTGTTGAACCGACTAAAACCGGTCTTCAGAAGGTGTAAGGTTGCCCATAGAGCATATCCCTAGCACCCCGACTGACCCTGGGCCGTCTCCGGTTTCGAGATGGGCCCCTCGGGAAGTGGAACGTACCTTTTCCTTTTCTTTTTTTTTTCGTGTGGAAATCCCTTCGGATACCCCCCGCCGGCCAGCGGGGGCGGTTATGTCGGGCTTGAACCGACTAAAACCGCACGCCGTCTCGGGTCTACAGACGATAATCTGTGTCAATGTCTACAGTTTTGAAAATGTTCAGATACTTCCGTCTGTTTTGCTTACCAGTGGATTACATGCAAAACAAAGTACCTACCCTAAAATGTCGGCCGCTCTTGCCACTGTAGTAAGTACATTAACGGGTTGCGGCTGGCACTAAAAAAGGTTTTGAGTCATACAGCCATAACAATCCCTACCCATCTAATTTCCACATTGATAAATATTAAATTAACATAAGTTGCCGATTATACCCATGAAGGAATACATTTCCAAAGATAACAAAAGTAACCCTTCTACCGCAACAGAAATTGGACATTTCCAAAAATCAACCCTTACGGTAGATTCGGGTTGGCGGCGCGTGTAGATTTTATTTATTCATGTGCACGGGGTATGTTAGACCGGATTGTGCATGTATTTTAAATGGATTAATTTGTGTCGCGCCCGTGACCCGCATCACGGAAGGGTTACGCCAAAATTAGGAGCAAAATTGTTGACGTGGGTCATTTCGGTCGCATTATATTATTTTTTTAGCCTGTTCGTCACCCCGTTGAAATAAGAATGACTTTGGGTATGATGATGGGGTATTTTTACTAGATTGATGTCTCTAAAATGTCACTTGATCGCGCACAGCAATTTTGGTCCACCTTTATTTGTGCAAAATGTCTGACCTAACTGTAGATGATTAATTTGTCTTAAATATTTATGTATGTGACGTTATATGAGAATTTGACGCTGTGAATCAAAAGTTATATATATATATATATATATATATATATATATATATATTTAAGCTGATCCCTGTCCTCTGATCCGTCGATCAGTTATATACACTGCACTGCTTGCCACCACCTGGGCGTCTGGTTATTGTGTTACAAAAAAATGATTTCTTACCATCCTGCTGAGTCCCCATTCCTGTCTATATCTGGGGCCTTACCATGATGACTTATAAACAGTTTAGTTTCGAAGTAATTTAATTCAAGTTTGTAAACTGAATTGCTATAATAATTAGGCTTAAACTGCAACGCGTTCGCGTTTGGTTTGTTTGTTGACATTTGAAACGTGAAACTGTACGACGTGAGAGACGTGAAACGTGAAATTGTACGATGTCATAGTATGAGTATGAAACTATTCAGTTTCTCCTTCTGCGAGCATGTAATGCGCACGTAATGCGGACTCAGGCGCCGGAGGTCGCTTAACGACCTCCGTCCTCCATGAGCACAGGCCTGGGGGTGGCGGGTGAGGCCACCTGTCACCCCAGCAGAAGCAGGCCGGGACGGTGGGGCGACTAGCGCCCCTCCCCCAAACCGGGGCAAGACGGGGACACCGTGGTTCCCAAACCCGAGGGGGCCATCTCGAAACCGGAGATGGCCCAGGGTCAGTCGGGGTGCGAGGGATATGCTCTATGGGCAACCTTACAACCCGGCGTCTGCAGACCCGAGACGGCGTGCGGTTTTAGTCGGTTCAAGCCCGACATAACCGCCCCCGCTGGCACGCGGGGGGGGTATCCGAAGGGATTTCCGCACGATAAAAAAAAAAAAATAAAGGTCTGCAATTCAAATTCAAAGTTCAATGGTCAAACGTATAGGTGTTTGTAAATAAACCGTTTCTTGTTTACAAAAGATTCAGAATGATATTGTTGGAAATTTACGCGAATGTCACACATTGAAATAAAACTATTTTTAATGGATTCTATCGCGGTTTATTTGATGTTATTTTATATTTTACATTGATCCCGACGTTTCGGTTGCTTTTCAGCAGCCATGGTCACGGGGTGACTGAAGGAAGTAAAACATAAAACAATATCAAATGAATCGCGATAGAATCCGTTAAAAATAGTTTTATTTCAAAGATTCAGAATATTTATTTTAATTTAGTTTCGTTCTAGGAGAAAAGATTCGGAATGTGTATTCCATTTTTGCAGTCTGGGTCAAAATACTGGTAAAATAACACCCTTCACCCCTTCAGATGGAATGAATAGGATAAGTGGAATAACCACTATTTACCTGACTGCGCCAGAAGGAGGGTTATGTCTTTCGAGAGTATGTATGTATGTATGTATAATTGTTTGGCACGCTCTGAAGCCTGAACGGCCCAGTGGATTTTAGCTTGAAAGGTGTCGTTAGATTCGTATTTACTGTGAAGTGACACGGGGTAATTCAAAACAAAAATAAAAAGCAAAATGGGATTTTTTGGCGTTAAAATGTATTTTGTTAAAAATATATTTTCATTCAAACTTATCGAGTCGGGTTTTTTAATTTTTTAGGGATTTTCTTTAGAAAAGGCCTATTGCTAAGGAGTTGTCGTCGACGTCGTCGTCGACGTCGTCGTCGTTGCCAATTTTCTGTCACGGTTTTGGGTATGAAGGAGATGAGCTATCGAGTTGCTGTTTTCGGTAATAGATTCGTGCTGGGGTGAACCATTGCAAGATAAAAAAAAATCGCAAAAAATCGCAAAAAAAAAACGCAACATCGAAAATTCCTTGTATTCGGCTGAGCTCGTCTCAGGAATTTAACTTGTTTATTAATCATTTTATTTTAGGCATTAGGCAACCGACTTACATTATTTTTTTAAGCTTGTTCTAAGAGTTGGTTACCCATTCCTTGTATACCTACTTATTCAAATTCAAATCATTCATTTCGTATTGTACATCCATAAATATGATCCTATTAATTGTTATTACTGCCTACAAATATGAACTTATACGCTCCAGTCTTTGTCTTTCTTTCTTTAATATTAGTTAGATTCATTTATTCCCATTCATTTTATCTTAAACGAATCGCACATGGCATTCATCATTTTCTGCAATTCAGATGTCGACAATGCAATTATAAGTTAGTCCTCCATCAAAGACTTAAAAACTGGCTGAGTGCAAGTCGAACTCGTACATAAAAGTTTCTGTATCACAAAGATCTCTATATATGAAGTTTAATTCTTGTATGCAGTCTTTTTTTTTCGTGGGGGTTTTTTTTTCAAGGTTTTGCTGTATAGAGACTTTCAGTTGTTTTCGCAATGATTTTGGAATCTTAGTATAGGTGTCCCGTGTCGTGTGTTGAGTTGGCAGGCGTGTGCCCTACACACGCCTGCCAACTCAACACACGAACGAACTCACCGAAGCGGGATAAAACCCGAACCCACCAGACGAGGCCGCGGTGGCGGCCAAAGTCCGCCGGCAACCCTGGGGTTATCCTTTCGAGGGCTTACCCGGGGTGCCCGGCAAAGGACACTTGGGGAGGACACCGTGCGGTTTTAGTCGAGACACGACATAACCACCCCCGCTGGCCAGCGGGGGGGTATCCGAAGGGATTTCCGCACGTAAAAAAAAAAAAGGTGTCCCAATTTAGTTAGTAATAACCAAACTTGGGGGAAATGTTCTACTCAGGTACGGTTGATCACCGGCGGCGGTCACCGGCGGCCCCGTGGAAAATAATAATGATATCCAAAATGTCAAAATATGCAGCATATCACCCTGATTGCGATGGAAAGACTTTGCGCCAGAAAACAAACTGCACAGAGATCGCCAGTCCTTTAAATTTACATTAAACAGTTTAGTAGTCCATTTCTATCATAATATCATATCCATCTAACTAAAGATGATATTATATAATATAACATTATAAATGAATAGTAATAAAATGTAACATTATAAATTAATAGTATTGGACTATAAATACACACATACTTATACTAATATCTGCGTATCCCCAAAGGGGTATTAATAACCAAATTTTAACAACATTTTTTTCGGTTCCATATGATAGGCGCCCATTATCATCAACTGAATACGTTGAAACGAAAATATCCTAATATAAACAATTAAGGCATTATTTATAGCGAAACAATCTCCACAATTAAGCCGTAACACTATATTACAAAAAAAAAATGCACAATATTCTGTAAAGAAGACCTTATTCATAAATCATAATTATGCAGTAGTTTTACACGTGCGTTCTATATATTAATTATGAACCTCCCCGGGGCATATTTCTAGTGTAATTAGGAGCCCTCGGATGTAGCCGGTTGCATGTGTCTCCAATTACTCACCATATTTTTAAGCCGTGAGAATTCGATACGTATATTTCATACATTAAAGATGTTTGTACAAAAAGTAATATTACAAACTTTTGAAGCTAGCTGATGCCCGCGGCTTCTCGGGTGGAATTCTGGTCCCATTCCTACAACCCATGGGGACCTTTTTCAGGGATAAAAAGCCTATGTGTTATTCCGGGCTATAATCTTTTCCTGTACAAAATTTCGCCAGATCCGTTCAGTCGTAGCCGTAGGATGAAGAATTGGGGTGTGGATATATCGTGGACACGGCCGTACGAGTATGTTTGAAGAGAATACAAGTTGGTAAAGGCAGCGCTCTTCTATTCGCCATGCGCACTGCACCACACTCTTAAAACTCAACGTTACAGATTCTTTTCTTCTTTATAGATATATATCTTCTTAGATATTATCTCTCTCTTTTCTCCTATGAGCCATTGACATCGTACATCTCGGACTTCTCGGACTCTCTCTATGCTACTCAAACGAAATATTGTACTTAGGTTAAGTAAATATGTTTGTAAATAGACCAAAAAAAAAACAGCCCGCTGAGTTTCTTGCCGGAGTCTTCTCAGGACAGGGCCGCGTTTCGAACCGGTGGTCCGTTTGCCAAACATTGGATTTTTTTTTTGACGTTTGGTAAGTGCCGTATTAATGGTCTATACAGAATAAATGGTTTTCGACTTTGATTTTGACTTGACACCATGGTCCCAGCTATTCACTTATATCATTCCCAGAATAGTGTGCCTATTTAGTTGTTTAGTTAGACTCATGCCTCTAACCCATGCATCTAAAAGCCTCATGCCACATTAGGAAAGAAATGAGTTTACCTTGGTAGTTTACTGCATGGAGTTCAAAATATTAACTACTGAAAATTCTACAACCAGCGCTGTTTAATTTGTATTGCTTAATAGATGTACACAGTAGGCCCGCGAAACCGGCGTCACAACATCTTGGCGAGTTTATCGTTTGGATCTCACATCATTACAAGTCGGAAAACTTTGCCGGTAGTATGTCAGTGACAAGGTATGAGCAAGTTTAGCTAGGCAGTCAGTAATGGGTGAGTGTGGAGAGATATTCTATATCTTTTTTGTTTTTTGTTTTTTCTTACACCTCTCGGCTTAAGCAATAGGCTCTGCCTATTCATATGCAGTAAGGTTCTTCGCTATTGTTTTTTAACATTTTCTAGAACCCGCTTAGGGTTTATTTTTCGTTTTTTTTCTATAATATTTAACTTACTACATTATATGATTTCCTTTTTCTTGGTTTTCTATATTATGTTTAATGTAATGTCTCGCTTTCATTCTGATCCTTTTAGTATACTTCCTTTAACACTTTCTATTCGTGCCTTTCATACTTGTGGATAGTGGTTTTGTTTATTGTCCACTTTTATTTTATGTATACTGTATATCTTTACTTATTTATATGAACTTTACTTCTTATGTTACTCACTATTACACTTATGCTTAATTTATTTATTAATTTCGACTAACATTTTTTATCTGTCCGCTTGGTATTCAATAATACCAGCTTGAGATTTTTATGTGCTATTACGCTTATTAACATTCTTGACAATTTTTTCGGCAAACGTTATAAATTCTTTTGTATGTTTTGATATCAGTGTTGGTAAATTTTCTGTAATAATTCTTAACCCTGTTCTTTGCTTCAGGTTGTACCTGTCCTGTACAAACATGGGGCAGTCCGCGATGAGGTGTGCGACCGTCTCCTCACGCCCCGTTCGCAGGCACATGATGGGTCCTCCTTACACTTGAAGCGAGTCAAGTTTGCGGAGAACCCACCATGTCCTGTTAGCAGCTGGGTCGTAGTGCCGGCGATCGCCATCTTGCGGACGATGCTGTATGCAGCCAGCGCGCATGGGAAGAAAAGCTTCGTTACAGAAGCGGTTTCGCCCAGTCTGTACCTTTCGTTCCATTCGCCAAGCGAGATCTGACGCAGATCTCGCTTCACGAATGAAACGCGGCAAAGACTGTAATGCGGCACTATCTTCGACCTCAGAGCCGCCTCCTTGGCGAGCTGGTCGGCCCGCTCGTTCCCCTCCAGCCGTGCGTGGGCCTTGACCCAGAATAAGGATATTTCCTTACCCTGGGCCAAGCCCCGCTTGATGTTAACCCTAGCCTCAGTTGCTAGAGGGTGGAGGGCGCGACGGTTAATTACCGTTATGAGTGCGGCTCTGCTGATATACTATATTTAGGATCCTACATATATACCCTTCCGCGACATTTCTAAGGGTAAATAGAAATTATTGTAGCATTTTATATTCTTCTTTATATTCTTTTTTCATTTGCAGTTTAAGAGTCCATATTATATGTACTTTGGGTCGAGGTAGGCTATATCGTGTGTCGTACAGTATTGTTCTACGAATTCAGTGCAGGATGCGACCGAAATAAATTCAGCTGGGCGAGTAGGACTCTTACTTGAAAATAAGAACATCTTACTACGGCGGCTCGCTTAGCTATGGCTTCACGCTCGTGAAACTGTTTTTCGGTGATTATTCCTCAATAGTGCATCGGACATGAACCATCTCGCTTCAAAACACTTCTCAGTGTCCACACTATCACCGTAGTAAATTTGGTCAAGATCGCGCGAGTGGTTACGGAGGAGTTCAGCCACCAACAAACGGCTATGCCGCGTATAATATATATTATATTAATATTCTTCAATAAATTCTTTACCTCCATTATAGCCATTAATCTTTTCATATTTTCTGAAAACATAACTTTGTTCCTGAACCGTTCTTCTGAGTTGCCTAATCCTAATTACACTTTTAAAATTTTACATCATTCATGTCGCATTATTTAGATTTTTCATCATCCCTTTATAAAAATATCTTCTAAAAGGAAGGGGTTGAATTAAACGGTTGTTAGGAGCAGTTGGTTATGGTTAATACTTGTAGTACACCGTTTCTAGGGCCAACCATTTCAGTCAGGTATCCCTCGACTCTGATAAAACTGCTGGGTTGTATTCTCGGCGTGGTCCCACAACGCAAAATAAATAAAAATTTGCTTGTCTCTGAATGTACACAGTATTAGCTTCAGCCTCTTAACGAGGCAAAACGTTGTAAGTATCACATACGTTTTTTTTTCGTGCGGAAATCCCTTCGGATACCCCCCCGCCGGGCAGCGGGGGTGGTTATGTCGGGCTTGAACTGACTAAAACCTCACGCCGTCTCAGGTCTTCAGATGCCGGGGTGTAAGGTAAGCTCATAAGGCATTTCCCTCGCACCCCGATTCAAAACTGTCATTTTCAGAATGCGATCTTGAAGCGTGTAACTATCCAAAAAATGAATGAAATTTTACATCTTTTGTTGTCTAACATCTTAGTTTACTTCAATATTTCCCAAATATATTCATGAATACAAAAACCCTTTGTTTGTAATATTGAACGAAATAACAGCATCCAGTACTCTATTTACATTTACGTGCCTATCTAAATCTATTTATCAGGGCAGAGCTCTTTCCCTTCATTCGAAAAAAATGGGTAAACCAATTTTTGGAATATCTAATAGCTGGTTATTTTTCAACACCTTTTTCTTTTATGTTCATTGGATACGTTTCCGAAAAGGTTAAATGCATTGATTTGCTTTGCTTCTTATAAAGGTGTTCAGAAAAGATAAGAAAGAAATAAGTATTGACGTTGATATAATTGTGTAATATATTACTGTTCTTGAGTTTAGTTTTCAGCTTTAAATGAAATAAAATTTTACCCCGTTTTTACCATTCTAGTGAGAAATTTAATCAATTCGATTTTACGTTATAGAATTTTAAGTGTCCAGGGTATGCCAGGTGATGAAAATCAGGAGCTGATGGGTGACGCTCAAGGAAGTGCTCAAATTGTAGGTAAACAAGTTGACTACATGAAACTATTACTGGTAAGAGATAATTTCTGATGGCCCATGAGGAAGTAATTTAACCGATTTCGGATTCAAGTGAGCCACTGTAAGTTGTAAGGGCTACTTGTTCGTTTGAGAAAAAGTTTTTTCTTTTTTTTTTAACGTGCGGTAATCCCTTCGGATACCCTCCCGCCGGCCAGCGGGGGCGGTTATGTCGTGCATCGACTAAAACCGCACGGTGTCCTGCCCAAATTTCCATTGCCGGGCACCCCGGGTAAGCCCCAGACCACACATATTCGGCCTGAAACTGAATATGTGTCGTCTGAGATAAATAATACAATAAAAATATTTGAAGTTTTTGATTATGTCGAAATATTTATCTATTAATGCGTTGTAGGCTGCTAAAGTCTTAAAATTAGTATACATCATATTAATTCACCATTCGTGACATTTAGGTTTGAGACTGTGTACCAAAAAAAAAATCGAGAGACTCTTTTGCCCTCCATTGATCCACGTTGCGATTTTGAGTTGCTGCCTTATTACACGTCACCTAACTCCAGTTCAGTCCGCGGCGTAGTGGGTGCACATCCTAGAGCTTTGGTGCCAACCCGGACTCTGAGACCGGCCTCACCGGACACATAAGTCAAATATTAATTAACAGTAATATTTGCTGTTACCAAAGATGTGGTTATTTACTGTATTTACATTTTCAATGTGTCTTTTAGATGAATTTAATATTCTACGACATTCGACACAGCGCTTTTAAACCCAAAGTAAGCAAAAAAAAAAAAAAAGCTTGTGTTATGGGTTCCAGAATGCGGATAAACATACTAATGCCTAATAAACGCAATGCAATTGACTATATTCTTTTGTTTTACTATAAGATATATATATTTGATACTAATACTTGTAGCATAAATTGTTAATCATTATCAAAATCATAGGATGATAATCCTGGTCTAGGAGACCAGCGTCACTATCGATGTAAGTCAAATTAACGTCACCAATGGCGGGTTAAAGTGTCATTTTACGGGACTGAGTCCACCCACACGTTCACTACTGCAACTCCTATATACGATGATTAAGAGCAGTGACCTATGAAAATCTCGAGCAACACCAGTTGGGCAGCCCCAGGGAAAGTTAAACTATCTTGGAAACCCCATCGCAATTAGTCAGAAGTAAATTTCATTGGAAGAGTTGGAAATATTAGAAATCTTAAAGGAATGATCTGACCAACAGAGCCACCTAGACACGTCCCAGATATTCGAAATTCTCCGATATATTATATACGTTTTAAGGCGACGCTGGAGTCATCTACCGTAATTGTTGCGAACTACGGAAACAATGAAGGACGTGTCTAGATGGCTCAGTTGGTCAGAACATTCCTTCTGTAAGGGACTGGTCGCGAGTTCAAGTCTCGTTCAAGTCCCCAGCATACTAATTGCTTAAAAATTTAATTGAATCTTAAATCAATTTGACACTGTGGAGAATTTTAGTCTCTGTTCCTTGTTCAACAAATTAAATGTCTCTCAATTTTGCCTTCATTCATTTATCAATAAACCAACCCTTAAAAATGGACAACGGCAATCGGTTATTCCATTCCAGTTTTTTCATAAATATCACGAGACTTATACGCCGCCAATATGAAGAGCCAAATGACAATTTCAAAATAATACTGCAAAACCACGTTGGTTTTTCGTTCCGAGAGGATTTTCGTGACTCCGAAAAAAAACAGATACACTTTTACACCAACATTTTCATCTATATTGCTCAGAGGTTTACTCATATTGTATTAAGCTCACCTTTCTATTCTACATGATTTGTATTTATATAAATTATGTATCCATATAACTTGTATTTGTTATTTTTTGTAACATAACATAACATGTTATGTTATGTTATGTTACAAAAAATTGTTGTTAAAATTGTTATTGTGTAAGGAATGTTATTTTTTGTACAATAAAGAATTAAGAAGAATTAACGAACACTTACTAAACTATTTATCTTTCCAAATAACATAATAATTGTAATCTATATTACAATGTAAGCACGACATTACACCGTTAACAACGTTTTGCGGTTTCAACATAAACTTTGTTTCATAAAAAAAAAAGTTGAGCGTCCAGTAATCGACACTGTCGCCAGTAAATCTTCGGACCAATAAATGGTCGGCACCGGCGGCGAATCGAAAGGTGCTGCAATTAAATCCCACGAGATTAAATGGACTTCATCCGTTTGTGGTCAGAGTTACTGGGGAGTAAGTCATGGGTAAATGCGAGTAAATACATACACAAAAACATAGCTGCTTTCATAAGTAGAGTGAATGAAGGGCAGGTATAAATTATAGTGGTAACGTAATACAGTAGATATGTAACAAAACTAGTGTCCGATCAATGAGGGGCGCATAGGTATCCTAGCCATATTGAAATTTAAAAAAACATATTTATGAAAATAAATGTACTATTGGTATATTCATAGTATTTTTTTCACCATTTCCTAGTATAAAAATTACTCACTATCTCTCCGAAATTAAAATTTTTACAACACCACGTACACCCGCTGACTGCATCAGCTGCGCTCTCTTGTATTTTTTATATTATTATTTTTAGAGAGGAATTGCTCACAAAAAGGGTCTCCTGTGTTATCCAGTGAGTTTTCTCATGGAGCTAAATTTTATTGCAGTTATAGTAGGGTAATTTTTTAAAACTTTTTTTCCAAAATGGATTACAGAAATAGAACCTAAGCTTCACGTATCCGACACTAGTTTTGTTACCTACCTAGCGCCATATAGCGAAGACAAGCAGATTAATTTGGGCCTATAATTGAATCTGCATCACGCTATAAAAATTTTCACGCTGAGTAACAATTGCAAAGCAAGGCTTTCCGGGTGCTATTAGACAGGTGAATTTTTTCTATTTCGTGTCTAGGGAATATATCGCTTTGTTCGTTCATGTAGAATATGACTGCAGGAATTTTATCGGCATAACGCTTGTATGATTTTTTCCTGTGTTTATTCTTAAGCAATCAATAGGTCAGTTCTGAAAAACTGTACTAACCAAACTTGATCTTACTTACTCTACTTGGGATAGACTGGATGTGGACTGGATTGGTTGCAATGGCGCACATTTCCAATATGTGCCGTAACACCGTAACGCCGTATTACCTAGAGGTCTATGTCCGCCACTGGATTGCAATAGGCTAATTCATTGATTGATTGACCTTACATATGAAATTTTATTCATTGTAGCTCAATAGTTATTAGTGAATTATGTTCTTTGTAGCTCTTTACTGGCAAATTATTATTTTTTACATACACACATAATATTCTCACGCTTCTTTCCCTTCGCGGTAGGCAGAGACATCAGACCGCCATCTGCTTCTGTCCTTAAATACTTCACAAACTCTGCTCTACTTTTAATAATCCTAAGGCAAAGATTATATAATTTAAATATTTAGATAATGTAAGTTAATTTGTTATGTATAAACTTCATGTTGAGTAGGAGCAACGCATGATAGATTTAAAATATTCTGTGTTAAAATATTATGGGAAAAATGGTGTTGGCCTCACAAAGGTATTTCTTTATCTTAAGTTATGGTTTTTAATCATTTGTGTGAATGTTTGTTTTCCCCAATAAATAAAAATATTTTATTGATTTTGCAAACTATGATCAAAAAATTTTTTGTGCGGAAATGCCTTCGGATACCCCGTGCCGGCCAGCGGAGGGAATGGATTCGAAGCGACTAAAGCCGCACGCCGTCGTCTCGGGTCTTCAGACGCCGTATTGTTTGATAGTCCATAAGGCATTTACCTCCCTAACATAATCAACAACCTAAGTCTAGTTTATAAAATTATTAAAAACATAAAATACTCATTATTATTTACATAGTTATCATCAATTTTCCGCTTCCACCTGTAACATAATCCAGATGCCTTACCAATGTCCAATGGCTAAGTAATTAATGCTTTTATGTAACTTTCTTATATGTAACGCTACCTGAGGACACACGACGGTTGCTACCAGATAAAGGACGCTTTCAGTGGCCTGACTCTTGCCTTTTTCAATTAAATTAAGGTACAAAATAAGAAACTTCAAGATTGAATCTTATGCCTCGCGTGGTTAATGGTGGGCTTCGGCCTGGAGAGCTTATTATACACTCACATGTATTTATAAGTACTTTTAAAAATATGATACTGTTCTAAGTAATAACGATTTAAGTTAACACAGTTTATAGGGACAGGTTGATTTTTTAAATGGGCGTAGAGGACCAAATTTGATGAATTAAAAAAATATATATTTCCGGCCAGAAATCAAATATTGATTTTGAGAAAAAAAAAACCGGCCAAGTGCGAGTCGGACACGCACACCGAGGGTTCCGTAAAAAAATTCTAAAATATTTTTTATTATACCTATGATGTAACTCAAAATTTACGGTTTTCGCAATTTTTCCTTTATCTGTACTATAAGATGTTACTTCGTACCAAATTTCAAGATTCTAAGTTTACGGGAAGTACCCTGTAGGTTTTGATTCCCGTGCGAGTTTCGAAAATTTGCGGAAATTTGCGGCATATACGGCTGTATCTTTTGATTGCTTTAGCTTAGAAGTTTGATTTTTTTACAGCACCAAGGGACAGTAGACCTGAGTATTAGATATAAATTTCAGTTTGATACCTCCACACGTTCCTGAGAAAAATGGTCGGACAACGAAGTGATCCTATAAGGGTTCCGTTTTTCCTTTTGAGGTACGGAACCCTCAAAAGGAAAAACGGAACGGGGTGTGTGTTGGGTAACCTCCTCGAGTGTCGCTCCGATTCCGATCCCGCTGCAGCCCGGGGGGAACGGAATCGGAGCGGCCGGTACACCCTGGGCGGCGGTCAATGGCTTCCCCTTCACCCCTTCATAGGGTTGACATTGATCGTCGGCCAATACCCAACGTGGCGGGAACATATCGCTCTCCGTACTCCTCTGATTTCAGAGGAGACAGGATGAGCGATGCTGTTAGTGGTGAGATGGCCCAGGGTCGGCCGGGGTGCGAGGGATATGCTCTATCTATACCTTACACCCCGGCGTCTTGAGACCCGAGACGTCGTGCGGTTTTAGTCGGTGCAAACCCGACATAACCGCCCCCGCTGGCCGGCGGGGGGGTATCCGGAGGGATTTCCGCATGAAAAAAAAAAATGGTACGGAACCCTAAAAAACACAAAATATTATACTATTTCATAGTATCGCTAGTCAGGAACAAATTCTGAGAAGTAATGACATGGCGTAAACTTAAGGAAAGAGCTAATTTTTAATATGTTGCTAGTGCTCGAATTCGAATATGAAACAAACTTTGAAAAAAACTTCCTTTTTAGGGTTAAACGGAAAAAAACGGAACCCATAGATTCGTCATGTCTGTCTGTCTGTCCGTCCGTATGTCACAGCCACTTTTTTCCGAAACTATAAGACCTATGCTGTTGAAACTTGGTAAGAAGATGTATTCTGTGAACCGCATTAAGATTTTCATACAAAAATAGAAAAAAAACAAAAAATTATGGGGGTCCCATACTTAGAACTGAAACTCGAAATTTTTTTTTTATCTAACCCATACGTGTGTGGTGGTATCTATGGATAGGTTTTCAAAAATGATATTGAGGTTTCTAATATCATTTTTTTCTAAACTGAATAGTTTGCGCGAGAGACACTTCCAAAGAGGTAAAATGTGTCCCCCCCCCCCCCTGTAACTCCTAAAATAAGAGAACGATAAAGCTAAAAAAATATAAGTAGTTTTTTTTAATACGTCATAAATCATAAACCGCAATTTACCTTTCATTCAATCAACTCAAATATAAAAATTTAAAAAAAACATTATCATGTTACTTGCTGCTACGGAACCCTTAATGGGCGAGTCCGACTCGCACTTGGCTGCTTTTTTTTAAAGCTGATAGTTCAGACAGAACTGACTCACGTATATGATCGTGCGGAAATCCCTTCGGATACCCCCCGCCGGCCAGCGGGGGCGGTTATGTCGGGCTTGAACCGACTAAAACCGCATGCCGTCTCGGGTCTACAGACGCCGGGGTTGCCCATAGAGCATGAGGGATATGGCACCTCGATAATACTATTCATACCTAAGATGGTAACAAATGACATGACAAATTTAAAACCTAACTGACACGTTTAAAATAAACCAAGTACATGGTATTTATATTAAACCGTCAACCAGCAGTTAGTTACTGTATTACCAAGTTATAATTTACCATCAACGGCAACCTTATTCCCCACTTCATAAATCTTAATTTCATTTATTTTGTGTATTCATTGGTTATACAAAAATGAACTAAATCAACAATTGGCAGCATCAACTACTCTATTCTCTTCATCATAAAGTTCAGTTTGGAAAATCTTTGGATCAAGTGAAAATTGGCCAGTTTTAGCATAAATTTGCATGTGCCGAGTTAGGCGACTAGCGGTATCAATCACTATAAATACTATTTTGTAGTGACACTGGCTCCAGGCTTGCGTGTTTGGTTGCCTCTTTAACGAGTGCCTTGTGATTTTTGCAAAAACATTTATATGTGTCAAGCAAAAGCAATCATCTCTATCATAATAGGTAACAGAATATATATCTTCTTTATATATAAAAATGAATTGCTGTTCGTTAGTCTCGCTAAAACTCGGGAACGGCTGGATCGATTTGGCTAATTTTGGTCTTGAATTACGAGACCTCCACAAAGGAGGTCCAGAGAAGGTTTAAAAGGTGAATAAATATGGAAGTTGTTATCGGTTGAGGCAGTACGAAGTCTGCTGGGTCAGCTAGTAATATATAGATGCTAACATAACCAATTGAAAAAGTGTAAGCATAAGTGAATACTTCACAATATACAACGCGAACTGTTAAATTGTTGTCGTTTGTATTTATTTTGGTTAGGTAAGTATAGTACCATTTTTTTTTCGTGCGGAAATCCCTTCGGATACTAAAGGTAGTTTTCTATCTATCTTATAAATAAATTAGTGAGAGATGTTGACGGAGCTCCGCTAGCCCCGCTAGGTTATTTTTAGGGTTCCGTTGCCAAATGGCAAAAAAACGGAACCCTTATAGATTCTAAAGATTTAGATCCGAAAAAGAGAACATCTAGGACGGGACTTGAACCCGCGCATTAAGATTTTCACACAAAAATAGAAAAAAAACAATAAATTTTGGGGGCTCCCCATACTTAGAACTGAAAGTCATTTTTTTTTTTCTACGGCGTCTCGGGTCTTCAGACGCCGGGGTGTAAGGTGGCCCCATTAGGCATTTCCCTCGCACGCCGACTGACCCAGGGTCTATGATCTCTATCTATCTTATAAATAAATTAGTGAGAGATGTTGACGGAGCCCCGCTAGCCCCGCTTGCTAAGTTTAGACTAAGGCACCACTGTCCGTCCGTCTGTCTGTCACTAGGCTGTTTCTCATGAATCGTGATAGTAAGACAGTTGAAGTTTTCACAGAGGATGTATTTCTGTTGCCACTATAACAACAAATACGAAATAACAGAATAAAATAAATATTTAAGGGGGCTCCCATACAACAAATGTGATATTTTTGCTGTTTTTATAAATATACTAGCTGACCCGACAGACTTTCGTACTGCCTCAATCGATAACAACTTCCATATTTATTTACCATTTAAACCTTCTCTGGACCGCCACAAATAATTCAAGACCAAAATTAGCCAAATCGGTCCAACCGTTCTCGAGTTTTAGCGAGACTAACGAACAGCAATTCATTTTTATATATTAGAGATAGGATAGTAAATTTTGCAACGTAGCATTTCGGTTAACACTTATTAACACTGTTAACAGATTAATATCTGTTACATATATATAACTGTTACACAATTGAAAGTGGAAACGATTTTTGGAACAGATTCAATATCACATTTATAAGTGTAACACTTTCATTCTGTAACCTTTTCATAGTGTGACCCATATAACTATGTAACCTTTATGAATGTGTTTTAGGTCCCTGCTGACGATATACTTCCAGGTTTATTAGTTAAGCAGTTATAGTCTGTTGATGTAACGAGCACACACACTTACTGACTTATAAACTTTTGTATCTTTAACAGTATCTGCATTGTGAAAGAAAAGGCTTTATTTATTTATTTAAAACTTTATGCAAATTGGGATGTACAAAGGCGGACTTAATGCCAAAGGTATTATTTACCAGTCTACCTTGGGGTGATGCAGAGATAAATTGAAATAGGTGCTCGAATGGTTTGGATGTAACATTATTATTAAATGGTACAATAAATAACTATATGCATAATATACAACTCACATATCAAGCGTCGGTAGCTTAGTGGTTAAGGAGTCGACCCTACGATCGAGAGGTCCCGGGTTCGAATCCTGGCCATTACACTACTGACGTGAACCCATTTCTAACACAAGCATATTTAGCTTAGCTGAAGGGGTTAGAAAGGAATATTAGTAATTTCGGTTACTAATATTCTTTTTAAATAAAAAAAAAAAAAGTGTATACAGTATCACATTTACATATATCCAAGCATACTTATGGCCCATTTTTTAACGTGTGGAAACCTCGACGGGCTTCACCCCACCGGAGCTAACGGTGTTGGACTTGAATCGACTTCAAACGCACGGTGTCTTTTGCGTCAGCCATGTGGTCCGGGGAATCTGGTGTGAAATGAAAGGATATCCCAGAGACCCCAACCGGCTCTGGTCGCCAGCGCGGGCGACCCCGACACGTTATTATATAATCCCCTCTCTCCTAAAGGGATCATACTTATGGCCTACATCTATTATGTTAGATGTAGGCCCAAAAGTATGGTCTGGTTTGGCATGGTGGAAAGATATATATACATCTTCCTATCGGGTGTACTACGTTTGTTCGACAAATGGAAGTACGATTAACGATTGTGTGACAAAACTGTACTGCGACTCACCATAGTTCGAATGCACGCTAGTGCGACACACTGTAAGTCGACATTACTCTAGTGCGACAAACGTTTGTGCGACAGTAGTTCGACACTACGGTAGTGCGACCAATCATTGTCGCATTACCGGGAGTAACAACAATGGTTTGATTTGATTTAATACGAATTTACATACTCTGAGTGGTTTTCTTACATCACTGAAATCGTCAGGGTTAGGTTAGGTTAGAACCGTGACCACATCAAATGGCAGATAAATAACATGAAAAAAATAATGAAAACCCCCTTTACATTTGCAAAAAAATATTTTCTGTGGACTTTTAATGCCATCTAGTACAACACAAACGATTGTCGCACTAGCGTGCATTCGAACTATGGTGAGTCGCAGTACAGTTTTGTCACACAATCGTTAATCGCACTTCCATTTGTCGAACTCACGTAGTACACTCCTTCCTATCAAGGTAGGAAGTATTCCATCTACGTTCTTGTGAAAGTCTAACCATCTAATACAAATAACCTAATTAGGCTATTATCTCACTAGAATGTACTTTGCTATCAATTTTATTATCTCGAAAGCGTGGGACAGCATTCTTTGTCAGCGACCTAATCTTATTTATAGCGTGTTTACCAAGAATGGAGATATTTATCGTGGAAGTTGGTTGGATGGATTTCGTCATACAAATATTTTGATCGCTTTTGAATGTTGCTAATGGACGAAATTTGAATGTTTAAAAGTAGATTAATCCAAGAATGGAAGTTATTTGACTTTAATGATTGGTTTTATCTATGATTATCTGTTTTCTGACAACATGCTTGGCTTACTGTTTTGTATTGTATTGGTAGATAACGATTGGAGAAGCGTTAAATTAATATAGACTACAATATTATGAACGTTATACACATTATTTTTTTAACCGGTTTAGACCAGTGATGCTGTTTACTCTTTCCATAAAAGGGAGCGAATTCTCCACCATACAAAAAACAATCGGAAACTAGTTAATTTATGAGGAATCAGGATACATCCAGTGATAACTTGCTATTATATTTTTCCCAAATTCTCACATTATTTATGTACTCCTACTTCTATATATATAAAAATGAAACCTGTTTTCCGTCACGACATAGCATGAAAACGGCTTGACCGATTTCGCTGATTTTTTTTTTGTAGTTTTATAATACTCTGTACAAGGTTCTTACGGAAAAAATATTAAGAAAATCTCTCAGAATTATTTTTTTCGTGCGCACACCGTACGGTTTTAGTCGATACACGACAAAACCACCCCCGCTGGCCGGTGGGGGGTATCCGAAGGGATTGATCCTCCCCAAGTGTCCGTTGCCGGGCACCCCGGGTAAGCCCTTGAATTCAATACATGGCGGATCATTTTGACGTAGCGAAGCACGTACCGGGCCGCTAGTATATTATAAATGTGAAAGTTTGTGAAGATGTTTGTAAGTTTGGATGTTTTTTATTCAATCAAGCTCTAACGGCTGAACGGATCTCACTTAAATTTGATACAGGGATAGATTGTAGTACACACAACATACAACTCACTTTTATCCGATTATTCCGAACCTGACCCGAGAACCTGACCCGGTCGCGGGTTAGGTTAGAAACTTGAAAAAAAATGTAGGTAACATTTGTTCCGAACGTAACCCTCATCCTGACCCGACGTCTCGTTCCTATCATAAGCCGAATGTTCCCATATGTCCCATATGTCGGATTTGTGGTTTGAGAACCACGGTGTCCCCATTTTGCTCCTGGAAAGTGGGGGGGGGGGAGGGGCAACGAGCCGCCACCCAGGTGTGAGCGTACCCTTTTTTTTTTTTTTTTTTTTTTATCGTGCGGAAATCCCTTCGGATACCCCCCCGCCGGCCAGCGGGGGCGGTTATGTCGGGCTTGCACCGACCAAAACCGCACGCCGTCTCGGGTCTTCAGACGCCGGGGTGTAAGGTTACCCATAGAGCATATCCCTCGCACCCCGGCTGACCCTGGGCCATCTCACCACCAACAGCATCGCTCATCCTGTCTCCTCTGAAAGCAGAGGAGTACGGAGAGCGATGTGTTCCCGCCACGTTGGGTATTGGCCGACGATCAATGCCAACCCTAATATGTAATTATATTAAAGTAGATATATTTACAGTTTATTTATATAAAAATATATTTACAAACACATCCTTACATCTAAGCATGTTGAGTGTAATCCTATCACCTCAAAACCAGTGGTTTCGATTCCACCGTTCTACGAATGTCAAAATACTCGAGCGTTAAATCTCAGCTGTTTGAGAAGCATGCGACTTATCCGATGTCCGTCACTACCGACTATTTAGAGATGTGAATTATTCTTATTTATCGACAAAAAATAATTGAAATTTCCTATCCGGTAAGGTGATCTCCGGTAAGGGGAGCTTTCGGGGACCACCTGCATCGGATCAGGAAGGAGCCAACGCCTGAGTGCCATCACTGCGACGCAAGCGACTCAAGGCTGCACACGCTGGTAGACTACCCGTCGTGGGAGGTGCCGAGGCGTGACCTCGTGGCAGCCATCGAGGTGGGAGTCCTCTCGCTCGGCAGCATGATTGCGGCAATGGTGCGGAGCGCGCCCTGGAAAGATTTAGAACTCTCCCGGCCCGCCGAGCCCGCAACATGCTCGCCGCGCATCCCAGGCGTCTGAAGACCCGAGACGGGTAGCGATTTTATTCGGCTCAAGTCCGACATAACCGCCCCCGCTGACCGACGGGGGAGGGGGGTACCCGATGGGATTTCCGCACGAGAAAAAAAAAAAGAGGTACATGGTTGGCGAATGTTATCGACCTTAGCTTTAAATAGTAAACTATCAATTAGCAACACAAGTTTAACACTTAGAAGTGCCAATTAGCTTGCCGAGTCTAATTACAGACTTTACTAATAGTACACTGCTCTCAGCTAGTGTAGTTCTATGAGCATGATGAATGAGTTATTTCGCCGGTTATGGAGAAGCGCATGATCATAGAGAGAACTTGAGGCATAAATAGAGAGGAATTTGTCAAGTATATATACAATTGCAGAAGTCTAATAAAGTTTCCTGTAGTCATGGAACAACAACTTTTAGATGTATGCTGTAAAATTTTGGTAACGAGATATGTCACAAACATGACAAGTGGTACTTAAGACCAGGATAACCCAGAACGCAAGAACTAGTGTAGGTATGCACATTTTTGTTATACAAAATCATATTATCGAACGTTTTCAAATTATAGCTATGTATTTGAAAATCTATTGTTTCAAACTCTGAGTTGAAATGAGTGAGCTCGTTCACCCGTTACATAACCCCGATTAAATAATATAGAATGTTCGCTAATTAAATGTATGTGTGATTGTGTGTTATAATTATATATTACTAGCTTTGTAGGTGGTAGAGTCAAGCAACAGTCATTTTGGCCGTTGCATGAATGGGCCGACTCGACCGGGGAAAAATATCGACGCCAAGTAACAGTATTTGAACTGTTGCGTTCCGTTTGGTGAGTGAGAGTGCCGGAGCCCAAACTCCTTTCCCATCCCCTCCCAAACTCCTTTCCCATCCCCTCCCAATCTCCTTTTCCATCCCCTTTCCTTTACAGGGTCGGCAGCGCGAGTGTGACACCACTGGTGTTGCACACGTCCATAGGCCGAGGTAACCGTTCCTATCAGGTGGGCCGTGTGCTTGTCTGCCACCTTAGTGGTATAAAAAAAAAGCTTTTACCCGAGGCTCCACACGCGTGGATCCTATTTCAGGGATGAAAAATAGTTTACGTCCTATTCTCAGATCTGCTACCCTATTTCAGAGAGGTTTTGTTTTTTTCAATTTTAAATATTTTTAATATTTAAATATTCTACGACATTCTACACAGCGCTTTCTAGACCCAAAGTAAGCATAGTTTAACTAGCTTGTGTTATGGGTTACAGAACGCGGATAAACTTACTAATATACTTTTTTTTTGTAAATACATAAATATTATACATAGAAACACCCAGATCACTGCAAATAGACATATTCATGCATACATCATGTTTGCGCTGAGCGGGAATCGAACCCGCGCCTCCTGTCGTAGCAGTCGAATGCACTACCGCTACGCCACAGAGGCCGTCTTACTTACAAACACTGTGTCAGGAAAATTTCATTCTTTTGGAGATATTAAGTCATATTCTTAATATTTAAAATCATATGTAGTGTCTGTTCACTTCTTACTCTCAATATAAATGACTTAAACATTTAAACTTCCAACCAAAAATTTAAATATTGTCTCTAATCTAAAGTGACGTGACACCCGGTCATAAAATTTTACGTTTACTGGCACGTACCGATACCTTATTTTATTCATCGTACAAGATAACCTTTTAGCTATTTACGCTAGCACCCCACGTCCGATATTTCGTAAAAAAGAGATAATTGAGGGATTATAAGTACGGTACTGTGTACTTTACCTTCGTCCAAAAAACCCACATAATTTTTTTACTCCTGTATACTAGGATATTCCAGTGGCGTACAGCGACTACTGAGACGAGGTCTCGAGTCTCACACTGACTTTTGGTAGTTATGTGTGCATTCATAAATGATAATTATCGCTCGCTTAATAATGTGCCCGGTAGATAGCAATAGACTCGCCCCCTATTACATTGAGATCTTAAAATAACTGGCGAATGGGTACAAGCGTGAAGTTATGTTGTGTTGTTGTTATACTATCAACAGTAGTAACCCACTAAAACTCCAAGTCACGAAACTCAGAAAATTCCAGGGACGGACGGCGCTCCACCAAGACCTTTGATGCGAAACCAAACTCACCTGCAATCCAGTATAACTGCTTATTGACTAAATATTTGGCATGACAATTTCCGCTCGGGGTTGGAAGTTCAGACGGGAATTGCTCCCATAAAAGACGTATAAGCCAAAGCAAAAGGTGAGGAAGGAGCAAGCGGACTCAACTCTGAGGTTAAAACTTCGGATTGCACTCGGAAACAACGCTAAGATTTTTTTTATTTTTTTATTTTATAGAAGGCTTACAGGCTAATTAACAACTTAATTTCAATCAATAAATATTACCAAATTGGTATTTACAAGCCTCCACATATAGGTAAAAAAACAAAAAGAATATCGGTACAAAATTAGGTACTTGAGTAATTACTAAGTAAAGAAGCAAAACAAGTTGAATTCCTGAGACGAGCTCAGCCGAATACAAAGGATTTTCGATTTTGCGATTATTATTTTTTTGCGTTTTTTTGCGATTTTTTCTTTATCTTGCAATGGTTCACCCCAGCACGAATCTATTACCGAAAACAGCAACTCGATAGCTCATCTCCTTCATACCCAAAACCGTGACAGAAAATTGGCAACGATGACGTCGACGACGTCGACGACGACAACTCGATAGCAATAGGGCTTTTCTAAAGAAAATCCCTAAAAATAACCAGTAAGAATGATAATTAATTTAATTTAATTGCGTAATCCGTACCAATCGGTCGGTGCCTTTACTGTCGAAATATGAGTTGGCTAAGAGCCGTCTAACTGTCGCTACACTAGTGTTGAACAAGGTGCCGTGGTAGTTTATTAAAACTACTTGCATTTCTTATAGAGAAGGTATTTGACCTGTAGTTGGTGGAAGCCAACGGAACATCTAATATCGGCCGCTGGCGAAGACCTAATAGGTTTGTGCGTAGTGACATATTGGCTAAGAGCTGCGGACAGTCAATTTTATTGTTTGCTATATTAAAAAGCAAGCATATGTCACCAATATCAGATCTTACCTCAAGCGGTAAGAAGTGGCATCTCCTACAACGATGTTCGTAAGATGATTATAATGATGAGTTATAATGTATGTACCAAGTATATAAGGCAGATTTAAGTGGGCAGCCAAGTCGGGGTCGACCTCGCAGGACATACACTGATTAAATTAATGAGGTAGTGAAATAAGGGCAGGTCAAAAGCACTCGAAACGGGCGGGCTTGCATGAAAGGTTTCATAACAGTGAAGGAATCTCGTGAAGTATGTAAGGACAGAAGCAGATGGCGGGCTGTTGTCTTTGCCTACCCCGGAGGGAAAAAGGCGTGAGTATATGTATGTTAAAATATCTTTAAAAATTAATCGAAAATAAATTGGAAAAGTTAGAAAAATGTTGTATAAGAAAAAAGTTATCGATAATCTTAAATCCAGACCGATGTTACGTGACTACACTTCGACACTGACTGGATGTGTGACGTGTAGCTCTTGAGGTAATTGCCGTATTTCACACTGCAACCGCTCTCGGACTTATTTTGAACGAAGGGAACGATGTCAATGCGAATAGAGTAAATTGATGGCTAGTTTTATTATTCATTTTGAAACCCTTACATGGCGTGCTGCGGTAGTAATCTTCTTTTTGAAGTTCTGTGCTTATACACATTTCCAATTATTTATTTGATTGATCAGCACACTTCTTCTCTGCTTTAGTGGATAAGCATTCTATTGATAGAATATTGTATTTAGATAAATTAGCTTTATCAACTTTTTTTAATATACAGGGCACGTTATTATGAATTCTGTTCAGCTTGGCACCAGGCGGTAAGCTCCAGGTAAAGTCTAAATAATGAAGACTATTCAGCACAAAAGAAAATAAACTTTAACGAACGCCATCATTAGTATATTTATGCTATCAATATTACATACCGCGATTTAGGATCACTAGGTAGATTTTCAATACATAGTTCAATACCATACAGAAAATGATTATGCGACTATATTTTTAACTTCTTGAGAACTGAAACCATGTGCTGTTTTTTAACTTTCACTAGACAGTAACTTGTCTGCAAAAAATTTACTCACTCATTAAAAAAAACGATTGAAGCAATAATTCTGAACGTTGCAATAAAACAGTCCAGTAAATCTGGACTAGAATAGTCCTTCTGCAGTAAGTCTCTCGAATTTCTCGCGTGGTCGAACCTAATGAATTAGGAGCTGGCGGTAACGGTTCGTGCAAATTCTGGTCGCAATTACACGTGTTAATTAAACATGTTTGAGAGTTCATTTCCTGTGTTCCACAGAGGACTATGTATTTTTAGAGGTCTGTTGTTTTGTTGGTTGGTTAACTTACCAGATTTGATTTTGTAAATGTTCGAGTTAAATAAAAGCAATGTATAGATTATAACAAAAAACCCTTCATAGTAATCCAATTTCGGTTTGATTGCGTTCAGGGGTCAGCAAGTGTATAGCCGGGCAGGGGGATTGTGGTCGCAGCACTAGTGGGACCGGTGGGTGTCACGCGGTGCTGCGACGACAATCCTCTTCTGATGAGGCCGTCAAGCTGAGTGCCACCATTGTTAACATGGTACGTGTATGTAATGGTGGCCCTCTTTCCTAAGACTTTACCTTCCGCTTACCATCAGGCGAGGTGAAGTCTAATTGACGTGTCCTAAATATAAAAGCGGTGCAGCTTATTGCCTGCTAAAATGCATGGCTTAATATATTTTATTTTATTCTGTGTGCTATTTCAGCCTACCTGATTAGAGCCACGAGGCCGATGACCCCTACGGTCAGAGGTCGCGGCACCAGCTTGTGCTGCCTATTTATATTCTTATTGTTATAGCTTCTGGCTACGCTGCATTGCCACTGGGAGATTCTCTTCACCTGCTATTTTAGCGGGTCACTTGGACGTAATTACCTAGTGACAAACTGACCCGCACTTTTTCTATTTCCAGGGTCTTCGCACCGGGCTTCGCACCATCATGGCGGTAGCGAAGCACACCAGCGGAGACCCTGGCACGCCGGCAACATCACTAGCCCCGTGTCCACTAGCTAAATGCATACTACCATCTTTGCACAACGGACCGAACAACGCCACGGCAGAATATTTATTACGAATCAATCCCCATTCATTTACTCCGGGTCTGCAGACGCCGGGGTGTAAGGTTGCCCATAGAGCATATCCCTCGCACCCCGACTGACCCTGGGCCATCTCCGGTTTCGAGATGGCCCAATCGGGGCCCCGGTTATACCTAATATAAATTCATGTAACGTTCTCTAACACCGATTATAATGTCATAATATATTGTAATCAACTTTTTATTTATCTCTGCTCGCCCTAGCCGGTAGTTAGTCTCAATTACATTAATTATTTAATTAAATTTTACAGTGCATAAGTCACCTTAAATTTATGCAACTTCATAAAACCTTCACCGTTACTATGATTTTGACTCCTTATATTAAACACTAACTTAATTATTTTTATTATACGGAAGGAAGTTTTTAGTGGTATGTTCAATGAAAATCTTTATCACGCTGTGGACAAACAACTTCAGTTTTATTTTTACAAAAACATCCTATTTGAATTTGATTGATTTGATCTATAAGAACATCATCAAACTATTAAGTTTACAAAAGCAAATATTATATAATTTATACAATATGTATTATATTTTACATATATACTAAATTGGGTCCTTTAGATTGGTTAAAACGACTCTTAAAATGACAAACAAGCATATAGGTATATATGACTACTTGACAATTACAAAGGCAGCAAGCCTCCATAGGCCAGGTTTTGTAGCCAGTAACTCACGGGTTATCGAAAATATCAAGTTTAAACCATACTCTTACTCTTTTCGATTAATGGATGTATATATTATGTACAACACCTTTTTTTTATCCCTTCGGATACCCCCCGCCGTCCAGCGGGGGCGGTTATGCCGGTTATGGCTTGAACCGACTAAAACCGCACGCCGCCTCGGGTCTTTAGATGCCGGCTATGCACTTGCTGACCCCTGAACGCAATCAAACCGAAATTGGATTACTATGGAGGGTTTTTCGCAATCGTGCACGGTGTTACCCACCCGGCCGAATTTTGTGACAAATTTGTGTCATCAAATTTCTACCATTGAAAAACATGATATTAGTTGGCACTTCACACCTTTAAATTGAAACAAAAATCCTTTTTCGGAACATTTCATTACGTAATCGACTGTAAATCATGTTTTTTATCTTAATCCAATATTTCTTATTGGCTTACGAAAACGCGCAGGATTTCCTCAAAACCGAGGGAAAAACACATCTTAGAGACTTTGTATCGTATTTCTTAAAAAAGATTACAAATTTACTGGTATTCTCTTGCAAACAAAAGTGTCCTTTATATTTATGGAGAAACGATTCAGTTGGACTGAAATTTTAAATTAGTTTTACAGCAGGGTGCCAGAAATATGGCGTTCGATGAATAGGAAATTAGATCGTGCAATAGGAATGAGATATTATAATAGATGGGATTTCTCTTCAGCGGAAGAGGATTTTTTTCTGTTTTTTATCAATTCCGTTTTGTTTGTACGAGTGATTGAATATTGGTACTAAGCTGTATATTGTGGTAAAGATAAATTCTAAAAGAAAGGATTCAGCACTTGTTGCCATTGTAAGATAAGAGATTGTCCGGTCCATTGATTTGATTGGTAAAGAAATACTGACATATTTGTATAATGGATCATTTTTACAAAGTACTCAGATTGGGAAATTATCTCATATGGCGGTAAACCATGTTATAATATGTACGAGCATATTTGCAAGTTCAACACTGAATTGCCCACCACCCATGTCACTTGGATGATTTCACCACCCATGTCACTTGGATGATTTGACAGAGATTTTCTTCAGTACACTCGTAATTATCGTAATGACATTCTAGTCAGTTGCACCTTGCCACTTTAAGTTTAGAAGTTTAGAAGCTTACTTCCTCGCAGTGTTGAATAGTCTCCATGTTTATTTCTGGGCAGTTATAATAACGGGTTGGTGGGAATAAATATTATATTAGTGCATCAAGATATAGGAACCCATTTGCTCAACTGGATATATTTCATGTAGAATATACTGCTTCCGGGCTGTTTGGCCGTGGTCCATCGGAAACTTGTATTCCAGACGTTTCGTCGATCACTGTGGTTGACATCTTCAGTGGTACAGGTCATAATGTCGTTTGCCCCCTCCAACTGTGCCTATAAATACGAAAGTGACTCGGGCCTTTACATCAGTCGCAGCGCGTTCGCCGCCGAGAAAGGTTCTCCGCACTCGACGGCGTCCCGACCTATACCACTGAAGATGTCGACCGCAGTGATCGACGAAACGTGTGGAATACAAGTTTCCGGTGGAAATTATTTCATTAAAGAAGTTATGTTCCTCGCAGGGCCAAAGCACCTGGCTGTTACCCCAGCAGAAACAGGCCAGAAAGGCGCGCGGCGGGGCGACTAGCCCCCCTCTCTTTTCGTGGCAAGACGTGGTTTACAAACCCGAGGGGGCCATCTCGAAATCGGAGATGGCCCAGGGTCAGTCGGGTGCGTGGGAAATGCTTTATGGGCAACCTTACACCCGGTGTCTGAAGACTCGAGACGGTGTGCGGTCTTAGTCGGTTCAAGCCCGACATAACCTCGCCGCTGTACGGCGGGGGGGGGGGGGGGGTATCAGAGGGGATTTCCGCACGAAAAAAAAGGGTCAATGCAACTTCATCCCTGCTTGTTGCCAGAAAACGTGAGGGATAGTGAACCCACTCGCCTGTTTGCAGTTTTATGAACTTACGTATTGAGGAGAAACCGAATATTTCAAAAAATGGGCCATTTAACTTTTAACCCTATACTTGCCCTTTGCAGGTTACAACCTCTGTTCATAGGTCTTTGAAAACAAATAATTAAACGGTTAATCCTTAAACATGTATTTTTGTGCCAAAAGTACACAATTTCTGCAAAAATGCAATATCTAACCGTTGTTTTTCAATTCGTTCCAGCTTTTCAATGCCAGTATTCTAATATTCTTTCTTGCTCACTGAACCGAAGCTCCCCCAAGCGAGCGGCTAAAGAATATATTTTTATCTCCACTCCGGTCTAAGCAATAAAGGAAGATTAATATTTTGTATTAAGATTACGAAGGATTCTCATATTGTTTGTATTTTATGTATTTCCTATTGGATATCTGTTTTGGGGTAAGTACGTTTATAAAGTATATGAAACTTGTTTCACGTTTCTAATTGTATTAGTATTTATCTCTGTACCTAAAAATGAATGACTAAATTTTGTAAAACTTGAACAATCGATTGATTGACGACCTCTGTGGCGTAGCGGTAGTGCGTTCGACTGCTAAGCCAGAGGTCGCGGGTTCGATTCCCGCTCAATGCAAATATGTATATTTGCATTGGTCTGGGTGTTTCTATGTATAATATGTATTTATTTACAAAAAAAAAGTAATTTAAGTATGTGTATCCGCATTCTAGAACCCATATGACAAGCTCTGCTTAGTTTGGGTCTAGATGGCGATGTGTAATATGTTCTAGAATATTTATTTATTTATTATTTATTTATTTTTGTTCTGTTTTTCTGCTTTTATTAGCGATGTCCGAGAATCACTTTAAAACCGCTGAACAGAATTCAGCTGAAATTTTACATGAACATTCTTCTAGGGTATGGTCATAAACTACGCTATCATCACGCTGTTATAAGTGTGATAGGAGCGCAGGTTAAAATCGACTTTATCTTTTATTGATAATTCCTTCCATCCATTCCACAAAGCAGATCATCACGAAATTCTGAAGTTCGGTAGAACTTTTACACGATCAACGTTCGTACTTTAAATCATCACGCTATAGCTAGAAGGTGATGAGCAGTAAAATATGAAATCTCGAAACTACAGAGTTACCTACGTGTAAAAGATAATTGATTAGAAACTCACCCTTTGATAGTAAATTACATCACGCTATTATATTAGGGAACCGGGTAGAATTAATTTCGATGTGACATATAAACCTCTATTTCTTCATGATAAATGATTGAAAATATAATATAACATAACATAAACTCACGCCTATATCCCCGAAGGGGTAGGCAGCTAGCACCCACATTTCGCCCGTTTATGTTTAGGTCCCAATGTAATAGGTGGCGAGCCTATTGCCATTAACCGGGCACTTATAAACCTGCGATAAATACACACATAACTTCGAAAAGTATCGAAAAGTCATTGGTGTGTGCCATGGTAAAACCTGGGATCGAACCCGAGACCTCGTCTCAGCAGTCCATTACCCATACCACTAGGCTACCGCGGCTTATGATTGAATTGAAAATATAACGAGAAAATAGGTAACCTAATACATGCTGGGTTCGAAATTGCAGAAGTAAACATACCTTGGTCTATTCCGAATTTAGCGCGGACGAAGTCGCGGGCAACAGCTAGTTAGATATTAAAATAATTAATTTATGACTGTCATGTATGATATGTACGTAACGGACTGCCGAGACGAGGTCTCGAGTTCGATCCCCAGTCGCCCCGGGCACACACCTCTGAATTTTCGTAGTTATGTGTGTTTTAAAAATGTTGATTATTGCTCGCTTAGTAATGTGCCCGGTAGATGGCAATAGGCTCGCCCCCTATTACATTGGGACCCTAACATAACTGGCGAATCGTGGGTGTGCAATACACCTCTGCCTACCCCTTCGGGGATACAGGCGTGAAGTTATGTTATGTGTGATATAATTTTTAGGTAAACACGATATTTGTTTCATGTCTTAAATTTATTGAAAATGTATAATAGTGCTTTAATTATTCATTTCCATGAAATTAATTACACAAAACTTCTGCAATATCCAGTAATAATTTTATTAAAACCAATTCTGTGCTCCAGGCTCTAATATAAATCATTGGAGTGGACTGCGGCACGTAGCATAATTACGTTTCAATCGTTCTTTTTACGTTAATTTATTTGGTCACCTCATATTTTAAATTAGTATGAACATATTACACAAAATAAAACAAATTATAACCGAAAAGGATGATTTTATTGTCAGCTATTTTTAAACGTAACATAACCTGACGCCTGTATCCATGAAGGGGTAGGCAGAGGTGTATTACACACCCACGATTCGTCAGTTATGTTTAGGTTCCAATGTAATAGGAGCAAGCCTATTGCCATCTACCGGACACAATACTAAGCGAGCAATAATAAACATTTTTAATACACACATAACTACGAAAAGTCAGAGGTATGTGCCCGGGGCGACTGGGGATCGAACTCGAGACCTCGTCTCGGCAGTCCGTTACGTACGCCACTGTGCTATCGCATATCTATTTTATATAATAATGTTTGTTTAATTCACCATCAGTTGAAGAATTCTGGGAAAAGAAAGCCCAAAACGTCTGAGACGGAAAGGACTGAACGATATTGAAGAATGGACTGCACTGTACTAGTACTAGTACAGAAAAGTTTTTTTTTTTAAATAACGATAATTAGTAACCGTAATTACTAATATTCCCTGTAACCCCTCCAGCTAAGCTTAATTGCTTGTGTTAGGAGTGGGTTCACGTCGGTAGTTTAATGGCCAGGATTTGAACCCGGGACCTCTCGATCGTAGGGTCGACTCCTTAACCACTAAGCTACCGACGTTTCCAACCGCTGACTGATTCCTCTAACTCTGATAAATTACAATTAAAAAGAGGCACAGTCAGAGAACAAAAGCAACTTGATACAGAGACTTTAAAGCCGAGCACAGCCGGGTAATCATTTAATTAGGTGGCGCACTGAGTTCAGGAGTTTACAAGGATCAGAGAAGCTTACAGTTTGTCGTGCCATCAGGCTACTTCATTTACTAAGCTACAATTTTCTCTAGAATTTTATTCCGTATTTCTGGTTGGATATTTCAGAGTCGAAAATAGATGCAACATAGCTTGTTAAGAAACAATGTGATTCTTGTCTATTTTATAGTTTGTATGTTTGTGTATATTATTTATTTTATCAATAGAATATATTACATGATATTATAGCAAGATCATCCCAAGTTTTCCTGTAAATTTACAATGGCAAAGTCAACACTAACTTTTAAACTTTCGAGTTCCATGATATACAATAATGTTAGCGGGAATTTACGCGATCATGTATATACATACCTTTGGATTGCCTGACGTTTCGACCAGGTTACACTGGCCATGGTCACAGGCTGACTGGCGCAGTGGTGGACGTCCTCCGTCGTCGAATCCGTGAGGTACAAAGTTTTTCATCCACCTGCACATTTTCGATATTTTTAATGTTTTCGTTTCGCCATGTACCGTCATATACTACACTGTGATCGCGGCAAGTGAACCTGGTCGAAACGTCAGGCAATCCAAAGGTATGTATGTATATACTTATACATGATCGCGTTAATTCCCGTTAACATTATTGTTTGGGAAAGTCAACATCCCGAATGGGACTAAAAATCACAGCAGATCTTGGGAGTTTCTCGGAAGCTATGCTCCCTAACCCTAGAAATTCTCATTTAAATACATGTTACGGTCCTCGTGATAAAAGTGTCTCTTACTAATTAATGTTCACAAAGTATGATGCCACTAATTTATTATTACTTACACTCACGGCACGACTATTAAACCAAAGATGCAAACTAGTTGCGTAAAATAGACGACTATACAACTTAGTTAGCTTAACGATCCTTGAATGAGGATCCTACTGCTTGTAGAATATACTGCTTCCGGGCTGTTTGGCCGTGGTCCATCGGAAACTTGTATTCCAGACGTTTCGTCGATCACTGCGGTCGATATTTTCAGTGGTACACGTCGGGACGCCGTCGAGTGCGGAGAACCTTCCTCGGCGGCGAACTCGGAGCGATTGATCAGTCGCACCGAGTTCGCCGCCGAGTTGGACCACGGCCAAACAGCCCGGAAGCAGTATATTCTACAAGCAACGCCAGCCGTGAAAGCCTTAAGATTTATAGATCCTACTGCTTTTTTGATACTACCAAAATTCTTTTTTTTTTATTGATAAACTAAAATGATTTTTTTAAATTGACAAACTAAAATGATATAACTATAAAGTCTACTATCTATAATGGTATGTGAACAAGTGCAACAAGGGAACAACTATTCTTGAGATTTGACAATGCAAATATATTCACTGAAATACCCATTTTTCTCAATATCCATTACCATATCCAGTAGATACAGCATTAGGATCCAATCATATTAACACAGTTAAAGCTACTTTGAACTAATTCTCATAAGTTACAGTAAAAATAAATAAAGTTTGGGTACTTTGAGATAACTTTTCACTTCAAGATATGAGACAACCACCATTATCGTCTCTATGTGACTATAGCTGCTGAAAGCTTCCAAAAATATCGGTATTTTTTTTTTATAAACAGGACACGTCAATTTGACTTCACCTCGCCTGATGGTAACCTGAAGGTAAAGTCTCATGAAAGAGGGTCACCATTACATACACGTACCATGTTAACAATGGTGGCACTCAGCTTGACCGCCTCATCAGAAGAGGATTGTCATCGCAGCACCACGTGACACCCACCGGTCCCACCAGTGCTGTGACCACAATCCCCCTGCTCGGCTATGCACTTGCTGACCCCTGAACGCAATCAAACCGAAATTGGATTACTATGGAGGGTTTTTCGCAATCGTGCACGGTAGTACCTACCCGGCTGAATTTTGTGACCAATTTTGTCATCAAATTTCTACCACCAGTAATGGTATAGTTGACATATAAAAAATAGCACAAATAAATTGCAATAAAACTCGTTAATAAAAGAAGATAAGCTGAGTTGTGTAACGCCATCACAAAAGTTATCTATTAGCAACGCATTGTGTCACATGAATATCTAATGGTCTACACAGTTGGTAAACAACTTCATCGAGGTTCAATCGAAGCGTTGTTTACATCAAACATACTGCCGGGTGGCAGTTAGCAGTGACTAACTAACACATTTCACCAAGGCACCAAAGTGAAGCGAACAGTCGATGCATTTGGAATCGTCACTACGAATGCTACAGATGGCTAGCGTTAGTTGCGATGAGCAGTGTATCTAAGTCACTGACACATTGAAATGTTTGTGGTAGACTATTGTGACCTGAATTGTCAACTCGACTTCGATTGCTAACTGAATCCTAAAATAACTTGGTGGTTACACTGGTTTAATTGGAGCATCCTATGGGCTAGCAAATTCGACCTAGTAGTTATGAGTGTGCTCCAAAAAGGAAACAAATTCATTAATGGATTTGTTCAGTGGATTATAGTGGACATAACTTCATAACATAACTTCACACCTATATCCCCGAAGGGGTAGGCAGAGGTGTATTACACACCCACGATTCGCCAGTTATGTTAAGGTCCCAATGTATTAGGGGGCGAGCCTATTGCCATCTACCGGGCACATTATGAAGCGAGCGATAATTAAATAAATAATGCACACATAATTACGAACAGTCAGAGGTGTGTGCTCGGGGCGACTGGAGATCGAACTCGATACCTCGCCTCAGCAGTCCGTTACGTAAGCCACTGGGCTCTCGCCGCTTCGGATTATAGTGGAATACAGCATAAATAGCTATATTAGCTATATAATATATGACAATTATAATTTAAATTTTAATAATATAATTATAATTTATGTATTGAATATGTGAGTAATTACTTCACAATGAATTAGATACAGTAAAAGCCAACTTAACCCCTAAAGCAATTTGTATCAATCACACGTAAAATAAGAGAGTATAAAGAAATAAAGTGGATCACAAAGTTTCTATCCTTAGGGATATCTCGCCCTAGTGTGATTGAATTAGTTCTAATAAAATCGAGTATCGTTTGTACCCACGGTAGGCTGATTCTGTGGTGAACTTTATATCATTGTTTTGATATATTCCGTGAAATAGATATCCCTGGAGAAATAATGGAAAATACGTAACTTTTCGGTGCCAACGGTTGTTGTTGAGCTCTTTTTAGAATATGGATAAAAACACAAATATTTTCAGATCTATTATAACACTAGTTTAACGATTTTTTCATAGTGCTGTATAAGAATAAGATTTTTGTCGAGTGTTTTACTGATTTCAGGATTAGGTTAGGGTCAGGGAAAAGGATTGGACTGAACGGAGGTCTACGTCACCGACCTCCATGATCGGGGCCTGAGGACGGCAGTTGGCCGACTCGCCGTCCTTAAAGAAGCAGGCCGTGGCGGAGGCGTGTCGTGTGTGCCCTACACACGCCTGCCAACTCACCGAAGCGGGATAAAACCTGACCCCACCAGGCGAGGCCGCGGTGACGGCCAAAGTCCGCCGGCATTATCCTTTCGAGGGCTTACCCGAGGTGCCCGGAAACATGGGTACATAGTAAGGTGTTAGAACTGTGGTTGTCCAATCCATGTTTTACCATGTTGGTGTGCAAAAGTGTTATGGTTAGTATGTTAATTATGGTTACTTATACAAAATTCATTAAACTTATCATGCAAGACTAATTAGCATTAAGCTTATATTTACTAATAAATATTATAAAATAATAGTATATTATGCAACTAGTGAATAAAGGACGGATTTAAAGCGAGGGCCGTAGATGAGTCACGAGCAAGTGAAGGATTCTAATGATTGAATCACGAGCGCAGCGAGTGATTCAACTGTTAGAATCCTGAAGGACGCGAGTGATTCATGGCCCTCGATATAAATTCGTACTTTATTCAGGAGTTGCATACTATACTTTATACCATGACTACGAGAAAAGACATAATTTAAGCGAAAATAGAAATTTAATCAAGAAATAAGAATTGTTACATTAATTGAAATGGACATTAAAATTAGAGCAATGACTGAAATTAAGCGTAATTTTCTTATTATTATCATTAGAGTGGGCAACTTGTGAAACAATATTTATTTCTTATAAAGGCAGCAAAGAACACAAAACAGTTTTTAATCTAATGCCAAACTCCTTGTCGCAAATATCGACCAATCAAATCTCGAGAATTTATTTGCACCAAAGAGTTTTGAATTTCGAATCTTAGCGCAAGGAGTTTATGTAAGCATTGAAATGGAGACCGGATATATTTTTGTGTTCCAAATTCAAACACCAAAATAGTGAATAAAAACAAAACAGTGAATAAAAGGCCTTTTTATTCACTGTTTTGCGTGAATAAAATAAGCTTTTTAGAGTAGGTATGGTATAAAGATTATTACTTATCTTACAGTATTTAATCACTAGTACCATCTAAATTCAGAAAATTCAATAAAATCATGTCATTATATGAAAAAAGAAAATTTTAATGTCAATAAAAATGTCGCAAAATTTTTGCAAGGGAAAGTAGAAATGTGGGTATATTGCTTTTTGAAAGAATATAAAGAAACAATCACCACATTGCCCTCTGCTTACTGAAGAACATGGAAACAGACCGGATAATCCAAAACGTTAGCCAGTTCCAGCTCAGCGCAAGATTAGTCATAAGCAGGAGGCCGGATCACGCCTTCCGTGACTACACACTGTTGATTTTCGTCAGTTCCACTTCAACTTATACATTTCATCGGAAGTCATGGGTGGATGGTACACTGTGTACAAGGCCCTACCAGCATCCTTGAGGCCCAAACTAACCTGACCTGCAAGTCGATGCTCCTGCTAAACAACGGACGAGGCTCTGGCGCAGACCTTCCTTACAGAGTTTTGAAGTCAGATGGCAGTTGCTCTTGGAAAGGCCGATATATTATTCAAAAACAACAAACAGACCTCGGGTGCAAATTTTGGGCACAACTGGGACAACGCTATAAGGACGCTGATGACACTTCTCCGTAAGTCATGATGGTTGGCAAAGTTTTGAGTTCCACATCCCAAAAAAAGGGTGCACTATGAAGAAGTTCCACAACAAATCCAAACTTGGGAAGCTAGTGTAGTGTCATTTAATGCCTCCTAAGTTCAAATAACTTAATGTATACGAACCTTTACCTCCTGCGCAGTTACGTCGTGACCTGAATGTATTAATCGCTTTATTTTCGATTTCAGGAGTCGCTCCGGCTCTTATTTTTTAAGAAATCATGGAAGATTTTGTTTTTATATCGGCACCAATATTTCTGATCGAGTTTCATGTTTTTTTATGAAAAGATTACGCGATGGAGCGTGGCTTTTAAGTAATGTTTTTATTTAAAGTTTCTTTTATGTAGATTTTGTCTTTTTGCATCTGAATTGTTTTGTTCATAAGATTGCGATGTAAGTTATACATTTTAATTGTATCTAAGTATTTGTGAGGTTGATCTTTTCAGCATAATGGATAATAATATATAATTAAGGCAGACTAATAGAGAATGCTTACGGTATTAAACGTACGACCGTGTATAATGCTCAACTAGTACTGTATACTTAAAATTTGAATAAATGAGGTGTTCAAAGATATAAATACCTTTTTTTCGTGCGGAAATCCCTTCGGGTAGGTACCACCCGCCGGCCAGCGGGGGAGGTTATGTCAGGCTTGAACCGACTAAAACCGGGTCTTCAGACACTGGAGTGTAAGGTAGCCCTTAAGGCATATCCCTCGCACCCCGAATGACCCTGGGCCGAAAACTTTCTACATCTCTCCCGGGCTCGCTCCGCTGTCGCCTTCTCGGGCATTACTTGCTCGCAGAAGGAGAAGATATAAATACCTTAAGTGTATTTCAATACTTATCATACTAATCAGCTAGAAAATATAATATTTCATTGGATAAATGTTACAAAACTCAAGCAAGTATATTTTTATGAAAATAAAGAACTCAAGCATCAATTTATTTTATTGTAACATATTTCTTATTAAATGCTGTGTACCGTCTTTAATGCTGCTTTTAATTGTAAAATGATTGCTAATATAGAATTTAAAAAAATTACAACAAATACCAAGTCTCGGGTACCACCGCGCCTAGCGCGAAGATAATAAGTTTGATACTCACACTGGGATGATGTTTTATTTTCATCATCTTAGCACCTTATATCCATTCATCAGTTGGGCCTTGTACTTGATCACTATCTTATGGGTGGCATCACGCTACGAGAAATCGTTACAATCTTACTATTTAAACTGCACTGATAAATAGATTCGTGTGTGCTTGAATTAGTCTAAGAACTGTACGGCTTTGATCACACAAGCAAAGATTTATCGGTGCAGTTTGAACGGTGTAGTGCAATCGCAACGTTTTGTCGTAGCATGTGTACAAACCATTATCACTCTGTGAAAAGATATATAATCCATTATCTGGCAAGACACTGGTCGTTGCTTTCTTAGGACTTTACACAATACATATACATTTAGGTATCAAAATTAATTGTCTCATTTATATAGTATCTGCGCCCTGTTCCAAATTCATTACCACTTCACCCCCGGAACTGTAACAAAATGTTTGTGCAGTAGCTTTTTAGGGTTCCGTTGCCAAAAGGCAAAAAAACGGAACCCTTATAGATTCCTCGTGTCTGTCTGTCTGTCCGTCCGTATGTCACAGCCACTTTTTTCCGAAACTATAAGAACTATGATGTTGAAACTTGGTAAGTAGATATATTCTGTGAACCGCATTAAGATTTTCACACAAAAATAGAAAAACATACAATAAATTTTAGGGGCTCCCCATACTTAGAACTGAAACTCAAATTTTTTTTTGTCATCAAACCCATATGTGTAGGGTATCTATGGATAGGTCTTCAAAAATGATATTGAGGTTTCTAATATCATTTTTCTCTAAACTGAATAGATTGAAACTCTTCAAAAGTGGTAAAATGTGTAACTAACTTCTAAAATAAGAGAATGATAAAACCAAAAAAAAAAGTGATGTACCTACATTACCATGTAAACTTCCACCGAGAAATTGGTGATGGTTGATGGTGAAAACGAGATCTAGTAAGTAGTTTTTTTAATACGTCATAAATCGTAAACCGCAATTTACCTTTCATTCAATCAACTCAAACATAAAAATTTTACTTGCTGCTACGGATCCCTTCATGGGCGAGTCCGACTCTCACTTGGCCGGTTTTTCTCGTTTAGATTATGTGGCTTTTATAGGAGCGACATCCGTCCGACCGACGAACACAAGTTTCCTATGGACCACGGCCAAACAGCCCGGAAGCAGTATATTCAACATGCAACGCCGGCCGTGAAAGCCTTAAGATTTATATTCTTGAACATTAATCATAATCACAAATTTACCTGAAAAGAGAAACAACATTTAAAGCTAAACAGCTAAAAAGCAGTATGGTTTATGGAACATTTGACATTACGCCGGAGACAGACAACTTTCTTCATTTTTATTAGTGTTTAACGTCTTAAAATACTATTAAAACCGACAAAATTTTATGTATTTGCTTTCCGGTGGAACACCTACGGTAATCAAAGTGTGTGTAACTATTACCTCCTAACAAGTTGCAAATATTAACATATAAAATAAAAATAAATATTCTACGACATTCTACACAGCGCTTTCTATACCCAAAGTAAGCATAGTTTAACTAGCTTGTGTTATGGGTTCCAGAATGCGGATAAACGTTTTTATATACTTTTTTTTATAAATAAATACCTTTTTTTTTTTTCGTGCGGAAATCCCTTCGGATGCCCCCCGCCGGCCAGCGGGGCGGTTATGTCGGGCTATACATAGAAACACCCAGACCAATGCAAATAGACATATTCATGCATATAAATATTTGCACTGAGCGGGAATCGAACCCGTGTAGCAGTCAAATCACAGAGGCCGTACATTTCTATGTACAATGAACTAACATATTGCCATAAAAATAAAATATATATTATGTATACCAGTGACTTTTCAAAATTATTCGAGTTAGTAGTAGAATATTCTGTGAGCAAAATCAAAATGCCGGCGTCGTACATCTTCCTTCACACCGCAGGATCCCACTTTCACCTTATGAAGACTATCAGGGCTACCTACATTTATATTTAGATATACATATAAATAAAATTGAAGTGTCTGTTTGTAATATTAAAATAACAATTTTTTAATGAATGCACATGAATGTGCAATTTTTAAAATTGTATTTTTGTTATAAGTATCGGCTGGGCCGATTTTGACAAGTCTTTCACTGGTAGGTAGGTAATGTTACAAGTCGTAACATAGGTTACTTTAATTTTAGAAAAATAATAGTGTGAATTAAATGAAACCTAATAAAATGAAAGAAATAAAATACTCTACAATTAAATGGTATGTTGTCGCGTGTCAATTATACTGCAATGATTGTATAAAATTCAATGGGACAAATACCTTACTAATATTAATAACTATAACCTAAAATGATTATGAGAAACGAATTATAAATAAATCTAAAGAAAACTAAATCTAAAAGATAGATAAATATTTAATTATTAGTTCAATTAGTGTTCAGCGCAAAAGAACTAAAACCATAAAAATCAAAATCCAAATCAAACGGAACCCTTATAGATTCGTCATGTTCTGTCTAGACGGACAGACGTCCGTCCACTTTTTTCTGAAACTATAAGAACTATTCTGTTGAAACTTGGTAAGTAGATGTATTAAGCATTAAGATTTTCACACAAAAATAAAAAAAAACTATAAATTTTAAAACTCAAAATATATTTTTTCATTAAACCCATACGTGTGGATATCTATGGATAGGTCTTCAAAAGTGACATTGAGGATTCTAATATCGTTTTTTTTTTTCTAAACTGAATAGACTATTACAAAGTGGTAAAATGTGTCCCGGGGGGGGGGGGGCTGTAACGTCTAAAATAAGAGAATGATAAAACTAAAAAAAATATATGATTTACATTATACATGTAAACTTCCACCGAAAATTGGTTTGAACGAAATCTAGAAAGTAGTTTATTTATTTTTTTAGTCATAAATCGTAAACCGCAATTTACCTTTCATTCAATCAACTCAAATATAAAAATTAAAAACAAAATTATTAATTATTATGTTACTTGCTGCTACGGGACCCTTCATGGCCGAGTCTGACATGCACTAGGCCGCTTTTCATATCACTGCGACGCGAGCGAGGACTCAGGGCTGCACACGCTGGCGGACTGCCCGGCGTGGGAGGCGCCGAGGCGTGACCTCGTGGCAGCCATCGGGGTGGGAGTCCTCTCGCTCGGCAGCATGATTGCGGCAATGGTGCGGAGCGCGAGCGCGTGGGCCGCCGCCGCCTCCTTCTGCGAGCATGTAATGCTCGCGAAGGAGGTGGCGGAGCGCGCCCGGGAGAGACTTAGAACTCTCCCGGTCCGCCGAGCCCGCAACTTGCTCGCCGCGCGTCGCAGGCAACTCAGGCGCCGGAGGTCGCTTAACGACCTCCGTCCTCCATGAGCGCAGGCCTGGGGGTGGCGGGTGAGGTCACCTGTCACCCCAGCAGAAGCAGGCCGGGACGGTGGGGCGACTAGCGCCCCTCCCCCAAACCGGGGCAAGACGGGGACATCGTGGTTCCCAAACCTGAGGGGGCCATCTCGAAACCGGAGATGGCCCAGGGTCAGTCGGGGTGCGAGGGATATGCTCTATGGGCAACCTTACACCCCGGCGTCTGTAGACCCGAGACGGCGTGCGGTTTTAGTCGGTTCAAGCCCGACATAACCGCCCCCGCTGGCACGCGGGGGGGTATCCGAAGGGATTTCCGCACGATAAAAAAAAAAAAAAAAAAAAGGCCGCTTTTCCCATTTTCAATTTAAAAGAAAAAGTTCAAGAGTCTTCTCAATACTACCAGAATTGACTAAAAACAAAGATTTCAATATATACAAAAATATCACTTTGATGTTCGTACAATACCCGCTAAATATAGAAACAAATGTTTCGGTTACAGAACGTCGCGTCCCATTTAAGTTGCGTCTGTTCGTTAATTTGACGACAAAATTACGATTCTGTAGAATGCGTGAAACTCGGAAATAACATTCTGTTGACATGTTGCTATTGTGGCGTTAAAAGCTTAAATGTGATCTATTTTTCACCAGACAGGTAGCAAACAAGCTCAGGGCAGTCACCTAGGAAAGAGTAATGAGAAGAATGGCATAGTACTAATAATAATATTGTGAGGAGAGTCCTCTCTCTGGAGCCCGAACCACCGGTAGCTTGGTCCCTGTACCCGATGCCGATGGGTCACTATTTTTTATATTTTTAAATATATTTTTTTATATAGAACATAACACTACATAAACTCACGCCTATATCCCCGAAGGGGTAGGCAGAGGTGCTAGCACCCACATTTCGCCAGTTTATGTTTAGGTCCCAATGTAAAAGGTGGCGAGCCTGTAGGGACACAGTAGTGCATTGAACAAGGCACGGCGTTGCTTACGCAGCGAATTCCTGTCGCGGCACTTCGTGGTGACTAGCGTCCACCCGGCAGTTACCTCCTAACCATTCGGCCGTTCGCTTGTGTCCACACCTCAACCCTTCGCGGTATAGTAACCTTGTTAAACTAGGGTCAGTGATTAAACAGTACAGTCAAACTACTAACGAAACTTTTTATTTGATCATCCTAGCCGTGCAGATACAGTGGGAGAGAGCTTCCAGTGGGGCGTACCTGCACGTGCCGTAGTAACCCGAACACGCATCTACTAACATATATATCACGTGATACCTATACCCCACAAGCCTATTGCCATTAACCGGACACTTATAAGCCTGCGATAAATACACACATAACTTCGAAAAGCATCGAAAAGTCATTGGTGTGTGCCATGGTAAAACCTAGGACCGAACCCGAGACCTCGTCTCAGCAGTCCATTACCCATCCCACTAGGCTTTATATATATACATACATACATACATAAAATCATGCCTGTTTCCCATAGGGCTAGGCAGACATCACGGATCTCCATTTGCCACGATCCTGACACACTTCTCTCGCCTCATTCACTCTCATTACATTCTTCATGCATGCTCGTCGGTTTAGGGTACTCCTGACCTGCCCCTTTTCTAAAACTTCCCCGATTTGGTCCAGGTATGTGCGCCTAGGTCTTCCCCTTCCAACGGTACCATCCACACTCTAATATATATGTATTTTAAATTTAATAAAGGCAATTAAGGAAATAATAAATATTACTAGGACAAATTACACAAAGAAAGAAAGAAAGAAGAAAGAAAGAAAGTCTTATCTGCCCGCTGATAAAATTAGAATTTGCTTATTAGTAAAAATATGTACAAAAACTTTAGGAACCTTAAACCCTAAGTGAGTATATCAATCAATAAACTTATTTAAACCAAATATAACTTAACTTTGTACACTAAATATTTGTGGTAGAAATACTGGTGGTAGAAATTTGATGACACAAATTTGTCACAAAATTCGGCCGGGTGGGTACCACCGTGCACGATTGCGAAAAACCCTCCATAGTAATCCAATTTCGGTTTGATTGCGTTCAGGGGTACCACTAGTGGCACCGGTGGGTATCACGCGGTGCTGCGACGACAATCCTCTTTTGATGAGGCCGTCAAGCTGAGTGCCACCATTGTTAACATGGTACGTGTATGTAATGGTGACCCTCTTTCCTGAGACTTTGCCTTCAGCTGACCATCAGGCGAGGTGAAGTCAAATTAACGTGTCCTAATTACTTTTTTTTTTTTTTTTCGTTCGGAAATCCCCTCGGATACCCCCCCGCCGGCCAGCGGGGGCGGTTATGTCGGGCTTGAACCGACTAAAACATCACGCCGTCTCGGGTCTTCAGACGCCGGGGTGTAAGGTGGCCCATAAGGCTTTTTCCCCACACTCTGACTGACCCAGGGCCATTTTCGGTTTCGAGATGGCCCCCTAGGCTTTGGGAACCACGGTGTCTGCATCTTGCCGCGGAATGGAGCCTGCTTCTGCTGGGGTGACAGGCGGCCTCACCTGCCACCCCCAGGCCACGCTAATGGAGGACGGAGGTCGTTGAACGACCTCCGGCGTCTGAGTCGCCTACGATAGTCACGATTACCTTAATTCTAAACTAAATAATCTTGCCCGTCGTGAGTAGAACATTCTCTCCTTTAGAACAGTACGCATAATCCCAGCCCCTGTCTCCATACGTATAACCTACTTAAACAAGTTTGCTAATATTCCATGTAACAACTAACACCGAGATTATCTTAGTTTACGTGGCTTAACGGCACCCTCGGCTTATGCGGTCATCAAATATGCATTTAGTTGTATTAAAGTCACCCTTTTCGTGTGTTACAGAGGCTTATATGGGTCACGTTTAACTGACCTCGGTATTCTCATGAAATCTCTTAACACGCAGGTAGTATAAGGTGATCAGTAGGCCTACCATGAAACGTACTTCCGCAATTGTTGACCGAAATTTCCGATTATTCCGAACCTGACCCGAAAGCCTGACCCAGTCGCGTGTTAGGTTAGAAACTTGAAAAAAAATGTAATATTTGTTCCGAACGTAACCCTCTTCCTAACCTGACCCAACGTCTCGTTCCTATCATAACCCGAATTGCTCAGATTGGTCTCTCTAATTTTTCTCAAAATAAAAAGTACATATGTGTCAAATCAGTATATAAAAGACGTCGGGTCAGGTTAGGAAGAGGGTTACGTTCGGAAGAAATATAACAATTTTTTTTCAAGTTTCTAACCTAACCCGCGACCGGGTTAGGTTTTCGGGTCAGGTTCGGAATAATCTGAAATTTTGGACAATCAAAAACTTTTCTTTTTTTTTCTCTTTTTTAGGGATTTTTAACCGTTACGAATATGTCAATCCCATCGTAGCTTAAAACAGTAGACATGCTTATATAGTATATAACAAATAGAAAAATGTTACTATCCCTGATGGGGACCTAATAACCCAAACAAACTCCTAGCTGTTACGCACCGAGGTGTTGCCAGTATATCATGGAGCATAACTATATGTAGTCTGTTCAGGTTATAGGAGACTCTCGGGCCGTTTCATAGCGTACACAGTTCATTAATAGGTGGCGGGAACACCGTGGTTTCCAACCCCAAGGGTCAGTCGGGGTGCGAGGGATATGCTCTATGGGTAACCTTACACCCTCTGTCTGAAGTCTCTCGGTCTGAAGACCCGAGACGGCGTGTGGTTTTAGTCGGTTCAAACCCGACATAACCGCCCCCGCTCGCCGGCGGGGGGGTAGCCGAAGGGATAACCGCACGAAAAAAAAAAAAGGTGGTGCACATTCTATACTACGCCGCATAATCAGTACCATGAAACGCACTTATATATCCCGCAATCGGGCCCGAAGACGGCGCGTGACTGTTCATTCAGGCAAAAAAAAATTACTAAAGTTAAAACACGATACTATACGAATCATTTCAAACGGTCGAAATGTTATCATAGTCCAATAGAAAGGAATGTACTTTTAGTATTTTTGTTTTACATTTAAACGAAAACCTCCTTGATATGTTTGATTCACTCCCGAACATACTTTATGGTCCCGACCGAAAGAACGAAATCCAAAGTAACTTCATGGTATCTAAATGACATTTCTTTATTAGGGATTTTCTTTAGAAAAGCCCAATTGCTATAGAGTTGTCGTCGTTGCCAATTTTCTGTCACGGTTTTGGGTATGAAGGAGATGAGCTATCGAGTTGCTGTTTTCGGTCATAGATTCGTGCTGGGATGAACCATTGCAAGATAAAGAAAAAATCGCAAAAAAAAAACGCAAAATCGAAAATCCCTTGTATTCGGCTGAGCTCGTCTCAGGAATTCAACTTGTTTCGTGTTTTGTGCGGGTCCGCAATTACGGATGTACGTTTCATGGTAGGCTTACTGATAGATCAATAGTGTTAGTGTATGAACTACATAGTGTTATCTATACCCAAACTAAGCAGTCCCAGTTTTTGATCTGATGATGATGGTCATCAGATCAAAAACTGGACCAGTTGTATTTAAAGTTTGCACTAAGATTAGGTACTTACTTTTGATGACTTACGTTTATTATTTTCAATTGGTATGTCGACTTTTCTGGGAGCAACTGCCGTCTGTTCTCCTAAACCCGAAAGGAAAGCCTGCGATAGAGCCTGCGTCGTCAAATGGTAGTTGCTTCTGAAAAAGCCGACATAACAATCAAAACAATAAATAATAATAAATATTCTACGACATTCTACACGTAAGCATATAGTTTAACTGGTTTGTGTTATGGGTCCTAGAATGCGGATAAAAATATTTATATACTTTTTTTTTGTAAATACATACATATTATACATAGAAACACCCAGACCAATGCAAATAGACATATTCATGCATACAAATATTTGCACTGAGCGGGAATGGAACCCGCGCCCCCTGTCGTAGCATTTGAATGCACTACCGCTACGCCACAGAGGCAGACAGCGGACCATTGCCAGGCACCCCGGGTACGCCCTCGAAAGGATAACCCTAAGGTTCCCGTTGCGGCCTCCGTCATGGCCTCGCCCTTGGGGTCGGGTTTGATCCCGCGTCGGTGAGTTGTTAGGCGCGTGTAGAACAGGACACACACGACATCTTAACGATCTTAAAATATTCGTACCATTATCTGAATTTTTAACTTTAGAAATGAAAGCTTTCCATTGTGAATAATATACAAGCAAATATTTCTTTCACAATTTCATAATTATTAATGATTAAATTTAAATTGTAGCACTTACAAGTGGTCTAGACTTCTAGAGGAACGAGTACGCCAAAGAGTTTCTTACAATATTTCAAAGTATAACTATAACTTAGAGTTTGATGCAAGTGACAAGAATACGCGATTTCAAAGGTATGCTACAAAGCATGGCCTGCAGTGCCCATTTGTATTATAGTAGTCATTTATAATTATAACAAATGGGTAACCGTGATAAGTTCCACAATTTTTTACCGTCATATGACGTTCATAATGTACAGAAGTGATTACTAGTTGTCAGACGCTTACAGTCGTCTTAAAGGACGTTAAGGCTGTTTTTTCTGTCATTAATGACAGAAAAACTATCTTGTCAATGTAAGTTTAATAAAAGTACCCAATGCAAATATAGAAATGCAGCCCGATCAGGAAATATGTAGTATAGAAGTAGACACCTACTTCTATTGGGAATAAAAGTTTATAAAAAAATAACAATTTTTTAAAATATATTGCACTTTTTGAACTATTCACAGCTGAAACAAAATAAAATGATGTTTATAAATTATAACCTCATTACATTGAAAAGTATAACACTGAGAGAGTTGAAACTTGGCTTTTCTGGAAACCAGGAAAGGGCAAAAATCTAAAGAAGATTGGGTATCAGAAATAAAATGAAGATTGTAAATTGCATTAAATTTACCGACAAACTAAATAGCTGAACGACATTCAAGAAAACATAAAGCAATAGGGTATTTGACTACTGCTAAAAAATAGTTCTGTATTATGTATTACAACATTAAAATGCAGATGGCATCAATATTTTTTTGAGAACTATTTTATTTACGATAAAAATCGATATTAAAGTTTGATTTAAAAAAAGTACGCACCATAACGGATCCCGTGACATGTGACGTCACACCAAAGTAAACAGTAAGGGCCTCGTTCACCATCCGCAAGTAAAGCGTTGATTAGTTACTTGTTAATTAACGTTAACTGGTAATTAAAAGTTCTGAGTATCTTTCGCCAGTTTCACAAACGAAACCGATCCTTTGAGTAACAACTTAGGGCTTAAGTGAACGACATAGCAAAATCATACGCTCATTCGTTCAATTCTACGTCATTATTGTCATTTTCAAGTCAAGCACCAAACACAAACAAAGAAGTTAAATTCACGTCACGTGTTATTTTATTTGCTTATAAAGAATTTCGTCGTAATTTAATAAAATGGACAAAGTTAAACGGGAAAGGAGTGCCAACTTTACTTTACAAGAGAGGGACATTTTAGCTTCTCTTATTTTTAAATATCAAAACGTGATAGAAAATAAAAAGAGCGATGCTTCCACGTGGAAGAACAAAGAAGCTGCGTGGGCTAGCATTCAAAATGAATTTAATGCCATATCTGGAGGTCCATTTAGGTCTTCTAAAATCTTAAAAATAAAATATGACGGCCTAAAACGTACAGTCCGTAAAAAATCAGCTGTATTACGGTCAGAATTATACCGCACCGGTGGGGGCAGGAGTACAGCACCTCCGCTAGATAATGTGGAGGAGCAGATCAAATCTTTGATCACAGTCAACACGGATGGTTTGGAGAGTATGTACGACTCTGATGTACTACCAGTATTACCATTACCACAGGAGAGTCAAGGTGAGTAACTGTTTTCAAGTCATACTTGTATGTAAGTTAAAAAAGTAATTGTCTAACAATATATTATGTTTTTTACAGATGGCATTAATGTTCCAATCATGGAAGATGCCATAGAAATATCTACATTCAGTACTGAAGAGACAGAGGTGAAAATAAATGAAGCAAATCAAATCCGTAAGCATACATTTCATGACCTCTTATCTTACCAAGTATAATGATATCTGAAGAAACAATTTGTCTGTGTTCAGAAATATACATTATCCAGCGCTAGTTTTATCTATTCTGTACAAAACTAATAGGTACTTATACCTCATATTTGTAATTTTTTATTCACAGATTTAACGGAAGAAAACCCAGTGATTGTAATCACAAATGAGTCTGAGATACTGCCATCCACAAGTGCAGAAGTAACTCAAGAGAGTCTGACTGGTATGTTCACTATGTTCTTATTTAATTATACATACTTTGAAGTCATCCATCTTGGTTTCAAAATAATAACTCATACTTGTATGTAATGACTGGTGTTTTGAGTTAGTGAGTGTGTCGGATATATGGAGCCAACCTGAACTTCAAGCATATTTACCTGCTGATTGACGGACATGGCTCTACAACCAGACAGCAGTCACTCCCATAAAAGCCAAAAAAAGTAAAGCAATAGTAGGAGAGCTTACTTCAGGCTCTCATGTGCAAGTTTTGGATGTAACTCGGACTAATGCTATGAAAATGATGAGTAGTTTTCAGTTTGCTATTGGTCATAAATATTAATATGTTATTTTTTGTTGTAGATAAAACTTTGACACAGGATATTCCTATGCAAAACTTTGTTACTCCAAGCAAAAAGTGGGATGCTAGTAGTAGGAAAAATTTAAAATCAAGGAAACATCCTGCACTGATTGGTAAGAAATTGCCTTTGTGTATTTGAGTGTATTATGTATTCTCTTTATAAAATTGGTAATAAATTCATAATATTAATTTTCCTATTCTTTTCTAAACTTTCTCAATGACTTTTTTTTACAGCAAATGTTCATAAAAATTCTTTAGATGAACTATCTCAAGCAAGGTTGGAGCTAGTGAATCTACAAAAAGGACTTTTGGAAGCTGAAATTATAGAAAAAAAGAAAGAATGGGAGTTTCAAGAGAAGGAACGCAAGTGGAAGGCAAAAGAATACAAATTGAAATTAGCCATTTTAAAAAAACAATTAAATTCATAGATTTTTATTTTTGTTTTATTTAAGAAATTTCAAATATTATGAAGTAATTGTGAAAAGTATTCTTGAACCAGTCTATTCCTTACATCATTGTTCATGTCAATACTTTGTATTGTAGTATCTTGAAATGTTTGTGGATCAGTACTTAAATCATAGTTTTCCTGAAAGCTTCCATCATTTGTGTTTATTGCAACATTATGTAATACAAAGCATGAGACTATTATGGCTTGAACACTATTTAATTTTAATGTTACCTGTCGTCTAAGGACAGGAAATCTATTTTTAACCACTCCAAAACATCTTTCAATGGTATTCCTTGTTCGTATATGTGATTCATTATATAAATTTTGTGCCAGAGATGATGGATTCAAAAAGGGTGTCAAAAGATATTTTTTTAACTCATATCCACTATCACCAAGAAGTAAGCCATCTCTAAATTGTCCACTTTCAAATCTTTGTTTCAATGAGGAATTATTGAAAATTGTTTGATCATGTACTGACCCTGGCCATCTCGCTACAATATCCAAACACCTTAATTGACTGTCACAAGCTGCCTGAACGTTTATTGAAAAGTTTGACTTCCTGTCTCTGTAATTCTCAGCGTAGTCCCCTCCTGAAATAACAAGTAGGTAGATGTTGAATTTTTTGTTTTAAACTAACATGATGTGTTTTTATAGTGTTCAAAAATATAACCTGGTGATTTTATTGTAACATGGGTACAATCAACGGCTGCTATTACTCTAGGAAATCTTGCGATTTGATAAAAACCAGCTTGTAGTATACTTATATCGTCTGGGAACTTTACTAAAAGTGGGCGAAGTTGTGCAATAGCTATAGTAACCTTTTTTACTATACGACTTGCCGTTGGTGCACTAACGCCACAAAAATCTGCTGCACTTCTTAAAAATGATCCCGTAGCAAGATATCGTAACGTCAAAAGTAGACTTGTTTTCGAAGAAACTGCATGATTTCTGAAATAAACACGTGATTTTCAGTTATTGAAGAAGAATTTGATACATAACCAAACATTTAAAAATGTTTCTAGTACCAAATATCACTCACCTTTGCGTTTTAGAAGCTATTTTACTTTTTATCAAATTATACACTATGTTCACAGCGTGCTTTGATAAACGAAATCTAGCCAAAAAATCCGTTTCATCTAGGTCAACAAAAAAATCTACACGAAATTTAAACACACGAATTCTTGGTAATCGTCGCATGGTAGAATGTTCTACATCTAATTCATCTAATTGCTGATCAATTAACTCGTACAGATCCATTATTTTGTTTGTTTTCACAAATATATGTTGTTAAGATACCTATTCGTCACAAACTACAGACAGAATGACAGAACTCGTAAATGTCAAATGATGTTGTGATCTCTTACTCGTCAGTTAAAGTCGCTAATCAGCAGAAAGAGTAGTGAGTAAGTTAATCGTCAGTTTAACCGTTGAGTAGTGTTACTCAGACATTGTGAAATGCGAATATTCAGTTACCGGGGACTTTAAGTTACGATTAGCCTACTTGACACTTTAATCAGAGATGGTGAACGAGGCCCTAAGCGACTCAAAGCACGTTTATATAATTATTGAAATTAGTTGCAAAAATATTGGTTTATTTTGAGATATATAAGATAAAAGTGAAACATTATTAGTAATTAATAATTGAACCAGTCGATTAACACTAGGAAATGCAGACAGCCTGTATTGAAAAACTCTGTTTACTTATGTGTGACGTCACAAAGCGTTTATAAGCACGTGATCAAATCTCAAAAAAAGTGAAATTTTAATATTGATTTTTTAACAAAAAAGGAACTTATTTTATATTGAAAATTAATAAAATATGTTTTTTACGGTACATTTTATTAGGATGACAACAATTCGTACAATATTTTAAATATAGTCAAAATGCCTATTCAGATATATATAAGCTACATACAAACAGATGATGGCAAAGTACAATCGTAAATAAACAGTTCTATCACTTGTTTTGTAACAGAATACAAGCAGTAATAAATCAAAATAATTGTTAGTTCTTCGCTCGTACTTTATACCAAAACTTTAAAGACAATACAAAATTTAATTAAACTTTAGTCTGGATAGTTTATTGGTTCCTTGAAGAGTTTTTGTTTTATAAGGCTAGAGCGGTCTTTCCAGCACTTCGTTGGATATTTAGCTGCTCCCTTACTAACTTCGTGACAGACAGTAATGGAGTCCGATTTTAAGCAAATAACGGGTGAGGATATCTTCGAAATTTAAATTTGTTGTATTAGTTGCACTAATATTTAATTAAATTTAAATATTTTATTAATAGTATAAGATTAGGTTTTCGCTTATTTCGTTTGAAATTAGTAATAAAAAAAAAATACAACACGCACCTACTTTATGCGTACTTTTCTTTTTTTTTTCTTCGTGCGGAACTCCCTTCGGATACCCCCACGCCGGCCAGCGGGGGTGGTTATGTCGGGCTTGAACCGACTAAAACCTTAAGGCTCTAAAATGAATGTTTTGGCTTGGGAATTTTAATGTTTGAAGCGTTGGTAGCTTAGAGGTTAAAAAGTCAACCCGTCCCGGGTTCGAATCCTGGCCAATACACTACCGACGTGAACCGACTCCTAACACAAGCAATTAAGCTTAGCTGGAGGGGTTAGGAGGAATGTTAGTAATTTCGGTTACTAATATTCTTAAAAAAAAAGTGCCACTATATTTTGAGATTGTTAATTTTTTTTATATACTCTAAGAAAATATGCTGAACCGGTACATTCAGTACGTACGTATGTTTAAGTACGTTTACTTTTGTTACCTACTTGACTTCTAATTTTTTCAGTATCGTTTCATTCTATCCAGAGTCCAGAACACTTCGGCATGTCATAATATTATTATACTGGATCTGGATTCCTCTTTATATCAATTAATGTTATTATTTTACTTATTTATTTTATTTTATTTTATTTATTTATTTATTTATTTTAATTAATGTTATCGTTTATATCATTTAAGAGTATAATATTATACTGTACAGTGATCTTGGAACAAAAGACAAATATCACATTAACTGAACGGTATACGTAACGGACAACCGAGACGAAATCTCGAGTTCGATCCCCAGTTCCCCGCGCACACACCTCTGACTTTTCGTAGTTAAGTGTGTATTAAAAAGATTGATTATCGCTCGCTTCGTAATGTGCCCGGTAGATGGCAATAGTCTCGCCCCCTATTACATTGGGACCTAAACATAACTGGCGAATCGTGGGTGTGTAATACACTTCTGCCTACCCCTTCGGGGATACAGGCGTGAAGTTATGTTATGTTAAATATCACATTAAAACAAAGCAGTATCCACGACAATTTCTATAGCAACATCACTCAAACACTCCGGTAACAAGTTATATTTTTCATTTAGAGCCGTCTGAGGAACACAATAGTGCCTTTGTGGGGAGTCTAACGAGAGCCTTCTATCGGATGCCTTCATTCGCTTACACTTTGTGAAACTTTAGCCTGACTCTCGAGGAAACGACGGCTATCAAAGTGGGTACGGTGCGTTTAATGTACTCTTAGGTTTATTGTACAAGGTTGGAGTGAAGACACTTTTGTGTAAAATTTATTTAATAGCTGATGCGCACAGCTTAGAAAAGATAAGAATTCTAAAAAAAAAAAAATTGTGGTCAGAATCGTGCATTTAACATAACCCAAGTATTTTTTATAATATCTCCGATGTACAGACACAACTAATTTACAATTTTATAATAGTACCTGATAGATTTTTTAGATAAAAAAAGAATAAAGTAATTTTATTTTATGTCAGTGTTTTTGCATGCGTTTTTGTATAAGCTATAGAATACAAAAAGCGGCCAAGTGCGAGTCGGAATCGCCCATGAAGGGTTCAGTAGCAGTAAGTAACATAGTAATGCTTTTTTTAAAATTTTACATTTGAGTTGATTGAATAAAATGTAAATTACGTTTTACGATTTATGACGTATTAAAATAAAAACTACTTACTAGATCTTGTTCAAACCAATTATCGGTGGAAGTTTACATGATAAAGTACATCATATATTTTTTTTAGTTTTATCATTCTCTTATTTTAGAAGTTACAGGGGGGGGGACACACACATTTTACCACTTTGGAAGTATCTCTCGCGCAAACTATTCAGTTTAGAAAAAAATTATATTAGAAACCTTAATATCAGTTTTGAAGACCTATCCATAGATATCTCACACATATGGGTTAGATGAAACAAAATATTTTGAGTTTCAGTTCTATGTATGGGGAGCCCCCAAAATTTATTGTATTTTTTCTGTTTTTGTGTGAAAATCATAATGCAGTTCACAGAATACTTACTACTACTCTACTTACCTAGTTTCAATAGCATAGTTCTTATAGTTTCGGAAAAAAGTAGCTGTGACATACGAACGGACAGACAGACAGACATGACGAATCTATAAGGGTTCCGTTTTTTGCCATTTGGCAACGGAACCCTAAAAATGCCCAATAAATTACGCTTTCAGCTTTTCACATTGAGATGAATGATTTAATTTCGAAGTAATGATAAGTTTTTCAATGAAATACGTGGCAATAAAAGTAATAAGAGAATAAAAATACAACTATCAATATTTAGTGTTGCCAAATTTTGTCTCAAAATAAATCGCTTGCAGCATCTGACTTTCTGTTTAATCATTAGGACGGGAATTGACTCCGTGATTATCAATATGACGTTAGTCATTTCATCTCATATAGCTCACTTTCCAAAACATTCTGACATGTTATAAGTACTTTTTTTTTAATATTTAGGACACATCAATTTGACTTCACCTCGCCTGATGGTAAGCTGAAGGTAAAGTCTCAGGATAGAGGGTCACCATTACATACACGTACCATGTTAACAATGGTGGCACTCAGCTTGACGGCCTCATCAGAAGAGGATTGTCGTCGCAGCACCGCGTGACACCCACCGGTCCTTCTAGTGCTGCGACCACAATCCTCCTGCCCGACTATGCACTTGCTGACCCCTGAACGCAATCAAACCGAAATTGGATTACTATGGAGGGTTTTTCGCAATCGTGCACGGTGGTACCTTTTTTTTTTTTTTTTTTTTTTTATCGTGCGGAAATCCCTTCGGATACCCCCCCGCTGGCCAGCGGGGGCGGTTATGTCGGGCTTGCACCAACTAAAACCGCACGCCGTCTCGGGTCTTCAGACGCCGGGGTGTAAGGTTACCCATAGAGCATATCCCTCGCACCCCGGCTGACCCTGGGCCATCCCACCACTAACAGCATCGCTCATCCTGTCTCCTCTGAAAGCAGAGGAGTACGGAGAGCGATGTGTTCCCGCCACGTTGGGTATTGGCCGACGATCAATGCCAACCCTGTGAAGGGGTGAAGGGGAAGCCATTGACCGCCGCCCAGGGTGTACCGGCCGCTCCGATTCCGTTCCCCCCGGACTGCAGCGGGATCGGAATCGGAGCGACACTCGAGGAGGTTACCCAACACACACCCCTGCACGGTGGTACCTACTCGGCCGAATTTTGTGACAAACTTGTGTCATCAAATTTCTACCGCCAGTTAATTACTATTATGTTTGGTACTAAAATTCAATCAGAGTTATCAAATAGCAAAATTAAATTGTACGTAACATAATTTTATTAGTTCAAAAATATCTTCCAGCAATGAATTATGACCTATATAAAAATTTAAACGTACCGGACGAGTCTCCAGCTCAGATTTGGAACATCGCAATGATGTTGGAACTAACGCATATCCGACTCCTATTCTAACTTCCTCTAAATCATGTTTCGTGCTCAGAACGGAATTAGAGGTGGTACCTGCTTCCATCCACTTCATCCCATTGCTCACACGAGTAGTGTATCGTATTTATAATACTCAGAATATAGGGTAAACAAGTATCAATTCAAAGAGCAAACACTTTTATATAAAAAAAAATACAAAAACTTTTACAGTAATTGCCACAAATTTTAATATTACTTCGAACAGTCTTCAAAAATTAAACTACTGTGACACAATTCACAAACTTTGTGAAACAAAACCCCAGATTCACAAATCCAAAAATACTTCAATATAATAAGTACGAAGCGAAAACAAAATAGAAGAAAAAATATTCGAAACATCTGTCGCAGACATAACACGGGACGGAAAATTTTGCCAGAGTACAAATTTATTCTGTCCCTAAAAGAGTAAATTACATGAAATATTGTCAGAGCCAAATGTTCGTGGAAAGTTCCAAGAAAACAAATTGATATTTTCTTGCGAGAAAGCAAGGATACGAACAACTCTGGTTAAGTTCTCGACGGAAGTGAAAGCATGGATTCTGATTGTCGTCTGATACTTTGATTACTAATTCTCTTTCCTGATTTGTGATGATGTTTTTCAGATGACTGTTCTAAAGCAAAAGGTAAGTTCATAATTTTTGTGACATTTATACTTTTACGTAGTTTGTATAAAGCTGCTTTTAAACTTATTATCACCATCATCACAGCGAGTTCCAGTTGCTACCAAAGCTTGTACTTCTGAGCTCGGCGTGCGCTCTCCTGCTCTTTCTCTAGATTTGGCTTATTATTTACTGGTGGTAGAAATTTGATGTCACAAATTTGTCACAAAATTCGGTCAGGTAGGTACCACCGTGCACGATTGCGAAAAACCCTCCATAGTAATCCAATTTCGGTTTGATTGCGTTCAGGGGTCAACAAGCGCATAGCCGGGCAGGGGGATTGTGGTCGCAGCACTACTGAGACCGGTGGGTGTCACGCGGTGCTGCGACGACAATCCTCTTCTGATGAGGCCGTCAAGCTGAGTGCCACCATTGTTAACATGGTACGTGTATGTAATGGTGTCCCTCTTTCCTGAGACTTTACCTTCAGCTTACCATCAGGCGAGGTGAAGTCAAATTGACCTGTCCTAAATATAAAAAAAGTGATTTTAAGATGATGAAACAAGAAATAAAATAGAAGAAATTTATGCAAACTTCATTTAAGCTGTTCGTGTCATTCATAATGAATTAATAATACATTAAGTGAACTTTATAAACTACAAAACTAAAAGGCTCGATCACAATGTAAATTGCAACTAACATTATAATTTTGACAGTTAACTTCAAAAGTTTTGACAGCCTCATTTCATTTGGGAATACGTGAAATTTACTATCAAAATACTCTAACGTGTGGTACTAAATGAAACCTCGTGAAACCGCAATCAGAATCTAGTTGTCCATATAAAATTAAATTTCACTTTCCACTGACTGCCGCGTAAATATTTGAAGAGGACAGTGTTATTTCAAAGCTCCGTATTACCGTAATTACCGGGAATCCCGCAGACTTCGTGCCGCCCCTTGCTTCGAAATAATGAGGGTGTATTACTTCAAGTAGACGTACCTGGAATATGAATATAGATTTGATAATGAAAGGAAAATAGAAGGTTTGCTTCGTTTAAATACTCAAGTAATTTTGAATAATGTAATGTTTGAAATGACGACGTACTTGTTAATATTAAAAACGACAATCACACGAGTGATCTACTTAGATCGTTGAAGTCCCGCGCTGGATATCAATATTTTCCTATTTGAAAATTACATTGCACAAAAAACCGCGGTAGCCTAGTGGTATGGGTAGTGGACTGCTGAGACGAGGTCTCGGGTTCGATCCCAGGTTTTACCATGGCACACACCAATGACTTTTCGAAGTTATATGTGTATTTATCACAGGTTTATAAGTGCCCGGTTAATGGCAATAGGCTCGCCACCTATTACATTGGGACCTAAACATAAACTGGCGAAATGTGGGTGCTAGCACCTCTGCCTACCCCTTTGGGGATATAGGCGTGAGTTTATGTTATGTTATGTTATGTTATGAAAATTACATTATCTTTGCTTGTGATGCCGGCTAAAAATATATGAACCTCCAAATATGTTTTTTTTTTATAAAGAATATTAATAACCGAAATTATTAGTATTCCCACCAACCCCTCCAGCGAAGCTAAATTGTTCGTGTTAGTAGTGGGTTCACGCCGGTATTATAATGGCCAGTATTTGTACCCCGGACCTCTCTAGTCTATTAGTCGCTTCCATTTTGACCTGACTAGTTTGATATACCTAAGGAGTGGGGCTGTAAAGAGATATTTAATGCAAAACTATATCATTGACAAAATGTATCGTTTGGTATATAACATATCAAATAAAGAAGAAACAAATTTGAAATGAAAGATAACATCTTAAATTTCCCGCAAATCTTTTCGAAGGAGAAATTCCCAGTATTCATATGAATCATATCGTATCAAACATCTTCGAAATAGAACGGACAGTGCTCTATGAATGAAGTACTGGAAACGATCTTTATTCTGAACAGTAAAGCACATCACTTTGTTTGAAAAGTAACTACGTAACAAAGACTATTGTTACAAATTCAAAATAGAAACTTGCTATGTTAAATTGAACTCTATACAGAGTAATAAACGTAAATAAAGCTGAAGAATAATGTTGGTGTCTGCTGGCAGACTTCGTCATCTCAAAGGACACTAAACATCCTTATAAAGTTTTCTTGTGTACGTCTTCTATATTTGTCTATATTTAAGAAAATACACACCACAATTTAATTAGGAGTCTTCTATTACTTAATTTTTAGCAGTTAAGCTTTATTGGAGGCCTTAATGGAGTGGAGCTATTTTGGTATTTTGGTAATTATATTTTGGTGTTTATGGATAAAATATATACCTATAAATTTCAGCCTTATGTTATCTTGATAATAGCGGTATACTTCATTTTATAATACTCGAAGCAGAATATTGAGAAAAGATTTTTTTAAGCATTTTTGTCTAATTACGATAATAAAGTAATTTCATTTATTTTTTTATTATTATAATTTTATGTTGTTTCGATAGATTCATGTGTGTGCAGTTGAGTGAATAAGATTATATAATATTTCACAGATTAAAGATGGTCGTTAATGTCCTAAAAGAGACATAACTTTAATTTCTCTGAAACATCATTTAATCACATGTATTCTTCTATCGATAAACAATTGAACAAAGAGTTAGCGAAGCGAACACTTTTAACACATCCCACTGAGATTCGCAGAACGAAGTTTAGAGAGCGCTTGATTTCACCAAAGAGAAAATATTCTTTGTCCTTCGAATAAAGTTTGATGTTGCAGTTTAGGTTACAATATAATGGGGATCTGAGACAAATTGAGAGGGTTTTAGAAATAATAAAACCTGACTGAAACAAATCGTTTAAAACTACGATGAATGTCTTTTGACAATTATTGTTCATAACATACTAGCTTTTTGCTTTTTGCTTTTTGATGAAAGGTCCTATGTCCTTTTCTGTATCCCTGTCAACGTTTTTGTAAGTTTTATGATGGTTGATTGAGTGGTTAAGGCGCGAAAGCGTTACAAATGAATGAATGAACTCACTTTGGCATTTATAAAACTAGCTGTTGTCAATCAGCACCAGCCAGTATCGGCTTGTAGGTGAGGTTAACTTAGGCTCCGAAAATCTTTATGGGGCTCCAACAACATCTCACATACTCTAAATGTGCGTGCTGTATTTATTACAAATTAACTCATCATCGTTATTAAAACCAGCCCGATCTCAATAGGTAACTTTGACAATACAGCAAAATTAAAACGCCTTACGCATTTCAAAAGGCGTGCTTCAAAGGCAATATGTATCGCTATAAAGGGTACATTTTAATCATACAAGGATTCTTTTGCCAGTGACAGGAGTGAGATATTAAAGTAAAACAAAACACTTTTGTTCGCCCCCTACTCGGTCTCCCTTTTGCTTCGAGTGTGTAATTACTTGTTATTTTTTCGCGTCCGCCATTTTAAGGCCTCATGATAGTCTTTTTATGCGTGTCGAGTTTTTTGTACATTGTACTGTTTTTCGTCGCTTGGAGTTGAATTTAGTGGTACATGTATCTAAAATGTTAATGGACGAGCTTAGAGAGGAACGTTTTTATGTAGAATGTACAACAGTGAGAGTGTGAGTGGGTTTAATCCCAGTTCCAGAGAAAAAATAACTGTTCATCTAATTTAGACATTTAGATGCGTTCAGGAAGAGGCCTAGTGTAACTGGGAATAAGATATAATTATTAATAATATGATTAAAATTAGAATTATAAAACGGGATATTTACCATGTTTAGTATCTTTATCGAGAATCCGATATTTCAGCACTGTTACAAGTACCATGATCACGGATTTTAATGTAAATGACCATGTCAATCTAAAATCATATATAATAATATGATTGTTTTAATGTACTCGTGTATTTAGTTTGCATCTGTGTTTTATTTAGATACTTTCAAAGAGACATATCTTATTTAACATTTAAACTCTTTAAATTTTCGGTATACGGTATCAAGAGAATTATTGTTTTTATATGTTTATCTCAAAAACAATTATACTGAACAGGAAAAACTTCTTTAAACTTCTTTGTTATATCTCTTAAAAATTTCCGTCAAAGAAATGATTACATAATGATCGATTTCAGTGATCGGTTCCATGTTCTCAACAACTCACCACATAACTTGCTTGAATATTCACAGTACTTCGAAATATCACTTTTCGGAAGTATTATGAGATGCTTCATTAAAAAATCTTCTTATGGAAAATGTGAATTTATTATATGCATTCAATAATATTGTTATTTCTTTCTCTTATCTCAGGTATCATATCACACGTTGGTGGAGTGCCCTGCGTGGGCGAGTCACCGCCGGAATCTCGTTGCGATCCTGGGCGTGGACGTTCTCTCGTTGGAGACCATGGTGAGGGCCGTGGTCTCCGACGGGAGCAAGTGGCACGCCGCCGCCTCTTCTTGCGAGCAGGTATTGCTCGCGAAAGAGACGGCGGAGAGGGAGCGTAAGAGAACCCTGCCCCCGAATTACGGTGGCGGCCAAAGTCCGCCGGTAACCCTGGTGTTATCCTTTCGAGGGCTTACCCGGGGTGTCCGGCAATGGACACTTGGGAAGGACACCGTGTGGTTTTAGTCGGTCCGATTTCGACACGCCCACCCCATCGTCGGCACCGATGGGGGGAAGTCCGTGGGGGTTTCCACACGCGAAAAAAAAGGTATCATTTTTTGGAATATTGTTTTTGATGGGGCCCAATACTCGTAGTAGAGCTAAGTATTATTAATAATAAAAAATCTTCCTTTTGGTACACATTATATTATATGTTTAATACTAATTATTCTTAATTAACCTAATTGCCAGAGCCAATGTTTGAGTAAGTCAATCATAGTAATATCATCATATCATCCGTAGGAAGTCCACTGCTGAACATAAGCCTCCCCCATTGACTTCCATTTTGACCGGTCTGTAGCGGTCTGCATCCACCGAGTCCCTGCGCTCTTTGCTAGGTTATTTGTCCACCTTGCGGGAGGGCTTGCGCTTGCAGTCACGTAGTCTCCACTCAGGTATAATGGCGAAGTTGTTCTCTATAGTTTCAAATATTATTTCTGTCATCAGAAAGCTTACTGTGGAGCAAAAACAAATAACGTACCTAATTTACCGGTGAGTAGATTGAAAGAAGTAGAATTAAAGTTGCTACAAAATTATTGCTTTAGCAGCGATCCTTCCTCAAACCCTTTATTAAGCCAACAAAAGTAACTTATCTATATAGACATTATGCTTGCCAAGTGATTAGCTAATCTTTTGCAGAGTAATGACGCAGAATGAAGGCTACGGGTGCTTTATTAAGTGGCGTACTCACTGTCCATTAAGTTCCTTACTTCAGCTTAACCTTTTTCGGTTTTTGCTCTTTGCCATTTCAGCGTTTCATTATTATGAAAATATAAAAAAAAGATTTTTTGATTTGTGCAGATTTTTTATTAGCAACTATCTAATCTTATGTCAGTGTTTAAGAGTTGAAGCGGTATGCGAACTCTGACCATTATACGACTGAAGTGAAACCCTAATAGGAGAAGTTCTTCGTCATCCAAGCGCCAATTCCGGTTATATCCAAAGCTTGCACTTTAGAGCTAGGGCTCAGCCCTCCTCCGAGACAGTCTGCGGTTTTATTGGTTCGAATCCGACATAACCATCCCCGCTGGCTGGCCGTGGTGTATCAGGGGGGATTTCAGCACGAAAATGAAAATCGGGCCCAGCCCTCCTAGTTTCTCTTTTCATTATTCGGCTTATTTTGGATTTTACAGCAGCAATTACTGACTGACCCCTAAACCCCGAGAGGAAAGCCTACGCCAGAGGCTCAGTAGCCAATCAGTAGGCGTACGGGTTCACAGGTGATGTTGGCACCCCAGAAGGAGATAGACATGTGTATATAATGTATGTATTTATGTTACTATGCAAATTTAATAGGAAAATATTTTTGATTCTATATACACTGCTCTTTAGATTGGTACTTTAAAGTAACTAATGATCGGCCCGGGCAATGAAACGTAATAATTTACCGCTGTATTTCATACTTAACATTATTTTATGAATTATTTAGGAACATTAGCTATTTATTAGTAATAAAATTGATTTGGAAACTTACTCTAATGTAAAGTAATAAAGAGGATTTAAAAATTAATTCAATAAATACTTAAAAATTAAACAATAAATTGACAGATATTTTTAGAATAGTATGTATATGGATGAACGAGAGACTTGACATTGTTTACGTTTACATAGTGAAAAAAAGCGTAAGCTATAAGGTATACCAGTGTGACATGTGGTAACATATGTTACAAATGCATTGAATTATGATCCTTAAGTGCGGCTTTTGCCGCATTCCCCCTACGAGTTTCACCTCATACACAAAATTCATTTTACGATACATATTTTATCCCTCTTTCAACATAAAAATATTTATTTGTACCATCTTCCTCGTCAATACCTTCGTCCTTTGTAAACGAAATTACAAAAGAATCGCCGTAATTTACTTTTTGCCAGATTCTTTTCTCACAGTCTTTACTTACTACTTTACGAATTTGACTGTAATTTTATTAGCTTTTTTATTACGTTTGGAAACCCCCACGTGCTGCACCCCATCGGTGCCAACGATGGGATGGGTGTGTTTGAATCGGACCGACTAAACGACAGTCCATTGCCGGGCACCGGGGTATGCCCTCAACAGGATAACCCCACGTATACTGTCGGACTTTGGCCGCCATCGCAGCCTCGCTTACGGGATCGGGTTTGATCCCGCGCCGATGAGTTGGCAGGCGTGTGTAGAGGACACACATGACACGCCTCCATCTTGGCCTGCTTCTGTAAGGACGGTGAGGACCACTGCCGTCCTCAGGCCCCGAACATGGAGGTCGGTAGTACTGGGCGTCGACAAGTCAGCGGCGTCCTAGATAACATATATATTCATATATATATATATAAAATTCATAAAACATAACATAACATAAACTCACGCCTATGTCCCCGAAGGGGTAGGCAGAGGTGTAAGCACCCACATTTCGCCAGTTTATGTTTACGTCCCAATGTAATAGGTGGCGAGCCTATTGCCATTAACCGGGCACTTATAAACCTGCGATAAATAATAATAATAATAATAAATAAATAAATAAATATCCTACGACATTTTACACAGCGCATTCTCGACCCAAAGTAAGCATAGTTTAACTAGCTTGTGTTATGGGTTCCAGACTGCGGATAAACATACTTAAATACTTTTTTTTTTCTAAATACATACATATTTTACATAGAAACACAATACAAATACACACATAACTTCGAAGAGCATCGAAAAGTCATTGGTGTGTGCCATGGTAAAACCTGGGATCGAACCCGAGACCTCGTCTCAGCAGTCCATTACCCATACCACTAGGCTACCGCTGTTATTAAAATTAAAATTCAAAAGCTACATTTATTATCTGTTTTCCAATCAACAACAAACACAGACATTTTGCAAATATTCCATTCATGGAATTGTTCGATGTTAATCAGTAATATTTGATCCCTGTATTTGTAAGAGTACAATGCTAATTATTGATTTGATTGAGTGATATTGGATTGAGTCGGGATAGCTGGACGAGGCGAAATGGCTTGTGATAATGTAATAAATACAGGTATTGATCAAAGGGGGGTGTGTGTTGGGTAACCTCCTCGAGTGTCGCTCCGATTCCGATCCCGCTGCAGTCCGGGGGGAACGGAATCGGAGCGGCCGGTACACCCTGGGCGGCGGTCAATGGCTTCCCCTTCACCCCTTCATAGGGTTGGCATTGATCGTCGGCCAATACCCAACGTGGCGGGAACACATCGCTCTCCGTACTCCTCTGCTTTCAGAGGAGACAGGATGAGCGATGCTGTTAGTGGTGAGATGGCCCAGGGTCAGCCGGGGTGCGAGGGATATGCTCTATGGGTAACCTTACACCCCGGCGTCTGAAGACCCGAGACGGCGTGCGGTTTTAGTCGGTGCAAGCCCGACATAACCGCCCCCGCTGGCCGGCGGGGGGGTATCCGAAGGGATTTCCGCACGATAAAAAAAAAAAAAAAAAAAAAAAGGTAAAGGACTGTTTACATACATATTGAGATTAATAAATTTGATAAACATAATCCTTACGGATTGTCACGTTGTACGTGACGGCACATGAATAAAATTTTCCTCAACATATTCAATTTAGATAGCTTTGGTGATGTCTTCGGTAGCTGTGAGCTGAATCGTAACGTTATTTTTGTACAGTGTCTGTAATTATTTTCATATGAATGTTTTTTTTCTTTTTCTTTTTTTTTATATTTAGGACACGTCAATTTGACTTCACCTCGCCTAATGGTAAGCTGAAGGTAAAGTCTCAGGAAAGAGGGTCACCATTACATACACGTACCATGTTAGCAATGGTGGCACTCAGCTTGACAGCCTCATCAGAAGAGGATTGTCGTCGCAACACTGCGTGACATCCACCGGTCCCACTAGTGCTGCGACCACAATCTCCCTGCCCGGCTATGCACTTGCTGACCCCTGAACGCAATCAAACCTAAATTGTTACATATTTTTAAGCGACTTTCAAAAACGGAGGAAGGTTCTCAATTCATCGGAATCTTTTTTATTTTTTATTTTGTTGTCCGATTACTCGAAGAATCCTGAACCGATTTAGAAAATTCTTTTTTTGTTTCAAAGAGTATAGTTCTCAGGTGGTCTTATTTAAATTTAAGTTTTTTTTTTAAATATTCTACGACATTCTACACAGCGCTTTCTAGACCCAAAGTAAGCATTGTTTAGCTTGTGTTATGGTTTCCAGAATGCGGATAAACATACTTATATACTTTTTTTTTGTAAATACATCTTTTTTTGTTTCAAAGAGTAGTTCTCAGGTGGTCTTATTTAAATTTAAGTTTTTTTTTTAAATATTCTAGGACATTCTACACAGCGCTTTCTAGACCCAAAGTAAGCATAGTTTAGCTTGTGTTATGGTTTCCAGAATGCGGATAAACATACTTATATACTTTTTTTTGTAAATACATACATATTATACAATGAAACACCTAGACCAATGCAAATATACATATTCATGCATACAAATATTTGCACTGAGCGGGAATCGAACCCGCTCCCCCTGTCGTAGCAGTTGAATGCACTACCGCTATGCCACAAAGGCCGTCGACACACAAACATAAAGACAGACAACGGAATTCTACCATAAAATCAACCGTGATGGCTGCTATTGGTTGACTAGATATTGTTTATGCTATTAAATAACATAACATCACGCCTATATTCTCTAATGAGTTTGCAGTTCAGTACACATATTCGGTATATGTATATTATGTCCGTCTTTTCTGAACCAATTTTAAAAATGCTTTTAACAACGGTTTTATTTTAGCAGCCGGGTGCGGATGGTTCCATATGAATTAAATTACGTTCACTAAAAAGGGAGAAATAAGTAATTGATTGAATTGAATTTGAATTGTAAAACGTTTTTTTTTGGTTATCGGCTTGAAGTCGGTTTTATTTTTTAATTAAAATTTTACTTATTATCAAGGTTTGTTTTGCATCTTTGAAAAATTCTCAAGAATTCATTTTTAAAACATTAGCACTATTGGTAGATAAACACAGATCGTGTATAATTTGTGTTTTCTATCTTTTTTTATGAGCCACATCTAGGTAATAGGTCGAGAAAAGGCTTCAGAGCCTTGCACATCGATGGAAAGTTGCAGGCCTATCGGTCTTTTATCGGATGCATTTCGGAAAGTGTGCGGTGGAATTGCACAACTCGATACCTCCAAGCCCAAGGCCAAGCACAGCGACACGTCAGCGCCACATGGTGGATATTCCACTCATACGCACGAAATGTTTCGGCGACACATTTATTATGCGTACAGCTAAGGAGTTTTTTTTTTTTTACAGCTAAAGAGTGGAATTGCCTGCTGTGTTTCCGGAAAGTTATAACCTCGGAATCTTCAAGTCTCGAGTGAATAGGTTCCTTCTAGGCAAACGTGACCCATCGTAGACCACATCGTCACTTCCGACCAGGTGAGACAGAGGTTAAACGTGAGCCTATCATTCATAAAAAGAAACGAAATTTATTTATCTAGCATGATCCGACAAGAGAAAAGCCATGCTTTTAAAAAATGAGAAAGCAAGATGTATTTAAAATGAACAACATACGTTCATCACTTACTTTTCAGAATTCAGAGAATTATCTTAACTATCAGTACCAAACCCAGAGCTACTATCTGTGTCTTGTATGTAGTATATTTTATTAAAATTGCTAATGGACAAAACAATTGAATCAAGAACTAAATAGAATATACCTAAAGTTTTGCGATGGCGGCCGAAGGGAGTTTGCTTCATAATAGCCTTAGAAATTCAAGGTCTAGTTTACGCGAATGTCACACGTTGAAATAAAACTATTTTTAACGGATTCTATAGCGATTTACCCCAGTAACCATGGTTGCTGAAAAGCAACCGAAACGTCGGTAAATAATAAATAATGAGACCGTAATCTTAGCAATTCATGGATTCTCCGTGCGGGTGCCGGGTCCATCGCGTTGCTGAGTTGGGAACTCGGGACAGTGCCTGGGACTTGCGACCCAAGTGTAGGTTTAGAAGGGGCCCCTTTTGTTGATGTACATCAACACTCACCTTCACTACCCAAGTTCCCCTCCCTGCCTAACCAAATTTGATACGAACCTACTAGTGCCGCTTTAGACATTCGTCCTAGTAATGAGCTTATTGTAGCTCTCGATAGGCCTAGATCTTTAAGTAGGTTATAGAGAGATTTTGCTGGTATACCTCTCGCTCCCACTTCCACTGCATACAAATTAACCACGTAACCGTTTTTGATTAATTCGTTTGTGAGATCATAGTATTTATTTTTCTTTATTGTGTGGTCCTTCGGTATATTTGTTTCCCACGGTACAGTAAGTTCCACAAGAACCACATGTTTTAACCTCTTAGAATATAGGAATATGTCAGGTCTAGATGACGAAACCCCAACATCCTCCGGAATTTTATAGTGCTTTTCATACGTGTCGATTAGGAGAGTCCAATCTGGGGCAGTATCTAAGATTGAATAAGGTTTGTTCCTGGGTGTTATGGATGAACCTTCAGACACAAAGTTGATATGACGTCTGTTAGTAGTCAATCCTTTTTGGGCTCAAGCTACTGCCAGACTCATTGCTTCACGTATGATGATAAGCACCTTATCGTGGCGGCGTGAGTAATGGCCTCTATCGAGAAGCACCCTACATCCTACTAATATGTGTCTAGCCGTCCCTATTGCCTCACCACAAGTATAACATTGTTTTTCTGTGGCCTTCCCCCACCTTACCAGATTACTCTGGTCTGGGAGGGTCATCTGAAAGGCGTTAAGATAAAATTTTAACAGGGCCGGCGACCAGTCATAGATCAAGGTGCGCCACTTTAAGGCCATCGGTATGCAGAACTCTCCCATTGTCAACCATTCATTTTGGATTTCCAAATTCATCGCGTGCACTCGATATTTATCATTTTCGTCTTGTTTTAGAAAGGACTTAAGTATATCCTGGTCCCTTTCTGGCTCTCGTACTCCCAACCCCACTCTGTTTGACTGGGCCCCTATCATAAATCGTTTATGGAATAGAAGTCTAGATTCAAGCTCGGACGCAATATTATCTTTCGGGAGTGCCCTGATTGTGACATCTTGGGATTTTCCTAAGATGTGGGCTTTGGTAACTCTAAGATGTTTATAGAGCTCCGATGGTTTCTTAAGTTTCATCCCAAAATTATTTTGATCCCTAAATAGAGCAGAGGAATCAGCAGAGTGCGCTAGTCCAAGCCACGATTTTAGCGATTTTATGACAGTTGCATCTATTTTCGCCAGTAAGGTTTTACCGAATTCATACACCAGAAAAGGCCAAGTCAGACGTGATGTTAAGTAGTTGTCATATATCCAAGCTTTTTTGATATTGTTTAGTGGTATCTGATCTATCTTATTTAGGTCATTTATAAACGTATCGACAACTTCATCTAAGGATGGTGTGCGTCCTTTATAGTCTATCTTTCTCCCAAGAAATATAAATGGCACCGATTCAGCGACTATGGAAACTGGTTTACCCCCAATGAAGAGTCCCGGGTCGTAAGAGGTAAATTTGGTGTCCCGTCTACCCAGACATAGACAGTGACACTTACTGGGCTTCGTCCTCAGTCCATTTGTCCACGAACAGAACTCATCGACTTCCTTTAATAGTTCCTGACATTGTTTTGGATTGCGCGTCAGTATTGCGAGATCGGCAGCAAAAGCTAAGATGGACTCTGAGTATATGTTATTTACTTTAAACCGATAACCCCATTTCTTTTCGTGACGTATTAACTTGGTAATTAAGATATTAATTACTATGTTAAATGCTATTGGTGACAAGCAGCATCCCTGAAACAGTCCCACATTATACCGTAATGATCCTGTGTGTACTTCTTGGAAGCTTATAGCAAATTTTAGCTGGGAGTAATACGACTCGATTATCTCTATGACCACGGGCGGAAAGTTATACCATTGCAACGCGTATACCATAAGGTAATGTGGAATTGAGCCAAATGCATTTTCTAGGTCTATCCAACATACCGTTATCTGTCTTTCGTATTTTCTGGCATCTTTTAAGCTTTCCGCTAACAGACTATTGTGTTCCAGACAACCAGAAATGCCGGGTAAAAACCCTTTCTGGTGGTTAGGTCCGAAATACCTATTGTTAATCATAAAATGACACATTTTTGTTTGTAGAATTGAGAAAAATATTTTTGAAATTGTGTTAGTTAGTGCTATCGGTCTAGTATCTTTAGGATGGGTCACTTCATGTTTTTTTGGAATGAGAACGAAAACCGCTTCGCCAAATGCGACTGGTATATTCTTTTCTGACCAGATTTTACTGAATATATTTGTGAGATGTTTACGAACTGTTGGACATTTTTTATACACTATATATGGAACCCCATCAGGGCCCGGAGCCGATTTAGATGATTTCTTTTTTATTGTATCTCTATTTCCTCTATGGTAGGTGCATTCCCTTGGAATTGTACTAGAGGGTCGTGAGGTCTTTGGGTTTCCGGTTGATTGTATGGTGTTCTGCATTTAAGTATTTCATAAGTGTTTTTGTAATGTTCGTAAGTTTGTTCTTTGGTCAGAAAAAGTTTACCATTTTGGCTTTTAAAGATGTTTTTTGAGTACTGAAAAGGGTTTTTATCAAAATTTACTTCGTGCCTTGCCCTATCGTAACTATCGCAATTGTTTGCTATTTGTTGCGATATACCTTGTATTAGTTTAAGAATTGATCTTAATGCCCTAGACAGTTGGTGACTAAGATGATAATCGCCCAAGGCTTTGGCATCTCGAAGTTTTTTCTTTAGCTCCCTTTACTTTCTCCGCAATTTAGTTTTAATTTAACATCAAATAAATCGTGATAGAATCCATTGAAAATTTATCTTTTATTTCAGTTTAGCTCAGGGGCCAGGCGGCGCGTTGTGTTTCCCCGCGCGTCTTTATATAGCGGAGCATAGATTTTGATCTCCAACAACACAGCGCTGTCACCTTTGTTGATGGCCAAGGCTTGTCAGGGTCTCCGGGATATCCTCTCTAGGGCATATCGGCATTTGACGAAACACTGTGCGGTTTTAGTCGATGCGAGTCGGACACACCTCATCGTTGGCTCCGGTGAGGTGAAACCTTTTTGTTTTGTGTGCCTCGGTCCCTCGGTTTTCGTAAATAAAAAAAAGTTTACCACGTTTAAACGTTCACCATAATTTACCTTTATATGTTTTACTTTCTTTATTAGCTTAAGTTTAAGCTGAAATAAATTCACATAATCCACAATATCATCGCATACGAATAAGACATTTTGCTAAAAAAATACATGGCGAAGCATATCATTCGAGAAGTATTTTCGGTACATTTTCCCGACACACATGCGAGATGTTTGCCAAATTTATTAAGCGGTTGGCTAACTCAATTTTATGGGTGAAACGAGTTTTGGGGGAAACCCCTCGCGAAATTGGCTTTTCAAATTATCAAGATAAAGGATTGCTAGAAAAATTGACATTGTTATCATTTGTATATCTAATAGCTGTGTGAATAATTTATAAATATATTTTGTGCACGTTACTAAACTAAGTTAAATAAATACGAAAATGGTTATAAAAATAATGTCATTTTTCTTTAGTTTTAGGTTATTAATGTTTTAAAGATATTGTCATGATTTTTTTTTAAATATTGCCAATTTGATGAAGGCTAAGAAATTGATAGACACCTTTACTTTGAAATACATTGTAAAAATCGTTTGCAAATTTGTTAGTGTTTAACAACCATCGTCGTTGCCTGTACATCTTATAATGATAATTTAGTATAAATATAAAATATAAGTTTGTCATTTGTTTCTACATATATGATGGCAAGTTAATCAGTGGCCGAGAGTAAATAATTTACTGGTAGAACTAGATTGAAGTCAATTATGTGTTAAAGAACAAAAGATCGCTGCATACATAAAGTAGTATGTGCTTCTAACAGTGTTGTTAACAGACGTAATTGATTATTTGAAAGAAAAAATGATTTGAGGCGGACTCTGGGTTCCGATCTGAAAGCTTCGGATGTAATCGAGACGCAATGCTGTGATGATGAGGAAGAAAAAAAGATCTGTGTGGTTTTTTTTTTTTTTCAAACCGAAATTAGATTACTATGGATGGTTTTTCGCAATCGTACACGGTGGTACCCACCAGGCCGAATTTTGTGACAAATTTGTGTCATCAAATTTCTACCACCAGTAATGGTGTATTAGAAGCGACTGCTACTGGTGTGCATGAAGTCCTAGGTTCGTGCGTCTTCGGGTATGCACACACATGTTGATAACTATAATAATTAGGTAGATTTCGATGAAATCGATCTACCTATTGGTTTCTTGACTACTGTCGAATTTAAAAAAAAAATCTTCATAGGAGGTCTAGTTATGACCCCTGAGTCCGAAATGACCACTGGTCAAAAAGTTTATATATATATATATATATATATGTAGGTATGTATGGTTCCACTTCCCAAAATTTGCGGCACTCTCACGGTCGCATTTTTGCTCCGATCGCTTTCAAACAGCGGTCAAAAATTGCTTGGGTGTAAAATTAGTTTAAGTTCGTGAACGGGTGGAATCCGGCCTAAGGGGACGGTAGGGCCTCACTTTTTGTGAAATCAGTTTTTCCTCAAAATTTCACGTTCCATGAAAGATATTCGAACCGTTCTAATTTTATCCCATAGTATACATGAATACCAACAACTTTTAATTATAAACCTATAAGATTAAAACTTTAACTAAAAGTGGAGGGGGGAAAAACCAAAATTTTTCGGGAAAAAAATCATAACTTCTAACCGATGAACATTCTTGTGGTCGGAAACATTTTTAATCGATAGACCATTTTTAAGTCTAAAATAAATGTCTGAAAAGTTTTTCGCTAATAGTTACCGTTTTCGAGAAAAAAAAATTAAACATGTTAAAAATGCGCTCGGCGTGGGTCATAGAAGAAGCATAGGTCGTAGAGGGGCAAAAAAATATTTCTAACTGATAGGTTATTTTTTGCTCTAAAATAAATGTCCGAAACGCTTTTTGCTCAAATTTACCGTTTTAGAGAAAAAGAAAAAAAATAGTGCAGTACGGAAATCTTCACGAAATATTGTTTAAAGTCGTTAGTTCTCTATATAAAATAATATAAATTGCTTCACGAAATCTACCTGTGCGTTCCCCCTGCGGGAACGGATTATTTTTCGTTGAAGTTGCTTTTGAACTTAACGATATATCTATGGATACAGAACAATCTCCGTTGTCTCATATCACTTTGAAAGAGTTCGATAGAGCTATTATTTCAGAGGAAGATTCTGTTGAAAACGAAATAAATTGGTATTTTCCTATGGTTTACATAATTTTAACATAACATAACTTTACGCCTGTATCCCCGAAGGGGTAGGCAGAGGTGTATTATACACCCATGTTTCGCCAGTTATGTTTTAGCTCTCAATGTAATAGGGGGCGAGCCTATGGCCATCTACCGGGCACATTACTAAGTGAGCGATAATCAACATTTTTAATACACACATGACAACGAAAAGTCAGAGGTGTGTGCCCGAGGCGACTGGGGATCTAACTCGAGACCTCGTATCGGCAGTCCGTTACGTACGCCACTGGGCTATCGCCACTTGTTTGGATATTTAAATAAAGAATAATAAAAGAGCGGTAGAAATTGCGGTGCGTTTTCATATAATCGTTTTTATTTCATTTTAATCATCTACCCAAGAACTAATTTTAAGTTATTTGACCATAAAGAACTATGGCTTCATACTTCCTTATTTCACACAAGTTTCTATACAACTTTCTGCATTGACGTTTAATAAAGGGAGCCTGATTTGACTTGACATTCAAGAACTCTATAATACACGTGAACTCCACGCGAGCCAAGTCATATATAACAGCTACTGTAACATAGAGATAAAGAAACATTATTACAGGTTCCATTGAAGTAACACGAATAGTTAACTTTATGTTTATTTAACCTCTTAAATTTACATTCATATAGTTTACATTGCACCAATTCCTATAAACAATATTCAAAAATTGTGAGAAGTCTGGTGTCTGAAACCTATTACAGATCACCAGGCAATCACCCATCGGACCTGGTCTTTATGGTGACAACTAAAACATAGGTATAACTAGTGAGACATGTTAATTAAGTTTAGTTGTGTCTTAAGGTGGTAGAGTCAAGCAACAGTCATTTTGGCCGTTGCATGAATGGGCCGACTCGACCGGGGAAGCACCACCCTCTCAGAGAATATCGACGCCAATTAACAGTATTTGAACTGTTGCGTTCCGTTTGGTGAGTGAGAGGGCCGGAGCCCAAACTTTCCCATACTCTCCCAAACTCCTTTCTCTGGAGGACACCGTGCGGTTTTAGTCGAGACACGACATAACCACCCCCGCTGGCCGGCGGGGGGGTATCCGAAGGGATTTCCGCACGTAAAAAAAAAAAAAAAAAAAATCCCCTCCCAAACTCCTTTCCCATCCCCTTTCCTTTAGAGGGGCAGCGCGAGTGTGACGCCACTGGTGTTGCACACGTGCATAGGCCACCGTAACCGCTTCCCATCAGGTGGTATAAAACCTTAGTGGTATAAAAAAAAAAAGTTTAATTTGTTCCATATTAGAAATCGATGAAACAAGTGAGACAATTTTTTCTCATTAGTTCCATGGGATAAATTGACACGGGAACTAGTGAGAACAACCCAATTTTAATTGAGCTGAGTGAGACGAAGTCGAGCGAAAGCTCGTCTCCTCCTAAACTACTAATCCAATCAGAACCAAATTTGGCATGATTAAAGAGGTCAATCAGAGGAAGGTTTATGGATATATTTTGAAAAAATGAATGCTACCACAGAGAATGCTACCAATGATCACCGTTAAAAAAATTCCAGATGGAATTACATAATAACCGCTCGAGACACTGTGACCAAACTTTACACGCTCAGAAAGCATGTCCAGAGTTGTGACTTTCAAAAAGAATTTTCAAAATCGGACTTGCCACGGAGGAATGATCACTGTTCAAAATTTTCAAAATCTGATTCACGATGTCTCACTCAGCTCAACATTGCAAGCAGCGATTCGCCTTGCAGACCTAGTGTAATTTAATGTCACTGAACATTTAACAGTATAGAATTCATTATTTGCAAAATTTCCTTGATTTAAAAAAAATACAAACGTGTTTCGGCCGTAAATATAACACAAAATCACATTAGGACCCTGTATCTGACATTTTCCAAGTAGTATTACATCAAAAGGGGTTAGTTGAATTGAGGATCCTTTTAACTGAGCAAAACAGTGCGTAAGAAGTGGCGACCTAAATCAATTGAAGCCGGGAAAATATATTGGGAACATCTTATCCCATTACAGGACTTGAGAGATGTGGTTTTTTGTTAGGTGAAGAGGTAAGATTCTTTTTAACTGACTGCGCCAGAAGGAGGGTTATGTTTTTCGAGAGTTTGTATGTATGTATGTATAATTGTTTGGCACGCTGGATATATCAAAAGAAAAAAAAAATACGCAGATTTTTGACGCTAAAATGTATGTTGTAAAAACATATTTTTACTCTAACTTTTCGAGTAGAACTCATGAACTCCTTCTAGAGCTAACTTGAGCAGGCGATCAACCCTTGTTCATTCGTGGTCCCTACTACCGTGATCCTAACTAATTGTATAATAATATTTGGATTTAGCTCACGAGGTTGTCGACATTTGGAGTGTGGATTCGGCAATTATTATTCCGATAGTTTTATCGGTTCACGGACTAATTGCCAAGAGCCTCGATCAACATCTCAAGAGCATCTGCTTGATGCAGAAGGCATTGCTCCTCGATATTGTGAGTAGATTCCTCTCTCTGGAGCACCGGTAGCTTGGTCCCTGTACCCGACGCCGGTGGGCCACTATTTTTTATATTTTTAAATATGTTTGTTTTTTTTTATATAGAATGTATTTAAAAATATATTTTATAATATATTTTAAATGTAATAAAGGAAATAATAATAATCTTTATTTGCTAGAACACTGTTATGAGGATGGTACAAATAATGTCTTATGACTAGGTATATCACTCTCTGCCTAAATTGGGCAGGCAAAATTTTATTTTTATTTTATTTAGCACATTATTTATGACGAATATAGGTATATAATATAAAATTAGAAAGAGAAGCCTAGATTATACACATCATTATATATTTATCTATAATCTTTGCAACGTGTGGATAAAAAGTCCGTAATGAAGTAAAAACATGATATTGTCGGAAGTTTACGCGAATGTTACACATTGAAATAAAACAGTTTTTAACGGATTCTATCGCGGTTTATTTGATGTTATTTTATATTTTATATTGATCCCGACGTTTCGGTTGCTTTTCAGCAGCCATGGTCTCGGGGAGTCTCCCCGTGACCATGGCATATAGAATCCGTTAAAAATAGTTTTATTTCAAAGAAGTAAAAACATTTTTCAAGCAACCAGTCTTTTAACATTTTTATATCTATTATCTGTGGCTTTAACGTTAGTTATAGTATAAAGTAGCATCCCCAGTTACAATTTATTATTTAGTTACTGATTTGGTTATGTCATCATCATCAAATTCATAAGTAACCCAAATTTGTATTTTTGATGTAATTTAGGTTATCTATTTTACAGTAATAGTGAAGGAAGAATTATTTTTTTTTTTTTATATTTAGGAGACGTCAATTTGACTTCACCTCGCCTGATGGTAAGCTGAAGGTAAAGTCTCAGGAAAGAGGGTCACCATTACATACACGTACTATGTTAACAATGGTGGCACTCAGCTTGACGGCCTCATCAGAAGAGGATTGTCGCCGCAGCACCGCGTGACACCCACCGGTCCCACTAGCGCTGCGACCACAATCCCCCTGCCCGGCTTTGCACTTCCTGACCCCTGAACGCAATCAAACCGAAATTGGATTACTATGGAGGGTTTTTCGCAATCGTACACGGTGGTACCCACCCGGCCGAGTTTTGTGACAAATTTGTGTCATCAAATTCCTACCACCAGTAGAATTCCAATAACTTTAATTATACCACATGTTTACTTTCTTTTCTTCTGTATCCTATTATTAAGATTTGACCCTCGATACCAAGACAACATAAATAAAGAGGACGTAACTATTCGCATGACTCACGGGAACATCGGAACAGTCACAGCCCATCTTGCGACACGCGCTAACTGCAATACTAATGAAGTGAAAAATTATTTTGAAACGGACGACTGTCGCTCTAAACATTGTCTTTGTCCGATATTTGTGTTGAGAGATGTTCTTTGAAAGCGATATTTTCTTAGGAAGTGGTGCTTCAGGGATATATGGTCGAGTGAGGAAAAATTTGTCAACTGTCATGTTGTAATATTAGAAATATTTACATGGGTAAAAGAAAAGATTTATTAAAGTGAAAAAAATATACTTGGAATGCATTTTCGTGTAGGTAGGTGCTTTACAAATACCTGGTAATGGTGGTGAAATAAAAAATGAACTAAAGTGGCTGGTCTTCTACCAACTGTAAGGTAGTAATAACAAAACGTTCAACGCATAAGGTTATGTTAAATGGACGATTCTGTACACTTTTTTTTTTTAATTTTGTCTGTTTATCTGTTTTTCAAACAGTTGTATAGGTATTTGTCGCGATAGACACAAAAACTACTGAACAGATATTTTTAAATGAATGTTAGTAACTGAAATTACTAATAATCCACCTAACCCCTCCAGATAAGTTAAATTGCTTGTGTCAGGAGTGGGTTTACGTCAGAAGTGCAATGCCCAGGATTCGAACCCGGGACCTCTCGATCGTAAGACTGACTCCTTATCCACTAATTTACCGACGCTTGTGCGGTTTTTCTGTTAGAAAACGCTTGGTCAGACTTAAAATCCTCCGTATGTTTGATTGCAAATGGTTAAGTACAATCAGAGATAGGACCAAAAAACGTCAACCGATCTCCGCGAACTTACTAACTTAGTTATACTCAATAGGGTATTTGACTACTGCTAAAAATAGTTCTGTATTATGTATTACAACATAAAAATGCAGATTGCATCAATATTTTTTTGAGAACTGTTTTATTTACGATAAAAATCGATATTAAAGTTTGATTTAAAAAAAAGTACGCGACATAACGGATCCCGTGACATGTGAGAGTGTGTGACGTCACACCAAAGTAAACAGTAAGCGACTTAAAGCTTAACTTAACTTAATTATTGAAATTAGTTGCAAAAATAATGGTTTAATGGTGCGCAGTACCAAAATGTACAAATATATCAACAAAAAAAGTAGTATATCACATACATACATACATACATAACTTCACGCCTGTATCCCCGAAGGGGTAGGCAGAGGTTTATTACACATCCACTATTCGCCAATTATGTTTTAGGTCCCAATGTAATAGCGGGCGAGTATATTGCCATCTACCGGACACATTACTAAGCGAGCGATAATTAACATTTATATACATAAACATATTATGCAACGTTATAAGTACATCACACACAAAATCATAAAAAGAGTATCTAATAACATCAATAATGATAAATGGTTGGCCAATATGATGACTTGCTAACGGGAACGTGGCGTCGTGTCATTTTTCATAGAATATTACATTTTATTGAACAACTTTTTCCTTCAACGTTTGATGCTTAATAACTCATAGTGCCATGTCATAAGTTACAGTATCAAGATTTTGATTATTTTTAATTATTTTGACCATATTCTTCACTGATCCCAGCAACTAATTTCAATTACTATTCTTCCATGTTTCTTCCACGTTTGATGCTTAATCACTCTTAGCGATTTAGTACCATGTCATAAGTTACGGTGTCAAGATTTTGACTATTTTTAATTATTTTGACCATATTCTTCACTGATCTCAGCAACTAATTTCAATTACTATTCTTCCACGTTTCTTCCACGTTTGATGCTTAATCACTCTTAGCGATTTAGTGCCATGTCATAAGTTACGGTGTCAAGATTTTGACTATTTTTAATTATTTTGACCATATTCTTCACTGATCTCAGCAACTAATTATAATTACTATTCATCCACGTTTCTTCCACGTTTGATGCTTAATCACTCTTAGCGATTTAGTGCCATGTCATAAGTTACGGTGTCAAGATTTTGACTATTTTTAATTATTTTGACCATATTCTTCACTGATCTCAGCAACTAATTTCAATTACTATTCTTCCACGTTTGATGCTTAATCACAGCGATTTAGTGCCATGTCATAAGTTACAGTATCAAGATTTTGACTATTTTTAATTAATTCGATCATATTCTTCACTGAACTTAGCAACTGATTTCAATGACTATGTTATTATTGATTTTGGACTATAAGATTAAAAATTTATATCACTGTATATTTTTATGTTTCACATGATTTTTATTATTTTATTGACTTCAATAGGCAGATATTATCTCTCGTTGTCCATCACCATGATGGAGTTATTTGGGTTCATTGAGAACTATTTATCTTAAAAAAAATGTAGGTAAGTATAATTGGCCACATGGTATTTCACTTTGGTTGAGCAGGGGATACCTTATGCTTCAGAAGGTTTATTAGAAGACATAGTTTCGTTTCGGAGATACTTTAACTGAATGGGTTCAGTTACGTAATTGTTTATTTTAATTTAAGTGATAAACAAATACTCCTCATTTATATCTGAATACTAGCTGGCCCTCCTCGCTAATATTTCGAATCCCCTTTTCACTCCTGTAATCCATATATGCCCGTTATTTATTAGTTATCATATAATGTATGGGAATCTGCCGAATTTGCTGACATTTATGATTACTGCTCCGCTCACTTGGGTAGTAGCGTGATGATATATTGCCTATGACACTCACAAATAATGTGGCATTCTATTAGTAAAATAATTTTCTAAATCGGTTCAGTAGATCCAGAGATTACGAACTATAACATATATCACAAACTCACAATATCACAAACTCACAAACTTTATTATCATTTATAATTTTAGGACTGAGAACAGAAGAAAAAAAAAGATAGCAAAGAGTTGACGTATGTTCAAATTTTCAATTATTCAAAAACTTAGAACTTATAGAAAAAACAAAAGGTAACTAATTTTACAAGGCTCGGGCGTATATAAACAGCATTTGGAGCCGACAGAAGGCAGTCTAGTTTGGAGAGCCCTGGCGAAAGGGAACAGGAACAAAACTGGCGCGAGACTGTCTAAATAAATCTCGCAATTGAAGATTGTTGTATTACTTCCAATCCTTGTTGTATATATATAAATGAAGTGTATTTATACTGCCAGTGGGGACGCCGTTTGACCAGACGGGTGATCAGCTCTTCTATGTGGGGCCATTTCACCCATTTCCCCTATAACGACTGTCATAATTCGTATGGCAACCGGGACCGACATCTTAACGTGCTCCCCGAGGCACGACCAGACCAATGCAAATATTCATGCATACAAATATTTGCACTGAGCGGGAATCGAACCCGCGACTCCTGCGTAGCGGCCGCTTTCAATACCGCCACGCCACGGAGGCTGTCTGTCTATGGTGTATTTGTCTATCACTTAAATTTACGGCAAAAATGATCATTACTGGGACAAACTGCCTGACCAGCAAATTAACTATAACAGATCATACCTATATATATATATATATACTGCGCTCGAATCAAGCAGTGAACGTTCTCAGAACTTGATTGAATTTCACCGTTTATAAGTCTATTTCACCGATCACATTTTATTTAAAAGCAGTGTGTGACACGATTGAACCAAAACACAAACAAAAAAATCCGTTCCCGCAGGGGGAACGCACAGGTAGATTTCGTGAAGCAATTAATATATAGAGAACTACGGACTTTAAACAGTTTAATTTTTTTTTCTCGAAAACGGTAACTTTTAGCGAAAAACTTTTCAGATATTTATTTTCGACTTAAAAATGGTTAATATAATATATAGTTATGATTTTTTTCCCGAAAAACTTTGGTTTTTCCCCCTCCACTTTTAGTTAAAGTTTTAATCTTATAGGTTTATAATTAAAAGTTGTTGGTATTCATGTATACAATGGGATAAAATTAGAACGGTTCGAATATCTTTCATGAAATTTTGAGGAAAAACTGATTTCACAAAAAGTGAGGCCCTACCATCCCCTTAGGCCGGATTCCACCCGTTCACGAACTTAAACTAAGTTTAACGATCGGGGCAAAAATGCGACCGTGAGAGTGCCGCAAATTTTGGGAAGTGGAAGTGGAAGGAATATATAAACTTTTTGACCAGTGGTCATTTCGGACTCAGGGGGTCAGAACTAGACCTCCTATGAAGAATTTTTTTTCAAAATTCGACAGTAGTCAAGAAACCAATAGGTAGATCGATTTCGGGGGTGCTTGGTTGGGGACCTCCACGCGGTGCACCTTGGGCAACGGAGGCGGCAGCGCCTCTCTCCTAGGGCGGGAGAGACGCTGCTGCCTACGGCCAACTCCGACCGAGGCGAGGACGGCCCTGTTGAGGGCTGTTTGGAGGCTTTCCACGTGTCCCTCTGATTAGCAGAGGGCACAGTGGAGAGCAAGTAAGGGGGCCATCTCGAAACCGGAGATGGCCCAGGGTCAGTCGGGGTGCGAGGGATATGCTCTATGAGTAACCTTACACCCCGGCGTCTTAAGACCCGAGACGGCGTGCGGTTTTAGTCGGTGCAAGCCCGATATAACCGCCCCCGCTGGAGACCCCCCGCTCTCCAGCGGGGGCGGTATCCGAAGGGATTTCCGCACGAAAAAAAAAAAAAAAAAAAAAAAAAAGGTAGATCGATTTCGGGGTGCGACTGGTTGGATCACCTCCAAGTTTGGTGCACCCTGGGCAACGTGGGCGATGACGCATAATTGATTGCTCCTCTGGAGTAGCTGGCGTCAACGTCAACGGCCAAGAGTCTGACCAACCGGCCCTTTTCAGGGCCAGCTGACCCCATTGCACGAGAGGGTCGGGGCATGGCGAACTGCAAGGCCCGCGGGGGTGGGGGCCGCTCCAGGTACCCCTCTGCTGTTATCAGAGGGGACACTGCGAATGGCCCAGGGTCAGTCGGAGTGCGAGGGATATGCTCTATGGGTAACCTTACACCCCGGCGTCTGTAGACCCGAGACGGCGTGCGGTTTTAGTCGGTTCAAGCCCGACATAACCGCCCCCGCTGGCTGGCGGGGGGGTACCCGAAGGGATTTCCGCACAAAAAAAAGGTAGATTGATTTCACCGAAATTTACCTAAAACTGCACAACATCAATCCGAAAACTGCCCAATAACATTAATTAAAAACCACAACATAACAATTAAAATAATCAGGGCCAGAAAAGTGCAGTCTGCGGCTATAGTGTGATATTAAAGAACTACTTACTTTAACATAAATAGAAACTAGATGTACTGTAAATTAAATAAAACAGGTAAAAATTGTTAATAAAAAATTATAATTAATTCTCGGTTATAATAAAGCGGCTGTGAGTTTTTATGGCTTGTTTTTTTAGGGTTCCGTTGCCAAATGGCAAACAATGGAACCCTTATAGATTCGTCATGTCTGTCTGTCTGTCCGTCCGTATGTCACAGCCATTTTTCTCCGAAACTATAAGAACTATGCTGTTGAAACTTGGTAGGTTGATGTATTCTGTGAACCGCATTAAGATTTTCACATAAAAATAAAAGAAAACAATACATTTTGGGGGTTCCCCATACTTAGAACTGAAACTCAAAAATATTTTTTTCATCAAACCCATACGTGTGGGGTTCTATGGATAGGTCTTCAAAAATGATATTGTGGTTTCTAATATAATTTTTTTCTAAACTGAATAGTTTGCGCGAGAGACACTTTCAAAGTGGTTAAATGTGTGCCTCCCCCCCCCCCCGTAACTTCTAAAATAAGAGAATTATAAAATAAAAAAAATATATGATATACATTTACTTTCACCGAAAATTGGTTTGAACGAGATCTAGTAAATAGTTCTTTTTACGTCATAAATCGTAAACTGCAATTTACCTTTCATTCAATCAACTCAAATATAAAAATTTGAAAAAAAAACATTATTATGTTACTTGCTGCTACGGAACCCTTCATGGGAGAGTCCGACTCGCACTTGGCCGCTTTTTTTTGCTATGACCTTGTGCATCGGGCTACAAATGTAAATTTCAAAGCAGGAAACGTTGCTCATGTGAATGTGAATAATACTTATGACCTGACTTATAACTTATGAAGTAAATAAGTAAGTACTGGGTACCTTTTTTTCGTGCGGAAATCCCTTCGGATACCCCCCCCCCCCCCGCCGGGCAGTGGAGACGGTTATGTCGGGCTTGAACCGACTAAAACCGCACGCCGTCTCGGGTCTTAAGACGCCGGGGTGTAAGGTTACCCATAGAGCATATCCCACGCACCCCGACTGACCCTGGGCCATCTCCGGTTTTGAGACTTGCTCTCCATTGTGCCATCTGCTAATCAGAGGGACACGTGGAAAGCTTCTGAACAGCCCTCAACAGGGCCGTCTCGCCTCGGTCGGAGTTGGCCGTAGAGACGCTGCCCTCTCCCGCCCTAGGAGAGAGGCGCTGTTGTCTCCGTTGCCCAGAGTGCACCGCGTGGAGGTAACCAACCAAGCAACCCAACATGTATAAGTGTACCTATACGTATATATACCTACGTACCTATACGTATATATACGTACTACCTATACGTACCTATAAGTGTAACAAAGTCCACGAAAACTACTGTGGCATAAATTAAGGAATTTTGACTTCGTAACCTCTTGTGGCTATAGCGTCAATAGAGTCCAGATTTTGTGAAATTAAGCACTAAATCAAAATTATGAGCAGTTTACACCTGTAATTACAGAATATTCTGCCCAACCATCGAATTCTTTTGTCTATGAACCTAAGTCTTTTCATCAAGGTTTAATTAAGAGAATGTTGTTCTAATCGATCAAGTCCTCTAAAAGTCAAAAGGCGCAACGTTGACGAAATAATAATATTAAATATTAAAACAAATATGTATTCCTTGCCACGCTTTTACACGGTAAGCGGAAGTATGACACGCTCATTTTGCCAGGAATAACTATTATATTCTTAAAATAAAAATAAAAAGCGTCGGTAGCTTAGTGGTTAAGGAGTCTACCCTCCGATTGAGAGGTCCCGGGTTCGAATCCTGGCCATTACACTACCGACGTGAACCAACTCCTAACACAAGCAATTTATCTTAGCTGGAGGGGTTAGGGGGAATATTAGTAATTTCGGTTACGAATATTCTTTAAAAAAAAAATTACACTTAATGTAATCGTGATGAGCTTAACGCCGTCTGCCATCCATGAAGTCTGCTGCTACTAAGAAACTACTGCGAAACAGAAAAGCCAAATAAGACAAAAACTAGAAGTAGGGGATTAAGTGCTAATCAAAAAACAGACTTGTCAACCTTCCACTCGGTCACCGACTATTATAGACCTCCCAATATCACCCCAACCTAAAGATTTTCCGCACAAATAAGCAATATCCTAGTTTGTTCAAACACTTGTGTGCCAATAACCTCCACGTGTGAGCTCGTATCTCAATTTGATCGAGTACTTATTACCCTTGTCAACCTACTCATCATAAAAGGAAAGAACACTTTATCGCTTTCTAAATAGAGCTTAGTTTCGAGTGACTAAATATTAGGTGTTTATCAGATTTTTCCAACTTCATAGATGAATTAATATCCGATGAGAATGACAAGTAAGATTTTGCTGATAACACTTATGAATATTTATTTGTTGGTAAACAACACTATGTGTTTAGGGTTGGTCGTGATTTATACGTTTAATATATTGGTTGTTGAATGTATGTCGACGATTTGAATTTTCATAATAATAGCTAAATATCTTGGAAACGTGCCTAAAGTGGTTACGTAAATATTAAAACTTCTGCGTTGTTAGTTGCTCACAATTATTGTTTTTACTATTTTTTGTTAATGTTAATTATGTTAGACACTTTTTGGTGCTTAAAATACGTTACTCAAAGTAATATGTTTTTAAAATACAGATATTTGAAATCTGTGGCGTAGCTGTAGAGAGTTTCACTACTATGTCAAATCTTCGCTTCGTGCGGTTCCTATTTCTTCGTGCATTATCAGACATAACCTAACACGAAGAGTGTGGTGAAGGAGTCCACGAGATCCCTTTTTTTTTTACGTGCGGAAATCCCTTCGGATACCCCCCCGCTGGCCAGCGGGGTGGTTATGTCGTGTCTCGACTAAAACCGGACACCGGAATTGAATCAATTCAATTAAATTTTTAAGCAGTTAGTATACTTACTTTTCCTATAGATTTAGATCGGAAAAAGAGAAGATCTAGGACGGGACTGGAACCCGCTAACAGTCCCTTAGACAGGGTGAATGCTCTGACCAAGTGAGCCACTTAGACACGTCCCAGATATTCGAAATTCTCCGATATATTATATACGTCTCAAGGCTTCTCAAGGAAGTTGTTTCCATAGTTCGCAAAAATTGCGGTAGATGGCACCAGCGTCGCCTTCAAACGTATATAATAATCGGAGAATTTCGAATATCTGGGACGTGTCTAGATGGCTCAGTTGGTCAGAGTATTCCCTGTAAGGGACTGAACGCGGGTTCAAGTCCCGTGTAACAGGGATAGTTGAATTTAAGTTTATTATAAGTTACAAGTTATTAGAAGTTAGTAGTTGGTTTATAAGGTTATAGCAAATCAAACATGAGACTAGTTTTACCTTTCATATATTAAATGTAATAAATTGTATGTGACCTCAAGGGTGAGTACGCATAATTTTTATTAAGATTGAAGTTAAGGAAGTGAAGTTAAGAGATGTGAAAGACGGCCCGCGGCAGCTAGGAGTCTGCACTTAGCTCAGGTAGTATCCGCCCGGCGTGTCGCGCTGGCACCGACCGCTGCGTGACTCGCTCGGCGGACCTGAAAAGAGAAGGCAAAGCTTTCAGTATGTGAATACATACTGCTAGTGCAGGCCGAGCATACCGAAGGCGTAAGAAAGGTGACAAGCTTCCCCAGGCACGTGATGCTTATGGTCATTATTGCAAAGCAGGCAGGTCACAGCCTTTGCAAGCAGCAGGAACAGATGCACAGAAATATAGATGACACTGAAGGATTGTTCACCATGCGGTCACTGACCGCGTGGCCCGCACAGGTTATTGTCCTTTTGACAAGCGTGAAAAGGGAAAGCATGCCTTGCGTATAAGCTACACAATTAAAACAAATAGATACTGCTCACGTAAAAAGCAGCATCCCAATTAGAAAACTTTGCCACGACTACAGAGGTGTAGTGTGGCATGATAACATTCTATATAATTCCAACACATGGATAAATGTTGGCAAGCCTCGCTCACGTAAAAAACGAGGCAATGCCTGGAGTAGCTTAGCATAGCAGTGGGAACCTGACGTGGCACCATTGGTGAAGATGAAGAGGCCACGGGGAATATCCCTGGTGGGCCACTGGTACCACGTCACCCTCCAACACTAATGAGCACTCTGTAATAAAAATGATTAGCACACGTAATGTATAAATTGTAAAATTCTCACCAACGGCTCAGTACCAGCTATGCACTAGTGGTAGCGATGCAGAAAATTAGGGGCTCGCAAAACCGCTGCACCGTAATTTATAACGTCGGCTGAAAGCAGCGACTTGGTGGGAGTTCATAGATAATGAACCACAGCCGATAGGGTTGACCACAGCTAACATAGACAGAGTCGATGAAAGAATACAGATAATATTAGTAGACTATGAATCGATATCAACTAAGGAATCGACTACATATTCCACTAATATTCTTAAAAGTACAATGTGCATTGTTACACCCGTCCTAGATGTTTTCCTTTTCCGATCTAAATCTATACAAAATTGAATCACTTGACTGTTGGTTAGCAATTCTTAATGGACCCACTAACTGACCTAAACAAATACTTGTCTGAGTATTGATCAGTCATCTTCAACGGACTGGTTTTCAACACGCCAAGTTGTTAAATGTTGAATGGTGCTATTTCAATTAGTGTTTAATGCATGACCTAGGCGTCCAGTTAACTGACTAATTAACCTGATAGGTGCGATTTATGCGATGGCTTTGAATTGTCTGCCAGGTTACGCGGACCGTAATCGTTACGTAATTTATCTATAAATATATGATAAAATCTTAACGAGGCGAAAACTGTACATTACTGTGTTCTAGGAGCGATACCGATGCCGAAAATGTGATTTTTAGGATGTTTGTCTGTTTCTCTGCTTTTTATTATCGATGTCTGAGCATCGCTTGAAAACCGCTGAACAGATTTGGCTGAAATGTTGCATGAACATTCTTCTAGGGCGTGGTCATAAACTACGTTAAATATCATCACGCTATGGTATATATACAGGTATAATAGAATCAGTAGAACAAACTCGGTCTAAACTATTATTGATGTCAACTTTATTATTACCAGGTAGATCTTTACGAATTAGATTACGGATTAGAATTCAGACATGAACAGAATTCGGCTATAACTCATCACGCTATAACTGAAAGGTTGAAATCAGTAAAATCTAAAATCTCTAAACTCTACAGAGTTACCCACGTATAAAAGATAGTTGATTCGAGACGCATAAACATTTCAGAATGAATATCCTCACGTTATTATATTAAGGAATCGGGCAGAATTGATTTCGACGTTATGTAGTTCTCTATCTATTGGAATTATCAATGTAAAACGAGTGCACTGCATCACCTCTTCCGGCCCGTTAAAAAAACGACGGGTTGCACTCCGGGAGTGCCGGCAGAAGTAAAAACTTGAATATTAAAGTTGTGCATTTTTGATATTTTGGAATGGTTAGTGAATAATTTTGCACGAATAGCTTTAGTTATAAGTATAAAAGTACTTTCATTTATGTGGTAACATACAAATTTATATACCATTAAAAATTTAACACTTCAGAACTTTTACAATTATTTTACATTAAAAAGTTTATCTCTCAGAAAAATCAACTTCCATCCATAATTTCGATGACTTTTTCACCATCAATATTACCAGAACCATCATCGCCAATATATTTATAAAGTACTCACTCATTTTCTTTCGCTATTTCTTCGTCACTTTTTTCATTAATAGATGCACTTTGTTTAATTTCCATTTTATATCAATAGATTTATGGCACAAAATAGAATAAATATTACAAAAAGTTATATGATGCCAAAAAGTGTTTCTTGGGCCTCGGTCGGAATCGATCTCAGCCTTGACGAAGTCAACGACCACTCATTAGACCAGGGGTCTCCAAACTTTGAAGCCTTCGGGCCATAATGATTTTTTCTGTTTGTTCCAAGGGCCAAACCAGTTTTAATTTTTCTGCCCTTAACTATATTTCAAGACTAGACTAGAATAGTCGCAAAGTGCGCGACCTAAGCAAACTTACGCTTTCTTGCATTTCAATTATTATTGTGTATTGTGACACTTAACGACATCTAGTGGCGAGTAGTGGTACTATGTACTATCTATTTCAGCTACCCGCTAACAGGTGGCATTCGTCGTAATTAAATATTTGGAATTACCGCGTTGGTTCAAGAAAGTTCTAGTTCTGGCTAGTGTATTCCGATCAGTTCGAGATGGCAGTAATTGCATATAAAAAGGCTAGCGGCGCAACCGCGAGTCAGTCTGCGTAGGAAAGGCGAAGGAAGCGAAACTGTCTATCTCTATTGTGAAATAAAGTAACACCCGTGCTTAAAAGTATTTTGATTTTACTTATTGTTTTTATGTGTGATTTGTTAGTATGGAAAAGAAGCGAAAAATCGACAGTGAATGCAGAACGTTCCAAGATAAATGGAACTTTCAGTATTTTGTGATTGAGTCCAGTAATAAGGCGATATGTTTAATTTGTAATGAAACCATAGCTGTTCTCAAAGAATATAACATTAAACGACACTATGAATCGAAACATCTTCAAAATTACTCCAAGTATACAGGAAGTTTGCGGACGGAAAAATTTTCAGCTTTGAAACGCGGACTCAAATCGCAGCAATGTTTGTTTACCAAAGCGAATACTGAACAAGAGTCTGCAACTCGCGCCAGCTTTCGTGTGGCTCTTGAAATTGGAAAACGTGGCAAACCATTCACCGATGGAGAAATTATAAAAAAATGCTTGATTGCAGTAGCCGAAGAAATATGCCCCGAAAAGGTAAATTTATTTAAAAGTATCAGTTTGTCAGCAAACACTGTGGCTCGGAGGGTGCAAGTCATCGCAGAAAATATATCATCTCAACTGTCTGACAAAAATGGACATCTTGAGTGGTTTTCTCTAGCATTGGATGAGTCAACGGATGTGTCAGATACTGCTCAGGTGTTGATTTTTATTCGCGGAGTAGATAAAAGCTCTGAAATGTATGAAGAACTTCTTGATATTGATAGTATTCACGGTACGACAACTGGGGCAGATATTTTTAAGGGAGTTGAAAATGCCATTATTAAAAAGAACCTTCGATGGAAAAATTTGAAATCTTATACGAAATAACAACTGATGGAGGCAAAAATATGTGTGGTAAAAATAAAGGAGTGGTTGCACTTGTGTCAAAGGCTGTAGATAATGACGGTGGTTCAAAACCATTAGTCTTACATTGTATCATTCATCAACAGTCCTTGTGCGGGAAATGTTTGGATATGTCTGAAGTTCTAAAACCAGTCACATCAGTTGTTAACTTCATCAGATCCACTGGGCTGAATCACCGACAATTCCGCGAGTTTATTCAAGAGATTGGAGAAAATGACTTACCATATCATACTGCCGTACGCTGGCTTAGTTGCGGAAAAGTCCTTAAGCGCTTTTTTGAACTTCAAGAAGAGATCCAAATTTTTTTAAATGAGAAGCAGCGCCCTTTTGCCGATTTAGAAAATAGTGAATGGATGTGGAAGTTAGCATTCTATGTCGATTTGACAAATCATATGAACGAACTGAATTTGAGGTTGCAAGGAGAAAATCAGCTTCTCCCTGATTTATACACCAATATCAAATCCTTCAGGCAGAAAATAATACTATTTCAATCGCAATTACGTAAAAAAAAATTCACACATTTTAAAACATGTGAAATATTCAGCCACACTACAGAGACTGAATTTCCCGTCGATTTTGCAATCGAAACTTTGAGTGCTTTGAAGATAAATTTTGATACTCGTTTCTCAGATTTTGATGTCATTGCGAATGAAATTAAGCTGTTTCAAAATCCTTTTGATTCTGACATTGAAACCCTGGCTCCGGAAGTCCAAATGGAAATTATTGATTTACAGTGCAGTGATATGATTGAGAACAAGTATCAAAATTCATCTTTGCTGGAATTTTATAAGAGTCTTCCACTGGAACAATTTGATAATTTGCATAAATTTGCTCGTGGGTTGTTTTCTGTTTTTGGTACTACTTACTTGTGTGAGAAAACGTTTTCCAAGATGAAGTACACAAAGAATGTTTACAGATCTCAATTAACCGATGAGAATCTTAAATCTCTTTTAATAATTAGTACAAGTAAAATTGATCCACAACTACAAACTATTGTCGGTGGAAAATCACAATTACATAAATCTCATTAGTGTTTTTGTTTTACTGTGATTAGTGGGGTTCATTTCAATTATTTGTTAGTTATTAATATGCTTAAACTTAGATACTTAAGTTTTCTGTGTCATCATTTCTGTCGTTAAGTTTTACCTTGCAAGTAAATAAAACTGAGTAATTATCATTCTGTGTTTTCTTCTTCAACTTATCACAGCAATAGTAACAACAATAAATCATTGGCTGTCGCGGGCCAGATTGATGACAATAAATCATTGGTTGTCGCGGGCCAGATTGATGACACTGGCGGGCCGGATTTGGCCCGCGGGCCGTAGTTTGGAGACCCCTGCATTAGACGAACGCGCCACCAAAGTGGTTAAGTACAGTGTGAAATTAGCGCTTCTATATTTGTTGTCTTACGAGCAGATCACGTGTTTTACTGACGCGAGTTTAACCTTTTTTACCCATTACAAAAAAAGTGCACAACGCCGCTAAAGAAGTTTTCACTTCAATAAAATAACTTAATACTTACGAGTTAGTATCGAGACTGCAGAAATAAACATACCTTGATCTATTCCGAACTTAACGCGTACGAAGTCGCGGGCAACAGCTAGTAGGTATCATAATAAATAAGTACCGGTACATGCAGACAGAATCACTAATTAGGCCACGGAAACAAGTACGCAGTCTAGCGTTAAGTGATTTATATAATAAAAATATATACTATACATTTTTTGTAGTCAATTAGGTTTTTTGTTGACCGGTTTTTGTTGAGAGGTTGACGGTTGAAAGGCTATAGGGTGTAAGCGACACTGACAGATCACAAGAAAATTCCTTTTCAATTAAGTGTTCATGACGTCCTTTGGGATCATTTCCCTGTGGTCATTTTATGTCGGTTGCACACTTTTAACTTTCAACTGTAATTCAACCTTCAAAGTTACTTGAATGAATAGCGGAAAAATCTTTGAGATTTCAAGATATTTTTTCTTATACCTGTGTCTATCTAAAGAGGTAGACAGATGTGTGTGCGACCACTCATATTTCGCTAACTATTTTCGGTATCACGTAATAAGGTCACTTCTTTTTAATATTGTATTCTGTGGTTTTAATCCGTGGGTATAGAGGGCCCACCATCGTCCTTGAAGCCCAAGTCAACCTGTCTGCAAGTCGGTGCACCTGCTAGACAAAGGACGAGACTCTGGTGCAAGCTCCCCCCTCTAGTTTTGGAGGGTATACGATAGTCGCTCATGAAAAAACCGAAAAATAATACGTGGAGCAAATGAGAAATACGAGGACCTCGGGCCCCTAAGTGCAAACTTTGGGTGCAACTGAGAAAAAACTTTGGGTGCAACTGAGAAATCGCCAATTTTCTTTTTATAGTGACACGTCATTATGACTTCGCCACTACCACCTCTTCTGATGGTAAGCTCAAGGAAGGTCTCAGGAATGAGGGTCACCATTACAGATACCAATAATGCTACTATGGTCTCCCAAAGTTGAGGTCTTTAAACTTTTTGCGACATATTAAATAAACTAGCTTACCCTTCCCGATTTCCTTAACCCTTGTTGCACCCCTTTAACCCAAATAATAATATGCCCGTAATTTATTCAATTTCATATTAATGTATGTCGAATTTCTTGATATTTATGATTACTGCTCCGCTCCTTGGGGCAGTAGTGTGGTAATATTATAGCCAATGACGCTCACAAATGATGTGGCTTTCTAGCAGTAAAAGAATTTTCAAAATCTGTTCAGTAGATCTAGAGATTACCCCCTACAAACTCGCAAACTTTACTTCTTTACAATATTAGAATAGATAATAATCATTTATATTTTAGCAAATTTTCAGATGTTATATTATTCGAAGTCAACCTTGCCCGACTTACTAACATTTAAGTTAATTAATTTAGGTTAGTCATATATTACCAGTAATATCTCCTACATTCCAATTTCAAACCTAATACTTACGCACATACTATATAATTCTATATGGTGGAAATCACACATTCATGGTACAATCAACGCTATACCGTTCCACGTCGCCTCACTAATTGTCATCAATTACAGCTAGCATATTAATTTATCAGCTTTCCTGTCGTATACACATATCGTATATGTGGTAGAAGTCTCACTTAAACGTCCCATCGTAACTGGGAAATTGCTAACAGACCGGTTGGCTTGGCGTTAGCATTGTACCTGTCGATAAGTATTTTGTAATAAACCATATTGTTATTAAAATATTAGGAGTTTGTTACAAGTGACATGTCGACAAATAATGTTATTCCCATACATTTTGCTCTTTTGAAGGTTAGTTTCGAAGTGATTCTACTAGTAGAATGTCACTTTGTCTAGGCCTCCTTATTCGTCATGGAATCGCTTCGAAGCGAACCTTCAAAAGTTCGATGTATGGGAGTGACATTATTCGTTACACGTGACTTGTCGACAAATAATGTCACTCCCATTCATTTTGGACTTTTGAAGGTTCGTTTCGAAGCGATTCTACTATTAGAATGTGACTTTGTCTATTCCCCCTTATTCGTGATGGAATCGTCAAAGGTCCGATGTATGGGAGTGACATTATTCGTTACACGTTACACGTAACTTTTGAAGGTTCGTTTCGAAGCGATTCCACTAGTAGAATGTGACTTTGTCTAGGCCCCCTTATTCGTCATGGAATCGCTTCGAAGCGAACCTTCAAAAGTCCGATGTATGGGGTGACATTATTTGTTACAAGTGACATGTCGACAAATAATGTTATTCCCATACATTTTGCTCTTTTGAAGGTTAGTTTCGAAGTGATTCTACTAGTAGAATGTCACTTTGTCTAGGCCTCCTTATTCGTCATGGAATCGCTTCGAAGTGAACCTTCAAAAGTTCGATGTATGGGAGTGACATTATTCGTTACACGTGACTTGTCGACAAATAATGTCACTCCCATTCATTTTGGACTTTTGAAGGTTCGTTTCGAAGCGATTCTACTATTAGAATGTGACTTTGTCTGATCCCCCTTATTCGTGATGGAATCGTCAAAGGTCCGATGTATGGGAGTGACATTATTCGTTACACGTTACACGTAACTTTTGAAGGTTCGTTTCGAAGCGATTCCACTAGTAGAATGTGACTTTGTCTAGGCCCCCTATTCGTCATGGAATCGCTTCGAAGCGAACCTTCAAAAGTCCGATGTATGGGGTGACATTATTTGTTACAAGTGACATGTCGACAAATAATGTTATTCCCATACATTTTGCTCTTTTGAAGGTTGGTTTTGAAGTGATTCTACTAGTAGAATGTCACTTTGTCTCGGCCTCCTTATTCGTCATGGAATCGCTTCGAAGCGAACCTTCAAAAGTTCGATGTATGAAGGTGACATTATTCGTTACACGTGACTTGTCGACAAATAATGTCACTCCCATTCATTTTGGACTTTTGAAGGTTCATTTCGAAGCGATTCTACTATTAGAATGTGACTTTGTCTATTCCCCCTTATTCGTGATGGAATCGTCAAAGGTCCGATGTATGGGAGTGACATTATTCGTTACACGTTACACGTGACTTTTGAAGGTTCGTTTCGAAGCGATTCCACTAGTAGAATGTGACTTTGTCTAGGCCCCCTTATTCGTCATGGAATCGCTTCGAAGCGAACCTTCAACAGTCCGATGTATGGGAGTGACATTATTTGTTACACATGACATGTCGACAAATAATGTCATTCCCATACATTTTGGACTTTTGAAGGTTCGTTTCGAAGCGATTCTACTATTAGAATGTGACTTTGTCTATGCCCCCTTATTCGTCATGGAATCGCTTCGAAGCGAACCATCAAAAGTCCGATGTATGGGAGTGACATTATTTGTTACACGTGACATGTCGACAAATAATGTCATTCCCATTCATTTTGGACTTTTGAAGGTTCGTTTCGAAGCGATTCTACTATTAGAATGTCACTTTGTCTATTCCCCCTTATTCGTGATGGAATCGTCAAAGGTCCGATGTATGGGAGTGACATTATTATTACACGTTACACGTGACTTTTGAAGGTTCGTTTCGAAGCGATTCCACTAGTAGAATGTGACTTTATCTAGGCCCCCTTATTCGTCATGGAATCGCTTCGAAGTAAACCTTCAAAAGTCCGATGTATGGGAGTGACATTATTTGTTACACGTGACATGTCGACAAATAATGTCATTCCCATACATTTTGCTCTTTTAAAGGTTAGTTTCGAAGTGATTCTACTAGTAGAATGTCACTTTGTCTAGGCCTCCTTATTCGTCATGGAATAGCTTCGAAGCGAACCTTCAAAAGTCCGATGTATGGGAGTGACATTATTTGTTACACGTGACTTGTCGACAAATAAAGTCATTCCCATACATTTTGGACTTTTGAAGGTTCGTTTCGAAGCAATTCTAATATTAGAATGTGACTTTGTCTATTCCCCCTTATTCGTGATGGAATAGTCAAAGGTCCGATGTATGGGAGTGACATAATTCGTTACACGAGACTTTTGAAGGTTCGTTTCGAAGCGATTCCACTAGTAGAATGTGACTTTGTCTAGGCCCCCTTATTCGTCATGGAATCGCTTCGAAGCGAGCCTTCAAAAGTCCGATATATGGGAGTGACATTATTTGTTACACGTGACATGTCGACAAATAATGTCATTCCCATACATTTTGGACTTTTGAAGGTTCGTTTCGAAGCGATTTTACTATTAGAATGTGACTTTGTCTATGCCCCCTTATTCGTGATGGAATCACTTCGAAGCGAACCTTCAAAAGTCCGATGTATGGGAGTGACACTATTTGTTACAAGTGATATGTCGACAAATAATGTCATTCCCATACATTTTGGACTTTTGAATTTTCGCTTCGAAGCGATTACACTAGTAGAATGTCACTTTGTCTAGCTCCCCTGATCAGTCTCAAAATGAGTGACCATTCCTAACATATTGAGACCGTTTTGTAACTCGTAAGCACGTTAAGACTTCGGTCCGGGTTGCCCTACGAACATCTGCGGTATATATTATATACGAAGTTGCAATATTCATTTAATCTAAAATATAATTGTTTGAATTTCGGACTAAGACCCGACAATGTGACAAATTATATTTAATAGCTAGAAGAACAGAATTGTTTCATACCAGTTTGCCTCGGACCACGCACGCATCTATACATATAATAAAATTGTAACGAGGTGAAAACTGTACATTGTATATTTTTAAGAAAAAAAATTGACCCGTGTATTAGGAGTTATACCTATACCGAAAATGTGATTTTTAGAATTGTTCTATTTATCTGCAGATGCTGGATGTCCGAACATAACTTGAAAATCACTGCACGCATTCAGCTGAGATTTTGCACAAACATTCTTCCAGGATACGGCCATAACCTTCGGTATATATCATCACGCTATTATGGGTCTGATAGAAGCTGCAGAGCAAAATCGATCTAAGCTATAATTGATTATAACATTATTATTACAAAACAGATCTTCACAAAAAATATCAGTTCGGTAGAACACAAAAATTATCAAAGTCCGGACTATAAATCATCATTCTATGACTAAAAGGTGATGAGCAGTAAAATATAAAGTCTCGAAACTCCGCAGGATTACGAACAGATAATACAATTGATTAGACACTCATAAAACATTTAATAATTTATATCAGTACGCTATTATATTGGAGAACCGGGCAGAGTTTAATTTAAACCTCTAACTATCAAAAATAAATAATGTAAATTATAACAATGAAATAAATTGCTACATTGTTGGAATCAATACCTTTTTTTTTTCTTTTTTTTTTCGTGCGGAAATCCCTTCGGATTTCGAGATGGCCCCCTCGGGTTGGAATCAATACCTATTACACGAAAACAATTCTTAATCTAATCCGAACTTTACGCGTACGAAGTCGTGGGCAACAGCTAGTATACAATAAAATTCCATTAATGTTTGAAATTTAAATGAAATGGAGAGTTTTAAAAGAAAACTTCGCAAACTAATTTATTTATTTATTTATTTAGTTTGCAAATGTAGGTAGAGGGTTGGCACATGATTAATGGAAGAGTATCACTACATTTGGCCTTGCGGCATGCAACAATAACAGACAAGCATTATACTATAGATACTAACATAACATAACATAAACTCACGCCTATATCCCCGAAGGGGTAGGCAGAGGTGCTAGCACCCACATTTCGCCAGTTTATGTTTAGGTCCCAATGTAATAGGTGGCGAGCCTATTGCCATTAACCGGGCACTTATAAACCTGCGATAAATACACACATAACTTCGAAAAGCATCGAAAAGTCATTGGTGTGTGCCATGGTAAAACCTGGGATCGAAACCGAGACCTCGTCTCAGCAGTCCATTACCCATACCACTAGGCTACCACGGTTAACTTTAAGACACTGAACAATTAAATTATCTAAATCTTAATATAAATGTTAAGGCTTTCGCGGCCGGCGTTGCATGTAGCATATACTGCTTCCGGGCTGTTTGGCCGTGGTCCATTGGAAACTTGAATTCCAGACGTTTCGTCGATCACTGCGGTGCGGTCGACATCTTCAGTGGTAATTATCAGTCGCAGAGAGTTTGCCGCCGAGGAAGGTTCTCCGCACTCGACGGCGTCCCGAGCTGTACCACTGAAGATGTCGACCGCAATGATCGACGAAACGTCTGGAATACAAGTTCAGTGGACCACGGCCAAACAGTCCGGAATCAATTAAATTATCATTACATACAATAGCACATAATCAGAATAATCAATCAAATTTCAACAATAGTAATTAGTATTCATTTAGACAATAATAACATAATTTCCGCATATTATAATAAAACAAACAAACATAAACTTAAAATAATAATGAATAACTGATCGCTATCGTTCACAATAAAATACCCATTACCACCATTATAGTTATATTTATTTCAATAATTTATCATTAATATATTCATCTACAGAATAATAACATTTTTCCAGCAAGAGGTGCTTAATTTTGTTCTTAAACTCACTTACATTTATTATTTGCAAAATAGAGTTTTGTAACCGGTTATAAAGTCTAGGAGACATGCAGAATATGCTTTTATTAAGGTGTGCTGTTGTATTTGCTGGACAGGATATTTTCATATGATGTCTTTTGCTGTTAAGATGTCTAAATAGTTGCATGTTATTCCTCACAAATAACACGGTTTCCAGAATATATATGAATGGCAAAGTAAAAAATTTTAATCTAATAAAACTGGGTCTACAGCTGTCAATAGTTTTTAATTTACATATAACTCTTATGCATTTCTTTTGGGCTCTAAATATACTATCAATGTTAGTCGAATTTCCCCAAAATATGACACCGTTATTTAATATTGGAAATACATATCCACAGTACGCCGTTATAACAGTTGAAGTACTGGCTATTTTAGATAACATATAAAGTGAATAAGAATGTTGATTTATTATCGAACATAACATTTCTAAATTAGTCTTCCAATCCAGACCATCATCTACATGTAGTCCTAAAAATTTAGTTTAGTTTAGTTCTAGACGCGTTCTATTTGTGTACCGTTAAACTGTATGTCCAAGTTAGATAGATAGATAGAAGACTCTTTATTGTACACCACATATTATTATATAAAATTACTTAAGTCTAAATATATTGTAGGTACAATGGGCGGTCTTTATCGCTAAGAGCGATCTCTACAAGACAACCAAGTTTGTTAGATTATTAACCCTAAATCTGAATGACATTGAAATTTTTTATCTTATACTGTAATTACTACCTATAATTGAAAATATAAATGTGATGCATGATAAATGTTAATTTTATTTCTATTTTAGTTAATATTGTGTGTTTTGTCTGCTTAATAATTATATTAATTTGCATCGTGATGTAGTAATGGTGGACAACGGACTTACCCCGCTAGCTTTGGCTAAAGAGAACTGGCGCAAACCTGTGGTATTAAGTATTAATGACCGTATGAATGTATGGAAGTGTATGGAAGAGCAAGGAGTTGCATGGAAGTTTCTATCGGGCTCTCCATAAGCCTTTTTTTTATGTGCGGAAATCCCTTCGGACACCCCCGCCGGCCAGCGGGGGTGGTTATGTCGTTTCTCGCCAAAAGACACCGTGCGTGTCCTCCCCAAGTGTCCGTTGCCGGGCACCCCGGGTAAGCCCTCGAAAGGATAACCCCAGGGTTTCCGGCGGACTTTGGCCGCCACCGCGGCCTCGCCTGGTGGGGTCGGGTTTTATCCCGCTTCGGTGATTTGGCAGGCGTGTGTATCGCACACACGACACGCCTCCGCCACGGCCTGCTTCTGTAAGGACGGCGAGTCGGCCAACTGCCGTCCTCAGGCCCCGATCATGGAGGTCGGTAGTCCCGGGCGTAGATGAGTCTACGGCATCCTCGCCGTAGACTGCGAAACTCGGGGAGCAGGGTTCTCTCCTGCTCCCTCTCCGCCGTTTCTTTCGCGCGCATTACCTGCTCGCAGAAAGAGGCGGCGGCGTGCCACTTGCTCCCGTCGGAGACCACGGCCCTCACCATGGTCTCCAACGAGAGAACGTCCACGCCCAGGACCGCAACGAGATCCCGGCGTTGACTCGCCCACGCAGGACACTCCACCAACGTGTAGAGCGCCGTGTCTTCGTCAGGATCCTAGCAGTACTGGCACTGCGGCGTTGTCTCCCGGTGGACTCTCCATGGGCCTGATGTAGATTTACCAGCATCTGTCTGTATCTTGGCTACGCTTCGGTGACCTATTTGGGGAAACCGAAGGTTTTGTTTCTGCAATTATGGACGAAGTTGTGATGACGAATAAATATCGGAGGTATATTCTAAAGGACGGTACGGTTGAAATATGTCGGGCGTGCCAACGTCCCGGAGAATCCCTTAGACATATAATTTCTGGTTGTTCTCGTCTTGCTCTTCTTGCTTGTATTTACATAGACATAACCAAGTAGCTAGGATTGTTCATCAACAGCTTGCTCTAAAGTATAACCTTGTAGAATCAGAGGTACCGTGTTATAGGTATGTGCCCGACGCAGTTCTCGAAAATGGGCACATCACGTTGTACTGGGATCGACATTTGTAGCTAATGAACCTGATATAGTGTTGATATATCGATCAGAGCGCCGCGCAATAATTATCGATATCACCATTCTACATGACGAGAATCTTGTGAAAGCCAAAAAAGAAAAACAAATAAAATATTTGGATTTGTCTCACGAGGTTGTCGACATGTGAAGTGTGGATTCGGCAATTATTGTTCCGATAGTTGTATGTGTATCGGTTCATTGACTGATTGCCAAGAGCCTCGATCAACATCTCAAGAGGCTCGCGTTAGGCAGTTGGGTCAAGGGCTTGATGCAGAAGGCAGTGCTCCTCGACACGGCACGTATTGTGAGGAGATTCCTCTCTCTGGAGCCCTAAACACCGGTGGCTTGGTCCCCGATGCCGGTGGGCTACTATTTTTTATATTTTTAAATATATTTGTTTTTTTTTTATATAAATATAGAATGTATTTAAAAATATAATTAATAAGTATTTAAATAAGTCATTCACTTAATTAATTCCAAGAAAAATCAAAATACAACAAGACTTCATGACACTGTGAGCTCATTCTGCGTAAATAGTAACACCAACAATTCAACATAGTTCGGGTACTTTGAGATAACTTTCACTTCAAACTACAAGACAACAACCATCTTTAGTCTCCCCGTGACCATGGCTGCTGAAAAGCAACCGAAACGTCGGGATCAATGTAAAATATAAAATAACATCAAATAAACCGCGATAGAATCCGTTAAAAATAGTTTTATTTCAATGTATTTAAAGTTTAATAAAGAGAATATTAATATTAAAATTTAAAAAAATATTTAATTATTTATTCAAATTCAATGTGATCATTAAATGAAATATCTTATGACTTAATTAATACTTATATAATTTGCCCAAATGGTGAAATAAAATTGATTTCATTATTTTGTGAACATCCTCTATAGCTATGATTTACAATAAACATAATTTGAATTTAAATCCGTTAAGGGTAATTGAAGAACTAAAAAGTCGACAACCTGGTGTAAATACAGAACTGTCATGCTGAACGAATGGCCGAAGGCCGAATGGGACCTAAACATAACTGGCGAATCGTGGGTGTGTAATACACCTCTGCCTGTCAATTCGGGGATACAGGCGTGAAGTTATGTTTATGTTTTCTATCTCATGAGTAAAAATACATTTACGAGTACTTAAAAGTTAAGCACGGCGAAATTAAAAAGATAACTCCTCAATTTTCCAATTAATATAACTCATAAATCCTTTGTGACTTTTAAGGCTCAGACATCAGCAGTATTATAAGGTGTTCTCAGTGATAAATTATATAAAACGACCAAATTAAAATACCTTCGTGGCTTTTAATAACCGCCGATATTAAACCCGCCTGAATTGTGCGTGTTTACAATAGGATTTGAATTAGATGTTTCGCTTTCGAGATCTTAAAGGCAATTCCCTTGTGTTTAAGGTAAGCGTACCATTGTAAATATAACCTGTATTATATATTACTATATTATACACATTACAAGATTTATATGACACCATTCATGTACAGTCAACGACAAAAGTAGGTTAACACTTAAATATTTACACACCTTCTTATACATAGGAATATATGAACCAATAGTGGATATTTAAGTACTTTTATAATTCCTAGATCACAAATTTAATACATCGCATGTTTTATTTGTTATTTTATGAAAGGATTAAGAGATAAGGTGATCAATAGATTAGATTTTTTAAGCTATTTCTGTCGGTGACTGTACGTAATTATTACTATTTGGGCACTGTGTGTTTTTCACTGAGGTGAAACAGGCACTGATCGTATTTCTCAAATAGGCTCTTGAGTTTTTTCACTATAAGACCAGAGAGCCTCATTGAGTAAAGCGTAAAAATGCCTACTTAGCTTCTGGATGTCTCTCATTTTTCTCATACACAGATTAATTATATTATCTGCATAGTAATTTACAGTTAAAATGTCCTAGAATATTTATTTATGCAATAACATAATAATTGAACGTTAATTTATAAATCAAATAGCCAGAAATAGGAAACGTGTTGAATCACAAAATGATTTATCATGTCCAAGGTTTCATTTCTAAAAATATAGTTCTTATCTAAAATAACTGAATTCCATACATATTTAATTCAAATGTAAAAATGCTGATAAGACTTTCCTATTTAAGTCGGTGCCAAACCAAAGAGGTATTATGACTATTAGGTAGAAATTAGAAACCGCGGCCGTATCTTCTTTTTTGAAGTCGGTTATGCCTAAACTTTCTCCAGAATGTAAAAAATACGTTTTTTGAGGAAAACCGCATTGAAATGGGTTCAACCAAACGCGAGAAAATCGTGAACAAACATACATACAAACATACGGGGCAAACAGTGAACCCCCTTTTGAAGTCGGTTAAGAAAGGCATACGGCACCTACTCGTAACTCTTTCGAAGATCCTTTCATTCTTTATTAGAGACTTATTAGATTTTTGTTAAGGACTACGATATCTGTAGTGGTGGCCTTCAGGAGACCTGCGGAGCGTGTCCGGGAGAGACTCATGTTTCTCCCGATCCACAGAGACCCCGAGGCGCGGAGGCGACTCAGGCGTCGGAGGTCGGTGAACGACCTCCGTCCTCGTTTAACGGAGGCTTGTGACAGGTGGAACCACATGTCACCCTACCAGAAGCAGGCCCCGCAGCTAACCTGCAGCTTCGCCCGCGTGTAAATTTCATCCCGTTGCCGCGAACCGTGGGAGTCTATTCCAGAGAAAAAAGTAGCCTATGTACTATTCCAAACTATAATCTATCCCTATATCAAATTTCAGCCAGATCCGTTTAGCCGTTAGAGCGTGATTGAGTAACAAAAATCTTAACAAACTTTTACATTTATAATACTAATATTATAAACGTAAAAGTTTGTTAAGACTACTAATAGCATTGTAGAATTAAATTGTTTGATTACCCTTCAACAGCAACCTTGTACAAAAAAATAACTTTTCATAAACGTACCGCAAGGACTCCAATAAAATAGCGATTGCCAACAAAAATCCTTTTGCAAACATGCAGTTATTAAATTCAAAGTTTGCGTTGAGGGATCAGTGAGTCAGAACCCAAATATTAAAGTTGGCCCAAAGAAATATATTGCTGGGTAAGCGCGGGATTAACTGAGTGTCCACACTGCGGTGCTTACCGTGTACACTGCCCGACAGAATTAGATAGTCAGCAAAGTTATATTCATTTTAATTGTTCATCACGCTGAGTTTGGTAGAATTTTAAGTAATATTCAAAATAAAGATATACTTATGGTTATATTCACTGTTGAAGATTTGGACCCAACAGAAATCCTTTGTCAATATAGTGCCTCTGAATCATTAAAACCTTTTTTCAAAAATGGATTGATACTGGTGCTACTTTTTGAGAAGAACGTTTATCATTATGTCTTTACTAGCTGTCCTGCGCGTCTTCGCCTGTGACATACTTCGATCCCCGTGGTACCTCTTTAACCCATACCTACATGCGTGTAATTTATTAGTTTTAAAATAATGTTTGGAAATTTGTCCGATTTGTTGACCTATATGATTACTGCTCTGCTCTCCTCGTCCATCTTTCATACTATTTTTATAAATTTATCGCGTATATAGCCGGGCAGCGACTTCTTGTACCTAGTGAAGTAACTCCCTATGGTAAATCGGAAAAAAAATTGTGTGTGTGTACTTATGTACGCACGTAAGAAGTTATACTTCTTTGGCATAACAAATCATTCTAAAAATTGTATCCTTATGCATTATCTTACGTCTGTAGAAATAATAATGTAAAAAATTACTTTATTTTATCATGTAAACAAATAATACGTACCGTTAACTAACCTCAAATTTTACAAACATTCCCAAAGTAAAATGTTGACTAGTTAACTTCAGGGTGTCGGTTTTCTAGCTAACTTCATAGTGTTGGTTTTTCGTGACAGTGTGCGCGCGCATCGTAATAATTTCCTCTCATCATTTATCCCTGACGCGCCAAAAGAAGTCAAAACTTTACTATTAGAATTATCTTTACTGTAGTGCTGAAATTATCGGACATTCAAAACCATACGATATCTTAAATAGAATATAGTGATCATCGTCATCATCATCAACCTATGCTAGTCCACTGCTGGACATAGGTCTCCCCTAATGAGCGCCATAGCGCCCTGTCTTCAGCTTGCCGCTTGTAGTGATCATGATAGTTTAAATACCTATAAAGACATATCTTGTAATATAATATGCATTCACTTTTCCTTGTGTGATAATATTCTTAAGCATCCACGTGCCATTTAACAGATTATGATTAGAAAAGTTCGTTAATGTAGTTCTCGAATTCCACTTTATGGAGACGATGGAAAACAAAAATAAAGTCCGATTCAGTAATAACCTCAAATTTTAATAAAGAAACCCTTATAAGATCCTCTCTTGTCCTACTGTCCGTCTCTCTGCCTGTCCATATGTCACCACCAATTTCGTCAAGAACGGATGGAACCGGCAAGTATAGTCCCTATTAGGTGTATAAAATTCAAGGTGAGTCAATACGTTAAAAAGGTATGGACAGATTTCAAATTTATGCAAAAACTTGTAAGTACCAGTACTTTAATTTTCAACTTTTTTATTTTCTCTGTGCTGAAGACCTTGCTTTTAACCAACATTGACAAGCCGGAGAACCCTATGGGTTTTGGTTAGATCCCGTTGGCTTAGAATCACGAAATTTGGCCAAAAGCAAGGTCTTACAGCACAAATAAAGGAAAAATTCAAAAAAAAATATGAGAAAATTAAGATAAATATTGGTACTTACAAGTTTTTATAGATAATGATTGGTAGGAAACCCTTCAGGCGGGAGTCCGACTCGCACTTGGCCGGTATTTACAAGCGAGGCGAGGGTATTTACATTTATATCACACGATAGCATTGTTAAAATCGTGTAATTTTATAATATATTCTTTTTATTCCTTTACCTCCCTGAGTATTTTTTTCGCTTTGAGTATTTATTTGACAATAATATTTCAGTGAGGTACGAACTATGTTTGTACAATGTTACTGATATATTTATTCGGATTGTTTTGGGGAGCCAAGTGCGCAATATTTTATGATTCGTATACCGGAACACCGATTACCAGGGAAGAGGTGAAGATACGTGAACAAGCGAATACAACATTGTGAGATTATGTTTATTATTTACTATTTTCATAGTTAGTCCCAATCGCATATGAGGCTCTCACTTCGGAGTCCGGAGTCCGCCTTCCCACTTTACTATTCCATTCCATACGGTCTTAAGCACCCATGATAGTATGTAGAACATACTACTTCCGGGCTGTTTGGCTGTGGTCCATAGAAAACTTGTGTTCCAAACGTGTCGTCGATCACTGCGGTCGACTTCTTCAGTGGTACAGGTCCGGGCGCCGATGAGTGCGGAGAACTCTCCTTAGTTGCAGAGAAGTCGCCGCCGTGTTACCCATTTCATATTAAGTACTTATTTTATCTATGTTTTGGACCTATTAGCGGCATAGCGAAATGGTGGCCGTGTCTGTGGATTTTTTAGTAGCGGTGGACACTATGTCTCTTTGTTTCTCACTATGTTTCTCACTATGTTTCTCACTATGTTTCTCACTATGTTTCTTTTTTTTTAAAGAATTTTAGTAACTGAAATTATTCGTACTCCCCCTAAGCCTTCCAGCTAAGCTAAACGCTACGCCGGTAGTGTAATGGACAGGATTGTAACCCGGGACCTCGCGATCGTAAAACCGACTCCTTAACCACTAAGCTACCGATGCTATACCAGAACCTAGACTCAGACTAAGAGGAAGATATATGCTTAGCCCTGAAAAAAGTTAAATTGTATATATAATTTTACCCACATTTTACTATGAGACATGCCGTTTACGAAATAATGGCAAATCACTTGTAATAACAAAAAAAGCGGCCAAGTGCGAGTCGGACTCGCCCATGAAGAGTTCCGTAACAGCAAGTAACATAATGGTTTTTTTTTTTAATTTTTATATTTGAGTTGGAAGTGCCTCTCGCAAAAACTATTCAATTTAGAAAGAAATGATATTAGAAACCTCAATATCATTTTTGAAGACCTATCCATACCCCTCACGTATGGGTTTGGTGAAATTTTTTTGAGTTTCAGTTCTAAGTATGGGGACCCCCAAAATGTATTGTTTTTTTTTTTCAATTTTTGGTGTGAAAATCTTAATGCGGTTCACAGAATACATCTACTTACCAAGTTTCAACAGCATAGTTCTTATGACACGGGTGTTTCGGTAAGTATCACGCAACGTAAATATCAAGCATCCACCGGGAGACAACGCCGCAGTGCCAGCACTGCGAGGATCCTGGCGAAGACAGGGCGCTCCACACGTTGGTAGAGTGCCCTGCGTGGGCGAGTCAACGCCGGGATCTCGTTGCGGTCCTGGGCGTGGACGTTCTCTCGTTGAAGACCATGGTGAGGGCCGTGGTCTCCGACGGGAGCAAGTGGCACGCCGCCGCCTCTTTCTGCGAGCAGGTAAAGCTCGCGAAAGAGACGGCGGAGAGGGAGCGGGAGAGAACCCTGCCCCCCGAGTTTCGCAGTCTGCGGCGAGGTCGCCGCAGACTCATCTACGCCCGGGACTACCGACCTCCATGATCGGGGCCTGAGGACGGCAGTGGGCCGACTCGCCGTCCTTACAGAAGCAGGCCGTGGCGAAGGCGTGTCGTGTGTCCTACACACGCCTGCCAACTCACTGACGCCGGATAAAACCCGACCCCACCAGGCGAGGCCGCGGTGGCGGCCAAAGTCCGCCGGCAACCCTGGGGTTATCCTTTCAGGGGCTTACCGCGGGTGCCCGGCAACGGACACTTGGGGAGGACACCGTGCGGTTTTAGTCGAGACACGACATAACCACCCCCGCTGGCTAGCGGGGGGGGGTATTCGAAGGGATTTCCGCACGTAAAAAAAAAAAAAAAAGCTTAGTTCTTATAGTTTCTTGTAACTTATAAGGGTTCCGTTTTTTGCCATTTGGCAATGGAACCCTAAAAAGGGATTTATGTAAGACTTTTTCTTCTTCAGTTGGTGCGTGAACGAGGTCGAACAATGTGATCCCCATGAAGGACGGCGTATTGATGGCTCTTGCAATAACCTCAGGCATCCTACAAGAGGAGCTAAACATACACCTCCTTTAAGGGTCCTACCACCGGCGTTTGATAAAAGTAAGCCTATTTTATCGATGAAGCAAGTATTTTAATTTATTATGTGAGACTATGTTCGTGATATATTTCTCGAGAGAGATAAGCTAACTTCCACAAACTATTCACCCATATATTATGTCGTATAGATACTTTTACAAATATAAATCTAATGATTTTCTCACGAATCCCATCATCAGATCTATTACTAACTCTTGTCCGTGAATACGTCCGCGTTAAGTTCGGAATACGGAAACAATAAATAAGGATTTTGAATTTTTACGTTTTTCCGGGTTTGGTACCGACTTCAACAGAAAAGTGTTACGCGTATTTTTGACTTTTGAATTAACTGCCTGGTTTTAGTGGTATTTGATTTCTTGAAGTCATTTTATGCTTTTTATTAAAATTATACTTATTAAAAAAGGAACGTCTGTGTCATAAAATCCTTGTTTATTGTTTCCGTATTCCGAACTTAACGCGGACGTATTCACTGACAAGAAATAGTAATAGATCTGATGATGAGATTCATGAGAAAATGATTAGATTAGATTGTCATTAAAGACGTCTGATAATGACAATCAGTGTTGCTGGAAATGTGGACACCATCCGACCTATACGCTTATAAATAAATAAATAAATAAATAAATATTCTAGGACAAATTACACAACGCCATCTAGACCCAAACTAAGCAGAGCTTGTCATATGGATTCTAGAATGCGGATAAACATACTTAAATACTTTTTTTTTGTAAATAAATACATATTATACATAGAAACACCCAGACCAATGCAAATATACATATTTGCACTGAGCGGGAATCGAACCCGCAACCTCTGACTTAGCAGTCAAACGCACTACCGCCACGCCACAGAGGTCGTCATTTATAATATCATGACTTGTGCGGGAGACATGCTTTCTAATAGTTACCTAGTTGGCTACCGACTGACGCAGGTGATCTCTGGGAAGGGGAACTTCGGGGACCACCTGCATTGGCTCAGGAAGGAGCCAACGCTTGAGTGCCATCACTGCGACGCGAGCGAGAACTCGGGGCTGCACACGCTGGCGGACTGCCCGGCGTGGAAGGCGCCGAGGCGTGAACTCGTGGCAGTCATCGGGGTGGCGACCTCCGTCCTCCATGAACGCAGGCCTGGGGGTGGCAGGTGAAGCTGCCTGTCACCCCAGCAGAAGCAGGCCGGGACGGTGGGGTGACTAGTGCCCCTCCCCCATACCGGGGCAAGACTGGGACTCCGTGGTTCCCAAGGATTTGCTCTATGGGCAACCTTACACCCCGGTGTCTGTAGACCCGAGACGGCGTGCGGTTTTAGTCGGTTCAAGCCCGACATAACCGCCCCCGCTGCCCGGCGGTGGGGGGGGGGGGTATCCGAAGGGATTTCCGCACGAAAAAAAGGTACCCAGTAGGTAGTTGGCTTCGCACAGACTTCAATAGAAAAGTATCTGTATAAAATCTGTTATTCAGTTTTTCTTTTGTCAGTGCATGTTTTTAGTGTTTTTTTTTTGGTTTTTGAAATTGATTTTCTTTTATTAAAATGTTACTTAATTATTTCTTTATAGTGAACGTAACTTAATTCATACGGGACCACCCGCACCCGGGAGCTAAACAAAACCCAATGTTAAAATAATTTAATAAATTGGTTCAATACCGATGGACGCATTAGGTTTAACGATTTTAACGGTTAGTTTTAACGGTTGAACATGTATACTGAACTGCGAACCCATTTAGAGAATATAGGCGTGATGTTATGTTATGTAATAGCCATAAACAATGCTTAGAAATGCGATAGCAGCAATCACGGTAGATTTGCCGGCATTTATTGAAGAGTTCCGTTGTCTGTCTCCGAAACCTATCTTCACGGACCAACTGGGAAGTATATTTCGAAACATGAAAAGAATTTTCTAAGTCGGTGCAGGCGTCTTCGAGTAATCGGCGAATATACATAAAAGAGTCCGAATAATTAAGAACCTTCCTTCTATTTGGAAGTAGGTTAATAAAGTCATTAATTGCTACAAAAAATGTATTTTCCTTAAATTTATTTGCAAATATCTTTAATATTATACATTTTTTCAGACTATGAACCTAGGAAGGCGTCATCTGGTAACGATCTTCCACTCCCTCGTTACGTAAGGACGCGCCTCGTGCCAGTGGGCAAGGTCCCTAGCCAAGTATTCACATTGTTGGCTGCGCACTACCTTGTATTCATAGTCAGTGACTTTCTCTCGATACATGATACATGTATGTAATTATTTTTTTCTGTACCATTTTCTACATTTGGTTTGCACGGTTTGGTGAATATTTCCAGGAAACTGTTTTAGTGCAATTTTGAATCTGTTCTACGACAATCTACACAGCGCTTTCTAGACCCAAAGTAAGCATAGTTTAACAAGCTTGTTTTATGGGTTTCAGAATGCGGATAAACATACTTTTAATTTTATTTTGTAAATAAATATATATTATACATAGCATATATATCATGCATACAAATATTTGCACTGAGCGGGAATCGCGTCTCTGACGTAGCAGTCGAATGCACTACCGCTATGCCACAGAGGCCGTCATGATAACTTGATTGTAAGATCTGATGGTAAGCTGAGTAGAATTTCAAAACTAATGGCTATCATTCTAGATTCTATCCCTAATATCGTCGTCCCTACCTCCTTTTTATATATTTATGTTTTTTTATATTAAGTCCGTCAAATTGAATGCACCCTGCTTGATGGTAAACTAAGGTGAAGTCCGAAAAGTAGTGGCCACCATTTCCAGAGATTGTCCCTAGAACGTTGGCCCCTACTTAGACGGCATCGCTAGATGCTTTTTCACGCCCCGCTTAAAGAAACCAGGATTTTAGGAAGAAGGTAACGTCTCTACGCAATTGCAGAGGTTCTAAGGTGTTAGTGACGTCAGTACTCCCAATGTTATGGACTGCACGCCGCTGCAATCGGCCGAGTGTGTCTAATAAATACTGTGCATCCAGAGATGAGGACAGTAACAAAAGACACCGCTGCTGCAGCGTGATAAACCGCCTCACAGTTTTAGATTGACTTAGATATTTTTTTAGATTATTAGCACTTAATTAGTTAATTAGTGTAACAATTAACCTTGCACTGGCTGGATTTTGTTTTAGGTTGGTGAACACAGTCACATAACTTTTTTTTTTATGTTGTTCCAAAAAATAATGTTATGACTTCAATTAAATTTTTAAGCAATTAGTATGGTAACTTTTCCTATAGATTTAGATCTGAAAAAGAGAACATCTGGGACGGGACATGAACCCGGTAGTTGCTTACTAATTGCTTACAAATTTAATTGAATTAATGTGGCGGAGTAATCAAAAAACAATGTTTAAAAATGTTACAATCATTTTTAAATCTATATATATCAAAAGTCATTCATTGTTTTCGTAGTTCGCAAGAACTACAGTAGATGGCTCCAGCGTCGCCTTGAGACGTATATAATGTATCGGAGAATTTCGAATATCTGGGATGTGTCTATGTTTGAATTTGAACATTACAGATATTGGAAACTATCGCCGAATTTTATTTATAACTAGCTGACCCGGCAGACTTCGTACTGCCTCAATCGATAACAACTTCCATATTTATTCACCTTTTAAACCTTCTCTGGACCTCCACAAATAATTCAAGACCAAAATTAGCCAAATCGGTCCAGCCGTTCTCGAGTTTTAGCGAGACTAACGAACAGCAATTCATTTTTATATATAAAAAAAGATAATGTTTTAACCATATCACTTTTCGGGTGTAACATTGTTCGCATTCTTACGAAATTACTTGGTATTCCAGCAGGCTATATGGTACGGAAGCCATATTGCTGCCAGGAGAAAGGCAAGAAGGATTACATGTGTGTACCCAACAAGATACCTCAGGATGACCCTGTTCATAGGTTTTCTGGTCACCGTTGCTTGAACATGACTAGGCCTGAGTCTTTTCAAACTATTGGCTGTGTAAAGAAGGACACATCCTTTGATAGAGTAAGATTTTGAAATATATGTTAGGTACTAGTTCCCACTACCCGTGGGACCCTATTCCACTACCACAGCCCAAGTAAGAGACACAATTCCACCACACATCATTGTGTTATATCTAAATGGGTTTAGGCAACGTTGTCGTTGGAAGCTCCCAGACGGCTTATTTTTACTCCTCCAACAAATATCATTGTATTTTAGCAAATGTATACAAAACTTCTTGAGAACACTCTATCCTTTGGAGAAAACATCATGAAAATCGGTGCAGACAGACTGATAGACACGGCGGAGGACCTGACCTGAATAACCTCTTTCTATGGCTGTTAACAATATTGTAATTTTGCTCTAAATAATAAAAATAAAAATAATTCACTTATTCATTCAACTATCGCTAGCCACGGGCAATAAAGCGGTAAGCGCTGGTTGCTCCTTTTTTATTTGAATCTTGGCTTTTGTTATCAATCTATCACTCCTATTTTTTCCAGTCTTTTGTATTAATATTTAATTAAAAATATATGACAATAACAGCTTACATTACTCTAAGCAACATAACAGCAAAAAAGCGGCCAAGTGCGAGTCGGACTCGCCCAAGCAGGGTTCCGTAGCAGTAAGTAACATAATAATGCATTTAAAAAAAAATTACTTGATTGAATGAAAGGTTAATTGCGTTTTACGATTTATGACAAACTAGCGACCCGTCCCGGCTTCGCACGGGTGCAATGGATATTATTATACATATAAACCTTACTCTTCAATCACTCTATCTATTAAAAAAAACCACATCAAAATCCGTTACGTAGTTTTAAAGATTTAAGAATACATAGGGACATGGAGATATAGGGACAGAGAAAGCGACTTTGTTTTAAACTATGTAGTGATTAAAAAAACTACTAACTAGATCTGGTTCGAACCAATTTTCGGTGGAAGTTTACATGTACATCATATTTCTTTTTAGTTTTATCATTCTCTTATTTTAGAAGTTACAGGGGGGGGGGGAGGATACACATTTTACCATTTAGGAAGTATCTCTCGCGCAAACTATTCAGTTTGGAGACAAATTATATTAAAAACCTTAATATCATTTTTGAAGACCTATCCATAGATACCTCACACGTATGGGTTAGATGAAAAAAAAAATGTTGAGTTTCAGTTCTAAGTATGGGGAGCCCCCAAAATTTATTGCTTTTTTCTATTTTTGTGTGAAAATCTTAATGCGGTTCACAGAATACATCTACTTAGTTTCAACAGCATAGTTCTTATAGTTTCAGAAAAAAGTGGCTGTGACATACGGACGGACAGACAGACAGACATAACGAATCTATAAGGGTTCCGGTTTTTGCCATTTGGCAACGGAACCCTCAAAACGGTTTTTTAAATAATGTTATCACAAATAAAATACTGTAAACCCTTAATACTCTGTAATCACAAGAAACTTAATTCTACGCAACTATTCAAATTTCCCTGAAGAAGGTGGTAATCGGCTGATACGCTCAAGATATTTCAAGTGGCAGTTATACGTATTATATACTTACATTCCTGAATTTCAGTGGTTACTGTATTTATAAAGTCGTTAATGATGTTGCAATTGAAACGGTATCCTCCATAAATTATATTATACAATTTTGTTTATTATTTCATCAAATATTGATACCATTACAGTCACTACTTCCTTTATTAAATTTTAAAAAGTTGTGGCAGAAAGGTCCTTGAGTGGCGTTTACATTATTAAAGTAATTTAATATTCAATTATCTTCAGATCATTACATCAACTCCTCTGCAAGACTTGTCCATGATATATGGCAGCCAACAGCAGATCTTGCTGCAAAGAGGTCGACTATTGAAAAAAGGTTTCTTGAAGTTTGAGATTGAGCAGGGAAGGATATGGCCCCCAAGTTACAAGACACAAGCCAATACATGCTTTTTAAATCAGCAGCCTAAAGAAACTAGATGCCATCATACGCGTAAGTTACCACACTTATTGTTTTATTCGCTTTATTGAAAACTTAACAAGATAAAGTTTCAAAAACTGTAACCAGACTACAGAAAGGTAGAAATATAAATGTAAACAATTATTTTTTTAAGAATAGTAAAATATAGTAATATATTTACTGGTGGTAGAAATTTGATGAGACAAATTTGTCACAAAATTCGGCCGGGTGGGCCACCGTGCACGATTGCGAAAAACCCTCCATAGTAATCCAATTTCGATTTGATTGCGTTCAGGGGTCAGCAAGTGCATAGCCGGGCAGGGGGATTGTGGTCGCAGCACTAGTGGCCCCCTCGGGTTTGGAAACCACGGTGTCCCCGTCTTGCCCCGGTTTGGGAGAGAGTCGCTAGTCGCCCCACCGTCCCGGCCTGCTTCTGCTGGGGAGGCAGGAGGCCTCACCTGCCACCCCCATAATGAGAACACCTCAGTATTGTATTCAAAGAATAATAAAATGTATTTTTGAAAATAAAAATGCAAAATTACCTGTTCACTTTCCAGCTGAGGACGAAAGGACCAATCTTCTAGTAGGTATAAACCTGATGTCGATATGGTTCTGGCGATATCATAATTTTATAGCTACTGAACTAGCTAATGCTAACCCCTGCTGGGACGACGAAAAGCTTTTTGAGACAGCTAGAGACATAAACATTGCGGTCTCGATACAAATTTATTACTATGAGTTACTGCCGATATTTTTTGGTGAGTATGATTTGGTTATTCATTCTCCAGATCTATTAGATAATCGAAATGATAATTTGATCATCGAGTAGTTAAACTTTAACCTATACTTAATATTATAAAGTAGAAGAGTTTGTTTGTTTGTTTACTTGGTTGAACGAGCGCATCTCAGAAACTACTGATGCGAATTGAAAAATTATTTTTGTGTTGGATGGCCTATTTATCGAGGATGGCTATAGACTATATATCACCACGCTACTATCCAGGGGAGCAGAGCAGTAATCATATATGTCAACAAATCGAGCAAATTCCCATACATTATTGTAAAAGTAATAAATTATGGTAATAACAATTTTTTGTGTTGAGAATCGTTCATTTTACATAATTTTTTTGTTTATTATCTTCAATGTACAGACACAACTAATGTACAATTTTATAATAGTACCTACTAGCGACCCGCCCCGGCTTCGCACGGGTGCAATGGATGTTATTATACATATAAAACTTCCTCTTCAATCACTCTATCTATTAAAAAAAACCGCATCAAAATCCGTTGCGTAGTTTTAAAGATTTAAACATACATAAGGACAGAGAAAGCGACTTTGTTTTATACTATGTAGTGATAGATTTAAAAGAATTCATCTCATTTACAGGTTACAAGAACATGGTTAGAGATAAAGTCCTTAACCCTAATGGTGGCTTTAGGGACGAATATAATGAACAGATATTACCCCAAATATCTGTAGAATATCCATTTGTAATGAGGTGGTTTCACAATATACAGGACGGAACTCTAAAGAAAGTATTTTTACTTCTCATATTATTTTGGGCAAGCACCTACTCAAATATATATAAGCATATTGCTGTTATATCATGAGGCGATGGAAACAAAAAAAAATTGCCCTTACACCTTTTTGCAGCAAAAATAATAATAAGAATTAAACATAACATAACATAACATAAACTCACGCCTATATCCCCGAAGGGGTAGGCAGAGGTGCTAGCACCCACATTTCGCCAGTTTATGTTTAGGTCCCAATGTAATAGGTGGCGAGCCTATTGCCATTAACCGGGCACTTATAAGCCTGCGATAAATACACACATAACTTCGAAACGCATAGAAAAGTCATTGGTGTGTGCCATGGTAAAACCTGGGATCGAACCCGAGACCTCGTCTCAGCAGTCCATTACCCATACCACTAGGCTACCGCGGCTATTAATTAAGAATTATTACCTTCATATATTACAGGATGTACAACAAAGATGGCCACTATCTAAAACAAGTACCTATTGTCAACTTAACAGTTAGAACTGGTTACTTTGCTGTTGATAATAACATTGACTATATAACTCAGGGTAGTTTTAGACAAAGCAGCGCAAGTGCTGACTATTTGGCAGATCCCGAGGTGAGTAAAGTTAACCTTAGAGTTTTTGAAGTAAAAAATGACGAAAAACAATTGAATTTGCGATACTGTTACCGTTACCGACACCTCTGAAATATTTTCTGACAAGGCAAAAAATACACATATAATTGTTCAAATTTTCACTTCTGTCGGCAGTCCCGGAGTGCCAATATTTTTTTGCGTTTAGTGCTACCTCCACGGATCTAATAGTGGATTGGCATTATTGGAATAGAATTGTTCTTGAATTCCACATATGGCATCCCCCATAACAACGCTGTACGTAACTTTAGTTGTATGACTTGGTGGTTTCGTCGGTGTAAATGAAGGTGAGCCCATACACTTATATCACTTTCAGGCAATACATTTAAGTGATTCTTCGAACAAGGTCAATACAATTTTAACATTCAAATCGCTGTTAATGTGGTTCTTTTTGATCTGGAAGCTGGCACCTTCCAGCGAGATCTGATTACCTACTCTGAAGTAAACAGGTCACCTGAGGTCATCGTCTTTTCCCCATGTTTTCGAATGGTAGATAACCTCATTATGTGCAGTTTGCTATCTCTCACGTTGGTGGTATCCTCTTGTAACCCAGAGATTCTGAGCACGCCCTGTCCCACCTTTACTAAGACCGCTAGCGTGATCGAGGAAGCCATACTGCCGGCAACCGGGGATCGGTTTTAATGACCTCTTTCTATTCGAAGAGGTTTTCGCCAACGCTAGCCAGACAGGTTGGTTCAGGGTTTGATTACGAGTTTGCTTTTTTTTTATACCACTTAGGTGGCACACGGCCTACCTGATGGGAAGTGGTTACCGTGGCCTATGGGCGTGTGCAACACCAGAGGCGTCAAACTCGCACTGCCGACCCTGTAAAACCTTCTAATGCCATTCTTGAAGAACCCTATATTGTAGTAGCTTTGGAAAACCACAGCAGGGAGATTATTCCACAGATCATTCCTTCTCTAAGGCTACTTCAAGCTCGGCAGGATGTCAGCCAGAAGCCTTCCCCCAAAAAAAGGATAAGAGACTTAACAGCTACCGTAGCCCAGGGAGTATTAATTGTAATAATTTATGCTTCTCACAGATCACTGAACAAGGTGTGGGTCCCCTTCAAACAGTATTAGACATAGTGACTAATGATTTAGCCAAGAACCGGTACATTGGATTCAAACCTTACGTCCAGTACAGAGAATTTTGTTTGGAAAAATCTATTCACAGCTTCGAAGATTTTCACGGCGTTATTAACGAAGAGGTAAGGATTTTTACCCAATACATATGACTTTACGTTTGGGTATAAGGGGACAAAGTCGAAGCGAAAAATCATTATTCTGTATATACCTTTTTTTTTTTTTTTTTTTTTGTCGTGCGGAAATCCCTTCGGATACCCCCCCGCCGGTCAGCGGGGGCGGTTATGTCGGGCTTGCACCGACTAAAACCGCACGCCGTCTCGGGTTTTCAGACGCCGGGGTGTAAGGTTACCCATAGAGCATATCCCTCGCACCCCGACTGACCCTGGGCCATCTCACCACTAACAGCATCGCTCATCCTGTCTCCTCTGAAAGCAGAGGAGTACGGAGAGCGATGTGTTCCCGCCACGTTGGGTATTGGCCGACGATCAATGCCAACCCTATGAAGGGGAAGCCATTGACCGCCGCCCAGGGTGTACCGGCCGCTCCGATTCCGTTCCCCCCGGACTGCAGCGGGATCGGAATCGGAGCGACACTCGAGGAGGTTACCCAACACACACCCCTTCTGTATATACCTACGATTGAACAGGAAATTACAAAACGTTAAAATTAAAACAAGAACCAAGCAACACCAAGATTTTCGAGCCCAAGTCAATATTACTTTCCATTACCTGTTGATAAATGGATGCGGCTATGGTGCAAATTTTTCCCTTAGGGAGCCGAGGCCTGAGGACGGCAGTTGGCCGACTCGCCGTCCTTACAGAAGCAGGCCGTGGCGGAGGCGTGTCGTGTGTGTCCTACACACACCTGCCTACTCACTGACTCGACCTCGAAAACTCGACCCCCCCAGGCGAGGCCGCGCTGGCGGTCAAGGTCCGCCGGTAGCCCTTTTTTTTTTTTTGTGCGGAAATCCCTTCGGATACCCCCTCCCCTTTCAGCGGGGGCGATTATGTCGGGCTTGAACCGACTAAAACCGCACGCCGTCTCGGGTCTACAGACGCCAGGGTGTAAGGTTACCCATAGAGCATATCCCTCGCACTCCGACTGACCCTGGGCCATTCGCAGTGTCCCCTCTGATAACAGCAGAGGTGTACCTGGAGCGCCCCCCCCCCCGCGCGGGCCTTGCAGGCTCGCCATACCCCGACCCCCTCGTGCAATGGGGTCAGTTGGCCCTATATAATAAGGGCCGGTTGGTCAGACTCTTGGCCGTTGACGTTGACGCCAGCTACTCCAGAGGAGCAATCAATGATGCGTCACGCCCACGTTGCCCAGGGTGCACCAAACTTGGAGGTGATCCAACCAGTCGCACCCCTCCGCCGGTAGCCCTGGGGTTATTCTTTCGAGGGCTTACCCGGAGTGCCCAGCAATGGACACTTGGGCAGGACACGTGCGGTATTAGTCAGTTCATGCACGACATAGCCGCCCCCGCTGGCCAGTGGGGGGGGGGGTATCCGCAGGGATTTCGGCACGTAAAAAAAAGGCCAAATTAATAGAAAAGACAGACCCCGAGCTTCAAAGTATAAACCTTGGATTCAACGAGGACTAACCCTGTGATTATTTTATTCATTGTATGACTGCCCAGTCTTATCCCATGGTCTTATCAGTTTACCTTGTTAGTTCTAATAGTATAAGCTACAAAGATAAGAAGCCCGCTTTAGCATAAATAAAAACCGGCCAAGTGCGACTCAGACTCGTCCATGAAGGCTTCCGTGGTAGCAAGTAAAATTTTCATATTTGACTTGATTGAATAAAAGGTAAATTGCGGTTTCAAATTTTACCACTTTGGAAGTGTCTCTCGCGCAAACTATTCAGTTTAGCAAAAAGTGATATTAGAAATCTCAATATTATTTTTGAAGACCTATCCATAGACAGGTATGGGTTTGATAAAAAAAAATGAGTTTCAGTTCTAAGTATGGGAGCCCCCAAAATTTCTTGTTTCTTTGTCTATTTTTGTGTGAAAATCTTATTGAACAGAATACATCTACTTATCAAGTTTCAACAGCATGGTTTTTATAGTTTCGGAAAAAAGTGGTGCTGGCATACGGACGGACACACAGACAGACATGACGAATCTATAAGGGTTCCGTTTTTTGTCATTTGGCCATGGAACCCTAAAAACTGAATTATGAAAATTCTCTCTTCAAAATTTAAATGAAGATGGTTGTTACGTCAGTATTATAATAGTATTTTATTTCATCAAAAAGTTATGACCCAAGCAAATAAATGAAAATTGAAGTTGTCTGTATGTAATGTTCAATAGCTTTTTAATTCATACATTTAAATGTATGCACGGTACTTAGAATGAATAATCTTTTTTAACTTATCGCACAGTCCTTTTTTTGAGGGATATGCTCTGTGGGCAACCTTACACCCCGGCGTCTGTAGACAAGAGACGGCGTGCGGTTTTAGTCGGTTCAAGCCCGACATAACCTTCCTAGCTGGCCGGCGGGGGGGTATCCGAAGGTATTTCCGCACGATTAAAAAAAAGAAGGTACAGTGACTAATGATTTGTCCAAGAACCGGTACATTGGATTCAAACCTTACTTCCAGTACCGAGAAATTGGTTTTCACTGCATTCGACTGCTACGGCAGCGGGCGGGTGCGGGTTCGATTCCCGTTCAGTGCAAATATTTGTATACATGAATGTCTATTTGCATTGGTCTGGGTGTTTCTATGTATAATATATATGTATTTACAAAGAAGAAAAGTATATAAGTTACCCATAACTCAAGCAAGTTAAACTATTGTAGCGTTCCTGTAATAAAATAATTAAACTTTAAATTTTTCTAACAAAATAATTCATTAAAAAAAAATGTCACAATTCAAAGGTAAAAAATTCTACTTACCATCTGATTCAGCTAGACCGTTCCTTTGTTTATGCGTACACGCACTGGATGCATGATCTGTGGCATGATCGCTCCGCAGTCGTAATCTACCTTCGTATAGTAAACGCGTACCGCCTGATGATCGAAATTACTGACGCGTATGCAAGTTTTGGTGAATTTTATTAATAGACAATTTGACAAATAATTTAGTGTAATGTATAGAAATTAAGAATAAACTATTGCAGAACTGATAATAAAAATAAGTGTGTTAATTCGTAAGTGAGTGTTTAATCTAATATATCCTAAATAAACAATATATATTAGTGTTAGTTATAGGACCTTAAAACCTATAATTGGTGACCTACCGACAGTGCCTAGTTGTGAAGCACCCTCGTGCAATAATATAAAATGACGCAAAATACACAATCGGCGAAGAAGGAGGCAAATGAAAATTTTGCCGAAACACCGAATGAGGTATGCCGAGTGGGAATAAAAGTTCCACCATTCTGGCCGGAGCGCCCCGCGCTGCGGTTTGCGCAACTTGAGGGCCAGTTCATGTTATCAGGCATTACCACAGATACCACCAAATTTTATATCGCATGTGGAAACTTGGACCACAAATACGCAATTGAGGTAGCTGACATAATAGAAGATCCACCTAAAGAAAAAAAGTACGACACTTTAAAAGCAGAACTCATCAGGCGGTTGACTGCACCGCGAGAAGAAAAGATAAAGCAATTTTTAGGCAGTGAAGAAATGGGTTCGCGGAAGCCGTCACAGTTCCTGAGACACCTTCAACACCTAGCTGGGCCCAACATACCAGAAGAATTTATTCGCACGACTTGGTACAACCGACTTCCCGTATCTCTTCAGCCCATAATAGCCTCTCACAGCGATATGGCTTTGGAAAAACTGGCCGAACTTGCCGACAAAGTAATGGCAATAGCAGACCCAACTCCGCATGTAGCAGCTGTCACGCCTACGTCCTCCTCAACTTCAGAGCCTACGTGGGCAGCCATGGAGGCCATGGCGAAACAAATTGGAGAACTGATAAAGCAAGTAGCAGCCCTAAGCGCCCACCAGTCGCGGCCTCATGGACGACAAAGAGGATTTTACAGAGGCAGATCACGATCTCGGTCCAAATCACAGACAAGAAACAACGGCCAGTGCTACTACCACAACAGATTTGGCAGCAAAGCTTTTAAGTGTACCAGACCCTGCAGCTATCCGGGAAACGCCAGCGGCAGCCAGTAGTGGCGGCTAATGACTGCCACAAATGTAACGGCCGCCTCTTTGTCACAGATAGGAAGACCAAGTTAGAGTTCCTGATAGATACGGGCTCTGACTTATGCGTATTCCCAAGAAAAGCGACTCGAGGACACCGTAATAAGACAGAACTTGAACTACACGCGGCAAACAACACCATAATATCCACCTACGGATACATCCAGCTGCACCTAGACTTTGGGCTCAGACGAGACTTCAGCTGGAGATTCATCGTGGCTGACGTGGCAAAGCCAATTATAGGCGTCGACTTTCTAAGTCACTACAACTTACTAGTCGACTGCCGCCATCATCACCTCGTCGATGGACTCACGAGTCTGTCAATTACAGTGCCACACCGCAACACAAAAGCCGAAGCTATCACCATCAAGGCTGTCACTGGTGACTCACCATACCACCGACTGTTGAAGAAGTTTCCAGTCATCACGAAACCAGCTGGTGCACCTGTAGAGCCGAAGCACAACACGAAGCACCATATACGCACTACACCCGGCCCACCTATAAGCGCACGTCCACGCCGACTAGCCCCAGATCGCCTTGCAATTGCCAAAAACGAGTTTGAAGAGATGATGCGCAACGGTACTGCACGCAGATCTGAAAGCCCATGGTCATCGCCGCTGCACCTAGCAAAGAAGAAGGATGACGGGTGGCGACCGTGCGGTGATTACCGCGCCTTAAACGCGAGAACGATACCAGACCGTTACCCAATCCGTCACATCAATGACTTCACCTACGAGCTTGCTGGAGCTAAAATCTTCTCCAAGGTGGACCTTATCAAGGCTTATAACCAAATACCGGTTTTTGAGGACGATATACCAAAAACCGCAATAACAACCCCCGTAGGTCTATACGAATTCCCGTATATGACTTTTGGGCTGAGGAATGCGGCCCAAACCTTCCAGCGGTTTATGGACGAAGTACTGCAAGGAATGAGCAACGTTTTCAATTTCCTGGATGACATATTATTGTTTTCGCGCACAGAAGATGAGCACCTGAAGCACCTAGAAGAACTCTTCGAAAGGTTGGCAAAATATGGAATCCTCATCAACACTTCCAAATCCATTTTCGGCGTCTCAGAAGTGTCATTCCTTGGGTACCACGTTACAGCAGAAGGTACAAAACCTCTGGAAGAGAAAGTCGATGTCATCCGCAACCTGCAACCGCCAACTACAGCCAAACAACTCCGAAGATTCCTCGGAATGATAAATTATTACTGGAGATTCATCCCACAAGCCGCCAAACTGCAGAGTCCATTAAACGACGCCCTGATAGGCAACATCAAAGGAGCAGCCCCTATCAAGATGACAAAAGAGATGTTAGACGCTTTTGAGTCATGTAAAAAGAGCCTCGCAGAAGCTACTCTACTGACTCATCCAGACATCCACGCAGAACTCGCTCTGTTCACAGACGCTTCTGACCGGTCCATTGGCGCAGTTCTGCAACAAAAAGCAGCAAACGAGTGGAAACCTTTAGCGTTTTTCTCACGTAAACTTTCGCCGAGTCAAGTCAAATACAGTCCGTATGACCGAGAATTACTTGCCATTTACGCAAGAGCAAGCACTATAGATACATACTGGAGGCAAGAAAATTCACCATATACACGGACCACAAGCCACTGACCTTCGCATTTTCAACAAGGCGAGATAAATGTTCCCCGCGCCAATTCCGTTACCTCGATTTTATCGCTCAGTACACCACGGACTTGCGACACATCCCAGGAAGCGATAACGTTGTAGCGGATGCACTATCCAGGATTGAAGACATAACGGAGGCCGTCAATTACGCAGACCTTGCAAATGATCAGGAACAAGATCCTGAATTGCAAGATCTACTAAAGAAGGAAACGGCCCTGAAACTGAGAAAACACGGCAGAGTATACTGCGACGTGTCAACGGAGAGAATTCGTCCATACATAACGCTGAGATTTCGCAAACAAATCTTCTCCAAGATGCACGAACTGAGCCACCCAGGATCGTCAGCAACCGCAAAACTAGTGGCCGAGAGATTTGTTTGGCCTGGAATACAAAAAGACTGTAAAAAATGGACAAGAGAATGCAAAGATTGCCAAATCTCCAAAGTTACCCGCCACACTTCCTCTCCTTTGTCAACTTTCCCTATTCCTTCCCAAAGATTTTCCCAAGTCCACATCGACCTAATCGGCCCTTTGCCATACTCTAATGGTTACAGGTACTACCTAACGGCGATCGACCGCTACACACGCTGGCCAGAAGTCTTCCCGCTGGCTGACATCACAGCTGAGACTTGCGCACGAGTTTTCGTCTCCGGTTGGGTATCGCGCTTTGGATGCCCCGTCACTATCACGACAGACAGAGGTCAGCAGTTCCAGTCGCAGCTTTTCAAAAGCCTGGCTACACTCATCGGCGCAGATCATCGCCCCACCACATCATACCATCCACAGTGCAATGGCATGGTGGAGCGTCTACATCGGCAGCTGAAAGCAGCTATCGTTTGCCACAACACAGCTGATTGGACGGAGGCACTTCCCCTAGTACTTCTAGGAATGAGAGCAGCGTGGAAAGAAGATTTGAAGGCCTCCTCAGCCGAACTAGTATATGGTGAACCTCTACGGCTACCTGGTGAGTTTTTCAACCCAGCATACACACTCACCTTAGATCCAGCCAATTATGTTGCTCGTCTTCGCAAACAGATGAGTCAGCTTGCACCAACACCAGCATCTACACACGGTAACAGAGGTTTCTACTTACCTAAAGACCTGTGGACCGCTGAATACGTTTTTCTTCGTCGAGGTCCTGAAAAACGTCCACTACAAGCACCATACACAGGCCCATATAAAGTTTTGGAGAGAGATAAGAAAACCTTCAAAATAGAAGTGCAAGGTAAAGAAAGTACAGTTACAATAGACAGACTGAAACCAGCGTACCTGACAAACGACAGAAGAGAAGAGAACGCCTGCGAAGAAAACAAACTTACCCTAGAGATGACTGATGTACGTCCAACTCCAGTTCCAGCTCCAGCTCTAGTTCCCGCAACTCAGCTACCTGAAAGACGAACCAGAAGTGGAAGAAGAGTACATTTTCCGGACTACTATCGACCGTGAACCGGTCTCGGCAGGGGAGTGATGTAGAGTTCCTGTAATAAAATAATTAAACTTTAAATTTTTCTAACAAAATAATTCATTAAAAAAAAATGTCACAATTCAAAGGTAAAAAATTCTACTTACCATCTGATTCAGCTAGACCGTTCCTTTGTTTATGCGTACACGCACTGGATGCATGATCTGTGGCATGATCGCTCCGCAGTCGTAATCTACCTTCGTATAGTAAACGCGTACCGCCTGATGATCGAAATTACTGACGCGTATGCAAGTTTTGGTGAATTTTATTAATAGACAATTTGACAAATAATTTAGTGTAATGTATAGAAATTAAGAATAAACTATTGCAGAACTGATAATAAAAATAAGTGTGTTAATTCGTAAGTGAGTGTTTAATCTAATATATCCTAAATAAACAATATATATTAGTGTTAGTTATAGGACCTTAAAACCTATACTATCCTTACTTTGGATTTAGAAAGCGCTGTGTAGAATGTCGTAAAATTTGTATTTATTTACTTATTTATAGTGATATTTTTATCTTACAGAGAATAGAAATGCTAAGAGAAGTGTATGAGAAGGTTGAAGACATTGATTTACTGGCCGGTATTTGGATGGAAAAACCAATGGCTGATGGTCTCGTTCCACCCACTTTATACTGTCTTGTGATAGATCAATTGAAACGTAATATATATTCTGATAGACACTGGTACGAAAGGCCTAACCGACCCAAAGCTTTTACTTTCCGTAAGTTTTTTTTATAGTTATACTAGCACCCCGCCCTGGCTTCGCTTCGTTTCATATGATATTTGTAACCCAAGCAATCGTAATTTACATATAAGTGCAGTGCTGTGGTTCTGACAATTACCCTAAACATAAAAAAACTCACTGAATTACTTATTAATTACTTTATAATTTTAGCATTGAAGTGCAAGGCCACGGTAACCGCTTCCCATCAGGTGGGCCGTGAACTTGTCTGCCACCTGAGTGGTATAAAAAAAAACTAAAAATAAATTAAAACTTCACCTTGATAAAAATTTGCACACAATCATTAGCAGATGATTCATGATAATTATGATTCGCTTGACTTTGACTTAAAATAACTTCCACAGTAGGTATATACCTAATAAAGTTCAACATATTATTTAATTATGAGTTTAACTACTTAAAGTATGTACATTAGTTGACTTCGCTATATGGACGCATCGATTGTTGTGGTCTCCATTCCCATATTGAACTATTGTTTGTGCAATTGATAGAACATTATTATAATATCGAGTTAATGAATTTGTATTTAAACAATGTATGGCTATGTGTATTCCTTGGTTCGGAAATATTAAAAAGTATAAGCTGTTGTGATATTATCGGAAGTTTACGTGAATTAAATATAGTTTTATTTCAATGTGTGACACATTGAAATAAAACTAAAAGTCCAATAAAGAAAAATACCTCCAGGACAATCCGAGAGGGGGGGCGAAAGAATTGTCCACCGGTGGATAAAACAAACGACAATGGCGAGAATACGGACTTAACATGTGCAACGTGCGGGAAAGTATACAAGAAGAGAGCCTGGTTTCTGAAGCACTTAAAATCACACGATGGTGTTGGAGCAAGACAGCCGTCTGTAAGTTCTTCAACTATTGCCACGGATAGAGTTGACCCTCATATATCCCAAGGTGAGCCAGAGTGTGACACAAACCAGGAGCCCATAAACAGCCGGGCCCGTCTTAGCATTCCCTCTTTAAAGTCGACCACCTGGAAAGCCCACGACCAAAACTTAGCCATCCTGTTAGAGCATCTCGGAACAAAGCAGGATTTAAACAGTCAGGTAGAATCTTTCCAGGTTAGCATTTACTCATACCTACATGAGCATTACCCACCATCATTACCTTACGCGCGAAAAAACCAAGAAAACGCGTTCAAAATTAAAATGAGAAAGAAAAAGCGGGATCTTATCAAACGACTACGGTTTGCTAAAGCGATGGTGACTGAAATTAATTCAAGGAATTTCTGTTCAAATAATAAATGAAAACAATAATTTTAATAGAGCAAAACATGAAGTAGAGTTCGATAAGGACCCGTTTAAGTACTCGAGGAATATTTTTAGCGACAGAAAGCAAGATAGGCTACTGCTAAGTAACGATCAGATCCATAGCTACTATAAAAGTAATTATGAGGTGCCTAAATACGAAAAACAATACAGTAAACCAAACGCGCAAAAACCATTAGGCCCTCATTTCACATTTGACTGTAATCCACCTAGCTTAGACGAAATAGAACACCAAATCAAAAAGAAACCAACAAAAACCGCCCCAGGGCCTGATGGCATACCTTACATTATCTATAAAAAATGCCCATCGGTACGTAAACATCTTCTAAGCATATTCAATAGGATCTGGTCGAGTAAAGAAGTCCCAGCGGCCTTCGGCAAGGCTAATTTTGTGCTCATTCCAAAGAAAGAAATAGTAACTAGTCCAAAAGACGCTAGACCAATAGCATTAACCAATACAATTTCTAAAATTTTCTTCTCATGGCTTCAATTTAAAATGACAAATTTCATGAAAAGGGTTCCTACCCGGAATTTCAGGATGTCTGGAACACAATTCTTTACTGGCGGAAAGTTTAAAAGATGCCAGATCAAATGAAAAGCAAATAACAGTTTGTTGGATAGACCTAGAAAACGCTTTTGGCTCAGTACAACACGAGCTTATGTTGTTTGCATTAAAATGGTATCACTTTCCGTCCATCATTTGGGAAATAATATCCTCTTATTATGGTAAATTAAAGTTTGTGATTAATACCAAAGATGGATACACGCAACCTTTAAATTATAATGTGGGTTTGTTCCAAGGTTGCTGTTTATCACCTATAGTTTTCAATATAGTAATAAATATTTTAATAGACAACATTTCCATACACGACCAGAAGTGGGGCTATCGGTTTAAGCTAAACGGTAAATATACGGAGTCTATCCTCGCATTCGTGGACGTGCCAGGACCTACTGCGTAGAGTAGACGATTTCTGTACATGGACAGATGGAATGAGAGCAAAACCTAGCAAATGCTACTGTCTATGTCTGGGTAGGCGGGGTACCAGGTATACTTCATATGACCCAGGGCTTAGTATAGGCGGGGAAAACGTTTCAACTATATCTGAAACCGTGCCTTTTAAATTCCTCGGAAGAAAGATTGACAACAGAGGTTGCACTCCAGATTTGGACGAATTAATTGATAGTTTCCTTATCGATTTAAAAAAGGTAGACCAACAACCAATAAGTAATGTTAAAAAAGCTTGGATCTATGACAATTATTTAACCTCGCGTCTTAACTGGCCGTTTCTTAAATATGATATAAACCAGAGCCTCCTCAAAAAACTAGATGCGAGTGTCACGAAGACACTGAAGTCGTGGCTAGGGCCTAGCTCAGTCGGCCGACACGTCGGCACTATATAGATCCGCGAATAATTTTGGAATGACGCTTAAGACGCTTACGAATCAGAACTCTATAAACACCTAAGAGTAACTAAAATGCACGTCTTATCGGAATCTAAAGACGAAATAGTAAAAGTCCTTCCAAAAGATAAAAATGCATCGGAGCTCGAATCACGCCTCCAGTTCCATAAAAGATTCATGATAGGCTCGCAGACTGGTAGAGTAGGTCTAGGTAATATTCAGAGACAAACAGATAAAGAAATAACAAAATCTTTTCTTCAAGCAGACGAAAACAACACCTATAAGGTGCACGCAATGAACCTAGAAATGCAAAACGAATGGTTGACTCTAGGTGAATTTTGTATTCCCATAGCCTTAAAATGGCGTACCATAATATACGACTGGTCACCAGCCTTACTTAAATTTTACCTAAATGCATTCCAGTTGACCCTCCCCGACCAAAGCAATCTGGTCAGATGGGGAAAAGCCACAGATAAAACATGTAACTCATGTGGTGAAGCAACTGGTACGGCTAGGCACCTACTAGTGGGTTGTAAAACGCTATTAGACCGGGGTCATTACTCGCGCCGTCATGATAAGGTATTAGAAATCATACGTGAGGCTGTAAGTTTGGCGGTAGCTAGAGCGAAAAAAGGATTAACCACAAACCAAAGAAATGACATTGCGTTTGTAAAGGAAGGCTGCTCAAAGAAATCACTTCAAAAGCCTTATTCAATTTTGATAGCTGCCGTTGACTGGACAATACTCGTAGACACGTATGAGAAGCACTATAGGATACCGGAGGATGTCTGTGCCTCATCATCCAGACCCGTCATATTCCTTTTTTCACGATCGCATAAGCGTGCAGTGCTTGTAGAACTCACAGTACCGTGGGAAACTAATATACCTAAAGACCACGCTATAAAGACAAACAAATACTTTGATTTGACTAACGAGTTAACCAAAAACGGCTACGTGGTTAAACTCTATGCCATAAAAGTAGGAGCAAGGGGAATTCCAGCTAAATCCCTGTACAACTTACTTAAAGACCTCGGATTGCCAAGAGCTTCAGTAAGCTCTTTATTAAAACGTATATCAAAAGCGGCATTGTTAGGATCTTACCAAATTTGGATAGGTAGGGGGGGGGAACACTACTGACGGTGGAGGTGAGCGCTGATGCATCACAAGGTGGCCACCCTAAACCTACATCTGGGTCGCAAGTCCCAGTCGCCGTCATGGTGTTCCTCTCTGTACCACGCTATGGACCCGGCGACCGCACGGTGAATCCATGGAGTGCTGAGAATCGCATCTCTTAACAGATTCTATCGCCATGTACTTGATGTTATTTTATATTTGAGTTGAGCGAGCGAAGCTCTTATACCCGGCATAGCCGTTTGTTGGTGGCACGGTGATAGTGTGGACACTGAGAAGTGTTTTGAAGCGAGATGGTTCATGTCCGATGTACCATTGAGCAATAATCACCGAAAAACAGTTTCACGAGCGCGCGGCCGTAGCTAAGCGCGCGACTGTAGTAAGATGTCTTATTTTCAAGTAAGAGTCCTGCTCGCTCAGCTTAATTTATTTCAGTCGCACCCTGCATTGAATTCCTAGTTTACATTGATCCCGACGTTTCGGTTACTTTTCAGCAGCCATGGTCACGAGGAGAAAATATAAAATAACATCAAATAAATCGCGATAGAATCCGTTAAAAGTAGTTTTATTACAATATAAGTAGTTGTCTTAAATTTAGTACTGCACTGATATTAATTGGCTAATCTTTAAATATTGTTATTATACATACAGCCCAGTTATCTGAAATAAGAAAAATTACGATAGCCAGATTATTATGTGATGTTGGAGACTCCGTGGAAAGAATTCAACCGCAAGCTTTTTTGAGAACAGGACATAAGTAAGATACTTTTATGAGCTTATTATGGAAACACGATATTTTCATTACTGCAGACTGTGACCTTTATAGTTACTAAGTTTTACATAGTTACAAAATTTACGATTTTATATTAAAATCGTACTAACCAAGATCCATTACCTTTTTAACATAAAAGGTTATCATATAAAGAAGATGACCAAATCTGCCAGGTGACAGACTATGAGCCTGTAGGCTGATAACAAACCCTGTTACGGTAATCATAGTTTTGGCAATTGGGGGTGTACTTTTTTCACATTGTCTGTAGTGACTCTTTTTTTGGTGATAGGCTCACGTTTGACCTCTATCTCATCTGTTTGTAAGTGATGATGTGGTGTTAGGTGGAGCACGCTTGCCTAGAAATAACCTGTTCACTCTAGACTAGAATACTCCCGGGTTATAGCTTTCCGGAAGCACAGACTCAGGCAGGTCATTCCACTCTTTAGCAGTACGCATGATGAATGTATTGTCAAAACTTTTTATGCTTATGAGTGGAATATCCACCATGTATCGGTGGCGCGTCGCCGTACGTCTAGTCGTTCGGCGGTGGAAGGGGCTTGGAGGAATTTGGTTATGCAACTTCAGTGCACACTTCCCGAAGTGCATCTGATAAAAAACCGAAAGGCTGGCAAATCTACGCCGATGTTCCAAGCTGTGTAGCTTAGTGTCGACTAGCGCATCGCTGTTGATGAGCCTCTTGGCCCGTTTCTCTATCGAATCAAGCTCTTTAAGTTGGTATTTAGCTGAGCCGTCACAGAGGTGCGAGTAGTACTCCATACACGATCAAACTTGCGCTTTATAGAGGTGTGAAGTACCGTCGCACCTCGACAGAAGACCAAGCTTTTTGACAGCTACTTGAGCCTTTGCCTCAATGTATAAGGCCAAGTTGAGGGTAGAAGTAAGAGTTACGCCAAGAAGCTCAAGGTGTTCGGTTATCGGCACGGGCTCACTTCGGTAAGTAAGGTTTGAATGGAATTGGTTGGCTTAGCAGAGAAGAGAGACGTGTGGGTCCAAGTTGACCAAGTTAGATTCACACCACTCGGCGACCGCTTTCACGGACTCGTTGTACTACAGGACAGGAATATAAGATTGTTTACTTCCCCAGTCAAGCAATTTTATTAAGAGAACCTCTTCGAAAGTTCACGTCGATTTTTTACTCAGTGGGATTCCATGGGATTCAAATCCTATATATTTTTATTGCAAATTTAGCCAGCTTAGCAATTCTGACTTTTATAGATTAATAAACTAAATGGGCTTTACTGTGATACTGACAAATTCCTCTTTCTTTTCAGTAATAAAATGGTTGACTGCAAAAACATAAAAAAATTAGACTTTTCCACTTGGAGAGATGGGTCTTGTATTAAGTAATAACATAAATTTGACAAAATAATGAGTTAATTTTTTTAGAAACTCAAGAGACAAGATTATTATAAGATCTCTTTTATTGGTTTTTAGGGCTTACTCATTTACAGTGCATTACCTATAATAAATACAAGGATATTCATGTATTGTGTTTTTTTTTCTCCTTAAACTTGCTTCAACGTAAATAAATATATTAAATAATAAATAAATATTTTAGGACAAAGTACACGACACCATCTAGACCCAAACTAAGCAGAGCTTGTCATATGGGTTCTAGATTGCGGATAAACATACTTAAATACTTTTTTTTTGTAACCAAATACATATTATACATAGAAACACCTAGACCAATGCAAATATACATATTTGCACTGAGCGGGAATCGAACCCGCGACCTCTGGCTAGCAGTCGAACGCACTACCGCTACGCCACAAAGGTCTTCAAAGTCTTCATATCCTTATTATTTAAAAAATAGGTGATAGTACCGAAGCTGTATCTATTTTTCAGGCAACTTAACTAGCCAGCCTTATTAAATAAAAGGCTCATCGGGGCAATGTGACTGAAGTTAAGTATGAGTGGAGCAAAGCGCATGCGCCGGAAGATGAGTCAACATAATCCAAACCATGATTGTAAGCAGCTACAGAATACTGTCAAAAAATTTCGGGGATTGATCATTTAGACTCTGCTTGAAGTGGTCGTTGAAGATCTTTTTTTCGCTAAGTGTGCACAGCTGTCCACTATGACCACGCGGTGTTTGAGCGTCACTAGTCATTTAGTTTGTTTAATGTGCGCCATTTAGTAAGTTCATCTCGAGTGTGTTTTGCGATTTTCACAATGTAGGTACGAAAATTTCATACATTGCATCCTTCTTAAATTTTTCCTCGCAAATGGAATTTTTTGTTTCAAAGTGCTGAAAATGATGAATACGGCTTATGGTGAACCGATTTAATTTAAAAAAACAACCTATGTGTGGACCAGCAAATTTAAATACGAACGAGATGTTGTAGAAGATTTGCCTCACTCTAGTCAGTCGTCATCGTCTTCAACTGAAGTAGATTCGATTACCGCGATGCAGATGCGATGTCGTGCACTCGGAATTTCTGTCAGAAGGTGAGACAGTAAACCATGGGAAAGTTCCATGTTTCCCATGGCTTTCCATGGGAAAGTTCCATTGATGGGTCCAACAGGATTTTCGAGTTTTCATGGCTCCATTGATGGGTCCAACAGGATTTACAAATTCCGATAGTTCCATTTAGATGGTGGAGTCAATAATCGAAATTTTAACAGGCTTACATCCGGTCTCGTCGTTCCATTGTCAAAACTTACAACTTTTACTTAAAAGGTGTCAAATTAAACTTTATTCTAACGTGCGGTATGGAGAAATAAATTAACATCATGAAAATAAGTGAAGATTACAAAAACAAAACAGTAATCAAATTAGTTTTACACTCACATAAACTGTAATGGCTCCAGGGCATTTGTCCTTCTTTTTACGGCTGCAAATCCAACGGGTTCTGGTATTTTTATAAACCGTGTGTTTATAAAACTGGTACCTATATAAAACCATTGTAAATCAAAACTTTACCATTCTTTCTTTTCAAAACGCGGAGTTCTTGATCTATTTTAGTAAAAACTTAGATATAGAATAGTGTGAATATTGTATTACTTACAAATGAATTACAGTAATCTATTAGATCAAATGTCAATCAATGTCAATTGTTGTTGTTACGCTTTGTATATGGACAGTATCTTAACAGTGGAAACAATAATACTAAGTAAATCCTAATAGCTGCACCTATTTCCAATAATGGAAACATGAGTACCGTCAAAATCCTGTTGGACCCACTCATCCTAAACAGCGAAGATAAAAGGACTCGAAAATCCTGTTGGACCCATCAATGGAACTTTCCAATGGAACCAACAGTCCTAATCCAACTATAAGAACTATGCTATTGAAACTTGGTAAGTAGATGTATTCTGTGAACCGCATTAAGATTTTCACATAAAAATAGAAAAAAAAACATTAAATTTAATACTTAGAACTGAAACTCAAATTTTTTTTTTCATCAAACCTATAAGTGTGTGGTATCTATGGATAGGTCTTCAAAAATGATATTGAGGTTTCTAATATCTTTTTTTTCTCTAAACTGAATATTTTGCAAGAGAGACACTTCCAAAGTGGTAAAATGTGTCCCCCCCCCCGCCTGTAACTTCTAAAATAAGAGAATGATACAACTAAAAAAAAAATATGATGTACATTACCATGTAAACTTCCACCAAAAATTGGTTTAAACGAAATCTAGTAAGTAGTTGTTTTTAATACGACATAAATCGTAAACCGCAATTTACCTTTCTTTACATTATACATTATACAACATTATTATTACAAAACAGATCTTCACAAAAAATATCAGTTCGGTAGAACACACAAATTATCAAAGTCCGGACTATAAATCATCATGCTATGACTAAAAGGTGATGAGCAGTAAAATATAAAGTCTCTAAACTCCGCAGGATTACGAACAGATAACACAATTGATTAGACACTCATAAAACATTTAATAATTTATATCAGTACGCTATTATATTGGAGAACCGGGCAGAGTTTAATTTAAACCTCTAACTATCAAAAATAAATAATGTAAATTATAACAATGAAATAAATTGATACATTGTTGGAATCAATACCTTTTTTTCTTTTTTTTTTTCGTGCGGAAATCCCTTCGGACTTCGAGATGGCCCCCTCGGGTTGGAACAATACCTATTCTAAAATCAAAACAATTCTTAATCTAATCCGAACTTTACGCGTACGAAGTCGTGGGCAACAGCTAGTATACAATAAAATTCCATTAATGTTTGAAATTTAAATGAAATGGAGAGTTTTAAAAGAAAACTTCGCAAACTAATTTATTTATTTATTTATTTAGTTTTTATTTATTTAGTATCACTACATTTGGCCTTGCGGCATGCAACAATAACAGACAAGCATTACACTATAGATACTAACATAATATAACATAAACTCACGCCTATATCCCCGAAGGGGTAGGCAGAGGTGCTAGCACCCACATTTCGCCAGTTTATGTTTAGGTCCCAATGTAATAGGTGGCGAGCCTATTGCCATTAACCGGGCACTTATAAACCTGCGATAAATACACACATAACTTCGAAAAGCATCGAAAAGTCATTGGTGTGTGCCATGGTAAAACCTGGGATCGAAACCGAGACCTCGTCTCAGCAGTCCATTACCCATACCATTAGGCTACCACGGTTAACTTTAAGACACTGAACAATTAAATTATCTAAATCTTAATATAAATGTTAAGGCTCTCGCGGCCGGCGTTGCATGTAGCATATACTGCTTCCGGGCTGTTTGGCCGTGGTCCATTGGAAACTTGAATTCCAGACGTTTCGTCGATCACTGCGGTGCGGTCAACATCTTCAGTGGTAATTGTCAGTCGCAGAGAGTTTGCCGCCGAGGAAGGTTCTCCGCACTCGACGGCGTCCCGAGCTGTACCACTGAAGATGTCGACCGCAATGATCGACGAAACGTCTGGAATACAAGTTCAGTGGACCACGGCCAAACAGTCCGGAATCAATTAAATTATCATTACATACAATAGCACATAATCAGAATAATCAATCAAATTTCAACAATAGTAATTAGTATTCATTTAGACAATAAAAACATAATTTCCGCATATTATAATAAAACAAACAAACATAAACTTAAAATAATAATGAATAACTGATCGCTATCGTTCACAATAAAATACCCATTACCACCATTATAATTATATTTATTTCAATAATTTATCATTAATATATTCATCTACAGAATAATAACATTTTTCCAGCAAGAGGTGCTTAATTTTGCTCTTAAACTCACTTACATTTATTATTTGCAAAATAGAGTTTTGTAACCGGTTATAAAGTCTAGGAGACATGCAGAATATGCTTTTATTAAGGTGTGCTGTTGTATTTGCTGGACAGGATATTTTCATATGATGTCTTTTGCTGTTAAGATGTCTAAATAGTTGCATGTTATTCCTCACAAATAACACGGTTTCCAGAATATATATGAATGGCAAAGTAAAAAATTTTAATCTAATAAAACTGGGTCTACAACTGTCAATAGTTTTTAATTTACATATAACTCTTATGCATTTCTTTTGGGCTCTAAATATACTATCAATGTTAGTCGAATTTCCCCAAAATATGACACCGTTATTTAATATTGGAAATACATATCCATAGTACGCCGTTATAACAGTTGAAGTACTGGCTATTTTAGATAACATATAAAGTGAATAAGAATGTTGATTTATTATCGAACATAACATTTCTAAATTAGTCTTCCAATCCAGACCATCATCTACATGTAGTCCTAAAAATTTAGTTTAGTTTAGTTCTTGACGCGTTCTATTTGTGTACCGTTAAACTGTATGTCCAAGTTAGATAGATAGATAGAAGACTCTTTATTGTACACCACATATTATTATATAAAATTACTTAAGTCTAAATATATTGTAGGTACAATGGGCGGTCTTTATCGCTAAGAGCGATCTCTACAAGACAACCAAGTTTGTTAGTTTATTAACCCTAAATCTGAATGACATTGAATTTTTTTTATCTTATACTGTAATTACTACCTATAATTGAAAATATAAATGTGATGCATGATAAATGTTAATTTTATTTCTATTTTAGTTAATATTGTGTGTTTTGTCTGCTTAATAATTATATTAATTTGCATCGTGATGTAGTAATGGTGGACAACGGACTTACCCCGCTAGCTTTGGCTAAAGAGAACTGGCGCAAACCTGTGGTATTAAGTATTAATGACCGTATGAATGTATGGAAGTGTATGGAAGAGCAAGGAGTTGCATGGAAGTTTCTATCGGGCTCTCCATAAGCCTTTTTTTTTATGTGCGGAAATCCCTTCGGACACCCCCGCCGGCCAGCGGGGGTGGTTATGTCGTTTCTCGCCAAAAGACACCGTGCGTGTCCTCCCCAAGTGTCCGTTGCCGGGCACCCCGGGTAAGCCCTCGAAAGGATAACCCCAGGGTTTCCGGCGGACTTTGGCCGCCACCGCGGCCTCACCTGGTGGGGTCGGGTTTTATCCCGCTTCGGTGATTTGGCAGGCGTGTGTATCGCACACACGACACGCCTCCGCCACGGCCTGCTTCTGTAAGGACGGCGTGTCAGCCAACTGCCGTCCTCAGGCCCCGATCATGGAGGTCGGTAGTCCCGGGCGTAGATGAGTCTGCGGCATCCTCGCCGCAGACTGCGAAACTCGGGGAGCAGGGTTCTCTCCTGCTCCCTCTCCGCCGTCTCTTTCGCGCGCATTACCTGCTCGCAGAAAGAGGCGGCGGCGTGCCACTTGCTCCCGTCGGAGACCACGGCCCTCACCATGGTCTCCAACGAGAGAACGTCCACGCCCAGGACCGCAACGAGATCCCGGCGTTGACTCGCCCACGCAGGACACTCCACCAACGTGTAGAGCGCCGTGTCTTCGTCAGGATCCTAGCAGTGCTGGCACTGCGGCGTTGTCTCCCGGTGGACTGTCCATGGGCCTGATGTAGATTTACCAGCATCTGTCTGTATCTTGGCTACGCTTCGGTGACCTATTTGGGGAAACCGAAGGTTTTGTTTCTGCAATTATGGACGAAGTTGTGATGACGAATAAATATCGGAGGTATATTCTAAAGGACGGTACGGTTGAAATATGTCGGGCGTGCCAACGTCCCGGAGAATCCCTTAGACATATAATTTCTGGTTGTTCTCGTCTTGCCAACGGCGAGTATTTACATAGACATTTGGTTATGACAGCTAGGATTGTTCATCAACAGCTTGCTCTAAAGTATAACCTTGTGGAATCAGAGGTACCGTGTTACAGGTATGTGCCCGACGCAGTTCTCGAAAATGGGCACATCACGTTGTACTGGGATCGATCTATCATCACTGACAGGACATTTGTAGCTAATGAACCTGATATAGTGTTGATATATCGATCAGAGCGCCGCGCAATAATTATCGATATCACCATTCTACATGACGAGAATCTTGTGAAAGCCAAAAAAGAAAAACAAATAAAATATTTGGATTTGTCTCACGAGGTTGTCGACATGTGAAGTGTGGATTCGGCAATTATTGTTCCGATAGTTGTATGTGTATCGGTTTATTGACTGATTGCCAAGAGCCTCGATCAACATCTCAAGAGGCTCGCGTTAGGCAGTTGGGTCAAGGGCTTGATGCAGAAGGCAGTGCTCCTCGACACGGCACGTATTGTGAGGAGATTCCTCTCTCTGGAGCCCTAAACACCGGTGGCTTGGTCCCCGATGCCGGTGGGCTACTATTTTTTATATTTTTAAATATATTTGTTTTTTTTTTATATAAATATAGAATGTATTTAAAAATATAATTAATAAGTATTTAAATAAGTCATTCACTTAATTAATTCCAAGAAAAATCAAAATACAACAAGACTTCATGACACTGTGAGCTCATTCTGCGTAAATAGTAACACCAACAATTCAACATAGTTCGGGTACTTTGAGATAACTTTCACTTCAAACTACAAGACAACAACCATCTTTAGTCTCCCCGTGACCATGGCTAAAATATAAAATAACATCAAATAAACCGCGATAGAATCCGTTAAAAATAGTTTTATTTCAATGTATTTAAAGTTTAATAAAGAGAATATTAATATTAAAATTTAAAAAAATATTTAATTATTTATTCAAATTCAATGTGATCATTAAATGAAATATCTTATGACTTAATTAATACTTATATAATTTGCCCAAATGGTGAAATAAAATTGATTTCATTATTTTGTGAACATCCTCTATAGCTATGATTTACAATAAACATAATTTGAATTTAAATCCGTTAAGGGTAATTGAAGAACTAAAAAGTCGACAACCTGGTGTAAATACAGAACTGTCATGCTGAACGAATGGCCGAAGGCCGAATGGGACCTAAACATAACTGGCGAATCGTGGGTGTGTAATACACCTCTGCCTGTCAATTCGGGGATACAGGCGTGAAGTTATGTTTATGTTTTCTATCTCATGAGTAAAAATACATTTACGAGTACTTAAAAGTTAAGCACGGCGAAATTAAAAAGATAACTCCTCAATTTTCCAATTAATATAACTCATAAATCCTTTGTGACTTTTAAGGCTCAGACATCAGCAGTATTATAAGGTGTTCTCAGTGATAAATTATATAAAACGACCAAATTAAAATACCTTCGTGGCTTTTAATAACCGCCGATATTAAACCCGCCTGAATTGTGCGTGTTTACAATAGGATTTGAATTAGATGTTTCGCTTTCGAGATCTTAAAGGCAATTCCCTTGTGTTTAAGGTAAGCGTACCATTGTAAATATAACCTGTATTATATATTACTATATTATACACATTACAAGATTTATATGACACCATTCATGTACAGTCAACGACAAAAGTAGGTTAACACTTAAATATTTACACACCTTCTTATACATAGGAATATATGAACCAATAGTGGATATTTAAGTACTTTTATAATTCCTAGATCACAAATTTAATACATCGCATGTTTTATTTGTTATTTTATGAAAGGATTAAGAGATAAGGTGATCAATAGATTAGATTTTTTTAAGCTATTTCTGTCGGTGACTGTACGTAATTATTACTATTTGGGCACTGTGTGTTTTTCACTGAGGTGAAACAGGCACTGGTCGTATTACTCAAATGCGCTCTTGAGTTTTTTCACTATAAGACCAGAGAGCCTCATTGATAAAGCGTAAAAATGCCTACTTAGCTTCTGGATGTCTCTCATTTTTCTCATACACAGATTAATTATATTATCTGCATAGTAATTTACAGTTAAAATGTCCTAGAATATTTATTTATGCAATAACATAATAATTGAACGTTAATTTATAAATCAAATAGCCAGAAATAGGAAACGTGTTGAATCACAAAATGATTTATCATGTCCAAGGTTTCATTTCTAAAAATATAGTTCTTATCTAAAATAACTGAATTTCATACATATTTAATTCAAATGTAAAAATGCTGATAAGACTTTCCTATTTAAGTCGGTGCCAAACCAAAGAGGTATTATGACTATTAGGTAGAAATTAGAAACCGCAGCCGTATCTTCTTTTTTGAAGTCGGTTATGCCTAAACTTTCTCCAGAATGTAAAAAATACGTTTTTTGAGGAAAACCGCATTGAAATGGGTTCAACCAAACGCGAGAAAATCGTGAACAAACATACATACAAACATACGGGGCAAACAGTGAACCCCCTTTTGAAGTCGGTTAAGAAAGGCATACGGCACCTACTCGTAACTCTTTCGAAGATCCTTTCATTCTTTATTAGAGACTTATTAGATTTTTGTTAAGGACTACGATATCTGTAGTGGTGGCCTTCAGGAGACCTGCGGAGCGTGTCCGGGAGAGACTCATGTTTCTCCCGATCCACAGAGACCCCGAGGCGCGGAGGCGACTCAGGCGTCGGAGGTCGGTGAACGACCTCCGTCCTCGTTTAACGGAGGCTTGTGACAGGTGGAACCACATGTCACCCTACCAGAAGCAGGCCCCGCAGCTAACCTGCAGCTTCGCCCGCGTGTAAATTTCATCACGTTGCCGCGAACCGTGGGAGTCTATTCCAGAGAAAAAAGTAGCCTATGTACTATTCCAAACTATAATCTATCCCTATATCAAATTTCAGCCAGATCCGTTTAGCCGTTAGAGCGTGATTGAGTAACAAAAATCTTAACAAACTTTTACATTTATAATACTAATATTATAAACGTAAAAGTTTGTTAAGACTACTAATAGCATTGTAGAATTAAATTGTTTGATTACCCTTCAACAGCAACCTTGTACAAAAAAATAACTTTTCATAAACGTACCGCAAGGACTCCAATAAAATAGCGATTGCCAACAAAAATCCTTTTGCAAACATGCAGTTATTAAATTCAAAGTTTGCGTTGAGGGATCAGTGAGTCAGAACCCAAATATTAAAGTTGGCCCAAAGAAATATATTGCTGGGTAAGCGCGGGATTAACTGAGTGTCCACACTGCGGTGCTTACCGTGTACACTGCCCGACAGAATTAGATAGTCAGCTAAGTTATATTCATTTTAATTGTTCATCACGCTGAGTTTGGTAGAATTTTAAGTAATATTCAAAATAAAGATATACTTATGGTTATATTCACTGTTGAAGATTTGGACCCAACAGAAATCCTTTGTCAATATAGTGCCTCTGAATCATTAAAACCTTTTTTCAAAAATGGATTGATACTGGTGCTACTTTTTGAGAAGAACGTTTATCATTATGTTTTTACTAGCTGTCCTGCGCGTCTTCGCCTGTGACATACTTCGATCCCCGTGGTACCTCTTTAACCCATACCTACATGCGTGTAATTTATTAGTTTTAAAATAATGTTTGGAAATTTGCCCGATTTGTTGACCTATATGATTACTGCTCTGCTCTCCTCGTCCATCTTTCATACTATTTTTATAAATTTATCGCGTATATAGCCGGGCAGCGACTTCTTGTACCTAGTGAAGTAACTCCCTATGGTAAATCGGAAAAAAAATTGTGTGTGTGTACTTATGTACGCACGTAAGAAGTTATACTTCTTTGGCATAACAAATCATTCTAAAAATTGTATCCTTATGCATTATCTTACGTCTGTAGAAATAATAATGTAAAAAATTACTTTATTTTATCATGTAAACAAATAATACGTACCGTTAACTAACCTCAAATTTTACAAACATTCCCAAAGTAAAATGTTGACTAGTTAACTTCAGGGTGTCGGTTTTCTAGCTAACTTCATAGTGTTGGTTTTTCGTGACAGTGTGCGCGCGCATCGTAATAATTTCCTCTCATCATTTATCCCTGACGCGCCAAAAGAAGTATAACTTCTAAAAATACAAGTCAAAACTTTACTATTAGAATTATCTTTACTGTAGTGCTGTAATTATCGGACATTCAAAACCATACGATATCTTAAATAGAATATAGTGATCATCGTCATCATCATCAACCTATGCTAGTCCACTGCTGGACATAGGTCTCCCCTAATGAGCGCCATAGCGCCCTGTCTTCAGCTTGCCGCTTGTAGTGATCATGATAGTTTAAATACCTATAAAGACATATCTTGTAATATAATATGCATTCACTTTTCCTTGTGTGATAATATTCTTAAGCATCCACGTGCCATTTAACAGATTATGATTAGAAAAGTTCGTTAATGTAGTTCTCGAATTCCACTTTATGGAGACGATGGAAAACAAAAATAAAGTCCGATTCAGTAATAACCTCAAATTTTAATAAAGAAACCCTTATAAGATCCTCTCTTGTCCTACTGTCCGTCTCTCTGCCTGTCCATATGTCACCACCAATTTCGTCAAGAACGGATGGAACCGGCAAGTATAGTCCCTATTAGGTGTATAAAATTCAAGGTGAGTCAATACGTTAAAAAGGTATGGACAGATTTCAAATTTATGCAAAAACTTGTAAGTACCAGTACTTTAATTTTCAACTTTTTTATTTTCTCTGTGCTGAAGACCTTGCTTTTAACCAACATTGACAAGCCGGAGAACCCTATGGGTTTTGGTTAGATCCCGTTGGCTTAGAATCACGAAATTTGGCCAAAAGCAAGGTCTTACAGCACAAATAAAGGAAAAATTCAAAAAAAAATATGAGAAAATTAAGATAAATATTGGTACTTACAAGTTTTTATAGATAATGATTGGTAGGAAACCCTTCAGGCGGGAGTCCGACTCGCACTTGGCCGGTATTTACAAGCGAGGCGAGGGTATTTACATTTATATCACACGATAGCATTGTTAAAATCGTGTAATTTTATAATATATTCTTTTTATTCCTTTACCTCCCTGAGTATTTTTTTCGCTTTGAGTATTTATTTGACAATAATATTTCAGTGAGTTCGTACACGTACAATGTTACTGATATATTTATTCGGATTGTTTTGGGGAGCCAAGTGCGCAATATTTTATGATTCGTATACCGGAACACCGATTACCAGGGAAGAGGTGAAGATACGTGAACAAGCGAATACAACATTGTGAGATTATGTTTATTATTTACTATTTTCATAGTTAGTCCCAGTCGCATATGAGGCTCTCACTTCGGAGTCCGGAGTCCGCCTTCCCACTTTACTATTCCATTCCATACGGTCTTAAGCACCCATGATAGTATGTAGAACATACTACTTCCGGGCTGTTTGGCTGTGGTCCATAGAAAACTTGTGTTCCAAACGTGTCGTCGATCACTGCGGTCGACTTCTTCAGTGGTACAGGTCCGGGCGCCGATGAGTGCGGAGAACTCTCCTTAGTTGCAGAGAAGTCGCCGCCGTGTTACCCATTTCATATTAAGTACTTATTTTATCTATGTTTTGGACCTATTAGCGGCATAGCGAAATGGTGGCCGTGTCTGTGGATTTTTTGGTAGCGGTGGACACTATGTCTCTTTGTTTCTCACTATGTTTCTCACTATGTTTCTCGCTATGTTTCTTTTTTTTTAAAGAATTTTAGTAACTGAAATTATTCGTACTCCCCCTAAGCCTTCCAGCTAAGCTAAACGCTACGCCGGTAGTGTAATGGACAGGATTGTAACCCGGGACCTCGCGATCGTAAAACCGACTCCTTAACCACTAAGCTACCGATGCTATACCAGAACCTAGACTCAGACTAAGAGGAAGATATATGCTTAGCCGTGAAAAAAGTTAAATTGTATATATAATTTTACCCACATTTTACTATGAGACATGCCGTTTACGAAATAATGGCAAATCACTTGTAATAACAAAAAAAGCGGCCAAGTGCGAGTCGGACTCGCCCATGAAGAGTTCCGTAACAGCAAGTAACATAATGGTTTTTTTTTTTAATTTTTATATTTGAGTTGGAAGTGCCTCTCGCAAAAACTATTCAATTTAGAAAGAAATGATATTAGAAACCTCAATATCATTTTTGAAAACCTATCCATACCCCTCACGTATGGGTTTGGTGAAATTTTTTTGAGTTTCAGTTCTAAGTATGGGGACCCCCAAAATGTATTGTTTTTTTTTTTCTATTTTTGGTGTGAAAATCTTAATGCGGTTCACAGAATACATCTACTTACCAAGTTTCAACAGCATAGTTCTTATGACACGGGTGTTTCGGTAAGTATTACGCAACGTAAATATCAAGCATCCACCGGGAGACAACGCCGCAGTGCCAGCACTGCGAGGATCCTGGCGAAGACACGGCGCTCCACACGTTGGTAGAGTGCCCTGCGTGGGCGAGTCAACGCCGGGATCTCGTTGCGGTCCTGGGCGTGGACGTTCTCTCGTTGAAGACCATGGTGAGGGCCGTGGTCTCCGACGGGAGCAAGTGGCACGCCGCCGCCTCTTTCTGCGAGCAGGTAAAGCTCGCGAAAGAGACGGCGGAGAGGGAGCGGGAGAGAACCCTGCCCCCCGAGTTTCGCAGTCTGCGGCGAGGTCGCCGCAGACTCATCTACGCCCGGGACTACCGACCTCCATGATCGGGGCCTGAGGACGGCAGTGGGCCGACTCGCCGTCCTTACAGAAGCAGGCCGTGGCGAAGGCGTGTCGTGTGTCCTACACACGCCTGCCAACTCACTGACGCCGGATAAAACCCGACCCCACCAGGCGAGGCCGCGGTGGCGGCCAAAGTCCGCCGGCAACCCTGGGGTTATCCTTTCAGGGGCTTACCGCGGGTGCCCGGCAACGGACACTTGGGGAGGACACCGTGCGGTTTTAGTCGAGACACGACATAACCACCCCCGCTGGCTAGCGGGGGGGGGGGGGTATCCGAAGGGATTTCCGCACGTAAAAAAAAAAAAAAGCTTAGTTCTTATAGTTTCTTGTAACTTATAAGGGTTCCGTTTTTTGCCATTTGGCAATGGAACCCTAAAAAGGGATTTATGTAAGACTTTTTCTTCTTCAGTTGGTGCGTGAACGAGGTCGAACAATGTGATCCCCATGAAGGACGGCGTATTGATGGCTCTTGCAATAACCTCAGGCATCCTACAAGAGGAGCTAAACATACACCTCCTTTAAGGGTCCTACCACCGGCGTTTGATAAAAGTAAGCCTATTTTATCGATGAAGCAAGTATTTTAATTTATTATGTGAGACTATGTTCGTGATATATTTCTCGAGAGAGATAAGCTAACTTCCACAAACTATTCACCCATATATTATGTCGTATAGATACTTTTACAAATATAAATCTAATGATTTTCTCACGAATCCCATCATCAGATCTATTACTAACTCTTGTCCGTGAATACGTCCGCGTTAAGTTCGGAATACGGAAACAATAAATAAGGATTTTGAATTTTTACGTTTTTCCGGGTTTGGTACCGACTTCAACAGAAAAGTGTTACGCGTATTTTTGACTTTTGAATTAACTGCCTGGTTTTAGTGGTATTTGATTTCTTGAAGTCATTTTATGCTTTTTATTAAAATTATACTTATTAAAAAAGGAACGTCTGTGTCATAAAATCCTTGTTTATTGTTTCCGTATTCCGAACTTAACGCGGACGTATTCACTGACAAGAAATAGTAATAGATCTGATGATGAGATTCATGAGAAAATGATTAGATTAGATTGTCATTAAAGACGTCTGATAATGACAATCAGTGTTGCTGGAAATGTGGACACCATCCGACCTATACGCTTATAAATAAATAAATAAATAAATAAATATTCTAGGACAAATTACACAACGCCATCTAGACCCAAACTAAGCAGAGCTTGTCATATGGGTTCTAGAATGCGGATAAACATACTTAAGTACTTTTTTTTTGTAAATAAATACATATTATACATAGAAACACCCAGACCAATGCAAATATACATATTTGCACTGAGCGGGAATCGAACCCGCAACCTCTGACTTAGCAGTCAAACGCACTACCGCCACGCCACAGAGGTCGTCATTTATAATATCATGACTTGTGCGGGAGACATGCTTTCTAATAGTTACCTAGTTGGCTACCGACTGACGCAGGTGATCTCTGGGAAGGGGAACTTCGGGGACCACCTGCATTGGCTCAGGAAGGAGCCAACGCTTGAGTGCCATCACTGCGACGCGAGCGAGAACTCGGGGCTGCACACGCTGGCGGACTGCCCGGCGTGGAAGGCGCCGAGGCGTGAACTCGTGGCAGTCATCGGGGTGGCGACCTCCGTCCTCCATGAACGCAGGCCTGGGGGTGGCAGGTGAAGCTGCCTGTCACCCCAGCAGAAGCAGGCCGGGACGGTGGGGTGACTAGTGCCCCTCCCCCATACCGGGGCAAGACTGGGACTCCGTGGTTCCCAAGGATTTGCTCTATGGGCAACCTTACACCCCGGTGTCTGTAGACCCGAGACAGCGTGCGGTTTTAGTCGGTTCAAGCCCGACATAACCGCCCCCGCTGCCCGGCGGTGGGGGGGGGGGTATCCGAAGGGATTTCCGCACGAAAAAAAGGTACCCAGTAGGTAGTTGGCTTCGCACAGACTTCAATAGAAAAGTATCTGTATAAAATCTGTTATTCAGTTTTTCTTTTGTCAGTGCATGTTTTTAGTGTTTTTTTTTTGGTTTTTGAAATTGGTTTTCTTTTATTAAAATGTTACTTAATTATTTCTTTATAGTGAACGTAACTTAATTCATACGGGACCACCCGCACCCGGGAGCTAAACAAAACCCAATGTTAAAATAATTTAATAAATTGGTTCAATACCGATGGACGCATTAGGTTTAACGATTTTAACGGTTAGTTTTAACGGTTGAACATGTATACTGAACTGCGAACCCATTTAGAGAATATAGGCGTGATGTTATGTTATGTAATAGCCATAAACAATGCTTAGAAATGCGATAGCAGCAATCACGGTAGATTTGCCGGCATTTATTGAAGAGTTCCGTTGTCTGTCTCCGAAACCTATCTTCACGGACCAACTGGGAAGTATATTTCGAAACATGAAAAGAATTTTCTAAGTCGGTGCAGGCGTCTTCGAGTAATCGGCGAATATACATAAAAGAGTCCGAATAATTAAGAACCTTCCTTCTATTTGGAAGTAGGTTAATAAAGTCATTAATTGCTACAAAAAATGTATTTTCCTTAAATTTATTTGCAAATATCTTTAATATTATACATTTTTTCAGACTATGAACCTAGGAAGGCGTCATCTGGTAACGATCTTCCACTCCCTCGTTACGTAAGGACGCGCCTCGTGCCAGTGGGCAAGGTCCCTAGCCAAGTATTCACATTGTTGGCTGCGCACTACCTTGTATTCATAGTCAGTGACTTTCTCTCGATACATGATACATGTATGTAATTATTTTTTTCTGTACCATTTTCTACATTTGGTTTGCACGGTTTGGTGAATATTTCCAGGAAACTGTTTTAGTGCAATTTTGAATCTGTTCTACGACAATCTACACAGCGCTTTCTAGACCCAAAGTAAGCATAGTTTAACAAGCTTGTGTTATGGGTTTCAGAATGCGGATAAACATACTTTTAATTTTATTTTGTAAATAAATATATATTATACATAGCATATATATCATGCATACAAATATTTGCACTGAGCGGGAATCGCGTCCCTGACGTAGCAGTCGAATGCACTACCGCTATGCCACAGAGGCCGTCATGTTTACTTGGTTGTAAGATCTGATGGTAAGCTGCGTAGAATTTCAAAACTAATGTCTATCATTCTAGATTCTATCCCTAATATCGTCGTCCCTACCTCCTTTTTATATATATTTTTTTTTCATATTAAGTCCGTCAAATTGACTGCACCCTGCTTGATGGTAAGCTAAGGTGAAGTCCGAAAAGTAGTGGCCACCATTTCCAGAGATTGTCCCTAGAATTTTGGCCCCTACTTAGACGGCAACGCTAGATGCTTTTTCACGCCCCGCTTAAAGAAACCAGGATTTTAGGAAGAAGGTACCTGTGCTGATGATGATGAGGTAACGTCTCTACGCAATTGCAGAGGTTCTAAGGTGTTAGTGACGTCAGTACTCCCAATGTTATGGACTGCACGCCGCTGCAATCGGCCGAGTGTGTCTAAAGAGATGAGGACAGTAACAAAAGACACCGCTGCTGCAGCGTGATAAAGCGCCTCACAGTTTTAGATTGACTTAGATATTTTTTTAGATTATTAGCACTTAATTAGTTAATTAGTGTAACAATTAACCTTGCACTGGCTGGTTATTGTTTTAGGTTGGTGAACACAGTCACATAACTTTTTTTTTTTATGTTGTTCCAAAAAATAATGTTATGACTTCAATTAAATTTTTAAGCAATTAGTATGGTAACTTTTCCTATAGATTTAGATCTGAAAAAGAGAAGATCTAGGACGGGACATGAACCCGGTAGTTGCTTACTAATTGCTTACAAATTTAATTGAATTAATGTGGCGGAGTAATCAAAAAACAATGTTTAAAAATGTTACAATCATTTTTAAATCTATATATATCAAAAGTCATTCATTGTTTTCGTAGTTCGCAAGAACTACAGTAGATGGCTCCAGCGTCGCCTTGAGACGTATATAATGTATCGGAGAATTTCGAATATCTGGGATGTGTCTATGTTTGAATTTGAACATTACAGATATTGGAAACTATCGCCGAATTTTATTTATAACTAGCTGACCCGGCAGACTTCGTACTGCCTCAATCGATAACAACTTCCATATTTATTCACCTTTTAAACCTTCTCTGGACCTCCACAAATAATTCAAGACCAAAATTAGCCAAATCGGTCCAGCCGTTCTCGAGTTTTAGCGAGACTAACGAACAGCAATTCATTTTTATATATAAAAAAAGATAATGTTTTAACCATATCACTTTTCGGGTGTAACATTGTTCGCATTCTTACGAAATTACTTGGTATTCCAGCAGGCTATATGGTACGGAAGCCATATTGCTGCCAGGAGAAAGGCAAGAAGGATTACATGTGTGTACCCAACAAGATACCTCAGGATGACCCTGTTCATAGGTTTTCTGGTCACCGTTGCTTGAACATGACTAGGCCTGAGTCTTTTCAAACTATTGGCTGTGTAAAGAAGGACACATCCTTTGATAGAGTAAGATTTTGAAATATATGTTAGGTACTAGTTCCCACTACCCGTGGGACCCTATTCCACTACCACAGCCCAAGTAAGAGACACAATTCCACCACACATCATTGTGTTATATCTAAATGGGTTTAGGCAACGTTGTCGTTGGAAGCTCCCAGACGGCTTATTTTTACTCCTCCAACAAATATCATTGTATTTTAGCAAATGTATACAAAACTTCTTGAGAACACTCTATCCTTTGGAGAAAACATCATGAAAATCGGTGCAGACAGACTGATAGACACGGCGGAGGACCTGACCTGAATAACCTCTTTCTATGGCTGTTAACAATATTGTAATTTTGCTCTAAATAATAAAAATAAAAATAATTCACTTATTCATTCAACTATCGCTAGCCACGGGCAATAAAGCGGTAAGCGCTGGTTGCTCCTTTTTTATTTGAATCTTGGCTTCTGTTATCAATCTATCACTCCTATTTTTTCCAGTCTTTTGTATTAATATTTAATTAAAAATATATGACAATAACAGCTTACATTACTCTAAGCAACATAACAGCAAAAAAGCGGCCAAGTGCGAGTCGGACTCGCCCAAGCAGGGTTCCGTAGCAGTAAGTAACATAATAATGCATTTAAAAAAAAATTACTTGATTGAATGAAAGGTTAATTGCGTTTTACGATTTATGACAAACTAGCGACCCGTCCCGGCTTCGCACGGGTGCAATGGATATTATTATACATATAAACCTTACTCTTCAATCACTCTATCTATTAAAAAAAACCACATCAAAATCCGTTACGTAGTTTTAAAGATTTAAGAATACATAGGGACATGGAGATATAGGGACAGAGAAAGCGACTTTGTTTTAAACTATGTAGTGATTAAAAAAACTACTAACTAGATCTGGTTCGAACCAATTTTCGGTGGAAGTTTACATGTACATCATATTTCTTTTTTAGTTTTATCATTCTCTTATTTTAGAAGTTACAGGGGGGGGGGGAGGATACACATTTTACCATTTAGGAAGTATCTCTCGCGCAAACTATTCAGTTTGGAGACAAATTATATTAAAAACCTTAATATCATTTTTGAAGACCTATCCATAGATACCTCACACGTATGGGTTAGATGAAAAAAAAAATGTTGAGTTTCAGTTCTAAGTATGGGGAGCCCCCAAAATTTATTGCTTTTTTCTATTTTTGTGTGAAAATCTTAATGCGGTTCACAGAATACATCTACTTAGTTTCAACAGCATAGTTCTTATAGTTTCAGAAAAAAGTGGCTGTGACATACGGACGGACAGACAGACAGACATAACGAATCTATAAGGGTTCCGGTTTTTGCCATTTGGCAACGGAACCCTCAAAACGGTTTTTTAAATAATGTTATCACAAATAAAATACTGTAAACCCTTAATACTCTGTAATCACAAGAAACTTAATTCTACGCAACTATTCAAATTTCCCTGAAGAAGGTGGTAATCGGCTGATACGCTCAAGATATTTCAAGTGGCAGTTATACGTATTATATACTTACATTCCTGAATTTCAGTGGTTACTGTATTTATAAAGTCGTTAATGATGTTGCAATTGAAACGGTATCCTCCATAAATTATATTATACAATTTTGTTTATTATTTCATCAAATATTGATACCATTACAGTCACTACTTCCTTTATTAAATTTTAAAAAGTTGTGGCAGAAAGGTCCTTGAGTGGCGTTTACATTATTAAAGTAATTTAATATTCAATTATCTTCAGATCATTACATCAACTCCTCTGCAAGACTTGTCCATGATATATGGCAGCCAACAGCAGATCTTGCTGCAAAGAGGTCGACTATTGAAAAAAGGTTTCTTGAAGTTTGAGATTGAGCAGGGAAGGATATGGCCCCCAAGTTACAAGACACAAGCCAATACATGCTTTTTAAATCAGCAGCCTAAAGAAACTAGATGCCATCATACGCGTAAGTTACCACACTTATTGTTTTATTCGCTTTATTGAAAACTTAACAAGATAAAGTTTCAAAAACTGTAACCAGACTACAGAAAGGTAGAAATATAAATGTAAACAATTATTTTTTTAAGAATAGTAAAATATAGTAATATATTTACTGGTGGTAGAAATTTGATGAGACAAATTTGTCACAAAATTCGGCCGGGTGGGCCACCGTGCACGATTGCGAAAAACCCTCCATAGTAATCCAATTTCGATTTGATTGCGTTCAGGGGTCAGCAAGTGCATAGCCGGGCAGGGGGATTGTGGTCGCAGCACTAGTGGCCCCCTCGGGTTTGGAAACCACGGTGTCCCCGTCTTGCCCCGGTTTGGGAGAGAGTCGCTAGTCGCCCCACCGTCCCGGCCTGCTTCTGCTGGGGAGGCAGGAGGCCTCACCTGCCACCCCCATAATGAGAACACCTCAGTATTGTATTCAAAGAATAATAAAATGTATTTTTGAAAATAAAAATGCAAAATTACCTGTTCACTTTCCAGCTGAGGACGAAAGGACCAATCTTCTAGTAGGTATAAACCTGATGTCGATATGGTTCTGGCGATATCATAATTTTATAGCTACTGAACTAGCTAATGCTAACCCCTGCTGGGACGACGAAAAGCTTTTTGAGACAGCTAGAGACATAAACATTGCGGTCTCGATACAAATTTATTACTATGAGTTACTGCCGATATTTTTTGGTGAGTATGATTTGGTTATTCATTCTCCAGATCTATTAGATAATCGAAATGATAATTTGATCATCGAGTAGTTAAACTTTAACCTATACTTAATATTATAAAGTAGAAGAGTTTGTTTGTTTGTTTACTTGGTTGAACGAGCGCATCTCAGAAACTACTGATGCGAATTGAAAAATTATTTTTGTGTTGGATGGCCTATTTATCGAGGATGGCTATAGACTATATATCACCACGCTACTATCCAGGGGAGCAGAGCAGTAATCATATATGTCAACAAATCGAGCAAATTCCCATACATTATTGTAAAAGTAATAAATTATGGTAATAACAATTTTTTGTGTTGAGAATCGTTCATTTTACATAATTTTTTTGTTTATTATCTTCAATGTACAGACACAACTAATGTACAATTTTATAATAGTACCTACTAGCGACCCGCCCCGGCTTCGCACGGGTGCAATGGATGTTATTATACATATAAAACTTCCTCTTCAATCACTCTATCTATTAAAAAAAACCGCATCAAAATCCGTTGCGTAGTTTTAAAGATTTAAACATACATAAGGACAGAGAAAGCGACTTTGTTTTGTACTATGTCGTGATAGATTTAAAAGAATTCATCTCATTTTCAGGTTACAAGAACATGGTTAGAGATAAAGTCCTTAACCCTAATGGTGGCTTTAGGGACGAATATAATGAACAGATATTACCCCAAATATCTGTAGAATATCCATTTGTAATGAGGTGGTTTCACAATATACAGGACGGAACTCTAAAGAAAGTATTTTTACTTCTCATATTATTTTGGGCAAGCACCTACTCAAATATATATAAGCATATTGCTGTTATATCATGAGGCGATGGAAACAAAAAAAAATTGCCCTTACACCTTTTTGCAGCAAAAATAATAATAAGAATTATTACCTTCATATATTACAGGATGTACAACAAAGATGGCCACTATCTAAAACAAGTACCTATTGTCAACTTAACAGTTAGAACTGGTTACTTTGCTGTTGATAATAACATTGACTATATAACTCAGGGTAGTTTTAGACAAAGCAGCGCAAGTGCTGACTATTTGGCAGATCCCGAGGTGAGTAAAGTTAACCTTAGAGTTTTTGAAGTAAAAAATGACGAAAAACAATTGAATTTGCGATACTGTTACCGTTACCGACACCTCTGAAATATTTTCTGACAAGGCAAAAAATACACATATAATTGTTCAAATTTTCACTTCTGGCGGCAGTCCCGGAGTGCCAATATTTTTTTGCGTTTAGTGCTACCTCCACGGATCTAATAGTGGATTGGCATTATTGGAATAGAATTGTTCTTGAATTCCACATATGGCATCCCCCATAACAACGCTGTACGTAACTTTAGTTGTATGACTTGGTGGTTTCGTCGGTGTAAATGAAGGTGAGCCCATACACTTATATCACTTTCAGGCAATACATTTAAGTGATTCTTCGAACAAGGTCAATACAATTTTAACATTCAAATCGCTGTTAATGTGGTTCTTTTTGATCTGGAAGCTGGCACCTTCCAGCGAGATCTGATTACCTACTCTGAAGTAAACAGGTCACCTGAGGTCATCGTCTTTTCCCCATGTTTTCGAATGGTAGATAACCTCATTATGTGCAGTTTGCTATCTCTCACGTTGGTGGTATCCTCTTGTAACCCAGAGATTCTGAGCACGCCCTGTCCCACCTTTACTAAGACCGCTAGCGTGATCGAGGAAGCCATACTGCCGGCAACCGGGGATCGGTTTTAATGACCTCTTTCTATTCGAAGAGGTTTTCGCCAACGCTAGCCAGACAGGTTGGTTCAGGGTTTGATTACGAGTTTGCTTTTTTTTTATACCACTTAGGTGGCACACGGCCTACCTGATGGGAAGTGGTTACCGTGGCCTATGGGCGTGTGCAACACCAGAGGCGTCAAACTCGCACTGCCGACCCTGTAAAACCTTCTAATGCCATTCTTGAAGAACCCTATATTGTAGTAGCTTTGGAAAACCACAGCAGGGAGATTATTCCACAGATCATTCCTTCTCTAAGGCTACTTCAAGCTCGGCAGGATGTCAGCCAGAAGCCTTCCCCCAAAAAAAGGATAAGAGACTTAACAGCTACCGTAGCCCAGGGAGTATTAATTGTAATAATTTATGCTTCTCACAGATCACTGAACAAGGTGTGGGTCCCCTTCAAACAGTATTAGACATAGTGACTAATGATTTAGCCAAGAACCGGTACATTGGATTCAAACCTTACGTCCAGTACAGAGAATTTTGTTTGGAAAAATCTATTCACAGCTTCGAAGATTTTCACGGCGTTATTAACGAAGAGGTAAGGATTTTTACCCAATACATATGACTTTACGTTTGGGTATAAGGGGACAAAGTCGAAGCGAAAAATCATTATTTTGAGTATATACCTTTTTTATTTTTTTTTTTGTCGTGCGGAAATCCCTTCGGATACCCCCCCGCCGGTCAGCGGGGGCGGTTATGTCGGGCTTGCACCGACTAAAACCGCACGCCGTCTCGGGTCTTCAGACGCCGGGGTGTAAGGTTACCCATAGAGCATATCCCTCGCACCCCGACTGACCCTGGGCCATCTCACCACTAACAGCATCGCTCATCCTGTCTCCTCTGAAAGCAGAGGAGTACGGAGAGCGATGTGTTCCCGCCACGTTGGGTATTGGCCGACGATCAATGCCAACCCTATGAAGGGGAAGCCATTGACCGCCGCCCAGGGTGTACCGGCCGCTCCGATTCCGTTCCCCCCGGACTGCAGCGGGATCGGAATCGGAGCGACACTCGAGGAGGTTACCCAACACACAACCCTTCTGTATATACCTACGATTGAACAGGAAATTACAAAACGTTAAAATTAAAACAAGAACCAAGCAACACCAAGATTTTCGAGCCCAAGTCAATATTACTTTCCATTACCTGTTGATAAATGGATGCGGCTATGGTGCAAATTTTTCCCTTAGGGAGCCGAGGCCTGAGGACGGCAGTTGGCCGACTCGCCGTCCTTACAGAAGCAGGCCGTGGCGGAGGCGTGTCGTGTGTGTCCTACACACACCTGCCTACTCACTGACTCGACCTCGAAAACTCGAGCCCACCAGGCGAGGCCGCGCTGGCGGTCAAGGTCCGCCGGTAGCCCTTTTTTTTTTTTTGTGCGGAAATCCCTTCGGATACCCCCTCCCCTTTCAGCGGGGGCGGTTATGTCGGGCTTGAACCGACTAAAACCGCACGCCGTCTCGGGTCTACAGACGCCAGGGTGTAAGGTTACTCATAGAGCATATCCCTCGCACTCCGACTGACCCTGGGCCATTCGCAGTGTCCCCTCTGATAACAGCAGAGGTGTACCTGGAGCGGCCCCCCCCCCCCCGCGCGGGCCTTGCAGGCTCGCCATACCCCGACCCCCTCGTGCAATGGGGTCAGTTGGCCCTATATAATAAGGGCCGGTTGGTCAGACTCTTGGCCGTTGACGTTGACGCCAGCTACTCCAGAGGAGCAATCAATGATGCGTCATCGCCCACGTTGCCCAGGGTGCACCAAACTTGGAGGTGATCCAACCAGTCGCACCCCTCCGCCGGTAGCCCTGGGGTTATTCTTTCGAGGGCTTACCCGGAGTGCCCAGCAATGGACACTTGGGCAGGACACGTGCAGTATTAGTCAGTTCATGCACGACATAGCCGCCCCCGCTGGCCAGTGGGGAGGGGGGGTATCCGCAGGGATTTCGGCACGTAAAAAAAAGGCCAAATTAATAGAAAAGACAGACCCCGAGCTTCAAAGTATAAACCTTGGATTCAACGAGGACTAACCCTGTGATTATTTTATTCATTGTATGACTGCCCAGTCTTATCCCATGGTCTTATCAGTTTACCTTGTTAGTTCTAATAGTATAAGCTACAAAGATAAGAAGTCCGCTTTAGCATAAATAAAAACCGGCCAAGTGCGACTCAGACTCGTCCATGAAGGCTTCCGTGGTAGCAAGTAAAATTTTCATATTTGACTTGATTGAATAAAAGGTAAATTGCGGTTTCAAATTTTACCACTTTGGAAGTGTCTCTCGCGCAAACTATTCAGTTTAGCAAAAAGTGATATTAGAAATCTCAATATTATTTTTGAAGACCTATCCATAGACAGGTATGGGTTTGATAAAAAAAAATGAGTTTCAGTTCTAAGTATGGGAGCCCCCAAAATTTCTTGTTTCTTTGTCTATTTTTGTGTGAAAATCTTATTGAACAGAATACATCTACTTATCAAGTTTCAACAGCATGGTTTTTATAGTTTCGGAAAAAAGTGGTGCTGGCATACGGACGGACACACAGACAGACATGACGAATCTATAAGGGTTCCGTTTTTTGTCATTTGGCCATGGAACCCTAAAAACTGAATTATGAAAATTCTCTCTTCAAAATTTAAATGAAGATGGTTGTTACGTCAGTATTATAATAGTATTTTATTTCATCAAAAAGTTATGACCCAAGCAAATAAATGAAAATTGAAGTTGTCTGTATGTAATGTTCAATAGCTTTTTAATTCATACATTTAAATGTATGCACGGTACTTAGAATGAATAATCTTTTTTAACTTATCGCACAGTCCTTTTTTTGAGGGATATGCTCTGTGGGCAACCTTACACCCCGGCGTCTGTAGACCCGAGACGGCGTGCGGATTTAGTCGGTTCAAGCCCGACATAACCTCCCTAGCTGGCCGGCGGGGGGGTATCCGAAGGTATTTCCGCACGATTAAAAAAAAGAAGGTACAGTGACTAATGATTTGTCCAAGAACCGGTACATTGGATTCAAACCTTACTTCCAGTACCGAGAATTTGGTTTTCACTGCATTCGACTGCTACGGCAGCGGGCGGGTGCGGGTTCGATTCCCGTTCAGTGCAAATATTTGTATACATGAATGTCTATTTGCATTGGTCTGGGTGTTTCTATGTATAATATATATGTATTTACAAAGAAGAAAAGTATATAAGTTACCCATAACTCAAGCAAGTTAAACTATTGTAGCGTTCCTGTAATAAAATAATTAAACTTTAAATTTTTCTAACAAAATAATTCATTAAAAAAAAATGTCACAATTCAAAGGTAAAAAATTCTACTTACCATCTGATTCAGCTAGACCGTTCCTTTGTTTATGCGTACACGCACTGGATGCATGATCTGTGGCATGATCGCTCCGCAGTCGTAATCTACCTTCGTATAGTAAACGCGTACCGCCTGATGATCGAAATTACTGACGCGTATGCAAGTTTTGGTGAATTTTATTAATAGACAATTTGACAAATAATTTAGTGTAATGTATAGAAATTAAGAATAAACTATTGCAGAACTGATAATAAAAATAAGTGTGTTAATTCGTAAGTGAGTGTTTAATCTAATATATCCTAAATAAACAATATATATTAGTGTTAGTTATAGGACCTTAAAACCTATAATTGGTGACCTACCGACAGTGCCTAGTTGTGAAGCACCCTCGTGCAATAATATAAAATGACGCAAAATACACAATCGGCGAAGAAGGAGGCAAATGAAAATTTTGCCGAAACACCGAATGAGGTATGCCGAGTGGGAATAAAAGTTCCACCATTCTGGCCGGAGCGCCCCGCGCTGCGGTTTGCGCAACTTGAGGGCCAGTTCATGTTATCAGGCATTACCACAGATACCACCAAATTTTATATCGCATGTGGAAACTTGGACCACAAATACGCAATTGAGGTAGCTGACATAATAGAAGATCCACCTAAAGAAAAAAAGTACGACACTTTAAAAGCAGAACTCATCAGGCGGTTGACTGCACCGCGAGAAGAAAAGATAAAGCAATTTTTAGGCAGTGAAGAAATGGGTTCGCGGAAGCCGTCACAGTTCCTGAGACACCTTCAACACCTAGCTGGGCCCAACATACCAGAAGAATTTATTCGCACGACTTGGTACAACCGACTTCCCGTATCTCTTCAGCCCATAATAGCCTCTCACAGCGATATGGCTTTGGAAAAACTGGCCGAACTTGCCGACAAAGTAATGGCAATAGCAGACCCAACTCCGCATGTAGCAGCTGTCACGCCTACGTCCTCCTCAACTTCAGAGCCTACGTGGGCAGCCATGGAGGCCATGGCGAAACAAATTGCAGAACTGATAAAGCAAGTAGCAGCCCTAAGCGCCCACCAGTCGCGGCCTCATGGACGACAAAGAGGATTTTACAGAGGCAGATCACGATCTCGGTCCAAATCACAGACAAGAAACAACGGCCAGTGCTACTACCACAACAGATTTGGCAGCAAAGCTTTTAAGTGTACCAGACCCTGCAGCTATCCGGGAAACGCCAGCGGCAGCCAGTAGTGGCGGCTAATGACTGCCACAAATGTAACGGCCGCCTCTTTGTCACAGATAGGAAGACCAAGTTAGAGTTCCTGATAGATACGGGCTCTGACTTATGCGTATTCCCAAGAAAAGCGACTCGAGGACACCGTAATAAGACAGAACTTGAACTACACGCGGCAAACAACACCATAATATCCACCTACGGATACATCCAGCTGCACCTAGACTTTGGGCTCAGACGAGACTTCAGCTGGAGATTCATCGTGGCTGACGTGGCAAAGCCAATTATAGGCGTCGACTTTCTAAGTCACTACAACTTACTAGTCGACTGCCGCCATCATCACCTCGTCGATGGACTCACGAGTCTGTCAATTACAGTGCCACACCGCAACACAAAAGCCGAAGCTATCACCGTCAAGGCTGTCACTGGTGACTCACCATACCACCGACTGTTGAAGAAGTTTCCAGTCATCACGAAACCAGCTGGTGCACCTGTAGAGCCGAAGCACAACACGAAGCACCATATACGCACTACACCCGGCCTACCTATAAGCGCAAGTCCACGCCGACTAGCCCCAGATCGCCTTGCAATTGCCAAAAACGAGTTTGAAGAGATGATGCGCAACGGTACTGCACGCAGATCTGAAAGCCCATGGTCATCGCCGCTGCACCTAGCAAAGAAGAAGGATGACGGGTGGCGACCGTGCGGTGATTACCGCGCCTTAAACGCGAGAACGATACCAGACCGTTACCCAATCCGTCACATCAATGACTTCACCTACGAGCTTGCTGGAGCTAAAATCTTCTCCAAGGTGGACCTTATCAAGGCTTATAACCAAATACCGGTTTTTGAGGACGATATACCAAAAACCGCAATAACAACCCCCGTAGGTCTATACGAATTCCCGTATATGACTTTTGGGCTGAGGAATGCGGCCCAAACCTTCCAGCGGTTTATGGACGAAGTACTGCAAGGAATGAGCAACGTTTTCAATTTCCTGGATGACATATCATTGTTTTCGCGCACAGAAGATGAGCACCTGAAGCACCTAGAAGAACTCTTCGAAAGGTTGGCAAAATATGGAATCCTCATCAACACTTCCAAATCCATTTTCGGCGTCTCAGAAGTGTCATTCCTTGGGTACCACGTTACAGCAGAAGGTACAAAACCTCTGGAAGAGAAAGTCGATGTCATCCGCAACCTGCAACCGCCAACTACAGCCAAACAACTCCGAAGATTCCTCGGAATGATAAATTATTACCGGAGATTCATCCCACAAGCCGCCAAACTGCAGAGTCTATTAAACGACGCCCTGATAGGCAACATCAAAGGAGCAGCCCCTATCAAGATGACAAAAGAGATGTTAGACGCTTTTGAGTCATGTAAAAAGAGCCTCGCAGAAGCTACTCTACTGACTCATCCAGACATCCACGCAGAACTCGCTCTGTTCACAGACGCTTCTGACCGGTCCATTGGCGCAGTTCTGCAACAAAAAGCAGCAAACGAGTGGAAACCTTTAGCGTTTTTCTCACGTAAACTTTCGCCGAGTCAAGTCAAATACAGTCCGTATGACCGAGAATTACTTGCCATTTACGAAGCGATCAAGCACTATAGATACATACTGGAGGCAAGAAAATTCACCATATACACGGACCACAAGCCACTGACCTTCGCATTTTCAACAAGGCGAGATAAATGTTCCCCGCGCCAATTCCGTTACCTCGATTTTATCGCTCAGTACACCACGGACTTGCGACACATCCCAGGAAGCGATAACGTTGTAGCGGATGCACTATCCAGGATTGAAGACATAACGGAGGCCGTCAATTACGCAGACCTTGCAAATGATCAGGAACAAGATCTTGAATTGCAAGATCTACTAAAGAAGGAAACGGCCCTGAAACTGAGAAAACACGGCAGAGTATACTGCGACGTGTCAACGGAGAGAATTCGTCCATACATAACGCTGAGATTTCGCAAACAAATCTTCTCCAAGATGCACGAACTGAGCCACCCAGGATCGTCAGCAACCGCAAAACTAGTGGCCGAGAGATTTGTTTGGCCTGGAATACAAAAAGACTGTAAAAAATGGACAAGAGAATGCAAAGATTGCCAAATCTCCAAAGTTACCCGCCACACTTCCTCTCCTTTGTCAACTTTCCCTATTCCTTCCCAAAGATTTTCCCAAGTCCACATCGACCTAATCGGCCCTTTGCCATACTCTAATGGTTACAGGTACTGCCTAACGGCGATCGACCGCTACACACGCTGGCCAGAAGTCTTCCCGCTGGCTGACATCACAGCTGAGACTTGCGCACGAGTTTTCGTCTCTGATTGGGTATCGCGCTTTGGATGCCCCGTCACTATCACGACAGACAGAGGTCAGCAGTTCCAGTCGCAGCTTTTCAAAAGCCTGGCTACACTCATCGGCGCAGATCATCGCCCCACCACATCATACCATCCACAGTGCAATGGAATGGTGGAGCGTCTACATCGGCAGCTGAAAGCAGCTATCGTTTGCCACAACACAGCTGATTGGACGGAGGCACTTCCCCTAGTACTTCTAGGAATGAGAGCAGCGTGGAAAGAAGATTTGAAGGCCTCCTCAGCCGAACTAGTATATGGTGAACCTCTACGGCTACCTGGTGAGTTTTTCAACCCAGCATACACACTCACCTTAGATCCAGCCAATTATGTTGCTCGTCTTCGCAAACAGATGAGTCAGCTTGCACCAACACCAGCATCTACACACGGTAACAGAGGTTTCTACTTACCTAAAGACGGTCCACACCGCTGAATACGTTTTTCTTCGTCGAGGTCCTGAAAAACGTCCACTACAAGCACCATACACAGGCCCATATAAAGTTTTGGAGAGAGATAAGAAAACCTTCAAAATAGAAGTGCAAGGTAAAGAAAGTACAGTTACAATAGACAGACTGAAACCAGCGTACCTGACAAACGATGACGCCTGCGAAGAAAACAAACTTACCCTAGAGATGACTGATGTACGTCCAACTCCAGCTCCAGCTCCAGCTCTAGTCCCCGCAACTCAGCTACCTGAAAGACGAACCAGAAGTGGAAGAAGAGTACATTTTCCGGACTACTATCGACCGTGAACCGGTCTCGGCAGGGGAGTGATGTAGCGTTCCTGTAATAAAATAATTAAACTTTAAATTTTTCTAACTAAATAATTCATTAAAAAAAAATGTCACAATTCAAAGGTAAAAAATTCTACTTACCATCTGATTCAGCTAGACCGTTCCTTTGTTTATGCGTACACGCACTGGATGCATGATCTGTGGCATGATCGCTCCGCAGTCGTAATCTACCTTCGTATAGTAAACGCGTACCGCCTGATGATCGAAATTACTGACGCGTATGCAAGTTTTGGTGAATTTTATTAATAGACAATTTGACAAATAATTTAGTGTAATGTATAGAAATTAAGAATAAACTATTGCAGAACTGATAATAAAAATAAGTGTGTTAATTCGTAAGTGAGTGTTTAATCTAATATATCCTAAATAAACAATATATATTAGTGTTAGTTATAGGACCTTAAAACCTATACTATCCTTACTTTGGATTTAGAAAGCGCTGTGTAGAATGTCGTAAAATTTGTATTTATTTACTTATTTATAGTGATATTTTTATCTTACAGAGAATAGAAATGCTAAGAGAAGTGTATGAGAAGGTTGAAGACATTGATTTACTGGCCGGTATTTGGATGGAAAAACCAATGGCTGATGGTCTCGTTCCACCCACTTTATACTGTCTTGTGATAGATCAATTGAAACGTAATATATATTCTGATAGACACTGGTACGAAAGGCCTAACCGACCCAAAGCTTTTACTTTCCGTAAGTTTTTTTTATAGTTATACTAGCACCCCGCCCTGGCTTCGCTTCGTTTCATATGATATTTGTAACCCAAGCAATCGTAATTTACATATAAGTGCAGTGCTGTGGTTCTGACAATTACCCTAAACATAAAAAAACTCACTGAATTACTTATTAATTACTTTATAATTTTAGCATTGAAGTGCAAGGCCACGGTAACCGCTTCCCATCAGGTGGGCCGTGAACTTGTCTGCCACCTGAGTGGTATAAAAAAAAACTAAAAATAAATTAAAACTTCACCTTGATAAAAATTTGCACACAATCATTAGCAGATGATTCATGATAATTATGATTCGCTTGACTTTGACTTAAAATAACTTCCACAGTAGGTATATACCTAATAAAGTTCAACATATTATTTAATTATGAGTTTAACTACTTAAAGTATGTACATTAGTTGACTTCGCTATATGGACGCATCGATTGTTGTGGTCTCCATTCCCATATTGAACTATTGTTTGTGCAATTGATAGAACATTATTATAATATCGAGTTAATGAATTTGTATTTAAACAATGTATGGCTATGTGTATTCCTTGGTTCGGAAATATCATTAAAAAGTATAAGCTGTTGTGATATTATCGGAAGTTTACGTGAATTAAATATAGTTTTATTTCAATGTGTGACACATTACCTTTATTAGAAAAATACCTCCAGGACAATCCGAGAGGGGGGGCGAAAGAATTGTCCACCGGTGGATAAAACAAACGACAATGGCGAGAATACGGACTTAACATGTGCAACGTGCGGGAAAGTATACAAGAAGAGAGCCTGGTTTCTGAAGCACTTAAAATCACACGATGGTGTTGGAGCAAGACAGCCGTCTGTAAGTTCTTCAACTATTGCCACGGATAGAGTTGACCCTCATATATCCCAAGGTGAGCCAGAGTGTGACACAAACCAGGAGCCCATAAACAGCCGGGCCCGTCTTAGCATTCCCTCTTTAAAGTCGACCACCTGGAAAGCCCACGACCAAAACTTAGCCATCCTGTTAGAGCATCTCGGAACAAAGCAGGATTTAAACAGTCAGGTAGAATCTTTCCAGGTTAGCATTTACTCATACCTACATGAGCATTACCCACCATCATTACCTTACGCGCGAAAAAACCAAGAAAACGCGTTCAAAATTAAAATGAGAAAGAAAAAGCGGGATCTTATCAAACGACTACGGTTTGCTAAAGCGATGGTGACTGAAATTAATTCAAGGAATTTCTGTTCAAATAATAAATGAAAACAATAATTTTAATAGAGCAAAACATGAAGTAGAGTTCGATAAGGACCCGTTTAAGTACTCGAGGAATATTTTTAGCGACAGAAAGCAAGATAGGCTACTGCTAAGTAACGATCAGATCCATAGCTACTATAAAAGTAATTATGAGGTGCCTAAATACGAAAAACAATACAGTAAACCAAACGCGCAAAAACCATTAGGCCCTCATTTCACATTTGACTGTAATCCACCTAGCTTAGACGAAATAGAACACCAAATCAAAAAGAAACCAACAAAAACCGCCCCAGGGCCTGATGGCATACCTTACATTATCTATAAAAAATGCCCATCGGTACGTAAACATCTTCTAAGCATATTCAATAGGATCTGGTCGAGTAAAGAAGTCCCAGCGGCCTTCGGCAAGGCTAATTTTGTGCTCATTCCAAAGAAAGAAATAGTAACTAGTCCAAAAGACGCTAGACCAATAGCATTAACCAATACAATTTCTAAAATTTTCTTCTCATGGCTTCAATTTAAAATGACAAATTTCATGAAAAGGGTTCCTACCCGGAATTTCAGGATGTCTGGAACACAATTCTTTACTGGCGGAAAGTTTAAAAGATGCCAGATCAAATGAAAAGCAAATAACAGTTTGTTGGATAGACCTAGAAAACGCTTTTGGCTCAGTACAACACGAGCTTATGTTGTTTGCATTAAAATGGTATCACTTTCCGTCCATCATTTGGGAAATAATATCCTCTTATTATGGTAAATTAAAGTTTGTGATTAATACCAAAGATGGATACACGCAACCTTTAAATTATAATGTGGGTTTGTTCCAAGGTTGCTGTTTATCACCTATAGTTTTCAATATAGTAATAAATATTTTAATAGACAACATTTCCATACACGACCAGAAGTGGGGCTATCGGTTTAAGCTAAACGGTAAATATACGGAGTCTATCCTCGCATTCGTGGACGTGCCAGGACCTACTGCGTAGAGTAGACGATTTCTGTACATGGACAGATGGAATGAGAGCAAAACCTAGCAAATGCTACTGTCTATGTCTGGGTAGGCGGGGTACCAGGTATACTTCATATGACCCAGGGCTTAGTATAGGCGGGGAAAACGTTTCAACTATATCTGAAACCGTGCCTTTTAAATTCCTCGGAAGAAAGATTGACAACAGAGGTTGCACTCCAGATTTGGACGAATTAATTGATAGTTTCATTATCGATTTAAAAAAGGTAGACCAACAACCAATAAGTAATGTTAAAAAAGCTTGGATCTATGACAATTATTTAACCTCGCGTCTTAACTGGCCGTTTCTTAAATATGATATAAACCAGAGCCTCCTCAAAAAACTAGATGCGAGTGTCACGAAGACACTGAAGTCGTGGCTAGGGCCTAGCTCAGTCGGCCGACACGTCGGCACTATATAGATCCGCGAATAATTTTGGAATGACGCTTAAGAAGCCATCAGAACTCTATAAACACCTAAGAGTAACTAAAATGCACGTCTTATCGGAATCTAAAGACGAAATAGTAAAAGTCCTTCCAAAAGATAAAAATGCATCGGAGCTCGAATCACGCCTCCAGTTCCATAAAAGATTCATGATAGGCTCGCAGACTGGTAGAGTAGGTCTAGGTAATATTCAGAGACAAACAGATAAAGAAATAACAAAATCTTTTCTTCAAGCAGACGAAAACAACACCTATAAGGTGCACGCAATGAACCTAGAAATGCAAAACGAATGGTTGACTCTAGGTGAATTTTGTATTCCCATAGCCTTAAAATGGCGTACCATAATATACGACTGGTCACCGGCCTTACTTAAATTTTACCTAAATGCATTCCAGTTGACCCTCCCCGACCAAAGCAATCTGGTCAGATGGGGAAAAGCCACAGATAAAACATGTAACTCATGTGGTGAAGCAACTGGTACGGCTAGGCACCTACTAGTGGGTTGTAAAACGCTATTAGACCGGGGTCATTACTCGCGCCGTCATGATAAGGTATTAGAAATCATACGTGAGGCTGTAAGTTTGGCGGTAGCTAGAGCGAAAAAAGGATTAACCACAAACCAAAGAAATGACATTGCGTTTGTAAAGGAAGGCTGCTCAAAGAAATCACTTCAAAAGCCTTATTCAATTTTGATAGCTGCCGTTGACTGGACAATACTCGTAGACACGTATGAGAAGCACTATAGGATACCGGAGGATGTCTGTGCCTCATCATTCAGACCCGACATATTCCTTTTTTCACGATCGCATAAGCGTGCAGTGCTTGTAGAACTCACAGTACCGTGGGAAACTAATATACCTAAAGACCACGCTATAAAGACAAACAAATACTTTGATTTGACTAACGAGTTAACCAAAAACGGCTACGTGGTTAAACTCTATGCCGTAAAAGTAGGAGCAAGGGGAATTCCAGCTAAATCCCTGTACAACTTACTTAAAGACCTCGGATTGCCAAGAGCTTCAGTAAGCTCTTTATTAAAACGTATATCAAAAGCGGCATTGTTAGGATCTTACCAAATTTGGATAGGTAGGGGGGGAACACTACTGACGGTGGAGGTGAGCGCTGATGCATCACAAGGTGGCCACCCTAAACCTACATCTGGGTCGCAAGTCCCAGTCGCCGCCATGGTGTTCCTCTCTGTACCACGCTATGGACCCGGCGACCGTACGGTGAATCCATGGAGTGCTGAGAATCGGATCTCTTAACGGATTCTATCGCCATGTACTTGATGTTATTTTATATTTGAGTTGAGCGAGCGAAGCTCTTATACCCGGCATAGCCGTTTGTTGGTGGCTGAACTCTTCTGTAACCACTCGCGCGATCTTGACCAAATTTACCACGGTGATAGTGTTTTGAAGCGAGATGGTTCATGTCCGATGTACCATTGAGGAATAATCACCGAAAAACAGTTTCCCGAGCGCTTGGCCGTAGCTAAGCGCGCGACTGTAGTAAGATGTCTTATGTTCAAGTCAGAGTCCTGCTCGCTCAGCTTATTTTATTTCAGTCGCACCCTGCACTGAATTTCTAGTTTACATTGATCCCGACGTTTCGGTTACTTTTCAGCAGCCATGGTCACGAGGAGAAAATATAAAATAACATCAAATAAATCGCGATAGAATCTGTTAAAGTAGTTTTATTTCAATATAAGCAGTTGTCTTAAATTTAGTACTGCACTGATATTAATCGGCTAATCTTTAAATATTTTTATTATACATACAGCCCAGTTATCTGAAATAAGAAAAATTACGATAGCCAGATTATTATGTGATGTTGGAGACTCCGTGGAAAGAATTCAACCGCAAGCTTTTTTGAGAACAGGACATAAGTAAGATACTTTTATGAGCTTATTATGGAAACACGATATTTTCATTACTGCAGACTGTGACCTTTATAGTTACTAAGTTTTACATAGTTACAAAATTTACGATTTTATATTAAAATCGTACTAACCAAGATCCATTACCTTTTTAACATAAAAGGTTATCATATAAAGAAGATGACCAAATCTGCCAGGTGACAGACTATGAGCCTGTAGGCTGATAACAAACCCTGTTACGGTAATCATAGTTTTGGCAATTGGGGGTGTACTTTTTTCACATTGTCTGTAGTGACTCTTTTTTTGGTGATAGGCTCACGTTTGACCTCTATCTCATCTGTTTGTAAGTGATGATGTGGTGTTAGGTGGAGCACGCTTGCCTAGAAATAACCTGTTCACTCTAGACTAGAATACTCCCGGGTTATAGCTTTCCGGAAGCACAGACTCAGGCAGGTCATTCCACTCTTTAGCAGTACGCATGATGAATGTATTGTCAAAACTTTTTATGCTTATGAGTGGAATATCCACCATGTATCGGTGGCGCGTCGCCGTACGTCTAGTCGTTCGGCGGTGGAAGGGGCTTGGAGGAATTTGGTTATGCAACTTCAGTGCACACTTCCCGAAGTGCATCTGATAAAAAACCGAAAGGCTGGCAAATCTACGCCGATGTTCCAAGCTGTGTAGCTTAGTGTCGACTAGCGCATCGCTGTTGATGAGCCTCTTGGCCCGTTTCTCTATCGAATCAAGCTCTTTAAGTTGGTATTTAGCTGAGCCGTCACAGAGGTGCGAGTAGTACTCCATACACGATCAAACTTGCGCTTTATAGAGGTGTGAAGTACCGTCGCACCTCGACAGAAGACCAAGCTTTTTGACAGCTACTTGAGCCTTTGCCTCAATGTATAAGGCCAAGTTGAGGGTAGAAGTAAGAGTTACGCCAAGAAGCTCAAGGTGTTCGGTTATCGGCACGGGCTCACTTCGGTAAGTAAGGTTTGAATGGAATTGGTTGGCTTAGCAGAGAAGAGAGACGTGTGGGTCCAAGTTGACCAAGTTAGATTCACACCACTCGGCGACCGCTTTCACGGACTCGTTGTACTACAGGACAGGAATATAAGATTGTTTACTTCCCCAGTCAAGCAATTTTATTAAGAGAACCTCTTCGAAAGTTCACGTCGATTTTTTACTCAGTGGGATTCCATGGGATTCAAATCCTATATATTTTTATTGCAAATTTAGCCAGCTTAGCAATTCTGACTTTTATAGATTAATAAACTAAATGGGCTTTACTGTGATACTGACAAATTCCTCTTTCTTTTCAGTAATAAAATGGTTGACTGCAAAAACATAAAAAAATTAGACTTTTCCACTTGGAGAGATGGGTCTTGTATTAAGTAATAACATAAATTTGACAAAATAATAAGTTAATTTTTTTAGAAACTCAAGAGACAAGATTATTATAAGATCTCTTTTATTGGTTTTTAGGGCTTACTCATTTACAGTGCATTACCTATAATAAATACAAGGATATTCATGTATTGTGTTTTTTTTTCTCCTTAAACTTGCTTCAACGTAAATAAATATATTAAATAATAAATAAATATTTTAGGACAAAGTACACGACACCATCTAGACCCAAACTAAGCAGAGCTTGTCATATGGGTTCTAGATTGCGGATAAACATACTTAAATACTTTTTTTTTGTAACCAAATACATATTATACATAGAAACACCTAGACCAATGCAAATATACATATTTGCACTGAGCGGGAATCGAACCCGCGACCTCTGGCTTAGCAGTCGAACGCACTACCGCTACGCCACAAAGGTCTTCAAAGTCTTCATATCCTTATTATTTAAAAAATAGGTGATAGTACCGAAGCTGTATCTATTTTTCAGGCAACTTAACTAGCCAGCCTTATTAAATAAAAGGCTCATCGGGGCAATGTGACTGAAGTTAAGTATGAGTGGAGCAAAGCGCATGCGCCGGAAGATGAGTCAACATAATCCAAACCATGATTGTAAGCAGCTACAGAATACTGTCAAAAAATTTCGGGGATTGATCATTTAGAAACTCTGCTTGAAGTGGTCGTAGAAGATCTTTTTTTCGCTAAGTGTGCACAGCTGTCCACTATGAACACGCGGTGTTTGAGCGTCACTAGTCATTTAGTTTGTTTAATGTGCGCCATTTAGTAAGTTCATCTCGAGTGTGTTTTGCGATTTTCACAATGTAGGTACGAAAATTTCATACATTGCATCCTTCTTAAATTTTTCCTCGCAAATGGAATTTTTTGTTTCAAAGTGCTGAAAATGATGAATACGGCTTATGGTGAACCGATTTAATTTAAAAAAACAACCTATGTGTGGACCAGCAAATTTAAATACGAACGAGATGTTGTAGAAGATTTGCCTCACTCTAGTCAGTCGTCATCGTCTTCAACTGAAGTAGATTCGATTACCGCGATGCAGATGCGATGTCGTGCACTCGGAATTTCTGTCAGAAGGTGAGACAGTAAACCATGGGAAAGTTCCATGTTTCCCATGGCTTTCCATGGGAAAGTTCCATTGATGGGTCCAACAGGATTTTCGAGTTTTCATGGCTCCATTGATGGGTCCAACAGGATTTACAAATTCCGATAGTTCCATTTAGATGGTGGAGTCAATAATCGAAATTTTAACAGGCTTACATCCGGTCTCGTCGTTCCATTGTCAAAACTTACAACTTTTACTTAAAAGGTGTCAAATTAAACTTTATTCTAACGTGCGGTATGGAGAAATAAATTAACATCATGAAAATAAGTGAAGATTACAAAAACAAAACAGTAATCAAATTAGTTTTACACTCACATAAACTGTAATGGCTCCAGGGCATTTGTCCTTCTTTTTACGGCTGCAAATCCAACGGGTTCTGGTATTTTTATAAACCGTGTGTTTATAAAACTGGTACCTATATAAAACCATTGTAAATCAAAACTTTACCATTCTTTGTTTTCAAAACGCGGAGTTCTTGATCTATTTTAGTAAAAACTTAGATATAGAATAGTGTGAATATTGTATTACTTACAAATGAATTACAGTAATCTATTAGATCAAATGTCAATCAATGTCAATTGTTGTTGTTACGCTTTGTATATGGACAGTATCTTAACAGTGGAAACAATAATACTAAGTAAAACCTAATAGCTGCACCTATTTCCAATAATGGAAACATGAGTACCGTCAAAATCCTGTTGGACCCACTCATCCTAAACAGCGAAGATAAAAGGACTCGAAAATCCTGTTGGACCCATCAATGGAACTTTCCAATGGAACCAACAGTCCTAATCCAACTATAAGAACTATGCTATTGAAACTTGGTAAGTAGATGTATTCTGTGAACCGCATTAAGATTTTCACATAAAAATAGAAAAAAAAACATTAAATTTAATACTTAGAACTGAAACTCAAATTTTTTTTTTCATCAAACCTATAAGTGTGTGGTATCTATGGATAGGTCTTCAAAAATGATATTGAGGTTTCTAATATCTTTTTTTTCTCTAAACTGAATATTTTGCAAGAGAGACACTTCCAAAGTGGTAAAATGTGTCCCCCCCCCCGCCTGTAACTTCTAAAATAAGAGAATGATACAACTAAAAAAAAAATATGATGTACATTACCATGTAAACTTCCACCAAAAATTGGTTTAAACGAAATCTAGTAAGTAGTTGTTTTTAATACGACATAAATCGTAAACCGCAATTTACCTTTCTTTACATTATACATTATACAACATTATTATTACAAAACAGATCTTCACAAAAAATATCAGTTCGGTAGAACACACAAATTATCAAAGTCCGGACTATAAATCATCATGCTATGACTAAAAGGTGATGAGCAGTAAAATATAAAGTCTCTAAACTCCGCAGGATTACGAACAGATAACACAATTGATTAGACACTCATAAAACATTTAATAATTTATATCAGTACGCTATTATATTGGAGAACCGGGCAGAGTTTAATTTAAACCTCTAACTATCAAAAATAAATAATGTAAATTATAACAATGAAATAAATTGATACATTGTTGGAATCAATACCTTTTTTTCTTTTTTTTTTTCGTGCGGAAATCCCTTCGGACTTCGAGATGGCCCCCTCGGGTTGGAACAATACCTATTACACGAAAACAATTCTTAATCTAATCCGAACTTTACGCGTACGAAGTCGTGGGCAACAGCTAGTATACAATAAAATTCCATTAATGTTTGAAATTTAAATGAAATGGAGAGTTTTAAAAGAAAACTTCGCAAACTAATTTATTTATTTATTTATTTAGTTTGCAAATGTAGGTAGAGGGTTGGCACATGATTAATGGAAGAGTATCACTACATTTGGCCTTGCGGCATGCAACAATAACAGACAAGCATTATACTATAGATACTAACATAACATAACATAAACTCACGCCTATATCCCCGAAGGGGTAGGCAGAGGTGCTAGCACCCACATTTCGCCAGTTTATGTTTAGGTCCCAATGTAATAGGTGGCGAGCCTATTGCCATTAACCGGGCACTTATAAACCTGCGATAAATACACACATAACTTCGAAAAGCATCGAAAAGTCATTGGTGTGTGCCATGGTAAAACCTGGGATCGAAACCGAGACCTCGTCTCAGCAGTCCATTACCCATACCATTAGGCTACCACGGTTAACTTTAAGACACTGAACAATTAAATTATCTAAATCTTAATATAAATGTTAAGGCTCTCGCGGCCGGCGTTGCATGTAGCATATACTGCTTCCGGGCTGTTTGGCCGTGGTCCATTGGAAACTTGAATTCCAGACGTTTCGTCGATCACTGCGGTGCGGTCAACATCTTCAGTGGTAATTGTCAGTCGCAGAGAGTTTGCCGCCGAGGAAGGTTCTCCGCACTCGACGGCGTCCCGAGCTGTACCACTGAAGGTGTCGACCGCAATGATCGACGAAACGTCTGGAATACAAGTTCAGTGGACCACGGCCAAACAGCCCGGAATCAATTAAATTATCATTACATACAATAGCACATAATCAGAATAATCAATCAAATTTCAACAATAGTAATTAGTATTCATTTAGACAATAATAACATAATTTCCGCATATTATAATAAAACAAACAAACATAAACTTAAAATAATAATGAATAACTGATCGCTATCGTTCACAATAAAATACCCATTACCACCATTATAATTATATTTATTTCAATAATTTATCATTAATATATTCATCTACAGAATAATAACATTTTTCCAGCAAGAGGTGCTTAATTTTGCTCTTAAACTCACTTACATTTATTATTTGCAAAATAGAGTTTTGTAACCGGTTATAAAGTCTAGGAGACATGCAGAATATGCTTTTATTAAGGTGTGCTGTTGTATTTGCTGGACAGGATATTTTCATATGATGTCTTTTGCTGTTAAGATGTCTAAATAGTTGCATGTTATTCCTCACAAATAACACGGTTTCCAGAATATATATGAATGGCAAAGTAAAAAATTTTAATCTAATAAAACTGGGTCTACAACTGTCAATAGTTTTTAATTTACATATAACTCTTATGCATTTCTTTTGGGCTCTAAATATACTATCAATGTTAGTCGAATTTCCCCAAAATATGACACCGTTATTTAATATTGGAAATACATATCCACAGTACGCCGTTATAACAGTTGAAGTACTGGCTATTTTAGATAACATATAAAGTGAATAAGAATGTTGATTTATTATCGAACATAACATTTCTAAATTAGTCTTCCAATCCAGACCATCATCTACATGTAGTCCTAAAAATTTAGTTTAGTTTAGTTCTAGACGCGTTCTATTTGTGTACCGTTAAACTGTATGTCCAAGTTAGATAGATAGATAGAAGACTCTTTATTGTACACCACATATTATTATATAAAATTACTTAAGTCTAAATATATTGTAGGTACAATGGGCGGTCTTTATCGCTAAGAGCGATCTCTACAAGACAACCAAGTTTGTTAGTTTATTAACCCTAAATCTGAATGACATTGATTTTTTTTTATCTTATACTGTAATTACTACCTATAATTGAAAATATAAATGTGATGCATGATAAATGTTAATTTTATTTCTATTTTAGTTAATATTGTGTGTTTTGTCTGCTTAATAATTATATTAATTTGCATCGTGATGTAGTAATGGTGGACAACGGACTTACCCCGCTAGCTTTGGCTAAAGAGAACTGGCGCAAACCTGTGGTATTAAGTATTAATGACCGTATGAATGTATGGAAGTGTATGGAAGAGCAAGGAGTTGCATGGAAGTTTCTATCGGGCTCTCCATAAGCCTTTTTTTTATGTGCGGAAATCCCTTCGGACACCCCCGCCGGCCAGCGGGGGTGGTTATGTCGTTTCTCGCCAAAAGACACCGTGCGTGTCCTCCCCAAGTGTCCGTTGCCGGGCACCCCGGGTAAGCCCTCGAAAGGATAACCCCAGGGTTTCCGGCGGACTTTGGCCGCCACCGCGGCCTCACCTGGTGGGGTCGGGTTTTATCCCGCTTCGGTGATTTGGCAGGCGTGTGTATCGCACACACGACACGCCTCCGCCACAGCCTGCTTCTGTAAGGACGGCGAGTCGGCCAACTGCCGTCCTCAGGCCCCGATCATGGAGGTCGGTAGTCCCGGGCGTAGATGAGTCTGCGGCATCCTCGCCGCAGACTGCGAAACTTGGGGAGCAGGGTTCTCTCCTGCTCCCTCTCCGCCGTCTCTTTCGCGCGCATTACCTGCTCGCAGAAAGAGGCGGCGGCGTGCCACTTGCTCCCGTCGGAGACCACGGCCCTCACCATGGTCTCCAACGAGAGAACGTCCACGCCCAGGACCGCAACGAGATCCCGGCGTTGACTCGCCCACGCAGGACACTCCACCAACGTGTAGAGCGCCGTGTCTTCGTCAGGATCCTAGCAGTGCTGGCACTGCGGCGTTGTCTCCCGGTGGACTGTCCATGGGCCTGATGTAGATTTACCAGCATCTGTCTGTATCTTGGCTACGCTTCGGTGACCTATTTGGGGAAACCGAAGGTTTTGTTTCTGCAATTATGGACGAAGTTGTGATGACGAATAAATATCGGAGGTATATTCTAAAGGACGGTACGGTTGAAATATGTCGGGCGTGCCAACGTCCCGGAGAATCCCTTAGACATATAATTTCTGGTTGTTCTCGTCTTGCCAACGGCGAGTATTTACATAGACATTTGGTTATTACAGCTAGGATTGTTCATCAACAGCTTGCTCTAAAGTATAACCTTGTGGAATCAGAGGTACCGTGTTACAGGTATGTGCCCGACGCAGTTCTCGAAAATGGGCACATCACATTGTACTGGGATCGATCTATCATCACTGACAGGACATTTGTAGCTAATGAACATGATATAGTGTTGATATATCGATCAGAGCGCCGCGCAATAATTATCGATATCACCATTCTACATGACGAGAATCTTGTGAAAGCCAAAAAAGAAAAACAAATAAAATATTTGGATTTGTCTCACGAGGTTGTCGACATGTGAAGTGTGGATTCGGCAATTATTGTTCCGATAGTTGTATGTGTATCGGTTCATTGACTGATTGCCAAGAGCCTCGATCAACATCTCAAGAGGCTCGCGTTAGGCAGTTGGGTCAAGGGCTTGATGCAGAAGGCAGTGCTCCTCGACACGGCACGTATTGTGAGGAGATTCCTCTCTCTGGAGCCCTAAACACCGGTGGCTTGGTCCCCGATGCCGGTGGGCTACTATTTTTTATATTTTTAAATATATTTGTTTTTTTTTTATATAAATATAGAATGTATTTAAAAATATAATTAATAAGTATTTAAATAAGTCATTCACTTAATTAATTCCAAGAAAAATCAAAATACAACAAGACTTCATGACACTGTGAGCTCATTCTGCGTAAATAGTAACACCAACAATTCAACATAGTTCGGGTACTTTGAGATAACTTTCACTTCAAACTACAAGACAACAACCATCTTTAGTCTCCCCGTGACCATGGCTGCTGAAAAGCAACCGAAACGTCGGGATCAATGTAAAATATAAAATAACATCAAATAAACCGCGATAGAATCCGTTAAAAATAGTTTTATTTCAATGTATTTAAAGTTTAATAAAGAGAATATTAATATTAAAATTTAAAAAAATATTTAATTATTTATTCAAATTCAATGTGATCATTAAATGAAATATCTTATGACTTAATTAATACTTATATAATTTGCCCAAATGGTGAAATAAAATTGATTTCATTATTTTGTGAACATCCTCTATAGCTATGATTTACAATAAACATAATTTGAATTTAAATCCGTTAAGGGTAATTGAAGAACTAAAAAGTCGACAACCTGGTGTAAATACAGAACTGTCATGCTGAACGAATGGCCGAAGGCCGAATGGGACCTAAACATAACTGGCGAATCGTGGGTGTGTAATACACCTCTGCCTGTCAATTCGGGGATACAGGCGTGAAGTTATGTTTATGTTTTCTATCTCATGAGTAAAAATACATTTACGAGTACTTAAAAGTTAAGCACGGCGAAATTAAAAAGATAACTCCTCAATTTTCCAATTAATAAAACTCATAAATCCTTTGTGACTTTTAAGGCTCAGACATCAGCAGTATTATAAGGTGTTCTCAGTGATAAATTATATAAAACGACCAAATTAAAATACCTTCGTGGCTTTTAATAACCGCCGATATTAAACCCGCCTGAATTGTGCGTGTTTACAATAGGATTTGAATTAGATGTTTCGCTTTCGAGATCTTAAAGGCAATTCCCTTGTGTTTAAGGTAAGCGTACCATTGTAAATATAACCTGTATTATATATTACTATATTATACACATTACAAGATTTATATGACACCATTCATGTACAGTCAACGACAAAAGTAGGTTAACACTTAAATATTTACACACCTTCTTATACATAGGAATATATGAACCAATAGTGGATATTTAAGTACTTTTATAATTCCTAGATCACAAATTTAATACATCGCATGTTTTATTTGTTATTTTATGAAAGGATTAAGAGATAAGGTGATCAATAGATTAGATTTTTTTAAGCAATTTCTGTCGGTGACTGTACGTAATTATTACTATTTGGGCACTGTGTGTTTTTCACTGAGGTGAAACAGGCACTGATCGTATTTCTCAAATAGGCTCTTGAGTTTTTTCACTATAAGACCAGAGAGCCTCATTGAGTAAAGCGTAAAAATGCCTACATAGCTTCTGGATGTCTCTCATTTTTCTCATACACAGATTAATTATATTATCTGCATAGTAATTTACAGTTAAAATGTCCTAGAATATTTATTTATGCAATAACATAATAATTGAACGTTAATTTATAAATCAAATAGCCAGAAATAGGAAACGTGTTGAATCACAAAATGATTTATCATGTCCAAGGTTTCATTTCTAAAAATATAGTTCTTATCTAAAATAACTGAATTCCATACATATTTAATTCAAATGTAAAAATGCTGATAAGACTTTCCTATTTAAGTCGGTGCCAAACCAAAGAGGTATTATGACTATTAGGTAGAAATTAGAAACCGCGGCCGTATCTTCTTTTTTGAAGTCGGTTATGCCTAAACTTTCTCCAGAATGTAAAAAATACGTTTTTTGAGGAAAACCGCATTGAAATGGGTTCAACCAAACGCGAGAAAATCGTGAACAAACATACATACAAACATACGGGGCAAACAGTGAACCCCTTTCCTCTTATTTTAGAAGTTACAGGGGGGGGGGACACATTTTACCACTTTGGAAGTGTCTCTCGCGCAAACTATTCAGTTTAGAAAGAAATGATATTAGAAACCTCAATATCATTTTTGAAAACCTATCCATAGATACCCACACGCATGGGTATGACGAAAAAAAATTTTTGATTTTCAGTTCTAAGTATTCTGCCCCAAAAATGTATTGATTTTTTTCTACTTTTGTGTGAAAATCTTAAGGCAGTTCACAGAATGCATCTACTTCAAAAGTTTCAACAGCATAGTTCTTATAGTTTCGGATAAAAGTGGCTGTTGCATACGGACGGACAGACAGATAGACATGAAGAATCTATAAGAGTTCCGTTTTTTGCCATTTGGCAACGGAACCCTAAAAAGAACCACATGCTAAGATGTGATCAAGTAAAAATAAACTGACTGCTTACGTTTCACTCAACCGATAACGCTATTTAATTCGACTTGATCGCAATTAACTTCATTGACGCAATCCGCCTTAAAAAGCATCAAAGCCCTTCCCATCTGCCAGCAAAACTCGAGAACAACTTTATACAAGTTTTGCGGAAATATTTTCAGATACCCCCCCGCCGGCCAGCGGGGGCGGTTATATCGGGCTTGCACCGACCAAAACCGCACGCCGTCTCGGGTCTTCAGACGCCGGGGTGTAAGGTTACCCATAGAGCATATCCCTCGCACCCCGGCTGACCCTGAGCCATCTCACCACTAACAGCATCGCTCATCCTGTCTCCTCTGAAAGCAGAGGAGTACGGAGAGCGATGTGTTCCCGCCACGTTGGGTATTGGCCGACGATCAATGCCAACCCTATGAAGGGGTGAAGGGGAAGCCATTGACCGCCGCCCAGGGTGTACCGGCCGCTCCGATTCCGTTCCCCCCGGACTGCAGCGGGATCGGAATCGGAGCGACACTCGAGGAGGTTACCCAACACACACCCCCATTTCGGACCTACCTAATTATGGACAAACATACCTCCTTTTTTTAAGTAGGTTAAGTATACTGAAACCTTCTCTAGAATATAAAATATAGGTTTGTGAAAACCGCATTAAAATCGGTTCAAACAATCTCGAGATACTTAATCACGGACAAATATACCTACCTCATTTTTTCAATACTAAAACCTTCTCTGGAATGTAACAAATACTTTTCTAAAAACCGCATCAAAATCGGTTGAGCCAAACGTGAGAAAATCGTGAACAAACATACATACAAACATACGGGTCAAACAGTGAACCCCCTTTTGAAGTCGGTTAAGAAAGGCATACGGCACGTACTCGTAACTCTTTCGAAGATCCTTTCATTCTTTATTAGAGACTTATTAGATTTTTGTTAAGGACTACGATATCTGTAGTGGTGGCCTTCAATCCTTTAGCTTACCATTAGGCGAGGTGAAGTCAACGAATCAAAAAGACTATTTTTTACCAATCTCTGGATTGGTAAAAAAAATAGTTTTTTTTTGTTTCGTAGCTTATATTAGAGACTTCGTATGTGTTAAGGACCACACCACCATTATAGCCGGGCAGCGGCTTCTTGTACCTTTTTTTTATGGGAAATCCCTTAGGATATCCCCCCGCCGTTTAGCGGGGGCGGTTATGTCGGGCTTGAACCGACTAAAACCGCACGCCGTCTCGGGTCTTAAGACGCCGGGGTGTAAGGTTACCCATAGAGCATATCCCTCGCACCCCGACTGACCCTGGGCCATCTCCGGTTTCGAGATGGCCCCCTTACTTGCTCTTCACTGTGCCATCTGTTAATCAGAGGGACACGTCGAAAGCTTCCGAACAGCCCTCAACAGGGCCGTCCTCGCCTCGGTCGGAGTTGGCCGTAGGCGGCAGCGTCTCCCCCGCCCTAGGAGAGAGGCGCTGCTGTCTCCGTTGCCCAGGGTGCACCGCGTGGAGGTCCCCAACCAAGCACCCCAGGCTTCTTGTACCTAGTGAAGTAACTCCCTATGGTAAATCGGAAAAAATTTTTTTTGTGTTTACTGTGGTGTCCGACCTCGTTCGACCACTAGAGTTCATTGACTTGGCCACCATGTGTCAGAGTTTAAAAATAAATACATGATGGATTTAAATATAGCGTAGGGAAGAAAAAACAATTGCTTGGAGCGGCTTTCGGCTGTGCGGCTGACAGCGGGCGACTTGACGCGCCGCGCGGGTCCGCCGGCCGAAGAGAAGATATAAGTGTATTAAATTTAGGCTCAGTCCTTGAGCGGAGATCGCGATTCCTTACAGTTCGCTTAAATATAAATATATTCGCGTAAAAACCTCCCTAAACTCGATATAAGAAGCTTTGTTGAAATAAATAAATATTCACATTACTATATAAACCTAGTGTATCTCTTTTATCAACGCGAGGTATTGTGGCGTCCAAGCCCCGGACGCTACAACTGGTGAAGGAACGCCGGTTTCCATACAGCTGGTGGTTGCTACAGCTACAACTGGTGGAGGCTCTGCTTTCCACAGGAGCTGGTGGTTGCTACAGCTGGTGAAGCGCTAGTTTCCGCAGAAGTCGGAAACGCCAACATTCTGCAGTTGGCAGTGGATGGATCGATCCCGTACCATTTGAAGAAGGACGTCGTGCGACATTGGAGCGACGCATTTATCAGTATCGTTGTGTTTATTTGCTTTTATGTGCTTTTATGTGCTATTATGTGCCCGTCTAGAAGATGGCTAAGATAAAGAGATGCAATGGCTATGATGGTGGCTTGTTCCAGAGTGTTTCAAGAGATTTCTGTGTTATTTTCACCATTGACAGTTGCCTGCGGGTCAATAGGGCCAATAAGGACTATAAGTCTTAGTAGAATTATAATCCACGTAGTAAATAATGTGTTATGTGAAACATTTTATTAATTATATGTGTTCTCTGTTTATTTCATATTGCTGCGCCACTGGAGATAAATAGATTTGTTTTGTTATGTTCGTGATGTTCTAGCGTAGGAGTTAGGCAATTATTTTTTCGTCTAATGTTGGGAGTAGTGATCTGAACTTTGTAAGAGAGTTAAATCGTTTTGGACATAAGCGCCGACGATGATTGAAAGCTAGTTTTTGATCAGACTCTTCTTTATGAAGGAAAGTTCTCTGTCTCTTTAATGTTGATTTAAAAATAATTTAGTAGTTCGTAGGCGATGTAAAGTTTGACTATTACATATGCATAATGTGTAACATCTATTGTTGTATGTATGTATGTCAGCTTTAAGTTTTAGTTAGGTAGGTCTTAAAAGTACTCTGTTACTAAGTCCCTTCAGGGCAAACCTTAAAAATGCGTTGTCAAGTGACATTAAAATAATTTATGTAGATAGTCGCGCTGTGGCTTGTTGCTTTTTAACACGAGTTTTTGCCAGGCCAAGAATGAAGCAATCTTTTTATTCGAATTTTTGCAGTATTTGTTACAGTTTAATAGTTATAAAGTGTAAAGATTGCGTCGTTTTTCTCATTGTAAGAGACAGGCGAGATAATGTTTTTTTTTGTCTGCTCTCGTGTAGTATGCCTAGGGCTTCAGTGTAGCTGTCACATGTATGGCCATAAGGGCGTAGCTGGTTGTGGTGTTCGACCTCGTTCGACTACTACAGTTCATTGACCTGGCCATCATGTGTCAGAGTTTAAAAATAAATACATGATGGATTTAAATATAGCGTAGGGAAGAAAAAACAATTGCTTGGAGCGGCTTTCGGCTGTGCGGCTGACAGCGGGCGACTTGACGCGCCGCTCGGGTCCGCCGGCCGAAGAGAAGATATAAGTGTATTAAATTTAGGCTCAGTCCTTGAGCGGAGATCGCGATTCCTTACAGTTCGCTTAAATACAAATATATTCGCGTAAAAACCTCCCTAAACTCGATATAGGAAGCTTTGTTGAAATAAATAAATATTCACATTACTATATAAACCTTGTGTTTCTCTTTTATCAACACGAGGTATTGTGGCGTCCAAGCCCCGGACGCTACAGTACTTATGTACGCACGTAAGAAGTTATACTTCTTTGGCATAACAAATCTTTCTAAAAATTGTGTCCTTATGCATTATCTTACGTTTGTAGAAATAATAATGTAAAAAAATATTTTATTTTATCATGTAAACAAATAATACGTACCGTTAACTAACCTCAAATTTTCCAAACATTCCCAAAGTAAAATGTTGACTAGCTGACTTCAGGGTGTCGGTTTTCTAGCTAACTTCATAGTGTCGTTTTTCGTGTCAGTGTGCGCGCGCATCGTAATAATTTGCTCTCATCATATATCCCTGACGCACCAACAGAAGTATAGCTTCTAAAAATACAAGTCAAAACTTTACTATTACAATTATCTTTACTGTAGTGCTGAAATTATCGGACATTCAAAACCATACGATATCTTAAATAGTAATGTAGTAATCATCGTCATCATCATCAACCTACGCTAGTCTACTGCTGGACATAGGTCTCCCCTAATGAGCGCCATAGCGCCCTGTCTTCAGCTTGCCGCTTGTAGTGATCATGATAGTTTAGTAGTAGTTTGTAGTGATAATTTTAGTTATCTTGTAATATAATATGCATTCACTTTTCTTTGTGTGAGAATATTCTTAAGCATCCACGTGCCATTTAACAGATTATGATGAAACGAATACAGCTACCAGTAAACTAAAGGTTAGGAAAGTTCGTTAATGTAGTTCTCGAATTTCACTTTATGGAGACGATGGAAAACAAAAATAAAGTCCGATTCAGTAAGAAACTCAAAATTTAAAAAAGAAACCCTTATAAGATCCTCTCTTGTCCTACTGTCCGTCTCTCTGCCTGTCCATATGTCACCACCAATTTTGTCAAGAACGGATGGAACCGGCAAGTATAGTCCCTATTAGGTGTATAAAATTCAAGGTCCTGAGTCAATACGATAAAAGGGTATGGACACATTTAAATTTTTTGCGAAAACTTGTAAGTACCAAAAAATTTACTTTAATTTTCAACTTTTTTATTTTCTCTGTGCTGAAGACCTTGCTTTTAACCAACATTGACAAGCCGGAAGTACAGGTATGGAAGTATGGGTTTTGGTTAGATCCCGTTGGCTTGGAATCACGAAATTTGCCCAAAAGCAAGGTCTTACAGCACAAATAAAGGAAAAATTCAAAAAAAAAAGAAAATTAAGATAAAATTTGTTACTTACAAGTTTCTATAGATAATTATTGGTACGGAACCCTACAGGCGGGAGTCCGACTCGCACTTGGCCGGTATTTACAAGCGAGGCGAGAGTATTGACATTTATATCACACGATAGCATTGTTAAAATCGTGTAATTTTATAATATATTCTTTTTATTCCTTTACCTGCCTGAGTATTTTTTCGCTTTGAGTATTTATTTGACAATAATATTTCCGTGAGTTCGTACACGTAAAATGTTACTGATATATTTGTTCGGATTGTTTTGGGGAGCCAAGTGCGCAATATTTTATGATTCGTATACCGGAACACCGATTACCAGGGAAGAGGTGAAGATACGTGACAAAGCGAATACAACATTGTGAGATTATGTTTACTATTTACTATTTTCATAGTTAGTCCCAGTCGCATATGAGGCTCTCACTTCGGAGTCCGGAGTCCGCCTTCCCACTTTACTATTCCATTTCAAACGGTCTTAAGCACCCATGATAGTATGTAGAACATACTGCTTCCGGGCTGTTTGGCTGTGGTCCATAGAAAACTTGTGTTCCAAACGTGTCGTCGGTCACTGCGGTCGACATCTTCAGTGGTCAGGTCCGGGCGCCGATGAATGCGGAGAACTCTCTTTAGTTGCAGAGAAGTCGCCGCCGTGTTACCCATTTCATATTAAGTACTTATTTTATCTATGTTTTGGACCTATTAGCGGCATAGCGAAATGGTGGCCGTGTCTGTGGATTTTTTAGTAGCGGTGGACACTATGTCTCTTTGTTTCTCACTGTTTCTTTTTTTTTAAAGAATATCAGTAACTGAAATTATTAGTACTCCCCCTAATCCTTCCAGCTAAGCTAAACGCTACGCCGGTAGTGTAATGGACAGGATTTTAACCCGGGACCTCGCGATCGTAAAACCGACTCCTTAACCACTAAGCTACCGATGCTATAACAGAACCTAGACTCAGACTAAGAGGAAGATATATGCTTAGCCGTGAAAAAAGTTAAATAGTATATATAATTTTACCCACTTTTTACTATGAGACATGCCTACGAAATAATGGCAAATCACTTGTAATAACAAAAAAGCGGCCAAGTGCGAGTCGGACTCGCCCATGAGGAGTTCCGTAACAGCAAGTAACATAATAATCTTTTTTTTAATTTTTATATTTGAGTTGGAAGTGCCTCTCGCGCAAACTATTCAATTTAGAAAAAAATTATATTAGAAACCTCAATATCATTTTTGAAGGCCTTAATTTTTATATTTGAGTTGATTGAATGAAAGGTAAATTGCGGTGTACGATTTATGACGTTAAAAAAACTATTTACTAGATCTCGTTCAAACCAATTTTCGGTGAATGTTTACATAGTAATGTACATCATATTTTTTATTTTATTTTATAATTCTCTTATTTTAGAGTCTACAGGTGGGGGGGGGGGGGCACACACATTTTACCACTTTGCAAGTGTCTCTCGCGCAAACTATTCAGTTTAGAAAAAATGATATTAGAAACCACAATATCATTTGAAGACCTATCCATAGAACCCTGCACTTATGGGTTTGACGAAAAAAAAATTTTTGAGTTTCAGTTCTAAGTATGGGGAACCCCCAAAGTATATTGTTTTTTTTTCTATTTTTGATGTGAAAATCTTAATGCGGTTCACAGAATACATCTACTTACCAAGTTTCAACAGCATAGTTCTTATAGTTTCGGAAAAAAAGTGGCTGTGACATATGGACGGACAGACATACAGACATGACGAATCCATTTTTTTAAGGGTTCCGTTTTTTGTCATTTGGCAATGGAACCCTAAAAAGGGATTTATATAAGACTTTTTCTTCTTCAGTTGGTGCGTGAACGAGATCGAACAATGTGATCCCCGTGAAGGACGGCGTATTGATGGCTCTTGCAATAACCTCAGACATCCTACAAGAGGAGCTAAACATACACCTCCTTTAAGGGTCCTACCACCGGCGTTTGATAAAAGTAAGCCTGTTTAATCGATGAAGCAAGTATATTTTAACTTATTATGTGAGACTATGTTCGTGTAATATTTCTTGAGAGAGATAAGCTAACTTCCCCATTCTACCCTCATTCACCCATATATTATATTATGTCGTATAGATACTTTTACAAATTTAAATCTAATCATTTTCTCAAGAATCCCATCATCAGATCTATTACTAACTATTGTCCGTGAATACGTCCGCGTTAAGTTCGGAATACGGAAACAATAAGCAAGGATTTTATGACACAGACGTTCCTTTTTTGAATAAGTATAATTTTAATAAAAAGCATAAAACGACTTCAAGAAATCAAATACCACACACAAAAACCAGGCAGATTCAATTCAAAAGTCGTCGGACTTCAAAAGTTAAGTCGGTACCAAACTCGGAAAAACGTAAAAATTAGATGTCATTAAAGACGTCTGATAATGACAATCAGTGTTGCAGGAAATGTGGAGACCTCCCGATCTACGCTTATAACATCATCGCTTGTGCGGGGAGACATGCTTTCTAATAGTTACCTAGTTGGCTACCGACTGACGCAGGTGATCTCTGGGAAGGGGAGCTTCGGGGACCACCTGCATTGGATCAGGAAGGAGCCAACGCCTGAGTGCCATCACTGCGACGCCAGCGAGAATTCGGGGCTGCACACGCTGGCGGACTGCCCGGCGTGGGAGGCGCCGAGGCGCGAACTCGTGGCAGCCATCGGGGTGGGAGTCCTCTCGCTCGGCAGCATGATTGCGGCAATGGTGCGGAGCGCGAGCGCGTGGGCCGCCACCACCTCCTTCTGCGAGCAGGTAATGGTCGAGAAGGAGATGGCAGAGCGCGCCTGGGAGAGGTTTATAACTCTCCCGGCCCGCCGAGCCCGCAACATGCTCGCAGGCGACTCAGGTGCCGGAGGTCGCTTAACGCCCTCCGTCCTCCATGAGCGCAGGCCTGGGGGTGGCAGGTGTGGCCGCCAGTCACCCCAGCAGGAGCAGGCCGGGACGGTGGGGCGACTAGCGCCCCTCCCCAAAACCGAGGCAAGACGGGGACACCGTGGTTCCCAAACCCGAGGGGGCTATCTCAAAACCGGAGATGGCCCAGGGTCAGTCGGGGTGCGAGGGATATGCTCTATGGGCAACCTTACACCCCGGTCGGCGTCTGTAGACCCGAGACGGCGTGCGGTTTTAGTCGGTTCAAGCCCGATATAACCGCCCTCGCTGGCCGGCGGGGAGGTATCCGAAGGGATTTCCACAAGAAAAGAAAAAAAGGTACCCAGTAGGTAAAGTATCTGTATAAAATGTGTAATTCAGTTATTTTTGTCTCGTCAGTGCATGTCTTTAGTGGCTTTTTTGGTTTTTGAAATTGGTTTTCTTTTGTTAAAATGTTATTTAATTCTTTCTTTAAAGTGAACGTAACTTAATTCATATGGGACCACCCGCACCCGAGAGCTAAACAAAATCCTAAATTAATTTATGCAATCGGTTCATTAACGATGGACGTATTAAACCGAACATGTATACTAAACTGCGAATCCATTTAGAGAATATAGGCGTGATGTTATGTAGGTAATAGCCATAAATAAAGGCTTAGAAATGCAATAGCAGCAATCACGGTAGATTTGCCGGCATTTATTGAAGAATTCCGTTGTCTGTCTCCGAAACCTATCTTCACGAAATTTAAATGGGACCAACTAGTATGTTGTGCGGAATTCTATTTGGAAGTTGGTTAATAAAGTCATTAATTGCTACATAAAATGTCTTTTCCTTAAATTAATTTGCAAATATCTTTAAATATCTTTTTTCAGATTATGAACCTAGGAAGTCGTTATCTGGTAACGATCTTCCACTCCCTCGTTACGTAAGGACGCGCCTCGTGCCAGCGGGCAAGGTCCCTAGCCAAGTATTCACATTGTTGGCTGCGCACTACCTTGCATTCATAGTCATGGACTTTCTCTCGATATATGATACATGTATGTAATTATTTTTTTCTGTACCATTTTCTACATTTAGTTTGCACGGTTTGGTAAATATTTCCAGGTTGGTGCAATTTTTATGTTGAATCTGTTCTACAACATTCTACACAGCGCTTTCTAGACCCAAAGTAAGCATAGTTTAACTAGCTTGTGTTATGGGTTCCAGAATGCGGATAAACATACTTAAATACTTTTTTTTGTAAATAAATACATATTATACATAGAAACACACACACACATGCAAACATACATATTTGCACTGAGCAGGAATCGAACCCGTGACCTCAGGCTTAGCAGTCGAACGCACTACCGCTACGCCACAGGGGTTGTCAATCTGCTGAGTGTGTCTAATATAATAATAAATAAATAATAATAAAATAAAATAAAATAAATACTGTGCAGAGCCATCCCAGAGATGCGGACATTAACAAAAGACACCGCTGCTCTAGCGCGATAAACTGCCTCACAGTTTTAGATTGACTTAGATTTTGTTTTAGGACACGTTCATTAGAGTTCACCTCGCCTGATGGTAAGCTCTTCATAAAGTAATATAGTAGTATAAATAAGTTCATAAAGTCTCAAGAAAGAGGGTCACCATTACATACACGTACCATGTTAACAATGGTGGCACTCAGCTTAATGGCCTCATCAGAAGAGGATTGTCGTCGTAGCACCGCGTGTCACCCACCGGTCCCACTAGTGCTTCGACCACAATCCCCCTGCCCGGCTATGCGGCTATGCACTATCTTTAGATTATTAGCACTTAATTAGTTAATGAGTGTAACACAAATATTTACCTTGCACTTACTGGATTTTGTTTTTGTGAACACAGACACGCAAAAATATATTTTTTTAAATTTGCCGAAAAATAATGTTATGAATTCAATTGAATTGTTTAGCAATTACTAATTTTTCCTATAGGTTTAGATCCGAAAAAGAGAACATCTAGGATGGGACTTCAACCCGGGCGTTGCTTACTGATTACTAAAAAATTTAATTGAATTATTGTGGCGGAGTAATCAAAAAACAATGTTCAAAAATGATTGTAAAGTCATTCATTGTTTCCGTAGTTCGCAAGAATTACGGTAGATGACTCCAGCGTCGCCTTGAGACGTATATAATGTATCATAGAATTTCGAATATCTGGGATGTATCTAGGTGGCTAAGATGGTCAGAGCATTTACCCTGTAAGGGACTGGTCGCTTGTACAAGTCCCGTCCTAGATGTTCTCTTTTTCCGATCTAAATCTATAGTTTGTTATGAATGTTTGAATTTTACCATTATAGATATCGGAAACTATCGCCGAATTTTATTTATAATATTGTTTGACCATATCACTTTTCGGGTGTAACATTGTCCGCATTCTTACGAAACTACTTGGTATTTCAGCAGGCTATATGGTACGGAAGCCATATTGCTGCCAGGAGAAGGGCAAGAAGGATTACATGTGTGTGCCCAACAAGATACCTCAGGATGACCCTGTTCATAGGTTTTCTGGTCACCGTTGCTTGAACATGACTAGGCCTGAGTCTTTTCAAACTATTGGATGTGTAAAGAAGGACACATCCTTTGATAGAGTAAGATTTTGAAATATATGTTAAAAAAAATGGTACTAGTTCAACAAATATCATTGTATTTTAACCAATGTATACAAAACTTGACAAATTATTTACTTAAACCTTCCTTGAGAACCACTCTATCCTTTGGAGAAAACATCATGAAAATCGGTGCAGTAGTTTTTGAGTTTATCGCGAACAGACAGACTGATAGACACGGCGGAGGACCTGACCTGAAGTTATTCTCCTACTCTCTTTCTATGGCTGTAAACAATATTGTAATTTTTCTCTAAAGAATAAAAATAAAAATAATTTACTTGTTCATTCAACTATCGCTAGCCACGGGTAATAAAGCGGTAAACGCTGGTTGCACCTTTTTTTATTTGAATCTTGGCTTCTGTTATCAATCTATCACTCCTATTTTTTTCAGTCCTTTTTATTAATATTTCATTAAAAATATATGACAATAACAGCTTACATTACTCTAAGCAACATAACACAAAATACCGGTTTTTTTAATAATCTAATCACAAATAAAATACTGTAAACACTTAATACGCCGCTGTAATCACAAGGAACTTAATTCTACGCAACTATTCAAATTTCGCTGAAGAAGGTGGTAATCGGCTGATACGCTCAAGATATTTCAAGTGGCAGTTATGTCGTATTTTATACTTACATTCCTGAATTTCAGTGGTTAGTGTATTTATAAAGTCGTTAATGGTGTTGCAATTGGAACGGTATCCTCCAGAAATTGTATTATACAATTTTGTTTATTATTACATCAAATATTGATACCATTACAATCACTACTTCCTTTATTAACTTTTAAAAAGTTGTGGCAGAAAGGTCCTTGAGTGGAGATCACGTGACGGCGCAGCGTAGGAAGGCCTTCCTCAAGGTGGACAGACGACCTAGCAAAGAGCGCAGGCACTCGGTGGATGCAGGCCGCTACAGACCGGTCGAAATGGATGTCAATGGGGGAGGCCTATGTTCAGCAGTGGACTTCCTACGGCTGATATGATGATGATGATATAAATTATATTTTTAAAAACATTCTATATTAAAAAAAAAAACAAATATATTTAAAAAATTGAAAAAAATAAATTCAATTAAATTTTTAAGCATTATGTATGCTTACTTTTTTCTAAAGATTTAGATCGGAAAAAGAGACCATTCCAGACCCATTGTACGTTGAACTGTAAATAAATTAGTTCTTCTTGCTTATTTTATTTCACCTGTAAAATTATTTCTTTGACACAACCGCTTTAGTGCCCGGGCCAGCAAATTATTGTCTCAAATATTGAGTGCAGTTTACATTATTAAACTAATTTAATATTCAATTATCTTCAGATCATTACAGCAACTCCTCTGCAAGACTTGTCTATGATATATGGCAGCCAACAGCAGATCTTGCTGCAAAGAGTTCGACTATTGAAAAAAGGTTTGTTGAAGTTTGAGATTGAGCAGGGAAGGATATGGCCTCCAAGTTACAAGACACAAGCCAATATATGCTTTTTAAATCAGCGGCCTAAAGAAACTAGATGCCATCATACGCGTAAGTTACCACACTTATTGTTTTATTCGCTTTATTGAAAACTTAACAAGATAAAGTTTCAAAAACTGTAACCAGACTACGGAATGGTAGAAATATAAATGTAAACAATTTTTTTTCAAGAATAGTAATATAGTAATATATTTACTGGTGGTAGAAATTTGATGAGACAAATTTGTCACAAAATTCGGCCGGGTGGGTACCACCATGCAAGATTGCGAAAAACCCTCCATAGTAATCCAATTTCGGTTTGCTTGCGATCAGGGGTCAGCAAGTGCATAGCCGGGCAGGGGGATTGTGGTCGCAGCACTAGTGGGATCGGTGGGTGTCACGCGGTGCTGCGGCGACAATCCTCTTTTGATGAGGCCGTCAAGCTGAGTGCCACCATTGTTAACATAGTACGTGTATGTAATGGTGACCCTCTTTCCTGAGACTTTACCTTCAGCTTACCATCATGCGAGGTGAAGTCAAATTGACTTTTTTTTTTTTTGTATTTAGGACGCGTGACCCAAATATTAAAAAAATATTACTACACTATATTTATATTTTTGAACTCAGAATTTTCTCACCTTTCATTTGATAACACACTCGACACGAGAGCCAAAAAAAAAACTACACATTTTACCATTTTGGAAGTCTCTCGCGCAAACTATTGAGTTTAGAAAATAATATAATGATATTTCATATTCAATATCATTTTTGAAGACCTATCCATAGATACCCCACCACACGTATGAGTTTGACGAAAAATATTTTTTGAGTTTCAGCACAGAATAAATAATAGTACAAGTACAGAAGACCCTCTGTTTTGATGTTCACGAATGCCGCCTTTTTACGTGCCTATAAATTATTATTAGCAACGGACCGCTCGCCAGCCGCGCCGTCATTGAGTTCTAGTGCCCGGCGCGAAGGTCGACATTACTCCGCACCTTGCCGAAGATAGGGTTGTCATTTTTTTAAACGTCGTCGGTGGCAAACGAGCCTACGGCTCGCCTGATCGTAAGCGGATCCGGTAGCTTTGCACTATTATCTATTCTGTGGCGCAAGCATCGACTATGTCAGAATAAGGTACCCGTCTAGGACAACTATGCTTATTGCTTGGCAACTCTCGTTGCAGGAAATAACGACACCCGTCACTTTTTCACAGTAGTGCAGCGGAGAAGCATTAAATTTGTAGCACGGCTCTTGGACTAACTTAGCGGCTTGTTTGTGCTGTCGGCGCCGCGGAGGTGTTTTACTTGATTCTTGTGTTCGATTTACTATGAAAATATAGGTATAAATGAGCATTTAATGCTTCCTACCTCACCTTTCGGTATCCTTTTCACGCGTCGGAACATAGAAAAACGTGCAATCCGAATTTTGGTCATTGTTTCTGCTTCCCGCAGCAATGCAATATTTCGTTGCCCTTATTTAATACATCGTATACAATACGCGCTTGCAACGTTGGTATACGGGAGACAGGCGTGCGAGTGTCGCGGCCCACGGCGTGGCAACCACTGAATAAGCAACCCCGGGGCTGCCGCCGGCATGTACTTATAATTTCTCGCAGATCGGCGGAGTGACACCCCCCTGGTTTCAGTTCTAAGTATAGGTGGTACCCCCAAAATTTATTGTTTTTTTTTCTATTTTTGTGTGAAAATCTTAATGTGGTTCACAAAATAAATCTACTTACCAAGTTTCAACAGCATAGTTCTTATAGTTTCGGAAAAAAGTGACTATGACATACGGACGGACAGACAGACAGACATGACGAATCTATAAGCGTTCCGTTTTTTGCCATTTGGCTACGGGACCCTAAAAACGAAGTTTTCCATAAAATAAAATATAAAAACGTGATTTCATCATATAGTGCCATCTGGTAAATTTTGGAGGTACTTGCGTTATTAGTAAAACTTTAAAACTCTATAAGATGGCGTTACAAATAATAAATTCACCGAGCGAAGCTAGTTCGCTGAGGTATTTAAGATTAACACGAGCTTTGCATGTCTTTTGCTTTCGGTCCGATTCCGACACGCCCACCCCATCGACGGCACCGATGAGGTGAAGCCCATGGGGGTTTCCACACTCAGAAAAAAAAACCCGGTGATAACACTACCAGTGACGAGCACACGTGACGCTGATGGTTGCGATTTAGTATCGCGGATTGGTATCGCGGATAGTATCCTCGCAGTATTCTCCAAGCGGATGTGTGGGAAATACCTAAATCGCGACCAGCGTCACGTGACGCGACGAGCACACGCTGGTGGTGCTTTTTTTTCATTTTTTATTTTTTTTTATTTTTTATATTATTATTTTTTATTTTACCCGATATTTTTTTTGTTTCGAATACATATTTTGTCGATACCAAGTTATCTCACCAAATTCAGAGACTTAATTTTGTGACACCTTATATAATGAGAAGACCTCAATGTTGTATTCAAAGAATAACAAAATGTATTTTTGAAAATAAAAATGCAAAATTACCTGTTCACTTTCCAGCTGAGGACGTAACTAATCTTCTAGTAGGTCTAAACCTGATGTCGATATGGTTCTGGCGATATCATAATTTTATAGCTACTGAACTAGCTAATGCTAACCCCTGCTGGGACGACGAAAAGCTTTTTGAGACAGCTAGAGACATAAACATTGCGGTCTCGACACAAATTTATTACTATGAGTTACTGCCGATATTTTTTGGTGAGTATGATTTGGTTATTCATTCTCCAGATCTATTAGATAATCGAATTGATAATTTGATCATCGAGTAGTTAAACTTTAACCTATACTTAATATTTTAAAGTAGAAGAGTTTGTTTGTTTGTTTACTTGGTTGAACGAGCGCATCTCAGAAACTACTGATGCGAATAGAAAAATTATTTTTGTGTTGGATGGCTTATTTATCGAGGATGGCTATAGGGCTATAGACTATATATCACTACGCTACTATCCAGGGGAGCGGAGCAGAACAAATCGAGCAAATTTCCATACATTATTGTAAAACTAATAAATTATGGTAATAACCATTTTTTGTGTTCAGAATCGTTCATTTTACATATTTTTTTGTTTATTATATTCAATGTACAGACACAACTAATTTACAATTTTATAATAGTAATAGCGACGCGACCCGCCCCGGCTTCGCACGGGTGCAATGCATATAAAACTTCCTCTTCAATCACTCTATCTATTAAAAACAACCGCATCAAAATCCGTTGCGTAGTTTTAAAGACATAAGCATACATAGGGACAGAGAAAGCGACTTTGTTTTATACTATGTAGTGATAGATTTAAAAGAATTCATCTCATTTACAGGTTACAAGAACATGGTTAGAGATAAAGTCCTTAACCCTAATGGTGGCTTCAGGGACGAATATAATGAACAGATATTACCCCAAATATCTGTAGAATATCCATTTGTAATGAGGTGGTTTCACAATATACAGGACGGAACTCTAAAGAAAGTATTTTTACTTCTCATATTATTTTGGGCAAGCACCTACTCAAATATATATAAGCATATTGCTGTTATATCATGAGGCGATGGAAACAAAAAAAAATTGTCCTTACACCTTTTTGCAGCAAAAATAATAATAAGAATTATTACCTTCATATATTACAGGATGTACAACAAAGATGGCCACTATCTAAAACAAGTACCTATTGTCAACTTAACAGTTAGAACTGGTTACTTTGCTGTTGATAATAACATTGACTATATAACTCAGGGTAGTTTTAGACAAAGCAGCGCAAGTGCTGACTATTTGGCAGATCCCGAGGTGAGTAAAGTTAACCTTAGAGTTTTTGAAGTAAAAAATGACGAAAAACAATTGAATTTGCGATACTGTTACCGTTACCGACACCTCTGAAATATTTTCTGACAAGGCAAAAAATACACATATAATTGTTCAAATTTTCACTTCTGTCGGCAGTCCCGGAGTGCCAATATTTTTTTGCGTTTAGTGCTACCTCCACGGATCTAATAGTGGATTGGCATTATTGGAATAGAATTGTTCTTGAATTCCACATATGGCATCCCCCATAACAACGCTGTACGTAACTTTAGTTGTATGACTTGGTGGTTTCGTCGGTGTAAATGAAGGTGAGCCCATACACTTATATCACTTTCAGGCAATACATTTAAGTGATTCTTCGAACAAGGTCAATACAATTTTAACATTCAAATCGCTGTTAATGTGGTTCTTTTTGATCTGGAAGCTGGCACCTTCCAGCGAGATCTGATTACCTACTCTGAAGTAAACAGGTCACCTGAGGTCATCGTCTTTTCCCCATGTTTTCGAATGGTAGATAACCTCATTATGTGCAAGTTGCTATCTCTCACGTTGGTGGTATCCTCTTGTAACCCAGAGATTCTGAGCACGCCCTGTCACACCTTTACTAAGACCGCTAGCGTGATCGAGGAAGCCATACTGCCGGCAACCGGGGATCGGTTTTAATGACCTCTTTCTATTCGAAGAGGTTTTCGCCAACGCTAGCCAGACAGGTTGGTTCAGGGTTTGATTACGAGTTTGCTTTTTTTTTATACCACTTAGGTGGCACACGGCCTACCTGATGGGAAGTGGTTACCGTGGCCTATGGGCGTGTGCAACACCAGAGGCGTCAAACTCGCACTGCCGACCCTGTAAAACCTTCTAATGCCATTCTTGAAGAACCCTATATTGTAGTAGCTTTGGAAAACCACAGCAGGGAGATTATTCCACAGATCATTCCTTCTCTAAGGCTACTTCAAGCTCGGCAGGATGTCAGCCAGAAGCCTTCCCCCAAAAAAAGGATAAGAGACTTAACAGCTACCGTAGCCCAGGGAGTATTAATTGTAATAATTTATGCTTCTCACAGATCACTGAACAAGGTGTGGGTCCCCTTCAAACAGTATTAGACATAGTGACTAATGATTTAGCCAAGAACCGGTACATTGGATTCAAACCTTACGTCCAGTACAGAGAATTTTGTTTGGAAAAATCTATTCACAGCTTCGAAGATTTTCACGGCGTTATTAACGAAGAGGTAAGGATTTTTACCCAATACATATGACTTTACGTTTGGGTATAAGGGGACAAAGTCGAAGCGAAAAATCATTATTCTGTATATACCTTTTTTTTTTTTTTTTTTTTGTCGTGCGGAAATCCCTTCGGATACCCCCCCGCCGGTCAGCGGGGGCGGTTATGTCGGGCTTGCACCGACTAAAACCGCACGCCGTCTCGGGTCTTCAGACGCCGGGGTGTAAGGTTACCCATAGAGCATATCCCTCGCACCCCGACTGACCCTGGGCCATCTCACCACTAACAGCATCGCTCATCCTGTCTCCTCTGAAAGCAGAGGAGTACGGAGAGCGATGTGTTCCCGCCACGTTGGGTATTGGCCGACGATCAATGCCAACCCTATGAAGGGGAAGCCATTGACCGCCGCCCAGGGTGTACCGGCCGCTCCGATTCCGTTCCCCCCGGACTGCAGCGGGATCGGAATCGGAGCGACACTCGAGGAGGTTACCCAACACACACCCCTTCTGTATATACCTACGATTGAACAGGAAATTACAAAACGTTAAAATTAAAACAAGAACCAAGCAACACCAAGATTTTCGAGCCCAAGTCAATATTACTTTCCATTACCTGTTGATAAATGGATGCGGCTATGGTGCAAATTTTTCCCTTAGGGAGCCGAGGCCTGAGGACGGCAGTTGGCCGACTCGCCGTCCTTACAGAAGCAGGCCGTGGCGGAGGCGTGTCGTGTGTGTCCTACACACACCTGCCTACTCACTGACTCGACCTCGAAAACTCGACCCCACCAGGCGAAGCCGCGCTGGCGGTCAAGGTCCGCCGGTAGCCCTTTTTTTTTTTTGTGCGGAAATCCCTTCGGATACCCCCTCCCCTTTCAGCGGGGGCGGTTATGTCGGGCTTGAACCGACTAAAACCGCACGCCGTCTCGGGTCTACAGACGCCAGGGTGTAAGGTTACCCATAGAGCATATCCCTCGCACTCCGACTGACCCTGGGCCATTCGCAGTGTCCCCTCTGATAACAGCAGAGGTGTACCTGGAGCGGCCCCCCCCCCCGCGCGGGCCTTGCAGGCTCGCCATACCCCGACCCCCTCGTGCAATGGGGTCAGTTGGCCCTATATAATAAGGGCCGGTTGGTCAGACTCTTGGCCGTTGACGTTGACGCCAGCTACTCCAGAGGAGCAATCAATGATGCGTCATCGCTCACGTTGCCCAGGGTGCACCAAACTTGGAGGTGATCCAACCAGTCGCACCCCTCCGCCGGTAGCCCTGGGGTTATTCTTTCGAGGGCTTACCCGGAGTGCCCAGCAATGGACACTTGGGCAGGACACGTGCGGTATTAGTCAGTTCATGCACGACATAGCCGCCCCCGCTGGCCAGTGGGGGGGGGGGGGTATCCGCAGGGATTTCGGCACGTAAAAAAAAGGCCAAATTAATAGAAAAGACAGACCCCGAGCTTCAAAGTATAAACCTTGGATTCAACGAGGACTAACCCTGTGATTATTTTATTCATTGTATGACTGCCCAGTCTTATCCCATGGTCTTATCAGTTTACCTTGTTAGTTCTAATAGTATAAGCTACAAAGATAAGAAGCCCGCTTTAGCATAAATAAAAACCGGCCAAGTGCGACTCAGACTCGTCCATGAAGGCTTCCGTGGTAGCAAGTAAAATTTTCATATTTGACTTGATTGAATAAAAGGTAAATTGCGGTTTCAAATTTTACCACTTTGGAAGTGTCTCTCGCGCAAACTATTCAGTTTAGCAAAAAGTGATATTAGAAATCTCAATATTATTTTTGAAGACCTATCCATAGACAGGTATGGGTTTGATAAAAAAAAATGAGTTTCAGTTCTAAGTATGGGAGCCCCCAAAATTTCTTGTTTCTTTGTCTATTTTTGTGTGAAAATCTTATTGAACAGAATACATCTACTTATCAAGTTTCAACAGCATGGTTTTTATAGTTTCGGAAAAAAGTGGTGCTGGCATACGGACGGACACACAGACAGACATGACGAATCTATAAGGGTTCCGTTTTTTGTCATTTGGCCATGGAACCCTAAAAACTGAATTATGAAAATTCTCTCTTCAAAATTTAAATGAAGATGGTTGTTACGTCAGTATTGTAATAGTATTTTATTTCATCAAAAAGTTATGACCCAAGCAAATAAATGAAAATTGAAGTTGTCTGTATGTAATGTTCAATAGCTTTTTAATTCATACATTTAAATGTATGCACGGTACTTAGAATGAATAATCTTTTTTAACTTATCGCACAGTCCTTTTTTTGAGGGATATGCTCTGTGGGCAACCTTACACCCCGGCGTCTGTAGACCCGAGACGGCGTGCGGTTTTAGTCGGTTCAAGCCCGACATAACCTCCCTAGCTGGCCGGCGGGGGGGTATCCGAAGGTATTTCCGCACGATTAAAAAAAAGAAGGTACAGTGACTAATTATTTGTCCAAGAACCGGTACATTGGATTCAAACCTTACTTCCAGTACCGAGAATTTGGTTTTCACTGCATTCGACTGCTACGGCAGCGGGCGGGTGCGGGTTCGATTCCCGTTCAGTGCAAATATTTGTATACATGAATGTCTATTTGCATTGGTCTGGGTGTTTCTATGTATAATATATATGTATTTACAAAGAAGAAAAGTATATAAGTTACCCATAACTCAAGCAAGTTAAACTATTGTAGCGTTCCTGTAATAAAATAATTAAACTTTAAATTTTTCTAACAAAATAATTCATTAAAAAAAATGTCACAATTCAAAGGTAAAAAATTCTACTTACCATCTGATTCAGCTAGACCGTTCCTTTGTTTATGCGTACACGCACTGGATGCATGATCTGTGGCATGATCGCTCCGCAGTCGTAATCTACCTTCGTATAGTAAACGCGTACCGCCTGATGATCGAAATTACTGACGCGTATGCAAGTTTTGGTGAATTTTATTAATAGACAATTTGACAAATAATTTAGTGTAATGTATAGAAATTAAGAATAAACTATTGCAGAACTGATAATAAAAATAAGTGTGTTAATTCGTAAGTGAGTGTTTAATCTAATATATCCTAAATAAACAATATATATTAGTGTTAGTTATAGGACCTTAAAACCTATAATTGGTGACCTACCGACAGTGCCTAGTTGTGAAGCACCCTCGTGCAATAATATAAAATGACGCAAAATACACAATCGGCGAAGAAGGAGGCAAATGAAAATTTTGCCGAAACACCGAATGAGGTATGCCGAGTGGGAATAAAAGTTCCACCATTCTGGCCGGAGCGCCCCGCGCTGCGGTTTGCGCAACTTGAGGGCCAGTTCATGTTATCAGGCATTACCACAGATACCACCAAATTTTATATCGCATGTGGAAACTTGGACCACAAATACGCAATTGAGGTAGCTGACATAATAGAAGATCCACCTAAAGAAAAAAAGTACGACACTTTAAAAGCAGAACTCATCAGGCGGTTGACTGCACCGCGAGAAGAAAAGATAAAGCAATTTTTAGGCAGTGAAGAAATGGGTTCGCGGAAGCCGTCACAGTTCCTGAGACACCTTCAACACCTAGCTGGGCCCAACATACCAGAAGAATTTATTCGCACGACTTGGTACAACCGACTTCCCGTATCTCTTCAGCCCATAATAGCCTCTCACAGCGATATGGCTTTGGAAAAACTGGCCGAACTTGCCGACAAAGTAATGGCAATAGCAGACCCAACTCCGCATGTAGCAGCTGTCACGCCTACGTCCTCCTCAACTTCAGAGCCTACGTGGGCAGCCATGGAGGCCATGGCGAAACAAATTGCAGAACTGATAAAGCAAGTAGCAGCCCTAAGCGCCCACCAGTCGCGGCCTCATGGACGACAAAGAGGATTTTACAGAGGCAGATCACGATCTCGGTCCAAATCACAGACAAGAAACAACGGCCAGTGCTACTACCACAACAGATTTGGCAGCAAAGCTTTTAAGTGTACCAGACCCTGCAGCTATCCGGGAAACGCCAGCGGCAGCCAGTAGTGGCGGCTAATGACTGCCACAAATGTAACGGCCGCCTCTTTGTCACAGATAGGAAGACCAAGTTAGAGTTCCTGATAGATACGGGCTCTGACTTATGCGTATTCCCAAGAAAAGCGACTCGAGGACACCGTAATAAGACAGAACTTGAACTACACGCGGCAAACAACACCATAATGTCCACCTACGGATACATCCAGCTGCACCTAGACTTTGGGCTCAGACGAGACTTCAGCTGGAGATTCATCGTGGCTGACGTGGCAAAGCCAATTATAGGCGTCGACTTTCTAAGTCACTACAACTTACTAGTCGACTGCCGCCATCATCACCTCGTCGATGGACTCACGAGTCTGTCAATTACAGTGCCACACCGCAACACAAAAGCCGAAGCTATCACCATCAAGGCTGTCACTGGTGACTCACCATACCACCGACTGTTGAAGAAGTTTCCAGTCATCACGAAACCAGCTGGTGCACCTGTAGAGCCGAAGCACAACACGAAGCACCATATACGCACTACACCCGGCCCACCTACTATAGCGCACGTCCACGCCGACTAGCCCCAGATCGCCTTGCAATTGCCAAAAACGAGTTTGAAAAGATGATGCGCAACGGTACTGCACGCAGATCTGAAAGCCCATGGTCATCGCCGCTGCACCTAGCAAAGAAGAAGGATGACGGGTGGCGACCGTGCGGTGATTACCGCGCCTTAAACGCGAGAACGATACCAGACCGTTACCCAATCCGTCACATCAATGACTTCACCTACGAGCTTGCTGGAGCTAAAATCTTCTCCAAGGTGGACCTTATCAAGGCTTATAACCAAATACCGGTTTTTGAGGACGATATACCAAAAACCGCAATAACAACCCCCGTAGGTCTATACGAATTCCCGTATATGACTTTTGGGCTGAGGAATGCGGCCCAAACCTTCCAGCGGTTTATGGACGAAGTACTGCAAGGAATGAGCAACGTTTTCAATTTCCTGGATGACATATTATTGTTTTCGCGCACAGAAGATGAGCACCTGAAGCACCTAGAAGACCTCTTCGAAAGGTTGGCAAAATATGGAATCCTCATCAACACTTCCAAATCCATTTTCGGCGTCTCAGAAGTGTCATTCCTTGGGTACCACGTTACAGCAGAAGGTACAAAACCTCTGGAAGAGAAAGTCGATGTCATCCGCAACCTGCAACCGCCAACTACAGCCAAACAACTCCGAAGATTCCTCGGAATGATAAATTATTACTGGAGATTCATCCCACAAGCCGCCAAACTGCAGAGTGCATTAAACGACGCCCTGATAGGCAACATCAAAGGAGCAGCCCCTATCAAGATGACAAAAGAGATGTTAGACGCTTTTGAGTCATGTAAAAAGAGCCTCGCAGAAGCTACTCTACTGACTCATCCAGACATCCACGCAGAACTCGCTCTGTTCACAGACGCTTCTGACCGGTCCATTGGCGCAGTTCTGCAACAAAAAGCAGCAAACGAGTGGAAACCTTTAGCGTTTTTCTCACGTAAACTTTCGCCGAGTCAAGTCAAATACAGTCCGTATGACCGAGAATTACTTGCCATTTACGAAGCGATCAAGCACTATAGATACATACTGGAGGCAAGAAAATTCACCATATACACGGACCACAAGCCACTGACCTTCGCATTTTCAACAAGGCGAGATAAATGTTCCCCGCGCCAATTCCGTTACCTCGATTTTATCGCTCAGTACACCACGGACTTGCGACACATCCCAGGAAGCGATAACGTTGTAGCGGATGCACTATCCAGGATTGAAGACATAACGGAGGCCGTCAATTACGCAGACCTTGGAAATGATCAGGAACAAGATCCTGAATTGCAAGATCTACTAAAGAAGGAAACGGCCCTGAAACTGAGAAAACACGGCAGAGTATACTGCGACGTGTCAACGGAGAGAATTCGTCCATACATAACGCTGAGATTTCGCAAACAAATCTTCTCCAAGATGCACGAACTGAGCCACCCAGGATCGTCAGCAACCGCAAAACTAGTGGCCGAGAGATTTGTTTGGCCTGGAATACAAAAAGACTGTAAAAAATGGACAAGAGAATGCAAAGATTGCCAAATCTCCAAAGTTACCCGCCACACTTCCTCTCCTTTGTCAACTTTCCCTATTCCTTCCCAAAGATTTTCCCAAGTCCACATCGACCTAATCGGCCCTTTGCCATACTCTAATGGTTACAGGTACTGCCTAACGGCGATCGACCGCTACACACGCTGGCCAGAAGTCTTCCCGCTGGCTGACATCACAGCTGAGACTTGCGCACGAGTTTTCGTCTCCGGTTGGGTATCGCGCTTTGGATGCCCCGTCACTATCACGACAGACAGAGGTCAGCAGTTCCAGTCGCAGCTTTTCAAAAGCCTGGCTACACTCATCGGCGCAGATCATCGCCCCACCACATCATACCATCCACAGTGCAATGGAATGGTGGAGCGTCTACATCGGCAGCTGAAAGCAGCTATCGTTTGCCACAACACAGCTGATTGGACGGAGGCACTTCCCCTAGTACTTCTAGGAATGAGAGCAGCGTGGAAAGAAGATTTGAAGGCCTCCTCAGCCGAACTAGTATATGGTGAACCTCTACGGCTACCTGGTGAGTTTTTCAACCCAGCATACACACTCACCTTAGATCCAGCCAATTATGTTGCTCGTCTTCGCAAACAGATGAGTCAGCTTGCACCAACACCAGCATCTACACACGGTAACAGAGGTTTCTACTTACCTAAAGACCTGTGGACCGCTGAATACGTTTTTCTTCGTCGAGGTCCTGAAAAACGTCCACTACAAGCACCATACACAGGCCCATATAAAGTTTTGGAGAGAGATAAGAAAACCTTCAAAATAGAAGTGCAAGGTAAAGAAAGTACAGTTACAATAGACAGACTGAAACCAGCGTACCTGACAAACGATGACGCCTGCGAAGAAAACAAACTTACCCTAGAGATGACTGATGTACGTCCAACTCCAGCTCCAGCTCCAGCTCTAGTCCCCGCAACTCAGCTACCTGAAAGACGAACCAGAAGTGGAAGAAGAGTACATTTTCCGGACTACTATCGACCGTGAACCGGTCTCGGCAGGGGAGTGATGTAGAGTTCCTGTAATAAAATAATTAAACTTTAAATTTTTCTAACAAAATAATTCATTAAAAAAAAATGTCACAATTCAAAGGTAAAAAATTCTACTTACCATCTGATTCAGCTAGACCGTTCCTTTGTTTATGCGTACACGCACTGGATGCATGATCTGTGGCATGATCGCTCCGCAGTCGTAATCTACCTTCGTATAGTAAACGCGTACCGCCTGATGATCGAAATTACTGACGCGTATGCAAGTTTTGGTGAATTTTATTAATAGACAATTTGACAAATAATTTAGTGTAATGTATAGAAATTAAGAATAAACTATTTCAGAACTGATAATAAAAATAAGTGTGTTAATTCGTAAGTGAGTGTTTAATCTAATATATCCTAAATAAACAATATATATTAGTGTTAGTTATAGGACTGTCGCGACGAGCTAGGCATCTATACCATGTCGCGAGCAACCTGGTATCTATACCAAGTCGCGAAGCAACTTGGGTTCAACGTAGTAACTTAAATCTGGCTCACCAAATGGGGAATACGGGTGAGCACGCGGTTACAGCTGTTCCTGTCGCATCTGTCGTATCTCCCTAGCTTTTACCTGTAAACAAAAGGATATCTGTTATTCCAAGAAGGAATAAGCTGAGCAATGGTTCTTGGATCTCACAGATGTCTCCATTAGACACATTTTGAGTGAACTTGCAATGTCCTCTTGACATTGCTGCAATACAAGCATATGCTGACGGACAGTTCGAATCTCATACGAGATTTAGTAGCAAAAAAAGGCCCTAAATCTCCGCAACTGGCCCGGAACCCAGTCGCCGTACCACGCCTGCCGGCAAGTTATGAATGTGGCTTATAGACCAGCGCGTGACATTCAGGTCACGCACCTTGTCGCGGAGTCGGCTATCACAACGGTACCTTACATTCCAGAAACTCCGTGGACCAGCATGAAAATCCAGGGAGGAAACCAGATGTACATCGTCAGCTAGAAACCAAACATTAGATCCAATAAAACACTATACTCAGCTCGTCTATTCTCAGCTCGCCTATCCCACGCAGAGCGCTTTCGGCCTCCGACGTGCAGACCAACACGTTACGTTTCCAACGTGTAACGAACACGCCAAGTTACAGCTCCCAACGTGGAAACAAATACAGTTCACACTCGCGATTATAGTGGTACGATACTTTAGGAAAACTTGATAACATGCACACTTCTACAAACTCTTGGGAATTTTAGGACTCTTCACGATGCGCTGTCAACGTGTCAACTGGAACAACACCTATTGACGTTACGAAACTGAATCAAATTCAAATTCAAATATAGAACAGAATTATAGATCATATGATCGATGATCTTACCAGGTGGTAGGATTTATACCTTGAGTAGAACCTCTTTGGAGTAGAACTCGCGGAAACTTCTGAAACCTCGCAGATCGTCCGATCGTAGCGACACTCCGGACAAAAGGAAAAATTGACACTAAAGGCATATAGTGTCGTGATGATGTAATGATATAAAGAAGAAAATTTTATATGTACATTATTCACATAACTTTCGCATTTCGCGAAGAAATCGACCCTCCGGCCGAAAGAAATCAGAATAAGACCATTAAGTTTCTAGTCCATTCTCTAATCCTTTGTAGAGCACGGACTTTGGCAGCTCTTTCCAATCTGATGTTATCATTGGGTCGTTCTTCTCCAATGTCTTCATCTGTTAATGGATATTCATCTTCAATGTTGTCAGTCATGATTACGTCTGTATTTGTATCAATTCTTTCGTTATTCGATATCGCATTTTTATCTTTCACATCAGAGCTTTTCCTTTGGTTATCAACAATAATAGGGCTTTCTGGTATAGTATCCAATCCTTTTGATTCTTGATCTTGATCTTCTTCAATCTCCAATGGATATAAATGTGCTATTGATCGTGTAAATATCGTGTTGCCAACATTCACTTGAGCAACTCTGCATAAACCGTCTCTTCCTTTGATTAGTGAAATAATTTTCCAAACTTTCCAACCTATGCGTGGTTTGTCACCTTTTATTTGTACCCATTGACCTATACGTGGGGTTAAGATTGAAGTTATACGAGGTTGCTTCTGTTTGTGATTATATCTTTCACGTAGGCTCGGTAAATAACGATTTTGAAACATTTCTATAAATTCTTCCAATATAATTCTTGCTCTCTTCCAACCCCTTTTTTTTTTTTTTTTTTTAACGTGCGGAAATCCCTTCGGATACCCCCCCGCCGGCCAGCGGGGGTGGTTATGTCGTGTCTCGACTAAAACCGCACGGTGTCCTCCCCAAGTGTCCGTTGCCGGGCACCCCGGGTAAGCCCTCGAAAGGATTCTTCCAACCCCTGATCAAATTATTTTTTGTTGAGATACCTGTTAATATATATTCATCATGAGCTGTTTCAAAAGATGAACATTTTCCGATTGAAAGAAAATCCGATGGTGTTAAACAGTGTTCTATTTCTGTATCCACATATACTAATGGTCTTGTGTTAATTACAGCTTCAATCTCTTTAATTATTGTTGCTAATTGACTATCCTTTAAGAGATGTTTTTGCAATGTTCTTCGCATACACTGCTTTACCAATCCTACAAGTCTTTCGTAAAAACCGCCGAACCAAGGAGCTAACTGTGGTATAAATTTCCATTGTATCTTGTTTTCAATACAATATTTGTTAGACACGATATCAGCTATCAGTTTGAAGTTAGTGGCATTGTCTGAAGTTATAAGTTTTGGTAAACTTCTTGTCGAAATCATACGCCGTAATGCCAATAATCCTTCCTCAGCAGATAGATCTTGAACTATTTCCAAGTGAATTGCACGAACTGCTAAGCAAGTAAATAAACAAATCCATCTCTTTGCAGGTCCACTTTCTGTGTTTACCATCACTGGTCCTAAGTAGTCGATTCCAGTGAAAGTGAATGGTTTGCTGAAATCAAGCATTTCCTTATTATCTTCTGAACTTGTCTTTTGCCTTGAGGTATCCAATATTTTTTGCGGATTATACTTAATGTATGGCTAGCCCCAACATGATAATTTTTCTCATGTATATCCTTTATGATTTTATTTGTAAAATCACAATCTTTAGGAATTAGGATAGGATATCTTTTATCGAATGACCATTCTGCATACTTCAGTCTACCCTTGCAGCGCAGAATGCCATCAATATCCTTGAACAATCCGAGATTTCTGCTCAAATTCGTTTGCTTATTATTTACTTCATCATTAAAATACCTTGATTGTATTGATTTTATCACTTGTAAGGTATTATCTTGTATACAAGTTCTTTCTTCCGCTTCTTTGATCAAGTTGTTGTCATCTTTCTGGTTAACCATCTCGGACTCGTTGTTATCTTTTTCCTCGATATTCTCACCCACATAAAGGGAATTTTGATAGCTTGGGCTAATAGGCCAATTCTCCGGATCTTGTAGTAGAAAATCTGGTCCATTTAACCATCTCCTGTTATCTTCTTTCGTTCTAGTTGGTCTTGTAGCTACATCAGCAGGATTTAGTTCTGTTGGAACGTATCTGAAACGTATATCTTTGTTTCTCTTTATTTCCTCAATTCTTCTTGATACGAATGGACTTAATAATTTATTTGAATTAATCCAGCTCAACACAATTTGGCTATCTGTCCATAATAGCTGTTTGTTTATTTTTAATTTGATGAATTTGCTGACATACTTCAAAAGTCTACTTCCAATCAGTACTCCAAGTAATTCCAGTCTAGGTATCTTCAAATTTTCTTGATCCTTGATAGGAACAACACGTGATTTACCGATGATGAAACTTTTTCTATCTTTTCCAACTATGTATATTACAGCGGCATATGCACGTGATGATGAATCTGTGAAACAATGTAACTGGTACTGATTGTCTTTTGAATTTTCCTTGTAACATCTTTTTATGTTTATGTCTTTAGTTTCTTCTAAAGTTTGATATATTTCTTTCCATCTGTTTTTGATGTCATCAGGTAGAGGTGTGTCCCATTTTATTTTTTGTTTCCATAAATCTTGTAATATTAATTTTCCTGATAACAGTGTTGGTACTGCGAAACCACATGGATCGAATATTGATGCAATACATTTCAAAATTCCTCGTTTAGTGTTAACTTCTTCTTGTTTTATTTTTATTCTCAATTGCAACGAATCCTCATCCAGGTTCCAATTTAAACCTAGCAGTTTAATTGTCTTTTCAGGAACAATATCTGGTACTGCCTTTCTAAAAGTGCTTGAGTTTGAGTTCCATTCTCTCAGATTCATTGAAATTTCTTTAAAGGATTCTCTTGCCGTCTTGTATAACTGTATTGCCTCTTTATCGGAGTCTGTGCCTGTTATTACATTATCAACATAAATATCTGAGGCTATCCTTTTCACATCACTATCTTTACTCTGTAATAAATGATGTTTTATTGTAGCATTCAATAGAAATGGGCTTGATATGACACCAAAGGGTACACGTGTGAATCTAAAATGTTCAAGATTGTCCTCATTTGCTTGTTTTTCTATGTCTTTCAACCATAGAAATCTTGTCACATCACGGTCTGGTTCTTTAAGTCCTATTTGCAGGAAAGCCTTTTCAACATCTGCAGTTAATCCAACTCTATGCCCTCTAAATCTTATTATTAAGCCTGTTAAATCTTCCAATAATAATGGTCCACAGTATAAGCATTCATTCAAGCTTTTGCTATTTTTTGTTTTGGCTGATGCATCATAAACAATTCTCAATGCTTTTCCAGGAGCTAGGACGCCATGGTGGGGTATATAGTGAGTCGGATGATGATTATCTTCTACTGGTTTTGATGGAACCTTCTCAATAACTCCTTTTTCCATCTGTTGTTTCAATGTCTGATCATACGTTTGAAGAGTTTTTTGATCCAATCTCTTGAGTAATCCAATTAATCTTCCATGAGCCAATCCATAGTTTGAAGATAAGTCTGGTGGATAATTGATCCATGGCCAACTTACATAGTATCTATTGTTTCTCATCTCTGTTGTTTCATTAAAATGTTTGATTGCAATTTCATCTCTGCTTATCTTCGGTGAATCCGTGATACCAATAGATTCTAAGTCCCATAACATTTTCAAATTTCCAAGATCTAAAGGTGGATCCGGTTCCTTCAGACCTATTTTACATGCACATTGACAAAAGGTTACCATTGACATTTGTTCAATAGGTTCTTCTGAAACAATACCTGAAACAATCCAGCCAAAGTCGGATTCTATTAAATATAAGCCATTTGCAATACATATTTTATTCATCATTATAACTGAATGATAATAATCATTTCCGAGTAGTATGTCTACTCTGTCTGCTAATGAGCCATCATCAGCAAGAGTATAACTTTCTCCAATCTTGTGACAGAATAATTCTTTTTTGAAGCATGGAACTCCTTGAGATATGGTCGGAACAGTATTAGCATAAAATGTCTTCATATCTTGATTCTTAGTCAAAACCTTAAATTTGACTAAATGACTTTCCAATGTTCTGGGTGTTTCTGTTCCAAAAGTAAATATAGTTAAGTTTTGTTGTTCTTCAATAGACAATTGCAGTTCCTTAGCGACCTTTTGAGTAATATAACTTCTTTGGCTTCCACAATCCAATAAGATCCTACATTTCCTTGTGATGTTGTATTGTCCTATGATCTTTACTGTTGCAGTTTGTAAGATAGTAGTGCACTTGGTGTTTACATGCATGGTGTTACTAATAGATCCCTTGTTCTTGGCAGCTTCAGCATTATTTGTAGTTACATACTTCAAAGCTGGACATAATCCTGAATTATGATATATTGATTTGCAAACTCTGCATTTTATTGTTTGATTGCAGAATCTTGCATTATGACTTATTGAAAAACATTTATAACATCTTCCTTTTAGTTTTCCATATTTTTCATTTAAATTTTGATTACAATCCTCTTCCTTATGATCACCTTTACAAAAGAAACAATTTCTAATGTAGCTGAATTTTGTTCTCTTTTGATTTTGATTGTATCGATTATCCTCATAATGGCGTTTTCTGCTTTCTCCATTAAAACGATTATTATTGTTGAAATGTTGATTGTTATTGTTGAAGCGTTGATTGTTATTGTTGAAGCGTTGATTGTTATTGTTAAAGCGTTGATTGTTAAAGCGTTTCCTTATATGTCTTTTGTTCTCATTAATATGCAATGTTTCGATAGTATATTGAGGTGTTTCAACTTTTTCATTGCTTCTTCCTGGTGTAGGATATTCCTCATGAAGTTTCTTTGCTTCTAATTTCGCATTTATTATAATTGATAATTGCTTGATTACATCCATAATGTTATCACCTGTGTTAGTTCTCAATTTTATTTCATAAATTATTTCAGTTGGAAATTTTTTCATAATTGTGAAGTTAATTTGGCTTGTGTTAATGTTGTCTCCCATAGAGTCTAAAATACGAAGATGTTTTTCTAATTCATCTTAGGTTTTTAAACAATCTTCGATTCTTTCTGCTCGATTTATTTTATTCATTGCCATATGATGAGCATATATTATATCGTTTTCTTTTCCAAATCTTGCCTTCAAAGTGTCTACAATAATTTGATAATTCTTTCCTATAATAGGATATCCATCCACCAATTTTGCTGCTTCTCCAGTCAATGAACTTTTCAAATATAATAATTTATCGATGTCATTTAGATTTCTTCTGTTGATATTAGAGTTAAAATGATCCCAAAATTGATACCAATTTAACATATTTCCATCAAATTCAGGAAGCTTTAAATCTGGTAACTTGCTATGTATTTTTTCCAAATTATCAATTCCTTCCTTATTTGAGAATGATTGTTGTGAAGATGTTGATGGTTGAGACAAATTTATCAATGTTTCAAGCTCTGTTAAAGCATCTTCGCCCTGTAGTTGATACGTTGTGAAATTATTTATCTCTTCTGAATCAATGTTTTCACATATTTTGAAGTAATTATAAAGCTCTGTTGTGAATTTGCTTAACATCATTTTTAACTTGGCTGCGATTATCTTTGCAGTACTGAGGTTTTCATCCAAATCTTTGCATAAATCATGACTGTGCGATGTGAGAATTTTTATTTCCTCAATATATTTTGACAACCTTTCCACTAAAACATTATCCATTTTCTTTTTATTTGCTTTCATCTGTAGATTTTTTAAATCCTGTAACAAGAAATAACCACAATGAATAGAAAGGAAATATAATATTATAACAATATCTTATTTTTTAGAAGAAACTTATAACAAACTTACGTTAGTCAATAGCCAATCTTAGGATTAACCAAATATTGAAACTGCCTCTGGTAAGGCAAAGAAATTTTGCTTAAGATATTCAAACAAAACTTACCTTATAATTTTCTATTCAAATTTTCTTAAAGATAACTTAATAATTATTAAATTACCACTTAAATACACTTAAATTATAAATATTTTCAATTTTTATAATGACATGTCAAATGACATTTAGTTCGAAATTTTATTTTTACGTTCAAAAGGTTTTTTTTTTTTTTTGTTTGATACACGACGTTTTGTCCCGATTATAACTTTTATCGATCTTTCTAAAGAAAAATAAATTGAATTATTTTTGGTCAAAGAATAAAAAATTTTATTAAAAAATTTGGTTGTCAAAATTTGTTGTCATAACAACGCATAAATATTTTATTTTGAAAGGACAGAATCAGCTGTTTATTATTTTGAATGATTGAAATGAATTTTAGCCTTAAACCAGTGTTAAGGTACAGCGTCTCCACCATGTCGCGACGAGCTAGGCATCTATACCATGTCGCGAGCAACCTGGTATCTATACCAAGTCGCGAAGCAACTTGGGTTCAACGTAGTAACTTAAATCTGGCTCACCAAATGGGGAATACGGGTGAGCACGCGGTTACAGCTGTTCCTGTCGCATCTGTCGTATCTCCCTAGCTTTTACCTGTAAACAAAAGGATATCTGTTATTCCAAGAAGGAATAAGCTGAGCAATGGTTCTTGGATCTCACAGATGTCTCCATTAGACACATTTTGAGTGAACTTGCAATGTCCTCTTGACATTGCTGCAATACAAGCATATGCTGACGGACAGTTCGAATCTCATACGAGATTTAGTAGCAAAAAAAGGCCCTAAATCTCCGCAACTGGCCCGGAACCCAGTCGCCGTACCACGCCTGCCGGCAAGTTATGAATGTGGCTTATAGACCAGCGCGTGACATTCAGGTCACGCACCTTGTCGCGGAGTCGGCTATCACAACGGTACCTTTTTTTTTTTTTTTTTTTTTTTATCGTGCGGAAATCCCTTCGGATACCCCCCCGCCGGCCAGCGGGGGTGGTTATGTCGGGCTTGCACCGACTAAAACCGCACGCCGTCTCGGGTCTTCAGACGCCGGGGTGTAAGGTTACCCATAGAGCATATCCCTCGCACCCCGGCTGACCCTGGGCCATCTCACCACTAACAGCATCGCTCATCCTGTCTCCTCTGAAAGCAGAGGAGTACGGAGAGCGATGTGTTCCCGCCACGTTGGGTATTGGCCGACGATCAATGCCAAACCTATGAAGGGGTGAAGGGGAAGCCATTGACCGCCGCCCAGGGTGTACCGGCCGCTCCGATTCCGTTCCCCCCGGACTGCAGCGGGATCGGAATCGGAGCGACACTCGAGGAGGTTACCCAACACACACCCCTCACAACGGTACCTTACATTCCAGAAACTCCGTGGACCAGCATGAAAATCCAGGGAGGAAACCAGATGTACATCGTCAGCTAGAAACCAAACATTAGATCCAATAAAACACTATACTCAGCTCGTCTATTCTCAGCTCGCCTATCCCACGCAGAGCGCTTTCGGCCTCCGACGTGCAGACCAACACGTTACGTTTCCAACGTGTAACGAACACGCCAAGTTACAGCTCCCAACGTGGAAACAAATACAGTTCACACTCGCGATTATAGTGGTACGATACTTTAGGAAAACTTGATAACATGCACACTTCTACAAACTCTTGGGAATTTTAGGACTCTTCACGATGCGCTGTCAACGTGTCAACTGGAACAACACCTATTGACGTTACGAAACTGAATCAAATTCAAATTCAAATATAGAACAGAATTATAGATCATATGATCGATGATCTTACCAGGTGGTAGGATTTATACCTTGAGTAGAACCTCTTTGGAGTAGAACTCGCGGAAACTTCTGAAACCTCGCAGATCGTCCGATCGTAGCGACAAGGACCTTAAAACCTATACTATCCTTACTTTGGATTTAGAAAGCGCTGTGTAGAATGTCGTAAAATTTGTATTTATTTACTTATTTATAGTGATATTTTTATCTTACAGAGAATAGAAATGCTAAGAGAAGTGTATGAGAAGGTTGAAGACATTGATTTACTGGCCGGTATTTGGATGGAAAAACCAATGGCTGATGGTCTCGTTCCACCCACTTTATACTGTCTTGTGATAGATCAATTGAAACGTAATATATATTCTGATAGACACTGGTACGAAAGGCCTAACCGACCCAAAGCTTTTACTTTCCGTAAGTTTTTTTTATAGTTATACTAGCACCCCGCCCTGGCTTCGCTTCGTTTCATATGATATTTGTAACCCAAGCAATCGTAATTTACATATAAGTGCAGTGCTGTGGTTCTGACAATTACCCTAAACATAAAAAAACTCACTGAATTACTTATTAATTACTTTATAATTTTAGCATTGAAGTGCAAAGCCACGGTAACCGCTTCCCATCAGGTGGGCCGTGAACTTGTCTGCCACCTGAGTGGTATAAAAAAAAACTAAAAATAAATTAAAACTTCACCTTGATAAAAATTTGCACACAATCATTAGCAGATGATTCATGATAATTATGATTCGCTTGACTTTGACTTAAAATAACTTCCACCTAATAAAGTTCAACATATTATTTAATTATGAGTTTAACTACTTAAAGTATGTACATTGTACATTAGTTGACTTCGCTATATGGACGCATCGATTGTTGTGGTCTCCATTCCCATATTGAACTATTGTTTGTGCAATTGATAGAACATTATTATAATATCGAGTTAATGAATTTGTATTTAAACAATGTATGGCTATGTGTATTCCTTGGTTCGGAAATATCATTAAAAAGTATAAGCTGTTGTGATATTATCGGAAGTTTACGTGAATTAAATATAGTTTTATTTCAATGTGTGACACATTGAAATAAAACTAAAAGTCCAATAAAGAAAAATACCTCCAGGACAATCCGAGAGGGGGGGCGAAAGAATTGTCCACCGGTGGATAAAACAAACGACAATGGCGAGAATACGGACTTAACATGTGCAACGTGCGGGAAAGTATACAAGAAGAGAGCCTGGTTTCTGAAGCACTTAAAATCACACGATGGTGTTGGAGCAAGACAGCCGTCTGTAAGTTCTTCAACTATTGCCACGGATAGAGTTGACCCTCATATATCCCAAGGTGAGCCAGAGTGTGACACAAACCAGGAGCCCATAAACAGCCGGGCCCGTCTTAGCATTCCCTCTTTAAAGTCGACCACCTGGAAAGCCCACGACCAAAACTTAGCCATCCTGTTAGAGCATCTCGGAACAAAGCAGGATTTAAACAGTCAGGTAGAATCTTTCCAGGTTAGCATTTACTCATACCTACATGAGCATTACCCACCATCATTACCTTACGCGCGAAAAAACCAAGAAAACGCGTTCAAAATTAAAATGAGAAAGAAAAAGCGGGATCTTATCAAACGACTACGGTTTGCTAAAGCGATGGTGACTGAAATTAATTCAAGGAATTTCTGTTCAAATAATAAATGAAAACAATAATTTTAATAGAGCAAAACATGAAGTAGAGTTCGATAAGGACCCGTTTAAGTACTCGAGGAATATTTTTAGCGACAGAAAGCAAGATAGGCTACTGCTAAGTAACGATCAGATCCATAGCTACTATAAAAGTAATTATGAGGTGCCTAAATACGAAAAACAATACAGTAAACCAAACGCGCAAAAACCATTAGGCCCTCATTTCACATTTGATTGTAATCCACCTAGCTTAGACGAAATAGAACACCAAATCAAAAAGAAACCAACAAAAACCGCCCCAGGGCCTGATGGCATACCTTACATTATCTATAAAAAATGCCCATCGGTACGTAAACATCTTCTAAGCATATTCAATAGGATCTGGTCGAGTAAAGAAGTCCCAGCGGCCTTCGGCAAGGCTAATTTTGTGCTCATTCCAAAGAAAGAAATAGTAACTAGTCCAAAAGACGCTAGACCAATAGCATTAACCAATACAATTTCTAAAATTTTCTTCTCATGGCTTCAATTTAAAATGACAAATTTCATGAAAAGGGTTCCTACCCGGAATTTCAGGATGTCTGGAACACAATTCTTTACTGGCGGAAAGTTTAAAAGATGCCAGATCAAATGAAAAGCAAATAACAGTTTGTTGGATAGACCTAGAAAACGCTTTTGGCTCAGTACAACACGAGCTTATGTTGTTTGCATTAAAATGGTATCACTTTCCGTCCATCATTTGGGAAATAATATCCTCTTATTATGGTAAATTAAAGTTTGTGATTAATACCAAAGATGGATACACGCAACCTTTAAATTATAATGTGGGTTTGTTCCAAGGTTGCTGTTTATCACCTATAGTTTTCAATATAGTAATAAATATTTTAATAGACAACATTTCCATACACGACCAGAAGTGGGGCTATCGGTTTAAGCTAAACGGTAAATATACGGAGTCTATCCTCGCATTCGTGGACGTGCCAGGACCTACTGCGTAGAGTAGACGATTTCTGTACATGGACAGATGGAATGAGAGCAAAACCTAGCAAATGCTACTGTCTATGTCTGGGTAGGCGGGGTACCAGGTATACTTCATATGACCCAGGGCTTAGTATAGGCGGGGAAAACGTTTCAACTATATCTGAAACCGTGCCTTTTAAATTCCTCGGAAGAAAGATTGACAACAGAGGTTGCACTCCAGATTTGGACGAATTAATTGATAGTTTCATTATCGATTTAAAAAAGGTAGACCAACAACCAATAAGTAATGTTAAAAAAGCTTGGATCTATGACAATTATTTAACCTCGCGTCTTAACTGGCCGTTTCTTAAATATGATATAAACCAGAGCCTCCTCAAAAAACTAGATGCGAGTGTCACGAAGACACTGAAGTCGTGGCTAGGGCCTAGCTCAGTCGGCCGACACGTCGGCACTATATAGATCCGCGAATAATTTTGGAATGACGCTTAAGAAGCCATCAGAACTCTATAAACACCTAAGAGTAACTAAAATGCACGTCTTATCGGAATCTAAAGACGAAATAGTAAAAGTCCTTCCAAAAGATAAAAATGCATCGGAGCTCGAATCACGCCTCCAGTTCCATAAAAGATTCATGATAGGCTCGCAGACTGGTAGAGTAGGTCTAGGTAATATTCAGAGACAAACAGATAAAGAAATAACAAAATCTTTTCTTCAAGCAGACGAAAACAACACCTATAAGGTGCACGCAATGAACCTAGAAATGCAAAACGAATGGTTGACTCTAGGTGAATTTTGTATTCCCATAGCCTTAAAATGGCGTACCATAATATACGACTGGTCACCGGCCTTACTTAAATTTTACCTAAATGCATTCCAGTTGACCCTCCCCGACCAAAGCAATCTGGTCAGATGGGGAAAAGCCACAGATAAAACATGTAACTCATGTGGTGAAGCAACTGGTACGGCTAGGCACCTACTAGTGGGTTGTAAAACGCTATTAGACCGGGGTCATTACTCGCGCCGTCATGATAAGGTATTAGAAATCATACGTGAGGCTGTAAGTTTGGCGGTAGCTAGAGCGAAAAAAGGATTAACCACAAACCAAAGAAATGACATTGCGTTTGTAAAGGAAGGCTGCTCAAAGAAATCACTTCAAAAGCCTTATTCAATTTTGATAGCTGCCGTTGACTGGACAATACTCGTAGACACGTATGAGAAGCACTATAGGATACCGGAGGATGTCTGTGCCTCATCATCCAGACCCGTCATATTCCTTTTTTCACGATCGCATAAGCGTGCAGTGCTTGTAGAACTCACAGTACCGTGGGAAACTAATATACCTAAAGACCACGCTATAAAGACAAACAAATACTTTGATTTGACTAACGAGTTAACCAAAAACGGCTACGTGGTTAAACTCTATGCCGTAAAAGTAGGAGCAAGGGGAATTCCAGCTAAATCCCTGTACAACTTACTTAAAGACCTCGGATTGCCAAGAGCTTCAGTAAGCTCTTTATTAAAACGTATATCAAAAGCGGCATTGTTAGGATCTTACCAAATTTGGATAGGTAGGGGGGGGAACACTACTGACGGTGGAGGTGAGCGCTGATGCATCACAAGGTGGCCACCCTAAACCTACATCTGGGTCGCAAGTCCCAGTCGCCGTCATGGTGTTCCTCTCTGTACCACGCTATGGACCCGGCGACCGCACGGTGAATCCATGGAGTGCTGAGAATCGGATCTCTTAACGGATTCTATCGCCATGTACTTGATGTTATTTTATATTTGAGTTGAGCGAGCGAAGCTCTTATACCCGGCATAGCCGTTTGTTGGTGGCTGAACTCTTCTGTAACCACTCGCGCGATCTTGACCAAATTTACCACGGTGATAGTGTTTTGAAGCGAGATGGTTCATGTCCGATGTACCATTGAGGAATAATCACCGAAAAACAGTTTCCCGAGCGCTTGGCCGTAGCTAAGCGCGCGACTGTAGTAAGATGTCTTATGTTCAAGTCAGAGTCCTGCTCGCTCAGCTTATTTTATTTCAGTCGCACCCTGCACTGAATTTCTAGTTTACATTGATCCCGACGTTTCGGTTACTTTTCAGCAGCCATGGTCACGAGGAGAAAATATAAAATAACATCAAATAAATCGCGATAGAATCTGTTAAAGTAGTTTTATTTCAATATAAGCAGTTGTCTTAAATTTAGTACTGCACTGATATTAATTGGCTAATCTTTAAATATTTTTATTATACATACAGCCCAGTTATCTGAAATAAGAAAAATTACGATAGCCAGATTATTATGTGATGTTGGAGACTCCGTGGAAAGAATTCAACCGCAAGCTTTTTTGAGAACAGGACATAAGTAAGATACTTTTATGAGCTTATTATGGAAACACGATATTTTCATTACTGCAGACTGTGACCTTTATAGTTACTAAGTTTTACATAGTTACAAAATTTACGATTTTATATTAAAATCGTACTAACCAAGATCCATTACCTTTTTAACATAAAAGGTTATCATATAAAGAAGATGACCAAATCTGCCAGGTGACAGACTATGAGCCTGTAGGCTGATAACAAACCCTGTTACGGTAATCATAGTTTTGGCAATTGGGGGTGTACTTTTTTCACATTGTCTGTAGTGACTCTTTTTTTGGTGATAGGCTCACGTTTGACCTCTATCTCATCTGTTTGTAAGTGATGATGTGGTGTTAGGTGGAGCACGCTTGCCTAGAAATAACCTGTTCACTCTAGACTAGAATACTCCCGGGTTATAGCTTTCCGGAAGCACAGACTCAGGCAGGTCATTCCACTCTTTAGCAGTACGCATGATGAATGTATTGTCAAAACTTTTTATGCTTATGAGTGGAATATCCACCATGTATCGGTGGCGCGTCGCCGTACGTCTAGTCGTTCGGCGGTGGAAGGGGCTTGGAGGAATTTGGTTATGCAACTTCAGTGCACACTTCCCGAAGTGCATCTGATAAAAAACCGAAAGGCTGGCAAATCTACGCCGATGTTCCAAGCTGTGTAGCTTAGTGTCGACTAGCGCATCGCTGTTGATGAGCCTCTTGGCCCGTTTCTCTATCGAATCAAGCTCTTTAAGTTGGTATTTAGCTGAGCCGTCACAGAGGTGCGAGTAGTACTCCATACACGATCAAACTTGCGCTTTATAGAGGTGTGAAGTACCGTCGCACCTCGACAGAAGACCAAGCTTTTTGACAGCTACTTGAGCCTTTGCCTCAATGTATAAGGCCAAGTTGAGGGTAGAAGTAAGAGTTACGCCAAGAAGCTCAAGGTGTTCGGTTATCGGCACGGGCTCACTTCGGTAAGTAAGGTTTGAATGGAATTGGTTGGCTTAGCAGAGAAGAGAGACGTGTGGGTCCAAGTTGACCAAGTTAGATTCACACCACTCGGCGACCGCTTTCACGGACTCGTTGTACTACAGGACAGGAATATAAGATTGTTTACTTCCCCAGTCAAGCAATTTTATTAAGAGAACCTCTTCGAAAGTTCACGTCGATTTTTTACTCAGTGGGATTCCATGGGATTCAAATCCTATATATTTTTATTGCAAATTTAGCCAGCTTAGCAATTCTGACTTTTATAGATTAATAAACTAAATGGGCTTTACTGTGATACTGACAAATTCCTCTTTCTTTTCAGTAATAAAATGGTTGACTGCAAAAACATAAAAAAATTAGACTTTTCCACTTGGAGAGATGGGTCTTGTATTAAGTAATAACATAAATTTGACAAAATAATGAGTTAATTTTTTTAGAAACTCAAGAGACAAGATTATTATAAGATCTCTTTTATTGGTTTTTAGGGCTTACTCATTTACAGTGCATTACCTATAATAAATACAAGGATATTCATGTATTGTGTTTTTTTTTCTCCTTAAACTTGCTTCAACGTAAATAAATATATTAAATAATAAATAAATATTTTAGGACAAAGTACACGACACCATCTAGACCCAAACTAAACAGAGCTTGTCATATGGGTTCTAGATTGCGGATAAACATACTTAAATACTTTTTTTTTGTAACCAAATACATATTATACATAGAAACACCTAGACCAATGCAAATATACATATTTGCACTGAGCGGGAATCGAACCCGCGACCTCTGGCTAGCAGTCGAACGCACTACCGCTACGCCACAAAGGTCTTCAAAGTCTTCATATCCTTATTATTTAAAAAATAGGTGATAGTACCGAAGCTGTATCTATTTTTCAGGCAACTTAACTAGCCAGCCTTATTAAATAAAAGGCTCATCGGGGCAATGTGACTGAAGTTAAGTATGAGTGGAGCAAAGCGCATGCGCCGGAAGATGAGTCAACATAATCCAAACCATGATTGTAAGCAGCTACAGAATACTGTCAAAAAATTTCGGGGATTGATCATTTAGAAACTCTGCTTGAAGTGGTCGTAGAAGATCTTTTTTTCGCTAAGTGTGCACAGCTGTCCACTATGACCACGCGGTGTTTGAGCGTCACTAGTCATTTAGTTTGTTTAATGTGCGCCATTTAGTAAGTTCATCTCGAGTGTGTTTTGCGATTTTCACAATGTAGGTACGAAAATTTCATACATTGCATCCTTCTTAAATTTTTCCTCGCAAATGGAATTTTTTGTTTCAAAGTGCTGAAAATGATGAATACGGCTTATGGTGAACCGATTTAATTTAAAAAAACAACCTATGTGTGGACCAGCAAATTTAAATACGAACGAGATGTTGTAGAAGATTTGCCTCACTCTAGTCAGTCGTCATCGTCTTCAACTGAAGTAGATTCGATTACCGCGATGCAGATGCGATGTCGTGCACTCGGAATTTCTGTCAGAAGGTGAGACAGTAAACCATGGGAAAGTTCCATGTTTCCCATGGCTTTCCATGGGAAAGTTCCATTGATGGGTCCAACAGGATTTTCGAGTTTTCATGGCTCCATTGATGGGTCCAACAGGATTTACAAATTCCGATAGTTCCATTTAGATGGTGGAGTCAATAATCGAAATTTTAACAGGCTTACATCCGGTCTCGTCGTTCCATTGTCAAAACTTACAACTTTTACTTAAAAGGTGTCAAATTAAACTTTATTCTAACGTGCGGTATGGAGAAATAAATTAACATCATGAAAATAAGTGAAGATTACAAAAACAAAACAGTAATCAAATTAGTTTTACACTCACATAAACTGTAATGGCTCCAGGGCATTTGTCCTTCTTTTTACGGCTGCAAATCCAACGGGTTCTGGTATTTTTATAAACCGTGTGTTTATAAAACTGGTACCTATATAAAACCATTGTAAATCAAACTTTACCATTCTTTCTTTTCAAAACGCGGAGTTCTTGATCTATTTTAGTAAAAACTTAGATATAGAATAGTGTGAATATTGTATTACTTACAAATGAATTACAGTAATCTATTAGATCAAATGTAAATCAATGTCAATTGTTGTTGTTACGCTTTGTATATGGACAGTATCTTAACAGTGGAAACAATAATACTAAGTAAATCCTAATAGCTGCACCTATTTCCAATAATGGAAACATGAGTACCGTCAAAATCCTGTTGGACCCACTCATCCTAAACAGCGAAGATAAAAGGACTCGAAAATCCTGTTGGACCCATCAATGGAACTTTCCAATGGAACCAACAGTCCTAATCCAACTATAAGAACTATGCTATTGAAACTTGGTAAGTAGATGTATTCTGTGAACCGCATTAAGATTTTCACATAAAAATAGAAAAAAAAACATTAAATTTAATACTTAGAACTGAAACTCAAATTTTTTTTTTCATCAAACCTATATGTGTGTGGTATCTATGGATAGGTCTACAAAAATGATATTGAGGTTTCTAATATCTTTTTTTTCTCTAAACTGAATATTTTGCAAGAGAGACACTTCCAAAGTGGTAAAATGTGTCCCCCCCCCCGCCTGTAACTTCTAAAATAAGAGAATGATACAACTAAAGAAAAAATATGATGTACATTACCATGTAAACTTCCACCAAAAATTGGTTTAAACGAAATCTAGTAAGTAGTTGTTTTTAATACGACATAAATCGTAAACCGCAATTTACCTTTCTTTACATTATACATTATACAACATTATTATTACAAAACAGATCTTCACAAAAAATATAAGTTCAGCAGTAAAATATAAAGTCTCGAAACTCCACAGGATTACGAACAGATAACACAATTGATTAGACACTCATAAAACATTTAATAATTTATATCAGTACGCTATTATATTGGAGAACCGGGCAGAGTTTAATTTAAACCTCTAACTATCAAAAATAAATAATGTAAATTATAACAATGAAATAAATTGATACATTGTTGGAATCAATACCTTTTTTTCTTCTTTTTTTTCGTGCGGAAATCCCTTCGGACTTCGAGATGGCCCCCTCGGGTTGGAACAATACCTATTACACGAAAACAATTCTTAATCTAATCCGAACTTTACGCGTACGAAGTCGTGGGCAACAGCTAGTATACAATAAAATTCCATTAATGTTTGAAATTTAAATGAAATGGAGAGTTTTAAAAGAAAACTTCGCAAACTAATTTATTTATTTATTTATTTAGGCACATGATTAATGGAAGAGTATCACTACATTTGGCCTTGCGGCATGCAACAATAACAGACAAGCATTACACTATAGATACTAACATAATATAACATAAACTCACGCCTATATCCCCGAAGGGGTAGGCAGAGGTGCTAGCACCCACATTTCGCCAGTTTATGTTTAGGTCCCAATGTAATAGGTGGCGAGCCTATTGCCATTAACCGGGCACTTATAAACCTGCGATAAATACACACATAACTTCGAAAAGCATCGAAAAGTCATTGGTGTGTGCCATGGTAAAACCTGGGATCGAAACCGAGACCTCGTCTCAGCAGTCCATTACCCATACCATTAGGCTACCACGGTTAACTTTAAGACACTGAACAATTAAATTATCTAAATCTTAATATAAATGTTAAGGCTCTCGCGGCCGGCGTTGCATGTAGCATATACTGCTTCCGGGCTGTTTGGCCGTGGTCCATTGGAAACTTGAATTCCAGACGTTTCGTCGATCACTGCGGTGCGGTCAACATCTTCAGTGGTAATTGTCAGTCGCAGAGAGTTTGCCGCCGAGGAAGGTTCTCCGCACTCGACGGTGTCCCGAGCTGTACCACTGAAGATGTCGACCGCAATGATCGACGAAACGTCTGGAATACAAGTTCAGTGGACCACGGCCAAACAGCCCGGAATCAATTAAATTATCATTACATACAATAGCACATAATCAGAATAATCAATCAAATTTCAACAATAGTAATTAGTATTCATTTAGACAATAATAACATAATTTCCGCATATTATAATAAAACAAACAAACATAAACTTAAAATAATAATGAATAACTGATCGCTATCGTTCACAATAAAATACCCATTACCACCATTATAGTTATATTTATTTCAATAATTTATCATTAATATATTCATCTACAGAATAATAACATTTTTCCAGCAATTTGCTCTTAAACTCACTTACATTTATTATTTGCAAAATAGAGTTTTGTAACCGGTTATAAAGTCTAGGAGACATGCAGAATATGCTTTTATTAAGGTGTGCTGTTGTATTTGCTTGACAGGATATTTTCATATGATGTCTTTTGCTGTTAAGATGTCTAAATAGTTGCATGTTATTCCTCACAAATAACACGGTTTCCAGAATATATATGAATGGCAAAGTAAACAATTTTAATCTAATAAAACTGGGTCTACAACTGTCAATAGTTTTTAATTTACATATAACTCTTATGCATTTCTTTTGGGCTCTAAATATACTATCAATGTTAGTCGAATTTCCCCAAAATATGACACCGTTATTTAATATTGGAAATACATATCCACAGTACGCCGTTCTAACAGTTGAAGTACTGGCTATTTTAGATAACATATAAAGTGAATAAGAATGTTGATTTATTATCGAACATAACATTTCTAAATTAGTCTTCCAATCCAGACCATCATCTACATGTAGTCCTAAAAATTTAGTTTAGTTTAGTTCTAGACGCGTTCTATTTGTGTACCGTTAAACTGTATGTCCAAGTTAGATAGATAGATAGAAGACTCTTTATTGTACACCACATATTATTATATAAAATTACTTAAGTCTAAATATATTGTAGGTACAATGGGCGGTCTTTATCGCTAAGAGCGATCTCTACAAGACAACCAAGTTTGTTAGTTTATTAACCCTAAATCTGAATGACATTGAATTTTTTTTATCTTATACTGTAATTACTACCTATAATTGAAAATATAAATGTGATGCATGATAAATGTTAATTTTATTTCTATTTTAGTTAATATTGTGTGTTTTGTCTGCTTAATAATTATATTAATTTGCATCGTGATGTAGTAATGGTGGACAACGGACTTACCCCGCTAGCTTTGGCTAAAGAGAACTGGCGCAAACCTGTGGTATTAAGTATTAATGACCGTATGAATGTATGGAAGTGTATGGAAGAGCAAGGAGTTGCATGGAAGTTTCTATCGGGCTCTCCATAAGCCTTTTTTTTATGTGCGGAAATCCCTTCGGACACCCCCGCCGGCCAGCGGGGGTGGTTATGTCGTTTCTCGCCAAAAGACACCGTGCGTGTCCTCCCCAAGTGTCCGTTGCCGGGCACCCCGGGTAAGCCCTCGAAAGGATAACCCCAGGGTTTCCGGCGGACTTTGGCCGCCACCGCGGCCTCGCCTGGTGGGGTCGGGTTTTATCCCGCTTCGGTGATTTGGCAGGCGTGTGTATCGCACACACGACACGCCTCCGCCACGGCCTGCTTCTGTAAGGACGGCGAGTCGGCCAACTGCCGTCCTCAGGCCCCGATCATGGAGGTCGGTAGTCCCGGGCGTAGATGAGTCTGCGGCATCCTCGCCGCAGACTGCGAAACTCGGGGAGCAGGGTTCTCTCCTGCTCCCTCTCCGCCGTCTCTTTCGCGCGCATTACCTGCTCGCAGAAAGAGGCGGCGGCGTGCCACTTGCTCCCGTCGGAGACCACGGCCCTCACCATGGTCTCCAACGAGAGAACGTCCACGCCCAGGACCGCAACGAGATCCCGACGTTGACTCGCCCACGCAGGACACTCCACCAACGTGTAGAGCGCCGTGTCTTCGTCAGGATCCTAGCAGTGCTGGCACTGCGGCGTTGTCTCCCGGTGGACTGTCCATGGGCCTGATGTAGATTTACCAGCATCTGTCTGTATCTTGGCTACGCTTCGGTGACCTATTTGGGGAAACCGAAGGTTTTGTTTCTGCAATTATGGACGAAGTTGTGATGACGAATAAATATCGGAGGTATATTCTAAAGGACGGTACGGTTGAAATATGTCGGGCGTGCCAACGTCCCGGAGAATCCCTTAGACATATAATTTCTGGTTGTTCTCGTCTTGCCAACGGCGAGTATTTACATAGACATTTGGTTATTACAGCTAGGATTGTTCATCAACAGCTTGCTCTAAAGTATAACCTTGTGGAATCAGAGGTACCGTGTTACAGGTATGTGCCCGACGCAGTTCTCGAAAATGGGCACATCACGTTGTACTGGGATCGATCTATCATCACTGACAGGACATTTGTAGCTAATGAACCTGATATAGTGTTGATATATCGATCAGAGCGCCGCGCAATAATTATCGATATCACCATTCTACATGACGAGAATCTTGTGAAAGCCAAAAAAGAAAAACAAATAAAATATTTGGATTTGTCTCACGAGGTTGTCGACATGTGAAGTGTGGATTCGGCAATTATTGTTCCGATAGTTGTATGTGTATCGGTTCATTGACTGATTGCCAAGAGCCTCGATCAACATCTCAAGAGGCTCGCGTTAGGCAGTTGGGTCAAGGGCTTGATGCAGAAGGCAGTGCTCCTCGACACGGCACGTATTGTGAGGAGATTCCTCTCTCTGGAGCCCTAAACACCGGTGGCTTGGTCCCCGATGCCGGTGGGCTACTATTTTTTATATTTTTAAATATATTTGTTTTTTTTTTATATAAATATAGAATGTATTTAAAAATATAATTAATAAGTATTTAAATAAGTCATTCACTTAATTAATTCCAAGAAAAATCAAAATACAACAAGACTTCATGACACTGTGAGCTCATTCTGCGTAAATAGTAACACCAACAATTCAACATAGTTCGGGTACTTTGAGATAACTTTCACTTCAAACTACAAGACAACAACCATCTTTAGTCTCCCCGTGACCATGGCTGCTGAAAAGCAACCGAAACGTCGGGATCAATGTAAAATATAAAATAACATCAAATAAACCGCGATAGAATCCGTTAAAAATAGTTTTATTTCAATGTATTTAAAGTTTAATAAAGAGAATATTAATATTAAAATTTAAAAAAATATTTAATTATTTATTCAAATTCAATGTGATCATTAAATGAAATATCTTATGACTTAATTAATACTTATATAATTTGCCCAAATGGTGAAATAAAATTGATTTCATTATTTTGTGAACATCCTCTATAGCTATGATTTACAATAAACATAATTTGAATTTAAATCCGTTAAGGGTAATTGAAGAACTAAAAAGTCGACAACCTGGTGTAAATACAGAACTGTCATGCTGAACGAATGGCCGAAGGCCGAATGGGACCTAAACATAACTGGCGAATCGTGGGTGTGTAATACACCTCTGCCTGTCAATTCGGGGATACAGGCGTGAAGTTATGTTTATGTTTTCTATCTCATGAGTAAAAATACATTTACGAGTACTTAAAAGTTAAGCACGGCGAAATTAAAAAGATAACTCCTCAATTTTCCAATTAATATAACTCATAAATCCTTTGTGACTTTTAAGGCTCAGACATCAGCAGTATTATAAGGTGTTCTCAGTGATAAATTATATAAAACGACCAAATTAAAATACCTTCGTGGCTTTTAATAACCGCCGATATTAAACCCGCCTGAATTGTGCGTGTTTACAATAGGATTTGAATTAGATGTTTCGCTTTCGAGATCTTAAAGGCAATTCCCTTGTGTTTAAGGTAAGCGTACCATTGTAAATATAACCTGTATTATATATTACTATATTATACACATTACAAGATTTATATGACACCATTCATGTACAGTCAACGACAAAAGTAGGTTAACACTTAAATATTTACACACCTTCTTATACATAGGAATATATGAACCAATAGTGGATATTTAAGTACTTTTATAATTCCTAGATCACAAATTTAATACATCGCATGTTTTATTTGTTATTTTATGAAAGGATTAAGAGATAAGGTGATCAATAGATTAGATTTTTTTAAGCAATTTCTGTCGGTGACTGTACGTAATTATTACTATTTGGGCACTGTGTGTTTTTCACTGAGGTGAAACAGGCACTGATCGTATTTCTCAAATAGGCTCTTGAGTTTTTTCACTATAAGACCAGAGAGCCTCATTGAGTAAAGCGTAAAAATGCCTACATAGCTTCTGGATGTCTCTCATTTTTCTCATACACAGATTAATTATATTATCTGCATAGTAATTTACAGTTAAAATGTCCTAGAATATTTATTTATGCAATAACATAATAATTGAACGTTAATTTATAAATCAAATAGCCAGAAATAGGAAACGTGTTGAATCACAAAATGATTTATCATGTCCAAGGTTTCATTTCTAAAAATATAGTTCTTATCTAAAATAACTGAATTCCATACATATTTAATTCAAATGTAAAAATGCTGATAAGACTTTCCTATTTAAGTCGGTGCCAAACCAAAGAGGTATTATGACTATTAGGTAGAAATTAGAAACCGCGGCCGTATCTTCTTTTTTGAAGTCGGTTATGCCTAAACTTTCTCCAGAATGTAAAAAATACGTTTTTTGAGGAAAACCGCATTGAAATGGGTTCAACCAAACGCGAGAAAATCGTGAACAAACATACATACAAACATACGGGGCAAACAGTGAACCCCCTTTTGAAGTCGGTTAAGAAAGGCATACGGCACCTACTCGTAACTCTTTCGAAGATCCTTTCATTCTTTATTAGAGACTTATTAGATTTTTGTTAAGGACTACGATATCTGTAGTGGTGGCCTTCAGGAGACCTGCGGAGCGTGTCCGGGAGAGACTCATGTTTCTCCCGATCCACAGAGACCCCGAGGCGCGGAGGCGACTCAGGCGTCGGAGGTCGGTGAACGACCTCCGTCCTCGTTTAACGGAGGCTTGTGACAGGTGGAACCACATGTCACCCTACCAGAAGCAGGCCCCGCAGCTAACCTGCAGCTTCGCCCGCGTGTAAATTTCATCCCGTTGCCGCGAACCGTGGGAGTCTATTCCAGAGAAAAAAGTAGCCTATGTACTATTCCAAACTATAATCTATCCCTATATCAAATTTCAGCCAGATCCGTTTAGCCGTTAGAGCGTGATTGAGTAACAAAAATCTTAACAAACTTTTACATTTATAATACTAATATTATAAACGTAAAAGTTTGTTAAGACTACTAATAGCATTGTAGAATTAAATTGTTTGATTACCCTTCAACAGCAACCTTGTACAAAAAAATAACTTTTCATAAACGTACCGCAAGGACTCCAATAAAATAGCGATTGCCAACAAAAATCCTTTTGCAAACATGCAGTTATTAAATTCAAAGTTTGCGTTGAGGGATCAGTGAGTCAGAACCCAAATATTAAAGTTGGCCCAAAGAAATATATTGCTGGGTAAGCGCGGGATTAACTGAGTGTCCACACTGCGGTGCTTACCGTGTACACTGCCCGACAGAATTAGATAGTCAGCTAAGTTATATTCATTTTAATTGTTCATCACGCTGAGTTTGGTAGAATTTTAAGTAATATTCAAAATAAAGATATACTTATGGTTATATTCACTGTTGAAGATTTGGACCCAACAGAAATCCTTTGTCAATATAGTGCCTCTGAATCATTAAAACCTTTTTTCAAAAATGGATTGATACTGGTGCTACTTTTTGAGAAGAACGTTTATCATTATGTTTTTACTAGCTGTCCTGCGCGTCTTCGCCTGTGACATACTTCGATCCCCGTGGTACCTCTTTAACCCATACCTACATGCGTGTAATTTATTAGTTTTAAAATAATGTTTGGAAATTTGCCCGATTTGTTGACCTATATGATTACTGCTCTGCTCTCCTCGTCCATCTTTCATACTATTTTTATAAATTTATCGCGTATATAGCCGGGCAGCGACTTCTTGTACCTAGTGAAGTAACTCCCTATGGTAAATCGGAAAAAAAATTGTGTGTGTGTACTTATGTACGCACGTAAGAAGTTATACTTCTTTGGCATAACAAATCATTCTAAAAATTGTATCCTTATGCATTATCTTACGTCTGTAGAAATAATAATGTAAAAAATTACTTTATTTTATCATGTAAACAAATAATACGTACCGTTAACTAACCTCAAATTTTACAAACATTCCCAAAGTAAAATGTTGACTAGTTAACTTCAGGGTGTCGGTTTTCTAGCTAACTTCATAGTGTTGGTTTTTCGTGACAGTGTGAGCGCGCATCGTAATAATTTCCTCTCATCATTTATCCCTGACGCGCCAAAAGAAGTATAACTTCTAAAAATACAAGTCAAAACTTTACTATTAGAATTATCTTTACTGTAGTGCTGTAATTATCGGACATTCAAAACCATACGATATCTTAAATAGAATATAGTGATCATCGTCATCATCATCAACCTATGCTAGTCCACTGCTGGACATAGGTCTCCCCTAATGAGCGCCATAGCGCCCTGTCTTCAGCTTGCCGCTTGTAGTGATCATGATAGTTTAAATACCTATAAAGACATATCTTGTAATATAATATGCATTCACTTTTCCTTGTGTGATAATATTCTTAAGCATCCACGTGCCATTTAACAGATTATGATTAGAAAAGTTCGTTAATGTAGTTCTCGAATTCCACTTTATGGAGACGATGGAAAACAAAAATAAAGTCCGATTCAGTAATAACCTCAAATTTTAATAAAGAAACCCTTATAAGATCCTCTCTTGTCCTACTGTCCGTCTCTCTGCCTGTCCATATGTCACCACCAATTTCGTCAAGAACGGATGGAACCGGCAAGTATAGTCCCTATTAGGTGTATAAAATTCAAGGTGAGTCAATACGTTAAAAAGGTATGGACAGATTTCAAATTTATGCAAAAACTTGTAAGTACCAGTACTTTAATTTTCAACTTTTTTATTTTCTCTGTGCTGAAGACCTTGCTTTTAACCAACATTGACAAGCCGGAGAACCCTATGGGTTTTGGTTAGATCCCGTTGGCTTAGAATCACGAAATTTGGCCAAAAGCAAGGTCTTACAGCACAAATAAAGGAAAAATTCAAAAAAAAATATGAGAAAATTAAGATAAATATTGGTACTTACAAGTTTTTATAGATAATGATTGGTAGGAAACCCTTCAGGCGGGAGTCCGACTCGCACTTGGCCGGTATTTACAAGCGAGGCGAGGGTATTTACATTTATATCACACGATAGCATTGTTAAAATCGTGTAATTTTATAATATATTCTTTTTATTCCTTTACCTCCCTGAGTATTTTTTTCGCTTTGAGTATTTATTTGACAATAATATTTCAGTGAGTTCGTACACGTACAATGTTACTGATATATTTATTCGGATTGTTTTGGGGAGCCAAGTGCGCAATATTTTATGATTCGTATACCGGAACACCGATTACCAGGGAAGAGGTGAAGATACGTGAACAAGCGAATACAACATTGTGAGATTATGTTTATTATTTACTATTTTCATAGTTAGTCCCAGTCGCATATGAGGCTCTCACTTCGGAGTCCGGAGTCCGCCTTCCCACTTTACTATTCCATTCCATACGGTCTTAAGCACCCATGATAGTATGTAGAACATACTACTTCCGGGCTGTTTGGCTGTGGTCCATAGAAAACTTGTGTTCCAAACGTGTCGTCGATCACTGCGGTCGACTTCTTCAGTGGTACAGGTCCGGGCGCCGATGAGTGCGGAGAACTCTCCTTAGTTGCAGAGAAGTCGCCGCCGTGTTACCCATTTCATATTAAGTACTTATTTTATCTATGTTTTGGACCTATTAGCGGCATAGCGAAATGGTGGCCGTGTCTGTGGATTTTTTGGTAGCGGTGGACACTATGTCTCTTTGTTTCTCACTATGTTTCTCACTATGTTTCTCGCTATGTTTCTTTTTTTTTAAAGAATTTTAGTAACTGAAATTATTCGTACTCCCCCTAAGCCTTCCAGCTAAGCTAAACGCTACGCCGGTAGTGTAATGGACAGGATTGTAACCCGGGACCTCGCGATCGTAAAACCGACTCCTTAACCACTAAGCTACCGATGCTATACCAGAACCTAGACTCAGACTAAGAGGAAGATATATGCTTAGCCGTGAAAAAAGTTAAATTGTATATATAATTTTACCCACATTTTACTATGAGACATGCCGTTTACGAAATAATGGCAAATCACTTGTAATAACAAAAAAAGCGGCCAAGTGCGAGTCGGACTCGCCCATGAAGAGTTCCGTAACAGCAAGTAACATAATGGTTTTTTTTTTTAATTTTTATATTTGAGTTGGAAGTGCCTCTCGCAAAAACTATTCAATTTAGAAAGAAATGATATTAGAAACCTCAATATCATTTTTGAAAACCTATCCATACCCCTCACGTATGGGTTTGGTGAAATTTTTTTGAGTTTCAGTTCTAAGTATGGGGACCCCCAAAATGTATTGTTTTTTTTTTTCTATTTTTGGTGTGAAAATCTTAATGCGGTTCACAGAATACATCTACTTACCAAGTTTCAACAGCATAGTTCTTATGACACGGGTGTTTCGGTAAGTATTACGCAACGTAAATATCAAGCATCCACCGGGAGACAACGCCGCAGTGCCAGCACTGCGAGGATCCTGGCGAAGACACGGCGCTCCACACGTTGGTAGAGTGCCCTGCGTGGGCGAGTCAACGCCGGGATCTCGTTGCGGTCCTGGGCGTGGACGTTCTCTCGTTGAAGACCATGGTGAGGGCCGTGGTCTCCGACGGGAGCAAGTGGCACGCCGCCGCCTCTTTCTGCGAGCAGGTAAAGCTCGCGAAAGAGACGGCGGAGAGGGAGCGGGAGAGAACCCTGCCCCCCGAGTTTCGCAGTCTGCGGCGAGGTCGCCGCAGACTCATCTACGCCCGGGACTACCGACCTCCATGATCGGGGCCTGAGGACGGCAGTGGGCCGACTCGCCGTCCTTACAGAAGCAGGCCGTGGCGAAGGCGTGTCGTGTGTCCTACACACGCCTGCCAACTCACTGACGCCGGATAAAACCCGACCCCACCAGGCGAGGCCGCGGTGGCGGCCAAAGTCCGCCGGCAACCCTGGGGTTATCCTTTCAGGGGCTTACCGCGGGTGCCCGGCAACGGACACTTGGGGAGGACACCGTGCGGTTTTAGTCGAGACACGACATAACCACCCCCGCTGGCTAGCGGGGGGGGGGGGGTATCCGAAGGGATTTCCGCACGTAAAAAAAAAAAAAAGCTTAGTTCTTATAGTTTCTTGTAACTTATAAGGGTTCCGTTTTTTGCCATTTGGCAATGGAACCCTAAAAAGGGATTTATGTAAGACTTTTTCTTCTTCAGTTGGTGCGTGAACGAGGTCGAACAATGTGATCCCCATGAAGGACGGCGTATTGATGGCTCTTGCAATAACCTCAGGCATCCTACAAGAGGAGCTAAACATACACCTCCTTTAAGGGTCCTACCACCGGCGTTTGATAAAAGTAAGCCTATTTTATCGATGAAGCAAGTATTTTAATTTATTATGTGAGACTATGTTCGTGATATATTTCTCGAGAGAGATAAGCTAACTTCCACAAACTATTCACCCATATATTATGTCGTATAGATACTTTTACAAATATAAATCTAATGATTTTCTCACGAATCCCATCATCAGATCTATTACTAACTCTTGTCCGTGAATACGTCCGCGTTAAGTTCGGAATACGGAAACAATAAATAAGGATTTTGAATTTTTACGTTTTTCCGGGTTTGGTACCGACTTCAACAGAAAAGTGTTACGCGTATTTTTGACTTTTGAATTAACTGCCTGGTTTTAGTGGTATTTGATTTCTTGAAGTCATTTTATGCTTTTTATTAAAATTATACTTATTAAAAAAGGAACGTCTGTGTCATAAAATCCTTGTTTATTGTTTCCGTATTCCGAACTTAACGCGGACGTATTCACTGACAAGAAATAGTAATAGATCTGATGATGAGATTCATGAGAAAATGATTAGATTAGATTGTCATTAAAGACGTCTGATAATGACAATCAGTGTTGCTGGAAATGTGGACACCATCCGACCTATACGCTTATAAATAAATAAATAAATAAATAAATATTCTAGGACAAATTACACAACGCCATCTAGACCCAAACTAAGCAGAGCTTGTCATATGGGTTCTAGAATGCGGATAAACATACTTAAGTACTTTTTTTTTGTAAATAAATACATATTATACATAGAAACACCCAGACCAATGCAAATATACATATTTGCACTGAGCGGGAATCGAACCCGCAACCTCTGACTTAGCAGTCAAACGCACTACCGCCACGCCACAGAGGTCGTCATTTATAATATCATGACTTGTGCGGGAGACATGCTTTCTAATAGTTACCTAGTTGGCTACCGACTGACGCAGGTGATCTCTGGGAAGGGGAACTTCGGGGACCACCTGCATTGGCTCAGGAAGGAGCCAACGCTTGAGTGCCATCACTGCGACGCGAGCGAGAACTCGGGGCTGCACACGCTGGCGGACTGCCCGGCGTGGAAGGCGCCGAGGCGTGAACTCGTGGCAGTCATCGGGGTGGCGACCTCCGTCCTCCATGAACGCAGGCCTGGGGGTGGCAGGTGAAGCTGCCTGTCACCCCAGCAGAAGCAGGCCGGGACGGTGGGGTGACTAGTGCCCCTCCCCCATACCGGGGCAAGACTGGGACTCCGTGGTTCCCAAGGATTTGCTCTATGGGCAACCTTACACCCCGGTGTCTGTAGACCCGAGACAGCGTGCGGTTTTAGTCGGTTCAAGCCCGACATAACCGCCCCCGCTGCCCGGCGGTGGGGGGGGGGGTATCCGAAGGGATTTCCGCACGAAAAAAAGGTACCCAGTAGGTAGTTGGCTTCGCACAGACTTCAATAGAAAAGTATCTGTATAAAATCTGTTATTCAGTTTTTCTTTTGTCAGTGCATGTTTTTAGTGTTTTTTTTTTGGTTTTTGAAATTGGTTTTCTTTTATTAAAATGTTACTTAATTATTTCTTTATAGTGAACGTAACTTAATTCATACGGGACCACCCGCACCCGGGAGCTAAACAAAACCCAATGTTAAAATAATTTAATAAATTGGTTCAATACCGATGGACGCATTAGGTTTAACGATTTTAACGGTTAGTTTTAACGGTTGAACATGTATACTGAACTGCGAACCCATTTAGAGAATATAGGCGTGATGTTATGTTATGTAATAGCCATAAACAATGCTTAGAAATGCGATAGCAGCAATCACGGTAGATTTGCCGGCATTTATTGAAGAGTTCCGTTGTCTGTCTCCGAAACCTATCTTCACGGACCAACTGGGAAGTATATTTCGAAACATGAAAAGAATTTTCTAAGTCGGTGCAGGCGTCTTCGAGTAATCGGCGAATATACATAAAAGAGTCCGAATAATTAAGAACCTTCCTTCTATTTGGAAGTAGGTTAATAAAGTCATTAATTGCTACAAAAAATGTATTTTCCTTAAATTTATTTGCAAATATCTTTAATATTATACATTTTTTCAGACTATGAACCTAGGAAGGCGTCATCTGGTAACGATCTTCCACTCCCTCGTTACGTAAGGACGCGCCTCGTGCCAGTGGGCAAGGTCCCTAGCCAAGTATTCACATTGTTGGCTGCGCACTACCTTGTATTCATAGTCAGTGACTTTCTCTCGATACATGATACATGTATGTAATTATTTTTTTCTGTACCATTTTCTACATTTGGTTTGCACGGTTTGGTGAATATTTCCAGGAAACTGTTTTAGTGCAATTTTGAATCTGTTCTACGACAATCTACACAGCGCTTTCTAGACCCAAAGTAAGCATAGTTTAACAAGCTTGTGTTATGGGTTTCAGAATGCGGATAAACATACTTTTAATTTTATTTTGTAAATAAATATATATTATACATAGCATATATATCATGCATACAAATATTTGCACTGAGCGGGAATCGCGTCCCTGACGTAGCAGTCGAATGCACTACCGCTATGCCACAGAGGCCGTCATGTTTACTTGGTTGTAAGATCTGATGGTAAGCTGCGTAGAATTTCAAAACTAATGTCTATCATTCTAGATTCTATCCCTAATATCGTCGTCCCTACCTCCTTTTTATATATATTTTTTTTTCATATTAAGTCCGTCAAATTGACTGCACCCTGCTTGATGGTAAGCTAAGGTGAAGTCCGAAAAGTAGTGGCCACCATTTCCAGAGATTGTCCCTAGAATTTTGGCCCCTACTTAGACGGCAACGCTAGATGCTTTTTCACGCCCCGCTTAAAGAAACCAGGATTTTAGGAAGAAGGTACCTGTGCTGATGATGATGAGGTAACGTCTCTACGCAATTGCAGAGGTTCTAAGGTGTTAGTGACGTCAGTACTCCCAATGTTATGGACTGCACGCCGCTGCAATCGGCCGAGTGTGTCTAAAGAGATGAGGACAGTAACAAAAGACACCGCTGCTGCAGCGTGATAAAGCGCCTCACAGTTTTAGATTGACTTAGATATTTTTTTAGATTATTAGCACTTAATTAGTTAATTAGTGTAACAATTAACCTTGCACTGGCTGGTTATTGTTTTAGGTTGGTGAACACAGTCACATAACTTTTTTTTTTTATGTTGTTCCAAAAAATAATGTTATGACTTCAATTAAATTTTTAAGCAATTAGTATGGTAACTTTTCCTATAGATTTAGATCTGAAAAAGAGAAGATCTAGGACGGGACATGAACCCGGTAGTTGCTTACTAATTGCTTACAAATTTAATTGAATTAATGTGGCGGAGTAATCAAAAAACAATGTTTAAAAATGTTACAATCATTTTTAAATCTATATATATCAAAAGTCATTCATTGTTTTCGTAGTTCGCAAGAACTACAGTAGATGGCTCCAGCGTCGCCTTGAGACGTATATAATGTATCGGAGAATTTCGAATATCTGGGATGTGTCTATGTTTGAATTTGAACATTACAGATATTGGAAACTATCGCCGAATTTTATTTATAACTAGCTGACCCGGCAGACTTCGTACTGCCTCAATCGATAACAACTTCCATATTTATTCACCTTTTAAACCTTCTCTGGACCTCCACAAATAATTCAAGACCAAAATTAGCCAAATCGGTCCAGCCGTTCTCGAGTTTTAGCGAGACTAACGAACAGCAATTCATTTTTATATATAAAAAAAGATAATGTTTTAACCATATCACTTTTCGGGTGTAACATTGTTCGCATTCTTACGAAATTACTTGGTATTCCAGCAGGCTATATGGTACGGAAGCCATATTGCTGCCAGGAGAAAGGCAAGAAGGATTACATGTGTGTACCCAACAAGATACCTCAGGATGACCCTGTTCATAGGTTTTCTGGTCACCGTTGCTTGAACATGACTAGGCCTGAGTCTTTTCAAACTATTGGCTGTGTAAAGAAGGACACATCCTTTGATAGAGTAAGATTTTGAAATATATGTTAGGTACTAGTTCCCACTACCCGTGGGACCCTATTCCACTACCACAGCCCAAGTAAGAGACACAATTCCACCACACATCATTGTGTTATATCTAAATGGGTTTAGGCAACGTTGTCGTTGGAAGCTCCCAGACGGCTTATTTTTACTCCTCCAACAAATATCATTGTATTTTAGCAAATGTATACAAAACTTCTTGAGAACACTCTATCCTTTGGAGAAAACATCATGAAAATCGGTGCAGACAGACTGATAGACACGGCGGAGGACCTGACCTGAATAACCTCTTTCTATGGCTGTTAACAATATTGTAATTTTGCTCTAAATAATAAAAATAAAAATAATTCACTTATTCATTCAACTATCGCTAGCCACGGGCAATAAAGCGGTAAGCGCTGGTTGCTCCTTTTTTATTTGAATCTTGGCTTCTGTTATCAATCTATCACTCCTATTTTTTCCAGTCTTTTGTATTAATATTTAATTAAAAATATATGACAATAACAGCTTACATTACTCTAAGCAACATAACAGCAAAAAAGCGGCCAAGTGCGAGTCGGACTCGCCCAAGCAGGGTTCCGTAGCAGTAAGTAACATAATAATGCATTTAAAAAAAAATTACTTGATTGAATGAAAGGTTAATTGCGTTTTACGATTTATGACAAACTAGCGACCCGTCCCGGCTTCGCACGGGTGCAATGGATATTATTATACATATAAACCTTACTCTTCAATCACTCTATCTATTAAAAAAAACCACATCAAAATCCGTTACGTAGTTTTAAAGATTTAAGAATACATAGGGACATGGAGATATAGGGACAGAGAAAGCGACTTTGTTTTAAACTATGTAGTGATTAAAAAAACTACTAACTAGATCTGGTTCGAACCAATTTTCGGTGGAAGTTTACATGTACATCATATTTCTTTTTTAGTTTTATCATTCTCTTATTTTAGAAGTTACAGGGGGGGGGGGAGGATACACATTTTACCATTTAGGAAGTATCTCTCGCGCAAACTATTCAGTTTGGAGACAAATTATATTAAAAACCTTAATATCATTTTTGAAGACCTATCCATAGATACCTCACACGTATGGGTTAGATGAAAAAAAAAATGTTGAGTTTCAGTTCTAAGTATGGGGAGCCCCCAAAATTTATTGCTTTTTTCTATTTTTGTGTGAAAATCTTAATGCGGTTCACAGAATACATCTACTTAGTTTCAACAGCATAGTTCTTATAGTTTCAGAAAAAAGTGGCTGTGACATACGGACGGACAGACAGACAGACATAACGAATCTATAAGGGTTCCGGTTTTTGCCATTTGGCAACGGAACCCTCAAAACGGTTTTTTAAATAATGTTATCACAAATAAAATACTGTAAACCCTTAATACTCTGTAATCACAAGAAACTTAATTCTACGCAACTATTCAAATTTCCCTGAAGAAGGTGGTAATCGGCTGATACGCTCAAGATATTTCAAGTGGCAGTTATACGTATTATATACTTACATTCCTGAATTTCAGTGGTTACTGTATTTATAAAGTCGTTAATGATGTTGCAATTGAAACGGTATCCTCCATAAATTATATTATACAATTTTGTTTATTATTTCATCAAATATTGATACCATTACAGTCACTACTTCCTTTATTAAATTTTAAAAAGTTGTGGCAGAAAGGTCCTTGAGTGGCGTTTACATTATTAAAGTAATTTAATATTCAATTATCTTCAGATCATTACATCAACTCCTCTGCAAGACTTGTCCATGATATATGGCAGCCAACAGCAGATCTTGCTGCAAAGAGGTCGACTATTGAAAAAAGGTTTCTTGAAGTTTGAGATTGAGCAGGGAAGGATATGGCCCCCAAGTTACAAGACACAAGCCAATACATGCTTTTTAAATCAGCAGCCTAAAGAAACTAGATGCCATCATACGCGTAAGTTACCACACTTATTGTTTTATTCGCTTTATTGAAAACTTAACAAGATAAAGTTTCAAAAACTGTAACCAGACTACAGAAAGGTAGAAATATAAATGTAAACAATTATTTTTTTAAGAATAGTAAAATATAGTAATATATTTACTGGTGGTAGAAATTTGATGAGACAAATTTGTCACAAAATTCGGCCGGGTGGGCCACCGTGCACGATTGCGAAAAACCCTCCATAGTAATCCAATTTCGATTTGATTGCGTTCAGGGGTCAGCAAGTGCATAGCCGGGCAGGGGGATTGTGGTCGCAGCACTAGTGGCCCCCTCGGGTTTGGAAACCACGGTGTCCCCGTCTTGCCCCGGTTTGGGAGAGAGTCGCTAGTCGCCCCACCGTCCCGGCCTGCTTCTGCTGGGGAGGCAGGAGGCCTCACCTGCCACCCCCATAATGAGAACACCTCAGTATTGTATTCAAAGAATAATAAAATGTATTTTTGAAAATAAAAATGCAAAATTACCTGTTCACTTTCCAGCTGAGGACGAAAGGACCAATCTTCTAGTAGGTATAAACCTGATGTCGATATGGTTCTGGCGATATCATAATTTTATAGCTACTGAACTAGCTAATGCTAACCCCTGCTGGGACGACGAAAAGCTTTTTGAGACAGCTAGAGACATAAACATTGCGGTCTCGATACAAATTTATTACTATGAGTTACTGCCGATATTTTTTGGTGAGTATGATTTGGTTATTCATTCTCCAGATCTATTAGATAATCGAAATGATAATTTGATCATCGAGTAGTTAAACTTTAACCTATACTTAATATTATAAAGTAGAAGAGTTTGTTTGTTTGTTTACTTGGTTGAACGAGCGCATCTCAGAAACTACTGATGCGAATTGAAAAATTATTTTTGTGTTGGATGGCCTATTTATCGAGGATGGCTATAGACTATATATCACCACGCTACTATCCAGGGGAGCAGAGCAGTAATCATATATGTCAACAAATCGAGCAAATTCCCATACATTATTGTAAAAGTAATAAATTATGGTAATAACAATTTTTTGTGTTGAGAATCGTTCATTTTACATAATTTTTTTGTTTATTATCTTCAATGTACAGACACAACTAATGTACAATTTTATAATAGTACCTACTAGCGACCCGCCCCGGCTTCGCACGGGTGCAATGGATGTTATTATACATATAAAACTTCCTCTTCAATCACTCTATCTATTAAAAAAAACCGCATCAAAATCCGTTGCGTAGTTTTAAAGATTTAAACATACATAAGGACAGAGAAAGCGACTTTGTTTTGTACTATGTCGTGATAGATTTAAAAGAATTCATCTCATTTTCAGGTTACAAGAACATGGTTAGAGATAAAGTCCTTAACCCTAATGGTGGCTTTAGGGACGAATATAATGAACAGATATTACCCCAAATATCTGTAGAATATCCATTTGTAATGAGGTGGTTTCACAATATACAGGACGGAACTCTAAAGAAAGTATTTTTACTTCTCATATTATTTTGGGCAAGCACCTACTCAAATATATATAAGCATATTGCTGTTATATCATGAGGCGATGGAAACAAAAAAAAATTGCCCTTACACCTTTTTGCAGCAAAAATAATAATAAGAATTATTACCTTCATATATTACAGGATGTACAACAAAGATGGCCACTATCTAAAACAAGTACCTATTGTCAACTTAACAGTTAGAACTGGTTACTTTGCTGTTGATAATAACATTGACTATATAACTCAGGGTAGTTTTAGACAAAGCAGCGCAAGTGCTGACTATTTGGCAGATCCCGAGGTGAGTAAAGTTAACCTTAGAGTTTTTGAAGTAAAAAATGACGAAAAACAATTGAATTTGCGATACTGTTACCGTTACCGACACCTCTGAAATATTTTCTGACAAGGCAAAAAATACACATATAATTGTTCAAATTTTCACTTCTGGCGGCAGTCCCGGAGTGCCAATATTTTTTTGCGTTTAGTGCTACCTCCACGGATCTAATAGTGGATTGGCATTATTGGAATAGAATTGTTCTTGAATTCCACATATGGCATCCCCCATAACAACGCTGTACGTAACTTTAGTTGTATGACTTGGTGGTTTCGTCGGTGTAAATGAAGGTGAGCCCATACACTTATATCACTTTCAGGCAATACATTTAAGTGATTCTTCGAACAAGGTCAATACAATTTTAACATTCAAATCGCTGTTAATGTGGTTCTTTTTGATCTGGAAGCTGGCACCTTCCAGCGAGATCTGATTACCTACTCTGAAGTAAACAGGTCACCTGAGGTCATCGTCTTTTCCCCATGTTTTCGAATGGTAGATAACCTCATTATGTGCAGTTTGCTATCTCTCACGTTGGTGGTATCCTCTTGTAACCCAGAGATTCTGAGCACGCCCTGTCCCACCTTTACTAAGACCGCTAGCGTGATCGAGGAAGCCATACTGCCGGCAACCGGGGATCGGTTTTAATGACCTCTTTCTATTCGAAGAGGTTTTCGCCAACGCTAGCCAGACAGGTTGGTTCAGGGTTTGATTACGAGTTTGCTTTTTTTTTATACCACTTAGGTGGCACACGGCCTACCTGATGGGAAGTGGTTACCGTGGCCTATGGGCGTGTGCAACACCAGAGGCGTCAAACTCGCACTGCCGACCCTGTAAAACCTTCTAATGCCATTCTTGAAGAACCCTATATTGTAGTAGCTTTGGAAAACCACAGCAGGGAGATTATTCCACAGATCATTCCTTCTCTAAGGCTACTTCAAGCTCGGCAGGATGTCAGCCAGAAGCCTTCCCCCAAAAAAAGGATAAGAGACTTAACAGCTACCGTAGCCCAGGGAGTATTAATTGTAATAATTTATGCTTCTCACAGATCACTGAACAAGGTGTGGGTCCCCTTCAAACAGTATTAGACATAGTGACTAATGATTTAGCCAAGAACCGGTACATTGGATTCAAACCTTACGTCCAGTACAGAGAATTTTGTTTGGAAAAATCTATTCACAGCTTCGAAGATTTTCACGGCGTTATTAACGAAGAGGTAAGGATTTTTACCCAATACATATGACTTTACGTTTGGGTATAAGGGGACAAAGTCGAAGCGAAAAATCATTATTTTGAGTATATACCTTTTTTATTTTTTTTTTTGTCGTGCGGAAATCCCTTCGGATACCCCCCCGCCGGTCAGCGGGGGCGGTTATGTCGGGCTTGCACCGACTAAAACCGCACGCCGTCTCGGGTCTTCAGACGCCGGGGTGTAAGGTTACCCATAGAGCATATCCCTCGCACCCCGACTGACCCTGGGCCATCTCACCACTAACAGCATCGCTCATCCTGTCTCCTCTGAAAGCAGAGGAGTACGGAGAGCGATGTGTTCCCGCCACGTTGGGTATTGGCCGACGATCAATGCCAACCCTATGAAGGGGAAGCCATTGACCGCCGCCCAGGGTGTACCGGCCGCTCCGATTCCGTTCCCCCCGGACTGCAGCGGGATCGGAATCGGAGCGACACTCGAGGAGGTTACCCAACACACACCCCTTCTGTATATACCTACGATTGAACAGGAAATTACAAAACGTTAAAATTAAAACAAGAACCAAGCAACACCAAGATTTTCGAGCCCAAGTCAATATTACTTTCCATTACCTGTTGATAAATGGATGCGGCTATGGTGCAAATTTTTCCCTTAGGGAGCCGAGGCCTGAGGACGGCAGTTGGCCGACTCGCCGTCCTTACAGAAGCAGGCCGTGGCGGAGGCGTGTCGTGTGTGTCCTACACACACCTGCCTACTCACTGACTCGACCTCGAAAACTCGAGCCCACCAGGCGAGGCCGCGCTGGCGGTCAAGGTCCGCCGGTAGCCCTTTTTTTTTTTTTGTGCGGAAATCCCTTCGGATACCCCCTCCCCTTTCAGCGGGGGCGGTTATGTCGGGCTTGAACCGACTAAAACCGCACGCCGTCTCGGGTCTACAGACGCCAGGGTGTAAGGTTACTCATAGAGCATATCCCTCGCACTCCGACTGACCCTGGGCCATTCGCAGTGTCCCCTCTGATAACAGCAGAGGTGTACCTGGAGCGGCCCCCCCCCCCGCGCGGGCCTTGCAGGCTCGCCATACCCCGACCCCCTCGTGCAATGGGGTCAGTTGGCCCTATATAATAAGGGCCGGTTGGTCAGACTCTTGGCCGTTGACGTTGACGCCAGCTACTCCAGAGGAGCAATCAATGATGCGTCATCGCCCACGTTGCCCAGGGTGCACCAAACTTGGAGGTGATCCAACCAGTCGCACCCCTCCGCCGGTAGCCCTGGGGTTATTCTTTCGAGGGCTTACCCGGAGTGCCCAGCAATGGACACTTGGGCAGGACACGTGCAGTATTAGTCAGTTCATGCACGACATAGCCGCCCCCGCTGGCCAGTGGGGAGGGGGGGTATCCGCAGGGATTTCGGCACGTAAAAAAAAGGCCAAATTAATAGAAAAGACAGACCCCGAGCTTCAAAGTATAAACCTTGGATTCAACGAGGACTAACCCTGTGATTATTTTATTCATTGTATGACTGCCCAGTCTTATCCCATGGTCTTATCAGTTTACCTTGTTAGTTCTAATAGTATAAGCTACAAAGATAAGAAGTCCGCTTTAGCATAAATAAAAACCGGCCAAGTGCGACTCAGACTCGTCCATGAAGGCTTCCGTGGTAGCAAGTAAAATTTTCATATTTGACTTGATTGAATAAAAGGTAAATTGCGGTTTCAAATTTTACCACTTTGGAAGTGTCTCTCGCGCAAACTATTCAGTTTAGCAAAAAGTGATATTAGAAATCTCAATATTATTTTTGAAGACCTATCCATAGACAGGTATGGGTTTGATAAAAAAAAATGAGTTTCAGTTCTAAGTATGGGAGCCCCCAAAATTTCTTGTTTCTTTGTCTATTTTTGTGTGAAAATCTTATTGAACAGAATACATCTACTTATCAAGTTTCAACAGCATGGTTTTTATAGTTTCGGAAAAAAGTGGTGCTGGCATACGGACGGACACACAGACAGACATGACGAATCTATAAGGGTTCCGTTTTTTGTCATTTGGCCATGGAACCCTAAAAACTGAATTATGAAAATTCTCTCTTCAAAATTTAAATGAAGATGGTTGTTACGTCAGTATTATAATAGTATTTTATTTCATCAAAAAGTTATGACCCAAGCAAATAAATGAAAATTGAAGTTGTCTGTATGTAATGTTCAATAGCTTTTTAATTCATACATTTAAATGTATGCACGGTACTTAGAATGAATAATCTTTTTTAACTTATCGCACAGTCCTTTTTTTGAGGGATATGCTCTGTGGGCAACCTTACACCCCGGCGTCTGTAGACCCGAGACGGCGTGCGGATTTAGTCGGTTCAAGCCCGACATAACCTCCCTAGCTGGCCGGCGGGGGGGTATCCGAAGGTATTTCCGCACGATTAAAAAAAAGAAGGTACAGTGACTAATGATTTGTCCAAGAACCGGTACATTGGATTCAAACCTTACTTCCAGTACCGAGAATTTGGTTTTCACTGCATTCGACTGCTACGGCAGCGGGCGGGTGCGGGTTCGATTCCCGTTCAGTGCAAATATTTGTATACATGAATGTCTATTTGCATTGGTCTGGGTGTTTCTATGTATAATATATATGTATTTACAAAGAAGAAAAGTATATAAGTTACCCATAACTCAAGCAAGTTAAACTATTGTAGCGTTCCTGTAATAAAATAATTAAACTTTAAATTTTTCTAACAAAATAATTCATTAAAAAAAAATGTCACAATTCAAAGGTAAAAAATTCTACTTACCATCTGATTCAGCTAGACCGTTCCTTTGTTTATGCGTACACGCACTGGATGCATGATCTGTGGCATGATCGCTCCGCAGTCGTAATCTACCTTCGTATAGTAAACGCGTACCGCCTGATGATCGAAATTACTGACGCGTATGCAAGTTTTGGTGAATTTTATTAATAGACAATTTGACAAATAATTTAGTGTAATGTATAGAAATTAAGAATAAACTATTGCAGAACTGATAATAAAAATAAGTGTGTTAATTCGTAAGTGAGTGTTTAATCTAATATATCCTAAATAAACAATATATATTAGTGTTAGTTATAGGACCTTAAAACCTATAATTGGTGACCTACCGACAGTGCCTAGTTGTGAAGCACCCTCGTGCAATAATATAAAATGACGCAAAATACACAATCGGCGAAGAAGGAGGCAAATGAAAATTTTGCCGAAACACCGAATGAGGTATGCCGAGTGGGAATAAAAGTTCCACCATTCTGGCCGGAGCGCCCCGCGCTGCGGTTTGCGCAACTTGAGGGCCAGTTCATGTTATCAGGCATTACCACAGATACCACCAAATTTTATATCGCATGTGGAAACTTGGACCACAAATACGCAATTGAGGTAGCTGACATAATAGAAGATCCACCTAAAGAAAAAAAGTACGACACTTTAAAAGCAGAACTCATCAGGCGGTTGACTGCACCGCGAGAAGAAAAGATAAAGCAATTTTTAGGCAGTGAAGAAATGGGTTCGCGGAAGCCGTCACAGTTCCTGAGACACCTTCAACACCTAGCTGGGCCCAACATACCAGAAGAATTTATTCGCACGACTTGGTACAACCGACTTCCCGTATCTCTTCAGCCCATAATAGCCTCTCACAGCGATATGGCTTTGGAAAAACTGGCCGAACTTGCCGACAAAGTAATGGCAATAGCAGACCCAACTCCGCATGTAGCAGCTGTCACGCCTACGTCCTCCTCAACTTCAGAGCCTACGTGGGCAGCCATGGAGGCCATGGCGAAACAAATTGCAGAACTGATAAAGCAAGTAGCAGCCCTAAGCGCCCACCAGTCGCGGCCTCATGGACGACAAAGAGGATTTTACAGAGGCAGATCACGATCTCGGTCCAAATCACAGACAAGAAACAACGGCCAGTGCTACTACCACAACAGATTTGGCAGCAAAGCTTTTAAGTGTACCAGACCCTGCAGCTATCCGGGAAACGCCAGCGGCAGCCAGTAGTGGCGGCTAATGACTGCCACAAATGTAACGGCCGCCTCTTTGTCACAGATAGGAAGACCAAGTTAGAGTTCCTGATAGATACGGGCTCTGACTTATGCGTATTCCCAAGAAAAGCGACTCGAGGACACCGTAATAAGACAGAACTTGAACTACACGCGGCAAACAACACCATAATATCCACCTACGGATACATCCAGCTGCACCTAGACTTTGGGCTCAGACGAGACTTCAGCTGGAGATTCATCGTGGCTGACGTGGCAAAGCCAATTATAGGCGTCGACTTTCTAAGTCACTACAACTTACTAGTCGACTGCCGCCATCATCACCTCGTCGATGGACTCACGAGTCTGTCAATTACAGTGCCACACCGCAACACAAAAGCCGAAGCTATCACCGTCAAGGCTGTCACTGGTGACTCACCATACCACCGACTGTTGAAGAAGTTTCCAGTCATCACGAAACCAGCTGGTGCACCTGTAGAGCCGAAGCACAACACGAAGCACCATATACGCACTACACCCGGCCTACCTATAAGCGCACGTCCACGCCGACTAGCCCCAGATCGCCTTGCAATTGCCAAAAACGAGTTTGAAGAGATGATGCGCAACGGTACTGCACGCAGATCTGAAAGCCCATGGTCATCGCCGCTGCACCTAGCAAAGAAGAAGGATGACGGGTGGCGACCGTGCGGTGATTACCGCGCCTTAAACGCGAGAACGATACCAGACCGTTACCCAATCCGTCACATCAATGACTTCACCTACGAGCTTGCTGGAGCTAAAATCTTCTCCAAGGTGGACCTTATCAAGGCTTATAACCAAATACCGGTTTTTGAGGACGATATACCAAAAACCGCAATAACAACCCCCGTAGGTCTATACGAATTCCCGTATATGACTTTTGGGCTGAGGAATGCGGCCCAAACCTTCCAGCGGTTTATGGACGAAGTACTGCAAGGAATGAGCAACGTTTTCAATTTCCTGGATGACATATCATTGTTTTCGCGCACAGAAGATGAGCACCTGAAGCACCTAGAAGAACTCTTCGAAAGGTTGGCAAAATATGGAATCCTCATCAACACTTCCAAATCCATTTTCGGCGTCTCAGAAGTGTCATTCCTTGGGTACCACGTTACAGCAGAAGGTACAAAACCTCTGGAAGAGAAAGTCGATGTCATCCGCAACCTGCAACCGCCAACTACAGCCAAACAACTCCGAAGATTCCTCGGAATGATAAATTATTACCGGAGATTCATCCCACAAGCCGCCAAACTGCAGAGTCCATTAAACGACGCCCTGATAGGCAACATCAAAGGAGCAGCCCCTATCAAGATGACAAAAGAGATGTTAGACGCTTTTGAGTCATGTAAAAAGAGCCTCGCAGAAGCTACTCTACTGACTCATCCAGACATCCACGCAGAACTCGCTCTGTTCACAGACGCTTCTGACCGGTCCATTGGCGCAGTTCTGCAACAAAAAGCAGCAAACGAGTGGAAACCTTTAGCGTTTTTCTCACGTAAACTTTCGCCGAGTCAAGTCAAATACAGTCCGTATGACCGAGAATTACTTGCCATTTACGAAGCGATCAAGCACTATAGATACATACTGGAGGCAAGAAAATTCACCATATACACGGACCACAAGCCACTGACCTTCGCATTTTCAACAAGGCGAGATAAATGTTCCCCGCGCCAATTCCGTTACCTCGATTTAATCGCTCAGTACACCACGGACTTGCGACACATCCCAGGAAGCGATAACGTTGTAGCGGATGCACTATCCAGGATTGAAGACATAACGGAGGCCGTCAATTACGCAGACCTTGCAAATGATCAGGAACAAGATCCTGAATTGCAAGATCTACTAAAGAAGGAAACGGCCCTGAAACTGAGAAAACACGGCAGAGTATACTGCGACGTGTCAACGGAGAGAATTCGTCCATACATAACGCTGAGATTTCGCAAACAAATCTTCTCCAAGATGCACGAACTGAGCCACCCAGGATCGTCAGCAACCGCAAAACTAGTGGCCGAGAGATTTGTTTGGCCTGGAATACAAAAAGACTGTAAAAAATGGACAAGAGAATGCAAAGATTGCCAAATCTCCAAAGTTACCCGCCACACTTCCTCTCCTTTGTCAACTTTCCCTATTCCTTCCCAAAGATTTTCCCAAGTCCACATCGACCTAATCGGCCCTTTGCCATACTCTAATGGTTACAGGTACTGCCTAACGGCGATCGACCGCTACACACGCTGGCCAGAAGTCTTCCCGCTGGCTGACATCACAGCTGAGACTTGCGCACGAGTTTTCGTCTCTGATTGGGTATCGCGCTTTGGATGCCCCGTCACTATCACGACAGACAGAGGTCAGCAGTTCCAGTCGCAGCTTTTCAAAAGCCTGGCTACACTCATCGGCGCAGATCATCGCCCCACCACATCATACCATCCACAGTGCAATGGAATGGTGGAGCGTCTACATCGGCAGCTGAAAGCAGCTATCGTTTGCCACAACACAGCTGATTGGACGGAGGCACTTCCCCTAGTACTTCTAGGAATGAGAGCAGCGTGGAAAGAAGATTTGAAGGCCTCCTCAGCCGAACTAGTATATGGTGAACCTCTACGGCTACCTGGTGAGTTTTTCAACCCAGCATACACACTCACCTTAGATCCAGCCAATTATGTTGCTCGTCTTCGCAAACAGATGAGTCAGCTTGCACCAACACCAGCATCTACACACGGTAACAGAGGTTTCTACTTACCTAAAGACGGTCCACACCGCTGAATACGTTTTTCTTCGTCGAGGTCCTGAAAAACGTCCACTACAAGCACCATACACAGGCCCATATAAAGTTTTGGAGAGAGATAAGAAAACCTTCAAAATAGAAGTGCAAGGTAAAGAAAGTACAGTTACAATAGACAGACTGAAACCAGCGTACCTGACAAACGATGACGCCTGCGAAGAAAACAAACTTACCCTAGAGATGACTGATGTACGTCCAACTCCAGCTCCAGCTCCAGCTCTAGTCCCCGCAACTCAGCTACCTGAAAGACGAACCAGAAGTGGAAGAAGAGTACATTTTCCGGACTACTATCGACCGTGAACCGGTCTCGGCAGGGGAGTGATGTAGCGTTCCTGTAATAAAATAATTAAACTTTAAATTTTTCTAACTAAATAATTCATTAAAAAAAAATGTCACAATTCAAAGGTAAAAAATTCTACTTACCATCTGATTCAGCTAGACCGTTCCTTTGTTTATGCGTACACGCACTGGATGCATGATCTGTGGCATGATCGCTCCGCAGTCGTAATCTACCTTCGTATAGTAAACGCGTACCGCCTGATGATCGAAATTACTGACGCGTATGCAAGTTTTGGTGAATTTTATTAATAGACAATTTGACAAATAATTTAGTGTAATGTATAGAAATTAAGAATAAACTATTGCAGAACTGATAATAAAAATAAGTGTGTTAATTCGTAAGTGAGTGTTTAATCTAATATATCCTAAATAAACAATATATATTAGTGTTAGTTATAGGACCTTAAAACCTATACTATCCTTACTTTGGATTTAGAAAGCGCTGTGTAGAATGTCGTAAAATTTGTATTTATTTACTTATTTATAGTGATATTTTTATCTTACAGAGAATAGAAATGCTAAGAGAAGTGTATGAGAAGGTTGAAGACATTGATTTACTGGCCGGTATTTGGATGGAAAAACCAATGGCTGATGGTCTCGTTCCACCCACTTTATACTGTCTTGTGATAGATCAATTGAAACGTAATATATATTCTGATAGACACTGGTACGAAAGGCCTAACCGACCCAAAGCTTTTACTTTCCGTAAGTTTTTTTTATAGTTATACTAGCACCCCGCCCTGGCTTCGCTATGTTTCATATGATATTTGTAACCCAAGCAATCGTAATTTACATATAAGTGCAGTGCTGTGGTTCTGACAATTACCCTAAACATAAAAAAACTCACTGAATTACTTATTAATTACTTTATAATTTTAGCATTGAAGTGCAAGGCCACGGTAACCGCTTCCCATCAGGTGGGCCGTGAACTTGTCTGCCACCTGAGTGGTATAAAAAAAAACTAAAAATAAATTAAAACTTCACCTTGATAAAAATTTGCACACAATCATTAGCAGATGATTCATGATAATTATGATTCGCTTGACTTTGACTTAAAATAACTTCCACAGTAGGTATATACCTAATAAAGTTCAACATATTATTTAATTATGAGTTTAACTACTTAAAGTATGTACATTGTACATTAGTTGACTTCGCTATATGGACGCATCGATTGTTGTGGTCTCCATTCCCATATTGAACTATTGTTTGTGCAATTGATAGAACATTATTATAATATCGAGTTAATGAATTTGTATTTAAACAATGTATGGCTATGTGTATTCCTTGGTTCGGAAATATCATTAAAAAGTATAAGCTGTTGTGATATTATCGGAAGTTTACGTGAATTAAATATAGTTTTATTTCAATGTGTGACACATTGAAATAAAACTAAAAGTCCAATAAAGAAAAATACCTCCAGGACAATCCGAGAGGGGGGGCGAAAGGATTGTCCACCGGTGGATAAAACAAACGACAATGGCGAGAATACGGACTTAACATGTGCAACGTGCGGGAAAGTATACAAGAAGAGAGCCTGGTTTCTGAAGCACTTAAAATCACACGATGGTGTTGGAGCAAGACAGCCGTCTGTAAGTTCTTCAACTATTGCCACGGATAGAGTTGACCCTCATATATCCCAAGGTGAGCCAGAGTGTGACACAAACCAGGAGCCCATAAACAGCCGGGCCCGTCTTAGCATTCCCTCTTTAAAGTCGACCACCTGGAAAGCCCACGACCAAAACTTAGCCATCCTGTTAGAGCATCTCGGAACAAAGCAGGATTTAAACAGTCAGGTAGAATCTTTCCAGGTTAGCATTTACTCATACCTACATGAGCATTACCCACCATCATTACCTTACGCGCGAAAAAACCAAGAAAACGCGTTCAAAATTAAAATGAGAAAGAAAAAGCGGGATCTTATCAAACGACTACGGTTTGCTAAAGCGATGGTGACTGAAATTAATTCAAGGAATTTCTGTTCAAATAATAAATGAAAACAATAATTTTAATAGAGCAAAACATGAAGTAGAGTTCGATAAGGACCCGTTTAAGTACTCGAGGAATATTTTTAGCGACAGAAAGCAAGATAGGCTACTGCTAAGTAACGATCAGATCCATAGCTACTATAAAAGTAATTATGAGGTGCCTAAATACGAAAAACAATACAGTAAACCAAACGCGCAAAAACCATTAGGCCCTCATTTCACATTTGACTGTAATCCACCTAGCTTAGACGAAATAGAACACCAAATCAAAAAGAAACCAACAAAAACCGCCCCAGGGCCTGATGGCATACCTTACATTATCTATAAAAAATGCCCATCGGTACGTAAACATCTTCTAAGCATATTCAATAGGATCTGGTCGAGTAAAGAAGTCCCAGCGGCCTTCGGCAAGGCTAATTTTGTGCTCATTCCAAAGAAAGAAATAGTAACTAGTCCAAAAGACGCTAGACCAATAGCATTAACCAATACAATTTCTAAAATTTTCTTCTCATGGCTTCAATTTAAAATGACAAATTTCATGAAAAGGGTTCCTACCCGGAATTTCAGGATGTCTGGAACACAATTCTTTACTGGCGGAAAGTTTAAAAGATGCCAGATCAAATGAAAAGCAAATAACAGTTTGTTGGATAGACCTAGAAAACGCTTTTGGCTCAGTACAACACGAGCTTATGTTGTTTGCATTAAAATGGTATCACTTTCCGTCCATCATTTGGGAAATAATATCCTCTTATTATGGTAAATTAAAGTTTGTGATTAATACCAAAGATGGATACACGCAACCTTTAAATTATAATGTGGGTTTGTTCCAAGGTTGCTGTTTATCACCTATAGTTTTCAATATAGTAATAAATATTTTAATAGACAACATTTCCATACACGACCAGAAGTGGGGCTATCGGTTTAAGCTAAACGGTAAATATACGGAGTCTATCCTCGCATTCGTGGACGTGCCAGGACCTACTGCGTAGAGTAGACGATTTCTGTACATGGACAGATGGAATGAGAGCAAAACCTAGCAAATGCTACTGTCTATGTCTGGGTAGGCGGGGTACCAGGTATACTTCATATGACCCAGGGCTTAGTATAGGCGGGGAAAACGTTTCAACTATATCTGAAACCGTGCCTTTTAAATTCCTCGGAAGAAAGATTGACAACAGAGGTTGCACTCCAGATTTGGACGAATTAATTGATAGTTTCATTATCGATTTAAAAAAGGTAGACCAACAACCAATAAGTAATGTTAAAAAAGCTTGGATCTATGACAATTATTTAACCTCGCGTCTTAACTGGCCGTTTCTTAAATATGATATAAACCAGAGCCTCCTCAAAAAACTAGATGCGAGTGTCACGAAGACACTGAAGTCGTGGCTAGGGCCTAGCTCAGTCGGCCGACACGTCGGCACTATATAGATCCGCGAATAATTTTGGAATGACGCTTAAGAAGCCATCAGAACTCTATAAACACCTAAGAGTAACTAAAATGCACGTCTTATCGGAATCTAAAGACGAAATAGTAAAAGTCCTTCCAAAAGATAAAAATGCATCGGAGCTCGAATCACGCCTCCAGTTCCATAAAAGATTCATGATAGGCTCGCAGACTGGTAGAGTAGGTCTAGGTAATATTCAGAGACAAACAGATAAAGAAATAACAAAATCTTTTCTTCAAGCAGACGAAAACAACACCTATAAGGTGCACGCAATGAACCTAGAAATGCAAAACGAATGGTTGACTCTAGGTGAATTTTGTATTCCCATAGCCTTAAAATGGCGTACCATAATATACGACTGGTCACCGGCCTTACTTAAATTTTACCTAAATGCATTCCAGTTGACCCTCCCCGACCAAAGCAATCTGGTCAGATGGGGAAAAGCCACAGATAAAACATGTAACTCATGTGGTGAAGCAACTGGTACGGCTAGGCACCTACTAGTGGGTTGTAAAACGCTATTAGACCGGGGTCATTACTCGCGCCGTCATGATAAGGTATTAGAAATCATACGTGAGGCTGTAAGTTTGGCGGTAGCTAGAGCGAAAAAAGGATTAACCACAAACCAAAGAAATGACATTGCGTTTGTAAAGGAAGGCTGCTCAAAGAAATCACTTCAAAAGCCTTATTCAATTTTGATAGCTGCCGTTGACTGGACAATACTCGTAGACACGTATGAGAAGCACTATAGGATACCGGAGGATGTCTGTGCCTCATCATTCAGACCCGACATATTCCTTTTTTCACGATCGCATAAGCGTGCAGTGCTTGTAGAACTCACAGTACCGTGGGAAACTAATATACCTAAAGACCACGCTATAAAGACAAACAAATACTTTGATTTGACTAACGAGTTAACCAAAAACGGCTACGTGGTTAAACTCTATGCCGTAAAAGTAGGAGCAAGGGGAATTCCAGCTAAATCCCTGTACAACTTACTTAAAGACCTCGGATTGCCAAGAGCTTCAGTAAGCTCTTTATTAAAACGTATATCAAAAGCGGCATTGTTAGGATCTTACCAAATTTGGATAGGTAGGGGGGGGAACACTACTGACGGTGGAGGTGAGCGCTGATGCATCACAAGGTGGCCACCCTAAACCTACATCTGGGTCGCAAGTCCCAGTCGCCGTCATGGTGTTCCTCTCTGTACCACGCTATGGACCCGGCGACCGTACGGTGAATCCATGGAGTGCTGAGAATCGGATCTCTTAACGGATTCTATCGCCATGTACTTGATGTTATTTTATATTTGAGTTGAGCGAGCGAAGCTCTTATACCCGGCATAGCCGTTTGTTGGTGGCTGAACTCTTCTGTAACCACTCGCGCGATCTTGACCAAATTTACCACGGTGATAGTGTTTTGAAGCGAGATGGTTCATGTCCGATGTACCATTGAGGAATAATCACCGAAAAACAGTTTCCCGAGCGCTTGGCCGTAGCTAAGCGCGCGACTGTAGTAAGATGTCTTATGTTCAAGTCAGAGTCCTGCTCGCTCAGCTTATTTTATTTCAGTCGCACCCTGCACTGAATTTCTAGTTTACATTGATCCCGACGTTTCGGTTACTTTTCAGCAGCCATGGTCACGAGGAGAAAATATAAAATAACATCAAATAAATCGCGATAGAATCTGTTAAAGTAGTTTTATTTCAATATAAGCAGTTGTCTTAAATTTAGTACTGCACTGATATTAATCGGCTAATCTTTAAATATTTTTATTATACATACAGCCCAGTTATCTGAAATAAGAAAAATTACGATAGCCAGATTATTATGTGATGTTGGAGACTCCGTGGAAAGAATTCAACCGCAAGCTTTTTTGAGAACAGGACATAAGTAAGATACTTTTATGAGCTTATTATGGAAACACGATATTTTCATTACTGCAGACTGTGACCTTTATAGTTACTAAGTTTTACATAGTTACAAAATTTACGATTTTATATTAAAATCGTACTAACCAAGATCCATTACCTTTTTAACATAAAAGGTTATCATATAAAGAAGATGACCAAATCTGCCAGGTGACAGACTATGAGCCTGTAGGCTGATAACAAACCCTGTTACGGTAATCATAGTTTTGGCAATTGGGGGTGTACTTTTTTCACATTGTCTGTAGTGACTCTTTTTTTGGTGATAGGCTCACGTTTGACCTCTATCTCATCTGTTTGTAAGTGATGATGTGGTGTTAGGTGGAGCACGCTTGCCTAGAAATAACCTGTTCACTCTAGACTAGAATACTCCCGGGTTATAGCTTTCCGGAAGCACAGACTCAGGCAGGTCATTCCACTCTTTAGCAGTACGCATGATGAATGTATTGTCAAAACTTTTTATGCTTATGAGTGGAATATCCACCATGTATCGGTGGCGCGTCGCCGTACGTCTAGTCGTTCGGCGGTGGAAGGGGCTTGGAGGAATTTGGTTATGCAACTTCAGTGCACACTTCCCGAAGTGCATCTGATAAAAAACCGAAAGGCTGGCAAATCTACGCCGATGTTCCAAGCTGTGTAGCTTAGTGTCGACTAGCGCATCGCTGTTGATGAGCCTCTTGGCCCGTTTCTCTATCGAATCAAGCTCTTTAAGTTGGTATTTAGCTGAGCCGTCACAGAGGTGCGAGTAGTACTCCATACACGATCAAACTTGCGCTTTATAGAGGTGTGAAGTACCGTCGCACCTCGACAGAAGACCAAGCTTTTTGACAGCTACTTGAGCCTTTGCCTCAATGTATAAGGCCAAGTTGAGGGTAGAAGTAAGAGTTACGCCAAGAAGCTCAAGGTGTTCGGTTATCGGCACGGGCTCACTTCGGTAAGTAAGGTTTGAATGGAATTGGTTGGCTTAGCAGAGAAGAGAGACGTGTGGGTCCAAGTTGACCAAGTTAGATTCACACCACTCGGCGACCGCTTTCACGGACTCGTTGTACTACAGGACAGGAATATAAGATTGTTTACTTCCCCAGTCAAGCAATTTTATTAAGAGAACCTCTTCGAAAGTTCACGTCGATTTTTTACTCAGTGGGATTCCATGGGATTCAAATCCTATATATTTTTATTGCAAATTTAGCCAGCTTAGCAATTCTGACTTTTATAGATTAATAAACTAAATGGGCTTTACTGTGATACTGACAAATTCCTCTTTCTTTTCAGTAATAAAATGGTTGACTGCAAAAACATAAAAAAATTAGACTTTTCCACTTGGAGAGATGGGTCTTGTATTAAGTAATAACATAAATTTGACAAAATAATAAGTTAATTTTTTTAGAAACTCAAGAGACAAGATTATTATAAGATCTCTTTTATTGGTTTTTAGGGCTTACTCATTTACAGTGCATTACCTATAATAAATACAAGGATATTCATGTATTGTGTTTTTTTTTCTCCTTAAACTTGCTTCAACGTAAATAAATATATTAAATAATAAATAAATATTTTAGGACAAAGTACACGACACCATCTAGACCCAAACTAAGCAGAGCTTGTCATATGGGTTCTAGATTGCGGATAAACATACTTAAATACTTTTTTTTTGTAACCAAATACATATTATACATAGAAACACCTAGACCAATGCAAATATACATATTTGCACTGAGCGGGAATCGAACCCGCGACCTCTGGCTTAGCAGTCGAACGCACTACCGCTACGCCACAAAGGTCTTCAAAGTCTTCATATCCTTATTATTTAAAAAATAGGTGATAGTACCGAAGCTGTATCTATTTTTCAGGCAACTTAACTAGCCAGCCTTATTAAATAAAAGGCTCATCGGGGCAATGTGACTGAAGTTAAGTATGAGTGGAGCAAAGCGCATGCGCCGGAAGATGAGTCAACATAATCCAAACCATGATTGTAAGCAGCTACAGAATACTGTCAAAAAATTTCGGGGATTGATCATTTAGAAACTCTGCTTGAAGTGGTCGTAGAAGATCTTTTTTTCGCTAAGTGTGCACAGCTGTCCACTATGAACACGCGGTGTTTGAGCGTCACTAGTCATTTAGTTTGTTTAATGTGCGCCATTTAGTAAGTTCATCTCGAGTGTGTTTTGCGATTTTCACAATGTAGGTACGAAAATTTCATACATTGCATCCTTCTTAAATTTTTCCTCGCAAATGGAATTTTTTGTTTCAAAGTGCTGAAAATGATGAATACGGCTTATGGTGAACCGATTTAATTTAAAAAAACAACCTATGTGTGGACCAGCAAATTTAAATACGAACGAGATGTTGTAGAAGATTTGCCTCACTCTAGTCAGTCGTCATCGTCTTCAACTGAAGTAGATTCGATTACCGCGATGCAGATGCGATGTCGTGCACTCGGAATTTCTGTCAGAAGGTGAGACAGTAAACCATGGGAAAGTTCCATGTTTCCCATGGCTTTCCATGGGAAAGTTCCATTGATGGGTCCAACAGGATTTTCGAGTTTTCATGGCTCCATTGATGGGTCCAACAGGATTTACAAATTCCGATAGTTCCATTTAGATGGTGGAGTCAATAATCGAAATTTTAACAGGCTTACATCCGGTCTCGTCGTTCCATTGTCAAAACTTACAACTTTTACTTAAAAGGTGTCAAATTAAACTTTATTCTAACGTGCGGTATGGAGAAATAAATTAACATCATGAAAATAAGTGAAGATTACAAAAACAAAACAGTAATCAAATTAGTTTTACACTCACATAAACTGTAATGGCTCCAGGGCATTTGTCCTTCTTTTTACGGCTGCAAATCCAACGGGTTCTGGTATTTTTATAAACCGTGTGTTTATAAAACTGGTACCTATATAAAACCATTGTAAATCAAAACTTTACCATTCTTTGTTTTCAAAACGCGGAGTTCTTGATCTATTTTAGTAAAAACTTAGATATAGAATAGTGTGAATATTGTATTACTTACAAATGAATTACAGTAATCTATTAGATCAAATGTCAATCAATGTCAATTGTTGTTGTTACGCTTTGTATATGGACAGTATCTTAACAGTGGAAACAATAATACTAAGTAAAACCTAATAGCTGCACCTATTTCCAATAATGGAAACATGAGTACCGTCAAAATCCTGTTGGACCCACTCATCCTAAACAGCGAAGATAAAAGGACTCGAAAATCCTGTTGGACCCATCAATGGAACTTTCCAATGGAACCAACAGTCCTAATCCAACTATAAGAACTATGCTATTGAAACTTGGTAAGTAGATGTATTCTGTGAACCGCATTAAGATTTTCACATAAAAATAGAAAAAAAAACATTAAATTTAATACTTAGAACTGAAACTCAAATTTTTTTTTTCATCAAACCTATAAGTGTGTGGTATCTATGGATAGGTCTTCAAAAATGATATTGAGGTTTCTAATATCTTTTTTTTCTCTAAACTGAATATTTTGCAAGAGAGACACTTCCAAAGTGGTAAAATGTGTCCCCCCCCCCGCCTGTAACTTCTAAAATAAGAGAATGATACAACTAAAAAAAAAATATGATGTACATTACCATGTAAACTTCCACCAAAAATTGGTTTAAACGAAATCTAGTAAGTAGTTGTTTTTAATACGACATAAATCGTAAACCGCAATTTACCTTTCTTTACATTATACATTATACAACATTATTATTACAAAACAGATCTTCACAAAAAATATCAGTTCGGTAGAACACACAAATTATCAAAGTCCGGACTATAAATCATCATGCTATGACTAAAAGGTGATGAGCAGTAAAATATAAAGTCTCTAAACTCCGCAGGATTACGAACAGATAACACAATTGATTAGACACTCATAAAACATTTAATAATTTATATCAGTACGCTATTATATTGGAGAACCGGGCAGAGTTTAATTTAAACCTCTAACTATCAAAAATAAATAATGTAAATTATAACAATGAAATAAATTGATACATTGTTGGAATCAATACCTTTTTTTCTTTTTTTTTTTCGTGCGGAAATCCCTTCGGACTTCGAGATGGCCCCCTCGGGTTGGAACAATACCTATTACACGAAAACAATTCTTAATCTAATCCGAACTTTACGCGTACGAAGTCGTGGGCAACAGCTAGTATACAATAAAATTCCATTAATGTTTGAAATTTAAATGAAATGGAGAGTTTTAAAAGAAAACTTCGCAAACTAATTTATTTATTTATTTATTTAGTTTGCAAATGTAGGTAGAGGGTTGGCACATGATTAATGGAAGAGTATCACTACATTTGGCCTTGCGGCATGCAACAATAACAGACAAGCATTATACTATAGATACTAACATAACATAACATAAACTCACGCCTATATCCCCGAAGGGGTAGGCAGAGGTGCTAGCACCCACATTTCGCCAGTTTATGTTTAGGTCCCAATGTAATAGGTGGCGAGCCTATTGCCATTAACCGGGCACTTATAAACCTGCGATAAATACACACATAACTTCGAAAAGCATCGAAAAGTCATTGGTGTGTGCCATGGTAAAACCTGGGATCGAAACCGAGACCTCGTCTCAGCAGTCCATTACCCATACCATTAGGCTACCACGGTTAACTTTAAGACACTGAACAATTAAATTATCTAAATCTTAATATAAATGTTAAGGCTCTCGCGGCCGGCGTTGCATGTAGCATATACTGCTTCCGGGCTGTTTGGCCGTGGTCCATTGGAAACTTGAATTCCAGACGTTTCGTCGATCACTGCGGTGCGGTCAACATCTTCAGTGGTAATTGTCAGTCGCAGAGAGTTTGCCGCCGAGGAAGGTTCTCCGCACTCGACGGCGTCCCGAGCTGTACCACTGAAGATGTCGACCGCAATGATCGACGAAACGTCTGGAATACAAGTTCAGTGGACCACGGCCAAACAGCCCGGAATCAATTAAATTATCATTACATACAATAGCACATAATCAGAATAATCAATCAAATTTCAACAATAGTAATTAGTATTCATTTAGACAATAATAACATAATTTCCGCATATTATAATAAAACAAACAAACATAAACTTAAAATAATAATGAATAACTGATCGCTATCGTTCACAATAAAATACCCATTACCACCATTATAATTATATTTATTTCAATAATTTATCATTAATATATTCATCTACAGAATAATAACATTTTTCCAGCAAGAGGTGCTTAATTTTGCTCTTAAACTCACTTACATTTATTATTTGCAAAATAGAGTTTTGTAACCGGTTATAAAGTCTAGGAGACATGCAGAATATGCTTTTATTAAGGTGTGCTGTTGTATTTGCTGGACAGGATATTTTCATATGATGTCTTTTGCTGTTAAGATGTCTAAATAGTTGCATGTTATTCCTCACAAATAACACGGTTTCCAGAATATATATGAATGGCAAAGTAAAAAATTTTAATCTAATAAAACTGGGTCTACAACTGTCAATAGTTTTTAATTTACATATAACTCTTATGCATTTCTTTTGGGCTCTAAATATACTATCAATGTTAGTCGAATTTCCCCAAAATATGACACCGTTATTTAATATTGGAAATACATATCCACAGTACGCCGTTCTAACAGTTGAAGTACTGGCTATTTTAGATAACATATAAAGTGAATAAGAATGTTGATTTATTATCGAACATAACATTTCTAAATTAGTCTTCCAATCCAGACCATCATCTACATGTAGTCCTAAAAATTTAGTTTAGTTTAGTTCTAGACGCGTTCTATTTGTGTACCGTTAAACTGTATGTCCAAGTTAGATAGATAGATAGAAGACTCTTTATTGTACACCACATATTATTATATAAAATTACTTAAGTCTAAATATATTGTAGGTACAATGGGCGGTCTTTATCGCTAAGAGCGATCTCTACAAGACAACCAAGTTTGTTAGTTTATTAACCCTAAATCTGAATGACATTGATTTTTTTTTATCTTATACTGTAATTACTACCTATAATTGAAAATATAAATGTGATGCATGATAAATGTTAATTTTATTTCTATTTTAGTTAATATTGTGTGTTTTGTCTGCTTAATAATTATATTAATTTGCATCGTGATGTAGTAATGGTGGACAACGGACTTACCCCGCTAGCTTTGGCTAAAGAGAACTGGCGCAAACCTGTGGTATTAAGTATTAATGACCGTATGAATGTATGGAAGTGTATGGAAGAGCAAGGAGTTGCATGGAAGTTTCTATCGGGCTCTCCATAAGCCTTTTTTTTATGTGCGGAAATCCCTTCGGACACCCCCGCCGGCCAGCGGGGGTGGTTATGTCGTTTCTCGCCAAAAGACACCGTGCGTGTCCTCCCCAAGTGTCCGTTGCCGGGCACCCCGGGTAAGCCCTCGAAAGGATAACCCCAGGGTTTCCGGCGGACTTTGGCCGCCACCGCGGCCTCACCTGGTGGGGTCGGGTTTTATCCCGCTTCGGTGATTTGGCAGGCGTGTGTATCGCACACACGACACGCCTCCGCCACAGCCTGCTTCTGTAAGGACGGCGAGTCGGCCAACTGCCGTCCTCAGGCCCCGATCATGGAGGTCGGTAGTCCCGGGCGTAGATGAGTCTGCGGCATCCTCGCCGCAGACTGCGAAACTTGGGGAGCAGGGTTCTCTCCTGCTCCCTCTCCGCCGTCTCTTTCGCGCGCATTACCTGCTCGCAGAAAGAGGCGGCGGCGTGCCACTTGCTCCCGTCGGAGACCACGGCCCTCACCATGGTCTCCAACGAGAGAACGTCCACGCCCAGGACCGCAACGAGATCCCGGCGTTGACTCGCCCACGCAGGACACTCCACCAACGTGTAGAGCGCCGTGTCTTCGTCAGGATCCTAGCAGTGCTGGCACTGCGGCGTTGTCTCCCGGTGGACTGTCCATGGGCCTGATGTAGATTTACCAGCATCTGTCTGTATCTTGGCTACGCTTCGGTGACCTATTTGGGGAAACCGAAGGTTTTGTTTCTGCAATTATGGACGAAGTTGTGATGACGAATAAATATCGGAGGTATATTCTAAAGGACGGTACGGTTGAAATATGTCGGGCGTGCCAACGTCCCGGAGAATCCCTTAGACATATAATTTCTGGTTGTTCTCGTCTTGCCAACGGCGAGTATTTACATAGACATTTGGTTATTACAGCTAGGATTGTTCATCAACAGCTTGCTCTAAAGTATAACCTTGTGGAATCAGAGGTACCGTGTTACAGGTATGTGCCCGACGCAGTTCTCGAAAATGGGCACATCACATTGTACTGGGATCGATCTATCATCACTGACAGGACATTTGTAGCTAATGAACATGATATAGTGTTGATATATCGATCAGAGCGCCGCGCAATAATTATCGATATCACCATTCTACATGACGAGAATCTTGTGAAAGCCAAAAAAGAAAAACAAATAAAATATTTGGATTTGTCTCACGAGGTTGTCGACATGTGAAGTGTGGATTCGGCAATTATTGTTCCGATAGTTGTATGTGTATCGGTTCATTGACTGATTGCCAAGAGCCTCGATCAACATCTCAAGAGGCTCGCGTTAGGCAGTTGGGTCAAGGGCTTGATGCAGAAGGCAGTGCTCCTCGACACGGCACGTATTGTGAGGAGATTCCTCTCTCTGGAGCCCTAAACACCGGTGGCTTGGTCCCCGATGCCGGTGGGCTACTATTTTTTATATTTTTAAATATATTTGTTTTTTTTTTATATAAATATAGAATGTATTTAAAAATATAATTAATAAGTATTTAAATAAGTCATTCACTTAATTAATTCCAAGAAAAATCAAAATACAACAAGACTTCATGACACTGTGAGCTCATTCTGCGTAAATAGTAACACCAACAATTCAACATAGTTCGGGTACTTTGAGATAACTTTCACTTCAAACTACAAGACAACAACCATCTTTAGTCTCCCCGTGACCATGGCTGCTGAAAAGCAACCGAAACGTCGGGATCAATGTAAAATATAAAATAACATCAAATAAACCGCGATAGAATCCGTTAAAAATAGTTTTATTTCAATGTATTTAAAGTTTAATAAAGAGAATATTAATATTAAAATTTAAAAAAATATTTAATTATTTATTCAAATTCAATGTGATCATTAAATGAAATATCTTATGACTTAATTAATACTTATATAATTTGCCCAAATGGTGAAATAAAATTGATTTCATTATTTTGTGAACATCCTCTATAGCTATGATTTACAATAAACATAATTTGAATTTAAATCCGTTAAGGGTAATTGAAGAACTAAAAAGTCGACAACCTGGTGTAAATACAGAACTGTCATGCTGAACGAATGGCCGAAGGCCGAATGGGACCTAAACATAACTGGCGAATCGTGGGTGTGTAATACACCTCTGCCTGTCAATTCGGGGATACAGGCGTGAAGTTATGTTTATGTTTTCTATCTCATGAGTAAAAATACATTTACGAGTACTTAAAAGTTAAGCACGGCGAAATTAAAAAGATAACTCCTCAATTTTCCAATTAATAAAACTCATAAATCCTTTGTGACTTTTAAGGCTCAGACATCAGCAGTATTATAAGGTGTTCTCAGTGATAAATTATATAAAACGACCAAATTAAAATACCTTCGTGGCTTTTAATAACCGCCGATATTAAACCCGCCTGAATTGTGCGTGTTTACAATAGGATTTGAATTAGATGTTTCGCTTTCGAGATCTTAAAGGCAATTCCCTTGTGTTTAAGGTAAGCGTACCATTGTAAATATAACCTGTATTATATATTACTATATTATACACATTACAAGATTTATATGACACCATTCATGTACAGTCAACGACAAAAGTAGGTTAACACTTAAATATTTACACACCTTCTTATACATAGGAATATATGAACCAATAGTGGATATTTAAGTACTTTTATAATTCCTAGATCACAAATTTAATACATCGCATGTTTTATTTGTTATTTTATGAAAGGATTAAGAGATAAGGTGATCAATAGATTAGATTTTTTAAGCTATTTCTGTCGGTGACTGTACGTAATTATTACTATTTGGGCACTGTGTGTTTTTCACTGAGGTGAAACAGGCACTGATCGTATTTCTCAAATAGGCTCTTGAGTTTTTTCACTATAAGACCAGAGAGCCTCATTGAGTAAAGCGTAAAAATGCCTACATAGCTTCTGGATGTCTCTCATTTTTCTCATACACAGATTAATTATATTATCTGCATAGTAATTTACAGTTAAAATGTCCTAGAATATTTATTTATGCAATAACATAATAATTGAACGTTAATTTATAAATCAAATAGCCAGAAATAGGAAACGTGTTGAATCACAAAATGATTTATCATGTCCAAGGTTTCATTTCTAAAAATATAGTTCTTATCTAAAATAACTGAATTCCATACATATTTAATTCAAATGTAAAAATGCTGATAAGACTTTCCTATTTAAGTCGGTGCCAAACCAAAGAGGTATTATGACTATTAGGTAGAAATTAGAAACCGCGGCCGTATCTTCTTTTTTGAAGTCGGTTATGCCTAAACTTTCTCCAGAATGTAAAAAATACGTTTTTTGAGGAAAACCGCATTGAAATGGGTTCAACCAAACGCGAGAAAATCGTGAACAAACATACATACAAACATACGGGGCAAACAGTGAACCCCTTTCCTCTTATTTTAGAAGTTACAGGTCTCTCGCGCAAACTATTCAGTTTAGAAAGAAATGATATTAGAAACCTCAATATCATTTTTGAAAACCTATCCATAGATACCCACACGCATGGGTATGACGAAAAAAAATTTTTGATTTTCAGTTCTAAGTATTCTGCCCCAAAAATGTATTGATTTTTTTCTACTTTTGTGTGAAAATCTTAAGGCAGTTCACAGAATGCATCTACTTCAAAAGTTTCAACAGCATAGTTCTTATAGTTTCGGATAAAAGTGGCTGTTGCATACGGACGGACAGACAGATAGACATGAAGAATCTATAAGAGTTCCGTTTTTTGCCATTTGGCAACGGAACCCTAAAAAGAACCACATGCTAAGATGTGATCAAGTAAAAATAAACTGACTGCTTACGTTTCACTCAACCGATAACGCTATTTAATTCGACTTGATCGCAATTAACTTCATTGACGCAATCCGCCTTAAAAAGCATCAAAGCCCTTCCCATCTGCCAGCAAAACTCGAGAACAACTTTATACAAGTTTTGCGGAGCGACACTCGAGGAGGTTACCCAACACACACCCCCATTTCGGACCTACCTAATTATGGACAAACATACCTTCTTTTTTTAAGTAGGTTAAGTATACTGAAACCTTCTCTAGAATATAAAATATAGGTTTGTGAAAACCGCATTGAAATCGGTTCAAACAATCTCGAGATACTTAATCACGGACAAATATACCTACCTCATTTTTTCAATACTAAAACCTTCTCTGGAATGTAACAAATACTTTTCTAAAAACCGCATCAAAATCGGTTGAGCCAAACGTGAGAAAATCGTGAACAAACATACATACAAACATACGGGTCAAACAGTGAACCCCCTTTTGAAGTCGGTTAAGAAAGGCATACGGCACGTACTCGTAAGATTTTTTTCTTCTTTCGAAGATCCTTTCATTCTTTATTAGAGACTTATTAGATTTTTGTTAAGGACTACGATATCTGTAGTGGTGGCCTTCAATCCTTTAGCTTACCATTAGGCGAGGTGAAGTCAACGAATCAAAAAGACTATTTTTTACCAATCTCTGGATTGGTAAAAAAAATAGTTTTTTTTTGTTTCGTAGCTTATATTAGAGACTTCGTATGTGTTAAGGACCACACCACCATCGGATTATAAAGTATATCTGATAAGCGCGTAGGCTGGTGCCGCTTCCTTCTGCCTGGAAGTAATGCTCGAGAGGGAGGCGGCGGAGCGTGTCCGGGAGAGACTCATGTTTCTCCTGATCCACAGAGACCCCGAGGCGCGGAGGCGACTCAGGCGTCGGAGGTTGATGATCGACCTCCGTCCTCCTTTAACGCAGGCCTGTGACAGGTGGAACCACCTGTCACCCTACCAGAAGCAGGCCCCGCAGCTAATCTGCAGCTTCGCTCGCGTGGAAATCTCATCCCGTTGCCGCGACCCGGGGGAAACCGGGGAAAAAAGTAACCTATGTATTATTCCAAACTATAATCTATCCCAATACCAAATATCAGCCAGATCCGTTAAGCTGTTAGAGCGTGATTGAGTAACAAAAATCTTAACAACCTTTCGGTTCCCGACGTTTCGGTTGCTGAAAAGCAACCGAAACGTCGGGATCAATGTAAAATATAAAATAACATCAAATAAACCGCGATAGAATCCGTTAAAAATAGTTTTATTTCAACCGTTTACATTTATAATATTAGCAGAATTGTAGAATTAAATTGTTTGATTACCCTTCAACAGCAACCTTGTACAAAAAAATAACTTTTCATAAACGTACCGCAAGGACTCCAATAAAATAGCGATTGCCAACAAAAATCCTTTTGCAAACATGCAGTTATTAAATTCAAAGTTTGCGTTGAGGGATCAGTGAGTCAGAACCCAAATATTAAAGTTGGCCCAAAGAAATATATTGCTGGGTAAGCGCGGGATTAACTGAGTGTCAACACTGCGGTGCTTACCGTGTACACTGCCCGACAGAATTAGATAGTCAGCTAAGTTATATTCTTTTAAATTGTTCATCACGCTGAGTTTGATAGAATTTTAAGTAATATTCAAAATAAAGATATACTTATGGTTATATTCACTGTTGAAGATTTGGACCCAACAGAAATCCTTTGTCAATATAGTGCCTCTGAATCATTAAAACCTTTTTTCAAAAATGGATTGATACTGGTGCTACTTTTTGAGAAGAACTTTTATCATTATGTTTTTACTAGCTGTCCTCCGCGTCTTCGCTTGTGACATACTTCGATCCCCGTGGTACCTATTTAACCCATACCCACATGCGTGTAATTTATTAGTTTTAAAATAATGTTTGGAAATTTGCCCGATTTGTTGACCTATATGATTACTGCTCTGCTCTCCTGGATATTAGCGTGCTGTTAAATAGCATATAGCCTGCCTCGATAAATAGGCTATCCAACACAAAAATATTTTTTCAATTGGAACCAATAGTTCCTGAGATTAGCGCGTTTAACCAAATCACCAAAAAAACTCTTCAGCTTTATAATTAGATAAATTTGGAGGAAGAATATGCGAATACGTCAACAAAAACAGATAGAAAACGGCTGCTCTTTGACGCTTCTCCATCCATCTTTCATACTATTTTTATAAATTTATCGCGTATATAGCCGGGCAGCGGCTTCTTGTACCTTTTTTTTTATGGGAAATCCCTTAGGATATCCCCCCGCCGTTTAGCGGGGGCGGTTATGTCGGGCTTGAACCGACTAAAACCGCACGCCGTCTCGGGTCTTAAGACGCCGGGGTGTAAGGTTACCCATAGAGCATATCCCTCGCACCCCGACTGACCCTGGGCCATCTCCGGTTTCGAGATGGCCCCCTTACTTGCTCTTCACTGTGCCATCTGTTAATCAGAGGGACACGTCGAAAGCTTCCGAACAGCCCTCAACAGGGCCGTCCTCGCCTCGGTCGAAGTTGGCCGTAGGCTGCAGCGTCTCCCCCGCCCTAGGAGAGAGGCGCTGCTGTCTCCGTTGCCCAGGGTGCACCGCGTGGAGGTCCCCAACCAAGCACCCCAGGCTTCTTGTACCTAGTGAAGTAACTCCCTATGGTAAATCGGAAAAAAATTTTTTTGTGTTTACTGTGGTGTCCGACCTCGTTCGACCACTAGAGTTCATTGACTTGGCCACCATGTGTCAGAGTTTAAAAATAAATATATGATGGATTTAAATATAGCGTAGGGAAGAAAAAACAATTGCTTGGAGCGGCTTTCGGCTGTGCGGCTGACAGCGGGCGACTTGACGCGCCGCGCGGGTCCGCCGGCCGAAGAGAAGATATAAGTGTATTAAATTTAGGCTCAGTCCTTGAGCGGAGATCGCGATTCCTTACAGTTCGCTTAAATATAAATATATTCGCGTAAAAACCTCCCTAAACTCGATATAAGAAGCTTTGTTGAAATAAATAAATATTCACATTACTATATAAACCTAGTGTATCTCTTTTATCAACGCGAGGTATTGTGGCGTCCAAGCCCCGGACGCTACAACTGGTGAAGGAACGCCGGTTTCCATACAGCTGGTGGTTGCTACAGCTACAACTGGTGGAGGCTCTGCTTTCCACAGGAGCTGGTGGTTGCTACAGCTGGTGAAGCGCTAGTTTCCGCAGAAGTCGGAAACGCCAACATTCTGCAGTTGGCAGTGGATGGATCGATCCCGTACCATTTGAAGAAGGACGTCGTGCGACATTGGAGCGACGCATTTATCAGTATCGTTGTGTTTATTTGCTTTTATGTGCTTTTATGTGCTATTATGTGCCCGTCTAGAAGATGGCTAAGATAAAGAGATGCAATGGCTATGATGGTGGCTTGTTCCAGAGTATTTCAAGAGATTTCTGTGTTATTTTCACCATTGACAGTTGCCTGCGGGTCAATAGGGCCAATAAGGACTATAAGTCTTAGTAGAATTATAATCCACGTAGTAAATAATGTGTTATGTGAAACATTTTATTAATTATATGTGTTCTCTGTTTATTTCATATTGCTGCGCCACTGGAGATAAATAGATTTGTTTTGTTATGTTCGTGATGTTCTAGCGTAGGAGTTAGGCAATTATTTTTTCGTCTAATGTTGGGAGTAGTGATCTGAACTTTGTAAGAGAGTTAAATCGTTTTGGACATAAGCGCCGACGATGATTGAAAGCTAGTTTTTGATCAGACTCTTCTTTATGAAGGAAAGTTCTCTGTCTCTTTAATGTTGATTTAAAAATAATTTAGTAGTTCGTAGGCGATGTAAAGTTTGACTATTACATATGCATAATGTGTAACATCTATTGTTGTATGTATGTATGTCAGCTTTAAGTTTTAGTTAGGTAGGTCTTAAAAGTACTCTGTTACTAAGTCCCTTCAGGGCAAACCTTAAAAATGCGTTGTCAAGTGACATTAAAATAATTTATGTAGATAGTCGCGCTGTGGCTTGTTGCTTTTTAACACGAGTTTTTGCCAGGCCAAGAATGAAGCAATCTTTTTATTCGAATTTTTGCAGTATTTGTTACAGTTTAATAGTTATAAAGTGTAAAGATTGCGTCGTTTTTCTCATTGTAAGAGACAGGCGAGATAATGTTTTTTTTTGTCTGCTCTCGTGTAGTATGCCTAGGGCTTCAGTGTAGCTGTCACATGTATGGCCATAAGGGCGTAGCTGGTTGTGGTGTTCGACCTCGTTCGACTACTACAGTTCATTGACCTGGCCATCATGTGTCAGAGTTTAAAAATAAATACATGATGGATTTAAATATAGCGTAGGGAAGAAAAAACAATTGCTTGGAGCGGCTTTCGGCTGTGCGGCTGACAGCGGGCGACTTGACGCGCCGCTCGGGTCCGCCGGCCGAAGAGAAGATATAAGTGTATTAAATTTAGGCTCAGTCCTTGAGCGGAGATCGCGATTCCTTACAGTTCGCTTAAATACAAATATATTCGCGTAAAAACCTCCCTAAACTCGATATAGGAAGCTTTGTTGAAATAAATAAATATTCACATTACTATATAAACCTTGTGTTTCTCTTTTATCAACACGAGGTATTGTGGCGTCCAAGCCCCGGACGCTACAGTACTTATGTACGCACGTAAGAAGTTATACTTCTTTGGCATAACAAATCTTTCTAAAAATTGTGTCCTTATGCATTATCTTACGTTTGTAGAAATAATAATGTAAAAAAATATTTTATTTTATCATGTAAACAAATAATACGTACCGTTAACTAACCTCAAATTTTCCAAACATTCCCAAAGTAAAATGTTGACTAGCTGACTTCAGGGTGTCGGTTTTCTAGCTAACTTCATAGTGTCGTTTTTCGTGTCAGTGTGCGCGCGCATCGTAATAATTTGCTCTCATCATATATCCCTGACGCACCAACAGAAGTATAGCTTCTAAAAATACAAGTCAAAACTTTACTATTACAATTATCTTTACTGTAGTGCTGAAATTATCGGACATTCAAAACCATACGATATCTTAAATAGTAATGTAGTAATCATCGTCATCATCATCAACCTACGCTAGTCTACTGCTGGACATAGGTCTCCCCTAATGAGCGCCATAGCGCCCTGTCTTCAGCTTGCCGCTTGTAGTGATCATGATAGTTTAGTAGTAGTTTGTAGTGATAATTTTAGTTATCTTGTAATATAATATGCATTCACTTTTCTTTGTGTGAGAATATTCTTAAGCATCCACGTGCCATTTAACAGATTATGATGAAACGAATACAGCTACCAGTAAACTAAAGGTTAGGAAAGTTCGTTAATGTAGTTCTCGAATTTCACTTTATGGAGACGATGGAAAACAAAAATAAAGTCCGATTCAGTAAGAAACTCAAAATTTAAAAAAGAAACCCTTATAAGATCCTCTCTTGTCCTACTGTCCGTCTCTCTGCCTGTCCATATGTCACCACCAATTTTGTCAAGAACGGATGGAACCGGCAAGTATAGTCCCTATTAGGTGTATAAAATTCAAGGTCCTGAGTCAATACGATAAAAGGGTATGGACACATTTAAATTTTTTGCGAAAACTTGTAAGTACCAAAAAATTTACTTTAATTTTCAACTTTTTTATTTTCTCTGTGCTGAAGACCTTGCTTTTAACCAACATTGACAAGCCGGAAGTACAGGTATGGAAGTATGGGTTTTGGTTAGATCCCGTTGGCTTGGAATCACGAAATTTGCCCAAAAGCAAGGTCTTACAGCACAAATAAAGGAAAAATTAAAAAAAAAAAGAAAATTAAGATAAAATTTGTTACTTACAAGTTTCTATAGATAATTATTGGTACGGAACCCTACAGGCGGGAGTCCGACTCGCACTTGGCCGGTATTTACAAGCGAGGCGAGAGTATTGACATTTATATCACACGATAGCATTGTTAAAATCGTGTAATTTTATAATATATTCTTTTTATTCCTTTACCTGCCTGAGTATTTTTTTCGCTTTGAGTATTTATTTGACAATAATATTTCAGTGAGTTCGTACACGTAAAATGTTACTGATATATTTGTTCGGATTGTTTTGGGGAGCCAAGTGCGCAATATTTTATGATTCGTATACCGGAACACCGATTACCAGGGAAGAGGTGAATATACGTGACAAAGCGAATACAACATTGTGAGATTATGTTTACTATTTACTATTTTCATAGTTAGTCCCAGTCGCATATGAGGCTCTCACTTCGGAGTCCGGAGTCCGCCTTCCCATTTTACTATTCCATTTCATACGGTCTTAAGCACCCATGATATAATGTAGAACATACTGCTTCCGGGCTGTTTGGCCGTGGTCCATAGAGAACTTGTGTTCCAAACGTGTCGTCGATCACTGCGGTCGACATCTTTAGTGGTTCAGGTCCTGGCGCCGATGAGTACGGAGAACTCTCCTCAGTTGCAGAGAAGTCGCCGCCGTGCCACTGAAGATGTCGACCGCAGTGATCGACGAAACGTTTAAAACACAAGTTTCCTATGGACCACGGCTAAACAGCCCGGAAATAGTATATTCTACATGCAACGCCGGCCGTGAAAGCCTTAAGATTCATATCCATGAAGGTACTTTAACTATAGTAATTTTACTAAATTATTTTTGAAACTTTAAATAGCCAAAATATCATACTATCTGTAGGGGTAGATACTGTATAGACAACGTTTTCGTAATGCATCCTGTGAACTGAATTTGGTAATGCCTCTCTTCTCACTATGAAGGGAAATCTAATGTTTTGAGCGATTTATTCTGTTGGGTCTTCTGATAGGAATTACCCATTACATATTAAGTACTTAGTTTGTCTACGTTTTGGACCTATTAACTACCGGCATAGCGAAAGGGTAGCCGGATCTGTGGATTTTTAGTAGCGGTGGACACTATGTCTCTTTGTTTCTCATTGTTTCTTTTTTTTAAAGAATATTAGTAACTGAAATTATTAGTACTCCCCCTAATGCTTCCAGCTAAGCTAAACGCTACGCCGGTAGTGTAGTGGACAGAATTTTAACCCGGGACCTCGCGATCGTAAAACCGACTCCTTAACCACTAAGCTACCGATGCTATAACAGAACCTAGACTCAGACTAAGAGGAAGATACATGCTTAGCCGTGAAAAAAGTTAAATTGTATACCTAGTCAGGTCATAAGTATTGTCACACAGTAAAAACTTTTCTTTTAGAATGCTGGCCACAAAAAAGTTTATTGAATTCGAATTTCCAATTGTTCATGAAAATAAAAATGTATACTTTTCAGAATTTTACTCATTTTAAAATATGCAGTGGACGCTTAAAGAAGACCGTGTTGCAGTTATTGCGTTGCATCGTTGCGGTTACGCGCAAATTCAAATTTTTGACATACTGAAAAATTTGAATATAACCAAAAGATTCGTTTATCGTACCATCAAACGATACAATGAAGACTCTAGTGTAGATGACAGGTCAAGAAGTGGTCGCCCTCGGTCTGTTAGGACTCCAGCAGTGATAAAAGCTGTGAAGGCGCGAATTCAAAGAAATCCCAAACGTAAGCAGAAACGGTTGGCCCTTCAGATGGGATTAAGCAGAACCACGGTGAAAAGGATGTTAAATGTAGACTTAGGGCTTCGGGCATATCGAAGAAAAACCGGACATCGTTTAAATGCTCGTCTAATGGACCTGAGACTGAAGAGATGCCGCGCTTTGTTGAAGCGGTACGCGGGAAAAAAATATCGGGAAATTCTTTTTTCGGATGAAAAAATTTTTACCGTAGAAGAGAGCTACAACAAACAAAATGATAAGGTGTGCGCACACAGTAGTGAGGAAGCGAGCAACCGTATTCCGCGTGTCCAACGAGGTCATTTTCCATACTCGCTCATGGTATGGTTGGGAGTTTCTTATTGGGGCTTAACAGAGGTACATTTTTGTGAGAAAGGTGTAAAAACGAATGCAGTTGTGTATCAAAATACAGTCCTGACGAACCTTGTGGAACCTGTTTCTCATACCATGTTAAATAACAGGCACTGGGTATTCCAACAAGATTCGGCGCCAGCTCATAGAGCGAAGAGCACACAAGACTGGCTGGCGGCGCGTGAAATCGACTTCATCCGGCACGAAGACTGGCCCTACTCCAGTCCAGATTTGAGTCCGTTAGATTACAAGATATGGCAACACTTGGAGGAAAAGGCGTGCTCAAAGCCTCATCAATTTTGAGTCGCTCAAGACATCCTTGATTAAGGCAGCCGCCGATATTGACATGGACCTCGTTCGTGCTGCGATAGACGACTGGCCGCGCAGATTGAAGGCCTGTATTCAAAATCACGGAGGTCATTTTGAATAAACTTTATTGTCATAAGAATCTATGTTTTGTTAAGTTCATTTTGGTATATAAATGGTTACATAATGAATAAACTTGTTTCAATTATTTTATATTAAACATGTGACAGAATTTATGACCTGACTGTGTATATAATTTTACCCACTTTTTACTATGAGACAGGCCATGCCGTTTACGAAATAATGGTAAATCACATCTAATAACAAAAAAAGCGGCCAATAATAATGTTTTTTTTTTTAATTTTTATATTTGAGTTGGAAGTGCCTCTCGCGCAAACTATCCAATTTAGAAAAAAATGATATTAGAAACCTCAATATCATTTTTGAAGACCTATCCATACCCCACACGTATGGGTTTGGTGAAAAAAATATTTTTGAGTTTCAGGTTTTCTAAGTATGGGGAACCCCCAAAATTTATTGTTTTTTTTTTCTATTTTTGGTGTGAAAATCTTAATTCGGTTCACAGAATACATCTACTTACCAAGTTTCAACATAAACACAAACTCATAACATAAAATCACGCCTATATCCCCGAAGGGGTAGGCAGAGGTTTCAACAGCATAGTTCTTACAGTTTCTTATAACTTATAAGGGTTCCGTTTTTTGCCATTTGGCAATGGAACCCTAAAAAGCGATTTATATAAGACTTTTCTTCTTCAGTTGGTGCGTGAACGAGGTCGAACAATGTGATCCCCATGAAGGACGGCGTATTGATGGCTCTTGCAATAACCTCAGGCATCCTACAAGAGGAGCTAAACATACACCTCCTTTTGTTGGCAACAATGAAAAAGACTGCCATGTCTGGCAACCCCATACTGTTAAAATTCTTCTTTTAAAAATGGCCGCTACCATTACATGAGTGTTTCTTATTCTTATTGTGTTTAAAGAAATAAAACCAATAACTTGGAACTTTAGTTTATTTAATAAGATCCGCGAGACCTAAAAACTACAGGTTATGGGGCCAGATCAATGTTCCTAGTTGTTGAGCGAGTGAGGAGAGTTGCGAGGTGCTGTGAGCGAAGTGGTTTTCGTAACTTGTGACTTGGCGACGCCATTTTTTTTTTTAGCGGCGCGGCGTGGGTTATCGTTCGGCTTCGTTCGTTGAGTATTGGTCGAGTATTTCGAGTTGAGTTGTGCTTGGCTGAGTAAAGTCAAAAGGAGGACGAGATGGAAGCGAACATACTCACCAACACCGTGAAGTTATCCGGAGCGAGTAATTGGCCTGTGTGGAGGTTCCAAACTGAAGTTATCTTGAGGAGCCGAGGAGTGGTAGACGTAGTAATGGGCACAAAAGAATATCCAGAAGGAACAACAGAGGCGATTGTGAAGCAACAATTAGAGTGGAAGAGATTGGATTCAAAAGCCCAGGAGATACTGGTGACTAGAATGGAAGAAGAACCATTGACTCATATTTTTTCATGTCAGTCATCTTATGAAATGTGGGCAAAACTGAAAGTCGTCTACGACAGAGAGTCAACTGTGAGCGTCCACCTATTACAACAGAAGTTTTTCACAATGAGTGTTGACAGTGGAGAACCTTTATCTAAGTTTTTTTCTAAGCTTGAGGACATAAAAACAAAGCTTAAATTAGCAGAAGAGCCAGTGTCTGAAAAAATGATGATTACCAAAGTACTGATGTCACTGCCCGAGCAATATAAACACTTCAGATCAGCATGGGAGTCTGTGCCGCTTGAGAAACAGACTCTAAGTGAGATAACATCCAGACTACTGATTGAAGAGGAGCGTCAAAACTCCAATGAGGAAACTGTGGCATTATTGTCATCAAGAAAGCCCCAAGCGAGTACTTCAAATACAATTAAATGTTACAATTGTGGAAATATTGGACATTATGCAAGTTCATGTAAGAAAAAAGATACAAGAGAATGTTTTACCTGCAAAAAGAAGGGCCATATTTCCAAACAATGTAGACTAAAAAAGAAGCAAATGAATAGTGAAAATAAACAGAAAAATGAAAATGAAAGTAATGCATTTATGTGTGACAGTGGGGAAAATGAAACTGAGTCTGTGTGGTATTTGGACACCGGCGCAAGTGAACATATGTGTAGCAAAAGAGAACTGTTTCGAGAGTTAAGTGAGAAAGACTTTTTATCCAGAGTAAGGGTAGGCAATGGCAAGATGTTAGAAGTGAAAGGTATAGGAACAGTGATTGTGTATGCATGGGACTCTAAAAAATATAGGTTAACAAAATTATCTAATGTGTTATATGTGCCAGAGCTGAAGTTTAATCTGCTCTCAGTCGGACAAGTGTTAGACAATGGTTTTCATCTTGTTTCTAATAGTGAGCAGTGTCAGTTTGTTGATGAGAATGGTGATATTCGGGCTATCGCTAATAGAGAAAACAAACTTTACAAAATGAACTTTGTGTCAAATAAAAATCTAATATTGGGAGCAGTGGCTGAAAGTGGAACACAAATTTCTGAACGTTCCTTATTTGACGTATCGAGTTGTCAATTGAGTGAAAGGTTAGAAAAAATTTCTGTGTGGCATGAAAGACTATCACATCAGAATTTTGAGCAAATAAAACGAGTTCTACGTAAAAATAAAATTGATTTTGAAGATGACAGTGAGAATTATTGTTGTGAGAAATGTTTGGCCGGGAAACAACATAAATTTCCTTATCCGCAGAGCAAATCAAGAGCAAAAGAAAGATTGGAAATTATTCATGGAGATGTATGCGGTCCAATGGAACAGCTGTCTTTGGGAGGAAATAGATATTTCCTGGTACTGAAAGATGATTTTTCAGGCTACCGTACTGTGTTTTTTATGAAACAGAAGAGTGAAGTTAAAAGTTGCCTAGAAAAGTTCATAGCCCGAGCTGAACGTGAGACTTCATGCAAAATAAAAATACTACGAACTGACAATGGCACTGAGTTTGTAAATAGTGAGGTTACAAAAATTTTGGAGTCTAAAGGTATTATTCATCAAAAAAGTGTGCCGTATACACCTCAACAAAATGGGCGTGCTGAGAGAGAGATTCGCACGTTAGTGGAGGCTGCTCGTGCAATGATACAAGGTATGCATAAACATTTTTGGGCTGAAGGTGTTAGTAATGCAGTTTACACTTTGAATCGAACTGGTCCAAGTCCCAACAGTGCCACAACTCCATATCAGAGCTATTACAACAAGAAGGATTGCAATTTGAATATTTTTAAAGTGTTCGGGACAAAAGTTTCCATTCATGTGCCTAAAGAGAAAAGGTTGAAATGGGACCCTAAGAATGTGACTGGTATATTCATGGGATATGATGAGTGCACCAAGGGCTATCGTGTGTACCTACCCAGTTCAAACAGAGTTGAAATACATAGAGACATAATCTTTCTACCAACAAAACGTAGAGAAGAGTTTTGTGAGAGAAGTACAGAAGAGAAAATGATGGAAAGTACAAATATACAAGAGTGTGTGAGCACAGAGGCTGAGAAAAGTGAGGAAGACAAAAATATTATTGAGGAGACCAGAGCTGATGAGGAAAGAGAGTTAAGAGTCAGAGAAATAGAGGAAGATGGGAACAGAGTAGCGGAGAGCACAGAAGAAATCGGAGAAGGGAGATACAACTTGAGATCAAGGGATGAGCGAAAACTTCCATCGAAGTTTAATGATTACCATATGAGTCTAATGTGTGAGGAGAATCCTAGCTATGAAGAAGCAGTTGCAAGTGCGGAACATAAATCTTGGGAGGAAGCAATAGCCAGAGAAATTCATGCACTTGAAGAAAACAACACTTGGAGTATAGTAACTAGGCCTTCTTCATGTAAACCTATAGACTGCAAATGGGTACTTAAAAGGAAGACGGATATAACAGGTATGATGTACAAGGCAAGATTAGTAGCCAGAGGCTTTCAACAAAATGTTTTGAGTGATGTTTATAGTCCTGTTGCTAGATTACCTTCTATTAGGTTGTTCTTAGCTATATGTAATGAGGATAAATTACCTGTGTACCAACTAGATGTTTGTAGCGCTTTCTTAAATGGAGATATAAACTCAGATGTGTACATTTGTCTACCTAAAGGTTGTGAGTATGTTAAAATTAAAAATGATGAGTGTTTAAAACTTAATAAATCTTTGTATGGACTAAAAGAATCTCCAAAAAATTGGAACAAAAAGTTTAATGATGTAATGTGTGAGTTAGGATTTAAACAATCTGACTATGAATACTGCTTGTATATTAATAGGAAGGAAAATTGTACCACATATATATTATTGTATGTCGATGACTTGTTAATTGCATCTACAAATAATAGGGAGATTGTACATGTAAAAGAAAAATTAAATAAATGTTTCAAAATGAAAGATTTAGGGCTTGCAAGTAATTTTTTAGGCATAAAAATTTGTCAAAATATTGATAAAAATTGTATTATGTTGAGTCAAAGCGAATATTTAGAAAAATTACTTGAAAAATGTAATATGAGTCAGTGCAATGCTGTGGCTACACCTATGCAGGAGGGTTTTGACCATAGCACCTTAAAAAGGGAAAGTTCTGAGAGTGAAGAGCTAGAGAAGAGATGCAGAATGATCATAGGATCATTAATGTATGCTATGCTATGTACTCGCCCTGATTTGTGTTTAGCAATAAGTATATTAAGCAGATATCAGTCATGTGCTAGTAAAGATTTATGGAATGCGCTAAAGCATCTCCTGCGCTATGTAAAAGGAACAGTTAACTTAAAGTTAGAGTTTCACAAATATGAAAATAGTAATGAGATTGTTGGCTTTGTAGACTCTGATTGGGCGGGGGATAAGAATGACCGCAGATCAACTTGTGGTTATGTATTTAAAATATTTGAGTGTGTGGTGTCTTGGGCATCAAGAAAACAGATGTCAGTTTCATTGTCTTCCACCGAGTCAGAGTTTGTAGCATTAAGTAATGCAACCAGCGAAGCATGTTGGTTGAGAAACTTGTATTTTGATATTAAACAAAAATTTGTTACTGTCTGTATGTATGAAGATAATCAGCCTGTAATTAAGCTATGTAAGAGTGGCCAATTTCATAGTAAGTTAAAGCACATAGATATCAAACTAAAATTTGTTAGAGAAAAGTTAGATTCTAAAATTATAAATATTGAGTATGTAAGAACAAATGATCAGGTTGCTGACTTGTTCACGAAACCCCTGGGTAAAATTAAAGTAGAGAAGTTTAGACATTTGTTAAATATTAAGTAAGTTTTTTAGTATTTTCATTGAGGCGGAGTGTTGGCAACAATGAAAAAGACTGCCATGTCTGGCAACCCCATACTGTTAAAATTCTTCTTTTAAAAATGGCCGCTACCATTACATGAGTGTTTCTTATTCTTATTGTGTTTAAAGAAATAAAACCAATAACTTGGAACTTTAGTTTATTTAATAAGATCCGCGAGACCTAAAAACTACACCTTTAAGGGTCCTACCACCGGCGTTTGATAAAAGTAAGCCTATTTTATCGATGAAGCAAGTATTTTAATTTATTATTTGAGACCATGTTCGTGTAATATTGCTTGAGAGAGATAAGCTATGTTCCACAAACTATTCATCCCCCATATATTATGTTATTTAAATCTAATGATTTTCTCACGAATCCCATCATCAGATCTATTACTAACTATTGTCCGTGAATACGTCCGCGTTAAGTTCGGAATATGGAAACAATAAACAAGGATTTTATGACACAGACGTTCCTTTCTTTAATAAGTATAATTTTAATAAAAAGCATAAAACGACTTCAAGAAATCAAATGCCACTAAAACCAGGCAGATTCAATTCAAAAGTCGTCGGACTTCAAAAGTTGAAGTCGGTACCAAAAATTTGACAATCAGTGTTGCTGGAAATGTGGAGTCATCGCTTGTGCGGGGAGACATGCTTCCTAATAGGTATCTAGTAGGCTTGGCACCGACTTCAATAGAAATGTATCTGTATAAAATCTGTAATTCAGTTATTTTTCTTTTGTCAGTGCATGTTCTTAGTGGCTTTTATGGTTTTTAAAATTGGTTTTCTTTTATTAAAATGTTACTTAACTTTTTCTTTTTAGTGAACGTAACTTAATTCATACGGGACCACCCGCATCCGGGAGCTAAAAAAAAACCCGATGTTGAAATAATTTATTAAATCGGTTCATTAAAGATGGACGCATTTAACCGAACATGTATACTGCGAACCCATTTTGAGAATATAGGCGTGATGTTATGTTATATAACAACCATAAACAATGCTTAGAAATGCGATAGCAATCACGGTAGATTTGCTGGCATTTATTGAAGAATTCCGTTGTCTGTCTCCGAACCTATTGTCACGAAATTGAAATGGGACTAACTAGTATGTTTTGAAGCAGGAAAAGACTTTTCTAAATCGGTGCAGGCGTCTTCGAGTAATCGGCGAACATATATACCTTTTTTTTTTTATGCCGCGGAAATCCCTTCGGATACCCCCCGCCGGCCAGCGGGGGCGGTTATGTCGGGCTTGAACTGACTAAAACCGCACGCCGTCTCGGGTCTTCAGGCGCCGGGGTGTAAGGTTGCCCATAGAGCATATCCCTCGCACCCCAACTGACCCTGGGCCATCTCCGGTTTCGAGGTGTCCCCGTCTTGCCCCGGTTTGGGGTAGGGGCGCTAGTCGCAGCCAGCTTCACCTGCCACCCCCAGGCCTGCGCTCATGGAGGACGGAGGTCGTTAAGCGACCTCCGGCGCCTGAGTCGCCTGCGACGCGCGGCGAGCATCTTCTATTTGGAGGTCGGTTAAGATAAAGTCATTAATTGCTACAAAAAAGTATTTTCCTTAAATTAATTTGCTAATACCTTTAATATTATACTTTTCCAGATTATGAACCTAGGAAATCATCATCTGGTAACGATCTTCCACTCCCTCGTTACGTAAGGACGCACCTCGTGCCAGTGGGCAAGGTCCCTAGCCAAGTATTCACATTGTTGGCTGCGCACTACCTTGTATTCATAGTCACTGACTTTCTATCTATACATGATACAAGTATGTAATTATTTTTTTCTGTACCATTTTTTACATTTGGTTTGCACGGTTTGGTGGATATTTCCAGTCCCATAACTGTTTTGGTGCAATTTTTATGTTGAATCTGTTCTACGACATTCTACACAGCGCTTTCTAGACCCAAAGTAAGCATAGTTTAACTAGCTTGTGTTATGGGTTCCAGAATGCGGATAAAAATACTTATATACTTTTTTTTTATAAATACATACATATTATATATAGAAACACCCAGACCAATGCAAATAGACATATTCATTGATACAAATATTAACACTGAGCGGGAATCGAACCCGCGTTCCTGGCGTAGCAGTCGAACGCACTACCGCTACGCCACAGAGGTTGTCAATCTGCTGAGTGTGTCTAATAAATACTGTGCAAAGCCATCCCAGACGGATATTAACGAAAGACACCGCTGGGCCTATAGACAAAGTCACATTCTACTAGTGTAATCGCAACGAAGCGAACCTTCAAAAGACCGAAATGTATGGGAGAGACAACATTTGTCGACATGTCACGTGTGACAAATAATGTCACTCCCATACATATTGAACATTTGAAGATTCGCTTCGAAGCGATTCCACTAGTAGAATGTGACTTTGTCTACGGGCCCTGCTCTAGCGCGATAAACCGCCTCACAGTTTTAGATTTACTTAGATATTTCTTTAGACTATTAGCACTTAATTATTTAATGAGTGTCACACAAATATTTACCTTGCACTTATTGCATTTTGTTTTTGGTTGGTGACACGTAAAAATTTTTTTTTTTTGATTTTGTCGAAAAATAATGTTATGAATTCAATTAAATTGCTAAGCAATGACTAATTTTTCCTATAGATTTAGATTCGAAAAAGAGAACATCTAGAATGGGACTTAAACCCGGGAGTTGCTTACTGATTACTTAAAAATTTAATTGAATTAATGTGGCGGAGTAATCAAAAAAACAATGTTCAAAAATGATTGTAAAGTCATTCATTATTTCCGTAGTTCGCAAGAATTACGGTAGATGGCTCTAGCGTCGCCTTGAGACGTATATAATGTATCATAGAATTTCGAATATCTGGGATGTGTCTAGGTGGCTAAGTTGGTCAGAGCATTCCTCCTGTAAGGGACTGGTCGCGGGTTCAAGTCCCATCCTAGATGTTCTCTTTTTCTGACCTAAATCTATAGTAATGATATGAATGTTTGAATTTGAACACTATAGATATTGGAAACTATCGCTGAATTTTATTTATAATATTGTTTGACCATATCACTTTTCGGATGTAACATTGTCCGCATTCTTACGAAATTACTTGGTATTTCAGCAGGCTATATGGTACGGAAGCCATATTGCTGCCAGGAGAAAGGCAAGAAGGATTACATGTGTGTGCCCAACAAGATACCTCAGGATGACCCTGTTCATAGGTTTTCTGGTCACCGTTGCTTGAACATGACTAGGCCTGAGTCTTTTCAAACTATTGGATGTGTAAAGAAGGACACATCCTTTGATAGAGTAAGATTTTGAAATATATGTTAAAAAAAAAGGTACTAGTTCCCACTACCCGTGGGACCCTATTCCACCACCACAACCCATGTAAGAGACACAATTCCACCACACATCATTGTGTTATATCTAAATGGGTTTAGGCAACGATTTCGTGGGAAGCTCCCAGACGGCTTATTTTTACTCCTCCAACAAATAACATTGTATTTTAGCCAATGTATACAAAAACATACAAAATCGGTGCAGTAGTTTTTGAGTTTATCGCGAACAGACAGACAGATAGACGCGGTGGAGGACCGTACCTAAGTGTTTCTCGTACTCTCTTTATATGGCTGTTAACAATATTGTAATTTTTCTCTAAAGAATAAAAATAAAAATAATTTACTTATTCATTCAACTATCGCTAGCCACGGGTAATAAAGCGGTAAGCGCTGGTTGCGCCTTTTTATAATTTGAATCTTGGCTTCTGTTACAAATTTATCACTCCTATTTTTTCCAGTCTTTTTTTATTAATACTTCATTAAAAATATATGACAATAACAGCTTACATTACTCTAAGGAACATAACACAAAAAACCGGTGTTTGAAAATAATCTTATCACAAATAAAATACTGTAAACACTTATACTACGGCCGACGACGTAACTTTGTAATGGCGTTGCAGTTACGATAAAAATATTTTTGCTGGTTGTTTACCGTTTTAACAATTGATGAGCATTAAAACAACATTATTATATCAATAATCAATGAATTTTATAATTTTGTGCCAAACTGAGTGTCAAATAACTTGGTAAACAATATTTTTCTAAATCTATACTGCGCTATTACAAGGTTTTGTCAGCGCTTTATATTTGTAGTGCTGTGCTAACAATAACAGGCAATAATAGTATCGTAATCTGTGCTTATACAGTTATACTTTATAAAATAATACGTTTTGTTTTTCTTTTTAAGAATTTGAAAATAATGGACAATAAGATAACTTTTATTAAATATAAAAATAAAACTACGAACAAACCGAATGTGCGAAAGAAAGTAGCATTTTTATATTTAGGTTGAAAATGGTAACCCCAAATGGCGTTACTAGCATTTTTATACTTAGATTAAAAATGGTAACCCCAAATGGCGTTATGGGCCGCCATTTTGTGACGCTAAAACAGTCGTCTGTTGTCGTTTCGTGCGCATAGACCACGTTCTTCAAGTGTTTTCGATCTGTTTTTATTTAATTACCCGGCTTTCGTTTAATGGACTGTTTCTGCTTTTCAAACTGACATCGGCGCTAAATCGGAATTCGATTGTGTTTTGTATTGCGTTCTTTTTACTTTTGGTGCATAATAATGCCTAAACGTGGACAAACATTGAAAAGTGGAGCCCGTGAGTTAATCATCAAGCTGCAAGATTACTTTGAGCGGGAGCGGCAAAATGGCGGACCCCTGGTATCTGTCGAACAAGTACAAGAACGCGTCTCTCAGGCGCTTGGAGTTAGCAAACGAACGATAACAAATATTAATAAAGAAAAGTTCGGCTCTACTGGCACGGAAGATAATATTTTACGTACTCCGAAGAAGAAACGTAGAACTAAACCCGTGACAGATATTGACACCTTTGACGCCGATGCAATCAGAAATCATATATATGGTTACTATTCCAGAAATGAATATCTCACCAGGAAGAAGCTTTTGGCATCGTTAAGAGAAGCTGGATTGTTTAGCGGGGGTAAAACTGCTTTAACCAAAATCTTAAAAGATATTGGTATTTCGTATAAAAAACAGACAAAAGAAAAAAAATATTAGAACGATACGACATAATTTTAAAACGGATAAGTTTTTTGAGAGAAGCAAAAAAAATTGATAACTGGGATAATGTCGTGTTCATTGACGAGACATGGCTAAACGCCAATCACACGGTTTTCCGTTCTTGGACGGATGATACACAAGCGTCGACGTCGAAAGTACCAATGGGTAAGGGGGCCCGTCTGATAATATGCCACGCAGGTTCTGCAAAATACGGCTTTGTGGAGAACGCGTTACTGGCATTTCAATCAAAAACCACAAATGACTACCACGAGGAAATGAATGCCACTACATTTAAAGAGTGGTTCCAGAACGTGCTTTTGCCCAGCCTACCAGAGCCTTCTCTAATATTCATGGATAATGCCTCCTATCACTCGGTTCAAATACAGAAACCACCTACCCAAGCTAATAAAAAAGAAGAAATGGTAACTTGGTTACAAGCAAAAGGCATTGACGCAAATATGCAGATGCTAAAAGCAGAGCTAATTAAATTAGTTAAAGAAAATAAAGCGGCAAATGTGCGATACGAAATCGATGAACTGGCTCTGGAGTACGGTCATCGCGTTCTAAGAATTCCACCGTATCATTGCCAATATAGCGCGATTGAGCTAATCTGGGCTCAAATAAAAGGTTACGCCACCCGCCACTTTACTTCTCCGCCATTCAGCACGAAAAAGATGATGACCCTATTAAAAGAAGCCTGCGGGGAAGTCACAAGAGATGACTGGGCAAAGGTTGTTGAGAAGACTAAAAACCTGATTGTGGAACATTTTGACCGAGATATCAGGATTGATTCTGTTATTGATAATAATATAATTATACATGTAGGCGAAGATGATGATGAAGACACCACCTCCTCAAGCGAATCGGAGTCTGATTAAAATTCTGTACGCACATTCAATTCAATGTACTTTATTGCATAGAAATACAGATTGTAACTTTGTAACAAAGAATAAATAAAACAATTTTATTATATTAATATTACCTTTTTTTGGTTTCCACTTAAATAACTAAAATATAAATTATAAATGATTCCGCCAATTTAAAACGCAAATAATCTTAAAAATAACGCGGCGGTTCATTTTGGAGGAACGGTACCGAACTCAGTGTTATGTTGTGCCCATCACTAGTCGTGACTAACTGATAGGTGTCAGGAACGCATTCTCTGAACGGCCGAACTTTAATACGCTGTAATCACATGGCACTTAATTCAACGCAACTATTCAAATTTCCCTGAAGAAGGTGGTAATCGGCTGATACGCTCAAGATATTACAAGTGGCAGTTATGCGTATTATATACTTACATTCCTGAATTTCAGTGGTTAGTGTATTTATAAAGTCGTTAATGATATTGCAATTGAAACGGTATCCTCCAGAAATTGTATTATACAATTTTGATATTGTCGGAACTTTACGCGAATGTACCATGAATGACCATGGCTGCTGAAAAGCAACCGAAACGTCGGGATCCATGTAAAATATAAAATAACATCAAATAAACCGCGATAGAATCCGTTAAAAATAGTTTTATTTCAATTATACAATTTTGTTTGTTATTTCATCAAATATTGATACCATTACAATCACTACTTCCTTTATTAAATTTAAAAATACGAATAAAATACATTTAAAATACGTTGGAGCAGAAAGGTCCTTGTGTGGAGACCACGTGACGGCAAGCGCAGCGTAGGAAGGCCTCCCTCAAGGTGGACAGACGACCTAGCAAAGAGCGCAGGGGCTCGGTGGATGCAGGCCGCTACAGACCGGTCGAAATGGATGTCAATTGGGGAGGCCTATGTTCAGCAGTGGACTTCCTACGGCTGATATAATGATGATGATATAAATTATATTTTTAAATACATTCTATATTTAAAAAATAAACAAATATATTAAAAAAATTAAAAAAAAAAATTACTAAAAGATTTTAATTGCTGAAAAAATTAACTTTCATTTCACATATTGAACTCTCATTTTGGACCACTGTACGTTGAACTGTAAATAAATTATTTCTTCTTGCTTATTTTATTTCACGTGTAAAATTATTTTTTGACACAACCGCTTTATTACCCGGGCCAGCAAATTATTGTCTCAAATATTGGGTGCAGTTTACATTTTTAAAGTAATTTAATATTCAATTATCTTCAGATCATTACAGCAACTCCTCTGCAAGACTTGTCCATGATATATGGCAGCCAACAGCAGATCTTGCTGCAAAGAGGTCGACTATTGAAAAAAGGATTGTTGAAGTTTGAGATTGAGCAGGGAAGGATATGGCCTCCAAGTTACAAGACACAAGCCAATATATGCTTTTTAAATCAGCGGCCTAAAGAAACTAGATGCCATCATACGCGTAAGTTACCACACTTATTGTTTTATTCGCTTTATTGAAAACTTAACAAGAAGTTTCAAAAACTGTAACCAGATTACGGAATGGTAGAAATATAAATGTGAACCATTTTTTTTAGAATAATAAAAATATATTTACTGGTGGTAGAAATTTGATGACACAAATTTGTCACAAAATTCGGCGGGTGTGTACCACCGTGCACGATTGCGAAAAACCCTCCATAGTAATCCAATTTCGGTTTGATTGCGTTCAGGGGTCAACAAGTGCATAGCCGGGCAGGGGGTTGTGGTCGCAGCGCTAGTGGGACGGGTGTCACGCGGTGCTGCGACGACAATCCTCTTCTGATTTTTCTGGTTAACATGGTACGTGTATGTAATGATGACCCTCTTTCCTGAGACTTTACCTTCAGCTTACCATCAGGCGAGGTGAAGTCAAATTGACGTGACCTAAATATATATATAAAAAAAAATACTACACTATATTTATATTTTTGAACTCAGAATTTTCTCACCTTTCATTTGATAACACACTCGACACGAGAGCCAAAAAAAAACTACACATTTTACCATTTTGGAAGTGTCTCTCGCGCAAACTATTCAGTTTAGAAAATAATATAATGATATTTCATATTCAATAACATTTTTGAAGACCTATCCATAGAACCCCACCACACGCATGGGTTTGACGAAAAATATTATTTTGAGTTTCAGTTCTAAGTATGGGGACCCCCAAAATTAATTGTTTTTTTTTCTATTTTTGTATGAAAATCTTAATGTGGTTCACGAAATACATCTACTTACCAAGTTTCAACAGCATAGTTCTTATAGTTTCGGAATAAGGGACTATGACATACGGACGGACAGACAGACAGACATGACGAATCTATAACGGTTCCGTGTTTTGCCATTTGGCAACGGAACTATAAAAACCGAAGTTGTCCAAAAAAGAAATTATAAAAACGTGATTTCATCATATAGTGCCATCTGGTAAATTTTTGAGGTGGTTATGTCGGGCTTGAACCGACTAAAACCGCACGCCGTCTCGGGTCTTCAGACGCCGGGGTGTAAGGTTGTCCATAGAGCATATCCCTCGTACCCCGACTGACCCTGGGCCATATCCGGTATCGAGATGGCCCCCTCGGGTTTGGAAACCACGGTGTCCCCGTCTTGCCCCGGTTTGGGAGAGAGTCGCTAGTCGCCCCACCGTCCCGGCCTGCTTCTGCTGGGGTGACAGGCGGCCTCACCTGCCACCCCCATAATGAGAACACCTCAGTGTTGTATTCAAAGAAGAACAAAATGTATTTTTGAAAATAAAAATGCAAAATTACCTGTTCACTTTCCAGCTGAGGACGTGACCAATCTTCTAGTAGGTATAAACCTGATGTCGATATGGTTCTGGCGATATCATAATTTTATAGCTACTGAACTAGCTAATGCTAACCCCTGCTGGGACGACGAAAAGCTTTTTGAGACAGCTAGAGATATAAACATTGCGGTCTCGATACAAATTTATTACTATGAGTTACTGCCGATATTTTTTGGTGAGTATGATTTGGTTGTAGAATATACTGCTTCCGTGCTGTTTGGCCGTGGTCCATCGGAAACTTGAATTCCATGATTTGGTTATCCATTCTCCAGATCTATTTGATAATCGAATTTGTAATTTGATCATCGAGTAGTTAAACTTTAACCTATACTTAATATTATATAGTTGAAGAGTTTGTTTGTTTGTTTACTTGGTTGAACGAGCGCATCTCAGAAACTACTGATGCGAATTGAAAAATTATTTTTGTGTTCGATGGCCTATTTATCGAGGATAGCTATAGACTATATATCACTTCGCTACTATCCAGGGGAGCGGAGCAGTAATCATATTCGTCAACAAATCGGGCAAATTTCCATACATTATTGTAAAACTAATAAATTATGGTAATAACAATTTATTGTGTTCAGAATCGTTCATTTTACTTTTTTTTTGTTTATTATCTTCAATGTACAGACACAACTAATTTACAATTTTTGAGCTGAGTGAGACGAAGTCGAGCGAAAGCTCCTCATACCAGACTTCAGGATTTTCTTTGTCACAGGTCTCCTCCTAAACTACTAATCCAATTAGAACCAAATTTGGCATGATTAAAGAGGTCAATCAGAGGAAAGTTTATGGATATATTTTGAAAAAATTAATGCCACCACAGAGGAATGATCACCGTTAAAAAAATTCCAGATGGAATTACATAATAACCGCTCGAGACACTGTAACCAAACTTTACACGCTCAGAAAGCATGTCCAGAGTTGTGACTTTCAAAAAGAATTTTCAAAATCGGACTTGCCACGGAAGAATGATCACTGTTCAAAATTTTCAAGCGGTCAAATCTATTGCACAAGAATCACGATGTCTCATTCAGCTCAACATTGCAAGCAGCGATTCGCCTTGCAGACCTAGTGTAATAGTACCAGCGACGCGACCCGCCCCGGCTTCGCACGGGTGCAATGCATGCATGCAATTTCCTCTTCAATCATTCTATCAATTAAAAAATCCGCATCAAAATCCGTTGCGTAGTTTTAAAGATTTTAACATACATAAGGACAGAGAAAGCGACTTTGTTTTATACTATGTAGCGATAGATTTAAAAGAATTCATCTCATTTACAGGTTACAAGAACATGGTTAGAGATAAAGTCCTTAACCCTAATGGTGGCTTTAGGGACGAATATAATGAACAGATATTACCCCAAATATCTGTAGAATATCCATTTGTAATGAGGTGGTTTCACAATATACAAGACGGAACTCTAAAGCAAGTATTTTTACTTCTCATATTATTTTCGCCAAGCACCTACTCAAGCATATTGCTGCTATATCATGAGGCGATGGAAACAAAAAAAAATTACCCTTACCCCTTTTTGCAGCAAAAATAATAATAAGAATTATTACCTTCATACATTACAGGATGTACAACAAAGATGGCCACTATCTAAAACAAGTACCTATTAACAACTTAACAGAAAGAACTGGTTACTTTGCTGTTGATAATAACATTGACTATATAACTCAGGGTAGTTTTAGACAAAGCAGCGCAAGTGCTGACTATTTGGCAGATCCCGAGGTAAGTAAAGATAACCTTAGAGTTTTTGAAGTAAAAAAAGACTTTAGGCGCGTTGGGCGTTTTTTAAATGGGAAAAACAATTGAATTTGCGATACTGTTACCGTTACCTACACCTCTGAAATATTTTCTGACAAGGCAAAAAATACACATATAATTGTTAAAATTTTCACTTCTGTCGGCAGTCCCGAAGTGCCAATATTTTTTTGCGTTTAGTGCTACCTCCACGGATCTTTCTATTCGAAGAGGTTTTCGCCAACGCTAGCCAGACAGGTTGGTTCAGGGTTTGTTTACGAGTTTGCTTTTTTTATACCACTTAGGTGGCACACGGCCTACCTGATGAGTTGTGGTTACCGTGGCCTATGGGCGTGTGCAACACCAGAGGCGTCAAACTCGCACTGCCGACCCTGTAAAACCTTCGAATGCCATTCTTGAATAACCCTATATTGTAGTAGCTTCGGAAAACCACAGCAGGGAGATTATTCCACAGATCATTCCTTCTCTAAGGCTACTTCAAGCTTGGCAGGGTGTCAGCCAGAAGCCTTCCCCCAAACAAAGGATAAGAGACTTAACAGCTACCGTAGCCCAGGGAGTATTAATTGTAATAATTTATGCTTCTCACAGATCACTGAACAAGGTGCGGGTCCCCTTCAAACAATATTAGACGTAGTGACTAATGATTTAGTCAAGAACCGGTACATTGGATTCAAACCTTACGTCCAGTACAGAGAATTCTGTTTCAAAAAATCTATTCACAGCTTCGAAGATTTTCAGGGCGTTATTAACGAAGAGGTAAGGATTTTTACACAATACATATGACTTTACGTTTGGGTATAAGGGGACAAAGTCGAAGCCAAAAATCATTATTCTGTATATACGATTGAACAGGAAATTACAAAACGTTAAAATTAAAACAAGAACCAAACAACACCAAGATTTTCGAGCCCAAGTCAATATTACTTGCCATTACCTGTTGGTAAATGGATGAGGCTATGGTGCAAATCTTTCCCTTGGGGATTCGGGGCCTGGGGACGGCAGTTGGCCGACTCGCCGTCCTTACAGAAGCAGGCCGTGGCTGAGGCGTGTCGTGTGTGTCCTACACACACCTGCCTACTCACTGACGCGGGATAAAACCCGACCCCACCAGGCGAGGCCGCGCTGGCGGTCAAGGTCCGCCGGTAACCCTGGGGTTATCCTTTCGAGGGCTTACCCGCGGTACCCGGCAATGGACACTTGGGCAGGACACCGTGCGGTATTAGTGGGTTCATGCACGACATAACCGCCCCCGCTGGCCGGCGGGGGGGTATCCGAGGGTATTTCTGCACGATAAAAAAAATGGTACAGTGACTAATGATTTGTCCAAGAACCGGTACATTGGATTCAAACCTTACTTCCAGTACAGAGAATTTGGTTTTCACTGCATTCGACTGCTACGACAGGGGGTGCGGGTTCGATTCCCGTTCAGTGCAAATATTTGTATACATTAATGTCTATTTGCATTGGTCTGGGTGTTTCTATGTACATACATATGTATGTATTTACAAAAAAGAAAAGTATATAAGTGACCCATAACTCAAGCAAGTTAAACTATGCTTACTTTGGATTTAGAAAGCGCTGTGTAGAATGTCGTAAAATTTGTATTTATTTACTTATTTATAGTGATATTTTTATCTTACAGAGAATAGAAATCCTAAGAGAAGTGTATGAGAAGGTTGAAGACATTGATTTACTGGCCGGTATTTGGATGGAAAAACCAATGGCTGATGGTCTCGTTCCACCCACTTTATACTGTCTTGTGATAGATCAATTGAAACGTAATATATATTCTGATAGACACTGGTACGAAAGGCCTAACCGACCCAAAGCTTTTACTTTCCGTAAGTATTTTTATAGTTATACTAGCACCCCGCCCTGGCTTCGCTTCGTTTCATAAGATATTTGAAACCCAAGCAATCGTAATTTTCATATAAGTGCAGTGGTTCTGAAAATTACCCTAAACATAAACAAACTCACAGACTTACTTATTAATTACTTTATAATTTTAGCATTGAAGTGCAAGGCCACGGTAACCGCTTCCCATCATCTTAAAATAAATTAAAACTTCACCTTGATAAAAATTTGCACACAATCATTAGCAGATGATTCATGATAATTATGATTCGCTTGACTTTGGCTTAAAATAACTTCTACAGTATATACCTAATAAAATTCAACATATTATTTAATTAAGAGTTTAGCTACTTAAAGTATGTACATTGTACATTATTTGACTTCGCTATATGGACCCATCGATTGTTGTGGTCTCAATTCCCATATTAGACTATTGTTTGTGCAATTGATAGAACATTATTATAATGTCGAGTTAATGAATTTGTATTAAAACAATGTATGGCTATGTGTATTCTTTGGTTCGGAAATATCATTAAAAAGTATAAGCTGTTGTGATATTATCGGAAGTTTACGTGAATTAAATATAGTTTTATTTCAATGTGTGACACATTGAAATAAAACTATTTTTAACGGATTCTATTGCCATTTACTTGATGTTATTTTATATTTGGGTTGAGCGAGCGAAGCTCTTATACCCGGCATAGCCATTTGTTGGTGGCTGAACTCTTCCGTAACCACTCGCGCGATCTTGACCATATTTACCACGGCGATAGTGTGGACACTGAGGAGTGTTTTGAAGCGAGATGGTTCATGTCCGATGTACCATTGAGGAATAATCACCGAAAAACAGTTTCTCGAGCGCGCGGCCTTAGCTAAGCGCGCGACTGTAGTAAGATGTCTTATTTTCAAGTAAGAGTCCTGCTCGCTCAGCTTAATTTATTTCAGTAGCACCCTGCACTGAATTCCTAGTTTACATTGATCCCGACGTTTCGGTTACTTTTCAGCAGCCATGGTCACGAGGAGAAAATATAAAATAACATCAAATAAATCGCGATAGAATCCGTTAAAAGTAGTTTTATTTCAATATAAGCAGTTGTCTTAAATTTAGTACTGCACTGATATTAATTGGCTAATCTTTAAATATTGTTATTATACATACAGCCCAGTTATCTGAAATAAGAAAAATTACGATAGCCAGATTATTATGTGATGTTGGAGACTCCGTGGAAAGAATTCAACCGCAAGCTTTTTTGAGAACAGGACATAAGTAAGATACTTTTATGAGCTTATTATGGAAACACGATATTTTCATTACTGCAGACTGTGACCTTTATAGTTACTAAGTTTTACATAGTTACAAAATTTACGATTTTATATTAAAACCCCACTACCTTTTTAACATAAAAAGTGTATCATCAAAAGAAGATGGACAAAGCTGCCAGGTGACAGCTTATGACATCCATCTCATCGTGGTTACTAAATCATGATAATAAACCCTGTAACGGTAAGTATTCAACTGGTGGTAGAAATTTGATGACACAAATTTGTCACAAAATTCGGCCAGGTCAGCAAGTGCATAGCCGGGCAGGGGGATTGTGGTCGCAGCACTAGTGGGACCGGTGGGTGTCACGCGGTGCTGCGACGACAATCATCGTTTGATGAGGCCGTCAAGCTGAGTGCCACCATTGTTAACATAGTACGTGTATGTAATGGTGACCCCCTTTCCTGAGACTTTACCTTCAGCTTACCATCAGGCGAGGTGAAGTCAAATTGACGTGTCCTAAATATAAAAAAAACATATAGTTTTGGCTATTGGGGGCGGGGGTACTTTTTTCACATTGTCTGTATTGTTTTTTATTGGTGATAGGCTCACGTTTGACCTCTATCTCACCTGTTTGTAAGTGATGATGAGGTCTAAGGTGGAGCACGCTTGCCTAGAAACTAGAAATAACCTGCTCACTCTAGACTAGAAGACTCCCAGGTTATAGCTTTCCGGAAGCACAGACTCAGGCAGGTCATTCCACTCTTCAGCAGTACGCATGATGAATGTATTGTCAAAACTTTTTGTGCGTATGAGTGGAATATCGACCATGTATCGGTGGCGCATCGCCGTACGTCTAGTCGTTCAGTGGTGGAAGGGGCTTGGAGGAATTAGGTTATGCTACTTCAGTGCACACTCCCCGAAGTGCATCTGATAAAAAACCGAAAGGCTAGCAAATCTACGCCGATATTCCAAGCTCTGAAGCTTAGTCTCAACTAGTGCTTCGCTGTTGATGAGCCTCTGGGCCCGTTTCTCTATCGACTCAAGCTCTTGAAATTGGTATTTAGCTGAGCCGTCACAGAGGTGCGAGTACTACTCCAGACACGATCGAACTTGCGCTTTTTAGAGGTGTGAAGTACCGTCGCACCTCGACAGAAGACCAAGCTTTTTGACAGCTACTTGAACATTTGCCTCAATGTATGGGCCAAAGTTGAGGGTACAAGTAAGAGTTACGCCAAGTGTTCGGTTATCGGCACGGGTTCACTTCAGTAAGTAGGGTTTGGATGGAATTGGTTCCGCTTAGCAGAGAAGAGAGACGTGTGGGTCCAAGTTGACCAAGTTAGATTCACATCACTCGGCGACCGCTTTCAAGGACTCGTTGTACTGCAGGACAGGAATATAAGATTGTTTACTTCCCCAGTCAAGCAATCTTATTAAGAGAACGTCTTCGAAAGTTCACGTCGATTTTTTGCTCAGTGGGATTCCATGCGATTCAAATCCTATGTCTTTTTATTGCAAATTTAGCCAGCTTAGCAATTCTGACTTTTATAGATTAATAAACTAAATGGGCTTTACTGTGATACTGACAAATTCCTCTTTCTTTTCAGTAATAAAATGGTTGACTGCAAAAACATAAAAAAATTAGACTTTTCCACTTGGAGAGATGGGTCTTGTATTAAGTAATAACAATAATTTGACAAAATAATGAGTTTTTTTTTTAGAAACTCAAGAGACAAGATTATTATAAGATCTCTTTTATTGGTTGTTAGGGCTAACTCATTTACAGTGCATTACCTATAATAAATACAAGGATATTCATGTATTGTGTTTTTTTTTCTCCTTAAAATTGCTTCAACGTAAATAAATAATTAAATAATAAATAAATATTTTTGGACAAAGTACACGACGCCATCTAGACCCAAACTAAGCAGAGCTTGTCATATCGGTTCTAGATTGCGGATAAACATACTTAAATACTTTTCTTTTGTAACCAAATACATATTATACATAGAAACACCCAGCACAATGCAAATATACATATTTGCACTGAGCGGGAATCGAACCCGCGACCTCTGGCTTAGCAGTCGAACGCACTACCGCTACGCCCCAAAGGACGGTGAAGACAAGTGAAGACCTCCTTATTATTTAAAAAATAGGTGATAGTACCGAAGCTGTATCTATTTTTCAGGCAACTTAACTAGCCAGCCTTATTAAATAAAAGGCTCATCGGGGCAATGCGACTGAAGTTACGTATGAGTGGAGCAAAGCGCATGCGCCGGAAGATGAGCCAGCATAATCCAAACCATGGTTGTAAGCAGCTACAGAATACTGTCAAAAAATACCGGGGATTGATCATTTAGAAACTCTGCTTGAAGTGGTCGTAGAAGATCTTTTTTTCGCTAAGTGCGCACAACAGCTGCCCACTATGACCACGTGGTGTTTGAGGGAAGTTAGGGGGAATATTAGTAATTTCGGTTACTAATATTCTTTAAAAAAAATTAAAAAAATGTGCGCCATTTAGTAAGTTCATCTCAAGTGTGTTTTGCGATTTTCACAATGGAAGAAAATTTCATACATTGTATCCTTCTTAAATTTGTCCTCGCAAATGTAATTTTTTGTTTCAAAGTGCTGAAAATGATAAATACGGCTTATGGTGAACTGATTTAATTTAAAAAAAAATGGCCTATGTGTGGACCAGCAAATTTAAATAGGAACGAGATGATGTGGAAGATTTGCCTCACTCTAGTCAGTCGTCATCGTCTTCAACTGAAGTAGATTCGATTACCGCGATGCAGATGCGATGTCGTGCACTCGGAATTTCTGTCAGAAAGTGAGACAGTAAATAAAAATATTATCTGAGCATTGTAAGGCGTTTGAGAGAGCTAATTCGTCGGAAAAGGCCAGACTAGCGAGAAGAAAATACATGAGTTTTGCACCGCGATAAGGTACTCTCGCAAGGCTATCATTGTGAACGAACTGGTCAAAAGCTCTACCAATCATATCGAACACCCAACATATTTCTCTTATATAGCTCCGGCTGACTTTTTTCTTTTTCGAAACCCAAATTACTACCCGTTTTTCGTCAATGATGTCATTTAAAAAATCGCGGCGAGTATTGATGGTGACTCCAAAAAAAATCGTTTAAAAATGGTTTTGATGATTCAATAGTTCGTTGGCGTATGATAATTATTTCGACTGGGGACTCTTTCAAATGTGATACAAAAAAATTGGACGAATAATACCTATTTTAAGTTTTATTGACTAATTCCCTATACTTTGAAGAGTCACTTACCTGACGTCATCTGAGGTGTGACTTGTGCGTTACCGCCTCTTTAATATATTCAAGGTACTTTCACGACGTTACGCAACTAGCGATACACAACAGAAACATTATTACTTGTACATTCTAAAATATTTTATATAGCACAATCTAGACACACAATCTAGGCACAATCTAGAGTGTGAAAGATGTCTTGAGTAAATGTAATCAAAATGAAAGAATTGTAATTACCAAGATCACCAAGATCACCAAATCACCAAGATTTTAATAGTTGGATAGGAGTGAAACGTGATGGATATGAGAGTGTGGTGGGAAAGTTTGGCGATGAAAGAGTGAATGAAAACGGTGAAAGTTTGCTGGAAATATGTTTGGAAATGAATCTGGTGGTAACAAACACGATGTTCGACCACAAAAAGATTCATTTGTATACTAGAGAAGAAAGAAATCGGAGAAGTATGATTGACTTTGTAATTGTAGATGTACGGTTGAGAAAGAAAGTGCTAGACACCCGGGCTTACCGCGGTGTCGGAATTGACACAGACCACTTCTTGGTGGTAAGCCGCATAAGAGGCCTATTTAAGCGGTGGCGGCATCGTGTGTATGAGTCCATTAGTGAACTAGAGCGCATAAAAGTTGAGAATTTGCAAGAGAAAGGTATGAAAGAGGAGTTTGTGAGTAAGTTGAGGAAGAAGTTTGCCAATTTGAACAAAATAAGCGAGATTGAAGAATTCTGGAAGTTGTTTAAGGAAGGAATTGTGGAAGTTGCAGTTGAAACGTGTGGTGTATGCAAGGTAAGAAAAGGGTGTAAACTAGAGACTGTGTGCGTGGAAGTCCGAAAGGCAGTGTCTGAGAAGAAGAAAGCTTGGGTGATATGGTTGGCGGTACGAGCCAATCAGAGAGTGCAGAAAGCAACGGATGAAGAGGTAAAACTGGCAAGGGATGAGTATAAGAGGTACAAAACTGTGGTAAAAGAGGTTGTGAGAGGAAAGAAAGAGAGTGAGAGAGATGAGTTTAATAGAAGGTTATCTGACAACTTCCAGCAGAACAGAAAGTTCTTCTGGAAGGCAATAAGGACATCCAGAGGTGCAAATACGACTTCACAACTGGCCAAAGTTAGAAACCAGGACGGAAGTTTTGTGAGAGGAGAAGAATGCATGCTAAAGAGATGGAAGGAATATTTTGAAAGCCTATTTGAGAAAGAAGATGTGCCGGCACAAGTTCTTCCCAGGGACTTGAGAGAAGTAGGTGATGAAAGCGATATCAGTATGAAAGAGATTGTGGAAGCATTGAACAGCATGAAATTGGGCAAGGCTGCAGGGTGTGACAGGATTACGGTTGAGATGCTGAGAGCTGGACAAGGCGTGGTAGCTAGTCAGCTGTACCTCCTTTTTAACCTTTGCTGGAGGGGCGGCTGTGTACCAGGAGACTGGTGCAAAGCCGTCATCGTACCGCTGTACAAAGGAAAAGGGTCACAGCAAGACTGTAAGAATTACCGAGGCATTAGCTTACTCAGCATCGTTGGCAAACTGTATGCAAAAATCTTGATGAAAAGAGTGATGAATGAAACTGATGAAAAGTTGTGGGATGTACAAGCGGGATTTAGGAAAGGAAGGGGATGCATGGATCAGGTCTTTTCCCTACGAAGTATAGCCGAGAAATTTTTGGCTCACAACCAAAAAGTCTATTGCGCTTTCGTAGATTTGGAAAAGGCGTATGATAGAGTGGTGAGGAATGAATTGTGGTCAACATTGTCTATGAATGGGGTAAGCAGCAGCTTGATACGAGCACTGAGATCTCTATATGTGGGTTCCAGTGCTTGTGTCAGGATAAACGGAGCTTGCACAGACTGGTTTAACATCGAAAAAGGTGTTAGACAAGGATGTGTGGCATCGCCGGGACTGTTTAACTTATTTATAGACGATTGCTTGAAAGAACTGAAAGAGAGTGCGTATGGATTAAGAATGAATGACTTGACCGTCAAATGCCTCCTGTACGCTGATGATCAAGTAATATTGGCATCATCGGAACAGGAGTTGCAGGCGATGGTTAATATTATGCATGGGGCCTTAACAAACAAAGGAATGAAAATAAATGTAAGTAAGACGAAAGTGATGATTTTTGAAAGAGAAGAAAACATGACAAATTGTAGAATTCTGATTGAAGGAGAAACAGTAGAACAAGTGAAAGAGTTTGTTTACTTGGGTTCAAAGTTTACGAGGGATGGAAAGTATGACTGTGATATTGAGCGAAGAATTTTGGCTGGTAATCAAGTGAATGGGGCCCAGCATAATTTTATGAGCAGCCAGAAAGTGTTTAAAGCGGCACGACTGGCTGTTCACAGAGGAGTACTCGTCCCCACACTTATGTATGGTAGTGAATGTTGGGTGTGGCAGAAGGAACATGAGAGTAAGCTGAATGCTGTTGAAATGAGAAGTCTGAGAAGTATAGGTGAAGTGACCCTGATGGACCGAGTGAGGAACAGTGTGATAAGGGAACGTTGTGGTATGGCAGAAGATGTAGTGACCAAGATAGAGAAAGGGATGCTTAGATGGTTCGGTCATGTAGAGAGGATGGATGAAAGGAGATTAACGGAACAGATTTATGAGGCGAGGGCTACTGGGCAACCTGGTAAAGGTCGACCTAGGCGTACGTATTCCAATCAGATCGATGACGTTTTGAAGAAGGGCCAGGTCAGAAGTACCCGTAACCGGCGTGCATGAATGAAAACAATTATGAAAGTGGAAGAAGCGAAAGGCGTATGCCAAGATCGTAGCAAGTGGAAAGATGTTGTCTCTGCCTACCCCTACGGGAAAAAGGCGTGACTATATGTATGCATGTATGTACAATCTAGACCCAAATTAAACATAAATTGTAGCATGTGTTCCAATTAGTCGAAAAACATACTTAAACACATTTTATGGAAACACATACAGATAATAAATTAGACCAATGCAAATATATCTACACCTTGTTTGTTCATTGTAAGTGCTCAACACCAAATGTATCTTTTATTCATTATGTACACATATTACGTTTCGTATAGTGACATTCCAATATAGTAGTTATCTTAAAAGAAACCTAATTTTCTCCCCTCCACATCCTGGTGTGACCCTAATCTCGAGAGTAGAGCAGTGGTAGAGCCTTAGCCAAAGCCTATTAGATGTCCTTTGTGGTGTAGCGGTAGTGAGTTCGACTGCTACTTCAGGCGGCGCGAGTTCGATCCCCGCTCAGTGCAAATATTTGTATGCCAGAATAAGTATATTTGTATTGATCTGGGTATTTCTATTTATAATATGTAAGTATGTACAAAAAAAAATGTATCTAAATATTTTTTTCCACCTTCTAGAACCCATAACACAAGCGAGTTAAGCTATACTGACCGGTACATAGATAGCGCTGTGCAGAATGTTGTAGAATAAACATTCTACGACATTTACGGTATTTATTCCAGCCGGCTCGTAAGTGAGGTAAGCTTACTTTGAACCTTTTTTTCTCATAGCTTTTTTTGCAGCTTAATTATTATTATTATTTAATTTGTTATGATTATTGAAGTACCTCGCATTTTTGTATATTTTCATGACTAAATTGGAGCCGTACAAAAAATATACTTCATTAATTAAAAAACAGTTTAGTTGAAACAACCTTGGATCTTGTTTTTGTAGCACACACACAACAGACCATATCAAACATAGAACCAAGCAAATAAAAATATAGGTACATAGGAATTGTTTTAGTTACCATAAATTTAGGAAAGTGTTTTAATCTTTCTTTCGACGTGACAACGTCTTATAATTCGATAGAGCCGGCTGCACGCACGAAAAAATGAGGCGTTCTATTTAAGGCTTGAAGTGCAAGCGAAAGCGCGGAACGAGCGGCAAAGAGGCACAATCGGCCTCCGCGTTCAGCAGCGTTCGCCATCTGTCTCAGGCTTGAAGTGCAAGCGAGAGCGCGGAACAAGCGACAAAGAGGGACAATCGGCCTCCGCGTTCGGCACCGTTCGACATATAAAATTAAAATTTTCTTTTGAAAAATGCAACCATTCCAACAGTATTTTCTTAAGACGTTGTCACGTTCAACTATCGTCAGTAAATCGACTTTACAGACAACCGATTTTTTTAAGTTGTTGCTACTTCTGGCTAATGTTGTACTGAGACGGGAGTGGTCCCTGTTTTTCCGCTATCTTTCTAATTAGCAGAGGACACTGTGGTAAAAGAATGAGGGGGTGGGTGGCTTCACCGTCTCTGTATTCACATAGAGCAGTGGACTTGGTCTGATACAGATAGAAATTCTGGCTGGCAACGTACAGGAACAGTGGCTCAGCGATGGAATATGATTTTAATTTTTACAGTGCAGAAAAGTCATAAAAACCAAATATTGTAAGGAAAAAACTTAATCTTCTCTAGTTACATTTTAATTACATATAGCATAAATAGATTGTGGTTGTATAATTGGATGAAGATTCTTCGGGCTACATTAGGATGTTTTACGATGTTGCATTGGATACGATTGCTCAAACTACATAACCTATATAAAATTTGTACAGATTAATTAACGCTAACGCTAATAAGTGTGTTGACATGGAGAACACATGCTCACCACTTGACTTCAATATGCTAGATTTTAAAAATGAATGACGTGGTCTGAATGAAAATGTTGTTTGAGTGCTGAACGAATGAGTCCGGGGCAGTGGTCCAACTGCTCTGTCCAACTAGTTGGACCATGGGTCTTTACTAAGGGCAGTTGTCCAACTTTCAAAATAGTTGGACCACAGCACCTTTTGAGAGTTCCGTGGCCCAATTCATTTAAGAAATAACTTGCCAACTTTAAAAACCTCAACTAATTCTTTATGTGTGTATGGTACCTATACTGCTTTACGGTTATATTGAACTTCTTTGCAGTAAAATAACAAAATTAAACTCGGGTGACTAATTTTTAAATTTTATTTTTTACAATGTTTTACAACATTCAACGAAATTTATCTAAAGCATGACCTACAGTAATATCACCCGAAATTAGTTGTTGCTGAATGTCTCCTATATAATCATCATTCTCAATATGGACCTTACGTCTTTTGTGTGTGATTTCTCTTGATAAAGTTGTAAAATTTTCTAAAACATTTAATAGACGTAACATTGTAACATTTTTTGCATTAATGCGCCGGCTTAGTTTTGCATGTAAGCTTTCTGAAATGTTATTAGTCCTATGCCCCTGGCTAAATACGCTTATAAGCTGAGAAAATTCATCAAAATTTTCTTTAATCCAATAACGCTCTATATATTGAATCAGTTTGTTAGCTTCAACACCACTTTCTTTTTCTATGTAATCCCAGCCTTCTGCAAATTTATCACTCTGCAATAGTGGCAAAACTGAGCGTAATGAAATAGTTCTTTTGACTCTTTTTGATTTAGTTTTTGAAACACCTAATTTTTTGGCTTTTCTCCAAATACATTGTGACCAATGATAATAACAACCTACAAATTTAACTGTCGGACAAAATTCCTTAATGCTGTTCAGAATAGACATTTCAAAGTCACAATGTAATATATTTGGATCCCAATTTAACTAGCATTTCAAATAGTGCAAAATAAGTGGATTGCTTTTTGTCACTTAGAAAAGCAAAAAGTAAAGGCGCAACATTAGTAGACTCATTTGTGCTTCCCGTATCCCCAAATATTGTAAATAATTGTACGAAAGGTCTGGGGCAACATTTAAAGGTTCCGTCAGCAAAATACTCATCTAACTCTTTCACCAACTCTCTTGCTTTTAATGAACAAAAAACTATTATACACGTTACTTCATAGTAATAATCAGTAAAAAGAAAATCTTTAAATTTTTTTTCAACTTCCTCCTTTGCCTAAAATTAAATAATCTTCCATTACTTATTATTAACCGTATTTCCGTAATTGGACTATAAATAGAAATATAGTGGCGCGGAAATCACACAGTGATTGTCAAACTTCGGGCCAAACTTAGATATTTTTGTTGCAGTAGTTAGTTAGGCTTTATGCATATTATTCGATCCTTTGCAACCCATTTTCCTTTTATTTGCGCATTTCGAATTTGCATTTCCACTTTTGTAAACACGAACTTTATAGTATTGACGACGATTACATAGCATCACCTTTCCACATAAACAAACGTAACCTTTTCATCCATTATTTTTTAAATATTATATTTGTAATTATTAGATAATTTTCTGTACGATTTTATTTCAATCAAAGGCAGTGTCAAAGTATAACAAACTTTACTGACACAAATTGACACAATTATGACAAATGAATTGTAGAAATAAACCTATCTATTTTACTGCAAAGCGGTTCAATATACCAGTAGGAACCATACACACATTGGAAGCAATTGAGGTTTTTAGAGTTGGCAAGTTATTTCTTAAATTAATTGGACCACGGAACTCTCAAAAGGTGCCGTGGTCCAACTATTTTGAAAGTTGGACAACTGCCCCTAGTAAAGACCCATGGTCCAACTAGTTGGACAGAGCAGTTGGACCACTGCCCCGGACTTGAACGAAGAGTATGACACATCAAGTGGGTTAGGCGACAAGTCGCCCTCTTGGCGTTCCACAGGGAAGTGTATTGGGTCCGACGCTGTACATTTTGTACGCAAATGACCTAAGTCGCCTTCCCCTAACACAGTGCAAAATTATCTCATACACCGACGTCACAGTTTTAATTGTTCACGGAAATAGCTGGCTGGAGACCTGTAGAAATGCAGAAAAGGCCCTTTCAGTGGTTATGTCGTGGTTAGCTGCCAGTCTTGTCACACTGAATATTGAAAAAAACAATTTTATTACCTTTTCCTGCTACTCTTCCCATCAACCGCACAGTGGCCTACTATCAAAAGGCTCACACATGTGATATGTTGAATGGTGATTGTGACTGCCTATCCTTAGTACACGCGACTAGCACCAAGTATCTTGGCATACATATAGACTCTTACCTCCGCTGGGATATGCATATTCATAGTCTCTCAGCTCGTACCAGTAAATTAATGTACGTCATGAAGAAGTTAAGGTCCTCACCTGAAATTAAAACCTTAAAAATGGTGTATTTCGCACTGGTACAATCTGTACTTTGTTATTGCATTCTGGTATGGGGTAATGCATCTTCCAATTATTTGCTTGAACTTGAGAGGGCACAAAGAGCTGTCCTTAAAGTTCTGCTAAATTAACCATTTAGATATCCAACATCGACATTGTATAAAGAATATTCGGTCCTCGCTGTGAGACAACTCTTTGTGCTCCAGACGGCATTACGTAAGTATGCTGAAGTACCTTTCATAACATGCAAAAAACGCAGAAGGGACCGTATTTGCGAGTATGTACCTCACAGAACGTCTTTTGCCGGTCGTAGCTTTTACTTTTTCAGTCCGGTGCTATACAACCGTATCAACAAAGAGATCTACATCCATTCTCTAACTAAAAATAAATTCAAGTCAAGTCTGACGGAATGGTTAAAGGCGTTTGACTATGAGGCGAATTCGATCGCCTCATAGTCAAACGCCTTTGGCATGGATGTAGATCTCTTTGTTGATACGGTTGTATAGCACCTTTATATAGCACTTTTTTAAAAACACCATCTTAGGACACGTTACTGACATTACATTCACACTTTCACTCACATTTACACACAACACATACACTACAATCACAAACACCACCTACGTTATATAACGTAGTCGGCACTCAATGGTTTAAGCTATGATAATTTTTTCTTATTTTACGTTAATTCATTTTGTATGGAATCCTTAGCGCACCAGTCCGACTCACACTTGACCGTTTCTTTTAAATACATTACTAATTTGATCAGTGTACCTATATTCTGCTAGGTTATCTGCTTGACCACTAACATGGTGATGTACATACTTGATGGGGTTAGGCGACAAGTCGCCCTCTTGATATCTTGCCTGCAGGCGAGTTGTACCCTCTTGCAAGATTTTAATACCACATTTGCCCAAATATAATTTTATAAATGGGTTTTACCTCTGAATATCCACTAGAATTCAAGTGGACTATTGATTTAGTTACACTGATAATCGATCGTTTCAATATTATAGCATTATCTAAGTAAACAAAATCAATTTACCTACAAATAATTTTGAACGATTATGATTATAATTAATATGATTCGCATGTTTTGTACATAATTATTTATTATAACATTTTGTGGCTAAGTGTTAATCGATCTGTAAACTTGTACCAGAATCACATAATAAACACGACAGAAAAAAGGAGAACTGACTGAAATCAAATATTAATTTGTTACTTGTTTAGTTATTATTGTTTTATGTGCGCTATAATCGATGCATTTACTTGATTTATAGGTTTAAATGGAAAAGTCAGGTATTAGCTAATTTTTCAATACAATGACCTACACTGGTTACGTTATCCATCAATTCCTTAATAACGCTTCTTAATTTCTTCTGGAAACACATCTTTCTTTTGTTTTTGGACTAATAAATCCTTTTTTTCTTAAGTAACCCAAAGTAGTAGATAGATACATAGAAGATAGAATATTCTTTATTGTACACCACATATTATTAATACAATATCTTAAGTCTAAATATATTGTAGGTACAATGGGCGGTTTTATCGCTAAAAGCGATTTCTACCAGACAATCTTTGGATGGATTTATCAATAGGAGTGGAATGGCAGTTGAAGAATCTATTGAAGAATCTATTGTGCGTGTCATGAAGGAACTCAAATCGTTCCTTCAGATAGGACGGTGCTGATGGGTTAAACAAGACATTGTACAACAATGAAAGGATATGAGCATTGCGGCGAAGGCGAATTGGTAACCACTTGAGTTTTTGACGAAAATGTGAAACATGATCATACTTGCGTAAACCAAATATGAATCTTATGCAAAAATTTCTGAAGTCGCTCAAGTTTATCAAGTTGATTCTCGGTGAGATCTGGATAGCTGGCGTCAGCATAATCAAGGACTGGAAGTAATATAGAGCTTGCAAGAGCAATCTTGGTGGCAGTAGGTAGAAAATTACGCAAACGTCGTAGTGAACCACCTGAAGCAAACATTCTACGGCTCACTTCTTGAATTTGTGGCCCCCAGGAAAATTCAGAATCGAAGAGAATTCCCTGGTTCTTCACCTTTGCACTAATGGGAATTGGATTGCCATCAAATATAATTTGAGGCAATTTTGACCACTCGACCCTGGACACTTTCCAAGAGCTGCCGATAACAATCACTTGGGTCTTTGATGGATTTATCTTCAGTCCGTGCGAGCTACTCCACTCACCGACATGAACCAAATCTTTATTTATGTTGTCAAATGCTTCCGATAACCGCTCCAAGGGCGCTTGTGAGAATATTTGAAGATCATCTGCATAAAGGCGGTAGTGAGAGAAAAGTTGTTTTGAGATTGAGTTGAAGATTGCGAAAAGGAATGGAGATAAAACGCCACCCTGGGTTACACCAGCAGATGTATTACACCAAGACGAGAGACGACAAGATGTATTGAGAGTGTTCTCAATACATATACGCTGTCGGCGTCCACACAGGTAACTACGAAGCCAATCAATTACCGTTGGAGATATGTTAAGTGAGCTTACTGTACCGAGCAGAACGTCGAAATCTACTGTGTTGAACGCATTAGAGAAATCAAGAAGTGCTAAAACAGTTAGATTACCCTTTTCCATTCCGAGTCGAATGTCATCTGTTATATTCACGAGAGCTGTGTCGGTACTGTGGCCAGGACGGAAACCAGATTGATAAGAGTTCAGAAGAGAATTTTTGGTTAAAAATGAAGAGAGTTGCTTATGAACAAGGCGTTCAAGAACTTTGGAGAGGAAAGGTAGGATGGAAATAGGCCGATAGTCAGAAGGAAGTATAGGGTTAGACTATTTTGGCAGAGGAGTGATTTGTGCATCATTCCAAATGGACGGAAATACACCACAGGATATAGAAAAGTTAAGAATATGACATATAACAGGGAGAATTAGATCAAGTATAGGAAGAATCATATTTCTGCTGATACAATCACTTCCCACTGCATTGGATGTGATTTCTAGAATGCTCTTCTTAACATCACAAACCGGAAATGGATTAAGAAAAAGTGGGGAATAGTTGGCTGTTGGAATAGATGAAAGATAGTTTAGTGTATTTGCCTTTGCAGTCCTATCAAAGTTGGACGAGGCAGTGAAATGTTGATTGAGTAGATCAATATTTAAAGATTTCGGAATAGTATTGTGCCGCGTTTTTCCAACTTCCAGTGTTTTAAGAAACTTCCAGACCTTAGCTGGATCTCCGTTTTGAACTGAATTGTGAATATGTTGGCGTTGTGCATCCATACACACCTTATTACAGTGATTTCGAATTGAGATATACTTTTCCTGGTTTGTTTGATTGGGCTTGATCTTTAGCTTATATTTAGCTGAAATTTTCTTCTGCAGTAGTGCCTTGATCGTGTCTGTCAACTATGGAGAAGGAGCATGTTGTCGGTCGTATATGTGCGTGTTTGTCAAAAAGTTGTATGATGGAACTGTTGAAGAGGTCAACTTTATCATATATGGAGTCAGAAGCGAAGAGTACCGACCCATCAAGGCCATCGGCATCCTCGCGTAAGGCGTCCATCTTAATGCCACCAAAATTACGCTGCAAAAGAATTTTAGACTTTGCCTTAGGAGGGCGAATTTTGTATGAAAGGAAAAGTAAATCATGATATGAAAACGCTCTAGCTGCGAGTTGACGATGCTTAGCAACATGATCTTTAGAAGATACCAAAATATGATCAAGAAGAGAAAGGACACAATTAGGAAAATGATGAGTTGCATTAAGATGAAGAATAGAAAGGTTAGTAGATTGAGATATAGCGGTAAGAGAGGAAGATCGAGAATCTTGTTTTAGAAGACACGTGTTGAAGTCACCCATAACTATGGTGTGCGCATAGGATGGAATTAAGTTTTCTAGCAGACTTTCAAAGGAAGAAAAATAGTTAATACGCATAGAAGGGCAATAGTAAACACCTAGGAGGATCTTTGTGTGATTAAGCTCCACTTCTAGAAAGATGTGGTCACCGGCGTTCGATGGTGGGGGCTGCGGTGAAATGCTAACCACGCTGTAAGGAATATATGTTCTAATATATATTGCAACTCCTCCATCAACACGGCCCTCGCGATCATTTCTTATGAGCTCGAAACCAGGAAGGTTATATGAAGAGTAGGGGTGAGAAGAATTCAGCCAAGATTCAGAGACGAGGATTGCATGTAAGTTCTTGGAATCGAAGCTGGTCAGCATATCTGGGAAGTGTGTACTCTGAATACTCTGTGCATTTAAGTGAATTACGTTAAAATTCTTAGGAACATCAGAAAACTGCGCTTCTAGACTTTCCGATAATGGCGGCGGGAGACAAACAAAGCTGCTATTACTGCTACTGATAGAGACAAAACTTTCACTGTCACTATCATCAGACATAATAATATATTAGGTAGGTATATAATATAGGGTAAGATAATAATTAAATAAATAAATATTGTTAAGTCTAATCTCTAATCTAAATACTATAAAATGAAAACTATTATTCTACTCATCCACATGCCAGTTGTGCTATTTTAGAATATTGAAGCAGAGTTAATCTACGAGTACATTAGGTACATGAAATACTAAGTGGTTTTTTTCGCGGGTAGGTGTGAAATAGTTAAGAAGTCATTCCAATTTTAAATATTTAAAATAAATATAATTTCTCAATTTTCTCATCTTTTTCTAACAATTTGGAGTGTATTACATTACAAATAGTCAGCACTTACGTTTGTGAAAGTATCCATGTGACCTGACACCAATAACACACACCACCTGCCAGCACGACTCACATAAATTCATAAGGAAAATTAGGGTCACGATGTCACAACTAGCAGCCATTGAAAGTGCACAGAACAACCTGGAGGAATGCTTCTCAAAGAGAATGGCTGAACTCGAGGCACAGCTACAAACTGGAGGACCTGCCAAGGACACTGTTGCAAAGGTGGCAGAAGAGTTCCGGACATTCAGGGAACTCATGTTTTCAATGCTCGGCCTGCTCAGGAAGCAGATCACTGAGTGTTCACAAGCATTAGACGCAATGGAAACAAGACACCGGCGCAAATCACTTGTCTTCATGGGAGTTGCCGAGGCGGAGAATGAGGACTGCAGGGCTGCTATTCTTGATTTGGTCCATAAGAAGTTGGCGCTAAATAGCGTTGTTGCGGTCAATATAACAAATTGTCATAGGATAGGAGCGCCCAATAAGAACCATCCCCGTCCCATCTTGGTAAGGTTTTCAGCCTTGGACATCAGGTCTAACATATGGCGCTCTAAGACGAAACTAAAAGGCTCTTCAGTATCCGTCAAAGAATTCTTGACCAAAGCTCGGCAGTCAGTTTTCAGCAAAGCCCGGCAGCATTTTGGTATGCGAGCATGCTGGACACAAGACGGCGTTATTGTTGTTAACCTTGCTGGTAGCCGTCACAAGATAATAACCTTGGAAGAGCTGAACCCTTTAACTATAAAACATCCCAAGGTGTTCAGCGAGCGAGGTGCAGGTCCTTCCCGGAGTGGTGCAGGCACAGGAGTTGATGGGGCGAAGACAAGGTTGCGAAGAAACTAAAACGAGCGGTATCTAGTTTGGCATTCCATTTCGCAAACAATAGTGTATTAAATCACAGTAGTGATTCATTTTGTTCCGTAATATGTTGGTTCATAGCTATCACTTTAATTTACCCTATTCTATTACTGTTCCATTACCCACAACGAAAACATTATAATGTGTTTACCAATTTGATACGACATTTTTGACATTTGACATAGGCAATAGACGCGAACAAACGTGAAACAACATATTCCGTTCGGGAATGTACGATTTAGTTTAGTATAAACATGCCTAACGTTTCTTTTTCACTTTTAAACTTTCACGTTCCGTTACATGTATGAACTGCGCCATATATCTTTGATTTCTTTTTTCTTTTCTTTTAAACTTGTTTGATGTATTTTTCTTCCTGTGCTATTTTAATTTAAATGTGTTTTATTGGTGACTTATTGTTTAAGAGTGTGAGCAGTTGCTGGTGGGTGGTGCAGAGACAAAAGTGTTGCTGTACGTAAATTGCATTATTTAATTTATATAAACTTGATTATTATAATATATATCTATACGTATATTTATTATATTTAGAATTATAATAATATTTTATTTATGTCTATGAGTTCTGATGATGATCTGTATGTTTCTGCCAACGAATCTTCAACATTTTCCGGTGATGAAAGTTTTTCTTCAGTTCCTGGTACGCTGGGTGACTTTGTGCGACAAACCTTTGACAATCAATCTCGGCACCTAATGAATGTATGTCATATCAATGCGCAAAGCGTACCATATCATTATAGCGCGTTTTTGGAGACTTTCACAGACGCTAACGTTCATGCCATTCTGGTTTCAGAGAGCTGGTTCAAACCGCACCATCTTTCTACCACTTACCCTCTTCCTGGGTTCGTTTTAGTTCGTAATGATCGGGCGAACGAGAGCGAGACGAGAGGGGGTGGTGTTGCTATTTACCTTCGCAGTGATTTTCCCTATAAAATTCTTGCCTCTTCCCCTTCAGACTTATCTACCACTGAAGAGTTTCTTTTTTTAGAGGTTGCTGTTAAAGGAGTGAAAATTCTACCCTAGTAGAATTTTCACTCCTTTAACAGCAACCTATAACAGTAGACAACTCCTAAGTTGTCTACTGTCCACCTGCAATTAATTACTTCTCCAGTCTCGAGCCGATTTTAGAATCTTTAGGGTCGGACTATGAACATCACGTGATCATGGGTGATCTCAACACTGATCTCCTAACCCTCCAAACATCACGATGCCGCAAATTGCTCGACATTGTTGAGTCAGTAAAGCTGCACATCCTGCCCCTACAAGCTACCCATCATAATACTGATGTCGAGGATACTTGGCTGGACTTAATGCTTACCTCCACCCCCTCACTTGTCTCTTGTCACGGACAGCGTCCTGCGCCATGTTTTTCGCGACACGACCTTATTTTTTTATCCTACGCTGTTAAACCTCCGAAACCCAAACCTCGCGTCCTACTCATGCGCAGCTTTGGACGAATGAACTTTGATCATCTGTGCAAGGATGCTTCAGCAATAAAATGGGATTGCGTGGGTGAGACCTCTTCAATAGACGAGAAAGTCCGCATTTTTAATGATATGGTCATTAGACTGTATGATGTCCACGCACCTATTAGAAGAGTAAAATTAAAACGTCCACCAGCGCCTTGGATTACAGATGAGGTTCGGATGGTAATGCGAGTCAGGGATCGTGCTATTCGCAGGCATCTAAGGAATCGGAGCGATGAAACGTGGTCACTTTTCAAGGCTGCTAGAAATCGGTGCAATCAAATGATACGTAATACCAAACGCCTATCCTTAATAATATTACTTCTTCTCCCCCTGCTAATATCTGGAAATTTTTAGGAAAATTAGGAATAGGTAAGCAGCGGAACTCTGAGTTTCAGGCAACTGTTGGTTTGGATGACATAAACCATAATTTCACCACTTTTACTCCTATGAGTCAGCCAACCAAAAGTTGCACAATGGAATACGTAGCAAAGTACCTAGTCCCGACATTAAGCCTTTAAATTTTTCTCCAGTGACACCGAATGAGGTCAAAAAAATCATTTTATCTATAAAATCCAATGATGTGGGCTATGATAACATTAGTCGTCGTATGATTACTACAATTCTAGATCATCTCCTGCCGGTAATCACCCACATCATAAATTTTTCCATGGATACTGGGCAGTTCCCGTCTCTGTGGCGTAAGGCCTATGTGATACCTCTTATAAAAATCTTAAACCCATCCCTTCCCAATCATTTTCGGCCCATTAGTATTTTGCCTTTCCTATCAAAGGTGCTCGAGGCCTGTGTACACAGACAGCTGTACACTTTTATCTTTAAAAATAATTTATTAAGTCCCCTACAATCAGGGTTTAGGCCCGGGCATAGCACTGTGTCTGCGCTTTTAAAGGTGACTGGCGATATTAGGGCTGGTATGGAAGACACTAAGCTTACGGTACTCGCATTGGTTGACTTTTCAAACGCCTTTAATACCGTCAGCCACGACCTTCTCTTATCCATTCTATCTTTATATATGATCTCATCGGATGCACTGGAATGGTTCACAAGTTATCTTCAGGGGCGCCAGCAGGCTGTTCGCCTGCACGAAAGTACTTCGTGTTGGTGCGAGATTGACGCTGGTGTCCCTCAAGGCGGTATATTATCTCCTTTGTTATTTTCAATATTTATTAACGTCCTAACTACTAATCTTCAATGTGCGTATCATTTGTATGCGGACGATCTACAGCTTTACGCTCAAGCGAGGGTGGAAGATTTGGCTGCTGCAATAAATAGCGTTAATCAGGACTTAGAATACGTTCACAGCTGGTCGAGCAGATTCGGTTTAACTGTGAATCCAAGTAAGTGCCAGGCTATAATTGTAGGTAGCCAACGTTTAATAGGCCGAGTGGATGCACAATCTCTCCCACCTATCACATACAATGGCTCCACAATATAATTAAGCTCTACGGTAAAAGATCTAGGTTTATTTATAGACTCAACTCTAAGCTGGCGAAACCAGGTATCCCATGTTGGTCGTAGAGTGACGGGAACGCTCCGTGCATTTTACCGTCTCCGGAATTTTCTGCCCACAAAAACGAAAACCAGACTTGTGCAGACCTTACTCTTTCCGGTCTTTGACTACGCTGATGTTTGCTACTTCGACCTTGATGCAGAACATCTCAACAAATATGATCGACTTCTAAACAACTGCATTAGATTCGTTTATAACCTCCGCAAGTACGACCATGTGTCTGCGTGTCGTGCGCAACTAAATTGGTTGCCGATCCGCCAACGTAGAAATCTACGTGCACTTACTACTCTCTATTCAATTCTTACATCTCCTACTCCTCCTATCTACCTATCGCCTTTCTTTCAATACCTATTTACAAACCATGATAGAGACCTTCGCTCAAAAAATAATCTTCTTTTAATCTGTCCTGCACATTCCTCTGGGTTTGTTCATTCTTCTTTTCCAATACAATCTGTACTCCTTTGGAACGCGCTATGTGTTCAAGGCTAAAGTTCGCCAATTACTTCTCGACAAACTGGCATAACCATCACGGTAATAATTTCAAATTCCTCATACTTTTAATTTATGTTTATCGAATTTATGATTTGTTATATTTTGTATATGGTATATTTATTTATATGTATGTATATTTATTTATCTATTATGTGTAGGTATTGATACATACTACTGTAGTGTAGGTATGATATCACTATACAGTATTATATTTGTAGTTGTATTTCATCAATAATTTTGGCTTTCAATAATGCACCTACTAAGTTTCTCTCTGCACCACCTTTGGTTGACTGGTAGAGAATGCCTGTGGCATTAAGTCCGCCTATGTACTTGTGCATAAAGTTCAATAAATAAATAAAAAAATAAAATATATAGTAAGTATCTATAAGTTCATTAGTTCGGGTATAAATGAAAACTTAAACTGATTTGACACTATAACAACCCTCTAAAATAACAAAAATTTAAGAGAAGTACAAAAAATCCTCTATTTGGCAAAACACAAAAATAGAAAATAAAATAAACGAATAAGATAAACATTTAGCCAAGTTGTAATGTAACATTTCTAACCAATACAACGGAACGTTACTTAGCTTAAAAGACTATTATCGATTACCATAGTTACTAGGAGACAATGACAGTATTGACAGTTGAGTACGTCAGAATAGTAATTTTGTTATTGTGCCAAATAACTCAAATACAATACATTTTAAAGGTGAAAGTTAATTTATAAAACAATTAGGAATGTGAAAGTTATTTGAGGTAGTGTAGGACAAACGTATGAAGTGCTTGTAAAATTTGACAGAAAGCCATCTATTATATAAAGATCTATTATATGAAGCGTCGGTAGCTTAGTGGTTAAGGAGTCGACCTTACGATCGAGAGGTCCCGGGTTCGAGTCCTGGCCATTACACTACCGACGTGAACCCACTCCTAACACAAGCAATTTAGCTTAGCTGGAGGGGTTAGGGGGAATATTAGTAATTTCGGTTACTAATATTTTTTACAATAAAAAAAAAAAAAAAAAAAAAAATATACCCGAACTAAAAAGAATATACAAAGAAATTTACTTTTGATATCACGTTTAGCTTTAGCCGCTGTCTTCACCGCCGCTGTTGATTTATCCGCAGTCTGTCCGACGGCTGATCCAGTAATGCTATTAAGCTCCGATAGTGATATGATCCGGTGCCTTGTCCCACTAGACCCCGTAATATAAATGATGCCTTCCCGGGTCCAGCACTGATTAATACCAAACCGTTCTCTGGCCTCTAAAAATGTCTCATGCCGTGGTTTAGTTAAGAACTCAGATGCCGTGATACCAGAGCCTTTAAACTTCGTTTTACTAAACCATATGTTGTCTCTGACGTGGAGCTCACCAACTTGATAGCAATGGTTCTGGGCTTACTACCTACTATCTGTGGAACTACCCATCCTGTGGCAACGTCTGATGTCATTCGTAGTAAAATCAAGCAGCTTTAAGTGCTCTTTGACAACTTTTGCCACCACATCGGCCAACTGTTCTTTTGACTGCTCCGATACGCCATGTAAAAGAAGCATTTTTCTTCGGGTACGCATTTCCAGTGAGTCCACTTGTCGTGCCAATACTTCAATTTGGCGCTGTAGTGTGTTCAATGTCTCCCTTATAAATACTTTGAAGGAACCAAATTCAGCAGTTAGAGTGGATGTTGTGCTTGTTGAGGTATTTGGTGTCTTCGGAAGTTCAGCTTCAAATTGGACCATCCTGACATTGAAAGAAGCAGTCAACTGTGCTAGTGATGTCTGTAACGTTTCCACATCCATGATGAGATAGTTGTCGCAATTTGTGTAGTGAGAAGTAGAACAGTGAGGACTTGGATAACACTATCCTGGCAGCTACTGATTATATGTTATATAATTCCACCATTAAAAGTACAAATAATATTAAGATTTAATTAATATAGATTCTCAAAAACAGACTGAAACTTTCACACCTTCTTCAACTACCCTCCAAAAGTGCAAAAAAAAACAAATAGTACATAGAATCCTTTTGTAAATGAAATAATAACGTCGCAAGATTTGGTTTTGGTTGTAATTCTTTATTTAACCTTTTTTTTTTTTTCGTGCGGAAATCCCTTCGGATACCCCCCCCCCCCCCATGTCGGGCTTGCACCGACTAAAACCGCACACCGTCTCGGGTCTTCAGACGCCGGGGTGTAAGGTTACCCATAGAGCATATCCCTCGCACCCCGACTGACCCTGGGCCATCTCACCACTAACAGCATCGCTCATCCTGTCTCCTCTGAAAGCAGAGGAGTACGGAGAGCGATGTGTTCCCGCCACGTTGGGTATTGGCCGACGATCAATGCCAACCCTATGAAGGGGAAACCATTGACCGCCGCCCAGGGTGTACCGGCCGCTCCGATTCAGTTCCATTCCAGGATTCAACGGCGTTATTAGTTTTATGTTTATGTTTTATAGTACTACGTCAACAAGGCCATTTTTATCTTGCTCCGTATCTACATTTATTTTTTTCACGTTTTTAATAAATCAATATCAATAAAAAAAACAAATTCATACCATCCCCGTAAATTTTTTATTTTTTTTTATATTTAGGACACGTCAATTTGACTTCACCTCGCCTGATGGTAAGCTGAAAGGTAAAGTCTCAGGAAAGAGGGTCACCATTACATACACGTACCATGTTAACAATGGTGGTACTCAGCTTGACGGCCTCATCAGAAGAGGATTGTCGTCGCAGCACCGCGTGACACCCACCGGTACCACTAGTGCTGCGACCACAATCCCCCTGCCCGGCTATGCACTTGCTGATCCCTGAACGCAATCAAACCGAAATCAAAAATTCAGATATGGCTAATATGTGCCGGCCGAATGCTGAAGCCACCAGTTTATTCTGGCGCAGTATTTGGTCGGTGCCTGTTAGTCATACAGAGGGTGAATGGATGCGGGATGTTAGGCAGTCATGTGAGTCAATACAAGCAATGGAGCCAATAGTAATCACTGAAAATGATGTTGCCAGTGCAGTCCGTTCGTTGCCAAACTGGAAATCAGCAGGACCGGACGGACTGCACAATTTCTGGCTTAAATGGCTCCACAGCTCATATGCCTGTCTGGCATCGCAGTTCCAGTCATCACTCGAATCAGGATCCTTCCCAGCTTTTATGACTACTGGCATAACCCACCTACTCTACAAATCAGGAAGTACCACGGATCCCAAAAATAATAGACCAATAATCTGTTTACCAACAATGTATAAACTTCTTACATCCATTCTGACAGCTAAATTGTCATCTCACATAGAGAGTAACTCTATAATGTCTATCTTTCAGAATGGATGTAGAAGTGGGGCACGTGGTACGAAGGAGCTCCTTATTTTTGACATGGCCATTAGCCAACAGATCCGCCGTAACCGAAGGAATCTGACGACATGCTGAATCGACTACAAGAAAGCCTACGACTCCGTGCCACATACATGGCTGTTGAGGGTGCTGGAGTTGTATAAAATTGATACAACTCTATGCCAGGTCCTTGGGGATGGTGTACCGATAAAGATCGGAGAGGTATATTTCAGGGTGATAGCCTGAGTCCGTTATGGTTTTGCCTAGCACTAAATCCTCTCAGTACAATACTGGAGAATTCAGGGCTAGGCTATCAGTTGCGGAGAGGAGGTCAAGTTATATCCCATCTTCTTTACATGGATGACTTGAAATTGTTTGCCACCACCGATTCCCGCCTGGTAGAATTACTTAAGGTAACTCAAACCTTTAGTAATTCTATCCGAATGGAGTTTGGTATAGACAAATGTGCAGTCATGCATGTTAAGAAGGGTGGGGTTGTGGAATCTGAAAGAATTAAACTTTCAGATTCTTCACAACTAAAATCTCTCTCGGCAACTGAAACCTATAAATATCTTGGTATGTCACAAGCGTTAGGTATTACTGAAGCTGCCATGAAACAGACGTTGCGGGATCGTTTCTTTGGACGCCTGAAAAAAGTACTGAAGAGTCTTTTATCGGGCGGTAACAAGGTACGAGCCTACAACGGTTGGGTCATGCCAACATCAAGGTTCAGTCCAAGGAGCCTGACTACAATATATCTAAAGCCCCTCTTAAATTGAACTCAATAAACTTGGATCATCTTCATGCCACCAATATGAAGATCTCCCATCTTTCAGCAGTTAATCTTGAAGAAGATCATACCATGATGTATCATACTACCATCCCACTGTATGTAGTAATGATTGGAGCATGTATAACCGTCAGTATTCTACTCTATCGCAAGTACGCTGCAAAATCGGCTTTGAAGAAGGTTCAATTAAGGAAATAACACTACAAGGAATACACACCGTTCCAGAGCCAGGAGTAAAGGATAACTAACCCCCACCTCAATTCACTACTAAATTAATCGGTGGTGGCTGTTCTTCGGGGGGAAGTGTTACGCATCCCTCATCTATGGATATCGCTATGTCAACTACAACCTCAATAAACATTGCACACGGCACTTGGAGACACAAAGTGCAACATCAGCGCAACGCGAACATTGCGCAAGGCACCTGGCGACACAGAGTGCACCATTAGCAACACGTGTATCATTATGACATCATTGGAGCCATTCCCCAGAAACTGCTAATAATTTGCATTCATATTTTTTTCACACTTAATTCACACATTCATATTTGTAAAATTACTTTATAATTATATTTAATTAAATCACATTGGTTTTTTTGGGACCTCCGGCCGCAGCTAACTTAATTAATGATTATAATATAAACATATTTATATAAATACATAATTATACACATACATAGGTACTTAAATGTAGGGGTGTGTGTTGGGTAACCTCCTCGAGTGTCGCTCCGATTCCGATCCCGCTGCAGGCAGGGGGGAACGGAATCGGAGCGGCCGGTACACCCTGGGCGGCGGTCAATGGCTTCCCCTTCACCCCTTCATAGGGTTGGCATTGATCGTCGGCCAATACCCAACGTGGCGGGAACACATCGCTCTCCGTACTCCTCTGCTTTCAGAGGAGACAGGATGAGCGATGCTGTTAGTGGTGAGACGGCCCAGGGTCAGCCGGGGTGCGAGGGATATGCTCTATGGGTAACCTTACACCCCGGCGTCTGAAGACCCGAGACGGCGTGCGGTTTTAGTCGGTGCAAGCCCGACATAACCGCCCCCGCTGGCCGGCGGGGGGGTATCCAAAGGGATTTCCGCACGATAAAAAAAAAAAAAAAAAAAAAAGGTACTTAAATGTATACACACTTAAACATATTATATAATAACACGATTTACATACTTATACATAGGATATTGTCTATGTTACACGTGATACACTGGACAAATAATGCTCCTTGACCATTTTTGTCAAGTTATTATTCATTAAGTTAATATACCTACAATGTTTATTTTACTGTGTCAATTTACCTGTCTTGGTGAAGCTATTTGACATTTAAATGCTGTGTACAGATATAATGTCAGATTCTAAAGTTTTTGTATCTTTTATTTTCAAACACAAATATTACTGTTTTCGTTAAAAGCAATCGATTAAAAGTATATTGATCTAAAAGGTGGATTACATTTTTCTATGTCCAAGTGTGTTAGATTTATTGCCATTTTGAACATTTGGAAACAATAAGGTTACTACTTAGATTATTAATATGTCGGTTACTACTTTTTATGCGATGTTTCATTTGCGATGCCAAAGAATATAAAAATAATTGCTAAATGAATGAATGTAAATACGGAACACATAGTCAACACTGAATACCTACGTACTAAAATGTATTTGGCCCCTGCCAAAGTTCAAAGGGCTTATTGGGTGAGGGAACGATTTTGAATTGCTGTTTAACTGGATTACGATCGTACTTTGCTTGCCCGCATACAATACACTCGTTTATAAATGTAGTGATGCTGTCTCGCATCTTGGGCCAATATTATTTGTGAGATAGAGCTAGAACAGTTTCATAAATTCCACGATGGATGGTTTTTCCATCATGATACTTATTAATAATTTCTTGTTGCCTTAGATATTTGCGAACATTTTCTATTTCCTTCCTTATTAAGACTAATTGCATTGTAGAGCTTTTAAATGTTCTTTGAATGCTGGGAATGATATTGTTACAACGGTCGTCGATATCTCGAAAACTACTGATCGAATCTTCTAGAAATTAAAACGCATTGTTAATGTCAAAGTACTCTATCGATCCGTGTAGAAAAATCCAGAAAAGTCAATACAAAATCACAAGCCCTTTGTCTACCTATAACTACTTTACCTACAAATCGCGATAACAAGGGCATTCACCTCTATCGTCGGCACGACTGTGTAGCTACCTGTTTTCTCGAACGTCCCAGTAAATACCTACTATTCTCGAACGCTCTAGTGCTCTAGATGATTCCGGAATATTCTACCCCGATATAAAAGGACGCCCGGCTATCGACACGAGGCAGTTAATTTTCGAAAGCGAAAGCGAACACATCTTACCGAAGTGAACCAAGAGAGTTATACCTGCGACTTAAGCAACGACTGTGGACTACTGTGAACTGCTGAGCGACTGGAACTGTTGAAGGGTACTGTGTGTGCTAGTTATTTAGTTGTCTAGTTTGTGGTGAGCGAATAAACCTCTTTGTTGTGTAAACGGCATTTAATTTGTACCCCGCGCACGTAACAATATTATACATAGCCAGGGGTTTATAAGCAATCCGGTTGATATCAAATCGACAATCCTTTAATGCACAAAATAACAATAACTAGGCACTAAGCGAAACGTAGGACAGTTCCGTGACGACTTGTTCACTCGGTGACGACTCAAACGAGACTGAGCCTCGCTGAGCCCGCCGTGTGGGTATATCACAACTCTGTCGAAGGCGCGCACCGGATAATGTGGGTAGTTACCCCTGTTTCGCCGCTAGGGTCGTGCGCGCACCTTTGCTTCGTTTAGTGTCCGTACTAATGACCGTCCACGACACGGCCATCCTGCATGACACACGTCCTCGTGTGTTAGTCTGAAATAAGAAACGAACAGCACAGTTTTCGTTCGGCTATCCTATCTCAGCAACTTAACTCATTTCAGACAATGAGCCTTTGGTTCACTTTCACAAATTCTTCATTCATTGGGTATCATACTTTGTGTTTGTTAGGTATTCCACAATCACTACCAATGTGTAATAAAGTTACTCTAAAGTCAAAATCCAATATTAACAAAAGCTTAGCAAAATACACTCTGCCTGAGAATTACACAGTTAATTCCAAGGTGTCTAGTACTCAAATCCAAGATACTGTAGACCCCTGGGACCACGCACCATTGAGCCTCAACTTATGCAGCAGTAAAGAAAAATCAATCGGAACAATTTTAATCAACATCAGGTATCTCATTCGTGGTCTCTGGCTGTCACATTAGTTCCAGCACACACAATCACACACACACTTTCTCAAGGGAAGCCCGAGTTAACCTTTAACTCTATGATCTCTACTACAAGGCAAGATCCGACTGTACTACCCAGATCTACTGCCTACCGCTTAACCACGGACTGCTCTAAAAGCAGACACCGATTTCTACTAGGCTACGGCTACAGTACTCTGGTACTGGCATTCTGGAATTCTGGTCACCCTCCAAAACTTCTATGATTTGAAACGGCCCTCTAAACTTAACATCTAACTTCGTTTGATTACGTTCCTCGTTTTCAATCAAAACAAATTCGCCGACCGAAAATCTATTTACGCTTGCCTTATTACTGTCAAAACGTGACTTATTATAACTTGCAGACCCTTGTATGCCCTCAGATGCAGATTCTCTCACTACGCTAAGATCTACAATGTCTTCATTATCATTGACCATTAAATCTAGAGGACGAACCACCTTGCCTATTAACAGCTCTAACGGACTAGCTTTCGTCACCCGACTAATGGTACAATTAAGAGCGAGTTGCACGTCTCCTCGGGAGTCCTGCCACGACTTATCTTTGTCCAACTCAACCGCGGTTAGCATAGACTTTAGCACACTCATTACTCTTTCAACTTGGCCATTCGCACGACATGACCCTGTGGCAGTCAGATGAAGATGAATATTCTTACTGTCGCAGAAATCACGGAACTCTCTGCTGGCAAAACAGCGACCTTGATCCGCTATTATTCGTACGGGTGCACCAAACAATGCTACACCGTCCTTTACTGCTTTGATGCTGCTCCTAGTGTCTATGTTTTTAGTATGAAAGAGCAACATACTTTGTGAAGACGTCTATTATCACGAAAACGTACTCCTTGCTATCACTAATCACTCTTTCCACTCAGCTTTCCAGTGGCATCAATGTGAACTGCATGCCGTGGGATAGCGGTTTTCGGGATTGGGTGAAGCTCGGCCTGCACCTTTCCGGAATGAGACTTTGAGATCTTGCAGGTCACGCAGTTATCCACGAACTTCCTTACTTATCAACTCATACCTTGGAACCAATAATGATTGTACAGCTTTTCGAGTGTTTTTTCCCATCCAAGGTGTACAAGAGATTCATGCACATTATTTATGACTGACCAGCGCATAGCACGAGGAACAATCGGCACGCATCTCGTTCGACCATTTCGCTGTACTTTACGATGAAGTACACCTGAACTTACCTCATAACTGTTAGCTAAGTCGTCATTGAGCTGTCCTTGTTCCAGTTCAGAAACTAATTTCTTAATTTCCTCGTCCCTTTGCTGCTCCGCAAGAAGACAATTGCTGGATAACTCGGCTAGGTTAACTCGCTTCTGCTCTACTTTGTGAATTTTTGTTTTTGTAGATTCAGATGATAACAAGTTCCGAGAAAAGAAATCAGCATGAGCCATTTGCTTACCAGCTCTATACTTGACATCAAAATCGAATGACTGCAAGAAGGCCCACCAACGATGGACTCTTGGTATCAGATCAATCTTGGTGCGTGACATTTTCAGTGAATTGCAATCGGTTAGAACGGTAAACTTCTGGCCATGCAAGTACTGCCTGAAATGCCTTACCGCGTTAACGACAGCGAGTGTTTCTAACTCGTATGAGTGATACCTAGCTTCCGTTGATGTCGTACGTTTGCTAAAATAGGCCACTGGCCGTCGCTTACCTTCGACAATCTGGAATAATATCGCTCCATAATCCTCAGCACTGTCGTCTGTGTGCAGCTCGGATGGGTGTTGTGGGTCAAAAATCATGAGTACCGGTTCCTTGGTCAAGATGTCAATTACCTTTTGTCGCGCATCCTCACATTTGGGCGTCCACTCGAAGGGGCACTTGCCCGAGGTATGTCTGTAGATCGGGGCCATGACGCGAGAAAATCAGGTACAAACTGGCGAAAGTAAGATGCCAAACCTACAAATTGTCTCACCTGAGTAATCGACTGTGGTGATAGTAAACATGACAAAGCTTGTATCTTACGTTTATTGGGTTTGATCTCACCTGCTTCAACCTCATACCCTAAGTACTCTACCCGTGTCTTAAGAAACGGACATTTTTTAAGGTTCAGTGAAAAACCTGCGTTTGTAAGTTTGTCAAGCACAATCTGCAACCTTTCTAATCCCTGGGGAATCGAATCTGATATTATCAGAACATCATCCACATATACTACCACGTACTGGTTAACTACTTCACCCAGAGCCTTCACATTTGCTCGTTGGAAAACGGATATTGCGTCACGAAGACCAAAGGGCATCGTTAAAAACTCGTATTGGGCATCTGGTGTGATAAAAGCTGTTAGTTCAATCGAATCATCAGGAACAGGAATCAAATGAAAGCCACTTGCACAATCGAGTTTTGTAAAGAAATTCGCAACATGAAGTCGTGAAATTTGATCAGAAATCAAATGTATAGGGAACCGGTCCGGTACCGTGTTCATATTCAATTCCCTATAGTCTATACACATGCGACCTGAACCGTCATGTTTTTTTACTAGGAGGGCAGGGCTAGAGAAAGGAAAATTACTAGGCCTAATTATTTTTGCTTGCAACAGCTCGTCAACCCTCTCTCGCATAACCTGACGTTCAGCCGGGGATAACCTATACGGACGTCTTTGTGTCGTACGGTTTGGGTCCACTCTTCTAATCATTAACTCTCCTGTATTCACGCGAGTTGTCGGAAAATCGTTGATTAAATAGTCAGAATATTGTTTTAAAATGTTTACTAATTCGTCACGTCGATCAATAGAAAAATCCGTGTCAATTTTTTCAAAATTATCTGCGGGCACACAAACATCCGTCGAGCTACACGCGTTCACAATGCTATCTCGTTTTAAAGTGAGTTCAGTTGCAGTCATGTTAACACAAAACCCGTTACTTAAAATATCCCGACCTATCAATGTTCTACTCTGTAAACAAGCGTCTGGTAAAACGTGGAATAAAATTTCAGTCAAAAAATTATTAATTTCTACCCTACACAATATTTGCAAAGTGCAGTTAATATTTTTATTGCCTATACCAATTAATGAAACTAAATTATTTAATCGCTTGCCTCTGACAACTCGCAACACTTTCTTTCGTTAATGAACATTCAGTACCAAAGTCAAAGTCAAATTTGAAAAACTCACCACGGTGATCTAAGGTTCCGGATTGGGATTCAACCTGGCACATGTCGACTCGTTTCTCCACTGGGGCGGCAGCGTTGGACCTGCCAGCTGTGCAGCGACTGGCAATGTGGCCCAACGCGCCACATTTGTAGCAGACCACGGAGCTGCCACTCGGTGGCTGGCGTTCAACCGCAGGCGTTGAAGCCGGCGCAGGAGGAGGTTTCTTCGCTTCGGTCTTCCTCATGCGACAATCTGCTTGCTTAGTCCCGGGTTTCCCGCAGGCATGACATTTGATGTGCGATATCGATGAAAACTTCGGCCGTTTTTCACTCGTAGCTGCTGTCTGGCCATCCATAGGAGTTTTCCGCTTCAGGTACGAGAAAGCTTGAAGTTCTTGTTGTAGCTGTTGACGCGTTGTAAGCTCCGTTGTAAAAGCAACTCGTTGCAAACGAGTATCAATTTTAGCCAAATGAGCTACTACAACTGAGACTGCAATTTGTTCAATGCTCGTATTTTTCCACCGACTAAGCAATGATGTAATAAGACGGCTTGCATAAGCGCCATAGGTCTCGTTTCTTTGGGTTTGTCGTAACGTAATTGATGAGGGTAGCTGCAGATATTTCTACGCTAATAAATCTGGCCGTAAATAATTCTTTGAATGCAGTCCACGACATACCTGGGTAGGTTATCTGCGTTAGCCACGTCGATGCCGATCCTTTAAGAGCCTTGCTAATTACCATAACAAGCTGGCCCCCTTGCACTTCATTGCCTTCTAAACACAAATCGGCCGTCGCGCACCATGACCGCGCGTCGGAATCTTGTTTATCGGGATTGAATTCCGGCAATACTAAACTTTTGTTCACACTTGGGGTGTGCAGAGCTTGAATTAGTTCCCGCATTTGTTGATTTTGCATTTCAAAAAGTACCCGCCACTGATTTTCTTCAACGTTAGTCTCATTTGCACGATTTGATCCCACTTCTGATGTAGGATCAGGTAGGTCTTGACCCGAGCCATCAGACATATTGTCTTGCGAAAGCGGGTATCGTGCAATGAGGACACACTGGATATCAAATCGACAATCCTTTAATACACAAAATAACAATAACTAGGCACTAATAGAAACGTAGAACGGTTCCGTGACGACTTGTTCATTCGGCGACGACTCAAACGAGACTGAGCCTCGCCGAGCCCGCCGTGTGGGTATATCACGACACTGTCAAAAGCGCGCACTGGATAATGTGGGTAGTTGCCTCTGTTTCGCCGCTAGGGGCGTGCGCGCACCTTTGCTTCGTTTAGTGTCCGTACTCATGACCATCCACGACATATATATACATATACATACATACATACATAAACTCACACCTATATCCCCGAAGGGGTAGGCAGAGGTGCTAGCACCCACATTTCGCCAGTTTATGTTTAGGTCCCAATGTAATAGGTGGCGAGCCTATTGCCATTAACCGGGCACTTATAAGCCTGCGATAAATACACACATAACTTCGAAAAGCATCGAAAAGTCATTGGTGTGTGCCATGGTAAACCTGGGATCGAACCCGAGACCTCGTCTCAGCAGTCCATTACCCATACTACTAGGCTACCGCGCTATATATATATATATATATATATATATGTCGGAGAACGGGGAATCTCATCGACATTGTCTGCAGGTCTAGTGGGCGTTATCGTGGGTAAATGCGAGCACAAACACTATTCACTATCCCGAACAATTTATTATTTTATTATAAGTAATAAAATGACAAATAACACTTGATAATTATATTTAAACAGCGGGTTCGTGGCGCCGATCTTTCTTTAACACCTACTCCACTCAAAATGATCTGCCTCCGTCAAACGTTCTGTCCTCAGTGCCACCTCGCACGCTATTTATAAAGATGGCGCCTCGACCCCACTCGAGACTACCCTCTACTCATAACACGTGTTACAAATTGAAGTGAAAAGGATTGACACAATATTAAAGTGTGATAAATCAATTTAAAATAAATCATGATTTAACATAGTTGTTTGGTAATTAACTGTAAATAAATTAGTTTCTATAGAAATCAACTTCAAAACGAAATAAGCAAGATTTTACACGATATAAGAATATGATAAATCATATTAAATGAAATTACGATTAAATTAACATTGAATAGTTTTTCTAATTGATATTACATTATATTCTACAACCAACAATCTTCTAATTTGGATTCTGGCAACTGAACTGTAATACGGGTATGTGTGTCAAAGCAAAGGGTAAGCGTGTACAGTCCCCCGGACGCGCCTTATGCAAGATTTGAAGAAACGATGGAAGAAGCGCTTTTTAAATGCCGTTGCTCTAAAAAGTCAATAATAGTTTGTGGAGACTTTAATTTTAATATATTAGATAACACTTTAGTGCCAGTAGAGAAAAACAAAATGTTGAATCTGTTCAAGTCCTTTAATCTTGGTAATGTATTTTTGGAGCCTACTCGAATAACTACCACAAGTGCAACATGTATTGATAATATTTTCACGGACATTGATCCTATTAACAAATGTATTGTGGATGCTGTACACTCGGATCATCGTGGCCAATTTATAAAATGCTACAGAAATTATTATGAAGTAAGAAGAAAAGAAATTAAATTTGTACCGATAAACCTATATCGTTTAGATGCTTTCAAGGAAAATATAGTGAATAAACTACCTGATTTACCCTTGTACACTAGTGTAGATAAGTCTTATGCAGACTTAATTAACCTGATCAATACTGAGTTTGGGAGAATTTTTGCCCCAAAAACATTATCGATTGGCAGCCGTCCTGTTTTCAGTGACTGGGCAACACCAGGGATTTATAATAGCAGAAGGAGATTGTATGAATTATATTCTGAAAAATCATACAATTTCAACCCTGATTTTCAGAATTATGTCAAAAACTATTCTAAAATATTTAAGCGAGCCTGTTCCTTTGCTAAATCAAACTTTATAAAAAAAACAAAATATCAAATTCTGTTAATAAAATTAAGACTACCTGGAACATTATAAATTCCGAATGTGGAAAATCTCCAGCAGTTGTAAGAGATTACTAAGTATTTAAAAATAGACGGTCGCCATGTCACAGAGGATCTGGAAGTTGCGACAGAGTTTGAATACTTTTTTTTAAATATACCTGTAGCCACTACCCGAACTCTTCAGTCGTCTTCCACTTCCGCTGAGTCATTGCTTATGGAATCAATTACAAAATGTGAGGACGCTTTCAGATTCTCAGTTGTTGATAGCAAGGACATCACAAAAGCGTTTAAATCCATTGATATTAAAAAGACCGCGGACCTATGGGGTCAAAACTGTTTCAAGCATCATTGATGTCATTACTCCCCATTTAGCAACTGTGTTTAATGACTGCGTCAGTAGCGGTATATTTCCTGATTTAATGAAACATAGTAAAGTCATACCTTTGCTCAAGGCAGGCAGCGCCTCAGATCCCTCGAATTTCAGACCCATCTCTGTGTTGCCAACCTTCAGTAAAGTATTTGAGAAATTAATTCTAGACCAGATGCTAACCCATTTTAATAAATATAAATTATTTCATGATAAACAGTTTGGGTTTACTACAGGACGATCAACGACGGATGCTGGTATAGAGTTATTGAAATGTATTTACAAGGCCTGGGAGGATAAGCAGGATGCATTAGGTGTTTTCTGCGATCTATCCAGAGCCTTTTAGATTATTATGGAATAAGGAACAAGGCTCTCGACCTTTTGACTTCTTATTTAAACAATAGAATTCAGAGGGTCGATGTGAACGGTACACGTTCGGTGGGATCTTTGGTTTCGATGGGCGTTCCGCAGGGTTTGATACTTGGACCATTTTTATTTTTAATTTATATAAATGACCTCCCTTACTACGTAAGGGATAAAAATAGTATTGTTTTGTTTGCTGATGATACTTTCTTAATATTTAAAATTGAAAGACAATTAGATAATTATGACGAAGTGACCAACGCAATCTCACGAGTGGTTCATTGGTTTAATATAAATAATCTTTGAGTTAATGAAAAAAAAACCAAATGTATTAAATTCACCTTACCTAATGTTACACAGATGGAAACCAATGTACAACTTAATGGACAGTTGTTGAGCCTTGTGGAATCAACCGTGTTCTTAGGTTTAAGTATCGATGCTAAATTACAGTGGGGATCACTTAATGAAAAAATAGCTAGTAGGTTAAGTTCTGCTTCCTACGCTGTGAAAAAGATTAGGACTTTAACAGACATAGATACTGCTAGAATAGTTTATTTCAGTTATTTCCATAGTATTATGAGCTACGGCATTCTCCTCTGGGGTAATGTCGCAGATTTAAATACAATCTTTGTACTGCAAAAGCGGGCGGTGCAGGCAATTTATAAGTTGGGCCCAAGAGTCTCCCTCCGAGAAAAGTTCGAAGAAATAAACATTCTAACTGTAGTTTCCCAATATATTTTTGAAAATCTTTTGTATGTTAGAAGAAGCATTTCCAATTTTTTAAGGCTTTGTGATATACATAATGTAAATACTAGACATAAAAACAATCTTGGTTGGTTTGTAATAGCCGACTCCACAAGATTAGTAATTCCTTTCAGGGTAACTGTATACGCTCAGAAAGACTTTGAGCTGTAATAGTTCTAAAGTCATCCAATGTTTAACTTCTTTCAGAAGGGTTTTCTGCAATGGACATAAGTTCTTCATTATTTATCTCAATTCAGGATAATGCGTTGGCGTTAGTATTGAATTTTCCTAGTTGATAAGTCACTGAAAAGTCATATTCACTCAATTTCATGTGCCATCGAGTGAGTCGAGAATTTGGTTCCTTCAAATTCATAATCCATTGTTAGGATTTGTGGACCGAACAGGTAGGGTCTAAAATATTTTGTTGCCCATACAATGGCTAGGAGTTATTAGTCGCTCGTACTGTAATCGAGTTCACTTGAATTTAAAGTACGAGATGCATACGCTATGGGTTTGTCAGAACCTATAGTGCCTTGGGATAGAACGGCACCAATAGCTACTATAGAGCCATCTGTGGTAAGTATGAATTCTCTGCTAAAATCCGGATATTGAAGGATGGTCATTTGTTAGTAATGTTTTACAATGATTGATGATGAAACAGTCTACATAAGCTTTATTACTTTATTACATAAGCTTTAGAACCCTTTTTAGGACACTTTGTTAGTGGTTTTGTTTGTCTCGCGTAATCGGGAATGAATTTCCTATAGTATTCTAGGAGACCGAGAAAACGTTTGATGTCAGTGGGGGTCTTAGGTAAGGGGCATTTTTCTACATCCGCAATTTTATCTGGATTTGGTTTAACTCCTTCATTACAAATAATATGGCCAAATAAACTAGTCTCCAATTTAAAAAATACGGACTTTTCCATTTGAATCTCTCCATTTGAATCTTGAAGTTAGATTCACGTAATTTAATATAAACTTTTTCTAGGTTAACTATGTGCTCCTGTAATGAAGTGCTAAACACAATTATGTCATCCAGGTATACGAGACATATTTGGTGTTGCAAGTCTTTCAGTACGTTTTCCATTACTGGCTGAAATGTTGACATCGGCATGCGTAAAAATTCATTAAGGCAATTCTCTACGTTGAAAGCAGTCTTATGGATATCCAGGAAATCCATTTCAACCTGATAAAAGCCGCTTGCCAAATCCAGGTAGGTAAATTACTGGCATTTTCCTAATTTGTCGAGTACGTCTGTTATGTTTGGGATTGGATATTTATCATCAATCGTCTTTTCATCCACCTTTCCAAAGTCTACGACAAAACGCAATTTTACTTTACCAGATGTGTCTGCCTTCTTGGGAACAATCCATATCATATTATAGCTCCATGCAGAGTCAGGGGGTCCTATAATATTTTGTTCGAGCGTCTTACTTATCTGATCACTGACTTCTTGTCTGTGAACGTAAGGATACCTGTAACTTTTGGTACATACGTGGGACACTCAGAAAGTTTTGCGAAAATAAAAAAAAAGTGTTCTATAGGTAAATATTTTTTTATTAAATCTTTTCAAAGCCTCTATACAAAGTTTCATGCGTTTGAACCAGTTTTCAAAACACTTTTTCCAATCCGCCGCAGATACCTCGTTTACAGCCTGCTCAAACGTTGACAGCGCATCTTCCGGCGACGAAAATTGTATCCCTTTGAGCTGATTTTTTATTTTCGGGAATAAAAAGAAGTCGCACGGTGCAAGGTCAGGGCTGTAAGGAGGGTGACCTAGGAGTTTAACCGGAGTGCTGTCCAGGAAGTCCCTCGTTTTAAGCGCGGTGGCACACACCGCGCGTTGTCATGGTGGAGTAGTATCCCGCGGAGCCCTGTGTTTGGTCGCTTGTAGCTCACTACAGAGAAAACTTCTGCCAAGCATTTGGTAGTGTACCATTCAGCGTTGATGCTTCTTTGATTTCGTAAAGGGATTGATAACAAGTAGCCAGACAAATTGAAAAAACTCGCGATCAAAATCTTCCCTCCGCTTCTAGATCGCTTCACTTTGGTAGGTGTTGATTCGTTTTGAAACACCCAACCGTCGACTGGCGTTTTGTTTCTGGATCATACTGATAAATCCACGACTCATCACCTGTAATGATGTCATAAACACGCCGAGACGCGCCTGCTTCAAACTTGTTTATCATATCACGACACCATTCCACCCGGGCCTGCTGCTGAGCATCGGTGAGATTGTGCGGCACCCAGCGTGAAACTATTCTTCTCACACGAAGTTGCACGTGTAGAATCTCGTGAAGGCTTCCCGATCCAATCTGAAGAATGTGCTGAATCTCTTGATATGTGACTCATCTATTATCTTGGATTAAATTTTTCACTGCTGGCACGTTTTCTTCCGTAACAGCCGTCAAAGGGCGACCACTTCTTTCTTCATCCTCCAAAGTCAGTCGACCGCGCTTGAATTCGTTATACCAACGATACACGGTCGCCTTGGAAGGGCCTTCATCCATGAATGCCATTTGAAGTCTATCGTACGATTCGTCTGGTTTCAGGCGACACTTGTAATCATAGCGCGAAAATGTTCCCGACGCAGATCCATTTTGCAATGAGACACAATAATTGAATTTATCTTGCAAAAAATGCAGAGAGAAATTTTGAAATTGGAACGTACTTATTTTTACTCATAAATAATCATATTTTAGAAATAGTATATAACTGACCAGTCTCTCATATATAAAAACTTTTTTTCGCAATACTTTCTGAGTGGTCTGGTACTGGAATCTTATCGGTTGTTCTAATCTTGTGTCTGATCTTGTTGGTGAATGTTAATGGCTCTTCCTCAAGATAAAAAACATCAACATATTTTGCAGAGGTTTTTTAAATTAGCACACTCTTCTGGGTTGAGATGTTCGGTACGTAAACGAGATAAAACACCTTGGACACGATCCAACGGTATTTCAGTAGATGTACAATTAACGTTAAATAGTTCACCTTCTATAGGGCGATCCATTGAAAAGATGAGATCAGTAAATGTTGTGTTAGAAATTTCTACCCAGCCTCTATTATTAGTCACAGTGGTTAGACAATCGGACATAAGGCAATTACAGATGATTTGATTCTGAATAAAAACATCACCCTCAAGTGTGTTGATAGGCAACTTTAGTAGCTTTGACGAGTTCACAGCGATAATTTCCTCGTAGAGATTTACGTTGCGGGAATCATACATCTCTATAGGTATCTGTGCGATCCGAGTTATAAGCAATTTGTTTTGCAGATCAATTTTTGATCCCCAGTTTTCTAATAAGTCAAATCCTAAAAGTCCGTCGAAATAATTATGAAAGTTATAAACATACAAAGTAATGTCGTCATTTGCTTTATTGAACTCTGGAAAGCAGAGTAAAGTTAAAGAGTGGTCGTTCCTACTAGTTCCGTGAACGTTGGTCACTTCAAAAGGCTCATAATTAAGAGGTTTATGACTAAAATACTTGGTTACGGCGGCAGGGCTGATAAATGATCGATTAGCACCTGTGTCAATTAACAGTTTCAGAGGCGGATTACTAATCTGGATATAAACAAGTTATCTTTGTATGTGAAGGTTTATTTCTATTTTGGTTTGTATGATTGGGGGCTTTGCTGAAAATTTTCAGCCTGCCCTGATACGTTAGTACTCTCCTGATTTACGGGTTCTATCGTGGAACGCTCTGGATACAATTGAGAGTTGTCGTAGTAAGTGTAATCCCAAGTCTCATAATAAGTAGGGTATTGATCTATCGAATAATCGTGTTCTTGTTCGTAGTCCGCATAATTTATACTTTCCGTAGTCATAACCAAATTCATTAAAATTGATTTCCCTAGTTTTAAAATAGTTACTAGGTGGAAGATTGCCATGCGCTCTTCAGTCATCACCTGTAGGCGGTAGGGGTTTTGGGGCGAAATGGCTTACGCCACTCATAGGACGTGGGCCATTGAAGGGTTGTTGGGGTTGAGGCCTGTTAGGCAATTTAAACACATTGCTATTAGGATTATAGTTCGTTAAAGGCGCACGCAACATTTGCTGGGTTCTGGACAGTCCTGGGGGTTGTTGAAATCTATAGTTATTATTTGGAACCCAACCTTGAGTAAGGGGTTAGGTAGGGGTACGGTTCTGTCAGTAAAGGATGTTTAACTCGTCCTGTACATATTCAAGCGCCTTTTCCATGATTTAAGGCCGCATACAGCATATTCTGGATCCCAAGGGGTTCTTCAAACCTCTCAAGTAAACCTGGAGGGTTAACTTTTGGTACAAGGATCTTTTAGAAGCTATGGTAGTGGGCAACGTCTCATGGAGTGAAACATAGGTCATTATGGTACTAAATAGGTTCAGGCACTGCTCTTAATAGCTTGAGGGTTGCTAGATCCCTGGGTTTGCATGGATAGGTTACTATAGAGCGCTGTCTCATCGCGGAGGTCTGCAAAATTGTTAATAAGAGCAGCTCGTATCCCTAGCCAACTATCGGGGATGCCATTAGCGTTAATAAATAGGGCTATAGGGTACCTTTAATGAGAGCTAAATTAGATAACTTATTACCTGGTGCTGTACTAAGATGTACTAACGCTAACTGGTCGCATAAATTGATAAATCGAGTTAACACATGTGGGTTACCATCGAAATCAGGCAATAACCTAAAAGATTTATAGATAACGTCTGGGTTATATTGTGGTGTCCAAACTTCTATACTCGTCTTTAACACTCAATCTATTCCTATTTCTATCTAACCTAACGCTTCACGATTCTCTAGGGTGAAACATTGGGGACAATCAAACTAACACACAATATCTAAAATAAAATGGGATAATATCATTCATACGATTATGCAAGTTATGGGATTACATTTATACCTAAATAATTAGGAAATAAAATTACATATAATTATTACTTACGGGTTAGAGGGGCGTGGACTTGAAAAATTCAAGGACTTACAGCATTGTATTTCTTCTGGACGAAACGATAGCTGGATTCGCCTCTGGACTGCAGCGCTATAGATTCATCGATACTCGTAGCGTGGTTCAAAAACCGCTCGGGCGATTCGGGAACGCGAATATCGATTAATGACTGCTTAAAGCTCGCGAGCCGGCACGCGAGTATCCTACCGACTCGACTGCGCCAATTAAGTTAGCTGCGGCCGGAGGTCCCAAAAAAAACCAATTTGATTTAATTAAATTTAATTATAAAGTAATTTTACAGAATAAATATTATATCTAATAAGAACAACAAATATGAATGCAAATTATTAGCTTTTTCTGGGGAACGGCTCCAATGATGACATAATGATGCACGTGTCGCTGATGGTGCACTCTGTGTCGCCAGGTGCCTTGCGCAATGTTCGCGTTGCGCTGATGTTGCACTTTGTGTCTCCAAGTGCCGTGTGCAATGTTTATTGAGGTTGTAGTTGACGCAGTGACATGCATAGATTAGGGATGCGTAACACATTCAATAGCACGTCAACAAAATACCGAGCACTCCAACCAATATTTCATCCAAAGGTAGACTCGCAGAAATTGCCGCCTGGCAGAGGTTGCTGGCGATAAGGCCGCCCATAGTACTTTTCTTTTCTTTTTAATTTCTGTTGTAATTCAATTCAATTGGCGTACAATAAAGTATAAAATAAACTAATAAAAAAGAAAAAGGGGTTGGTTCAGAATGTCCATTTACCAAGGGAAGATATATTAAAAAATACCGCGAGTAAAGCTGTGAGGCGTTACTTATCAAAATTAGTTAAAATATTGTACAATCCGTCAATGGGCACTGAAGTAGCAAGTTTCAAATTATATTTCGCGCAAGAAACGCAAGGTTAGGCCTAAAAAATGTAACATTTCAATGGACTATACGTTCTTGGAGTATTTAGATTTTTCATATTTTTGAACAATTTGCCTAATTTCCGTGCGAGTTCTTCTAAAAAGCCGAAACACATTTAACATTTAGCATTGTCAGAACCGGATCATTTTATTATATTATGGGCGTGTTTTCAGTAGTGTTATTCAGTATCTCAGTGAGTTCGTGCATCAAAGATGCTACTGATATATTTGTTTGGGTTATTTTGCGGGGCCCATTGCGCAATATTTTATGATTCGTATACCGGAATGACAATTACCAAGGAAGAGGTGAAGAGACGTGACAAAGCGAATACAACGTTGTAAGATTTTATATTTTTATTCAAATCAGAAATTGGGTAAAATAGGTTAGTTTCTTTGATGTGCACCTCTCTTCTTACTTTGGGGGAGGCAGTAGTGGCGTTAGGGTTGGACGAGCCTAGGCGACCGCCCAGGGCACCAGATATAAATAGGCACCCCAGGCACCCCTTTATTTCTGGGGCCTTGGCATACTGGCCCCCTGACTCAGGCACAACATGTGACAAAACCAGGCGGCCAGGAGGCCCTGGCACCTTGGCTCCCTGGCGCCCTTGAGCCTGGCGCCTTCTAATATACCTACTATATTATGATAAAAGCCTTCAAATGAGCAATTCTTCTATATATAATAAGTTAAAATGAAAAATTTTGCAATAAATTATAGGCAAACTCAACAACAAAAATTACATCGAGAGCTTTATTAAAACAGCTTCACGCAAACTCGGAGTGCTGAACAGGGTGAGGCGGTTTTTCACGCCGGGGCAGAAGTGTCTTTTATATAAGACTCAGGTTCGTCCCTGCGTGGAATACTGTTCTCAGCTGTGGCATGGCTCCGCTCAGTACCTGTTAGACGCTCTCGATAGATTGCAGCGACGGGCAGTCCGGATCAGTTATAGTCCTGAGGTCACCAGTACAGCCTCTGCAGCTGCGTAGAGATATTAGCCTCCTTTGCAGTATTATATCGCATATGGTGAATGGTGAATGTTCCGATGAGCTATTCCAATTGATTCCTCCTTCTCCCTTCTTGTCCCGAACGACATGTGCAGGACTTAGGTGTCATCCTCATACAGTGCAATCGATATCATCGCGAACCAAGCGGTTTGGTGACTCCTTTTTTTGTCGGACCATAAAGCACTGGAACGCTTTACCCACACACGTGTTCCCTTCTACCTACAATCCTGGGCTCTTTAAGCGGGGCGTGAAAAAACATCTGTTGAGGCCGTCGAGGTAGGGGCCACCATTCTAGGGACAATCTCTGGAAATGGTGGCCACTACTTTTTGGACTTCAAATTGTAACGTTCCCCCCAATACAGTCCTTTATGTGAACTTGAATCGCCCACTGATGAGACGTTGGACCTGAGTGCAGCAACTGCCTACAGTGCTGAAGGCACTGAAGTATCCGTTACTATTATATCCTCCAAGTTTAGGAAGATACCATTGACATTTGGCTTTATTGTGATCGTCTAAGTATGGGACCCTTTATACGTTGTGTTTAAGCATTGTAGCAACTCATAGTCCTTTATTTGGTACATTGAGACAAGGCAGAGTACATGGTATTGAGAACACTGATTACAATCTAATTCCTATAACGATTTTCTGTCTAGCAATAAAGTTAAATAATGTTCCTATACAACTACATTGAATCCCTGAACCTAATATGAATTAAGATTTTGAATTTAGGAGCTACCTAGCCTCAGTGATACTTAGTGATATCAAATTCTGAATATTAAGTTCATTCCTAAGTGATCCTAGGTATAGACAGTTCAATTCAAAAGGTAATAGTTTTCAGTAAATATAGAGAATTGAAATTAAAATTAGAGTTAAGATTACCTATGTGCTTGACCTACATTGATAATTGTACAGAATGCCTGAGACTTTCCTGCATGAAGCTAGATCATGGCTAAAGGTAATAAATAGTTATTGACTGTTCTAAGTTACAGAAATAAGTATTAACAAGGGTAAAATATATAATCAATTTAGAATTATCCTAAAAATAACTGAATAATTAAAGGAATGGATATGAATATCTTATATGCAAGTTAGAATATAATTGGTAACACTTGTTGGCAGTCATAAAATAGTGAAACAATGCTTAACTACTTGTAAAACTAAGTTTCACCTTAAGATGTCTGCGAGTAATTGTCCTAGATAATTAATAGTAGGAACATTATATGCACTTAATACCGTCTAATCCTTTACTGATTAACATGATAAGTTTCTAAGGCTTTCTTACATGCAAGCAAGTTTAATTCCACAATATGATATAAGTATAAGCATGTAGTTTAGATGGAAGTGAAGGTATAACACACTCAATATAGAGTGGCCTCACTATACTGGACCTTTCAAAGGAAATGTACCTACATAGTCTTCTTATATACAATTTGAGTTATTTAGACAAAGATATAGTAAATAATGGTGGTCAAGTGAATAAAATGTGTGATTAAATACATATGTGGTTAACAATCAGGTACCGTGAGATAACCTACATAATAGATTATCTCAGAGTAGCCGGACAAATGAAATGAAGCTTCTGTTGATATATGGAGACTGCTAGGATGGGGTATTTTGATAGGTAATTAGGAACCCTATGACCGGTTCCATTTCTGGAACCGGGGAGGCCGCATCCACCAACCCCAGGCCCCCAACGAGCAACCAATCCTCTCCAAGCTGAAGGCATACTAGTTCTAAGTTATGCACAACCTTGGTGCTTTACAAATTAAATAGTACCGAATTGGGAATGAGTGCCCAATTCCGACAAGTAGGTTAGATGGAAATATATCCAGTCTAACGAATGCATAGCTCAAATCATTGCTGTTATGGGTACCAGCTGTAAACAGACATGGTAATATATATGATTAGGCCCTCCCGGATCATAGGACCAAGACGCCAACCGTCACCACTCAGGGTCGAACCTAATCGTCACAGTGGACGAGTCAAACAGTGACCAGTGGGTGTTCGAGGCTGTGTGATCATGTGGCAACTGTCCACGTTTCAGGGTCAAGCGATACCGCGACCAAACGCTTTCAAGACACACGCATATCACCGAGAGGACGTAATAATACATAGGTAAGTATGATGGCATGTATTGTGAAGGCTTAGCCCAATACAATGCTTACAATGAAATGAGCACACATCCGTCAAACAGGATACATAGATCAAATTGAACATCGATCCTGTAGATAATTTGTTTTTAATATCCGAATTAAATCAGGCACTCACAAGGAATGGATAGGGACAAGGAATTGTCAAGAGTTAAATGAAGCTACTTTATAAGATAACAATCATTCACCCAAGTAATTTCCGTACCTTTTGAGCTTCTCATCTTTACAATGAAAGTGAGGTCTAATTGATAGGAACGATAATCCAGCAGATGGCTACATTTCAGTATAACCATCGTAATTAAGGTAGCTCAATTTATCAAACCTTAATCTCATCCTAAGCAAACTGAAGAGCTTGGGAGGCTCCTTGAGCGTGCCTAGAACCACTTATTCCGTATACACAAGGGTATTGTATAGTATGCAGGCTGAGTATAACGAAGAGCGTAGGTATAACGTAATGTTTTATAAGTTAAATCATAAGGCCCATTAATCACACTTTGCACATTAAATGCCGTCACAGATATAGGTTAAGGGTCTACAATAGACATCCCAAGCTTATAGAAACTAGCCATCTAGGTTTAAATAAAGTAGGTAGCTTCAAAAGAAAGCGTTAGTAGCAAATTGCTTAGGTAGGTACATATAGGTTAACGGCGATAAAACTGTTTTGTAATCTATTCATGTGACCTAAACTTTAAGGATTATGAAAGAACACACAGAACATACTTTCCGCATGTAAATCGGAATGCCGCCTGCTTCAAATGTTATCGTTCCCTAACTGTAATTCAGAGGAATATGGAGTTGGTTGGCACCGTTAGGTATCCCTCCATAACCAGGCACATTGCTTGGGTTTCCTACGGGAAAACTAGCTAAACCTCCGCCGCAGCGCTACCCTCAACTTCTAACTTAAAAGACGATAAACGACAGCAATGACTTTACGAATGGGTCGCCAGACTCTTCGACCCAAGACAGTAATAGTACGCTTATATTTAGCGTTCTAAAACGCCTAATGAAAGGAGTCTTGATTTTCGTAAAGGCCCTACACTTCCTACGCTAAACAACTTTACGAATGGGTCGCCAGACTCAACGATCCAAAGCAGTAATAGTACGCTTGTATTTAGCGTGCTACTACGCTTAATGAAAGGTGTCTTGATTTTCGTAAAGTTGTTACATCTTATACCCTACATGTATGAATATATCTCACAAAAAAAATTCACGTTTCGTTTTATTTTCTACCCACAAAAGTAAATTATCATGGAAACAATCATGAAATCCAAATACAGACAACATATTAAGAATAAGAAGAACAAAACTAAGATAACTCACCACCAGACTTACACGCAGCTACCAGGCTCGAAGGCTGCTCAGGCAGGGCCACCGCTTGTTCCTCGTTCCCGATGAATTCTTGAAGACTGTCACAAGCCTGCACGGGCAGAGCTTCTGCTAGGTTCTAATTCGCGACGAATTCTCGATAAAAACTCCCTGATATTCTCCGGTACGCCCCTTTTATTTCCTCCTACTACCCCCTCCTTTCCAAATTTTCGTTCGCCCCACCGATAATCACGCCACTACACGTCATCTCTTCCGAGTTGCCATAAAACAATCCGTTTCAAAACTACTACCAACTATCGACTATTCGAAATCAATAACGGAACCATCAGCCTAAACGAATAAATCCACTTCAACCATAATTTATTCGATTCTATGTTAAAAGTAGCCTCACATTAAATCAATTGTTTTGCAAATAGTTTATTTATATTCATTACTAATATGTACTAATTTTATTTCATTATTTATTTTCTTTCGACTATGTTTGCTTTTCGCTTTTATATCGTATTAAATCAATTATTAATCAATTACGCCTAGAAAAATGTGCGAGTTCAATCCTTGTTCTCTTCTACAGTCTTTTACAGTTTACATATTGAACCCAGAGAACATGTCCTTTACTTTTATTCTACTTTTAGACCGACAATGTACGAGTAGTGAGAAGGGTATTTTAATGTTAATCTGCAACATCTGAAGCCGTTCTGAACAGCAAGCCCCCATCCTCTGACCGCCAATGCAATCTCGATGGGTGGGACCGTCACAATCGCCCCTTAAAATATAACGTAGTTCACCGAAGTGATATTTTACCTATAATAACGGGTACAACCCATCACGATTGCCGCAGACAATACAACACAACCACAACCAGTCTAGTATCAGACAGAGCCGGGTGCCTACATACATCGTAAGGTAGTGTAAATCTTTCCCATAATAATTCACTATGGAAACCTAAGAATTAATTTATTAAGAAAATATTAAAATTGAATTATTGTATACCTTAATTTTGTTAGAGTGAAATAAGTATTATGATAGTAATTCCTATTGATCACCAAATGAGATGGATTGTGAAGGCAATGGTTAGTTGGTAAAGGTAAGTAAAGCAGGTCCTAACTATCTTCCAATACAAATTTAGCCACACTAATTTCGATGCGGTGAGTTGTATTGATATTGCAAAGTCCTGTGGATTCACAGAACAATGCTTATCAATTATGTTTGTAGAGTGTGCGTAAAGATATGTCAGCTGCATGGGAAGTGTATTTGCTTGCAGTAAATATAATCACAAATTAATGTCGTCATAGAAGTCTACGCATAAAGAGAGTTGTGAGTTCCCTAAAATCCGTATCAACTTCCTGAATAGACACTCACTTATGAAAATACCACAGAATGTGTAAAGTCGACTGTAGCTAAATTAGTATTTTTATTTTCTCCTTGTTTGCTTAGTTAGAATCCAGTCATCCCACACCTTAAGTGTGTGTGTAGTTTAACCATATCAAGGCAAACCACTTCTCCATCTCGATACCAAGCTTGATAGCGGTCCCGCAACACAACACTATCTCTTCAAGCCAGGACATGACAGTCTATAGCAAGGAAAGCCTGGTTGTGAGGCAAGCTCAGTCCTAGCGACTCAGAGTAATGGTATTACCCCGCCCTTCAATAATAAAGTCATTCCTTAACAGCCGTCAAACATAGCAAGTGCGAACGGTCCACCCCACATGGCTCGAAACCCAAAAGTGTTCACCGCAAAAATGGCGCATGTGTAGTGTGGCTCATTTTAACTTAACTGTGTAGTCGAGGAAATGTGAAGGTACCTTAACGGTATGCTTAGACCTCGGATTCATCAATCTCGAGCCCGTCTACTATCCTAACTCTTAGCAATCCTTCATAAATCCGATTGAGGTGCATGCAGAATGACTGGACTATAACCATGCCTCGCAATTCTACTCCCTATAGTGCTGGTTGGTTAAAATTCGTTTTTTATTATTTATAGTATGCATAACGCTAGTTTGTTTAATACCAAATGAGATTCAATTTCTATATATGTGTGAGTAGATATATGTGTTTTAGAACTGGGACAGATCTCATGCTCCTATGTTCAGGCTTAAGTAAAACTACAACACTACGTTATTTCCTGCCAGTATGACAATCTCAGCGGGAAAAATGGTTGTGAGTCATTCAGCGCTGCCGCACAGAGTAGACGATTATAGAAGATTTCGTAGTTCTCTACATCGACTTATAATCCAACTACTCCATTCCCCAAAAATAGTCAGACCTTGTGGGCAATGAAAATAAAGGGGCCAATAGCCTTTACTCCACCCGAAACAGACCCAAAAGACACGTCCCAGTTCTCAAACATTCATGTAGAGTGTGCAACCAATATGTTCATAACGTGTATAGTCGAGATTCTGTGAAGACCCATTAACGGCATGCTTAGACCTCTAGTCCATCTCTAACCTAACACCTTGCATAATCTTCACAAAATCTATTTGTGACGCGGTGTGAATAGGCAATTGAATCTCAACTGGTCTCATAATCTCATAGCTTTAATTATAGTACTAATCGGGATGGTCCTTCATTCTGATTTTAATGAACCCATTCCATACACTCATACAATTCACTAGTATACATCTCATAACAACAAAAAAATCATCATACACGCTTTCATAGCAAACTCCCGCTGCCGAGCTCACTACCAACCGACCAGTACTAATAAAGCAAAAGAATTCTCATTATTTGCTCTTCCCCTTTTTTATGATTATTATCATATATTTATTATTATTTTTATCTCCTTTATTCATTTAAATACATATAAATTACATTTTTAAATATATCCCAAAAATACAATTTCCCTTTTATTATTATTATTATTGACTGTCAGTTAAACTGGAATTCCGATTTAGGAAAATAGTGTTCGAATTAATTTCTTACGCACTATATATATATGAAAAACTGCAACCAGGTTTACAGTCATAACTGCATATCACGAATCTCCCTCAGGGTAATAGACCACCATCTAAATCAAATGACATTTCTTCGTGATTCTACAGGTTTCACCGTGATTTTAATATACCACCACCATTGCTTCAGTGCTCATTCGAATGATTGCCTCTTATGATACAAAAAAAAAATCGTAAAAGAATAATTACATTTATTAGTTCAATTATGTATCTGTTCAACACAATTTCAATAGCCTAATTTACACACATTCTAATTCTAAAATGATCAACCAGTGAACCATACTTAAATCTATCACTCGTACCACAAATAATAATGTTCTAACATTGACTAAATCTTAATAACTATGATTAACATTAAATTATTCATGTAGTAATATTAACTATCCAATAACTGAAAACCTTCAAATACACCTTCAATGAGACCTAATATTTCAACTTTAACAAAAACACTTCGCGATATAATCTACTTCCATGATCACATACAAGATTAGCTGATAACGCACGAGACCCTGATTGTAAGTTTCGATTTTAAATCCAAGAACTAATAAAACAAAGTACTTCATAATATGTCCAATTATCTATTTATTTATTTTTTATATCTACTTAGTAGGTCTATTAGAATTAAAATAAGAGTATAAAACCACGCCCTCTATTCAACTTTCAATGAACTAACAACTGACGGGGATTGATCGCCCCTAGGTTATTTCGCTAGATGGCGCTAGTAGGTTCCAATCCAGCTACAATATTAAAATTATACATCTCAGTTATCGAATCCAACCTAATAAAATTTAACTATACGTTTTATACAAATAACTAAAAGCACATTCTATACATACGATGCAAAAATTTCAGATTTAACTACCATATCTAATGATAATTAGAGCTCATAACCTGCCATCTAGTGTCCCACCGCATCCAACTATAATGTCGAAGAGAATTATCACATAATAACTTCTTTAAAGATCCAGTTTTTGCGTAAAGTTTGTAAAACTATGTCTATTTAAATGTAAATTTACCATATTATGTAACTGTCCCAAAATAATTAACTAAGGTTTGTTCCAGGTGAACTTATTAAAAGTTCAAGCATTAAATCAATTATAGCGAAATCTTATTGACAGTCGATTCTCGTTACATTCTGAAAAATTTCAGTCATGTAAGCAACCCAAGTTCCGCCTAGCGACAATACCCCGAACTACCTTTAAGTCTACACTGTAAAAATACTATAAACATTTAAGTAGATAAAATACTAAATTTGAATAAAGGACATGGGCTCAAGCTGAAATTAATACAATTCAGGAACAAAATAACCATCAAATGACAAAAGATTTACTGGGAATTGAACTTACGATCATTTGACATAGCTAGGCATTCTAACCACTACTCCATAGCAGAATATAGTAATAAAATATAATTAAAATGACAAAAAGAGCTTCCCCTTTTGAGGATCGAACCCTGACCACCTGTGTGTTAGTTACTTAGGGCAATCCAATAGACCATCTCAGACCCTGCTAATTTTTCTAAAATTTAGGTTTACTTCCTACATGGCAAATCATGTAAATGTTTAAAGTCTTGACACACTAAATAAACGCTTCTAATATACTTTTTATACTATTATTAATATTATTATTATTTATAATATCGCCGCTTTACAAATATCTACTGAAATTATATAAAACACATTATTTTGATTTGTCTAATAGCTGTTATGGTGTCACTATCAATTCTCCAATCGTAGGTACATAGTTTTGTTGCCTATATTTTATGTTCTCGAGGCAAAGGGGAATCCAAAATATTACAGAATTTATTTCCGTATATTACTTCTACGAAAGAACTTTGTTCTTAAATATGGAATCATCTTCTAAATAAATAGCAATTCAACAATCGCGACATAGCACTTCCGCTGACGCGCTGCTGTGCAATGTTTTCGTATCATTTATTATTTACGTTAACATTTAAACTAAACCATCCCTACAAAATCTATAAGAAATTCCTAAATCGCTAATTACATAATAATAACATTTCATTTTACATGTATCTATTATTTAAATATTTCATGGGATTTTAAAAGACTTTAATTTTATCTTGATATTCCGTTGTATGCATTGTTTTGCAAAACACTCAGTTCACACAATCATATAAATAAATTTTATCGACTTTTGATTTTATCAGCTAATTTTACAAAGCCAATATCGTTTTTTCATTATGAAATCACCCTGAATACTTCAATAAGAATTTATCGTCCGCGAACGCCGTTACAACTAGGTACTTCTAAACTTCTTCAACAAGTAAGTTCTTTGACGAGCAATATTATCTAAATGAAACCTTTTAATCCCATAACCTATTGTTAATTCTATTTAGTACTATTGTGTATAGCAACAATGTAAAGCATCAACCTATGGCAGCAGTGCTCACACCTAAATACTAAAATAAAATTTATAATTAGAATAAAGTTTAACATTACAACGACTATCAAGCACCATGAATGAGGTATTATTTTGATCGGCTGCCTAACCTATCTCATCACAATGTCAGTTCAGTGAATACATCTTAGTATGCGAACCATTAACTTATGTATATTGTAAGCAATGCATTTAAGTTTTTATCTATTTCACTACCTACTTTTATAATTTGCACCATCTTTTGTACCATATTAGTTCATGCAACCACAAGGTACTTGTAACACTAAATGTTTAGATGTAAGTATCTATGTTATTAGGTATTCATATTTGTAACCATGTACCTATTCCTTATATAAGTAGAACTACTCTTTGATTCCAGTGAATAATGTACTTAACCTCAATTTCAGGTTTTAGCTTATATAAATTACTGTAAACCCTTTCATAAAGGACAGTATAAATGCATAAAACAACCATATTTAAGATGTTTAAATTCCTATAAATTTAAAGTATAGTAATCATATCTTTCTTTGTTTCAGCGTTTGAAAGAATCTATCCTTGACTCTAAAAGAGGAATCTATTATTCTCACACAACCGGACACTTTAATATAAATGACAGGTTCCATGTGCAAAGAAGAATTTGGATAACACTAGAAGTCAATGAACTTATACAGCTGTGAACTAAAATTTGAATGGTACAAAACTCAAATTAGATACAACTTGTACTTGGAAGTAGGTACACAATAGAATACAGTACAGTAAGTTTTCCATTGAAAGTTCCCTAGAAATACTCAAAATAATCTACTTTTTGCCGCTAACATTATACATTACAAATCTAATGTAAACTAGTGTATATGAATTTTATGATTTTCTACTGATTGATGCAACCTAAAACAGATTGTTTATTTTGTGATACTGACAGGCAACTATGTGACATTTGTCTGCTATGGGCAAATGTATTAGTATTTGACTTCATTTCATATGTACATGTACTTACATGTAAAATAAATTAATCTATTATATCACTACTATTACATAAGGCAGTATATATGGCTATGGTTTACCTATTTATAACTCATCACTTAGTAAATTAATGCAAATTTAAATATTAGGCATCTACTTAATATTACTTTCAACCCAAAATTTACTTACTCTGACTATGCCCAAACAATGAACCTGCACTGAAATTATGGTAACAGTCTATTATTCATAGCATCATTCTTAGAATGTTTAAAACAAGTTATTTAGCTTGTAATAATATATTCTGGCTTAGGTTTCTGCTTAAGGCATTTTATTATTAATCTATATATTTGATAAACTGTGTAAAAAGTAAGCTACTATATATTGTGTTTTCTTCCTCAAAGTTTTAATTGACCTTATGTGTATTTGTATGTATCAGTATCTGTGTATTTACTTGTGCCTAGGCTCTTGCTTGTAAATTTATGTACTTTTATGACATACATAATGTGTTGTTTGTGTTGTATTATTGTTCCTACACAGCAATATGGTTATGCACGCCCCTAAATACTTTAAATGGTTACACTACTCTACCTATAGCATTATTAGTCCCATTTTAGATATAAAATACTTCTCACCTTCGATATTAAAAGACATAGTGTTCCCAAGGTACTCGCTTATCCTCAACAATTTGCAAAACCAAACAATCTTGGTCATCACGGCACCAAATTGTAACGTTCCCCCCAATACAGTCCTTTATGTGAACTTGAATCGCCCACTGATGAGACGTTGGACCTGAGTGCAGCAACTGCCTACAGTGCTGAAGGCACTGAAGTATCCGTTACTATTATATCCTCCAAGTTTAGGAAGATACCATTGACATTTGGCTTTATTGTGATCGTCTAAGTATGGGACCCTTTATACGTTGTGTTTAAGCATTGTAGCAACTCATAGTCCTTTATTTGGTACATTGAGACAAGGCAGAGTACATGGTATTGAGAACACTGATTACAATCTAATTCCTATAACGATTTTCTGTCTAGCAATAAAGTTAAATAATGTTCCTATACAACTACATTGAATCCCTGAACCTAATATGAATTAAGATTTTGAATTTAGGAGCTACCTAGCCTCAGTGATACTTAGTGATATCAAATTCTGAATATTAAGTTCATTCCTAAGTGATCCTAGGTATAGACAGTTCAATTCAAAAGGTAATAGTTTTCAGTAAATATAGAGAATTGAAATTAAAATTAGAGTTAAGATTACCTATGTGCTTGACCTACATTGATAATTGTACAGAATGCCTGAGACTTTCCTGCATGAAGCTAGATCATGGCTAAAGGTAATAAATAGTTATTGACTGTTCTAAGTTACAGAAATAAGTATTAACAAGGGTAAAATATATAATCAATTTAGAATTATCCTAAAAATAACTGAATAATTAAAGGAATGGATATGAATATCTTATATGCAAGTTAGAATATAATTGGTAACACTTGTTGGCAGTCATAAAATAGTGAAACAATGCTTAACTACTTGTAAAACTAAGTTTCACCTTAAGATGTCTGCGAGTAATTGTCCTAGATAATTAATAGTAGGAACATTATATGCACTTAATACCGTCTAATCCTTTACTGATTAACATGATAAGTTTCTAAGGCTTTCTTACATGCAAGCAAGTTTAATTCCACAATATGATATAAGTATAAGCATGTAGTTTAGATGGAAGTGAAGGTATAACACACTCAATATAGAGTGGCCTCACTATACTGGACCTTTCAAAGGAAATGTACCTACATAGTCTTCTTATATACAATTTGAGTTATTTAGACAAAGATATAGTAAATAATGGTGGTCAAGTGAATAAAATGTGTGATTAAATACATATGTGGTTAACAATCAGGTACCGTGAGATAACCTACATAATAGATTATCTCAGAGTAGCCGGACAAATGAAATGAAGCTTCTGTTGATATATGGAGACTGCTAGGATGGGGTATTTTGATAGGTAATTAGGAACCCTATGACCGGTTCCATTTCTGGAACCGGGGAGGCCGCATCCACCAACCCCAGGCCCCCAACGAGCAACCAATCCTCTCCAAGCTGAAGGCATACTAGTTCTAAGTTATGCACAACCTTGGTGCTTTACAAATTAAATAGTACCGAATTGGGAATGAGTGCCCAATTCCGACAAGTAGGTTAGATGGAAATATATCCAGTCTAACGAATGCATAGCTCAAATCATTGCTGTTATGGGTACCAGCTGTAAACAGACATGGTAATATATATGATTAGGCCCTCCCGGATCATAGGACCAAGACGCCAACCGTCACCACTCAGGGTCGAACCTAATCGTCACAGTGGACGAGTCAAACAGTGACCAGTGGGTGTTCGAGGCTGTGTGATCATGTGGCAACTGTCCACGTTTCAGGGTCAAGCGATACCGCGACCAAACGCTTTCAAGACACACGCATATCACCGAGAGGACGTAATAATACATAGGTAAGTATGATGGCATGTATTGTGAAGGCTTAGCCCAATACAATGCTTACAATGAAATGAGCACACATCCGTCAAACAGGATACATAGATCAAATTGAACATCGATCCTGTAGATAATTTGTTTTTAATATCCGAATTAAATCAGGCACTCACAAGGAATGGATAGGGACAAGGAATTGTCAAGAGTTAAATGAAGCTACTTTATAAGATAACAATCATTCACCCAAGTAATTTCCGTACCTTTTGAGCTTCTCATCTTTACAATGAAAGTGAGGTCTAATTGATAGGAACGATAATCCAGCAGATGGCTACATTTCAGTATAACCATCGTAATTAAGGTAGCTCAATTTATCAAACCTTAATCTCATCCTAAGCAAACTGAAGAGCTTGGGAGGCTCCTTGAGCGTGCCTAGAACCACTTATTCCGTATACACAAGGGTATTGTATAGTATGCAGGCTGAGTATAACGAAGAGCGTAGGTATAACGTAATGTTTTATAAGTTAAATCATAAGGCCCATTAATCACACTTTGCACATTAAATGCCGTCACAGATATAGGTTAAGGGTCTACAATAGACATCCCAAGCTTATAGAAACTAGCCATCTAGGTTTAAATAAAGTAGGTAGCTTCAAAAGAAAGCGTTAGTAGCAAATTGCTTAGGTAGGTACATATAGGTTAACGGCGATAAAACTGTTTTGTAATCTATTCATGTGACCTAAACTTTAAGGATTATGAAAGAACACACAGAACATACTTTCCGCATGTAAATCGGAATGCCGCCTGCTTCAAATGTTATCGTTCCCTAACTGTAATTCAGAGGAATATGGAGTTGGTTGGCACCGTTAGGTATCCCTCCATAACCAGGCACATTGCTTGGGTTTCCTACGGGAAAACTAGCTAAACCTCCGCCGCAGCGCTACCCTCAACTTCTAACTTAAAAGACGATAAACGACAGCAATGACTTTACGAATGGGTCGCCAGACTCTTCGACCCAAGACAGTAATAGTACGCTTATATTTAGCGTTCTAAAACGCCTAATGAAAGGAGTCTTGATTTTCGTAAAGGCCCTACACTTCCTACGCTAAACAACTTTACGAATGGGTCGCCAGACTCAACGATCCAAAGCAGTAATAGTACGCTTGTATTTAGCGTGCTACTACGCTTAATGAAAGGTGTCTTGATTTTCGTAAAGTTGTTACATCTTATACCCTACATGTATGAATATATCTCACAAAAAAAATTCACGTTTCGTTTTATTTTCTACCCACAAAAGTAAATTATCATGGAAACAATCATGAAATCCAAATACAGACAACATATTAAGAATAAGAAGAACAAAACTAAGATAACTCACCACCAGACTTACACGCAGCTACCAGGCTCGAAGGCTGCTCAGGCAGGGCCACCGCTTGTTCCTCGTTCCCGATGAATTCTTGAAGACTGTCACAAGCCTGCACGGGCAGAGCTTCTGCTAGGTTCTAATTCGCGACGAATTCTCGATAAAAACTCCCTGATATTCTCCGGTACGCCCCTTTTATTTCCTCCTACTACCCCCTCCTTTCCAAATTTTCGTTCGCCCCACCGATAATCACGCCACTACACGTCATCTCTTCCGAGTTGCCATAAAACAATCCGTTTCAAAACTACTACCAACTATCGACTATTCGAAATCAATAACGGAACCATCAGCCTAAACGAATAAATCCACTTCAACCATAATTTATTCGATTCTATGTTAAAAGTAGCCTCACATTAAATCAATTGTTTTGCAAATAGTTTATTTATATTCATTACTAATATGTACTAATTTTATTTCATTATTTATTTTCTTTCGACTATGTTTGCTTTTCGCTTTTATATCGTATTAAATCAATTATTAATCAATTACGCCTAGAAAAATGTGCGAGTTCAATCCTTGTTCTCTTCTACAGTCTTTTACAGTTTACATATTGAACCCAGAGAACATGTCCTTTACTTTTATTCTACTTTTAGACCGACAATGTACGAGTAGTGAGAAGGGTATTTTAATGTTAATCTGCAACATCTGAAGCCGTTCTGAACAGCAAGCCCCCATCCTCTGACCGCCAATGCAATCTCGATGGGTGGGACCGTCACAATCGCCCCTTAAAATATAACGTAGTTCACCGAAGTGATATTTTACCTATAATAACGGGTACAACCCATCACGATTGCCGCAGACAATACAACACAACCACAACCAGTCTAGTATCAGACAGAGCCGGGTGCCTACATACATCGTAAGGTAGTGTAAATCTTTCCCATAATAATTCACTATGGAAACCTAAGAATTAATTTATTAAGAAAATATTAAAATTGAATTATTGTATACCTTAATTTTGTTAGAGTGAAATAAGTATTATGATAGTAATTCCTATTGATCACCAAATGAGATGGATTGTGAAGGCAATGGTTAGTTGGTAAAGGTAAGTAAAGCAGGTCCTAACTATCTTCCAATACAAATTTAGCCACACTAATTTCGATGCGGTGAGTTGTATTGATATTGCAAAGTCCTGTGGATTCACAGAACAATGCTTATCAATTATGTTTGTAGAGTGTGCGTAAAGATATGTCAGCTGCATGGGAAGTGTATTTGCTTGCAGTAAATATAATCACAAATTAATGTCGTCATAGAAGTCTACGCATAAAGAGAGTTGTGAGTTCCCTAAAATCCGTATCAACTTCCTGAATAGACACTCACTTATGAAAATACCACAGAATGTGTAAAGTCGACTGTAGCTAAATTAGTATTTTTATTTTCTCCTTGTTTGCTTAGTTAGAATCCAGTCATCCCACACCTTAAGTGTGTGTGTAGTTTAACCATATCAAGGCAAACCACTTCTCCATCTCGATACCAAGCTTGATAGCGGTCCCGCAACACAACACTATCTCTTCAAGCCAGGACATGACAGTCTATAGCAAGGAAAGCCTGGTTGTGAGGCAAGCTCAGTCCTAGCGACTCAGAGTAATGGTATTACCCCGCCCTTCAATAATAAAGTCATTCCTTAACAGCCGTCAAACATAGCAAGTGCGAACGGTCCACCCCACATGGCTCGAAACCCAAAAGTGTTCACCGCAAAAATGGCGCATGTGTAGTGTGGCTCATTTTAACTTAACTGTGTAGTCGAGGAAATGTGAAGGTACCTTAACGGTATGCTTAGACCTCGGATTCATCAATCTCGAGCCCGTCTACTATCCTAACTCTTAGCAATCCTTCATAAATCCGATTGAGGTGCATGCAGAATGACTGGACTATAACCATGCCTCGCAATTCTACTCCCTATAGTGCTGGTTGGTTAAAATTCGTTTTTTATTATTTATAGTATGCATAACGCTAGTTTGTTTAATACCAAATGAGATTCAATTTCTATATATGTGTGAGTAGATATATGTGTTTTAGAACTGGGACAGATCTCATGCTCCTATGTTCAGGCTTAAGTAAAACTACAACACTACGTTATTTCCTGCCAGTATGACAATCTCAGCGGGAAAAATGGTTGTGAGTCATTCAGCGCTGCCGCACAGAGTAGACGATTATAGAAGATTTCGTAGTTCTCTACATCGACTTATAATCCAACTACTCCATTCCCCAAAAATAGTCAGACCTTGTGGGCAATGAAAATAAAGGGGCCAATAGCCTTTACTCCACCCGAAACAGACCCAAAAGACACGTCCCAGTTCTCAAACATTCATGTAGAGTGTGCAACCAATATGTTCATAACGTGTATAGTCGAGATTCTGTGAAGACCCATTAACGGCATGCTTAGACCTCTAGTCCATCTCTAACCTAACACCTTGCATAATCTTCACAAAATCTATTTGTGACGCGGTGTGAATAGGCAATTGAATCTCAACTGGTCTCATAATCTCATAGCTTTAATTATAGTACTAATCGGGATGGTCCTTCATTCTGATTTTAATGAACCCATTCCATACACTCATACAATTCACTAGTATACATCTCATAACAACAAAAAAATCATCATACACGCTTTCATAGCAAACTCCCGCTGCCGAGCTCACTACCAACCGACCAGTACTAATAAAGCAAAAGAATTCTCATTATTTGCTCTTCCCCTTTTTTATGATTATTATCATATATTTATTATTATTTTTATCTCCTTTATTCATTTAAATACATATAAATTACATTTTTAAATATATCCCAAAAATACAATTTCCCTTTTATTATTATTATTATTGACTGTCAGTTAAACTGGAATTCCGATTTAGGAAAATAGTGTTCGAATTAATTTCTTACGCACTATATATATATGAAAAACTGCAACCAGGTTTACAGTCATAACTGCATATCACGAATCTCCCTCAGGGTAATAGACCACCATCTAAATCAAATGACATTTCTTCGTGATTCTACAGGTTTCACCGTGATTTTAATATACCACCACCATTGCTTCAGTGCTCATTCGAATGATTGCCTCTTATGATACAAAAAAAAAATCGTAAAAGAATAATTACATTTATTAGTTCAATTATGTATCTGTTCAACACAATTTCAATAGCCTAATTTACACACATTCTAATTCTAAAATGATCAACCAGTGAACCATACTTAAATCTATCACTCGTACCACAAATAATAATGTTCTAACATTGACTAAATCTTAATAACTATGATTAACATTAAATTATTCATGTAGTAATATTAACTATCCAATAACTGAAAACCTTCAAATACACCTTCAATGAGACCTAATATTTCAACTTTAACAAAAACACTTCGCGATATAATCTACTTCCATGATCACATACAAGATTAGCTGATAACGCACGAGACCCTGATTGTAAGTTTCGATTTTAAATCCAAGAACTAATAAAACAAAGTACTTCATAATATGTCCAATTATCTATTTATTTATTTTTTATATCTACTTAGTAGGTCTATTAGAATTAAAATAAGAGTATAAAACCACGCCCTCTATTCAACTTTCAATGAACTAACAACTGACGGGGATTGATCGCCCCTAGGTTATTTCGCTAGATGGCGCTAGTAGGTTCCAATCCAGCTACAATATTAAAATTATACATCTCAGTTATCGAATCCAACCTAATAAAATTTAACTATACGTTTTATACAAATAACTAAAAGCACATTCTATACATACGATGCAAAAATTTCAGATTTAACTACCATATCTAATGATAATTAGAGCTCATAACCTGCCATCTAGTGTCCCACCGCATCCAACTATAATGTCGAAGAGAATTATCACATAATAACTTCTTTAAAGATCCAGTTTTTGCGTAAAGTTTGTAAAACTATGTCTATTTAAATGTAAATTTACCATATTATGTAACTGTCCCAAAATAATTAACTAAGGTTTGTTCCAGGTGAACTTATTAAAAGTTCAAGCATTAAATCAATTATAGCGAAATCTTATTGACAGTCGATTCTCGTTACATTCTGAAAAATTTCAGTCATGTAAGCAACCCAAGTTCCGCCTAGCGACAATACCCCGAACTACCTTTAAGTCTACACTGTAAAAATACTATAAACATTTAAGTAGATAAAATACTAAATTTGAATAAAGGACATGGGCTCAAGCTGAAATTAATACAATTCAGGAACAAAATAACCATCAAATGACAAAAGATTTACTGGGAATTGAACTTACGATCATTTGACATAGCTAGGCATTCTAACCACTACTCCATAGCAGAATATAGTAATAAAATATAATTAAAATGACAAAAAGAGCTTCCCCTTTTGAGGATCGAACCCTGACCACCTGTGTGTTAGTTACTTAGGGCAATCCAATAGACCATCTCAGACCCTGCTAATTTTTCTAAAATTTAGGTTTACTTCCTACATGGCAAATCATGTAAATGTTTAAAGTCTTGACACACTAAATAAACGCTTCTAATATACTTTTTATACTATTATTAATATTATTATTATTTATAATATCGCCGCTTTACAAATATCTACTGAAATTATATAAAACACATTATTTTGATTTGTCTAATAGCTGTTATGGTGTCACTATCAATTCTCCAATCGTAGGTACATAGTTTTGTTGCCTATATTTTATGTTCTCGAGGCAAAGGGGAATCCAAAATATTACAGAATTTATTTCCGTATATTACTTCTACGAAAGAACTTTGTTCTTAAATATGGAATCATCTTCTAAATAAATAGCAATTCAACAATCGCGACATAGCACTTCCGCTGACGCGCTGCTGTGCAATGTTTTCGTATCATTTATTATTTACGTTAACATTTAAACTAAACCATCCCTACAAAATCTATAAGAAATTCCTAAATCGCTAATTACATAATAATAACATTTCATTTTACATGTATCTATTATTTAAATATTTCATGGGATTTTAAAAGACTTTAATTTTATCTTGATATTCCGTTGTATGCATTGTTTTGCAAAACACTCAGTTCACACAATCATATAAATAAATTTTATCGACTTTTGATTTTATCAGCTAATTTTACAAAGCCAATATCGTTTTTTCATTATGAAATCACCCTGAATACTTCAATAAGAATTTATCGTCCGCGAACGCCGTTACAACTAGGTACTTCTAAACTTCTTCAACAAGTAAGTTCTTTGACGAGCAATATTATCTAAATGAAACCTTTTAATCCCATAACCTATTGTTAATTCTATTTAGTACTATTGTGTATAGCAACAATGTAAAGCATCAACCTATGGCAGCAGTGCTCACACCTAAATACTAAAATAAAATTTATAATTAGAATAAAGTTTAACATTACAACGACTATCAAGCACCATGAATGAGGTATTATTTTGATCGGCTGCCTAACCTATCTCATCACAATGTCAGTTCAGTGAATACATCTTAGTATGCGAACCATTAACTTATGTATATTGTAAGCAATGCATTTAAGTTTTTATCTATTTCACTACCTACTTTTATAATTTGCACCATCTTTTGTACCATATTAGTTCATGCAACCACAAGGTACTTGTAACACTAAATGTTTAGATGTAAGTATCTATGTTATTAGGTATTCATATTTGTAACCATGTACCTATTCCTTATATAAGTAGAACTACTCTTTGATTCCAGTGAATAATGTACTTAACCTCAATTTCAGGTTTTAGCTTATATAAATTACTGTAAACCCTTTCATAAAGGACAGTATAAATGCATAAAACAACCATATTTAAGATGTTTAAATTCCTATAAATTTAAAGTATAGTAATCATATCTTTCTTTGTTTCAGCGTTTGAAAGAATCTATCCTTGACTCTAAAAGAGGAATCTATTATTCTCACACAACCGGACACTTTAATATAAATGACAGGTTCCATGTGCAAAGAAGAATTTGGATAACACTAGAAGTCAATGAACTTATACAGCTGTGAACTAAAATTTGAATGGTACAAAACTCAAATTAGATACAACTTGTACTTGGAAGTAGGTACACAATAGAATACAGTACAGTAAGTTTTCCATTGAAAGTTCCCTAGAAATACTCAAAATAATCTACTTTTTGCCGCTAACATTATACATTACAAATCTAATGTAAACTAGTGTATATGAATTTTATGATTTTCTACTGATTGATGCAACCTAAAACAGATTGTTTATTTTGTGATACTGACAGGCAACTATGTGACATTTGTCTGCTATGGGCAAATGTATTAGTATTTGACTTCATTTCATATGTACATGTACTTACATGTAAAATAAATTAATCTATTATATCACTACTATTACATAAGGCAGTATATATGGCTATGGTTTACCTATTTATAACTCATCACTTAGTAAATTAATGCAAATTTAAATATTAGGCATCTACTTAATATTACTTTCAACCCAAAATTTACTTACTCTGACTATGCCCAAACAATGAACCTGCACTGAAATTATGGTAACAGTCTATTATTCATAGCATCATTCTTAGAATGTTTAAAACAAGTTATTTAGCTTGTAATAATATATTCTGGCTTAGGTTTCTGCTTAAGGCATTTTATTATTAATCTATATATTTGATAAACTGTGTAAAAAGTAAGCTACTATATATTGTGTTTTCTTCCTCAAAGTTTTAATTGACCTTATGTGTATTTGTATGTATCAGTATCTGTGTATTTACTTGTGCCTAGGCTCTTGCTTGTAAATTTATGTACTTTTATGACATACATAATGTGTTGTTTGTGTTGTATTATTGTTCCTACACAGCAATATGGTTATGCACGCCCCTAAATACTTTAAATGGTTACACTACTCTACCTATAGCATTATTAGTCCCATTTTAGATATAAAATACTTCTCACCTTCGATATTAAAAGACATAGTGTTCCCAAGGTACTCGCTTATCCTCAACAATTTGCAAAACCAAACAATCTTGGTCATCACGGCACCAAATTGTAACGTTCCCCCCAATACAGTCCTTTATGTGAACTTGAATCGCCCACTGATGAGACGTTGGACCTGAGTGCAGCAACTGCCTACAGTGCTGAAGGCACTGAAGTATCCGTTACTATTATATCCTCCAAGTTTAGGAAGATACCATTGACATTTGGCTTTATTGTGATCGTCTAAGTATGGGACCCTTTATACGTTGTGTTTAAGCATTGTAGCAACTCATAGTCCTTTATTTGGTACATTGAGACAAGGCAGAGTACATGGTATTGAGAACACTGATTACAATCTAATTCCTATAACGATTTTCTGTCTAGCAATAAAGTTAAATAATGTTCCTATACAACTACATTGAATCCCTGAACCTAATATGAATTAAGATTTTGAATTTAGGAGCTACCTAGCCTCAGTGATACTTAGTGATATCAAATTCTGAATATTAAGTTCATTCCTAAGTGATCCTAGGTATAGACAGTTCAATTCAAAAGGTAATAGTTTTCAGTAAATATAGAGAATTGAAATTAAAATTAGAGTTAAGATTACCTATGTGCTTGACCTACATTGATAATTGTACAGAATGCCTGAGACTTTCCTGCATGAAGCTAGATCATGGCTAAAGGTAATAAATAGTTATTGACTGTTCTAAGTTACAGAAATAAGTATTAACAAGGGTAAAATATATAATCAATTTAGAATTATCCTAAAAATAACTGAATAATTAAAGGAATGGATATGAATATCTTATATGCAAGTTAGAATATAATTGGTAACACTTGTTGGCAGTCATAAAATAGTGAAACAATGCTTAACTACTTGTAAAACTAAGTTTCACCTTAAGATGTCTGCGAGTAATTGTCCTAGATAATTAATAGTAGGAACATTATATGCACTTAATACCGTCTAATCCTTTACTGATTAACATGATAAGTTTCTAAGGCTTTCTTACATGCAAGCAAGTTTAATTCCACAATATGATATAAGTATAAGCATGTAGTTTAGATGGAAGTGAAGGTATAACACACTCAATATAGAGTGGCCTCACTATACTGGACCTTTCAAAGGAAATGTACCTACATAGTCTTCTTATATACAATTTGAGTTATTTAGACAAAGATATAGTAAATAATGGTGGTCAAGTGAATAAAATGTGTGATTAAATACATATGTGGTTAACAATCAGGTACCGTGAGATAACCTACATAATAGATTATCTCAGAGTAGCCGGACAAATGAAATGAAGCTTCTGTTGATATATGGAGACTGCTAGGATGGGGTATTTTGATAGGTAATTAGGAACCCTATGACCGGTTCCATTTCTGGAACCGGGGAGGCCGCATCCACCAACCCCAGGCCCCCAACGAGCAACCAATCCTCTCCAAGCTGAAGGCATACTAGTTCTAAGTTATGCACAACCTTGGTGCTTTACAAATTAAATAGTACCGAATTGGGAATGAGTGCCCAATTCCGACAAGTAGGTTAGATGGAAATATATCCAGTCTAACGAATGCATAGCTCAAATCATTGCTGTTATGGGTACCAGCTGTAAACAGACATGGTAATATATATGATTAGGCCCTCCCGGATCATAGGACCAAGACGCCAACCGTCACCACTCAGGGTCGAACCTAATCGTCACAGTGGACGAGTCAAACAGTGACCAGTGGGTGTTCGAGGCTGTGTGATCATGTGGCAACTGTCCACGTTTCAGGGTCAAGCGATACCGCGACCAAACGCTTTCAAGACACACGCATATCACCGAGAGGACGTAATAATACATAGGTAAGTATGATGGCATGTATTGTGAAGGCTTAGCCCAATACAATGCTTACAATGAAATGAGCACACATCCGTCAAACAGGATACATAGATCAAATTGAACATCGATCCTGTAGATAATTTGTTTTTAATATCCGAATTAAATCAGGCACTCACAAGGAATGGATAGGGACAAGGAATTGTCAAGAGTTAAATGAAGCTACTTTATAAGATAACAATCATTCACCCAAGTAATTTCCGTACCTTTTGAGCTTCTCATCTTTACAATGAAAGTGAGGTCTAATTGATAGGAACGATAATCCAGCAGATGGCTACATTTCAGTATAACCATCGTAATTAAGGTAGCTCAATTTATCAAACCTTAATCTCATCCTAAGCAAACTGAAGAGCTTGGGAGGCTCCTTGAGCGTGCCTAGAACCACTTATTCCGTATACACAAGGGTATTGTATAGTATGCAGGCTGAGTATAACGAAGAGCGTAGGTATAACGTAATGTTTTATAAGTTAAATCATAAGGCCCATTAATCACACTTTGCACATTAAATGCCGTCACAGATATAGGTTAAGGGTCTACAATAGACATCCCAAGCTTATAGAAACTAGCCATCTAGGTTTAAATAAAGTAGGTAGCTTCAAAAGAAAGCGTTAGTAGCAAATTGCTTAGGTAGGTACATATAGGTTAACGGCGATAAAACTGTTTTGTAATCTATTCATGTGACCTAAACTTTAAGGATTATGAAAGAACACACAGAACATACTTTCCGCATGTAAATCGGAATGCCGCCTGCTTCAAATGTTATCGTTCCCTAACTGTAATTCAGAGGAATATGGAGTTGGTTGGCACCGTTAGGTATCCCTCCATAACCAGGCACATTGCTTGGGTTTCCTACGGGAAAACTAGCTAAACCTCCGCCGCAGCGCTACCCTCAACTTCTAACTTAAAAGACGATAAACGACAGCAATGACTTTACGAATGGGTCGCCAGACTCTTCGACCCAAGACAGTAATAGTACGCTTATATTTAGCGTTCTAAAACGCCTAATGAAAGGAGTCTTGATTTTCGTAAAGGCCCTACACTTCCTACGCTAAACAACTTTACGAATGGGTCGCCAGACTCAACGATCCAAAGCAGTAATAGTACGCTTGTATTTAGCGTGCTACTACGCTTAATGAAAGGTGTCTTGATTTTCGTAAAGTTGTTACATCTTATACCCTACATGTATGAATATATCTCACAAAAAAAATTCACGTTTCGTTTTATTTTCTACCCACAAAAGTAAATTATCATGGAAACAATCATGAAATCCAAATACAGACAACATATTAAGAATAAGAAGAACAAAACTAAGATAACTCACCACCAGACTTACACGCAGCTACCAGGCTCGAAGGCTGCTCAGGCAGGGCCACCGCTTGTTCCTCGTTCCCGATGAATTCTTGAAGACTGTCACAAGCCTGCACGGGCAGAGCTTCTGCTAGGTTCTAATTCGCGACGAATTCTCGATAAAAACTCCCTGATATTCTCCGGTACGCCCCTTTTATTTCCTCCTACTACCCCCTCCTTTCCAAATTTTCGTTCGCCCCACCGATAATCACGCCACTACACGTCATCTCTTCCGAGTTGCCATAAAACAATCCGTTTCAAAACTACTACCAACTATCGACTATTCGAAATCAATAACGGAACCATCAGCCTAAACGAATAAATCCACTTCAACCATAATTTATTCGATTCTATGTTAAAAGTAGCCTCACATTAAATCAATTGTTTTGCAAATAGTTTATTTATATTCATTACTAATATGTACTAATTTTATTTCATTATTTATTTTCTTTCGACTATGTTTGCTTTTCGCTTTTATATCGTATTAAATCAATTATTAATCAATTACGCCTAGAAAAATGTGCGAGTTCAATCCTTGTTCTCTTCTACAGTCTTTTACAGTTTACATATTGAACCCAGAGAACATGTCCTTTACTTTTATTCTACTTTTAGACCGACAATGTACGAGTAGTGAGAAGGGTATTTTAATGTTAATCTGCAACATCTGAAGCCGTTCTGAACAGCAAGCCCCCATCCTCTGACCGCCAATGCAATCTCGATGGGTGGGACCGTCACAACCTCAATTTGACGGATAAAATATAAAAAAAAAATATTGCAAAATTCAATTTATATTTAGTAATATGTATAATTGTAAATAAATAATCTAAATCTTCGAAACGGCTCCAACGAATTTCATGAAATTTAGTAGGTTTCGGAGGCGATAAATCGATCTAGTTAGGTTTAGTTAGGTCATTTTAGAATGTCACGTACTAATTTATTATAAGAGATTATAAGGAATAAATTTGGAAAAAAGGAATCATAAAACTAAATTGCATCGCCGCGCGCAGACATTTTCATTTTACAATAATACGGAAAGGCCGTTTCCGCACGATAAAAAAATGGTACAACACCAAATACATTGATTTAAAATCTGTTATTTTTTTACCACCTTTTACCTTATTACCACCCGACACTTTAATTTTACTTATTTGTATAGATTATTTCGTAGAGTATTTCGTAATCTATACAAATAAGTTTTCTATTAAAAAAACGTATTAAATTTGATAAGAATTAATAAAGTATTCGTTTAAATAAGTTTCCAATTACCACATAATATGTGACCATTTTTTTTGAAGTCAAAACGGCTATAATAAGTAGTCTATCCTTAGAAGATAGATAGGTTTAAGGGTCGGTAGTTAGGGTAGAGTGACGTTGGGCGACCGTGACTAGGGTACCTGTACCTCTTTAGCGCATACAATAATGGGCAACAAGGAAACTGGTCCTCATCCGAAGGAAGATGCGCTCAGTGGACTCACCGTTTGCCTTCCAGCCCTTTCTATTGCTTGGCTAGATATGTAAAAGCTCTTTGAGCGGATCATAGCGAAGCGACTCGCCGAGCACCTTACGGAAGTGGGCCCGAATTTGGCAGACAACCAGTTGGGTTTTCGTCTGGGCGCTTACCGTTGTATGCTATTATATGCTTGAAGGCCCTGCTGGAGGAAGAAGTGGTTATGGCAGTGTCTCTTATCATTGCCGACGTCTTCAGAGTCTGAAACAAATATGATATCTGTATTATTTTGCACACTGGACACATAATATTTACTTGATAAGTGCTGAAGTGTATACAAAATTATAACAAGATAGTTATGTTCCCCTTTAGTTGGTGCGTGAACGAGATCGAACCATGCGATCCAGACGAGGGACGGCGTGTGGATGGCTCCTGCAACAATCTTAAACATCCTACAAGAGGAGCTACACATACACCATTTGTAAGAGTCCTCCCGCCGGTGTTTGATAAAAGTAAGCCTTATTTAGGAAATCTCTCATATACACCAGAGATTTTAGAGAACTTTATCAACTTGATTGACAAAATAATACTTTTGGACATTGTAATTATGAGACAGAGGGACACAACGTTTGAGATCAAATGATCTCTTAATTGATTTTAGGGCATTGCTCACGCCTGCTATTTTCCAACTACAATATAGATACTTCACACTCGGAACCATGTAGGTAGTAAGCAATAATCCAGTTCGTACTTTCCATTTAAGTTGAGGTCTTGTAAAACAATAACTAGTTATATAGCAGTTATCAAGGTAATAAAAATATGACGGCGCGTGGCTTAGTTCTCTAACTAAGCCACGCGCGCCTTTGTGTATGAGTACATTATAATTACTAGTACTTTCATATTTCAATCATATTCTTGAGGCCTACAGGGTATTGGTTATGAAAAATGAATATATATAAATAAATATAATATATATAAATACATTGTCATGTGTTTGGTTTAAAAAGTAGACATTTTGTGGAGACATTTCAAAGCCGTTTGCACTGATTTCATCATAATAATCAATGTAATAAGTGTGTTAAACCAGTCTTAGCCCCTGAGTGTCAATGCTTGTTCCACAAAGTTTAAAGGCTTCCAAATGAAAAAAAATTGAATGCGATCAGAAGAATCGATATTTATATTAATGAAAAACTAATAAATATAAACAAATGAGAGGAATAATTATTATCATACAATAGACCAGACCAGCAGTGGACTAGAATAGGTTGATGATGATGATGATGATGAATGACGAATTGTCAAAAAGGTAAACGTAGATTTGGTGCCTCTTTTCCAAATTTCTATGCATAGTTTATACCTTACACCATTTAAACTAAATGAATAAATCGGCCCGCACCTTTTAAGAACCGAGCAATGGCGAGTCGGACTCGGGCATGAAGAGTTCTGTAACATTATCTATAAAAACTTGTTAGTACCAAAATTTTTCTTAATTTTCAACTTTTTTATTTTTTTCCTTTGTTTGTCTGTAAGACTTTGCTTTTTGCCGAATTTCGGGATTCTAGGTCGACGGGGACTAACATATAGGTTTTTAACCCAAAACCTATAGGGTACTTCCGATTGGCCTAGAAATGTCTATTTTGGTTAAAAGCAAGATCTTTCAGCACTAGTAAAGGAAAAATAATGAATAATATTTATCTAGTAATATACTTTCTTGCAGACTTTGAACCAAGAAAGGCATCATCTGGCAATGACCTCCCACTGCCTCGTTACCTGAGGACAAGCAGCATCTCAGTTGGCAAGGTTCCTAGCAAACTTTTCACATCGCTGGCTGTGAACTATTTTGTTTTCATGTGCGCCGACATTATTTCTCTACAGGACTCAAGTCTGTAATTTTTTTTATCCGCTTTTGCTTTTAATTTGTACGATTTTGTGAATATTAGCAGGAAGCAAGAAATTTCTGAGTGATATTAAATTCCATTATGAAGGTTTTGTGAGTAAACATTCTAAAAAAAGTAGAAATATTTCTAAAGTTTGTAAACTAAAAGTCAGGCCTTACTTAAGACTCAAACGTAGATGGTGATGAAATTGTATCAGTATGGAAGACTGCATGAATAGCGAATGTTTATATAATATACACACAACTAATTTGAGAACGAGTTGCCGATAACATTGTTTTATTTTAGTAAACTACATTCTATGGAGGCCATATTGCTGCCAAGAGAAAGGCAAGAAAGATCATATGTGCGTTCCTAACAAGATACCTGAGGACGATCCAGTTCATAGGTTCTCAGGCCACCGTTGCTTAAACTTAACCAGACCTGAGACATTCCAGACTATGGGGTGCGTAAAGAACAACACGTCTCCTGAAAGGGCAAGTGTTATTTTAAAAACATGGTAGCTATAATTCTTATAATTAGTCCTAACACTCTCATTTTATGTTTTTTTTTTTTTATATTTAGGACACGTCAATTTGACTTCATCTCGCCTGATGGTAAGCTGAAGGTAAAGTTTCAGGAAAGAGGGGCACCATTACATACACGTAACATGATAACAATGGTGGCACTCAGCTTGACGGCCTCATCAGAAGAGGATTGTCGTCGCAGCACCGCGTGACACCCACCGGTCCCACTAGTGCTGCGTCCACAATCCCCCTGCCCGGCTATGCACTTGCTGACCCCTGAACGCAATCAAACCGAAATTGAATTACTATGGAGGGTTTTTCGCAATCGTGCACGGTGGTACCTACCCGGCCGAATTTTGTGAAAAAATTTGTGTCATCAAATGTCTACCACCAGTTATTAGCAATACTGTTTGTTTATGTACTCGGTAAATAAAGTTATCATTCAAAAGTATACCGCAATAATATTTACATTCATAAGACTTCAAAGTAATTAATTTTGAGAAGTACCCGTAAAAGTTAACTAACCAATTACAATCAAACGTACGGCAAATTTTAAGCCTGACCAAGACATTTCTAATGAGAAACAACGCTTTAAAATACGTTCAGTAGTTTTAGCGTCCGTCACGAACACACAGACAAGAACTAAAAAAGAAAAAGAAATGTGTTCAGAATCGTTCATTTAACATAACTCAAGTTTTTTTATACCTGCAATGTACACACACAATTCATTATCAATTTTATAACAGTAGAGATTACATTTCTTCTTACTTTGTATCTAAGTCATTCTGTTTAGAAGCTAACCATTTAAGATTTAACAAATGGTTTCAAAGATTCTAACCCTCCGACAAGAAGTCATCTATATATTGTCTGTTTGTCTATTTACTAATATTGTTCTTGTACTATGTATCTATCTAAACTATAATATACTGTACATAAATACCGCAATAAATGTAAATTGTATGGCTCAAGTGATTTCATTCGTGAAGTTCAGTCAGTTTTTGTAATTGTTACAAATAATTTCGAATTCTATTTGTTTAGATCGTTTCATCAACCCCTTTGCTCGACTTGTCTGTAATATACGGTAATAAGTTGCAACCCTTGCTGCAAAAAGGGCGACTATTCCAAAACGGTTTGTTGAAAGTTGAAAAAGAGCAAGGCAGGATATGGCCGCCAAGTTACAAAACACAAGCCCATATATGCTACACAAATCAACGCCCCAAAGAGACTAGATGTCATAATATGCGTAAGTGACTCTATTGATTTACTTACTTTACTAAAATTTTAAAATTGATTTTCTCTCCAGATACAAATTGTAATTTTAAGTGTGCGTAATATGTATATCACCAACCTGTAAGAATTACTGATAGTTGATCATATTTCCAGCATTATCATGCTTCCGTCCGAAGCACTTCCGAAGCATAGTAATATTTATTTCGGATAATGAAAACTCCACCATTATTCATTCCATTTCAGCTGAGGACGGTGTTAATACTCTAGCAGGTATGAACCTAATGTCAATATGGTTCTGGCGATATCACAACTTCATAGCCAGTGAACTAGCCAGGGTTAACCCCAGCTGGGATGACAACAAACTTTTTGAGACGGCAAGAGATATAAACATTGCACTATCGCAACAAATTTATTATTATGAGTTACTACTTTTATTCTTTGGTAAGTGGTTTTGATGTCTTTGAAATATTATTTTTTAAGTTGATTACCAAGAGTGGTCACGTTTTTTTGCCTTGTTATAGTATAAAGATAGTTCAATAAAACAATGACGTCAACAATGATTTTATTGACGTGTTTTAACATGAGGTGATACTTAATTATTTTTCGTAACTTTTGATCCACTTTTCAGGTTACGAGAATATGGTTAAGGATAAAGTCCTCAACCCTAGTGGTGGCTTCAGGGATGAATACAATGAAAAAATATTGCCACAAATGTCTCTAGAATATCCATTTGTTTTGAGATGGTTGCACAATATACAAGATGGCTCTGTGAAGTAAGTGTTTTTGTATAGTTTAATTAGGTAATGTACATCACTATTTTACAATTATTATAAACGAATATTTCTGAACTGTGTAAATTGTGTAGAGTTTTTATGCTCTACACAATTTACACAGTTCAGTACGAAGCGGGATAAAACCCGACCCCACGAGGCAAGGCCGCGGTGGCGGCCAAAGTCCGCCGGTAACCCTGGGGTTATCCTTCCGAGGGCTTCCCCGGGGTGCCCGGCAACGGACACTTGGGGAGGTCACCGTGCGGTTTTAGTCGATACACGACATAACCATCCCCGCTGACCGGCGGGGGGGTATCCGAAGGGATTTCCGCACGTAAAAAAAAAGAAAAAGAGTTTTATGCTAGGGTAATTCTCTCAATACCCGGCGTGGGAGGTGCCGTGGTGGGCCCTTGTGGGAGCCCTTGGAGTGGGAGCCTTCTTGCTCAGCTTCTTGCTCATGGCGATGGTGCGAACGTGGGCTATCGCTGCCTCCTTCTGCGAGCAAGTAACGCTAGAGAAGGATGAGGCGGTGTGGGTCCAGGAGAGACTAATGTCTCTCTCAGTCCGCCAAGTCAAGGTCAAGAGCCCAAGTAACTCAGAAGTCGGAGGTCGCTATGTCCTACGTCCTCTATGAGCGCAGGCCTGGGGATGACAGGTGGAGCCGCCGGGGGTCAGACGGGGTCACCATGGTTCCCAAACCCACGGGGCCATAATGAAATCGGGGATGGCCCTGGATCAGCCAGGGTGCAAGAAAAATGCCTCATAAGCCGGGTCACCTCACACAGTGGCATCTGAAGACCCGAGACGGCACGTGATTTTAGTTGGTTCGAGTCCGAAATAATCACTCCCACTGACCGTCGGATTTACGCACGGAAAGAAAAAACAATCATAATTGTCAATAAAAGTATGGAGTTTGGCAAAAGTTCTCTGCAACTAGCGTCATATGCAAGCTCTACCTACCACTTTAGTGATGGACAATTGGAATTGTAAAAATAATTCAACTCGTTACTAAATTATCATTTCAACTGTAATATTTTTATTCTACTTATAATTTAATAGATGCCTTCTTATTTACATTTGCATTCTTGATACTTTTTGCTTTTATTTCATCCAAGACGATGGAAATAAAAATAACTCCAATACTTATTAATAAGAGCAATTAAGTAATTGAATTCAACATAAATGTTAGGTATCTTTGTTGGGAATATAATTATTATTATGGGGGGCTTATAGCTTTTCAAAACACAGACTCAGGCAGGGCATTTCACTCTATAGGAGAAAACTAATATACATAAAAATATACATGATCTCCCTGCTGTGGTTTTCCCAAGCGACTACAATATGTGATTCTTCAAGGAAGGCATTAGAACGTTTTTACAGGATTGGCAGTGCGAGTGAGATACACCTGGTGTTGCTGACATCCATAGGCTACGGTAACCGCTGCCCATCAGATAGATCGTGTACTTATCGAGGGTTAAGTTGTTCTTTATTTTCTCAGGATGTACGACAAAGATGGCTACTATCTAAAAAAAATCCCCATTATGAACTTGACCATGAGGACCGGTTACTTCGCTGTTGATGACAACATAGATTACATAACCCAGGGTACCTTCAGACAAGGCAGCGCTAATCTGGATTATATCGCAGATCCTGACGTAAGTTCATTTAAGAAGAACATGTCATCATCATCCTCCGAGCCTTCTCCCAACTCAATTGGGGTCGGATTTCAGTCTAACTACGAAGCAGCCGAACTTCGATATTTTCTATGAAGCGACTACCATCTGACCAAAATAACCCATTGACACTGTTCTGACACTGTACTGAACGTCTTAGCGCTCCAACTACCCGAAATGACTGCTATAGATGTTCGTATGGTAACCAGGATCGACAGCTTAACGTGGTCTCTGAGGCCACCACCAATCCTACGACTGACCCGGCTATGGCTGCTTAACTTTGCAATGTGTTAACCGCCACGAGCCCCAAGTAATAGCTATTTCAGAATTTTCGAGCATGTGGTACTGACCTACGAGTACCAACTCAATGGAGCTTTTGATGAACACAAAAAGTTCCGTATAATTAGAGAATATGATTTACAAACTTCTCAGAGATCCTGGAAGATCATGGCTAGTTACAATCACTCGACTTCGATGTAGGTAGTAGGGTACCTTTTAGCCCTTTTAATTATATCTCGAGCATGCTTTTGCTAAAGTTATGGCTAGTATTTACCCAACGCTCGCGCTCTTTGAGACAGGAGATCTTTTGCCAGATTGTAGGTTACTAGTCTTCTTATCGTATTTTTGGCTTTTTGGCGTAACTGAACAGCAAATCTAGATCTTAATACAAGATTTGAAAAATTACCTTCTGGTATGGCATGTTTTCAAAATATACATATTCCACAGGTCACTGAACAAGGTTTGGGTCCATTTCAAAAAGTTGCTGATTTGGTGACAAGTGATTTGGCCAAGAACCGTTTCTTTGGGTTCCAACCTTACGTCCAGTATAGAAAGTTTTGTTTTGGTAAACCAATACACAGCTTCGATGATCTTTACGGCATTATTGATGAAGAGGTAATATTTTTACTAATATGTCATTTTTATGATCATTTTATAATGTATTAGCTGTTAGCCGCGGCTTCGCCCGCGTTGCATTCTAATCCCGTTCTTGCACTCCACAGAAACCTATTCCCGGGATAAAAAGCCTATGTGTTATTGTTATTATATCTGTAATCTATCCCTGTACTAAAGTTTAGCCAGATCCGTGGAGCCGTTTTTACGTGAAAGAGTAACACACATCTATAAATCCTTACAAACTTTCGCGTTTATAATATTATTATTTATATGGGATAGAATTCAGATTGAAATCAATAAGATGATGTTAGTATTATACAAATTACATTACAACAACTTTTATATGCAAACAATTCAATCATACTGATATGATATATCGGTTTGATTGAATGGTTTGCATGTAAAATTTGATTACACTTTGTTCACATAGATAAAAAACGAATAAATAAGACTTTTCATAATATTTGTCGAAAGTTTACGTGAATATTAAACATTGAAATAAAACTATTTTTAACGGATTCTATCGCGTTTTATTTCCGTAATCCGTTAAAAATTGTTTAATTTCAAAGACTTTTCGTATCCCTTTTTCTTCTTTCATAGAGTATTATCCTTAGTTTTATATAATTTTCTTCCAGAGAATAGAGATTCTAAGAGAAGTGTACGAGAAGGTTGACGACATAGATTTATTGGCTGGTATTTGGACGGAAAAACCAATGGCTGGTGGTTACGTTCCATCCACTTTCTACTGTCTGGTGCTAGATCAATTGAAACGTAATATGTATTCGGACAGGCACTGGTATGAAAGACCTAACCGACCTAAGGCCTTTACTTTCCGTTAGTATTTTCATAGTTATATCTAATTTGTTTTTGTTTATCGAAACTTCAAGAGCGAGGACAGGACTAGCACCCGCCACGGTCCCGAACTATCTCAGATTGATGACATACTTTAATTCCCCTATCTCGGGAATCCATCCTGGTTAGTTGAAATTCTTGTCTACATACATCTTATAGCGACTACATAAGATATGTCAAGGTAGCTTAGAGACCGATATTCTTAGCAATCCATGGATTCTCCGTGCGGGTGCCGGGTCCATCGCGTTGCTGAGTTGGGAACTCGGGACAGTGCCTGGGACTTGCGACCCAAGTGTAGGTTTAGAAGGGGCCCCTGTTGATGTACATCAACACTCACCTTCACTACCCAAGTTCCCCTCCCTGCCTAACCAAATTTGATACGAACCTACTAGTGCCGCTTTAAACATTCGTCCTAGTAATGAGCTTATTGTAGCTCTCGATAGCCCTAGATCTTTAAGTAGGTTATAGAGAGATTTTGCTGGTATACCTCTCGCTCCCACTTGCACTGCATACAAATTAACTACGTAACCGTTTTTGATTAATTCGTTTGTGAGATCATAGTATTTATTTTTCTTTATTGTGTGGTCCTTCGGTATATTTGTTTCCCACGGTACAGTAAGTTCCACAAGAACCACATGTTTTAACCTCTTAGAATAAAGGAATATGTCAGGTCTAGATGAGGAAGCCCCAACATCCTCCGGAATTTTATAGTACTTTTCATACGCGTCGATTAGGAGAGTCCAATCTGGGGCAGTATCTAAGATTGAATAAGGTTTGTTATGGATGAACCTTCAGACACAAAGTTAATATGACGTCTGTTAGTAGTCAATCCTTTTTGGGCTCTTGCTACTGCCAGACTCATTGCTTCACGTATGATGATAAGCACCTTATCGTGGCGGCGTGAGTAATGGCCTCTATCGAGAAGCACCCTACATCCTACTAATATGTCTAGCCGTCCCTATTGCCTCACCACAAGTATAACATTGTTTTTCTGTGGCCTTCCCCCACCTTACCAGATTACTCTGGTCTGGGAGGGTCATCTGAAAGGCGTTAAGATAGAATTTTAACAGGGCCGGCGACCAGTCATAGGTCAAGGTGCGCCACTTTAAGGCCATCGGTATGCAGAACTCTCCCATTGTCAACCATTCATTTTGGATTTCCAAATTCATCGCGTGCACTCGATATTTATCATTTTCGTCTTGTTTTAGAAAGGACTTAAGTATATCCTGGTCCCTTTCTGGCTCTCGTACTCCCAACCCCACTCTGTTCGACTGGGCCCCTATCATAAATCGTTTATGGAATAGGAGTCTAGATTCAAGCTCGGACGCGTTATTATCTTTCGGGAGTGCCCTGACTGTGACATCTTGGGATTTACCTAAGATGTGGGCTTTGGTAACTCTAAGGTGTATATAGAGCTCCGATGGTTTCTTAAGTTTCATCCCAAAATTATTTTGATCCCTAAATAGAGCAGAGGAATCAGCAGAGTGCGCTAGTCCAAGCCACGATTTTAGCGATTTTATGACAGTTGCATCTATTTTCGCCAGTAAGGTTTTACCGAATTCATACACCAGAAAAGGCCAAGTCAGACGTGATGTTAAGTAGTTATCATATATCCAAGCTTTTTTGATATTGTTTAGTGGTAGCTGATCTATCTTATTTAGGTCATTTATAAACGTATCGACAACTTCATCTAATGATGGTGTGCGTCCTTTATAGTCTATCTTTCTCCCAAGAAATTTAAATTTCACCGATTCAGCGACTATGGAAACTGGTTTACCCCCAATGAAGAGTCCCGGGTCGTAGGAGGTAAATTTGGTGTCCCGTCTACCCAGACACAGACAGTGACACTTACTGGGCTTCGTCCTCAGTCCATTTGTCCACGAACAGAACTCATCGACTTCCTTTAATAGCTGTTCCTGACATTGTTTTGGATTACGCGTCAGTATTGCGAGATCATCAGCAAAAGCTAAGATGGACTCTGAATATATGTTATTTACTTTAAATCGATAATCCCATTTCTTTAGATAACACCAGAACCGTATTGCCGTAGATTCAGTGATTTCAAAATTAAATTTACAAGAAACATAGTAAATACTTTAAAAGTATCTATAGATATTTTTCAATATATTATTTGAAATTTCAGATTCGTTTTCGTCAAAGTTAACTTTAAATGAATTAGTTATCCGTGTTATGATCTCGGAATTATTATGAGAAGATGATTTATATTACAGCAACATTATCCAAAAAATAATTTGTACAGAATACAATCTAATATCTTATAAAACTGACTGTTTTTTAATGTCGTTTTATGCTTTGCAGTAAAAAATTCAATAAAATAATTATATTATATATACTTACTACACTATAAAGGTTATATATTATTAGTCATCTCGGTGTCGGTTTTCATGGATTTGATTCTCACCAAATAATATGGCCATAATTTGTGTGTTTTGCTAATCATAATTTAGTTTCTGAAAATGTTTTATATTTTATTTCTGTGTGTTTATATTTATAACTTATATGGTATATGTGATTCTTGAGTAGCAATTACAGATATTCTCTTAATTTGAATGATACCTATAAATCGATTGGATTATATTCAAAGTATATTTCATTCTGTACACAGCCCAGCTAGCTGAAATAAGAAAAATTACGATAGCCAGAATGTTATGTGACGTTGGAGACACCGTCGAAAAAATTCAACCGCAAGCTTTTTTGAGAATAGGAAAAGAGTAAGTTATTTTATGAGTTTATTATGAAAGCATGGCATCGTACTAAGGAATTGTGACGAACAATATCAGTTTCAAAATTTTTTGATTTTCTTTAGACTATAATAATAACATTTTAAAAATAAATTTAGACATCTATCAAATAATAGACCATGTCATTGATCTCCTTACAATATTTTATATAATTATTGATTTCCTAATGACTCCAATAACTTCACTCGTTGAAAGTTAACACGTGGTGTTGGCCAGCAACATTTTAAAGGGCAAAGGATTATCACTTAGTGACACACTGCAGAAACGCAACATTAGATTTTAAACTTCCCCAGTCAGTTGCTTTTAGTACGACGTTAATGCCATCGGGATGTCCGCTGCATCTTGCTGATGTTAAAATACACACAAATTTTCGTAAACCGTTCGAGATCTTTTTCAGAATAAGGTAAATATTTAGTATCAAGGATTACATACAGAAAAAAATCCATTCCCGCAGGGGGAACGCACAGGTAGATTTCGTGAAGCAATTAATATTATTTATTAACATGTTTAATTTCTTTTTCTTGAAAACGGTAACTTTTAGCGAAAAACTTTCTGACATTTATTTTAGACTTAAAATGGCCTATCGATTAAAAATGTTTCCTACAGCAAGAATGTTCACCGGTTAGAAGTTATGATTTTTTTCCCGAAAAATTTTGGTTTTTCCCCCCTCCACTTTTAGTTAAAGTTTTAATCTTATAGGTTAAAATTAAAAGTTGTTGGTGTTCATGTATACTATGGGATAAAATTAGAACGGTCCGAATATCTATCATGGAACGTGAAAATTTGAGGAAAAACTGATTTCACAAAAAGTGAGGCCCTACCGTCCCCTTAGGCCGGATTCCATCCGTTCACGAACTTAAACTATGTTTACACCCAAGCAATTTTTGACCGCAGTTTGAAAGCGATCGGGGTAAAAATGCGACCGTGAGAGTGCCGCAAATTTTGGGAAGTGGAACCATACATACATATATATATATATATAAACTTTTTGACCAGTGGTCATTTCGGACTCAGGGGGTCATAACTAGACCTCCTATGAAGATTTTTTTTTTAAATTCGACAGTAGTCAAGAAACCAATAGGTAGATCGATTTCATCGAAATCTACCTCAAATTCACATCAAAATTGTACTGGACGTGGTTCGAATCCAATTTATCCAATATCCTATTTTGATACCTTTTCAATTTTATCGTTCATAGATTAAACTAAAAGAGATTAACATTATTTTTCTTTCTTTCAGAAATAGAATTATTGACTGTAAATACATCAATAAAATGGACTTTTCAGTTTGGAACGATGAAGGTCATGCTCCAATAATGACACAAGCCCAGTAAAAATAATGAAATATGTCAAATTATTGCATTTAAGATCCGGATTCCCATTAATAGTTATGATTATTAATATTTTTGTATTTAATTACCTTTTTAGTTTATACTTCTCTGAACAAAGTAACTGCTCGAAATCGAGCGGGTCCTCTACGTTCGATACACAACGGGCACTTTTTATGGTTTTAGCGTAATTAATGTGTGTTTGTCTACACTATCGCACTGCATAACTCATCACGAGTTTCGTATTCACGAGTATAAACAAGTCGTTTTATCACAGATAAAAGTCTAGGGCCAAGTCATGGGGCTACCGCGGCGTAACCATCGTGCACCAAATTCATTATTTAGATATTCACGCACTGCGTATGCATAATAAGCCGGATGGACGACCTCAGAGGTACCTACTAATATTTCAGGCGGTAATTCCAGGCGGTTCTGTTATCGAAACTGTGCCCAAAATATTTCGTTCCAAAACGACTATAAAATCTACGTGTATAATAAATAGTACATAAAACTGAGCCCCTGTTTCCTTTAGTCACGCAATAACTTGTAATTTAATTAGTCGGTTCAAGCCCGACATAACCGCCCCCGCTGGCCGGCGGGGGGACATCTGAAGGGATTTCCGCACGGAAAAAAAAAGGTTTAATTAATATTATGTTTTTAATCAAAATATTGTTTGATTTTTCCACATGTTACAACAACTATAACATTACCAGCCTGGTTGTAAAATATTGCAATCCTATCCTAAGGTTGCCTGGAAGAAAGTGCGTTTTGCGATGTGGCCGCCCTTCGTACACGTGCTAATTATATTGTAAATGATTCACAAATAAAGTGTTATCTATCTATCATCCAGGATTTTACTCGTCCTCTAATCTGAAGCCTTTATTCTTAAATAGGATTATAAGCTAAATTTTTACTAAGATTCAGGCACCAGATCAAATATATATCTATATCAGTTACTGCCAAAAGTGTTCTTTCCATGCCACCTTATTCACCTCAAAACCACGATTCACATAAACCAGATGTAATTTACATATTTCAACATAGGCTCCGTACTATGAATTAATTCACACAGTACAGAAACATTCATTAAAACCTCACAAAAAAGGGCATAGAATAAATTTTTATTTTTTTATTAAATTCAGAAGCGATGCTTCTAATTCACGTATTGGATAACTAAACTTTTTTACACTGATAGTAATTTTCATCTGTCAGTGTAGTGGTAAGTTGCTTGGTTGGGGACCTCCACGCGGTGCACCCTGGGCAACGGAGACGGCAGCGCCTCTCTCCTAGGGTGGGAGAGACGCTGCCGCCTACGGCCAACTCCGACCGAGGCGAGGACGGCCCTGTTGAGGGCTGTTCGGAAGCTTTCCACGTGTCCCTCTGATTAGCAGATGGCACAGTGGAGAGCAAGTAAGGGGGCCATCTCGAAACCGGAGATGGCCCAGGGTCGGTCGGGGTGCGAGGGATATGCTCTATGGGTAACCTTACACCCCGGCGTCTTAAGACCCGAGATGGCGTGCGGTTTTAGTCGGTACAAGCCCGACATAACCGCCCCCGCTGGCCGGCGGAGGGGTATCCGAAGGGATTTCCGCACGAAAAAAAAAAAAGGCACATCAAACAAATGAATAAGCATTATTTGGTAAAATAAACTAATATAAAAAATGCATGTCTGTAAGTGGTACATTCCATGTCTAAAGAAAAATAAAATAAAAGACTAAGTAATGAATATAAATGTCATAATACATTAATGAATATAAAAATTAAATACAAAACTACATTAATGTAATAAAATACTCAATGTCTGTAAACTTCATGATAATATTTGAACGTGAAACAAGATTTTGGTAGAAATAAAGACTAGCTAGCAATTTTTATGTATTTTTGTTCGTGTTATCAAGGACGATCATTTTATCTGTGCTATGACACTGCGTTTTGAAGCGAAATCGTAGGTAGTTTACTATTTAACGGGAAAAATTCCAAAAAATGTAAAAGTTGAAAAGTAAGTTAAATATTTGTACTTACAAGTTTTTATAGATAATGAATGGTACGGAACCCATCAGGCGCGAGTGCGACTTGCACTTGGCCGGTATTTTCAAGCAAGGCAAGTCCATAGTAGCGTGGATCAGTGGAAGAGAAAATTATTGTTAATTAAACAACACACTGTGGAAAGATATAGACATATATATATAGATATATATATATATATAGACATATATAATTTATGGCAATTTACTTTGTATAAAGTAAATAAATAAATTAATATTCTACGACATTCTACGCAGTGCTATCTAGACCCAAAGTAACCGTAATAAACTAGCTTGTGTTATGGGTTTCATAACAGAACATAACTTCACGCCTGACTCACCCACGATTCGCCAGTTATGTTTTAGGTCCCAATGTAATAGGGGGCGAGCCTATTGCCATCTACCGGGCACATTAATAAGCGAGCGATAATCAACTAATTTTTTTGGGTTCCAGAATGCGGATAAACATACTTAGATACATTTTTTGATAAAACATACATATAATACATAGAAACACCCAGACCAATGCAAATATTCACAAGCATGCACACAAATATTTTCACTGACCGGAAATCGAACCCGCGACCTCTGATTTAGTAGTCGAATGCTCTACCACTACCCCACAGAAGTTGTCGTCGAAGTAAATTATACTAAGCCTACTGTCCATGGAAGAATTAGCGGTAGAAGTAGCTTCATAGACGGGTATTCATCATTTTACGCTTGGTGTACGCTTGGTGTACGCTTAGTGTACGCTTGGTGTACGCTGGCTTGCAGCTTACATACAAAACAATGTAACTCTCGATGTACATTTCGGTATATGACACGCGGTACGGCAGGCGTCATGAAGGCCTACTGCCCACCGAGGCACTTTTTCATAGATGCGTATTCGTCATTGTAAGCTTGGTGTACGCTTGCTTGCAGCGTACATACAAAACAATGTAACTCTCGATGTACATCTCGGTATACGACACGTGGTACGGCAGGCGTCATGAAGGCCTCCTGTCCACCGAGGCGCAGCTTCATAGATGCGTATGCGTCATTGTACGCTTGGTATACGCTTGCTTGCAGCTTACATACAAAACAATGTAACTCGATGTACATCTCGGTATATGACACGTGGTACGGCAGGCGTCATGAAGGCCTACTGTCCACTGAGGCGCAGCTTCATAGATGCGTATGCGTCATTGTACGCTTGGTATACGCTTGCTTGCAGCTTACATACAAAACAATGTAACTCGATGTAGGTACATCTCGGTATATGACACGTGGTACGGCAGGCGTCATGAAGGTCCACGGAGGCGTAGCTTCATAGAGGCGTATTCGTTATTGTACGCTTGGTGTACGCCTGCTTGTAGCTGTCATACAAAACTTTATGTATGCCTGAGCGTATGACACGCGGTATTGTAGGAATCATGAAGTCTGCATATATTGTTTCGTATGTAAGCTGCAAGCAGGCGTACTCCAAGCGTATAATGACGAATAATCGTTTATGAAGCTACGCTATGAATGTAAAGTACTCGTGCATTGATTGAGTAATGTTCTTCGTTGCGATAGTACAATAACTTATGTTACGATCATGTACAGCTTACCTCTAGATTCACCATTTTAAGTTAACTACGGTGGTAGTGGGTGTATTCGGCCCCACCAAGTTCTTCGGGGCCGAAGTTAACCTCACCGGCAAATTGGTACACCTGCTGATTGACGGACGACTCTCTGGCGCAGGCTGGTTGGGAGATCAGACGGCAGTAACTCCCATAAAATCCATATAAACAAAAGAAACTACTCATCACCAGGCCGTGATAAGTAATTTCCGTGGTCTATGAAGGTTAAAAAGCATTGCTACCTGCAGAAGTAGTATTAGTAACAGACTAGTAATGGTGAACCGTTTTCTGGCTATGTCATCGTATCATCCACGGCTCGTAGGTTAGGTAAGCTGGCTTTGAACCTTATGTTCTCAAAGTTTTTTTGCAGCTAGATTATTATTATCGTTTAATTTATAACGATTATTGAATAACCTCGCATTGTTGTTTATTTTTATAACTAAATTACAGATGTAGAAAAAATATACCTAATTAATAATAAATAATAAATAACAGTTTAGTTGTAACAACCTTGGCACTAGTTTTTGTAGCACACATACAACAGATATCAAACATAGAACAAAGCAATTAAAAATATAGTAAACATATACATAGGAATTGTTTTAGTTATCATAAATTTAAGAAAGTGTTTTAATCAATGTATCTACAATGAACTCTTGTCCTTTCTATAGGGAAATTGTTGCCACTTCTGGCTAATGTTCTACTGGTCGGGAGTGGCCCATGTTCTTCCACGTGACTTTCTGATTAGCAGAGGGTACTGTGGTAAGACTGTAACGAGAATTGAAAAGGGTAAGGTGGTTTGAGTACTGAACGAATGATACATCAAGTATGTACAACACATGTTAGTGGTCAAGCAGATAACCTCGCAGAACATTTACTGACCAAATTATTAATGTCATTAAAAGAACCGGTGTGAGTTGGACTCGCGCTAAGGGTTCCGTACAGAACTGAATTGATGTAGAAGTTTAATTTTTTCACAGTTTAACCCATTAAGTACCGATTACGTAGGTGGTGTTAATAGCAGGGTCCAATTATACGTTTTAGTACGTAGATGTTCAGTGGTGATTATAGGGTAATCTATGCTCATGGAACAATTTTTTTATCATTCTTTGGCCTCTAAAATAAAACATCGCACAAAAAAGTAGTAACTTTATTGTTTCCAAATATTCAAAATGAAAGAAAATCTAAGACCATTTAACATAGAAATATGTAGTCTAACTTAGAGATCAATATACTTTTAATCGATTGCTTTTAACGAAAACAGTAATATTTCGCTTTGAAAATAAAGGAAACAAGAACTTAACAAAACGTGAAAAAATGCTAATAAAAAGAATATTTAAGACACTTGGGTAAAAAAAATGAGTCTATAAGTAACACACACAACACTTGCACCTTTTGCATTTTGTTTTTGGTGCAAACACGGTAAGGTTTAGCTGAAGCAGTATTTTTAGCAGTGTTGGAAGCTTTTCTAGATACAAAAAATTCTCTAGTGGTGCACGAGTATTAGCAGATGAGTGACTGGTAATTGATATAAAGGATGGGGTTGGTTCAGAATGTCCATGTACCGAGAGTAGAGATGTTAAAAAATACCACGAGTAAAGCTGTGACGCGTTACTTATCAAAATTAGTTAAAATGTTGGGCAATCCGTCAATGGGCACTGAAGCAGCAAGTTGCAAATTATATTACGCAAAGACTTACGATCTTGGAGTATTTAGATTTTTAATATTTTTAAACAACTTATGATTCACGTTCGGCTTGCCTAACTTCCGTGCGGGTTCTTTTAAAAAGCCGAAACACATTTAGCTTCCCTGTTAGCATTGTTAGAACCGGATCATTTTATTAAATGGTCGTGTGTTCAGTAGTGTTATTCAGTATCTCAGTGAGTTCGTGCATCAAAGATGTTACTAATATATTTGTTTGGGTTATTTTGCGGGGCCCATTGCGCAATATTTTATGATTCATATACCGGAATGACAATTACCAAGGAAGAGGTGAAGAGACATGACAAAGCGAATACAACGTTGTAAGATATTTTTTTTTTAAATATTTTTATTCAAATCAGAAATTGGGTAAAATAGGTCAGTTTTTTTTTATGTGCACCTCTCTTCTTACTTTGGGGGAGGCAGTAGCGGCGTTAGGGGTGGACGATCCTAGGCGACCGTGCACACCAGGCACCCCTTTATTTCTGGGACCTTGGCATACTGACCCCGTGACTCAGGCACAACATGTGACGAAACCAGGCGGCTAGGACGCCCTGGCACCTTTGCTCCCTAGCGCCCTTGAGCCTGGCGCCGAAATATACTATATTATGATAAAAGTATTATTTTAAATAGTTAAGTAATTAACCTAATACCTTCAAACGAGCAATTCTTGTATGTATAATAAGTTAAAATAAAAATAATTTATTGTAAAATTCAAATGAGTAATATGCATAGTTGTAAATAAATAATCTGAATCTCGGAAACGGCTTCAACGAGTTTCATGAAATTTAGTAGGTTTCGGAGGCGATAAATCGATCTAGTTAGGTTTCATTTCAGAAATTCACGTACTTATTTATTATAAGAGATTATAAGGACTAAATTCATAAAAAAAAGAAATCATAAAACTAAATTGCAACGCACCACGCAGCCATTTTCGTTTTACAATAATACAGACGATGTTTATTAAAATTGTGTGGTACAAAAGGCAATTATTATATACTAGCTGTGCTCGCGATATTATTTTTATTTGTTTATATTTATATTAGTATTTGTTTTTATTTACGCGGAACCTTAATTTCTTTTTTCTAAAATACGAGTAGTTGTTACGTCTTATAATATTACCTATCTGCCAGTGAAAGTCTTTTCAAAATTTACCAGAGATTACCTAATTCAAACAGTCATTTAAAACCTGTTATTTTTATGTTACAAATAGTCACTCTGACTTTTCGTAGTTATGTGTGCATTAATAAATGTTAATAATCGCTTGCTTAATAATGTGCCCGGTAGATGACAATAGGCTCGCCCCATATTACATTGAGACCATAAAATAACTGGCGAATCGTGGGTGTGTAATACACCTCTGTCTACCCCTTCCCCGAAGGGGTTTGTATACAGGCGGGAAGTTATGTTATGTTATGTTTTAATAGTCACTTTAATTTTATTTATTCGTTTAGATATATCGTATGTTATTTTAATATTACCACTAGAGACATCAATTTTACTTATTTGTATAGATTATGAAATATTAAGTATTATTTTCATGATCCATACAACTAAGTTTTCTAGTCTAACATTATTTAATTTGATTAGGATTAATAAAGTATTCGTTTTAAATAAGTTTCCAATTACCACATTTTCTTTGAAGTCAAAATTACTATAGTATAGGCTACTATAGTAATTAGGAGATAGATAGGGTGTCAAAGTCTTTATTTTTCAAAATAGTGCAACGTAATTACATCTTTTTGACGTCAAAATCTGCTTAAAACTAAGTTTACCACCACTTCCTAGGCCCTAGTGGAGAAGAAACGGCGCAACAAACTCCACTGCGGTATTTTCGAGACGTCATATTATAAATAGTGATTTCTGAAGTATGGACGAATGTACATTTTTGTCTCGTGTCAAGATAAATAAAGGTATATATAAAAAAAAAAGTTAAAATAAAAAATAAACCTAAGTTAAACGTTAAAATAATTTAAAAAAGTTAAAATATGGTAAAAAAGGTTGCCTACTACAATATTATGCTGTAGTTGTAGCATTAAGAGGGGCCTGCACCATGCTCAAGCCAGATATTTTTGTCTTTAAGGTAATCATCTGTCCTATAGTATGCTTTTTTACATAAGGTGGTCTTAACAAAGGTTTTAAATTTATTATCAGGCATACCAAGGACCGATTCAGGTAATTTATTATAAAAGCGTATACCTTCCCCCCTAAAAGAATCACTAACTTTGCTGAGCCGATAACATGGAAGGATCAGTTTATTTTTATTGCGTAGATTTCTGTCTGTAATTTCACTTACTTTTGTAAAATTGGATATATTTTTCCTGACATACAATATGTTCTCGAATATATTATATTGGGAAGCTACAGTTAAAATATTAATATTTTTGAATCGTTCCCTAAGAGAATATCTCTTACCTAAACAATAAATGGCACGAATTACCCTTTTTGTAATATAAACATAGTTTCTAAATCTGCTGCATTCCCCCAAAGTAGTATTCCATAGGACATCAGACTATATCAAGGTCGGTAGTTAAGGTAGAGTGACGTTTGACCTCGTGGCAGCCATCCTGACCTCGTGGCAGCCATCGGGGTGGGAGTCCTCTCGCTCGGCAGCATGATTGCGGCAATGGTGCGGAGCGCGAGCGCGTGGGCCGCCGCCACCTCCTTCTGCGAGCATGTAATGCTCGCGAAGGAGGTGGCGGAGCGCGCCCGGGAGAGACTTAGAACTCTCCCGGTCCGCCGAGTCCGCAACTTGCTCGCCGAGCGTCGCAGGCGACTCAGGCGCCGGAGGTCACTTAACGACCTCCGTCCTCCATGAGCGCAGGCCTGGGGGGGCGGGTGAGGCCACCTGTCATCCCAGTAGAAGCAGGCCGGGACGGTGGGGCGACTAGCGCCCCTCCCCCAAACCGGCGCGAGACGGGGACACCGTGGTTCCCAAACCCGAGGGGGCCATCTCGAAACCGGAGATGGCCCAGGGTCAGTCGGGGTGCGAGGGATATGCTCTATGGGCAACCTTACACCCCGGCGTCTGTAGACCCGAGACGGCGTGCGGTTTTGGTCGGTTCAAGCCCGACATAACCGCCCCCGCTGGCACGCGGGGGGGTGTCCGAAGGGATTTCCGCACAATAAAAAAAAAAAAAAAAGGTAGAGTGACGTTAGGCGACCGCAGCTAGGGTACCTGTACCTCTTTAGCGCATACTATAATAGGACACAGGGAAACTGGTCCTAATCCACAGGAAGATGCATTTTGTGGACTCAAAATTTGGCAGACATTCAATTCGGTTTTCGTCAGGGCGCTTGCTCTTGTATGACATATGCATAAAGGTCCTGCTGGAAGAAGTGGTGATGCTGGAAGTGTCTCTTATCATAGCCAACGTCTTCAGAGTCTGAAACAAATATTTATATCTGTATTATTTTGGACACATAATATTAACCTGATAAGTGCTGTAGTGTTTACAAAATTATAACAACATAGTTATGTTCCCCTTTAGTTGGTGCGTGAACGAGATCGAACCATGCGATCCAGAAGAGGGACGGCGTGTGGATGGCTCCTGCAACAATCTCAAGCATCCTTCTAGAGGAGCTACGCATACACCATTTGTAAGAGTCCTCCCGCCGGTGTTTGATAAAAGTAAGCCTTATTAAGGAAATATCTCGTATAAACAAGAGATTTGCTGAACTTTATCAAATCGATTGAGACAATAATAATTTAGGACATTGTAATTGTGAGGCAGAGGAACTCATCGTTTACGTTTAGATTTCAGGGCATTACTCGCCGCCTACATTTTTCCAACTACAATATAGATACTTCACACTACGTACTTTCCATTTAATTTGAGGCGTTAATCCATTAACTAGTTATATAGCAGTTAACCAGGTAATAAAAATATCACGGCACGTGACTTAATTTGAGTTTGTGTGTGAGCACATTATTAATAAGTAGTATTTCATATTTCAATCAGATTCGAGAGACCTACCGGGTATTAGTTATGAAACATGAAGAAAACATTGTCATGTATTTGCTTTAAAAAGTGGACATTTTGTCGAGACATTTAAAAAAAAAGGCTAACAAAGCCGTTTGCACAGATTTCATGATAATAATTAATGTAAGAAGAGTATTAAACTAGTCTTAGCCCCTGAGTCTTAATGCTTGTTCCACAAAGTTTAAGGGCTTCCAGATGGAATAAATTTGGATATAATATAAGAATCGATATTTATATTAATGAGCAAAATAATAAATTTAAACAAATCAGAGGAATAATTACTATCACACAATAATAACGTGTTTTCAAAAAAAGTAAACGTAGTTTCGGTGCCTCTTTTCCAAATTTTCAAGTATTGTAATTTGTCAATGCATAGTTTATACCTTACACCATTTAAACTAATTGCTTATATTGGGCCCCACCTTTTAAGAACCGAGCAAGGGCTAATCGTACTCGTGCCTGAATAGTTCCGTATCATTTATAAAAACTTGTAAGTACCAAAATTTACCTTAATTTTTAACTTTTTTATATTTTTTCCTTTGAACTGTAAGACTTTGCTTTTGGGACTACCGACCTCCATGATCGGGACCTGAGGACGGCAGTTGGCCGACTCGCCATCCTTAGAGAAGCAGGCCAAGACGGAGGCGTGTCGTCTGTGTCCTACACATGCCTGCCACCGACCTGTTCACCGACGCGGGATAAAACCCGACCCTACCATGCGAATCCGCGGTGGCGGTCAAAGTCCTGCCGGTAAACCTGGGGTTATCCTTTCGAGGGCTTACCAGGAGTGCCCAGCAATGAACACTTGGGGAGGACACCGTGTGGTTTTAGTCAGTCCGATTCGGACACGCGCACCCCATCGTTGGCACCGGTGGGGGTTTTCACAGGTTAAAAAATGGCTGCTTTTTGCCAAATTTCGGGATTCGAGGTCAATGGGAACTAATAGGGTACTATAGGCTAATATACTTCTGGTTGACATAGAAATGTCGATTTTATTTAAAAGTAAGGTCTTTGAGTACTAGTAAAGGAAAAATTCCGAAAAATTTAAAAAGTTGCAAATTAAGGACAATTTTGGTACGTACAAGTTTTCGCGCAAATCTAAATTTGCGCATAAGTTTTTATCCTGTTTACTCAGGACTTTGATCTTTATACCCCTTATAGGGACTATAGACCCCAGTATCTGGTATAAATTTCAACTTGCTAGGTAAACCCGTTCCTGAGAAAATCGGTGGTGACACACGGACACACAGACAGACGGACCGGCGGAGAAGAAGTCTCGATCGAATCAAAGGCTTTCTCATAGTCCACGAACGCCAAGCATAGTGGCAAATTATACTCCTCGGTCTTCTATATAATCTGCCGCAGCGTACGGATGTGGTCTATGGTACTATAGCCTTTACGGAAACTGGCTTCTTCGGGAGGCTGGAAGTCATCAAACCTGCCTGCGAGACGATTCGTGATCACCCTCGAAAACAGCTTGTAAACATGGCTCAGAAGCGAGATGGGCCTGTACTTCTTCAGTAAGGTTTTATCACCTTTCTTGAAGAAGACCACCACGCTTCTGTTCCAGGCGTAGTACCCTCGAGCAGGACGGCATTAAAGAGCCTCTGTAAAGCTTTCAGTATCGGTGTTCCACCCGCACTCAGAAGCTCCAATGTAATTCCGTTCTCACCCGCCGGCTTGTTGCTCTTGAGCTGTTTGAGGGCCATCCTAATCTCATACCGGCTGATGTCTGGAATATCTTATGTGGCTATATGGTGGTATCTTATTTGGCTCTTGGATCTTTATCCAAATCATCAACAGGCTTAGCTAATATGGTTGGTATTAAAGACACGGACATCGTGTTGCAAGGACTTAGAGATCCGCCTATTGAGCTGCCGATATGCTTCAGCGTCCTCGGAAGTCTGCAACGTCAATGAGCGTCGTTCTGCCATAAGCTCGAGGGTGTGATCTGATAGTTTTTGAGGTCTATGTTTCCGGCGTGGTCTGAAGAAGACTTCCCCTATGTTGTAGACAGTTTCTACCAACCTGTTGTTGACCTCGTCCACAGAAACGCAATCCTCCAGGCCAGAGAAGCGGTTTGCGAGCTCGAGTTGAAAGCTCTCGGGATTTTGTATATGGGCTGCAGTAGGTCGCTGCGTGGACGTCATTAGTCGAGACTTTTCCAGTTGGACTTTGATATTCAATGTGTCTCTAACCATTTTATGATCACTTCCGGTTTTCCCTGTGGATCACGGAGACATAATTGAATATTCGTCTCTTTGTAGACATAATGAAGTCGATCTCATTCCTCGTGGAACCCTCGGGACTCATCCAGATCCATTTCCTATGAGGTGGCTTCTTGAAGAAGGAGTTCATCATAAAGAGTTCCTCCTTCTCCAGAAAGTCGGCCATCCTCTGGCCCCTGGGATTCCTCCACCCACATCCAAATAGGACCACTCTCAACTCCTTATCGCCCGTCTTACCCAGTTTTGCATTAAAATCCCCCATAACAACGTTGAAGTATGTTTTGGAAGTATGTATGGCCCTACTGATGTCCTCATACATAACTTCCACTTCGTCGTCCGGGTGCACCGAGATCGGTGCGTCAACCTGTATGACCTTCAATGAGTACCTCTTTGATACTCTGAGTATCAGGTACGCAACCCTGCTCGACACACTCGTGATACATACCACGATGTTTACAAGGGATCTGTGAACGAGGAACCCGACACCACCCTGGGAATGTTGGTCGCCCTCCCGGTCGTAGAAAAAGTTGCCAGACTTTAAGGTTGTCGTGTCCTCGCCATCTCTTCGGACCTCTAATAAACCCTCTATGTCCCAATGCAGCTTGTTCAGCTCCTCTTCCAGCTTAATGATCTTCTCGTCTGTCCTTAATGTGCGCATATTATATGTCACCAGCAACAACCTACGTCGGTATTCCGTTGGTCATAGTGATCTTATAAGGGTTCCTTTTTTACCTTTTGAGATACCGAAATTCCAAAAATCAGTAATAAGTAATTTTGTTGCCAACTATACAAAATTACGAACTACATTGTAAGAAAACAGCAATCAATGGTATCTGGGATTTGGATGAGTAAACTTAGACCCCTTAATTAGAAAATGAATAATATTTATCTAGTAATATTTTTTCTTGCAGACTTTGAACCAAGAAAGGCAATATCTGGCAATGACCTTCCACTCCCTCGTTACCTGAGGACAAGCATCATCTCAGTGGGCAAGGTTCCTAGCAAGCTTTACACATCGCTGGCTGTAAACTACTTTGTTTTTATGTCCGCCGACATTGTTTCTCTACAGGACACAAGTCTGTAATTTTTTTTCTGTATCTGCTTTTGCTTTTAATTTTTACGATTTTGTGAATATTACCAGGAAGCAAACAATTGCTTAGTGTGTAGAATGTATTGCTTCCGGTCTGTTTGGCTGTGGTTCAGATGAAACTTGTGTTCCAAACATTTCGTTGATCACTGCGGTCGACATCAAGTCGCCGCCGACGAGAGATGAGAGACCTATACCACTGAAGATGAACTTAAGACTCAAATGTAGATGGTGATGAAATTGTATCAGTATAGGAGACACTATGAATAGCGAATGTTTATATAATATACACACACGAGTGAGAACGAGTTGCAGATAACATTTTTTTATTTTAGTAAACTACGTTCTATGGAGGCCATATTGCTGCCAAGAGAAAGGCAAGAAAGATCATATGTGCGTTCCTAACAAGATACCTGAGGACGATCCAGTTCATAGGTTCTCAGGCCACCGTTGTTTAAACTTAACCAGACCTGAGACCTTCCAGACTATGGGGTGCGTAAAGAACAACACGTCTCCTGAAAGGGCAAGTGTTATTTTTAAAACATGGTTGCTATAATTCTTATAAATAGTCCTAATACTCTCAATTTATGATTAATAGCAATATTATTTGTTTATGTACTCGGTAAATAAAGTTATCAGTCGAAAGTATACCGCAATAATATTTACATTCATAAGACTTCAAAGTAATACATTTTGATAAGCACCTGTAAAATTTAACTAACCAAATTACAATCAAACGTACGGCAAATTTTAAGCCTTATCAAGATATTTCTAATGAGAAAAAACGCTTTAAAATACGTTCAGTAGTTTTAGCGTCCGTCACGAACACACAGACAAGAACTTAAAAAGAAAAAAAAATTGTGGTCGGTATCGTTCATTTATCATAACTCAATTTTTTTTTAAATCTGCAATGTACAGACACAACTAATTATCAATTTTAACAGAATAGATTACATTTCTTCTTACTTTGTATTTAAGTCATTCTGTTTAGAAGTTAAGCATTTAAGGTTTAACAAATGGTTTCAAAGATTCTAACCCTGCGACAAGAAGTCATCTATATATTGTCTGTTTGTCTATTTACTAATATTGTTCTTGTACTATGTATCTATCTAAACATTATTGCGGTATTTGTACACAAATACCGCAATAAATGTAAATTGTATTGCTCAAGTCATTTCATTCGTGAAGTTCAGTCAGTTTTTGTAATTGTAATTTCTTTTTTTTTTTTTTAGAGAATATTAGTAACCGAAATTACTAATATCCCCCCTAACCCCTCCAGCTAATCTAAATTGCTTGTGTTAGGAGTGGGTTCACGTCGGTAGTGTAATGGCCAGGATTCGAACCCGGAACCTCTCGATCGTAAGGTTGACTCCTTAACCACTAAGCTGCCGACGCTTAAATTTTTCGACATACATAACATAACATGTATGTCGAAATTGTTTGTAACAATTACAAAAACATGTTACAAACAATTTCGAATTCTATTTATTTAGATCGTTTCATCAACCCCTTTGCTCGACTTGTCTGTAATATACGGCAATAAGTTGCAACCCTTGCTGCAAAAAGGGCGACTATTCCAAGGCGGTTTGTTGAAAGTTGAAAAAGAGCAGGGCAGGATATGGCCGCCAAGTCAAAAAACACAAGCCAATGCATGCTACGCCAACCAACGCCCCAAAGAGACTAGATGTCATAATATGCGTAAGTGACTCTATTGATTTACTTAATTTACTCAAATTTTAAAATTGATTATCTCTCCAGACACCAATTATTATTTTAAGTATGCGTAATATGTATATCACCAACCTGTAAGAAATACGGCGGATAGTCGATTGTTTTTCAGCATTATCATGCTTCCTTCCGAAGCACTTCCGAAGCATAGCAATATTTATTTCGGATACTGAAAACTCCACCATTATTCATTCTATTTCAGCTGAGGACGGTGGTAATACTCTAGCAGGTATTAACCTAATGTCAATATGGTTCTGGCGATATCACAACTTTATAGCCAGTGAACTAGCCAGGGTTAACCCCAGCTGGGATGACAACAAACATTTTGAGACGGCAAGAGATATAAACATTGCAGTATCGCTACAAATTTATTATTATGAGTTACTACCTTTATTCTTAGGTAAGTGGTTTTGATGTCTTTGAAATATTATTTTTCAAGTTGATTACTAAGAGTGGTCACGTTTTTTTTGCCTTGTTATAGTATAAAGATAGTTCAATAAAACGATGACGTCAACAATTATTTTATTGACGTGTTTTAAAATGAGGTGATACTTAATTATTCTTCGTAATTTTTGATCCACTTTTCAGGTTTCGAGAATATGGTTAAGGATAAAGTCCTCAACCCTAGTGGTGGCTTCAGGGATGAATACAATGATAAAATGTTGCCACAAATGTCTCTGGAATATCCATTTGTTTTGAGATGGGTGCACAATATACAAGATGGCTCCGTGAAGTAAGTGTTTTTGTATAGTTTAATTAGATAATGTACATCACTATTTTACAATTAATATTAACGAATATTTCTGAACTGGAAGTGTGTAGAGTTTTTATGCTAGGGAATACCCGGCATGGGAGGTGCCGAGAGGGGCCCTTGTGGGAGCCCTTGGAGTAGGAGTCTTCTTGCTCAGCGTCTTGCTCATGGCGATGGTGCGGAACGCTAGGGGCCCACGAGGGGCGGAAATAACTCCGATGTCGGAGGTCGCTACGTCCTACTTCCTCTATGAGCGCAGAGGCTGACAGGTGGAGCCGCCTTTTTTCGGGGATAGACGGGGTCAGCATGGTTCCCAAACCCGAGGGGCCATATCGGGACCGGGGATGGCCCTGGATCAGCCAGGGTGGAGAGAAATGCCTCAAAAGCTGGGTCACCTGGTCTTCAGATACCAGGGTGTCAGGTGCGGTTTGAGTCGGTTCTAGTCCGAAATAACCACCCCCTCTAACGAAAGAAAAAAATCGGAATTCTCAATAAAAGCATGGATTTTGGTAAAAGCTCTCAGCAACTGGCATAATATGCAAACTCTGCCTACCTCTTTAGTGACAAGCGGGTTTGTAAAAATATTTCAACTTGTTATTAAATTATCATTTCAACTAAGAAAAAATAAAGTTATTCTATTTGTAATGCCGTCTTATTTTTTGCATTCTTAATACTTTTTGCTTTTATTTCATCCAAGACGATGAAAATAAAAAAAAATCTCCAATACACATTAATAAGGGCAATTAAGTTATTGAATCCGACATAAATGTTTTTGTTGGGTGGGGTGTGTGTTGGGTAACCTCCTCGAGTGTCGCTCCGATTCCGATCCCGCTGCAGTCCGGGGGGAACGGAATCGGAGCGGCCGGTACACCCTGGGCGGCGGTCAATGGCTTCCCCTTCACCCCTTCATAGGGTTAGCATTGATCGTCGGCCAATACCCAACGTGGCGGGAACACATCGCTCTCCGTACTCCTCTGCTTTCAGAGGAGACAGGATGAGCGATGCTGTTAGTGGTGAGATGGCCCAGGGTCAGCCGGGGTGCGATGGATATACTCTATGGGTAACCTTACACCCCGGCGTCTGAAGACTCGAGACGGCGTGCGGTTTTAGTCGGTGCAAGCCCGACATAACCGCCCCCGCTGGCCGGCGGGGGGGGGTATCCGAAGGGATTTCCGCACGATAAAAAAAAAAAAAAAAGGTACCTTTGTTGGGTGTATAATTATTATTATGGGGGGCTTATAGCTTCTCAAAACACAGTCACAGGCAGGGCATTTCACCGCCGGCAACCCTGGGGTTATACTTTCGAGGGCTTACCCGGGGTGCCCGGCAACGGACACTTGGGGAGGACACCGTGCGGTTTTAGTCGAGACACGACATAACCACCCCCGCTAGCCTATCCGAAGGGATTTCCGCACGTAAAAAAAAAAAAAGGGCATTTCACTCCATAGGAGAAAACTAAGATACAAAAAATATACATGATCTTTGGTTTGGTTTTTCCCAAGCGATTACAATTATGTGGTTCTTCAAGAAGTGCATTAGAACATTTTTACAGGGTTTGCAGCGTCAGTAAGATGCACCTAGTGTTGCACACGTCCATGGGCCACGGTAACCGTTTCTCATCAGTTAGGCCGTGTGCTTATCTGCCACATAAGTGATATAAAAAAATACATTAAATCGAAGATTAAGTTGTTCCTTTTTTTCTCAGGATGTACGACAAAGATGGCTACTATCTAAAAAAATTCCCCATTATGAACTTGACCTTGAGGACCGGTTACTTCGCTGTTGATGACAACATAGATTACATAACCCAGGGTACCTTTAGACAAGGCAGCGCTAATCTGGATTATACCGCAGATCCTGACGTTAGTTTATTTAAGACGAACATGTCATCGTCATCCTCCGAGCCTTCTCCCAACTCAATTGGGGTCGGTTTTCAGTCTAACTATGAAGCAGCCGGACTTCGATATTTTTCGTGAAGCGACTGCCATCTGAACTCCACAACCCATTGGCGATAACGAAGTTCAGTAGTCAGACCAGTTGCCGAACTCTTTGGAGTTCCAACTACCCTTGACGACTGCTATAGATGTTCGTACGGCAACCGGGACCGACGGCTTAACGTTCTTCCTGGGACACGGAGGAGTCTCAATATGTTAAGAATGGTCACCAATCCTACGACTGACCAGATTAGGATATCTTAACTTTGCAATGTATTAACCAACTCGGTTATCACTTAGCCACAAGCCCCGCCCGTGTGTCAGAATTTATGAGTACCATCTCAATGGAGCTATTGATGAAGTAACATAAGATGCTCCGTATAATTTGATAATATGATTTACAAAGTTCTCAGAGATCCTTAAAGATTATTGCTAGTAACAATCACACGACTTCACTGTGGACAGTAGGATACCTTTTAACCCTTTTAATTAAATCTCGAGCATGCTTTTGCTGAAGTGATGGGTACTATTTACCAAACGGCCGCGCTCTTTGAACAGGAGATCTTTTGTCAGACGGTAGACCACTAGTTTTCTTTCGGGCTTTTTGGCGTACATAACTTTCACGTGGCGGGAAGACCTGAATAGCAATTTTATTATTCAGGATTAGAAAAAATTACCGTCTGGTATGGCCATTTTTAAAATTTAAATTTTCCACAGGTCACTGAACAAGGTTTGGGTCCATTTCAAAAAGTTTCTGATTTGGAGACAAGTGGTTTGGCCAAGAACCGTTTCTTTGGGTTTCAACCTTACGTCCATTATAGAAAGTTTTGTTTTGGTAAACCAATACACAGCTTCGATGATCTTTACGGCATTATTGATGAAGAGGTAATATTTTTACTAATATGTGATTTTTATGATGATATGAGCCGTGGCTCCACCCGCGTTGCATTCTGATCCCGTTCTTGCAACCTACAGGAACCTATCCCCGGAATGAAAAGTAGCCTATGTGTTATTCCAGACTATAATCTATCCCTGTATCAAATTTTTGCCAGGTCCGTTGACCCGTTTTCGCGTGAAAGAGTAACAAACGTCTATACATCCTTATAAACTTTCGCGTTTATAATATTAGTAGGATAGTGGGATAGAATTTAGACATTCAAACAACTTTTATCCACAAATTTTATATGCAAACAATTCTATCAAACTGATATGATATATTTCGGTTTGATTAAATGGTTTGCATGTAAAATTTGATAACACTTTGTTCACATAGATGAAAAACGAATAAATAAAACTTTTAGTGATATTTGCCCAAAGTTTACGTGAATGTTAAACATTGAATTACAACAAAAATTCTATCGCGATTTATTTCCGTAATCCTTTGAAAATTGCTTAATTTCAAAGACTTTTCGTATCCATTTTTCTTTCATAGAGTATTATCCTCAGTTTACTATAATTTTCTTCCAGAGAATAGAGATTCTAAGAGATGTGTACGAGAAGGTTGAAGACATAGATTTATTGGCTGGTATTTGGACGGAAAAACCAATAGCTGGTGGTTACGTTCCACCCACTTTCTACTGTCTGGTGCTAGATCAATTGAAACGTAATATGTATTCGGACAGGCATTGGTATGAGAGACCTAACCGACCTAAGGCCTTTACTTTCCGTTAGTATTTTCATAGTTATATCTAATTTGTTTTTGTTTATCGAAACTTCAAGAAGGAGGACAGGACTAGCACCCGCGGCAGTCTCGAACTATCTCAGATAGATGACATACTTGAATTCCTCTATCTCGGTAATCCATCCTGGGTAGTTGAAATTCTTGTCTACGTACATCTTATAGCGACTATATAAGATATGTCAAAGTAGCTTATTGACAAGACCAGAACGGGATTGTCGCAAATTCAGATATTTCAAAATTAAATTTACAAGAAACATAGTAAATACTTTAAAAGTTTCAAATTCGTTTCCGTCAATATTAACTTTAAACGAATTAGTTATCTGTGTTATGATCTCTGAATTATTACGAGAAGATGATTCATATTACAGCAACATTATCCCAAGAAATAATTTGTACAGAACACAATCTAATCGGTCAATAATACTGACTGTTCTTTTAATCACGTTGTTTTATGCTTTGAAGTAAAATATATTCATTAAAATAATATATTTATACCTACTACATTATAAAGGTTACGTAATATTATTAGTCATCTCGGTACCAGTTTTCGTGGGTTTGATTCTCACAAAAAAATATGGCCATTATTAGTGTGTTTTGCTGATCATAATTTAGATTCTGAAAATGTTTTATATCTTATTTCTGTGTGTTTATATTTATAACTTAGTATGGTATATGTGATTCTTGAGTAACAATTACAGATATTCTCTTAATTTGAATGATAGCTATAAATCGATTGGATTATATTCAAAGTATATTTCATTCTGTACACAGCCCAGCTAGCTGAAATAAGAAAAATTACGATAGCCAGAATGTTATGTGACGTTGGAGATACCGTCGAAAAAATTCAACCTCAAGCTTTTTTGAGAATAGGAAAAGAGTAAGTTATTTTATGAGTTTATTATGAAAGCATGGCATTGTACTAAGGAATTGGGTTTAAATTTTTTTTATTTCTTATAAGAACCTAATACAGTTCGCTTAAAATGAGATACAGAGTATAGTTAATAGTATAAATATATTACACCTCGGTGCACCAGAGGTCACAGTGTACAAACATATATTTTAAGTTTTTTTTTTGAATATATTCATATCGTTACATTGCTTGACATCATTTGGTAATCGATTGAACAGCTGGGCCTGTATACAAAGTCACATTCTACTAGTGGAATCGCTTCGAAGTGAACCTTCAAATGTTCAATATGTATGGGAGTAACATTATTTGTTACACGCGACATGTCGACAAATGTTGTCTCTCCCATACATTTCGGTCTTTTGAAGGTTCGCTTTGTTGGGATTCCACTAGTATAATGTGACTTTGTCTACAGGCCCAGGAACTCCCTCAAACAATATAGTTTTTTTCCCGTAGTTAGTGCGTACCCGCGTTAGTTCAAGTTTATTACTGTTCCTTAAATTATGCAACATTGTTTTTTTTTGTATTTGTAAGTTAGTTTGAATAGATTTAAAATTTTAAATATAAAGTTGTCTTAAGTTAAGTAGTTCTGTTTGTGTATATAACTGTTTGGTAGGAATAAGGTAGTCGTAGTGGTATAATGTTTTAATTACTTTATTTTTGTGACTACTAATATCAGTTTGAATTTTTTTTGATTTTCTTTAGACGATAATACATAACATTTTAGATTGACATGGTCATTTACATTAAAATTATAATTATTAACGGGATATTTACCATGCTTATTGTGTTCATTGAGTATCAGATATTTCGGCACTGTTACAAGTGCCATGATCACGGATGTACTGAAGTTATCCCATCAGTCTACTCTCTTCCTCACTCGTTTCTGACGCACGTCACCACTAACACTGTCAGCGTTCTCACTACGCACTCGATCACGTTTACGACACACAACACTCACAGTATCGGCTCGCGCGGTTTTTGGAAATGCAGTTTGTTTGGGCCTTGTGAACATAGGGATCACTGGATGGCAGACACTCGACAGTTGAAATGAAACCCATCCTCCCGGTTGAAGTTCTTGTACTTTTTAATTTCAATTGCTTCTTTCGCCACTCTGGGTATGTAGTGGCGTTCTGTCGAGAGAATCTGAGGGTTATGTAACTCAATCCAGTGATTCGTCGCCTCCTCCAAAAGATGTTGAGCGATAGCCGATTTCTGTGTCTCGTTGTTTTTGACCGCCCTGATGTGCTCCTTGATCCGGCTTGAGACAGTACGTTTGGTCTGGCCTATATAGGAGCTCCCACAGCTGCAGTCAACTTTATAAACATAATTTAGGTTACCTGAAGGCATATAGAAAATACAGAACATTGATTTCCTCACGACACCAATAACTTCACTCGTTGAAGGTGTACACGTGATTGGCCAGCAACATTTTAAAGGGCAAAGGATTATCACTTGGTAACACACTGTAGAAACGCAACATTATATTTTAATCTTCCCCAGTCAGGTGCTTTTAGTAAGACGTTAATGCCATCGGGATTTCCGCTGCATCTTGCTATTGTTAAAACACACACAAATTTTCTTAAACCGTTCAAGATCTTTTTCAGAATAAGGTAAATAATTCCATATAGAAAAAATCACATCAAAATTGTACTGGACGTGGTTCGAATCCAATTTATTCAATATCCAATTTTGATACCTTTTCAATTTTAACGTTCATAGATTACTAAACTAAAAGAGATTAACATTATTTTTCTTTCTTTCAGAAATAGAATTATTGACTGTAAAAACATCAATAAAATGGACTTTTCGGTTTGGAAAGATGAAGGTCATGATCCAATAATGACACAAGCCCAGTAAAATGTGAAATATTTCAAGTTATTGCATTTATGATCCGGATCCGGATAGTTATCATTATTAATATTTTTGTATTTAATTGCTTTAATTGGTTCTCAGGGCTGAATTGATTGTACTTGTTCAGTACTTACTTTAAATGAATATATCAAAGATTAAAGAAGAAGAAAAAGTGTACATGTTTATATTTATTACATTAAATACTCAATAGACACTTTAGTTTTAATCAGGTAACTTCATTAAATGTTGAATAATATTGCTGTCATTTTATTGTGTAAGATAATAATTGATCATAACGATACTATAAAAGGAAATAAATGCTATTACGATGAATTACGAATCAAGTCAGTAAGAACGGCTATCAATGGAGCAGTGGACGCCTAATCTTAGATGCATGGATAAGCTTGATCTACTAGTAGACCTGAAACTTTTTCTCTTGATTTTGAGAAATGGAGAACCAGCAAAGGAAGTTATTAAATCAATTTAAGCACTAAAACTAGTAGAAATGTAAATCAATCAATTAGCAGTAGCAGATTGCAGTCCACTACTGGACTTAGGCCTCTCCCACCTTCTGCATCCAGTCTATACCAGCCTAGAATGAATAGAGAGAAGTAAATAGAGTACGGAATATCCAAATAAATCCTTGAATTCGAATGCTAGCTTAGTTTCCAAGCAAATTAAGATGTTCGATGCGACGTTTGTAAGCAGTGGTCTGTATCGACAAATGTACCAGCTACAGATTTCTGATCTAAGCTCTCGTTGTGCTTATATATGGTACTGCTAGTTTCGGATGTTTATTCGAAAATTGTACATGCTTGAGTCAGATTCATTTACAGATGTGAATTTATATGTCATTCAGCTGTTTCGTTTATTATACAATACAGTTGTAGTTTCTATCAAAGTTATCATTTAAGTTCCTCTAGTATATATTGTAATAAAACCAGAAAATTTTTAATTATTCAAGACCATTGTATTTCTATTGGTAATAATGTTCTGATACAGCTTCATACAATAATTAATTGCAACTTGAATTGGAAGTAATTACAAAAGAAAAAAAAATTTAGGTATTGCAAAAATACTGAGTACTTCTGCGTGTCTAAACCATCTTTTTTAATATAATGGTCACGTCAATATAACTACCTCGCCTGATGGTAAGCTAAAGTTAAAGTCTCAGGAATGAGGGTCCCCATTACAGATACCGATACCGCCACAATGATGGCCCTTAACTAACGGCCTTTTCACGCCCCGCTTAAAGCACCCGGGATTGTAGGAAAACATCACTTAGAATGCAATTGATTACTAAAATTCTGCATGTTACAAAATTTTTATTTCAACTAATAATAGTATATATTGTAATAAAACCAGAAAATTTATAATTATTCAAGACCATTGTATTTCTATTGGTAATAATGTTCTGATACAGCTTCATACAATAATTAATTGCAACTTGAATTGGAGGTAATTACAAAAGAAAAAAAAATGTAGGTATTGCAAAAATACTGAGTACTTCTGCGTGTCTAAACCATCTTTTTTAATATAATGGTCACGTCAATATAACTACCTCGCCTGATGGTAAGCTAAAGTTAAAGTCTCAGGAATGAGGGTCACCATTACAGATACCGATACCGCCACAATGATGGCCCTTAACTAACGGCCTTTTCACGCCCCGCTTAAAGCACCCGGGATTGTAGGAAAACATCACTTAGAATGCAATTGATTACTAAAATTCTGCATGTTACAATATTTTTATTTCAACTAATAAAAAGATTGCCTAACACATTCTAATTAACAAATCCCCTTAACTCTATAAACCTCACAAAATAATAGGTCTTTATTTATAGGAGCGTCTCCGAGGAGGAGGTGAAGCTCAGGGCCCGGGTCACAAGCCTGGAAACTGAGCTGGCCAACTCCTTGGAGCAACAGCGGGTCTTCCGGGAGGAGGTCAGGCAGCTGACCCAGATGGTCAGGGGATCCCCGGAGGCCCAGAAGGCCCCAAGAGCCCAGGAGGTGGCCGACCACCCGAGGGCTCTTGCGCCGCCAGGGGGGGCGCCTATATCGGCGCCAAATATAGCGCCAAAGCCGGCCACAAAGTCGGCACCTAAGCCGGCGCCGAAAACAGCGCCTAGGCCGGCGCCCAATCCGCCGCCGGAGCCTGCGCCTAGTGTGGAAACCCGCCGGAAACCCTGGGGTTATCCTTTCGAGGGCTTACCCGGGGTGCCCGGCAACGGACACTTGGGGAGGACACCGTGCGGTTTTAGTCGAGACACGACATAACCACCCCCGCAGGCCGGCGGGGGGGCATCCGAAGGGATTTCCGCACGTTAAAAAAAAAAAAAAAGGTCTTTATTTTTTTTTTATTTTTTTTTTTCGTAAACAATTTTACATTGTATTGAAATGTTGTAACTTAAAATTAACTTAGTCTAAGGGCGATACAACAAAAATAATAAAAATCAAACAGAAATTAAATAAAAAGAAGAATAAAGATGTCAAAAGTTGTATGTCAAGGAAATTCAAATTAAAAATTATGTTGTCAAGCTCAACAAAATACTCAAGATTAAAATTTATATTGTTAGTAGTAATCATTCAATTAAATTACAAATTTTTAAGAGTAAGGAAAAGTCATTTCTTGCATCTTTTAACATGACATTTAACAAATTCCTCAAGTGAGTAGAAACACCCCTCAACAAGAAAAGCCGTATGGCTTCGAACTCCTTTGTGTATACAGCGCTTCTAATGTCCAGAGGAAGACTATTAAACAGTTTGACTGCACTGTAAGATGAGCTATGTTTGACCACATCAAGAGTGGGTGCAATGATTGTAGGCATATGCTTCCTTCTCGTGCTTTCACGCTGTAACCTACCATCTCTGCTTTCAAAGGTGTGTATGTTTTTGGCAAAAAAGGTCAAAGTGACCAAAATATACAAACAGGGCACAGTTAGGATCCTTAGTTCCCTAAAATATTCTCTACAAGAATGTTGCTGATCTATGCGTGTCATAGTTCTGATGGCTCTCTTCTGTGCTACGAAGGCCTTCTGAACATTGTAATAGTAGCTGCCCCCCCAAAACAAAATGCTGAACCTCAATTTGGACTCAACCAAGGCATAATACACGCCTCTAAGCTGCTCGATGTGCACAACATCTCTGAGGCTTCTCAGCACGTAACATGCGGAGTGAATGCCAGCCTCTATACTTGCTAGTTCACACTTCCAGTTTAGGAGACAGTCAACATGCACACCTAGGAATTTAGTATCATTAACTGTGTCCAACCTATCACCCCCGAGTTTAATAGCTAATCTGTCTGAATTATTACTGGTGGTTTTAAATAATATTAATTTGGATTTACTACTATTTATTTTGAGGCAGTTTATTGTGAACCATTCATTAAGGTATTCTAGTGCTGCATTAACTTTATCATTTAAGTTTAATTGATTGTCTGATGATACAATAGCATTAGTATCGTCAGCGAATACCGTGAGCTTCACCTGTTGAGGTAGCTTGTTCACCACAGTATTTATCAGATCATTGATAAAAATAATAAATAGAATAGGACCAAGTGTAGAACCTTGAGGAACCCCCGTGCTAACCTGGACAAGTCTAGATTTGAAGATCTTATCACACTTAGTGCGAACGGTACCCGATTGATCGTAACCTTTAGTTTTGATCTCTACAAGCATTTGCCTGTTACTTAAGTAAGACGTAAAAAGCTGTTTAGCTGCACCTCTTACGCCATAGTGCTCCAACTTTTCAATGAGTATGTCGTGTCTCACAGCATCGAAAGCAGAACTCATATCAAGAAAAATGCCTGCAACTCTTAGTTTATCATTAAGTTTGGTGACTACGTCATTTATTAAAGAGTTAATTGCATCTACCGTTACCACATTCTTAAGGTAAGCGAACTGCCTTGGGTTTATTATTTTATTAGTACCGAGATGCTTAAGCAATCTAGTTTTTAATAGAATTTCAAATATTTTAGATTTAGTAGGTAACAAGGAAATTGACCGGTACATTTTTGGATCCTGTTTTGAACCTTTTTTATAAATAGGAACAACTTTGGCAATTTTTAATTGATCTGGAAAAATGCCACCCAGTATACAATGATTAAAAAGTTTTACTCAAAGGTTCAGCTAGTATGTCTATGTTTTCCTTGATAACAGTTATGGGTACACCGTCATAGCCCCACGAAAGTTTGGTTTTCATTTTCTTGACAACATCAAAAACCTCCTTAGGGGTAACTAAGTCAATGATCATATCATTTTCTATTCTTTCAGTATTTTGTTTGAGTATTTTAAGGGCTGGGCCACAGTCGACAATATTCATACCGGAATTATAGTCAAATGCAGTAGCAAATACATTTACAATATCCCTTGGATCAGAGATGATTGAGTCACCCATAGTTAGGGAGTGAGGTATTTTATCTCGTGATTTAATGTTTCTATGTTTATTGATAATACACCAAACAACCTTAGAAACATTGTCTGATTTTGCCAAAGCCGTCTGTACTGCCAATTTTTTTGCGTTCCTTATTACCCTCCTATATATGTTGATATATTTGTTTTTATAGTTAACCCAGGAGATGTCTAAATTACCTTTAACACACAGAAAACGCTTCATTTTACTTGATACCCTAATACCTTTGGAGACGCAATTTAAGCCAGAGTCTTGTTTAGATTGTATTTTAACTTTTTTCATTTTGAAACTATCTTGAAAATTTTTAGTAAATTTCGAAATAAATGTATTGATATACATTGTATTCAAGTTATTTGACTATAATAATTCCCTAAATCTACAATTATTCGTTGCGTTAAAAGTTCTTCTATAAGTAGTTTTATATGTAGTATATTTGTTCTTAAGGGTATTACTATTGTATATTGAATTACAAATTAGGCCTGCATGACCATCTGCTAATCCATTATGGTCAACTAGACATTCAACTACATTATCCTCTTCAAGATTTGTCAAAAAGTTATCTATGCAAGAAAATATCACCTTTAAGAGGTGTTCCAGTAGTCGCTCAAACATGTCCATAAAAGTTTCCAGGTTATTGTTGTAGGGACTGCGATAACAACAAAAAAGATGTACACCAGACTGAACATCTCTAACACCACAGACTTCAAATGCGTCCCTTCTATACAATTTGGCACATATAGCAGACTGGTCCTCACATTCCCTATCATTACGTGCAAGTATCAGAGAGCCTCCTCGCGATTTATTAACTCTATAATTAAGAGAAACCAGTCTAAAGTTATGGAATTGAAATAAACTCGATAAAGGCTCGTTTAAAAAGTGTTCAGTTACACAGACATAATGCAAAACATTTTTTAGCTCATCAATATACACTTCAATTTCATTCTTTTTATTGCTAATACCACAGACATTCTGATGAAAAATGTTTAAGGGGTAATTATAACAAAATTTATAACACTTTCGACTACTCGGGTTCATCAAAACATTGCCCTCGAAAAAACTCAGATGTGGCACTACCCTGTCTATTAGTTTGTATAGTAGCAGAAACAGAAACATTTTCACAGTCCGTCTCTGTGGTGACGCTCTTGTATAGCTTTTCAGTACATGTGATATAGTCAGTCTGCGCAGATGCATGGTTATAACACTTGCGAGTGCGAGATATCACCGCCTCTGTCAGCTTTGAAAGATAGTGTACATAGTTATTTTTGTATATTAATCGCAGTATTTCCTTGTGTATTAACCTACTTGCTTGTAGTTTATTTACAATATTCGTAAAGTCCCCATCGTATACATCCATTGGCACATAAAAAGTATTAGTTAAATTACAGCAAATCAATTTGAGTAGTTTATTGAACATAACAACATCTAAGTATTTGTTTTTATAAATCTTTCCTATCAAAATATTCGTAATTTTCATTTGTTTTAATATATGAAATAATACTGACTGGACTTCCAATGGATTTTTGTCGTTTGAACCACCCCAAATCAAAACATAGTCAGAAGAAGTAAAATCATGACACAGTTTGACACATGGCTTGATTCATTTATTCATTTATTCATTATTATTAGCAATATAAGCTTACAGTTTGCACCAAAGCGCTTATTTGCAGTCAGTTGTATAAATATATATTACATTAAATTAATTATTTGAAATTGAAATTATAAAATTATTAACAATACGAAAAAATACGTTACATTTTAGGCATACAAATACTATAAGTTACTCAAATATTCTCTCACAGTTGTACCAAAGACACCTGGCTTATCATAAAATATGTCCGCATCTGGATTCTTTTTCAAAAAGTCATTCAAGTACTGAACAGCTCTGTAAGTAGGGCTATTCCATGCCAAAAAGCGCCAAGCTGGTGGGCAAGTCAAGAGCTGATGCTGTCGCCGTCCAGTGCCCCGCATGTACCTGTCCGGCACATAGAAGTGGATACATTCACGCACCGAAGGGTTGTCCACTTTAGAATTTAAAAGTAAATAATAGTGCATGACGTGCGCTAACTCCCGCCTAAGTCGCAATGTATCAAGACCGATCATCCCTGACACGAAGATGGAAGGGTAAAGAAATGGATAGTATCCATAGGCGCGCTTGTACAGGTATCGAGCAAATTTACGCTGAACTCTCTCAACCATCAGTATGTACAGTTGTTCTGTGGGATTCCATACGATTGCGTTAAACTCCAACACACTACGAACAAAGGCAGTGTACAATACCTTTATAACTTCAATATTGGCAAAGTGGGAAGAAGTTCTAATTATAAATCCCAGAGACCTGTTTGCCTTTTTACATACGTGTTTCATATGCTCATAAAAATTTAAGTTACTGTCCATAATTATACCTAGATCGCGTATTGTGGTGACACGTTCTAGTGGTGTTCCTGCCAACTCATATGTCGCCACAATTGGAGCACGGGATCTTGTGAATGTAATGCTTTTACATTTGGAGACATTAAATGTAAGTTTATTTTTTATACTCCAAGAAACAACTGTATCGATCTCCCCTTGGAGCGTTGAACAGTCTGTCTTATCAGTGACAGGAAGGAACAGCTTTAGATCGTCAGCAAACAGAAGACACTCAGCGTTAGTAAGAACCCCAGGCAAGTCGTTTATCATTATCAGGAACAGAGTTGGACCTAGATTGCTGCCCTGGCTTACGCCTGACCTGGTATAAAATTCGCGAGATTTGAGGTTCCCAATTCTAACATACTGTCTACGATTTCTTAGATAATCTGCCATAAATTTAAGAAGTTGCATATTGAACCCCAAGGATGCAAACTTCATTAGCAGTACGTCATTATCCACGAGATCGAAGGCTTTTTTAAAATCAAAATATGCTGCGTCAACTTGACAGCCTGCTGTTACTCGAGAGCGCAGATAATCAACAAACCCAATATGGTTAGTTAAGGTAGAGCGGGCCGGGCGAAATCCATGTTGGGAGTTGTCTATGTACTTATTAATGTGATTGTATATACACTTATTTATAACGGACTCAAAAATCTTCCCAAAAATCGATAACACCGCTATAGGTCTAAAGTTAGTGATATCGATCGAAGAACCACCCTTTGGTATCGGTGTTATTCTAGAGACTTTCCAGGCACTAGGATATACACACTGCTGGAGTGATAAATTGTAAATGTGCAAAAGCGGCTCCTTTAAGGCAGATACACAGTCTTTAAGCAAAAACGCAGGTATGTTATCGGGACCACACACAGAGGATGGCTTCAGACGCCGAAAAGCTCGTCTTAATTCAGAAGCATTTATGTGCCCCACGCTAAAGCTGGTGGAATTATATCCTGCGTCAATTGCTTCTCGCTCAGCTACTTCAGGATCCAGCAACGGAATGTTTGGATGAAAGACCGAACTAAAATACTGCGCAAAGGCATCAACCGCGCCCTGACCCTCGACTGTTACATTATTATAGATATATGCTCTACATTGCTGTATATTTTTACGTTTGTCCTTCACATATTTCCAAAACTTCTGAAGTCTGTAAGACTTGATAATATCAGAGAGCGATGCATTCGGTTTTATAAAAGAAGTCACCGTAAACGAACTTCCAAGCAGGTAACGTAGCCGTTCGCCTACACCATATCCATTCTGATCTGCAAAAATATACAATCTATGCTTGGCAGTAGAAGGTTCTTCATGTTCCATGCGTAGGTTCCCCAATATCTTGTTATCATTCGTGTTGCAGTTGGAAACTCGGTCCAGTAGCGCCATTTGACTTATTGCAATCGTTCCGTTTGCTTGGGAGTCTGCAATAGTTGCCATATCAATGTGTTTTTCTTTTCGGCACGGACTAGATGTTGTTATTTGACATTCAGTGTACTGCGCTTTTACAGATCCTACAGAGGAGTCATGACTACGATTTAGCTTGAGTACATTGTTATGTAGAATTGAGTTTGAGCCGAGCCTGTGATCTGAAGCCATCGGCAGTTCCCTTGATGACGTTCTTGGTAAAACAAATTTAAGTTTGGTGCACGGTGAATGTCTGCTCAAATGAGGAGAATAGAATTTTTTTGGAGTACCCCGAAGACTTTTATTTTCTATTCCAACAGACTTCAGAAGTTTCAATTTGTGGCTATATTCACTCATTTGTCTTTTACAGATTGTAAGTTCCATGTTTAGGTTGTCGATTTCTGCGTGTGCTGTATGTAACTCAGTGTTTAGTGTTGTTACTATTTTCCTCCAAGTCTAGAACCTGACAACTGTTTAGACAACTGTTTGGTTGACTTATGTAGGACACGTTCAAGTCAGTATCGCTGTCATAATCTATATACCTTGGTATGTTTCGACGTCTACTATCTGTATTTATATTTTCAAATTCATCCATAATTGCCTCTAGAAGAAATTGAAGACAAATATGAAATCTCAAAAAGGACAATTGCCACTCAGGATCGAATCGGAACCGAATGCACGCCGATCCACCACAGTTGCAAATGGGCCACACGTTCAGTTGACAATATTGTTAAAATGAGTGACTGTATACGTCACTAGCAAAGTACTTATCTGTGTCTCTGATTGCAATATGTGATGCAGTAGTATGCCAACAGGTGTCTCTGAATTCAATTTTTCACACGAATTATTGACATAAATAATCTGTGCAGTGGTCCCACTTTATCGACACTCGTAGCCAAGTATTGGATACCAAAAATATAGATGGCGTTGTTACAAAATACTGGAGTCGGTTACAATCTGAAATTCGTTTTTTTTTTTCCATATACCAATTTCACTTTCGTAATTTCAGTTTTAAAAATAATTACATACATCAGTTTTTTGGTTTATCCTTGTGATATTTCCATTATCAAAGCATTTCACAAGTTCATTTGGTACTTCACTTATTAATTAACACTATACTATCCTTTTAACACAGTATATGAAATATTGTTCTTTTATTGATAACTAGTTAATTTATATAAAAGATAACACTCTCACTGCTTCATAGGTCTATAGCGAACAACTTGATTCAAAAGCTACACTTTATGGAGTATATTAGCCACTTTTTCTAAATTAAACAAATAAGAGCTCGTTAGCAGAGATGTTTACTTGACAGCGCCATCTGTCGATTTTTCCACTTTTTACCTATGAAATTGCTGAAATTTTCTTACAAATTCATGAGTTCGTTATTCCTGTAATTTAATAGTTATTTCCATTATTTATATTTTGTTTGAAAGTAGATTTCAAGATTTTAGAACTCTGTATTAAATTTTGTTTTTATTGGAAGCTTGATAAAATAATTCGATCTTCAAAAACAGTACTTCCTAAATGCTTTCCATTTTGATGATAAATTTCGTATTAGGTAGTTACTTTTCAAAAATGTAATTAAAGTTTATGTTTGTTAGCTTAATATTGTCTCATTCATACACAAAAAAAATCATAAAATTTGGATTTGTCATTCCTAAAAAGATGCAAAAATGTTAGTACTGAAAATTGGGTTTCCTCCAATTTCTTCAAGAAAATCGGCAATTTCATATGTAACGATTTAATATTAAATTAATTCTATATGAATGAATGAATGAATGAGTGAATGAATTATTTATTTCTATGAATTTGGTAAGTACATCGAGATCCTATATTATGTTATGTTTTCATACATATTCTGCCGTAGGCGTTGAAATATTAAAGTTTTACAATAATAACAATACAATAAATGTCAATACAGCTAAAGTCACACATGCAGTCAATGTGTTATTTAATTAGTCATATCATTGTTATAAATTATTATTAAACATCAATCATAATATCTTTAATATTAAAATTGCTGTCCAAAAATTCCCTCACCGAATAAAATCACTTATTCGCGCGATTTCTTCTTAATCTTGTGCACGCGGTACTTCCAGCACCTGTTAATTTTACAGTCAAAGCATGAACATGTGGTGTTAATATTTGTCGAAATTTTAGGCCTTAGGCAGCGATTTCTTGTTTAACGGTATTGAGCCTGAGATCGCGCATTCTTCGATCGATGTATTATTATTATTATTTCCAACGGGGACGCCGATGACCTGGCGGGTGATCAACCCTTCTTCAGTGGGTCGTTTCACCCATTTCCCCTGATCCTTCCTTCTGGGAAGGATGTGGTTACCCGGCAATCACGGCGTTCCGTCGAACCTTACGATCTGGTCCACCTTCAGATCCTCCAAGTCTTCTGTGTCCAATGTATCCAACCCCATTGTCTCCCATCTTATAAGTGAGTACATGGGGCATTCGGCGAGCAGGTGGAAGCTGGTCTCGTCACCGTCCATGCACTCTGGGCATCTGGGGTCGGTTTTCACGCCTATCAGTGTCAGGTGCCTGTTCAGTCGGCTGTGTCCTCTTAACACTTCTATGACGAGCCTCATGCTTACTCTTGAGAGTTTTATTAGTTGGCTCGTCCTTTTTTTGTCTAGGCCTTTTATGAATATCTTCGACTGTCTCATGCCTGTCGATGATTTCCATCTCCGGTTGGTCTCTGCTTCAATGCTTCGGCTGATGACTCCCTTGGTTTTTTTGTGGGCGATTGGCAGCCGGGGCTCCGGGCCAACCTGGTTTTCATCAGCTCCTTTCCTGGCCAGTTCATCTGCTATTTCGTTGCCCGTGTTGCCCTCGTGTCCGGGTACCCAGGCAATCGTCACGTCAGCTGTTCTGGACAACTTTTCCAATGACTTTTTGCACTCTTTGACAACAGCTGATGTTGTCTCTACTTTGCCAAGTGCCTTCAGCACTGCCTGGCTATCGCTGTAGATGGTGACCTTTCCCATGTTGTTTAGGTGGCCTGCCATTTCTGCGCATTCCATGATAGCGAAGATTTCTGCTTGGAAGACACTTGCAAACTTTCCTAGGGGTATTGATCTGTTTTTCTCTGTACCGTCTGAGGACTTGATGTGTACTCCGGAGCCAGAGAGCTTGGTTGTTTTCTTTCTGGAGCCGTCTGTGTAGCAGATGGTGCCATTGGTGTTCATCTGCCAGTCGTCTCTCGGTCCTATGTGTATTCTATACTTCTTATCAAAGGTCCTTTCTTTCTTTATCAGATCATTGTTTGAAAGGATCATTGATAGTTTTTCTTCGTAGTCTTGACTGATCATGGCATGGCCCTCATCAAATGTGTTGCCAGTCCATAGGCCAGTACTTTTCAGTTTGAACCATTGTTCAATCGCTCTCTTTTTCGTTTCCAAATCTAGGGGGTTCCGGCCCAGTATGATCTCAAGCGCGGCCGTGGGTGTAGTCCTCATCGCGCCGGTGGTCATCAGGGCGGCCAGTCTTTGGACTTTGTCTAATTCTTGTTTGTTCCTTTCTATGTTGGCTTTATGCCACCATACTAGGGCGCCGTGTAGGATTCTCGGCATGATGATTGCCTTATAGATCCAGAGTACTGTGGCTGGCTTTATTCCCCAGCTTCTTCCTATTGCACTTTTGCATTGCATCATGGCCATTTTCGCCTTCTTATATGAGTCTTGAAGGTCAGCTTGCTGTCCAGTGTGACACCCAGATACTTGACTTCTTTCACTACTTCCAAGTCATGATTATCTAGTCGTACTGGTTCAGCACTTCTAATTTTCCTTTTGTTGGTGAAAAGAACTAGTTTGGTTTTGTCAGGGTTGAGGTTGAGGCCTTTGCTCCTGCACCATCCTAGTGCTTCTTTCAGACCTCTGTTCATGATATTGCACATGACACTGAGGACTTTGCCTGTGATTAGGAGCGTGTGCTCCTAATCACAGGCAAAGTCCTCATCAGAAGGCAGTCGTCATCAGAATATACCTGTGTATATATGTGCATCATGTTTATCTTGTTGACTAGCTCGTCTATTAGCAGGCACCACAGTAGTGGCGATAGACATCCACCTTGAGGGAAGCCTCTCCTAGCTATCACCGTGCGCCTTGTTCCTGCTATCTCTGCTTGTATCAATCGGTGTTTTAGCATGTTTTTCCCCCATTCTGATATGTCTTTATCTATGCCTTCGCGGTTTAGGGTATCCTCTATTGAGGCCGGAGTTGCCTTGTCAAAGGCACCCTCGACATCGAAGAAGCAACCCAGTATTCTTTGTTGCTTATGGATCTTTGCACTTTGTTTACCAAGTTGTGGAGTGCTGTCTCAGTTGACTTGCCTTCCATATACGCATGTTGGTTATGGTGAAGTGGAGATCCGCTGTCTAATATTTTCTCTAATGTCTTAAGTAAGAATGAGGAAAGACTAATACATCTGAAGGCTTTTGCCTCTTGGTACGTAGCCTTTCCAGGTTTAGGTATAAAGACCGCTCTTACTTCTCTCCATTTCTTTGGGATGTATTTCATTCTGATGCTGCTATTGTATAGAGCCAGAAGATCGTCACTTATGTACTTGATGGCTATTTGCAGCATTTTTGGGAAGATCTCGTCCGGTCCAGCGGCTTTATAGGGCTGGAATGACCGGACACTCCACATTATGTGCTCTTTTGTGATTAGTGCCTTTCCCATCGTCTCCACTGTGGGATCAGCTGGCGTTTCATCACCTGTGTGTTCTACACATTCTGGAAAGTGTGTTTCCAGCATCACTTCTAAGATCTTTTCCGGGTCGGTTATTAGTTCGTCTCCGTTCTTGATACTTCCTAGTTTGCAGGTGTTGGTTTTTGAGAACATTTTTACTAGACGCGCTGCGTCGGGGTATTTCTCTACTCCTTCGCAGAAAGCTTTCCAGCTGTTTCTGTTCTCCCTTCTGCATTCTTTCTTAAATATGTTTCTTTCTCTCTTGTATATGAGCCAGCTTTCCTCATCGCCCTTTTTTTGGGCCTTTCTGAGAGCTCGACTGGTCATTTTCCTTTTCTTCTCTAGTGCCCTTGTCCACCAGGGCTGTCCTTTACGTGGTTTGATCTCTTTGAGTGGGCATGCCTTATGCTTCTCTTAGAGCTTCATCCAGTCTGTTGGCCTCTTTTTCTATCTCTCTGCTGTCTTTTAGCGAGGTCTGGTTACCTGGGCTCCACTTTTTTATGTGAAGTTCATATGTAGTCCAGTCGGTTTTCCTCGCATTCCTAACTAAGGTTTTCTCAATTTTGGTTCCCAGACTAAAAGTTATTCGTCTGTGGTCCGATTTTGAGTCGCTTTCGTCTACTTTCCAGTCTGTTATGTACCGGCTTATCCTGTCTGTGGCGATTGTGATATCCAGTACTTCTCTTCTAGTTTTGGTAACGAATGTTGGCGTGTTGCCTTCGTTTATTATGTCAAAACCTGTTGCGCTTATAAAGTCTAATAGTAAGTCACCTTTGGTATTGCAGTCTGTGCTGCCCCATACCACATGATGGGCATTGGCATCACAACCTAGAATAATTGGAATGTTCTTACCTTGGTATTTTCTTATTATATCTTCCATTTCTTGTGATGGTGGTTTGAAGTCTGCCTCACTGGGTAGATATGCGGAGACTAAAAGCACCCTCTCTTTGTTGCCTGTGTTCGTCTGTATTATCACTGTGGCACTAGGAAGGTCACTGTAACAATCTGTCTTTATTATTCCTAACGATCTTACCCTACTGCTGGCATATATGCATGCCCTAGGAGTTGACTCACCCATTTCGTGGTAGATGATTTCTCCTCCCAGGGAGCTGAGCCCTGACACACGTCCTTTAACGACGTATGGTTCTTGCAGTAGAGCAATGTCTATTTTCTCATCCACCACGTGTCTGCAAAGCTCAATCATGGCGTCGCGGCAGTGGTGTAGATTTACTTGAACTATTCTTATTTTTTGTGTGTGTGTTTGTGGTGTGTTATTGTTTTTGTGCATGTTTAGTGTTATTGTGCCTGTGTGTCTGTGAGTGTTAATGCTCCCTCCCTATTTTCGTCACATCGGTGGTATCTTGCCCAGCCAAGACGGTTGCAGTAATGCAACGCTTGGTGGGGGAGTCCGGTCACACCGTGTCGTAGGGAGGGGGTGTGCTGTGTGTTGTTCTGGGCGTATCTGTTGGTGGGGCGTTTGGTTTGCGGTCGTCACCCCCTTTGAGGCTCCCGTCCGTGCTCCGTCTTCCCCTCCTTCAGGCCCAGAGCGGAATGTGTCTGGCGCGTGTTGTGTGCTGTTTGGGATCGAGCACAGTCGGTTCGGTCTGCCTTCGTCAGTGGCTCCCCTCTGCGGGGCTGCAGACTGATCGTTACTGCCGCTTTCGACAGGTTCTTCTCCCGGTGTCTTGGTGTGGAGGTTGGTGGGATGTACTGGGCATGTGCACTTTTCGGGGACTTGAGTTGGTCCTTTTCCCAGGACCCGGGCATACACTTGTGTGGCTTGATAGTTGAGCCACACGTGGGCTTTCGCTACGTCTTCCGGGACTCCCACCACAAGTCGTACTCCCAGAGGCAGAATTTCCTTGCGGATGAGAGTCCAGTCCGACAGCTTTAATTCCTCCCTGTAGTTATTCTGGATCCTGATCAGTTCCAGTGGGTCGATGCGTCGACCTCCGGTGCTGCCAGGGAGCCAGATGGATAGCCTGTGGATATCCAACTTTCTGGGCTTTAACGGGACGCCGTTCCACTCGCCGAAGTCGCAGCCAACTCATCGCCTCCTCGGTGTTTGGGCTCACGAGGAAGTACCCCTCGGCTACCAGTCCCAATGCCGCGAATGATAGGCTTTTGCCACTTACCCCGTCTAGAGCAGCTTCCTCGATCTTGTTGACTAGTCGTATTCTTATTTCGGCGGCCGTAGCATCGTCCATCGCCGTGCCATCTCCCCGGTGAATGATAACCGAGAGGTCACTTTGGCCCGCGGTGGGTCGTCGTGGTCCCTCGTTGCGTGGGGTGAGTTGTGGCTTCGGGCGCTTCGGTGGACGCTGCTGCGTTCGCTCCTCAGGGTCGGTGCCCTGCCTTTTCATTTATGTGGCTCTTGACCTATTTACCTCTCCACTCGGTGTGGCCGTCTCCCTGCTGGTTGACGCACCGAGTTTGGTTTGGCTGGTCCTCTCCTGCTGTCGGCGCGTTCTCTCCCTCCTCTTTTTGGATTTGGTGATCCACGCGCCTTCAGCCTGTTTGGAGCTTGTTTCCCCGATGCTCATGCTAGTGAGGCCGTCTCCGAGAGATTCCGAAATGGATCTTTCGTGTCGGCTGGGGATCTTGGTAATACTTTGTGGTTTTTGGGAAGATTGCGCTAATGTGCCCCCCCCCCCCCCCAGAATACGAAGGGCTGCCTGCATCACTACGTGATACAGGTAGGGATTCTCCGGCATTGCCGGTACCCTCCTGGGGTAGTTTGTTGTGGTCATTGGCGCTCATTTTTTGGTCGACGTTCCGGGATTGCCGGATTTGGGTTTGGGTTCGGGATGGGATGGATGGGAGGTGTGCCACGCTCTGTGCCCCGGACGCCCCGCGAGCTTTCTCGCGTTGCATCCGGTGCACAGGCGTGGCATGAGGATGGGGTGTGGGAGGGGTGGGGAGGGGTGGGAGGTAGCCCGGATAGAGGTTTTTGTTACGTCTGTTTCTTAAGGAATCAGACCAATAGCAGGCGGCAACCTCGTGAAGGATAACTCTCTAGCCTTGCCCTGAGGATCCTGGCGACTTGCGCTCCCCCCAAGACCTACGCCAAACTCTGCACCGGACTAGGTGCTGAGAATAGGGTTTCTCGAACCAGACGCATTTTTCGCAGGTCGAATCCGCCCCGCAGTCAAAGTCTCAGTTAACCAACTGACACTTTACCAATCAACCAATACATAGATCGAAGTTTCACGTCTAAAGCGTTTCTTTTGCTCCAGACGTGGTTTAGCATCGTCAGCCTCTTTTACAAGCGCATACCTTTTTTTTGTTTTAAAGAACGCCGTCTGGGTTCTTCAGATGCGGGGTGTAAGGTGGCCCTAGGCATTTCCCTCGCACCCCGACTGACCCAGGGCTATCTCCGATTTCGAGATGCCCCCCCCCCCCGGGTTTTGGAACCACGGTGTCCCCATTTTGCCTCGGAAAGGGGGAGGGGGCTAGTTGCCCCGTCTGCTTCTGCTGGGCTGGCAGGCAGCCTCACCTGCCACCCCCAGGTCTGCGCTCATGGTCGTTGAGCGAACTCCGGCGTCTGAGTTGCCTGCGACGAAGTATTTCGCGATAACATCATGTGGAATTTGTTCTCCATTCAGTGCGATTAGTAGGCAGTCGTTTTTCCTCAGAGTGAATGGAATGATTTTCCTCTCATAGCAATTCTTCGATCTCAATTATATATTTTAGAAATTTGCTGATGGAGTGGCTGGGTTTATTAACACAAATAATGGCGGTATCATCACTGTACGTGGACATAAAAGTAATTTCACTGGAATATATGCAGTAAAAAGCGGCCAAGTGCGAGTCGGACTCGCCCATAAAGGGTTCCGTAGCAGCAAGTAACATAACAATACTTATGTTATTTTTAAACTATCGCGGTGTAAACTCATATTTTTATAACGTCTCGGAATGGTGAGAACCGATGGCTCCTTGGCCCACACTGTGTATCGTAAACCCACTCACACAGATAGATACCTACACGCCTCCTCGCATCATCACCCACTTCATTTAAAATCAGTCAGCGCGACTCTCATCAAGCGAGCAAATGACCTGTGTGACCCTGAGCACCTACAGCAGGAGTTAGATCATGTTCAGGAGGTTCTTGAGATGAATGGGTATGTTACGAGTTCTAGAAAGTCGCGACGTGCACCAAGGAAGATGCTGCCGGGTGCTGACCGCCAACCGGCGTACATGCCGTATGTGAAAAGTATAACGGATAAGATCGGATCTTGTTTACGGAAGTTTTCCATCAAGACGATCTTTAAACCGTTCACCAAAATAGCGAAATACGTGCGAACATCGATGGACGTCATACCTCTACAAACACCGGGTGTCTACAAAGTGGATTGCAGCTGCGGTAGTTCCTACATAGGCCAAACCAAGCGAACCATTGCAGAGAGAGTCAAAGAACATATAGCCGCTGTGAAAAACCGTCAGTTAAATAAATCGGCAGTAGCAGAACATCTTGAGTCCGGTACTAATCACTGCATTGAGTTTCATCAACCAAAAGTCCTCTCCACTGATCGCCACTACTATCCACGTATTGTACGTGAAGCTATAGAAATTAAAAAATTAAAAAATTTCAATAGGGAAGATGGATTCAAACTATCCGGGCCGTGGAATCCAGTGATTAAAATACTTAAACCCATAAACAAAGTGCCGTTAAGAACCGATACAGTGAGTGTGGTGTGTCGCCAGCATTACCATACATTAGAACAGTCATGGAGGGTAGGGGCACAAAAATGTTTCCCCGCACACCTCTCGACGCTCGCCGGCCAGTCAAGCCGTGACCACGGGTGCTGCAACGCATACGAAACGTCGGTAAAAGTAAGTTCCATATTTATCGCGATAAGTCCCGAGACGTTATAAAAATATAATAATGCTTTTTGAATTTTATATTTGAGTTGATTGAATGAAAGGTATATTGCGGTTTACGATTTATGACGTATTAAAAAGAAACAACTTACTAGACCTCGTTCAAACCAATTTTTGGTGGAAGTTAACATGGTAATGTACATCATATATTTTTTTTAGTTTCATCATTCTCTTATTTTAGAAGTTACGGGGGGGGGGGGCACATATTTTACCACTTTGGAAGTATTTCTCGCACAAACTATTCAGTTTAGAGAAAAATGATATTAGAAACCTCAATATCATTTTTGAAGACCTATCCATAGATGGACACGTATGGATTCGATGAAAAAAAAATTGAGTTTCAGTTCTAAGCCCCCAAAATTATTGTCTTTTTTTCTATTTTTGTGTGAAAATCTTAATGCGGTATACAAAATACATCTACTTACCAAGTTTCAACTGCATAGTTCGTATAGTTTCGGAAAAAAGTGGCTGACGGACAGACAGACAGACATGACGAATCTATAAGGGTTCCGTTTTTTGCCATTTGGCAACGGAACCCTAAAAATGAGATACCCGATACTAATGAAATACAATTTTTATAAAGGTGTATTTAATAACAAAATTCAGACGCCAATAAATTATTTTATATGTAAGCTAAAGAATGTATTCCTTAAATAACTTATTTTTAGCTACAATGTGTTATTCAAACCATAGACAGTTTCCAACTGTTGTGATAAATGTTGACAATAACCTATTTTCTCGATCACCATGAAATCCCGCTGTTTCTCTGTTGGATGTCCATGAGATTGTGTGTTCGCGTTCAAAACGGCTTAGTCCTTTGAAGATAATATTGAGTTATGGGTGTACGTGTTTCGTAGATACCTGATTTTAAAGGAACTTTCATTTACCTTACAGAGTAGGTAGCTTTTTTATATTTTATTTTTTTCGTGCGGAAATCCCTTCGGATACCCCCCCCCCGCCCGTCAGCGGGGGTGGTTATGTCGGGCTTGAACCGACTAAAACCGCACGCCGTCTCGGGTCTTAATACGCCGGAGTGTAAGGTTACCCATAGAGCATATCCCTCGCACCCCGACTGACCCCGGGCCATCTCCGGTTTTGAGATGGCCCCCTTACTTGCTCTCCACTGTGCCATCTGCTAATCAGAGGGACACGTGGAAAGCTTCCGAACAGCCCTCAACAGGGCCATCCTCACCTCGGTCGGAGTTAGGAGAGAGGCGCTGCTGTCTCCGTTGCCCAGGGTGCACCGCGTGGAGGTCCCCAACCAAGCACCCCACAGAGTAGGTACCTACTAATAGTAGTAGTTGTAGACTTTGACGTCAAATTTGCACTGCTTGTGATGACTTTGATGATGACGATGATTTTTGAAGAATATCGTAGCTTGTAGTTTCCAATGAATTTAATACGATTACTTCACAATTATTACATGCAAAAATGGACAATAATAATGTCGAATATAAATTAGGACGTATGTCCGTGTGGCCCTAAACCTGAACGGTCTTGGTCAGACTTACATCAGTCATGGACATCCATTATGTTGATGTTATTTGTATAAAAGTACATTATAATCAGTTCATTATCTTAGGAGCTACAGTGGAATTTACGTAAATACCCTAAATACTTGGACACACGAGCCGTAGTCTCGTAAAAAATCCCTATTAATATTCATGGTTCTCTCTCCTAAATACAACACATAAGATGCTACAAATTGATGATTAAAATGTGACCCCTTACTGCTACCATAACGCAAATAAAAGCTATACATACAAAGGTCAGTATTTATCCGATTCGCGTAACACTGTCACGTACGGACAAGCAATGTTCCCCAAATGTGTATCGATTTCCATACGTCGCGTTGTGAATTTTAAAGGGGACCAACCAATGTCTCGTATTTCGGTTTTTGCTGCTAATGTATTATGGAACTGCGTTGGCATTAGAACCGCCGATCTATTGCTGTAGGATCAGTCGCCTTTATCCCGAATAACTGAAGAGAACGTAAATAAGACTGTTTTTTTTTAAGAAAGCGGCGATAGCATAGTGGAAGTGTCGATAGCCTAGTGGCGTACGTAACGGACTGCCGAGACAAGGTCTCGAATTCGATCCCCAGTCACCCCGGGCACACACCTCTGACTTTTCGTAGTTATGTGTTCATTAATAAATGTTAATTATCGCTCGCTTAATAATATGCCCGGTAGATGGCAATAGGCTCGCCCCCTATTACATTGGGACCTTAACATAACTGGCGAATCGTGGGTGTGTAATACACCTCTGCCTACCCCTTCGGGGATACAGGTGTGAAGTTATGTTATGTGATGTTATGTTTTTTAAGGAATACTAACTGAAATTACTAGAATTCCCGCTAACCCCTCCAGTTAAACTAAATTGCTTGTGTTTAGGAGTGGGTTCACGTTGGTATTGTAATGGCCAGGATTCGAACCCGGGACTCCTTAACCACTAAGCTAACAACGCTTCACTATTCACTGCGCTGTTATCAATTTGGTAGTTTTCGTTTTGATCTTTTTTATTATGGGCTGGTATGCTACACTCTACATCGGCTTACTCAGTAGTGTGACCGGTCCATGTGCCAATTTTCAAGGTTTGCAATCTCAGGTGTCTCGTGTGGGACACTCCTGATACAGTAGCCCTTCAGTCGCAGAGAAGTCGCCAAGGAGAGTTCTACGCACTCGTCACCGCTCAGACCTGTACCACTGAAGATGTCGACCACAGTGAATGATTAAACTTTTGGACATAACATAACATAACTTCACGCCTGTATCCCCGAAGGGGTAGGCAGAGATGTATTACACACCCACTATTCGCCAGTTATGTTAAGGTCCCAATGTAATAGGGGGCGAGCCTATTGCCATCTACCGGGTACATTGTTAAGCGAGCGATAATTAACATTTATTAATACACACATAACTACGAAAAGTCAGAGGTGTGTGCCTGGGGCGACTGGGGATCGAACTCGAGACCTCGTCTCAGCAGTCCGTTACGTACGCCACTAGGCTATCGCCGCTTTTGGAACTTTTGGAATACAAGTTTTATATGGACCACGGCCAAACAGCCCGGAAGCAGTATATTCTACAGTAGCCCTTGCCCACTTGTCACAAGACTTCGGTGAAGCTCCAACGCACCCCGTTATGCGGCGACGCTCTTCGTACGACCTTCTTTGCTTCGGATAATTTTTTGACGTGACAACGTCTTATAATTTGATGGAGCCGGCTGCACGCACGAAAAAACATGACGTATGCGGCGTTACCTCGTATGCGGCGATACCTCGCTCTGAGGCGTTCATTTAATATGACTATGTCACGTTGAACTATCGTCAGTAAAATACTTTACAGACAACCGATTTTTTAGTTGGCTCTTTTTGACTTATTACTGGAATAACTATTTTCATTTATCGGCGGATGAAGTTGCCATTGGCCCCAAAGATCTAAATAGGACACCCACACACCGTAATGTAACGAATCATAAAATTTCATAATTCCAAAGGAGTTGATCCATCTGAGGCCACCAAAATGGAAAGAAACGGCAATCGTAGCAAATTCTAGAAGGTAATCAATTTATCACCACAATAACACGAGGAATCTTTGAAAGACTAACCGATCTACGATTACGTAATGTAGAGTCACTGTTGGAAAACTTTAGTTAGCAATATAGCTCGCAGAATAAGCCAACTGTAATGACAATGGCTGGCGACATCTACCGAAGGGCGGATATCGACAAACAAGTCCTAGTTTCACTCGAATTCTGGAATAGCCCTCCTTTTATATAGTGTTGGTTGATGACATAAACATTAATATAATCCCTACTTCCTGCCACGAATATTTCAGTGAATATATGAATCTAACTGCATCACATGGACTTTTCCCGGCTTACACATGTCCTACTAGAGACTGTAATTGTTTGGATCACACCATGGTTTCATCGAAATACTCAGTCGTCTCCTTTATCTTGGAAACATATATCACTGATCACACACCAATACTAGTCTGTGTAAATTGTGAACTAATTCCTAAGAAAGTCTCTAAGGTAATGTCGAAAGTCGACCAACGTCAGGTGGCAATAGATATTGCGAGTACAGATTTTAATCCCGTTATGGTTATAAATGACGCGAACAAAGCAACTGAACTTTTAATAAAAACAATTACATCCATCATTAGTAACAACACTAAAATTTGTTATATTCCACCTAGACAAAGAATAATTAAGCCATGGATCACAAAGGGACTACTAAAATGTATTCGAAATAGAGATAAAATGCATAAGGAATGTAAAAAGTCACCAGATAACTATGTCTTAAAGGTTACCTATTTGCGGTACCGAAATTTCTGCAATAAATTGTTGAACCGATTGAAAAGAAATTACGAGAAGGACGAATTAATCAAAGCAAAGAATAATCCAAAAAAATTTGGCAAGTAATTAATAATATAAGCAACAAACAAACCCCTAAATCTCGGCCAGCTGATCTTTTAACTAATTCCGGACATGATGAAAAATCCGCTATCAATATGGTCAACCAATATTTTGCAGATATTGGCAAAAATCTAGCGGCCAAACATGTGAATGATAACGCTAAACATGCACCGCATCTTTTGGAAGAGTTCCAACTAAATTCATTCGTGCTCCTGGCACCCGATCGTGCAGAGGTAGAGCAAGTTATAATGAACCTTCGCACTGATTCTGCTCCAGGTTGGGATGGAATCACAACAAGAATGTTAAAGGTGAGCCGAGAGACTTTAATACCCCCTATCACACATATCTGTGATATATGCATCTCTACGGGTATATTTCCAAGAGCCTTGAAGAAGGCAATAGTGCACCCTATCCATAAGAGTGGAGATGGAGGCAGTGTCAATAATTATAGGCCAATATCTGTGTTACCAGCTTTGTCCAAAGTACTGGAAAATATTCTTAACACACGCATCATAAACTTCATGGAAGCGCATAACTTGTTATCTCTAAATCAATTTAGTTTTCGCAGAGCAAAATCTTCTGAGGACGCAGCCGCCGCTTTAATTGATAAAGTGGTTGGGACTCTTGACAAGCGATCTAAATGTCTGGGTATCTTCCTAGACCTATCTAAAGCTTTTGACACTGTCTCTACTTCTATCTTAATATCCAAATTGGAAAAGATAGGCATCAGAGGTACTTCATTGCTTATTTTTAAGAGCTATCTCTCAGAAAGAACCCAGTGTGTTAAAATAGGCTCAAGTGTTAGCGACGAATACAGGGTGGAATATGGTGTTCCCCAAGGGTCAATATTGGGTCCTTCGCTGTTTTTAATTTATGTCAACAGTATGTGTGATCTTTCCATCCCAAACTGCAGTATATTCACATATGCAGACGATACAGCCTTGCTCCTGCATAGTCGGGACTGGAAAGAGGTGCGCGAGAGAGCGGAGTCTGCTCTAGAAATTATTATGACCTGGCTTTCTGCAAATATCTTAACACTAAATGTGGAAAAGACTAGTTATATTCCTTTTACTATAACATCCGCTTCACAACCAGACTCCTCGTTTGCCATCAAAGCACATATCTGCAATAAACTAACAGACCAATGCACTTGTCTAGCCCTGACAAGAGCCACCACGGTCAGATACCTCGGCATTGTAATAGACAATCACATATCATGGCAACAACACATTAGAGCATTGTCTGCTAGAGTCAGAAAACTCATCTATGTCTTTAAAAACCTGCGATATAGTGCTAATAGGGAAGTTTTAGTAATGACATACCTCGCCTTGTGTCAGTCTATAGTGTCTTTTGGTATCACAATTTGGGGAGGCGCTCCAAAAACTAATATCCTGCAATTGGAGAGAGCGCAACGAGCTGTCCTTAAGGTCATGACTTTCAAACACTTTCGCTCTTGCACTGCACAATTATATAACGACTGTAAGGTCTTGACTGTCAGACAGCTTTTTGTGCTCCAAACTGTTTTACGCAAACATGACTGTTTAAAGTACAACAAAGGACATCTGGCCAAACGCAGGCCAACAAATGTCTGTCCTGTGGAGATCCATCGCACCAGTCTGGCAGGGAGACACTTCAAAATCATGGGAAACCGTATTTACAGTGCCATCAATAAATATTGTAATATTTATAGTCTCAATAAATTTAGGTGCAAAAAGGTAGTTACTGAATATCTTATGACACTAAATTACGAGCAGGTTGAAGGATTACTTCAACCAATGCTCTAATCTTGCTGGTAATATCTTCTCTTAAACTCATCTATATCAATTACTCATACCGCAAACACACCCTTACCCTCACACACACACACACACATACACCCTCATACACACACACACACACACCCTCACAACAACGTACTTCCACACAGACACTCTCATACACATCCTTAACAAGTATTTCTGAGACAGGCAACAACTGCTGCACTTTATATATTATTAATCTAAAAAATTTGTAATACTAACCTATATTCTTTCTTTATTATCCAAAAATATCAACACTAATATGTGTGAGCCTATAATTAACTTGTGTAATTAGAAGGAGAGCCCTGTCATCCATAATACAAGTTTAATCTTAGCTTGGATGGCAGAGACACAACCTAAGTGGCAATTATTTATTTTTTTACAATTGTATATTTTGTCTGCAATCTTTACTGCGTATATTTCCTACGTGTACTGTCATGCAAAATTGTAAATATGGTAATAAAGAAATATTATTATTATTAAAATTCCCTTCGGATCGCCGAGCAGCGGGGGTGGTTATGTCGTGTATCGACTAAAATCGCACGGTGTCCTCCCCAAGTGCCCGTTGCCGGGCACCCCTGGTAAGCCGTCGAAAGGATAACCCCAGGGTTGCCGGCGGACTTGTCCGCCACCGCGTCCTCGCCTGGTGGGGTCGGGTTTATTTTCATAAGAAAAGAGTATTGAACAAACAAGCAAATATTGTTTTCTTAGTAACACTCGAAGAAATCACACAAAAGCAAAAGGTATATTGCGAGGTTCGCTCTTCTCGGCAATGCAATATCATGTAAATATTAAACTACAAAGAACTTTGTGACGTAGACGAGTGCAGAGGGTTGGACTTTCATAGCCTTATATCTTGTTTATAGCATAATTTATTAACTTCTGCAGTCACAACAAGTAAACAGAGCACTACTATGTATTTATAATTACTTCGGGCCACCAACCAGGTGGACACCGAAGTCTTAAAATCACGCACAAACAAAAAAAAAACTTACACCCACTTTTTATCCATTTTCTCGACGTCTAAGGTCTGTAATTTTGAATAAAAATACTGCAACAAAAATATCTAAGTTTGGCCCGATTTCCGCCCCATTAGATTTTCGTAATAATTTCAAGGCTTTCCATAACCATCCCCGCTGGCCAGCGGGGATGGTTATGTCGTGTCTCGACTAAAACCGCACGGTGTCCTCCCCAAGTGTCCGTTGCCGGGCACCCCGGGTAAGCCATCGAACTGATAACCCCGGGGTTGCCGGCGGACCTTGGCCGCCACCGCGGCCTCGCCTGGTGGGGTCAGGTTTTATCCCGCTTCGGTGAGTTGGCAGGCGTGTGTAGGGCACACACGACACGCCTCCGCCACGGCCTGCTTCTGTAAGGACGGCGAGTCGGCCAACTGCCGTCCTCAGGCCCCGATCATGGAGGTCGGTAGTCCCGGGCGTAGATGAGTCTGCGGCGTCCTCGCCGCAGACTACGAAACTCGGGGGGCAGGGTTCTCTCCCGCTCCCTTTCCGCCGTCTCTTTCGAGCGCATTACCTGCTCGCAGAAAGAGGCGGCGGCGTGCCACTTGCTCCCGTTGGAGACCTCGGCCCTCACCATGGTCTCCAACGAGAGAACGTCCACGCCCAGGACCGCAACGAGATCCCGGCGTTGACTCACCCACGCAGGGCACTCCACCAACGTGTGGAGCGCCGTGTCTTCGCCAGGATCCTCGCAGTGCTGGCACTGCGGCGTTGTCTCCCGGTGGATGCGCCACAGATACTTACCGAAACACCCGTGTCCGGTAACCCGGCTCCGACCTATGGTCCCGCTCCAGCGCCTCCTTGCGCCACTGGTACAGCAGCGCAAGGGCTCTCGCTTCCAGGTCCCATGGAGGGGTCCCGGCTAGGAGACATGCCGCCTCGACGGAGATCGTGCGATACCCCCTGATGACTCTGACGGCCATCGCCTTTAACGGGCTGTTTAGAACAGCCACGTTGCGGGCCGCCAGAGTCTCCGCCCATACGGGGGCCCCGTATAGGACCATGCTTCGCACGATCCCCAGGTACAGTCTCCTAGTGGGGGCGTTAGGTCCCTTAACGTTGGGCATCAGCCGCGATAGCACCACCCCACCCCGCGAGACTACTTCCTCCGCCAGGCGCCTAACGCGCATGATCGCTTCCACGGTGCAGCGCCCCCGGCGGAAACCGAACTTGTTGTCCGCTAGATCTGGCCCCACGTTCGTGAGATGCTTGACGAGGCGCTCTGCAATAATCCGCTCAAAGAGCTTGCACACCTCGTCGAGCAACACGATCGGCCGGTAACCGGATGGCTGATCCGCCGGACGCCCCGCCTTCCGGATAAGGACCAGTTTCCCCGTCTTCCACGCCTTTGGAAACTGGCCCCTTTCGAGGCATGCGCTAAAGAGCGCCACTAGTCGAGGCCCTAGTTCCTCATGGGCCATAATAATTTCAAGGTTACATAAATGTTGAACTATGTATGTTACCTACTAAAGAACTATCAAAATATTTCAGCTCAGGCCAAACTCTCCTGCAAGCCCGTAGCCGAAGCCCGCGTTCGATTGCTAAATCATGCCGCGACCTCTGACTTGGCAATCGAATGCACTACCACTACGCCACAGAAGTCGTGCGAGTATAAATTACATTTCTGCCTATCTCTTCGGGGATATACTTGTAAGGGTAAGGTATATAGGTGTAAGTATAACATAACATAACTTCACGCCTGTATCTTCGAAGTGGGTAGGCAGAGGTGTATTACATACCCACGATTCGCTAGTTATGTTTAGGGCCCAATGTAATAGGGGGCGTGCCTATTGCCATCTACCAGGCACATTACTAAGAGAGCGATAATCAACATTTTTGATACACACACATATATATATACACACATATAATTTCACGCCTGTATCCCCGAAGGGGTAGGCAGAGGTGTATTACACACCCACGATTTGCCAGTTATGTTTAGGTCCCAATGTAATAGGGGGCGAGCCTATTGCCATCTACCGGGCACATTACTAAGCAAGCGATAATTAACATTTTTAATACACACATAACTATGAAACATAATTATGAAAAGTCAGAGGTGTGTGCCCAGGGCGACTGGGGATCGAGCTCGAGACCTCGTTTCGGCAGTCCGTTCCGTAAACCACTGGGCTATCGCCGCTAAATATCAATACAGTATAACGTAAACATAACAGATCCAACCCTTCACTACTTGCGGTTCATTAACAGGCGGTCGCTCGGTCGGTTGCAACTGACATGCGTACAGCTAATTCTGACCAGTCAGTGTAAGGTAGTGACAGGTTGAGAGCCCATCTGTTATAATTTACAGCTAGCCAATGCGCTTGTGTACATAACATATCAAATATTGCTTATTATAGTGGCCATAAACGAAATTAAAGGGCAGGTCAAAAGCACTCGAACAGCGGTTGCATGCAAGGTTAAATGACATTAGAGGAAGCTCGTGAGGTATGTAAGTTCAAAAAAAAACGACCGGTTGCACTCCGGGAGTGCCGGCAGAAGTGAAAACTTGAATATTAACGTTGTGCATTTTTGATATTTTGGAATGGTTAGGTAATAATTTTGCACAAATTGCTTTAATTATTAGTATATAAATATTCTACAACATTCTACACTACATGACTAGTACACACTACACGAGATTCTACACAGTGCTTTCTAGAAAGTAAGCATAGTTTAACTAGCTTGTGTTATGGGTTCCAGAATGCGGATAAACATACTTATATACTTTTTTTTTGCAAATAAATACATATTATACATAGAAACACCCAGCCCAATGTAAATAGACAGATTCATGCATACAAATATTTGCACTGAGCGGGAATCGAAGCCGTGCCCCTGACGTAGCAGTCGAATGCACTGCCGCTACGCCACAGAGGCCGTCAAAAGTATAAAAGTACTATTATTTATGTGGTGACATACAATATTCATTTATTGAGCTATCGTACACAAACATGACAATTTATATAACATAAAAAATTTAACACTTCAGAACTATTACAATTATTTTACATTAATAAGTTTATCTCTCAGAAAAATCAACTTCCATCCATAATTCCAACGACCTTTTCACCATCATTATTACCAGAACCATCATCGCCAATATATTTATAAAGTACTCACTCATTTTCTTTCGCTATTTCTTCCTCACCTTTTTCATTAATAAACGTTTTTTACCCATTACAAAAAAAGTGCACAACGCCGCTAAAGAAACAGAACAAGACGTCCTGGACTGCGATGCCACCCATGGCTATATTTTACCGCCTCTACCACGGCGAGTATTCTGAGGAGCTCTTTCAACTGATCCCACCTTCTCCATTTCGATCCCGAACAACACGTGCTGGACTGCGATGCCACTCACACACGGTGGAAACCATACAGTCCCGAACTCAGCGGTTCGATTCTACCTTTCTTTGTCGCACGATAAAGAGCTGGAATGCTCTGCCCGCGCACGTGTTCCCTTCTTCTTACAATCCCGGGTTCTTCAAGCGGGGCATGAAAAAGCATCTTTAGAAGCCGTCAAGATAGAAGCTACCATTTTAGAATCGTCAGAATCTGGAATGGTGGCCAATATCTTCTGGACTTCACCCTAGCTTCTCACCATCCAGCGGGGTGCAGTCAATTGACGGAACGAATATATAAAAAAAAAAGTTTTTACTTCATAAAAATAAAATCCGTTCCCGCAGGGGGAACGCACAGGTAGATTTCAATCAATTTCAATATTATTTTATATAGAGAACTACGGACTTATACACACAAGTAAACACAGTAACATTTTTAACATGTTTAATTTTAGGTAGATTTCGATGAAATCAATCTACCTATTGGTTTCTTGACTACTATCGAATTTAAAAAAAATTTCTTCATAGGAGGTCTAATTATGACCCCCTGAGTCCGAAATGACCACTGGTCAAAAAGTTTGTATATATATATATATGTATGTATGGTTCCACTTCCCAAAATTTGCGGCACTCTCACGGTCGCATTTTTGCCCCGATCGCTTTCAAACTGCGGTCAAAAATTGCTTGGGTGTAAACTGAGTTTAAGTTCGTGAACGGGTGGAATCCGGCCTAAGGGGACGGTAGGGCCTCACTTTTTGTGAAATCAGTTTTTCCTCAAAATTTCACGTTCCATGAAAGATATTCGAACCGTTCTAATTTTATCCCATAGTATACATGAATACCAACAACTTTTAATTATAAACCTATAAGATTAGAACTTTAACTAAAAGTGGAGGGGAGAAAAACCAAAATTTTTCGGGAAAAAAATCATAACTTCTAACCGGTGAACATTCTTGCAGTCGGAAACATTTTTAATCGATAGGCCATTTTTAAGTCTAAAATAAATGTCTGAAAAGTTTTTCGCTATAAGTTACCGTTTTCGAGAAAAAAAAATTTAACTGTTTAAAGTCCGTAGTTCTCTATATAAAATAATATTAATTGCTTCAAGAAATCTACCTGTGCGTTCCCCCTGCGGAAACGGATTTTTTTTCTCGAAAACGGTAACTTTTAGCGAAAAACTTTTCAGACATTTATGTCTGAAAAGTTTTTCGCTAAAACTTTAGACTTAAAAATGGCCTATCGATTAAAAATGTTTCCGACTCCAAGAATGTTAACCGGTTAGAAGTTATGATTTATTTTCCCGAAAAATTTTGGTTTTCCCCCCCCCCCCCCACTTTTAGTTAGTTTTAATCTTATAGGTTTATAATTAAAAGTTGTTGGTATTCATGTATACTATGGGATAAAATTAGAACGGTTCGAATATCTTTCATGGAACGTGAAATTTTGAGGAAAAACTGATTTCACAAAAAGTGAGGTCCTACCGTCCCCTTAGGCCGGATTCCACCCGTTCACGAACTTAAACTAAGTTTACACCCAAGCAATTTTTGACCGCAGTTTGAAAGCGATCGGGGCAGAAATGCGACCGTGAGAGTGCCGCAAATTTTGGGAAGTAGAACCATATATATGAACTTTTTGACCAGTGGTCATTTCGGACTCAGGGGGTCATAACTAGACCTCCTATGAATAAATTTAAATTCGACAGTAGTCAAGAAACCAATAGGTAGATCGATTTCATCGAAATCTACTTTTTTTTTTTTTTTTTTTTTTATCGTGCGGAAATCCCTTCGGATACCCCCCGCCGGCCAGCGGGGGCGGTTATGTCGGGCTTGCACCGACTAAAACCGCACGCCGTCTCGGGTCTTCAGACGCCGGGGTGTAAGGTTACCCATAGAGCATATCCCTCGCACCCCGGCTGACCCTGGGCCATCTCACCACTAACAGCATCGCTCATCCTGTCTCCTCTGAAAGCAGAGGAGTACGGAGAGCGATGTGTTCCCGCCACCTAAAAAATATGTAAGGTCAGAAACCGACGGCGGAATGTATGTTGTCTCTGCCTACCCGGAGGGAAAAAGACTATATGTATGTAAAAATTTAGATGAAGTTAAGCCACACGCGTGGTATGTGCAGGTCCCATCAAAGTCTAGAGAGCCCAAGTCAACCTCACCTGCTCACTAACGGACGAGGCTCTGGCGCAGGTTTTCCTCTCGGGATTGGGGTGTCCGACGGCAGTCGCTACCGCAAAAGCATTTAATAAGCATTGAAGTCCACTGCTGGATATAGGCCTCAAAGTCTCTGCCCTCCGCATCCAGTCTATCCCAGCTATATTTTTCAGATCGTCCGTCAATCTGGCTGGGGTCATCTCACCTTCCGTTTGCCGATTCACGGTCTCGTCTCTAGGACTCGTTGCTCCAACGGCCATCGCTCCTTCGATAGATATTGCCAGCCTATTACAAATTTAACTTGCTAATTGTGCGAGCTATGTCGCTCACTTTGGGTCTTTGTTGGATGACCTCGTTGCGAATTTTAGCTTTCAAGGAGACTTCAAGTATAGCTGGCTGCCGACTCGCTCCAAAGCCCGCTGAACGACTGTTAATGTATGGACTAGGTCCAATCACGTCCACGTTTTGGCCCCGTTTTTTGCCTCATGTTAAAATCGAACCCAACCTCGAACTCAACGATCACAATAACCAACAAGACAATCTCAATCTTCATTTCAATAAAATATTCCATAACATTCATATATACCTAGCCAAGAAATAAAACATGAAAATGTCAGTTTAGTATACAGTTCATACAGTTGTACAGTTCAGTGAGTAGCGAAGGTAACCCTTCATCAGTGACTGGTCCTTGAACAATGCAAGTGACGCCAACAGTTAATTACGGTAACAAACTGCTGGACGCGTGCTATACGTTATGTTCATACATTAGGCAGTAAGGCGCATGGTACAAGAGACAACGTTTTATCTAATTATTCTAAGGGCCCACTCAGCGAAAACTCGCCGCTCGCTTCTAACCAAGCGATGTCCAGAGTTTGCCACGGGTAGATCGTGGCCACGCACATAACATCCCAACGTCTACCGAAAGGCCGCGGCCCTCCCGTGATGTTCATATTGATCGGGAGCATCCTCCCTTTGCAACCTAGGAACTTCAGATTACCATAAAATAAGTCAATGTCAACAAAAGTGAAGCACTTATTACACACGTTTTGGAAAACATTTCACCCGGCGGACTTTCACCATCTTTCTACCGTAACGCAGAAGATTATTTTGTAGTATGGGCAGTATTATTGATTACTATATTCTTTAAAAGAGCATAAAATGGTGTGTTAAATCATCCCCGATGTAGCTCGTGTTTATAGGCTACTTACCGTAGAAAGTTCATATAAATATCTTGTAGACAAACTTATGGGTACAATGTGTTGAATCCTGAAATAAGTTTAAGATTAAAAGATAAGATAAGAGACAAATTGTAATTTATTAATAATTTTTTTTTTCTTTACATTTTTAAATTCTTTGACATGAGCATGTGACATAATATACAATATTGCATGTATAGATAATACCACAGATTACCTTATAGATAGAAATAATACCTAAATATTTGAACACCTCGAAGAGGTTGTAATACAGCGGACCTATACATTTAATGAAAATGTATCTTTGACATCCTTTCTGTAACCTGTGTTATGCAAATAAATGATTTGATTTGATTTGATCGCTCTTATCTTCTGACTTAATACTTGTCATAATATCTAATCGATTGTATGAAGTTGGTCTTAATTGGCGTAAACTTTTGATCGAATTCTGTGTCGCTTGTGCTCATATTGGTGTAATGGTTGACATCAAGTAACATGTTACAATTAGTCGAAAATGGCGGATAATCTATTTCTTTCAAAACTTCGTGTTAAAAATCCACAATGTAAATTAATATCATTGCAAAAATATAATAATAAGAGGAAGACTGAACTGTTGAATGTGATGATTTTGCAGTAAATGTTTGCATAATATTATTGACGGCAAAATCGAATTAGATCGTATCAGAAGGTGACAGGATTGAAAGAGGGAAACATTACGTGTTGATTACTAAACTGGTAGGAGTGCTGTTAAGAGCGAGAGAAGGGGAAGGGGAAAGAGGAATGGGGCAAGATATTTATTTTCTTTTCTACACTTATATTATAAAGAGGAAAGCTTTGTATTTTTATATGTAACGAATAAACTTAAAAACTAATAGACCGATTTCAAAAATTCTTTTACCGTTAGAAAATTACGTTATCACTGAGTAACATAGGCTATATTTGTTACTAAAAACATCATCTACGCGGACGGAGTTGCGGGCAAGAACTAGTATTTCATATATTTCTTATTTATTATTATTATTGTTTATTTATTTACGTGTTCTTGAGTGAAGACCGCGACTCGGCAAACGTAGTGTAGGACGCCCTCCAGCCAGGTGGGATGACGATCTGCGAAAGACTGCGGGCAGATGCTGGATGCGGCAAGCTGAAGACAGGGCGCTATGACGCTCATTAGGGGAGACCTGTGTCCAGCAGTGGACTAGCATAGGTTGATGATGATTTATTTAGCTAGTTTATGTAAGACAGAATTAAAATTGCTGTACTGTAAAAAGTTGTGATTTTGTAGAAGTATCTGTTTTCAAGATACAGGATATATCGAAATATATATTTCATATTATTCTTTTTCTAACTATAAATAGGTACACAACAAAAAAAAAACTCCGGGACGGTGGGGCGACTAGCGCCCCTCCCCCAAACCGGGGCAAGACGGGGACACCGTGGTTCCCAAACCCGAGGGGGCCATCTCGAAACCGGAGATGGCCCAGGGTCAGTCGGGAAGCGAGGGATATGCTCTATGGGCAACCTTACACCCCGGCGTCTGTAGACCCGAGACGGCGTGCGGTTTTAGTCGGTTCAAGCCCGACATAACCGCCCCCGCTGGCACGCGGGGGGGTATCCGAAGGGATTTCTGCACGAAAAAAAAAAAAAAAAAATGCACACAAAAAAACCCAAACGCAAACCATCAACCACCAAAAATGAGAGTCGACATCTATCATTTAGGCATGTCATATAAAAAGCATCGGTAACCATGGGTTCTCGTTACGGACCCGCGTCTGTCATGTACCGTCGACCCGTCAATTAGTCACCCCAGTGATTATTATTCACGAACTACCCTCAGCATCTGTTTCTAATGATCGCGACACGTGGCGTCACGGGAAGCGTATGATTTTTTTATTTATTGGATGCTGGTTTTGAAGCGTACGTACGTATTTGATTAGGTAATAGAGTATTTTGGAAAAGGTTGCTTGCGTATCAAAGTACCAATAATAAGACCACCCTTAAACAATCAAAAAATTGACGACCTCTGTGGCGTAGCGATAGTGCGTTTGACTGCTAAGTCACAGGTCGCAGGTTCGATTCCCGCTCAGTGCAAATATGTCTATTTGCATTGGTCTGGGTGTTCCTATTTATGGTGTCACAAAATTTCGTTCTCTGAATTTGGTGAGATGACGGCTTAGGTGACGATTCACCCTATAAAAATCTCAGCTAAAGGTGAGTTGTCACTTTTTGAAATTCTAAACGTGTTTTATTCTAAAATGTTAGGTTTACGTAAATTAAAAACGTAATTCTGTAATTACTTTGATATTAAGCTAAGATAAATAGCTTACTACTGTTAGGAGTTAGTTTTCTGAGTAATTAAGTATGTTAGAGCCAAATTTAATAAAGAAAGTACACTCCCTGAAAAGCATAATTGCAAATATAATTACGACAATGCATTACTCAGAATCTAACATAACTTCGTATAAATAGGAAATACGACTTTGTATACTAGTATGTAAGTTTAATTACACCCCGCGACTGCCTCCCACGCCGTAAGAAGCGAATATGCGCTCCCCCGTCTGGTGCCATTTTATTATGTAGTAGCTCGCGGGAGGCAGGGGCCATATATAAGTCTGAGGGATCATTCCGCCCGTCATTCAGTAGCCCGACGTCGCACGGTACAGGTGTAAGTACCTATTGTCGTGCAACTCTTATTGCTACCAATGTACATATATGCTATGTGATTAATATGTATAACATGAGTTCTGTAAATAAATGGAAATGCGGAGGTGAGGTAATTTGGATCGCGGGCCAGCACTACAAAAGACTATAAAAGCAGGGACCATTTGGTAGGAAATTATGGACAATGGGGCAACAAGTAGACAACAAGAGTCTCTCACAGAACAAGGAAGCTCAACAGGAAGTAGTACATCAAGGGTAGTGCCGGGCCAAGTACATCCAATGCCTCGCTGACGTCAATCAAGTCCACCCATCCAAATGTTTCATTCTTCGACTCAACATCCTCAACATACAGTCCACTGAAGGCGACCGCTAAGTGGCAGTCTATTCGGAACCGTCAAAGTCATAGGCTGTCATGAACAACGGTCCTTAACAATATTAGTTGGCTGAGTTGACCACCTCTAAATTTGGACGTAGTGAACTCACCCATACAGTGGGTGTATAAACCACCAAGGATTTCAAAAAGTGACAACTCACCTTTAGCTGAGATTTTTATAGGGTGAATCGTCACCTAAGCCTTATAGCAAGTGGAAAAATGTTGTTTCTGCCTACCGCGATTGGGGGAATAAATAATGACGTATCATTGGGAATAAATAAATAAATAAATACTCTAGGAAAAATTACACAACGCCATCTAGACCCAAACTAAGCAGAGCTTGTCAAATGCGTTCTAGAATGCGGATAAAGATACCTAAATACTTATTTTTTCTAAATACATATAATATATAAGGTGTCACAAAATTAGGGATCTGAATTTGAGATGACTTAGTATCTACAAAATATGTATTTGAAAAAAAAAAAAAAAATATCGGGTAAAAAAATATATATAAAAATGAAAAGTCGCGTCAGGTGACGCCGCTCGCTGGTGGTGTTTTCTTTTTCATTTAAAAAAAAAAAAAATATATTATTTTTATTTGTTTTTTTACTTTACCCGATTTTTTTTTTGTTTTGAATACATATTTTGTCGATACCAAGTCATCTGGCTTAGGTGACGATTCACCCTATAAAAATCTCAGCTAAAGGTGAGTTGTCACTTTTTGAAATCCTTGGTGGTTTATACACCCACTGTATGGGTGAGTTCACTACGTCCAAATTTACAGGTGGTCAACTCAGCCAACTAATATTGTTAAGGACCGTTGTTCATGACAGCCTATGACTTTGACGGTTCCGAATAGACTGCCACTTCGCGATCGCCTTCAGTGGACTGTATGTTGAGGATGTTGAGTCGACGAATGAAACACTTGGATGGGTGGACTTGATTGACGTCAGCGAGGCATTGGATGTACTTGGTCCAGCACTACCCTTGATGTACTACTTCCTGTTGAGCTTCCTTGTTCTGTGAGAGACTCTTGTTGTCTACTTGTTGCCCCATTGTCCATAATTTCCTACCAAATGGTCCCTGCTTTTATAGTCTTTTGTAGTGCTGGCCCGCGATCCAAATTACCTCACCTCCGCATTTCCATTTATTTACAGAACTCATATTATACATATTAATCACATAGCATATATGTACATTGGTAGCAATAAGAGTTGCACGACAATAGGTACTTACACCTGCACCGTGCGTCGTCGGGCTACTGAATGACGGGCGGAATGATCCCTCAGACTTATATATGGCCCCTGCCTCCCGCGAGCTACTATATAATAAAATGGCACCAGCCGGGGGAGCGCATATTCGCTTCTTACGGCGTGGAAGGCAGTCGCGGGGTGTAATTAAACTTACATACTAGTATACAAAGTCGTATTTCCTATTTATACGAAGTTATGTTAGATTCTGAGTAATGCATTGTCGTAATTATATTTGCAATTATGCTTTTCAGGGAGTGTACTTTCTTTATTAAATTTGGCTCTAACATACTTAATTACTCAGAAAACTAACTCCTAACAGTAGTAAGCTATTTATCTTAGCTTAATATCAAAGTAATTACAGAATTACGTTTTTAATTTACGTAAACCTAACATTTTCATAATTCATTCATTATATTCACGCTTACTAATCTACATGTCACTGGCACATGTGTCCATAGTCTATTTGTGTCGTGCACAAATATTTGTAAGGCGTTTGCAACTGTTTACAAAATGATTGTGCTTATATTTTACCAGTGTATGTAGCTAATATAAATATGTTCAAAAGAATAAAATAGATAGATATAAAAGAACCGTTAGTTATGCAGTTAGGTAAATAAACAAAACCAATACCAAAAACAGATTTAATGAAAAAAGCAGTCAAGTGCGAGTCGGACTCGGCCATTAAGGGTACGGTTCTTTTTATCTATCTATTTTATTCTTTTGAACATATTTTTATTAGCTACATACACTGGTAAAATATAAGCACAAACATTTTGTAAACAGTTGCAAACGCGTTAGAAATATTAGTTGGCTGAGTTGACCACCTCTAAATTTGGACGTAGTGAACTCACCCATACAGTGGGTGTATAAACCACCAAGAATTTCAAAAAGTGACAACTCACCTTTAGCTGAGATTTTTATAGGGTGAATCGTCACCTAAGCCGCTATGATTCCCAAATACACCTATTTGCAGCTTACTCTTGATAGTATTTTTTTATTACCCATATGACAAACTCTGCTTAGTTTTTTATCTTAGTTTCCTAAAGACAATTTTTTTCAACCAAGCGTATTAAATATCTATAGTTAGATTAGGCAAAGGCGACAACCGAATGCAGGAATAGAGCGAGCTTTCTCGACTGTCATTAATTACAGTCGAGGTTTATAGAAATTTGCCGGTTATTATTTTTGTATCGTTTATTATTATTATTTTTATATTTTTTTATATTTAGGACACGTCAATTTGACTTCACCTCGCCTGATGGTAAGCTGAAGGTAAAGTCTCAGGAAAGAGGGTCACCATTACATACACGTGCCATGTTAACAATGGTGGCACTCAGCTTGACGGCCTCATCAAAAGAGGATTGTCGTCGCAGCACCGCGTGACACCCACTACTAGTGCTGCGATCACAACCCCCCTGCCCGGCTAAGTTTGCTGACCCCTGAACGCAATCAAACCGAAATTGGATTACTATGGAGGGTTTTTCGCAATCGTGCACGGTGGTACCCACCCGGCCGAATTTTGTGACAAATTTGTGTCATCAAATTTCTACCACCAGTAAAAAATAAACCCAACCACTGCACCTCACCCAACACAACACAACGACGCACTGCTGTCTGACTCCCCAACTTCAAGAGAAAAGCCTGGTTTTATGTTAAAGCATCTGATGAGCCATCCAGCTGAGGGCCACAATTTTGTTTTATAAAGAATGTTAGTCACCAAAATTACTAATATTCTCCCTGACCCCTCCAGCTAAGCTAAATTGCTTGTGTTAGGAGTGGGTTCACGTCGGTAGTGTAATGGTCAGGATTCGAACCGTCTCAGGTTCTCACCAACTCACAATCGTAGGGTAGACTCCTTAACTACTAAGCTACTGACGCTCCAAAATTGTAGCATTATTGGTGTCTACGACCCTTATTCCTGATATTTAACCTTCACTTTACCATTAGGCGATGTGAAAACATTGACGTGACCACCATAAAAAAAAATGAAACGTAGATTTCAACAAAATATTTATTTCCTTTGTAATTGTCGCGTCGTCCACTTAAAAATTTTGCTTGTATTTGTATATTGCCATCAAACACTGACTAATTTAAGGTGAACTTTGCGATGCGGAAATTGTTTCGATGCTAATCTAAAAATAGACACAACGCGGGTCAGGTTTGTTTGGACAATGGTATTTCTCGTAACGACAGGGTGTCCAAAATCTAAGAACTCATTTTAATAAACCTTTTATACTTATATCTTCTAGAATCTTCGTACAACCTACTTTATGTTAACGAAGATTCCCATTTTATTCCTTTAGACATAATAACGCTCTACCTTTTTCAAAGTCAAAGTCAAAGTCAAAAACCATTTATTCTGTATAGACCAGTAAGTTTGTCACTAACCACAATATGAGTCAAAGTTGCTCGAATTAAAGAATTTATTATTATTAATACGGCACTTACAAGACGTAAAAAAAATAATTAAACGAATGTTTGGCAAATGGACCACCGGTTCGAACGCGGCCCCGTCCTGAGAAGACTCCGGCAAGAAACTCAGCGGGCTGTTTTTTTTTTGGTCTATTTACAAACATGTTTACAAACTTAACCTAATTACATATACCCCCCCCCCCCCTATTATAATCAGTGAACTGTTAAATTAATCAAGGCGTTAATAATTTCGCATTTTACTTATATGTGCGACCAGACTTACTGCTTATTATAAACTACATAAGAAAAAAACTTAGAAGTTTCAAAAATTGCCTTATTTTTATTTTTATCTTTTTATGCATCGGAGCGCCAATCCCGATTTTTTATGTAAAATTAGTACAAATATTGCATTATTTTAGGTAACAATTCATGTTGTTAACTATGATCTGTAAAACGTTAGTTAGCTTTTGTATACTGCTAAGATAGCAAATAACCTTATAGTGAGCTATTACCATGACGCAAAATACTAGAAGTGGCACTCGCTTGTGATCAATTACAGAGAGAAAGGGGAGTTCAAGAGGAGAAAAAAAAAAGAAAAAAAGGAAGGTTAGACACTCTCACAAGTCATACTAAAGTCAATATACCAATACTTAACATCGAAATTTTAGTGAGTGGTATCACTGCGACGCTAGCTGACGCTAGGTGAGTGCTTCTAGTAAATAAAAATGAGCTTCAAAATATAGTAATCAAATGCTTTATTCTTAAATAAATTATTTTGTAACTCAAATAAATTATCGGAAAAAGAGCATCCTGTACTCGAAACACGGCCACTGTTCATGACAGCTGTCAAATGCAGACAATTTTTATATCGCTCTGCTAGATACTGTGTTATCTGTCTAGGTGTATGTATTTAGTAGGCTTTTGATGCAATAATTTCGCTTTCTTTACATTTCGTTGTTTAATTCTTTATTTAAATAAATAAGAAAATGTGAAAAACCGAGAAAAGTGTTGGGTCCGAAAGAGTAGAAATTTATTTGGGCATATTTTAAGGCCGAACTCTTGAAATAAAACTATTTTTAACGGATTCTCAGTCAGAATGTGACCACGGCCAGTGTAACCTGGTCGAAACGTCAGGCAATCCAAAGGTATGTATATACCTTTATTTTTTTTTCGTGCGGAAATCCCTTCGGAGAGCCCCGCCCCGCCGGCCAGCGGGGGCGGTTATGTCGGGCTTGAACCGACTAAAACCGCACGCCGTCTCGGGTCTTAAGCAGGTTGCCCATAGAGCATATCCCTCGCACCCCGACTGACCCTGGGCCATCTCCAGTTACGAGATGGCCCCCTCGGGATTGGAAACCAGGGTGTCCCCGTCTTGCCCCGGTTTGGGGGAGGGGCGCTAGTCGCCCCACCGTCCCGGCCTGATTCTGCTGGGGTGACAGGCGGCCTCACCTGCTACACCCAAGGCCTGCGCTCATGGAGGACGGAGGTCGTTAAGCGACCTCCGGCGCCTGTTTCGCCTGCGACGCGCGGCGAGCATGTTGCGGGCTCGGCGGGCCGGGAGAGTTCTGAACCTCTTCCGGGCACGCTCCGCCATCTGCTTCGCGAGCATTACATGCTCGCAGAAGCAGGTGGCGGCGGCCCACGCGCTCGTGCTCCGCACCATTGCCGCAATCATGCTGCTGAGCGAGAGGACTCCCACCCCGAAGGCTGCCACGAGGTCACACCTCGGTGCCTCCTACGCTGGGCAGGCCACCAGCGTGAGCAGCCCTGAGTCCTCGCTAGCGTCGCAGTGATGACACTCAGGCGTTGGCTCCTTCCTGATCCGATGCAGGTGGTCCCCGAAATAATTAAATAATATGTATAGCAGAAATAATTAAATAATATGTATAGCAGAAACGCCTAAATGCATGGCAATTTACTCCAGTTGATATTTCTGATATTTGGAACTATGTACCTATTTACAAAAACATATTTTTTTTAAGAATATTTATCCTGGTTACAAATACAGAGTTCATACTAGCAATATTTGCTATGAAGCTGACAAAATTGTTTTCCTTAACACAAAACAAAAGTCACTCAATACTAACTAGTAAGTGTAGTGTTTCAAAATGCTAGGATTTCAATGTACACTCGAAAGCACGGTCCAATGATTTAATCTGTGGACTGTCTATAGTGTATCTGGTAACAATTTGTGGTGAAACATCGGATAATTGGAGCCACAAATTGGTTGTCAACTGTAAGGGGAACAGTCCAAGCGCTTCGTTTGAAATCGTACTGTAGACTTGGTTATGATTGAATTAGATTATGCCTTTATATAGCCAGTTAATGATGATATTAGATTGAAATTATTGCCATAATTTTATGTTTCTTCATATTTGTTACCAGCTTGACTTCATACGCGTGGACTTAGATCTGTGTCTTAATTATTTAAAAATAAAAGTAGCCTAAGTTATGCCTTATAATAATACCTATTTACCAGTGCAAGTTCCGTTAAAATCAGCCCCGTCTTTTCAGAGATTAACCAAGTAAATCAGACGGAAAGACAGACATCCTGAAAATTAAAAAAATTGTATTTGACCTTTTCTTATTTAAATTTACAAAATAATGTAGATTGACATATTAACTAATAACAATATTAGATCATCATTTATTGGTCCCACATTACCCAGTAGTACTAACTGTTTTAGCCGGCAATGTTCTGAGAAAGCTACCATGTAATCACTTATTGTAGGACCTACTAATAAATATCAACATTTTAAAGCAAATACGACACATTGTTGGTTATAGAGCCAAAAGCAATTTGCTAAACACAATAATATTTGCATTTCAATCACATAAATCGGTCCATCGACGTAGATCGTGATAGATTACTAATAGTTTTATGCTACTCAAATTCTAACCACGGTAGTATGTTACAGAACACAATATCAAAAAGGATTGATAAGCAATAAATCCAGGTACATGGTACGGATATACAGCATTATATGTCGATATAAATGTCAATAAGGACGATTGTCAGAACCGCTCAGAATTCTGTGGGCGAGCGCTGACTCAATTGCTGACCGTTTTACATGCGAGGCTCGTGCGAGATCCTGTGCAGCAGACGGGCGGGGAATTAGTTTAGCGTGTTTTCATATAATCTTCTAAAATTACTATTGCGCCCCATAGACATTATTGTGCTGGTTATTTTTTCTGAATAAAAAGTGTCTTGAATGTAAAATTCTGAAACAGTAGTGTCATACATTTTTTTTAAGAATATTAGTATCCGATTTTTTTTACAGGATCAGCAGCACGAGTATGACGCCCCTGATGTTGTACACGACCATAGGCCGCTGTAACCGCTTCTCATCAGGTGGGCCGTGTGCACTAAGGTGGCAGACAGAAACAAAACTATTTTATTTTCCCCCTCATCAGTTAAGCTAAATTACTTGTGTTATGACGGGGTTCACGTCAGTAGTATAATGGCCAGGAATTGAAACCGGGACACCTCGACTGTAAGACCGACTCCTTAACCACTGAGCTGTCGACCCACGACGACGATTTTTTCCAGCACAACATTTTCTCGACCCGAGGATTACAATCCTCACTTAAGATTTACCTGGACTTCCTTTCATCATCATCTCAGCAAGTATACAGCGTCAAGTAGAAACTATATAGACACTTAGAGTATAACATTTCTAATATTAGTAGGATTAGATTTTAAAGAGAATTTGGATACAATTTTAACCCATGTTAAATTTTGGTCTTTAGATTTGGGGAATTATACCAAAATGTATCCTTGAGGAGATAGTTAACAAGAACTAGTCTGTTAGTTTACATTAGCATACGTTATTGGTAGTCATCATCGTGGCAGGCAATGTTTTTTCCATATCATGATATAAAAGAAAAGTAAATATCTTAACAACAGTTAAAGTAGTACATTTCAACCGCGGCGTCTCTAAACTTTTTAGTCGAAATTAATAAATAAGTGTAATAGTGAGTAAGAAAAGAAGTAATGTTTATGTAAATAAGTAGAGATATACATATACATAAAACATAAGTGGGCAATATACAAAACCACTAACCCCCTATCTACAAGTATGAAAGGCACGGAAGGAAAGTATGAAGAGAAGTATGCTGAAAGGATCAGAATGAAAGCGAGATACTAGATTAAATATAATATAGAAGATCAAACATAAAGCAGTAGATTAATTATAATTATATGGTATATGAAATATATTATAGATCAAAAACTAATATCGCAGAGTAGATATTATATAGTATATGAAATATAATGCAGTAGATAAAATATAAGATATAACGAGGAATAAACCCTCAGCGGGTTTAGAAAAAACAAGTTAAGAAAAGTGAAAAACCTTACAGCACAAGAATAGACCGCGGCGTCTAAACCTCAGCGTCTGAGCCGCTCGTCTGTCCCTTAGCCCCGAGACGGTTTGACACTGGCTTCAGTTTATCTGATTTACACTACATCTGCGCATTCTTTAGTCTGGCGAATTTCCTATCGACATTAACATAGATCGTTGCACTCGAAATTGCTATTCGTCCTGTAATCATTTTATGCATCCGGTATTGCTTTTGTATTGCGTTTCTTTATGACGAGTTCTTTATGTGTGTCATTGGTATACTTAATGGCGGCGTTCATACATTTGATTAAAAGTTGAATTATATTATAATTTTCATTGGCTGAAGAATTTTTGTTCAAATGGTTAATTTATTATACAATTACTGTTAACTATTTTCAGGCATCGTATTATTCATTAATGCAAGCGAAACTGCGATTATTTTTTATCTAGAAACAGTGCTATTTTATGAATGAAAGATATGGACTTGAACCAACTAAAACTGCACGCCGCCTCGGGTCTTCAAACTCTTGGTCTTCAGCCTTTTGGGAGGGTGTAAAGTGGCACATATGATATTTTCCTCGCACCCTGGCTCACCCAGGTGAATCACCGGTTTCGAGATGGCCCCCTCGAGTTCAGGAACCACGTTGTCCCCGTCTTGCCGCAGAAAAACCAGTGGCGGCAGTACGTTACGCCCCCAGCGTGCAATACACTGCCGCCTGGCCTGCTTCTGCTGGGTGACAGGCGGCTCCTCCTGTAACCCCCAGGCCTGCACTCATGGAGGACGGAGGTCGTTGACTGACGTCTGAATCTGCACTCCCGACACAAAATTTCATGATAATTAGTTCAGTAGGTTAGGTGTGTATACTTAATAAACAAATAAACAAACTCAATTATTAGTGTGCTCTTATCGCATTTATAATATTCATTAATTATAATTTGTTAACCCGGAACTACCAAAGTCCGAGAGTACCGATAGAAGTGAAAACTTGAACAACTACGTGTATTTTTTAATCGTCTTCAAACATCCCTCTCTCCCTCCCTCCGACCCTACATCTCTGCCTCCCTCTCTCCCTCAGGCACTCCCTCACTCACTCCCTCCCTCATTCACTCCGATTGTCATGTTTTTCTTTACCCTAAAAGTGCTCATAACGGAAAGTGCTCAGCGCGCCAAAATATGTTTTCAGTACAAAAACGTCAACTCAATGTTAGAGACCAAGGAAGCATTGAATGTGAATCTCCAGGTTATAACTAGATACAACTCGGAAGTATAGCGATAGTCCCGCCGAGTAAGTGTCGGCCATTAGGCGCGCCATCTAGACTGCAAGGAACCTTCAACACTTACGTGCGAATATTAGAATTTGTAATGCTCAGTCTGGTATTCGTGATCAATTCTTCCTTCTTGCTAAATCGTCTTGGAAAGTGGTGGAGAATAATAAAAAGGATACTCTTGCAATCGAAAGTAACTTTTTTATTTGTAAGATTACATTAAAGTTTGAGATTTTTTTATGTTTAATTCTTGCAAATTACCGATTTTCATTTAAATTAAGCGAATTGTAAGTATATTAAAGTCTGTGCATTAGTTTCTTTGACAATCTCTTTCAGTTTTAAGAAATAAAGAAAATATTTAATTCAGTATACGCAAAATAAAACCTTACAAAAACCTTTAAAAACCTTTAAATAAAAACTTTTAACCTTAATTATGCGGCCCTCGAAGAATCGTAACGGTAGTTGTATTTTATTGATAATTTATAATCATATAGTAAATATTATGATATTATAGTGGAAACTTAGTGGTTAAGGAATTAACCATACGAGAGGTCCCCGGTTCGAATCCTGTCCATTACACCACCTATGTTAACCCGATCAACTGCACAACATAAACAATTTAACTTAACTAAAGGGTCTAGGGGGGGGGGGGGCTATTAGTCATTTCGGATACTAATACTCTTTGAAAAAAAAAATGGAATTTTCAAATATCACACATCTTAACTCAGTAACTGAAGGCTAATTCTCGTAATAAAAAGCTGTTCAAGATTCAGACTCAATCTAGCCGTAACTCGTAACAAAATTTTGTTGTAAATATTGAAAATTTTGTAACGAGAACACCCTTTTTTAAGGAAAAGGTGTTCTCGTTAAAAAAAATTGTTGAAAATATTGACCATTTTGTAGAGAAAACACCTTTTTGACATTTGGGAGATCGAGACTACATTGAAACTTAATCTTGAACATCTCTGTTATTAGTTGTCTCTCCTTATTACTCTGTCATTATCACATCTGATCTCAAATCCCGGTTGCAATCATAACTTTTATACAATATTAATTTTAATATAAGAATATTTAAAGAATTCATTCAACATATAATTTTTAATTTACTTTGGAGCCTACTCTGCTGTTAGTGGTTTATCTTGGCTTTAAGAAAAACACACACACACACACACACACAACTTCACGCCTGTAGGGGTAGGCAGATAATGTAATAGGGGGCGAGACTATTGCCATCTACGGGGCACATTATTAAGCGAGCGATAATTAACATTTATTAATGCACACATAACTACGAAAAGTCAGAGGTGTGTGCCCGGGGCATCTGGGGATCGAACTCCAGACCTCGTCTCAGCAGTCCGTTACGTACGCCACTAGGCTGTCGCCGCTTTAAGGAAAAACTTGCGACAAACCCTCATCCATCAGTCAGCTGGTGTACCAGTTTGCATTCTTGCTTGCACCCTTCTTATTGCTCTGTAAGATTAACTAAAACGTGTGAATTTCTAAAATACGCTCGTCTGTAATTTCAAGATAGGCTATAGTTGCTAAAAATACAGCCTCTTAACCACTTTAATGTGAATCCGTCAATTTTCTTTCACTATAGCATCCCCCAAGTGTTTTCAACTAAAGTAAAATACATCAAACGAAATAAAACTGTCATCAAACATTTCCCTTTTGAAATACGAAAAGTATTGTATTACTAAATAAGCGAGGGACTAGCTGTTTATACGTTAAGAATTAACATTTTTCTGCAACGGACACTTAAAAACAACTTTATGTGTATAGGCATAAAGGCTTTAACAACAGCATTGGATAAGTTTGTGTAACGATGTATTTTTATTAGGTTTTCTAGCGTAGGGTAGGTCGGAGCTGTTGCCATGGAAACGGCACGGCCGGCTGTCGTTGATGGAGAACAGGCATACAGTTGTTTTATAAAAGTAAACGATCGGAGAAGGAACAAATTCGAAAAAAATGGAATGAGGAATTACGAATAAAGTTTCCTGGTTTGATACATGGCAGAATGGAATATAAATAAATGAAATAAAAAAAAATATTCTATGAAATTCTTCACAACGGTCTCTAGACCCAAGGTAAGCATAGTTTAACTATAGATTTAGATCGGAAAAAGAGAACATATAGGAAGGGACTTGAACCCGCGATCAGTCCCTTACAGGGGCAATGCTCTGACCAACTGAGCTACCTAGACACGTCCCAGATATTCGAAATTCTCTGATATATTATTTACGTCTCGGGGCGACACTGGAGCCATCTACCATACGGAAACAATGAAATCATGAATTGAACCCAAAATCCCGCCTGCTATCAAACTTATTTTGGTCTTTTTAGGGCAGACGGGTTTTTTATTTTTTAATGAATATTTTTTATTTAGACTGATAAAGCACAATTCACACATTGAAACAAATGCATCACTTGTACTTTTCCACTATTATATTTAATAATTACACCTGACAGGTTTCGGCTCTCGGCATTCTTAAAGGTTTTTTATATTTATTTATATATATGTTGTCTTTCCATCTACCGACATTATAAACATTATTGTTTTGTAAGTTCTTACTTCTGAGGATCACTATACTTGGCGACTGTAACATGTAAATAAATATAAAAAGCCTTTGAGAATGCTGGGAGGTGAAACCGGTCAGGTGTAATTATTAAATATAATAGTGGAAAAGTACAAGTGATACATTTGTTTCAATATGTGTAGCAAGTCCCACCAAGTGCCATAAATAATACAATTCACACTTTTGGAATACAATTCAATTAATGAAAACCCTTTCCGTGAAATATTATTAACATACGGTTATGTTGTACCACAACTTGGCAGTCTCTTTAAACAGAGCCATAGAATAGATAGTACTACAGAGCTTAAAAATACCTAACACTAGTTTCAAAACTCAGAAACGCATATTGATATATTCCATATGCATTAAAACCTTATAAAGTTGAGCGTACCATAGAAACGTGTGTGAAAAGCACCCATAACTATTCAACTAGAGACAGACTTCTGCCTTATAGACATCATGAATACCTACAATTTGCGAGTTGGCAAACTGTTTAGTGCTGAATCGGACGGGCTCTAAATGGACACTAAATATGTGCTTATGTATTTTGGGCATAACGTGTGAGGCTGTGAAGATATCGGATAATTGGATTGTGTTACACATGCTCGTAGTCTTAAGTGAACTTTAATTTAAAATATAAGTTATGGGCAGTCATGAAACAAAATATTTTTATCAGATAACAAAAGACATTCCTAATTAATTTTATTGTGATTCTTAGGAAAACGATTGAAAATACTTCTAGCTTTGATTTTAGGATAAACTTTTTTTCATATTCTGTATTGACTTTTATTCAGCTTGAAAATAGAGATGCTTGATTTAGAGATTAAAAAACAAAGATACTTTTATGGTATTGAGAAAAGGTGCTGCCTTTCACCAGTGGGGAGAACAGGTGCTGCTTTTCACCAAGAAAATAGTAAATTCTTTGGCGTAATTCACTGTGGTTCTGAAGCAATGATTCTAATAATAATTCCTGCCTTATATAAAAATATATTTATGTCTGCTGTAGTAACTTTAACAGTGTGATACTTGATGTTGCAAACTTTATCTTCAAAGTTAATGTGTTTAAGAAAAGACTGAGTTCGAAATCTGTGTTTTGCACGATTGCTGACAGTGTCAGTTCCGTTGTTTTATTTTCCCTTTTATTACTTTCTCCGTTCTTGGCCACGGTAACCGCTTACTATCAGGTTTGTTAAAATGCTCCTTTTGTATGTATAAAAGCATTGTCGTGTCTTTCTTTAAACCAGTCTCAAATTGCGTTACTGGGTCTTAAAATAAGGTAATAATTATCATTTACATACACCATATAGTATCGTGATACATTCAACATCTGAAAATAGCATGACTGGTTGTGATTTGATAATTTATTGCACATCATAACTATATTAAGTGGTTCTCAGAAACAGTGATAATTCATTCAAATGGTAGACGAAAATAGAACGAGCTCTGTGAACGATTGTACCTATCTAATTAAAACTTTTGCAGAGATAATGTGAAATCAAAATTACTGTGCTGTTGTGTGTTGAATTTTGAAATTTTAATCTAATAGTATTAAAGAAGTAATACTTGAATAAATTGTGTATTACTATCTCAGAAACCATTGCTGTTGTTTTTTTAAGTTTATCTTTATAAATATCGTTCTCGGAACTTAAATAATATAAAAAAGATCATAATACGAGTATATAAATATAGTTTCGACAGAGACAAGTAATACTCTCCTAAGAACTTGGAGAGTTTCCGTGTCTTTATTAGTGAGTTCTTAAAAAAAAATAAAGGTCAAAAGCAAGCAAGTTGGTAATATTTTTGTAATATTATGTGTTAATGGTAATTAAATGAATGAAGAACTTTTCGTAATAACAGTTATAATAAGCTGAGATTTTCCAATATTAAATCGGTGGTAAATTGTTTGAACTATTCACCAATATTAGTAAACACTTTTGAAGTAGTCAGTGCTACAAGAAGACGATACTACGAACAGGCTAAGTGTGATGAAGCCATATAGGCCGCAACAAAGTGGTTGATGTTGGAGTATTGTAATGCAGTATCAGTTTTTACGAGCTAGTTCCGCTTAATTTTGCTAGATGGCGTGAGGCATAACATGATGTAACTGGCTAAAATACAATTTGATTAATATTACAATTAGACCTTACAGCAACATAGTTCTGAGATTTTGCATTTACTTAAATTTTATATGGAACTTATTTCCGAAGACGTAAAGTGAATAAGATGTAACGTCCCAGATAATTATAAGCTAAATATGAATTTATTTCAATTAATCAGGAAACCAAATATGGTTGACACAACGTGATTCATGTCCGTCTCTTAATCAAATTTTTAAAACAGGATAACATGTATCAAATATACATATTTTAATTAAGAACCAAGTCGCACCGCGGGACATCAGACTACTGCAAAAATTAAATTCTCTTAGACACTTACACTGTATTATATTAGACTGTAGTACTCAAGTAATAAAGTACTATTTTGTTTCTGGGCAGCCAATTACCTGTCCGGTTAGTACCGTCAGTTTTCTCAGTAATATAGCCATCCTTCATTCCTTTTGGTGTATGAGTTGTATGACATACGGGAGAGATTAATGTGTCATATTCTCATAACAAGATGAGATATTAATTTTAGCGTTGTCTTACATTTCCAGTAGAGACAAGTTGAAATGAATTCACAAAGTTTTGATATCGTCGCGAATATTACTCATTCAAATAAAACTATTTTAACAGATTAGGATCGCGCAATATATTGTTTTTGTTACTATTTAGGGGACAGTAACCGATATTGAACCGGCGCTTAAATTGAACCACTCCTGTATTTTTTACGAGTGGTCCATTTTAAGTGCCGGTTCAAAATTAGGTACTCACCTTTTTTTTCTTTTTTTTTTATATTCGTTCCGTCAATTGACTGCACCCCGCTGGATGGTGAGAAGCTAGAGTGAAGTCCAGAAGATATGGGCCACCATCCCAGATGCTGAAGATCCTAAAATGGTAGCCCCTACCTTGACGGCCTCAAAAGGTGCTTTTTCACGCCCCGCTTGAAGAAACCGGGATTGTAAGAAGAAGGAAACGTGCGCGAGTAGAGCATGTAACCGCTGAACGGGTCGGACGGTCTACAAACTTATAACCGCTGAACCTGTCAGACGGTCTACAAATCTGTAACCGCCGAACCATGTCAGACGATCTACTCACCAGCTACCTCAGTAGTAGGGTGCATGAGCTCATATATCCCAGGGCGCCTTTTCATCAGAGGTCAGAGAATAAAATAGTGCTGTGGGTGTGCGAGGAACTTTCGGGTGTCACTTCAAAGAAAACTCTCTTACACACAGTTATACATACATATATTTACTTCAGCAACACAATACACAAGATACAAAAAGTTCATGAATACATAATAAGATTATACGTTGACTTGAAATTACATAAAGGTCTTGCCGGTCTCTCCACTCATGCGTAGGGTCTTCCTAGCCAACCCAAGGTGGTTGGGGAACTCCTCTACGCAAAAGTAAGTACAAGTTTAGTAACATTTAGGGTACACACAAAATATTAAAGGAAAATTAAATACGTATCCAGAGCCTTAGTTTTCTGCCAGCACGGGGCCAAGCATCGCCCCGCGAGTCCTCCATGGTCTACCGAGATGTAGACGAGAAGAGCCCTCGGTATAGCGATACTGACACTCGGGATTGCATTTCCGCTCAATCACGTTCGCAAGTTGATTCCAAGACCCGAATCTGGGACCCTGAGACCAAAATGAGCATAAAGTATTGACTCTAATGCAGAAGAAACTTAGAAGCAAATATAGTGCAGAAACTTACCAACGATGTGGGAACATCACTGAATCTAATTAATATAGGTTATGAACTTATAGAAATTGACAAAATAGTTTATACACAAAATAACCGTTATAGGTCCTCAACGAAGAATTCTCAAGTGACGGCCCGCCAGCTGACCTGGCCTTATATACCTTCTAGCTAAGAACTTTCTCGAAAAGACCAAATTCCAGCGTTTTTTTTTCACGAGGAGTCTCGCAGCAAACACAAAGTCACTCCGATAATGCGGTACAATCAAATGTCAACTTGTCGCTGTGAACATAAGGCAGATTAAGTATCTACTTAATTTATACGTATTTTACTAAACAAACCATAGCTTATGAAGATGAAAACCATAGAGGGACTGAGCTAATAAATTAGGGAAAAGCCTGGAACTTAACGTTTGACTACAAATCATAATTATTCTTCCCACAGGACTGAATACAGGGACACATTAAATGAAATGGAATTTTATTGCGTCCAGTACAGCAACGCCATCTCGTGGTATTACTGTGAACCACAACACCACTATGGGATTCCGATCGGACGCTGCTACACTCCGGGAGAATTCCATGCATAGATGTCGCTACCGTTTCTCCTTATTTTAAATCTATTTCAGAAAATAAATTGTTACACCACCCCCTCCCTCTGAGTATTCCATGGATGGAACACACAGGGAATATAACTACAGCAGATCTCAGCTTAGGGATTCACTGATAGGTACCCCTAACTTACGAGGACACACACTATACCGTACCTCGCAAAGTCACAACAACAGCAAACACAAATCTCCTACACAACATAAGTCACCGAGCAAAGATAAAATACTAATGTAAACACAAAACAACCAAATCTCCTAAACAACATAAGTCACCCAGCAAAGAAAAAAAATACCAAGCCAATTTGTAACCGCTGAACGTGTCAGACGGTCTACAAACTTATAACCGCTGAACCTGTCAGACGGTCTACAAATCTGTAACCGCTGAACCATGTCAGACGGTCTACTCACCGGCCTGGTTCCGATACCGGGAATCGAACCCGAGCCTCCTGGGTGAGAGCCACCTGGCTATAAGAGAACAAATCAGATAATAAGCTCAAGTATTAAAAAATAGTTATAGTTAGTTATAGTTATAATAACAGTCACCAAGCAAAGAAAAAAAATACCAAGCCAATTTGTAACCGCTGAACGTGTCAGACGGTCTACAAACTTATAACCGCTGAACCTGTCAGACGGTCTACAAATCTATAACCGCTGAACCATGTCAGACGGTCTACTCACCGGCTTGGTTCCGACACCGGGAATCGAACCCGAGCCTCCTAGGTGAGAGCTACCTGGCTATAAGAAAACCAATCTGAGAATTTTTTAAAACAGTTATAACTAACTAATAACTCTCATGGAGTACTTCACCTGAAATTTTAAGTCACCAAGTAAAGATAAAAATACTAATCCGAACATAAAACAAAATAGGTTAGAATTTACACAAATCAGAGAATAAGCTCAAGTGTTTTTTTTTTTTTTTAAACAGTTATAACTAAGTAATAACTTTCGTGGAGTACTTCACATGAAATTTTGTACAGTAGTTACACAAAAAAAAAAATTTCAAACTAAAATTATGTTACCAACTTAGATACAGTAGTTATTCAGATCAAAATTCACATTATATAGAAGATAAAATTGATAAAAGGTTTTATGTCCAACAAAGAATACACTAAATATACTTCTCTATTACAAAATTTAAGAAGTAATTGTCAAAATTTAATATACAAAATTTAATAGGCAATACTAGATTATTCCAAATGAAAGATAAACAGATTTATGTCCAACAATTAGGACACTTAGTCCAACAATAAAAAAAATTCGTGAGGTAGTTTCTGAAAAAAAAATTTGGTTTCAAAGATAGATTTGTAACCTGAGTCTCAGTAGATAACAGAGAACAACACAGACTAATGTTCTCTGTCTGTTGGATCAGCACCTAATTGATATGCAGACTAACAATTTCACAGTTTAAATTATAAAAGTTTCTTTATATAGATTAAAGTAAAGTAGGTATATAGTACAATATAATACATATGTAACCCACTCCACCAATGTTACTTACAAAATTTATTTTGTAACCGCTGAACCTGTCAGACGGTCTACTCACCGGCTACCTCAGTAGTAGGGTGCACGAACTTCTAAATCCCAGGGCGCCTTTTATCAGAGGTTAGAGAATATAAAAAAAGGCTGTGGGTGTGCGAGGAACTTTCGGATGTCGCCTCAAAGAAAACTCTCTTACACACAGTTACACATACATATATTTACTCTTGACACAAGATACACAAGTTACAAATAAAAGATTCAAAAGTACATAATTATGTTGCAAGATGACTTGAAATTACGTAGGGTCTTGCAGGTCTTAAGACTCATGCGTAGGATCTTCTAATAATAATAATAATAAAAAAAAACCTCACTAAACCTAAATTAACCTCACTGCGTACCGTGTTCGTATGTTGCCTCTGTTTCAGGAACTTGAACCATCTATCAACGTTTCGGCACAACGCCTGTCGGATCAGGTGCGGGCCATACAACGCTGTCGCTTGTTGGATGACGCCGTACTTGAGAGACTTCGCTCAGACGTGCAGTGTAGCCTCGTCACCCCTTCTTCGTCACGACCTGTGGGTCATACTAATACTAGTGAAACACCACAGGCTACCCCTGATGATGAAGTAACGGATGACGGATCTATAACCGTAAGTACTCAGTACAATGATAAATTAAGGAGCGCTTTGGAGCTTGCGATTCATGAATTTCGATCCACTTGTAGCAGTAACAGACCGCGGCTACCGCGTTTGCCTACGCATAGAAAAAACATAGCGCTAGTGTGTGCCCTAGACTCGATGTTACCAAAATATTTCGAGTCCAGTGTCGATCTTACTGATACACATTCAATTCTGTATTGTGCGGCGGTCACGGTATGTCGAGTAGCTGGCGTGAAATTCTCAGGTACTGAGACAGCTACTCGACCTAAATCCACCGTGCCTGGCTGGCAATGCAGAATTGAGCGTCGTATCGCCGAGACTAGGGCACTCATTGGCAAGCTGTGCTGCTTCAGGTCTGGCAATACACGCCCGAGAGTAATGCGCTTTGTAACTCGAGCATTTTCAGGGACTAATGTTAGTCCTCGTGAATATTTGCTACGAGTCACAGAGCGCATTGACTTCCTGAAGCAGAAAGTTTATGCGTGGGCAAACCGTATACGACGTTACAAGAAGAGAGTGGATAGATACACCTTGAATCGTTCGTTCCAAAAAGATGAGAGGTGGGTTTATAGAAGATGGGAGCAACCTAATTCAGATGTGGCTAATATGTGCCGACCCAATGCTAAAGACACCAGTTCATTCTGGCGTAGCATTTGGTCGGTGCCTGTTAGTCATACAGAGGGTGAATGGATACGGGATGTCAGGCAGTCATGTGAGTCAATACAAGCAATGGAGCCAATAGTTATTAGTGAAAATGATGTCGCCAGTGCAGTCCGTTCGTTATCAAACTGGAAATCAGCGGGACCGGACGGACTGCACAATTTCTGGCTAAAATGGCTCCACAGCTCACATGCCTGTTTGGCATCACAGTTCCAGTCATCACTCGAATCAGGATCGCTCCCAGCTTTTATGACTACAGGCATAACCCACCTACTCTACAAATCAGGTAGTACCACGGACCCCAAAAATTATAGACCAATTACCTGTTTACCAACAATATATAAACTTCTTACATCCATTCTGACAGCTAAATTGTCAGCTCACATAGAGAGTAACTCTATAATGTCTATCTCTCAGAATGGATGTAGAAGTGGGGCACGTGGTACGAAGGAGCTCCTTATTTTTGATATGGCCATTAGCCAACAGGTCCGCCGTAACCGAAAGAATCTGACGACATGCTGGATTGACTACAAGAAAGCCTACGATTCCGTGCCACATACATGGCTGTTGAGGGTGCTGGAGTTGTATAAAATTGATACAACTCTATGCACCTTCTTAAAGGAATGTATGAGGCAATGGAGGACGGTTCTTCTTTCTCCAGGGTGTGGTCAGGTCCTGGGGGATGGTGTACCGATAAATATCGAGAGGGGTATATTCCAGGGTGATAGCCTGAGTCCGTTATGGTTTTGCCTAGCACTGAATCCTCTCAGTACAATACTGGAGAATTCAGGACTAGGCTATCAGTTGCGGAGAGGAGGTCAAGTTATATCCCATCTTCTTTACATGGATGACTTGAAATTATTTGCCCCCACCGACTCCCAGCTGGTAGAATTACTTAAGGTAACTGAAGCCTTTAGTAATTCTATCAGAATGGAGTTTGGTGTAGACAAATGTGCAGTCATGCATGTTAAGAAGGGTGGGGTTGTGGAATCTGAAAGAATTGAACTTTCAGATTCTACACAACTGAAATCTCTCTCGGCAACTGAAACCTATAAATATCTTGGTATGTCACAAGCGCTAGGTATTACTGAGACTGCCATGAAACAGACGTTGCGGGATCGTTTCTTTGGGCGCCTGAAAAAAGTACTTCAGAGTCTTTTATCGGGCGGTAACAAAGTGCGAGCCTACAACGGCTGGGTCATGCCAGTCTTAGTTTACTCCTTTGGCATACTAAGATGGACTCAGACCGAATTAGATGCCCTGGATAGGAAAGTCCGTACGTTGCTAACTGCAAATCGTATGCACCACCCACGCTCGTCAGTAATGAGGTTGTATATCCCACGGAAATGTGGGGGTCGTGGTTTTTTAAACGCCAAAACTCTCCACAACCGTGAGATATGCAACCTTAGGGAATATTTCCTACACGTTGACGTGGGTGTGCACCGAGATGTAGTGGCAATAGACAACGGACTAACCCCTCTCGCTCTGGCAAAAGAGAACTGGCACAAACCGGTAATACTTAGCATCGCTGATCGCAAGGAAATATGGAAGAGCAAAGAGCTGCATGGACGTTTTTATCGGGCCTTAAATGGGCCCGACGTAGATATAAAAGCATCAGTGTTCTGGCTACGCTTCGGTGATCTCTTTGGAGAAACCGAAGGTTTTGTCTGTGCAATTACAGATGAAGTTGTCATGACGAATAATTATCGGAGGTATATCCTTAAGGACGGCACGATTGACATATGTCGGGCGTGTCACCGTCCCGGAGAATCCCTAAGACATATTATCTCTGGTTGTTCTCGTCTTGCCAACGGAGAATATTTGCATAGACACAACCAAGTGGCCAGAATCGTTCATCAACAACTTGCTCTAAAGTATGATCTTGTAGATTCGGAGGTACCGTATTACAGGTATGTGCCCGACCCAGTTCTTGAAAATGGTCGTGTCACGTTGTACTGGGATCGATCAATCATCACTGACAGGACTATTGTAGCCAATAAGCCTGATATAGTGGTGATTGATCGATCAGAGCGTCTCGCAATAATTGTTGACATCACCATCCCCCATGATGACAATCTCGTGAAAGCCGAAAAAGACAAACAAATAAAATATTTGGACTTGGCTCACGAGATTGTCGACATGTGGGATGTGGATTCAGCAATTATTGTTCCGATAGTCGTATCGGTTCACGGACTGATTGCCAAGAGCCTCGATAAACATCTCCAGAGGCTCGCGTTAGGCAGTTGGGTCAAGGGCTTGATGCAGAAGGCAGTGCTCCTCGATACGGCACGTATTGTGAGGAGGTTCCTCTCCCTGGAGCCCTAACCACCGGTAGCTTGGTCCCTGTACCCGATGCCGGTGGGCCACTATTTTTTATATTTTTAAATATATTTGTTTTTTATTTATATAGAATGTATTTAAAAATATAATTTATATGTATTTTAATTGTAATAAAGAGAATAATAATAATAATATTCTTTATTGACATAAATTAAATTCATTACATTATGGGAGTCCCTCACGCCTGCGCTAGTAAAAACTGTGTTGCAGGTGTCAGTGCCTTCCCCACTACTAAAGTGACAATAGTTTTACATCCAGATTGATTCAGATTGAATATTCTATGTAACTAACAATATTTATAATATACCTAAATTTTATTTAATTCATTTATATAATTAATATGTATACTAAAATTTTAAGCTTACAATTATAGCTAATCATGCTTACATGCGTGTGTATGTGTGTGTGTGTGTGTGTGTGTGGTATGTGTATGCGTGTGTGTGTGTGTGTGTGTGAACTATAGCTGTGTCGGTGTTACCAGATTCTCTACAGAGTCATAGTCCATGGATTTTAGCCATTCAGATACAATACTTTTAAATTTTTTATTATTTAATTTACGTACTTTATGAACCTTATCACATTTATTATACGTGTGAGGAGCTAAAAAGTTGTAGTGCCTTTGGGCAAATGTAGATTTAGTACGAGGCACAGGGCATCGTTCTCTACGCTTTTGCATACTAGGTAATAGAGGAACAGCTCGTTTGTGATATCTTCGTAGCATTTCCTTCACAAATATCTTTCTCACAGACAATACACCCGTCAGATCGTACACTAAACAAGTGGGGTGCCGATACGGTAAGTATGACAGAACTTTAAGTACCATACGCTGCGCTCGTTCTACCTCAATCAAATGAGTTATAGCTGCCCCGCCCCATGTACAGATGCAATATCTGATAATGCATTCGCACAATACCTGGTAAGTTTGTATCAATAGTATACCAGTGGCCACGGTGCGCAAGTTTTTAAAGATGTAAACTAGTTTTCTAACTCTAGCTGTTATCGTCATGAGATGCATAGTCCAGGAAAGCTTATTATCTAACATAACACCCAAGTACTTAATAGACATTACTCGAGAAAGCACCGCACACTCGCAGTTCGTGTGTATATTTCTTCTATTACACGGGAAGGTATGTATTTTGAGAATATGCGATGCAGCAGGCTGCCCCACAGATGTTTTACTAAAACAAACATAATTTGACTTGTTTGCGTTTAAGGAGAGAAGGCTATTCTCCAACCAGGAAGTCACCTTTGCTAAACCAGCCTCAGCCAAGTCAAATGCCATGTTCCAGTCCTGACCATGAAAGATCAGCACTGTATCATCAGCAAACATAAGGAGGTCTAGGTATGGTAGGTCGGCCACCTTGCACAGCTCATTAATATAAATTAGAAATAAGGTAGGTCCGAGAGTGGATCCCTGGGGGACGCCATATCTGCATCTAGAATCAGCACTTTCATATTCGCCTACTCTAACGCGTTGATACCTATTAGTCAAATAGTCGGTGAACCAGTCCAGAGCCAACCCCCTTATACCAACGTTTTCCAACCGAGTTATTAGGATTGGAATAGAAACTGTATCAAAAGCTTTTTGGAGGTCTAAGAAGACCCCCAGGCACTTCTCTCCTTTATCCAGATATGATACTATCGTTGAGGTTAGTGTCAAGACGGCGTCTTCAGTCGATTTTGTTGCTCTGAAGCCAAATTGAAAATCACTGAGGAGTCGGTTTTGCTCTAGATATTTCATAACTCTCTTATTCACTATTTTTTCTAGTATTTTAGATAAAGTTGATAGAAGGGAGATAGGTCGGTAGTTATTTGGCTCATTTTTGCTGCCAGATTTAAAAATTGGAGAAACAACAGCTCTCTTAAATATAGCGGGGAATGAGCCAGTAACGAGACTTAGGTTGCACATAAATGCAATGGGTGGGGCAAGACTCATAGCATTTTGTTTTAGTATTTCCGCCGTAATTTTATCTAACCCTGGTGCACTATGTGATCTAAGTCCTAGAATTATGTTCCTAATTTCATGGGGATCTGTTGGCATGAACGATATGGAGTTTAGTGGTGAGGTATCCACAGTGGCTTCGCGTGACAGTTTCTGTTCGGATGTATTCATCCTACACAACATTTTATTTGATAATATGCCACCAACATCAGTGAAGTAATTATTCACCTTATCAAGAGACTCTGTTGGAGAAGCTTCAATATTTAATAGATCTACAGACGGTTCGCAATTTTTATTCATGTCACAAAATTCTTTTGTATTTTTCCAAGTATTCTTAATGTTCCCTTTGCTTCGATTTAGTTTCTAATTGTCAAACTGCTTGCGGAGGTCGTTAAGGCCAACCCAAGGTGGGTGGAGACTCCTCTACGCTTAAGTCAGTAAAAGTTGAGTGAAATCATAGGGTATACACAAAATATTAAAAGAAAATTTTTTACGTGACCAGAGCCTTGGTTGACTGCCTGCACAGGGCACAGTATCGTCCCGCGAGTCCTCCTTGGTCTACCGAGATGTAGATGTGAAGAGCCCTTGGTATATCGATACTGAAACTCGGGGTAGCCTCACCGCTCAAACTCGATCACAAGTTTGTTTCCAAGACCCGAATCTGGGACCCTGAGATCAAAACGAATATAAAGTATTGACTCTAATGCTGAAGAAACTTAGAAGCAAATATAGTGCAGAAACTTACCAACGATGTGGGAATATCACAGAATCTAAATAAAATAGGTTAGAAACTTATAGAAATTTACAAAATAGTTAATACACAAAATAACCGTTATAGGTTCTCAACGAAGAAATCTCAAGTGCTGACCCGCCAGCTGACCTGGCTTTATATACCTTCTAGATTAGAACCTTCTCGAAACAGCCAAATTCCAGTTTTTTTTCACGAGGAGTCTCACTGAAATCACATAGTCACTCCGATAATGCGGTACAATCAAATGTCAACTTGTCGCTGTGAACACAAGGCAGATTAAGTATCTACTTAATTTATACGTATTTTACGAGACAAACCATAGCTTATGAAGATGAAAACCATAGAGGGTCCGAGCTAATAAATTAGGGAAAAGCCTGGAACTTAACGTTTAACTACACTCATAATTATTCTTCCCACAGGACTGAATACAAGGACACATTAAATGAAATGGACTTTTATCTCATCCAGTACAGCAACGCCATCTCGTGGCATTACTGTGAACCACAACACCACTATGGGATACACTCCGGGAGAATTCCATGCATAGATGTCGCTACTGTTTCTCCCTATCTTAAATCTAATTCAGAAAATAAATTGTTACACCACCCCCTCCCTCAGAATATTCCATGGATGGAACACACAGGGAATATAACTACAGCAGATCTCAGCTTAGGGATTCACTGATAGATACCCCTAACTTACGAGGACACACACTATACTGTACCTCGCAAAGTTACAACAACAGCAAACACAAATCTCCTACACAACATAAGTCACCTAGCAAAGAAAAAATAAATACCAATTTAAACACAAAACAAACTATCACCCTAGTGAAACTGTTGCCAGAAGTCTACTCCAAATATCATGGCAGTAGTGATCTCTGGAACAACATAAAACTTAATAATTCTAACAGTAGAATTATAATTAATTGGAAGAGCAATAAAACCTACACACTGCAAACAAGAGCCGTCTGCAGTCGTAAGACTAAAGTTAGGGCTGATACTTTTAAGCTCAAACCCTAATTCTAAAAAAATTTGGTGCGCACCCTTACCCAGCACTGAGCAAGCTGCACCAGAATCTAGTAAACCTAACACATTTAAGTTTAGGATCTTTACTACTAAGTACGGTCTAATATCCTTATCCCGTTTGGTAAACAGGACCTTACCAGAGAAAACTTCAGGCAGAGTGACCCGCTCTGGGCCAAGAGAAGATCTTTTGATAAGGCCCCGACTTACTCGTTTTTTGGCTTGTCCTTGCACGTCGGACACTCAGGCGACTTCACCCCTTTGTGTCCACACCGGAAACACACCAAATCCCTGGACTGTGTGCAGTAGTAAGTAGTATGACCACTCTCACCGCAGCGGAAGCACTTGCGTTCGCTCGATGTTGACGGGCTGGCCACAGCAGAGACCTGCTGAGTAGTTTTTAGTCCAGTTTTATTCTTTTTTGGGTGTAAGTCAGAGGTAATCCCAAACTTCTCCCAGGCCGGTTCCTGGAAAGCGTCTGCCCTGGCACGAGCAAGTTCCAAGCGCTTACCCAAACGCTTGAGGTCGACAATAGAAGACACCTCATGAAGGGCTAGTTCCTTCATGTACTCGGGCCTAATGTTGTGCATGAGGACATCAAGTTGTTCCTCATTGGACATCCCACAAGAGAGTCGAGAGAACATTGCTTGCATGATCGAGATGTAGACGCCGAAGGACTCAGATCGAGCCTGAGTACGCTGTCGGGAGTATCGAATGTCTCCCTAAGCTCCTCCAACATAACCTCGTAGGAGGTAAAATTATTTTTATTTGAACGGAACCATGACAAGGCTGGGCCGTCCAATAGGTCAGAAAAAGCAATCAAAATTTTATCTTTTGAGACTTCCCGAGCAACTCGAAGCTCCTCTAGTCTCTCTATAAATACACGGATACAGGAAGATCCGTCGTACTTCAAATTGAAGGAATTTAAATTTAAGGGTTTGTCTCTGATCACCAAACTACCGTTGTACAGATCAGACCTAATCGCGTTACAATGTGTCGAGCGGTTCCCCCCCACGACAGGTGAAGTGTGTCCTATCAAGTCCCTATTGATAGGTTCGGTTTCCTTCTCCGACCCTTCAGTGTCAGAGTCGGAATCCGGTTCTGCTACAGACAAGACCTTTACCAAGCGAGCACGGATACCGGTCAGCTCCGGACAGTCTAAGCCACACCTAGTTAACCTATAGAGGAGATAGTTCGCTCTTACTGCAACCCTATTCCGACAATTCTTATCTGAACCGAAGTCACCTGATAAGACGGTCCCTTCAAGTTCGAAGACCTTTGGCTCGCAGAGACCCAGCTCAGTAGCGGCAACAACGGGCACAGCGACGACTGCCTTGATACTGCCGCGCCGGACAAGCCGCAATGCAGTGCGCAGCTCACCTCGCAGACAGACAACCGAGGCATCTGGATTCGCTGAAAACCCCATAGCAGACAATTCATGAGAAAGTTCATCCTTTCTCAGGTATTGAATGAACCTCTGTAACTGGGCCATAGCGGACCACAATTTAGATTATAAAATAATTAGGTTAATACTTTACATTAATCAGAAAATAAGCTCAAGTGTTTTTTTTTTTTTTTGAAACAGTTATAACTAACTAATAACTCTCATGGAGTACTTCTCATGAAATTTTATACAGTAGTTACACAAACAATTTTCAAACTAAAATTATGTTTCCAACTAAATACAGTAGTTATTCAGAACAAAATTCACATTATATAGAAGATAAAATCGATAAAAGGTTTTATGTCCAACAAAGAATACTCTAAATATACTTCTCGATTAACAATTTGAGAGTAGTTGATAAAATTAAAAAAATTCACAAGTGATTTTACTGAAATTAATTGCTATATAAAATTGTAGTACAAATTAGGACTTTCCAGAAGGCAATGCTAGATTATTTCAAAAGGAAGATTAACTGATTTATGTCCAACAATTAAGACACTTGTCCACAATAAAAAATTCGTGAGGTAGTTTCTGAAAAAAATTTGGTTTCAAAGATAGATTTGTAACCTGAGTCTCAGTAGATAACAGAGAACAACACAGACTACTGTTCTCTGTCTGTTGGATCAGTACCTAATTGATATGCAGACTAACAATTTCACAGTTTAAATTATAAGAGTTTCTTTATATAGATTACAGTAAAGTAGGTATATAGTACACTATAATACATATGTAACCCACTCCACCACTGTTACTTACAAAATTTATTTATGGTACTTTAAACACAATTACATAATGCCAAAGTGGAAGGTACTTGAAACTCTAAAAGTTAAATATACAAAAAAATTACTAGGTGGACACAACCCACAGAATATATATATGTATGCACAACTTCACGCTACTAAACACTGAGGGACAAACAGAAGCCACTACACAAAACAAAAAAACAAAAAAGGAAAGAAGAAGTGATAGTTTTGCCAAAAGGTTTGCCAGACTCACCGAAAAAATTGCAGTTTAAAATGTCTTTTAGAATTTGGTAATTTTGGGTTTGTATTTTTCTCGCCATTGAGATGATAAAAAAATACAGAAAAATACAGGAAAGGATATGTATTATTTGTCAAACTGCTGACAACACCTAATTGAACGTCCTGGCTTTGTGATAGACGGAGAGCCTTCCTCAAAGCGAAACCCTCCAGACTCACACACACACAGCACACCGACAGAGACCAGAGTAGTGAGTCTCTGGTTAGCCCCACGTTGGGCGCCAATTTTGTAACTGCTGAACCTGTCAGACGGTCTACTCACCGGCTACCTCAGTAGTAGGGTGCACGAACTTCTAAATCCCAGGGCGCCTTTTATCAGAGGTTAGAGAATATAAAAAAAGGCTGTGGGTGTGCGAGGAACTTTCGGATGTCGCCTCAAAGAAAATTCTCTTACACACAGTTACACATACATATATTTACTCTTGACACAAGATACACAAGTTACAAATAAAAGATGCAAAAGTACATAATTATGTTGCAAGATGACTTGAAATTACGTAGGGTCTTGCAGGTCTTTCCACTCATGCGTAGGATCTTCTAATTGTCAAACTGCTTGCGGAGGTCGTTAAGGCCAACCCAAGGTGGGTGGAGACTCCTCTACGCTTAAGTCAGTAAAAGTTGAGTGAAATCATTGGGTATACACAAAATATTAAAAGAAAATTTTTTACGTGACCAGAGCCTTGGTTGACTGCCTGCACAGGGCACAGTATCGTCCCGCGAGTCCTCCTTGGTCTACCGAGATGTAGATGTGAAGAGCCCTTGGTATATCGATACTGAAACTCGGGGTAGCCTCACCGCTCAAACTCGATCACAAGTTCGTTTCCAAGACCCGAATCTGGGACCCTGAGATCAAAACGAATATAAAGTATTGACTCTAATGCTGAAGAAACTTAGAAGCAAATATAGTGCAGAAACTTACCAACGATGTGGGAATATCACAGAATCTAAATAAAATAGGTTAGAAACTTATAGAAATTTACAAAATAGTTAATACACAAAATAACCGTTATAGGTTCTCAACGAAGAAATCTCAAGTGCTGGCCCGCCAGCTGACCTGGCCTTATATACCTTCTAGATTAGAACCTTCTCGAAACAGCCAAATTCCAGTTTTTTTTCACGAGGAGTCTCACTGAAATCACATAGTCACTCCGATAATGCGGTACAATCAAATGTCAACTTGTCGCTGTGAACACAAGGCAGATTAAGTATCTACTTAATTTATACGTATTTTACGAGACAAACCATAGCTTATGAAGATGAAAACCATAGAGGGTCCGAGCTAATAAATTAGGGAAAAGCCTGGAACTTAACGTTTAACTACACTCATAATTATTCTTCCCACAGGACTGAATACAAGGACACATTAAATGAAATGGACTTTTATCTCATCCAGTACAGCAACGCCATCTCGTGGCATTACTGTGAACCACAACACCACTATGGGATACACTCCGGGAGAATTCCATGCATAGATGTCGCTACTGTTTCTCCCTATCTTAAATCTAATTCAGAAAATAAATTGTTACACCACCCCCTCCCTCAGAATATTCCATGGATGGAACACACAGGGAATATAACTACAGCAGATCTCAGCTTAGGGATTCACTGATAGATACCCCTAACTTACGAGGACACACACTATACTGTACCTCGCAAAGTTACAACAACAGCAAACACAAATCTCCTACACAACATAAGTCACCTAGCAAAGAAAAAATAAATACCAATTTAAACACAAAACAAACTATCACCCTAGTGAAACTGTTGCCAGAAGTCTACTCCAAATATCATGGCAGTAGTGATCTCTGGAACAACATAAAACTTAATAATTCTAACAGTAGAATTATAATTAATTGGAAGAGCAATAAAACCTACACACTGCAAACAAATGTCAACTTGTAGCTGTGAACACAAGGCAGATTAAGTATCTACTTAATTTATACGTATTTTACGAGACAAACCATAGCTTATGAAGATGAAAACCATAGAGGGTCCGAACTAATAAATTAGGGAAAAGCCTGGAACTTAACGTTTAACTACACTCATAATTATTCTTCCCACAGGACTGAATACAAGGACACATTAAATGAAATGGACTTTTATCTCATCCAGTACAGCAACGCCATCTCGTGGCATTACTGTGAACCACAACACCAATATGGGATTCCGATCGAACGCTGCTACACTCCGGGAGAATTCCATGCATAGATGTCGCTACCGTTTCTCCCTATCTTAAATCTAATTCAGAAAATAAATTGTTACAATTTATGGTACTTTAAACACAATTACATAATGACAAAGTGGAAGGTACTTGAAACTCTAAAAGTTAAATACACAAAAAAAATTACTAGGTGGACACAACCCACAGAATATATATATGTATGCACAACTTCACGCTACTAAACACTGAGGGACAAACAGAAGCCACTACACAAAACAAAAAAACAAAAAAGGAAGGAAGAAGTGATAGTTTTGCCAAAAAGGTTTGCCAGACTCACCGAAAAAATTGCAGTTTTAAATTTCTTTTAGAATTTTGTAATTTTGGGGTTGTATTTTTCTTGCCACAGAGATGATGGTAGTTGGGCTGAAAAATACAGTAAAGGATATGTATTATTTGTCAAACTGCTGACAACACCTAACAGAACGTCCTGGCTTTGTGATAGACGGAGAGCCTTCCTCAAAGCGAAACCCTCCAGACTCACACACACACAGCACACCGACAGAGACCAGAGTAGTGAGTCTCTAGTTAGCCCTAAACGTTGGTCGCCAATTTGTAACCGCTGAACGTGTCGGACGGTCTACAAACTTATAACCGCCGAACCATGTCAGACGATCTACTCACCAGCTACCTCAGTAGTAGGGTGCATGAGCTCATATATCCCAGGGCGCCTTTTCATCATAGGTCAGAGAATAAAATAGTGCTGTGGGTGTGCGAGGAACTTTCGGGTGTCACTTCAAAGAAAACTCTCTTACACACAGTTATACATACATATATTTACTTCAGAAACACAATACACAAGATACAAAAAGTTCATGAATACATAATAAGATTATACGTTGACTTGAAATTACATAAAGGTCTTGCCGGTCTCTCCACTCATGCGTAGGGTCTTCCTAGCCAACCCAAGGTGGTTGGGGAACTCCTCTACGCAAAAGTAAGTACAAGTTTAGTAACATTTAGGGTACACACAAAATATTAAAGGAAAATTAAATACGTATCCAGAGCCTTAGTTTTCTGCCAGCACGGGGCCAAGCATCGCCCCGCGAGTCCTCCATGGTCTACCGAGATGTAGACGAGAAGAGCCCTCGGTATAGCGATACTGACACTCGGGATTGCATTTCCGCTCAATCACGTTCGCAAGTTGATTCCAAGACCCGAATCTGGGACCCTGAGACCAAAATGAGCATAAAGTATTGACTCTAATGCAGAAGAAACTTAGAAGCAAATATAGTGCAGAAACTTACCAACGATGTGGGAACATCACTGAATCTAATTAATATAGGTTATGAACTTATAGAAATTGACAAAATAGTTTATACACAAAATAACCGTTATAGGTCCTCAACGAAGAATTCTCAAGTGACGGCCCGCCAGCTGACCTGGCCTTATATACCTTCTAGCTAAGAACTTTCTCGAAAAGACCAAATTCCAGCGTTTTTTTTTCACGAGGAGTCTCGCAGCAAACACAAAGTCACTCCGATAATGCGGTACAATCAAATGTCAACTTGTCGCTGTGAACATAAGGCAGATTAAGTATCTACTTAATTTATACGTATTTTACTAAACAAACCATAGCTTATGAAGATGAAAACCATTGAGGGACTGAGCTAATAAATTAGGGAAAAGCCTGGAACTTAACGTTTGACTACAAATCATAATTATTCTTCCCACAGGACTGAATACAGGGACACATTAAATGAAATGGAATTTTATTGCGTCCAGTACAGCAACGCCATCTCGTGGTATTACTGTGAACCACAACACCACTATGGGATTCCGATCGGACGCTGCTACACTCCGGGAGAATTCCATGCATAGATGTCGCTACCGTTTCTCCTTATTTTAAATCTATTTCAGAAAATAAATTGTTACAAGCATTCCAGCTCTTTATCGTGCGACAAAGAAAGGAAGCACCGAACCGCTGAGTTCGGGACTGTATGGTTTCCACCGTATGCGGATGGCATCGCAGTCCAGCACGTGTTGTTCGGGATCGAAATGGAGAAGGTGGGATTAGTTGAAAGAGCTCCTCAGAACACTCACCGTGATAGAGACGGTAAAATACAGCCAGAGAGCAGTGGCGTAACTATAGGGTGGCGGGGCTGGCAAAATGCCACGGGCCCCCGACCCAAGAGGGCCCCGGCCCAAGAGGCTATGAGCTCAGAAATAACCTAACATTTTTAACAAAATTTAGTACCTAAATACTTAAAAATTAAAAAAACTTAAGTACCTAAAATCAATCAAACTGGGGCACAACTAAAGACCATATGCAAGTTCAAATAAATCATGAATAAATCTCTATGGCACAAGACAGACTACGTAACTTGGCTATTCTGTCTATTGAAAATTCTATGGCCCGATCTTTAAACTTTGATGATGTTGTTGCGGAACAGAAAGCTCGGAAAAAGAATTTATTAATAAAAAAATCTTATTGAAAGTTAATTGTTCTCGAAAATAAAGGGCCCAATCCAAAAAAATTGCCACGGGCCTCAGATGATATAGTTACGCCACTGCCAGAGAGGCAATGTCTCTACCTCTCTACGCAGTTGCAGAGGTTCTAAGCTATTAGTAATCTCAGAACTGCCAATGATACGGATGACACGCCGCTGCAATCTGTCGAGAGCGTCTAACAAGTACTGTGCGGAGCCATCCCAGAGATGAGAGCAGTATTCCAAGCAGGGGAGAATTTGTGTCTTGTACAAAAGACACCACTGCTCCGGCGTGAATAACCGTCTCACCCTGTTTAGAACTCCGAGTTTTCGTGAAGCTGTTTTGATGACGCTCTCGATGTAGCATTCCGAGCATGTTAATGTGGTCCTGAAGTGGTAGCGGTGTGTTCTGAAGAGTTTTTTTTTTCGGGAGGAAGGGACCTTTTTAATATCTATTTCTTAATTCAGAACAATCATGTACGATCGTCTCCTCGATCTCCTCGATCTCCTCGATTCGTACTCCTGCTCTTGGGATCCATATTTATTTGGGGTCGACGCAACATGGTGTGCTGTTTCCATTCATCTCTGCTTGCAGTCAGTCATCTCAACATTCACTCCCATCCTTGCCATATAATATTTCACATAGTCTATTCAACTCCTCTAAGGTCTTCCTACAGATATACCTACATGTTAATAAATGACCATACTATAGATTTAGATCGGAAAAGAGAACATCTAGGACGGGACTTGAACCCGTGACAGGGGAAATGCTCTGATCAACTGAGCCACCTAGACACGTCCCAGATATTCGAAATTCTCCGATATATTATATAAATAAATATAAATATAAATATAAATATTGTACGACAAAGTACACATCGCCATCTAGACCCAAACTAAGCAGAGCTTGTCATATGGGTTCTAGAATGCGGATAAACATACTTAAATACTTTTTTTTTGTAAATAAATACATATTATACATAGAAACACCCAGACCAATGCAAATATACATGTTTGCACTGAGCGGGAATCGAACCCGCGACCTTTGGCTTAGCAGTCGAATGCACTACCGCTACGCCATAGAGGTCTTAGGCGATGCTGGCGCCATCTACCGTAATTCTTGCGAATTACGGAAACAATGAATGACTTTACAGTCATTTTAAACATTGTTTTTTGATGACTCCGACTGGTCGCGGGTTCAAGTCCCGTCCTAGATGTTCTCCTTCTCCGATCTAAATCTATAAGAAAAGTAAACATAGTAATTGCTTAAAAATTTCAGTAAACCAATTTTCAATACTAACATTTTTGCATTTTTTTTTAGGAATGACAAATCCAAATTTTATGATTTTTTTTGTGTATGAATGAGACAACATTAAGCTAACAAACAGCAACTATTATTACATTTTTGGAAAGGGACAGCTGTTAAGTAATACGAAATTTGTCATCAAAATGGATAGCATTTAGGAAGTACTGTGTATGAAGATCGAATTAATCTATCAAGTCGCCAATAAAAACATAATTTAATACAAAGTTGTAAAATCTTGAAATCAACTTTCAAACAAAATATAAATAATGGAAATAGCTATTAAATTACAGGAATAACGAACTCATGAATTTGTAAGAAAATTTCGTCAATTTCATAGGTAAAGAGTGGAGGAATTCAATACCTATTCTGACACAAAAACTCCGAGAAATGTATACGGTACTATACAATCAACCTTATGAAGTCTAAAAGGACTTATCTTAAGTCATTTCTCAACTGCTCTATGAAGACCGGTCTTCGCAAAACTATTTAACAGGCTTGATTCATTTAGTTTTATACACTGCCGCCTATATTTTCGACGGGGATGTCAGACGAAAGAAAAAAATCCGTTCCCGCAGGGGGAACGCACAGGTAGATTTCGTGAAGCACATGTTTATTTTTTTTCTCGAAAACGGTGACTTTTAGCGAAAAACTTTTCAGACATTTATTTTAGACTTAAAAATGGCCTATCAATTAAAAATGTTTCCGACGGCAAGAATGTTCACCGGTTAGAAGTTATGATTTTTTTCCCGAAAAATTTTGGTTTTTCCCCCCTCCACTTTTAGTTAAAGTTTTAATCTTATAGGTTTATAATTAAAAGTTCTTGGTATTCATGTATACCTACTATGGGATAAAATTAGAACGGTTCGAATATCTTTCATGGAACGTGAAATTTTTAGGAAAAACTGATTTCACAAAAAGTGAGTCCCCTTAGACCGGATTCCACCCGTTCACGAACTTAAACTAAGTTTACACCCAAGCAATTATTGACCGCAGTTTGAAAGCGATCGGGGCAAAAATGCGACCGTGAGAGTGCCGCAAATTTTGGGAAGTGGAACCATACATACATATATATATATAAACTTTTTGACCAGTGGTCATTTCGGACTCAGGGGGTCATAACTAGACCTCCTATGAAGAATTTTTTTTAAAATTCGACAGTAGTCAAGAAACCAATAGGTAGATCGATTTCATCGAAATCTACCTAAAAACTTAGTTTAATACTAGCTGTTGGGCGCGACTTTGTACGCGTTAAGCTTGGAATAGATCAAGTATAGTACAGATAAGTTATTTTATTAAACTGGCCGGATGAGTGTGTAGTCACAGATTACTAAATAGTGTGTACTGCACTCGTTTTGCATTGATAATTCCGTTCTGCCCGATTCCTTAATATAATAGCGTGATGATATTCATTATGAATTTTTAGTGCATTAGTCCGAACTTTGACCATGCCCGAGCTCTGCGGAACTACAAAATTTTGTAAAGATCTACTTTGTAATAATAAAGTTGTCATCAATAATAGTTAAGACCGATTTTGCTCTACTACTCCTATCATACCTATAATAGCGTGATGATATATAGCGCAGTTTATGACCATGCCCTAGAAAAATGTTCATGCAATATTTCAGCCAAATCTGTTCAACGGTTTTCAACTGGTGCTCGGATTTCGATAAAAAATTAGACAAAGAGACAAACCGTCAAACAGACAAAAATTCTAAACATCACATTTTCAACCTGGGTAATGCTCAGGGAACACATTTTTTGGATCCACGTAATAAGGGAGAAGTAAAAGGAATAAAAATTGATATCAAGAGAAAGCCAGTTGCAACAGCACGGGTTATGGGTCATCTCGACCACACAAAAACTGATCTGCGGGCCAAATATCAATTTTTAAAAATGTGTATGGATATACACGGCCGAATCAGTTTGGAAGATCGGGCCTGATGTCTCCGATTAAAAACTAAAGGGATATTTCGGCAAAATCGTATAATTTTTTGATTAAATCTAGTGGGGCGGAAATCACACAGTGATTGTCAAACTTCCGGCCAAACTTAGATATTTTTGTTGCAGTATTTTTATTCAAAATTACAGACCTTATTCTTTATGCATTTTATTCGACGCGTCTTTATATATTGAGCAATAAATATGAAGAAAATGAAATCAAAATATACAATATACGTATTGTCATTGTCACTCAAATGTCAAAGTCAAATACGCGTTACTCTGATAACTCGAAAGAAACTCACATGTAAATGTTTTTTAGGGACAATTTGTATGGTAGGTACCCGAAACCTTGAACGTACAAACCCCAAAATCTAATCAGTTCTTCCCATTAACCAAACAAGACGATTGGCGAAAGAATTTTTTAAATCGGATAAGTGGTTCTTGAGTTATTGCGTAAACAGACATCCAGACATCCAGACCAACAGACAGACCGACACAAATTTTTTTTATGCTTAACCTTGCTTAGAATCGTGTGAAACGTCGAGAAAATTGATAAAAAGTGATTGATTTTTTTTGCGTGATTTTAAGACTTCGGTGTCCACCTGGTTGGCGCCCCGAAGTAATATTTGATACCTATAAATCTTAGCATTAAATGACAATTATTTTAACAACAAAAATACCTAGTTTAGTACTAGTTATTCACAATTCTTAGTGCAAATATTAATAATGTAGTATTGTTTATGTATGTATAATTATAATCATTTATTTACAAATTACATAGTTTTTCTATGCAGTGTGTCCCACGCTTATTTCTTGGTCCACTAATTCTTTTAAAATTATTGTTATCCGAGTGTTCCTTATTTTAGTAACTTCTTTTTTTTACTGATGAATCAATTTTTTCTATAGAGCCCAAAATAATAATTCGAGTCTTTTTGCAACCTATCTAATAATGTTGCCATATTTGGTTTTGCTGAATTTTTTTTTGTTTAATCTCCCATTCCAGGACTCGACACAATTATTGGTTCTATGTTCTACTTTAGTTAGCTGAGGCGAACGTGGACAGTTTTTCGGCGATCATGCGCAGAAGAAGCGCCTCTCTTTTATGCCGTACTCGCGGCAGTCCCAATAACATAATCAAAGCGCTGGCTGATAGGTGGGACTCTCTGATCCTAGGGCGATGGATACAGTTGCATGCAGTCAAGTAGACATCGTCCTGGTTTCGGAGTGGCCCACCAAATCAGATGAATGTGGACCTAAAGTGTCTTTATTATTTTGATATTACTAACACTAGTCGTAAGTTATTTTGGATACTAACAAATTTATGGAAGAAATTCTGAAAATAAATGTTTATTATAATTATTATTTATAAAAACATTATTTATTACATAATAGGGATTTCTTGTCCAGCCATGTGCTTTCAAAACTATATGTTGAACTCGTTAATTTTATCGTTCTCGCACCTTTAACGTATAACCAACCGCCCATTACTATTTCTTCAGGAAGATGGCATAACGCCTCACAACGTTTAATGTGGGATCTACACTTTTTTTTAATATCAAGTTTTTCCGCCTTTCTCCACAAACAGCGACTAAAATGAAAGGAACAGCCTTGTATTTTGGAACCTGGAAAAACTTCAGATATTGTAGCTATTGCACTAGCCTCGTAATCTAGTGTAAATACGTTTCGATTAAATGACGGCACCTGGCTTTTCAAAAGCGATAACAAAATTTCGTTAGATTTTTTGTTTCTTATTAGGTAGGAACGCATACACGGCGGGTAGGATACTATTGCTATCTGTGATCGCTTTTCAAAAAGGTGTAAATGTATGTATGTAATGGGAAATGAACTTATTGCTGTATAGCCAACACGTATCCAGAGGGCTTACCGAGATATGTTAAAGCGTTTAAAGCGTTCGTGTTCAAAGCGTTAAATAGGGATGGTACTATACCTCCATCCCTCTTTCTCGCCCAGAACACAAACGCTTTAACACGTCATGGTATAGTTGCATACAGCATGTTTACAAAATGTGAGTCATGGATTTGCAAGATAACATATATTTGAAAAAGGATTTACGACAAAGCTCATGCACCATAAAACAGAACGCCATTTTGTTGCGTGCGCTTGCCTCGGAAGGAAATATACGTGATAAATATATGATAATATTCTAGGATACATTACCCTCTAGACCTAAACTAAACATAGCTTGAAATAAAACTATTTTAACGGATTCTATCGCGATTTATTTGATGTTATTTTATATTTTAAATTGATACCGACGTTTCGGTGGCTTTTCAGCAGCCATAGTCACGGGGAGACTAAAGATGGTTGATGTCTTGTAGTTTGAAGTGTAAGTTATCTCAAAGTACCCGAACTATGTTGAATTGTTGGTGTTACTATTTTCGCTGAGTGAGCTCACAGTGTCATGACGTCTTGTTGTACAAGACTTCATGACAAAGCTAGCAATGTGTGACATTCGCGTAAACTTCCGACAATATCATGTAAACATAGCTTGTGATATAGGCTGTAGAATATGGATAAACATACTCTTATACATTTTTTATGGGTGTACAGGACCCTACCAATACCTTCAGGGCCGAAGTCAACCTCACCTGATAGTCGGTGCATCTTGTCAGCGATTGATGATGCTCTGGCGCAGGTTTCCTCTAGAGACTTGCAGGTCCCAGACAATTGACATAACAATCGAAAACGATAACGAAACTGGGAAATCACTATGATGGTGATGATTGAGCGAAGTTCGTCAGAGCTTTGCTCTCTTTTAGACAACCCATGTATTTCGTTAGACCATCTTCTCCTCCCAAACGGCTGAACCTATTCTAATGGAATTTCAAACAAACAAAGATATTACTTATGGGAAGGACATAGGCTATGTAATTAAAAATGCGTGTGTACCACGGAGGAATAATCGCCGAACAAAATTTTCAAAATGTGATTCCGCAATGATGGTCAAGGTTAGACACACAGTTTATGGCGTCAAAATGTGTAACTCAGGAGGAGTCGATCAAAAAAAGAAATTTTGAAATCCAACGAACTACGGACAAAATTTTCAAAATCTGATTCCGCAATATTGACAGTTCAGGTCAAATTACACTGATGATGATTATCAGTCGGGGAGCTTCGCTCAATTTTTGCTACAGCAGAATGTATTGCAGACCTAGTTACTGATGATGATGAGACAAAAGTCAATGGACATATTCATCCATACAAATATTTGCACTGAGCGGGCAACAAACACGCGACTTCTGAGGTAGCAGTCGACGCTCTACCGCTACGCCACACACCGGTAGTCGTGTCCTTTTCCCCATGTATGTAAATAAAACACCATATAGGTAAAATTGCATGATAAGTAAAGATATAATCATATATTGTTTCGATATGAAGATAGCACAAAGTTATACCGTCAAACATATAAAATATATCTTGACATGTTGATAAAGATCGACGTTGTAACCAAAATACTTGCGTCGCCGCCCATCTCGTGTTCGAGTATCCCATAAAAATATGATATAAATACCATCGCCATGTCTGATGCTACGTGTTAAGGAGAAGACATTTCGTGTTGGGTTTATGACTAGGGTATGAACAATTGTTTGTTCTGTGTTGATTGAGTATTGTTTAGTGTTGACTTTTGCAGAAGAAAGAGACGGACTGTGCCAAGATTAATATATTATATAAAATAACCGGTTCTTTTTTTTATTATTTATTTAAAAGCTTCATCACACTAGGCGGTTATGTCACGACTGTGCTCTCATTAGGTGCTTGAATATGGAGGTACCTGGAAAGGTTTGAATATTTGGTGATTTTAGAGATTTCGATGCTGATTCCGAATTCCAACTTTTCCACCTATATATGATTTAACCTAATGATTTAACTAACAACTATGCAATACAAATATACATATACATGCATACACCTATTACTGTCGTAACTTTACATTAAGTGTAAATCGAACACGCAACCACTGACGCACTCGGAAGCTTTACTCCCAAGTCACATATACATACAGCATGACGGTCTACACACGTCTATTATTATTATTTTTATTATTATTTCCAAACGACGACGGTGATCTGGCGGGTGATCAGTCCACCTTAGTGGGCCTTTTCACCTATTTCCCCTGATCCTTATTTTTGGGAAATACATGATTTTACAGCAATCACGGCGTTCCGTCGAATCTACTTGTACTCTTGCAAAATCTTACGATCTGGTCCACCTTCAGATCCTTCAGGTCTTCTATGTCCAGTGTATCCGACCCCATTGTCTCCCATCTTGTTAGTCCGAAACTTATCTCGTCCTCCTCCATGCACTCGGGCATCTGGGGTTGGTTTTCACGCCTATCAGTGTCAGGTGCCTGTTCAGTCAGCTGTGTCCTGTTAACACTTCTACGACGAGCCTCATGCTTCCCGTATAGAGCTTCATCAGCTGGCTCGTCCTTTTCTTGTCCATGCCCTTTATGAAGAACTTCGACTGTCTCATGCCTGTCGATGATTTCCATCTCCGGTTGGTCTCTGCTACTAAACTTCGGCTGATTACTCCTACATACACTTCTAACTCATACGTATGTTTTGCAGATAGAGAAAATAATAGTTTGTAAGATATTTTATTACATTCTCTGTAGGCCTTATCATAAGGCGGAGCTAATAACACTCGAACATGCTCAAAGAATTGAACACTTGTTGATAGTAATAAATCTGAGAAGGGACGAATAATAATAATTATGGCTCTGTAATAAATTGCCTTTAATTTGCTGTCGGATGTTTTCATTTAGTTCTGATTGTCGTGAATCATCTTTGCTCGTTCAATTTCTTATTATAGATAGCTAAGTTTGTTTTAGTCTCTTTAACAACTGGAGTACCTTTTTTTTAAAAGCGTAAATCGCCTCGGATACCCCTCGCCGGCCAGCGGGGGAGTTTATATTGGGCTTAAACCGACTAAAACCGCACGCTGTCTCGGGTCTTCAGACACCGGGATGTAAGGTTGCCCATGGCATTTCTCTCGCACCCCGACTAATTAGCACGACATACTTATATCTAGTAGGAGGATCACGGTAATGACAGATCGTAATGCCGGCACAACGCAATACTGGGCTTACTACAATAGGATTAATTACTGAGCTTCGGACCATGGATTTGGTATAATTAAATCCGATATTCTGGATTTGCTTACATATTTTGAATGAACAACTTTAGTGGGAATAACATTATTACAAAATGTATTTACGATTTTGCATAATTAAGCATGATGGTAATCTATACCTTTTTTTACCATCTCCCTCCATTACTTGACAATGAGTCTGAAATGCCATAGTACAGAGGCTGATAGCAAAGATAAAAATACAACTGCTGTAGTTCGGGGCGTACGTATACTAAATAAATAAATATTCTACGAAATTTTACACAGCGCTCCCTAGACCCAAAGTAAGCATAGTTTAACTAGCTTGTGTAATGGTTTCTAGAATGATATTATATTGCATAATGAATATTGAACATAAAGAAACCAAAACCAAAACATAAAAAAACCAGGTCAAGAGTATTCATAACCGACAAGCAAGTATAAAAACAATTATGAAAGTTGAAGAAGCGAAAGGTGTGTGCCAGAATCGTAGCAAGTGGAATCTGTGGTTTCAGCCTACTCCCATGGGGAAGAGACATGACTGTATTTATAACTAAAGGCCGGGACCCGACTTCGCACGGGAATAAATTCGTAAAAAAATGACCTATAGCCCGATTGCAGCGCCACCTGCCGAGTCCAATGGTAAATACAAGATAGCTATAAGAAGCTTTAAAATTGAATTTTGTTCTTCTTACTTTGAAAATGACGAACTTAAATACATCCGTTCTTCCCTTATTTTACCCCCTCAGTAGCAAAATATTGAAAAACGCTGAAACGGAAGCAGCTATATAAAATTTCATGGTTCTTACTTCGAAAATGACGAACTTTCCATATGACCGTTCATCACCTATTTTACCCCCTTAGTAGTAAATTTTTGAAACGTTGATACATGTATTCATTTATTTATGAAAAAACGTACTTGCATGAAATTTTATGCTTCTAACTTCAGAAGTGACAAACTTCCCATATAAACTTTCAACCCCCATTTCACCCTATTAGTTGATACACAGAAGCAAGTGTATGAAATTTCGAGTTTCTAACTTTGAAAATGACGGACTTCCATAGAAATTTTCACCTTTTTTTTGCCACCACAGAAGTGAAGTTTAAAAAATCTTATCTTAGTGAATGTCGTTTTTTTTTTTACCGATTAAAACCGCACGCCGTCTCGGGTCTACAGACGCCGGGGTGTAAGGTTGCCCATAGAGCATATCCCTCGCACCCCGACTGACCCTGGGCCATCTCCGGTTTCGAGATGGCCCCCTCGGGTTTGGGAACCACGGTGTCCCCGTCTTGCCCCGGTTTGGGGGAGGGGCGCTAGTCGCCCCACCATCCCGGCCTGCTTCTGCTGGGGTGACAGGCGGCCTCACCTGCCACCCTCAGGCCCGGCTCATGGAGGACGGAGGTCGTTAAGCGACCTCCGGCGCCTAAGTCGCCTGCGACGCGCGGCGAGCATGTTGCGGGCTCGGCGGGCCGGGAGAGTTCTGAACCTCTCCCGGGCGCGGCGCCTCCCATGCCGGGCAGTCCGCCAGCGTGTGCAGCCCTGAGTCCTCGCTCGCGTCACAGTGATGACACTCAGGCGTTGGCTCCTTCCTGATCCGATGCAGGTGGTCGCCGAAGCACCCCTTCCCGGAGATCACCTGCGTCAGTCGGTACGAGAGGCTCTAGCCAATCCTCCATGATGGGCCTTACCGCCGCTATTGCAGCGTACCCTGCGCTTGGTCGCCCAAGTCATTCCTTCCACTCCACCACGATGTCCTGGCGGAGCTGGGACTGCACGGCCTCGATTTCTCGATGCTCGGGGTTCCGTCTTTGCTCCCGCGCCTCCTTTCGCCACTGGTACAGTTGCGAAAGGGCCCTCGCCTCCAGGTCCCATGGCGGAGTTCCGGCAAGGAGACTCGCCGCCTCGAAGGAGATCGTGCGGTACCTGCGGATGACCCTGATGGCCATCACTCGCTGCGGAGCGCGCAGCATCCGCATACTTCCGGCCTTCAGGGCCTCCGCCCATATTGGGCACCCATACAGGGCCATGGACCGCACGATCCCCGCGTAGAATCTCCTGCAGGAGTCATCGGGCTCCCTCATGTTGGGCAACAGCCGCGCCAGAGCGAGAGCTGTGCCCTTCAATTTGGGGGCCAGACTTCGGATGTGCTCTTCGAAGTCCCATCGGCCGTCGAGCACGAGCCCCAAATATTTCATTTGGGGCTTGATGCCGATGCGATTCCCTCCCACGATGAGACTGGATTCCTCGGGTGGCTTGCTCTGAGGCCCATGAAAGAACAGGGCCTCGGTTTTATGCAGAGCCACTCTTAGTGAATGCCTACAACATAAAAAGCTTTTCTGCCGAAATTTGAAGTTTGTAGGTCCAGCGGTTTAGGCTCTCCGTTGATGAATCAGTCAGTCTGACAGTCAGTCGGGACAAGTAATTATATATGTAAGTATAGATTACCTTCATGCTTAACTATGCAAAATCGTAAATACATTTTGTAATAATGTTATTCCGACTAAAGTTGTTCATTCAAAATATATCAGCAAATCCAGAATATCGGATTTAATTATACCAAATCCACGGTCAGAAGCTCAGTTTTAATTAATCCTATTGTAATAAGCCCAGTATTGCATTGAGCCGGCATTACGATCTGTCATTACCGTGATCCTCCACTATATATAAGTATGCGGTGCTAATTAAAAACAAAATATTGATAATGTTTGTTCTAATGCTTGTTAGGGTTCCATAGCCAAATGGCAAAAACTTAACCCTTATAGATTCGTCATGTCCGTCCGTCCGTATGTCACAGCCACTTTTTTCCGAAACTATAAGAACTATGCTGTTGAAACTTGGTAAGAAGATGTATGCTGTGAACCGCATTAAATTACACATACAATACACAAAATTAGAAAAAAAAACAATTTTTTTTTCATCAAATCCATACATTTTCCATGGTTTCTAATTTTTTTTTTTTCTAACCTGAATAGTTTGTGCGAGAGACACTTCCCAAGTGGTAAAATGTGTGTCCCTGTAACTTCTAAAATAAGATAATGATAAAACTAAAAAAAAAATATGATGTACATTACCATGTAAACTTCCATCGAAAATTGGTTTGAACGTGATCTAGTAAGTAGTTTTTTTTAATACATCATAAATCGTAAACCGCAATTTACCTTTCATTCAATCAACTCAAATATAAAGATTTAAAAAAAAAACATTATGTTACCTGCTGCTACGTAACCCTTCATGGCCGAGTCCAACTCGCACTTGGCCGCTTTTTTTTACAGTTCATCTAGCAAGATTCCCATGCATTTAAGCGCTTCTGTCATTCATAAATAACCCTAAAAAGTCCAACAACCAGAGCTAACTACAGAACTTTGATATTGCCAGTGGATTGTGGAAGTCAGATTGCAGTTCGTCTCTTAGTTAAACTGAAAGCCAATCACCGCTGAGTTGACAAAAGGCTCAGAAGATTTGTGAGTAATATTAGGTCATTACATATGAAATTGCCGTTTTTCTTGAAGAAATTGGAGGAAATCCTATTGTTAACATGGTACGTGTATGTAATGGTGACCCTCTTTCCTGAGACTTTACCTTCAGCTTACCATCAGGCGAGGTGAAGTCAAATTGACGTGTCTTAAATATATATAAAAAGGCACATTATTTAGCGAGCGATAATTAACATTTATCAATGCACACATAACTTCGATTAGTCAGAGGAGTGCGCCCGGGGCGACTGGGAATCGAACTCGAGACCTCATCCCAGCAGTCCGTTACGTACGCCACTATTATTTCATTTACGAATCAGAACTATACTATTCTATTACCTATAAGTACATGTATTCTGTGAACCGCATTAAGATTTTTACAAAAATACAAGAAAAAACAATAAATTTTGGGGGTTACTACTTAGAACTGATACTCAAAAATTTTTTTTTTCATCAATCCAATATCTATGGATAGGTCTTCAAAAATGATATTGAGTTTTCTAATATCATTTTTTCTAAATTGAATAGTTTGCGTGAGAGACACTTCCAAAGTGGTAAAATGTGCCCCCCCCCCCCTGTAACTGTAACTTCTAAAATAAGAGAATGATAAAACTAAAAAAAATATATGATGTACATTACCATGTGAACTTCCACCGAAAATTAGTTTGAACGATATCTAGTGAGTAGTTTTTTTTAATACGACCAATCTAGTAGGGGATTATGTTTTTGAGCCGTTTGGGGTTGAGACGTTGGGGTCATGGGGTCCAAGTGCCCGTTTTGTCTACAAAAATTTGGCAAAGCGGCTGATCGACGCTTCACGTGACCAGAAGGACTTCATCTTGCACAAAGAATTAGCATTGCCATTCAACGTGGCAATGCTGGCAGTCTTCTGGGAACACTACCAGTCGGTGATGATTCGGAGGAATTCTATGACGCATGTATGTAAATATTTTTCTATCTTTGTATTTTTATTATAAAGTACATCGTTCAGTTTGTTAATTAATAAATCTATACGTCATAAATCGTAACCCGAACCCTTCATGGGCAAGTCCAGCTCGCACTTGGCCGGTTTTTATTTGGTACGTCCGTTGGGAATAAGAGTGAGAGTCCGGTTGAGATCAACTCGTTTCGGTTTTGTAAAATGTTTCGGACATCGGACTGACAGGTTGATAACTTTATAGAATAGCTAAAATCGTTTGTGTTTACAGAATATTAAAACTATTAACTTCTCTAAAATGATATCTATTTTTAGATAGCGCTGTTTGTTTATTTTGATACGTCAATTTCCCTGTACCCCGCCTGATGGTACGCTGAGGGGAAGTTCAAAAAGTAATGACCACCATTGCAGATGCTGTTCTTACAACAATGGTCTCTACCTTGATGATCCCGATAGAATTATGCTTTTTCACTCTCACAACTCTACAAAACCGCAAGCCGGTCTTTCAGTATTCGGTATTTATTCATGAACAACTTCTACATTGTTTAAAAAAAAGTGTAAAAATAAACAAAGTATTTACAACATTTTGAACAGTTTACAATTGGAAAATATTTAACACAATTAAAATAAATTAATATCAGAGAAAAAAAATTATGTATACCCAAATCTTTGAAGTGGGTCTTACATGACTCGTCCTGTCTTATGCGTACTATTATCCTTATGGCTTCTTTTTTGTAAAATAAAAGCACGCTGGATGTTGTATTCATAACTACCTCCCCAAAAAAGAATACTGTATCTCAGTCTTGACTCCACTAGTGTATAATAAACCATGTTTAAATGTTCAATGTTGACTTCATTTCAAATAGGACAGTTCGTTTTTCCAGTTTAAAAACTCATCCACATGTACCCCTTTTTTTTTTTTTATCGTGCGGAAATCCCTTCGGATACCCCCCCGCCGGCCAGCGGGGGCGGTTATGTCGGGCTTGCACCGACTAAAACCGCACGCCGTCTCGGGTCTTCAGATGCCGGGGTGTAAGGTTACCCATAGAGCATATCCCTCGCACCCCGGCTGACCCTGGGCCATCTCACCACTAACAGCATCGCTCATCCTGTCTCCTCTGAAAGCAGAGGAGTACGGAGAGCGATGTGTTCCCGCCACGTTGGGTATTGGCCGACGATCCACATGTACCCCTAAGAACCGAACGACATTTACAGTTCTTAACCGGACTCGACTTTTACACCTCTTTTTGACTTACCAAATCCAAAACCGAGTACTGTACAGTTATTTATACATTTTTAAGAAGCAGACGTTAATAACAATAAATTCTGATGATATTGTCGGAAGTTTACGCGAATGTTACACATTGAAATAAAACTATTTTTAACGGATTCTATCGCGATTTATTTGATGTTATTTTATATTTTACATTGAACCCGACGTTTCTATGTAAAATATAAAATAACATCAAATAAACCGCGATAGAATCCGTTAAAAATAGTTTTATTTCAATAAATTCTGATTCCAAATGGAAGTGGCAGATATCAAAATTAATTAACAGAATTGTGCTACCGATCATCACGCCGTATTGGTGTCACTTCAGTATGCGGTTACCTACAAAAACTATGACGGATTAAGTTTCAATTTCATAGTATGTCAGGGACCTTATTAAGTTGCAATAAAAAAGGGAACTTGTTTTGAATACTTTTTTGTTACACGTATATGAATTAACAGTCGTATCGATAACAAAATTGACATCGATATGTTCGTGGCATTTCTGTAATGTTCATCAGCCTGTGCTTTTAACAGAACAGTTATTAAATAGTAGTTTTAGTTTTAAGACCAGTCCCAGGTGATATAAATTGGAGGACGTTGATATCTGCGTCACAGTTTATACTACTGTAGATACCATCGTTACATTGTACTGTATAAAACTGTTATTTATCCTAAATGAAATGAATTTGAATTTGAAATACTTTAAAGTTGAACTAAAATCGGTGTACGTCACAGTCCACGGTCAATTCTGCAAATAGAAGTTGGTAATCACAAAAATAAATAAAATAATCACAGTAAACGAAGTGGATGTTTGTTCCTCAGTAACGTGAGAATGCCTGAACAAGATCTGAGGGACAATTCTCGTAATAAAAAGATGTTCAAAATTCAGTCTCATTCCAATCTCGATCTCATGTCGATCTCCCATGTGTCAAAAAAGGTGTTATCTTAAAAAAATTTTGTTTAAAATATTGAAAATTTTGTTACGAGTACACCTTTCTTGACATTTGGTAGATCGACATAAGATTGAGACTAGATTGACACTGAATTTTGAACATAGTTTTATTACGAGAATTGGCCCTCTGGATAAAAGGAGCTCTTCCTTTTTGTTTGAAGATTGGACAAACTAGGAATTTTGGCGACCAATAATGAAAAGAATTGATTACCGATCTGAATACTGAAAACCGGTACTGAATACTGAATCGGTATTCAGTATATAAATAATAGACTGGAATAGTATATTTTAATTCGGGGAATAACTTCAGGGACCAGTAGGTATTCTACGCGGACGGAGTCTGGAACAAAATTTTGATATATTTTACAAGATCTGTAAAGATGGTTGAAACATGTTCATAGTCACAGCAGTTACCAAGTCTTTAATTAATGATATGCACACATAGTACCAAATTGTAGGCAAGTCGTAACTCATTTACAATTAATCATTCCGGCTTTAGCGTAATGTATTCAGGGGTTAAAACTATTTGCATACCGTTACATATCTCTGCGATAACAACCAGTGTAGTTATTCTGAATTTTCCAGAATTTGCTAGAGGTTATAAAATTGTTTACCCACACGACCAGACGTCTTTGTTTACGTTAGATTGATCATATAGTGCTAATACTTTACTACTCATTTTTTATACCACTCAGGTGGCAGACAAGTACATGGCCCAACTGATGGGAGGCGGTTACCGCACCCTATGGACGTGTGCAACACCAGGCGCATCACACTTGAGCTGACGATCATGTAAAAACCTTCTAATGCCTTCTTAAAGAACCCCATATTGTAGTCGCTTGGGAAACCCACAGCAAGGAGATCATTCCACAGCCTGAGGGTGCGCGAAATAAACATAACTGCCTTTCATACATAACTGTACCTAAAAATATACAATAATTTAACGGGAATTAACGCGATCATGTATAGGTATGTTCCCAAACCCGAGGGGGCCATCTCGAAACCGGAGATGGCCCAGGGTCAGTCGGGGTGCGAGGGATATGCTCTATGGGCAACCTTACACCCCGGCGTCTGCAGACCCGAGACGTCGTGCGGTTTTAGTCGGTTCAAGCCCGACATAACCGCCCCCGCTGGCCGGCGGGGGGGTATCCGAGGGAATTTCCGCACGAAAAAAAAAAAAAAAAAAAAAAAGGTATGTACATACCTTTGGATAAAAATTAGTGTACCTACCTAAAGACCCTCTAATGCCCTTCTTGAAGTCCATTTTATTCACGAGTGTACACTATGGGTGTTTTGGGGCCTATCGAGACCTTCAGAGCCCAAGTCAACCTCGCCTGTACGTCGATATACCTTCTGATTGACGGGCGAGGCTCTGGCACAGGCTTGTCTGTCGGGCCTGGGAGGTGAGACGGCAGTCTGTTCCATAAAAGCCAAACCCAAAAAAGAAGGATTAAGAGGACCCCGACTCCGTGCTGAAAGTCTCGGATGTAACTGGAAACAACGCTAAGACGACGATAAAGCTTTTGCTTAATTTGCCTTTGGTCAGAGTTTGGAATTTGTATTTAACCTATTTCTAATTATTGAAATAAAACTCTAAACTTTATAACGGATTCTATCTCGACTTATTTGAGGTTATTTTAGATTTTACATTGATCCTGACGTTTTTCCGCAGCCATGGTCACGGAGAGACTAAAGATGGTTGTTGTTTTGTAGTTTGAAGTGTAAGTTATCTCAAAGTACCCGAACTATGTTGACTGTTGGTGTTACTATGTACGCAGAATGAGCTGAGTCTCCCCGTGACCATGGCTGCTGAAAAGCAACTGAAACTTCGGGATCAATGTAAAATATAAAATAACATCAAATAAATTGCGACAGAATCCGTTAAAAATAGTTTTATTTCAATGTGTGACACATTCACGTAAACTTCCGACACCATGTCTAATTAATTTTTCGGATCAATTTGAAATAGGTGTACCTATGATATACGAATGAAAATACATCAAATTGATACCATCTAATCTGATAATGAAACTAGGAGGTGAATAGCGGAACTCTTTAATGGTTACAAGTATCTAAACGACACGACGTGGGCTCATTTGGTTTGGCTCAACGAATCCCATACATCACAATTGATAATAATTTTTTGAAAACAAATATTTTTTGTGTACAAACTTAATAAAAATAAGTACTTAGAACTGTCATCTTCCATTATGAAATTATTATTATCTCATACATTTCAACAATATAAATGTTTCCCAATTCTTCCGACTGTAAAACATTCCTAAAGACGAAACTGAATTTAATTCTTACCGAAAAAAACGGTTTAAGTAATCTTCAAAGAAATAAATTGTTTCATGTCCCCCTTAAATGTTTAGTATAAAAAACAAAAAAAGTCATGCAATTCTATCGATTACATCAAAAATTTACTACATTCGTTTGCAACCCTTGTTTTCTCAAGGAAATTGGCATCATCCCCTCTCGAACGCATTAAGTAAACTTTCTTAGAGCAACTAAATAATAGATGATGTTCAAAATGCAGGAGAAACAATTTCATTAGAGGGGTTTTCCGCTAGTTATATCGTAAGACAGAATATTTAATATTGCCATGATTGAATAATAATAATGTCGTAACTATGTTGCCATTTGATTAAGTTTAATTTGCATTGCCTGCCGGTCAGTTTTTTATGCCACGTGGCAGACAAGCACACGGCCCAACTGATGGGAAGCGGTTACCACGGCCTATGGACGTGTGCAACAACAGCACGCTGCCGACCATGTAAAAACCTTCTAATTCCCTTCTTGAAGAACCCCATATTTTATTTGCTTGGGAAAACCGTTTGTGGGCATTTGCCATGTTTTGCCATTGGGGCCCACCAGGTCCCTGGGGGGCCAAGTCAACCTCACTTACAAACCCGTACACCTGCTGATTGACGGATGAAGCTCTTTTTACGTGGGGAATGCTGTTCCGGCACCGCCTGGTATGGGGTGGTAGCCGGAGATTGTGTGTGGGATTCTCCCATCCAGTAACCTGATGGGTATACCCACTAATCCCCACGATGTGCCATACTCTGCGCCTTGTCGGGGGGGGGGGGCTGAAACTATGCAGGAATACTTCTATGGCTACCCCCCCTAGCGCGTGCCTAATAACCACACCTTTCAAACTCTCGATTGGTCGACGACCAGGTGACGGATGAGGTTCTGGCGCAGGCTTACCTTTAGTGGTTAAGGTCAAACGGTAGTTACTAAACGCCACATAAGCCAAATTTAAAGAAAGTAAAGGAGAAAGCGGGCTGTGGACTCCGAGGTGGAGGCTTCGGATGCAACCGAAAACCACGCTAAGATGATGCTGGTGACCACGATATTTGAGCCATGTTATTCTCTGAATTACCTACTTTATAACAAATTTTTGAAGTCTTTTTTCTGCTTCAATTATATGAAACGTAGATTTTGTTCTTTTAGGTTTTATTATTGTTGGTTTTTTTACCACTTACGTGGCTGATAAGCACACGGCCCACCTGATGGGATGCAGTTACCGCGGCCTATGGACGTGTGCAACACCAGGGTTGTTACAGGGAGGTAACACCAGAGGTGTTTTTGGGGCCTAACTAAGATCTTCAGGGCCCAACTCAACCTAACCTGCAATCTAGTACATCTATTGATTAACGGACGAGGCTCTGGTACGTTTCTCTGGGGGTTGGGAGGTTGGACTGGAGACTGCAAGTCGATATTGGCAGGTGAGGTTGGTCTGGCTCAAGAGGCCATGGTGGGGCCCCGTACACCCCATTTTCATATACTAAAGTATGGCTTTGCACTATAATTTTGTTTTTCTCATTATTTTTTCTTCTCCCCTTTATAGCTGATGCCCGCGGCTCCGCCCTCCTGAAATCCTGAGTGTAAAATGTGTTATTCTAGACCATAATCTACCTCTGTGCCAAATTAGAGTAGTATTAGAGTAATAAACATGCATACATCTATACTTACAAACTTTCGCGTTTATTCTTAACTAGCTTTTACCTGCGGCTTCGCCTGCTTGGAATTCTGGTCTCGTTCCTGCTTTCCATGGGAACCTATTCCAAGGGTAAAAAGTAGCCTATTTTGGACTATAATCTATCAATGTACCAAATTTCAGCCAGATCCGTTTAGCCGTTTTTGCGTGAAAGAGGAACAAACATCCATACTCACAAACTTTCACATTTCTGGTTCACACATTCTAGAACCCATAACACAAGCTAGTTAAACTATGCTTACTTTGGATATAAATCTTTGAGCTTTCACGGCCGGCGTTGCATGTAGAATATACTGCTTCTGGGAAGTTTGGACGTGGTCCATATTAGACTTGTGTTCCAAATGTTTCATCGATCACTGCGGTCGACATCTTCAGTGGTGCAGGTCGACGAAACGTTTGTAACACAAGTTTCCTATGGACCACGGCGAAACAGCCCAGAAGCAGTATATTCTATATGCTTACTTTGGGTCTAGAAAGCACTGTGTAGAATGTCGTAGAATATTTATTATTTATTATAAATCTTAAGTATGATTAGTAGGAAGGATAGGAAGTAGAATATAGATTTAATAATTTAGAATACTTTCATAACATACGTCTCTCTTTTGTATTCTTAAGAGGCGTTTTATATTTCTTTCATACGGAGCAGAAAACCACCCTTGTGTTTTCCGGGGTGAAACACGTTTTCATAATAAAACGATGCATTATTAAATTCTATACGTTTGATGTTCCGGAATAAATACGATATTGTGTGACCAAAATCTGTCTTGTATATATTTCTGCTTATACTATTTATCTTAAATTATATTTAGAAAGTCCAAACGCGGGGAATTCCTTTTAACCACGATTAAAAAGGTATAAATTTAGAGTGAACGGATAAAAAATGTAAAATATAAAGATATTGAAATAAAACATCTTTATATTTTACATTTCTTATCCGTTACTACCCGTAAACTATTTTTAACGGATTCTATCGCGATTTATTTGATGCGTAAATAGTAACACCAACAATTCAACAAGTTCGGGTACTTTGAGATAACTTACACTTCAAACTACAAGACAACAACCATCTTTAATCACCCCGTGACCATGGCTGCTGAAAAGCAACCGAAACATCGGGATCAATGTAAAATATAAAATAACATCAAATAAATCGCGATAGAATCCGTTAAAAATTGTTTTATTTCAATGTGTGACATTCGCGTAAACTTCCGACAATATCATATAAAGATGTGTTAAGTTATTTTAAACAAAGAAACTTCAGAATTTTCCGTTTGGAAGCTATTTAGGAGGGACAGAAATGTATGCGTTGTTATTTGATAGTGATATGGATTATCCAGAGAAAAATGGTTTGCAACAATAAATATCATGAACATTACAAGTATGGTTATTTTTGCATCAACTCTCGTTGTCACTTGCCTCGTTTTACTTTTTAACCATCTATATGAGAGAATGAATCAATTAATCTATTTAATTAACTGAAAATGTTATGAGACCTATTATTTATACCACATACAGACTTATATACTAAAAGAAAAAACGAATTGAATTCCTGAGACGAGCTCAGCCGAATACAAGGGATTTTCGATATTGCGATTATTTTTTCTTTATCTTGCAATGGTTCACCCCAGCACGAATGTATTACCGAAAACAGCAACTCGATAGCTCATCTCCTTCATACCCAAAACCGTGACAGAAAATTGGCAACGACGACGTCGACGACATCGACGACCATCCAGTATATCAAATATAATTCAAACGATAATCAACTTTATTGCCGGTGGCATATGACACAGGTTGTTATAAGTATGTCTTCAATTATGCGGGCGTGTTTGTCCGTCTGTTCTAAACCAAATTATCAAATTTCAGAGGTATCAAGTTTCTACCAGTGGCCCCCTTTTGTTCTAGTAATGGGTATTAATTGATTTTTTTTATTGCTATCGACGTCGTCGATGTCGTCGATAGCAATAGGGCTTTTCTAAAGAAAATCCCTAAAAAACAAATGCAAAAAAAAGATAATAAAGTGCTTTTTGTGCTTTTTTGGTCTAACGTAATACGCCCTACTATGTATGTAGGCATCGAGGAGTATTTGGGTATGGTTAGTGTTGGTAGTAAAAACTCCATTATAAGTGCGTAATAAATGGACACAATCAAGAATAACCAAACGATACAACACAACTTTAAAAATAATAACTTAAAAATGTTGCCACAAGCAAAACGCCACCTCACAATATTAATAAAAAGAAAACAAACAAAATCGTTCGCTTCACACTACTGTCACATCAGCATCAACATCACTGACCGTTAAAAGCATACACACACGCATACGATAAAATCAAGCTTATCAGCCAACAAATATAGTTTATTTTACTGTGATGCACAGCTTGTAATCTTAGCGAAATAAACAGACAACTTAATGTCAGGCTGTCAACCACAGATTATGCAAAGTAGCTTTTTTTTTCTATTACCATAATACGCGTGGCAGAATGTTTGATGTCATAAACCAACGTGGGAAACGCTAACATAAACTATCCAGTATATCAAATATAATTCAAACGATAATCAACTTTATTGCCGGTGGCATATGACACAGGTTGTTATAAGTATGTCTTCAATTATGCGGGCGTGTTTGTCCGTCTGTTCTAAACCAAATTATCAAATTTCAGAGGTATCAAGTTTCTACCAGTGGCCCCCTTTTGTTCTAGTAATGGGTATTAATTGATTTTTGGTTCACTTTAGATAGTTAGCGTTCGTGAGCTAACGAGTAAACAATTCCAACTAGTTATTGGGCAATTGTTGGGTCTTCTCGTATTTTAAATTATCATAGCACTATCTGTGCCCGTGACTTCATCCGCGTGGATTTTGATTTTTAGGGTTTTAGTTTTTTTGTGCGGAATCCTAATTAGTTTTCTAAAATTAAAGTATCTTTTATTACGCCTTGTAACATTACCTATCTACCAGTGAAAGTCCTGTCAAAATCGGCCCAGCCATTCCAGAATAAATTTAATCATTTCCTGCAGATCCCTTATTATTTTTCTAAAATTAAAGTAGCCTATGTTACGCCTTCTAACATTTTTATCTGTCAGTGAAAGTCCCGTCAAAATAGGCCCAGCCGTTCCATAGATTACCTCTTTCGCTTAATAATGTGCCCGGCAGATGGCAATAGGCTCGCCCCATATTACATTGGGACCTTAACATAACTGGTGAATCGTGGGTGTTTAATACACCTCTGCCTACCCCTTCGGGGATACAGGCGTGAAGTTATATTATGTTTATGTTATGATGAATAAGATTTACGGTCTTCGTTAAATGATAAATTGACGTACCAATAGACTAAAGTGAATTGTAACTTCTCACCTACTACCCAGTACATCTGCAGATTGACGGACGCGGTTCTGGAGCAGTCTTTGATCTCGGGGTTGGGGTAACAGTTAATAGCCTTGTACAACACCCAAAGGAAGTGATGAGGGTGGCCCTTTTTTAGGGTTCCGTTGCCAAATGGCAAAAAACGGAACCCTTATATATTCGTCATGTCTGTCTGTCTGTCTGTCCGTCCGTATGTCACAGACACTTTTTTCCGAAACTATAGGAACTATGCTGTTAAAACTTGGTAAGTAGATGTATTCTGTGAACCGCATTAAGATTTTCACACAAAAATAGAAAAACACATTAAATTTTGGGGACTCCCCATACTTAGAACTGAAACTCAAAAAATTTTTTTTCTTCAAACCCATACGTGTCTATGGATAGGTCTTCAAAAATGATATTGAGGTTTCTAATTTCATTTTTTTCTAAACTGAATAGTTTGCAAGAGAGACACTTCCAAAGTGGTAAAATGTGTCCCCCCCCCCCCTGTAACTTCTAAAATAAGAGAATGATAAGACTAAAAAAAATATATGATGTACATTACCATGTAAACTTCGACCGATAATTGGTTTGAACGAGATCTAGTAAGTTTTTTTTTTTTAAAACGTCATAAATCGTAAACCGCAATTTACCTTTCAGTCAATAAACTCAAATATAAAATTTATAAATAAAAACATAATTATGTTACTTGCTGCTACGGAACCCTTCATGGGCGAGTCCGACTCGCACTTGACCGCTTTTTTATTTAACGTGCGGAAAATACCTCGGGCTTCAGCCCACCGAAGCCAACGGTGAGGTGGGTGAGTGTCGGGTATGAACCGACTGAAACCGCACGGTGTTTCTTACGTCAGTCATGTGGTACGGGAACGGTTCCTCCATGACGGGATGAGGGGTAACCCTTTTTTTTTTACATAACATAACATAACATAAACTGACGCCTATATCCCCGAAAGGGTAGGCAGAGGTGCTAGCACCCACATTTCGCCAGTTTGTGTTTAGGTCCCAATGTAATAGGTGGCGAGCCTATTGCCATTAACCGGGCACTTATAAACCTGCGATAAATACACACATAACTTCGAAAAGCATCGAAAAGTCATTGGTGTGTGCCATGGTAAAACCTGGGATCGAACCCGAGACCTCGTCTCAGCAGTCCATTACCCATACCACTAGGCTACCGCGGCTTACCGTGGCTTTTTTTTTTAACGTGCGGAAATCCCTTCGGATACCCCCTCGCCAGCCAGCGGGGGTGGTTATGTCGTGTCTCGACTAAAACCGCACGGTGTCCTCCCCAAGTGTCCGTTGCCCTTGTAACCCTTGTAATAAATATATTCACTAGGACCGTGTGGTATAATATTTACTCTAATCAAACTTTCTACAACAACTTTCTCTCATCGAACTTTCTGCAGAAGTACAGTCAACGACAAAAGTGTCTTGATAGATTCAAATTTATTAATCACTTTAGCTCTGAAGCCTTTCATAAAATAAGGAACAAAACGTGAAATTTATAAACTTTGTAATCTGGGGATTATGAAATTCATGTACTTATATTCATTATAGCCTAAAAGCTTTTGTAAATATTTAAGTGTTACGCCACTTTTGTCGTTGACTGTACTGGGTAAAGCTGAAGCATAGCTATACGGTATACATTCGCTTCTACAACAAGCTTCTAAATTAAATTAGAAATCTAACTATAATAAATTTATAGTCTTATCAAAACTAGGCTTAGAATAATATTAGAAATATGGCTATTAGAAAATTCAAGAATATTAAGACGACAGACAAGCTCTAAGACTTTTTTATTAAACATGTTTGTGAATATAGTAAAAAAAGCCCGCTGAGATTCTTGCCGGAGTCTTCTCAGGGCAGGTCGCATTGCGAACCAGTGGTCCATTTGCTAAACATTATGTCTAGTTTTGAATTATTTAACGTTTGTAAGTTTCTTTTTAATATTCTGATTTTTAACTGAGCCTAAAAGAGATGCTTTTAAAATAACAGTTACGTATTCAATCAAGTTGATTAGATGTATAGATCGACTTAAATAGTTACAAATTAGGATACAGTCGAACGACGTAGCTCATTTTCTTGATAACATAATTCTCCATGTCCTTATTACCTCTAATGATACAAGAGAAGCAATCAGGATGAACCATGGACGGACATACGTGACTAATATCACGCAACCCCTTGCGTTGAATAAACGCCGCTATGAATAAACACTCTTTGATAAATGGGCTTCATATATCTAACGAAAAATTTTATACAGCTCTTCCCTTATGGAGTGCATCATCCACAGAGAAAAACTGGAATAGATGTCCCATCAACTCGCAGAAAACTATGCTACATGACATTTCTGTACAAAATCTTTTTTTTTTTTTTTGTTCTATGGCGATCCCAATAATTCCGCCAACAACTCAGTTTTTATACTGATCAAAATAACGTGTGAAAGTACAAGTGTAAAATTATCCATACAAACAGTTAATTTGGAAAAGCGGCCAAAAGGTTTATAGTGTGTTGAAGTACCTGAAAAGAAGAGACAACATTAAAGCAAACATAGTGTTATAGTTTACAAGTTAATATTGTTAGAATCTATAAAGTGACATAACATATAAATTAGTGGGGAGTTGAGTACAAAATCTTATAGAAGGAACTCGATTGTGAATCGGTTTCACGTACCTACAGTGTCTAGTGACACAGAATAACTTATAGTATTTTGACGTGAATACGTCTCTAAATTTGTTTCTAAGTTAAGTGAGAAGCAATCCAGAAAAAAATATGAGAACAAAATCGGGGAATACGGGTGTTGCAGCCACATACCTATCAATCATCCACACCCAACATTTAATACTCCAATAATGTTAACGGGAATTAACGCGATCATATATAGGTATATACATACCTTTGTATTGCCCGACGTTTGGACCAGGTTACACTGGCCGTAATCACAAGCTGACTGGCGCAGGCAATATAAAGGTATGTATATACCTATACATGATCATGTTAATTCCCGTTAATATTATTGTATATTATGAAACGCGAAAGTTTAAAAATTTGTATTCAATACTCCTACCTAGCAAAATGTTTCCCGTAAACGACAACGCAGCGCAAATAAGCAAATTTCAGTAAATCAATCTAGTTTTGTTTCCAACGGCGATCGGTCATAGTTTTAATTGTCAATTCCTTTCTCACAATCTGTACATGTAAATATAGAGCAATAATTTTGACGTTCAAGTGTTACTTTGTAACCTACATGAACACTTTAATTAGATTTTTCCGTTTCTATAGATGTCAAGGGTCCTACCAACACATTTGAAGTCCAAACCAACCTGACCTTCTAATCAGTGCACCTACTAAACAACAGAAGAGGCTCTGGTACAGGTTTTCCTTTTGGAGTCGGGAGATCAGACGGCACTTACTCCCGGTAGAATCGACATATCAAGAACTATAAGCGGATGGAATATAGTGCAAACTTTTGGCGAGGATGTTGATAATAAAAACGGGATATAACCCGACCCCACCAGGCGAGGCCGCGCTGGCGGCCAAAGTCCGCCGGCAACCCTGGGGTTATCCTTTCGAGGGCTTACCCGGGGTGCCCGGCAACGGACATTTGGGGAGGATACCGTGCGGTTTTAGTCGAGACACGACATAACCACCCCCGTTGGCCAGCGGGGGGGTATCCGAAGGGATTTCCGCACGTAAAAAAAAAAAAAAAAAAAGGATGTTGATAATGACGGTTGCCAGGTTTCTATGTCACCTGAGTCGTATGTATACGAGATGATGAGATCCCAGATGTTTTCAGATAGCTTATTTATGCAGGGTAATCTCCAAGCGTGAGACTTTCGCAAGCTGAAGTCCCACTCTGGAAGTTGACTTTTTCTAATTTAAATGCTAATCGCATTTAAAGTTGAAGTAGGGAAATGACGAAACTTTTAATCTAAGGACATAGTTGAAACAAAATGACCAAATCTATCGCAGCACTTACTGGTAAATGGGGGAGCAGGGCTACGATTCGCTCGCATTCAATGCAGTGAAATGCATACAAATAATGTGTTTACTGTCTAGCTGTGATGGATGGGGCGGGAACTTTTTACGAATGAACTGCTATGAATTTTGAATTTCTATTTGCAACTGTAACGGGCTAAGTTTTTGCTTCGTTTCAGGAAGATGCGAGAAAATGTCTTCATTGGGGATTCGAGATATATTTAAACTAAGTAAGTAGATCTTCTTGAACTCAATTTTGAATGTTGTACTCACTGAATAGGGGATTCTTTGATTTAACTTCTCTGAATTCTTCTCTTCGCTTCTCTTTTGAATTGCGAGTACATTGTGATTATACTTTTAAGTGAATGATATATATATGTAAGGTAACTTAAGGATTAATACGTATTTTAGCGATCGAATCAAAAGATTTTTTTTGTAAATTTGTTTGTATTCTCTGTATATATATATATATTTTTTTTATTTAGGACACGTCATTTTGACTTCACCTCGCCTGATGGTAAGCTGAAGGAACTCAGAACTCAGGAAAGAGGGTCACCATTACATACACATACCATGTTAACAATGGTGGCACTCAGCTTGACGGCCTCATCAGAAGAGGATTGTGGTCGCAGCACCGCGTGACACCCGCCGGTCCCACTAGTGCTGCGACCACAATCCCCTTGCCCGGCTATGCACTTGCTGACCCTTGAACGCAATCAAACCGAAATTGGAATACTATGGAGGGTTTTTCGCAATCGTGCACGGTGGTACCTACCCGGCCGAATTTTGTGACAAATTTGTGTCATCAAATTTCTACCACCAGTAGTAGTAGTATTAACATAAAACTCGATATTCTTTCGACCCGTGCGCACCAGAGCTGGAACGCGATCTTATAATGTCTTAATAGACATTTATTATTAGAACTTAAACATACAACGTTCTATCGTGAAACTAGCTATGTGTAATGAGAATCAAAATAACTCCAATTTTCATGTGAAAACCTCCAGCCAGTTACAAGACACCTGTCCGTTACGTTTCTATTACGGTACTTTGCTAGTTTCGGGCAGTTATACACTAGCGTCATAAAGACAAGGAGCATGCGCCATTTTAGCCGCCAATCAACCTAATAATATAACTTGAGACAAACTCAAAGGTGTAATTTTTCAGAGTAGTGTGAACTTTATGTAAATAGAGACAGGTCGGGCATGTGATTACGTCGTCAACATGCCCGTGCGAAATAACAACTTGTGTACGAATGTCCCAGTGAGGCTGGAAACTATCAATTATTGTTGCACTGCGGTTTATGGGGCCTTGAGAATAGCGGATTACTGCTGTACCTAGTCTTGTTGAAATATTTTATCAAATAGTTTATTCTACACAGCGCTTTCTAGACCTAAAGTAAGCATTGTTTAACTAGCTTGTGTTATGGGTTCCAGAATGCGGATAAACATACGTATATACTTTTTTTTTCTAAATATATACGTATTATATAAACACCCAGACCAATGCAAATAGACATATTCATACCAATATTTGCACTAAGCGGGAATCGAACCAGCGCCCCCTGTCGTAGCAGTCGAATGCTCTAACGGTATACCACAGAGGCCGTCGTTAGTAGAAATAGTCAGTGGTTTCTAGTGTTGAAAAGCTAAAAAAAAAGCTGTGTGCTTTGCCGACAGCGATTCTTGCATACAATAATTTTACGGGAATTAACGCGATCATGTATAGGAATATACATACCTTTGGATTGGATTTCTTGCGCTCCCAACTAAGTATCACTGTCAGGTGATTCATTAGTTTTAAATGAAGATTCTTTACAAGAAGCCGTTGATTCTTTTTTATAGAAAACTAGTTGAAACGTTCCAGTTACATGTAACATGCACGTTACGTACACAAAAAATTCAAAAGGAAATCAAATTATCACAATGTTTCGTCACATTCAGATGCAAGCCCGAGACGGTGGCATATCCTGTTCCGCGCGGGTCTTTATTAAAGAAGCAAGGCAAGGCACCTTACTCTACACATTGAGACTGCCTGTTCTTTATGGGCAGTTAATACTTAGAGGGGATTCTGGGGAATTTCTTCTTAGGGTATACTTGAGGTCTCTGCATAATAGGTACTCCTCACGGACCCCCAAACCGGGGCAAGACGGGGATACCGTGGTTCCCAAACCCGAGGGGACCATCTCGAAGCAGGAGATGGCCCAGGTTCAGTTAGGGTACTAGGGATATGCTCTATGGGCAACCTAACACCCCGGCTTCTGTAGACCCGAGACGGCGGGGGGGGGGGGGTATCCGAGGGGATTTCCGCACGAAAAAAAAGGTACTACTCACGAAACACCGTGTGGTGTAAGTCGGTCCGCTAGCCCTGGGAGGGGGTATCCGGTGAGGTGATTCAGGTGATTTGCTTATTTTAGTTCATGGCTGAGTGAACTGTGTCCTTTTTTCGAAGTGATACTGCATATAATAAGCATGCTACTGTTTTTCCTGACACATGTAAACTTACCTTTGTTTGTATTTTTCAAAAACCAGCTGCAGTGAATTGTGCCTGGCATTATGTTAAAATGGCTCTTTTTTACTGCAATGCGGGACATATTTAGACCAAATTTTTTTTTTTTTTTTTAGTTCACGTAAATTTGACTTCACCTCGCCTGATGGGAAGCTGAAGGTAAAGTCTCAGGAAAGAGGGGTACCATTACATATACGTACTATGTTAATAATGGTGGCACTCAGCTTGACGGCCTCATAAGAAGAGGATTGTCGTCGCAGCACCGCGTGACACCCACCCGTCCCACTAGTGCTGCGGCCACAATCCCCCTGTCCGGCTATGCACTTGCTGACCCCTGAACGCAATCAAACCGCAGTTGGATTACTATGGAGGGTTTTTCGCAATCGTGCACGGTGGTACCCACCCGGCCGAATTTTGTGACAAATTTGTGTCATCAAATTTCTACCACCAGTAAGTAAGTTATGTTTTTTCTTTCTTTCTTTCTTATACATGACTACCTGTTGCCCACGACTTCGTACGCGTTAAGTTCGGAATAGATCAAGGTATCTATGTTTATTTCTGCAGTCTCGATACTAACACATAAGTATTATTTTATTTAACGGGCCGGATGAGGTGATTTAGTGCACTCGTTTTACATTGATAATGCGTATAAAATAGATAGAAAAATATGTGACATCGAAATCAATTCCGTCCGATTCCTTAATATAATAGCGTGATGATATTCATTTTGAAAAGTGTATGCGTATCTAATCAATTATCTTTTATACATGGGTAACAACTCTGTGGAGTTTCAGAATAGCGTGATGAGTTATAGTCCGGATTTTAACCATGTCTGAGTTCTGCTGAAATACAAAATTTCGTAAGATCTACCTTGTAATAATAAAGCGTCTCTGCTGCAAAGAGTCCGCGCCAGCACCAACAGCCTCCTGAACGTTATTGCTAATAAACTAGATTGTCCTATTATAAACTACCTTTTTTTTTTTTTTCGTGCGGAAATCCCTTCGGATACCCCCCCCCGCCAGCCAGCAGGGGCGGTTATGTCCGGCCTGCACCGACTAAAACCGCACGCCGTCTCGGGTCTTAAGACGCCGGGGTGTAAGGTTACCCATAGAGCACATCCCTCGCACCCCGACCGACCCCGGGCCATCTCCGGTTTCGAGATGGCCCCCTTACTTGCTCTCCACTGTGCCCTCTGCTAATCAGAGGGACACGTGGAAAGCTTCCGAACAGCCCTCAACAGGGCCGTCCTCGCCTCGGGCGGAGTTGGCCGTAGGCGGCAGCGTCTCTCCCACCCTAGGAGAGAGGCGCTGCCGTCTCCGTTGCCCAGGGTGCACCGCGTGGAGGTCCCCAACCAAGCACCCCCCTATTATAAACTACCTGAGTCAATTACATATGCACTAACATAGCTATAAGTTACTTATTGTTACTAACAAAATATGGATGAATATCTGAAATAAATAAATTATTATATTTTTATAAAGTTGTCATCAATAATAGTTTAGACCAATTTTGCTCTACTACTCCTATCATACCTATAATAGCTTGATGATATATAGCACAGTTTATGACCATGTCCTAGAAGAATGTACATGTAAAATTTCAGCCAAATCTGATCAACGGTTTTCAAGTAATGCTCGGACATCGAAAATAAAAAGCAGACAAACAGGCAAAAATTCTAAAAATTACATTTCGGCATCAGTATCACTCCTAGAACACAAATCAATTAGTTTTTTGGAAAAATATTCAATGTACAGTTTTCGCCTCGTTACGATTTTATTATATGTAAAGATCTTAACATATTTTTCTTCCTTTTTATCGCCGTTCATGTATTGGCCACTGAAATCTTTTATGTACCTAACAATAAGCAAAGTTATTCAGCTGTACCGCCATTTTAGGAGCCACTCAGGAAATGTGCACAGTAAACGTTAATTAGTAAGAGGTGGCAATTTGAGTTCTTCAAATTGACTGAGTCAGTGTTTGAGGAAAGAGGCCGATCGTTCGAATGCCGATGCCAATTACCTTGTTTATGCTTTTCCAATGCAATAAATATTTATCAACTAGCTGTTGCCCGCGACTTCGTTCGCGTTAAATTCGGAATAGATTAAGGTATGTTTAGTTCTGTAGTTTCGAACCCAACAAGTGTTAGGTTACCTATTCATCGTTATATTTTCAATCATTTATCATGAAGAAATAGAGGTTTAGGTATAAATATGTAACACCTTTTTTTTGTTTTTTTTTAAACGTGCGGAAATCCCTTCGGATACCCCCCCCCCCCCGCCGGCCAGCGGGGGCGGTTATGTCATGCATCGACTAAAACTGCACGGTGTCCTGCTCAAGTGTCCATTGCCGGGAAGCCCGGGTAAGCCCTCGAAAGGATAACCCCATATTTATTCATATTTTCAATTCAGTTCAATTCAATATAGATATTTTCAATCATTTATCATGAAGAAATAGAGGTTTATAAATATGTAACACCTTAAGTAATTCTATCCGGTTCCCCAATATAATAGCGTGATGAAATTTATTATCAAAGGTGTATAAAATTGTTGATTAGAGACTCAACCGTTGATCTGCAGTTTCGAGATTTCATATTTTACTACTCATCACCTTTAAGCTATAGCGTGATGATTTAAAGTCCGAACTTTGACCATGCCCGAGTTCTATCGAACTTCAGAATTTCGTGATTAACTACTTTGTAACAATAAAGGAATGATCAATAATAGATTTAGTCGATGTTACCCTGCTGCTCCTATCACACTTATAATAGCACATTTTAGTACCGTACCCTAGAAGAATATCCATGCAAAACTTCAGCTGAATCTTTTCAGCGGTTTTCAAGTGATACTCGAACATCGATAATAAAAAACAGACAAACAGATAAACAAACAGACAAAAATACAAAAATCCCATTTTTGTGCTTAGTCCCGGTGTCCACCACCAATTTGGCCACCACTGGTGGACAGAGAGACAAATTATGAAATTATGTTCCGCTGTCCACCAGTGGTGGCCAGAGCAACACCGGGACAAATCGTATTACCTGATTAGTCCCGGTGTCCACCACCAATTTGGCCACCACTGGTGGATATTTCGCACTTCTTGCCTCGCTCGGCTTATATTCCGAAAATAAGTAGAGGGTTAGAACTGTGACCCCAACAGAACCGCCGGAACCACTAGTCCCGAAAGTTTATGGTAAGAAGTGCTATCTATGAAGAGAGATCTCTGTGTACAGTGCTTCCTATATAGCGAGATATTAACAAACAACGTTTTGAATTTAACATTCGATACATCAGTCCATCGATTGATAAATATTCGAAGAATCGTTCAGTCGAAGCAGCGTTTGACGACAAAAAGTCGTTTCGCAATAACACAACTTTTCAAAATATGTTGCTCTGTCCACCACTGGATTTGTCTCTCTGTCCACCAGTGGTAGCCAAATTGGTGGTGGACACCGGGACTAATCGCATTTTTGGCATCGGTATCATTCAAAGAACATATTGTTATTTTTTTTTAAATATTCAATGTACAGTTTTCACCTCTACGATATAGATTTATTTTTATCGCTAAAAGCTATAGAAACCTTGGATTTCAATGCTCACTTGACTCATAATCCTCGTTGCGTTCAAAGTTTACACCTGGAGCTTGGGGTCCGCTCATTGTTTTGATTGGTAATATGATTTTTTGTTTTTTTTTATTGGTATATGGATTAGGCTTTTCCAGGAGCGACTGCCATCTGACCTCCCCGAGAGACAAGCTTGCACCAGACCCTTATCTGTTTAGCAGGTGAGTGCAGGAGGTGCAGTGCGCGAGTATTTGCGCCTCATGCCGCCCTGAGCGTGGCTGCGGGTGTGAGGGATGGGGACAGCCCTACACCCGCTGGTCTAGCCACCCGCGAAGGGGACGACGTCCATGTGTGCCTGGATGTCGCCAACCCAGAGTGTCATAGGTGTGGTGCCCACATTAGTGGGCACGCGCTAGGGGGGTCACCATAGAAGTATTCTTGCATAGTTTCAGGCCCCCCGACAAGGCGCAGAGCATGGCGCACTGTGGGGTTTAGTGGGTATGCCCATCCAGCTGTTGGATGGGAGAGTCCCACACACGATCTCCGGCTATTGCCCCGTAGCCGGAGGTGCCGTGCGTAGCAGCATTCCCTACGTAAAAAAAAAAGGTCCCAAAGGTGTTGGTAAACTTTATCACAATATATAATATAGGTCTATAGTCTCGAACAGCATATTTTCTATCCCGTATATGTTGAAATATGAACTGTTTGCTTTCTCACTATCCCACTCAAAATTCTCAAAAACTCACTAATTAGATTAAGTAAACATGTTTGTAAATAGACCAAAAACGGAAACGGAGGAAAAGAACCAGCGGTGGTCCATTTGCTAAACATTAATCTATTTTTTAGGGATTTTCTTTAGAAAAGCCCTATTGCTATCGAGTTGTCGTCGACGTCGCCGTTGCCAATTTTCTGTCACGGTTTTGGGTATGAAGGAGATGTGCTATCGAGTTGCTGTTTTCGGTAATAGATTCGTGCTGGGTTGAACCATTGCAAGATAAAGAACAATAATAATAATAATATTAATAATAAAAGAAAATCCCTTGTATTCGGCAGAGCTCGTCTCAGGAATTCAACTTGTTTTAATTGACGTTTTGTAAGTGCCATTTCAATAGTACTTACTTAGTCTTACTTAGTCTGTACATAAAAATGAATTATAACTTTATCTTTGACTGCCGAGACGAGGTCTCGAGTTCGATCCGTAGTCGCCCCGGGCACTCACCTCTGACTTTTCGTAGTTATGTGTGTAGGTATTAAAAATGTTAATTATCGCTCGCTTAGTAATGTGCCCGGTAGATAGCAATAGGCTCGCTCCCTATTACATTGGGACCTAAACATAACTGGCGAATCGTGGGTGTGTAATATACCTCGGCCTACCCCTTCGGGGATACAGTTGTGGAGTTAGGTTATGTTATATTTCTATTCCACCAAGACATTCGGGGCTAAGCAAACATCACCTATAAGCCGGTACACCAGCTGATTGACGCCCTAGGCTCAGATTTTACTCACGGGGCTGGCAGGTCAGACGTTTTCATAAAAACTTTATAACCCAAACCAAAAGCAGGTGAGGGAGAAGTGGAATCCCCCAGGGGACCATCTTGAAACAGAGATGGCCCAGGGCAGTCAGGGTGCGAGGGATATGCTCTTTTTTTATAGCAGTCAGTTGGCCGACGAGCTCACGGCCCACCTGATGGGAAGCGGTTACCGTGGCCTATGGACGTGTGCAACACCAGGGCCGGCGCACTCGCGCTGCCGACCCTGTAAAAACCTTCTAATGCCCTTCTGGAAGAACTCCATATTGTAGTCGCTTGGGAAAACCACAGCAGGGAGATCATTCCACAGCCTGAGGCTGCACGGAACAAAGTGGCTTTCATACCTAACTGTACGCACCGTTTCCGGTCGCAACGTGTCTATGGGCAACCTTACACCCCGGCGTCTAAAGACCCGAGACGGAATGCGGTTTTAGTCGGTTCAAGCCCGACATAACGATACGATAACCAATACGGGGGTATCTGAGGGGATTTCCGCACGAAAAAAAAGAGAGAAGTGGACTCGGGGCTCCGGTGAAAGCCTCGGATGCAACCGGTACTTTTTATCCGGGTTATCCGGTAAGTTCAGTATTGGACAGTATGAGTATTTCACGCAGGCAGAGCCGCGGGCAACAGCTAGTTAACAATATCTATTTGTAATCTTCTTCTTCTTCTTCTTCTTATATATAAAAATGAATTGCTGTTCGTTAGTCTCGCTAAAACTCGAGAACGGCTGTAACGATTTGGCTAATTTTGGTCTTGAATTATTTGTGGAGGTCCAGAGAAGGTTTAAAAGGTTTGTCATCGATTGAGGCAGTACGAAGTCTGCCGGGTCAGCTAGTAATAATATAATTTTTACCTACTATGTTTGCTACAGAGGTTTGATCCTTATGATTGACCGTATCGAATGATGTTAAAAGTACAGGATGTTATTTTTTCGGATTTTAACCGGTTTGATTACCGAGTATGGCAATCGAGTTTTCGAAAATCTATGAATGCAGTTTATATTGTTTTTAAAATCAAAATGAAGTCTCCTTTCAGTAAACTTGTGTATCTACATTATTTAAGATACTTTCCCTTGGGACGCCCTATATATATGTAATCTGAATCTCTGAAACGGCTCCAACGATTATCATGAAATTGGTATACAGGGGGTTTCGCGGGCGATAATCGATTTAGCTAGGTTTCATTGTTATAAAACGCCGAAATAAAAAAAACCGAGCAACCTTCATCCAGATAGTATATTATTATACGAAGTCTAAAGGCTCCATGTAGAATTTTACTCCTCCGCAGCTGAGTGCGCAACGATGCTGTGGAGCTTTAAAAATGTCAGCACTAAATAAATTACACATTGTTCACAACAAAATGTTCGCTATGCCTTTTATGATCGCAGTAAAGTGGCACGTACGTGTACTATGTATGTACGTATCCATGCAGGATCGTATTGTATAAGATACTGATTGTACCCCACGGTTTCACAGAAGACTTTGCAAATGGTTATATCTATTGATACACAAATAAGAAGAAAAGTATACTGACTGGTAGGTGAGTTTGGCCAGGGCTCTGAAGATCTTAATAGGGGTATATCGGGCAGCAGCTCCAAGATCTTCAGAGCCCTGGCCAAACTCACCTGCCAGTCAGTATACTTTTCTTCTTATTTGTGTATCAATAGATATAACCATTTGCAAAGTCCTGTTGGGGAGGCCCAACGGTACACAACTTTATGTCGCACCACTTAGCTGTTGTGTTGTATATGTGTAGATCCATAAAGGGACTGAACCGTCTGGCAAAACTGGATTTAATGGTTGGCAGTGGCAACCTATAAAGGCGACGCTCAAGCAGTTTACTGTGTTCCTCAGTGTTAACAATTGTGCGATGGACTCTCAGTGTTGTTTTGAGGAAAAATAGTTGACGCACTGTTAATACTTCACTTTCTTTGTAGAGCTCAGTTGTTGGGTACATGAAGGGTCTTTTGAGCATGGTTTTTAAAACACAACGTTGCGCTATTTCAGCACGTATTATAAAAGTTTTTTGTGCACTACCCCAGCAAGTTACGCAGTATGATAGAAGTGACTGTGTCAGGGCAAAATAAACCTGTTTTAAAACTACTGGTGATGCTGTAGACCGGAGTAGTTTTAAAATGTTAGCAGTTTTCCTTACTCGAGCTGATAAAGCGCTTATGTGTGCTCTAAAGTTAAGGTGTTCATCAAGTATTATTCCAAGATACCTAATAGTGTCAGTTTTTTGAAGCTCTTCACAGCTGCAGCGTGCCTGATTCAAACACATGTGCAGTTTTATATTAGGATTTTGTTTTGGGGCTGATGCCGCGGTTTTTATGAAAGCACATGAATTTGGTCTTCTTCGCATTTAATGTTAATAAATTATGCTGCAACCATGTTGAGACCTGTATCATACCTGTTTCAGCCATACTGAATACCTCAGCCCAGGAAGAGCCCTCATAGATGATCACAGTGTCGTCGGCATAGCAGATTATTTCTGCGTCCACATTCTCGTGTATATCGTTCATATACATGATAAAAAGAGTCGGACCCAAGATACTCCCTTGGGGAACACCGAAACTGACAGTGAGAAGACTACTTTCCTGACCTCCAAGTTTAACACATTGCTTTCTGTCGGTCAGATATGTTTTAAACCAGTTTAGAGCCAAACCTCTCACCCCAAAGTGATTTTCAAGTTTTCGCAACAGGATTGGCGTCGAAACGGTATCAAAGGCTTTGGCAAGGTCCAGGAAGATGCCTATGGCTGCCTTCTTGCTATCCAGGTGAGACGCAACTGTGGAAGTAAGTAACGTTATTGCATCCTCCGTGGATTTTCCCTGCCTGAAGCCAAACTGTCTGTTGGAGAGAAGTTTATTTGACTCGATATAACGGACAAGCCTGGTGTTTACTATTTTCTCCAGAAGTTTGGAAAATACAGTCAGAAGGGATATTGGTCGATAGTTTGCTACGCAGTCTCTAGGTCCATCTTTGTGAATCGGTGTAATGGATGCTGTCTTCCAAGCTTCCGGGAAGACACCCGTTTGTAAACTGAGATTCAAAATTGCTGTAAATGGTTGTAGGATAGTCTTCCGTATCTCTTTCAGCATGGTATTAGTAATACCGTCTACACCGGGCGCCTTGCCGCCTGCTAATGATAGTATAAGGGACTCTACTTCATATTCGTCTGTGGGCTGCAGAAAGAAAGAGTCTTTGAGAAGTTTGTTTTTAACTTTGGATGACAGCTTCTCCTGACTTTGGTTAAGTCGGCCTAAAATATCGCCAGCCAGCTTTCCTCCGATAGTTGAGAAATATGTGTTACAAGTGTCAAGAGAATCCCTGTAATCTGTACTACCCTTCAATGTTAAAAGTTCTTGCGGTTCTATCTTGGTTTTGGACATGTGACATATAGATTTAATTGTTTTCCAGAGCCTTTTTGTGTTATTTGTACTGTTGGATAGTTCTTTATTTTCATATTCGGTTTTAAGCTTCCGCAGCAGGCTATTGCAGAAGTTCCTGTATCGTGAGTAAATTAAACGTAGGAGTTGATCATCGGGAAACTTTCGTGTGCGTAAATGGAGACGGTCACGATGTTCCATGCACCGAATTAATCCAGGAGTAATCCACGGCTTAATATTAAATTTGGAGTGGCTAATTTTTGTAATTCTCGAGTTTGTGTTCACGATTTCAGTAAGTCGGCTGCAGAAGGAATTCACTGCCTCGTTTGTGTCTACATAGTCAATTAGGGCGGTCCAGTCCTCATTTTCAAGTTCTGTTTTTATTGTTTCCACGTCGTGTCTAAGGATAGTTCTGTTACAGTTTACTTTGTAATTTGTTGTAGTAACCATTCCTAGCATTACTATGTAGTGGTCAGTTATATTAGAGCGGCAAACTACGCCTGTAGCGTCCTGTCTGGTGTTCACAAAAATATGATCCAGGCATCTTCCATCTCTTGTAGGTTTGGTTATTGCAGGCAAAAGTCCGTGTTCTGACTTGAGGCATTGATACTCTATTTCTTGAGCACTTTTTGCCAAGAGCAGGTTTATGTTGATATCGCCTATCAAAATCAACCTGGTGTTCTTGGTTGTGTTTCCTTTTAAAATTGAGTCCAGTGAACAAAAAAAGTTTGTGAAATTTGGGAAGGAGGGTGGGCGGTACACACCGAGGATTGTGATTGCATTACCTAGTGTCAGTTGTAGACAATTTGCATCCTGACATTCTGGTTCTGAAACACTGGCGCTAAGGGTGTCTTTTACGTATGCTACGACACCAGTGTTTTGATTAATACGTTTGTTTGTAGAATAGGAGGTGTACGATGGTAACTGAGGGATTACAGTGTTCTCATCAAGCCAACATTCTGTAAGAACCATTACATCAAAGGACGTCTTCATCCTGTGTAACGTTACCATAAAAGCGTTAAAATTTTTGTTTATACTCCTTATGTTATAAGAAATAATTTTAAAATTATAATTACTGGGGAATATTGTACGACATTGTGTTGGCATATCTATTAAATGACAGTTTATACCAATCGAGTCTAATTCAGCTACTGTATAATCATTGGTCATGGTGAAATATGGCTATCAGCTTCTTGCCTTTTAAATGATGGATGATTGGTAAAACAAACAAAAGTTTTTGTGTAAGTGTAATGTTGTGGTAGTAACAAGTGTAAGTTACATGTTTGTTTGTAATAGGTGCAATATTGTTTGTGATAGTAGTAGTGTAATGTTGTATAAAGTTGTAAATATGCCATATGAAAATCTAATATGCTATAGTAGGTAGTAATATAAATAATTAAGTTATGATTAAAAAAAATACTTAATGTTAGGAACCTAATTGCTGCCGTATCGCCTGACGACTCAGTTTTCACTGGGGGCAGCGAATATACGTAGTAGATCACCATGCGTGCGGACGGGCAGGGCTGGCTTGCCTTCCCGCTGCTTGATAAAGATGTTACCCTGAGTGACCCAGCAAAAGGTGTATCCGTGTTCCTTGGACTTTGCTCGTACCGCTCGAAAAAACAATCTGTTTTCCTTTGTTAGGCGCTCATTGTAATATATCCTCTGCGAAATCCCGGATACGTTGAGGCCGAAATCAGAGGTAGTGACATCTTTTCTAGATTTTGCCCCTTTTAATATTTCATCTCGTTTGTTACGACGTAGGAGACGAACTACTATCGGTCTCGGGAACTTAGCACCATCGTTAGTAACAACAGCAGATTTCACCCGAGGTCCAACCCTGGCAACCCAGTCAATGTCACCGTCCTCTAGTCCAACACCAACCTTTCGCGCGGCCAGAAGTGCAATATGATGAAGACTTTCGTTGTTATTTTCTGGAATACCAGCCAACTCCAGTTCATTCCGCAGGTGGTGCTGCGCTTGAGTGTTAAGTTCTTGTTGAAGCTCCGATACTTGTACCTCTAACACCTTAACCTCGCGGTCGCGGTTTTCGAGATGTTTGATGCGCGCATCATTCGATGCAACGCTATGGGTCAGCTCTTCTAGTTTTGATTGACAACTGGATAATGACGATGTAGCATCTTCTAAACGTTGCTTGAGTAGGGAAATTTCACGTGTCAAACAACGAACCTCTTCCACCAGCTCTTTTACGTCGGTACTTAGACCGCCATCCATATTAATGTCGGTTTTCTTTCTCATTGTTATGTTCTCTTCTAATGTTCGCACCGGGGTGGAGCTATTGTCTCCCCCTTTTTTTTGGGTTGCGCAACAATCAGGACATTTCCAGGTCTTCTTCTTGTCCGCCGGCATCGCAGATATATTAAGACAGAGTAAACAAAAACTCTTTTCACACGCAGAAGACGAGCATTTTATACAGCTTGCGTCCTTTGTGTTCTTCAAACATCCGCAACATTTCATCATGGTTAGTAAAAAATGTATGTATGATTATATATTTTTAGCACTTTATTGTTAATAACTTTGCGAATAATAGCTATATCGACTTAATATTTGCACCGTTTTATTGGTCTTCTTGTTGTTCACACGCTAGTACTAATTTTGAGCGGCTTAATGCAGATTATACCACTAATTAAAAAAATAATATGTGTTGGAGCAAACAGTAACACGACCACTTGTGACAACAACCGAACGGCGAATCAATATATATATATATATATATATATAGTAAGCGGCGATAGCCCAGTGGCGTACGTAACGGACTGCTGAGACGAGGTCTCGACTTCGATCCCCAGTCGCCCCGGGCACACACCTCTGACTTTTCGTAGTTATGTGAGCATTAATAAATGTTAATTATCGCTCGCTTAATAATGTGCCCGGTAGATGGCAATAGGCTCGCCCCCTGTTACATTGGGACCTTAACATAACTGGCGAATCGTGGGTGTGTAATACACCTCTGCCTACCCCTTCGGGGATACAGGCGTGAAGTTATGTTATATATTATCTGCATCTCGGAAACGGCTCCAACGATTTTCAGTCTTTCATCATCATCATCATCATCATCATGTCAGCCAAACGACGCCCACTGCTGGGCACAGTCCTCCCCCAAGGATTTCCACAACGATCGGTCCTGCGTCCGACTTCAGTCTTTAAATTGGAGATATCCAATAAAATACTTGGGCTATGTTAAATGAACTATTCAAAACACTTTTTTTTTTGGAATTCTGTTTATTCACGATGGACGTAAAAACTAAGTAATGGATTTTGACCGGTTTTTTCTATTAGGTCTTGGTCAGACTTAAAATCTGCCGTATGTTTGATTGAAAATGGTTAAGTCGAACCGGAGATATGACGAAAAAATGATAACAAACCTCCGCGCGGGTAAGCCGCGGGCATCAGCTAGTATTTTTACATGTGTATCTGTTTACTATTAAAAATGTTGATTATCGCTCGCTTAGTAATGTGCCCGGTAGATGGCAATAGGCTCGCCCTCTAGTACATTGGGACCTAAACATAACTGGCGAATCGTGGGTGTGTAATACACCTCTGCCTACCCCTTCGAGGATACAGGCGTGAAGTTATGTTATGTTTATGTACTATATCAATGTACACCAAACTATCCGAAAGCTTTTTCTTCTATTTTCTCTCCATCCTACGGTTGCCTGTAAGAGATTGCCTCAGAGCGATAAGATTGTCAATTGTACGAACCACAAAAACTATATCTCTGATTCATGTTCTTTATAATATACCCTTGGTGTACAATAAAGAGATATTATCATTATTATATTCCCATACATCTAAGTCACGTCTCTCCAGAGCTTGGGAGAGGCGGCACGATGGACAACAGTCGGCCGGTGCGTTGGGGCGATTAGCAGATGAAAGGAATTCTTATCATTATACCTACAGATTGACGGACGAGGCTTAGGTACAGGCCTTCTCCGCCTGTCACCCCAGCAGAAGCAGGCCGGGACGGTGGGGCGACTAGCGCCCCTTCCCCAAACCGAGGCAAGACGGGGACACCGTGATTCCCAAACCCGAGGGGGCCATCTCGAAACCGGAGATGGCCCAGTGTCAGTCGGGGTGCGAGGGATATGCTTTACGGGCAACCTTACACCCAGGTGTCTGAAGACCCGAGACGGCGTGCGGTTTTAGTCGGTTCAAGCCCGACATAACCGCCCCCGCTGGCCGGCGGGGGGGTATCCGAAGGGATTTCCGCACGAAAAAAAAAAGAAAAGGTACAGGCCTTCTCGGGGTTAGGGCTTCACACAGCTGCGCTCATAAGACAGCTAATCATACCTTCAGAGAGGAGTAGAAAGCAGTCTCCAAGTTTTAAAGTGCAAGCTTTGAATTCAACTGGAACTGCCATTTTTATACATTGACATTCCTTAAATTAAGGATTTCTTCTCCTTATTTAATTAGTTGTGCTACTTCATCATCATCAACCTCTATTAGTCCACTGCTGGTCATGGGTCTCCCTTAATGACCGCCATAGCGCCGTCTTCAGCTTCGGATACCCCCCCGCCAGCCAGCGGAGGCGGTTGTGTCGGGCTTGAACCGACTAAAACCACACGCCGTCTCGGGTCTTCAGACACCTGGGTGTAAGGTTGCCCGTAAAGCATATCCCTCGCACTCCGACTGACCCTGGGTCATTCGCAGTGTCCCCTCTGATAAGAGCAGAGGGGTACCTGGAGCGACCACCCCCCCCGCGGGCCTTGCAGGCCCGCCATACCCCGACCCCCTCGTGCAATGGGGTCAGCAGGCCCTGAAAAGGGCCGGTTGGTCAGACTCTTGGCCGTTGACGTTGACGCCAGCTACTCCAGAGGAGCAATCAATAATGCGTCATCGCCCACGTTGCCCAGGGTGCACCAAACTTGGAGGTGATACAAACAGTCGCACCCCAGTTATGTTATGCCTAATTGTACCTGTGTTCGCTAATAAATGATGATTATGATTATGATTATAAATTCAATTGGCTCAAATGAGGTAGACTGTTCTAACTGGGCAGCCACCCGTCCACGTCATTCCGATTTTTTGCCTATTTTTCGGCGCCTAAGGGACGGCGACATGTGCAGTTATTAGTAATTTAAATCGGAAAAAGTCAACTTTAAGGACGGGACTTGAACCCGCTATTAGTTTCTCTGTGGGGAATACATTCCCCAACTGAGCTACCTGGGTATATCCTGGATATTCTAAATTTGCCCATACATTTAAGTAAGTAAGCGTAAGCGATTACCGTATAAGGGCAACGTTGAAACCATTTACCTGAATTATTACGAACTAACAAAATAGGAATATAAATCAGGCTTTCACGGCCGGCGTTGCATGTAGAATATACTGCTTCCGGGCTGTTTGGCCGTGGTCCATATGAAACTTGTATTCCAAAAGTTTCGTCGATCACTGCGGTCGACATCTTCAGTAGGTGACGAGTGCGTAGAACTCTCCTCGGCGGTGACTTCAGTTCAGTCAGTGATCAGTCGCAGAGAAGTTTAGAACACAAGTTTCATATGGACCAAGGCAAAACAGCCCGGAAGCAGTATATTCTATATAACAAGATAGGAAATTATGATGTTCTTAATCATGTTTAAAAATAGCTCCGCAACATTAAATACAAAAAATGGTTGAAAAAAAAAATGTTCCTTACAGTTTTATAAATAAATTCTCAAGCGTTAAACACACCGGCCATACTAGTTACTAGAGACATACTAGTATCAATATAGGCAGTACTTGCAACAAATAACGATTTAAACGCGCTCGGTGGGATCGCATCGACAACAAGAGGCTGTTGCATCAATTAAGGGATTACCGTCTGCCAGCTCAACCGAATTGTTTGTTATTGGACGCTACTGATTGTTGGGATTAGACAGTATTTATCTAAATAGGGATATATAGAATAGCCTGACTGAACTAGATATTTTTACTCGTACATACTTCACCAGTGAAATTATATTCAACTACTTTAACTGAAGAACAGAGGGCCAATTCTCGTAATAGAAAAATGTTCAAAATTAAGTCTCGACCTCCCAAATTTTCAATATTTTCAACAAAATATTGTTACGAGTACACCTTTTCTTTTAAACAATGGGGACAGAGAGACCTTTTTAGGGTTCCGTTGCCAAATGGCAAAAAACGGAACCCTTATAGATTCGTCATGTCTGTCTGTCTGTCACAGCCACCTTTTTCCGAAACTATAAGAACTATGCTGTTGAAACTTGGTAATTAGATGTATTCTGTGAACTGCATTAAGATTTTCACACAGAAATCGAAAAAAATAATACATTTTGGGGGTCCCCATACTTAGAACTGAAACTCAAAAATTTTTTTTTCATCGAAGCCATATGTGTGAGGTATCCATGGATGGCTCTTCAAAAATGATATTGAGGTTTCTAATATCATTTTTTTCTAAGCTGAATAGTTTGCGCGGGAGATACTCCCAAAGTGGTAAAATGTGTGTGTGTGTGTGTCCCCCCCCCCCAAGTAGTTTTTTTTTTAATACGTCCAATCGTAAACCGCAATTTACCTTTCATTCAATCAACTTAAATATAAAAATAAATAAAAAACAGTATTATGTTACTTGCTGGTACGGAACCCTTAATGGGCGAGTCCGACTTGGGAGCTCGAATTGAGATTGAGACTGAATTTTGAACATCTTTTTATTACAAGAGTTGGCCCTCTGAACAGAAGGTGGTAACGCAGTTTAGTAAGCCTTAAGGCCTTATTCAGACTTGAGCGGTATTCGCTGCCGCTGTGGGTAGTGGTACATACTGCGTGGGTTTCGCTCAAAAGTTCCGCGACTAGAGCGGAATAGTTAGTAGGCAGCAGCGTATGTAGACCCGAGACGGCGTGCGGTTTTAGTCGGTTCAAGCCCGACATAACCGCCCCCGCTGGCACGCGGGGGGTATCCGAAGGGATTTTCGATCGATTCGATCCACGATAAAAAAAAAAAAAAAAAGGTAGTCGGCAGTAGTATCACGGTATAACCCACTCGGTTTTCTCTAGCGCAGACGTTAGCGAATACCGCTTAGGTGAGACTATTCTCACCTAAGCGGTATTCGCTACCGTCTGATAGGAACTACAATTTAAAAAAAAGATAGGAATAAAGAAAAAAGAAAAATAAAGATAGAAACTACGATTAAGGCCTATATTATAGCTATGCCTTAATTGTAGTTCCTATCTTTGCTTGGTGAAATTAGCCATTAGCCTTAGTATTATTATTAACATAAGTTTTTTATTACTGTGAATATAGAAACAATAATCTTGACGGTCATAGGTGTTACTTTGTGGTCTACATTAATAAAAATGTATGATTTTGATATTCTGAAAGAATGACGTGTTTGAAAAGAACTCATATTTATTTTGTGTTCTAAACGGATATCACTTTTGAAACTATTAAACTAGAAGTTTGCACCACTAAAAGCAAGTCACCCAAAAGAAGAGAGATACCGATGCCGAAAATGTGATTTTAGATTTTCTGTCTGTTTCTCTTTTTGTCGGTTTGTCTGTTTGTTTGCTTTTAAATGTCCGAGCATCACTTGAGAACCACTAAACAGATTTGGTTTACTTTGGGTTACTTTAAAGGTAATGAGCAGTATAAAATAAAATCACGAAACTCCACAGAGTCCCACACGAATGAAAGATAGTTGATTAGAGACGCATAAATATTTCATAATTCACTATTAAATTAAGGAATGGGGCAGAATTGATTTCGATGCTACATATTTCTCTATCTATTTCAAACAAATTGTTCAATTCCCGCTCAGTGCAAATATTTATATGCAAGAATATGTCTATTTGCATTGGTCTGGGTATTTCTATGTATGATATGTATGTATTTACAACAAAAAAAGTATATAAGTATGTTTATCCGCATTCTGGAACCCATAACACAAGCTAGTTAAACTATGCTTACTTTGGGTCTAGAAAGCGCTGTGTAGAATGTCGTCACCTCATCCGGCCCGTTAAATAAAATGTTTGTTAGGCTATTTTTGTAACAAACATGTTGCGTCGACTCCAAATAATTGGGACAAAGGCAGGCAGATAGATAGATAGTTGGGTAAATGTGTGTGTTAATTCTATAAGGGATTATCAGGCGTGAGTTTAAGCCCCCTTCGTGCCTACATGTACCTACATATACAACTTAATACTTACATGTAAGTATCGAGACTGCAGAAATAAATCATACCTTGATCCATTCGACCTCTGTGGCGTAGCGGTAGAGCATTCGACTGCTAAGTCAGAGGTCGCGGGTTCGATTCCCGCTCAGTGCAAATATTTGTATGCATGAATATGTCTATTTGCATTGGTCTGGGTGTTTCTATGTATAATATGTATGTATTTACAAAAAAAAAAAAAAAGTAAATAAGTATGTTTATCCGCATTCCGGAACCCATAACACAAGCTAGTTAAACTATGCTTACTTTGGGTCTAGAAAGCGCTGTGTAGAATGTCGTAGAATATTTATATTATATATTTATATTATAGAGCATTCGACTGCTATGTCAGAGGTCACGGGTTCGATTCCTGCTCATTGCAAATAATATATGTATATTTGCATTGGTCTGGGTGTATCTATGTATAGTGTGTATTTATTTACAAAAAAGAGTATCTAAGTATGTTTATCTGCTTTCTAGAACCCATATGACAAGCTCTGCTTAGTTTGAGTCTAGATGGCGCTGTGTAATATGTCCTAGAATATTTATATTTGCGTACGAAGTCGCGGACACCATATAGTCCGAAATATGTTTCAAATACCTTTTTTTTCGTGCGGGAATCCCCTCGGATACCCCCCCCCCCCCCGCCGGCTAGCGGGGGCAGTTATGTCGGGCTTGAACCGACTAAAACCGCAAGCCGTCTTGGGTCTTCAGACGCCGGGTTGTAAGGTTGCCCATAGAGCATATCCCTCGCACCCCGACTGACCCTGGGCCATCTCCGGTTTCGGATGGCCCCCACGGGTTTGGGAACCACGGTGTCCCCGTCTTGCCCCGGTTCGGGGGAGGGGCGCTAGTCGCCCCACCGTCCCGGCCCGCTTCTGCAGGGGTGACAGGCGGCCTCACCTGCCACCCCCAGACCTGCGCTCATGGAGCTCGGAGGTCGTTAAGCGACATGTTGCGGGCTCGGCGGGCCGGGAGAGTTCTAAATCTCTCCCGGGTGCCCTCCGCCATTTCCTTCGCGAGCATTACATGCTCGCAGAAGGAGGTGGCGGCGGCCCACGCTCCGCACCATTGCCGCAATCATGCTGCTGTTTCAAATACCTACCCACAGTTAGATGTACAGGGCCCAACCAATATCCTTGAGGCCCGAGTCAACTTCCTCTGCAAGTCGGTTCCTCTCCTAGATAACGGACGGGACTCTCGCGCAGGTTTTCCTCTCAAAGTTCAGGAGGTTCAGTCGCTCAAAACATAACTCTAAAGTGCAAAATTCTACGTAACTTTGCAATCGTTATACGGATGAAGACTAGATTGATGACACAAATTTGTCACAAAATTCGGCCGGGTGGGTACCGTGTACGATTGCGAAAAACCCTCCATAGTAATCCAATTTCGGTTTGATTGCGTTCAGGGGTCAGCAAGTGCATAGCCGGGCAGGGGGATTGTGGTCGCAGCACGAGTCGGACCGGTGGATGTCACGCGGTGCTGCGACGACAATCCTCTTTTGATGAGGCCGGCAAGCTGAGTGGCATCATTGTTAACGTGGTACGTGTATGTCAGGCGAGGTATGTCAGCATCAGGCGAGGTGAAGTCAAATTGACGTGTCCTATATACAAAAAAAAAAAAAAACCTACCCTCAGTATACCTGAAGTACAATAAAAAATAAAAGCATTTTATCCATTTAGGTTACACGGATTATCATACTAAAAGCGATGGGTATCACTTCAATTAAAGGATTACAGCGCCCCGTTGGTGGAGTACGTGTACGTAGATATACGCACACAATAGCCACGTGTGTATTTTAATAATTCATTAGTAGGTAAGTGTTCTGTATTTTAGGATTACCATTTTGGTGAGCTTTTTGTACTTTTTTTTTGTGCGGAATTCCCCCCCTCCCCCTCCCGGTCAGCGGGGGTGATAATATCAGATTCGAACCGACTAAAACTTCAGGGTGTAAGATCCTTAAGGCATTTCCCTCGCACCCTGGTAAGCTTTGTGTACCTTTTTTTTTTGCGGAAATCCCCTCGGTTAGGTACCCTATCGCCGACCAGCGGGGGTGGTTATGTTGAGCTTGAACCGACTAAAACCGCACGTCGTCTCGGGTCTTCAGACGCCGGGGAGTAAGGTGGCCCATAAGGCATTTCCCTCGCACCCCAACTGACCCATGGCCATCTCTGGTAACCACAATGTGCCCATCTTGCCCCGGAAAGGGGGGGGGGGGGGCTAGTCACCCACATATAAGAACTGCACTCTTATTCGGGTACCCATAACGTGAACTCGTGCTTTGGTATTATGTTGTGTTATATCGTATTAATTTTATGCTAGTTCTTACTTCTATGTTAACCTATAGAGTTTTTTTTTTTTACGTGCGGAAATCCCTTCGGATACCGAAGGGTTATGGTTATGTCGTGCATCGACTGAAAGCGCACGGTGTCCTGCCAAGTGTCCATTGCCGGGCACCCCGGGTAAGCCCTCGAAAGGATAACCCCATCAGGTTCACCGGCGGACCTTGGCCGCCAGCGCGGCCTCGCCTGGTGGGGTCAGGCGCGTGTAGGACACACACGACACACCTCCGCCACGGCCAACCAATTGAGATCCATCGACTACTAACGCTACGACTGTGATTTAAAGTCGTTAAAAAACAGAATGTAACAATGCACATTGTACTTTTAAGAATATTAGTGGAATATGTAGTCGATTCCTTAGTTGATATCGATTCATAGTCTACTAATATTATCTGTATTCTTTCATCGACTCTGTCTATGGTTAGCCGTGGTCAACTCTATCGGCTGTGGCATATTATATATGAACTCCCACCAAGCCGCTTCTTTCAGCCGACGTTTTAAATTACAGTGCAGCGGTTTTGCGAGCCCCTAATTTTCTGCATCGCTTCCACAAGTGCAAACCTCTGGTACTGAGCCGGTGAGAATTTTACAATTTATACATTACGTGTGCTAATCATTTTTATTACAGAGTGCTCATTAGTGTTGGAGGGTGACGTGGTACCAATGGCCCACCAGGGATAATCCCCGTGGCCTCTTCATCTTCACCAATGGTGCCACGTCAGGTTCCCACTGCTATGCTAAGCTACTCCAGGCATCGCCTCGTTTTTACGTGAACGAGGCTTGCCAACATTTATCCATGTATTGGAATTATATAGAATGTTATCATGCCACACTACACCTCTGTAGTCGTGGCAAAGTTTTCTAATTGGGGTGCTGCTTTTTACGTGAGCAGTATCTATTTGTTTTAATTGTGTAGCTTATACGCAAGGCATGCTTTCCCTTTTCACGCTTGTCAAAAGGACAATAACCTGTGCGGGCCACGCGGTCAGTGATCGCATGGTGAACAATCCTTCAGTGTCATCTATGTTTCTGTGCATCTGTTCCTGCTGCTTGCAAAGGCTGTGACCTGCCTGCTTTCGCAATAATGACCATAAGCATCACGTGCCTGGGGAAGCTTGTCACCTTTCTTACGCCTTCGGTATGCCCGGCCTGCACTAGCAGTATGTATTCACATACTGAAAGCCTTGCCTTCTCCTTTCAGATCCGCCGAGACGAGTCACGCAGCGGTCGGTGCCAGCGCGACACGCCGGGCGGATACCACAGGCAGAGCTAAGTGCAGACTCCTGGCTGCCGCGGGCCGTTTTTCACGTCTTCACATCTCTTCTTTTAATCCTTAACTTAAATCTTAATTGAACTATGTGTACTCACCCTTGAGATCACTTACAATTGATAATATTTAATATATGAAAGGTAAAACTAGTCTCATGTTTAATTTGCTATAACCTTATATCAAACCAACAAATAACTTCTAATAACTTGTAACTTATAATCTACCTTAAATTCAACTACCCCTGTTACAAGAATAATGCCTCTGATAGACTTTTGTTCTACTAATATTATGTTTGGATGTTTGTTACTCAATCACGCTCAAACGGCTGAACAGATCTGGCTGTTTAGTACAGGTATAGATTATACTCTGGCATAACACAATGGGTTGAAGGTGCTGAATCAGAATTCCATGTGGGCGGAGTCGCGGACAACAGTTACTTATAGTATGATTGTAAGAATAGACAAGGTTTTCTTAAAAAAAATTGATGTTTTAAAAATAGTGAAAGAAATAGTGATGACAATACTTAAATTATATTAAACCGCCCCCGCTGGCCGGAGGGGGGGTATTCGAAGGGATTTCCGCACGTTAAAAAAAAAAGGATGGTATAATTTATTTTTATAAAAAATCTAATACCACAATATAATCAAAGTTGTAAGCTATTGAGAGGTTTTCATTCACATGTTTATGACCCAATTGAAAAGAAAAAAAAACATTACTCCTAGAAAACATTAAATAACTTGAATTTTTACGTGATTCTATTTTCTAAGTGCTCGTAAGTACTCTAAGATACACATCCATCCAAAGTTACACGAACCACGTTAAGATGGAATTTATTTGCAGCAAAAGATTCTGTTTTTATTGGTTTACCCCACAATCATACCGAGGCAGTGTGACACAGCCGTTTTGAAATATTTATTGCACACTATAAGATAGTGGAGTAGCGCGACAATATCAAGAATAAATATTTCATGCTTGAAGAGCTTGCAGATTGACTATGCAAGAGCTGAAGTTAAAGTGAGCATTCAATTAAATTTTTAAGCATTTTGTATGCTTACTTTTTTCTAAAGATTTAGATCGGAAAAAGAGAACATCCAGGACGGGACTTGAACCCGCGACCAGTCCCTTACAGGGGGAATGCTCTGACCAACTGAGCCACCTAGACACGTCCCAGATATTCGAAATTCTCCGATACATTATTACGTCTTAATTTATCTAATTAGGCGGAGTCATCAAAAAACAATGTTTAAAAATGACTGTAAAGTTGTTCATTGTTTCCGTAGTTCGCAAGAATTACGGTAGATGGCTCCAACGTCGCCTTAAGACGTAATAATGTATCGGAGAATTTCGAATATCTGGGACGTGTCTAGGTGGGTCAGTACTCAGTTGGTCACAGCATTCCCCCTGTAAGGGACTGGTCGCGGGTTCAAGTCCCGTCCTAGATGTTCTCTTTTTCCGATCTAAATCTTTAGAATAAAGTGAGCATTGTTTTATTCATAGAGTTCTCCATTTTGTTCTGATTTGTTAAATATAATAATTTCATCTCACAGCGATGTTTTTATAAGTGTCGCGTCGCATTCGTTACAGATAATTGGAGCTGCTAAAACTTGGTCTAATTACAGAACTTTGATATCGTCAGCAGTTTGTGGAGGTCAGTTGTTTCATGGAAAATACCGAAGTTCAGCCGTTTAGTAGTTAAGACTGAAAGCAGGCCCAAACTAAGCTGGAAAAAGGCTCTGAGAATGATGAACACTGATTTTTTATAATTTTCAATAGTTTCCAGTTCTCACTCTCTTATGGGTTATGAAGCCCATTTGCAAGAAACATAATTTAAAAAAAAATCGAATACATGACACCTACCCGAAGCCTAAGCTTATTATGAAGGAATTGTTTGGAACATCTACAGCCAAAGTTGTAGACATTTTTATATTTTTCGTTCGGAAATCCCCTCGAATACCCTCCCGCCGGCCAGCAGGAGTGGTTATTTATTTATTTATTTATTGGGACATAAAACAGTTACACGTTAGGTACATTGCTAGTATAAAATTAGAGTAAGTTATAACTATTGCGTTAACGTATAACCCACAGCAATATCCGCGACATAATATATGATAACTATATAATAATTATGTTAAAAAATCGTGCGCACTTCATGTTGAAGTTGTATTATACATGTTTAGGTAAAAAGACAAACAAAATAGTGAAATAGCAAAAAAAAAAAAAAAAACCTAAGACAGAGATTTTAACATTTGAATTGCTGCAATTTTGAATTTATAGTGTGACTGTGCAAAAATATCAATATCGGCGAGGTATTCGTTGTACGTTTCTACGATATGGCGGAGAGGAGCCCGCACACCGGCATTCGTTCTGCAAATGGCAGTGTAGAACAACCGGGGTACGCGCACCTCGCGCTGCAATACAGTTCTAGGCACCACATAACACAACTGATTAGTTATGCCGCTACAATCAAACCTATTATTGCATAAGCCGTGCAACATCATACACATGAGCAGTTTGCGTCTAGACTCCAAGCTTAAAATGTCGTACTCTTCAAGAAGACAATTGTATGGACATTTCGAGTGGTGAAATTTGTAGTGAATAGATTTTAAAAACTTTTTTTGAACCCTCTCAAGTGCATCTACATACTTGTCATAAATGGGATCCCAAATTGGGACGGCAAAGTCCAATTGCGATCTGATAAGAGTCATGTATAAGAGTAGTAAGGTTGATGGGCGCTTTAAATCTTTGGAAGACCTCATGACGAAGCCGTACATTCGGAATGCTTTACTAACAATGTTGTCAATATGTAAATCTAGATGTAATTTTGAATCAAGAGTAACGCCCAAGTCACGAATGTTATCAACCCTCTCCAAAACAATATCATGCAAAGTGTAGTTGTGTGTTATGACTTTCTTCTTTTTGGTATAGGTTATAACTTTACATTTGGGTATGTTAAGGTGTAACCTGTTAGTGGAACAATATAGAGAAAGCCGGTTAAGGTCATCCTGCAAAAGTGCGCAATCGAATGTACTAAAGCACTCCTTATAAATTTTGATGTCATCAGCGTACATTAGAAACTTAGCGTTAACAAAGCAATGGCCAATGTCGTTGACGAATAAAACAAAGAGAAGGGGTCCCAGGATAGATCCCTGGGGCACCCCAGAGGTGACGGTTAAGGAATCAGATTCGAAGCCATTGATAACAATTTTTTGAGTCCTATTAAAAATGTAAGACATGAACCAGCGTAGTAGGTTACCACGGATACCATTGAAGGCAATTTTGTCCAGGAGCAATTTGTGATCCACCTTGTCGAACGCCTTCTGGAAGTCCGTGTACACAGCGTCCACTTGAACCCTGTCATCCATGCTCTTAAAAAGATAGTTAGTAAAAAGCATGAGGTTGGTAGTAGTTGAGCGCCGTTTAACGAAACCATGCTGTTCAGGCACAATAATGTTGTGAATGTGTGGGTATAGTTCACTATGGACAAGGCTCTCAAAAAGTTTCGACATGGTAGACAAGATAGAGATGGGACGATAGTTTGTTACATCACTTTTGTCACCGCTTTTAAATACGGGCGTTATCAAAGCGCGTTTCCAAATTCCAGGAAATACTCCTTCACGCAAACATTTATTGTAAACAATAGAGAGAGGATATATGATGTGATCAGCTGTTTTTTTTAAGAAAATTGGGGGTATCCCATCAGGGCCAGGCCCCTTGTTGACGTTCATATTTTTGATCTCTTTTAATATAGCATCCGAAGTTAAGGTTAAGTCAGACAAGCAAGGTGAGTTTTGTGCAAATAACGTAGGAGCTTCCCAGAGTTCAGGTTCAAGGGAGGAGGTTTCGTAAACGGAAGTGAAGTGTTTGGAGAACATGTTGCATATCACGGTAGGGTCACTCGAGTGCTCATCAGCAAGATACATATTTGCTGGAATGTTCGCTTTACCCTTCCTTTGCGAGATGTACGTCCAGAAATGCTTTATGTTTATAGGGATGCTGTCCTCGACCGAAGTCATATACCGCTGAAAACATTTGTGACACTCAGTTTTAAAGTGTTCACGGTAAGTGGAGAATGTTTCATAGTCTGATACATTACTGTATTTTTTCCACTTTATCCAAGCCCGGTCTTTGTGTTTAAAAATACGGATTAGAGCGGGTGTAAACCAAACAGGAAAGTGTGAATTCCTGGGTCGACCGAGGGGAATATGAATTTTGACAACGCCATACAGAATCTCATAAAACATTTCGACCGATTTTTCAGCGGGGAGATCATGGAGGATCTCGCCCCAGTCTAATTCAGAAAAATCTTTGTTGATTAACTCATAGTTTGCTTTGTAATAATTGAGTTTGGGACGAGGCTTACGTATCATAGGCGCGCATTCAGTTTCTAGTGATGTCAGTACACAAAAGGGCGGGTGAGCTACGTCGGCTGGAACGAGAACAGCACAAGTACTAGGGTAACATGCAACATTAGAAATAAACAAATCTAGTATGCGACCTAAATTATTCTGAAATATATTGTATTGGAAGGTATTTGTAATGGATATTAAGTCACATACATGGTGATCCATGGACGAAGTCGATTGGGCAGTAACAAATTTGTAATCGCTGTGGGCGTGCCATTTAATACTGGGCAAATTGAAGTCCCCTATTATAAAAAACGCTTCTGTGCATTCATCGTTTATGAGGCTTTGCAACACATCCGTGTGATAAGCATACAACTCATCATGGGAGCTCGGCGGTATATACGTCGCACTTATGAGGTGACGTCTATTGGCATTAAAGGCTGGTAGTTGAACCACAACATGTTCAACCTGGGGATAAGCAGAGTGCGTAGACACGCGCGAGGGTCTTAATCCGCGTAGGATGGCAATCAGCACACCACCACCGTCCAGCTTGCCAGTGGCATCACGATTACGATCAGATCTAAAAACCAAATAACGATCGTCGATAAACTCACTATCCACTACATTCGCAGTCATCCAAGTCTCCGTCAGGACTATGACGTCGTACGAAAAGGACATAATATTCATAAATAGTGTGTGTAGTTTAGTGCGTAGCCCACGACAATTTTGATAGTAAAAAGACAACTTAATCTTATCCATGAGTGAAAGTTAAAATGTAGGTAAAAATTAATGTAGCACTCAGGTAGTAGTTAAAAAGTAAAAACTTGGAGTCTAGACTGAACAAACATGATGAGGTTGACTCGTACATAATATTTTCGTGGTGAATAGATAGGGCAATACAATGCGTAAGATATCTAGGAGCAAACTCCGACCACAAACCATCAGAGCAAAACGTAACAGAAAAAACACATCCCACACAGGTACCCTTCATGTCAATACTAAATGAAAGTTTAAATTTTAATACATTACCAACGTACACCACCGTTGCAGTCACAAAACACGATATTTTAATGTAAAGAATGCAACATATTTTTTCACAGCAAGTCACACAGGTACCCTTCATGTCAATACTAAATGAAAGTTTAAATTTTAATACATTACCAACGTACACCACCGTTGCAGTCACAAAACACGATATTTTAATGTAAAGAATGCAACATATTTTTTCACAGCAAGTCACACAGGTACCCTTCATGTCAATACTAAATGAAAGTTTAAATTTTAATACATTACCAACGTACACCACCGTTGCAGTCACAAAACACGATATTTTAATGTAAAGAATGCAACATATTTTTTCACAGCAAGTCGATACACATTTTATTAGTTTGTGGACGAGTATTATTTTTTTTTTTTTTATTTATGGTTATGTCGGTTGATTGGCTTGAACTGACTAAAAGCGCACGTCGTCTCGGGTCTTCAGATGGGTGAGGGGTGTAAGGGCCCATAAGTTAATTCCCTCGCACCCCGACTTATCCAGGGCCATCTCCAGTTTTGAAATGGCCCCCTCGGGTGGGTTTGGGAACCCGTGTGTCTTGCCCCGGAAAGGGGGGGGGGCGTAACGCACTGCCACCCCGGCCTGCTTCAGCTAGGGTGACAGGCAGCTCCTGCTGTCACCCCCGGTCCTGAGCCCTCCCGGACCTGCTCCGCCGCCTCCCTCTCGAGCATTACTTGCTCGTAGATGGAGGTGGCGGCAGCCCACGCGGTGCACCATCACTGTGAGCAAGACACCGAGCAAGAGTCAAAGTTGAAACACGAATCAATCAATTAGCCTATCGCTGTCCACTGCTGGACCTAGGCCTCTCCAAATGAGCGCAATAGCAGCCCGGTTCCAAACACGAATAACTAGTTGTGATTAAATGTTTAAAATTCAATGTGCAAGCTCTCTTATATCAGTGCACTAACAGATGAGCACGGTTCAATGTGTTGTCTCCTCGTAGATTTATTTTCATAACAAGATGTACTGCCGCAGAAATAGTTAACTTGTGAATTGTTCGCTCCGAGAGTTTTATTGCTCTTATTTTTAAGATTCTTTTGTTAAGAGTTGTTACGATAATGTCGTAAGTTACAAAATTCTAAATTACTCCATGAAATAAAACTATTTGTTACGGATTTAATTGGGATGTATATTTTATTATTTACACTGTTCCCGACGTTGTATGATTGTATGATTGATAATTTATTTGCATGACGTTTTGGTTACTTTTGAGCGGCCATGGTTACGGGGAGATTAAATGGATAGTCAAGTATTTTTTATAATCATTTTTTCAAATGCCTCCTAATTCTGCATGACGCAGGGGTCTTTGGAAGATACGTTGGATTTGATATGGTTATACTTATGAATAACAAACTATTCAATAATTTATTTTCTAGTTTCATAAAATCTCGTGCAAACCAAACATTTTAATTTTTTTTTCCATTTCGCAAATAAACGCGCGATCCACCTGATGGTATGCGTAAAATGGGAGGCGAATGGGGAAAAAGGGGAAAGGAGTTACCCTGAAGCAGTCTCAGAAATCGAACAAAATGCAGCGTACTCCGACTCAAAATCAATATTAAATACCCGGGTACACTTACCCCGGTCGATATCACGAAAGACAACCTAACAGTAATAATGTCACCGATTCTAAGTAAACAAAAATTCAATTGCAGAAAAATATTCTTCGTATAATAATAATAAAATATATTGCGAACAAAATCTGCCAATTGGAAAACTATCTTCACAGAAAGACATAAAGTCTAAATCACTGCAATAGAATTTGTAAAAAAAAATCATGGACAGTACCGGTAACCATGGTAACAGCACGAACGATCCAACAAAGTTACTTTGCATTTGTTGAAACTCTTATTTCGTTATAATAAAGCATGTTTTCAATTGTTTCATTTGGTATAATAAAAAATTGTTATCAAGTAACAATGTCGAGTGAAGTGGACAATGGAGTAAAACTGTTTGCCTCACTCTTAAGGGCTATTAGAAATGTCTACGAGTTCCGTAAGGGGGCTACACGATTTTGTCCGCTGCCGGCTATTGTTGTACAGTAGCGAGATGTTTGCGCAATGCTTCAAGAATGCTTAGAAGAAAGTTTCGCCTTATCTTTGAATCGAAGCTTATTGAAAGAAGTATTCAGGGTTCAAATAAAACTATTTGGTATATGACTAGGGTATATGTACAGGGTCTTCGGAGCTCAAGTCAACCTCACCTGGTAGTCAGTGCAACTGCTAAACGACGGACGAAGCTCAGCGGCGCGGGCGCACCTCCCGAAGTTGGGTGGTCTAATGAAAGTCTACGAAAAGTCAACAAATCAATAAAAATTAATGAGTGGTTCACTAGCTCCAAATTCTTTGAAATCTAAGATATAGAATCCAAAAATATTGCCAGTAGCTGAGAGGGTAAAAATTAAGAACATTTTTGTGAGCATGTAAAAATTTGTTTCGATTATCTAATAAGTAAAATTTTAATAAAAAAATTAAAACCGATTTCAAAAACCACTAAAATAAGACACTGAAAAAGAAAAATAACTGAATTACAGATTTATTTAATAGATAAAAAGACGCATGCGTTGTCTGTCTTCGAAACTTATAATCAGATCTTCATGAAATTTTAATGCGACCACCTGGGAAGTCCCTTTGAAACAAAACAGAAAATTCCAAATCGGTTCAGGCGTCTTTGAGTAAATAGAGAACATACGTAAGAAATAAAAAAAGGACTTCGACGAATTGAGAACCCTTCTTTTTAGAAGTCGGTTAAAAAAAACTAGTCTCAACTATAGTGACACCTACCAAAGTTCAACAACACAGACACGCCGAAATTTTTTATGTGAAAAACTACTATAAATAAGTTGTCATGTACAAAACGAGTTTCCTCTTTTTTTAAAGTCGAGTAAAATCAAATATTAGAAAAAACAAAACCACCATTTGATCTCCGAATTTTATAGTCCCGAAGTCGTTCCAACATCGACCTACATAAAAATTTTCCTCAGCTTCAAACTTTCACTCATAATTTTTTACAACTTCGCGACAATCGCATCCAATTATTTTTTTATACTCTTAGCAAACAATTTTTTTATATTTCTTCATTAATTAACGTTAATTAAATTCTTATTATTCAGTGATGTCGGGGGAGTTCCACCGAAAACTTTCTTCTTTGATTTCCTTTGGCTAATTAAAAAGGAGTTTTTAAATTTCGAATTCTTTGGTGAAATCGTTTTACGCTCAGACTATTTCAGATTGTATTTATTTTTATTTTTTTTCTATTTACTGACATCTGTTTATCTTTAAGAACAGATATAACTCACACTTTGCCAACCATGTTCTTTTGTCCCATATTATGGATTATTCCCACTTTGCCCCACCGACTTTGCCCCTACTGAGGGCAACTGTGAATTCATTTGAGAAAATGTCCCAAATGTCCCCATAGGGTGAAGTGAAGTGGAGAAATCGGCTTCTGTTGATCAGATATGACTTAGGATGTCTAATACACAACCTCGATTCGCCAGTTATGTTTAGGTCACAATGTAATAGGGGGCGAGAATTGTCGCTCGCTTAACAATGTGCCCGGTAGATGGCAATAGGCTCGCCCCTTATTACATTGGGACCTAAACATAACTGGCGAATCGAGGGTGTATAATACACCTCTGCCTACCCCTACGGGGATACAGGCGTAAAGTTATGTATGTAGAATGTCTAATAGCCTATTGCCGTTAGTGCCTCTTCAAAGTCAATCATTCCAACATAAAAAAAATAAGATATAAGATGGTACTTCCGTTATAACATAATATAAACTCACGCCTATATCCCCGAAGGGGTAGGCAGAGGTGCTAGCACCCACATTTCGCCAGTTTATGTTTAGGTGCCAATGTGATAGGTGGCGAGCCTATTGCCATTAACCGGGCACTTATAAACCTGCGATAAATACACACATAACTTCAAAAAGCATCGAAAATTCATTGGTGTGTGCCATGGTAAAACCTGGGATCGAACCCGAGACCTCGTCTCAGCAGTCCATTACCCATACCACTAGGCTACCGCTAGTACCGTTAAACATTTCAGAGGTATGTACGAGTACGCGTAAACTAATTTAAATGTAAAATTAATTATGTGCATAAACTTCCACTACGGAACTTCGGGTCCACTATTTTTAAATACAACGAAATCAGACGTTATCATTCCCGCGGTCAGCCCGGTTGTTCCCATAGCAAGAATTTTTTTTAAAGAATATTATTAACCGAAATTACTAATATTCCCCCTAACTCCTCCAGCTAAGCTAAATTGCTTGTGTTAGGAGTGGGTTCACGTCGGTAGTGTAATGGCCAGGATTCGAACCCGGGACCTCTCGATCTAAGGGTCGACTCCTTAACCACTAAGCTACCGATGCTTACAATTTGGGTTACCGAGCTCCATTCTCTTACACTTTTCCTCCTGATTGTGGCTTATCTTGGCTTTTACAGGAGCAACTGCCCCAACCTTAAGAGAAAACCTGCGCTTGAGCCTCGTCCATTAATCAGTAGAGGTATCGATTCGCAAGTGTAGTTGGCTTTGGCCCAAAAGATCTATCTAGATGCAACGATCACTTGTTTAAAAGCTTATTAAATGACTTAATTTTAGTTTTCAGATAAGATAAAAGATAAAATATTCTTTATGGTACACCATAAAAGTAGTTCTAATATAAATAATAAAAGAGATTATAAGGGCAGTGTACAATGAACAATAAAAAGTAGAAAAAATAATAAATAATAGTTGTGTACTATGTACTTTGTTAATATGTACCATGTTATTAGTAGTGAATCTAATATTTATTTTCACTTTGTTGTATCACCAAATAAATAAACACAACAAAAGTAGGATGTAGGGTGCTTCTCGATAGAGGCCATTACTCACGCCGCCACGATAAGTTGCTTATCATCATGCGTGAAGCAATGAGTCTGGCAGTAGCTAGAGCCCAAAAAGGATAGACTACAAACAGACGTCATATCAACTTTGTGTCTGAAGGTTCATCCATAACACCCAGGAACAAACCTTATTCAATCTTAGATACTGCCCCAGATTGGACTCTCCTAATCGACACGTATGAAAAGCACTATAAAATTCCGGAGGATGTTGGGGTTTCGTCATCTAGACCTGACATATTCCTATATTCAAAGAGGTTAAAACATGTGGTTCTTGTGGAACTTACTGTACCGTGGGAAACAAATATACCGAAGGACCACACAATAAAGAAAAATAAATACTATGATCTCACAAACGAATTAATCAAAAACGGTTACGTGGTTAATTTGTATGCAGTGGAAGTGGGAGCGAGAGGTATACCAGCAAAATCTCTCTATAACCTACTTAAAGATCTAGGCCTATCGAGAGCTACAATAAGCTCATTACTAGGACGAATGTCTAAAGCGGCACTAGTAGGTTCGTATCAAATTTGGTTAGGCAGGGAGGGGAACTTGGGTAGTGAAGGTGAGTGTTGATGTACATCAACAAAAGGGGCCCCTTCTAAACCTACACTTGGGTCGCAAGTCCCAGGCACTGTCCCGAGTTCCCAACTCAGCAACGCGATGGACCCGGCACCCGCACGGAGAATCCATGGATTGCTAAGATTACGGTCTCATTTTAAATGACAGCCCGGAGAGACGGGCTGACGCTGGAAAGACAGATGACTGCTGGAAAGACAGCTGACAGACGGAAAGACGTCCGACTGCTGGAAAGACAGCCGAGGGTGACGGCCTAGCAAGCCAAACCCGAGAATATAATCGCTAAAAGTCCGAATAAGAAAAATACCCCCAGGACAGTCCGAGAGGGGGGGCGGAAGATCTGTCCACCGGAAGGAAAAAACGACGACTCTGGCGATAATACGGATTTGAAATGCCCCACGTGCGGGAAACAATACAAGAGGCGAGCTTGGTACATCAAACATTTGAATACACATGGTGTTGAAGCACGACAGCCGTCGGTAAGAACTTCATCAGTCACTACGGATAGAGTTGACCCTCATACATCCCATGGTGAACCATCGTGTCAAAGTAACCAGGAGTCCATAAATATCCGGACACGTCTTAGCATTCCGAGCCTTCAAAACTCAACCTGGAAAGTGCACGACGAAAATTTGGCCATTCTGCTAGAACATCCAGGCAAGAAACAAGATCTAAATAGCCAAGTAAACACTTTCCAAGATACAATTTATACGTATTTTAGTGAGCATTATCCACCTCCAAATTACCATGCTCCTAAAATTAAAGAAAACTCTTTTAAAACTAAATTGCGGAGAAAGAAAAGGGAGCTAAAGAAAAAACTTCGAGATGCCAAAGCCTTGGGCGATTATCATCTTAGTCACCAACTGTCTAGGGCATTAAGATCAATTCTTAAACTAATACAAGGTATATCGCAACAAATAGCAAACAATTGCGATAGTTACGATAGGGCAAGGCACGAAGTAAATTTTGATAAAAACCCTTTTCAGTACTCAAAAAACATCTTTAAAAGCCAAAATGGTAAACTTCTTCTGACCAAAGAACAAACTTACGAACATTACAAAAACACTTATGAAATACTTAAATGCAGAACACCATACAATCAACCGGAAACCCAAAGACCTCACGACCCTCTAGTACAATTCCAAGGGAATGCACCTACCATAGAGGAAATAGAGATACAAATAAAAAAGAAATCATCTAAATCGACTCCGGGCCCTGATGGGGTTCCATATATAGTGTATAAAAAATGTCCAACAGTTCGTAAACATCTCACAAATATATTCAGTAAAATCTGGTCAGAAAAGAATATACCAGTCGCATTTGGCGAAGCGGTTTTCGTTCTCATTCCAAAAAAAACATGAAGTGACCCATCCTAAAGATACTAGACCGATAGCACTAACACAATTTCAAAAATATTTTTCTCAATTCTACAAACAAAAATGTGTCATTTTATGATTAACAATAGGTATTTCGGGCCTAACCACCAGAAAGGGTTTTTACCCGGCATTTCTGGTTGTCTGGAACACAATAGTCTGTTAGCGGAAAGCTTAAAAGATGCCAGAAAATACGAAAGACAGATAACGGTATGTTGGATAGACCTAGAAAATGCATTTGGCTCAATTCCACATTACCTTATGGTATACGCGTTGCAATGGTATAACTTTCCGCCCGTGGTCATAGAGATAATCGAGTCGTATTACTCTCAGCTAAAATTTGCTATAAGCTTCCAAGAAGTACACACAGGACCATTACGGTATAATGTGGGACTGTTTCAGGGATGCTGCTTGTCACCAATAGCATTTAACATAGTAATTAATATCTTAATTACCAAGTTAATACGTCACGAAAAGAAATGGGGTTATCGGTTTAAAGTAAATAACATATACTCAGAGTCCATCTTAGCTTTTGCTGACGATCTCGCAATACTGACGCGCAATCCAAAACAATGTCAGGAACTATTAAAGGAAGTCGATGAGTTCTGTTCGTGGACAAATGGACTGAGGACGAAGCCCAGTAAGTGTCACTGTCTATGTCTGGGTAGACGGGACACCAAATTTACCTCTTACGACCCGGGACTCTTCATTGGGGGTAAACCAGTTTCCATAGTCGCTGAATCGGTGCCATTTAAATTTCTTGGGAGAAAGATAGACTATAAAGCACGCACACCATCCTTAGATGAAGTTGTCGATACGTTTATAAATGACCTAAATAAGATAGATCAGATACCACTAAACAATATCAAAAAAGCTTGGATATATGACAACTACTTAACATCACGTCTGACTTGGCCTTTTCTGGTGTATGAATTCGGTAAAACCTTACTGGCGAAAATAGATGCAACTGTCATAAAATCGCTAAAATCGTGGCTTGGACTAGCGCACTCTGCTGATTCCTCTGCTCTATTTAGGGATCAAAATAATTTTGGGATGAAACTTAAGAAACCATCGGAGCTCTATAAACATCTTAGAGTTACCAAAGCCCACATCTTAGGAAAATCCCAAGATGTCACAATCAGGGCACTCCCGAAAGATAATAACGCGTCCGAGCTTGAATCTAGACTTCTATTCCATAAACGATTTATGATAGGGGCCCAGTCAAACAGAGTGGGGTTGGGAGTACGAGAGCCAGAAAGGGACCAGGATATACTTAAGTCCTTTCTAAAACAAGACGAAAATGATAAATATCGAGTGCACGCGATGATTTTGGAAATCCAAAATGAATGGTTGACAATGGGAGAGTTCTGCATACCGATGGCCTTAAAGTGGCGCACCTTGATCTATGACTGGTCGCCGGCCCTGTTAAAATTTTATCTTAACGCCTTTCAGATGACCCTCCCAGACCAGAGTAATCTGGTAAGGTGGGGGAAGGCCACAGAAAAACAATGTTATACTTGTGGTGAGGCAATAGGGACGGCTAGACACATATTAGTAGGATGTAGGGTGCTTCTCGATAGAGGCCATTACTCACGCCGCCACGATAAGGTGTTTATCATCATACGTGAAGCAATGAGTCTGGCAGTAGCTAGAGCCCAAAAAGGATTGACTACAAACAGACGTCATATCAACTTTGTGTCTGAAGGTTCATCCATAACACCCAGGAACAAACCTTATTCAATCTTAGATACTGCCCCAGATTGGACTCTCCTAATCGACACGTATGAAAAGCACTATAAAATTCCGGAGGATGTTGGGGTTTCGTCATCTAGACCTGACATATTCCTATATTCAAAGAGGTTAAAACATGTGGTTCTTGTGGAACTTACTGTACCGTGGGAAACAAATATACCGAAGGACCACACAATAAAGAAAAATAAATACTATGATCTCACAAACGAATTAATCAAAAACGGTTACGTGGTTAATTTGTATGCAGTGGAAGTGGGAGCGAGAGGTATACCAGCAAAATCTCTCTATAACCTACTTAAAGATCTAGGCCTATCGAGAGCTACAATAAGCTCATTACTAGGACGAATGTCTAAAGCGGCACTAGTAGGTTCGTATCAAATTTGGTTAGGCAGGGAGGGGAACTTGGGTAGTGAAGGTGAGTGTTGATGTACATCAACAAAAGGGGCCCCTTCTAAACCTACACTTGGGTCGCAAGTCCCAGGCACTGTCCCGAGTTCCCAACTCAGCAACGCGATGGACCCGGCACCCGCACGGAGAATCCATGGATTGCTAAGATTACGGTCTCATACCATGTTATTAATAGTGAACCAGAAATTTATTTTCACTTTGTTGTATCACCAAATAAATAAACACAACAACAGTTCTTTTAGGTAAACACCATTCCGGTATTATTAATATGTACCATGTTATTAATAGTGAACCAGAAATTCATTTTCACTTTGTTGTATCACCAAATAAATAAACACAACAAAAGTTCTTTTAGATAAACACCATTCCGGTATTATTAATAAACCAGAAATTTATTTTCACTTTGTTGAATCACCAAATAAATAAACACAACAAAAGTTTTATTAGATAAACACTATCCCAGTATTAGTCATTAAAACATCCGTACTTGTAGTATGTTAAATTGAATTTAAATGTCCCGTTGATTGTGGACGTGCGTTATATTAGTCAGAGTAAACGTACCATGATAGTGCTCAGAGACGCAACTTTGAAGTTGTCAGCACAAATGAATTTATATTGTTAGGTTTCTCGAAAACATGTGGTAAACAAAATGATTCATTTGGAAGTGACCATGAACTAAATTTAAAAAAAAATACTAACGTTATTAAAAAAAACGGCCAAGTGCGAGTAGGACTAGCCCATGAGTTGATAGGTAAATTGCGGTTTACGATTTATGACGTATTAAAAAAAACTACTTCGTTCAACCCAATTTCCGTTGAAAGTTTACATGGTTAATGTACATCATATATTTTTTTGGTTCTATCATTCTCTTATTTTAGATTTTACACACATTTTACCACTTTGGAAGTGTCTCTCGCGCAAACTATTCAGTTTAGAAAAAAATTACATTAGAAACCTCAATATCATTTTTGAAGACCTATTAAGGGTTTGATGAAAAAAAAAAATTGAGTTTTTTTTTCTTATATTTAGGACACGTCTGACTTTGACGTCTGAATTTGACTTCACCTCGCCTGATGGTAAGCTGAAGGTAAAGTCTCAGGGAAGAAAAGGAACAAAATAAAATACCCAAATCGGCAAAGCTTACGAAAACTATATAGGTACCTAATTATTACTATTAAAAAAATCCAAATATATTATGAAATACCTATTTCCAGTCAACAAAATAATTAGGTATTAACTAAAGTAAATAAATAAAATAATAAGAAAAAAACCCATACCTAAAATGCATCATGGAATTAATATTATTTATGAAAATTTTAGTTGTTCTAAATAATTATTAAGCCACAAAGGCAACCCTGGGGTTATCCTTTCGAGGGCTTACCCGGGGTGCCCGGCAACGGACACTTGGGGAGGACACCGTGCGGTTTTAGTCGAGACACGACATAACCACCCCCGCTGGCCAGCGGGGGGGTATCCGAAGGGATTTCCGCACGTAAAAAAAAAAAAAACCCACAACATAGAGCCTAAGCTACGATTGATTGATATTTAACGGTCCATACCTTTCATTTTGCAAGCATCCGCTAAGGAATAGTCTTTGGAAATAATCCAGTACTAAATCAAGCTTCCCCCCCCTTCCAGGGCAAGATGGTGACTCCATGGTGCCCAAACCCGAGGGGCTATCACGAAACTGGAGATGCCCAGGTTCAGTCGGGGTGCGAGGGAAATGCCTTACACATCGGCGTCTGAAAACCCGAGATGACGTACGGTTTTAGTCGGTTCAAGCCCGACATAACCACCCCCGCTGGCAATCGGGGGGGTACCCGAGGGGATTTCCTCAAAAAAAAGGGATATAAATACCTAACGACCGCGACCCTGACTCGGACAGATTAGATTAGAAGGCGAAGTTTGTGCTTCACCTCTTGTTCTCCACCTAGAATTAGGAAACCTACAAATTAAGGGATAAACAGAACGTTTATTTAGTCTAGTCGATCACTAACTAGCTAGTTTGCTTTGTGGATTTATCTAGGCGTTTTGTATCTTACTGATACTTAGCATAAACGATAGATTAGCTAAACGTTGAATATGATATAAGACATAGTGCCGTAATAAATGATGAAACATCAGATAGCAAATCAATTTGAATAATGGGAAAAAAACCCATTCGTTAGACTAGTCTGGCCACCAAGCCATCAATGGGAACAACCCAATTCTAAACATAACATAACATAAACTCACGCCTATATCCCCGAAGGAGTAGGCAGAGGTGCTAGCACCCACATTTCGCCAGTTTATGTTTAGGTCCCAATGTAATAGGTGGCGAGCCTATTGCCATTAACCGGGCACTTATAAGCCTGCGATAAATACACACATAACTTCGAAAAGCATCGAAAAGTCATTGGTGTGTGCCATGGTAAAACCTGGGATCGAACCCGAGACCTCGTCTCAGCAGTCCATTACCCATACCACTAGGCTACCGCGGCTATTATTCCCCAATTCTGCTGTTACAAAAACAACTGAACAAGTTTAACGGGACTGAAATTTATTCCTGTTCCTATTACGACTGACTGTAAGACAAAGTTTGCATTTTGCTCCTGTCAAAGTGATCCTGTTAAGTTTCTGTAGATTCAGAATCGGCATAATTATGCTATAATTTGACGGCCTTTGTGGCGTAGCGGTAGTGCATTCGACTGCTACGACAGGGGGCGCGGGTTCGATTCCCGCTCAATGCAAATATTTGTATGCATGAATATGTATATTTGGATTGGTCTGGGTGTTTCTATATATAATATGTTTGTATTTACAAAAAAAAAGTATATAAGTATGTTTATCCGCATTCTGGAACCCATAACACAAGCTAGTTAAACTATGCTTGCTTTGGGTCTAGAAAGCGCTGTGTAGAATGTCGTAAAATATTTATTTATTTATTTATTTATAACTCAATAAAAAGAAGGTTACTCAAGCACTATGCAGCTTGTTAAAATAACACTTTTTTACGTCTGTCAGCTTCTCCACTAACTTTTTAATCAACAACGGATTAAGATAAGATTTTTTCTGCGATTTAGATATTTTTTCAGGAGTTTCATCCTAAATGTTTCCTCATTCTTCAAAAACTTTTCAACAATGGCAAATTGAATTGCACCTTTGCGAAGCTACGTTTTAAATAAACGGTACCTAAACAAATTCTTATATATTTGGTATTTATTTTATGTTATGTTGTTTATATTATGTATTAAAATACTATTATAATATATCATGATAAATACAGAATTTCATTAATTTAATCATAGTCATAATATTATAAAAATTAAGATGTACCGAGCTACAACTCTGCGTACGTGAGATCCTACGATATGCATTCATTTTCTCACCTTTACATTATTGCGCTCTAAATAGGTAACAGGATTACCCTCGTTAAAAAAGATGTTCGATTATCACCAGACAAGCTCTAATACCTGTTTGAAAAAAAAAGACTACTAATAACTTCAGCCATATAAATAGTATGATCGGCGAGAGTTGACATAATAAAAAATGTCATGTATCACAACTCACGAGTGACAATGCGTGGAGGAAGATTCATTTCAATTTAATAATATAATAATTTCCTACTGAAATTCCTCCTCCTTTCATATTGAACATGACCTTACTGTCTTTGCAATACACTTTATAATATTCTTCAAAAAGAATATAAAAGGGTGACTTCTACGCTCTTTTACCAATACCCAATCTCTTGTGCTTTTTTGCTTGTTTGCTGTTTTTGAAGAATCACATTCTCCTATAGAGTGTTGAAACTGGGGTGTGTGTTGGGTAACCTCCTCGAGTGTCGCTCCGATTCCGATCCCGCTGCAGTCCGGGGGGAACGGAATCGGAGCGGCCGGTACACCCTGGGCGGCGGTCAATGGCTTCCCCTTCACCCCTTCATAGGGTTGGTATTGATCGTCGGCCAATAACCAACGTGGCGGGAACACATCGCTCTCCGTACTCCTCTGCTTTCAGAGGAGACAGGATGAGCGATGCTGTTAGTGGTGAGATGGCCCAGGATCAGTCGAGGTGCGAGGGATATGCTCTATGGGTAACCTTACACCCCGGCGTCTGAAGATCCGAGACAGCGTGCGGTTTTAGTCGGCGCAAGCCCGACATAACCGCCCCCGCTGGCCGGCGGGGGGGTATCCGAAGGGATTTCCGCACGATAAAAAAAAAAAGAAAAAAAAAAGGTGGGCCGTATGCTTTCTGCCATCTTAGTTGCAACATTTACCAAGGAAAAGATCTCAACAATAAAAAGAAGTTTTCTAAAGACTACTTAATACCAATTAGTTCGAACAGGAAAATATAATCAACAGCTCTATCGGCTTATATTATAATCTGGGCTACCCGAGACTATTGTTTACGCTTAGGCGAAGCAAAAATAAACAAAACGTTATTCAATCTACCCTCCTACTGTAAGCAATCACTTGATGGTGGGGAAGACGGTGACTTGCAGGGCTATTAAACAAGCGATCGAAATTGAAGAATTTTGATGATTGTTACATTGTGACAAATTTAGACAAAGTTAACTAAAATAAAACAATCTGCACTGTACAACGAATGTACTTCAAGTGACTGTTCAAAACTCATGGTGGATCATGTCACCTTTCAACTAGGTATTTTCGTTGACACCAAACGTAAAGAACGAATAAGTGAACATAATATTTTTTTTTCTTTGAAGCCATCATAAATATCAGGTGTTGCCAGACCACTAAATATAGTATAAACTATACTAGCGGCACGCTATGATGCCCGTTTTGACACGTTAAAATAGTGATGTGAAATATCAATTTAAAATAGAAAAAAATCAAATCAAATGCGAGTCACATCTATAGGTTTTTTGATATTTAAATCATTTTTTCGAAATTCAAAAACATAAATGCCATGTTGTGTCGTAAATTAGTACACTGCACCTCACTATTGACAATAAAGAACAGAAATTTACTCCTTCAAACTTAGTATTTATTTTTACGAAACTTCATGAGCGGACAAACGTCAAAACGGCCATCATAGCGTGCCGCTAGTTTATTAATTGTTTAAAATGCTAGTTCAAATCTGTAGTATTATAACTATCTGAAAATAAAATATATAGTTGACATAGAATTTTGCATCAACAACACTTCCAAATTACTTATTGACCTTGATTCGTGACCTAGCTAGAATTATTTATAGGTCGTGTCAATCTTTATGCTCGTTCTTAATGTAGCCATGAGTAAAGTAGAACAAAGTAGTAACAAATTTTGAATGTTCACTGAACACGAATGAATCAATACAATTGCATTGAATTCGATAGACACAACTTTTTTTGGGGAAAAATGGAATTCTTCTCGTTCCGCTTACAAAGTAGTTTATATTTGCATAGAATTCAATTGATGTGTATTTTTGTGTAATTTACAACTAACTATTGGAGAAATAAATGCAAAAGAATGTCCTCTATCTACGGTGAGATTTAATTTTAACCAAGGTGGAGTTAGATTATCGCTCGCTTAATAATGTACCCGGTAGATGGCAATAGGCTCGCCCCCTATTACATTGGGACCTCAACATAACTGGCGAATCGTGGGTGTGTAATACACCTCTGCCTACCCCTTCGGGGATACAGGCGTGAAGTTATGTTATGTTATGTTATGGAGTTAGATAATTAATTGAACAAACCTATAATAATAATAACGCTGCTGAATTAACTTCAAGGCCCTATGCTCCCCAACACTTCACCACGTGACGTGACAGCCCGCGACTGACATATCCGAAATCGCTGCGACATTCTTCCTAAACGTCTTCCCAAACAATACAACGAGGGTCCACTGACATACCAACTTCTTTTAATGTTTAACGTCCTCTTAATTTCAGTACGTCAGAGTATAAATTGGCTTGGCATATATGCATGAGTAACTTTGTAATATTGCCAATTATATTTTCAGGTTCATTGGTTTTTATTTCGTCTACCATAAGTGTGATTTTACTCTGGTTTTACTTTAAAACTATAGCTACTGGGTATGTGACGTAGACTATTTGAGAAACTTTTAGATTTGCAATGAGGTGATGGATTCGATTTTAAATGTTTGTTGTGAGACCCCTTGTTAGGGGAGATAAATTTTAACTATTTATCACCTTCAGGTTCATACCATTGGTTCTTTTGTTATAGATGAAACCAGTGGTAATTATTTTTTAATATTATAAGTAGTACGTTTTAATCAAACCAAACAATATCACTACATAGTATAAATCAAAGTCGCTTTCTCTATCCCTATATCCCTATGTATGCTTAAATCTTTAAAACTACCCAACGGATTTTGATGCGGTTTTTTTTAAGAGATAGAGTGATTGAAGAGGAAGGTTTATATGTATAATAACATCTATTGCACCCGTGCGAAGCCGGGGCGGGTCGCTAGTTTTCTAATAAAATGTAATCTTAATGAACGTAAAATCTGTTGAAAATGTGAGAAATTGTAAGTAACATCTGAAAAGTTATGGCTTGTGACAAAAACCAGTACTAAAATAATTATTTAGAATATAGTAGTCCAGTGATGCGGAACATTAATCGCAGCAATTCTGTCGATAATAAAGTTAACTTTTGCTATTTTTAACTAAAGATGGTTTTCATGTACACGATCCAGCGTTACTACTCAGTTGTGCGCTGACAAAATTTCTTCAAACCATAATGTTCTCAATACTTTAGGTGTCAAGAATATGGATCTGACTATTCAATCAAGAGACAAACACCTGCGCCAGAGACTCATCTATTAGTCAGCAGGTGTGTCAGCAGGTGTGTCAGCAGGTGTGTCAGCCAGTGTGTCAGCAGGTATGTCAGCAGGTGAGTTTGGCTTGAGCCCCGAAGATCTTGATAGGACCCTATAGAGCAGTAAACATGTAAAGTTGAGCATTCATAATAACGGTCTGAAATTCAAAATAGTTGCCTGTTAAACTAAAGAGTATAAACGCAAAGGCCTCGATTCCATACTTACGGATAGTAACCACTAACTTTCAATCAACAATATACCTACTTTTGTTTGCATATCCTTCAGTGTGTACGGTTATAACACAAAAAGTTGGAACCTAATTCAATTTTATGATTTGCTTCGGTTTATATCCACTGTGGTATAAAGAAATTAAATATGTACGGAATTGAAATTAAATTATCACCTATGTGGCGTAGCGGTAGAAAGTTTGACTGCTAAGTCAGAGGTCATAGGTTCGATTCCCGCTCAGTGCAAATATTTGTGTGCATGAATATGAATATTTGCATTGGTCTGGGTGTTTCCATGTATAATATGTATGTATTTACAAAAAAATGTATCTAAGTGTGTATGTCCGCATTCTAGAACCCATAACACAAGCTAGTTAAGCTATTCTTACTTTAGGTCTAGATAGCGCTGTTTAGAATGTCGTAGAATATTTATTATTTATTTAATCAGGTAAATTTTATAAAGAGAGAATCTTGCATTTCCTAGCACGCGTGGGCTGGATTGACCAGGGTAGTATACTCTTTCACTAAATATTATCAGCTTGAAGTAATTATACTGCATTCCATATGGTTTTACTAAAGCTTTTACACCTTCCTTTTCACATACATTCTCTTCTGTTTTCTTCCTTTACAAGTACCAACCATAGCACTAAATATTATGGATTAAATATAGCTTTTTTAGGATTTCTTGCCTCAAAAGATAAAAACAGAAGAAAGACAAAAATAATCTTTTTCTCGGAAACACGTGGCGGTATCAAGTTAAATGAGTTTTTGATTGTTTTAATGATTTAATGAGCTATGAAAAACTCAAATTCTAAGTCAATGCAACCAAAAGACAATTGCATGGGAATCAGACCCACAAGGTACTTCCCTTTGGGGGTGCTTGGTTGGGGACCTCCACGCGGTGCACCCTGGGCAACGGAAGCGGCAGCGCCTCTCTCCTAGGTTGGGAGAGACGCTGCCGCCTACGGCCAACTCCGACCGAGGCGAGGACGGCCCTGTTGAGGGCTGTTCGGAAGCTTGCCACGTGTCCCTCTGATTAGCAAATGGCACAGTGGAGAGCAAGTAAGGGGGCCATCTCGAAACCGGAGATGGCCCAGGGTCAGTCGGGGTGCGAGGGATATGCTCTATGGGTAACCTTACACCCCGGCGTCTTAAGACCCGAGACGGCGTGCGGTTTTAGTCGTTTCAAGCCCGACTTAACCGCCCCCGCTGGAGACCCCCCGCTCTCCAACGGGGGCGGTATCCGAAGGGATTTCCGCACGAAAAAAAAAACAGGTACTTCCCGTTGAGCTAGAATCATGAAATTTGGCAAAAAGCAAGGTCTTATACCACAAGTAAAAGGGAAAGTATCGAATCAGATTTAAAACTTATGTAAATCAATACGCCATAGCATACATAAATTACCGCATACATAGCAACTGGAAACACATAGATAAATTAACTTTGCATGTCCTTACAGAAGCAGGCCAAGATGGAGGCGTGTCGTGTGTGGTCCTACACACGCCTGCCAACTCACCGACGCGGGATCAAACCCGATCCCATAGGCGAGGCCGCGATGGCGGCCAAAGTCCGTGGGTAACCCTGAAGTTATCCTTTCGAGGGCTTACCCGGGGTGCCCGGCAATGGACACTTGGGAGGACAACGTGTGGTTTTAGTCGGTCCGATTCCGACACGCCCATACCATCGTGGCATCGATGGACCCATGGTGAAGCCCATGGGGGTTTCCACACGTAATAATAAAAAGGTGGTAGTATTAGTGGTCATACTTCAAGCTGAGTCCAGTTGGGGTAAATTGGTAAATTACCCGCAGTTGGGCTCCCCACTGTTTGCATTGGCCCCTTGCCCTTTTTGAGTGAGCTTGCATTATATTTCAAACAGTATTGATTGACAGCATTCAACTTTGATGCTTACCTATTGTACTAAATATTTGCCCTCAACTTAGAATGTAGATACCAACAGTTGGAAATGTTAGTTATGACATGATATATTTAATGACGAGGAAACTCTTTTTTTTTTCGTTCGGAAAGCCCCTCGGATTCCCCCTGCCGCCCAGCAGGGATGGTTATGTAGGGCTTGAACGGACTAAAACGGCACGCCGTCTCGGTTATTAAGATGGGTTTAAAGTGGCCCATAAGGCATTGACTGACCCAGACCCATCTCGGGCTTGGAAACCACGGTGTCCCCGTCTTACCCCCGGAAAGGGGAGGGGGGACGAGAACTTAACGAGTACTTGATCGCGTCAGTTGACGATAAGGTTTCGGCGACCGCCAAGTTCTTGTTCATCCGAGCGTTAATCTCAGTTTCATCCAAAGCTTCATTTTGTAGCCCCTCTACTCCTTCAACAATTTAGTTTATATTGGATTTTACGGGAGCGACTGCCATCTGACATCGTCCCGACTCAGGAACGGAATCAACCCAGAGAGGAAAACCTTCGTCTGAGCCTCATCCGTCATTCATAGGAGATTGCAGGTGAGATTGGCTTGAACCCTGAACATTTCAGTAGGACCCCTTACACCCCACCGGATTGCAAAATTGAAGTACAGACTACGAGTGTGATGCCCCTGGTGTTGCACGCGGTAACCGCTTCCCATCAGGTGGGCCGTGAGCTTGTCTGCCACCTGAGTAGTATAAAAAAACTCTCCTTAGTTCAGGGATATTGAACTCAAGGTTTTCCATTAAGTTATTTACGCACATACACACATACAGTAGCCGAGAGCAGAGAGGATACAACCATTCAACATACATTTATTTTATTGCAAACATAAAACATTCGATGCATTTGCTAACATGTACTACGCAATTCCTTGCAATTTGAAATACATAGTATACATATACTCACGCATTTTTCCCTGCGGGGTAAGCAGAGACAACATCCCGCCTTCCGCTTCTGTCAGTAGAGTCTGACAGTAATTTCTACTGTCATAAAACTTTACATTAAAACCCGCCGATTTCGAGTGCTTTTGACTTGCCCTTTTTTCAATACATCTTGAATTCCATCAGTCTATGTATGAGATTGAATATATTTAAACTTTTTAGTACGATCCATATTTATATTTACACAATTAAAACCACCAAAGCATGCCAGTGACGTACGCCAGCAATATAACAAAGTCTCCGTAATGCCAGAATTAATATCAGAGTGAACGCCGCCGTAATAAGGACAGATGACACCGCTTTGTAACCCCACTGGAGCAGATGGAAAAATGTCGTGGAAACTATGCTGCCGTCCTCAAACTAAAAGGCTAGGTGACTTTTGGTTAATTTTCACATTTTAACTTTAAGTAAATATTCAGATATATATATATATCAATAGCACTTAAAACAATATCCATCGTCTCATAAATAACAATGTAATTTTGCAGATTAGATTTAAAGAAATTACTAGCAAAGGTTTTAAAATATGCCTTCATTTTTCAACTCTAGCTCGAAATTTGCTTTTTCACCTGAGGACGGCAGTATGACGTAAGTTGGTTCAAATATCTGTGTTGCGTTAGCAATATTCAAATTTTTCTGTTATGCTATACAAATTAAGAAGAAAGACTGTGCGAGACAGAAAAATATTTAGATTTTTTATATTTTTATTATTAGTTTTTACATCGTCGCTAGGAATATTTTATACGTGAAGTGAAGTGACATTTGACATTGACGTTTTGTTTTTACACATTTTAAATTCCCATGTTTGGTATCAAACAGATTGAGGCCCTAGGTTTAATTAAAAACAAGGTATTAATGTTATAATAAAGAATCATAAAAAGTAGACAGTCTTAAGAGTTTAAATTAAATTTCATTTTATTTTCATTTAAAGCATTTAAATTAGTATTATTATTATATTCGCCACCTATTACATTGGGACCTAAACATAAACTGGCGAAATGTGGGTGCTAGCACCTCTGCCTACCCCTATTTATTTTTTACAGTGCTGAAAGAATTTGAACAATCATCATTTCAAAGAGTTAAGTATATTCATTTATTCCCTTTATTAAACTGTACACGCATATAAATTATATTTTTAAATACATTCTATATATAAACAAAAATTGTTTAAAAATGAAAAAATTAAGTTGCCCACCGGCATCGGGTACAGGGACCAAGCTACCGGTGGTTAGGGCTCCAGAGAAAGGAATCTCCTCACAATACGTGCCGTGTCGAGGAGCACTGCATTCTGCATCAAGCCCTTAACCCAACTGCCTAACGCGAGCCTCTTGAGATGTTGATCGAGGCTCTTGGCAATCAGTCCGTGGACTGATACAACTATCGGAACAATAATTGCCGAGTTCACATTCCACATGTTGACAACCTCGTGAGCCAAATCCAAATATTTTATTTCTTTTTCTTTTTCGGCTTTCACAAGATTCTCGTCATGCGGAATGGTGATATCGATAATTATTGCGCGGCGGTCTTATCGATCAATCAAAACAAAATCAGGTGTATTGGCTACAATAGTCCTGTCAGTAATGATAGATCGATCCCAGTACAACGTGATTTGCCAATTTTCGAGAACTGCGTCGGGCACATACCTATCGTACGGTACCTCTGAGTCCACAAGGTTCTAGTTTAAAGCAAGCTGTTGATGAACAATCCTGGCTACTTGGTTACGTCTGTGCAAATACTCGCCGTTGGCAAGACGAGAACAACCAGAAATTATATGTCTATGGGATTCTCCGGGATGGTGGCAAGCCCTACATATGTCAAGCGTACCAACCTTTAGAATGTACCTCCAATAGTTATTCGTCATCACAACTTCGTCCATAATTGCAAAAACAAAACTTTCGGTTACCTCAAATAGGTCACCGAAGCGTAGCCAAGACATAGATGCTGGTCAATCAATATCAGGCCCATGGAGAGCAGCAAAGAAACATTCATGCAACTCCTTGCTCTTCCATTCATCCATAAGGTAATGAATACTTAATAGGTTTGCGCCAGTTCTCTTTAGCCAAAGCTAGCGGGGTAAGTCCGTTATCCACCATTACTACATCACGATGCATATCAGCTTCATTGTGTAGGAAGTATTCCCTGGTTAGGTTAGCTTAGCAAAACAACACGGTAACAGATCTGTAAAAGACTCTCCCAAAAGCTCATAATGTAATGATATTTTTGATGGAAAATATTACTCTCGAAAGTAGTCCTTAAATATTACCTATGTAGTGGCATTATTTTGGCATTGGATATTGATTTAACATAATTATGCATATAATGAATAATTCTTTGTTTTTTTTGTCGAGTATGCGTTCATACACGATGCGTAGTTATTAAAATTCATGTACCTTATAGGTTCTAACAAAAATCAATAGTAAAACATAGAGTACAGTTGTGTTAACTGGACAACAGTAGCCACCCCATGCCACACGCAACCGCTCACCCAAAGCTCACAGGTTACAAAGTAGTGAGTTATAACCTATACTTTTAGTCATAAAACACTTCTGTTAGCAACAATGTAGAACATAATGTGCAATTTCGTCAAACTTCTGAATATTCCCAAAGCTTCTATTCAAAACGTATTATGTGAGGAGTAGGTAGTGTGTAGATAGTGAAATATGTAGAAAACTAAGTACTTTTTCGCGGTAAAGTCATACTGATACCGGCAGCACGAATAGATAGGCTTCAGGGGCATTTTCATAGCATGCATAATATGGTTTTCGTAAGTGCCACTCACACAATCCCGGTCCGCCTTAAACCCGAGATTCTAGAAGGTAGACAATAGTAATGGATAATTGTATGTCCATTAGGTTTTACGCTGCAGTAAAGAAAGGAAATACTGAAACATTTGGTTTAAGAAGGAATTATTCACATCATATGAGATAACTCTTCAGTTCTTCACATATTGTTTCAAGTAAGAAAAGAGAGGATAGGGTTAATTGTAACATATTCTGTAAGGGTTAAATGAAGAGCCTTATCATAAAACCTCTACAGTGAGCACTCTAGCGCAGTGATCATCCATAGGTTCCTTGCCACTTTCAGCAGATCATCGATATAACTAAGCTGTATGAAAACAATTATGAAAGTGGAAGAAGTGAAAGACGTATGCCCGGATCGTAGCAAGAGGAAAGATGTTGGCTCTACCTACGCCAATGGGAAATAGGCGTGACTATATGTATGTATGTATTCCAATATACTTATATCATTATACTACAAATTCTTTGAGTGACTTCTAAGTTTAAAAAAAGAGTAGCACTCCGGGAGTGCTGACAGAAGTGAAAACTTGAAAAATTACGTGTGTACACACGAAAAACTCAAGAACCCCACGAAAAACTCAAAAACCCTCAATAACCCCCTTAAAATGTCAAGAACCCCACAAAAAACTCAAGAACCCTCAAGAAACACAAAAAAAAAACAAAAAACTCAAAAACCCTTAAGAACTATACCAAATAACTCAAAAACTCTTAATAACCCCCTTAAATGTCAAGAACCCTAAAGAACCCCACGAAAAACTCAAGAACTCTCATGAATCCTTTTATTTCGATTCCCTTTATATGAATGTATCGAAAATGTCGGTAACGGTAACAGTGTCGCTAATTCTATAGTTTTTCCCATCTCAAAAATACCCAACGCATCTAAAGTTTTCACTTCTAAAATGACCAATGACACCTCTGCAATATAATCTTTGTCGTAAGCAGTGAGACTGCAGACTGTAGGCAGAATTGTGAGAATTGGCCCGCTTCCGTGTCGTAAATCAATTTAACGTCTCCTTCGAAGACCTACAGGGAAAGGCCAGGTCACTGGACGATAGTCTCGTATGCCACTGGATACATGATATGTAGATGAGCAGGGGTTGGTAAAGAAATTTTATAAAAATTGTTCCAGTACAAAGTTTGATAAACCCCACCTCAGGAAGAGAAAACGTAGGAACATAGACCCTGGGCTCCAAATTGTAAGCTTTAGTCATCATCAAGTCAATGCAAGTCAACATCATCGCAGTGATTATCCACCGTTGGGATGATGATGACTTAACTTAGGCATTAAGCATTCATCATATCATATCATTTATTCATAACAATTTCTATATTGTGTTGAATGTTTAATGGTGCAGAAATTCATCTGGCAGAGGATGAACCCATAAAATTTAATTATAAAACAGAATTACAACCATGTCATGCAATAATTATACAAACAAGGGGGATAAAAACAATAGTAGCAAATTTATTGTAAGGTTTATTTACATAGCCCTCCTGGGAGTGTCATGACATGTTCACTATTTAATCAAAACCTCTTTAAAATATAAAAGAAAAATATCAAGAAAGCTGTCTACTTCATAAACCATAAAAAAATATTACAAAAAACAATATTTATTCCAACTGAATAAATATATTTAAGCAATCTATTATTACTTAACCATTTACCTGGTCCGGTCCAGTTCGAAATAAACCCCATTACTGCTGAAACGGTAAATTCAGTTAATTAAAAAATGTATGTACTGGCCAAACCGGCGTCTCGGTGTTTAATGAAACAAGAAAAAAAAAAGAATAAACACAGAAATTGTTCTTAATAAACTTGTCACGCGAGAGGGCGAAAGTTAATTTCCTGTTTCGTCCAATCTGTAAGGAAACGGGTGGCGTCCAGTATGAGCGATATATTGTATACGTATTATACTGTGTCTATAAAAATAATGTTTCAGCGAAGAATTTCACAGTCCTCTTTTTTAAATTACTAGTTTATTACTAACCCCGCCAGCTAAATTGCTTGTGCTAAGAGTATAATGGCCACTATTCGAACCTGGGACCTCTCGATCGTAAGACCACTAAGCTATCGACGCGAACTAAAGTTCAGCTTCTCATATTGCTTATGAGACAGAATGGTTTAAACTTTTAAGTGCACAATATTTTGAATCTGTCATCTAATTCTTGAAGACCTATTCATAGATACCCACTCCACACTTATGGGTTTGATGAAAAAAAAAAACAGTTTCTGTTCTAAGTCTGGGGATTTATAGTTTTTTTTCTATTTTTGTGTGAACAACTTAATGCGATTCACAGAATACCTCTACTTACCAACTTTCAACAGCATAGTTCTATGGCTGTGACATACGGAGGGACAGACAGACATGACGAATCTATAAGGGTTCCGTGTTTTGCTCTAAAAAGTTTTTATTAGTGTAATAATAACTTCATAAGTAACTTCAACTGAATTTTTTACTTGAAATTTAAATTTTCGAAGCAGCTTTTCTATTAAGCAGTGGTAAGTATCCTAAGTATTCATTCGTAGTTTGACAAGTTTTAAGTAATAAAAGCTAAATATATTTTCAGCATCGCTTTCAGTACGTAGTAGGATGAAAAGGGAAAAATTAGTGTTTTATTAGCAACCTCGGTTCCGCTGGCTGTCGCGGTGCTATTTACCCGTAGGACGAGGGAAGGGTAAAAAGCCTTGTCGCTTTAATGTGATTTAAGTCGAGCACCAAGATTTCCTGTAGAGAGCTAAGCATTCGGATTTGCTTTCTGCTTTTCATTCAATTTGATTCAATTTATTTACTGATGGTGTTTCTTTGAGAAAAATATTAACTTTGTGAGTACAACATAATATAAAAAGAAATCTTCACAAATATCTGGAAGCTTTAGTTTGATATTTGAAAATAAAAACTATAATACCTACTAAATAGCACCAAAGCGTTACAGCATATAAAACTGTGTACTATGGGCAGCGTGGGATACAGTAGGATAGAGAACCAGTAGGAAAGATGGTAAACTATCTGGTGTCCCCATCATGCCCCGTAAACGGGAGGGGCGCTAGTCACCCCGCCACCCGGGCCTGCTTCTGCTGGGGTAACAGGTGGCCTCACCTGCCACCCCCAGGCCTGCGCTCATGGAGGAAGGAGGTCGTTGAGCGACCTCCGGCGTCTGAGGCGTCTACGACGTGCGGCGAGCATGTTGCGGGCTCGGCGTTCCGGGAGAGTTCTAAATCTCTCCCGGGCTCGCTCCGCCACCTCCTTCTCGAGCATTACATGCTCGCAGAAGGAGGTGGCGGTGGATTGCCGCAAACATGCCGCTGAGCGAGAGGACTCTCACCCCGATGGCTGCCACGAGGTCACACCTCAGCAACTCCCACACCGGGCAGTCTACCAGCGTGTGCAGCCCCGAGTCCTCGCTCGCGTCGCAGTGATGGCACTCAGATGTTAGCTCCTTCCTGATCCGATGCAGGTGGTCCCCGAAGCTCCCTTACCGGAGATCACCTGCGTCAGTCGGTACGAGAGTCAATCCTCCATGATGGGCCTTACCGCCGCTATTTCCGCATGCCCTACCATAAAATAGACCTGTGATAAAATGACGAACCGAAAATGGCTCAAAACAAAATGGTTCTAGTATATTATTGCTCTGTAGATTAGAATAACAAGAAACACAAATTTCGTATAATCCATAACATGATCAATTTCAAAGAGACAGTAACAAAACCCTTATCAATTTCACCACAAGATTAAGAGACAAACATCTAATCAAACCATATCCCCTCAATTTGGAAAATCACAAAATTGATGTTTTCAATGTTACTCGTTGCACCATAATTGCAGTTCAGAAGTTTTTGAAGGGAGAAAATTCGCCCTTATAGGGCTTAAACATTGATTAAAGGGTATAAGGGTAGCATTGAATTTGTGGTGAAGGGAGGAAACCAATACTTGTAATGAAGATGTTATTATGGTTTATTTTAATGGCAGAAGCAGTTACTTACTATAATTATAATGATTAGGGGGAGCAACTTTGCAGGAGTTAAAATTATTGCTATTTTCAGTTAAAAAAAGTAACTTCATTCATTAACTATGTCCAGTATATGATCTCAGTCAAAGAATCTTGGAAAATGAATTATTTACTGATTAAAAAAAAATGTTGTTTGGATGCATAAGTGGCGTGGAGGATTAAGTGGTCACACTCCTTCAAGCCGAGCGCAAAAAGTTTCTGAGGAAATTTAACTTATAATAATAATACATTTATGCAGGTTAAATAAAGTAAAAAATAAAGATATTTTAAGATTTTGTTTTATTTAAAAAACATGAATAAACTAAGTATTTCTTTATGTGAGTATTTTAATGACCCTGAATTACCCGGGGTGCCCAGCAATGGATTCTTGGGGAGGACACCGTAACAAAAAAGGATATTGGTCCAACATTTGCTTGTGTTCACATTCCACAAACTTCCGTAATTTTATAGTAGAAAAGATCTCCTGTCTCCTGTACTAGTTAAAAAAACTGTATCATAGGCTACAGGCCTATACTATTATAATTTTATTTACCTAGATTAGTTGCTACTTTCTTGTTGAAAATAATGCAAAGAATTATTGTTAAATAAATAAAAATATTAAAGACATTAAAGAGCCTGAATTAGAATTGGAATTATTGACATACATATTTATTTATTTAGGGTGTGCGTTGTTTTATAGATAATTGTTTTATATAATTTCGTTTTACAGAAAATGTTTCGCATAATTTCGTTTCATAGAATAATCAATATACAGAATACTTACTTTAAAGATTTATAAATCATTGATTTTTGTTTCACATAAAGTTTAACATTAGAATAATCATATCATAGAATAACAAATCAAATATTCTTTATCATTATATTGCTTATATAATATAAAACTTATTACCAAGAATAACATATTATCAAAGTGACAGTTTCTAAACGTTTCAATTCATACCATTCATTTCAGTCAAATAATTTACAGGTGAAGCTATACTTTTTTTAATATAACGATAAGTTAATACAATAAACGATTCTGAGTGGTCCTATTTCTGGGTGATTAAAAAAAATAACCACGAAGGCTAAGGCGGGAGCTCCGCTCCGCTTCGCTACCGCCTCAGCCTTCTAACCTAACCTATACGAGTCGGGGTAATCTGAGTCGGGGTGTTAACTATAATGACGTTTTTTATATATAATAAACGTTTTTTATATATAATAAACGATTCTGGGTGGTTAAAAAAATAATCACGAAGGCTAAGGCAAAGCAAACAAATTATAAGCAAACAAATTTGCAACAATATATGCGAAAGATAAAAAATTCTATATTGATATGAAATTATTCAGAAATTAAATTACTACAAGCAATCGGAAAAAAAATTAAATTGTAATGTTACAGTTAAAATAAATGCGATTTGGAAAATTATAAAGGTGGTTTAATATTCTTTTAAAAATAATTCTACAGTTTGATAAGTTTGTTAAACAAAAAAATGTGATTAAAAATTCATTCAATTGTGTTTCTGTGAAATATGTTTCATTGTAGTAAATTGTTTTTGAAACAATAATATTCGAAATAAAAATATAAGGACCAAATATTATATGAAACATTTTCTGTGAAACGAAATTCTATGAAATTTCTTTCTGCGAAATAAGGGGCTCCCAATTATTTAACATGATTTTAATAATTCATTCTAATTTTAATACGAATAATATAATAATTGTGATAATTGTGATACTAACATAGCTTAAGTAGAACAAATGTTACCAACAAAATTGAGTCTTGGTTACTTGAATAAAGAATTATTATTATTATAATTGAAACTTGCACTTGATACTTGAATGCACTACCGCTACGCCACAGAAGCCGTCAGAATAAAAATTGATATCAAGAGAAAGCCAGTTGCAACAGCACTCGTCACCGCCGTGTAAATATATAGTAAATAGTATTTCAAAATCGTAGCAATTGGCAAAATGTTGTGTCTGCCTACCCCAATGGAAAAGGGTGTATATGTATGTAAGTGGAGATGAACTTATTGCTGTCTAGCCAATGTAAATAGACATATTCATGCATACAAATATTTGCACTGAGCAGGAATCGAACACGCGCTCGAAACTTCGAAACTCTCCGATATATTATATACGTCTTAAGGCGACGCTGGAGCCATCTACCGTAATTCTTGCGAACTACGGAAACAATGACTGATTTTACAATCATTTTTAATGTCTTTGGTTTCAAAGTTGCATTTCAAACAAATGATACTCCTCCGAGACCGTTTGACCGATCTCGACCAAATTTGCCACGGTGATCAAGTAGACATTACTGAGTGTCGTAAGGGGTCGAATGTCCAGATCGGTCTTACCATTGAGGTTTAATCACCGAAAAACCAAATCAATGGAAAAAGTCGACCGGTCACGTTGACCTATTGTTGGCAAATCTCGCTACGCTTAAGTTTGGGTTGATTGCCAAGCTAGCAACCGTCCTAGTTAAACATTATTTTTTGATTACTCCGCCACAATAATTCAATTCAATTTTTAAGCAATTAGTATGCTTACTTTTTCTATAGACTTAGATCAAAGGTTCAAGTCCCGTCCCAGATGTTCTCTTTTTCCGATCTAAATCTATAGGAAAAGTAAGCATGCCAATTGCTTAAAAATTTAATTGAATTATAAATGGTCGTTTGTTTGTGTTGTCTTGTTACCTATTTTTGAGCTGAGAAAAACTCTCTATACTACACTCGGTGTATTTCGGTTGTGACGCTACGCCTCCTAAATTAATCGACCAATTTTGACCAAACTTGGCATGTAAATACAACTTGATACCCGGAAGGTTTAGAAAAAATAAAATTGAAAATCGAACATACCATGGAGGAATAATCACCCTTCAAAAATTTCAAAATCTGATTTCTCCAAAATGATCAATGTTGAGACCACGATTTTGGCGCCATAATGTGCAACTTAACTATTGGCTCAAGACAGAGAAAGAAAATTGAAAATCGATCTAGCAACGGAGGAATAATCACCGAAAAAACAATTCAATGGTATTCAATTGAAAAAAAATATTGAAAATGAATTGTAGGTAATCATGCAGTGCACTCTGAGCTGAAAATTGCAACGGCAGAATGCATTACGCCCCTAGTTATATGAGTCATTACTCATCAATCAAGAGGTTTTTATAGATTAAAGATATCAGAAAGATATAACCTGACTGTTATATCGAATGCTGAGATATAAATGTCTAGTCGCAATTTTTGCCATCGTATAAATGTGCTAAGGTTTCTCACCTCAAGTCGAAGAGTCTTTATTCACAAGATTTACGCGCGTATATAGGCTCTGCGTCGATCGAAGCAGTAATTCGCAGTCGCAGTACGTAATTTAATACAGATGTCACTTTTAGGTATGGTTTTATTAGCCTGAAACCAGCGTTAAGGTGGAGTATTTCATCTGTAGGTAATAATGAGACAAAACACACAATAAAGCAAACACGTTGAACAGACATACGCAATCTCGCTAGCTGAACATAAATGTTTTATAGGCGCGTAAACGTCGGTGACCGCGCGGCGGCGCGTTTCAACCACGCGACTAAATGGTTCACATAAATTAACCGCTTTACGACTATTTTATGAACTCATTTCGCGAATGTCTTCATCTTTTGGTGGTCGGGGAGTTTATGTATCTGTTGCGGATATTTGAATACTAGGAAGAAACGCCTGCTATGAAGTATTATTGGGTCTTTATTTATGGTTTGATAGTAAATTATCAATGAATACAGCTGCATTATTATGGACGCCACCAGTCAAACTCATCATATATCGGTAGCCTGGATGCTAGACACAAAAGATGCTTTAAGTCTCTGTAAAAATGTCAAAATACAGAATTGGAGCAATGTTCTCCAGTATCAACAGACGGGGTCAGGGAAGTACTTCTCTCGTATTTAATATCGATGCTTTGCTATTTTCTTTAATTTTTCTCTTCATTCTTCCCATTACCGTCTTCTCAGTCAGCATGAAATAGGTAGTTAGTAGTTAGTTCAACTAATGAAATAGTAGAAAACTCTGCCACGCGATCAAAACTACTCATTATATTGTTTGAAGAGAACAGAGAGACACGAGTCTTAGGGTGCGATTTATAGACCATACTTTGACTTTGCCCAAGCTTAGCTAAGTTAAATCTTAGCTGAGTATAAGCTGATCATATTCTTTGTTTTGGAATTTATAGACAATACACGTAGGATTATGCCAACCATTTGCTAACACTTATGATGTCAAAATACAAACTTGGATTCTTTTTCGTGCATTATCTATATATTTCTTTAAATTAAACTACAAATTTTATACTTATTTATCAGACAGATTGTATGAATACGTGTAATTATTATTTAAATAAATGGACTAATTACATATTGAATTGCAATTGACTTTACATTGAACCCGACGTTTCGGTTGCTTTTCAGCATCCATGGTCACGGGGAGATAGAATCCGTTAAAAAAAAAAACTTTTTAAAAACCACGTTTTCAACACTAAAAAACGTGGGGCGGGCGCTTTGAAATTTTTAAATTGTTGAATATCTAAGAAAAACGATACATTATTTAAAGGATTAAAGCGCCCGCCCCTTTTTGTGTTGAAAACGTGAAACTTTTAAAAAGTTTTTTTTATTTTACTTTTTTATTAACTACTGACTATTTCTGATGATTAAATATGAAAATGTAAGGTGGCAAGTGAAACTAAGAAAAACGTGGTAATAGTTTTATTTCAATGTGTGACATTCGCGTAACATAACATAACATAACATAAACTCACGCCTATATCCCCGAAGGGGTAGGCAGAGGTGCTAGCACCCACATTTCGCCAGTTTATGTTAAGGTCCCAATGTAATAGGTGGCGAGCCTATTGCCATCAACCGGGCACTTATAAACCTGCGATAAATACACACATAACTTCGAAAAGCATCGAAAAGTCATTGGTGTGTGCCATGGTAAAACCTGGGATCGAACCCGAGACCTCGTCTCAGCAGTCCATTACCCATACCACTAGGCTACCGCGTAAACTTCCGACAATATCACATATTAAAACTGTTTACTGCCAGATGGACAACTTATAGTATAAAAAGCATTCGTTGTAGAAACTGTCCACTAAAATTGCTTAAAATTGTCATTCTCGTTCCGTAAAAGATAATTTACGCTATGGAGAATTATGCAATCATGACTGGGGGGGTGGTCACTTAAACTACTACGCCATTAATGCAATAAAAGTCAAACCTACTATAAATTATTACTCAGTTTATACCTCAAACTCATAAAGTTATTGAGCGAAGCTCTGAAAGAGTCTAAACGACTCAAGTATTTCGGTTGTTCGCTAACTCCTCTTAAACCACTCAACCGATTTAGATCAAATTTATCATAATATATACACAACATATGAGGATGAAGGTTATAGGCTAGGAAACGGAGGAATAATCACCGGAAAAATATTAAAATCTGATTTCTTAATGAACAAACCAGCCTCATTCACTCGAATGGTATTAAACTAAGTAGGTAATTTGTTCTTATACACAAGACAAAAAAGAAAAAGCGGCCAAGTGCGAGTCGGACTCGCCCATTAAAGGTTCCGTAGCAGCAAGTAACACGATAATGTTTTATTTTTAATTTTTATATTTGAGTTGATTGAATGAAAGGTAAATTGCGGTTTACGATTTATGACGTATTAAAAGAAAACTACTTACTAGATCTCGCTCAAACCAATTTTCGTTGGCAGTTTACATAGTAATGTACATCATATATTTTTTTTAGCTTTATCATTCTCTTATTTTAGAAGTTACAGGGGGGGGGGGGGACACATTTTACTACTTTGGAAGTGTCTCTCGCGCAAACTATTCAGTTTAGAAAAAAATGATATTAGAAACCTCAATATCATTTTTGAAGACCTATCCATAGATACCACACACGTATGGGTTGGATAAAAATTTTTTTTTTGAGTTTCAGTTCTAAGTATGGGGGACCCCAAAATTAATTGTTTTTTTTCTATTTATGTATGAAAATCTTAATGCGGTTCACAGTATACATCTACTTACCAAGTTTCAACAGCATAGTTCTTATACTTTAAGAAAAAAGTAGCTGTGACATAGGGACGGACAGACAGACAGACATGACGAATCTATAAGGGTTCCGTCTTTTGCCATTTGGCAACGGAACCCTAAAAACGAAAATCGGAAAAGCCATTGAGGAATTATCACCGTTAGAAAGTCCTGGTGAAATTGCGACTAATCTGTTCAAGCCATTGTGATGAATCCTATTATCAGTCGGGGAGCTTCGCTTAATTTTTGCAACAGCAGAATGTATTGCAGACCTGGTAGTATTCATTTCGTTCGATGTAGTTTAAATTAAATAATCATTATCCAATAATCAGTAGCCAGTAGACACAATAACTATATCAGCTCTAAACTGTACAACATTTTAAATAGGAATAGTGGTAGTGGTATGGGTAATGGACTGCTGAGACGAGGTCTCGGGTTCGATCCCAGGTTTTACCATGGCACACACCAATGACCTTTCGATGCTTTTCGAAGTTATGTGTGTATTTATCGCAGGTTTATAAGTGCCCGGTTAATGGCAATAGGCTCGCCACCTATTACATTGGGACCTAAACATAAACTGGCGAAATGTGGGTGCTAGCACCTCTGCCTACCCCTTCGGGGATATAGGCGTGAGTTTATGTTATGTTATGTTACTAAATATATATCCACTTCTACTGTTTAAATGTAAGAATATATGTAGTGAATGACTACTTACTCTTCGATATGATGACTCTGAAGCTCTTTTGGATTGCTGACTGCTTAAAAATTAGTCACAAACACACCCACACACACCCTTCATACACACATCATACACTCTCATATACATACACCCTCACACACCCCTACATACATATACACATATATTTATGATCAATATTATTTTAAGATTCGAAATAATTGTGCTGCAATTCTTTTAATTTGGCTATCTTATTGTAACTAGGGAGCGGGCGTTGATATCTGCGTCACAGTTTATACTACTGTAGATATCGTTCTTTATCCTAAATAAAATAATAATTTGAATTTGAATTTGATTATAATGGTGAATTCCTCAAATGAAAACACTTTCCGCTCCCGCATATATCATTCAATGATAAACCAACACAGTCTACTTTTGATATCTTAGTATATTATAAATCAATACGTTATATAAACACAAGCGTCGGTAGCTTCGATCGAGAGGTCCCGGGTTCGAATCCTAGACATTACACTACCGAGGTGAACCCACTCCTAACACAAGCAATAAAGCTTAGCTGGAGGGGTTAGGGGGAAATATTAATAATTTCGGTTACTAATATTCTTTTATAAATAAACTAGTTGTTGCCCGCGGCTCCGTCCGCGTAGATTTCTGATCCCGTTATTCCGGACTATAATCTATCCCTGTGCCAAATTTCAGTCAGATACGTGCAGCCGTTTTTGCGTGAAAGAGTAACAAATTTCCATCCTTCGTCACATATCAGACATGTAACAGTTATAAATTATAAATATTACGATCTGTATTCATCGTCAGTACCCTATTGCTAATTACAATCCAAAGGTTAGTCAAACGAATAGTAAACACTGGCTATCAATTGTACGAATTTGGATGCTCGTTCATATTTCGATAATTATCTTCAGGAAAAATTAAAAAAAAAATATTACCATTCTTAAACCACGGGGGCTACCAAGAGATGTCGGGTTGCTCGTCGCTCTAGCTTAAACATGCTCAATGTGGCATCGCAGCGTAATTGGCAATTTTGCAATGTGCACCTCTGTGATCCGTTTACTCAAGTGGGTATTCTGCAGAAAACTGTAGTTGATTCCCGCAGCTCTGCCTGCGCGGAAGTTAGTTATCGTTTTGTGGTCATACCTATTTTTTTTTTTTATACCCCCCCGCGTGCCAGCGGGGGCAGTTATGTCGGGCTTGAACTGACTAAGACCGCACGCCGTCTCGGGTCTACAGACGCCGGGGTGTAAGGTTGCCCATAGAGCATATCCCTCGCACCCCGACTGACCCTGGGCCATCTCCGGTTTCGAGATGGCCCCCTCGGGTTTGGGACCCACGGTGTCCCCGTCTTGCCCCGGTTTGGGGGAGGGGCGCTAGTCGCCCCACCGTCCCGGCCTGCTTCTGCTGGGGTGACAGGTGGCCTCACCCGCCACCCCCAGGCCTGCGCTCATGGAGGACGGAGGTCGTTAAGCGACCTCCGGCGCCTGCGTCGCCTGCGACGCGCGGCGAGCAAGTTGCGGGCTCGGCGGTCCGGGAGAGTTCTAAATCTCTCCCGGGCGCGCTCCGCCATATCCTTCGCGAGCATTACATGCTCGCAGAAGGAGGTGGCAGCGGCCCACGCGCTCGCGCTCCGCACCATTGCCGCAATCATGCTGCCGAGCGAGAGGACTTCCACCCCGATGGCTGCCACGAGGTCACGCCTCGGCGCCTCCCACGCCGGGCAGGCCGTCAGTGTGTGCAGCCCTGAGTCCTCGCTCGCGTCGCAGTGATGACACTTAGGCGTTGGCTCCCGGTTCTACATAACCAATTGCAATCAAATATACGGCAGATTTTAAGTCTGATCAAGACCATACTAATAAAAAAAAAACAGTATCAGAGTCCGTTCAATAGATTTTGCGTCCACCGCGAACAAAAAGACAAACAGATAAACTGACAAAAATTAACCCCCCCCCCCCCCCCGCCAGTCAACGGGGGCGGTTATGTCGGGCTTGAACCGACTAAAACCGCACGCCGTCTCGGGTCTACAGACGCTGGGCTGTAAGGTTACCCATAGAGAGCATATCCCTCGCACTCCGACTGACCCTGGGCCATTCGTAGTGTCCCCTCTGATAACAGCAGAGGGGTACCTGGAGCAGCCCCCACCCCCGCGGGCCTTGCAGGCCCGCCATGCCCCGACCCCCTCGTGCAATGGGGTCAGCTGGCCCTTAAAAGGGCCGTTTGGTCAGATTCTTGGCCGTTGACGTTGACGCCAGCTACTCCAGAGGAGCAATCAATGATGCGTCATCGCCCACGTTGCCCAGGGTGCACCAAACTTGGAGGTGATCCAACCAGTCGCACCCCTCAATTAACGTAACCTAAGTATTGTTTTAAATATATCTCCAATGTACAGTCACAACCAATTTACAATTTTATAATAGTATAGATTCATATTCGAAAACACCTCATAACCTGTACGTTCATCGCATTTGTCCACATTTGATAAGCAGTGACATCTAATTAACGCTGCACGGGTCATTAGCTGCCATTGATATGTCGAATTAACGTTGGGACTGGACGAATTCAAATGATGAAGTGTTGTGTTGCGCGTACAGTCAGTGGACTCAGTGGTATTCAATGGTAACTTGTGTTTATTCATCGTGTAAATTAGTGAAATTTAGTATTTCGAGTTCTGTTATTTTGAATTTAGAAGTACCTACGGCTAGTTTTTGCAACACATTTACAGTTTTTGTTTTACGAATCTCACCTGAAGTTGTGTTATTTTTTGAACTATTATGTGTAATCCTCTGTAGTGGAATATTCTGCTCGTATGTAACGCCCACCCCATCGTCGGCACTGATGTAGTGTAGCCCGTGGGGGTTTCCACACGCTAAAAAAAAAGCGGCGAAGTGCGAGTCGGACTCGCCCATTAAGGGTTCCATAGCAGCAAGTAACATAATTATGTTTTTTTTTTTTATTTTTATATTGGAGTTCATTGAATGAAAGGTAAATTGCGGTTTACGATATATAACATATTAAAAAAAACTACTTACTAGATCTCGTTCAAACCAATTTTCGTTGGAAGTTTACATAGTAATGTGCATCATATATTTTTTTTAGTTTTATCATTCTCTTATTTTAGAAGTTACAGGGGGGGGGACACATTTTACCACTTTGGAATTGTCTCTCGCGCAAACTATTCAGTTTAGAAAAAAATGATATTAGAAACCTCAATATCATTTTTGAAGACCTCCACACACGTATGGGTTTGATGAAAAAAAAATTTTTGAGTTTCAGTTCTATGTACCTCCAATATTTATTGTTTTTTTTTCTATTTTTATGTGAAAATCTTAATGCGCTTCACAGAATACATCTACTTACCAAGTTTCAACAGCATGGTTCTTATAGTTTCGGAAAAAAGTGGCTGTGACATACGGACGGAGAGACAGACAGATATGACGAATCTATAAGGGGAGTATCCGAAGGCATTTCTGCAAGAAAAAAAAAGGCACCTGTAACCGATTAACATACGGACCATGTGCTTGTTGTCCCCTTAGTAATGTTAAAACACAAATATGGATGCTCACGACAGTATATCCTGAAATTCGTCAAAAGTGCTTCGTTATAGTATGTTACGTAGCACTTTTTCATGGGCTGTACTTATTCATGTGGAATATTAGTCCCCTTGTATTATCAATAAAAGAGTATAAATACGATCTTTATAAAAAGTGCGTCCTCCATGAGCGCAGGCCTGGGGTGGCAGGTGTTTCCATCTGTCACCCCAGCAGAAGCAGCACGGGAGGGCGGGGCGACTAGCCCCCTCCCCCCCTTCCCCCAACCGGGGCAAGACAGGGACACCGTGGTTCCCAAACCCGAGGGGACCATCTCGAAACCGAAGATGGCCCAGGGTCAGTCGGGGTGCGAGGGAAATGTCCTATGGGCAACCTTACACCCCGGTGTCTGAAGACCCGAGATGGCGTGCGGTTTTAATCGGTTCAAGCCCGACATAACCTGCCCCGCTGGCCGGCGGGGGGATTTCCCAACGAAAATTTTTTTGGTACAGATTTAGTATCTACGTATAGTTAAATATGTTATGGTAGTTTTATGGAAGGCCAGCAATCAAACTTAGGAAAACGATACAGAATTTAAGAACTACAATAAAATAGAGCTAACAGTCAAGAATTCTAGTATGCATTTACAAGTAAAATAATAAGTATTTCTATAACGTACCAAAGTATGAATATAACAACAAACTTCTAATTCTACGTACCATCTGATATATTCATACCAAGTTCTAGAATTTCGGTCACAGAACAATAGGCACACGTACGTAACGCAACGCCTGAGCGATTCCAATATTGAATCTTAAATCGTTTCGGTTGAATCAAACACTGCTGGTAGCCGTATCGATTCTCCGTACCTTCGGGAATATGCGGATCGATTATCAAATTGTTTCGGACTCCCAGTTCGAGATGCTCTGAATTGTAGATGGGTTTCGAATTGATAAAGAGGCTGAATAGTACTACATAGTTCATCATTGCAATCTGCAAATTGATCAAATATTGGTGTGGTAATAGTAATTTAAAACGTACCGGTAAATTAACTCCACCTGTCCGCCGACTTCGTCGACGTCTTCGAAACACGTGTAGGTTGGTATTACTATTAATTTCAAGACAGTTTCTGCACATACTTATGAAGTTTTAAATGAATACGTCAATCAGAAGTTATTTATATAAATTCAACGCCCAAGGTTTTGTAACATTGTTTCAGCTTCATCTGAAGGTAATAAAATTTGTTACAAACAATTGTTCTCAGTAGCTACGAGATTCTTATGATCGCTAACTACTGCAAACTGCTACGAGACAAGAGAAATTACAATGATATTACTATGAGTCGGTTTTCATATGTAGTTTCATGCTTTTAATATCACGAATGGACCGCGTCAATGGTGGCAGTACATGTACTGTCAGTAGTAATTTGGGTCTGCGCGATGTTTGAATGTTGCTGTAGGTATATTAGTAATATTATTGTATTGATGTATTAATTCACATTGTGCAGATGGCTCAAATAAAACTTTTTTCTTTCTTTCTTCTTTCTTCTTTCTAATTTACTGGAAAACGTACGATTCGTTTTTGTGTTGAAGTTCTTACATTCATTGCCATCTTCAGTGATGCCTTAACTATTGCAAGCATTCATAAGCTACCGTAACCAATGAACATCATTTGTAAATAAAAATCTACTAAAATTGATCCTGTACAAATCCGCAGTTACGTACCAAAAAATATTCAATGTCTTTCGAGTAAATTCCTCACAATAATCGCTAATCTTTTCAGTCGATTTAGCGAAACGAAAATAGGTTATTATGAGGACGGCCTTGGTTAATAGCGAGAGCTATTATTTTGTGAATCATGGACCCCACGGGGCACAGATGTGTCTAACTATATCGCTTTGTTTCTGTCCGCGATATATTCATGAGTCATTCATTATATTGTTAGCTACTCATTCATTAATAGTTCGTGGCACAAGGAAACATTTTTGGTTTGATAAATTAGGCCACCAAAATATTACCTGAAATAGTAAAGATATTTGAGTTCGGCATTTTCCTTTTTTGATACTGAGCAAGTCAATTACTCACGATCATTAGCGGTTCTAGAAGTGTAACTTGAATGTTTGTCCTTTGAGATAGTAAAGTTGATGCTTGACCATTTTCTAATTTGAATACATTTTCATACAATCTAAACACAACCTAATTTTTCGATTTATATTTACAGAGTGCGTTATGATCTAAGTTAAGGTTGCCCATAGAGCATATCCCTCGGACCCCGACTGACCCTGGGCCATCTCCGGTTTCGAGATGGCCCCCTCGGGTTTGGAAACCACGGTGTCCCTGTCTTGCCCCGGTTTGGGGGAGGGGCGCTAGTCGCCCCACCGTCCCGGCCTGCTTCGGCTGGGGTGACAGGCGGCCTTACCTGCCACCCCCAGGCCTGCGCTCATGGAGGACGGAGGTCGTTAAGCGACCTCCGGCGCCTGAGTCGCCTGCGATGCGCGGCGAGCAAGTTGCGGGCTTGGCGGGCCGGGAGAGTTCTAAATCTCTCCCGGGCGCGCTCCGCCATCTCCTTCGCCAGCATTACATGCTCGCAGAAGGAGGTGGCGGTGGCCCACGCGCTCGCGCTCCGCACCATTGCCGCAATCATGCTGCCGAGCGAGAGGACTCCCACCCCGATGGCTGCCACGAGGTCGCGCCTCGGCACCTCTCACGCCGGGCAGTCCGCCAGCGTGTGCAGCCCTGAGTCCTCGCTCGCGTCGCAGTTATGACACTCAGGCGTTGGCTCCTTCCTGATCGGATGCAGCCGGTCCCCGAAGCACCCCTTCCCGGAGATAACCTGCGTCAGTCGGTACGAGAGGCTTCCGTGTCGCCTCTCTAGCCAATCCTCCATGATGGGCCTTACCGCCGCTATTGCGGCGTGCCCTAGATTTTCAGTGCCTAAAATTCTAAATGTTAAGATTTTCCATATTTTCATCCTGTCACATAACCTCATAATATTTGTTTAATAATATAGGAGTAGTGACGTCCAGATATGTTTCACATAGCACGTAGCGTATCGCGGTGCCTTGCGACGTCCGCAGACATATCCTAAGGATGTCTGAGGATTGTACGTTCTGTACAGAGTACTAAAATGGCGCTGGATGCCAAATAAAGAAATATTGTTGTTGTGTACGAGTACAATGGCAGATTTACTGGAGTTATTTTTATGTTATTTCTCCAAGCACAACTATTGCATAAAATTGTGATTTTTGTTTAAGTGCGACTAAATTTTTGAATAAAAGCTTGTTTTCAAAACAGTTTTTTTATTACATAACATAACTTCACGCCTGTATCCCCGAAGGGGTAGGCAGAGATGTATTACACACCCACGATTCACCAGTTATGTTAAGGTCCCAATGTAATAGGGGGCGAGCCTATTGCCATCTACCGGGCACATTATTAAGCGAGCGATAATTAACACTTATTAATGCACACATAACTACGAAAAGTCAGAAGTGTGTGCCCAGGGCGACTGGGGATCGAACTCGAGACCTCGTCTCAGCAGTCCGTTACGTACGCCACTGGGCTATCGCCGCTTTTTTTGGACTTTCAATTAAACCCCACTAGGGCTTCACCCCACCGGTGCCACCGATGCGGTGGGTATGTCGGAATCGAACCAACTGAAACCACATGGTGACCGTCCTAAGCGCCCATTGCCGGGCACACCGGGTTCGCCCTCGAAAGTATAACCCCCCAATTTGGGATCTATTTTTTTTTTTTTTCAACTTTTAGTTTTAGTAATATCATATAGCACCACAATGACCTTGAATACCATGTAACATTAAAGAGTTCACCAAGGGAAAACAAATGAGCTCAAACTCGATAGGTTTACCTTGTTTAGTTTAGGAGTTCCTATGCCCACCTTCCTACTCCATCTTCAGATCCTGAATACCATAATATAAAATCAGAATATTTGCCAATACAAAACAAATGAGCCCAAACTCTATAGGTTTATCTTGTTTAGTTTAGAAGATCCTGTGGTCACATTCCTACTCCATCATCAGAACAGCTCCATGGTACCATATTATTCCATTGTCATCCAAACTAAACGTATACACAAAATTTCAGCTTATAATAAGTCAACAAATGGTTGAAAAATGGTTTACAAATTTTGACGGACAACATACTTGCATACGAACAGTGCAAATTAAATAACAGCTTGTAAAAGCTCGTCCTCAGTAGCATTTTAACACCGACCGATTCATAACTCGTAGTCGGCACGTCGAGTTTGCTGCAATCGAACATCCTCGGAACATTCTGCAGGTTATGCTTTCGAATAGTGGATAACTGCCTTCCAATAGTTACGTAGCAAAATCATTTCTATAATTAACGGGCTAAGAATTAAATCCTAGGGTATATTTTGAAGACATTTTCCAGGATGCCTACTTGAGAAATGCGTTGGCACATACTTGGTAGCGCATCATTTCTCGATGTTCTCTGTAAAGATTCTTGACTATCCAATTTCTGATAAGTGCAATTACATGTTTGTTAGAAATAGGAATAGTAGATTGTTAGACAAGGGTTGAAAGTCACCCATTTCACCTGAGATAGTTCGTGGGTGAAATGGGTAACATTCATCCGAGCTAAACACTGTACTTTTAATTTCAACTCCGTGAGGAAATTAAAATACTACACACAGATTTAATGAAACAGGTATATTTAAAGTGAAATTAGAATAATTGTAAATAGATGACTAACAACAGCTTTTCTTTAATCTCATCGGGACTTAAATTAATATTCATGGCACTGGAATCACTTTCCGAAACCATTTTTAATCACAATTAACATAAGATATTTATTTATATTTAATCTCGTTTTCCCGCTAATTCTTTAGCAAACTTCCATTGTTTTTTTTTAAATTCTGCTACATCTACATCTGCTACATACTGCCAACATTAGAAAAGTTTTGAAAATCGAATCTATTGGTTACATTGTAATCGAGTTTGTCACGAGATGTGCATCTAGGCGGCCATTTTTTTATTTATGCCGCTAAGGTGGCAGACAAGCACACGGCCCACCTGATGGGAAGCGGTTACCGCGGCCTATGGACGTGTGCAACACCAGTGGCGTCACACTCGTGCTGCCGACCCTGTAAAGGAAAGGGGATGGGAAAGGAGTTTGGGCACCGGCATAACAATCTGGTACATACCAAATATTACCATATACCAAACTAAGCATAGTTTGTGCTATAGACTCTAGAACATAACATAACTTCACGCCTGTTTCCCCGAAGGGGTAGGCAGAGGTGTATTACACACCCACGATTGGCCAGTTATGTTAAGGTTCCAATGTAATAGGGGGGCGAGCCTGCCTGCCTACTCACCGACGCGGGATAAAACCCGGCCCCACCAGGCGAGGCCGCGCTAGCGGCCAAGGTCCGCCGGTAACCCTGGGGTTATCCTTTCGATGGCTTAACCGGGGTGCCCGGCAATGGACACTTGGGCAGAACACCGTGCGGTTTTAGTCGATGCACGACATAACCGCCCCCGCTGGCCGGCGGGGGGATATCCGAAGGGATTTCCTCACGTAAAAATAAAACATAGGGGGACGAGCCTTTTTTTTTTTATCGTGCGGAATTCCCTTCGGATACCCACTGCCATCTGCCGGGCACATTATTAAGCGAGCAATTTCGTATAGGATTTAATGCATACATATCTACGAAAAGACAGAGATGTGTGCCCGGGGCGACTGGGTATCAAACTCGAGACCTCGTCTCAGCAGTCCGTTACGTACGCTACTGGGTTATCGCCGCTTACTTAGCGGCTCGACACGACTCCAGAACACCGTGTAAAATAACACATGTAGATGTAATCTAAGCACAAACAGTAGTTACATCTCTAACCAAACAGACATCTTCAAATTCGTCCATTGCCAGTGATGCATAGAAAGTGGTATTAAGGTAACGGGTTCCAGGAACCTGGCGGAACAATTAACTTAATGAATATGCAGACTGTGCGCAAACAAGCACTCTGTCCGTCAGTCTCGTCAGTTCTATATATGTATAGTGTATATCATCGGTAAGGTTTGGGCTAAGAGGTAGGTGATTTATGCAAAGGTAGGTTGCATTTTACAATCAGTTATTATATATAACTAGGAATTCAGTGCAGGGTGCGACTGACATAACTGGAGCTGAGCGAGCAGGACTCTTACTTGAAAATAAGACATCTTACTACGGTCGCGCGCTTAGCTAAAGCCGCGCGCTCGTGAAACTGTTTTTCGGTGATTATTCCTTAATGGTACATCGGTCATGAACCATCTCGCTTCAAAACACTCCTCAGTATCGTGTGGACACTGAGGAGTGTTTGGAAATAAATTGAGCTGAGCGAGCAGGACTCTTACTTGAAAATAAAACATCTTACTACGGTCGCGCGCTTAGCTAAGGCCGCGCGCTCGTGAAACTGTTTTTCGGTGATTATTCCTCAATGATATATCGGACATGAACCATCTCTGTCTTCAAAACACTCCTCAGTGTCCACAATATCACCGTGGAAAATTTGGTCAAGATCGCGCGAGTGGTTACGGAGGAGTTCAGCCACCAACAAAATTTATTATAACAGTCTTTATTTAATTCACAAGCATACATTCATTTTCAAAGTTGTGAGAATTTATTATTATACTAGTGTTAGGGCTATCGCGCTTCTTCACAATTTACAAAATATATGTGAAAAATTACATTATTACACACAATTTATACTACCGAAGAAGCATACGGAAAATGACTGAAGATAACGGAGGATAAACCATCAACTCGGTTTTGGGGAACTAAGAAAGTACCATTAAATAAGATAAATAACGAATAAATGAAAAAAATAACGGTGGTCTCACAAACCATTCGAAATTGAGAGTACGATGACTCTGGTCGAGTTCCACAATTATTTAATCAATTAAGATTGAGTGAAAATATTTTTTAACAATATGCATTTTAGCACCAAATATACGTCATTTTGTTTATTTTTATTTTTTATATACCCAGTAGCACTCTCACCGTAAATACTAATCTAACGACACCTCGTAAGCAAAAATTAATCGAGCCGTTCTTAGCGCGTTTTTAGCGCCAAAAATCCACCATTTCGTTTTTTTATTATTTTGATATACCCAGTGTCACTCTGTATGAAATTTACTTGCTAGTGCAAATAAAATTGATATGCAATCAAACCATGAGGTTATGATTAATTTTTAAATCTACATACAATACAGCCATTTCCAAAGTATTACTAGGTAATATTGGTATTGAGGACACACCGGTCTAATGGAAACCACTAATGAATCAATTAACCAATTTATATGCCGTCGGACAATGTGTGATTGCATCAGTTGCAGACATGCCGATATCGATTTATTCTATAAATTGATTGAAATATTATTTAATGATAAAGGATAGCTAGTTGACTGGGGTGAATATTGTGTGAACTCTTTATGCATTCGATTTTCAATGTTTCAGTCAAACTCATTCTAGTGACTCACCATATTAGGCAATATAAGAAATTCTTAGCATACTACATTCTACCTTATATGGGTACTGTTCTGTTCTATCCGCCAAGGCTATGACAAACGGGTTATGTTATAGTAGAATTAATTAAAACTAAGCAGGTTTTCCAACGAAGCAGTGCTGCAATTGTTGGTTCAATCAAAGAAGAAACAACTTCTCAGTATATTAAGTAACAGTATGCTACAAGCCGCACAGTTTCCGGAACTGTCTTATTTTCATATACAGCCTATATTCGTGGTGGCAATACTTCTGAGACGACAATTGTTTATAGGCTACATTAATTACTTTCATCCGATTCAATCGATTTACCAGTAGCTATTGAAAATTTCCGCAATTCGCTTTCTGGATCATCATCAGATTACTCTCATGGTGTCAAATTGATACACCGTCGACCCCTCCGTCCACTTGGATCCATTGAATGAGTCCATTGATGGAGCCAAGTACACTTTTTCCTCCACCTGAGTCCATTGTACCAGTCAATTCTAAATAATGGATTTTAAGACACTTTAAGGTGCACTTGGATCCTCCAAAGAGCTTTATACGCTAATTTAAATTTTGTATTGTACTTTCTTGTGGTACTTATATCCGTTGCGAAGTACTCCTCCTTTATGGTTAATATAATTTATTTCTTCGCTTGCCTCCATTTCACAAAATTAAACAGAATATGTACTTACATAAGTCTATATACTTCTTCTTCTTCTTTTAGTTAATGGCTTCTGCAGAATCACCGCAATTTCGCCAATGTCAAGTAAAATAAAGTAAATGTTTATAAAATTATATTAATCTAAGCATTTCAAATTAACGGCAACGTCGTACGGTTTTCTCAAAGAGTATCAAAATATAATAAATGTTTATAAAATTATTAATGGCGAAGACGCCAATGTCAAGTCCCTAATGATATCTCACATTGTCACCATACCACTTTGACACAGTGGTCTAAGTCTATATAGATAACTATATATAATTAAAGATAAAATTATATGACAAGCATAAGCTTGTCATATAATTTTATCTATAATCATCAAGTGGCCTCATAACTGGCCAGTTCTCATCAACGAAGTAAATTTAAATTAGCGTATAAAGCTCTTTGGAGGATCCAAGTGCACCTTAAAGTGTCTTAGAATCCATTATTTAGAATTAACTGGTACGATGGACTCAAGTGGAGGAAAAAGTGTACTTGGATCCATCAATGACAGCCTCTGTGGCGTAGCGGTAGTGCATTCGACTGCTACGTCAGGGGGCGCGGGTTCGATTCCCGCTCATTGCAAATATTTGTATGCATGAATATGTCTATTTGCATTGGTCTGGGTGTTTCTATGTATAATATGTATTTATTTACAAAAAAAATATGTATATAAGTATGTTTATCCGCATTCTGGAACCCATAACACAAGCTAGTTAAACTATGCTTACTTTGGGTCTAGAAAGCGCTGTGTAGAATGTCGTAGAATATTTATTTATTTATTATTTTTTATTCAATGGATCCAAGTGGACGGAGGGCAGTCGACCATATGTCACATTTCTTTAAAAAAAATATTAGTAACCGAAATTACTGGAATTGCCTCTAACCCTTCCAATTCTGCTAATTGCTTGTGTTAGGAGTGGGTTCGCTTCAGTAGTAACTATAATGGGGAGGATTCGAATCAGGAACCTCTCCGTTATAAGGCCGACTCCTTGACACCTAAGATATTGTGACAATCAGAATTAGGTCGAAATCAACATCCAAAAGAAAATAGGTGATTTCTTATTACAATCGTAGTGAGTTAACCGTTATTCTTTTTTTATATTCCACTTACGGGCCTGATGGGAAGCGGTTACCGTGGCCTATGGACGAGCGCAACACCCGGGGTATCACACTCGCGCTGCGAGTTTATCCCATATTGGTAAGTATGGGTTAAAGTTAAATATAAAACTTTGTATTTTAATGAATTTATGAATATTGAAGAATGTCCTAGACCGTGGTTCGCAAAAAATACGGTAGATGGCTTCAGCGTCGCCCCGAGACGTATATAATATATCGGAGAGTTTTGAATATCTGGGACGCGTCTAGGCTCAGTTGGTCAGAGCATTCCTCCTGTAAGGGACTTGTGGCGGGTTCAAGTCCCGTCCCTAGATATTCTCTTTTTCCGATCTAAATCTATGTCCTAGACTATTATAATTTCTTCAATCATCCCAGCTGTCGTCATATCTCGGACATTCGCTTGTTTTATTACTCATCTTTTCTTGGAATCATAGTATTCGTAGTTAACAAGCTGGTTACTCATGGCAATAACAAGGCCACTGGGATGTGATTCAGATATCTACTGTAACAAAATTTATTAAAGCTGATTTTCTGTCTGTTATTTTCAGACACACCATCATGCAGTTAGACTAAAGCTTTTTGTCTCGAATTGGGCTTTATAAGACCATTATACTGACAGCCTCTGTGGCGTAGCGGTGGTGCATTCGACTGCTACGACAGGGGGCGCGGGTTCGATTCCCGCTCAGTGTAAATATTTGTATGCATGAATATGTCTATTTGCTTTGGTTTGGGTGTTTCTATATATAATATGTACGCATTTACAAAAAAAATGTATAAGTATGTTTATCCGCATTCTGGAACCCATAACAAGCTTGTTAAACTATGCTTACTTTGGGTCTAGAAAGCGCTGTGTAGAATTGCGTAAAAAATTAGAATATTATTAAATGTGTTACTATAGGTATGTATATAATTTCGAATGCGTAGTTTTTTTTAAAGGAAAGTTAGCATTCGATATTACTTGTATTCCCCCTAACCCCTCCAGTTAAGTAAATTGCTTGTGTTAGTAGTGGGTTCACGTCCGTAGTGTAATGGACAGGATTCGAAGCTTGGACCTCTCGATCGTGAAGCCAACTTCTTATCCACTAACCTACCGAAGATTGCTATTTCTTCATGCTGTATAAGGATTTGATTGAAATCCATTAAGATCCAATAGGGTTATAACAACAATAATTAAACAATGTGGACATTTTTTCTTGACCCGAGGCTTGATTAATCTGAATCAGGAGTTATTCAACTACAATCAAACGACTATAAGCTGATTTCACCAATGATAGTACTACACTGCGTACGATTCAAACTAAACTGGATTAGTACGTTTTACATAATTAACTTCATTTTAGATTAATTGTATTGAATGGAACGTGATATATCTCAGTTTAGTATGATTTGATCACGTTTATTGTCATTGGTGGAATCGGTTCTAAGTACTCAAAAACTCCTCTTCATGTGAGCGGTATTAAATAGTTTGAGAAAGGATGTCCCTGTTTGGTTTTATAATATCGGGAATACCGCTATAAACAGCTGATCCAGTCTCAGTGCAATCCTTCAGATATAACTGGCTTTTACCGCAATATTGAACACTGTTCTCGTTTGAACTGGGTGTTCAAAAATACTTGAGATACTATCAATATCTCTATCTAATGGACCTACTATGTCTAAATAAATTTTGTCAAATGCCGACGAAGCCGTTGTGGTAATTTCCTTCGGCTCCTTAATGTAACGAAAATATTTCGAACTTTGACATTTTACACATCTTTTTACAAATTGCTGAACATCTTTCTCAATACTTGGCCAATAATACCTTTTCTTGATTGTATTAATCATTCGTCGCACTCCTGCATGTACTTATGGTACGGGAGCTGTATTCACAAAAAGAGAGCTAATGGTTCGAGAGCTAATAGAAATTTTTAGGTAGGTGTTTGAAACAATCTGGAAAATTGTCAGATGCCTCTCCAATAATATGTCAATATAGAAATGCAGATGGTACCGGTCATTTTACGACCCGTAAAATATCGAACATTGAAAAATAAAATTTTAGCAACAAAAAATCTTTGAGGCAACTTGTAATTTTTTTAAAGTAAAGTTAAGTATTGAAAAATATAGTTAAAAAAACAGCCAGGACATTTGAGAGGGAGTTTAACCTTACAAGATGCTTGCAAAACTATTTTGCAATAAACACAAAAAATATGCTTGATAAATAAAATAAATTTTTTTATTATGTCCAGTAATAAAAGAGTGTGTGTCATGTCATATGAATAAGTAAAATGACCGTTACCCTCCAGCCTGGTCTGCGTTTCTGTATTAAGATATTATGGGAGAGGCAGCTGACAAATTTCAGAATGCCTCAAACACCTACCTAAAAATGTCTACTAGCTCTCGGCTAGCATTAGCTCGCATTGTGTGAATAGATAATGTACAGTTCCCGACTTTTGAATTTCTTAGATACTTAAGGCCGCCATAGTGAGGACCACCATATAACATTGACTAATATGACAATATGGATGGTGGCCCCATTTTTGGATTCCACTGACTGCTTTCCAACAGGTCGAGTGAAGTCATTTTGGTAGGCTTAATATGAAGAAAAGAGAGACTCCGGCTATGAACAGCTTTTTTCGGTTTTATAACGCATTTTCTATATTATACATATGATTGACAGTCAGATACTTCTAGAGCTTTCAATATTAGAACTGCAGCTTCGGCTTTTCTCTCTTCTCTTATACCCGGCATAGCCGTTCGTTGGTGGCTGAACTCCTCCGTAACCACTCTCGCGATCTTGACAAAATTTACGACGGTGATATTGTGGACACTGAGGAGTGTTTTGAAGAGAGAGATGGTTCATGTCCGATGTATCATTGAGGAATAATCACCGAAAAACAGTTTCACGAGCGCGCGGCCTTAGCTAAGCGCGCGACCGTAGTAATATGTCTTATTTTCAAGTAAGAGTCCTGCGCGCTCAGCTCAATTTATTTCAGTCGACCCTGCACTGAATTCCTAGTTATTACCCAAAAAGACATCAGTCTTTTAATATACGCTGTGTGATAAAGACAATATTTTACAAAACCGAAGGAAGCCAATCTTGTCCGGAATCTCATTTTAATTCTCAACGTACCCAACGAAAAGGTGAGTTTTCGTAATCCTCACGTGAGAACTATATTTCTCATTTGCAAATTCATTTTCATAACATAACTTCACGCCTGTATCCCCGAAGGGGTAGGCAAAGGTGTATTACACACCCACGATTTGCCAGTTATGTTAAGGTCCCAATGTAATGGGGGCGAGCCTATTTCCATCTATCGGGCACATTATTAAGCGAGCGATAATTAACATTATTAATGCACACATAACTATGAAAAGTCAGAGCTAGGTGTGTGCCCGGGGCGACTGGGGATCGAACTCAAGACCTCGTCTCAGCAGTCCGTATTTTCTTCTGAATATATGAGTTTGTTAGAAGTGTCGGTAGCTTAGTGGTTAAGGAGTCGATTCCCGGATTCGAATCCTGGCCATTACACTACCGACGTGAACCCGCTCCTAACACAAGCAAGTAAGCTTAGCTGGAGGGGTTAAGGGCAATACTAGTAATTCCGGTTACTAATATTCTTCAAAAATAGTGATTCTATATAAACATGTTAAAAGGTTTTTTAACAGCATCCCCCTTAACAGCTCACCTGCTAATCGCCCGCAGCATTCGGCTAACATTCGTACGAGTGTGTTGGCGCGTTAATGTCAGATATCGTAATGATGCCCAAACAAATGGTACGGAACGATAGCCGTGTTTTTATTTAAATGTCCCCACGGTACCGGCTATGAGAAGTCCCGGGTTCGAAACCTGGCCATTATACTACCGACGTGAACCCGCTCCTAACACACGCAATTAAGCTTAGCTGGAGGGGTTAGGGGAATATTACTAATTTCAGTTACCAAATAACAACTTCCAATATTTAAAGAACGTCATTAAAAAGATTATTTCTGCTTATAATTTATCCTCACTGCCGAATTCCCTAAACACTTTACAATTAAAATACTTGAAATAGGTAATAAATTTTGTACCAAAAAATGAACTCAGAAACACCTTTATAACACTAAAGTACTTAAACTGTCCCAATTAGTGGCGTAAGTGACAAATGTGTGCCGTTAAAGGAACTTTGAACTTGTTTTAGTCATACCATTTGACTAATGGGATGAACCAAAATAGCTTTGATTTGTGGCTTCACACGACGCTACTTAAAGCGTACGAGACGTGCACGAGACGGGTATATTGATCGCCAACGCATTAGCCTAATACAATTACTATTAAATTTACAATTACATGAAGTTGACTCTTGATTTTTATTATTATTTTATTGACTTGTTCGAATGTGGAATACCGACCCGGTAGAACTTGTCGTCGAACAGTTTCGGTATGGAGTGCCTGGGTGCTTTGATCCTTTTGTTTTCAACGGCGGCCTGTGAAACGTTTCACGTATCGGTATCGGATTACCTTTAGCTAGCTAAATATCTCTTGTCCTTAGGTCTAATAATCGCTGTGCTATCCATATCCATCCTATTTTATGCTGATTCCTTTCCGTGGCATCTTTGAAATACATCACTTATACGCAATGTACACCCACACCCTCTAACTCATGATAATGTACATATTAGTGTACTGTGAAAGGCTTTACGCACCAATGTATTATGACAGCTGTCATGACGTCCTCGCCATGATGCTACTGCACCCATTCTGATCACTCCACTAAAGTATAAATTAACGAATTTCACACCATTAGGTACCTACTCGACACGGTAAGGCCCATCATGGAGTATTGGCTAGAGAGGCAACACGGAAGCCTCTCGTACCGACTGACGCAGGTGATCTCCGGGAAGGGGTGCTTCGGGGACCACCTGCATCGGATCAGGAAGGAGCCAACGCCTGAGTGTCATCACTGCGACGCGAGCGAGTACTCAGGGCTGCACACGCTGGCGGACTGCCCGGCGTGGGAGGCGCCGAGGCGTGACCTCGTGGCAGCCATCGGGGTGGGACTCCTCTCGCTCGGCAGCATGTTTGCGGCAATGATGCGGAGCGCGAGCGCGTGGGCCGCCGCCACCTCCTTCTGCGAGCATGTAATGCTCGCGAAGGAGATGGCGGAGCGCGCCCGGGAGAGATTTAGAACTCTCCCGGCCCGCTGAGCCCGCAACATGCTCGCCGCGCGTCGCAGGTGACTCAGACGCCGGAGGTCACTTAACGACCTCCGTCCTCCATGAGCGCAGGCCTGGGGGTGGCGGGTGAGGCCGCCTGTCACCCCAGCAGAAGCAGGCCGGGACGGTGGGTCGACTAGCGCCCCTCCCCCAAACCGGGGCAAGACGGGGACACCGTGGTTCCCAAACCCGAGGGGGCCATACCGAAACCGGAGATGGCCCAGGGTCAGTCGGGGTGCGAGGGATATGCTCTATGGGCAACCTTATACCGCGGCGTCTGTAGACCCGAGACGGCGTGCGGTTTTAGTCGGTTCAAGCCCGACATAACCGCCCCCGCTGTCCAGGGGGGTATCCGAAGGGATTTCCGGAAAGGTACCTACTCGACAGGTCGCTCAACGACCTCCGCCCTCCATAAGCGCAGGCCTGGGGCTGACAGGTGAGGCCGCCTGTCACCCCAGCCGAAGCAGGCAGAGATGGTGGAGTGACTAGCACCCCCCACCCCCACGACACGAGACAGTGTGCGGTTTTAGTAGGTTCAAGCCCGACATAACCTCCCCCGCTAGACGGCGGGATTCCCTCCCCCCGGAAATCCGAGGGGCACTATAAAAAGTACCTACTTGACATTGTGTATAGCAAACCTTATGTGGTATTGTCCTACTTAAAGTCCAAATTGAAGTGTTTAGTATAATGTATCTAATCATACTATTCCGGTTGATTCGACCGCTGAAAAACGCATGGTTCTACCATCCACAAAACGTAATAAAATATAAAAATAAATATTCTACGACATTCTACACAGCGCTTTCTAGACCCAAAGTAAGCATAGCTTAACTAGCTTGTGTTATGTGTTCCAGAATGCGGATAAACATACTTATATACTTCTTTTTTGCAAATACATACATAGACATATTCATGCATACAAATATTTTCACTGAGCGGGAATCGAACCCGTGCCCCCTGGCCGCACAGGCCGTCAACATAAATTATTAGAATGTTTTATGAACCACAGATATAAAACCCTATACTTCATTACGCACTCTAGTCGTGCCTTCTAAAACGTATCCACATTTTATTAATAGCTCTTATCTAGTACTTAAAAACGTTTTAAAAATTAAATTTAAGTGGTCAGTTTTATTGGATGATCGAACACTAGTAAATAGTCGGGTTATCTGAGTACACTCGCACAACTGCATACATTAAACAGACACCCGCTGTGGATGTTGTAAAAATGTGATACGTAGGAATTAAGAACCAGCTATTGAGAAGTGGTCCTACTGGGTTTTATTTTTGTAGTCATAAAACGTTGTCTTTAAAAGATAATTATGACAACAGGGCAACATTGCTTACATTGCTCCTTTTATATTACTGTGCTTTGTAAGTGCTATTGAATTGAATATCTTAGTGTTGTTATAAGATAGAGGAGCATTAGTAGAAATGAGTTGATGTTACTGAGTCAGAATAAACGAAGCGGTTTTTTATCGTGGAGTTGTGTTTTTAACTTAAATATTAAAAAGTGTCTCTAGAGTAGACTGAGTATATCGTGTACGTTTTTTTTTCATGCGGAAATCCCCTCCCGCCGGCCAGCGGGGGAGGTCATGTCGGGCTCAAACCGACTAAAACCGTACGCCATCTCAGGTCTTCAGGGTGTAAGGTTGTCAATAAAGCAAATCCCTCCCACCCCGACTGACCCTGGGCCATCTCCGGTTTCGAGATGGCCCCCTTTTTTTTTACGTGCGGAAATCCCTTCTAATAAACCCCCCCCCCCCGCCGGAAGCCCTTGAAAGAATGGCCCCCTCGAGAAACCAGTATATCGTATACCTATACCGTATATCACTCAGCTCAACTCAACATACACGGTATTCAATCCATACCGGAATATCATATTCATATGAATTCGTTACAAATTGGGAGACAAGTTTGCACCCTCAAATTGGAGTCTACATAATGGTCTCCTAGACCATAATGTGTCCAACATTTATTTATAGACTTACAATTTGATTTCTCTGTTATTGCATAACTGCTATCGTATTTAGTTTGTTACTTAACTATTTAAGTATTTTTTTGAGCGAAGCTCGTCAGAGCTTTGCTCTCTTTTAGACGACTCATGTATTTTGTTAGACCATCTTCTCCCTAACGGCTGAACCGATTCTAATGAAATTTCACAAAAGCTAAGATGTTACTGATGGGAAGGACATAGGCTATGTAATTAAAAATTGATGTGTACCACGGAGGAATAATTACCGAACAAATGTTTCGACATTTGATAACTCGGTGAACAAAAAAGCCTCATTCACTCGATTGGTATTAAATTAAGTAATTTAATCATATACACAAGACAAAAAAAGAAAAACTAAGATCGGACTAGCCATTGAGGAATTATCACCGTTAGAAAATGTCCTGCTGAAATTGCTTCGCTCAATTTTTGCAACAGCAGAATGAATTGCACTCCTAGTTTTAAATTATTATCAAGTGATTGATGTAGGTCACCCATGGAGTACAAGGTAACCTTTTTTTTCTATTTTCATACGGGTATCTCCTCGCATTCCCGCCGGGCAGCTGGAGAGGTTATGTCGTGTTGGAACCGACTAAAACCGCAGGCCGTCTCAGGTCGTCAGACGCCGGGGTGTAAGGTGACCGAAAAGCCATTTCCCTCGCACCCCGACTGAACCAGCGCCATCTCCGATTTCGAGATGGCCCCCTCGGGTGGAGTGAAAAGAGGTTAGTTTAATGCCTAGAATTAAAAACAGGATAGATTGACTGACGATTGAGTTCAATAGCCAGGCTTCTTTGCTTGATAGATAGGTGATTGGAACAAGATGTAATTACAGATACCAAGATAATGCAGCAATTACACAAATTTATTCATAGCCTAGTATTTATGGTCCACTTGAAATGTATAAATATTCATGTATAGAATGGTCGTCAGTAGAAAGATGTCCGCTTCAGCCTAGTGTTGTAGCAATTTCTTTTATATACCTATATCTAGGTATTTATAATGTTTATATGTGTATTTGTTCACTATTTCAAAGTACACCAAACTACCTTTTTTTTTTTTATTGTGCGGAAATCCCTTCGGATACCCCCCCGCCGGCTAGCGGGGGTGGTTATGTCGGGCTTGAACCGACTAAAACCGCACGCCGTCTCGGGTCTACAGACGCCGGGGTGTAAGGTGACCCATAGAGCATATCCCTCGCACTCCGACTGACCCTGGGCCATTCGCAGTGTCCCCTCTGATAACAGCAGAGGGGTACCTGGAGCGACGCCCCCCCCGCGGGCCTTGCAGGCCCGCCATACCCCGACCCCCTCGTGCAATGGGGTCAGCTGGCCCTGAAAAGGGCCGCTTGGTCAGACTCTTGGCCGTTGACGTTGACGCCAGCTACTCCAGAGGAGCAATCTATGATGCGTCATCACACACGTTGCCCAGGGTGCACCAAACTTGGAGGTGATCCAACCAGTCGCACCCCAACTCCAAACTACCTCAAAACTTTTTGTTTCCTCTATATTACTCTCCGTCCTATGGTTGCCTGTAAGAGATTGCCTCAGAGCTATAAGGCCGCTAAATGTATGTACCACAAATTGCTCTTCGGATACGTGTCTTTAATGTCCTTGGTTTACAATAAAGAGATGTTAATATTATTATATAATACTAGTTTTTACCCACAGTTTACCTCTGATTTCAGGGCGTATGTGGTCAAGTCAGGTTCTTCAGTGCCCACGCCGACCTCGCCTACTAGCCAACTGCTCATTAATGGACGGGGCTCTGGCGTTGGGGGTCAGATGGCAGTTGCTCCCGTAATAGCCAAGATAAGTCCAATGAATTATGGAAAACTGGGTTCATTGCTAAGTGATGCTAAGTTTTTTTTTTTTTTACGTAACGGTATCCGAAGGGATTTCCGACCGTAAAAAAAAATGCTAAGATCATTGGTGATGATCACTGGTTTCAGTAACAAGTAAGATAAAATATGTAACAATTTATAAATTCAAACTTATATACAATTTTTAAAATCGATACTCAAGCAGAATATTATGCTTGTGATTCTTATATTAACTTAATAACCCTATAATAAAAGTATTTTGGTCAATTTTAATAAATACTAAAAAAAAAGTATGATTCGATTTTGTTCAAACTTTTTGATCACAAAATTTATAGCATATTCGTAGCTCCTGCTTAGTTCGCTCTAGTAATGGCCACGCTTCACAGTCGTGTAAAAGGACAGGCCTAATGATGGTTTCTAAGACCTGCTCCTTCAACCTAACTGGCATTTGGTGGTCACAGATGACACTAGTCATCTCACGCCACTTGTCCCATGTAGCAGCAATGCTTGCCTTGATGTCGCAATCGACCTCATCAGTCGCTCGACCGAGTTAAGTACTTGATTTTACTTAAATATAGTGAAATGCAAGTGTATGTGAAATATGTATTATATTTTGTGTTGTCATCATCATCATCATCATCAAAATGCAACACTTACACTTTGTAGCTCGAGTTCCGCTCTTCTGCCTTCTTCTCATGATTTGCTCTAACCTTCAACTACTGACTGCCCGTCTCGTCTCACAGACGTAATCACTTTTATTTTTGAAATATCTTTTTACTCACGCATCGAGCGATGTTAACCCTCTCGCTACCTTCCTCGTTCATCTTCTTCTTGCTGTTAGTCAACATGGTAAGTGCTGCAAGTGCACAGGTTTCCACACAGGGGTGATTAACATCTCACAGATGTAAGTACAGTCTTTGTGTACTGAAATTAGTCCATCTATAAGATGCCATCTCAGTATTTGCGTATGTAAGTACATAGTGTCTCAATAAAATAACATTGGTTATATGATTTAATAATTTTATAGAACTTCTAGAGAGAAGAAAAAACATTATAAGAAGCGGAGTATTTTACCTTTGTTGATGAAAATTCGGTCTCCACGGCTCTAATGATACCTCAGTAACACTTGCAACATCTGATATCTGTGATCTCCTCATGGCTAAAGGTGACGCCAACTGCATGATCTGTTCAAGCTGCCTAAAAAGGTGAACTTGCTATCAATGTAAAAATACAATGTGTCTTACTTGCTGTCATCAAGTGTGCAGTGACTGCAAAGTACGTCAGTAAATGTACCAAATGTCTGTGTCAGTTTTTTTAGGGATTTTCTTTAGAAAAGCCCTATTGCTATCGAGTTGTCGTCGACGTCGTCGTTGCCAATTTTCTGTCACGGTTTTGGGTATGAAGGAGATGAGCTATCGAGTTGCTGTTTTCGGTAATAGATTCGTGCTGGGGTGAACCATTGGAAGATAAAGAAAAAATCGCAGAAAATCGCAAAAAAAAAACGCAAAATCGAAAATCCCTTGTATTCGGCTGAGCTCGTCTCAGGAATTCAACTTGTTTTTCTTTTAAACTAATATTGGAATTTTAAGTTTGTTTGGTGACTTTTATGTCAGTTTAACAAAAATGGAGACTGAAGTAAATTTCGAAAATTAAGCAAGACGTTAACGTGATCCTATGAATAAAATGTTCATGTATTATTTAAATTAAAATTTGGGTCGGCAGCGCGAGTGTGACGCCCCTGGTGTTGCACACATCCATAGGCCGCAGTAACCGCTTCCCATCAGGTGGGCCGTATGCTTGTCTGCCACCTGAGTGGTATAAAAAAAAAATATCGCCAGTCAAAGGTTAAGTACGTATGTATATGTGATGCTATTTTATTACACTCCAATGGATCAAAGGACACAGCGGTTCCCTAGGCAACGACGCGGCCGATGAACTGGCCAGAAGGGGAGCCGAAATAGAGACCTACAGGGTGGAACCCGTAATACCAATATCGGCAAATCAGCAAAGATGCTGGCTGAGACACAGAACAAGGAAACTACACGCCGAAATGTGGGCGAAGACGAAGGAATGTCGCCAATCGAGAGAGGCAATGCCATCTCTAGACAGACGACTCTCTAAAAAACTGCTGCGCTTAAATAGGGCGGACCTACGGTTTGTAGTAGGGACCATAACAGGGCACAGTAATCTTAACAAACATTTGTATGTTATAGGTCTAACGGACAGTCCATTGTGCCGGGCGTGCATGAGGACTGACGAAACACCGGCCCATGTTGTTATGAACTGCAGCGAGGTCGCGGAACAACGGGCACAACACCTGGGAACACCAAGCACACTGCGAGAGGCCTGCAGCAGACCCGGCAGCCTGGCCGCTTTTTGGAAGGAGCTTGGATGGTTGGAGTAGGGCAGTGGATACACTAACCACATCACGCAAAAAGGCCCAACTATAAGGGACCACATGCGGAAAATGAGCCCGCGTAAAGAAGAAGAAGAAGTGATGCTATTTTTTTTTTTTTGAAAAAGAATATTAGCATCCGAAATTACTAATATTCCCCCTAACCCCTCCAGTCTTAATTGCTTGTGTTAGGAGTGGGTTCACGTCGGTAGTGTAACGGTCAGGATGCAAACCCGGGACCTCTCGATCATAGGGTCGACTCCTTAACCACTAAGCTATCGACGCTTATTCGAGCAAACAGACATTTTTAGCACATGTCCAACGGGAAATGCTTTAATTTGTTAAATTTAACATCACCAAGGCTGACTTACACCAAAGAAGCTTTTAACTCAGTACGTAGACTCAGTATTCATGACGTTTTAAACGTATATTTTAATCTTAGGAAAGATCTGATATCACTTCAATAAACTTGATCAACTGAGTGTTTAATCCTACTATCTATACATATGTAACAACAGTGAAGGAAGCTCGTGAAGTATGTAAGGACAGAAGCGGTTGGCGGGCTGTTGTCTCTGCCTACCCCAGAAAGAAAAAGGCGTGAGTATATATATGTATGTATGTAATAACTTGTCGCGACTGATTCATCAACGCAGAGCCTAAACCGCTGGACCTACAAAATTGAAATTTCGGTAGTACTCGTAGATGCTTTTTATGATAACATAAAAAGCATCTAGTAACAAAGGATTTTTGGAAATTTCACTTCTAAGGTGGCAAAAAAAGGGATGAACCTTCGTATCCGAAGTCCATTATTTTCAAAGTTAGAAGAACAAAATTTCATACAACTACTTCTGGTTAGAAATAAATGAACACTTATATAAGCATTTTTCAAAAAAAAACCCCTAAGGGAGTGACATAGGGGTTGAAAATTTATATGGGAAGTTCGTCACTTTTGAAGGTAGAAGCAAAAGTACGTATATCAAGGCTTTTCAAAGTTTTATTGCTAAGAGGGCAAAAAAGGCGATGAACGGTTGTATAGTCAATCCGTCACATTCAAAATTAGACGCACGACATTTCACAGCGGCCAAGTCCGCCGGCAATCCTGGGGTTATCCTTTCGAGGGCTTACCCGGGGTGCCCGGCAACGGCGACTTGGAGAGGACACCGTGCGGTTTTAGTCGATACACGACATAACTACCCCCGCTGGCCGGTGGGGTATTCGAAGGGATTTCCGCACGTAAAAAAAAAAAGCTGCTTCTGGTTAGAAATAACCGTATTCGTGTATCGACATGTTTCAAAAATGTATTAATATATTAATAGTAATTTATATATAATAATAATATATTAATTAAACATATTTTTTATTAATTAATATATTTAAATCATTATATTTGCCACCTTAGGGACATTTGTAAAATGTATCCCTAAGGTGGCAAAAAAGGGACGGGTACTTAATATGGAAGTTCGTTATATAAAATGTACTTAACTTTTGAAGTAAAAAGCATGAAATTCAATATTAAAGCTTAATTTTATTTACTTTTAATATTGGACTCGTTAGGTGGCGGGGCAATCAGGTTATAGGATTTTTCACAACTTTATTCCCGGCCGACTCCGGGTTACGGGCCGCATAATTATATCATCAACGCGAAATTTTGTGAGGATGTATGGATGTTTGTTAGTTTTTCACGCAAAACCGGCTGAATGGATCTGGCTAAAATTTGGAACCTGAATGGATTATAGTCCGGAATAAACACTAAGGGAATAGGTTCCCGTGGGTTGCGCGAATGGGATCAGAATTCCACTAGGGTGGAGCCGCGGGCACCAGCTAGTGTCTTATATACCAAGGTTATTGTTGGCTACTTCTGCATCATAACTCACCACCGAGTATATGGGTCACGAAGACACTGTGAGGTTGGGAAGAAACTTCTGACCTAAATTGTGCCCCTGCCAAGAGACGAGAACACGGAAGCGCAGGGCACTACGTACCTTTTCTCGAAGTGTTTGATTATTCTAGTATAAATAGTTTTATATGTGACGACGTGCAATGTCTTCAATTGACTACCTGCCCGTGAAGACAATAGGAAGCTAGCCGAGGAAGCTGTGACGTAGTATGTGGCAGGATTTGCTACTACGATCACATTCACAAGCTGAAGCGATGAGCGAATATGATTCCTACCAATAGCATAGGGTTCTTCAGAAAGGGTATAAATAGGATCTGCAATGCACATGTGACACTTCTCGAATTAAAAAAAACATACATTACATAGATGACATAGACAGGTGATCGCATTCTACGAAGTGGACTAGTAGCAATTCATCTTAGCATAACATAACATAACTTCACGCTTGTATCCCCGAAGGGGTAGGCAGAGGTGTATTACACACCCACGATTCGCCAGTTATGTTTAGGTTCCAATGTAGTAGGGGGCGACCCTATTGCCATCTATCGGGCACATTACTAAGCGAGCGATAATAAACATTTTTAATACACACAACTATGAAAAGTCAGAGGTGTAGTGCCCGGTGCGACTGAGGACCGAACTCGAGACCTCGTCTCGGCAGTCCGTTACGTACACCACTGGGCTATCGCCGCTTTTCTCATCTCTCATCTTAGAACTTATGATATATTCTAAAGGGGATATTTAGAGAATGTGGCAAAATAAAAATCACATCAATGTTACTTTAATTTACTTAATATCACAGATTTAAATACAAAATTTACATTCAGTTAGTACATTAACAACTAAAGCTCTTAATGTGTTCGATGAAAATATTCTGAGTACATTTTCAAAAATGCAGAAAATTTACTTTTTAAGTTTCGTTCGTCATTAAGATCAAATATATAAAGAGTTTAGTATAAAAACAATATTCACATAAATGCTTACAAATTGGCAGCTGTTCTCTGATGGCAGAAATTTATAAACAATCTAATCCGATTTCTAAAAATTTTGATGACCACGTGTTTGAAGTATGTTTATAGCTGAGTAAGTAGTACCACAGTACCCAGCTTTTCTAGCCACTGCTAGAAAAGCTTGCTAGACTTAGCAACGATCGACTTGATTCGGTTATGTAAAGCGTTCTCGTTATCGCAAAGCGCAAGTCTACAGCATTATATCTTTATAGAGCAGTTAAAACTGAAATTATAAATTATCTTTTTTTTTTTTTGTATATTTAGGACACGTCAATTTGACTTCACCTCGCCTGATGGTAAGCTGAAGGTAAAGTCTCAGGAAGGAGGGTCACCATTACATACACGTACAATGTTAACAATGGTGGCACTCAGCTTGACGGCCTCATCAGAAGAGGATTGTTGTCGCAGCACCGCGTTCCACTCACCGGTCCCACTAGTGCTGCGACCACAATCCACCTGCCCGGCTATGAAAAACTGCCCGGATATAAACAACTACTATATAAAAGTACCAAACTCAGAACGTCAACCGATGTACGAAAGAGAAAACACGCTATAAACCTAAAGCAAGACTCACTCTGCGTTGCGCCGTGCCAAATCAAATGCCGAGTACTGTACCTACCCCTTATATTTGTTAAACAACAATAAATTATACTATTAGTCATAAATAGGTATCACTCCACACATTCATCAAAATTCTACAACTATAATGAATTCGCATTTTTGTCGGTCATCGATTTTTGGTTATATCTCCGGTTCTACTTAACCAATTGCAATCAAACATTGACAGATTTTAAGTCTGGCCAAGACCTTTCTAATAGAAAAGAAGCGCAACAAAATCTATTTAGTAGTTTTTGCGTCCATAGCAAACAAACAGATAACAGACAAACAGGCAAGAATTCCAAACAATATATTTTTGTATTCAGAATCGTTCATTTAACATAATTCATGTATTTTTTGTTAAATATCTCCAATGTACAGACACAACTAATTTACAATTTTCTATTAGTATACGTGCTATCTTAAATTAAAATATCTGGATTAGATTGAGTTTAACTTCAAACCATAATAATATTTTCAGTCTTTCATTAATGACTAAATATTATATTGATACGTACGGAAGTACCTACTGCGTTATATTTGTGCGGAATCCATCTTAAAGTTGTTATTTTTAATTTAAAAAATACATTAATAAATTTGGTCAAACTACAATCACTAATGATTTCTACGATATTTTAGAAAATTATAAATATAAAAGTAAAACAATAAAATCCGACAACAATAACTTAAACATGCGTCGTCTGCTGCTAGGCACAATTTTATGAAACTAATGGGATTTATTTAACAAAATATTACAAATATTACAAAATATTTTTAGTATAGTACCTTTTTTTTTTCGTGCGGAAATTCCTTCGGATTCCCCCCTGCCCGTCAGCGGGGGCGGTTATGTCGGGCTTGAACAGACTAAAACCGCACGCCGTCTCTGGTCTATAGACGCCGGGGTGTAAGGTTGCCCATAGAGCATATCCCTCGCACCCCGACTTTAGTTTAGTATAGTACCTAAGTCGTATTATAAACCCTTTTACTCAACATCGACTTTTGAAAGGGTGCCAGAGTGTCACTGTGGATCACTTTTGACTATTTTCCTATTTTTTTCTACCTCTTCTTTTCAATAGAGTATCGCTTATATAGGCCACGGTAAACGTATACCTTCAATGCGTCCTAATTTTAACATTTTTTCATATTCAAAGTAAATTGAATCATCGTGAGTTTAGAATTACTTTTCATTTTTTAGACCATTAATATCAACATTGATAGTGTCATCCTTTCCTATCTTACCTACATCATAATTCCCATTAGCTCCTTCAAACTTAGGTTACTGAACAAAGTTACTTGACAATGGTCAAACAAATTTTATCCCTATAACTTGTATCTATATGTCCTGAAGGCAATGTGACGGCTACATCTACTTTGGATACTGAAGTAGGGGATGATGTCAGTTCTGCTAACTGTGACGAGCACTCACTGGATCTAGAGGTCATTGTTCTTGCTGGAATAAAAAAGTTAATAATAACTATGTAAAAGGCTTTGTGGAACATTCGCACGTAGAACCAAGTGACGCAAATAAGAAATTTATAGATGCCGATTTGATTAGTCGAATACTTTCAGAACACGATTCAGACCATGATTCCTCAACTCAAACAAATCAAAAAAAGTTATGATCTGAAAAGAACTGGTATCGATGAATTGATCGGCTGTTGATACGTTAGTTTACCTTGAACTACACCTGGCCACTCGGGCCAATACGCAAAGTACTGAGATGCACTGAACCGTTAATTGTTGCCTCGTATACTCATTCATTATACTTGTGCAAAACCTTAACACGATACAGTTATTACTCCTAAATATCTACTTATCATCTATCAACTAACTTGGTTAACTTTCGTACCAACTGAATTATTCCATTAAACTTCTACCATTAAAGCATTATATATAACTCCAATGAAAGACTTTGAAGATATATTGCAGAAATAGTGATAATTCAATTAAATTTTTAAGCATTTTGTACGCTTACTTTTTCTAAAGATTTGTAAGGGATCTGTAAGGGACTGGTCGCGGGTTCAAGTCCCGTTCTAGATGTTCTCTTTTTCCGATCTAAATCTTTAGAAATAGTGATATTTTAGATTATAATAAATAATCGTATTTGTGAACATCACTCTCTCTTATTACTCAAAATTATTATCATCTGGTTGTCCTTGTCCTAACTATTTGGATTCGGCACAACATATCCTTCTCTTATTTCTATCTTTCTTTTTTACTGTCAGATGTTTTCTTCTCAGTTACTACTTTTCTCACCATACACTCTCTCGCGCTATCCATCCATCTTTTCTTCCTACCTCATTACTCATGTAACATAAAAATAACAAAATTAAACTCATTTTACGCTTTTACCTCCATTTTTTTCAGACTCTTTCTTATACAATGGCAATATTTGTCGCTTTCACACAATAATACAACATAACCACTCACAATTGGTGTAGCAACTGGACGCGGAGTCCCCGGAAGGGCTGTAAGGCTTCATCTCGTAATGGTTACTTCCGGTTGACGACTGCTGTCTACTGCGGTTCCCAAATGGGGATGAATAGCTAGGGGTGGAAAAATAATGGCGCATAAAGGAAATGGATGTGAAAAGTTATTACTTTGTAAACAACAATATATTCATGACAATATTTTATTTTAGAAGATTTTTTATGGATTATAATATCCATTATATTTTCTTCTCGAAATTTAGTATACTTCGTTTGAGAAAAAAAGCTAACAGAATTCCCGTGGGTACATTTATCATCAATTGATTTGTGTTGTTCATGTATGCAGAAGTCATATTTTCGCTAATGCGTGACCGACTTATACGATGATGAACCATTCTAATTATTAACAAGTTGGAAGTGCATATAATTATGAAGGCAATGAGTTTTAAACATAACAGTAATGACTAAACTAAGTCGTTAGTCCCGCGACATGGTCTGACATGAAGTGAATTCCATGCCTTTATTTGCGAAATATGGTATCGAAACCATAAATGACATCAATTGTAAAAAAAAACTTGTCAATGAAACTCGAATTTATTTTACTCTAAAGAAAATATACCTATATATTATTTTTTATGTACTTAAGGCACGTAAATACGGCTTTACCCTGCCAAGCTGTAAGTGAAGTCAAAAGAATGAAATCCAGCATTATAGATGCCAACAATGGTCAATTCGAAAAAGATGGTCCTCAGCTCGACGGCCTTGATAGATGCTATGTCACTCTCCACCCAAAGGACCAGGTATCGTAGGAAGACGGAAACAGGTGTGTGGTTAAAGAATTTCGTGTATAATAACACGTATGCTATAAGAATCACACAAGTATTTGTTCCGTTGCGAAGCAACTACGAGTACGTTAAATGTGCATTCAATTACAGATGCCTTAACATTTAGCGTTATATTCAACACCCTTTCTTAACTGCACAGATTCCAGTGCCAAGTCTTGACAAAACCCATACGGCAGTTCAAGTACCCACCTACTTGACGAGTTATCTATTTTTGGCCCAGACCACCACCGAAGTATAGATTAAAGACTTTATTCAATTGCTTGTTCTTCATACATTAAATCTTTAATACAATTGCCAGTGTAATAACAGCAGAATCAATCAGTCATAAAATGACTGACGGATAAATTAATAAGTAGCTAAGTTAAATCAAGTAATCATTTTAAATTTAGAATATGTCGACCACGAAATTGATTCTAAGAAGTTGGTAATGGTAAAACGAGTAATTGTTGTTAGTGGATAAAATTATATTACGAAAATAATGATTACAACAGAAATCAATGGGGTAAGTCAACAGTATATGGTAACTATCTAAATTGAATCACACAGTTGGAAACTGTCTATTTGTGAAACCAACCTGTCTCGAACATGAGGCATGTCGTAGTGGTTGTCGGGACCCTGCATCCAATACTCGTTACAGGTCCTCGTTAGATCAGGACCCGCTGTATTGTTTTTGTCGCGACCTGGGTGTGTCTTCGGTATACCTAAACATTTGTTGAATTATAGAAAAATATTATTATTGAGGCTCTTCTCAGCATGAATGAGGAAGTACTTACTACCTTCACACTTAATAGTTATCAACTTAAAATATGGAAACGCTGAATTTTGTAGAGTTTCTAAAGGTGTTGGAAACCTAACCTCTGCTTCTAATATCTTGTCGAATTTGTGGCGGCTTATGTGTCTCAAATGTAGGCGAAGGAATGAATCCCTTCGCTTTCATTCCTGCAGGTGACGATACGAAAGTGGGATCTTTTACACACAAGCCCCAATAACTGCTTACCGTTCATTCGTCATCCTCGTTCTCAATCTTATTCGTATACCAAAAAAACATTTGTACATCTTTTTTTTTTTTTTTAACGTGCGGTAATCCCTTCGGATACCCCCCCCCCCCCGAAGATAATTTTTGCTGAGTTCAGTCATTAAGTTACTTTTACACTAACATTTTGTTCAACCAGATTTAGACTCTTTAAGATTATCTACCTAGTCTAGTCTGCCTTTTGTACTTGAACACCTACACAAGGAAGGACATGAATTGGGTTTGAAGTTGATAATTTTTTTATAATATCGTATTTTTGAATTCAAAAACTGTTGATACTCAAGAAGCAAAAAATTACTAATGTTACTTACCTATCCTTCCAGCAGCGTATCCAGGTCTGTTCTTGTATTTACACCAAACATAAAATATGGCTGCTCCAGCAAGTAACATCGCAATTGTAATACCTACTCCTACATACAGGGTTGTGTTGTTTGTATAAAATCCTGAACAGAAATAAAAGAGACAAATGAATTCAGCTTCGCAGATGCAAATACGTTATAGGAAATATAGAAAGAAATAATAAAAATAGCACAAATGCATTAAATCTTACTCATTCCTGTTGCGCACAGTCCATCAACACAAGCTGCATGTTGCAGTGTAGACCCTGCACAGTTGCCAGTACACTGCCGTCTTCTGACCCTCACGCAGTCTCCACTACAAGTAGACCATGAGCTCCAGGGTGACCAAGAACCACCTGGAGAAATTATTTATATAAAAAGCTTGTTCTTCGAATTAGAGCCTTGAGGGCTGAGAGGTTCACTACATTGAGCTTTAGCTACACATAATAATTCTGAGCTACACCATATTAAGTGTGCTCATTATCGTTGAGTTATGGATTTATTATATACCTAGTCGAGCCATGAGTTTTGTTACAAATGAAAATGTTATTTTTTTTAAATGAAATAATGTAATATTATTAAAATGTATATGTACCTACATATTTATTAAAGTCTTAGCAAAAATAAAAAAAATATTTTATTCGAAATAGCCACCTTTGGCTTTTATACAGGCCTTTAATCTGTCTGGCCACGAATCTATGGCTTTATGCACTGTTTCCAAGGGAAATTTTGCCACTGCTTCCTCCAAAGATTTAGGTATAAAGGTTTGAGGTCTGGGCTAGATGAGGGGCAGTCTTCAGCTCTTATAAAGTCCGGAACGTTGGTTTCTAGCCAGGCTTGGGTAGTTCGTGCCTTGTGACCAGGAGCAGAGTCCTGCTGGAAAGTCTACGGTATATTTTTAAAAAGTGTATTGCTCCATATTGTAATTCGATAATGAACACAAAAAAATAATATGTGAAATGGCGCGAAATCGAAAGAAGTTTTTAAAATAATATACGTGTTCCAAATTCAAAATAATTAAAAAGTTGATACTAAAAGAAAAGTTTTGATGTAACAGTATTTATGGCCAGTCTAGTTATATATAATAGGTCTTTTTTACCTATGAAATTGCCGAAATTTTCTTACAAATTCATGAGTTCTTTATTTCTGTAATTTAATAGCTATTTCCATTATTTATATTTTGTTTTAAAGTTGATTTCAAGATTTTACAACTCTGTATTAAATTTTGTTTTTATTGACCGCTTGATAAATTAATTCGATCTTCAAAAACAGTACTTCCTAAATGCTATCCATTTTGATGATAAATTTCGTATTACTTAACAGCTTTCACTTTTCAAAAATATAATAAAAGTTGCTGTTTGTTAGCTTAATGTTGTCTCATTCATACACAAAAAAAAACATAAAATTTGGATTTGTCATTCCTAAAAAAAATTGCAAAAATGTTAGTACTGAAAATTGGCTTTCCTCTAATTTGTTCCAGAACAACGGCAATTTGATATGTAACGACCTAATATATATATATGTCTTACTCCTCCAATTAACTTCTGATTATTTTCGATGCGAATTCCAAGACAGTTTAACTTTCCCTGGGACGTCTCGAGAATCACTTCTCGGTGTTTTATGTATGCTGTACATAAATACAATGCAGAAACTACTGTAGAACTGTAGAACTACTGTAGCTATATCACAAAATAAATAGGTAGATAGTGAAGGCCAACTTCGTATAACCAGTGAAAACGCATGCACGCGTCGATATGTATCTACTTACGAGGCTTTCAACTCATTTAATCACCACGCTAGGGCTTAGAGCCAACATGTTACAGAGCAAAGTGATTGGCTTGCTGAATTGGGGAAACTGTTAATTAAGATCGACTTTAAGTACACACTATTATATTTAAAATCATGACAATTGTAGTATTTGGAATGATTTTTAAGACTGACAGAAGTCATATACATTTCCCAATTTCCTCCAATGCCCTCCTTGGCTAACCTTACCAAAGATGTAGCAAGCGCTGAAATCTATTGCATGGATTCAAAAACAATTGATAAAATATAGATGTATAGGTAATTACTACCAACTTTGACATGTACAGGCGCAAGTATATGTGTGTATATTATAAATCAAAACTCACTGTTACATGTAACACATTCATCATCACTTTGTGATGCTTGACCCCTGCACGGTGCGCCACCATTGGCCGGTGTCGGTTCCGTGCAGCTGCGCGTACGCCGACGTCCACTCGACTGTGTGCCGCAGCGGCATGGTACCCACGGTGACCATTCAGACCAACCGCCATTAACTATTGAAAAAATGTATTAATTACTTATTATAATGAAAACTGTAAAAATTATAGAATTTTCTGAAAGGAAAGAGTCTTTGGTTGAACCTTCATCGTATAAAGCCGCTCAATTGTACTTGAGTAGTATAAGAAGCTCCTTTTTTGTTGCATGGATTTAGAAAGCCCTAAGGTTACAATCTAACCTGGACATAGTGAAGTCTCTCCACCTCTTCCTAACCCCAGGGATATACATACTCGAGTATAAATGTATAAGTAATTCATATTCTTCCATTCTCACCGTGCTATTATAATCCATCACTATTAATAGGTATTCCAACAGTACGCAATGTTGCTCATATCCTGGAAGCGACTACAATGGTTAGCTATCATAATATGTAATTAATAACATACCGTAGATAGACAAAACAGCAACGTCTGACTCTCTCCGGCCGGCGATGTTCTCAGCAATACACGTGTAGTTGGCCATATCCTGGACAATTGAAACCACAATCAATTAACTCACATACTAGAATTTTTTGGTGGTATGGTAACTTTTGTCCCAGTACTGTTTCGACTGTAATTTCGCGTTTTGCGTTAGACGTTTCTGAAGAATTTTTCAACTTTCTGATTTTTTCAACATACTGTTTTAAAATTCAAGTTGGTATCAATTAATTTTGATACCAACATTAATGAAGCATCAATCTCAGGGAGTACTTCCAACCCGATAGAACATTGTAGCTCTCCAAAGCTTACTGTAGATACGGTGCAATATCATCAACTCTTATATCAAGACCATAGAGCATAAAATTTAAGAGTTTTGCAAGAAAAGAAAAAGAAGAGAAGACGTTAAGAAAATGTTTTGCAAGATTGGATTTCCAGCAAAACGATCTATGCCTTTTTTTTTTTTTTGCGGAAATCCCTTCGGATACCCCCCCCGCGTGCCAGCGGGGGCGGTTATGTCGGGCTTGAACCGACTAAAACCGCACGCCGTCTCGGGTCTACAGACGCCGGAGTGTAAGGTTGCCCATAGAGCATATCCCTCGCACCCCGACTGACCCTGGGCCATCTCCGGTTTCGAGATGGCCCCCTCGGGTTTGGGAACCACGGTGTCCCCGTCTTGCCCCGGTTTGGGGGAGGGGCGCTAGTCGCCCCACCGTTCCGGCCTGCTTCTGCTGGGGTGACAGGTGGCCTCACCCGCCACCCCCAGGCCTGCGCTCATGGAGGACGGAGGTCGTTAAGCGACCTCCGGCGCCTGAGTGCCTGCGACGCGCGGCGAGCAAGTTGCGGGCTCGGCGGACCGGGAGAGTTCTAAGTCTCTCCCGGGCGCGCTCCGCCACCTCTTTCGCGAGCATTACATGCTCGCAGAAGGAGGTGGCGGCGGCCCACGCGCTCGCGCTCCGCACCATTGCCGCAATCATGCTGCCGAGCGAGAGGACTCCCACCCCGATGGCTGCCACGAGGTCACGCCTCGGCGCCTCCCACGCCGGGCAGTCCGCCAGCGTGTGCAGCCCTGAGTCCTCGCTCGCGTCGCAGTGATGACACTCAGGCGTTGGCTCCTTCCTGATCCGATGCAGGTGGTCCCCGAAGCACCCCTTCCCTGAGATCACCTGCGTCAGTCGGTAGGAGAGGCTTCCGTGTCGCCTCTCCAGCCAATCCTCCATGATGGGCCTTACCGCCGCTATTGCGGCGTGCCCTAAAACGATCTATGCCTAGAATAAATGTGCTCATGTGATTATGAACTGAAATCACTTTATTTTTATTTTTTTCGCTGACACAACATTACATTTACTTAATAATGCTTTATATATCCATTTATAAGAATAATTTCTCTAGAAGTTAAAGAAAAAGTTACATGAAGCTTTGTGTAAGAAAAACTTCCAATCTGTCCTGTAAAGTAAAGATTTTACAGAAGTATGTTAATTCGATGGATAGGACGAATAGGCAATAAAAACTCAAAGATATTCCTTTTTCAAGAAGAGTCTAGAAGTTTTCATATCCTCAGCTGATTGAAGAAGTATAACACTCACCTGTAAATTAACTTTAGGCAGTACTAGAGTTTCATCTGTAGGTTCAATGGTAATGCCATTTCTAGTCCACTTGAGGGTTGGGGGTGGTGCTGCAGGTGGTGGAACGCAGCTAAAGCTGACTGATCTACCAGCTTCTACCGTAGCTGATAAGGGCTGTTGCGTGAATTGTTTCTTTATATCTGTTAAGAGACGGTTCATTTTAGTTTATAAGTTGACGTTTTGAGTCAAGGAGAAAGCTTAGCATCGGTAAGTAGTTGCACCTTTTAAGTAGAAACAGCTTTTATTAATTAAATATTTTAGTTATTTAGTACCCTGTTGTCAGTAAGTGTTAACAGACGCTTTAATGTAAAAATGAAAGTAAGGATTATAATAGTTACATAATATTGAAATTTATTGAGATGACGTTGACGTTTTCGTGCGGAAATACCCCGGATACACCCCCCCACCCCGGTGTTTATGTCGAATTCGGACCGGTAATGTAAGGTGGCATATTTCTCTCGCACCCCGGCTGACCCAGGGCCATCCCCGGCTTGGCGAGATGGCCCCCTAAGGTGACGTTGACCTGACATTAGTCTACCAGTGACCACGATTGGTGTATGTGGATCAAAACGTGGGACTTCAAACGGTATTTTTTACTTGAAGTACTAAATCTGATTCATCTATAGTTCTTTTAACAATAATATATTATTTTAGGCTAGGATGTAACAGAGTGCATTGTTGAATTTTGAATTTAATAGTCTTTAGTATTCTCTCATTTTATCTGAGATGATAATATTCATTATTAATATTCATGATGATGATGATGAAAATGAACTTCAAAAAATCAAGACACGTCCCAGATATTCGAAATTCTCCGATATATTATATACGTCTCAAGGCGACGCTAAAGCCATCTACCGTAATTCTTGCAAACTACGGAAGCAATGAATGACTTTACAATCATTTTGGGACGTCTCTAGGTGGCTCAGTTGAGTAGAGCATTCCTCCTGTAAGGGACTGGTCGCGTGTTCAAGTCCCGTCCTAGATGTTCTCTTTTTCCAATCTAAATCTACAGTAAAAGTAAGCATACTAATTGCTTAAAAATGTAATTGAATTCAAAAAATCAAATTTGATTGGATACCTTAACAGTCCAATAGTCAGGTCTCACTATAAATCACATAGTTGCAAGAATCTTGCTTATTTCGATAATCTTCAGCTTTATAGCATTTATACCATTGAAATGGCAGCGTCATTCCTGGCAAAATATATACAAGGCTACACCATTTCTTCTTGTAGGTTCACCATGGAGCTGTTCACCAGTCGATGACAGACATAAAACCCAGTAAATATGCTCCCAATTATGTTCGAAAGTCATAGTTAGCTAAATTTAAGTGCCATTAGAACCTACCCTTTTGAGGACATGCAAGCGTGAATCGATACGTAATAATGATTGAGGTTTTCACCATGTCGAAACACACAGCCTAAGTCAGCCTTGCGTAGTCTTACTCAACCACGTAGATCGAATTGCGTAGAAGCCATCAAGTGTCTACGAGTTTCATAAACCTAACTATGTCAAGTAGAAAATCATCATTAGATGTGTAAATAGAGGCACGTACCACTTACTGGAAACTTTCACTTGGGCATACAAGCACAGAGATCCACCCTCGTATCACAAATAGAAAGCTAGTGAGCATTCATCAAAGTGCGAAGTGCTTGACTTAACGAGCGGAAATAATGTTTCCTCTACATAATGGTTCCGTTACCCACCCTCTTAAAAAAGGGATGAAAATAAAAACAGTCGTAAATTTTTTTTTTTGTCGTTAAAAGTTGAGATAAAATTTCGATGGCGGATAAAATATCACCATAGTTTTAAAAAATGGAATGTGTTTCATAATACAATATTTACAACATGATGTATATTCATTTCACCTTTGAGTATACCTCCCGTATTTCGGATTGCAAAAAAATGGTACGGTAAATTAAGCTATGAGAAATACTTTGACAAGTCAAATCTTAATATAATATGGCGTACCGTTAGTGCGTTCGACTGCTAAGCCAAAGGTCGCGAGTTCGATTCCCGCTCATTGTAAATATGTATATTTGCATTGGTCTGGGTGTTCTATGTATAATATGTATTTATTTACAAAAAAAAGTATTTAAGTATGTTTATCCGCATTCTAGAACCCATATGACAAGTTCTGCTTAGTTTGGATCTAGATGGCGTTGTGTACCCTGTCCTAAAATATTTATTTATTTAAACAACAAACCTAATCCTATGATTTCATTACAAAAACATAACATAATACTATTAGCTCAATTTAAATAACTGAAAAGCTTAAGTAGATTTATTGCTTTATCTGCGTCTACATCTAAACTTATATTATAAAGAGGACAGATTTGTATTTTTGTATGTAACGAATAAACATAAAAACTACTGGACCGATTTCAAAATTCTTTTACCGATAGAAAGCTACATTATCACTGAGTAACATAGGCTAAATTTATTACTAGAAAAAATTAGAGATCCTTAGAAATCCCTACTATAACCAACCCAAGGTGTAAAAAAAATATGTTCCATCACATGCGCGGCGGAAAGTATTGATGATAGAACAAAAAAATGTTCTGTAATATAATAGAACATATCAATATCTACAAAAAACTTCGCAAGACCTACTACTGCCTACCTTACATTTTTAAAGTTGATAGAAATGTCGATCATAATCAGACTATGTTATCCATACCTTTGTATTCATTCTTATCCCAATGAATGATTTTTTATTCAAGACTGTTTCAATACCTTTTTTTTTTTTTTTTATCGTGCGGAAATCCCTTTGGATACCCCCCCGCCGGCCAGCGGGGGTGGTTATGTCGGGCTTGCACCGACTAAAACCGCACGCCGTCTCGGGTCTTCAGACGCCGGGGTGTAAGGTTACCCATAGAGCATATCCCTCGCACCCCGGCTGACCCTGGGCCATCTCACCACTAACAGCATCGCTCATCCTGTCTCCTCTGAAAGCAGAGGAGTACGGAGAGCGATGTGTTCCCGCCACGTTGGGTATTGGCCGACGATCAATGCCAACCCTATGAAGGGGTGAAGGGGAAGCCATTGACCGCCGCCCAGGGTGTACCGGCCGCTCCGATTCCGTTCCCCCCGGACTGCAGCGGGATCGGAATCGGAGCGACACTCGAGGAGGTTACCCAACACACACCCCAGACTGTTTCAATACCTATTGATTACTTTATGAATTATTGAAATCGGACATTCCGTTCAAAAGATATTACGAAATTAAAAAAAGGTTTATTTGAAGTATCGACCAGTGTGGCTATGAAATAGGGGATGATAGTTCTTTGGTCGCAATTACCGACATTTACGCGGGCGGAGCCGCGGGCAACAGCTAGTAATATATAATATACATATACATATATATTTCTCTGGACCTGCACAAATAATTCAATACCAAAATTAGCCAAATCGGTCCAGCCGTTCTCGAGTTTTAGCGAGAGTAACGAACAGCAATTCATTTTTATACATAAAAAGATTATTTTCGTATAACCCTTCTCCTCTTGTTAACGCTTTATTTGAAAACAGATTCATTTGACGCTAATTAGACGATCAAATTAAATTATGAAGTAAGCACGCTTTAACAGCACTATAAAATGTCTAATTACATGTTAACATTATTTAATCTCACTTCTAATGTTTGTTATAAAGAAAATAATCGATGTTATTGCACAGAAATTATATTTCACTGAGTTTGTAACTGAGACTTATGAGCTATTCAAGCAGTAATAATAATGTTCCCCCTTAACAAATAATGACTAGCGTCTTCAAGTCATCAAAGACTTACTTGAATACAATTGCTTGATCTTCATACGATATGAGTGGCCAAGCCTAAGGCGAACGTTCTCTTGTTGGAGACCATGGTGAGGGCTGTGGTCTCCGACGGGAGCAAGTGGCACGCCGCCGCCTCTTTCTGCGAGCAGGTAATGCGCGCGAAAGAGACGGCGGAGAGGGAGCGGGAGAGAACCCTGCCCCCCGAGTTTCGCAGTCTGCGGCGAGGACGCCGCAGACTCATCTACGACCGGGACTACCGACCTCCATGATCGGGGCCTGAGGACGGCAGTTGGCCGACTCGCCGTCCTTACAGAAGCAGGCCGTGGCGGAGGCGTGTCGTGTGTGCCCTCACGCCTGCCAACTCACCGAAGCGGGATAAAACCCGACCCCACCAGGCGAGGCGAGGCCAAGGTCCGCCGGCAACCCTGGGGTTATCCTTTCGAGGGCTTATCCGGGGTGCCCGGCAACGGACACTTGGGGAGGACACCGTGCGGTTTTAGTCGAGACACGACATAACCACCCCCGCTGCCAGCGGGGGGGTATCCGAAGGGATTTCTGCACGTAAAAAAAAAAAAAAGCCTAAGGCGAATTCTGCGTTAAGCTTCCGAGAATGTAATTCACCGTCTCTTTCATTCTTTTTAGGTACTTGATTCATATTAACTTGAAGCTTTTATGATTTAGATACTTTACGTCGAATCAACTTGTCCCGACTGACTGAGAGACTGATTGACTGATACATCAACGCAGAGCCTAAACCGCTGGACCTTCAAACTTGAAATTTTTTCAAACCTTTCCAATCAACGTTTTTCTGTTCGACTGTACGAATGGCCAAGTCAACGTCTCCTCACGTTATTTTTTCCGAGTTTCAAATGTCATTCTGTTGATTATTTCATTTCAACATACCGTGTCTTGACGCGGCGTGGGGTGTTTATTTCTAGACAATGGCAGCCGTTAATTGTTTGCACTCAATTTTATTTTGGTCTTCTTATTGTGACAATTTATGCGTTACTTTCAGGATTTGTGTTACGCTTGGCAGTTGTCTCCTATTTTGTTTATCAAATGGAATAGGGAGGAACTGCTGACAAAATCTGTTTGCTATCTTTTAGCTTACTTTGTAAATAAATATTTTATGTGGTATAAAGTATTGAATTACGATGTTTTACCAGCAAATTCTGCGGCATGGATGTCGGCTATCGAGAATATAAAAGAAGTCGTGTGTTAAAAGTTACGTAAGTTACTTCAATAAAAATTTTAAGCATTTTGTATGCTTACTTTTTCTAAAGATTTAGATCGGAAAAATTTCTTAAGACGTATATAATATATCGGAGAATTTCTAATATCTGGGACGTGTCCAGATAGCTCAGCTGGTCAGAGCATTCCCCCTGTAAGGGACTGGTCGCGGGTTCAAGTCCCGTTCTAGATGTTCTCTTTTTCCGATCTGAATCTTTAGAAAAAGTAAGCATACAAAACGCTTAAAAATTTAATTGAATTAATTAGGCGGAGTCATCAAAAAACAATGTTTAAAAATGACTGTAAAGTTATTCATTGTTTCCGTAGTTCGCAAGAATTACGGTAGATGGCTCCAGCGTCGCCTTAAGATGTATCACTATCACTACATAGTATAAAACGAAGTCGCGTTCTCTGTCCCTATATCCCTATGTCCCTATGTATGCTTAAATCTTTAAAACTACGCAACGGATTTTGATGCGGTTTTTTTTAATAGATAGAGTGATTGAAGAGGAAGGTTTATTTGTATAATAACATCCATCGCACCCATGCGAAGCCGGGGCGGATCGCTAGTATAATACATCGAAGAATTTCTAATATCTGGGACGTGTCTAGATAGCTCAGCTGGTCAGAGCATTCCCCCTGTAAGGGACTGGTCGCGGGTTCAAGTCCCGTTCTAGATGTTCTCTTTTTCCGATCTAAATCTTTACGTAAGTTACATTTATCACGGTTGGTAAATGTGTATAGCGCTAGAAAATGAATAGTTGTACCATATGGAATGGTCGCTTCGTGGGTTTTGTCATGAAAAGGTAACAAATAGAGAGACTTATTTATTATTAAATTAAAATCATAAAGAGGTGAAACTGTACATTGAATATTTTTTCAAAAAAAATATTGATGTGTGTTCTAGGAGCGATAACAATGCCAAAAATGTGATTTTTACAATTTTTATCTGTTTGTCTGCTTTTAATTATCGATATCCGAGCATCACTTGAGAACCGATGAACAGATTTGGCTGAAATTTTGCTTAACCATTCTTCTAGGTCATGGACATAAACTGCGCTATATATGATCACGCTATTATAGGCCTGATAGAAGCAGTAGAGCAAAATCGGTCTAAACTATTATTGATGACAACTTTATTATAACAAGGTAGGTCTTTACAAAATTTTGTAGTTCAGCAGAACTCAGATATGATCCAGATCCGGATTATAACTCATTACGCTATACCTGAAAGGTAATGAACAGTAACGTAAAATCTCGAAATTGAGTTACCTACCCACGAATAAAGGTAGTTCATTAGAGAGGCATAAAAATTTCATATTGAATATGATCACGCTATTATATTAAGGAAACAGGCGGAATTGATTTCGATTACACATTTTTCTATCTATTTTGAAAAAATTGACAATGTAAAACGAGTGCACCACATTTTTTTTTTTTTTTTAATTTTTTTTTTTTATATTTAGGACACGTCAATTTGACTTCACCTCGCCTGATGGTAAGCTGAAGGTAAAGTCTCGGGAAAGAGGGTCACCATTACATACACGTACCATGTTAACAATGGTGGCACTCAGCTTGACGGCCTCATCAGAAGAGCATTGTCGTCGCAGCACCTCGTGACACCCACCGGTCCCACTAGTACTGCGACCACAATCCCCCTGCCCGGCTATGCACTTGCTGACCCCTGAACGCAATTGAACCGAAATTGGCTTACTATGCAGGGCTTTTCGCAATCGTGCACGGTGGTACCTACCCGGCCGAGTTTTGTGACAAATTTGTGTCATTAAATTTCTACCACCAGTACCATCACATCATCTGGCCCGTTAAATCAACTAACTTAATACTTACGTATTAGAATCGAGACTGCAGAAATAAACATACCTTGATCTATTCCGAACGCGGGCAACAGCTAGTTCACAACATTACATATAGATTATTGTTATTTAAAGCAACATTTCAGATCCTTCAATAGGGATCACCCCTCCCCTAACCTCTTTTTCAACATCTATATATGTTCACGTAGTTCTAAGTTTTGTTAGAAAATGTAATTTCATTTTTTACCACTAGATGGCGTTGGTCGTACAAGGCCAACTTCTACAAGGCGATGTTAAGAGTCTCCGGTTACTAGTTATAAGCTTTAGAAATGCAATCTTTTTTAGAGATCCTTGTAATTGGTACTTCTTAAATACAGTACAAGATATCCTATCAGGTTTTTTATTGAGTACCCTGGTGGATATCCCCCCTAGTGCGTTTGGCCTCGGACTTTAGACAATATACTATACTATACTAACTCTCTTTACTACTAATTCCTTTTGCGTATAATATTTCGTATTAGTTATTCTCATAACATAACATAAACTCACGCCTATATCCCCGAAGGGGTAGGCAGAGGTGGTAGCACCCACATTTCGCCAGTTTATGTTTAGGTCCCAATGTAATAGGTGGCGAGCCTATTGCCATTAACCGGGCACTTATAAACCTGCGATAAATACACACATAACTTCGAAAAGCATCGAAAATTCATTGGTGAGTGTCATGGTAAAACCTGGAATCGAACCCGAGACCTCGTCTCAGCAGTCCATTACCCATACCACTAGGCTACCGCGGTGGTATTCTCGTTGAATAGGAAATAACAACTTTATATATTATTAAAATAAATAAATGGCCCTCATATGTGTAATCTCTTAAAACTTTACTTACATTTATTACCATCATAATATATAAATAAGACAGATTATAAAGACTATAATTACCAAAAGAGAATCTTGCTCAAGACCTAGTCGTATACTGAAACATCCAATGTAACTTGTCTTCATAATTTATTTTAAAATGTCCGCTCCGAAATAATATCAACCGATTCATTAGTGTAAGTTCCAAAAAGAGTGATTTCAGCTCTCAGAGCGTGGCGATCGGTAAATAATAGAAACGTTTAAATGTTAATCAGTTTCAAACTGGAACACCATTAAAGAGCGGAAACTATTAACTTGTTGAAACAAAATATATTAATGAAATTGAAACTGAGAGAGAGGGTTTTAATCCTACTTATGATAGTCGTAACATTTTTAATTACACTCGTTATTATGTTCAGAATATTTATGAGAATGGGTGTATCGAGTGTGCTTCGGTAAGTCCTTAACGGCAGGGGGTAATGATGATAGAGTTTTATATGCTGTACTGAAAATATATTAAGAATTTGCAGATATTTTGTAATACTTGAAGTTTAAACGGTGAAGTTTATGTACTTATTTTAAGCAAACGTATTACTGAATTTAAAAGAAGATAGACTGCTTAAAAAAGATTCTTAGATAATAATATTGATGATGCCACGTAAATTTTAGTTTATTTTCGCTTAGCAATGTTTGTCAGCTTCTAGTACTACGGAGCCTAACTTTAAATTACAAGGTTTCTAGTTTTACGAGTGTGTGTAGTGTGACGTTTGTTGTACGAAGTTTTCTTAAAATGAAACCTTGCTAGATAGATCGGTATATCACCCCCGAAACCCCCTATTTACAAAATTTCATGAAAATTGTTTTAGCCGTTTCAGATATTAAGATTAGGTTCATATATTTATATACATACATATAAATACAAGAATTACTAAGGTATTGGTGTAGTAGGTACGGGGTAACCCAACCTATTTTCGTTTTCTTATCTACTTCATGGATAAATTGTAAATATTTCTTATAAGATTTTGTAATTTTTATAGATGAAAGAACAAATATATACTTTAGCAATATAGACATAAATACATAACGCTATCTAGACTCAAACCAAGCTACTATCGCTTTAACTTATACCGATTGAGCTCACGGGTAATATACCCGATTAGGACTCATTCTATAAACTTCAATACCTAAGCTACAAGGTTGCAAATACTACAAATAAATTAGCCGGTAATGCACTCGAAAGAGGCGGCGGAGGTTCCGAGATCCGCAGTCTGCGGCGTGGACGCCGCAGACTGGTCTACATCCGGGACTACCGACCTCCATGATCGGGGTCTGAGGACGGCAGTCGGCCGTCTAGCCGTCCTTACAGAAGTAGGCCAAGACAGAGGCCTGTCGTGTGTGTCCTACACATGCCTGCTAACTCACCGACGCGGGATCAAACTCGATCCCAAACCTGGGGTTATCCTTTCGAGGGCGAACCCGGTGTGCCCGACAATGGGCGCTTAGGACGGTCACCATGTGGTTTCAGTTGGTTCGATTGCCACATACCCACCGCATCGGTGGCACCGGTGGGGTGAAGCCCTAGGGGGGTTTAATTGAAAGTCCAAAAAAAAGCGGCGATAGCCCAGTGGCGTACGTAACGGACTTCGAGTTCGATCCCCAGTCGCCCTGGGCACACACTTCTGACTTTTCGTAGTTATGTGTGCATTAATAAGTGTTAATTATCGCTCGCTTAATCATGTGCCCGGTAGATGGCAATAGGCTCGCCCCCTATTACATTTGGACCTTAACATAACTGGCGAATCGTGGGTATGTAATACACCTCTGCCTACCCCTTCGGGGATACAGGTGTGAAGTTATGTTATGTTATGAAAGTCCAACGCCTAAATCGTTACGTCACAGCTGCTATGATGTAAATACTACATTAAAAATATCACACATAATACTCACACGCAAATTCAATAAAAACACTTTGGCTTCGTATCTTGCCCTTACTATTCCAAGCGTAACACTCGCATCCATACTTTTTACTGCCCCCATCAATTTCATTTCTAGTAACGTTTAGTTCTGCTTCAACGACCCTCACTCCATTATGGGGATCAACATGTTCTAACTGAACAGTTTTCTCTGTACTCACATCATTACATTTAAAATATACTTGTAAAGCATTTGCAGCTCTGCAAAGTAAATTTGCTGGTCTATTTCTTAAAACATAAGAATTTTTTGGTTCTAGAAGAAATATTGGCAGTCCATCTATAGTTTCGTCGTTTTCTGGTAGAGGTATATAGTCATCTTCTTCTTCTGTTTCTGTTTTGAAGTCGGAGAGGTACGGATCGAAAGTTAGTAGACCGTCTGGGTGTATGTATTCTGGTCTCATTTCTTTTGTTGTGTGTTCGGGATCTGTAACAAAAACAGGTTTGTTTATGTTTGGATAAAATGTAAATGTTTCTAAAACTACCTCGCTTTATTTTATATACCAAATAGTTGAACTCGAAACCAAACAATTAAGAGGAGACCAAATCCTACTACCCTGACAAGAAGCACGTGAACCATGAGTTTCTCTGCCCGCATGACTCTCTTTTTCCATCGCCATTAGCTCATCTAGGGGATTTACAAGGACTTGTATCATTGTTCGCCTGTTCACTATCCATTCTACCACAGAGTAGACTAAGACTACTTTTTAACGTTATTTCCCCGTGACACCACCAAGTGATAACTTTCAGTGGTGTCTAAACTCAGTGACACCCCCGGTGAAGTCAGGTGGAATCGAGTTAATATTCATGACACCCCCATCAAGCATCAAGGGTAATAAAGATATTACACTTGTGACACCATCGAGAATTACTGATGCCCAGTGTAACTTAGAATAGATTTTTTCTTGTTGTTGTTGAGCCACAGATAACAGCTAGTAAACCATAAATATAACATTTTCAAATGTAATTAGTATCGATGTAAAAACGAAAAACCTTAAAACAGGTATATTGATGTATAAAACAAAAAAAAAAACAAAGACCCCAGGAATTTTTCTGTTTAGAAATTCCATTTAGAATTGTGTTTCAATAAATGTTGTATGCATGAGACAAATTGCTATCTATACATTGAGTAATGATATCTCCGATAATATCTGTATCTACAAAGAAAACATAATCTAGCTCCAATTTACTTCTGTAAACGGTAGAGTTTGCTTTGTCGGTCGAAGGTATCAAAGGGAATATTTAGCCCACGTTAGTAGCTGTCTTCTTCGGTAGATAACTGAGACAAAAGTAGTCGGTTCAAGCCCCTGTAAGGAAAGGGGATGGGAAAGGAGTTTGGAAGGGGATGGGAAAGGATTTTGGGAGGGGATGGGAAAGGATTTTGGGAGGGGATGGAAAAGGAGTTTGGGCTCCGGCACTCTCACTCACCAAACGGAACGCAACAGTTCAAATACTGTTACTTGGCGTCGATAGGTAATCTGTGCACTCAAATTTATGACAAGTATCAAAAATATTCAGCTAAAAGTAAGATAATAATAATGGACTGCGTCGGAGCAATTAACAATTTTTTTATGCCTTCGTCGACTGCTACATCGAACTTCGTGGGTTCGATTCCTACTCGGTACAAATATTTTTATTCATGAATGAGTCTATTGACATTGATCTGGGTGTTGTACTTATGTATAATATGAATGTATTTACAAAAAAAAATTAAGTATGTTTATCCGCATTCTAACCCATAAAACAAGCTAGTTAAGCTATGCTTACTTAGAGTCTAGATAGCGCTGTGTAGAATGTCTTAAAAAAGTCTAGTACCCCCTAAAAGGAAACCCTTTGCGAATGCCTTAAAGCGGCATCGGTCAGGTTTAATTTAATAAATATAGTAAAAAAGTGTAAGTGATTTCATTCATTTCAATATTTTAAAATAATAATAAGTATAAGTAGTATGAATTTGTGTATCCGTATCCTAGAACCCATGATGAAACTGTTTAATGGTTAAATTAATAATTTAAACCGTTAACTCTTGCAGTGGTAGTGAAGCAATTGTATAGCAATATATCCTACTACCGAATAAACTCCAACGAATATCAAATTAAGCGACCGCTACGTGATTTTGATGTCATCAATGAGTTCGACGGGGGCTACGTGATCATTACGAATACTCAAATGTTAGGAGTGCACAATTTTATTATTGTACTAGCTGTTGTCTGCGACTCCGCTTGCATGGAATGATGATCCCGTTCCCAGAAACCATAGCAATACATTTCAGAGATAAAAAAGTAGCCTATGTGTTATTCTAGACTATAATTTATCATTACACCAAATTTCTGCCAGATCAGTTTTACCGTTTGAGCGTGATTGAGTAACAAACATGCAAATATCTTCACAAATATTTTTTATAATATAACTTTTATAATATTAGTAGGTAGCGGACCTGGTTACAAGACCAGACGCAGTCACGGAACCATGGACCCTGGTGAAACTGGTGGACGCGGGCAGGGGCAGACTGGTGGGACGTGTGAAGACATGGAACGAGGCGGTTAAAAACGGCTGTCTGAAGTTAATTGTGGCGAAGACCGAGTACATGGCGTTAACCTTTACAGATCCCACACCCGTCCGCATAGGCGATGACGTGGTCGAGCGCACGGACCAGTTAAGTACTTGGCATCTGTACTACACTCGACTGGTGACGTTGATTGCGACGTCAAGGCATGCATTTTTTTTCTTTAGCGTGTGGAAACCCCCACGGGCTTCACCCCATAGGTGCCAACGATGGGTTGGGCGTGTCGGAATCGGACCGACTAAATCCACACGGTGTTCTCCCCAAGTGTCCATTGCCGGGCACTCCGGGTAAGCCCTCGAAAGGATAACCCCAGGGTTACTGGCGGACTTTGGCTGCCACTGCGGCATGCATTCAAGTGCATACATTTGCATGCATGCAGTCAAGGCATGCATTGCCGCTGCATGGGCCAAGTAGCGTGAGGTGACTGATGTCATTTGTAACCCCAAAATGAACGGGTAGGACTATAACACCAGCAGTAGGCATGTCCTTTTACACGGCTGCGAAGCATGGCCGTTACTACAGTGACACTAGCAGGAGCTGCTTGTCACGGAGATGAATAAACTGCGTTGGATCACGTGAGAAACTCTCGCATCTGCTGCAGCCTTCATATCCATGACATTATGGACAAAATGCAGGAGAGTCGCCTTCGCTGGTGCGGCAACATTCTGTGGTGACCGCCATGCTACGTGGGTAACAAACGTCTGACCATGTCTCTTCCACCGGACCCTGGTAGGAGGGATAGACCCAAGAAGTCGTAGAAGATGACATGCGTGACAATTTTCTTACTGCTAGGGGTGCCTAAGACCGTGCGAAGTGGAGAAGTAAAAGTCGCAAAGCGGACCCCGTACTCCGAGGTGACAACCTCGGATGCGACCGGTACTAACGCTAGGACGATGATGAATATCAATAGGAAGTAGTATTAGAAAACACATCTATTTTTGCAACCGTAAATAGATTATGGTGACCGCTTCCCATCAAGGGGGACAAAAACGACGGGAAGGAAAAAGGCAAAACATATAAAAATATCTTTGCATTTTATAGGTGAGAGAGAATACAAAAATCTTGAAATTTTATTATGTTCATAACCCAAGGAGTATTACATTCATCAAAGCACAAAATGTTGAGCTGAAATTTCATAATGGATGCTTTCACACTTAGGGGCGTACAAAAAAGCGCATCGCTTTCTTCTTACGATGTTAAAAAATACTATAAGAGGTTTTATCTATTGTATTATAAAATTGTAAATTTATCGTGTCTGAACGTTGGATATATTTAAAAAAAAAAACTTTAGTTATGTTGAATGAACTTCCTGATTTGGAACACAATTTTTAGGGATTTTCTTTAGAAAAGCCCTATTGCTAAGGAGTTGTCGTCGACGTCGTCGTCGTTGCCAATTTTCTGTCACGGTTTTGGGTATGAAGGAGATGAGCTATCGAGTTGCTGTTTTCGGTAATAGATTCTTGCTGGGGTGAACCATTGCAAGATAAAAAAAAAATCGCAAAAAAAAAAACGCTAAATCGAAAATCCCTTGTATTCGGCTGAGCTCGTCTCAGGAATTCAACTTGTTTTTTTTTGATTTCTTATCTGTTTGTTCGCAATGGACGCAAAAACTCGGTAGTTTAAAAAAACGCATTATGCGTTTTTTTTGTATTAGGTATTAGGTCAGACATTAAATCCGTCGTATATTTGCAATTCGTTAGGTAGGACCGAAGATATGACCAAAAAATTATAACCGACCTCCGCGCCCTCCATCGGCGTGTCGACACACGCCTGCCAACTCACCGAAGCGGGATAAAACCCGACCCCACCAGCCGAGGCCGCGGTGGCGGCCAAAGTCCGCCGGCAACCCTGGGGTTATCCTTTCGAGGGCTTACCCGGGGTGCCCGGCAACGGACACTTGGGGAGGACACCGTGCGGTTTTAGTCGAGACACGACATAACCACCCCCGCTGGCCGGCGGGGGGGGTATCCGAAGGGATTTCCGCAAGTATAAAAATAAAGGGGTGTATAGGGTCCCAACCAGATCTTCCGTGCACAGTGTTTTACAGTGTTTTTAAATTTATATTTTATTTTGTCCTCCAGAGTAACGGATTTTTTATAGAATTATGGTATGGTATTCTTATCAATGTACTCTGAAGAAACCTTTTTAATACAAACTAGTAAACTTGTGCTAAGATTACTAACGACCTTCAGCCACCTGGCCGCTTTAAGCACCTGCCAATCATATAAAAAGGTTTCTCACAAAAATTTATAATGCGTAACTAAACAAAATATGCAGTTCTCACAAAAATATATTTAAATGGCTATTATCTATTTCAATTTAAAACAAATTATTAATTGATCATATACACTAATTAGTTCGTCACAAATATGAAATTATTAAGGTTACTTTAATCATGTTTCGTTGAATTAAGAATGTTATACTAGCTGCTATCCCCGGCTTCACCCGTGTGAAAAATTCGTCCCGTTCCTACAACCTACTGTAACCTATTCTTGGTATAGAAAGAAGCCTATGTGGTATTCTAGGCATCGTGTTAAGGCTTAATAAAAGTACAGGAAGCTCGGGAATCTCGGGATGTATCTGCCTACCCCGGAGGGAAAAGGGATGAGTATATGTATGTATGATTGTATATCTTAGTATCAAATTTCATCCAGATCTGTTCGACCGTTCTTGCGTAATTGAGCGACGAACAACCATCCAGATTTTCAGATTTATAAATAGTATACCAGGTGCTAGGGAAACTCTCCCAAAAACGAAGACGCTATAGTACTGAAGAACAAAAAGAAATTGAGTGATTTTTATTTCGGGAGGTTTATGTTTTTTTGAAATCTTTTTTTTTTTTAATTTTATTAGCATTATTCACGCTCCATCGTGTTAGTACAGCTAATTGAAACAATAATTTCATTAAAAAATTACATCACTTATTTACTGAATATCGGTATAATGTCACCGGTCGTTGACCCCGGCGGCGCAACCAGTTTCATTTAGCTGTACTAACACGATGGAGCGTTAATAATGCTTATAAAAATCTGTTCTTTTTTTTTTAAAGTTAACCGGAAAAAGTTGCTGCGCTTACACCTCCGTGGACAGTAGGCCTTCATGACGCCTGCCGCACCGCTTGACATACACCGAGGCGAACAGCGAGAGTTATATCCAATGATCCACATGTGGATCTAAACTGTGGATCCTAGTGGAGAGAGGCACATTGTTTGGTATGTAAGCTGCAAGCAAGCGTACACCAAGCATACAATGACGAGTACGCGTCTATGAAAATACGCGTCCGTGGACAGTACTACACACAGTACAGAAGAGTCAATTCAGATAAGGCAGAAAACTGCTTGAGCACTTTTAAAGTGTTAATTTAATTACAATCTTACTCCATTAAGACAAAGCTGAAAACAATACAGAGACAGTAGTGCGTTGTTGCATACTATTTTCAGCTTTGTGTTAATAGCATAAGGTTGTTTGTCATATGACAAGGTCTGCTTTGTGTAATATGTCGTAGTACATTCATCATCATCATCAACCTATGCTAGTCCACTGCTGGACATAGGTCTCCCCTAATGAGCGCCATAGCGCCCTGTCTTCGGCTTGCCGCATGCAGCGTGTGCCCGCAGTGTTCCGCAGATCGTCATCCCACCTGACCGGATTACACAAGTATTATTGTGTTTGAAGTTATTGAGTTAGGTTTTAAACTGCCCAAGATAATATGATGTTGGGCAACTTCAAACGTTATAGACTCTTAGGCCCTAAATCTCAACATAAAAATTCATTAATTAGAAACTCGTTCTTATCACTTCTTACACCAATTAAGAAAACTAATGACACCAATAAAATGTAAAACTTATTTCACTAAATTAATATAGCCAAACTTGTTTCAAACATATGTGTGAATTAAAACGTGTTTAAACACTTATTTGTGAAACAAATTACTATTAATGATGTTTTGGAGACTGAAGATTTGTCTTATCTTCAGTCTTTTACCGGTCGTTTTCTTTACCTACACTAGTAAAAAGTTTCACTTTAATACTAATGTAGGCACTATATAGGGTGGGGTGCGACTGGTTGGATCACCTCCAAGTTTGGTGCACCCTGGGCAACGTGGGCGATGACGCATCATTGATTGCTCCTCTGGAGTAGCTGGCGTCAACGTCAACGGCCAAGAGTCTGACCAACCGGCCCTTTTCAGGGCCAGCTGACCCCATTGCACGAGGGGGTCGGGGTATGGCGGGCCTGCAAGGCCCGCGGGGGGGTGTGGTCGCTCCAGGTACCCCTGCTGTTATCAGAGGGGACACTGCGAACGGCCCAGGGTCAGTCGGAGTGCGAGGGATATGCTCTATGAGTAACCTTACACCCCGGCGTGTGTAGACCCGAAACGGCGTGCGGTTTTAGTCGGTTCAAGCCCGACATAACTGCCCCCGCTAGCCGGCGGGGGGTTATCCGAAGGGATTTCCGCACAAAAAAAAATAAAGGTACTATATAGGGTGTTACGATAACGCTCCCGAAAACAAAGACAGGCGACACTACTGAACATAAGAAAACATTTGAGGGGTTTTTTTTTGATCGGTTAATTTTGTTTTAATTTTTTGTTAGCATTATTTACGTTCCATCGTGTTAGTAATCTTATATTTGACTTTACCGGGAACCATGTTAATTTTTATGCTCCAAGTGATGCAGCCGGTACACAAAAGTTTAAATGCTAAACTGATAACATCATGTAACAGACTACGAGTATTTGTTAAACTTAAAAGGAAGACAACTAGATCAGATTACAATAAAAAATTACACACCGGTGTGCCCTCGGTTATTGGATGGAAAAAACCGCTCGCATCAGGTTACTGTATTAGTGCGTATAGAAATTAAATCAAATGAACTTGTACGATACTCGTTCACTGTAATTGTATTCTATTCAAAGAATATGAACGAATTTATTAAACTTGTTCCCTTTATAATACTCTTAATACTTGTTTGGTTACCGGCCTTGTCCTTTTTACGACACGTTTCTTTTTGCCTGTCTGCGCCAGAAGGAGGGTTATGTTTTGCAAGAGTATGTATGTATAATTGTTTGGCACGCTCTGCGGCCTGAACGGCTTGATGGGTTTTAGCTTAAGAGGTGTCGATAGATTCGTATTTACTGTGAGAGTGCTACTGGTTATGTGAAAACATATGGAGCTTTAAAGGAAAATGCATCTAAGTATGTTTATTCGCATTCTGGTCCCATAACACAAGCTGGTTAAGCTAAGCTCTGTGTAGAATATCGTGGAATATTGTCGTAGAATATTTCTTACTAGCTATTTAAAATGGTCTGTGATATGGTTTCGAGTAGAATTAAACTCTTTGCTAGCTAGCTAGCTAACAGTGATTAAAATACAGTAAAATTTTTCTTAACATGAATGGGCTGGTCAAGCGAGGAATTGCCACCCTCTATATATTGGATTGTCAAGTGTCTCCCATGTATTGTCAAGTGTCTCCCATGTATTGTCAAGTGTCTCCCATGTATTGTCAAGTGTCTCCCATGTATTGTCATACCACATTGGATGTCACCCATTTTCACAATAAACGTTTCATTCTCTTCCGTTACTTGTGTAAAGACTTCACGAGTGATGTCTTAAGGGTTGCAAGCGTTCATAGACCTCTATAACCTCTTTGGTATGATCAAATTAGTCTTAAACCCTAGTAGTTAACAAAAATAAGTTAAATAATATAAATAAATAAATATTCTATGACATTCTAGACAGCGCTTTCTAGGCCCAAAGTAAGCATAGTTTAACTAGCTTGTGTTATGGGTTCCAGAATGCGGATAAACATACTTATATACTTTTATTTTGTAAACACATACATATTATATATAGAAACACCCAGCCCAATGCAAATAGACATATTCATGCATACAAATATTTGTACTGAGCAGGAATCGAACCCTCGCCCCTGTCGTAGCAGTCGAATGCATTACCACTACGCCACAGAGGCGGTCAAGTTATAGTACAGCACACTCAATGCTTGACCAGAATATACCAGATCCGATGGAAAATAGAATTTTATTACACATCACACTCAGCAGGGTAGATAATTCCACTTGTAAGTTGTGTTTAAAGCATAATATCACATATATTTTTATAGCATCGAGTTCATTTAGTTACAGCGTACATGCTCAGTATTATTTGCTCAATATTATTAGTTTATTTAGTTACAGTATACATGCTCAATATTGATTCAGCAAGTTTCTTGTATATTTTTACGACTGCGATAAACCAAGCAAGCAAGTAACAAATGGCAATTTGTATTATTAAATTAATAGTCAACCGCAATGCAAGTGCAACTGACCAACCGCACGGTTGGCTAGTTTAATTTAAGGGTCAGCTCATATCAGCTCGTGTACTTATACTGAGGTATAGCAGCTGTTCTCATCCAACCGTAAACATGGGTTATTCCCAATATCCCTCACCGACTTCGTCCCCACTGGGGAAACTGAGAATTTATTTGAAAAAATATCCCCCACGGAAGAGAACTTAACCCATGTTCCCCTACTTGAGACGTTGTCGTAAACTATTCACCAATAGTTGCTAGAAGTGACAAATATAGCATTTATGCAGTTATCGAATACTGTTTGAATACATAAAGCCCATAAAAAGTGCACGATTGACGGCAATTGGCTTGCTCCTTATTATGTAGGACCACAAAACATAGTTTTCATAATATGGGTGATAATATACCTACGGCCAGGTGGGATGACGATCTGCGAAAGACTGCGGGCAGATGCTGGATGCGGCAAGCTGAAGACAGGGCGCTATGGCGCTCATTAGGGGAGATCTATGTCCAGCAGTGGACTAGAATAGGTTGATGATGATGATGATGATAATGATGATGATACCTACATCTTCTCCTCCCCTTTCAAGGATATCCATAGGAGGCCTAATCGGATCGTCCGTCTATCTTTTTTAAGTCGTCAGTCCGTCTGGTAACATGTATGTACTAGCTATTGCCCACGGCACCGCTCGGATAAACTGTAGCCTACGCTGTTCTAGACTATAATCTGTCTCTGCGCCAAATTTTATTCAGATTGATTGAGAAGTTTTTGCGTGAAAGAGTAACAAATAACTAGCCAAATAAATAGTAATTTATAATATCAATAGGATATGTAAAATAGTTAATATGCCTGTATTGAGTAAATTTAATTTAATTTTATACCATTTTATCGCAGTAAAGATTTTGAACTCATTGCTTGTATTACCCTCTCCGCTCCACACGTTTGCATAACTTAAGACTGTGGGTTCCAAGGTGGTCCTATAACGCGGTAAAATAAGTGAATTCGTATTACGATACGAATTCACTTATTTTACCGCGTTATAGGACTATTATATTCTACACTTCGGTTTTGTGGTACTTTGTGAACTCAAACTGAGCCACTGCCACCGCTAAAATGAATATATAAAGTTTATTTTTAACCGTAATACACAGAAAATTAAACTTTGAGTAATACCACAGATTACCTAATACTTGGTTGAGTATTAGGTAATCTGTGGTGTTACTCTGCGATAAATATAAGCTCTGTAGGGGATCCGTAATAATTTAAATGTCAAGTCAGTTTAATTCTATTATTATTATACTATATTATTATTCTAAGTCAGAATTAATTCTTCTATCATAGCAATTGCGAACTTACGGTTTTAAATTAGGCAGGTAGTCACAAATAATCGTTGTTCAGAATAATTTCTAGTACGCGACCAGATGCAGAAAATGATTTTAGACTAATTGGTTTCATATCGAATAAAATGTATGATTATAATAGATTTTTATGTTTTATGTTATCTAGAGTTTTAGACAGGTTTCGGATAAATTTAGTCCCTTAGTTATGGTTGATTCTCAGTAATTATATAATAATAATAATAATATTTTTTTATTTCTCAAAAAAATGTTACATGTTGTACATAATGATTAACTGCTATTTTTTTTTTAGATAGTGTACATAGGTTTGGTGCTCTGAATTCCAAACTAGGTAAAGACCTGTATTTTGGAAAAAAAATTGGAAACAAATTCATCGTTAGCTGTAATATTTTTTAAGAAAACAGATCCTGAATCGCAAATGGTTCAATATATTTTTTTTTAAAGAAGTATAAAGTCTTATTGATTTAGATCGGAAAAAGAGAACATCTAGGACGGGACTTGAACCCGTGACCAGTCCTTTACAGGGGGACCTTTAATTCTCCGATATACAATATACGTCCCGGGGCGACGCTGGAGCCATCTACCGTAATTCTTGCTAACTACGGAAACCATGAATGATGTTACAATCATTTTTCAACAGTTTTTTAGTGAAGTTTTAATTTAATTGTTTGCATTGTATGAAGCCCTGTCTATGTTTATATAAATATGAAAGGAGACAGTAAAACTGCGAACATTCTCATTGTCGCACTTCATTGATATTACCTTCTGCATTATTAAATAATAAAAAAAACATACATATTACCTGTAATTTGTGCAAAACGTATACTTAATAAAAATCTGTTTAAACTCATTACACTCCTAGGGAATTCATTTCACTGACACATCAACTAGTTACCGAATGAGAACCTCTTTTTTGATCCCTCGCTGTGAGTTTACAACAATATAATTGTCAAAATTAATTCATTGAAAACATCTTAAGGTGGAGGACGTCTCGATATACATTTCTTATTATGCTGCATTCCTGAGCAAATATGTGAAGAGTTTGAAGACGTTAAGTCGTTTAAGGTCGCTCTCGGATTTCTGAGTTCACATTCTTCTCCGATCTAATTGCATGCCATTTTGTTTTTTGGATGGAAGATACTAACAAAATTTATTCGATAAAGTAATTATTTTTCTATAACGATATTATAATACAGTATGCTGTCGTTATCGCGATGTTCGGATCTCCACAGGAAGTTGTATAAATACCTACGTGAGAGAAATTTCTTAATTAATTTAAATAAAATCTAATGATAATGACGTTGTGTTGCTGACTTTTCTTGTTTGCTTTTAGGTTCGTTTATTTAGAAACCTAAACGAAGTCATTGACATCATGTATCCATCCTACGTGCCAAATCCATCCCCTTTTATCCGTGCGGAAGTCCCCTCGGGTAACCCCAGCAGCCAGCGGGGGAGGTTATCTCGGACTCGGACCGACTAAAACCGCACGCCATCTCGGGTCTTCAGACCGGGGTAACTCAGTTGGGAACGGCTTTCCAATCTGACTACGGTACACATCCCTCTGGCAATATCGCAGTTTGTAGTTATATCAGTTATAGAACTGTTTAGGGCTCTAATCAGCCGTAAATCTGGCCTGAGGTCAGGCGGCAATCACTACCGATAAAGCCAAGATAGGCCAAATCAAGAGAAAGAGTAAGGTAGTGAGTAAGGAGTCGGCCTACGAACGAGAGGTCCCGGGTTCAAATCTTGGCCATTACACTACCGTCGTGAACCCACTGCTAACACAAGCAATTTAGTTCAGTAATTTGGTTACTAACGTTCTTTAAAAAAAATCACTCTAATATATACTTTTAGGGTTAGTTAACGGGGCGCTGCCAAGACCTCCGGGGTCCTAGCCGATCGCACCTGCCAGCTACACCTGCCTAACAACAGACAAGACTCTGGCTCAGGTTTTTACGAAGTTGGGCGACCAGTCGGCAGTCGCTCTGATAATATTGCTATCATGCCACGTAAACATGGTTAGAAAGAGAACATCTAGGACCCCGCCACCAGTCCCTTACAGGGGGAATGTACTGACAATCGCAAGAATTACGGTAGATGCCTCCAGCGTCGCCTTGAGACGTATAAATTGTATCGGAGAACTTCGAATATCTGGGACGTGTCTAGGTGGCTCAGTTGGTCAGAGCATTTCCCCTGTAAGGGACTGGTCTCGGGTTCAAGTCCCGTCCTAGATGTTCTCTTTTTCCGATCTAAATCTACAGGAAAAGTAAGCATACTGATTGCTTAAAAATTTAATTGAATGGTTAGGAAGAGTACAATCCTTAGTTGCAACTCCTCAAATCGAAGTTTTAAAGCCCGTGCTGAGTTATTGGCGGAAATAGAAAATACCAGGCAACCAAAAAAATAACAATAATAAAAACTTTTTTAAAAACAAGCTTTCATTCAAAAATGTATCCATCAGACCTGCTCAAAGGTAAAATGTTATTGCACTGCCATCCAAATTAAACATGTATGCAAAATTTCAGGATAGTCGGATGTCAAAAAGTGGTCAAAAAATGGTTTGCAAATTTTGACGAAAACATTCCTACATACGAACAAAAAAACTTGTTGAAGGAATAGAAAAATAAACATCGTTTGTTACTTCTAAAGTGCTGTTACTCGGTAACAGAACTAATTAATTAATTTAAAAATAAATGATGCATAATTTATTATAGCAAATTTGAATATATTCATATCAAATGATTTAATATGTAGTAAACATTTTTATTGCCACAATTAATTCTATCTAAACAAGATCAGAATAAAATTTTGTTTTTACGACAATGTTTCAGTATGATTAAGTAAGCAAAAATTATCTTAGCATGCGGCAGAAAGTTAAAATTATCTTAGCATGCGGCCGAAATGGAGGATTATACATTAAATAATAGGTATACTTACCTATTTTTTACCTTTACCTATGAAATTGCCGAAATTTTCTTACAAATTCATGAGTTAGTTATTCCGGTAATTTGATAGCTATTTCCATTATTCATATTTTGTTTGAAAGTTGATTTCAAGATTTTACAACTCTGTATTAAATTTTGTTTTTATTGGCCGCTTGATAAATTAATTCGTTCTTCAAAAACAGTACTTCCTAAATGCTATCCATTTTGATGATAAATTTCGTATTACTTAACAGCTGTCACTTTTCAAAAATGTAATAAAAGTTGCTGTTTGTGAGCTTAATGTTGTCTCATTCATACACAAAAAAAAACATAAAATGTGGATTTGCCATTCCTAAAAAAATGCAAAAATGTTAGTACTGAAAATTGTGTTCCCTCCAATTTCTTCAAGAAAAACGGCAATTTCATATGTAACGACGTAATATTTATTATTTGGACGCATATAATTGAATTGAATTTGACGACCTCTGTGTCGTAGCGGTAGAGCTTTCGTCTGCTAAGTCAGAGGTCGCGGGTTCGATTCCCGCTCATTGCAAATATATATATTTGCATTGGTCTGAGTGTTTCTATGTATTATATGTATTTATTTACAAAAGTCCCCTCTCCTTACCCACACAGAACAACACGTGCAGGGCTGATGCGTCACCCGTGTCACCCTCATACGGTGCAAACAATTCCATCAAGAACCAAGCGCCTCGGCACCTTTTTTCCTTACCGCTTACCGCACCATAAAGACTTGGAATTATTTACCAGCACACGTGTTTTTTTTTTCTTTTTTTATATAAAAAGAATATTGGTAACCGAAATTACTAACATTCCCTCTAACCCCTCCAGCTAAGCTTAATTGCTTGTGTTAGGAGTGGGTGCACGTCAGTAGTGTCATGGTCAGGATTCGACCCCGGGACCTCTCGATCGTCGGGTCGACTCCTTAACCACTAAGCTACCGACGCTTTTTCCTTCTTCCTATAATCCTAGGTCCTTCAGGTCGGGCGTGACAAAGCATCTGATGAAACCGTCAAGCTGAGGACCACCGTCATAGCATTATTGGTATCTCAACCTAATGGTGGCCCTCACTCCTGAGAACCTAAAACTGAAACCTTTGACTTACCATCAGATGACGTGATCGATATAAAAACAACAAAAGTGAAATATCTAAGGTCAATTCTGCAACTGTTTAATTATCAATGTTAACAGTATTCCGAATTCGTAGTCGTGTGCATGCGTATACGTGCATGGCTTCAACGAATAGACCACCCATTACTTCCTGTCTGCTATTGGACGCAACAATGTGAATATGTATAAAGACACATACTCATAACATATGTGGTGTACAGAGCTCTATCAACATTCTTGAGACCAATCTCACTTGCCAGTCGGTACACCTGCTAACTAACGATTCTGGTGTATGTAGAATATACTGCTTCCGGGCTGTTTGGCCATGGTCCATCGGAAACTTGTATTCCAGACGATCTCCGCACTCGACGGTGAAGCTTGCTGGCGTTCTTCAATGAGTTGGGGTGGATCGAATAAAATACCCACCCTCACGCAACAACCGCGCCTTGTCGTGGAGTTGCGGATACCAGCCCGTAATACCATACCATACCACTCGATGGCGACGTCCAGACCTGTACCACTGAAGATGTAGACCGCAGTGATCGATGAAATGTCTGGAATACAAGTTTCTGATGGACCAGGGCCAAACAGCAAGGAAGCAGTATATTCTACATGTAACGGCGGCCTTGAAAGCCTTAAGATTTAGATCTGGTGTAGTTTTTCGTCTCAGGGTTGGAAGGTCAGACAGCAGTTGCTCCCGGAAAAGCCGAAATGTAAATCAACTCTTATAGGCGGACCTCGGGCTCCAGAGTGTAAACTTTGGTCGCAACAGGACAATCGTTATGAGAATGATAACATAACATAACATAACTTCACGCCTGTATCCCCGAAGGGGTAGGCAAAGGTGTATTACACACCCACGATTCGCCAGTTATGTTTAGGTGCCAATGTAATAGGGGGCGAGCCTATTGCCATCTACCGGGCACATTACATGAGAATGATAACGATGACAAATGCTTATAAGATGGTTTTGATGGCTATGCAGTTAAATCCCTGACTTATAATTTCAGTTTCCACCGTTATTTTTTTATTCGGCACGAGAAGAAGGGTGTACCGGTTAAGATCGGCTTAGCTCGCTTTTATATAGCATCTTCCAGTTAGTCCTCTATATTCTTTTCTATTCCACCAATAACTACACAATATACGATTTATTTCATTTAGGGTTCATGCCCATCCAAAGGTTGCCTGTAAGATATTGCTTCGTAAGGCCGCCATTTGTACATGTATTAATTGAGTTTCCATACATGTATATTCTGGTTGGTGTACAATAAAGTTTATATCTATCTATCTATCTGTCTTCTCTCTAGCGCACAGTGCTACTGTACTTACGGATCCCGAAATCCTATCACTCTCCCTGCACGGCGACTCAGGAATATGGTTGTACTCAATCCGATGTTAAACATACGTCATCTATCTATCTATCTTCTCTCTAGCGCACAGTGCTACTGTACTTACGGATCCCCAAATCCTATCACTCTCCCTGCAAGGCGACTCAGGAATATAGTTGTACTCCATCCGATGTTAAACATACATCGTCATCTTGACGTTACTGCTGATTGCAACCGAGGTTTTCACATCTGAGCTCGAGGTTCACTTACTCTCAGCTCGTATTGGTTTGCTGCAACTGACGCCAGACCTCCCAACTCGAAGGGGAAAGCCTGCTCCAGAGCTTTAGCCGTAAATCAGCAGGTGTACCACCAGCTTTCAGGTGAGGTTGTCTTACATCCCTTATACGCTTGAGTGCAAGGGGCAAATAAATTTATTTGTTTTTTTCTTTCATAAATTCAAAAACCATTATGACAAAAAAAAAACATTGTGGTAAAAAACCTAAAGATACAAGAGTAAAGGCATTGCTTCCTAAATTGGAGCTTTATGGCCCTGTGTTATGGGGTAAGCAGATACGCAAATAAAGGCAGAGATACCTATATTTCAGTAGCTATATTATGGTCTTACATAATGGGAGTGTTGTCATTACCGTCCGGCGGGTCCAGATGGCCGTGCTAATACTGTAAATTTTTAGTAGGAAAATCCGGGAATCGATATTGGGACGACCATGTAAACAAAATATGCGCAAACTTACACTACGGGACCAACATGGCAATCCTAAGTAATATTTAACCATAAAACACAACATACATTTTTATATTTAAAAATAGATTATTATACACAATTTATAATTGTTTTTTTTAATAGATTTATATCGAAAAAATGAACATCCAGGATAAATCCACGATATAAATCTATAAGAAAAGTTAGCATATGCTACAAAATTTCATTGTAATAATTTATTTACCCCCATTCATGACGTTCCGTACACACAGAATGAAAACAAATAATCTTCTGAACGTTCTTTTCAGAAACATCACTGGGCTTCACAAAAACTTCATTCAATACCGCGATGTTTTCAAAGAACGAATGAAAGAATGAACGACACGTGCGCGCGTCGCAGCCGTCCGCGTCTAACTGATGTGATGTTACTTTACATTCATGTTTCACCCCATTTCCCCATACATCTTCGATACACTGTGTGCTGTTCACATGGAGTCTCCAATTAATATTAATTGCATTTCCTCTTTTAATTTTTACCAAATGGCGTCTAGAAATTGGAACAATTGGATGGTAAATATACTTACTAATTAATGGAGGTGGGAAAATATTTAGTTACGGAAGTCGTAAATTGGAGTTCTATTAGACTGGTTGCATGTTTTTTTTCTTTATTGATAGGTAGGTTATAATAATTCACAGCAAAGACTTTGCCTAAAAGGAAAATGTTAATTATATAAAAATACCTCGCCAAGATTAAAATTTGCATGAAAACTACATAAAAATTCAATCGAAAAAGACAGTTGAATTTTATGGTTTTCAATTTTTCAATATTATAAATTTCACTCAAATATTTCGATTATAATAATAAATTAGATATACGTGAGTTCGAATTAAAACTTGCTACTTACCCGTAAAACAACAATCCAATATTTGAGACGTCTAACTCCATCTATATTCCAAATGCACTATGATATTTTTATTCATACGCACCATACTGATATAAAGCACTCTACCGGTAAAATAAAAGCTCTACAAAAGTCTTCCAAAAGTTCATAAAGCTCTACAAACATCAGCGTTCTACGGGTTGGTTTAGTACCCTAAATATTTACCAGATGGCGCTGTACTCAAAATAGATTTTATTCCTTACCTAACCAGAAGGTGTCGCTCTTGCAAGTAATATAGTGCTGACACCTACCGAGCGCTGCGTGAATTATTTATACAGGGGGTAACTATATGTTGAGACCTCTCTCACGGTCATTAGAAATGTTTTGTTTATTTGCCCTAGACCACAGATGGCTTTACTCGCTAGTTTTACCACCAATTTGATTATACCAATGGTACCCTCCTCTCGCTTAATACCGACTATAACTTAATGATTGACCATATTAGGCTTAGGACTGTTCATAAAACCAAAAAAAAAGTATTGTAATTTTTTCAGGGTTTATGATGGTCTCTGTGGCGTAGCGGTATTGCATTCGACTGCTACGATAGGGGGCGCGGATTCGCTTCCCGCTCAGTGCAAATATTTGTACGCATCAATGGGTCTATTTGCATTAGTCTGGGTGTTTCTATGAATAATAAGTATGTATTTACAAAAAAAAAGTATATCAGAATGTTTATCCGCATTCTGGAATCCGTATCACAAGTTAGTTAAACTATACTTACTTTGGGTCTAAAAAGCGCTGTGTAGAATTTCGTAGAATATTTATTTATTATATACCTATGACTTTTTCAATCCACACTAACTTTTCAATGATTATTATCGGTAGGTATACCGATTCCCAGTTAACTATCATTCGAATCAGTACATCATCCCAGGTGACATTGACTGTACAAATTTTGAAGGACTGACTTTACATATTTTCCCAGCAAGAAGAGGATGGATTGACCAGGAAAGTACCGCTCTCGCATTTAATATCGAATTTAAGTAACAGGCGCACGACCTCCGTCCTCCGTGAGCGCAGGCCTGGGGGTGGCAGGTGAGGCCGCCTGTCACCCCAGCAGAAGCAGGCCGGGACGGTGGGGCGACTAGCGCCCCTCCCCCAAACCGGGGCAAGACGGGGACACCGTGGTTCCCAAACCCGAGGGGGCCATTTCGAAACCGGAGATGGCCCAGGGTCAGTCGGGGTGCGAGGGATATGCTCTATGGGCAACCTTACACCCCGGCGTCTGCAGACCCGAGACGGCGTGCGGTTTTAGTCGGTTCAAGCCCGACATAACCGCCCCCGCTGGCCGGCGGGGGGTATCCGAGGGGATTTCCGCACGAAAAATAAAAAAAAATAAAAAAGGTACATGCAATTCGAGGTCGCTTAACGACCTCTGTCCTCCATGAGCGTAGGCCTGGGGGTGGCAGGTGAGGTCGCCTGCCACCCCAGCAGAAGCAGGCCGGGACGGTGGGGCACTAGCACCCCTCCCCCAAACCCGGGCAAGACGGAGATACCGTGGTTCCCAAACCCGAGGGGGCTATCTCGAAACCGGAGATGGACCAGGGTCAGTCGGGGTGCGAGGGATATGCTCTATGGGCAACCTTACACTCCGGAGTCTGACGACCCGAGACGGCGTGCGGTTGTAGTCAGTTCAAGCCCGACATAACTAGCCGCTGACCGGCGGGGGGGTATCCGAGGGGATTTCCGCACGAAAAAATAAAAAAGGTACATGCAATTCGTACAATTTGCCTTATCTTTAGCAGATACGGATGAAAATTTATTGAACGAAAAACATTTCTATTCAATCAATAGCATGCTTATTTAGTATGCATTGCCTAAAAAATTTCACAGCTATTTTTTTTTTAATAGTCAACCTCCGCACACAATTTTCAGAGTATTTTGGTCCAAAACTAGCCCTATTGAAGTGACTGAATGACAGGCCGGTGTGGCAAAGCGTCTTGCTTTACTTACCCTACTTAATGAGGTTGTACTCCATATCCGTAGCAGGGTCGATAGTTTACTGGTTGAGGGCCTTACAATCGAGAGGTATTTAGCAAGCAATTTAGTTTAGGCTGAGGTGTGTGTATAAGGAATAGCAGTAATTTCGGCTACTTAAGTTCTTTAAAAAAAAAGTTAAAAAATTGTATCCGCAGGGTCGTATTAGAGCTTCAAATCAACATGCCCAACCCATATTGGCAAATGGATTATTTTCGTTAATTACTTGATAGGGACGTTCGTTTCTCCCGTTTCACATTTTACTAAAAAAATTAAGATACTCGTAGTTTAGAAAATTATGTAATCCTTGGGAATAGATGAAAGAATACCTTACAATTCGGTATTCAGGACTAATCCTAAATACCTACCGAATTGTTGAGCTGAGTGAGACGAAGTCGAGCGAAAGCTCCTCATACCAGACTTCAGGATTTTCTTTGTCACAGGTCTCCTCCTAAACTACTAATCCAATCAGAACCAAATTTGGCATGATTAAAGAGGTCAATCAGAGGAAGGTTTATGGATATATTTTGAAAAAATTAATGCTACCACAGAGGAATGATCACCGTTAAAAAAATTCCAGATGGAATTAAATAATAACCGCTCGAGACACTGTGACCAAACTTTACACGCTCAGAAAGCATGTCCAGAGTTGTGACTTTCAAAAAGAATTTTCAAAATCGGACTTGCCACGGAGGAATGATCACTGTTCAGAATTTTCAAAATCTGATCCGCAATAGCGGTCAAATCTATTGGACAAGTTTTGGCGCCAAAACAGTCGTCTTAAACTCCCGAATAGGTCAACAGCTCAACATTGCAAACAGCGATTCGCCTTGCAGACCTAGTAAGGTATTATTTTGTTTGGACACACATAATGTGTCCTGAATTTTATATGTTTCTACTAGTTTTCTTCATTCCCTATTTATTTCCGCACTATAACACCGGAGTAAACTCTTTTTGTTATCTTTATTTATTTAGGAGATTTTGGCCTAAGAGGCCATGCTAGCTCCATCGTACCCTGAGCTTATATATGACTTAAAATTATCTAATGTACTATGCTTTCAAAATCTCATAAGTCATTTTATAAATTAGAATGGCAGCTTCAGAGAGAGGTTTGGCCAGAATGTTATTCTCCTCTAGAAGAGCCGCGGTAGCCTAGTGGTATGGGTAATGGACTGCTGAGACGAGGTCTCGGGTTCGATCCCAGATTTTACCATGGCACACACCAATGACTTTTCGATGCTTTTCGAGGTTATGTGTGTATTTATCGCAGGTTTATAAGTGCCCAGTTAATGGCAATAGGCTCGCCACCTATTACTTTGGAACCTAAACATAAACTGGCGAAATGTGGGTGCTAGCACCTCTGCCTACCTCTTCGGGGATATAGGCGTGAGTTTATGTTATGTTATGCTATGTTTATTCTCCTCCTCCCAATATCGATCGTATATTAACAACTTCCATTAAAACCACTCTTAATACCCGTGTTTGGACACACTCCGTCAACAGGAGTAAATTCATCAAAACAAAAAGACATGTAGTCAATTAGGTACCTTGTTATCTAGAGATATTTATTACGTGCTCATTTTTGTGAAATAAGTTCACCCACTTCCAGACTTTATCTCAATTGTTCAGAAAAAACGTCTTCGTTTGAAATTCCAAATGATTGATTTCAAATTCAAACGGACTTGCAGGGTTGCCAACATTGAATATTGATTGTACAAAAGGCGTTTGGCGCCAAAGCGTATTTTCGATTCAAAATTATTCGCGAACCATCGACTCCTTTTGATGGCGCAAAAATATGTAAGTAGCTGAATTTTCACCAGTCACATTTTTATTCCAAATAACATTTTCTGTTCCTTTCCAACTGCTTCAAAGGACATCTCCCTTCTCTCTTTTAATTTGCGGTACGGAAATTCAAATTTGACGGGTTGGCTCGCCTTTCCGCTGAATTTTCAAGTATAATGAGCCTCCAAAGGTGGAGCAATCAATAAAAATATCAAAGGTTTACTTATTTTACTGAAATCTTCATCGTTTTATGAATATTTCAATATTTCCATAAGAAAATATTTGTTTCAGACATTTGTTTTTAACACTCTTTTATTACCTTCACCCCTGTAACTGACTATAAAGGTACGTGTTGTATTGATTTGACCCACATTACATTCCACATTACATTTTTATCAGATTTGAATAGTAGAACTCTTCAACAGTTACTGGCAATCAATATACAGTTTATTTAGTTAATTTCATCGACTCGCATACAATAAGTTTTACAAAAAGCATAAATTATCAATTTTAAACATCAGTATTATCATTATTGTCAGTAGATAAACGTCTAGAAAATATTTAAACTATCATGGTCACTAACATAAGTATTAGAGTTAACGGGATATTTACCATGTGTTTTTAAGAGTAAAATACATGGTAAATATCCCGTTAACTCTAATACTTATCTAGAAAATATTAAAAGTAAGATTAGTGTTCGAGACATTTATAAGAAACCTTTCGATAATAATAGCGAATAAGTACTACTACATACCAGACACTTGAAACGATTATCATAATAGTTTGGCTCGGGAACCGGATAAAATGGACAAACTTAAGTAAATCCGTATTTGTAGGTGGCCGGCAGTTAGAGTCACTTGAACCAAGTTTGGCCTCAACTGAACGAGAGCGATACCTTTACAATTAACGAGAAACATGTTGATACATTGCGAATTTTCACAGCGTATTCCTCTATCAGAACACATTACTTTTATTCTGAAAATCTATCCATCTACACTATTATTAAATTGTATACTAGACGTATCTGTTATTGGAGGTACTATATTACCCAAGTATTTTTTTTAATATTATTGGAGATATTTAAAAAAATAACTTGGGTTATGTTAAATAAACGATTGTGAACACAAAAATAAATTTCTTGGAATTCTTGTGTTTGTCTGTTTATCTGTTTGTTCCCGATGGCCGCAAAAACTACTGAACGGATTTTGATGTGGTTTTTCTGTTAGAAAGGTCTTGGTCAAACTTCGACTTTACCATATATTTGATTGCAATTGTTTAAGTAGAACCGGAGATATGTCTAAAAAAACGATAACCAACCTCCACGCGGGCGGAACCACGGGCATCAGCTAGTCATATGTATTATTCTAAAATTCCAACTTTACGGCAAGTTTAACAAAATACTTTTGTAATCACCCCCACCTATGTTCAGAATCGTATCCGTCTCGCATCGTGTACGTGTCGTAATGTCTAAACGTAACTTCACAAGTGTCAACACTATACTTCCATACACTTAGCACCCACCTCACGCGCCACAAACGAACTGGACTGAGTCTCCAATTGTTCGAATCTTGGGAGCTTAACTCAATCATGGGCTTAGTTGCCGAGTGATAAACCGCTTTGCGGCTGATTGGAGATAGAAAATGTACTACCGTATTATTAGTGGTAGTGGTTTATTAGCGGTAGTTATAATAATATCATATAACAATTCCATTGTACTTGAGTGGTAAAGTGACAGAATGGATCAAGAGATCAGGGTTAAGAAATATTGTATATTTTGTGGTACTTTTTGTAGTAATTCATAAATCTATGGACTGCGGTAATTCAGTGATGGACTTAAAGACACAGACAAATACAGTTAAAAGACAAAGCTGGCACCACAATTGTGATCCAGCACTGAGTGAAAGTCATATGAAAACTACTGACCCCGATGGTTCAATAATTACTAAACGTTTCAAGTAGTTCAGATGGTCAGAGTACTCCCCCTCTGAGGAACTGGTCGCGAGTTCAAGTACAGTTCTCAAAAAAAAAGTTGAAAAAAAAATTTTGCTCCCTAATGAGATGGTTTTGTAAAGGGTAAAATTGGCATTAGCTTTACACATTCCAAGTTACCGACCCCCTTTGGTCCAAAATTTCACATAAAATAATTTAAAAAATCGAAAGATGTTAAATTATGCTCTGAGGGTTACAAAAATAATTATACATCAATTATTTATTGATTTATTGCAACTAACGACCTTTGATAACTTTTTTAGATTTCAATAACTGAGGCCGACTGTAATTATTTAGAGGTCAAACAATTACGGAATAAGACAGTGAATATTTCCATTTTGACATCATAAGTGACACGTGTGCATTGCCAACCGGTAAAGAGAATAAGGAAAGATAATTAGGTGAATAAATATAATAATAAATAATAAAAAATAAATCAATATACTTATATAAAAATCAATGCCACTTTTTGTTGTAATTTTATAACTCAAGAAAGGGCTTCACCTATCCAAACTAAATGTTTAGGCTTTGTTCGGACTATTTAGTAGATGGTTTATGTGAAGTTTGCACAAAATCGGTCGAGCGGTTCTTCATTTATCACATTATTTGTAACAAATGAATTCAATAAATGGCGGATCATTTTGACGTAGCGAAGCACGTACCGGGCCGCTAGTATTAGGTCGTTACATATGAAATTGCCGTTTTTCTTAAAGAAATTGGAGGAAACCCAATTTTCAGTACTAACATTTTTGCATTTTTTTTAGGAATGACAAATCCAAATTTTATGTTTCTTTTTGTGTACGAATGAGACAACAGTAAGCTAACAAACAGCAACTTTTATTTCATTTTTGAAAAGTGACAGCTGTTAAGTAATACGAAATTTATAATCAAAATGGATAGCATTTAGGAAGTACTGTTTTTGAAGATCGAATTAATTTATCAAGCGGCCAATAAAAACAAAATTTAATACAGATTGCAAAATCTTGAAATCAACTTTCAAACAAAATATAAATAATGGAAATAGCTATTAAATTACAGGAATAACGAACTCATGAATTTGTAAGAAAATTTCGGCAATTTCATAGGTATATAAGAGGTATAAGACCTATTATAATATAAATAAAGGCAGGGAACTAAGTCCGGCACTGTCACATCTCGTACTTTAATGCAGCAGACTGCTAAAATGTTGTTCTTCTTATAACCCCAGGATCTTTAAGCACCTGTCGATTTCTTCAAACTAATGATCATCATTTTTAAATAGATACCTAGCATCTGGAATCAATCAATCGAATAGAAAAACAGAATAGAGAAAAAAAAATCTAATTAAAAAGTCAATTTAATTTACGAATTTGTCATCGATGTTTCTAAACTTAAGTTTTATGATTACAAATTGCATACCTAATTTTGAAGGTATCTGTATTTTTTTAATAACATGGCCTCTAAAAGTATTTAACCGTAAAAAAACATTAGTTTAATGAAAACAATAGCCCTAATCCTTAATGCCATCCACTTGTGTCATCCCACCAAACTTATTTTATTCTCCACCTCTTTCGCACACAACTGCTAACATTCACACAGACTATACGCGAACTTTATTAATTTATTTTTTACTAACGTCGAATTAAAACCTTTATCTGATTATCTTTTATCGGTTTTTCGTGCCAGTAATAAATAAAATTATTTTATTTTATTATTGCAGTTGTTCAGTAAGCTGATGTGTTTTCACGGTGCAATGATTTTGTATGAAGATTTGGTTTTTTGATGCCCCGATATTCGTTTCGATAAAATATTATTGAATACTGTGCTCGCAGGTGTAAGGTATTATTGACTTTGTTTAATTGGTATTATTTTCTACAATAAAAACAGTATTCCTATTTAGAATTTTGACTTTTTAATTTTACATATATACAATCACGCCTCTTTCCCATTGGGGTAGGTAGGAATATATGCACTGTTGCATACTGGGTACTCTTAACCTGACCTTGCCCTAAAATATTCTCGATCTCATTGACAAGCCTTTCAATCATACTGAAAGAAATAAAATAACACATCAATACTTCAGATTATCTGTTTGTCTGTTATTATAGTGCAGTGCACTGCGAAAACCAATACATTAGTATTGTGCAATAACCAATAAAGTAGACAATTGCTTGACAAAACAATAAATATTTCTAATGTAGTTATCACAGAATGAATAATATAATATAAATGGTAATTACAGCTCTATTACATATGTACATATATTTGTGTACCACTTCATAGAAATATCTTTTATTTTTAAGAATATTAGAAACCAAAATTAGTAAAATTCCCCTTAACCCCTCCAGCTAAGCTTAATTGCTTGTGTTAGGAGTCGGTAGTGTAATGGCCAGGATTCGTACCCGAGACCTCTCGATCATAGGGTCGACTCCTTAAGCACTAAGCTACCGACCGCTCTATGTATAGTGGAGGTGATATTGTCGAAAGTTTACGCGAATATGGTATTGAGCTATTGGAATTGAAAAATACCCTGATTTTATTAGAGAAGATGGGTGGAGCGTGCCTTCAGCTCGGGATCCAGTTTAAACAGCAAGGCTTCAGACACTTTGAGCTCATTCTGCATAAATAGTAACACTAATAATTAAACACAATTCACTGTTTTAGTATCTCCGTGACCATGGCTGCAGAAAATCGCTTACCAAACGTAATAAAAATTAAATCACGACAAAATTCATTAAAAAGAATTTTACTTCAATACAGAAATGGTAAATTTCTGAATCATGATTCTAAGGGAATCAAAACTAACGTCGGACACATCTATTATTATTTTTAACTCTTCATAAAATAACCATTAATTCCACAATGAATTTGAAAACTACAATCCGTAAGGACAATAAACCAGTGGACGAATCACTTACCGATATAGCATCGCTTCTGAGCTGTGAGCTGCGGATATAATCCGCGAACAACCCCACCCTACCCTTTAACCAATACGTGACCACAAGCATTATGTGAAAGGATATGGTAAAAATTGGACATGGTATGACTGAGAATCAACGACCATTCGTTCCTAAGAATTAATGAATTTTTATTTGAATTGAATGAATGAATGAATTTAACTTAATTTATAAAATAACTATTTAAAAGTTAATCAATATTAGTATATTAAAGAAAGTCGTGTTTCGTATTAGTGATGACCGCAGACAATCCGAGAACGGGTGGACAGATTGCCATAATTTTTGATTTTTGTTAGTTATCTCCGCCTTTAGTGTGCCATTTCCGGAACTCCCCACGGTATGCACCGCCGGCCAGTGGGGGTAGTTATGTCGGACTCGTACCGCACGCCGCGCCGTCTATGTTCTCTAATTTCGGGGTGTAAGAGTAAGGTAGCCAAATAAGGCAATTCTCTCGCACCCCGGCTGACCCTGGGCCATCTACGGCTTTGAGAGGCCCCCCTTCCTGTGCATATATGAGATATTCACGAAATAAATTCAGCTGATAAGGTAACCAAACTTGATTCTAAGGCGGAACGAAGTTTGCCGGGTCAGCTAGTTAATATATAAATAGAGGTGTTAAGTAAATAAACCCGGTTGAACCTCATTGGGAGCCTCTCGTTAACCTCTTTGGTAGTTATTTCTCGGATGTTGGTATAGCGTTCATAGACATCGGCAATCGCTTACTTTCACGTGTGCCGTGTCCTTATTTTCTACCTTAGCAAATTACTCAAGGATTAAATCTAATGGAGATTGATGACTAAAGGTATAAATTATAATTTAAAAAAGACTGTTAAAAAAAATCGGTTTCTTTGGGAATTCTCGACTATAATTACTCGGTGTTTTATAGGTCACTGCTGTGAATTGTTCCAATAATAGTCGTGTGGGGGATATCAATCCCTTTAAAAAACAAGTTGAATTCCTGAGACGAGCTCAGCCGAATACAAGGGATTTTCGATTTTGCGTTTTTTTTTTTGCGATTTTTTGCGATTTTTTCTTTATCTTGCAATGGTTCACCCCAGCACGAATCTATTACCGAAAACAGCAACTCGATAACTCATCTCCTTCATACCCAAAACCGTGACAGAAAATTGGCAACGACGTCGACGACAACTCGATAGCAATAGGGCTTTTCTAAAGAAAATCCCTAAAAATACCGCATCAAGTATTCCTACGTCCGTGACTCAGCAGGCTTGTCTCTTGTCTCCCACAATCGGCTCAGTGTCCGTCGTACCGTAAAATTGTATTTGACGTTCGCTCGGACGCGGGGAGCAAATTAACGCGGCTTAAGAGAAAATCTCCGTGTTATGATATTGTGGCGAGCGCTCATCGCTTTAAGTATGTCGCAAGGCTTCAGAGGATTTTTCATAGGTATTTTTATTGTGACTACCAAGCCAATTACAAGCAGGTGATATTAAAGGCTGATACAGGATTTATATCTGGGAAAGGTGTGGTGCCCGCGTTAGTGGGCATGCGCTAGGGGGGTCATAGAAGTATTCCTGCATAGTTTCAGGCTCCCCCGACAAGCCGCAAAGTATGGCACACCTTGGGGTTTAGTAAGTATACCCATCCGGTTAGCGGATGGGAGAGTCCCACACACGATCTCCGGATACCACTCCGTGGCCGGCGGTGCCGTGCGTAACAGTAATTCCCATGTAAAAAAAAAAGGATTTATATCTGGGCACATGGGTCAAGTCTTCTGTCTTCTTCTCTATCTAAAACTTTGGAACACGGGGTCGGCTCCTTTCCAAATTTTTTTTTAAAAGATTTATGACACGTCAATTTGACTTCACCTCGCCTGATGGTAAGCTGAAGGTAAAATCTCAGGAAAGAGGTTCACCATTACATACACGTACGTACACGTGATTTATTTCGGCTTTCACGGGGGTGAGTACCGTGGGTGGTCAACCCAACCCTGAGAGGAAAACTTGCGCCAGAGTCTCGTCCATTAATCAGCTGGTATAACAAGCTGCGAGTTGACTTGAGTCCCGAAGATCTAAATGGAGGGGGTTTTACGCGGGGTAGCTGGAAACATGATACTTCCAGTTACCCAGAGAGCAGAAGCTAATCTCTACTAAAATGTACATAAACAACTGTTTATAAAAATGATTAATGATGAAGGTATATTAAGTCTACAACCCTGCTTATCACCAGTTAGGGTAAGAAGTCGGTCTTACGATCGAGAGGTCCCGGGTTCAAATCCAGCCTCGTGGTATGGGTAATGGACTGCTGAGACGAGGTCTCGGGTTCGATCCCAGGTTTTACCATGGCACACACCAATGACTTTTCGATGCTTTTCGAAGTTATGTGTGTATTTATCGCAGGTTTATAAGTGCCCGGTTAATGGCAATAGGCTCGCCACCTATTACATTGGGACCTAAACATAAACTGGCGAAATGTGGGTGCTAGCACCTCTGCATACCCCTTCGGGGATATAGGCGTGAGTTTATGTATGTATGTATGTTCATTATACTGAATTCACTCCTAACACAAGCAATTTTGCTTAGCTGGAGGGGTTAAGGGAAAATTAGTTATTTCGTTTACCAGTCCTCCTAAAAATTTTTTATCCCTCTATGCATACAGCAGTACCAGCATTAGATCTAGAACTCTAGAACTTGACCGAATTTTCATATCATAAATAAGTATCCACTTTTTTCTAAATAACACTTAGAACTTTCATAAAACCATTTTCCACGCCACCATTTCCACACTCCAACTTATACAGGGTGCATATTCGCCACAGTCTGCGTCCAAGTCCCTGGGGACTTAAAAAGTGACGCTAAAACGTCTCTCATTCACGCCGAGTGGGAAAATCATATTCTGTTAAACTCGTTATGTGTCCACGACTCGCCTTGTCGCGCTGACCTAGCAGTTGATAGAATAGGCTGGATAAGACTAAGTAATAAAATTATTTAGTAAGACAAATTGTTTGTTTTTAACTTTTATATTTGTACAAAGTTATCGGTAGTTATTTTATTAAGTCGTTACATATGAAATTGCCGTTTTTCTTGATGAAACTGGAGGAAACCCAATTTTCAGTACTAACATTTCTGCATTTTTTTTAGAAATGACAAATCCAAATTTTATGATTCTTTTTGTGTATGAATAAGACAACATTAAGCTAACAAACAGCAACTTTTATTACATTTTTGAAAAGTGATAGCTGTTAAGTAATACGAAATTTATCATCAAAATGGATAGCATTTAGGAAGTACTGTTTTTTAAGATCGAATTAATGTATCAAGCGGCCAATAAAAACAAAATTTGATAGAGTTGTAAAATCTTGAAATCAACTTTCAAACAAAACATAAATAATGGATCTATTAAATTACAGAAATAACGAACTCATGAATTTGTAAGAAAATTTCGGCAATTTCATAGGTACCTATCATAAGCGTTTTCCTTGTATATATAGCAAGCTGACGCCAGCGCCTCCAGCCGTGTGGGGGTAGGTTATCGTTTTTTAATCATATCTCCGGTTCAACTCAACCAATTGCAATTAAACATATGGGAGGTTTTAAGTTAAGGAAAAACCGCATCAAAATCCGTTCAGTAGTTTTTGCGTCCATCGCCAACAAACAAACAAACAGATAAACAGACTAACAGACAAAAATTAAAAAAAAAACAATATTTTTTGTGTTCGGAATCGTTCATTTAACATAAACCAAGTTTTTTTTTTGATATCTCCAATCTATAGACGCAACTAATTTGTTATTTTATAAAAGTATAGATTTCCCCAACTCACATCCACTTATCCAAATTATGTATTCCGTGATGTTTGCTGGATGAGAGGTGACAACGGGAGACATCTAGCGGGGATAACTGATCGGTTATCGACCGGCGAAGGCTGAAGATCAAACTGAATTGAGAAAAAAATCATAATTGAAGAAAAATTTTAAACATTAAAAGAAAAAAGTCGCGATGGAAAAAAATAGGGGTTGATCGTCGGTTGAAAATTCAGGGTTCTATGTATTTTCTAATGCTGTATCATAAAAATAAAAGAATTATCTAAAAATGCAAAGAAAAGTTTTGGGGTGGACTACGCTTAACATTTTAGGGGATGAAAAATTGATGTTGTCCGATTCTCAGACCTACCCAATATGCACACAAAATTTCATGAGAATCGATCAAGCCGTTTTGGAGGAGTTTAACTACAAACACCGCGACACGAGAATTTTATATATTAGATATATAATAGCGGGCATGGTTACGGATTGAACTCCAACGTTCATTGAACGAATGTTCAAGGCATGTATAAATAAATAAATAAATAAATAAATATTCTACGACATTTTACACAGCGCATTCTAGACCCAAAGTAAGCATAGTTTAACTAGTTTGTGTTATGGGTTCCAGACTGCGGATAAACATACTTAAATACTTTTCTTTTGTAAATACATACATATTATACATAGAAACACCCAGACCAATGCAAATAGACATATTCATGCATACAAATATTTGCACTGAGCGGGAATCGAACCCGCGGCCCCTGACGTAGCAGTCGAATGCACTACCGCTACGCCACAGATATTCTATAAGTGGAATCGCTTCGAACAGAATCATTTTCTATTTGTCATCAATAAATCACGTGACACTTCAGACATTCGGTTATAATAATAATGTAATACCTCAATCAATCAATCAATTAGCCTATTGCAGTCCGCTGCTGGACATAGGCCTCTCCCATTGTATGCCATAGCACCCGATCCTCCGCCTTGCGCATCCAGTCTATCCCAGCTACCTTTTTCAGGTCATCCGTCCATCTTGCTGGGGGACGTCCTACCTTCCGTTTACCGATTCGTGGTCTCTACTGTAGGACTCGTTTACTCCACCGGCCATCGATCCTTCGGCGGATGTGACCAGCCCATTACCACTTCAGCTTGCTAATTCTGCGAGCTATGTCGTTGACTTTTGTTCTTTGTCGGATGACCTCATTTCATGTAATACCTAGATCATTTATCTCTTAAATTTAATGGAAATTTTGTGGTCACAGGAATGATTATGTCAATCTCATACAATACTGAACGTTTCCACTGACGTTATCGCCAATAAAATATCACTATGTCTAGAGGCCCAGTCCTCATAATATTACTCACGCCTGTACCCCCGTAGGAGTAGGTAGAGGTGTATTGCATACCCACGATTCGCCAGTTATGTTGAGATCCCAATGTAATGGGGGGCGAGCCTATTGCCATCTACCGGGCACATTACTAAGCGAGCGATAATTAACATTTTTTTGCTGTTTTCACCTTGCTTCAAACGTATCAAGAAATGGCGAGATGACAAGAAATGCCTGTACACCCTCTATATCATGCCATCATGGGTATGCTAACAACATCTGAAGCTAGATATCATTTTTTTTAACGAATATTAGTAACCGAAATTACTAATCTTCCCTCTAACCCCTCCAGCTAAGCTAAATAACTTGTGTTAGAAGTGGGTTCACGTCGGTAGTGTAACGGCCAGGATTCGAACCCGTTACCTCTTGATCATAAGGTCGCCACCTTAACCACTAAGCTACCGACGCTTCAAGCTTTGGAAGGAAATGGTGTTTGGGGTTGCGACACATCCCCACCACTCTGGGAGCCCTCATTACTTACATTGAGATATGAATTATTTGCTCCTTTAGCTATCAAGCGGTGTAATAATATCTATACTTCTATACTCTATACTGTTATAAAAAGCTGAAGAGTTTGTTTGTTTGTTGGGTTGAACGCGCTAATCTCAGGAAGTACTAATCCGAATTGAAAAAATATTGTTGTGTTTGACAGACCATTCATAGAGGAAGGTTATAGGCTATATATGATCACGCTACTATCCAGGAGAGCGAATCAGTAATCATAAATTTCTATTCAGTACTGTAAAACTAATAATTTATATTTGGGATAAATGGGTGCCACGGGCACGAAGTATACCACGAACGCAGCCGCAGGGCACAGCTAGTTAAAATGATGTAGCTGTAAAACTTACTAAACTATATTCTCTACTAAAAAAAACTTGGTTATTATCAGTTTGGTAAAGTTTGTATTCCAAAAAATATTTTTGACGGCTCAAAAACTGAAAACTTTTCTTAACAAACCTGTTTTTTTGCGAGTCATGTCCATATTATACCAAGTCAGCTACTTCGCTGTGAAAGCAATACTGTATTGAGTTTTTAGCTCTCGCAGGGCTCAACTGTCGGCCGATAACGAAAAATATTGGGTATGGAACCTTTTTACTGGCGAATGTGGGCGAAGATTGATTTTGTGATTGGGCTACTATCGTGCCCTACATAAGTGGGGTACTGTTTTGTCTCATTCCAGTAAGATTCTTTTTTCTTGGTAAGTGAAAAGTCTGTTCAATCAATAAACTATTCTTGTATGAATTGAATAAATAATAAATAAATATTGTAGGACAAAGTAGGTACACAACGCCATCTAGACCCAAACTAAGCAGAGCTTGTCATATGGGTTCCAGAATGCGGATAAACATACTTAAATACTTTTTTTTTGTAAATAAATACATATTAAACACCGTCCGGGAAATATACATATTTGCACCGAGCGGAAATCGAACCCGCGACCTTTGGCTTAGCAGTCGAATACACTACCATTACGCCAGAGAGTTCGTCAAGTGAACAGTTCTGATGGAACAACTTAGAGGAAACCTGTAATCAGGCGAGCCCGCGCTGGCGGCCAAAGTCCAAAGCCGGTAACCCTGGGGTTATCCTTTCGAGGGATTACCCGGGGTGCCCGGCAATGGACACTTGGGGAGGACACCGTGTGGTTTTAGTTGGTCCGAATCCGACACGCCCACCCCATCGTTGGCACCGATGGGGTGAAGCCCGTGGGGGTTTCCACACCCTAAAATAAAAAAAAGGTAACGTGCAATTATTAATTTTTAACCGAGTTCAAAAAAAAGTAGGCTCCCGCCTGAATGTTTTTAACTGTTTTTTCCTGACTACGCGAATAATTAAAAAACCCTATAGGTACTCTATTGCATGGAATAAGAAATAGAATTGATGAAATGGGGTGTTAGCACCCACACCTCTGCCTATGCTATCGACGATTTACAGACGCGAGGCATCGTCATCATCTCAGCTTTGTGTTCGCACGATTTTGGGCATCCATCTCAGTGTGACCCTTTGCACGCATGTCATCCCTTATGATACCAAACCAGCACTTCCTGGGTGCCTCCTCCAACCAGGGCCCGACGGACAAAAGTAAGTATCACTAGGAATTCAGTGTAGGGTGCGACTGAAATAAATTGAGCTGCGCGAGCAGGACTCTCACTTGGAAATAAGACATCTTACTACGGTCGCGCGCTTAGCTAAGGCCGCGCGCTCGTGAAACTGTTTTTCGGTGATTATTCCTCAATGGTACATCGGACATGAACCATCTCGCTTCAAAACACTGTTCAGTGTCCACACTATCACCGTGGTAAATTTGGTCATGATCGCGCGAGGAGTTCAGCCACCAATAAAGGCCAATGCCACGTATAAGAGCTTCGCACGCTCAGCTCAAAAATAACTAGTAAATTGGTATCTTTTTTCTTGCGGATATCCTCTCAGAAATCCCCCTCCCCGTCGGCCAGCGGGGGCGGTTACCCCCTGAACCACTTGAACCGACTTAAACCAATTGTTCCTTATTTATAACAAATCCATGTATCAAATCACCAACAGTGAAGTGAAGTGAACAACCGCAGTGAAATCTTAATACAGCTCGCACTATTTTTTATTAGGGTTCCGTTGCCAAATGGCCAAAAACGGAACCCTTATAGATTCGTCATGTCTGTCTATCTGTCCGTCTGTATGTCATAGCCACTTTTTTCCGAAACTATAAAAACTATGCTGTTGATACTTGGTAAGTAGATGTATTCTGTGAACCGCATTAAGATTTTCACACAAAAAAAGAAAAAAACTATAAATTTTGGCGGTCCCCATACTTAGAACTGAAACTCAAAAAAATTATTTTCATCAAACCCATACGTGTGTGGTATCTATGGATAGGTCTTCAAAAATGAAATTGAGGTTTCTAATATCATTTTTTTCTAAACTTAATACTTTGCGCGAGAGACACTTCCAAAGTGGTAAAATGTGCCCCCCCCCCCTGTAACTTCTAAAATAAGAGAATGATAAAACTAAAAAAATTATATGATGTACATTACCATGTAAACTTCCAATGAAAATTGGTTTGAACGAAATCTAGTAAGTAGTTTTTTTTTAATACGTCATAAATCGTAAACCGCAATTTACCTTTCATTCAATCAACTCAAATATAGAAATTAAAAAAAAAACACTATTATGTTACTTGCTGCTACGGAACCCTTAATGGGCGAGTCCGACTCGCACTTGGCCGCTTTTTCTGAAAGTTCATTTCGCGCAAACTGCCCCAAACTAGTTTTATGTACAAAACCCACTTAAACCAATATTCTCACAGGAATACCGCACAATGTCCACTCTTGGTGCAAATGTTGGTCGAATTAATAAATAAAAAACAATACGAAACTCTCCTAAAACCAGTGAGCCGTTATCTCTCACAATTATAGGACATTTTTATTCATTTATTTTGATCAATTCAAGTCAAGCACCTATCGCATTGCACGGGTTGAAACCCCGACTTTTTATTTTACACTCGCAGAAATATAACATCACCTTTATTTCACTAGTTATAAGGTCGAGATTGTTATTGAATGAGTATAACAATAAGTTTGTATAGGGTGTGTAAGTGGTTTTCGGAAAAATGGCTTTTGAAGAACTCTTAAAATATTGGTAAAGTGCTTTTCTGTGCAAGACGACACGGTTTTAGTATTAATATAGCACAAAGAGGTATTGTTTAAGAGTGTGTTGTGGGAATTGTTCATAGAAGTGGGTTTATAATCACAGAGTCAAAAAATATTTTTGTAAGAATACTCATTAAATTAACACGAACAACTTACCTTCTAATGTCGTCTTCTTCCTTTCTATGATTATTTACTAAACGCCTAGGAAAGGATAACTGCGTAAAGGACGGTTTCGTGATGACATAGACATAATTTTCAGTCCCTAATTCGAATAACTAGGTCTGCAAGGCGAATCGCTGCTTGCAATGTTGAGCTGAGTGAGACATCGTGAATCAGATTTTGAAAATTTTGAACAGTTATCATACCTCCGTGGCAAGTCCGATTTTGAAAATTCTTTTTGAAAGTCACAACTCTGGACATGCTTTCTGAGCATGTAAAGTTTGGTCACAGTGTCTCGAGCGGTTATTATGTAATTCCATCTGGAATTTTTTTAACGGTGATCATTCCTCTGTGGTAGCATTAATTTTTTCAAAATATATCCATAAACATTCCTCTGATTGACCTTTTTAATCATGCCAAATTTGGTTCTGATTGGATTAGTAGTTTACGAGACCTGTGACAAAGAAAATCCTGAAGTCTAGTATGAGGAGCTTTCGCTCGACTTCGCCTCACTCAGCTCAAATAATAATTTTATACTCCACAACAACGCTAACGACAGTTATCTCACCGCAAAAATCTCAGCGAGTCGTAATATTTTTTTTTTTAAAGAATATTAGTAACCGAAATAACTAGTATTCTTCCTAACCTCTCCAGCTAAGCTTAATTGCTTGTGTTAGGAGTGGGTTCACGTCGGTAGTGTAATGGCCAAGATTCGAACCCGGGACCGCTCGATAGTAGGGTCGACTCGTTAACCACTAAGCCACCGACGCTATATAGCTAGCAGTCAAGTAAAACGATAAGAAAACGCTACTATCAGTCAAAAGTGGGTTCGTGCTGCCGATTTTCATTCTTACGCTATAGTTTTTATAGGCATTTTTTAGAAGTGGTAGAGTCAAGCAACAGTTATTTTGGCCGTTGCATGAATGGGCCGACTCGACCGGGGAAGCACCACCCTCTCACAGAATATCGACGCCAAGTAACAGTATTTAAACTGTTGCGTTCCGTTTGGTTAGTGAGAGTGCCGGAGCCCAAACTCCTTTCCCACCCCCCCCCCAAACTCCTTTCCCATTCCCTTTCCTTTACAGGGTCGGCAGCGCGAGAGTGACGCCACTGGTGTTGCACACGTCCATAGTCCGCGGTAACCGCTTCCCATCAGGTAGGCCGTGTGCTCGTCTGCCACCTTAGTGGTATAAAAAAAAAAAACAAAAAGCATTAGCCATTACGAGACTACTTGGCTCGTGCTATTAAATTTTGATTCCTTAAATGACAGTACATAGTGGGTTCGATTTTAGATATTTAAGAACAGGATAAAAATATTTTTTAAAAGAAACTAGTCACAAATATTACAGGATATAAAAATAATTCCAAAATTTAGGGCGATTTTCAACTGGCTTAGGTAAACACATGGCTGTAGCTTCAAGTGTCTAGATTTCAGGAGCGGTCATGAAATATTTTTCACATGTACAATTTCAGAAAAATAATACCAAAATCATAGACTCTTTTAAAAAAATCTATAGCTTGTGTCGACATAAGCTAGTAAATAAACATATAAAATTGTTAACGGTAATATTTATAACGTTATGAAATTGAATTATATGAAAAAAAAAGTATTAAAACTTAAGATATTTTAATATTTCTGTTAATTTTGGAGCAGTGAGGATGAGATTAGCTTGCACTCGAAGATCTTAGTGGAGCTCCTTACATCTCAAATTTTAGTTAGCACACCTATAATGTTGGTTTGTTTACATTACTTAAATTAGTATTAAAGGGAGTATCTTATCATATTAACACCAACACTGCCATAACATTCTCATAAAAGTAACAAAATGGCAGCGAGTGTATGTCCTTACCGCGATATGTTTTATTAGTCAACCACTCTGATACCTGGCATTACTTTTGAGATTAGCAGAAGTACAATTCACATTTTAGATTTCTTCCCTTTCTCTTTTACCTTACTCGAGAAAGGAGGGTGAATGATATTGAGCCTTTAAACACGGCTAATGGAATATGTCCCCATAGTACGGCAATGCACTCATCTGTCCAATCTTTTACCAATTATATGATTAATTTTGGACACGTGACAGATTCTTCTGGTACTTCATTTGCCGAAACGATTCGAGAGATATAAGTAGTCTTCTAGGCCATGCTGAGGCTGCTATGCTATGCTATGCTGCGAGGTGTGATGAGATCAGAGGCTGGTCCTACGTTCTATACTTGGTCCTCGTAGACACATTCTAAAACTTCAGGTGGCTACGTTGCTTTGCGTGATGAGCCCGAAAGGTGCAAAGCTTACGAACGCGGTGACGAAGCCTATAAGTGTGGCGTGCTACCCCAAAAAGGGGGGAAATCAAAAGTGGCAGGCTACTAAACAATTAGCAGGGAGTCGCGCACCTGAAAGAGAGCAGATGCCAGTAGAGCGCTCCCAAGATTCGGCTCGTTATAACCAAGATGTTTGGTAGGGCCATGGGAAAATAGATCCATTACAAAGATAAATCAATTATCCTATTGCAGTTTACGGCTGGACATCTTCCACCCATAGCATAGAAATTAATCTTCCGCCTATCACATTGACTGGATATGAAGAAGATCGGGTGGCACATATAATTGTATCTGCAATCTTCTAAAGCACATTTAAAATACTGAACCTTAATCAAATTATAAGCTAGAGTGTACTAAAATTTCCCAAGTCAACTTTCCTCAGCAGTCCCTAATGTAACTTATTCTATACTTCGTTCAAAACCCTCCGCTTCTGTCACGTAAAAAGCCAAGATATTAATAAGGTATATATTTTATAGCCCGTCTATTTGCGAGCGTCGGATTTGCGCGCTATCTCCACTGGCCGTGGTTGACCGACATATTCTTAGCGCTTGCCTTACGAACTCTGGAACAAGGGCGTAGAGTCGATATGTTGAATTAAATCTAATGTATTTCATATTAGCGTCGCACCCTGGTTTCACTCCGACACAATTGTAGTATATTTCCAGTGGACATCCTCTATCATACACCAACACACCAAAAAAAAACAGTCAAACAGGTGCCACTTCGACATGACGCGTGGACAAATATTTGTGGCAATTGATTTTTATTTATATAGATACTAAAATACTGAAGAAACACGTGGTCCACATGCTACAAGCAGCTACTGTGACCTGTGAAAAGGCTTAATATCTGTAGAATATACTGCTTCCGGGCTGTTTGGCCGTGGTCCATAGGAAACTTGTGTGTCCCATGGACCACGGCCAAACATCCCAGAAGCAGTATATTCTACATACAACGTCGGCCGTGAAAGCCTTAAGATTTATATAGGCTTGATATTATTTAAAATAATTACCAATTCTATTCTACGCCATCTTTATTCTAAAAGTAAGAATATATTTTTATGATTGCCGCCCCATCTCACTGAATCCGATGAGTTAGTGTCGCAGAGCGCACGCGACATACGCTGTTCTATATTCAAATTGAACAGCACGCCAACGAGACCGCCGCCATTTTGTCGTCGTCACCCAAATAAGATGGCGCGCACTAAGAAGCTTAGAGGAAATGTGCTCGGTATGTTTATTACTGAGTTTTCTGTTTGACGTTTTAAAATATATGCTTCGTGTAAAGAAGGTTGAAATATTTTGGGTAATGCACAATTTCATACATTTGTAGTTATGTTTTAATGTTGCCATCTTAATTATTTAGCTTTTTTTTATAACAACACATTGCACAGAGCCTGTATGATAGCGCTTTTAGTGATTATAAATGCACTAGAAGTATAGCGGTGCAAGTAAAACTGATATATTCGTATGAGCACAGAGTATACAATCACGAAGAAGTGCCCTTAAGCTAGTGTCACCAAACTCTCATATATGAAACGTACATAGTATATTTTAATTACTACTTACTTACGACCAATCACGTGCTACAAAACATTGAATGCAAATTTTGATAAGTAGCTTTGGGCTTCACAGCATTGTGGCACACATGCAATAGTTGCTTGGCATTTTCTCCAGATTTTTAATTCATGTGTATGTTGTTTTATTTTATAAAACTTAGATGGCAGACAAGCACACGGTCTACCTGATGGGAAGCGGTTACCGTGGCGTATAGACATGTGCGTACAGGGGCGTCACACTCGCGCTGCCGACCCTGTGAAAACCTTGTAATGCTCTCCTTAGAACCCCATATTGTAGTCGTTCGGGAAAACCACAGCAGAAAGATCATTCCACAGATAGGCGTGCGTGGAATGGAGCTTCGTTCATATCTCACTGTGTGCACTTGCAACAAGATCTTGCTAAACTTCCAGTTGAACAATCATGCCTGCATGACAAACAAAGCAGCAATTCCTGTCTTCCTAGCGAGTGTCCAGGTTCCGTCTGAAGCTTCCACCTCTATGTCCGTCTGTCTGCTGCAGCTTAGCACCGAGAACCTTAGTTATAAAAAGCTGTTATTTAAAATGAATATCACGCCGACAAAGTACAATAAAATCTTCAAACGTTAAGGATTTTTTTTCATGAGGGGTGTCTTTTTCCGCCGGTAACCCTGGGGTTATCCTTTCGAGAGCTTACCGGCAACGGACACTTGGGGAGGACACCGTGCGGTTTTAGTCGATACACGACATAACCACCCCCGCTGGCCGGCGGGGGGGGGGGGGTATCCGAAGGGATTTCCGCACGTAAAAAAAAGGGGTGTCTTTTTATAGGTATTTTTAAAAATATTATGGTATACCTACTATTACGATACTATTATAAAATTGTAAATTAGTTGTGTACAGCTATTAAAAAATACCTGGGTTATGTTAAAGAGAGTTCTGAACACAAACATTTTTAGGTAGATTTCGATTAGGGCACGCCGCAATAGCGGCGGTAAGGCCCATCATGGAGGATTGGCTGGAGAGGCGACACGGAAGCCTCTCCTACCGATTGACGCAGGTGATCTCAGGGAAGGGGTGCTTCGGGGATCACCTGCATCGGATCAGGAAGGAGCCAACGCCTGAGTGTCATCACTGCGACGCGAGCGAGGACTCAGGGCTGCACACGCTGGCGGACTGCCCGGCGTGGGAGGCGCCGAGGCGTGACCTCGTGGCAGCCATCGGGGTGGGAGTCCTCTCGCTCGGCAGCATGATTGCGGCAATGGTGCGGAGCGCGAGCGCGTGGGCCGCTGCCGCCTCCTTCTGCGAGCATGTAATGCTCGCGAAGGAGGTGGCGGAGCGCGCCCGGGAGAGACTTAGAACTCTCCCGGTCCGCCGAGCCCGCAACTTGCTCGCCGCGCGTCGCAGGCAACTCAGGCGCCGGAGGTCGCTTAACGACCTCCGTCCTCCATGAGCGCAGGCCTGGGGGTGGCGGGTGAGGCCACCTGTCACCCCAGCAGAAGCAGGCCGGGACGGTGGGGCGACTAGCGCCCCTCCCCCAAACCGGGGCAAGACGGGGACACCGTGGTTCCCAAACCTGAGGGGGCCATCTCGAAACCGGAGATGGCCCAGGGTCAGTCGGGGTGCGAGGGATATGCTCTATGGGCAACCTTACACCCCGGCGTCTGTAGACCCGAGACGGCGTGCGGTTTTAGTCGGTTCAAGCCCGACATAACCGCCCCCGCTGGCACGCGGGGGGGTATCCGAAGGGATTTCCGCACGAAAAAAAAAAAAAAAAAAAAAGGTAGATTTCGATGAAATCGATCTACCTATTGGTTTCTTGACTACTGTCGAATTTAAAAAAAAATTCTTCATAGGAGGTCTAGTTATGACCCCCTGAGCCCGAAATGTCCACTGGTCAAAAAGTTTATATATATATATATATATATATGTATGGTTCCACTTCCCAAAATTTGCGGCACTCTCACGGTCGCATTTTTGCCCCGATCGCTTTCAAACTGCGGTCAAAAATTGCTTGGGTGTAAACTTAGTTTAAGTTCGTGAACGGGTGGAATCCGGCCTAAGGGGACGGTAGGGCCTCACTTTTTGGGAAATCAGTTTTTCCTCTAAATTTCACGTTCCATGAAAGATATTCGAACCGTTCTAATTTTATCCCATAGTACCTATACATGAATACCAACAACTTTTAATTATAAACCTATAAGATTAAAACTTTAACTAAAAGTGGAGGGGGGAAAAGCCAAAATTTTTCGGGAAAAAATCATAACTCCTAACCGGTGAACATTCTTCACGTCGGAAACATTTTTAATCGATAGGCCATTTCTAAGTCTAAAATAAATGTCTGAAAAGATTTTCGCTAAAAGTTACCTTTTTTTTTTTTTTTTTTTTCGTGCGGAAATCCCTTCGGATACCCCCCCGCGTGCCAGCGGAGGCGGTTATGTCGGGCTTGAACCGACTAAAACCGCACGCCGTCTCGGGTCTACAGACGCCGGGGTGTAAGGTTGCCCATAGAGCATATCCCTCGCACCCCGACTGACCCTGGGCCATCTCCGGTTTCGAGATGGCCCCCTCGGGTTTGGGAACCACGGTGTCCCCGTCTTGCCCCGGTTTGGGGGAGGGGCGCTTGTCGCCCCACCGTCCCGGCCTGCTTCTGCTGGGGTGACAGGTGGCCTCACCCGCCACCCCCAGGCCTGCGCTCATGGAGGACGGAGGTCGTTAAGCGACCTCCGGCGCCTGAGTTGCCTGCGACGCGCGGCGAGCAAGTTGCGGGCTCGGCGGACCGGGAGAGTTCTAAGTCTCTCCCGGGCGCGCTCCGCCACCTCCTTCGCGAGCATTACATGCTCGCAGAAGGAGGCGGCGGCGGCCCACGCGCTCGCGCTCCGCACCATTGCCGCAATCATGCTGCCGAGCGAGAGGACTCCCACCCCGATGGCTGCCACGAGGTCACGCCTCGGTCGCTAAAAGTTACCTATAATTTTAATATATAATTATATAATTTTTTTTTCTCGAAAACGGTAGGTAACTCGCTAAAAGTTACCTACCGTTTCCGAGAAAAAAAAATTAAACATGTTAAAAAATAATATTAATTGCTTCACGAAATCTACCTGTGCGTTCCCCCTGCGGGAACGGATATTTTTTGTTGGAATTCTTGTCTGTTTATCTGTTTGTTCGCAATGGACGCAATAACTACTCAACGGATTTTAATACGGTTTCTTCTATCAGAAAGGTCTTGGTCGGACTGAAAATCTGCCGTATGTTTGATTGCAATTGGTTTATTAGAACCGGAGATATAACCCAAAAACTATAACCTGTTTCCGCGTTATATGTATTATGCGCGTATATTTTACGCGTTATGTATTAGTTTCTTGCGAATACATTTTTTTGAGACACGCATGGTTTCACAAGCCAGCAAGATCTAGATCTTCCTCTCCTACACAAAGTTCAATCAAATACTCGATAACTGCTAGTAACTTGTACTGTATATTTGAGCAGTATTTAACACCTACAGCATAAATACCTATACAGAAGACCCAGTTTTTATTGTAGCCAGCCATGCCCGTGGATTCGGCTTGACAATGCCCCGACTGAATAGTTATCTGTTTAAACCTGGATTAGCACTCGATAAACCGTGATTAATAGTCGTGCCGACGGACTGTACAGTCTGCAGAATGAGATGGAGTCATTAAATACTCGGTACTTTTACCCAATTCTATACCACTGACAACACGTACCTTTTTTTTTGTGCGGAAATCGGAAATCCCTTCGGATACAAGATAATACGCTATGAAGCTATATCAATTTCTTTTAATTAACAAATATCGATAAAATAGTCTAGGCGTGAAAAGGTGGCAGATATAGAAGGTTACTTTCTTATTTATAATACTATAGTAGATTACTAATATATTGAAATAAAACTATTTTTAACGGATTCTATCGCGGTTTATTTGATGTTGTGACAGTCACAACATCAAATAAATTCTCTTATATTGGTCAAACCAAGCGAAGCATAAATAAACATCAACACCAACGCTCAAAAACGTCTGCTGTATGTGAACACGTGCAACAGGGGACCAAACATTACTTAAGATTTGATAAACCACAGATACTCGCCAAAGAAAATCGATTCCTACCTAGGATGCTCCGTGAAGCTATTGAAATTAAAAAAACATCCTAATTTTAATAGAGAAGATGGTTGGAATGTACCACCAGCTTGGGACCCAGTCATTCACTTAATTAATTCCAAGAAAAATCAAAATACAACAAGACTTCATGACACTGTGAGCTCATTCTGCGTAAATAGTAACACCAACAATTCAACATAGTTCGGGTACTTTGAGATAACTTTCTCTTCAAACTACAAGACAACAACTATCTTTGACTAAAGATGGTTGTTCAGCAGTCATGGTCACAGGGAGACTTCCCTGTGACCATGACTGCTGAAAAGCAACCGAAACGTCGGGATCAATGTAAAATATAAAATAACATTAAATAAACCGCGATAGAATCCGTTAAAAATAGTTTTATTTCAATGTGTAACATTCGCGTAAACTTCCGACAATATCATAAATAAGTAATAGTCATCTTCAAAACCTTTTCCCAACTCAACTCGACTGCCACTAATTAGTACCAATACACGTAGTATCGATACTAATTAGTTAGGATATTGAATAAAATTCAATAAATTGCTAATAATTAAAGAATAAATGCGCACCAGAAGTAACGGATTGGCCCGTAATTCAGAGCTGTTTAAATCTGTGAAAAAAAAAAAATTATTTAATTTGTCTATCAGCTTAAACACTTGAGTGCAAAAGAACAAAGGCATTTAATTTGCTGTCAGTACATTTTCGTGCGGAGTCGTGCGTATTCGGCGCGATGCGCGGAAGGTTGCGGCGTGCGGCGAACAGATAGTGCTGCCCGCTCACAAAACTTCGGATTAGCGAGCACCGTATAATTTATTGCGGTGCCCGACATGTGCGGATTTTTTGAGTTATTAATTTTTAGGTGGGCAATTAAAAATGTACCTCAAATTCGAAGTAGGTCGTAGGTAATGTGTATTTTTGCAGCATGGACAGTGTGTATACTATTTAAAACACAAGGAGTCAGCCTATTGCCGTCAACTGGACACTTTTTCATCGCTATATTTTCACTGTGGAATGGAGAATAGTTCATCCTTTGGTCACCTTGTGTGTATAACATTCACAGAAAGGGATGAATTTGTCACTTTGTATTCGTCGAAAACGAAACCATTTTCTCTTTTTTGACGCACGATAAGGAACTGGAATACTTTAGTATAGAATCCTGGGTTCCATTTTCATACAATCCTGGGTTTTCCACGCCTAGGACACCATGTTTAGATGAATGGGGGTCAAAACCTTCAGGACTTCACCCCAGCTTCTTATTATCCAGTGGGGTGAAGTCAGTTCACAGATAAAGCATTAACAATCATCTTCTACTTACCGTGATTTTTAGTGGAATGGGCTTCTTGCCTGAGTTGGTACCTTCAGAAAGCTGTCACCTGGGAATCTGCTAGATCTGATAAATGATTAGTTCTATGCAAGCATGTTCCGTCATCGACCTCATCATTACTTAGCAAGACACGAGATACTCAATCATGCCAAAACGGCTGAAGGGATCTGGATGAAATTTGGCATAGAAATACATTATAGTCTGAAATAGCACAGCTTTTTATTCTGGCAATAGGTTCCTGTGGGAATAGTATTAGAGCCGCGGGCAATAGCTAGTTGATAAATATGAAGTGAAAAGTAATGGGAAGATTTTCATTTGTACTAATTCTTTCATAACATTGCCAGCCCCATTGTTGTGAAGTATATAGCGTGGAATATGTGATGTCTAATTTATACCCAAATCGAAACAGTTCAATATTCAACAGTTAATCTGAGATTGAATTACAATATCGTGTTGTGTAGAGGCGGAGAGACTCTGAACTGCGCTCCTTCGCATATGTATGGACTAGTACAGTATGATCAAAATATTAGCATGCTTAGCCAAATTTGTTTGAAATGCTTTCATTTCTATACCGTTTTTTTCTAGATATGCTAGTGCTCCTAATTCAAAATGCCAACCTCTTTTAATATGAACTGATTTGTTCTGATATCTTTGCAATGGTGTTCAAAAATCTATTATGAAGCACGAATGTAGATGGAGTTCTCTAACTCAAAATACACGTCAGGCAACCTTTTGATACAATGTGAAAGGTATATTATGTTCTTTAAGATTTTTTATGAAAATAATGAAACGAATACATTTAGTCAGTGGACGAGCCTTGCTTTTCTTGCATGTTTTATCTCGTCTTGTATATTTTTTAAATAAAATAAAACGAAAGTACATTGAAATGTGATGGTAGAACATATTATTTGGTTTCATATACTCCACCAAATTAATGAACAATATACCCAACATGCAAAATTGAACATAAGTATATAATAATAGTTGACAGCATTAATATTTTATATTTAAATCTCGTCTCTCTCTCTCTCTCTCTCTATTATAATCTAATATCACAGCATATACACCATGTTTAATATAAAACAGGTTATGGTAAGATGTTAGCTAATTAAGTAATTTAACTTGTGCCAGATAAATATACCTACGAGTATACCATATTTATTATTTGCTCTTATCATAATCATCATTCTCCCTGCCTTCTTCCTAACAAACGTCATATCCTCAGTTACAAGGAGTATACCTCCTTGCCATGCCCTCTTTCACGCGATCTATTAATCTTGGATCTACCTCTGATCTTAAAGCCTTCTACGTTCATACTTTGAGGCTATCTATTAGTAATAATAATCAAATTCTCCGATTATATACATATCAAGGCGACTCTGAAGGAATGAATGAATGAATGAATAGAATAATAATCTAAAATAAAATACTAATCTAAAATAATTGTACAAAATAGATCAACCTGTATAACCAAGACAGAGTCCTACACGGGTTTATGTAAACCGAGACGGTGGGAGCCACATGTCGGGCCACACCTGACGGTTGGACACACCCACAGTAATCTCCGTTTTAATTAAATGTAGTGTTAATCTGTTTCTGAATAGGATAAGATAACATTTATAGTTGCTATTGTCATTAAATTAATTTTAACAGAATCTATTGTTTTATATATAAAGGGTGTTTTGGGGGCCCTACCAAAATCTTAGCCCATGCCAACCTCACTTGTAAGCCGTTACACCTGCTGACCGACGGACGAGGCTCTGGCCCAGGCTGTCCTCTCAGGGTTAGCAGCGATTTTATTTCCTTCACATCTCTTAGGGTGGAACCACACTTCGTTATTCGCCTTATTCGACGGCATACGACGAAGTGTGGAGGTTCGTTCGTCTATATTTGCTGTATTCACACGCATAACGCATAAGCGCGAATAGCATATAATACGTCCACTTGTCAACCGTCCACTTGTTTCTTGACAGACATCAAAGGATACAAATAAGCCGCTAGTACCAGGGCAACAGCAGTATCACATATTTTTACCTATGAAATTGCCGAAATTTTCTTACAAATTCATGAGTTCGTTATTACTGTAATTTAAAAGCTATTCCCATTGTTTATATTCTGTTTGAAAGTTGATTTCAAGATTTTACAACTCTGTATTAAGTTTTGTTTTTATTGGACGCTTGATAAATTAATTCGATCTGTCACTTTTTAAAAATGTAATAAAAGTTGCTGTTTCTTAGCTTAATGTTGTCTCATTCATACACAAAAAAAAATCATAAAATTTGGATTTGTCATTCCTAAAAAAATGCAAAAAGGTTAGTACTGAAAATTGGGTTTCCTCCAATTTGCACATCAAATGACAAATGACGGTCACATGACAAATATTTGCACGAATACAGTTTAACCGCTTAATAACTAACACATAGCGAAGTGTGGTGCCGCCATTAGAATACAAAACATGAATCATGAAGAACCCATCTGATATCACAAACTTATAAAAACCAAACGTCACACATAATTAATTGAAAACTATGTGCATTAAAATAAAAATTGAAACCCCAAAAACACATAACCGCCCCCGCTGGCACGCGGGGGGGTATCCGAAGGGATTTCCGCAAAAAAAAAAAAAAGGTACATGGGTTTCCTGGGGTGCTTGGTTGGGGAGGAGTGCTTGGTTGGGGACCTCCACGCGGTGCACCCTGGGCAACGGAGACGGCGGCGCCTCTCTCCTAGGGCGGGAGAGACGCTGCCGCCTACGGCCAACTCCGACCGAGGCAAGGACGGCCCTATTGAGGGCTGTTCGGAAGCTTTCCACGTGTCCCTCTGATTAGCAGATGGCACAGTGGAGAGCAAGTAAGGGGGCCATCTCGAAACCGGAGATGGCCCAGGGTCAGTCGGGGTGCGAGGGATATGCTCTATGGGTAACCTTACACCCCGGCGTCTTAAGACCCGAGACGGCGTGCGGTTTTAGTCGGTTCAAGCCCGACATAACCGCCCCTGCTGGAGACCCCCCGCTCTCCAGCGGGGGCGGTATCCGAAGGGATTTCCGCACGAAAAAAAAAAAAAAAAGGTACATGGGTTTCCTCCAATTTGCACATCAAATGACAAATGACGGTCACATGACAAATATTTGCACGAATACAGTCTAACCGCTTAATACCTAACACATAGCGAAGTGTGGTGCCGCCATTAGAATACAAAACATGAATCATGAAGAACCCATCTAATATCACAACTTATAAAAACCAAACGTCACACATAATTAATTGAAAACTATGTGCTTTAAAATAAAAATTGAAACCCCAAAAACACATTACACATGAACATCACAACGGATTGGAACAACCATTCATTACGAAGAATCGTGACGCGCAAATGTCCTCATATCGATATGAAATCGAATTAAAATCGATATTGAATCCAAGTATCGGTTGGTTCAGTCAAGCGCAGTTGATGGTGATATTATGCGAATGTGTTGAACAACTGTTTGGAAGTGGAAAAATGTTCAGTACCTAGTACCTACACTTGGAACGTGTTCCGTAATTGGATTGCAATATAATATATTTTATGACTAGGATAGCAAGCTGAAAAGAAGTTCTCGTTCGCACTCACTCTAATCAGTGCATGCCATGTTGCACTTGTGCTTGCATTAGATTAATGATAAGACTAGTTATGAAGGAATGTTTTTTTAATATTAGGGCATTGGAAAATACTCGCGGCCCTGGGGGCGACAGGTGGAGCGGCCTGTCACCCTAGCAGAAGCAGGCCAGGGCAGTGGCGCTTTGCGCACCCTCCCCTTTTCGGGGGGCAAGACGGGGACACCTTGGTTCCCAAACCCGAGGGACCGAAACCGGAGATGGCCGTGGGTCAGTCAGAGTACGAGGGAAATGCCTTTTGGGCCCCCTTACACTCCGACGTCTGAAGACCTGAGACGGTGTGCGGTTTTAGTCGGTTCGAGCCCGACATAAGTTCGCCGACTGGCCGGCGGGGGGTATCCGAGGGGATTTTCGCAGGGAAAAAAAGGGCATTGGAAAATACTGCTTCCATGTAGCATCTTACTGCTATTTTTATTTATTTATTTCAATGCCAAATTCTTATTTCACAACCTTCAGCGGTTAACAAAGCTAATAGCTACATATATAATGTATAAACGGATAGACGGACAGACAGCGGATTCTTAGTAATAGGGTCCCGTTTTACCCTTTGGGTACGGGACCCTAAAAATTGGATTGCAATTCAAGTGTTTTTTTTTTACTTTGAGTTGTTCTCATTTGTTTATAATAGACATTTTTATTCACAAACTATTTGTATAACGTGAAAATTCTAAAACTAACAAAAAATACTTGCTTATTTTTAAATTATTAGACAAATTCGGCTCTCAAAATTAGTCAAAAACTGAAACACAATGTATCGTACTCGCATAAAAAACACCGGTCAAATAAATCACTTAAAAAAATTCCTATCGCTTCATTTCAAACAGCGCATGCCGCTAAATGCAATCAAATCTAACAAAACATAAATTTAAATTTAGAAACGTAGGGTGTAAACCCTTTGTGTTTCAAATATCAAGCGATGGAAGCGACTAACTCCAGAGTTTTCTAAGCTCGTGAACAATACACATAAAATAAATTGAAAATTTAGAATAAGATATTTACTGAAAGTTGACCAATGACAACAGAACAGCTTATTTGAAATGTTTATCAAAGCATCGCAGTAGACTAAACAGTCTGCGCTGTTTTTAAAGCCAAAACGCTTTCAAGCGGTGATTTCGCTACAAGCGCTGCTTTTACAAAAAAAGAGTTTAATAGAATTCGGCGTATCTTACTAATGGAACGGTTGCCGTAATGAAATAAGGTATTTCTGCTCGTAATGGAGAATGTTCGAGACGATTTATTAAAACATCGCTCGTTTTTCAATATGCGACTCAGATGAAGTAGTCATTTTATTTTCGTTCTAGTTTGGTTGGCAATTTGAACTGCGCACGGGTTTTCTGATTCGTAATTACAGTTTTTAAATGTTACTTCATAATTTGTGACTGAACATAAATTTTGTAACTTGTAAAAGCCCTGAAACATTACAAGTACTACTATTATTTCTAGGTAGTTTATGATTTTATTACAGACAGACATAAGCAAGATTTATATCTATGTCCGGTTTTAATTGTCTGTTTAGCCAGATTTAAGAGTTGGACTAAGTATAATTGATATGGTTCATTCCTTAGATCAGATTGAGTTTAAACGAGTTGAAGTTAAAATACAAGTGCAATTCTAAACATAACATAACTTCACGCCTGTATCCCCGAAGAGGTAGGCAAAGGTGTATTACACACCCACGATTCGCCAGTTATGTTTAGGTCCCAATGTAATAGGGGGCGAGCCTATTGACATCTGCCGGGCACATTACTAAGCGAGCGATAATAAGCATTTTTAATTCTAAAACCTGGTATATTTGCAAACGCCCTTAAATTTTCAAACGACTACAACCACAGCAATGCTTAACCATCTTATTAAGTTAACCAAAAAAATAAAAGAAAAACCCGACATCCGAATCAGTGAAACAATAAAATTAAGCATTATAAAAACACCTCGACCGAATTATCTTAATTTGCTTCCATATACCAACTGTCAAGCTAAAGAAAAAAAAAGAAAAAATGCCAGCGCTTTATCGCCAATCTCCCAACGAACAAAGGGGGAGATACTTAGCATAATGAGTGACATCCACTCACCGTTTAGAGGGAACGAGACACCAAGATCATTAACTGTATAAGATCGAATGAGACGGGTAAAGATTTAGCGAGAACAATATCGAAATCTTGTTTCTGGGCCATTTCCTTTAATTAGTAGTGGAGGACAGCAGACGAGCTGCATTCCGCTGAGTTATGCCGGATGCGATGTTAAAACGTGTCAAGGGTTGGACGCTATGTGCGCTGTTTAGGCGAATAAATAATGTGTGTATTGTGAGTTCATTAGATTCCAACCGTGACGCGTTTTCTTTCTTTTAACTTCAATATACCTCGTAATATTTTGATTTAAATGTACGGGTGGTAAACCACTCATCATATCCTCTTCTTATCTGTTAAATATTTAAGTTCTTTAAGTCCTGCTTCACAGTATTATTACTTAAATACCAGCTGATGCCCGCAGCTCCACCCGCATGGAGGTCGGTTATTGTTTTTTGGCCATATCTCCGGTTCTACTTAATCAATTGCAATCAAACATACGGTAGACTTTAAACCTGACTAAGACCTCTCTAATAGGAAAAACCACATCGAAATCCGTTCAGTACTTTTTGCATCCATCGTAAGCAAACAGACAGACGGACAAAAAAGATAGCCGACCTTTCTTTTTGTTAGCTTTAGCTAGCAGGAGCCAGTATTTAAATATAATTCAAAGCGTTCACTTACTACCAGTGGGTCATGTGCTTATATGTTGCTTTTTTCATCGAAAAAAACAATTTATAATATCTCTATTATAAATAGTTATTTTTATTTTAAGTTTGTGGGGTCTCCCCCACAAACTTCCATAATAGTCAAGGAAATTGTGACAAGCGTTTACAAGCCATAGTGATTTTAACTTCCCATTCATACAAAATCTTTACTGATTCAGGAGTTTATATTTCAAGATCTTGATTGGCATGCGTTCAATAAACTGCTCCGGTTCATTGGAGACTGAATGCTGATGCACAAACTGACTGCGAATATGTCTAGCTGTTGCAGTCGTATTTACGGCAATCGTGTAGAATCGTAGCTAGGTGCCATATGGGGCTACCTGTCCATATTATTATGATGTAACTCTGCTGGATTTATTGGCGTTTTAATCATTGATTTTATTATTTAGTGAGCTGTATGACGGCCTCTGTGGCTTAGCGGTAGTGCATTCGACTGCTACGACAGGGGGTGCGGGTTCGATTCCCGCTCAGTGCAAATATTTGCATGCATGAATATGTGTATTTGAATTGGTCTGGGTGTATGTGTTTACAACAAAAAAAAGTATATAAGTATGTTTATCCGCATTCTGGAACCCATAACACAAGCTAGTTAAACTATGCTTACTTTGGGTCTAGAAAGCGCTGTGTAGAATGTCGTAGAATATTTATTTATATTTATTTATTATACATATACTTATATTTATTTATTATTCATTTATTATACATACAGTATTGATCTATAAAAATAATGTACTGTTTTGCACGTCTAAGGAAGTAACACCAACAATTATATTCAACATAGTTCGGGTAGTTTGAGATAACTTACATTTCAAACTATAAGTCAACCACCATCTTTAGTCTCCCCGTGACAATAACTACTAAAACGCAACCGAAAAATCAAAATCAATATAAATCATTACTACATATCATAAAACAAAGTCCTCCACCGCTTCATTCTGTCTGTCTGTCTTTCTGTTCGCGATAAACTTAAAAATTACTGTACCGATTTTCATGCTGTGTGTTTATTGGAGGTGTCGAAAAAATTAAGCCGTCTGAGAGCTTTCAACGAAAACGCTGCATAAACCTTTTGAGATATAACAAAATGATGTGTGGTTGGAATTATGTATCTTATATAGCTTGTGGTGGCGGAATAGGGTTCTAAGGGTAGCGGGAATGGGATCAGAATGAGAAAGAATGGGAACGTAGGAGAAGAGGGTGGCCTCTTACATAATATTGGCTGTCAATAGCAGCGAACTAGATATAATGAGATTTTTCAGGCAGAAATCCCTTTGGATACAGCTGGCCAGCGGGGGCGGTTATGTCGGGCTTGACCCGACTAAGACCGCACGCCGTCTCGGGTCTTCATACGCCGGGGTGTAAGGTTGCCCATAAAGCATTTCCCTCGCACCCCGACTGACCCTGGGCCATCTTCGGTTTTGAGATGGCCCCCTCGGGAGTGAAGACATACCTTCTTTCCTTTCTGCAGGTGGTAATACGTGAGAAGCTTATTTGATATTTTGAGTATTCAGAAACTATAATACCAAGTTTCAGTCGTAACGGTGTGGGCGGTGGTGTGCTTTTATGTTACCTTAGTAGGAGAAAGACATGATATTCATTAGTTCTACGAAATAATTGACGCTTGTGATATCTCTTATTGAATTGATTGTTTGTGAAATAAGCAGTAGACAGCCTCTCATTTTTAGGGTTCCGTTGTCCAATGGCAAAAAATGGAACCCTTATAGATTCGTCATGTCTGTCTGTCTGTCCGTCCGTATGTCACAGCCACTTTTTTCTGAAACTATAAGAACTATGCTGTTGAAACTTGGTAAGTAGATGTATTCTGTGAACCGCATTAAGGTTTTCATACAAAAATAGAAAAAAAAAACAATAAATTTTGGGGGTTCCCATACTTAGAACTGAAACTCAAAAATTGATATTGAGGTTTCTAATTTCACTTTTTGCTAAACTGAATAGTTTGCGCGAGAGACACTTCCAAAGTGGTAAAATGTGTGTCGTCGTCCCCTGTAACTTCTAAAATAAGGGAATGATAAAACAAAAAAAAAATATTATGATGTACATTACCATGTAAACTTCCACCGAAAATTGGTTTGAACAAGATCTAGTAAGTAGTTTTTTCTAAAGATTTAGATCGGAAAAAGAGAACATCTAGGACGGGACTTGAACCCGCGACCAGTTCCTTACAGGGGGAATGCTCTGACCAACTGAGCCACCTAGACACGTCCCAGATATTCGAAATTCTACGTGGGACGTGTCTAGGTGGCTCAGTTGGTCAGAGCATTCCCCCTGTAAGGGACTGGTCGCGGGTTCAAGTCCCGTCCTAGATGTTCTCTTTTTCCGATCTAAATCTTTAGAAAAAAGTAAGCATACAAAATGCTTAAAAATTTAATTGAATTAATTAGGCGGAGTCATCAAAAAACAATGTTTAAAAATGACTGTAAAGTTGTTCATTGTTTCCGTAGTTCGCAAGAATTACGGTAGATGGCTCCAACGTCGCCTTAAGACGTAATAATGTATCGGAGAATTTCGAATATCTGGGACGTGTCTAGGTGGCTCAGTTGGTCAGAGCATTCCCCCTGTAAGGGACTGGTCGCGGGTTCAAGTCCCGTCCTAGATGTTCTCTTTTTCCGATCTAAATCTTTAGAAAAAAGTAAGCATACAAAATGCTTAAAAATTTAATTGAATTAGCAAGTAGTTTATTTTAATACGTCATAAATCGTAAAACGCAATTTATCTTTCATTCAATCAACTAAAAAAAAGTGATATTATGTACTGCTACGGAACCCTTCATGGGCGAGTCCGACTCGCACTTGGCCACTTTTTTATTTTTCTATGCTACTATGCTACTGCTATTTCTAATGTCCTTCAGAGGTGGAACTGTACTTTTCCTGCTATGACAATTATTGATATATTAATTTTTTTTTTTAACGTGCGGAAATCCCTTCGGATACCCCCCGCCGGCCAGCGGGGTGGTTATATCGTGTATCGACTAAAACCGCACGGTGTCCTCCCCAAGTGTCCGTTGCCGGGCACCCCGGGTAAGCCCTCGAAAGGATTACCCCAGGGTTGCCGGCGGACTTTGGCTGCCACCGCGGCCTCGCCTGATGGGGTCAGGTTTTACATATACCTTAATGTATAATTTGATCAAAAGTTTTTTACTCTTACCAAAAAAAAGTTAAAAAAAAACAAAATTAGCGGAGTCTGTCCCGTATACAAATTTACTCGCTATTGTCACACAGTATATCACAGACGATATGTCTCGTCCAACCATTAATATTGCTAAACAAAGACAACCCGTTTACAACTGTACCGCAAGCCAGAATCTTTCCATCGAATTAACCCTTCCAAACCGACTGCGGGTCATAACGACCGCGAGGGCGACGCGGCTGTTACATTAAATTGAGACATTTAACATTGAGAGCCTTTTGTGCTAATGGGTGACACGGATGACACCGTGCCTGATAAACAGAACTGTGGCGAAAGGAAATGGATGGGATGTGTGTAAAGCAAGGGTTTCGTGTTGGAGTGATAATTAAATTAGCTATGTCTATTTATAGATGACATTATTATCGGAAAAAATTTTGAAAATAGATTTAATTTTAGGTCTTATTGTAAAATGACTTTGAACATTGTAACAGAAGCTTATAGAAGAAGTCAAAATAATGACACTTTATGCCAGACATCATTGAAGTAGTGCTTGTTGCAGTGCATGCGAGAGAAGAATTTTACTCGTTCTGTGCTCTACTTGTTCGAGTAATAGTATTAATAGTTTTAATTCAATCCAGAAGAAATTGGAGCAAAATAAATCAAAAGGAATCTCCGTCATGGTTTGTCCAAGATAGGTATTAGATAAATTAGAAGATAGGTTTCTATATAGATGATAACTTATAACTGACACTCCTGAAGGCAAATTCTCGTAAAAACAAAAGATGTTCAATATTCAGTCTTTATCTAGTCTGGATCTCCCAAATGTCAAAAAAGTGTTCTCATAACAAAATGTTCAATATTTTCAACAAAATTTTGGCTCTCTGGTAAATGGACATAAGTAACGGTAAACGCTTACCACCGAGTGAGCCGCCTCAGATTTACTGACACAAATAAGAGTTGATTTATTCAACTTTGCAACTTGCAACTCTGCAACTTTTATGAAAAAATTAAGGGTTATTGAATTTGCTATAAAGATATTTTGATGGATAAAATATACTATTATTCAAAAACAGAGAACCTAGAAGTAAATTATGATAATTTGAAAAAGATATTACTTATATTCACCCATAGGTATCAAAAACTTGGCAATCTGAAAATGTTTTCGCCAAAAATTTTAGAATTAATTAACTCAGTTCTATCAATATGCTCTTACATTACTTGGCACAGAATCTTGGCTATAGGGGAGAAAATCAACAAAAAATAGTTCATAAATCATCAAGGGGCAGACGGGCGGACCGTAGGATTCTGAATACGTAATGAGGCTACATTCATTTGAGGGTTACCGGCAACATTTTTATCGTTTCATATGAATTCTTTCTCGCGTTATTTGTGAAGAAGGTTACTTTTGTCGATAAATCTATAAGAATAGCTATGTAAAATAATATTAAAGAATTGAAGTTTTAAATACCACATCAACACTGTCTAGGGATATTTAACATTTATAGATGTACATAATTAAAACAAATATGAATTCTAGAAAAATGTTTTTAATACGTACCAAATTGTTGATGGCACATTTTTATTTTTGATATCAAATTTAAATTTAAAAAAAAGATTGTGACACGTGGCAATTTTAGAATTGATATTTATTTAATTACATCTATTAATGTAAAATATCCCTAGACAGTGTTGATATGTGCATGTATGAATTTGCATACCTTCTTGAATAGAAAGCTCGCTAAAGAAGAAGAATATGAATACAACATATATTTTTTATCTTCCATCTCAAATCGAATCATTATTTTAGTCCACTGCTTTCCTCACCATTTATTTTTCTATATTTGAAGTCCTGTTTCATCATTACCATTCCTGATCATCATCCCAGCGTTGTGCTCGGATTCATCCTTTCCTTCCTTTTGGTTTGGCTATACGGCTTCTGGGAGTGACTGCTTTCTGGCTTTCCAACCCCAAGAGGAATGCCTCAGTTAAGTTGAGATTAGGGCTTCAATAAATACGTAGGCTATTTTGATATTTTTCACGTAAGATCATAGATATTAAGCAATATTTATTTTACGTACCTTAAGATTAGGATTATTACCTATTAAATTGGGACCTTAACATAACAGGCGAATCGTGGGTGTGTAATACACCTCTGTGTACCCCTTCAGGGATACAGGCATTAAGTTGTGTTAAGATTAGGGGTTAGTTCATTAGGGTCTTGCAAATTACTTAGATCACAGATATTGAACAATATCCGTTTGTTTAAGTACACAGTTTATCAAAAAATACAAAAGAATTATAATATAAACTGTTTTTTTGCGAATGTTATACTTAATCGAACTAATACCATTGACACAGTGATCTTTAATTGTTTTCGTAGATTAAAAATGAATCTTATGCAAATTTATTGTAACAGTTGAATGTATTTTAGAATTTTCGAGAAGCTAGTCTGAGCAGGTAAACATTATAATATTAACATTATCAACAAAGAGAAAACCAAAGGATCTCCTTTTCCTGTACAATGGTGGGCACTTATTCACGCGACGTTTCCGGCCCTGTGTTCTTTCGCATTGTATTTTTTCCCCAGGAACTTTTTCTCTTCATTTGTTTTCCTTTTATTTTTTTCAAGTTCAGGATTTCTTGAACCCATATTTCACGTTCATATTGTCCCCAATTTGCATCTAGAGACTAGAGTTTGTTTGCTTTAGTTTTAAAGGTGCCATTTGAAGCTTTTTGTTGTTTCGTTTTGAGTCTTTTCTTTCAAAATAAATATTTCTACTTCACGACGATAACTTCATAAGTTGTTATTTAGTTCATTTAATGTTTGTAATTAAACGATATAAATAAAGAATATAAATTATATTAATTAAATGATATTAATGGAATTATAAATTATATATGACAACTGAATTAAACTAAGGTTTAACGTGCCAGTGAAAATGATATGATAAAAATTTAAATAAAACTATTTTTAACGGATTCTATCGCGGTTTATTTGATGTTATTTTATATTTTACATTGAAACCAAACGTCGGGATCAATGTAAAATATAAAATAACATCAAATAAACCGCGATAGAATCCGTTAAAAATAGTTGTATTTCAATGTGTAACATTCGCGTAAACTTCCAACAATATTATGATAAAAATTGCTTAATAATTCAACATGGAATGTGACATAACTTCTAAAACCATAAATACAAAACTCCACATATGCCTAAGTGGGTGATTGTAATTAAAAGCCGGGCACTCGACTTAGGGTGACTTAATGCAATTACAGTAGAATTTTTCGCGACATATGGCTAGATGCGCGAGTTAGGGTGGCATGCGGCTTTTTATAAGAATATGGATGGAGTAGCCGTACGTTTTTATGGGTTTTTGATATTGATTTGATTTTTTTTCCATTAATGTTTTGCAGAACTTTCACTTTTCATCAAATCATAACATTTGTGTTTTTTCGTTGCATTGTTTTGCAGAACTTCAACTTCAGCCAAATGATATAAAATAAATATTAGTTCGAACGTTGTATCCATATGTTCTTTTATTTTCATCTTTTTTTTTCTAGAATCTTTATTGAATATTTTAAAGACAGTAGACAGTCAAATCCCACAACACATTCTGCCGATCATTAATACACAGTTTTGTATTTTCTTATTTTGCTTTTTTTTACCTAAATTTCTAGGTATAAGTTATGATATTTCACCAAAAATTACGAACATAAAACTTTTAATTTAGATTAACTACATTATTTACAGTTTATGCCATTATATGTACATGAAACATTTCGCTTCTATTTGATGATTGAAAGATGAGAAGTATTGTTTTGTGTCTGTTATTGCCAAATGTATGTGTTAACTTCTTCTATCGTGATATTGTCACAAGTTTACGCGAATGTCACACATTGAAATCAAACTATTTTTAACGGATTCTATCGCGATTTATTTGATGTTATTTTATATTTTACATTGATCCCGACGTTTCGGTTGCCTTTCAGCAGCCATGGTCACGGGGAGATCGTGTGTTAAAAGTAACGCCAAAAACTAGATTTTCAATATTGTACCGTATCCACAGAACTATTTGAGAATATTAAAACTCTCCGTTTTTATTAGCGTAGGGCGCAAGTCTCTGGAGTGCAACTTAAGCCCAAAGGTACATATGGCGTGTAAATGCTGATCGTATTGCGCACCAGCCCTTCTGAAGTATCCCTAAAATGATGCGGTTGCAAATTATTGACTACTGTTATTGTGAGACATATATTTTTCTATACTATTTCACAGTTATTTTGTGATTTTGATTTTATGTTTTATCCATTTAACGTTTTATTTTGTGCATTCTTTCTTCCATTTTTACTTTATTTTTAACCAAAAATTATAACATTGTAAGTAAAAAATATAGTTTGTTGTTAACTTAATTCATCTTTTAAACCATAAACATCTAAATAGTACGTGTTGTTATTTAAAATTATTTATTCCATAATATTGTAGTTCTAATTTCAGTCTCAGCAGAAGAGATTTAAATATTTTAATGCTTTGTCAGTATAATTTCGTTAAGTATCCACAATTATACTGAACCCCAATACATCTGATCTGATATAACAAAGCTTTGATTACAATGATAACTGTCTAAGGGATGGCCACTAACCATTATGCTTATTGTGATCACAGGCAAGCTCGCGAGCGCATATGTTGAATGATAGTAGTATTAATCCATGGGGTGAAAGGTTTTGATACTTGAATCTGATGTTTTAGGAAGTGGATAAAATTTCGATGTAAGTAGCTACTTTTGTCTTGCGAAGTATGCTATTATTATGTAATGTTGGGGCCATTCATTAATTACGTAAGACGATTTCGGGCGGGGGGAGGGTCTCGACCATGTCTTATTTTTTCTTACAAGGGGGTGAGAGGGAGTCTTGATAGTTCTTACGTAAGATCACAAAAATTTGTGAACTAATAATTTTCATTTATTGTTTGCAATAAATGAAAATTATTAGTTCCGTTGTAAGTACAAATCAACATTCCTAAAAATTGTTACTTTGAAAAATAAACATTACAATAAACCAAACGTGTAGGTATTCATTTTTAACTTTAGATTCTTACTTAATAAATATTACACAGGGGGGAGGGGGTGGTCAGCCTATTCTTATTTTTACTTTTATAGGGGGGGGGAGGGAGTCAAAAACTAGCAAAAATAGTCTTCCGTAATGAATGAATGGCCCCTTGGCTAAACTAAACTTGGCCAGTATTTTAATATCGATGAAAGGAGCATCAATGCATAACATTGTTACATAGATAGATTAACATGAATTAACTACTTTTTTATTGTGATACGAATGAGTTGCAATTTTGAAAGTAATTTTATCTATTTTATTACAAAAGTGGCACATAAAAGTAGACATTTGCCTTCTATTATGACTGTTACTGTACAACAATGGCAAAACATGAGACGTCACTACACGGGTGATCATAGATGCACGGCCAAGGAGATAAGTGAAAACCTTTACATGTGAAGGTGTATGTAAGGAGTATACGTATCTCCTTGGCTGTGTATACCTGGGAACCATAACATTGATAACATTACAACAACTATTGATTTTATGTTTAGACATTAGGCAACAAAGTATCAAAATGACTTACCCTCTCTATACGTGCAGTCAAAGCATTACAATATGTATTATGGCGGAGCATTGTACAAATCCATGTTTATTTGCGCACGCGCACTATAACAAGTGGGTCTATTAACATCTGAATATTAATATTAATAACTCTGTTTGCAGATTTATTTTAATGAAACTGTCAGTTACAATTAGTCCGAAGTGAGCCATGTTCTTGCAAAGTTTTTCAATTATCAATTGACGTGTGTAAATTTCCAACATCGGCGGTAGTCGTCTATATTGGATGTACTTCTGCGTGGACAGATGGAATATGATTTTATATTAAGATTAATTAATTTAAGATAAGATTACTTAAGCTACCCTACTCTTTATAGCTAGCCTTCAATATTCCAGCTAATATTATGATTATAATGTACTTATATGAGGATGTAATTATTATTTATAACCTGATTATTTCTGTGATAATTATGCTAAATTTATCGAATGTAAAAATTGTAAATAGGATCAAAATGGATCTAAATGGCCTGAAATGAATAATCTTATTATTATTATATCTCCAAAAATAACCTCTGTTATTTTCATTAGTATTCAGCAGTGCCCAGGCTTCCAGTATTTTTACACAAAACGTAAAACATTTGCATTGATTGATTTTGATTTGTTTCGAAAGACTGTTTGCTTTCTCTAGCAGATGTTCGACTACGACTAATGGGAATAGTCGATTTGATCATTACCTATTACATATTTTAATGAGATTGTTTATTCTGCCTTGTCTTTATTTCAGTCTAACCAAATTTAAATAAAGTAACCGCTATCAGGTTATCTTAAACACAAGTAACCTTTGATCATTCGATCATCAGCTGTATTCAAGTGTACAAATCTGGTCGAAACATAATCGAGTATTATTCGAAGTGTACCAAACTATACCTCGAATTGTGCGTTCATTTATCGATCGCTAAAGTAATACAAATCTCTTGAAATACTTATTTAACGCGTCCCATATGGTAATGGGGTACCACCATGGGGGCGTATTGTCCAAGTCGGCTTTTACACCATATGGTAGAAAAATTCATAAACAAGTGTTCACCAAATTCCACTTTAATGTTCACAATCACTCCTTTGGTTTTAAACACCATAAGACTTGAAACTGAACTTTATTTTTATATGCAATACAGTTTAAGTTTGTAATGAACTAAATTTCGTCTGATTGCTAATATGTGTACTTGTAATATCGACCTTATCGACACAGTAATAGAACTTTGAACGGCTAAAATAAATAATGAACTAAATACGAAAGTATTGAAAGTAAAACTTGAACGCGACAAAACTGCCATAAACGGGCTTGTTATAGAAAACCTATCATACGAAACTAACTCTATGCAAACTAAAAATAAAGTGGCTTTTGCAATGTGGTTGTCAATAAAAGAATTTAGACAATTAATAGGGTGAGTGATCCAGAGGCTATTGAGAGTACAAAAGGGATGATTAGGTGTAGCAGGGCTATATTGTTGGTGATCAAGACACCATATGGTATGTTGGTATTAGACGTATTTCGTATTATGGGGATTAACTGAGCATATTTTAATATGCGGTGCAGGTGCTATTTTGATTTGTGACATAACATGTTGGCTTGTGGATGACAAGTAAAGCGTTTGTAATGTGCTATTGTTACCAATAGATTTAGTCTGTAGATTAATTTGATCTAAGCAAAATGATTTTGGTTGGATGGCATTCAAATTATTGATGATATAATAATAAATAAATAATAAATATTCTACGACATTCTACACAGCGTTTTCTAGACCCAAAGTAAGTATAGTTTAACTAGCTTGTGTTATAGGTTCCAGAATGCGGATAAACATACTTATATACATTTTTTTTGGAAATACTGACATATTATACATAGAAACACCCAGACCAATGCAAATAGACATATTCATGCATACATTATTTGCACTGAGCGGGAATCGAACCCAAATATGATGTGATATGATATCACAAATTTGGGTGAATTTTAAAATTGAACAGTTAGTGTTTTAGCCTGTTTGTTACCTATTCAGAACTAAACCTCAGAAAGGATCGCCATGAAGTTTTGAGGGAGCCTGTATCTTAAAAAGGATGGCATGGCATCTCTCCATAAATAATATATTCTTAACTAGCTGATGTCCGGATGAAGAACGGATTGTTTTTTGGTGATATCTCCGTTTCTACTTAGCCTATTGTTATTAAACAGGGCAAGGCAGATTTTAAGTTTAACCAAGCCCTTTCTAACAGAAAAAACTGCATCAAAATCCGTTCAGTACTTTTTGCGTCCATCGCAAACAAACAGATAAATAAACAGACAAGACTTCCAAAAAAATATTTTTGTGTTAAGAATCGTTCACTTAACATAACGCAAGTATTTTTTAATATTTATAATGTACAGACACAACTACATACTAGAAAATGATCAAAATTTTAAATCTACTAAAAACAGCTGACATCCCAGTGAAATACAAAACGTGAAATGAACAAGGAATAAAATTTAATTTAGGTATGGACATTTTGGGGTGCGACTGGTTGGATCACCTCCAAGTTTGGTACACCAGCTGACCCCATTGCACGAGGGGGTCGGGGCATGGCGGGCCTGCAAGGACCGCGGGGATGGGGGCCGCTCCAGGTACCCCTCTGCTGTTATCTTAGGGGACACTGCGAATGGCCCAGGGTCAGTCGGAGTGCGAGGGATATGCTCTATGGGTAATCTCACACCCCGGTGTCTGTAGACCCGAGACAGCGTGCGGTTTTAGTCGGTTCAAGCCCGACATAACCGCCCCCGCTGGCTGGTGGGGGGGTATCCGAAGGGATTTCCGCACAAAAATAATAATATATGGACATTTTGTAGTCCTACCCTCATTATTATTTAAGTTTTTATGAAGCCAATAACTAAATTGTGTAGTCAACTTAGATCTTTGTCTCCAAGTCAATACACACACACACACACACAAAACTACTAAACAAGCATTTCAGACATCACACCTACTCGATCATTGTCTCGATACAATCGAGTCTGTTCCTGAGGGACGGGAACAATTGTGTAAAGAAACAACATTAGCTGTACCTACAACTAATCTGTCGGGACGACGCGCAATCAAACTTGCACATGTGAACTTTGGACTGGACATCATCCGTCACGGGAGTTCCGGATTGATTATCTACAGACTTGTTAACGGGTTCAGCAGAGATTATTTTCTCAGGAAACAGACAAGTGAGTTAACTGTAGAGCTTTGGAGGTTTCACCAAGCAATGGACCTTTATATAATTTTATTGTCTGTACCTACTGCTGCGTGGCTCTACTGGTGTTCATGGCTATTTTTAATTAAATTAATTTGAATCATATTTTGATAACCGGCTTTTTTTTATTCCAACTGATAGTTTTGTACAAAATGGAAGCGCGTGATCGTGATGCCAGTGGAAATTTGAGTTGGAAACGAAGTATCAAATTTTTGCATTTCTCGTTAAATTTCAGTAATATATTTTTTTTTATATTTAGGACACGTCAATTTGACTTCACCTCGCCTGATGGTAAGCTGAAGGTAGTCTCAGGAAAGAGGGTCACCATACACGTACCATGTTAACAATGGTGGCACTCAGCTTGACGGCCTCATCAGAAGAGGATTGTCGTTGCAGCACCGCGGGACACCCACCGGTCCCACTAGTGCTGCGACCACAACCCCCCTGCCCGGCTATGCACTTGCTGACCCCTGAACGCAATCAAACCGAAATTGGATTACTATGGAGGGTTTTTCGCAAAGTGGCACCTACTTTTGAATCACATACTTTGCACAAACGACAAAGGGTCTCGCAACGATACGCTGCATAGAACTGTGTAGTATCTCCCAGATATGTTTATGTTCTTCGCGGTTACTAGAAAATACTTTCATATATTGAATTCTTCATCAACGCTTCCAATATTTATTGATCACCATGTGTTCAATATCGGACAGTTCATATCGATTGTTGAACGCATCGCCAATAATGAATCTATGGTCACAGCTGTCTTTAAAAAAAGTAATGGGGCGATGGCGAATTTGTCTTTGGTATGTCATGCCGGGAAAAAGTTTGCGGGTTTTGTCTTGTGCAATTTTGTTAACGAAATAGTGGAAACGTGGAGTATTACGGCAATATCCTATCCTCCTTATCCTTAATCATTCCTCCCCTATCCTCTCCTGGAACCTTGCCAAGAACTGGAGAAGGGGAGTCGCCACATAAACAGGTTAGTTGCAACCAGATATTATATTTGGTCAGGGGGTGAAACGCCCTAGGTTCCGGTCAGCTCGCGTGTCTGATTGGCGACTGGTTCTGGTCATATCTGATGGGCCCATATTACCAGAATACCAGGTTTGACATCGCACCCGCTAGCTGGCTAGAACATACCTGGTAGCAGAGCGTGGTTGCCTTCTGTGTCTGTTACACTGTTTTGAGTGTCCAGAAGGAACAGCCACGTATTAGAGACAACTGTTCCAATATCCAAATAGTTAATTATTTGAGTAGTTAGGTAGGCCCGCTGAAATTGTTGGCGTTGTAAGGGAGCCTTGTACTGTAATACTACAAATAGGGAACTCATATTGTAGTATATATGTAGTAATTAATTGTGTTCTCACAGTGAACAATATACAAGCATAGTGTTATAGTAACACTACTTTAGTATAATAATATAGGGTTAGTTTGGAACATTAAGAATATTAATAATTATTGTTTGTTGATTCTTAGTTCAATAAAACTGTATTCTTTAATTACTGCCTTTGTAGACTTGATTTAATCTATAATTATTGGTTTCTTGCAACCTTAAGGTCAATTATTGTGGATTGCTGGCACAATAAACCATTGAAATTTGAAGGTAGGCAAATTAAGTATTGTCTGAGGGTACATCTGTAATAGATAGGTCTTGATCTACATATAAGTTATTTATAGTTTATTGTTATAAGTTATTGTAAATTGCAAGTAAAGTTCTGAACCATGTCGATTGCTTTGTGTCAGGCTAAAATTAGCAGCGAATTAAGATGGTTTGCCTCGGCTCAAGGCTTGCTTGGCCGGACAGATAGACAAGATGCCTTGTTAGCTCGAGCTTTAGATGTCCCAGCCCGGCTGGACACAGTATTAGAATGGTATACCAAAGCCGAGGCCTGTGATGACGAAGATATCAGTGACAAGAAAAGGGCCACGATGAAGACCGATGTGGATCAGTGCCTGTCAATAGCTGATGACATAACGCAGCGGGCCGCAGAAATAAAGCGCCAGCGAGGGGTTGGCCATCAGGAGGAAGCTGAGATGGGAGGCTCACGCTCTCACGGGGTTGTATCGCGGCTGCCTCAGATACAGCTACCCGGCTTTGATGGAGAGCTCGGAGAGTGGGTCAGCTTCATCAACCTATTTGACAGCCTGGTGCATTTGAGGGAGGACTTGCCCAAGTCGTACAAAATGGCACAGTTGATGTCGGCCCTAAAGGGCGAACCAAGGGAGCTGGTAGCGCACTTGACGGTGACGGATAGCAATTATGAAATTGCTCGCCAACTGTTGGTAAGGCGCTACCACAATAAACGGAGGCTGGTGGATGCACAACTCAACAGGTTGTTTGGCATCCCTTGTGTGACCCGGGTCTCTGCCATACAGGCAGAGTTGTTGAATCCATTGCTGAGTGTCACAAAGGCACTGGAAAATTTGGGCTTACCGGTGGACCAGTGGTCATATATACTACTGTATATAGTGCTGTCCCGGCTGCCAGTAGATGTGCAGACCAGATTCGAGCAGCACCATGGTGTGAGTGCGGACGAGCTGCCCACCTCTTCTCAACTCATTGAGTTTCTGGACGAAGAGTGTCGGAGGGCAGAAAATTTGGGTTTGGTTGGCAAGCCCTCTGCGGAACCACAGAAGGCTACTCAGAGCCCTGTGAGAAAGGGTTTTCCGCAGAGAGGTGCAACAAGGAAGGCTTATGGGCACCTGGGGGAGTTGGCACCTGGACGGGATGACTGCCCGTTCTGCAAGCAGGCTGGTCATGGAGTGGCCGCCTGCCTCCGGTTTAAGGACCAAAGGGTTCAGGGGCGACACCAGATCACCAAGCAGCGCGGCTGGTGTTTTTTGTGTCTGGGTACGCATCTGGCTAGAGATTGCTCTCAGGCAGCCTTGTGTACGTTGTGTGGGGGCCGCCACCATGAGCTGCTCTGCATGAATAGGCCCGGCCAACAACATGCAGGTGGACAGGGCAGCACTCAGGGGCAATTGGAGCCACGTACACAGGGCCGGACTTGGGGCCCAGAGCAACCGGAGCAGCGGGACCAGGGACCCCCTAGGGGAGAGTTTGGGACCGATGTTCAGGCGAACATCGTGGGCGGTTCCCCAACCCACTGGGGGCCTGGAGGCGTGTCTAGGGCTGGCACGGGTGGGTGTACGGACGCATCCTCGAGTATGGAGGGGGTAGAACGCCGCCTCGGGTGCCATCGCGATCGCCGCCGGCCACTCGATTCCGCCCATTCTCGCCGCCGCTCATGGAGCGCCCTCGCCTGGACCATCGCACCCCCCCGATTCGTGGACGTCACCCGGTGGAGCGCCGCGGCTGGAGGGGCCCATACGAGGGGCCATGGAATCCCTACGTCGGTGCAAATATGCCCGGTCCCTCGGGCTATGGTGCGTGGGGCCCCGGGGCCCGGCGCTAGGAAATTGCAGCCCACTCATGTGTTGCCCCCCAACCGGAGGCTATAGTCTTGCCCACTGCCTCCGTGTGTGTTTGGGGTCCGAATGGCAAGGCAACACACGTTCGCGCCCTGTTAGATTCCGGTGCCCAGGGCTGTATTGTATCGAACGAGTTGGCGAGTTGGTTGGGCTAGAAAGTTACCAAGTATAATAAGTCCATTCGAGGCGTGGGGAATGTTGTGGTAACGAACATCGTCGGGCAAGCTACACTCATGTTCTCCTCACGTTTTGACAGGCTGCATAGAACATCCGCTCCGGTAATGGTGATGACTGAGGTGATGGGACGGCACCCTCTGGCGAGGTTGAATCCGGCTGTTCGACTCCTGACATCAGATCTGAAACTGGCGGATCCCGATTTCGACACCCCAGGTCCGGTTGACGTGCTACTGGGAGTAGACGTTCTGGGTAGGTTTTTGTTGTCGGATCGGCGGGTCTTGCAGCATGATCGACTCTTGGCTGTTGAGACAAGGCTTGGCTATGCGATTATGGGTCCGGTGTTACCCATGGTTACACCTACTGAGTCGGACGGTATACTCGTAGGTTCAGCATTATCCGAGACGATGCAGAGGTTTTGGGAGGTCGAGGAGCCACCCACCGCGCGTCGAGTAGACCCAGACGAAGAAGAGTGCGAATTGTTTTACCAGAATAATACTGGTCGCCTTCGTTCTGGTCGGTTTGTAACTCGGCTCCCCTTCAGGGCGAACAGGCCTCTGTTGGGTGAATCCAGGAAGGCAGCTGAGACTCGATTATTGTCGATGGAGCGCCGCATGGCTCGGGATGCTGTATTCAGGGAAAAATACGTCGAGTTCATGAGGGAGTATGAATCCTTGGGACACATGTCTGTGTCGCGTGTGGATTGGAGATCAGAGGATCACTGCTTCCTTCCACATCATGCTGTCCTGAAGACCACTACTGGCAAAATCAGAGTTGTGTTTGATGGGTCCGCACCAACTTCGAACGGCATCTCCCTGAACCAATGTTTGCATTCGGGAGCGAAGTTGAATCGGGACGTCTCTGATATTCTCACGAGCTTCCGGAAACACCAGGTGGTGTTTGTGGCCGACATTAGGATGATGTTCAGACAAACGGTGATACACCCGGAAGATAGGAGGTATCAGCTGATACTATGGCGTGAGTCGCCCCACGAACCGATGAAGACTTACGAGCTGACTACGAACACGTACGGTTTGCGTTCGAGTCCCTTGCTCGCGATTCGTACACTGCGGGAATTAGCGGCACGGGACCGCCTGAACTACCCTAGGGCTGCTGCCATCCTGGAGCAGGATCTGTATGTAGACGATGTCTGTTCTGGGGCAGCCAGTGTCGGGGAAGCGCTTGCTCGTCGGGACGAGCTCATACAGCTCGTAAGGCGTGGGGGCTATGAACTGCGGAAATGGATGTCCAATTCCCCTGAGTTGGTAAAGGGGCTACCTGAGGAATACCAGCAGGATCCACACGTCTTTGAGAACCCTGACAACCCCAACATGTTGTCAGTGCTCGGCATACAATATCGGCCAGTCCAGGATGTGTTCACCTATCGAGTGGTGTTGGACAACCCGAAGGCCTGGACGAAGAGGACTGTGTTGTCGACGATTGCGAGAACGTTCGATCCGAACGGTTGGATCGCTCCAGTCACATTTTTGTTGAAATGTTTCATGCAGCGGTTATGGTCGGCCCAGCTGGGCTGGGATACCGCCCTCTCAGAAGACCTGTTGAAGGATTGGACAGAGGTGTTCTCCTCACTCGCGGATATTAATAAGGTCGCACTGCCACAGAAACTGTTCCCTGCTGGAGATTTCAGGGCTACCCTTCATGGGTTTTGTGATGCCTCTGAACGGGGATATGCGGCAGCGATTTATTTGCGAACGGTCACTTCCGCTGGGGATGTTGACGTTCGACTGGTTCTGGCTAAAAGTAAGGTGGCCCCCATACGGACAAGATTGACGATTCCGAAGCTGGAACTGTCCGGGGCAGCTCTTTTAACCAGACTCCTGAACCACGTGGTATCGGAGTTCCGTGGCTCAGTGGAGTTGGAAAACACGGTGTATGCCTGGACTGACAGTCAGATAGTGTTGTGCTGGCTGAAGGCCTCAGTCCATAATCTGGAGATCTTTGTAGCGAACCGTGTCTCCCAAATACAGGCGTCGGAAGTCTCGTTGACTTGGAGACATGTGCCAGGAGAATTGAACCCGTCGGATTGTGCATCTAGGGGATGTCGGGCTCCTGAGTTAGTTAACCATCCGTTGTGGTGGGGTCCTCCCTGGCTGGCAAGGAAGGAATCGGATTGGCCCCTCAACAACGTGAAGTTGTCTACGGACTTCGGTATGGGAGCGGCCGTACATGTGACCCAGAAGGCCGAGGAGACTGACGCTAGTTTCCTGATTGACCGGTACAGCTCCCTCGACAAATTGGTCAATGTCAATTGTTGGCTAAGAAGATTCGTTCGGAATTGTCGCACTCCCCGCGAACAGCGAACGCTCGACCCAATTCTGTCACCAGCAGAGCGAAATGAGTCGCTTCTGAATTTGATCCGGTTGGTACAGTCTTCGAACTTTGGAGCAGAATTGGAGAGCTTACGGACTGGTCGTTCTAAGTTGAAGGGCGCTGTCGCGCGTCTCAACCCGTTCATAGATTCGGCTGGGTTGCTTCGGGTAGGAGGAAGATTGCGTAATGCGAATCTGCCGTATTCGGCTCGTCACCCCCTACTGCTCCCCAAGGGAGGGCAGTTGGTTGAGTTGTTGGTGACTGATCGGCACGTCAAGAACGCACACGTAGGCTGTAACGCCTTGTTGGCTATACTCCAGAGGGAATTTTGGATTTTGTCTGGGCGTCGTACCATACGGAACATCGTGTTTCGGTGCATGCCTTGTTATCGGCTCAAGGCTGCCACGATGCAGCCTCATATGGGAGATCTGCCCCCGGATCGGGTGAATGAGGTCAGGCCATGGGCGGGTGTTGGTACAGACTTTGCGGGCCCCTTTTTGGTCAAAACCTCGCGGCTGCGGAACGCGAAGCAGTACAAGGCGTACCTTTGTGTGTTTGTCTGTCTCTCCACCAAGGCGGTGCATCTCGAGCTCGTTGCTGACCTTTCAACGGAAGCCTTTATAGCGTGCTTGGACAGGTTTGTTTCCCGAAGGGGACTGCCAGCACTGATTCGTTCCGACAACGGAACCAACTTCGTAGGTGCAGAACGATACTTGCGAGAAGTAGTTAGTTTTCTGAATGCGAACCAGGTGGATATTGGAACAGCCCTCTCCCGTCGGGGTATACAGTGGATCTTCAGTCCTCCAGGGTGCCCCCACTGGGGTGGGATATTTGAGGCTGTAGTTAAGTCAGCTAAGACGCATTTAGGGCGTATAGTAGGTCAGACCGCGCTGACATTTGAGGAACTCGCGACGTTGTTTTGCAAGATCGAGGCCGTTCTCAACTCGCGACCGTTGTGTCCGCTCAGCTCGGATCCAAATGACTTGGAGGCGTTAACTCCAGGTCATTTCTTGATAGGACAGCCACTTAACGCGTTGCCCGAACACCCTTATGAAGGTGTGAAATTGTATCGGTTATCTCGGTATCAGATGTTGCAGCAGTTTACTCAGAATTTTTGGAAGCGATGGTCGCTCGAGTATCTGCACATCTTGCAACAGCGCCTTAAGTGGACTGACAAAACTAGTCCCCCTAGTGTTGGTGACCTCGTCCTGGTTAAGGATGCTAACCTACCGCCACTGCGTTGGCGCCGGGGGCGCATTGTTAACTTGTTCCCTGGTAAGGATGGGACCCCCCGGTCTGCAGAGGTCCTAGTAGGGGACTCAGTCATCAAACGAGCGGTAGCAACGTTATCTCGCCTACCTTTAGATTAGAGAACAGGTACGGACCTGTTCGGGCGGGTGACTGTTCAATATCGGACAGTTCATATCGATTGTTGAACGCATCGCCAATAATGAATCTATGGTCACAGCTGTCTTTAAAAAAAGTAATGGGGCGATGGCGAATTTGTCTTTGGTATGTCATGCCGGGAAAAAGTTTGCGGGTTTTGTCTTGTGCAATTTTGTTAACGAAATAGTGGAAACGTGGTGTATTACGGCAATATCCTATCCTCCTTATCCTTAATCATTCCTCCCCTATCCTCTCCTGGAACCTTGCCAAGAACTGGAGAAGGGGAGTCGCCACATGAACAGGTTAGTTGCAACCAGATATTATATTTGGTCAGGGGGTGAAACGCCCTAGGTTCCGGTCAGCTCGCGTGTCTGATTGGCGACTGGTTCTGGTCATATCTGATGGGCCCATATTACCAGAATACCAGGTTTGACATCGCACCCGCTAGCTGGCTAGAACACCATGAATTATAAAAAAAAATACGTCCAGCATTCCGTATTACCCTTTTCAACCCCACAATATTTCAAATAAATAATCTGCTAATCTTTTGTTTATCACAAAATAGGATTACGTTGCAGCAAACTACATTCACAAATCTATAAAAGTCCCTTGAACACGTGCGGGGCTGCTCTGAGTCGCGTGCCTCCAATTACTTATGAAACTTAGCAAAAAAAATCGATTGATAAACTGTTTAATCTCAATATATTGGTACGCTTTATGTAGTGATATGTTTTTTCGTAAAGTTATAAACCACCTTATCGGTCTTGGGGCATTAGTTTACGATTGGTGTGCGTTTAAGTTACTTATACAGCAAAAATAATTCTTAACATTTTATCATCCTCCCTTGATGCCGCTTCCATCGAGCTCCGGTAGAAGGGGTAGTCCCAAGAAGCTAAGCTTTTTTTTTTTTTTTTACCTACACCTCGGCATAATGCGGAGCCTGTTTTTGCTTGATAATAAAAGACTAATCTATAACCTATGCTATCATCTTTCATTCCAGTTCTCTTTGTCACTCCAGTTCTATCTTTTATTCCTCTCGCACTTTGATACTACCTTCCATTCTCTGAGGGGAGTGAGGGCATACGGGAAAATGTGTACCTAATCTATTCTACCCAGCTATTTTTCTCTTTCTTTATTTATTTATTTATGACTTTCTTACAGGTTTACTTAATCTCTATCTTATTCTATTACATTTGTGTTAAATTGGCAGGTATACATATTTACATTATACAGTCTTATGCTAATAATCTCTTTGATGAGAGGAACTTACAACTTAACTAAAATACAATTCTATTATGCTATACATCACTATGCACAGATAGTGTGCTAGTATAAACCTCTACGCCTTATTTCTTTCATTAGTAATTCTGACCACTTTTTCGGCAAATTTAAGTGTTAGCGCAGTGTGTTCCCTGATCAACCTCGAAATGGTCTGCACGTTCACTTTCATACCCGTGGCCACTTCGAGATTAAGTCGGTCTAACGCATGAATGGGACAGTCGAAGAGCAGGTGGGCCACCGTTTCTGGAACTCCCGGTTCACAGGCGCACGATAGGTCCCCCTTACACTTGAAGCGGTTCAAGTATTCGGAGAACCCACCGTGTCCTGTGAACAATTGGGTAGTTGGGCCCTTGATGGTAAGTTTCCTGACAGTCTTGTACGCTTCCACGGCGCAGGGGAAAAACATCTTTGTCGTAGATGCTGTTGCACCCTCCCTGTAACGCCTGTTCCACTCGTCGAGGGAGCCCTTACGCAGGACTCCCTTGACGAATGAAACAGGACACAGGTCATAATCGGGAGCCCTTTTTAGTTTTAAGGCGGCCTCCCTAGCGAGCCAATCCGCCCTCTCATTCCCCTCTAGGCCTACATGGGTTTTAATCCAGTAGAGGGAGACGCTCTTGCCCCGCTGCTTACAGCGACCAAGAGCGTCCCTAGCCTCTACCAAGAGTGGGTGGAAAGAGTGCGGATTGACTACGCTAAGGAGCGCCGCCCTGCTGTCGCTGAAGATACCCGACGCGGCTGCGCTGTGCTGCTCTACCTCACACGCCGCTTTGCGCAGAGCCAGGAGCTCCGCCTGGTAGACGGTGCAGTAACTCGGGAGAGCAAACTTGCGGGCCTTGGTCTCCGACTGTCTATCCCATATAGAGATAGCAGCGCCGACCCGGCCCTCAATTTTGCTCCCGTCGGTAAAGATTCTGAGATCAAGTGATTGTACACTGTTGTATTGTGCCTCGTCTACCAGGCTGCCAAACTCCAGGCGCGTGCGTTCCGCGGGGGGGCGGGGCTGCCGAGATGGGGGCCCGCCGTTTGATCTCCCTGCCGACTAACCATGACTGGGGTACTCCTTTCTTGGCCTCGTAAAGCGAGAAGCGTAAGAACTCGAAGGTCAAGAGGGAGTATACCAGCCAAGAGCAGTGCCGAGTGCAGGGAGACCGTCCGGTAGCCCTTTGTTAGTTTTTGGGCAAACACCCGCTGGACCGCGTCGAGTTGCCTCCGGACGCAGACCTTTTTGGCCGCTCCCCCCCAAGCGCAAGCTCCGTACAGAATGACGGGCTCTATGACCGCCGTATAGATGATCCGGATCACCTCGGGGTTAAGCCCCCAGTTGATCCGGGCCGTCCGTGCCAATCTTTTATATATTCCAACTGCTTTTTGGCATACGTTCCTTACGTGTGTATTAAAAGTAAGGTGCCTATCAATCGTTAATCCTAGTATTTTTACCTCGTTGGGCAGACCAATGTCCACCCCGCCCATGGTCAGGCGTGGTTTGTCATATTTTAGTTTTTTGGTCAACACCATTGCGTTCGTTTTGTGCGGTGCGAATTTTAATTTATTTTTGACGCCCCACGCCCGAACACGCTCGAGGGAGGCATTGGCCTGCCTTTCGATTTCCGAAGCAGTGTCCCCGTCGAAGATGAGGACCACGTCATCCGCGAAGGGCTGCACGTAGTCCCCACCCTCTTCCAACAGTTTAAGTAATGGGTCTAATAGCAAGTTCCACAGTAAGGGCCCTGTTATTGAACCTTGGACGCACCCCTTTTGTGTTCCCCTGAGGTTCTCCGCACCTGCGTACCTCACCCGCACTGTTCTCTCGCTGAGGTAGCTGCTGACGACCCGCCTCAAGTTTGCTGGGCACTTTTCCTCAGCCAGTCGTGCGATTATCGCGGGCCACCAGGCGCTATCGAAGGACATCTATCTATATCCAAGGACACCAACGTGACAATCCTCCGCTCACTGAGTTTGCCACGTATGTATCCCAGCAGGTTATAAAGGGCGTCTTCGGTGCTTCTCCTTGGCATGAAGCCGTACTGGCGAGTACTAATTCGCGGCAATAGATGAAACTTGAGTCGGGCTGCCAGCATCTTTTCGTACAGCTTCCCAAGGATAGGCAACAGCCCAATCGGTCTGTAGAAGTGCTGGCTTGGCGTCGTAGAAGATTACATGCGTGCCAATAGTCTCAACACGGATGCCCAAGACCGCGTGAAGTGTTGAAGTAAAAGCCGGAGAGCGGATCCCGGACTCCGAGATGAAGGATGATTTCTTCCTCCCCCAACCAGCGTTAAATCCTAGTTGCAACTTAAGCTATCGCTTTTAAGCTCGTGGTTCGCTTTCCTTCTTCTTCTCCGCACGCTCCTCAGTCATCCCTGTAAATGAAACCATCGGTGCTCATGTCATTACGACATAGCATTTTTGGGAACCTAGTAGAAGCGGCATATCTAAGCATTTTGCTAACCATGTAGCCAGGAGGCACCTGTAGTTTATGCGTGATGTCAAAATTCTCAAAAATAAACATGAATAAATACTAGTCGTGATAATAGTCGCCCATTCTGTCATTAGATAGTTCTCACTGAAACACATCTTCACAAAATAGCTCTTACACGGACAGTGCGTTTGAAACAAATCGCCTCGCCCGGGGCATCAATTCATCAATCTCCACAAGGCAGACCCGTCACTGACATCTTATTAGGTGTAGACACCGACATATAATGTCCTTGGGAGCTTTGGAAAAATATATTTAAAGACAAGCTAATGTTCGTGATATTATTTTTTACACCAAAAAAATAAGACAAGTGTTTCTAGTTCATCCAAAAAATAATCCATTTTTACAATTTTCTCAATCCGGTGGCGGCTTCAAGCGGCGATAGTCCAGTGGTGTAGGTACGTCTGAAGACCCGAGACGGCGTGTGGTTTTAGTCGGTGCAAGCCCGACATAACCGCCCCGCTGGCTGGCGGGGGGGTATCCGAAGGGATTTCCGCACGAAAAAAAAAAAAAAAAGGTACGTAACAGACAGCCGAGACGAGGTCTCGAGTTCGATCCCCAGTCGCCCCGGGCACACACCTCTGACTTTTAGAAGTTATGTTTGTATTAAAAAATGTTGATTATCGCTCGCTTAGTAATGTGCCCGGTAGATGGCAATAGGCTCGCCCCCTATTACATTGGGACTTATACATAACTGGCGAAACGTGGATGTAATACACCTCTGCCTAACCCTTCGGGGATACAGACGTGAAGTTATGTTATGTCATGATAATTTTCTCATTGTAGAAATTATTGCCCTCATCATCATCGTAGCATTGCTCATAGGTCCTCGTAGGTCACCTAGGTTCGAAGGCTCTCAGGGCCGCCTTCGGACTCCTCCTCCTGCATTTCGTTCAGTCTTCGGCATAATTGGCAGTGAGACAATAGCATTGCATGTGATGAAATAGCATTGGCATGCATGTTGTTCGAGCCAATATGCAAACGAAAAAGTCTGCCAAATTAGAAAATCATAAAAATCGTCCAGTGTGGGCGCGTCTTGATTGCTTATATGTTCCTCCCAATGACGAGAAGTAACACTGTCTAATTTGGCAGACGTTTTCGTTTGCATATTGGCTCGAACAACATGCATGCCATTGCTATTTCATCATTATACATCATATACATCTCTTACGACTCCGTTATTAATAGATACTAAACCAAATTTACATGGCACCTGAGGATTCTAAGGTATCTACTTAATTTCTAACAAACTGTTTCTTCGAAACGCTTTCCTTCCGACGGGTCATACCTACAACCCCCATGTTATATTTCTTAAAAATATAGGTTACGCTGACGAATTATTTTTACCTTGGGGCCTTTTTTTAACGTTTGGAAACCCCGGCGTGTTGGAATCGGACCAACTAAAACCACACGGTGTCCTCCCCAAGAGTCCATTGCCGTCCATTGTCCATTGCCAGGGTTACCGGCGGACTTTGGCTGCCAATGCGGCCTCGCCTGGTGGGTTACCTTGGGGCCTAGACAAAGTTACATTCTATTGGCTATAACGGCAGTGGAAAAGTCTGACATGTATGGGAGTGACATTAGGTATTTGTCGACATGTCACGTGTAACAAAAAATGTCACTCACCGCCATACATCTCGGACTTTTGAAGGTTCGCTTTGAAGTGGTTCTGCTAGTAGAATGTCACTTTGTAAAAGACAAATGACTCGCCGGAAACTCTACCCGCCCAAAACACATTTTTTACTTATTCTTTGTCATCTTAACGCAATCTGTGATAGATGAATAGCTTTTTCAAGCAGTCTATAGAAAACTGATAATGAATTACAAAGACTTAGAACGACTTTCATTGAGTAGAACGTGAGAGTTTAGTTTAAAATGAACGCTATTTCCGGTACTTAGTTTCCTAGCTGACTTCTTCAACCTTAGTTTGTTTGATGCTGATCTAGATTGATTATAATTTACGTATGGGGATCCATAATCCATATGTTTTGAAATAATCGTTCATGTAATAAAATATGCGAAACATGTTTCTATTATATTGGTAACGAAATATAATCGCAATACTTAATGAGACATAGATACAAGATTACTCAGGCCTGGGGTGGCAGGTGAGGCCGCTTGTCACCCCAGCAGAAGCAGGCTGGGACGGTGGGGCGACTAGCGCCCCTCCCCCAAACCGGGGCAAGACGGGGACACCGTGGTTCTCAAACCCGAGGGGGCCATCTCGAAACCGGAGATGGCCCAGGGTCAGTCTTGGTGCGAGAGATATGCTCTATGGGCAACCTTACACCCCGGCGTCTGAAGACCCGAGACGGCGTGCGGTTTTAGTCGGTTCAAGCCCGACATAACCGCTCCCGCTGGCCGGCGGGGGGGTATCCGAAGGGATTTCCACACGAAAAAAAAAAAGCTACTAGACTACTATTATTTATATTAACATATTTCTTGGAGAGCAAAAAATATATATATTACAAAAATTTATACCTAAATTCGATGCCAAATATAAACTAAACCGATTATTTCTTAAATTTTTCTCATTAACGCGAAGGCTAAAATAAATGGAACAGATTTTCATTGAGGGCGAACGAATGGCGAAAAAAAATGGCTAAAATCTGACAAATGGTTTTCCTTTAACGTCTGCGCCCATCTTATTATCGTTACCCACTACCGAACAGAACTCATTTGAGTCTTATTTTAACTTATCTATATATTCACAACTACCCAAATTTATACTTTGTGCTCTTTCTTCTATGTCTTATTTTCCTTTGGCACTTTTTATTATATTACCTTAGACTATAGCTATGGGATTAACGATTTTATTACTATTGTGTTTAAGTTCAATTTCGTTTGTAATATCTTCAAGTATGATATCAATTTGAGGAGAAGCGTCTGTGTTAATAGCATTATTCGCAATCTCATCTATACAGTCGGGGGTTAGGCCGACTATATGAAGTATCATTTTTTATGCGACATATAAAACATATTTATTGCAATCATAATCGTTTCAGTTTCCCCACTACCATGTTTGAGTGAGATAAATAGAAGATAACGTTCGGAAAAACTTTTTTTATTGAATTACTTACTTTTTTTACAACTTAGTTAGTTACTATTACAAAGACTTTATTTCGCGTACGCATACAATAAAATAACAGTGATTAGGTTTTTATTGAGTAATGTTATTATCGTCAGCAACAGTATATTTAAGTCCATCCTATAGTGTATCGAAAAAAATAACTATAAATTAATTTGTTACATACAAAACAAAAGATATTGTGTCCAAAATCTATAGTAAGACGATAAAGGTAATAATTTTGCCAACCGTACACAGTGAAAGATAATATAAACCACAGTTTTCAATATCACACCGCTATTGTCAAGCTGACCCTACCACAACTCAATGCGCTCTCAATTCACAGCAGTTATTATTATCTTGACCTGGTGATTGAGCTCTCCTGCTCTCTATCGTCGAGAAAACCTCTCATTGGCGGCCACATTTCTTTCACGCCTCCTGCCTCGTGCCTATTGGTTGATCGCGCCACGCCTCCACAACTTGGAACGCTCTGCTTAGGGCAGTTGGGAACCCCACTTATATATTTTTCACCCTTATGTTACTCACATTCGTATTGTAGTCGTCGGGTAGAACGCACGCGTCTACTTTATATCGCCGCGATATAAGTGCGAAAACTTTTAAGTTTGTGTGTTATTAATTAAATGTATAAACAATGACAATGGACGTTCAAAATAGCTATCAAAATTACAAAGAGACTTCTCCTAATACTAAAGAAACTAACTTGACTATCGAAAGTGCGAGAACTTCACAAATAAAATCAGAAATGCAACCAACAGTTCTGAATCAAGTTAAATCTTCAAAGCGGTCATTTGATGTAGCTTTTCTCATGATGCCGGATGAAAAAGTGCGACCTAAACCACCAGAACGTCAATTGAGAGTATCAAAACAACTTTTTCACAATGAAGAATGGGAGCAGGTGCCGCCTAAGAGGATGCCAGAAATATACAAGCATTGTGATTATTCTAACGAGGAGACAATGGACTTAAAGGAGCATGATGACGACCGTATCTGTGTAAATAATAATATGTCTCCAAGCTTTGGATCGGATATTAATATAGACGTTGGAACAGATGAGTATCCCAGCAAAACCATGTACTGTAGCGATTCCGAAAACTCTGAACGATCGAGAAGTCGACCAAACTCCAATGAAAGTGCAGTGCGACAGCCGAAATTTTTGCCAGAATACAAGAACAAGATATTCGATGATCCTACGCTGATAAGCATACAGACCAGAGCAAGATATGAAAGGTATTCGGAGAAATCTGAAATGTCACCAAGAAGTGCTTTTACCAAAGTATCAAACTTCACAACTAGGTCTCCTAACCCTTCGGTCAGTCCAGATAATCTTCTTTATCAAAATTCTGTGAGCCCACCGCTTTCAGCTACTAGTCCACCTGCAAGTTCATTTAACAAATCACCTGGTTTCAACCATTTACTTACACCAGCTCACATTTTGAACGGTAGCAACTTCTTCAAAGGTCAGAATGTACCATCATCGTCGCCAAATTACCCTGACTCTGCAGTGCAGCAACGTTCAGCCGGATACAATAAAGGTATGGAATACCAAGACAAACAAGATACTAAATCAACGCATATATCACCAAACAAAATAAATTTCCTGCCATTCAGACCAGAAATACCGTATCTACAAGCTGGATCATCGTACCCTTTCAGTGTTCAGAATTTTCAGCCACCGAATTCAGATTTCATGAAATTCCCTGTACCTCAAAGGGAACCTGTTAATCCTTTGATCGCAAATCCAGCAGCGGCCATCCTTAGCACGTTGTTACCGCCGACTCTTGCCGCGTTTACTTTGCCATCACAAAATGTTTGTGCAAAATGCAGCATCAGCTTTCGAATGACTTCAGATTTGGTGTATCATATGCGCACACACCATAAAAGTGAGTCCGCTATCGATCCACATAGAAGAAAAAGGGAAGAAAAATTAAAGTGTCCCGTTTGCAATGAAAGTTTTAGGGAAAGACACCATTTGACTAGACACATGACCGCACATCAGGATAAAGAAGGTGATTTAGATGAAGTTCCCTCAGCATCAAATTATAATAAGAGAAATAAACAATTGTTCTCACACAGTGGTAGTTCTCTTATACATAAATAAATTCACATTTTTGAATAAGTACCGATATAAACGAGTTACAAAGGTACCCAAAAAATTAATAAAATAAGACTATACCTAATAGGTCTAAGTTTGATATTCAAAGTCATTGAGTTAACTCGTGGAGTACCTACCTATTCTGGTACTATTTTTTGGCAAAATTTAATAAAATTATTGATAATATGTGATTATTGAATAGGAAAAAGTGTCAAGTTCAAGTACCTACTCGTTTCATTGTTCCGATAATGCTCGTTATTGTTATCACCTAATCTATGTGCAATATTAATTGTTAAGTATTTATTTTGTAAATAATAGTATTGGTAGTGAATTATTAATTACAGAGATTTAAAATTCAAATAATATGTTCTTATTTACTATCCTTCTTAATGTTACTGTTGCTATTTTTTAATATTTATACATAATAAACTATGAAGGTTTTCATTTCAGAAATTATCTTTATTTTATTTTTGGCAAGTAGGTAATAGGTATTAATTAATTAATAATTTAGTTTTTGGCTCAGAAACAATTTTAACATTTCTATCTGACAAAATGTTGATGAAATTAAAATTACTTGATTTAAATTTTTTCAAGCTTTTTGTATGCCTACTTTTTCTAATCGCCTTAATCGGAGAATCCCCCTGTAAGGGACTGGTCGCGGGTTCAAGTCCCGTCCTAGATGTTCTCTTTTTCCGATCTAAATCTATAAAAAAAATTATTTCAGAATTATTAATCAGTAAAGTAAAACATACTCAGAGATTAATGCTATTATTCCACAAAAACCAATTCACTTTATAGCTATAATTATAACAATTACTTCTCTCGTGGACCCCACACGGTATGAAAAATATCTAATACATAAATTTCCTATTTTGAAACGGTAACAAGGCGAAGCAGAGCGAATTTATGCGTGAGGGTTACAGATAGAGACATTTCGGAACCCCTGCCGCGTCTGATTTGATTTAAAATATTGTTTATATTGAAAGCTATCGAAAGCTTTTTATTTTCTTATAGGTATATAAGGTTACCCCCAAACCAGACAGGGACCAGGCAAGACGGGGACACCGTGGTTCCCAAACCCGAGGGGGGCGTCACGAAACCGCAGATGGCCCAGGGTCAGCCGGGGTGCGAGGGATATGCTCTATGGGCAACTTTACACCCCGGCGTCTGAAGACCCGAGACGGCGTGCGGTTTTAGTCGGTTGAAACCTGACAAAACCGACCCCGCTGGCACAGGGGGGGGGAGGGTATCCGAAGGATTTACCGCACGAAAAAAAAAAGGTATCTAAGGTTAGAAAGGGTGCATGGACGGCCTCTGTGGCGTAGCGGTAGTGTATTCGACTGCTACGACAGGGGGCGCGGGTTTTATTCCCGCTCAGTGCAAATATTTATATGCATCTATTTGCATTAGTCTGGGTGTTTCTATGTATAATATGTATAATAATAATAATAATAATTTATTAAGTTATTATTTATTATTATTTTGGAGCCAACCAACGACACCTGCAAGCTGATATACCTGCTGATTACCAGCCGAAGCTATGGCGCAGGTTTTCCTTTTCGGGGTTGAGATGTTAGACGGCAGTCGCTCGCATAAAAGCTGTATAGGTAAGCTTATCTGAAAAGAGAAGATGTAGTAAGCGAATTCCGAGGTGAAAGCCTGAGATGCAACCGGTGACAGCTGTAAGATAATGATGGTGATAGGTCAAATATACCTATATGTTTTATGTATGTTATGTTTTGATTTTTGTATGTACCTATTTATCTTTGATTTCATCATTTTGTGTACCTATACTTCATTTTTATGCCTACCTCGTGATAGCTCTGCACCACCCTATGGTTGACTGGTAGAGAATGCCTATGGCATTAAGTCCGCCAATGTACTATGTGCATGAAGATTAAATAAACAAATGGTACTAGGATATCCTGGGAGTATCCTTCAAGTCTAAAGTGAACAGGTTACTTCTAGGCAAGCGTTCCTAGTGGTCAATCGCGGGCCTATTACCAATAAGAAAATCTATATTATGTAAAACAAAGTCGTGTTAGTGCTGACCGAGATAAACTCAACAACGGATGAACTGATTGATACTGTGCTTTTTTGTGGGGTTTTTTTTTGGAAAAACTTGCGATTACCCCCCCCCCCCACTCCCTCCTCCCGCCGGCTAACGGAGGTGGTTATTTCGGACTCAAACCACACGCCGCCTCGAGTCTTTAAGGCTGGGGTGCAATGAGACTTGCGTGAAATAAATTCAGAGGATACGGTAACCAGGGGTGTGTGTTGGGTAACCTCCTCGAGTGTCGCTCCGATTCCGATCCCGCTGCAGTCCGGGGGGAACGGAATCGGAGCGGCCGGTACACCCTGGGCGGCGGTCAATGGCTTCCCCTTCACCCCTTCATAGGGTTGGCATTGATCGTCGGCCAATACCCAACGTGGCGGGAACACATCGCTCTCCGTACTCCTCTGCTTTCAGAGGAGACAGGATGAGCGATGCTGTTAGTGGTGAGATGGCCCAGGGTCAGAAGGGGTGTATGCTCTATGGGTAACCTTACACCCCGGCGTCTGAAGACCCGAGACGGCGTGCGGTTTTAGTCGGTGCAAGCCCGACATAACCGCCCCCGCTGCCCGGCGGGGGGGTATCTGAAGGGATTTCCGCACGATAAAAAAAAAAAAAAGGTACGGTAACCAACAGGTGTTGCAGACGTCCATAGGCCGCGGTAACCGCTTCCCATCAGGTGGGCCGTGTGCTTGTCTGCCACCTTAGTGGTATAAAAAAAAAAAAAAACATAACTTGATTCTAAGGCAGAACGACGTTTGCCAGGTCAGCTAGTAAAACAGCTAAGGTTAACATACCGTCTAGCGCCTGATAAAGCAAGGATAGATAAAAATTAAAATGAAAGTTAATATGCCAAATGAGAAATTAATGGGTTAGAATAAATAGTGGCGTATGTTGGGAATGCGTTCATATATTTCACTTGATAACTAGTAGGTAAATATGTCAACTCTTATTTCAGATATAATTTTAAGTAGGATTGAAACTAAAGGAATCCTGTGATATAAGTTTGTACTTTTCTGTGCAATGGTGCTCCTAAGTTCGATTCCAGAGACGATGATGGCGACGTTTAAACATAACATAACGCAACATAACTTCACGCCTGTATCGCTGGTGGTATAGAAATTTGATGACACATATTTGTCACAAAATTTGTCACAAAATTCGGCCGGGTGGATACCACCGTGCACGATTGCGAAAAACCCTCCATAGTAATCCAATTTCGGTTTGATTGCGTTCAGGGGTCAGCAAGTACATAGCCGGGCAGGGGGATTGTGGTCGCAGCACTAGTGTGCTGTAGTGTGGGTGTCACGCGGTGCTGCGACGACAATCCTCTTCTGATGAAGCCGTCAAGCTGAGTGCCACCATTGTTAACATGGTACGTGTATGTAATGGTGACCCTCTCTCCTGAGACTTTACCTTCAGCTTACCATCAGGTGAGGTGAAGTCAAATTGACGTGTCCTAAATATAAAAAAAGGTGGTAGGCAGAGGTGTATTACACACCCATGATTCGCCAGTAATGTTTTAGGTCCCAATGTAACAGGGGGCGAGCCTATCCGTAAATGACTATATGCTACGGATCAAATTAAAAATAATTTTATATATAATGTTATGAGTTAATCCAATGCTTGCACTGAGTTCGGGGTCCACTCTCGAACCTCTTCTTTCCGTAAATTTGTTTGTTTAGGTTTTTACGGGAGTGACTGCCAACTCCAAGAGGACAGCCTGCGCCACAACCTCGTCAGTCAAAAAGCAGGTGTACCAGATGGCAGATGAGATTAATATGGGGCCCTATAAATCATCTGATGAATTCAAAGTCAAAGTCAAAAACCATTTATTCTGTCAAAAAATATTAAAATAATGTTTGGCAACCACCGGTTCGAAACGCGGCCCTGTCTTGACAAGACTCCGGCAAGAAACTCAGGGGGCTGTTTTTTTTTTGGTCTATTTACAAACATGTTAACTTAACCTAATTACAATATTTCGTTTGTGTAGCATAGTGAGAGAGCAAACAGTTCATATCCAAGCTTGTTTGTCGTCTAAATAGTCTTGAATGTTATAATAGCCTTTTTGGCAGAGTTTAGTTTTAATTTGTCTTTTAAATTTATGAAGAGGTAGATTCTTCATTTCACTATTAATACAATTATACACAATTAATACCAGTATCTACAGAATAGCGTTCTAGTATAAATCTTGAGGCTTTCACGGCCGGCGTTGCATGTAGAATATACTGCTTCCGGGCTGTTTGGCAGTGGGCCATAGGAAACTTGTGTTCCAAACGTTTCGTCGATCACTGCGGTCGACATCTTCAGTGGTAGGTCCGACGAGTGCGGAGAACTCTCCTCGGCGGTGATTTCTCTGCGACTGATGTTGAGACCCGAGTCCCTGGCGTATTTAGACACAAGTTTCCTATGGACCACAGCCAAACAGCCCGGAAGCAGTATATTCGACAAGCGTTGTAGTAGTTATCAAAAGCTTGGATTATTCCATAATTTACTATTGCGAAACGACAAACGTAATGGAAAGATTCAACGGGGCGCCGTGAATGCTGGAACAACTACGCGCTCCCGGTACGCTTTCAAGTTTCCCCTCATCGAAGCTAACAATGAGGTGGGTCTGTCAGACTCAAACGGACCAATACCGCGTAGTCCTACGAGGGAAATGGATGAAGTAGCCCACAGATGTCGTCGGTAGGATAGCACTGGAATAATAATGTCAATGAACATCAACGTTCATCAGCATTCTCTTGAAGACATGTATTTTTTTCTTTTTTTATATTTGGGCACGTCAATTTGACTTCACCTTGCCTGGTGGTAAGCTGAAGGTAAAGTCTCAGAAGAGAGGGTCACCATTACATACACGTACCATGTTAACAACGGTGGCACTCAGCTTGACGGCCTCTTCAGAAGAGGATTGTCGTCGCAGCACCGCGTGACACCCACCGGTCCCACTAGTGCTGCGACCACAATCCCCCTGCCCGGCTATGCACTTGATGACCCCTGAACGCAATTAAACCGAAATTGGATTACTATGGAGGGTTTTTCGCAATCGTGCACGGCGGTACCCACCGTTGAGGTGAGCATGGGAGACAGGGCCCTCCCAATATCCCGAACCAACCTCACCTGCAAGTGGGTGCACTTGCTGAACAATGGACAAGGTTCTTGCGCAGCCTTTCCTCGCAGGGTTTGAAGCCGACATACCAATCGAATCTATAAACGGACCTCGGGCTCCAAAATGCAAAATGGACGTGAATGCGATGACCCTTCCAATAGGAACATAGACCACTTCTAAAGCCTTTAAATAGTATTATTTGTCTCTAAATTATTTGCAATCTTATTAAACCGTGTTTAAGACAGGCTAAGTATGATATAGAATCCTATTCTACTTCCTGGTAATATTTAAAAATAGCTGACCCGGTAAACTTCGTTTCGACTTAGAATAAAGTTATGTTGGTTAAATAAAATATGACCTTATTAGGTCACTTTACAGCCCCGGCATTAGAGACCCGAGATGGCGCGCGGTTTTGGTCGATTCGAGTCCATAGACATAATTAACACATAGACTTATTTAACCAGGGACTAGGTTCTTGTGAGTAGCGGGAATGGGATCAGTATATGACGCTGGTAGAACCGTAGGCTACAGGTAGTCTTCTTCTTCATCCAAGCACCAATCCCAGTCACATCCAAATCTCACACTTTGGAGCCCGGTCCTTGGTCCACACTCAAGCTATCCTTTTTCTTGGTTTGTTTTAACTTTTATGAAAGCGACTACCGTCTTACCTCTAAACACCGAGAGGAAAGCACCAGAGCCTTCTGCGGGCACGCACTAGGGGGGGAAGTATCCTTGTGTAGTTTCAGCCCCCCCCTCCCCCCCCCCCGAGAATGCGCAGAGTATGGCACACCGTAGGAGTTTTAGTGCGTGGAAGCCACACATGACCGCGCGGCCTCCCCGCGTCGCGCGGTATGCCGTAGGACATTCCATGATGCAATAAAAAAAAAAGAGAGCTTCGTCGGTTGGGTTGAGCCCCCAAAGATCTTGGTGTGACCCCATATATAATAGCTAGTATTAGTATAAATTTGAGTACCGTAAGTGCATGCACTTAATCTATAATTAAAAACAGTAATCGAATAATCAGTAAACTAAATCATACCCTACAAAGGGAGCGAGCGTAGCGAAAGGACTGTGTCTAATGTCTTGCGAACAGTACTGTTCCCATGTGCTGAGAACGTTAACACCGAAATAGGTTAGTCTGCATCGATGGTGCGACAACTATATCGAATCGTAACATGGGAAATGAACACCAGATTTTGGGTGATATCATATGGGATTTTATAGGGGAGCTAATGGGAAGGACGAAACTGATGACCTCTGAATAATTTTTAATAATAATATTACATAAGCATTTACACATTGAAAAAAAATGTGAATACACCCTGGAACTAGCACAAGCTGTTTTTAAAGAACCTTCGCCTTACTGTTTGAAAATTATCTAATACTAGCTGTTACCTGCGACTATGTCCGCTTTAAATTCGGAATTGATCAAGGTATGTTTACTTCTGCAGTCTCGAATCCAACAGTTCTGAGGCCAGGCAAGCGCTAAGAAAGGATTTTGAGTAATTCAACATTTCATGAGTGATAATACCGATTTCGAATTAAATCTGATGAAAATTATTTTGCAACCACCTTTTTATCATTTTAGGGATCGGTTATTAAAAAAAAGCGGCCAAGTGCGAGTCGGACTCGCCCATTAAGGGTTCCGTGGCAGCATGTAACATAATAATGTTTCTTTTTAAATTTTTATTTTTATATTTGATTTCGAATGAAAGGTAAATTGCGGTCTACGATTATGCCGTATTAAAAAAAAACTTCTGACTAGATCTCGTCCAAACCAATTATCGGTGGAAGTTTACATGGTAATGTACATCATATATTTTTTTTAGTTTTATCATTCTCTTATTTCAGAAGTTACTCTCACGCAAACTATTCAGTTTATAAAAAAATGATATTAGAAACCTCAATATCATTTTTGAAGACCTATCCATAGATACCACACATGTCTGGGTTTGATGAAAAATTTTTTTTTTAGTTTCAGTTCTAAGTATGGGGATATCTAAGTTCAGGGTGGAACCCCCAAAATTTCTTGTTTTTTTTTCTATTTTTGTATGAAAATCTTAATTTGGTTCACAGAATACATCTACTTACCAAGTTTCAACAGCATAGATCTTATAGTTAAGGAAAAAAGTGGCTGTGACATACGGACGGACAGACAGACAGACATGACGAATCTATAAGGGTTCCGTTTTTTGCCATTTGGCAACGGAACCCTAAAAACGATGAAACAGGTGTTTAATTTAATCTTTCATAGAATAAAAAATGCCAAGTTTGAAGTTGACGACACCAAGAAAACACGTTATTCCATCCACACTTTGCAAGCCCTTTTCACCACCTCGGGGGTTGAATTTAAAAAAATCCTGTCTTGTCTGTGTGCACACCTGCGTCACTTAAGAAATATTTGTGCAAAATTTCATGATTCTAGACCCAGTGGTTTCAGCTGTGCGTTGATTATCAGTCAGTCAGTATCTGCTTTTATATATCCCTACTATTATAAATGCGAATGTAAGTTTGTTTGTTACGCTTTCACGCAAAAACCACTGAACCGATTTTGCTGAAATTTGGTACAGGGGTAGATTAAACCTTGGGAAAGGACATAGGCTATGTTTTGTCGCGATAACCGACATTTACGCGGGCGGAGCCGCGGGCAAAAGCTAGTATATATATAGATAGGAAATGGAAATAAATCTGTAAAACCGATAAATTAAACTTCGAAGGAACAAGAAAATAAAAGTAATTGGTAGTAGTAAGGAGTGGAACTCATATTACCTAGCCTTACTTTATCATGTACTAATTCCTCTTGCAATGAAAGAAGGCTAGCTTTTAGCAGTGCATCTGTTAAAAAGAAGTAGGTAACTGAAACTGAAGCAAATAAACCAGTGATCTTGCAAAAAAGATTTGATTGTAGCAGGTCATTGTAATCTTCTAAATATTACTCTACCATATTTAATTAAATCACTTGTGCTATTCCACTATACTTATTAAATTAAACCTGACTGGTTTCGCCAGTTTGTTATGGCAACTACTAAGTACTTTCAATTTACATTCCAACAATTTAATAAATATAGTGGAAAAGTACAAGTGATTTAATAAAAATCAATATGTGTTAAACGCTCCATCAAGTTTAATCAATCAACAGTAGAGCAGTTATTTATAAACTGCTCTACCAATTCAGTAACATACCTTCTATTTAACTAATAAAATATTAGAATAGTATCTACCAATTTTAGAGTTTAGTAATAGGTAAACATAAACTATAATAATAGGTATTTCTGGACATTAAATACGGCTCCTAACTTTCGATTAAACTAAACGCATTTTTCTTATAGCTACAAAAACGAAACTATACAACAAGCTCAAAGTTAGGAATCTCGGTTCTTATTCCAACCAATGTCCCGTAACAGAGCGACGAAACTCTAAAAATGAAACTTGAAAAATACCATACAGTATGTAAGTAGAACTTCGTAAATGTAGAAACTTCACAGGGTGTCCGCGTAAGTGCGAAGAGAACAATATTTTTGTCCGTTCGCCGAACCGTGAGTAATTCAATAGAAAATATTCATATTGGGGACGAGTGGCGCCCCTGACGATGAATGGGTACGCTTATAGCGTGTGTTTCCTTTTGAAGATTATTTTATTTCGTGTTTTTATTTCTAACATTTTTTCCTTAAAGATCTGTTGCTAATTTTTGTCTTACTTTGATAAATTGATTTAAATAGACACAATCTGCGTTTTTATTGGCAGCACAAGGTTATCTACACAACTTTTTTACTATTACTGTTAATCTATTACATATTTATGAAAAATTTAAAATTATATGTCTAAAAAATTACCTACTACCGTAAATATATAATAGTTGGCTGGAAGTAATTAAAAAGATAAATCAAATCAAATAATTATAAAGTTTAAAACCCTCCTTATACGGCGCTTTGTTAAGCTTAAGAAATTGAAGTTATCATCAAAAAGCACAATACAGAGCTGCTTTGAAAGACAGATAGAAACAATTAAACAAATACATTTTTAGAAGCAATAGTTGAGCGCCTGAAAATTTAGCCATCAACGCACAATTGTTGCACACAAACATGTATGCTATGCACCTCACGCAGGTGCGGTCTAGAATTATTTTATTATTATTAGTTTAGTGAAATTGAATAAAAGCCTGTAAAAATGTAGTGTATAATTTTCAACATCCTATATATAATCGTGTTGGCAGACACAAATGACGGATGTGTCGCTACATTGGTGTCTGTTGGTACCCTATCTAAAAATACGGGGCTTAGTAGACGCTCTCCGTATGATCACCATACTGAACTGAGAGAATTTTGCATCCAGTTTACGTAAGCAATATTTTTGCGGTTCTGGCTTCCGTTTGGGGTATTGCAAAAGGTTTGGTCTAGAAATAATATCATCACTTTGAAAATGATAACATATATTGTACATTTGACTCACTTATTATTGGTTCAGTAGCCATGACTATAGAATGGCAATAATTTCGATAGGGTTTGAATTTCAATTTTCATAACGGTTTCTAAAAAAATGTATAGCGAATGACCTATTTTATGGTAAGCGGTATGGTATGGCCTATAAAACTAAAAGTGCCGCACGCGTTTTGCCACCGACAGAAGTGGAGGTAGAGGGAAAAAGAGGAGTATGGGAAAATAACAAGATAAATACCTCATCGGGCAGCTAGTCTTAAAAACTGAAAGAAATGTTTCATTGTGGGAGTAAAGCCGATATAAAATGAGAGAGTAGTAGTTTCTTAGTCAAGTAAATGAACAAAAATGGCTACCTTGAAATGTATGGCTGTACAAAATAATCGAAAATGTTGTAGTGCAGGTTCATGGCTTGTTTAAAATAGATAGATAAACCCTTTGAATATAGCGAGTAATCTGATTATTATTTTTCAAATATACTTTCTTCCTAACTAGTCTGCATTTAGTGCTCCTAGAGCTACGAGTTTTACTGTATATTTAATAGCAATAATTTTAATTTAATCTAATAAAACCACCAAAAATTCTAACAAATGACTAGACAGCTACACGAATCATTCACAACATTAGACAGTCATGCATAATCAATGCAAAAGCAATATTTTCCACTCAAATAACTACACAGAATCCGAAAAATAATAAATATGTATTTTGCTGAACGCATTTACAAGATTACAATATTAGCGAGCACGTCCTCACACAGCCGAAGCGTCATTACAAATGATAAATAGTCGGCACACTTCGATAATCAAATTCTAATTTCGAATCTGTTCTACCCTCGCGAATATTTTTTTCGAGGCAAGGGAAAGAGCCACACAGCCTGTTTTGTATTGTGAGAAGATTGTGACTTTATTAACCATGAACGAATGGTCTCTTTAACCGATTCACCACGGCAGACACGTGACCCGGAACCGATTATGGTTCCGTACCCGATTTGTATGTATTTGTATGTAAATTGGTGCGTGGGGTGACGAGATAACCGGGCGTGCTTGATAGGGATCTCTGTTATTGAATTAAGTGTTGGCGTTTAGTGATTGTTGAGATAAACGCTCGTCTTCATTTTGTTTTTGTTTTGATTTTTTTCGATGTGAATGTGTGCGGTCTTAGGTGATTCACGGTTTCTTTGACTGTATTTAACGGTAATCCGTTTGTGTTGATCAGCAAAGAGTGTGAACTTTGAAATGCCATTCTTGTACTACTTAATAATATCAATATAATTGTAAACATGAATACTTTCTCTTGTAAGACAATATATCGCTTGCCCCGAAAATATATTTTATAGAGGAATTTACTTTCATATTTAGACTGCTTCAGCCTGCAGCCGATATTTCATTGTAATGTTATACATCTTCTTGCTTTTATTTGGAATCGATTTGTAACGTCTTTGCTCTGAACGATGGAGAAGTGCAGTTGGCTCGACTAACACTATTTAGATGACTTTATAAGTATTAAGTTTAATCAAATCATTCTGCGAGGTTCTATATGTGGGGCGTAAGGCCTCTCTTGAAGACATCAAATTTAACTCTTATAGAAATGGTGATCCATATCATTGAACCTTACTCAAAGCTTTCAGGCGGGCTAAATTCGTGTCAATAAGCTACATTTAAAAGTCTTCAAATTTTATACAATAATTTAACGGGGATAAAAGCGATCATGTACCTATAGTACATATATAAATATATATTTATCCTTTTGAGCTACTAAACTTCACAAAAAATACATCCAGTTTCAGAAAAACTGTCACATAATGAGTTTTTGAAGCATTTGTACTACTAACTCTTTTTGATAATTTTTCCTTAAAGGGCATTTAGTTAGACTGTTGGTAGAGAGATGTTTTGCCCGGCATAAATGGACCGGCTCGATCAAATAAGTATTGCCTTTTCACTTAGTATCGACTATAACATAGGTCTTCTCTTAATGTTTGCTACCACGCATACTATGAGTGTGTCCAGTAATATCCAAGTCCATCATATATTTGAATGTAACAATTAAATCACAATAGAATCTTGAGGTCGGCGTGCATGACCAATGTTTTCCGTCTGTTGCGCCGCCCACCCTATGTCTGAGTAGGAAGCTATTTAGTTCAGCTATTGTTCTTCGTAGTCATGCTGGTGTACCACGTTTTATTTATTATTAAAGAGCACGTTGTAATTATTGCAAGGCGACGGATATTTCTGTTGAGGAAAATAAATTAGTTTCCGTTTCTAGTTGTTAGGAGCACTGCTAGAAATATATTGCCTCTTAGCTGTTAAACTCCTTTTTTGCGTCCTCTTATACCCAGCATAGCCGTTTGTTGGTGGCTGAACTCCTCCGTAACCACTCGCGCGATCTTGACCAAATTTACCACTGTGATAGTGTGGACAGTGAGTAGTGTTATGAAGCGAGATGGTTCGTGTCCGATTAACCATTGAGGAATAAACATCGAAAAACAATTTCACAAGCGCGCGGCCTTAGCTAAGCGCGCGACCGTAGTAAGATGTCTTATTTTCAAGTCAGAGTCCTGCTCGCTCAGCTCAATTTATTTCAGTCGCACCCTGCACTGAATTCCTAGTTTAGATTATACGGAATATATCTTTTTTAATGTGTTCATTACTTTCTGTCACCATGATTGCTGGGGTATTATTATGTTTCAAAAAGAGTTCTAATCACAGTTGTAACTTGAGAAGTCGGTGGATTTAAATTGGTTAACATAGAAGAAAAAACTGGCGTAAACGCAACCAATCTAAATGTGTCAGCTAATACGAACGCGCGTAGTTATACGTAACGGTTGGCAACAAAAACTGCCCGAAAACTATCGATACCATGAAGAGTATTTCAATGAGCTCGTCCAATTAATTCCACCCTCTCCTTTCCTAGCTAGATCAACACGTGCAGGGCTGAGGTGTCTCTCCTATACGGTATAAACAATATTTGAGGCCGCCTGTCATCCCAGCAGAAGCAGGCCAGGACGGCAGGGCGACTAGCGCCCCCCCCCCCCCCCCAACCGAGGCAAGACGGGGACACCGTGGTTCCCAAACCCGAACGATCCCCTGGCGTCTGAAGACCCGAGACGGTGTGCGGTTTTATTCGGCTCGAATTCGACACAACCACCCCCGCTGGCCGGTGGATACCCCACATTCCCCCAGATTACCACTCGAAAAAAAAATGGTATTGTTGACGTCTATAATCTTGCCATTGATTCCTTAGACCTTTTAGAAAACTTTCCCTGGTAAAGTCATATTTTTAGGATTCTTTCAAAGTAGTTTTAAAGATTAACTTTAACATATATACAAACTTAGCAAATTCGTACTCTCTCTTTAAAATATGTGTATTGTAGACTTCTGTTACCTACAGTATATATACCCGAAATAATAAATATTTAAATGTAACTCATTTCAGAAATATTATCGTAAAACTACATTTCTTATACAGCCGGAAACTAACACGAGGATCTCCAACAAACCACAGGTACATTTTAACCCAAACTGTATATAACCCCTAACCCCACATAACGTGAACTATCATTACACAGAAACTACACAAAAGATATCGTAAATAAGACGGGAACTAACGCACTTCCGCATCCGCTGTGACGCACTGACAGACAATAGAGCATAAAATATTTTGGGACCTCCTATCGTACTTCATTGTACATGAGCCCTTATTTGTATCTATACTATGATAAAACTGTAAATTAGTGGTGTCTGTACATTGAAGATATTAAAAATATACTTGGGTAATATTAAACTAATTATTCTGACCACAAAGATATTATTTTAGGAATTCTTGTCAGTTTCTCTGTTCGTTCGCGTTGGACGCAAAAGATACTAAACGAATTTTGATGCGATATTTTTCATAGGAATGGTCTTGGTCAGGCTTAAAATTTGCCGTATGTTGGATTGCAATTGGTTGAGTAGAACCGGAGATGGCGGAGATACAACCAAATATCGCTTTAAACCACACCCATGCGGGCGGAGACGCGAGAATCAGCCAGTGATATAATTCTATATTAATATGCCGGCGATAATAATACGAAACATAAATTTCGAATTTAATTATATTTTCTTAGTTCTAAACACGTACGGATGTCCGTGTAAGAACTCACAAAAATACGCTAAGATGATGATGATTAAAGGTACACTAGTGGTGGGGCACTTATATAGCGTTCGTGAGAACACAACGATAGCTTGAATTTAAATCGAGCAGCGCCATCTAGCTGCAAATAGTGGTGATAGGTTCTTCAATGTATTTGCAACTGGCTAGTCAATAATCGAGTTTCAAATAGAAGGAAATATAGCGAAACCAATGGTAAATATAAATTAATTTACATTTTGGTGAAAGGGGGTAAATTTTGAGGATAAAATATTATGATAAAAATGATTTTTCATGATTTCCAGCAAGACTAGTCTTCCCGTCGAAAAAACTTAAAGATAATAGTTGTAAGTAGTATGATGTCTATAATTTTAGTTTTAAATTAAGTTCCTAAAATTTTCTGGGTAAACCAGGAAAAGCCGATATTTTTATTTTTAGTTTTTATGTACACCAAATACGAAATTTAATGAAATCGTACCTTTTTGTGCCACAAACCTGCTGTAGTGGTTTTTGAATCAAATATATTCATTTTTAATATTTTTTTGCAATAAATATGCAGTAAGTATAGGTAAGACCGGTCAAAATGGTAGTCAATGGGGGAGGCCTATGTTGAGCAGTGGACTTCCTACGGCTGATATTATGAAGTATAGGTAAGTAGGTACAAGACAAAATATATTTTGCTGACTTAGGTAAAGTAGGTGATTTCCTATTTTTCAAATAAAGTAAATAAAAATATTTACGAAAACAAAGTTAAATTTAAATGAAATACTCCGACTATTTCATTTAAATTTGTTTGACGAAACCGGTAAAAATCCCATCATCTACATAAGTTCTCTTTAGGCTATCAAATATTGTGTTTCCAAGATTTAAATATACAGGAGCTACGAGAATAATTTTCACTGAATTAGCAGATGGTTGGCTCTGAGCGGGTATAATTCAAAATAAACCTGATTTATGAGTATTACTCTCAGTTTATTATAACAATATCTTGGAGCAAATATATATCGAAGAAAATTATAAGACTATGAAGTGATGTCTGATTTAAGGTTCGATAGGACAATGATAATATTAGTTCTTCTTGAAATAAATCTATTTTTAACGAATTCTGTCGCAATTTATTTGGTGTTATTAATTATTCACACTGATTACGACGTTTCGGTTACTTTTGAGCAGCCATGGTTAAGGGGAGACTATCGGATCGGATTTTCGGACACGTTATCAGTGTAAATCTGTTCAGCTTTATATTACAATGCTGTGTTCGTTAGGTTGATGTGAGTACCAGAGGCCATCTCTCCTCATATTTTTTCGCTTGTTTAACCACTTTTTTATTGGTAATAGGCTCGCGTTTGGCCACTATCTCACCTGTTGGTAAGTGATGATGTGGTCGAAGTTGGAGCACGCTTGCCTAGAAGTAACCTATTCAGTCTAGACTTGAAGACTCCCCGGTTATAGCTTTCTGGAAACACAGACTCAGGCAGGACATTCCGCTTTTTAGCAGTGTGGTTGTTTCTCTTCTCTTTTCCTTGCACAGTGATAACTTTGAAAATACAATCGCAAGCTTACCATCAAACGTACCGTGTGCTTATTTGCTACCTTGATATTATAAAAAGAAAGCAATTTATTGTTAACTCGATGTAGGGCCCTCCATCTCTTGTATTTTATTGCAACATGAGTGTACAATTAAACCGCAATTTTACCGGCAATTTATAAACGATCGCGACCAAAACTGAACAATAAACCCGCTACTGTGTACCGAACGGTTGACAAAACACCGCATCTATTTAGCATATGAATTAAATACAGTGAAATATGGTTTAAATTAATATGGATATATGCCGTCGCGCAAAGTACTAACTGGTGGGTGCCTTTTTGGGCTTTTATTGACAGGAGTAGACGAGATTTAAGAAAATACAATAATGATCCGGGAATTAACTAGGTCTGCAATTCATTCTGTGCTGTTGCAAAAATTGAGAGAAGCAATTTCACCAGGACTTTTTCTAACGGTGATAGTTCCTCAATGGCTAGTCCGATTTTCGTTTTTCTTTTTTTTGTCTTGTGTATAGGAACAAATTACTTAATTTAATACCAATCGCATCAATAAGGTTTTTTTGTTCATTGAGAAATCAGATTTTAATTATTTTTTCCGGTGATTCGTTCGTGGTACTTTTGATTTTTGATTTTTTCCCAGCCTATGTCATACCCATCAGTAACATCTTTGCTTGTGTGAAATTTCATTAGAATCGTTTCGGCCGTTTAGGAGGAGAAGATGGTCTAACGAAATACATGAGTCGTCTAAAAGAAAGCTTCACTCTTACAGAGTTTCGCTCAAGATTATGGTATAGCTTCACACATACTTTTGAATTACCTGACGTTTCGACCAGGTTACCCTGACCGTGGTCACAGACTGATTGGCTCAATCGTGCACGCTCTCTGTTGTCGAGACCATGAACGCGTTATCCGTTAATATTATTGTATATCATTGAAAGCGAATGTCTAAAGGTTAATGATGTAAAAAAAAATTCACCATCTTTTATATTTGGTAGAGACTTGCCTTTCTCGGGGAAGTTTTTTCACTTACCTGCCATCGATGATGATTGTGAGAGTATTGGAATCCTTTCCCTTTTACCCTTCTCCTCTTTTCCATTCTTCTTCCACTCTACTGGTAGCAACCTCCGGTTCATTGCCCTCGGCAACTTCTTTATTGGTATTTAATTTTGATGGGATTCATTAAACGAGGGAGAATGGTGGGATGTTTGACATTTTTTGTCTCATAATTCATTTATCTCTTTCATTCATATACTTAACTGTATACTAAGTAGACTCCTGATTCTTCAAAACAGCACCATCTGCTGGATCTAACGATTTTATGCTTATTTTCCTTTATTCCCATCCGAAATGTAGACCGCAAATTACGCATTTTATTTTGCGGATTAAAAAGATGTATATAGCAGCCAGTAAATGTCATAAATATAGTCTAAAAAGTTTTGTAAGAGCAGTTATTTATTAGTTTTACCATAGAAGAGAAATAACTATTTCTTCTTATATAATGCCGCGGAAAATAATTCATAATTGCCAAACTTTGTTCCTCTAAGTATAGAATAAAATAGAATATGGAGTCCCAAAAGGAACACAACACAAAGTAAGTCGAAAATAATAAGCGGCCTCCGGCGACAATATTCACTGAATACATTATATTCTGTCTTGCTGAGATCGCGTTGTACTTCACAAACTACGAACACTTCAGTATGTATATGTACTGTATGCGTATATATGCGAAAACATAGGTACTGTTGATGCAGGGACAAGAATGGAATATACCGCTAGGGTGTTTTCAACATTAGCAATTTTATTTAGGTACTATTCGTTTCACTTCTATCAAGTTTATTTTTAATCGACTTCTAAAGGAGTTTCACTGTTTTGTGACCTCTAGGTACGTTTGTTTGTATGTTTGGTCGCGTTTGTGGAACCGATTTTATTAAACTTTAATTAACTCAATTAAATTTTTAAGCATTTTGTATGCTTACTTTTTTCTAAAGATTTAGATCGGAAAAAGAGAACATCTAGGACGGGACTTGAACCCGCGACCAGTCCCTTACAGGGGGAATACTCTGACCAACTGAGCCACCTAGACTAGACTCCTGAGTCTTCAAAACAGCACCATCTGCTGGATCTAACGATGTTATGCTTATTTTCCTTTATTCCCATCCGAAATCTATATCTATATAACGTTAGCGATCGGAGACTTTCGAATATCCAGGACGTGTCTAGGTGGCTCAGTTGGTCAGAGCATTCCCCCTGTAAGGGACTGGTCCCGCCCTAGATGTTCTCTTTTTCCGATCTAAATCTTTAAACTTTAATTAGTTCCATATGTAACTAACTTGCAACTAAATAGTTGACTTTAACCTTCAACTTAGAAGTTCAATTTAACCAACTACATACATAAACCGTGCTTGTTCATTTCGCTGTGACATCCGGATGACAATCATCCTTCAAGCTGACCTGATCATGAAATCAGGAAGTGGATAGTGGAAGTCTACTACGGCAATAATTATACCAATTGTATGTTATTTGTTCGAACAAATCACATTATCGCCCATTCGAGAGGTTTACTGGTTAACTTTGAAGAATTCCGTTATCCCCATCCCTGCTTCATCAAAATAAAAGTATAATGCTATCAAATTAGTGCAGGTATTGTCGTCCTGATATTACATACTTACAAAGTTTGAAATGTAAAAAAATGTATCACGTAAATGAAAAAACTATATTAAATTTACATTTTACCTTTAACTTTTTACCTTTACCTTTTTTATTAAACCTTGATACAAGGGAGGACCTCATTAATAAACTCAAACGACTGCTGAACCTGGCTATCCGCTTCATTTTTGGACTCCGGAAACATGACGATGTTTCCGAATTTAGTGTAAAACTGAAATGGTTACCTATTCGGCAGCTTCGAAATTCCCATATTCTTTTTCTTCTTTTTTCTTTGCAATACGCATTCACCTGCTTACCTACGAGATCGCTTTGAGTACCTTGTGCCGAGGGGCAAACCCTGCCGCACTTCCTCTTCACTTCTTCTTCGAACTCCTCTCCACTGTTCTAGCTGTTATGACGATAGCAGCTCTTAGGACGTATTCAGACGAAAGTAAAAGAACTGTACCTTTCTCAAGTTAGATAGATATTATGTTATAATAACTACTACTTAGGTATTGATATATTTAGTATTTATTTATTTAGTATGTGTTGTCTATGTAATGTTATGGAAGCTTGTATATTCCTCTGGTTGTACGCCCATGTTTACCCATTTGTTATCCTTCTCTACGATCCTCCAAAGGTTTGCTGGGAGAAGACTCAATACTGAATTAAGCTCGCCTTTGTACACTTATTTTATCTGTAATGTTTGCAAATTGTTAACTGTGTGCGTACAATAAAGTATTAAATTTAAAAAAAAAAATAGTTTACTTCTTTGGATCATTTTTAAAACTCCAAGATATAATCTGCCAAATGGTCTCCGGCAGCACGAGTCTACGGCTGACGGCTACAAATTCGTGCGTCGCGTATAAAATTGAATTTAGTGTGATCCATTAAGGTTCGATTTGGGATCGTAAATCGGATATCACATTAGCTTGATGTATGTGACGCGGTGTACTTAAACGGTGATGTTAAGGCCACGCTGACAAACTTTGTCTTGAAGAAAATGTGTGAGAACGATTTCTCGTTGGAAAAAAAACTTACTACTGCACTACGTTCGTTCGTACAAACAAATGTTGTTCGTACAAGTTACGTGGTTACGTAACTATATGAACATTTGTTTATATGCTGAATTTAATTAACTTCGTATCAATTTGGAACCTTGGAATGAAGTGATATCTGGATGCCAATATATTAAGTTAACATCGTCGAGCTGATCTGACGATGGGTCCAAAATGGGTAGAGAGTCTCAAAATCCTGGAATTGGGTCTAATATGGTTCATTAGCATATACAAACGTGTTTTTTAGTTTTTATATTTATATATTAATAGTTTTTATATACTAGCTGTTGCCCGCGACTTCGTACGCGCTAGTTACGGAATAGATCAAGGTATGTTTATTTCTGCAGTCTCGATACAAACATGTAAGTATTAAGTTTGACAATCCGTTCGAAATAGATAGAGAAATATGTAACATCGAAATCAATTCTGCCCGATTCCTTAATATAATAACGTGATGATATTCATTATGAAATGTTTATGCGTCTCTAATCAACTATCTTTTATACGTGTACGTGTATTCTGTGGAGTTTCGAGATTTTACATTTTACTGCTCATTACCTTTAAGGCATAGCGTGATGAGTTATAGTCTGGATTTTGAGTCCATGTCTGAGTTCTGTTGAACTACAAAATTTCGTAGAGATCTACCATGTAATAATAAAGTTGTCATCAATAATAGTTTAGACCGATTTGGCTCTACTGCTCCTATAATGCCTACAATAGCGTGATGATATATAGAGCAGTCCATGTATGACCATGCTCTAGAATAATTTTCATGCAAAATTTCAGTCAAATCTGTTCAGCGGTTTTCAAGTGATACTCGGCCATCGCTAAATAAAAGCAGACTAACAGACAACATTTTCAGCATCGATCATGCTCCTAGAACACACATCAATTATATTTTAAATAAAATATTCAATGTACAGTTTTCACCTCGTTACGATTTTATTATATGTATCGATAAGATCCCGCGTTTGAATCCTGGCCATAAGACTACCGCGACATAAACCCATTTCTAACACAAATAATTTAGCTTAGCTGGAGAGATTAAGGGGAATATTACTAACTTCGGTTTCTAATATCGTATTTAAACAAAAATTGTTACTTAAAAGGTTACTTAAATCTTTGCTTGTACCTTCTAATATCGGCAATAGTTTGATCTGAGAGCTATCCCTTAACCAAAAATATGATTACTAGTTGTCAAACGTTCGCGATGTCGTCTGATCGCTGATTTATAGATTAGAGAAAATGTGCTCAAGTTGATTGTATATTTGATAGAAGACCCGACAACACTCATATATTACCGTCTTGGAAAATTATTGAACAGTTTTTTAGGCGTTCATTTTGTAGAAATCATTGATGTCTATGGAATTTCTAATCTCATGTTATGGAAAGGTGCTTTTCGAAAAAACTTTAATTACAAATTATTTTATGGGTCCCCATATAATAACAAACTACCTACTCTGATATTGTCGGAAGTTTACGCGAATGTCACACATTGAAATAAAATTACTTTTAACGGTTTCTATCACGATTTATTTGATGTTATTTTATATTTTACATTGATCCCGACGTTTCGGTTGCTTTCCAGCAGCCATGGTCACGGGGAGACTAAAGATGGTTGTTGCCTTGTAGTTTGAAGTAAAAGTTATCTCAAAGTACCCGAACTATGTTGAATTGTTGGTGTTACTATTTACGCAGAATGAATTCACAGTGTCATGATTCTTGTTGTATTTTGATTTTTCTTGGAATGAATTAAGTGAATGACTGGGTCCCAAGCTGGTGGTACATTCCAACCATCGTCTCTATTAAAATTAGGATGTTTTTTAATTTCAATAGCTTCGCGGAGCATCCTAGGTAGGATTCGATTTTCTTTGGCGAGTATCTGTGGATTATCAAATCTTAAGTAATGTTTGGTCTCCTGTTGCACGTGTTCTCATATAAAATAACATCAAATAAATCGCGATAGAATCCGTTAAAAATAGTTTTATTTCAATAACTACTACTCTGTCAAGAACTAAAACTTTCATACGTACTTCTTTTTTTTTAGCGTGTGGAAACTCCCACGGGCTTCGCCCCATCGATGCCGACAATGGGGTGGGCGTGTCGGAATGTTACCGCCCGAAACCACACGATGTCCTTACCAAGTGTCCATTGCTGGGCACCCTGGGTAAGCCCTCGAAAGGATAACCCTAGGGTTACCGGCGACCTTCGGCCGCCACCGCGGCCTCTCCTGGTGGGGTTGGGTTTTACTTTAATGAGGCATCTTTAGAACTGTTTGCTAGAAAAATTAATATGGGACCAACTTGGAGTTAAACCTAATTCAATACAAAAATATATTTTTTAAATCGGTTCATAAACGACGGAATTATCGTTAGACATACATAAATAAAATAGATACAAATGAACATAGAACCTACTCCTTTTTGACGTAGGTTAAAAATAACTCAAATTCTGCCAAACGGGTCTATCGCAAATCGCTTAGATTTATCCTAAGCTGTTGACATCGTGGGTTACATAAAGTTAGGGTCTGTGATGTGTACTCTTCTCAGTTATATAGTAACTATTGAATAAATCTGCATCACCCAAAGGTGGGCTGGTAGAAAATTCCTCTCGGAAATCACCTCCTCTGCATTAAGTCCGCCTTTGTACAATTCTATAATTTAAATCTTTAGACTTTCACGGCTGGCGTTGCATGTAGAATATACTGCTTCCGGGCTGTTTGGCCGTGGTCCATAGGAAACTTGTATTCCAAACGTTTCGGCGCGGCGGCGGTCGACATCTTCAGTGGAGTGAAGAAAGAAACACATAATACATAACAAGAAGAAAGAAAGAAAGAAAAATCTCTTTATTACCACTGAAGATGTCGACCGCCGCCGCGCCGTGATCGATGAAACGTTTGGAACACCAGTTCCTATGGACCACGGCCAAACAGCCCGGAAGCAGTATATTCTACAATTCTATAGTTATACAGAAAGTTTAAACAAAAAGAAGAAACCGACATTACACAATGTTTTTGCTAATATTACGCTAATTATAACTATTAGTCGACTTTCAATTAAGATAGAAAGATGTGCTCTTTTAACAGTATGTTTACTCAAAACACTGAAGCATTGATCGTCATAAAACCAACAAAGCGTCATGCGATAGCGAAGTAAAATATTGACAACCAACATGCAAATATTGCCGACATATAAAATAAAATGCGCACTCGATATGCTGAAACCGATATCGCGTAGAACGACTTGATGTTCTTTCAGTATTGGCTTTTGATGTATGTATATTGTTTTAGCTGTTCGTACTGAACAGCTACATACATGGGTAGGTGCTTAAGAATAATAGTTAGGACTTACATAAGGCGGCTTTTTTTTCTCGCATTTAGCTTTTTTATGGACCTTGCTTAAGTCATCCTGGCTTTGGGTGGTAAGACAGCTAAGTTATATCAAAACGAGTAAACGTAACTTTTTTATATGCTTCGCTTGTGTCGTGTCGAAGGCGAAAGCACCCTGGGATTATCCTTTCGAGGGCTTACCCGGGGTGCCCGGCAATGGATACTTGGGGAGGACACTGTGTGGTTTTAGTCAGTCCGATTCCGACACGCCCACTCCATCGTCGGCACCGATGGGGTGAAGCCAGTGGGGGTTTCCACTCGTAAAAAAAAAACAAAAGGGAATGTTATCACATTTACATTGCACCAAAATCTTCACACGCAATAGGCTAGTCTATAGCCTATTGATATATTGACGTCAATCAGTTTTTCTTCTAATTTTCAAAATACAAGTACAAATATCCAAATTGTGCCGGGTGCCGGTGCGGTTACACTCCTGAGGATCATAATTATCTCTTGATGGAATGTATCCACCGGTATTTCGAAGGGTATTGAGGTAGACTTTTATAGAAGTCTTTACTATTAGAGTATTTAGAGTTATCGGAATATTTACCATATTTACTGAAATTTTGAAGCAATTAATATGTTAACGTTTCTCATAGATTTAACTCGGAAAAATTGAACATCCAGGACGAGGCTTGAACCCGTGACCAGTCCCTTAGAGGGGAAATACTCTGACCAACTCAGCTACCTGGACACGCCCTAGCTATTCGAAGTTCTCCGATACATTACAGCACGGGGCGTCGCTGGAGTCATGTCCAGGGGTGCGTCTCATAACGTATAAACTCATTTGGTCTAATTTCAATTTATTATCGTTCATAAGATATAATCAACGTGAGATATACCAAACTGTTGATATAATTTCTTTACATATAACATTTATTTATTCTATAATCGAAAATCATTTGGTGTAACGTTTAATATGTATAATGTTTATTTAATCGAAAATCATTAGGTCTAACGTTTAATATATATAATACTTCATTATGGTTAACACAGACTCAGAGTACCCCGACTCGGATAGGTTAGGTTAGAAGTCTAAGGCGGGAGCGAAGAATAAGAAAAAAAATAAAGCCATCGTGGTTTTTTTTTTTAAACTACCCAGAAATAGGAGCCCCGCAAAGCGGGGCTCTGTCAACCTATCTTAGCGCAGGTTAGCCTACCGCTACAACATAAAAATAATACTAAATTAACTAACTCGTGTCTATGCAATTTTGCTTGGTGTTTTAAGTAGGCGTTTTCATCATATTAGAACAAATAAGTTTTATATCTTTTGAGTGGTATGTTATACGATTTTATATTTAATGATTGTTATGTCAAACGATGTTATATTTAATGTATGTTATGTTCATAAAAATGAGTTATTTAAAAAAAAATTATATCAATCGTTTATTATATTAACTAATCGCTATATTAAATAAAATTATAGGTTCCGTGGTTATATGTTGTTAATATTAGATTTTGTTGTAATATCATCTATCACTTACCCCATGTCCAGCCATGAAATTTTTAAGCAAGAGATGGCTCCAACGGCGCCCCGAGCCGTTTAGAGTTTCTTTTCGTATTCTTCTCAGGACGAGCCATGTTTCGAACTTATAGATATCGAAGTTTAAAATGGCGTTTTAATGTTCCATACAGAATAAATTTATTTCGACTTTGAATTTGAATTAAACCCAAATAATAGGTATATAAAGATTTAAAAAATCACGGAACTCAAAATCAAGAGCATCTGCTGCTATCACTTACGTACCACAATACTGAGAATATGATCAACCAAATTCTCAATGCTATTGGTTGCTAACTACAAATTGATATTTACCATGACACATGCCGCATAATAACGGGCTGCCTTAAGCCTACCCCCCTAAACAGGTTGTACCACTCGCCGGTATTGCTCCACCAAGTGTATGGTGGCTGGTAGCATGTGAGTTAGAGAAAAGTAAGCAGGAGACCGATATACGTCACCCACTCTACCAACATCATAGCAACATCATAGCCCAGCCATAAACCCAGCTCGCGTCAGGAAGAGTTTTCTACGGTCTGTGTTGGGCGATCCCGAAAGTGCTCGATGCCAGAGGTGGCTCACAGAAAATGCTTTACATCACATTCAACTCACCGAAAACCTACCAACCGGACATGAAATGCAGTGGACGACCTGGAAATTCTTTAATAAAAGGGCCCAGGTCAGCTACTGCAGGGCGAACCGCAGATGTATGCAGAGGGTGGGAGCTGTGACTGGGGAAGTGCAACCAATAAACCACCTCATATCGTGCCCGCTGTGCCCCAACACCTGCACAATTGAGGACCTAAAGGTGGCTGTTAATGTCGCCGAAATGGACTGGATAATGTAACTGATGAACATTTATTTTTAGCTTTTAGGCTTATTTTCTATTGAAAGTTATAACCAATCAAATGACCATTTTGTATGACCTGAGTGCCTAGTGCGATTCTACGTGATATTGTCGGAAGTTTACGCGAATGTTACAGATTGAAATATTTTTTTTTTTAAACAATTTTAATTTAATTTAAACAATTTTATTTTTAAAAATTATTTTATTTCAATGCCTAGTGCGAGTTTTGTTTAATCCGCCTCGTAGTAACGGGCGTAAATTTTACCTTCATTTTGTATGAGAAATTTGGAATTTAAACAGTGCAATCTAGTTCTCGCGTTTGCCGCTAGATAACTGTATCGATTGTATCGTATTGTATTCGTTATCGTCTGGGTTGCACTGTTTAAATTCCCATACAAAATAATCTTCACGTTAACGCACGTTTCTGTGAGGCGAATTAAACAAAACTCGCACTAGGCACTCAGATTGAGGTAAAGGTAATCCACCTAGAGCCACCTTCCGAATGGCACCTAACCTAATCCACGAAAGGCATGGTCAAATTATGCGAGAGTTTAGCAACACTAGTTCCCATCCTAACAAGGTTTAAGAGCAGTATAAATATACAGTCTGTGCAAAATACGTGCTGTATTTCACACAAACAAAGAAACATTAAAATAGCAGAACCAATAACGCCTGGAAAACAACACCCCCTTCCACCTTTTTGTTCATTAATCATAAATAAAAGGTGAAATAAGCCGAAAGCTTTTTTCAGTTTCGAACGGACTGGGCTCCGGAAACCATGTCCCGAGGTTAGTCAATTGATGAGTATAGCCATCCCTTTCTGGTGTTGGGTGTCGGAGTAGGATGGGGGTAGTTTTAAAGCGCAAATTGAGAGAGCCATCGTTGACAATGCCTACAGGAAACAATACTCGATTCTGTGAATTAATGACTGCGTGCAGGGGCGTGTACTTGTGTTGGTAAACGCAGTATTGTGATATCTTTTTTTTTAAATAGTGATGATATGAATGTTAAATATATTAGGTACCAACTCATCTAATTGAGATATGTTATTAACGCAAATACAATCGTGTCCAACAGTCCCACACTCAATTTCAAACTAATCGTTTTACACATTTTATATTGCGCTCTACTTTTTAAAGTGAAAACTTCTTTAGGTGCGTCAAACACTTGGGGAGAACAAAAATCATGGAACTCGCGTCATCATCACGGTGACGATTTCTATATTTTTATAACAACGCCTTCTTTGTTGTAGCTGATGAACTATTTGGTTCTGACTTTAGTGAAGTTTCAAACTGATTCATAAATTACAACATAGATGGCTCTATAAATATCTTTTTCGTGTTTCCACTTCTGTCAGCACTCCCGGAGTGCACTGTTTGTCATTTTTTAAGACAGAATTTTTCCTGATTGGCATACGTCAACCCCTACCGGGTTGCTCATTCACCCTTTATTCTTGTCCATCTTCTCTACGTGTCCGAACCATCTAAGCATAAGTTAGGCTCACTATCTTGACCACTACATCTTCTACCGTAGTACACCTCACTTAGTCCATCAAGGTCACTTCAGCCATAGGTACTTCTCAGACGCCGAGGGGGCCATCTCGAAACCGGAGATGGCCCAGGGTCAGTTGGGGTGCGAGGGAAATGCCTTATGGGCAACCTTACACCCCGGCGTCTGAGGACCCGAGACGGCGTGCGGTTTTAGTCGGTTCAAGCCCGACATAACCGCTCCCGCTGGTTAAAAAGGTACTTCTCAGACTTGTAATTTCTACAGTACCTATTCATATTCCAGTAACTACTAAACATACAGCTTAATAACATAACAAAGCGGACGGCAATAGTCTATGTTTGTGCACTATTACGTGGGACTAACAATTGACAAATATGGTTGTTAATACACCTGCCTACTCCTTCAGTGATATATAGGTGTGAGTATAAGCAAAGTCTACCCACTAAGCTAAATGGAAATTTTATACAGTCCACTACATTTCTAATCACTTAGCCATCGAAGAACAAATAATGTACGTGATATTGTCGGAAGTTTACGCGAATGTCACACATTGAAATAAAACTATATTTTGATTCTATCGCAATTTATTTGATGTTATATTATATGGTATGATTTTCAGCAGCCATGGTTACGGGGACCTTTTTTTACGTGTAGCCCCCACGGGCTTCACCCCACCGGTGCCAGCGATGAGGTGGGTATGTCACACGGTGTCCTTCCCAAGCGCCCATTGCCAGGCACCCCGGGTACGCTCTCGAAAGGATAACCCCAGGGTCCCCGACGGACTTCGGCTACCTTCGCGGCCTCGCCTTTGCGGTCGGGTTTGATCCCTTGTCGTCGAGTTGGCCGGCGTGTGTGGCGTGTCGTAGGACACACACGACACGCCTCCGTCTTCTCTCCGTCTTCTCCGGCTTCTGTAAGGACGGCGAGTCGGCTGACTGCCGGTCTCAGGCCACCGTCACGGGGACCTCAAATAAATCGCGATAGAATCCGTTAAAAATAGTTTTATTTCAAATAACGTATGATTACATAAGAAATTGCAAAATAACACTCCATAATAACTTTTTATGTTCAATCTTCTCGTACAAGGTCTTTGCTGAAATCCTACCCCATCTCCTACTAATATTATAAATGTGTAAGTGTGTGAAAATGTTTAGTTTTTTGGATGTTTGTTACTTAATTACGCTCATGCGGCTTAAAGGATCTCCTGAAATTTGGTAAAGGGATAGATTATAGTTTGGAATTACATATAGGCTACTTTTTATCCATGGAATAGATTCCTATGGGAGTGGGAACAATACTCAACGCGGGCGGAGCCGCGAGGAACAGCTAGTCAATTATAAGAATAACAAGTAGGTGCGCGACCCCTGTGGCGCAATATTTCAGTGAAACAATGGTCGTGTGCGACTCGTTCGGATCACCTGCGGATATCAGTGTACGGCCCGAAGTGTACTGTGGCTGTACGTCACGGAGGTTCTGAGTTCGATTACTAAGATGATTAATTACAACATGCTATGGAATTCATAAATAATTACAATGCCTGTAGCCAGAAGACCCTGCCCAAAATAACTACAGTAACTTACTTAAAAAATATTATATGTCCCAAGTATCCAAAACTGTAGGTATAGGAGTTAACAACTAGGTCTGCAATTCATTCTGCTGTTGCAAAAAATTGAGCAAAGCACTTTCACCAGGACTTTTTCTAACGGTGATACCTAATCCCGCAATGGCTAGTCCGATTTTCATTTTTCTTTTTTGTCTCGTGTATATGAACAAATTACTTAGTTTAATATCAATTGCGTGAATGAGGCTTTTTTGTTCATTGAGAAATCAGATTTTAATTATTTTTTCTGGTGATTATTCCTCCGTGGTACTTTTGATTTTTGATTTTCCTGGCCTATGCCCTTCCCATCAGTAACATCTTTGCTTATTTGAAATTTCATTAGAATCGGTTCAGCCGTTTGGGAGGAGAAGATGGTCTAACGAAATACATGAGTCGTCTAAAAGAGAGCTTCACTCTTTCAGAGCTTCGCTCAATTATGTTGGAACAAAGAAACTTCCATATATGAACTCTGAAAACATAATACTCCGTTTTTTGGGGGGGTCATGTGAAAAATAATGCAATAATGCAAATTCACTATCTGGTCTAAAAATGTAATTATGTACTCACTGTGATAATCACACAGGAAAGACACACATTCACTGGTGTACTGGGATGTATATCTTTGGCCCGTGGGGAGGGGGGGGGGGGGTACGAGGGGATTTCCGCACGAAAAAAAAAAGGCCATCCAAGCCCTTCGGGGTTAAGCCAATCTCACTTGCAAGCCGGTACACCTGCTGATTGACCAACGAGGCTCTTGCGCAGGCTTGCCTCCCAGGGTTGAGAGATCAGACGGCAGTCACTCTCATAAACGGCTCTGCCCGCGTATATGTCGGTTATCGCGATCAACGAACTAATTCGTATTCTTAATTTCGTAATATCTTATGAATGGAATGTCCGATTTCAATATTTTGAAAAGTAATCATCATGTGAGGGATATGCTCTATGGGCAACCTTACACCCCGGCGTCTGTAGACCCGAGACGGTATGCGGTTTTAGTCGGTTCAAGCCCGACATAACCACCCCCGCTGGCACGCGGGGGAGTATGGTATGGTTTCGCGAGCTGGTATCCGCAACTCCACGACAAGGCGCGGTTTTTGCGTGAGGGTGGGCATTTCACTCGATCCACCCCAACTCATTGAAGAACGCCAGCAGGCTATTCACGCTGCTGGCGATCTCCCGGAGCGTACCTGTATTTCCGAAGTATGTATCCCTGTATGTGGCGGTTACAGGGCAGTGTAGGAGCACGTGTGCCGCTGTTTCTTCCTCTTTCATGCAGGCTCTGCAGAGAGGGCTGTCGGTGATTCCTAAAATATAAAGGTGTTTATTGAAGGAGCCGTGCCCCGTGATGGCAGCTGTGGCCGTGCGCAGTTGCTGTTTGGTCAGTTGTCGAAGACGCCTGGTCAGCCTATTTTCAAGCACGGGGAGTGCTTCCCTCGCCTGTCTGCAAACTTCCAGATTTATCCAATAGCTGTTGTGTTGATCTCTCGTTCGTTTGTTTACCATGGTTCGTAGGTATGCAAAGGGGATAGGTATTATGGGCTCAAGTCCCATTACCACCATGTCAGATCCTCTCCTGGCAAGCTCATCTGCTGCATCATTGCCGCGCCAGCCGCTGTGGCCCTTAATCCATTGCAAGGTTATGTTATTGAAATGGCCTATTTGGTTCAGTTTACGATGGCACTCCAATATTAGTCCCGAGTTTATAGTGTGGCTGTTTAAAGCTTGCAGCACGGCCATGCTGTCGGAGAGTATGCGTATTGAGTGGCCTTCCACTCTCCTGGCCATTACCGCTGAAGCTGCCAGGGTAATCCCCATGCATTCAGCTTGAAATACTGTGTTGTGGGTCCCCAGCGGTGTTGAAATGGATACATTAAGGTCCTCCGAGAAAACGCCGGCCCCGTTGCCTGTACCAGTCTTTGATCCATCTGTGAAGATGCGTAGTTCCGTTGGGCATAAAGCCTCACAGCGGTGGTCCTCATGAAGTTGGATCTTGTATTTTTTGTCGAATACGTGTTGTTTGGGCACACGATCATTCATTGCTCCTATCATGGGTAACTCCTTTATGAGATCTGTGAGCAGTGAGGTGTGTCGCGTGTTTCTCTCGCTCCATAAGTTGAGTGCCCTTAGGCGTATAGCCGCAACTGTTGCTTCTTGGCGGATGAACAGATACAAGGGTGGGAGTCCGAGCATGGGTTCCATTGCCGCGGTGGGGGTAGATTTCATGCATCCAGTGGTTGCCATGCAGGCTAGTCTTTGGGTCCGTTGTAGTTTAGCCGCTACTGTGCTGTTTTCGGTCCTTGGCCACCAGACGATAGCACCATACGCTATCATGGGGCGGATTACTGTTTCGTAAAGCCACAGGATGATTTTCGGTGATAGCCCCCATTTTTTACCAATCATTCTTCTGCACTGCCAGAAGGTAATCCCAGCCTTTTGTAATTTATTGTCTAGGTGGCTACTCCATTTTAACTTGCTGTCAAGAATAACGCCAAGGTATTTGACCTCTTTCGACAGTTGGAGTTCCGTGTCAAACAGTTTGGGTAATCGGTATTCGCCTAATACCCTTTTGTTCGTAAACATGACTAACTCGGTTTTGTTCGGATTCACCGATAGTTCGAATTCCCCGCACCATTTTTCTACGATGCGTAAGGCTTGTTGGGTTAGGTTACAGACCGTTCCCGCTACCTTCCCTGAGATAAGGATTGTTAGGTCGTCTGCGTAGCCTATTGTGTAGTCGCGGTTTTTGTTCAGCCTTGTGATTAGGTCGTCTATCACTAAATTCCACAGAAGGGGAGAGATAACTCCACCCTGCGGGCAGCCTTTGGCTATCAGAGTCGTCTGATCTTCTTCCCCAAGGCGAACTACTCTTTTGCTGAGCATGTTTGTTATCCAGTCTTATAGTACCGGCCTCGCTCCATGTTTTGACAGGGCGGCCTTAATAATGGTGACGCTGGTTTTGTCGAAAGCTCCTTCGATGTCAATGAACGTTCCTAGGCAGAAGCCTTTTTGTTCGATCGCTTCCTCTATCCGGCTGACTACCAGATGGAGGGCTGATTCCGTAGACTTACCGGAGCTGTATGCGTGCTGGTTTGCATGTAGGGGTAGCTGTTTTAGTGCACCATCTCTCAGCTCCATCTCGCATAGGCGTTCCATGGCCTTTAGCATGAAGGAGGTCAGACTGATTGGTCGATGTGCTTTGGGATTCGTGTAATCACCCTTTCCTGGCTTCGGGATGAAAATTACTCCTACTTCCCGCCATCCCTTCGGAACGTATCTGTATGCCAGACAGGCTTTAAAGATACGCTCCAGTCTGCTTGCGACTAATTTGTCGCCCCACTGTAGCATAGCAGGGATGATTCGGTCGGGGCCAGCTGCCTCATAAGAGTGAAAACTACTGATGGCCCACTGGACTTTTTCCAGTGTGACCACTTTGTTTGCGTACTGCCAGTCTCGGGCAGTAGGTGTTATAGTTTCATCATGCCATTTGATTGTCGTCGTGAAGACGTATTCAGGGAAGTGGGTCTCAATGAGTACGCGTCTAGATTCTTCTGGCGATGTTGTGAGTGTGTTGTCCTGTTTTCTACGGGCGGTCAGTGCCATCGGTTTTGTCTGTGCTAGGACTTTCCTTACCCTGTTTGCTTGTTGGCATGATTCTATGTTCCCACAGAATTTTCGCCATCCCTGTTTGCTTCGGTATCTTATACATTTTTTGTAGCTGGATTTGGCTGAACGATAGGCGTCCCAGTCTTCATCTGCACAAGTATTCATAGCCCTGTTGAAAGCCCTTCTAACCTTCCTTCGCTTGCGCTCTAGCTCTGGGCCCCACCATGGCTGTTTGCCTGGGGTTTTGGGAGGTAGGGTTTCTGGGCATGCTATGTGGTAGCTGTCTATTATAGATTTGGTAAGGTGGTTTACCTGTTCCTCAATCTGTATGATGTTGTCGAGGGTCAGTGGGGAGCGCTGTTGAGCAAGTCTATTTGCTAGGTGCTGCTCAAATTTGACCTTGTCGGTTTTCAACTGGTTGCGTTTTGGCAGAGTTTGTAGTGTCCCCGCTTGTAGATCGAAGCGAATCTACCTGTGGTCTGAGCATGATGCCTCCTTGGAGACGTGCCAGCCCATGATGGCTTCCGCTGCATTTTCAGTAACTAGTGTTAAATCAATAATCGTACGGCTCTTTTTGGTGACGAAGGTCGGTTCAGAGCCGGTGTTTAGTAAGGTAAGGTTAGTAGTGAAAAGAGATTCAACAAGGGACTTACCTCTGTCGTTTTGAGTGCTCATGCCCCATAGCGGATGATGAGCATTGGTGTCGGCCCCAATTATGACCTCTACCCTTTCCCTTTCGCAGTGGTCCACCAGCCGGGTGAGGTCTTGCGGGGGCAGCTCCTCCTTTTCTGGCTAAGGCGAGGATGACCACGTTGTCCTCGACGTCCAGCTGTGTATGCAGCCTTATGGCAGTGAGATCTCTGCAACAGAACTCTGTGAGGACCTGTGTTTTTAAGTTTCTTGTGACATATATACACGATCTGAGGAGATCATGTTCGCCAGTCACGATAAGCTTACCTCCTAAGTTGGAGAGCCCCTGGATGTTGCCCCCTCTGATCCAAGGCTCTTGGATCAGGGCAATGGCCGTTTGTTGAACCTCCAGCCATTTACGTAACTGAGCCGTCCCATCATGGCTGTGCTGGAGGTTCACTTGGAGGATTTTAGTCTTCGACGAAGGGGACGCCATCATTGGTCGTTCCCACTTCATCCTCCCCAAGTTTTAGCCCCGCAAACAAGTCGCCCGGTTCGACGTCGTCCCCCAGGAGGCCGGAGATTGATGCCAGAACGTCCTCCGCATCCTCTGCCTCCATGGGTGCGCCCCCCTGTCCGACACTGGCGGGGGATGTTGGTGGTGCCTTTGCAGGCACCTCCCCGCTTGATTCGGGGGCGTTTGGGAGAGGATCGGACTCCTCTGTCGCAGGCAGGTGCTTGAGCTCCTGGTTTATGGTGGCCGTGGATGGGTCCCATCCCAGAGGGACGTCGGCAAACCTGCCGGCACGCGGGGGGTATCCGAAGGGATTTCCGCACGAAAAAAAAAAAAGGTATTGAAACAGTCTTGGATAGAAAATTATTTGTTTGGATAAGAAATAATACAAAGGTATGGATAACATGGTCTGATTTTGATCGGCATTTCTAACAACTTTAAAAACTAAAAAATTAGTTATAGTCACATAACTACAACAGTTGGACATAATGGTCTCGCGAAATTTTAAGTAGAATGAAATTGATATGTTCTATAATATTATCGTACATTTTTCTGTTATATCGTCAATACTTTCCGCAGCGCATGCGATGACACTTGGGGAGGACACCGTGCGGTTTTAGTCGAGACACGACATAACCACCCCCGCTGGCCAGCGGGGGGGTATCCGAAGGGATTTCCGCACGTAAAAAAAAAAAAAAAAAAAAAAAAAAAAAAAAAAGCGCATGCGATGAAAAATTGACTAATATTTTTACACCTTGTGTTGATTTAGTAGGGATTTCTGAGGATATCTATTTTTTTTCTAGTAATAAATATAGCCTATGTTACTCAGTGATAATTTAGCTTTCTAACGATAAAAGATTTTTTGCAATCGGTCCAGTAAGTAGTTTTTTATTTGATTCGTTACATACAAAAATCCAAAAATACAAATCTTACCTCTGTATAATATTAGTGTAGCAACTTCATTCCGCATACCCTCAGGCTGTGGAATGATCTCCATGCTGTAGTTTTCCCGAACGACTACAATATGGGGTTCTTCAAGAAGGGCATTAGAAGGTTTCTACAGGGTCGGCAGCGCGAGTGTGACGCTGGTGTTGCACACGTCCATAGGCCAAGGTTACGCTTCCCAACAGGTGAGTCGTGTGCTTGTCTGCCATTTAGTGGTATAAAAAAAGTAAGATAGAAGAGGTACCCGAACCCGTAACCACCAGAACCACAGTAAGATAAGGATGATAATCTTACATACTATTCAGTGTGCGTACGATATTTCATCATATCAGCCGTAGGAAGTCCACTACTAAACATAGGCCTCCCCCATTGACTTCCATTTTGACCAGTCTGTAGCGGCTTGCATCCACCTAGTCCCTGCGCTCTTTATCAGGTCGTCTGTCCACCTTGCGGGAGGTCTTCCTACGCTGCGCTTGCCGTCATGTGGTCTCCACTCAAGAACCTTTCTGCCCCATCGGCTATCGGTTCTCCAAGCTATGTGCCCTGCCCACTGCCACTTCAGCTTGCTGACTCGCTCTGCTATGTTGGTAACTCTAGTTCGTCTACGGATCTCCTCATTTCTGAATCGATCTCGTAGAGAAACCCCAAACATAGCCCGTTCCATAGCTCGCTGTGTGACCCCGAGCTTCATTATGAGGCTCATAGTGAGAGACCACGTCTCGGCACCGTAGGTCATCACTGATAACACGCACTGATTAAAGACCTTACGATATTTAAGTTACTCTAACTGTATGCCAGTGTAAAATGTACGTTAAAACACGTGTTTCCTTCTTCCTACAGTCAGTCATGAGGCCGTCAAGCTAATCTTACCAATTGCAGCATTATTGGTGTCTATAATGGTGATCCTCATTCCGGAGATGTTACCTATAGCTTACCATGAGGTGGGGCGAAGTCATATTTATGTGACCATTAAAAAAAGGCCTGACAAACACATAAATATGAATTCAAAAGTGAAGCTACATCACAGGGTCGCAGTCATTAGTGTGGTAGCATTCCGGCGCGTCCGGCAATCGGAATTAGAATTCAGACCCGTTCCGATCATTAAGTGTTCCGGCCCGCCGGTGTGTCGGATAAATGTTCCTCACCTTTTGTTTGCAAAACGATAGATTTTGTGACATTAGAAATGGTATCAACTAATATAATAACCGTTTCAAAATTACAAACAGTATTTATTCATACTACTAATATTATGAAGTTTTTTTGTAATCGATAAACTCTTAAACTTCTGAACCGATTCCGAAAATTCTTTCACCATTGGAATGCTACATTATCCTTAAGAAACATAGGTTACTTTTTATCCCGATATTCTCACGGGATCAGGAATTACGCGGGTGAAACCGGGTATTATTATAAATACATATATTTATGCCTGTATATCTTGGAAGAGGTAGCCAGAGAACTGTTAAACACCCACGTTTCACTAACTATGTTTGTGAGGCTAGCCATTCGCCTCCAAATGGGTACTTTTTCTGACTCTGTGCTTCTGCTGAAAAAACTTAACAGAATAATACTTAATCCGAGTTCTTTGTTCACTTGCGTCATATCCCGGGTAAATAAAGTGAAATTTATAATTTTTTATATGTACCTCGGAACCATTTTACCTGTTTATTCCTGAGTGATATCGACTCCTCCCCCCTACAACCGGGGAGATACATCCGTGATCAAGGCAGCCTAATAAATAAATATATAAAACAAAGTCGTGTTAGTGATGACCGGGATAAACTCAAGAACGGGTAGACCGATTTTCATGATCTTTGATTTTTTCATATTCGTCTTCGCCATGCTGTGCCTTTTTGTGGCTTTTTTTGCGGAAATCCCGACTCTTATCTCACCGCCGGCCAGTGAAGGAAGGAAAACCGTACGCCGCCGTCTCAGGTATTTAATGCCGGGGTGCAAGAAAACATTCACGAAATAAATTCAGCTGATAAGGTAACGAACATCACCTGATTATAAGGCAGAAAGGACTTTGCCGGGTCAACTAATTATGAATAATAGGTAAATAGGAAACTCTGTTGTTATTTCTAGAGATTTATTAATCCTCACACGTTGCGACCGGAAACGGTGCGTACAGTGAGGTATGAAAGGCACTTGACACTCAATGCACCCTCAATGCTCAACGCGGCTGTGAAATGATCTATGCTGTGGTTTTCCCAAGCGACTACAAGATGCTACAAGATGGGGTTCTTAAAGAAGGTTTTTACAGGCACCGCGAGTACGCCCCTAGAGTTCATAGGCTGCGGTAACCGCTTCTCATTAGGTGGGCCATTTGCTTGTCTGCTACCTTTTTTTTTTTTTTCGTGCGGAAATCCCTTCGGATACCCCCCGCCGGGCAGCAGGGGCGGTTATGTCGGGCTTGCACCGACTAAAACCGCACGCCGTCTCGGGTCTTCAGACGCCGGGGTGTAAGGTTACCCATAGAGCATATCCCTCGCACCCCGACTGACCCTGGGCCATCTCACCACTAACAGCATCGCTCATCCTGTCTCCTCTGAAAGCAGAGGAGTACGGAGAGCGATGTGTTCCCGCCACGTTGGGTATTGGCCGACGATCAATGCCAACCCTATGAAGGGGAAGCCATTGACCGCCGCCCAGGGTGTACCGGCCGCTCCGATTCCGTTCCCCCCGGACTGCAGCGGGACTGCAACACACACCCCTGCTTGTCTGCTACCTAAGTGAAAAAAAAGACTAGAAACAGGATATAGAAAACATTTAAAAGTAGTGAAGGGTTTTATACTATCCAATCTATACAAATGTAAGTTATAATTAACGAAGAATAAACGCAGGGTAGCTTTCCACTAGACCGATCAAAAACTCGGTATCAAACACCGAAAACCCGGAGTTAATCACTCGAACTCAATGCAAACTTTCAAACAGAGTCTCTTCGCCACAAATCACGGAACTAGATAAAAACATCATTGAACAAAATGAAAACTTTTGGACTCGAATAACTGCTGAGTTAATGACTTATGCCTTGGAGTGTGGAGTTACCCTTTACGTTTTAATGCGGCTTCCCCTTAAATTGTTTTAGTTGTTGATTGCAATCGTTAACTGCGCTAGGGGACATGTACTTAAATGCATCATATTTTATAGCAATGCATTTCATTTAGGCTAAACAAGATTATCAAACCACATGGGAATGGTGCTAGCCTTGCTCGATGGTGCCAGTCTTGCTCGTTGGTGCCACTCTTGCTCAATGGTGGCAGTGTTAGTCGACGGTGCCAGTCTTGCTCGACGGTGTCAGTCTTGCTCGATGGTGCAAGTCTTGCTCGATGGTGCCAGTCTTGCTCGACGGTGTCAGTCTTACTCGATGGTGCCAGTCTTGCTCGATGGTGCCACTCTTGCTTGATGGTGTCAGTCTTGCTCGATGGTGCCAGTCTTGTTCGATGGTGCTGGAGACGTTACTAAGCGGAAATTTCGATGATGCGTACACTCACAAAGGAATGATATCACCACCTACTTTAATGGTAAATTAAATTGTGAGGACTTTAGTGTATTACTTTAGTCTCCACCGTGTTGTGGAAGGTGTATGGGGTCTACAAAGCCGTTCGGGGCCAAGTCAACCTCGCCTGCAAGCCGGTACACCTGCTTTTTTTTAAAAGAATATTAGTTACCGAAATGACTAATATATTCCCACTAACCCCTCCAGCTAAGGTAAATTGCTTGTGTTAGGAGTGGGTTCACCTCGGTAGTGTAATGATCAGGATCCGAACCTTTCGATCGTAGGGTCGACTCCTTAACCACTAAGCTACTGACGCTTCATTTGACGGACGAGGCTCTAGCTTAGGCTATCCTCACGGAGTTGGAAACTCGGACGGCAGTTGCTCTCATAAAAGCCATATAAGCCAAAGCATAAGGAGAAGAAGAAATGTTGTAGAAGTAGGTATGCACCTTATGAAGAAAAACAGGGCAAGTGCAATACGTGACTTAATTATGCACCATATGAATAAGTTAAATAAATACTTTGTTATCGTAGTAAAAATTGTGTCTGAAGGTTTGAAGTCAGTTCTATGCATTCTCTGGTAGATATAATACAGTTCTACCGTTTAACGTTTTCAAGATACCACCACCTCTGTGACCATATTCGATGCAAATAAATGAATTGAAGGATTTATTCATGTAACGGCTATGTATACAATGCTTCAATATGCGTCCATATTGTCACAGCATGTCTTTATTACAACGACAAGTTTAATGTAAGTATACTGTGTATAGTCAGCATTACAGAAATAAGAAATAACAAATGTACTAAGGAAATGTATAAAACATTATGTACTTAACGAATGAACTATCGCGGTAGGCGTCGCGCCACTTCGTTCAGCTATTATCTTATCGAACGGGCGACGAATCAGTGAACACACGAGTTACGACTGCCGCCGAACGCGTCCGAACTTTGTCGAGGGAAATGTTTCAAAATTCGAATTCTAAAAACTGTTGTTAAGTGGACATATCTGTGGATTTTATTATGAATAAATATTGTTACCTAAATTGCTCAAGGTGGCTCTAAAAATGCCAATCTCAACAATATCATCATCTAAGCGTAGAATCTCGAGTGCATTCCAGTCTTTTCACCTCAAAGTCTGTAGATTCGCTTTCCAGCTTCCCCTCCTTCCATTCCCCTTATCTCCGGCATCCCTGGCAGTGAGACTATGGGCATACCTTTTTTTTTCGTGCGGAAATCCCTTCGGATACCCCTCCGCCGGCCAGCGGGGGCGGTTATGTCGGGCTTGAACCGACTAAAACCGCACGCCGTCTCGAGTCTACAGACGCCGCGGTGTAAGGTTGCCCATAGAGTATATCCCTCGCACCCCGACTGACCCTGGGCCATCTCCGATTTCGAGATGGCCCCCTCGGGTTTAGGAACCACGGTGTCCCCGTCTTGCCCCGGTTTGGGGGAGGGGCGCTAGTCACCCCACCGTCCTGGCCTGCTTCTGCTGGGAACTACGGGCATACCTGTAACTTTTTACGACGTCAAGCCAGCAGGGTCTACTCCTCCCGCAAAACGACAGAATTTTATTTTGTCTCCCTGAAATCAATTTTTATCATTAATTGATAATTAAAAACAGGGAACAGAGTGAAATATATAATTAACTTAACTTGTTAATTGACAATAAAAAGTCACATACGATAGAAAATTCAAATTGTATGCTATCTTAGGTAGTCTTTTTTTTTTTTTTTTTTTTAACGTGCGGAAATCCCTTCGGATACCCCCCCGCCGGCCAGCGGGGGTGGTTATGTCGTGTCTCGTCTCACGGTGTCCTCCCCAAGTGTCAGTTGCCGGGCACCCCGGGTAAGCCCTCGAAAGGATAACCCCAGGGTTGCCGGCGGACTTTGGCCGCCACCGCGGCCTCGCCTGGTGGGGTCGGGTTTTATCCCGCTTCGGTGAGTTGGCAGGCGTGTGTAGGGCACACACGACACGCCTCCGCCACGGCCTGCTTCTGTAAGGACGGCGAGTCGGCCAACTGCCGTCCTCAGGCCCCGATCATGGAGGTCGGTAGTCCCGGGCGTAGATGAGTCTGCGGCGCCCTCGCCGCAGACTGCGAAACTCGGGGGGCAGGGTTCTCTCCCGCTCCCTCTCCGCCGTCTCTTTCGCGCGCATTACCTGCTCGCAGAAAGAGGCGGCGGCGTGCCACTAGCTCCCGTCGGAGACCACGGCCCTCACCATGGTCTCCAACGAGAGAACGTCCACGCCCAGGACCGCAACGAGATCCCGGCGTTGACTCGCCCACGCAGGGCACTCCACCAACGTGTGGAGCGCCGTGTCTTCGCCAGGATCCTCGCAGTGCTGGCACTGCGGCGTTGTCTCCCGGTGGATGCGCCACAGATACTTACCGAAACACCCGTGTCCGGTAACCATCTGGCACATCCGGTAGGAGAGGTCCCCATGGTCCCTCTCCAACCACTCCTTCATGATCGGTCTCACCGCCGCAATGGTGGATTCCCCCCACCTTGGGTGCTCAAGTCGCACCCTCCATGTCTCCATGAGTTCCTGGCGGAGCAGGGACCGCTGAGCCCTGATTTCTCGGGGCTCTCTTAGGTAGTCTTGATATAAATTAGTTCAGTATCCTCATATGAGAGTAATTTAAGCTGTTTGTTATCTGACATTAACATTATTAACATAACATATGGGTTCAATGTAAATTATAAAATAACATCAAATAAACCGCGATAGAATCCGTTAAACATAGTTTTATTTCAATGTATAACATATGGGATCAATATTTCACTTTGGAGTTTTTTTTTTAAATAAATTAATTAAATTGCTCGTGTTAGGAGCCGCGGTAGCCTAGTGGTATGGGTAATGGACTGCAGAGACGAGGTCTCGGGTTCGATCCCAGGTTTTACCAGGGCACACACCAATGACTTTTCGATGCTTTTCGAAGTTATGTGTCTATTTATCGCAGGTTTATAAGTGCCCGGTTAATGGCAATAGGCTCGCCACCTATTACATTGGGACCTAAACATAAACTGGCGAAATGTGGGTGCTAGCACCTCTGCCTACCCCTTCGGGGATATACGCGTGAGTTTATGTTATGTTATGTTAGGAGTGGGTTCACGTCAGTAGTATAATGGCCAGGATTCCAACTAGGGACCTCTCGATAGTAAGGCCGACTCCTTAACCATAAGAAATGAAAAATACTACAATATCTTGTTCTTGGTCTCTTAGATAAAATACCACAATATCTTGGTCATCCTTTGTCGAATATTGAAGGAATCGAAAGGAATTGAAGGAATATTGAAGGTCTTGTGTAGATTTAATATAAGTTACAAAGATAAACACAGACCGATGATAAAGCATCGGTTGCTTAGTGTTTAAGGAGTCGGCCCAACGATCGAGAGGTCCCGGGTTCGAATCTTGGCCATTACACACCGACGCGAACTCACTGCTAACACAAGCAATTTAGCTTAGCTGGAGGGGTTAAGGGCAATACTAGTAATTTCGAATATTCTTCAAAAACAGTGATTCTATATAAACATGAAGATTATCTCTATTAAGAGATTTTTTAACAGCATCCCCCTTAACAGCTCACCTGCTAATCGCCCGCAGCATTCGGCTAACATTCGTACGAGTGTGTTGGCGCGTTAATGTCAGATATCGTAATGATGCCCAAACAAATGGTACGGAACGATAGCCGTGTTTTTATTTTAATGTCCCCACGGTACCGGCTATGCGAGATATGTGTGAATCCTTAAAACATAAATATAAATGAATCTATATATTATTACGTTAACTGGTGGTAGAAATTTGATGACACAAATTTGTCACAAAATTCGGCCGGGTAGGTACCACCGTGCACGATTGCGAAAAACCCTCCATAGTAATCCAATTTCGGTTTGATTGCGTTCAGGGGTCAGCAAGTGCATAGCCGGGCAGGGGGATTGTGGTCGCAGCACTAGTGGGACCGGTGGGTGTCACGCGGTGCTGCGACAACAATCCTCTTCTGATAAGGCCGTCAAGCTGAGTGCCACCATTGTTAACATGGTACGTGTATGTAATGGTGACCCTCTTTCCTGAGACTTTACCTTCAGCTTACCATCAGGCGAGGTGAAGTCAAATTGACGTGTCCTAAATATAAAAAAAAAAGTGAAAACTTCGAGAATGTTTTTCTCCTATGTTTGTAGGGGTGACTATAAACGAGCTTTAGTATCTGAATCTATGTTTCCCGAAAACTATAATCTGGTAGTCTTCAAGTCTAGAGTGAAAAGGCTGCTACTCGGCAAGCGTATTCCATTATTCACCATATCATTGGTGTGATCACTTACCAATAAGTGACATGGTGATTAAACGCGGGCAAACAAAATGAATAATAATAAAAAACTGCGAAACATTTTCTTTCCACATCTTGACCTTTGTTTTCCTCTTTCAATAATTCTATTCATCCGAATAATATTATTTTGCATTTTTTAACCGGTGTGAAAAATAAAGACAAGTTTATAGTTCTACCAGATTTTTATATTTATATTCTTCGGATATTATTTTATTATATAGGTAGTCATATAAAATTTGTTTAGATCTGTTGATAAAAACTCCATCAGAATATCATCGGTTGTACGAAATAGACGCTATAACAGTCGGCTTCGACGCGCAAAAGTATTTTTTGCATGGCACCAATTATATTTAATAAGTTACCTAAACACTGGAAGGAACTTAGTATCACGACTTTTAAAACATAAATTAGAAGCCTTCTTTTGCAAAAGGCATATTATAGCAGATTTTTTGACAGATAGCATCAATTAGAAAATATTGACCTTTTTATTGAAAATATTGACATCATTTCATTACATTTCTTTGATTTTTTTTTTACTTTTTTATGCAGGCATTCACTTGGACTTGGACACAGATATGAAACTAGGTTCTCTCAAATATTTGTACCCCACTATATGAGGCAAAACATGATGGACCTATATGTATATCACATCAATTACTCACTGCATGCTATTGTATGTACTTACATGTTTAAGACAAATAAAATATATTAATATTATTATCATCCTCCTAAATTTACAAGGAATTTTTCCTTTAGAGCGGATTAAAACTAAACTTGACTACCAGACTACTACATTTTGCTTAATTAATTTCATTAATTCAAAAGCGATGCACAGTTTAGTTCGACTCGACCTGGTTTTATCATTGTTGAAATCCGTTCTAAGTATAAAACCATTGTGGTTGGATTGTTAAATTCAATCGATGTTTGTGTAAACGAGATTTTAATAAATAGCTGAACTAATATCGAGTATTGAAACTTCAATCACACCGTGTCATAAACCTCTTGTATTCCACGGTGTCGTTCGCTGTTTAATATTTATGAGTTTCGCAAAACGCATCAGTGTGCGGTTTGTTTAATAACGTTGTTTTTAAACGGCTATTTGACGGGGAGAGAAACCCTTTAGGCTATAACTGGGGAGCAGTAGGGCTGCCACGCACCATATTTTTTAGGGATTTCAAGGAGTCAAACTGCAAAAGTTTGAGGATTTCAAAATATTATAAGTAGTTGTTATATTATACATGCTCGCGTTTATGTCCTCACAGAAGTAGTTAGAGGTACACATTAATTAATATATGGTTCGATCCCACGTAATATGGAGCCCCCATATTGTCCGTCTGATTCCACTGTCTACTAAATACGTTCCCCCTCACCGTTTTCTTGGATTTTCGTGTTCGTGGGTTGCCTGCTATTATTGAACCTAGTGTGTCGTAATGGCTGTAGAGGGCGTGTGGGAGAAATTGCTTCTGTAAGATACGTTATTGGGCTACACGAGATTAGCTAACACCACTATGACCATGCTTTAAAGGTGATGAATGAATATTTTCTGAAGGGAAGCTTGCAGTTCTTGCAAAAAATGTAACCCAATTTAGTTGATTGTGTTATATTTTTGAACTGCATTTTTTTGAAATATAAATTTTTAGACTGAGTTTAATTTTATATGTAAATATTATTGCCAAATGTACTTACCAAAAAGTAAATGCACAAATGTGGTTACAAATTTTATATCTAACCAAACTAAATAAAACTAAAATAAAATAAATAATTAAAAGAAACTTAAACCTAAAATGCATCGTGGAATTCCTCCGCATCGCATGCCTCCTATGGTAACGTGCCCAGAAGACTGGCAGCATTGCCACGTTGTATGGCAATACTTATTCTCTGTGCTAAAAAGAAGCCAGCCTTCTGGTCACGAGAAGCGTCAATCATGCGTGTTGCAATCTCCCTGAAGAGACTGCGAGCACTCGGACCCCATGCCCCTAACGTTTCGACTCCAAACGGCACAAATTCATAATCTCCAATTAAGTTTGAGTATTTGCGCCGTTTGAGAGTCTCCGCAGAAGCAGCAGCAGCACCGGCACAGCCAGCCGTGCTGGCTATATGGGTAGGAGCAATGGTGTCGACGCATGTTGCGTCCCAAACCAGAGTCCTACCCATTTTCCATGGCATTAATGACATACCGTCCAGTCTCTTGCCATCGTCGCGTGCCAAACCATTTGGTTCAAGTACAACTGGCACACCGGCAGTGACAAGAGCAAATGTATTTACCAAAAATTTAATATTTGCCAAATGAAAGTGGCAGCCCTAGATCTAGGCGCGCTTGGCGCTAAACGGTAGCGTACCCGCGCAAACCACGTTACAGCGTCATCTTCCCACACAATCTTCACTAACTGATTTACTGCACATCGATAGCTATCATTACTCTTTTCACAAACAATTTAAAATATTTGAAAGCAAGAATATCTCTGTATCATTAAGTATCTGTTAAAATATTTCAATACTAGCAACCCGGCCTCGCTTCGCTACGAGTTATATGAGTTTTTTTTAACTCAAGTCCCATGATATGTAGCCAATGTTGATCGGGGACAATGTTTATCTTTAAAGCCATCATCATCATCATCATCACTGCTGGACATAGGTCTCTCCTAATGAGCGCCATAGCGCCCCGTCTTCAGCTTGCCGCATCCAGCATCTGCCCGCAGTCTTTCGCAAACCGTCATCCCACCTGGCCGGAGGGCGTCCTACACTACGTTTGCCGAGTCGTGGTCTCCAGTCAAGAACACGTTTACTCCAGCGGTTGTCGCCACATTAATTCAATGAAATTTTGAAGCAATTAGTTTGCTAACTTTTCCTACAGATCCCGTCCCGTCCTGGATATTCTCTTTTTCCTATACAAATCTATGGGGTAAAATAATCCAAATAATGGAGTGGTAGGAGAGCGAACCCTTGACTCTAAAGTGTAACTTTTATATGGAACTAGGATCCACGCTCCTAAATCTGCAAGCCTTTTGTTTATTCTATCTATACAACTATCAAGCACTTAGCTTGCCTGATGGTAAGTACTTACGAAAGCTCAGAAACCCTGAGATATCACTCCGGCGTAGACAATAGCAAATGAGAAGGAGGATTGAAAATTGAATGGATCGGAAGGAGAACCTTGTTCTATCTCCGGCCTCCATGGGCGCTGTATAAAGGGCATAGAACTGGTTTATCTGTGCCGACGATGGGGTGGGCGTGTCGGATTCGGACCGACGAAAACCACACGTGTAACCTGCTCACTGGAGATAGCGGCGACGCGCGAAGCGACAGAGAAGGTAAGGTGTCTTTCAGACAGCGGCAGGTCTGGTATGTGTGTGAATAATTTAAGTTTGAGTGTATGTATTCTATGCATTATACACACATTCCCTCTCACACACACATACGCACGTATACGAAATATACGTAAGTATATAGGTGTGTATGTATACGTATATACTGTAGATTCTCAAAGGATTTCATAAATAAAGATTACTTAAAAAACATTCAACTTGTAGATCTTTTCCATTACGCTGTATAACAGGTTAAATAACATCACAACAGTTGTCTAAGTTAAAACGGATCTGCTATTTGCATATTCCAATCTCGTGGAGCCCGCGGCTACGAGCCGACTACGGAATCACAGCAACGGTCGGCAAAAATGTTCTGACAGAAGCTGTTTATCAACTACAGGTTCTTATCGGACAATCACTTGAATTCTGGATTCTATATATATTATTCACAGATAGGCCATTAAATATAAAATACCTAGTGGACAATTAAATTTTTTAAGCATTTTGTATGCTTACTTTTTTCTAAAGATTTAGATCAGAAAAAGAGAACATTTAGGACGGAACTTAACCCGCGTCGATTTAATTGAATTAATTAGGCGGAGTCATCAAAAAACAATGTTTAAAAATGACTGTAAAGTTCTTCATTATTTCCGTAGTTTGCAAGAATTACGGTAGATGGCTCCAACGTCGCCTTAAGACGTATTAATGTATCGGAGAATTTCGAATATCTGGGACGTGTCTAGGTGGCTCTGTTGGTCAGAGCATTCCCCCTGTAAGGGACTGGTCGCGGGTTCAAGTCCCGACCCAGATGTTCTCTTTTTCCGATCTAAATCTTTACCTAGTGGACAATTATTATTCTTTAAAAAAGGTAGCCACCACTGGACGCCCGGCAAACATCGAAGTTGATTATAGAATTTATAATTTATGAAAATCGATAAAGAAATATAAAGTAAATGTAGCAAATGAAAAGATGTTGTGTCTGCCTACCCCAATTGGAAAGAGGCGTGACTATATGTAAGTATGGGGCATGATTGCAAGATGATAACGTCGTTTTCTGCTCTTCAAACGAGTCTGTGTTCCTATTCTACCTACTGCCAAACAACCACAATACCCGACTGATGGAAAACGCTTCAACCTAAATAAAAAAAGTTATTTTGGTTAAAAGGAAAACAATAATTCTATTAAATTTCAATTAGGCGGAGTCGTCAAGGAATAATATTTAAAAATGACTGTAAAGTCATTCATTGTTTACGTAGTTCGCAAGAATTACGGTGGATGGCTCCAGCGTCGCCTTGAGACGTATATATTATATGGGAGAATTTCGAATATTTGGGACATATCAGCAGAATAGCAGAGCATTCCCCCTGTAAGGGACTGGTCGCGGATTAAAGTCCCGTCCTAGATGTTCTTTTTAAACATAACATAACATAACATAAACTCACGCCTATATCCCCGAAGGGGTAGGCAGAGGTGCTAGCACCCACATTTCGCCAGTTTATGTTTAGGTCCCAATGTAATAGGTGGCGAGCCTATTGCCATTAACCGGGCACTTATAAACCTGCGATAAATACACACATAACTTCGAAAAGCATCGAAAAGTCATTGGTGTGTGCCATGGTAATACCTGGGATCGAACCCGAGACCTCGTCTCAGCAGTCCTTTACCCATACCACTAGGCTACCGCGGTTATTATGTTCTTTTTTTCCGATCTTAATCTATAGGACAACGATAAATTGTGCATTGGATGACTCAAGTTCTGATTTTTGACACCATTTGTTCATTTTCTCACCATTATGTATAATTATAATAAAACAGATGATATTAGAGAAAGCTAACACTTGCCTGCCTATGTTATAATTTGAATATCTTCTGTATGTAGTGTTCATCTTTACCTATCCCATACAGATACATATAAATGGTAGGTAGAGGTGTATTGATACCCCTCACCTTTAGGTGAGTCTATTGTCGTTGATCGAGTACAAATTTTTTACTCCAAAAATGTCCAAATTTTTTACTCCACAAAAACCCAATAACACCTCGTCCGAAACAAAAGAACTCGTCAATCATCATCATCAATAAGCCTACTGCAGTCCACTGCTGGACATAGGCCTCTTACATTGTACGCCATAGCACCCGATCCTCCGCCTTGCACATCCAGTCTATCCCAGCTACCTTTTTCAGGTCGTCCGTTCATCTTAGAACTCACTACCTTTTTTTTTTTTTTATCGTGCGGAAATCCCTTCGGATACCCCCCCGCCGGCCAGCGGGGGCGGTTATGTCGGGCTTGCACCGACTAAAACCGCACGCCGTCTCGGATCTTCAGACGCCGGGGTGTAAGGTTACCCATAGAGCATATCCCTCGCACCCCGGCTGACCCTGGGCCATCTCACCACTAACAGCATCGCTCATCCTGTCTCCTCTGAAAGCAGAGGAGTACGGAGAGCGATGTGTTCCCGCCACGTTGGGTAATGGCCGACGATCAATGCCAACCCTATGAAGGGGTGAAGGGGAAGCCGTTGACCGCCGCCCAGGGTGTACCGGCCGCTCCGATTCCGTTCCCCCCGGACTGCAGCGGGACCGGAATCGGAGCGACACTCGAGGAGGTTACCCAACACACACCCCAGAACTCACTACCTAAAAATCATACGCAATTACAAGGAAATTATGCCACAAGATCAATTCGAAATTAAACAACTGTTTACAAGAATTATTTCTAACCGACATTACCTACAGTTACTGTCATTCTGAGAGACAGACATCATTTACAACAAATGATATAGATTTCCATGCAAACAGGAAAGGTGCCTGCTGTACATGGTGTGAAAAACGATTAAACAGCGCCCTACAGCTCTCCACGCCATTAACGGAAGGGTTTGCCAATTAAACAGTTTTACATAGCGTTAGCTGGATTTTACTGTGCAGGAATTTGCATGAAAATAAACTTTGATGCTTAGTAGAAGTAATCGTTGCGAAATGCTCGATTAGAGATATTACAAGTGTGGATTAGGTGGGTTATTTTGATTATATTCGTGGTTTTTGTTTTGTGCTACTATAGAAGTAGATCTAGTATACGATAAATAATAATAATAAATATTCTACGACTTTCTACAGAGCGCATTCTAGACCCAAAGTAAGCATAAGTTAACTAGCTTGTGTAATGGGTTCCTGACTATGGATAAGCATACTTATATACTTTTTTTAATGTAAATACATACATATTATACAGGGAATTCATCCTCACACGTTGCGACCGGAAACGGTGCGTACAGTTAGCTTTGAAAGGCATTTTATTCCGCGCACCCTCAGGCTGTGGAATGATCTCCCTGCTGTGGTTTTTCCAAGCGACTACAATATGGGGTTCTAAAAGAAGGGCATTAGAAGGTTTTTACAGGGTCGGCAGCGCGAGTGTGACGCCCCCGGTGTTGCACACGTCCATAGGCCACGGTAACTGCTTCCCATCAGGTGGGCCGTGAGCTTGTCTGCTACCTGAGTGGTATAAAAAAAAGAAAAGAAACACACAGACCAATGCAAATAGACATGTTGATGCATACAAATATTTGCACTGAGCGGGAATCGAACCCGCGCCCCCTGTCGTAGCAGTCGAATGCACTACCGCTACGCCACAGAGGCCGTCAATCAGATAGTCAACATCATCCTCATAGCGATTTCTCCAAAGTTTGTCCGTTTATTTCTTTTGATATTTTTGTTGGCTTTGGCGGGTGCGACTGCCATCTGACCTCAAATACTGAGAGGTGCGCCTGCGCCAGAGCCTCGTCCATTGTTTAGCAGGTGCACTGTCAAGCAGGTTAGGTTGGCTTGGGCCAAGAAGGTGTTCGTAAGTGTAAATCCACGACCACCGTTGGTGAGATAGTAAGCGACGATATCGAGCATGGCAAGCTTGTAAGTACTTTTTTTTTTGTTTTTTTTTTTCGTGCGGAAATCCCCTCGGATACCCCCCCCCCCACCGGCCAGCGGGGGCGGTTATGTCGGGCTTGAACCGACTAAAACCGCACGCCGTCTCGGGTCTACAGTCGCCGGGGTGTAAGGTTGCCCATAGAGCATATCCCTCGCACCTCGACTGACCCTGGGCCATCTCTGGTTTCGAGATGGCCCCCTCGGGTTTGGGAACCACGGTGTCCCCGTCTTGCCCCGGTTTGGGGGAGCGGCGCTAGTCGCCCCCCCGTCCCGGCCTGCTTCTGCTGGGGTGACAGGCGGCCTCACCTGCCACCCCCAGGCCTGCGCTCATGGAGGACGGAGGTCGTTAAGCGACCTCCGAAGAAAGACAATTTGGAAGCGTCGTCGGTAGCTGTGAGGAGTCGACCCTACGATCGAGAGGTCCCGGGTTCAAATTCTTGCCATTACACTACTGACGTGAACCCACTCCTAACACAAGCAATTTAACTTAGTTGGAGGGGTTAATATTCTTAAAAAAAAACAATTACCAGTGATTACCTTTTTTTTTTCTTTTTTCTTTCGTGCGGAAATCCCTTCGGATACCCCCCGCCGGCCAGCGAGGGCGGTTATGTCGGGATTGAACCGACTAAAACCGCACGCTATCTCGGGTCTACAGACGCCGGGGTGTATAACGAAGTAAGTAACAACTTTATAATTAATAGGTAATTAGGAAAAGCGTCTATAGAAAATGAAATATCTAAACGTTATTCAACTTGCGTGTCAAAATCTAAACGTCTTTTCTGTATCAGTGACCAGCAGTGAATCATATTTCGTTGTGTAATGAAATGAATCTGATACCCCTCATCGACGCTCGCACTACGATGAATAAACGCTGGCCTTTTTTTTGGCACTTACGCATTTTTGATTACACTTGTACTTAGTGAACTTTATACGTAAACGACTCTTACTAATAACTAGTAAATTGTAGAGTTCTGACCACATTAAGAAACTGCGTCTGTGACAAAATTGAGGCAGCGGTGATATATCTGATTAGCCGAAGGCATTTTCGAAAGACAGAGAGGTTAAGGATCACGGATGGCTTGAGGGTACCGATTTGGGCAGTTCGGTACTGTATTAACGTGTCAGAAGAAGCGCCGTGTTCGTGAACGATTCTCATGCTTCTCTACTCTCAACAAAAAAGACGTCAGTGACTATAGTTAAGACTGAACTGAACTCCAAAGTTAAACGACCGCTCCCAGCAATTTATCTGATGACGGACACATCATCCTCAGTGTAAGATGGCCCTAAGGCATTTTTCTCGCATCCCGGTATAACCAGGGCCATCTTTGCTCCGGTTTCGAGATGGCCCCCTCGGATTTAGGAACCACGGTGTCCTCGTCTTACCTCCGGAAAAAACAGGGGGTGCGCAACGCGCAGCCGCCCCGGTCTGGTTCTGCTAGGATGACAGGCGGCTCCACCTGTCACCCCCAGGCCCACATTCATCGAGTACGGACGTCGTTGAGCGACCTCCGACGTCTGAGTCGCCTCCGACTCTGCGGATCAAAACGTTTTGTCGTACCCTCGGCAGAAAAATGTTGCATGTCGCAGTATCTTTCCATAGTTTAAACTTTTCCTTCTCTTATGCAGAACGCAATGCTCGAAACTTCTGATGTTAGCATTGTTCTTAGGCAGCATGTTAAGCTACGTAAATAAAGCAATGTATGCAGTGTTCATGAAGTTATATTTTAAAAATGTAATTCCGAAGAAACGCTGCGCGCGAATAGCTCAGTGCGTACACTAGCCATTAGCGATTGACGCGAGTGCGCATCAATCATAACACAGCCAATTCATTACTCCACTAGCGCAGATTGCTCGGAAGCATTACTATTATGAAGCATAGTGACCGTTTGATTCTACTATAATTCAATATTTGCTAAAATGTATACACATGTTTTGCTAAAAAAATTGAAATTTCATGAAGTAGTTTAAAAAAATGTTGACTAAGTTAATAAGTTCTACTAAGTAGAAAAAGGATTTATGTAGACGAGACAAAACAACTTATGGCAGACCCAAACGAATTATAAAACAATTATTGACGACAGCGTGGTAGAGAAACATTCGATTGCTAAGTCAGAGCCCGCGAGTTTGATTTCCACTCAGTGCAAATATTTGTATGTAGTCTAGAATTTATTCTAGAACACTTAATACAAGCTAGTTAAGCTATGTTTACTTTGGATCTAGGTAGCGTGGTGTGAAATGTCCACACACCCACATTAATTCACCTACTACTTTGGTCCCATGTAATAAAACCCGATTTTCGTGTAACACTATTTCCAGACTAATTTCTGCTACTAAGAATGTCTAACACAGAAATCAACAACAATCAACACTTTCACTAACTGAAGAATTCGGGTCTTCTTATTAAGCAGTTGTACTCAATACCGTGGACCACCGAGACACCAAATAAAACTTACAAGAAAATCTCTGTCCATAAGACAGTGCTAATATTTCTGGCAAACATGATCCGTCATGCATCTGACATTATCAGTGGCGTTCATATTGTGAGGACAACTTTGTGTCGCACGTCGCATATGTGATGTCGCACTGCAATCTACTAAATGGTTACATGGAGCAACGAAAGCATATTTTGGATATCGAATTAGCTTACTATCAACATTGACACATTTTTATAAGACACAGGTTCGATCCCGCATGAAGTAGGTACGGTACTGCGAGCGAGTAATGCTCGAGAAGGAGATAGCACAGCGAGCCCGGGAGAAAAAAACTCTCCCGGCCCGTCGAGCTCGCAACATGCTCGCCGCGCGTCGCAGGCGATTCAGACGCCGGAGGTCGCTTAACGACGTCCGCCCTCCATGAGCGCAGGCCTGGGGGTGGCAGGTGAGGCCGCCTGTCACTCCAGCAGAAGGAGGCCGAGACGGCGAGGCAACTAGCGCCCACCCCCGTTTCCGGGGCAAGATGGAGACTCCGTGGTTCCCAAACCCGAGGGGGCCAAAAGATACCGAAGGGTATTTCCGCACTAAAAAAAAATGTGATTGGGTCCCACACGGGTGAATTACGTTTGTCAATGGGAGGCCCCATATGATTCTGAAGCCTGGTTGAGATACTTCTCTGCCACTTGAATATACTAGTCAAGAATACTGTTCTCATTTGGTACACTCTGCACAGTTAATTATAGATGCTGCCAAATTATTGCACCTGAAGCCAAGGAATACAGACCTTGAGGCTTTACAGTTGCGTGGAGCCAGCTTTTTTTCTTTGCTAATTTTGACTGTCTCTACCACGGCGTATGTTCTGAAGAGACTAGCATCTAGGTTCAAACAACTCCATCTAGAACTGTTGATTTCTATAATTTTTATCTATAATATATACTCTATACTTTTTTTTACTTTTTTTCGGGGGAGCCTCACCCCTAGGAAACGCGTCCCCAGGTGGCGGATAGGGGAATGCTCGGCAGATATGCAGGGTAGGAGGGAAATAAAATACCTCCCGCGGACCAACAGGCCGGAGAAGGTCACTCCGTATCAAACCCCTATTTCGAGCTGCTCCGACATACACGGAGTTAATTAAGGTCGCGATAGTGCTGGAGGCTTGGCCGAGCCTTCAGTAGGGATGGCAGCGGATGAACACAATGAAGTGTCAACGGTGGCGCCCACACCTTGAGAAGGTGACGGCCTTGGCGTCAGGTGGCAACCGGCCGTAAAACGTACAGCCAAATCACTTCTCCTTGTGCAACATGAAAAATACAACTAATGAGAAAACGATAAAGGATAGGGCGTCCCCCGTAAGCGACGAGATTGCGCCGAATGTGAACTCAACAAGATGCAGCCAGGCTAGGGCGTCCCCCCGAAGCGACGGTACTGACAAAGGCAAAAATCAGCCAAATGCAACTACATCTATACGTCTAAGATTAGGGACATTTAATTTAGGGTCCATGACCGGACGCAGTACTGAACTGAGTAACATACTAATGAACAGAGAGATAAACGCATGCTGCATCCAGGAAACCAAATGGAAAGGTTCTAAATCTCGAGACATTGGCCACGGTTACCAACTTATCTATCATGGAACAGATACAAATCGCAACGGAGTTGCTATAGCATTGGATAAAAACCTAAAACAAAGAATAGTCAGCATTGAACGGAAAAGTGACCGCCTTATTGCAGTGAAGTTGGCGATGGACAACCAGCCTGTCCTCAATATCATCTCAGCGTATGCACCACAGGTCGGTTGTAGATCCGAAGACAAGGAACTCTTTTGGGAAGACTTCGATGAACTGCTGCTTAATATATCACCTAGTGATCTAATACATATCGGAGGAGACCTGAACGGACACGTGGGCGCCAAAAACGCTGGACATAGGGACGTACATGGGGGATACGGATATGGACACCAAAACCAAGAGGGATTATCTATTTTGAATTTTGCAAGTAAATACAACTTTAAGATTATAAACACAAATTTTGAGAAAAAGGAAGAACAATTAATTACCTACAAAAGTGGAAATGTAGCAACACAAATAGACTACATAATTGCTTCAAAATCAATGTCTGGAAGGTACAAAGACTGTAAAGTTATTCCGGGGGAGGCACTGACTGCACAGCACAGACTACTCGTTGCAGTTATGAACTTACCAAAACCTATTAAGGCCCAAATCGACAGGACCGAACGGATAAAGTGGAAGGAACTGCACAGTAATAAGGGCCAAATATTCATTGATAACATTAGAACCTACCTAAATCAGGACATTGCCGAAGATAAGCCCGTGCATCAAATGTGGTCCGATTTTGAATCATTCTGCCAGGGAAACGCAAAGCAAACACTGGGCACCTCCAAGGGTGGCCCTATAATCACAAAAGACACCACGTGGTGGAATAGCGATGTAAAAGAACTTATCAATGCCAAAAGACAAGCGTTCAAACTCTGGCAAAAATCTGGGCTTAACGAAGACCGGGATGACTATAAATCCCTAAAAGCGGTTACTAAGTCGGCAGTGGCACAGTCAATGGCGGCGTCAAGAAAGACTTTCTACGAAAGACTAGAAAATGCTTCCGATGAAAACACCATACATAAAATAGCTAGACAACGTCATAAATCCACATTAGATATCAAATGTAACAAGTACATAAAAGATGACCAAGGCATGCTTCTTACAGACAACGTAAAAATAAATACCAGATGGAAGCAATACTATGAATCGCTCCTAAACGAGGAATATGAAAGCGAAGCACTGCCAGAGCTGGATCCCAGTGAAGGACCAATAGATTGCATAGAACCCACGGAAGTCAAGCAAGCCTTGCGTCACATGAAATACCACAAATCCCTGGGGCCGGATAATGTACCAGTTGACGTCTGGAAAATCTTGGATGAAGACGCTTTACCCTGGCTCACAGACCTACTAAACAAAATACTGGTACAAGGCAAAATACCGTCCTCATGGCGGAAAAGTTATCTCTGTCCCATTTTCAAAAACAAAGGCGATGTTGCCAACTGCAGTAACTATAGAGGTATAAAGCTAACTTCCCACACCCTCAAATTATGGGAGAGAGTACTGGGCGCACGGCTGACAGCGATGACCAAGACAACTGAAAACCAGTTCGGCTTCACAGCGGGAAGGTCGACAACAGAGGCTATATAGACGCTCAGAATCCTTATGGAAAAGTACAGGATAAATAAGGAAAACCTATTCATGGTGTTTATTGATCTCGAAAAGGCATTCGATCGAGTCCCGAGAAAACTGGTATGGCAGTCGCTGAGAGCCCAGAGAGTCCCCGAAGTCTATATCGAGCTAGTCCGGGACATGTATAGTGACGTCAGTACTCAGGTCCGTAGCCCCGCAGGTGTTAGTGAGCCATTCCTGGTCCAAGTCGGAGTACACCAGGGCTCAGCTCTGAGCCCGCTGTTGTTCAACCTGGCTATGGACCACATCACGCGGGAAATCCAGAAGGAGGTACCATGGAGAATGCTATATGCTGACGATATCGTGCTGGTAGAGACGAAAGCCTCAGAACTCCAGAAGGCATTTGACACATGGCTGTCTACAATCGAAAGACACGGGTTAAGAATAAGCCGAACTAAAACCGAATTTATGGAGTGCGACTTCGGCGGGACTGAGGAAGTAGGCTGTAACATAACAGTTGATAACACCATCTTACCTAAAGTGTCCAGTTTCAAATACCTCGGCTCTGTGCTGACTATTGATGCTCGTATAGATGAAGATGTGAACCACCGAGTGAATACGGCGTGGATGAAATGGAGATCACTATCTGGGGTGCTGTGTGATACCAAAATGCCGATCAAAACCAAAGGCAAAGTATATAAAACGGCCGTCCGACCTACCATGATTTATGGTGCTGAATGTTGGGCTGCTTTGAAGAAACATGAGCAACAACTCCACACAGCGGAGATGAAAATGCTTCGCTGGGCGGGCGGTGTAACGCGCCTCGACAGAGTCCGTAACGAATACGTCAGAGGATCCTTCAAAGTGGCCCCTATATCCGAAAAGATCAAGGAAAGCAGACTAAGGTGGTACGGCCACGTAATGAGACGGGACGATAGCTACTCCGTTAAAACAGTGCTCAACATCAGCACCAAGCAGCGAACGAGAGGCAGACCACCAGCTTCTTGGTGGTCCATTGTCGAGAGAGACCTGAAGGCGCAGAATATATCACCACCGACAACCCAGGACAGATTAACCTGGCGCAAACGCACAAGGAGGCCCGACCCCAAATAAGTTGGGAAGAGGGCTGGAACAAGAAGAAGAAGAATATATACTCTATACTAGCTGTTGTCCGCGGCTCCACCTGCGTGGAATTTCGATTCCCTTCCCATTGGAACCTATTTCAGGGATAAAAATGCCTAAGATAGCCTATGTCCTATTCCAGACAATAATCTATTCCTGTACCAAATTTCATCCAGATCCGTTCAGCCGTGGTTCAGGCGTGGTTGAGCAACAAACATCCATCCCTACATCCATCCATCCATCCAAACTTTCACATTTATGATGATATGGGATTATAGATGTCAAAGTTTCGTTTTAATGTAACTTTCAAATGTACCAACCCCGCTGGAAGGCAGCTGGGTATCCGAAGGGATTTCCGCACGAAAAAAAAAAGGTAGGTACTCTTGGGTAGGGGTGTGTGTTGGGTAACCTCCTCGAGTGTCGCTCCGATTCCGATCCCGCTGCAGTCCGGGGGGAACGGAATCGGAGCGGCCGGTACCCCATTGGCGGCGGTCAATGGCTTCCCCTTCATAGGGTTGGCATTGATCGTCGGCCAATACCCAACGTGGCGGGAACACATCGCTCTCCGTACTCCTCTGCTTTCAGAGGAGACAGGATGAGCGATGCTGTTAGTGGAGAGATGGCCCAGGGTCAGTCGGGGTGCGAGGGATATGCTCTATGGGTAACCTTACACCCCGGCGTCTGAAGACCCGAGACGGCGTGCGGTTTTAGTCGGTTCAAGCCCGACATAACCGCCCCCGCTGGCCGGCGGGGGGTATCCGAAGGGATTTCCGCACGAGAAAAAAAAAAAAAAAAGGTACTCTTGGGTAAATTTCTAATTTCAATAGAGAGTTTGTTATGAAAGCGAATACGGTTACCCTGAGACGAATTGCTAATTTTGTCGAGTCTGGAAGATACAAGGTTGTTACTACAATAATTACTTTTATCGGGATATTTAGGTCATTACTAGGTAAAAGTGGTTATGTATCACACATTTTACAAAATTAGATGCATACACACATCTGCCTTATCCAAATGTTTCTACGCTACCGCTACCGTCGGAGCTGACAGGGCCACTGCGTACCGTTGTCCAATTTAATTATATTTGTCGGGTCGCCCACACTTTTTAATATTTCCTCGCTCGACGTTCACGTATTGTGGGCGCTTGCCAAAACTTGCATTTGGACATTCTGCTCGAACTTATTTGTCGGCTTAAGCTATGACTGGGCTTTGACTAGACAACAGTTGATTAAAAAATCATTCAATTTTTAACACCTAATAACATGTTCCAAAAATAATGTTAATTTTTTTTTTTATAACTATTAGAAAATTTTAAATTAGTGGTGTCTGTACATTGGAGATATCTAAATAAAAAAAATAGTTAATGCCAAATGAACGATTCCGAAGACATAAATATTATTTCAATTAAATTTTTAAGCATTTTGTATGCTTACTTTTTTCAAAAATTAAAAAAAAACGATGTTTAAAAATGACTGTAAAGTTATTCATTGTTTCCGTAGTTCGCAAGAATTACGGTAGATGGCTCCAACGTCGCCTTAAGACGTATTAATGTATCGGAGAATTTCGAATATCTGGAACGTGTCTATGTGGCTCAGTTGGTCAGACCATTCCCCCTGTAAGAGACTGGTCGCGGGTTCAAGTCCCGTCCTAGATGTTCTCTTTTTCCGATCTAAATCTTTACATAAATATATTTTATTAGAATTAATGTCTGTCTGTTCGTGATGGACGCAAAAACTACTGAACGGATTTTGATGCTGATTTTTCTATTAGAAAGGTCTTGGTTAGACTTAAAATCTTCTGTATGTTTGATTGCAATTGGTTAAGTAGAACCGGAGATATGACCACAAAACAATAACCAACCTCCGCGCGGGCGGAGCCGCAGGCATCAGTATTCATGAATTTACGTCTAACTCTCGCATCCGTGGCAACCTTCATTCTCGTGACATCGCGGATGAAATGCAGGAGAATCGCCTGGCGGTCACGTTCTACGATGACCGCCAGGCTGAGTGGTTAACAAATATATGACCATGCCGCCTCCGCCGCCGGGCCCCGGTAGGAGGGGTAGACACAACAATGGCTCGCTTCGCGTCATAAAAGATGACATGCGTGCCAATGATCTCACTACCATGGATGCCCATGACCGTGCGAAGTGGAGAAGTAAAAGACGGGAAGCGGACCTTGGACTCCGAGGTGAAAGTCTCGGATGCGATCAGGAACTAACGCAAAGATGATGATGATGAATTTATGTAACTCAAACTTCTTCCTATCTTGGTTCCTAGCGACAGCAATATATTACATCCCTTTTTTACGTACTGAAATCCCCTCGGATACCCTCCCGTGCCAGCCAGCAGGGGTTGGTTTGGTTATATCGGACTCGAACTGACTAAAGCCGCACGCCGTCTCGGGTCTCATGCTTGGATTTAAGATGCCCCAATAATGCAATTCCCTCGCACCCTGGCTGACTCTGGGCCATCTACGGCTGAGAGATGGTACTCTCGAGTGTGGGAACCACAGTGTCCCCATCTTGCCCCGAAAAGGTACAACAAAGCCGTCTCACCCATCACCACCAGGCCTGCGCTCATGGAGGACGGAGGTCATAGCAATATATTATATCTACTAAAAATTCGGAAATATTGATATTACTTTTGAATAAAGAACACGCGAAGTATCATATTTACGTAGACTGAAAAACCAAAATCACTTCCCGGCGCGTTCTTTGAATTTGGAACGAAGAGCGCGCCGGTAATGTTGTATGAAACGGTGTGCTGTTTGAATTTAGAACTCTTTCATCTATCGTACACATTGCGTTCTCGTGGCTGTATAGCCACAGATACTTACCTTTCGGCACAAACTGTAAAAAAGTTCGTTGTTATTTTGTTAATAAAATAATTAAAATGAGTTCCGATGATTCTAAACGTGAAAATGAAATGAACATTGACTGCACTCTTCCAGATTTAAGATCGGAAGCTAAATTAGCGATGGAAAACCTGCTTCTAGCAAAATCAAAAGAAAAATATATGAATGTATATGAAAATTTCGTGTTCTGGAAAAACGAGAAAAATGCAAAATTGTTCTCCGAAACAGTGTTTTTGGCGTATTTCAATGAAATTGCTAAAACTAAAAAGCCGTCTACATTATGGGCGATTTATTCTATTCTGAAATGTACAGTTCATATTAAAAACGGCATTGAAGAACTACGGAACTGGTAAAAACATAAAGCAGTTTCTACTCGAAGCCCCAGATGATATATATTTAGCGATAAAGGTAAATGTAATCCTATTATACTTACTAATATTAAGAATGTGGAAGTTTGTGAAAATGTTTGTTTGAGACACAATTACGTACGCCAAAACGGCTGGACTTATTTGGTTGAGTTGGTTGAGTGTTGGTACAGAGGTAGACTATAATTATGTACATACATACATACATATAGTCATGCCTTTTTCCCATAGGGGTAGGCAGAGACAACATCTTTCCACTTGCTACGATCTTGGCATACGCCTTTCGCTTCTTCCACTTTCATAATTGTTTTCATGCATGCACCCCGGTTACGGGTACTTCTGACCTGGCCCTTCTTCAAAACGTCATCGATCTGATAGGAATATGTACGCCTATGGCGACCTTTACCGGGTTGCCCAGTAGCCCTCGCCTCATAAATCTATTTCGTTAATCTCCTTTCATCCATTCTCTCTACATGACCGAACCATCTAAGCATCCCTTTCTCTATCTTGGTCACTACATCTTCTGCCATACCACAGCGTTCCCTTATCACGCTGTTCCTCACGCTGTTCCTCACTCGGTCCATCAGGGTCACTTCAGCTATACTTCTCAGACTTCTCATTTCAACAACATTCAGCTTACTCTCATGTTCCTTCTGCCACACCCAACATTCACTACCATACATAAGTGTGGGGACGAGTACTCCTCTGTGAACAGCCGGTCGTGCCTCGTTAGACACTTTCTGGCTGCTTATAAAATTATGCAGGGCCGCATTCACTTGATTACCAGCCAAAACTCTTCGCTCAATATCACAGTCATACTTTCCATCCCTCGTAAACTTTGAACCCAAGTAAAGAAACTCTTTCACTTGTTCTACTTGTTCTACTTGTTCTACTTGTTCTACTTGTTCTACTTGTTTTACTTGTTCTACTTGTTCTACTTGTTCTACTTGTTCTACTTGTTCTACTTGTTCTACTTGTTCTACTTGTTCTACTTGTTCTACTTGTTCTACTTGTTCTACTTGTTCTACTTGTTCTACTTGTTCTACTTGTTCTACTTGTTCTACTTGTTCTACTTGTTCTACTTGTTCTACTTGTTCTACTTGTTCTACTTGTTCTACTTGTTCTACTTGTTCTACTTGTTCTACTTGTTCTACTTGTTCTACTTGTTCTACTTGTTCTACTTGTTCTACTTGTTCTACTTGTTCTACTTGTTCTACTTGTTCTACTTGTTCTACTTGTTCTACTTGTTCTACTTGTTCTACTTGTTCTACTTGTTCTACTTGTTCTACTTGTTCTACTTGTTCTACTCTACTTCTACTTGTTCTACATATATATATTATGTGTCGTTCTTAATATTATATTGTTCGTGAAAGCCGTAGCTTGATATTTATTTTTGTTTTTTCCAGGTTGCTCTGATTTTGGGCGTTAACGGAGCATGCCGAAGTGTCGAACTCCATAATATTACCACAAAAGACACAGAATGTAATGATAACACAGCAACAATAACCTTGCGCGACACTAAAACAAAGATTGATCAGATGTTTGTCGTCCGAGGAGAGTTCCTTATCATTGTAAAAAAATATCAAAAGCTTCGTCCAGTGGACACAAAATCGGATGGATTTTTTTGAACTTTCAGAAAGGGAAGTGTACGAAGCAATCATCGGAAGACACAAAATAGCTAAAATGCCTAAAGAAATAGCAACTTATTTAAACTTGACAAATCCTGAATGTTACACATGGACATGGTTTCCGCAGATCTTCAGCCACTCTTCTTGCTGATTCGGGAGCGAATTTAACTACTCTAAAAAGACACGGAGCTTGGAAGTACGATAAAGTGGCTGAAGGCTACATTGAAGACTCTGTTGAAAATAAAACTGAGGTAACCAATAAAATTAACCAAAACATCAAATTGCGACCTGTTAATGATTCGGAAACAACATCTTACCCACTCACCTCTTGTCAATTATCAAGTCCACAGCCATCCACTTCTAAACAGCAATTAAGTTTCCAGCCACCTACCACTGACCAAGAATCAAATTCCCAGCCGCAAACGTCAGAAATACAACAAACGAACATAAATTTGCCTGCAAAATCGATAACATTTTCGTTTAATAATTGTCCTAACTTGAGCAATATAACTTTTAATATTAATTAAATTTATTTAAAATGTAAAAGGCCCTTTTTTATTTCCTTGCATTTTTTTAAGAAAAGCACTATATATGCCTCGTCCGAAATGGCAATTGCCTGTCTCGTATCATTGAAGTCCTTGTCTGCGGCTCGGCCGTCAAACTCATACTCGACCTGCAATTACCTATTTCGCTGCCTTTGCAATAATGTAAAACTATTAAAACTTTCTTTAGTGATTCATAAGATAGTGTAATAATAGAATATATTCAAATAAACCCACTAAAATACGGAACAATACGTTGTGCAGTACAATACAGGCCATTTAATCACCAAAGTAGCTTATTGCAGTAACGTTATTACGACGACGCCCTCTGTTCTACAATGATGCACTAAATTTCAATCAAAATGATGGTAACTGCCGGATGGACGGCAAGACATATTCTAGGGCACTTACAGATTTAGAAGCGATATCGTTGCGATAGAATACAATGCTGTAGTGGTCGAAGAAGATTATGATTTTATAAGCGTTTTGATAGAAATTAAGCTCTATATTAAAGTGAAAACTTCTTTAGGAACGTTAAGTACTTTCCATATAAGCACTTTTTGGGTGAATAAAAATCATGACACTCGTTTTTTTTGTTAATCTCACCACTCGTCACTGAAACGTCAACATCACTGAGACGCTTTGCATATTATTCTTTTTATAACAACGCCATCTTTGTTTTAGCTGGATGAATGGATGGAGGGAAGGAGAGAGCAAGGGAGGAATGTATGATGATAATTAAAAAATACACTCGTAATTGTTTAAGTTGTCACTTCTGTCGCCACTCCCAGAGTACCACTACCTTTTTCTGTAATATTAGTAACTTTATACTATATTTCGGGCCTTTTTCTTTACCTGTGCTATAATTATCTTGTATCTTGCCAAATTTAATGATTCTAGCTCAACGGGAAGTATTATATAGGTTTTAATACCTTTTTTTATACGTTTGAAAACCCCCTCGTGCTTCACCCCATTGCTGCCGGCGTATCGGAATCGGACCGACTAAAACCACACGGTGTCCTCCCCAAGTGTCCATTGCCGGGCACCCCGGGTAAGCCCTCGAAAGGATAACCCCAGGGTTACCGGCGGACTTTGGCCGCCACCACGGCCTGGCCTGGTGTTGTCGGGTTTTATCCCGCGTCGGTGAGTTGGCAGGCGTGTGAGGACACACACGACACGCCTCCGCCACGGCCTGCTTCTGTAAGGACGGCGAGTCGGCCAACTGCCGTCCTCAGGCCCCGATTATGGAGGTCGGTAGTCCCGGGCGTAGACGAGTCTGCGGCTTCCTCGCCGCAGACTGCGGAACCCGGGGGGCAGGGTTCTCTCCCGCTCCCTCTCCGCCGTCTCTTTCAATACCCTTGTAATTGTTTCATATATACTGTATAAACGGCTGTATCTATTGATTAAATTGCCTCAGAAGTTTGAATTTTTTGGAATATCTAAAACTTCTACACGTTTCTAAGAAATGGTCTTTTACAGGCAGACAGACATTCTCTGCATTTGACTTAGTTTTTTTCGTATCAATTTTATTTTATGCATAGGCATTTTGATGTCTAAAATGCCTACTATTTATTGCTATATTCGTAAGTCCAACCCAGAATAGTCCGCCAACCGGGTGGCGACGCGTCGGCTAGATGAAATATGCGGCCCGAGTCGACCAGAGACAACACTACACGACACTTTAAAATATTAATATCGTATTTACTGCTCCTGTGAAGTGAAGCGGATTATCTGTTCAGTTTAGGAAATATTGTTTACGGTAAATATTTTGATCTGAAGGAGCAATGATCTTATATTAAAATGAGTTAGATCTATTATTTGGGTTTTACTGAAGCGATTCTTTCGGAAATCCCTTCGGATAACACCCCCCCCCCCCCTCCGCTCGTTAGCGGGGGCTGTTATGTCGGGCTTGAACCAACTAAAACCGCACGCTGGGGTGTAAGGTTGCCCATGGAGCATATTCCTCGCACCCCGACTGAGGCCTCATATACCCGTACACCACATCATCATTTAACTGTTGGTAATTATGATATGGTCGACGATGGAATTTGTCTTTTTAGCGTGAGTATTGAAATCAAAATATTGACATTTTGGTGGCAATTATGTTTTACAAAAGTACCGCTGTCTAGATTTTCAGCCTTTATATTTACATACTAGCTGATGCACGCGGCATCGCCCGCGCGGAATTCGGTTATCGTTTTTTGTCATACCTGCGGTTACTCAACCAATCGCAATCAAACATACGGCACATTTTAAGTCTGACCAAGACCTCAATGTCCTTAAACCTTAACCTTAAAACAGTAACAAAATTCGTTCAGTAGTTTTTGCGTCCATCGTGAACAAATTGACAAACAGACAAGACTGCAAAAAAATATTTTTGTATTCAGAATCGTTCATTTAACATAACCCAAGAATTTAATTTAAATATATCTAATGTACAGACACAACTAATTTACAATTTTATAATAGCATAGATGGAAGTGTTACGCACGCCTTTTTTTTCTTTGTACGTGTGGAAACCCCCACGGGCTTCACCCCATCGGTGCCGACGAAGGGGTGGGCGTGTCGGAGTCGAACCGACTAAAACCACACGGTGTCCTCCCCAAGTGTTCATTACCGGGCACCCCGGGTAAGCCCTCGAAAGGATAACCCCGGCCAAATTAAATGAAGTAAACCTCTATAAAATACTAAAAAACATTTATTCCACACCTGTATGTGCACGTACACAACACACAGTACACAACAGCCTCAGATATAAACTATGAGCTATAAAACACTTATGACTCAACAATCTTGTCTGATCTCAAGTAAATCACACAATGAACATGTAAATAATAACGCAGTCGCCAACACATAACGCGGAACAGTTCCTCGCCCGCTGAAACATGAGCAATAACTTTAAGAGTTTTCGCTATAAAATAGGCGACGATTTGTGGCAGAGATGTGGGTAGAAATTGAGGTGACAATATTTATAATTTAGTTGGAAAAAATTCTATATCAACGAAAAAAAAAAGTTTCAAAATATTAGGTCGTTACACGTACATTACACGTACACGTAATACGAAATTAATCATCAAAATGGATAGCATTTAGGAAGTACTGTTTTTGAAGATCGAATTAAGTTATCAAGCGGCCAATAAAAACAAAATTTAATACAGAGTTGTAAAAACTTGAAATCAGCTTTCAAACAAAATATAAATAATGGAAATAGCTATTAAATTACAGGAGTAAGGAACTCATGAATTTGTAAGAAAATTTCGGCAATTTCATAGGTAAAGACCTATTATTATACACATCGCTATCTAGAACCAAAGTAAATATAGCTTAACTAGTTTGTCTTATGTATTTTAGAATGCGAAAAGATAAGCGTAGTTTTATTTTTTGGCTATAATTTCATGTATGCAATTTTTTTTTAAATAATCTTAATGACCGATATTATTAATATCCCCAAAACCCCTCCAGCTAAGCTAAAATGCTTGTGTTTGGAGTGGGTTCACGTCGGTAGTGTAATGGTCAGGATTCGAACCCGAGACCTCTGGATCGTAAGGTATCGACTCCTTAACCAGTAAGCTACCGACGTTTAGGTCTACACTGTACCGCTTAGCTGTCGAACGCTCTAGCCCTAGCGCTTCGCCAAAAACGGCCTTAGAATGGTCTCACTGCCAGGGATACTGAAGCCCGTATAAAGTTGACGAATGAAAATCAGAAAGCGAACCTTGGGCTTCGAGGCAAAGGCCTGTATAGGCAAAGAAGGGAACACGTGTGTGGGTAAATTGTTCAAGTTCTTTATCATACGACAAAAAAAGGAGTCACCAAACCGCTTGGTTCGCGATGGTATTGATTAGTCAATTTTAATTGCTACTAAACTATACCTATTTCAAGGAATATTATAAAACAAGTTGAATTCCTGAGACGAGCTCAGCCGAATACAAGGGATTTTCGATTTTGCAATAAATATTTTTTTGCGATTTTTTGCGATTTTTTCTTTATCTTCAGCTATCACCCCAGCACGAATCTATTACCGAAAACAGCAACTCGATAGCTCATCTCCTTCATACCCAAAACCGTGACAGAAAATTGGTAATGACGACGACGACGTCGACGACAACTCCTTAGCAATAGGGCTTTTCTAAAGAAAATCCCTAAAAAGAATTAGCGAAAGCGGTTCGACTGCTCTCGAGATTTGCGCTTAGCAACACATTCAGCGATTCATTTTTATATTATAGATCATCTAAACTGAACTTGCACACAAAATTTCAGCTCAATCGAATGCCAAAAAATGGTCGAAAAATGGTTTGCAAATTTTAACGGAAAGCTTACTAATAACATAACATAACATACCATAAGCTCACGCCTATATCCCCGAAGGGGTAGGCAGAGGTGCTAGCACCCACATTTCGCCAGTTTATGTTTAGGTCCCAATGTAATAGGTGGCGAGCCTATTGCCATTAACCGGGCACTTATAAACCTGCGATATATACACCCATAACTTCGAAAAGCATCGATAAGTCATTGGTGTGTGGCATGGTAAAACCTGGGATCGAACCCGAGACCTCGTCTCAGCAGTCCATTACCCATACCACTAGGCTACCGCGGTTTTTAAAGCTTACTAATTAAAGCTGGTAATATTATGTTTCAATATATAAAACACTTCTGTATTTTTTATATATTTTTCAAAATGTAGATTCTTACATCGTGGTAGAGTTTGGCAACAATATGCGGGACAATCGTTCGTGAAAGCCTCCCCGTATGCTAGCAGATATGAATACATAAGAACGACCAGTCCGAAACTTAACGACGCAGTTCGCACACCTAAGTAATTGAATTACAGATACGGGGAACATTACGACCGTATTATTATTAGTCCATTGAAATGTTACAATTTAAGGACCTAATATTGTATTTGTTAGAAGATGCAATTATGTTTTTGAGACATGAGAAAAGAAGCTTTACCCCAATTTTGTGGGCCCCCCGCCATCTTGAAAAAAGGAGTGTAAACACCTTTTTCATGATATCTCGGAAACTATGAGTCCTACAAAAAATATGGAAAGACATAATTTGTAGCAAATCGCTTTGCCTACAAGTACGTTCAAAAACTTTTGGCCGTAATTTTAAAATTAAAGAATTAATGAACAAAATTTCTTTTTCCTCTATAACTTATTTTTATACATAAACATAACATAACTTCACGCCTGTATGCCCGAAGGGGTAGGCAGAGGTGTATTAAACACCCACGATTCGCCAGTTATGTTAAGGTCGCAATGTAATAGGGGGCGAGCCTATTGCCATCTACCGGGCCCGTTATTAAGCGAGCGATAATTATCATTTATTAATGCACACATAACTACGAAAAGTCAGAGGTGTGTGCCCGGGGCGACTGGGGATCGAACTCGAGACCTCGTCGTAGACAATCTTGTGGACGGTAGGTGTCCCAAAAATAAAATTGCGTCTTCTAAAATATGCAAATCTCATGTAACATTTCAATGGAATATACACCTACATAGATAATGAAGTAGATGTTATCACATCTTCAAGTCTTTTAAAATGCAGTAAACCTCTGTGGCTTGGCAATAGAACGTTTGACTGCTACGTCGGAGGTCGCAGATTCAGTTTCCGCTCATTGTAAAAATTTGTCTACATGAACTAGCAATGCCCCGCGACTTCGCCCGTTGCATACTTCATCCCCGTGGCACCCAATTGTCTCATACATGCATTATTTATCAGGTCTACAATAATGTATGGTAATTTGCCCGATTTGTTGACATTTATGATTACTGCTCCGCTCTCCTGGGTAGTAGCGTAGCGTCTGCAAGGCGAATCGCTGCTTGCAATATTGAGCTGAGTGAGACATCGTCTCACTCACCTCAATAACCTCCCTCGAGAAATGGGCTATCTAACAATTTTTTTTTTTAATTTGAACCTGATATTAACGTGTTCAACCAAACAAGCAAACAAACGAACTCTTAAGCTTTATAATATTAGTATAGATATTTATGTATAATTCCATTGGTCTGGATGTTTCAATCTAAAATACGTATGTATTTGCAAAAGATAATTATGTTTCTAAGTAAAAGCGGTGATAGCCCAGTGGCGTACGTAACGGACTGCTGAGACGAGGTCTCGAGTTAGATCCTCAGTCGCCTCGGGCACACACCTCTGACTTTTCGTAGTTATGTGTGCATTAATAAATGTTAATTATCGCTCGCTTAATAATATGCCCGGTAGATGGCAATAGGTTCGCCCCCTACTACATTGGGACCTTAAAATAACTGGCGAATCGCTGGTGTGTAATACTCCTCTGCCTACCCCTTCGGGGATACAGGCGTGAAGTTATGTATCTAAGTATATTAAAAGTATTCGCATTAAAACTCAGATTCTTTTCAAGATGAAAACAAACTCGATTGTACTGCGGTAAATATGTAGGATAGTCTTGTGTTTATGAGTGAACTGTAATAAACTCTTTGAATAATTAAAAAGAAAGCTCAATATGGTAAAACAACAGTTCTGAACTTCTGACCATATTACACTTTTCTGCTTCTTCCTTCTAATCAGTAGTCAGGTTCAAGGTCAATATTTGACCTTGAACCTGAAGATCGTGGGCCCCATATACCAATTATTACCGATCCTATAAACGTATAATGTGAAAAATCCTAAAAGCAAAACAAACTTGCAACGCATTATCGTAATCAACTTATTTTACAATTATTAAACAACTGAATGCGTTCCAAGAGCGTCTCTACTCATCCCATATCTCACCATCTACCCCCAATACCTACATACTCGTACCTGTTCCCCATACTCCGTACAGAGAATACTAACTATACAGAAGTTAAGCTCATGTATGTACTGCATTTTATAGCTAAACTGAGATGTTGCGCCGGGGCCGCTAATTTCGATTTATGAAAGAAGAATGAAAGAAATAATTTAATTCTAATACGGATGGTAACATTACATTGCACAAATCAAATAGGTATATACTTGCGCTTACACACTAATACAAAAGAAAGAAATACAAAATACTAAAAAAAACAAAAGAAAAAAAAATACTAACAATAAAAATACAAAGTGCAGATATAAGATTATCTGCCGACGTAGCCACGATTATGTGCCACATCTGCGCAGAATTAGGCTTGATGCTGGTTTTAAGCATAATATTTTATGTTTTGCAAAAAGTGTGAGAAAGAAAAAAATTGGACACAGAAAAATTAAAAATAACTATTCTACGACACTCTACACAGCGCTAACTAGACCCCAATGTAACTAGATTGTGTTATGGGTTCTAGAATGCGGGTAACATGCTTAGATGCATTTTTTTGTAAATACGTACATATTATACATGGAAACACTCCGCCCAATGCAAATAGACATATTCATAAATACAAATATTTGCACTGAGCAAGTATCGAACCCACGACCTCTGACTTAGCAGTCGAGCGCTCTACCGCTACGCCATAGAGGTGCCGGCTATCGTATCTCGTTGTTTGATTGAACTGGTATTTTATAAAACCATTATTTGCTAATAGGTCTTTACCTATGTAATTGCCGTTCTGCAGTACTGGCCATTTCAAATCAAAATAATTTTTGTTTGGCTAAGAATTCTAATTTCAAATTAATTTTATTTTAAAAACATGGAATTCATTTTCCAAAAGTAGTCATTTGTTTATTGATTAGTGTTACGTTTTCATCGCGATTTCAATCTTTTTCTTCATCATGGATACGTTAAAAATTCGAGTAATTATGGAATATGAGTATCGTCCTGGCAGCAACGCGGCACAAGCGGCACGCAACATCAACGACGTTTACGGAGCTAACACTACAAACCAACGCACCGCCTGTTATTGGTTTGCTCGCTTCCGTTCTGGAAATTCCGACCTGAAAAATGAACCTTGCGGTCGTCCGAAGACTTTGGTCGACAATGACGAATTAAAGGCGATTGTGGAAGCCGATGATACACAATCTACGGCGGAATTAGCAGCAGCTTTCAACGTTAGCGTCCAAACAATATTGGTCCATTTGCGTCAAATTGGCAAGATAAAAAAGTTCGTGGGGTAAATGGGTGCCTCTTGGCGGGAAAGAAATTCAATACCCAAGAGGCAGTACAAAATGGCTTTGAAGAATATGTTGCCTCCCGTCCAGCTGATTTCTTTAAGAAGGGCATCAATAAACTGCCGCTGCGTTGGCAAAGATGCATTGATTGCATGGGTAGTTACTTCGATTAAAACAAATAAAAAATACATGAAAAAAAACGATTATTTTTTTTCATACATAACGGCAATTTCATAGGTAAAGACCTAATATTTAAAATCTAATATAAACATCCATTAACTTGACATCGTACTTCCCACGTATTCCGAAATTCATGTCCGTGAGTGATGTCTATGTATGCGTTGCTTGAACACGCATTATACGAAGCTTAAGTTCTGTACGTATTCTGTACCCCGTACGGCCGTACCCGTAGAGCACACATTCATAAAGCAGTTGCCGAAGCGCTTCCGGGCGCCACCCCCTTCCGTTCCGCGCCCCGTATGTAAAATACACGAATATGAACTTGTTTATGTGATGAATGCGACTTGACGACTACCCGAATACTTTTATAGGTTTCAGTTCTAATTTTATGTGAATTTTCCGTTCCAATTTGAATGTGAGTATATTATGTTAAAATTAACCCTTCCGTCTTCTCCGAAATTGTGTTATTTCTACATTCTATTTTAGGGATCCGTTTTGTTGGGTGTATGGAGCCCCACTAACATCTAGGGGGCCTAAGCCAACTTCACTAATAAGCCTCACTTACTGATTAACGGACTAGTTCAGATCTGATCCTCTCAGGGTTCTCATAAAAGGTGAGTTAGGAGAGCAGGCTTCATGCTCCTAAGTGCTAGCTTTGACGGTATATATACTCGTATGATGATGATGATTCTAAAGGGCTGTGTTGATTTCACTAACGCTGGATTTCATCAGTGAAAATACATTACACTAAGCTGGGTTCTCACGTTTAACTCAATTAATTTCATAGAGTAAAACATGTGAACCCAGCTAAGTTCAACTTGAACGCAATTATTTTTACTGGTGGACATGAACACGACCTAAGTGGAGAATTTTTTAGTTTCGTACAGCCGCTACTTGTTCAGCTACACTTGACTCCTTGAGTTTAATCTGTTTGTATTTATTTCTTGAATTCGAAGAAAGAATTTCTCGCACCAAGCAGTACTTACATTAAATTCTTTCCTTTGACACACAGAACTGGAATGCTCTACTCGCGCACGAGTTATCTTCTTCTTAACAATCCCGGCTTCTTCGAACGGGGCGTGAAAAGTATCTGTTGAGGCCGTCCAGGTAGGGACCACCATTTTAGAATCGTCAGTATCTGGTATGCCCGGTGGTGGTGGTGGCCCGTATCTTCTGGACTTCACCCTAGCTTCTTACCATACAGCAGGGTGCAGTCAAGTGACGGACATATTAAAAAAAACTATACGGGCAGCTAAAATTGCTATAACAGCTATAACTGAGAAAAACAAACAGGTTCAAGTATTTTGCAAAACCTGTCATCTTAAAATTACTCGCCATCTATGCTTTACAACAATCGACTTTTCCACTTTCCACGTTGGTATACCAAGCTTAAAATATGTTATTACCATATCCAAGCCTGAATGAGATGTCGGTATACAGTTTTACGCCCCGACTCCGCCTTCCTATTACCTTACCGCCTCGAGCACAAAAACGGTAACTATCAAACGTTTCACGGATACTCTATAATTTGGAATGACTATAAAATAAAGTATTTTTTTAGAGTGATAAGGAACCGTTTTGGTATGGTGGAAGATGTAGTGACCAAAATAGAACCGTCGATCGATCCCACTGGTCCGCTAATATTCGTCCCCCGGAACAAAAGTTGTAAATTCGGCCCCTATTTAAGTGCCCATTGGACCCCCGGTAGGAGACCAGTCAATATTAATTGGACAAGAGTACCCACAACCGGCGACCATGTATGAAAACAATAATGAAACTAGAAGAAGCGAAAGGTGTATGCCAGGATAGTAGCAAGTGCTACCTACCCCATTGGAGAATACCTGTTGCCTACCTGTATGTATGTTTATATTTTTTACTCGATTCTGTTTTGAACAGTTTTAAGGTGGGCGGAATGATAAATTAATGAGGCTAATTTCTTGAGTTATCGGTGTAGTTGTTCACCATCCGACAATAATTATACAGCCCATGTAAAGATGGTTGTTGACGGCAATAATCTCACCTCCTATTACGTGAGATCGAAAAATATCGTTAACGAGTTGTGGGTGTTGTGACTCCCTACCCATCAGAGATATACAAGCGTCAGAAATAATACGAAATACGAACTAAGTTACTTGTACTTTTACATATTGCCATATCCAGTTTTCCAATTCTAAGAAAAGACGGTGAGTACGATAAAAAATAGGTTGAGGTCTGGGGTAAAATATGGAACTTACATATTGACGTCCGAAGCCGCCATATTGAATAGGCCGCTTGCTCGTGACCCTGCCGGGAAATAACGTCGGGACTTGATCGACCACCAAAGTTTTATATTTCATGTGTATATTCAAGCCTATACGCTCTGAAGAGGTTGGCAGAAATTTATGTAACATTCACATTTCAACATTATGTTTTTTGGTAGGCCGCCATCATCTGGGAATTTTTTCATGAACTATAACATAACATAACTCTACGCCTGTATCCCTGAAAGGGTAGGCAGAGGTTTATTACACACCCACGATTCGCCAGTCATGTTTAGGTCCCATTGTAGTACGGAGCGAGCCGATCGCCATCTACCGGGCACATTACTAAGCGAACGATAAGTAACATTTTAATACACACATAACTACGAAAAGTCAGAGGTATAGGTAAGTTTGTTTCACTTTCACTGTGAATACTACTGCATTTCATAATAACTACCGACTTATAGCCCTGTTAAAAAAAATTGTATTGACTCATTCATACAAAAAGTATGCTTTATACTGCAAAGGTAGCAAATCCTATGAACGGAGAAACTTAGAATACTGGACCTACTTAGCTACCTTTAGAGGGTACCTGGTGAAGAGTATGGAAAAATGGAAGAGAAAGCTGACTTGAACGGATTTCATCAAAGATAGAAACCGAGATCAATTAAAACTGAACTGCAGTATCATGTCTTATTCAAAGATTTCAGTGAGTAAGACGTGTAAGAATACGTCTCAGTAATATATTTCGGTGGACTGTTGTTCTATATCAATATTAAACAGCAGTTTTACAAACTATCCATCAAAACAACACTATTAAATGAAAACAAAAAGAGAATGGGCCAACATAATATTCGAAATAAAACATCCCCAGCGGTCAGGCGTCAGGGGTCGAGTCCCGATCCAATTTATACACAATCTTACCTTCCTTATGATATTGAGTTTTTGTAAAATGTTATTCAGAGTATAGGGTGATCTAACATATTCATATTTATAGATTTAGATCGGAAAAAGAGAAAATCTAGGACGGGACTTGAACCCGCGACCAGTCCCTTACAGGGGGAATACTCTGACATACTCAGCTACCTAGATACGTCCCAGATATTCGAAATTCTCCGATATAGTATATATATCTCAGGGCGACGCTGTAAGGAACTGGTCGTGGGTTCAAGTCCCGTTCAAATCTATAGGAAATGTAAACATACTCTATTGCTTCAAAAATTCATTAAATATTCATATTTTTTCACAATTTCGAATCTTCGTATCTTGAAAGTTACAGAAACTTATAAAATTAAAATTACAAATTTAATTGTAAACGAATCAAACTATGAGTCATTCTGAAGGTTTAATAACCTCACAAAAACATAGGCAGAGTTGTTTTTTTTTCATATTGGTCACTTCAATATCACTTCGCTTCGCTTTGCCTGATGGTTAGCTAAAGATAAAGTCTCAGGAATGAGGGTCACCATTATAGACACTGACAATGTTACAATGGTGGCACTCAGCTTGACGGCCTCATCAGATGCTTTTTCACGCCTCGCTTAAAGGACCCGGAACTGTAGGAGGAAGGAAACGTGGGCTGGTAAAGAATTCCAAGTTTTGAAGGTGCAGCAAAGAGAAGAGGTGCTGAACCGCTTGGTTCTTGATGGAATTGTTTGCACCGTGTGAGGGTGATACCTCAGTCTTGCACGTGGTGTCCTGCATAGGAAAGGAGAGGGTGGAACTAATTGGAAGAGCTCATCGGAACACTCGCCATGGTAGAGGCGGTAAAATACTACCAAAGATTTCTTTTTTACGTTTTTTCTATATACTTAATCGATTTTAAATCACGAGTATTCAAAACGTGGTTATCCTGAATTGAGCTCCTGTTTAAATATTTATAAGACGATATCAATACAAGAATGATAACAAGCGTGTTTCACAGTCTTTAAAATCATAATAATTTTATTCACTTTCTTAGTGTACCGCAGTGATCCGGTGTTAACTGTGGAAGCAGCTCCACAATGTACCATACGAGACTGACGACCGAAGAGAAACCGTGTCAAGAAAAACAATTATCCTTTGGTTAGAAATAAATTTACTAGCCGCTCTCTATAAGACTAAAATGTTAGCAAGGCATACGTAAGCACAAATACCTCTACAATAAATTCCGCCACCAGTATATCGTTGTGAATATGCATAATAATATATATTATATGAGTTCCGTACGTACAGACAAACAAACAGTTGTTCTAGCGAGAATAACGCAGGAAGTGTGCTACCGTACATAATGTCTTATGTTCAACCGAGTGGATTCGGTGAGAGGGATGAAAATAGATGGAGAAGGTACTTGTTATTAATAACAATCTTTAAAGATACCCAAGTTGGGTAAAGGTGACAAGATTTTTCTGTCAAGAAATTCTCTGTATCAGCCTGAATCAGTCAGGAATGGCCGATTTAGAGCAACAGACTTTGGCCCCACTAAAAGTCAATACGTGTAGTGTACTGTTAACCTAATACCTACGTATTACACGTAGGTATTAGGTGCCGCGATGGCGGCAGAAATCCGATGGTAACCTTGGGGTTATCCTTTTGAGGGCGCCCCCGGGGTGCCCGGCAATGGACGCTTGGGGAGGACACCGTGAGGTTTTAGTCGGTTCGATTCCGACACACTCATCTCATCGTTGGCACCGATAGGTAGGAGCCCGTGGGAGTTTCCACAAGTAAAAAAAGGTCACATAATAAATGTTTTCTTCTATAACACGTCTCTTAGGAGTCACATCTTAGGTCGTTCTGCTTTTAGAACTTCATACCCATAAAGCAATGAAGTACCTTTTTTTTTTTTTCGTGCGGAAATCCCTTCGGATACCGCCCCCGCTGGATAGCGGGGGGTCTCCAGCGGGGGCGGTTATATCGGGCTTGAACCGACTAAAACCGCACGTCGTCTCGGGTCTGAAGACGCCGGGGTGTAAGGTTACCCATAGAGCATATCCCTCGCACCCCGACTGACCCTGGGCCATCTCCGGTTTCGAGATGGCCCCCTTACTTGCTCTCCACTGTGCCATCTGCTAATCAGAGGGACACGTGGAAAGCTTCCGAACAGCCCTCAACAGGGCCGTCCTCGCCTCGGTCGGAGTTGGCCGTAGGCGGCAGCGTCTCCCCCGCCCTAGGAGAGAGGCGCTGCCGTCTCCGTTGCCCAGGGTGCACCGCGTGGAGGTCCCCAACCAAGCACCCCAGCAATGAAGTACCTAAGTCATATGGGATAGTTTTTTTCTATGATTTCTTTGATTAAAGAGGTTCGAGAGACTCGACTCTACAAGAGCAGGTTCGAAACGACAATATAGGTACCTATGTGATAATAAAAAGCCAAGAGCTGACTTCTACACTCTATAAACCGCATCTCTACATCCAGCCATTCTTCGCACGGCGCTAACAGCGCCCCACCGCCGCCACTCACATTGGGAGTTATGCAGATTCGTCGTGTATTTATCACAAAACTTCACCAGATAACACCGACACCGCGAATCTGATTCCGTTTGTACTATCAGCCAGATTTATTGACTGAAATAATGTTATTGGACGTTTGTTCGCGAACAGAGATAAACAATAGGTATTGGCGTGTATCAGATTTTGGAAGCGGTACTGTGTTGGGAATAAAATGGGTTCTATTCGAAAATATTTTTGGGAAAAAATGTTTGGGGAATAAAAGTCGCAAAAATAACGGAAGGGGTTAAAATTAATGTGGGTGACGTAATAGGAATCAATACATTGTGTACTGTATTATGTGTTATTGTGTATTGCGTGTGTGTGTATTGCGTGAGTGTGTATTGCGAGAGGTAACCACGGGAAGTTGAAAGGGTCAGGAAGAAGAGAAAGTGAGAGGCCGGCTACGATCGACTTGCTTCGATTTTTTAGAGTGCTCTCTCTATATGTTGTATCTTTATAGTTGATTGTACATTCTTATTGAAATTCAAACTGTTGGGAAATCTAATTCAAACTATTGGGAACCTTGAAGGTTCAAGCAAAAGAACTGTCATACCACTAAAAAAATCCGTTTTATTTTAGACTTTAAAATAAAGTCCAAAAACATAAATCTTGTAGAGTGAACGAAAATGTGTAATGAACTCTCTTCATTTAATTTTAGCCTTTAAGCTAATATCGATAAAGTCTAAAACTAAATGGCATTTTTTAAAGTGACAGTGGCATGCTTTACTTTAAAATAGTAGGATCGGGAGCTTGCTAGCCGGCCTCATATGTTATTCAGCTGCTCTGATTAACGGATGAGGTTCTGGGCAGGCTTTCCTCTCGAGGATGGGAGATCAGACGGCAGTGGCGCCGACAAAAGCCAAATCAAGACAGAGTAGGAGGGCGTGCTAGCTCCGAAGTATAATCTTTGAATGCAATTGGGTCCACCGCTGTGATGAAGATGATTGGAATTCAAACCAACAGGAATATCCACGTAGATTAAAATTCATAAGCTGGCTAAGTTTTTCTTTATTTTTTTAAATATTCTAGGACATTTTAATCAAAGTAAGCATAGCTTAACTAGCTTGTGTTATAAGTTCTTGAATGCGGATATACATACTTATATACATTTTTGAAGTGAAAGCTAATTTAGGCGCGTTGAGCACTTTTGTGTGAACAAAAATCATGGAGATCCCGTCATCGTTACTGTGACGTGAATTTTTTAATAACAACGCCATCTTTTTAGGTAGATTCCGATGAAATCGATCTACGTATTGGTTTCTTGACTATAGTCGAATTTAAAAAAAAATTCTTCATAGGAGGTCTGGTTATGACCCCCTGAGTCCGAAATGACCACTAGTCAAAAAGTTTATATATATATATATATATATATATGTATGTATGGTTCCACTTCCCAAAATTTGCGGCACTCTCACGGTCGCATTTTTGCCCCGATCGCTTTCAAACTGCGGTCAAAAATTGCTTGGGTGTAAACTTAGTTTAAGTTCGTGAACGGGTGGAATCCGGAATAAGGGGACGGTAGGGCCTCGCTTTTTGTGAAATCAGTTTTTCACCAAAATTTCACGTTCCATGAAAGATATTCGAACCGTTCTAATTTTATCCCATAGTATACATGAATACCAACAACTTTTAATTATAAACCTATAAGATTTAAACTTTAACTAAAAGTGGAGGGGGGAAAAACCAAAATTTTTCGGGAAAAAAAATCATAACTTCTAACCGGTGAACATTCTTGCCGTCGGAAACATTTTTAATCGATAGGCCATTTTTAAGTCTGACTGAAAAGTTTTTCGCTAAAAGTTACCGTTTTCGAGAAAAAAAAATTAAACATGTTAATAAAGTAATATTAACGGAACGGAACGGATTTTTTGTATCTGATGAACTATTTTGATGAAGTTTCAAACTAATCCATAATCTACACTAATATTATAAAGAGGAAAGATTTGTTTTTTTGTTTGTTTGTTTGTAATGAATAGGCTCCGAAACTACTGGACCGATTTCAATAATTCTTTCACATATAGAATGTTACAATATCTAGGAGTAGCATAGGCTACAATATATTTTCAAAAAATTAGAGATCCCTAAGGAAATCGCAATATTGTAAAAAATATAGCGAAATGAAAATCTTTATATGCGTGCGCTGCGTAAACTATTGATGATAGAACAATATAATGTACTACAGGTTTATAGGTCTTTTTAATGTCTATAAATAATAAATAAAAATAACAAAAATCATTAAAAAAACAACAAAAAGTATGATACAAAATATCTGTTCTAAGATGGGAGTGGGAGTGCGAGTGCGAGTGGGAGTGCGAGTGCGAGTGCGAGTGGGAGTGGGAGCGGGAGTGGGGGTGGGGGTGGGAGTGGGAGCGGGAGTGGGGATGGGAGTGGGAGTGGGAGAAGGAGTGGGAGTGGTAGCGGGAGTGGAAGTGGACGCAATAAGCGACTTCCACGCGAGCGGAGCCGCGGGCAACAGCTAGTAAACAATATAGATGGCTCTGTCAATATTTTATGTGTTTTCATTTCTATCAGCACTCTCGGAGCGCCACTATTTTTTTCTATTTTGTGAAAACCTTTATTATACATAGAGACACTCCGACCAATGCTAATATACATATTCATGCATACAAATATTTGCACTGAACGGGAATCGAACTCACGACCTCCGACGTAGCAGTTGGACTCTACGCTCTACGATTACACTAAGCCAAGCTTGGATGAGCCAATCATCGGTTTTAATTACGATTGATGTTATAAGCATCTATCTTTCGGCCTACCTTCTTATATACATCACTATTACAACAAAATACATACAAACTACCCAAAACACCTATTTATATATCTTAAACCTTTTTAAAAAGTACATTCACTTTCAAAGGCTGGAAATATGTACTCATTACGCGTTATCTAACGATTCATTGCCACTGCCTCATAGTAGGTACTTCGTCCGCTTCGTATTCAGAAGGTGTTGCCAGTCATTACTCGCGACAATATAGATGTTTAAGTGAGCATTTAATATTTTATTAGAGCAAGATTCGCGGAGAACGCGTTACTGTGTAGGGCTGGTACGTAACGCAAGATGTAGGAATTGTTTTAGAGTTAGTTATTTTAGAGATTTAGTTGCTATTTAGATATCTGACTATTATAAAATTGTAAAGTAATAGACCATCTTTATTGCCACATAAATTAAAAAATGAATATAATATATAATTAGTACAATACATAGTCCAGCCATAAGTTTTGTTACAAATGAAAATGCATTTAATGTAATATTATTAATATTTTACCTACATATTTATTAAAGTCTTAGCAAAAAAATAAAAATATATTTTATTCGAAATGGCCACCTTTGGCTTTTATACAGGCCTTTAATCTGTTTGGCCACGAATCTATGGATTTACGCACTGTTTCCAAGGGAAAATTTGCCACTGCTTGCCAACCTTCACCCCCAGGCCCGCGCTCATGGAGGACGGAGATCGTTCAGCGATCTCTGCCGCCCGGTGTGCCCCGGCAATAGTGGCACTCGGGCGTCGGCTCCCGGCCTATACGATGCAGGAACTCACTGAAACAACCATGTCCGGTGAGCACCTGCGTCAGCCGGTAGGAGAGGCTACCGTGGCGCCTCTCCAGCCAATCCTCCATGACGGGTCTTACCGCCACAATCGTGGAGTGCCCTGCGCTTGGTTGCCCAAGTCGTTCCATTCCTCCATGAGCACCACCCTCTTGAGCCTGGGAACCAGACTTCGAAAGTGATGTCCGAAGTCCCGCCGTCCATCGAGTACGAGCCAAAAATACCTCATGGAAGGCTCGATGGCGATGCGAACACCTCCAAGAACCCCTAAATAATCGTGAAAGAATCCGTTAAGAATTGTTTTATTTCCACGACTTGCCAATTACCTACGAGGCTGAGATTTAAAGGAGGTTATTATACCTGCTAATAAAGGATTTTTTTCTATGTATAGGTAATACGGTATGCCCAATTGATGGACTGGATGTGAATGTCAGATTTGTCAGGGCCAAAACTAGTTTCTAATTTATAGATTGCTTAATCATAGCGTGCTAAAAAGTGTGTGAGGTGAGGTGGCATCCCTGTCTGTTAAGACTCTGCTGTACTGTTATCTAGATCACGTAACGCGGATCGAGCTTGCGCCTTGCATATTCCTCGCTTTTAAACCTTATCGTTTTATATAAATTAATTGCGAGGAACAGAGATTTTGGCAGTAACTGCGCGGTAGAGAGGCTTTGAAGGCAGCGATTTGTTCATACTTTTTTTATAAGAGTGGAATTTAAAGAAATAATAATACTTATATTAACTACTTGCAAAACTTTATTTGAATGATCGTTATATTGAACCAGCATCATCGACCACACTCGACAGTAATTTTAGGTAGATTTCGATGAAATCGATCTACCTATTGGTTTCTTGACTACTGTCGAATTTTAAAAAAAAGTCTTCATAGGAGGTCTAGTTATGACCCCCTGAGTCCGAAATGACCACTGGTCAAAAAGTTTTTATATATATATATATATATATGTATGTATGGTTCCACTTCCCAAAATTTGCGGCACTCTCACGGTCGCATTTTTGCCCCGATCGCTTTCAAACTGCGGTCAAAAATTGCTTGGGTGTAAACTTAGTTTAAGTTCGTAAACGGGTGGAATCCGGCCTAAGGGGACGGTAGGGCCTCGCTTTTTGTGAAATCAGTTTTTCCTCAAAATTTCACGTTCCATGAAAGATATTCGAACCGCTCTAACTTTATCCCATAGTATACATGAATACCAACAACTTTTAATTGTAAACCTATAAGATTAAAACTTTAACTAAAAGTGGAGGGGGGAAAAACCAAAATTTTTCGGGAAAAAAATCATAACTTCTAACCGGTGAACATTCTTGTCGTCGGAAACATTTTTAATCGATAGGCCATTTTTAAGTCTAAAATAAATGTCTGAAAAGTTTTTCGCTAAAAGTTACCGTTTTCGAGGAAAAAAAATTAAACTGTTTAAAGTCTGTAGTTCTCTATATAAAATAATATTAATTGCTTCACGAAATCTACCTGTGCGTTCCCCCTGCGGGAACGGATTTTTTTAGATGAGTGGCTTTTTTTGTAATTATTAATAGGCCCGCGTTTGCATACAATAAAGCATTTGAATTTGACAACTATTTGACCTGCAAGTGTGTTTTATCTTCGACTACATCATCACTTACCAACTTAAGTATTGATGTAGGTAGTCGAAGATAAAACACACTTGTCCATAAACAACCTGTTCACTTTAGACTTAAAGATAAAATGAAATGTTAACGGTATACCTTTTTTTCGTGCGGAAATCCCGCCCGTCAGCGGGGGTGGTTATGTCGGGCTTGAACCGACTAAAACTGCACGCCGTCTCGGGTCTAAAGACCTGGGTATACCTTTTTAAATTGAAATATTGATATGAACTGTTTGCTCTCTCTCTATGCTACTCAAATGAAATATTGTACTTAGGTTAAGTAAATATGTTTGTAAATAGACCAAAAAATCAGCCCGCTGAGTTTCTTGCCGGAGTCTTCTCAGGACAGGGCCGCGTTTCGAACCGGTGGTCCATTTGCCAAACATTAGATTAAATTTTTTTATGACGTTTTGTAAGTGCCGTATTAATGGTCTATACAGAATAAATGGTTTTTGACTTGACTTGACTTGACTTTGACTTGAAATCTTCACAGTTAGATTGTACTGAAGTTATCGCTTGTTTGTTGGCCCGACGCAGTTTCTCACTTATCTTGCTTGTTTAGTTAATTGAAACGATTTTCCCTTAACTTAAATGTATCATGAAATAGCAAAGTTTTTAAATTCACTTTCTACGCACTTCGAAAAATACAACTTTAACTTATAATGACCTGTGTGACGGTGCGACAAAGCGGTCGACTAAAACGTTAGGGATCGTGGGTTCGAATGTGTCTATTTGCATCGTTCTGACTATTTTTGTGTACAATATGTATGCGTTTACATATTATAAACTATACTTAGTTTGGGTCTTGACAGCACATACTGTGTATTTCTTATACCCGGCATAGCCGTTTGTTGGTGGTTGAACTCCTCCGTAACCACTCGCGCGATCTTGACCAAATTTACTAAGGTGATAGTGTGGACACTGAGGAGTGTATTGAAACGAGATGGTTCATGTCCGATGTACCATTGAGGAATAATCATCGATAAGCAGTTTCACGAGCGCGCGGCCTTAGCTAAACGCGCGACCGTAGTAAGATGTCTTATTTTCAAGTAAGAGTCCTGCTCGCTCAGCTCAATTTATTTCAGTCGCACCCTGCACTGAATTCCTAGTTTAGTTATATAGTTATCCCAGAATATTATTTAAGAAAAGAATATGCTGCTCCGAAGAGGTTAACGAGAATATCAGTAATTTGTGGCCTTGTATTGCTAGTAATCTATGGAGTGTAGGGAGGCTCAGAGCAAGGCCAACCTTACCAACAAGCCGGAACTCCAGCTGATTGACGTACAAGGTTCTAGCACAAACTTTCCTCTCGGAGTTCGGAGATCAGAAGGCAGTCACTCCTATAAAAGCAGTGGAGAAGGAGGGAGGGGCTCGGATACAACCGGGAAGAACGCTAAGATCATGATGATAACATAACTAGTAATGTATACTAAAATAAAATATAAAATTTTCTGATTTCACTCTAAAACTATCAGGTTCAGAATATACAATAATGTTAACGCGAATTAACGCGATCATGTATAGGTATTACACTGGCCGTGGTCACAAGCTGACTGAATAGTATCAGGTTCTGTTCTTAAAAATGTTAACTTATGGTAAAAAATTTTTTCGTACGGAAATCATTTCGGATACCTCCCCGCCGGCCAGCGGGGGCGGTTATGTCGGGATTCATTAGAGAATTATCATAATTAACCTTCATTTCACACTAAAAGTTACAAAATTGCATCTGTAAATAGAAAAAAAAGAATAGTAAACAGCGAAAAAATAATGAGCAGAAAGCTATAAAACTTTGTGAGTATACCCTACAGGCAATATAGCATTTATAGTTACCGAACAGTCCCCGAGGGACATTAATACTAGCCAATGATTATTTTGTTTCGAGAGAAGAGGGCTATTCTGACGACACAGAGCATGAAGGGATAAATGAATACTTACTTTCATTCAGTAGGGATCATCAGTAGGGATATATGGAATAGCCCTTAAACACTTGCTAATATTCGGAATTGATAACAACGCATTCTGTTTCTTTTTTTCTGCCTTCGTTAGGTTCCACGTGTAAACAATTGCAGCACGTATTTGACCACAGTGATGTACCTATCTTGTCACGGGATGCTCTTAAACTTAACAATACCGCCGGCCAGCGGGTGTGGTTATGTCGGAATCGAATCGACTAAAACCGCACGCCGTTTGGTGTCTTCAGACACTGGAGTGTAAGGTGGCGGCCCATAAGGCATTTCTCTCGCACCCCGTCTGATCCCCTCTGGTTTGGGAATCACAGTGTCCTCGTCTTGCCCCGGAAACGGACCCGCCCGCCCCGGCCTCCTTCTGCTGGGGTGACAGGCAGCCTCACCTGTCGCCCCCAGGCCTGCGCTCGTGGAGAACGGAGGTCGTTATGCGACCTCCGGCGCCTGAGTCGCGGATGTTGCGGGCTCGGCGGGCCGGGAGAGTTCTGAATATCTCCCGGGCTTGCTCCGCGCCTCCTTCTCGAGGATTACTTGCTCGCAGAAGAAAGCGGCGACGGCCCACGCACGTGCGCTCCGCACCATTGCCGCAATTATGGTGCCGAAAAAGAGGATTGCTGCTACAAGGTGACGCATCGGCACCTCCCACGCCGGGCACTTTACCAGCGAGTGCAGCCCCGAGTCCTCGCTCGCGTCCCAGTCCAGTCCAGTTTGACAAACCCACGGGATCACAAGTAAACATAAGTCTTTGTAAGTGCCGTTAAGTTTAAATAGAATGAACGATTTTGTATTAAATAAAACTTCAACAACGAGCTTGTTCATTATTTTAGTAATAGAATAAACATTGCTGTGTATCTACTTAAAATAATAGCGCCACTTCAATCTAGTTACATTGACTTCAGAATAAGCCCCCTATCACGCTCCCCACCCCTCTTAAGATGCTCATAAACATGTTTTTCTCGCAATAAAAATGATAAATCATCCGGTTTTTTATATGGTCAATCAGTAGATACAGTGTTTTTCCTATTGACAGATAAAATCTATGGGGTCGCACTTCTTACAGGAAACTCGATGGAGTAATAAGAACAGTTCCATTTTGATTGATGGTGTTTTGATAACGAAACGGTTTTTTAGTTATAAACAGGGTTCTGTCCAAAATAGTTACAGATAAGTGTAAATACATTACCAGATATCCCAGCGGCGTACGTAACGGACTGCTGAGACGAGGTCTCCAGTTCGATCCCCAGTCGCCCCGGGCACACACCTGACTTTTCGTAGTTTTGTGTGTATTAATAAAAATGTTAATTATCGCTCGCTTAATAATGTGCCCGGTATATGGCAATAGGCTCGCCCCCTACTACTTTGGGACCTCCACATAACTGGCGATTTGTGGGTGTGTAATACACCTCTGCCTACCCCTTCGGGGATACAGGCGTGAAGTTATGTTATGTTATGTACATTATCAGACATGAGAAGTGGAAGGAACTGGAGAAGAAAATGCAGGAACGCAGACTCTGGGCTCCGCGTGTGGCCTCGGATGCAATAAGGACACAACGTTGAGATGATGATGACAAGCTCAGACATGAGACGATCACCATCTAAGACTTCCTGTGACCATCTAAACTTATAACTGCCCTAAAAAGACCGAAACAAGTTTGATAGCAGACGGGACTCATTAATTTTCTTTCGGTTTATGATTTGCAAATGGGTCCCGCCTTTTTTTTTTTTTTTTTTTTTTTTTATCGTGCGGAAATCCCTTTGGATAATCCCCCGCCGGCCAGCGGGGGCGGTTATGTCGGGCTTGAACCGAAAATGGGTCCCGCCTACTATCAAACTAGCTTCGGTCTTTTTAAGGCAGTCGGGTTTTTTGTTTTTTTTTATTAATGATTTTATTGTAAACTTAAGATATATACGAGTTATAATATATATATTTGAAATCATCCTTTAAAGCTCTTCATTTTGAAACCCTACTCAATGAATTTGAGTGTTTTTTTTTTACAACATACATTTTAGCGCCAAAAATCCGCTATTTTGCGGAAGCATCGGATGCCACCGGGATCATCGCTAAGAGATGATAATGAAGAGGTTTGATAACGTCGATCTTTTTTAACCCTACTTCCTACTAATGTATAAAAGTCAATAAAATTGAAGTGTCTGTTTGTAATATTAAAATAGCAGATTTTTATATACACTTTTTTTTTTAATTTTGTCTGTCTGTCTCTCTATCTGTGTGTTTGAAAGAGGTAATCTCTGGAACTGCTGGGCCGATTTTTACAGGACTTTCACTGGCAGATAGGTAATGTTACAAGGCAGGCCAAGACGGAGGCGTGTCGTTTGTATCCTAAACACGCCTGCAAACTTACCGACGCGGGATCAAAGCTGACCCCAAAGGCGAGGCCGTGATAGCGGCCGAAGTCCCCTGGGAACCCTGGGGTTATCCTTTCGAGAGCGTACGTTTCGAGCGCAATGGGCGCTTGGGAAGGAAGGACACCGTGTGGTTTTAGTCGGTTCGTTTCCGACATACCCACCTCCTGGGGTGAAGGCCGTGGGGGTACCACACGTAAAAAAATGCTTTTAATCCTTGGAATAGATTCCCTTGAGTTGCCCGCAGGCAACAGCTAGTTAAGAAACATTATTAGTTATAACTACCTTATTTTCAGGCACCGCAGAGGCATAATACATTACTTACGATTATTGTAAATTATGGGGGCAATTCTGCTAGCAAAGCTTACGTTATGCCTTATTGAGTATGCGACGAAAACACTCGATGATATATTGCGGAATACGACCGCAAATAAGCCTTATATCATATTTTCTTTATTAATATTACTAGGTGAATAAATTTACCCAACTTTGTTTTCTGGTGAAGTTCGCCAAATAATTATATAGGTGTACTTTGTTTTTATGTGAAAAAGATATGATTATACTCGTATCATAGAAGATAGTTTATGGTCGTGTGTAAAAACAAATCGTAGAAAATATCGGTTTAGGGATCCTATAAAACTCAGGCGCCGGAGGTCGCTTAACGACCTCCGTCCTCCATGAGCGCAGGCCTGGGGGTGGCAGGTGAGGCCGCCTGTCAGCCCAGCAAAAGCAGGCCGGGACGGTGGGGCGATTAGCGCCCCTCCCCCAAACCGGGGCAAGACGGGGACACCGTGGTTCCCAAACCTGAGGGGGCCATCTCAAAACCGGAGATGGCCCTGGGTCAGTCGGGGTGCGAGGGATATGCTCTATGGGCAACCTTACACCCCGGCGTTTTAAGACCCGAGACGGCGTGCGGTTTTAGTCGGTTCAAGAGAGACTTAACCGCCCCCGCTGGCCGGCGGGGGGGTATCCGAAGGGATTTCCGCATGAAAAAAGAAAAAAAAAGGTCTCCTATAAAAACCGGTACTCATTTTGGTCATACTAGCTGACACGTCCCGGTTTCGCATGGGAAACCTTGGTAACACCACAGATTACATAATATAAATTTAGTAACTCATAATTCCGAAATCGAATTCTCTTGTCTCCGAATTCTTTACCAACACGCGTCTTTCCTTCTTTCTACAATCCCGGGTCCTTTAAACGGGGCGGGAAAAGCTTTCACGAGGCAGTCAAACTGAGAGCCACTATTACAGCATTATTTGTATCCGCAATGGTGGCTCCATTCCTGAGAATTCCCCTTTAGCTTATCATCAGGCGAGGTGAAGTCATAATCAATAAACCGGCCAAGTGCGAGTCGAACTCGCCCATTCCGTAGCAGCAAGTAACAGAATAATGTTTTTTTTTATTTTTATATTTGAGTTGATTGAATGAAAGGTAAATTGCGATTTACGGAACCCTAAAAATGCATCTACCGGGTCTAATTAAGCGTAGTGAGCCGAAGGCGAGCGAAGCGTCTTTGGTTTAAAAGTTGCATTTCAAACAAATGATACTCCTCCGAGACCGTTTGACCGATCTCGACCAAATTTGCCACGGTGATCAAGTAGACATTACTGAGTGTCGTAAGGGGACGAATGTCCACATCGGTCTTACCATCGAGGAATAATCACCGAAAAACCAAATCAATTGAAAAAATCGACCGGTCACGTTGACCTATTGTTGGATAGGCAAATCTCGCTACGCTTAAGTTTGGGTTGATTGGGAAGCTGGTAACCGTCCTAGGAATATTGTGCCTTATAACGTTGTGCAAGTATAATTTATAAGTTGAAGTTTTATCGAAATTGGATGCATACAACAGTTTTTAAAATAGAACAAACCAACAAATATTTTTTTTTACTTATACTCGCAAATATACATTATAACTCTTGTAACGATTAATTGTTTTGATAGAAGTTTTTAAATGGAGTTATGAAAAGTTTAAGGTGTGACTTATGCACTGTGAAAATTAATTAAGTGATGGATGTAATTGAGACTACTACCGGCTAGGGCGAGCAGAGTTAAATAAAAGGTTGATTACAATGTATAGTATGAGATTATAATCGTGAATAGAATGTTACATAAATTTATATCTGGTAATTGAGTAAATGAACCTCAGGGGATGGATTCATAATAAATATTCTGCCGTGGCGTTGTTCGGTCCGTTGTGCAAGATGTTAGTATGCACTTAGCTAGTGGACACGTGGCTGGTGGTGTTGCCGGCGTGCCAGGGTCTCCGCTGGTGTGCCTCGCTACCGCTATGATGGTGCGAAGCCCGGTGCGAAGACCCTGGAAATAGAAAAAGTGCGGGTCAGTTTGTCACTAGGTAATTACGTCCAAGTGACCCGCTAAAATAGCAGGTGAAGAGAATCTCCCAGCGGCAATGCAGCGTAGCTAAAAGCTATAATAAAAAGGAATATAATTAGGCAGCACAAGCTGGTGCCTCGACCTCTGACCGTAGGGGTCATCGGCCTCGTGGCACTAATAGGTAGGCGGAAATAGCACACAGTAATATAAAATATGTTAAGCCATGCATTTTAGCAGGCAATAAGCTGCACCGCTGGAAAGTCTTCACCTGTAGAAGAAGTAGGAAATGTTGATCTCAAAACTTACCCGGAGCCGACAGCAGTTGGCCACGGGGTCAAAGCGACCTTCCTTGGCGAAGGTTCCAAGGAAAGGGACGATATAAGAGCCGTCAGTTTATAACTGGGCTAGTGCTGTCCAATCTCGCTCGCACAACCATAGATAATTAGTAATATATTATAGAAACATACTAAAATATCGATTAATTTACGGATATTGTTTTAATTAGATTTATAAAGAATCCACAACGTTACAATACCCCCGCAATTAGTTCAGGGTTTTTGTTACCCAAAAACCCGATACTGGACTGCTCAATACAATGCTCGACTTACGCTTACACATACATACTTTCTTATATACCTCCTCTATCATTTTCATCCATACATTGCGGTTACCACTTAAATAATGTAGCACACGCTTCCTTCCGAAGAGAGTTTCCAGGATAATAGGCGCTGGAGACTCAGACGTAAATCTAGCAAGATGGTAAACATTGAAATGTCACAGACAGCAATTTCAATGGGAAGAAAAAGAGCAATAAATACCACTATATATTTTCGACTATAAAAGATAAAGTGTTATGTTTTTAGTATAGGGCTTTTTTTAGATGTATACATTACCGCATCTGCAATAAGGCTTATTTATCGAGTTTGCAAACCGCTCGGAAGAAGACATAACAAAGATATGCAATAAGGCTTGTTTTTGGAACTGAGTTTGCACGACCGCTCAGCATAATAATGGTATAAAACCATAAGAATCAATACCCAGATACTGGTTGAATATCCCAGCTCCAAGAAAAGGTATCCGTTGGTTTAAAACGCCAACGGACCCACAAATGGTATAAAACCATAAAAATAAGGTATCCGTTGGTTTAAAACGCCAACGGACCCAAAAACAACATCAGTTGGTTTAAAACGCCAACCGACCCACAACAACCTTTACTAGGCAAAGCCTAATAATAAAAGAAAACGAACATGAAGTTCAAAGTTCCATCTCAAAGAGAGGAGAAAAGAAGAAGAAAATATATAGTAGTGGTAGGGTAATTATGATTTAAAACAATAAAGACAATTAAATTGTCAAAAATATATAATTAACAACTTTTAAAGTTATGACCAAGTCAATTTATTATTAAAGTGTTATTATTTAAAGTAAAATAGTTTATTATTTGACCCACATCAGTGAGTATATATGCAAACATCAGTTGCAATTGGAACAACTAGTGTTCAAAAAAAATTTCAAAATTTCAAAAAAAAATTAAGAACCCACGGTTCAACGAGGTAAGTAGTTTCTCTAATGTATTGTAGTCGTATGTTTGTATTTATATTACGTGGCAAAAAGTAAAAAAAAATTTTTTCAAGTTCAAAATGACCATGATGGCATTTTAGGGTTGATCCAACGGATCATACAAAAAATTGCAACAGGCAAAATAATTACGTAGTTAAAAAAAATTTATAAGTTGAAATATATTTATTAAATTATTTTGGGGCAAGTCCAAAAAAATTATTATTATTTATTCACTAGTGAATAAATTTTAATGTTTTGTTAAAAAAACAGAAACATAAAAGGGAACAGTCATCCTAAGAAAAGTATTACAATATTATAGAGAATTAACCAATAGGTTAAAAGATTTTAATATTTAATATTCAGTAAAAAAGTCCAAAAGTTGGTATTCATCAAAGAATAATTTTATTTTGTTTTTAAAAAAACAAGACTATTTTTCAAACAATTTGTAGTAATTTTACATTATACTATACTGGCAACCTTTTTGATTGTCAAAACCATATGACGTTTGACAACTAAGTTTCAAACAATTTCAAAACAACTTTTGATAGAAATAAAATGTTCAATATACGAACCGAAGATGTAATAACAATTGAAAAGTGTTACATTATTTAGTAAGAAGACATAATTGACCTGTAGACCGTGTCTACAAACAGGATACATGAGTTATTTAAATTATAAAAGTTTTCGTAATATGTGAACAAGTTGGTAGGTACATGAAATTAAAATTTTATTGGTGACCCTTTTTAGGTACAAATATCATTACGACTATTGTAGTATCGAGATAAAGGTAGTGTATTACCACAGTGCAATAACAGTGTTATTATAAAATACAAGTTTTAGTTACAAGTATGTGTAGGTATATACTTGTTTGCCACAATAGTGTATAAGAGTGTTTAAGTGCAAAGGAAAGTTTATTGAATATTTACATATATTTACAACCATAGTGATTATTAGAACAAAACAAGTGTTGTTCATAGTTAAGAAATTAGGTTGCTATTTAATTAATAAATTTATTAGTTTAGGTTAGGTTCTTGTATTGTATTATGTTTGATTAAAAATGTTTTATATGAAATATATTGATTATTTTACCTATATTAAGTTATGAAAAGCTCCATTATTGCACAAGTCATTTTAAAAGGACTCGGGGAAAATGGCTAATGCATTGATGACTTTGAACGGTTAATTTATATAAGCGGTTATGATTTTAATGATTTTAAACTATACAGACACAACAATCCCATATGCAGAACAAGACGAGGTCTACAAATTTAAGTTATCTTTGTTGTTCTTTTCAAAGATTTTATTAATTGTATGGAGATCTTTTATTCTTTGTATTTTTTTTCAAAGAATTGTTTTCATTTTTTTTTCAAATACAAAAGCTAATTTGGATACAGAAATCCGATAACAAGCAACACTGACTACAAAACAGTTGAGTAAGTATTAAATTTAAAAGGTAACCCAAAGTTAAGTAAAAATAAAAGCTATGGTGCGATGAGCGAGATTGACAAAAATTTAGTAAGTAATTTACTTCAATATAAGGTACTAGTAAAATCAAGTAGTATATATGTAACCTGTCAGTCAGTAATAAACTATTTGTGTATAATACATCAAAATAGTATTAATATATCAAAATAAAGAAAAATTTCAACCGGAAATAGGTTGATAATAACTTAATATATGTTATTATAATGCACATAAAAGGTAAGCATGTATAAAAAGTATAATAAATTCACTGACTGGGTACTATGTGTGCGACAAACACCTATACAAAAATGGAATTAAAATAAGTAGATAACGGTTGAGATCAACAAGTCCAAGAAACAAAAGTGAATAGATCCTTATTTTACCAGTGGTATAACAGTATACAGTTAAAATGACCATAAAAGGTATTAAACCAGTCTAGATGTTAAATGCAAAATAATTGAATAAGTAATGTTAATTAACCTTGTTGTTATGTTTAACACAGGTGATTAGTTAAATGAATGAGTAATTTCACTAAAATAATGGAAATGTATGCATTATTCAGTTAATTATAAAAAAATTGAAATTAAAAAATATTTTCAACTACCTTCATTTAGTTAAAATGAAAAATAACAATAAAATTGGTGAAAAAAATCACCACACTGGTAAAATAAAGAGGAAAATAAGAAGAAATAAAGTACTTACGGACCAAACACACAATACCTACGGCAGAATAATACCTTGTAAGGCGCCAATGTAACGATTGATAATTTTTTATCGAGAGTTTGTAAATGAAGTTACAATAAAGTTTAAGGTGTGACTTATGCACTGTGAAAATTAATTAAGTGATGGATGTAATTGAGACTACTACCGGCTAGGGCGAGCAGAGTTAAATAAAAGGTTGATTACAATGTATAGTATGAGATTATAATCGTGAATAGAATGTTACATAAATTTATATCTGGTAATTGAGTAAATGAACCTCAGGGGATGGATTCATAATAAATATTCTGCCGTGGCGTTGTTCGGTCCGTTGTGCAAGATGTTAGTATGCACTTAGCTAGTGGACACGTGGCTGGTGGTGTTGCCGGCGTGCCAGGGTCTCCGCTGGTGTGCCTCGCTACCGCTATGATGGTGCGAAGCCCGGTGCGAAGACCCTGGAAATAGAAAAAGTGCGGGTCAGTTTGTCACTAGGTAATTACGTCCAAGTGACCCGCTAAAATAGCAGGTGAAGAGAATCTCCCAGCGGCAATGCAGCGTAGCTAAAAGCTATAATAAAAAGGAATATAATTAGGCAGCACAAGCTGGTGCCTCGACCTCTGACCGTAGGGGTCATCGGCCTCGTGGCACTAATAGGTAGGCGGAAATAGCACACAGTAATATAAAATATGTTAAGCCATGCATTTTAGCAGGCAATAAGCTGCACCGCTGGAAAGTCTTCACCTGTAGAAGAAGTAGGAAATGTTGATCTCAAAACTTACCCGGAGCCGACAGCAGTTGGCCACGGGGTCAAAGCGACCTTCCTTGGCGAAGGTTCCAAGGAAAGGGACGATATAAGAGCCGTCAGTTTATAACTGGGCTAGTGCTGTCCAATCTCGCTCGCACAACCATAGATAATTAGTAATATATTATAGAAACATACTAAAATATCGATTAATTTACGGATATTGTTTTAATTAGATTTATAAAGAATCCACAACGTTACACTCTTGTGACGACCTCTGTGGCGTAGCGGTAGAGCTTTCGACTGCTAAGTCAGAGTTCGCGGTTTCGATTACCGCTCTTTGCGAATATGTATATTTGCATCGGTCTGGGTGTTTCTATGTCTAATATGTATTTGTTTACAAAAAAAAGTATCTAAGTATGATTATCCGCATTCTAGAATCCATATGACAAGCTCTGCTTAGTTTGGGTCTAGATGGCGTTGTGTAATAAATAAGTCCTAGAATGTTTAAAAAAGAAACTATCTGGCACATTACTACTGGAGACTGAAGACCCTCCGTTCTCCTCTTCTCATTCCATTTCCCTCCTGATGGCAACGCGCAAGTTATCACCCTGGTGGGGTAGGGTAACCGCTTTTTATTCGGGTGGACTGAGTACTTATGTACTCAAAAATGTCATTCCTAAAATATATGAATTGGGAGTATAAGTTAGCGCTCATTCATACAGTCTTGAGACTAGTGAGGCTGGTAGGTGTTGGAGATTCGACTCCCGGTCAAGACAATAATAAATTGTGTAGGTACAGCCGCTCTAAGAAGTTGATCAACACTAATAAATTTACAAACAATTATTATTATATTGAAATAAATAATGTTAATGTACCTTATTTTTTTGTTCGGAAATCCCTTCGGATACCCCCCCGCCGGAGGTGGCAGGTGAGGCCGCCTGTCACCCCAGCAGAAGCAGGCCGGGACGGTGGAGCGACTAGCGCCCCTCCCCCAAACCGGGGCAAGACGGGGACACCGTGGTTCCCAAACCCGAGGGGGCCATCTCGAAACCGGAGATGGCCCAGGGTCAGTCGGGGTGCGAGGGATATGCTCTATGGGCAACCTTACACCCCGGCTTCTGTAGACCCAAGACGGCGTGCGGTTTTAGTCGGTTCAAGCCCGACATAACCGCCCCCGCTGGCCGGCGGGGGGATATCCGAAGGGATTTCCGCACGAAAAAAAGAAAGAATACCCCCCCGCCGGCGCTAGTCACCCCACCGTCCCGGCCTGCTTGTGCTGGGGTGACAGGCGGCCTCACCTGCCACCCCCAGGCCTGCGCTCATGGAGGACGGAGGTTGTTAAGCGACCTCCGGTGCCTGAGTCGCCTGCGACGCGCGGCGAGCATGTTGCGGGCTCGGTGGGCCGGGAGAGTTCTAAATCTCTCCGGGTGCGCTCCGCCATCTCCTTCGCGAGCATTACATGCTCGCAGAAGGAGGTGGCGGCGGCGCACGCGCTCGTAGGACTCCCACCCCGATGGCTGCCACGAGATCACGCCTCGGCGCCTCCCACGCCGGGCAGTCCGCCAGCGTGTGCAGCCCTGGGTCCTCCCTCGCGTCGCAGTGTTGACACTCAGGCGTTGGCTCCTTCCTGATCCGATGCAGGTGGTCCCCGAAGCTCCCCTTCCCAGAGATCAACTGCGTCAGTCGGTACGAGAGGCTTCCGTGTCGCCTCTCTAGCCAATCCTCCATGATGGGCCTTACCGCCGCTATTGCGGCGTGCCCTGCGCTTAGTCTCCCAAGTCGTTCCTTCCACTCCACCACGATGGTCTGGCGGAGCTGGGACTGCACGGCCTCGATTTCTCGAGGCTCGGGGTTCCGTTCCTGGTTCCGCGCCTCCTTTCGCCACTGGTACAGTTGCGAAAGGGCTCTCGCCTCCAGGTCCCATGGCGGAGTTCCGGCAAGGAGACTCGCCGCCTCGAAGGAGATCGTGCGGTACCCGCGGATGACCCTGATGGCCATCGCCCGCTGCGGAGCGCGCAGCATCTGCACATTTCCGGCCTTCAGGGCCTCCTGTATGGGTGCCATGAGAGCCATGGACCGCACGATCCCTTGTAGAGTCTCCTGCAGGAGTCATCGGGCCCCCTCATGTTGGGCAGCAGCCACGCCAGAGCGAGAGCTGTGCGCTGTCACGCCAGCTTGCACGCCGTAACGAGCGTGTTGTCCGCGTAGCACGTGACGGCGGCACCGCCTACGAGCTCACCGCGAAGCACCCAGTCGTATCCGATGTTCCACAGGAAATGTTAATCTACTTATTTTTTTTTTTCTTCGTGTGGAAATCCCTTCGGATACCCCCCCGCCGGCCAGCGGGGTCGGTTATGTCGGGCTTGAACCGATTAAAACCTATTTTTGACATCTTCGTGGGACAAATTTAACATTTTTCCTTTTTTTTTATTATTTTACTTAGTTTTAAAGCTAAGATGGTCGTAACTTAGAACGTATTAAGCTAAAAAAGCATCAACACATAATGGACAAATTCAGAAAATAAGTTTGTCATTCATCTGCTAATTTATTTCTGAAGAATAAAGATGTACAACGTAATCCAGAACACTTTTCTTAATTTCATCAAAATATTAAACCATAACCTCGAATCATAACTGTAACTTAACAGAAATTGTGTTTATGGCCACCATAGCGGGCGGCGTGTCCAATACTCCATGTTTTTCCCGCCCATACTAAAATTTATTTTCATCCCTCAACGAAAACTAGTTAAACCAAACGATACAATAAGTCTGAACAATAAAACCAAACAAAAATTAACTATATAACAACTGAACACTCATTTCCATTCCTTATTATTTGTCCCCGTTTTCGTTTCCAGTATACAACTTTGTGTTTTACTGTGTGCAATACCTATATAAAATATTGAGAAGACAAGGACACTGTGCTCTATAATTTGTAGTGTGTGTTGATAGGAAGCGTTTACATTATGGTGTTGGAATCGGCGCCAAGTTTTGATGATCATGGTTTTATTAACCAATATTGGTTGACGAAATTTTGCCTGGGTTGGTTGCACCATACGTAAACCTTGTGAAAATCTTAATCTATGAATAAACTCTGGCGAAAAACTGATCTTATGAGCGCAGGCCTGGGGGTGAGAGGTGAGGCCACCTGTCACCCCAGCAGAAGCAGGCCGGGACGGTGGGGCGACTAGCGGGGCCCCTAAACCGGGGCAAGACGGGGACACCGTGGTTCCCAAATCCGAGGGGGCCATCTCGCAACGGGAGATGGCCCTGGGTCAGTCGGGGTGCGAGGGATATGCTCTATGGGCAACCTTACACCCCGGCGTCTGTATACCCGAGACGGCGTGCGGTTTTAGTCGGTTCAAGCCCGACATAACCGCCCCCGCTGACCGGCGGGGGGTATCCGAAGGGATTTCCGCACGAAAAAAAAAAAAAAAAGGTACTATTACAAAAATGTAAAATAGTTGCAGCTGTACATTAGAAATATAAAAAAAAACATGGTGAAGAATTCTGAACACAAAAATATATTTTTTTGTTTTGTTTTTGATCAGACTTAGAATCTGCCCTATGTTTGTTGGCAATTGGTTAAGCAGAACCGGAGATAATGACCAAAAAACGATAACGGTCCTGCGCGAGCGAAGCCGCGGGCATCGATAAAATTGAAGCAATAAATGACTTGCATCTTCTCAACAATATGTCACTTTCTTGCTACACCAGACAATTTTTATCGTTTTATAACCGAATCTCCGGTTCTACTTAGCCAATTGCAATCAAACATACGGCAGATTTTAAGTCTATCCAAGACCTTTCCAATAACAAAACGTCATCGAAATCTGTTCAGTCGTTTTTGCGTCCATCGCGAACAAACAGACAAATAGATAAAAAGACAAAAATATAAGAATTCCAAAAAAATAAGTTCTCAGAGTCGTTCATTTAATATAACCCAAGTATTTATTTTTAAATATCTCTAGTGTACAGACACAGTTAATTTATAATTTTATAATAGTATAGAAAAGATTAGGTTTGAGATAACTGGTTACTTTTCCATCATCAACTGTTGTCACTTAAACTGCGTTTAAATAACTAGATCCTGTTCGGTGCCATCGACCGTCATAAGGCCCCCAAGAGAGCGGCAGTTAGTCGCGGCGTCGCCTCTTGATTGGGATCGTCGTAAACCCATCCTCACCAACTACACTAGTAGAGATTTTAAGTCAACATGTCGATTAATTTAATAATATATTAAATTTGTCGATAAATAGATTGATAAATTTTATTTACTTTATAAGTAGGCTGACAAGACCTACAGTTAGCTGGGTTGGAATAAGCCATGTAGGTATTAAACAGTCAGGTAATCTCTCTTTACTATTATAAAATTATAATTTAGTTGTGTCTGTACTTTGAAGATATAAAAAAAAAAATTGTCATGTTAAATGAACGATTCTGAACACAAAAATTTTTTTTTTTGTATTCTTGTCTGTCTGCTTGATCGCGATGTACGCAAAAATTACTGTACGGAATTTTGCTGGGTTTTTTTCTGTTGGAAGGATCTTGGTGAGATTTAAAATCTGCCGTATGTTTGATTGCAAATGGTTAGTAGAACCGGAGATAGACCAAATATGATATGACCGCGGGCATCAGCTGGTATTCTTTAAAATACAGTTATCACAAGAACCTGATCAAAATAATAGTGGTGCGTGAAAAAGCACCTATCGAAGCCGACAACCTCAGGAACACCAATTTTCGACCATTGCTGCCAGCAATTTTTTTATCTATGGCACGTCAATATGACTTTACCTCACCTGGTGGTAAGCTAAAGAGGAAGTCGCAGGAATGAGGGTCACCATTGCAGATACCCACGATGCTACAATGGTGGCGCTCAGTTTGACGGCATTTTCACACCCCGCTCAAAGAACCCGACACAGCAGGAAGAAGGAATGGTATATGAGGGAAAAGGCGTGAAAAAGAAGTTGTTGTTGTTGTCACAGCTACCAGTGACAAAGTGCGGGGGTTCATCAACGAATGTGTAACATGGTAGAAACTGACCCGTCGAACAAAAGGGCCCTGTACCCTACTGAGTGTGGTCGCCGGGACCGTCACCGACCGACCACCACGACAAGCTATATCCAGATTAAGCGTGACCTGGTTGGGCAGCGTTCAGGAGTGGTTAGCCCCAGTTGGGCCCCTGAATATACGGTGGCCCTTAAGACTTTAGCTTACAGGGAGGGAAGTTATATTGACGTGCCCAGTATAAAAATTTTAAAATACTGTTTGTAGAAGACACTAGTAGATATAAAAACATTATGGGGCTATGGTAATATTATTAACTGAATTTCTTTTACGAAAACGTCGACACCCCACAGCACTACTCACAGCTTGAAATGAGCCGGGAGTTAAAATTTTTGCTATTTACATTTCACGATACTTGCCGCGTCCGCGTTGCAATTAATTCTCTCTGTTTTTTACCCGAATTTATTTGTGTTGCTACCCACGATTCTGTTATCGTGATCATCAAATTGATGTTAACGTCTGAAATTAACAGTTTAATCCAAAAACTATGATTTCAGATGCTTGAAATTTATTATAGGCGTCAAGGATTGAGTAATGTTCTGACGCACCTGGAGCGTCATTTGGAAATACTCAGCCACACTTATGACGCGCCTATTTTAACGTGTCACAACAGTACTATCAAAAAAGCGGCCAAGTGCGAGTCGTATTCGCCCATGAAGGGTTCCGTAGCAGCAAGTAACATAATAATGATTTTTTTTTAAATTTATATTTGAGTTGATTGAATGAAAGGTAAATTGCGGTTTACGATTTATGATGTATTTTAAAAAAACTACTTAATAGATCTCGTTCAAACCAATTATCGGTGGAAGTTTACATGGTAATGTACATCATATATTTTTTTAAGTCTTATCATTCTCTTATTTTAGAAGTTACAGCGGGGGGGACATACATTTTACCACTTTGGAAGTGTCTCTCTTGCAAACTATTCAGTTTAGAAAAAAATGATGTTAGAAACCTCAACATCATTTTTGAAGACCTATCCATAGATACCCACGTATGGGTTTGATGAAAAAAAATTTTTTTGAGTTTCAGTTCTAAGTAAGCCCCCAAAAGGAGAATGCCCATTCTTGGTTGCGCTTTTAGACGTTCGCGTCAATATTTCAAATGTTAAAAAATAATATTGATTATAGCATGACTTTTAAACACTAAATCGCTTTTATAGAACTTGGGGTTTGAATTTAAATTTTATAGATATAAAACTTGAATGAATAATCGGTTCCATTTTAATTTAATTGTAACCATTATATAAAATAAACCATTGGTGGTAGAATGCAAATATACCAATCTTTTTAAAATAAAATGGTTAAATAATAATACGAAATAATAATTCGCAATGTGACATTCAAATATATTGCAGTTATGAAATCTTGATGTTTCGTGTATGGATTCGTAATTTATTAGTGATAATCAGTTAAAGTTGTAAAATAATGTGTGCTTCAGTGGTAGTTTTCGCTTAATTTATACATGAGATCCCTGTCTTAAAACATTCCAAACGAAAACTCAAACGTCAGTTCAACAGTCAGTGTCACAATATTTTCTTGTTGTTTTTTTTTCTCGTTGTAATCATTTAATTTCTCTATAACCCCAAGTTCTGTTACAATATGCGTTTATATTTCAGATAATACTTAATGCAGGCTTTTTAATTATGTGGCACATCAAAAAAAAATTGCAACCGATTTCCATACTGACATGGGCATTGTCCTTTAATGTATTTTTCTATTTTTGTGTGAAAATCTTAATACGGTTCACAGAATACATCTACGTACCAAGTTTCAACAGCATAGTTCTTATTGTTTCGGAAAAAAGTGGCTGTGACATACGGACGGACAGACAGACAGACATGACGTATCTATAAGGGTTCCGTTTTTTGGAATTTGGCAACGGAACCCTAAAAACACGATGGATATGATTGATAAAAAATATACAATTTTCCTAGGTAAATAATTATTTTATTACAATAACTTAAAATGATTCTGTACAACTACTTATAAATAATTTCAAAGAAAATTAAACCTAAAAGACAGATAAATATTTACATACATGCGTCATAGAATTTCTCCGCATCATCACCGACTGGTAATGTTCCCAGAAGACTGGCAGCATTGCCACGTTGAATGGCAATGCTAATTCTTTGTGCAAGATGAAGTCCAGCCTTCTGGTGAAATTTTTGTAGACTAAACGGGTAATTGGTTGGACCCCATGAATCCAGCGTCTCAACCCCAAACGGCTCAAAAACATAATCACACTAGGTTGGAGTATTTACGCCGTCTGAGGCTTTCCGCAGATGCAGCAGCAGCACCGGCACAACCCGCTGTGTTTGGAAGGCGTGAAGGCGCAAGGGTGTCGACGCACGTTGCGTCCCATACCAAAGGCCTATCCATCTTCCAAGTCAATTTTCTGTGGGGTGGTTAAGTATAAAAATATCAAATCCAAGTCAGAGGTTAAAAACATTTTAACTTAAGAGAGGGGCTCGTGGCTAAATGGAAAACGCGAGATAGAAACTGTGAAAATAATAATCCCCGAGTTAATTAGAAATAAATAGTTACTAGAAATAAATATGAAAAGAAATTAGAAGCATAGGGTGTCCGCACGTAATGGAATGACTGTGGATGAATGCCAGAATGTAAAAAAGCGAGAATTGTTATGAAAGGCACTAGACTAAGAAAGTCTCCGAAACTTTAAAATCGGAGGTGCTAGATAAAAAAAATAAAAGATATAAAATAAGCGGCGATAGCCCAGTGGCGTACGTAACGGACTGCTGAAACGAGGTCTCGTGTTCGATCCCCAGTCACCCCGGGCACACACCTCTGACTTTTCGTAGTTATGTTGTGTGCATTAATAAATGTTAATTATCGCTCGCTTAATAATGTGCCCGGTAGATGGCAATAGGCTCGCCCCCTAATACATTGGGACCCTGACATAACTGGCGAATCGTGGGTGTCCCTCTGCCTACCCCTTCGGGGATACAGGCGTGAATTTATGTTATGTTATGTTAGATAAAAAAAATTGAAAACGAGTAGGCTAGTACCTATTGCAAGGTTAGGCTATACTAGCCAGAGTCAGGGTCACTTGTCAGAGTTTGAGCGGATTAGTCCCAACACATACTAACTTTTGAAAGCATCGGTACCTTTTTTTTTTTTTTTTTTTTTTTTATCGTGCGGAAATCCCTTCGGATACCCCCCCGCCGGCCAGCGGGGGCGGTTATGTCGGGCTTGCACCGACTAAAACCGCACGCCGTCTCGGGTCTTCAGACGCCGGGGTGTAAGGTTACCCATGGAGCATATCCCTCGCACCCCTGCTGACCGTGGGCCATCTCACCACTAACAGCATCGCTCATCCTGTCTCCTCTGAAAGCAGAGGAGTACGGAGAGCGATGTGTTACCGCCACGTTACTGGTGGGTAAAGTACCCACCAGTAACTAGTAGTAGTAAATAGTAGTAGTAGTAAATAAGAATTATGAGATGAGATGATATTTGATTTGATCGTGGGATGAGATTTAAAAAAAATGTCTTTCATTTTTAGATTTAAGACTAGGCACAGACAAAGACGAACCCTATCTATATCGTCATCGTTTCGTCCACACGCCGTTCCCTCAAACACTAAACAACCCCGAACCAAATTCTCAACCGACGTGAATATTCAGAACAACCTATGTGTTTTGTTTGACAACTTATTGGCGCAGAAACTGTTGTTGTTCATATTATTTGTGGAGCTTGTTTTGTTCCAAGTAAACGATTATTACCTACCATTGTAGGTGTTGTTTGTGTTCGTAGGTAAATTTTAAGGGGTGTAAAAGTTTTGATTCGTGAGTCTGTGTTGTTGGAACAGTTCTGTTATTTAAGTCTCTATTATTGAACACAAAGTTTTATAATGCTGATACAATGGATACAATATATTGAAGATTTATATTATCTAGTTTCATAAACAACGGGAATTTATAGGTGTTTTTACAGAGCAAATATTACTTACCGGCAAACTCCGTGAACAAACGTCAAAAAGTTTGCGCATGAGCACTAACTGGCCAACCATAAATCAATAAAATATCTGATCCTCCAATGAAGCGAGTTTAGTTTAATCCTACTAATATCAAAAATGTGTAAGTTTGGATGGATGGATGGATGTATGAATGGAGTTTGTAACTCAATCACTTCAGAACGGCAGAATGGATTTGGTTGAAATTTTGTACAGGGATAGATTATAGTCTGGAATAGGACATAGCATAGGTTACTTTTCTTCCTGGAATAGGTTCCCATGGGAAGCGAGAACAGGATCGAAATTCAACGTGGGCGGAGCCGCCGGGATCAGCTAGTATAATATAATTTATGATTAGTTGATTGACGCACCTCCACCGTCGAGCCTGAGTGTGGAACCTAAGATAGAAACACGCTTGTACGATACGACTACATACAGAAAGCACAGCTAATAGAAATCTCTATTCCTAGACAGCACTTTTCGCCGAAAATTTTGTCGATAGAAAACATTAGATATCTCGGTACATAGGAAGCACTGTAGGTACACAGAGATCTCTCTTCATAGATAGCACTATGACTTTCCGGACAAGTGGTTCCGGCACTAACTCGGCGCTCTCTGTTGGGGTCACAGTTCTAACCTAACCTAACCCACTTTACTTATTTTTGGAATATAATTATTTACCGGCAAGAAGTGCTATCTATGAAGAGAGATCTCTGTGTACAGTGCGGCCTATGTACCTAGATGTCTACATACAATGTTTTCTATCAACAAAATTTTCGGCGAAAAGTGCTGTCTAGGAATAGAGATTTCTAGTAGCTGTGATTTCTGTATGTAGTCGTATCGTACAAACGTGTTTCTATCTTAGGTTACACACCGGCCGAGCCTACGCTTACCTCAGAGAGACCTAAAACGCGTTTTGCGCAGTTTCAGTACCCACCTCCATGATCGGGGCCTGAGGACGGTAGTTGGCCGACTCGCCGTCCTTACAAAAGCAGGCCGTGGCGGAGGCGTGTCGTGTGTGTCCTTACACACGCCTGCTAACTCACCGACGCGGGATAAAACCCGACACCACCAGGCGAGGCCGCAGAGGCGGCCAATGTCCGCCGGTAACCCTGGGGTTATCCTTTCGAGGGCTTACCCGGGGTGCCCGGCAATGGACACTTGGGAAGGACACCGTGTGGTCGGTCCGATTCCGACACACCCACCTCATCCTCGGCACCGATGGGGTGAAGCCCGTGGGGGTTTCCACACGCTAATAAAAAAAAGGTAGAGTACCTACATTGTCACAAAGTTTGCTGGTCACGAAACTTATTAGTAGTCAAGTGAACAAGTTGTTCACTTGTTCAATTGTTATAAACAAATGTGTTGTTTATATAATCTTTGATGAAAAATATGATTACTAAAAAAAATTATCTTTGAATTTTTTTTTAATGCTTAAAAACGGATTTGTTAGTTAAAACATTTTTCAACCATTTGTAATAGAGCTAGGTCCTTTTTTGCGAAAAATTTCCCCTCTTGTTGAATCTTTTTTCAAATTTGAAATATCTCAAATAGTTTTTGATATATTTGCGAATGATCAAACTCCATTTTTACTTTCACTTTATGGTTTATAATTATTCCATCTTTCGCGAGCGGCCCTACAATTTTTTCATAAATAGTCTACATGCGCTATTCCCAATCGAATGACAGTAATCATATTTTTAGGAGAATTCAAAAAAGTTTTGGTCTAAAAAGCACTTGAGTAGACTATAGGTATAAAGGATGAAAATACACATTAAACATTATATACTTAAAGCTTAACCCAAAAAAGGTTTGTTGTGTTTATCATAGTTTCCTTCTGCACTGGCCACCTAATCACATACCTACCAATATATCTTTGAAAAAAAGTAGATTATAATCCTCTTTTATTTTCGAGTATCATTTGTTTCTAGTATATATATAATAATCTATGATCATTTGTTTTATTGTTGTTACATAATAATTCAATATTATAATTTTTATTGTAAGAAAATTAACAGATTTCTATTGTAATTGACAATTAGCAGTTTTTTGTTTCACAAATAAACCAGTGTCGTGTTATTACTTACAGACCAATTCAAGGATATCTACACCGTTCGCATCGCCTGTAATCTAGGTGTTAAAGCTAATAACACTAAGCGATGTATCCGGCATTAGACCAGCAAGGTCCGGCAGGTTTGCCCGCGGAATGGAATGCCCACCTGCCGCCGGCAGGTCTTAGCTACGATTGCTGGTAATACTTTCGAGATTGCTTCACCTCCTCGGGACCTTTGATAAGGTAAGTGAGTTAACGGGTTGTCCAACCTACCATCATCATGCCGTCAAGGCTTCCATCCTAGCAGCTTCAAAGAGCCACCGTTCTTTCAGGTTGCCGGTCAGGGTTACAGCTTCGACGGTGGTTTCTGTTAGACCGAATACACACACACCCACATGTCTTGGTGCATCACAGTGCAAGGATTAGCGCTCAGATTATAATGACAGCATTAGGCTCGCCCTTTTTCCCGTGGGGACCGAAAACAGCTGATGAAATGTGGGTGTTTAGTTCACCTATGCTAACCAGGGATTTTTCAACCTTATATTTATTTTGTCACTCAACAAAGTAGTTAAAAGAAATTCCACAGTTAATCATACATCATGATGAAATTCAATCATATTCCACCTTGGTGACTAGTTACTCGCTCTGTCGGCAACCACAATATTTAAAAGAAATTTGTTTATACCGCCATCTGTACGTAGTTTTGTAAACCTCTTGGTAATGTTCTTTAAAAACAATGTAATTTAATTATTGTATTATAATAAATGCATAGATGGCGCTGTGCTCAATTTTCTAAACTTGGGTTTATTTTATTTTTCTTGCCTACTTTAGTAACACAGGCCAATGAAGTATGTAATGAAGGGGCAGAGTAGCACTGTACATAAAAAAAACCCTACGACCGACTACCGAATCAAGTTTGATAAATTTTCTGAAATGTTATAATTACTAGCTCATCCCCACTGCAATGGCATCACACCCTATTATAAGGAAATTAAAAATCAGACACATTCACATCTAACATTTAATAAACTTTTCTAATATTCTAACATATTGACACATGAGCGCTACACAATTATTCAACATAACACACTGATTTTCATTACTTAACTTATTCAAAGATTGCTTAATACTGACTAGCTTATCTGTAACCAATGGTATAATTATCTCATTCAAGTTTTTATCGTTAGAACATATAGCTGCGGAATAAATTAGTCTACTAACATCTCTACTATTATCATAATAATATTTTACCACCATCAATAATCCATAAAAATTGAAACTTAGGCCTTTACCATCAATATACAAATCTTTGTGTAACCCATGACCATTGATAAACAAAACTTGCTCTTGAGATAGTTTTAATGATTTTGATTTAAAAAATAAATTCACATCTTCGAAAGTAAACGATACATAGTCCAAATCATTATCAGGCATGAAAAATCCGTATTCTGTTATTAATTTTAGATTGTGGCTATCTCCATAACATATAAATACCTGTGTATACGGATCAAAATCATTTTTGGTGTATATTGAAAACTGTACGTCACAAAATAAGTCTTTGTTTAATGTATTAACATTAATATTTTCTATATTTCTACTAACCAGTAGTTTGGTCTCATTCCTGGCATTCGGACTATGATTAATCATGTCTAAATAAGGACACAATGATATTTTTGTATTATCACACACAAGATTTATAATGGAATTGTCTACACTTTTTAAATCAATCACTTTGGATAGGTCCATAAACACACACCTAGTGTTCACAGTGAAAAACGCCCACTCATAATCAGACAAACAAAATTTATTTTTAAACTCTAAGATTGTATTGTTTTGACTTAAATTACTCTTTAAAATATTTTCGAAAATGCTGTATGAGGAGTCAATTGTATCTTTTTGCTTAGAAACCACTAATAGTATATCATTATCAATATATTTCTTTGATTCATTTGGCAAAAAGTAAGGAACCGTGTACTTCTTTGGCAAACTTTCCAGATAAATGTACCATTTCGTGTTTTCCTTTTGGTGATATAAAAACGTCACATAAAATGCCATTAACGACTGAAATGACACACATTGCTTGTATTCTACTAAGCATGGTTTAAAATTTTCTACAAAAATATTACAAAAAAGATTATCCATCAAAATTGTAGTTACATTGATAGTAATGTTCAAGGGTAAATTGATAAGTTCTTCTCCTTTCTGAATCTTCCTTTTTGTTAAAACCCCACGGCCAGTATCATCGAATATGGCCAGAACTAGTTTATCGTTGCGACGCATACCACTTTCTGCTAACCATGAATTTAACAAAACTATTTCTTCTTTATCATCACAGGTGCAAAAGTTGCGCGTTTTCTTTAAACTTCTTTTACGCCTGTAACGGCCCATTTTGGAATTCTTATAATGGGGAATCTCATTTATTTACGTTTCTGTACTCAATTATTCTGTAAATAATCCAAATCGTTTTGATATGCCTAATAAACATAATTTATAAACAAAACAACTGTTTGTTGTCATGTTAGTTTTAAGTATTTTCGTTTCAAATTTAAGACGAATGCGTTTTGTTGACTAGTGCATTTCCAAACAAATAAGATGGCTTACAAAAACGTAACCTTAAAATAATACAGAGTCGAGAAATAAGCAGTAACAAAAGCAATTTGCACTTAATCAGTTAGTTTATATTTATGTTTCGTTCTTTATCGTTCTCAATAAATATTTCAAATAATATCGCATTAAACAGTTTCATACTGTAACTAAACGCAAAATCAATAACATATTCGTTCAACAATACTAACTAAATATTTTTAAACCACAAGCTTTCTTTAGATTGATTAATTTCATTCACTCAAATCCTGTTGTCTACTAAGGTATTTAATAAAAAATAATTGATTCTATTTTGCACAAGGCTCCACCCGCGAGGATGTAGGCCATCACAACGTCGCAATAAAATATAACCTATGCTTTATTTATAATATATATATTCCTAAGCTCTGCTCTAGTTTTCAGCAAAATATAAGGCTGTCTTCACCTCGAAGCCCTAAATTCCCTAATTCACCTAGATTCTCGGTGGCTTAACCCACCGGGAAAAGCCTACAACTTCATTTTGGAACATAGTTAGAATCGGATAGTGAAAATACGCGCGAACGCGCTACTTCCACGCGAGCCAGCTGACGAATAAGTCAAGTTCGACTTTCTGTTGCCGGGTTGCCGGGGCGGCTTTGGTGTGTGGATCAATTATTCCTATGTATACTAGACTGTCTGTTAGGAACAAAAAAATTGATATAGATTTTTGAACGCTACTGTACACAGCTTTGGCGCCACCTATTGTTGCTGTCATAGCCTCAGAGTGTATTAAATTTATTATAATACGATCATCACCTGACATCTCTCTAAAGAACGGCGCCAAAGTTATTAATTTATGGTGACTTTATGGTGAGGCGTCCCTGCCCCGTTCCCGCCTCTATCATTTTCAGCTGTTTTGTACATGGACGTAGTATATAGAGTCCTTTTCATAAAAGAAGTCCCACGGTGATTTGTGGAACTAAATTTGACAGATCAGCCATGTTGTCGATTGTCGATGTTATCAAGGGTGTGTATTGTGGTAGATATTGTTGTGTTTTTAATTGGATTAAGCGCGCTAATAGGATTGTTTACGATGCCAAAAGTTGTAAAAAGTGCGGGTCGAGAAATTATATTGAAGGTGAAGGAATTCTCTGAAGCGGAGCATCAGAATCAAGGTGTTTTGATACCAGTAAACAATGTTCGCAAGAGAGTTGCCGCCATGACAGGTACTTTTTAGGGTTGCTATATGAAGATTTTTTGCCGTTAAGATGGGAATATTTGGTTTAGTATTTTTATTTATGAGGCAATAATATTTTAATTTTAACTATGAAGTAACGACGACCTCTGTAGCGTGGTGGTAGTGCACGCGACTGCTACGCAGGAGGCGCGGGTTCGATTCCCACTCAGTACAAATATTTGTGTGCATGAATATGAATATTTGCATTGGTCTGGGTGGTTCTATAGTAGGTGTAAATTGTCCTAGAATATTAGAATATTAATTATACATTAATTACCACTACGCTATGCATTAGTCTGGGTGTTTCTATATATGATGTGTACAAGAAAAGTATACAAGTATGTTTATCCGTATTCTAGATTCCACTGTAATTCCATTACAAGATAATGTTGTGGAATATTTATTTATTATTATTATATTAAGCTTAACTTGTAAAAATAGTATAATTACACAAGATCTTAAATTATAATAAAAGTGCAAATTATGCTAATTCATGTATAATATGATTGCAGGCGTGTCGGAGAAAACGGTGTCAAGAATCACAAAAGAAGGAAAAAAAGCGGCTAGTACTTCAACGAAAATCGTCACCCCGGGAAAGAGTCGCCCACATCCCAAAAAAATCGACTTGGATGGGTTCGATTTGTGCGCCATAAGACAAAAAATTCACTTTTTTTATGTTGTGAGGAAAGAATTGCCCACATTGGGTAAATTACGCGCAGCTTTGAGAGAAGATATAAATCATCAGGGAAGCATTGTAACATTGCACAGAATATTACACAGCATAGGTTTCAAATATAAACGATGCCAATCAAAACGTAAACTGCTTATGGAACGCTATGATATCACTGCATGACGTACCAGATATTTGGAAAGGATGCGAAGAAATCGCACCATAGAAAAAAAACCGGTTGTATATTTAGACGAGACCTATATACATAATACGTATCACACTAAAAGTTGTTGGCAGAGTGAGGAGGAGCCAGGTATGTATGTCTCAGACTCATCGGGAAGTCGTTGGATAATCGCTCATGCGGGAACAGAAAATGGATTCATAAGTGGTGCATTGTTGATGTTTAAGTCACAATCCAAATCTTCAGATTACCACGACGACATGAACGCTACAAATTTTTTGAAATGGTTGAATGAAAAATTGATTCCAAACCTACCTGAAAGATCTCTCATAGTAATGGACAATGCTCCTTACCATTGTACTCAAATAAACAAGGCACCAACAATGTCGAGCTTAAAAAGTAGTATGCAAGAATGGCTGCAAGAAAAGGGAATTTATTTTGAAAACACGTGGACAAAGGCTGTATTGTTTGACCTAGTCAAACAAAACAAAGGACCTCCAACATATGTTGTTGATGAATTATTGAAATCACACAATCACGAAGTCCTAAAGTTGCCGCCTTATCACTGCGATCTCAATCCGATCGAAAAAATGTGGAGCCTTGTGAAAAGACGGGTGGCGGATAAAAACGTGGCCCAAGATCCTAAGGAAATCGTAAAAATAACGGAAGAGGCTTTTGAAAGTATTACAGCGGAAGATTGGGCTGCTCAGTGCAAGCATGTAGAACATTTAGAGGAGGAATATATAAAAAATGACGGTGTTATAGATGAAGAAATGGATCGATTTATCATATCTACGGCTAGTGATAGTGAAACAGAGTCTGATTCTGAATACATTCACTCTTCCGACAGTGACGTTAGTATGGCCGATGATCACAATTATTCAATAAAAGTTTGAAGAATTTTCTTGTTTTATTATATATATATATATACCTAAAGTAGCGACCGCGTGCGGACAAACGTGGTTTGGGGTCGCCGGGAAGCACTGGAGACAGGCTGCCTTAGATCGGTCGTTCCGTTAATCCATGAGAGGCCTGTGTGCAGCAGTGGACTATATGCAGCTGAGATGATGATGATGATGATGTACACCTTCATTTCATTTTTCGTTGGTAAACAATACGACATTATAAATTTGACATGACAGTAATTTCTAAATGCAACAATAACCTGACCCGAACAGAAAGGGTACGAAATACCCGCTTACCTTGCTTGCATTTCATTTCATAATAATTATAATTGTATAGAACTTTAATATTATATTAAATATTCTGAGAATAATTTTTGTAGGTTGTTAATAAAATTAAAAGTATGGTAAAAGATTTTCTTAAGCCTGGCAACATTAAATCGCGCGACTACAGCGCTGCGTCTGCGGGACTTCTTTCATGAAAAGGACTCTACGTCCATGGTTTTGTACGATCCCTTAGAAAATAAAGTTGGCAACACTGGTTCAAACAAAACTTCAAAATCAAAACTTTTTATACTTCAAATCAATAAAGCCGTTGACGGTCGTTTTCGAAAACCGCACCGACTTTTATCATAGGGTTTAACACATTAGTTTTTATAAGTTGATGTCTACTTGTACCTACACGGTACTTCCAACAGTTATTGACTTTTGGGGCTTAGCTTATTTAAGCTAAATTTGAATCATTAATAAATACATTTGAAAAATGTCTCAACAACAAACTAAAAACTGTATTACACTTCGAGGATCTGCTCAAATCATCTGTGAATATTTAAGTAAGTTTTATTTAATATACCCAAAAACGTCTATTCCTGTTTATTATTGATGATGATTACAAAAATAACTGTCTCTAATAATTATTTTACAGAGTTCGCCGTTAATTCAGTGTTATTCCAAAGAGGTTTATACCCACCTGAAAGTTTCAAAGCAGAGCAGCAATACGGTATCACATTGTGGATATCAGACGATGCACAGATAAAAAGCTTCTTAACTAATTTACTGACACAAAGTGAAGGTAATCTATAAAATGTTTTCACAATTTTAATTTAACACCTGTTTATCCATCATTTATAAATTATACCATTGTATCATCATGTTTGTAAGTTGAAGTTAACTATAACAAGATAATCGTGTCTATGGTATTTGTCCCATTTATTTCATACTATATTTTATTTTAAAACTGCTTATGTGAACAAATAAAATGTTTGTTTATCAATTTCAGAATGGATTGTCAATAAAAAAGTAAAGAAATTATCCCTCATCATTCTCAATGTAGCTAATAAAGAAGTCCTTGAATGCTGGGACTTTAATGTTCAATATGAGGATGGTGACATTGCATTATCCAAAGAAAAGAGTGAACCTGTTAGCGGTAAAGACTTAAAGAAAATACAACAAGAAATCAGAGATGTCATGTTGCAGGTAGCAGCTACAATATCATACCTACCATTCTTAGACTGTAGATGTTCATTTGATGTGTTAGTTCATGCAAAAACGGATTGTGATGTACCAGAAAAATGGGCTGAAGCAGAACCTATTTCTATCACAAATGCACAAAATGTCCAACTTAAGTCGTTTTCCACTAACTTACATAAAATGGAAACCGTTGTTAGTTATAAGCTTGTAGATTAGAAAGCCTACTCATTTATTGTTGTATCTTTGTCTGAGCAATTTATGTCAGTGATGAGCATGAAAATAATTGATGCAGCATTATTATGTCTTATATCAATGTGCCCTTGAAATCTATAGAACCTAAGTCCTAAAGTTTTTAGTAGTATTAGGTATTACTATGTTATGTCTAGGGCAGCCTGGAAATCTAAAGAGGTATTTGACCGGGAATCAGGTATAGGATTAGAGTCCTCCTCCTGGTATAATATAAGACTCAATGCAACAATGCAATAGTTAGACTATGACAGTCTTATCGTAGACGTGTAAGATCTTTAGAGTGATCTTAAGATCTGTATAAAAATGTGATAGAAGTTGTCTGTCCCCTTCCTTGCTTTTCATGCCTAGACTGCTGAACAAATTTTGTTTCAATTTGGCATTTTATTTTGAAAAATAGCATTGTCTGTGATAGCGTATTCATGGGCTTCAACTAAGACTACTTTCTTGCTGTAAACATTAGCAGTAATAACTAAAGCATTATTATTTATGAACACTAGTTTTGTGACATAATATAAAGAGAAACTATTTCACCAAAGGCTTTTTATCCAATAATCATGGGCGTTGTGGCCAATATCAATTTATTAACAACTTTTAACATTAATCTCATCTTAACATTTATCTCATTTAGGTATTTCATCTGTTTAAAAATTAATTTGCTTGTGATAAGTTCCAAAAATCTTGAACAAATTTGGGCATTTGCACCAACTGGCGTCTATTGACTTTTTTATTTGACCTCTGGCCAAATAAAACAGTCAATAAAAGGACTGAACAATTCAATTTTGATTTTAAGTAATATTTGATTGGTTGATAGGGTGCGCTCCACGCTTGGGTACCACCAAATAGACCTAAAAATATGTACTATGCAATGGTCAAGATTTTTGACTTATAATATACCTAAGCTACACAATAAAATTATTAATGAAATAAAATTGAACACTTCATAAGGAAACTGATAATATTGATAACTTTTGTAAAATAGTTTTAATTTTTCACATTAAAAATTATATTTGATAGATTTATTTAGCAAAGTTAGTAAATCCTTTAAGCATTTAATATTTGAGTTGAGTAAGATTTCTTTTGTATCATCATCATCATCATCAACCTATTCTAGTCCACTGCTGGACATAGGTCTCCCCTAATGATCTTTTGTATACCATTGGTATATCTGATAAGTACCTCCTGGCGCCAATTTTTGTTGTTTGCCAAAGATATTTTCATTTGAAATATCAATGATGTAATTATTTATTTCTTCTTTTCTATGGGGTAGTCACTGCTTAGTGAAGTAATGATACACACTTTCAAGACTCAATCGCCCAGTTCAAAAAATTGTCTATGACAATAATTATCAAAATGAGATTTATTAGCATTATCACAACAAGAACATTGTAATAGACATTATTGGCATTGGGGGCTATTAACGTAATTTTACTAAATTGGGCCCCTGTTTTGGAGCAGCATTAGTAGATATAAGTATTTTGTACTTAGTGAGTAAGATTTTAGTTTTTTAATGTACATTTGCTTTTTTAGTTATTTTGTTTTTAATACAAACCTTAGATAAGATGTTTTTTTTTAATAATAACCTGGCTTCGTAGTTAATAATATTGAAAAGGAGATAAGCAAAATGAAAGGAAGTGAAACCAATAATAAATCCAAAGAAAATATTCACATTTCGTTTATTATATATTATATAACAAAGCACTTACAAAATAGCAGTAATGAGCTATAATAAATAACACCTATTCAGCAAATAATACTGTACACGACTGTTAATATAACTTAACATTCTTAATTCTTAAAGGGTATTAAAACATAATGAAACTAGATAATCTTGAAAGTTTCCATTTTACAATTTGCCCTAGTATGAATTTGTATAGTCCGCAACTACCACAATCCTGGACTGTATACAAAAAAATTATAATAAAGTGGCTGCATTCTATTTCTGGTATTTTACGGGACTAATCCCACCTATATCACTACTGTAACCACACCAGAATTAACAATAGTGACCGAACAAAACACCGAATAATGACACTCGGGAAGTCTCGGGGAACGTTAAATGGTCTTGATAGACGAATACATTGATGTTGGCCTGTATACCTACAACCTATAGGTATCTTCCATTAGTGGGGTGCGACTGGTTGGATCACCTCCAAGTTTGGTGCACCCTGGGCAACGTGGGCGATGACGCATCATTGATTGCTCCTCTGGAGTAGCTGGCGTCAACGTCAACGGCCAAGGTCAGCCGGCCCTTTTCAGGGCCAGCTGACCCCATTGTACGAGGGTGTCGGGGTATGGCGGGCCTACAAGGCCCGCGGGGGGGCTTGGTCGCTCCAGGTACCCCTCTGCTGTTATCAGAGGGGACACTGCGAATGGCCAAGGGTCAGTCGGAGTGCGAGGGATATGCTCTATGGGTAACCTTACACCCCGGCGTCTGTAGACCCGAGACGGCGTGCGGTTTTAGTCGGTTCAAGCCCGACATAACCGCCCCCGCTAGACGGCGGGGGGGTATCCGAAGGGATTTCCGCACAATAAAAAAAAATATATAAGGTATCTTCCATTAGTTTACACTTTTTAAATAAAGGGGACATTTTTTTTAATAGAATATTAGTAACCGAAATTACTAATTGTCCCCCTAACCCCTCCCCAGCTAAACTTAACTGCTTGTGTTAGGAGTGGGTTCACGTCAGTAGTGTAATGACGAGGGTTCGAACCCGGGACCTCTCGATCGTAGGGTCGACTCCTTAACCACTAAGCTACCGACGCTTATTCGATGGGACTGCATCACCTTCAGTTGTTCGATTTGTGGGAGCTCCTTTCAACTTGGCTTTGCTCTATCCCGTCCCCATTTTTGATAGCTCGACTGGCACCTTGAGTAAGTACCTATTGTAAGCGTTCATACACTGCGGTAACCACTTCCCATCAGGTGGCACTAGTCCATTTTTGCCACTTTAGTAGTTAAACCGTGGTTATGATCACATTTTACAAACTCTATATAGCTAGGCGTATAGAGCATACGAAGTTAGGAGGGTTTTAGTTTTAAAAAAAATCACTGGAAATGGTGAATTAAAACAGAATTAAGGTGTACAGTACATCCGTGATCATGGTACTTGTAACAGTGCCGAAATATCGGATTCTCGAAAAAGATACTAAACATGGTAAATATCCCGTTTATAATTCTAATTTTAATGTAAATGACCATGTCAATCTAAAATCATATACGTACCATGTTAATAATGGTGGCATTCAGCTTGACGGCCTCATCAGAAGAGGATTGTTGTCGCAACACTGCGTGACACGCACCGGTCCCACTAGTGCTGCGACCACAATCCCCCTGCCCGGCTATGCACTTGCTGACCCCTGAACGCAATCAAACCGAAATTGGATTACTATGGAGGGTTTTTCGCAATCGTGTACGGTGGTACCTACCCGGCCGAATTTTGTGACAAATTTGTGTCATCAAATTTCTACCACCAGTATATTGCGGATCAAAGTTTCGGGCAATCGATAAGTACCATGCAACGCATTTATTCCGCATTGTGTCACTTCGTTGAGCCTAAACCCTACCGAAAGAAAGCCGAAGTAACTTCATAGTAGCTAAATGCTACCTTTTTCATTTGTGTTTTATGCAGGTTTCAATTTTGGATACTTTCGGCTTTAACTCCTATATTGCCCTTAGTCTAACGTATGATGTTCTTACGAACGTCGGAAACTTCTAAATTCGAAAGTAAGGGTCTACAAGTACAAAATGAACTCCGAAATATATCATAAGCTCTATGAATTGAACACTGGGATCCTTTCACATTTCTTATCTTTCTACATTACAGGATAAAGATCCTTAGACCCTTAAAAAAAATATCTATTGTCACACCAGTTAACCTCTGTTTTTTATGTTGTTCAACACCAATCGCCCAATAACTAAGGTTCGCTTGAGACGAAGTGACATTCTACTAGTAGAATCGCTTCGAAGTGAACCTCCAAAAGTCCGAAATGTATGAGAGTGACATTATGTATTTATGTAAAAAAAAAATCATTTTTTATTTTTTCGAAATGATTCCACTAGTAGAATGTCACTTTGTTTACAGACCCTGGTCACCGACGTGGGTAAAAATCGTTTGTTACGGACTGGACATTACCTGAAATGACTACTGTGTCAAACTGTTTCGGTTTCTAGTAAATAAAACGTGATTGTTTTTGTTAGGAGACCGTGATTGTAGCACATTCGTGCAATCAACATGCACGCACTGTGCGGAAAGCCAGTAGTCCTGATACTCCTAATGGTATTCCGATGATGATATTCAATTAGCTGACTATATTTACTCGCCTCTTGGCCTAACAGTTGGGCCTGCAAGTCTTACACTTATTTCGTTCCTGACGTTGCCACAGTCCAATAATATGTAAAATTTCTTGGAAGCTTGTTATAGAATCCAGATCCAATACAATGCTAGAAGGTTGTAACAGAAAGGAATTTATACCGTCATTACCTTAAAATATTTTAACAGAAAATACTAATCCAGAGTCCACAGCGTCATTACAGTATGTTGACAACCGTAACGGAGGAGGATACCATTCGTTACTATCCTAAATTAGTGTAACAGAAAAGACTCCTTCCGTTATTATTCTAAATGAGAATAATAACAAGGAGTCCCACGTTTTTATTATAATTCAATCAGGGGCATTATTCTATTTGACATCGAGTTGTAATCACAGTCGTAACGTGAGAAGTCGGTGGATTTCAATAGTTTAAAATAGAAAAAAGAACTGGCGAAAAACCAAACCAATATAAATGCGTCGGCTAATATGATACGGTTCGGTTGGTCATTTTTCTACATACATTCCTGTCAGATGTCGTCTACTCAGTCTTCTTGTGGTCTACCACTGCTAAAACCCTTTAAATTCATACTTAGAACCTTTTTAACAACATAACTTTAATCACTCCTCATAATATGTCCATGCCACGATAGTTTCACAAGTGCAACTTTCAAACTTCCTCTAATACACTCATTCCTTATTCTGTCTCTTCTCGTCACACCACACATCCATCTCAACATTCGCATCTCCGCTACATATTTCATTCGTTGCTTTTAAGGACAAGACGATCCATATAAGACAGAATGGTTAACGCAGAAAAAAACACCCGTCTTTCTGTTGTAAGTTCTGCGACGCGAGCGAGGACTCAGGGCTGCACACGCTGGTGGACTGCCCGGCGTGGGAGGCGCCGAGGCGTGACCTCGTGGCAGCCATCGGGGTGGGAGTCCTCTCGCTCGGCAGCATGATTGCGGCAATGGTGCGGAGCGCGAGCGCGTGGGCCGCCGCCACCTCCTTCTGCGAGCATGTAATGCTCGCGAAGGAGGTGGCGGAGCGCGCCCGGGAGAGACTTAGAACTCTCCCGGTCCGCCGAGCCCGCAACTTGCTCGCCGCGCGTCGCAGGCGACTCAGGCGCTGGAGGTCGCTTAACGACCTCCGTCCTCCATGAGCGCAGGCCTGGGGGTGGCGGGTGAGGCCACCTGTCACCCCAGCAGAAGCAGGCCGGGACGGTGGGGCGACTAGCGCCCCTCCCCCAAACCGGGGCAAGACGGGGACACCGTGGTTCCCAAACTCGAGGGGGCCACCTGGAAACCGGAGATGGCCCAGGGTCAGTCGGGGTGCGAGGGATATGCTCTATGGGCAACCTTACACCCCGGCGTCTGTAGACCCGAGACGGCGTGCGGTTTTAGTCGGTTCAAGCCCGACATAACCGCCCCCGCTGGCACGCGGGGGGGGGGGGGTATCCGAAGGGATTTCCGCACGATAAAAATAAATAAATAAGGTACAGTACATGACAATACAAAGGCGAATGATTTGAGACAACCAAGAAACAGACTTATTTCTTACATTGCTAAGCATACCATTCGAAAAATTAGGAACATAGAATGGAATAATTTTGTAATTATGTTACAATTTTCTTAAGCACCTCGAAATACTTAATCCTATATAATATTATACAATGCAAAATGTAATATCAGTGTACCTAAGTCTAACTTATGCGTTATGTAGTTAAGGCCTTTGCACGCTAAATTATTTCTGTCGCATATTTCGCGGTAGTAGGGTTGTGACTCGTAGCACCATATAAAATACACAACAAAATAGCAATCATTGTGTTTCGATTCATTATTAATTGGTTTAAGTATAAATACTTACAAGTATAAGTATGAATAAAAAAATGTCTAGTGTCAATGTGACACTAGACATTTTCGGTAATCGTTATATCGATATTAATAAATGTAATAGGCAAGTATTATTTTTGATCGTTATATTTATTTTATATCAGTATTATCGTTAAAGTATATTATTAATTTAGTTAATAAATAATATCTGGGTCAACGCGATATTGTTGATTTTTCTTTTCGACATTTTCTAACAATGAAACTTAGCTAGATCAATTTATCGCCCTGAAATCCCCTGCATACCTACTAAATTTCATGAAAATCGTTGCAGCCGTTTCCGAGATTCAGATTATATATATATATATATATATATATATATATATACAGTAATACCCCGGATTTACGCGATAGGTGGGACCGAGTGATGACCGTGTAAGTCGAATTCGCGTAAGTCGGGGTGTAATTTTGCATAAAATACGTACATGTTTTGTTTAATGTATTTGTTAAATGATTGGTGATGTAGGTAGGTAGGTACTTTATCTTTTTTTTATTGGTAATGGTAGGTACCTACATAGAGTTGAGTATTTTTTTTTCAAATCTAGTGGCCTTAATATATTTATTAATTTCGAAAGTTTTGTAAAATGCCTAGGCAGTTAATTGTTTTCTCTACAGAGAACACTCATAGGCAATGATTTTAAGCTTCACGGCTTAATAATAATATATAAACACTAGATGTAATCACTTCAGACCTATATTGAAGAATTGCTTCGATCAGGGACGCGCACGTGAGTCAGTCTATCATTGATTCCGAACAAACAATAGGTTCCTATTCAAATTCTAAACATAGTAGGCTGGCATACCTACATCGTCATAATGTTAAAATGCAGGAATGATCTTTGTTACAAAATTTACAAAACTGTTTCTCTTCACTCATATCATAGCTAAAAGCGTAGCGTTTCAATATACCTACTTGTGTTTTTCATTTTATCACCACAGCCGTTCGCCTTTGCCTGTAGACAGAAAAAAACTCTTTATCACCGAGACAAAATGAAGTAATTTTGCATGCAGTGTTATATGCCTACGAAATTGTTATCTCACAACAAATAGTAAGTGTAAAAAGAAGAAGTATTATAAAGAAACATGCGTACAGCATGCTACCCTTGTGTATTAGTACCCACGTACATAAAAAGCATTAGTAAGACTGAGGATTTAGAATGAAAGAATGTAACAAAAGCGAAGTAAATGAAATAAAGTTACATTTTTTCAATTCTTGAAAATGAGTGCGGGCAGATTGTTAAATGAGTGCACGTCATAAATTAAATTTCGAATATACTTACATACCATTTTGATTTTCGAATTTCCACGTTCGTTCGGATGTGTTATATAGGATTTAAGGGAAATGCAAATAAGAAAAAAATAAAAACAGAACGTTGTCGTCTTTATGTTAATTCCAACACTCATTCTTTTATTGTGATTTTGGTATATATCATTACATTGACTTATCGTGATGTTCGCGCCTTAATATTTGTTGTGAGAATACAAAACTCAAGTTAAAATGCCATGACGTCATTCAAAGAAAATGCTGAGACTGCCCTGTGTACAAATGCATTAGCAGATCGTATTTATTCAATTAAAAAGCTTTTATGTACTTGAATTGAACGTACTTTGGATGGATGTTGTGTGCGAGTATGGAAATTTTTACGAATGACGCCATTTTACCTTAGACGTATAAATGCCCTAAAATCCTCAATTTTTATTAAAAATAAATAGTCAGTTTTCTACTTTAATTACATAATATAAATAGTGAACTTAAATTCTTAAGAACTTTATACAAATTGAAAAAGAACTGTAAAACTATTGTGTAAGTTTCGGTCCCATATAGCGAGTTAGAAGAAAGTTAACTGAAAATTAAAAAAAAATGTTATCGCTATATCCACAACCATTCGTCCGATTAGCCACACTCGTAAATTATATATAAATCAATTCATTTATTTCTACCTAGCTATAGTTAAAACTGGTATCTGACTAGGTTATGTAACGGACCGGCGAAAATAATGGGGTTAAACTATATTTTTGACTGTAAGTACCTACTTGCTATGCTGTGCATCTATCTTCTTTGTAGTAAAGGTTTAGTCTAATTTCTAAATTCTTTAATTTGAGATTTGTTAATTTTGATAATTTGATTGGATCACCGCACAGTAAGCAAGCAGGTAATAGTTGTGTTTTGTAAAAATCCTTATCCTAATAGATATGTACATAAGTTGCAAGTCTCTTTATCATAATATTACATACTACTAGTTATCAAACCTTACAGTTAATAATAACAATAATAAATTGCAAATATTACAAATATGTTTAAAATATTTACATCTTCAATAATAGAAGAAAAAAAAATTGCAAGTATAAATTTATCGTTGAAGTTCAACAAGTTAAGAGTAATAGCATTATTTGCAATAATACATGTTACGGAATTCATCATAATTCGGCTGTAACTATCAGGTTTCGATAAAATTCGTGCAATAAGAAAAAAATCAGTTCATATAAAATTATAAATTAATATAATTATTGGAACTGTTATTGGAAAAACAGAAATCTCATTGGGATAATAGTATCTATTTAAATCTTCCTGATGTAAATTTAATCGATTGTAAATGATATATATGTACCTACGTAAAAGCAATATATATTGATAAGTAAAAATTAATAAATTAGAATCTCTGTATTAATTTTTCAGGATCGAGATTCGTTATCATAAAAAATAATGTTTATTTACAATGTCATGCACGCGGCTGACAACTAAAAATCCTAAATACTCAGTATTCACTGTTACAACATTCATAACAGCTCGTATTTTAAATAAATTCTCGTAATTTTACTACAAGCGTAACACTCGACAGAACCACTGCTCACGAAACTGTGAAAACTATAAAAACTTTCATAAGACATATCAGAGATACTGAATAAATAAAACACAAGAACGCACATGTATGTGTGTGTGTGTGTGTGTTAAATGTAAAATAAATTGAAAACTGATAATGTTAAGAGATATGGAATCTATGAATAGAATGAAATAAAAAATAAGTTTTCACAGACGAGCCAGCGTCGCGAGCCGCGAGCTAAAAATTTTAAATTTATAATTGGAACGAGGTGGGTTAAGCGCCGGCGCATCTCTGGCTAGCAGTAGTACGTAATCGAGAGGCCCAATTTACACGTGTAGGAATGGGACATACTGCTTCGATTTGAAATATCCTTGTTCTCGCAACGCTGTCCGTTGAAGCCTTCTCGACATCTGGAAAAGCAAAGATCAAGAGTTAGACATTATGATTACAAACATGTTCGTTTATGTATTTGTAACGAGTAATTAGGGAAATGCATGAATATATTTGTCTCAATGTTGCATTAATTTCCTCTAATAAACTTATTCCCATTTTCTGTCAAGAAAAAATTATACAAATGGTTAGGTACTTACTTGCAGGCTTGTTCCTGAACAATTTCGAAGAACAAGCAGGTGCCTCCATTGAGGCAGTAGGACGACGGATCGGGCATCGGACAGGGCTGGCCCAAAGCTGTAAATCAAAACTTTCCAATTTAGGACAATAATTTATGAACGTAGAATGACGAGTGGTTATCTAAAATACGGATTCTTATTATACTGGTCTAAAAAATCTTTAACTGATGACGATTAAAGTTATAAATTTTAAGAAATATTACTACCCTGCCGTACATTAGCCAGTGGCACTCGAGATTGATGTAAGATTTTTGTATCCAAAACTGTTCAGACTTTTAAAAGTTAAGGTAGAATAATGACATACCTATTCAGATATTTTGCTGAAATTTTTTATTCCTTTTTGGGTAGTCGTGAATAGTTTTCTTAGTGCTGAATCAAACCATCGTATACCAATCAAATTCAGTAAGAATAACGGATGATTAAGAGCTCATTATACATTGTAACTGATTACTCTATTGGCCTGTACAGAGGCATTGTTTTCAAGTTCACAGAATAAGCAGTAAAAGTCTGCCAGTTACTGTACTGTGTGCCGGTAAACAATATGACAAGGTTTTGTCTCTTTGTTTACACTTGTGAATCAATTGTTCTGCTACCAGTGAAGTTGCAGTTTGTCGGGCACTCTGTATCTCTACCTACTTCAATTACGATGTAATTATCAATTTTTGTCACTCATATACCTATTCCTACCTTTTTTTTTTCGTGCGGAAATCCCTTCGGATACCCCCCGCCGGCCAGCGGGGGCGGTTATGTCGGGCTTGAACCGACTAAAACTGCACGCCGTCTCGGGTCTACAGGTCTACCCTCGCACTCCTACTGACCCTGGGCCATCTCCGGTTTCGAGATGGCCCCCTCGGGTTTGGGAACCACGGTGTCCCCGTCTTGCCCCGGTTTGGGGGAGGGGCGCCAGTCGCCCCAAAGTCCCGGCCTGCTTCTGCTGGGGTGACAGGCGGCCTCACCTGCCACCCCCAGGCCTGCGCTCATGGAGGACGGAGGTACCTATTCCTACCTATAGTAAACGGTGGGTATATTAGAGGAAGTTCGAAAGTTGCACCAGTGATAAAACAGCGAACGGCTGTCGTCGTATGGAAATAGTATGAGAAGAGATAAGCGTTATATTGTTAGAAAGCTTCTGAGTATGAATGTAGAGGGTTTAAGGAGCAGAGGTAGGCCAAAGAAAAAGTAAATGGCAAGGAAAGGAGTTGATAACTGAGGAGAAAACGGCTGTCAGAAAAGTATGGAAGAAATTGCCATATTGCACTGAATTTGCAAATACTTGGGACAAGGTTAGGCAGATGATGATGATGATATAAAAGAGTCCACATATCAATCACTAACTACTAATTATCGAAGCCTTTCTTCTCAGCCCTGCACGTGTTGTTTTGTATAGAGAAAGAGAGCGTGAGACTAATTGGAAGAGCTCATCGGAGCAGTCGCCTTGGTAGACGAGGTAAAATGCCCGCATGGTCTTGGCTTTGAACTCTACGAGAATAATATAATAATGTATGAATAATATGATAGTGTGTGAATAATATAATGATATAATAATAAAAGACAGAATAATAAGTTCCGAATTTCCGTTGCAAGGTCACCACCAAAAAAGGTAGACAATGTAAAATTAATTACCCGTGTCATCTGGTGCAGCTGTGACTGGAGGTAGAACGCTGACATTGGCGCTGGCTATCGCCGGGGGTCCAATAGCACCCTGCGCTCTACATTCGTACGATGCCGAGTCCTCACTGCGTGCGTGCCTTATCACTAATACCGAGCGCCTCCTGAAAATGACGTCAAAATATGTTAGGAAAAATATACCCACTCGTTTTTAATATACCATGCTTTTTTCAGATAAGAAGCCTGACTCGATCGGGGAAACTTGCCTTGATTGACGGCTTGACTAGACATGAATGTTATATAATATCTTACAAAACAACAAGAAACTATGTAGACTCTGCGTAAAACTCTGCAAATACAAAAGTTATAGTAGATACAAAGTATCTAATTAAAATAGATATTGGTCCAGTGTGAATACTCTCACAAATCATCTAAAATACGTAATTCTTATAAATAAATATAATCTTTTAAAAACAATTCTTGAACTATTTCAAGACGTTTGATTCATTTGGCAAATGGTCGCGTCTTGTGCAAAATATCTAAATCATCATCAATACTCAACGACCCGTGAAATTGCTCACAGTGCTCGATCATAGTAATGATTACTTCATACAATTGCAACTTAACCTTGAAAACAATTTATAACGCTTCTAATCCATCGGTTTACGGTTTAATTTTGCTTGATTAGACTGTAAAAGGATTTGGAGATGAATTTCCAGTTCAGTCAATGACTGTCGCTTGCAATTGGGATTAATGCAGCAATCGTTGTGTCGTGCAAATTAATGTTAGCACCATACACTGCATGCTCAGTTTGATTGCAGACAACATTGTTACTGTAGCATTGAACATAAACATGATTTAGTTTTGGATCAAGATCAACATTGCAAGTACAAGTCAACTAGGTCATTATGATATCACTCATTGGAAGATATGTTGCACAAGCGATTAATGATTATTATATTTTGTTATTAATGGGTTTCATTAAGCCACTGGTAATGATTCACATTTGTATTAAATTCATAGTAATGTTCGGTAATTTATTAAATTATCCACATCTCGTATCTATATAACTGTCCGTAGGATCTGTGGCATAAATCTGTGCTTACGTTTTCCTGTCATTGTAGAAAGCATATAAATTGTAATATAGTTTTTATTTGATATTGTCGACAGTTTACGCAAATCTTACAGATTGAAATTAAATTATTTTCAACGGGTTCCATCGCGATTCCCGACGCGATGTTTTGGGTTACTTTTCAGTCTCCTCATGAATATAGCTGCTGAAAAGCAGCCGAAACGTCGGGATTAGAGTAAATAAGTAAATTAAATAAATCGCGTCAGAATTCGTTAAATATTGTCAGAATTGTCAGATCGTGAACCTTACAAATATAGAAGCATACGGTCTATCGGGTTGTAAGCTCTTAAACGTTTGCAATGTCACGGTTTTCATTTGTGCATTATTGCCCATGTCCTTAGGAATGCCCTACACCTACTGTACCTACCTACCTACCTACTGTAGTCTCCTGGGAAAACCGTGGCCAATGTCTTTAGTCCGTTTGATTTATCACCAACACTTAACAAAGTAGGTGTTTCTTTTTCAGCTCGTCGTTTATACTCTGAAGTCATAACGCGTCTTGAGTAACATTTGCTACCAACTTCATGACGTAGGGCTTCATAGGACTAGAAGCTTTCAAGTGAGTGTGAATTCAAATTTTGCCTACAACTGTACTGATTTAGGCTGTTGCTTTTTGGTGTATAGTGTTCGTGGTTGTTAATTTGAAAAATAAATCTCACCTAAAATTTTGCACCCGGAATCTCCTTAATGCGATATCGGCGACGGGCTTCCCGTCCTTGTACCACGATATGCGTGGTGGTGGGCGGGCGCTTGCCTTGCATTCTAGACGCACCCTGTTGCCGCGCGTCGTCCTTACCGACTGCATTGGTTCAACGCGCGCTGGGCTACCTGGGAACAAGCCAAACATGTTAAACATTATCGCAAAATCAGGAAACAAAACTTGAGTTAAAAATTGAAAAGAATCCGAGCTTTGTTATTTTGGTATACCAAATCTAACGAAATGACATGCACCAAAATCGGTACATCCGTTTAGTAGCTAAGAGGGAACACAGGGAGGCCTGGAATTAAAAAAACCACCTGCCCTAGTCGTAAATATGGGTTCATAGTGTGGCAACCCGTCAGTGTTACCTTGCGTTGTAAAGTATTCAGTCACAATGACTCAAATTGTGAACTTCTTTACTGCCATAATGGTATAATAAATATTGATTTACGCGTCGAGATCTAACGTTAAGGCAATTGACGCTGAACTTAACCGTCATATATTCGACGTTAACCATGTAACCTCGATCGTCGTAATCGCTATGAACTGCCCCGAATAAAATATTCTAGTCTACTTCAATACGATCATAAAATTTATTATTTCTAAGAAAATTAATGGCGCGCAACAAGAAAACACCAATACAACGACAGTCCAGAATTATCTTTCTATCTTTAATACGATTTTCAATGCTCTAGTATACCAGATTATTAAAATGCTGTATTAAAACACGCTGGAACATTAATTGTTAGCGAAGCGGAATCCGAGCAGGAATCAGAAAATTTCCGTAGGATTTTGGTGCCACATCAGAAACACTTAAACAAGTCGCCTTTAAAAGTTTCGAACTAAAAATAAGCTGCTGTCATTAGGCCAATGGCCTTATTATTTTGTGTGACGAGTAACATATGTAAGAACAGAAATAACCCCGTATTATCTAAACGGGAGTCATTCGTTTGGACAACATCGCATACACGGGCGACAGAAAAAAATTGGCCGTGTTTCAGTGTGTAAACCGAAAAAAACGATGAGCATTAGTTGTAAATCATTAACTATGTCTTTAGGATGTGTCATCTTAATGTCTGGTTGGAAGAGATAGGTTGGGTTGCGAAAGTTTGTATCTACATATTTTGTGTCGAACACATAGTTTTATATTAATTCGACTTCCAGGCGAAGATGTTGAAAGCTTAATATGATAAAATATTAAAAATTTTGACCAAACCTTTTCAGAGTTTGGCACTTAGCCATATTACGATGAGTTTTATAACAGCTGCATCCGTGAAATCTTTCTGTTGCCGGGTATAGATTCATTCTAGATTGTAATGAAATACTAAAAGATAGGTCTTCAATGATTTTGAATGCTCAGAGGCAAATTAAAGCAACTGGAACCAGCTTGTTCAAATAGCAAATCAGTTTTAGTAAGGAACCAAAACAGAATTTGTTTTGCAAGCTGATTATTTTAGGCTATAGGCGCAGGCTTTGTTGGCTATAATTTAGACACATCCAAGGGTAGATGGCATATTTCATCAGACCTCTGCCTACCAAGAGTTCAGCTGACGTCATCCATTCAACCTTCCACCCACTCTCAATTTCATTCATCACTGTGATGCGTGAGATTTATGATGGCGATACTTTTATCGCGGTTTAATCAAAATCGTTTTTGTGTATTGTGTTTAGGTATTTATTTTTATTTAAATAATTCAATATGTGATTATGTTCTATTTCATCGGATAAAGAAAGCATGCACCGGAAAATACATTCTAAATGTCAGTGTGTGTGTCTTTAGGCACACACACTGACATTTAGAATGTGAATGACTTTAACGAACTGTAATCAAACTTATCAACACTTTCATTTACGTACATCCATTTGTATATATCTACCTATCTTATATTCTCTAAGAGTCACTTCAGTTCAATTACACGTCAAACAATGACATCTGAAAGAAGCTGAAGGATGCCAATTTTATCGCCCACATGTCTGCTGAAACATGACGTCAAAAGGAATAGCCCACAGCTTTGGGCTTATGAATGAAATAGTGAGTTGTATTGACAGATTATGTATATTACTAGGATTGCTGCTAACAGTTCTGTTATTAAGCTATGATGCAAAATTTCCAATGATAATAGTCTTTATCTGCCTATGTTAATTATTTTGCTGCCTATTAGTTGTAATATTAGATGTAATTTAAAAAGATGGTCAGAGATCAGTACCTGACTTCTTAGATTCTAATTGTGTATCATATTTATCTTATGTATGCTTATGCATGTATATGTATGTACCCTATAGGTTGAAATTGATTTTTATTTTATATGAATGAACAATATTTATATATATTTATTTATTTTTTCTTTCCTTTTAACCACACCACCCATAAATTGCTTGTAAGAAATTGCTTTTAGCGATTAGGCCGCCATTTGTACATATGTTGACTGTGTCTTCCATGTATGCATACTGTGATTGGTGTACAATAAAGTTTATTTCTATTCTATTTCTCTTATATCAGTTTCATTGTTTAAGTTAACACAATCAAGATCTTTTTATATGGATCGTCAACTACAGTTTTTCTCATATGAAGCACCGAAAGGTTGTTAGTTTGTTTTTGCTATAGGTTTGCAGAGAGTTTATTTCTCAAACATCTAAAATCTCATACACTACACAAACTTCATGATCCTTCAATAGACCATTATCCATTCTGCTATTCTATTTTGATCCATGGGGTAATCACTTTCCACTCTACTCTACATCTTTCATTTTCGACTCTACATGTACGTAGGTTAGGTGTAATAATAGGAAAAAGATGAGTCGCGATCACGATATAACCAATGTTTGGATGAAGTTGTCTTATCTCTTATATACTTAGGGGCCTAGATGTAGGCTGTTGATTTCCTGAAATTATATTACAATACTTTGAATTATTAAGGTTTCGAATTGCACAACAATACCACAAGGCTATACTTTTTGATAATTCTATACCGCTTACATCATTTTCCAACAATACAGACGCTAAAAAAATTGTCTACGAGCGTAGACCGTGGCTAATCAAATACATCGTCACCTAATATAAATAGTCTCAGAGCTTGGGACCACATCCTGAACGGAAACTGAATTGGAACATCACAGGTGAGGTGAACTGGAAAGCAGCCAACTGACTCACTCTACGGTGTCGTTGGCGACGCTTGAGTGACAAACAATTGTCCAATAATGTGAGGAGGCTCGAGGTCACCGAATTCATTACCTGTAATGTCTTTGTAAGCTGTTAATTGATATTGCAGAGTTGAAAAGCATTTGGCAATACGTGAAGGGCTATTGTGTTCTCAACAGAATCACTTCGATAATTTATTGGTAAGTTCTTGAAAATAGCATTGCATATTTAATTCGCTCTTTTAAATTTCAAAATACACTAGTATTAAATGACTATTATCAATCTCGATCATGATGAAAGTTTGTACATTTGAAAGATTTATAACAAGATCACTAGATTGCTTCAATTCGATAGAAAATATTCTCGAAAGAGTTACGTCCGAAAAGCGTTTTAGACGAAGTTATGAAAGATTGATATGTTATCAAAATCAAACGGGACTATAAAACAATTTGTTTATCCAGTAATGAAAATAAGGGGCGTTAGTGTGCTTAACGCCTGATATAAATATCCAACAGTAATTAAAGACACGCAGACGAGCCGACCGACTCAAAATAAACTAGTTTATATTTTTAACTCTGCGCCACAATAGATGCAGCTTAGCTTCGAGTGTTTGTACGTCTTATTTGCTTGATGATTGTTTGTTTTTTGTTACTTGTACATTTCAATGCAGATTACTTTCTGGATGAATCGTATAATAACATCGAACATAATTTTATTTTCGAGTATTGGTAATACTTATATATTTATAATTCAACCACAGTTTTACTCAGAATTCTTGTAAATATGACTCTGATCTTACTATACTATAATACGGAATAGACCAAAGAAATAATGACGTTCAATAAATACTCTAAGCACAATTCGTACGGTAAAATTCATACTACTCGGGTAGTTTCGGAAAGGTTCCTACACCAGGGATATAAATTGCGAATGCAAACTGTAGTAAGCCATTGCTTACTCTGCTAAAACAAAAGAAATACGCTTGACCCCTTCTGACAGTAAGTACTCATCGAGTAGGTGAAAAGGCTGTACATACTCGCACGAGGACCTAACATTATCTACGCAAGTTTGACTCTTGGTCTTATACAGTGGCGGTACTACCTAGTTAAACTACCCCAGGAAGAAGCATTGATTCCGGCATACCTAGACACTATTTATTATACATTTCCCTATAATAAGATACGTTCTGTTATGTTAGTCTTAGGGCCAACTCACTACGAGAGCTGACGAAGAGTGCAGACGTTTGAAAACGTAGTTATTGACTTCACAAGTCGCGTACCGCCACGAGGACGCTTATTGCGTAAAGCAGAGCTACAAGGTGTATACCTGTGAAATCGTGCCTGCGGACCTGTGAAATTATGCTTGCGGACGTAGGACTCGATGCATGCCAGAAAGGCATCGAGAGACGAGGTTTTTAGAAGACCGTGCTTCACAGCGCGACCACAGGACAGGGAAAAGCGTAACGAAGCAGTAGCATCAATCATTCAATTAGCCCATGGCAGTCCGCTGGCGGACATAGGTAAGCCTCTCCTAACGTCCGCCATAGCATTGGATCCTCCGTTCTCTGTATTCAGTCTATTCTAGCTACCCTTTTTCCAGCCAGTTCACCTGGCTATGGGTCGTCCATCTTCCGTTAATACTGCTACGTAACGTTGATATACAATTGCAAGGTGGTACCTACTTTACCAGTGATCTACTCGGCCACTTTGCCCATCCATTCTGGGGAAAGCGCGCCCACCATAGACAAATTTCCTCTAGTTTCTAAACCGCTTTAGATGTCCGTCTTCAAGGAAAAAAAAATCTACTATCATTTGTATCGTAAAGGTTATCACCGAAATTCTGGATGTGGGAATTATTTCTTATAAATTGTAAATGTTGTTTATGATTTGATTTTCCTTATGCGCGCTTTAATTGTTTCGGCCTAGTTGTAAGAACTTCTTCGAATCATTAACCTTTTTGTAAGATAATCTAAGTAGTATTCCGTAAATGGTAACACATACAGACGTCGTACCCATTGGCATGCAACTTAATAGCTCATGTCTGTGATACATTTCCATGCACTTGATTATCCAGAATTGATTGATTTATTCATTGACCACCTTCTTGATCCCGTTTCGTGTAGGTTATAAGGTTTTAAATGCGTTTTGTAAAGTAAAGTACCTACTATTGAGATTTTCCGCTAGGTAATCTTTAGTTAAAGTACGGAGACTGGAATCGTACCCGCTAGACGTTAATAGACTTCCTCTGTGTTATATTCTTCACGACTTGGGGTTGGACAAGCGTGAATATATTACAATATAATAAAAACAGCGTGTGCGACGAGTACATTGGTGTTTTCTGTCAGGATTTTTTTGTGAATAAAATCTGAGTCAGGCAGTATATGAGGGTATTTCAAATCTCTACCTCTTTAAGTATAGAGTACATAAGTGAGTGCCTCATAAAAATATAAATGACGAAATCAAGAGCGAAGTGTAGGAGCTGGCAACGTCACTAAGGGTAGCTTTTCTAAAGTTCAGAGGACTGCAACTCATAAAACCTTTTGTTTGTATTTAAAAAAGTTCAAAACCTCGTAATAAAATCTTATAATCCGATTGCACCGCCTAATGTAACAACATTTTTTTTGGTGCGGGTATCCACACGGATTCCCCCGCCGATCAGTGGGATCATGACGGACTCGCGCCGGCCAAAACCGCATATCTTCTTGGGTCTCTAATTTGAATTATAACCTTCGCACAAGTGCAACGGTACGGCAGCGCATAAAATGCGAATAAACAAACGTTGATTTTTATATATTAGATTCATTTAATTGTGAATCCACTTCAATCATAGCTTATTTTTTCACTTAGTTGGTATAATATAAAATTAATTGCTGTTCATTTTACTTGGGATTGGAACCAATCTTAGTCGTGATGGCTTCGTGTGTGTTCTTACGAGAAATCGTGTTACAATGCCCATTAAAACATGTGTTTATATCTTCATCCCGGGTGTAGCTCACTTTATCTCTAATTCCCAGTTCGAATAGTTTATTTCTCACAGGTTACAATATTTTCCTTTGGAAACAAAGCACGTATTGATTCTGGAAAGGATTTCTGCAACACTAAAAATAATCAGTGAAGAATCTATTATTTACCTAAACAAACAAGTTAACATTTCTAAACCAATAGGAACGTTACTTGAGCTTGGCACAGATTATTTTATGTTTAATTTTTGGACGAATTACCTCAAAAATACCTTGTACAAAACTAAATTTAATGTTTTTTTTTACATTAAAGTTAATTCTGTACAAGGGATTTTGCAATAACAACATCATCCTGGTAAGTAAGTTTAATGAGTGACTTGTCCTTATTTCACGGTGTGATGGTTTAAACATTTTTGTTGGCATTCCGAATGGATTTACTTCGTAAACTTACTTAACATAATATATAAGTTATTTCGATTAAGTTAAGTTATCCCACCAATATCATAAATGTGAAAGTTTCGATGAATGGATTGATCGATTGAAGTATTGATGGATGTTTGTTACTCCTTCACGTCAAAGCGGCTAAACGGATCTGGCTGACACTTGGTACTGGATTAGGACATAGGCTACTTTTTCACCCTGGAATAGGTTCCCATGGGAAGCGGGAACCGGATCGAAAATCCACGCGGGCGGAGCCGCGGGCAACAGCTAGGTAGTATCTAATAAAATAAATTGCGTTAACCTCCACCAACCTTTAAGCAGGAGGTTAGGTGATGAAATAATTTTTGTATCAACGATTTTTCTTTAATATTGAATCTAGTGATTTCACAGTTTTTTTTTATATTTGTCACTTCAATATGACTTTACCTCGCTTGATGGTAAACTAAAGTCTCAGGAATAGGGGGCATCATTACAGACCCGGATAATGTTACAATGGTGGCTCTCAGCTTAACGGCCTCATCAGATGCTTTTTCACGCCCCGTGACCCGGGACTGTAGGAAGAAGGAAACACGTGTGCTGGTAAAGAATTCCAAATCTTGATGGTGCAGTAAAGAAACCACCTGCCGAACCGCTTGGTTCTTTATGGAATTGTTTGCACCATGTGAGGGTGATACCTCAGTCTTGCTGGAAAGGAAAGGGTGGAACTAATTGGAAGAGCTCATCGGAACACTCACCATGGTAGAGGCGGTAAAATACTGCAAGGCCTCAAGGGCGTTGCTGACCTCAGGACTTCCAATAATGCGGAATGCACGTCGCTGCAACCTGTCGAGAGCATCTACTAAGTACTGAGCAGAGCCATCCCAGATATGAGAGCAGTATTCTACGCCGGAACGGATTTGTGGTTTGTATAGAAGACACCGCTGTTTCGAAGTGAAAAACTGTCTCACCTTGTTCAAGACTCCTAGTTCACGCGACTGTTTTGATGATGCTCTCGATGTAGTTTTTGATGTTCAGTATGCAGCAAACATCCATACCGAGTATATTTAGATTGTCCTGCAGTGGCAGTGGTGTGTCCAGAAAGAGATGGCATAGGAGAGGCATACTTTGCTGTAAACGCTCATGCCTGCGTCTTCTTGGCATTGAACTCGACCAGGTTTTCAGAGCCCCATTGAGAAATGTGATTCAGGAACCGGTCAAGCTTAGTAACAAGAAGCCTTTTCTCCTCAATGTCAGCCGCAGGGAATCCGTGATATCGCCCGTGCAATTATTATTGGAATGAATGAATAAATCTGTTAATGAAGAAGTTGACAGATTGGTATTCGTGTGATTGAACAAAACATTATATATTGTCACTAGAATGTGAGTCACTTGAGTTTCTTACAAAATACGGATACGAGATCAATTATATACCTATCTAACACAAGCTTAACGAAAATATTTTGAAGACGCTCTAACTTATAATTGAGATCAGGATTACTGGCATCTGCATTGGTGTGATGAAAGAAGCGTGTGAAGAAAGAAGGGATTTTGAAAGCGTAACTTAAATAAATTGTATGTAAAGAATCTAATTGCAAAAACTTTGCGACCTATGCAGTATCTTGTGGCTGGAGACCTCAGAAGAAGGTTTAGTCGATGTAGATGCCCAATTTCTGAACATTGACATTCAAGAGTAAACAAACGGTGAATTGCTTTCTTATTAATATTGTTTATTACCATTTGCTACTAAATATTTTAGTGAACGTTGCATCTGTTTGAACATAAACTTTTTCCATTAAATAACAATGACTATAGGCTGAACTCGCCTATGGCCAGACGCTATACCTTCATATAAAATGCGCCGGGGCCGCGGTGGTCGATCCGGAGGACTTGCCATAAAAATTTAAGTGCTTCAGTAATAATTCCATAATAAAAAACATCATTCAATCATGGACCAAACAGCGGCTTCGTTTTCATCATACCTGCTTACTTATTTAGTTTTAAATGAAATATGGGTATTAAAAAGCAGGTGGATGGATATGATATATATACAAGACTTTTTATTATAGTTCAATGTGGTTAACGTATAGTTCTTGTTTTTATGTAGAATGAAACAAATAGTACTATTAAATTTAAAAAAAACAACTCATTACTTGAAGAAAATCTTAATTTAGTAGCAAATGTTTGCCATGAGATAGTAAAAAATATGCTCTCAGCGTAAAATAATGTCTTAAAATAAATGAAACATGGTGAAGCCTGAATTTCATTTCAACAGTCAAGAAGAGAGGGGTGTGTGTTGGGTAACCTCCTCGAGTGTCGCTCCGATTCCGATCCCGCTGCAGTCCGGGGGGAACGGAATCAGAGCGGCCGGTACACCCTGGGCGGCGGTCAATGGCTTCCCCTTCACCCCTTCATAGGGTTGGCATTGATCGTCGGCCAATACCCAACGTGGCGGGAACACATCGCTCTCCGTACTCCTCTGCTTTCAGAGGAGACAGGATGAGCGATGCTGTTAGTGGTGAGATGGCCCAGGGTCAGCCGAAGTGCGAGGGATATGCTCTATGGGTAACCTAAGCCCGACATAACCGCCCCCGCTGGCCGGCGGGGGGGTATCCGAAAGGATTTCCGCACGATAAAAAAAAAAAAAAAAGGTACAAGAAGAGAGGGTTGCGACTGGTTGGATCACCTCCAAGTTTGGTGCACCCTGGGCAACGTGGGCGATGACGCATCATTGATTGCTCCTCTAGAGTAGCTGGCGTCAACGTCAACGGCCAAGAGTCTGACCAACCGGCCCTTTTCAGGGCCAGCTGACCCCATTGCACGAGGGGGTCGGGGTATGGCGGGTCTGCAAGGCCCGCGGGGGGGGGGGGGGAGGGTCGCTCCAGGTACCCCTCTGCTCTTATCAGAGGGGACACTGCGAATGGCCCAGGGTCAGTCGGAGTGCGAGGGATATGCTCTATGGGTAACCTTACACCCCGGTGTCTGTGGACCCGAGACGGCGTGCGGTTTTAGTCGGTTCAAGTCCGACATAACCGCCCCCGCTGGTCGGCAGGAGGGTATCCGAAGGGATTTCCGCACAAAAAAAAAAAAGATACAAGAAGAGAAGAAATTCCGCCATCATCTTTCGAATTCTGGTTATCACAGTGACGAATTAGTTGCCGAGTGTTGGCCCAATTTTTTATATTTTAAAATAGTTCACCCACTGTAGGTATCCGAAATGACACGACTACTTACTGTAGTGTGCGTAAATTTAAAACGTAACGATCTCAACAATAAAATACGTTAAGTATAGTGAGTCACGTCGTTCCTTGAAATCATTCGATGCACGATGTAATTTCTCTTTAATTCAAATAAATAAGCAAAATTTTCCTGATTTTCTCACAAAATCCAGATTACTCTCAGACGGCCTTTGTGGCTTAGCGGTAGTGCATTCGCCTGCTATGACAGGGGGCGCCGCGCGGGTTCGATCTCCACTCAGGGCAAATATTTGTATGCATGAATATGTCTATTTGTATTAGTCTGGGTGTGTCTATGTATAATATGTATGTATTAAAAAATACCAGGGACCGATATTCTTAGCAATCCATGGATTCTCCGTGCGGGTGCCGGGTCCATCGCGTTGCTGAGTTGGGAACTCGGGACAGTGCCTGGGACTTGCGACCCAAGTGTAGGTTTAGAAGGGGCCCCTTTTGTTGATGTACATCAACACTCACCTTCACTACCCAAGTTTCCCTCCCTGCCTAACCAAATTTGATACGAACCTACTAGTGCCGCTTTAGACATTCGTCCTAGTAATGAGCTTATTGTAGCTCTCGATAGGCCTAGATCTTTAAGTAGGTTATAGAGAGATTTTGCTGGTATACCTCTCGCTCCCACTTCCACTGCATACAAATTAACCACGTAACCGTTTTTGATTAATTCGTTTGTGAGATCATAGTATTTATTTTTCTTTATTGTGTGGTCCTTCGGTATATTTGTTTCCCACGGTACAGTAAGTTCCACAAGAACCACATGTTTTAACCTCTTAGAATATAGGAATATGTCAGGTCTAGATGACGAAACCCCAACATCCTCCGGAATTTTATAGTGCTTTTCATACGTGTCGATTAGGAGAGTCCAATCTGGGGCAGTATCTAAGATTGAATAAGGTTTGTTCCTGGATGTTATGGATGAACCTTCAGACACAAAGTTGATATGACGTCTGTTAGTAGTCCATCCTTTTTGGGCTCTAGCTACTGCCAGACTCATTGCTTCACGTATGATGATAAGCACCTTATCGTGGCGGCGTGAGTAATGGCCTCTATCGAGAAGCACCCTACATCCTACTAATATGTGTCTAGCCGTCCCTATTGCCTCACCACAAGTATAACATTGTTTTTCTGTGGCCTTCCCCCACCTTACCAGATTACTCTGGTCTGGGAGGGTCATCTGAAAGGCGTTAAGATAAAATTTTAACAGGGCCGGCGACCAGTCATAGATCAAGGTGCGCCACTTTAAGGCCATCGGTATGCAGAACTCTCCCATTATCAACCATTCATTTTGGATTTCCAAATTCATCGCGTGCACTCGATATTTATCATTTTCATCTTGTTTTAGAAAGGACTTAAGTATATCCTGGTCCCTTTCTGGCTCTCGTACTCCCAACCCCACTCTGTTCGACTGGGTATCATAAATCGTTTATGGAATAGGAGTCTAGATTCAAGCTCGGACGCGTTATTATCTTTCGGGAGTGCCCTGATTGTGACATCTTGGGATTTACCTAAGATGTGGGCTTTGGTAACTCTAAGATGTTTATAGAGCTCCGATGGTTTCTTATGTTTCATCCTAAAATTATTTTGATCCCTAAATAGAGCAGAGGAATTAGCAGAGTGCGCTAGTCCAAGCCACGATTTTACCGATTTTATGACAGTTGCATCTATTTTCGCCAGTAAGGTTTTACCGAATTCATACACCAGAAAAGGCCAAGTCAGACGTGATGTTAAGTAGTTGTCATATATCCAAGCTTTTTTGATATTGTTTAGTGGTAGCTGATCTATCTTATTTAGGTCATTTATAAACGTATCGACAACTTCATCTAAGGATGGTGTGCGTCCTTTATAGTCTATCTTTCTCCCAAGAAATTTAAATGGCACCGATTCAGCGACTATGGAAACTGGTTTACCCCCAATGAAGAGTCCCGGGTCGTAAGAGGTAAATTTGGTGTCCCGTCTACCCAGACACAGACAGTGACACTTACTGTACGACGTGTACTGTATTAGTATGTTTATCCTGTATGTGTATGCATTCTGGAACCCATAATGACGACGTCGACGACGACAACTCGATAGCAATAGGGCTTTTCTAAAGAAAATCTCTAAAAATGTTGGTAATAAACGAATCTACAATCAAAGAATGATATTTGTTTTGGCACTGATGTAAATGTAAAAATATTTCACAACGTTAACACAAAATATATACGGCTCTTAGTGCTCTTAAACTAAGTATGAAGATGCACAACAAAATGTCTTGTAAGTAATAGATTATCTCGTCGTACAGACAAGGATTGTTTTCGGTACTCAATTGTTTAATTTTTGTGTTTAAGGTTACTGCACTTTAACACCCACGAAGAAAATAAATAATTGTCTTAAAACATTTAAAAGTTGGCAGTATCGCAGCCCTATTAATTTTGTTGAGCACCACGTAATTTGGTTTCAATTTGTTATTGTTAAAAGAACTCAAAAAATAGCATATAATCGTCACTACCCGACAATATACATTTTGCCAAGATGCGTCGCCCTTTCTCACATTGAACAATTTGTAATTATTTATTCGAAAAAAAAAAGCTGTCATAATATAATTGCGATAATTAATCATAAGTATAATATCTTTTCCAACACAAATTTTATTTCCAATAACTACTGCAGACCATACCACGACTATCGTAGTTGCGTTCACTTTGTTTACGCTGCGTCGGAGTCAGCGAAAAAAGCACGTAGTACGCATGCGCGGCTAGCGGGGAGAGGGGAGGCATTCTACTACGCTACGGCGGCGGCGGTGACTTCGTTTTTTACCACATTCGGGTTTCCTTTTAACTCGGGCGTCGAGTTTTTTCGTTAGCGCCGAGTTTGGCGTAGCAACTCCATATACAGTTACACTCGCGAGGCAACCCCGCAGAATTGTTTTTAAATGACGATTGCTGTGCTCAGACGACACGACGCGTGTTACATTAAAGTGCACCGTTTAATATTTTTTATTTAAATTAATAGTGGAATGCTTCGCTGGAATATCTTCTGTTGGTGCACACTCGGCAACTGAAAATCTCTATACTTCTTTGCTTTTTTTTTGGCACATCGGTTGCCGTGGTACACTGAGCGAGGTGCGGTGAAGAGGGTGCAGCCATTTTGTATTGACAGGTGAGGCCGCCTGGCACCCCAGCAGAAGCAGGCCGGGACGGTGGGGTGACTAGCGCCCCTCCCCCAAACCGGGGCAAGACGGGGACACCGTGGTTCCCAAACCCGAGGGGGCCATCTCGAAACCGGAGATGGCCCAGGGTCAGTCGGGGTGCGAGGGATATGCTCTATGGGCAACCTTACACCCCGGCGTCTGTAGACCCGAGACGGGGTGCGGTTTTAGTCGGTTCAAGCCCGACATAACCGCCCCCGCTGGCCGGCGTGGGGGTATCCGAAGGGCTTTCCGCACGAAAAAAAAAAGGTACCTTTTTTTTTTTTTTTTTTCGTGCGGAAATCCCCTCGGATACCCCCCCGCCGGCCAGCGGGGGCGGTTATGTCGGGCTTGAACCGACTAAAACCATCATGGTTTATCGTGAAAAACAACACTCAATTAATCAATTGCAATTTATAGTTATAGGGAGTGTAGTATTTTTTACTTAAAGCACGCATTCTCTTTTGACGCGCGCACTGTAGTCGGCAAATAAATACAATCTTTTGTTCATCCCCACATGGTGCGGAGTTACGATAAGCGAGTCCATATCCCATCCCGTCCGAGGACAGTAAAAGTATCCATTTACTGTTGTTTTCCTTTTATTTTTCTACTCTGTTTTCTTATTTTGTGATGATGACGATACGTCACTTTGAGAAGTATTACTTAAAAATATTAGTAGGTTATGAACTTGTCATTAGAAAATAATATTAAATTGAAGTGCGATTAAAATTGAAACAAACAAACACGTTCAATTAATTAAATTTTTAAGCATTTTGTATACTTACTTTTTCTAAAGATTTAGATCGGAAAGGAGAATGCCCATTCTTGGTTGCGATTTTAGACGTTCGCGTCAATATTTAAAATGTTAAAAAATAATATTGATTATAGTATGACTTTTCAACACTAAATCGCTTCTATGGAACTTGGGGTTTGAATTTAAATTATAAAGATATAAAACTTGAATGACTAATCGTTTCCATTTTAATTTAATTGTTACCATTATATAAAATAAACCATTGGTGGTAGAATGCAAATATACCAATCTTTTTAAAATAATATGGTTAAATAATAATACGTGATAATAATTCGCAATGTGACATTCAAATATATTGCAGTTATGTAATCTTAATATTTCGTGTATGTATTCGTAGTTTACTAGTGAAAATCAGTTAAAGTTGTAAAATAATGTATGCTTCAGTGGTAATTTTCTCTTAATTTATACATGGTATCCCTGTCTTTAAACATTCCAAAAGAAAACTCAAATGTCAGTTCTACAGTCAGTGTCACAATATTTTCTTCTTGTTGTTGTTTTTCTCGTTGTAATCATTTAATTTCTCAATAACCCCAAGTTCTGTTACAATATGCGTTTATATTTCGGATAATACTTAATGCAGGCTTTTTAATGCAGTTTATACTTATGTGACATAGCAAAAAAAAGCGTGCAACCGATTTCCATACTGACATGGGCATTGTCCTTTTCAATATTATAACGTGTATTATTTAATCTAAACTTATATTATAAAGAGGTAAAGTATGTGAGACTGTAGGAGGTAATCTCTGGATCTATTGAACCAATTTTTGACGTGATAACGTCTTATAAATCGATGGAGCCGGCTGCACGCACGAAAAAACATGACGTATGTGGCGTTACCGACGTATGCGGCGTTACGACATGACGTATGCGGCGTTACCTCGCGTTCTTATGACGTTGTCACGTTCAACCATCCTCAGTAAACCGACTTTACAGACAACCGTTTTTTTAATTGTTTCACCGATCGGAAGCCACATTATTTGTGAATGTCATAGGCTATATATCATCACGCTACTACCCAACGTAGCGGAGCAGTAAGCATAAATCTCAACAAATCTGGCATACCTATTCCCGTACATTATATGAAGACTAATAAATTACGGGCATATGTGCTATAAAGTGGTGCATCCGGGTTTTGAAATACGCCACGAGAGAAGCCGGGGAGGGCCGGCTAGTATTATAATATTAAGAATGAAAAGATTTTCCAATTTTTATTAAGTTTCTCCTGCGGTTTAATTTTCACTATTTTTTTCGCCATGAAAGAACACTTTTGGAAGTGTCAAGTGGCAAAGTGACATGTCAATCTATCTCACAAAGTGGTAAAGTGATCTGTCAATCTATCTCACAATAGTATTGTGAGATTAATCACATAGAAATATTGTATTCTATAGTATAAATATACTTTTATAGATATGTGGTCAAACAAGGATTGAATATAATCATGAAAACTAAAACAAGAATGATCAAAATTACAACGTAATGTAGAAATTAATCAGTATCAGTCCCATGCGATACATTCTTCTCAATATATCGCATAGATAATACCCGTATTTAGCAAATTATCGTCATTATAAGTGCATAAAAAAATTGCAAGAAATCATATAAGTAGTCATCGGAATACTTCAAATTCACGAACAATAGTGTGCTTCGGGCGGTTTACAATTTAAATATTGATAGGGCATGCATGGTAGCGGGTTTATCGTATAATTTTTGTGAATTCCAATAATTTTATTGTGTCTAAATTGTGATCGCGTGATATTCGGGTGTAGTGAGACCAGAATTACAAAAGATCCCGGATTTTCCAAATTCTGTTTTAGGAAAAAGAGCGCTTATTTATTACAAACTACATTTGGAACACTCTAAATATTGATCTGTACTTAGTTATAATGGGTAGTTGAAAAAGTAAAACATATAAGAAATATTATAAAATATGTAACAATATATTGTAAATATGAGCCTTCAAGGATTTTATTATTATGCTACAAGTAAATTTCTAATAAAAAAACAGGGCTACCCAGATGTTCAGGATTCTAACAATACTCATACAATCAAAACAGTTCGAGCATTTAAAAGTAATGGTGGAATAAATAAACTCACATACATTTTTTAGGTTATCGTTTAGCCATAACCATATTTTTTACGTCTATCTACTTGTATTCGTTTAAACAAGCAGTCCAGATTTTACCGTAATTATTGGCAACCCCAATGGGTGGTACGTTAACCGATTTAGGAAATATTCGAAGGTTCGATGACTCTTGCTTAGAGGTCGTTAGAAGTTGCCAGGCAGCCACAGGATACGACCAATTTCGCCGGATATGCCATGAGACACCTGCCTTTCTTTCTACTAATGACTTTTGTCTTCTGACTAGTGATACGAGTAGTATCGAATTTAACGGTGAAATATGAATTGTGATTTGTATAATGAATACAGAGAAAGCGAAATATAAGAAGCGAATATAAATGAAGACGCTCAAGGGTGTATGCCTAACGTAATAAATGTATTAGAGTGGTGTCTGCCTTAGCTCCTCACTAGTTCCATGGTACAAATTAACATTGGAACTAGTGAGAATATACCGTATTAACATAAAGCATGCTCCTTGTAACTATGAACCCTTAAAAGCCTTTAATAAAATATTTCATTGTGATATAATTATCAAAATGGACTATTTGTCTTTTTCTCACAGAGCAAGACACAATACGTTACCTTAAATTTCTTCATCCACTATCACTTATCTTTAGTACAGGCTCAGCAGCTTCAGTTCTTCCTTTTATTTTTGATAGTTTATCATAATAGCAATTTCTGTTATACTGCTAAGGTAGAACACAAGCACATGATGATCCACGTGATGATAATCCGGCACTGCGGTCTATTGTACTAGCAACTCTTGAAGTGTCACTTTTGCGTTTCCTTCACATTTCACATCGGCACATTACTGTGTGCCTGGGAACAGGAAAGGGAAGTGGGAAAAAGGAAAGGAAGCAAATAATGGCACACGGAACTTTTTGAAAATTGACCTATTGAATGGAGTCTGAATACCTACTTGAGGGCGATCTTTAGTGAAAGGCCGGTACTTACCTGATTAGGGCTGGCCCATTCGTGTCTCTGCCTATACCTATTATAATATCTTCTGTATATCGTACCGTAATGGCCCAGATTACGTTAAACGTATAATTCTCTCAAATTAGGACACGTTTAACATGGTTTAACGTTATTTATAACGTGTTGTGTGTCTAATGTAGTACTTTCTACTGATAAACAGTGTATCGTACTACTTTACTGATTGATACTGAAGCTTCTGCGCAAGTTTATTTGTAGAATGCTTTTAGATAAAGCTGATTTTGAGCAGCTGTTCCATTATAGAGTTTATGCTATTTGGGTGTATGGGGACCCAGCAAGACCTTTGGTGTCAAGCCAACCTCAACTACAAGCCGAGCAGCCGAGCAGATATCTGCTGATTGACGGACAACGCTCAAGCGCGCATTTTCCTCTCGGGGTTGGGAGGTCGGACAGTAGTGGCTTCCATAAAAGCCGTATAAGCCAAACCAAAAGGAGGCGAAGTAGCAAGCGGAAAGCCGCGGATGCAACCGGGAACAGCGCTTAGAAGATGATGATGACCAGCTGTTTTAATTATCGTATCTAGAGGGTAAAAACTACTTGGGATGGCCTTTTTTAACGTGTGGTAACCCTCACGGGCTTCACCCCATCGGTGCCAACGATGGGGTGGGCGTGTCGGAATCGGACCGACTAAAACCGCACGGTGTCCCCCCCAAGTCTCCATTGCCGGGCATTCCGGGTAAGCTCTCGAAAGGATAACCCCAGGGTTACCGGCGGGCTTTGGCCGCCACGGCCGCGTGGCATCGCTTGGTGGGGTCATCCCGCGACTGTGAGTTGGCAGGCGTGTGTAGGACACACACGACACGCCTCCGTCTTGGCCTACTTCTGTAAGGACGGTGAGTCGGCCAACTGCCGTCCTCGACTGTGGAACTCGGGGGGCAGGGTTCGCTCCCTCTCCGCCGTCTCTTTCTCGCGCAATACCTGCTCGCAGAAAGAGGCGGCGGCGTGCCACTTGCTCCCGTCGTAGACCACGGCTTGGGATGGCTGGAATAACTCAACAGCCCATAATGAGATGGAGGCGGGAATTTCCCTAGATGAAATGGATAAAAGCATCTTGTCTGAGAGGTTAAAATTATTTAATATTTTTTTGTTTGCCTACGCCTCTTTAATGTGTAGGCAGTGGTATGTCCACGTTTTACCAACTATATCTAGTCACGTAAGCGTAGGCAAGCATAATAAACATCAATTGTGCACTTTCATAGCCCTATCCCTTAGTCGCTTTGCTAGACACCTACGGAAAGAGAGAGGATAGCACTTGTACCTTGCATCGCCATGGACCAATTGTTAAACATAATTTGTGTATAAATGAAAGGTAACTTGGAATTTATAATAATGCAGTAAGAAATACTAAAGAAACTTTTAATCATCTGCATATTAATTCAGATGTCATCGAATCTTTGGAATGTTTCAGCAACCAATTGAACAAATAAACAACGCACATATAAAAGAAGCGGTAAACATTATAAGTGGTCGGTATTAATCAAAAAGCCGAAGCATTCCAAACACAAACACTGACTATTGTCACAGAAAACCTACACATGGTATTATTTGAATAAAATTTGATCACAATACCAAACGTGTTCTATTTGTTTTCCACGTGAATTGGGCATATTATAAAGAAAGAGATGAAAGTATAGATCTAGGTGAGGTTAAAGAGAGAGGAGAGGAAGAAACACTTGAGACTACAGCGGTCTGTGATAAAAGACTGGTTGGAATACAAATGAGAGTTGTCGACAATGCATTGGAATCCAGAGACGGGCAACAAGTAGGTTAAAAGGTGAACATGACAGCTATTACTGTAATTAGAGGTGTGGTGGCATAGTGATGCAAATGTGGCTATATGGAGTCAGGTCTCCGCGCGCCTGTCATTTGCTAACAGGTATCTGAATAATCTTATTTCTACACTACAATCTTAATTATTAGAAATTTGTTTATGAAATGAAACGATTTCTAAATTGTGAATAGGTTATTACAGTTGTATTGGTGTTCCACCTGACTTTTGACACAAGTCACTGTCTTATAAATATATAGAACATAATTAATTACAGAGGTAAGTAGAGAAAAAGGGTCAGAAGTACCCGTAACCGGCGTGCATGTATGTAAACAATTATGTAGGTGGAAGAAGCGAAAGGCGTATGCCAAGATCTTTGCAAGTGGAAAGATGTTGTCTCTGCCTACCCCAATGGGAAAGAGGCGTGACTATTTATATGTAAGTAGAGTATTGATAATTGCTAAGGGAAATTTGTGGTATAACAAGCGAATGGACAAAAGAAGATGAACAGGCCTCCAGTGCTCTCACAGGCTATGCGGATTGTAGCAAGATCCCACAATCATGAGTCTAACAGTCGCCGAAAAAGTCAACTCGCTATAGTTCTTCGTCTAGTGGCATAAAAAAATTAAGGACACAGCTGAAATACTTTGTTACATTTCCAAAATAGCACTTTGATTTTAGCCGCGTGTTTGATTCATTCGACTTCTGAACATAATTGAATTCCGATTAACCTAATCAGTGAACCACCTTACGTGAGAACTTCGTACATTAAAAGAACAGCTGGCACTTATACGTTTTGATCCTAACAAAGTTCTTATTCGAACATTTGGACATCGCAAAGGGTCTAATTAAACAGTACGATGATGTTTTTACTGGAGGCACCGTAATCGGCTTTAATCGACCCGTAATTAAAGCGATTACAATCGAATCAGTTGTGGAAGATGCCTACACGACGCAACAGTCTGTGCGGCCGATTTTTTTAACTTATCATGACTTTGAATTAGCAAATGGCAAACACATTTTAAACTTGGAATTCCTGTTTTTGTTACAGAACGGTAAATAGTCAGTTGAATTTAATTCGAGTAAGGCAGCTAAAAGAATTTTAGTCTGAGCAATATGCATCTTGTTAGTATGCTTTAGTGTTATCAATGTTCGTATTTTTTGGTACACATTACTCTCTTTATTCGTAACATAATTAAAGTGTGTTTTGGTTTCAACATATTTAGTTCTATTGTCCCATTTGATTTGGTCGAATTGATTTGATTCGATTGGGGCGATGTGGTCTACGATGGATCACGTTTGCCTAGAAGGAACCTATTCACTCGAGACTTGAAGAATCCAAGGTTATAGCGTTCAGGAAACACAGACTCAGGCAGGTACATTTCTGCTTTCAGAGGAGACAGGATGAGCGATGCTGTTAGTGGTGAGATGGCCCAGGGTCAGCCGGGGTGCGAGGGATATGCTCTATGGGTAACCTTACACCCCGGCGTCTGAAGACCCGAGACGGCGTGCGGTTTTAGTCGGTGCAAGCCCGACATAACCGCCCCCGCTGACCGGCGGGGGGGTATCCGAAGGGATTTCCGCACGATAAAAAAAAAAAAAAAAAAAAAAAGGTACATTTTTAGCATAAGTTTCTTTGATATATTTTTTTGTAATCCAGAAAGAAATTTGGCAAAGTTTTAACCGGTAATTGGGAAGTAGACATAATCGAATGAAAACTATGATAAACTAAATCAATACCAGACACAATAGGGTATTTGACTACTGCTAAAAAATAGTTCTGTATTATGTATTACAACATAAAAATGCAGATTGCATCAATATTTTTTTGAGAACTGTTTTATTTACGATAAAAATCGATATTAAAGTTTGATTTAAAAAAGAACGCACCATAACGGATCCCGTGACATGTGACGTCACACCAAAGTAAACAGTAAGCGACTTTAAAGCACGTTTATTTAATTATTGAAATTAGTTGCAAAAATGATGGTTTATTTTGAGATATATAAGATAAAAGTGAAACATTATTAGTAATTAATAATTGAACCAGTCGGTTCACACTAGGAAATGTATTAAAAAACTCTGTTTACTTATGTGTGACGTCACAGAGCGTTTTTAAGCACGTGATCAAATCTCAAAAAAAGTGAGATTGTAATCTTGATTTTTTAACAAAAAAGAAACTTATTTTACATTGAAAATTAATAAAATATGTTTTTTTACGGTACATTTTATTAGTATGACAACAATTCGTACAATATTTTAAATACAGTCAAAATGCCTATTTGATATCTTTGTATTACGGTAATATACATTTCATTGAGATACATGCCAAAAATATTGTTATATTGCACATTTAGTATCTTTTTTTTTCTTTTTTACGTGTGGCAACCCTCACGGCCTCTCCACCCCATCGGAATCGGACCGACTAAAACCACATGGTGTCCTCTCCAAGTTCCATTGCTGGGCACCTCGGGTAAGCCCTCGAAAGGATAACCCCAGGGTTACCGGCGGACTTTGGTCGCCATCGCGGCCTCGCCTGGGGGTTCGAATTTGATCCCGCGTCAGTGACATTTACATTAAGTATCTTAAGTAAGTTTTATTTCTTAGGTACTGTAAAATATTTAACCGCCCCCGCTGGCCGGCGGGGGGGTATCCGAAGGGATTTCCGCACGATAAAAAAAAAAAAAAAAAAAAAAAATAAAAAAAAAAAAAAAAAGGTACTGTAAAATATTGAATAGATATTCTTATGAAATGCAGTTCGTAATTTATATAAAGATTTGTAAAACTAGACTTTAGATTAAAAGATTGTTTGACTTTTTATATGGTTGTAATTCTTTTATCAAGACTAGTATAAGGATATGACGTATGTTCTCATTATCATAATCATTTTGGTGTTGTTCTTGGTGTTGGAGGGCAAGAGGAATGAGTAAATATATTATTCTTAGCACTAATAAAAGGTGATAAACACCTACGATAAAAAGCTATGTCGATGTTCGCATATCGCATATTTTCATATTTGATATAGAAAGATTTTCTGCACTTTGATTATAAAAGTGAGAAAAATAAACTATTATATACTGTACAAAGATTAGTTGTGATTTGTGAATTTGATATTGTTCAGCAACTTCTGTCGTTAACTGTACAAGATGAACATATAATGGGGATACACTAAATTTTGGCTCTTGAGTCCACAACTCTTATGAAAACTTCAAAAACATTATAAAATGGCTCAGTATTGTGAAACGGCTGAAAGTGGTGAAAACAGTGACACGATAAATATATCTCATTCAAAATAGTGTGGCCTCAATACTGGGGACGATGGCGAAGTGGGAACCTTGACACACGCTGCATTGTTGGGTGACCTCATGGTGTTTTTTAAGGTAACTAGAAACTACACGGCCCACAGAGTCATTCAGAGTAGACTATATAATGCATAACATAACATAACATAACTTCACGCCTGTATCCTCGAAGGGGTAGTTAGAGGTGTATTACACACCCACGATTCGCCAGTTATGTTTAGGTCCCAATGTAATAGGGGGCGAGCCTATTGCCATCTACCGGGCACATTACTAAGCGAGCGATAATCAACATTTTTAATACATACGTAACTACGAAAAGTCAGAGGTGTGTGCCCGGGGCGACTGGGGATCGAACTCGAGACCTCGTCTCAGCAGTCCGTTACGTGCACCACTGGGCTATCGCCGCTTTTTTCTTTATTATATAATGCAGCATTATGAAAACCGAGTAATTAAGATATAAATTACATCATAGAACTGGGCTTTGATACAAAAATGTTAGTAACTTGAAAGTACCCTTTCAAATAAAATAAAGAATTCCATATTAGTTTCTAAATGACGAGTTCCGTGGTAACAAACATTCAAAAATATTCTACAGAATTGTGAACCTCCACCCTTTTTGGGAGTCAGTCAAAAATGGTCACGATAAAACCTCTTATCTTTATCATTGAATCCCTAAATCAGTGATCGGGATCTTTTGAACATCAGACAAAAATAAAACATCGAAGTATTGGACAATAAAATTAAGATACTGTTAGTTGAGCAAAAAGCATTCCGTTAGTCCTTGCCGGCGGCGCCTGCGTCGTTTCGCGAAACTAAAAGCTGGTACTGATTTTTAACACTAAGGGCTAAAAAATCTGCGTTTAAGTCAAATATTCTTTGTATTTTATGTCTATCAGCATAACTATGCCGTGTCTTATATTTAAATACACTTTATGATTATTTTATTTTAGTTTGACTCCTGTGGCTTTTCCATAAATAAGCGTTTATGGTTGCGTGCAATCATGAAGTTCTGAATTCGATTCCAGAAACGGTTAAGTGTTTAACAGGAAAATAAATACCCATAGGTTTTTTCTGTTCGAAATTTCTCAAACGGTGTTCAATAGCTAAAGATAATCCATCTTTAAATGTTTCCACTTCGTGCTGCATTCGAAAATTTTCTAACAGAAACTAGGATCAGTAACACTTTCCGCCCCAGTATTCGAATCCTGGACCTCCTTGACCGAATGAGAACAAAACAGGGAGTTTCAATTATATTCTGAGTTTCGCCCAGGTGCAATTTGATTTCCTGTGCTTTAAAATAGTAATAAGTCTACGCACTAAGTACGTGCCGACGCGACGTATCAAAAATTCGTTGTGTGATTTAGGAGAACTTACGGTGAAACGGACAGAGGCGTAAAAGTGACTTTATACTATGTATGATAAGTCAATCAACAGCATTTTCTCTCAAGTGGTCCCAGTGACGTCACACACGAAAGCGTCACAACTCGAAGAAGAAAACTTTCGCCTCCACAGTTTTTTGCGATCTTTTGTTTTTGGTGGTTGGTTGTGGCATTTTCGGAATTCAGCCATTTACATAAATACCGTGGAGTCTTTGTTGAGCCGCTAAAGGAACGAGTCGTTGCGTACGCGCAGCCCGCGTATGGCAACGAAACTGTTTGTTTTCTGTTTTTGCCAGTTTCAAAAGTTACGACAGTTGTTTGTTGATGAAAGTTGTTGAATTGTTGAACAGTTAAAGTGCATTTTATATGTTTTAATACTCTTAATAATGCTTATTATTAACAGTTCTTTGGTTATCCCTCTTAATCAATTTATTATAACACTAGCTAGCTGGTGAGGGCCGTGGTCTCCGACGGGAGCAAGTGGCACGCCGCCGCCTCTTTCTGCGAGCAGGTAATGCGCGCGAAAGAGACGGCGGAGAGTTAGCGGGAAAGAACCCTGGCCCCCGAGTTTCGCAGTCTGCGGCGAGGACGCCCCAGATTCATCTACGCCCGGGACTACCGACCTCCATGATCGGGGCCTGAGAACGGCAGTTGGCCGACTCGCCGTCCTTACAGAAGCAGGCCGTGGCGGAGGCGTGTCGTGTGTGCCCTAAACACGCCTGCCAACTCACCGAAGCGGGATAAAACCCGACCCCACCAGGCGAGGCCGCAGTGGCGGCCAAAGTCCGCCGGCAACCCTGGGGTTATCCTTTCGAGGGCTTACCCGGGGTGCCCGGCAACGGACACTTGGGGAGGACACCGTGCGGTTTTAGTCGAGACACGACATAACCACCCCCGCTGGCCAGCGGGGGGGTATCCGAAGTGAATTCCGCACGTAAAAAAAAAAAACACTAGCTGTTGCACAAGGTTTCGCCCGCGTGGAATTCCGATCCCGTTCTTGCTACGCATAGAAACCAATTCCAGGGATAAAAAGTAGCCTATGTATTATTCCAGTCTATAATCTATCCCTGTACAAAATTTCAGCTAGATCAGTTCAACCGTTAGAACGCGATTGAGTAACAAACATCCATACACACAAACATCTTCACAAACTTTCACATTTATGATACCTATTAGTAGGATTAGTAGGATAGTATTCAATAGGTTACCGACGTAGTAAAATGGCAGCTCCACACTCAATATACCCATCAAAAATAAGAAGCGAACCCCCCCTATTTTATTTTTATGGTGCGGCATTCCCTTCGTATACCCCCCCGCCGGCCAGCGGGGGCGGTTATGTCGGGCTTGAACCGACTAAAACCGCACGCCGTCTCGGGTCTCCAGAGGCCGAACAAACGAACCCCGGGCTCTAAAATTTAAAGTTTGGACGTAATTGCAAAATCGGAGGGTAATGACTCTTGTCGTTATCTATACAATCTGTACATGTATATCACTGAAGGGTTAGGGGTCGTCCATATTAATGATGTGAGGCGTTTAAGGGGGGGGGGGGGGTAACCCAAACCTCATCCAATCTCACGTGGGGGAGAGTGTGGTCTCGACAAATCATTCGTTATATATTTTTCCGCAAGAATTATTGGAAAATTCCATGAATTTAACTTAGGTACATACGGTGCGGGGTGTGTGTTGGGTAACCTCCTCGAGTGTCGCTCCGATTCCGATCCCGCTGCAGTCCGGGGGGAACGGAATCGGAGCGGCCGGTACACCCTGGGCGGCGGTCAATGGCTTCCCCTTCACCCCTTGATAGGGTTGGCATTGATCGTCGGCCAATACCCAACGTGGCGGGAACACATCGCTCTCCGTACTCCTCTGCTTTCAGAGGAGACAGGATGAGCGATGCTGTTAGTGGTGAAATGGCCCAGGGTCAGCCGGGGTGCGAGGGATATGCTCTATGGGTAACCTTACACCCCGGCGTCTGAAGACCCGAGACGGCGTGCGGTTTTAGTCGGTGCAAGCCCGACATAACCGCCCCCGCTGGCCAGCGGGGGGGTATCCGAAGGGATTTCCGCACGATAAAAAAAAAAAAAGGTACATACGGTGCGATTTGAAGATCATTATTAAATAAATAATGTCAACCTTGCACTGATAATTTCCGGTAAGTAAATTCTCTTTAAACAAAATACGTGCGAATTGATTTTTTGATAATTATATCAAACGCAATCAAGCACAGATTGACTTATTTACATTATATGTATATATATATTTCAAAAATCTCACGTCTGATCAAGGGTGGATGGAGCGTTATCTTACGACATCTCACCAAGCGGAAAGGACGGGAGGAGGGGGCGGATTGTAATTCGAGGGCAATCTTACGACATCTCACCAAAGGGAAAGGGGGGGGGGGGTAAAATATCGCCAAAATTACCTCACGTAATTAATGGACGCCCCCTTAGGCAAAGGTACTTCTTACCGCACTATATTTTTGTCGAGCACTTGTTTTTGTTCAAGGGAAGAAAACCCGACCACATTGCATGACATCCACGGCAAGAGATGTGATGGCCTTACAGTATTGCGTAACGGAAAACATATAACTTTGTAACAGCTGCTAATCGCACTTTATGCACTGCCCCGGTAGCACACCCGCCACTGCTGTACCGCCGGGTCAGTTGATGACTTATTTATAAGTAATATTATAAGAACTGCCATTAACAAAATTTAAAAATAATTTAAAGCTATGGTTACTTGACGAAACGATAATTTATTGAAGGATTATCTGAATGTGTGACAATACTTATTTTGATTTTATTATAATGTGCGTGGATTGTGTCTTATAGATTACTATTAATTTTGAATTTAATGTTAATAATTTATAATTCATTTATTTATTTGACATGACAATATTGTAGACATTCATTTCATTTGCATGTCGGAACATTGATGAAATCTGTGATTCTAACACTTATGCCTACAACCTATGCCATATTTCTGCAAATAAATATATTTCATTTCATTTCATATGTATTTAAATATTGTTTATTTAGTTGGTGAAATTTAAAAACACAAATTTTGCCCTTAATTATAGCGACATTTAGACTTTTAAAAGCTCCCTGAAGATTTAATGCAGTTAATCTAAAACTAGTGCATTTCAATCAAATTTCTTTCAAGTAGGCACTAAACCATAAAGTTGAGACATAACAATCAAAATTCTAATTAGTTTTCAATATATTCAACCCAGGAGTCGAACCGAAACAGGCCATCAATCTTAAAAACCATGGCGCCGTCTTTTCACTGACCCCAACACCCCATTTTGGTATAAAAAAAATCAACCGACGCTACTATAAAGAATGGGCAGCAAAACCATAATACTCTTTGCAAGTTTAATACAGCCATATAAAGAAAATACGACTTTATCGCAATAGAAACAGAGGTGTGGCTCGTAGCAAATAAAAATCAAAAGTTTGGTAATTAGATTCTGACAGTTTGAATTCGCCAAAGAGGCCGACTGTCAAAGAGTCGGCGCCAGAACCAATGTGTTGTAAATAAAATATTGCAATACGAAAATTTACGATTTTTAACTTTGGCACGTTCTGTTTTTAGAGTCTGTATTTTATTATTGTATTCACACTTTTTTGCCGCTTTGGAATAAGAGGATTATCTATCGTGCGATCGGCTTCCGTCTGGTCCGATGTTTGATTGCGCTGGGATTTGCATAAAGCGGCTGATGCGCAACCTAATTAGTAGGTAAAAAGATATCGGAATACTGATAAAACTTCCTGATGATATACGTCTCTACTTTTCAAGGAAATGTCATCTGAATCATTTGTTTAGTAGTTTTCTACTAATGAAGTGAATTTCGTCAGGGAATCGACTAGTAAAACAACAAAAATAGCAACTAGGTGTGTGTGTTTTAAAAGATGATGATAATGACCTTTGAATATGAACCTTTGATTTTTTTTTCGCGTTACGTAAATTTCTTAAATATCTATTTTTTATAATTCACTATTACGTGGGCTCATAAGATATAGGTAAGCACTGGCTACAGGCGATAGCTTCGCCCAAAATTTTTTTTCATTTTGTCCTATTTGGGAATCATGATTGACATTCATTTCATGCATAACAGTCGACTTCGCTACCGCTGCACTAAGACAAAAATACGACCCTTCATGACATTTTAAATTATCAAATTTCTAAGTCGGTATCAAAATTTATAACGTATTTAATTAATTGTAAAAAACTAAATTTTTCAATTATAGATAAGATGACTCGAAGTGCGCACCTGTCGATGCCGTGCGCGTGCGCCTGTGGTCACTATGACATTATCGTTACCACATGTCTCCCACAAAACATGTTTAACAGGTGGCGTTTAGCCCTTAAGGGATGAAACCTCAATAGTGTATTTAAGCTCGCTCCGAACACAGTATTTATTGCGATTACGGCTCTAAGGGTTTGCAGTTCAAATTGTTTCATAGGAATGCGAGGGAAGATATAAGTGTGTAATGTAACATGTTACGAAGCGACTGGGAGACAAATGAGTAACGAGCTAGTACAGTACTTCATCAAGGTCACCAGGAAGCTAAAAGCAGCATTTTTTGGTTTTTTACAGCTTGGCTTTAAATTTTTATGCGTTCTGTGGTCAAGCAGTTTGAGCTTCATTTGAAAAATTAAAAACATACTTAATTGAAAAAAAAACACCTAAAAATGACCGCGTGGATCCTAAGGCTTCTGGCTCTTCTATGTTCATCCAGATTGTAACCTGGATTAACTCATAAGATACTTTTTAAGTGGAGTGTGTAAGGACAGAAGTGGATGGAAGGCTGTTGTCTCTACCTACCCCTGAGTGATAGAGGTGTGAGTACAGGTATATATATTTTATGTTCATAACCCTTTTAATTTCTGCCTGGCTACAATTTTCAAGTCCATAAAGACGAAACGAAGTTATACGGGAAGAAGCTACTTTAATGTAATAATCATAACATTTACGATTGCCAGTGTTCTGTTATGAAATGTTCACATAACTTTTAAAATGTTATGTTTATTTTCATCACACGCGTCGCGATGCAAATGTGTAATTTTTATAGTATACCAGTCTTTTTTTAAGCTCGACACGTGAAAAATATGCAGTGGAAAATAAAAATTATATCATTATGAGTGTTAGTCACAGCTTACAGACTGTACAGTACTTACCTACTCGATTTTTAATTTGGCACGTAGGAAGAAAATTGAGATTTCGGCTTAAATTGACTTTGTTTCAGTTTTGTAGCGTCTCACTATCGTACATCGGACTGACAGTTTCGTACCTTTTTTTTTTCTTGTGGAAATCACCTCGGATATACCCCCCGCCGGCCAGCGAGGGCGGTTATGTCGGGCTTGAACCAACTAAAACCGCACGCAAAACCGTCTTCAGACGCCGGGGTGTAAGGTTGCCCAAAAATCATATCCCTCGCACCCCGAATGACCCTGTGCCATCTCTGGTTTCCTTGGGTTTGAGAACCACGGTGTCCCCGTCTTGCCCCGGTTTGGGGGAGAGGCGCTAATCGCCCCACCGTCCCGGCCTGTTTCTGCTGGGGTGACAGGCGGCCTCACCTGCCACCCCCAGGCCTGCGCTCATGGAGGACGGAGGTCGTTAAGCGACCTCCGGCGCCTGAGTCGCCTGCGACGCGCGGCGAGTATGTTGCGGGCTCGGCGGGCCGGGAGAGTTCTAAATCTCTCCCGGGCGTGCTCCGCCACCTCCTTCTCGAGCATTAAACGCTCGCAGAAGGAGGCGTCGGTGGCCCATGTACTCACGCTCCGCACCATTGCCGCAATCATGCTGCCGAGCGAGAGGACTCCCACCCCGAGGGTACTCCCACCCCGATGGCGACGCACCTTTATAGAAAAATTCAAACTGTTTGTTTTAAAAATATGAGAACTATAGCTTTAGTCCTAAGTACTTTAACAAAATATCAAGTTCCAGAGATACACTGTGCCAATAGTCTACGGCTCGGTGTTTTCTTCGGTTATCGGTTGATCCAGGTGTAGAGGAGTCATATTTGTAGGAATGTGGGTGGGATTAGTTCGAAAGATTTCCTCTGACCTTATAAGTATAACTAAACGACACAAAGGCAAAGACCGTGAATCAATTCTGCAAAAAATGCCAAGCTATTGAGGTAGTAAACTGTCAAATGATTCATCAGTTATTCAGTCATCTTCTACGCAGACACAAATCCGATCATTAGAAGCAGGTTAACAATAACATGAGATTGTCACTGAGTCAGTATTCTGCGGGAAGTGGTTACTAGCGATTACTCACGGATGAAGCTGAAATCCAATTCAGCCCGTTTGATCTTATTTATTTTTTAGCTATTCTTAGATTTATAATGATCTGCTTTACTTTAGTATAGTAAATTTCGTGAAGGTAATGTGCTATTATTTTGTGTTAAAATAATACTTTTATAGAGTTTGAGGATCAAGGGAAACAACCTCCTACATTTAAATATAATAATTAGATGAAACTAAAACTTACTACTTACCAAAAGATGTTGGTATCTACGGCAGTTTATTAAATTTCATTTGAATACTATATACGTATGTATTCTCCGGTTCAATTCTTGCGCAAAGTATTACTGGGTTAATGAGGAAATTCTCAGTAGCGGCACAGAGTTTGGAGACGTTCGGGTAAATGCCAATAGGCACATTCCCTTTTTTTTTTTTTTTTTTTCGTGCGGAAATCCCCTCGGATACCCCCCCGCCGGCCAGCGGGGGCGGTTATGTCTGGCTCGAACCGACTAAAACCGCACGCCGTCTCGGGTCTGCAGACATTCCCTATTTCGTAGGACTAATAACTAACAAAATATGGTGGCATACTTACATACTAGTTCCAAGGAGATCAACGAATTAAATCAGACGTAGATTCTTTAATGTACAGGCTTTAATGATAATAATGAATCTCTTAGTAAATTGTAAGGTATTGAAACTATTGAAAGATGGATGGACTGTGAAAGAAGACTATCTACTACTACTCAGGAAGAGTACAAACAGATAACTATGAATGGGAACAATATACAATACATACGTTTATATATTATATTAGAAGGTAGATGGATGAAATATGGTACCCGACCCCACCAGGCGAGGCCGTGGTGGCGGCCAAAGTTCGCCGGCAACCCTGGGGTTATCCTTTCGAGGGCTTACCCGGGGTGCCCGGCAACGGACACTTGGGGAGGACACCGTGCGGTTTTAGTCGATACACGACATAACCACCCCCGCTGGCCGGCGGGGGGATATCCGAAGGGATTTCGGCACGTAAAAAAAAAAGACGTTAATAATGATTTATCTTTGGTCATTTTACGGGGGTGTTAAAACTTTTCTGTGTCATGAATAACAGATTTTCAAGGAAAATTTGTCCTGGCAGACAAAACAGGTAGTCTGTTCACTAGAAGATTTAGATTAATACAATTAACGGCAATAAATTCCCCCTTTATAACATAACTTCACGCTTGTATCCCCGAAGAGGTAGGCAGAGGTGTATTACACACCCACGATTCGCCAGTTATGTTAAGGTCCCAATGTAATACTCGTATGCGGCGATCCTATTGCCATCTTCCGGGCACATTATTAAGCTAGCGTTAATTAACATTTATTAATGCACACATCAGTACGAAAAGTCAGAGGTGACTTTTCGTACTGATGTGTGACCCGGGGCGATTCGGGATCGAACTCGAGACCTCGTCTCAGCAGTCCGTTACGACTGGGCTATCGCCACTGTTGCTCCCCCTTTATAACGTTAAATTATCGAGTGACGTATTGTAGGTTTTAGAGCAGGCTTTCCTGCCGACGCCTTCGATTGAAGGGTTTGGTTTGTTGTACAAGTGTGAATATATTTGTTTAGAATATTTAGAAATGTCTGTATTATTAAGACCGTTAAACTGTTTCTGAAATTACGGATAGATACGAATTCCTATAACTGAGTTCCGGTAATCGAGTCCCCACTGCCGACTTAAATTTATTGCTGCAACAACGAATGTAATCCCAAAATAAATAAAAGATACTTACCTTTTTTTTATTCGTGCGGAAATCCCTTCGGATACCCCCCCGCCAGCCAGCGGGGGCGGTTATGTCGGGCTTGCACCGACTAAAACCGCACGCCGTCTCGGGTCTTCAGACGCCGGGGTGCAAGGTTACCCATAGAGCATATCCCTCGCACCCCGACTGACCCTGGGCCATCTCACCACTAAAAGCATCGCTCATCCTGTTTCCTCTGAAAGCAGAGGAGTTCGGAGAGCGATGTGTTCCCGCCACGTTGGGTATTGGCCGACGATCAATGCCAACCCTATGAAGGGGAAGCCATTGACCGCCGCCCAGGGTGTACCGGCCACTCCGATTCCGTTCCCCCCGGACTGCAGCGGGATCGTAATCGGAGCGACACTCGAGGAGGTTACCCGACACACACCCCTGAGGGAGGTACCTAAATATTTCAAACGTGACATTCTTTCAAAAGCTCTAATTGCGGCAGAATTGGCAAAAATAAAATCAATTTTATGTTATGTATGTTATGTAAAATCACATAACAGCGATAAATTTTCATTCATAAACATCTATTCAAGCTGCAGTTCATTTAGTTAGCGCTCGGTCAGTCCAGACGAGTATATTTAGACGGAGTGACTTTTTTCGTCGCCTAGAGTATTTTGGTTGCAAAATACCGTTTCGATTCAAAGTGAGAATGCCAGCGGGATAATTTATAGTGTCATATTATGCTCTTGAATTTATGGGTAACAGAAGAAAAAAATTAATGGGAAAGAAAAATTACGTGTTTATTTTTGAATGTTTAAATATTTTATTATATTTTTGCGACACTATAATCGTAATTTAGATAAATGGTACTTATAATGAATTTCTATGAAAACTTTGGTCTACTAGACTTTTTATAAAACATTTCAATAATTTTCGTATTTTATTGAGACTTGTAAGTAAACGTCGTCATATCGCGAAACTTTTTTTTTTGCTGTTGCTACGTACAATCTATCGCACGTTGTCTGTGTATGAAGTTTCATTCCCTCAGTCGCTGTGACCCGAATTTTCCAGTTTTATTCCGAGAGAATGTTGGACTTTTCGGAAATTAGTGATAAACTCTTTCGAGTTATTAATCTTGTCAAATATTTCACTTGGACACATATTTAAGAGGCCTAAAGGTGGTTTGTTTTGACAAAATATGATGTCATCGAGAATTTGTAAATCAGGAATGTTTATGTTATAAAAATTCTTTAGGTGTTAGCATTAAAGCAATCGTTTGCTAAACAACTGTCAGCCAGGCACTTTTCTTTTTATAAGTGTATGTGAGCAGTATCACTGTATTTACGAGCTATTGTAACGTTGAATTGCTGTGAATCTAACTCTCTTCGAGAAGAAGGACAGAGAGCTTCAGCTGACTTGAAAGATTCGGTGTAGAGCAGAAAAACTAAAGCCAATTACATATTGTAAACCACAATCCTCGCACAAAATATAAGCTCCATAAAACATTATTCTGAAGATTTAAATCAGTGGATAAGAACGTATTTATGTTTTGGCTCGATTATGAAAGTTTTTTTATGTTCTGGCTCAAATGTCTGTATCCTTATGTTGAGTAAGATCTTCCGAGCTACTTAGCGATGACTGTACCGATAGCCGTGACTATCTTTCCTTTTTTTCTCCTCCTTCCTTCCTCTTTGCCTTTCGGGCCGTATGCCAAATTGTGAATTCAATTGTATAAAAAAAGTTCAGAAGTATGTTATATAAAATCAATAGGAAGTGCCATGCAATAATTATCTTTGTAACACAATAAGATCGACTACCAACTGACTTTTAGGATGGTTGTTTGTTGAAAATTATAACTGATAACGTCAAATATACAATAATGTTAACCTTTTGATTGCCTGACGTTTCGACCAGGTTCACTTGCTGTGGTGGTCACAGGCTGAGCCAGTCAGACTGTGACCAAGGCAAGTCCAAAGGTATTTCGTTACCATTATTGTATATCATGGAACGCGAAAGTTAAAAAGTTAGTGATCATGTCAAAATGTTGTCTGACGCTGTTGGTCATAAGATGTGAGAATTCGCGACACTAGTTCCATACTACCTAGTTTTAGGCATTACTTCTTTTCGAGTTTGTATTTCATGGTAGTTACAACACTTAAGAATACAAGTTGGAACTTTCTACACACAGTTATTCCTACATAACTTTAAAAAGAAGGCATTTGTTAAATCTTTTTCTCTTGGAACTCAATTTTTCTTCGTTACAAGCTGCAATCACGATTTCTTATTAATGTTATGTTTTTTATGACACGTAATAAGCGATATTTATTCAAGCACAGTGTAAATGGACACCCACTTTCCTAATGTTTATATGAAAGCACGTTATGTCTCAATTCGAATATGCACTATACGGAAAAGAAAGAACTGCGGTAGAGTCAGTAGAAAAAAATGACAAAAAAACAAAACATTGGTTTTTATTTGACAGATCTTTTACTCGGCCCTTAAATTTTTTTGGTGGTTGTAAGTAAATGGTTTTAAAAGAATGTCCATCCCTCCCTTAAGGTTCACGATATATGAATTATATTTTTGCAGAAAGTTATAATAGTTCAAAAACGAAGATAAAATTAAACGATCCAACAAAATGTCCATCGAAACGGAGTGTTAGTTCGATCCCCTTAAACCACATAAATTTATGTGATCCGCAGTTGTTCCGATTTGTTTACATAAATAGAAATAACTTTATGAGTTAAGGAGCTCATAAAATTTGGAAAACAATCTTTGATTTACTGCCTTAATTACAGAAACTTAATCTAATTGATTTAGTGATCTCATGAAGCTTCAAAGCGATCTTTGTTAATGTGAGTGATAGGCGTTGTCCTAAGGCCCTGGTTTACCCATGATATAGTGTATACACATACTCAAATACTATTTCTCTCGGTTACACCATTAAGAGGGTTGATAGATACACACAGCCTATCAGCCTGATGCAGTGCATCGGCGAGCCGAATTTATTTATTTATTTGAACAACCAGTATCTGTTAGATCATCGCTTACATCAATACTTTACTAATAAAATAGCGATGTATTACTTAGTGCACAACATTTTAATTCGTCACAGCGTGCATAACATAGTAATACTAATTATGGAAATAACAGAACCAAATTTAAGTAACTATAGGTATAAACTAAACGGGGGTGTGTGTTGGGTAACCTCCTCGAGTGTCGTTTCGATTCCGATCCCGCTGCAGTCCGGGGGGAATGGAACCGGAGCGGCCGGTACACCCTGGGCGGCGGTCAATGGCTTCCCCTCATGGGGTTGGCATTGATCGTCGGCGAATACCCAACGTGGCGGGAACACATCGCTCTCCGTACTCCTCTGCTTTCAGAGGAGACAGGATGAGCGATGGTGTTTGTGGCTAAGGCCACCATAGGGTCCTGGGGGATCCAGGGGCGGGTTGGCCCACTGCTAACGCAGGGGCCGACGGGCACTTGTGCCGCCGCCGGTGAGAGAGGACTAGCCATCCTCTCGCGTTCCGTAATCGGCAGGTGATCAGCAACGACCTGACTGGTGGCTCCAGAAGGGTACGCTGTGAACTTGCTGACCGGAGGGCTTGCCTTTATTGGCCGGCCCACGACAAGGAAAAGTCTATAACACCCGACAGCCAAGTCGTAAAAACCTATGGATACCAGCCGACCTCCATAGTATATAGGCTTATCCAGGTGCAGGGGGCACCGCCTGGATGGACCACCTTTCCCCCATACTCGTGGGATATACTATGGCTTACATAAATTCACAAAATAATAATACGGATCGATTAATGACAACGACAATGGCAAGGACAAAGGACTTAGAAAATGACGTAGTCTGCGCGGAGATCGCGCAGCAATCAAGCGCGGAGGTGGCGCCAAATACCTCGGCGGTGTCGGAGAGGTTCGACACCGCCAGCGAAAGAAGTAGGGCGGCAAGCCCGTTAGGATTGGGCGTCAAGGCGCAGAAGCGCAAACGGCGCCCAAAGAAGCCAGCCCAGCGACCAGGGGAGGGCGTGTCGGATGAGGATTACACCCTCACCGGGACGGCCTCCTCCAGCGACGAGGCGACAATGTGGGCGCCTAAGGTGGCTGCAGTCCGCCGGGCGCGAGGAGGTTTGAGGGGTGGGCAACCCAGCCGGGCCCCCTCGGCCACTGGGAGGTCCGCGGAAAAATCGCCGCCGAGGCCTTCCACCTCGTCAGTGACGGAACCGAGCGGGAGGACGCGGTCTCTTTTGGAGAGACTGCAGAAGGTGACCGCGTCATTCCAGGGGTCCCCAAACCCTGAGCAGGAGGCGATGTTGCGCATTGTGCTCGACATCGCCTCCGAGAATGAGGGCCTGGCGGCGCAGCTGGCCGAGTCTCGTCGTGAGACTGCTCGACTAGCTGCAGCCGTCGAGGAGCTCCAGAGGGGCATGGCGAGCCCGGCTCAACCGGCGCAGCGGGCGCAACCGGCGGAGCCGGCGCGCGTGACTCGCTCGTCGGCGAGGCAGTCGACGCAGCCAGAGCAGCCGGTGCGACCGGTGCAGCAGCCGGCACAGTCGGTGCGGCCGGCGCAGCCGAGGGTACCGCCGGCGGAGTCTTGGCTCCCCTATATGGAGGCGCTGGAAGAGCGGATGATGTGTCGGATGGAGGCCCTAATGGACTCCATCCGCCGTCCGCCTCTGGCGCCACCGGCGGCCGGCTACGCGGCTGTAGCCCAGAGGGGCCTCACCCCCCCGGCTGCGGGAGCGAGTGCTACCCTGCCGGGGCCGGCTCCTCAGCCCCCTCCCGCTCAGGGTAAGGGGAAAGGCAAAGGCAAGGGGAAGGGCAAGGGGAAGACGTCCCCAGCCCTGGCCCCAGCCCCAGCCCCAGCCGTGGTTCCGGCCACCTCCACCCCATTGGAAGGGGGCTGGGAGGTGGCTGGAGCCAACAAGAAGAGGCGGAAGGCCGCCAAGAAGGCCGCCAAAAAGGCCAGGAGGGCCGCGGCCGCCGCGAAAGCAGCGCCGGGGAAGCTCCGTGCCCCCCGCACTACGGCCGTCGTCGTCACCCTGACGGCGGAGGCAGCGGGGAGAGGCATGGGGTATGCCGAGGTGTTGGCCAAGGTGAAGGCCAACGTCGACCTCAGGGCCCTCGAGATCCCGGGCGTCCGGTGCAAGAGCACACGGACAGGAGCCCGACTTCTCGAGGTCCCTGGCGCCGCCAGTGGCCCCAAGGCCGACGCCCTAGCGGCTCGGCTGAGGGAGTCGCTGGACGCAGCCGACGTCCGGGTGTCCAGGCCCATTAAATGCGCAGAAGTGCGCATTACGGGCCTGGACGACTCCGTCACGGCAGAAGAGCTCAGGCTCGCCGTGGCGGAGGCCGGGGACTGCTCCCCGGACACAGTAAAGGCCGGAGCTATACGCTTCGGCCGCGGTGGACAGGGGGCAGCAGTTGTCGGCTGCCCTATCGCGGCGGCCCAAAAGGTCGCAGACGGGCGGAGCCTCCTGGTGGGAGGCTTCCTGAGGGCGCAGGCACGGCTCCTGCAGGCCCGACCGGCCAGGTGCTTCAGGTGCCTGTCGGTGGGCCATGTGGGGGTGCACTGCACGGCGGAAGTGACGGCGGGTGACCGTTGCTTCCGCTGTGGCCAACCCGGTCACAAGGCCGGCACGTGCGATGCCCCGCTGCACTGCTTTAGGTGTGCAGCGGGAGGCAAGCCGGCCGACCACAGGGTTGGCAGCAAGGCCTGCGCCGGAGGGGAGCCGAAGCCGGGAGGCCGGCCTTCCGCCTCCAGTTCACAGCGGGATGCGGAGATGGGGGTTCCATAATGGATCCTCAACTCCGCATCCTGCAGGTGAACGTTGGCCACGGTGCCCATGCTCAGGATCTTCTGCGCCAGAGCATGGCACAGTGGGCCATAAATGTCGCCGCTGTCGCCGACCCATACACCCACCGGTTCCTCGGGCCTACCTGGGAAACCGCGCTGGATGGGTCGGCGGCACTGGTGCACAACCCTGCCGCCGGCAGCCCCCCTCTTGCCGTCGTTGCAAGGGGACCCGGCTGCGTGGCGGCGGCGGTTGGGGATATAGCGGTCGTGGCCGCTTATATCACGCCGAACCGAGACCAAGCTGCATATGAGCAGTGGCTCCGTCAGCTGGCCGTCGTCGTCAATGCCTGCCAGCCCCGTCCGGTCCTTGTGCTCGGGGACTTCAACGCCTGGTCTTATGCCTGGGGTTCCCGACACGAAAGGGGCGCGACGGGGCATAGAGGCAGGGCACTGGTGGACTGGGCCGCACGACTCGGCCTAGTCCTCCTAAATCGGGGAGCCGTGGACACGTTCGTGACCTCGAGGAGTAGCTCCATCGTGGACCTATCGTTCGCGAGCCCCTCGTTGGCGCGACGTGTTCAGGGCTGGCGCGTCGTTTTGGGGGAGGACACAAGTTCGGATCACCGATACATTCGGTTTGACGTGTCCCCCCCTGCGAGCGACGCGCCGGCTGCACCGGCTCCACCCGAGCCACGTTGGGCGCTTAAGCGACTTGATCGGGAGCTCCTCCTGGAAGCCGCCATCGTACAGGCCTGGGCCCCTGCGCCGGACAGGCCTGTCAGCATAGACGATGAGGCGGAGTGGTTCCGGGAGGCCATGACCCGTGTCTGTGACGCGGCGATGCCTAGGGCTCCGCCCTATAATCCGAGGGGTCAGGTCTACTGGTGGTCGTCGGAGATCGCGCAGCTCAGACGGGGCTGCGTGATCACGCACCGCCGGTGGGCCCGATTCCGTAGGAGGCGTCGCCGCCCCGCAGATGCGGAGGCCCGAGAGGCGGAGTTGTACGAGGGATACAGGGAGGCCAGACGAGCCCTCCGAGCGGAGATAAGGCGTTCCAAACGGGACGCCTTCCGTGAGCTGCTGGAGACGCTGGAGCGGGACCCTTGGGGGCGGCCCTACCGGATGGTGAGGGGCAAGCTGCGCCCCAAGGCCCCGCCGTTAACCCAGTGTCTCCAGCCGGATCTGCTCGGAGGAGTTGTTGGCTCCCTGTTCCCAGCGCGGGCGGTGGAACATGTTCCACCGCGGATGACTCCGCCTCGGTTGCGCATGGCGCCCGACGTGGAAGACGACGACGTGCCCGAGGTCACTTGGGTAGAACTAGAGCTGGCGGTGAGAAGGCTAAGAGCCAAACACACCGCCCCGGGACCCGACGGCATTCCAGGCCGAGCGTGGGTCCTAGCTCTAGTCGACGACGCTCTCGAGCCCCGACTGAGAGGGCTTCTCAGCGCATGTTTGGAGCGGGGCCAGTTTCCGAAATTGTGGAAGACGGGGAAACTGGTCCTCATCCGAAAGGAGGGGCGCCCGGCGGACTCGCCGTCCGCCTACCGGCCCATAGTGTTGCTCGACGAGGTGTGCAAGCTCTTTGAAAGAGTAATTGCGAAGCGCCTCGTCGAGCACCTCTCAAGAGTGGGGCCGGACCTGGCGGATGGCCAATATGGCTTCCGCCAGAGGCGCTCCACCGTGGATGCCATCATGCGCGTGAGGGCTCTGGCGGAGGATGCAGTAGCCCGGGGTGAGGTGATGTTGGCGGTGTCCCTGGACATCGCCAACGCGTTCAACACCTTGCCCTGGAGTTGCATTAGGGAGGCGCTCGTGTATCACGAAGTGCCTCTCTACCTCCGCCGCATAGTCGGGGCGTATTTGACGGAGAGAGCCGTCATCTACCCAACCGTGACCGGTCTCGGTCGGCGTGAAATGTCGTGCGGTGTTCCACAGGGATCGGTCCTGGGGCCGCTCCTGTGGAACATCGGATACGACTGGGTGCTTCGCGGTGAGCTCGTAGGCGGTGCCGCCGTCACGTGCTACGCGGACGACACGCTCGTGACGGCGTGCGGGGCGACGTACCGCGAAGCGACCCGAAAGGCCACGACCGCGGTTGCCCAAGTCGTTAGGCGGATCCGGCGGCTGGGTCTCGAGGTGGCCCTGCATAAAACCGAGGCCCTGTTCTTCCATGGGCCTCGGAGCAAGCCACCCGAGGGATCCAGTCTCATCGTGGGAGGAAATCGCATCGGCATCAAGCCCCAAATGAAATATTTGGGGCTCGTGCTCGACGGCCGATGGGACTTCGGAGAGCACATCCGAAGTCTGGCCCCCAAATTGAAGGGCACAGCTCTTGCTCTGGCTCGGCTGTTGCCCAACATGAGGGGGCCCGATGACTCCTGCAGGAGACTCTACGCGGGGATCGTGCGGTCCATGGCCCTGTATGGGTGCCCAATATGGGCGGAGGCCCTGAGGACCAGAACTGTGCGGATGCTGCGCGCTCCGCAGCGGGTTCTGGCCATCAGGGTCATCCGAGGGTACCGCACGATCTCCTTCGAGGCGGCGAGTCTCCTTGCCGGAACTCCGCCATGGGACCTGGAAGCGAGAGCCCTTTCGCAACTGTACCAGTGGCGAAAGGAGGCGCGGGAGCAGGGATGGAACCCCGAGCCTCGAGAAATCGAGGCCGTGCAGTCCCAGCTCCGCCAGGCCATCGTGGTGGAGTGGAAGGAACGACTTGGGCAACCAAGCGCAGGGCACGCCGCAATAGCGGCGGTAAGGCCCATCATGGAGGATTGGCTGGAGAGGCGACACGGAAGCCTCTCCTACCGACTGACGCAGGTGATCTCAGGGAAGGGGTGCTTCGGGGACCACCTGCATCGGATCAGGAAGGAGCCAACGCCTGAGTGTCATCACTGCGACGCGAGCGAGGACTCAGGGCTGCACACGCTGGCGGACTGCCCGGCGTGGGAGGCGCCGAGGCGTGACCTCGTGGCAGCCATCGGGGTGGGAGTCCTCTCGCTCGGCAGCATGATTGCGGCAATGGTGCGGAGCGCGAGCGCGTGGGCCGCCGCCGCCTCCTTCTGCGAGCATGTAATGCTCGCGAAGGAGGTGGCGGAGCGCGCCCGGGAGAGACTTAGAACTCTCCCGGTCCGCCGAGCCCGCAACTTGCTCGCCGCGCGTCGCAGGCAACTCAGGCGCCGGAGGTCGCTTAACGACCTCCGTCCTCCATGAGCGCAGGCCTGGGGGTGGCGGGTGAGGCCACCTGTCACCCCAGCAGAAGCAGGCCGGGACGGTGGGGCGACTAGCGCCCCTCCCCCAAACCGGGGCAAGACGGGGACACCGTGGTTCCCAAACCCGAGGGGGCCATCTCGAAACCGGAGATGGCCCAGGGTCAGTCGGGGTGCGAGGGATATGCTCTATGGGCAACCTTACACCCCGGCGTCTGTAGACCCGAGACGGCGTGCGGTTTTAGTCGGTTCAAGCCCGACATAACCGCCCCCGCTGGCACGCGGGGGGGTATCCGAAGGGATTTCCGCACGATAAAAAAAAAAAAAAAAAAAAAAAAAGGTATAAACTAAACGTGACCTAAAAACATTGAATATACTTAGATATTATACGGTAAAAGTGTAACTACTAAACATACTACAGTAATAGTTAGTGTTTTTGAATAGTAGACTCAGAGGGCAGTAAGATACCGCCCAATGCATTTCCATATTTTCACACTTAAAATTTTCCTTGCCAACGCTACGGCACCGACGCGCCGTCTCGACCGCGCTATTTCTGGCTGCGCCCGCCCAGCCAAGTTTATTGACACGACTTACCGCTCACTATACTGCACCCGGATTTTACTGCCAATACCTCACAGGCCGAAGTGCTTCGTCACGTGTCGCTGCCTACAATTCTCAAGTGAGATGCTGAAGTTTTACGTAAGTCCTGAGCTACAGTGAACTCTACTATTCGATGTCTAATTTCAATGTTTGGACTGTTAATATGTCTTTACCAAAATTACTTTCAATGAGAAGAGATAGTTTATTTAGTTTTTTCATCTAGTTTTAAAGTTATGTACTTTATTCTAAAGATTTAGATCGGAAAAAGAGAACATCTAGGACGGGACTTGAACCCGCGACCAGTCCCTTACAGGGGGAATGCTCTAACCAACTGAGCCACCTAGACACATCCCAAATATTCGAAATTCTCCGATACATTAATACGTCTTAAGGCGACGTAACCTTTACCTATATAAAATTTTAGTTAAAATCACAATCACCCTCTAACTTAAAAAAAACGAATGTTGCTATTATAACACTTTTAAAAAAAATTGATGGATACTCAATTGTAGTGCATGACGTGCGAAATAGTAGATACGTAATATTTTTTTTTTTTAATTTAATTTTATAGGCTAGTACCTAAACCTATTCTAAGAACGTCGACACCAAGACCGCGTGGACCATAAAACCATTAAAATAGCGCATATCCTCAACTTAAAATTGTATTGCCGAAACAAAATAAACCAAACGTGCTTCATCGATACTTACAAACCAATCTTGTTATTACCCAGGCGCAATACTAACGTAATTATGACATCCAACTCCAAACACACTGCGCATTGACGCGATTATATTTTGCGATCGATGCGCAAGCGCAGCTGCGGTAACATCTGCCCTGCGCACGCGACTACGCTGCTCGTCTGATACCATGTCTGTTTACAAGTATCTACAAATGATGGACAGGGGTCTCAACCCTGCATTGGAATATTAACCATGGTAGTCATGGCAAAATATTATCTTAATAATAAGTAAAAACAAGTGTCATAATGATCAAGATTCCGAATGATGAGAAGAGCACGCCGCTTCGGTTACTAAAACTTACGCTCTAAAAATATCTGTCGGAAGAGGCAGTGAGTACTGGAAAATGCCATTCCCATAGCAAAAAAAAAATCACGCAGCCTTAAATAAAAAACTAAAATAAATTTTCAACAACATTCTACACAGCGCTATCTAGACCTAAAGTAAGCATAGCTTAACGAGCTTGTATTATGGGTTCTCGAATGCGGATATACTTGTAGAGGAGCTCTATAGACTTCTAGATGATTCTACATATTTTTATATCCTTTTTGTCTATAAACAGCGGTATAAACAAATGTAATAAAGCTCCATACCTTTTGTAATAAGTATGTTTTTCGTTTGTGTTTTAAACTATAATCTTCTTCTTCTTTCTTCTTCTTCTTCTTCTTTCTTATATATAAAAATGAATTGCTGTTCGTTAGTCTCGCTAAAACGCGAGAACGGCTGGACCGATTTGGCAAATTTTGGTCTTGAATTATTTGTGGAGGTCCAGAGAAGGTTTAAAAGATTTGTCATCGATTGAGGCAGTACGAAGTCTGCCGGGTCAGCTAGTAATTAATAAAGATCTCCTTTACTTACATAATTATAAATAGGCTTTAGTTTAAAGAGTAATTACGAGAACATTGTGTTAATATAATACAGCTGTAACGTAACTATCAAAATAAGTGATTGTAGACACTGTGACGCACATCGTTTAAAAACACCGCGAGAAATTTTAAATTATTTATTTATAGATGAACAGATTTAAAATAAGTTCAGTGTAAAGATATATTTATACCTACTATTGTTTTTTTTTTTATTCTAATGCTAGTAAACGGCCTATCTGTTAGTAAGCGGTTACCGTAGTATATGAAAGGTTGAATCCATGGGATCGCTATACGAAAATAGTAGTAGTCCCTGTACGGTGTCAATCATTTGGTCTATGGTGTCGATCATGCTTTGTGTGTCGGGGTGCGGATGAAGAGAAAGGAAAGGGAATTATGGGAGAAATCGGATGAGCAGTGAGGAGTGGGGGAAGGGGAAAGAAGAACAAGAAAAATTAAGGAAAAATAATTACGTCTTAGATTTCCTCATAACATAAATCATACGGTTGCATATTGCTAGGTAATTAAAATTATATTGTGTGAATCTGTTGAAGCTGTTTGGCTATCTTCAAATACTGAAGAAGTCTTTTTTTTGGTATGTTTGGATTGGATAATTATGGTTAATTTAATTGTTTCAAAATTGATATCCGTTTGGAAGACAAAATAAATGTGACTACTAAGATATATAAATTAGAAATGTGGTTTTCTTGCCATATTATCTTTCGAACAGTTCATTGATCTTTTCATATGTCTTGTTGTCCTCTTGGAACCATCCAAATCCATACTTAATGCGTTTCTTAAACATACTTACGCATCACAGTTTTAGTAAAAGCATAAAAATAAAATGGTTAGTTCGAAATGGGCAGACGCGGGGGGCGTGGCCCCACCTGCGCCACCTGGCGGCGCCCTACTTGTACAAATTCAACGTATGGTTGGCAACGTACGAGCTGTTTATTTATTTATGTTCACTATAATGAACTGTGTTATTAAATATTCCGGTGCGTGAGATAGTAAAATGCCTAAAGGAGCTTACAATGGACAATTTTTGATTTCTGATCTGCTCGGATCTGATGAAATTTTGAAGCAGTTAGTATACTAACTTTTCCTATAGATTCAGATCGGAAAAAGAGAACATCTAGGACGGGACTTAACCCGTGACCAGACCCTTACAGGGGTATACTCGGACCGACTGAGCTATTCAGAAACGTTCCAGATATTCGAAATTCTCCGATATTTTCGATAAATGGTTATATCATACATATATTCGGAGACGTAGAGAGGATGGGCGAAATAAACCAAAACAGATTTATCAGGCAAGGGCTACTGGGCAACCCGGTAAACGTCGACTTAGGCGTATATTTGGCAATCAGATCGAAGATATTTTGAAAGAAGGCCAGGTCAGAAGTACCCGTAACCGGCGTGCATTATGAAAACAACTATGAAAGTGGAAGAAGCGAAAGGTGTATGCCAGGATCGTAGCAAGTGGAAAGATGTTATCTCTGCCTACCCCAATGGGAAAGACGCGTAACTGTGTAAACACACGCACAAACACACTCTCACACACATACATCAAATGCACACACACACCCTCATACACATACACACAAATGCACACTCTCACTCGGCAGCATGATTGCGGCAATGGTGCGAGGCGCGAGAACGTGGGCCGCCGCCACCTCCTTCTGCGAGCATGTAATGCTCGCGAAGGAGATGGTGGAGCGCGCCCGGGAGAGGTTCAGAACTCTCCCGGCCCGCCGAGCCCGCAACATGCTCGCCGCGCGTCGCAGGCGACTCAGGCGCCGGAGGTCGCTTAACGACCTCCGTCATCCATGAGCACAGGCCTGGGGGTGGCAGGTGAGGCCGCCTGTCACCCCAGCAGAAGCCGGCCGGGACGGTGGGGCGACTAGTACCCCTCCCCCAAACCGGGGCAAGACGGGGACACCGTGGTTTCCAAACCCGAGGGGGCCATCTCGAAACCGGAGATGGCCCAGGGTCAGTCGGGGTGCGAGGGATATGCTCTATGGGCAACCTTAGACCCCGGCGTCTGAAGACCCAAGACGGCGTGCGGTTTTAGTGGGTTCAAGCCCGACATAACCGCCCCCGCTGGCCGGCGGGGGGTTATCCGAAGGGATATCCGCACGAAAAAAAAAAAAAAAGCTACGTGTCCGAAGAATGTAAGGATGCGAGATTGTACTGTTGAGAACAGACGCTGCCTAATAACTATCCTGTCTTTTATATATAAAAATGAATTGCTGTTCGTTAGTCTCGCTAAAACTCTAGAACGGCTGGACCGATTTGGCTAATTTTGGTCTTGAATTATTTAATAAATATGGAAGTTGTTATCGATTGAGGCAGTACGAAGTCTGCCGGGTCAGCTAGTACTATTATAAATGCGAATGTAAGTTTGTTTGTTACGCTTTCACGCAAAAACCACTGAACCGATTTTGCTGAAATTTGGTACAGGGGTAGATTAGACCTTGGGAAAGGACATAGGCTATGTTTTGTCGCGATAACCGACATCTACGCGGGCGGAGCCGCGGGCAAAAGCTAGTATATATAATATTATAAAGAGGAAAGATTTGTATGTAAGTATGTTTGTAACGAATTGGCTCAAAAAGTACTGGAGCGATTTCAAGAATTCTTTCACTATTAGAATGCTATATTATCCCTGAGTAACATAGGCTACTTTTTATCCCGATATTCCCACGGGATCAAGACTTACGCGGGTGAAACCGCGTGGCGATGCTAGTTTTTTATAAGGTATAATACACTAATAAAAAAAAGAAAAACAAAGAGGCGATAGCCCAGTGGCGTACGTAACGGACTGCTGAGACGAGGTCTCGAGTTCGATCCCCAGTCGCCCCGGACACACACCTTTGACTTTTCGAAGTTATGTGTGCATTAATAAATGTTAATTATTGCTCGCTTAATAATGTGCCCGGTAGATGGCAATAGGCTGGCCCCCTATTGCATTGGGACCTTAACATAACTGGCGAATCGTGGGTGTGTAGTATTATATGTAGTATGTATAGTATATAGGCAGAGGTGTATACCTCTGCCTACCCCTTCGGGGATACAGGCGTGCAGTTATGTTATGTTGTTTTTATTAATCATGTATTTTTTTTAGAAATAAATTATTATTAAATTAAATATATATATGTATGTATATGGGTTAAAGGGGTACAACGGGGGTTCGAAATACGCCAAAGCCGGGGAGGGCTAGCTATTTGTTATAAACATAGATGAATTTAACTACCTTTTTTTTTTCTTTTTCTTTTCCGTGCGGAAAACCCTTCGGATACCCCCCGCTCTCCAGCGGGGGCGGTTATGTCGGGCTTGAACCGACTAAAACCGCACGCCGTCTCGGGTCTACAGACGCCGGGGTGTAAGGTTGCCCATAGAGCATATCCCTCGCACCCCGACTGACCCAAGAAGGTACCAAGCTGTCAGTCCCTGTACGATGAGTGAACGCTCTATAAAACCGGAGCAAGCCAATCTTAGCCGGACTCTCACACTTCGTTTCGCCAAATCAAAGCTTATTGACAGTAGACGAAGCTAATAAAGTGTGTAAGGACAGAAACAAAGGGCGGAGTGCTGTCTTTGCTTACCTTTGAGATCTGTAATTAAGGCTATTCTTTTTCTTTATACTTTAAGTGCGTCTCATAGCAGACTGAATAAATTTATTTCTTTCTTTCTTTCTTCCTTAGAGAGAGAAAGGCGTGAATATATGTGTGGCTCCGTAGAGTGGTGGTAGAGTGTTCGATGCTACATCGATCTGGGTGTTTCTTTGTATTATAATATGTAAATACACTTAGAGAAGAAAATGTATCACAATATGTTTATCTGCATTCTAGAACCCATATTACAAGCTAGTTAATCTATGCTTACTTTGAGTCTAGATAGCTGTACTAAAAGCTACCAGATCAAAATCGAAACTCACTTTACTAATAGAACACTAACATGGTATAAGATGGTCCATCGAGTACAAACTGACTTAATTAACGCTAACCGGTGCGAAGCAGTTTTTACATCCATTGTACTGCCACGTTCCCACGACCCGTCGCATGCGCACATACGTATTTAATATTATATATTTTTTTATTAGTTCTTGCTTTTTTTCATTCTGGTGATTTTTTAATAATTGCTCTATCTCATGACCCTAGTTTCATTGAACTTGGTTCTTGGTGTCTAGTGGTAGGCTGTCGGCACACAAAAGCCGCCGATCTAGGTAAGGCCGACGGCGACTTTTTGGAATAAACTTGCCAGTTGAGTAATTTTCTGTTTCGTCACCAGGTTTGCCCGTTAGCTTTAATGGGTAGACAGCTTTAGGGTGCGTACCCAGTATAGACAGAGCGGAGAGGACCAGATGTGCGGAAATCGACTAATCACTTTGACAATATAACTGGAGGTGAGTTCTCCAAAGTGCGATGTTGATGACTGGCCAATTTCTGCACATCTCCTCTCCGCTCCGCTCTTCTCAGCCTTAACAGAAAAGTAGCCTAATAGTTGGTCTACTGGTACTCAGTAATTATTTTTTAGAAGCCCCGCGATTCTGCCTTTGGTTTATTTTATCGGGCTATATGTTTATCAAAATTATAATATTTTTTCCGTGCGGATATCCCTTCGGATTCCCCCCCGCCGGCCAGCGGGGGTGGTTATGTCGGACTTGAACCGACTTAAAGCGCACGCCGTCTCGGGTCTTCAAACACCGGGGTTTAAGGTGGTTATAAGGGATTTCCGTCGCCCCCCGGCTGACCCAGGACCATCTCAGCTTTTGAGCTGGCCCTCTCGAGTTTGGGAACCACGGTGCCCCGTCTTGTCGCTGGAAAAGGTGGGACGCGCAACGCGCCGCCACCGCCGCCCCGGCCTTCTTCTGCTAGGGTGACAGGCGGCTCCACCTGTCACCCCCTGGCCGGCCTCATGGAGGACGGAGATCGTTGAGCGTCCTCCGACGTTTGAGTCGCCTCCGCACCACGCGGGAACCTACTTAAGCCTAAGTCACGGTTGTATATTCCCAATCACTTTTACAACTTTGTTTCGTCTTTCTACCATTAAATTTACCCGGCATTGAAACCCGCACGTGAGAAAGAGTTCTCTTTTAGATTATTCTTAAAATTCTGTTACTATACTAGAATTTCAATATCTGTGAGTGTGGATGCATGCATGAATGTCGCTATAGGTGTTTCAAAACACATTCTGTCAGCACAATTATATACCTTACATTTTTTGATACTTTGATTTAAGGCGCTGTCTGCAAGTAAACTACCATAATTATGCCTATTTTTTGTAATTTATTATGTTTTGTACTTTTAGTAAAGAAAATTTAATCACCTAGTGGAATATCTATCTATAGTTATATATAGTTAATATCTATAGAATATCTATAGTTTGATTTGCTTGATTTGTTTGACGGCAAACAGATAAATAAATCATTTAAAAAATATGACGAATTTGAGGATGTTAATTTGTAGATATTCCCACCTAGTGGAATATCTACAAATTAACTTCCTCTTAAATTTTCTTTATATTTGTAACAAAAAATATATATGTCATCGCTAAAAATATTGAGATAATTGAATCGAAAAATTTATTTCAAAGAGTGTTTCTTTGCAATTTTTTTAACAAGAAACTGCTCTATTTATCCAAAATGTTTTTGAATGTGCTTGAACAGTAGATAATTAATTATATATTTAAAAAAATCAACTGTCTAGCATAAAAAAAAATAAGCATAATTATGGTAGTTTACGTGCAGACAGCGTCTTAATAACCATTTTTATCCATTCCCGCTAAGTTTCTATATCCTCATTCTAGAACTCATATTACAAGTTTGGGTCTAGATGGAGCTGTGAAACATATCCTAAAGTATTTATTTACTTTACCGTCAATAATAACAGGAAAAGATGTATCTCTGTCCTTGTTAAAGTCGAAGAAACAAGACAGATAATACGTAACGCGATACAGCGTACACACAAATTGCTTCCATGTATTCATTGAGCGTTTAGCGGTGAAATTGGGTAAGTCTGCCAATAGTAATTAGTCGTTAGATAGGTCAAGGTCTGGTAGCAGGTACTGCCAACTAATATGTTTGTTACAGTTATTTTAGTTTGCTTTTTTCTCCCTGACGACTTTTTCTCTCTCATTAGTGTTGGATTCTTCGTTTCCCGGGTAAATCACAGTACTTTTTATCAATGAACGATATTTTAACAAACGCCTGATGGTAAGCTGAAGGTAAAGTCTCAGGAAAGAGGGTCACCATTGCATACACGTACCATGTTAACAATGGTGGCACTCAGCTTGACGGCCACGGCCCTTTTTTTTTCGTGCGGAAATCCTTTCGGATACCCCCCCGCCGGCCAGCGGGGGCGGTTATGTCGGGTTTGAACCGACTAAAACCGCACGCCGTCTTGGGTCTTCAGACGCCACCCGGCCGAATTTTGTTAGACATTTAATAATAAATATAAATATTCTACGACATTCTACACAGCGCTTTCCAGACCGAAAGTAAGCATAGTTTAACTAGCTTGTGTTATGGGTTCCAGAATGCGGATAAACATACTTATATACTTTTTTTTTTGTAGTTCCATACATATTATACATAGAAACACCCAGACCAATGCAAATAGACATATTCAGCATACAAATATTTGCACTGAGCGGGAATCGAACCCGCGCCCCCTGTCATAGCAGTCGAATGCACTACCGCTACGCCACAGAGGCCGTCTAATTTGTGTCATCAAATTTCTACCACCAGTAATTGAAATAGATTGCGAACGTTTGTATGGATATTCTGAATGAAATTTGGCACTAATTATCATCTGGAATAGCTCATAGGCTTTCTTTTGACTGATCCCGTTTTGCTTTTTTCTGATCCCGTTTCGCGACCCACAGGAACCTATTCCCGGGATAAAAGTTATCGATGCGTTATTCCAAAGTATAATCTATCTCTGTATTCATTATGATCCATTTAGCGTTCTGCCGTGATTGAACAACCAGCATTCATCAAAACGCTCGCATTTATTTAGTCTAGCGGCGATAGCCTAGTGGCGTACGTAACGGACTGCTGAGACGAGGTCTCGAGTTCGATCCCCAGTCGCCCCGGGCACACACCTCCGACTTTTCGTAGTTATGTGTGCATTAATAAATGTTAATTATCGCTCGCTTAATAAAAAAAAAAAAATATTCAGTAGTGAAAAGCCCAGTCAAACTATTTAGATGAACTATTGGAAACTATGTACGCTATGATGCACGCTGTAACTTTCTGCCAACGCACTTTTCCTTCATCATCCGAGCGCAAATCTCAGCCGCACCCAAGCCTTGTACTTTTTAGCCCGGGGTCTACTCTACTTTGACTCTCCTGCACCTCTGTTTATTAGTTTGTTTCTGCTGTTATGGGAGCCGCTGCCGTCTGACCTCCAAACCCCGAGAGGAAAACCTGCCCCAGAGCAGCCTGCAATCAGCAGATGTACCGGCTAACGGGTGAGGTTAACTTGGTCCCATATTCACCCCTTTCTGCCATTGCACTACTTACACCAAATAAATGGGTCTCACGAGTGGTTTATTAGTAAATTTACAAATGTGGTTACTAATTTTATATCTATCTAAACTAAATAAAACTAAAATAAAATAAATAATTAAAAGAAACTTAAACCTAAAATGCATCGTGGAATTCCTCCGCATCGCATGCCTCCTGTGGTAACGTGCCCAGAAGACTGGCAGCATTGCCACGTTGTATGGCAATACTTATTCTCTGTGCTAAAAAGAAGCCAGCCTTCTGGTCACGAGAAGCGTCGATCATGCGTGTTGCAATCTCCCTGAAGAGACTGCGAGCACTCGGACCCCAAAACTGCGGCGGACTAATAACTGACAAAATATGGTACCATCCTTTCTCGATTGTCCCAAGAACTAGGCCTATATTTTAGATCGATACTCAGTCATGAGTCTCGATTCGAAACTAGTGTTAGTACAGATTGTATTCTAGAACTAAAATAGAGTGGAGATTTTATGAACTTATATAAAAAATAAAAAATGAATAAATATTGTGAACAAAGTACACAACGCCATCTAGACCCAAACTAAGCAGAGCTTGTCATATGGGTTCTAGAATGCGGATAAACATACTTAATTACTTTTTTTTTGGAAATAAATACATATTATACATAGAAACACCTAGACCAATGAAAATAGACATATTTGCACTGAGCGGGAACCGAACCCGCGACCTCTGGCTTAGCAGTCGAACGCACTACCGCTACGCCACAGAGGTCATCAAGTGTGCGTTGATAAAGTCTTCACTCAAGTTTAGTTTTAGAATACAATCTGTACATAAAACTAGTCTCAAGGCGAGTTTCATGACTGGCTATAGTTCTATCGGGCCTAAGATTAATTTGGTCAAACGTCGTTCATTGATAGAAGTATTGTGTCATACCGCTCGTAAAGCTTACCGAACACGAGGTTATTATCGTACTAGTAAATGGCCAATTCGCTGGCAGCTTGCCACAGCTGTAGTATTGACACTTTGTTAACTTTTAACTGGACTTTACTCTGCCAATACGTATGATGCTTCTTTACAACTTGCCATTTGCTTCTATTTATTAGGAAGAAGTACCCGAAATCTAGTTACTGTGAAAACTAGTATCAACAAATTCACACAAGTACAGTCAACCACACTACAGTGACGTTATTATCGCCCGAGTGCTATTTCCGTTTGCATCCAATGCTGGAACTTTGAAACCCAGGATGCGTTCTTCTACACCTCTATTATTGGTTATCTTAGCTTTTACGGGAGCGACTCCCACTTGACTCTCTTTTTTATAGCACTTAGGTGGCAGACAAGCACACAGCACACCTAACGGGAAGCAGTTACCGCGGCCTATGGACGTGTACAACACCAAGGGCGTCACACTCGCGCTGCCGACCCTTAAAACCTCTGAGAAGTCGGGCTTAAATATTCAGATATACCTTCCATATGAGCCAAACCAATAGGAGGAGAATAAGTAAGGAGAAAGGACCTCAGGCTTCGAGGTGAAAGTCTCCAATGCAACCGGGTACCACGCTAAGATGATGTTAAAAAATAAATAAATAAATATTCTACGACATTCCACACAGCGCTGTCTAGACCCAAAGTAAGCATAGTTTAACTAGCTTGTGTTATGGGTTCCAGAATGCGGATAAACATATTTAAATACATTTTTGTTTCGTAAATACATACATTTCATACATAAAAACACCCAGACCAATGCAAATAGACATATTCATACATACAAATATTTACACTGAGCGGGAATCGAACCCGCGCTCCCTGTCGTAGCAGTTGAATGCACTACCGCTACGCCACAGAGGCCGTCAAAAAAAGGCAAGTAGACCTATCTAGTGGAGGAGTATCCATGCCTGATACTCATCTACGATATTTTTTTTACACCTACCAATGGTTGCATGTTTGTGTCTAGACTACCGACAGACAGGAAATCGCGGTATATCATACCGACCATTTATCCTGTTAATATGATACTTTGATACAGTACAGAGCGAACAGTAGTCCAACTTCGGTAGTCTAACTTGCCAGTATTATAATCACATATTTGCGAATAAATCAAATGTTGATCGAGTTAAGCAAGCAGCTCACAAACTTCAAGAATGGCATTAGAAGGTTTTTACAGGGTCGGCAGCGCGAGTGTGACGCCACTGGTGTTGCACACGTCCATAGGCCACATAGCCATGGTAACTGCTTCCTATCAAATGGGCCGTGTGCTTGTCTGCCATCTAAGTGGTATAAAAAAGGTAACATTTATGGTTTCTAATTAAAAAATCCTTTAACCCGATTGCAGAACTTTTTGAGTTATTTATTATAAATAGATTAACGAAAGATATTGTCGGAAGTTTACGCGAATGTGTCACACATTGAAATAAAACTATTTTTAACGGATTCTGTCGCGATTTATTTGACATTATTTTATTATTTACACTGAAAGCAACCAATAAATAAATCGCGACAGAATCTGCGACGGATCGATGGAGGTATTTCGCCAAGTTCTATGTTTTAGACGAGTACAAGTCCATGATTAAATAACACGCAATCGTTATTACCACCTTGCACCTCCCTTACTTGATTTACAGGCGTTAGTTATACTCGCATACCTTTTTTTTTTCGTGCGGAATTCCCTTCGGATACCTCCCCGCCGGCCAGCGGGGATGGTTATGTCGGGCTTGAACCGACTAAAACCGCACGCCGTCTCGGGTCTTCAGACCGGTGTGTCAGGTTGCCCATAGAGCATATCCCTCACACTCCGAGTACTCGCATACCTTTACAAAATATTAACATACAGTTCAATATCGCAAGATCATTAATCCTCATTGGTGCAATAAATTTACTCTCTAGTGTGATAAGCGCTATAATATGGCTAGACGATGTTAGGGCCACGAGTCGCCAAATTGACACTTTTTAATTTAAATATTTTTAACTGACAATTCGGACAGGAATCGAATATTAGAGCTATTTTGTACAGTTAGCATAGTACAAAATAATTTTAATATTTGGATGGTGGACGAATAGTCAGTAAAAAAAATATTAAAATTAAAAAGTATCAATTCGAACAAGTGGCCCTAACTTCGGCTAGCCAATAGATTACGGCCAATCTTAGTGGTATATAACAACTAAACGTCCTTATTCAGACAAACAGAAAGTTTTACGAATAATTTACGCAGTACACCTTCTGCCTTCACTTGCACTGTGCGCTCATTACTGGACATTCGATATGCATTCTTCAGTTTTGTTTACAGACTTTATCAAGTTCCGAATGCGTTGTTTGAGATATCTACTTCATTTTATTATGCCTGCATCGAGTATCATGTTGTACTTGCAAATGTTTTTACAAACTGTTGTACTGTAGGTACCGAGGAGTATTAGCTAGTGTTTTTTTAAACACAGTAAATGGTGAAGTCATGATACTGTCGGAAGTTTACGCGAATGTCACACATTGAAATAAAACTATTTTTAACGGATTCTATCGCGAATTATTTGATGTTGCCATGGACCATGGCTGCTGAAAAGCAACCGAAACGTCGGGTTCAATGTAAATTATAAAATAACATCAAATACATCGCGATAGAATCCGTTAAAAAATCGTTTTTAGGGTTCCGTTGCCAAATGGCAAAAAACTTAACCCTTATAGATTCGTCATGTCTGTCTGTCTGTCCGTCCGTATGACACAGCTACTTTTTTCCGAAACTATAAGAACTATGCTGTTGAAACTTGGTAAGTAGATGTATTCTGTGAACCGCATTACGATTTTTACACAAAAATAGGAAAAAACATTAAAGTTTGGGGGTTCCCCATACTTAGAACTGAAACTCAAACATTTTTTTTTCGTCAAACCCATACTTGTGTGGTATCTATGGATAGGTCTTCAAAAATGATATTGAGGTTTCTAATATCATTTTTTTCTAAATAGTTTGCAAGAGAGACACTTCCAAAGTGGTAAAGTGCCCCCCCCCCCCTGTTAAAATAAGAGAATGATAAAACTAAAAAATATATATGATGTACATTAGCATGTAAACTTCCACCGAAAATTGGTTTGAACGAGAACTAGTAAGTACTTTTTTTTTAATACGTCATAAATCGTAAACCGCAATTTACCTTTCATTCACTCAAACATAAAAATTAAAAAAAACATTATGTTACTTGCTGCTACGGAACCCTTCATGGGCGAGTCCAACTCGCACTTGGCCGCTTTTATTACTATGGTGAAGTCATGCTTTTCCAGTACTAATATACAGCTTGTTTGATCGGGTAAGTACCATCCTCTTTAATCTATACTATTATTAAATTGTTAATTAATTGTGTCTGTACTTTGGACATATGTAATTTAAAAAAATACTTGGGCTATGTAAAATGAATGATTCTGAACACAAAAATAGTTTTTTTGGAATTTTTGTCTATTTATCTGTTTGTTCGCGATGGACGCAAAAACCATTGAACGGATTTTGACGTAGTTATTTCTATTAAAAATGTCTTGATCAGACTTAAAATCTGCCGTATGTTTGATTGCAATTAGTTAAGAAAAACCGGAGATATGACCAAAAAACGGTAAAAGCGCGGGCGGAGCCGCGGGCATCAGCTAGTGACTCATAAAAATCTCACGATCTTTGATGCCAACTGTCATCGTTACATATTACATACTTACCTACATATTTAAGTACTTACTTGGCTATAAGTAACATACATCGTGTCGTCAGATAGGAAATTCTTTAAGAATACATGACGGAATTCCCGAGTTACGGACTGAATTTAGACAGTACAATGCTTCGACATGTAGCGAACTTCGAAAACACATATATCGACAAATCATTGCTTCGATAAACAACTATTAGACAATACACACCTTCGAATTACCACTACTTCGACAGACGATTATTCGACAGACAATACTTAGACAAGACACATCTTCGAATGACCACTAGTTCGACAGATGTTTTTAACATTGTCCCAAAATAAAAATGCTCTGAAATGTATTAAAAAATGTGCCCTACCTAATTAAATATGTACCCAAACAATTGAAACATCAATTCTAACCTAACCTAACCCACTTTACTTCAACGAAAGACTACAAAAGAAATCTATATAGAAACACCCAGACCATTGCAAATATACATATTTGCACTGAGCGGGAATCAAATCAGCGACCTATGGCTTAGCATTCGAACGCACTACCGCTACGCCACAGAGGTTGTCACATCTACGTTTGTCATTTGAAATTACAGGAATAATCTGCCCTCAGTCCACATTTTAAAGAATCATTAAATTCGCATGTCAAAATCTATCACTACATCAAACAATAGCGAACTAGAATCTGACTTTAATGCCTACAATAAACCGAGCGCAGTGAGACGATTGGAAGTTTACACCGCGGTAGGGACAACATTTTTGTTTGTTTTATACCAATTGTGTAAATCTTTGTAGTAACGACTTAGGTTAATGGCTGTCTTTGATCAGTTTAATTCGAATGCGGTTAATGTGTTGATGGGTTCTTTCTGTTTAACTAGGATAGGCAGTATTGGAAGCGTATCGACATAATTTATCAAACGAGGTAGGTGTAAATTAATGTGGTCAATTGTTATTCAGAATGTTTTTTGTTTAATTGCTTGGGTGTTTGTTACTTAATCACGCGCAAACGGCTGAACGGATCCGGCTACAGGGATAAAAAAACTCGACATAAAAAAAAAATTGTTCTGAATTTTATTTTATGATTATAAAATTAATAGAGTTTAATATTTTTCTATTCTAATGAATATAATATGCTTTAATATAAAGTTTTTATTTATATTTTTTACTAGCTACTTCGTACTGCCTCAATCGATAACAACTTCCATATTTATTCACCTTTAAAAACTTCTCTGGACCTCCACAAATAATTCAAGACCAAAATTAGCCAAATCGGTCCAGCCGTTCTCGAGTTTTAGCGAGACTAACGAACAGCAATTCATTTTTATATATAAAGAAGATTATTTAAACAAAAAAAATATTATATGTTTTTTAAATAGTTTGCTTTCGTACAATTCGAACATCGTTATCAGGGCCCATACAACGTACTATGATGGGGGACCGTCCTTCTGGCTACCAAAACAAACTTTTTCAGGCTACATATATTTTTTTGTCTAGATCATTGAAAAATCTATCAAATTTTCATAGTCTCTTATCAAAGACAAAATTCGTGTTGACCTATGTTACAGTCTGAAATAACATATAGGTTACTTTATATTCCTGGAATGGGCTCCCATGGGTAGTGAGAACGAAATCGGAATTCCACAAATGCGAAGCCGCCGCCATCAGCTAATTATTAATAAATACAAAGTTGTTCATGCAATCCTGCTTTTATGAAGATTATACAATAAAATAGCATCCATAGAAATAATCAATGAAATTAGAGACAGAATGGACATTTTCTCTGGCCAATGGAGTGAGCTCGCTAGGGTGTCATTATATGTTATATGTTACATTGTTTCATAGTATGTAAGTATTTTTACCTACATACTATGAAACAATGTAACTGTTTCATAGTATGTAAGTATTTTTGTTTTTTTTTTGTTTTTTTTTGGCGTGTTTAGTTGTAAGTTGTTGTACTTTTTATTTTATTATTTAATTGCTTAAGTGTGTGTTAGTTGTAAGTCCATTATTGTTTCGGGGAGGACCCTGTAAGATTGTGGAAAAAAACCAGCTTAACGATTTATCTCCTTGTTTCATATTTTGTCTTGGTGATTAAGACGTAAGCTTGAAACTTGTATTCCTAGTGATGATGCATGGTATTGAGACATAGTCACTAAATGCTGGTTTAAAAAATGTCACTTGCCACTTCGCTATATAATTTAATAAGGAACTAAGAAATCCGTACGAAAGACGAAGAAATCAATATAGCTTTTACCGTTGATAAGATAAAGTGTTTTTTGCCTTGCACTTTCTCTTAGTTTGTGTAAGGTATAATTATTACTTTCTCGCTGTACCAAAATCATGAAATATTACTGAAATAATATTAAACGTCCATTAAAAAATTGCTTAGTTATCTGAAGCTTTATAATAGGCCCTTCAGCAAAAATCTCTGTATATTTATGTCATAGTTCAAAATGAGTTGCCATTTAGATGACGAGTCATAAATCACAGCTCCACCACTGTTACTGTGCCTGTACCAGCTACCGGCGTTCTTTAAAAGCCTGCGTATTTATCACGTTCTTAAATATTATTACTACATAATTAATCATGCTTCATCTAAACAGCCATATTTTTCCTCACTACCTTATACGACATTAAATCCTTTTACGTCTTTATATTTGATTATGGCGCTTTAAAGACTGGCATATAAATACGTTATTACCTAATTTACGAGCTGCCTTATAATATTTTCATATGTTTTATTTAACTACATACTTGAGGTGTTTGATAGCTCGTAATAATTTTATGTCGTATTCAATCAAATGTATTTCATAAACTGTTTATAGTGAGCAATTTACAGTTCTGTGTTGATTAATCTTTGGTTGTGTGTTTGTGAAATGATGGATACCAAACGTATAAGTGATGTCGGTATTTGTAAACATGTTTTAATGTCTAAATAATATGAACTAACTGACAGTAATTTCTTGGCAGGGAAATGAATAGAATAATCTGATTTACAATATGTAGGTAGTACCTGTCTTGAAAGCGCTGGAAGAATTTCAGTTAGGAACTTTAATGCGCTAAGTAATGTATTCTAGCTTTTATTTATGTAAATGGTTTAGCAATAATTGATGAGAACATTCTACATTGCAAGACGCGACCATAAGATACAATGACGTCATATATTTATGTCAACAACGATTTCCTTATTAGTAAAAGTAAAAGTGCACGACGATGTCCACAAGTACAGTACACAGCACACAGTAGTACAGTAATTTGACTTTGTTTTTGTTAGGTTTTGTAAAGCATTCTCCCTATCGCACTGTGCATGTGTATCTTTTTAGAATAGTTAAACGAAGCTACTACAGCTTCCGTTCAATATTTTGTAGACACAAACAATTTTAACCATGTAGACTCGGGCCTCTACATCAGTCGCAATGAAGGCGCCGCCGAGGAGAGTTCTCCGCACTCGTCGGCGCCCGGACCTATACCACTGAAGATGTCGACCGCAGTGATCGACGAAACGTTTGGAACACAAGTTTATAGACCACGGCCAAACAGCCTGGAAGCAGTATATTCTACATGCAACACCGGCCGTGAAAGCCTTAAGATTTATAATTTTAACCACTTTATACAGATATCAAATCTGGTGTATGATAGAGATACGCTTTACAAAACTGAAACAAGTCGATCTTAGTCTAGTTAACTAACTATATACACGTATACCAACGAAACCTCTAAAAAAGGAGGAGTTTCTATGTTCGTCTGTATCTATTTTTTTAAGACAAGTCCCATACCGAACATATAGAAAAGCATTGTAAGAACGAGTGTGGAACCTTTTTATTTTTTTATGTGTGGAAATCCCTTCGGATACCCCCCCGCCAGCCAGCGGTTATGTCGTGCATCGACTAAAACCACACGGTGTCCTGCCCAAATGTCCATTGCCGGGTGTGGAACCTGAGATAGAAACACGCGTACATACAGAAAGCACAGCTAATAGAAATCTCTATTCCTACAGAGCACTTTTCGCTGAAAATTTTGTTGATAGAAAACATTGTTTGTAGACATCTCGATGCATAGGAAACACTGTACGCAGAGATATCTCTTCATAGATAGCACTTCTTTTTTACTTTTATTGATTTTTGTATCTACACAATTTCCCGAGATTTTGGTATCTTTTCAGGAGCCAATTTAGGTTGGTAAAAGCTTCAATAAAAGAGCTCTCTGGTGAGTGTTTCTACACTTCAAAGCGAATTAAAATCGGTGATAATATATTAAAGAGCTGTGAAACGATAAGAAGTTTACTAAACAATAAACATATTTGTATTAATATTTTTCATATCATCATTGCTGCGTAGGTAATTCTAAATAATTCTGGTAGATGTTTCATACGTCCGCCCTGATACGTAAAGTGTGTAAACTAACTTTACACAGGTTCAAAAGTTCTTCAAAAGTTCATTCATGTTTTGTGTCTATATAAAACATTCTGCGATACAGTCGGGAAGATGAAACAAGTAATTCTAATGTTTAGTTATTGAAGATAACCCAACAAGTGAGATCGCGGATGGTTTAGCAGCAAATGTTTAAAAATAAAACATGATGAGTGAAACAAAATGTCAGGATTACGACCGTATTGGTCTAGTGATAAACCTGAAAGTCTTGAAGAAATCGCGTACAGTCAACGACAAAAGTGGCTGAACACTAAAATATTCACAACACTTTATTACATTGGAATACATGGACGAATAACTGATCTATAAGTAGATATAATCTCCAGCGGACGAAGTTAATATATTTAATGTTCCATAAATTCAGATTTATGGATCTGAATTTATAGATATTGTAATAGAATTTGTTAAGCTACACTTCGACCGGTGTGTAGCGGCCTGCATCCACCGAGTCCCTGCGCTCTTTGTTAGGTCGTCTGTCCAACTTGCGGGAGGCCTTCCTACGCTGCGCTTGCCGTCACGTGGTGTCCACGAAATGGAAGTCGATGGGGGAGGCCTATGTTCAGCAGTGGACTTCCTACGGCTGATATGATGAAGCTACATTTGTCGTTGACTGTACATTGATGCTTTTTGTTTCGTGGCAGTAGAGCATACGACTGCTATCAGTATTTATGCAAAATTATATCTGTTGGCATTGATCTGAGTGTTTCTATATTGAATGCATATAAGATATTTATTGGGGGGATCAGGTTGATTAGGCTGTAGGGGGCCCAAGGCAACCTCACCTGCTAGTCAGTGCACCTGCCAAACAACCGACCAGGCTCTGGCACAGGCTTTACTCGCAGGGTCTGGAGATCAGACTTCAATCGCACCAGGAAAAGCCGGGAATCGAAAACAATATCTGGACCTCGGTCTCCAAACTACAAACTTTGGACGAAACTGGGTAATCGCTATAATGAAGATGATGATAGGAAATTTATCTACTTTCTAGAACCCATCCTTTTAGTTTGAATCTAGATGGCGCTATATAAGGTGTCACAAAATTAGGTCTCTGAATTTAGTGAGATGACTTGGTATCGACAAAATATGTATTTGAAACAAAAAAAAAATCGGGTAGTGTAAAAAAAATGTAATGTGTGTTTTTTTATAAAAATGAAAAAAAAACACCACCAGCGACCAGCGTCACGTGACGCGACGAGTCCGTGGTAGGCGTGCAGTCCTCCTCGCAGTATTCTCCAAGCGGATGTGTGGGAAATACCTGAATCGCGACCAGCGTCACGTGTGCTCGTCGCGTCACGTGACGCTGGTCGCTGTTGGTGTTTTTTTTTATTTTTATATATTATTTTTTTGTTTTATTTTACCCGATATTTTTTTTTGTTTCAAATAGGTACATATTTTGTCTATACTAAGTCATCTCACCAAATTCAGATACCTAATTTTGTGACACCTTAATATGTTGTAAAATTTTTAGTTTATATATTTTTTTGTTGAAATATATCGTGAACTTAGTTTCCCACGATGAACCGCGTATTATGTAAGTTATATTCTGTGAATACATCATAAACAATGTGTTTCAGTTCCGTTTTTCCAAGTTCGCCACAATTAGTAGCAATATGCTTATAATATACGTGTTAACGTCTGCATGTGTATCATGTGGAACATCACTACAATCATTATTTAGGAAAATAAACATCCAGGTTAAATCCCTTGTTCAGGGTTAGTTCGCAGGTTCATGGTCAGTTCATAGATGAGACTACAACGCTATAGTGATATAAGCTTCCCACCTATATCTATAGACATTTTTAGGGTTCCGTAGCCAAATGACAATAAACAGAACCCTTAGATTCATCATGTCTGTCTGTCTGTCCGTTCGTATGTCACAGCCACTTTTTTCCGAAACTATAAGAACTATGCTGTTGAACCTTGGTAAGTAGATGTACTCTGTGAACCGCATTAAGGTTTTCACACTAAATATATAAATAGGACCTATTCATAGGGATAGGTCTTCAAAAATGATATTGAGATTTCTAATATCTTCTTTTTCTAACTGAATCGTCTGCGCGAGAGACACTTCCAAAGTGGGTGTGGGGGGCACACCCACTTTGGAAGTGTTACGTTACGTTATATGATGCATATTACCATGTAAACTTACACCGAAAATTGGATTTAACGAGATCTATTAAGTAGTTCTTTTTTAATACGTCATAAATCGTAAACAGCAATTTACCTTTCATTCAATCAATCCGAATATAAGAACAAAAAAAACATTATTATGTTACTTGCTGCTATGGAACCCTTCATGGGCGAGTCCGACTCGCACTTGGCCGCTTTTTAAATGTCTTTCTATGTGCATTTAAATTCGGTATTTTTTTTTTTATTTTTTTTTTATTTATTTATTTATTTATTTTAGCCGTAACAATTATACATATGAACACAGTTTGTGATTGGGAATGTTGCAGTAAGCTTAAACAAAATTGTGTTTGGTTTTAGCATCTGCTGCTGAACTAGGCTTTTGACCTGTATCTCAGCTAACAGCGCCTCCACCCCACTTTGGATATACATATTTGATAAACAATACAATTACAACTGCATTACGAAACACTTAATAATAAATCTATGGACCTAATTAAAAATATTATTTTGTAAGCCTCTCTCTGTGTGTATATGTTATTGTGTATTTGTGTGTGTGTGTATGTGTCTGTTGGTGTGTGTGTGTGTTTGCGAGAGAGAAAGAGAGGGTGTGTAATAGTGTGAGATGAGTGTGTGTGTGTGTGTGTGTGTTTATGTATGTGCATGTATGTATGGGTGTGTGATTAAGGAAAAAATGAAAGAAGAGTATGATGGTTTGCAAATGATACTTCTCCGTAAATTTATTAGCTTGGCTAATAATGAAGCTGCAACAAAAACATAAATGGAATTAATTTTACTACTCCACTACTTCCATTGTGAGCTCGGTTTCCTCGTATGATAATTTGCTCAGGTAGTTGGACACCGTTCTTTTTACAGCTGCATAGGTTAATGGGTATATGTTATTGATTTTATTAAGTTTGTTGTAGGTGAAATATTTGTTGTATATATGTTGTATGTGATTTAGGTATTGACTGTGTTATTATTTGCCAATTTGGGGTGCGACTGGTTGGATCACCTCCAAGTTTGGTGCACCCTGGGCAACGTGGGCGATGACGCATCATTGATTGCTCCTCTGGAGTAGCTGGCGTCAACGTCAAAGGCCAAGAGTCTGACCAACCGGCCCTTCTCAGGGCCAGCTGACCCCATTGCACGAGGGGGTCGGGGTATGGCGGGCCTGCAAGGATATGCTCTATGGGTAACCTTACACCCCTGCGTCTGTAGACCCGAGACGGCGTGCGGTTCAAGCCCGACATAACCACCCCCGCTCGCCGGCGCGTATCCGAAGGGATTTCCGCACAAAAAAAAAAGGTATACAATAATTCCTTTCTGATCATAATTTCATATTTTATTGACTTGGTGGCGGTCAGAAAAAGTGTTATTAAGTTCTGTTCTGTTAGAAAGTTCTCAGCAGTAGCAAGGAAAGAAAAAGTATTTAGAATTACTAGGCTCTCTAATGTAACCTGAAATACAAAAAAAACAGGTGGTGTTTGGGTTATCATAAATGTCTGGCTGCACCCAGACTCTATTTGAAAACCTTTCCAGGAGGCCCGGACAAAGTGACATTCTACTAGTGGAATCGCTTCGAAGCTAAATATATGGGAAAAGTCCGAAATGTATGGGAGTGGCATTATTAAATTTGTCGACATATCATGTGTAACAAATAATGTCACTCCCATACATTTCGGACTTTTGAAGGTTAGCTTTGAAGCGACTCCTCTGGTAGAATGTCACTTTGGCTGCCTAGCCAAAGTGACATTCTACCATTACCATTTTGGGCGTGTCTTGGGGGCCTCCCCAAGACACGCCCAAACAAATGACAGCTCGCTAAGACTGACATTGGTATAACATTTACATGGAGTTAGAACGTAGAACTCACTAATGAACATTCGCAAGTCCGATACCATCATGATGCAATGGCTATAAAATCACTCTTTCAAATAAATCTATTGATATTGCTTTCATAAATCTCTTTGCGGTAATTCTATAATGTGCGAACATAAAGTACCCACTAATAAGAATATATTATCTAAATTATTCTCAACACGTCCTACTTCAGTAGCCCTCGTATCGTGATTCATGTCTCAAGTGCTTGTCAGTAATACGTAACTGTTATTAGTACCATAGTGAAGAGCGAATGGCTCTCGATAGCCTCAAGTGCTTCTGATCACTGCTACAATGAATTAGCGATAATGATTAGTTCCTGTAACTTCAAAAACGAATTTGATTCTTACTTTTGTTATTATAAATAAATTAAAAGTATGTTTTAACGTGATCCCGTAGGGAGGTAGGTTTGAAAGTAAATAAGGCATTAAGTATCGTTGTTATTGATTACTAAGGAAGAGAAAAGAGGGATGGATTACATAAAAGAAGATAAGGCCAAAAAGGGAGAGAATATGGTAGCGAAGCAGAGACGAAATTCAGGAAGTACCTACACATAATTATTGCGCTTTATGGTTAAAGAGTCGGCCTAAAGATACGAACGAATCGATGCAGGTACCGGTTTCAAATCCTGGCCATTACACTACCGACGTGAACCCCTAATACAAGCAATTTAGCTTAGCTTAAGGGCGTCACGGAAATACTATCTAGCAATTTCGGTTACTAGTAATATTTAACAGCATAGGATAAGAGCAGGCAGATGAGAGAGCCATAACTGAGCCTTGATTTATTATTAAGTCAAGGAAATGTTTCAAATTAATGCAAACAATATATGTAAATCATGCTCACAGACTGATAGCTCGCAGGTTCATAGGGTGCTCTTAGATTTTATTATGATAAATTATATGAAACCCTTCCCTTGCTTATCGAAGTACACATCTACTAAGATACTTCAATAAGAAAAGGAAGCGTTTCATATGATTGTAACCGCCCTAGTGGGCTGTCTATGAATCGTGCATTTAGTAATCGTAGCCTAGAACGGCTCATTTGTCCTTAGAAAGGTGAAGAAAAAAGATCATATTATAAAATAATGTATTCTCAATGCAAAGATATTTCTGTAAGATATATTAACAAAAGGAAAATAACATATACAACAATATTATTAAAGATACCATTAATTATTATGAACCATTAGTCGTTTTTTATAAACACACAATCATTAATATTAGCTATCAACTAGACAGACACTGTTTACGTTGTTAACCTTGTAATAACAGTCGGTTTTTGTACAGTTCAAACTGATGGTATTATTAGGGATCACTTGCACCGATACATTTTAAATGAGACTTTATAAATCCGGAGTTTTTAAAGGTCAAAGCTAGAGGCACTTCGCTAGAGCGGAACAACGCGGCTCGTAGAAAAAACTTACTACAAATTACTCTTTATGCCTCTTTATTAAATCGTCTGAGTTTGCTGAAATACGCGTTAGAAGAGGGCTTTAGAAGAAATGAACTCGAACAGTGGGTGGTGATAGCGTGATTGATGATTATAATACGTCATCTAGCGTTATAATGTGTAAACAGAACTGAAGTAACGCGCTCAGATGAACATGCAAATGTGTTCGTATTCATTCCCCTCTTGTACACTTTGGTCTACGTCAGCGGTACGTATAACATAATGAATCTAAAGCTTATATACTATTCCATTGTAATAGCGGTGGACTTTGAACAGAGTGGTCAAACGTTAAACTTTTGTAATATAACGAAAATACGATTTCACTTCTTGAAACGACTTCAAAGCATTTGATATAATATATGGTTACATCTCTGAGAAGAAATATTTCTAGCAATCTTATTTTAATATAGGCCGACAGATTTTCAAATTTTGCCAAATTATAATTCATTGTTTCTGAACTGCGCCGTATTTCTTTCTTTTCATAGGACTGACCTTTCGTCCCACCCGTTACCTACCCTACCCTAAACTTACGCCCTTTTCTGTCTAATAGGCTAGATTCTAGGATCTAGTTTTCTTAAAGAACTTTTGAGTGGTAGGAAGCCAGTATTAAAATTATTCCCATGCTTCTTGGTCACGCCTCCCCCAAAGCCCTCCGGCGAGGTGGGCAGTCAGCCGGGGCGTTAGGGCGATTGGCAGAGGAACCGCCGGACTAATATTATTACTTATTTGAATAAAAAAAAGGAACCAAATTCCCGATAAATAAATAAAAGCTTATAAAAGTTTTATAGTAGTTGGGTCTAGTCTTGTTGTGACTATTGTTTTTGCACCGGAAACGACCGTGACGCTCAGTGATCAGCCGCTCGGCACTAATGAGTTGTGGCGCTAACTTATATTTTTAATTGAAGATTTAGAGGATTCGAAACTTCACGTGAAGAATTTTGTTGAGGAATTAGAGGTAATAAAAAGAGTAAACGAACTAATGAATTTATTTTTTACAGATGTTGAACATGTATAAGTCTGGCCATAATACTACTGACATGAACCCACTACTAACATAAGCAATTTAGCTTAGCTGGAGTGTTTAATGGGACTTGTAATGTCGGTTACTAGTACTCTTAAAAAAACAGTTGCACTCGGGAGTGCCGACAGAAGTGAAAACTTTAACAATTACGTGTGTATTTTTAATCATCTTCCTACCTCCCTACCTACCCCCCTCCCTCCCTCCATCCATCCATTTTTTAAGGGAAAGTCAGAGCGTGACTATGACGGTGACGATGACGCGAGTTCGATGGTTGTTGTTCACCCAAAAAATGTTCAACGCGCCTAAAGAAGCTTTCCTTCAAAAATTTAGTACTAATAACATGAACTGGTTCTATGGTTTTCACAATACAAGCTGAATTAAAACCGTTGACATCAATTCAGTATTAAACTGTGCTGAAGATGTAATTTGATATTTGTTAGAAGCGGTATTCGAAAGTTCATAATACTTCCTTTTCTTCCTTATAGAAGTCTATTAGTATTCAATCCAACAACTATTATTTTAGCAGTTCACTATTTTAAATGTGCCAATTAGCATCGGTGTGAACGAAATCGATAGTCTATGCGACGGACCATGTCGGTGCAGTTTTTGTCCGATCGTTATAAAGCTGGTGCAAGTGAAAAGCGGTAACGCAGGGAATATTAATAAATGTTGGTTCTATGTCATGGCCAGATCGTAACTATAATTGATGAATTCAAAAAAATAGTCGGCTTTATCATGATATATGACCGTATATGTTGAACAAATTACATACATAGGTACATACCTATACTGACGCCTTTTTCCCTCCGGGGTAGGTAGAGACAACAGCCCGCCATCTGCTTCTGTCCTTACATACTTCACGAGCTTCCTTCACTGTCATTAAACCCTTCATGCCCCGCCGGTTTCGAGTGCTTTTAACCTGCCCTTTTTTCAAAACCTCGTTAATTTGATCAGTGTATGTTCTGCGAGGTCGACCCCGGCTTGCCTGCCCACTTACATCTGCCTTATATACATGGTGTGTCATTCGCTCAGTACTCATTCGTTCCAAGTGCCCAAGCCACCTTAGCATACCCTTTTTAATTCTTGTAACAACATTCTCTTTCAGGCCACACCATTGAACAAATTATGATATTAATTAGCCTATTGCAGTCGACTGCTGGACATAGGCCTCTCCCTTCGTGCACCAAAATACCCGGTCTTCCAGCTATGGTATCCGTCCTATTCTAGCTATTTTTTTAATGGTTTCACCAATTGATTCATAGAAATCGTTGGACGACATTGCACAACGGAATGAACTTGGACAGGTTAGGTTAGACTGAAGGTCTACGTTAACTTTCATTATCATTACAGCGTTAGTGCCAGATGGATCCAAAGCTAACATGGGCTCCAAAATACAAGTACTTTGGAGCCCGGCTGGTACAGGGAATCTGGTGTGCCGTAGAGAGGTAATTCTAGAAACCTTAACCGGCTCCGGTCGCGAGCGTCGGTAACCCCGACACATAGTTGGGGATCTAATCCCCTCCCGTAAACAGAGGCGCACGCGGAAACACGATGTGCCACCACCCTAGGCCTGCTTCTGCTAGGGCGATGGCTAGCCCGAACTGTCTCCCCCGCAGGCCCGCGCTTATGGAGAACGGAGATCGTTCTGTGACCTCCGGTGCGCCGTTTGCGGCACAAGAGAGTGCTAGACCTCTCCCGTTCCTTTTCTGCTGCCTCTTTCGGGCACTGCTTCGTAACAGAAGGTGGTGGTATTCCACACACTCTTGCTGCAAACCATGGCCAGCACCATGGTCTGCAGAGTGTGGATTACCGCTACGACTGCTGTTATGAGGACTCGCCACTCCGTCCACACTAGGCGGTCCGCAAGTGTGTGACACTGTGTGTCCTCAGATAAGCCCCGCAGTGTCGGCATTCAGGCGTTGGCTCCCAGTCTATACAATGCAGGAACTCACCAAAGCAGCCATGTCCGGTGAGCACCTGTGTGCTACCGTGGCGTCTCTTCTACTCGTTCCTTGGATTTGGCTTATCTTGGTTTTTGCAGCAGGGACTGCCGCCACCCCCCCCCCCCCCGTCACGTACGAAAGGAAAGCCTCCGCCAGAATATTTGTCACCTTTTTAAAACGACCCAAAATATAATTCTTATTGCCGAATTGTCGACCTTTTGTCTTTTTCAGTTCTGTGTCACACGCTTGAAAAGCTCCAACTGACTAGTTTTTTATTATCTGAGGTTACAATAATGATATGGCTAAACGTCTATGAACAAACGAACGTTGAACATTAAGAAGTGACGACCACTGTATGATGCGGTCAATTCCGCGATTAAAAAAGTTAAGTTTATTAGTAGGAAGTATTAAAGTTGAGTTCAGTCGCAGAATTTGATTTGCCGAGAAAGAATTAATGGTTGTACCTTTTTTTTTTTTTTTTTTTCGTGCGGAAAGCCCTTCGGATACCGCCCCCGCTGGAGAGCTGGGGGTCTCCAGCGGGGGCGGTTATGTCGGGCTTGAACCGACTAAAACCGCACGCCGTCTCGGGTCTTAAGACGCCGGGGTGTAAGGTTACCCATAGAGCATATCCCTCGCACCCCGACTGACCCTGGGCCATCTCCGGTTTCGAGATGGCCCCCTTACTTGCTCTCCACTGTGCCATCTGCTAATCAGAGGGACACGTGGAAAGCTTCCGAACAGCCCTCAACAGGGCCGTCCTCGCCTCGGTCGGAGTTGGCCGTAGGCGGCAGCGTCTCCCCCGCCCTAGGAGAGAGGCGCTGCCGTCTCTGTTGCCCAGGGTGCACCGCGTGGAGGTCCCCAACCAAGCACCCCTATTAATGGTTGTACCTAAATATAAAGTTGTTTTTGATATACAACATTGGTAGATATGTTTTGCTTCTCAACGCTAGTGTATTAAACGCTGACAAATATAAACAACTCTTTAAAGTCGAATATAACCATATTTACTGTTGTCATTGTCAACCCTACTGTTGTCCTATTTCACACAATTCATCCATATTTTCTCTGTTCCTACCCTCAGCTCTCATACTTTGAACCCTTCTAACAACATTAGGTACCCTCATCTCCTTTTATACCCGTACCATGACATTCCTCGCTTTTCACTTTGTCATTCACTGGTGCACCTTTCAAAGAATATTGCCATTATTATCATAATCTTACACTTAATCTTCTTAGCGTGCCATCTTCTTAATGAAGTTGGCAATCATCAGAGTAACTTGAACTCTTGATACAGCTGCTCTGAAGAGAGAAACAGGGTTCTTTTGTTGTAGCACTGGCGTCCTTCTACCGACATTGCCTTCGCTTTGTAACTTATATGGAACTACCTGTTGCCCGCGGCTCCGCCCACATGGAATTTTGATACCGTTCCCTACCTAATCTACCTAAAACCTATTCCAGGGATAAAAAGTAGCCTATGTCCTATTCCAGACTATACTCGTTATCTATCCCTGTACCAAATTTCAGCAAGATCCGTTCAGCCGTTCTGACGTGACTGAGTAACAAACATCCATCCATACATCCATCCATCCATCCAAACTTTCACATTTATGATATTAGTGGGATTATGAGATGTTACAACTCGTACTTGGAATTTCTCAAAATGGGTATAACGAATATCTACATATTACTCAAAATCCGCTGATTTTATAACGACTACGTCAACCAAATCAATTAGTACCAAAAACAAGCATACTTGACATTTTTGTATTTAAATCTGTTTGAATATTGAACAGAAAAACGCCTTGCTGCTACTTTAAAAGAAGTAGTCATTACATCTAAAGTAATGAGTTAATAGTATATCTTTTTGTTTCCTTATATAACAGTTATTTCAAACTAGGTGCACGCCCTGGCTCCGCCCCGCTGAAATAATAGCACCTTACCCGTGGACTTTCCTAAATTTTTCCTCCTGACAATAACGAACACAAAAAAACGATTTATCTAATTTGGTGCAGACGTTCGGTAGTTATGCGCGTACATACATTTCGGCGATGCATTTTTATTTATAAAGATAAAGAAAATAATTGATATTATGTGTTTACATAATATTAATACATTTTAACGATCGAGGTTCGCTCAGCGTTTCAGGAAAGACACAATGAAGTTAAAATAGCAAAACCTTATCTAAATACGAATTTTTCACCATAAGCCCCGGTAGCATCGATCTAAACACGACAAACAAATAAATATAGAAAATCAAATAAATCTTTGTGTAAATCTTATTGATCTGAAAATAAAGCAAATCAGTCATATACAATCAGTAAGTAAATCGCGTCAGCACGTGGTTATGAGAAGGTTAGGAATGTGAAGTTACGCGCATTACGCGCGCGCTTTGATCCATCGTCGGCACATAACTCTAAACACAGTGAGGGGGCGGCGACCGAATATTATTCCTACTTCTGGCTACCTGGTTATTTGCATGCTGACGAATATCCTAAAATCGAAAGTAACTACATAACCAAGTGGTTGTATAATCTTCTAATCTTTTTTGAGGCACGTAGACAGCCCCCCAAACCGGGGCAAGACGGGTACACCGTGGTTCCCAAACCCGAGGGGGCCATCTCGAAACCAAAGACGACCCAGGGTCAGTCTGGGTGCGAGGGATATGCTCTATGGGCAACCTTACACACCCGCCCGACATAACGGCCTCCGCTGGCCAGGGGGGGGGGGGGGTTCCGAGGGATTTTCACACGAAAAAAAAAACAAGGTACGTAGACAGCAGTATCGTCGGCGAGTAAAACGGGCGTAATTCTATATACCCTGACACTTTTTTTTGGCACTTCGGAAAGAAGCGAGATTCCGGCAAAGACCAACTTGCTCTGGTTTTGTAAAGCGCTCCTCTATCGCATAGCGCATGTCTAGATATAGCTTGCAGCATGTCTAGATATTCTTAGCTTTTGACGAGCTCTACAAAATCTAAACACACCGATCTTAGCTGGATTCTCACAGTTTTTCCTGACGTGACAAATCAAAACTTGAGTGCTGTAAATTATTAAGCGAAGCTCTTCAGAGCTTTGTCTTTTTTAGACGACTTATGTATTTCGTTATACCATCTTCTCCTCCCAAACGGCTGAACCAATTCTAATGTCATTTCACACAAGCAAAGATGTTACTGATGGGAATCACATAAGCTAGGAAAATCAAATATCAAAAGTACCAGTGAGGAAAAAAAAATAAAATCTGATTTCTCAATTAACAAAAAAGCCTCATTCACACGATTGGTATTAAATTAAATAATTTGTTCATATGCACAAGACAAAAAAAAGAAAAACGAGAATCGGACTAGCCATTGAGGAACTATCACTGTTAGAAAAAGTACTGGTGAAATTGCTTCGCTCAATATTTGCAGAATGAAAATTGTAGACCTAGTATGGTATCTCTCTGACTAGGAAAAGATATTACCAACTATATGAGAAAATATAACTGCATTTCTGAGGGTAATTCGAGTATATAAGGTGTCACAAAATTAGGTCTCTGAATTTGGTGAGATGACTTGGTATCGACAAAATATGTATTTGAAACGAAAAAAAATATCGGGTAAAAAAAAAAGAAAAAAAAAGAATAAAAATGAAAAAAAAAACACCACCGACCAGAGTCAGTCCTCGCAGTATTCTCCAAGCGGATGTGTGGGAAATACATAAATCGCGACCAGCGTCACGTGTGCTCGTCCCGTCACGTGACGCTGGTTGCTGGTGCTGTTTTTTTTTCATTTTTATTCCTTTTATTTTTATTTTTATTTTCTACCCGATATTTTTTTTTTCAAGTACATATTTTGTCGATACCAAGTCATCTCACCAAATTCAGAGACCTATTTTTGTGACACCTTATATATTAGAGACAGCTTTTGTGAGCAAGAATGGGCCAGCTTAATCGGGGAAGTGAAATGCCGTCACTTTTTTATTTTCGTGTAGAAGCCACTCAGCTCGTATTTAAAACCACACTGAAATCAGAATCAGAATGATTGCGCGTAGCAAATTGCGCACTTTCCTCTACCCCTGTTACATTGGAAGCTGTTGACAATTGTGGGTGCCAATACTTCTCTTTATACCCCTTCGCGTATATATCTACAGATATAGTATACGTGTGTTTAATCCTTCCTTTCTCTTTCTATTTATCCTACTAATATTATAAACGCGGAAGTTTGTGACTATGTATGTATCTATGTTAGTTGCTCTTTCACGCAAAAATGGCTAAACAGATTTAGCTGAAATTTAGAACAAGGATAGATTAGGGTCTGGAATAACAGGGGTGCTTGGTTGGGGACCTCCACGCGGTGCACCCTGGGCAACGGAGACGGCAGCGCCTCTCTCCTAGGGTGGGAGAGACGCTGCCGCCTACGGCCAACTCCGACCGAGGCGAGGACGGCCCTGTTGGGGGCTGTTCGGAAGCTTTCCACGTGTCCCTCTGATTAGCAGAGGGCACAGTGGAGAGCAAGTAAGGGGGCCATCTCGAAACCGGAGATGGCCCAGGGTCAGTCGGGGTGCGAGGGATATGCTCTATGGGTAACCTTACACCCCGGCGTCTTAAGACCCGAGACGGCGTGCGGTTTTAGTCGGTGCAAGCCCGACATAACCGCCCCCGCTGGAGACCCCCCGCTCTCCAGCGGGGGCGGTATCCGAAGGGATTTCCGCACGAAAAAAAAAAAAAAAAAAAAGGGTCTGGAATAACACATAGGCTACTTTATTATATCTCCGGAACAGGTTCCCATGCGAAGTGGGAACGAAAAGCGACGAGCAAAAGCTAGCTAATATTGTTTGTTTTGCAATTAAAGAGACAATGAAACTTAGCAACTCTTTCTCATCTATTTCGGTGGTTCTCTCAACGCGTTATAGTTCAGTACATGCAAACAAACTTTGGTAAGTAGGCGACCGCTCTTTATAATATGTAGGTACTTGTAAACAAAATGCCATCACCGCCTCATCATTTCCGTGAGCGATGGTAATAGTTTGCGTCTTTCGACTTTACTACATTCATACACAAGTCAATAATATGTTAAAAGATGTACATAATTTACTGTAATAACCTATTTTATGGTGCATATTTACTACACATTTTTAAAACAGAAATAGCGATGGGTGTAACAAAATTAAACCAACCATTAGTAACTTTAGAAAGTACCTAAATGCGACTAAATTACTGTTTGTAACGCTTAGGGATGGAAACGTTTATTTTAATACTAGCTGCGCGCCCTGGTTTCGCGCCGCTGCAAATATAGAACCTTACCCGTGGATTTTCCTGAAGTTTTCTTTCTTACAAACTTTTTCCTGACAATAAAAAACACAAAAAAATAATTCATCATTTTTGTGCAGTCGTTTGACAGTTATGCGCGTACATACATTTCAGTTATTTATTTTTATTTATTTAGATTTAAGTGGTATTACCATCCAGGTTTAACCTATTTGAAATACATAAATTATTCGCCCACAATATTTGTCGCATAATAAACTCTGCTAATTGAACAGTTTGATTATTATTTTCTTGAACGCATCATCAGTTCATAACCAAAATTGTTCGTAGAAAATTTACAAAAATTTGTAATAAATTATATTATTATCACTGATTTCAACAAACATAAATAATATTATATTCTGACGAATCAGGAAGCTCTGCCTGTTTTTGATGCCGGTTCGATATATAAACTGTTTCGATATAAAAAAATCAATTTAAAACTTTAAAATAATAATGGTTTGTATTGTTGAACAATATTGTTTCAATTTAGGTTATAAAAATCTTGTCTAGAAGTCGATGACTTTATTACTTTATTTCTGAGAAAATAAATCGATGTAAATATCTTAGAGGCACTCGAGTAGGTGTCAGACTAAATAAAACGTCAGCACACTTGTGTTGCTCATAAAAAAAATATTTAGGCCCCTTACTGTGTGCCTAGAGCTTATTGTGTTCATAATAAGAGTGGAAATATTTTATAACGCCGTCAGCTCATCATCACTGATTTGTTAGGTGGCAGATGATGAGTAGATACAAATATTTATTGCCTTGTTAGTCGGGGTGCGAGGGATATGCTCTATGGGCAACCTTACACCCGAGTCTTAAGACCCGAGACGGCGTGTGCTTTTAGTCGGTTCAAGCCCGACATAACCACCCCCACTGATCGGCGGGGGGTATCCGAAGGGGTTTTCGCACGAAAAAAAAGCGGCCAAGTGCGAGTCGCCCATGAAGGGTTCCGTAGCAGCAAGTAACATAATACTGCTTTTAAAAAAAAATTATATTTGAGTTGATTGAATGAAAGGTAAATTGCGGTTTACAATTTATGACGTATTAAAAAAAACTACTTACTAGATCTCGTTCAAACCAATTTTCAGTGGAAGTTTACATGGTAATGTACATCATAAAATTTTTTTAGTTTTATCATTCTCTTAGTTTAGAAGTTACAGGGGGGGACATACATTTTACCACTTTGGAAGTGTCTCTCGCGCAAACTATTCAGTTTAGAGAAAAATGATATTAGAAACCTCAATATCATTTTTGAAGACCTATCCATAAATACCCTACACGTATGGGTTTGATAAAAAAAATATTTTTGAGTTTCAGTTCTAAGTATGGGGAGCCCCCAAAATGTATTGTTTTTTTTTTCTATTTTTGTATAAAAATCTTAATGCGGTTCGCAGAATACATCTACTTACCAAGTTTCAACAGCATAGTTTTAATAGTTTCGGAGAAAAGTGGTTGTGACATACGGGCGGACAGACAGACATGACGAATCTATAAGGGTTCCGTTTTTTGCCATTTGGACACGGAACCCTAAAAAAGTACCATTTTGTTAATCTTTAACTGATTAAAAAGAGAGGATGTTTCAATTAGCGGGAAAATCATTATTCGCTTTAAAAAAAAATTGGATTCAGGAAATCTTACACGCCAAATTCTAATTTAATACGTAGCTACTTTTTATATTGTACCTATGTATAAAAGTAATTTATATCTAGTTTTATTAACTGGGATTAATGAGAAAAACGTCGAATAAAATAGATTTGTTTTGTGTTCTTGACACCCATTCAAAATTTATTTATTTATTTATTCATCATACGTAAAACTACCATTACAGGTTACCCCAATGCGATAACTAGTAATTAATAAACTTATTACATATTATTTCAAAATTTAAATAGATTTTTTCGGAAGTTTACGCGAATGGCACACATTGAAATAAAACTATTTTTAACGGATTCTATCGCGATTTATTTTGATGTTATTTTATATTTTACATTGATCCCGACGTTTCGGTTACTTTTCAGCAGCCATGGTCACGGGGGGATCAATGTAAAATATAAAATAACATCAAAATAAATCGCGATAGAATCCGTTAAAAATAGTTTTATTTCAATGTTTAAATAGATTTCCAAAATCTTCATCATTATTTTTATAGACACACACTGTCGATCACACACACACAAACACGCAATAGGCTGGTGCACATTTACAAACCACCTTTTATAATACTTTAAAAAACAATAGATGTTATATTAAGTATTCCTGTAGTTAGGTCAAAGACAAGGTTAATATAATTTATATTTTGATTATTTTTTATAAAAGCTTTTGGAGCTTAAATTAGCATGTGTTTTTTTTATACCACTCAGTTGGCAGACAAGCTCACTGCCCACCTGATGGGAAGCGGTTACCGTGGCCTATGGACGTGTGCAACACCAGGGGCGTCGCACTCGCGCTGCCGACCCTGTAAAAACCTTCTAATGCTCTTCTTGAACAATATGGGTGTAGTCGCTTGGGAAAACCACAAACTACTTTTGGCTACCAAACTAATTTTCACTAGAAATCTGTATTTTATTGTTCTTTTTTCCTAAGGATACCTGTAATAGTTCTCAGTGACATTAGTCACAGTAAGTTCACAAATAGTACAAGCAAAGTATCGGCAAGTGCAAATTCAACAATAGATGAGTTACTCAGCATCACGAGTGACTTGTTAGACTTATTATTAGACTCAGTAGTAGCTTTAGATGCGTTCGTATATTTTTAGCTGAGAATGTTAGTTTAGACGCTTCGCCGATACCCTTACGGTGTAAGCAGGCGTTGCTGAAACGCGAGTTACACTAAAAATTCAATTAATATCAACCTAATTCCCAACCAAATAAATATGAAAGTTTGTGATGATGAATGGATGTATAATGTTATGTGTTTGTGTGTGTGTGGGTGTGTGTGTGTGTGTGTGGGTGTTTGTTACTCTCTCACGCAAAAACGGCTGAATGGATGATGTATATAAAATTTAATATAATATTTACTATTATACTAGCGGACCCGGTAGACGAGAACGTGCAAATCGGCACCACCTTAATCAAATTTGGTTATATATAGATAGCAGCGTCACCTACTCAATCGTGTCCAATTGTGTTATCAAACGATCCAGGCACCCATTAAAATATACACACAAAATTTCATCCTAATCGGTTTAGCTGTTTAGGAGGAGTTAGGGTGACAAACACACGTACAGAAGAATTATATGTATTAAGATTTCATTCGAAGTTTTGTAGCCTATACGATTGACCGACAGAAACCGCAGTCAAGTCGAATTAAACTGTGTTTATTGTGTTTCTCTCAATGATTTTCATAAGGGAAACATTAAACAAGCCGCCGTTATTTTCACCCGTGAATGCCATTATATGCCGGTTTCATTTTAAATGCGTCATTGAAAAAAAACAACCTTCATTTTTGAGTCACGTAATACTCATTATTTATCTTATATACTAAATTATGGAAATAATAAGCCATTAGCAAAAAATTACTAGAACTAACGGCTGTGCTTATCTAACAAGAATTTGGCCATTTTTATAGCACAGAGATCAACAACTGAAGAATTTTGTTCGAGAAACACTTAGAGATAATTTTGTTCGAGAAACACAGAGATTTATAGATCTTATGACGCCTTCGCCTGTAGTCTGAACTTCTAGACTGGAGACTCGTTTTGCGATTGAGATTAAAATTAGATATCAAAATCTTAAATTAAAGTTTTTGAGATCATACTAGTTTTAAATCTGAGATTAAAGATAACGATAGCATTTTTTATACCCACTCTTCACCATTGGGTAGCAGAGATAATATTTTTCCACTTGGTAGGATCCTGGCATACGCCTTCCGCATCTTATACTTGCATAAATGTTTTCATACATGCACGCCGATTAAATATCTATATTTATAAAACAAAGTTGTGTTAGTGATGAACGCGATGAACTCAAAAACGGGCGGACCGATTTTAAAGAAAAAAGAAAGAAAGAAAGATTTGTCCCCGCCTATACTGTGATTTTTAGGGTTCCGTTGCCAAATCGCTTTACCATCAGCTTACCATCAGGCGAGGTGAAGCCAAATTGACGTTTCCTAAATATAAAAAAAAAAGAAATCGCAAAAAACGGAACCCTTATAGATTCGTCATGTCTGTCTGTCTGTCCGTCCGTATGTCACAGCCACTTTTTTCCGAAACTATAAGAACTATGCTGTTGAAACTTGGTAAGTAGATGTATTCTGTGAACCGCATTGAGATTTTCACACAAAAATAGAAAAAAAAGCAATAAATTTTGAGGGTTTCCCAAAACTGAAACTCAATTTTTTATTTATTGAATCCATTCGTGTAGGTCTTCAAAAATGATAGTGAGGTTTCTAATATAATTTTTTTCTAAACTGAATAGTTTGCGCGAGAGACACTTCCAAAGTGGTAAAATGTATGTCCCCTGTAGCTTCTAAAATAAGAGAATGATAAAACTAAAAAAAATATATGATGAACATTACCATGTAAACTTCCACCGATAATTAGTTTGAACGAGATATAGTAAGTAGCTTTATTTTAATACGTCATACATCGTAAACCGCAATTTACCTTTCATTCAGTCAACTCAAATATAAAAAAATTAAAAAAACATTATTTGTTACTTGCCCTTTATGGGCGAGTCCGAGTCGAATTGGCCGCTTTTTTTTGAGTATACAGATGGCATAGCGGTTAGGTACCCCGTCAATGTTTAAATTCTATTAAAAATTATAGATTTTAAGTAGGTATATGTTTTACATATTATTACAAAAAAACTTGCCGTGTCCCAAGACGTAAATTTTTTCACACACTAACACAATGCAAATATTATGTAATATTTTGTAAGCAAAGTTACGAAAAGATATTGCAATCTTAGTTATCCGGGTCCCGGGTTCGAATCCTGACCATTACACTACCAACGTGAACCCACTCCTAATACAAGCAATTTGGCCTAACTGAAGGGGTTAGGGAGAAATCTAGTAATTTTGGTTATAAATATTCTTTAAAAAAGAAAAAAATACCAAAACATAAAACACAATATCAGAATGAGAAAACACCTATAGCGATTATACATCACTCTCGTAGTGGTATATCTTGTATTTACTGTTTAACCTTTCGCATGACAACCTTCGCCTACTTAAAGTAAAGCGTGTAATTCATCACACATCAAAATTACCCCACATTATCTTGTTAGTGTTCGAGTCATAGATTGCTTATCTGTCTATGATTTGAATATGATTGTGATCGGTGAAAATTATTGTGTTTTAAGTTTCTTTGAAAATACCTTGCAATCGGATATCGACAACGGTGAGGCTAAATCATCGTTATTTTTCGCGATAGGACCTTCTTATCTACTTATCAACTTATTCTGCGAACAAGTTGAATACTAAATAACATGTTCATATAACATTTTTAGGAATTCCGGCAATGCAATGCATTTTTATTTTTGCAATAGGTGATCAAGACATACATACGACGTTTTTTTTTTCTCGTGCGGAAATCCCTTCGGATACCCCCCGCCGGCCAGCGGTGCGGTAATGTCGGGCTTGAACCGACACAAACCGCACGCCGTCTCGGGCCTTAAGACGCCGGGTGTAAGATTGCCTATAGAGCATATCCCTCGCACCCCAACTGATCCTGGGCCATCTCCGGTTTAGAGATGGCTCCCTCGGGTTTGGGAACCACGCTGTCCCCGTCTTGCCCCGGTTTGGGGGAGGGGCGCTAGTCGCCCCGAAATTTGGTTTGTTGGGCACACTGCGTAGATTAAGAAATACAGATGAACAATTTGTTTGACGCTATTGAATTTAATTCTCATTCTAAAATAGCAGTTTATGCAACTGTCATATAAGAAGGGGTATTAAAACACGAGAGTCTGTTTAAGTCTGTTTTAGTCTGCGATAATAGGTTGACTCGAGTGTTTTAATACCTAAGTTATATGCAGTTTCATACAATACTTTATCTTCACTCCTAGGAAAAATTTAAATTAAACAAAGTAGGTAGGTTACAAAGAAGTCGCCATTTTTTTCACAGTTCGAACTGCGCATGCATGTGCCTTTTTTTTCATATTCAGCCTAAAATCTTAGACTAGTTTATTGAATAAAAAAAGATAGCGGTACTGTATTGAGTTTTATGATACAGTTGGCGATACTATAATAAGTTTAATTTTTAATTTTATGTATATGCGTTTATAAAGTGCGTATGTATAGAATCGTCTTTGAATTCGTAATTCGAATTTTTCGATTTGAGTGTAGATAAAAGCATTTTATTAACCTCCCTGATTTTGTTTTTCTTTTTATAGAAGTTACAACAGTTCATTTATAATAATTCTATTAATTTGTAAAGCAAACAAATTCTTAACTAAGGTAGGTTCAAAATGTGAACATAGATAAATATTTTTCTGGAATATTAATGTACGGTCAACAACAAAAATGACTAACCAAGTTCTTATTATTAATCACTTTAGCTCTTAAATATTTTATAAAATAATAAACAAAACATGAAACTTATTAACTTTGTCCTTTGGGAATTATTAAACTACATGTATATTAATTATGAGGTATTCATATAGGGGTGCGAGGGATATGCTCTATGGGCAACCTTACACCCCGTATGTCTTAATACCCGAGTCGGCGAGGCGTGCGGTTTTAGTCGGTTCGTAACCACCCCCGCTGGCCGGCGGGAATCACGAAGGGATTTCCGCACGAAAAAAAAAGAAAAAAAACCACAAAAAAAGGTATTCATATTCCAATGTAAAAACGTTTGTGAATGTTTAAGTGTTTATCCACTTATGTTACTGACTGTAAAAGTATCCAGCTTTTGACATGGCATGTCGCCGGGCAAGTAAGACTCCAGTCCATCAGTTTTGTAGAGCGTTTGCTCTGTCTTACATCGGAATGACGGTTTGATATAAAGCAAACTGTCAGTCTGATGCATATGTGATAAATAGAACACTGCAAAAATTGAAGCAAGTCGATCTTAGTCGAAGTCTCATGTGCCAATGTGCCAAGCCAACAATCGGATATTGTAACTGAATTAGTCATGTAAACACTTTATTTTTATAATAAACAAAAACAAATTCATTTTTTATTTCATAACTGACCTGCCAGCGTCAAAATGGTTAAGACAGATTCAAATGTAAGTGTATGTTTGTTCAATATCTTGTCAGGCCTGTCAATGCACCAAAATTACATCATCTGTGTAGATCGCAAACGGCTTTATAATAAACGGACAATCTACGCAATGATTTATTTCCTTTGTTTGAAGTTTCTATGAAAAATAATGACCTTATAAATGGCTAGTACAAGGAGAATAATATCGCAGGTGACTATTTATAATAAATGGACATGAGTATGCGACAGCATTGTAAGCTTACGGTTTGTTCATCACGTTTACCATATATATAGATTTCGGTTAGTTCCCACGGTCAAGATACTATGTCATAAACGTGTTTACATAAATTCCTTAAGAAATTAAAATGTATGTTTTTAGTTATGAATAAGCTCGTAGTTGGTTCACTTAACGATTATCTCTAGTGTAAACCGCAAATTGCGGTTGACATTTTAATGACTAATTAATATTGGCAAGTTGACCTTATTATTGTTGACTGAATTATAAACAATTACTGTATTTAATATTACTATCAATTTAAATTTTATGTTCTGAACTTAGTTGAACTTTGAGAGCTGATTACATTTAAAACATAACTCCAAACATAATAGATTTGATTTGAATATGTTATGATTTTAAACCCGTCTATATTTTAACAGTATTTTGAATAGCCCAGCATGCCCTGAATATGTTAATCATAAATCGGATATCAGAATAAAATGTGAGTCAAAATATTTGTAACACTTATAAATAAAGGTCTTGATATATTCATTCGGCTATCACATTTAAATACATAGTCAATGAAATGGGGACACACATACCTACGATAATTATAAGGAATATCAGCCTGTATATTGTAATGTACAATAATTTAATTAATTGATTCTCTTGCGACTGTGATTTAAATTAGCCAAAAATTTGAACGCGTTCCATAGCATTATTACTAGCTCACTAAAAAATGTAGTCTAGACAAAATTTGATGGAAAACATCGATGTATATTACGCAGTATCTTTACTATTTGAAAATGGGGCTGATAAAGTAAACATATGGGTCAACGTATTGTGGGAGGTTGGATTCCGCGAAAATTTACGTTGATGTTTCTGGTTGGCCGTGATTTATGTTTGCTACTCATATTGTACTACCAAGTGACGTCGTCGCCACCGAGATTGAGAAGATCTGTTCACAAAACAATAGACCGATATTTTAAGTTTTACATTTTTATCTCGAGTAAATTAACATAACATAACATAACATAAACTCACGCCTATATCCCCGAAGGGGTAGGCAGAGGTGCTAGCACCCACATTTCGCCAGTTTATGTTTAGGTCCCAATGTAATAGGTGGCGAGCCTATTGCCATTAACCGGGCACTAATAAAGCTGCGATAAATACACACATAACTTCGAAAAGCATCGAAAAGTCATTGGTGTGTGCCATGGTAAAACCTGGGATCGAACCCGAGACCTCGTCTCAGCAGTCCATTACCCATACCCCTAGGCTACCGCGGTTAAATATAATAGAGTAAATTAAACCATTTGATATAATATAATATTAGCTTATTAAAGTGACTGACTTGTCAGTTGTCAGTGCCATAACGCAGCATGTTCGCTCAATTACGCCATCATTTTTGTATAAAATAATATATTGTATGACTTAATACAAAGAAGTAAATGACCATTGCAATAATATAATTAATAATAGCAAATTAATTTTATAAATATAGCATATATTTTATCGCGCCATTAGTTTAATGGTCGATTCCCAAATTCTGCGACTTTCCTCGTTGCTAAAGTTTATTTCGGTTAGTAACCAATTCTTTTCGAGGTTTTTTAAAATTATGCAAATTTATAGTCACCCTGTACATAATAAAACAAACTCGCAATACAGAGTGTGCAACAATATCATAAATTCATAATTTGGAACGCCTGAGGAAAACAACGTCTTCGTATGTTTATCTACTACAGTAACAATCTAAACTTATCATAATTGATATCGCTGGTTACGTTCTGGGAAGTTTGGTTCATCGGCGCCAACATTCAATAAGTGAAATAAACAAACTGTGTAGGCCAAAGATTTCGGTGTGGATGAAAGGTGATTTTTATAGAATAGGTATCTTTAGCTGTGAAGCCAGAGTTATTGTTGAAAGTGCTTCGGGGTAATCGTCACGGGGTGGTAAAAAAAGGCGAAGTGCCCTTACACCTTGTTGGTTTAGCAACTATACTAGCGGCACGCTATGATGGCGTTTTGACACGTTAATATTGTGATGTGAAATGTCAATTTAAAATAGAAAAATATCAAATCAAATGCGAGTCATAGGTTATTGATATAATTCATTTTTTTTAAATTAGATTTTTCGAAAAACATAAATACCAAGTTGTGTCGTAAATTAGTACACTGCACTTCACTATTGACAATAAAGAACAGAAAGTTACTGCTTTAAACTTAGTATTTATTTTTACGAAACTTCATGAGCGGGCAAAGAGTCTGCAAACGTTCGCCGACAGTCGTTTCTCCTTTGGACTGATCACCGACAGGACGTTTCGTCTTTGAGAGATTTGTCGATAGAACGTTTCATTTTCATTTTGGAATATTCGCCGTCAGGTCGTTTTGTCTACGATGTTGTCTGGGTTAGGTTAGGTTAGAACTGTAACCCTAACAGCCACTAGTCGCCGGAACCACAAGTCCGGAAAGTTGGATTTCGATAGCAAGCTAGTAGCTTTTTGGTGGCTTTGTAGTTTGGTATCGTATCGTATCGTCGTGTCGGTGAAATACTTAGTAGCTGAAAAGGGCTGTCGTCGAAAGTGACGCATATGAAAGGTTCTGTCGACGAAATGTCCACAGGTGAAAGATCCTGCTGGGGAAACGGAAATAAATGAATCATCCTGTCGACGAATACTCCAATGGCGAATCGGTCTTAGGAGAACGTTTGCAGAATAGCGGATAAACGCCAAAATGGCCATTATAGCGTGCTGCTAGTTTAGTGTCGCGAAACTTTCACGCAATATAACCAATCACGGGACACAAACAGTGACGTGATCCTACCCCAGATACTAATAAATATGAAGTTTGTAAAGATGTTTGGATGTTTGTAACTCTATCACGCTCAAATGGCTATAACAACGCTGAAACAAGGCTACTTTTATCCATGGAATAGGTTTCCATGGGTTGCGGGACCGGGATCGAATCCCACGCGGGTGGAGCCAAGGGTAACAGCTGGTTGATAATAATTTTCAACAGAGAACAAGCTTAAAAGTAAATGTCAGTTACAGCCAATCACGTTGTGAATTGTGTTGAACATCTTCACAGCATTATCACACACACCTTATTCTAAATATGACTAAACTGTCCATCATATACTTTGGGAGTGTAGTATTCGGCAAATTGAATTTACTGTTTGAGCTGAGTGAGACGAAGTCAAGCGAAAGCTCCTCATACCAGACTTCAGGATTTTCTTTGTCACAGGTCTCCTCCTAAACTACTAATCCAATCAGAACCAAATTTGGCATGATTAAAGAGTGACCTCTTCAGAGGAAGGCTTATGAATATATTTTGAAAAAATTAATGCTACCACAGAGGAATGATCACCGTTAAAAAAATTCCAGATGGAATTACATAATAACCGCTCGAGACACTGTGACCAAACTTTACACGCTCAGAAAGCATGTCCAGAGTTGTGACTTTCAAAAAGATTCACTATGTCTCACTCAGCTCAACATTGCAAGCAGAGATTCGCCTTTCAGACCTAGTATGTTGAAAAGTTAACAGACGACAAGTGGAGTGGTATACTATGCGGATCTCGTATCAAATGTGCCGTACATTTAGGCGTATCTGCCATATATATTATCGAATATAGCTCACTTACGACTCATAATATTTGTGTCCATGGTGCATTTGTGTCTATTGTCTCCCGTTTGCTAAGGAGGGAAGTGGATTTATTGTATTTCTATCTCCTTCAATTTACTTCTGATTAATTTCGATGAGGGTTCCAAGACGGTTTAACTTTCCCTGGGACTTCAAGGGTGTCATTACTCGGTGTGTTTGTGGGGGACTTCTATTGATCCTGGTGTACAACAGTGGGAATAAGGGTGGGATTAGACCCATAAAAAAGCATCGTCACACAGAAGCGATAGGTGCAGAGCACTTCTTGTTTTATAGTCCGCAGTTATCATTACAGATTTTTGGTTTTAAATTTTACACTTTTATTGAACTAACCTAACAGGTTAGCTAAATGATTTTTTTTAAGTAATTAGTATATCAACTTTTCTTCATCTATTTCGATTTCGACTATCCAAGAAGTGTTCAGGTAGCTCAGTTGGGTAGAGTAGTGCCCCTAGAAAGGGGCTGGTCGCGGGGTCATGTCTCGTTCTATATGTTAACTTTAGCCGATTTAAATTTATTGTTGGGTTGGGTTAACCTATAATATAAATAGTACTTGGTGTGTCATTCGCTCAGTACATCAGCCGGGGTCGACCTCGCAGAATATACACTGATCAAATTAATGAGCTATTGAAAAATGGTGAGGCCAAAAGCACTCGAAACCGAAGGGGCTTGCATGAAAGGTTTAATGACAGTAGAGGAAACTCGTGAAGTATGTAAGGATAGAAGCATTTGGCGGGGTGTTGTCTTAGCCTACCCCAGAGAGTAAAAGGCGTAAGTATATGTATGTAATTTAACAAATCTAAGTAAAAAGTTACCAAACGTACTAATTACATGGATTTTACAAGTTTTAGTTAGTATACTTTAGCTCAATTGTATACATTTGTAACAATGGTTATTGTAAATAAGAAAATCGTGAGTCATGTACCTATATTTATTGCTTATTTACCTAGAGAGTTGAATGTTTTAACAATTTATACGGAAGAAACTGCCAGCTGAAATCTCAGTCTGCCATAACTAACGCGCTTTCAGTATATATTGCAAAAATCTTCAGATTTATTATAGTATTGACTGATCTACTGAGAATCCGTTTGATTTATTAAGCACACCTTTTTTTCTTTCTTCACGTGTGGAAACCCCCACGGGCTTCACCCCACCGGTGGTCTTGATTTGCATTCCATAGTTGCTCACATTAACAGTCTTAGGTCAATTACTTCAAGATTGTGGAATGATTCTGTATAGTACCCAATAGACTTGACTTGAGTCCTGAGGTCATAGACACCCTTGAACCTTCACAGATGCGTTCAAACTAAATCTCTTTGGCAGTAATTTTCCGCCTCTACTATGAAAAATGTCCTGATGAGCTCTTTCAATAAAATCTCACTACCTAACTTCCTTCGAAAAAAAACTAGATTAATGTTTAGAAAAACCACCGTCCTGAGAAAACTCCGGCTAGAAACTCAGTGGTTTTTTTTTATCTATTTACAAACATGTTTACTTAATTTAATAACAATGTTTTGTTTGAGGTGCATATTAGAATATGTTTGTATTTTTATATCTGATTGTGTGTGTACATAAATAAATATAAATTTATATAAATATAGAGTAAACAGTATACTTTCAAATAATACAGAAAAAAATCCTTTTGCGGTTTTTGAACTTATATGCTAAGTTCGTTCCGCCTTAGTATCGAGTTTTGTTGGTTACCTTATCAGCTGAATTTATTCCGTGAATGCCTCCTTACACCCCGGCATTAAAGACCTAAGACGGCGTGTGGTTTTGGTCGGTTCGAGTCCAATAGAACCACCCCTGCTAGGAAAAGGAATCATTATTTAGGTAGAGACATTTCTGTGATGGAATTGGTTCGCTTGTCTTTAGTATGTTGAATTTCACTAGTTGCGTTCAAATTAAAGTGAACTGAGTTTATATAAATACATTATAAGAGAAACGTGATAACATTATATAACATAAAGGAACTATTTTTACCTATAAAAATAATTACAATCGAGTTGAACTCAACTCATTGACGAAATAAATCATAAGAAATTGAAATTGCCATGAATTAAATAACAAATACCATTTTTTTTTCGTGCGGAAATCCCTTCGGATACCCCCCGCCAGCCAGCGGGGGCGGTTATGTCGGGCTTGAACCGACTAAAACCGCACGCCGTCTTGGGTCTTAATACGCCACAATCTAAATCAACACTTTATATAATACTAGCTGACCCGGCAGACTTCGTACTGCCTCAATCGATAGCACCTTTTAAACCTTCTCTGGACCTCCACAAATAATTCAAGACCAAAATTAGCCTAATCGGTCCAGCCGTTCTCGAGTTTTAGCGAGACTAACGAACAGCAATTCATTTTTATATATAAGAAGAAGAAGAAGAAGAAGAAGACTAGCTGACCCCGCAGACTTCGTACTGCCTCAATCGATAACAACTTCCATATTTATTCACCTTTTAAACCTTCTCTGGACCTCCACAAATAATTCAAGACCAAAATTAGCCAAATCGGTCCAGCCGTTCTCGAGTTTTAGCGAGACTAACGAACAGAAATTCATTTTTATATATAAAAGATTAAGGCTCCTTTTGTTCTGTATTTTAAATCCTACAATTTGGGTACCTATGTGAAAGTGATGTACGTGATAGAGGTGGTCGTGGGATTCGCACATGTGTGTCATGTGCATAGCTGATGATTTTCATGATTAATATGTGCGTCATTGGTCACGAATCGGTTAAAACTCTACTGTTCTGCAGAAAATTACTAGAGGAGAACGCTATTCAATTCGCGGTCTCCAAGAGCGTAGGGTAGATGCCAAACCTTAATGCTTAGAAAAAGTCTGTGACAGAATAATATAGATTTACGCTTATTTACTAACTCCCAGTATTTTTTTTTTTGAGAATTACTAGTATACTCCCTAAGTCATTCAGCTAAGCCAAATTGCTTGTATTAGGAGGTAGTGCACGTCAGTAGTGTATTTCCGGATTTCCAGGATTCGAACCCGGGACCTCTCGATCGTAAGGCTGACTCCTTACCCACTAAGTTAGTAAAATGCCGTAACTAATGCATCAATAATGAAAGAATAATATCATATAGAAGTATGTGTAAGTTATTACTTGTAGTACATGATATCAAATGAAAAAAAAAACACTCAAGTACTCTTACGTGGGATTAAATGGTATAATTATGTTTATCTACACCCATGCTATAAATGCTCTATAAAAGATTCTGAAACAGTTAGCTTATTGCCAACATTAATACATCCAATGTCATAATAACCATAATATCATCCGAACGGGTGTTATAATGTTGTATGAAATTTCATAATAACACTCCTTTCGCTTATTCAATCTCTTCCGCGCAAAGGGTTACTCATCAGACAGCCAAATTCTTACCGCCCGATGCGTGGAATCTGTATGAGTTTCAAAAAAAGAACTGTCATTCACGCGCGTTGCATTGCACCACCACAGCGGCGGCGGCGCGCCGTAAAAAAAAATTAAAGCTTATTCGTTCGAATTCGAATTCCCGCTATTTTTCTTCGCTATTATTTTTGCAAATTGTTTTGTTTACTTACTATTTTATAGAGGACGACATCATGGGTGTAGATAAAGTCTTGTATGCAACTGTATAATTAGGTATTAAAACACTCATGTGATACTATTATCACACTCAGCTTCGCTTCGTGTGATAAACCCACATTCATGTTTTAATACCCCTCATTATACCACAGTTGCATAAATAACTAATTCACTTCATGGAGAAAAAAAAACAAAAGGTAATTGTTTTTTTAAGGCTATGTGTAAATGTTTCTAATATGTATGTCAATTAATAATTCATTTATTAATCGTGTAAAACATGACTTATAAGCACGCTATCGACTTTCTTGTCACATCAAGCGCGAGCGATCAAGAAATGACATTTGAGTGAGCATGACGACCCTTGCGCATGACATTTTATTAATCTAATAATAATCGAACTCCCCCTGTAAGGGACTGGTCGCGGGTTCAAGTCCCGTCCTAGATGTTCTCTTTTTCCGATCTTAATCTATAATAATCGAATCTAATAATATTCTAAGAAGTATCTGCACTAAATAAGTGACTCATGTAAGTGTATGCCAAAATGTAATAGCGCCTCTCATCCTACTAAGAACTGTTTCTTAGTGTTGCCAGGCTTATTTTACAAGAAACGGGATTTAGGAGGAAAATACATGAAGTGTTTATTGCTATTGGTTTGTATAATAGTAACCTATAGATAATTAGGGATACTGATAGTTGTGCAGCGATATGGGGTGCAGCTGTTGTGCACGAGGTTCAAGATTTGCAAAGTGTTACTACTGCGTTATTAGGGTTCCGTAGCCAAAAGGCAAAAAACGGAACCCTTGTAGATTCGCCATGTCTGTCTGGCTGTCCGTCCGTAGGTCACAGCCACTTTTTCCGTAACTATAAGAACTATGCTGTTGAAACTTGGTAAGTAGATGTATTCTGTGAACCACATTAAGATTGAAATACATACTTAGAACTGAAACTCGAATTTTTTTTTTTCATCAAACCCTTACGTTAGTGGTATCTATGGGTAGGTCTGCAAAAAAGATATTAAGGTTTCTAATATTTCTTTTCTAAACTGAATAGTTTGCGCGAGAGACAGTTCCAAAGTGGTAAAATGTGCCCCCCCTCTGTAACTTCTAAAATAAGAGAATGATAAAACTAAACAAAATATATGATGTACATTACTAAGTAAACTTCCACCGAAAATTGGTTTGAACGAGATCTAGTAAGTAGTTTTTTTTTCTAATACGTCATAAATCGTAAACCGCAATTTACCTTATTTTGAATCAACTCAAATAAAAAATTTACTTGCTCCTATGGAAACCTTTATCGGCGAGTCCGACTCGCACTCGGCAGGTTTTCTATTCTATATGCTTATGTTCAGTAGCGGGAATTAACGGCTCATTAATTTCCATGCGGGTTCCAAGACGGTTTAACTTTCCTTGGGACTTCCTGAGTATCATTACTCGGTGTTTTTGGGTCACTACTGCTGATCCTGGTGAACTGGAGTTATACAGTAATGGGAATACGGGTGGGCTTAGTACCATATAAAAATTCCAAGACTTTTTGAAGCGGTAAAGAAAAGAAGCCGTCACCGTTACGTCTTGGATGAAGTTGTTTACACCGTATGGGATGACACGTGAGCATTGCAGTATTGTCCTGGATAGGAAAGAGGAGGGTGGGAAAGAGGTCATTTTGGCCGTTGCATGAATGGGCCGACTCGACCGGGGAAGCACCACCCTCTCACAGAATATCGACGCCAAGTAACAGTATTTGAACTGTTGCGTTCCGTTTGGTGAGTGAGAGTGTCGGAGCCCAAATTCCTCTCCCATCCTCTCCCAAACTCCTTTCCCAACCCCTCCCAAACTCCTTTCCCATCCCCTTTCCTTTACAGGGTCGGCAGCGTGAGTGTGACGCCACTGGTGTTGCACATGTCCATAGGCCGCTGTAACCGCTTCCCATCAGGTGGGCCGTGTGCTTGTCTGCCACCATAGTGGTATAAAAAAAAAATAAAAAAAAATGGAACATCCCATAATAAAAGTTGATTTGGTTGCACTACTTACGCAATAATTTATAGAATATAAATTTCGCGCGACCCTTGGAAGTCGTCCATTATTTTTAAGAATGAATTTACTCCATCATGAATCGTCACTATAAATACAGCATCGCAATATGTTGCCGGGCAGAATTATGTAACTAGTTAACTAACTAACATGATGCGAACATGATGGGCGACGGTTAGTCGAAACCGTTACCCCCAGGCCAGCGCTCATAGAAGATGGTGATCGTTCTGCGATCTCCGCCGCCCAGTGTGCCTTCTGCGGGCCAAGAGAGAGCTAGATCCTGCTTCGTAAAAGAAGGTGGTAGTATTCTATACACTCTCGCTCCTGATCATGGCCAGCACCAGGGTCGGCAGCGTGAGGTTTCCCGCTCCGACAGCTGCTGGTATGGTGTTTGGTCTGGATTATCATATATGATACTTTTATTCTAGTTAATGTCATGGCTCTGAAGTCCACACAGATGAAATGGTGGGCATAACCTAATTGTTGATAAATTTACCTTCCATTCATTAACTACTGTTAAATCACACAGATAATTAAATAGGCTTAACGTACTCTCCGAGGCTCGGAGGGGTTCGATATTTTAAGAGTGGTCACCCATCTTAAGACAGACCTGGCTAGGGTTACCTAACTTTGCAACTCGGTTATCACTTAGCCACGAGCCCTTCGATCAAACAATCTGTCTATGACTGCAAAATGTCCTTTGTCGGCGAGATCAATAAGCAATGACAAATAAACGGTACTTGTACATATAAGATTAATGTGTTAATGTCAACGTATGTCTCTATAAACGTTGGATTGATTAGGACAGTGTATTGTGGCCTAATGCATAAGCGATTACGTGTACCACTTCACCGGCACAAGTAAAGCATATTAAATTGTGAATATTTATCAATTTATTTATTTATCCACATACATTGATATTACAGGTTACAAACCTAATAAAGCAATGTAGAAATGAGAGAAAACACATAAACAATCACAAAAAATAAAAAAGTAAAAACAAGCATAACATCCTAAACTAAAAAGTTGAGTGAGGCAATTCAATGCCAACATTGCCAACCTCTCAAATTCCGCCAAAGAACAGACAAAAATGTCCAACCGCCTCGAGATAAGATTTAAAAAATGTAAAGCCCGAGTAATTTAAGAAAAACTTTTGTATATTAGTGCGAGATGTGAGCACCTCAAACACCTTCATCCGTGGCGCCTGTCGCAGTCTTGTGTTTGGGACAAGCAGCTTCAACATTTCCAATAGTATAGTGTGATAAGATTTATTGTTTGTTACTTGCTTTCTATTCACTACCTGTCCTTTTCCATTTTCATATCAGACGTCATCTCCTCAGTTAATCAGTTTCTCCTCATGTCCTTTTTTAGGCAATCCATTAACCTTACCTTTTCTTTTTTTCATGCAGAAATCCCATCTGGTACCACCCCACCGGCCAGCGGGGGCGGTTATGTTGGGCTTGAACCGACTAAAACCACACGCCGTATCGGGTCTTCAGACGCCGGGGTGTAAGGTTGCCCATAAAGAATATCCCTCGCACCCCGACTGACTCTGGGCCATCTCCGGTTTCGAGATGGCCCTCGCGAGTTTGGGAACCACGGTGTCCCCGGCATACCCCGGTTTGGGGGAGGGGCGCTAGTCACCCCGCCGTCCCAGCCTGCTTCTGCTGGGGTGACAGGCGGCCTCACCTGCCACCCCCAGGCCTGCGTTAATGGAGGACGGAGGTCGTTAAGCCATTATTCTTACCTTGGACCTACCTAGGCTTCTAAATCCCTCTATAATCATACTTGGAACCTACGTAACAACATTACTCGCATCTCTTCTCATACTATATCTATACTTTAGCATGACCGAGCACGCTTCTTGACTTTGCATTCACTGGCGTGACTTTTAAACTTCCTTTAGTGAGTATACTAGAGGAAATTTGAAAGTCACGCCAGTTCCTTATTCCTTATTCTGCCCGTCACAGCAGACTTCCCCCTGAGCATTCGCATTTTCGCTATTGGAACCATTTTAAATTTATCAGTATTAAGTATTAGGCATTCGATAGGGTAGCCAAATAAACAAAGCTATTTTGGTTTAGTTTGGCTAAACTCTCGGTTCCCAGAAAGCATTCAAGATGCATAAAAATATTCTAACATGACATATCACCACTTATTATTATATTATGACGCATATTTAAACATAAAACGTTTACTAAAACAAAACTATAAGTCATATTTTTTTTCATAGACGCCATATTATTATGATAATGTTGCAAAATGAAGAATTTTTATTTTCCCAAAATTTGCATTCATTTCATTTGCATGATACTCATGTTTATAAATTATACTACTAACAATATTATTGCTCCACAAGGGTGTATGTGTGTGTGTGTGTGCGCTGTTTATTGCGTAAAAAACACTTTATGCGCTATATTTCTATGACCGGCGGTACGTCCCGGGTTCGCACGGAAAAATGACGTATTTTACCCCCTTAAGGGTGAAATTTCCAAAAATCCTTCCTTAGTAGTTGTTTATAAAGAAATCAAGTTGCGTTCATGAATATTATTTAAGAAATAGTAGTTATATGTATCTAAAGAAAGGAAAAGAAAATAGGAAAAATATATAGATAGATTAAAACCAAACTACCAACAACTTTTAATAAATAACAATACTTAGTTACATTTTTTTTTTTACGTGCGGAAATCCCTTGGGATACCCCCCCCCCCCCACTGGCCAGCGGGGGTGGTTATATCGTGTCTCGACTAAAACCGCACGGTGTCCTCCCCAAGTGTCCGTTGCCGGGCACCCCGGGTAAGCCCTCGAAAGGATAACCCCAGGGTTGCCGGAATCTAACTTCACTTGTGGCAGTTAAATAAATAGATAATAAAATTTTGAGGAGTCCCTCAGGGATGTAGCATAGGATCTCAATATTATACTTTGTGTTAAGTTACTTTGAAAAAATCGCACTTTCCTTCTTCTGGTGCCACTGCAGTTAGTAAACCGAGGTCGACAGTACATATTAGGCGACGGACTATGTGACACGCGTCACCAATGAGCTACTACGAGTACAACCGGTAGGTGTGTTTACTAGATCGACAAATGCTTGATTTACTGATTTACTTTAACGTTACCTTTAAGTCGTTCGTATGTTGATAACGTAGGTACTTATTTGTTCTTGAAGTTTAATTTCATAGTTAGGTTCTAGTAGTTTTAATGCAAGTAATGTTTACTATAAGACGTAATTTATTATACTAAAAAAATATTGATTTTTACCTTCTACAACAGTAAAAAATAGAATACTATGGAATAGTACCATCCAGTTTCTGTTGTAATGGTTCATTTATACAGTACTTTAGTTTAATTTCTTTTACATTTTAGCTTTGATTGATGCAGGTTTATCATAATTGTATACCAACTTTTAAATTTTCATGTTCGACTTTGAGGGAAAGATTTTGTGACTAAGGCAAGTTAAGGGATATTTAGATAGTTCAGACACGTAGAGATGATCATCATCATCATCATCATCATCAACCTATTCCAGTCCACTGCTGGACATAGGTCTCCCCTAATGAGCGCCATAGCGCCCTGTCTTCAGCTTGCCGCATCCAGCATCTGCCTGTAGAGAGGATGTACAAAACAAATTGACTAAGCGAGGGGGAGTTGGCAACCCCAGTAAAAGTCAACCTTAGCATTTTAAAGAAAGACCAGGTAAAGGACCAGGCCTCCACACCCGATAACCATGCATGAAAACAATTTTGAAAAAAAAAACGTCGGTACCTTTCCTGGGTTCGAATTTTGGCCATTACATTACCGATAAGAACCCACTCCTAATACAAGCAATTTACCTTAACTGGAGGGGTTAATTCAATATTAAACAGGTTTGACTGAAAATGGATTAAAGTCCAGGAGATTTAAAAACATATTAATGAAAGCTGATACCTAAAGTAATGTAATGAAGCTATTTAAAAATTTGTGCAAAGAGTTACATAATATTACCACTTAACAACAAAAAATATACCGTTGACTTTGAGAATGAGGAATATGAATTTTATTTTATTGTGATAAACTACTTGTGATAAAATCAGCTAATTGTTATTATAATTATTATACTAACACCGAGTTACACATACGAGTTGAAATATTTGCAGTGCAGTCGTGAATGAATTATATCACTTATTCTATTTGACGCGTTTGTAAGTATGACGTTGAAGTATTCGCTTTCATAGATCTTCGGGTACCTTGTAATGATTTGTCTTAAATGCCTATAAAACATTTGTTTAACGCCTCACCTCTAAAAATATATTTAAGTCCCTAATTACAAAGAGATTGCACTTTCGTTGACATTTCATTACTTCAACCGACATTTTCACTCATTCGCCGCGCCCCGCAATTAATTCTAAATGTCATATGATTCGCCCACTTTAATGTAAGTTGCTCACTGTGGCGTTTCTTGATAGAGAGTTGAAAGAAGAAATAAAGTATTTTTGGAAAAGTAGTAATATCTTACATGGCATTAAAGTTTACAAAATCTGATAAGATCTCTAAAACTATTTCATTTTAATTTGTCATCACTAATTCTTCTTATCATAGATCGATTATTAATTTTCACGACCAGGCAAAATATCATTTTAATCCCCATATTGTTATTACCTGCTCGCTATGAATTGTTTTATAAACTCATTTAAAGAAACAGTATTTTAGTGAAATAATGGAAGCCTCTAAGTACAGATTTTCAATTGATTGGAAGTTGAAGTCAGCATAATTCTTTACCCCTTTCTCCGACTTGTTTTTTTTCTTAGAATGATGGTAACTCACTAATCTCGTTTAAATATAGTTAATGTAATGAATCATCAAAGTATTGCAAAGACATTTGCAATTGAAAATTTATATTCTATGGTCAGTGGCATTATTTAAGTTACAGATGTCAGTTTTAAAGATTTTCTGTGCTTTTAACTTAGCCACTGATCTAACTAATCTACTGCTAACTTTACCTCATGTACGAGATAAACGAGACATAAACATAACATCACGCCTGTATCCCCGAAGGGGTAGGCAGAGGTGTATTATATATGCATCTCGAATCATTTCATATCATTGCATCTTTTAACGCTCACCGCTCTTCCCTCGCACTGCGCACGATTGTCCTCGACATTTGCACGTGATAAATTTTGCCAAAAGGAGCCGACCAGGTCACAAGTTACGCAATATGTCGTCCAAGAAGATCATTTGCATTCGTTACGTACGGAAAAGTGCACCCAATTTATTGACACCGTTTTTCTTTTTTACTTTTTATTGGCAGGTGTAATGAGTACTGATGGTTATCGTGAGAGAATTATGAGCAAGTAATTTTCATGTTATACAATTCCTGTGACCCTTACTCTGGTCAAGCAACTTTAAAGATATGTTCGCTCCACTTATGTTAATTCACGGTTAACTCTTGAGGACGAGGAATTTTTATTCGTGTCTGTTATATTTTGATTATCATAAGTACCTAATTCGCTTTCTCATAGATGAAAGGTCGAAGGACCAAATTCTTCTGTTAGACACGAAATAAACAGTATAATGAATTGATTCTTCTACAGTTGATTACGTGATTTAATTGATGGAAATGGTGATTGATACCAATGCAGTCAAATGTTGGACACAAGCTTTGCCCAACCTACATTGTAAAGTAGGTAACATAGTTAGGTTAGCTTTTATTAATATCTTCTACTCTTGCATCTATTGTTCTCTTATCTCTTTACTGCCAATAATTTGGTTGCTTCATAGTTGAGCTTAACGATTCTCACGCGATTCACGATTCTTTACAACTTACATTATGCAGTGTAGAAAGAGCAACAATATATAGAAATTGATTCCAATTCTTTTTCTATCACTTCATTTTTATAAAAACTGTCGAAATCGGTCGAAATTATCTCAATTCTCTCAGCATGTTTGTTAACTGTTTGCTTTACAGTTTTCAAAAGATTTCCAATATGTATTTTATTGTTCGCCTAATGTACAACTTTTGCACTGACTTAAAAATAGTCACAATATTGCCTTATTAAAACCGAGATACAGTTATTAAGCGCTATCATTTTCTTTAACTCCTATATTTTATAACATGCACTATTTACATCCAGATAAAATAAAAATGCAGCCAAGTGCGTGTCGGACTCACCCATGAAGGGTTCCGTAGCAGCAAGTAAAATTTTTATTTTTGAGTTGATCGAATGAAAGGTAAATTTCGGTTTACGATTTATGAGTTTTATGACGTATTAAAAAAACTACTTGCTAGATCTTGTTATATCATATATTTTTTTTAGTTTTATCATTCTCTTATTTTAGAATTTACAGAGGGGACACACATTTTACCACTTTGGAAGTGTCTCTCGCGCAAACAAAAAATGATATGAGAAACCTCAATATCATTTTTGAAGACCTATCCATAGGTAAGTAGGGGCTTGATGAAAAAAAAAAATTGAGTTTCAGTTCTAAGTACGGGGAACCCCCAAAATTTATTGTTTTTTTTTTATTATAGTTTCGAAAAAAAGTGGCTGTGACATACGGACGGACAGGCAGACAGACATGAAGAATCTATAAGGGTTCCGTTTTTTGCCATTTGGTAACGGAACCCTAAAAATGCTTGGGAACGTTATAATAAATTACATAATAACTTAACTCGATGCTACCCGAAAACGTCCGATGATTGCCGATTACGCATTCGCACAGGTGCGCGCGCGCTTCATTTTTGTTCGCGGGTGGCCGCTAATGTCCTATGTATTACCTCCCGCCCCTTGAATTTAACTGTCTGAAGTATAAGGAAATTCTATACTGCATACCAGGAACGCAGAGTCGCTGGACAAGTTTTTAACTAAAAACATAAGTGTAATTGACATTATTGGATTATATGTCGAGACAAATTATGTGTAAAGTGTAGGTTTGGTAATACTGAAACCAAATTATTTCTTGAAAGACTACTTAAGACAGTAGTGAACAACACAACACAAAAATGTTCGTAAGAGGTCTCACTTTATTGCTACTACCTGCAGAAGAGATAGAAAGCAAAGTGTTTTTTATGTTAAGTCCATCATTTGTAGTTCGTCTGCTGTTAAGCCCGGATGAAGTTCGAAAAATAAAGGCCGATATTCCAGATGCTATGAATTCTAAAATGGTAGTCTTTATTTTGATGAATCCGACAGATGCTTTTTCACACCCCGCTTAAAGAACCCGGGATTACAGGAGGGAGGAAACATGTGTGTACTTGCTTAAATGAATACAGTTATTTTTCGTAAGAAGATAGCAAGTACCTACTCTGCTGTATAGTTCGAGACAAAATTAAATGAATTAATTTAGAACGGAAGTTACTGGTGGTAGAAATTTGATGACACAAATTTGTCACAAAATTCGGCCGGGTGGGTACCACCGAGCACGATTGCGCAAAACCCTCCATAGTAATCCAACTTCGGTTGGATTGCGTTCAGGGGTCAGCAAGTGCATAGCCGGGCAGGGGGGTTGTGGTCACAGCACTAGTGGGACCGGTGGGTGTCACGTGGTGCTGCGACGACAATCCTCTTCCGATGAGGCCGTCAAGCTGAGTGCCACCATTGTTAACATGGTACGTGTATGTAATGGTGACCCTCTTTCCTGAGACTTTACCTTCAGCTTACCATCAGGCGAGGTGAAGTCAAATTGACGTGTCCTAAATGTCAAAAAAAAAAGTGATTATATAGTCATAACTGCAGCTTGTACATTTAGCCATACTTCATATTCCTAATGTGGAGCTAAATATAATTTTATTTATACTTATTGCTAACCAATAACTGAGACGGTAATCGTTATAATGCCGAGGATTGAGTAAATTTTAATATAGTAGTAAATAAATAGATTTATCTTCTGACTATACTCAGAAATCGTCGATCCAAAGCGGCATAGTTCAAGCAGATTCATAGCCAACCTAATAAGTTTCAAGTAGCACCTAATAGCTGTGACTTTATCTTCTATCCAAGATTAAAAGTTATGTGATGATAGTTAAGTTAGATTCATGCCTAACACTTTGCTAACTAACAACGAGTCTGTATGCAAAGAAATTTTGAAAGTACATTTAGATAACGTCTGATATCGCATCGATTTAAAATTTTGTATGCTTATGACACCCATGGGACAACACATTCAATTAACACCATCGAGCTGATTTGATATTGGAACCAGGTGATAATGAACTCTACAACAGCTAATAGTAAACCTCTCCAACTGGAGCTTATTTGGTGCATTTTAAAGAGTTGTTATGAAACATAACAACGTTTCAGACACACGAAAGCTTTCCTTCATTTCTTCGTTGTCTTTTGTTGACGTCATGGGGTCATTTTGTTAGATCCAATGTGTATTCAAAACTTAATTTATCTCAGATCATATAAGCACAATTTCATAAATTACATTTGTTACAATGTTAGGCTATATAATTAAGGTGGACACATAATTTTCGTTTTGTTAGAAAAACCCGATCTTTTTATGGCATGGCGCCTGATCACGTTAAGATCGGTCTGTACGTGACTTGTTTATTTATTTTATTGAATATGGATATTTGCGGAAACTGACTGCATTTCATTAACATATTCATTTGGAAAGAAAATAGCGATGCATTTAATTCCAATGTTTTTATTAAGACTGTAAACTATAAGTTGATTCACTAGACGATGTCTCTGTGTCTTTATTGAAAACTAACATTCTAACAGATTTCAGATTAGAAGAAGGTTCTCAATTCATTGAAAATTTTTGCTTTAGGTATATATATTATTTCTCAAAATTTAATGGTGGGCTGCATGAGAAAATTTTATTATCAATCTCTCGTATTTGCTAAGGCATTTAAGTGATGTTCAGCTTTTCCAGTCACGTCCAGGCCAGTGCTCATGGGGGCCAAAGACCGTTCAGCGCTTCTCTCCAGGGACTAGTAAGCTACCTAAGGGATGGCAGAGTTCAGTCATCACATTGTCATCCTACCGCCTCTTAGTTTTACTTCACCTCTTAGATCATTAATTGATCAATATCTTGGGATCAGTAGGTCTTACTTACTTGTGTATGTCTACTACATTGTTTTGAAAACAACATCTGCTAGTATTTTATATATTTCTATAAATAGAATACCTTGGTTTCGTTGTTAAATAGACGATTCGCGTTAACTTTGCTTTTCAAACTTCGTCCTAGCTTTAATTATAACACAACTTGCGTAACATCTGAAGTGTTTGGAAGTGAATATTATTTTAGGAGTTCAGACATCATGCTGTCGCTTTAACTTCAATACGAATACCGACCTTGTGAATTAACTGTTACAGTTCATTTTTCACTGTGTGAGTGTAAAGTAGTTATGTCCTTCTCATTTTTGTGAAGCGTCATATGTCGCATATCACTCAACAGCGCGCTTCCTTTTCGACAATAATAAAGAAAAAAGTTTGGATACTGGGATTGAAGTTGTTTGATAAAATTAAAAGACCGATTAAATATGTTTGGCGTTATCGTGAATCTCTGTAGCAATGTTCCAGTGCTTCCGACTTACTTTATGCTTATATTAGCTGACCCGGCAAACTTTGATCTGCCTTAGAATCAATTTATGTTGGTTGCCTTATCAACTGAATTAATTTCATGAATGTCTTCTTGCAACCCGGTATTCAATACTCGAGACGTCGAGTGGTTTTGATCGGTTCTAGTCCGACATAACCGCTGGCTGGCTGGACTGTGGCGATTTTCGCAAAAAAAAAAAACAGATATAGGCACAGTATAGGCGGAGACAAATCTAAAAATTAATAACTCATCACGAATTTGTTTTATATAAGTATATAGATTTTGATACATTTGCCTGCTACCATATTCTTTAATAGTCTAGACTGTCTAGATGCTGTAAACTGTAAGTATGTATTTAACTTAATCAGCGTAGTTAAAAATTAATTAATTCATTAAATTCTTCATAATCAATACGAATGTCAGAGATCACCGAAGAGTATATCTTCGGTGATCTCTGCAGTTTTTTACAACATTTGGTCACTTAATATGATTTTATTGTGATGCAGGGCAAACAAATTTCATAAAAAAAGCTTCATGCGCTCAGATGAGATGGCGAATCAAATAAACTAATCAATTATTTACCTTGTCGTTAAACAAAACCGACATTGAAGATGACGAATAAGCATTATATGTACTTAAACGTATTCGGCAATTTTAAGGAGAGTCCCATTTTGAACTGTACAAAAGTACTATTATGAACCATTCAACCCGAAATTTGACATACCTTCGAAACGGTACAAGGACTTCCTGTGTTTTTGCTGTCGGTAAAAATATGTTTACATTGGATTTACTCTGCGACGTAAAATTCAACACAGAGTTAGTTAACTTTTAATAGCCAATTTCAAAAACCACATTGAGAAGAAAATATTTTTCGTGCATACTGTCGCGATTTTTTTTCCTTTGCGATTTTTGTTAGCAATCATTCGATGTATTATATAGGTTAATGGCATCCGTGTGTTACATTAATAGGGCCCAGTTGAAAACCAGCGTCAGGTCCTTGTGGCCTGGCAGATGCTGAACTGGGTTCCTGTTACTGGAACCGTGGGACGCGTGCCTTCCTTGCACTGCGACAACTGTGTTTTCGACTCTGTTTTAATGTGTACTTAACCACGTAATATGCTATTATTATTTAAATAATACTTATGTCTCTGTCTTCTGTTCTTGACTTGAACCCGCGACCATTCCCTTGCAGGGGGAATGCTCTGACCAACTTGCGTCTAGGTGGCTCAGTTGGTCAGAGCATTCCCCCTGTCGCGGGTTCAAGTCCCGTCCTAGATGTTCTCCTTTTCGGATCTAAATTTATAGGTCCTAATTGAAATGTTGATATTAATACACCACTGTTACCCCTTCGGGGATACATAACCGTGAGTGTATAAAACAGTAAAGGTGTGATTCCGATCAGCAGGTATGTTTAGTTGCTACACAAATCCTATTGACCTCGATTATATTTATTTAAGAAAGTTCTATTTAAAATGTGTTATTGTTAAGAGCTAATGGCGTAGTGGTTGTGTGTGCATCACTATACTAGCGGCTCGCTATGATGGCCGTTTTGACACGTTAAAATAGTGATGTGAAATGTCAATTTTAAAATACAAAAAAAAACATTGGATATTTAATTCATTTTTTTTAAATTCGAATTTCGAAAACCAATACCAAATTGTGTCGTAAATTAGTACACTGCACCTCACTATTGACAATAAAGAACAGAAATTTACTGCTTCAAACTTAGTATTTATTTTTACGAAACTTCATGAGCGGACAAACGTCAAAACGGCCATCATACTTGATAATTAAAGATGCTTTGAAAACCTTGATGTTTAACATCAATATATACTTCTACATGCCTGTTCCTATCTGAAGGGGTAATCAGAGATGTATCAATATCAAAACCTACAAATCGCAATGTTTTCTGAACGAAAAGCATAGTAACTGTTGGAAGCAATTTAGATACTTGTCTTGGCTGTTTGCTGTCTGATGTAGAACTATTAGTCGCTTTATACGACAATCTCGTCGTATTCCACTTGAATCCCTTCACTGACTCCTACAGGGGATACTAGTGTAATATCTAATTCCACTTCGATCCCCAGTAGGCTAATAGACTATATGATAGAAACATTTTAAGATTAGTCTAACCTTTTCCTGATGAAAATTAGTATTGAAGTTTATAAAGTTTACAACATATTCACTACAATTATTCCAACTGAAGAACTCGGATAAGAATAATCAATTAATTAATAATCCACGGGCGGGACAACTAAGGTGAGATTGTTGTTCCACCTGCGCAGGTAACCAGCACTAGCCGAAGGTAAGAGTATAAGGCACCGTGCCGAGCGGCAGCATGGCCCAGGGTACTTATAGAACTGGGTCGCTAACGGTCCCCCCGGAGGTCCGGGCGTCTCTCCGGTGTAGAGACCCTTCTTTAGGTACGGAGCTCTGTCTACAGTGATATTTGTACCCCACTTTCCAAAGCTTACGATGAACCCGAACCAAATCCAAAGAAGACCAAGGCCTGGCCCGGCACGGGCATTTCGTCGGGCCGAACCCCCACCATCATCGCCACTGGGAGACTTGGTGTCTGTAGAACCCTCAAGGTTCACGCACCCGGTGGATGGCAACGCATGAGATGGTTAAAACTTCAGAATGGCAACATCTTGCGTGCCCATTTTAAACCATCAGTATGAGCTTATGCAAACATTCCTGATCCTTGACCCTGGGGTTATCCTTTCGACACCGTGTGGTTTTAGTCGGTTCGATTGCGACATACCCGCCTCATCACTGGCACCGGTGAGGTGAAGCCTGTGGGGGTTTCCACACGTAAAAAAATAATTGTGAACCCACAGAGAGCAAGTGTACATGAATTGGCAAAAAGCTTTAAAAAGAGTTATTTTTACTTCCGGTTGATAACGCGCAAACTTGCGGGCCAACGTTTTGCATCGGGCAGCCAACGATAACGATAATTGTATGATCCCTTTAAAATTATACTCGGGTTAACAGTAGAAAATATTATAGTGTATAACATAGTTGCTACAATTGAAAGTATCACAACCAAATCAATCTAATACATGTATTTAATTGGGCAAACAAATCCTACACATTAAGATTAGTGCTAATTTTCATAATTATAAAAATTAATGTCAAGCGGTATCTTATGGTCGCATAAAGTACGAACAAATAGCTCGTTTTGAAAAACTGTCAGCCATGGCGAGTAACGGGCTCTCGACCGCACCAGTATGTATGGCAGACGCACTGGCAAAAAGCGGACCAGGTAATGTTGCCATATTCGTGATAACGATTATTATGCGACCGCTCCAAGCTTATCAAATGATCGTGTATTCGTTCGAGTTTGATTTGTGTTAAGCATGTCGTCTTGGAAATATAAACATCCTTCTTTTGAGTGGAAAGAGTAGATATATGCGGATTGCTCCTTACTTTATATCCCACTTATATCATAAATGCGAAAGTTTGGATGCATGGATCATCCATCGATACATCCAAACTTTCGCATTTGGATTCGCATATGGATGGATGTGTGGATGGATGTGTGGATGGATGTATGGATGGATGTGTGGATGGATGTGTGGATGGATGTGGATGGATGTGTGGATGGATGTGTGGATGAATGTGTGGATGGATGTATGGATGGATGTATGGATGGACGTATGGATGGATGTATGGATGGATGTATGGGTGGATGTATGAATGGATGTTTGTTACTCAATTACGCCAGACCGGCTGAACGGATCTGGCTCAAATTTGGTACATGGATAGATTATAGTCTGGAATAGGACATAGGCTACCTTTCATCTCTGCAATAGGTTCCCATGGGAAGCGGGAACGGGATCGAAATTCCACACGGGTGGAGCCGCGGGTAACAGTTAGTGATTTATAAAAATCAATGTTTGTTAGTTATTGTGTAGGTATTATGCGCTGGCGATTCAGATGAACGGATCGTATTAGTCAACTTATTGCTTGCATTTGACGTAAATGGACTTTATTTGGACTCGGTAGGTAGCGCTGCCATCGGTTTGTAGGATATTTTTTCGTACTGGCACGGGTCAGCTAATCTAATTAGATTTTTAAAACTCTATATTGGATTGTACGTAGTTTATGCGTTCCCGTACCGTTCATCTCATAGCAATAAAACTTTGTCACTTTTTCTTCTATTAAAGTTATTTTTATTTAGCGCTATCTAGATCCAAAGTAAGCGTAGCTTGTATTATGGGTTCTAGAATGCGGATAAACATACTTGTATACATTTTTTATTTGTAAATATGTACATACATACATTATATAAGTTATAGGCATAGTACAATTATTGAACCTTATTTGGAAATGGAATTGCAATCAGATTATATGACTTTTTTACCAAATTTTACAAAGTTAGCTAGATATTTATAAATGAGCAATTCTGTTGAGAAGCCGCACAAGGTTAACGTGTAGAGTCATCTTCTATAGAAGTCTAACAGACGGCCTGCCACTAGACGAGACAATGAAATGAATCGGTATCAGACATTTCAGAGATCAGAATTGAGACGTAGATTATACTCGTATATAGTATCTACAGTCAACGAAAAAGTTGATAAATACTAAAATATATTAATAATTTCATTTGTTTTTTGTAAATTATTTATTAATTATTAACTGTAAGTAAGGTTTGTAAACTTTAATACATTGGAATACGTGTACCGACGATTGATGTATAAGCAATTTTATTATCTCTGAAGGACAAACTTAAGCTTATTATTATATTATATTATATTTCATGTTTTGTTTATTATTTTATTAAAGGTTTAAGAGCTAAGTTGATCAAGAAATTGGAATGCGTCAAGCTAGTTTTGTCGTTGACTGTACTATTAAACCTGTAAATTGAGCTTAATGGATAAATTGGTGGAAAGATGTCTCCCAGGACAATTAATCGGTTGGTTTGACTACACACGTATAAGTTTTTAGCTGTAAGTATGTTTAAGAATGAATTGCATGTGCATGCCTTCTTCACGTGCCCGGGGTCTGCTTTTCTACCCCTGCTGTCCTTATGAATTGGTTTATGTTAGCTTTTACTGGAGCCGTCTGACTTCCAAGAGGAAACCCTGCGTCAAAACCTCATGATTCAATCAGCATGTATACCGGCTTGCAGGTCAGAATAAAAATCCTAAACGTAACATAAAATTTGACAAGAAAAGATAAATAGATAAATATTCTAGGACATTCTACACAGCGCTATCTGAATCATTCTAGACCCAAAGTAAACCTAGCTTAACTAGCTTGCATTCGAGGGGCCCCACTCGAAACCGGAGATGGCCCAGGGTCAGTCGGGGTGCGAGGGATATGCTCTATGGGCAACCTTACACTCCGGCGTCTGTAGACCCGAGACGGCGTGCGGTTTTAGTCGGTTCAAGCCCGACATAACTGCCCCCGCTGGCCGGCGGGGGGGAATCCGAAGAGATTACCGCACGAAAAAAAAAATACGTTTCTAGTAGTATTTAAAATGTGATAAACATCGATAGATACATTTTTTTTGTAAATACATACATATTGTACATACAAACACCCAGACCAATGCAAATGTACATATTCGTATATACAAATATTAGCACTGAGCAGGAAGTCGGACACGCGACTTCTGACGTTACAGTCTACCGATACCGCTACGCAACAGAGGTTGTCTCGAGAGAACCAGATTTAGTTTAACTTGGTTGCATTTATTTTACTACATAACCGCCCCCGCTGGCACGCGGGGGGGTATCCGAAGGGATTTCCGCACGATAAAAAAAAAAAAAAAAAAAAAAAAAAGGTAGTGAAATCCGCCCTTAGTCACAAACTAAGAAGTTTATAAGTGGATGTACCACTTATGTACTTCTTTCGCGTACCACACTTCGCGAATGATGTCATTATTCGCAGCCGAGACTAAAGACTATAACTAACAATAATATTATGCATGCCGGTACTAAATCCTCTAATTCTCACCGTGTGGACATAAAATGGATGTTCAAATTTTAGATAAGTACGTCTGTTCTTGGAAGTTTAGCTTGACCGAGCGTAGAAACTCAATATTTTAACAGAAACGATACTTTAGTTCTTGGTTATTGTCAGTCGGTCAGTTGGTGGTAATACCATAGGAGCGGAGACCAAATATCGCTAATAAAAACTCTGGTAAGTAACCTAGTTTTAGCCGAAAATTCAAATAGTAGAATTTATTTTAAGCCGCGTGGCTCTCGGCGAAGAATACTGCGACCAACGCATATCCGCGCGCGTTGTACAAGGTGACTTAAGTCTAGATCACTAAACTGAGTTTTCACGTTTAATCAATGTATACCGTTGAGTGATATGTGCTAACGCAGTTTAAATTCCTAGTCTTCAACTGAGCATCAATCCCAATCCCAATCTAGCCTTCAAAGTTCGCTCTTCGAAGCAAAAGTCAAAAATCATCTATTCTGTATAGAACATTAATACGGCACTTACTAATGTTTGGCAAATGGACCACCGGTTCGAATCGCGGCCCTGTCCTGAGAAGACTCCGGCAAGAAACTTTTTGAGTCTTTTACAAACATGTTTACTTAATCTAATTACAATATTTCGTTTGAGTAGCATATGCCCGAGGTCAACTCTCCTGCTTCTCCTTTTATTGATTTGTTTCGGCTTTTATGGAAGCGATTTCCATTTGACCTCCCAAGCTTTCTTTAAGGTTCTAGTACACCCTCTCCTCAATAGGAAACCCTGCACTAGAGTCTCATCTTTCAATCAGCAGGTGAGGTTGACTTGGGCCCGAAAAATCTTCAACATTCTTGATTCGACCGTTTCAAAATGCATTCAAAACTGATATTCATGATGCAAAGAAAATAGCATTAAATTTTCTTTCGCTTCAGTATAACATGAACCGCTTTTAACAGCCGGCCGGGCCGATTAATTTAAATTGTGGAATTTTTATATGTCACATAATGTCGTCTAGATATTTTTGTAGTTCAAATTAGACGGCTCGTCGACGTCTGCGCGGTTCGGATACGTTTTACGTTAGTATACGTTCGTTTCTTCGTGTTAGATTCACGTGTGTGATGTTTGTATGAAACGTTACAATACAAAATTACCAAACTTCATCTTCTTCTAATCCTACTAATACCACTAATATTATAAATTTGAAAGTTTGGATGGATGGATAGATGTTTGTTACTCAATCACGCTCTAACGCTGAACGGATCTAGCTGAAATTTGCTACAAGGATATTTAATAGTCTGGAATAGTACATAAGCTTTTTTACCCAGGAATAGGTTACCATGGGTTGCGGGAATGGGATCAGAGTTTAGCGGCAACAGCCAGTAATACAATAACATCAAATAAATTGCGAAAGAATCCGTTAAAAAACTAATTTTATTTCAATCATATTTTTATCTTAGTTTGATTGGTGTACAATAAAGTGTTTATCTATCTATTCTCATTGTGGTGTATTCTAATTAAAAAATACGTTAGTTACCGAATCTATTAATGATAATAAAAATCTGGCACATAATTCACAGCGTTATAATAACCCAAACTTGCCAAACTTTTTCTTTTCCTGCGGTAATCCCCCCTGATCCCGCCGGCCAGCGGTGGTGGTAATGTCGGATTCGAACCGACTAAAACCGCACGCCGTCTCGGGTCTCAGACGCCAAGCATAACTTTTACTCACTATGAGTTCTGAAATGCAAATCCACATACTTTGATTTCTTTTTGTAAATACATACTACTATATACCTACATCGAAACGAGAAATTTTAACGAGGAATTTGGCGAGAAAATGCAATGTAAATAATAAATAGTAGTTTATGCAACTGTCACTTAAGAAGGGGTATTAAAACACGAGAGGCTGTTTATATAAGCGATAATAGGTTAACTCGAGTGTTTTAATACCTAAATTATATGCAGTTTCATACACTACTTTACTTATCTTCACTCATAGGAAAAATTGAAATTAAACAAAGTAGGTAGGTTACAAAGAAGTAATTTAGCGTGCGCCATTATTTTCACAGTTCGAACTGTGCATGCGTGCGCTTTTTTTTCATATTCAGCCTAAAACCTTAGACAAGTTTAATGAATAAAAAAGATAGCGGTGCTGTAATGAGTTTTATGATACAGTTGGCGGTACTATAATAAGTTTTATTTTTAATTTTATGTATATGCGTTTATAAAGTGCGTATGTATAGAAACGTCTTTGAATTCGTAATTCGAATTTTTCGATTTGAGTGTAGATAAAATAATTTATTTCAGATTTCTCCATACATTTTTTTTGTTACACAAAAGAACTTAACCAATATTGTTAGTATAAGCCACAAAAATCAAATAATCTTTGTATATTTTTTTTTGTATAAATTAAAAAAGAAAATACATTAATGAATTGCAAACTCTCCTATTCTACACGATTTGCTATTTCACTTGATCGCTGCAGAATGGCAAGTCCTGTAGGATCTTATGTGGGAACTAGTTAGGGGTTGGTTTCCATCGCTTAGTACCAACAGTAACATAACTCAAAACTTCAAATAAGAAATCATTGAATGAGTAGTATTTGACCCCTTGCGAAATCTTCATTATGACAATATGACCTTTGGTAGTTACCGGTTATGAAATGGATTCTCTTGACCTCAACGTATCAGACGCATTCCCATTACATGTGTTCGTTGTAGACCAAGTATCCAATGACATACTAATTATTTATATAAGCTAATAGATTGATCTTAGATTACTAGGGTACTATAAATACTCTATTCACAGATCTTGCATAGCTACAAAGACATGAATTTAAATTAAACTAGTGATAAAATAATCGTATCGCAGGTGAAATTGTTTCGAATCTTTAGGATTTTACTGGGACCCCGTCCATGCATAAATTAGTGAGTAGGTTCTAGGCAGACGTGATCCATCGTAGACCACATCGTCACTTACGATCAGGTGAGATAGAGGTCATACGTGAGCCTATCATCCATAAAAAGAAAACCTTTGTAAACTATTAAGTACCAAATCATATTCTTGTGTATCTAAATAAACGATAATTTATAACAAAATCATGATTGATACCTAAGTCTTGATTCATTCAATTTATAACACAACTTGATATAGTAGGTACTTTACGAAGTCGAGCGAAAGCTCCTCATACCAGACTTCAGGATTTTCTTTGTCACAGGTCTCCTCCCAAACTACTAATACAATCAGAACCAAATTTGGCATGATTAAAGAGGTCAATCAGAGGAAGGTTTATGTATATATTTAAAAAAAATTAAAGCTACCATAGAGGAATGATCACCGTTAAAAAAATTCCAGATGGAATTAAATAATAACCGCTCGAGACACTGTGACCAAACTTTACACGCTCAGAAAGCATGTCCAGAGTTGTGACTTTCAAAAAGAATTTTCTAAATCGGACTTGCCACGGAGGAATGATCACTGTTCAAAATTTTCTAAATCTGATTCCGCAATAGCGGTCAAATCTATTGGACAAGAATCACGATGTCTCACTCAGCTCAACATTGCAAGCAGCGATTCGCCTTGCAGTCCTAGTTATTTTGTCTTACTATAAACGTCGGGATCAGTGTAAATATTAATATAATAAATACCAACTAAATTGCGATAAAATCTGTTAAAAATAGTTCTAATTTAGTGCCTATGGTTGCTGAAAAGCAACTGAAATGTCAGGAACAATAAAATAACAGTAAATATTTAGATCGCGATAGAATCCGTTGAAAATAGTTACGTTTCTTCACTGTGAGAATTAAGATATTCTACTTACCTACTTATATTATAAACGCGAAAGTTTGTGAGGATGTATGGATTTATGGATGTGCGGATTTATGGATGTGTGGATGTTTATTACTTTTTCAAGCAAGAACAGCTGAACGACGGATAGATTATAGTCGGGAATAATACATAGGCTGACTTTTAATCCCTGGAATATGTTCCCAAAGCTAGTATTCAAATAAACATAAACATGACATAACATAAACTCACGCCTATATCCCCGAAGGGGTAGGCAGAGGTGCTAGCACCCACATTTCGCCAGTTTATGTTTAGGTCCCAATGTAATAGGTGGCGAGCCTATTGCCATTAACCGGGCACTTATAAACCTGCGATAAATACACACATAACTTCGAAAAGCATCGAAAAGTCATTGGTGTGTGCCATGGTAAAACCTGAGATCGAACCCGAGACCTCGTCTCAGCAGTCCATTACCCATACCACTAGGCTACCGCGGCTTTTGTAAACCAAACTATCTGAGTGCGAAGCCAGTATAATGTTCATCATAGATTAAGATTAGACCAGATACCAGAAGCCATCCGTCTGTCCCAGCATACCCCCAAACTGCGCGACTATCGGCCCTTGCTAATCGATGTCAGGAGAAAATACCGACTGACGCGTTGAGATGAAAACGATTGTATTTATGGTGATCTCCAATCCCGGTTGCATCCAAATTTTCATCACTATAGCTAGCTTAGTGGTTAAGGAATCGACCCTACGATCGAGCAGTCCCGGGTTCGAATCCTGGCCATTACACTACCGACGTGAACCCACTCCTAACACAAGTAATTTAGCTTAGCTGGAGGGGTTATTCCCCATATTAGTAATTTCGGTTACTAATATTCTTAACTTAACTATGGCGTCCAGGACTCGCTCTCCTAATCATTTCCGTATTTGGTTTATCTTGTTTCTGACAGGAACGACAGCCATCAGACCTTCCGACCCCGACAGGAGAGACTACGTCAGAGCCTTATCCATCAATCACCAGGAGTACCGGATTACAGGTGAAATTGGTTCAGATCTTGAAGATTTTGATGAGACCCCATCCATGCACCAAATTCCTACCATTCTATTCATAGTAAGGATTACTACTAAATGGTTCGCGTGACATATTAGGGGAAAAAAATGACACGCTGATTTCTAATTTATTAAATGCACACACGATATCTAGTGTACTATATATCTGTGGTGTTTCGAACAGGAGGGCGGGTACGGATCTACGCGTTAATTGTGAGGCCACCGTGCCCATAGCTCGCCAGCCGATACTATTGTCGACGACCATCGACCCACGGAGCGCTAACAGTTGCCATGTCAATCTTTTTTCATTAACACTGTAATGATTGATTCAGCGCTGGCTTTATTCTTTAATGTCATGCTGAATTTTAATCACATCGAACTGCCAATCGTCGTATAATGGTAACGTAACGCGTTTTTCTAAATTCACGGTGATACTGAACTCATGACACCTACTGGGTTTTATTAAGACATTAAATTAATTGTTTCGTTAATTATTTTTAATATAGGGTGCGTCAATATGACTTTTACTCGCCTCATGTTAATCCGGCGGAGGAATCTCAGGTACTCATACCTTTTTTTTTTTATCGTGCGGAAATCCCTTCGGATACCCCCCCGCCGGCCAGCGGGGGCGGTTATGTCGGGCTTGCACCGACTAAAACCGCACGCCGTCTCGGGTCTTTAGACGCCGGGGTGTAAGGTTACCCATAGAGCATATCCCTCGCACCCCGGCTGACCCTGGGCCATCTCACCACTAACAGCATCGCTCATCCTGTCTCCTCTGAAAGCAGAGGAGTACGGAGAGCGATGTGTTCCCGCCACGTTGGGTATTGGCCGACGATCAATGCCAACCCTATGAAGGGGTGAAGGGGAAGCCATTGACCGCTGCCCAGGGTGTACCGGCCGCTCCGATTCCGTTCCCCCCGGACTGCAGCGGGATCGGAATCTGAGCGACACTCGAGGAGGTTACCCAACACACACCCCAGGTACTCATACCTGAGATTCCTCCGCCAGGAATATTGCTTATATATAATACGACGACCTCATCAGATGGTTTTTCACTCCTCGCTCAAAGGACCCGGGATTATAGAAAAGGAAACACGTGTGGTTCTAAAGAATTTCATACAGAATACTTTTTTGTAGTGGAATTGACATAGCCGCACATATATAATATTATGCATATACTCAGGCAGCGATAGACAGAGACATATTGACACCAATATTTCGCCAATTATGATTTTCATACATGTACAAGCAGTCGGCTCAATTTTTCATGGGCTAGGTATATGATTATTACTGTCGGACAGAGATGGAAAAGTACTATCCTTCGTCGCTTTGTACAACATGCACGGAAAGAGTTCAGTCCTCAGATCCTGCTTCATCGGAAGCATGCATATTACAATACATGTTATCTGCAGTTGACGGTGAAACCAATTCAATCAGGAATTGCGTAGAGATATTGCCTCTTACATTGAAACCAATTCAATCAGGAACCAAGAGGTTCGGCATCTCTTTTCGTTTCCGCACCATAAAACCTTGGAATTCTTTGCCAGCACACATGTTTCTACTACCTACAGTCCTGAGTCCTTCAAGCGAGGCGTGAGATAACACCTAATGAGGCCGTTAAGCTGAGGGCCACATTGTACCATAGTTGGTTTAATGTCCTCGTAGGAACCTGATAAATTTAAAGCGGAGGTAATGACACGCACATTTTAACCTGTATTCATTTAACCGCCGAAAGTAAAATATATATTAGCAATTGTAAAATAGTCCAAAGGAATTGCTGTAAGTTTACAGTGTAGTATCCACAACAATGTTTGCAGTGTGTTGAAATCTCACAAAATTATGTCTAGAGTGGTTATGTAGGTGTAATTTAATTCATAATTTTATAATAAAAACTACTGAATAAACGGTTTGTACGTACTATTACGAAATAATTTCATTGTTTACAAAGAATACATTAGTAAGAATTAAATACAAATAAATATAACTAAGAATAACTTAAACTAGCGGCACGCTATGCCGTTTTGACGTTTGTCCGCTCATGAAGTTTCGTAAAAATAAATACTAAATTTGAAGGAGTAAAGTTCTGTTCTTTATTGTCAATAGTGAGTTGCAGTGTACTAATTTACGGCACAACATGGCATTTATGTTTTTCAAAATTCGAAATTTAAAAAATGAATTAATTATCCAAAATCTATAGATGTGACTCGCATTTTGATTTGTTTTTTTTTCTATTTTAAATTGACATTTCACATCACTATTTTAATGTGTCAAAACGGCCATCATAGCGTGCCGCTAGTATAGTTGTACTAATATTTATTCTGTGGTATAGTTCTATTTGTTTTTATATTTAAACAATTGCATACTGTGTTGCAGATAGTCAGGTTTTATTTTTAATTTGTTCATACTTGTATTACGGTACGGATTAACCTATCACAGTCCACTGCCATAGCACCTTTTTTTTTTTTTTTTTTTTTTTTCGTGCGGAATTCCCTTCGGATACCCCCCCGCCGGCCAGCGGGGGCGGTTATGTCGGGCTTGCACCGACTAAAACCGCACGCCGTCTCGGGTCTTCAGACGCCGGGGTGTAAGGTTACCCATAGAGCATATCCCTCGCACCCCGGCTGACCCTGGGCCATCTCACCACTAACAGCATCGCTCATCCTGTGTCCTCTGAAAGCAGAGGAGTACGGAGAGCGATGTGTTCCCGCCACGTTGGGTATTGGCCGACGATCAATGCCAACCCTATGAAGGGGTGAAGGGGAAGCCATTGACCGCCGCCCAGGGTGTACCGGCCGCTCCGATCCCGTTCCCCCCGGACTGCAGCGGGATCGGAATCGGTGCGACACTCGAGGAGGTTACCCAACACACACCCCTGCGCCATAGAACCTGGTCAAATCTATCCGCCTCCGCCTTCCGAATCAAATCTATCGCAGCTTCCTTTTCCAGGCCATTAGTCCATCTGAGTGGCTTTCCATCTGAAGAATCGCAGTGGTCGCTCTAGGACGTGTATGCTCTAACGGCCATCGGTTTTTGGCAGTTATGGCTAGTCCTATGCTTTGTCACTTTTACTTATTCTGCGAGCAATGTCATTAAATTCTTTTTCGGATAATCTCATTACAAATTTTATTCAACAATAAACTAAGCATGGCTCGCTCCAAAACAATTAGTTATGTAGATTTAATAGTAAATCTTTGCTTTATTCTTACTTTTATTTTACTATATATCTGAATAATTTTGACTGGTACTTTTATTAATTACCTACAAATCATACAAAAAGTATAATTTGTTCATTGGCACTTTTAATTTCTTCATACTCAGCGGTATACTGACTTCTACTACGCCGACGGAACAATGAAACTACTTTGCAAATAAAGCTACAAATTAAAATTAATTACTCGAATTACTCGGTTTTAATTCGAACGGCATGATAATGGCCCGGTGGGATTCGGTAGAATGTATTAGGCTAAGGTTTATAATATTCATACACATTATTAGACTAGAGTTTATTAAATGATATGTTTATTTATTTGATGGAATCTTTCAATGTTATTTTAACTAACTTCAAGACGTTTGATTAACTTGAAAATTTGCACACATATTTATTTGTTAAAGTTTATGCCAAGTACATAGGCGGACTTAATACTACAGGAATATAGAATGAACGATAATTCCATCAATCATAACAATAATTTTGTAAACTAATAAATACATACCTAATACCTAACCTTTTTTTCTGTGCAGAAATCCCTTCGCGCCAGCTAGCGGGGGTTGTTATTTTGGACTTGAACTGACTAAAACCGTACGCCGTCCTGGGTCTTCAAACGTCGGGGTGTAAGGTAGCCTTTCACAACTAACTCACAATTTTACAATAGTATAGATAGATGTTTAACGGGTCTATCGCAATTTATTTTGTATTATTTTAAACCGTACGCCGGCTCGGTTTGCAAGTAACTCATCTTTCTTTTAAATATCATTGCATCTACGTTATAAATGCAATGGCTCTAACGAGTACCCTAATGAACTATCTCACAAAGATGGCGATGATCATAAAACGTAATAATTTTACGTATGTTAATATATATTAGGACAGTAAAGGCACCGAAGCGCGACTAGCGTAATGGAGGTGAGGCAGGGCGGAACGGCAGAGTGCTGTTAGATATACTAAGACCGAAAAAATTATCATTAATTTGTCTCTTGCTCGTTTACTGATATGGGGATATGAGAAAAAGCAACGCCGGACTTTAATGTTATTACGTAATCATACGTTAGAAATTTTTGACGGATTATAAAAAGAGAGGTATTTCTTTTTGGTATAGGTATATTGGTATGATATTTCTGTTCCGATTTTGATAGTTAAGTACTTGATACTATCGGAAGTTGAATGTCACACATTGAAATAAAACTCTGTGGTGTAGCGGTAGTGCATTCGACTGCTAAGTCAGAGGTTGCGGGTTCGATTCCCGCTCAGTACAAATATGTATATTTGCATTGGTCTGGGTGTATTTATTATAATATGTATTTATTTACAAAAAAAAGTATTTAAGTATGTTTATCCGCATTCTAGAACCCATATGACAAGCTCTGCTTAGTTTGGGTCTAGGTGTTGTGTACTTTGTCTTACAATATTTATTTATTTATTTTTAACGGATTCTATCGCGGTTTATTTGATTTTAGTTTCTTATTTACACTGAACTCGAGCTTTCGGTTGCTTTTCAACATCCTTGGTTACGGGGAGACTGAAGATGGTGGTTGACTTATAGTTTGTAGCTTGAGTTATCTCAAAGTACCCGAACTATGTTGAATTGTAGGTGTTACTATTTTTTCTATTAACCGAAATTACTAATATTCCCTCTAAACCCTCCGGCTAAGCTAAATTGCTTGTATTAGGATTAGTTCACGTCGGTTGCGTGATGGCCAGTATTCGAACCCGGGACCTCTCGATCGTAAGGCTGACTCCTTAACCGTTCAGACAATTTAACATGAGCTCAGAGTGTCATGAAATCTAGTTGTATTTAGATTTTTCTTGGAATTAATTAAGTTTTTATTATTTTTTACTTTGTATCGTATTTATTGATTAGAGTTTTTTTGAATCGATTTTATTTCAATAATAAATTTGTTTCACATGTTACTGAAAGAAATTCATTGAGTAAAACGTGAGAATCCCGTTTTCATGAAATTTGACGGCAATCATTTTGACGGTGAAATCCAACCTTAGTACGCCGCGAAAATTGTTAATAAACATTATATTACCGATATCTATAACAATATGTTTATCATAAAACTTGATAAAGGTAATTGCCACTTGATATTTGCATGCAGCAGGTCATTGACCTGAGACTGTCGCAACAAGTGCTATTGCTATTCATCAGTTCCCGTATTCGATTTCCAGGTCAGGTAAAGTAGGAACTCTTAGTAGCAGTGTCATCATCATTTTACCATTTTATAGTAGCAATACAGGATCAGGAAAAAGTACCTGGTTGTCAACAATAGGAATACCCAGTAATTTTTACGATTTGGATGAGTTTATGTCATACCGTGGGATAGTAGGTGACTTTTAATATACCTTTATACACAATAATTAATATACCTTTAATGATACGATTGATATTATCAGCGATTTGACATCATATTTAGAATTTATAAATACAATTCATAATTATTCTGACATTATTATAAAACCGACATATATATAAGTCCGACGTCAATAAAAATCTGACAATATGAATCTGACATTAATACATTAAATAAATAGATAATTATTGGGTAGGTACATGCATGCTGAAAGACTATAGCAATGTAACTCAAATCATTTAAATATTTGCACACCATAATGGTAGGATGTACATGGGCCATTGTAACGATAAGATCTATCTGTTTACCTGCATTCTGGCAAATAAAATATTTCATATTTCATATTTCATTTCACCCTATATGACGTGGAATCGGAAACAGTAGCGACCCCTCGGAATATATCAGCAAGCATCTGAGTTAATACATTTTGTAAATAAAACTAAGGTACATAATTACTAACCATTAGAAAAGAGTGGCTGTAAGTTTTTTATTGCCAGGTTCTTTGCACACTGGCTTTACCTTTTGTCTTGCGAATCTGGCTGTAAATTTGAATGTAGAAGCAATAATCTTGACGTTCATAAGTGTTACTTTGTGACCTATGTGAAAATAGATGGATCTATAAAACAGTCTGAAGGATGGTTAGTATGGGTGGTTGGTATGGTATTATGAATGGAAATGAAACTACTTTTAACGGATTCTATCGCGATTAATTTGATGTTATTTCTCCTCTATGGACTTCATAGACAACACTCTAATTATGCCATAGACATAATAGAACCGATGAAGTACCAATATCTCTCTTTACGTATGCGTAAGTGGCAACTCAAGAGGTGTATGTAAGTAGTGATCTAAAAACTTCTGTACCGTACTCGCGTAAAAACTACTAAACGGATTAGACTGAAGTATTGCATGATCATTTTCCAAGAGTCTAGTCATAAAATTCGCTGTATATTATCACGCTATTATAGGTGTGGTGCAAAAGAGTAAATTCGATCCAAACTATTTATTTAGAGACAGATTATCACGATTTTTTTTAGATAGAACTCGTACATAGTCAACGTCCAGACTAAATCATCACGATATAAGAGGCGATAGCCCAGTGGCGTAGGTAACGGACTGCTGAGACGAGGTCTCGAGTGCGATCCCCAGTCGCCCCGGGCACACACCTCTGACTTTTCGTAGTTATGTGTGTATTAATAAATGTTAATTATCGCCCGCTTAATAATGTGCCCGGTAGATGGCACTAGGCTCGCCCCCTATTACATTGGGACCTTAACATAACTGGCGAATCGTCGGTGTGTTATACACCTCTGCCTACCCCTTCGGGGATACAGGCGTGAAGTTATGTTATGTTATAAATAAAAAAACATAAAAATAAATAGTAAAGCATAATATAACTATACTGCAGTAAAAATCAGTCACACGTTTCTCTTTATAGTAAGAATTAGTATAGATCTATAAACATAAACATTATGTTGAAATTTCTTAAAGTTAATACGAGTTGGGGGCAATAGCTAGTTTAAAATGAAGTCACTTTTCCGCGTCTGATTCTTCGCTTACTTCTACTAAACCACACAACGAATTTTAATACAGTTTTCATTATCATTCAAATATTTTACTACGGAAAGTTTGTACACATAATACATAAACGAAAAACCAACGGGAAATCAAACTGCATAAGTGTGAAGCCGGGGCGGATCGCGGTTATCTAATAAAGAAGATAACACAAACGCATAACAATTATGAGACGGTTTATACACTAAACGAGTAATTCTTGTACATAATATTATAAATAACTATCTTGGAAACCCCTCTAACGATTTGAATGAAAATGTATTCAGATAAGTTGTTGCTTAGTTTACCTATATTGGTATCTTTGCTGAAAAAACAAAAGACTTGAGTTTATATGAATATATATGAGTGTATTTGAACATAAGTAAGCTACAGTAGGTACTAGAAGTCAACCAATAATAAAACCAGCAGAATAATAAAATACAATTTGTCAAGTGTCAATATCTCGTAGGCAACCATTAAATAGAGAAAAAAGTGTCAGAATGCAAATATATAAATATTAATTTAAGCCATAATAAGAAAATTAAATAAACATACTCAAGTAATCAGTCTTTTCAATTAACCCGCCCATTTAAACCTATTTGACGGCTTAATTACATTTAAACTTATTTGCTGAGAATCGGTAACGTGAGAATCTGAGAACAGTAGTACAAACCGAGGCAGGTACTAACAGCAAAAAACAACAACAAATGACACAATAAATATTCATTTATAAGCAAATCAATCGAGAACAGTACGAAGTGATTACCACTAGTAAGCAAAAGGAATATACTTAAAATACATTTGTAAGGAAATAATTCGATTAAAATGCGCATCTCGATCTTCGACAGCTCAAATGTCCTTAGAGTTAGGAGTCACGATTTAGATTTTCGAATCGGAACCAGAATTTATGTTGACTAAAAATTACGTTACGTCAAATACTTTATTGGGTCTCAAATTTGGGGTTCAAGTGTGTAGAATGCTATCTGGATTCAATAACAGAAGGATTAAGGATTCTGTATTCTAAGATCCCAGAGCTGATCGACTTACGTGGTCAGCGTGAGATAATCTAAAATCTGGTCAACAACGTATCGTCAAAACTGACAAATTATTTGCTAACATTAAAAATAGTTTTTGAAAAAGTAATTTATATTCCTTGACGAAAATGCTTTACTTGTTTAACTACTATTACCGTTAATTGAACTATAGTTAATCATTTTCATTTCAATTTTTAATTTTGTAATCGATGCAACTTCGTCCAACTTTTGACACTAGTTTTACTGCTCTCATAACGGGGGCCTTTTTACGGATATCAAAAGCTGCAGACATAAATTTGAGGTTCAGTCACGCCTAAATTTATATATTATGGCCACCATTTTAAAATTTTTTTTTCAATAGCAATTCGGAAAACCTAACATCTACCAGCCGCAATAAAATTTGCGCTGTGATAATGAGCGCCTCGGCATTATTTATATGCATGAGCATGAATGCGTGAGAGAGCATTAGATCACCTTATAAGACAGCTACATGAATTTTAGGTAGTTTATTAATGGATAATAAACCAAGAGATACAAATACAACTGGTAGTTTTGAAATTTAGGTATAATTATAAGCACTATCGCCAAATATTTCAATATTATGGTAGATCGACATGACAGAGCTATATTTAAAGCTTAACTGGAGGGGTAAAGAGGAATATTAGTAATTTTGGTTACTAATATTCTTTAAAAAAAAATAAGAAAAAAAAATTAGGCGATTGCCTAAAATTTTCAGTAGTCTTTGAGTCCCTTGCGATTGCAAGGGACTCAAAAACTACAGGGTACTACCTCGTTGAACTAGAATAATAAAATTAACCAAAAACCAAGGTCCCATAGCAGCATAGAAAAATCCAAAAAACCACATCACAAAAAAAAACAGATTAGGAACTTATTTCAATCAATAAACTTAAGCCTATTGAGGTCTACTGCTGGACATAGGCCTGATCTTCCACTTCCGGCTTCCAGTCATCCAAATACCGCAGTTAATTTTTTCAGGTCATGGCTGGGGGGACGGCTGTTCAACCACATATTTATCAACTCGCAGTCTCCAATCTAGGAGTCGTTTGCGGCCATTTGTACTTCGACGGACGTGGCCAGCCCATTGTCATTTCAGTTAGCTTATTCTGCGTACTATATTAGCAACTTCAATTTTTCCAACATAAACGTAGTAGGTAGTTATGGTTTCTCAATCCAGTACGGAACCCTCAGGGCGCGTGTCCAACCCGCAGTTGGCCGGTATTCTTAATGTGAATTAATTTAATAGTTTTAAGATCAAATTGAAAATATTATTAATCTACTAGTATCTATCAAAGAGTTGTCAAGAAATTTTTGTTACTTTTAGTAATTCTATATCACTTGTCCCTCAGTAGGGGCAACGCATTAGTGAAACTTTTGTTGTTGATAGACCACCATTAACTAGTATAGATAAATGTTTATTTGCTAAATGTTTAATGCAATCGCTTATTTACTTGGGAAAGAACTATGAAAATTACTGTACACTTTCATATATCATAGTGTTAATCTTTATGGTTCTCAAGTTCGTACAAAGTTATGCCACATATTGTCGATGACAATACAAGAGACATAATGCTTATGTTAGTGACGAAGTGACAAATGGAAGTGCGTACAATTTATTTCGATATCCCGGACATAGTTTCTGAGAAGCTTCAAAGGAGTTGTAATTTTTTCATCACATTTTCGATGTCTATTTTGATGTTGCTATTGTTCTATGTTTGTTATATTTGTGCACGGTTTATGTATTTTGATGATTCAAAACTCAGACGGTGTCAAATTTAGTTTTCATCAACTTAAAATTTATAGTATTGTTATATAAAACAGCTGCAAGAGTGTACGTAAGAACATTATTGACAGGCAGCGACAAGTCTCAACTAGAGCGTGCAATGACGTCACCCATTGATTGCGCCGCAACGGATCATCTGCGTTTATCATTTTATTGAATTTCGATGTTCACGACCCTATTAAAAACTGATATGAGCAGCCATCTTTTCAGTGGTTACTATTGCACCAACAAAATGTATTACTTTGCATTTATGTTATCGATATCGTGATGAGACTAGCTATGTACTTAGAATTTGAAATTGTCAGGATAATTACGTTTGTAATCTTAAGGAAGAAAAAAATTACATTGATTATGAAATGCTTCATATTCGGTTCCTAACTCGGAAACTCGACAACAGACCCAATAAAAGTAATTTAGAAAATATTGAAATACTTTCAAAAACCTCAAATGTGTGAACACACCAGTGTATTTTCACATATCATCACCACAATTTAGCTGATAATGACGATGATAATAAATACTGCAACTTATGAGAAACAACAGATCATCTTTGATTTCAAGTGTGTACGTACGCATGTTTTTGGAGATATGTTCTAAACAAGCGATAGTTGTTTATAGTCACGTGCATGAAGGTGCATTGTGCAGAATTAACAGACGACTGGTCTATCGTATAGATCGTACAACTACAAGTAGGAGAACTCGTTTTCTTGGTTGACACGCAAAATGGTAAGCAGCTGATACCATTGTCGCCTATCTTGATCCCAATCTACATGAGAAATAATGAAAATGGCACATTAAGAACATTATTTTAAGCCATTGTATTGAATCGTCTTTTGTTTTGTACTCTTGCTCTTAATGTATCCCTAATGTTTTTTCCATTTATTTTCTTGGCCTATCTCATACGCTTCTTTGTTATACTGTTCTACTTTCAAATATTAATTGCACTACAGGTTTATATTTTTTTCTTTTTGAAACTGGACTCATTTTTCGTGTTTCATTTCATAAACAATATGTGTCAAGGATTTGTTGTGAGAACAACATATTTTTATGGGTTTACAAATTTCAAAACTTATGAAATATGAATAACAGCGGAGGATAATTTGTGGCCGGTACAAAGGCTTAGTATCTGTTTCTTAGCCACCTGACCGTTTATGAGGGGTGCATAAATGAGGTTGGCTCTGTAAGTGGCGTGCGTTTAGTATGTTTTGCAGCGGCGGCCACGGTACCGTCGACCACTATTCACTACTGAGCCTAAAATGGACTCATAATGGCTACTTGTTCGTTCGATACACCTGCTGCCATTGCATATTTGTTACCAGTATTTATTTGTGCATTAAGTTCTATTTGTACGCCTCGCACGGCCAACGTCGCGTTTGATACTTCGTTTCTAAGCTACTACTGGCATGCACGGTGGCCACATGGAATCTGACTGAACGTACTCATACCAATAAGTTATCTAGAAATGTGATCTCTTGTACCTTACGCGTCCTCAGGTTCCATGCGACCGGCTCGCTCGTCGCCACGTTCTAATAAAACACTGAACACTCACTGTAACCTTGCTTGTAGACGGCCCGTATCCTCTTTATCAACTTGCCAGTCCTCTTGAGGGGCGGGCCCAGCGCGACCGCGGTGGGGCCTTGTTTTTCCGCGAACACGATATAGTTGCGTCTATTTTTCAACGGCACTTCGAATCGCGAGGAGCAGTCCAGTCGGTCCGCGGGCAGCCTGAGCCTGATGACGCTGTCCTCGCGCGGCCAGTGGCCCTGGCGGCGCAGCACGCGGCGCACCTGCACGGTGGCGGCGTCGCTGGCCAGCGACTGCACGCGCGCCTCGAAGGCGACGGGCGCGCGGTAGGCGCGCCACGCGACGTCGGCTCGCTCGCAGTAGAGGCGGCGCGGCGCCGCCAGCCCGCCCGCGCACAGGCACAGCAGGGCCCAGCACCACGCCGCGCGCCCGCGAGTCCTCATCGCGCCATCGCAACAGCGCTCGCTCGCTGCTCGCTGCTCGCCAGTCGCCGGTGGGTCGCTCCTGTTCGCGCGCTATGTTTCCCCGAGAGCGGTCGGCGCGCGACTGGCCCCACTGCACTGAATCATTCCGCCGCCCACACCGAAATAGTCGCGGTACGGAGCGAGCACGCGTCGCTGATTTATCTCATCCGATGATTAATTTGCGCTTGTTATATGTAATTAGTGGGTACCATGTCGATTGTTTGATTAGCGGTGCGTTCGGGGTTGCGCCGTCCACTCACGCTACGTCGCCGGCCGTAGCTTTTTGAACAATTTAATAGTTTTGCTGTATTACAGTGAAGATTAGTATTCATCATCTTCACGTGTAAAATTTGCTATAATTTTTTTGACCTTGGTAGAGCTTTCGAAGTTCCTTGCTGAAATTACTCCACGTAGCGGTATTTTGATAAGATATAATGTCAGAGTGACCCTAGGGTAACTTGTCTAGTAAAAAGCTTTACCTAATGTAGCTGAGATTTTCAACTAACGACTTTCGCTTCGTAGCGACGTCTACGAGCAAATGTAGCGCGTAGACGTGTCGTAGCTTTGACCTCTAACGTAGACCCACGACCTTGTAATACTTTAAATAGTGATGTTCTTATCGCATCTCTGAAGCACACAAGAGGTGCGTATCAGCTATTTGTTAATTACTGCACAAATTACATCAGCTAAACTATTTTAGTAAATAAAGACTAGGAACCTTAAATTTTTAATTACAATTAAGACGCAATTATTGTATTAATGCATAGAAAAAATGCTAAGCACTTTAATCGTCCAAAAAACTAGGGGTAGAGGAAGCTATAGCTTTAAGTGAATATTTATATGTATCTTGAACCTTAAAATTTAAATTGGATGATCGGATAGGATTTGAAATCATAATAGTTTCGTACCCTGAGAATACTATATTCAAAGCCTACAATCCCATCCTAGGCTGAATCAAGAATCAGTAAGGTTTTTGAAAACTAAACTTAATGTAGCTTTTTTTTTACTCTAAGCCTAATCAGTGCGGGCCGTCTTAAAAGCAGAAAGCCCATTTGCCGTACACACCGAGGCATAATTGTTAAAGATTTTTTGTGTCTGTCAGAATAGGCACAATAGGTAATTTTTTGCCGCAAAATTAACCTAAAAGTATCAATAATTTACCGTACCCCTGGCCCAGAGCATATATTTTGTCAATAGTAGCAGTAGTTTATAATAATTATAATGGAATTAGTGAATCCATACGAATGAACAAAATTGCAGATTTAATGCTTTTTAATGAATGCACATGAATGTATACTTAAACAATACAATATTTAAACAAATTATAATTTTTAATAGTTTTGTCCGTCTGTTCACTCCGGTTAATCTCAGATAGCCGTCATTATAAAGTGTAACTTAGGTTACTTTAAGAGAACTTAGGCTACTTTAACCGAAAAATAATTAGTATACGCACAAAAACTATAAACCCATGAAAATGTGAACAAAATAAGTACCACGCGGACAAAGTCGCGGCTAGCAGCTAGTTTATTTATAAAGTAGTTAAGAACGCAGTGAAACTTGCTATATACCTGGAATTCGAATCCAGTCTTTCCCACAGGAATGAATGATTGAGACCTAACGGTCTCGAGACCAATTGCCTCATATCCGGCCAAAAAAAAGGTAAACAGAGGCTGCATCGGCACCCTTACGCTCAGGTAGACCGTTCATTCATAATGGATATGAATGACCGATCCTTTTAGGGGTCTGTGGACGAATATTAGAATCCTTAATTCTTTATTGTAGGTACCTACACAGTAAACAATAAATTAAACATTGCAAACATGAATTAAATGCATAAAAGCGAACTTAAAATCAGTATTGATTTTTCTCCGAGCAAATCTTTGGTGTGTGTATCATGTGGAAAGTAGGACAAAAGGGTAAACATGTTTACAACCCGAAGAATAATAACATCTATATAATACAAAACAAAGTCGTGTTAGTAATGACCGCGATGAATTCGAGAGCAGGTGAACCGATTTCCATGATCTTTGATTTTTTAGATTCATTTCCGCATGTACTGTACCTTTTTGTGGTTTTTTTTTTACCCAAGCTCCGGTCTCATTTGTCTAATGCCTGGGTATAAGTTTGCCAAATAATTCGAATTCTTTTTTTATAACCAACTTAACTTGATTCTAAGGCGGAACTAAGTTTGCCGGATCACTTCCATAAAATACAGTATAAACATATTGAAATAAAACTATTTTTAACGGATTCTATCGCGATTTATTTGATGTTATTTTATATTTTACATTGATCCCGACGTTTCGGTTGCTTTTCAGCAGCCATGGTCACGGGGTGACTGTTATATATGTAATAGTTTTATTCCAAACTGTGACATTAGCGTAAACTTCCGACAATATCTTGTAGTATAAACATTTTATTCTATACATACAGATAATATATTAAAACCTACAAAATAATTAATGGATATAATAATAAATAGCACACACCTATAACATCCCGATTGTATCCAGAGCATGCACTTTGGAGCTCGCTTCTCCTACACTGTCGCTTGTTTTGGCTTAACTTGACTTTTACGGGAGCGACTGCCTACACCCCCAACTCCGATAAGAGAAGCTGCGTCAGAGCCTCGCTCGTTAATCAGCAGATGGACTTACTACCAGGTGAGCATGGCTTAAACCACGAATATCGTAGTGGAGAATTATCCTACGTCCAATGTAAAACCAAAATAGAGAACCGCTTTGGAGCCGCTGTATACCTTAATGCCGGTAGCGGTGGAAAACCTGTGGAGTTGGGGCAGGGAGACCAAAATCCTTATAAAGGAAATAGAGCCTCCAAGAGGTGACTGGGGACTCTCGTTCCGGATCGTTCCGGTGCAAAGGCTGGCCATCGCAATCCAGCGTGGAAACGCTGCGAGTGTTATGGGCACTTTTGCTTCGGGAATAGTCACGGGCGGGTTATTTTTAGACTAATAACGATTGTGTGACTTACTTTTATAAAAGCTTACATATAATATATAATGAACAAGTAATAATATAACTGGCGAATCGTGGGTGTTGTAATACACCTCTGCCTACCCCTTCGGGGATACAGGCGTGAAGTTTTGTTATGTTTATGTTAATAATATAACTAGCAATGATAGCGGCGATAGCCCAGTGGCGTACGTAACGGACTGCTGAGACGAGGTCTCGAGTTCGATCCCCAGTCGCCCCGGGCACACACCTCTGACTTTTCGTAGTTATGTGTGCATTAATAAATGTTAATTATCGCTCGCTTAATAATGTGCCCGGTAATAGGCTCGCCCCCTATTACATTGGGATCTTAACATAACTAGCGAATCGTGGGTGTGTAATACACCTTATGCCTAACCTTTCAGGGATACAGGCGTGAAGTTATGTTATGTTATGTTATGTTATGTTATGTATATAACTAGAGAGGGGATTATTATTTTGGATGCATATGCACTTCTTATGTAGAGGAGATCAGGCTTTGATGTATTTAAATATCTTAAAATCGTGTACTTTATCATTATGAAAAATAGCAAGCACCTGTTATGTGTATCCGATAAAAATAGAGCTTGGTGTATTTATACTCGTACATATGAGTAATTAGTTATACGAATCGTATCTAAACGTTCACTTCAATTCAAATATTATTTTTTTACAAATATTCTACGACATTCTACACAGCTCTTTCTAGACCCAAGGTAAGCATAGTTTAAGTAACATAACATAACGTAAACTCACGCCTATATCCCCGAAGGGGTAGGCAGAGGTGCTAGCACCCACATTTCGCCAGTTTATGTTTAGGTCCCAATGTAATAGGTGGCGAGCCTATTGCCATTAACCGGGCACTTATAAACCTGCGATAAATACACACATAACTTCGAAAAGTATCGAAAAGTCATTGGTGTGTGCCATGGTAAAACCTGGGATCGAACCCGAGACCTCGTCTCAGCAGTCCTTTACCCATACCACTAGGCTACCGCGGTTTTCGTCGCATAGTTTAAGTGACTTGTGGTATGGGTTCCAGAATGCAGATAAACATACTTATATCCTTTTTTTTTGTAAATACATACATATTATACATAGAAACACCCTAACCAATGCTGCAAAACAAATGCTCATGCATACAAATATTTGCACTGAGCGGGAATCGAACCCGCGCTCCTGTCGTAGCAGTCGAATGCACTACCGTTACGCCACAGATATAAATTGGAAGTAATAATTAGCAAATTGTAGGAGATGTGGTACGAGATGATCATCGGAGGACTACCTTGTCAGCGTTAAGTAATAATATGCTGTGTTTTCAAATGGTGTCCAGAACCCTAACAACTCCTTTGGGTCTCAAGTCAACTTCACCAGTTATTCGATGCATCTGCTCAACAACGGACGAGGATCTGGCAAAGACTTTCCTCTCAGAGTTCGGATGTCAGACGGCATGAAAGTCAACAAACTAATCAATTAATTAAAAAATCAAAAACCCAACTGCCCTAAAAAGACCGAAGCAAGTTTGATAGCAGGCGGGACCCATTAAGTTTCTTACGGTTTATGATTTGCAAATGGGTCCCGCCTGCTATCAAACTTGTTTCGGTCTTTTTAGGGTAGTCGGGTATTTTAATTATTTTAATAATAATTTTATTGCCTATTGTTTAGTAATGATATTTATATATTTTTGAAATCACCCTTTAAAGTTCTTCATTTTGATACCCTACTCGATAAGTCTCAGTGAAATTTTTTTTTTAATAACTATACATTTTAACGCCAAAGATCCGCCATTGTGTTTATTTTTATATTTTTTTTGATATACCCAGTAGCACTCTCACAGTAAATACAAATTTAACGACACCTCTCAAGCTAAAACCCATCGAGCCGTTCAGGCTGCAGAGTGTGCCAAACAATTATACATACATACATACTCACGAAAAGAATAACCCTCCTTCTGGCGCAGTCGGGTAAAAATAATATGCGGACTCCAGGTTCCAAATTGGAACCGGGCAGCAGCTAAAAGTATGATGAATATGCTGTGTTTTCGACACCGATTTACTCACAACATGAGCTACTCCGGTGGTATACCAAGAGCCAGTATAATGTTTGATTGACGGACGATGCTCTGGTATAAACTTTCTTTTCGGGGTTTGGGGGCAGACAGCAGTTGCTTCTGTGAAAGTCAAAACAAAGTAAATTGTGGAACATAGGACTGGTGGAGTGAACTCCGGGCTCTAACTACAAGCTTTCAATACAATTGGGACTTGATTGAAAGACAGAAGGCATAACATTAGCCTAAAGCAACAATACACTGTATATACTATTAAAGCGTTGGTAGCTTAGTGGTTAAGGAGTCGACCCTACGAACGAGAGGTCCCGGGTTCGGATCCTGGCCATTACACTACTGACGTGAACCCACTCTTAACACAAGCAATTTAGCTTAGCTGGAGGGGTTACTAATATTCTTTATAAAAAAAAAGATAAAAAACTAAATAATAATTATTGGTGTTGGTAACACTAACTTTTGTAGTTTTAATGGTTGTATGTGGCAACCTTCTTCTCGATTACACCACGGAATACTGCACAAGTGTTTTTAGGGATTTTCTTTAGAAAAGCCCTATTGCTATGGAGTTGTCGTCGACGTCGTCGTCGTTGCCAATTTTCTGTCACGGTTTTGGGTATGAAGGAGATGAGCTATCGAGTTGCTGTTTTCGGTAATAGATTCGTGCTGGGGTGAACCATTGCAAGATAAAAAAAAAATCGCAAAAAATCGCAAAAAAAAAAAAACGCAAAATCGAAAATCCCTTGTATTCGGCTGAGCTCGTCTCAGGAATTCAACTTGTTTATTTATAAATTAAAATATCCAATCTTTCGGCCCTTTAACAATTGGTTTATCTTAAATTTTAGCAAAGTGCCTGCCGTCTGCTCTAAAAGGAAATACTGTACCAAAATCTCGCTAATTAGTAAGTATATACCGGCTTGTAGGCTTACAAGTGATCACTTATAGTACTCCAAACTCCAATATAATAATGTATACGGAATCCAAGGACCAGCAAAGCAAGAACATTTTTTTTAATCGCAAACCTTCGGCCCCGGTGGCCGGAACCAATCTTTTGACGTACACTACACCCATTGATCAGAGCACGTGCGTGCTCCGGTGCGAACGAGGCCCAGTACCTGTCGTTTGTAGAAATTACACGTTAATATTCGCTTTTTGTACTACTGTGGCTATGCTGGGATTGTCGTCTATGGGAATTAAGGCTTCATTGATAAGGTTAAGGACGCACGGAAATTGCTATTTCGGTGGTCGGTGGGAATTAACACATCATCGTGACCAGGATTAATTGAATTGATCGGAAAAGAATTTTGTATGCGAGGCGGGACCCGTGGGGCGAATGCGGAATAAGCATACATCAGTTATTCGGGGTGTTTTTGAGACCCCACCTAAATCTCTGCATTGCAAGCCAACCACACCTGCTTGATTCACATGCTAACTGTTCGATCGACGGAGGAGGTTCTGGCATAGGCGTTCCTCTCTGGGTTGGGTGGTCAATCGGTAGTCGCCCCCATAAAAACGTATAAATCAAACCAAAAGAAGGATGCGGACCCCGATCTCCGGGGTGAAGGCTTCGAATGTGAATAAGTATCAGTAAATTAGTAACAGTGTTATTTTCAATGGAGGTACCTAGGGTCAGTCGGGGTGCGAGGGATATGCTCCATGGGCAACCTTACACCCCGGCGTCTGAAGACCCGAGACGGTGTGCGATTTTAGTCGAGTCAAGCCCGACATAACCGCCCTCACCGCTAGCCGGTGGGGGGGGGGGGTATCCGAAGGGATTTCAGCACGAAAAAAAAGAGGTACCTATAGTCTGTCATTTGATTGCAACCCACCTCCTAGAAAGCTCATAATTCAATGCTATCAATTTTTAAATGGGGGTTTGATAGTCTGACGGCCTTTTTCACATCCCACTCAAAGAACTCGAAAATGTAGGCAAAAGGCCTCTTCATTGTTAAATACTACCAAAGCACTCAATAACATCGGCAAAGCACTCAAAACATGTTTAAACGTGACCACAAGCCTACGTATGTGTGGGAGTTGGTGGGTGTGTACACTGTGTGTGTGTGTGTGTGTTTGTCAAAATTAGAACAGGATAGATATGCCGATATTATTGAATTGTTTATGATATCCCAAAATGAGAACGTTTCGACTGCCGCAATTTTTAGGGATTTTCTTTAGACGTGCGTCGACGTCGTCGTTGCCAATTTTCTGTCACGTTTTTGGGTATGAAGGAGATGAGCTATCGAGTTTCTGTTTTCGGTAATAGATTCGTGCTGGGGTGAACCATTGCAAGATAAAAAAAAATCGCAAAGAATCGCAAAAAAAAAAACGCAAAATCGAAAATCCCTTGTATTCGGCTGAGCTCGTCTCAGGAATTTAACTTGTTTTCATTCTGACTGAACGTGTAGCGGCGGTGGACTTGCAATTAAAAGGTTTGAGTTCTAACTCCATCGGGTATACTGTAGACGTAAACCCACCCCTAGCCCAAGTAATTTAGCATGGCGGGAGGGGTTTTCATTATTTCCACAGGTGACAGGATGGTGATCTACCCTGCATGTGGGGGCCCATTTTATCCATTTCCTCAGATGGTTGAAGGGGTTAGCAAGAATACTATGTGTGAGGGTGGATCAACACGACGAAAACTCTAATTAAAATAATTTAATAATAATTAATAAATTACCAGGTGGTAGAAATTTGATGACACAAATTTGTCACAAAATTCGGCCGGGTGGGTACCACCGTGCACGATTGCGAAAAACGCTCCATAGTAATTCAATTTCGGTTTGATTGCGTTCAGGGGTCAGCAAGTGCATAGCCGGGCAGGGGGATTGTGGTCGCAGCACTAGTGGGACCGGTGGGTGTCACGCGGTGCTGCGACGACAATCCTCTTCTGATGAGGCCGTCAAGCTGAGTGCCACCATTGTTAACATGGTACGTGTATGTAATGGTGACCCTCTTTCCTGAGACTTTACGTTCAGCTTACAATCAGGCGAGGTGAAGTCAAATTGACGTGTCCTAAATATAAAAAAAAAAAAAAAAAAAAAAAATTAACCCTTGAGAGACCCATGACGCAGAAATATAATGAAGGCCGACTTCACAAAAAGTGAAGTTCGTTCGATATTTATTTGTTTCATAGGTCCGAAATCAGTCTTCAAGTATAGGTAACCGTGTACCTAGTTCATCGCTCCACTCTTTTTTTTTCATGCGGAAATCCCCGCTTACCAGCGCGGGAGCTTATATCGGGTATGAACCGACTAAAACCGCACGCCATCTCGGGTCTTCAGACGCCGGGGTGTAAGGTTGCCCATAAGGCATTTACCTCACACCCCGACTGACCCTGGGCCATCTCCGGTTTCGAGATGGCCCCCTCGGGTTTGGGAACCACGGTTTCCCCGTCTTGCCCCGGAAAGACGGGGGGGAGCTGGACTAGTACCTTTTTTCTTTTTCATCGCTCAACTCTATCAGAAAGTTTTATATCTCATGGAAGTACGAGTATTACATTTCAATTTCAAGTCTCCATAACAAAAGCTAAAAATCATTTCGTAAACTTTACTAATTGCCAACAGTTGTGGCCATTTGAACAAAAAGAATAAAATAAAACACAGAAATTATAAAAACAAAACACTAAAGGAAACCCGTAAGGTGTTATCGACATGTATTGTTTGACAACACGTGTTTACAATTACCGCTGTGGGAACGTCGAAAACAATTAAATTGTTTGACAAAATGAATTATGTTTTGCTTATCTCTTTCACCTTTTTAAATAAAGGTATTCTCTTTGACGGTGATACAGATGTTGTTCGTGGATTTTCCTGGTGTTGGGAGTTTTATTATGAATGGACCGGTAGGCAACGTGGAATAAATGTAGCTGAAAATATTAATTTATCTTTCTACCTGGAAAAAAGAGTGAGTTAAGCTGTAAATATTTAATGTGCGACAGAGAGAAAGTTCCACAAAACTGAATCAAGCTGATCTTAGCGTAACTCTCAGATACACTAGATCAGATTCCCAAAGTGGGTTCCGCAGAACCTAGGAGTTCCGTAGAATCGTACTCAGGGTTCCGCCAATTGGATGTAACCCTAGATACAATTGTCAGACATAATATCGAACTATAAAATAAATTATTTATAAAACAGTGAAACAATTTCATTATTCACATTAAAGCTTTGAGTTAAAAATAATAGTGTTTCAATTATATTACATACTAGCTGACCCGGCAGACTTCGTACTGCCTCAATCGATGACAAACCTTTTAAACCTTCTCTGGATCTCCACAAATAATTCAAGACTAAAATTAGCCAAATCGGTCCTGCCGTTCTCGAGTTTTAGCGAGACTAACGAACAGCAATTCATTTTTATATATAAGAGAAGAAGAAAGAAGAAGAAGAAGATAAATTTAAATTTAAAAAAAAATGTTCTCAAATTTCAGTGTTGATTTGTAATCCTTGATATGGGGTTCCATAAAATCGTTTGTAGCTAGATTGAAAGGCTTGATGCAGAAGGTATTTTTGCTGTGCACGGCACTCATTGTAGGTAGATTCTTCATGGTCCGATGGTTATGGTCTGTTTGTTGTCCCGAAAAAAAAAAATAACCTCCCCCGCTGGCTGGCGGAGAGGTATCCGAATCTTAACGTGATTCTCTGATGCATCCGGGGTTCTAACCTTGGAGCTTGGTGTCCGCTTACTCTTTTTTAGATTTGGCTATGAACTGGGCTTGAAAGAAAAAAGAATTATTTTTTATATTCCTAGACGAGCAAGGTACACGTTTAAAAAAAAGTTACAGGTTAAACGTATACATACAATTCATACGTACGTACCTTTTTTTTTTTTTTTCGTGCGGAAATCCCTTCGGATACCCCCCCGCCGACCAGCGGGGGCGGTTATGTCGGGCTTGAACCGACTAAAACAGCACGCCGCCGAAATTGATCACTAACACTACATGCAAGTTACATGCAAAGGCTTGGACTTCGCAGATCTTGGTGGGGCTATAAAAAAAGTATGTCCCTCCTTTGATATTAAATAACAAATAATATGTCTTCGCCCTGGATCATATGAAAAAGTTATTTGGTTTGGGTAAAGTGGTCCAGATGGTTGCATACCATGATGTCTTCATTACTGAGCGCCTGCGGTAGTAAGTCATCTTAATGCAAAAATGACAAAATAAATTATAATGTTGCCGTACGCGCGATACTTCAACATTTGGTGTGTGGCAGCGGACTGGAGGTAGCTCTATTTTATGGATTTTTACATTTCGAAAGCTCTTATGCTTTATTTGTGGGAAATAATACAGACAAAGGCAGCACTAATTAATTCACTTACTACAAGGTTTGTTGTTATTTTTCAGGCAGTAAATGGACACCTCTGCCTACCCCTTCGGGGATACAGGCGTGAAGTTATGTTATGTTATTATGAAATGGATCAAAACAATCCGTTTTTTTTAACGAAACAGGGAACGAACTCTGACAAATAAGTTAAGCCTAGTGGATGAGCCTAGTGTAATATAAAATACAAACAATTGTCTTTTTAATTTTATTATTGTATAGAAGTATAGATAAATATTATATTTACATAAATTATTTTTTGTGCAAATAAACAAAGTGCGAAATTTATTTACTTTAATCTAATTTTGAAATCATATCCCGGACCGGTTTTTAAATTCGGTGAACAATAAACTAAGATAAAACTCCAAGGTATATTTGACCTTGACATTACTGTGGGCTTAATTAAATTAATTATGAAATACTTGATGCTTATGTACTAATTTTCATGTTTAGAATTTTTTCTTGATTTATACAATATCAAACTAAGCAAACCAGCTTTTTATAGACGTCTCACCAATATACAAATAATTTTGAAACATTATTTCCCTAGTCAAACATTAGGCTAATAATGTTTCAAACAAAAACAACGTTTTTTGTTTGACTTAAGAATGTTTTACAACTCTTATTTTAGACTAGCATTTTTATTGTCTAGTGTTTTGAAAACTAGGCCATGCTATACTCATAACTCTCTATTTTTTCGACAAATAAATATATAAGTACTTATTTTTATATATTTACACAAAATGTAGATATGAACTTCACGGCTGAGTTCATTTTGATCTGAAAGCATTTTGTTTTTAAAAGTTTATTATTTTGTTAGCAATAAGTTGATGACGGTATGTAATTTGCCCTATTAAATAACTTGGAGATCTTTTATTATGTTCTGAATGTCGTTACATTATCATTGATCTCCACACTTGGCCCACGAGATCGTCGACACGTCGGATTGGATATGGGATAGTCGTTTCAGGTGACTTATCGACTGACTATATATTTTCCTCTCTCTACCTTAATTACTTTCTTAACGTTAAACCAGCAAGTGGAGCCACATTCAACCCGTTCGTTTTCGGCCACCCTCAGTGATGCGGTCGTTTCTCGTTAACGATATAATTGTTTAAATTGTCATAATTTTGCCCGCATAATGCTGCGACATAAATATTTATTTATCGGCGGACAACTGATAACGATAATTGCGGATGACCACCAAACTTCGCCTGATTTAAGACTGGCTTTTTGGACCTTTTATTGGGTTGAATTTTGTACATATTAAATTTGGAGAAAAAAAAATTTTTGTTAAATTTTAAGGCTTTCACGTTCGGCGTTGCTTGTAGAATATACTACTCCCGGGGCATTTGGCTGTGTTTCATAGGAAACTTGTGTTCCAAACGTTTCGTCGATCACTATTCATCGACCAATGTTTGATCCAACAACATGGAGCACGGCCAAACAGCCCGGAAGAAGTATATTCTACAAAAATGTTGTTGTTCTAAATTTTGTTGTTAAAGCGACGCGTTGTAACAACGTGTCGCTTTGAACTTACTTGTTTTAACGAACCCATGGAATGTAGAACATATTTCAGTCCAGTTAGAGAAAAGTGATGAAAAATGAAGCATCTCTTTCCCTCTGTTTGGTGCGACTAATCCCCGAAGTGTGTTAATATCAAGAAAGCAACATCGGTTTTGTATGAAAATGAGCTATTCCAATTGATTCCTCCTTGTCCCTTCTTGTCCCGAATGACACGTGCAGGACTTAGGTGTCATCCTCATACAGTGCAATCGATACCATCGCGAACCAAGCGGTTTGGTGACTCCTTTTTTTGTCGGACCATAAAGCACTGGAATGCTTTACCCACACACGTGTTCCCTTCTACCTACAATCCTGGGCTCAAGCGGGGTGTGAAAAAACATCTGTTGAGGCCGTCTAGGTAGGGGCCACCATTCTAGGGACAATCTCTGGAAATGGTGGCCACTACTTTTTGGACTTCACCTCAGCTTACCATCAGGCGGGGTGCAGTCAATTTGACGGACTAAATATAAAAAAAAAAAAAAAAAACTCAAGTGCTAGCACACTTCAGGATAACTTAATATTAGTTCAGTGGGTTCTTCGTCTTCGTCGAGTCAATGGTAAAATTTCTACCATTAGATCTGTATAGTCCAAAGTTCGGCCACATTGACAGCTTCCTCAGTTGCTTGGAGTAACCTCAATAGTGCAGATGTTGGGGCACAGCGGGTACAACAGGAGGTGGTCCATCATTTGCAGAGGTGCCCACTGTCGCAGTCCCCAAACCCCGCATCCAAATAGCCTTATTTTACCTGGTTGGCCCTCTGTTTATCGGTTGGGTTTAACACACCTCTGTCTAGCCAAACAGGATTTGAGGCAGGGTGCGTAAGTATATTTCTGTATCATGTATTTTCTATACGCAAAAACGTTAATCGTTCGGAGTTAGTAATTGAAAGCAAAGAAGATTAGGAACGACTCTGATTTATCGACTAACGTGATGCGATGTCCCTTTCATCTTCTTGTTAATGTTTTTTATGCATCAAAACTTTAGCCTTCATAGTTGTTCAACCAAGCGCACACACACTGTGCTAATAGCCACTGTACTACAGACCTTTATATTATACAAAATGCGTAACGTAGCTTCCAGACCAGACCAGACATCCAATTCACCAAGTAAAACTAAACAAATAATAACATGCCTGTTATCTTTCCATGTAGGCGTTTTGAACTCTTTTAGCACGAAATCAATCCAGCCAGAACTATACGCATTTTTCATGGAATTAATAGAAATCACAATCTGTATTGGTCATCTTGCTGGCGCCTTGAAGTCAGATAATCCAGTCGTCAATCACAAGAACTGAGAAACCGAGACGTGCCGCTGTTCAAGTGTTAGTTCTACACCTACATATTGGCCGCCAAAGTATCCATTCGATAGGTCGCGTTTGGTTTGTTTCTCTCGCGCCCCGGAGTAAATATAACTCGCATGTTACGCGTGTTATGTTACTATTGGTTTACAGAACTCGATTGAAACTCGATTAAACGCATCGATTTTTACATATTCGAGTAGTTTTTTTAAATCTATTCTATAAGTGATGAACAGAGTCATCTATTCTTATACACATATAATTAATACCTACTATTGTTGCAGTAAGAATTACTGCGAATGTGTTAATGGGGTAATCATATTACCTACGACGAATTAAAAGCTATAGTTGAAATAGATTCATCTCAAAATACCTTGGAATTAGTAGAAGATTTCAACAAAAGTAACAAAACGGTACATAAAAATTTATTTACATTCAATTGGAAATACAAAAGAGCTCGATAAATGGGTACCGTACGAACTCACTAAAAAAAAACCAACAAAATCGCATTTGTAAAGTTAACATTAACATTCTCTATTCGCTATCAACCTCGGACAAACTTTCAACCCCTATTTTACGCCCTCAGATGTTGAATGCCTCAAAACTATCCCTTATTGCTAGCCTAGGCTATAAAGGGAACCTTCTATCTAATTTTTTAAAGTTTTAGGGGCTCAAACCTTTCAACTCTGCGTTGATGAGTCAGTCATGGGCAAAAGGCCTTTGCAATATTAGCATGGATTGAGCTCTATTCTTTATGTAAATAGCAGTTTCATAGGCAAAGTCACAGTAGCAAAAAAATAGTAAAACAGCGCGAGTGTGACGCCCCTGGTGTTGCACACGTCCATAGACAGCGGTAGGTGTCGGGTCGGGGTGTCGGTGGGCCGTGCGCCCTGCTATCTAGTGGTGCAAAAAATCATCATTTTGCTCCAATTTTAAGGTGATAAATATTCGTGTTACTCATTCGAGTACCGTTCGAGACACGAGCCAACGTTAGAATCAGTGCTCTCACCTTTACCACGTGACGTAGTGACGTCTATTTTCACATTATATTCGTTAACCATATTTGGGTATTTGAGAATATAGAAGGTAGGAAGTAGAAGTCTTCAGAGAGATTGTCTTCAGAACTTAGTACTAAAATCGTATTTTTAGACCACGTTTCCCTTGAAATAATATATGAAATATATTAAAATAATAATATACTGAAATATAATAAGCTTCAGGTAAGTGGAACTGGTACCTGGATTGTGATTAGAATTTTTGAATAAATCTAGGAATAGGTTTACTCGATTGGTTTATTTCAGATTCAGAGCTGTCCGTTAATATATAGATACTTATAACAGCAAGGTAATAGTTTATGTTGAAGTTCCTTTGGGGTATCCCGTATCCAATGGGATTTCCGCACGAAAAAAAAAAAATAAAGGTACCTACACTGTCAACGATTTGAAACACTCTTTGCTGTAGTGCTTAGACAGTAAAAGCATGTGTATAGATCACACACTAGACGCCCATATGTCGTCCCCTTCTCAGCTCACCGAATTTACACAATCCTCTTCTGATGAGGCCGTCAAGCTGAATGCCACCATTGTTAACATGGTACGTGTATGTAATGGTGACTCTCTTTCCTGAGACTTTACATTCAGCTTACCAACAGGCGAGGTGAAGTCAAATTGACGTGTCCTAAATATAAAAAAAATATAAAAAAACATTTGCATACTTTGATCGGAATCAGCTGAGAAGTTAGGTCACAAAGAAGTTAGAAGGCCTAGTCAGCGTTATAGGAAATCCTGCATATTTAGTTGTTAGAGATTAAAAGCGAAACTTCGCGAAGACGAACAGAAACCAACAGTTAGTGGTAGGCAGAGGTGTATTAGACACCCACGATTCGCCAGTTATGTTTAGGTCCCAATGTAATAGAGGGCGAGCCTATTGCCATCTACCGGGCACATTACTAAGCGAGCGATAATTAACATTTATTAATGCAGACATAACTACGAAAAGTCAGAGGCGAGTGCCCGGGGTGACTGGGAATCGAACTCAAGACCTCGTCTCAGCAGTCCATTACGTACGCCACTGGGCTATCGCCGCCAAATAGTCTCTCGACAGTAAAACACAGAGAAAAATGGTCCACAATATTATAATCGTTTACATTCTCACCCATGTCTATACTAATATACTTACACTAATATCATAAATATATAAAGTTTGTGATGTTGTGAGTTTGCAGGGGTTTTTTTTTTACGTGCGGAAATCCCTTCGGATACCCCCCCCCCCCCGCCGGCCAGCGGGGGTGGTTATGTCGTGTATCGACTAAAACCGCACGGTGTCCTCCCCAAGTGTCCGTTGCCGGGCACCCCGGGTAAGCCCTCGAAAGGATAACCCCAGAGGGTTTGTAGGGGTAATCTCTGGATCTACGGAACTGATTTTGAAAATTATTTTATTATTTATTATTTTTGAGTGTCATAGGTTATATAGCTTCACGCTACTACTCAAGGGAGCGGAGCAGTAATCGTAAATGTCAATCCCGCAGATTCCCATATAAAGTAAGGAAAAGTAATAAATTATAGGCATATTTGGGTTAAAGGGTTACAGAGGGGGTTCGAAATACGCCACGGGCAAAACTGGGGAGGGCCCAGGGCTATGTGTTATTAGCAACTCGCTCTCACTTATCTTGGATTTATATGGTTTTTTTTTAACTCAAGCCATCGCAATTTACACATAATATGTAAATAAACTCGTAGAGAAACCCCAAGCATAGCCCGTTCCATAGGTCGCGGTGTGACCCCGAGCTTCCCTATGAGGCTCATAGTGAGAGACCACGTCTCGGCACCGTAGGTCATCACTGGCAACGGGCACTGATTAAAGACCTCTGTCTTCAAGGACTGCGGTATTTTGGACGAGCATGAGGAGCTCCATAGACGAACTAGAGTTACCAACATAGCAGACCGAGTCAGCAAGCTGAAATGGCAGTGGGCAGGGCACATAGCTCGGAGAACCAATAGCCGATGGGGCAGAAAGGTTCTTGAGTGGAGACCACGTGACGGCAAGCGCAGCGTAGGAAGGCCTCCCGCAAGGTGGACAGACGACCTGGTAAAGAGCGCAGGGACTCGGTGGATGCAGGCCGCTACAGACCGGTCGAAATGGAAGTCAATGGGCGAGGCCTATGTTCAGCAGTGGATTTCCTACGGCTGATATGATGATTTAAATAGTATGTGAAGCCTATTTCCAAAGGTGAAAGATTTTTTTCAATAAGTGCAGTGGTTCCGAAGATAACCCACAACAAATGAACAAACTCACAAAATTCGGCCTCTCTTTATATTATCAGTATAGATCAATATCGTAATTACTAAATTTATGTATTAGTCTGTTAAGGATCAGACGTTTATTACAAAACAAACGCTAAGGGTGTCTTCAGACGGACGATGCATCTGCGGTCGGTCGCGTGTCGCACTGCACCCGCCGTGCCGACTTAATTAGACGGTCGAAGAATGGCGTAGAGAGGTTTTGGTTTTTTTATTTGTACTTAATTGGCATCTCTGTTTTGATTTATATGCCAAGTTCCAACGTGTAAATTTATACATAGTTCATATTATGCAGGGATATGATATTTTTTAAGAATACATTGATAAAAAATAATAAGCGCCTCGCCAATACTCAATTTTTACTTAACTTTAAGTCAATTACCAAATTGCTCTAATACATTGTAGTAGTTTGTAGGATACTTGATTTATGTCATACTCGAACGGTCAAGTTAACTATATTATTCATTGTTTAAATTATGTACTAATGTTGATACTAAGCTAGTTGGCAACCTAACATTCAATGATCTAAACGAACTATACAACCTTTTATTATTTAGGTATTCGTACTACCCAGGGCACGCCGCAATAGTGGCGGTGAGGCCCATCATGGAGGATTGGCTAGAGAGGCGACACGGAAGCCTCTCGTTCCGACTGACGCAGGTGACTGCGGACTGCCCGGCGTGGGAGGCGCCGAGGAGTGACCTCGTGGCAGCCATCGGGGTGGGAGTCCTCTCGCTCGGCAGCATGATTGCGGCAATGGTGCGGAGCGAAAGCGCGTGGGCCTGCGAGCATGTAATGCTCGCGAAGGAGATGGCGGGGCGCGCCCGGGAGAGATTTAGAACTCTCCTGACCCGCTGAGCCCGCAACATGCTCTCGCCGCGCGTCGCAGGTGACTCAGGCGCCAGAGGTCGCTTAACGACCTCCGTCCTCCATAAGCGCAGGTCTGGGGGGTGGCAGGTGAGGCCGCTTGTCACCCCAGCAGAAGCAGGCCGGGACGGTGGGGCAACTAGCGCCCCTCCCCCAAATTGTGGCAAGACGGGGACACCGTGGTTCCCAAAGCCGAGGGGGCCATCTCGAAACCGGAGATGGCCAAGGGTCAGTTGGGGTGCGAGGGATATGCTATATGGGCAACCTTACACCCCGGCGTCTGAAGACCCGAGACGGCGTGCGGTTTTAGTCGGTTCAAGTCCGACATAACCACACCCGCTGGCCGGCGGGGGGGTATCCGAAGGGAATTCCGCATGAAAAAAAAAGGTATTCGTACTCATTTTCATTGAACGTTATCATAATGAGTGTTCTTATTGCTATGAATTTATCAGAGAAAACGAAATATTAAAAATATTAGAAATTCAAAATTTATTTACACTGTCCTCTCCATACACGTCTTTGTTGCCGAACGGTTCGGCGCACCTGTACGTTGACTGATGACGTTCTCAGTCGCAAAAAGCACTTGTTACTATATTACGGAATATAGTGTAGGCTTCAATAAGGATTTCGTTTTTTTTTTCGTAAAAACACAGACTACGGACTACCTCTGTATTTGTAGGGTTTGTAGAGAACTGTTGACTAGAATACGAAACCTTAAACGCTATAATAAGAGTTGAGTGTATTAGGTTAGAGCGTGTAGGGTTAAGATCTTGGCTTTCCACTCAATCTGATAAAAATTTATAAACATAAACATAACATAACATAAACTCACGCCTATATCCCCGAAGGGGTAGGCAGGTGCTAGCACCCACATTTCGCCAGTTTATGTTTAGGTCCCAATGTAATAGGTGGCGAGCCTATTGCCATTAACCGGGCACTTATAAACCTGCGATAAATACACACATAACTTCGAAAAGCATCGAAAAGTCATTGGTGTGTGCCATGGTAAAACCTGGAATCGAACCCGAGACCTCGTCTCAGCAGTTCATTACCCATACCACTAGGCTACCGCGGCTAAAAAAAAGGCTAAATTTATACAGTGCAATATTGCAATCAATGTGGCCTCGTCGTGGTGTAACTTTACACGAAAAGGTTTTGGTGGGTTATTGATAATAATAATAAGTTTATTATTAAATGGGAATATACATCCGTTTACATTTTAGTATGGTGATAGGAAAGGAACACAGCTGCTTATACTACAGAACCTAAATTATCAGTGTTAAATACAACATTAACAGTACCTACCTATACACTTTACAAAACAAACCTACAAAAAGGATATTTAACATTCATTGAGAGGAGGCTGAGGAGAATTTCACACGGGATTATCAGTTTACACGTAACAAAAATTGTAATTGCTAAGTTTTACCACTATTGTATGTATATAAATATAGGTATGTAAACAAATACATATTTACTATTAAAATGTTAATCCTATGAAATCACAACGTTCCACATAAAACAGTTGATTACCATGGCCCGTTAACGCAACCCTGCAGAGTCTCGCGTTAGATTGTTTCGTGCAAAGTTATGAGTTTTTTTTAAATATGGAAAGGAGTGTTCATATTGTAGTACTCTTGGTTTTCAGTTGATCCTTTTCAGGCTCCGGTTAAAAGACCCGGGATTGTAAGCAGATGGATGAATTCCCAGTCTGGGAAATGCCATGTTGCGGTAAAGAAAAGAGGCGTTGAACCGTTTGGTCTTTTTTTTTTACGTGCGGAAATCCCTTCGGATCCCCCCCGCCGGCCAGCGGGGGTGGTTATGTCGTGCTATCGACTAAAACCGCACGGTGTCCTCCCCAAGTGTCCGTTGCCGGGCACCCCGGGTAAGCCCTCGAAAGGATAACCCCAGGGTAACCGAAACCGTTTGGTCCTAAGACAATGACTCCTATGTGTAATAGACAAGCAGTTCAGAACAAAAAGTGTGTGACACTTCGGGGGTGAGGCGAGAACGGGGCAGGGGTACGGAACGCCTCACCATAGATTCATAATTTTGGTGTCCTTACACTACTTTACAGATAATAATATACTCTGTGGCTATGATAGCAACAAAAAGTGCCGCCAAAGTTAACTACTGTATTGAGTATATATATACAATTTTCTTTTGTTTTGAACAGCCAGTCTGTTGTACATAGAAGTCTTTGGTCCTAGATGGAATTGTTTGCATCGTACGAGGGTGACACCTCAGCCCTACACGTGCTGTTCAAGATATGAAAGGAGAGGGTGATATTACCTACTTATTTGGATAAGCTTATCGGACCACTAGCCATGCTAAAGGTGGTAACACATCATCTATCTTTTTAACCCCCGAAGTAAAAAGAGGGGTATTTCAGTCTCCTTTCCTATAAAGTGTGTTCAATTGATCATAGCTTCTTTTTTTTTTTTATTGTGCGGAAATCCCTTCGGATACCCCCCCACCGGCCAGCGGGGGCGGTTATGTCGGGCTTGAACCGACTAAAACCGCACGCCGTCTCGGGTCTACAGACGCCGGAGTGTAAGGTTACCCATAGAGCATATCCCTCGCACTCCGACTGACCCTGGGCCATTCGCAGTGTCCCTTCTGATAACAGCAGAGGGTACCTGGAGCGACCCCCCCCTGCGGGCCTTGAAGGCCCGCCATGCCTCGACCCCCTCGTGCAATGGGGTCAGCTGGACCTGAAAAGGGCCGGTTGGTCAGACTCTTAGCCGTTGACGTTGACGCCAGCTACCCCAGATCAGCAATCAAACTGTCAGGGCGCATACTTGTCATACGGGAGCTGTTTCCTGCAACTGCACTAGCCTCACAAGGAAATCCGAAATTAAATACCTAGGTGTACTCCTAGACAGCACACTCAGTTGGCAGAGTCATGTAGGTGCTCTAGTACCGCGTATCCGAAAATTAATTGTCGTATTTAAAAGGCTCAGATCAGTGGCGGATCCTGCTACTTTAAAAACGGTGTATTACACTCTTGCGCAGTCTCTAATGGATTACTGTATAGCGGTCTGGGGTGGAACTCATGCTTCAAGCATGATACGACTGGAGAGAGCACAGAGAGCAATCCTTAAAGTTATGCGTGGGAAAATCTTAGGTATTCGACTACAATTCTTTATAAAGAAAGTGATGTCCTCACCATTAGACAGCTCTTTGTGCTCAAAATAGTAACTCGCAAGCACGCCGAAGCACCGCAGTTTCTACACCTGAGAATTGGTATGCGCAAGAGATCACATGTGTTTAACACTGAAAGGCATAAAACTGCCGCTGCTGAAAGGCATTTTTGGATACTGGGTGCGAGAGTTTATAATAAAGCTTACCAACATTTAAATATAGCCACGCTCACTCGATATTGTTGCAGGAGTGTAGTTAGGGATTGGCTCAAGACCTTAACCTACGATGAGACCGAAAACCTTCTCCAAATAGCTACATAAAAAGCTCACACAACCGGATACACCGTCATACACATTCACACACCCACACACACTTATCTTCAATCTCACTCGTACACACGCACACACACACACACACACATATACACACACACACACACACACAAAGTGAACATTATACTGCAATAATATTTATTAACTATATGTACAAAATATATCATTTCAATTTATTAATTGTTTATTCAAGTAAATCCAATTTTTTGTAATAACTTACCAGATATGAAGGAAGAAAAAGGCACTCGTGACACAGGGTTCACCTAGTACGAGTGCCAAAGCACTCCCTTAATAATATAAATTCTAAGGCAACTATTATTATTATTGTACCACTTTATAGGGAGAATTTTGTACCAAGTTTATAGAAATAAATGAATTTATTATTATTATTAATGTTGCGTTATCGCCCACGTTGCCCAGGATGCACCAGACTTGGAGGTGCTCCAACCAGTCGCACCCCCAATTGATCATACCTAAGTATTTTTTTTTTGTTCTAAGTTGCTGGTCGCCGTGGCATAGAAGTCCAAAGGCTTCTGTCTGACTTGTGAACATACAAATATGTTGAATGTAGATAATAGCATTGTCAGGTGAGATCAGGTCGCGACGTGTTGCAACTTGTCGACAGCAGACATCACAATATTGTTAGGTAATGAATTGTATTTTTGTTGGGCTTTATCTCAAGGTTAGGCTAAAGCTTCCTTTTGTAAGATTATGAGTAAACACCAATGATTTTATTAGTATAGTATAGTAGCTGGAGGGGTTAGGGGGAATATTAGTAATTTCGGTTGCTAATAGTCTTTAAAAAAAAAAAACAGGATTTTTACATTATTTACCATGTTTATTTGTTTTAGCGAATTCCCAAGGATCTAAGTACATATAAAATGAGGTAGGTACATGCAGATGTCCTTAGGCTACGGTGAACGCTTCCCATCAGTTAGGCCGTGTGCTTGTCTGGTATAAAAAAAGTTATCTCAATACTATCGTGATGTTAAAAGTGTACTGCATTGTATGACAGACGTTATACTTAGTTCTCGTACGCGCACCCTGATTGGTGCATGTCCTTGTGCACCCATGCTTTCGTGCAGGTAGGCTAATTACATATCCTAGTTTGATTGTCCGTTCGATGCGTAAGCGTCTGTACCGTATCTACCTCGCAGTTACTGTAGTCTATGAATGCTGTTATTGATGCTTTACCTATCAACCTACCTAACGTACCTACCTACCTACCTAAGATATCAACTGCACGAGCAAAAGCATAAAATATTTTCTTCTGGTCTTCGGTATTCTCACAAGTCGTACGAAATGCAGCATAATTCTATCTAAAGTTCTAAAGTAGGTATCTAAAGTTGTTGTTAGGCCGTCCGCTGCGTTGGGTTGAGCGGGCTCCTGTCACGGTTGCCCACACTGCGTTGCTATTTCGTGCAAATATATAGAGTCACGCTGCGATTGGCGGGTCGTCTGTCACACGATTTCTTCATGATGAGGGGCTCCAGCAGTTTCTACAGGGCCTAAAACAACCTCATCTGCAAGCCGGGTACATGACACGACGACGCTCTGGCGCACGGTTTCCTCTCGGAGTTGGGAAGTCGAAAAAAAAATCCTTTTCCTCCGTCACGCCTTCCGTTAGCTGACTTGCCGTCTCCAGTCTAGGATATATTATAGTGGTTAGATGATCCCGTGCAACACTAATAGTTTTTTTATAGCTAAAAATATTTCGCGGCCCCCACACCTATGGACTTAGTCAGACCAGACGTGTTCATAAAAAACATCAACAATAAAACTATTAGTTAAAATTAAAACCCACATCACTTTGACACTAGGCGTTCATTAAAATACTTCTTTGTTGCTGAGAATATAACTCGGATATTTTAAGTGTGGCATCCCAAAAAATATACGCGATTCTCAACTTAGGTGGCAATATTTTTTTTTATTTCAAGTTTTTATAAAAAAAGCAATGAGATTCTTTGGAAATAAGGTCAATTGACTATTGACATTGTGGGTTGATGCCGATTCGCCAATACTTTGCCCATTTATACTTTAGTATAAAGTCATTTATGTATATACTAACGCCTGTATAACCCTGAAGGGGTAGGCTGAGGCCACTTAAAAGTGGGTAAAATGGGAAAGATTATATTATACTTATGTGCATCATAGTACCCAGCCGAACACCAAGACACCCAAATATAAGAACTTTCCATATTCCGCTCTGCAGAACCAATGTTGGCAGACAATCCCCTATGGTCCGAATCTGTTCCGAGTACAACTCATTAAGTGGGAGCTCGGACAATCTTGATATCTTCGTTGATTCCATCAACAAGTTCAAAAGAAATCTCTTGAAAATATTTTGAAACCCTCGCGAGGGCTCTTCAGCACTGAGGGTCGCTAAAGGTTTCTCACTTAATTAAAATAATTCTGAGATAAAAAAAAAAGTACACGGAATTACAATTAGTAAAATCAATGCAATTATGTTTCTATTTATATGTGATTCTTGCAAAAAAAATGAATTGTTTATTATTATTATTCTCCTCAATTAGAATTATTGTAAATATGTAAATAGTTTAATCTTTTCTAAAATTAATTGAATGATAATGTAATTTATTTAAATTTAAATTTATTAAGTAGAATCAAATATTTATGTTATTTTAATAGCTTCTTTTTTAATGGCAAGTGTTGTGTACATCTGTAATAGGTATGCATATAAGAATTGTAAAACGGATGCATGTCAGAAGATGAAGTTATATATGTATACTGTTGATGTACCAAAATAAATAAATAAATAAATCATAGCAAACAAAAATCAATTACGGGGACAATCATGAGGAACACATCTAATAGCATTACTAGGTCCGCAAGGCAGTAGCTCTTGCAACGTTGAGCTGAGAGTGCCCATGTCTAAGTGATTTGGAAGTAGCATAGAATATCGCAGTTTTTGAGAAATCAGGTTTAGAATTTTTGTTCGGTGATTATTCCTCCGTGGTACTTCATAATTTAAATTTGTATAGCCTATGTCCGTCATATCACTATAATCTATGATTATGCTAAAAATCATTAAAATCGGTCGAAGGGTCTAGGCGCTAGAGGGACACAAACGAAATACATCGAGTGGAGTGAAAGGAGCTTTCGCTCGACTTCGTCTCACTCTCAGCTCAATCATCGTCACAGCGTTTGCATTCAAAGCTTGCACTTGAAAGTTCGGGATCCGCTCCCGTCTTCTTTCTATTGATTTAGCTTCTAAGGGAGCCACTGCCGTCGATGCCCCAAACTCGAGAGGAAAGCCTGCGCTAGACTGTGCGCCTAGCAGGTGAGGTTGGCTTGGGTTGTTTTTTTATACTACTCAGGTGGCAGACAAGCTCACGGCCTACCTGATGGGAAGCGATTACCGTGGCCTATGAACGTGCGCAACACCAGGGGCGTCACACTCGTTCTGCCAACCCTAAAGCCGAAGATTTCTTAATTTTATTACTTATTAGCTGTCGCCCGTGGCTTCGCCCATGGCATACTTCGCCCCCGTGGCACCCAAACATGCTCGTAATTGATTGGTTCTCCAGTAATGTATGGAAAAATTCCCGCTTTGTTAACATTTATGGTTACTGCTCAGCTCTTCTGGATAGTGGCGTGATTTTGATTTTTTTTTGTTACTGCCATCTGTCTGGGAGACACTCAACAATATTTGCGAGATGATTAATGGTATGTGAGGTACATGCCCGGTTTTAGTCGGTTCAAGCCCGACATAACCGTCCCCGCTGGCCGGCGGGGGGGTATCCGAAGGGATTTCCGCACGAAAAAAAAAAAAGGCATGCCCAGTGACATGCCCTCTAAAATAATACTTTAGAGTAAGTCTTGCGGTACTCTTTTCTTCAGTCTCCGCGCTCTTGGGAATATTTCATCCATAAGGTGGTGGGCCAATATGTTAGGATGTAGCTGCAGTCTGTCTGTATATGTTGTGACTCTCTCCCTTATTTCTTCTTTTACGGTTTTGATGCCAAGCTCTCGGTGAAGTCTTTCATTAGTGACATACCATGGTGCGAAGCGAAATATCTTGGAATTTACCTAGACCGACGCCTAACATGGAGAAAGCACATTTTTACCAAACGTCCAGCAATGGGACAACAAGTGCGTAAGATGTATTGGTTAACTAATAAAAACAGTGACGTGGTGATTATAGCCTATAACGTTCCTCGATGAATGAGCTATCTAATTCAAAAATAACTTTTCATTTCGAACCAGTAGTTTCTGAGATTAGCGCGTTCAACCAAACAAACAAACTCTTTATTTATAACATTAGTATACATAGATAGATCAAAATATAAGTAAACTTCGCTTTTGGATGATAGACTGGTAGAATGTTGTGTGGAAAGGAAAAGCCAAAATGTTTACTACTTCAATATTTTATAATAATTAAACTTTATGAACTATGTATACTTCGTCATCATCATCAACCTATTATAGTCCACTGCTGGACATAGGTCCCACCTAATGAGCGCGATAGCGCCCTGTCTTCAGCTTGCCGCATCCAGCATCTGTCCGCAGTCTTTGGCAGATTGTCATCCCACCTGGCCGGAGGGCGTCCTACACTACGTTTGCCGAGTCGCGGTCTCCACTCAAGAACTTACTTATATTTTATAGAAGAAATTTAAGAGTAGTGTTGAATGTTGAAGTTGTTTATTTCTTAACAATTATGTCCTATGTCCTTTGTATGTAGAGAGCTGGCAGTAAAAACGCCACAGTTTTCAATAGGGTGAAAGTACTTTCTTAGTTCAAAATCCCTTCTCAGAAATCCCGTTGAATCCTACCTCTATAAGCCTAATTTGCTGCGCATGATTCACATATTCACATACACAGCTCAACACTGTCTAGGGATATTAATTTAAAATATATCAATTCTAGAAGTGCGACGTGTTACAATCTTTTTTTTTTAATTTCAATTCGATATCAAAAATAAAAATGTTCCATCAACAATTTGGTACGTATTAAAATATATTTTTTTTAATTTTTATTTGTTTTAATTATGTAAATCTATAAATGTTAAATATCCCTACACAGTGTTGAATTGATATGTGTATTTATACCAAATTACTGGTGGTAGAAATTTGATGACACAAATTTGTCACAAAATTCGGCCGGGTGGGTACCACCGTGCACGATTGCGAAAAACCCTCCATAGTAATCCAATTTCGGTTTGATTGCGTTCAGGGGTCAGCAAGTGCATAGCCGGGCAGGGGGATTGTGGTCGCAGCACTAGTGGGACCGGTGGGTGTCACGCGGTGCTGCGACGACAATCCTCTTCTGATGAGGCCGTCAAGCTGAGTGCCACCATTGTTAACATGGTACGTGTATGTAATGGTGACCCTCTTTCCAGAGACTTTACCTTCAGCTTACCATCAGGCGAGGTGAAGTCAAATTGACGTGTCCTAAAAAAAAACAGTGAAATATAAGAATTTTACTGGCTGCTACGGAATCCTTCATGGGCGAGTCCTACTCGGCCGGTTTTTTCTAATTTAAATTTGATATCAAAAATAAAAATGTACCATCAACAATTTGGTACGTATTAAAATCTTTTTCTTGAATTTTTATTTGTTTTAATTATGTACATCTATAAATGTAAAAAATAATTAGGGATTCGCGTAAAAAAAAAATAAACCCACAAAATTGTGACAAAAATCTGATTTAGGTACTCTGGAACGAGGGCACGCCGCAATAGCGGCGGTAAGGCCCATCATGGAGGATTGGCTGGAGAGGCGACACGGAAGCCTCTCGTACCGACTGACGCAGGTGATCTCCGGGAAGGGGTGCTTCGGGGACCACCTGCATCGGATCAGGAAGGAGCCAACGCCTGAGTGTCATCACTGCGACGCGAGCGAGGACTCAGGGCTGCACACGCTGGTGGACTGCCCGGCGTGGGAGGCGCCGAGGCGTGACCTCGTGGCAGCCATCGGGGTGGGAGTCCTCTCGCTCGTCAGCATGATTGCGGCAATGGTGCGGAGCGCGAGCGCGTGGGCCGCCGCCGCCTCCTTCTGCGAGCATGTAATGCTCGCGAAGGAGGTGGCGGAGCGCGCCCGGGAGAGACTTAGAACTCTCCCGGTCCGCCGAGCCCGCAACTTGCTCGCCGCGCGTCGCAGGCGACTCAGGCGCCGGAGGTCGCTTAACGACCTCCGTCTTCCATGAGCGCAGGCCTGGGGGTGGTGGGTGAGGCCACCTGTCACCCCAGCAGAAGCAGGCCGGGACGGTGGGGCGATTAGCGCCCCTCCCCCCAAACCGGGGCAAGACGGGGACACCGTGGTTCCCAAACCCGAGGGGGCCATCTCGAAACCGGAGATGGCCCAGGGTCAGTCGGGGTGCGAGGGATATGCTCTATGAGCAACCTTACACCCCGGCGTCTGTAGACCCGAGACGGCGTGCGGTTTTAGTCGGTTCAAGCCCTACATAACCGTCCCCGCTGGCACGCGGGGGGGTATCCGAAGGGATTTCCGCACGATAAAAAAAAAAAAAGGTACTCTGGAACGGCTGGGCCGAGTTGACGGGATTTTCACTGGCAGATAGTTTATATTATATCTAATTCTTAACATAGGCTACTTAATTTTAGAAAAAAGTTAGGGTTCCGCGCAAACTAAAACCCTAAAAATCTAAATCCACGCGGACGAAGACGCGAGCAAAAAGTAAGGAATCCCTAATTCTATTATGTGGATTAACATTAGGTAGTCACGAGGCGACTCCCAACCCCTGTAGTATATAGAATTTCGATTTATAGTCCACCGTTCGACCGCCAGCATAAGTATACCTTACTGTCATGCTGATAGGATATCAATTTGCCACCTTAGTAGAATTAAAAACGTATAAATTCTCAGCATTCTATTAGGAACCAACTTTAATTTAAAACCTAAACTAGGTCTTGTTATTGAGTAATAAATCTTTTACTTTTTTCATTTTTGCAGGCATGCACACAAGAAGCTCTTAAGGGGAAGCTTTTTACAAAGTATCTATATTTTTAATCACAAAAGGGCTCTATAGTGTTTTACGCCGGATATGACTAATTCGAATAAAAAAATCTAGTGGGGCGGAAATCACACAGTGATTGTCAAACTTCGGGCCAAACTTAGATATTTTTGTTGCAGTATTTAAATACAAGGGCCATATTCAAAATTACAGACCTTAGGCTTTATGCATATTATTCGACGCGTCTTTATATATTGAGCAATAAATATGAAGAAAATGAAATCAAATCAAACGTCTTCGATGTCAAAAACACAAAAAAAATGATTTTATATTTCAGTTTCTTTCAGAGTCTGGTTGTTTTAAGTAAATATACAAAATACCTTTTTTTTTTTTTTTTTTTTTTTTTTTTTTTTTTTTTTCGTGCGGAAATCCCTTCGGATACCCCCCCGCCAGCCAGCGGGGGCGGTATTGTCATTGTCACTCAAATGTCAAAGTCAAATACGCGTTACTCTGATAACTCGAAAGAAACTCACTTGTAAAAGTTTTATAGGGACAATTTGTATGGTAGGTACCCGAAACCTTGAACGTACAAACCCCAAAATCTAATCAGTTCTTCCCATTAACCAAACAAGATGATTGGTGAAAGAATTTTTTAAATCGGATAAGTGGTTCTTGAGTTATTGCGTAAACAGACATCCAGACATCTATACATCCAGACATTCAGACATCCAGACCAACAGACAGACCGACACAAAATTTTTTTTTGCTTAATTAGACTTAGAATCATGTGAAACGTCGAGAAAAGTGATAAAAAGTGGGTGTAAGATTTTGTTTTTTTTTTTGCGTGAATTTAAGACTTCGGTGTCCACCTGGTTGGTGGCCCGAAGTAAATAAATTATTATCAGTTTTACTGAGTAAGTTATTTACTTACGTACGAATAATTATATATCGACCGACCAAAACCTCACGGCGTCTCGCATCTTTAATACCGGGGTGCAAGGAGACATTCACGAAATAAATTCAGCTGATAAGGTAATCAACATAACTTGATTCTAAGGCGCAATGAAGTTTGTCGGGTCAGCTAGTTTTACATGCTTTCATGCATATCAATGACATGCTGTCTACTGGCAGCATTCATTGCTATGCAGATGATAGCACTCTGCATGGGGGATACTACGGACACCCTGCGGCTAAGAGATTACTAACAGCTTTGAACCTCTGCAGCTGCGTAGAGACATTGCCTCACTGGCTGTATTCTACCACCTCTACCACGGCGAGCGTTCTGAGGAGCTCTTTCAACTAATCCCACCTTCTCCATTTCGATCAAGAACAACACGTGCTGGACTGCGATGCCATCCGCACACGGTGGAAATCATACATTCCCGAACTCAGCGGTTCAGTGCTTCCTTTCTTTGTCGCACGATAAAGAGCTGGAATGCTCTGCCCGCGCACGTGTTCCCTTCTTACAATCCCGGGTTCTTCAAGCAGGGCGTGAAAAAGCATGTTTTGAGGCCGTCAAGGTAGGTGCTACCATTTTAGGATCGTCAGCATCTGGGATGGTTTCCCATATCTTCTGGACTTCACCCTAGTTTCTCACCATCCAGCGGAGTGCAGTCAATTGACGGAACAAATATTTAAAAAAACATACCTAATAGATGTATAATTATTAAAATAGTAACAAATTTAGTCACCTACCTTTACAAGGTTCTTTTATCATTCTGTTAGATATTGTACTGAGCCGCTGATCCGCCGAGCCGAGTCACGCAGCGGTTGGTGCCAGCGCGACACGCCAGGCGGATGCCAAGCTAAGTGCTCACTCTTGGCTGCCGCGGGTCGTCTTCCTCTCTTCTCTTCACCTTCACGTTTTCTTAACTTCATAACTTAGCTGTGCGTACTCGCTCCCTGAGACCACTTTTGTTAACCTTCACATAGGTTGTATAATAATATATGAAAGATAAAACTGTTTTCATGTTTAATTTTATTATTCAATCACTTATATAGCTTTTAATCAACTATCAACGTTATAACGCATGTATGTAAATATTACCACGTTTTTCTTAGTGTTACTTCGTGTCTGTGTTTCTGTGTTTCTTTCCCTCTGAAGCCAAAAATTTACACTTAATTTTCGACCACTTCTGATCACCCTAAAGCTCTGAAATTTTTTATGTAAACTATGCCCCTTACATTTTCATATTTAATCATCAGAAATAAAAATAAAAGAAATAAAATAAATAAAAAAACTTTTTAAAAACCACGTTTTCCTTCCGAACTAACAAGAAGAAAATAAATTTCTCAATCACTAAAAAACGTGGGGCGGGCGCTTCTATCCTTTAATGTATCGTTTTCCTTAGATATTCAATAATTTAAAAATTTCAAAGCTCCCGCCCCACGTTTTTTAGTGATTGAGTAATTTCATACTCCATTCAATATAGCTTGATCTCTGTGACAGTTACCACTATTGCTGAGACCCTTACGACCTAGTTTGGATTTTTGTCGATAAAACTCGTTATTTTTTAAATAGTGATTTAAGATTGTCATTGACTGTTTTATGAATAAACATATTTATTTTATTACCAATTATGAGTCAATAGTATTATGATTTTCTCTGAGAAAATAATTATTACAAGTGGTTTTTTTTTTCATACTAAATTACCTCAATTTATGTATTTCATAACCTAACTCTATGTTGGAATTGTAAAAAAAAATTGAAAGTTTTATACACGGACTGTATTGGTTTTATTTATTTTATAAATAATTTAATAATGACATCTCTATCTTTTTCTCAACCCAGTATGACCTTGTAAGCGACCTATTTTCGTTTTACAACGATTACTAGGTATTTTAGAAGTTAAAAAGTACATTTTAGGTATGAATTTTTATATCTAATAATGTATTGCACTTCATTTGCGGTAAAACTGGCACGTAAAGAATGAAAATATAGATGATACAAGATAAAATTGTAAACATGATGCTTGTTCAAAGTTACTTTTTCAGTTACATAGTCATCTGTTACAGATATCAAACTATATTGAATGGACTATTATATAGGTACTATGACATGCGGGGTGCTTGGTTGGGTTCCACGCGGTGCACCCTGGGCAACGGAGACAGCAGCGCCTCTCTCCTAGGCTGGGAGAGACGCTGCCGCCTACGGCCAACTCCGACCGAGGCGAGGACGGCCCTGTTGAGGGCTGTTCGGCAGCTTTCCACGTGTCCCTCTGATTAGCACATGGCACAGTGGAGAGCAAGTAAGGGGGCCATCTCGAAACCGGAGATGGCCCAGGGTCAGCCGGGGTGCGAGGGATATGCTCTATGGGTAACCTTACACCCAGGCGTCTGTAGACCCGAGACGGCGTGCGGTTTTAGTCGGTTCAAGCCTGACATAACCGCCCCCGCTGGCGGGCGGGGGGGTATCCGAAGGTATTTCCGCACGAAAAAAAAAAGGTACCATAACATGCTACATACATGCTACTAAGACATAAAGCGCATTGGTGACTAAAGTAACAGCGTGAATATCCGATTTCTATCAGTCGCCTGCCTCTTTATACGGATAAACACGGTTCATCCACATTCAACCGGAAATTTTTCTACCGGTGATTTTTTTTTTCATACAACCGCTTTGTATTCTACATTCTGCCGATAAATTTAAATACCAGTTTCGACCGTTAGTTTATTCCTTTATCAACCAATATTAAAATATCGCCTTAACAACAAAAGCTTTAAGCCGAAGAACAAAATGCATACAAAATGGATTAAAATAAAATTTACCGAAATGCGGCGGGAATGCGTGGGAGCTGGATCCTTTCGTGGTGTCTCATTTGTAAAATATATCCTTTAATAGGTTATTTATATGGAGGTAGCTATGCTTTGGTAAATCCAAATTGAAGGGAATCCAAAAGCAGAGATAAGTCAATATAATGTCACCTAAATTGGTAGTTAGTATCACTACTGTAGGTATCTGCAGGTATAGGGGTACTTTTTTTGAAAGTACAAAAAAGTATCCGAGAGGATACCCCCCCGCCGGCCAGTGGGGGATATGCTGTCGGGCTTGAACCGACTAAAACCGCACGCCGTCTCGGGTCTTCAGACGCCGGGTTCTAAGGTGGCCCTAAGGCATTTCCCTCGCACCCCGACTGACCCAGGGCCAGGTACAGGGGTCCCTGTAGATCATCTTTAGATAGGTAAAAGATTAGTATTTTTTAAAGTATATTACATAACATAACATAACATAAACTCACGCCTATATCTTCGCCAGTTTATGTTTAGGTCCCAATGTAATGGTGGCGAGCCTATTGCCATTAACCGGGCACTTATAAACCTGCGATAAATACACACATAACTTCGAAAAGCATCGAAAAGTCATTGGTGTGTGCCATGATAAAACCTGGGATCGAACCCGAGACCTCGTCTCAGCAGTCCTTTACCCATACCACTAGGCTACCGAGTAGATTCGTTAGATAAAGTATATTAGTAACCGATATTTAGTATTCTCTGTAACCCCAAATATAGTAGCCAGGATTTGAACCCGGTACCTCTCGATCATTAACCACTAAGCTACCAACGCTGATGTGTAACTGTATGCGCTTATACAAAACACTAATTTCAATAGGGAGCTATTGAAATTAGAAATCTATCTTTTGATAATAATCCCTCACCCCTCCAAGCCAGCACTTGAGCCAGGGGATGCCTTGAGCCTCGAAGATCTTAATGGACCGCATACACCAGAGGTAAAAAAGGTATAAACAGCTCAAGGAGATATAAAGCTGTCTACCGATATTAAACAATATGTAAAAAACTAGTGTCCGATCCATGAAGGTTTTTATAGGTATCAATATTAGGTTCTGTATATGTATCATTTCTGGAAAATAAGTAAACAAAAATTACCCCCCAAAGGCTACAATGAAATTAGGTCGATACGAAAACTTACATGGCAACACAGGAGAGCAACCTTGTGAACCAAGGCTCTCTAAAAATAATAACAAAAAAAAACACGAGGGCGTGGTGGTGCAGCGGTATTGTGGGCCGCTGCTTAGATTTTGGGGCAATATTGGGTAATGATCCAGGAAATGGAATTTAAACTTCCAATAGTACCTACCTACTTACAGTTATTTTCATTAATATATTATTTTTAATTGTTTAAGTATTTAGGATACCTACCCTTATTAATCGGTCATTAGATTTGTTAATTATACTGTTTATAAGAAATAATAATAAAAAATATAAATTAAAATTAAGATTTATATAAGTTAAAAGTTTAAAGTTTATACGTTTATGCGGGGGTTAAAAAAAATATTGTGGGAAAATTTACACAGCGCTATCTAGACCCATATTAACTACTATTACTAGCATAGTTTAACTAGCTTGTGTGTGTGTGTGTTATGGGTTTTAGAATGCCGATAAAGATTTTGTATTCATAGTCATAATTTGCCAAATACCAAATAAATAGTTGCTTTCGCAAAGCAATATGAATCTCACGTGTTTCAATTATTTAGTGATCGGGCTTACCCGGGGCAACGGACACTTGGGCAGGACACCGTGCGGTTTTAGTCGGTTCATGCCCGACATAGTCACCCCCCCTGGACGGCGGGGGGGCGGGGGGTGTTGTAGTTATCCGAAGGAATTTTCGCATGTAAAAAAAAAAGCCGTGGGATGATCGAAACACAATTTTTTTTTGTGGTTGTCAGAAAGTTAAACTTCATTGCATGTTCTTTTTAATTTTTGTGAACATTATACAAATATGTCATAATTAGCTTTTGCTCGCTGCTCCACCCACGTGGAATTCTGATTCCGTTCCCTCTACCCATGGGAACCTATTCCCGGGGTGAAAACTAGCCTATGTGTTATTCCGGACTATAGTCTATCCGTGTACCAAATTTCAGCCAGATCCGTTCAGCCGTTTTTGCGTGAAGGAGCAACAAACATAATTTTTTTCCTACTTGCTTGACACGTATCGTCATATTTTCAACAATCCACACTATTTCTTTAGAAATTGTAGCCTATGTGTTATTCTGATGTATAACCTATACTAGGTCTGCAAGGCGAATCGCTGCTTGCAATGTTGAGCTGAATGAGACATCGTGATTTGAATTATTAAGAGCGATTTATTTACTTGTCCAATAGATTTGACCGCTATTGCGGAATCAGATATTGAAAATTTTGAAGAGTGATCATTCCTCCGTGGCAAGTCCGATTTTGAAAATTCTTTTTGAAAGTCACAACTCTGGACATGCTTTCTGAGCGTATAAAGTTTGGTCACAGTGTATCGAGCGGTTATTATGTAATTCCATCTGGATTTTTTTAACGGTGATCATTCCTCTGTGGTAGCATTAATTTTTTCAAAATATATCCATAAACCTTCCTCTGATTGACCACTTTAATCATGCCAAATTTGGTTCTGATTGGATTAGTAGTTTAGGAGGAGACCTGTGACAAAGAAAATCCTGAAGTCTGGTATGAGGAGCTTTCGCTCGACTTCGTCTCACTCAGCTCAATTATTGTAAAGTTTCATTAAAAACCATTCAGTAGTTTTTATGTGAAAGAGTAACAAACATCCATCCATCCATACTTACAAACTTTCGCGTTTATAATATTAGTAGGATACGTTTGACATTGGCGGTATAAACTTACCTAAATAACGTGTGTGTGTGTGTTCTAAATTCATGGCAGTGTGTGTATTATTTTATATATTAATCTTAAGGCTTTCACGGCCGGCGTTGCATGTAGAATATACTGCTTCCTCGGCAGAACCTTCGGCAGAACCTTCCTCGGCGGCGAACTCGGTGCGACTGATCAGTCATCAGTCATCAGTCGCACCGAGTTCGCCGCCGAGGAAGGTTCTGCACTCGACGGCGTCCCGACATGTACCACTGAAGATGTCGACCGCAGTGATCGACGAAACGTCTGGAACACAAGTTTCCGATGGACCACGGCCAAACAGCCCGGAAGCAGTATATTCTACGTATTATTTTATAATTAATAATTTAATTGCATAGTTTAAAAAAAAAGATTGCATTCTACACTTCTTCTCCAAATAAGCTATAACTATGCCAGATGTCACACACCTCTATTCCCGCAATAGGGTATTTGACTACTGCTAAAAAATAGTTCTATATTATGTATTACAACATAAAAATGCAGATGGCATCAATATTTTTTTGAGAACTGTTTTATTTACGATAAAAATCGATATTAAAGTTTGATTTAAAAAAAGTACGCGCCATAACGGATCCCGTGACATGTGACGTCACACCAAAGTAAACAGTAAGCGACTTAAAGCACGTTTATTTAATTATTGAAATTAGTTGTGAAAATAATGGTTTATTTTGAGATATTTAAGATAAAAGTGAAACATTATTAGTAATTAATAATTGAACCAGTCGATTAACACTAGGAAATGCAGGCAGCCTGTATTGAAATACTCTGTTTACTTATATGTGACGTCAAAGAACGTTTATAAGCACGTGATCAAATCTCTAAAAAAGTGAGATTTTAATCTTGATTTTTTAATAAAAAAGAAACTTATTTTATATTGAAAATTAATACATAAAATATGTTTTTTACGATACATTTTATTAGGATGACAACAATTCGTACAATATTTTAAGTATAGTCAAAATGCCTATTTTCGTAAAAAGTTATATTTATGTATAGATAAAAAGTACCAGGCGTACAGAAACACATAAGATATGTTCTAAATGAAGTTAGAATCGGTAGTGCGGCGTTGCGTTCGCCTGGCGCGGCTGGCGCTCCGGTCACGGGCGCCGCGACCTCGCCGCCACGCACCACGGCGCGCGCCCCCGGAGCCCCAGACGCACTAATTATGTTTACGATAACATCCACGGGGCGCAGACACCGTGACGGCCATCTTGATCGGACATGTGAAAGTGTGATTGAAGCTTTTTATGTCTGTGTTGGTTTTGTACAATTTTCGTCTAGAAAGTTTTAAAACCCATATAAAGGTAGAGATAGAATGAAAAGGTAGAAAAAATTTGTTTATCCGTAGGCCTTCACTTTATATGTTCAAAAGTGAACTGAAGTTTGTCCCTCGCTAGCGTTCCTAATAAGATCTAGTTTAACATTTGCCGCCATTGACCTTTCAGCCAACACTTAGCCTTAGCGATAGCCCAATGGCGTACGTAGCGGACTGCTGAGACGAGGTCTCGAGTTCGATCCCCAATCGCTCTGACTTTTCGTAGTTATGTGTGCATTAATAAATGTTAATTATCGCTCGCTTAATAATGTGCCCGGTAGATGGCAATAGGCTCGCCCCCTATTACATTGGGACCTAAACAAAACTGGCGAATCGTGGGTGTGTAATACACCTCTGCCTACCCCTTCGGGCAAATTATGTTATGTTTAGCCTTCTGTAGGGGTCATCAGAGATAAAGGAAATACATATTTTGCCAATAATACTTATCAATCCCATGTTATAGGGAGTGAGCCCATTGCCGTCAACCGTGTAACGCACCCAGTTAGTAATAGGTAATAGGCTTGTCATCTCTTATAACTAATAATATAGCTAGCTAAATGTGGATACATTGGAACAAGCGTCAAGAGCTCACAAGTCTTAATTACATAACATAACTTCACGCCTGTATCCCCGAAGGAGTAGGCAGAGGTTTATTACACACCCACGATTCGCCAGTTATGTTTAGGTCCCAAATAACTAACTAACTTAATTAACTTAATAACAAGTCGGAAAAAGAGAACATCTAGGACGGGACTTGAACCCGCAACCAGTCCCTTACAGGGAACGCTCTGACCAGCTAAGCTACCTAGACACGTCCCAGATATTCGAAACTCTTCGATATAATATTATATACGTCTTAAAGCGACGCTGGAGCCATCTACCGTAATTCTTGCGAACTACGGAAACAATGAATAACTTTACAGTCATTTTTAAACATTGTTTTTGATGACTCCGCCTAATGAATTCAATAAAAAAAAATTTAAGCATTTTGTCTGCTTACTTTTTCAAATAGATTTAGGTGGGCCGTGGGCCGTGTGCTTGTCTGACACCCTAGTTGTATAAAAAAAAAACAGAAAAAAAAATCGGAATCTTTTCCGATCAAAATCCATAAGAAAAAGTAAGCATACAAAATGCTTAAAAAATTTAATTGAATTAATTACAAGTAACTTAAAACGTACGTATGAGAGTAATAATGTCTTTGAGATCGTCTTCATAACATATTTTTGTCTGAATGTAAATTTTCAAGTGAAAGCAACCACCCCTATTGTTCCATTGTGGCCGTATCTTTATTGCAGATCTACCCCTCGCGAAACCACCAGACCGATTCGCTATATCAGTTGGCAACGATGATCGCCTTAATTGTTCTATAATTATTATGTTTGGTTACGGCGGCATATCGTGGAAGAAGGCCATGTGGTTGTAACATCTGCTTAAGTCAATTAGTCATGTCTATGTAATATTTCAATACTAGCAACACCTTTCCGACATGCAACTTAAGAAAACTGTAAGAAGAGTTATTGAGCTGAGCGAGCGAAGCTCTTATACGCGGCATAGCCGTTTGTTGGTGGCTGAACTCCTCCGTAACCACTCGCGCGATCTTGACCAAATTTACCACCGTGATAGTGTGGACACTGAGGAGTGTTTTAAAGCAAGATGGTTCAAGTCCAATTTACCATTGAGTAATAATCACCGAAAAACAGTTTCAGTTAGAGTCCGGCTCGCTCAGCTCAATTTATTTCAGTCGCACCCTGCACTGAATTCCTAGTATAAAAAGTACTCGGGACCTGGGAGCAAGTTTGAAAGTAGGGTTAGTTACAAAGGGGTGTGTGTTGGGTAACCTCCTCGAGTGTCGCTCCGATTCCGATCCCGCTGCAGTCCGGGGGGAACGGAATCGGAGCGGCCGGTACACCCTGGGCGGCGGTCAATGGCTTCCCCTTCACCCCTTCATAGGGTTGGCATTGATCGTCGGCCAATACCCAACGTGGCGGGAACACATCGCCCTCCGTACTCCTCTGCTTTCAGAGGAGACAGGATGAGCGATGCTGTTAGTGGTGAGATGGCCCAGGGTCAGCCGGGGTGCGAGGGATATGCTCTATGGGTAACCTTACACCCCGGCGCCTGAAGATCCGAGACGGCGTGCGGTTTTAGTCGGTGCAAGCCCGACATAACCGCCCTCGCTGGCCGGCGGGGGGGTATCCGAAGGGATTTCCGCACGATAAAAAAAAAAAAAAAAGGGTTAGTTACAAAAAAGTTACGAACTGAACGCTTGTCCAAATTTGGACATGATATGATGCAAAGGGATAACAATAAAAGCTTAGGAAGTCATTTAAGTACCTTTTTTTTTTTTTTTTTTTTGTGCGGAAATCCCTACGGATAACCGCCCCCGCTGCCCAGCGGGGCCGGTTATGTCGGGCTTGCACCGACTAAAACCGCACGCCGTCTCGGGTCTTAAGACGCCGGGGTGTAAGGTTACCCATAGAGCATATCCCTCGCACCCCGACTGACCCTGGGCCATCTTCGGTTTCGAGATGGCCCCCTTACTTGCTCTCCACTGTGCCATCTGCTAATCAGAGGGACACGTGGAAAGCTTCCGAACAGCCCTCAACAGGGCCGTCCACGCCTCGGTCGGAGTTGGCCGTAGGCGGCAGCGTCTCTGCCACCCTAGGAGAGAGGCGCTGCCGTCTCCGTTGCCCAGGGTGCACCGCGTGGAGGTCCCCAACCAAGCACCCCTCCAACCAAGCACCCCACAACCAACCAAGCACCCCGTCATTTAAGTACCTATGTTAAGATACTCGTAGTTAGAATTTAAGAAGAACGAAAGAGCATTAGACGATAAGATAGTTACAACGGTAGCGACAGACCTAAGTGAAAATGGACGAAATGTGTGAAAGATGACAGCCTGGGAACCAGTGAATGTCAATCCCAAATTATATTGTTATAAGGCAGGAAGATGACGACTATCACACAAGCAGACTATCCTTTCAAATTTAATGTCTACATGGTGATCGATTCAAGAGATGTCCTAGAGATGTTGGGTACTGGTGCTAGAGCTTGACTGCCTCTATTTGGCAAACCGGGGCACGACGGGATCCACCGTGATTCCCAAACCTGAGGGGGCCATCTCGATACCGGAGATGGCCCAGGGTCAGTGGGGTGCGAGGGAAATGCTTTATGGGCAACTTACACCCCGGTTTAGTCGGTTAACCGCCTCCGCTGGCCGACGGGGGAGGGGGGAGTGTATCCGAGGGGATTCCCGTACGAAAAACCGCACCGTACCGCCCTTATTGGGCCACCATACAAACTTAGAAACCCAAGACGGCGTGCGGTTTTGGTTGGTTCCTGATCGTCATAACCACCCACGCTGGCCGGCGATCTGTGACCGCCCTCTTAAACTATAATAATTCCAAACAACATTACTCTCATGATATGGTAAGAGTAATGTCATTCGATAGGTTCAGAATAGATTCCTATAGAGGGCTTTAGGAATAGAAGTAGGTACAAAAATATATGGATGGATTACCTGAAAGAGACATGGCAAGGAAAGTGAGGAGATGACGTCTGACTTCCTAATTCATCCATTTCTCGCCCCCTTGCCCATCGCAGAAAGCTGCATATCTACGTAAATATTCATCAATAGGTTTTATAAGCTCCTAAAAATATAAATAAGGTATTTATCTGCTAGTTAATGCCACATATGTTGCAATTGTAAAGGCAATTGAATTTTTTCAATCCAACCTTTCCGCAAATACCAACAACAACATTAATTGTCCCATATAAACTTTATGACTTAAAAGGCAGTTCACCTATACATCACGCCGTCATAGACGATAAGGCATACAATGTACAGCTTACAACAGCTACAAGAAAATGTGAGTTAAGGTTATTATAAAGACCAATGATGATTGTCGTATGTAATAATATTTTTTATTGCTCTAAGGCGGCAGACAGGGACACGGCCCGGTTGATGACAAGTGGTTACTTACCACCTACAAGAGGGAACGCCGTGGAGAAATAGGAAAAATGAGAGCGTCGATCAAACTCAAGATCACCATCTCGAATAAATGTCTCATATTGAAATAAAACTATTTTTGACGGATTCTATAGCGATTTATTTGATGTTGTTTTATATTTTACATTGATCCCGACGTTTCGGTTGCTTTTCAGCAGCCATGGTCACGGGGAGACTAAAGATGGTTGTTGTCTTGTAGTTTGAAGTGAAAGTTATCTCAAAGTACCCGAACTATGTTGAATTGTTGGAGTTACTATTTACGCAGAATGAGCTCACAGTGTCATGAACTCTTGATGTTGTAGTGTCTTATTCTCATTCTCACCTCACTCCCCAAACGGGCATACATTTTTAACCCCCGACACAAAAACGATGGGGTATCATAAGTAAGTCGTGTCTGTGTGCGTGTGTCCGTCAGTGGCATCGTAGCTCCCGAACGGATGAACCGATTCTGGTTTTGTTTTCTTTTTTTTTGTTTGAGAGGTGAATTAGGCGGTAGTATTCTGAGCTAAGTCGAGGGATTTTTATTTTTAATTTTTTGTATTTTCTATACAAATTGTCTAGTAGTTACATAGAAATGATTGCTAAATAGCGTTGGCTTATGGTCATGATATGACGTTATGGTAGGCCTTCTACTTCCTTTGCCCCAAACTGTGCTTAAGTAACTGTGAGAGACAGAGCTGCTAACTCACTGCCTACAATGAAATGAATTGAATGAAGCGTCGGTAGCTTAGTGGTTAAGGAGTCGACTCTATGATCGAGAGGTCCCGGGTTCGAATCCTGGCCATTACACTACCGACGTGAACCCACTCCTAACACAAACAATTAAGCTTAGCTGGATGTGTTAGGGGGAATATTAGTAATGTCCGTTACTAATATTCTTTTAAAATAAATCCCGTAAAAATTGTTTCTCCCTTCTATGCAAAGGATGTTATAGCCTTTTTTTTTTTTTTTTTTTTTTATCGTGCGGAAATCCCTTCGGATACCCCCCCGCGTGCCAGCGGGGGCGGTTATGTCGGGCTTCATCCTGATAATTACGGATGGCGCGACAGCCTTCAAGGCGCCAGCGGTTGCCTAGCAACCAGGCGCCGCTGAGACGCGTCCGGCGTCTGGTTTTCTGTCTTGTTGAACACGGAAGTGCAGTCACTACTGGAAGTGAAATGGTGAAAAAAAAAAGTGTATAATGCCAGTGTTGTTTTTTTTTTAACATATGGCTCTGTGCTTTCAGCATCAATTTCGCCAATGTCCCGTAGTAGAGCTAATAACGAAGGAGATAAAGCGCCAGTGTTGTTCTTCACTGTGGTACACAATCGCTAGGTGAAGGCGCTTCCTCTTGATTGTGTATTCTGAGAGTGTAAGTCACTTTGACGCATTTAGACAGCAAATAGGGAAAAAATAAATGTATTTAAAGTTATGAAGGTACATCAGTTTTATATTTAGTTATAAGGACAAAATGTAATCTTGGTATATAATAATATAATATTGTAATAAGACTAATTATTAATTAATAAAGTATATGTTATTATTTCTTCCTAATATTAGAGAAGTAATTCTGACAAGTGTGAAATGTTTTTTTTTTTTTTGTAGTGTGAAATGTTTCGGGGATCAGCGTACTAAAATCTACACTGACATGTATTCTATTTCGTTGACGTTAAAGTCGAGAATTCGAGAGAATGGTAAAGACAGTTTGTAACATGAGTTCAGGGATGCATGTAAAATATAATAAGACTAGCTGCTGCCCGCTGCTTTATCTGTGTGGAATTCTGATCCCGCTCCTGCAACCCATGGGAACCTCCCGGGATAAAAAGTAGCGTATGTATTATTTCAGCCAGCTCCATACAGCCGTCGCACGCCGTCTCGGGTCTACAGACGCCGGGGTGTAAGGTTGCCCATAGAGCATATCCCTCGCACGCCGACTGACCCTGGGCCATCTCCGGTTTCGAGATGGCCCCCTCGGGTTTGGGAACCACGGTGTCCCCGTCTTGCCCCGGTTTGGGGGAGGGGCGCTAGTCGCCCCACCGTCCCGGCCTGCTTCTGCTGGGGTGACAGGCGGCCTCACCTGCCACCAATACAGAGTATACCTACATAGAAACACGCAAACTAATACAAACTAAACATGTTCATGCTCACAACTACTTGCACTGAGCGAGAATCGAACCCGAGACTCTTGAAATAACAGTCGAACTCTCCACTGCTACGCTACACAGGTCGTAAAGACATTACTTTAGTCTTTAAAGATTTTTAATCAAATAAATAATATCTAGGACGGAACTTGAACCCGCGACCAGTCCCTTACAGGGGGAATGCTCTGACCAACTGAGCCACCTAGACACGTCCCAGATATTCGAAATTCTCCGATACATTTAATACGTCTTAAGGCGACGTTAGACGTCTAGGTGGCTCAGTTGGTCAGAGCATTCCCCCTGTAAGGGACTGGTCGCGAGTTCAAGTCCCGTCCTAGATGTTCTCTTTTTCCGATCTAAATCTTTAGAAAAAAGTAAGCATAAAAAATGCTTAAAAATTTAATTGAAATAAATAATAGTTTAAAAAAACTTTAAACACGCCTTTTATAGAAAACGGAACTAAAAAAATAGAAAATAAGTTTTAATAAATTTAAATTAAGAACAGGGTTAAAAATTTCAATAAATATAAATTAATAATAGTGTAAATAAAAAAAATATATTTCATTTTAAAAAAGCGTGGGGTGCATGGGTCAATAGATATAAATATTTTATTGACAGACATGAGAAGAGTGATTATCATTTTGATAATATCTTAAAAAGCACCCCACGCTTTTTTAAAATAAAATAAGTAAAATATAATAATTTTTTTATTTACACTATTATTAATTTATATTTATTGAAGTTTTTAACCCTATTCTTAATTTAAATTTCTTAAAACTTATTTTCTATTTTTTTATTTCCGTTTTCTATAAAAAGCGTGTTTAGTAGTTTTTTAAACTATTATTTATTTTCTACTTTTTAGTTTGGTTTATTTATAATAGCTTGTTTTTTTAATTTTAAACTATTATTTGTTATAATCGACTATTAATTCCGTGATAACTATATTAATTAATAACATGCTGCTGTTGCCACCTATTTCAGACTTTCTAATGTGACATTATTTGCTACTACGTGATACAAAGTTGACGGTATAGATGGCGCTGTTATCAAATATTTACAGAGCTTTTTTAGGTAGATTTCGATGAAATCGATCTACCAATTGGTTTCTTGACTACGGTCGAATTAAAAAAAAAATTCTTCATAGGAGGTCTAGTTATGACCCCCTGAGTCCGAAATGACCACTGGTCAAAAAGTTTATATAAATATATATATATGTATGTGTGGTTCCACTTCCCAAAATTTGCAGCACTCTCACGGTCGCATTTTTGCCCCGATCGCTTTCAAACTGCGGTCAAAAATTGCTTGGGTGTAAACTTAGTTTAAGTTCGTGAACGGGTGGAATCCGGCCTAAGGGGACGGTAGGGTCTCACTTTTTGTGAAATCAGTTTTTCCTCAAAATTTCACGTTCCATGAAAGATATTCGAACCGTTCTAATTTTATCCCATAGTATACATGAATACCAACAACTTTTAATTATAAACCTATAAGATTAAACCTTAAACTAAAAGTGGAGGGGGGAAAAACCAAAATTGTTCGGGAAAAAAATCATAACTTCTAACCGGTGAACATTCTTGGTGTCGGAAACATTTTTATACGATAGGCCATTTTTAAGTCTAAAATAAATGTCTGAAAAGTTTTTCACTAAAAGTTACCGTTTTCGAGAAAAGAAAATTAAACATGTTAAAAATGCGCTCGGCGTGGGTCATAGAAGAATTAATTGCTTCACGAAATCTACCTGTGCGTTCCCCCTGCGTAACGGATTTTTTTAATTCATTTTGCTAATTGAAAAATGGAATTATTTTATCAAATTAGTGTATTGTCATCGGTCCTCGATAAATCTACAAAGTTTGAATGAAATTTGGCCGCTTAAAGTGGGTCAAAATCGCGCCGAAAGGAGTCGGTTACAAACAAACATACTGGTGAAACTAATAAAAATCGTATAAAAATAACACTTCCATTAACTCTATACTGGAGTATCGTTATAACATTATTAGGGATTTAAACAGTGACTTTATATCCGTGTGTAACGCGCCCATAACATCGGTCGTTATTTTATGATCGCAAATTTAACTGTTTAGGTTGCAATCTTGGCTGGATTTAACGATGCAATCGTTAAAATGTTTAATGAAATAGTTTCGACAAATCAATATAGTACGTTTTACGAAGGTACCGCAGTTCTCTATAATACAGCACTAAAGCCTAATTCACATTTACAATATTTTTTATCATTGCAGTGATACAGGTGATACCCGCGTGATAGTGATAGCTGAGTGGTAGTGATAACCAAGTGCCAGTGTTTCGTGTGTTCTACCCTTTGAAATTTAATGTTATAATTTCGTGTCTATTTTCCTGTAAGTGTCGTAGTGTAATATGATAGCGAAGATAAATTTGACGCAACAATTTAAACTAACTTCTTCCTACAATTTCGTCAAACCAAAAACCACCTTTTTAGAATTGATAGCACCTGGAATCAGCGTCTTATACCCTCATGTAGTCCAATTAGACTGCTAACTCAGAGGTCGCGGGTTCGATTCCCGCTCAGTGCAAATATTTGTGTGCATGAATATGAATATTTGTATTGTTCTGGGTGTTTCTATGTATTATATGTTTATATTTACAAAAAAATGTATCTAAGTAAGTATATCCGCATTCTAGAACCCATAACACAAGCTAGTTAAGCCATGCTTACTTTGGGTCTAGATAGCGCTGTGAAGAATGTCGTAGAATATTAGAATGGAATTGACGGACCAGTACAAAAAGCCACATCGACTGTCGAATCCAAAGGGTAGGGTGGTTGATAAGGCGACCGGGACCGACCGTTTTGACACTACATTTGTTTACTGTACGCGAGGACACGCCGCATTATTGCTGACAGGTCGACGACGGGCGCTACCAGCCGCTGCCGGCTATTGTCACTCTCGGTGTGAATTTAGCTTTCACCATTGATTTCTATATTATATACTATAATATAATATACTAGGTCTGCAATACATACATATAAACTCATAAACTCACGCCTATATCCCCTAAGGGGTAGGCAGAGGTGCTAGCACCCACATTTCGCCAGTTTATGTTTAGGTCCCTATGTAATAGGTGGCGAGCCTATTGCCATTAGTCGGGCACTTATAAACCTGTGATAAATACACACATAACTTCGAAAAGCATCGAAAAGTCATTGGTGTGTGCCATGGTAAAACCTGGGATCGAACCTGAGACATCGTCTCAGCAGTCCATTACCCATACCACTAGGCTACCGCGGTGTTGCAATACATTCTGCTGTTGCAAAAATTGAGTGAAGCAATTTCACCAGGACTTTTTCTAACGGTGATAATTCCTCAATGGCTAGTTCGATTTTCATTTTTCTTTTTTAGTCTTATGTATATGAACAAATTACTTAATTTAATACCTATCGCGTGGATGAGGCTTTTTTGTTCATTGTGAAATCAGATTTTAAATTTTTTTTCCGGTAATTATTCCTACGTGGTACACATGCATTTTTAATTACACAGCCTATGTCCTTCCCATCAGTAACATCTTTGCTTGTGTGTGAAATTTCATTAGAGTCGGTTCAGCCGTTTGGGAAGAGAAGATGGTCTAACGAAATACATGAGTCGTCTAAAAGAGAGCAAAGCTTTAGCTTCGCTAAATTATTATATTTTTTTCATTGCAGTGATAGCTGAGTGGCAGTGATAGCCGAATGGTAGTGGCTGTGATAATCGAGTGTTGTAACCATTCGCATCTGTTATTGAAGTTTCAAGTCACTCTTCCCGTAGTTGTCTTACACGGCAACTAATTGTTCATGGATTATCTCCATCCGGCTATAAACATTAGGGCTTGCACCGACTAAAACCGCACGCCGTCTCGGGTCTTAAGACGCCGGGGTGTAAGGTTACCCATAGAGCATATCCCTCGCACCCCGACTGACCCTGGGCCATCTCCGGCTTCGAGATGGCCCCCTTACTTGCTCTCCACTGTTATCTGCTAATCAGAGGGACACGTGGAAAGCTTCCGGACAGCCCTCAACAGGGCCGTCCTCGCCTCGGTCGGAGTTGGCCGTAGGCGGCAGCGTCTCTCCCACCCTTGGAGAGAGGCGCTGCCGTCTCCGTTGCTCAGGGTGCACCGCGTGGAGGTCCCCAACCAAGCACCCCAATCGATTCCTACCTAGGATGCTTCGCGTAGCTATGGAAATTAAAAAACATCCTAAGTTTAATAGAATAGATGGTTGGAATGTACCACCAGCTTGGAACCCAGTCATTCGCTTAACTAGGGATGCGATGCAGTTAGTCGAGCGCAAGAAAATTGAGCTGAGGCGCAACCGCATTCGCGGTCGCTTCCGCGCGAACTTTTTTCATTAGTTTCAATGGTAAATTGGTTTTTCGGTGATAATTCCTCAATGGTATGTCCGATTTTTAATTTTATGGTCTCAAAACATGCCCCTAGATTGTCGTTATGACCATGCCAAATTTGGTTGAAATCAGATTTATGGTTGCAAATGAGTATCCGAGTTTGTAAGCGGCTATCCCGCGTATAAGAGTAGAGTAATTAATTCCAAGAAAAATCAAAATACAAATAGACTTCACGACACTGTGAGTTCAGTCTGCGTAAATAGTAACACCAAAAATTCAGCATAGTTCGGGTACTTTGAAATAAGTTACACTGCAAACTACAAGACAACATCCATCTTTAGTCTCCCCGTGACCATGGCTGCTGAAAAGCAACCGAAACGTCGGGTTCAATGTAAAATATAATATAACATCAAATAAATCGCGATGGAATCCGTTAAAAAATAGTTTTATTTCAATGTGTGACATTCGCGTAAACTTCCGACAATATCATATGAATTACTTACAAAATAAACTCATCCTTACTCGGTTTCCAGTTCATCTAGCGCATTATGGATTTGTCATTCATTCATTCAGCCTGACGAGACGTCATCAAGTAATCCAATCCAATTTGTTTCACATCTACTTTCATATAATCCAGATATCTTGTATAATATGTCGTCTTTTTCCCTTTGATTCCCTAATATTCCTACGCACAAATTAAACTAACTCAGTCATTCGCACAGCACTCCGATATCGCGAAAACCATAGCCTTATACAGAATCAAAACTTTCCCACATCGTATGTGGCAGAGAAATGCTCAAATTGGGCAAAGCTGGAAACGGCCGCCTGACCACCCACCGCCATTGTCCAGTGTCGCTCGACCAAGCAATTTACACTTGTGTGTGTATGCTTAATGGCGGGCTAGCCGGTTCCTCGGGTTGTATCTACAGCGAAAATGTTTCATAAGGCAACTTTAGTTGCAGTACAAAGCTAAGAAAATGAAAAAGCGGCGATAGCCCAGTGGCGTACGTAACGGACTACCGAGACGAGGTCTCGAGGACGATCCCCAGTTGCCCCGGGCACACACCTCTGACTTTTCGTAGTTATGTGTGTATTAAAAAAATTAATTATCGCTCGCTTAGTAATGTGCCCGGTAGGTGGCAATAGGCTCGCCCTCTATTACATTGGGACCTAAACATAACTGGCGAATCGTGGGTGTGTAATATACCTCTGCCTACCCCTTCGGGGCTACAGGTGTAAAGTTATGTGTATGCTAAGAAAATGTTATTTATTAGTGTAATCCTAGATATTGACCAATAATCACACGACCTGTCGAACGATTCCATCACCTTCAATCTCCATATAGAGCTCGGGATGTATCTTGCTCGGGCCCTAACTATTCACGACCATAACACTAAACAAATAGAGTTGTTTAACATCAAGTTCATGATGGAGGTACTTCTCTAAGTCCCTACGAAATTTTTAAGTCGAATTTAGATCAAGCAAAAACCGCGCCTTGTCGTGGAGTTGCGGATACCAGCCCGTGATACCATACCATACCATAGTTCAAGCAGGTCCAAATTCGAATTCTGTTATCGTAAAAGGTTGAATTCAGAAATCTCTTCTGAAATAATTTCAATTCGTTCTATTTTTAAACCACACAGACTATTGCTTTGACTAATTTGACTAATGCCTTCTTTCTGGTTTCTACAATTATTCGACTTCGTAGATTGAAAGACACAATTTCCGACTTGTTTATACTGGATTTACAGCTCAGTGTTTTGCGTTAAATACAATCGATGCTTCCATATTTATATATACACCCAGATTCTCAAGGCAATATATCTGTGAGAAAATAATCCAGAAATAAAAAGTCACGTCCATCCTTTAATCGCCAGTACTAAGTCAGTCCAAGCAATGAAGGAAAGACAACATTTTAGGACATTCGTCATAAGAATGCATTTTTTCTATCTTTAGTAGTGTAAGTGTAAAAAGCACTTGTCGCTATGTGAATTGTCGCTATCGATGCGAAAATCAGCAATACTTAACAAGTACCACCGACCGTGGGAACTTGTAGATTCCGCGAGATTAATCCATCGGTCGATGCTTCCCGCAATTTGCATTCAATATTTGTCCTTTGTTGCTTTTCCTGCTTCAAATAGTAGCCGAAGTTCACACACTATTTGGTGACGTCACATGTCCCCTCCTCTATCTCTTTTCTCTTAGCGTCTCAATTGTAACGGTGTGTGGTACTTTTAGAGTTCCACCAAGATCTTTAGGGCCCAACCGACCTCACTGGCTGATTTGGGGTTTGGGAGGCATGGCAGTCGTTCTCATAATAGCCGTATAAGCCAAAGTAAGACAATGAAAAGGTGGAAGAGAGCTATCATAACCGGAAATTTTCGTAAAAGAAAATGGGGGGGGGGGAGGATTGGGTTAGGTAAAAGAAAAGGGGGTTCTCATGAAAATGAAGCTACTCGCTGACAGTTTGCTTGATAGTAATGAAAATTGTAAAAATTTACCGGGGTGCGCGGGAAATGCCTTATGGGACCACCCTACATCCCGACGTATGAAGACCCGAGACGGCTTGCGGTTTCAGTCAGTTCGAATCCGACATAACTACCCCTGCTGGCCGGTAGCGGGGTATCCGGGGACACTTCCGCACGCGAAAAAGGGGTCCTTTTACTATAACATTGAGGTGGGTTTTGGCAGAGTCGAACTGACTAAAACCGTATGGTGACGTCTGTTCTATACCTTAATACACCACACCGACACCAAGGCTAAAGTCTCCCTCACTATCAATTGACTGAGACAAGTTCATGATGATCTCATTGTTTATAACCATCAGTGGCAATCCTTCTAATTTAAACGTGAAAGTTTGTTAGTATGGATGTATGAATATTAATTCTCTAGGACAAATTACACAACGGGTTCTAGAATGTTGATAAACATACTTAGATACTTTTTTTTATAAATAAATACATATTATACATAGAAACACCCAGACTAATGCAAATTGACATATTTGCGCTGAGTGGAAATAAACCCGCGAGATCTGACTTACCAGTCGAACGCACTACCGTTACGTCACAGAGGTTGTCTATTACTCGTTCATGCAAAAACGGTTTTGGCTAAAATTTGGTACAGGGACAGATTATAGTCTGGAATAGTAGGTACATAGACCACTTTTTATCCCTGGAATAGGTTTCCATGGAAAGCCGGAACGAGATCAAAATTCCACGCAGGCGTAGCCGCGGACAGGAGCTAGTAATAAACTAATTTCAATCCAATTTTTTTTTGGTTGGTGTACAATAAAGAGTTTAAATATCTATTCTAGTTCACATTGTGGAATGCAAATAATATTTGAGTATATACAGCTCCAGGATGCTATCACGAATAGACTGGTCATAACTGCCTGATATTGTTTTTAATGGTGTTGCGCTTCAAATAAGCAGCAATGTAAAGAATCTAGGCATACCGATAAGACAATTTTCTGGGGACCATAAAAAATGAAGTCAAGTGCAAGTTGTTTGCGTCAGCGGGGTCCATGCGTCGACAGCAAAATTTTTTTCAACGGCCACTAAAATTGCTCCTAGTATCTCCTAGTTACTTAAAAGAACGATTTGTGTGTGTACAGGCGGTACGGATGTGGAATGCAGGTGTTGCGCTTCAAATAGGCAGCAATGTATAGAATCTAGGCATACTGATAGATATTCTGGGACCATAAAAAAAATAAAGTCAGGCGCAAGTTGTTTGCGTCAGCGGGGTCCATGTGTAGACTACGAAACTTTGTCGACGGCCATTAAAATTGCTGCTAGAGTTTCCTAGTTACTTAAAAGAACGATTTGTGTGTGTACAGGCGGTATGGCTGTGGAATGCAGGTGTTGCACTTCGAATAAGCAGCAATGTATAGAATCTAGGCATACCGATAGATCTGATCAGATTCTGGGACCATAAAAAATGAAGTCATAGGCGCAAGTTGTTTGCGTCAGCGGGTTCCATGCGTAGACTGCGAAACTTTTTGCCAACGGCCACTAAAATTGCTCCTAGTTTCTCCTAGTTACTTAAAAGAATGATTTTTGTGTGTGTACAGCCGGTACGGCTGTGGAATACACCACCTTTATCCATCAGGCGCTCCCAATCTCTGGCCACCTTTAAAAAGACGGTCAAAGAACACTAATTGGCTTCTTGGTTTCTTCATTCCTATATATTCCATGTGTTTATCATGGTAATGAATATGTATGTAAAGCGGCGATAGCCCAGTGGCGTACGTAACGGACTGCTGAGACGAGGTCTCGACTTCGATCCCCAGTCGCCCTGGGCACACACCTCTGACTTTTCGTAGTTATGTGTGCATTAATAAGTGTTAATTACCACTCGCTTAATAATGTGCCCGGTAGATGGCAATAGGCTCGCCCCCTATTACATTGGGACCTTAACGTAACTGGCGAATCGTGGGTGTGTAATACACCTCTGCCTACCCCTTTGGGGATACAGGCGTGAAGTTATGTTATGTTATGTTATGTTATGAATATGTATGTTTATTGGATATATCTCATGTTTATGAATGCACAGGTATTTACTATATGTAGGCATATGTTGACATTGACATTTATGTTTATACGGATGAACAATTTTTTTTCTTGCTTTTAACTACACCAACTATCCGAATTTCTGTCCATCCAAAGATTGCCTATAAGAAATCGGTTTTAGCGATAAGGCCTCCGTTTGTAAATATGTTGACTGTGTATTCCATGTATGCATACCCTGATTGGTGTACAATCAAGTTTATTTCTGTTGTATTATATTCTACTTATACTAAGTATGTATGTCACATAATATCAACGTAATTATCGTTTTAAAGTGTTCACACAAGCGAGTATGTGGCACAGTGCGATCCCATAATCCTTCACTCGTCTTAAAGCTATTTAAAGTCGGCCCTTACACCGTAGAAGCGAATATTGCATTCTTCGCATACCTGTTGATTTGCCACAAGTTATAAGCGGTTGGCTGTTCTGATTTTACTTACACTTAACTTGAAATTTGTAATACTAAGTATAACACTTTGTTTGTTATCTTAAAGCTTAAGTAAGTGCACGCTCATATCGACTCTATAATAAAATATATGCGAGTACTGTAACAAATATTGTTCACTTAAAACTATATACAAGTGTAACAAGACATGCACTAATCAATGCGCACGAACGAGAACAAAGTATGACACCCGTCATACAATGCGGTACGCTTTTATCAGGATAGGATTGAGATAACACTTCTAACTAATTTTTATAAAAGATCGTTGCGTGAACATGGTAAATTTATTTACTCAAGTTCGCTCCTTCAGAAATGACGTTAAACTCAGATTACATTATTTCTAAGATTTTTTTATGCCACGAAAGTGGGAAACAAGCATACATGCATGTCTGAAGGTAAATAATTACAGAACCTTACAACACCAAAGGTGACAATCATGTGCTGCCAACCTACTTCTTCATTGTATTTTGGGTATCCCACATGAGTGGGTGTGCCGTCTCACCACTAGTGCACATTCACAACATATGCGAAAAGACCACGTTCGAAATCAAAGTAGTTTCTAAAATTTGCATCATCCTGTATTCGTATGTCTTATCTATGAGCAAAACCTGTTTGTTGCGAACGGGCTCATCCGTCCGCATCGCAGCTGTGACGTCGATAACGCAACGTAGGGCAAAGGAAAGAATGTACCTACTTATCTACAAATGAATTAATTTTAATAAGAACTACATACTTGTGTTATTGAATTGGTAATGTTGCTCTTGTGTCAAATAGCGGCCGCCCGCGGTTTCGCCCGCGTGGTTCCCGTTCCCGTGGGCGTATCGGGATGAAGAGTAGCCTATGTTGCTCCCTATTGAATTGCCTGCCTAGCGGTGAGAGTCCGGTCAGAGTCGGTCCGGCCGTTTCGGAGGTTACCCGTTAACAGCAGGCGGACAGACAGACAGACAAAAAAAAAAAAAAAAAATTGAGAGAAGTGTTGTTTTGGTGTATGTACCCTATATATATTCATACGCATGCAGTAAAAACGGTTATTGTAACATTGCAAGCAGACACTCCAATTTTATTTATATGTATGGATGTATTGATGATAAGAGAAACATTATAAATTCACAGGATACCTACCCACGTTAATGTCGTAAATACCTAACCTACCTTTTTACAGACAAAATGTTTAATTTTAGTTTATTATAGAATATAATGTGTACCAACAGATTTATCTAAACTACCTAATTAATGTACTAACTATCATTAAATTAATCATTTATTTTAATTTACAATATACCTAAGTAACCTATGTAATGTCGATGACACTGATGCACGGAAAAACTCGAACGAGTTTATGAGGCATCTTGATTTGTATAACCCAATTTTCTTTTTGTAACAATAAATAAATAAATAAAATAAAACCCCTAAATAGCTCTATTTATTATTAGATGCGGTAGGTGACGCTGATATCAGGTTATAGAAATACCCAATTGCAGGACGGATTAACTAGTATCTAGTCGGCATAGCCGTTTGTTGGTGGCTGAACTCCTCCGTAACCACTCGCGCAATCTTGACCAAATTTACGGTGATAGTGTGGACACTGAGGAGTGTTTTGAAGCGAGATGGTCCATGTTCGATGTACCATTGATGAATAATCACCGAAAAACAGTTTCACGAGCGCGCGGCCTTAGTTAAGCGCGCGACCGTAGTAAGATGTCTTATTTTCAAGTAAGAGTCCTGCTCGTTCAGCTCAATTTATTTCAGTCGCACCCTACACTGAATTCCTAGTAATAAAATAGAATAAAAACCATTAAATGTTACTGTCGCATTTTCAAATTCAATATCACCGCTAGCTCTTATATTTGAGCCGCACCTTAAAACGACCGATGTGAGAATTTGCATCGAATGGAGTTGGGATGCAGCCTCTGGGACACAGTTCGTATGTATTGTGTGTCGCTATACTTAAGATTATACATACTATACGTTTTTGTCTACTTACGCACTACCTATGGGTGTGTTGATATGTTGACAACGTGAGAAAATTGTTTATGTTCTGCCTTATTAAACAGTTAAATTAAAATGAAATGGGTTGTACAGGTGTATATGACAAATATGTTTTATTGCACGCTTTAAGTTTTCAATAGGCATTTTTTTATAATAGTCACTTCAATATGACTTTCTCTCACCGAATGGTAAGCTAAAGGGAAAGTCTCAGGAATGGCAATAACAATGATCTCATCAGATGCTTTTCCACGCCCCACTTAAAGTACACGGCACTGTAGGAAGAAGGAACCACGTGTACCGGTAAAGAATTCCAGGTCTTGATGGTGCTTCAAAGAAATGAGGCACCGAACGGCTTGATTCTTGATGGAATTGTTAAACAAAGGTGCAATTATTTGTTTAACGAGTGAGCAAAAATATATTTCATTTTTTTTTCTGCTATTGCTAATTTTAAGTCACGAACGTAAGCGGAGTTACGCGATAGAAGGGGTAGGTCTAAGAAGTGCTGGCTTGGCGATGTAGCAGATGTCTCGCGTACCAATGGTGTCACTACCATAGATGCCCAAGACGTGCGATGGACATGGAAAAGCCGGAAAGAAACCCCACACTCCGGAGTGAGAGCCTTAGATGCGAACGGAACTAACAGTGAGAGGGTGATAATAGAGCCCAAAAACAGAACAAGCCCTTAAATCAATAAAGAAAAAAAATGGAGAAATAAAGTCATTAGTGGCGTGGTGTTGAGCGTTTGATTGCTACATCGGAGATCACGGGTTCGAATTCCGCTGCACATTGGTCAACGTCAGAAACGTACGAGTGAACGAGTGTAAAAACTAATATAATAACTACTAAATTAAAATGAACGAACGACGCATTCATATAGACCACGTGGGTGATGTGGATTGTATTTTCGTATGGCAAAACTATTTAATATGTGATTGTAAAGCACTCTCTTTATCACACAACGCTTGTCTACAGCTTGATATCTTCTTAGAGTAGTTAAAACCGAAGCTATAGTTTTAATATTTTATAAACGGTTTTAACTACTTTATAAAGGTATCAACCTGTCAGTCCGGTGAGCGGTAAAGAGAACGCTTTACAAAACCGAAAGAAGCCGATCGTGCTGGCCTCTCACTCTCTGCCCAACATATCCATTTAATAGCCAGGTAAGTACTGTATATTATATTCTGAGTTTATCGAATTTTGAATATCTGGGACGTGTCTAGGTAGCTCAGTTGCTCAGAGTGTTCCCCCTCTAAGGGACTGGTCGCGGGTTCAAGTCCCGTCCTAGATGCTCTTTTTTTTTCGATCTAAATCCTTTGCAATACTATAAGTTATTCTCTATCTACAGTAACAATTTACTATTAAATGTAATTAAAGCATATTTCCCACCTTGCCAGCATAATGAAAGTTCTGTCTATGAAATATGGTGAGAATTTATTTCACTCATAAATGTTAACTATTCATACTTCTCGCACAATGGTGTTTCGAAAATAATTAAGGTGCGTCTTCATTCAACAGACGTGCGAGCGGCATCGGTCTAGAACGTGTCTTCGCTCACTTTTTGCGGATTATCTTATAAAATTGTACTACCCTACTACCGGGAACTACCCCGACAGCGTAATAATAGCCTGCTGCGCACAAAACCCCTCTGTATTATGTCATTTATGGTTTTTTTTTTTAAGTTGTTGCTTGTCGGCAGTCACGATTCGGGATCGTAATGTGGGAATCGGAAGTTTTTGTTTTTGTTTAACATTTATAATCTAAGTGTATTATTTATAGAAGTTATATGTATATTATAGGTAAAACATGAAGAATATAAGTACTGCTTCCGGGCAGTTTGGCCGTGGTCCATCGGAAACTTGTATTCCAGACGTTTCGTCGATCACTGCGGTCGACATCTTCAGTGGTACACGTCGGGACGCCGTCGAGTGCGGAGAACCTTCCTCGGCGGCGAACTCACGCACCGAGTTCGCCGCCGAACGAAACGGCTGGAATACAAGTTTCCGATGGACCACGGCCAAACAGCCCGGAAGCAGTGTAGTCTTCATGCAATGCCGGCCGTGAAAGCCTTAAGATTTATATAGGTAAAAAATTAATAATAAAAGTGACAAAAATAAAAAAAAGCGGTGATAGCCCAGTGGTGTACGTAACGGACTGCCGAGTCGAGATCTCGAGTTCGATCCCCAGTCGTCCCGGACACACACGTCTGACTTTACGTAGTTATGTGTGTATTAAAATGTTGATTATCGCTCGCTTAATAATGTGCCCGGTAGATGCGAATAGGCTCGCCCCCTATTACATTGGGACCTAAACAAAACTGGCGAATCGTGGGTGTGTAATACACCTCTGCACACCCCTTCGGGGATACAGGTGTGAAGTTATGTTATGATAAAACTCTGTAGGTACCCCTTATTAATTAAATACGGAAAACAGACCGGTCAAAATGGAAGTCGATGGGGGAGGCCTATGTTCAGCAGTGGACTTTCTACGGCTGATATGATGATGATGATGACGGAAAAACAATCACTGAAATATATGCGAGTACTCGGACCAGACTCCAGACTCGGACATACTATTAAGCCTATTAAGGCCCAAACTAAGCATCTAGCCTCGGGCGTTGCCTGCAAATGCGAAGCTATAGGACAAAGTGGAGAATTGGAAAAGGAAAATGAAGTTCCTCTCGACGTTCGAGGGTCAAGCGGCATTTGCTCCTGTAAAGTCAAGATAACCCAAATTATGGAATGAAGGAGCAGGGAGCGGATCCTGGGCTTCCAAACAGCTTTGGTTGCAATCGAAATTGGCGGATGAGAGGTGAGATAAAGCCTCTTTTTTTAAGACTATGTTATATAAATACCATAGATTTAGATCGGAAAAACAGAACATTTAGGATGGGACTTGAACCCACGACCAGTCCCTTTTAGGGGGAAATCTCTGACCAACTGAGTCACCTAGACACGTCCCAGATAATCGAAATTCTCCGATATACTATGTACGTCTCAAGGCGACGCTGGAGCCATCTACCCTAATTCTTGCGAACTACGGAAACTAGAATGACTTTACAATCATTTTTAAACATTAGTTCTTGATTACTCCGCCACATTAATTCAATTTTTTTTAAACAATTAGTGTTCTTACTTTTCCTTTAGGTTTAGATCGGAAAAAGAGATGTTCTAGATGTTCCCGTCCTAGACGTTCTCTTTTTCTGCTCTAAATCTATAGGATAAGTAAGCATACTAATTGCCTGAAAAAATAATTGAATAAATAACATACATAAACACAATCTTGTAGTTTGCGATAGTCGACTCCACAAGATCAGTATTTCTTCCAGGGTAACTGTATACGCTTCTACAACAAGCTGCCTAGTGCAATGAAGGATCTACCTCTTCATAAATTTATAAGTCAAATTAAAACTAACATAACTTCACGCCTGTATCCCCGAAGGGGTAGGCAGAGGTGTATGTCACCCACGATTCGCCAAAACTAAACTGGCATCGTTTAGTTTTGGCGAATAGTGAAAAGGGTATTATAAAATTCAAGACTATTTAGACAACAGACAAGCTTGGATATGAACTAAAGATTTAGATCGGAAAAAGAGAACATCTAGGACGGGACTTGAACCCGCGACCAGTCCCTTACAGGGGGAATGCTCTGACCAACTGAGCCACCTAGACACGTCCCAGATGTTCGAAATTCTCCGATACATTAATACGTTTCCTAGATGTTCTCTTTTTCCGATCTAAATCTTTAGAAAAAAGTAAGCATACAAAATGCTTAAAAATTTAATTGAATTGGATATGAACTGTTTGCTCTCTCACTATGCTACTCAAACGAAATATTGTAATTAGATTAAGTAAACATGTTTGTAAAATAAATATGATATTGTCGGCAGTTTACGCGAAATAAAACTATTTTTACGCATTCAATCGCGATTTATTTGATGTTATTTTATATTTTACATTGATCCCGACGTTTCGGTTGCTTTTTAGCAGCCATGGTCACGGGATCACATCAAATAAATCGCGATAGGATCCGTTAGAAATAATTTTATTTCAATGTTTATAAATAGACCAAAAAACAGAAAAAAATATATATGGTACATATAAAGTAGGTGTGCGACCCTCATCACATGCTAAAGATATGGTGCGCATATATTCTGATGATGACATCGAGTCGGCAGCACTCTGAGCATCCCGGAAGGGGACGACTCTATTTGTCGTCATCATAGCGACATCCCAGCGGCGTCCAGGTTTTGACGTGACGACGTCTTATAAATCGATGGAGCCGACTGCACGCACGAAAAAACATGACGTATGCGCCGTTACCGACGTATGCGGCGTTACCACATGACGTATGCGGCGTTACCTCATGTTCTTATGATGTTGTCACGTTCAACTATTGTCAGTAAACCGACTTTACAGACAACCGATTTTTTTGATTGGTATGTCGGCTTTTCTGGTGCGTAATGACCTCCCAACCATGAGAGGAAGGCCTGCTCCAGTTGTTTAGCAGATGTACCGACTTCCAGGTATGGTTTGGGCTTCAATGATGTCGGCAAGGTCCTTTACACCTATTATTGTAGGAACAATTAAACGTCACTATGCCTTAAGCCCCAATTCTTTGATTCTGCAAATTAATTGGAGTTCACGTAGGGCTCGTTAGGTGCGAGGGGCGGAGGGCGGGGGGCGGCGGCCGGACCACCGCGTGTGCCGCTCTGTAATATGAGTGCGCGGAGCTTTTGTAAAGGGGAGTTTATTGCGGTGCGTTCGCGCCGGTAGACGAAGGTGGATACCTGGATTTTATTTTTGTATAATTTTTCATGCCATAGTCAGTTTTAGGCTTTATTTTAGACATATACATATCTATATAAATTTAAATTTTACCTTTCGCAAAATTTTTTGCTAATTGCAAAACTTGAGAACAGTCGACCGATTAGAATGATTTTGTTTTTGATGTGTGCATAAAATTGTCAGGTACAAGACATAACCACCTCCGCTGGCCGGCGGGGGGGTATCCGAAGGGATTTCCGCACGATAAAAAAAAAAAAAAAAAAAAAGGTACAAGATTGATGTGAAAGAAGAAAACCACAGGGAAGACACGAATTTTGGGGAATCACGGGGCAAACTGGTGCTGACTTACATAAATTTAAAAGTAACCGATAAGGATGTCATTAGGGCATTTTTTATTCGTTTGCAACCTTGGTAAAATAAAAAACAAAAAATAAACTTTAAGTTTTTATTTATTTCTTTTACTCCTTGGTATAAGCATCAAATGTGTTAATTCAAACCAAATAAAAGACAGCCTTTTTTTTTTTTACTTGTGGAAAGCCCTTCGGATACCCCCCCGCCGGCCAGCGGGGGCGGTTATGTCGTGCATCGACTAAAACCGCCCTGCCCTGGTGTCCTGTCCAAGTGTCCATTGCCGGGCACCCCGGGTAAGCCCTCGAAAGGATAACCCGCGCTGCCGGCCAAAGTCCGCCGACTTTGGCCGGCAGCGCGGCCCCGCCTGGTGGGGTCGGGTTTTATCCCGCGTCGGTGAGTTGGCAGGCGTGTGTATTAGGACACACGACACGCCTCCGCCACGGTCTGCTTCTGTAAGGACGGTGAGTCGGCCAACTGCCGTCCTCAGGCCCCGATCATGGAGGTCGGTAGTGCTGGGCCTAGATGAGTCTGCGGCGTCCTCGCCGCAGACGGCGAAACTCGATGGGCAGGGTTCTCTCCCGCTCCCTCTTCGCCGTCTCTTTCGCGCGCATTACCTGCTCGCAGAAAGAGGCGGCGGCGTGCCACTTGCTTCCGTCGGAGACCACGTCCCTCACCATGGTCTCCAACGAGAGAACGTCCACGCGAGACGAGATCCCGGCGGTGACTCGCCCACGCAGGGCACTCCACCAGCGTGTGGAGCGCCGTGTCTTCGCCAGGATCCTAAAAGACAGCCTGTGATAATAATAAGTTAAAGGGTAACTTAATAACTAATTTAATTAAGTAGGTAAGTACCTAATAATATCTACAGAACTGAGGTCATAAATATATATTGTTCAACCACGGCTAAAAATTACTTTAACTTCAATTATTCAAAAATACGCGATCCCGTTTCGCGGCACACTAACAAAGACCCTTACAAATTTTTTTTCAACTTTATTTCCATCGCGTTGTGCCTCCAAAATTGAGTTGTACGGCTTTCGCGGACTTTTTTATTTTTATTTTATACTTTTTGCAACTCCCCGGCGGTCGTCGGTAATCACTTGTGTGTTTATTTGTTTATTAACTGAGAAGGGACTAGGGGTAATGATTGCTGGTGGGAAGTATGAGGCAGTGGTGGACGTGTGACACCTATTAATGGGCTTACTTTTGTTTTATTTGCTTGTTTTGGGGGCAAAGGTTTAGTATGTTTTGTTTTTGCTTAAGTACCACATCAAAACGGAGATGGCCCAGGGTCAGTCGGGGTGCGAGGGATATGCTTATGGGCAACCTTACACCCCGGCGTCTGAAGACCCGAGACAACGTGCGGTTTTAGTCGGTTCAAGCCCGACATAACCGCCCCCGCTGACCGGCGGGGGGGTATCCGAAGGAATTTCCGCACGAAAAAAAAAGGTATCACACACATACATCCTAATGATATTATTAACGCGAAACTTTGTGATTATGAATGTTTGTTACTCAATCACGCAAAAACGGCTGAACAGATCTGGCTAAAATTTTGTACAGGGGTCGATTATAGTCTGGAATAACACATAGGCTACTTTAATTCCTGGAATAGGTTCCCGTGGGCATAAACCTAGTATGAGATAATCGTACGAATACTGTATATTGACACTTCAAGTCAGTTTTCAAAGAGCCTTTTACATAAATAACTCAATGACTTTTATATATATGTGGGTGTATGTGGTCCTACCAAAACCTTCGGTAGCCAAGCCAACCTCACCGGCAAGCCGTTACACCTGCTGATTGACGGACGAGGCTCTGGCGCAGGCGCACCTCTCGGGGTTGTGAGATCAGACGGCAGTCGCTCTCATAATAGCCGTATAAGTCAAATAAAAAGGAAGAAAAGAAATAAGTGAACCTCGGGTTCTGGGGTGAACGCCTCAGATGTAACTGAGAACAGCGTTAAAATGATGATGAACTAAGTCAGTTTTTTTTTTAAAGAATGTTAGCAACCGAAATTACTAATATTCCCCCTAACCCCTCCAGGTAAGCTAAATTGCTTGTGGTAGGAGTGGGTTCACGTCGGTAGTGTAATGGCCAGGATTCGAACCCGGGACCTCTCGATCATAGGGTCGACTCTTTAACCACTAAGCTACCGACACTTTGTATTTATAACTAGGAATTCAGTGCAGGGTGCGACTGAAATAAATTGAGCTGAGCGAGCAGGACTCTTACTTGAAAATAAGACATCTTACTAATAAGACATTTTTCGGTGATTATTCCTCAATGGTACGACGGACATGATCCATCTCGCTTCAAAATACTCCTCAGTGTCCACACTATCACCGTGGTAAATTTGGTCAAGATCACGCGAGTTGTTACGGAGGAGTTCTAGTCCATTGAAAAGTTACATTTGGGGTTGCGTTTTTTAGAGGACGCAATTTTATTTTTTTGATGTCAAGGGGGAGTCAGTGTAAAGCTAAAACCAAGTTTGTGGGGTCGCCACCCTTGTCCCATAGCCGCCATCTTGACAATAGGGGTTGAAATGGTTTTTACGATATATCTCTTAAAGTATTTATCTGATAAAAAAATTGTTAACATTTTTTGTTGCATATAATTATGCTTTGGTTTGCCCATGTGTAGAATGTATGTTTTATATTTTGTAAATGAATAAAAAAAGAAGACTCAATTAAATTTTTAAGCGATTAGTATGCTTACTTTTTAGCTTTTTTCCTAGATGTGCCTTTTTTCCGATCGAAATCTATAAAAAAAAGCGGCCAAGTACGAGTCGGACTCGCCCATGAAGAGTTCCGAAGCAGCAAGTAACATAATAATGTTTTTTTTTTAATTTTTATATTTGAGTTGATTGAATGAAAGGTAAATTGCGGTTTACGATTAATGACGTATTAAAAAAAAGTACTTACTAGATCTCGTTCAAACCAATTTTCGGTGGAAGTTTACATGGTAATGTACATCATATATTTTTTTAGTTTTATCATTCTCTTATTTTAGAAGTTACAGGGGGTGGGGGACATTTTACCACTTTAGAAGTGTCTCTCGCGCAAACTATTCAGTTTAAAATAAAATGATATTAGAAACCCCCAAATTTTTATTTTTCTATTTTTGTGTAAAAATCTTAATGCGGTTCACAGAATGCATCTACTTACCAAATTTCAACAGCATAGTTCTTATACTTTCGGAAAAAGTGGCAGTGACATACGGACGGACAGACAGACAGACATGACGAATCTATAAGGGTTGCGTTTTTTGCCATTTGGCAGCGGAACCCTAAAAAGATCAACTTATTTACGTCTAAACTTCCCATTCTTATTAGAAATTAAAAATTAATTCTTGCCTCAATCAGGTACTGTGACACAACCTTCGCTCTAAACAGTTTATCTACAACTACAACAACAGGCCTGGGGGGCAGGTGAGGCTGCCTGTCACCCCAGCAGAAGCAGGCCGGGACGGTGGGGCGACTGGTCCCCCCCCCCCCCCCCCCAAGAGGCAAGACGGGGACACTGTGGTTCCCAAACCCGAGGGGGCCATCTCGAAACCGGAGATGGCTAGGGTATTTTGAAATTTCATTTTAACTAGCGGATGCCCGCGGGGGAGGGGGAGGTCGGTCGTCGTTCTTTGGTTATATCTCGGGTTCTACATAAACCTATAGCAATAAAAAATTTGGCAGATTTTAAGTCTGACCAAGACCTTTCTAATAGAAAAAATCGTATTAAAAATCCAATTAGTAGTTTCCGAGACCATCGCGAACGAACAGACAAGAATTCGTTCATAAGCTACGTTTTTTTTAAGCGTAGCGAGCCGAAGGCGAGCAAAGCGTCTTTCTCCACAAATCGGGTTTTCGCGTGAAACCATACTCCTCCTAGACGGCTCGACCGATCTTGACCAAACTTGGCACGGTTATCAAGCTCAGTTTGCTGAGTGTCTCTATGGGTCGAAAGTTGATGTCCGACGTACCATCGAGGAATAATCACGGAAAAACCAAATCAATGGAAAAAGTCGACCGGTCACGTTGACCTATTGTTGAATAGGCAAATCTCGCAACGCTTAAGTTTGGGTTGATTGCGAAGCTGGTAACCGTCCTAGTTTAAATATCTCCCTACAGACACAACTTATTTACAATTTCACTAATATAAAAAATCGCATAAAAATTCATTCAGTAGTTACCGAGACCATCGCGAACGAACAGACAAGAATTCGTTCATTTTACATAACCAAATTTTTTTTTTTAAATATCTCCCATACAGACACAACTTATTTACAATTACATAATAGTATTGATGTACAACAGTAATTGAAACAAAAGGACATGATACGTCCCGTTTTGAATCGCGACAATGAACCTGGCGGCGCGCCAGCCGCCTGCTTGACAATCGTTACGATGGTTTATGGACTTTATAATGCTGTAAGCTTATTACTCGATACTACTGTGCGAGTATTATATCTACATGCCATATACAGAGCGTATGATTATGCCGTTGTTATCTTTATTAAGCGTAGCGAGCCGAAGGCGAGCGAAGTGTCTTTGGTTTCAAAGTTGCATTTCAAACAAATGATACTCCTCCGAGACCGTTTGACCGATCTCGACCAAATTTGCCACGGTGATCAAGTAGACATTACTGAGTGTCGTAAGGGGTCGAATGTCCAGATCGGTCTTACCATCGAGGAATAATCACCGAAAAACAAAATCAATGGAAAAAGTCGACCGGTCACGTTGACCTATTGTTGGATAGGCAAATCTCGCTACGATGATTGCGAAGCTGGTAACCGTCCTAGTACAATATAAGCGACGATAGCCCAGTGGCGTGTGTAACGGACTGCTGAGACGAGGTCTCGAGTTCGATCCCCAGTCGCCCCGGGCACACACCTCTGACTTTTCGTAGTTATGTGTGTATTAATTAATGTTAATTATCGCTCGCTTAATAATATGCCCGGTAGATGGCAATAGGCTCGCCCCCTATTACATTGGGACCTTAACATAACTGGCGAATCGTGGGTGTGTAATACACCTCTGCCTACCCCTTCGGGGATACAGGCGTGAAGTTATGTTATGTTATGTTATGTTATGTTATGTTATGTTATGTTATGTTATGTTATGTTATGTTATGTTATGTTATGTTATGTTATGTTATGTTATGTTATGTTATGTTATGTTATCTTTATACACCAGCTGAGGCCTGGGGCTCCGCCCGCGCGGGTTTTACTTAACCAATTGCAATAAAATACGGCAGATTTTAAATCGGAATAAAATACGGCAGATTCTAATAGAAAAACCGCATCCAAATCCGTTCAGTAGTTTTTGCGTCTATCACGAACAAATAGATGAACAGATAAGAATCACAAAAACTATTTTTGTGTCCAGAATCGTTCATTTTACATAACCCAAGTATTGTTTTTAAGAAATATCCAATGTACGGACACAGGTAATCTTACAATTTTATAATAGTAGGTATAGACATAAAAGAAAGTCGTGTTCGTGTGATGACTGCAGAAAATGGAGTTGACCGATTTTCATGATCGTTGATTTTTTAGGGATTTTCTTTAGAAACGCCCTATTGCTATCGAGTTGTCGTCGACGTCGTCGACGTCGTCGTTGCCAATTTTCTGTCACGGTTTTGCGTATGAAGGAGATGAGCTATCGAGTTGCTGTTTTCGGTAATAGATTCGTGCTGGGGTGAACCATTGCAAGATAAAGAAAAAAGACAAAAAATCCCATACCCAAAACCGTGACAGAAAATTGGCAACGACGACGACGTCGACGACGACGGCGTCGACGTCGACGACGACGGCGTCGACGACAACTCCCTAGCAATAGGGCTTTTCTAAAGAAAATCCCTAAAAATCAGTTTATATGTCCTATATATATATATGTTATAAAAAAATTGCCATCGACACGATGAAGAAGAAGATATATCTATATATATAAATATAGGACATGTGTACCTTTTTTTTTTCGTGCGGAAATCCCTTCGGATACCCCCCCGCCGGCCAGCGGAGGTGGTCATGTCAGGCTTGAACCGACTAAAACCGCACGCCGTCTCGGGTCTACAGACGCCGGGGTGTAAGGTTGCCCATAGAGCATACCTATAAGGTGGAATAATGCCCCACTAAAATCTTCGGGGCCCAATCAAACATCTCCTACTAGCCGGTATACCTGCTGATTCGTACAATATCACGGGTGAGGATCTGACGCAAGCTGCCTTCTCGGTGTTGGAGGGTTAGGTGGCAGCCGCTCACGGAAAAGCCTACATACCAATCAAAAACAATAAGTCCATAGTGAACAGGTTGCTTCTAGGCAAGCGTACTCCACCATCGACCACATCATCACTTACCAACAGGTGAGGTAGTGGTCAAACGCGAGCCTTTTTTTTGAAGTGGTAGAGTCAAGCAACAGTCATTTTGGCCGTTGCATGAATGGGCCGACTCGACCGGGGAAGCACCACCCTCTCACAGAATATCGACGCCAGGTAACAGTATTTGAACTGTTGCGTTCCGTTTGGTGAGTGATAGTGCCGGAGCCCAAACTCCTTTTCCATCCCCTCCCAAACTCCTTTCCCATCCCCTTTCCTTTACAGAGTCGGCAGCGCGAGTGTGACGCCACTGGTGTTGCACACGTTCATAGGCCGCGGTAACCGCTTTCCATCAGGTGGGCCGTGTGCTTGTCTAGTGGTATAAAAAAAAAAGCCTATTACCAAAAATAAAGTTTAGCAATTCTAGATATAAATATAACAAAACATAACATATAACATAACTTCACGCCTGTATCCCCGAAGGGGTAGGCAGAGGTGATATACACACCCACGATTCGCCAGTTATGTTAGGTCCCAATGTACTAGGAAGCGAGCCGGGCACATTATTAAGCGAGCGATAATTAACATTTATTAATGCACACATAACTAAGAAAAGTCAGAGGTGTGTGCCCGGGGCGACTGGGGATCGAACTCGAGACCTCGTCTCAGCAGTCCATTATGTTCGCACGCGTATATTTAGCAACTTTAAAATTCTTACTCATTACACACACCACCATATTCTTACCAAATTAAAGAAAGTGTCTGAGACAGTTTCTTTACCAAGTAACGGAAAAGCTAAATTATATCGAGAGAGATAAAAAAATTACACAGACTTATCACCGTAACAGCATTGCGATGTTGGTGGCATTCAATGTTTTTTTTTCACTCAATCGTATGTACAGACGAGTGAAAAAGCTCTTAACAAAGAAAATTATTTCGTAATCATTTTTAGTCTTGCTGACCCTTGCGTCACCTGACTGGGATCCGTTTGTACAGTAGTACAAACAGAACCTTTTAAAGGCTCCTCATGAAGAGCCACTACTCTACGCTATGTTTGCGACGTACCTTTTTTTTTCGTGCGGAAATTCCTTCGGATACCCCCCCAACCGGCCAGCGGGGGCGGTTATGTCGGGCTTGAACCGACTGAAACCGCACACCGTCTCGGGTCTAAAGACTCCGGGGTGTAAGGTTGCCCATAGAGGTTGCCCATATCCCTCGCACCCCGACTGACCCTGGGCCATCTCCGGTTTCGAGATGGCCACCTCGGGTTTGGGAACCACGGTGTCCCCGTCTTGCCCTGGTTTGGGGGAGGAGCGCTAGATGCCCCGCCGTCCCGGCCTGCTTCTGCTGGGGTGACAGGAGGCCTCACCTGCCACCCCCAGACCTGTGCTCATGGAGGACGTTAAGCGACCTCCGTCCTTAGCCTGAGCTTAGCCTCCGCCTGAGTCGCCTGCGACGCGCGGCGAGCATGTTGCTTGCTCGGCGGGTCGGGAGAGTTCTAAATCTCTCCCGGGCGCGCTCCGCCATATCCTTCGCGAGCATTACATGCTCGCAGAAGGAGGTGGGGGCGGCTCACGCTCTGCAACATTGCCGCAATCATGCTGTTTTGTGACGTACCTATTGCACACACCACGGAGACACAGCAAAGCGGTTATGTGGGGTTGACACTGATTGAACTAACTGAAAACCATGATAAAAGTAACCAATTATGCCTTGGCCGTATGTCAACAACAGCTATTTATGAGTCGCGTTCGGAATACGGCACGCTGTTCAAATATTTTGAAAGTTGAAAAAACGAACATTAATTTCAATATGTTGGTTAGTAGGTTTAACAGATAGTTGAAGATATTGGAGTAGACGGCCGCGGCCCTCACGTCTTTGGTTGCAAATGATTAGTACGAGCATGTTCAAAAATCACACACTTATATTATGTTGTACCGCGGTAGCCTAGTGGTATGGGTAAAGGACTGCTGAGACGAGGTCTCGGGTTCGATCCCAGGTATTACCATGGCACACACCAATGACTTTTCGATGCTTTTCGAAGTTATGTGTGTATTTATCGGAGGTTTATAAGTGCCCGGTTAATGGCAATAGGCTCGCCACCTATTACATTGGGACCTAAAACATAAACTGGCGAAACGTGGGTGCTAGCACCTCTGCCTACCCCTTCGGGGATATAGGCGTGAGTTTATGTTATGTTATGTTATTATGTTGGTATTCGGGTTTACCATCCAATCTGTGAATGTGATCACATGTCGTGGCACAGTTAGGATTGCTTGAACATTTAATTATTTGTAACAATATTAATTATTATTTAACTCGTCGATGTCGTTTTGGTTAAGTAAGTAAATATACTTACTACAGGTAACTAATAAGTTACCTGTAGATAGTTTTCTTTTATACCTTACTTATTAGTTAATGATTTCGACAGAGCCCCTCTTCGCGGGGCTCCTATTTCTACGTGCATTATCACAAGTGACCTAACACGACGGGTTATTGCGGAGGTCTCTGAACCCTTCTAACCTAAGTCTATTCGTGTCGGGGCGCGCGGTGTCCACGAGTGGTCGACTAGTAATCGTTGGCGTTCAATTGACTTTTCGACCAATTATATGTCGACTAATTATCCCTGTCGGTCAAAGGGGTTTCGACCAATTGTATGTCGATGAATTGTTATGTCGACCAATTGTCGTTCGATTAAAAGTCTGGGTCTGATATCTGTACGTTAATTGGGGTTGATGAGAGAGCAGTGACACTGGAACTGTTACATCTGTGCAGTTTTTTGTTGAATAATGATATTAACCTAGATTTTTTCAGATTCAGGCAGACTCCGTGATCGTGCTAGTAATTGATTAATTTTATTCTATTTATTCCTTCCTCACATCCTTTAACACTTTTGGCATCGCCAGTACTTTATCGGTAAGGTAAAAAAGTCGCGGGTAGACAGCTCCCGCCCTCCCCCGTACTAAGGCAATAAATCATATGTGTTGTTAATTATTTTGATTAAAAGAGAGGGCCGGTGAAATTGTTACCATCCGATATCTAGGCCACATACCACACTCATAAATATTTTAAGGGCAAGCGCGCGATTAGCTGGTGATGTTTTGGTGAATTTTGTTTCAGAGAATTAAGGCGAATATGATAGATATATAGATAACACTTTATTGTACACCGATATTAGTTATAAACACGGTAGGTAGTGTGGATTACAATAATCATAGTTAAATGTACAATTTATAGGCGGACTAATCGCGGGGTGCGATTTCCGCACGAAAAAAAAAGAAAACAAGGTACCTTGTACGTGGGGTGTGTGTTGGGTAAGGGGTGTGTGTTGGGTAACCTCCTCGAGTGTCGCTCCGATTCCGATCCCGCTGCAGTCCGGGGGGAACGGAATCGGAGCGGCCGGTACACCCTAGGCGGCGGTCAATGGCTTCCCCTTCATAGGGTTGGTATTGATCGTCGGCCAATACCCAACGTGGCGGGAACACATCGCTCTCCGTTCTCCTCTGCTTTCAGAGGAGACAGGATGAGCGATGCTGTTAGTGATGAGATGGCCCAGGGTCAGTCGGGGTGCGAGGGATATGCTCTATAACGGCGTGCGGTTTTAGTCAGTTCGGGTTACCTACTTAAATTCGATGATTCAAAGTTCTTCGTAGTCATCATTTTCTCACCACTCACAAAACATGAGCCGTAACAAAAACTTGGGCCATAAAAAGACCAAAATAGTTATAAGGAACCAAAATGCACATAAGTACACAGTGAACGCGCCGGTGACCCGATTTATTCAGCTAGGTGGGCAGAAATAGCTCGCATCATCTACACCTGAAATTTTCTTGGGAACGCTTTTATCACACAATATTAAACAAGGATTCAGAAGTGCCCTTAAACCTCGTTAGTATCGAAACTCCTGGCAAAGTGTTAACCGAGTACGTTAGTACATGATATTGTCGAAAGTGACACATTGAAGTGTGGTGTTCGCGCAAACTTAAGTACTTATAAAGTACTAAGTAAAGTACTTATAAAACTATTTTTAACGGATTCTATCGCGATTTATTTGATGTTATCTTATTATTTACCTTGAACCTGACATATCGGTTACTTTTCAGCAGCCATGGTCACGGAGATACTGCTCCGTGATTCCGTGCTCTCCGTGACCATGGCTGCTGAAAAGCAACCGTAGTAATCCATTTTCGGTTTGATTGCCTATGGTTGCAACACTGTTATGTATGCACGTACCATACACATAATTATACGTAACATACATACACTATTTATCTTTATCTCACACACATACACACAGACACACCATCACACACATAAACACATATTCTTACGAAATTGAGGAAAAATTAAAATCACCCCATGCACACTTACGAAACAATTATTTGTATTAACTTAACTTAGATTAATTCTTGCACACTTTGTATAATATGAAAAGACATGTATTTGACTTCAATTAATGTATGTACCCCTGAGAGAAGACGGACACCCAAAATACAGGTAATAACCTAGTTTGGGTGGCAGCGATTGCAAACACAATTTCATCAAATTTACTTGTCACTGATAATATTTATATAAAAAATTGTACAACTTCTACAGATTAAGTACTTATTGTGTCCAATAAATTATTTTAAATTATGTAATGGTGACCCTCTTTCCTGAGACTTTACCTTCAGCTTACCATCAGGCGAGGTGAAGTCAAATTGACGTGTCCTAAATATTAAAAAAAAAACCGAAACGTCATAATTAAATAACATCAAATAAATCGCCATAGAATCCGTTAAAAATATAGTTTGATTCCAATACGTTAATACATTTCAAAGTATAGTAATACTAGCCTGTCTTAGAATGTGTGAGTATTCTAACACATTGAGGCGCCTCCGTGCTTTGGAGAGTACGTTAAGTCGTCGGTTCCGGTTGCCATATTAACAGTCAGTGATTATAGGCAGTCGTTTATTTTTTAATATTTAGGACACGTCAATTTGACTTCACCTCGCCTGATGGTAAGCTGAAGGTAAAGTCTCAGGAAAGAGGGTCACCATTACATACACGTACCATGTTAACAATGGTGGCACTCAGTTTGACGGCCTCATCAGAAGAGGGTTGTCGTCGTAGCGTCGAGTGACACCCACCGGTCCCACTAGTGCTGCGACCACAATCCCCCTGCCCTGCTATGCACTTGCTGACCCCTGAACGCAATCAAACCGAAATTGCATTACTATGGAGGGTTTTTCGCAATCGTACACGGTGGTATCCACCCGGCCGAATTTTGTAACAAATTTGTGTCATCAAATTTGTACCACCTGGTTAGCTACAGAATCTGGTCTAACTACAGAACTTCGAAATCACAGTGGGTTGTAGACGTCAGATGGCAGCTGCTTCATGGAAAATCTCGAAGTTCGACCGCTTCGTAGTTACACTGAAAGTTAGACTAACCCAGAAAATGTTGGAGAATGAGTTTAGGCCTACCATGAAACCTACATCTGCAATTGCACGAAATACGAACGAAGGCAGTATCATTTGGGTACCATGAAGTAACTTCGGATTATGGTTCTTTCGGCTGGGACCATAAAGTACGTTCGTGAATCAAACATATCAAGGAGGTTTACGTTGGCAATATATTTATATTAAAAATTAACTATTATAAACGAACATATTGAAAAATACTTCCTATAAAATAATAAAATTCTTCGTACACACCTTTATGGTAGGGCTTAGTTCGAGGGCTTACCCGGGGTGCCCGGCAACGGACACTTGGGGAGGACACCGTGCGATTTTAGTGGATCCACGGCATAACCACCCCCGCTGGTCGGCGGGGGGGTATGCGAAGGGATTTCCGCACGTAAAAAAAAAGGGCTTAGGTGGCATGAACTGTTACGTGCGGTCTTCGGGCCCAATTGCCGGATAAGTGTGTTTCATGGTAGATTGCTAGAAATTTTGGTCCGCACTTGCGGCTGTACATTCCATGGTAGGCCTACTGGTGTCGCCAAAGTCTCACATATTATGCCCAATCACATCACACAAAACAGAGTCATCATTATTATCGCAGCGAGTCTCAGTTGCATCCAGTCTGGAGTCTGGGGTCTGCTCTCCTGCTCTTACTCTGCTGATCAGGGCTCTAGCGGTAGCAACTGCCACCTGACCTCCCTTGCCTGTCCTATCCCTTACCTGACCTGTCTTAGGATGGGTATATAACCATTCTCAACACATTAAGACCCCTCCGTGCCTCGGAGAGCACATTAAACCGTTGGTTCCGGTTGCCATACGAACATCAGGACTGAGACTTTACCTTCAGCTTACCATCAGGCGAGGTGAAGTCAAATTGACGTGTCCTAAATATAAAAAAAAAACGAGCGGAATTATCTACATGAATGGTTTAATGACAGTAGACCAGTAGACGAAAGTGTGTGAAGTTTGGACAGAGGCAAATGGAGACCGTTGTTTTTGCTCAACTCGATGGTAGAAAAGTGAGAGTTTAATTATATTTAGGTATGTATACATACATATATGCTGGCCGGAGGGGGGGGGGGGGGGGGCAGCCGAGGGGATTTCCGCAGCAAAGAAAAAAAAACAAAAAAAGGTATGTATGTCAATCGGAAAGTCAGAGGTAGGTACATGGCCGCAGGAAGAATTTCAGCCATTTGATACAAATGGTTAAATCTGCAATTGCTGCGTCACAGACTGATCCAGATCAATATTTACCGAAGTAATTTGGCGCCAAACTTATGATCACATTAATCGATCGTTGATCGCTATTTAAAGACCGAAAATTTGCATTTGTGTGTCGCAAAATATTCGATATTTTAACCAGATTCGTGTGTGCGCTGTTCCAAATTAGTCAGAATGTTATTTTTATGTATATTCAATAGCCCAGTGGCGTACGTAACGGATTGCAGAGACGAGGTCTCGAGTTCGATCCCCAGTCGCCCCGGGCACATACCTCTGACTTTTCGTAGTTATGTGTGCATTAATAAATGTTAATTATCGCTCGCTTAATAATGTGCCCGGTAGATGGCAATAGGCTCGCCCCCTATTACATTGGTACCCTAACATAACTGGCGAATCGTGGGTATGTAATACACCTCTGCCTACCCCTTATGTTATGTTATGTTATGTTATTCAGTGATAATTCTCCACCATGTTCTCCGGTCTTTTGTTACAATACTTATCACTTATCACAATTAATTTGCGTCTACTCCCGAGGTACCATCAGTCAACCACCCCTGCTGCCCGGCGGGGGGGGGGGGGTATCCGAAGGGATTTCCGCACGAAAAAAAAAAAGGTACCATCAGTCTATCTCAGCTACTTTTTTTAGGTTGCCAGTTTATCTGACTGATCCCACCATTAGTTTACCGATTCACGGTCTCCACGCTAGGAGTCGTTTTGAGAATTTGGACCTTTGGCAAATGGGCCAGCCCTTTGTTACTTCAGTTTACTGCTATTTGTGTTGCTACCTTCAATTCGCCAAAAGCAACGTTAAGTTTGTCCCATAATGAATTATGCGCAATGAGGGTTCCGTACAGAACTGAAGTTGTGCTCAACTCAGTGCGCGAGTTCGATTCTTTATAACCCAAAACATTTTGAAATTTGAAAAAAAAATATAGCAGGGATATGCTCTATGGGCAACTTACACCCCAGCGCCTTAAAAACTAGGATTTCGTAATGTTTCTAAGAATTAGAGAAAACGTGTTAAAAATATCGCCGTATGTAGTTTCTACTCAATAAATTATTTTAGCACTAGGTACGTAATATAGTGGGGTGCGACTGGTTGGATCACCTCCAAGTTTGGTGCACCCTGGGCAACGTGGGCGATGACGCATCATTGATTGCTCCTCTGGAGTAGCTGGCGTCAACGTCAACGGCCAAGAGTCCAAGAGAACCGGCCCTTTTTAGGGCCAGCTGACCCCATTGCACGAGGGGGTCGGGGCATGGCGGGCCTCCAAGGCCCGCGGGGGTGGGGGCCCAGGTACCCTCTGGTGTTATCAGAGGGGACACTGCGAATGGCCCAGGGTCAGTCGGAGTGCGAGGGATATGCTCTATGGGTAACCTTACACCCCGGCGTATGTAGACCTGAGACGGCGTGCGGTTTTAGTCGGTTCAAGCCCGACATAACCGTCCCCGCTGGCTGGCGGGGGGGTATCCGAAGGGAGTTCCGCACAAAAAAATAATAAAAAAAAGGTACGTACGTAATATAGTCAGTTAGTCCGACATAACCACCCACCCCAGCTGGCCGGCGAGGGGGTATCAGATGGGATTTCCGCACGAAAAAAAGAAAAGTTACCTAAACTAGGTAGGTACTAGACATACTAGATGCGGCCCCCGAGGGGGCCATCTCGAAACCGGAGATGGCCCAAGGTCAGTCGGGGTGCGAGGGATATGCTCTATGGGCAACCTTACACCCCGGCATTTTAAGACCCGAGACGGCGTGCGGTTTTAGTCGGTTCAAGCCCGACATAACCGCCCCCGCTGGTGGGCGGGGGGATATCTGAAGGGATTTCCGCACAAAAAAAAAGATATTTTTTTTATCCCACTAAGGTGGCAGACAAGCACACGGCCCACCTGATGGGAAGCGGTTACCGCGGCCTATGGACGTGTGCAACGCCAGTGGCGTTACACTCGCGCTGCCGACCCTGTAAAGGAAAGGGGATGGGAAAAGAGTTTGGGAGGGGATGGCAAAAGAGTTTGGAAGGGGATGGGAAAGGAGTTTGGGTTCCGGCACTCTCACTCACCAAACGGAACGCAACAGTTCAAATACTGTTACTTGGCGTCAATATTCTGTGAGAGGGTGGCGCTTCCCCGGTCGAGTCGGCCCATTTATGCAACGGCCAAAATGACTGTTGCTTGACTTTACCACCATGAAAAGGTACTAGATGCGGTCATTGCGTAGTATGTGTGGATTAAAGTTGGCTGGTAGGAAGCGGAATAGGTATAGATAGGTATACGAGACTGGTGTGGCCTGAAAGAGAATGTTGTTACAAAAATTGAAAAGGGTATGCTAAGGTCGTTTGGGCACTTAGAATGAATGAGTACTGAGCGAATGACACACCAAGTATATAAGGCAGATGTAAGAGGGCAGGCAAGTAGGGGTCGACCTCGCAGATCATACACTGATCAAATTAATGAGGTATTGAAAAAAGGGCAGGTCAAAAGCACTCGAAACTGGCGGGCTTGTATGAAAGGATTAATGTGATAGTAGAGGAAGCTAGTGAAGTATGTGAGGACAGAAGCAGATGGCGGCCTGTTATCTCAGCCTAGCTCGGAGGGAAAAAGGCGTGAGTATATTTATGTGTGTGTGTGTGTACCTTTTTTTTCGTGCCGAAGTCCCCTCGGATACCCCCCCGCCGGCCAGCGGCGGTGGTTATGCCGGGCTTGAACCGAATAAAACCGCACGCCGTCTCGGATCTTAAGAAATCTTTAAGGATAAAGTATAGGGCCCATCAACATCCTAGAGGCCCAAGCCAACCTCACCTGCAAGTCGGTGCACCTGCTAAACAACGGACGAGGCTCTGGCGCAAGATACTGGTGGCACAATTTTGGTCCGGGTTGGTACCACCATGCAGTTGCGAAAAACCCTCCAAATAATCCAACCTCGGTTGGGTTGTGTTCAGGGTTCAGCAACTGCACAGCCGGGGATGAGGGGGCAGACGATGCATCAGGAATGGGACTAGCGGAGTATTGGTGGAGTCGAGTGTGGCCATGGTTTGGGTCAACACGCCGGACAGGGAGACTCGTAGAAACGGTGGTGCCGCTGGCCGCCCGCGGCATAGTACAGGGGCCCGACTAGGACTAACCACCCCGGAAGGCTGCCCCACCAGGTCGCGCATAATCTCGATGTGGCTCGTCGTGCCGGTTGGTGACCGGACGGTGGACCCGGCGTCCACATTCGGGAGGGTACGGGGGCCCTTCCGTTCGGCGAGTTGGCTACCACCATGCCGCATATTCACCGACGAAACCAAACCCCGCGCCTTGTCACACACTGCTGCGGCGTTCTATCACCTCTTTTTCACGCATTCCCTTTTTTTATACTATGGCAGCGCAAAGTAAAAGTATAATTTCTACAGCGGCATACCCCTCTTCCACCAAGTCAACACCATTTGAGGTAGAGTTCGCGAACATTCGTGGACTCCATTCAAACCTCACAGCCGTCCGCCATCACCTAGAGGCGGTACGGCCAGCTTTGCTTTTCCTGACGGAGACACAAATACGCCGCCCTGATGACACGTCTTACTTACTCTACCCCGGCTATGTGATAGAGGAAAACTTCCTGGGAAAAGCTGGGGTGTGTGCGTTTATCAGGGCGGATGTTTGTTGTCGTCGTTTGCGCTGCCTGGAGGACCCATCCTTTTCTATCCTCTCGCTATACGTGGACCATGGCCCGTCCATCCGTCATATCCGACCATGCGGGTCGGACCGCCCACGCATTCGCTCTCACGCATGACTTGACACAACTGGTACTCCAGACCACCAGGATACCAGACATAGCAAGTCACGCGCCCTCTTTGCTTGACCTTCTGCTGACGACCCACCCAGCCCAGTACAGTGTCTCGGTGCGAGCCCCATTGGGGTCCTCTGACCACAGTCTGGTCTGTGCCAACGTGTCGGTCGCTGTTCTTCCGCAACCTGTGGAGGTAAAGCGGCGACTATGGCACTATTCGTCAGCAGATTGGGACGGACTACGTGACTACTTCGCTTCCGTTCCGTGGACTCAGCGCTGCTTTGAGGGTAGGGACTCATCAGATTGCGCCTCTGCCATCGCTGGTGAAATCAGTTTGGGTATGGAGTACTATATCCCATACACCGAGGTCACCAGTGCTCGCAGAGCTCGCCCCTGGTTCGGGCGTGAGTGCAATGACGCTGTTCAACAAAAGCAGTCGGCATTCCGCGCCTGGGTCAGGGCACGCGCAGTGCGCGATCCAAATGTGGGTCATCTCAAGGCGGCGTATAACAGAGCCACAAAGGACTGCAAGAGGGCATACATTAGAGCGGATGCTCAGCGCATAGCACGGCTTGGTCAAGAACTCATGTCGCATCCCGCAGGCAGCCGCGGCTACTGGCGACTGGCCAAAGCCGTACAATCCAACTTCTGCCAGCCCTCGCTACCGCCACTACGGTACCCTGATGGTTCGCTGGCTCACAAGCCGCAAGAGCAAGCAGACATGCTGGTTAACCTCTTCGCGGCTAATTCCCGTGTCGATGACTGTGGACTACAGCCACCAACGCTACCCAGCTGCGACCACTCAATGCCTGATATTCGCATCAGGCAATGCGACGTTCGAATAACCCTACAGTCACTCGACATCCGGAAAGCCAGTGGACCTGACGGTATTCCTGCGTTGGTCCTAAAAAAATGTGCAGCGGAGTTGTCTCCAACGCTAACACGGCTGTACCGCCTGTCCTATTCCTCAGGAAAAGTCCCGCGGGCTTGGAAGGAGGCGAACATACAACCGGTCCCTAAAAAGGGAGACCGTTCGGACCCGGGCAACTATCGACCCATAGCTGTCACCTCAGTCCCCTGTAAAGTGTTTGAGCATATTATAAACACACAGCTCATGCGTTACCTAGAAGATCACTCATTAATTAATGACCGGCAATATGGCTTCAGACCGAAGCGGTCAACGGGTGATCTTCTGGCGTACGTCACACATCTCTGGGGTGAGGCTATGGACAGGCATGGCGAGTCATTGGCTATCAGCCTTGATATCGCCAAAGCCTTCGATAGAGTCTGGCACAGCTCGCTTCTTTCCAAGCTTCCGGCCTATGGTCTGCCTACTCGATTGTGCAATTGGGTTGCCAGCTTCCTGCATGAGCGCAGCATCCGAGTTCTCTGTGACGGCCGAGCTTCAGAGTTCATGCAGGTTAATGCTGGCGTACCTCAGGGGTCCGTCCTATCACCCACTCTCTTTCTTTTGCATATCAATGACATGCTGTCTACTGGCAGCATTCATTGCTATGCAGACGATAGCACTCTGCATGGGGGATACTACGGACACCCTGCGGCCAAGCGGACCGATATCGAGGAAAACAGACGACAACTTGTCACTGAGCTCGACCGGGTCCTGACCCGCATTTCCCAATGGGGGTCTGAGAACTTGGTCGAGTTCAATGCCAAGAAAACACAAGCGTCCGCGTTCACAGCCAAAGTATCCTCCTTCCTTCCTCTCCCAACTCTTCAGAACACACCGCTACCACTGCAAGACCACCTTAACATGCTCGGAATGGACGTTCGCTGCAAACTGAACAATAAAAACTACATTGAGAGCGTCATCAAAACAGCTTCACGAAAACTCGGAGTTCTGAACAGGGTGAGACGGTTTTTCACGCCTGAGCAGCGGTGTCTTTTGTACAAAACACAAATTCGCCCCTGCGTGGAATACTGCTCTCATCTCTGGGACGGCTCCGCAAAGTACTTATTAGACGCTCTCGACAGATTGCAGCGGCGTGCCATCCGTATCATTGGGAGTCCAGCGATTACCAACAGCCTGGAACCTCTGCAGCTGCGTAGAGACATTGCCTCTCTGGCTGTATTTTACCGCCTCTACCACGGCGAGTGTTCTGACGAGCGCTTTCAACTGATCCCACCTTCTCCATTTCGATCCAGAACAACACGTGCTGGACTGCGATGCCATCCGCACACGGTGGAAACCATTCAGTCCCGAACTCAGCGGTTCGGTGCTTCCTTTCTTTGTCGCACGATAAAGAGCTGGAATGCTCTGCGCGCGCACGTGTTTCCTTCTTCTTACAATCCCGGGTTCTTCAAGCGGGGCGTGAAAAAGCATCTTTTGAGGCCGTCAAGGTAGGGGCTACCATTTTGGGATCGTCAGCATCTGGGATGGTGGCCCATATCTTCTGGACTTCACCCTAGCTTCTCACCATCCAGCGGGGTGCAGTCAATTGACGGAACAAATATATAAAAAAAAAAAAAAAAATTAACAAAATTCCATTAGTAGATAAATAACAACTAATTAATGATAAAGTTACCATTAAATATTTTATTTTCAGCAGATAAAATCGCCCTTAAAATCTAGTTTTCAAGTGAGGCATTCAATCCTTGATATTTATTAATACTATAATCGCTTACTTACTACTCAGACCACGTAGTAACCTGACTAATATAACGTGTCTCAAAAATCTAGGACACGCATCTAAATATATCGCTAACGATCAAAGGGTATTACGCGGATGCGGAAGACTATTGCATGTAGATATTTTATCGAGTCGACAACGTAACAGCCCATTAGCGTTTTGGTTCCGTGGGAGATATACGGACGAACCGCTTTTTAGCACGCTATTTTTTCGCACACTTTCAATAGCTTGTTCTGTGTAGCTCGTGTATGATCGCCTTAAAACTAGTATATTATTTTAGTGTTACCATAGACCAATATTAATGGTCTATGGTGTTACCAACAATTTTTAATACATTTTAGTTATTTTTGATTAATTAATAATTATTGTAATTTATATTATCATAATATTGTTATTATGATAATGTTCTAATGTTTAATTTTTATTTATTAGCTTTCGGCCTTACGGTCGAGAGGTCCCGGGTTACGGACCTAAACCCACTCCTAACACAAGCACCTAGAGGGGTTAGGGGGGATTTCGATTACTCATTTTTTTTTTCAAAAAAAACAACCTTCGTGGTAGGAGGTACCTACAGTCTCCCTTAGAAGTTGCTGAACACTAATAAAATTACGAACGATCCTTACATTAAAATATATCAACAAAATTAATGTAAGTACTTACACTTTTTTTTGTTTTTCGTGCGGAAATCCCCTCGGATACCCCCCGCCGGCCAGCGGGGGCGGTTATGTCGGGCTTGAACCGACTAAAACCGCACGCCGTCTCGGGTCTTTAGACGCCGGGGTTTAAGGTTACCCATAAAGTATATCCCTCGCATCCCAACTAAGTACTATCGAATAATTTATACAAACAAATTTAATATTTTTCAATTTTTGTTTATTAGTTTAGATATTACGAATATGTACAGTTTTAGAGCTAACCTCAGCTAGGTACATGGTCGATGGGGTGCGACTGGTTGGATCACCTCCAAGTTTGGTGCACCCTGGGCAACGTGGGCGATGACGCATCATTAATTGCTCCTCTGGAGTAGCTGGCGTCAACGTCAACGGCCAAGAGTCTGACCAACCGGCCCTTTTCGGGGCCTTTTCGAGGGATATGCTCTATGGGTAACCTTACACCCCGGCGTCTGTAGACCCGAGACGGCGTGCGGTTTTAGTCGGTTCAAGCCTGACATAACCGCCCCCGCGATTATTATTACGGAATAAGGAACAAGGCTCTCGACCTTTTGACTTCTTATATAAACAATAGAATTCAGAGGGTCGATGTGAACGGTACACGTTCGGTGGGATCTTTGGTTTCGATGGGCGTTCCACAGGGTTCGATACTTGGACCATTTTTATTTTTTATTTATATAAATGACCTCCCTTACTACGTAAGGGATAAAAATAGTATTGTTTTGTTTGCTGATGATACTTCCTTAATATTTAAAATTAAAAGACAATTAGATAATTATGACGAAGTGAACAACGCAATCTCACGAGTGGTTCATTGGTTTAATATAAATAATCTTTGCCTTAATGAAAAAAAAACCAAATGTATTAAATTCACCTTACCTAATGTTACACAGGTGGAAACCAATGTACAACTTAATGGACAGTTGTTGAGCCTTGTGGAATCAACCGTGTTCTTAGGTTTAAGTATCGATGCTAAATTACAGTGGGGATCACATATTGAAAAAATAGCTAGTAGGTTAAGTTCTGCTTCCTACGTTGTGAAAAAGATTAGGACTTTAACAGACATAGATACCGCTAGAATAGTTTATTTCAGTTATTTCCATAGTATTATGAGCTATGGCATTCTCCTTTGGGGTAATGCCGCAGATTTAAATACAATCTTTGTACTGCAAAAGCGGGCGGTGCGGGCAATTTATAAGTTGGGCCCAAGAGTCTCCCTCCGAGAAAAGTTCAAAGAAATAAACATTCTAACTGTAGTTTCCCAATATATTTTTGAAAATCTTTTGTATGTTAGAAGAAACATTTCCAATTTTTTAAGGCTTTGTGATATACATAACGTAAATACTAGACATAAAAACAATCTTGTGGTTTGTAATAGTCGACTCCACAAGATTAGTAATTCCTTTCAGGTTAACTGTATACGCTTCTACAACAAGCTTCCTAGTGAAATGAAGAATCTACCTCTTCATAAATTTAAAAGCCAAATTAAAAGTAAACTCTGCCAAAAAGGCTACTATAAAATTCAAGACTATTTAGACGACAAACAAGCTTGGATATGAACTGTTTGCTCTCTCTCTATGCTACTCAAATGGAATATTGTACTTAGGTTAAGTAAATATGTTTGTAAATAGACCAAAAAAAAAAACAGCCCGCTGAGTTTCTTGCCGGAGTCTTCTCAGGACAGAGCCGCGTTTCGAACCGGTGGTCCATTTGCCAAACATTAGATTATTTATTTTTTTAAGACGTTTTGTAAGTGCCGTATTAATGGTCTATGCAGAATAAATGGTTTTTGACTTTGACTTTGACCGCTAGCAGGCGGGGGGGTATCCGAAGGGATTTCCGCACAAAAAAAAAAAAAGGTACCTGGTCGATAACTTGGAATGTGTTAAGCTAAAACCCATGGCGACTGTACCTGAATGCTACGTCTGTTGTTTAGCGGGTTCAATCAAGATCGATGTCCTCAACCTAAGATATACAGGAGTAAGTAGGTAGGTATAATATTTAAAAAAAAATAGATTTGCTACAAAACCCTTGACGCAACAACGGCTCACACTTGACCGTAATCGATATTGATCCCATATACATCGGTGAGTAAATATTATGATAGCGCAAATAGCTATAACCGTAAAGAATATCTTACAAAATTTAGACAAATGCTGATTTGTAGTCCACTGAGGTGCACTATCGGTACCCCTTGCTTCGCTCGCGTTAAATTTGAATTGTTCGTGAATCTAATTCTGCTATAATGTTTGTGCTAATATTTATTGGGTAGGTATATATGTCACCGCTAATGTGTGTAAATCAGTTACAGTGCAGATTAACTGGTGAATCTGTAGATTACTTATCTGGTTCCATCCGTTAAAGTGGAAAAAAATGTATCAGGTCTAACAGTAACTACTTAGTTAATCTGCAGATTTCCTTGGTAATCTGCAGACGTCCGAGCATACGGTAAAGTTAATAAAACAGGTTCTTTGCTTGAATAAAACATTCGAATTCATCGTAATTATTTATTTAACTTATTAAACACATACTCCACGGGAGCGAGCGAATAGAGCTCGTGGACACCGCGCGCCCCGACATGGATAGACCTAAGTTAGAAGGGTTGGTAATTTAACAGGAAGGACATGACGGAGGTCTCCGCAAGATCACCGCCATATCCTTCTTGTTGTGATAATGCACGAAGAAATATGACATCAGCTCTAATTTATAAGATAGCAAAAAACTATTATAACCAAAAATATTTCGCTCACTGTCTTCTGCGATTTATCGATGTAGCGTTCGTTATTATGCAGAATAACTAGGTAAATTGCAGATATCTGCTACCTACTTTAAATTAAATTCCACACTTTATCGGGTGATTTGCGGTAATTCGCAGATTACCTAGTTATTGTACATAGGTATTTCGCATTCTAACGGTAATATCTATGCTTTTATAAAAATTTAAATTAGTTGTTACATTGGAGATCGATATAAAAAATGGATTAAATGAACGATTACTACGTTAATGGACACAAAAATATTTTTCCTGGAATTTTTCTTTGAAATTCTTGTCTGTCCGTTTATCTGTTTGTTCGCGATACACACAAAATCTACTAAACGGATTTTGATGCGGTTTTTTCTATTAGAAAGGTCTTGGTCGGATTTAAAATCTGCCGTATTATGTTTGAGTGCAACGGAGTAGTAGAACGGGAGATATGACCAAAAAACGGCGGAGCCGCGGGTGTCAGGTAGTATTATATACTGGAATGGTGACATGAGAAATACACAGCGCCATCTAGTAAAGAGATGCCAAACTACTTCGTAATAAGTCTAAGCATTTATTGTAAACAAACTTTTACTGCACATTTCTGCCAATGCGTGGTGAGTTAGTGAGTGTGGTGACTGGTGACTAAATAATAGGTGGGTATATACCTATGCATGAACACCGCGTATTTAGTAACAGTAATGTATAACCTTTTGCTGGGTTATGCATGGATTAGAAATGTTTGAAATATGTGTTAGAAAATAAGCCTGAATCAGGCCAATTTGACATTAGCCGTGTCTAGGAACCGGCCTGATTCAGGCCGCTCTTCCCACGTCCCATTAAACTGAGAAAATTTCGCTTTATAATTCACTATGGTTGATTTTTTAATTCAGAGACACACCATAAAGAATCGATTTATCGATTAAAGCCATATACTGTGGTTCCAACGACAATATTTTACTACTACATTAAACTATGATCTTCGGCATCATCGCAGTTGTACTTAAACGTAGTGCTTATATTCTCTTTGGTTGTACTTCGACTCGTCGTACGTCACGTATAGCGTTGCATTGTATTTGTTTCATTTTGTAAATATATACTATTCAACTATAAAATAAAACAAAAACTGTACATTACACTTTTATTTTTTAAATATAGCATACTTTACACATATATTTCGCAACTTTTACTTTCGTCTTAATTAGTGGCAGTTTTAACAATATTTATGTTATAAACTTTAGACTACTTACATACTCATGGGTAGGGAAATTTATAAGGAATCCAAATATAAATATACATTATTAGGTATTCATCCAAAATCATCGAGAAATCGTTGATAGAATGCATCCATTCCGCTCGAGCAGCACGGGGCAAGGAGATTCAGTCGAGACAAAATAGCGCGCGCAAGCCTGCCAGTTAAAAGGTTATGTAGTTACCTACATAGCACACGTAGCATATTAAAGTGTTGATAAAACAATTTAAAAAAAAACAGAAACTACTTACGCAAAGGCCCATTATGGAACCTACAGGAATCCTTGAGGTAGATGGAAGTAGACCTATCCTACTAATATTGAGTAGAGTATGGATGTCTACTAATATTACTAGGAATTCAGTGCAGGGTGCGACTGAAATAAATTGAGCTGAGCGAGCAGAATTCTTACTTGAAAAATATGGCATCTTACTACGGTCGCGCGCATAGCTAAGGCCGCGCGCTCGTGAAACTGTTTTTCGATGATTATTCCTCAATGGTACTTTGTATTTGAATAGTTGACCCCTCTAAACGGTTGGGGTTCAGAATGTCCACTTCCCAAAATGTCCCCTGGTACCAAAATGTCAACTTCCCATAATGTCCCTTTCCCAAAATTTTGTGGGTTAGGTTAGGTTAGAACTGTGACTCCAACAGAGCGCGAGCCGAGCGAGCTCAGCGAGCGTGCCGGGGCAGCGGCCGGCGAAGCGCCGGAAAAATAATTTGCAGGTAATAAACATACTTTAAAAAAAAAACTTTATCATAAATTGAGTGCAGTTGCAGCTATGCTATTCTGTAAGAACGTTATGTATATCGACAGTTAAATCCGCGGTGAGTATCAAATTTTTTATTTCGAATGTGATATCTCACCTCGAATTCAGCTGCCGAGATTTATAAACACTCTTACAGAATACCACCACTGGTTAAGGAATACAAGTGAACTGCCGATTTGTCAACGTCGTTATTGGATAAAGTAACCCGCAACAGATTCAAAAATAGTATCCTATTCAAAAGTAGAGTGGTAACTTTTCCAACATTGTCATACCTGTCATACATGTCACCTTCCAATATTTTTAGTTTGATTGTCAACTGTCAGTCATTGTCACTGTTGTCAGTCTGCCACCATGGCGGCCGCATTGCTGTCAAATAAGCAATTGCATAAATTTATAAAAAACAATATAAAATCTGCAAAATCGTTCACTAGTACTCAATCCGTTATACATAATAAATCTCAATTGAGCGTTATTTGCCAACAATGTGCCACTACCAGCTATTACAGGGTAAAGTTATTCATAAAGTAATGATTCAAAATCATTATCGTTTTTAAATGTTTTTAGTATTTATTTAGTGATTTTGTGTTGAATACAAGCTACTATTGTTTTAGTATTACACAACAGGAGCCCCACAGTCCAGTGGAGCGTCAGACCCAGCGAGGAACGTGCTCGCAGCCGTATTAGCAAACAAACCAAAGACTGGTAAAATTCCAGTTGGTAAGTTAGAATTCGGAGACATTCCAATTAAATTAAATTATGACAAGAATAATAGTTTTCGTGAGTTTTGTTCTTAAAAACTGCCAGGCATTTTACAGTTGCATAATATTTGATAAACATAACCTTGTAAATCGTGTGAAAATTAAATTTCAATGTTTACTGACAACAAGTGTCATCAAGCCAGATTAGCTTCCGTATAAAATTTCTGTAGATAGTCAAACTCAGTTGTACCAATCCTTCCTACTGGGTTTGATTACCTTTTAAGTTAATTTATATACCTACTTTTTCATTAACCGGTAGTACAGAGCCCCCTACAAACAACTTTGAGCCAATCTTGTCTGTTAGTTGGTACACCTAATAAACAACGGACGAGGTTCTGGCGCAGGCTTTCCTCTCGAGGTTGGGAGGTCAGATGTCAGTCGCTTCCAGAAAAGCCAACATATCAAACAATAACGTGACCCATGCTCCAAAGTGCAAACTTTAGAAGAAACCGGGACAACGCTATGCCGATGATGATGATCTATGATTATCTGCAATTTATGTTATCTATGAGTGGCTCACTTATGTTATACTGATAGCACCATGACTACAAATAGTATATATTTTTACATACTATTTTATTGTAAAGTCATTCATTGTTTTCGTAGATTGTAAAAATTATTGTAGATAGCTCCAGCGTTACCCCGAGACATATATGTATAATATATCGGAAAATTTTAAATATCTGGGACATGTCTAGGTAGGTCAATTGGTCAGAGCATTCCCCCTGCAAGAGACTGGTCGCGGATTCAAGTCCCATCCTAGATGTTTTCTGTTTCCGATCTAAATTTATACAATTTTATTATTATTAAATATATACTCCCCATGTTAATTTGATTTGCTGATCTGTTCACTATCACCCAAATTCCTTTTGTGAATGTCACCCGTTTTACATTTCACTATAGTTTTACAACATATGATATATCAATTCTAGTGTAGCTTTATTCTTACAGTTAAAAAATGTAGTTAGCTCACACAAATATGAAAAACATATAATGAAGCTTATCAGAGTTGTATTGCAGAATCTATCTCAAGTCCCACATAAATTGTCTTTATCTTAACCTATAAGAACCGAACCGGTGCCCGGGCACCCGCGAGTACGTACCGTTTGTCAAGTTTTGTCAGTTTGACGGTTCGGCTTCATGGGTTAATTGACAAGATGCAAGGACTATTATGAAATAAAATAATGAAGTCGACACTTAGCACTAGCCGTTGATAAAGTAACAAACATGATTACAAATTGATTCTTAACTGATTTTTAATTAATGAATATAGTTATATACTAAATTCAAACCAAGTTTGTTTTTTTTTTTTATTAAGTTTTCTTGAGCAATGTTCTGTAATTCGGCCCTCACTGTACCACATTACGTTTAAGCCTGCTACACTGTTCATTGTTTTGTTACTAATACTTGGTTGAAATGCAGCTCTTTGTTCTACCATTTCCCTTTTTGTCCTGCATGATCCCACCTAGCTTGTTGTCTAATCCCACTACGTAAAACCTTTCCTTATCAAGAATCCTGACGTTATTCTCCCCTCCTTAGGTATCCAAAAAAGAGACTGCTTTCACCCAGGTGCCTCTGTTTTGTCTCGTGAAGATATAAACTTGGGAGATGCAAAGCCGGTTACCGGGGCGGACATGATTAGAGGCATGATGGAGTATGTGTGGCCTAAGGTGAGAAAGTTATATATTTTTACTTACATCGTACTAACCTTGAATACTAATGATAAGTATGGTAATTGATGTACCTAATATGTATTAAGTAATTATATTCAAGTGAATATTCTGCCCAGAAGTAAAGCTATGAAGCAGTGATTAAATAACATGTGTCAAGTTATAGAAAAAATCTATTGGTATTAAAAGTCAGTTACTTTGAAAATCTGCCTGTATTTTTCCTTTTTATATCGAATTTAATGTGAATACTATTATTTCTGGTATATATATTTTAAAAGATTCATAGTCATTAATGTAATCCCAAAGAAAAATTTATAAATCTCTAGCTGTTACCCGTGGCTTCGCCCGCGTTGAATTCTGATCCCGTTCTGGCTTCCCATAGGACCCTATTCCACCCCCACAACCTATAGAAGATACACAATTTCACCATTTATCATTTTGTTATATCTCAAAGGGCTTAGGCACCGTTTTTTTTCGACACCTCCAACAAATATTATATTTTAGCCAATGTATACAAAAACTTTACAAATAATAATACTAAAACCTTTGAGAACTACTCTATGCATTTGTGAAAACAGCATGAAAATCGGTGCAGTGGTTTTTGAGTTTGTGAAGAGACTGACGTGGCGGAGGACTTGTTTTATAATTTATAATAATAATAGGTCTTTACCTATGAAATTGACGAAATTTTCTTACAAATTCATGAGTTCGTTATTCCTGTAATTTAATAGCTATTTCCATTATTTATATTTTGATTGAAAGTTGATTTCAAGGTTTTACAAGTCTGTATTAAATTTTGTTTTTATTGGTCGCTTGATAAATTAATTCGATCTTCAAAAACAGTACTTCCTAAATGCTATCCATTTTGATGATAAATTTCGTATTACTTAACAGCTGTCACTTTTTAAAAATGTAATAAAAGTTGCTGTTTGTTAGCTTAATGTTGTCTCATTCATACACAAAAAAAAATCATTTTGATTTGTCATTCCTAAAAAAATGCAAAAATGTTAGTACCTACTGAAAATTGGGTTTCCTCCAATTTTTTCAAGAAAAACGGCAATTTCATATGTAACGACCTAATATAATATGTAGAGATAGTGATGTTTTATAATATGTAGTGATAGTATTGTACAATTACCAATTCAGCTCAGAGCTATTTAATTTGTTTCGCTATTGATTACTGACTGATTGCATGTTGGTGAGAGCTATCTATGAAACGGTGGTTGGTATGGTATTGTGTTTCTTTCAGGATAGAATATCTATATTTTATAGCGTAATCCTTATACTCATTAGATGTATATGAGACTAGCAACCCGCCTTCGCTTCCCTTCGGTTCATATGAGTTTATTTTTAACTAAAGCCATCGTAATTTACACACAATATATAAGGTATCACAAAATAAGGTCTCTGAATTTGTGAGATGACTTGATATCGACAAAATATGTATTTGAAAAAAAAAAAATTGGGTAAAATAAAAAAAAAAAAAAAAAAATATAAAAATGAAAAAAAAAACAACACCAGCAGTCACGTGACGCGCCAAGCACACGTGACGCTGGTCGCGATTTAGGTATTTCCCCCACATCCGCTTGGAGAATACTGCGAGGAGAAGGACTGCACGCCTACCACGTGCGTGTTATTATGCTTATTTTTTTTTTTAATATATATTTTTTTATATTTTTTTTATTTAATTTTTTTTACTTTACCCGATTTTTTTTTGTTTCAAATACATATTTTGTCGATACCAAGTCATCTCACCAAATTCAGAGACCCAATTTTGTGACACCTTATATAGCCTATGTCCATTGGGGATTGGGATAACATACCTTTCAAATGTTGAAAATGTTGAATTTTTCCAATAAGTGTAGTGGTTCCGAAGATTACCTTCACCATATAAACTAACTCACAAAATTCGGCCTCTCTCTTTATAATATTAGTCTAGACATAAACATGAATTTCCCTATACTAATAGAGGCTTTAATAATAATCTCTCATTGTTTTAGTTTTTAGTAAAAATTAGCATTTAAACACTTTTTTTTTCTTGTATACCAAGAAGACCCTTGGGCCTTCTCCGGGGCTTTCTTCTGGGGGTTGGGAGGTTGCTCCCTTAAAAACCAAATTGTGGCAGGGAGGAGTTGGAGAGCAAACCCCGGGTTTCAAAGTACAAATTTAGGATGCAACAAAGTTTGCAATCTATACTTTATTAAAAAAAAATTAAGTTGAAGTTTGTTTATTTGTTTGTTTGGTTGGTTGGTTGAATGCGCTAACCTCAGGAACTACTGGTTCGAATGAAAAAAAATAATTCTGTGTTTGATAGTCCATTTATCGAGGAAGGTTATAGGCTATATATCATCACGCTACTGCCTAGGAGAGCGGAGCAGTAATCATATATGTCAACAAATCGGAAAAATTTCCATACATTATTGTAGAACTAATCAGTTGTGGATATGTATGGGATAAATGGGTGCCGTGTGGGCGAAGTATGCCGCGGGGGCAGCCGTGGGGCACAGCTAGTATCAACTCTAAACCTTCAAAATTACAGAAAAATATTTTAATGTTGATATTAGGTACATCGACGACCTCTGTGGCGTAGCGGTAGTGCATTCGACTGCTAAGCCAAAGGTTGCGGGTTCGATTCCCGCTCAGTGCAAACATGTATATTTGCATTGGTCTGGGAGTTTCTATGTATAATATGTATTTATTTACAAAAAAAAAGTATTTAAGTATGTTTATCCGCATTCTAGAACCCATATGACAAGCTCTGCTTAGTTTGGGTCTAGATGGCGTTGTGTACTTTGTCCTACAATATTTATTTATTTATTTATTATTTATTATTGATGAGGGGGATTGTGGTCGCGGCACTAGTACGACCGGTGGGTGTCACGCGGTTCTGCGACGGCAATCCTCTTCTGATGAGGCCGTCAAGCTGAGTGCCACCATTGTTAACATGGTACGTGTATGTAATGGTGACCCTCTTTCCTGAGACTTTACCTTCAGCTTACCAGCAGGCGAGGTGAAGTCAAATTGACGTGTCCTAAATATACTTAGAAAAAAAAATGGCATAAAAAAAAAAAAACAAAAAAAAGCTTCCATCTAATTTGACTCATCTCAATGTCGTCTATAAAAACCTTTTTTTTTTTGAAAAAAAAACAAACATTAATAAAATAATATTGCATTGTCACGCGATATAATGCGTGCAAAATTTGAGCCTAATCAGAAACCCGGGAAATTGTAAATGTGTGTGTATTGTCAAATTTAAGTTGCAAGATTTGATTGCAGACAAGTAAATAAATAAATGAATAAATATTCTACGACATTCTACACGGCACTTTCTAGACCCAAAGTAAGCATAGTTTAACTAGCTTGTGTTATGGGTTCCAGAATGCGGATAAACATACTTATATACTTTTTTTTTGTAAATACATACATAACACCCACAACACAAGTGACAGGCGAAAGTAAATAAAAGCTTATAAAAAAATCAACATGCGCATGATCTTTTGCAGGACAACGAGATGATCCGCCGTCGCGTGATGCTCTCACTCTCTCTGCTCTTCGGCGCCAAAGTTATGAACGTCACCGTACCGTTCCTGTTCAAGTATGCGATAGATGAGGTGAATACGATGAGTGCGACGCACGGAGACGCGTTGTTAGGCATGGCCACTGTGCCCCAAGCCTTGGGGACTACCGCTTTCAGTTTGCTTTTGGGATGTAAGTATATTTTATATTTTTCTTATATTTTTTTAGGGATTTTCTTTAGAAAAGCCCTATTGCTATGGAGTTGTCGTCGAAGTCGTCGTCGTTGCCAATTTTATGTCACGGTTTTGGGTATGAAGGAGATGAGCTATCGAGTTGCTGTTTTCGGTAATAGATTCGTGCTGGGGTGAACCATTGCAAGATAAAAAAAAAATCGCAAAAAATCGCAAAAAAAAAAAACGCAAAATCGAAAATCCCTTGTATTCGGCTGAGCTCGTCTCAGGAATTCAACTTGTTTAATTATTGAGCTGAGTGAGACGAAGTCGAGCGAAAGCTCATACCAGACTTCAGGATTTTCTTTGTCACAGGTCTCCTCCTAAACTACTAATCCAATCAGAACCAAATTTGGCATGATTAAAGAGGTCAATCAGAGGAAGGTTTATGGATATATTTTGAAAAAAATAATACTACCACAGAGGAATGATCACCGTTAAAAAAAATCCAGATGGAATTACATAATAACCGCTCGAGACACTGTGACCAAACTTTACACGCTCAGAAAGCATGTCCAGAGTTGTGACTTTCAAAAAGAATTTTCAAAATCGAACTTGCCACGGAGGAATGATCACTGTTCAAAATTTTCAAAATCTGATTCTCTCATTGTCTCTGATTGTCTCACTCAGCTCAACATTGCAAGCAGCGATTCGCCTTGCAGACCTAGTTATTTATTTTACACACTCCAAAATTATTATGACAATTTTATAAAAACGTAATGGTAGTTAAAACCCTCAGATATTAAGAGTTAGGCCCTTGCTTCCCAAAATAGAGCCTTATGGCTCTGTGTGATGGGGTAAGCAGCGCATTTCCCTACGTATTTATAGATATAGAAATTATCTCATATCAATATGGGTATGGGGGCAAAGGGATGTTGGTTACTATGAGAAAAGAGGTCGGGGGAGGCTAAATAAATGTGTGATGCTCGCAGCTCATCAAACAAGTTAACTTTGCACCATAATAGTTCCATAGACAACTTAGGCTGTTTACACACCAAAGCCGGCAGCACAATCCGGCGGCATTGCGGCTTGTGTGGGATGCTTAGTGGTTAAGGAATTGACATTACGATCAAAAGGTCCCGGATCGAATCCTGTCCATTAAACTACCGATGTGAACCCACTCCTAACACACGATTTATCTTAACTGAAGGGGTCAGAGGGAATACTAGTAATTTCGGTTGCGAGAAGGTAATATATTTAAAAAAAAAACAAAAATCGCACCGGAACAGAATGCAATACAAGCCCGGCGGGTTCCGCCTCGGTCGGCTTTTTTTGTCTTTGGTGTGTAGATAGCTGTAGGTGGGTTAAGCCGGCGGGCCGGCGGCTTTAGTATGTAGACAGCCTTACAAAGTCATTACCATATAGTAATGTGTTTGTCTATATGTTACAGCTGTTTATTACGCTGACAGACACTCATTTTAAAATAATAATTACGAAGGGGAACCAACTACACACACCATTATAAAAAAAATGAAAACATCAACATTCGTGGCGGGAATCGACTCCGCCACAGTCAAAAATCCGGGCTGCTAAACCTCTGAGGTACTTTTTGAGGTATTTTTTTTTACGTGTGGAAATCCCTGCTGGCCAGCGGGGGTGGTTATGTCGGGCTTGAACCGACTAAAACCGCACGCCGTCTCGGGTTTTTAAACGCCGAGGTGTAAGGTGGCCCAAAAGGCATTTCCCTCGCACCCCGACTGACTCAGGGCCATCTCTTTTAGGAAAAAAACAATGTGATAAAATTTTAATTGAATTACCTAACTCAATGCTCAGTATAGCCCCATTCCATGGGGATCCTCAATTGTTGTCTTCTTGAGATGTATGTTGGAACTGCAAAAATTCAAGGCAGATCTTAAATACTTTTTAAAATCATTGAAGTTTGTAATTAGAATGTTTTTTTTTTATATCGATGGCAGACAAGCACACGGCCCACATGATAGGAAGCGGTTACCGCGGCCTATGGACGTGTGCAACACCAGGGGCGTCACACTCGCGCTGCGGACCCTGTAAAAACTTTCTAATGCCCTTCTTGAATAACCCCATATTGTAGTCGCTTAGAAAAACCACAGCAGGGACATCATTCCACAGCCTGAGGATGTGCGGAATGAAGTACCTTTCATACCTCTACGCACTGTTTACGATCGCAACGTGTGAGGATGAATTCCCTGTCTGTGGCGAGCGGTGAGATGATAGAATGTGGCCGTGGGCATCATATCAAACAATTTTATTCTTCTGAACAACACGCACAGAGGCAAAACCACTCCTAAGGCTGGGAGGTTCTACACTGCTTGTAGGTATGGGATTGTCGAGGGGGCCATCTCGAAACCGAAGACGGCCCAGGGTCAGTCGGGGTGTGAGGGATATGCTCTATGGGCAACCTTACACACCGGCGTCTTAAGACCCGAGATGGCGTGCGGACTAGTCGGTTCAAGCCCGACATAACCGCCCACGCTGGCGGGAGGGGGGGGCTGTATTTGCACCGAGTCCAATGGGTTAAGTTGGTATGCAGCTGGATTTGATACGAGTAGTGACGCGATTGCACCCGTCCGTCCGTTGCAGACGGCATCGCGCGCATGGGCGCGGCGGGCTTCAACGAGCTGCGGAACGCCGTGTTCGCGCGCGTGGCGCAGCACTCCATCCGGCGGCTGGCCTGCAACGTGTTCGTGCACCTGCACAACCTGGACCTGAGCTTCCACCTGGGCCGCCAGACCGGCGCGCTGTCCAAGGTCAAGTAGCTTTACTTTATACACCGCCAATTTCTCAAACGGGCGTGGTTGGTTAAAGCCGGATCTATAAAGGTGTCTCGGGGCTGATTTTAATGAACACCAAATGTACACTAATTGAATTTAGAAAAACTTATTTTCGACGCCATGAATCGAATTCGTGGAATTTGAAGAAGAAAAACACTGTATACACCATTTGATAGTGTTGCTATTAAGGAATACATTTTGGGAAATGTTGGCATATGGTAAACTTAAGGAATGTGCTCATTTATAGAAAATACAAAAAATTTAAAAGGATAAAAATCTTTCTAACATTGTAGTATTTAGTTTACAACCTTGTACCTTTTTTCTCGTCCACGGCCTCCAGAGGTGGTTATGTCGGATTAGAACCGACTAAAACCGCACGCCGTCTCGGGTCTTCAGATCATCGGTGTAAGGCCCCATAAGGCATTTCCCTTGCACCCTGGCTGTACAACCTTGTGCTCTTAAAATATTAGATTTTAATTATCATAAACTCATGACTAATATTGTAACATTGGTCAGGGATGCTGGGTTCGAAATAGTGCATATATTATATCGTTTGACGAAAATTTTATTCAACACAGAACACAAATATGCAAAGCTATACAAAGAATTAGCGAGTTCAAGAAAATAACACTATCTATTTTATCACCACGAAAAGCCCAGGTTAATTTTGCGCACTTAACGGCTGAGCCTTTACTCGAATTGACCAACGTTAAGTAAATGTGCTTAAATAATGAAGAATGTGCGTTCATATAAACCGACACTTTTAAGGTGGTTGAGCTGAGAGTGAGACGAAGTCGAGCGAAAGCTCCTTTCACTCCATTCGATGTATTTCGTTTGTGTCCCTCTAGCGCCTAGACCCTTCGACCGATTTTAATGATTTAGTTATGTGACGTACATAGGCTATACAAATTTAAATTATGAAGTACCACGGAGGAATAATCACCGAACATAAAATTCAAACGCTGATTTCTCAAAAACCACAATTAGTAAAATCTAAGTTTTGGCGCCAAAACGTAGCCCATAACCATAAATACCGATTAAAAAAAGAAAACTGAAAATCGGACAAGACACGAAAGAATAATCACCGAATAAAAAATTCTAAAGCTGTTTCTCAAAAACTACAATTCGCAAAATTCTCATCTCAACATTGCAAGAGCTACATACACTGCCCTTCGGACCTAGTTAAGTTTTGCACCAGGGCCAAGGGTCCGATTAAGTAACGCGTGATTTCAATTCTAGAAAAACGTAAAGTATACGTTGGAAAAATATATAATAGATACTATAATATATAATATATTTGAAAGATCGTACGATCTTTCATAACAAAACCTACTGCGTTTCCGTGATTAACTCTTGCTGAACTGCACACATAAAAACTGTAATTAGACACGTTTCTAACCAGAATAATGACAGCAATTCTGTATAATCTCATTGTCCTCGCTCCACAGACGATAGACCGCGGCTCCCGCGCCATCAACTTCGTGCTGTCGGCCATGGTATTCAACATTGTGCCCACGATATTCGAACTGACGCTCGTGTCCGCCATTTTGGGACTCAAAGGAGGACTCGCTTTCACTGGTGAGTAAATAGTCGTACCAATTAAAGCATGTATCAATTTTTCTATGAGTAACAGATTATTTGCACCCATGGTTGCGAAACGTGGAGGAGTTTTTTTTTTTACGTGCGGAAATCCAAACGTGGAGGGGTGACAAAAGACATCACATAGTGGACATCCTAAACTGATACCATTTTTTTTGTGCGTGCGGAAATCCCTTCGGATACCCCCCCGCCGGCCAACCTACGATAGATAAGTACTTAGAATTTTCTCTCCGAAAAGATCTGCAGCCACATTCGTACTGTAACGGTAAAAGTTTTTATGGGGGTTTTTATATGAAGTTACGTAAATTTAAGGGGTGACTTATGCACTGTAAGATTTAATAAAGTAATTGATGCTAACTTCCGGCTAGGGCGAGCAGAGATAAATAAAAAAGTCGATTACAATATATTAGGATTATAATCGGTAAGAGAGCGTTACATATATTTATATTAGGTATTGAGTAAAAGAACATCAGGGGATGGGTTCGTAATAAATATTCTGCCGTGGCGTTGTTCGGTCCGTTGTGCAAAGATGGTAGTATGCACTTAGCTAGTGGACACGTGGCTGGTGGTGATGCCGGCGTGCCAGGGTCTCCGCTGGTGTGCCTCGCTACCGCTATGATGGTGCGAAGACCCTGGAAATAAAGTGACCCGCTAAAATAGCAGGTGAAGAGAATCTCCCAGCGGCAATGCAGCGTAGCTAGAAGCTATAATAAAAAGAATATAAATAGGCAGCACAAGCTGGTGCCGCGACCTCTGACCGTAGGGGTCATCGGCCTCGTGGCACTAAATAGGTAGGCTGAAATAGCACACATAATAAAATAAAATATATTAACCATGCATTTTAGCAGGCAATAAGCTGCACCGCTGGAAAGTCTTCACCTGTAGAAAGAAGTAGGAAATGTTGATCTCAAAACTTACCCGGAGCCGACAGCAGTTGGCCACGGGGTCAAAGTGACCTTCCTCGGCGAGGGTTGCCAAGGAAAGGAACGATTTAAGAGCCGTCAGTTGATAACTGGGCTAGTGTTGTCCAATCTCGCTTGCACAACCATAGATAATTAGTAATTGGAGACGCCAGTACGTACCTCGTATGAGAAGCCGGTCACCTCCAGTTTTGCGTAGCGAAAGTACAGCACTTATCGCACTAAATGGGTCACATGCACTTCAGGGATTGTGTTAATGTCTATATCACGTAAAGTATTTTTGGTAATCGCTTGTACCGATATATAGCGAATTTTCGCTGCGTACGATGGCGGCTTCGATGGGAGACTGGCGTGCCGCGTGTGGGGTGGTAGGGAAACGGAAAAGGGAACAGTGTTGCCATATGTATATGGTGCGTTTAGTTACGGAGAATGCGTGTGAGTTTTATGTTTTAAATTATAGTGAAAAATGAGTTGTGTAAATATATTAACAATAATGGCGCAGCCAACTTCGGGGGGCTTAGAGGTTTCCTCTATATTGCGGTAATTAATTGATCTTAAATTTAAGCAGTAAATTATGAACTAAGAAAAGAGTATAAATTATTTTAAATGGGATGCAATTATTGTGTTGGTAACGGGCAGAGCCGAGTTACGGGGCGTACATAATCCCCGGACGGGGTCTTAACTTTGACTACGCGGATTATGTTATCCTTGCCCGGAAACACCTCTGTGGCAACAGCAAGAGTCCAAAACAAGGGATGCGAATTATCATCTTTGATTATGACTACTGTTCCCACCCTCACAGGTTTAGAAGGTGAGTTCCATTTCTCTCGTTGCTGGAGTGAAGTAAGATACTCCATACTCCAGCGTTTCCAATAACTTTGAATTATTTTATTCAAGAGTTGATATCGGGTGAGACTATTGTCTGAAAGAGTCAGATCAATAGTTTCAGCGGGTAAATATTTTAAGGGAGTTACATTTAAAAAATGACTAGGCGTCAATGCGGACGGATCAGAAGGATCCGACGAAAGAACACAAATGGGACGGCTGTTCAACAGGCCTTCAATTTGTACTAAAACAGTATTAAATTCTTCATAAGTGAGTATTTGAGTTCCGATAGCTTTGAATAAATGATTTTTAACAGACCTGACATTAGTCTCACTCAAACCATTGAAATGAGGACCATAAGGTGGACTATGAAGAAATTGAATTTTATATTGAATGAGGTAATGAATCAGATCGTTTTTATAATTAGCGGACTGTATGAGAGAGTAAATTTCATTTAATTTGCGTTTAGCCCCTATGAAGTTAGTACCTCCATCGCTGTAGAGGATTGAGACAGGACCCCTGCGTGAAATAAACCGTTTGAAGGCAGCGAGAAATAAATCCGTACTTAGATCAGAGACTAATTCTAAGTGAAGCGCTTTAGTTGTGAGACAAACAAATAAGCAAATGTAAGCCTTATGGCTTTTCACTCCGCGATGGCGTATATGAGTTATATAAAAGGGACCTGCGTAATCTACAGCAGTGTGTACGGAAGATTTTACTTGAGAAACTCTGATGGCGGGGAGATCGCCCATAGGCGGACTCGTAGCGCGAGGCTTAAGTTTAAAACATGAGTTACACTTATGTACTCTCTGACGAATTAGATTTCTAGCAGAGAGAATCCAATATTTTTGACGCGTTAGTGACAACACCAAACCGGGGCCGGTGTGTAAATTGGAAGTATGATAATGGTCAACTAAAAGTGAAACTATACGACCTTTAGATGATAACAATATTGGATGTTTTTTATTGAAATCTAATTGAGAATGTGTAAGCCTCCCGCCTACCCTGAGTAGACCTAGTCTATCAAGAAAAGGGTTGAGTTTTAAAATGGCTTGAGTCGGACATAATTTATTATTCTTAAGTGCGTTTATTTCCTGGGAAAAGTACTTAGATTGTACATAGCGAAGTGCGTAATATTCTGCGTATTCTAAATCCTCTGTAGTTAAAGAGTTATGCGTTTTGAGTATTTTTGAGAAGCGGAGTACATACACCAGAGAACGAATAAATTTAGTCCATGTGGAGCAGCGTTCTGCGAGATCATGTATGGGATGGGGTGAGTCCATCGTAGCTATAGAACGTACATGGAGAGAAGTGGTTTTCGCTTCCTGTAACTCCGAATTCTCATTTTGATTAATTTTAAAGTTTTTTACAGGCCAGGTATTTATAGGAGTGGACAACCACTGCGGACCATGAAACCAAAGAGAGTTATTAATTAATCCTTTTGGAGTTACAGGGCGTGATACGATATCAGCGGGGTTTTCTACACCACGAACGTGATACCAATGAGAAGCAGATAAATATTCATTTATCTGCGCGATGCGATTAGCTACGAAGGTATGAAATTTATGTGCGGGAGAGTGAATCCAGGTAAGAGTTACCGTGGAATCAGAGAATGCGTATGTTTGATTTATATTACAGCGTTTAATAAAAACAGAGCGTACTGAGTCAATTAACTTTGCGAGTAGAACAGCAGCGCATAGTTCTAAGCGAGCGAGAGTTTTATTAGGATTCGAAACCTTAGATTTTGCAGTGAGTAATTTTACAGAGTGAGCTGTTGCGTTTTCAGCTGTTTCAATTCGAACATAGATGGCAGCTCCATAACATTGTTGGCTGGCATCCGCGAATCCTATCAATGTTATTCTATTAGAAGAGGTTTAATCCGATGTGACGTGGAATTTTTATTTCTGACAAACGCTGCAACTCCTTATGGAATTGATTCCATTTGGAAAGAATACAGTCAGGTACCTCATCATCCCAATCGAGCTGTAATTTCCAGCAGTCTTGAATGAGTAGCTTCATATAAGCGATGACTGGACTAATGAGACCTAACGGGTCGAATAATCGGGCCGTTACAGAAAGAAGCGAGCGTTTGGTACAATTTGTTGGACAATCAATATTTAAATTGAACTGAAAATTATCATCGGTAGGCTGCCATTGCATACCTACGATTTTTGTATCTGCGTTAGGGTCATCATCGAATTTAACCGCGAGAGAACTTTTATAGGCGGATGGAATGCGCGACAATAGTTGTCTATCATTTGAAATCCATTTAACTAAATTAAAACCTCCAGACTGAAACATAGCAACCATTTCTTTGTAGGTATTTTCAGCTGTAGTTATCTCATCTACAGAACTAACATAGTCATCGACATACATATGATGTTCAGCTTCATAAGCGGCGAGTGGGTATGACTCGCGACTGTCGGTGGCGAGTTGACGCACGACACGCATAGCGAGGTAAGGTGAGCTAGACACGCCAAAACATACTGTATTAAATTGATAGGTATCAATAGGCGACTGGGAATCGAACCTAAACAAAATGCGTTGATATGAGTGGTGATCTTGAGTAAGTTTTACTTGAAAATACATTTTTTCAATGTCTGCTGTTATCGCGATTGAGAACATACGGAGATTAAGGAGTAAGTGAAAAATGTTATTTTGTAGAACTGGGCCTACGTAAAGTAGGTCATTAAGTGATTTGCCTGATGTGGTTTTACTTCCAGCATCCAGAACTACGCGCGTCTTCGTCGTTTCTTTTTCAGGACGATAGACGGCGCGATGCGGCATGTAATAAACTTGCGTATCTTGAAAGTTGTTTGAAATTTTAGAAAGAAATCCTTGATCAATGTATGTTTGAATAATTGCGTTATAGTCGGTGCGTAAGTCAGATGAATTGAGTTTGTTTTCTAAGCTTAAGAAGCGGCGCTTAGCTACTGAGTAAGAGTGTCCCAATTCGGTGGGTGAGTGCTTGAAAGGAAGAGCAACCGTGTATCTACCGGTGGCATCGCGTGAGTAAGTAGATTGAAATATTTTTTCACATATTTCATCATCTGGACTAGAGTGTGTTTTATCTGGGACGTTTTCTATTTCCCAAAAGCGTTGCGTTAATTGATCAAGTGAGAGAGTGTGAGTTTGACAAAAAAAAGTCTTATTATTAGAGTTGAGTGAGCGAGTAGCGTGTGTGAATGACGCGGTCTCTTCCTGGCTGTGAGGAAGAGCCTTAGTGGTTCGCGAGGGTAACATACATTGGGCCTTGCCCATAGCGACATATCCGAGAGTAGTTTGTATACCTACTACCGAAGAGTGTGGCGAATTCACTTTGTGTGATCTGAGTAAAAGCGGGAATAACTCGCTGCCTATCAAACAATCAATTTCACCAGGCGCGTAGTAATGGTCATCAGCCATAGGTAAACTTTGCAAATGAGTTAAATGCGTATTATCAATTTCACCATTAGGTAAAAAGTCTGTTATTGTATCTATAACGCGAGCACTGACTGAATAGCCACAACGAGAATCGAACCGAGAATACATTTTGAATTGCGTAATTCCGAGGGAATGATTTTTAAGTTGGCCTATACCTGTGATAACAGAAGGCGCGTGAGTTATTTTTAAATTTAAGCGTTCACAACAAGCCTTAGTAACGAAGTTACTCATTGAACCTGTGTCCAAAAATAAACGCATTCGATTCGGTTTATTATGTTTATTATACACAATAACAGACGCAGTCGGTAACAATACTGTAGTATTATTAGTCGAAATACGCGCGGGAACGGTGACTGACAACGCAAAGTTACTATTATCATTATTTGAATTTACGCGCGCAGCGGAGGGCGGCGCCGGCGGCGAGTGTGATAACGTTGAGTCCGCGAGCGAGCGCGAGTGAGACGAACAGCTGGCACCGGGCGCGGGCGGCTCGATGTTGTTGCATTTACTGCACTCAGATGAGCGCGGCCAACGAGATATATTTGTATTTGTATTATTGTTACTTTCGTAATGCAATAATGAGTGATGTTTACGATTGCATGTAGAACACCTTTTTGATGATTTACACATGTTTACATGATGAAACCCTAGACAATTTACGCAGTAGGCATGTTGACGAACAGTGTCATTACGGGCCTTAACATTTTGCTTTAAAAAAATGTCGCACTTGAACAACGGATGAGCGTGACCATTACAAACTTTGCAAGTTTGAGAACTAATGTCAGAACCGTTCGTCTGAGTGTAAAATGTTTTAGGTTTATTTACTTGCGATGTAGGTTTACTTGGAGTACGAGTATTATTATTAGATTGTGAGCGGGAAGGTGCGTGTACAAGTTGAAGTTTACTTTGTTCAGAGAGGAATTGTTTGAGATCTTTAAATGTTGGAATGCTTATGTGTCTATGAGACTGTTCGAAGAGATCTAGCATAGACTTATCCAGCTTATTTAAAGCAATATAAGTTATAATGAAATCTGACAAGTTATCTAACTTCAAGCGTTGTAACGCAGCCTCGGCAGAACAAAAATTTTCAATGAGGTTCTCAGGTGATTGTCGTGGTTTCTGCTTTAACATCTGTTCTAGATAACCAGATGCTTGTACCCTGATATCATGGTATTTATCGAGAAGAGATTGCCATATGATATCATAATTTTGTGCGATGGCAGAAATTCCAGAACAAACATTGAGTGCTGTGCCTGAGAGACAGCCGACTAAATACTGTACTTTTTCGGCTTTAGTGAGGCGAGTATTTGTGTGTATAACACTACAATAATTTTCATAAAATAATGGCCATTTACTGGGAGTACCATCGAAACCTGTGAGTTTGAGAGGGGGCAACTGAACATTATTATTGTCATTTTTCTTATTTTGCTCAAGTTCCTGTCGCAGAGATGCTTCCGTCTGCTTTATGTAACAATATAATTCATCGAAGGTATTGAGAGTACTAAAACTTGGTTGTACCAGTGGTTTTTGTTTTAATTTCTCGATACACAGTCTATCGACGGTTTCAATGTAATCCGATCGAGTTTTGTCAATGGATTGAACCCTAGCGAGGAACTGCATACGCATCACATCGTCGGATACCTTTAACCCGAGGTTATACACTTCTTGAATGATGTGAAACAAGTTCTGTTGTTTATATTCAAGAAAACTTATCATGACATCGTTGTCGCTTGCAGCACTTGCGCTGATTTTATCATCATTACCTCCCATAGTGGTATATATGTATGTAAACAGTTATGTAGAATGTGAGAAATTTAGTTAGTTTAGTTTAGTTAGTTGATACGTAAGTAAATAACTGCGAATATTAGGTAGGTATAATATTCAAGCGACGAACGAGCGGAACCTGAACGAGTGCATAAAAAAGATGGCGCGCGATGAGAATAAAAATGTAGGTAGATATTTTGCGTTAAATGGCGAAATATTAATGTTAACCAGATTATATGCCCTAATAGTAAAATATAGGCATAGTATTAGTGTATTATGATAATTTACTTTGAAATAACAAACTATATATGCGATGAGAATAAATAAAGTGCGAATGTAATGCGGTGCGTTTGCGTGGTAATAAATAATTTGCGTAAATAATACGATAATGCGTGAGTAAATAATATGAGTGAGTAAAATGTAATGAGAGGAGAGATAAATAAATGAGGATTGCGAGGATTACTTGGGAATCCGGCTCGAAGGACCACACTTGGAGACGCCAGTACGTACCTCGTATGAGAAGCCGGTCACCTCCAGTTTTGCGTAGCGAAAGTACAGCACTTATCGCACTAAATGGGTCACACGCACTTCAGGGATTGTGTTAATGTCTATATCACGTAAAGTATTTTTGGTAATCGCTTGTACCGATATATAGCGAATTTTCGCTGCGTACGATGGCGGCTTCGATGGGAGACTGGCGTGCCGCGTGTGGGGTGGTAGGGAAACGGAAAAGGGAACAGTGTTGCCATATGTATATGGTGCGTTTAGTTACGGAGAATGCGTGTGAGTTTTAACATAAATTAAATTATAGTGAAAAATGAGTTGTGTAAATATATTAACAATAATGGCGCAGCCAGTAATAGTATCGAAACATACTAAATTCTCGATTAATTTACGGATATTGTTTTAATTTGGTTTGTTAAGAATCCACAACGTTACAGTACATAAGCTCTCGAATGGACTTCACAAGGTAATGGGAACTGTAGCAGTTACTATAATGCGAATTTGATTATTTATGGGTAAAATAATACGATTATCTACATCTAATAATCGGAAGTTATTAGGTTGAAGTTCATTAGTGGAGATTATATAAGAATCAAATTCAATATTATGAAAATCTGAATATTCATAACTTCAATATCATTGATGACCAATTGATTTTAGAGTAAATAGTGAATTTAATTCATCGAATAAATAAAGTAAACTTAGGGATGATAATGCAATGAAAATTGAAGTAGTTACTGGTAAATTTGTTCAAATTAATTCAATCAATAAAGGCTTAAGGTCACCTGAGGTTACTGGCTGTGGAACTGAGGATGATTGGGCTGATACGGTCCAAGGCTGAGGGTCCGTTGTTCAAAACTTAACACTATGGCGGCGAACAATGGACGCACTTTGCCCCACTTAGAGGTCGTAGAAACATCAAGTCTAAAGACTATCTTTAATTGGTTGGAATAGCAATTGACATATATATAACATACATTCCTACACGCCTGTATCCCCGAAGGGGTAGGCAGAGGTGTATTACGCACTCAATTCACAATAGGTGGCGAGCCTATTGCCATCTACTCACACAAATTACTAAGCGAGCGATAATTAACATTTTTAAAACATACATCACTACGAAAAGTAAGATGTGTGTGCCTGGAGCAGCCTTAAAATATTAAAATAACTTTAAAGTCATAAATCATCATCAATAAGAAATCAACGCTATATAACAAAAACTACGTTATTCTCGTCAAATTATTATATTATTTTAATTTTTTTATTAAAAAAACCGACCAAGTGCGAGTCGGACTCGCACACCGAGAGCTCCGTACAAACCTGTAGGTATATAAGTAAGAGTAGTAGTACTTTCAATTTAATACCTCTACGCGTTCATGAGAAAAGAAGTAGTTACGTTAAAATTTTCCAAAATATATTTTACTAGCTGTCCCAGCGAACTTCGTGCCGCCATATTTTCCCGTTCCCGCTGCACCTATTTTCTCACCGTTTAAACCTTCCCTGGACATCCACGAACATTTCAAGACCAAGATAAGATAAATCCGTTCAGCCGTTCTCGAGTTTTAGCGAGACTAACGAACAGCAATTGATTTTTATATATATAGATAGATTATATGATGTAACTAAAAATTTACTTTTTTCGCAATTTTTCCTTTATCTGTACTATAAGACGTTACTTCGTACCAAATTTCAAGATTCTAAGTTCACGGGAGTACCCTGTAGGTTTTGATTCCCGTGCGAGTTTCGAAAATTTTCGGAAATTTGCGGCATAAACGGCTGTATCTTTTGATTGCTTTGACTTAGAAGTTTGATTTTTTCACAGCTCCAAGGGACAGTAGACTTGAGTATTAAATATAAATTTCTATTTGATACCTCCTGAGAAAAACGGTCTTGACAGACGGACGGACGGACTGACAACGAAGTGATCCTATAAGGATTCCGTTTTTTCCTTTTCAGGTACGGAAACCTATGAGGGGACCCGATGACTCCTGCAGGAGACTCTACGGGGGGATCGTGCGGTCCATGGCCCTATATGGGTGCCCAGTGTGGGCGGAGGCCCTGAAGGCCAACAATGCCCGGCTGCTGCGGGAACCGCAGCGGGTGATGGCCAACAGGATCATAAGGGGGTACCGCACCATCTCCTTCGAAGCGGCGAGTCTCCTTGCCGGAACTCCACCATGGGACCTGGAGGCGAGAGCCCTTGCAGCCCTTTACAAGTGGCGCAAGGAGGCGCTGGAGCTGGGATGGAATCCTGAGCCTCCAGAAATCGAGGCCCAGAAATCCCAGCTTCGCCAGGCCATCCTGGTGGAGTGGAAGGAACGACTTGGGCAACCAAGTGCAGGGCACGCCGTTGTAGAGGCGGTAAGACCCGTCATGGAGGATTGGCTCGAGAGGCGACACGGAAGCCTCTCGTACCGACTGACGCAGGTGATCTCCGGCAAAGGGAGCTTCGGGGACCACCTGTTTCGGATCCGGAAGGAGCCAACGTCTGAGTGCCACCACTGCGGCGCGAGTGAAGACTCGGGACTGCACACGTTGGCTGAGTGCCCGGCGTGGGAGGTCCCGAGGCGAGAACTCGTGGCGGCAACTGGGGTGAGAGTCCTCTCGCTCGGCGCTATGATTGCCGCCATGGTGCAAAGTGCAAGCGCGTGGGCCGCCGCCGCCTCCTTCTGCGAGCAAGTAATGCTCGAGAAGGAGGCGGCGGAGCGAGCTCGGGAGAGATTTAGAACTCTCCCGGCCCGCCGAGCCCGCAACATGCTCGCCGCGCGGCGCAGGCGACTCAGACGCCGGAGGTCGCTCAACGACCTCCGTCCTCCATGAGCGTAGGCCTGGGGGTGACAGATGAGGCCGTCTGTCTCCCCAGCAGAAGCAGGCCGGGGCGGCGGCGCGACGCGCGCCCCCCCTTTCCGGGGCAAGGTGGGGACACCGTGGTTCCCACACCCGAAGGGGCCATCTCGAAGCCGTAGATGGCCCAGGGTCAGCCGGGGTGCGAGGGAATTGCCTTATTAGGTCACCTTACACACCGGCACCTGAAGACCCGAGACGGCGTGCGGTTTTAGTCGGTTCATGCCCGACATAACCACCCCCGCTGGCCGGCGGGGGGGTATCCGAAGGGATTTCCGCACGAAAAAAAAAAAAAAAAAAAAGGTACGGAAACCTAAAAATGACAGGTCTTGCTCAAACTTTAACAAAAAGTAAAGTAGCCTCCACTTGCTTTTCTGACATTAAATATTCAAATCAGGCCCGGTTTCGAGTGTTTTGGCCTTCCCTTTTAGCGAAAATCACTAATTGTTTCGCTCGGTGTTCTATCTATAATGCTATAGTAATTACATTCGTATTTCAAGAAGAATAACTTAATAATAATCCACCCCTCTGTTCCAGGTCTCGCATGGAGCTGCGTAGGAATATACGCCATGTACACACTGGCTATCACACAATGGCGGACAAAATTCCGCGTGCACATGAACAAGGCCGAGAACGAAGCCGGCAACAAGGCGATAGACTCACTTATTAACTACGAGACTGTTAAGGTGAGGTTAAAAAGTTACTTTTTAACTTCTCTGGCATGAAAAGGGCGCTTTTGCTGTTGAAAAACTCGCAGCAAAAGGAGGAGTAATGCCTCCCGCTAAAGTTATATTTTAACAAATTTTTCAACAACAACTCTCTGATTAGTAAAGGACATAGAGAAGAAAGAGGCAAGTCTTAAAAGGGGGACGAATGCCTTCCGCTAAAGTTAAATGTTAACAAAAAAAAATCAGCAAATCTCTAATAAGTAAAAGGCATAGAGGAGAAAGAGGCAAGTCTTAAAAGGGGGAGTAATGCTCCCCGCTAAAGTTATATATTACCCAATTTTTCAGCAAATCTCTCTGATAAGTAAAAGGAATAGAGGAGAAAGAAGCAAGTCTTAAAAGGGGGAGTTAATGCCTCCCGCTAAAATTATATGTTAACAATTTTTCAGCAAATGTCTGATTAGTAAAGGGCATAGAGAAGAAAAAGGCAAGTCTTTTTTTCTCTTTGTTTTATGTGCTGTCGACACTGTCTTGGATACTCGTAAACGTAAAGATTCCCTTTATGAAATGTTAATTTTTACCATTGACAACCGGCTTGTATATTAGAAGATGGTACCGTTGTACAGGGCCCTTTGAACATCCTAGAGGCCCAAGCTGCAAGTCTGTGCAGCTTCTAAACTGGATAGGACTAGGCTCTGACGCTGGCTTTCCTCTCAGGCTAAGGAGGTCAGAACTGGCATAGCCAACATACCAATAAAAAATACCAAGCGGACCTCCGGCTCCAAAGTATAGTCAAAGCCAAACAACTTGACATTTGACCTTGACCATTCAACCAATCATAGATACATAAAAGTTAAAGGGCTCGCGTCATTGGTTAATCGGTCCTTTTATTAGTTTTCGATTGGTCAGTTAGTGCACATGCGGGACCCATTTTTGTCAAGTTGTAAGGCTTCGACTATGCTAGGGGCGCAATGCATTCTGCTGTTGCAATGTTGAGCTGAGAGTGCACTACATGATTTATTGTTTAAATAATATTAATTGAATACCATTGAATTGTTTTTTCGGTGATTATTTCTCCGTTGCTAGACTGATTTTCAGTTTTCTTTTTCTGTCTTAAGCCAATTAGTTAAGTTGCACATTTTGGCGCCAAAATCGTGATCTCAACATTGATCATTTTGGATAAATCAGATTTTGAAATTTTTGAAGGGTGATTATTCCTCCATGGTATGTTGGATTTTCAATTTTATTTTTTCTAAACCTTCCGGGTATCATGTTGTATACCAAGTTTGGTCAAAATTGGTTGATTCGTAGAGAGCTTTTCGCTCGACTTCGTCTCACTCTCAGCTCAACACACTCTGGACGCGACTGGGAGATCGCTATGAGGATTATGATGGGCGGTCCTTGAGGAACCGAATGTGCCCTTGCAGTACTTCAACAACGAGAAGTACGAGCTGGCGAAGTACGACGCGAGCCTGCAGGTGTACGAGCACGCGTCGCTGAAGACGGCGTCGAGCCTGGCCGCGCTCAACTTCGGCCAGCACGCCATCTTCAGCGCCGGCCTCAGCGTCATCATGGTCATGGCCGCGCAGCAGATCGCGCAGGGTAAGCTCCTCTCCCCCCACCCCCACAGCATATACCTTACTGCTGACCATTTCGTTACAGTAAAACGGTAGTTGGCATAATTCTTGTATTCTTCTGAAGTATACGGGCATTAGGAGTACCTTATGTTTGTATATAAGGAGTTAGGCAGACTATATGTCATAAATTCAAATGGATTAGAATCTAAAATACTTGCTAACAACGTCCACCATTACGTATCTGGAACCGGCGTTTCTAGAGAGCTTGTGAGCCTTGGTTGAACGCTTTAATGACAGGTCTGATTTGACAGAGATGACAGTTGACAGTGATAGACTTGTCAATGACAAACAGTCGGGGTCGGAATGTTTATGCAATGTTGCCATTATAGTAAATTAAATATCACACTATCTGTGATCCTACTAACATTATAAATGTAAAGTTTGTGAAGATGTTTGGATGTTTGTCAATCACGTTCTAAGCTGAATGGATCTGGCTACTTTTAATCTCTGGAATAGATTCCCATGGGTTGCGCAAACGGGATCAAAATTGGACGTGGGTAACAGGTAGTATTGAATATACCTTGGGCGTATAGCGTGTAACACGAGCAGTGTGTTGGCAGGCACGATGACGGTGGGCGACCTGGTGATGGTGAACGGGCTGCTCTTCCAGCTGTCCATCCCGCTGGGCTTCCTGGGCTCCGTGTACCGCGAGGTGCGGCAGGCGCTCATCGACATGCAGACCATGTTCACGCTCATGACCGTGCAATCCCGGATTAAGGTAAATTATCGTCAGCATCTTACAATTGTTTTCTGTGGATTTGATTTATGCTAATGAAGTATGGGAGTGAGTGCCGTATGACAACACCCCCCCCCCCCCCGCAATCCTGAGAGAAGAGCATTCGCCAGAGAATCGTCAGTCGATCAGCGTGAGTAACGGAGTCTTGGGGGACTGCGTGAATACCATTTTTAAAACGTATGCCATTTTATATCGTTGTAATAAGTTTATTAAAGCTTGTTTATAAAAGCGGCGATAGCCCAGTGGCGTACGTAACGGACTGCTGAGACGAGGTCTCGAGTTCGATCCCAAGTCGCCCTGGACACACACCTCTGACTTTTCGTAGTTATGTGTGCATTAATAAATGTTAATTATCGCTCGCTTAATAATGTGCCCGGTAGATGGCAATAGGCTCGCCCGCTATTACATTGGGACCTTAACATAACTGGCAAATCGTGGGTGTGTAATACACTTCTGCCTACCCCTTCGGGGATACAGGCGTGAAGTTATGTTATGTTAATAAGTTTATTAAATAAAAGCTGTCCCTCGCGGCTTCACCCGCGACATACCTATGATCCCTCGCGGCACCTATTTAACCCACTTTTTTTTTTCGTGTGGAAATCCCTTCGGATACCCCCCCGCCGGCCAGCGGGGGTGGTTATGTCGGGTTTGAACAGACTAAAACCGCACGCCGTATCGGGTCTTCAGACGCCGGGATGTATGGTTGCCCATAGAGCATATCCCTCGCACCCCAACTGACCCTGGGCCATCTCCGATTCGCGATGGCCCCCTCGGGTTTGGGAACCACGGTGTCCCCGTCTTGCCCCAGTTTGGGGGAGGGGCGCTAGTCGCCCCACTGTCCCGGCCTGCTTCTGCTGGGATGACAGGCGGCCTCACCTGCCACCCCCAGGCCTGCGCTCATGAAGGACGGAGGTCGTTAAACGTATTTAACTCATACCTACATGTCTGTAATTTATTACTTTTACAATAATGTATGGAAATTTGCCCGATTTGTTGACATATATGATTACTGCTCCGCTCCCCTGGATAGTAGCGTGATGACACATAGCTTATAGCCTCCTCGATAAATAGGCAAACCAGAGAGTTCCTGAGATTAGCGCGTTCAACCAAACAAACAAACAAACTCTTCAGTTTTAAAATATTAGTAAAGATGAAGTTGATTTGATAAGTTAATTGATGTTGAAATGATCATTAATGTTACTTGTAGATCTAACTGTAGAGTATCCTTCTAATATTATTGTTACTCTTTCACGTAAAAACTACTGAATGGATTCTAATGAAACTTGACAATAATATAGCTTATACATCAGAATAACACATAGGCTACAATTTATAGAGATATTGTGTGAATTGTCCTAAATATGACGATAAGTGTCAAGCAAGTAGGAAAAAATCCACCATCTGCGAGCTATTCCGGCGTGCGCTGCCAAAACCGCTAGAGTTACACATATGTAATGTATGAAGGAAATGTTTATCCTACTAATATTATAAACGCGAAAGTTTGAGACTATGTATGCTCTTCTACGCAAAAACGGCTGAACGGATCTGGCTTAGTACAGGGATAGACAATAGTCCGAAATAACACATATGCTACTTTTCATCCCGGGAATAGGTTCCCATGGGTAGCAGGAATGGGATCAGAATTTCAAACGGGTGGAGCCGCGGGCAAAAGCTAGTGAGAAATAAAATCAGAGATTCCTATTCAATAAATACAATCATTTATATCTTATAAAATAGATTCATTACAAAATTACAGTCATACTAATGTCGTGTACTTACCTCATTGTGAGCGTGGTATTGACTGATAAAAAAACTGTAGAAATCAATAAAAAATTGACCTGTATAAGCCTTACACCACCATTTCCATCGGTAGGAGAAAGTGCAAGCCCCTCTGCTGAAGGTGGACGCGAAGACGGCCACCATCGAGTTCAAGGACGTGAGCTTCAAGTATATCAACGGCAAGCCCATCTTCAACAACCTCAGCTTCTCCATCCCCGCTGGGAAGAAGATCGGCATCGTGGGTGGCTCCGGCAGCGGGTCAGTGCCCACTCGATAAACATTGCATGCATTACATGTGGTAGCGCGGTCTAGCCTAATCCTTTGATTTTTGTGGAGTCTCAGGATCTTTCAGGGCATAATGTAAGAAATGAGGCGGTTCGTGTAGCTACCTGGCCTCTCTCAGCGTCGACAGGTGTCAATCAGCCCGGTTAGAACCTTCGTCACCAACGAATTTCGCCCTTCCGTCCAGTAGGTTCCCCAGATTTGATCCCCTGAGGGATTTATTTGGATCCCACTATCCATTAGGATCCACTGAGTAATTGATTTTTATTTTGTTACTAGCTGACCCGGCAGACTTCGTACTGCCTCAATCGATGACAAACCTTTTAAACCTTCTCTGGACCTCCACAAATAATTCAAGACCAAAATTAGCCAAATCGGTCCAGCCGTTCTCGAGTTTTAGCGAGACTAACGAACAGCAATTCATTTTTATATATAAGATTGAAACAAGTGAAGATCGAGAAAACTAATGATTTGCAAGTACAGGTAAAAAAAAACATGCCGTCGAATTGTGAACGAAATGAAGTCGGTTATAAATAAATATAAGATCATAAAATAATAACAACTATTTCATTTTACCTAAAACGGAAAAAAAATATGTAATACGCCATTGTCGGGAACGAGTATCCTCATCATCATCATCGTCAACCTATACTATTCCACTGCTGGACATAGGTCTCCCCTAATGAACGCAATAGTGCCGTGTCTTATACCAACAACATATTATCGACAATAATCATTTTCCGGGAAGAAGCCTAAATATCTTCTTCTTTATATATAAAAATGAATTGCTGTTCGTTAGTCTCGCTAAAACTCGAGAACGGCTGGACTGATTTGGCTAATTTTAGTCTTGAATTATTTATGGAGGTCCAGAGAAGGTTTAAAAGGTGAATAAATATGGAAGTTGTTATCGATTGAGGCAGTACGAAGTCTGCCGGGTCAGCTAGTAATTAATAAAATTCTAAATATATCCCTCAAGGGAGCTATGTGTACAAAAAATCCAAATTTTTCCTCCAGGGGATCGAAACAGGGGATTGTACTGGAAGGAGCGAATTTCTCACGATACAGTCTTTAACAGTTCTGGCGAGAGCACTCACCACAATTATAAGCGGGATTCGTGAGCTATGACGGAACGACGCCCCTATAAATAGCGGAGAAATTCTCCGCTTAAGCCGCGAAAGACGATTAGCGATTCCTTTTTAAAGTTATTTTTTTTTGGTTGGCTCCGCTTGGCAGCGCAGCGAGTGCGACGATTACATTTCGGTACACGAACGAAATTATGAACGAAAGGATTAAGTACGAAACTGGTTGACACCATGACATGTTAGTTCCTTCTATTTCATGCAGATGGCGTTACCATGTATTTTGCAAATGCAAAATTGCATAGACATGTATCCCACTGATTCTAAGACTTACTTTTTATGCAAAACTTTCAGTAAATCTACGATGGTGCGGCTACTGTTCAGATTCTTCGAGCCGCAGTCCGGCACCATTACGATAGCGGGCCAGAATATTAAGGATGTGGACCTGAGCAGCTTGAGGAGAGCTATCGCTATCGTCCCACAGGTGTGTAGCAACTGGCATCGACCCATTACTATAGATATTCATATAAATGCATACAATACTCATATAAATGCGTTTAGGAGTTTGAGAGACGGTCAGGAAAACCCGTTCGACGCTTAAATGTATTCTGTTTTTATTTTATTTAGCCCGTATTCTAGAATGATACTCAGCCATGAATCACAACTTAAAATTAGTTTAAAGTACCATCTGTACTTCTAGAATTATACTTCAGGGGAGATTTATGAATGCTCGGGTGATTTATGTTCATAAAATATTCACTCAAGTTTAGTATACAATCTGTACTTCTCAGTTAGGAGGTATTCTCAAGTCCGCACGAAAAAAAGGTATTCTCGAGTCGAGATTCATTACTGAGTATCGGTCTAGAATACGGGACTTAAAGTCGCTCTACTGAGGAACCGTGCTCTACTAAAATCAGTGGTTAAATAAATAGTATGATTTCGGGTAAGATTGTCCGAGCCGAAGAAACTCCTTCTCCGTGAATGACAATCTTGAGCAAGTGGCGATAAAAAATATTGACAAGTGAGTGAAATCTTATGTAATATCTCACTTGCGGCTACCAAGCAGTTGCTGGTATCCATGAAGGGTGTTATTATGGAGGAAACGAGTTTGAAGTAATTGCTTCTGACACAAAGGGCGGTCACGCCCGGTGGGCTGGGTATCCCCATCTTGGTAATCAATGTGAAAACTTTTTAAGTGTGATTTAGAACTGTTAATTTCGAAGCAGTTCGGCTTGTTTTCGCTAGATGGCGCTGTGTGTATAACCTACCCACAGTAAAACGCGTTAACACTCCTGTAATGTTTCCTAACAACTCCCGCTCCCGCAGGACTGCGTGCTATTCCACGACACGATCTTCCACAACCTGCACTACGGCGACCTGGACAAGACGCGCGACCAGGTGTACGCCGCCAGCAAGATGGCCGAACTGCATGAGTCTGTCGACACCTGGCCCAAGGTCAGTAGCAAAAATAATAATTAAATTCAGACTAATTTTTACTGGGGTGTATGAGGACCAAGATCGTTGGAACCGAAGCCAACCTCACTTGTTAGGCAGTACACTTGTTGATAAACGTACGGGACACTGCTGCAGGCATTCCTGTCTTGGTTTGGGGGTCAGATGATAGACAAGCTAAGCCAAATCTAAAAAAAGCGCGAACCTTTTTGTTTTCGTGCGGAATTGTCCTCGGAAATCCCTCCCGCCGGCCAGCGGGGTGGTTATGTCGAACTCGAAGCGACTAAAACCGCACGCCGTCATGGGTCTTCAGATGCCGGGGCTTAAGGTGGCTGTAAGACATTTGTCTTGGACCCCGACTGGAGAGCGGACCCCGAGCTCCAAAGTGCAAACTTAAACCGAAACCGGACGAACACTGGATATGATGAGATTAACTTATATTTACTAGCCGCAAGAAGACTCGGGCAAAGAAACTAAACCGCACTATATTATATTATATTAAAATGTAATCTTGATAAATAAACAGGCCTACCATGAAATGTTCATCCGCCATTGCGGACTGAAATTTCTTGCAATCGGTACCAAAGACATGTCACATGACAGTTCATCCGGCCTGAACCCACAAAACCTGAAACTGCAAAATGCGAAATTTAGACAGCCCGCCAATAAAAAAATTAAAACATGATACTATACGACTTATTTCGGAAGGCCGTAAGGTTATCATAATCCAATACAAAGGAATTTATTTTTTAATATGTTGGTTTATAACAGTTCAATTTGTAGAAATATATTGTAAACGAAAACCTCCTTGACATGTTTGATTTAGTCCCGAATATACTTTATGGTCCCGACCGAAAGTTCAATCCAAGTAACTTCATGGTACCTTTTTTTTTTTTTTTTTTCGTGCGGAAATCCCTTCGGATACCGCCCCCGCTGGAGAGCGGAGGGCCTCCAGCGGGGGCGGTTATGTCGGGCTTGAACCGACTAAAACCGCACGCCGTCTCGGGTCTTAAGACGCCGGGGTGTAAGGTTACCCATAGAGCATATCCCTCGCACCCCGACTGACCCTGGGCCATCTCCGGTTTCGAGATGGCCCCCTTACTTGCTCTCCACTGTGCCATCTGCTAATCAGAGGGACACGTGGAAAGCTTCCGAACAGCCCTCAACAGGGCCGTCCCCGCCGCAGTCGGAGTTGGCCGTAGGCGGCAGCGTCTCTCCCGCCCTAGGAGAGAGGCGCTGCCGCCTCCGTTGCCCAGGGTGCACCGCGTGGAGGTCCCCAACCAAGCACCCCAACTTCATGGTACCTAAATGACACTTCTTTCGTTCGTGTTTCGTGCGGGCCCGCAATTGCCGATGTACATTTCATGGTAGGCCTACGGATTATCGACTAACTATTGAAATCATTTTTTTTTAAATTACTTATCGAACTTTGTATAACACGATTTTATTCCGCTGCCTATTTCTTTTTTGTTTTTTTTTTTAAATTTTTTTTTAATATTTAGGACTCGTCAATTTGACTTCACCTCGCCTGATGGTAAGCTGAAGGTAAAGTCTCAGGAAAGAGGGTCACCATTACATACACGTACCATGTTAACAATGGTGGCACTCAGCTTGGCGGCCTCATCAGAAGAGGATTGTGGTCGCAGCACCGCGTGACACCCCCCGGTCCCACTAGTGCTGCGACCACAATCCCACTGCCCGGCTATGCACTTGCTGACCCCTGAACGCAATCAAACTGAAATTGGATTACTATGGAGGGTTTTTCGCAATCGTGCACGGTGGTACCTACCCGGCCGAATTTTGTGACAAATTTGTGTCGTCAAATTTCTACCACCAGTAAATCAACTAACCAGTAGTCCAATAAATGTAATAGTATCAAAAGGTTTTTTTTTTAAATTAGGAGAGCTAAGTAACTGAGGAATAGATAAATCCTAGGTCCTTCTCCGGAGAGATAATACCTGTAAATTGATACATTTTACTAACAACTTGTAACAGGGCTACCAAACTCAAGTAGGTGAGCGAGGATTGAAGTTGTCCGGCGGCGAGAAGCAGCGCGTGGCCATCGCTCGCGCCATCCTGAAGGACTCGCCCATCATCGTGTTCGACGAGGCCACTTCCAGCTTAGACTCGTTGACTGAACATGTGAGTATTCAATCAATGTTGATTTACGATCTAAGACCCTGCTAATGACGGTGAGCGTATTTGTAATATAAATAACATAACTTCACTGAAGGGGTAGGCAGAGGTGTATGACACACCCACGATTCGCCAGTTATGTTAAGGTCCAAATGTAATAGGGGGCGAGCCTATTGTCATCTACCGATGTAATAGGGGGCGAGCCTATTGTCATCTACCGATGTAATAGGGGGCGAGCCTATTGTCATCTACCGCGCACATTATTAAGCGAGCGATAATTAATATAACTATGAAAAGTCAGATGTGCCCGAGGCGACTGGGCATCGAACACGAGACCTCGTCTCAGCAGTCCGTTACGTTGATATGGGGTGACGTATCGCTGCGAACTGGATACGATCGAAGATAAAAAAGAGGGGAGTATTGAAAGGGGTTAAAATGGCTGAACGGAAAATTTGAGTGTTAAAATGAATGGTCGTCAGTATCGCGTTTTCATAAATCGAAAGTTGGAGCTCTCTGACTTAAGTTTTCTTCTCCAAATATTCTTAACATGACATCTCTGCTTATATACAGGATGGCTGTCATTTTGACCATTAAATCTTTAAGGTAATGGGAGAAACCCGAGGGGGCCATCTCGAAACCGGAGATGGCCCAGGGTCAGTCGGGGTGCGAGGGATATGCTCTATGGGCAACCTTACACCCCGGCGTCTGTAGACCCGAGACGGCGTGCGGTGTTAGTCGGTTCAAGCCCGACATAACCGCCCCCGCTGGCCGGCGGGGGGGGGGGGTATCCGAAGGGATTTCCGCACGATAAAAAAAAAACAAGGTAATGGGAGAAAAAAAAGCATTTTGTAATCAAATAGTGTTTTAATCAACGGGTTCGGTTCTTGAATAGAATGTTCTCAAAGATCAATTGATGCAATAGTCTTTAAATAAACGGGACCCGATACTCCTTGGAGCATTGCTCGCTGTTCCTACCAGTTTGGGATTAGATTCCACGGCCAGTTGAGAGAGAGTGCTCCCGTGCGCAGGCGATCCTGCAAGCGCTTCGGGCGGCCACGGTGGGGCGCACGTCCATCTGCATCGCGCACCGCCTGTCCACGGTGGCGGACGCCGACGAGATCCTCGTGCTGGAGCGCGGCGCCATCTCCGAGCGCGGCTCGCACCAGCAGCTGCTGGCCGACCCCGCCTCGCTGTACCGCCGCCTGTGGGACAAGCAGCGCGACAGCGCCGTGGGCCGGACCTCCTCCACCAGCAAAACTAACTCATAGGCGCCCTGGCTAGTGCCACGGAACTTGGTGATCATATCCAGAAATCAAAAGCAGATGATGCTATGGAGCGTCAAAAGTTGATACTGAGTACAAAATCACAATTGCGAACGTCTTCAATTCTGAACGTCAAGCTAACTTTGTGTTCATCAACTTTTGAAACTTAACTGCAATATAATATTGTCGGAAGTTTACGCGAATGTTACACATTGAAATAAAAACTATGCCTGCTGAAAAGCAACCGAAACGTCGGGATCAATGTAAAATATAAAATAACATCAAATAAACCGCGATAGAATCCGTTAAAATAGTTTTATTTCAATTAACTGCAATATTTACTTTTGACGCATCACCTGATGCTACAGAGGCTTCATATGTAGGTAATTATGACGCTCTGTAGCGTCTTTTGACACCTGGATATGATCATCAATTTTTGACGTTGCCTGTATGTGACGGTGAGATAACTCGATAATTCTCTGCCGATAAGGCCTCTAGTATAATGTCAGGCAAACATCTTGACAATGTACTCTGACCGCGGAAAACGTTTTTGGGTCTCTTTGGTGGGAGTGCGGGGCGCAGCGTCGGAGGTGCGCCAATCAACCAATTATAGATTATATTAAACCCATCACTGGCTCGCGTCATTGGTCAATCAGTCCTTTTGTTGGTTTATACCGGTGTTAGGGCAACACTCCCGAAACCGAACGAATGCAGGCGAGAGTATGAATCAATATTTTAGGCGATTTTTGATTATTTTCATTTTATTATATTCAGCATTTTTTACGTTCCATCGTGTTAGTACAGCTAAATGAAATGATAATTTCATGACAAAATGCATTACTTCACCTAAAAACATGACGTCGCGGGTCATAGACCCCACGAGCCGCCGATGTCAACGAACGGTTTCAATCAGCTGTATTAACACGATGGAACGTAAAGAATGCTGAATAAAAATTATAAAAAAATTAAGCCGGTCGAAAAAGAAACTCGCTTGTAACTTTTTTTTATCTTCAGTACTACGTCACCTGTCTTCGTTTTCGGGAGCGCTTCCCAAACATCCACACATCGCTTATAACTTTTTTTTTCTTCAGTACTGTCTTCGTTTTCGGGAGCGTTTCCCAAACACCCGGTATGGTGAACATGCGTAAATTTTCTGACGTTTGTTCAAGATGTTTGCCGAAACTTATATATGTCGTGTAAGTAAAACCTTGTCCGATCACTCAGGGTATTCTAAAGTATGATAAAATACATGTATTTTAGTACCTTCATTATGATTTTAACCTATAAACAAAGGGTCCACTGTAATGTCCAAAAATATTTAAATCTAACCAAATTCGGTCTCTTGATATATTATATACAAACACAAATACAAACTCGGCAATATCGCTTCCAGTCCTTTTTTTTTACGTGCGGAAATTCCTTCGGATACCCCCGCCGGCCAGCGGGGGCGGTTATGTCGTGCATATACCGACTAAAACCGCACGGTGTCCTGACCAAGTGTCCATTGCCGGGCACCCCGGGTAAGCCCTCGAAAGGATAACCCCAGGGTTCGCTTCCAGTCCTGAGATAAATATGTTTCTAATATTTGACTACACGTCTAGAACGCTCAGTGTGACAGATGTTCACGGCCTATATTATTTTATTGGGTTATATAATTTTTTATTAGTTCATAATACCTATTATTTTAAGGCGTGAGTATTATGTATGTGTGTATGTAAATAATACTATGACACAGGAAAACATTTTTTGTCGTAAGTGAATATACATACATCTCTTTTCACTTCAGACAAAAAATGTTTTCCTATCTCTTTACGACTAAGTTTTTCACACCGTTTATAAACATAACATTCGTAATTATTGCAGTGGACCTTTCAAATGTAAATAAAAAGTTAATTCAATGATAAAATGCAAAAAATTATAATTTTTATAATCCTTTGTTACAAAGAATGTATATAGATACTACGATAAGTGGAGTTCGATTATTTTAGCAACTTTGAATGGTAAAAGTAGACTGTTTTTTTTCCTTTAATATAATAATAATTTTTTTTTGTATTGAAGTTTGCGTTGCGCCGACCCCAAATAATAGGGAGAAGGGCCGGTAGATACAGTTTAGTAAAGTGAATTTGAATACGCTCTTGATGGATCGGACAGGATTTCCTGACATAATGTACAAACTTGTTGTTTAAGCCTATAACATAAAGATAAGAACATTTTGTAATGAAACAGACTCATTAAAACTAACCGAGGCGTATATCGACTAAGTGCTTTCGTAAAGGAATAAATGTGACACAGCTGGTTCCGTATAGTGTTCAAAACTTGAGTAAACTACTGATAAATACGAGTTAACTTGCCTAATGATGGTCAGCTGAATACTAATACTAGTAAATACTAAAAATAGTACTAGTACTAGTACTCTCGTTAACCCCTCAAACTAAGCTAAGATGCTTGTGTAAGAAGTCGGTTTACGTCGAGTCTAATGGCCGTCTTTCGATCACAAAGCCGAGGCCGGAGCCTCTAGGCTACCACCTGAAACCACCCAAAATGGCTCGTTGAATGCCTTATGAAACAAGTGTACTTTGCCTTGAGTTAGTGTTCTGTAGAAGTAATGTTTATAAAGTGCTATCTGGTGTTAAAATAGGAGATTAATTCAGTTTGATGTAAACTAAAGATACAGTGTAGTGTTAAACACTGAAGGTACAGTCTAGTGTAACACTAAACATTCTAGTGTAAGAACACTAAAGTGTAAATAATATTTTAGTTTTATTAAAGCTTATATGTTATTTTTTAATGGAATTCAATTCTAAGGACGTTACACAAAATACCTCTAGACGTATACGAGTATACTTATATAATTATCAGTTTATATAAAAATAAAACTAAACCTTTTAATACTATGCGTAACCAGAACTGATCTCCGGCATTACTCTAAGTACACCATGCTTACATAGCTGGTTCATAAGGTTTATTAAGTGTTCACGTTGCTACATCTTTTTTAATATTTATTAGGTTATGTCTTTTTACCTTGTACCCGATTAAGTAAAATTACGTTTTTAGATTCGTATATGAAAAATTACCATTCAGGTAATTCCGTCCTACTCTGGCTGACTCTGGGCCATCTACGGCTTTGAGATGGCCCCCTCGGGTGTGGGAACCACGATGTCCCCACTTGCCCGGACGCTCCGCCGTCCCGGCCTGCTTCTGCTGGGGTGGCAGGCAGCCTCACCTGCCACCCCAGGCCTGCGCTCGTGGAGGATGGAGTCGCCTGCGCCATGTTGCGGGCTCGGCGATCCAAATAACTATACTATACTAAAAATAAATTACTTGAATTAAAATCTAAATTAAATTTTCAAATCTCATAGTTTGATTCGTTTTGGAATCAAGCTATGATCGATTCTGAAGGTTAAACAGGTTGTTTTGACAAAAATAACACGTGATACAATAGTTTTTTTTTATATTTTTCTTACTAATCGAATTGTAATCACGCGTCACACAAACATCCCGTTTATAATATTAGTAGGATAGTCGGATGCGTTTTAAACACGTAGTGTGCCTTGCCTACCTACCTATCTTGGGATGTATCTTTTCGCTTCTTCTTCGTTTCGCTACTGGTCAGTAAGAGAGTAATGGGGTAAGATCACATGGAGAATGTCTGTCACCCGTTCGTATACCTTGTCAAACGCATGATTTATATAGATGGTGATGATGTATTTAAGTTGTTTATTACGATAAAGAATCTAGAAATATATCCAGCAGATAGACTGACTCTTTGTCGAAGAATTTGTTTTAATATGTATAGTAAAAAACACAATGGCTAAAAGTGAAAACTTGAACAATTGTATATGTTTTTAATCCTCAGGAAATATTTTCAGAGCCATCTATGTTGTTCATTATGAATCAGTTCGAAACTTCATCAAGTTTTCAGCACAAAATATTTTTAATGAGGTTCCAAACGAGTTCATCGGCTAAAACAAAGATGGCGTTGTTATAAATAAAGAAGTTTTCACTTCGTATTTTTGAATATGAAAAGTGTTCGGTGACGATGACGGTGAGGATAACGCGAGTTCCATGATTTTTATTCATTCAAAAAGTGCTCAACGCTCCTAAAGAAGCTTTCACTTAAAATATGAACATAAGGCTTTGCTCCGGTGTAAACACACTAAAAGTTCAGTCTTGTGAAAAACACTAAACATTCAGTCTGGTGTAAAAGCACTAAAGTTCTGTCTGGTGAAAAACAACTGAAGTGTAATTCTAGTTTTTGCACGTAATTATCTTCGCCGCATCTGTTCCCTGGCTTGACTTTACTTGTTTTGCTTAACACAAAAACGGATACACTGATATTATAATACATGGTACATATTTATGGTACAGTGCGGTGTTACACGTTGCTGAAATTATCAACATGATCTGAAATAATGATGAAAAATATGATCTTAGTAAGAAATGGTGTAATCGAGGTTTAGTGCATTCTAATCTGGATTCCCCACGCCAGTTCGTAGATGTGTACATTTTCCTTAGAATACACATTTACTTGCATTATTTTTCTATAAATACTTTATATTTTCTTATAAAATAATATATTATGTTATGTAACAATGCGGAACTTTTAAAATAAATTTCGAATCTGCATTAATAGTTTATGCAGTTAGCAGTTTATGTAAAATAAAGTCAGAAAGATGTTCAATTAAATTTTTAAGCATTTTGTATGCTTACTGGTCGCGGGTTCAAGTCCCGTCCTAGATGTTTGCCTTGTTTGTACTGTGGACCTGTGGAAATGCTGTTTAAGGAAATGTGATTATTAAAACTATGACTTATTCTACAAACCTTCCGGTGGAACTCGATGTTACGATTCACTATTTTATTATAATATACCGTGCCTTTTAAGCTCGTCGATCCCGTAATTTCTTAGTAGACAGTACATTTTTGTAAACTAATACGATTATTCTGATACGTTACAAAAAGCTGAGATCAGATTCATCGTTAAAGTCAATATAAACACAGTCCGTCTACAGTTAGAGCGGGAAAGTCTTGTTGAATGGTACTAGGTGCAAAATATTGTTACTGTAAATAGTCGAAAGTTGTGTGTACAGTATCTTGTTGGATAAGTATATTATTTTGGTTACAATACAATGCGTTTTATTTGTCTATGTTCTTTCCAATCACAAATTCCCATAACCGCGGGTAGGGCTAACAATTATCTTTGACCAAACTCGTATTGTAGTGTATGTGCATTGTAAATTTGGATACTGAGGAAGTTGTAATTATAGGCGGTTTACACACGGTGAGCGGTCGGCGGTGAGGTGTCATGTCGCATTGGTCACCGCCGCGGTGCCGTGTGTAAATCGCCTTAGTCACAACTATTTACTCTTCTGTCTTAGGTTGAGCGCTTATTATATAACTGGGGGGGGGGGGTCCAAGGGGATTAAATTTCCGCACGAAAAAAAAAAGGTTGAGCGCTTATTATAGACAAACTATTGTTCTACAGAAACAAAGCTGTCTAATTACCTACAAGTGTTGTCGATCGTCTTTAGACTGTCTTATCTCTAACTAGCTGTTGCCCGCGACTTCGTGCGCGTTAACTTCGGAATAGATCAAGGTATGTTTATTTCTGCAGGCTCGATACTAACTCGTAAGTATTAAGGTATTTTATTTAACGGGCTGGATGACGTGATGTAATACACGGAACCAAGGTTATCGACATAGCTCAAAGAATAAGCAAGCTGAAGTGGCAGTGGGCCGGCCATATCTCGCGAAGAACCGACAACCGCTGGGGTAAACGTGTTCTTGAGTGGAGACCGCGACTCGGCAAACGTAGTGTAGGACGTCCTCCGGCCAGGTGGGATGACGATCTGCGAAAGACTGCGGGAAGATGCTGGATTCGGCAAGCTGAAGACAGGGCGCTATGGCGCTCATTAGGGGAGACCTATGTCCAGCAGTGGACTAGCATAGGTTGGTGATGATGGACAAAAATTCTAAAAATCACATTTTCGGCATCGGCATCGCCCCTAGAACACACGTCTGTCATTTTGAGTTTGGGCAACTGGGGCAAGGCGTCCTACTACAGCATTCTCAAGCCGGTGTATTTATTGAAACCGCAGGACCTAAGGTCGACCCTAAGAAGGCAACTAAGTATTGCTAGCAGCTCTTCTTCCGCGCGTAAAAAATGGGGAATGAAGATCTTATTAAATTTGTGCAAATTTTAACAAAGTATAATGAGATTTTCAAATATTTCTTTCAAAGAGTATCAAGTGGTAACCGAATTTTCTAGTTTTCCCGATAACCCCTCCAGCTAAACTGAATTATTTGTGTTAGGGAGTAAGTTGACATCGGTAGGGCAATGGCCATAAATCAAACCCGGGACCTCGCGATCCTAAGACCGACTCCTTAACCAATAAGATATCGACTATAAAATACAAATCCTAAATTGAAATGAAAGCCAATGAACCCAATTCCATGACATTAATAAAGTTTCAAAGAAGCAAAGACTACAATCCCTACTTTTCATTTAACCGGTTTTTTAATAAAACCTTGTACACAATAACGATTGTGACATTAATAGATAATAGAACTTGTGTCCAGCCAACGTCATTCTCTTTTCAAAATCGATTGACATGTTATCGGTTGCCATGACAACGTAATAACAACAACTTGACGTCCGCAAGAGTTATACGGAACGAAAAGTTGATAATATCACAAAGAATATACAGTCACTCGGTTTTCGAGTATATTTTTGTATAAAATGGTGTTTTAGATGTGAAATGAATTATGTCAGTGCTGAGTTTGATACCGGAAGATAAACGTAAAGATACCAGGTAAGGTGAACGATATTTTGACAATTGTTATTAGATTCAAAACATCGATAAAAAGTTGATATGAAAACTAATTTTAATAGGTTCATTTTCTGTTATTTTGTATGTATATTAGGTAATAATTAACATGTATTTTCACTGCAAACAATAATAAAATAAATGGTTTTAGAATACGTTCAATTCTGGGTAAACTTTTAACAATATCATCGGTGAATTTGTCTGTCTCTGGCACTGGTGTAGGTAGTACTGGTAAGAAAAATACTTACGTTCTGTGTTGTTTCTGCTGCAAATAAATAAATATTCTACGGCATTCTACACAGCGCTTTCTAGACCCAAATAACTAGATTGTGTTATGGGTTCCAGAATGCGGATAAACATACTTATATACTTTTTTGTTGTCAATACATACATATTATACATAGAAATACCCAGACCAAAGCAAATAGACATATTCATGCATACAAATATTTGCACTGAGCGGGAATCGAACCCGCGTCCCCTGTCGTAGCTGTCGGATGCACTACCGCTACGCCACAGAGGCCGTCAAATATCACTACACAGTATAAAACAAAGTCGCTTTCTCTGTCCCTATATCCCTATGTATGCTTAAATCTTTAAAACTACGCAACGGATTTTGATGCGGTTTTTTTTAATAGATAGAGTGATTGAAGAGGAAGGTTTATATGTATAATAACATCCAATGCACCCGTGCGAAGCCGGGGCGGGTCGCTAGTATATGATAAATATGGATACGACGACAATCCTATTAACTATTTATTTATTTATTATTTAAGATTTATGTACACACAAAATAATCATAATATAAACTGCATGTTGAAAAATGGTACATTGGTACTGCTTAACTATTTTGATTCAATTAAATTTTTAAGCATTTTGTATGCTTACTTTTTTCTAAAGATTTAGATCGGAAAAAGAGAACATCTAGGACGGGACTTGAACCCGCGACCAGTCCCTTACAGGGGGAATGCTCTGATCAACTGAGCCACCTAGACACGTCCCAGATATTCGAAATTCTCCGATACTTTAATACGTCTTAAGGCGACGTTGGAGCCATCTACCGTAATTCTTGCGAACTACGGAAACAATGAATAACTTTACAGTCATTTTTAAACATTGTTTTTTGATGACTCCGCCTAATTAATTCAATTAAATTTTTAAGCAAGGGACTGGTCGCGGGTTCAAGTCCCGTCCTAGATGTTCTCTTTTTCCGATCTAAAACTATTTTGATTCTAAGAACCTTTGTTGGTATCTTTGTTGTGTCTACCTATAAGTAACTGTTCCATTAAGAGAATAGTTCAAAGAAGGCCCTGGGTATGGATGGTATACATAGCGATTTGAATAGGTAACAAACCTATTCAAATCGCTATGTACAGGGCCCAGGCCCGTCTTTGAACTATTAGTGACCCTGGACACATTAGGATAACGGGGCCTCTATGCAGGGCCGTCTTAACGATATTAGGCGCCGGGGTGCGAAAATCATTCCTTCAACCCCCTCCCACCTCTCATTTTTGCGTGTGTTACCTCATCGGAGCTAACGATGAAATGGGAATGTCGGACTCGAGTCAACTAAAACCACACGACAAAACCGACATAGCAGATGTATGGCCGGGGAACCAGCTATAAGATAAGATATCCACCCGAGGCCCAGCCACCAAATATGTCCAACGACTTGGCCAACCCCAGCTGTGGCCTTTATGGTTACCGCGCGATGCGTTGGTCCTCGTGCCGTCTAGAAGGAGTAGCGTAGAAGTGACTTTGCAGCACGCGTCTCGTTGCGGATGAGGAACAGTTTCCCGTTTTCCATATTGCGAAATAGCGCGTACATATGGAAGACGGGGAAACTGGACGGGGAGACGCGTCCTGCGAAGTCACTTCTACGCCACTCCTTCGTGGCGGCACGAGGACAAAAGCATCGCGCGGTAACCATGAAAGCCACAGCTGGGGTTGGTCAAGTCGTAGGACATATTTGGTGGCTGGGCCTCGAGGTGGATATCTTATCTAGGGCATAGCTGGGTTTAACAAACTCTCTTTGGAACAAACTCGGTTTGTTTGTGTGGTTTTTGTCGACTCGAGTCAGACATACCCATTTCATCGGTAGCTCCGATGAGGTAACACACGCAAAAGAGGGGGGAGAGGGTTGAAGGAATCATTTTCGCACCCCGGAGCCTAATATCCTAATGTCCATATTTATCATATATATTGGAACAACGAACGTCGATATCTCGAAAACTACTGATCGAAGGTCGAACTACTTCAGGAAATTAAAACGCATTGCTAGTGTCGAAGTACTCTACCGATTAGTGTAGAAAAATCTAGAATCGCCAACACAAAGTCGCATCTACCTTCCTAAATCTACCAAAATTTTGTTGGGTAGCTCCGGCCGCACTTAATGATGGCCAAGTCTTTCTTTTGCAGTGCATACGTCCCAATAATAGTAAGATTGCGCTCCATCGATGTATACCTACACAGTCTTCACATTTATCGCCCTGCATCCTGTTGAAAGATTTCTCCGCAAATAATGCACTCTGTCTATTCGTACCTTGTAAAAAAATTATTGTTCCATTTTAAGCTCATTATTTTCTTCAGTGCCGGTTTCTTTTTATTGGTCGCAGTTGCCGTTGCAGTTATAATAAATAATATAAACTATAAATAAAATAAACTTCAAATAAGATAAATCTACTCATACTCTTCACCTAAAAAGTGGCCGAGGCTACCCGACAAACGTGTGGCCATGGGTACCCGGTCGTCTCGATCTTAAATTTATTTTTTTAGAAAATACACCTGCTACCACACATAATTAATAATAAATGATGAAGAAGTAGTTACATTTAATATATTTTATCTGCTTTAGAAAAGTAATCGGTGCACGAAAAAAGCTTCATCCAAAATTCTAACTGCCGGCAATTGCTATCCGCTTGGTGTTCACCGCACTATTTATTTATATTATTTTGTTTAGCGGCGCTGCGAACATTTTCAAGTGTGCAAAGTTTGTCTATGAGTGCATCAGAGCTTGGTACTTACAGTGGCTGAGGCTACCCACCATCCGGGGCTACCTGACCTTCCCCTACCTACTTGGCTACAGCCACAGCGTTGTCCGTTGCCCTACACATCATGTCCTTGGTTGTATAGGTGGAGGGGCACAGTGGACAAGAGAGCAACTGTGACATGGACTGGGCTGGGGCCCCGCAACCGCGTACTGTCCACCGTTGACTTTCGGAGGCCTTTACCTTCTTGTTATATTTTCCACTCTCCTGCTCTATGCCCTCCCATTTTACTAGTACACGCTAGTGATACTTGTGGTGTTGCAAGCGTTTTGGCACAAGCAAAGATAACAAGGACCAGAATACTATTCTATTGCATTAGAACAATAAGAACTGATCCCGAACCTCCGAGTAGAAAGTTCTCCGAGTCTCCGAGTGGCGAATCATAAACATAGGTAGGTACTGAGGTACAGTTAACGGCGGGGACTTCACTATCATAGGCAATCACGTATTCCTCCTACTTCGAGCCTCGAAGGCTTTCAGTCTACGAAATGTTACGGGCGCTTCTTAGTGTGTTTAGAATAGTCTCCCATCCTAAGACCTTTCTTGTACATCGGTATTACTTAATCTCCCGAGGGGCCCATCTTGAAACCGGAGATGGCCCAGGGTCAGTCGGGGTGCGAGGTAAATGCCTCATGCCACCTTACACTCGGGCGTCTGAAGGTGTTAGAAGCTTTAGGACTACTACTCGATAACACAAGGCATCAATATGACTAGTTCGCTATAGGACTAAATCTCAATATGACTACATCGCATTTGGACTAGATAGCTATACGACCATATATCCATATGTCTTGTTATCAGATTGACTAAATATCAAAATGACGTACAATGGCATCGAAAAGTGGCTCAAGTGGTTCAACCTTACACTTCACCATACTTCATTGATAAGGAACTCATTCATACTTTTTAAAACGTCTAACGTCTAAAGTCTAACGTCTTTTCTAAACGCGAAAGGTCCCGCCTATCGCGATTAATATAGAACTTACTTTTGCCGACGTTTCGGATGCGTTGCAGCACCCGAGGCCGTGACCACGTATTATGAAGTATGAATTTACACCGCGATAGTTTAAAAAAAAAGAACTCATTGTTAAGCGCGCTGGCCACTTACCAATGAGTTCCTGAAACCCTTATAAATATAAATTAAGTTATGAGTCATTTGTCTTTCAATGAACTGACAAGACTAATTTGCATATTTTATTTCTGCATTCCATTTTGTTTTTTGTTTACTACACATACGAAAAGTAAAAAAGTGCAAAGTTATGAATTTAAATTTATTCAAAATAAAAAAAGGAAAGAAGCTCTTCTTTACAATGGCTATAGATTTAATTTTGTATCAATTTAAGCGGTACGTCTATTTGGCGTTACTGCAAAAGACAAGAACACTTGTCTTTTGCAGCAACGCAGTGTTTCTCTTGTCTCGCAAGTGCTTCTCTTAGTTCTCTTACATTAAACAAAGAAAAGACGGGTAGGTATAATAAGGGAGAGCCTAAGTACATAAATGTGAACAAGACTTTAATAAAACATACCTACTGAAAACGCATTGTCTGTCATTAAATTTTGGTGATAATTGTACTTCAGAAAACAAATGACAATATTGTCTATACTTACGCTATCTGGGCCAATGGCTATTTAGTCCAAATGAGATCTAGTACATGCACGATGTAGTCATATCGAGATTTAGTCCTATAGCGAACTAGTCATATGTACTATCTAGTCTTATCGAGAAGTAGTCCTAAAGCTTCTAACCGAGGTTCCCGGTATCCGAGGGGATTTCCGCACGAAAACAAAAGGCTTAACCTTGCAATGTGCTAACCTACTTGGTCACCACTTAACCATGATTCCATTAATCACGAAAGTAGTTAAGATACCTATGAAGCACACCCAGACGGCCTACAACAATATACAAGTAGATATTTCTCCGAATTAGAGAAATAATTTCCACGAGTGGGGAGCGAATAACATTCCACGTAGAGTCACAAGGCAGTGGAATATTTTCGTAAAATTATGTAATGGGTTTCCACAACAATCAATAGCTTGCGAAACCTACATGCCGACCTTCAATAGATAGATTAATTCAGTAGGTATTCTATGAAATACAATCAGTGAATCAGCAAGATTGAATGTAGGTGTTGTAGGAATGTAGGCGAGGGTATTCGACGACTTTAGGTATTTTTGGCAAAGTAAAGTTGCCACTTTACACCACAGCGAGGCGCTAGCTGTCCGTGGCCAGTGTTTCGCGTCAATATACAGAAAAACCTTCATTTTGGTATCGTTTTTATTTTTCTAATCTGAACACAATTCAAATAAAACTGGAATGCGTTTTTGGTTAGACCAATCTTTGAGAGCAAATTTTATCGAGGAAAGTGAAAGTCATCGTGTATCGGATAACCGAAAATACTAGTTTGAATAGCCTAGAATAAAATATATGATTTTCAGTACCTATACAGTGATTTCTCATTTTCGAAAAATCCTAATCTAAAAACACCTTTCCTCAGGGACCATCGCCTTAAATATTACTGACACATTTATTGACCTGATAAAATTGAAAATAGAGATTTTTTGTATTTATTTTTAATAAGTTGGTAAATAAATTGAATAGGTTTCTCGATTCAATTTTACGTCAAAGGAGTTCGTAAGTACTTACATACAGTTAAAATTCAATCTCAGTAGGTATTATAATCAAAAGTACCTACAAATAAATTTGGAAAAGATGCCATTAATAGTGTGAAAATAATATTTTGAGACATCCTAGATACACAACGCTATCTACTAAGGGTCCACCCCAAACATAAGTGTTGTAAAATGCAGATAATATCTACTTATTTACTAATTATTCGTAGAACCACCCCAACTGATGCATTCGACTGCTACGGCAGGGGGCGCGGGTTCGATTCCCGCTCAGTGCAAATATTTGTATGCCTGAATATGTCTATTTGCATTGGTCTGGGTGTTTCTATGTATAATATGTATGTATTTACAAAAAAAAAGTATATAAGTATGTTTATCCGCATTCTGGAACCCATAACACAAGCTAGTTAAACTATGCTTACTTTGGGTCTAGAAAGCGCTGTGTAGAATGTCGTAGAATATTTTATTTTCTTATTTTATTTTATTCATGCATACAAATATTTGCATAGTTGCGAGGTTAAATAATATTAGCCAAGTCAGAATTATGATGAGTGACCGTTTCAGACTTTCCGATAATGTCGCACTAACATCTGTGGCATTCGTTACGGGTGGGTAGTTGGGGGTCCGTAACTAAACTTCGAGAGTTATATGTTCGATGAATGGAAAGTCGACAGAACGTTTGATCGAATATTGCTATTTCGAATGAACCGTTTATCGCCAAACGCAACTTCGACTGAACGTTTTATCGAATATTTATTAATCAATGGATTGCTGTTTCGAATGAGATTTAGACATGAAATTTTATGAAAAGGAAGCTGATTCCAGCGATTCGCCGGCCGCTACCGCGGCACGCTCGCTCCGCTCGCTCGGCTTGCGCTCTGTTGGGGTCACAGTTCTAACCTAACCTAACCCACTTTACTAATTTTCGGACATCAGTCCATCGATTGATAAATATTCGATAAAACGTTCAGTTGAAGTTGCGTTTGGCGATAAACGGTTCATTCGAAATAGCAATATTCGATCAAACGTTCTGTCGACTTTCCATTCATCGAACATATAACTCTCGAAGTAAAATTACGGACCGGGTAGTTGGTGCCCGGTCTGACTACAGAACTTCGACATCACCAGTAGGTTGTTGAAGTCAGATGACGGTCGCTTCACGGGAAGTATCGAAGTTCGGCCGCTTCGTAGTTAGATTGAAAGAAGGGGTAGCGGCAGAAACATATTCAAATTTCAGCTCGGTAGATGGTTGAATTCTTGAAACCGTGTAGTCAACTAGGATGGATGTACCAGTTCCAAACCATTTAAGGAAAAAAATAACCTTAAAATGTGGTTATATCGTAATTGCGGTATTTTTCATATTAGTTATTTTTTTATATTGTACGGTATTTTGTTAAAAGTTATATTTGAAAAGAAGAACTTTTAATTCCTTTTGTTTCTTTTAATATTTAAAATGATTGATGTATAACTGGGATGTAGGTACCCTACTTTGACCAGCAGACCCCAGTTGTTGAACAGATTTGTACCAGAAGTTGACTATTTATAAACAAAGTGAAATAAAAAAGCGGCCAAGTGCAAGCAGCAAGTCACATTTTTTAATTTTTATATTTAAGTTGATTGAATGAAAGGTAAATTGCGGTTTACGATTTATGACGTATTAAAAAAAACTACTTACTAGATCTCGCTCAAACCAATTATCGTTGGCAGTTTACATGGTAATGTACATCATATATTTTTTTTAGCTTTATCATTCTCTTATTTTAGAAGTTACAGGCGGCGGGGGGGACACACATTTTACCACTTTGGAAGTCTCTCTCGCGCAAACTATTCAGTTTAGAAAAAAATGATATTAGAAACCTCGATATCATTTTTGAAGACCCTATCCATAGATATCACACACGTATGGGTTAGATGAAAAAAAAAAATGAGTTTCAGTTCTAAGTATGGGGACCCCCAAAATTTATTGTTTTTTTTCTATTTTTGTATGAAAATTTTAATGCGGTTCACAGAATACATCTACTTACCAAGTTTCAACATCATAGTTCTTATAGTTTCGGAAAAAAGTGGCTGTGACATACGGACGGACAGACAGACAGACATGACGAATCTATAAGGGTTCCGTTTTTTGCCATTTGGCAACGGAACCCTAAAAACTGCATTCCACAAAGGAATTTTTTCTTATCATCAATTTTAATAAGGTCTGTTCTTAGTTGGTACTCACATGAATCAATAAGTAAAGTTTACGTAGAATAGGATGTCGCATTTTTATTATATTAATCATTGTAGAATGAGGGATATTATATTTGCGGCGCGTGTCTCTGATTTTATTACTCGACTGTATCACTTTAAGCGCTTCATGAATATCGTCCTCACTGTACCCTAGGATTTTATTTTTCTTTTTCCTCAATAGGTCATTGAATCTATAACAAGTAAAGAAATACTCATATTTCGAGTGCTTGGTCAATCAAAGGCACTTATGTTTTGCATGTACTGATCACTTATTGGAAACAATGTAATTTACTGCATTAAAAAAATATTTTTCAATTACAAATCATAAAATAGACATGAAACAGATAAAAACATGTAAAAAAAGTTGTAGTCAAGTAAGTTAGTGGTTGACCAACTGGTCAACCACAGGAACACCCATTTAAATCATGTACCTTTAGGTAACCAGTTAAAAACTCTTGAAATGTATTGTTTGCACCTAAAATTCATTCATATTCCCAAAATTAACATATTACCATTACATTAATTGAAAAACAATACAATATAAATATAAACTATTCCAACTGATCGAAACACATTGCAATGGCGGCCGAATGGAAACTTCCACCGTCAAGTGAAAATAAAACGAAATCGTTGGTTTCACTCTCTTTCTAGCCGTAATGTGATTTTTTGATTTGTATTAGTATCGACAACATGTAGCCAACATAAAATGACACACATAGTGGCGGCAAATCTTAATATTGACAGTCAAAGCCACAAGTGGTCAACAACCGGTGCCTGGTCAACTATAACCAAACTACGTAGTTGACTACACAGTTTCAAGAACTGTACCTACCTTACCACCAGCCAGCGGGGGCGGTTATGTCGGACTTGAACCGACTAAAAGCGCACGCCGTCTCGGGTCTACAGACGCTGGGATGTAAGGTTACCCATAGAGCATATCCCTCGCACTCCGACTGACCCTGGGCCATTCGCAGTGTCCCCTTTGATAACAGCAGAGGGGTACCGGGAGCGGTCCCCACCCCCGCGGGCCTTGCAGGCCCGCCATGCCCCGAACCCCTCGTGCAATGGGGTCAGCTGGCCCTGAAAAGGGCCGGTTGGTCAGACTCTTGGCCGTTGACGTTGACGCCAGCTACTCCACAGGAGCAATCAATGATGCGTCATCGCCCACGTTGCCCAGGCTGCACCAAACTTGGAGGTGATCCAACCAGTCGCACCCCAGAACTGTACCTACCTAAAATCGCAGAAATATCTACTTATTGTTGTGGGTCGTCTGGGTGTGCTTCATAGGTACCTTTACTACTTACGTGATTGAGGAGCTCGTGGCTAAGTAGGTTACTTGCAATGTTAAACGATACTAGCCAGGTCCTAGGATCGGAGACCATTCTTAACACATTGATGAATGGATCCCAATGTAATAGGTGGCGAGCCTATTGCCATTAACCGGGCACTTATAAGCCTGCGATAAATACACACATAACTTCGAAAAGCATCGAAAAGCCATTGGTGTGTGCCATGGTAAGACCTGGGATCGAACCCGAGACCTCGTCTCAGCAGTCCATTACCCATACCACTAGGCTACCGCGGCTAAACATAAACTGGCGAAATGTGAGTGCTAGCACCTCTGCCTACCCCTTCGGGGATATAGGCGTGAGTTTATGTTATGTTATGTTATGTTATGAATGGATTCTCCATCGGAGACATTCGCAGAGTACGTTAACCTGTCGGTCTCAGATGCCATACGCTACAAAAAGTCCGACAACCTGGGTCTTACTATAGAACTTCGATACCGCCAAAGCGTTGTGGAAGTCAGAGGCAGTCGTTTCACGGAAAACATCGGCCATCTTGAAGAACCCCATATTGCAGTCGCTTGGGAAAACCACAGCAAGGAGATCGTGCCACAGCCTGAGGGTGCGCGGAATTAAGTGCCTTTCATACCTAACTGTACGCACCGTTTCCGGCCGCAACGTGTGAGGATAAATTCCCTGCCTGTGGCGAGCGGTGCGATGATAGAATGTGGCCCTGTGCATCATATCAAACAATTATTATTCTGAAAATACACAGAGAGGCGAAATCTCTCCTAAGGTTAAGAGGTTCTACACTGCCTGTAATTATGGAATTATCGACGATCCTCAGCGCCCGTCTTTGATTGTGAAGCCCCATTAACTGTACCTACCTATATTTATGATTCGTTACTCGGAGGCATTTCTTTTTTTCTTATCACCTTCCTTATCTTTTCTCATTATTTGGGATCGTTTCTTATACTAGTAAAGCAACTGAACAGTATTCTGATCCTAGTTATTTTTGCTAGTTTCAAGTTGCTGGTTTTAATAGAGTATCATGTTGGTTTGGGCCTACATTTTTCCTTTCACGTGGTCATTGGTGGGCTTACTAATCTGTAACGTGACTGATTAAATCTGTAAGTTTTCGTGAGTGTTTCTATGACGGTTACAACTTTGCAACTACCTCTGTTATTTTAATTAGACATTGAATTTTCCCTTTCTAGGGAAAGTGGTCTGCCAACTGAGCAACCTTTGCCTGTACCTTGCCTGAAAATTATCATCTACCTGCGTCTGAGAGTAACTTAAGAGTTATTTATAGGAATTCCTCCGAACAAAGAAAATAATTAATTTCAGAAAAGAATCCCTGGAGAGTGTGTACAGCAGCAGCTCCAGGTTAAATCTGTTGAGCAAGCGCAAGCGCATGAACCCTCTAGCGATGGACCTGTCGAACCCTTCCCTTAACAAGAATGGAGACAGATACGTGACACAACGGGTGCTCTCCGCGAAGACTCACAGGGTGAAGCAACTGCAGAACCAACTGTCAGATGCTCACTTTCATTTACAGGTACGTTTTCAATGTCTATACGGGTAAATAAAGCCAAAAGTTGGAGTTGTAATAATGATAATGAATCTTTATTGACCAAAAAACAATATTTGTTCTTAATGCTTAAATAACTAAAATAATACAATAATAAATGTTGAAATATCAAGTTACAAGGTTCGATTAACGACCTCTGTCCTCCATGAGCGCAGGCCTGGGGGTGGCAAGTGAGACCGCCTGTCACCCCAGCAGAAGCAGGCCGGGACGGCTGGGCGACTAGCGCCCCTCCACCAAACCGGGGCAAGACGGGGACACCGTGGTTCCCAAACCCGAGGGGGCCATCTCGAAACCGGAGATGGCCCAGTGTCAATCGGGGTTCGAGGGAAATGCTCTATGGGCAACCTTACACCCCGGCGTCTTAAGACCCGAGACGGCATAACCACCCCCGCTGGCCGGCGGGGGGAGGGTGTCCGAAGGGATTTCCGCACGGAAAAAAAAGGACAGAACCAATCTTTATACCCGTGCTAGGAATTAACCTGGAGGTAGTGATTATGTAGTTCCCACTGTCGAAGAACTGTGACCGAAATTAAATGCATGTCGAGCCGCTATTGGGTATGGAAGAAACAGGATAGGAGTTGTCAATGCAGTTGAGCAGAGACTGTGAATTATGTGTGAAGTAAGATTCATCTAGAGAGTTTCATCCTTAGTGTTAACGTAGTAAATTACGAATCAAGAACTTGATTAACTTTAACCGATCACTTTTATATGAATGCTTCTAAATGTGAATTAATACTTTTACAGGAATTGAGTAACGAAAACAAAATATTACGTGCTGTACAGAAAAAACAAGAAATTGCGCTATCAAGGTAATTTATTTATCTATAACAAAAAATTCTGTGCGTCTAGTTCCATAATATCGTCTAAATGCCACATTTTTTTTCTTCACTCAGCATAATGTTCGCGCATTATTTCTTCCATGGCAAAATCAAAGTCCAAAATCCTTTATTCTGTATAGACCACTGTAACGGCAAAATGTCAAAATAAAATAGTGTTCGAGTCTATTAATGCTATTGCGTCATAATATAGGTTTTCTCCATCTTTGAGTTTAAATGTGGCTGCAATCGTTTTTTATTTCTACCTACTTTTGTTTTTATGAGCAGGTGAGTATCCATTTTTAAAATTAACAAAAGGCGCGTCCGTACTATCTGAAGGGCTTACTTCAACTGGTCAATGGGAACATGACATTATAATTTTCTTGAATCTAATTGCCAAAGGTTATGGCTAAGCTGAGTTACAATGATAAGACACTATCTTCTTAACGCTAACAGACTATAATTAAGAATTATCATTCTGTAATTCTTAAAATGCAGACCTCTTATTTTACATACAATATTTATTTTATTTTTTATTTTTTAATAGGTGGGGTTTTAATGCGGGCATTTATATTGAAGAAAAATATCCGTTCATAGCGTTGTCTGCTTCTGAGCAACGTCATCGTAATCACTCATAGAAAGGGTAGAAAGGGTCTAAAAAGGTCTATAGTAACTAAACCATTCTCGACTCTTTCTACCATATTGTCTGGTGTTGTGACCGTTTGAAACCACTGTTAAGTATTCGATTTTGTAATAGTTGAAACTGTTTACCAAGATCTATGATGCTACATCGTTCAATCTATTTCGGTACACACTAGGTACGAAAACTCAAATGCGGAGCTCCCCCAAGTTTTGCACTCTCACACTGAAGAAGTACGGATCCAACAAATGAAGTACAAGCAGTTGAAACAGCAGAACAAAGAAGTAATACACAAGTTGAAAGAACGAGACATGCAGTTGCAGCAGTTGAGGGATGAACACAACCATTTATTGGAGCTAAGCAGAGATAGGTGAGAACAATATTATCATGAGTATTTGCTGTTGTTGTAATCATTTCAAACTTTGTACAGAGCTGTGGGCCTACCGCCCAAGTGTTGTCGATATCACAGCCGTCGAAATGTTGCGTTGGTCAAGGTCGACGGCCATTTTGTACCGCCTCATTGATAATCGATGCCGGCGCGGCGTAAGAATGAATGAAACGCTGTTTTTGACAGTTAAATAGCTGCCGCCTAAAAAAATTCTAATCGACGGCGTCGCTTTGAAGTGTCATTTCATTACGGCACCTCATGAGCTGTCGTTTTGAATATTATTTTCTTTTCCGACGGTTGATTACGATGCCGATTGCACCTAACACTGGGCTACTATGGCTTTTATGGGGGCGACTGCCGACGAGTGGGTTCTGCCCTCCTATTGCACCTAACACTGGGCTACTATGGCTTTTATGGGGGCGACTGGGTTCTGCCCTCCTATTGTACCTAACACTGGGCAGTACTAGGATTCGATTTTAATACATAGGCCATGTAACACCTTTTATAACTATGTACCCACTTATTCTGGATTTTATAGAAATAAAAGAGGTATTGAAAATTATATTCGTAAAAAACCAGTCTGAACAATGGTACCTACATATGGTCTGGGCGTTATAGCTGTCAACGAGAGATGGGGGTACTTAAACCGACACGCCATACCAGGGTTGCAGTCGACGACAGGCGAAAACAGAGTAATTAATAGTTATCTCAATTCAGTACAGATGACATAATAAACCTATACATATGTTTTTATAACGTATAGGTATTATTATGTCAGTCGGGGTTCGAGGGATATGCTCTATGGGCAACCTTACACCCCGGCGGTTGTAGACCCTAGACGGCGTGCGGTTTTAGTCGGTTCAAGCCCGACATAACCACCCCCACTGGCCGGCGGGGAGGTATCCGAAGGGGCGTGACCTCGTGGCAGCCATCGGGGTGGGAGTCCTCTCGCTCGGCAGCATGATTGCGGCAATGGTGCGGAGTGCGAGCGCGTGGGCCGCCGCCACCTCCTTCTGCGAGCATGTGATGCTCGCGAAGGAGATGGCGGAGCGCGCCCGGAAGAGGTTCAGAACTCTCCCGGCCCGCCGAGCCCGCAACATGCTCGCCGCGCGTCGCAGGCGACTCAGGCGCCGGAGGTCGCTCAACGACCTCCGTCCTCCATGAGCGCAGGCCTGGGGGTGGCAGGTGAGGCCGCCTGTCACCCCAGCAGAAGCAGGCCGGGACGGTGGAGCGACTAGCGCCCCTCCCCCAAACCGGGGCAAGACGGGGACACCGTGGTTCCCAAACCCGAGGGGGCCATCTCGAAACCGGAGATGGCCCAGGGTCAGTCGGGGTGCGAGGGATATGCTCTATGGGCAACCTTACACCCCGGCGTCTGTAGACCCGAGACGGCGTGCGGTTTTAGTCGGTTCAAGCCCGACATAACCGCCCCCGCTGGCACGCGGGGGGGTATCCGAAGGGATTTCCGCACGAAAAAAAAAAAAAAAAAAAAAAAAAAAAAAAAAAAAAAAAAAGGGGGCCATCTCGAAAACGGAGATGGCCCAGGGTCAGTCGGGGTGCGAGGGATATGCTCTATGGGCAACCTTACACCCCGGCGCCTGCAGACCCGAGACGGCGTGCGGCTTTAGTCGGTTCAAGCCCGACATAACCGCCCCCGCTTGCCGGCGGGGGGGTATCCGAAGGGATTTCCGCATGAAAAAAAAAAAAAAGGTATTATGATGTATTCATCCTCTGAGTGATTTTCGCCGGTTATGTCCAAAGTTTACACAATGGAGTCCGCGGTCCGCTTATCATTTTCGATTGGTTTGTTGACTATTACGAGAGCGCCTGTTGTCTGACCTCCCAACCCCCATAGGAAGCCTGCGACAGAGCCTCGTCCATTGTTCAGTAGGTGCACGAATTAGCAGTTGAGGTTCACTGGGGCCCCGAAAGTGTTGTTAGGGTCCGGTACACCCTATATTTAGGATCAGTGCAACATGTCATTTTCTTTCATAATTTCCTGGTAAACGACATCTCCTCAGATACTCATTTTTCCTTACCATGTCCTCTTTCAAGTAATGCAGCTATCTTCTCTTGGGTCAACCACGCTGAGTCCACTAGTCAAGTACATAACCTTGGGCAAATTGTAAGTGAAACGGCTGATCGAGGCTGATTTCAAAACAAACGCACATTAAATTCACAATTCATTGAATTTGCGGCTAATTATGGTGAATTTGTATGAAGTGGTTAAGAGTATAGAGAGATCTTATAAACTATGTAAGGACAGAACTAAATGGCGGTATATTGTCCATGCCTACCTAAGAGCATATAATACAGTGCATACTTTATTTACAGGAACCTTTTAGACCGTGAAAAGCTCCAAGCTCAAGTGACAGACTTAAGTAGCAAGGTGCAACAACAGAATGAAACAATAATGATGTTACAACGTCGAATCACTCTCGAAGCGAAGAACTTCAAGCATCAGCTGCAGAACGAGATCAACAAACATAAAGACACAAGGCACGACTTAGACATGGCTATCAACAATGCTGACAAACTAACTACTATTATTGAGGTAAGAAATAAAGGATCTTTTACTTGCTGACGTATTTTTCTAGCACGGAATGAAATGTGTGGTGATCGTTGAAGTGGAATACAAAGCCCTGTCTCTTCTCGTGGATAGTGCACATCCGAATGAGGCCCTAGTTCGCGGAACGTTGAACGTGGAACCAAAAACGTATCGCAATGTATGGTGATGTTTATAATAGTCCGAGAGCTATTAGACATTTTTGAGTAGGCATTTGAGGCACGGCGCTCCACAAATTGGTAGAGTGCCCAGCGTGGGCTAGTGAACGCCGGGATCTCGTTGCAGTCCTGAGCGGGGACGTTCTCTCACTGGAGACCATGGTGAGAGCCGTGGTCTTCGACGGGAGCAGGTGGCTCACCGCCTCTGCGAGCAGGTAATGCGCGCGAAAGATGCGGTGGTGAAGGAGCGGGAGAGTACCCTGCTGCAGACTTGTCTACGCTTAGAACTACCGACCTCCATAATTCTGGAGGATGGAATTATCCGGGGCCTGTGGGCCTTCTTTAAGGACGGCAGTCGGCCGACTCGCCGTCCTTAAAGAAGCAGGCCAAGACGGAGGCGTGTCGTATGGGTCCTACACATGCCTTGTAATCATACTCACCGACGCGGGACGAAACCCGACCTGGGGTTATCCTTTCGAGGGTGTATCCAGGCTGCCCGGCAAGGACGCTTGGGAAGGACCGAGGCGACTTTTTTTTGGCGTATTCGTATAGTTGTACCAGCTTTACCAGCTCTGTGAAATGGTGAAAAGCGGAACTAAATTACCCAATATAATCTCCGAGCGGAAGGATGTCTCTATCTTTCAGGTATAAAATACTACAGACACCTACTAGGCACTACAGATTACAGCTAATGTTATTATAGAAAAGCCTTTCGTCAAAAGTGAAAGAAGTGAAAGTATGGGTTAAAGTCTAAACTAAATAGTAGCTTTAGCCAAACAATTTAATCAGTAGTTCCGTAGGACAATATGATAGAACTTATGATAGTGACTGGTGAGATAACTAGGTGAGAAAACAAACTTTATGTAATGTGAAAAATGCGCTTGTACGATTAATTGGCTAACTTTCCCGATTTTATTGCATATCGAAGTTAATTGTATTGTCAAAAGTGGTGCTACTGAAACGACGGTGACGCCACCCGTCAGTTCACAGAGTGGTTGGTACAACTATAATTCAGAATAAATTAAGACATTTGAAAAATATTAATGTGCTTTATTAGCAGGGAAGGTCAAAGGAAACAGAAGTTAATTATGAAAGCAATATTGTTTTGGTCTCTAAAATAAGGTTGTCCTTTTTATTTAAATGAGGATAAAAGCAAACAAAAAAAAACTTATACATATATATACACAGCTACACGTACATTTTTTTTTTCGTACGGAAATCCCTTCGGATACCCCTCCGCCGGCCAGCGGGAGCGGTTATGTCGGGCTTGAACCGACTAAAACCGCACGCCGTCTCGGGTCTTAATACGCCGGGGTGTAAGGACAGTTAGGATATATCCGAAGAACATGTTTTGTCAACTTTGTTTTCAGTTCCAAGTAATACAGAGCGATTCACTTTTCCTGACATGACGTCATGGCTACTATATCCGAAGAACACGTTTTGTCAACTTTGTTTTCAGTTCCAAGTAATACTCGTACATAGCGATTCACTTTTCCTGACATGACGTCATGTCTACTAGGAACTTCCTAATAGAAAATTCGAGTAACAATTTACCTGATTCAATAATCGAACCGCACTCGGTACCGCTAGCCCAGTACCAAAGAGGCAGTGCTATCTAGATAAATTATGTCTGTTTTAGATGAAAGAGAAAATGCTTAGCACTGCAGCGAGCAGATCTGTGAAGTCGCCAGTGAAGACATCGTCGAACAGTAGCATCCCGCTGATTAAACAACCGCTCACCTACAAGACGTGTCGGTCGGAGACTGATGCTCATGTTACTAGAAGAGATGATAGGTCTAATGTTAGTATTATTTGGCTGGGGCTAATAATGTTAAACTATCAAAAAATCAAATGGTAGAACTATACTTTACCCAGCATGAATGTGCTTTACTGATTGACTGGATACTTGCTATCCATCTGGTATCCATCCCAGAATGTCACCAAACTCGCTTTCGGCGTCTTTTCACACTTCTACTTTATTGTTCGTGCATTCTTTCAACCTTGCCGGTCGATACTGAGCATAAAGATGCCGAATTGTGCCGACTGACGCAAATGTCATTGAAACGATTCGTTTACATTAGAGCATTATCAAGGTCAATTCTCACTGAAAGAGCCGCGGCCAGCAGCAACTCTTTGAGGCAAAATAATACAAACCATTTTGAATGTTATTTACGTGAATAAAAAGTTCATAGTCATTTGAAGGCAAGGAAGGGGCAGCGTGGTTCTTCCGCAATTCCGCGAGGCTTCCTAGCGACTAGACGAAGTTTCTAGCGACTAGTCAAACGACTCTTCCGGTCGCGGCCGTATTAGTAGTATCGCTACTATAATAGTCGATATTAAAATAAATTGAATTGAAATCATACGTTCAATAAGTAGCTAAAATATCGCTGAATGGCGACTCTACTTTAAGGAATATAGTACATATTGCAGTCAATGACTAAATACATTGATATGTGGCGTTCAGGAGGCACCTTTCATGAAACTCCTGCAGCTTGTTATGTAGCATTTCGAAATAGCTGAGAGTTTTATCTGCAGCTGTATAAGCGTGATGCTGAAGTTATTATGCTTATTTGTGTACCTATTACCGCTTTTATGTAATGAATGCTCGCGAGTATCTAATGCTATATTATGTATTGCCGTCATAACAACGAGAGCAGTACTTGAGTTATTACATAGTTTCGTGGCCAACTCAAATCTATCTAAAAATCAATCGAAGTCTAAATATTAATTACTCTAGTTTAAATAAAGTTTGTAAAAATCGTTATAATAGATATTGATATTGAATAATCAATCCAAATAATTTGGGTCGTGACTTTGGATCAACTGTTAACTCAGTGGGATAGTTAACCCGCCTTAAGTCGACTTTGATCGTGCTTCATGCGAACAAAGTAGTAACTAATGTATAAATTCGTCCCATCCATTTCAAAAAATGGCTATTGTATTTCCAAGGATCGCCCTCTTCGATATTCTATAGATTTATAAGAGACGTTCTTCATATTTTCAAACGTTCTTCAAACATAAGAATGTCTGTTCCTTACTGAAACGTATTTTATATTACCGTAAATATTATCGTACATACTAATAACCAAAGTGTGTATGTTATCGAAAAAACAAACTTATGTAATGACAAAATTTCACAAATTTAGCATTTAATATTTTGATAAAACGTAAATACAGTTCTAAAATCGTCGTAAAAATAAAGAAAAGCATTACATTTGATTGATTCAAATCCGAGTGAGATAGGTCCACTATTAATAGGTGCAGTGTGATATGTACATGATCTTCATAACGAGTATTCGAATTATCACTATTTAAATATTTTAAATATTATTTCTTAAATTTATTATGATTTCTTTACAGTTGGACCAAAGTATAATAGCAAAGTTGTGTGAGAATTCCCGCAATATAAGCAGCGCGTTATCTCATGAAGAAGATACTTCATCATCCACTGAACCGCGCTCAAGATACTGTAGGAGTCGAACTAACTCCACAAGCACTCGCTCTACTTCACAGTCAGGTACCAGAAAGAATTCTAAAAACTCTGAAGAAATTTTGGAGCTTGCAAAAACTGTCCAAGACGGAATGGCAGATTTAGCGATATATGATGACGAATTAAATGATAATCCTGAAGATTTACATAAAAAAATTGAAGTTATGAAAACGGAGTTAATGAAAAAAATTAAAACCGAAGAACCAGCGTCTAGAAAAACAAGTGCTTTGAGGAGGAAAACACCAGAGGCGCCTATTGAAGAACAACCTGAATACGAGCGACCTAAGTCTAGAGGTAGAAGAAATTCCAGTGTGTCATTTTATGAAGATTCGTCTATTACAGGATCCACTACAACGATAGCAGTACATGAGGAAGAAAAACAAATTTGCGTTAAACGAGAAAATAGTGCACTTAGTGAACGCAAAAATAGTGCACTTACTGAACGCACGATTGATGGTAAACCTATAGACAGATTCTGCCAAGATATAATGCAAGATATTGAAAAGAGTAGCAAAGTCATAGATAAACACATGAAAACTTTCGGTCAACCTCGATTTGAAAACGAGAAACTGGTACAGCAACTAGAAGCAGTGGATAAAATTAATGAATTTGTAAACGGTACCGGGGATATTCCCGAAGCCACCTTATCAGAACTAAACAATAACTTTAAAATGTTAACCGATAATGTATTTTCTGAAGCACCTATAGCCAGAAAGCGTTCAATTGCTAGTAGAAGAAATTCTCGTGATGCACGAGTGAATTTGCTCAGTGATGCGATGACTAACCAAGAAATGTTAGAAGATTTGTTAGGAAAAAAATGATATACGGCTTTAACTAAATCCGTTTTTTCCTATGACTGAAAGTTCAGTCCATATTTTCACGGATTTAGCCAGATAACTGTTAAAAAATCGCAGTGTAATGAATTTCTTGATACAAACTTCAATTTTTATAATCGGTATATCAACATCATGATTATATAGACGTATGATAACTGGACAAGGATTTAAGGACTGTAATTAATTAAAATGTTTTCGAGTATTAAACTACTCATACAACCATTACAATATAAATCATGTTGTAATGACATTAGGAGCTTTCAAGAGAAGCTACATTTTGAGAAATTTCTATGAAGACCAGACCTTGGCTAATTTTGAATCCAGCAAACATTTGTTCATCATCGTGGACCACACTCTTAATCTTATTCTGAGAAGATGAAGGTTTCATCCCCGTACGCTATAAGTTTTTTAATACTTATAGACTTACTACTTATACTTGTACTTAAGGATAAATTATAGTCAACGGTAATTTTTGGTATGTTCCAATTGAACTTCCCGTCGTAGCGACGGGGAACAAATTGCAAATACATATTTATGTTATTATAGCAGTAAATTACCATCGTTAATTTATCATCTACATTTTAAGAAATTATAAAATAGATTTATTTGAATGCATCCTTAAATAGATGAAAAATTTAATAACTTCTGCTAACATACTAGATAGAATTAGATAATAATGGCAGCAATTATTACTAAACGTAATAATTAATCACTTAAGATGACCAAGATAAATGCCAACGAATGAATGACCATAGCTAATTTGCAGTGAATAGAAGTAATGGCCCTATTTATGTGATTGATACCTTTCTTTATTTCACCAATGATAGGAATCTAGACCAATTGAAAAATTGAGTAGATCGTGAGTATCCAGTTTAGTTGAGAGGAGTTTCACTGATGAAGTCCAGCCTCAATGTGAGAATGTACAATTTATTAGGTGCACGTTAATTTCCATTTAATTTCTTGCGGGGTAACACGTTAATATACTTAAGGTCCTAAGCAATTTAAAACTTACAACAATGCCTTAATTATATTTTGCTCAAACTGCCTATCTATCCAACTACCCCCACAGAAATAGTTAAAGTTAGTTATAGGTAAATAGTTAAATCAATCAGCCCTATTGCAAAATTTTATTTTGGGTGTAATATGAATGGGTCCCCAGCGTAACAACGCACAATTTTGAGTTCTTCATCTTTGATGTACAATTGAATTTGGAACAAACTGGATTTAATTAGTGTTCTGTGGGTAGGTCTACTTTTAATTATGACTTACGATTTTGTTCATCGTGCTATTTCACTTATGTGATATGTGTGAACGTTTTCGTGTGACGTGTTTTGCTATTGCATGTATATGAGGTCTTTATATTGTTATTCATTATACTAAAGAATGTGATTAAATAATAAATAAATATTTTATTTTTCAAAAGGTTTATTTTTTGCTACATGTTGCCCACGAAAGAACTTATTGAGGAAATAAAATAGTTGAAAAATAAAATTAGGGGTCCACTAGATCCAGCAGATGTTGTCCTGCTAGGCCAATGAGCACCACAATCAAATTTGGTAGTATATCAGCAGCGCACCCGATCCGATAGATAACAAATTGTGTTTGTTTGGAAACAATTGCATCTATCGGGTCGGATGGCGCTGCCATCCGACCCGATAGATTTAGATTGGAAAAAGAGAACATCTAGAACGGGACTTAAACCTGCGACCAGTCCCTTACAGGGGAAAGGCTCTGACCAGCTGAGCTATCTAGACACGTCCCAGATATTCGAAATTCTCCGATGTAATAAATACGTCTGAAGGCAATGCTGGAGCCATCTACCGTAATTCTTGCGAACTACGGAAACATTGAATAACTTTACAGTCATTTTTAAACATTGTTTTGTGATTACTCCGCCTAATTAATTAATTAGGCGAAGTAATCAAAAAACAATGTTTAAACTACGTCACCAACTACCTAATCATTAAACTACGGAAACAATTAATAACTTTACAGTCGTTTTTAAACATTGTTTTGTGAATACTCCGCCTAATTAATTAATTAGGCGAAGTAATCAAAAAACTATGTTTCCGTAGTTCACAAGAATTACGGTAGATGGCTCCAGCGTCGCCTTAAGACGTATATAATATATCGGAGAATTTCGAATATCTGGGACGTGTCTAGATAGCTCAGCTGGTCAGAGCATTTCCCCTGTAAGGGACTGGTCGCGGGTTCAAGTCCCGTTCTAGATGTTCTCTTTTTCTGATCTAAATCTTTAGGAACTAAAATGTTTTTAATTTAGGTATATTGTGATAGCTGCGCAACCCGACTTGGTTAGGTTGGGTTAGAAGGCTAATGCGGGAGCGGAGCGGAGCGTGCCTTCGTGTTTTTTATTTTTATAACATTTTAGTTACTGTTTTCGTTTTTTTTACTAACGGGGAAGAGAGTGGGGGTCCGTAGGGAATTCTTTTTCCCAACGGACCCCACGTACTTGGCAAGGGGGTCCCTTGGACATCAAATTATCTTCAGTTCCCAACGGACCCCGTGAGGGGACAGATACCCGGGGTCCGTTGGGATATAACCTTTTAGATTTTAGATTGGCTTATACCTACGGCTTTTATGGCAGCGACTATATAGTCGTACCAACCAATATGAGAACTGAAGGGTGGCGTCACCATCGCATCAGTGTTGCTAATAGACTTGGATATGCAATAAAATCGGGTAAGTTAGAAAATAATATTATTAGCAAAAGTCAATTTTTCACATTACACAAAGTTTGTTTTCTTGCCTAGTTATCTTACCAGTGTCTAAAAAGCATATATCATATTATTGTACTACGGAACTACTAATTAAATTGTTTGACTAAAGGCTATCATTTCTATTACACTGTAACCTATACTTTCACATTTGTACACATAGTAGATGTAAAAAATAAAAACATACTTGGAAAATAGAAACGTAATCCGTCCGCTGATTATATGTGGTAATTTACGTAATGAAATTCGGCAACGCTAATCTGTAGTGTAGGTAATTCAATGACATTATTTTGACAGTGACAAACCAATAATTAAGGTACATCAACAAAATGTCTAGCCAACCTTATATAGGAACATATTTTATTTATTGTTTTATATAAAAATACCATTTTACCTTTCATCTAAAAACAAAATTACAACTAAAATATCTTTATTTCTTCTAAAAGGCACAACTAACCAGAAAAATTCTTTCTTCATAATACAATAATATTGCAATAAATAATTTATTGAGTTATTTTAGTCTAATAAGGGCACAACTGACCACTCGTGACTTTTCTTCTTAAAACTTTCATTAATAAATATATATTTTTTAGAAATTTAAAAGAAACATTTGCTAAATAAACCTAATCATTATAACACCTTTAAAATAAATAAAAGTTTATAAATATAGAACCGACTTCAAAAACCAAGAAGGAACTAAAAAGTGTAAAAATAACGGATTACATAATATGTAATTCAAAAGACAAAAATGCTCATAAGACTTTCCTTTTGAAGTCGGTGTGTACGAATTTGTGTCGTTATGTCTTTTCAATTTAATAAATATTAATGTAATTATTAGATGTGCCTTTTGGGCTTAGTACATTTTTGTAGATTGTAGAGATAAAATTCCACAAAAAATTAGGTGGATGTATATTTTTTTACTGATTCTAAATATGTATATAACTCAAGTTTGAAAGAGTGTTAGATGTGCGTTTTTTTTTCATAACACGGCAGTATACCATCTGACCTCCCAACCCCGGGAGAACAGCCAGCGTCAAAGCCTACGTATGTCATTCAGCAGGTGGGCCAACTTGCAGATCAAGTGACTTGACTCCAAAGGTCTTAAACCGTGGACTCAATATATTCATTTTTCGTATTTATTATCTTATTTATTTATCTTTGTAAAATAATATGCTATTTTTAAGTAGTTGTATTTCAATATATTAGGGGTAACTGTGATCATATTTTGTGTATAAAAAATCAGGCTGTACCACTAGTCCCTGCCAGGTCCCTCTTGGCGTGGACAAGTCGATTATTTAACCAACATACGCAGTGGCGCTCAACTTCGATTTATGGGTTTGATATTTGAGACGATATGAATCTGAATACAATTTCGCAACACTGGCAATACGGTGTTCGCTTGAAGTGACATATTTACGAACCCTTGGCTATTATATACAAGTATCTATAAAGTCAAAGTTTGGATCACTGGCTTTTGGTATTCGAAATTGGCTTACATGGATTTCACATGAATGAATGATTGGAAATGAATTATTTGGGTGGTACGATTGTTTGAAGACAGTATTAGAGACCGACGATAAGTAACATGGTAGGTAGTGAGAAACCTGATTCGTATTCATCACCTCATTGAGTATCCCGGTCACAGACTTCTCCCCCCCCCTTTTTTCGGGGGCAAGACGGGGACATCGTGGTTCCCAAAACCCAATGGGCGGGCCACCTTACACCCCGGCGTCTGAAGACTCGAGACAGCATGCGGTTTTAGTCGGTTCAAGTCCGACATAACCACCCCCGCTGGTCCGACAAAACCTCCGTTAAAAATATGCCATGGTCACGGCTGCTGAAAAGCAACCGAAACGTTTATTTTTTTCCAACACCTTTTTTTTTAAATGTATTTAGGAGACGTCAATTTGACTTCACCTCGCCTGATGGTAAGCTGAAGGTAAAGTCTCAGGAAAGGGTCACAATTACATACACGTACCATGTTAACAATGGTGGCACTCAGCTTGACGGCCTCATCAGAAGAGGATTGTCGTCGCAGCACCGCGTGACACCCACCGGTCCCACTAGTGCTGCGACCACAATCCCCCTGCCCGGCTATGCACTTGCTGACCCCTGAACGCAATCAAACCGAAATTGAATTACTATGGAGGGTTTTTCGCAATTGTGCACGGTGGTACCCACCCGACCGAATTTTGTGACAAATTTGTGTCATCAAATTTCTACCACCTGGAACAAATATCAATATATTTTAGCCAATATATACAAAAATTTGACAAATTATATATTAAAACCTTCCTCGAGAACTGCTCTAACCATTGGTGAAAACAACATGAAAATCGGTGGAGAGGTTTTTGACTTTATCGCGAACAGACGGACAGACGGATGCGGCGGAGGACTTTGTTTTATATAATATGTAGTGATAATATTGAGTTTTCTTTTGCAAACGTAAATATTGATCAAAATAGGAACTATCACTGTTCAGCTAATAACGTCCGAATCGTAATCGATCGGATCCATGTAAAATATTAAACAACATCAATTTCAATTACTTTTTTGTTACGAATTTATTTTTGGTCTCAAAAATCTGTATGTTATTAGATATCACTATTACGAGTTGCGTTTAGCATAAAAGGTATATGGGTACAACCAAGATCTTGGGGGGTCAAACCAAACTTCCATGCTGGCTGGCATGCTTCATAGCTGGAACACATGCCGAACAACGGAAGTGGCTCCGGCGCAGGCTTTTAATTATTCTACTATTTCCGTAACTACATCTTATTCAAGCAAATATTTTGTGAACCTCTTTTTTTTATTGTATAGACTATTAATACTAACTTACAAAACGTCAAAAAAAATTCAACTAATGTTTGGCAAATGGACCACCGCACCGGTTCGAAACGCGGCCCTGTCCTGGAGGTTTTTTTTTTGGTCTATTTACAAACATGTTTACTTAATCCAATTACAATATTTCGTTTGAGTAGCATAGTGAGAGAGCAAACCGTTCATATCCAAGCTTGTTTGTCGTCTAAATAGTCTTGAATTTTATAATAGCCTTTTTGGCAGAGTTTAGTTTTAATTTGGATTTTAAATTTATGAAGAGGTAGATTCTTCATTTGGGGTGTGTGTTGGGTAACCTTCTCGAGTGTCGCTCCGATTCCGATCCCGCTGCAGTCCGGGGGGAACGGAATCGGAGCGGCCGGTACACCCTGGGCGGCGGTCAATGGCTTCCCCTTCACCCCTTCATAGGGTTGGCATTGATCGTCGGCCAATACCCAACGTGGCGGGAACACATCGCTCTCCGTACTCCTCTGCTTTCAGAGGAGACAGAATGAGCGATGCTGTTAGTGGTGAGATGGCCCAGGGTCAGCCGGGATGCGAGGGATAGGCTCTATGGGTAACCTTACACCCCGGCGTCTGAAGACCCGAGACGACGTGCGGTTTTAGTCGGTGCAAGCCCGACATAACCGCCCCCGCTGGCCGGCGGGGGGGTATCCGAAGGGATTTCCGCACGATAAAAAAAAAAAAAAAAAAAAGGTAGATTCTTCATTTCCTCGAGAATTTATCTTGTTCGTCTATCTCAAGGCTGCTCAACTTTCGACAACGATTCGGACGTTATTAGCTGAACAGTGATAGTTCCTATTTTGGTCAATATTTACGTTTGCAAAAGAAAACTCAATATTATCACTACATATTATATAAAACAAAGTCCTCCGCCGCATCCGTCTGTCTGTCTGTTCGCGATAAAGTCAAAACCTCTCCACCGATTTTCATGTTGTTTTCACCAATGGTTAGAGCAGTTCTCGAGGAAGGTTTTAGTATATAATTTGTAAAATTTTTGTATATATTGGCTAAAATATATTGATATTTGTTCCAGGTGGTAGAAATTTGATGACACAAATTTGTCACAAAATTCGGTCGGGTGGGTACCACCGTGCACGATTGCGAAAAACCCTCCATAGTAATTCAATTTCGGTTTGATTGCGTTCAGGGGTCAGCAAGTGCATAGCCGGGCAGGGGGATTGTGGTCGCAGCACTAGTGGGGCCGGTGGGTGTCACGCGGTGCTGCGACGACAATCCTCTTCTGATGAGGCCGTCAAGCTGAGTGCCACCATTGTTAACATGGTATGTGTATGTAATGGTGACCCTCTTTCCTGAGACTTTACCTTCAGCTTACCATCAGGCGAGGTGAAGTCGAATTGACGTGTCCTAAATACATTTTAAAAAAAAGATGTCGGAAAAAAATAAGCCGTCTGAGAGCTTTTAAACGAAGATTTTAGTCAAGACCTGTTCTGGATGTTCACTTTTATTTCACACAAGTAAGAGTCGCCCCGAGACGTATATAATATATCGGAGAATTTCGCATTCTGAAAGGTGTCTAGGCAGCTCAGTTGGTCAGAGCATTCCCTCTGTACGGGACTGGTCGTGGGTTCAAGTCACGTCCTAGATGTTCTCTGTTTCTGATCTAAATCTATAGGAAAAGTAAGCACCCTAATTGCTTAAGAATGTCATTCAAATAAGTAAGATTCGAAATTAAAAACCTTTTCGCAAACATAATGTTGATCCCAAACTACTTAGGAACTGTTAGGCCGGGTCTGTTATTGCAGTAATGTCTTCTTTCGGAACCCATTTCTAGAAATCTGCAAAATCTTCTTGTTTAGTTTTAATCGTTAATTATTTGTTTAAAAATATCTATATAAAATATAAAAAATAATAATAAATATAAAAATATACCTCCATATATATGTTGTTGCTGACATATATATGGAGGCCTTCGAGGCGCGAGCTCTGCAGACGGCCGCCATTACACCTAGATTTTATAAACGGTATGTAGATGACACCTTCACAATACTACCAAAATATAATATAAATACATTTTTAACACACCTTAATTCCATTAATAACAACCATACAATTCACTATGGAATTAGAGGCAAATAATTCATTAGCTTTACTAGATGTTCTTGTAAACAGAAACTCTAATAATACTTTGAGCCACACTGTGTATAGGAAAAAGACCCATACTGATAGGTACTTAAACGGTGAATCTCACCACCACCCTAAACAGTTAGCTACCGTGGGAATGTCTTTGTTCAAGAGAGCCCGTGGGATCTGTGACAAGAAACACCTGGACGCTGAGCTACAACATGTCAAACAAGTTCTGTAAGACAACAAGCTCAAACAACCGCGCATCAGTCACAGATCCCGAGAAAAGCCAGCCACTGTCGAGCGCCAGCCTGCAGTCCTACCATACATAAGAAGGGTCACTGACAAGATTGGCTACATCTTGAAGCGAGCTTCAATTAACACATACTACAAGCCGCCAACGAAGATATGTCAATTTTTACCATCTGTCAAGTGCCAATTGCCTCTACAAGATGCAGGGGTCTATAAAATAGATTGTGACTGTGGGCTCTCTTATATTGGTCAAACCAAGCGAAGCATTGGCACTCGCGTCATAGAACACATAGCTGACATAAAACACCAACGCTCAAAAAAGTCTGCTGTATGTGAACACGTGAAACAGGGGACCAAACATTACTTAAGATTTGATAAACCACAGATAATCGAAAAAAATAAAATAAAAAAAAACTGCTAAAAATCTGTTTAAATTTGATTTGTTGTTTATTCATGTGTTTGATTAGACCCGCCGGGAGGTCTATGTTTGCTTGCTATAAAATTGAAAGTAATTTATAATTTTATTTATTTGTATCCGAGCGTTTAAAATAGCTAATTTTATAGTTTAATATTTCTCGGGATTTCTGGGTAATTTTTGGTGGTCGATTCTGACTGAACTAACCGATTCACTGTAACGGAAATTCAACTTCCGGGGAATTTTTGATATTACTTTTGTTTCATTTGTTTTAAAGTTCGGGGCGGTTCCTCGAATGCCTTTTGACCGTTTTGAGGGTTTGTCGGTTAACCGGTTTTTATAAAATTGCGGTGTTTTTTGTTGTTTGAATGGTGCGGATCTCATGAGTCACAATGAGCTACCATCGACTTATGGATGTGTATAATAAGATTGGATATTGGTAGGATTGGGATCCAATGTTATAAATAAGTTACTTGCATGCTTAAGGCGAGCTTTATTGGATTACGGTGACTTCGTCTGTCATGTGGCCGTTCTTACAAAAGCAACCGCATGCGAATATGTTTAAACATTAAAGGAAGAATTCTGATGAAATATTCAGGTCTTAATCTAACTTTGATAGTAAATATCACCTCTATTAAAGATGTTATCTTGACTTGACTTGTATTCACGAGAACTTTGAATTAGATTCTTCAACAACGCTGAGATTGGTATCATACCTACCTAAAAATCAAAGTAGATATAATGAACTGTGTAAAGTAATATTTTGGTACATAATGAGTCCCGGCCCGCGCAGCCCGCAACATGCTCGCCGCGCGTCGCAGGCGACTCAGGCGCCGGAGGTCGCTTAACGACCTCCGTCCTCCATGAGCGCAGGCCTGGGGGTGGCAGGTGAGGCCGCCTGTCACCCCAGCAGAAGCAGGCCGGGACGGTGGGGCGACTAGCGCCCCTCCCCCAAACCGGGGCAAGACGGGGACACCGCGGTTCCCAAACCCGAGGGGGCCATCTCGAAACCGGAGATGACCCAGGGTCAGTCGGGGTGCGAGGGATATGCTCTATGGGCAACCTTACACCCCGGCGTCTGCAGACCCGAGACGGCGTGCGGTTTTAGTCGGTTCAAGCCCGACATAACCGCCCCCGCTGGCCGGCGGGGGGTATCGGAGGGGATTTCCGCACGAAAAAAAAAAAAAAAAAGGTACATAATGAGTTCCCCAGGGGGCCATCTCGAAACCGGAGATGGCCCAGGGTCAGTCGGGGTGCGAGGGATATGCTCTATGGGCAACCTTACACCCCGGCGTCTGCAGACCCGAGACGGCGTGCGGTTTTAGTCGGTTCAAGCCCGACATAACCGCCCCCGCTGGCCGGCGGGGGGGTATCCGAAGGGATTTCCGCACGAAAAAAATAAGTTACGTAATGAGTGAGTATGTGTATCTATACTGTATATAGGTACATATATATGTCGGCGCAAATACGCTAAAATTAATCGTTAATGACTTTCATTTGATTATAAAATCAATCTTAAGTGTTAGGCAACCTAATGTGTCGTAAAATGAATGTGCAATCGATTATTTTAGAATAATCTTGGTTTAAGTAATTGTTGGCAATAAGTTTGTAATTACAGATGATTGATTATTTGTTTTGTTGACCAAAAGCAAATAATTAATCTCGATTAATTTTACGATTAACTTTAATGTGTTCCAAATGTTTCTAAATTCATGTTATGATTTTTAAACAGCATTAAGTAATTTCATTTAATTTTATTCAAACTCATTATTGAACTTCCTGTACAGTTAAAGCATTCGACGATGTTACTCTACGAATGTTTTAACTGATGATTTTGTAAATGCTAACTCTTTCTAAATTATTGTTTTGATTTGTTATCTACAAAAAGTAATTTTCCTTATTATTTTTAAGCCATAATTTAAACGTGTTTATTGTAAAAACTTTTTGAAGGAAGTTGATGGCTTGATGAAAGTGTTTACTGAAATAATTACAAATAAATAGTCAGGATAATTCTAAAAATGTTAAAATGAATTTACGTTATTTTTAAATGATTGTAAACAGAATGTTAAGATTTAAAGATTTTATTAATTTGTCATGTTGATGACGACGTCACAACCGCCGTCCATTTTCTTTGGTGGGGCGGGTGTGGCATCGACATCTCATTATCATTATTGTTCGAGCCGTGCTAAAGTAAAGTCCTGTGCAGTGTAATAAAATAAGTCCGGTGAGTACCTACCTAACTACCTACCTACATTACCTCTGATCTGATCTGATCGTCTGATCGTATAGCAAAGCAACCTGATTCTAAAATGAAAATCAGTGATGTATTTTTACCGTCATACGATCCGGACGCGAATATTGGTGTACGTGACTGGTGTCAGCATGTAACCACTGCCATGGAAACTTATAACCTAAAAGATTACGACATCAGAATGAAAGTTGGTAGTTTACTAAAAGGTCGTGCGAGGTTATGGGTTGACAGTTGGCTTGTTTCAACTTCCACGTGGCAGGAATTGCGTAATGTTCTAATAACAACCTTTGAACCCGAGAATAGATATTCTCGCGATGTTATTCGTTTTCGAGAACACGCATATGACAATACTCAAGACATTGCGCAGTTCTTGTCACAGGCTTGGGTACTATGGCGGCGCGTCACCAGAGATAAACTCCCCGATGATGACGCAGTGGAGGCTGTGATTGGATGTATCGGCGATGAGCGGTTGAGGATTGAATTATTGAATGCCCGTGCCACTTCAGTACCAGAATTAATTTCAGTGGCATCATCTATCAGGCGAATCGAGCGACCTCATCCCGGTACACCCAACTCACAGCAAGGTCCACCAAAGCGACCACGAATTACTGACAAGACCTCTCTCTTTTGTCAAGTGTGCAAAAAGCCCGGTCATGATACTCGCGATTGTAGATACCGCGTCAAACCTGGTGATTCGAATACGCGTAACCAAGACCATAAACCTGCTTCACAGAATCCAGGCAAACCTACTTGTACTTTCTGCTCTAAGGTTGGTCATACGTATGAAACATGCTACAAGCGTGAGCGCGCGGTAGTAACAAACGTTAATTGCGTGGGTTTGCCTAAACTAAATTCTATGGCGGTGACGATTGGTAAATTAAAGTTAAAGGCACTGTTTGATAGTGGGGCAGAATGTTCGCTAATGCGCGAATCATTGGCTGCGCGATTACCTGGACAGCGAAAACATGCTGTCAGTTATTTGAAAGGGATAGGTCAATTCACAGTAGTTTCACTATCAACACTAACTACGGTTTGCATGATCGATGATCTCAGTGTGGAACTCCAGTTCCACGTAGTGCCAGACTACGAAATAGGTTCAGACATGCTGATAGGCATAAATCTGTTAGGTAAAACTAACTTAAACGTATTGGTGAGTTCTCGGGGTGCTACATTGGTTCGGCAACCGGTGGTAAACCACATAGGATCACAGAGCGAAAAGTTTGATCAGATAGATTGCGATTTAACCTGCACCGATCAAATAGATGAATTAAAAATCTTATTGAACAAATATGAACATTTATTCATCCGCGGCTACCCACGCAAACGTGTTAATACAGGTGAACTTGAAATACGTTTAAAAGAACCTGGCAAGTGTGTTGAGCGTAGACCGTACCGATTAAGTCCCGTTGAACGTGAAAAGGTACGTGAAATTGTACAAGATTTACTTGAACATAATATCATTCGCGAAAGTCGATCGCCATTTTCAAGTCCAATTATATTGGTCAAAAAGAAGAACGGCCAAGATCGTATGTGTGTGGACTTCCGCGAACTGAACCGAAACACCTTGAGGGATCACTATCCGCTGCCAATTATTTCCGACCAAATAGACCAGCTAGCAGGGGGGTTGTATTTTTCAACATTTGATATGGCAGCGGGGTTCCATCAAATACCCATCGCGGAGGGTTCGATCGAGAAGACGGCGTTCGTTACACCCGATGCTTTGTATGAATACGTCACCATGCCCTTTGGCCTTAGTAACGCAGTTTCGGTGTATCAGCGGTGCATAAATAGGGCCCTTGCTTCTCTATTGAGCTCTCCAGACCAGGTATGTCAGGTTTATGTTGATGATGTCCTTTCAAAATGTACAAAATTTGCTCAGGGACTCTCTCATATCGGGCGAATTTTAATCGCTTTACAAGAGGCTGGCTTTTCGATTAATATTGAAAAAACTGCCTTCTATAAACGCTCCATTGAGTACTTGGGCAATATTGTATCAGAAGGACAAGTCAGTCCTAGCCCAGGTAAAGTGGAGGCTTTAACGAAGGCGCCGGTCCCTAAAACCGCCAAACAAGTTAGGCAATTTAATGGCCTCGCTGGGTACTTCAGACGCTTCATTCCCGACTTTTCGCGTATAATGGTACCTCTGTACGAACTTACAAAAAAAGACGCTAAATGGGAATGGAACGACAGAACGATGAGGCTAGAAATCGCATTGTACAACACTTGTCTACTGCGCCTACCCTTATGTTATTTCAGGAACATTCGCCGATCGAACTCTACACGGACGCAAGCAGCCTCGGCTACGGAGCGGTGCTAGTCCAGACCATCGGGACTCGCCAGCATCCAGTCGCGTATATGAGCCAGCGCACCACTGACGCCGAGAGCCGCTACCATTCCTACGAGCTCGAAACACTGGCGGTGGTGAGAGCCATCAAACACTTCAGACACTACCTCTACGGTCGAAAATTTAAGGTAATAAGTGACTGTAATGCCCTGAAGGCGTCTAAGCATAAAAAGGATTTGCTACCGCGGATCCATAGATGGTGGGCATTCCTACAGAATTATGATTTTGAGATTGAATATAGAAAGGGCGAGAGACTCCAACACGCAGATTTCTTTAGCAGAAACCCGTGTTCCGAGATGTCAGTGAATGTCATTACCAGAGACACTGAATGGCTGCAAATCGAACAGCGGCGCGATGATAGTCTCCGCCCGGTGATAGAAAGCATGTCCACTGACAACCCAGCAGCAGAGTACGTCCTTGAGGAAGGCTTATTGAAGAGAACGCTCACTGATCCTGTGCTCTTAATGCATAAACTACCTGTTGTTCCAAAGGCATTCCAGTGGAGTTTGATAAACTCTTTTCATACGTCGCTACAGCATCCGGGATGGGAAAAGACTCTTCAAAAGCTGAGAGAATCGTATTGGTTTGAGAAGATGAGTACAATCGTCAGAAGGTTTGTCGACAACTGCATTATCTGCAAGACCTCAAAAGGACCGTCCGGTGCATTACAGGCACAGCTTCATCCGATTCAAAAACCTACAGCTGCATTCCAAGTCGTTCATATGGATATCACAGGTAAGCTCGGTACGAGGAACGCAGAAGGGCGAGATGAGTATGTCATCGTAGCTATCGACGCGTTTACCAAGTACATACTACTTAGCTACTCCAATGACAAGAGCCAAAGCAGCAGTCTCGCAGCACTCAAACGACTTGTTCATTTATTTGGATGTCCAGTTCAGATCGTGGTGGATGGTGGACGTGAATTTCTCGGCGAGTTCAAAGCCTATTGTGAACGTTTTGGTGTTAACATACACTCTATAGCGCCAGGAGTAAGCCGAGCAAACGGCCAAGTCGAAAGAGTTATGAGCACATTGAAAAACGCACTAGTCATGATTAAAAACTACGACACTGAAAATTGGCAAACGGCGTTGGAAGCCTTGCAGCTCGCATTTAATTGCACTCCACACAGAGTAACTGGTGTTGCTCCGCTCTCCCTACTCACACGACGCCAACACTGCGTACCACCCGAGCTCCTTCAACTTGTGAATATTGACGACGAGTCTATTGATTTTGATTTACTCGAACAGCATGTTCAACGGAAAATGTCTGCAGCTGCTGAATATGACAAACAAAGATTTGATAAGAACAAGGCAAAGATGCGTCCTTTTCAGAGAGGTGACTACGTACTCATCAAAAACAATCCCAGGAACCTAACATCTCTAGACCTCAAATACAGCGAACCGTATGAGATTCACCGGATATTGAATAATGATCGGTACACGGTGAAACGTGTAAACGGCAGAGGACGTCCACGCAAGGTGACTCACGACCAGCTTCGTAGAGCACCACAACCAGGAGATCAAGAAACCGTGTCGGCGAGCGAAGAGACAGCATCACCTGCTGAGGACACGTCATCAGGCTTCGTTCAGCAGGCTGCGTCTCAGCCAGCTGCCGACGGTGATACAGCAAACGAGCAGCTGTCGTCTTAGTACTAACATGTCCAGATGTTAGACGCCTTGGAAAACTGGTTAGTCTATTCTGTTTTATTAATCTGTCTAAATCTCAGTAGATAATCTACAGATGTACATCTAGATTCAGCATTGTTAAGGCTTTCTAAATGTTTATTATAAGCATCTAAAATTTACAGCCTTGACAAAAGCTTGCTAAATTATTATCCAAAACATCTAGACGCGGCTTTGCTAAAGCTTGCTAAATAATTACTGAACACATCGGTAGGCAGCTTTGCTAAAGCTTGCTACACGATTATTATAATGATTGATATAAACATTGGTCAGCAGCTTTGCTAAAGTTTGCTACATGATTATTATAACTGTACAAACCATGCATACCTAGACTCCTTTCCTATTTTTATTCATTTTCAGAGCCACTGGGGACCACGGTCATAAAAATAAGGCCCAGGCCCCAGCATCGTCCTTCCCAATTCCTTTAGAGCCCCTGTGGACCACGGCGTACGAGACCGCTCATGACCACAGCATCAATTACCCGTGAGCAATTATAAACAACAACAAAGGTTATACTAATATTCTTTTCAGAACCCATGGGGACCACGGTCATAATAATAAGGCCCAGACCCCAGCATCGTCCTTTCCTAGATCCTTTAGAACCCATGTGGACCACGGCGCACAGGACCGCTCATGACCACAGCATCATCCTTGTCTACGAGTAAACAAATCATGCATGAATGCGTGGAGCATTTGCATTGACATAATACCTACGAGTACCTACAATAAATAAGAGTGCGGAATGCGTGGAGCATTGGCACAAAACTCAACTCGCTCATTTCCCATGTACAGATAAAATTTGTTTTTGTTCGAACTTTAAATTGAACTATGTGTTTAACTATGTCTATTATGTTACTCATGAATAAGCTATCATAGCCGACTACTTGGTTTAATCCTTGAAAATCAATTGTTGATACTAAAAGTTTACTGCAGACGAAATACCTGCTACTACATTACATACTCGCTATATGTTCAAGCTTATAACCAAGTTATCAGCTAGGGTACCTGAGAATGGATACCTAGCTCAGAAAATGTTTCTACTTTCAGAATCGCGACTGGTGCAGGGCACGCACCGTCTCGCAGAATGGCCGTGTCGGCGCAAATACGCTAAAATTAATCGTTAATGACTTTCATTTGATTATAAAATCAATCTTAAGTGTTAGGCAACCTAATGTGTCGTAAAATGAATGTGCAATCGATTATTTTAGAATAATCTTGGTTTAAGTAATTGTTGGCAATAAGTTTGTAATTACAGATGATTGATTATTTGTTTTGTTGACCAAAAGCAAATAATTAATCTCGATTAATTTTACGATTAACTTTAATGTGTTCCAAATGTTTCTAAATTCATGTTATGATTTTTAAACAGCATTAAGTAATTTCATTTAATTTTATTCAAACTCATTATTGAACTTCCTGTACAGTTAAAGCATTCGACGATGTTACTCTACGAATGTTTTAACTGATGATTTTGTAAATGCTAACTCTTTCTAAATTATTGTTTTGATTTGTTATCTACAAAAAGTAATTTTCCTTATTATTTTTAAGCCATAATTTAAACGTGTTTATTGTAAAAACTTTTTGAAGGAAGTTGATGGCTTGATGAAAGTGTTTACTGAAATAATTACAAATAAATAGTCAGGATAATTCTAAAAATGTTAAAATGAATTTACGTTATTTTTAAATGATTGTAAACAGAATGTTAAGATTTAAAGATTTTATTAATTTGTCATGTTGATGACGACGTCACAACCGCCGTCCATTTTCTTTGGTGGGGCGGGTGTGGCATCGACATCTCATTATCATTATTGTTCGAGCCGTGCTAAAGTAAAGTCCTGTGCAGTGTAATAAAATAAGTCCGGTGAGTACCTACCTAACTACCTACCTACATTACCTTAAGAAATAAATAGGAATAGTTTAAGCTAGACTTAGTGTTTGAGTTTTAAGCAAGTGTTTTTCATTGTTTGCAATGAGCGAGCCTGGTGATGGAAATTGTGACGTCAGCTGTGCTGGCGTCACTCTTCCTAAAAGTTCTGAGGGTCAGGGTGCCTCGTTATATATGAAGCAAAGTCTTTTATCACTAACACGACTTTGTGACTTGATCGAGATAAACACAAGTACGGATGGACCGATTTTTATGATCTTTGAATATTAGGGTTCCGTTTTTTGTCATTTACATTACCCTTATACATTCGTTATGTCTGTCTGTCTGTCCGTCCGTATGGCACAGCCACTTTTTTCCGAAACTATAAGAACTATGCTATTGACACTTGGTAAGTATGTATTCTATGAACCGCATTTTTTACACAAAAATAGAAAAAAAAAAACAATTTTGGGGGTTCCCCATACTTAGAACTGAAACTCAAATGTTTTTTTTCGTCAGACCCGTAAAGTATGGGGTATTTGTGGATAGGATAAAAAATGGTACTGAGGTTTCTAATATAATTTTTTTCTAACTGAATAGTTTGCGCGAGAGACACTTCCAAAGTGGTAAAATGTGTGCCCCTCATCATCATTATGATGAGGGAGACACATTTTAGTTTAGAAAAAAAAAATGATATAAAAACCTCAGTACCTATATAGCATTTTTTAATCTATCCATAAATACCCTATGAAAAAAAAAAATTAGTTTCTGTTCTAAGTATGGGGAACCCCCAAAATGTATTAGTCCCTGTAACTTCTAAAATAAGAGAATGATAATACTAAAAAAAAAACGACCAAGTGCGAGTCGGTCTCGCCCATGAAGGATTCCGTAGCAGGTTTTTAGATTTGTCGCCGTCTATACTGTGCCTTTTTGTGTTTTTTTCTTCATCGGTTATGTGAGACTCTAACCGACTAAAACCTCACGCCGTGTCGGGTCTTCAATACTGGTAAGCCTTTAAGCTGATAAGGTAACGAACATAAATTGATTCTAAGGTAGAACGCAGCTTGCCGGTTCAGCTGGTTTTAACTAAATTATAGTCTTAGACTGGAAAAAGAGTAACATTTAGGACGGGACTTGAATTCGTGACCAGTCCCTTACAGGAGGAATGCTCTGACCAACTGAGCCACCTAGACACGTCCCAAATATTCGAAATTCTCCGATATATTATGTACGTCTCATGGCGACGCTAGAGCCATCTACCGTAATTCTTGCGAATTAGGGAAACAATGAAAGAAAGAAAGAAAGAAACAAAGATCATTTATTCGCATGAAATATGGTTACAATTGGTTCTTAAATCTATAAAGTCCTTATCATATTTCGCCTATATTAGGCATGCAAATTTTTATTTATTCATTGTCAATTTATTTTTCAAATGACTACAATCATTTTTTAAACATTGTTTTTTTATTACTCCGTCATATAATCAAATAAATGTTTAAGCAATTGGTATGCTTAGTTTTTCAATAGATTTAGTTCGGAAAAAGAGAACATCTAGGACGGGACTTGAAGTCTTGAAGTTGTAATTGCAAATTATAGTATTTTTCTATCAGTACTCTTGGCGAACTTCTAAATCTAATCTAACCGCGGTCAATTAAGTTGTTTAATTCTGTCCTAATTCTTTATTGATGTATTTATTGTAGTTAAGTGATATAACATAATATAAATTTCACAATAACGTGGTCTTGTTACGAGTAATACTGTTTTTACTTAAATCATTTGAGTTGGTTGATTTTGATAGTTTAAGATTGCTTTATTGTAGCTTTAGGTAACCCACAAAGCATTACCGGCTGGTCGTAAGACGCGCGGCCTGCTACACTATTGCGATAGTATGACTATGATACAATTTTTAATCAATTAACAAGGGTTACCCTTAATTATCTAAATTTCAAAGGTTCTTATTAAAAAAATACATTCATCCATATATATACTCACGCCTTTTCCCCTCGGGGTAGGCAGATACAACAGACCGCCATTTGCTTCTGTCTTTACATACTACACGAGCGTCCTCTACTGTCATTACACCTTTTATGCAGGCTCACCGGTTTCGAGTGCTTTTTAATGCATCAATACGTCATTCATTTGATCAGTGCATGTTCTGCGAGGTCAACTCCGGCTTTCCTGCCCACTAACATCTGCCTTACATACTTGGGTTGTCATTCACCCAGTACTCATTCGTTCTAATTCGTTCTTTCAATTCTTGTAACAACAATCTGTTCCAGGCTACATCATTCTCGTATATCTGTATTCCTCTTCCTATCAGCCAACCTTACTCCACAAATAGGTACTGCGCAATGACCGCATCTCCACTGCATTAACTCTACTTGCCCTAAAAACGAAAACTGCACGATTATAATGACGCTCACCCACAACTATCCCAGCAATAAGGCCATAACCGTGATATCCTACCCGACCAATAGATTAAATGGGTTGTAAAAGACGTGAATAAAATTTATTACAATTTCACAAAGATTTATGTAATCTTTCTTACCTTCATAATGGTCTTAGAGAGATTTAGTTCACCTGTCAGAAAATAGATATATAAAAGATTTGTTTCAGGAAAAAAAACAATGAAATAGAAAGATGGCAAGGTCGGCGATACGCTCCGTTTATTTTATTCTCTCGACATTCACATTTGACCTTTTCAACAAATTGCCTTTGCAAGAGCAATACGAATTCAATCACACCTCTGCCCTCTCTAACATGACTTCACGCCTGTATCCCCGAAGGGGTAGGCAGAGGTATATTACACACCCACAATTCGCCAGTTATGTTTAGGTCCCAATGTAATAGGGGGCGAGCCTATTGCCATCTACCGGGCACATTACTATGCGAGTGATAATTAACATTTTTTAATACACACATAACTACGAAAAGTCTGAGGTGTGTGCCAGGGGCGACTGGGGATCGAACTCGAGACCTAGTCTCGGCAGTCCGTTACGTAACCACTGGGCTATCGCCGCTTATAAATTTCGAAATAAATGTTTCCTGTCTGTCCTCTATTCCTTATTCGGGTGTATTGCCTACTAGGGTCTCCGGGGCCCCAGCCAACCTCATGTACTAGCCAGCCAGAGTCTCGTCCGTTAACTAGTCTGTACACCGACACAACTTTTATTTTTTGCGCAACCTCCACGGGCTTTACCCCACCGGAGCTAACAGTAAGACCGTTCTTGAACCGACTTAACATTTATTAATGCACACATAACTACGAAAAGTCAGAGGTGTGTGCCCGGGGCGACTGGGGACCTCGTCTCAGCAGTCCGTTACGTAAGCCACTAGGCTATCGCCGCTTCTAAAATAAGAGAATGATAAAACTAAAAAAAATATATGATGTACATTACCATGTAAACTTCCACCGAAAATTGGTTTGAACAAGATCTAGTAAGTAGTTTTTTTTAATAGGTACGTCATAAATTGTAAAACGCAATTTACCTTTCATTCAATCAACTCTAATATAAAAATTTAAAAAAAGCATTATTATGTTGATTACTGCTACGGAACCCTTCATGGGCGAGTCCGTCTCGCACTTGGCCGCTTTTTGTTTTTAGTGATTTAATTGGTCGATGAAAAGTGTAGTTATATGTCTATGTCGCCATGCTGAGGCTGTTACTGGTTAACGGACGAAGCTTTGGTACAGGCTTTCCGCTTGGGGTTGGGGATCTGACGACAGTCGCTTCCGCAAAAACCAAGGTGGGTTAAATCAAGAGAAAGAGTAGAAAGCAGTCCCAGGCTCTAAAGTAGATACAAAGTTTCGATAAACGGACCTAACGTTGTCATGATGATGATGAATATCCCCTTATTCATACCATTATGACGAAACTTTGGTAACTTATTTGGTACAGTCAGCTTCAAAAGTCGATGATGATTGCACAGCTTTCAAAATTGAAAATCTCAATGAAAATTATTAATTATATTTGAATCATATAACCATTCAACGAGGCAATGCTGCCAGTCTTCTGGGAACATTACGAGTCGGTATTGATGCGGAGGAATTCTATGACGCTGTAACAATGCACATTGTTCTATTAAGTGATATTGGTGGAATATGTAGTCGATTCTTTCGTTTGATATCGATTCATAGTCTACTAATATTATCTGTACTCTTGCATCGACTCTGTATATGGTTAGCTGTGGTCAACCCTATCGGCAGTGGCGATATGCTCTATGAGTAGGCACGATTAAGAGATTTTGTTGATACATTTCGATCCTTAATAGCAGTCACAGAGTGTTGGCTTAGGATTGAAAGGGCCTGTGATCCCCACTAAATGACTAGTCAGTAAAGGTTATAAATGTGAGTGCAGCGGTTTTGTTCTGCGGTCGCATCGCTTACACAAGCACAGGCTAGCCCTCTAGTACTGAGCCGCTGATCCGCCGAGCCGAGTCACGCAGCGGTTGGTGCCAGCGCGACACGCCAGGCGGATGCCAAGCTAAGTGCTCACTCTTGGCTGCCGCGGGTCGTCTTCCACTCCTTCACCTTCTCTTCACTTCACCTTCACGTTTTCTTAACTTCATAACTTAGCTGTGCGTACTCACTCCCTGAGACGACTTTTGTTAACCTTCACATAGGTTGTATAATAATATATGAAAGATAAAACTGTTTTCATGTTTAATTTTATTATTCAATGACTCAAATAACTTTTAATCAACTATCAACGTTATAACGCATGTATGTAAATATTACCACGTTTTTCTTAGTTTCACTTAGAGTCTTTGTTTCTGTATTTCTTTCCCTCTGAAGCCAAAAATTGACACTTAATTTTCGACCACTTCTAATCACGCTACAGCTCTGAAATTTGTTATGTAGGCTAATGCCACCTTACATTTTCATATTTAATCATCAGAAATTGTCAGTAGTTAATAAAAAAAAAACGTTTTGAAAACCACGTGTTCAACACTAAAAAACGTGGGGCGGGCGCTTTAATCCTTTAATGTATCGTTTTCCTTAGATATTCAATAATTTAAAAAGCGTTTCTAATTTAAAATTAAAATTTTTTTTGAAAACGTTGAAAACGTGGTTTTTAAAAAGTTTTTTTTTTCTATCTTTTAGGATTGGTTTTCTTTACATTTATTTATAATTAGTTGTACATAATCATTTTAAGTTATTGTTGTATAGGGTAGTTCTGCCAGTTTGCCGGCCACTGCCAGTTCTCGACCATCTAGGATATTTTGTAAAGGAATAAGAAAAATACACGCCACCAATTTGAAAAGTCTATGTTATACTATTAAGACGGTAGTTAGGCGTGACCTTGCCAAATTTTAGGTTAATAAAATCTTGTTTGTCGCATCAGTGTGCCATTGACGTTTAAAGTGTGTAAACGTGTGCGGGAATCAACGAAAAAAATAGTGCGCAGCATTTTGTTCTAAGGTAAGTTAAACGGTTAGTTATATGTATTTCTGTGACTATTTGATTTTATTGTGTTAAGAGTTTGTCAAAGTTTCAGTAGGATATTTTTCTTTAAGAATAAATAAAATTTACTAATTAAATTTACGTGGCCGGCTAACTCAATGCCTATGGAACAAGATTTTTAATTCTCGGCCAGGTGGCCGATAATCTACAGTTCCTTCAAGGTTTTCATTAATTCATATCTTCAACAACTGTATTTTTTTCTTGTTTGTCAGTTCCAATTTAGAGATTTAAAAAAAAATCCAGATCCAATTCCAGTTTCCGGCCACAAGGACTCATACAAAAAAACGGAGAAAAAAGTATTTTGATTTGATAACTTTTAGCGGCCAAAAAGAGGCATTCACGTATCCTTTTCTCGGCCTAAGTATATCTATAGGAAAGTACACACAACAATTATTTTTTATTTTCTTGAATATTTTATAAAAATAATCATTATCAACAGCTTCATCTCTTATTCAATCATTAATCTTCTTATTCATTCGATTTTTAACATAAACTCATCTAAATGTTGTGACTAAATTGAGTGGCCGAAAAACGACAGCACTTCTGTCAGCTCTCGACCATAACACAGCGGCCGGCAAACTGTTGCGACGTTTCTAGTTTTATCGGCCTACCATTACTAATGTGGTCGAGAACCTGCTGCTGCTATTCATATAGTCGGCCATAACATCGTGCATAGGCCGACAACTGAGCGCAGTGATGTCAATTTTCGGCCACTACCTTCCTTATGGCCGAGAACTTGCACTATATAACTCAGTTATCGGCCATATAAAACAGCAATGGCCGTCAACTGGGTACGATTATGTCAGTTATCGGCCAATCATTTTTTTAGTGGCCGAGAACTCGGTTGACCTAAAACATCTATCGGCCAATATCTGTGAAATTGTCAAAATGATATCACAATGATTAGGTACACTTTATTACAGATGGCCCCTAGGACAAAAAGAAAAGAAGTGAAAAATGTAACGAAAGAGAAGAAACAAGGAGGTAAAATATACAAAAAGAGGAAGCTATTTAACTATAAGGAAGAAGATTTACAAAGGGCAATTGGTGCCATAAATATTGATAAAATCGGTGTTAGACAAGCCTGTCGTGATTATGGTGTTCCTCGCACTACTGTTCAAGACAGATTATCAGGACGAGTTGTTCTTGATCAAAGAAAACCGAGAAAAGTAGGTCCAGATCCAGTTTTAGGTTTTGAAGGTGAACAGAAAATTGTAGACTGGATAATAGATATGGCTAAATGTGGCATACCAATAACGAAAACACAATTGATGGAGACAGTGAAAAACATTTGCAAAGATACGGGCAAAGATGCAATTTCTTTTACGGGTCAAAAACCTGCGCAGTCATGGTTCAGAGGTTTTTGTAAAAGGCACCCCGAAATTAGTATACGTGAGCCCGAAGGGATCAACAAAGCAAGAGAATCTGTTAAGGAAGGGACGATCAGGAAATGGTTTGAAGATCTTGAAGTGTTTTTATCAGAGAAAAATTTGTTGGATATGATGAAGGATCCAGAACGTGTTTTTAATGCTGATGAAACCGGAGTGTCTCTATGTCCCAAAACTGGAAAGGTACTTGCACCAAAAGGATATAAAAACGTTTACACTGTTACAAAGGGCAACGAGAAAGAAACTATAACTGTACTTATCACAATAAACGCTGCTGGAAAAATATGTCCTCCTCTGGTGGTATTCCCTTACATACGACCTCCTAAAGCGATTGTGGTCAATATGCCAGAAAAGTGGGTGGTAGGAAAAACGGAATCCGGTTGGATGCGCTCTGATGTATTTTATGAATATATGGCTAATTATTTTAATAATTGGATACTCGATAACAGTATAAAAAAAACCCGTAATTTTATTCGTGGATGGGCACAAGTCGCATATGACAATGCAACTAAGTAAATTTTGCGAGGATAATGATATAGTTCTATATGCTTTACCTCCTAATACTACCCACATAACACAACCAGCAGACGTTAGTGTGTTCCGTCCGCTGAAGCAAGCATGGAAAAAAACTGTTTCAAATTGGCATTCCAGACCGGAAAATACGATGAAAACTGTGACCAAAACCAACTTCTGCAAAGTATTTCAAGAAACGCTTGACAATGATATGACTCAAAGCATAAGGAATGGTTTCAGAAAGTGTGGGTTGTATCCGTTTGATGTAGAAGCAATAGACTATTCTAAATGTGTGAAAGATTTCCAAGAAAAAAAGAAGAAGAGACCATCTTCATCTAGCGAGTTAACAGAAAGAGATTTTGAAAGTACTTTAAAAGTAGTAAACTTTATAAAAGAAAATCTGCTCAAGAGTAGTGTAGACTTTAATATTGTTGTCAAAGAAATCGAAAAAGCAAGAACTGCGAGCAAAGAAAAAAGAAGGTCTGCTTCTAAAACTCCCAGAAAATCCACTGAAGTTGTGAAAATTGATGAAAACGTAACTAATCAAACACAAAATGAATCAAATTACGAAAATGTTTCATGTTTTGGGGACATATCTATTCCTGACGTGGGATCATTTGTATCTATTAACGATATATCTATTATAGATTTAAACTTGCATAATTATTCCATTGACACACATGAAAATAAATTAACCCAAAGAATAGACACTCCTCAAGAAGAACCTGAGAATGCATTGAATATAATAACGAGGGCTGATGTCCACTGTGAAGAATATTTGAAAGAGCATGTTGAAACTCAAGAAACGATTCTAAAGTCATGTACGTCACCAGCGATTAAGAGTGCTGTTGTTAATGACGATACGATAATCGAGTCTCGAGATGTTATAATAAACACAGTCTCAAGTAATGCTGATCCTTTCGATAAACATCTTAAATTTTTTGAAACACCCTCCGAAGTAACAGCAAAAAAGAGAAATATTAATAGGCTACCAAGTGCAATATCAGCAAAGAAATGGAGAGAATTCTATGAGCTTAAGGATATAGCAAAGCGTAACATTGAAGAAGAGAAATAGAGAAAAAAGGCGGAGCGAGAGAGAAAAAAGAATGAGACAGCTGAACTTAAACAAGCTAAAAAGAAAACACGAAAAAATAATGACCAAATTAAACTTACTATGATTGACACTGATAGTATAGATGGTGACCATATGCCGGTGAGAAAAGATAATTAAATATTTAGCTATTTTATTTATTATTTTATATTTTAACTAGATACGAAGTTAAAATTATTGTTGCAGACAAAAGCGAAACCTCCAAAGAAAGAAGAATTTAGAGCAATGAGATCAGAAAACACAAACACAGTAAAAAATGATCAAATTTTTAGTGAAAGGATGACGGATATAAGAAGAAAAATATTTGACAACTCTGAAAGTGATGAGGATAATATTAATATTATAAAAACGTTGATGAATAAACCAAAGGGAGGCCATAATATAAAAGTTGGAAGCTCAGATAAGGTTCGTGGTATCAATAAAAAATACTTGATAGGGCTAATAATTCAAGAAAACTATAAGCTAACAAAATACCAAATATCTTAACCTATTGTGATATAAAAAGAATTAATATATTTAATACCGGAATAAAAAGCACTAACTTGTTGATAAATAACAAAATTTATGTGTTTCAGACGTCGGAATCTAGATTTGAAGAAACAACAGGTAACCTAAGCGAAGAAGAAAGATCAGGTGAAGATGAAGACTTTAATATATTTTAAGAAGTCAATCAATTGAAGGTGAGGTATATGATACTATGTACGCATTATACGTACCAGTACTAATTGAAAACAACTATGTATCTAAGTATTGTAAAAAATAATACAATAAATAAATAAAATACTAAGTATAGGTAAGTAAATTGTTTTAAAAATATGCTTTTTTTCAGGTGTTTAAATAATTGAAAGCAGTATTTAATAGACGTGATTATTGATTTGTTACACATAAGAGAAGGGAGATAGAAGAATCTAATATAAGACACACATGAGAAGCTAAGAGTACCTAATAACTAAGAGACGAATTAGGAGAATATTAAAATCACGAAGACTGAATTTAGTAATTGGTATTTGTTGATTATATCAGAGGATTTTGTTGATTATGTTGATGATTATATATTGATTATTGTTATTTATTAAGCCAAAAATATTAAAACCATAAAGACTGAACACAGAATATTACAATAATAGTAGATAGTGGATAATGCTATCATAGATGTAACAAAATTTATTTTTATAGAAATTAAGGCAGTTTATCTAAGTCATATAGACTGAACAGAGTATGAGAGTCATACTAATATAAGGAAAGTTTCTAGATAGTCATGAATATGATAGATGTTGATGACATATAAATATATTGAACAACCAGAGGTTTTTATTTCGTTTATAATGTTAATTGTAATTCCTATATATCTAATTGAAGTTTATCCAAGATCACGAAGACTGAGCTGAGACTGTTATTATTTTATTCATTAAGAAAGTGATGTTACTTATTAAATAGTTAGCTTTGTAATTTAACTGTCAAGTTCCTAAATAAAAGCTTTAAAATGCAGAACAATAACACTCTTTATTTTTTGTAAATACCTACCCTATACCTATACAAAATATTAATACTTGATGGCGAACTATGCGGCCGACAATTAGCGCCTAGTGCGGCCGATAACTCATATAGATGGCCGAAAACTAGCATATTGAATACTTTTCTATGTTTTTATAATTTAAAATAAATATAAATATTTGGCTATATAATTTCTAGACACTATAAAAGTACAATTAAATTTCCGTTCACATGGTTTTTTTAATTTTTATTTCTTGTGTTTGGTTGTAAAGATATACGAATCAGAAGGTGAAATTCCGCTTAATAGGCCGAGAACTGGCAGAACTACCCTAATTCAATTAAATTTTTTAAGCATTTTGTATGCTTACTTTTTTCTAAAGATTTAGATCGGAAAAAGAGAACATCTAGGACGGGACTTGAACCCGCGACCAGTCCCTTACAGGGGGAATGCTCTGACCAACTGAGCCACCTAGACTGTAAAGTTATTCATTGTTTCCGTAGTTCGCAAGAATTACGGTAGATGGCTCCAACGTCGCCTTAAGACGTATATGATATATCGGAGAATTTCGAATATCTGGGACGTGTCTAGGTGGCTCAGTTGGTCAGAGCATTCCCCCTGTAAGGGACTGGTCGCGGGTTCAAGTCCCGTCCTAGATGTTCTCTTTTTCCGATCTAAATCTTTATTGTTGTATAATTATTTGAATCAAACTTCTAAAATATTTAACTAGCGCCCGCTAACTTGTTATACATCATTTTCACGAGGATATATTAATTACATTGCAGAAATACGAATATTTAAAATCTGGATATAATCATCTATTTTTTACGCTGACTTCACTACTACTTTACGAAAATTGCAAAACTTGGAAACATAACAACTGAGAGTAGGGTGAACGAACATTATACATGAAAACCGTATATTCGAATTCCGCAGATGAGAATTAGTATTGTTTTAACCAAATAATATTATGTAAAATTTATTTTCTAAGAAAACACATTCAATACACGAGAATATATTTCATGCTTCTGACTTCTGTTTTCATTACCAGCAAGTTCATAATAAATTCAGCAAAACATATATTATCTTTCCGAATCCCTAGTGCCTTTTACAAACAAATGTCGAAGAGTTTGAAAATGCTTGTTTTTCTTTGTACTTAAAATAACTATGATACAAAATAAACATAATTTATAACGGGCAAGGACATAACATAACATACATAAACTCACACCTATATCCCCGAAGGGGTAAGCAGAGGTGCTAGCACCCACATTTCGCCAGTTTATGTTTAGGTCCCAATGTAATAGGTGGCGATCCTATTGCCATTAACCGGGCACTTATAAGCCTGCGATAAATACACACAAAACTTCGAAAAGCATCGAAAAGTCATTGGTGTGTGCCATGGTAAAACCTGGGATCGAACCCGAGACCTCGTCTCAGCAGTCCATTACCCATACCACTAGGCTACCGGGCAAGGAATTAAGCTAAAATATTTATTTACTAAAATTAATGTTTGTCGATGACAATTAAATAACTTTTTTATATTACACTAGCCTGCTGTTGCCCCGAGCTTCACCGGAGATGGCCCAGGGTCAGTCGGAGTGCTAGGGAAATGCTTTATGGACAACCTAACACCCCGGCTTGGGTAGCCGAAGGGATTCCGCAGGAAAAAAAAAGTTGTACTTTATTGAAATATTCATGTCTGTATATTTTGAAATTGCGCTGTAGCAACTATTTCTGGCTCCAATGATCCATTTGGTTGCAAGATTTGTGAATATCTGTGGTGCTCCGAATCATAATCCCAATATCTTTACTCATGGTGGTCACGAAGTAACACTTATGAACGTTAAAATTATTGCTGCCACATTAACAGTCTGATTCGCAAGTTGCCTGTGAGTAAAGAATTTGGCAATAAAACTCACGACCACCGCTGATTTACACTGTATCAACAAATACACATTCGGGAAACATAATGTAAAGCATTTAATAAAATAAATATTCTATGACATTCTACACAACACCTTCTAGACCCAAAGTAAGCATAATTTAACTAGGTTGTGTTATGGGTTCTAGGATGCGAATAAACATACTTATATACTTTTTTTTTGTAAGTTATACATATGTCCGCAGCATCCTTGATTATTGCTCACAAGTCTGGAACCCACAGTACGATGTTTACATTGAAAGATTGGAATCAGTGCAACAAAAATTTGTTAGATATCTGCAATTTAAGTGCAGGGTATACGACGATAGCTACTTTAAGAGATGCATAAGACAACATTTGCTGCCGCTTCAGGAAAGACGGGTAAGCGCTGATATCACATGTTTAGTAAAAATAGCACAGAGTAAAATAGATTCTCCTTACCTTCTTGAGAAATTGCAATTGAGAGTTCCTACAAGATCTGTTAGGTTACAAATTCCGCTTCACGTCCCACGAGGTACCACTAATTACCGAAATGGCTCATTTCTTGTACGAGCAGCTGACTGTACCAATAAATTGGGAAACCATCCGGAATTAGATCTGTTTAACACAAGTCCATCCTCCTATAGTCGCTTTATCTCTAGGAAGTGGTTCGAATCGGTTCTCTGACTGTATTTTTTTTTTTTAATTTTTTTTTTTATTTTTTTTTTTTATGTATAAATGTTCAACACATCTGGCGAATTCCCTTCGGGGATGCAGGCATGAAGTTGTGTAATGTTTTTAAATGTTTCAAAAACATACATTTTTATAAGCAAGCTCTAAATATGCACAAGCGAAAACACGTAAATGGTTTACAGTTGTTTTAACAGTTGTCAATTAGTTGTAAGATACTGTTTGTTTTCCTAATAAAATAAAATAAAAATATAAAATAAAATACATAGAAACACCCAGACCAATGCAAAAAGACATATTAATGAGCGGGAATGAAATCCGCGCCACCTGTCGTAGCAGTCGAATATAAATAAATAATAAATAAATAAATATACTATGACTTTTTACACAGCGCTTTCTAGACCCAAAGTAAGCATAGTTTAACTAGCTTGTGTTATGGGTTCCAGAATGCGGATAAACATACTTATGTACTTTTTTTTGTAAATACATACATATTATACATAGAAACAACCAGACCAATGCAAATAGACATATTCATGCATACAAATATTTGCACTGAGCGGGAATCGAACCCGCGCCCCCTGTCGTAGCAGTCGAATGCACTACCGCTACGCCACAGAGGCCGTCAATGCAAACATTCATACTTGCATCACAAGTGACAGCTTCTGGGTACTTTCCCGGCCCGCTGAGCCCGCAACATGCGCGCCGCGCGTCGCAGGCTACTCAGATGCCGGAGGTCGCTTAACGACCTCCGTCCTCCATGAGCGCAGGCCTGGGGGTGACAGGTGGAGCCACCTGTCACCCTAGCAGAAGCAGTGGGCCTACCGCGCAAGTGTCGTCGATATCACAGCCGTCGAAATGTTGCGTAGGTTAAGGTCGACGGCCATTTTGTACCGCCCCATTAATAATCGATGCCTGCGCGGCGTAAGAATGAATGAAACGCTGTTTTTGACAGTTATATAGCTGCCGCCTAAAAAAATTCTAATCGTCGGCGTCGCTTTGAAGTGTTATTTCATTACGGCACCTCATGAGCTGTCGTTTTGAATATTATTTTCTTTTCCAACGGTTGATTACGATGCCGATTGCACCTAACACTGGGCTACTATGGCTTTTATGGGTGCGACTGCCGACGAGTGGGTTCTGCCATCCTATTGCACCTAACACTGGGCTACTATGGCTTTTATGGGGGCGACTGCCGACGAGTGAGTTCTGCCCTCCTATTGCACCTAACACTGGGCTACTATGGCTTTTATGGGGGCGTCTGGGTTCTGCCCTCCTATTGTACCTAACACTGGGCTACTATGGCTTTTATGGGGCGACTGCCAACGAGTGGGTTCTGCCCTCCTATTGTACCTAACACTGGGCTACTATGGCTTTTATGGGGGCGACTGGGTTCTGCCCTCCTATTGCACCTAACACTGGGCTACTATTGGCTTTTATGGGGGCGACTGCCGACGAGTGGGTTCTGCCCTCCTATTGCACCTAACACTGGGCTACTATGGCTTTTATGGGGGCGACTGCCGACGAGTGAGTTCTGCCCTCCTATTGCACCTAACACTTGGCTACTATGGCTTTTATGGGGGCGACTGGGTTCTGCCCTCCTATTGTACCTAACACTGGGCTACTATGGCTTTTATGAGGGCGACTGCCGACGAGTGGGTTCTGCCCTCCTATTGTACCTAACACTGGGCTACTATGGCTTTTATGGGGGCGACTGGGTTCTGCCCTCCTATTGCACCTAACACTGGGCTACTATGACTTTTATGGGGGCGACTGGGTTTTGCCCTCCTATTGTACCTAACACTGGGCTACTATGGCTTTTATGGGGGCGACTGCCGACGAGTGGGTTCTGCCCTCCAATTGCACCTAACACTGGGCTACTATGGCTTTTATGGGGGCGACTGGGTTCTGCCCTCCTATTGTACCTAACACTGGGCTACTATGGCTTTTATGGGGTCGACTGCCGACGAGTGGGTTCTGCCCTCCTATTACACCTAACAATGGGCTACTATGGCTTTTATGGGGGCGACTGGGTTCTGCGCTCCTATTGTACCTAACACTGGGCTACTATGGCTTTTATGGGGTTGACTGCCGACGATTGGGTTCTGCCCTCCTATTGCACCTAACACTGGGCTACTATGGCTTTTATGGGGGCGACTGGGTTCTGCCCTCCTATTGTACCTAACACTGGGCTACTATGGCTTTTATGGGGTCGACTGCCGACGAGTGGGTTCTGCCCTCCTATTGCACCTAACATTGGGCTACTATGGCTTTTATGGGGGCGACTGGGTTCTGCGCTCCTATTGTACCTAACACTGGGCTACTATGGCTTTTATGGGGGCGACTGGGTTCTGCCCTCCTATTGTACCTAACACTGGGCTACTATGGCTTTTATGGGGTCGATTGCCGACGAGTGGGTTCTGCCCTCCTATTGCACCTAACACTGGGCTACTATGGCTTTTATGGGGGCGACTGCCGACGAGTGGGTTCTGCCCTCCTATTGTACCTAACACTGGGCTACTATGGCTTTTATGGGGGCGACTGGGTTCTGCCCTCCTATTGCACCTAATACTGGGCTACTATGGCTTTTATGGGGGCGACTGGGTTCTGCCCTCCTATTGCACCTAACACTGGGCTATTATGGCTTTTATGGGGGCGACTGGGTTCTGCCCTATTGTACCTAACACTGGGCTACTATGGCTTTTATGGGGTCGATTGCCGACGAGTGGGTTCTGCCCTCCTATTGCACCTAACACTGGGCTACTATGGCTTTTATGGGGGCGACTGCCGACGAGTGGGTTCTGCCCTCCTATTGTACCTAACACTGGGCTACTATGGCTTTTATGGGGGCGACTGGGTTCTGCCCTCCTATTGCACCTAACACTGGGCTACTATGGCTTTTATGGGGGCGACTGGGTTCTGCCCTCCTATTGCACCTAACACTGGGCTACTATGGCTTTTATGGGGCGACTAGGTTCTGCTCTCCTATTGCACCTAACACTGGGCTACTATGGCTTTTATGGGGGCGACTGCCGACGATGGAATTTCGTCCTCCAACTCCTTCGCTTATTCCTTCTTTCTGAAACATACGAAAACAAGAAACAACACAGCATAAACGATTAAGTAGGTAAGGTAAAGATTAAATAGTGTTTTAATTAGTCGCAGGTACAATAGGAGGGCAGAACCCAGTCGCCCCCATAAAAGCCATAGTAGCCCAGTGTTAGGTGCAATAGGAGAGCAGAACCCAGTCGCCCCCATAAAAGCCATAGTAGACCAGTGTTAGGTGCAATAGGAGGGCAGAACCCAGTCGCCCCCATAAAAGCCATAGTAGCCCAGTGTTAGGTACAATAGGAGGGCAGAACCCACTCGTCGGCAGTCGCCCCCATAAAAGCCATAGTAGCCCAGTGTTAGGTGGAATAGGAGGGCAGAACCCAGTCGCCCCCATAAAAGCCATAGTAGCCCAGTGTTAGGTCCAATAGGAGGGCAGAACCCACTAGTCGGCAGTCGCCGCCATAAAAGCCATAGTAGTCCAGTGTTGGGTACAATAGGAGGGCAGAACCCAGTCGCCCCCATAAAAGCCACAGTAACCCAGTGTTAGGTGTAATAGGAGGGCAGAACCTAGTCGCCCCCATAATAGCCATAGTAGCCCAGTGTTAGGTACAATAGGAGGGCAGAACCCACTCGTCGGCAGTCGCCCCCATAAATGCCATCGTAGCCCAGTGTTAGGTGCAATAGGAGGGCAGAACCCACTCGTCGGCAGTCGCGTCCATAAAAGCCATAGTAGCCCAGTGTTAGGTGCAATATGACGGTAGAACCCACTCGTCAGCAGTCGCACCCATAAAAGCCATAGTAGCCCAGTGTTATGTGCAATCGGCATCGTAATCAACCGTCGGAAAAGAAAATAATATTCAAAACGACAGCTCATGAGGTGCCGTAATGAAATAACACTTCAAAGCGACGCCGACGATTAGAATTTTTTTAGGCGGCAGCTATATAACTGTCAAAAACAGCGTTTCATTCATTCTTACGCCGCGCAGGCATCGATTATCAATGGGCGGTACAAAATGGCCGTCGACCTTGACCTACGCAACATTTCGACGGCTGTGATGACGCCGGGACGGCGGGGCGAAGAGCGCTCTTCCACCGAACCGGGGCAGGACGGGAACACCGTGGTTCCCAAACCCGAGGGCTCCTTCTCAAAACCGGAGATGGCCCTGGGTCAGCTGGGGTGCGAGGAACATGCCTTATGGGCCACCTTACACCCCGGCGTCTGAAGACCCGAGGCGGCGTGCGGTTTTGGTCGGTTCAAGTCCGACATAACCTCGCCTTATTTGAAGGGATTTCCGCACGAAAAAAAGAAAAAAAGGGTACTTTCAGTAATTTTTATAAATTTTTATTTAAATACTAGCTGTGCCCGCGACTTCGTCCGCGTGTATTTCGATTTTTATGGTTTTGGTTCTGGTGGAACCCTAATTTTTTTTCTAAAATTAAAGTACCTTTTTTTTTTTTTTTTTATCGTGCGGAAATCCCTTCGGATACCTCCCCGCCGGCCAGCGGGGGCGGTTATGTCGGGCTTGCACCGACTAAAACCGCACGCCGTCTCGGGTCTTCAGACACCGGGGTGTAAGGTTACCCATAGAGCATATCCCTCGCACCCCGGCTGACCCTGGGCCATCTCACCACTAACAGCATCGCTCATCCTGTCTCCTCTGAAAGTAGAGGAGTATGGAGAGCGATGTGTTCCCGCCACGTTGGGTATTGGCCGACGATCAATGCCAACCCTATGAAGGGGTGAAGGGGAAGCCATTGACCGCCGCCCAGGGTGTACCGGCCGCTCCGATTCCGTTCCACCCGGACTGCAGCGGGATCGGAATCGGAGCGACACTCGAGGAGGTTACCCAACACACACCCCAAATTAAAGTACCTTATGTTACGCCTTGTAACATTACCTATCTGCCAGTGAAAGTCCCGGCAAAATCAGTCCAGCCATTTCAGAGATTAGCCAGAACAAACAAACAGACAGACAGATAGACAAAAATTGTAAAAAATGTTATTTTGGTATATGTACCGTATATTTCACCGGTTATTTCAATATAACAAACACACACTCCAATTTTATTTATATGTATAGATACTTGTAACCGAAATTACCAGTATTCCCGCTAACCTCTGCAGCTAGGCTAAATATATATATATTTTTTGTTAAAAAGAATATTAGTAACCGAAATTACTAATATTCCCTCTAACCCCTCCAGCTAAGCTAAACGCTTGTGTTAGGAGTGGGTTCACGTCAGTAGTGTAATGGCCAGGATTCGAACCCAGGATCTCTCGATCGTAGGGTCGACTCCTTAACCACTAAGCTACCGACGCTTCAAAAAGCTTTGCTTGAATTAGAAGTGGGTTCATCAGTAGTGTAATGGCTGGGATTTAAACCCACCGGCGCCTCTGCCCCTACAATACTACCGCTTTTATACCACTTTCAAACTCGTGCCCAAACTTTGGGAGGCTTTTTTTAAACTCGTAATTATTGTTTTGTAATTTAAAAAAATAGGCATGGCGTCATGACTTGTGACAAAGTTTGTTAATCAATTTTGTGTGAGCTGACAGATTTACTCTCAGTAAGAGAAAAAAAATATACTTAAGCATAGGTACTGTAGCGTCCGGGGGTTGGACGCCACAATACCTCGTGTTGATGAAAAGATAAACACAAGGGTAAATAGTAATATGGGTATTTATTTATACAACAAAGCTTCCTATATCGAGTTTAGGGAGGTTTTACGCGAATATATTTATATTTAAACGAACTGTAGGGAATCGCGGATTCTGCTCAGGGATTGAGCCTACATTCAGTACACTTGTATCTCTCTTCGGCCGGCGGACGAGGGCGGCGCCCCAAGTCGCCCGCTGTCAGCCGAATCGTCCGCCAAGCAATTGTTTTTCTTCCCTAGACATATTTGAATCAAACAAGTATTTATTTTTAAACTCTGACACATGATGGCCAGGTCAATGAACTGTAGTGATCGAACGAGGTCGGAGCACTATAGTACTGTGTCTATCGCTTAACGACCTCCGTCCTCTATGAGCGCAGGCCTGGGGGTGGCAGGTGAGGCCGCCTGTCACCCCAGCAGAAGCAGCCTGGGACGGCGGGGTGACTAGCACCCTTCCCCCAAACCGGAGCAAGACGGGGACACCGTGGTTCCCAAACCCGAGGGGGCCATCTCGAAACGTGCGAGGGATATGCTTTACGGGCAACCTTACACCCCGGCGTCTGAAGACCCGAGACGGCGTTCGGTTTTAGTCGGTCAAGCCCGACATAACCACCCCTGCTGGCCGGCGGGAGGGAATCCCAAGGGATTTCCGCACCGAAAAAAAAGGTACTGTGTCTATACGTTGTGTTAATCGATGCCTAGTTGTCGATATCTATGTTTCATATAACCATACCTAGCTTTCTGCAAAATTTAATAATTGCAGCTCAAAGGGCTGTTTCCTATAGGTTTTGATTTCCCTTACATTTAAATAAATAACATAAGTTGCATAAACGTCTGCATCTTATGATTGCGTTGATTTATTCACAGCTATATTTTACTGGTGGTAGATTTTTGATGACACAAATTTGTCACAAAATTCGGCCGGGTAGACCCGAGACGGCGTGCGGTTTTAGTCGGGTCAAGCCCGACATAACCGCCCCCGCTAGCTGGCGGGGGGGTATCCGAAAGGATTTCCGCACGAAAAAATAAAAATTAAAAAAAAGGTACCACCGTGCACGATAGCGAAAACCCCTCCATAGTAATCCAATTTCGGTTTGATTGCGTTCAGGGGTTAGCAAGTGCATAGCCGGGCAATTGGATTGTTTTTTTTTTTTATATTTAGGACACGTCAATTTGATTTCACCTCGCCTGATGGTAAGCTGAAGGTAAAGTGTCTGGAAAGAGGGTCACCATTACATACACGTACCATGTTAACAATGGTAGCACTCAGCTTGACGGCCTCATCAGAAGAGGATTGTCGTCGCAGCACCGCGTGACACCCACCGGTCCCACTAGTGCTGCGACCACAACCCTCCTTCCCGGCTATGCACTTGCTGACCCCTGATCGCTGCACACTATACGGAAGCAGTATATTCTACATGCAACGCCGGCCGTGAAAGCCTTAAGATTTATATAACAACATAACTTCACGCCTGTGTCCCTGAAGGGGTAGGCAGAAGTGTATCGCACACCCACGATTCACCGGTTATGTTTTAGGTCCCAATGTAATAGGGGGCGAGCCTATTGCCATCTACCGGGCACATTACTAAGCGAGTGTTAATTTAAATTTTTAATACACACAACTACGAAAAGTCACGAGGTGTGTGCCCGGGGCAACTGGGGATCGAACTCGAGACCTTGTCTCGGCAGTCGGTTACGTACGCCACTGGGATATCGCCGCTTATCTATATAACATATATACCTAGTCAGGTCATAAGTATTGTCACACAGTAAAAACTTTTCTTTTAGAATGCTGGCCACAAAAAAAATGATTGAATTCGAATTTCGAATTGTTCATGAAAATAAAAATCTTTACTTTTTAGAATTTTACTCATTTTTTAATATGGAGTGGACGCTTAAAGAAGACCGTGTTGCAGGTATTGCGTCGCATCGTTGCGGTTACGCGCCAATTCAAATTTTTGACATACTGAAAAATTTGAATATAACCAAAAGATTCGTTTATCGTACCATCAAACGATACAATGAAGACTTTAGTGTAGATGACAGGTCAAGAAGTGGTCGCCCTCGGTCTGTTAGGACTCCAGCAGTGATAAAAGCTGTGAAGGCGCGAATTCAAAGAAATCCCAAACGTAAGCAGAAACTGTTGGCCCTTCAGATGGGGTTAAGCAGAACCACGGTGAAAAGGGTGTTAAATGAAGACTTAGGGCTTCGGGCATATCGAAGAAAAACAGGACATCGTTTAAATGCTCGTCTAATGGACCTGAGACTGAAGAGATGCCGCGTTTTGTTGAAGCGGTACGCGGGAAAAAAATATCGGGAAATTCTTTTTTCGGATGAAAAATTTTTTACCGTAGAAGAGAGCTACAACAAACAAACTGATAAGGTGTACGCACACAGTAGTGAAGAAGCGAGCAACCGTATTCCGCGTGTCCAACGAGGTCATTTTCCATCCTCGCTCATGGTATGGGAGTTTCTTATTGGGGCTTAACAGAGGTACATTTTTGTGAGAAAGGTGTAAAAACGAATGCAGTTGTGTATCAAAATACAGGCCTGACGAACCTTGAGGAACCTGTTTCTCATACCATGTTCAATAACAGGCACTGGGTATTCCAACAAGATTCGGCGCCAGCTCATAGAGCGAAGAGCACACAAGACTGGCTGGCGGCGCGTGAAATCGACTTCATCCGGCACGAAGACTGGCCCTCCTCCAGTCCAGATTTGAGTCCGTTAGATTACAAGATATGGTAACACTTGGAGGAAAAGGCGTGCTCAAAGCCTCATCCCAATTTGGAGTCACTCAAGACATCCTTGATTAAGGCAGCCGCCGATATTGACATGGACCTCGTTCGTGCTGCGATAGACGACTGGCCGCGCAGATTGAAGGCCTGTATTCAAATTCACGGAGGTCATTTTGAATAAACTTTATTGTCACAAGAATCTATGTTTTGTTAAGTTCATTTTGGTATATAAATGGTTACATAATGAATAAACTTGTTTCAATTATTTTATATTAAACATGTGACAGAATTTATGACCTGACTGTGTATATATAACATATATTTATAACAAAATGATCCTATAATTGTCTAATTTTTGCCTTTTGAGGTAGGGAACCATTAAAAGAAAAAAAGAGTCGGACATTCATTACTCACGTAGCCGCGTGGTGGTTACGGTGGTTGCCGCGAAACGTGGTAAGTTCTTGTTCTAAATGATGACGTAAGAAATGATTGGAACTAATTAAACTAGCGGCACGCTATGATGGCCGTTTTGTCGTTTGCCCGCTCATGAAGTTTCGTAAAAATAAATACTAAATTTGAAGGAGTAAATTTCTGTTCTTTATTGTCAATAGTGAGGTGCAATGTACTAATTTACGACACAACTTGGCATTAATGTTTTTCGAAATTCGAAATTTAAAAAATGAATTAAGTATCCAAAAACTATAGACGTTTCACTATTCACTATTTTAGCACTATTTTAACGTGTCAAAACGGCCATCATAGCGTGCCGCTTGTATAATATATTAGCTCGTTCCATATATGAAATTGCCATTTTTCTTGAAGAAATTGGAGGAAACCCAATTTTCAGTACTAACATTTTTGCATTTTTTTTAGGAATGACAAATCCAATTTTTATGTTTTTTTTTGTGTATGAATGAGACAACATTAAGCTCACAAACAACAACTTTTATTACATTTTTGAAAAGTGACAGCTGTTAAGTAATACGAAATTTATCATCAAAATGGATAGCATTTAGGAAGTACTGTTTTTGAAGATCGAATTAATTTATCAAGCGGCCAATTAAAACAAGATTTAATACAGAGTTGTAAAATTTTGAAATCAACTTTAAAGAAAAAAAAATGGAAATAGCTTTTAAATTACAGGAATAAAGAACTCATGAATTTTTAAGAAAATTTCGACAATTTCATAAGTAAACGACACTGAACTTTGTATTCAATGACGTATAGTCATTTAATACAAAGTTCAGTGTGAGCAACTGTTCTGTTAGAGTAAATAAAAGTACACATAATGACGTTACGTTTACAACCGATACCATTTCGCGACAGTTCTTACACTTTCAATGATTATGAAAAGCGGCGATAGCCCGGTGGTGTACGTAACGGACTGCCGAGTTGAGGTCTTGAGTTCGATCCCCTGTCGCCCCGGGCACACACCTCAGACTTTTTGTAGTTATATGTGTATTAAAAATACTCGCTTTGTAATGTGCCCGGTAGACGGCAATAGGCTGGCCCCCTATTACATTGGGACCTAAACGGCGAATTGTGGGTGTGTAATACACCTCTGCCTACCCCTTTGGGGATACAGGCGTGAAGTTATGTTATGAATGATTATGCTGGCTTAGTGTTGCGTATGGTCGTTAGCATGATTTATGGTTATAGCATAATAGAATTAAGTCATTAATTAAGAATATAATTATGCTCGCTTCCTAATTTACTGGATGCCTCACGTTAAGCACCTAAAGTTGATGTACATTGTATTAATTTGTTAAGACGAAACTTAAGTAAACATAATTTAACTTTCGCGTGCGGAATCTTCCATGATTACTCCGGGAGATTTCATTGCTTAATAACAATAATTAAATAAATGGTGGTAGAAATTTGATGACACAAATTTGTCACAAAATTCGGCCGGGTTGGTACCACCGTGTACGATTGTGAAAAACCCTCCATAGTAATTAAATTTCGGTTTAATTGCGTTCAGGGGTCAGCAAGTGCATAGCCGGGCAGGGGGATTGTGGTCGCAGCACTAGTGGGACCGGTGGGTGTCACGCGGTGCTGCGACGACAATCCTCTTCTGATGAGGCCGTCAAGCTGAGTGCCACCATTTTTACCATGGTATGTGTATGTAATGGTGACCCTCTTTCTTGGACTTTACCTTCAGCTTACCATCAGGCGAGGTGAAGTCAAATTGACGTGACCTAAATATAAAAAATAAATAAATAACAATAATTAAATAACAAAATGTATATTTTGTTATTAGACTCAATACAGTGTTATTATCTGTTGTGTCTCTACATGCTAGTACTTCATACGCACAAATTGTGAAATTTTTGATGTTGTGGAAGGCAAGTAGTAAGGCAAATTCTTGCACTGGTATTTTTATGCATCACCGACGCGGGATAAAACTCGACCCCACCAGGCGAGGCCGCGCTGGCGGCCAAGGTCCGCCGGTAACCCGGGGGTTATCCTTTCGAGGGCTTACCCGGGGTGCCCGGCAATGGAAACTTGGGGAGGACACCGTGTGGTTTTAGTCGGTCCGATTCCGACACGCCCACCCCATCGTCGGCACCGATGGGGTGAAGCCGGTGGGGGTTTCCACATGTATAATAAAAAAGGCATATAGGACAGTTCGCTCACTTAGTGACACAGTTTTTCCGTTCCCAGGCGATTTTATCCGGTGGATCTTTAAATATAAACGTGCGGTTATATATTATTCAGCGCGCAAAAAAACATTGAAGGCAGTTTTTTGATCCCATGACATTGCCATAAAGTTATTATTAGTTATCGTGTTTTAGGGCTATTAATTTTTTTTTTTAAGAATATAAGTTACCGAAATTACTAATATTCTCCCTAACCCCTCCAGCTAAGCTAAATTGCTTGTGTTAGGAGTGGGTCGACGTCGGTAGTGTAATGGCCAGGATTCGAACCCGGGAACTCTCGATCGTAGGGTCGACTCCTTAACCACTAAGCTACCGACGCTATCTATCTATACTAATATAAAATTGTAAATAAGTTGTGTTTGAATATCAAAATAAATATTTGTTGACGGCCTCTGTGGCGTAGCGGTAGTGCATTTGACTGCTACGACTGGGGGCGCTGCTGGTTCGATTCCTCGGTGCAAACATTTGTATGCATGAATATGTCTATTTGCATTGGTCTGGGTGTTTATATGAATAATATGTATGTATTTACAAAAAAAAGTATATAAGTAAGTTTATCCGCATTCTGGAAGCCATAAGACAAGCTAGTTAAACTAAGCTTACTTAGTAGCGCTGTGTAGCAGCGCTTTCTAGACCCAAAGTAAGCTTAGTTTTAATGTCATAGAATATTTATTTATTTATTTACTTCTGTGTTCAGTTTTTTTTGTTGAATTCTTGTCTGTTTAGCTGTTTGTTGGACGCAAAAACTACTAAATAGATTTTGTTGCAGTTTTTTATGAGGAAGATCTTCTTAAAATTTGCCGTATGTTTATTTACAATTGGTTAAGTAAAACCGGAGATAGGCGTGTGTAGGGCACACACAGCTAGGGCTATTACAAAATTGTAAATTAGTTGTCTGTACATTGAAATAAAACTATTTTTAACGGATTCTATCAGCAGCCATGACTATTTTTAACGGATTCTATCAGCAGCCATGGTCATGGCTGAAAAGCAACCGAAACGGGGGGATCAATGTAAAATATAAAACAACATCAAATAAATCGCGATAGAATCCGTTAAAATAGTTTTATTTCAATGTGTGACATTCACGTAAACTTCCGACAATAGTTTTCTGTACATTGGATATTTAAAAAACAATACTTGGGTTATGTTAAATGAATGATACCGGTAGATGGCAATAGGCTCGCCCCCTATTACATTGGGACCTTAACATAACTGGCGAATCGTGGGTGTGTAATACACATCTCTGCCTACCCCTTCGGGGATACAGGCGTGAAGTTATGTTATGTTATGATACTGAACACAATAATTATTTTTTTTCAATTGTTGTCTGTTTGTTCGCGATAGACGCAAAAACTACTGAAAGGATTTTAATGCGGTTTTTTTATTAGAAAGGTCTTGGTCAGACTTAAAATCTGCCGTATATATGATTGCAAGAATTTGAATGGAATAAAGATACTACTACTAATAAAGATCTTACAACAAAAATACACAAAACCTGATAAATACAATATAAATAATTAGACTCCGAGTTTTCACAGCTTAACCATATTCGTATTAAAGGAGGCCGGATAATGTTACCTTTATCTGCAAGTACTCAAGGCAATGGCCATTAAGAAAAGCTTCGGATATTGCCATTCAGGTATTAAGAACACATATATTTCTAAAGTAGACCACGTATATATTTTCTAATATCTGGACAACTGACCTTTGCTCGGATTTCTTCGTTCAAAGTTTTCTAAAAATGAAACCTAGCTAGATCGATTTATCGCCCCCGAAACCCCTGTATTCAAAAATTTCTTGAAAATCGTTGGAGCATACATACATGTATATATGTATTCAAGAATTGCTCGTTTAAAGGTATTACATAAATAGATTAGATAAATACCTATTTTAATATTGTAATATAAAAACTCGTCTTTCTCTACAAAAAAGGAAATGTCCGTGTGACATACTTACGATATGTATGATTGAGTGTTGAATATTTTTGTCTATATCATTCACAGTAGTATAAAGCATCTACGTTTGATAATTTACTAAATTGTAAATAAAATTACACTAAGACGACGACGTTTTTTCTTACAGATAGGTTAATCTGGGGGTATAAAGGGCCCTACGAACACCTTCGGGGCCCAAGTCAGCCTAAGTTACATTCGGTGCACCTGCTAAACAACAGAAGACTTTGGCGTAGGCTTTGCTCTCGGGGTGGGAAATCTGACGGCAGTCGCTCTCGTCAAAACCAATAAAATAATCAAAAATAAGCAAGTAGACCACGGCTTCCAAAGATGTGGAGTACCCAGCGTGGGCGAGTCAACGCTGGGATATCGTTGCGGTACTGGGCGTGGACCTTCTCTCGCTGGAGACCATGGTGAGAGCCGTGGTCTCCAACGGGAGACCTTTCTGTGAGCAGGTAATGCGTGTGAAAGAAACGGCGGAGAGAGAGCTGGAGAGTACCCTGCCCCCCGATTTCCGCAGTCTGCGGTGTGGACGCCGCAAACTTGTCTACACTCGGGACTACCGACCTCCATGATCGGGGCCTGAGGACGGCAGTTGGCCGACTCGCCGTCCTTATAAAAGCAGGCCAAGACGGAGGCGTGTCGTGTGTACTACACACGCCTGCCAACTCACCGTCGCGGGATAAAACCAGACCCCACCAGTCGAGACCGCCGCGCCGTGGCGGCCAAAGTCCGCCGGTAACCCTGAGGTTATCCTTTCGAGGGCTTACCCGGGTAAGCCCTCCAAGTGTCCAAGTGTCCGAGGGACCAAGTGTCCATTGCCGGTCACCCCGGGGTGACCGGCAATCGACACTTGGAGAGGACACCGTGTGGTTTTAGTCGGTCCGATTTCGACACGCCCACCCCATCGTTGGCACCGATGGGGTGAGCCCATGGGGGTTTCCACATGTTAAAAAAAACAGCCTCCTTTTACTTATACAATAATGGTAGAGATTACAGAGTCGGGTAGTTTGTGGTGTACATTAAATTATCTGTTAAAGAAGAGATAAAAAGAAAAAAAAACTGTAATCTAGAATCCAGATATGATAATAATCTTTTTAGAGTTCTGTAATTGCATGCTGTGTTCACATCTATTAGAATGTAATCACGCAATGACTTATTGGTATATTCCGTTTTGTGAACCAAGGCTAAGTCAGGCTATATCTCATAAACCGCGATAGTGACACAGCTGAAATTTTAACAGAGTATGTATCACTTTTAACACATCAAATAATCAAATATAAAAAATCTTCTGCTTAGAAATATCTTATGGAATCCTTCGCGTCCGCGGCAAGCTTTATCTTTTTTTTAGTTTATCTAAAAATATTTTATTCTTGAAACTCTATAGTAATATCATACACCAATGATTTACAACAGGAGCATATACGGTCATGATGAAAGCCACCTTTATATTTCTATTTGATTTACAGCCATAACGCCTCAAGTTTACTGCCCTACCCAACAAAGAGATTTAATGGGCACTAAAAGTCGTCAATAAAATTTATCACGATTTCGTAAAGATATATCCAATCTTTCAGTCGTTCACAATGGGCTCTGAAAGATTTAGTAAGTCAGATAATATAAAAATAATTATTTAAGTTATTTAAGGAAAATTATTAAATTCCCTTTTCAAAGTACCTACTGAGTGATTTATCGAAATAGACCAAATACAGTCAACGACAGAAGTAGCTTAATAAATTCTAATTTATTTACTACTTTAACTCATAATGATGAAATGAACAGAGGGGTTGTGGTTGCAGCACTAGTGGGACCGGTGGATGTCACGCGGTGCTGCGACGACAATCCTCTTCTGATGAGGCCGTCAAGCTGAGTGCCACCATTGTTAACATGGTTAGTGTATGTAATGGTGACTCTCTTTCCTGAGACTTTACCTTCAGCTTACCATCAGGCGAGGTGAAGTCAAATTGACGTGTCCTCAATATAAAAAAAAAAACAAAATAATTTTGTTGATTATTTGATTCGATAGTACGTTGATATGGTTGTAGGTGGCGGTTGTAGGTAGGCGTATGGTTGTAGGTGTAGGACTATAAAACCATCATCACCACTGTTCTTTTACACAGTTGGAAATAAGCAGAAGCTGCGTGTCTCCTTGACGAATATGCTGTAGTAAATGTATGTGTCATGTATCTCTCGCCTCTAGGGCAGCCTTCATGTTAGTGACATCGCGGATATAGAATGCAGGAGAATCGCTTTCGCTGGTGTGGCCACGTTCTGCGACAGCCACCAGGGTATGTACGTAACTAATCCTAGGTCCGCTGCTCTACTCTTCCTGATGGAATTCATATTGGCTTTAACGATAGTAACTGCCATCTGACCTGATGGATTGACCTGATCAGATAGAGGAATCCAGAGAGAAAAGCTTGCGCAAGAGCTTCGTCTATCACTTAACAGGTTGCCGGCTTGTAGGTTCGGTTGTCCTGGCTCCGACAGTCTTGGTGGCATCTTATACATCCTTCGGTATAGAAGCAATTGGTGTGTAATTCTATCTTATTACTAAGATAAATACTCATATTCATAAATCTTCTTGTAACATCACGTTCATTACTACCAAACATATCAAGCCAACTTATTTTCTAACACTTTTTTGCAATCTCAGTCGTATAAAAATCAATTTAAAGCTTTTACTTGGTCACTTTCATGAAATAAAAATATTCATTCATTTTTATATAATGGACGCAAATTGCGAGGGAATACAAGCTAGCGATAATGCAGCTACGCCGTAGCACCGTCTACGACACGTAGCACACCATTGTACCGCTTAAGTACGCGAAGTTAGATTGCAGCTTACGAAATAAAATGTAAATGATTTCTCGGAATAGAATATTCAGTAGATTCCAGAGGGGACTAGTAGTTTGATTGCTCCTACATTTGAACGGATTTATGGAGAGCGGAGGACTATTTTCGAAAACTGAGTTTTCCTAAAAGTTCGTGTGGCCTAGTGGCCAGTAGCTAGTAGCTAGTGCTAATCATAAATCTTAAACATCGAATTTTTTTTATACATCCAAAATTTTCTAAATGGTAAATTTTAAACGACACTTAATCGTTTGCTATATTATATACAATCGAGAATAGTTAGGAAGGGAATTCTACCCTACCTTTTTAGACGGATTATAGGATTCGTTTGCTCTAACAGCCACCAGCCTTTAGTTGATGCAGCCAGCCCTTCACCTAGGTTATTTTACAAGCTATGTCGTTAACTGTAATTCTTTATTAGATGCCTTCATTCAGAATTTTATCCTTCAAAGAAACATCAAGTTGTTCGGCCCGTAATCCGCTGAGCGACTTTTAATTTACAGGCTAACCCCACCGTCAGTGTCTACTTTTAGGTACTGTAAGTCATAACAGGCAGAATGGACTGATAAATACACAATTGATAATCGCGATTAAAGTTTTTTTTTCCTTTTTCTTACAGTCCAGGGTCCTTTAAGTTTGGTGTGAAAAAGCATCTGATTAGGTGTCAAGCCACCGTTGTAGCGTTACTTGTATATGTAATGGTAACTCTCATTCATGAGACTTTAACTTTAGTTTACCATCAGGTAAGGTAAAGTAAAAAAAATTGGATGATTACAATGACCTTAATTTCAACCACTAATATTCTTTAAAGCGAAATCTTAACTTGCAATCTTTATGCATTTTTTTTTGATGCAGTATGGAGAAAAGATGATTAGAATTTTTATTCTTCTGTACTTAATGATAAGTACAAAAGAATACATACAAAGTATAAGTGTTGTAACGACATAAAATACTTTTTTCTTTCTTTAAATCGTGCTGTTGCGAAGGAAATGGACGTCACACAACGCCTCCTGGGATATAGATACGAGAGCGACGACGGAACTGAATCCAAATCAAATATAAGTCGCTGCCAAGTGGTTGTACTTGATGGTGGTTCAACTATATTGGATCCATAGACATTTGAAAACATCGTTTACTCGTATACATATGCATGCTGTGTGCATGTACATGCTCACGTCCGTAATGAGGGGCCCATAAAAACAGTTCAATTTGTTCGGGCAGCAATTTGGTTTAGTGTACCAAATGTGTTGCATCGATACCTAATAATATGTCATAATTAGTTTTATTATTGATATTTCAAGGAATTGGATGTTTGCACTGAGTGTATGGGCCCAAGTCAACCTCACCAGCTAACCAGTACACCTGCTTATTAACAGACGAGGCTCTGGTGCAGGACTTCCTCTTGAAGTTGGAGAGTCAGACGCCAGTCGCTCACGTAAAAGCCAAGATAAGTTAAATCAAAAGAAACAATAGGAGAGCAGAACCCGGACTCCAAAGTGATGAGAATGAAGATGCTAAAAAGAATATTAATAATGTAATAATAATGATTTAATACGCAACTATATCGTATTTCAAAAAAATGCAAAAAAACGCAACTGTATTCATATTAAATATGCAACTATATTCGTATTTCAAAAAATGCAAAAATACGCTACTGTATTCATATTAAATACGCAACTGTATTTAATATGAATACAGTTGCGTATTTTTGCATTTTTCAAATACGAATATAGTTGCGTATTTAATATGAATACAGTTGCGTTTTTTTTATATACATATCTTATCATATCTTATACATATATTCGTATTTCAAAAAATACAAAAAATGCAACTGTATTCATATTAAATACGCAACTATATTCGTATTTCAAAAAATGCAAAAATAATGCAACTGTATTCATATTAAATACGCAACTACATATATTCATAATTCAAAAAATGCAAAAAGATGCGACTGTATTCATATTAAATACGCAACTTTATTCGTATTTCAAAAAATGCAAAGAGAAATGCAACTGTATTCATATTATAAATGCAACTGTATTCATATTACAAGAAATGTCATCAATTTTGACTTAAAACATAATACATATCACTATTTCCAAGGATTCGGTTGCTTTTCAGAGTAGTGTAGTGTAGTTTTAGATAAAATATGGCCATGTGTGTGTCCGGCCACTTGCAATGTAAGGTTCCGTGTTAGCCCTTTTTAATAATGTGAACTGTTATCCTTAAACATAGCAATTAATTGAGAAATGATTAATATTGAGGATATCGTAGTGTTAAGATATCAAAATCTTATAATAGCACATTAAATTGCAATTTATTTTACTTGCCTTTTTCCGATCTAAAAATATCGGACGGTATTTGATTATTTCAGGCGGAAAAATTCATCTCGTGCTCAAATCAAATTAATTCTTCTGTCAAAGGACTTCATACCTCAAACGGTTCCCAGAATTGAAAATAATGTAAATATTCAGACACGGGCTACATTATGTATCTAGTTAATTTTATATGAATAGCTGACCCAGAAAATTTCGTTTCGTTTTAGAATCAAGTTATGTTCTAAAGATTTAGGTCGGAAAAAGAGAACATCTAGGACGGGACTTGAACCCGCGACCAGTCCCTTACAGGGGGAATGCTCTGACCAACTGAGCCACCTAGACACGTCCCAGATATTCTAAATTCTCCGATACATTAATACTACTTAAGGCGACGTTGGAGCCATCTACCGTAATTCTTGCGAAGTACGGAAACAATGAATAACTTTACAGTCATTTTTAAACGCTGTTTTTTGATGACTCCGCCTAATTAATTCAATTAAATTTTTAAGCATTTTGTATGCTTACTTTTTTCTAACGATTTAGATCGGAAAAAGAGAACATCTAGGACGGGACTTGAACCCGCGTCCCGTCCTAGATGTTCTCTTTTTCCGATCTATATCTTTAGAAAAAAGTAAGCATACAAAATGCTTAAAAATTTAATTGAATCAAGTTATGTTGGTTACCTTATCAGTTGAATTTATTTCGTGAATGCCTCCCTGCACCACAGCATTAAAGACCCAGGACAGCGTGAGGTTTTGTTCGGTTCGAGTCCGACATAGCCACCCCCGCTGGTCGGTGGGGCGCTAACTGTGGGGATTTCCGCAAAAAACCACAAAAAGGTGTGCCTTTTTTGTGTACCTATTATGCCTGTGTGCCTTAGATTTGTCTCCACCTATACTGTGATATAGGTGGAGACAAATTTAAAACAATCAAAGATCATGAAAATCGATTCACCCGTTCTTGAGTTTATCCCGGTCATCACGAACACCTAGGAGGCCAAGAGGAGGATCCAGCTGGGCTGGGCAGCGTTTGGGAAACTACGTCGGGTCTTCTCGTCATCCATACCGCAGTGTTTCAAAACGAAAGTTTTCAATCAGTGCGTCCTACCCGTAATGGGCCGGCCATATCTCGCGAAGAACCGACAACCGCTGGGATAAACGTGTTCTTGAGTGGAGACCGCGACTCGGCAAACGTAGTGTGGGACGCCCTCCGGTCAGGTGGGATGACGATCTGCGAAAGACTGCGGGCAGATGCTGGATGCGGCAAGCTGAAGACAGGGCGCTATGGCGCTCATTAGGGGAGACCTATGTCCAGCAGTGGATTAGCATAGGTTGATGATGTGATGATGATCACTAACATGACTTTGTTTTGTTTGTTTTATATATGTAGCTTATGATCCGCCTCGTTAGTCCTGTGGTGTATATTTGCGAGCAATCCTAGAGCTTATTGCCAGATTAGGAAAAAATATTGTTGTTTTTTTTTGCATACAGCAGTTACAGTAGCAGAATAATAAATAAATATTCTAAGACATTCTACACCGCGCTCTCTAGACCCAAAGGGAGCAAAGTTTAAGTAGCTTGTGTTTTGGGTTCTAGAATGCGAATAAACAATTAAACATACTTTACACGTTTTTGTGAATACATACATATTGTACATAGAAACAACCACACCAATCCAAAAATACATATTCATACCCACAAATATCTGCACTGAGCGAGAATCGAACCCGCGATCTCTGACTTAGCAGTCGGCCGCTCCAGCGCTACGCCATAGAGGTTTAATTTATTAAATAAAAAAACACAAAATTTGAGTCTCATTAAGAGAATCTGGGGTGTGCTTTGCGACAGTTAGAGAATAGTACTGATGTACAGAATGGAAACTCACCCCCTCCCACCGCCCCGGCGAACAGTATGAGTTCATGTGTCTTACACAAAGGTTATGCCAATCGCACGCGAAAAGTCGTATCTCGCTCGTATGTCTGAAATCTATATCAAAGACTTCTCAAAGTCACAAATACTCAAAGTCGTGTTAGTAACACCCTTTATAACTCGAGAATGGGTAGATCGATTTTCACGATCTTTCATTTTTGAGATTTGTTTCTGCCTATATTATTCCTTTTTTTTTTTTCGTGTGGAAATCTCCACGTTGCCAGCCAGCGGCCCTGGATCAGCCGGAGTGCGAGGGAAATGCCTTATGGGCGGGGGATATCCGGGGGTTATCCGCACAAAAAAAATGGTTATATCTGACCAGAACTGACCAAAACCGCACGCCGTCTCGGGTCTCTAATGGCTGTATGGTGGCCCAGTAAGGCAATTTCCTCGCATCCCGGCTGACCCTGGGCTTTCAGCTTTGAGATGGCCCCCTCGGGGCACTGTGCCAATACTAGCAATTATAATAATTAAAAATATGAGAAATTCACGAAATAAATTCAGCTGATAAGGTTAAGAACATAACGAAGTTTGCCGGGTCCACTAGTCAAAAGTCAAAAACCATTTATTCTGTATAGACCATTAATACGGCACTTACAAAACGTCATAAAAAAAAATTAATCTAATGTTTGGCAAATAGACCACCGGTTCGAAACGCGGCACTGTCCTGAGAAGACTCCGGCAAGAAACTCAGCGGGCTGTTTTTTTTTGGTCTATTTACAAACATATTTACTTAACCTAAGTACAATATTTCATTTGAGTAGCATAGAGAGAGAGCAAACAGTTCATATCCAAGCTTGTCTGTCGTCTAAATAGTCTTGAATTTTATAGTAGCCTTTTTGGCAGAGTTTACTTTTAATTTGGCTTTTAAATTTATGAAGAGGTAGATTCTTCATTTCACTAGGAAGCTTGTTGTAGAAGCGTATACAGTTACCCTGAAAGGAATTACTAATCTTGTGGCGTCGACTATTACAAACCACAAGATTGTTTTTATGTCTAGTATTTACGTTAAGTATATCACAAAGCCTTAAAAAATTGGAAATGTTTCTTCTAACATACAAAAGATTTTCAAAAATATATTGGGAAACTACAGTTAGAATGTTTATTTCTTTCAACTTTTCTCGGAGGGAGACTCTTGGGCCCAACTTATAAATTGCCCGCACCGCCCGCATTTGCAGTACAAAAATTGTATTTAAATCTGCGGCATTACCCCAAAGGTGAATTCCGTAGCTCATAATACTATGGAAATAACTGAAATAAACTATTCTAGCGGTATCTATGTCTGTTAAAGTTCTAATCTTTTACACAGCGTAGGAAGCAGAACTTAACCTACTAGCTATTTTTTCAATATGTGATCACCACTGTAATTTAGCATCGATACTTAAACCTAAGAACACGGTTGATTCCACAAGGCTCAACAACTGTCCATTAAGTTGTACATTGGTTTCCACCTGTGTAACATTAGGTAAGGCGAATTTAATACATTTGGTTTTTTTTTCATTAAGGCAAAGATTGTTTATATTAAACCAATGAACCACTCGTGAGATTACGTTGTTCACTTCGTCATAATTATCTAATTGTCTTTTAATTTTAAATATTAAGGTAGTATCATCAGCAAACAAAACAATACTATTTTTATCCCTTGCGTAGTAAGGGAGGTCATTTATATAAATTAAAAATAAAAATGGTACAAGTATCGAACCTTGTGGAACGCCCATCGAAACCAAAGATCCCACCGAACGTGTACCGTTCACATCGACCCTCTGAATTCTATTGTTTAAATAAGAAGTCAAAAGGTCGAGAGCCTTGTTCCTTATTCCGTAATAATCTAATTTCCTGACCCATGTATCATGGTGGACGCAATCGAAGGCTCTGGATAGATCGCAGAAAACACCTAATGCATCCTGCTTATCCTCCCAGGCCTCGTAAATACATTTCAATAATTCGATATCAGCATTCGTCGTTGATCGTCCTTTAGTAAACCCAAACTGTTTATCATGAAATAATTTATATTTATTAAAATGGGTTAGCATCTTGTTTGAAATAACGCTGCATATTTTTCGTACTATACCTTCTTGAAATATATATTGACAAAGCCCGGAAAACCAGTACATAATTGCGGTGGTGAATAAACGTATCTACAGACTAATTGACATTTTCTGTCCTGTCAATACCCCAAGGGATCTTCTGTATTTGCTGAACAAAGACATCCAATTTCCTCGTTCCTTGATTCTTTTTAATACTCTATCCGAAGTTTTATAATTATAATCTAATGTCATCAAGTGGTTTAATAATACTTAAGGAAACTCAAGAACGCAATGCGAATTTCAGTGTATAATTTTTGAAGATTTCTACCTTAGGTAAAATCAACGACAAAAGTGGCTGAACACCTAAATATTTACATAACTAGCTTGTGTTATGGATTCTCAAATGCGGTTAAACATACTTGTATACTTTTTTTTGGAAACACATATTATATATAGAAACACATATACATATTGATGCATACAAATATTTGCCTTAGGCGGGCATCAACCTCCTTGCGAAGCAGTCAAAAGCACTATCAGGCCACGCGTCTTCACAAACTTTTATATTTATATTATTAGGAGGAAGTAGGATTTTGAAGGCAATATCAAAGATATCACTGCCTTAAGTCATTCTTCTGTATGGAAACATAAACTAATTTTAAAAAAAAAATTTTTCGTGCGGAAATCCCCTCGGATACCCCCCCCGCCGGCCACTGGGGTCGGTTATGTCGGGCTTGAACCGACTGAAACCGCACGCCGTCTCGGGTCTACAGACGCCGGTGTGTAAGGTTGCCCATAGAGCATATCCCTCGCACCCCGAATGATAAATGGGTTCAACAAATTTAAAGCAAATAATACATTTTGTTTTATATATGCATTCATCCGATAGAGATGAAGCTTTGGTAAACCGTTGCGCACATGCCCGTGAATGATCTTTCCTATAAGAAATATAACGTTAACTCAACGCATAACACAAGAGGTATTGTTCCACCAGCAATGGCTTTGTTTCCATTCCCTTGCGATCACTAGTACGAGTATAATGTATTCATAAATTTCTCCAGAGGTTGTATTAATAGGGTTTTCATAAATAAACGTTTTCAAGCGACAAACGACCTTTGAAAGTCACCGTGTTATATCGTAGTGTAATTTTAAAACACATGTTATGCTATGTAATATAATGTGTACTGGAAAATTATTCACCAAAAAAGAGATTTCGATTTCATTCAGATGATATAAAACGGCGATAGCCCAGTGGCGTACGTAACTGACTGCTGAGACGAGGTCTCGAGTTCGGTCCCCAGTCGCCCCGGGCACACACCTCTGACTTTTCGTAATTATGTCATTCATAAAAGTTAATTTTCGGTCGCTTAATAATGTGCCCGGTAGAATATGCTAATAGGCTCGCCCCCTATTACATTGGGACCTTAACATAACTGTAATACACCTCTGCCTACCCCTTCGATACAGGCGTGAATTTATGTATGCAAACACATCTGACCTATGAATTGGCATTCTGTAAAGTTTAGCTGCCGACACTCTACGAAAGTTCATTTCACTAACGTACCAACAGTTGGACGCCACCGGTGATATTTACATTACCAGAACACGAATCATTCTCCGAGCCTTTTTCCCAACTCAGCTTGGGTTTCAGTCTTTTTTTTTATGGATGATAGGCTCACGTTTGACCTCTATCTAACCTGTTCGTAAGTGACGATGGATGGATCACGTTTGCCTAGAAGGAACCTATTCACTCGAGACTTGAAGATTCCGAGGATATAGCTTTCCGGCAACACAGACTCAGGCAGGCAATTCCACTCCTTAGCTGTACATACATACATACATACATAAACTCACGCCTATATCCCCGAAGGGGTAGGCAGAGGTGCTAGCACCCAAATTTCGCCAGTTTATGTTTAGGTCCCAATGTAATAGGTGGCGAGCCTATTGCCATTAACCGTCCACTTATAAACAGCAGTCCATTACCCATACCACTAGGCTACCGCGGCTACTCCTTAGCTGTACGCATAATAAATGTGTCGCCGAAACGTTTCGTGCGTATGAGTGGAATATCCACCATAATATAGTAATATAGCCGTAATATAGTCTAACTACGAAGCAGCTGAACTTCGGCATTTCCCGCGAAGCGACAGCCAGCTGACCTGCACAACCCACTGGCGATATCGAAGTTCTGCAGTTAGACCAGTTGTCGGACTTTTTAAGACTCCCACTACCCGTAACGATTTCCATAGATTCAATTTAATTTTTTTAGGTAGATTTCGATGAAATCGATCTACCTGTTTTTTCATATTTTTTTTTTTCGTGCGGAAATCCCTTCGGATACCCCCCCGCCGTCCAGCGGGGGTGGTTATGTCGGGATTGAACCGACTAAAACCGCACGCCGTCTCGGGTCTACAGACGCCGGGTGTAAGGTTGCCCATAGAGCATATCCCTCGCACCCCGACTGACCCTGGGCCATCTCACCACTAACAGCATCGCTCATCCTGTCTCCTCTGAAAGCAGAGGAGTACGGAGAGCGATGTGTTCCCGCCACGTTGGGTATTGGCCGACGATCAATTCCAACCCTATGAAGGGGAAGCCATTGACCGCCGCCCAGGGTGTACCGGCCGCTCCGATTCCGTTCCCCCCGGACTGCAGCGGGATCGGAATCGGAGCGACACTCGAGGAGGTTACCCCACACACATCGAAATCGATCTACTTATTGGTTTCTTGACTACTGTCGAATTTAAAAAAAAATTCTTCATAGGAGGTCTAGTTATGACCCCCTGAGTCCGAAATTACCACTGGTCAAAAAGTTTATATATATATTTATATATATGTATGTATGGTTCCACTTCCCAAAATTTGCGGCACTCTCACGGTCGCATTTTTGCCCCGATCGCTTTCAAACTGCGGTCAAAAATTGCTTGGGTGTAAACTTAGTTTAAGTTCGTGAACGGGTGGAATCTGGCCTTTTTTTTTTTTTTTTTATCGTGCGGAAATCCCTTCGGATACCCCCCCGCCGGCCAGCGGGGTCGGTTATGTCGGGCTTGCACCGACTAAAACCGCACGCCGTCTCGGGTCTTCAGACGCCGGGGTGTAAGGTTACCCATAGAGCATATCCCTCGCACCCCGGCTGACCCTGGGCCATCTCACCACCAACAGCACCGCTCATCCTGTCCCCTCTGAAAGCAGAGGAGCACGGAGAGCGATGTGTTCCCGCCACGTTGGGTATTGGCCGACGATCAATGCCAACCCTATGAAGGGGTGAAGGGGAAGTCATTGACCGCCGCCCAGGGTGTACCGGCCGCTCCGATTCCGTTCCCTCCGGACTGCAGCGGGATCGGAATCGGAGCGACACTCGAGGAGGTTACCCAACACACACCCCGGGTGGAATCTGGCCTAAGGGGGCGGTAGGGCCTCACTTTTTGTTATCCCATAGTATACATGAATACCAACAACTTTTAATTATAAACCTATAAGATTAAAACTTTAACTAAAAGTGGAGGGGGGAAAAACCAAAATTTTTCGGGAAAAAAATCATAACTTCTAACCGGTGAACATTCTTGCCGTCGGAAACATTTTTAATCGATAGGCCATTTTTAAGTCTAAAATAAATGTCTGAAAAGTTTTTCGCTAAAAGTTACCGTTTTCGAGAAAAAAAAAAAAAATTTTTAATAATATTAATTGCTTCACGAAATCTACCTGGGCGTTCCCCCTGCGGGAACGGATTTTTAGCAATTAGTATGCTTACTTTTCCCATAGATTTAAAACCTGCGACCAGTCCCTTACAGGGGGAAAGCTCTGAGCAACTATATCAATATGGAATGAAATGGCTTGACCAGTTCTACTATGCATTATGACAAAACTCAAATCCACGATTTGAAAACTGGCTGCCTACACAAAATGGCGAAATACGATTTTTATAATTTTGTGTCGGGGGTTTTTAAATTTTTGTATATTATATTTATGTAAAGTTCTAGAGCTACAGTTGTCGGTAAATGGAATGTGTTAAGATAATACCGATGGTGACTGTACCAGATATTGTACTTAGTCTTTAAACTCATATACAGCGTCATTCATGAACTGACTTTCCCTGTGACTTTCCAAAATTTTCTTTCATATATATAGAACATATCACGAGAACAATAAAAAAATGCATCATAAAATTAAATAGTTCATGATATGGTCGGAAGTTTACGCGAATGTCACACATTGAAATAAAACTAAACTCCTCGTAACCATGCCTGCTGAAAAGCAACCGAAACGTCGGGTTCAAATCGCAATAGAATCCATTAAAAAATAGTTTTATTTAAATAAATAGTTCATCCAAATTGTATGTAGTATGAAATAATTAGTGTAACACTTCTATACCACAGTAGTGTTTCTAAATCAACCATAACAAACAATATTTATGAACTGCCCTTACTTTAAATCAAGTCTTATTTCATTATCTTATAAGGTTGTTTCCTATCAAACCACATATTTACAATCTTGGCTCATAGCCACATGGAACTGTGCTTGCATACTTATGTGGTTGTGAGTGAGAATTATTTCGTTGAATAGCAAATCAACGGAAACATTACCTGTTAAAGGTTTTTTAAGATTTTTTTTTTACTTAGACACGCGAAAATGACTTTGCCTTGCCTGATGTTAATGTCTCGGGAATGGGGGTCACCATTATAGACACCGATGATGCTACACTGGTAGCCTCAGCTTGGTGACCTCATCAGATGCTTTTTCACGTCCCGGACTGTATGAAGAAGAAAACACGTGCTGGTAAAAAATTCCGAGTCTTTATGATGTAATGTAGTGTATGGTGTATGGCGGGAAGACTAAGTTTAGGCCGATAGTACAAGAATTCGTTATTGTGTAGACATTGATAAAAGACAAAAGTTAGGTTTTTATAGATATCCGTCGCTGTGACTAGACAATTCTGCTGCTCCCCTATAGTGCATTAAAAAGTTACATTTGGAGGTGTAAAGATAACGCAATTTAATTGTTTTAACTTTTATTTGTGACACTAGTTTGCCTAATAATTCATTAAAATGCGCACGCCGTTTTACAAGATGGCGGCCGCGGGACAAGTGTTGCGCCCCTTAAACTTGGATTTAACTTCACAGTGTGGCAACCAAAAAAATATAGTAGCGTTCTTTGACTTTTACATGCTAAAAGAAGACTAGTGTAACATTTCAACCTACTCGAGTAGTGAGCTATTCCCAGTAGTACTACCGTATAGTCTTACCGGTAATACTACTGGGAATATTTATCCCAATATACTTACTTTAAAAACCCTGTAGAACTACTGAGAATTTTGACCCCAATAGACTTACCAGTAAAACTCGACTGTAGACCTAATAATATAACTAGAAGGATCTTATTGAACTTTTTTGTCTTTTATACACTAAAAAGAAGACTAATGAAACGTTTCAATCTACTAACTACTGGGAATAGTGGGCTATTCCCAGTAGTTCTACCATATAGTGTTACCGGTAATACTACTGAGTACATGATTGTATACCATTAGACTTACTTTAAAAACCCAGTAGAACTACTGAGAATTTTGACCACAATAGACTTACCAGTAAACTCGACTGTAGACTTAATAATACAACTAGAGGACTCATCTTATTGAACTTCTCTGTCTTTTACACGCTAAAAAGAAAACTAATGAAAAATTTCAAAGTATTTACTACTGGGAATAGCCCATTTTTTTTCATGAGGAAATCCCCCTGGTTACCTCCCCGCCGGTTTACGGGGATGGTTAAGTCGAACTCGTACCGACTAAAACCGTACGCCGCCGCCTCGGGTCTTCAGACGGCGGTGTATAAGGTGGTCCATAAGGCATTTCCCTCGCAACACGGCTGACTCAGGGCCATCCGGTATCGAGATGGCCCCCACGGGTTTGGGAACCACGGTGTCCCCGTCTTGTCCCTGGAAAGAGGGGGGGCGCACAACCGCCTACTTCTGTTAGGGTGACATGCGGCTACACCTGTCACCCCCAGGCCTGCGCTCATGTAGCACGGAGGTCATTCAGCGACCTCTGACGGCTGAGTCGCCTCGAAAGGTGCTTTATTTTAAGCCAATATGAGTGGTTTTCAGTTCCCTTATCTCGATATGTTGAACCGTTTTTGTATATTTTAACATAAAGTAGTAAAAAAAACAAACTGTGCAGATTATAAAGCGAAACCCCTTACTACCAGACGGGCGATCACGTTACCCATTGATGGTACTTGTTTCACCGAGATCTAATATGAGATCTCGAGAAAATTATGAATGTAAATAGAGTTTTATCATAGAGAAAATAAAGACCATTTTCGTTCTAAAACCGGTCGGCTGCTCTCTTCATGGTTCGCTCGAAGTACTAAAGCGAACACGATTTGTTCGAAAATTGCGGGCACCTCAGCGGGTCGTCAGTACTTCGGAAGTTTACCTTCGAGAATAAGCCAGTAGCAACACAGAATACTGAAAACATGAAGCAGTGAAGTTTTGACGGCCTCTGTGGCGTAGCGGTAGTGCATTCGACTGCTACGACAGGGGACGCGGGTTCGATTCCCGCTCAGTGCAAATATTTGTATGAATGAATATGTCTATTTGCATTGGTATGGGTGTTTCTATGTATAATATGTATGTATTTACAAAAAAAAAGCATATAAGTATATTTACCGCATTCTACAACATATATCTACACATTCAACACAAGCTAGTTAAACTATGCTTACTCAGGGTCTAGAAAGTGCTGTGTAGAATGTCGTAGAATATTTATTATTATTTATTATTTACTTACCCCGAACCAACCAGTAGCGTCGCCCACAAAGCACTGTCCGTGTTCACAGTCAAGCTACAGTCCACAAGCTTATATCGTTATCTTCAAATCTTATAATCGGATCCTGCCCTGCGTGAAAAATTGTACATACAGAAGTTAGCTGCTCTATAAGGTCGCAATCACGAAATTGCTCTTTCGCCCGTATATTTTTGATTCTGAAGCAGTTTCGACAGCCCGTCTTGTTCAGTTACTCATTCACGCCCAAACGGCTGAATGTATCTTGATGAACTTAGGCACTGAGATAAGATTATAGTCTGAAATAACATATGAGCGCCTTTTTATTCCACGAATAATGTATTTTTTTTAATATTTAGTCCATCAAATTGACTGCACCGCGCCTGATGGTAAGCTGAGGTGAAGTCCAAAAAGTAGGGGCCACCATTTCCAGAGATTGTCCCTGGAATGGTGGCCCCTACCTAGACGGCCTCAACAGAGGTTTTTTCACGCCCCGCTTAAAACGATTCTGAACACGAAATTTTTTTGTATGCGATGGACGTAAAAACTGCTAAAATAGTTAAGTAGAATCGCAGGTATGGTAAAAAAAAAGATAACTTATCTCCGCGGCGGGCAGAGCCGCGGGCTTCAGCTAGTTTTTTTTGTTATATCCCTCAATAACTGTTTTTGAGTCCCCTCAAAACTAAAATATACAAGATCTTTTTACGAAGGAGAGTTTTAGGTTTGACACATCTTATCATTTCAAACTGCACAGCTTTCATAAAATACTAGCTGATGCCCGCGGCTCCGCCCGCATGGAGGCCGTTTATCGTTTTTTGGTCATATCTTCGGTTCTACATAACCAATTGCAATTAAACATGGTGCAGATTTTAAGCCTGACCAAGACTTTTCTTATCGAAAAAATCAAAATTCGTTCAGTCGTTTTTGCGTCCATTCCGAATAAACAGACAAACCTTTATTTAACATAACCCAAGTTTCTTTTTTAAATATCTCCAACGTACAGACACAACTAATTTACAATTTTATAATAGTATAGATTATTGAAGTGTTATGACTACACTCAGGCGTAATTAAATTGTTTCTACTGAAGGGCAGTTCACGCATCACGCGGCAGAAATGCTCGGCAGAAAGGTCGATTGAAGACGCTAATTACGATAACGGTTATTTAATTTATTAGAAATTTTTATCACATCTCAATCAATGTTGAATAAAAATTTAATTTAGCAATCTAACTTACTTTTTACATATATAAGGTACACAGTTAAATACACAGAATACACAGTGCATCAGTTGGACTATGGGTAATACACACTGAAACTCTATTGTTAGATAACTAACTGCACTTTTTTACCTTTTGATCACTAACAGCAAAGTGTTATAGAACACTTCCTACCATAATTACGTCATAATCATTACGTCTACCCACCGTACAGAGCGGATGTCTATATCGTACCCCAGTGAGAATTAAGTTAATTCTTTGGTATGCCTCAATTGTGCAGTGGTTGTAATGAGAATATATCGAACGTGCCATTTATGGAGTGTTGTAACAATAATTGGAAAAAAAAGTATGATTTAGATTGCGTCGGAATAACAGTGGATCTATTCAATCAGTTAGATAAAAGTAATTGGGTGTGTCCCGAGTGCCATTCTTCTAAACATAAGCCTATACGCAACGAGATGAACCAGCTCGGAGAATATCGGGGCTGGAGAACACCCTGTCTGCGAATAGCAACGTTAATACACAGCGTGGCAGTCGGGTAAAGAGATCTGAAGTACCGACGCCGCAGATTGCAAGTCAGCCAAATATAATAGAAGAACTTAGAGCATTCCGCTTAGCAGTATTATCCCGCTTAGATACACATTCAAGCGACATTAAGAGGATCGAAGAGGTATGTTATAGCATGAATACGAGAACTTCGTGATACAAACATGAAGGTACTTGAAGAGAAAGTTACTACTATAGACACATTACGCAGCCAGCTTGAAATATTAAAAGTTCGGAATCACCAATTAGAAAAATTGATTGACGCATCTGAAGTTTCGCATACCTACATCTTTGTCTTTATCACCGAATAAAATACCAACCGAAATAATAAACATACCAGCGACTGATACTGCGTTAAACACTACCACCGATAACAGAAAAAAAGATGTGATGTCCACTAAAACGGCGGTATCGGCAAAACCGGTTATATATAGTGAAGTGTTAAAGACGGGGAAACAAGCTAAAGCTTCTGGAGCGGTATCGCTCGCGATCGAGGCTAATACAGTAAGCCCAAATGAGGTTTATGCGGACGCGGCCGGTTGGACTACAGTGCAAAGAAAAAAACCTAAATTTCAAGTTAAAACTGTATCAAAAGGTCAAAACAATAAGATCTACAAGCTATGGAGCAGAAGAAACACCTTCACGTATGGCGGTTGCATCCAGAAACAATCGTTGAAAAATTAACAGCTCACGTGAAGAGGTTATGTGATGAGGAAAGTATTAAAATTGAAAAAATTAAGCACAAAACAGAAAGAGATTATTCATCTTTTATTATTGGTGTAACGGAAAGTAGTTATGAAAAATTGTGCAAGCCAGAAGTATGGCCTTTAAATACTGAGTTCGCAGAATGGATTTGGTTTCGGAAGCCCACAAGTAAAAGAGGCACAGAAAACTAGTAAAATAAATATATACTACCAAAATGTAGGAGGACTGCGCACTAAACTAAATCTATTTTGTACAAACATAGAAACATCCGGAGCGGATCTATTTGCCATTACAGAAACAAGCTGCAATAAATCCATATATAACGCAGAGTTGGTACCACCGAGTTACTACATACTACGATGTGACCGTGCGGATGGACGTAAACAAGGACAAGCTTCTCGTGGCCACCAACCGGTTCGAGCTACGAAGAATATCGCTACCTGAGGATGTCATAATAGATAGATGTACCTTTGAACTTGTTTGTGCGACCGTGAATAAAAATAATAAATTTTTATTTTTGTGTTGCGTTTTGTACATACCGCCAGACGATAATGAGAACTAATATATGCTACTGTTTAGATTATTAGAACAGTTATGTGTTAAATATAAAGATATTATTATTATAGGAGACTTCAATTTATATTCCTGTAATGTCAATACAATTAATTATTATGAGTATTTTGTTTCTTTTTGTGAACTCATTCAGAGAAATAAGGTACCAAACGGTAATAATAGGCAGTTGGATCTAGTGCTGTGTTCATTGAGTATAGGTGAAAGTGTTAGTGTCAGGCAGGCGGACGAGGCGCTTGTGACGATAGACAGGCACCACCCGCCGCCACCCATTTGCGTTCCCCAGGTAAATAGACACTCGCCCGCTATGTATTCTATGTCTGTATCTGAACCGTCAGTAAGTATGCAACAAGATAATGATTTATGGCCGCAGTGGAATTTTTATAAAGCAGATTATAATAGATTATATTATATGTTGATGACGCATGATTGGTCTCCTATCTACAGCATAAGGGAGCCAGAGGAGATTCTTAATTATTTCTATGGTGTTATGTATAGTATTATAGATGAATGTGTTCCCAGAAAAAAGCGATGCAGTGTAAATTCTAGGTACAATTACCCGGAGTGGTACACGACTGATATTATTTGCGACATAAAATCAAAAGCACGACTGCACAAGCAGTACAAAATTAGTGGGTTGACAAGTGATTACGAAATGTTCGCTCAGTGTAGGGCTAGGGTTAAACAGATGATAACATCTGCACACGACAAATACCAAGATAATGTGCAACGCGATATTATAAGGGATCCCAAGTCTTTCTGGAATTATGTTAGAACTAAAAAAGGCTCTGTTAACCGTAAAAGGATTACGAAAAACGGCACCATTTTAGCGGAGACTGAATGTGCAAACGAATTAGCGATTTTTTTAAATTCAGTTTACAGTCCGCGGGTAGCAAAATTAGATTGGGAGGCGGCCGTCGCCGCGAGTGGGGTAAGTAGTGCCCGAGTACATATTGCGAGTTTTGATGCGAATCAGGTGCGGGAGACTCTAATTAAACTTACACCAAAGCGGGCCGCGGGACCAGATGGCATTCCGGCATTCCTCATTAGGGACTGTAGTGATTTTCTAACGTACCCGTTATTGTATTTATTTAATACATGCTTTGAGTCGGCCCACTTCCCTGAATGGACACTTACTCGAGTGGTACCAGTACCTAATTGTGAGGCAGGATCGGAAGTGCATGGATACAGACCAGTGGCGGTTCTGTCGGCACCAGCGAAGGTATTTGAAACAGTAGTTCATCATTCTGTTTTGAAGCAGGTTTCCGTTACACTATCTGACGCACAGCATGGATTCAGATATGATTGCAGTACGACCACTAACTTGCTAAATTTTGTGACCTATGAGGTCCCAAACGTTGATTCGGGAGTGCAGGTCGATGCCGCATACTTTGACTTCAAAAAAGCATTTGATATGGTGGATAATGACATCTTATTAACGAAGCTGGCGGCAGTCGGATGTACTCCTAAACTGTTGAAATTTTTTGCGGATCACATGAAAGAAAGGAGACAATATGTCGAGTATGCAGGTTATAGATCGGAACCCTACTATACGAGATCTGGTGTGAGTCAAGGTAGTAATTTGGGACCTCTTCTGTTCATTATTATGATAAATGACCTTCCTGGTGTCGTCAGGGATGCCAAAAATCCTTAACGCTATCAGAGAAGGAGATTGCGAGCGATTACAGGAAGATGTGGACAGAGTAGTTGAGTGGAGCAAGAAAAATAAATTATTTTTCAATACCTCAAAGTGCTCAGTTATAACTTTCAGCCGTATGAAAAAGCCCATCAACTTCAACTACACCCTGAACGACACTTTACTGAGTAGAACGGAAACAGTGCGCGATTTAGGGGTGAACCTTGACGCTGAGCTTACATTTCGTAATCATATAGAAAATGTTTGTAAAGGTTTCACAAGCATTACAGCGATAACCACCTTATACAATGCACTGGTGAGAAGTCAGCTAGAATGTAACGCAATCATCTGGGCTCCACATGAAGCTAAGTATAGTCTCATGTTGGAGCGTATTCAAAATAAATTTATCTTGTACCTAAGGCTGTATGGGGTATACCCATTTTATCCATTGATGTATCCGACTTTGTTTGTCATAGGCATGGTTGGATACAATAAATTGGAGACAAGGAGGGACATGGCTCTTACCACGTATATATTTAAATTATTGCGTGGTGGGACGTCGAATGCAGGTGTCTTAAAGGAGATCAACCTGTGTGTGCCCAACAATTATGTATGGCGTAGGCGGCGTCGGCGGCGTCCCCGCTTACTAGCAGTGCCCAGTGGCCGAAATAATTTGTTGGCTAAAGCACCTATAACGCGCACGTTACATATACTCAATGAAGTGGTGGATGGCATAGATCTTTTTACTTGTTCTCTGAATGAGTTTACGAAAATAGCAATGTATATAATATGTTATAATATTTAAGGACCACACTATTGTATTAGGGTAAACCTGTAAAAATAGTGCTGTGGAGAAATAAATAAATAAATAAAATAAATAAATAAATAATAAGCCAAGCCCTGTCATTATATATGTAAGTCTTTTAGTATATTAAATTAAGAATATTTTATGACATTCTACACAGTCCATTCTAGACTCAAAGTAAGCATAGTTTAACTAGCTTGTGTTATGGGTTCCAGAATGCGAATAAACATACTTTTTATTGTAAATACGTACATATAATATATAGAAACACCCAGACCAATGCAAATAGACATGTTCATGCATACAAATATTTACACTGAGCGGGAATCGAACCCGCATCTCTTGTCGTAGCAGTCGAATGTACTACGGTTACGCCACAGAGGCCTTCGTATATAAGAACTACTATGCATTTATCTGTAAATCTACATGATTTGTATCAATTTTCATATGATTTTCCCACTATTTTTACAAGATTTTCGTTCCAAATCAAACTAATTTACATACCTACATACATACATGAAGTTACACCGCTTTCCCATTGGGATAGGTAAAGATAACATTTCTTCATCTGCTACGATCCTGGTATACGCATTTCGCTTCCCCTACTTTCATAATTATTTTTATATATGCGCGCCGGTTGCCGGTGCTCTTGACCTGGCCTTTCCGTAAAACGTCTTCGATCTGATTAACAAACGTACGCCTAGGTCGACCTTTACCGGGTTGCCCGTTCACTCTCGCCTCATGAATCTGTTTCATCGATCTTCTTTTATCCATCCTCTCTATGTGTCCGAACCATCTAAGCATCCCTTTCTCTATCTTTGTCACCACACCTTCAACCATACTACAATGTTCTCTTATCACGCTGTTCGTCATTCGGTCCATCACTGTCGCTCCAGCTATAATCCTCAGAATTCTCATTTCCATAGCATTCAGTTTACTTTCATGCTCCTTCTGTCACACCCAACATTCACTACCATACATGAGTGTGGGGACGAGCACTCCTCTATATACAGCGTCAAACGTGCCTATTTACATTATGCAATTAGTTATATTTTCTTCGCTTTCAAAAACAATTGTAACCAGTAAACCTCAGATGGTTACTCACCGGCTGACCCAGTCGGTATAGTAGCTAGTACTCAATAAATTCCAGGGCGCCTTTGTTAAAATAATAAATACATAAAATTATAAATAACTACCTTTTTTTTTTCGTGCGCAAATCCCTTCGGATACCCCCCCGCGTGCCAGCGGGGGCGGTTATGTCGGGCTTGAACCGACTAAAACCGCACGCCGTCTCGGGTCTTCGGTTGTATTGTAGCGCAACAGAATCTGGCTTCTTCTTGTTAAGGTTCACGTCTCCAGCCTTTCTGATTTTCAGGTGTTTACAGATGTCGAGGTGTGTGCAATGCCCAGAATCCGGGTGACGATCAGCTCTCAAAACTTGATGCTCTTTCCAACCAAGAATTAATTTCACAATAAATCACGCAGCAGAATAGACAGACCAAACTCAATAACTCAACAGATAACAGATCAAAACGTCCAGATTCACGCCCAGGGCCTGTATTTATAACCTACCCCAGACGAATACTCTAGAAAAACCACCACCCAGCATTTCCAGGCTCTTATTCGACCCTTACTTATTACTAGAATGATCGAGCAATCCGTCAATACCGGAACTCGTCTGACATTTCTGGAACTACAATACTAATATCCCTATAAAAAAATGTAAACAAACTCTTTCGGCTATTTCTAGAATAATTAAAGTGTAGCGGCAGACTACTGGCGCTATCTCGCGTGCAAAAGCGAAAACCAAGAGACCTGACCGATAACACGATTGTATAGGGTTCCATGACGAATCAATAGATGTCGCTAAGATGCATAAAAAATGTAACACAATCACTTTTGTTTACTTATATTCACTTTCATTCCTTTGCTTTATAGGACACCATGCATAATATTGATCATCGCCTGCATCTCCTCCTCCAAATGATGCCAGTATTCATCAGTCATCAGCGCACAGAAGGCCTTTGACGGTCAGGTCATTCATTCTTAATCCATACGCACTTTCTTGCAGATCTTTCAGGCAATCGTCTATAAATAGGTTGAACAGCCCCAGTGACGCTACACTAACACCTTTTTCAATGTCGAACCAGTCTGTGCAAGTTCCGTTAATTCTGATACAATCACTGGAACCCTCAAAGAGTGACCTCAGTGCTGATAACAAGCTGCCACTCACCCCATAAATAGAAAATGTTAACCACAGTACATTCCTCACCACTCTGTCATAGGCATTTTTCAAATCTATGCAAGCACAATAGACCTTTTGTTTTTGATCCAAAAAAAAAACGACTATGCTTCGTAAGCATACATGCTCTTCATTTCCTAAATTTTGTTTGTACATTTCACATCTTGTTTTCAGTTTCATCATTCACTCTTTTAATCAAAATCTTCGCATACAGTTTACCTAATTTACGTTAAATAGAATTATAATTTCATATTTTTTATTGGAGCAAGGTCGTCTTTAGAATTATCAGGTTCAATCTTCATACTTATACACCCTACATTACGTTTGCTTCGGCAGAAATATGTAGTTCATGTTAAGATTTATGAAGGTAAGGAGGATTCATGTAGGATGCTCATAGTCGAAAACCTAGGATATCATTCACTTTGTTACACTTGTCTGGGATCTCTATTCAGATTATATATAGCGATATCTTTTAGTACTCAAATGTACTAAGACAGGGCTAGATATACGCGAATTTATAAAAGCGTGCGAATCTAATAAATGATCGTATTTATATCTTTAAAGTTTGGATATTGCGTTGCGATCTCGTATTAAGGATTAACACAGATAAACCATCACATGGTAGAAAGGAGATTCTATTATTTAAGAATCTGGGGGTATTCTGGCAATATGTTCCTAACTGAGTGGTTTAAAAGGTACGGGTAAACGGGTTTTGGAAAGCGGTACAAAGACTAAGAAAAGTCATATCATTATTTAAAACAATAAAAAAAATTCTTCAAAACATAACATAATCCAATCGAAATTTATAAAATGTACTAAATGACTGTAAAGTTATTCATTGTTTCCGTAGTTCGCAAGAATTACGGTAGATGGCTCTAGCGTCGCCTTAAGACGTATATAATATATCGGAGATTTTCGAATATCTTTTTTTTTTTTACTTACTTAGGACACGTCAATTTGACTTCACCTCGCCTGATAGTAAGCTGAAGATAAAGTCTCAGGAAAGAGGGTCACCATTACATACACGGATCATGTTAACAATGGTGGCCCTCAGCTTGACGGCCTCATTAGAAGAGGATTGTCGTCGTAGCACCGCGTGACACCTACCGGTCCCACTAGTGCTGCGACCACAATCCCCTGCCCGGCTATGCACTTGCTGACCCCTGAACGCAATCAAACCGAAATTGGATTACTATGAAGGGTTTTTCGTAATCGTGCACGGTGGAATTTCGTTCGGCCGAATTTTGTGATAAATTTGTGTCATCAAATTTCTACAATCTGGGCGTGTCTAGGTAGCTCAGCTGGTCAGAGCGTTCCCCCTGTAAGGGACTGGTCGAGGGTTCAAGTCCCGTCCTAGATGTTCTGTTTTTCAGACTAAATCTATTGGAAAAAGTAAGAATACAAAATGCTTAAAAATTTAATTGAATGCACGATGTTTTCCATCTTAGAACAATAACACCTAGAAGCCGTGTCCTCGTATGCAAAGTGAGGCAACTATAACTAAGCCAGAATGGCTTAGTTTTCAGATTTAAATCCTTCATACTTTACCTAATCGTTTTTTTTTTTTTTTAACGTGCGGAAATCCCTTCGGATACCCCCCCGCCGGCCAGCGGGGGTGGTTATGTCGTGTCTCGACTAAAACCGCACGGTGTCCTCCCCAAGTGTCCGTTGCCGGGCACCCCGGGTAAACCCTCGAAAGGATAACCCCAGGGTTGCCGGCGGACTTTGGCCGCCACCGCGGCCTCGCCTGGTGGGGTCGGGTTTTATCCCGCTTCGGTGAGTTGGCAGGCATGTGTAGGGCACACACGACACGCCTCCGCCACGGCCTGCTTCTGTAAGGACGGCGAGTCGGCCAACTGCCGTCCTCAGGCCCCGATCATGGAGGTCGGTAGTCCCGGGCGTAGATGAGTCTGCGGCGTCCTCGCTGGCCGTCAGAGTCATCAGGGGGTATCCTGTATATACTGTATATACTTACCGAAACACCCGTGTCCGGTAACCATCTGGCACATCCGGTAGGAGAGGTCCCCATGGTCCCTCTCCAACCACTCCTTCATGATCGGTCTCACCGCCGCAATGGTGGATTCCCCCCACCTTGGGTGCTCAAGTCGCACCCTCCATGTCTCCATGAGTTCCTGTCGGAGCAGGGACCGCTGAGCCCTGATTTCTCGGGGCTCTGGCCTATGGCCCCGCTCCAGCGCCTCCTTGCGCCACTGGTACAGCAGCGCAAGGGCTCTCGCTTCCAGGTCCCATGGAGGGGTCCCGGCTAGGAGACATGCCGCCTCGACGGAGATCGTGCGATACCCCCTGATGACTCTGACGGCCATCGATTTTAACGGGCTGTTTAATACAGCCACGTTGCGGGCCGCCAGAGTCTCCGCCCATACTGGGGCCCCGTACAGGGCCATGCTTCGCACGATCCCCAGGTACAGTCTCCTAGTGGGGGCGTTGGGTCCCTTGACGTTGGGCATCAGCCGCGATAGCGCGGCCGCAGCCCCCCTCAGTTTCGGGACCAGACTTCGGAGATGAGGTCCGAAGTCCCATCGGCTATCGAGTACGAGCCCAAGGTACTTCATCGTGGGCTCGATGCCGATGCTTACGCCCCCTACGGTTATGCTGGTTCCCGCAGGTGGCCCCCTCAGAGGCCCGTGGAAACACATAGCCTCGGATTTGTGGAGAGCCACCTCGAGCCCCAGCCGCCGTATTCGACCCATGACTTGAGCAACCCCTGCCGTGGCCTTTAGTGCCGCGCTTCGGTGCGTTGCTCCCCGCGCCATAACGAGGGTGTCGTCAGCATAACACGTTATGCTGACACCCTCGAGCAACGAACCGCGCAGCACCCAGTCGTATCCGATGTTCCACAGGAGTGGCCCTAGGACCGACCCCTGCGGAACACCGCACGACACTTCTCGCCGCCCTGGCCCTAGCCAGCTCGGGTAAACTATGGCCCTCTCGGATAGGTATGCCTCGACAATGCGGCGGAGGTAAGGAGGCACTCCGTGATACGCGAGCGCCTCCCTAACGCAGCTCCAGGGTAGGGTGTTGAAGGCGTTGGCGATGTCAAGAGACACCGCCACCACCACCCCACCCCGCGAGACTACTTCCTCCGCCAGGCGCCTAACGCGCATGATCGCTTCCACGGTGGAGCGCCCCCGGCGGAAACCGAACTGGTAGACCGCCAGATCTGGCCCCACATTCGTGAGATGCTCGACGAGGCGTTCTGCAATAATCCGCTCAAAGAGCTTGCACACCTCGTCGAGCAACACGATCGGCCGGTAACCGGATGGCTGGTCCGCCGGCCGCCCCGCCTTACGGATAAGGACCAGTTTCCCCGTCTTCCAAGCCTTTGGAAACTGGCCCCTTTCGAGGCATGCGCTAAAGAGCGCCACCAGTCGAGGCCCTAGTTCCTCCAGGGCCAGGACCCATGCTCGGCCTGGAATGCCGTCGGGTCCGGGGGCAGTGCATTTCCGGGCTTTAAGCCGGAGCACTGCTACCCCCAGTTCACTCTCCCTGACTTCGGGCACATCGCTCTCGCTATTATCAGCGTCAGGCGCCTGAGGCGGAGCCATACGCGGAGGGACATGCTCCTCCGCTCTCGCTGGGAACAAGGAGCCCAGTATCCCCTCCAGCCGCTCCGGCTGGAGGCTCTGGGTCAGCAGTGGCGCCCTTGGGCGGATTTTGCCCCTGACCGCAAGGTAAGGACGCCCCCATGGGTTCTGCTCCAGAGACTCCAGCAGCTCTTCGCGGGCCCGACGTTTGGCCTGCTTTATGGCTTCCTGGAGGGTCCTCTTGGCCCCCTTGTACGCCTCATACAGCTCCGCCTCTCGGGCTGCCGCATCGTCTGGGCGGCGACGCCTCCGGCGAAACCTGGTGTACTGGCGGCGAGCGGTCACGCACGCTGCTCGCAGCTGTGCGAGCTCCGCTGACCACCAGTACACCTGTTTCTTTGCCGGGCCGGGCTTAACCCTAGGCATCGCCGCATCACAGATATGCGACATGGCTCTCCTGAACCATTCCGCCTCTGCGTCGACATCGGCAGGCCTGGCCAGTGACGGAATCCAGGCCTGCACTATTGATGCCTCCAGGAGAGCCTCCCGATCCAGGCGTCTGAGCGCCCAACGTGGATCCGGGGGATTCGCGATTGTCGGCGGCAGGTTAGTTGGAGGGGAGACGTTGAACCGAATATACTTATGGTCGGAATCCGTCTCCTCCTCCTCCACCACGCGCCAACCCTGGACGCGACGGGCGAGAGCAGGGGTCGCGAATGCGACATCCACGACCGAACTGAGCCCCCGCCGCTCCCAGGTGGCGACACTCCCCCGGTTGAGGACTTCTAGACCACGGGTGTTGGCCCAGTCCTCCAGTACTCGCCCCTTGTCATTGGTTTCCCGGGAGCCCCAGGCCTGAGACCAGGAGTTGAAGTCTCCCAGGACCAAGACAGGACGAGGACGGCACGCAGCGAGAATAATGTCCAGTTCAGCGAGCCTTAGCTCAAGCTCGTACTGGTCAAGGCTTGGCGAGAAGTAGACGGCCACGACAGCCAAGCCCTCATAGTCCGCCGCGACGCAGCCTCTACACCTTGCAATGAGTGCAAGGCGCGAGGTGTCCGCGGCGGAACCCCCGAAGACGGTCGCTACGCCGTCCAGGTCCACCGGGCTTCCGGGGTGGACCCAGTACGGCTCAGCGACCACGACCACATTGATAGACCACTCCACGATGCTCTGGTACAGAAGATCCTGAGCACCGGTGCAGTGGTTTATGTTCGCCTGCAGGATGCGGATTGGTGTGTCCATTAATGGACGTCCATCTCCGCATCCCGCCGCGATTGTGGCCGTTCTTGAGCGGCACCCCCGCTACCCGTTGCGGACGAACGGGGCTTTGGCCTCGAGGCGGCGCAGGTTCTGCTGTCCGCCGGGTGCTCCGCCGCTTTGCCCTCCGCTACGCATTTGTAGCAGCGCGGCGGAGCATCACAAGCACTGGCCTTGTGCCCGGGCTGACTGCAGCGGAAGCACCGATCCCCCACGGTGTCTCCCGCTGTGCACTGCACTCCCACATGCCCCACGGCCAGGCACCTGAAGCACCTGGTCTCGCGGGGCTGCAGGAGTTGCACCCGCGCCTTTAGGAAGCCCCCAACGAGGAGGCTCCGTTCGTCCGCAATTTTCTGCGCCGCTGCGACGGGGCAGTTGACGACTGCTGTGCCGTGACCGGTGGAGCTGAAGCGGATTTCTCCAGCTCTCACCTGATCACGGGGGCAGCCGCCCGCCTCCACGACGGCGGAGATGACTTCCTCCGTCGTGGCCGCGTCATCCAGACCCGAAATGCGCAAACCTGCGCATTTGTTGGGTCTGGTGACGCGGACGGCTTCGGTATCCAGCGACTCCCTCAGCTTGGCCGCTAGGGCGTCGGCTTTGGGGCCGCTGGTGGCGCCGGAGACCTCGAGGAGGCGAGCTCCGGTGCGAGTAGTTTTGCACCGGAGCCCCCCCTCAATCTCGAGGGCCTTGAGGTCCACTGAGGCTTTAACCTGCCTCAGGACCTGGGCGTACCCCACGCCCTTCTCCACACCCTCCGTCGTCACCGTCAGGACGACGGCAGTGGATCGTGGGGCGCAGAGCCTCTTCGGCGCCTTCGCCGCAGCGGCTTTTGCCGCCTTCTTAGCCGCCTTTTTGGCGGCTTTTTTCGCCTTTTTGGCGGCTCCCGCTACCACCCATTCCTCCCCTCTGGAGGAACGCTCGGGTGCAGCGGGAGCGGCGGTTATGGCGGGGGCGGGGGTGCCGCGCTTCTTCCCCTTCCCTTGTGGCGTTGGGGCCACTGGGGCGGCGGACTTTTGGCCTGTGAGGCCGGGTTTACCACTGGCAGCAGCCCCGGCGAAAGACGTGGGCCGTGCCAGTAGGGGACGGTAAGCCCGGTCCTCTAACACGCCAAGCCGCCTCTCGATGGCCGCCAGGAGCTGCACCACACTCGGTGCAGGCTCAGGCGCCATCTCGGGTGCCGGATTGGGCACCGGCCTAGGCACTGTTTTCGGCGCCACCTTTTGTGCCGACTTTGGCGCCGGCTTTGGTGCCGTATTTGGCGCCGACGACGACGTAGGCGTCCCCCCCTGCGGCACGAGAGCCCTCGGGTGGTCCGCCACCTCCTGGGCTCTTGGGGCCTTCTGGGCCTCCGGAGATCCCCTCACCATCTGGGTCAGTTGCCTGACCTCCTCCCGGAGGACCCGCTGTTGCTCCAAGGAGTTGGCCAGCTCAGTTTCCAGGCTTGTGACCCGGGCCCTGAGCTTCGCCTCCTCCTCGGAGACGCTCCTACCGAGGAGCTCCTCCAGCGCCGTCCTGGCGACGGCGACGTTTTCAGCCACCGTCTTCTTCTTTCCCGTACCTAATCGTAACTAAAATCCAATAATATAGTAACTAATCTAACAAATGTAGGAAAATTGAAACTGTTTTGTACTTATTCAGTATGATTAGGTAATAATGGAGAATAAAAATATGAAAACGGATTTTGACTGTTTTAGTTGCCTCACTTTTGACGGTGCGCTTTGTAGAGAACTATCGTTCTAGGTGTTATTATTCTAAGTTTTCCATAATATTTATTGAAATTTCATTTCCTTCGTCCTTTCTTAAACGTGTATACTCGCGGATTGGTCTATCAGACCCAACATGTATGGTCGGCTTGGTTTTATTTTTTACGGAAAACGTTGGCGTTTCGGGTTTCCTGGTAGCTAAATATTTTTTTAAATAATATATAAAGAACTGAACCCACCTTACTAGTATTCTTGTTAACCCTTCCAAAATAGCTAAATTGCTTGTGTGGTTCGAATTAATACCGTCTGCATGCTCAGTATTTTCGGTTTCGCACAAGGTGTGTATAAAATATGTGTTACACTATTTGACGCAGGTATAGGAAGATTAAACAAATTTGTATCATCAACAGAGGATCATTAACACCAAATTTCCAAAATGTTACAACAAGGTAAGTATATACTAGGGATGCGATGCAGTTAGCCGATCGCAAGAAAATTGAGCTGAGCGAGCATTTATTTTTTTATTTCAAAATCTGTAAAATTCCAATTTTTCCATTAGTTTCAATGGTAAATTTGTTTTGCAAAGGAGTATCCAAGTTCGTAAGCGGCTATCCCGCGTATAAGAGCTTCGCTCGCCTTCGGGTCGCTCAGCTCAATAATTTATTTCGGAGCTAAGAAATTCGATTTTCACTCCGATACAAGCTGCTAGTAGGTATAGCATTCATTTTGGTACTAATCGGCTTAGCAATGTTTCATTTTCGTTTTCATTAGGTACGCTCATTATACAGAGTATTTCGTTTTTTTCTGACTCGTCATTATCCCTTATTACGTTCAATAATGTATTGTCATTTATAAGTGGCATTGAGACTGCCAGCTGATGATAAAGGTATTTTTGTGTGGGATATCGTATTTATCGAGGAAGGCTACAGGTGATATCATCACGCTACTATCCAAGGGAGCGAAACAGTAATCATAAATGACAACAAATCGGGCAAAATTCCATACATTATTTTAGAAATAATAAATTACGGCATGTATGGGTTAAATGGGTTCCACGGGGAAATGAAATTTATCACGAGCAAAGCCGCGCGGGTTAGCTAGTGTTCTATAAAAAAATCAAATTGTAAGACCATTTTTCCTTGCTCGAGGGAGATGTTTATTTTCACCATGAGTGCGTCTGTGAGATAAATTGTAAGCCAATACAATTTTTTTTGAGATAATGATAACTGCTGTCCATTTCTACTATAGTGTACATATTTCGCCATAGTTACGTAAGTTTACAAAAGATTTTAACTATCATAGCACAAAATACTAACTCTTTATATGCAGTTACATGACTATATAAGGTGTCACAAAATTAGGTCTCTGAATTTGGTGAGATGACTTGGTATCGACAAAATATGTATTTGAAACAAAAAAAAATATCGGGTAAAAAAAAATTAAAAAGGAAGAATAAAAATGGAAAAAAAACACCACTAGCGACCTGTGTCACGTGACGCGACGAGCCCGTGACGCACGTGGTAGGCGTGCAGTCCTTCTCCTCGCAGTATTCTCCAAGCGGATGTCGTTGAAATACCTAAATCGCGACCAGCGTCACGTGTGCTTGTCGCGTCATGTGTCGCTAGTCGCTGGTGGTGTTTTTTTTTTTCATTTTTTTTTATCCGATATTTTATTTTTTGTTTCAAATACATTTTTTTTTTATAAAAAGAATATTAGTAACCGAAATTACTAATATCCCCCCTAACCCCTCCAGCTAGGCTAAATTGCTTGTGTTAGGAGTGGTTTCAAGTCGGTAGTGTAATGGCCAGGATTCGAACCCGGAACCTCTCGATCGCAACTGTCGATACCAAGTCATCTCACCAAATTCAGAGACCTAATTTTGTGACACCTTATATACCCAAATGAATGGTATCTTACTGTTCATGACTTGGCCTTTACCTTACCAATTCCATAAAGAACGAATAAATTAATTTTAAAGTTTAATAGTCTTCGCGAAGATTTCTCCTATTTAATAATTAAAAAGGTAGCTTCTACAATTTAATTAGATTAGGTTGTTGCTTTACGATGTTTTGCGACTGGTTTGGATATTTCAAAACTCGAATGAATAAGCGATTTAAAATTTAGTAACTCAATTATAATATAAATACAACTTAATTTCAGATCCAGTTACTGAGCTTAAGATGAATAATTAATTATGTATCTTTCTCTAAATTCTATTGAAACATGACTTTTATTTTTATATAATATTATTATACAATTTTTATATATTATTATAATTAAAATGCAAGTTCAATGTCCATGTCAATCTAAAATCATATAGGTATTGATAATTAGTTCGTTTTCGTTAAATTCTTCACAAAAATATCGCGATGTTTTAAGATTGAAGTGCATTTACGTATATAATTTTAACTAGGTCTGCAAGGCGAATCGCTGCTTGCAATGTTGAGCTGAGTGAGACATCGTGATTCTTGTCCAATAGATTTGACCGCTATTGCGGAATCAGATTTTGAAAATTTTGAACAGTGATCGTTCCTCCGTGGCAAGTCCGATTTTGAAAATTCTTTTTAAAAGTCACAACTCTGGGCATGCTTTCAGAGCGTGTAAAATTTGGTCACAGTGTCCCGAGCGGTTATTATGTAATTCCATCTGGAATTTTTTTAACGGTGATCATTCCTCTGTGGTAGCATTAATTTTTTCAAAATATATCCGTAAACCTTCCTCTGATTGACCTCTATACTCATGCCAAATTTGGTTCTGATTGGATTTGTAGTTTAGGAGGAGACCTGTGACAAAGAAAATCCTGAAGTCTGGTATGAGGAGCTTTCGCTCGACTTCGTCTCACTCAGCTCAATAAAAGTATCTGTTCAAGTTTTACTTAGTTTCCAGTATTCATATTGGTTGAAAGCGTTATCAAATGAAATCGGAATACCCACTTAAGATTTGTACACATAACATCTTAAAGTGTTATGTAATCTTATGTAAACGCGTATACAAGTGTTATATTTATTTGCGTTTATATAACCAACTTGAAGAAGTGCCTGATGATGTAAACCGTTAACCCGACTATTACGTAAGCGTAGTAATAATTTATTAGTTGGGCTGTGAGGCTTTTGACATCCTGTCGGACCACAAATGAACTGGCCCAGAGGAGTAAATTTCGAAAACGTTTACGTCAACATCAACCCTCGAACCGTCGCGCCTTTTTTGTAACGCAAGTCGTCGTATGGGGTCATTCATTCATTTCTCTACTCGAAACATGTTTGGCTTAATATTCTTTTTTTCCAAATAGTAGCAATTTCTCTAGTTTTTGCGTATCTTTGTAATTGCCACAATATAAATAACGCAATATAAAATAGGCTTCAACTAAAACTAGTGAAAAGAAGTATACATCTTCCCTTTTTTTAAATTTAGCACTCGTTTTCTTTTGTTGCGCTGAAACACATATCTGTATCTAGCGGTGTGAGCGCATGAGCTGAGTCTTACCGATGTGAGCATCAAGTATAAATTAGGAAGCTGCACAAAGTAAGAGAACAGTGGGAATATTTTAAAAGGGGCCTACGCGAGGGGTCTTTTGTTGAGATCAGTCTGTTAAAACCGTTTATTGGATACCAGCTGATCCGGCAGGTTTCGTGCCGCCTTAGAGTCAAGTTATGTTGGTTACCTTATCAGCTGAATTTATCTCGTGAATGTAACATTTAAAAAAAAATCTCATTGATAGTATAGGCACAGTATCCCAAGGGGGCCATCTCAAAGCCGTAGATGGCCCACGATGGAGCGAAGCGAGCGTGCCTCGGCAGCGGCCGACGAACAGCCGGAATTGATTTGTATAATAAGTATAATAACAATTTAATATTTACCAACTGGTGTTGGTAAATCCTAAGATTTAACGGAAAATTTTAGGATTTACCGTAGTTCGGGCTTTTACAGTAACATATATATATATATATATATATATATATATATAAACAAAGTCGTGCTATTATATATTGCCAAACCACCTACGCCCTATTATATTTTATGCTGCAAAATTAAATCTCATCTCTTGTTTGAGTGAGCTTTTGACTTTCCACAGGACAAAAGATCATGTGAACCGCATTCAACTAGGCTAAGAATACTCTTCGGGATTCCTCCTTAAATTAATGTCATTATTTCTCCCCTTGAGGGAATTACCAAATAATGCTGAGTATAACTTTGTTGAACTGCATGACTTCACATAACTAATTGCTTGTTATAATAATGTATTACACCAATTTAACCGCAGTATGCTAAATCATTTGTAGTGTAAGTGAAGTGTGTTTGCATACCTGTAAAACCGACCGGTGAGGAACGGTTATGAAAATTTGCGCTAGCTTTTGTGATTTACAATCAATATTTTAGGGCATATTACACAGCGCCATCTAGACCCAAACTAAGCAGAGCATGTCATATGGGTTCTAGAATGCTGATAAACATACTTAGATTTTTTTTTTGTAAATAAATACATATTACACATAGAAACACCCAGACCAATGAAAATATACATATTTACAATGAGCGGGAATCGAACCCGCGACCTCTGACTTAGCAGTCGAATGCTCTGCCGCTATGCCACAGAGAATGGAACTAATTATTATAATGACTATACATATGAGTAACCGGCGTGCATGTATGAAAACAATTATGAAAGTGCAAGAAGCGAAAGGCGTATGCCAAGCTCGTAGCAAGTGGAAAGATGTTGACTCTGCCTACCCCAATGGGAAAGAGGCGTGACTATATGTATGTATTACCTAAGTAAAGTTAAGACATGTAATCGAAATAGCAATGACAAGTGTCATAGTGCGTTTGCCTTTCTTTCAAAGTAAGTAAATATTGATGTTAAATTTGCTTGTATACTTATCGGAGTGTGAACTTCGCATATGGAATAAATATAAAATAAATATAAAATATAAATATTCTACGACATTCTACACAGCGCTTTCTAGAGCCAAAGTAAGCATAGTTTAACTAGCTTGTGTTATGGGTTCCAGAATGCGGATAAACATACTTATATACTTCTTTTTTTTTTTGTAAATACATACATATTATACATAGAAACATACAGACCAATGCAAATAGACATATTCATGCATACAAATTTTTGCACTGAGCGGGAATCGAACCCGCGCCCCCTGTCGTAGCAGTCGAATGCACTACCGCTACGCCACAGAGGCCGTCAAATAATTACCGTTAGCCCAACATTATACAAGTGTTATTTTTAAACTATCGCGGTGTAAACTCATATTCATATTATACGAAGAGGATTTCACGAAGGACGAGTTCGAAAGATTGCACCGACCAAAGATCACACAACCACCAAAACTGTATAGCATGCCCAAAGTGCATAAACCAAATGTGCCACTGCGACCAATCGTAAGTCAAATTGACTCACCAACCTACGATCTAGCAAAACACAGTGCTAAAGCACTGCAGCTATTAGTGGGAAAAACATCGTCTTTTGTGAAAGATTCTCGCCATTTTGTAGACATAATTAAAGACATTAGGTTGGAACCAGATGAGTTTTTGGTAAGTTTCGATGTGGAGTCGTTATTCACCAATGTTCCATTACAAGACTGTCTACAGATTATTGAAACCAAGTTGAAGGATAATGGTCTGCCGGATAGTTATGTGACACAACTACAAAGTTGCCTGCTGATGCTGCCGGGTGCTGACCGCCAACCGCCGTACATGCCGTATGTGAAAGGTATAACGGATAAGATCGGATCTTGCTTACGGAAGTTTTCCATCAAGACGAACTTTAAACCGTTCACCAAAGTAGCGAAATACGTGCGAACATCGAAGGACGTCATACCTTTACAAACACCGGGTGTCTACAAAGTGGATTGCAGCTGCGGTAGTTCCTACATAGGCCAAACCAAACGAACCATTGCAGAGAGAGTCAAAGAACATATCGCAGCTGTGAAAAACCGTCAGTTAAATAAATCGGCAGTAGCAGAACATCTTGAGTCGGGTACTAATCACTGGATTGAGTTTCATCAACCCAAAGTCCTCTCCACTGATCGCCGCTACTATCCACGTATTGTGCGTGAAGTTATTGAAATTAAAAAATATAAAAATTTCAATAGGGAAGATGGATTCAAACTGTCCGGGACGTGGAATCCAGTGATTAAAATACTTAAACCCATAAACAAAGTGCCGTTAAAAACTGATACAGTGAGTGTGGTGTGTCGCCAGCCTTACCATACATTAGAGCAGTAATGGAGGGTAGGCGCACAAAAATAATTCCCCGCATACCTCTCGACGCTCGCCGGCCAGTCAAGCCGTGACCACGGGCGCTGCAACGCATCCGAAACGTCGGTAAAAGTAAGTTCCATATTTATCGCGATAAGTCCCGAGACGTTATAAAAATATGATTATACAAGTGAAACGAAGAAGCATTTGGATACACGCGTCTTTGGATTCCATCACTGCGATGAGAATGATGACGTCACATTAATAAGTTGGGTTGTTAATACGAAGAAGCATTTGGACACACGTGTCTTTGGATTTCTTCACTGCGATGAGAATGATGACGTCACATTAATAAGTTGGGTTGTTAATACGAAGAAGCATTTGGACACACGCGTCTTTGGATTCCTTCACTGCGATGAGAATGATGACGTCACGTTAATAAGTTGGGTTGTTAATGCCATCTAAGCATTATATTATACGGGCATAATAATAGGTCTTTACATATGAAATTACCGAAATTTTCTTACAAATTTATGAGTTCGTTATTCCTGTAATTTAATAGCTATTTCCATTATTTATATTTGGTTTGAAAGTTGATTCCAAGATTTCACAACTCTGTATTAAATTTTGTTCTTATTGGCCGCTTGATAAATTAATTCAATCTTCAAAAACAGTACTTCCTAAATGCTATCCATTTTGATGATAAATTTCGTATTACTTAACAGCTGTCACTTTTCAAAAACGTAATAAAAGTTGCTGTTCGTTAGCTTAATGTGCACAAAAAAACACAAAAAATTGATAAAATTTGTATTTGTCATTCCTAAAAAAATGCAAAAATGTTAGTACTGAAAATTGGATTTCCTCCAATGTCTTCAAGAAAAACGGCAATTTCATATGTAACGACCTAATATATATAAATGTTTGCCATGGAAGTTCAACACCTCCAAAAGTGATCTGATGAAGAGTAATGGGGTCGAAGGTTACGTTTCCCGAATTGCTTCTAAGATTTTGCCTACTACGTGACTTTTATTTAACTTGCCCTATTACACTTTCATTGGCAGTTTGTTGAACTGTGTTGGAATGTATTTGAATTAAAAAAATGATCAAAAAACAATGTTTTAAAACGATATTAACATCTTTCGTTGGTTCCGTAGTTCGAAAATATTCCGGTAGATAACTCCTACGTTCCTGGCTTCTTAGTTTCTTATTGTGTATCGTATATATCTTATGTATGTTTATTCATGTATATACCCCATAAGTTGACATTGATATTTATTTTATATGAATGAATAATATTTTTATTTTCATTTATTTTGTCTTTTGTTTTATTTTTTTATTTTTTTTCCTTTCCCATTAACCACATCAAATAACTACCCAGCAATGTTCAAATTCGTGTCCATCCTAAGGTAACCTGTAAGAAATTGCTTTTAGCGATAAGGCCACCATTTGTACATATGTTGACTGTGTATTCCAAGTATATATGCGTACTCTGATTGGTGTACAATAATAGTAGTTTATGCAATTGTCATATAAGAAGGGGTATTAAAACACGAGAGTCTGTTTATAATAGGTTAGGCGAGAATAGGTTGACTCGAGTGTTTTTATGCCTAAGTTATATGCAGTTTCATACACTACTTTATCTTCACTCATAGGAAAAATTGAAATTAAACATAGTAAAGGTTACAAGGGCGCCATTTTTTTCACAGTTCGAACTGCGCATGCGTGCGCCTTTTTTTCATATTCAGCCTAAAACCTTAGACTAGTTTAATGAATAAAACAAGATAGCGATACTATAATGAGTTTTATAATACAGTTGGCGGTACTATAATAAGTTTTATTTTTAATTTTATGTATATTCGTTTTTAAAGTGCGTATGTATAGAATCGTCTTTGAATTCGTAATTCGAATTTTTCGATTTGAGTGTAGATAAAGTTTATTTCTATTCTATTTTATTAGGGATTTTCTTTAGAAAAGCCCTATTGCTATCGAGTTGTCGTCGACGTCGTCGTCGTTGCCAATTTTCTGTCACGGTTTTGGGTATGAAGGAGATGAGCTATCGAGTTGCTGTTTTCGGAAATAGATTTGTACTGGGGTGAACCATTGCAAGATAAAAAAAATCGCAAAAAAAAAAAACGCAAAATCGAAAATCCCTTGTATTCGGCTGAGCTCGTCTCAGGAATTCAACTTGTTCTTATAATAGTAAATCATTTATTGCATACAAAATATAGGTAGAACATTCATATTAAGATAATTTAACTTAATAAGTTAAATATAACCATTAAAATTGTTTAACTTTTTTTTCTCTTATTTTTTTTGATCTCAATTTCGTTAGTATTTTGCAAAGTCCTGCCTTGTTGTGTAAGATGTACCATCAATTCAGTTGACATTCTAATTTGAAGTGGTCGAAAAGGGTTAAAAGCAGTTTGAACTGATCTCAACCGTTCACTCAAACCGATTCAATTCATTTGCATATAAATGAAAAGTAATCAACGATGCGGAATTTGTCATGGGTCTTGTCTGTGCTCGGTGTTATTTTGAGCTGTGTTCTGAACTCATCTGTATGAATAATCTTCAAATAAATTTCTACAACCAATAAAACTGAAAGCATAGTTACTTTGGTTTTAAGAGCAGAAAAAGATCCAAGAAAATATAGATGGAAAGTATGAAAAAGAACTTGACATTGACAGGAGTAAGGCCGACAATACACTTGTAGCCATTTGGATGCGGCGCGGTTTCATTTAAAAACAGACAGGCAGATGTGGCTGGCGAGGAGATTTTCAACTGAGGAGATGACATATGACTGAAAAGTACGCAAGACATGACATGACATATTGCGCCGACTCCAAAAAATGCTAACAAGAGCAGGTAGATCATGAGTTACCTACTTATATATATATTGTAACGATTACAATCGTAAATATAAACAATTAATTGTTATTTAGAATTAATTGTGGTTAGCGCCATCTATCTGACCCGGCTGCACATCAATCGATGTGGCGATGGTTGCAATCGAGGTGGCGGTCGGTAGTGGTTCCCCGTCAGAGGGCGTATGTTATGCGGTCGAATTTCATTCACGGTTATTGATTTGGTATAGAATATTCGAGTTCGAAGTTCACTACCGGTATTATTCTCAAAAGGTCTAGAAATATTTGGGTATATAAGAGTGACCGCAGTGACAGTATTTTTTATTTGTTGTTTAAGAGGTAATTAGTCCTCTACTCTGAGATTTTGTTTTTCGAAGTAATTGCAGTGATTCGAAAGTCATATTGAATTTGAAGGTTATAATTTGTGTGTGTGAGGTCCCAGATTTGATCTGGTAAGTTTTCCTTTTGATTGCTGTTAATCTGATAGCATAATTGAGATGTGTTGTTGATAAATGCTGTGTATATTTAAACAGGGTCGTTAGTTTTGGGAGAAACCCCATATATACTCTGATAGCGAGAACTGATACTCGGAGGTGTCGATTGTGCTGTCATGGAGGCCGAGACCTTGGGCGAGCTAATCAATAGAGCGGCTCCGGAATCAGCTTTGCCGGAACCCCACCACTGACGGTCAACCGATTTCTATAACGGAATAAGGTCATGTATCAACTCCTATAATTATTATTGCATATGTTGAACTGTGCCAATAAGTAGGTGATGCTGCCTTGTAGAGAAGATTGTTACATGTGTTGAAAACTGTTAACTGTATGTGTAAATGTCAATGTAGATCTTATAAACTAACTTCTTATATTTCTATCTATGTCTATATTTCATGTGTAAAACTTCTGTGTAACCCTCTGTGACTCTGTGTTTTCTGTGTATGCAAAATATATGTATGTACAACTGAGTATTGTTTCATTGGAGATCAGCTGACCTGTGCACCACCTAGAACTCTGATAAAAGGCGCCCTGGGATTAGGATACTCTGTTGCTCACCTGGACTAGCCGGTGAGTAACACTAGCAGGAAATAGTGTTACAATATATAACGAGAAATATGCATATTCTAATCCATATGTCTACATTTAGGAATTACAAAGCTTATGGTATGGAATTACTCAATATGTAGATACAGACGATATGACTTGACACTGAAAAGATGTGCGTAATAACACTGCGATAATAATGAAACTTGTCGCATGCGTTACCTTCTCTGTGCCTGGAATATTTCTAAAACACATAAAATAAAATAAATATTCTACGACATTCTACACGGCGCTTTTTATACCCAAAGTAAGCATAGTTTAACTAGCTTGTGTTATGGGTTTCAGAATGCGGATAAACATACTTATATACTTTTTTTTGTAAACACATACATAGAAACACCCAGACCAAAGCAGATAGACATATTCATGCATACAAATATTTGCACTGAGCGGGAATCGAATCCGCGCCCCAAGTCGTAGCAGTCGAACACACTACCGCTACGCCACAGAGGTCAAAATTATATAAGTAGTTATTTATATTATTATATAATTATATAAGATAAAATATTTATATAAGTTTGTACCGAATTGAAATAGTAGATTTTTACACAATCCTTTCGAAGGCTTACCCGGGGTGCCCGGCAACGGACAATTGGGGAGGACACCGTGCGGTTTTAGTCGAGACATGACAGAACCACCCCCGCTGGCCGGCGGGGGGGGGGGTATCCGAAGGGATTTCCGCACGTAAAAAAAGGGCTGAAAGTCAGCCATTTCACCCGATATATTTCTGGCGCTCGATCGTAGTGAGAGCGCCAATAGTTCGAGGGTGAAATGGTGACATTCACCCGAGGTAAAACTATACTTTTCATTTCGACTATGTGAGGAAATTAAAATACTACACACACATTTAACACATTTAAATAAGATTCTTAACAACAGCTGTTCTTTAATTTTATCGGGAGTTAAATTAATATCCAAGTCACTGGAATAACTTTCCGAAACCACTTTAGGGTTCCGTTACCAAATGGCAAAAAACGGAACCCTTATAGATTCGTCATGTCTGTCTGTCTGTCCGTCCGTATGTCACAGCCTCTTTTCTCAGAAACTATAAGAACTATGCTGTTGAAACTTGGTAAGTATATGTATTCTGTGAACCGCATTAAGATTTTCACAAAAATAGAAAAAAAAAACAATTGATTTTGGGGGTTCCCCATACTTAGAACTGAAACTCAAAAAATTTTTTTCGTCAAACCTATACGTGTGGGATATCAATGGATAGTTCTTCAAAAATGATATTGAGGTTTCTAATATCATTTTTTTCTAAACTGAATAGTTTGCGCAAGAGACACGTCCAAAGTGGTAAAATGTGTGTGGGGGGGGGGGGTGTAACTTCTAAAATAAGAGAGTGATAAAACTAAAAAAAATATATGATGTACATTACCATGTAAACTTCCAACGATAATTGCTTTGAACCAGATCTAGTGAGTACTTTTTTTTAATACGTCTTAAATCGTAAACTGCAATTTACTTTTCATTTAAACAACTCAAATATAAAAATTTTACTTGCTGCTACGGAACCCTTCATGGGCGAGTCCGACTCGCACTTGGCCGGTTTTTAACAACAATTCACACAAGGTACTTATTTATATTGAATCTTGTTTTCCCACTAATTATTTAGCAAACTTAAATTGTTTTTTTTTATTCTGAAAAAAAAGTTATAATTCACGTACATTCTGCCAAAATTAGAAAAGTTATGAAAATCGAATCTATTGGTTACATTGTAATCGAGTATCTAGGCGGCCATGTAAAGAAAAAAGCGTCATGATACATGGCAAACCATAAAATAAAAAAAATACCTTCCACCCTAGGGATGAAATAAGCTACTTTCCACCCGGCTATCTAGGTACCCATGAAAATTAAAGTTTCCGATTTCCGATTCTATTAATTTATTTACTCTACTTTTCAATTTTGATGGGAATAAGAAATTTTGATAGTAATACATATGTTTCATGATCGACCTCAACAATACATTTAATAGTACAAATACAAATGTTAATCGTAAATAAAATGGTTATAAAATAGCAATGGTATATTGTTTTCTTTTCTACATATCTAGCTTTGTTTGAATACACTTAGCTCAGGCCTGAATTTACTGCAGATAAAGGGAAAATTGTAACAAACATGTTCACTTTCTTACCAGCTTTAGGTTAAAGGATGCTAATGCAAAGTAAAGAAACGGTTGGAATAGTTTTAAAGTAATTCATTCGTAGCCACCTGGAAGACAACGTCAAGTTGGCATCTAAGAAATTTGGAGTGCTCAACAGGGCGAAACAGTACTTCACTGCGGAGCAAAGACTTCTTCTTTATAAGTCGCAAGTCCGGCCCCAGATGGAATACTGCTGTCACCTTTTTGCCGGAGCACCCAGATACCAACTTGACCCGTTCGACTCTGTGCAAAGACGGGCGCTGAGGATCGTCGACAATCCCATACTTACAGGCAGTGCAGAACCTCTTAACCTCAGGAGAGATTTCGTCTCCCTGTGCGTTTTCTACCGCCTTTATAACGGGGTGTGTTCAGAAGAATTACATGATATGATGCCCACGGCCACATTCTATCATCGCACCGCTCGCCACAGACAGGGAATTCATCCTCACACGTTGCGACCGAAAACGGTGCGTACAGTTAGGTATGAAAGGCACTTTATTCCGCGCACCCTCAGGCTGTTTTCCCAAGCGAATACAATATGGGGTTCTTCAAGAAGGGCATTAGAAGGTTTTTACAGGGTCGACAGCGCGAGTGTGACGCCCTTGGTGTTGCACACGTCCATAGGCCACGGTAACCGCTTCCCATCAGGGGGCCGTGAGTTTGTCTGTCACCTGAGTGGTATAAAAAAAAATCGCTTTAATAATACAGAATATTATTTTGGAATATTAAATGGATTCAGATCTTGAAAACTTTGGTCAGTGATCGCCGTGTAGAAATAATATTGCGTTTGCACATCAATGTTTTACTCCTATCGTACTAATAACATTTATCATAATAAAATTTAACATTTTTAAGTAGAATTTGTGACTGACTTAAAGATATCTTTAGTTCTACGTCTCACTCAGCAACATAAATTTTATTGCAAGCTCGAACTTAAACAAATAAATATAACACAAGCTTTTGTACAAACTCTAAACATGTGAATTGGTAACACGTACAGTCGGCGTCAAAAGTTGATGATCGTCTCCAGGAGTCAAAAGTAGCTGATGGTAAAGAGCGTCATAAGTAAGAATTGCGACAGTTTCAAAAGTTGTGATAAATACAAAGTCATCTTGAAGTTTAAAATCCGCTCAAGTATGATTGCATTAGAGAAGCAACAAGTTTCTTAGGTTAATGAAAACCAACCTTATTCGTTGACCTTACACCCCGGCGTCTGAAGACCCGAGATGGCGTGCGGTTTTAGTCGGTTCAAGCCCGACATGACCGCCCCCGCTGGGGGTATCCGAAGGGATTTCGGCAAGAAAAAAAAAACCTATATTTAAGTTTCTTTTTTATTATTTATTTAATTTAGCTTCTGTCTCTTTTACTTTGTGCATGATGTAATTGATATGTTTTTGTTTGGAATACATTTGAAAGGCTTTATTGTTCAGTTACAAACTAGACTTCCTTTTTAAAGTTTTTTGATCCAACGGCAAATAGAACAAAATTACCGAATTCAAGTAAAGTAATTTTAGAGTTATTTTAGTTTAGTGAGATGAGCAATGCGAATTAGAAGTAAATGAAAGTTCTGTTTTATAGTTTTAGGCTGTTATATTTTTGTCATATTTTCGCACAATTTTAAACATAATGGCGACTTTTTACTCATCATCAACTTTTGAAACTATGTCGCAAGACTAACTTTTGATGATCGGTAGCATCACCTACTTTTGTCACGAAGATATGATCATCAACTTTTGACGCTGACTGTACATTAGCGGCAAGCTTAAAACTTTCAAATTTATTTCTCGCAATTGAGAAAGTTTCTACGGAGATTTGAGATAAAGTTCGGACTGTGCTGTCACATCCGCCCCAAGTTAGTCTTGCAATTTATTATTTAGACTTATCGTTACTGTAATAATATTTTATGTGTCTTGAGAAAATGGGTTAACATCCGTATCGTTGAGAGTAACTACTGGCAACATAAACTCGAAAGTGGTATAAATACTTTTAGCTTTTTGAGATATTTTATGAACTGTTGTTGTTGTTGATGTTATATCGAGGCAGTAGACCCAGAAATTATCCCAGAATATTTATTTGTTATTTATCGAATATAATCTTAATGACGTGACGTTTGTGTATTTTATGTTGTTTTTTTGTGTCTATGTGGAGTGATCGAAATTAAGGTTTGAATCGCGCTTTTTTTTCGTGCGGAAATCCCTTCGGATACCGGCCGGCCAGCGGGGGTGGTTATGTCGGGCTTGAACCGACTAAAACCGCACGCCCTCTCGGGTCTTCAGACGCCGGGGTGTAAGGTTGCCCATAGAGCATATCCCTCGCACCCCGATTAACCCTGGGCCATCTCCGGTTTCGAGATGGCCCCCTCGGCTTGTTTAAAACCTATTGAAACGGGCTGATTTGAGCCTTGAACTGGATCAAAATTGAGCATGCAGTGGCTCCCATTAAAGAACCAAAAAGATTGATCGTATATGTAATTATTGCATAGTATTGTTGTATTGATCAATGGCTGTCCTAATAAATAAATTAATGATACTATAATTTCAGTGAAATAAGCACTGTGACGCTGATGTTGATTTCAGTGCTGGCTGTACACGCCACTGACGGCGTGTTATAAGTTTGACGTGTCTGTGTGTGTGTCTGTCTGTTGCATCGTAGCTACTGAACGGATGAACCAATTTGGATTTTGTTTTTTTTTGGTTTGCAAGGTGAATTATTCGGGAGTGTACTTTAGCTATGTAAGCAGGAGTTTTTAAATTTTATTTTTTCACGCAATACATACGCATAAAAATTGTCCCGAATTGTCTTTTTTTTTAAACCATTAGAAATTCTCGATGTATCTTTTTGATCCAAAAATATGTTTCCGTTTGGTCGCTGAATATTATAGCAGAAAAAAAATGTCGCCTTTTGTACATAATATCTCATAACTATTATATGAATGTAATTTATGTGTGCAATAAAGAATTAAATAAATAAAATAAAAATAAATATTACTATCGTGCAAAGATTTATTATTGAATATTGAACTCAGTAACAATGATAATAATGCAAGTAATTGGATTTCATGAAAGTTTGTAAACTAATATGCCAGAATATGATATTACTTAAACAAAGCTAATTCTTCAATTAGACTGTCATACTGAATTTCGAAGTTCAAAATAGCGATGAACTGTAGCCCTAAAGTACCGAAACGCGACTCACGGTAGTGCGAAAGTGCGCCACATCGATACCCATAATTTCGAATGTTTTCCACCGCGAAGCACGGTAGTGCGAAAGTATTCCACATCGAGTTATTAAATTTATCTTGTTGTGGTCGCAGTTCTAACCTAACCAAACCCTGCCGAATTCAGTGATGTAAGAAAACCACTATGTATGTTTCGCACTACCGTGCTTCGCGGTGGAAAACATTCGAAATTATGGGTATCGATGTGAGAGAGAAATATAATCACCAAAGAAAATTTGATAAGACTTTTAACTAGTTCTAAGTACATATTGTGTTCCTGAACTAAATATAAAATCTCCATTTCATATATTGTTCTGTATTAATAATTTTACAAGCAACCAATATACTAAATAAAGTAAGTACTAAAATATGTATTAGTACCTTTTTTTTCGAGCGGAAATTCCCTCGGATACCCCCACCGGCCAGCGGGGGCGGTTATATCAGGCTTAAACCAACTAAAACTGCACGCCGTCTCGGGTCTTCAGACGCCGCCGGGGTGTAAGGCATTTCCCTCGCACCCCGACCGACCCTTGCCATCTCCGGTTTCGAGATGGCCCCCTCGGTTTTGAGAACCAAGGTGTCCACGTCTTACCCCGGTTTGGGGGAGGGGTGCTAGTCGCTTTGCCGATCCATACAGTTCATGAAAAAGCGCCTGGTTAAAGTAAGATAGCTCTCATTACACGTTATAAAGGCATGGGTATACATTCATTATTTGGCATTACTATTCATGCCGTTTCATAATACATTATGGTGTGTGTAATACACCTCTGCCTACCCCTTCGGGGATACAGGCGTAAAGTTATGTATGTATGTATGTTAGAGTACATAATATATCAAATATGTCACAGTCAAATTATTTGAATGCCAAAGTTTAGACAACCTGATAGACCTTTTTTTTTTTATCGTGCGGAAATCCCTTCGGATACCACCCCGCGTATGCCAGCGGGGGCGGTTATGTCGGGCTTGAACCGACTAAAACCGCACGCCGTCTCGGGTCTACAGACGCCGGGGTGTAAGGTTGCCCATAGAGCATATCCCTCGCACCCCGACTGACCCTGGGCCATCTCCGGTTTCGAGATGGCCCCCTCGGGTTTGGGAACCACGGTGTCCCCGTCTTGCCCCGGTTTGGGGGAGGGGCGCTAGTCGCCCCACCGTCCCGGCCTGCTTCTGCTGGGGTGACAGGTGGCCTCACCCGCCACCCCCGGGCCTGCGCTCATGGAGGACGGAGGTCGTTAAGCGACCTCCGGCGCCTGAGTCGCCTGCGACGCGCGGCGAGCAAGTTGCGGGCTCGGCGGACCGGGAGAGTTCTTAGTCTCTCCCGGGCGCGCTCCGCCACCTCCTTCGCGAGCATTACATGCTCGCAGAAGGAGGTGGCAATTCGCAATTGCTCTTCGAGCAATACTATGGGCCGGTAGGCGGACGGCGAGTCCACCGGGCGCCCCTCCTTTCGGATGAGGACCAGTTTCCCCGTCTTCCACAATTTCGGAAACTGGCCCCGCTCCAAACATGCGCTGAGAAGCCCTCTCAGTCGGGGCTCGAGAGCGTCGTCGACTAGAGCTAGGACCCACGCTCGGCCTGGAATGCCGTCGGGTCACGGGGCAGTGTGTTTGGCTCTTAACCTTCTCACCGCCAGCTCTAGTTCTACCCAAGTGACCTCGGGCACCTCGTCGTCTTCCACGTCGGGCGCCATGGGCAACCGAGGCGGAGTCATCTGCGGTGGAACATGTTCCACCGCCCGCGCTGGGAACAGGGAGCCAACAACTCCTCCGAGCAGATCCGGCTGGAGACACCGGGTTAACGGCGGGGCCTTGGGGCGCAGCTTGCCCCTCACCATCCGGTAGGGCCGCCCCCAAGGGTCCCGCTCCAGCGTCTCCAGCAGCTCGCGGAAGGCGTCCCGTTTGGAACGCCTTATCTCCGCTCGGAGGGCTCGTCTGGCCTCCCTGTATCCCTCGTACAACTCCGCCTCTCGGGCCTCCGCATCTGCGGGGCGGCGACGCCTCCTACGGAATCGGGCCCACCGGCGGTGCGTGATCACGCAGGCCCGTCTGAGCTGCGCGATCTCCGACGACCACCAGTAGACCTGACCCCTCGGATTATAGGGCGGAGCCCTAGGCATCGCCGCGTCACAGACACGGGTCATGGCCTCCCGGAACCACTCCGCCTCATCGTCTATGCTGACAGGCCTGTCCGGCGCAGGGGCCCAGGCCTGTACGATGGCGGCTTCCAGGAGGAGCTCACGATCAAGTCGCTAACCTGATAGACCTACTGCATTTTTTTTAAATATTCCTTGACAGTCCACACAGCGCTGTCCAGACCCAAAGTAAGCATAGCTTAACTAGCTTGTGTTATGAGTTCCAGAATGCGGATAAACATACTAATATATATTTTTTATAAATACATACATATATTTTGCTCTTTAACCTGGCATAGCCGTTAGTTGGTGGACTCCCTGGAACTCTCCCGTAACCACTCGCGCGATCTTGACCAAATTTACCACGGTGATATTGTGGACACTGAAGAGTGTCTGGAAGCGAGATGGTTCATGTCCGATGTACCATTGAGGAATAATCATCGAATAACAGTTTCACGAGCGCGCGGCCTAAGCTAAGCGTGCGACTGTAGTAAGGTGTCTTATTTTCAAGTAAGAGTCCTGCTCGCTTAGCTCAATTTATTTCAGTCGCACCCTGCAATGAATTCCTAGTTAATTACTCTACGACAGAATTCTAAGACATTTTACACAGCGCTTTCTAGATAGTTAACTAGATAGTTAGCATAGTTTAACTAGCTTGTGTTATGTGTTCCAGAATGCGGATGGATAAACATACTTGTATACTGTTGTTTTTGTAAATACATACATATTATACATAGAAACACCCAGACCAATGCAAATAGATATTGACTTTTTATTTGGTTTTATCAAGTATTATTGAAATCCTAAATACGAAAACAATGCATTGTTTCTTTCTCTAAAACAAGTCAAACCCAATTTTTTAAATTCTCGTCTAGTAAATGTCGAGCCCAAGCTCCAAAAGGCGTGTTGGAATCGGACCGACTAAAACCACACAAAAGCCTGAGCCATAGCCTCGTTCATTATTTAGCAAGGGCACCGACTAGGACGGCGAGTCGGCCAACTGCCGTCCTCAGGCCCCGATCATGGAGGTCGGTAGTCCCGGGCGTAGACGTGTCTGCGGCGCCCTCGCCGCTGACTGCGGAACTCTGGGGAGGACACCGTGTGGTTTTAGTCGGTTCGATTCCGACACGCCCACCCCATCGTTGGCACAGATGGGGTGAAGCCCGTGGGGGTTTTCACACGTTAAAAAAAGAAAAAAAAAGGGCACCGACTAGCACGTGAGGTTGATTTGGGCTCCGACCGTGTTGGTAATAGAGTGTAAATTGGAAGTAGATAAAATAGTTATTTATACCACTGTCAAGTAATGATAGCTATTGTAACATGAGTGCTAGTTTGTGCTACGGAGCAAAGCTGAGTGGCACAATAGATCAGCACGAGTATTACAATAGCTGTTTGCGGCAGTGGCATACAAAACTTTTTCTACAACCATGAAATAAATAAAAACAAAAAACCGTCAATGTTGAACTCTTCCAAAACAATTTTATTTATAAGTGCAGATAAAAGTTAACAATGGCGCGAAAATAGAACGGCACGCGCAATTTTGTTTTGTTGTTAATCCCACAAGTGAAAGGCAAAGGCAATTCATCCATACAGCCTAATTACATGCGATATTTAGTCGTGACGCAAATACGCGCGCTTTTTGGCATAACCATAAATGTTGTTTTTTTGATGCCATAGCCATAAAAAAAAGTTTCATTGTAGAACGATTTACCCGTGTGGAAATGGTCATTGTAACACGACTTGGCAGGAATAAGTACTATTGAGATATGACTTGTGGTTATGTATTAAGCAAATTACCAAATGGTCGTAGAAAAAATATATTTCAAATTCAGAATCATTCATTTTGTGGCGATTTGAATTTTCGCATCATTCACAGGGGAGATTGAGTTACTTATAGTCGTTAAAAATTCATGTTAAAAATTGGATTTAAGAAAAATATACATTTTTTTTATTACATTTGCCCGTAATTCATGGAGCGTACTCTACCAATTGTACCTAATCACAACACAAAAATGAAGACATAAGAGAGCATTGTTATTTTAATAATAATATTATAATATTTAATGTACCAGGGATTAAATGCGACCGAGTTGCATTTCGAATGCAGTTCGAAAATGTGCGATTCTATTTTTTTATCCTTTTTCAACATGAATTTTTGATGACTATAAGTAACTCAATCAGTTTTTTTTTACGTGTGGAAATCCCCACGGTCTTCACCCCACTGGTGCAAGCGATGAGGTGGGTATGTCGGAATCGAACCGACTAAAACCACACGGTGTCCTTCCCAAGTGCCTGATTGTAACAAAACATGACATAACTTCACGCCTGTATCCCCGAAGGCCGAAGGGGTAGGCAGAGGTGTATTACACACCCACGATTCGCCAGTTATGTTAAGGTCCCAATGTAATAGGGGGCGAGCCTATTGCCATCTACTGCGTACATTATTAAGCGAACGATAATTAACATTTATTAATGCACACATAACTACGAAAAGTCAGAGGAGAGTACCCGGGGAGACTGGGGATCGAACTCGAAACCTCGTCTCAGCAGTCCGTTAAGTAAATAATGCGCAAATGCAAATCAATACATTGTATATGTATGCGAAATAACATTCATCTATACCCATAAGACTAGTATATATCTAGATATATATTGCTAAGCTAACTAAGCCGCGGTAGCCTAGTGGTATGGGTAATGGACTGCTGAGACGAGGTCTCGGGTTCGATCCCAGGTTTTACCATGGCACACACCAATGACTTTTCGATGCTTTTCGAAGTTATGTGTGTATTTATCGCAGGTTTATAAGTGCCCGGTTAATGGCAATAGGCTCGCCACCTATTACATTGGGACCTAAACATAAACTGGCGAAAAGTGGGTGCTAGCACGTTTGCCTACCCCTTCGGGGATATAGGCGTGAGTTTATGTTATGTTATGTTTTATATATTGCAGTCCGGAGGTATATCAACAAACTCTAGATTCGTTTGTTTAACATATTGGTTTTCTTCAACCGCACTGCGTTTGATTCATAATTTAGTATAAGTAGGTACTTGTGTCGGCACTGTGGCTCTGAGCTCAGTGTGACGTAAGACTGCAGTTGAAGTTTCAGTCACGTTTATCGTAATTGGAAAAATGTAATACTCCACGCTTCTCAGTCACGTAAAATAGGTACCGTTTTTTAGGGTTCCGTGGCCAAATGGTAAAAAACGTAACCCTTATAGCTTCGTTATGTCTGTCTGTCTGTCCATTCGTATGTCACAGCCCAATTTTAGGGGTTACTAGGACTGAAACTCAAAAAAAAAAATTTCGTCAATCCCATACGTGTTGGGTATTTATGGATAGGTCTTCAAAAATGACATGGAGGTTTCTAAAGTAATTTTTTTCTAAACTGAATAGTTTGCGCGAGAGACACTTCCAAAGTGGTCAAATGTGTGTCTTCCCTGTAACCTCCCCCTGTTACTTCTATAATAAGAGAATGATAAAACTAAACAAAATATATGATGTATATTATCATGTAAACTTCATTAGTTTTTTTTAATACGTCATAAATTGTAAACCGCTATTTACCTTTCATTCAGTGAACTCAAATATAAAAATTTTACTTGCTGCTACGGAACCCTTCACTGGCGAGTCCGACTCGCACTTGGCCGGTTTTTTACCTTGCGGACATCGCATTGGATAAGCTGGAAATGAGTTAAACCGCACGCCGTCTCGGGTCTTCAGGCGTAAGGTGAACAATAAGGCAGTTTTCTCGCACCCCGGCTGACCCACGGCCATCTACTATTTCGAGATGGCGCCCTCGGGTTTTGGAAGCACGGTGCCCCAATGGGGGTGCGTATCCAATAATATCGTGCATACCCTTTCTCACGTGAAAGCGCTTTTGTAGAGCATTGTCTTTCGATCAAATTTGCATTGCGGTTCATTGCAAATTTGATCGAAAGACAATGCTCGGTAAACCCTTTCACACATTTGCTATTTCTCTGCCATTACAATGTTCACCGCTTCCATGTTTCCTTCCGTTTCAACTGTCAAAAGGAGACGACAAACATGCTTCAATTAGTTATTCGAGCGATATGTGGTTGCTTCTGAAGAGTCGTTATCAATAACACCCGATTGTCTACTGAAATTCCTTAGGATATTTTACGATAACACCTTTTTATAAACAACCAAAACTGAAAAGCAGCTAAAGTTGGTTCTCGATCAGAATGAAGTGAGAAATTTGAAAGCGTCAACGCAAATCGCAACGTCTTTCATAAAAATAATCGACTTGCTTCGTCTAGTAGGTATGTAGGAACCCTTTTTATAGAACTGTCGTAAATTCTGAAGTTGGCACGAATATAAATGGTTTTCTTTGATGTCAATTTCATTATAGGCTTCACCGCATATAGTACTAACCGTAGATACTTACGATAAAGTAACGTTGAAACCGTCATTATATAAAAAGAAATATCTTCAACGAATATTTCGCATCTCTTGAGGTATTCCCGTGAGATACGAGCACGCTGCCTCCTTTAATCCGTTAGTGGGTGAGCGACTCCGCCAAACCTAGTCCACCAGCCCGTCAGGTTCATTTTTTTTATTCAACCTCAAAAATAAGGGAATAACCAATCAAACACTTATCGTATTAGAAGTGTTCTTCTGAAGGGCCACTGTTCATTTTCGCTGGCATGGTTAGCGTGATCAGACAGAGGTCAAACGGAGAAGTATGACTGACCATGACATTCAGTCATAGGTACTTCCTAGACCCAATAGCGGCGGTAAGGCCCATCATGGAAGATTGGCTAGAGAGGCGACACGGAAGCCTCTCGTACCGACTGACGCAGGTGATCTCCGGGAAGGGGTGCTTCGGGGACCACCTGCATCGGATCAGGAAGGAGCCAACGCCTGAGTGTCATCACTGTGACGCGAGCGAGGACTCAGGGCTGCACACGCTGGCGGACTGCCCAGCGTGGGAGGCGCCGAAGCGTGACCTCGTAGCAGCCATCGGGGTGGGAGTCCTCTCGCTCGGCAGCATGATTGCGGCAATGGTGCGGAGCGCGAGCGCGTGGGCCGCCGCCACCTCCTTCTGCGAGCATGTGATGCTCGCGAAGGAGATGGCGGAGCGCGCCCGGGAGAGGCTCAGAACTCTCCCGGCCCGCCGAGCCGCGCGGCGAGCATGTTGCGATGCTCGCCGCGCGTCGCAGGCGACTCAGACGCCAGAGGTCGCTCAACGACCTCCGTCCTCCATGAGCGCAGGCCTGGGGAATCGCAGATAAACTGCAGGAGTGTCACCTTCGCTGGTGCGGCCACGTCTTGCAGCAGCCACCAGATTACATGAGTGACAAATTCAGGGCCATTGCACCTCCGCTGTGCCGCGATAGTAGGGGAAGACCCAAGAAGTACTGGTTTGACGTCGTAAGGGATGATATGCGTGCCAGTGGTCTCACTACCATGGATGCCTAAGGTCGTGTGAAGTAGAGACAGAAAAGCAGTAAAGTGGACCCTATTCTCCGAGGTGAAGCCTAAGATGATGATGAGAGGTTCGATTACCAGTAAGTGCAAATATTTATATCCATGACTGTGCTTTGCATTGGTCTGGTGTATCTGTGTTTAATACTTATGTTTATTCAAGAATCGTGGGTACGTAGCCCAGTGGCGTACGTAACGGACTGCTGAGACGAGGTCTCGAGTTCGATCCCCAGTCGCCCCGGGCACATACCTCTGACTTTTCGTAGTTATGTGTGCATTAATAAATGTTAATTATCGCACGCTTAATAATGTGCCCAGTAGATGGCACTAGGCTCGCCCCCTATTACATGTAGACCTTAACATAACTGGCGAATCGTAGGTGTGTAATACACCTGTGCCTACCCCTTAGGGGATACAGGCGTGAAGTTATGTTATGTTATGTGTATTCAAGAAAAAAAAAACGAAATTCTTAGCCATAGTCTCAACAAATTTTAAATATTAGAGTTTGTTTTGAACGACTCAGAGTAAGAAATAATACGTTCTCTGTGCCTCCGAAGATCACTTGGGGCACTTTACTGCATCTGAGAGCGGTAAATTGAATTTCTCCACAGTGAATAAACAGGATTTTTAGCGTCTGATAGTTGTAGTAGAAAAAATATTTAGGTTCTGGATTTTAACAATTAAAAAATAGGCTATTAGGAGTATAATCTGATCAAATGAATAGAATAGAAACGAAATAAAGTAAATAATTTAGAGACAACACAACAAAAATAATAGCTAAACCAAAATCAAATGATTTTGATGTAAGTTTATTAATTACATTCGGTTTATTTATAAACGCTTCATAAATGTGGTAAGAAGTGGATTTTTTATATTACAAATAAAAATCACTTTTATATCAGGTTTTATTTGAGTTTATTTTAGTGAATGACCCAAATATTTTTTACAGGCTGCAAGTAAATCTTTTAGCAAACAATATTTAAATAATATGCTGTGAAATTATGAGGTGGTTTGGGCACTTGGAACGAATGAGTACTGAGCGAATGACAAACAAAGTATATAAGGCAGATGTAAGTGGGCAGGCAAGCCGGGGTCGACCTCGCAGGACATACACTGATCAAATTAATGAGGTATTGAAAAAAGGGCAGGTCAAAAGCACTCGAAACCGGTGGGCTTGCATGAATGGTTTAATGACAGTGAATTCCTTTACTGTCATTAAACCTTTCATGCAAGCCCGCCGGCTTATGAAGTATAGGACAGAACAGACGGCGTGCTGTTGTCTCTGCTTACCTCGGAGGGAAAAAGGCGTGAATATATGTATGTATGTATGTATGAAATTATGAAATAAGCATTTTAAACCTGATGATTTTTCTTGATTTAACTCGTCACATGCTTGTAGTTCGTTATACGACTAGTAGTAAGTAGTTAACGTGTTCTGTGATATGCTCAGAATGCAATAAAGAAATATTTAGCCGGCTGGCGGGCGGTGGACGTGCGACGCAGTGCCGTTTTTATTGTAACCTACCCACTGCAAATTTAATTATTTTATGTAATGTTTTAACTACTAAACTGATTGTCGATGAAAATGTTTTGCTCAGAAAAACTCGAATGAGTTTATGTAGCATCATAAGTTTTTTGTACTGAAATTTGTAACTTATATTTAAATAAAAATAAAACAAAGTAAAAAAAGAAACTACGATAATATCCGGACGTGGAATAGGCCAGACTGTATTAGGAGGCCATCTCCAAACCGGAGATGCCCCAGGGTCAGTCGGGGTGCGAGGGATATGCTCTATGGGCAACCTTACACCCGGTCTGTAGACCCGATACAGCGTGCGGTTTTAGTCGATTCAAGCCCGACCCGCCTCGCTGGCCGGCAGGGGGGTATCTGAGGGATTACAGCACGAAAAAAAAACAAAAGGCCAGACTGTATTTAAACCAATAATTACCGTAATAGGTACCTTTTTTTTTCTTTTTTCGTGCGGAAATCCCCTCGGATACCCCCCCGCCGGCCAGCGGGGGCGGTTATGTCGGGCTTGAACCGACTAAAACCGCACGCCGTCTCGGGTCTGCAGACCCGAGGGGTGGGGGTGTAAGGTTGCCCATAGAGCATATTCCTCGCACCCCGACTGACCCTGGGCCATCTCCGGTTTCGAGATGGCCCCCTCGGGTTTGGGAACCACGGTGTCCCCGTCTTGCCCCGGTTTGGAGGAGGGGCGTTAGTCGCCCCACCGTCCCGGCCTGCTTCTGCTGGGGTGACAGGTGGCCTCACCTGCCACCCCCAGGCCTGCGCTCATGGAGGACGGAGGTCGATAAGCGACCTCCGGCACCTGAGTCGCCTGCGACGCGCTGCTAGCATGTTGCGGGCTCGGCGGGCCGGGAGAGTTCTGAACCTCTCCCGGGCGCGCTCCGCCATCTCCTTCGCGAGCATCACATGCTCGCAGAAGGAGGTGGCGGCGGCCCACGCGCTCGCGCTCCGCAACGTAATAGGTACCTACCTTCGATTTTTTGTATTTGAATTCAAAAGACTGCAATTTTCTATTATTATCAGCTTTGCTAGGGCAGACAAAAAGGTACAAGAGCATACTTTGAGATAATTCCACTAATATCGTAAATGTGAACGTTTGGATGGATGGATGTTTATCACTCAATCACGCCAGAACGGCTGAACGAATCTGACTGAAATTTGGCACAGGAATAGATTATAGTCTGAAATAGGACTTAGCACATTTTATCCCTGGAGGTTTCCATGGGAAGCGGGAACGGAATCCAAATTACATTCGAGCGGACTCGCAACAGCTAGTCTGGCATAAATTTAACAAGAGTTGCTATACCCATGAGCATGGCATGTTCACGTGTGGGAGATACCACAAGCATTTTAATTCAATAAAAACGATAACCCAAAATTGTGTATGAAGAGGTTTTTCAAGGAAGTTAAACTTAGTATGGGTTGATATACTTTTACGATGAATATGCATTTACTGTACCTTTTTTTTAATTTTTTTATGCCCCCGTGAAAACAGTTCTTGTCGATTTGATTCACAATTATCATTTTGACGCGACAACGTCTTATAATTCGATGAAGCAATCTGCACGCACGAAAAAATATGATACCTGGATGAGGCGTTACCTCGCTCTGAGGCGTTCCATTTAAGTGACGTTGTCACATTCAACTATCGTCATTAAACTGACTTTCCATACAACAGATTTTTTTCCTGATAAGTTATCGTAATAAATTATCATCTTGTATACAAAAACAATGCAGCAAATAATATTACATTATGTCATTTAATAAATTAGTCAAATTAGTGTGGGTAATTTGGCTCTTAAAATTAAGCAAAGACAACAGCCCGCCATCAGCTTTTAGTTGAATAGGATTTAATACTGAAGTGTTCAATTAGTACAGTGGCAACAATAAAGCTAATTTCTAAATTATAATTGGGATATTTTAGCCATTGTCTCAAAGCTAAACATGGTTGAATGTGTTAAAAGATGTTATCACTTTTCAATTTTAAATAATTTTTATTAAATCAAATTTTCTTACATTAATTACAATTTCAAAACTTGTGAATTGTTTTAGAAAACAATATCTACTAAAAATATTTTGTTCAATAATTAAGACTTTTGTGTCAATATAACATTTGTAATTTAAATAAAATAGTTAACGAGTTCAAATTTTTTGTGGTTTTTGCTTTCGTCATCGCTTTTGTTTTGTTATAATTAAGGAACTCCTTAGTTTTACCTTCACAATAGATTTCTGCCATGTGATACCTTATATAATTTGTCACTGCTTTTATCCTGAGGATAGTATTAATTAACGTTTTATTGCTGTATTCGTCAGTGTAAGTGGATAAGAAATACTTATTCGTTCAATTAAATTTTTAAGCATTTTGTATGCTTACTTTTTTCTAAAGATTTAGATCGGAAAAAGAGAACATCTAGGACGGGATATTGCTGTGGGTTATACGTTAACGCAATAGTTATAACTTACTATAATTTTATACTAGAAATGTACCTAACGTGTAACTGTTTTATATCCCAATAAATAAATAAATAAATAAATAGATGTTCTCTTTTTCCGATCTAAATCTTTAGAAAAAAGTAAGCATACAAAATGCTTAAAAATTTAATTGAATTAATTAGGCGGAGTCATCAAAAAACAATGTTTAAAAATGACTAAAGTTGTTCATTGTTTCCGTAGTTCGCAAGAATTACGGTAGATGGCTCCAACGTCGCCTTAAGACGTAATAATGTATCGGAGAATTTCGAATATCTGGGACGTGTCTAGGTGGCTCAGTTGGTCAGAGCATTCCCCCTGTAAGGGACTGGTCGCGGGTTCAAGTCCCGTCCTAGATGTTCTCTTTTTCCGATCTAAATCTTTATACTTATTCGTCTTTACAATACTTATTCTTAGACTACAGTGACAAAATAAATAATAGCACTGACGATGACGTACAGAATGGAAATTCACCCCCTCCCACTAAAATCGGTTATTTCACCCCGCCCCGACAACAATTAGTGTAAGTTCCGGAAGGACTGTGCTGACCGCACGCGAAAAACCGTACCATCTTGCTCGGAAAATGTTAAATAATGTCAGTTCTAATATTTGTATGCATGAATATGTCTATTTGCATTGGTCTTCTATGTCTCACGACCTACATATATTGTAATTACAAGGTGATTATTTCATACATTTTTCCGAGAGTTTTCGGGGTGTGTTGTAGTATCAAATCATGATATCTCTTGTGTGACCAACAGCTTCTATTTTTCACTCTTCAAACATATTCTGGTGAACTGTAAGCACTATAGTCAAGTTGTCAACCTACCAATGCTATTAGAGATGATTATAAATTTTCAAATGTAGTACTTGAAAATAAAGACTGTCATACTGAATTTCGAAGTTCAAAATAGCGATGAACTGTGGCCATAAAGTACCGAAACACGACTCACGGTGGTGCGAAAGTGCGCCACATCGATACCCATAATTTCGAATGTTTTCCACCGTTTTATTGTGTCAAGCATCTATTCATATTTATTTTATGAGTTTTACAAATCAGTTTAACGTGAGGAATATGTTATAATTCACATTTTTATGTCATCTGGGATCACTTGTGACATTATTTCTAATAAAATAGTATAAATTATTTCATACTCTTCGGATTGTGTCATTATTAATAATAAATATTTTCTAAACTGTTTAACTAGAGGGTATCTAAATAAAAAAATGTAATTAAAGAAAAATTAAAAGTTTAATAATTTTTTGTTATGACAATACTATTACTTTTTAATCAGTCATTTTGCTTAAACAATACTTTACTTTTATCAAAATAAACTATAAATATGAACTCTTAATAAACAAATCTAATCAATTATTAGCATCTAAGATGGCACAAAATCAGTCTTTTAATTATAAATCACATTTATGTCTTAGTTTGTAGCTTATTAAATTCTAAAAATCACATTTGTCTTAATGATAAACTTAAAAAGAATTATAAAAATCACATTTGTATTAACTATAAATTTAAAGAGAATTTTAAAAATCACATTTGTATCTTGGTAACTTATAATGAATTATAAAAAGAACTATAATAACTTGGTATAGCGTTTTTGTTTAATAAGTTCAGCTAACCATCTTTTTTTTTCTTGCTTAGCCCAGTACGGTTACTGTATGCATGTTTAAGCTCTGGGTTGACATGCTTTTTCTTTTTTATTACTTTTTATCCAAGTAAGATGTTTAAAAAACATATCTTGTGGATGCTCCCTTTCTACTCTAACAACTTTGAGATCAGTAAATTTTATAGTATTACCTACGTCATCCTTAGTTATGTTTAAACCCATTTGTGTACACACTTCTTTCCAATCCAAAAAATCCTCATGACTCATTATATTTACTTTAAACGGTTCTGGTTTTGATCTGGCCGTCTTAACTGCACTGATAAATGCTTCAGGAGTAGGTATACATTGGACCACCTCTAATTTGTTTTTTTAACCTGGCGTTCTATCAGGGAATGTGCCGAGTCACCCTAATTCTGAGTGTGCCCTTTAATTAAGAATTTATGTGTGATAGCTTTAATATTCTGAAAATGTTGCAGGGCAAACATGTACATAGCTATCATCATTTTACTTTTTAGCTGGCCCGCGCAATTGTCAGAGTAAAACACCAACTCTATCTCTGTACCAGATGTAGCTTGTTTTTCTATATATTTATACACACATGTTCCCAAATCATTCACACCTCTATTACCAGTAGCCTCGTCCCAAATATAGCAATCTACCTTTTTGGATTGCAATTCAAAAATTGTGAAATTAAACACGTTTAACTTACTCACATAGTAAAATAAAGAAGTGTCTCCTTTTGGACATTGAAACACAGCCTGCATGTCATAAATTGCAACTATCACCTGACTGTTTTCTTTATCTTTGGCCTTTTCCTCTCTACATAAATCTTTTTCAATTAAATGTCTGTCATAATAGTCTTTTTTATTAGCTTTTTCTTCATTTTCACAGTTTTCGTAAATAGCACATGTATCACAACGATCTTTTTTTTGTTTGAAAAATGAAATGTTATAATCCTCAGTGAATATTTTGTAAAACATTACATAATTACCGTATGGAATATTCTTAGACTTACAAATCTCTACATAGTCTTTGTGTATTTCAGCAATAGATCTACTACCATCGATGAATTCTTTAGAAGTGTTAGCATGGGTATAATGGGATTCGATTTTTGGAATAGATTCTATGTGCGCTTTGATAGAAGCTCGAATTGCCTCATCAATTTTCGGATGATTAGCATGTTTGCCTCTCTGATCACCAGCCAAAAGAATTCCTGCAACCTTATTGCGTTTGCTTATTACAGTGCGGATTGGGCGATCGGTGATACCAAGAGTGTTTTAAAAAAATAATTTAAAAACCCTTACCTTATCACCTCGAAGGCGAAAGTAATACGCATTGTTAAGCTGCCGCTTGTTTCTAATACCACCTTCACGGACATAACGATACTTAGGCTCAATAACGGTCATGCTGTTTGCAATGTAATTCCATTGTAGTTCTGTATCTCCGAGGCCCCAATATTCTTCAAACAATGTTTTTCTTTCAGCTTCTGTAAATAGTGAGCTGCAGCGTAACTTGCATTTTTCAGCACAAGGTATGTCTAGTTTACGTTCAGGTACAATCTTTTTCGTTGCTGTACTCTTATAAGATTGCCCTTGATTCTTAAGTCTCTTCATTACATTTTTTTCCAATTGCATTCATTTCTATTCCGTTTTCGACCTCTATTAGACATACCCTGCTGAACAGAATCTGCTGAATTTATGGAACTATCAATTAGTGTAATATCATTAGTGCTAGAAGGAATCAATGGTGACGTTGGAATGAAATCGATGTTAATATTTTGATCTGCAATGGCTGGTGACACCGGTGTAACAAGATCTTCTGGTTGATATAGGGGATCTTTCACAGAGTCATCACTATCTGAAAATGCAAAGAAGTATTAGCATATTAAACACTATAACCACTAACCAGAATGCCTACGTTAAAATTTCGAATTTAGGTAATGAAAAAAATACCTTCTTTAAATGAAGATGATGAAGAACTTGTTGAACTGTCAGAGGAGCTACAGGAAGAAATTGAAGAACTTGTACTGCTTGTACGGGAACGTTGTATAGTATCATCTAAAAATAAATAAGTATAATAAATACTTCTATAATACTACTAAAAAGCATTGAAGAAAAATACTGATTTAGTGAATGGTGTGTACTGTTTTTATCCGATGAAGTACTCGTAGTTGGTGATTCGTTGTCACTGGGGGTGACTAAGGCCAATATTTGCCTTCCTCTGGAGTTCATCGTAGTTAATACGTATCCTAAATGATTTTTTTTATTATCAATAACGACATAAAATTAATTAAAGAAAAAAACAATTACAAAGGTAAACGTAATTTTACAACAAAAACAGCTTATAAAGTAATGTGTCGTTCGTGAAATGGTGCATATAAAATTAATTATTGTCAATAACGTACTAAGCAATAATAATTATTCACAAGTCTTTCTTTTTTATTAAGAATAACGAATATGACTACTATTACTGAACCATATTCTTACTGAAACGTCGTCACAAAACGTCATGTGTCGATCTAACATTTTCACTTCTCATGCTCTTAAAATGTTACTTTAGTCTCTGCATATCGGGACTAAAGTTCCTTATTAATCTCTAGGGACTAAAGTAATTTTTTTTTAATTTACTTTGAAAACTCCTAAACAGCCAATCACGGTGTTTGTGAATGGGAGGATTATCACCTTTTTAGTGATTGTGTATAGAAATAACCTCAAAATGACATTTGAAAAAATCTAAAAACCCATTTAATTTCGTGAAACACGATTAATGATATTAATTTAATTAATTATTATGTAAGTATTAAGGTTTCATTCATTTTATTATGCATTTCCAATTAGTTTTAAATTATTTTTCAAGTTTGAATCTGTTGGCTAAATATGCAAGCATTTAAAGCGTACGTCACTTAACAAAAAAAAACCGCGGGACAAATTTCTTTGCAATTCGAATTTTGAATAGATTATCCGTGTTAAGCTTGCGTTGTAATCACCAATTACCTACACCAATTAATTGTGCAACTTAATAAATTACGGACCAAATATGTCATCATCGTCATCCAGTGGAGAAGAATTAACGCCTAACTCCAGAATGGAGAAGTAATGTAAATAAATGTACAAATTGCACTTTTAACTTTTCTTAGGTTAGATTAACGATTAATACGTAATTTTAAGAAACTTTGTTATTATAAATATTATAATTTTGTATAGAACGTCGTTTTTTTTTATCGCATTCAAAGTGAAAAGTAGAGTGTTTAACGTGGGACTAAACAACCATAATGACACTCGAACTATTAGCCACCCTCGCTTCGCTCGGGTGGCTAAAACATCTCGTGTCATTATGGCTTGTTTTAGTCCCTTGTTGAACAATCTACTATTAAACTATTAAAATAAGCTTTACTTACTTTTTCGAGAAGATCGTCATAAAACAAAATGTATCGTCTACGTTGAAAACTTGTACGTGCACTCGTCGCAACAAACTTGTAGTAACTGAAATGAGCCGGTGTCGAATAAAAGAGCGCGGTCGAGCGTGACTGAGACAGAGTGACACAATCTTTCACAGTCACTCTTAATAAAGCGCAGAGTTATGTCGTTTTTACAGAAAATAAAGCATTTTTCTAATTGTTTGTGTATAAATAACTCAATTTCACAGTTTTTTTAGTTATGACGTCCTTCTTGCAAATGAGCGACATGATAATATGATTTTTAGGGTTCCGTACCTTTTTTTTTTTTCGTGCGGAAATTCCTTCGGATACGCCCCCGCCGGCCAGCGGGGCGGTTATGTCGGGCTTGCACCGACTAAAACCGCACGCCGTCTCGGGTCTACAGACGCCGGGGTGTATGGTTACTCATAGAGCATATCCCTCGCACCCCGACTGACCCTGGGCCATCTCCGGTTTCGAGATGGCCCCCTTACTTGCTCTCCACTGTGCCATCTGCTAATCAGAGGGACATGTGGAAAGCTTCCGAACAGCCCTCAACAGGGCCGTCCTCGCCTCGGTCGGAGTTGGCCGTAGGCGGCAGCGTCTCTCCCACCCTAGGAGAGAGGCGCTGCTGTCTCCGTTGCCCAGGGTGCACCGCGTGGAGGTCCCCAGCCAAGCAAGCAAGCAAGGGTTCCGTACCTCAAAAGGAAAAAACGGAACCCTTATAGGATCACTTCGTCGTCCGTCCGTCCGTCCGTGTGTCAATACCGTTTTTCTCAGGAACGCGTGGAGGTATCAAACTGAAATGTATATCTAATACTCAGGTCTACTGTCCCTTGGAGCTGTGAAAAAATCAAACTTCTAAGCCATAGCAACCAAAAGATACAGCCGTTTATGCCGCAAATTTCCGCAAATTTTCGAAACTCGCACGGGAATCAAAACCTACAGGGTACTTCCCGTGAACTTAGAATCTTGAAATTTGGTACGAAGTAACGTCTTATAGATAAAGGAAAAATTGCGAATGCCGTAAATTTTTAGTTACATCATATAATAACACATATTTTTTAAAATTTTAAAGTTACTACTACAATAACTATGACTCGACTGTCGTGATGGGTGAACTTTTACTTATATACCTACAGGTATGTACGGAACCCTCGGTGTGCGAGTCCGACTCTCACTTGGCCTGTTTTTTGTAATCTCCAGAGGCCAAATTTCACAATGTTAAATTTTTGTTTATTATTTTATGTAAAGTTTTTGAGCTAAGTTGGTTGTTAACTTGGAATGTGTTAAGCTTATACCGGTGGCGACAGTGCTTTTTTTTTTCTTCGTGCGGAAATCCCTTCGGATACCGTCGGATTATTTGGTTTGACGGCATGCCATTAAGAAGGGCGAGGTTGAGGAGTGTGTACCTTTTTTTTTATTTTTTATCGTGCGGAAATCCCTTCGGATTGTTTGATATTTTGGAACTTTATAATTTTTCAACTTCCGTTCATTATTTACTTGTCTTTTATTTAGTTAAATATTTATGCAAATTCTATTGCGCGTGTTCCCTGGACTATCTATAAAATATTTTTATTTGAATTTCGAAACTTTATTCTATTTAGAAACGGAATAAATTTTAAAGATATGTAATTAAATTTAACTTTTAATGTAGATATTTGTGGTTGTTAAATATGATACAAATAAAAAAACTAAAACTAATGTATTAATTTATTTATTTATAAAGTTGCATGCATAAAATTTGGGTAGTCAACAAATGGCGCTTTGCAGCTTATCTGCATCGCGTGGCTTTGTAAAATTTAAAGTTTAGTTTTGTGGAACTTCGGTAGATGGCGTTGTGCCATTTATCTAAATCACGGTTTCGTTACCGACACTATTATAAAAGGTCAGATTTATAAAAATATATTGTCGATCAAGATCAGAATACAGTGATGGTTTTATTTATATTTAAATCGTTCAATCGATCGTCCAAAGATCGCGGCAACGTGTTGTGTGCCCCACAGTGATTTATGTCATTTTCACAAGATCAAACCACATTTTAGCAATTTTCGTCTACTTTAAAGAGTTTTTTAACAGTATAATCGGCACAATTGTCATATTTATACCACAAACAAATAACGCTAAAAATGGTTACTTAATTTATGTTTAGTAAATATTGCGTATGCACACGTCTGTACGCTTTTAATGCACGAACCACTCTTTTCAATTCTTCAACTGCATGAACAACTATTTTTGCAAGTAACGTGTAACACATTTATTTATTGACAGAGATAAATTGATGCTTTAAAAAGTGAATTATAACAACTGTGGGTTGCTCGTGTTCTGTGTAAACAGTAATAAACATTAAAGGTTATTGCACAGACCAAGCAATCGATGAAATACAGCAATGGGAACCACGGTCAATGTTTTATTTAAACTTATTAGTTCAATGTCAATACCGACAAAATGTTTTTTCGTTAACGTGGAATCACTATAAGTTTCGCGAATGATAAAGTTAAGCTCTATAAATGCTAGTTTTATATATATATTATATTATAATATATAAATATATATATTGCAACTTATGGTTTGATTTTAAATTGAAATCAAATGTGTCTGTTTTAATAGCAAATTTGTGCAAAGTCTTAAAATTATTATTTTTGTGGCGACACATATTTCATCTGGGGATTTTAGTGTTTTGAGTCTTGTTCCTCCATCCATGTTTTTTTTTTAATTTTCGGTTTATAGTAGTTTCATGAGAAAATAAAAGAGTATTGCACTATAATCTTGTAAGAAAAATTGAAATTTGTTCACTATCAAATACACACGTACACAACCTGACTTTGCTCTGTTCGTCGGTTTAATACCTACATAAATTTAATCTGATAGTAGCCATTTACTATTTTATCTTATTCCTAAACTATAGAACTTCAACGATTTGAACACATTCCAAAATTAAAGATGAGTACATTGTAAAGTTGTAAATTTAGAGTTACCAATTTTTAAGGTTCCGTTGCCAAATGGCAAAAAACGGAACCCTTATAGATTCGTCATGTCACAGCCATTTTTTTCCGAAACTATAAGAACTATGATGTTGAAACTTGGTAAGTAGATGTATTCTGTAAACCGCATTACGATTTTCACACAAAACTTAAAAAAAAACAATAAATATAAAAAATAGCTTTCATCAAATCCATCTATGGATAGGTCTTAAAAAATGATATTTAGGTTCCTAATATATATTTTTTAAACTGAATAGTTTGCGCGCGAGACACTTCCAAAGTGGTAAAATGTGTGTCTCTCTCCCATGTTACTTCTTAAATAAGAGAATAATAAAACTAAAAAAAATATATGATGTACATTACCAAGTAAACTTCAACCGAAAATTGGTTTGAACGAGTTCTAGTAAGTAGTTTTTTTAAATCTATATACTTATATAAAAATGAAACCCGTTTTCCGTTGTCACGACATAGCATGAAAACGGCTTGACCGATTTGGCTGATTTTTTTTTGTAGTTTTCTAATACTCTGTACAAGGTTCTTACGGAAAAAAATATTAAGAAAATCTCTCAGAAATTTTTTTTTCGTCCGCACACCGTACGGTTTTGGTCGATACACGACAAAACCACCCCCGCTGGCCGGTGGGGGGTATCCGAAGGGATTGATCCTCCCCAAGTGTCCGTTGCCGGGCACCCCGGGTAAGCCCTTGAATTCAATACATAGCGGATCATTTTGACGTAGCGAAGCACGTACCGGGCCGCTAGTACGTCATAAATCGTAAACCACAATTTACCTTTCGTTCAATCAACTCAAATATAACTAGGTCTGCAAGGCGAATCGCTGCTTGCAATGTTGAGCTGAGTGAGACATCGTGATTTGTTTTGGCGCCAAAACTTGTCCAATAGATTTGACCGCTATTGCGGAATTCGATTTTGAAAATTTTGAACAGTGATCATTCCTCCGTGGCAAGTCCGATTTTGAAAATTCTTTTTGAAAGTCACAACTTTGGACATGCTTTCTGAGCGTGTAAAGTTTGGTCACAGTGTCTCGAGCGGTTATTGTATAATTCCATCTGGATTTTTTTAACGGTGATCATTCCTATGTGGCAGCATTAATTTTTTCAAAATATATCCATAAACCTTCCTCTGATTGACCTCTTTAATCATGCTAAATTTGGTTCTGATTGGATTAGTAGTTTAGGAGGAGACCTGTGACAAAGAAAATCCTGAAGTCTGGTATGAGGAGCTTTTGCTCGACTTCGTCTCACTCAGCTCAAAAATTTTACTTGCTGCTACGGAACCCTTCATGGGCGAGTCCGACTCGCACTGGGCCAGTTTTTTGTCATCAATATATATTTAAAAGCATATACCTAGTTAGTTTGATATTGTGAATTTTACCTTCTTCTACGTAATTAGCTCTAGAAAAGTAACTATCGCCAAATAATATGGGCAACATCTTTAAATATTAAACCGTAGATTATTCAGTACGACGTTCATTTTTATTAGTTTCGAGTATAATAGAAATTAAGAAAGGATCTTTTCATCTCTTCTTTTCGAAAAGTGTCGCTTTGTTTTTCTATAAGTGGGAGCAAATTAGCTCTTTTCCGATAGGAACTTTTTAGTAGATGGAAATGAGATTTGAATTTGGAGCATATATCATTTCATAGAAATCGAACGCAAATTATATGAATTTACTGGCTGGCACGCGTTGGATCCACGGCGCGGGGCTAAGAAGAAAAAAACAAAAACGCGCGAATTACGTCTCTGTTCTTGTAATCAGTATATATTATTATCATTATATTTTCTCATTGAAAGTAAAGTACGAGTATAAGACTCGAGAGCAAATTATTTTCCCTCGGGCGATGTACCTACTTTGAATCGCTAGCTGCACTCAGAATTCTACGTTAGAATCGCTACGCTCGTGGTTCAAAGTAGCGCCCTCGCCGTAGAAATACTATTTTGCTCCCCTCTCATACAATCTACTATTAAAAGTATATCTTCAACTTCTTTGGAAAATATGTTGCGACATTGCCCTTTTGTAAACGTAAGTATAGGTGCTCTCGGCCTGGTTGTTGTGATAAGAAAATACATAAGACAGAAGGTAAACATTACACTCTTGTAAACTCGTTTCTTGAATGGAGCTGAGGCAGTCAACAATCAATCGTCAATTGATAAAATATCGTACCAGATCAGATACTACGCAGTAAAAAAAAACCAGAACCTTGAAGCTTAAAGTGGATTTTGTCGTCACTCAATCACTTAATAGACGATGTCATTGCACGGATTATCGATTGAAATAAACCTCTTACTTTTGAACACAAAAACAAATTTGAATCAGTAAGAGTCAATAAGCATATGGAACGAATGTTAATGATCTACGTCCTTTTTTTTCGTGTGGAAATCCCCCCGGATTCCCTCCCGACTGCCGGCCAGCGGGCGTGGTTATGTCGGATTTGAAGCGACTAAAACCGCAAGCTTTTTCGGTTTTTCAGACGCCGGGGTGTAAGGTGGCCCTAAGCATAGCATAGCATTTTCCTCGCAAAAAGCTGATTTTGAAAAAAGAAGTAGGTACCTTGGCTCATTATTTAATTCAATCAATACTTCGAAAATCTTTTTTCTAGACCAATATGTAGTAACATTTCTTCTTTGCTATAAAAACATTTTATTAAAACTAAGCTAGTGGAACAGTAGCTTTGCAAAATTAGAAAGAAAGAAAGAAAAACCGTTTATTTTACACACACTACACACTGAAATATGAACAAAATATAAAAACAAAAAAATTAAGGAAAACAATAAAAACAAAAGATAAAAAAAAGAATCAAAACAAAGGATAACGGCCCCCGCAATCAACCCGGTCGCGCCCCGCCACAGTGAATCACCATGCAGCACGCGCGCGACAGTATTGTCCGAGCCGACTCGCTGGGCATACGCGTGCTGCTATTATGTTTTTATTAAGATTATTATTCCTAATTATCACTGTGGTGGAACCCGGCCGCGATGAGAAGCGCCCACATACCCACTACTCCAGACGATATATAGGTACCCAACCAAAAAGGAATACCGTGTCGTGATGTCACAATGAAGATCGGTACAACAATACAATATTATACATATAAGACAAATAGGCACCTATATATGTACCAGATTCCAGGAAGGCGCTCAGCTATTGAGCCCTCGTTGCCAAGCACTATGCTCATCGTATGGCCATACCAGAGGGGTAAGTATCTTTTTGTACCGAATTTCATATTTACTCCCTCAGTACTACGCTACTATTTATTAAACTGCTACTGTCTTTTTTAGCCACGAGTTGCAGAGTGCCGAGCGACGGGGCCCACACGAGCACAGCATCCTGGAGCGGTGGAGATGACACTGCTGCCAGTGGCAGTTCTCCGCATACTAACGGTCTGCCGCACTAGTGTATAAGTACCATTGTAAGAATACCCTTACAATACAACAATACACACGTTACATTTTATATGTCAGTGTGGAGTGTGCATCCAAAAGGCCGCAGTTCAGCTAATGCTACAGGTTGGGTGAATACAATCTGCAGCGCTGGTTTTCAACTGTAGCCCAATTCCACCAGGTTGCATGCTGTATTAGCATTAATTGAATACCATAACAATAACATCTCCTTATACAGAACAAAATAACAAAAAAGAACATTACACACACACTCGAGATCATACACCCGTTTTGCACATATTCTATAACTAGTTGTAGGTAAATTTATATCATTTGTACATTTATATTAGGATAGTTTATAAAGTGATAGTCAAGTAATATTCTTAGTTCAGGTGAAGAAGCAACAATTAGTAATGCATTCAAATAACAATAGATTCCTATATATAAGATCATTTGAGTTCCCTTATCACAAATTGTGCCGCATTATAATTATGTACATACTCGCAATCGTTAGAATAGGTCATACTCATACATAAATTGAATAGATACTTTTTTAATTTTTAATTATACAAACAGACATGAGCAGAAGAGCAACAAATCAAAGAGACACAAGTAACACAAAAATAAACTTCCAGTTAACCCGTAACTGCCGCATTCCCTCTCATTACCAAACACACCTAACACAAATAAATTCAATATATATACACATACATACACACATACATACACATATACATATATATATATTTACACATATATATAATTGTATATATACATATACGCATACACATACACAAATACATACATACATACACACATACATACATACACATACATATACGAGTAATATGTCAGGATCGTAGCAATTGGAGATCCGTGTTCTCTGCCTACCCCTATGGGAAACAGGGTGTGATTCTATGCATGCATGTATGCATGTACATACATACACATACACAAAACACACACCCACACCCACACCCACACACATACATATATATCGACACATACATACACACACACACGCACGCGTCTGTGCGTGCGTGTGCGCATACATGCACGCGACGACACATGCACACATACATCCAAAAGATCTCCAGGCTAGACCCCATTATCAGCTTGATTTTTGAACATTAAGCAGGATATTTCTGTACCTAGCTCGGAAACCATGTACGCCGGCAAGTCTTCTAAGAGGCGGAGGAATATTGTTCCATATCTTACTCGCTCGATATCTGAAACCACCCTGAAATGCCGCAGATCTATGCTTCGGAACATGTAGGTTCACACGCGATGCTCTTGTCAAATACCTACTGTTTTCATTGAGCCATTGCAGTTTAGAGTACAGATAAAAAGGGTTTCCTGTCTTGATAATGCCAAAAAGAACAGTTGCAAGATGTAACTCCCTCCTGTACTTCATTTTCAGTTTGTTGTGATTGTTCAGATACGGCGTCACATGGCTTCTAGGCGGTATATTATAACAAAATCGAGCGCACGCATTTTGCACCCTTTGTATTAAATTGGCCGTTTTTGCTAGTAGTCGCGGGCCATAGACCACGTCCATGTAATTGAACTTGGAAAGCACCAAGGTATCAACCAACTTCTCCCGGAGTTCGACACTAAGATAACTTCGCATTCGATACAGCAGCTTCAACCTATAAAAAGAGTTCCTCACACATTCCGCAACATGGCGCTCGTACCTCAGTTTCTCATCCATTAATAAGCCTAAGTTTTTAGCCTCATGTACACGCTCAATTTGGACATTATTAACATAGATTAGGGGCTTTAGATCTCCCACCCGAGTGATTTGATCCCTAGAACCCAATATCATGTACTTGGTCTTACTACCATTTAGAACGAGCGTATTTTCACTAACCCATCCACAAATCCTGCTCAGATCCTCGTTCACCTTCCTTATGGCTTCCTGGAATTCAGTGGCCTTAAAGGAGAAGTAGATCTGTACATCATCTGCGTATATGTGAAATTTGCAGTGTTTTATAACCTGAACAATGTCTGCACTGTAAAGTATGAACAGCAGGGGTCCCAAAACAGACCCCTGCGGCACACCTCTATCTACCGTTGCTACAGTTGACCGCAGTGCAGACCCGTCACTGTTGTGGGTTTCTACAAACTGTGTCCGACCACTTAAATAGGAATGAAATCACTGTATTGTATCACTGTCAAATCCATAGTACGCTAATTTAGAAAGTAAGAGAGAAACGTGCAGCCCATCAAATGCCCTCGAAAAGTCCAATAACACAAGAATAGTAGCTTTTCCCTGGTCCTGTGCTGCCAGTATATTATCAGTAACGTCCAAAATAGCTGTGACTGTACCACGGCCCTTCCTGAAGCCCGATTGTGCATCTGGTAATATACCTCGCGTTTCCAAGTAACCTCTAAGTTGTGACGCAACCACCTTCTCCAGTATCTTTGACAAGCAGGGTAAAATACTTATTGGGCGCAGATCCTTGGTGTCAAGAACGTCATTAGTCTTAGGAATTGGCTTAATGATTGCATTTTTCCAACCACTGGGGAATTTTGCTTCTATAATAGACCTATTTATAATGGTAGTAACTACACTCAAAGTTTCCGGAAGCAACATGGCTATCATTTGCAGCGATATTCCATCGCTCCCCACTGCGTTTGACCGTAGTTCCATTACAATTTTGAGAACCACTGACGAGTCGACGGGCGTCAGTCCAAAGGTAGCTTCACTAAACCGGTTGAATTCATAAAATGTTAGTGTAGACAAAGAGACGTTTGTATCTCCAGGTACCTTTAGAAAATGACTATTAATCAAATTAGGGTTATTTAGATGCGCAGGAAGTTCCGTAGACTTATGGGGGTTTAAATTAGTTTTTATATTCTTCCACAAGGTTTTAGGGTCTTTAATATTACTGTCTATTTGCAGCTTAAAGAAACACTTCTTTTCACGACTTACGGCTAGATCTACTTGTTTCTTTAGTTCCCTGTAATAGATCATATGAGACTTAAGTTTAGATTTTCGAGCTCGGTTCAGTGCTGCGTCTCTAAGGCCGATCATAAACTTAATATTGCTAGTAAGCCAAGGGGTTGGGCGGTCTTTTACAATTTTTCTTTTTATTGGAGCGTGCAAATCGAATATGTAATTGGTTAACACAGTATAGTCCTGCACAATATCGTCAACATCCTCTAGGCTCAATAGACGATTCCACTTTAAAGAGCTGACGTCCGCGTTAAACTTATCCATATTGATTTCCAATAGAGGCCTATATGTAATAACCTTAGGAGGAATTTTTGGTTTGCGGAATAAGAGTTCACATACTATAAAAGCATGTCCGTACAATTTGCCTACAGAATCCACGGTCGTACTACGCACCCTCGCATTTGTATAGACAACATCGATTAGCGTCTGACTGTGGTCAGTAAAATGTGTCGCGTCCTTTACATACTGGGTCAACCGCGTACAGTGCAAAAACGTGTTAAATTGACTGGCTCTTGCCTCTGCATGCTTAAGCAAGTCGATATTAAAGTCACCTAGTAGAACCATATAGTCATAGTCACAAAAAGAACCTATGGAGTCCGTTAACGCATCCAGAAACTGTTGTACATTACCAGTAGGTGGATTGTAGCCTGTGCCCACTATGATTTTATTGTGATTCACCTTGACTTTAACCCACATCTGTTCGACTGTAGGATGCACAGGGTGGACACAGACCTTTACCTGCAGGCCGTTTCTGTAATAAAAACCAACCCCCCCTCCGCGGTCCGCTATCCCAACGGGGCGAGGTATATGTCGTAACCAGTACCCCGGCACGAACGGCGCACGCCCTTCTTCTCCCCGCCTTAGCCACGTCTCATTTATAGCCAATAAGTCCACCTGATGACGGTCTATCGCTGCCAAAATATCTGTATGGTTCGAACCCAGAGAACCCGGGTTGAACAGTCCGACTCTCAAAAATTTATTTGCCATTACTAATCTGACATTCATACATGTACCCATAAGCCATGCACAAATTATTGTATATTGTATCACACTCACAAAAAACAGACCAGTAAACATTATAAACAAGATTAATTAAAAAGAAAACAGTTACCACTAAAAGTTCCGAACAATAAAAATCAACACCGAATAAAGAACTATACCCATAGTTTACGCACCCAACATTGCACAATATCAACAACACAGACATCAATGAAACCGACCCACGATACACGGCAATAAATATACAGAAAACCAGTGCCAACAGAAGTTGCGAATATACACAAAACAACAATACATAGATAAGGAACGAATAGCTCGGCTGCCGCACAATATGACTCATCAATGCACACACTCCCCACCGACGACGCAGCGGACCTGCAAGTACATTCCGCCCGACTCGTGACCATTTGTTTACATTATAGTCATATTTTAATAAGCTTAATTGCATGCAACCGATGCTTAACAGACAGAGATTGCCATTGTATATTATATCATGAATAATTGTAATTAATACCAAACAACAGTAATATACAGTACAGAGTATTATAAACAGCATTTCAAGTAATATCATAAACAGCATCTCATGTGATACGAAACAACATTGAATCAATATGTTACCTGTTTCACTACCTAATACAGCCAGTACTCGTATAACTAAATAGAGATGTAATACAAGTGCTGTAACATGCCTTAATTTACACACAATGCCTCTGAAACCTAATCGGTTGAACCGTGTCCAGTGCCAAAAACCCGCTTCATGTCGGCTTCCCCTTGTATGGTAAAAACGGGCTTGCCCTCATCCTGCCTCACAAGAACACGCCCACTCCTGGTCCAGACGAATCTCCATCCCAGCCTCTTACGCGCTTCGCGTACCTTGAACAAAAGCTGCCGGTTGAATTTGGTCAGACGCTCGTTCATGTAGAATGGGACAGGTGTCTCCCCCAGTCCGAAGTCCGCAGTGTTTGCCCCGCGTCGTACACGCATGTTTTTTAGCAGGTCGTCACGCACCGATCGGCGTGTCAGCCTTACCACGAGAGGGCGGGGGCGCCCAGACATCACATTCCCGCTGCCACTACCGCGCGGTACCTTCGGACCCACCCTCTCGGCGCATACGATATCCCGCTCATCCAAGGCCGCACCCAACTTGGCAGCAATCAAAGTGACCACATGCAGCGGGTTCTCACCCCTGCTCTCTGGAAGATTTGTTATCTCCAAATCGTTGGCCAACAACAGCTGATCCCGCTCATTGAGCTCAGTCTTAAGCTCCTCCACTACACTTTCGAGACGCCCCGGAGTCTCCATCCCATTCCCAAACTTGTCCTCCAGATAGCCCACTCTGTCCTCCAACGAGTCAAGACGTGAGGAATTCTTGATGAGGGTCTCCCGTAGCTCCTGTACGTCCTGGCGCAGTAGGCGCAGTAACTCCAGCTCCTTCTGCATATGGACCATTTGCTCCCGGAAAAGCCGTATTTCTTTAGCTAAAACGACCAACCCACCGTCACTGCAATTAATATTAGTGGTGGCATCCAGCGATTCTATCGGCATCGTCTTCCCTGTCGTACCCGGTGATGGCCCTGTCTCTGAGACATTCTTTACCGGAGTGTCCGAACGGTTGTCCCGCGATTTATTTTTCACACATTCCGGGCACGACCAGTTAGGTTGCCTAGCCGCCTTAGCTCCACCCACACACTGCAAATGGTATGAGAGTGTGCAAGTGGCACAGACAGCGCCGTCTTTGTTCATATAACGGCCACAAGCCTTGCAGTTCATATTTACGCAATGCTTAGGTTAGCAACACTACACCAAACAACTAGATGTCGCTACGTCCGCTGATCTCGATCGCGACTCAACTGATCGCCAGCTGACTTCGGGTAGGTATACAAAGATGTGTTACAATAATACCCACACGATCAGCTGATACACACGAAATTTCTAATTAATTAATTATAGCTTCGTAACACTGCACAATTCCGAATGGATATCTTATTATGATTTTTCAGGCACAAAAACACTGCAAGATCGTTACTAATATTACTGTAGGTATAAAGTTTCACTGCAAGTTGTAATGTACCACAACACAAGTCCACAGATAACGTTTATGTCTTTTTTATAATGTATAGCAAACACAGCACTTTGAAAACGTTAGTCCATACTCGCTACTAGTTTAACTGTCCATTCATACACTTGTAGTTCTTAATAAAGTTTTTTACTATTTTACGGAGCTTAAGAAACTTAACCCGTCACGCTACAACGCCAGCTGGTGGTTTTTCAACCACCAGGTGGCGCTAACGGTGGCGTAACGAAGCGGTTATCATTTAACTCCCAACTAATTGCTCCAAGGATTTTCTATTACACGTAACGATACTTAGGATTTATTCTGATGTAGGTGCGGTAAGACTTATCATCACAAACTACAGAATAATCGCACCTTTTTAATCGCCACCATTTTAATCATGATAATTAAAATTATTTTTGATTATAATAAGTAAGGTAAGGTACCTGGAACACCGTCTTGCATATTCTGTTATCTAATAAGACTCGTTACTGTACTGTGACGTCTGGGGACTGGCGTCACAGCTGTTTATGCCGATGAAATCATAAGACGTTATTTCGAAGGAAAAATATTATTTATTTTCAAAACACGCACTTTTATTTATATTATTTAGGGACTTTTACGCGGGGTTGTTTAACTTTGAGTAGCGGACTGGGAAAGGAACGCGGACGCTGCCCAAGGATAGGGCTTACAGCGGAATTCTCCTCAGGATACTTTTTCGTAGCTCGAATCAAGGACGGATCCTCCGGGTCCCGTTCCGACTCCAACTGTCCAGGCTCCAATTGTTTTTTCTAGCTTCCTATTTTGAATTTAAATTGATACAACAGTTTAATTTATAATCGCTGACGCATGATGGCCAGGTAACTAACTGTAGTGTTCGAACGAGGTCGGACATTACAGTACTGAGTTCAACGTTTAACACAATTAAATATGTTGCCTATATCGGCTAACGCAGTTTAGATTGAATTGATCTCTGTACTTTTTATTGATCACAAATTTATAACGGAATTCGGAATATACAAAGCAGTACTACAGACTTTTAAAACTTCATTTGTATTATTTCTATTAGAACATTTTATAAATACCTGAAATTTCCAACAGCTTTCAGAGCGTCGCCCTCAGAATATTAAACGGTTTACTATAATGGGATGGTTTGTAAACGAATATAAAGAATCTCTCTGCAATGTAATTATCGATGTATTGTATATTGTTTGTGCAGTATTGTATTTTGGCGATAAGCCAAAACTTAGCTTACAACACTTACTTTAAAGAAGGAATATCTTTTTACGAAAAATCAAATTGTGGAATAATCTCTCTGCTATGGTTTGCTTAAGAAATTTTTACGGTGTTTTTAACAGTTTTGATTAAGTACAAGTGTCTTAAGTGTCTATAGGCGGTGAATATCACGTGGCATGTATTAGATTTTAAGATACAGGGATATGCTCTATGGGCAACCTTACACCCCGGTGTCTGTAGACCCGTACGGCGTGCGGTTTTAGTCGGTTCAAGCCCGACATAACCGCCCCCGCTATCCGGCGGGGGGTATCCGAAGGGATTTCCGCACGAAAAAAAAAAAGGTACAGGTATCTTGCTCACGGTGATAGTCTCAGGACTCAGGTCCCGACGTCGCTTAACGCCTTCCGTCCTCTATGAGCACAGGCCTGGGGGTGACAGGTGGAGCCACCTGGCAACTTTACCAAACTTTCGCCCTTTTTATTCAATGTGTGACATTCGCGTAAACTTCCGATGATATCAAAAATAAATACATTTCAAAACCTCAATGTATCATACTTTGAGGATGTAAAAACGAATTTAAGTATGTCGGTTTTTAAAGAACTTTTTATTGTAATTGCTTGCGAAAAACATTCGTAGTTGTCATTCCACAGATTTACTCTCCCGCAAAGTAATGTCCCTTTCGAGACACACGAGATCGAGAGACACAAGAGATTGAGATTCCTGGTGTCCTCCATAGCTAGCTCCATAGCAGTACGATGGTCGAAAGCCATAGGCATCATCCCAAACAAATTCCAAGAATATTAAAAAAACATTATAAAAGCAGAAAAACGTGCACTTCGGGTAAATAAAGAATACAAGAGAATAGCTAAAAATACATTACATATTCAAAAATATTGGAATACTACTATGATACACTTAAAGATCGTAAGATTGCAAATTTAGCAGGTCAGTGCCCATAAAGCCGAAAGTACACACATTAGAGCGATTGAATTATGAAGAGTAAACAGACAGAACGGTCTACACATACCTACTTAGTGCAAAACATCAGAATGTGTACATGTAAACTGTTCGGAAGAAATATTTATTTACATTTTACTTTATCTATTATTAGACACATTCAAGAGGATGTTTGTATCAATGTAAATAGTTTTCATTGAGATTTTTGCTAATGGTAGTTTCATCTACACCCGCCTGCCTACTCACCGACGCGGGATAAAACCCGACACCACCAGGCGAGGCCCCGCTGGCGGCCAAGGTCCGCCGGTAACCCTGGGGTTATCCTTTTGAGGGCTTACCCGGGGTGCCCGGCAATGGACACTTGGGCAGGACACCGTGCGGTTTTAGTTGATGCACGATGTAACTGCCCCCGCTGGCCAGCGGGGGGGTATCCGAAGGGATTTCCGCACATAAAAAAATGGTAGTTTAATTTTTTTTAACTAGATGATACCCGCGGCTCCGCCCTCGTCATATACCCGGTGCTATTGAATCAATTATTACTATCAAACATACGGCAGATGTCTAACTAATTTATGTCTAACTAAGACCTTTCCAATGAATCGACCGCATCAAAATTTGATCCATCGTGAATAAACAGTTAAGAGTTCCAAAAAAAGCATTTTGTGGGAAGAATCGTTCATTTAACATAACCCAAGTATTTTTTTTAATATCTCCAATGTACAGACAGAACTAATTTACTATTGTATAATGGTATGGATAGATAAGAAACGATACATACTTTGTTATTTTCAAAATATTATCCGAAATTATATCTGTTCGCCTAAAGTGCTTATACGATCGGGTTTAACACGAAAAAAACAAAATCGTATTACTGGACCACCTATTGTACACATGCAAGCTACAAGTTCACCGCAATCGGTGAACGGTATTATATAATAATACTTTAGGTACTGGGGTGCTTGGTTGGGGACCTCCACGCGGTGCACCCTGGACAACGGAGACGGCAGCGCCTCTCTGCTAGGGTGGGAGAGACGCTGCCGCCTACGGCCAACTCCGACCGAGGCGAGGACGGCCCTGTTGAGGGCTGTTCGGAAGCTTTCCACGCGTCCCTCTGATTAGCAGATGGCACAGTGGAGAGCAAGTAAGGGGGCCATCTCGAAACCGGAGATGGCCCAGAGTCAGTCGGGGTGCGAGGGATATGCTCTATGGGTAACCATACACCCCGGCGTCTTAAGATCCGAGACGGCGTGCGGTTTTAGTCGGTGCAAGCCCGACATAACCGCCCCCGCTGGCCGGCGGGGGGGTATCCGAAGGGATTTCCGCATGAAAAAAAAAAGGTATATAATAATACTACTGTAATCTATATACCATGACCAACACTGACCCAATCTATCATACGAGTTCGATGAGCGTCAGCTTAAATTTTTCTTTTAAGAGAACATTCTCATTAATCATGTCCACGACATATAAAATTAAGATAAATTGGCCTGTCACATCCATAGTATCCTTGCAGTTTGATTGTTTTGAACTAAATTTATACTATAAACACAATATATACCATAGTTATGCAGTAACGAGCGCATCTGCTGCGTATGAAGTCTCGGTTTCAATTCCCAAGTCGTGTATATTTATGTTCCTCTATCAGAACATTCTCAAAAACCTTCGAAGTCAGAATATGTGCATAGCAGGGTTATAATGTCACCCTGTACATATTACGTAAAACCATAATACAATCGGTAAACGAAAGGTGGGACGTCCCCCAGCAAGATGCACGGAGGACCTGAAAAAGGTAGCTGGGATAGACTGGATGCGCAAGGCGGAGGATCGGGTGCTATGGCGTACAATAGGAGAGGCCTATGTTCAGCAGTGGACTGCAATAGGCTAATTGATTGATTGATTGATTGATAATACAATACTCTCTTCTTGTCTCTTCGGACATATGCTGACGCGATTATAATTTCTGTCAAATGACGAATGTAGGAAGTTAACTGACATAACCTACATTTTAATGAATGGCTATTGATATTTTTACTATCACTAGAATGTATTAAATGGAGTAAAATGAACCCAGTGAGTATACGTCGAAATTAATTACGTAATAAAAACGTTGCATCATGGCATCAAAGAGATGGCACCTACAGCGAATGGGACCAAGTGCAAATGGGATGAAGTTCTACTGCGAACGCGGCACGAAATGCGAATGGTACAAAGTGTCCAAAAATCCCAAAAAGTCTAATGGTTTCACAAATGAATACATAAAAGGCTGAAAAGTGATGAATCTAGTATTATTTTTCATTAAATTGAATCGAAACTTTGAATTTTTTTTTTAATATTTAGGACACGTCAATTTGACTTCACCTCGCCTGATGGTAAGCTGAAGGTAAAGTCTCAGGAAAGAGGGTCATCATTACATACACGTACCATGTTAACAATGGTGGCGCTCAGCTTGACGGCCTCATCAGAAGAGGATTGTCGTCGCAGCACCGCGTGACACCCACCGGTCCCACTAGTGCTGCGACCACAATCCCCCTGCCCGGCTATGCATTTGCTGACCCCTGAACGCAATCAAACCAAAATTTGATTACTATGGAGGGTTTTTTTGCAATCGTGCACGGTGGTGGCACCCACCCGGCCGAATTATGTGACAAATTTGTGTCATCAAATTTCTACCACCAGTGAATGTGAATTTGAGAATACCTTATGGAAATAAAAACAAGTTTAAAAGCATTTGATTCGATATTACATAAATCGATTCCAACCACTCCAATGTCTAGAATCTATATAGTGTTTATGTGAGGAGATGTTTTGATGGATTGCAAACATTTTGCACACGCAATTCGCATAAATGAATAACTTCAAAGTTATGCAATATGAATGACTATGAATTTAAATCATCATTCAAATTTATAAATATTGTTGTGGTGAATGTACATATATATTTTTATTTACAATCAATTTAATATATATATAATATTATAAATATAAATATTCTACATTCTACACAGCGCTTTCTAGACCCAAGTTCAGCATAGTTGTGTTATGGGTTCTAGCATGCGGATAAACATACTTATTTTTTTTTCTGTAAATACATACATAATATTAAACATAAACACCCAGAACAATGCAAATAGACATATTCATGGATACAAATATTTGCACTGAGCGGGAATCGAACCCGCGCCCCCTGTCGTAGCAGTCGAATGCAGTACCGCTACGCCACAGAGGCCGTGAACATCGAACGCGTGGTATTGAATCAATCGTATCTTATTTTATAGTAACACCATTAATAACGAAATGACTCATGTCAATTTTACGGTTAACCTACCTTGTTGTTCTTGTGGGCATAATTTTGAATAAATAAAATTTAAAAATATAAATATTTTTTACACCACTCAGGTGGCAGACAAGCTTACGGCCCACCTGATGGGCAGCGGTTACCATGGCCTATGGACGTGTGCAACACCAGGGGCATCACACTCGCACTGCCGACCCTGTAAAAACCTTCTAATGCCCTTCTTGAAGATCCCCGTATTATAGTCGCTTGGGAAAACCATAGCAGGGAGATCATTCCACAGCCTGAGGGTGCGCGGAATAAAGTGCCTTTCATACCTGACTGTACGCACCGTTTCCACTCTTGTGAGAGTATTCTAGATTTTAGACACAATTTGTTCGCGACTTTCATCCACTGCGTACCGAGGGATGTTAGCCCGGCCCGTATAAAATGCGTCCCCGGTACTGTCTCTCTACATATTCCCGTAATGCAACATATTAAAACTTTGCAACAGAAGTCCAACGACGACCATGTTTAGAGGAACTAGGTAAGTGAACATTTTCCAAAACGTTCCTCATAGGGTGGGCATCCCCTAGTAGAATACACCGGCATAATATATGCAGACATTCGAAATCTACCTAAAATAGAAGTCGTATGTGTGATTATGCTAAATTTTTACAATCTATGCTTGAGTAAATTTTACATGAAGCTGTAACTATTTCAATATTCATCAATTTAGTTAACATGCAGAGAATTTAACTTTCTGCTATTGGTTTTTTGAAGCAAAGTGAACCTACTCTCATAGTTTCATCCTATGAAAACGAGGATGTAAACAAATTATAGAAATAAATGTTGGGTAAGGGGAGTATGAAGTAACCAGGGCCTGTAGACAAAGTCACATTCTACTAGTGGAATCGCAACGAAGCGAACCTTCAAAAGACCGAAATGTATGGAGAGACAACATTTGTCGAACGACAAATAATGTCACTCCCATACATATTGAACATTTGAAGGTTCGCTTCGAAGCGATTCCACTAGTAGAATGTGACTTTGTCTACAGGTCTAGGTCTGCAAGGCGAATCGCTGCTTGCAATGTTGAGCTGAGTGAGACATCGTGATTTGAAAATCAGATATTGAAAATTTTGAACAGTGATCATTCCTCCGTGGCAAGTCCGATTTTAAAAATTCTTTTTGAAAGTCACAACTGTGGACATGCTTTCTGAGCGTGTAAAGTTTGGTCACAGTGTCTTGAGCGGTTATTATGTAATTCCCTCTGGATTTTTTTAACGGTGATCATTCCTCTGTGGTAGCATTAATTTTTTCAAAATATATCCATAAACCTTCCTCTGATTGACCTCTTTAATCATCCCAAATTTGGTTCTGATTGGATTAGTAGTTTAGGAGGAGACCTGTGACAAAGAAAATCCTGAAGTCAGGTATGAGGAGCTTTCTTTCGACTTCGTCTCACTCAGCTCAAAAATATAAATAATAAAAAAAACTTTTTAAAAACCACGTTTTCAACACTAAAAAACGTGGGGCGGGCGCTTTGAATTTTTTAAATTATTGAATATCTAAGGCAAACAGTATCGTTACGGTATTACTGACTATTTCTGATGATTAAATATGAAAATATAAGGTGGCATAAGCCTACATAAAAAAATTCTGAGCTTTAGGGTGATCAGAAGTGGTCGAAAATTAAGTGTCAATTTTTGGCTTCAGAGGGAAAGAAACACAGAAACACAGACACGAAGTGAAACTAAGAAAAACGTGGTAATAATAATAAAATAGAAGTGTTGAATCATATTCAGTTTATTGCAGATAGTATTTATATTATCACATCACTGTTTGTTCATATTTATATTTATGTATATTAATTTATTATTTCATATTTATCGTAAATAACTACTAAAGAAAATTATTATATGCGACAATAATAACAAAATTATTTCTATTTCATCTCCAGTAATAACAATGTTATTCAAGTTTTTTTTTTATTCTTCATTATCATTTTGCACATCCTAAAATTAAAAGTCTATATGTATTCATTTTTTTTTATATTTAGGACACGTCAATTTGACTTCACCTCGCCTGATGGTAAGCTGAAGGTAAAGTCTCGGAAAGAGGGTCACCATTACATACACGTACCATGTTAACAATGGTGGCACTCAGCTTGACGGCCTCATCAGAAGAGGATTGTCGTCGCAGCACCGCGTGACCCCCACCGGTCCCACTAGTGCTGCGACCACAATGTCCCTGCCCGGCTATGCACTTGCTGACCCCTGAACGCAATCAAACCGAAATTGGATTACTATGGAGGGTTTTTCGCAATCGTGCACGGTGGGTATACCCGGCCGAATTGTGTGACAAATTTGTGTCATCAAATTTCTACCACCAGTTATGTGCGACAATAATAACAAAATTATTTCTATTTCATCTCCAGTAATAACAATGTTATTCAAGTATTTTTTTTATCTTCATTATCATTTTGCACATCCTAAAATTAAAATTCTATATGTATTCCAAATCATTTTGTACAATAATAACATTTAAAATGCAAATAGTTTTTACAACAATATTTTTATGAAATATGTATACAATCGGGGAGATGGGCCTCGTCAGCATTGGGCTGCAACCCGTCTAAGAGAAGGAAAACTCTGAAATCAAACCCGGGGAGATGGGCCTCGTCAGCATTGGTCTGCAACCATCTAGGAGAAGGTCACTTCGAAATAAAACCAACTCCGAGGGAGCATACCCGAAAAAAAACCCCGATCCAAGGTGTTAGCCGACCCGTGCCGAGGATTCGTGACCAGAGGGCAAGCTGGTGTAACGGAGGGTGTCTGTGTTGGCGGTCACAGGACACACTCGAAATTCCGCCTTACCCCCGTAAAGGGCTCTGCGGGGGTGGACCATATTTTTCCCTATGACTCGTGGGAACGCAATGGTGATTCGAAAAATAATTCATCCACATGGCGGCGACGCGGTACGCCACCCGTCACGTCTCGTTTCCCGTGGGGGCGAAAAGTGGCTCACGGAGAGCCGTTTTGCTACACTGAATGTTGGAGGAGGAATGGAAGATAAAGTGAATGATGTTTGTCAGATGATGGATGAAAGAAGGATTGATGTTCTTTGTGTGAATGAGACGAAGCGGAAAGGATGTGACACCACCAAGCACGGACCCTACACCGCGTACTGGTCAGGAGTACCCAGTACCAACAGAGCTTGCCAGGGAGTTGGTGTCATCCTATCTGCTAGAATGGCTGAGTGTGTGAATGAATTCGAATGTGTGAATGCTAGACTGATGTGGATGAGAATGAAAGTGGGACTCACTCGTATTTTTGTCGTAGGGATTTATGCTCCTGTAGACTCCGGTACGAGTACGTCCCAGAAAGTACAAGAAGAAAGAGAGGAGTTTTGGGAGAGTGTAAGAGAGATACTGAGAGAATGTAAGGAAAATGAAAGAATAATAATGTTAGGTGATTTTAATGGATGGGTGGGACTGAAACGTGATGGATTTGAAAGGGTTCTGGGCAAGTACGGAGATGAAAGAGTGAATGAAAATGGTAAAGGTTTGCTTGAAGTATGTTTGGAATGGAACCTTTGTGTGTCAAACACTATGTTTGAACACAAAAGGATTCATATGTATACAAGAGAGGCGAAGAATGTCAGGAAAAGTATGATTGATTTTGTAATAGTGGATGAAAGATTGAGAAAAAATATTCTGGACACTAGGGCTTATCGCGGTGGGGGCATCCATACAGACCACTTTTTGGTTATGTGCCGTATAAGTGATCTCTTTAAGGGATGGAGACATAGAATGCGTGAGCCCGTAAATGTTCTAGAAAGAATAAAAGTAGAAAATTTGCAAGAAGATAAAGTGAGAGAGGAGTATGAAAGCAAATTGACTGAAAGGTTTCATGACATTGATAGTATTTGTGAGATTGAGGAGTTATGGAAGATATTTAAAGAGGAGATTGTGAGTGTGGCTTCCCAAGTATGTGGTGTAAGTAAAAGAAGTAAAGTGCAAAAGATGAAGCATGCATGGTGGGATAAAGAAGTGCAAAAGTTGGTATGTGAGAAGAAGAAAGCGTGGCTAGACTGGCTTTCAGTCAGAGCTAATGAGAGAATGCAGAAAGCTACGAATGAGGATGTGGATGAAGCGAAAGATAAATATAGAAGACTGAAAGGGCTAGTGAAAGGAATGATTGCCAGAAAGAAAGATGAACAAAAAGACGTGTTTGATGAAAGATTATCTGAGGATTTCCAGGCGAACATTAAGCTCTTTTGGAAATCCATCCGTTCAGCCAGAGGAAAAACGCAGAGCTCTGAGCTGAACTTTATCAGAGACCAGAATGGAAGTATTTTAAAAGGTGAAGAATGTGTGTTAAAAAGATGGCAGGAATATTTTGAAAGCTTGTTTGAAAGAGAGGATGGTGTACATGTACTAACCTCGGTGATGGATGACCAGGTTGATAATGATGAAAGTGGTATTAGTATGAATGAAGTTGTGAATGCATTAAGAAGTATGAAAGCTGGAAAAGCAGCGGGATATGATAAGGTGACAGTCGAGATGCTGAAGGCTGGACATGGCCTCGTAGCAAGTCAGTTGTGCCGCCTTTTCAACATGTGTTGGGTTAGCGGTCGAGTACCAAATGATTGGTGTAAGGCCGTTATAGTTCCACTCTACAAAGGAAAAGGCTCGCATCAGGACTGCAAAAACTACAGGGGCATTAGCCTACTCAGCATCGTCGGCAAGCTGTATGCGAAAGTGTTGATTGAGAGAGTTATGAAAGAAACCGATGAGAAAATATGGGATGCACAAGCGGGTTTTAGAAAGGGAATGGGATGTACGGATCAGGTCTTTTCCTTGCGAAGCATAGCCGAGAAATTTTTGGCCAAGAGTCAAAAGGTCTATTGCGCATTCGTGGATTTGGAAAAGGCCTATGACAAAGTGATGAGGAATGAACTTTGGTCGGTACTGTCTATGTATGGGGTGAGCAGCAACCTTATTCGAGCTCTGAAGTCTCTCTATGAGGACTCCAGTGCTTGCGTGAGGATACATGGGTCATACACTGAATGGTTTAGCATCCAAAAGGGTGTAAGACAGGGATGTGTAGCGTCACCATGGCTGTTTAACTTATTCATGGACAGTTGTTTGCAAGATTTGAAAGATAAAGAATGTGGTTTAAGAATGAATGAGTTACTCGTCAAATGTTTCCTTTATGCTGATGATCAGGTTTTACTTGCGTCATCGGCAGATGAGTTGCAGGAGATGGTAACAACTATGCATGGAGCTTTTGAGAGGAGAGGAATGAAAGTGAATGTTAGTAAGACAAAAGTTATGGTTTTTGAAAGAGATGAATGCGTGACAGAGTGTAGGATTTGTATAGATGGAGAAAGAGTGGAACAAGTGAATGAGTTCATATATTTGGGAACATTGTTTACGAGAGATGGAAAGCATGAAGAAGATGTTGAAAGGAGAGTGACAGCTGGAAATAGAGTGAATGGGGCACTACACAACTTTATGAGCAGCCGGAAAGTGTCCGAAAAGGCACGACTGGCTGTACATGGAGGAGTATTAGTGCCGACTCTTATGTATGGTAGTGAAAGTTGGGTGTGGCAGAAAAAGCATCAAAGTAGAGTGAATGCAGTAGAAATGCGTGCGTTGCGAAGTATGTGTGGATTGACTTTGAGAGATAGAGTGAGAAATAGCGTGATAAGAGAGCGATGTGGATTGACAGAAGATGTAGTGACGAGAATTGAGAAAGGTATGTTAAGATGGTTCGGTCATGTTGAGAGAATGAATGAAAGAAGACTAACGAAACAGGTGTATGAGGCGAGTGTGGATGGTACCGTCGGAAGGGGAAGACCTAGGCGCACATACCTGGACCAAATCGGGGAAGTTTTAGAAAAGGGGCAGGTCAGGAGTACCCTAAACCGACGAGCATGCATGAAGAATGTTATGAGAGTGAATGAGGCGAGAGAAGTGTGTCAGGATCGTGGCAAATGGAGATCCGTGATCTCTGCCTACCCCTGTGGGAAACAGGCGTGATTTTATGTATGTATGTATGTATGTATACAAGATAATTAGATTCTTTTAAGAACTTAGGAGGGATTCTTACTTTTACAGAAATATACGTATTTGTACAACATTTATTAAACCTACATTATTTTAATAATACAATTGTGTAAATAATGCTTTTGTTCATCCAATAAAAACAGATCACAATATTAACAAATTAATAAATAGTTCGTGCCATAAACTTACTTTTATACATAGTATGTCAATTCAATGATAATATTTTAAAATAGTACTAAAGTTTTTAGATAGGTAAACATAAAAACTTGTTAAATCAAGATTATTTACTTTAAAGACTGAATGAAACAATACTCTGAAGCAATTCAAATGAGAATGGTAAACATACAATGTGAAAATGCACAATTTGAATAGTTCTTTGATCGTATCGTATACGTTTCTATCATTCATGCGATTGAAATGAAACATTTTACAGATGTTATTGACACTTACTTAAAGGATTTTGATACATACTTGTAAATTTAAATATCTAAAGGCATCATCGCATACCGGGCATTAGCCTCTACATAAAAGTAATGGTACGAGAGTTTCTTTAATGTCTTTTCGTAAAATCTGCTTCACTTGTTTTAATAACCTCTCTTCAGAATGAAGTAGGTACTGGAATCAGTTTTATTATAACGAAACGTAGTTTATTTGACTAGAGCTTGTGTTATTTCTTCATTTTATGAGTTTAAAGGTAATCTGAAAGTTTTTAACACTATTCAGTATTCACAAGAACTTTGGTGACTTCTGATTTCGGTGATCCTTCCATCCGTTTTCCCTTAAGGAGGAATTTATCTCTGTCCTCCTGTATTGTACGCTGGGAGAGCTAGTCCTCCCAAAGTGGTTGTTGCTACTCCTGAATGTAACAGTAGTTCCAGTACGCATGCTAGATTTTTGACGTAGTCCTTGCATCTGAAAATAAATGTAGAATTTTCATTTATGACATACAAATCAATCGAATTTAAATGTAAATACAATGTTACAATGAGGTCAAACGACACACGGGCATCATAAGAACGGCCATGGACAAGATGCGAAAAATATGGAGAAACAGGAATATAACAAAAGGCACGAAGACCAGGCTCGTGAGGACACTTAAATTCCCCATATTTCTATACGCGGCTGAAACGTGGCCCTTGCGAGATGTGGAAAGGCAGAACATAGACGCTCTGGAAATGTGGTGCTGGAGAAGAATGCTTGGGGTTTCGTGGACCGAGTTTCGTACAAACGTCTCGATACTTCAAGAACTCGGAATTAAGCAGCGTCTGTTCTCAACAGTACAATCTCGCATCCTTACATTCTTCGGACACGTATCTCGGCGTGGTGATCCGTCCATAGAACGCCGTGTCGTCCAAAGGAAAGTGGAAGGCACTAGACCGCGTGGAAGGAAACTCAATGAGTGCAGTAGGATGACCGCTAATAGGCAACGGTGGCGAGGGATATGCTCTATGGGCAACCTTACACCCCGGCATCTGCAGACCCGAGACGGCGTGCGGTTTTAGTCGGTTCAAGCCCGACATAACCGCCCCCGCTGGCCGGCGGGGGGGTATCCGAGGGGATTTCCGCACGAAAAAAAAAAAGGCAACGGTGGCGAAACGACGTGAAGCGCATCACATCTGCCCCTTCGAATATTACGACTACATAGCGAACACGACCGCTCTGTCAAGACCCGGATAAGAAGAAGACAATGTTACATCACATAATGTTTTCGAAGCTCAAGATGCTCGGTACTACTTGAAAAATCTTTTTCATTAATTCCAAAATATAAAAACAGTAATTAAAAAGAGATCTATCCTGGTTAACTATACATGATTAGAATATCAATGATATAACAGGTATTTTATTAATATCTTCCACAATTTATATTCTCATTTGTTCAAAGTAAAGTGTGCTGTCGTAAACAGAAATTCACGTTTTCCAACTTTACGAAATTTGTTGTAAAAGTTTTAATTAGAATAGAGGTTAGCGAAAATTTCAAGCTAGGATGTAAAGGTATGACGTCATAGGAAAATGTTATTTTTAGGGTTAAGATATATGTGTGCTGACGTTAAAAAATTAACTAATAACTCAATTTCAAGTAATCAGTATAGTTAGTTAATTTGGCATAATTGTCAGTTTAGTTAGAATTATTTTGTGCGTGGTATTTTTACATTATTGCATTTATTATATAACTAGTAGACGCCAGCGTCTGCGCCTGCGTGATATTATGCATGTATTATATATACAAACCTTCCTCTTGAATCACTCTATCTATAAAAAAAAACCGCATCAAAATCCGTTGCGTAGTTTTTAAAATCCAAGCATACATAGGGACAGACAGGCGGGAAAAGCGTCTTTATTTAATACTTTGTCTTTTTTGGAAAAAGTATATTAGCAGCCGAAATTACTAATATTCCTCTTAACCCCTCCAGCTAAGCTAAATTGCTTGTGTTAGGAGTGGGTTCACGTCGGTAGTGTAATGGCCAGGATTTGAACCTCGGACGTTTCGATCGTAGGATCGACTCCTTAAGCACTAAGCTACCGACGCTTGAGTGATTGTAGTTGCATCACTTCACTATGTAGTGATTGCAGGGTACTATACTAATTTGCACCTTAGTACTTCTTTTTAGGGTTCCGTTGCCAAATGGCAAATAACGGAACCCTTATAGATTCGTCATGTCTATTTGTCTGTCCGTCCGTATGTCAGAGCCACTTTTTTCCGAAACTATAAGATCTATGCTGTTGAAACTTGGTAAGTAGATGTATTCTGTGAACTGCATTTAGATTTTCACACAAAAATAGAAAAAAAAACTGTAAACTTAGAACTAAAATTCAAAAAAAAAAATTTTCATCAAACCCATACGTGGATAGGTCGTAGAATATTTATTTATTTTTATTTATTTGGGTCTTTAAAAATGATATTGAAGTTTCTAACATCATTTTTTTCTAAACTAAATAATTTGCGCGAGAGACACTTCCAAAGTGGTAAAATATGTACTGTAACTTCTAAAATAAGAGAATGATAAAACTAAAAAAAATATATGATGTACCATTGATGATTACCATGTAAACTTCCACCGAAAATTGGTTTGAACGAGATCTAGTAAGTAGTTTTTTCAATACGTCATAAATCCTAAATTGCAATTTACCTTTAATTCAGTAAACTCAAATATAAAAATTTTACGTGCTGCTACGGAACCCTTCATGGGCGAGTCCGACTCGCACTTGGCCGGTTTTTTATGTATATTACTTTTATAATATTATATTACAACTTATTAATAATAAATAATATGGATTTAACTTACATGGAGATGAGTACTAGAGTTTGTGTTACCCGGATCGTGACAAATTAGCTTCCGCAGGGAGCGGCGGAAGTTGCGCGTCATCAGACAATATACGATGGGGTTGATGGCTGAATTTGTGTGACCTGTGAGCATACATTACAATAAATAAATAGTCTACGACATTCTACACAGCGCTTTCTAGACCCAAAGTGAGCATAGTTTAACTAGCTTGTGTTATGGGTTCCAGAATATGAATAAACATACTTATATACTTTTTTTTTTGTAAAAACATAGAATATATTATACATAGGAACACCCAGACTAATGCAAATAGACATATTCATGCGTACAAATATTCGTACTGAGCTGTCGTAGCAGTCGAATGTAGAAGCGTCGGTAGCTTAGTGGTTAAGGAGTCAACCTTACGATCGAGAGGTCCCGGGTTCGAATCCTGTCCATTACACTACCGACGTGATCCCACTCCTAACACAAGCAATTAAGCTTAGCTGGAGGGGTTAGGGGGAATATTAGTAATTTCGGTTGCTAATATTCTTTTTAAAAAAAAAATAATGCATTAAAGCTACGCCCCAGAGGCTGTCAAACAACGAACAAAATATTAAATTGTCTGCATCAATTTAATATTTTGTTCGACTTTGAGGCCATCCTACTCGAAACATTACTCCATCTTACAGAAAACACTTAACAATACTAACAAATTGCTGTATTCTTTTTTGTATTCGTTTTCCAACTGAGCATCTAGACACTAGGTGTCTAGGTGGCTCAGTTGGTCAGAGCATTCCCCCTGTAAGGGACTGGTCGCGGGATCAAGTCCCGTCCTAGATGTTCTCTTTTTCCGATCTAAATTCATAGAAAAAGTAAGCATACTAATTGTTTAATAATATCATTGAATTGTAGGGTTAATATAAGGCCTTGAGGACAAGAAACTGTCTCACCAGTGGAGCTTAACGGCGCACTCCGACTAACCCTGAGCCATTCGCAGTGTCCCCTCTGATAACAGCAGAGGGGTACCTGGAGCGACCACTCCCACCCGCGGGCCTTGCAGGCCCGCCATGCCCCGACCCCCTCGTGCAATAGGGTCAGCTGGCCCTGAAAAGGGCCGGTTGGTCAGACTCTTGGCCGTTGACGTTGACGCCAGCTACTCCAGAGGAGTAATCAATGATGCGTCATCGCCCACGTTGCCCAGGGTGCACCAAACTTGGAGGTGATCCAACCAGTCGCACCCCTTAACGCGAATACCTAAATTATATTTTACCCTATAAATATAGTTAAAATATTTACAATCTGTTTTACTAAAACCCATAAGAAAAATTACCCTTTCCAGGTTCTATAAACCTTTTTAGGCGCAATTTTGTTACATCAGTGGCACAAATTTATTTTACTAGCCTAAATTACTCCGATTGACGCAACAGGTTGTTCTGTTCTATACGTTTCTATTTAACGTCATGTCCTTGGTGACAGTCGGGCTAAACTCTTCGCCCGTCGGCGCCCGGACCTGTACCACTGAAGATGTCGACCGCAGTGATCTACGAAACGTTTAGATCACAAGTTTCCTATGGACCATGGCCAAACAGCTCAGAAGCAGTATATTCGAAATGCAACGCCGGCCGTGAAAGCCTTAAGATTTATATTCTTCTCAGTTTTTTTTATACCACTGAGGTTGCAGACAAGCACACAGCCCACCTGATAGGAAGCGGTTACCGCAGTCTATGGACGTGTGCAACACCAGTATACACTGACCCATTAAAAATCTTTTAATGCCCTTCTTGAAGTACCCCATATTTTAGTCGCTTGGGAAACCCAAAGCAGGGAGATCAGTTAGTTCAGTGTATGGTCCATAAAAGTATAAAGTTATCGTTAATTTTCTAGCTAGTTCAGCATTGGTTTTGTGGGATGCTAGTCATTTAAACAGAAATATAACCTTTAACGTGAAACTTCTGTTATTTAGAGATTGCTGTTCAAAGGAATTTCCAGTGTCAAAATTTGATATTCGTTTTGTAAGTAAATACGGCTGTAACAAAACCAGTAGACAAGTAAATCTATACAAACGTAGATATACATAATTTAGGGACTGTTTTAGAGACGCAGATTTATTCAAAGGAAGGATAATCAAGGTACATTAACAAAGGAGTCTGGTTAGAATCTCTTATTATATGGCAACGTATTTAATACCGAATGGTCTTCATTTTGAATGTAGTTTACGGCCTCTGTGGCGTAGCCGTAGTGCATTCGACTGCCACGACGGGGGCGCGGGTTCGATCACCGCTCAGTGCAAATATTTGTATGTATGAATGTCTATTTGCATTGGTCTGGGTGTTTCTATGTATAATATGTATGTATTTACAAAAAAAAAAGTATATAAGTATATTTATCCGCATTCTGGCACCCATTACACAAGTTAGTTAAACTATGCTTACTTTGGGTCTAAAAAGCGCTGTGTAGAATTTCGTAGAATATTAATTAAAAAGAAATAATTTTATCGTAGAATAGTTTATGATATATTACCAACACGGTATGCGTTGTTTCTAATATTGATTTATATTTACAAGAGTCTCGGTAATGGGAGTATAAGGTGACAGATACAGACAACACTCTGGTAACACCCTGGGGTTATCCTTTCGAAGGCGTACCAGGGGTGCCCGGCAATGGACGCTTGGGAAGGACACCGTGAAGTTTTAGTCGGTTCAATTTCGACATACCCACCTCATCGCTGGCACCGGTGGGGTGATGCCTACCGGTAATGCAACTTTCATGACTTTTTTTTTTTTTGTGTACCACTAATGTGGCAGACAAGCACACGGCCCACCTGATGGGAAGCGGTTACCGCGACCTATGGACGTGTGCAACACCAGTGGCGTCACACTCGCGCTGCCGACCCTGTAAAGGAAAGGGGATGGGAAAGGAGTTTGGGAGGGGATGGGAAAGGAGTTTGGGTTCCGGTACTCTCACTCACCAAACGGAACGCAACAGTTCAAATACTGTTACTTGGCGTCGATATTCTGTGAGAGGGTGGGGCTTCCCCGGTCGAGTCGGCCCATTCATGCAACGGCCAAAATGACTGTTGCTTGACTCTACCACCTTATGATTCTATTATTCTTAGTAACTCCTGCAACTAAATGGTATAGCTTTTGTTAAGAGATAGTACGTCAGCGGTATCTGTTCGGTCTGGATGAGGTGATGTAGTACACTCGTATTACATTGACAATTCGTTTGAAATAGAGAAATATATAACCTCGAAATCAATTCTACTTGATTCTTTAATATAATAGCGTGATGATGTTAATTATGAAATGTTTATGCGTCTCTTATAAACTATCTTTTTTTAACTCTGTGTGATAAATCGAACTTGGAACTTCATGCATACAGCAATCACACTCTCTACAGTTAAATCATATGGTAGCGGCGATAGTTCAGTGGTGTACGTAACGGACTGCAGAGACGAGGTCTCGAGTTCGATCTCCAGTCGCCCCGGGCACACACCTCTGACTTTTCGTAGTTATGTGTGTATTAAAAATGTTGATTATCACTCGCTTAGTAATGTGCCCGGTAGATGGCAATAGGCTCGCCCCCTATTACATTGGGACCTAAACGTAACTGGCGAATCGTGGGTGTGTAATACACATCTGCCTACACCTTCGGGGATACAGGCGTGAAGTTATGTATGTAACTTACAACTAACATCGGGTTATATCGAACCTGTGAGTTAGCACTGACCTAGTAGCAATGTGTACGGCAGTATTAAAGCCACGGACTCAACGTGCACGGCGTTGACGTCGAGCAGTAACTGCAAAATGTTGTACGGGAGCCAGCACAGCGCGAACAGCACCGCCAACAGCAACAAAATCCACGCTACCCTCTTCCTCTCGCGGACAATTCTAAGACGCTGGAATGGTAAAATATTTAATTGCCTTGATCTCTTATACTAAATTTTTCACATTCCATTATATACAATAATGTTAACAGGAATTAACACGATCCATGCCACCTGTGTCCTTGCATTGTAACCTAATCGAATCGTCAGGTACTTCAAAGGCATCGAGATAATAATTTGTACATCATTTGAGGGTAACCATATTTTTATATTTTTTATATTTAGGTCACGTCAATTTGACTTCACCTCGCCTGATGGTAAGCTGAAGGTAAAGACTCAGGAAAGATGGTCACCATTACATACACGTACCATGTTAACAATGGTGGCACTCAGCTTGACGGCCTCATCAGAAAAGGATTGTCGTCGTAGCACCGCGTGACAACCTCCGGTCCCACTAGTGCTGCGACCACAATCCCCCTGCCCGTCTATGCACTTGCTGACCCCTGAACGCAATCAAACCGAAATTTGATTACTATGGAGGGCTTTTTTGCAATCGTGCATTGTGGTACCCTCCCGGCCGAATTTTGTGACAAATTTGTGTCATCAAATTTCTACCACCAGTAAATATAATATACAATATAATATATATACAATACAATATAATAATATAATATACAACCATATACCATGATCGCGTTAATTACTGTTAACATTATTGCTTAAAAATGAATTCAAAAATCTTTATTCATTTCGGTAGCAAACTAACACTTATGAATATCTTAATTAAGGCTTTCAAGTTTGCAGCCAGTACCGCAGATATGAGAACGAAATCTGGCAATGAAAACTCAGTGCCTTTTCAATCACCAGTAATTATGATGGCTCACGGTGAAACACGAAGTTAAAAGTTGAAGTGTCGGTAGCTTAGTGGTTAAGGAGTCGACCCTTAGATCGAGAGGTCCCGAGTACGAATCCTGGCCATGGAGGAGTTAGGGGGAATATTAGTAAATTCGGTTACTAACATAACATAACATAAACTCACGCCTATATCCCCGAAGGGGTAGGCAGAGGTGCTAGCTAGCACCCACATTTCGCCAGTTTATGTTTAGGTCCCAATGTAATAGGTGGCGAGCCTATTGCCATAAACCGGGCACTTATAAACCTGCGATAAATACACACATAACTTCGAAAAGCATCGAAAAGTCATTGGTGTGTGCCATGGTAAAACCTGGGATCGAACCCGAGACCTCGTCTCAGCAGTCCTTTACCCATACCACTAGGCTATCGCGGTAACATTCTTTAAGAAAAAAGCTTTTTTGATTTATTTCACAAGTTTTTCATTTCAGCCACTGAAACTTTTGAGATTTTTAAAGTAATTAGGTTTAGTCATTTCTTGTTGTAGCAAGGTAGACTTTCAACAGAGCGTACACTGGTTACAACACTATCAACTAAAGAAATAAAAATGTTGTGAGTTAAAATAAACAAATGTTAGAGCCAGCTAGTTTGAAACGAATTATTTGCCCTGTATATTGAACAAACCCATTCAATATTCAATCCTGAGCAAACTCGCAAAGTCCCGTGTAATATACCAATACCTGTTATTTTTATTCATAAAATCCTACAGGAACACGAGTGTGTATTGTGTTTTCATACGTAGCTATATAATGGCGGTACGGCAGCGATCAAAGCCAGCTATAACATTTTATTTGATTTACAGTAATAACACCGTCATTCGATGTAATGATCCAAACAAAGAGGTTTTATTGCTTGTAAAGTTGGAAGTGAAATTTATTTGGACACCGTTATGGGATTTTTATTTCATCATCGCAATGAAAACGGAAATGATGTAAACCAATTAAGGAATAGATGTTCAAACAATTGATGTTTTACATACGTACATACAATCACGCTTTTATTCGCGGCTGGGCAGAGGCAAATAAATACCCACATTTTAACAATCTTTGTATTCCTTCCCACGTAATAAAGGATGAGCCTGATTCCGGGTACTTTTTATGCCAGTAAATAAACAATACAATGTTGGACAATACAATGCCTTCGTACGAGTACCAAGGCATTGTATTGTCGAACATTGAAATAAAATTAATTTTAAGGGATTATAATCGCCGCTTGTTATGTGTTATTTTGATTTTTATTGAAAAATAAAATGGCTAATGAAAAGCAACCATAACGTCGGTAATAATGTACATAAAATAACACACCATAATAAATCGCTTTATATAATGTGTTATTTTTATTTTCATTTCAAGATGCAAGCACTATTTTAACTCAATGAACACAATTAACACAATTATCTATTACAGGTCACCGTTGGCACCTGGTTGTTGGCACGCTGGTTGTTAAACATAGTATCACAGATGCCAGCGCCTTCCGTAATAGAGGGTAAATTTCAAATTATTATGATTTAAACATTTATAAATTAGAAATGTAGTATCTTTTTTAGCTTTTTCTTAAATAAAAATAAAATAAAATAATTAGTTATTAAGGTTTAATGCAGTAAAGAGTAAGTGATGAAGTAAAAAATTATGAGTGAGTGAGTGTGGGTGTGTGTGTGGGTATTTGTGCGGCAAAACCTGCGGCAAAATTGGTGTGTGTATAGCACAATGGGGACGTTTTCGTAAATAGGCCAATAAAAAAAGAGGTCCATGAGTTTCTTACTCGAGTCTTCTTAGGACGTTCTTAGCCGTGTTGCGAACCGGTATTACATTTGCTAAACATTAGTCTAGTTTTATTCTTTTTGACTTTTTGTAAGTGCCGTTTTAATGATCTATATAGAATAATTCATCAAATTACCTGTTAAACAAATTTTAATAAAGCAGTTGGAAGAATTTTATTTATAAGAACAACTATAGCTGACATTGCCATTACCACTTAAAACATCGTGGTTTAATTGTAATAACATAAATAATGTTAACGAATTGATCAATAAAAAAAATCCGTTCCCGCAGGGGGAACGCACAGGTAGATTTCGTGAAGCAATTAATATTATTTTATATAGAAAACTACGGACTTTAAACAGTTTAATTATTTTTTCTCGAAAACGGTAACTTTTAGCGAAAAACTTTTCAGACATTTATTTTAGACTTAAAAATGGCCTATCGATTAAAAATGTTTCCGACGCCAAGAATGTTCACCGGTTAGTAGTTATGATTTTTTTTCCCGAAAAAATTTGGTTTTTCCCCCCTCCACTTTTAGTTAAAGTTTTAATCTTATAGGTTTCTTATTAAAAGTTGTTGGTATTCATGTATGCTATGGGATAAAATTAGAACGGTTCGAATATCTTTCATGGAACGTGAAATTTTGAGGAAAAACTGATTTCACAAAAAGTGAGGCCCTACCGTCCCCTTAGGCCGGATTCCACCCGTTCACGAACTTAAACTAAGTTTACACCCAAGCAATTTTTGACCGCAGTTTGAAAGTGATCGGGGCAAAAATGCGACCGTGAGAGTGCCGCAAATTTTGGGAAGTGGAACCATCCATACAAAAAAACTTTTTGACCAGTGGTCATTTCGGACTCAGGGGGTCATAACTAGACCTCCTATGAAGAATTTTTTTTAAAATTCGACAGTAGTCAAGAAATCAATAGGTAGATCGATTTCATCGAAATCTACCTAAAAAATGACACGCCAATATAACAGCTAAAATTCACTCTTTGCACCTAGCCCTTAGCAAAAATCCATTACTTAATAAATAAAAAGCCAACCTGTTGACTGTTTGCGCTTCCTTCCGTTTGGTCAAATGGTGGCAGTACGGAGCATAGTCTTCGTCCCATGAGAAAATATGACACCACTAAAATGCAACCTGCAACAAAAAAATAACTAATTTAAAAAGTGGCAGAATAATAAGTGTTTAATAAATAGTCGTTACTATTCGAGTGAAATAGACTGGATGCAGAATGCGGAGAATCGGGAGCAATCCCGCACTATGGGAGAGGCCTATTGTCCCGAGATCCCACGTTCGCCAGAACTCACTTATTTTTATAAGGATAAAATGGATGGGATAAAGTAGTGTAGGTATGTGTACCATGAGTGTATGCATACTAGCTAGCTTGTCCGAGCGGCCGTTTGTCAGTCGCCAGGTGCTAAAGGTAAGTCAGGTTAGGTGTTAAAGGTAGATAGGTGTTTGGTTAAAAATGAGATTATTATGACCATATTATTTAAAAACAACAAAAAATAACAAATAGAGGAAAAAAATGAAAAAAATTGAAAAAATATAAAATAAAAAACAAAATCAAATAAAGTAAACGTAAATAAGAGTGTCAGTGGATATTAGCGTGTAAAAAATATTTATGTCAAGAGAATGGAAAATTAAAAAGCAAATTCAATGTCAAAATTACATTAGATATAAATTAGTAGATGTCAAATTCAAAGGTTGTCATTCAAATATTCATTTAGGGAGTAATATGTTTTGTCAATGAGTAAGTCAAACAGGCTACGCTTAAATTCACCGACGTCTGAGCATATCCGTATTCGCCTTGGCAGTTTATTATATAATTTTGGCGCCATTGCATAAAGGCTTTTATGTAAAAACGTGGTCCTAGTGCTTAATAAATTAAGTTTATCGGAGCGACGTTGACTCTCTATAGTGTTAAATAACTGCATATTAGTTTGAACGAACATATTGACTTCATATATAGGTATACAGATATGGTAAAGGCAGAAGTCTAAATTTTTTAAAATATGGTATGCAGGTATCTGTACGTTGTAGTCCACATATTGCTCGGAGACATTTTTTTTGTGCTTTAAAAGCATCATTTGTATTTACTCCATTGCGCCAGAATATTTCTTCTTAAAGTGGAAGTCACGTAACCATGGTATGCCGTAAGTAGTGCATTCTCATTTGTAACTTTACGCAGCATGTAAAGCGCGTAGGAGATTTGATGCATTTTCATACATACCTGCTCAATATGTGTTTTCCACGACATATTACTATCAATGTGCAAGCTCAAAAATTTAGTAGCTTTTGTCTCCTTAATGTCTTGTCCGTTATACTGAATTTTTATGTCAGAAGTCCATTTCTCTCTGATTTGGAAATTCATAAACGTTGTTTTTGTTACATTAATTTTTAAGTTATTAAAATTCAACCATTCAGCGATGTCAATGAGGCTATTATTTATGTTATTTTTAATGTCTTTTAACTCCCCTGAATCAAAAATTATTGCACTGTCGTCAGCAAATAGGGACATTTGATAATTTTTAGCTCTGGGTAGGTCGTTAATGTAGCATAGGAAGAGCAGCGGACCCAGTACGCTTCCCTGCGGTATGCCATACGATATCGTTCTAGCTTCGGATGAATATGTTTCCTTTGTTTTAGTTTTGATGTTTATTCTATCAATTTGAGTAATTTGACGTCTATTGTGTAGATATGATTTTAATAAGTCATGGATATTGCCTCTGATACCATATATTGATAATTTTTTTAATAATGTGATGTGGTCGACATAATCAAAGGCTTTAGTCATATCCATGTATAGTGACACGACTGGTTTGCAGTTATCTAAGTTAACGTGTATGCATTTAAGAGCATTATATATTGCCATGTTTATAGTTTTATTTTTCCTAAAGCCCATCTGTTCATGACATATGATGTTGTTCTTTTCTAGATAGCTGTTAAGACTATTATAAATAAGTTTCTCAAAAATTTTAGCAAATACAGATAATAGTGCTATGGGCCTATAGTTATTTATGTCCTTTTTATCGCCCTTTTTGTATAAAGGTTTAATGATAGAAGTCTTTAATTTATCTGGAAAAACTCCATTTAATATAGAGTTATTGAAGATGTTGCACAGTGGAGGAGCAATTATGGGCGCTACTGCTTTATTTACACTCGTTTGAATCTCATCATAACCTATGCTGCTGGTATTTTTTAGACTTTTAATAACCGTAATGATATCTATCGGAACTATGGGTTGTATAAAGATGGATTTATATGAATTATAACTGCAAGTTTTACTAATATTAAAGTCACACTTGGTACTACTTGACACTTCATTTGGTACTATTTGATCAATGTAGTAGTCGTTAAAACTTTGTGCAATAAGTTTCGGATGAGTTATATATTTACCATTTACATTTATTCCTGTAATATTTTCTTTAGGTAGGTTAGGTTTTATTGAATTTATAACCTTCCATGTCGCTTTTGATTTGTGTTCACTTGTTTCAATGAAATAACTGTTTTGTGCTTTTTGTGTGAGTTTTATAATTTTTTTGTATCTTCGTGTATAAGTTTTGAACGCAAGTTGTGTGGCCTTATCCTTAGTCAGTCTGTACCTCCAGAGCAGGTCGCGTCTTTTTTTACTGCACAGTTTTAGGCCACCTGTGATCCATTTCGGTCTACTAAATGAGTTGAATTTTCGTTTAATGCTGGGAAAGCACAGGTCGTAAAAACATTTAAACAAATCCAAGAAAAGATCGAAGCTTTCATTAACGTTTTTAGCTCTATACCTGTTAGTTGTATACCTCCGAAAATGTCAGATTGTTTATAGTTTTCCTGAAAAGATCTATGTAAGGTGTATTTGTGTATGTGATCTGTGTAAGGTTGTCCATAGATCATATCCCTCGCATCCTGACTAAGCCTGGGCCATCTCCGGTTTCGAGACAGCCCCCTCGGGTTTGGGAACCACGGTGTCCCCATCTTGCCCCGGTTTGGGGGAGGGACGCTTGTCACCCTGCCGTCCCGGCCTGCTTCTGCTGGGGTGACAGGTGGCCTCACCTGCCACCCCCAGGCCTGCGCTCATGGAGGACGGAGATCGTTAAGTTTGCCGTACCTTATTATTTCCTAGAATTCGTTCCTTATAAGCGACAATTTCGAATGGTGTAAAAATACGGGGTGCATTTTTTTCCCTAAACCAACGAGTGTGATCCTTTTTTTTATATTTAGGACACATCAATTTGACTTCACCTCGCCTGATGGTAAGCTGAAGGTAAAGTCTCAGGAAAGAGGGTCACCATTACATACACGTACCATGTTAACAATGGTGGCACTCAGCTGGACGGCCTCATCAAAAGAGGATTGTCGTCGCAGCACCGCGTGACACCCACCGGTCCCACTACTGCTGCGACCACAATCCCCCTGCCCGGCTATGCACTTGCTGACCCCTGAACGCAATCAAACCGAAATTGGATTACTATGGAGGGTTTTTCGAAATCGTGTACGGTGGTACCCACCCGGCCGAATTTTGTGACAAATTTGTGTCGTCAAATTTCTACCACCAGTCCTATCTAGGAATATTGATTTTCCCAAATGCAAATGACCGCCGGGACAAGCTAGGAAATATGCATACACTGAAGTAGTACACTAGTTTATCCCATACAGTTTCTCCTTGTTAAAATGAGTTCTGGTGAATATGGGATCTTACTTTATATGTCCAGCAGCGGACGGCAATATTGATTGGTTCCAGTATTATTTTAAACTTCTTTATCTTAACTAACATAATATTCTGAAGTGGTACGCCCTTCCATAGTAATTTCCTTCAATACCAAGTAACCGTGACTCAATCATTTACTTGGATCTCGCTTCATTTAAAATAAATAGATTCTTTAATATCGTTTTCGACAGTATAACCTTAATAATAGTACCTTAGTACCTTCTGTATTATAACAAAATTTCAAACCAAATCGTATCCGTTGACAATAGATCCACTTCTTTTTACCACAAGCCACTATATTTAATCTCATTTTTGCCAAATATCGAACCTCGAAACTCTAAATGGGACACAAATGGTCCGTTTACAACGTTCCTCAGAGTGGTCCTATTTTGGGAGAACTTTTTAGGGTTCCGTTGCCAAATGGCAAAAAACGGAACCCTTATAGATTCGTCATGTCTGTCTGTCTGTCCATCCGTATGTCACAGCCACTTTTTTCCGAAACTATAAGAACTATGCTGTTGAAACTTGGTATGTAGATGTATTCTGTGAACCGCATTAAGATTTTCACACAGAAATAGAAAAAAAAAAATTCATTTTGGGGTCCCCATTCTTAGAACTGAAACTCATTTTTTTTTTTCATTGAGGCCATATGTGTGAGGTATCTATGGATAGCTCTTCAAAAATGACATTGAGGTTTCTAATATCATTTTTTTCTAAACTGAATAGTTTGCGCTGGAGACACTCCCAAAGTGGTAAAGTGTGTGTGGGGGACACAAGTACCCTGTAACTTCTAAAATAATTATAAAACTAAAAAAAATATATGATATACATTACCATGTAAACTTCCAACGATAATTGGTTTGAACGAGATCAAGTAAGTGGGTTTTTTTTAATACGTCATAAATCGTAAACAGCAATTTACCTTTTTTTTTTTTTTTTTTTTATCGTGCGGAAATCCCTTCGGATACCCCCCCCGCCGGTCAGCGGGGGCGGTTATGTCGGGCTTGCACCGACTAAAACCGCACGCCGTCTCGGGTCTTCAGACGCCGGGGTGTAAGGTTACCCATAGAGCATATCCCTCGCACCCCGGCTGACCCTGGGCCATCTCACCACTAACAGCATCGCTCATCCTGTCTCCTCTGAAAGCAGAGGAGTACGGAGAGCGATGTGTTCCCGCCACGTTGGGTATTGGCCGACAATCAATGCCAACCCTATGAAGGGGTGAAGGGGAAGCCATTGACCGCCGCCCAGGGTGTACCGGCCGCTCCGATTCCGTTCCCCCCGGACTGCAGCGGGATCGGAATCGGAGTGACACTCGAGGAGGTTACCCAACACACACCCCAACAGCAATTTACCTTTCATTCAATCAACTCAAATATAAAAATTAAAAACAAACATTATTATGTTACTTGCTGCTACGGAACCCTTAATGGGCGAGTTCAACTCGCACTTGGCCGCTTTTTTTTATCGATATACAGAAAGATTTCAGCATAAAATGTTACAAAGTAATAAAATCCTTGGAAATTTTTGTGTAACATTGGGTACATTTAATATTTTTCTCTTTATATGATTAGTTCAAGAGTTATATAAGTATAGCGCTGAGGTAAGCTGAGTACCACCATTGTTAACATGGTACGTGTATGTAATGGTGACCCCCTTTCCTGAGACTTTACCTTCAGTTTACTATCAGGCGAGGTGAAGTCAAATTGACGTGTCCTAAATATTAAAAAAAAGGTACAGTGATAAGCCCAGGGTCAGTCGGGGTGAGGGATATGCTCTGTGGGCAACCATACACCCCGGCGTCTGTAGACTCGAGACGGCATGCGGTTTTAGTCGGATCAAGCCGGACATAACCACCCCCGCTAGCCAGTGGGGGGGGGGGGGGGTATCAGAGGGGACTTCCGCACAAACAAAAAAGATAAAAGTTACTTTAATTTTTGTTTGAAGCGTATTATGATGTAGTAATTAATTAAACAATACACGTTTTGTTTCCTTTGGTTTTGTAAATGAAAGTTTCGTAAACAACTCCTGGATGGTATCCCATACTGTGTTTTTAAGAAATTCTAATACAATATTACCAATTTCGGACTTCTAATTATCTCTTTGTGTTTCTCTAATTTATCTTTCTTCTAAACCATCCCAGTATTGAGGTGGACAAAACAAAAAATATTGCTGAAGGTAAATGATTTATGCATGTATATGTACATAGTGAATTTTTCGACTAGGCATGAATGGCCAAACCCGAAACTATGAGAAATAGCGAAGAACGCTTAAAATGGTCTCGGGATAGATTTTTATGAAAACTTAAACTGTATTATGCGATAGAAATAAAACTATTTTTAACGGATACTATCGCGATTTATTTTTATGTTATTTTTATAAATCCCCGTGACCATGGCTGCTGAAAAGCAACCGAAACGTCGGGTTCAATGTAAATAATAAAATATCATCAATTACATCGCGATAGTATCGGTTAAAATAGTTTTAATTCAATGTGTGGCATTCGCGTAAACTTCCGACAATATCATGTATTATTCGATTTAACAAAATATACAATATTCCAGTTAGTCGGACAGTAGATTAGAATATTATATGTACAGAAGATGTTTTTGACAAGGGACTGTGCAGTTAAATATGGTTTTATTTTTAATCCCTTAAACAACAACCCTTGGCAGCCTATCTTTTTAAGGTTACGATCTCTAAACGCACAGTGTAGAGGTCGCTGCAGTAGAGTGAACCGCGCGTGCCGACGGCAACTTAACTTGTAAAAAGCCGAAGGTCTCAGGTGCACCTAATCACAAAACATTTTGCAGTTTGCGTATTTTGCAAACGAAACACCCATAGGAACTTGGACTATTTCTTTTAATGACATTCTGATAAAAAGTAACGCCAACACTTCGCCGTGCCTCACAAGAGACACAGGTACGTGAAATAATTTGAAATTCAAATTATTTAAAGCCAAAGAAACACATTTTATGCAGCTGTGAAACTCTTATTATTTTTTTCCGACCATGAATTTAAACACTAAATAAGAATGCAGAAAATAAACTTAGGTATATATGAGAAGCTAGCTTTATGAATTCATTATCAGCAGGGTCGAATGGTTTCTCCAGATAACTTCTTAATTAATTTATAGTATAGAAAGTTACAGCGTTATTGTGGTTATAAATAACCAACACTTGTTTTTCGTAAAGTAGTCTCAATATGTACATATTTATACCTATTAGCTTCTGCACGCGACTTCATCAAAATGGAGTCTAGTATATAGATAGTGTTAGTAAACCTGTAAATAAATGTAAGGTTGCCCATAGAGACTATCCCTCGCACCCCGACACTATTCAATGTACGTTTTTTTTTATTTTTTTTTATCGTGTGGAAATACCTTCGGATACCCCCCGCCGGCCAGCGGGGGCGGTTATGTCGGGCTTGAACCGACTAAAACCGCACGCCGTCTCGGGTCTACAGACGCCGGGGTGTAAGGTTGCCCATAGAGCATATCCCTCGCACCCCGACTGACCCTGGGCCATCTCCGGATTCGAGATGGCCCCCTACAGTTTTTATATCATTACGATTTTATTATACTTAAGTATAGAACTCGAAGAATGGCTTCAAAATTAAAAAGTTAAGTTTACTGTTCACGTAACATATTTCTCAATTCGAAACATATGTCCCCTGTGGCCAGTGAGAAATTGCCTTCCCTGAACTGAATTCGATATTACATGTTACGTGACTGAGTAATACATCAAATCTCACTGTCTCTGTTTATATTAATAAGATGCCAGTATTGTATAGATGTATCGGAGTTTCGTACTTAGGAATTCAGTGCAGGTTGCGACTGAAATAAATAGAGCTGTGCGAGCAGGACTCTTACTTGAAAATAAGACATCTTACTACGGCCGCGCGCTTAGCTATGGCCGCGCGCCTACACACACGTCCTACACACGCCTGCCAACTCACCAATGCGGAATAAAACCCGACCCCACCAGGCGAGGCCGCGGTGGCGGCCAAAGTCCGCCGGTAACCCTAGGGTTATCCTTTCGAGGGCTTACCCGGGGTGCCCGGCAATGGACACTTGGAGAGGACACCGTGTGGTTTTAGTCGGTCCGATTCCGACACGCCCACCCCATCGTCGGCACCGATGGGGTGAAGCCCGTGGGGGATTCCACACGCTAAAAAAAAAAAAACGCCGCGCGCTCGTGAAACTGTTTTTGGTTTTTTTGGTGATTATTACTCAATAGACATGAACCATCTCGCTTCAAAACACTCCTCAGTGTCCACACTATCACCGTGGTAAACTTGGTCAAGATGTCGCTAGTGGTTACGGAGGAGTTCAGCCACCACCAAACGGCTATGCCGTGTATAAGAGCTTCGCTCGCTCAGCTCAAGTAACTTCTTTTAAATTCAAATATTTTGTATAGTCCAGCTGCTGATTTCATCCACATTTTGAAACATCTTTTAAAGAGCCGTGTAAGTGAGCTATGTGTTTTTAAGTTCCACATAATAGAGAGTATTTAGTTTTAGTAGATAGTATGAATTAAATTAAATTTGAAAAACCCAACCGTTTCAGTATAGTGTCATATATACTGCCGTCCTCAAGCTAAAAGGCGGCCAAGGGACTTCTGGTCAATTTTAACATCTTAACTTTAAATAAATATTTATATATATCAATAGCAACTTTATTCTGCTTAAAAAATCAAATTCAAATTCTTTTTAATTAGGATTAATAACAGAGAGAAGTGTGTCAGGATCGTGGCAAATGGAGATCCGTGATCTCTGCCTACCCCTGTGGGAAACAGGCGTGATTTTATGTATGTATGTATGTAATAACAGTTTCTTACAGTACAATGTAACGATGATATCTACAGAAGTATTGTAACGATTACAATCATAAATATAAACAATTAATTGTGGTTAGCGCCATCTATCTGACCCGGCTGCGCATCAATCGATGTGGCGATGGTTGCAATCGAGTTGGCGGTCGGTAGTGGTTCCCCGTCAGAGGGCGTATGTTATGCGGTCGAATTTCATTCACGTTTATTGATTTGGTATAGAATATTCGAGTTCGAAGTTCATCACCGGTATTATTCTCAAAAGGTCTAGAAATATTTGGGTATATAAGAGTGACCGCAGTGACCGTATTTTTTATTTGTTGTTTAAGAGGTAATTAGTCCTCTACTCTGAGATTTTGTTTTTCGAAGTACTTGCAGTGATTCGAAAGTCATATTGAATTTGAAGGTTATAATTTGTGTGTGTGAGGTCCCAGATTTGATCTGGTAAGTTGTCCTTTTGATTGCTGTTAATCTGTTAGCATAATTGAGATGTGTTGTTGATAAATGCTGTGTATATTTAAACAGGGTCGTTAGCTTTGGGAGAAACCCCATATACCCTCTGAAACAAGAACAGATACTCTGAGGTGTCGATTGTGCTGTCGTGGAGGCCTAGACCTTGGGCGAGCTGACCTCTCCGGAATCAGCTTTGCCGGAACCCTAACACTGACGGTCAACCGATAACTATAATGGAATAAGGTCATGTATCAATTCCTATAATTATTATTGCATATGTTGAACTGTGCCAATAAGTAGGTAATGCTGCCTTGTGGAGAAGATTGCTACATGTGTTGAAAACTGTTAACTGTATGTGTAAATGTCACTGTAGATCTCCTAAACTAACTTCTTCTGTTTCTATTTATGTCCATATTTCATGTGTAAAACTTCTGTGTAACCCTCTGTGACTCTGTGTTTCTGTGTGTACAAATATATGTATGTACAACTGTGAGTATTGTGTTTCATTGGAGATCAGCTGACTTATGCACCACCTAGAACTCTGAGAAAAGGCGCCCTGGGATTAAGATACTCTGTTGCTCACCTGGACTAGCCGATGAGTAACACTAGCAGGAAATAGTGTTACAGTATAAACTGTGACGCAGATATCAACGCCCTCTCCCAAGTAACAATAAGATGATCAAATTAAAAGAATTGCAAGCACAATATCGAATTATAAAATAATAATAAACATAAATATATGTGTATATGTATGTAGGGGTGTGTGAGGGTATGTATGTGAGGGTGATGATGTGTGTATGAAGGAATATATTCATCATCTGGTATACGAGAATGTTATTGCAGATTTATAAAAAACAAGTTGAATTCCTGAGACGAGCTCAGCCGAATACAAGGGATTTTCGATTTAGCGATTTTTTATTTTTTTTTGCGATTTTTTGCGATATTTTTTTTATCTTACAATGGTTCACCCCAGCACGAATCTATTACCGAAAACAGCAACTCGATAGCTCATCTCCTTCATACCCAAAACCGTGACAGAAAATTGGCAACGACGACGTCTGTTTATTTTTGAATTGAAAACATTTCAAAAAGGTCCGGGTTCCCTTCCATTCTTCCTTCCTTGCTACATTTGTATAACTTAGGACCGACCAGGTAGCTAAGTAAAACATTTAGAATTATAAACCACGGAAATATCGATGAACATATAAAAAAATACAGACGAACATAAAACCTCCTCCTTTTTGAAGTCGAATAAAAATGATACTGTCGGAAGTTTACGCGAATGTCACACATTGAAATAAAACTATTTTTAACGGATTCATGACGTCTTGTTGTATTTCGAAATACAACAACTGTGTGCTTATTCTGCGTAAAAAGTAACACCAACAATTCAACATAGTTCGGGTACTTTGAGATCTTCAAACTACAAGACAACAACCATCTTTATTCTCCCCGTGACCATGGCTACTGAAAAGCAACCGAAACGTCGGGTTCAATGTAAAATATGAAATAACATCAAATAGATCGCGATAGAATCCGTTAAAAATAGTTTTATTCGAATAAAAATACTAAGTATACTCACCGGGTATAGCGTACACGAGAACGAAACTGAACGCACCGAACAGCTCTTTTTTAATCGAGTCTGGCCATTTTTCTGTGCAAAATTCGATGCTGCGTGACACAGATATCTACAAAAAAAGAAAATTAGTGAACATGACGTGACATGTAACTTATAAAAGATGGTAGAGCCAGGACACCGGCTAGATGGTACGGTTACGCCTACTGCTACTCATTAGGCCGAGCTTGCCTCATCGCCGCTATGTTCTTTTTTGGCACCTACAGCGAATGGGACCAAGTGCATAAAAGGCTGAAAAGTGATAAATCTAGTATTATTTTTCATTAAATTGAATCGAAACTTTGATTTTTTTTTTATATTTAGGACACGTCAATTTGACTTCACCTCGCCTGATGGGGTAAAGTCAAAGATAAGGTAAAGTCTCAGGAAAGAGGGTCACCATTACATACACGTACCATGTTAACAATGGTGGCACTCAGCTTGACGGCCTCATCAGAAGAGGATTGTCGTCGCAGCACCGCGTGACATTCACCGATCCCACTACTGCTGCGACCACAATCCCCCTGCCCGGCTATGCACTTGCTGACCCCTGAACGCAATCAAACCGAATTTGGATTACTATGGAGGGTTTTTCGCAATCGTGCACGGTGGTACCCACCCGGCTGAACTTTGTGACAAATTTGTGTCATCAAATTTCTACCACCAGTAAAATGTGTATGTAACGTTTGCGTTTAAAGTTTTTTAATTTTATCTCGAGTTGCTGCTCTTTTTGACGGACTCCTGCAGGACCTCTGTACTTGCAAGCAAGCTTAGTTCTCGGTGGTAGCTCATCAACCGATGGGCTAAATACTTGTGTGCTAAAATAGTATTATTATAAAATAGTAGTTTGAATTCTCCAGCCTTTAAACTTTAGCCTAATGAAACAACTTAAATTGTTTTAGTTAATAATTAGTTCCGCACTTTCGCTACCGAAATAATTATAATTAATATCTCAAAACTGTTCACAAGTAGATATACTAATTTCTGTTGCTAAAACTGGTTTCAAATTCAGCCCTAGAGCATATTCATTGTGGAAACCTCGAAACTTGAAATTACCTTCTAGAGCATAATTTTACACCAAAAAGCAAAATATTTAAAGAACCCAGATTTGTGTCATTATAATTCTCTAGTTTTTGACACAAAATCTGAGTAATATTGTTCAGTTCAACTTAAAAGCATTCTCTTATCATTATTTATATTTCGTACTTTTATTGAGTAAGACCGTATTATTTACGCAAACTACTTTAGAATTAAATTCATACGCTCCCATTGGCGGTTACCGTAAGGCATGGCTGTATCAGCGAAGGCGACTCTCCTGCGTGACAACGCAGATAATATGCAGGAGAGTCACCTTCGCTGGTGCCTTTAGCGGTTATTTTGGTGACGTAAAAAAAAAAGTAAAAAGTAAAAAGTTTATTTATTTGCCATTACAAAACTGCTTATAATTACTTACAAATGTTACCGGGAGCGGACACAACAGTTTTACATAGGAACAAGTCCGGTATTGCCAAAAGCTTCCTACACTAGGCTAAGCCTGTCCTGTAGGAAACCTTTTTTTTTTTTCTTGTCTTTATTTCCAACAGCAGGTAAAATATAGTTGAAGTGCCTTTAACACTTACAAGAAAGTTTTATACATATAAAAATCTAAGCAACATGCCATCCAAGAGGTCAAAGCATTTAATTTCAGACCTCACCTCAAGGGTTTTAAAAAGCTTTCCGTGTATTCATAGGACCAGGTAAGTAAGGTTTTCAGAATAAGTTCCTTAGCTTCACTCATTGACAATTTACCTATGAAGCAGATTTTATTTATTCTGTTGTACATCTGAGGCTTCATGTAGGTACTAAAACGTCTTGCGAATTCCGTTTTTACTGTAGTAAGAGGAAGTTTATAAACCCGTTTCAAGATCATGTCCCCATGGTAACTAGAGCTGATCACCTGCTTATGGATTAGCAAAGTGATTCTTAGGATGTATATCCTCCTGACGCTGAGCAGCTGAGTTTCTTTATATAACAAGTTAGTAGGAAAACGGAAGGGTTTATTAATCATAGTTTTTAGCACGGCTCGCTGAGCTCTCTCCAACTCTATCAGGTGAGTACCACCAGAACCCCTCCAGGCTGTGATACAGTACGACAAAATCGGTTCGCAGAGAGAAATGTATACTGTTTTTAGGAGGCTCATCGAAGCCACGTCTCGTAGAATTTTCATTGCGTATATGATCTTTCTAACTCTTGCAGACGTTGCCACGATGTGCTCGCCAAAGGTTAGTTTCTCATCTATGATAATCCCCAAATACTTTATCGATTCTGCTCTACTTACTTGGGTACATTTACAACCTGAAACAGTATTAATGGTGGCATCAGTGCTACAAGAATGTATCAGAATTTTTAAGCCCACTGGAGGTGCTGAAGCAGCTGTTTTGTGAAAGCCTATTATACGCGTCTTAGTGTGGTTAAGTGCCAGGAGATTATTATTCAGCCATTTCACTACTCGATTTAAGCCCTTTTGGGCGATGTCAAACACTCCCTCCCATGTCCTATCATTAAATAAAATAACCGTGTCGTCAGCATAGTTAATTATTTCAGCGTCGCCTATGTGTTCCTCAGAAGCCAGGTCATTTATATAGACAAGAAAGAGAGATGGGCCCAAAATACTACCCTGAGGTATTCCATAATTCACGCACTGGGGGTTGCTAACAAGGTCTTCCACTTTGAGACATTGCCTTCGACCTGTAAGATAACTCTGAAACAAGTTCAAACTTATGCCCCGGACACCTAGTTTTTCTAATTTCCTCAATAAGATAGGAAATGAAACTGTGTCGAAAGCCTTTGCCAGGTCCAAGAAGATTCCCATACAGGCACGTCCTTCATCCAGGTTTTTGCTGATAATATCAGTTAAAAGAAGTACTGCCTGTTCAGTAGATTTCCCCTGCCGGAAACCGAATTGGTGTTTGGAGAGCAACCCCTGTGACTCGAGGAACTCCTTAAGCTGCCTATTGACTACTTTCTCCAGCATTTTTGAAAAAATACTGAGGAGTGAAATCGGTCTATAATTGTTTGGACTATCTGTTGTTCCTCCTTTATGAATTGGAACCACGGTTGCCAGTTTCCATACATCTGGAAATATCCCCGAAGACAAAGATAGATTAAATATGTAGGACAAAGGCTCACAAATGTAAGAGTTGAGTGATTTTACTAATCGGTTAGTAATGTTATCATACCCAGGAGCACTATTATTATTAAGCTGACGTATGAGACTTTGAACTTCTGTAGGTGAAGTAGGATGGAGAAACAAAGAGTTAGCTGGAGACACAGGAACTCTAACTTCAGATGCTAAATTCGATTCCGTCTCCTTCATTTTAGTAAGAATTTGGTCAGATAGCCGTTGCCCTACTGTAGCGAAAAAGTTATTGCAATAATCCAAGGACTCTATGGGAGAACCCTTTATTTTGGATAGGTTTAGTCCGCGTGGTGCGTTAGAAACGGAATGAGTTAGGCGCTTAATCGTACTCCATAACTTACGTGGGTTGTCTGAACTGTTTTCTATTTCCTTTTTATTATATTGTGTTTTTAATTTGCGTATAAGTTCTTGATAAAAGTTCCTGTATCTCTTATAAACTAACAATTTAATGGGGTCGTTTGGGAACTTTCGTGTTTCCAAGTGTAGCTGGTCTTTATGAGCTGAACATCTAAGAAGTCCAGGAGTCATCCAGGGTTTGAAGGTGAGCTTAGACCTACTGATTTTTGTTACCCGGGTATTTTTATCTGTTATAGACAGTATCTTAGCCATGAACAATTGAGTAGCTTCATTTGGGCAAGTTTTATTGTAGATGGTTTGCCAATTGACTTCTTTTATTTCCTCCTTAATGGATTCGAAGTCAGTTCGGATTTGATATCTATTTACTCGTGGCTTTCGAGCCTGCAACCTGACCCCAGTTAAAACTATGTCATGATCGGTCACTGAAGAAGTGCATATGATGGATTCCAACTCGTATTTTGTGTTACTGAAGACATGATCAAGACACGAGGCACCCCGTGTCGGTTTATTTACGATCGATTGATAGCCCAGATGTGCCATGAGACTCAGATATTTCAGACAAACCACAGGGTCCAAAATGTTTATATTTATATCACCGGCTATTATACAACAGGGGCTCTTTTGGATATTATTTGTAACAATTTCAAGGGTGGTCAAAAAATTGCTAGTGTTAGTGAAAGAAGGCGACCTATAAATACCCAACAGTGTAATACAGCCGGGAATGTGTACTTGAAGACAGTTTGCGTCCAGAAGATTAGGCTCGCTTACTATAGGTGTCCAACATTGCTTTATGTAGACAACTACTCCCCCTGATTTATTTATAAATTTAGTAGAATAGAAGTGAAAATATCCATCAATCGTCGGAATTACTGGATTTTCGCTTAGCCCACACTCACTCAAAAGTAGTATGTCAAATTCCAAACCCATCCTTTTTACGATTACCATAAGTTTATCTAAGTTACATGACACGCCTCTTACATTAAACGTCAGCAATTTGAAGTCATACTTTGACAGATAGTTTTTACAATGTCGTGGGAGCTCAACCTTTTGGCAGCCAACATTAAGCGTATTGTCCACTTCTGCTAATAATTCGGTGGACGCCATAGATTTGAATAAAGTTTACATAATTTGATTGGATATCTGGCAACAAATTTAAACAGTATTATTATAGGCATTAACTCAATTGCACTTTTCAATATATCTACGCAATAAGAAGTAAGAGTTGTTGGCTCAAGTAACTGGATGTTGAGATCACGGATCGCAAGATTGTGTGTATTGTTATAGTGTAGTAACATTATAAAAAACTTATTAACTAAACATATAAACAGATTGTGTGCAATATTATAGTGAAGTAACAATACAAAAACAAGTAAAAATATCAATTTAGGGAACGACCAGATAGAATACAATATATAACCGAACGGCACTGGTAGCTTTAATACAGGTAATAATTTAAGGCATATGATCCGTGTTAACTTGAAAGGGACTAACATTGAAAGACTCAGTTGAAGGTCCAATACGTGCTTCGATGTCACATTTGTCACGAATGATGATCGCTGGATTACTTCGTATCTGTAGTGTTTGATGCCTTGCGCACATATATCTGTCCATTTCGGACCCAGCAATAACGAAAGTTGTGTTGTTTAGCACGACGTCTGGCCTCTCCAAATAATTTTCTGTTAGCCATTGATAATCTTTCATTGAAAAAGAGTACTTCAGATGTTCCACTGACAATATCAGAAGTAGTTAGTCCGCGCCTCGTTCTTGCCGCTGATAGCACTTCGTCCCGTTTCGCCTTGCGAATCAACTTTACGACCACAGGTCTATACTGTCTGTGTGGAGCGCCTGATTCTTTCCGCTTGGATCCGACTCGCGTTACCTGATCAATATCAGACTCCTGCAAATCCACGCCAAGTTTCTTAGAAGTCACTAAAATTGTGTGCATTAGGTTCTCAAGTGGCTGTTCTGGGATGCCTATAATTTCCAGTTCATTTCTCATATTATACTGGTCTTGGGAGCCTATAGTTTGTTGCAATTCCGCTATCGTCGCCTTCAGACCAATGATTTCATTATCGTTACTGAGCAGTCTGTGCTCATACTCATTTATTTTCTCAGTCAGAGTCGATACCGCATTCAATTGTGCCTTAACATCCAGGATCTCCTGTCGTAACAATCGCAGTTCCTCAAAAACTTCTGTTAAACCCACCGAGTCCTTTGTTTGTGGTGAAGGGGGAGCCGGTTTGCCTCGGCTTCCTCGTGACATGTTAATATTGAGCGACGAGTTTGATTGGTTGAGGGCCCTAATGGGTGTAGATACATCACCGACCTTTGGTCTTGAGCATGTGTACGTAGGGCATACCCACTGTTGTTTGAATTCAACAGACTGGTTTTCAAAAGTAGGAATTTTGATATTTAAACATTCAATATCGTAGTGAGATTTACACAGAGCACACTCCATGAAGTAACAGGTTGAGATATTTTTCCCACATGCATTACATGAATGCGGCATCTTTTAGCTCTGCTGAGAAGGTACTTCTCTCCAGGAAACGAAACTATCAACCAAAAGTCACACGGCAAAAGGCAAATTAACTCCAAACAGACAGTATTTAATTTTAGCGCACTGGCAACATTAAGATTTGACAGGTTAGCTCAGTACCACAAGGTCAAAATAAATATAAAAAATATATAAAATATTGAGGGTAGGAACGAAAAGTTTGTTATTGACCTATGTCAAAAGTAACATTGTTTACTTGATATTTATCCAACTGCTAGATCAATTTGTTGAAACAACACCAATACACTTAACACATATTATATCCAACACGTTTTATAGTTTATATCACCGTTCCAACACTTTTAGATAACAATAATTAATAAAATACAGGTGCGCGATTTACCCGCTTGAAGACTTGGCTACCATTATGTCTGGCCATGCCTCGGTAGGAGGGAAATATCCAAGAAGTGCTGGCTTGACGTCCTATGGGATGATATGCATGTCAATGGTCTCACTGCCAGGCATACCGAAGAACCTTTGGAGTGCAGGAGTGAAAACTGGGAAGTGAACCCCGGGATGCAACCGGGACTCACCGTTGAGATGGTGACGATGGCACTCGTGTACGCCCAAATGATTTCGTTATGGCTATTGCTTTTAGGGGATAATAAAGAACATAATTATTCACTTTAAATTCTATAAATATAAAAAATGTTAGTCTAGAAATTTAGTCAAATCCCGTTATAGAGACCAATATTCTTAGCAATTCATGGATTCTCCATGCGGGTGCCGGGTCCATCGCGTTGCTGAGTTGGGAACTCGGGACAGTGCTTGGGACTTGCGACCCAAGTGTAGGTTTAGAAGGGGCCCCTTTTCTTGATGTACATCAACACTCACCTTCACTATCCAAGTTCCCTTCCCTACCTAACCAAATTTGATGCGAACCTACTACTGCCGCTTTAGACATCCATCCTAGTAATGAGCTTATTGTAGCTGTAGCACTATCCCTACTATTATAAATGCGAATGTAAGTTTGTTTGTTACGCTTTCACGCAAAAACCACTGAACTGATTTTGCTGAAATTTGGTACAGGGGTAGATTAGACCTTGGGAAAGGACATAGGCTATGTTTTGTCGCGATAACCGACATCTACGCGGGCGGAGCCGCGGGCTAAAGCTAGTTTAGTATAAAATACGTAACTTTCGGAGCAGCTGAAAAAATCCGTTGTAACAACCAGGCTCTGAAGTTAGCCCAAATACCACACATTAAAAATACATGTAAGAGCAAAACAGCTGACAATTTTTTGCGGATCTACAAAATTAAAAAAAGTTGTTACAAAATAAACTATTAAGAATGAACCCTGTACGCCCTTCGGCAGGGGTAACCACGTAACCAGAAGAATCTTACTAAAATACATTATATTAGTGGAGCTTTAAAAAAACCTTATTAGTATGGTAAGAATTGTCAGCATAAATTTGCGTGTGAAGAGGCAAAATTTTGTGACACAGTTTTTGAGTTTATCGCGATCCGACAGACAGGCGCGACGAAGGACTTTGTTTTATAATATGTAGTGATATTGCTAAAAAAGCGGCCAAGTGCGAGTCGGACTCGCCCATGAAGGGTTCCATAGCAGGAAGTAACATAATAATGCTTTTTTTTAAATTTTATATTTAAGTCGATTGAATGAAAGGTAAACTGCGTTTTACCATTTATGACGTATTAAAAAAAAACTACTTACTTCATCTCGGTCAAACCAATTTTCGGTGGTAGTTTACATGGTAATGTACATCATTTATGTTTTTTAGTTTTATCATTCTCTTATTTTAAAAGTTACAGGGGGGGCGGCACATTTTACCACTTTGGAAGTGTCTCTCGCTCAAACTATTCAGTTTAGAGAAAAATGATATAAGAAACCTCAATATCATTTTTGAAAACCTATCCATAGATAAATTCCACGTATGGGGTTCATGAAAAAAAAAAGTTTAGTTTCAGTTCTATATGGGGAGCCCCCAAAATTTATTGTTTTTTTTTTATTTTTGTTTGAAAATTTTTAATGCGGTTCACAGAATACATCTACTTACCAAGTTTCAACAGCATAATTCTTATAGTTTCGGAAAAAAGTGGCTGTGACATACGGACAGACAGACAGACAGACATGACGAATCTATAAGGGTTCCGTTTTTTGCCATTTGGCAACGGAACCCTAATAAGAAGCAATACCTAAAAATGCCATCATCATCATCATCATTCTGAGCGCTGTTCGAGTCCGAGCGAATTTCGTGCACAAAAGTCGTGCCAAAAATATAAACGATTCGCACGACACGCATGCGGCAGCGGACGCTTTTATAGGTTTTCATGGAAGCGAGTGCCGTTTGACCTCCCAACCTTGAGAGGAAGCCTGCGCCAGACCATCGTCCGTCAATCAGCAGGTGAAACGGCTTGCAGGTCACGTTGGCTTGGCTCCAAATGTTGGTGGGGTCCCATACGCCCAAGATTGTCGCGATTAAAATATGAATTTTGGGGGACTCGGAATGACTATGAGCGCTAAACTATACCTAATCATTTTGGCTTTTACTTTTTGTAACCATCATTGGTCAGACTATATTCTATCATTATAAAAACACGTCCTATTTTATTTTCAGCACCTATATATTTTTACTGTAAGCTCACAGAAAACATAAAAGTCCTGACGTACTTAGGTTACCTACGACCAACTTGTATCCTTATTTTTGACAGCAAATATGCGACAATATTTACTGTAACATTGATTGTTAAATTTGTAGCAGGGATAGTGATTTTAAGTTATTAGAAGTTAATTAAAGGTTTGATATGAGGTTATAGTAAATTAAACATGAGAATAGTTTTACCTTTCATATATTAAAAGCGTTATCAATTAGTCTCAGGGGTGAGTACGCACAGATTAAATGAAAATATTGAAGTTTGAAGAGGGAGGTATAAGAAAGGATTTAAGGACGACCCACGGCAGCCAGGAATCTGCACTTAGCTTGGTGTCCCCCGCCCAGCGTGTCGCGCTGGCACCAACTGCTGCGTGACTCGCTCGGCGGATCAACGGCTCAGTACCAGAGCTAGAATGTGCTTGTGGAAGCGATGCAGAAAATTAGGGGCTCGCAAAACCGCTGCACTGTCATTTATAACGTTGGCTGAAAGAAGCGGCTTGGTGGGAGTTCATAGATAATATGCCACAGCCGATAGAGTTGACCACAGCTAACCATAGACAGATTCGATGAAAGAATACAGATAATATTAGTAGACTATGAATCGATATCAACTAAGGAATCGACTACATATTCCGCCAATATCTTTAAAAGTACAATGTGCATTGTTACATTACAACCGGGTTTTTACATTGACCGCGGTTTAATATCCCTGTGTTTCTAAAAATTTGATTGTACGTTAATCCCGATCAAAGAAACGAAAACAACAATGCTTATCATACTCGAAAAGTCTACTAAATGCTAGCATGATATAAAGAAGAAACGGATCGATCCCTGTTTGTAGGAATTAATTTCCAAAAGTTTCGCAAATTAATAGAGTGGTAAACACTGGCCGTCTTGTTTTGTTTATTTGGTCCAATGTTTGGCCAAATGTGGGTGAGATTATTCAACTTTTGTGAGCCTTTTTTTTGTTTTTTTTTTTCGTGCGGAAATCCCTTCGGATACCCCCCCCCCCCGCCTGCCAGCGGGGTATGCGTTGACTGCCTTTTATGTTTCCAATCTTTGTGGTAAATACAATCTCATGCGAAAGTCCTTCTGTCATCTCAAACTTTTGTGTTTTTGGTCTGAGATTTTATTAACATTTAATATTTGTTACGTATTTGTCACTATTGTCTTTATATCATAACACTTGTATTAGTTACATGACAGAATGAAAAAGTCTAAAAAAGCATTTAGGCTTTTTCATTCTGTCATGTAACTATATTTGAGTTAACTTAATGTAGTGTTCAATTTTAATTCTATTAAGTTTAATTTTCAAGCTTTGATCCCACCCGTCATTCTGTCTGACTAATAGCCTGTAATTATTATTGGTTAAGTGCACAAAAACGTTCATCCATTTGCCACTGCTGGTAACACTTGGAGCGAAATGATTGCGAATCATTTCGCTTCAAGTGTTACCAGCCTTTTTCATTGTTAACACTCTATGTTGGAAATCGTTTTTTTTTAAAAGGTAGGTACGAATAATAACCGAATGATACGAAAGAAATCATGTTCTATCTATTTTAATTACCAATATTTTTGTAAGCATGTTTATCTGCATTCTTTGACCCATATTACAAGATATGCGTAGTTTGGATCAAGATGGCGCTATAGAACGAAACACAACATATTACTGGTTAAAGTGAAAATTGAGGGGAGGTACTACCCAAGTCCAAACCCGAGGAGGTCATCTCGAAACCGGAGATTGTCAGTCGGGGTGCGAGGGAAATGCCTTTTGGGCAACCTTACACCCCAGCGTCTCAAGACCCGAGACAGCGTGCGGTTATAGTCGGTTCAAGTCCGACATAACCTGCTCCGCTGGCTGGCGGCCATTACATACACGTACCATGTTAAAGATGGTGGCACTCAGCTTGACGGCCTCATCAAAAGAGGATTGTCGTCGCAGCACCGCGTGACTCCCACCGGTCCCACTAGTGCTGCGACCACAATCCCCCTGCCCGGCTATGCCACAAATCTTATCTTATCGTAAATCCTACGCCTTACACATTCGATTTTAGTATGGTATATACTAGCTATTGTTCAAAAAAGAATAACAAATGAATATACATCATGAAAGAAACTTCGCACCATACTTCACTATGTAAATAGCTTTACATAAAATAACTTTGAAGAGTCAATATATACTCGAACTTGTTCTTTGAAGTAAACAAAGTGGATTCCAAGTTTATCCTATTAATAATAATAAATTAATATTTTAAGACATTCTACACAGCGCTTTCTAGACCCAAAGTAAGCATAGTTTAACTAGTTTGTGTTATTGGTTCCAGAATGCAGATAAACATACTTATATACTTTGTTTTTGGAAATACATACATATTATACATAGAAACACCAAGAGCAATGGAAATAGGCATATTCATGAATACAAATATTTGCATTGAGCGGGAATCGAACCCGCACCCCATGGCAGTCGAATGCACTATTCAAATTGGTCATGGTTATTACCATCATTTTGTTCCAAATATTACTCAAATATACCGTAACGTGTACCTAGTCCAGCCATAAGTTTTGTTACAAATGAAAATGCATTTTTTTTAAATGAAGTAATGTAATATTATTAAAATTTATACCTACATATTCATTAAAGTCTTAGCAAAAAATAAAAATAAATTTTATTCGAAATGGCCACCTTTGGCTTTTATACAGGCCTTTAATCTGTTTGGCCACGAATCTATGGATTTACGCACTGTTTCCAAGAGAAATTTTGCAACTGCTTGCTCCAAAGATTTTTTAAGAGTCTCAATGTCGCCGTGTCGTTTAAAGCAGGCCATGTCCTCTAAAACTGACCATAATTTGTAGTCTAAAGGGTTGAGGTCTGGGCTAGATGAGGCTAGATAGGCTAGATGGCTAGACTGGCGTCTTCAGCTCTTATAAAGTCCGGAACGTTGGTTTCTAGCTAGGCTTGGGTAGTTCGTGCCTTATGACCAGGAGCAGAGTCCTGCTGGAAAGTCCACGGTATATTTTTAAAAAGTGTCTTACTGAGAGGTTTCACAACATGATCCAAGACAGTATCTTGATACACTTTGGCTGAAGTTTTCACAAAAATGTAGCTTTGACCCCCTGATAAGACACGCCCCACCAATCCTTGTACCTTTCCGACCACTTGAGCAACTTCCTTAGAACTGTGAGCGTACACTTTATCATTTTGCTTATTGTAGTGTTCTTCAATCGTAAAAATTTTTTCATCGGTAAAGAGGATATTTCTGTGCCTTTCATCTGCGTATCGCGACAGAAGGCACTTTGATCGATCCACTCTCTTTAATCGTAAAGATTGATTTAGGGCATGTCCTGTATACCGACGATAAGTACTACGGTTCAGATGTTGTTTTAAAATACGTGACAGAGTCCTAGCGGGAATCTTCATATTGTAATTAGAAAATGAACACGAAAAAATATGTGAAATGGCGCGAAATCAAAAGACGTTTTTAAAATAATATACGTGTAAAACGTATCTACTCAACTGCAAGATTTTCGATACACATATAGACAGTATTGTCACTAAGGCCTCAAAAGCGTTAGGGTTTATCTTAAGAACGTCAGCAGATTTTCAGAGCATAAAAACAATAAAAATATTATATTGTTCCTTGGTTCGAAGCCATCTCGAATATTGCTCTCAAGTATGGAATCCTATCTATAACACGTATATAGACAGAATAGAGGGCATACAAAGGAGGTTCTTGAGGTATATACAGTTTAGATCACAGTGTTATCTTCCAAATTATTATAGCCGTTGCAAAAAATTTCATATCCTTCCACTATATGAGCGAAGAAAAATTGCTGACTTATCGTTCTTTTTCAAAGTCATGAACGGGTCGGTTGACACGCCTGAGTTGGTGAGCAAGATAGGCATACGGGTTCCATCTGCATTTTTTCGTAGACCTGAGTTAATCTATACTCCTATCGCAAGAACCACGTATCGCCAAAACTCATATATGATCAGAGCTGGTCGCATATACAACGAAGTATCCCAGAGTGTTGACATTGATATCTTTAACACCAGTGTGCCTATATTAAAGAAACTTTCTTGTGAGCACTTTTTCGGCGATAAAATGAATGTTTGAGGGACAGATTGATTTCTGTACTCATTCTATTTTGTCTCTGTTTTTTTGTATTTTAATTCCTTTTCTTTTATTATTGTTGTTTATTTTTTGTGTTTTTTTTTTTTTAATTTATTTGCTATTGTTTTAAGTACCTAAATCCGTTGTTTCTACTGCTGTTTCTTGAAAGCTAACACTTAATCGTAACATCTACATGTGAAAACTTGTAACTGGCCCTCGCATGCTATATTATACACTTTGCTCATTATACTAGCTGTAAGTTTTCCGAAAATGTAAAAATAAAATAAAAATAAAATAAAATTAAGCGAAGTACATTAATGTGACGAGTGTCGAATGATATAATTATAAAAGAGCTCTCCTCAAAACATCAAGCTACATAATCTACGATACGATTTGTACTGATGTCAGATTTGTCAGCCCTGGTAAAATATCGTACTAATATTATAAACACGAAAGTTTGTCTAAGTACATACGCCTGAAGATTGGTTTATGGATAGCGTCGGGGGCGACGCCGTCGGCCCGGTGCTACGCAACGCCTCGTGCTCGTTGTGTCAAACAGTTTTCTGACGTTTTTTGATTCAGTTTTGTGATTTTTATAAAAATGTATATATATTTAGTGTAGTTTAGGTACCTAAGTATAAGTGTTTAACAGCCATTTTGTATATATGTTGCAATTTAGTAATGCGGATGCGGAAGTAAGTCAACCTACTACATCGTTATTAAATTTATTACGATGTCCCCACTGTTCCCAAGCCCGTTTTTTTAAGGGCGAGCGAGGTTTGAAAATACACAGTCAGGTCATAAATTCTGTCACGTTTAATATAAAATAATTTAAACAAGTTTATTCATTATGTAACCATTTATATACCAAAATGAACTTAACAAAACATAGATTCTTATGACAATAAAGTTTATTCAAAATGACCTCCGTGGTTTTGAATACAGGCCCAGGCACGAACGAGGTCCATGTCAATATCGGCGGCTGCCGTAATCAAGGATGTCTTGAGTGACTCCAAATTGGGATGAGGCTTTGAGCACGCCTTTTCCTCCAAGTGTTACCATATCTTGTAATCTAACGGACTCAAATCTGGACTGGAGGAGGGCCAGTCTTCGTGCCGGATGAAGTCGATTTCACGCACCGCCAGCCAGTCTTGTGTGCTCTTCGCTCTATGAGCTGGCGCCGAATCTTGTTGTAATACCCAGTGCCTGTTATTGAGCATGGTATGAGAAACAGGTTCCACAAGGTTCGTCAGGACTGTATTTTGACACACAACTGCATTCGTTTTTACACCTTTCTCACAAAAATGTACCTCTGTTAAGCCCCAATAAGAAACTCCCAACCATACCATGAGCGAGGATGGAAAATGACCTCGTTGGACATGCGGAATACGGTTGCTCGCTTCTTCACTACTGTGTGCGTACACTTTATCATTTTGTTTGTTGTAGCTCTCTTCTACGGTAAAATTTTTTTCATCCGAAAAAAGAATTTCCCGATATTTTTTTCCCGCATACCGCTTCAACAAAGCGCGGCATCTCTTCAGTCTCAGGTCCATTAGATGAGCATTCAAAGGATGTCCTGTTATTCTTCGATATGCCCGAAGCCCTAAGTCTTCATTTAGCACCCTTTTCACCGTAGTTCTGCTTAACCCCATCTGAAAGGCCAACAGTTTCTGCTTACGTTTGGGATTTCTTTGAATTCGCGCCTTCACAGCTTTTATCACTGCTGGAGTCCTAACAGACCGAGGGCGACCACTTCTTGACCTGTCAACTACACTAGAGTCTTCATTGTATCGTTTGATGGTACGATAAACGAATCTTTGGGTTAATTCAAATTTATCAGTATGTCAAAAATTTGAATTGGCGCGTAACCGCAACGATGCAACGCAATAACCGCAACACGGTCTTCTTTAAGCGTCCACTCCATATTTAAAAATGAGTTAAATTCTAAAAAGTATACATTTTTATTTTCATGAACAATTCGAAATTCGAATTCAATAAACTTTTTTGTGGCCAGCATTCTAAAAGAAAAGTTTTTACTGTGTGACAATACTTATGACCTGACTAGGTACATGCCGGGAAAGTACACAAGCCCCGACATGTATTTCGAAACCCCTCTTTGCCTGTTACTACTTCAGTTCCTGAAAATATTGAAATTCCCTTTTGGCAAAAATTTACTCATTTGAAAAATTCTGTTTCGATTTTAAAGAGAATTCCTCGTTGCGCAAGACCTAAAGTTGCAAAAAGTTTATCCAATTGTATAGGTCTTGTGGTACGAGAAAATTCTAAAACGGCTTGGGAACAACTACTCACCTTTCCTTACAAAATTTTACATATTAGGACAGACAAACGGACAGCTTCTAATTCTCTAACATCCCAAATCAAAAATAATTGCAATGTCTCATTAGATAATTTAAACCCCACATTCTCAGTTTTTCGCAAAAGCAATATCTTTAATTTAGTGGAATCCAAATTAAGGGATGGTGATGTAAGTGGAGCATCGAGGTTACTTTTTAGTAACGATGTAGTGGCGCCTTGCTCTCCGGAAACCCTTGCTGGTCTGCGGAGTAAGCATCCAGCGCCGGCAGATAACCTTTCTTTTCCTGAGGCTCCTGACGCCAATCCTGATTACCTGTGCGTAACAGCCAAGGAAGTGTTGGCAGCCGTTATCTCCTTTCGAAATGGCTCTGCTGGTGGCCTCGACGCTTTGACACCACAACATCTAAAAGATCTTTTGGGTTCAAGCACCGGGGAAGCTGGAGAGGTTCTTCTAAAGGAGCTAACGGCGCTTATAAATTAAATGCTCTCCGGCAATGTGGACAATGGCATCATAGATATTTTGTATGGGGCTAATTTGTGTGCCCTACGCAAAGGAGATGGTGGCATTCGTCCCATTGCCGTGGGATGTACCTACCGACGTATGGCAGCCAAAATTTGCTGTCAATTTTATAAAGAGGAGTTGGCTATGAAATTCCAGCCAGTCCAAATCGGTTTTGGATCGAAGGGAGGTTGTGAGGCTGCCATACATGCTTTGTCAACCTACCTTGGCTCCGGGAAAAGCGAGGTGATCCTCAAGGTTGACGTGAAGAATGCTTTTAACTCCGTGAACAGGGACACCTTGTTGACACAAGCAAAATTACAAATCCCCAAAATTTATAAGTTTCTTTGGCAATGTTACAGAAACCCGTCCAAATTATTATATGAAGACAACCTTTTAGAATCTGCTGTTGGATGTCAACAAGGTGACCCCCTCGGGCCGGTAATCTTCAGTTTAGCTATTCAACCTATTATTCGGCAGTTAAATTCTAAATTCAATGTATGGTATCTAGACGATGGGACCTTAGGAGGAGATATAGATACTGTTTTACAAGATTTGGCCTTTATTAAAAATGAATTTAAATTAATAGGTTTAGAACTCAATGCAAATAAATGTGAACTTTTTTAAAAATGATGATTTTGACAAAATTTCAACAATTTCAAAATTTAATTCATTAGCACCGAATATTAAAATTATTGAAAAAGATGCACTACGCCTCCTTGGGTCCCCAATTTTAGAAGATGCCTATAACTCCTTTATAGAGGAGAAAATTCAAACTTTTTGTGATATTTCGGATCACCTACTCAAAATTAATATCCATTCTGCTTTTACTATTCTTCGGTATTGCTTCTTTGTTCCAAAATTCACCCATGCCCTCAGATCTTCCCATTTTTTCAAACATTTAACACTTTTAGAAAAAATGGACAAAATTATACAAACCCTCACAAAAATTTTAAATGTGGCCTTGAATGACCGAGCTTCACTACAAGCATCTCTACCGATTCGCTTGGGTGGGCTCGGTGTTCGCAAAATTTCGGATATAAGCTTACCAGCGTTCCTGTCCTCGCTCCGCAGTACGGAAGAATTAACCAGGAAAATTCTTGCACCTACACTGATTAACTCTGAAGTATTGTGTAAAACTGATGCAGTAAATGCTTGGAAAATTGCATGCCCGAGCACCGATTTCCCAAAGAACCTTTTCTCTCAGTGACAGTGGGACGGGCCGCTTTGCAGCTTAGTAAGACAACATTTAATAAATACATGTTCTAATGCTGCAGAGCGTGCCCGTTTGCTGGCGGTAGGAGTGTGGGAGTCGGGTCTTTGGTTACAAGCTCTTCCGTCATCTAACGTAGGAACTATGTTAGATGACACTACCTTCCGCATTGCAACATGCCTTCGTTTAGGTGCCCCGTGTGTTTCTCCGCATCGATGTCGCTGTGGAGAAGTCGTCGACAGGTTCGGACACCATGGTTTATCGTGCTGCAGGAGCGCTGGGCGAATACCACGGCACGCCAGCCTCAATGACGTAATCCGACGTGCTCTTGTCACTGCCGGTGTGCCAGCTGTACTTGAACCAAATGGTTTGGCACGCAACGATGGCAAGAGACCGGACGGTATGTCATTAATGCCATGGAAAATGAGTAGAACTCTGGTTTGGGACGCAACATGCGTCGACACCATTGCTCCTACTCATATAGCCAGCACGGCTGTCTGTGCCGGTGCTGCTGCTGCTTCTGCGGAGACTCTCAAACGGCGCAAATACTCAAACTTAATTGGAGATTATGAATTTGTGCCGTTTGGAGTCGAAACGTTAGGGGCATGGGGTCCGAATGCTCGCAGTCTCTTCAGGGAGATTGCAACACGTATGATCGACGCTTCTCGTGACCAGAAGGCTGGGCACGTTACCACAGGAGGCATACGATGCGGAGGAATTCCACGATGCATTTTAGGTTTAAGTTTCTTTTAATTATTTATTTTATTTTAGTGTTATTTAGTTTAGTTAGATATAAAATTTGTAACCACATTTGTACATAAGCATTTTAAGATTTATATTCAATATGTAATTGTAGGTATTTAACATTCTAATTCTGGGTAAAGACAACATGGTTTGCGGGAACTACACGGCAAAATGCCTTGAATTTCGTTGTAATTAATTCTGTTGTTTGTGTATTTGTTATTATAGTAATTATTAGTGGGTATACCTTTTTTTTTTATCGTGCGGAAATCCCATCGGATACCCCCCCGCGTACCTTTTTTTTTTTTGTAACTATTTTGAGTTATTAGTCCAAAGGTTAATCGTCTCCCTATATACGTGTTCCAAGTTCAAAATAATTAAAAAGTTGAAAAAGAAAGAAAAGTTTTGATGTGACAGTATTTATGGCCAGACTAGTTAGAGTACAAGCTAATGCTCAATGCTAATTATTTTACAATCGAGAGCTTGTGTATTCGTATCCCTGAGGTTTATCTGTCTGTCTGACTGTTCCCTAAAAACTCAAAAGAGAGTGGTTCTCGAGGAAGGTTTTCGTATATTATTTTTCAAGTTTTTGTATACATTGGCTAATATATAATTATATTTGTTGGAGGTGTGGGAAGAAAATAACTGTCAAGGAGCGTTAACGAAAATGCTGCCTAAACCTTTTGAGATATAACAAAATGATGTATGGTCGGTCGCATTGTGGATTCTATATGGTGGAATAGGGTCCCATGGGTATCGGGAACGGGATCAGAATCCTACGCGGGCGAAGCCCCGTTCGACAGCTAGTCGTAATATAAGTATTGTGTACTATTGATATAGTAAAAATATGATGGTCAATAATACATTTTGTTTTATCAAGAGAAATGGTACTGAAACTATTTACTTTAATAGAGATTTCTCTTGGCCTTGTGGATGAAGAATTACTTCATCAGCTATTTAGCAGTGTTCACGGTCGCATCCAAGGCTTTTATCTCTATACTACTTCTCCTTTTTTTTATATTTAGGACATGTCAATTTGTCTTTACCTCGCCTGATGGTAAGCTGAAGGTAAAGTTGAGACTTTACCTTTTTTCTTCACCTTTACCCGGCCGAATTGTGTGACAAATTTGTGTCATCAAATTTCAACCATTTGCCTTTGATTTGACACTTTTATGACGAATGACCTGAGTGAGATCCACAAGAAAGTCCTAAAGCAGTATATTCTTGAATTGTGTCCTGTACTGACACGAATTTTCAATTTTTGGAGTGAAAACTTCTCTAGGCGGGTTGAGCACTTTTTGGGTGAACAAAAATCATTTAACTCGCGTCATCGTCGCCATGTCGTGACGCTTTCCCTATTTTTATAACAACGCCATGTTTGTTGTAGCTGATGGACTATTTTGTTCTGACCTTGATGAAGTGTCGAACTGATTCATAATGAACAAAATTGTTTTTTTTTTGTGTTTTCACTTCTGTTGGCACTCCCGGAGTGCGAATTTTTCTTGAGATTTGTTGATAAATGTTAAACGCATCAAAAATATACTATATAGTAATCCGAGATAAATTATTTACATTCCAAATGTCATACATCCCCAATGACTGAAATTTTAATTTGTATCGTTAAAGTACGATTAGTTTAGGCTTGACAGGTCAAAGTCAAAGTCAAAGTCAAAAACCATTTATTCTGCATAGACCATTAATACGGCACTTACAAAACGTCATAAAAAAATAAATAATCTAATGTTTGGCAAATGGACCACCGGTTCGAAACGCGGCCCTGTCCTGAGAAGACTCCGGGTAGAAACTCAGCGGGCTTTTTTTGTCTATTTACAAACATATTTACTTAACCTAAGTACAATATTCCATTTGAGTAGCATAGAGAGAGAGCAAACAGTTCATATCCAAGCTTGTTTATCGTCTAAATAGTCTTTAATTTTATAGTAGCCTTTTTGGCAGAGTTTACTTTTAATTTGGCATTTAAATTTATGAAGAGGTAGATTCTTCATTTCACTAGGAAGCTTGTTGTAGAAGCGTATACAGTTACCCTGAAAGGAATTACTAATCTTGTGGAGTCGACTATTACAAACCACAAGATTGTTTTTATGTCTAGTATTTACGTTATGTACCTATATCGCAAAGCCTTAAAAAATTGGAAATGTTTCTTCTAACATACAAAAGATTTTCAAAAATATATTGGGATACAGGGTGATATTCACCATTATCCAAAACCTTAATTACAGTTTAATAGTAGCTCTCAGGTTTACATAGGCGTCTTGAAAATAATTCAAGGTTAACTTCAACTAAACTAATCTTAACCAAGAAATGTTGGGAAACTTTCATTAATTATAGGCAATGTTTCATGAGCCCGGGCGGCCGGGCAACTAGCGCCCCCCAGTCCCTTTCCAGGGCAAGATGGGGACAACGTGGTTCCCAAACCCGAGGCAGCCATCTCGAAACCGGAGATGTCCCTGGGTCAGTCGGGCTGCGAGGGAAATGCCTTATGGGCCACCTTGCACCGCGGCGTCTGGCGGCCCGAGACAGCGTGCGGTTTTGGTTGGTTCAAGTTGAAATACTGGTTATATCGGTTACAAAAAAAATAAAAAAGATATTCAATAAACATTTGATGTTTTTTTGTCAAAAATTCAGGTTGTATGTATGTATGTAAAAACATAATTAATGTAACATCCTTTCAAAATACACAAGAAAATATTATAAACGTATAAATAAACTTTTGCGTTTAAAATTATCATCGGTCATAACCGGGTGCTGGTTATGACCGGAAGCTTAGCCCCAGACGGCGAGTGGTGAAGATAATTATGGAATATATATTACGACTGCAAATGTATTGTATGCTTGTAAAGACATACGACTTTTACATACAAAAACATATAGTAACAAACTATTTTGTTGTATTTTCTGTACAATTTTAGTAGTTGTGATATTTAAAAGATACACAACAATTCTGTCACAAAATTATATTATTTTCGAATTCTGGTCTGTTTGTTTGCGATGGACGCACTGATTACTGAACGAATTTTAATGCAGATTTTTATATAGATTAAGATCGGAAAAAGACAACATCTAGGACGGGACCTGAACCCGCGACCAGTCCCTTATAAGGGGAATACTCTGACCAACTTGGTTCTGACAACTGGGTTCAAGTCCCGTCCTAGATGTTTTCTTTTTCCGATCGAAATCTATAGGAAAGGAAATTGCTTGAAAATTTAGTTGAAACAGATTTTCTGTTAGAAAGGTCTTGGCTAGACTTAAAATCTACCGTATGTTTAATTGCAATTGGTTAAGTAGGATCTGAGATATGACCAGAAAACGATACCCGAGCTCCGCGCGGGTGAAGCCGCGTTCATCAGCTAGGTCTGAATAAAATGATAACCTAATTGATGATGTATTAAAACAAATACAGGTCAAAAGCACTCTAAGCAGGGGCCTTGTATGAAAGGTTACATCACTATTAAGGAAGTTGGTGAAGTGTGTATGGACAGAAGCAGATGGTGGGCTATCTCTGCCTACCCCAAAAAAAGGCGTGAGTATATGTCAAAGTCAAAGTCTTTATTTTTCAAAATAGTGCAACGTAATTACATCTTTTTGACGTCAAAAACTGCTTAATATTAAGTTTCCCCCCGCTTCCTAGGCGCTAGTGGAGAAGAAACGGCGCAACAAACTCCACTGCGGCATTTTCGAGACGTCAGCTTATAATAGTGGTTTCTTAAGACTAAATATGGACGAATATACATTTTTGTCTCGTGTCAAGATAAATAAAGATATATAAAAAAAAATTATAATAAAATTTAACCCAAGTTAAACGTTCAAATATGCCTACTACAATATTATGCTGTAGTTGTAACATTTTAGCATTTTAGGAGGAGCCTGCACCATGCTCAAACCAGATATTTTTGTCTTTAAGGTAATCTTCTGTCCTATAGTATGCTTTTTTACATAAGGTGGTCTTAACAAAGGTTTTAAATTTATTGTCAGGCATACCAAAGACCTATTCAGGCAATTTGCTATAAAAGCGTATACCTTCCCCCTTAAAATAATCACTAACTTTGCTAAGCCGTATATATATATGTAATAACCTAATTAGTTCACGTCCGTTGCGCTAACACATCACTCAAGTCAAACGTTGTGGCAAGGCCGTAACTTGCGTATTTGATAGCAATGCCTAAACACTTAAAGTCATTAGCTCGAATATTTTTCATGTCATGAATGTCATGTCTTTCCCGGTCTAAACTGCCTAGCAGAGCTGTTCAACTTATCATATTAATTTGGGTACAAATCTGTCAAGTCAAATCAGTTGCTTTTTATGAAACGTCAAAACGGTAGGTTCTATGGAAATTCGTATGAAATACACAGCTATGACGTCACATTTCAGTATCTTGAATCAAATAATTTACTGTTAATGCTTGGATGAATGATTAAAAATGCGATAAAACAAGAACGGACGTAATTTTTTCCGCTCTTTTAGTTATTTCTTGAGCTGACAGTGAGACGAAGTCGATCGAAAAGCTCTCTATACTCCTAATCGACCAATTTTGCCCAAACTTGTAAATACAAATGTAAATACAACTTGATACCCGAAAGGTTTAGAAAACATAAAATTGAAAATTGAACATACATTGGAGGAATAATCACCCTTCAAAAATTTCTAAATCTGATTTCTCCAAAATGATCAATGTTGAGACCAAGATTTTGGCGCCGAAATGTGCAACTTAACTTTTGGCTTAGTACAGAAAAAATAATTTAAAATCGGTCTAGCAACGGAGTAATAATCACCGAAAAAACAATTTAATGGTATTCAATTGAAAAAAAATTGCGCGTGAATTGTAGGAATCATGTAGTCCACTCTCAGCTCAACATTGCAACAGCAGAATGCATTGCGGTCCTAGTATTAAATAAGCTCATTTAAATATATTTTTTTGAACTATAGGAATGTACCCAAATGTATGCACACAAATACAAAACAATTCTTACCGATCCATTTTTGGCAGTGGACAATGGTGGCACGTACTCTCTCTCCACTGTGGCAACGGCTAACAAAGGTGCAAATATGGCGAAGGCGACCAGCCATAGCCCTGCGAGAAGCCCGCAGGCCCCTCGCCTTGTAGGCAGCCAGGGTTGCCGGAGCGACTGCGTTATCGCAAGGTACCTGTCCACTGACATGGCCGTGATGGTGAAGACGCTCGAGGCTACTGCTACACCTGCGAACAAAATTCTGTGAAAGTATCTAGCTAGAGATGTTGGAGAGCAGACACATTAGGATACAGCCACTTAAAGGTATCGCCTTTAAGGGGTGCGACTGGTTGGATCACCTCCAAGTTTGGTGCACCCTGGGCAACGTGGGCGATGACGCATCATTGATTGCTCCTCTGGAGTAGCTGGCGTCAACGTCAACGGCCAAGAGTCTGACCAACCGGCCCTTTTCAGGGCCAGCTGACCCCATTGCACGAGGGGGTCAAGGTATGGCGGGCCTGCAAGGCCCGCGGGGGGGGGGTGGTCGCTCCAGGTACCCCTCTGCTCTTATCAGAGTGGACACTGCGAATTTCCCAGGGTCAGTCGGAGTGCGAGGGATATGCTCTATGGGTAACATTACACCCCGGCGTCTGTAGACCCGAGACGGCGTGCGGTTTTAGTCGGTTCAAGCCCGACATAACCGCCCCCGCTGGTCGGCGGAAATCCCTTCGGTGGGATCCGAATGGATTTCCGCACAAAAAAAAATCGTATCGCCTTTAAGTATGAACGGTGGTCGTAGCGTTTTTTTTTTTTTTTTTTTTTTACGTGCGGAAATCCCTTCGGATACCCCCCCGCTGGCCAGCGGGGGTGGTTATGTCGTGTCTCGACTAAAACCGCACGGTGTCCTCCCCAAGTGTCCGTTGCCGGGCACCCCGGGTAAGCCCTCGAAAGGATAACCCCAGGGGGTGGTCGTAGCCTAGTGCTTTTTGTAGGGGTTTTTTTTGACGTTCACAGAAGCAGGAAAAAATGTTAAGAAGAAGTGAGAGCCCCACATTACCGCGCGGTTATGTGGGGCTCTCACCACACTAAAATAACCTGCGGTGTGCCATATACCGCGATGTAGTGAGTGAACCGTCAGAACTACGGTGAGGGCCCGTCTTCTATGCCAGGCACATCAGGATATCACCCCTTCGCGGGTGGCTCTACTGCGGGTGGAGGGCAAACCCCGTCCCATCCACCCGCGGCCTCACTAAGGTTGCATGAGGCGCAGATATACACACGCACGCCGCCCAGTTCGCGGGTGGCGATCGAATCTGCGAGACTGTCTGCCTCCCTTATTTGCTCCACCGCCCCCTTCTGCGAGGCTGTCTGCCTCCCTTATCCGCTCCACCGCCTCGTTCTGCGAAATGACTGCCTTGCAGAAAAACACGACCGCGGTTATAACACCTCTCATTGCGTGCCATGGAGCGTAGGATGGTCAGCAGCGAGAGATCTATTGCCACTAGATCTCGGCGCTGCACCGCCCAAGCTAGAAAAGGCTCGAGCGTGTGCTGCACCTAGTCCTCACGGCAGGGACAGTAATGACAGGCGTGACTCGATTCCCTCCTAGCGACCGATTTCAGATATTTTCTGAAGCAGCCATACTCGGAAAGCATCTGAGTCAGTCGGAAGGAAAGAGTCCCGTGCTGTCTTTCCGTATACTCGATACATTAACCCACTGCTGGCATAAGGGTCATCATCATCACAGCGATATTTCTGGTTGTAACCAAAACTTGCACTTTTTAGGCCCGGATTCACTCTTCTTTATCTTTATTTAGCTTATCTTGGCTTTTACGGGAGCAACTGCCCGCAATCCTGAGAGGAATGCCTAGAGCTTCTTAGTACCGGCTAGCAGGTAGACTTGGCTAGGGCCCCAAAGATCTTGGTAGGACCAAGCCATAAAGAGGTCGCGGGTTAGCAGTAGTATATCAGTCAGCGGGGTAGCAGTTTATCTAAGCTGGAGTTCTAGTAATTTCGGTTACTTATGGTTTCAATCAAGTAGCCTATTTTAGTCCATTGCTGGACACTGGCCTCTCCCATTGTACGCCATTGCACCTGATCCTCCGCCTTGTGCATCCAGTCTATCCCAGCTAACTTTTTCAGGTCGTCCGTCCATCTTGCTGAGAGACGTCCTATCTTCCGTTTTTCTTCTTCTAGGACTCATTTTAGGTCAGGCAGATGTGACCAGCCCATTGCCACTATATATATATATGTCGTTGATGTCGGTGACTTTAGTTTTTGGTCGGATGACCTCATTACAAATGTTTTCCTTCTTAGAAACCCCAAGCAGCTTGCTCAATGACCTACTGCGCGACTTTTAAGTCGTGGACTAGCTTCATTGTAAATATTTCGGCACCGTAAGTTATGACTTACGGTGGGTATGACAGGAAGGACGCACTGGTCAAAGACCCTTGTTTGTGGGCATGGCAGTAAAGGGGACGAGAAACTTCGATGTAACTTATGGTTACGGCCTAAGGCATAAGGCCTGGTATACTTATGGATCTACCAACTAACAAAGGTATTATTATCTAATCCAATTACGTAGACAAGACACAGATAGTTCGAACATTAAAATAATTGAGGTGCTTCGTGTTCATAGCGAAGGTTCAACGATTACTTCACGTCGAGCGAATAGTTGAATTAGTATGCTTCATCAACATCAGCTCTTTAAGATATACAAGCAAGGTGAGGTAATTATAGAAGGTAATTTACTGCTGTATTTCTTTACTCTTTGTTAAAGTATAACGACTCGCCACCGGCCCCAGCTTCGCACGAGTGTAATCTGACATTCCGTTTTTCATCGTAAACGATATTTTTGCGAATTAATTGTTTTTAACACTTGTTACACAGAAGTTTAATAAGGATATAAACCTTCCGTAAAAAAGTATCTAAATAACAGTGAGAACCGTATCAAAACACGTTGTGTGATTTAAAAAAAAGTAAAAGTGACTTTATCTTATACTATGTAAGGAAAAGGCTGTTTTATTTAATTACTAGCTGTTTGGGTAGGACACCGTGTGGTTTTAGTCGGTTCGATTCCGACATACCCACCTCATCACTGGAACCGTTGAGGTGAAGCCCGTGGGGGCTTCCAGGTTCCCATAGGAAGCGGGAACGTAAAGAGAATTCCATGCGGGCCAAGACCCAAGACGGCATGCGGTTTTAGTCGGTTCAAGCCCAACATAACCTCCCCCGCTGGCTGTCAGGGGGGGGGGTCTCCAATGGGTTACTGTTAAAATAATTAAATACAAGATACCTTGCAGGAAGTTAACAGTCTTGCACATGATCTCTCCGAAGTACCACAGCAGCGTGACAGCCTTCGCGATCTGCACCGGCATGCAGAACAGTGTCACTAGCAGATCAGCCACTGATAAATTCACCAGGAATATGTTTGTGACGCTGAAACAAACAAGCTTACGTCAACAATTTTAAAGAAAAAAAATTTTTTTTGGCTAGCCGATGTTAGGGACACAATTTCCTCCCAAACGGGGACGGGGACACCGTGGTTCCCAAACCCGAGGGGGCCATCTCGAAACCGGAGATGGCCCAGGGTCAGTCGGGGTGCGAGGGATATGCTCTATGGGCAACCTTACACCCCGGCGTCTGCAGACCCGTGAGGGCGTGCGGTTTTAGTCGGTTCAAGCCCGACATAACCGCCCCCGCTGTCTGGCGGGGGGGTATCCGAAGGGATTTCCGCACGAAAAAAAAAATAAAAAACATGGGACACAATTTCTTGGGACTTTTTTTCGAATTGGCACTTTTACTTTTATTATGTTTTTACTTACAATTAACACTACTAACACTATCAAAATATTAAAGCTATTTTCTAAGCAAACCATATTTTGTGCCGCCAGAGTCTCCGCCCATTCGGGGGCCCCGTAACAGGTATAGTCTCCTAGTGGGGGCGTTGGGTCCCTTAACGTTGGGCATCAGCCGCGATAGCGCGGCCGCAGCACCCCTCAGTTTCAGGACCAGACTTCGGAGATGAGGTCCGAAGTCCCATCGGCCATCGAGTACGAGCCCAAGGTACTTCATCGTGGGCTCGATGCTGATGCTTACGCCCCCTACGGCTATGCTGGTTCCCGCAGGTGGCCCCGTCCGAGGCCCGTGAAAACACATAGCTTCGGTGTTGTGGAGAGCCACCTCGAGTCCCAGCCGCCGTATTCGACCCACGACTTGAGCAACCCCTGCCGTGGCCTTTAGTGCCGCGCTTCGGTACGTTGCTCCCCGCGCCATAACGAGGGTGTCATCAGCATAGCAAATTATGCTGACACCCTCGAGCAACGTACCGCGCAGCACCCAGTCGTATCCGATGTTCCACAGGAGTGGCCCTAGAACCGACCCCTGTGGAACACCGCACGATACTTCTCGCCGCTCTGGCCCTAGCCAGCTCGGCAAAAACGATGGCCCACTCAGATAGGTACGCCTCGACAATGCGGCGGAAAGGCTCGGTGGATGACATATTTTTTTGTAAACACATACGTAGCCGAGACGGCGTGCGGTTTTAGTCGGTTCAAGCTCGACATAACCACCCCCGCTGGCCGGCGGGGGGGTATCCGAAGGTGATTTCCGCACGAAAAAATAATAATTCTTCTTTTTCATCCCAGCGTTAATCTTGGTTGGATCCAAAACTTGAACTTCAAAGCCCAGGGCATCACCAAACCCGAGATGGCCCTGGGTCAGCTGGTGTGTGAGGGAAATGCCTTATGGGCCACTTTACACCCTGACATTTGTAAACCCGAGACGGCGTGCGGTTTTAGCCGGTTAGAATCCGATATAACTACCCCCGCTGGCCGGTGGGGGGTAACCGGGGCGATTACCGCATGAAAAAAAAGGGTCACTCTCCTACTCTTTCCCCTCCGCCTCTATAATTTATTTGGCTTGTCTTGGTTTTTACAGGATTGACTGCCATCTGATCTCCCAATCCCAACAGGGAAGCTTCAATCTTTCTTCATCCATCAATCAGTAGGTGCAACAGTTAACAGGTGTTGGCTTGGATTTCGAAGATGTACCTGCTCCGACTAATGCAAATGTTTACACTGAGCTACAATCGTACCCGTGACCTCAGTCTTTCAATTCAACGCTCTACCATCCGTGTTGGAGATCCACACTTCGCTATGTGTTATTTGTTATGCGGCTAGGCAGTATTCGGGTGAAAATTTGTCACGTGACTGTAATTTTTTGTCATTTGATGTGTCAAACTTGCCAAATATATGTGATACTGCTGTTGTCTTGGTACTAGCGGCTTATTTGTATCCTTTGACGTGTGTCAAAAAACAAGTGGACGAATACGCGTATCTGCTATTCGCGCTTATGCGTGCAAATAAAGCAAATATGAACGAATGAGGCCTCCACACTTCGTCGTATATGGCCGAATAAGGGGAATAACACATAGCGAAGTGGTTGCGCCATCAGATTTGTTATCAAATAAAATGGTCTAATATATTAAACGGTGAGTGTACGCTAGACTTCTCATGCATTATGCGAGTAAATAATTGATTTTATTAATCTTTTTATGTTGCGAAATTAATACGAAAAGAGAAGCGAAATTAAGCTGAATGGAATAATGATACTGTATAGCATAATATTACGCTGTGAAGCCGTAAGCCAATAATTAGCCCGATTAACGCAAGTAATACCATCCTCATTGTCGTCACGCCTGTAGAAGCTTAGTTTGAATTAATAATCTATTCATAGATATAATAAAATCGTAACAAGGTGAAAACTGTACATTGGATATTCTTCCAAAAAATAATTGATGTGCATTCTAGGAGCAATACCGATGCCGAAAATGTATTTTTAGAATTTTCGTCTGTTTGTCTTCTGTTAATTATTGATGTCCGAGCAACACCTGAAACCCGCTGAACATATTTGGCTGAAATTTTGTGTCGTGCTCTCCAGCAGAGCCACCATCATAAATAGCGGTCAAGTTTATCTCGAAACAATGTTCGTCGAACGTACATAGTGTACATGCATTGTATATAACTGTACGCATACGGAATAGAGGAATAATGTCCATTGAATGCAATTTGCAGCAGAGCCACTCTGCTGCAAAGTACTGGTGGTAGAAATTTGATGACACAAATTTGTCACAAAATTCGGCCGGGTAGGTACCACCGTGCACAATTGCGAAAAACTCTCCATAGTAATCAAATTTCGGTTTGATTGCGTTCAGGGGTCAGCAAGTGCATAGCCGGGCAGGGGGATTGTGATCGCAGCACTGGTGGAACCGGTGGGTGTTACGCGGTGCTGCGACGACAATCCTCTTCTGATGAGGCCGTCAAGCTGAGTGCCACCATTGTTAACATGATACGTGTATGTAATGGTGACCCTCTTTCCTAAGACTTTACCTTCAGCTTACCATCAGGCGAGGTGAAGTCAAATTGACGTGTCCTAAATATAAAAAAAAAAAAAAACAAAAAGCATACTTCCTGGCAGCACCACCTAGAACAAGTACTTAGGATAGATGTAAAGGAGTGGTTTTCATGAAAATTGATGTACGTACACTGTTTTTTATGTACGTGTTAAAAAATACTTATCAATGTAGTCGTTTTATTTATTTCTGCTATTCTAAAATTTTCATATATATATTTATTAGCAAATGTTTTGAGACGATTTGCCTTTCAATTAAACTTACCACATTACTGGGAACAAAATTATATTATTGTTTACAATAATTTGCAACATAGTCATACGACCTAAGTCTGGCCCTGTCGTATTCACTAGTTTCGCTGGCTAGGCGTCTAGCGAATACTTGGTAAAGATAAGATGCTCGTCGTGGGCGAGAAGTATGCCCTGCAGTAGTCATTAAGTTAGATTTAAAATTCATTACTTAGTTTACACTTAATAAAATCACTTGTCTACTTCATAATTAATTTTTAATTTTCAAAAAGTCGCCATCGTGCTCCCAAAGTAAAACAACATAATAGGTACACTCTAAAATACATAGTTAAGGTTGGAACAAAATAAGTACATAAGTTTGTACAACATAATTCGCGACATAATATTATTATAACAGTCTACTATCATCAACAATGTTTGAGTACTTAAATGAATCTTCAATATTTTTCCTAGTAACACTTTTACGTACACACGGCAACATATCACCCTACTCAAATTTGTTAAACTTCCACAAACAATTACCGACTTAAACGTCTAGACGTAGAGTAGAAAATCAAGTGCAGAATTTTGACAGGTTTGGGTAGGTTGATATGTTGCTGTGCGTACATGGTCTACTGAGAAGAAGCGTCGCCGTGCCGCAACATGTACAAAAGCAAAAAAAAACGAAAGAATAAAGTTTCAAAAAATAATTACTAAACCGGTTTTTCCGTCTTTCTAGTGTTCAAAATATAACTCATACTCTCCATCGTTTATATATTAGTAGATGGGAATTAACTAAAATGTCATTTTTAACTATAACAGCCTTACGGGCCATAACGTTATAACACTCCCATTTTGAGTTACGTCGCTGACAATGGATCTTATAGTGACCTACACCACCAGATGTATTTGGAATAAATTCCACTACACCTACTAATTCAAATATTTTATCGGAAAGCAGCAGTTTTTGCAGCAGCAATTTGGAATATCGCATATAGGCACGTACATTTAGATCCAAATCGATTTTTTTTTTTATCTGAAATTATATATTCCGTGCAAACTTTTCCAGTACACGAACCGTTATTGCAATCAGTGATTTGACTTTCTGACATTAACGATGCCGATTCATTTAACGAGGCCACACCACTATCTGATAATATTAATACATTTAAAAGGATAATCGAAATTCTCCTTGTTGTACACGTTTCACAGTCGGAACAAATTTTGGAAACAGTGGCACTGAATACGAAATCAATTAAAAAGTGCCCGGTTAATGGCAATAGGCTCGCCACCTATTACATTGGGACCTAAATATAAACTGGCGAAATGTGGGTGCTAGCACCTCTGCCTACCCCTTCGGGGATATAGGCGTGAGTTTATGTTATGTTATGTTGACTTATTGAAAATTAAAAATTAATTATGAAGTAGACAAGTGATTTTATTGAGTGTGAACAAAGTAATGAATTTTAAATCTAACTTAATGACTACTGCAGGGCATACTTCTCGCCCACGACGAGCATCTTATCTTTACCAAGTATTCGCTAGACGCCTAGCCAGCGAAACTAGTGAATACGACAGGGCCAGACTTAGGTCGTATGACTATGTTGCAAATTATTGTAAACAATAATATAATTTTGTTCCCAGTAATGTGGTAAGTTTAATTGAAAGGCAAATCGTCTCAAAACATTTGCTAATAAATATATATATGAAAAATTTAGAATAGCAGAAATAAATAAAACGACTACATACATTGATAAGTATTTTTTTAACACGTACATAATAAACAGTGTACGTACATCAATTTTCATGAAAACCACTCCTTTACATCTATCCTAAGTACTTGTTCTAGGTGGCGCTGCCAGGGAGTATGCTTTGCAGCAGAGCCACATTCAACGGACATTATTCCTCTATTCCGTATGCGTACAGTTATATACAATGCATGTACACTATGTACGTTCTACGAAAATTGTTTCGAGATAAACTTGACCGCTATTTATGATGGTGGCTCTGCTGGAGAGCACGACATGAAATTTTGCATGAACATCGTCTAAGGCATAGTCATAAACTGCGCTATATATCATCACGCTATTAATGGTATGATAGGAGCAGTAGAGCAAAATTGGTATTAAGTATTATTGATGACAACTTTATTAGTACATAGTAGATTTTTACGAAATTTTGTAGTTCAGCAGAACACAGACATGGTCAAAATCTGGCATATAACTCATCACGCTATACCTTAAAGGTAATGAGCTGTAAAATGAAAAATCTCGAAACTCTACAGAGTTACACATGCTATTATATTAAGGAATCGGGCAGAATTGATTTTCGATGTTGCATATTTCTCTCGATACCGCGGTAGCCTAGTGGTATGGGTAAAGGACTGCTGAGACGAGGTCTCGGCTTCGATCCCAGGTTTTACCATGGCACACACCAATGACTTTACGATGCTTTTCGAAGTTATGTGTGTATTTATCGCAGGTTTATAAGAGCCCGGTTAATGGCAATAGGCTCGCCACCTATTACATTGGGACCTAAACATAAACTGGCGAAATGTGGGTGTTAGCACCTCTGCCTACCCCTTCGGGGATATAGGCGTGAGTTTATGTTATGTTATGTATGTTATATTTCTCTGTCTATTTCGAACGAATTTGCAATGTAATACAAGTGTACTACATCACCTCATCCAGCCCGTTAAATAAAATAACTTAATACTTACGTGTTAGTATCGAGACTGCAGAAATAAACATACCTTGATCTTTTCCGAACTTAACGCGTACGAAGTCGCGGGCAACAGCTAGTAACTAGGTCTGCAATTCATTCTGCTGTTGCAAAAAAAATTGAGCGAAGCAATTTCACCAGGTCTTTTTCTAACGGTGATAATTCCTCAATGGCTCGTCCGATTTTCGTTTTTCTTTTTTGTCTTGTGTATATAAACAAATTACTTAATTTAATACCAATCGCGTGAATGAGGCTTTATTGATCAAAATTTTGTTCGGTGATTATTCCTCTGTGGTACACATGAATTTTTTATTAAACAGCCTATGTCCTTCCCATCAGTAACATCTTTGCTTGTGTGAAATTTCATTAGAATCGGTTTAGCCGTTTGCCAGGAGAAGATGGTCTAACCGCGTCTAAAAGAGAGCAAAGTTCTGACGAGCTTCGCTCAATTAATGATGTTGGGCAGGATTTCTTGTAAAACTTAAACATAGATGTAATTTAGTTTAGTAAGGTGAAAAATCATAAGGCATATCTAATGGAAAGCGACTTACGTAGATTAGGTAGATATTTTAAAAAGTAAACTCCAATTTCAAATGTTTTGGTACGTATAAGTGATGCGCCAAAAAGACAAACACACGGTTAAAATCCCACTAAATAAAGTTTGGATGTCTGTTACGCTTTCACGCAAAAATGGCTGAACGGATCTAGCTGAAATTTGGTACAGTGATAGATTTATAGTCCGGAATAACAGATAGGCTACTTTTTATCCCAGGAATAGATTCAAATGGGTTGCGGGAACGGGATCTGAATTCGACGCGAGCGGAGACATGGGCAATAGCTAGTCACATTATAAGTGGAGACATGTAAATAACGTCGAGAATTTTCAGAAACTACACTATGGAGTTTCGTTGTAAAATGTTGTACATTATAGCAGTGTCTATACTGGCAGGGCAGAATGATGTAAACTACAATGTAATATAAATTTGATTGATTCTCTAAACACAATATGTTTAGAGAATCGATCCTATATAATGCTAATACGGATTCAGAGAAAGACGAACTAGTCGAACGGTTTTCTGTATTAGAAAGTTCTTTTAAAGTTTTAAAGTTTCAGTTTTAAAGTTCTCTTAAAATTTACTTAACCACCCCCGCTGGCCGGCGAGGGGGTATCCAAAGGGATTTCCGCACGTAAAAAAAAAGACTTAAAATTTGCCGTATGTTTGATTGCAATTGGTTGCGTAAAACCAGAGATTTGACCAAAAACGATAACCGACCGCACCGTTCGGGCGGATCAGCTAGTATGAAAATAAAATGTAGAATTGAGACCTTACTAGGGGTCCGAAACATTAAAATTAGGTTTACTGAATCTATTCAATAGTCTTATGACAGTGATGTAGTCTCCTTTCACTAACCGACTTCAAAAAGGAAGAGGTTCTATGTTCGACTGTATAAATTTTACTACAACATAAATGTTTAATGGGAGTCTAAAAATACGATGTTGCAAAGCTAAACATTTATAAAAACGTTTTTTTTTTCTTCCTTTGAAGGTGCTTTGTGTAAATTAATAAGAATATTTCTGTAATAATTTAAAAGCTCTCATCGAAAGGTTCTTAAAAAAATAACTGTTTATGTTTAAGTGACGCGGGATAAAACCCGACCCCACCAGGCGAGGCCGTGGTGGCGGAAAAAGTCCGCCGGTAACCCTGGGGTTATCCTTTCGAGGGCTTACCCGGGGTGCCCGGCAATGGACACTTGGGCACGACATAACCGCCCCCGCTGCCTGGCAGGGGGTATCCGAGGGGATTTCCGCTCGTAAAAAAAAATGCAGGTTGTTGCAGGCGGCTCCGCCTGAAGTGCCTTTTGTAGACTATACCAAAACAATACTGTCTATATCTGTGCTAAATTTCATCATCATCGGTTCAGCTATTTTGGCAGAATCGAGTAACAAACATCCATTCATCCATCTCAACTAAGTACTAACTTTAAGCTCCGGTAGCTTAGTGGTTAAGGAGTAGACCCTACGATCGAGAGGTCCCGGGTTAGAATCCTGTCCATTACACTACCGACGTGAACCCACTACTAACACAAGCAGTTAAGCTTAGCTGGAGGGGTTAGGGGGAATATTAGTAATTTCGGTTACAAATATCGTTTAAAAAAAAACGTATTGTTATTTATAAGTAAGATAACGTATCTCTTCTTCTCTTTCTAACCCCAAGAGCCTGTACCCGAGCCTCTTCATGTATCAGCAGGTGTCTTTCAAGTGAGGTTGCCTCAGGCGCCGGACAAACAGAACGGACGCGCGTCCTAGACGTGTCTTTGTAACGCCCCGCGCTCTCCGGCGGATAGGTTTAGGGGTGCGTGGGATGGTACAAAGACGTGTCTAGAACGCGAATTCATTCTGTTTGTCTGACGCAAGGCGTCTTAAGCTCCGGAGATCTTGATGACGCCCTATCCCCCCATTGTGCGTCACTCTACAATAATATAACATAACGTCACGTCTGTATCCCCGAAGCGGTGGGCAGAGGTGTATTATGTTATAATGTATATACGTATTTAACTAAATATTGAAAGAAACAAAGACATGAAATACTACACATATTATAAGACAAAGAGTAATTCAGTCACCAAGACTTTATGTAAGTGATTATAGTGTCTGAGTTAATCGAAACTTTTATAATAAGCTCGTCTAGGAACCGATGAACCTAGGCCTGTTTTTTCTATATTAGTAAAGTTGCTGGATAGTTTGATGCCCTAAATAATGGATTTTTACTGGTGGTAGAAATTTGATGACACAAATTTGTCACAAAATTCGGCCGGGTAGGTACCACCGTGCACGATTGCGAAAAACCCTCCATAGTAATCCAATTTCGGTTTGATTGCGTTCAGGGGTCAGCAAGTGCATAGCCGGGCAGGGGGATTGTGGTCGCAGCACTAGTGGGACCGGTGGGTGTCACGCGGTGCTGCGACGACAATCCTCTTCTGAAGAGGCCGTCAAGCTGAGTGCCACCATTGTTAACATGATACGTGTATGTAATGGTGACCCTCTTTCCTGAGACTTTACCTTCAGCTTACCATCAGGCGAGGTGAAGTCAAATTGACGTGTCCTAAATATATTAAAAAAAAAAAAATAGTTTTATATAGATGTTCCTAAGAGTAAAATATACGATGCGATATGGTAGATGATGTAGTGACCATGATTGAGAATGAATTGCTTGGATTATTTAGATACATAGCTGATTACTTTGACTGGATTTTACCAACGAAACCGAGTTTTCCAATTTTTATTTAATGATATTCATTGAGTAAAATATCGTAACGCAGTTAAGAGGCGAACGAAATTGCGGTACCCCTTTTATTTTCTTTTTTTAACGTGTAGAAATCCCCACGGGCCATCGGTGCCAACGATGGGATAGGCGTGTCGGATTCGGACCGACTAAAACCAGACAGTGTCCTCCCCAACTCTCCATTGCCGGGCACCCCGGGCAAGCCCTCGAAACAATAACCCCAGGGTTACCGGTGTACTTTGGCCGCCTAATCTTGGCCTGCTTCTGTGGGGACAGCTAATCGGGCAACTGCCGTATTCACGCCCCGATCATGAGGTGGAGGAGGAGGTCGGTAGTCCCGGGCGTAGACAAGTCTGCGGTGGCCTCATCGCAGACTTGGGACAGAGTTCTTTCCCGCTCCCTCTTCGCCGCCTTTTGCTCGCAAAAAGAGGCGGCGGTGTGCCAATTATTCTCGTCGGAGACCACGACTCTCACCATAGTCTCCACCGAGAGAACGTCCACGCCCAGGACCGCAACGAGATCCCGGCGTTGATTCGCCCACGCTAGCGTTACCCCTACATTTAACTAAATTGAATGAGAGAACAAACTAAATTCTCAAATTTTACTCGGTGAAATTCATTGGGTAAAATAGCATACTTCGTTCGTTTTAGGTCATTGAATTCCAGTTGCCCTAACCCTCGCAAGGGCGTGATGTTCTTTGTGATGTCAAATAGACTCTAAATGAAAACCGCACAACATAAATTCTGTTTCAAAGCCAAATAGTTTCCTTTACACCTAATCATTAAACGTGGGTCAAATAAATAACATGCTCCGGTAAATAACTTAAATTAAATTCGGGTTTTAAGGGCAGCCTTTGACAATAAAACGACTAGAGTAAAAGAATATTCAAAAGCAAACCCAAAAAGGTTCACTTTGTTTATAACGGCTCTCATGAACATTCAAGCGTGAATACAAATTGCGTTCAAATATTGTAATTCTTTATGACTAGCTACCTACCCTAACTTTACACGAGAAGCTCAGAAGCATAGCTTATGGTCTTCTTTCATTGCCACTATCTTCAAGAGTCATCATCAACTAATTTACATAAACCTTAAATTAATTTTACACCCATAAGAATCACGCGATCCATTAATGACAACCGTTTGAGTTTATCGCGTTGAGACAGACAGACGCGGTGGGGGATTTTGTTATAGAATACTGTGCAGTTAATAACAATATATGTATATTTTTTGATGAAAAACTTTACGTAAAAAAATCATTTTATTTGATGAAACAGATTTGTTTTGCGGTTTAATGGATAATTCTAATCTCATATTTTATTAATCGAATATTTAAAAGGTAAAAATAGAATTTCATGTTTGAAAGTCAAATAGCGTCTTGTTTTGAAAGGCGTCACTTCGTCGTCGAATCAAATGAACAAATGATATTTTTTTATGATTAACTTATATGTGGTCATACTGGCCATGATTGAAAATTAGGGAAAATATATAAATTGATTTCCACTTTGCATAGATTTATACACCTTTTTTTTTTTATCATGCGGAAATCCCTTCGGATACCCCCCCCCCCCGCGTGCCAGCGGGGGCGGTTATGTCGGGCTTGAACCGACTAAAACCGCACTCCGTCTCGGGTCTACAGACGCCGGGGTGTAAGGTTGCCCATAGAGCATATCCCTCGCACCCCGACTGACCCTGGGCCATCTCCGGTTTCGAGATGGCCCCCTCGGGTACTTTTTATGTACTATCAATCGTTATTAAATTAATAATTTTAGTCACTTCATTTTATAAACATAATTATTGCCTTTTGCATTATACAATTTTATTAAATATCAAGTGAAATATCGTACCATTAAAACTTTCGGGCAACAAAAATTAAAAGTTCGCGGTGTCGCCACGTGACGCTGCAATCACGTCGTTAGATTTATTGCTGCGTTAATAAAATCTTTTGATTGCGTTGATATAGAAGTTTGATTTTTTCACAGTTTCAAAACGTTACAGACCTGAGTATTTCATAATTAATTTCAACTTCATACTTGATAGCGCCTTCCTGAGGAAATGGTTTTGACAGCCAGACTTCAAAATTTTTAATTTTTGTGATGTGGGTAACTACATCTTTACTGTTTTTCCCCATTACTTGTGCTATAAGACCTTGCTCCTTGCCAAATTTCATGATTCTAGCTAAACGGGAATTGCCCTATAGGTTTTGATGCCAAGGGCAATTTGGTGAAATTTACTACATAAACGGTTGTACCTTTTGATTGCATTGACCTGACCTGAGTAGGTACTTGGTATGAATTTCAACTTGATGCCTCTACGCGTCCTTGAGAAAAAGGTCTTGACAGACGAAGTAATCCTATAAGGGTTCCATTTTTTCTTTTGAGATACGGAACCCTAAAAAACACTCAGACTAATGCAAATAGACAGACTCATGCATATAAATATTTGCAATAATCGGAACTCGAACCTGTGACATCTGATGAAGCAGTCAAATGGTCTGTCGCCGCAGAATAAAAAATTACATTGATAAAAGTGAATTAGTCCTTGCAAGCTAGATTGTCATTTTTATTAGGTTGAAGGTGGCCGGTGATGGAATTGCGAATTAAAAATAAACCTAAGCTGTGAAAGTAGATTTTTTTGTTTAATAACACGTACAATATACAAGTAAACTCTACGTTTCGAAGTCACATATTTCACTCAAAAAAAAGTTCACAGAACATTAATTTATCTCTGAGTGAAACGGCACAAGAAACAAGTTGAGAACTTTTATTAAAAATGAAAGAATCGTAAACTAAAATGAAAAACCATTTTTATACTTCTTAAAGTTCTGCTTAACCACGTTTGTTCAAGGGCATGTTACTGGCTAGACAATTTTATTGTGTTATGTACCACCAGCCACTGTATGCAATAACACTAGCAAGTAGAGTTTGAACATATATAATATCTAACTTCTTCTGCACTATAGAAGCGGCGATAGAACAATGGCGTACGTAACAGACTGCTGACACGAGGTCTCGGGCTCGATCCCCAGTCGCCCCGGGCTCCCATCGCTCGCTTAATAATGTACCCGGTAGATGGCGATAGGATCAATAACTAGCGAATCGTGGATGTGTAATACACCTCTGCCTATCCCTTCGGGGATACAGGCGTGAGGTTATATAGAAGTAGTCTTACGTATGGACAAGATGTCTGAATTCATGCCACAAACTAACTATAATGCAGTTGTAATGCATACTATGTATGTAATTTCGGTTTAATACCATCCAATAAGACCCAAACGAGTAAGTGTTATTGGCTGGAAAAAAAAAACAACCATGCCACAGTGTTATGGTGTGGAAATGAAAAAAAAACACATTTCCCCTTTTTACCCTTTTTCACATTTCCTGTTTTTACCCTTGCCATATTCCCCTTTTTACCCTTTACACAATTCCCCTTTTTACCCTTTTATAGCGTGTGTGTGTGCAAGTCACACACGGTAGAAGTGAGACTTCTGAAAAGTCCCTGATTAAAAAAAGACTGGGCTTATTTTTTCGTTTCATCAAGTTTGAAATCACAACGATTCTAAAGAAGTTTCAGTTCAAAAAACGTAACTTCATAACAATTACCACCATGATTATGAGAATATGCAGATGATTGTGACAAAAGGTTCCTTCTACATTGGTTGGCTCAGTTTCTTAAGAAACAAAATAAAAAATCTTCCTCCAACTTCCACCGCGTGAACATAAAAGTACCTTTTTTTTTTTTTATCGTGCGGAAATCCCTTCGCATACCCCCCCGCCGGTCAGCGGGGGCGGTTATGTCGGGCTTGCACCGACTAAAACCGCACGCCGTCTCGGGTCTTCAGACGCCGGGGTGTAAGGTTACCCATAGAGCATATCCCTCGCACCCCGGCTGACCCTGGGCCATCTCACCACTAACAGCATCGCTCATCCTGTCTCCTCTGAAAGCAGAGGAGTACGGAGAGCGATGTGTTCCCGCCACGTTGGGTATTGGCCGACGATCAATGCCAACCCTATGAAGGGGTGAAGGGGAAGCCATTGACCGCCGCCAGGGTGTACCGGCCGCTCCGATTCCGTTCCCCCCGGACTGCAGCGGGATCGGAATCGGAGCGACACTCGAGGAGGTTACCCAACACACACCCCAACATAAAAGTACCTTTTATAGCTCAGTCTCTTTAAGCCTTACAATGGAATTGTCTACTTGAAAATAAATCCCATGGTATGATTTATATTACTAAACTTTAGCTTTCATGGGTAATGCTTGCATGGTTTTGCGTTACAGTCCTTTTTCCATTAAAATCTTTTTGCAGCTCTGAGTACCTTAATTTTCCTGATTTAATCTTAGATTGATATAAAAATACGTTACATATTATTCAAACAAAGGAAAAACAATTCTTTTATAAAATGTAAATGATGGTTGATTGGATAACCTTGTTTTTTCGTGCGGAAATCCTCCGGATTAACACCCCCCTCCCACCGCCGACCAGCGGGGGTGGTTATGTCGAATTCGAACCTTCGATTCGACTAAAATCGTACGCCGCGCCGTCTCGGGTCTGAAGACGCCAGGTTGTAAAGTGGCCCATAAGACATTACCCTCGCGCCCGACTGACCCAGACCTAATGAATCAAAAGTCTATTCATACTTTTATTGAGATACAATCAGGCCGTTATACGAAGATTCTAGGTCAAAAACTTGTAGAAGTCTATTTAAATTTTATCTTCAGCATGAAACTCTGTAAAGAAAAAAAATATCTGGCGCCTAGAAATATATTTTTAAAATGAGTATAGATAGTTCTCTATACTCATTTTAGAGTTCTGTATTCATTGACATTTTAATTCCAACTTTTCGCTTTGTTTGAACGTCTCTGGGAATTGATGAAACCTTTCCATAGTTGTAGAGTTTTTCACTAGACATTTAATTCTAAAGCTACAGACGAAAACCCAAATTGGCAAGTGGTACAAAACCACAAGTTTTGATAGCGATTTTGCCTTCCTATTCCTAATTTTTTTACCTACTAATATAGTTTGTGAAAAACCAATTTTGCAAGCTGTTTTTTTTAAGTTTTAGCATTTTGATTCAGTTCCCTTCAAAGGTAATAAAATATTTGTAGTATCTAAACTAGATAATGTCCGGAATGCATCTTGCAATGCTGTTTAGATATTTTTATATTAGGAGCCTTCAAATTTTTCTTGAAGAATATTAGTAACCGAAATTACTAAGATCTTAATTGCTTGTGTTCGGAGTGGGGTGAAATGATCAGGATTCGAACCCAGGACCTCTCGATTGTAGGTCGACTCCTTAACCACTAAGCTACCGACGCTTCTAAATTCGCTTCTAAATATACGTGTATAACATCGGCCCGAAGTTTCATGGATGAATGGAACGCATAACGGACATACAAATAAATAAACATTCAGTTCTATAATATATTTATTTCTTTTTTGGAAGAGCTCTTAAATCAAAAGATATTGATGGACGTGTTCAATTAGAATTCGCAGTATTCGGTAAATACGATAACATGCACAGTATAAATGTTGGATTTATTTTTGACTACAAAGCGTGTCTGATAAAATATTATGCACAATTCCACAACAGGACTAATTATATTCTACCGAGTATGTTTTCAAATCCCTTGATGCTTTTTTGAAATATTACATTCAGTTTCTGAGAAATTCTACTTTGCTCTTCTGAGAATTCAAGCAAAGACCTCTTCACACCTGACTGATCCCTAACGTTATATTATTTAAACTCATCGTTTGTTCAATAAAGTGACATTGCAAGATCTAACATATATATTTGAATATAAATTTAAGGTATGGCTCATTGAAAAGTGACAGTATTTGATTCAGGCAAATGCGTCGTACAGTCGCAGTAACGGATTCGAGCTACACCGTCGCTTTTGTTCAATTTAAACAAGGTCAAAACGCAGATGCTTTTAAGACTTACTTTTATGTGGGAATTATATTATTTGTCAGAAAAGCTTATATGTAATTAATAAATCTGTCGTCAAAAATTAAATTTCATTTTCAAATAAATAAAAATTGACGCCAGAAATGATAACCAAATAAAATTGGAGTTCATTCCATGAATGAACATTTTGTTCTCAAAATACAAGGTTCATATACATAACTTCTTACATAACTTCACGCCTGTATCCCCGATGGGGTAGGCAGAGGTGTATTACACACCCACGGTTCGCCAGTTATGTTAAGGTCCCAATGTAATAGGGGGTGAGCCTATTGCCATCTACCGAGCACATTATTAAGCGAGTGATAATTAACATTTATTAATGCACACATAACTACGAAAAGTCAGAGGTGTGTGCCCGGGGCGACTGGGGATCGAACTCGAGACCTCGTCTCAGCAGTCCGTTACGTACGCCACGGGGCTATAGCCGCTTTTTCAGGTTCACTTCATAAAATAATAGATTGGATACTCAGAATGTTAGATCTGTCGCCAAATATATCGATTAAATTCCGCAGATTACTACTCGGATAGATATAGGCACAGATTACATAATATTATTCTAATTATATAGGTTAGGTAGGTTAGGCTTCGTGTTAGGTTACTTGTGATAATGCCTAAGAAATAGGGGCATCGCGAAGTGAGGCCGCGTCGATCTCACTCACAAGTACATAGCATTTTAATAAATCTGTGGTCACAAGTGTCACTTTTGGCTGATCGCCACACTGCCCGCGTAAGGTTGTAGAGGCCCGCCGGCAAAAAACCCACACGCCACACACAAAAAAAAACAGGTGTCACTTCTTAAGTGACATATTTTAATGATCATTTAAATCATTTGATTATACAGTTATACGGATAACCCTTTTATAATACATACAAACCTATTTATTTGATACTTGAAAATATATAATAATATGCATTGTTTTTATATTGTTTGGCGACTAAATTTTGGCGGTAATGATTTGGTCGATTTTACCCTGCTGCTCCTATCACACTTATAATAGCGTGATGATATATAGCGTAGTTTATGACCATACCCTAAAATAATTAACATGCAAAATTTCAGCTGAATCTGTTCAGCGCTTTTCAAGTGATGCTCTGACATCGATAATAAAAAGCAGACTAACAGATAAACAGACAAACAGACAAAAATTCTAAAAATCAAATTTTTGGCATCGGTCTTTTGGCAATGTCCTTTTTTACCAACATCCAACATATGTTTAGATATACATGGAATGTGAATAGCCACTGCCTTTCAATGTAGGTATTATTTTCTTCGTTCCATTGGATCAACGTAATTATGAATTTTAATAAATATCTAAAATTTAACTTTTAATAGTCTTGTTCCCTACAAGTATACCTCATAAGGTCAATTCGTAGAATAAAGATCGACCAGCAATAACATGTTTTCACCCCGCCATCGCGTAACTGCCCATCGTTAAATTAGGCTTTGCGTGATGTGCACTCGGCAAATTCGTTCATTGTTAGCGGACACGGTTTTCTACTTAGATTCACGAAAAGAAATAAAACTTTAATTCAATCAACGACAAACGAAATAGCTACTAAAATGAAACATAAAAATGTTATAAAACAAAGTTCATTTACAAATGAAAACGGCTGTATAAGTTATACACCTTGATGCATTGAACTCAAATAGCAATCAGGAAACTTTGAGAGGTCTGATGTGGTTTATATAACTAGGTCTGCAAGGCGAATCGCTGCTTGCAATGTTGAGCTGAGTGAGCCATCGTGAATCAGATTTTGAAAATTTTGAACAGTGATCATTCCTCTGTGGCAAGTCCGATTTTGAAAATTCTTTTTGAAAGTCACAACTCTGGACATGCTTTCTGAGCGTGTAAAGTTTGGTCACAGTGTCTCGAGCGGTTATTATGTAATTCCATCTGGAATTTTTTTAACGGTGATCATTCCTCTGTGGTAGCATTAATTTTTTCAAAATATATCCATAAACCTTCCTCTGATTGACCTCTTTAATCATGCCAAATTTGGTTCTGATTGAATTAATAGTTTAGGAGGAGACCGGTGACAAAGAAAATCCTGAAGTCTGGTATGAGGAGCTTTTGCTCGACTTCGTCTCACTCAGCTCAACTATTGCATCGTAAATATATTCATCATATCAGCCGTAGGAAGTCCACTGCTGAACATAGGCCTCCCCAATCGACTTCCATTTCAACCGGTCTGAAGCGGCGGTTGTTCATTTTCAGGCCCACCGCTGGGAAACTCTGTTGAGGCCTCCGAGCATAGTGCTGAGCTCCTCTAAAGACTTTGCCATGACTACGATGTCGTAGGCAATTCGAAGGTGAGTAATGTATTCGCCATTGATATTGAAAAAAATATATATTGACTTGAATAAAATATTGAAAGCCAGTAACAAAATACACTTAACCTATTCTGATTTACATTGTGTTTTTATATTATAACTCTGCGTCTATGAAATTGCCGAAATTTACTTACAAATTCATGAGTTCGTTATTCCTGTAATGTAATAGCTATTTGCATTATTTATATTTTGTTTGAAAGTTGATTTCAAGATTTTACAACTCTGTATTAAATTTTGTTTTTATTGGCCGCTTGATAAATTAATTCGATCTTCAAAAACAGTACTTCCTATGCTATCCATTTTGATGATAAATTTCGTATTACTTAACAGCTGTCACTTTTCAAAAATGTAGTAAAAGTTGCTGTTTGTTAGCTTAATGTTGTCTCATTCATACACAAAAAGAAATCATAAAATATGGATTTGTCATTCCTAAAAAAATGCAAAAATGTTAGTACTGAAAATTGGGTTTCCTCCAATTTCTTCAAGAAAAACGGCAATTTCATATGTAACGACCTATTGTAATAGTAATCTTCTATATCCAAAAAGGTTTACTGGGAGATAACCAAGTTCAGCTCACTTTTGCACAACGGTATAATTAACGGTAGCCTAGTGGTATGGGTAAAGGACTGCTGAGAAGAGGTCTCGGGTTCGATCCCAGGTATTACCATGGCACACACCAATGACTTTTCGATGCTTTTCGAAGTTATGTGTGTATTTATCGCAGGTTTATAAGTGCCCGGATAATGGCAATAGGCTCGCCACCTATTACATTGGGACCTAAAACATAAACAGCGAAACGTGGGTCTGCCTACTCCTTCGGGGATATAGGCGTGAGTTTTTGTTATGTTATGTTATGTTATGTTATAATTTATACTAATTTAGAATTATGTTTCAATGTATATTTACTGTGTTACCATAAAGAATAAGATTTGTCGTATCGTATTTTTATGCTTGATGAAATTTAAGCATAAAAATGTTAATGAAAATAATTTTATTCGACCTACAATGCAAAAATTTTTGAAATTTTTGATAGTTAATTTTCAAACCATGAAAGTAGAATTCTTCGAGTAGAACACAACTTTTTTTATTAAATAAGTGGAGCAAGGGCTATATGGGTGCCGTCAAGCGGAGCAATGAGTGTGATAAATCCAAATTGTTCTGAAGCTTTGCGTTGAATAAAATATGAGAAAAAATATTTGTAATATGTAGCTAAAAATATTAAAGAAAATCGTGGTTGTGAAAAAAACGATCCTCCGAGGCTCAGTATATGTACTGTACTGTAATGTACTATTCAAGTGTATATTCTTTTCATTGGATGTCAAGTCACAAACCTGAAGTACCTTTTTTTTTGTGCGGAAATCCCTTCGGATACCCTCCCGCCGGCCAGAGGGGGCTTGAACGGACTAAAACCGCACGCCATCTCGGGTCTTAAAACGCCGAGGTGTAAGTTTGCCCATAGAGCATATCCCTCGCACCCCGAAGCATATCCCTCGCACCCCGAAAACCTGAAGTACCTACCTTTTTTATTGCCCAGTAAGGGTGGCCCAATAAGGCAATTCCCACGATCCCTATCTGCCCCTGGGCAATCTACGGATTTGAGATGGCCCTCTCAGGTGTGGGAACTACGGTGTCCCCACCATGCCTCGGAAAGAGGGGGGGGGGGGACCGCCTGTGCTCATGGAGGACAGAGGTCGTTGAGCAAAACCTGAAGTACGCACCGTTTAGAAAAGTGACCCTGAAATTTTTCCCTGATCATTTTTAATATTTGTTGAACTATGTGCTCAGTTCAAACTTTGTTTTATAACCCGATACCCAGACTAATGCAAATATTCATGCATAAATATATTTGCACTGAGCGGTAATCAAAGCCGCGCCCCCTGTCATAGCAGTCGAATGCCCTACCGCTACACCGCAGAGGCATATTTTATTTTTCAGAATTTTTAGAATAGATAATATATAAACTAGGTCTGCAAGGCGAATCGCTGCTTGCAATGTTGAGCTGAGTGAGACTATCGTGAATCAGATGTTGAAAATTTTGAACAGTGATCATTCCTCCGTGGCGTCTGATTTTGAAAATTCTTTTTGAAAGTCACAACTCTGGACATGCTTTCTGAGCGTGTAAAGTTTGGTCACAGTGTCTCGAGCGGTTATTATGTAATTCCATCGGGAATTTTTTAACGGTGATTATTCCTCTGTGGTAGCATTATTTTTTTCAAAATATATCCATAAACCTTCCTCTGATTGACCTCTTTAATCCTGCCAAATTTGGTTCTGATTGGATTTGTAGTTTAGGAGGAGACCTGTGACAAAGATAATCCTGAAGTCTGGTATGAGGAGCTTTCGCTCGACTTCGTCTCAATCAGCTCAACTATATAAACATATGTATCTATAAAATAACCAAAACAGTTTTTTTAATTAACTAAGAATTTTCTACTAGATTCAAAAGTAGTGCCTTGTCAGAAACATCTTGGCAAGGAGGAAATACTTCGGGCACAGACAAACATACTCTCAGCTTCATCCATTAAATAATACCCACTAATATTGAGTGTTTATCTAGTATTAACTCAATTTATTTATAAGTTATACTAGGTAGCTGTTGCTCGCGGCTCCGCCCGCGTAGAATTCTGATCCCGTTCCCACAACCCATGGGAACCTATTCCCGGGATAAAAGTAGCCTATGTGTTATTATGGACTATAATATATTCCTGTGCCATACTTCAGCCAGATCCATTCAGCCATTTTTGCGTGAACGGGCAACAAAGATACACGCATACATACTCAGAAACTTTCGCGTTTTCAATATTAGTTACATTACCGCCCTGACATTGCGGCCATGACAGCGTGTAATGGAATTCGCGCTCACTCATATTCTGTTAACCAAACAGGGTTATCACGTTCGAAATATTGTTCCTTTTGTTGTTGGCCTCTGATTTTTAAGATATTTTTAGGTGATAAAGCCATTATGCTACTTAACTTGAATATGCCTGTTTAACCGGGGAATTACCACCTTCTCAGTTAATATAGCCTTTTTTATTATTATCGACCTCTATGGCGTAGCGGTAGAGGATTCGACTGCTAAGTCAGAGGTCACCGGTTCGATTCCCGCTCAGTGTAAATATTTGTATGCATGAATATGTCTATTTGAATTGGTTTGGGTGTTTCTATGTATAATATACTTACAAAAGAAAATGTATCTAAGTATGTTTATCCGCATTCTAGAGCCTATAACACAAGCTAGTTAAGCTATGCTTACTTTAGGTCTAGATAGCGCTGTGTAGAATGTCGTAAAATGTAAACAGACGTTAATTAGCACAAAGCTTTTCTTTACCTATTCTCTTGTTCATTTTTCAATGTTTTAGTGATATCTCGTTTGTTGCAAGCATTCATGGACCGTGTGCTCCGTTGCTATCTTAACAACTCTGATACTTCCTAAATAACATAGCAAAAAAAAGTGTATTTGAGATATTTATAATTAGATATATTCATTTTACTGTTGTTATCGGACTGACGTATTACTTTTAAAATTTTATATACATTGTTCAGTAAGTAAACTAAAATAAAAAATACAGTGTCATATTTTTATTGACCTAAAAGTAGGACTATGAATAATCAATTTGAATAAATATTTTGAGTCCAAAACAGCTATACCCCTTCAGAATAACGACTTACAATTATTACGGCGTGCTTCGATTTAATGGGTATCCATCAGTAACCTTAATAGCGAAACATGACATTATGTCATGTCTTGACATTGTATCAGCAATTGAATTTACATAGTAATTGCTTTCTATTTGCTTCTTCTTATGTAGTTGAATTTTAAATTCATATCACATACCCATACATATATTATATTCATGCATACATAAATACACACACGCACGCCTTTCTTCCTCTGCGAAAGAAATACACAATAATTTATTTATTTTTATTTATTTATGTACAATTCAAACTTAGCCTATATACTGTACAGTTCTGATCTATGAAAGCTGTACTTAAACTAGGAAGGACTCCTGTATTATAAGCACAGCTATCCGTTTCGATATTATATTTTATGATATCAATCAATCAATTAGCCTATTGCAGTCCACTGCTGGACACTGGCCTCTCCCATTGTACGCCATAGCACACGATCCTCCGCGTTGCGCATCAAGTCTATCCCAGCTACCTTTTTCAGGTCGTCCGTCCATCTTGCTGGGGGACGTCCTACCTTCCGTTTATCGATTCGTGGTCTCCACTCTAGGACTCGTTTGCTCCATCCATTTTATGATAGATATTTCAAAAATATTACTAAGTACTTCATTGTGAATTGTTTATGATTTGAAGACGCAATAACCCATCTAATTCTGTCCTTACACACTACAGGAGCTTTTTCTACGAGTACTATCATTAAACCGTTCATGCAAACCCGCCGGTTTCGATTGCTTTTGACTTTGACCTGCCGCTATTTCATTGCTGGTTTAATAAACGTAGGCTGTAATGTTTATGCTTTATAAATACTCATGGAAACAAAACTACTTCTGGCATTAAGAGTCAAATATTCGATAATATTTTAAACCTGCTACATATGTAGTCAATTCACTTTTTGTTTTTGCACCTGTTCATGATAAATATTGCACGTTCCCTCGTATTTAAGGATAGCAAATAAAAATTCTGTGTGAGGTAATAAATAAGATACTATTACTATACTCTTATACTGAAATAAATATTGTATTTATATGTATATTTTTTGTAATTTTATGTATGTATGTATGTGTAATCACTGTTCTTTCTCATTTTCATACTAACGTCAATACACCTTTTCTTATTCTTCACGATCTTCTCTCGCCGGTCTGCTGGAAGAAATTTCTTAAAGAAATTAGCAGTACCATTGTTCTATACTTTCCACTGACCATGGATTATAATGATATTATAATGTAAGCATAATTTTTTGAATAAAAATAATATAACATAACATAACTTCACGCCTGTATCCCCGAAGGGGTAGGCAGAGGTGTATTACACCCACGTTTCGCCAGTTATGTTTAGGTCCCAATGTAATAGGGGGCGAGCCTATTGCCATCTACCGGGCACATTACTAAGCGAGCGATAATCAACATTTTTAATACACACATAACTTCGAAAAGTCAGAGGTGTGTGCCCGGGGCGACTGGGGATCGAACTCGAGACCTCGTCTCGGCAGTCTGTTACGTACACCACTGGGCTATCGCCACTTCATAAAAAATATAAATAAATATAATAAGAGCCATGGATGACACAACTTCCCTGTGGCAAATAATTTGGTAAAACGATTCAAATAACTCTTCGAACATAGAACGTAACTATGACTATTGTAAAATTATTTTAACCTTTCATTCATGCGTATTCAACCACTGGATCTGAAACTATAGATTTTAAAACATTTTGGTAAAACTATTCAAATATTTCTTCGAACATAGAACGTAACCCTGACCATCGTAAAATTATTTTAACCGTTCATTCATGCGTATTCAACCACTGGATCTGGCACTTTAGATCGCAAAACATTTTGTTAAAACGATTCAAATAATTCTTCGAACATAAAACGTAACTATGACCATCGTAAAATTATTTTAAGTGTTCATTCATATGTGTTGTGAATACTTCTTTGACTTAATCATCGACTTTATAGAATATATTTCAGCCCTGAGTTATTTTATTTATTGGAAATGTAACATCAATTGGTAGTTGTTTTTCCAAATATATATATATATAGATATATATATATATATATATATATACCACTATCATAATAACTCTTAGTTAGTTTTGTTTTAAGATCTAATGTTCCAGAACCAGTGGTTGAATATAGGTATATTGGAAGTTGTTTAAATTCTGGGAGTGTATAATTCAAACTGTTTACATTTCAAACATTACTTCTTTAACACACTGCAGCAATGTTGCCAAGTGGTTCTTGTGCATCTTTTTCCTAGTGACGTAACTGTCAAGTTATAATCTAGCTAACTTTTAAAACAGTTTTTCGTAGTATCTACGATGTTACACTTAATGCCTATTTACATTTACACAAAGAATAGTTTAGTGTTTACTACTACATTACGGCAATAGTAGATTGTTAGACAAGGCTTGAAAGTCACCCATTTCACCTGAGATAAAATCGAACGAAGTGAGACCGCCAATATTTCGAGGGTGAAATAGGTGACATTCACCCGAGCTAAACACTCTTCTTTCATTTCCAATTTGTGAGGAAATTAAAATACTACACACAAACTTTAATGTAACAGGTATATTTAAAATCAGTTAAAATTTAAAGTAAAATTAGAACAATTTGAAAAAGTTATAATTCATGTACATACTGCCAACATTAGAAAAGTTTTGAAAATCAAATCTATTGGTTGCATTAAAATCAAGTTGGTCACGACATGCGCATCAAGGCGGTCATGTAAAAAATACGTAATGATATGAAGGCATTATGACGTAACTTAATTATCATGGACTCCATGGCATAAAATAAAATTAAAAAAAATACTTTCTACCCTAGGGATGAAATAAGCTACTTTCCACCCTGCTGTCTACCCATGAAAATTAAACTTTCCGAACAGGAGAAATGAAAAAATATGTTCTTTGCTAATATTTTTAAGATGTCTGTGATAACAATAACCCAGATAGCTTTAGCGTTTCTACCAGTGCCGTAAATAGGGCGGTGCCACCGGTGCCCAGGCACAGGGCGTAGACTCTGAGGGGCGCAAGAATTAAATGGCCAGACCGTATTCAGGACTATTATTTTTTACGCATGAGCGTATTTGTGTTTAGTGTTTATCGGAGTCAAGCGGCCGGCCGGCTACACGGCGGTTGCAGACTACGCGGAATATTAATGCTACTGAATTTTGGGCTGAATTAGACACTTTAAAGAGTCAAGTTGAAACGACTATATTATTTGATAAATGTGACCGTAGTTCGAGTCTGGTCTTCTTAAAGCTATAGTTGAACTAGATTTAAAAGAGATGTTCCCCAATGTAGTCGTCGCTATAAAGACTTTTTTAACAATGCCAGTGACCGTAGTTTCTTGCGAAAGATCATTCAATAAGCTTAAAATAATAAAAACTTACTTGCGCTCGACGATTGGTCACGAAAGGTTAACCGGCCTAGCGATTCTGTAGATTGAACGCGACATTGGACGGTGCATGTTGAATGAAAAGGTTCTCAACTTACAAACCTAGGGTACCTTTTTTTTTTTTTTTTTTATCGTGCGGAAATCCCTTCGGATACCCCCCCCGCCGGCCAGTGGGGGCGGTTATGTCGGGCTTGCACCGACTAAAACCGCACGCCGTCTCGGGTCTTCAGACGCCGGGGTGTAAGGTTACCCATAGAGCATATCCCTCGCACCTCGACTGACCCTGGGCCATCTCACCACTAACAGCATCGCTCATCCTGTCTCCTCTGAAAGCAGAGGAGTACGGAGAGCGATGTGTTCCTGCCACGTTGGGTATTGGCCGACGATCAATGCCAACCCTATGAAGGGGTGAAGGGGATGCCATTGACCGCCGCCCAGGGTGTACCGGCCGCTCCGATTCCGTTCCCCCCGGACTGCAGCGGGATCGGAATCGGAGCGACACTCGAGGACGTTACCCAACACACACCCCAACCTAGGGTACCTATAATATCTGAAAAAAAAGTTATAGAAGCTCGCACAGGGCGAAGAAAAGACTATTTACGGTACACTTTCTACTCCTTTCTTCATGAAATTCAGCTTACAGTTTTTATATATTTCTATGAGCACCCAGGTGTCGGTGAAGATCTAAATTCTTAGGCAAAATTTACTGTACGTTTGCATTACAATTGTTATATTAATTTTCTTAGTATAAACCCTAGCCCGAGCATCATGGGCCCATTTAAGCATGAGTACTGAACAAGTGTGTACAAGAGAATTAAATTGTGAAGTAATATTAAATATTTACCTTCTCGGTAAACATTTGATGTTACTTTACAACATACATAATATTGTATTATGTATGCAATAATAAAGCTCTAACACGTTGCGTTTCTTTTTGATAAGCCTGTTATATCAGAATATTTAAATAAAGTTTTGTGCCTATATACATCTGCCAACTTGAACTTTTACGTTTTGATTTCTTTTTGAGCTGAGTGAGACGAAGTCGAGCGAAAGCTCCTCATACCAGACTTCAGGATTTTCTTTGTCACAGGTCTCCTCCTAAACTACTAATCCAATCAGAACCAAATTTGGCATGATTAAAGAGATCAATCAGAGGAAGGTTTATGGATATATTTTGAAAAATTAATGCTACCACAGAGGAATGAACACCGTTAAAAAAATTCCAGATGGAATTACATAATAACCGCTCGAGACACTGTGACCAAACTTTACACGCTCAGAAAGCATGTCCAGAGTTGTGACTTTCAAAAAGAATTTTCAAAATCGGACTTGCCACGGAGGAATGATCACTGTTCAAAATTTTCAAAATCTGATTCACGATGTCTCACTCAGCTCAACATTGCAAGCAGCGATTCGCCTTGCAGACCTAGTATAAATTTTACATCAAGAAATTATCTTCAGCGCTTGTTACTTATTCTCTAGGAGTAGTAAATTAAACGTTCAATTAAATTTTTAAGCATTTTATATGCTTACTTTTTTCTTATAGATTTAGACCGGAAAAGAGAACATCTCGGACGGAACTTGAACCTGCGACCAGTCCCTTACAGGGGGAAGCTGAGCTACCTAGACACGTCCCAGATATTCGAAATTCTCCGATATATTATATACGTCTTAAGGCGACGCTGGAGCCATCTACCGTAATTCTTGCGAACTACGGAAACAATGGATTCGATCTAAATCTATAAGTAAATTAAACGATTAAAATAACACTTATAAAGTAAAATGACCGCGTTCTATACTGTCAGAAAATAACTTCAATACGTGGATACGGGACACTCAACGTACCTGTCGCAATTTTTCGTTTAACATCAATGTTACAGAACTCAGTTACAGAACAACTGGAAGCCTTTGCTGCTGCAGAAGGCAGTTTGCGTTCTACTTCATAGTTGTAAGAGTGTAATTGACTTTCAATTCAAAAATAGAAAATAAGTGTAGTAGTGGTAGTAAGAGTCAAGCAACAGTCATTTTGGCCGTTGCATGAATAGGCCGACTCGACCGGGGAAGCACCACCCTATCACAGAATATCGACGCCAAGTAACAGTATTTGAACTGTTGCGTTCCTTTTGGTGAGTGAGATTGCCGGAGCCCAAACTCCTTTCCCATCCCCTCCCAAACTCCTGTCCCAACCCCTCGCAAACTCCCTTCCCATCCCCTTTCCTTTACAGGGTCGGCAGCGCGAGTGTGACGCCACTGGTGTTGCATACGTCCATAGGCCGCGGTAACCGCTTCCCATCAGGTGGGACGTGTGCTTGTCTGCCACCTTCCAAAAAAAAGACAAAAGAAAAGAGGTTCTCTTTTCTTTTGTCTTTTTTTCTATTTTTGAATCTATAATTTTCTACAAATATAATTTAAATATTGAAATAAAACTATTTTTAACGGATTCTATCGCGATTTATTTGATGTTATTTTATATTTTTCATTACTCATACTCTGAAAGTAGGTCTGAAGTTGCCTGAGGAGCGTGATGAAAGTAATACTTTTCATTCCTAGGGAGAATCGCTTTCAACTGACAGCTGTCAAATTATTAAAAAAAAATCCGTTCCCGCAGGGGGAACGCACAGGTAGATTTCGTGAAGCAATTACTATTATTTTATATAGAGAACTACGGACTTTAAACAATATTTCGTGAAGTTAAATATTATTTCCGTACCGCACTATTTTTTTCTTTTTCTCGAAAACGGTAAATTTGAGCAAAAAACGTTTTGGACATTTATTTTAGAGCAAAAAATAACCTATCGGTTAGAAATATTTTTTTGCCCCTCTATGACCTATGCTTCTTCTATGACCCACGCCGAGCGCATTTTTAAAATATTTAATTATTTTTTTCTCGATAACGGTAACTTTTAGCGAAAAACTTTTCAGACATTTATTTTAGACTTAAAAATGGTCTATCGATTAAAAATGTTTCTGATGGCAAGAATGTTCACCGGTTAGAAGTTATGATTTTTTTCCCGAATAATTTTGGTTTTTCCCTCCACTTTTAGTTAAAGTTTTAATCTTATGGGTTTATAATTAAATGTTGTTGGTATTCATGTATACTATGGGATAAAATTAGAACGGTTCGAATATCTTTCATGGAACGTGAAATTTTGAGGAAAAACTGATTTCACAAAAAGTGAGGCCCTACCGTATCCCCTTAGGCCGGATTCCACCCGTTCACGAACTTTTTTTTTTTTTTTACGTGCGGAAATACCTTCGGATACCCCCCCGCCTGCCAGCGGGGGTGGTTATGTCGTGTATCGACTAAAACCGCACGGTGTCCTCCCCAAGTGTACGTTGCCGAGCACCCCGGGTAAGCCCTCGAAAGGATAACCCCAGGGTTGCCGGCGGACTTTGGCCACCGCGGCCTCGCCTGGTGGGGTCGGGTTCTAACCCGCTTCGGTGAGTTGGCAGACGTGTGTAAGGCACACACGACACGCCTCCGCCACGGCCTGCTTCTGTAAGGACGGCGAGTCGGCCAACTGCCGTCCTCAGGCCCCGATCATGGAGGTCGGTAGTCCCGGGCGTAGATGAGTCTGCGGCGTTCTCGCCTCGCGGTTTCACGAACTTAAACTAAGTTTACACCCAAGCAATTTTTGACCGCAGTTTGAAAGCGATCGGGGCAAAAATGCGACCGTGAGAGTGCCGCAAATTTTGGGAAGTGGAACCATACATACATATATACATACATATATACATACATATATATACATACATATATATATAATACACTATATATACACTACACTATATATATACACTATATACATACACATTATATTTTTTCAATTCGACAGTAGTCAAGATAGACTATTGTCACAACGAATTCTATTGTCACATTTTTAAACCAACCATGTACCAACTTTCTTTACAGCCACTCAATTACAGCGCGACGTAAAATTGAAATAAAATAATGTTAAGTGTTGATTAAAGAATATATATTTCTTAAATAACTTTAGTTTAGTTTCATCAATGTCCTTAAAATAACAGATTTGGGCAAAATATATACCATTTTTTCAATGATGAAAATGAAAAATAATGGCTGAATAGCTGGCCGGCCACAGAAAAAAAAAACAAACAAAATAGGAGGAAAAGCGGCAATTCGATCTTCAGTTGTTTTTCGATTTGAAGGTTTTACTCATTTTAACTCATTTTTTCTTTAGCTAATTCATATTTTTATTTTTAATTTCCTTGTATTCGTAACGAAAAACACAGTGTTTACCTCGGGTTAAAGACTTATTTAGTCCCTCGAACTATTGGCGCCCTCACTCCAAAACCTCGTCTTGGGACTACACAAGTTACTTTCACCCCGAGGGTAAGAATGTACTATTACATTGATCCCGACGTTTCGGTTGCTTATCAGCAGCCATGGTCACGGGGAGAAATATTCAAAAAGTTAATAAATAATAATAAATAATAAAAGCCTTCTTTCCGAGTAAGATGTCTTGTAATATTTTATTTTAATTACAATTTTAAAGTTGGAACTTAGCATTATTCTTCTGCAATGTGGAGGCTGTATATCTGCTTTACAGTATAGTATGCTTCAACATTTGCTTTATGACTTCATTGTCTTCAGAAAATCTTTACATTATGTTTATGATAAGAAAGCATACATACATAATACATAACTTCGAGCCTGTATCCCCGAAGGGGTAGGCAGAGGTGTATTATACACCCACGATTCGTCAGTTATGTTAAGGTCCCAATGTAATAGAGGGCGAGCCTATTGCCATCTACCGGGCACATTACTAAGAGAACGATAATTAACATTTTTAATACACACTTAACTACGAAAAGTCATAGGACTGGGGATTGAACTCGAGACCTCGTCTCGGCAGTCCGTTACGTACACCACTGGGCTATCGCCGCTTTAGGAAAGCATAAACACTATGATATATATATTCTATGACATTCTACACAGTATTTTCTAGATCCAAAGTAACCATAGGTTAACTAGCTTGTGTTATGGGTTCCAGAATGCGGGTAAACGTACCTACTAAAACCGCACGCCGTCTCGGGGCTACAGACGCCGTGGTGTAAGGTTGCCCATAGAGCATATCCCTCGCACCCCGACTGACCCTGGGACATCTCCGGTCCTAATATACTTTTTTTTAGTAAATACATAGATATTATACATGGAAACACCCAGACCAGTGCAAATAGACCTATTCATGCAAACAAATATTTGCACTGAGCGGGAATCACACATGCGCCCCCGGTCGTAGCAGTCGAATGCACTACCGCTACGCCACAGAGACCTTCACTAACGCTTTTAATTATAATTTGTTCATGCAGTTTGATATGTTTATGTCCCTTCTATTCTATGGTCAGTGCAGATTTTTTCATTAGACCCTAAATGGTGGTGGACATAACCACCCCCGCTGGCTAGCGGGGGGGTATCCGAAGGGATTTCCGCACGTAAAAAAAAAAGACCCTAAATGGTAAATCTTGTTTATTTTCAGGGAACTATCAGAAAGTAAGTTTCGTCACGCTTTCTTTGTTTATAACTTTCACAATAAATAATTGTTTCTGCAAGGTAGGCGACAAAATGAATTTTCTCCCTTGGTCTCGCTACATTGATATTGGAATATAGTTAGCAGTTTGTAGTAGTGAAAATATTGAAGTTAATTCGGTTTTTTTACATCACGGATTTTTTTTTTCACACATTCACATCTCATCACATTCTCGTGAAGAAAATTCACGTAGCATTTTTTCCGTGCGGAAATCCCCTCAAATACCCCTCTCCCCTCCCCGGCCAGGTGGGCGTTTATTTCGGACTCGAACCAACTAAAACCGCACGCCGTCTCGGATCTTCAGATGTCGGGATGTGAGGGCCCAGGGACCCAGGGACATCTCCGACTTCGAGATTCGAGATTGCCCCTCAGGTTTGGAAACTCGCAAAAGGAGGGGCGCGCAACGCACCGCCGCCCCGGAATGCTTCTGCTGAGGTGACAGCATCTACTTTCGCCACCGATATAGTTTCAAAATTACTGGTCTTCAGGGCCTCCGCCCAGGATTGGGCACGCATATTTGGCCTTGAACCGGACGATCCCTCCGTAGAGTCTCTTGCACAAGTCATCAGGCCTCTTCATGTTGGGTAGCCGTCTTCAGGCCGTCTCCAGATCATGGAGGTCGGTAGTCCCGGGCGTAGACAGACTGTGGAACTCGGGGGGCAGGGTTCTCTCCCACTCCCTCTCCACCACCTCTTCTGCGGCATTATTTGCTCGCAGAAAGAGGCGGCGGCGTGCCACTTGCTTCCGTCAGAGACCACGGCTCTCACCATGGCCTCGAGCGAGAGAACGTCCACGACCGGAACCGCAGCGAGATCTCGGCGTTGACACGCCCACGCAGGGCACTCCACCAAAGCGTGGAGCGCCGTGTCTTCGCGCGTTGTCATTGTCTCCCGATGAATGCGCCACACATACTTACCGAAGCACCGTGTCCGGTAATCATCTGGGACATCCGGTAGGAGAGGTCACCGTGGTGCCTTTCCAACCACTCCTCCATGACCGGCCTCACCGCCGTGATGGTGGATTCTCCCCATCTAGATTGCTCATGTCGCACCCTCCATGTCTCCATGAGTTCCTGGCGGAGCTGGGACCGCTGAGCCCTGATTTCTCGGGGCTCCGGCCTATCGCCTCCTTGTCCAGCGCCTTCTTGCGCCATTGGTACAACGACACAAGGGTCCTGGCTTCCAGGTCCCATGGAGGGGCTCCGGCTAGGAGATATACCACCTCGACGGAGATCGTCCGATATATACTAGACAAGGCTAAAGAAAATTATAGCAGTTGAGTACACGTGATATGACAATTGGAACTACGACAAAGTATTATTAGTTAATCTATGATGTGTTGCATCACGTTGATGTCCGAAGATAACTGTCGTGAGTTAACTGTCGTTAGGAACGACATTATAATTATAAAGCCAGGAATAGAACTTAATTTTAGAGTTGTTAGCTTTTTTTAAGATAAATTAAACTAATATCATGTATATAAATAACACAGTGGAACTGAATATCATTATAAACGTCTTCACAAAATTGTAGTTAACCCATTAAAAAGTTAAATTTATTCAAAAGACATACACATAGACATAATACAAAAATAAAACGGGAATAATTGGAGTAAGTTCATCTATAAATAATTAATTTCATGATATTGTCGGAAGATTACGCGAATGCCACACATTGAAATAAAACAATTTTTAATGGATTCTAGCGCGATTGTTTGGATGTTGAACCCGACGTTTCGGTTGCTTTTCAGTGTGTCCCCGTGACCATGTCTGCTGAAAATCAACCGTAACGTCAGTGAGTTCAATGTAGAATGATAGAATCCGTTAAAAATAGTTTTAATTAATTTCATTTAGAAAATGCATATGTACACTGCACAGTGTCGCATGTTACTCTTACATACTATACCAATGAAAAAGTGATTACTTACCTTCTCATATACTGGAACTTAATCACGACAAATATCAGCAAAGTATTTGCGGAGAGTGAGACAGTCAGCACCACCACATATAACACTATAATCACTACATCTGGATTGTAAAACATATCCAAATCCAACACATTCCACAGCTCAGATGCGTTCAACCCAAGTTCAGAACTCATATTTGAATTTAGTAACGACATTTTTTGTGTACGTCAATTTTAAGTAAATTCGCTACATAATGCTTTATGGAGAAACATTTTCTAGATTCTGTAATGTAATAGAGTTTGAATAGTTGAAAGATTTATTTGATAGCCTCTTCGGAGTTACTAATGGTTTGTTTATGAGCCGTTCGTATTTTATTATGTGTATATGAAACCATTGATCGGGTGTAGCAAATTTTCAGATGCTACAGCTACTTTTGTAACATAACATAACATAACTTCACGCCTGTATCCCCGAAGGGGTAGGCAGAGGTGTATTACACACCCACGATTCGCCAGTTATGTTAAGGTCCCAATGTAATAGGGGGCGAGCCTATTGCCATCTACCGGGTACATTATTAATATAAGGCGAGCGATAATTACCATTTATTAATGCACACATAACTACGAGAAGTCAGAGGTGTGTGCCCGGGGCAACTGGGGATCGAACTCGAGACCTCGTCTCAGCAGTCCGTTTCGCTATCGCCGCTACTCTTGTATTTTGTTTAAACTGAAACAAATGTGAGTGTTCGTTTCTTCATAAAGATAATTGAAATAGTATTGTGGTAACTATTGCTGATAACTGTAACAAAGTTGCAGACTAAATAAAAGCAGCAGGAAGCCATTTAATAAGACAACTAGATGTGAAAACCATTAGATCTGATCTGCATTTAGCAGTAGACATCTAGACATGACATTTATAATAATGAAATTATGTATAATATTCTTGAACAATGTTCAAGTCACTCAAATACAGGACGTATTATTCAATTTTATTTTAACTAATGGTCATTGAATGTTGAGTCTGCGTTTAGCAGTAGACATCTAGAGATGACATTTATGATAATGAAATTATGTATAATATTCTTGAACAATGTTCAAGTCACTCAAATACAGGACGTATTATTCAATTTTATTTTAACTAATGGTCATTGAATGTTGAGATAATATCTTAGACTTGATTAAATATTTAAATGCGATAAAGAAGAATAGATGAAAATTTTGATATGGTTGCGTCACAGTATCAAATAGTAAATTCTACTTTTTTTTTTATACCACTAAGGTGGCGGACAAGCACACGGCCCACCTAATGGGAAGCGGTTACCGCGGCCTATGGACATGTGCAACACCAGTGGCAACCCTGTAAAGGAAAGGGGATAGGAAAGGAGTTTGGGAGGGGATGGGAAAGGAGTTTGGGAGGGGATGGGAAAGGAGTTTGGGCTCCGTCACTCTCACTCACCAAACGGAACGCAACAGTTCAAATACTGTTACTTGGCGTCGATATTCTGTGAGAGGGTGGTGCTTCCCCGGTCGAGTTGGCCCATTCATACAACGGCCAAAATGACTGTTGCTTGACTCTACCACCTTCAACCTTCAACCTTCACCTACTACTGTTATTATAAATAACGTGAATATTTGTGAGGATGGATGTAATTATATGTGTGTAGATAATTGTGACTCTTTCACGCAAAAATGACTAAACAGATTTGGATGATCTTTGCTACAGATATAGAATATAGTCTGAAACAGCACATTTACTGTTTATTATCAATTTGCTAGTCTTTTTATCCCGGGAATAGGTTTCTGTGGTTTGTGGGAATGGGATCAGTAATGCCCGGGAAGACCCGCGAGCATCAGCTAGCCGGTCTAATAATGGTATCTCTCACAGCGGGTATGTTATCCGCCTGTTTGGGACTACCACTCGACTGGATACGTATACCTATCTTGAGACTATACTGAATAAGAGCGTTAATCGCGTGACAGTAATGTTGATTGAACTTATACCATTTATGCTGTATAATACAGCATAAATGGTATAAGTTTTACCATTGTATAATATTGTGGTTTTGGATAATTTATAAAACATAAAGTTTGTCTTTTCTTTTCCTCTCCTTTCTGTAATATTTGATTTTCAAACTATTATTTTTTATTACAAGTAAATTTGTAACATTTTAATTAAGATGCTTTCATTAGAGGGTATTCGAACGGTCAATTTCAGCACGAAATTTGCTTAGAATTACATAACTAGCAATTTAGTTTAATCAACTCTTTGAATACTGAGTAAATCGGTATTTGTTTAATCAAGTAGATATTGTCAATTAACTGATATTGATGTTAGTAAACATCAGTTGAGAACGGCTATTATCTATCTTGAATTAGATTTAATTCGGACTGGTGGTAGAAATTTGCTGACACAAATTTGTCACAAAATTCGGCCGGGTGGGTACCACCGTGTACAATTGCGAAAAACCCTCCATAGTAGATAATCCAATTTCGGTTGGATTGCGTTCAAGGGTCAGCAAGTGCATAGCCGGGCAGGGGGATTGTGGTCGCAGCACTAGTAGGACCGGTGGGTGTCACGCGGTGCTGCGACGACAAACAACAAGACTTTTGATGAGGCCGTCATGCTGCGGAGAGGGAGCGGGTGAGAACCCTGCCCCCCGAGTTTCGCAGTCTGCGGCGAGGACGCCGCAGACTCATCTACGCCCGGGACTACCGACCTCCATGATCGGGGCCTGAGGACGGCAGTTGACCGACTCGCCGTCCTTACAGAAGCAAGCCGTGGCGGAGGCGTGTCGTGTGTGCCCTACACACGCCTGCCAACTCACCGAAGCGGGATAAAACCCGACCCCACCAGGCGAGGCTGTGGTGGCGGCCAAAGTCCGCCGGCAACCCTGGGGTTATCCTTTCGAGGGCTTACCCGGGGTGCCCGGCAACGGACACTTGGGGAGGACACCTTGCGGTTTTAGTCGAGACACGACATAACCACCCCCGCTGGCCAGCGGGGGGGTATCCGAAGGGATTTCCGCACGTAAAAAAAAAAAAAAAAAAGGCCGTCATGCTGAGTGGCACCATTGTTACACAACGTGTATGTAATGGTGACCCTCTTTCCTGAGACTTTACCTTCAACTTACCATCAGGCGAGGTGAAAACAAATTGACGTGTCCTAAATATTAAATAAAAAAAAGTCTAATTTATTTAATTATATTTTTGAGCTGAGAGTGGGACGAAGTGAGGCGAAAAACTATTCTCCACTCGGTGTATTTCGGTTGTGACGCTACTCCTCCTAAACTAATCGACCAATTTTGACCAAACTTGGCATGTAAATACAATTTGATACCCGGAATGTTTAGAAAAATTTAAAATCCAACATACCATGGAGGAATAATCACCCATCAAAAATTTCAAAATCTGTTTTCCCCAAAATTATCAATGTTGAAACCACGATTTTGAAGCCAATAGGCTTAAAACAGAAAAAGAAAATTGAAAATCTGTCACGTAACGGATGAATAATAACCGGAAAAATAATTCAATGGCATTCAATTGAAAAAAAATTGCGCGTGAATCGTGTAGTGCACACTCAGCTCAACATAGCAACAGCAGAATGCATTGCACCCCTAGTTACATCTTTCATTCTGAAAATATCACTTGGGAAGTTTGTTCGCCCTCTATTTTGTATAACTATGAGCAACATGACCTAACCATACTGTTTCACTTTTTTTTTTTCTATACCACTAAGGTGGCAGGCAAGCACACGGCCCACCTGATCGGAAGCGGTTACCGCGGCCTATGGACGTGTGCAACACCAGTGGCGTCACACTCGCGCTGCCGACCCTGTAAAGGAAAGGGGATGGGAAAGGAGGTTGGGAGGGGATGGGAAAGGAGTTTGGGCTCGGGCACTCTCACTCACCAAACGGAACGCAACAGTTTAAATACTGTTACTTGGCGTCGATATTCTGTGAGAGGGTGGTGCTTCCCCGGTCGAGTCGGCTTATTCATGCAACAACCAAAATGACTGTTGCTTGACTCTACCACCATGAAAATATCCATCAATCCTAACCTTAGCTGCATCATGATAATTTTTTAGAGCCTTAGAAAGTATTAAACAGTTATACAGTCATTTCAAAGTCCTTAAACGTTTTCAGATAACCATTTGAAAAATCCCCCTGTATTAACTTAACGGTTAAGTTAAATCAACACAGATTACTCTTAATATCCGGATTTTATAGGTCGATGATAGTATTTATAAGAAGTGTATTGGTTGAAATTTTATATTTTTTAACATAACATAACTTCACGCCTGTATCCCCGAAGGGGTAGACAGAGGTGTATTACACACCCACGATTCGCCAGTTATGTTAAGGTCCCAATGTAATAGGGAGCGAGCCTATTGCCATTTATTGGGCACATTATTAAGCGAGCGACAATTAACATTTATTAATGCACACATAACTACGAAAAGTCAGAGGTGTGTGCCCGGGGCGACTGGGAATCAAACTCGAGACCTCGTCTCAGCAGTCCGTTACGTACGCCACTGGGCTATCGCCGCTTTTTAAATTGTTTATTTTATGTTTATATCACGCTTTTAAGAAACGACAGTGAGCTATAACAGTTAACGTAAAATTCACAGTGATAATAGATGTTGTAATTCGATAGCACTGTTGTCTAAGCTTTCGTAGTTAGAGGTGAAAAACTTCTGTTATTTAAAATTGTGTTTGTAATACTATTAATAGTCGAACAGAAACTGATATGTATACAATAACTTCGGTATAAAACCATCTGGTTGAAGATGAAAGTGAAAAAACTATACCGTATAGTTATAAATTTATAATAAGCCATAAATCAATTTAGATGGATGTGTATAGCTTATTTTATTATGTGATATATAATGAATGAATTGAGCAGCCGGTTTTACACAAACAAGTGAAAGTATAGGTAGCCTTTTTTTTTTCGTGCGAAAATTCCTTCGGATACCACCCCGCCGGCCATCGGGGGCGGTTATGTCGGGCTTGAATCGACTAAAACCGCACGCCGTCTCGGGTCTTAAGACGCCGGGGTGTAAGGTTGCCCATAGAGCATATCCCTCGCACCCCGACTGACCCTGGGTAATCTCCAGTTTCGAGATGCCCCCCTCGGGTTCGAGATGGCCTCCTCGGGAACGAGATGGCCCCCTCGGGAGTATAGGTAGCCTATAATTATGTGATTAGCTTATGAGTCCAGTCATTACGACGAAAAAAACTGGTTAGAAATGCAAATGAACCGAGAAAGTCAAATTTTGGATGTTACGAGGGAGGTCTAGAGAAGCTTGGCTTCAAATTTTCTACCAAAATTTCCTTGTGCAGTTTCCGCCATCTTGAAAAAAGTATGAGTATCGTTTTTAGGTGTTCGGGGTTGGTGATTACGAATTAGACATTACGTTGGGAAAAACTGGTTAGAAATGCAAATGAACCAAGAAAGCTAAAGTTTGGATAGTTAGTTGGGGAGGAGGGTATGGGGAGGGGCAGAGCAAAAAAGTTTACCACAAATTTTCGACCAAAATTTCCTTGTAAATTTTCCACCATCTTGAAAAAAGGGTTAAATTTAATTTTTGTTATGAAAAAACTAAATTTAACCTTAATTTTTTTCTTGGTTCATTTGCATTTCCAAATGTATATAATGACTGGACTATATGGTTGTATCGTTATTCCTTTTGAGTCTTTATGTTTCCTATCTTTGTCGTACGATAAAGAACTTTTTATTTATATTTAGGAGACGTCAATTTGACTTCACCTCGCCTGATGGTAAGCTGAAGGTAAAGTCTCAGGAAAGAGGGTCACCATTACATACACGTACCATATTAACAATGATGGCACTCAGCTTGACGGCCTCATCAGAAGAGGATTGTCGTCGCAGCACCGCGTGACACCCACCGGTCCCACTAGTGCTGCGACCACAATCCCCCTGCCCGGCTATGCACTTGCTGACCCCTGAACGCAATCAAACCGAAATTGGATTACTATGGAGGGTTTACGCAATCGTGCATGGTGGTACCCACATGGCTGAATTTTGTGACAAATTTGTGTCATCAAGTTTCTACCACCAGTAGAACTGGAATACTCTGCCGTACACGTATTTCCTTCTTCGTAATATCCCGGCTTTTTCAAGCAAGGCGAAATACTCGTGGCCGGTAGCATCTCTCAAGGTAGGGTCGACAGTATCATTCTGGAATAGTAAGTCGTATCTTCTGGACTTAAACTTAGCTTCTTACCAGCCATCGGCGTGCAGTCAATTGATGGAATTAATATAGCATTAACATGGCATACCAGACGTTAGAAGAAATCTATTCCGCGGGTATAAGAACTCAATGTATTAGAGGCTTGTTTAAATAAAATAATAGTTCGAGGAAACTTATACGTTTTTTTTTTTACGTTCGGAAATCCCTTCGGATACCCCCCGCCGGCCAGCGGGGGTGGTTATGTCGTGTCTCGACTAAAACCGCACGGTGTCTCCTCCCCAAGTGTCCGTTGCCGGGCACCCCGGGTAAGCCCTCCGAAGGATAACCCCAGGGTTGCCGGCGGGGAAACTGATACTGTTTAATTTATAACACCAATTAGAATCTTACAAGGACACACCATTACACAGGGAGAGGGCTAGCTGTCAACATCCCAAAGGATGCGTTCCGTTTTACGCATATTATTTATATTAAATTAACGTTCCATTACACCCAATGCATATTTGTGAAGGGCTCAGAAAGTTTTATAAAATATTTATAATATGTTCTCTACGTATACTTCATTTAGTCATTCTGTTTCAATGCAAGCGTTTAAGCCTTTGTTTATACCACTTAGGTGACAAACAAGCACACGGCCCACCTGATGGGAAGCGGTTACCGCGGCCTATGGACGTGTGCAACACTAGGGGCGTCATACTCACGCTGCCCTACGAGGTCTGTCCTTCCTATGGACAATTACGTTTTCCCAGATTCCGATAAATTTAATGTTATAAACAATTTACAATTCTGCAGATCGTTAACAAGGTAAAACGATTAATTTAATTTGCCAATTATTTTATCGATCAATCATAATAGATAATGCATCTAAAATATAATCCCATCTAAAATATAAAAACCTAAAATAGTTATCACCTTTTTGTTTTCGTGCGGAAATCCCTTCGGATTCGGGGGGGTCCCCGACTGCCAACGGAGGCGGTTTTGTCGGGCTTGAACCGGCTAAAACCGCACGCCGTCTCGTGTCTTAAAACACCGAAAATAGTTATCATCTAACATAGAACGGGATCCGTTTTTTAGTTCACCAGTAGAATTTATAATCATTTTACACAAATTCATGTGCCGGATACAGGAGGTCTTACTGGTTCAATAAATCTTGGATGTACGAGCATAAAGTTTTATAATATTTATCCATTCAAGTAACATCACTACATATTATAAAATAAAGTCCTCCGCCGCGTCTGGCTGCCTGTTTGCGATAACCTCAAAAACTACTGCACGGATTTTCATTCTGTTTTCACCAATGGATAGAGTGGTTGTCGACAAAGGTTTTAGTGTACCTTTTTTTTATTTTTTTTATCGTGCGGAAATCCCTTCGGATACCCCCCCGCCGGCCAGCGGGGGCGGTTATGTCGGGCTTGCACCGACTAAAACCGCACGCCGTCTCGGGTCTTCAGACGCCGGGGTGTAAGGTTACCCATAGAGCATATCCCTCGCACCCCGGCTGACCCTGGGCCATCTCACCACTAACAGCATCGCTCATCCAGTCTCCTCTGAAAGCAGAGGAGTACGGAGAGCGATGTGTTCCCGCCACGTTGGGTATTGGCCGACGATCAATGCCAACCCTATGAAGGGGTGAAGGGGAAGTCATTGACCGCCGCCCAGGGTGTACCGGCCGCTCCGATTCCGTTCCCCCCGGACTGCAGCGGGATCGGAATTGGAGCGACACTCGAGGAGGTTACCCAACACACCCCAGGTTTTAGTATACCTATGACTTGTTAAGGTTTTGTATACTATACATTTGCTAAAATATAATGATATTTGTTAAAAAAATAAGCCGTCGTTTTCGTTGAAAGCTCACATTCAACGAAAACGCTGCCTAAGCCCTTTGAGATAATAACAAAATGATGTATGGTGGAATTGTGTATCTTATATAGGTCATGGAGGTGTAATAGGGTCCCATGGGGATCAGAATTCATCGCAGATAAAGCCGCAGGTAACAGGTGGTATTTAATAGTAAAATAATAATAAAAAAAGTCATTGTACCAAAAAGTACAGAGTTTTGACAAAGATTCTACAAGATTTGCATAACATAGTTGATAAAACAATAGCTTGGTAGAAATAAAAGATTATAGACATACAAACTTGGATCTGTGTACATTATATGTTAAACCCTGTCCCTTAAACTAGGAAAGCCTGTATCTTAAGGAAAAGTGTTCGGCTATAAAATTACTTCAAAATTAAGTTCGCAAGTTGTAGACTGTGTCGTTCTACCACTGCATTTTATATAAATTCTACATGTAGTTTTTTCTACATTAAATATTTTGTCACTGTTCTTTATGTGAAACCTTTATTTTAATAGCAAGGTTAAAACATTCTTTGATGACAGATGTTACGATTTGCGCTTGTCCACGGGGATCATACCCTTTCTGTATTAATTCAATATTTGGTACAGCCTTCAATGAATTATGCTATTTCACGTCCCTTATAAACCCGGTAATCATAAAAAAGAAAATTATTTTTCGATTAAGAACCTTTGAGAAATATATATATTTAATCTTTGAGAAAAATTCCTGATTTCCACGAACGCTCCTTTGGTTTCTTACTCTCTAGTTGCTGTTACAAGGTCGGAATGTATTCATTGAAATTGTTTATTTTTTAGTGAATCTCATCTTCATCACATCATCATGTCAGCCAAACGACGCCTACTGCTGGGCATAGGCCTCCCCCAAGGATCTCCACAACGATTAGTCCTGCTCTGCCCCATCCAGCGGCTTCCCGCGACCTTGGCTAGATCGTCGGTCCACCTTGTAGGGGGCCTGCCCACGGAACGTCGTCCGGTACGCGGTCGCCATTCGAGAACCTTTCCGCCCCAGCGGTCATCGGTTTTCCGCGCTATGTGTCCCACCCACTGCCACTTCAACGATGCAATCCTTCGAGCAATGTCGGTTGTTTTAGTTCTCCTGCGGATCTCATCATTTCTGATTCGATCGCGCAGGGAAATACCGAGCATTGCTCTCTCCATTGCTCGCTGGGTGACCTTGAGCCTTTTTAGGAGACCCATAGTGAAGGACCACGTCTCGCTTCTATATGTCATAACTGGCAGCACACACTGGTCAAAGACTTTCGTCTTGAGACATTCAGGTATTTCGGACGCGAATATATGGCGGAGCTTCCCGAACGCAGCCCATCCGAGCTGGATTCGACGAGAGATCTCTTTCTCGAAGTTGGACTTACCTAACTGGATCATCTGTCCTAGGTAAACATAGTGGTCAACAACTTCGAGTGTAATGTTCCCAACATTAACTGGAGCGGGTGCAACATGGGCATTGGACATGATTTTCGTCTTATCCATGTTCATCCTAAGACCCACTCTTTGAGAAGCATTACTAAGATCTTCGAGCATTGTGTTCAGGTCTTCCAAGGTCTCAGCCATAAGAACTACATCATCGGCAAACCGTAGGTGTGTTAGGAACTTGCCATTGAGGTTGATGCCGCATCCTTTCCAGTCCAGAAGCTTAAACATATCCTCCAACGCAGCTGTGAACAGTTTCGTAGAGATGACGTGTCCCTGTCTCACACCTCGCTGTAGTTGGATAGGATTAGAGCTCTGGTTCTATAATCGGACTGACATGGTGGCGTTTTGGTATAAGTACCTCAGCACCTCGATGTACCTGTAGTCTATTTGGCACCTCTGGAGAGACTGCAGCACCGCCCAGGTCCCAATCGAATCGAAGGCTTTCTCATAGTCCACGAACGCCAAGCAAAGTGGCAAGTTGTACTCTTCGGTCTTCTGTATAACTTGCCGCAGCGTATGAATGTGGTCTATGGTACTATAGCCTTTGCGGAACCCGGCTTGTTCGGGTGGTGGTTAGTAAATCTATCTATCTATATATATATGTATATATATATATATATATATATAAAACAAAGTCGTATTAGTGATGACCGGGATAAACTCAAGATTTTCATGATCTTTGATTTTTAGATTTGTCACCGCCTATACTGTGCAATTTTGTGATTTTTTTTGAGCTGAGCGAGTGAAGCTCTTATACGCAGCATAGCTGTTTGTTGGTGGCTGACCTCCTCCGTAACCACTCGCGCGATCTTGACCAAATTTACCACGGTGATAGTGTGGATACTGAGGAGTGTTTTGAAGCGAGAGGGTTCATGTCCGATGTACCATTGAAGAATAATTACCAAAAACAGTTTTACAAGCGCGCGGCCTTAGCTAAGGGCGCGACCGTAGTAAGATGTCTTATTTTTAAGTAAGAGTCCTGCTCGCTCAGCTCAATTTATTTCAGTCGCACTCTGCACTGAATTTCTAGTTACGGAACTCGCCACGAGCCGGCTCTCGGGGGTGGTTATGTCGGACTTGAACCGGCAAACACCTCACGCCGCGCCGTTTCGAGTTTTTTAATGCTAGGATGTAAGGAGATATTCACGAAATAAATTCAGCTGATAAGGTACCCTACATAACTTGATTCTAAGGCGGAACGAAGTTTGCCGGGTCAGCTAGTTTCTAATTATTGTAACTATACAACTTTCCATTCCATTCATGTCTTTTTTTTAGGGATTTTCTTTAGAAAAGCCCTATTGCTATCGAGTTGTTGTCGTTGACGTCGTCGTTGCCAATTTTCTGTCACGGTTTTGGGTATGAGGAGATGAGCTATCGAGTTGCTGTTTTCGGTAATAGATTCGTGCTGGGGTGAACCATTGCAAGATAAAGAAAAAATTGCAAAAAATCGCAAAAAAAAAAAACGCAAAATCGAAAATCCCTTGTATTCGGCTAAGCTCGTCTCAGGAATTCAACTTGTTTTATATGTGTGGAAACCCCCTCGGACTTCACCCCATTGGTGGCGAGGATGGGGTGTGCATGTCGGAATCGGACCGACTAAAACACACGGTGTCCTCCCCAAGTGTCCATTGCCGGGTACCGCGGGTAAGCCCTCGAAAGGATAATCCCAGGGTTACCGGCGGACTTTGGCCGCCACCGCGACCTCGTCTGGAGGGTTCATTCATATCTAGCGTAACCAGACACCAAAACTCTACGCCATATGTTTTGTCTCTTCATTTATTAGGGGCCACTTAGCTTACTTAAGGAGCATAGGTAAGTATAAGGAAAGATGGATGAATTGCGTAAACAGGGAACACGTCACGGAAAGAAATTCATGAAATTGTAATTATGTAATGTAAGCATTAACTTCATACATCATTTTTTATTCAATGTTATTTTTAAGTAATTAGTATGCTAACTTTTCCTATAGATTTTTATAGGAAAAAGAGAACATACAGGACGGGACTTAAACTCGCGACCAGTCCTTTTTTTTTCTCTCTGATTTCCCCCCGCCTCCGCCAGCCAGCAGGGGCGGTTATGTCAGGCTTGAACCGACTAAAACCGCGGCGGGCTCGCAACAAGTCCCTTACAGGGGGAATACTCTGACCAATTGAGCTACCTAGCCACGTCCTAGATATTCAAAATTCTCTGTAGTTCATTGAAATGTTACATTTTTTAGGCCTTACCTTGCGTTTTTTAGAGGACGCAATTTTATTTTTTTGATGTGTAGTTGTAGACAATTTAATTTGCAACAAAAAATGTTAACAGATTTTTTTTATCAGATAAATAGTTTAGGAGACATATCCTATCCTATATCCTATCATAATTGGTATTAGCTTTACACTGACCCCCCCTACACATCAAAAAAATAAAATTGCGTCCTCTAAAAAACGCAACCCCAAATGTAACTTTTCAATGGACTACTGATGGCAAACCGAAAATGATTGTACCATCATTCATTTGTTTCCGTAGTTCACAAGATTGGCGGTAGATAGCCTTAGCGTCGCTCCGAAACGTATAAAATATCAGTAATCATTTTTATCTCATATCTTATTGTTTCTGATTCAGTTATGCAACTTTTATGCGACAACATAACGTTAACGTAAACCACTCAAGTGGAAATTCTGTAGCATGAGATACCCCATAGCACTTCTTTTCATTCTACTCGTACTTTTGCTTCACAAAGTTACACTAACTGGATTGCTAAAATGATAGGTTGACTTCGTATAGAATAAAAATATTACATACTAGCTGAGCCCGCGACTTCGTCCGCGTGGATATCGATTTTTAGGGTTTTACTTCTTTTGCGATAATTAAAGTACCTTTTTACATCAGCTAACTGCTAATAAGAGTTCCGTCAAAATCGGTCCAGCCATTTCAGAGATTGGCTGGAACAAACAGACAGACAGACAAAATTTTTGAAGAAATGTCATATTGATCTATGTACCATATATATTCATATACATGTAGTAAAAAACGGTTATTTCAATATTAGAAACAGACACTCCCATTTTATTTTTATGTATAGAAGACGTATATATTACTTGCGAAACTTTACATTAATATGATAACATATAATAACTTCACGCCTGTATCCCTGAAGGGATAGGCATAGGCGTATTACACACCCACGATTCACCAGTTACGTTTAGGTCCCAATGTAATAGGGGCGAGCCTATTGCCATCTACCCGGCACATTACTAAGCGAGCGATAATCCTCATAAATATGATATACCAGCTGATGTCTCCGGATCTGTTTACTGCATTGCAATCAAACATACGGTAGATTTTAAGTCAGATGAAGAACTTTCCATAAATCTTAAGGCTTTCACGGCCGGCGTTGCATGTAGAATATACTGCTTCCGGACTGTTTGGCCGTGGTCCATCGGAAACTTGTATTCCAGACGTTTCATCGATCACTGCAGTCGACATCTTCAGTGGGCTAGGTCGGGACGTTATCGGTATTAAAAAAAAACCACATTAAAATGCGTTTAGTGATTTTTGCGTCCATCGCGAACAAACAGACAAGAATTTCAAAAATTGAGTTCTGAATCGTTGATTTAACATAACCCAAGTATCTTTTTGATAATCTCCAATGTACAAACTCATACAATTTACAATTTTATAATAGTTATATAGATTCATACTTTTGCCGATGTACCGATTGATTTTCAAGAGCAATAAGTAATTTAGGGGAGGCTTAAATGCGGCAGTGCGTTTCGGGCCTAACATGGTGGTTGTCTGATGTGATGAATTGTTTCTTTATCTTTATGTACTCCAATACCTCTTCAAAAACTTTGATTAAGTACTTAAAGAAAGATTAATAATTGAAAACTTTCAATTATTAGTATTTTTTATTTTTTGCAATTACACAAATAATTAGTTATGAATTGAAATATAATAAGATGCCTAAAAATGTAATTGCAAAATCTCGCATTTTATTACGGGAGCAATAAGCCTTACTAAAATTTATGTTGATTGCTCTTATAATCGAACATTTATAAATTACTAGGTGTAGCCCGCGCGAAATTCTGAACATAGAACCTATTCCTGAAATTCGATAATCTATCCCTGTACAAAATTTCAGCCAAATTCGTTCAGCTGTTAGAGCCTGATTGAGTAACAAACATCCAAACATCGTCACAAACTTTCACATTTATATCTAACTAGCTGTTGCTCGAAGCTTCACCGGCGTGGAATTTTGATCGCGTTCCCGCTTCCCATGGGAACCTGTTCCAGAGATAAATTGGCCTAAGTGTTATTCCAGACTAAAATCTATCCCTGAGTAAAATTTCATCAAGATCTGTTCAGCCGTTTTAAGGTGTAAGAATAACAAACATCGAGAATGTAGATAGTAGGACTAGACCCATTTCTCTCTATCTCATAACTAGCCTTGGCCATGGTCAGCCACAGCCGCACTTACAGGTGGTCGATTCTGATTAATTCCATACTGTGACGTGCCCTACGATTTGGAGGGTACGAACAGGGCTAGATTATCCATCAAGGCTGGATTAGGCAACTGCCTAGGGGCTCCGCACTCACTAGGGACCCATGGGGCTCCGTGGGGACCTTGTCGATGCGGGCCACGCACCAAGAGATAAATCGTTTTGTCTTACACACTAATTTGTATACTTCCACAGTATAATGTTTATCGAATTTATGATTTGTTATATATTGTGTATTATTATGTATATGGTATATTTATTAATATGTATGTATATTTATTTATCTATATGTGTAGGTATTGATACATACTACTGTAGTGTAGGTATGATATCACTATACAGTATTATATTTGTAGTTGTATTTCATCAATAATTTTGGCTCTCAATAATGCACCTACTAAGTTTCTCTCTGCACCACCTTTGGTTGACTGGTAGAGAATGCCTGTGGCATTAAGTCCGCCTATGTACTTGTGCATAAAGTTCAATAAATAAATAAATAAATAAATAATAATTACTTTTTGACGCGTATTTTCAGTTGATGAAATACTTCATACATAGTTGAACTAACAATAGTTGTTGATGGATCGGGTAAATAATGACGAGGTGCTTTTTTTTTTGTTCCATTATTGCTTCGCACAGTTTATGCATATGGCCAGTCTTCAAGTAATTAATTTTATTGAATACTTTACCCAATTTGGGCAAAAGTGGTAAAATATAGGCCATCGTCCGTCATTGTCCGTCACTCGGTCCTGAGTCAAGTCATGGACTCCATTTTTTTAACGTTTGGAAACCCCCACGGTTCACCCCATCAGTGCCAACGATAGGGTGGGCGTGTCGGAATCGGACCGACTAAAACCTGCGGCGTCCTCACCGCAGACTGCGGAACTCGCGGGGCGGGGTTCTTTCCCGCTCCCTCTCCGCCGCCTCTTTCGCGTGCATTACCTGCTCGCAGAAAGAGGCGGCGGCGCGCCACTTACTCCCATCGGAGACCATGGCTCTCACCGAGGTCTCCAGCGAGAGAACGTCCACGCCCAGGAACGTGGTGGATTTCCTCCACCTTGGATGCTCAAGTCGCACACCATATGTCTCCATGAGTTCCTGGTGCAGCTGGGACCGCCGAGCCCTGATTTCTCGCGGCTCCGGCCTATGGCCCTGCTCCAGCACCTCCCTGCGTCATTGGTACAACAACGCAAGGGCTCTGGCTTCCAGGTCCCATGGAGGGGTCCCGGCTAGGAGACATGCCACCTCGACGGAGATCGTGCGATATCTCCTGACTAGTGACTCTGACGGCCATCGCTTTTAACGGGAGTTTAGAACAGCCGAACGGGCCGCCAGAGTCTCCGCCCATACGGGAGCCCCGTACAGGACCATGCTTCGCACGATCCCCAGGTACAGTGGGGGCGTTGGGTTCCTTAACGTTGGGCATCAGCCGCGATAGCGCGGCCGCAGCCCCTCTCAGTTTCGGGACCAGACTTCGGAGATGAGGTCCGAAGTCCCATCGGCTATCGAGTACGAGCCCAAGGTACTTCATCGTGGGCTCGATGCCGATGCTTACGCCCCCTACGGTTATGCTGGTTCCCGCAGGTGGCCCCCTCCGAGGCCCGTGAAAACACATAGCCTCGGATTTGTGGAGAGCCACCTCGAGTCCCAGCCGCCGTATTCGACCCATGACTTGAGCAACCCCTGCCGTGGCCTTTAGTGCCGCGCTTCGGTACGTTGCTCCCCGCGCCATAACGAGGGTGTCGTCAGCATAACAAACTATGATGACACCCTCGAGCAACGTACCGCGCAGAACCCAGTCGTGTCCGCTGTTCCACAGGAGTGGCCCTAGGACCGACCCCTGTGGAACACCGCACGATACTTCTCGCCGCCCTGGCCCTAGCCAGCTCGGGTAAACTATGGCCCTCTCAGATAGGTATGCCTCGACAATGCGGCGGAGGTAAGAAGGCACTCCGTGACACGCGAGAGCCTCCCTAACGCAGCTCCAGGGTAGGGTGTTGAAGGCGTTGGCGATGTCGAGAGACACTGCCACCACCACCCCACCCCGCGAGACTATTAAGTTAGGCATTAATTTATGCAGTAGCATTAACTCAAGATAACCATGTTGTTGCAATGTCACATATTAGCGGCCCGCCCCGGTTTCGTACGGGTAGACATTTATAGCTCATGTTAATCAGGGTCAGAATATAATATTCTGACGGTGAAATAATTTTTGAAAACGGTCCAGTAGTTTTTGAAAACATTTGTTACGTACATTACATATAAATTTTACATACATTCATTACATACATACATTACATAAATACATTACCTACATACATTACATACATACATACATTACATAAATACATTACATACATACATTACATACATACAATTTATTCCTCTTTATAATAATAGTGTAGATGTAGGTAGAAGAAATTGAAGTAACAGGAAAACAGGGGTCGATTTGGTCGATTTGGAAAATATATTAGATAATTCTCTCCGAGAACGACATTATCAAAGGGGTCCGATAGGGTTAATTCGACCCTGGGTACGACAATCAGATGTAGACAATCAAAGTAATATAGAGTTGTCCAATAACTGTTTGTTTGTCACTCAAATACGGACATTCGACTATTTTTCATTACTTTAGTATATATATATATATATATATACATATATATCTATCATACTTAACGATGATTTTATTACACGGTCATTTCTCATTTTCGATTGTGTAGCTATTTTGCTTACTAAGCTGACGAGGCATAAAAATACAGATATTATTCATAAAATTCTTCGGAAATCGTTTTCGAACTTTTTTGTTAATTTTCACTTGAACTTTTGCGGAACCATTAATTTGCAAAAGGTCACATAGTTATATTGCATGTTTAAAAAGAGCTTAACACTTACAATGCATTTAATTAGGTACATCAAAATACTATGCTCTATGGGCAACCTTACACCCTTAAGACCCGAGACGGCGTACGGTTTTAGTCGGTTCAAGTCCGACATAACCGCCCCCGCTGGCCGGCGGGGGGGTATGCAAAGGGATTTCCACACGAAAAAAATAATTCCCAAACCCGAGGGGGCCATCTTGAAACCGGAGATGGCCCAGGGTCAGTCGGGGTGCGAGGGATATGCTCTATGGGCAACCTTACACCCCGGCGTCTGTAGACCCGAGACGGCGTGCGGTTTTAGTCGGTTCAAGCCCGACATAACCGCCCCTGCTGGCCGGCGGGGGTATCCGAAGGGATTTCCGCACGCAAAAAAAAGGTACATCAAAATACTGTACTAACCAATGCCCACGGCTCTGCCCGCGCGCAGTTCGTTTTCATTTTTTGGTCACATCTCCGGTTCTACTTAACCAATTGCAATCAAACTACGACAGATTTTAAGTCTGACCATGACCTTACTAATAGAATTAATAATATATAATGTGAATAATTATTATATAATTCTAAATTAGTTGTATCGTACAGATACAACTAATTGGAGATATTTAAAAAAAAACTTTGGTTAAATTAAATGATCGATTCTGAACACAATTTTTTTTTGGTATTCTTTTCTGTTTATCTGTTTGTTCGCAACGCACGCCAAAACTACTGAACGGATTTTGATGCGGTTTTTTCTATTAGCAAGTTCTTGGTCAAACTTAAAATCTGCTGTATTTGTTTAATTGCAATTGGCTAGGAAGAACCGGAGATATGACTGAAAAATGATATTCGTTCTGTGCGCGGGCGGAGCCGCGGGCATCACCTAGTTATAATGTATTTTAGGATAAAATAATTGCAATTTGATGTTCGATCTATGTCACAAGTGTCAAAGATAAGAAGGTATATAAAATACTAGAATCGCCACGCGGTTTCACCCGCGTAAGTCTTGATCCCGTGGGAATATAGGGATAAAAAGTAGCCTATGTTACTCAGGGATAATATAGAATTCTACTGGTGAAAGAATTTTTGAAATCGCTCCAGTGCTTTTTGAGCCAATTCGTTACAAACATACTTACATACAAATCTTTCCTCTTTATAATATTAGTATAGATATACATAGAACTATTAGAATAATAACAGGTTTTCGCCTATGAAATTGCCGAAATTTTCTTACAAATTCATGAGTTTGTTATTCCTGTAATTTAATAGCTATTTCCATTATTTATATTTTGTTTGAAAGTTGATTTCAAGATTTTACAACTCTGTATTAAATTTTCTTTTTATTGGCCGCTTGATAAATTAATTCGATCTTCAAAAACAGTACTTCCTAAATGCTATCCATTTTGATGATAAATTTCGTATTACTTAACAGCTGTCACTTTTCAAAAATGTAATAAAAGTTGCTGTTTGTTAGCTTAATGTTGTCTCATTCATACACAAAAAAAAACATAAAATTTCGATTTGTCATTCCTAAAAAAAATGCTAAAATGTTAGTATACTGAAAATTGGGTTTCCTCCAATTTCTTCAAGAAAAACGGCAATTTCATATGTAACGACCTAATAAAATATACCTAATAAATAAATCTGTGATAGAACCAAAATTACTTACGTGGCCGGATAATAATCTGGCTCGGCCGGGGAAAAATGGTACATCTACACTAATATTATAAAGAGATAAAGTTTATGACTTTGTAAGGGGTAATCTCTGGATCTACTGAACTGTATTTGAAAATTCTTTTATTAATAGTAAGCCACATTATATATGTCATAGCCTATATCTCCGGCACTCTCACTCACCAAACGGAACGCAACAGTTCAAATACTGTTACTTGGCGTCGATATTCTGTGAGAGGGTGGTGCTTCCCCGGTCGAGTCGGCCCATTCATGCATTTAATACAGTTATATATGGGTTAAAGGGGTGCAACCGGGGTTCAAAAGACGCCACGGGCGAAGCAGGTGAAGGACAGCTATTAAATAATATAAATATAAGATTAGTGAAACTGTCAGAAGCCTTTCCTTCATTATTTTTTGACTTTTTTAGGGTTCCGTAGCCAAATGACTAAAAACGGAGCGCTTATAGATTCGTTATGTCTGTCAACTATAACTGTAAACTATAAGAACTATGCTGTTGAAACTTGGTAAGTAGATGTATTCTGTGAACCGCATTAAGATTTTCACACAATAAATTTTGGGGGTTCTGGGTGTACTTCGAACTGAATCTCAAAAATTTTTCTTTTCATCCAACCCATACGTATCTATGGATAGGTCTTAAAAATGATATTGGGGTTTCTAATATCATTTTTTTTTCTAAACTGAATAGTATGCGCGAGAGACACTTCCAAAGTGGTAAAATGTATGTTCCCCCTCTGTAACTTCTAAAATAAGAGAATGATAAAACTAAAAAAAATATATGATGTACATTACCATGTAAACTTCCACCGAAAATTGGTTTGAATAAGATCTAGTTAGTAGTTTTTTTTAATACGTCATAAATCGTAAAACGCAATTTACCTTTCATTCAATCAACTCAAATACAAAATTTAAAAAAAAGCATTATTATGTTACTTACTGCTGCGGAACCCTTCATGGGCGAGTCCGACTCGCCGGTTTTTTGTTACATGTGGAAACCCCACGGGCTTCACCCCATCGGTGCCAACGATGGGATGGACGTGTCGAAATCGGACCAAATAAAACCACGCGGGTCCTCCCCAAGTGTCCATTGCCAGGCACCACGGGTAAGCCCTCGAAAGGATAACACCGCCATCGCGGCCTCTCCTATGGGGTCGGCTCTTATCCTGGTCCTATTATATATTTTACTTTAGATAATTTAACGCTTTAATTAATCTTCTCAAACTTTGAAAGGATTATAACACCTCAATGGCTCATCCCTAGTAAATTTTTTTTAAAAATTTTTTTTATATTTAGGACAAGTCAATTTGACTTCACTTTCAGGAAAGAGGGTCAACATTAAATACACGTACCATGTTAACAATGGTGGCGCTCAGCTTGACGGCCTCATCAGAAGAGGATTGTCGTCGCAGCACCGCGTGACACCCACCGGTCCCACTAGTGCTGCGACCACAATCCCCCTGCCCGGCTATGCACTTGCTGACCCCTGAACGCAATCAAACTGAAATTGGATTACTATGGAGGGTTTTTCGCAATCGTGCACGGTGGTACCCACCCGGCTGAATTTTGTGACAAATTTGTGTCATCAAATTTCTACCAATAGTATAATATGCTTTGGCCGACTTCATTTATAGTTAATGATACTCTTAACCTATCGCACCAATTTAATTTAATTTAATAAATGTGTTTTCTTTCTTCTATACCGTGTGGAAACGTTAAGTACGTCCATAAGATTAGTCCAAATTCCTAATATATGATGTTTTTTTTTTTCGACGATTGAAACTCTAAATACACTAAAAAGTTACATTTGTAGATCAAATAATTAAACCAGAAAATATCCATAAAAGTATTAATTAAATTACGGGCTTTAGGGCGCGGTGGTGGCATTAAATTACGGCATTTGGTTCGACTAATTACGTACAGGGCCATAATTCAATCAAAACATCGCTGTATGGTTTTATTCAGGAGCGAAGAGCATGTATAACATGATCCCTGTCGGCTTCCCTTTTAAGATTTTTAATCTTTAATCTTTATCTAGTCTTCTTGAATTTTATTTTTTAAAATATTTTATGACATTATTACACAGCGCGATTTTGGTAAAAATTTCAACTTGGAAGCTTGTATTCCTGTAGGTCACGGGAATGGAATCAATATTCAACGTTGGCGAAGTCGTGAGCATGACTAGTTATATCTATTATAAATTTAACTCTTCCTATGCCAGGAAAAGCAGCATGAATACAAACTAGTACCATTTTTGAACTTTGTAAATAGGAGTGAATGGTGTTATAGAAATGAAAGTGACAGATTGGTGCGAAGCGAAGCGCTTGAGAACGGCGGTCTGAAACTTAATGTGGTGAAGTACTTGGCGTTGAACTCAACAGCTCCCACACCCGTCCGTCCGTTTCGTCCGCATAGGTGATGACTTGGTCGAGCGTACGGACCAAGTTAAGTACTTTAGATCTGCACTTCACGCGACTGGTGACATCGATTGCGACGCACGCATCGCCGCTGCATGGGTCAAGTGGCTTAATGTCATCTGTGACCCCAAAACGCCAGTTAGGCTTAAGGGAAAAGTCTATAAAATCATCATTAAGCCTGTCCTTTAACACGGCTGTGAAGTTTTGCCATTGTTTGAGCGACATAAGCAGGAGCTGCGATAAATAAAATTCATCTCATTTCATTCTAGGTAAATGCTATTTTAAGGTAATATAATATATTTTATTCTACAGAGAGAAAGCGTCTAGACTGATAAAATTGTTTTAACTTAAAAGATATGCAAACTTACGGGCGCGAGTAACTCCAAAGCGACTATATTGTATAAATCTTTGATGAAGTAATATGAATATTCTTTATACCAGCATACAGACCTCCAATACTAGACCAATAGACTAAATAGGTACTGTTTACTTTTTGTCAATTAGAATTCACCAATTTTCAAATAGTTACTATATTTTATTAATAATTTTCAAACTTAGAATCTCATATTCCAATTCACCTAATTTCAAATTGTTTATTGTACACATTTACAAAAGAATAAACTTAGGAAGCTGAAAATGTTATTAATAATTTTGAAATTTAGAATCTCATATTCGAAACGCAAACTTTTAAATCACTTTAGTCTTATTATTAGCACTGTAGAAATCTGTTCGGTTTTCGTGAAACTTTGTGGGCGTGACTCTGGCACTCGCGGCGCGTCGGGCGCTACGTAAGATTGGCGTACGACTGAAAGCTCACCCTGAACCTGAAAGTTGTTTACCTTATAATATTATGTAATGATAATGCTACATTTTGGTTTATTTTTTATAGTAGGTAAGTCAAAAGGTCATTTTGATACACGAGTTCAAGTTGAAGAGTTTCTCTTAGCAGAGACTGATTTGTAGTTTAGATTTTGTGAAGAATCAAGTTATATAGGTTTAAAGTACTTCCACAAAGGTGATTTCTTCATTATTTTTAATGGTCGACGCTTTGTGTCTTAGCTTGGTGGTTAAGGAGGCCTTGAGATCGAGAGATCCCAGGTTCAAATCATGGCAAATTACATTACCAACTCCTAACGTGTGTAATGTGTAATAAAACGGCAAACTTCTTTATTCGTTTTGACGTTTATAAATAGATATTGATTTGAAGCAGAGTCAGAGATTCGAGCAGCAGCTCGGGGCTTATATAACCTGGGACGTCACAATGGTTGACCTCCAATATTAATTTTAAAATAATTTTCAGATGCAACATAACTTCTATATTACTTTAAATAAAACTATTTTTTAACGGATTCTATCGCGATTTATTTTATGTTATTTTATATTTTACATTGAACCCGACGTTACCGTCCCCCGTGACCTGCTGCTGAATAGCAACCGAAACGTCGGGTTCAATTTCAATGTGAGACATTCGCGTAAACTTCCGACAATATCATTTTAAATTACTTGTCCTGAGTGACTGACAGACTGAATAATTTATGTAGAGCTTAAACAACTAGGGCTACAAACTTGAAATTTTGGTACTCAAGGCCTTTTAGGTTGTAAATAGTTCCAAAGAAGAATTTTGAGATCGCATCCCTAAAATACACGAAGTTTTCCCATGCGAGGTCGGAAGTGACCACTAGTAAGCAATAAACGATTACCCATAAAACTAACAAGTATGAATATATATCTTTAGGATTTCACGGCCGGCGTTGCATGTAGAATATACTGCTTCTGGGCTGTTTGGCCGTGGTCTATAGGAAACTTGTGCTCCAAACGTTTGTAATATATATGGACCACGGCCAAAGAACCCAGAAGCAGTATATTCTAACCAGTATGAAGTTTAAAAATTGTAACTAGACTACGGTAAGGTTAAAAATATAGACGTGAAAGAGTATTTTTTAAGAATAGTAACATAATAGTCCATCAATAGATGGCGCTAGTAGTATTTTAAATCGCTGAAATATATCTACTATAAAACTGTATTTTATTACTGTACTGCATTAATCTCTTGGTATATTCCCTAATATTACACTATATATATATGGCCTGCCCTTCAAAAAAAAATACTTTATATTTTTGAAGGACAGGTCAAAAGCACTCGAAACCGGCCGGCTTGCATGAAAGGTTGAATGATAGTGAAGGAAGCTCGTGAAGTATGTAAGGACAGAAGCAGATGGCGGGCTGTTGTCTCTGCCTACCCCAGAGGGAAAAAAGCGTGAGTATATATGTATGTATGTATATTTTTGAACTCAGAATTTTGTCTCCTTTCATTTCATATCACACTCGATACGATAACCAAATAATATTTTTTGATGCCCCACATTATTGGATCTAAAGATAAAGATAAAAGATAAAATATTTTTTATTGTACACCATAAAAGTAGTAATAAATAAATAATATTCGATTAAAGTTAATAAATGTACAATGGGCGGCCTTATCGCTAACAGCGATCTCTTCTAGGCAACCTTTGGATGGATAGAAATCAAAAGAGATGGATAAGGGCAGTGTACAATTACGAATAAAAAAGAAGAAAAAAAATAATACATATTTATTTATTTATTTATATATTTATGAATAGGCAGCTATGAGCTGATGTGTTGACTTCTAGTGATTAAATGTAGGTAATAGTCTACTTTTTTTTTCTTTTTTAACTGTCCGTCACTTTTTTGAGTGCCATATTGTCCAGTCGTAGCCAGTTGTCAAGCCAATTTTTAAAAGAGTTTACTGAGGTGGCAGTAACAACCTCCTCCGGTAGAGAGTTCCAATTATGGACCACTCTATTACTGAAGTGGTGGGCAACCAGCGTGTCAGTGGGAGCTCGCTTCAAACGAAGGTCGTGTCCACGGGAAGGCCGTTGACTGTCTCTTCTGAGGAGGATGTTTTGAATGTCTGGCAGATTGTAGTGTGCTGTTAGGATCTTATATGCTTCTATCAGATCGCCTCGAAGTCGTCTTTGTTCCAGAGTACTCAGTTTCAGCGCGCGAAGTCTCTTCTCATAGGGCAAGGCCACCAAAATACCGCAGGCCTTACGCCTGCGGTATTTTGGTGGCCTTTCTCTGGACACTCTCCAGCAGATTAATATCTTTGTGAAGATATGGGCTCCAGATATGAAAGCCATATTCAAGGAGTGGTCTAATATAGGTCTTGAAAATTTTCCTGAATACTGCTACTGGTATGGTTTGAAAGGACTTTCGAACAACGTATACAAATGAGTTGGCATTCTTCACCATGTCGGAGATATGTTCTGCCCACTTCAAATCAGAAGTCATACACACTCCTAGATCTTTTTGGAGAGTGACTGAAGCCAAGGCCTTTCCTTCAAGATTGTATGTTAGTCTTGGATTATTACTCCCCAAATGCAGGACATTACACTTTGAAGCATTTAATTTGATGACCCAGTCTTTAGTCCAGTTCTGGATTCGATCCAAGTCGTCCTGTAGCTGTCCATTATAGATATTATAAACAAAATTACATATAAATCAGTCGTATTTTAAGCAAATATACACACTATATTACATTATAAGTGTATACCAATATATATAATACAAAAATATTTACAATTGCAATTGTTGATACCAACTATATAGTTACCTAACGGGAGATGGACAAATAGTGATCTTTTAACATATTTTTGTAAGACACCAATGACTATGTTCTCTTTATATGTAGTGGCAGTTCATTCCACAGGCGAACTGCATGAATAGTAAAAGATTGATCAAAGAATCTTGAAGAATGCACTGGCATTTCCAGTCTCAAATTTTCCGATGACCTCAGAAATCTTGAATGTGTGTCACGAAGGAACTTGAACCGTTCTTTGAGATAAAGGGGTGTACAAGGATTAAACAATGTTCTGTATAATAAAGAAAGTATATGAGTATTCCGACGAAGGCGAATTGGGAGCCACTTGAGTTTGTTACGAAATTCGGATACGTGATCATATTTGCGTAAACCAAATATAAATCTAATACAGAAATTCTGAAGACGCTCAAGCTTGTCAAGTTGCTCCTCGGTGAGATCTAGATAGCTGACGTCGGCATAATCAAGAAGTGGGAGTAAGAGAGTTTGTGCAAGCGCAATTTTGGTAGCAGTTGGAAGCAAGTTTCGCAATCTACGCAAGGACCCTGCAGCTGCAAACAACTTGCGGCTGACTTCCTGTAATTGATGACCCCAGGACAAAGTGTTATCTAACATCTAACATGCTTTATGTTGATGTTATTCGTATAAAATGTATATGTGATACTGAATCGATTGATACCTTTTTTTTTTTCGTGCGGAAATCCCTTCGGATACCCCCCCGCTAGCTAGCGGGGGCGGTTATGTCGGGCTTGAACCGACTAAAACCGCACGCCGTCTCGGGTCTACAGACGCCGGGGTGTAAGGTTGCCCATAGAGCATATCCCTCGCACCCCGACTGACCCTGGGCCATCTCCGGTTTCGAGATGGCCCCCTCGGGTTTGGGAACCACGGTGTCCCCGTCTTGCCCGGGTTTGGAGGAGAGCCGCTAGTCGCCCCACCGTCCCGGCCTGCTTCTGCTGGGGTGACAGGCGGCCTCACCCGCCACCCACAGGCCTGCGCTCATGGAGGACGGAGGTCGTTAAGCGACCTCCGCTGCCTGAGTCGCCTGCGACGCGCGGCGAGCAAGTTGCGGGCTCGGCGGGCCGGGAGAGTTCTAAATCTCTCCCGGGCGCGCTCCGTCGCAGAAGGAGGTGGCGGCGGCCCACGCGCTCGCGCTCCGCACCATTGCCGCACTCATGCTGCCGAGCGAGAGGACTCCCACCCCATGGCTGCCACGAGGTCACGCCTCGGCGCCTCCCACGCCGGGCAGTCCGCCAGCGTGTGCAGCCCTGAGAATCGATTGATACCTCATTCATTGCAATCCATTCAGTGTCTTGAGCTACAGTGGCACATAAATAAACATCCTATATCGATAGGCACATACATACCTTACTACGGAAGCGGGCGCGCTCGCCGTAGTCTTGTAATTAAAAAAGATTCTGCAATCAACAAATCTAGTGTTAGTTTAATATATTTATTCGACACTGTAACGCCCCCCCACCTTAAAGTGTCTGAAAGTATTTGAACCGCCCACTGATGAGACGATGGACCTGAATGCAGCAACTGATTACAGTGCTGAAGGCACTGAGAGTATCCGTTACTATTATATCCTCCAAGTTTAGGAAGATACTAATATAGTTTGGCTTTATTGTGATCGTCTAAATATTTATAAGTATGGAACCCTTTATACGTTGTGTTTAAGCATTGTAGTAACTCATAGTCCTTTATTTGGTACATTGAGACAAGACAAGAGTACATGGTATTGAGAACACTGATTTTAATCTAATTCCTATAACTATTATTCTATCTAGCAATAAAATTAAATAATGTTCCTATACAACTACATTGATTCCCTGAACCTAATATGATTTAAGATTTTGATTTTAGAAGCTACCTAGTCTCTATAGTGATAGTGATATTTATAAAATTCTGAATATTAAGTTCATTCCTAAGTGATCCTAGATATAGACATATTAAGTTTTCTGTACCTTTAAATGCAAGCTAGTTCAATTTCACAGTATGATATATAAGCATTTAGTTTAGGTAGAAGTGAAGATATAACACACAATATGGAGTTGTCTCACCATAACTGGACCTTTCGAAGGAAATGTATATAGTTTTCTTATATACAATTTGAGTTATTTAGACAAAGAGATAGTAAATATTGGTGGTCAAGTAAATAAAATGTGTGATTAAATACATATGTGGTTAATAATTAGTTACCTTGATTATCTCAGAGTAGCCGGAAAAATGAAATGAAGCGTCTGTTGATATGTGTAGACTGCTAGGATGGGGTATTTTTTTATAGGTAATAAGGAATCCTATGACCGGTTCCATTGCTGGAACCGGGGAGGCCGCCTCCTCCAAAACCCCAGGCCCCCAACGAGCAACCAATCCTCTCCAGAGCTGAAGGCATACTACTTTTAAGTTATGCACAACCTTGGTGCTTTACAAAATAAAAATAGTACCGAATTGGGAATGAGTGCCCATAGGTTAGATGCAAATATATCCAGTCTAACGAATGTATAGCTCGAATCATTGCTGTAGTGTATTCATACACAGGCAGTAATTGGGTAATCCCTTGGGCAGTTCATCTAGAACACGGCCAATGAGTTACTAGCGCTGTTTTGGGTACCAGCTGTAAACAGACATGGTAATGTATATGGTAAGGTCTTCGCGAGCTTGTGGCAACTGTCCACGTTTCAGGGTCAAGCGATACCGCGACCAAACGCTTTCAAGACACAATGCGAGCTTGTGGCAACTGTCCACGTTTCAGGGTCAAGCGATACCGCGACCAAACGCTTTCAAGACACAATGCGAGCTTGTGGCAACTGTCCACGTTTCAGGGTCAAGCGATACCGCGACCAAACGCTTTCAAGACACAATGCGAGCTTGTGGCAACTGTCCACGTTTCAGGGTCAAGCGATACCGCGACCAAACGCTTTCAAGACACAAGTATTTTCCCCACACCGATAAAGACATAATAATAAGTAGGTAGGTAAGTATGATAGCATGCATTGCGAGGGCTTAGCCTAGCATGACATATCACTTACAATGAAACGAGCTCACATCCATCAAACAGGATACATAGATCAAATTGAACATCGATCCTGTAAATAATTTGTTTCAAATGTCTGAATTAAATCAGGCACTCACAAGGACTGGATAAAGACAAAGGAATTGTCAAGAGTTAAATGAAACTGCTTTGTAAGACATAACAATCATTTACTCAAGTAATTATCGTACCTACCTTTTGAGTTTCTCATCTTTACAATGAAAGTGAGGTCTGTATTTGATAGGAATAATAGTCCAGCAGATGACTGTATGTATACGCAATACAACACAAAGTGGACTGTCTGATCTTGTCCTATCACCAGTTGAGAAACCGTATGATACTACAAGATAAGCTCAGGAGGGTTCAGCTAGCTAAGGGGCATCAGTTCGTCACTAAACCTCCCCTCAGACCGAACCAATATCAGCAATGAACTGAGTCATGGTATGATTATGTTACCTTACTTGATTAAGCAAGGTTTCACAACACACATCGACAATCCATTACTAGCTATTGTTCTGGGATCTGGGATCGGAATCGGAGCGACACTCGAGGAGGTTACCCAACACACACCCCAATTGCTTACATACCTATAGGTTAACGGCAATAAAAGTGTTTTGTCACCTCATTCCAGATAGAGAGCCTCGAGTACTCTAAACCCAGCATGAATCGACAGAGAACGCTATCATAGCATAGTCACAGTCTGATCCCTGACCTGACTTGGCCAAAGTCAACCCAGTTCACATACCACGACCACACCAGATATATAAATCTTAGGTTTCAAAGGAAAATTTATATTCTATTTTATTTTTCTACCTCCAACCCACAAAAGTAAATTATCATGAATACAATTTATGAAACCTAAATACAGTCAACATTTTAAGAATAAGAAGAACAGAAACTAAGATAACTCACCACGCAGGCTACAAGGCTTTCTAAAATTCGAATGAACTTTTCAGCAACTTAAGTTCGCGACGAATTCTTGAAGACTCCTCTTATATCCTAAGCTGAGCAGCGACTAATCGAAGGCTGCTCGGGCAGAGCTTCCGCTTGCTTATAGTTCGCGACGAATTCTTGAAGACTCATCCCGATATTCCCCGGTACGCTCCTTTTATTACCTCTTACTACCCCCCTTTCCTATAATCACGCCACTACACGTCATGTCTTCTGAGTTGCCATAAAACAATATGTTTCAAAGCCACTACTAACTATCGACTATTTGAAATTAATAACGGAAGCTATCAGCCTAAACAAATAAATTCACTTCAACTATTCCTACTCTTTAAATTGTCTTGTAACCAAATTAACATGAGATTATACCAAAATTATATTAAAAGTTAATAAAAGAAATCATTAAGTCTTGAATTGTCCTTATAATTTTTATTTTACTTTTAGGCCAACAATGTATAAGCAGTGAGAAGGGTATTTTAATGTTAATCTGCAACGTCTGAAGCCGTTCTGAACAGCAAGCCCCCATCCTCAGACCGCCAATGCAATCTCGATGGTTGGACCGTCACAACACTTGACTATGGTCAATTAGTATTTCACTACGCTCGTACGAGCGACAACACAATCAGGATCAAAGTAAATACCGCAAGGGACCATTCGTACATTTGTACAGTCGAGTACTTAAGTGTTACATATTAATATAGTAGCGAAAAGTGAAATGAAAAAAGTTTTTTTTTAAACAAGCTTTCATTAAATAATGCTGCATTACCTAGACACGTCCCAGATATTCGAAATTCTCCCATTTATATCTTAAGGCGACGGTGGAGCCATCTACCGTAATTCTTGCGAACTACGGAAAAAATGAATGACAATCATTTTACCACGTTTTTCTTATTTAAACATTTCGCCGGCGGAAGCGCGGGAGGCGTCCTGCAGTGTCAAATTGTTGCCAGTTCTCTTACTTTTTTAAATTTATTTTGTTTTCATTTTTTGTAATGATTTTTTGTTTGCCATTTTTTGTGTTTAATGTATCTACAACTGTATCGTAATGGAAAAAAATATATATGTATAGTAGTCAAACCCACTGTCCGGCCGTCTCTGAAAACCAGCGCTGTCCGCTTGCACTACAACGCGGACAGCATTTTAAGCTGAGAGGTGGCCTTTATTCTACCTAGCCATATAGATGCATATAACAATGTCATGTATGCACAATTGTTGTAATATTATTCTGGTTGCTAAGCTGTGTATATTTTTTGTTTATGTAAGCTGGGTTGAATAAAAATTTTTTTTTTTTTTTTTTTCATTGTTTTTTGATTACTTCGCCACAGTTGCAATTGACATTAATTCAATTAAATTTTTAAGAAATTAGTATACATACTTTTCCTATAGATTTAGATCGGAAAAAGAGAACATCTAGGACGGGACTTGATCCTTACAGGGGAATGCTCTGACCAACTGAGCCATCTAGACAGTCCCCTGTTAGGCGCTGGTCGCGGGTTCAACGCTATTTAATATTAACGTTAACGTTAACGTTTAACGTTATATAATATTACTAGCATCAGCATATTAGGTAGATTTCGATGAAATCGATCTACCTATTGGTTTCTTGACTACTGTCGAATTTAAAAAAAAATTCTTCATAGGAGGTCTAGTTATGACCCCCTGAGGCCGAAATGACCACTGGTCAAAAAGTATATGTACACAACCCAAAGCCAATTCCGTCGATGAGACTTTATCTGCTCAGAGACACGACTTCGACGCAATGGGTGTGTACTTTGGAGGGTTTGCTGGATTGTGGATGTCGGTGCGGTGCTGTACTTAAGCAGAACACTTATTATGGGCAGCCTCGAAGAGTACTTGAATTTTCCAGAATTAAAGAGAGATTTTTTCATGTATCTTCATTTATTCCTTGTGAAGAGGAAAGAGCACTTCTCGCTTGACTTTCTAATTGCCGACTGAGGTGTCGAGTCAATTTACAGCGGTTTTTTATACTCTTAATCCAATTAATTCGAATTTTCTAATTGGCCGATCGAACTCTCGCGGCTCGTTAGTGACACCGCGGCTTAACGACTTTTCGCGGATATACCCTAATGGTCGATCGGTCAATCTTACAATTATGTGTTTATTTTCTATTTACAATGATTTATATACCGTATTATGTATTCTAATAGGTAGTAGAAATAAGGTGACACGAAATAAGATACAATTTACACTTATAGATCGGTAAACAATGATGATTCCTTCGTCGCAAACTTATAACTATTATACACGATTATTCCTACAGTTTTTTGTTAAATCAGTTTAATTATATACACTATTACTTATGTACTAACAAATTAAGCTTATATACTAGTTGTTCTGCACATTCTCCCCCCGTGAGACGCAGTCACACTTCTTCGCGTGCAGAACTCGTGTCTTCGGTCAGCAGGACGATCAGCTTCCTCACCGGCCGGCGCAGCACTCCTCCCTTGGTCTGGATGTCCACGGTGCGTGTCACGTTGTCAGGCCCGGGGTACGTTGCGATGACTCGTCCTCGGATCCAGAGGTTGCGGGGTGCGTTGGGGTCCACCAGTAAGACCAAGTCATGTAGGCTTACTGGGGGTCCTCGTCCATGCGGCATGCGTCGGTGTTGGAGCTCCGGCAGGTATTCGCGGAGCCACCTGGTCCAGAAGAGGTCGGCCAGGCGCTGTGCTGCTCTCCAGCTGGATCTCGATGCGGCGTCTTTTTCACTGAAGACGCCCGGCTGCTGTACTCTACCGGGTCCTCCCAGCAGAAAGTGGTTGGGAGTCAGGGCTTCAGGGTCCTCCGGGTTCACTGACACATGCGTCAGTGGGCGACTGTTGACGGTGTACTCTACTTCGGCAAGCAGAGTAGATAGAACTTCCTCGGAGGGCCGTCGCTCGTGCAGTGTGGCGGTGAGTGCTGTCTTTACTGAGCGCACCATCCTCTCCCAGGCTCCCCCCATGAAAGGAGCGCCGGGTGGAATGAAGCGCCACGACGTCTTCTTCTTGGCTGCTTCTTGCGAAGTTGCTTCGTCGATGGCTCGTCGCAGCTCGCGGTCGGCTCCCTTCAGGTTGGTCCCATTGTCAGACCAGATTTCTTCAGGACATCCTCTTCTTGCCATCATGCGTCGGAGAGCGGAGATAGCGGAGTCGGTGCTTAACGAGTTTGCTATCTCGAGATGTATGGCACGTGTTGTGAGACACGTGAATATCGCGACGTACCTCTTCTGATTGGTACGTCCGACTGTCACTGTGAGTGGGCCGAAGTAGTCAAGCCCTGTGTGTGTGAAGGGTCGCTTGTGATGAGCCAGGCGACACTCAGGTAGATCACCGGTCCTCGGGTACGGTGGTGCTTGAGTCTTGATGCGGCAATGTAGACACTGTCGTAGTAGTGAGCGTGTTACCGGGCGTAGGCGTACAACCCAGTATTGCTGTTTGCACTCGTTGATAGTGGCTTCAACTCCCGAGTGATGCAACTTCTTGTGGGTGTGTTGAATCCACAACTTGACCGTAGGGTGATCTCCGTCTAATATCACAGGCGTCTTGATGTCGTCGGATATGTCTCGAACGGCTTGTATGCGGCTTCTCAAGTGCAGCACTCCGTTGACAGATACGGTGCTCAATTGATGAAGGGGACTTTCTTTCGGGATCACTCTTCCTCGTTGCAGATCTTCAATCTCGCTGCTGAAGGAGTCTTCTTGTGATGCTCGCATGAGGAGGTCTTCGGCTGACCGTAGGAGCTCGGCGGTGATAGGTATGTACTTCCTATCGGCGCTTGAAGTCCTTTTCAGTACGGAAGGTGATGCTGTATTCTTCTGTGGTGCCTTCTTCCAGTCTGGATCTGCCTTAGGGTTTTTCTTAGTCCGTTTGTAGTTGACTCGTTCCGATTTTCGTCTGCACAATTGAATGAACTGTAAGACTCGAGCTGTAGCGTAACGTAGTCGGTCCCAGTTAGAGAATCGGGTGACTACCGGCAGGGCTTCAGATAATTTTTCTTTCTTCTTGGTACTTATAGTGTGTACCCTTTCTTCTATATCTTCGGACTTGTCTTGTCGCGATGTATCTCGTGGCCATGATTCTTCTGATGAGTAGAGGAAGTCAGGGCCTCTGTACCAGCGATGCTTCTGGCTGAAGTCCGTAGGTACGTCTCGGGTGGCGTCGTCTGCCACGTTCATCTTCGTGGGGACCCATCGCCATTCGTTCACTGTTGAGCTGTCTTCTATTGTGTCCTTTTCTTTGAAGCTCGGGTCAGGATCTAATTTGTTTTCAATGATGAGAACTCTCTTCAACGAGTTCTCGCTGTTATTCGGAAGCGAAGTCTCTTCATGTTTCCACAGCTTGTCAGTCTCGTATCTTCTATCTTCGTTGTGGACTGTATTTTCTTTCACGATGCGAGATGCTAGCTTATCTGGATCTGTCTTCGGCTTCCGAGCGTTGAGGAGCAGGTCGTCTGTCTCGAAGTGTTTTTCCTCCATCTGTTCGAGTCGGCTGTCTTCCCAGTCTTCCACTGCGTGGGAGACGTACTCGATGCGGTGTCCTAGGGTCCTCGTGTCACTGCCGTGGAGCACCCAGCCTAAGGGTGTTCGGGATGCTACCGGCTGGTCTGGTTCGCCCGTTCTGGTCTCGGACGTTACCAGCAGGTGCCAGTTATCTTGACCGATGAGGATCTTAGGTCTTGCTTCTTCATAGGTGAGGTCGTTGGTGATATCTTCGAGATGACTGCACCCTCGTAACTGTCTATAGGTGACCCGTTGAGATGACACTTTTAAGTTCTTCAATGTTCTGGCTTGAACTTTTTCTTCAGCTGGATCCTTAATGCCTCGTATTTTCAATGAGACTCTTCTTGATTGTTGATCAGCTGTCTTCGTACTGTTGATGGTCTCGATCCGCAGTGGGTCGATAGGTCCCGTCGCGCCGATCTTTTCTGCTACGGTGTCGTCGAGTAGTGTGACTGTTGACCCGTCGTCTATGAGCGCGAAGGTGTTGACCATCCCTGCTGGCCCCGGCAGTATCTTCAGGAAAGTGGTCTTCTTTCCCGTCCACGCCGAGTTGATCGTCTCGGCCGTGTTCGTGCTTTCTTCTTCTGTGGAGTCCCTTTTTCTTCTGTAGTGCAGCAGGGTGTTGTGCAGTAGCTTACAGCCGTCGATGCCGCAGCGTCGTTCTCTGCAGGTGTGTTTCTTCTCCATCTTCTGTAGACATCGGAAATACAGCCTGTGTTCCTTGGCTAAGTCCCATCTTGCGTTGACGTCAGCCATCTTGAACTGCTCACACTTGTAGATGGGGTGTTGCTCGTTGCAGATGGTGCACGTCTTGACCTGCTGCTGGGCTTCCATCACCGTGTTGATCCTCTGGGGGCGCTTCTGTTGATGAGTGGTGTGCTGGACTGCTAGGTTTTCAGGTTGAGCGTAGGGTCCGCATAGATCTGCTTCTCTTCTCATGAACTTCTCGAACTTCAAGAGGTCCGCTATTTCCCTCGGCTGAGCTGCTGCGAAGTCGTAGTACCTATACTTGAGAACAGGTGTAAGTTTCTCAACCATTGATCTTGAGACCTCTGGGTTGTATAGGTAGTGGATGCAGTTCAGCGCCTTGAGTGTTGCCACGGCGTTGGTGACCCTCGTTGAGAAGATGCATATGTCCCTTGGTGATTCGCTCAGTCTTGGTAGTCCTCGAAGCACTTCCATTTCTGTAGTTGCTATTGCTTCAGGCCTCCCGAATCTTGATTCTAATGTTCTGATGATATCAGCAGGCTGCGAGTTGGTGATGAGGAGACTCTCGACTGCCTCCCTCGCCTTCCCCTTGAGGTTTCTTCGTAGCCTGTTGAGGTTTTCCACGGCGGTGTAGCCATCTTCTGTTTCGGAGTAAGCTGCCTTGAACGGCAGCCATTCCTGGTGACTTCCACTGAAGATTGGTAGCTCGATGAACTTCGGTCGCTGGGCTGCCTTGATCGCTTGAGTGATGGCGGTAGCCAGTTCGCTGAAGTTCTGCTGCTGGGCTGGTGGCGCTGCTGTCGGCGTTGGTTCACCTGGCCCCTGATGTGGTGTATCGGCGATGGCCAACATGGGAGGAGGTGGTGATTCGTGACGGCTAAACCACTCGCCGACCTTCTCCTCAGCTGCCGCCGACACTTCTTCTTGATTCAATTCTTCTATTTCTTGATCTTCGTCTTCATCTTCTTCCAGGGCGGCGATCTTCGCTGCTGCCAGTTCTATTTTAAGACAAAGTAATTCTTCTTTTGCTTTTGCGATCTTCGCGGCTTTGCTCTTCGAATGCACAGATGAACCCCCCTTTACCCCTTTCTTGGATGGTTGTGGATGAGGCGGCTGTGACTTGCTATTCTTCCCTATCTTCTCTGTTCCAGGTGCCGTTGCTTTCGGACCTGGTGCTGTAGCTGACGGTGGCTCGATGGTAGTCACCGTCCCGGTGCTCGTAGTTCCCTCCGTTGTGGTGTTCTCCGAGGTAGACGTTTCCGTGGTTGTCCCGGATTCGGCGGTCCCCTCGGTGTCTGATGGACCCTGAACGGAGGCGGCTTTACGGCTTCTTTCTTCTGACCTCGTAGTCGGCATCTTCAATTTTTCAATTCTTCACAGTGGAAAATTCAGGCACGCACTCTTCGAGACCACCCTCGTGTTCCACTTAAGGTTTTCTTCAATGTTGACTCCAAATCCGGCTCCGATAGGACCAAAAATGTACACAACCCAAAGCCAATTCCGTCGATGAGACTTTTTCTGCTCTTCAGCACGACTTCGCCGCAATGGGTGTGTAGTTTGGGGGGTGAGCTGGTATGTGGATGTCGGGGCGGTGCTGGTCTTAAGCGGAACACTTATTATGGGCAGCCTCGAAGAGTACTTGAATTTTCCAGAATTAAAGAGAGATTTTTTCATGTATCTTCATTTATTCCTTGTGAAGAGGAGAGAGCACTTCTCGCTTGACTTTCTAATTGCCGACTGAGGTGTCGAGTCAATTTACAGCGGTTTTTTATACTCTTAATCCAATTAATTCGAATTTTCTAATTGGCCGATCGAACTCTCGCGGCTCGTTAGTGACACCGCGGCTTAACGACTTTTCGCGGATATACCCTAATGGTCGATCGGTCAATCTTACAATTATGTGTTTATTTTCTATTTACAATGATTTATATACCGTATTATGTATTCTAATCATAACTTCTAACCGGTGAACATTCTTGGCGTCGCGCGTCGGAAACATTTTTAATCGATAGGCCATTTTTAAGTCTAAAATAAATGTCTGAAAAGTTTTTCGCTACAAGTTACCGTTTTCGAGAATACAAACTTCATGAAATATTGTTTAAAGTCCGTAGTTCTCTATATAAAATAATATTAATTGCTTCACGAAATCTACCTGTGCGTTCCCACTGCGGGAAAGGTTTTTATTGGGATATAAAAAACTGTACCGTAATACTATGTACTACTTACGCTTCCTACCTTCGTCCCTATAATGGGACCCACGCTACGAGAAATCGTTACGATCGCACTTTACCGTTCAAGTTCGTTTTTAGATCTTTTCTAGCCCACGCGCATTGATTTATTCATTCACAGTGATATTGAATAATTCAAAAATGTTAATTATCGCTCGCTTAGTAATGTGCCCGGTAGATGGCAATAGGCTCGCCCCCTATTACATTGGGACCTAAACATAACTGGCGAATCGTGGGTGTGTAATACACCTCTGCCTACCCCTTCGGGGATACAGGCGTGAAGTTATGTTATGTTTTATGAATAATTCAATTGACAGTAAATTGTCAAATGAAATCTAGTTTTCAGTAACGCGTTTCGCTATTACGCTTGATACAATATGCGTTAATAGAATAATAAACGTTTTGATTTATTTTATCTTTAAAGAAATTGTTATATTTATTTACTTTTGGTACTGTCTATGGGGAATGGTAAAGCGGCGGGTGGCGCGCGACTGCCTGTCCCCGCTTGCAACATACTTACATGAGTGCATACTGCAATTCAGCACATTAATAACATTAAATAAAATAAAATAAAATAAAAATTGTTTATTTCAGGCATTGCCCATAAAATCTTAGTAACGAAAGAGCTTATGAACTATGTTAGTAAAACACTGTAATTATATAGAATACTCTTAACTAAAATGGACATAGTTTATATGTGTGTGGGTGTCACAGGTGAACCTGTGTCCAATGACGCATAATGGCACTGTCCACATGTAGCCTTGCCGCAACACACTGCAGGAGGCTATTGGGGCTGCTCCGTACGCTATCTATCAGTGATGCAATGCGTTTTCTTACGATGTCTGCAAAGCTATCAACGCCAGCCTCTGCGAACATCCCTGATGCACTACAATAGCGGCGCAGCCCCATCAGCATCCTGAATGCATTGTTAAATTGAGTGCCTAGGGCCCTGTACGCCCCCTGGGTGTATGTACATTATGCTCCCACATACTCAATATGATATCATGTGTATTTTGCTTGGCTTTCTGTCGGGGTTGGAAGTCAGACCGCAGTCGCACCCGTAAAAGTTAATATAAGCTAAATTAATAACAGAAAGAATGAGAAAGAGTAAAATAGTCGACCCCATGCTCTAAAGCGCAAGGGTTATGATGATGAGTATATTTTAATCAACTTGGTATATTACTAATAAATACAACACAAAACCGTCTTCAGAAGTAAGGTGTAAGTTTGCCCATAAAGCATATCCCTCGCACCCCGACTGACCCTTTGCCATCTCTGGTTTCGAGATGGCCCCCTCGGATTTGGGAACCACGGTGTCCCCGTCTTGACCCGGTTTTGGAGAGGAGCGCTAGTCGCCCAGCCGTCCCGGCCTGCTTCTGCTGGGGTGACAGGCGAAGCTTATAGTACCTTTTTTTTTTTTTTTTTTCGTGCGGAAATCCCCTAGGATACCCCCCGCCGGCCAGCGGGGGGGCGATGTCGGGCTTGAACCGACTAAAACCGCACGCCGTCTCGGGTCTGCAGACGCCGGGGTGTAAGGTTGCCCATAGAGCATATCCCTCGCACCCCGACTGACCCTGGGCCATCTCCGGTTTCGAGATGGCCCCCTCGGGTTGGGAACCACGGTGTCCCCGTCTTGCCCCGGTTTGGGGGAGGGGCGCTAGTCGCCCCACCGTCCCGGCCTGCTTCTGCTGGGATGACAGGCGGCCTCACCTGCCACCCCCAAGCTTATAGTACCTATAGTATAACAATAAAAGAACTAACAATTAAGAATAGTAAATTTACGAAAAATTTTAACAAACTTTGTACTCAGTTGTACTCGAATACGTGTAACGCTAAGACAAACATATCACGTCGAGTTTATGGTGATGAAGTTGTTCCTATAGCCTCTAAGTCAACAATCGCGACGCCTTTTATTGACACCTTAGATATTTACGAGCTAATATCATGTGTAATTCAGGCGGAAATTAATAGTGATTTTTTTTTATGTGGCAATCAGTGTAGTTGTGAAAAAGCATGGCACGCTGACCGGCGGGGGGATATCCGAAGAGATTTCCGCAAGAAAAAAATTAAGGTACTTAAATACCTGAGATTTTTAACACTTTATCATTGTGGGTTAAAGTTGACTTATTAATTTTTTATTTTTTTATTTTTTCGTGCGGCTATCCCCTCGGATACCCCCCCGCCGGCCAGCGGGGGCGGTTATGTTCCGATAAATTATTAAGCGGCGACATTAATTTGAATTTATTATAATTTTATTAAGGGTCTGAGAGAATTTCGAGAAACGCCGATACACGTGTACGTTTATTTCTAACTATTTCGTGATTTTATCTTCAAAAGTGGCGGACTTCCCATATAAACTTTGTACCCATATTTCACTCTCTTAAGCACTAGTAATATCAATGCACATAGGGGTAAAATTTTAAAAAAACGCTCATTCACGTATTCATTTATTTTTAACCAGAAGCAGGTGTATAAAATTTCGTGCCACTAAGTTTGAAAATGACGGACTTCGATACAAAGGTTCATCCCTCATTTTGCCCCCTTAGGAGTGAAATTTCCAAAAATCTTTTCTTAATACAACATAAAAAGCATCTACTGCTGAAATTTGTAATTTGTATGCTCATTGGTTTAGGCTACGCGTTTATGAATCAGTCAGTCAGTCCTGCTGCCAGTCTATCAATCGGGACAAGCAGTCAGTCAGTAAAGATATATATACACCTTATATTTTTGTGTGTGTGGGTATATGGAACCTCACCAATATCTTACGGGCTCGTGACAAACTCACCTGCAAGCCGGTACATCCGCTGATTAAGGGACGAGGCTCTGACGAAGGCTAAGAAGGTAGTCGCTCCCATGAAAGTTAAAATGAACAGAATTATGGATAAGAGGATTATGAGAACAGATCCTGGGCTTGAAAGTGCAAGCGGAATTAGGGCTCGGATGAAGAAGACACGTTATACTTTTTATTAATATTGTTAATAATTGCAACCCGACAGTATTTGACTTTCTGATTTCATTGAGATAATGATCGCTGGGCAAATGAAACCATTCCATTTTGTAAAATATACTGCTTCCGGGCTGTTTGGCCGTGGTCCATATGAAACTCGTGTTCCAAACGTTTCGTCGATCACTGCGGTCGACATCTGTAGTGGTATAGGTCCGGGCGGCGACGAGTGCGTAGAACTCTCCTCAGCGGCGACTTCTCTGTGACTGAACCAAACAGCCCGGACGCAGTATATTCTACATGCAACGCCGGCCGTGAAAACCTAAAGATTTATATAAGATTCAATTTATTTATTTATGACATAGGAATACCCATCTATGAGACGGAAAGTTGATACTATTTTTATTTTATATAATATCCTTCCATTATCTGTACAGGGTTTTCCCCCAAAACAATAATGGACTTACCTCTAACAAAATTAAATATAAACACATATCACATAAATTCATACTAAAACACACAATAAAAGGTTCAATCAAAAAATAGATAAAGTCATCTATATTTTTGATTGAACCTTTTATTGTGTGTATAAGCTGATGACACTGAAAACAATTCAGCCGCATATGAATCACACAGCGAATCACACAATGCCTCTCATAAATATTTATATAATCCTCTACGTATGAATACAACCTACATGTTTAGTATGTACGATACATGAGTCCCAAGCTGGTGTTGCCATCCTGGCGAAGACACGGCGCTCCACACGTTGGTGGAGTGCCCTGCGTGGGCGAGTCAACGCCGGGATCTCGTTGCGGTCCTGAGCGTGGACGTTCTCTCGTTGGAGACCATGGTGAGGGCCGTGGTCTCCGACGGGAGCAAGTGGCACGCCGCCGCCTCTTTCTGCGAGCAGGTAATGCGCGCGAAAGAGACGGCGGAGAGGGAGCGGGAAAGAACCCTGCCCCCCGAGTTTCGCAGTCTGCGGCGAGGACGCCGCAGACTCATCTACGCCCAGGACTACCGACCTCCATGATCGGGGCCTGAGGACGGCAGTTGGCCGACTCGCCGTCCTTACAGAAGCAGGCCGTGGCGGAGGCGTGTCGTGTGTGCCCTACACACGCCTGCCAACTCACCGAAGCGGGATAAAACCCGACCCCACCAGGCGAGGCCGCGAAGGCGGCCAAAGTCCGCCGGCAACCCTGGGGTTATCCTTTCGAGGGCTTACCCGGGCTGCCCGGCAACGGACACTTGGGGAGGACACCGTGCGGTTTTAGTCGAGACACGACATAACCACCCCCGCTGGCCAGCGGGGGGGTATCCGAAGGGATTTCCGCACGTAAAAAAAAAAAAAAAAAAAAAAGCTGGTGTTGCCGGGGCAGTGAAATATTTATTTAGGTGCCACAAGGTTTTCACAAAACAAATTAGTATAGACGGTGACAAAATTAGAAAGGATATAATGAAGAATAGCTTTCACGAAATTACTATAGCGTCCTTCAAAAGATATTAATGTTAACAAGACTGAAACTAAGGAGTTAGTATTGATATATTTATACCGTCGAGTTTTTAGTAAATTACCGATCGACAGTTTTTATGTCAGCTCTAAATTGTTTAAACTTCAGCAAACAATTATAAGCAAGTTAAATTCTGCAGAATGCAATTAATTAGTTCCGGATTTGATTATATTATTCATGGTTTAAATGCAAACATTGCTCGTTTCACTTATTGGATGTATCCTACACCTGGATAATCAGTTTATTTATAGTTATAACATAACATGTTGTGTAATTTATGACAATATTAACTATCTGTAAAATAAAAACAAAATTATATAAACTAAAATTATACATCTTAAAAAGAGTACGTATAAAGTAAAAAGTTAAGGTGTCAAAGAATTCCTCCCCATCGATGTCGACTGGTAATGTGCCCAAAAGGCTGGCGGCATTGCCACGTTGGATGGCAATGCCAATTCTTTGCGCTAAAAACAAGCCAGCTTTTTGGTCACGCTAAATACCACGGGCAATATAGATTCCGGGATCCGCTCTCCTTAGATTGAGAATAACAAACCCGTTAGTGTAATGTTTTAGTGATAGACACATAAATCTAGCACTTCAAGAAAGTGGCTTTGCGTAAACTTAATTAAGTGTTACTAAATACTATATTAGATAGGTAACTTGTTACCTATAATGATTAAACTCTACTAATCCTACTAATATTATAAACAGGAAAGTTTGTAAGTATGGATGTATGGATGTTCGTTACTCTTTCACACAAAAACCGCTGAACGGATAGGTCCGTAATTTTACTTCGAGAGTTATATGTTCAATGAATGGAAAGTCGACAGAACGTTTGATCGAATATTGCTATTTCGAATGAACCGTTTATCGCCAAACGCAACTTCGACTGAACGTTTTATCGAATATTTATCAATCGATGGACTGATGTCCGAAAATTAGTAAAGTGGGTTAGGTAAGGTTAGAACTGTGACCCCAACAGAGCGCAAGCCGAGCGAGCGGAGCGAGCGTGCCGCGGTAGCGGCCGGCGAAGCGCTGGAATCAGTAGTCCGGAAAGTTTATGGCAAGAAGTCATGTCTAAATCTCATTCGAAACAGCAATCCATCGATTAATAAATATTCGATAAAACGTTCAGTCGAAGTTGCGTTTGGCGATAAACGGTTCATTCGAAATAGCAATATTCGATCAAACGTTCTGTCGACTTTCCATTCATCGAACATATAACTCTCGAAGTTTAGTTACGGACCCTGAACGGATATGGCTGAAATTTGGTACTGGAATAGATTATAGCCTGGAATAACACATAGGCTACTTTTATCCCTGGAATAGGTTCCCATGGGAAACGGGAACGGGACCAGGATTCCACGCGTTTGGAGTCGGGGGCAACAGATGGTATACTATATTTTATATTTTACTTAGCAATTGAGGTGAAATCGATTCACTTAAGTATTAGTGCATAGGTTAGACTACAATGTAAATACTTCACATAATACTTTATTCATACATAACAGTTCATAAGGGCAAATAGTAAATTGAACGCTTGTTAACTAATCTAACATTTTTTTTGACTTTCACGTTCCATTATATACAATAATTTAACGAGAATTAACGCGATCATGTATAGGTATATAATAAAAATAATAATGTCTACTTGACCTCATGCAATTGTATCGGTAATTCCGTTAATATTAACGGAATTAACGGAAGTAAGGAATTGAAGGAATTAACGGAAATAATGTTTCGACCAGGTTACACTGGCCGTGGTCACAGGCCATAGTAACCTGGTCGAAACGTCAGGCCATCCAAAGGTATGTCTATATGTATACCATAATCGGAGCGCTGGCTGATAGATGGGACTCTCCGATCCTAGGGAGATGGAAACAATTGCATGCAGTCAAGTAGACATCGGGTCAGTCCATGTTCGGAGTGGCCCACCAAATCTGATGAATGTTGTGGAATACCTAAAGTTTCTTTATTTTTACTAACCAATTCTGAATAACAATTATTATATACCTTTTATTTTTTTACGTGCGGGAATTCCTTCGGATACCCCCCCGCCGGCCAGCGGGGGCGGTTATATCGGGCTTGAACCGACTAAAACCGCACGCCGTCTCGGGTCTTAAAACGCCGGGGTGTTAGGTTGCCCATAGAGCATATCCCTCGCACCCTAACTGACCCTGGGCCATCTCCGGTTTCGAGATGGCCCCCTCGGGTTTCTGAACCACGGTGTCCCCATCTTGCCCCGGTTTGGGGGAGGGGCGGTAATCGCCCCACCGTTCCGGCCTGCTTCTGCTGGGGTGACAGACGGCCTCACCTGCCACTCCCAGGCCTGCGCTCATGGAGGACGGAGGTTTATTATATATCTATACATGATCGCGTTAATTCCCGTTAACATTATTGTATAATCTAACAAAATCAATTATCAAAGTGCGATCTACTTAAGCTAAACGATTTGATGGAAATTTTACATTCACATGACTATTAAAACATAACATAACATAACTTCACGCCTGTATTCCCAAAGGGGTAGGCAGAGGTGTATAACACACCCACGATTCGCCAGTTATATTAAGGTCCCAATGAAATAGGGAGCGAGCCTATTACCATCTACCGGGCACATTATTGACTATTATTCTATTAAAAAATAAGAGTGATCTACAACAATGATCATACATATAAATCTTAAGGCTTTCAAGGCCGGCGTTGCATGTAGAATATACTGCTTCCGGGCTGTTTGGCCGTGGTCCATTGGAAACTTGTATTCCAGACGTTTCGTCGATCACTGCGGTCGACATCTTCAGTGGTGTAGGTCGGGACGCCGTCGAGTGCGGAAAAGCTTCCTCGGCGGCGACTTCGCTACGACGAAGCAAAGTCGCCACCAAGGAAGGGAAGATTTCCAAAGGACCACGGCCAAACAGCCCGGAAGCAGTATATTCGACATAAATGATCATACATTTATGTAAATACCCCTGTCTCCCTTCAGTGTATTTATAATAAAACGCGGAATCCACCTAAAGTCTTATTTCACAGAAAAAAAACTTCTGTATATCAAAAACCAATTCTAGATGACACTGTTCCCAAACCTGTAGGGGTCATTTTGAAACCGGAAATGGCCCTAGGTCAGTCGGGGTGCGACGGAATACCTCGACATCTGAAGACGCGAGACGGCGGCGTGCGGTTTCAGTCGGGTCAAGTCCGACATAACCTGAACCTGACTTTTATGTCTGTATTAAATATGTCAAAAATTTGTATATAAATCACTTCACTATGCTGACTAGACGCATGTGTACTGACAACTTCAAATTCTCAATTAATTTATAGTCGTTAAAATATTTATCTGTGAGTTTATTACTAATAAAAGACTTTGTGCTACCCGTGTCTATCATGAATTTGGCATTTTCTAGATTAGGAATTATTATGTATGGTAATTTTAAGAATTCTTTCACTTTTGTGCAGATGTTGAGGTTTCTATTATAAAATGTTCGTTATCATTTTCTGTACAATGCGGATGCTGCGTTTTACTAGTCGTTTATTTTATTTGAATTTGTGTAATGATAATTTAATTGGGATTTTTGCGTTGATGGACAAAATCTCTTAAAATTATTTGGTCTTGGTCTATAAAATTCACTGACGTTGGCTTGGTTTTGTTGGTTATAATATGGTTGTTGATTATAATTTTGTTGAGGTCGAGGTGAGGATTGTGGTTGATTTTGTTGATTAGAATAATTTTGTTGGGGTCCCGGTAAAGATTGAGGTAGATTTCGAGGTGGTTGAGGCCTTTGGCTTGGAACTGGATGCCTAGGACTATGGTATTTAGATCTTTGCCTTTTATTTTTCATATTATATTTTATTTGGAAATTTTCTTCCTCTAATACAATTTCTAAGGCTTCTTCTAAAGTTTCGGCAGATTTAAATTTAACTATCCTTATCATGTCTTCTGGTAAGTTAGATAAGAAAACATTTAATGCCTCCCTATCATAAATTTTTGCTTTAAACTCTTTTAAAGTTTCATCGGTTAATGAGTTTAATTTACTAAGTAGATGACTTCTTACGGTTTTAATTCTATTACAGAAGCTACGATATCTTTCATTAGGTTTAATGCGCATCATTTCGAGTTTTATGGCGATGCATTCTTAAGATCGCGGATCTCCGAAATGCTGGGTTAAAGCTGTTTTTAATTCCTCCCAAGTCGTAATATCAGACCGTTCACTAATTAATGACGCTGCTTCCCCAGTGAGTCCGTTGCATAAGTCGGTGGGCACTTTCACTTTTTGTTCGCTACGCGGTGACAATGTTATGTTAATAGGCGTGAACTATTTATTACTCGGCTGCTTGAATTTAATGGCTATAACCGTATTTTCCGTAACTTTTTTTTTGTGCGGAAATCCCTTCGGATACCCCCCCCGCCAGCCTGCGGTTATGTCGGGCTTGAACCGACTAAAACCGCACGCCGTCTCGGGTCTACAGACGCCGGGGTGTAAGGTTACCCATAGAGCATATCCCTCGCACTCCGACTGACCCTGGGCCATTCGCAGTGTCCCCTCTGATAACAGCAGAGGGGTACCTGGAGCGACCCCCACCCGCGCGGGCCTTGCAGGCCCGCCATACCCCGACCCCCTCGTGCAATGGGGTCAGCTGGCCCTGAAAAGAACCGGTCGTATTTTCCGTAACTAACAGTGCTTTATCTAAATTTATGATAGATTTTATACTTGAGATTATGTCCCAGATTGAGACATAATCTCAAGACCAAGTAATTAAAACTAGATTAAATGAAATAAAAGAAATAAAATAAAATGAAATGAAAAAGAAATGAAAATGAACATAATCATTGCACAAACGTTTATTGTAAATATTATTTTTAATTATAGATGGATCCATACTATATGCTCCATACTACATGCTATATGTTACATGCTATATGTCATATACTACATGTTATAAGTTATCTGTTAAATTTTAAGTTAAATAAGAATTAACAATAGTTGTAAGGATTGAAGTGAAGTGGATTAGAATTAAATTAACAACGTTATTATCTTAGATTTTATTATATTATGTAATAAGATCATAATTTCATATTCATTTAGTTTTATATAATTTGTATGCTTAAGTCTATTGTACTACCTCATTTAAATTATAAAGTCATCTTGCAGATAAGTTTACACTTAAAGAGGGAGAAGTTATGTGACCTAGAAAAGTAATAATCATGAATACTACTTTGTCTGCTACGAGTACAAGACAAAGTAACGTTTTTGACAGACTAATCTAAATTACTCTAGGATTAGTGACAGATCATAAACTCTCTCGCTACTTAATATTTTAAGACTTTTACAAGAAATTTTAACATAGTAACAAAACGGTATTATCTGCCGCATATAAAAGACCCTGCGTGGTCCTCAGCACTATTCCTTATTCGAGCTTCGTGTAGTACTATAGTTTACTTTTAATTAATATATTTATATATATATAAATACTGAACAAGTATCAGTGATTTTATTTTTAATCTCAAGTGCTAGTAATTCGTAGTATCCTTCAGTACATAATTTTCAAGAAGAAGTCATAATACAAGACATCATGTCCCGTAACATAATTTCGTGCCGTGTTTTTATTATAAAATATATGTTAATAAAAATTCAAAACCTAGCCTAGCCTTAAGCTATTTTGCAAAGCTTTTTTTTAAATTTCATTTTTGATATCAAATACTTCTAAATTGCGTTTTAACAAAAATACGTTATTTATGTTTCAGCCGAAGTTATTAATTTTGTAGTTTATTCATTAATGTGCTGGTTCGGCTGGATAGTACTAACAAAACAAGATAAGAAAGTATCAAGATAATATCCGGCAAAGTGCGAGTCGGACTCGCCCATGAAGTGTTCCATAGAAGCAAGTAAAATTTTTATATGTGAGTTGATTGAATGAAAGGTATATTGCGGTTTGCAATTTATGACGTATTTTCAACGTGGTTCAGACCAATTTTCGGTGGATGTTTACATCATTCTCTTATTTTAAAAGTTTTACCTGCACACATTTTACCACTTTGGAAATGTCTCTCGCGCAAACTATTCAGTTTAAAAAAAATGATATTAGAAACCTATCCATAGATACGTATGTATCCAAAGATACGTATGATATATAGATACGTATATACGTACGTATGTTTTGGATGGAAATTGAGTTCTAAATTTGGGGAAGCCCCAAAATTTATTGTTTTTTTAATATTTTTGTGTGAACAGAATACATCTACTTACCAAGTTTCAACAGAATAGTTCTTATATTTTCGGAAAAAACTGGCTGTGACATACGGACAGACAGACAGACATGTGTGACATTCCGTTTTTTGCCATTTAGCTACGGAACCCTAAAAATGGCAAAGAAATCGTTATAAAACACATTTTTTGCAATCTTTACCTGTCATATAAAATAACATGACAGTACATTACATACGGTGCCATATTCCCGCATATTTTATTTTCATTATTGGCTGATGTAAGCGAGACTGGTGCCTTTTATATGATGCTAAGGTAGCAGGTGAACTTTAGGTGACATACTTTACTCAGTTCAGAGAAAAACTAGCTTGAAATATTATTCTACGTCACTATAGTTCAATCTGGCAACATTTTCACTGTAATATTATATGACAACAACGACGAACGACTTTTTTTTGAAATATAATTAAAAACGTAAACAATAAATTGTTCTTTTTTTGTTGAAGTAGTGGTGTTTTATAACGATTTCTTTGCCATTTTTAGGGTTCCTTAGCTAAATGGCAAAAAACGGAATCCTTGTAGATTCGTCATGTCTGTTTGTCTGTCCATCCGTACATCACAGCCACTTTTTTCCGAAACTATAAGAACTATGCTGTTGAAACTTGGTAAGTAGATGTATTCTATGAACCACATTAAGATTATCACACAAAAATAGAAAAAAAAAACAATAAATTTTGTGTGTGTTGATTACTTAGAACTGAAACTCAAAAAAATATTTCCATCAAACCCATAGGTATGTATATATGTATCTATGGATAAATACGTATCTATGGATAGGTCTTCAAAAATGATATTGAGGTTTCTAATATTTTTTTTTTCTAAACTGAATAGTTTGCGCGAAAGACACTTCCAAAGTGGTAAATGTGGCAAGTAACTTCTTACTTATTGGTCAAAGTTTTTTGCCGTGTAAGGGACTGGTCGCGGGTTCAACTCCCATCCTGTTTTTTTACTTTTTCCGAGTTAATTCTAAAGGAAAAGTTTGCTTACTAATTGCTTCGAAATTTCAATTAAAATAACCTATTTACAGGTTAAATATTATTTAAATTTACTTTGTAAGGCGGCGGACAAACACAACGGTAGCGCGTCCTAAACATGTCTTTGTTGGCCTTAACCTCTCCGCTCACCCCGCAAAGGGTTGCGCGGTGTTTTACAATGACAAGTTTAGGACGCGCGTCCGTTCGGATTTGCCGGCGCCTAATGCCAAAAAAAAATTCTTTAGTTTTTTCTATAGATTTAGATCGGAAAAAGAGAACATCTGGGACGGGACTTTAATTGAATTAATTAGGCGAAGTCATGAAAGAACAATGCTTAAAGATGACTGTAAATTCATTCATTGTTTTCGTAGTTCGCAAGAATTACGGTAGATGGCTCCAGCGTCGCCTTAAGACGTATATAATATATCGTAGAATTTCGAATATCCAGGACGTGTCTAGGTGGCTCAGTTGGTCAGACCATTCCCCCTGTAAGGGACTGGTCGCGGATTTAGGTCGCGTCCTAGATGTTCTCTTTTTCCGATCTAGGTAAATCTATAGGAAAAAGTAAGCATACAAAATGCTTAAAAAATTTAATTGAATCCTTTAGTTGTAAAGAACGGTACGATAATGTTGAAAGTGTATTGTGAATATTACACATTGAAATAATTGGAATTAATTGAAAAACAAAATTATAACATACAGGAAATATTTTTATCTTTTTTGTTACAGCTCCATTCTCAATTCTTGAAAAATAATTAAAAACGTAAACAATAAATTGTTATTTTTTTGTTGAAGTAATGTATTACTTATTGGTCAGAGTATTCTCCCTGTAAGGGACTGGTCGCGGGTTCAACTCCCATCCTGTTTGTTTAGTTTTTCCGAGTTAATTCTAAAGAAAAAGTTTGCATACTAATTTCTTCGAAATATCATTTAAAAAAAACTTATAAAAAAACATCAACTTAAGACCCTTTAGGTGCATGTGGTCCATATTATCATTTCGTCTAAAGTATCAAAAGGTCCATAGTATTATAAGGTCTACAGTATCATTTCGTCCATATTATCATTTCGTCTACAGTATCAAAACGACCAGAGTATCATTACGTCTAGTTTTTCGTATAGTTGGACTATGAACAAAACTTTTTGGTTGGACTACAAAACCCTACACACTTTACTGGCCGTTTCAGTTTTAGATGACTTATATGAATGACATTGTGTCTTGTCAGTGTAATAATAATATATTATTTTCCTCGTGTCTATCTATATCACATGAACTGGTTTGTGTTGTAATTATGGCCGGATTTAAAATTATTGTAAATCAAAGGGGCAATAAAACTTTAATTCGTGGTGGGTTTCGTTACAATGTTAGTGTAAAAAATAAGGGCGGGACTGTACTATGGAGATGTGCAAATAGACTAGAATGTTCAGCTACCATTACAATAAAAAACGAAAATGAAATAATACGCGAAAAACCTCACATTTGTAAAAGTGATATTGTAAAAAATGAAGTTGCCGTAGTAAAACATGAATGTAAGAAGGAGGTGTGCAAAAATCTAGGATCGGTACAATCAATATTTGAAAATAAATTTGAAAAGTTGAAGATGAAAGGCGAGCAATATAATATATGAAATTCCTTCCTATGAAGGTTATAAAAATACATTGTACCGATCAAGAAAAAAATATTTAAACGCGGAAAACCTTAAATTTGAACATTTAAAAGACGTGAATATACCGAGAACATTAGCTGAAGGCTTTTTAGTCTGTGATGACGGTGATGATGAAAGTATTTTGGTCTTTTGTTCTAAAATATGTAGAAAAATTGTAAAAGACAATAAAAAAGATTTTTATGCAGACGGCACATTCAAATGTGTTCCGAAACCGTTTTATCAGTTGTATAGTTTGCATGTAGATATGAAATCAACTGTTTTGTCAGTCAACGTGTACCCTATAATTTACGGGTTATTGTCAAATAAAACCGAGGCAACATATATAAGTTTCTTTCACTTAATTAAAGAAAAACTGGGAGTTAATATTTCCAAATTCAAATCTGACTACGAGCGAGCCCAAATTAAGGCAGTAAAAAACGTTTTTCCAGATGTTGTTGTATCTGGTTGCTTTCACCATTATTCCGATGCAATATGGAAAAAAAGTAAGGATATTGGGCTTGATTGTACAAGAGATGGCAGGAATATAACCAGATGGTGCTCATATTTACCGCTGCTACCAGGACATCAGATATCAGATGCGTGGTCGGAAATATTACAACAGTCGCCGAATTCCTTCGAAATGGAACAATTTAAATTGTATTTTGAACGACAATGGTATTGTAATATACAACTTATCAGTTGTGCTGCAGACGTACATCGCACAACTAATTGTCTAGAGGGGTGGCACAGGAGAATTAATAGCCGAATACCGCGTTCTCCAAATATTTTCCTCTTTATAAAATCTCTAATGAAGGAAGCTAAACACTATGATTATAAGTTTAAACAATCCTTATTTTGTTCTTTGCGAAAAAATAGGCGAAACAAAGATATTTGTTTTGATAAAAAATATAAGGAACTATTAATAGAACTTGACAGTGGTAACATAACCTTAATAAATTTCCTGAAAAAATAGTGTGCATAAGACTTAACACATAATAAGATTTTATTTTAAGTTCGAAAGGTGATTTTATTTTAAATTCGAAAGGTGATTTTATTTTAAGTTCGAAAGGTTTTTTTATTTAGAAGAAATATAAGCGTTTATTTCCTTGACTTGACTAGTGATTTAGTTACCTAATAAAAACCTTTAGGTGCATGTGGTCCTACGAGGCTCTTTACACAGAGATAGACTAATTGACATTTGGACGAATAGATACTATGGACCATTTCATGAACTAGATGAAATGATACTGGTCGTTATAATACTATGTACCTTTTGATACTTTAGACGAAATGATAATATGGACCACATGCACCTAAAATAAACTCACGCCTATATCCCCGAAGGGGTAGGTAGAGGTGCTAGCACCCACGTATCGCCAGTTTATGTTTTAGGTCCCAATGTAATAGGTGGCGAGCCTGTTGCCATTAACCGGGCACTTATAAACCTGCGATAAATACACACATAACTTCGAAAAGCATCAAAAAGTCATTGGTGTGTGCCATGGTAATACCTGGGTTCGAACCCGAGACCTCGTCTCAGCAGTCCTTTACCCATACCACTAGGCTACCGCGGAAAAATAAAAATTAACACCATATAATCTTTCTTTAGAGAGATTACATGGTGATATAATCATACCGTATTGTATTGATGTATAACCACTAATTTATTATATATTAGCAAGTTTCCAACATACCAAACTAACTTCTACGAAGGTATGTTGAGAACAATAAATTTTGTGACCCAAATTTACGGACGTGTGTGTGGTTTTTGCCCTGTTTTGTTTACAATATTTATTAGGGTACACTAGGGTACACTTTTAATGATGGTGTTGTATTCATTTTAATATATATAAAAGAAGTTTATGTATTTATATTATTCTCTCTCAGAAAGGTATACCAAGTCCGGGAATAATTAGTAAGTAATCTTAATTAAATATGGATGATTTTTCAATGTTGACTTGTCAGTGATCCTTCAATCGGAAAAAATAATAAATAAATAATAAATACTCTTTTTTTTAGCGTGTGGAAACCCCCACGGGCTTCACCCCATCGGTGCCGACGATGGGGTAGGCGTGTCGGAATCGGACCGACTAAAACCACACGGTGTCCTTCCCAAGTATCCATTGCTGGACACCCCGGGTTAATTATAAATAGTCTAGGACAAATTACACAACGCCATCTAGCTCCTAACTAAGCAGTAATTATTGAAATAAAACTATTTTTAACGGATTCTATGGCAGTGACCATGGCTGCTGAAAAGCAACCGAAACGTCGGGTTCAATGTAAAATATAAAATAACATCAAATAAACCGCGATAGAATCCGTTAAAAATAGTTTTATTTCAATGTGTAACATTCGCGTAAACTTCCGACAGTGAAAGAGTACGAACTGAAATAGGCTTGCTTTTATAATAGGTTCCTGTAGGTTTCGGGAACGTGATCTGGATTCCACGCAGGCAGAGCTGAAGCAGTACTTAACATATGGGTTCGAGAATCCGGATAAATGTACTTTTTTTTGTAATTCTCGTTCTGCGTGATTTTACACTTTAAAACAGTTTATACATATTATGTACACATTTCCTCATAACTTTGTTCACTTGTTCATAGTTTACTATATCTTTCATGAATCGTAAGTGCTGATCATTTCAATATATTTAAATAGGTGAATGTATCGGTTCTAATGGTATTTCTTCCATTCTCCTCTCTATCATTCGACGACATCTCTGTATTATCAGCACGACAGTAATTATGGTAATTATTATAACACAAATATAGGAAATTGCTATTTCCCAATACGCTCTATGTTTAGTCAACAATAAATATCCTCTATCAGACATTATATCCATTGTCAAATAGCTTGTTTGTTTATGTTTAGCTACAATTGACAGTTAGTTATATTTATTTATTTATTTACAAACAATACAAGCTAACAGTGTAACACCAAAGCGCTTATAATATACTACTTACTAACTAACAGCTAACTTAATCTACTAGGTACATGCAAGTAATAAAGTATTATTAATAATATTCCTAATGTGTATAAGCCACGTTAAGACGTTTCTCATCGTTTGATGCATATTGTCGGAGAACACATCGACATCAGGGTTAGATCGCAGTAGACCATTTATTAATTCCACCGCCCTTGCGGTGGGGCAAGTGGCGGCCTGAGGCACGCGCCATTTCGGTGGCGTTACGAAAAGGCGATGCTGTCTGCGCCCGGTGGCACGCACATATCTATTTGGGACAAAGAAATTAAAGGATGCCAAGACGGATGGGTTATCTACCTTATTATGTAGTCATAGGTAATAATGTATTACATATAGAAACACCCAGACCCAGAATTTGCATCGAAATTTACATATTTACACTGGGCGGGAATCGAACCTGCGACCGCTGACTTAGCAGTCGAACGCGTTACCGCTACACCACAGAGGTTAGTGTAAATTAGAGGGTAGTGTAGGTTTGTAATATTATTATGCAATGGAAACTGTTCCTTCATTGTATAATGAAGGAACACGCGTTAATTATTTACTACCAAGTATATAAGCGCGATTCTACGACCAAGCGTCATAATTTTTACTGATTTTTACTGCCAACGCACCGAAGCGGGATAAAACCCGACCCCACCAGGCAAGGCCGCGGTGGCGGCCAAAGTTACGTAGTAACTATTTAGTAATCTGTGGCCAAAGTCCGCCGGCAACCCTGGGGTTAGCATTCGAGGGCTTAGGACACTTGGGGAGTACACCGTGCGGTTTTAGTGGAGACACGACATAACCACCCCCCTGACCGAAGGGATTTACGCACGTAAAAAAAAAAGAGGGTAGTGTAGGTTTGTAATATTATTATGCAATGGAAACTGTTCCGTCATTGTATAATTAAGGAACACACGTTAACTACTTACTACCAAGTATATAAGCACGATTCTACGACCAAGCGTCATAATTTTTACTGATTATTACTGTCCCTGGAATAGGTTCCTATAGGAAGCGGGAATCGGAACAGAATTCCACGCGGGTGAAGCCGCGGGCAACAGTTAGTTAGTAATACCTACTCACATAAAAATTAAGTCATATTATGCTTTCAAAAATTCTGGGCAAGAGCTCCTCGTCGTACGCCCTGGCAAACGGGAGTGTCAACGGCACTTTTTTTTTTATACCACTAAGGTGGCAGACAAGCCCACGGCCTACCTGATGGGAAGTGGTTACCGCAGCCTATGGACGTGTGCAACACCAGTGGCGTCACACTGGCGCTGCCGACCCTGTAAAGAAAAGGGGATGGGAAAGGAGTTTGGGAGGGGATGGGAAAGGAGTTTGAGCTCCGGCACTCTCACTCACCAAACGGAACGGAACAGTTCAAATACTGTTACTTGGCATCGATATTCTGCGAGAGGGTGGTGCTTCCCCGGTCGAGTCGGCCCATTCATGCAACGGCCAAAATGACTGTTGCTTGACTCTACCACACCACACACACAGCTCTCTTCTTACTTATGTTGAAGGTGTTACTGGTTCCGGTTAATCTATTCTATCAAGGTGTAGTGGAGTAGATTATAATCTTTCACAGTGTTTCTCAAACTAGCGGTACTGTGAAGAATCAGATAGGGAGTGGGTTTCACAGCCTCCTTGGACCACTACCCAGCCAAACGATAACTCTGACCGTCAACGGACAGCAACAGTGGTTCTTTGCAGCTTAAGAAAGCTACTGCCCCCCAAAAAATATACGAAAAGTAACGAAGACCTGTCAAGGACTGGTGGGCATTCCGTTCCGCGGCCAACTCTCGTTTTCCTTCAATTAAGTCTTAGAGAGACACCTAGTTGAGAGACACCGTAAACTTGTGGAACTGAAGTCTATCCTTTTTTAGGGTTCCGTTGCCAAATGGCAAAAAACGGAACCCTTATACATTCGTCATGTCTGTCTGTCTGTCCGTCCGTATGTGACAGCCACTTTTTTTCGAAACTATAAGAACTATGCAGTTGAAACTTGGTAAGTATTCTGTGAACCGCATTATGATTTTCACACAAAAATAGAAAAAAAAACAATACATTTTGGGGGCTTCCCCATATTTAGAACTGAAACTGAAAATTTATTTTTCGTCCAACCCATACGTGTGAGGTATTTATGGATAGGTCTTCAAAAATGATATTGAGGCTTCTAATATAATTTTTCTCTAAACTGAACAGTTTGCGCGAGAGATACTTCCAAAGTGGTAAAATGTGTCCCCCCCTGTAACTTCTAAAATAGGAGAATGATAAAACTAAAAAAAATATATGATGTACATTACCATGTAAACTTCCATTCAAAATTGGTTTGAAGAAGATCTAGTAAGTAGTTTTATTTAATACGTCATAAATCGTAAAACGCAATTTAACTTTTATTCAATCAACTCAAATATAAAATTATAAAAAAAAACATTATTATGTTACTTACTGCTACGGATCCCTTCATGGGCGAGTCCGACTCGCACTTGGCCGCTTTTTTCTTACTTTTTCTTATGTCCTAATGCTAGTCTTAAACTAAGCCCTACATAAAAATGTTGGCCGCAAAAGTATTACATTCTGTAGGTACATGCTGAACACTAATTTATTTTATTATCTTAAGCGAGTCTGGACTTCAGTAACTTTTTATTAACAGTAACTATCTTTTACTTTCCAAAAAAACTTTATGAAGATTACCTTATACTTTTCTTCTTTCAGTATGTTACACAAAAATGTAATCAGACTGGTTAGTACCCTTGTTTTTTTTAGTACTGGTGCCCCCCGCCGGCCAGCGGGGGTGGTTATGTCAGATTCGAATCGACTAAAACAACACACCATTTCGAGTCTTTAGACGCCAGGGTGCGAGGTGACCCTAAGGCGTTTCCCTCGCACTCTGGCTGACCCAGGGCCATCTCCGGTTTTGAGATGCCCCCCCCCCCTCGGGTTTGGGAACCACTTTGTCCCCATCTTGACCCGGAAAGGGAGGGGAGACGCTTGGTGCCCCACCCTGCTTCTGCTGAGGTGACAGGCGGCTGCACCAGTGCTCATGGAGGACGGAGGTCGTTGAGTCTAGTCGGGCCGGGAGAGTTCAAAATTAAACACCCGGGGTGTTCTTGTTATAATGGATACAATATCATTCTCGCCCGAGTATTAGTTGAAGTTCGACGTGTTGACGCTAACAAGATAATAACTATTAACAAATTCTAGACCTTGTGCTTTAAACAGTAAGCTTTAATTCTCCTTAAAGCCAACAATTTACTAATCCAGTAATTCATCTATCACGTTATAGTACAAGTAAAAATTTAAGATAAAATGCAGCGTACTCCAACATCTGGACTACCAATAAAGTTTTCTTCACAACCTAATCTGTCAATTGAACCACAAGACAATCATATTATTCGGAACATCAATTTAAGAAAACGAAAAAATCCTGAACAAGAAATCTTAGTGGATCTAAAAGGTGAACTCATGGAATCTTTCAAGCAAATGATGAATGCCGAAATCAGTGAAATAAAGCATCAAAATAAACAGATTCTCGAATCCCAGATTATAAAGCTCTTGGAGTTAAATGCTTCTAATTACCAGGAAGTTATATGCAGAGTACAATTACTTGAAGCTAAATACGAGGCAGATAATGCACGGATAAATGAATTAGAATTTCAACTAAATGAGATACAAAAAGAATCCATCAAGAACAATATTGAGATAAGGAATATTCCTCGGGATGACAAGGAGGATTTGAATAATATTGTCAGGAACATTTACGAAAGATTGAATGTACCTTTTTATGAAGCATCAAAATTATACAGAAGAGGTAATGGTGGTCCCATTGTTGTAGAATTCCAGGACGTCAAAAAGAAGGAAGAAATCCTAAATGCCGCTAAGAAGTATAATTCTGACAACAAGGAAAGACCATTGAACTCGGAAATGTTGGGGATTAGTGGAGCAACTTCACGAGTCTATATATCTGAAGCGCTAACACCACTGTCAAAGAAGATGCTCGCAGCTGCTCGAGATCTTGTGAAGAATGGAAAGTATAAATACTGCTGGGTATCACGAGGAAATATTTTACTGCGTAAAGAAGAGGGTCAGCCTGCCATAGTTATTAAAGCACTAAGCCAGATTAAAAACTTAGACATACAATGACTATTTGCAGGTATACATTTCAAGAAACCACGGTATTTACTCATTTTCTTTTCAATTATTTTCTATGTACTTATTTGCTACATTTGCACGTTTTTTACTAGTTTTAACTTAGTTAATTCAAATCAATCTGCTACTATATCTGTTAGTTCTAATTACTTGATACTAATGTCTCTGTACTGCTGCACTGGGTATTTTCATGTATCTACGTGGGACACTCAGAAAGTTTTGCGAAAATAAAATAAAAAGTGTTCTATAGGTAAATATTTTTTTATTAAATCTTTTCAAAGTACTCTCCACCAGCCTCTATACAAAGTTTCATGCGTTTGAACCAGTTTTCAAAACACTTTTTCCAATCCGCCGCAGATACCTTGTTTACAGCCTGCTCAAACGTTGACAGCGCATCTTCCGGCGACGAAAATTGTATCCCTTTGAGCTGATTTTTTATTTTCGGGAATAAAAAGAAGTCGCACGGTGCAAGGTCAGGGCTGTAAGGAGGGTGACCTAGGAGTTTAACCGGAGTGCTGTCCAGGAAGTCCCTCGTTTTAAGCGCGGTGTGTGCGGGCGCGTTGTCATGGTGGAGTAGTATCCCGCTGAGCCCTGAGTTTGGTCGCTTGTAGCTCACTACAGAGAAAACTTCTGCCAAGCATTTGGTAGTGTACCATTCAGCGTTGATGCTTCTTTGATTTCGTAAAGGGATTGATAACAAGTAGCCAGACAAATTGAAAAAACTCGCGATCAAAATCTTCCCTCCGCTTCTAGATCGCTTCACTTTGGTAGTTGTTGATTCGTTTTGAAACACCCAAACCCTCGACTGGCGTTTTGTTTCTGGATCATACTGATAAATCCACGACTCATCACCTGTAATGATGTCATAAACACGCCGAGACGCGCCTGCTTCAAACTTGTTTATCATATCCCGACACCATTCCACCCGGGCCTGCTTCTGAGCATCGGTGAGATTGTGCGGCACCCAGCGTGAAACTATCCTTCTCACACGAAGATGCACGTGTAGAATCTCGTGAAGGCTTCCCGATCCAATCTGAAGAATGTGCTGAATCTCTTGATATGTGACTCGTCTATTATCTTGGATTAAATTTTTCACTGCTAGCACGTTTTCTTCCGTAACAGCCGTCAAAGGGCGACCACTTCTCTCTTCATCCTCCAAAGTCAGTCGACCGTGCTTGAATTCGTTATACCAACGATACACGGTCGCCTTGGAAGGGCCTCCATCCATGAATGCCATTTGAAGTCTATCGTACGATTCGTCTGGTTTCAGGCGACACTTGAAATCGTAGAAAATCATAGCACGAAAATGTTTCCGACGCAGATCCATTTTTCAATGAGACACAATAATTGAAATTATCTTGCAAAAAATGCAGAGAGAAATTTTGAAATTGGAATGTACTTATTTTTACTCATACATAATCATATTTTAGAAATAGATTATAACTGACCAGTCTCTCATATATAAAAACTTTTTTTCGCAATACTTTCTAAGTGGCCTGGTATGTATTATGTTTGTCGTTTGTATGGTACTTCTACTATATTGTTATACTATATTTATGCCTTGTCCGCTCGTTATAAACAGATATTTTTAGCTCATATAGATATCGGTAGCTGTGACCCTCAACCAAATATTGTGAATCATTATTTAAAGATATTGTTTAAACTATGGCGTATAATCTAAAAGATGTTGTCGCCGATGTTGATGAAAATGTCAACGTCGGAGACTCTTTTTTGATTGAGGATCCGGAATCGCTTTTGCATTACAGACTTGATACTCAACTATCGCTTAAGATAATTGTACAGAACATTCGGAGTATAAATAAAAATCTGGAAGCTTTTAAGGTCCTTATCGCAAGGACTAAGATATATTACGATATTATCATTCTAACTGAGTGCTGGTTGCCAGGTTTACATTCAATCCTAGGAATGGAACATTATGACACTTAATATACTCGTATACATATTAATCAGAACAGCGGTGTAGTAGTCTACGTAAAGAGTAACTTAGGAATTGTAAATGTGTATGAGCCTAATTTTATGGACGCTGATTGCTTGGTGGTGGAAATGGATAATCATAACGCTTTCATTTGCTTGTACCGATCACCGTCTTTTACCTCTATAACCAACTTTCTTACTTCCCTGGGTGAACTATTGCTAAGGCTCAAAGGTATACCAACATTTATATTACTGGAGATATGAACATAGATTTTGGTAACCATGTAAGTGACACAAAGTCTGAAGAGTACTTGGATCTACTTGCAACCCACTGTTTTCTACCTAGTCATTTATACCCTACCCGTCTTGATAAGTGCTATGACCACTGTTTTGTAAAATCAAAATCAAAAATACTGACTGTAGTTTGTAAGTCGGCTTTAACTGACCATTGTAGTCTGTACTTGAATGTGTCTGTGATACAGCAGTTATAAAAGATGTTTGTAATTTGAATATGTCAGATAGATACAAAATACCACATGAACTACTCGACATTACATCTACACCTAAGGAATCTATTGATTATGCAAATAATTACTTTGTAAATATAGGTGCTAACCTGTCTAATAATATCTTGAACAGATTAAAATTAACAGAAAAGGAGTTGGTTACGAATTTCAGGTGCAATCATACTCCGTTGAACTCATTCGTAATGCTGGAAACCGATGAACTTGAGGTGTGCGAAGTTATTATGTCTTTGAAGAATACCAAGTCTACAGGTTGGGATGGTATATCTTCACAATTTATTAAAAAATTAGTTAATTTTCTTATTACACCTCTTACTTATGTACTGAATTTATGTTTGTCGAATGGTAAGTTTCCAAGTGTATTGAAGGATTCTATTGTGGTACCTATATTTAAATCAGGAGAAAAAGACAGCCTTACAAACTATCATCCAATTTCACTCCTACCTGTATTAGCTAAGATTTTAGAAAAGATAATTAATAAAAGACTAGTTGGTTATTTAGAACACAATAATATTCTGTCAAAAAATCAATATGGTTTTAGGAAGAATAAGTCGACTTCAGATGCTTTAGAGGACTTAGTTGCTACTATAGCAGGGAATCTTGACACTAAGAAAAAATGTATTGGTGCATTTCTGGATTTGAGTAAAACATTCGATACTATTTCAATTTCGTTGCTGATTCGTAAGTTGGAGTCAATAGGAATTAGGGGTGTACCAGTAGACCTTTTTAAAGATTATCTTACAAATAGGACACAGACCTTAAAAATTGGTGAAAATTTTAGTGCTAAATTAAAAATCAATTTCGGTGTTCCACAAGGGTCTGTGCTAGGGCCTACGTTGTTTCTTATAAATGTCAATGAACTCTGCAATGCAGTAATACCCCATGCTAAAATAATAGCATTTGCTGATGATACTGCAATCTTATTTGAGCATGCGTCATGGTCACAAGTTAGAACAGCAGCTGAAACTGGTCTTAAAAATATTATAAACTGGCTGGATCATAATTTATTGACATTGAACCTAAATAAAACAAAATATATAACTTTTAGCATAAGGAATAACTTACAACCTCCTGGTGATTTTACACTGAAGGTGCATACGGAAGAATGTAAATGCAATTGTTACAGCTTATCAACTACTAATAGTACGAAATATTTAGGGATAGAAATAGATAAAAATTTAAATTGGAAATTACATGTCAAAAATCTCAGATCTAGAATACGTAAACTCATACCTATCTTCAAAAGAATTAGAAACTTAAAAGAACATAAGACCAGCAAGATGGTCTACCTAACCTTATGTCAATCCATAGCTTCTTATGGAATTACGGCTTGGGGTGGTGCCCGCAAAAGTACGCTTATACAAATAGAAAGAGCCCAGCGGTGTATTTTAAAGGTAATTAATTTTAAGCAATTTAGGTATCCCACGTCCAAACTGTATAAAGAATTTGAAGTCCTAACGATTCGTCAACTTTTCATTAAAAGCATTGTTCTAAAACAACACTTTTGCCTCAGGCGTTCTAACACATCCATTAGAAGGTCACACCATGTTTACGATGTTCCAATATGTAGAACTACTTTTGCTCAGTGTTTTTGGTACTTTCTGGCCCCGCTACTTTATAATCACATAAGTACAATTAAACCGCTAAGAAATATGTCAAGGTTTGTCTGCAAAGCTACACTGTATGAATATCTGAGTAGTTTAGATTACGAACGGACAGAAAAAAAAATTCAAATATGTATGTAAAAAAAACGCTATAACTAATTAATCTGTATATATGTATGTATGTCTTTGTAATATTAATAGTATTCAAGTTTAGTTATAATAGATTCACAAGTAAGATGATATATATATATATTATGTTTTTTTTTTCAGCCAAAATCACATTTACGTAGAAAATTACATATTGTATTTATATGTATATATACAATACTCAGCTATAATATCATATCATTTTCATTGCAATTGTAAATGATATGTATTTTTACTATTTTGTAATAGGTGTAGCAGCGGATCTTAATTTTATCTGTAATCACTAAATATACTACTTGTTTACAACAAGATCATTAGTTAATATCGTGCATATTTTAATCGACTCAACACAAAAATTTATAAAAAAGTGTCCTTTTTGAATTGAACTAAGGTTGGTATTTCTGGAGCGAGAATCATTACCTTGCCGTAACACAGTCTTTAGACTAGCACGGAAGGTAAAGATTATTTTGTCGGTATACCGCCAATTTGTTTATATACGAGTCAATAATACATACTTAATACTTATTATAAGTTAGGTTAATTTCTTACTTTTAGCTGTGCTTTTAGCTAATAAATTAGCACCCGTAGCTGTCTATCCTATTGTTACTAGTGATAATTGTGATAAATCTATAAAAATATGTGTTATATGACAGTGAAAACTTTATCAAAATCCTTTGTGTACTTCAGAGGAGGTTATCGGTGAACGGACGGAAGTATGAAGGTATCTTTTTTTTTTTTTTTTTTTTTTTTTTTATCGTGCGGAAATCCCTTCGGATACCCCCCCGCCGGCCAGCGGGGGCGGTTATGTCGGGCTTGCACCGACTAAAACCGCACGCCGTCTCGGGTCTTCAGACGCCGGGGTGTAAGGTTACCCATAGAGCATATCCCTCGCACCCCGGCTGACCCTGGGCCATCTCACCACTAACAGCATCGCTCATCCTGTCTCCTCTGAAAGCAGAGGAGTACGGAGAGCGATGTGTTCCCGCCACGTTGGGTATTGGCCAACGATCAATGCCAACCCTATGAAGGGGTGAAGGGGAAGCCATTGACCGCCGCCCAGGGTGTACCGGCCGCTCCGATTCCGTTCCCCCCGGACTGCAGCGGGATCGGAATCGGAGCGACACTCGAGGAGGTTACCCAACACACACCCCAGTATGAAGGTATCTTAGTCTTGTACTATGTAAATCTCGTAACTGTTATATGTGACTGACTGTTATTTTTATTATTTTTTTGACTGTTTAGTTACTACTAATTCATGCGATTAACATTTAAGGTATTTGTTTACATACCTACATACATAGTGATAAAATTTAGCAATTACAATTTTTGTTACATGTAAACTAATAATCCCGTGTGAAATTCTCTTTAGCCCCCTCTCAATGAATGATCAATATCCTTTTCGAAGCTTTGTTTTGTAAAGTGTTCAGGTAGGCACTGTTAGTATGTTGTATTGTATAACACGAACACTTATAATTTAGGTTCTGTAGGATAAGCAGCTATGTTCTTTTCCTATCACCATACAAAAATGTAAACCGATGTACATTCTCAGTTTAATAAACTTATTATTATTATTATTCCTCTTTATTAACTTTTAAATATGTTATGTTTTATTACTTTTGGCTACAATTTTTTTTTGTTCTGTCTGCATATCCCAACAGGGGTTGGCAGAGGTATTTTACATCTACATTTCGTCAATTATATTTTAATCCTACGTAATAAGGATCAGTTTCTTACGTGTTACCAGATCCCTTACTGCTAGTCATGTAAACACTCATAGTGTTGCAGAAAACCTAGTGACACTCAGCCCAACTCCAGGACTCAAGAATTCCACTATTTAATTTCTTCATAGTTACATAAATTCAACCATTCAGAAATACCTTTAAGTGATTGAATTTAACATATAGCTGTAGTCATGTAAACAGTTTAAACGCTAACAGTCTTATTCATAAAAAGTTATGGGAGGTTTATAAGACTGCTATAAGGTGATCGTCGAAAATTTGTATTCATAACAGCATTTTAGCACTAATATGCTCTATAAACTCTCGATAAACTTCATATAAGTTATGGAAGGCAGGAACCTACTATAGCCGTGCCATAAAGCAATATTAGGAGAAAAGATGGCCGACCTGCGCAAAAGCTGATGTGTTTGACTGCTCTGACTAGCATCGTTGCTTTGTTCGCATTAGTTTGGTGAATTATTGAATATATCTCTAATATCTCTGATTTGTTTCCAGACAAGCACAAGCCTTTATTATTATTATTATTACTTATCTAGGTTAGTTACTTTGTGGAGTTTGTGGTAAATTTATTGCGGCAGAGTGTTTATCAGTGTCTTCCACCATGCAAGCTTTAAAAAGCCTAGATGTACTTGAAGCTATTGACAATATTGGGAATCCGGGACCAAAAGTTTATCGACTATAAATTCATTAGGGAGCCATGAACTTATGTCTTCACTATCTATTTTGGTACGAGGTAATGGACCATCACCCGTTTTAATTGGGCAAGGGTGCGTGGGGCCCCAACACACATACAAATTGAAACTGAAATAAAAAAATATGTATTTAATTATATGAATCACTAATAGGTTTACCAACAAGTTTAATACCTATTGTGTAAACTAGCCCAAGCCGCCACCTTCTTCGCGTTAGTGTTCGTGTCGGTGTTTTTATTTTCCAGCACACCGACCCGCTCTTTCACCAGTTCTTGTAATATGATCTTATGAAGCAAATAACCATAGCGTTAGTAATGCATAATAAACAGGCACATCAAATAACAAGGCAGAAAGGACTTAATAATTTCAATTTCAGTTAAATATTGATAGTCTACAACTTTTAGTAACTATGAAAAGTAACGTACCTTGTCCTCGTCTAACCAATATTCACTTCTCTGCCTTTTTTTGACACTCGTCGCATGTTCCTTTCCTTCCATTTTTATTTATGCTTGGAAAAAATTACAATATTCACCCCGGCGTCTGTAGACCCGAGACGTCGTGCGGTTTTAGTCGGTTCAAGCCCGACATAACCGCCCCCGCTGGCACGCGGGGGAGTATTCGAAGGGATTTCCGCACGAAAAAATAAATAAAAAAAAAGAGTACCTACGAAAGAATTTTGAATACATAAACCAGGGGCGGGAATCGGTGTGACGTTAACGAAATAGTGACATATGACAATGACATCAAACCAAATCTATTGTCAATTTGAGTACATTTGTCTATGATTTTTACCCTGCATGCCTGAATTTTTTAACCAAGTGGCAACATTTTCGTCTATTAATCTCTTATAGCGACACTATAGTTATCGAAGGCTTATAGAACAGTTATGAATACAATATTTTAAAATACGTATGATAGCGTTATGAGACGTTTTAACTAAAGTACGCTATAAACCTTCGATAAGCATTTTTTATGAATAAGACTGTAAAAATATATTTGAGTCAGAAAAGTAAATTAAAACCGAAGATACGAGCCTAGGTTTTTTAGCCGAGGCAATTACAATACAAGTGCCTTAATTAATTCAACGCTATTGAAATGTGCGCGGCAAAGTTCAATACTCGGACTTTTAATTTTATAAATTATTTAATTTCTGTTGCCTAAAGGGTAACGGTTTGATATTGCTGAGGGTTTTGTAGTCTCAGACCTATACATTTTTAGGAAAATAAATCAGTGTTCCTTTTTTATCGTTGATAGGCCAGCGTTTAATTAGGGTGTATAAGCCTCACCAAAACCTACTGGGACAAGACAACCTCGGAATAGGAGTCCTCTCGCTCGGCGTCGTGCTCACGGCGATGGTGCGGAGAGAGAGCGCGTGGGCCGCCACCGTCTCTTGCTGCAAGCAAATAATGCTCGCGAAGGAAGCGGCGGAGGGGGTCCGAGAGAGACTCAGGCGTCGGAGATCACTGGACGACGTCCGTCCTCCATGAGTGCAGGCCTGATGGTGACAGGTGGAGCCGCCTATCACCCTAGCAGAAGCAGGCCGGGGCGGAGGCGCCTTGCGCCCGGTAAGAGGCGACAAGAATGGTAAAGGGAGGTTCCCGAACCCGAGCCTCAGCCCGAGCCAGCGGTATCCGGGGGGATTACCACACGAAAAAAAAAAAAAAAAAGGCGCCATGTCAACCTCACCTACAAGTCGGTACATCGCTGATAGACGGATGAAGAGAACAAGAATTGTAAATACCTAAAAATACACAGTACTGACAGGCTATATTACAACCAGCATTTCCCTACATCTAATTACAAAGAGCTTATACACCTATGTCAAAAACTTAACACAGAAATTGATTACTATCACTACCGCACGAAATTTCTAAGCCAGTATAAACATAAATTTGAAAATATTAAGCGAAATCATTCTTCTCTTACCTATATTAATAACACAAAACAATTAACACCAACTCAAACTAAAATAACCGATTATTTCCAAAGAATCAGTAATCCAGAACCTGCTACGAATGGTCACTCCTTTCGTCGGCCACACTAGATACGAAAACATTATTTTACTTCACCAGAACATTGCCAGTTTGATAAGTAAACAAAATATGTTTGAAATTCAATTAACTAAGGTCGAAAAAGAACTCGGCCCAGTGGACATCCTGTGTTTTACAGAAACGTTTATTAAACGAGGTACTGAATCTAACGTTACTATTAATGATTATAAAATGGTATCATCATTTTCTCGAAATGACAAGAACCGTGGAGGATCATGCATTTTACTTAGAAAGAACTTAAAATTTAAAGAAGTTAATGGTCTAATCCCTCCCATCCGATTGCAATTTGAATACTGTGCAATAGAAATAACGAAATTTAACCTCATAGTAGTATGTATATATAGGACACCAATACCAGACGCTAGTACTTTCCTAAAAAATTTAGAAGTCCTTGCCAATACACTGTGCAAAAGGACAAATAAAAATATAATTATGTGTGGCGACTGGAATATAGATACACAGAAAAATACACAAAACTCTCACGACTTAAAAGCTATCCTATCCAATAACAATTTAATTAGCCACATAGAAGCACCGACACGAAAAGACTCATGCTTGGACCTGATAGTAAGCAACTTACCTGGTACTAAATCTGCACTACATTGCCTTGCTCTTTCAGACCACGAAACTGCGCAATCCCTATCTTTTAAAATTGAAACCGACCCTATGGTAAGGGATTGTCCCACGTATCGGTTTAAAATAATTAGGGATCTCAGTGAAGAAAATATTAATAAATTTCAGTATTACATTTCGAACCTATCCTTCTCGGAAGTATACAAGGACCAAACAACGAATGAAGCATTCAATTCTTTTCATGAGACGATAACTCTCTTCTACAATCTTTGCTTCCCCATTATAAGAGTTAAACACACTATTAAACCTATAAAAAATAGATATTTAACAAAGAGCATTAAGCGATGTTGCGTTAAAAGTAGGACATTATACTTGAAGTATCACCTAAATAAACATAATAAAAAGCACAATAAGGTAAAATATGACAGCTACAACAGAATTTTGAAAAGATGTATAAAGAAAGCTCAACAGATGAATAGTATGCAATACATAAATAACTCAAAAAACGGAAGTAAGGCAACGTGGACTTTGATCAAAAACAGCACAAGCAATATGACATTACAATCGGAAATAGAATCAATAGAAAATAATGATGAACTATATGACAACCCGGACAAAATATGTGAGCTATTTAATGACTATTATATAAATCTAACTAATAATGAAATATTGAATAAAGGTAATAATCATTTAATAAAATTAACTAAAATCCCTGAAAATCCTAAAACTATATTCTTGGATCCGGTAGACGAAGTGGATATATGCAAAATAATACAATCCTTAAATAATACGAACTCGACAGGTTACGACGACTTAAGCACCAAGGTTATAAAAAAATGCGCAACAAGCTTGGTCTCTCCCTTAACTTACATAGTTAATCTCTCTTTATGTCAAGGTTCTTTCCCAAATTTATTGAAAAAGTCGGTCGTAAAGCCCCTCTATAAAAAAGGATCAAAAACAGATATGAATAATTACCGTCCGATTACACTCATCCCAGTACTATCAAAAATTTTTGAGAAAGTTATGCATTCCAAAATAGAAAGATTTTTAACATCATGCAATATTTTCAAGGAGGAACAATTCGGCTTTAGAAAAAATAGCTCTACTAGTTTAGCATGCTTTTCATTGGTCAAACAAATAACAGAAAATCTGAACACCAAGTCTTATGTTGGTTGTGTGTTTGTAGACATGACAAAGGCATTTGACTTTGTCTGCCATAAAACGCTTCTATCTAAACTCTCCTCCTACGGCATACGTGGTAATGCCAATGATTGGATCAGGAGCTACTTAGAAGACAGACAACAATGCGTTGAAATAACCCGAACCTGCCAATCTGAACAGAAAACTTTCAGATCAAATTTCAGACCTAATAATTCTGGTACCCCGCAAGGCAGTATATTAGCCCCTTTACTCTTCCTCATCTATATAAATGACCTTCCTGATGCAATCAGAAATGACTGCATCCTTTTCGCGGACGATACAACATTATTAATAAAAAGTAAAAATAAAGCTACCCTGGGAAGAGACATCACTAACGCGTTAGATAGTGCTATTGACTGGTTGCAACAAAATAATTTAAAAATAAACATGACAAAGACCAACATAATACAGTTTCAAGCATCTAACACACAGACAAACAACATTCATATCTACTACAAAAACAGCCTACTTCCTACTGTAAATGAATGTGTATTTCTAGGTATAACTATAGACAAACACTGCAACTGGAAAGCACATATTGAAAGAATCTGTACAAAATTGGACCGTTTTGTCTATGCACTAAAGCGAGTCAGAGAGACAGTTAATTTAGATACGGCGAGGGTTGCCTACCATGCCTATGTGTCATCGATCCTTAGATACGGCATTATCATATGGGGTAACTCAACAGATATAGATAGAGCTTTTAAAACACAAAAAAAGTGCATTAGAGCAGTATGCGGGGCCTCTTTCTTAGATAGTTGTAAGCCGTTATTTAAAAACCTCAAAGTACTACCACTACCCTGCTTGTATATCTTTGAAATATGTATCTTCGTAAAAAAATATCCCCATCTATTTGAGAAGCTTGGTGATTATGCTAATAGCCGGACGAGACATAAAAACCGGTTACACTTGCCTCCAATTAATCTAGAACTATTTAGAAAAAATGTTTACTGTATGTGTATAAGAATATTTAATAACCTTCCACAAAGTATGACCAAACTACGTATGACATTATTTAAGAAACAATTATTTGACATATTATTAAACAAAATGTATTACAATATTAATGATTTTTTGGACGATACAATAACACATAACAATATTTCTTGGGGTAGGTAACTAATTATAACAAAATAGGACATAAATTATAAATTTGCACGCCGTATGTGGCAGAATATGTAGGAAAAAAAAAATTATAACATCTATTGTACCATATTCTGGCAAATAAATTATTTGATTTGATTTGATTTGATTTGAAGCTGGGAGGTCGGAGGGCAAAGGCTCCCATAAAACCCGTTAAGCATGAAGGAATTGGCGTGTGGCAATCGGACTGACTAAAGCCAAACGGTGTCCTGCCCAAGTGTCCATTGCCGGGCAGACCAGGTAAGCCCTCGAAAGGATAACCCCAGGGTTACCGGCGGACTTTGGCCGCTATCGCGCCCTCGCCTATGGGGACGGGTTTGATCCCGTGACGGTGAGTTGGCAGGCGTGTGTAGGATATACACGACACGTCTTCATCTTGGCCTGAGATAGAATACGCATGCCGAAAAGCAACCTTATTAAATAGTAACGTGCCAGAAACACATCCTGAGTATGTGTTTCTGGCACGTTAGTTATACTCCTTAGTATTACGAACAGTGAACGTACTGTATTCTAGAATTTTTTTTTTTTTCGTGCGGAAGTCCCTTCGGATACCCCCCCCCCCCCCGCCGGCCAGCGGGGGCGGTTATGTCGGGCTATATCACACTACTTTGTGTCACATAAACATAACTTCACACCTCTATCCCCGAAGAGGGAGGCAGAGGTGTATTACACACCCACGATTCGTCAGTTATGTTTAGGTCCCAATGTAATAGCGGGCACATTACTAAGCGAGCGATAATCAACATTTTTAATACACACATAACTACAAAAAGTTAGAGGTGTGTGCCCAGGGCGACTAGGGATCGAACTCGAGACCTAGTTTCGGCAGTCCGTTACGTACACCACTGGGCTATCGCAGGTTCAACTATTTATTTTTCCTTTATTTTGTGTTAAAACATACATTTACATAGTCATCCCCAGTTCAGTGCAAATAGATATATTCACCTATACAAGTATTTTCACCGAGCGGGAATCGAAGCCACAACCTGTGACATAGCATTAGAATCTAGAATCACTGTCCTCTTATCGTGTTCGTGAGAGTGCCATAAATATGTTTTTAGGGATTTTCTTTAGAAAAGCCCTATTGCTATCGAGTTGTCGTCGACGTCGTCGTTGCCAATTTTCTGTCACGGTTTTAGGTATGAAGGAGATGAGCTATCGAGTTGCTGTTTTCGGTAACAGATTCGTGCTGGGGTGAACCATTGCAAGATAAAGAAAAAAAAAATCCCTTGTATTCGGTTCGTCTCAGGAATTCAACTTGCTTCTAATGATCTGGTATATTATAATAATCTATTTCTTTTTCTCAGTGTTTGATTTAATATTAACTTTTAAATGTTTGCACTTGAATTTAATTAGTATGTCCTAAACACATACAAGTGAAGTACGGACCTAACGGCTTATTGACCTTAGTACCTTTGCATATAAACCGGGCTCAGTTCAAGGTCAACTGAGGCGTTATCAGAAGGGCTTTTGAGCAAAATATCAATAGCAACTCTCTTCAGCTCATAGTCTATGTAATTTTTAAAATAAAAATCCAGCAGTCCACTCTCGCATCGCTTCGGTTTCATTGACTACCGTACTTAAAAGAATTTGACTATTCAATTAAAATCTTTTAATCTTTACGTTTTTTAATCTAGAAAAGATCTAATTAGCAGCAAATTACTTACACTGATTTAAAGGTTAACTAGGTCCGCAAGGCGAATGGCTGCTTGCAATGTTGAGCCGAGTGAGACGTCGTGAATCAGATTTTGAAAATTTTGAACAGTGATCATTCCTCCGTGGCAAGTCCGATTTTGAAAATTCTTTTTGAAAGTCAGAACTCTGGACATGCTTTCTGAGCGTGTAAAGTTTGGTCACAGTGTCTCGAGCGGTTATTATGTAATTCCATCTGGATTTTTTTTAACGGTGATCATTCCTCTGTGGTAGCATTAACTTTTTCAAAATATATCCATAAACCTTCCTCTGATTGACCTCTTTAATCATGCCAAATTTGGTTCTGATTGGATTAGTAGTTTAGGAGGAGACCTGTGACAAAGAAACTCCTGAAGTCTAGTATGAGGAGCTTTCGCTCGACTTCGTCTCACTCAGCTCAAAAAATTCATAATGATTTTATTCGATTTGGACGTCTCTAAAATGATTTTTTTAGACTGTTAATTTATAAAGTTATATCAAAAAAAATCTAGTCTAAATTTTCAAGAGCAATACAAACTATTCACTAAAAGGAGGTCTCTAAAGTGTTTTTTTGAGATTGTTTATTTTTAAAGTTCTATCAAAAATATCTGATTTTCTGGTTAACGGGAAGCGTCGGTTGCTTAATGGTTAAGTAGTCGGCTCTACGATCGAGAAGTCCAGGTTCCCACTACTAACTCAAGCAATTTAGCTTAACTGCAGGGGGAATATGTCATTTTGTTTTTTTTTTTTTTTTATACCACTCAGGTCAGGCAGGACAAGCTCACGGCCCACCTGATGGGAAGCGGTCACCGTGGCCTATGGACGTGTGCAACACCACGGGCGTCACACTCGCGCTGCCGCCCCTAAAAAAAGAAATTGCAAAGCAGATATAGCCCTCCCGCCTCTCCCTTCTTTTTTAGTTTTTGTGCTGTCAGAAGGAAGACTCTTCCCTATGACAGCACAAAAACTCTCAGTGAGCTCTGGCTATCCTACTCACCGCCGGGAACACAACACGAGGTTATTATGGCCGCGGTATTCTGTAGGGCGGAGGTACTTCCCCAGTCGGACTGCTCAGTTGGACGGGAATACCGTCATGTCCTACCTCTCTTAAAATCATTTCGGTAACTAGTATTTTTTTTAAAAAGAAAAATACAACAGTTCACTGAAATTCTATTCTCTTCAAAAGTTGTCGCGTCACGAGCATAATTACTTTTATCTTGCTCACCCACGTTCTCATAAAATATTTTACACCACTGGTTCGTGAAAAGTAAAATGTGTGATAAATTATCCACTTGGAAACCAATCTTTCATGGAAACTGATAGTTTTGTATTTTCTTTGGTACATTTTCAATTAAAATTACCTTAAATTTTTTATTTGTAAATTTTATTTACCCCCCCGCCGGCCAGCGGGAGCGGTTATGTCGGGCTTGCACCGACTAAAACCGCACGCCGTCTCGGGTCTTAAGACGCCGGGGTGTAAGGTTACCCATAGCGCATATCCCTCGCACCCCGACTGACCCTGGGCCATCTCCGGTATCGAGATGGCCCCCTTACTTGCTCTCCACTGTGCCATCTGCTAATCAGAGGGACACGTGGAAAGCTTCCGAACAGCCCTCAACAGGGCCGTCCTCGCCTCGGTCGGAGTTGGCCGTAGGCGGCAGCGTCTCTCCCACCCTAGGAGAGAGGCGCTGCCGTCCCCGTTGCCCAGGGTGCACCGCGTGGAGGTCCCCAACCAAGCACCCCGCGAACACAAACCCTATCTGTAGAACAGTTTTCGTAATTGGATAAGTAACATTATTATTATTAAGGCCACGGTAGCCTAGTGGTATGGGTAATGGACTGCTGAGTCGAGGTCTCGGGTTCGATCCCAGGTTTTACCATGGCACACACCAATGACTTTTCGATGCTTTTCGAAGTTATGTGTGTATTTATCGCAGGTTTATAAGTGCCCGGTTAATGACAATAGGCTCGCCACCTATTACATTGGGACCTTTTTTTTTTTTTTTTATCGTGCGGAAATCCCTTCGGATACCCCCCCGCCGGCCAGCGGGGGCGGTTATGTTGGGCTTGCACCGACTAAAACCGCACGCCGTCTCGGGTCTTCAGACGCCGGGGTGTAAGGTTACCCATAGAGCATATCCCTCGCACCCCGGCTGACCCTGGGCCATCTCACCACTAACAGCATCGCTCATCCTGTCTCCTCTGAAAGCAGAGGAGTACGGAGAGCGATGTGTTCCCGCCACGTTGGGTATTGGCCGACGATCAATGCCAACCCTATGAAGGGGTGAAGGGGAAGCCATTGACCGCCGCCCAGGGTGTACCGGCCGCTCCGATTCCGTTCCCCCCGGACTGCAGCGGGATCGGAATCGGAGCGACACTCGAGGAGGTTACCCAACACACACCCCCTATTACATTGGGACCTAAACATAAACTGGCGAAATGTGGGTGCTAGCACCTCTGCCTACCCCTTCGGGGATATAAGCGTGAGTTTATGTTATGTTAACATTATTTATTTTTCACCCCTTGTCCGCAGTTTCACCTACGTGTAATATACGGGTCAACCGCCATTTTGATTAATATTTTCATAATGTTGTTTGTTCCAACCGGACAAGATAAATGAATGCTTGGCTGGAAAACTTGCTCGTGGGGCACGGTTAATCTTTGTCTTGTCCTCCGCATAATAAATAATAAATATTCTAGGACATATAACACAACGCCATCTAGACCCAAACAAAGCAGAGTTTGTCATATGGATTCTAGAATGCGGATAATCATACTTAGATACTTGTTTTTTGTAAATATTATACATCGAAACACCCATGAGCGGGAATCGAACCCGCGATCTTTGAGTTAGCAGTCGAAAGCTCTACCGCTACACCACAGAGGTTTTTTTTTTTACGTGCGGAAATCCCTTCGGATACCCCCCCGCTGGCCAGCGGGGTGGTTATGTCATGTCTCGACTAAAACCGCACGGTGTCCTTGCCGAGTATCCGTTGCCGGGTACCCCCGGGTAAGCCCTCGAAAGGATAACCCCAGGGTTGCCGGCGGACTTTGACCGTCACCGCGGCCTCGCCTGGTGGGGTCGGGTTTTATCCCGCTTCGGTGAGTTGGCAGGCGTGTGTAGGGCACACACAACACGCCTCCGCCATGGCCTGCTTCAGTAAGGACGGCGAGTCAGCCAACTAGAGGTCGTCAAAACTTAATGCTTGTTTTGCTGCGTGTTAGAGCTGAAGGAACTATAAAGGGGCTGGACGGGAAAAATTGTTAATCATTATGTTTATTTTTTTAATTCTTGTCTGTTTGTTTATCTATTTGTTTGTTCACGATGGATGCAAAAACTACTAAACTATTAAAGTCTTGGTCAGACTTAAAAACTGCCGTATGTTTGATTGCAGTTAAGTAGAACCGAAGATATGACCAAAAAATTATAACCAACCTCCGCATGGGCGGAGTCGCTGGCATCATCTAGTTACCTTAAGATCGGAAAAGTCAGCATCCAGGTCAGGACTTGAACCTGCGGCCAATCCCGTACTAGATCGGATACTCTGACCCACTGAGCTACTTGGATCTACATACGTAGATGGCTCCAGAGTCGCCCCAAGACGTATGAGTACGAGAATTTCAGCTTTCCAGGACGTGTCCAGCAAGGTATTCTTGTTGGTTATCTAGAAGGCAATTAAAACTGGGATGGTAATCAAATAATCTTTAGGATGAGGGATAACATTTGAACTGGGTCATTTACGCCCTAGCCTAATCAGGAATTCCCTACCTTACGAATTAATTTCATACATGACTACATTTTGTGGGGTGCAAAACTTAGTTGCTGATTCAAATTGTCACCCCTGTAACGACCTACCAATATAAAGTTTGTAACCCTGGCCCCAAATAATGGGTTTGGTGGAATTCGACCTACGACACACGTTTAAATTGAGTAGCCGTTGCTTCAAGTACTAACGTACCTTTTTTTTCATGCGGAAATCCCCTCAGGTACCACCCGCCGGTCAACGGGGCGATTATATCGGGCTTGAACCGACTAAAACCGCACGCCGTCTTCAGACTCCGGGGCTTTATGGGCAAACCTTACAGGTTTGCCCATAAAGCATATCCCTCACACCCCGACTGACCCTATACCATCTCCGGTTTCGAGATGGGCCCCCTCGGGTTTGGGAACCACGGTGTCCTCGTCTTGCCCCGGTTTGGTGACAGGCGGCCTCACCTGCCACCCCTAAGCCTGCGCTCATGAAGGACATTATATAAGGTAAAGTATCACAATCAGAAAAAGATCTCCTACACCTTCATGAATATACAGATCAAAAATAGTCTATCAGTTTGCCGTTTACCAATTTTGATTGATTACAAAGAGGCATTGGAATTTAATACTCTTCGAAGTATTTGTATTTTCAGCTTCGTTCCAGCAAAGTTTGTAACGAAGTTTGTGCAAAATACGTTGTAACTAAATCACAGTCCGATCTTTTAGTCTTCTATTTTTAAACCTTGTGGAACAATAGAAGTGCTTTATTAATCAGTGAGTGAACTCATTGAATGACTACACTATTCTATTATTTAAAAAGTAAAAGAAAAAACTAATTGTTTTTTTTTTCATGAATCAAATGCTGTTTCAAATTTAGAACACAGTAATAAATCAAATTTAGATAATCCGCTCTATTTAGTCAAAGGATTATAATTTCAATATATTTATTTGTATTAAATGGGTTATGTACGAGAATATCAGATCTTAATCTATACTCATATTATCTATATAAAGAGAAAGGCCGAATTTTGTGAGTTTGTTTATATATCTGGGGTAATTCCTTCGAAACAACTACACTTATTGGAAAAATTCTTTCACTATTTGAAATGTACGTTATCCCCGATGGACATCCTACTAATATTATAAACACGAAAGTTTGTAAGTATGGATGGATGGATGGATGGTATTTGTAACTCTTTCACGTAAAAACTACTGAATGAATTTTATTGAAACTTTACAATAATATAGCTTCTACATCAGAATAACACATAGGCTACAATTTGTAAAGATATTGTGTGAATTGTCCAAAATATGACGATAAGTGTCAAGTAAGTAGGAAAAAATCTACCATCTGCGAGCTAAATTCTGGCGTGCGCTGCAAAACCGTTAGAGTACTTATATTATAAACGTGAAAGTTTGTGAGTATGTATGTATGTATCTATGTATATTTGTTGCTTTTTCATGCAAAAACGGCGGAATGGATATGGATGAAATTTGGTACAGGGATAGACTATAGTCCGGAATAATACATAGGCTACTTTTCAACCCGGCAATATATTCCCATGGGTAGCGGGAACGGGATCAGAATTCCACACGGGCGGAGCCGCGGGCAACAGCTAGTAGATTATATAGAGAGCCTTTGTGGCGTAGCGGTAGTGCACTTGACTGCTACGACTGGGGGCGCGCGGGTTCGATTCCCGCTCAGTGAAAATATTTGTATGCTTTAATATGTGTATTCGCATTGATCTGAGTGTTTCTATGTATAATATGTACGTATTTATATATATAACCCATAACACAAGCTAGTTAAACTATGCTCACTTTGGGTCTGTGTAGAATGTCGTAGAATATTTATTTATTATTATTTATTATCTGTGTAAATTACGATGACTTGAGTTATAAAAAACTCATATAAATCGAAGCGAAGCGAGGGCGAGTTGCTAGTCTGTAATATTATGTGATAGCATTTATATACAATATATACATATTTACAGTTATTTATTTATTATTTACATATTTACACATTATCTCAATGATGTTACATGTATATACATTTATTTACAATAACTAACATAATTTATATATCTAATAACTTTATACAACTTAATAAACTACAAATTAGATATGCACAAAATATTATATTAACTATAGAAAACATTTACACAAACATATCGTACCGGATGACGCTGTAGTGTATATTGGAATACGCGACCCGCTTCGATATGTTCGTTCAGTGGCGGTATGCGGTGAACTGGTACGAATGATCTAGGATAGACACTCGTGGTTCAGCGTTCGTAGCAAATAGCATTTGACCCGCAGTTGTACTGTTATAAACATTTTATGATTATTACAATATTCAAAGTTTTTTTTATTTATTTTTTATTTATACCACTAAGGTGGCAGACAAGCACTCGGCCCACCTGATGGGAAGCGGTTACCGCGGCCTATGGACGTGTGCAACACCATTGGCGTTACACTCGCGCTGCCGACCCTGTAAAGGATAGGGGATTGGAAAGGAGTTTTGGGAGGGGATGGGAAAGGAGTTTAGGAGGGGATGGGAAAGGAGTTCGGGAGGGGATGGGAAAGGAGTTTGGGCTCCGGCACTCTCACTCACCAAACGGAACGCAACAGTTCAAATACTGTTACTTGGCGTCGATATTCTGTGAGAGGGTGTTGCAACGGCCAAAATGACTGTTGCTTGACTCTACCACTCTAACACGATTTCATCCTATCTTTCTGTCTTCATCTACAGTACGTCTAGTGTAAATTCTGTACTGTAACGAATATCTTTCTCCTTCTGAACTTATCCTGTTCTTTGTATGTGTGTGAACTAAATACACGGACTCTTACAAACTGTGAGTAGACTTTTATTATCGGAACAATACAACATATGTATAAAGATCAACGTTTTTATGTTCGTTCATATCATCGATCATAGGCGAGGACGCCGCAGACTCATTTACGCCCGGGACTACCGACCTCCATGATCGGGGCCTGAGGACGGCTGTTGGCCGACTCGCCGTCCTTACAGAAGCAGGCCGTGGCGGAGGCGTGTCGTGTGTGCCCTACACACGCCTGCCAACTCACCGAAGCGGGATAAAACCCGACCCCACCAGGCGAGGCCGCGGTGGAGGCCAAAGTCCGCCGGCAACCCTGAGGTTATCCTTTCGAGGGCTTACCCTGGGTGCCCGGCAACGGACACTTGGGGAGGACACCGTGCGGTTTTAGTCGATACACGACCCCCGCTGGTCGGCGGGGGAGGGGTATCCGAAGGGATTTCCGCACGTAAAATAAAAAATGTTCGTTCATATTTAACGTTGCGTACATTCGATCAGGATAAAACTGTTAGTTTATTGCTTGCATTTCCTCAGATATAGACCAGTAGGTGCCACTTAAATTAGGTTATCGGATGCAATTGGACGGGTCAGCTAGTTGCATTATAATTTTTTAATTGCTACGATTTATATACTCCTCATACATCTCATACATACGCTCATACATCTGATTTGTTAGAGGGCCTATATCAAAAATATTCTTCTAAATATCAGAATCATTAGGATTCCGTAGCCAAATGGTAAAAAATCTTGGGCGGGTGGGGCCCATACGGACCATCGCGATGGTCTGGCACAGGCTTTCCTCTCAGGGTTGGGAGGTCAAACGGCACTCGCTTCCATGAAAACCTTATAAAAGCGTCCACTGAATCATGCGTGTCGTGCAAATCGTTTATATTTTTGGCACGACTTTTGTGCACGAAATTCGCTAGGACTCGAACAGCGCTCAGATGATGATGATGATGGCATTTTTAGGTATTGCTTCGTATTAGGTTATCCGTTATCGTATCCGTTGCCAAATGGCAAAAAAACGGAACCCTTATAGATTCGTCATGTCTGTCTGTCCGTCCGTATGTCACAGCCACTTTTTTCCGAAGCTATAAGAACTATGCTGTTGAAACTTGGTAAGTAGATGTATCCTGTGTACCGCATTAAGATTTTCACATAAAAATAGAAAAAAAAACATAAATTTTTGGGGTTCCCCATACTTAGGACTGAAACTCTATTTTTTTTTCATCAAACCCATACGTTTGTGGTATCTATGGTTAGGTCTTCAAATATGATAATGAGGTTTCTAATATCATTTTTTTATAAACTGTTAAAAGTTTGCGCGATAGACACTTCCAAAGTGGTATAATGACCCGCCCCCCCCCCCCCCGTAACTTCTAAAATAAGAGAATGATAAAACTAAAAAATATATGTGATGTACATTACCATGTAAACTTCCACCGAAAATTGGTTTGATCGAGGTCTAGTAAGTAGTTTTTTTTTTAATATGTCATAAATCGTAAACCGCAATTTACCTTTCATTCAATCGACTTAAATATATAAAAAAAACTTGCTGCTACAGATACAGAACCCTTCATGGGCGCGTCCGACTCGCACTTGGCTGGTCTTTTTCTTTACACTCGTATATTGAGAGTTACCTACTTAATCATTCAGAAGGAGCGATTTATCACCATGGTTATCTTGGAAGAGTTGTTTGACAAAAGTGGCATAACAGACGGCAGAATGTGCTCCGGAATTATTTTTTTCCATACCCTACCGTTCAACTTCATAAATCACTTCATTAAAATTGACATCCATATTCGTGTTTGTGCAAACAGTGCGCAGTCATATATTTAGGCACAGATTAAATAATGTCACAGATTACATTAAGATACTATTGATTTAGGTTACTTTCTTTTAGTGTTTCCGTAGTAATGTTTTTGCAACGGACTACTTTTATATTCTTTAAAAAAAAAAATTTGTTATTAAAGTGAAACTTTTGTCACATCGTCTCAAACGTTTTCGTCTGTGTGTTGCACGTCGCGTGACGGTCGGCCGCGGCGTGGGGATAAAGTCAAAGGCGCTCGTCATAGCAGCCAAGGTCAATATGGCGGCGACTATAGTTCGCAGCAGCTAACCGTGTAGTGTATAGACTATTACTCATTTGTGCCAGTGTTCCACGCTATTTCGTTTGTTTTTGTCAGTGTTTAATGTAAATGTTGTTATTTTTTAGTTGAATGTCTATAATGTGAAAAAAAGTTTCACTTTTACCGTGGTTTCATAAAACCACTCAATCCTTTTTCTTATAAAAATATAATAAGGTAGTATAAAGTATATGTAGGTATACTTTATAATGCCTTATTATATTTTTACCTCCAAAAAAAAGCGGCGGTAGCCCGGTGGCGTACGTAACGGACTGCTGAGACAAGGTCTCGAGTTCGATCCTCAGTCGCCCTGGGCACACACCTCTGACTTTTCTATAACTGGTGAATCGTGGGTGTGTAATGCACCTCTGCCTACCCCTTCGGGGATACAGGCGTCAAGAAGTTATGTTACCTCCTCCAAAAAAAAAACAAAATATATATGTCCCCAACATCAAAATCATCACTCGTTCCTTGCCACCTAGGTATACATAGAGGGGGCGAAGAATAGATTGGGAAAGACGAGATATAAGGAGATAGAGCATGGTACTCTCACTTTCCGTTTGAAATTAGTAGTACTCTTAGTCCAGTCAACAAATGGTCTAAAAGGGGGTGTAAAGTGCATGAGCGGGACTCTAAGCGATTTCTTCGGAATCTTGTTAAGGTTGCATAAGAAGTGAACATACTAAAAGTCCTGATGTCTCGTAGGTGAGCTGGAATGAGGGAGGTTAGTTAGTTAGTTAGTTTTTTGCTAATACCTCAGAAACGGTGCGTCCTAGGGAAAAAAAACTACCACTAAATGAAAGCTAATAAAATTATCCACAACTTTTATTAACGTACTTTCTCCGAATTCCAAACCGTTTTCGAGAAAAGTCCCTGAAAAGTTATAATAAAAGTTATTCGTAATGGGCCACTTTAAGGGACAATTAGCTCAGGTATTCATAATCCATATTCACCCGTGATATAGTTCACTGCCATCGAGGCACTTCATACATGCCTCTAATTGATTGTTAACATTTATGATTACTGCTTCGCTCTCCTCGGTAATAGCCTGATGATATGTAGTCTATAACCTTCCTCGATAAGTGGGCTATCCAATACAAAAATAATTTTCCAATTTTTTATCGCGCTTCATCAACCAAACAAATGAACTCTTCAGCTTTATAAAATAGGTCTTTACCTATGAAATTGCCGAAATTTTCTTACAAATTAATGAGTTCGTTATTCCTGTAATTTAATAGCTATTTCCGTTATTTATATTTTGTTTGAAAGTTGAATTCAAGATTTTACAACTCTGTATTAAATTTTGTTTTTATTGACCGCTTGATAAATTAATTCGATCTTCAAAAACAGATCTTGCTAAATGCTATCCATTTTGATGATAAATTTCGTATTACTTAACAGCTGTCACTTTTCAAAAATGTAATAAAAGTTGCTGTTCGTTAGCTTAATGTTGTCTCATTCATACACAAAAAAAAACATAAAATTTGGATTTATCATTCCTAAAAAAATGTTAGTACTGAAAATTGGATTTTCCTCCAATTTCTTCAAGAAAAACGGCAATTTCATATGTAACGACCGTTTTTTTTTTTTTTTTATCGTGCGGAAATCCCTTCGGATACCCCCCCGCGTGCCAGCGGGGGCGGTTATGTCGGGCTTGAACCGACTAAAACCGCACGCCGTCTCGGGTCTACAGACGCCGGGGTGTAAGGTTGCCCATAGAGCATATCCCTCGTACCCCGACTCATATGTAACGACCTAATATTAAAAGTATTTAGATATTACGTTGTTATTATTATGTTTAAACAATTGACAGGCACACTAATCAATCATGGCTGTAGAATACAAGTGGTGCTTTTGCAACCCCCCTCACTCTAGCTCACCTCCAAGACGTCACGATTTTTAGTATGTTCACTTCCTATTCACCCTTAACAAGTTTCCGAAGACTTGAACTCTTTTATTGATTGCGCTATAGGTACTATATATGTTCGATCTCCGTCCTCCATGAGCGCAGACCTGGGGGTAGCAGGTGAGGCCGCCTGTCACCCCAGCAGAAGCAGGCCGGGACGGCGTTGTGACTAGCGCCCCTACCCCAAACCGGGGCAAGACGGGGACACCTGGGCCATGTCGAAACCGGAGATGGCCCAGGGTCAGTCGGGGTGCGAGGGAAATGCTTTATGGGCAACCTTACACCCCGGCGTCTAAAGACCCGAGATGGTTTGCAGTGTTTTACTCGGTTTAAGCCCGACATAACGGCCCTCGCTGGCCGGCGGGGGGGTATCCGAGGGGATGTCCACACAAAAAAAAAAAGGGTACTGTGTATGTTAGCATGAGGGTGGTACTTCCTAGGTGGTAGACCCCAGTGATATGTATGTTATATGTGAATAACTAAACTCCAGCAACCTTGTGTTCTTATGGAAACAATTTTGAAAGTATTTACTTAGGACACCGATATCTCTTTCAGTATAGATCTAAACATAAACAGTTTACCGCAAATATCTGCTTGTATCAAAATGGGATGTTAAACATTTTGATAACTTAACATAACATAACATAACTTCACGCCTGTATCCCCAAAGGGGTAGGCAGAGGTGTACTACACACCCACGATTCGCCAGTTATGTTAAGGTGCCAATGTAATAGGGGGCGAGCCTATTGCCATCTACCGGGCACATTATTAAGCGAGTGATAATTAACATTTATTAATGCACACATAACTACGAAAAGTCAGAGGTGTGTGCCCGGGGCGACTGGGGATCGAACTCGAGACCTCGTCTCAGCAGTCCGTTACGTACGCCACTGGGCTATCACCGCTTACTACTTACATTTTGATAATATTTAGTATTTGATGTTAACGTACGAAGGCCATGATGGTTGGCCGAGGGCTGATGGACATGACCCTGCGGGCCCCCAGTGAATTGTTTAATGGCGGATATACTGTGTCCAAACACAATCGCTTGGTCGATACAAATACGTGAACAACTACATAACATAACATAACTTCACGCCTGTATCACCGAAGGGGGAGGCAGAGGTGTATTACACACCCATTATTCGCCAGTTATGTTTAGGTCCCAATGTAATAGGAGGCGAGCCTATTGCCATCTACCGGGCACATTTCTAAGCGAGCGATAATTAAAATTTTTCAATACACACATAACTACGAAAAGTCAGAGGTGTGTGCCCGGGATGACTGGGGATCGAACTCGAGACCTCGTCTCGGCAGTCCGTTACGTACGCCACTGGGCTATTGCTGCTTATCACGTAACAACTATAAGCATGAATTCTTTGTTTTCTTTTAAAATAGATAGGTAGATACCATTCACGATGTCAGTTTTTTTTTCGTTATAAAGAATATTAGTAACCGAAATTACTAATATTCCCCCTAACCCCAAAGTCAAAGTCAAAAACCATTTATTCTGCATAGACCATTAATACGGCACTTACAAAACGTCATAAAAAAAAATAATCTAATGTTTGGCAAATGGACCACCGGTTCGAAACGCGGCCCTGTCCTGAGAAGACTCCGGCAAGAAACTCAGCGGGCTGTTTTTTTTTTGGTCTATTTACAAACATATTTACTTAACCTAAGTACAATATTCCATTTGAGTAGCATAGAGAGAGAGCAAACAGTTCATATCCAAGCTTGTTTATCGTTTAAATAGTCTTGAATTTTATAGTAGCCTTTTTGGCAGAGTTTACTTTTAATTTGGCTTTTAAATTTATGAAGAGGTAGATTCTTCATTTTACTAGGAAGCTTGTTGTAGAAGCGTATACAGTTACCCTGAAAGGAATTACTAATCTTGTGGAGTCGACTATTACAAACCACAAGATTCGTATTTGTACCCCCTTCAGCTAAGCTTAATTGCTTGTGTTAGGAGTGGGTTCAGGTCGGTAGTGTAAAGGCCAGGATTCGAACCCGGGACCTCTCGGTCAGAGGGTCGACTCCTTAACCACTAAGCTACCGACGCTTCAAGATTTCTGAACACACTAAGATTTTCGAGAAAACGAGGATTCTAAAACTTTATGTAGCTGCCTTACGAGACAGAGAACAAACGTTTATTTAAACAAAGTTTATTTATTGTAAGTCTATTTTCTGTGTAATCGTCGTAAATTAATAAACGATAATGTAAATGATAGCGTACCAAACCTCTTCGGGGTGCGAGGGATATGCTTTATGGGCAACCTTACACCCCGGCGTCTGAAGACCCGAGACGGCGTGCGGTTTTAGTCGGTTCAAGCTCGACATAACCGCCCCCGCTGGCCGGTGGGGGGTATCCGAGGGGATTTCCGCACAAAAAAAAGAGTACCAAACCTCTGCTCTTCTAATCAAAAGAATATTATAATGTTGTAATTTTCCTATCTATATATTTATATAAAAGTGTAAATTAGTCGTGTCTGTACATTGAAGATTTGTGGAGATTTAAAAAAAAACTTGGGTTAAGTTAAATGAACGATTCTGAACACAAATATTTTTTTTATTAAATTCTCTTCTGTTTATCTGTTTGTTCGCGAGGGACGCAAAAACTTTGATGCGGTTTTTCATATTAGAAAGGCCTTGATCAAACTTAATATCTGCGGTATGATTGCAATTGGTTTAGTAGAACCGGAGACACGACCAAAAACGGTAACCAACCCCCACGCGGGCGGAGCCGCGGGTATCAGCTAATTAGAAAAAAATCGATGATTGAAGTTGAAACATAACTGTCCAGATAACAGTAGTCAGTAGTTATTAAGTTTTCATTAGTGTGTAATTTGCTACTAGATGGCGTTGTAAATCGCGCTATGGTTTCGTTACACGTCCGTGTATAAATAGTAAGATAAACATTTTTTTGCTGTGAATCGTTTACCGGAATAAATACGCATTATACATTATTTGTGGAGTGTATTATTTCCTCGCCTGCGGACCTCGACATTCGTTCAATAACATAGCATTAACTCACGCCTATATCCCCGAAGGGTTAGGCAGAGGTGCTAGCACCCATATTTCGCCACTTTATGTTTAGGTCCCAATGTAATAGGCGGCGAGCCTATTGCCATTAACCGGGCACTTATAAACCTTACCATACACACATTTTTTTTTTTTTTTTACTGAAAATTTGAGTGCGTTTGACTGCATCTCACCTGATGGTAAGTGACGATGCAGTCGAGGATGGTACACGCAAACTCAAATAATGCCTATTCACTCTCGCCTTGAAGGTCCCCAAATTATAAGAATCGGGGAACACAGACGCAGGCAAAGAGTTCCACTCCTTCGCTGTCCGCATAATAAATGAGGAAGCGTTGCGCTTGGTGCGGATTAGTGGAATATCAACAACGAAGGGATGAAAACGTTGCCCGCGTCTAGTTGTCCGATGGTGAAATGGAGCTGGGGGAAAAAATAACTTCGAAAAGCATCGAAAAGTCATTGGTGTGTGCCATGGTAAAACCTGGGATCGAACCCGAGACCTCGCCTCAGCAGTCCATTACCCATACCACTAGGCTACCACGGCGTAAGATGAAACACAAAAAATAATAAAACCTAAAAGTGTACCAAATATTAACATTGCTATCTCATAGACATTAAATCTCTGCTGAATACATCTTTTTAAAGCCATGACTAAAGATTTATGAAGGCGTAAGTGTATTTGTTTCATTGTTACAGTTTCACGCCTTGCCCACTAAATCGATTATCACGAAGTTTTACATAGGTACACGTTGCCAGGGGTGTGTGTTGGGTAACCTCCTCGAGTGTCGCTCCGATTCCGATTCCGCTGCAGTCGGGGGGGAACGGAATCGGAGCGGCCGGTACACCCTGGGCGGCGGTCAATGGCTTCCCCTTCACCCCTTCATAGGGTTGGCATTGATCGTCGGCCAATACCCAACGTGGCGGGAACACATCGCTCTCCGTACTCCTCTGCTTTCAGAGGAGACAGGATGAGCGATGCTGTTAGTGGTGAGATGGCCCAGGGTCAGCCGGGGTGCGAGGGATATGCTCTATGGGTAACCTTACACCCCGGCGTCTGAAGACCCGAGACGGCGTGCGGTTTTAGGCGGTGCAAGCCCGACATAACCGCCCCCGCTGGCCGGCGGGGGGGTATCCGAAGGGATTTCCGCACGATAAAAAAAAAAAAAAAAAAAGGTACACGTTGCCACCCGAGGGGGCCATCTCGAAACCGGAGATGGCCCAGGGTCAGTCGGGGTGCGAGGGCTATGCTCTATGGATAACCTTACACCCCGGCGTCTGTAGACCCGAGACGCCGTGTGGTTTTAGTCGGTTCAAGTCCGACATAACCACCCCCGCTGGCACGCAGGGGGGTATCCGAAGGGATTTCCGCACGAAAAAAAAAAAGGTACACGTTGCCAAGGGTATAAAAACCGACCAAATGCGAGTCGGACTCGCCCATGTAGGGTTCTTTTTTTATTTTTTTAGGGTTCCGTAGCCAAATGGCAAAAAACGGAACCCATATAGATTCGTCATGTCTGTCTGTCTATCCGTCCGCATGTCACAGCAATTTTTTTCCTAAACTATAAGAACTATGCTGTGGAAACTTGGTAAGTAGATGTATTCTGTGAACCGTATTACGATTGTCACACAAAAATAGAAAAAAAAAATTACTCAATTTTTTTTTTCATCAAACCCATACTATCTATGGATAGGTCTTCAAAAATGATATTTAGGTTTCTAATATATTTTTTTTCTAAACTGAGTAGTTTGCGTGAGAGACACTTCCAAAGTGGTAGAATGTGCCCCCCTCCCCCCCACCTGTTGTTGAATTTATTGTTGTAGCGCCGGTAAAGGCAATGAAACTTAACATCCTTCAATTACTTTGGATTTATTTAGAAAAATATACTTTAACACAAAACAATATATTGACCATCTTGACATCGCAGCCCAGAGAGAGAGGAGCATGCAGCAGTGTTGCCAACAAGGTTAAAACAGAAATTGTAACACCCCCCCCCCCTTCGAATTATAGTTTAATAGAAACAAAACTATGAGTCGCTGACCCAAACAAAATAATTCTATGCAATACAAAAGTTTTATCACACAGTATTTCAATACAAAAGTTTATAGGTTCTAGTCTAATTCAATACACAAGTTTATAGCTTTAAGTACACAAGTTTGTAGTTTTAAGTACACAATATTTAAATACACAGGCTTATAGTTTTAGCACAATATTTACAATATTTCAATACACAAGTTTATAGTTTTAGGTACACAATATTTCAATACACAATTTTATAGTTTAAGTATACAATATTTCAATACACAAGTTTATACAGGTGGGCCAAAAATTTTTGCACTTTTGAAATATGAATAGAAATAAAACTACAAATGTTATTTTGTTGATAATTTATTTAACGTAATAATCATTTATTAAGACCGCGGTAGCCTAGTGGTATGGGTAATGGACTGCTGAGACGAGGTCTCGGGTTCGATCCCAGATTTTACCACAGCACACACCAATGACTTTTCGATGTTTTTCGAAGTTATGTGTGTATTTATAAGTGCCCGGTTAATGGCAATAGGCTCGCCACCTATTACATTGGGACCTAAACATAAACTGGCGAAATGTGGGTGCTAGCACCTCTGCCTACCCCTTATATAGGCGTGAGTTTATGTTATGTTTGTTATGTCATTTATTTTAATTTATTTTTTAAAAATGACATCGTCCAAATGTGCGCTGTCTCGTTGTTGGCACTCCTGCAATCGACTACGCAAACTTTGGAAAACTCGCTGACACATGCTGCGGGGGATCGCGGCTATCTCCTCGTGGATGTTTTGTTTTAATTGGGATATTGTCGTCGGTTTATTAAGGTACACTCGACTTTTCAGGTATCCCCACAAGAAAAAATCACATGGTGTAAGGTCCGGGCTTCTCGGAGGCCATGGGATATCACCTCTGCGAGAAAGCAATTTGTTTGGAAACATTTCTTTGACTACCGGTAAACTCACATTTGACGTATGGCTTGTTGCTCCATCTTGTTGCATCCAGGTTTTACTGTTGTACCCTTGAAATTCATGCAACTGCGGCGTCAAAAAGTCTTGCAACATCTTGACGTATTCCGTTGAATTCACAGTTACATTATTTCCTTGATTATTTTCAAAGAAATATGGACCAATTATGCCCTTTGCTGATATGGCAGCTCATACTGTCGTTTTAGGTGAATAAAACCTTAAACACCAAAGCCAATTCGGCTTTTGGTGTTTAAGGCGAGGGTTGTCCCTGCTCCAATATCGACAACTGTGCTTATTCACGTGCCCATTGATGTGAAAATGGGCCTCGTCCGTAAACAATACATTCTCAAGGCTAGAGAATCGCTCCAGCATAGGTTCAGCCAATAACTTACGTTGAATGTAATCATTTGGTTTCATCTCCTGCACAATTTAAAGCTTATATGGGTGCAATTTGAGGTCCAGATTCAAAATCCGCCGTAGACTAGTTCTTGGTATTGCCAGAGCCGCCGGACGCTCACGCGTAGATGATTCTGGATCGTTCTGTATGGATATTTCGACCTCTCGAATGTTCTCATCACTTCTTCTTGAACGTGGCTGCCCTGTTTGTTTAATATTCGTTGTTGATCCTGTTTGCTCGAACTTTTTGACCCAAGATTTGATCAAATTAACACTTGGACACTTACTTATACGGCGTAATCCGTATTCAATTCTAAACAGGCGTCGTACAGTAACGTAGGAATCATTGTTTTTGTAAAATTGTTTTACACAAAAAGCACGCTGTAGTCCCATAAAGCGCTCCATCGTGTCTAAAATTGCATGAAGTGACGCATAGTTCCCCGCCACCCGCGCGCCCCTCCCTCAAACGGTTTTCAAAAAAATCTAGTGTTGCTATTTGCGAAAATTTTTGGCCCACCCTGTAGTTTAAGGTGTACAATATTTCAATACAGAAGTTTTAGAGAATATTGCCAATGAGGCATCAAGTTGCCTCATTGGCCAAACTTTTTGAACAGCTTCAGATATAAAAGTACGTACCGTGGACATTCTAGCCACGGGGGCATAGTTTTTGCCAAAATCATCATTCTCTTTAATTTGATATCCTCGAGCTACTAATCTAGCCTTCTTTTGACCATTTTCCTTAAATTTTTGCATCTATTATGTTTCTGTAAATGTATCAATTTTGGTTAATGCTTTAATTTCATTATCTATTGCTTCTTTCCACCCTGACTGTACTGCTTCTTCATAATTTTCAGGTTCGTCATCTATATTAAGTAAACAATATGCTTGTTATATCTCGTAATCCTTTAAATGACTAGGTGGCTTGACTATCCTCCCTGATCTAGTTTTTACAAGGTTTTCCTGTAATTTTCCATTATTATTATTGGGTTGATCCTTATTTTCAGGTTGTATATCAATTTCATCTTGTTTTTGACTGTCAGCTTTTTCTTTAATATCTTTTTCATTGCTCTGATAATAATAATATTCATTTTTATTGCATTCAGTTCCACTTTTATATTTGATATCATTCTCATAAAAGTATACTACTCTTGATACTATAATTGTGTCAGTTTTAGGATCCCAAATCTTGTAGCCAGTTCTTTCATATCCAACCATTTTACTTGATATTGCCTTTTCAGATAACTTATCATCTTTTGGTATTTTCCCTACCCATGCTTTGCAACCAAATACTCTTAACTTTTTCAAGTTAAGTTCTCTCCCAAATATATTTGCTGGTATTTCAAAATTAATAGCCTTTGTTGCCCATCAAAGGTTATTAATATTAATATTTTATAAAAAATTATTTATCAAATTCAACAATTTCTGTCATGTAATTGTTCGTATTTGTTTTGTATAAAGTTATGGGTAGCCCCAGAATCAACCACAAATTTCAACTTCTTTTCACTTATACTTTTTGGTGTGAATACATCTACGGTGTAGGCCATATAAACATGTTGTCATCATCTGTTCCATTTGCAGAGGGCTTTCCTATACCTCCTGACTTATAGTGGTTGTCCTTTCCTCGAAATGATTTAGCTTTGTAGCCACCTCGGGCTTCTGAAACTTGTTTCTGTTCTTTTTGAACTTTTCTGAGGATTGTACATAGAAGATGAACTCTCATCTTTAAATTTTAATTTTGAGTCTAGTAACCGAGCCTTCACAAAGTCTATTGAAATATCATTTTCTTCTTCATTGCACATTGTCTCAATAGTTGTTATTACAGTTTCGTATTGCTTTGGTAATAACAAATGACATACCCTACCGGTTTCTTCAATTTTGCAGCCCGCAGTTTCCAAATCGTTGATTATTTTGTCAAACTCATTAAAATGATCTTGCATTGTTTTATTCGCATCAAAGCTCAAACTAAGTATTTTTTTCTAAAATACAATTTGTTAAATATGCTTCTACATTCAAATACGCTTTTCAGTTTCTCGATCATTTCTTTTGCCGTTGAACATTTTTTTAATATATCAGTATGGTTGTCGGACACACACGACACACTAAGAGATTTCACTTTGTTGTCGTCTCTTTTTGTGTCTGCAGTCGGCCCTGCATTGACAATTGCTCTTAATCCACGTTCCTCTAATAATATTTCCATCCTGAATTTCCAATTAGAGAAGTTTGTACCATCTGTTAATCTGGGTAACAATAAATGTTGCGGTGCGGACCCGGCAGCCATTTTTTTTTCATTTTACTTACTTTTATTTTTTCTTGATCAACCACGCTCTGCTGTTGAATTTATTGTTGTAGCGCCGGTTAAGGCAATGAAACTTAACATCCTTCAATTACTTTGGATTTATTTAGTGAATATTTTGTTCAATATATTGTTTTTTGTTATAGTATAACAAAAAACAATATATTGGCCATCTTGACTTCGCAGCCCAGAGAGAGAGGAGCATGCAGTGTTGCCAACAAGTTTAAAACAGAAATTTTAACACTTGTAACTTCTAAAATAAGAAAATGATAAAAGTAAAAAAAATATATGATGTACATTACCATGTAAATTTCACTTCCACCCAAAATTGGTTTGAATGAGATCTAATAAGAGTAGTATATTATTGGGCATTCTGCCCCACCTGTCGCTCGGCGATCACAGCTCGGCTCGCTCCAAACGGTGGGACAGAATACCCAATAATACACAATCGATAAGTCGGTCAACGAACAATGCTCAATGATTGATTATGATGAATTTCAGATTATAAATATTCAAATTATCTAAGCTACTGGTCATTATAAATCAAGCAGTATCGCGAATCGATCATGAAATTTGTCAAACAGCCACAATCATTACATGTTAATACAATCTGTGACGATTTGCCTAAGAATAGGTTTCGCCATGGAGAATTATTACCGAACACAGTACGTTGTATCATTTGTGGTCCATCAAATTGTGGAAAAACCAATTTACTAATTGGTCTTCTCTTGCACGAAAATGGCTTGACATTTCAAAATGTTTATGTATATTCGAAAACTTTGCATCAGCCAAAATACATATTTTTTGAAAAAGTTTTACAACATGTACCTGGTGTTTCCCTCCAAAAATATCATGCTAATGACGAGGTTCTAAAAGTTTCAGATGCGAAACCTAACTCTGTGATTATTTTTGATGATGTTGCTTGTGAAAATCAAAGTAACATGCGTGATTATTTTGCAATGGGAAGACATAAATTTATCGATAGTTTTTATTTAAACCAAACATATAGCAAAATACCGAAACAACTAGTAAGAGATAACGCTAATTTAATAGTTCTTTTTAAGCAAGATGAAATCAATTTGAAACATGTTTACGAAGAACATGTCAACACTGATATGACATGGCTTGAATTTCGTGAAATGTGTTCTCAAATATGGAGAGAACCCTATGACTATGTTGTAATTAATAAAGATTGCTCTAAAAATAATGGTTGCTATAGAAATAAGTTTGACACTTTTGTAGTGTTTGATTAAACTCTCATATTTAAGTGCATTACTCCCTCTTTATTATTATTCTTTGGTTAACTCTTAATCGATCACGATCTATAATGGAAAAATCATTAATAGTTATTTATGCAACTGTGGTATAATGAGGGGTATTAAAACATGAATGTGGGTTTATCACACGAAGCGAAGCTGAGTGTGATAATAGTATCACATGAGTGTTTTAATACCTAATTATACAGTTGCATACAAGACTTTATCTACACCCATGATAAACTAATAATACATCTTCAGAGAATGATGTACTGCCCTTTGATATTTTCCAATTCATGAAATCTTGGTACGCCTTTTCATACTGTTTTCTAGATTTTTCGGGTAGTAATTTGTTAGAAATGTCCTTTGTTGCATTCGAAATGTCTGGAGGTGTGTTATCAAAACTTGAATCACTCATTTTTGTAAGTAAACAAAACAATTTGCAAAAATAATAGCGAAGAAAAATAGCGGGAATTCGAATTCGAACGAATAAGCTTTAATTTTTTTTTTACGGCGCGCCGCGCGCCGCTGTGGTAGTGCAATGCAACGCGCGTGAATGACAGTTCTTTTTTTGAAACTCATACAGATTCCACGCATCGAGCGCTAAGAATTTGGCTGTCTGATGAGTAACCCTTTGCGCGGAAGAGATTGAAAAAGCGAAAGGAGTGTTATTATGAAATTTCATACAACATTATAACACCCGTTCGGATGATATTATGGTTATTATGACATTGGATGTATTAATGTTGGCAATAAGCTAACTGTTTCAGAATCTTTTATAGAGGTTTTAAAGCATGGGTGTAGATAAAAAGACAAATTGTTGATGCTGTAGAGACTGTAAAGAAAAAAGTACGAAAAATGAAGAATAATGAATTCAATAATAAACAGACACTGGAAACAGTTTTTAGACCGGTAACAGAACCTCTGAACTTTATAGCTAATAGCGCTGCGTCAACAGGTTCTCTGCAACCTACAAAAGACGAAGAAACCGACTTTTCATTTATTAAACAAACTAAGCGTAAAGAGGAACTTAAAGATTCTCATAGTAAAAGAAATAATGTTAGTAACAATGATATTGAGGATACATTTGACATCAGTGATTCATCATTTCAATCATTAGATGACAGCATTCAGGATCGTAATACATCATCCTGGACTGTTTCTTCAGAAACGAAGAATGATATTCCATTCGGCGTTCGGGTAGAACAAGGCAAATTGATGTTAGGTTCTGTTCGTATAACAATCAATGATGAATTTATCTGTGTTGGTGAACGTAGATATCGAAATACACCAGGCTTGCAACAGTTGCTGCTTGAAAAAGATGTTGATCTAGATTTGGTAACGGATATTGATAAACAACATTATAAAATGATGTTAATGGATACAAATGCACATCGTCGAGATTTTAACCCAAGTAAACCAATAAAAAGCAATAAAGCTCAAAAGTATTTGCAGATCATCAAACCTCTTTTTAAAATAGATAAAGTTCAAAACAAACAATCAAAAGGAGCAGGAATACCAGTAACAAAAAAGTGGAAGAAAGACATAGACTTTGTATATTGGGATGATCCAAATGAGCTGGTAGATAGATTAAAGTTATTAATCGCATCTCGTGATGCTGGTAACACTGGACTAGATAATGAAATTATATCTATCATAGAAAGAATTACGTGAAAATAGGATTATTCAGTAATAAATATATTTCACGAAACGTATTAGTTTCATTTTACTGTCAACCTTTATATCTTATACACACGAAAATGAATATAGATAAATTCGGTCACTCAATTCACAAGAAAATGCGTTTGTCAGAATTGTTTGATATTTATAATAATGCATTGTTAAAAGATGATAATGGAGATTTTGATTTGAAAACATCACGACTAAAAGGAATGAAACCCCCTCTGGAGGCAAATGATGCTGTAAATAAAGAATATGTAGATGAATTAAGAACCGCATTATTAGAAGAGTTACAAAATGTGATGGGTACTATGTATTCTAAAATCCTAAACGATGTTCAAAACACTGTTGTGATAGCTTTAAAAACAATGTTATCTGAAGCATTGATTCATTTCGAAGGAAAGTTTTATACTAAAACAGCAGTAGATAAATTACTTGAAACAAATTCTAATTCACTATTACAGCAACGGCTTGAAAAATAGTCGCAATGACAAAACAGTATATTGTTAATGAAATACATAAAGCTGCACGAAAAAATTTTCTTCGGCGTTCTGTGATTTTAAAAGGAATCGATGACTTATGGCAAGCTGATCTAATCGATATGCAAAACATTAAAAAGTTTAATAAAGGTTACAGTTACATTCTGGTGGTTATCGATTGCTTTTCAAAGTATGCTTGGACAAAACCATTAACATCTAAAAATAAACAAGATGTCACTCATGCATTTGAACAAATAATGGCTATAAGTGGTCGGAGACCAGTTCATCTACAGACTGATTCGGGTACGGAGTTTTTTAATACAGTTTTTCAAAAACTTATGAAGAAGTGTCATATTAACCATTACTCAACATTTTCAACCAAGAAAGCATCGATTGTGGAGCGCCTGATAAAAACTTTAAAAAATAAATTGTATAAGTATTTTAGTCTAAATGGAAATTATAAGTGGCTAGGTCCTGGGTTAGAACTTACATTGAGTACATATAATAACACAAAACATCGCACTATTCAATTTAAGCCCATAGATGTAAGTAAATCGAATGAGTCAATAATAAAAAGTAATATCAACAATTCTAATAATAATGTATCCACTCAATGTAAACCTAGGTTTAAAATTGGCGATAAAGTGCGTATTAGTAAATATAAACATATTTTTGAGAAGGGTTATACCCCTAATTGGTCTACTGAAATATTTACTGTAAAAATAGTTAAAAATACCATGCCAATAACATATCATTTAGAAGATCAACGAAAGCAAAAAATATTAGGAACCTTTTACGAACAAGAACTTCAAAAATCTTACTATCCAGGCATTTATTTGATAGAACAGGTTTTAAAAAGAAAAGGAAATAAGGTGACTAAGATAAAAAACGGGGAAAGATAAAAACGCCTAATACCAGGGTTTTTTTTAAATGCTGGCAATATTGTTGTGAACACCATTTTGTCTTGCCCCGCCCCGCAGTCTGCGTCAGTCGCTAAGTGAGGGTGCGTGTGTGTTATTTGTAATTTTTCCGTAGCTTACATTTCCCGCGTAAAATTGAGTTTTTCAATCTTACCCCGCTCGCTGTATCTCCTTACACAGGTAAGTAACAAAAATTTTGTTTTGATATTCGTAGTTAGATTTGAAATGTAATATGCTCTATAATGTCGTGATTACTATATTTCACGTATTTTAAGATTTATGGCACCTTTCAAACTTTCCCCTGCAAAATTTAATGGGGTAAGATGATAATATAAAACCTTCCATCTTACCCCGTTTATGAAACTCCTACAAAAGGTCAGGGGTTCTCAATCTGAAATACTCGGTGGTATCCCTTCCACAACATCGTATCAAAAACTTGTATCATGAAATTAGTATAATTCTAGACTCTCTAGTGCTAAACCGCTTGTCGGCTTAAAAAAATTCAGATGCTCTCTACATAAGTGCAATACCTACACGATTGAAATGTACCAATGTATACAGCTGATTTTTTAAGCATATGAATAAATTCTACGTTAAGGTGTCTAGAATTATGTACCTACTGAATCCATGGTTAAAGTTTTCATTCTGATGTATGTTCTATTCTAATCATCCGAAAACCACTGTGGTCACTTATTTAAACAAATTAGGGATACCTACTGTTAGGGTCTTGTTAATTTTGTCTAATAATATCATTTGGTACGGAAATTCTTAACCACAATTTGCCTCGATGGTCGTCGCAAGCGCAGCTGCTGTGCATGAGGTCTTGGGTTCGATGCCCAGGTCAGGCTGTGTTTTTGATTTCCCATTGGGAATTTGTCTATAAGTGCCGGGAGTCTGGATTAATGCACGGATTATCTTCTATACTTACACATAGCTGGCAAAATATTAGCGTTACACTTCTGGTTTGTGTGGTGAAGTCAGTACATTGCCTCACAAACCAGAACATTTTTTTATAGACCAGTGTCAAATGAAAATTAATGCCATTGATCAACACGATAAAAAGATACACCTCTGCCTTACCCTCCGGGGAATACAGGCATGTTATGCTGATTACTGTGTTAATGTATCTGTGCTTAGGTAGGTATGCTTCTTTCATATTTCTGTTTTTTATACATACGAGTAAATATCAAAGAGACCTTTATTTGCGATCTCCAAATCATCCACGATATGGAACACTAAATATGCAATTTCAACTTGTATAGATAACTTTTTATTTTGGTTTTAGGATCAATATGCCTCGTAACTATATAAGGAAATCGTTACGGGCAACTTGTTATACTCCTGAGGACTTAGCGATTGCAATACAGAGAGTGGAGAATAAAGAATTAACCATGTACGCAGCAGCTAAGTTATATAACATACCTATCGCTACGCTGCACAATCGCTTACATAAAAAAACTGGAATAAAAAGCAGTACTCTAGGGCGTCCACCGGTTTTGCCTCTTGAAATAGAAACCCAGTTGGCGAACGGACTTGCAGTATTAGAAAAATGGGGATTTGGATTGTCCAGAAAGGAAGTGTTTTCACTTGTAAGGGAATTCGTTCAATTGAATGGGATATCAACACCATTTAATAGTGGAGTTCCAGGACCAGATTGGTTTACAAATTTTAGAAAACGACATAGATTATCATTAAAAAAGGCTCAACCTATTGAGCATGTCAGACGAAAGAACACAGATCCGTTCATCGTGGGTGAATATTTTAGTCTATTGCAGGCTACTCTAAAGACATTAGGTCTTGAACAAAGGCCAGAACTCATCTGGAACCTTGATGAGACTTCCGTTAGTTTGGATCCCTCTAAAACCAAAGTAGTTGGGCGAAAGGGTGCGCCATGCTCTCGAACAACTCACGGTACAGGCAAAGAACATATAACAGTTCTAACAGCAGTAAGTGCCTGCGGACAGAAACTGACTCCTTTAATCGTATTTAAAGGTAAATATGTATGGGACACCTGGATGGCTGACACACGTAATTTACAGTTATCTTACGCAGCTAGTAAAAGAGGATGGATGGAGACAGAAATATTTCACAATTACATGGAAAAAGTATTTATTCCAGGACTCGGCGAAGAAAGGCCAGTTCTGGTAGTCTACGACGGTCATAGCACTCATGTTGATATAAAAGTGGTTGAGTTGGCACGAAAACATAATGTCACAATATTAAAATTACCCCCACATACGTCTCATCTTTTACAGCCACTGGATGTAGCTGTATTTAAATCTTTCAAATCTAGCTGGGATGCCAAGTTAGTTGAATGGCAGCGACATAACGTTGGTGTGAAGCTACCTAAAAAAGTGTTTTCTAACTTATTTGCAGAAGTATGGAATAATACAAAATCTGAAACTATTATCAACGGCTTTATAAAAACAGGAATATGTCCTTTTAATTCAGATGTAATTTCAGTCGATAAGTATGATCCAAGATCTTACAAGCGCTGGATAGAAAAGCATAAAATGGAAAACGTATTTCAGCCTCCACAACCTGTTCTTCAGTCAGATGTTAACTCTCCCGTGTCGTTACTTGAACTTGGCCTTAATGTAATTAATAGATGGATATGTGACGATGGGACAATTTACGACCTTGAAGGTACACAGTCTTCATTTTTGTTTCCTGAAACTTCTGAAACAGTCCACTTGCTGGTAGATGTGGCAAAACATGAAGAGCAGGCGTCATCATTTTTGGCAAGCCATAGCCCACAGTCTTCATTTATGCTTCCTGAAACTTCTCAATCAGTCCACTTGCTGGTAAATGTGACAAAGCATGAAGAGCAGGCGTCATCATTTGTGGCAAACAACCAAAATGATTTACCGATTTGCCTATCTAATTTTCAAACAAAACCCATAACTAGTGCGGAGTCTAAAATTAAGATTATTTCTAATGAAGTAGTTAACTACCCTTACAGTTTTGAAGACCTCTTACTTCAAAAGGTTCAACAAAGTCCACGAACTAATATCAAAATAAAGAAGAAACGGGTGGCAATAGGGGCTGAGGTAATAACGGAGTCTTTGATTCAAAATAAAACTAATACTGAGATTGAAACACACAGACTACCAAGGAAGAAAGTGAAAAGAAATAATGAAGATACAGTACTTAAGGAAATAAATGCGTATAATCAGAAAAAAAAGATAAGTGGAGAGACAAGTAAGACTAAAAAACAGATAGCTAAGAAAAGAGCTGATAAAAAGGATGGTAACCAAAAGAAAAAAAAGAAAACTAAATTAACGTTAAGTACCGACACAGAAAGTTCCAATAGCGAAACAGAGTTTATGACTGTAGATACCGAATCTGAATATGAAAATATGGACGACTACTTAGAACAATGCCTGAAAATCCAAGAAGATGAAGAAAACATTGAACCAGACGCAAAACTGCCTTTTGGCTTAAGCGACATAAAATTTTATGACGAAAGTTCGTTACAATTAAAAAAAGAAGACTGGCTTGTAGTTCAGTTCACAACGAAAAAAAGTGTCAAACATTTCATAGGTATAATTTTATCGATTGATGATAAAATACCAGTTGTAAAATTTGTACGAAAGGTAAAACAGTCAAAATCTGAAACAACGTTTAGTTATCCTATTGTAGAAGATATCTGTGTTATTAAATCTAAAGCAGATATAATTTGTGTTTTACCTCAGCCCGTTATTTCTCGACGCGGTCAACTAATATTTAACGTTGATCTCAATAAATATAATATCCAGTAATATTTTGTAATTCTTACGTTGTTTTATATTATTAAACAGAGTTATTGGTGAAACACTAACAACCTCTCAGGATCGTATTACTAGGATCATAAACAATAACTTTTGTTCTAAGTATGACTTTTAATAATTCATTAGATTTTAATTCGTCAGACTTACATGCAAAAAAAATTTATATACAACACTCTAAATGTTCCGAACTCAGAACGTGTCTAGTGCCTTCCTTAGCTAAACGTAAAGTTCGTTTTTAAACGTATTAAAGTGTAAAATAAATTAAAATGTAACGAATTATTAAAGGTCATAGAACAAAAGTTTCAGTTTATGATCCTAGCAATTCAGTCCTGAGAGTTTGTTAGTGTTTCACCAATAACCTTGTATTATTTTTAGTTCTTCTTCAGTTTTCAGTGATTTTTCGCGTTCTGATGAACGGAAGAACGGTGTTTTTTACAATTATCTAGAATTTTAATGTCAATTTGGCAGTGATTATATTAGTACTGTTTTCTAACGTTTATAAAGGCAAGAGTGCCTAGTTTTGTTGTTTTTTTTATTAATTACTAGTATTAATTATTAAGGGACGCAAAAATACGAGTACGTGATTTTTTATATTATAGTTACTTCTGCTTTGCGGAATTACCAACTGATCTGATAAAGCCAAATTTTATATTTTTGATAAGAGGTTAATTTTAATTTTAAAAGTAAGAAGTACTTATAACCGACTGATTTTATTTAACTGTGATGTTTAGGTATTACCTCCTTTGAAATAATATTTTTAATAATGTTTAATTGTATTCTGCTGTCGTGGTTTATTTTGTAAAAATACATAATTATAATGTACGTTACGTGGTACTAAATGAAAACGTGTGTTTTATTAAAATTTATCGACCCGAGTTAGACTTGACAGTCATGCATGAGCATGATTATTTAATTCCTTTAATATCCATAACATTTTGAGAACCCCTGACTGCCAGCCGTTTCAACGGGGTAAGATCGATATATTTTATTTGATAAATATTTTTTTCTTGCATTTAGAATGCGAATTTTGAATGTAACTGATTTTCAAGTTATTTGGGTTATTGAAGCAGAAGGTTTAGTGATCACCACACAAGCATAATGACCATGAATACGATTTTAGTCACTATTTCAATCTTACCCCTTCAGCGTTTCATCTTTCCCCTACATATTTTTTTTCTTAATACCAATTTTACTAACGTTTTTTTTCATAAAATTTTGTTTCAAAAAGATGGCTGCCAATATTATAGAAACAAGTTGACTATACTTTTTTACCCAAAACATCATTTTATGCATTTGACTTAAATCCCTTTGTTTCACAACAGTTTCAAATCAACACTGTTTATATGATCAAAAATCCATTCCGACTTACCCCCACTCACCTTAAATTGTTTGTGAAATGGTTGGGGTTAAGTAATAATGAAAATAGTTGGATTGACAAATCAGCAATAGTTAATTAAGGATATCATTATATCGTCCCATAAGAGCCAAACGAGCGTATCGCCATTTTGACAACTTTACAGGAGAGCTAAAAAACTGTGCAAATACCAGGATTCTGAACTTTGAAGTTCTTTATTATACATTATATAACGGTTAGTCGAGAAAAAAAAAAGCCTAAATATGGACTAGTTATTAGAGGGTTAAAATAGCAAAAAAATAATTAATAATGTTTTGAAATACATTAAATATTTATGGTTATTCAAAAAGTGCCAAGCTTACGTTTTTTTGGCTCTTATTATTTGCAAACATAATTAAAAATAATAAGAGCCAAAAAAACGTAAGCCTGGCCTAACTATATAGCTAAGCCTAATTTAGCTAACTTAAAAGCATTTTTGGGAAGAGAAAATTATATCAAGAATGGCACAGTATTAATAATGTAAGTTTAGGAAGTAGTTGTTAAGTGGCGTCTACATATTATCAAGTTCTTTATCATCCGTAGAACCAACTTTAAAACTTCGATAAAAATCGTGGTATTCTGTGGGAATGATTCCCTGTCTGCGTAAGTCTTGCAAATCTGCATACTTTTCAGCCGAAATTGGCAATGACCCACTATATGCATTTTTTAGTACGATTTTATCCACAGCCATCCTCTTACGTCGGCTCAATACTTTTATTTTTTTTTAAATCAGAGTCATCGTAGTCATCAAAGGAACCTTAGTTAAAATAGTTAACATAATAGATATAACATAATTTATGGAGGATTTAAATAAATGTTTTAGCTGAAACGGACCACCTCAAATCACAGTTTTTTCTGTTCAAATACCTACTTATTACGTGTCAACGAAATGTATAATATAGGTAATCGAACAGTTTAAAGTATGAAATCATTAACACAATTGTTGGAAATTTGACTTTATTTAAGCAAAAGAACTGTAATTAGACTTAATTTCATTAGTTAACGTATTATAATAACTAGGAATTCAGTGCAGGGTGCGACTGAAATAAATTGAGCTGAGCGAGCAGGACTCTTACTTGAAAAATAAGGCATCTTACTGCGGTCGCGCGAATAGCTAAGGCCGCGCGCTCGTGAAACTGTTTTGCGATGATTATTCCTCGATGGTACATTGTATGTTAACAGTTGACCCCTCTAAACACTCAGCGGTGTCTACACTATCACCATGGCAAATTTAGTTAAGATCGGTATTGTGGTTCCGGAGGAGTACATTCTCGACCAAACGGCTTAGCCATGTAAAAGAGCTTCGCTTCACTCAGCCCAATAATTAAGTAGATACTTATATATAAAACAAACTCACCTGCTGGTTTAAGATTCAGAATCTTCCATGTTCGGCTGTTTCTTTTCATGTTGAAAGAACAATAATTGTCCTTCACTAACTTTCAATTAAATTGAAAAACATAACATAACTTCTTCACGCCTGTATCCCCGAAGGGGTAGGCAGAGGTGTATTACACACCCACGATTCGCCAGTTATGTTAAGGTCCCAATGTAATAGGGGGCGAGCCTATTGCCATCTACCGGGTACATTATTAAGCGAGCGATAATTAACATTTATTAATGCACACATAACTACGAAAAGTCAGAGGTGTGTGCCCGGGGCGACTGGGGATCGAACTCGAGACCTCGTCTCAGCAGTCCGTTACGTACGCCACTAGGCTATCGTCGCTTTTTTGATTGATAAAATTGAAAAAAGCAACAAAAATTGTCGTTTATCACTAAATTTCGAGGCTCCCCGCGCTGTCGATTTCAAGTAATTATCGGGGGTACCCTAACTTTTAAGAACCATTTGAACGTAATTGCAATCAAAATCTACCTAAGACCTGAGTATAATACGTTAATGTTACTGCCAAAGTAACGTAATTGATTTAACGTGGTATTGGCAATCAGTTAAATAAGAGATATTCAATTCGAAATAAGTTCAAATTGACGTAAACTTTTATACGTTCAAATGGCTCTTAATTATAACTTCAAACTCGCTTATTTTTTTATACTATAGGAACGTATAAGTTGTTACGTTTTTGAGGTTGGTTAGAAATTTTCAATTATGGAAAATTTCAGTATCAAATTAACTCGTAAACAAATACGTTCATTTGGAACTAACTAAAAATGAAACAGATAGCATCGACATACACCAATCGAAAGTTAAGTTGTTATCGTCGTAAAGAAAATATACTTTTTTCCTGATACGTTACAATGGAACTCTGGAACTATTGACTATACGAATACGTCCTTGTGGCAGATGGTGTAGGACCACTTAGACCACATATTTATGAAATAAAAAAAAAATCGATATTTTGGTGATACGCTCGTTTGGCTCTTATGGGACGATATAATCGTTATTATAGTTAATATGTTTTTATTATTCATAAAACTATGCAAGGTGATGGACTAGTTAATAGTATAATTGATAATTTGCCGTTTGAAGTTCACTTACCTGGTTATAATTATTGTGAACCAGGAACAAAACTTCAAAAACGATTATTACGAGGTGATCGAGGTATAAATAAACTGGACGAAGCTTGTATGCACCACGATATTGCATACGCAAATCATACAGATCTATTTAATCGTCACAAAGCAGACTTACAACTATTGAACATGGCTAAACAGAGACTTAAATCAAAAGATGCAGGGAAAGGTGAAAAACTTAGTTCTTGGTTAGTCAGCAAAGTTATGAAAACCAAACTTAAAACTGGTGCTGGAATTAAGACCTTTAATAAATTTGTGTTAAAAATAAGATCTAAAGTGCATAAACTAAAACACCTGGATAGTAAGACTTTAATAAATGCTGCTTACTTAGCTGCGAAAAGAATATTTCCATGTATTCGAAATTTGAGTCCTTCGAGTTATACCCATACCAAAGACTGGAGGAGTTTTGCCTCTAATTCCAATTTTTGCTGGTTTATCGGCTTTAGGAACTTTAGCAGGTGGTGCAGCTGGTATTGCTAAAACCGTTAACGATTACAAGGCAGGTCAAAAAAAATTACATGAAACGGAAAGACATAATAAGACTATGGAAGCTAGGCGTTAGGCAAAGGCTTATACATTAAACCTCATAAAAATGGAAAAGGGTTGTTTATCAAATCTCAAAAAAACTAAATAATAAGCTACCCAATCGTCCCTTGACTAATATAGATATTCAAAATCATGCACTCGATATCCCACACTTTCGAGGAGTTTACATGAGGGATCAGTTACCAAGAACACCGAAACGAATTGAATGCGGTATAGTTAACTTAGATGATATGAAAAATCAAGGAACGCATTGGGTAGCTTATGTTAAAGTAGATAAATATTGTGAATACTTTGATAGCTTTGGTGATTTGAGACCTCCAAAGGAAATGATGCAGTATTTAAGAAAATGTAATGTTTTTTATAATTATACTAGATATCAGGATTACAACACTGTAAATTGTGGACATTTATGTTTAAGCTTCCTACGAAACTATTGGAATAAAAACCTATAAATGGAATGATCTTGTTTTATTTCAATCATTTGCAAAATGTCGTTCACTTTGTCGATAACCGGAAATTCATCTAATTTATCTACGTACTATCCTAACCCGTTACAATTATATGGAAAGTATGAATGTGCTTTATTACACTTCTCTACATATAATTCAATTCCAAATATTGACAGAAAGAACAATAAGTTATACTATGGTTCCAAGAACGTTATTGAAATGCCTGAAGGTACTTACGAATTACAAGATATAAGTGACTACTTAAAATCTGAAATAAATAATGCTACAATAAAATTACAGTGCAATAACAATACCTTAAAAACTACTTTATACTGTACAAAAAGTATAGATTTTACTAAAGAAGACACTTTCAGAAGTTTATTAGGTTTTGATAAACAGGTCTTACAAGCAAATAAATGCATGTGGTCGTAGGTAGAATGTTGATGGCGAACTTTGCGCCATCAACATTCTACCTACGACCGTGATCAGGATTGAATGTGATATCGTAAGTGCTTCGTATATAAACGGAGAACCCAGTCACATTTTGCATGAATTTGCTCTCAACGTGCCACCTGGATATAGAATTATAGAAATCCCGAAAAACACAATTTACTTTCCAATCAACCAAAATATTATTAGCGGTATACATATCAAGCTTCTAGATATAAATAATAACTTAATTAATTTACGTGGTGAAGAAGTACAACTATATTTACATCTCAGAAGAAAAAATGATTGACTACAATAAATATGTACATCAACAAGTTAAAAACAACACTCATATCCAAGCTATCAATCAAGCAAGAGCTCGCTCTAAGAAGAAAACAAAATTAACGAAAAATAATAAAGCATTCCTTAAAGCGATTGGTTTACTAAAATGAATATATTAGACGTTTTATCAGCTCCCTCCCACGACAACTCTGTTGAAGGAATTGAGTTTCACTCTTACAAACCTTATGTAACAAGTTTTAACAGAAACGATGAAATTCGCATACCTATTATCCAACAGGACTTGTATGTACTTCCATCGGCAAGCACTTTGTACTGTGGTACTCAGGGGGTTGAGTACCACGCGTGTATGAAGTGATGAAATTACAACGATCAAATAGGATAATATGTTATTTATTTTTATACCACTTGCACTTCCTACTTATATTATTAGGGACTTTACGCGGTTCTTTTAACTTTTATTAGCGAACTGGGACGTATATCGCGGACTCGGCCCAAGGATAGGGCTTAAAGCGGGGTTCTTCCCAGGATACTTTTCTCAGCTTCAATCGGAACGGCTCCACTAGGCCCGTTCAGATCCCGAATGTCCAGGCAGCGATTGTTTTTTATCGTTCCTCATTCAAATTTTAAATTGATACAATAGTTTTATTTAAACTCTGACACATAATGGCCAGGTAACCGCATCGTGGTGTGAAATGAGGTTCAGACACCACATCAGCTACGCCCTTAATGGTCATTTATGTGACAGCCTGATTCCCTAGGCATTCTAAATCTGGGACACAAAAAAAAATTTATGCGAATTGTCCCTTACAATGGGAATAACGAAGCAATCTTTATAATAATTAGTAAACGATAGTAGAATTTCAAATTATAGCAATTAAACTGTAATAAATACTGAAAAACACGAACAAAGAAAAATTGCTTCATTCTTGGCCAGGCAAAAACCCAGGTTAAAAGAAACCTGACCACAATCAGCCTCATCAAAGAAAAGTTATTGGTATCACTTGCCGATACATTTTAAGGTTTGCCCTGAAAGGACTTAGTAACACAGTACTTTTAAGACCTACCTAACTAGAAAGAAAGATGACATAAAATTATTTATGTCGCCTACACATTACTAAATTATTTTTTACAACAATACCAACGAGAAAGAACTTACTCTATAAAGAAAAGTCTGATCGAAAACTAACTTTCAATCATCGTCGGCGCTTATGTCCAGAACGATTTGACTCTCTTACAAAGTTCAGATCACATCTCTTGATATCAGACAAAAAAAATAATTGCCTAACTCCTACGCTATAACATCCCGAATCTAACAAAACAAATCTATTTATCTTCAGCAGCGCAGCAATATGAAATAAACAGAGAACGCATATTATGAATAAAATGTTACACACAATACATTATCTCCTATTATACAACATATCTTAAATAAGAGTTATGGTCACGCAGATAGGCATCTGTAAAAGAAAACAATCATAGGATCCAACTTGCACATAGATCTGTTTGAAATTGAACTTTAAAACGTCAATAAAGTTATATGAAACCATCGATAATTACCTTTGAACTATCATTATACATAACAATTAATAAAATATTCAACCTTTATTTATCTAGCCTTTTTATTAGTATCACACATAAAATATAAGAAAATAATCATGTCCACACGACATTCAACGTCAAATAAATATAATGACATTTACACATATTTTACTTAAATAACACATCTTCTATTGACAAATGGTTTTAGAAAATTGGTATGTACAATATCTTGCCATGATGAGTTATTCATTTTCCCCACGACATAGTTGGTGTTTGAAATTCTCCTGATAATAATAAACGGTTTTGTACCCCTTTGTACGGCTTACAAAGTTTCTTACTCCTTCCCGAAATACGTCTTGGACTGTATATCAGAACCAGCTGACCTGGTCGGTATACCACGAATTTCACCTTCTTGTCGTAGTAAGCTTTCTGCCTCCTTTGTGCGTTTCTTATATTCACCTTTGCTCGTTGCACGAGATAATTTGCACGTGCATGTCTGGACGCATATGACTCGTTCGTAGACTCTTGATTTACTTCGAAGTTTGATTGCAGAATCGGCTCTCGTGCGAACAACAACATGTGTGGAGACATACCTGTATGCTTCGTGGCATTATATGCAAATGACACCATGTTTACAGCTTTGGGCACGAAAAACCCATTGCGGAACCTCGACAACGTCTTCGCGATTCCGAAGTGACCTCCCGACCATGGATGATCATATAGTTCCTCGAGAGTTGTCTTCAGTAGTTCTCTCGGCAGCACAACATTTTTCTTTAATAAAAATCCTTTGTAGTTTGTTGCATCATTATTTGTTAAGCCATTCCTTAGTGATCTACAGAAAAGATCTGCGCACTGTTTTACTACCATTGTATCGGTGCTGATGTTATACATCTCTATGCCATCCGATACTGGTGTGTTCGTATCGTCATCCTCTATCTTTAAAGGATAACGACTTGGGTAATCAGCAACAATATTGCTCTTGCCGGAACGATGTACGACGTCGAAATCCACATCTTGTATTGGATCCTTCACAAAGTCTGATCGTTCCGTAACTGACCTGTACGGAGCTGTATGTACAGGAATATCATCTGACAATCCGCATCCGCCCGTGCTACCGTTGTCGAACGTGACTCCATTCTCGCAGTCTTGTACTGCTTGCACCAAACGACTCCTTTTGTTCGCTGGGATGCCCCCATCGATTAATTGCTTGGATTCTTCAGACTTAAATATTTCATTATTAAAACTACGATTAGGGAAATAATCAATGGTTTCATTTATTGCTTTATAATTAAATAACATATTATTTGTGTTTATAATATTTAACGATGTGCACTTTGAAGCCTTACTCACGGTTTTATTGTCATATCTGCGTGTCCAATTTACTTTGAAGCCCTTAATCCATAAACAGTTCTTTCTGAAATCAATTGATACAGCATTAGCAAACATGAACGATTGACCTAAGACTAAATCTAATTCAATGTTATTTAATACAATGAAATTCACTCTAACTAAAATGTTCGCTAAAATCATGTTCACGTTGACTTCACCGCAGATAGTTGCCGAAGAACCAGTTATGCTTCTGATGTGCGTCAACGACGTTGACGGTTTTATTTGTAGGTTCAAGCTTCTAGCTAAAGCTTTGCTCATAGCATTTACCGTAGCTCCAGTATCCAGTAATGCTTCGATGTCAGAATTATTAATTGTAACTTTAATAAATGGCGACAACTGACCAGAAAAATTGCTTCCGTTGTGACGTTGATCTGCACTCGCAGACTCGATATGCTCCATGCTCATTACATTTCTCTCTCGAGGCCGGAAAAACTGTCGGCTCGAAGTTGGAGTATCTCTTCTGTTAGATCCCGAAGAATTCGGGTTACTGGGGAAAACATTAGTGTTAGCAATGTTCCGAGGTCTTAGGTTGTATCTCGGAGTGCGGAAATTGTCCCCTTCATCCCGTGGACTCGACGATGACGGAGCTTGACGTGCATCGTAAGATGTCGTGTCTCCTCTATTCCCGTAGCGGTTATGGAATCCGACTTGACGGTTATATCCTTGTGGAGGGTTCGTAGGTAAATTCTGTATTCTATCCCCCTGCACGTCGGGTTGTACTTCCGATAATTGCAACAGCGCGTCGCGGAGTTCTTTTTTATCGCTGTACACCCTTGCCGCTAAAATATTTCGAAATCTTGGCGACATTGACTTCAGAAATCTACTTATTATCTTTTTATCATCGGTAACCTTCGCTTTAGTAGCCAAGTTACACAATCTGTACCAATAGGTAACCAAGTTCTCCTCTTTGGCTTGATACGCTGAATAGAACAACTCTAAATCATCGCCATGGGAAGGAAACTCTTCTTCTAACAGTGAGCACACTTGTTCGAAAGTTAACTCTTCGTTAAAAATCGACTTGTAAAAGTGTAATGCCGCGCCCTCGAGGTAGGCAGCTAATATTGTGGCTTTGTCAGCCAACATAAATTTATTTATGGCGAATACGACATTGAAGTCTCTCAAAAAACTTTGGAATGAGACACCGTCAGTGCCACCAAATTTCTTTGATTCGGCCATCTTAATGGTAGTAATACAATATATATAATAAATTCAAATTTGTTATCTGTTTAAGGCGTCGATCCAATATTGCACGACGTCTTCCTTCTCAAGGTACGGGGTCGATCAATCCACTGCCAACTGCAGAACGTTGGCGTTTCCACCTCCTGTGGAAACCGGCGTTCCTCCACCAAATTTTATGGAAACCGGCGCCTCCTCCAAAAGCTGTGGTACTCAGGGGGTTGAGTACCACGCGTGTATGAAGTGATGAAATTACAACGATCAAATAGGATAATATGTTATTTATTTTTATACCACTTGCACTTCCTACTTATATTATTAGGGACTTTACGCGGTTCTTTTAACTTTTATTAGCGAACTGGGACGTATATCGCGGACTCGGCCCAAGGATAGGGCTTAAAGCGGGGTTCTTCCCAGGATACTTTTCTCAGCTTCAATCGGAACGGCTCCACTAGGCCCGTTCAGATCCCGAATGTCCAGGCAGCGATTGTTTTTTATCGTTCCTCATTCAAATTTTAAATTGATACAATAGTTTTATTTAAACTCTGACACATAATGGCCAGGTAACCGCATCGTGGTGTGAAATGAGGTTCAGACACCACAGTACTTAGAAGGAACTGTAGTCGTTAGCAAAGGAGATTCGAAAGACAAGGCTAGTAGCATTCAATTTACAAATAATGCACTACTTTACTTGTTTCAAGATATAAGATATGAGTTGAATGGAGTAGAAATTGATAAAATAAAAAACGCGGGTGTGACTACTACAATGAAATCTTTAATTTCAATGAATGAAACTGAGTCCAAAATGTCTTATGCGTGGGGATGGAATATTGATGGTATAAAAAATACTAATTCAGGAAAAATTTCTGCTTCCATACCTCTTAGTAATATCCTTGGTTTTGCAGAAGACTTTAAGAAAGTAGTGATAAATAGCAAACATGAATTGATATTGTTACGAAGTAATACTAACTTGAATGCTATAAAACTTAACACCGGTGAAGTTGTGGATGATGTTCTAATAAATAAAATCATATGGCGTGTACCGCATGTCAAGGTATCAGACAGGGAGAAAATAAGTATGCTAAGACTGCTAGAAAAAGATCAGCCACTACAAATGATTTTCAGAAATTGGGATCTGTATGAATATCCAGCTTTACCGAAGACAACAAAACATACCTGGTCAATCAAAACTTCATCGCAAATAGAGAAACCACGATATGTCATTATTGGTCTACAGACAAATAGAAAGAACAATGCAGGTTCTGATACGTCCCAGTTTGACCATTGTCATATTCGTGATGTTAGAGTACATCTCAATTCAACATACTTCCCGTATGAAAATTTAAATGTAAATTTTTCAAATAATCAAATTGCTTTATTATACGAGCAATACACTAGATTTCAACAGTCTTATTACGGTCGTCGTGCTGAGCCTTTATTAAGTCAAAAACCATTTAAAGATTTAGCACCGCTATTTGTCGTCGACTGTTCTAGACAACCGGATAATCTGAAGACAGGTTCCGTGGTTGATGTAAGAGTGGAAATTGAAAGTGATTTAGACATACCAGATCAAACTTCAGCATACTGTCTTATCTTGAACGACTGTATCATTGAGTACAAGCCTCTAAGTAACACTGTGAGAAAATTATCATGAACTCCAATACTATCATAGTGGATGTTCAAGGATTTAAGGATTTATACAACAACTTCATCATAAAGGAATTGGCATTCGCTACTCGTGATTATACACAAACGTTTTTAATAAAACCTCCCTACTTGTTTAGATACTTAACTTGTGAAGAACAGAAGCAAGTTAAATGGCTGGAACAAAACAGAGGAATTTATTGGGACGAAGGCTATATTGACTATAGAGAATTTCATCGTTTTATCGTTCATTATCTAGAAAATAAGGAGATATTTGTAAAAGGTTTGGAGAAGGTGAAATGGATAAAGGAACTTTGTGTGAATTGCAATGTCCCAGAACTAGATGAAAAACTATGTCCTAACTTTTCTGTGTTACATAAAAAATATTGTGATGAGAAAAGTAATTTAAATTGCAGTAAACATTTAAAGCACTGTGCGCTTAAAAATGTAATATGCGTAAAAAAGTATTTAAAATGGTAACGAAATGTGTACCTACTTGTTTTTTTAAGTTTATAAAATAAAAATATACTTTTAATAAAAGAAAAAGCTTTTATTTTGTAATAAATATAACCCTTTTATTATTATAAGCATTACATAATATTTAATAAAAATTGCACAATGAAAGTAAAATTAACTATGTAGGTATGTATACTATTTAATAATAATAATTAGGTACCTATTTATTTATTTTAAACAAACCCACATTGGTGCTAGTAAGAATATTTTACTTAAGAACTAATGTTAGTAGATTACATCATAAGAAATAATAGGTATATTACATAATATTTACAAATATATTCTTAAAAATCATCATCTAATAAAGATTTCGATATTTTCTTAACTAACGCCACAGTGTCGTCCATTACACTATCCAGAGCGTCTTTGACGATATATTGCGCGTTAATTATTAAGTTCTCACTGTCACTGTCACTATCTTCAGTTTGAGGATTGTTATTACACAGATCGATCACTGAAATTTTTATTAATTTAATACCGCGTCGCTGTAGTCGACTCATAATAAAAGACTGTGTTGTTTTTTGCTTTTGTTTCTTCGTTTCCCGGCAATTTAACTTTAATTTCTTGCTCTGTTTCGTAGGTTTGCTATACTCAGGTTCGCTGCATTGCAACCCAGTGAAATCATAAGGATCCTGAGCATACTGGCTGAATATGATTTCTGTGTCCTGAAACAACATATAAATATAATATTAATAACATACACTATACGTATTATGCCTGACGAGAACACTTATCTTTTTATTTTAATATTAAATGCTAAAGAAATGTTTTACTTACCGAGGACATTGTTAGTATGATGCACTCTAATGTTCTCTACAAGTGCTCGTGGTGAGCGAAATTTCGTGAATGATATAAAAAATTAAATCTATAAACATTATTGACAAAGCATTACGTGTTTAAATCGAGGTGTTAGCTTTGAAAATCATTCCTAATATAATATATACAAGTTCTAATTTACTCTAGGCATGAGTATAAGTTATAAATTATGAAAATTGCCAGCTTGCTTATTCTACAGAAACTCGGAGTGCAATGAACTGACACATTTATATGTTTACGAACATGTATCAACGTGAAATAGTGTAGTATTTATACCGTTTATTAATGATTCTACTAGCTATACATTTTATAAACCTTTAATCTGATGTAAAATATTCACGCAGGCGAAGTCGCAAGCATTCGCTAGTCACTCAATCACCTTTGAAATTTAATAGCATGGTATTAAGTGCAGCACAAAATCAACATAATAAAATTGTTATGAAATAATATTAAAACTTGATGAAATTTGAATCTCGGTATGGCTTACCTATTAACCAACATGAATAAAAATAAATGGCATGTGTCAAAGTTCGCCATCAACATTCTACCTACGACCGTGATCAGGATTGAATGTGATATCGTAAGTGCTTCGTATATAAACGGAGAACCCAGTCACATTTTGCATGAATTTGCTCTCAACGTGCCACCTGGATATAGAATTATAGAAATCCCGAAAAACACAATTTACTTTCCAATCAACCAAAATATTATTAGCGGTATACATATCAAGCTTCTAGATATAAATAATAACTTAATTAATTTACGTGGTGAAGAAGTACAACTATATTTACATCTCAGAAGAAAAAATGATTGACTACAATAAATATGTACATCAACAAGTTAAAAACAACACTCATATCCAAGCTATCAATCAAGCAAGAGCTCGCTCTAAGAAGAAAACAAAATTAACGAAAAATAATAAAGCATTCCTTAAAGCGATTGGTTTACTAAAATGAATATATTAGACGTTTTATCAGCTCCCTCCCACGACAACTCTGTTGAAGGAATTGAGTTTCACTCTTACAAACCTTATGTAACAAGTTTTAACAGAAACGATGAAATTCGCATACCTATTATCCAACAGGACTTGTATGTACTTCCATCGGCAAGCACTTTGTACTTAGAAGGAACTGTAGTCGTTAGCAAAGGAGATTCGAAAGACAAGGCTAGTAGCATTCAATTTACAAATAATGCACTACTTTACTTGTTTCAAGATATAAGATATGAGTTGAATGGAGTAGAAATTGATAAAATAAAAAACGCGGGTGTGACTACTACAATGAAATCTTTAATTTCAATGAATGAAACTGAGTCCAAAATGTCTTATGCGTGGGGATGGAATATTGATGGTATAAAAAATAGTATTCAGGAAAAATTTCTGCTTCCATACCTCTTAGTAATATCCTTGGTTTTGCAGAAGACTTTAAGAAAGTAGTGATAAATAGCAAACATGAATTGATATTGTTACGAAGTAATACTAACTTGAATGCTATAAAACTTAACACCGGTGAAGTTGTGGATGATGTTCTAATAAATAAAATCATATGGCGTGTACCGCATGTCAAGGTATCAGACAGGGAGAAAATAAGTATGCTAAGACTGCTAGAAAAAGATCAGCCACTACAAATGATTTTCAGAAATTGGGATCTGTATAAATATCCAGCTTTACCGAAGACAACAAAACATACCTGGTCAATCAAAACTTCATCGCAAATAGAGAAACCACGATATGTCATTATTGGTCTACAGACAAATAGAAAGAACAATGCAGGTTCTGATACGTCCCAGTTTGACCATTGTCATATTCGTGATGTTAGAGTACATCTCAATTCAACATACTTCCCGTATGAAAATTTAAATGTAAATTTTTCAAATAATCAAATTGCTTTATTATACGAGCAATACACTAGATTTCAACAGTCTTATTACGGTCGTCGTGCTGAGCCTTTATTAAGTCAAAAACAATTTAAAGATTTAGCACCGCTATTTGTCGTCGACTGTTCTAGACAACCGGATAATCTGAAGACAGGTTCCGTGGTTGATGTAAGAGTGGAAATTGAAAGTGATTTAGACATACCAGATCAAACTTCAGCATACTGTCTTATCTTGTACGACTGTATCATTGAGTACAAGCCTCTAAGTAACACTGTGAGAAAATTATCATGAACTCCAATACTATCATAGTGGATGTTCAAGGATTTAAGGATTTATACAACAACTTTATCATAAAGGAATTGGCATTCGCTACTCGTGATTATACACAAACGTTTTTAATAAAACCTCCCTACTTGTTTAGATACTTAACTTGTGAAGAACAGAAGCAAGTTAAATGGCTGGAACAAAACAGAGGAATTTATTGGGACGAAGGCTATATTGACTATAGAGAATTTCATCGTTTTATCGTTCATTATCTAGAAAATAAGGAGATATTTGTAAAAGGTTTGGAGAAGGTGAAATGGATAAAGGAACTTTGTGTGAATTGCAATGTCTCAGAACTAGATGAAAAACTATGTCCTAACTTTTCTGTGTTACATAAAAAATATTGTGATGAGAAAAGTAATTTAAATTGCAGTAAACATTTAAAGCACTGTGCGCTTAAAAATGTAATATGCGTAAAAAAGTATTTAAAATGGTAACGAAATGTGTACCTACTTGTTTTTTTAAGTTTATAAAATAAAAATATACTTTTAATAAAAGAAAAAGCTTTTATTTTGTAATAAATATAACCCTTTTATTATTATAAGCATTACATAATATTTAATAAAAATTGCACAATGAAAGTAAAATTAACTATGTAGGCATGTATACTATTTAATAATAATAATTAGGTACCTATTTATTTATTTTAAACAAACCCACATTGGTGCTAGTAAGAATATTTTACTTAAGAACTAATGTTAGTAGATTACATCATAAGAAATAATAGGTATATTACATAATATTTACAAATATATTCTTAAAAATCATCATCTAATAAAGATTTCGATATTTTCTTAACTAACGCCACAGTGTCGTCCATTACACTATCCAGAGCGTCTTTGACGATATATTGCGCGTTAATTATTAAGTTCTCACTGTCACTGTCACTATCTTCAGTTTGAGGATTGTTATTACACAGATCGATCACTGAAATTTTTATTAATTTAATACCGCGTCGCTGTAGTCGACTCATAATAAAAGACTGTGTTGTTTTTTGCTTTTGTTTCTTCGTTTCCCGGCGATTTAACTTTAATTTCTTGCTCTGTTTCGTAGGTTTGCTATACTCAGGTTCGCTGCATTGCAACCCAGTGAAATCATAAGGATCCTGAGCATACTGGCTGAATATGATTTCTGTGTCCTGAAACAACATATAAATATAATATTAATAACATACACTATACGTATTATGCCTGACGAGAACACTTATCTTTTTATTTTAATATTAAATGCTAAAGAAATGTTTTACTTACCGAGGACATTGTTAGTATGATGCACTCTAATGTTCTCTACAAGTGCTCGTGGTGAGCGAAATTTCGTGAATGATATAAAAAATTAAATCTATAAACATTATTGACAAAGCATTACGTGTTTAAATCGAGGTGTTAGCTTTGAAAATCATTCCTAATATAATATATACAAGTTCTAATTTACTCTAGGCATGAGTATAAGTTATAAATTATGAAAATTGCCAGCTTGCTTATTCTACAGAAACTCGGAGTGCAATGAACTGACACATTTATATGTTTACGAACATGTATCAACGTGAAATAGTGTAGTATTTATACCGTTTATTAATGATTCTACTAGCTATACATTTTATAAACCTTTAATCTGATGTAAAATATTCACGCAGGCGAAGTCGCAAGCATTCGCTAGTCACTCAATCACCTTTGAAATTTAATAGTATGGTATTAAGTGCAGCACAAAATCAACATAATAAAATTGTTATGAAATAATATTAAAACTTGATGAAATTTGAATCTCGGTATGGCTTACCTATTAACCAACATGAATAAAAGGAGGTTGTTGTTTAGTAAAAATATTTATTAACAAAATAAAACGATTTTATTTACATTTCAAGGATTCTTTATTACCCTTTATAAATAGGGTTGTCATACATTCACATTTATTATATTGTTACTGTATATTTATGCTCAAACACAAAATAAGAAGTCTTCGAGCGTTTGTTCGTCTGTCTAACGTGATAAGCTCAAAATCTAGTTAATGAATTGTCATATAGTTTTCTTTAATAAATCTAAATGAATCTATTTAACTTTAAACAACAGTATGTTGATCTTTTTAAAATTCATACACCTACAGTCAAAAAAAGATGTAGCCTTATAATATTCTCTATTACCCATGCGAAGCTAGGAGATTTTGCTAGTAACGTATAATTTGAACGTTGTTGGTTGGACAGCCCTAAGTCTTTCCGCTGCGTTGACTATTAATCAAATATCTTAGTCTTTATTTTTTCATCAGATATAATACGCCCAAGAAAAAATGTTAGTTTATTTGTGATATTTTAATGAATTACATGAATGTTTAATTTAACAGTCTGTCACACCCATTCTAGCTTATAATCAATTAATTTTCAAAGTACACCTCACATTACGATCGAGCTCCAGTACGATACAAAGTATTGACTATTCAACACTACATTTACAGTGCAGTCTTTCAGTTAAAGTATTGACTTGAAGCACTTGAAGTGATCGAAGTCATCGGAATTCATTTAAAATGTAAGTACTTATAATGTCAATTTCATAATTATATGTATTACTCTCTTACTCCCACAGCGTAATCGAGTTATTAGTTTAGCGTAAAACATCAATTTTACAGTCCTGCTAATATTTGTGTTGAATTTGTTTGAGTATACTTTGTCACTGCATTATCAATATAGTTCAGTCTCTAATAGATATAACTCTTCCATCAAGAAATTTATTTGTGAACACGAATGAATCAAGAGTTTTAGTACACACACTAAAATTGATATAACTAATTAAACAATTATATAAATGTTTCAGGTCTGACTCCGAATGTGATCAAATATACACCTCTGCTAAAGATAGTGAATACTCTGCTCGAGCCGGGCGTAAAAGTACGCCTGTTACGAACAAACGCAAAACAACTCTAGTAAAAAAATCACCTGCTAGTATAAGGTAATTATGGACAATGTATTAATTAATTTAGCAGTAAATACCTAATCGTGGAGATGAGGTTAACCATATTTAAATTCATTTGTGTAATAAGCTATATTTAATTCGTCAGTCGGTTGTGTAGCAACAATTTTTTATAATTATAACTTATACAATAGTGAGTTAGTTACTTATACAGTACTAGAATCAGAAAACTTTATTAGATCCTCGAATATAATTCGCTGTTACCTTGACAACTAATGTACAAAATTGTAGATTGTTTTTTTTGTCATGTATAGTAATTAAACAATGCTTGTTTCAGAAAAAAAGCATACCCCTGCAGACATATTTGGCATCTGTCGGGAACGAGCCGAACATTGTAACCCTTCATAATCACCCGTGTTGTCATCATACTTCATTAACAGAATTGCTAACGGCAGCGAACGACGAACGGCAACCACAACGGGTGATTACTACATCGACCTCAAAGTCTATCAGACTAGCGACGCACGCGAAACCGACTCCCAAGAACTATGGAAAAAGGCGCAAGTTCGAATAAAATTTCAGACCGACCAAGATTCCTTACAATGGCGTAAGTTGCAAGCCTTAGTGCAGTCTGTTGACACATTGTTCGACGAACCCCCTAAATTTAGTTCATATTAATTATGATTTTTTCAGTTATATAAGGAATATTCCATTAATTCATTTCTGTAACTAATTCATGTTTTTTATTAATAAATACCATATTTACCGTTGTACTTTTGTTTGTTTTACCAAACATCAAACATTGTCTTATGGTTTTGATTGCTAATGTGATGAATTAACACACTAAGCGCAAAGTCTGCATGTCAGACGACTGTGCTACTAGTTGTGGGCGCGCAAAGCAAACTACAAACATTGTCTTTTGGTTCTGATTGCTAATGCGATGAATTAACATACTAAGCGCAAAGTCTGTATGTCAGACGACTGTGCTACTAGTTGTGGGCGCGCAAAAGCCAACATCAAACAATGTCTTATGGTTTTGATTGCTAATGCGATGAATTAACACACTAAGCGCAAAGTCTGCATGTCAGACGACTGTGCTACTAGTTGTGGGCGCGCAAAAGCAAACTACAAACATTGTCTTTTGGTTCTGATTGCTAATGCGATGAATTAACACACTAAGCGCAAAGTCTGTATGTCAGACGACTGTGCTACTAGTTGTGGGCGCGCAAAAGCAAACATCAAACAATGTCTTATGGTTTTGATTGCTAATGCGATGAATTAACACACTAAGCGCCAAGTCTGCATGTCAGACGACTGTGCTACTAGTTGTGGGCGCGCAAAAGCAAACTACAAACATTGCCTTTGGTTCTGATTGCTAATGCGATGAATTAACACACTAAGCGCAGTCTGTATGTCAGACGACTGTGCTACTAGTTGTGGGCGCGCAAAAGCAAACTACAAACATTGCCTTTGTTTCTGATTACATCAATCAAACATTATTCGTTGAGGATAGTAAAAACTAAATCTTCGTATTCGATTGTTTATTATTGGGTATTCTGTCTCACCGTTTGGAGCGAGGCGAGCTGTGATCGCCGAGCGACAGGTGGGGCAGAATGCCCAATAATATACTACTAATAAGTAGTTCTTTTAATACGTCATAAATCATAAACCGCAATTTACCTTTCATTCAATCAACTGACATACGGACGGAAAGACCGACAGACATGACGAATCTATCAGGGTTCCGTTTTTTGCCATTTGGCTACAGAACCCTATAAAAGGACAAATAGTAGTTTTGATTTCGAAAAAAGTGCTATTTTTAGAGATGGAATAATAACATTAACGGATGCTTAGTCCCAAGTAAAAACTAATTCTTAATTACAAACTTGCCTCTAGTGAACAAGACTTGATCGTAAAATTTCTATTCATTTCGGCTGGAATCGTCTATAAGCCATAAATTCCAGTCCTCGACATTAGGAGGCGGTCGTTAGGTCAAATTAAATACTTTTTTATATGCTCAAGACAACTCGCTACAATATTAGCTATTTATCAAACAAAGGAAAGAAACGAAGCAAATTAACGTGAGAGTATTCAGTATACATATATTAAGAATTTAACTGTCGTGATATTAAAGACAATATAATATGATATTTTGCCAGATATAGGTTTAGGTGCTTTTTTAACGTGTGGTACGCACCGATGCATGGGGTGTGCGTGTCGGAATCGGACCCACTAAAACCAAACGGTGGCCTCCCCAAGAGTCCATTGCCGGGCACCACGGGTAAGCCCTCGAAAGGATAACCCCAAGGTTACCGGCGGACTTTGGCCTCGCCTGGTGGGGTCGGGTTTTATCCCGCGACGGTGAGTTGGCAGGCGTGTGGAGGACACACACGACACGCCACCGTCTTGGCCTAATTAGGTTACCTGATTATAATGATTAAGTATTATAATTGAACTAGGCTACAGGCACCTCAGGAGAACATCGTGGGGCGCAGAAATGTTTGTCTACAAACTTCCAAACTTCATTATGAAGGTGGCACAAGCTGGTGATGACGATTTAATTATAAATACGATAATACAGTAGTAATACGGACATTTGTATAATTGTTTACTGGGAAAGAGATTACAAAACTCTTTTAAATAGCAGCGGTAGCCTAGTGGTATGGGTAATGGGCTGCAGAGACGAGGTCTCGGGTTCGATCTCAGGTTTTACCATGGCACACACCAATGACTTTTCGATGCTTTTCCGAGTTATGTGTGTATTTATCGCAGGCTTATAAGTGCCCGGTTAATGGCAATAGGCTCGCCACTAGGGTGGAGTGAATTTTTTTTTATTAAACTATGTTACTCCTGTATCACCAATGGATGATCGACATTCTTAGAGAAATAAAAATAAAATTTCAAGTGCCTAGGTTTACATCTTAAGGTGTCGCATCAAATTTAAAAGTTAAATAAAATAACCAAAATTTGTTTTATTTAAAGTTTTTATTTGAGACAGACTATTATCAAAATAAAAATATTGAAGCTTGAAATTGAAATTAAGTATAAGTAAGTACTTATAAATATATAAAATATATTATATAAAAGCATTTTATCATTCAGAAGCTGAAGCTTAAAAAATTGTGATTTTGTATCAAATACTGGTACGTCTTGCCTTGCCTTTATCCTCGTGCGAATGAATCCATCTCTTGCCTCTGGCCCACAAACAGATGAAGATGCCTCAGTAACGAGCTTGACGCACCGTTCTACTGCCTGAGTGTGGCAAGGATACTTTTCAATTTCAAATAATTTGCCACCTGAGGAAATCACGCTTGAAATTTCTTCGTCACTATATTTCATGGTCATCGGAGGTTCTGTTATTTTTTCATTTGACTAGTCAATCAAATCATAATAATTTGATGCATCGGCTTTAAGATTTGGTAGTTGAAATTCTCTTACTTTCTTTCCTTTAAACTCTTTTCTTGCCTTTAAAACTCTACGAAGTCCTAGTTCCCTTATGTGAGACTCATCATCTTGTAACATTGCTAATAGTATGTTTTCTGGATGTGCAAAGAAGGAATTTCTCTGAATAGTTTTTATAACAACGCTTTTTTGGTCATCTGGTAGATACAAACATCTTTGAATCATGTTAAAGATATGAACTGCACCATATTTGCAAGAAGGTTTTGTTTTAATGTCAAACCAAGTTAGTGCATAGACTTTAATTATGAAAGTTGCAAGATCTTTTAAAGATTTAGAAGGTTTCGTTGTTCCAACATATAAACGAAGAATTCTGTTAGCGCAAGTCAACCACCGTGAATGTGCGAGTTTACCAGGGTCTTTGCTGGCTAAGTTTTGTGGGACCGTACCTGTCGAAATGGCAGAGCATATCTCATATAAATATTTTTGATCAGTGCTAAGGGTATTAGTATTCAAATCCGGTAGTTCTATGGGAATGCGTTCGAAAACCTGTATTTGACACTTTTGGCATTTTTCTAACATTTTCCCTATGGTCCCAGAAAAACTGTTTGGTCCTGTAGTTGTACCATCAAGGCTGGTAAATAAATGACGAAGTGGTAGTTCATTTGCATGTAATAAGCACACAAACCATTGCAAAGGTCTTTGCAGATGTTTTTCTAATAAAGTTATGACTCCATTTTTATGTACCGTATTTACAGCGGTACCGTCACATCCAATAGCTACCAAATATGGCCGATATTCAAACTTTGACTCAAGAAACTCAATTATGTGTTTCACAATAGTGGTTGCTTTCCCAGAATCAACAGAAAGATGACCGATATATTCAGAACCAGGCTCCGAAATAATTCAAATATGTTCTTCAGTAATATTCTTCCTTTGTGAGATACTGCCAGTTTTAGTCATGATTAAAGTTTTATCTTTACGACCATCAAAGTAAATAGCCGTCAAAATTTGTTTGCTCTCAAAACTTTATAAATCTTTACGTGCCTTTTTCCGCTCTCTACGTATTTTACTTCGATCTATTACTTTTGACGAGTTTCCAGTGCTGATAACGTTTAGATCCAACAATGCAGCATTTACGATTAATGCAGCAGATCGGTCAGAAACTCCAGTTCGGTCACAAGTAGTAGCTAAGTTTTGCAATTTACTTCTCATTTGTTCAGTTTCTCTGGTAGATTGAGTCGTTATTTCTGTTCTAAAAATCACATCTTCATCCTCGTCTGATGCTGCAATGGACGAACTACTAGAAGACAAATTAAGAACTGGCTCAGAAGAAGTACTTGGGATACTACTGGCTTTTTTTAAAAACTCATCATACTTTCTCTTCCTTGTCTCTTTACGGTAGATAGATTTAGTAGACACTTTATCAACAGCCCCAATATACACTTTTCGTTCATTTCTTTGGTCTTTCAAAAAGGTTTCTTCCGCAATAGGGACTTTAATCACACACTTACAAACTCCTCTGGATTCACATTTACAAGTAGCGATATCAAATAATTTTGATTCAGATTCTTCATAAAACATTTGCTTTTTCTTTTCATTACGTAATTTCTTCACATTCTTGTATTTATTATAATAGGAAATCAATCTGGCAACTATTTGTTGATGGCTTATAATGGGAATTGACGCCTTGTTCCAAATTTTTTCAATATCAGCGGCTATCATTTCACACAAATCCTTCACTGCTGGATCTTTACCATTATTCAGTTCCAGTAAGTCATTTCTTAACCACAAGTAATATTTTATAATATCACAATAAGTTGGTAAGACATTATCACTTAGTATTATTGGTTCGCCAAACAAGGGGCACAAGCGGGTCTTTTCGAGTTTTTGGCATTTTATTGACGAATAATCTGACTTTTTTTACACTTGTCGTTACCACTTAAATGGGAAAGTTTAAGAAAACTATGCAAAGGCGAACAAGTTAACACTTTGAAGTAATGTGAAATACAAGTTTTATTACATATAGATACAAAATAACATTGACGTGCAGGTACACGATAGACGTAAAAATTGATTTAGTTTTCAAATTACCCTTGTAGCGCGCCACCTCAAAATAAAGTCGTAGCGTTTTGTTGATTTTTAGCATGAATAAAGCTTTTATATACGGTCATCGTTTAATGATACAGGAAAAGTGAAATTCCAAAAAAAGTTTTTTTTTTCCAAGTTCACTCCACCCTACTCGCCACCTATTACATTGGGACCTAAACATAAAGTGGCGAAATGTGGGTGCTAGCAGGTGCTAGCAGGTGCTAGTAGCAGCCCCGAAGGGGTAGGCAGACCTCTAGCAGGTGCTAGAGGTCTGCCTACCCCTTCGGGGCTATAGGCGTGAGTTTATGTTATTGTTACAACGATCGTCGATATCTCGGAAACTACTGATCGAATCTTCTAGAAATTAAAACGCATTGTTAATGTCGAAGTACTCTATCGATCCGTTTAGAAAAATCCAGAAAAGTCAATACAAAATCACACGCCCTTTTGTCTACCTATACCAACTTTACCTACAAATCGCGATAAAAAGGGCATTCACCTCTATCGTCGGCACGACTGTGTAGGTACTTATTTTCTCGAACGCCCCAGTAAATACCTACTATTCTCGAACGCCCTAGTACCTTCCGGAATATTCTACCCCGCTTATTAAGAGCTATAAAAGGACGCCCGGCTATCGACACGAGGCAGTTAATTTTCGAAAGCGAAAGTGAACACATCTTACCAAAGTGAACCAAGAGAGTTATACCTGCGACTTAAGCAACGATTGTGGACTACTGTGAACTGCTGAGCGACTTGAACTGTTGAAGAGTACTGTGTGTGCTAGTTATTTAGTTGTCTAGTTTGTGGTGAGCGAATAAACTTCTTCGTTGTATAAACGGCATTTAATTTGTACCCCGCGCACGTAACAACTGGTGTCAGAAGTGCGATGCCGTTATTACCACGTGAAGACGAAGGGCGTACTCCACGGACCAGACGTCAAGTGGAAATGGATGCTGCACGTCAACGGAGCCTTGAAGAGGAAGGGCAACAGGCCGATTCTGCTATCTCAGCGGGAACTACGGCAGCACAAGATGGAACCTCGTCAGATACCAACATGATGACGCTGCTGGCTTCTATGCAGCAGATGATGCAGGCCTCCTTGCAAGAAATACAGGCCAAACAAGAGGCCAGTCAACAGATGATACAGGCCAACCAAGAGGCTAGTCGACAGACGATGCAAGCCTCCTTGCAAGAAATGCAGGCCAACCAAGAGGCTAGTCGACAGACGATGCAAGCCTCCATAGAGGCTAGTCAACAGACGATGCAGGCCTCCATGCAAGAGATGATACAGGCCAACCAGGAAGCTGTCATGGGTAAAATCGATGCAGGCATCCATGCACTGGGAGATAAAGTGAAAAACCTCGAAGACGACTTGCAAAGGCTGAGTAAGGAAGTGGCTTTGAAGACTAGGGCCATGGAAGACCGCTTGCAAGAGCTTGAGAAAGAGATTGTCAGGCTAAAAACCTGCGGACCTGTTGCCGTGACCTCACCATTAGTAGCGAAGTTCGACCTACCACACTTCGATGGAACTTCCTCGTGGGCAGCCTTCAAGTACCAATTTGAGATATTGGCAAAAACTAAAGCCTGGAGCAACGAGGAGTCCTTTATGGCCTTGACACTTGGATTACGAGGAGATGCCGTAGTAATACTGGAAACCCTGCCGCCTGAAAGTAGGACACTGGAGTCTCTGATGGAAGCATTAGACACACGCTATGGTGACAGGCACCTGGAGAAGGTCTACCGAGCGCAGGTATGGGAGAGGAAACAGAAAGCTGGTGAAAGCCTCCAGGAATGGGCTGTAGCGGTTGAAAGGCTCGTCCGTCGAGCCTACTCATCGACACCCGTGATGATCGAGCCCACTCTACTGGAGGCCTTCCTAAACGGTATACGGGACGCAGAAGTGAGAACTAGTGTGCAGTTGTGTCACCACCAGACCATAAAAGAAGCACTGGCTTATGCCCTTGAGGTGGAAACCGTACGGCAGAACGCAGGGATAAGTAAGGTCAGGGAAGTCAAGGAGGTAGTTGCAGAGGCGAGGAAGCCGCGGTATGTCCCAACGTGTTATTCCTGTAGAAGAAGGGGCCATATCCAGTTAGAGTGCCCTTCGAGGAAACGGAGGAGGGTCACGGACGCATGGACCCAAGTGGAACATGGAGTCAGGGAGGTCAAGGAAGTAGTTGCAGAGGAGAGGAAACCGTGGTATGTCCCAACGTGTCATTTCTGTAGAGGAAGGGGCCATATCCAGTTAGAGTGTCCTTCTAGGAAACTGAGAAGGGTCACGGACTCCTGGACCCAAGTGGATCAAGATGTTCCGTTAAAACTAAATGTCGCCAGGGCCGCAGGGCGTGCGCTGGCTGGTCGATATGAGGCCCCAACCATCACTATAACTCAAGTTGGCAATGCTGATGCTTTGTCACGAAGGCCGTGTGTCGAAGATTGCAAGCATTGTCAAAGAAACGAAGCCCGAGAAGAGATTAAGGTCATAAGGGTGAATGGACTTGACGACGAATGGACTGGAAGCAGTATGAAGAAGGCGCAAGAGGATGATGATGATCTGAAACCTATACTGCACTGGAAACAGCTTGGCAGCAAACCCCAATGGAGTGACGTATCTGCTTACAGTTCGACGACCAAAAGCTATTGGGCCCAGTGGGACAGCTTAGCACTGGTAGACGATGTCCTGTATAGGAAATGGGAGTCTAACGATGGTAAGGAAGTAACCATGCAAGTAGTGGTACCAAGAAGCAAGGTGGCCCCACTCTTACGGCACATCCACGATGGTGTTTCTGGCGGGCATCTCGGAGTCAAGAAAACCCTGGTTAAAGTGCGACAGCGGTTTTACTGGCTTCGTTGTCGGGAAGATGTCGAGGATTGGTGCCGTAAATGCACTGCATGTGCTTCGGCTAAAGGACCGCAGACAAGAAGCAAAGGAAAATTGAAGCTGTACAACGTTGGGGCACCGTGGGAACGTATCGCCATTGATGTTGCTGGACCTTTTCCAACGACTGATGAGGGTAACAAATACATCATAGTAGTGCAAGACTACTTCACTAAGTGGCCGGAAGTATTTGCGACACCCAACCAGGAAGCAGTCACTGTAGCCAAGAAACTAGTTCAGGAAGTGGTCAGTCGATATGGCGCACCTATGGAGATCCACTCCGACCAAGGACGGAACTTCGAATCTGCTCTGTTTCAAGAAATGTGCAAACTCCTCGGTATAAACAAGACCCGTACGACTCCAGCGCACCCACAGTCAGACGGAATGGTCGAGAGGTTTAACCAGACGTTGGAAAATCACTTGTGTAACAATGCACATTGTACTTTTAAGAATATTAGTGGAATATGTAGTCGATTCCTTAGTTGATATCGATTCATAGTCTACTAATATTATCTGTATTCTTTCATCGACTCGGTCTATGTTAGCTGTGGTCAACCCTATCGGCTGTGGTTCATTATCTATGAACTCCCACCAAGTCGCTGCTTTCAGCCGACGTTATAAATTACGGTGCAGCGGTTTTGCGAGCCCCTAATTTTCTGCATAGCTACCACTAGTGCTGCTAGCTCTGGTACTGAGCCGTTGGTCCGCCGAGCGAGTCACGCAGCGGTCGGTGCCAGCGCGACACGCCGGGCGGATACTACCTGAGCTAAGTGCAGACTCCTAGCTGCCGCGGGCCGTCCTTCCGTCTTCACGTCTTAACATCTTTCTTTAATTCTCCAAATTCAAATTTTAATTGAACTATATGTACTCACCCTTGAGATTTAATATATGAAAGGTAAAATTAGCCTCATGTTTGATTTGCTATAACCTTATAAACCAACCACTCACTTCTAATAACTTGTAACTTATAATCTACCTTTAAATTCAACTATCCCTGTTACAAATGGCGCCCAATAATCGGTTTTTTTTACAGTTTTTAATGTGAAGGACGGTCCGTGAGTATTAATTTTTAATTTTTAATTGTTTTTATGGACTTACCAGTGGTTAAACATTGCATAACTTAGTACAACAATATATAAATGTTGTAGTTCTAGAGAATTTAAGTGTCTTTACTTTTAGCACTTGTTATTTTGCTAATGCTTATAGCATTAGACCAGTATTAGTACTACTGGGATTTATAATCCTTAAGGCTTTAACTTTCAAGCCATAAGGGAGCAACAATTGTTACTGTTTCTTTAATTTACTTTTATTACCACTGGTAAGCCAATAAAATTCTATTCTATTTTTGTGCACTGTGTGTAAGTTGTACGAGGGTCAAACTGAAAGTTCTTAGAAAATCAAAAACTGATTACATTAGCCAGTTATTAGTTTTATTATATCTTTTCAAAATATTGTCCATTCACGTCAATACACCGCTGCATGCGATGGAACCACTGGGAAAAGCACTTTGCCCACTCGTCCTTAGGGGTCTCTTCAATGGCATCGCGATACGCAGCCACCGCTTCTTCAGCATTCATAAACCGCTTTCCTTAAAGTTTTTCTTAAATTTTTGGAAAAAAATAAAAATCACAAGGCGCGAGGTCGGGGCTATACGGCGGGTGACCCAGTAATTCAACGTTTGATGTCGCCAAATAGTCGATCGTTCGCTTGGCGGTGTGCGACGAGGCGTTGTCGTGGTGAAGGAGGATCCTACTGCGAGGTCGTTTCTCTCGAACTTTTTCCAAGACAAGTGGCAAACAATTGGTAGTGTACCATTCTGCAGAAACTGTTTTTTGATCCTCTAACACAATTGTTACGAAATGACCTATCCTTCCAAAGAACGAGGCCACCATTTTTTTTCCCGCACTTCGATCTCTCTTCACTTTAGTTGGCAACTCCTCGAAAGGAAACACCCACTGAGCAGATTGTCTTTTGGTTTCAGGATCATAACAGTAAATCCAGCTTTCGTCACCTGTTAGTATGTCGAACACAGCATTAGAGTCACCTCCGTTAAATCTTTCAATCATTTTACGGCACCAAACCACACGATGGAGTTTTTGAGCCTCAGTCAAATTATGAGGTATCCACCGGGCGCAAAGCTTCCTGACCGCTAAATGTTCGTGGAGGATTTTGTGCACTTGACTCATACCGATGCCTAAGCTTGTCCGAATCTGCTGATAGGTCACTCTTTTGTCAGTCTCTATCATACGCCGCACAACACAGATGTTATTTTCAGTCGTCGCCGTAGAAGGCCGTCCCTCACGTAAATCATCAGTGAGATTAGTGCGACCACGTTTAAACTCATTAAACCAGTTGTAAACAGTCGCACGAGATGGGGCTTCATCGTGAAAGGCCAATCGTAGTCTATCATAACTTTCTTGTTGACTTAAATGACATCGAAAGTCATAAAAAATCATTGCACGAAAATTTTCTCGTGTTAAATTCATGTTAACGTGACACAGACAATTTTCAATTTGCCGCCAAATCGTAAAACAAATGATAAATGAATGAAATATATACTCAGTAATATTGGCAAAGAGTTCTATTTTCAAATTTTAGAATTATTTTTTTATTATATTGTTTATAAGTGGCCAGTTCTAAGAACTTTCAGTTTGACCCTCGTAATTCTCAACCTCATTATGTCCGCGTATACCATTAAGTTCCTCTCACTACAAAAAGCCGAGCTTCAATATGAAGTGGCTGTTCGAGGTAGTACTAGCTCTGAATCAGTAGTTGAGCTCAGAAAACAAATAGCCAAATTAGCTCCACTATATCCTCCGGAGGATATCTTAACATCTCACCTCGAACCAGCCGATGATCTCAGAGGTATTTCTGATTCTATTTCTAAAGCAGACGTAAGTCTTAAAACTTTAAAAGGTGGTATCGACAGGAACTTATTGGCCCGTACTGAAACATTACTCAACCATATATATCATAGACTTAATAGGGTTGACCACACACTGCCAGACATTGACAAGTTGTTTCAAACTTGTATGTCTAGTTTCCAGTCTCAATACAAGGAATTGTTATCATTAAAGGGGAGAGAAATTAAAAATACCAGTGTAACTACTGTTCATTCAGATCAAGTGCCATTGACTCCAGTTAATGACATGAGTGAAAGGAAAGTTTACTCTGAGCTTTCCAAATTAAAGTATTCCGGAAAGACTTGTGTTCGTGCTTTTATACAAAAGGTTGACGAATTCATTATTAGTCGCTCTATTCCTCAAGATAAGTTAGTCACTTTTGCTTATGAGATTTTTACTGATGATGCTCTTCATTGGTTCAGATGTATTAGCTCGAAGGTTGAGACTTGGGCTGATATAGCTGAACTGTTGAAACAGGATTTCAGCATTTCTGATTATGACTATAGATTAATGTCAGAAATTAGATTGCGTACACAGGGAGAATTGGAAAGCATCACTATTTATATTTCCATCATGCATGGTATGTTCTCTCGGTTAGACAAACCATTAACCGAAGAAGATAAATTAGATAGGTATCCTATTACATAATATCCGACCCTGTTATGCTAGTACTCTTGCTTCTTCTGCTGGCATTACAGACATATCCAGTCTGCAGAAGATTTGTAAAAATTTCGAAAATATTCAGTCTAGGCTTCATCAATTCCATGAACCTCCTAGAAAAACTTCAGAAACCTTGGCCCCTGAATTTGCTTATACTAAACAGTCTAGCTCTAAACAAAATTTCAATAGTAATTCTTTTAGTAAACAAAGATATTATAAATGGGATAAATTTCCTAGTAAACCTAATTTCAATAGACAACCAGTTCATAGCACTAATAGCATTGAAAATACACCTATCAATGATACAAATAATAGTACAGAAGTACAGGTTAGTGCGGTCGATCAAATACCTAGTGGTCCCAAATTTAGTTGCCCACGTTGCAGAACCAACTCCCATCTTCTAACAAAATGTACCAAAACCTTCATTGTATGTTTTAGATGTGGTAAGAAAGGTTACCGTGTGCCTGAGTGTCCTGTTTGTAACAATTCAAAAAACTAAGTCACTCAGATTGTAGAAGCTCTAATTTTGATAGGCTGGACTGGGAAAACTGGCTATCTTTTGTTACAAAATTTTCTCAATTTAACAAAGTTTCTACAGTCTGCAGAAAAACTAATATTGGTTACTCTCCGTATGTTTCTGTATCTATTGCAGGCACTAATGTACCTGGTTTGCTAGATACTGGCTCTTGCATTACAATTTTAGGTAATAATTATCATAAAAAAATTTTGGAACCTTCAGTTCAACTTAACAATCAAACTTTAAACTTAGTCACCGCAGGTGGTGAAAAAATACAATCATTGGGTTTTATTCCCTTAGCTATCTCCTTTCAGGATGAAATAAAAACTTTAAATGTTCACATTGTACCCCAAATTACTAATTCTTTAATTCTTGGTATAGATTTTTGGAGGTCGTTTGGTCTTTTTCCCAAACATTTAGATTCTATTTTGTTGCTGGACAAATCTGATCCCCGGTTGGGAGAACTTACTGCCGTTCATACGGAACACCTACAGTCGTATGATCATCTTACTTCTGAACAGAGAGTTACAGCAGATAACATCGTTGCCCAGTTCCATGACATCTCTTATGAGGAACGTGGTCTAGGTCGTACTACCTTGATAGAGCACACTATCGACACTGGTGACGCTGCTCCTGTTCGTCAACGCTACTATAGGATGTCTCCTGAAAAACAACGTATTCTTGTCAAACAGCTGGACGAAATGTTGCGGGAAGATGTAGTTGAACCAACTGAAAGTCCTTGGTCGTCCCCTGTTCTGCTGACTCCCAAGAAAAACGGCGAGCTGAGATTTTGTCTTGATAGTAGAAAATTAAATTCAGTCACTAGGAAGGACGCATATAACTTACCTTATATTTCAGAAATTCTGGACAACTTAAGAGATGCTAGATATTTATCTAGTCTAGATTTATCTAAAAGCTTTTGGCAAATACCTATCAAGAAAGAGGATCGTTGTAAGACTGCTTTTTATATTCCCACTCGAGGTACCTTCTGTTTTAAAACTATGCCCTTCGGTCTTACAGGAAGCCCGAGTACGCAGCAACGTCTGGTTGATCAACTGTTTTGTGGTCCAGAATTTGAGAACAGAGTTTTTGTTTTTGTCGACGACATAGTCTGTATATCATCTTCCTTTAGCCACCATATATCTCTTCTTTTGCTAATATTAAAAAAATTAAAAGATGCTAACTTAACTATTAATTTAAAAAAGTGTCAGTTTTTTAGGGAAAAACTTAAATATTTGGGCTACGTTGTGGATGCAGAGGGTCTACATGCTGATCCCGAGAAAGTGGAAGCTATAAAAAACTATCCTTCACCTACTAATAGGAAAGAAGTTCGTCGTTTCCTAGGTGCAGCTTCGTGGTATCGCAGATTTATTCCTAATTTCAGTGCTTTAGCCTCTCCGTTGAATAAGTTAACTTCTCAAGGAAAGAAGGCTCCGCCCTTCCTTTGGGATAAGGAAGCTCAGGATGCTTTTCTAAAGCTTAAGGGTTGTTTGGTCTCTGCCTCAGTACTCTCTTGTCCAGATTACTCAAAACCTTTCGAAATACACACCGACGCTAGCAACACTGGTATTGGCGCAGTGCTGATACAGAATTTGAATGGTGAAGAACGAGTAATCGCCTACATGAGTAAGTCCCTAAACCCTCAAGAGCGTAACTATAGTGCTACCGAGCGCGAGGCTCTCGCAGTTTTATCAGCTGTTGAACACTGGCGATGCTACATAGAAAATGGTCAAAAATTTGTAATTTTTACAGATCATGCTTCCCTGAAATGGTTTTTAAACTTAAATAATCCAACTGGCCGCCTAGCCCGCTGGGGTGTGAGGTTGTCTGGTTTTAATTTTGAAATTAAACACCGTCGTGGTTCCGATAATGTCGTTCCCGATTTTCTTTCTCGTTCTATCCCCGTATCAATAATAACTAACAATTCAAACTCAACTAATTCTAATTTTGTACCTAATACTTCAGATACTTGGTATCTTAAAATATTCAGTGGTTGTCAGTCAGCTCCAGCATCCTTTATGGATTATCAGGTCACTAACAACAAATTATATCGTTTTAAAAAGAGTTTAAATCCGCTGACACGCGATTTTGAGTGGAAGGAAGTCATTCCTCTGGAAGACCGTTCCAATATAATAGCAGAAAATCATTCCCAACCTACTGCTGGTCACTTAGGTATATTTAAGACCTATAAGCGTCTAGTCCTTAACTACTACTGGCCTGGCCTATATTCTGATGTGGTTAAATTTGTCAACTCCTGCGATGCTTGCATAGCTCATAAGCAGCAAAATCATGCAACCTTAGGCCATATGGGTAAACCTAAGTCTTGTCACCGACCCTTTCAGGTAATCAGTGTGGATTTGGTTGGTCCCTTACCAATAACTAGGAAGCAAAATGCATACATTTTTGTTGTCACATGTTGTTTCTCCAAGTATTGTTTACTTTTTCCCATAAAGAAGGCTACTGCTGAGGTCATTTCCAGAATTTTGGAAGAAAATGTGTTCTTGGTACATGGTATTCCATCTACCATTGTATTGGACAATGGTAAACAATTTGTTAGCGTTACACTCAAAAACCTTTTAGCCAAATATAAAATTCCTAAGTTACACTATACCCCTCTTTACTGCCCACAGTCTAATACTGTTGAGCGGTATAACCGTACTGTTATACAATCTTTATCAACCTTTATTGAAAGCGACCATAGAATTTGGGATATTCTAATTCCTAAAATACAATTTGCTATAAACAGTTCTGTTAATGAGGTCACTGGTTTCACACCTTCATTTTTAGTACATGGTCGTGAACTTATTACTTGTGGTTCCTTCTATGGCGATAAGTTTGATGACTCCCTTATCTTTGAACCACGTGAGTCCTATGCTGAAAACCTTGGCTATCTATCGTCTATTTTTGATAAGGTCCAGGCTTCCTTGATAAATGCACACAGTAGGAACTGTCAATCTTACAACCTACGCAGAAAGAATGTTGAATTTAATGCAGGTGATATAGTTTGGAAAAGAACATTCTATCTCAGTGATAAGGATAAGTACTTTACTAAAAAATTAGCTCCCAAATTTGTTAAATGTAAAATACTAAGAAAAAAATCTCCTTTGGCGTATGAACTTATTGATATGTCGGGTAAACCGCTGGGTGACTGGCACATAAAAGATATTAAACTTATAAATTACAAAGAATAATTAAAATTAAGTTTGTTGTGTTATAGTTTATTTCACAATTTTGATACATTACCTGTATAAACCAGTTACAAACTTTTAAAAACTGAAAAATAAATTTGTTATTTTGTTGTTAGAAATGAAGTCTGGAATGATTCCAGATCTGTGAAACCTTAGACTCCATTGTTATATTGTTGTAGGAGATTAATTATCTTCAGTTGTTTTGTTAAGTTACATAAATTTCCTTCTGGTTGTACACAGATGGCAGATAAGCAATTGTATGTTCATACTTGTGATAAACCTCTTATTGTAGTATCAATACCAATAAAACTTCACCTCTTTATAATAAAAGAGTGCACTAAGTTGTCTGGTAGCATTGTTGCCTATAAATTAAAGTTTAATCATTTAAAGCACATCAATAACCAAATTGTGTAAAATTCTATTGTAGTTACAAAAACTTACATACATTCCCACTTTACATGATAAGCTGGTCGCTTATTTTGTTGTATATGCATATTATGCACGGTTATACCGTAATTCCGGATAATTTATCTATATTTTGTATGTTCAAAACATTGGTAAAAACTTAATTAAACTCACTTGTGTAACTTGTCAATGACGTTAGTGTTGACAGTTCTGTCAAACTTGATCACGTTCCGTTTTAATTATAATAACATGCTTAACCATAGCATAATAACATACCTTATCTTAACTTCTTTTATGGAACGAAACGTAATATTGTATTGGATTCGAGCTGTCATTCGTTAACACTGAATGACAATTACGTTGTTTCGAGGTTAAATTGTTGTATCATGGTAAGCTAAACTTAAATATTTTAAACTTATCTCGTCACATATGACTATTTATGTGAAAATTTAATTGGTGTTGCAATTCCTAGTACCCTGTTGCTACTGTGTAATTTCAACTTGTATTTTCTTAACCATTGGTTTTTAACCAGGTTATTGAAAGACTTATGTCTTCCACGATTATTGTACTTGAACAATAGTTGTTTTTGTTCGTTGGTGATTCAATCAACGAATTGTCTGCGGCGACGGCCATTAACCATCGACCGTGGAATTCATCTTAGATCTGGGAATTCAACCAGTATCTGGGAGTTGTTATAATGGTTTTACCATTGTTTTTCGAGCGGCTTACGACTCGTTAAATAAGCCTTCAGTAGATGCGGATGTAAACATCTAAAATAAGCCTTAATACAATTTTTTTCTGCTTGGATCTGGGAATTCAACCAGTATCCGGGTGTTATTGATGGTTTTACCATTGTTTTCGAGCGGCTTACGACTCGTAAAATAAGCCTTCAGTAGATGCGGGGTATACATCTAAAATAACCCTATATACAAAAACTTAAATCTTCTTTTATTAGTTGAAATTACCTATTGGAAATTTTGCTCATGTTCTCTTCTAGTTGGAACAGTTGTATTCTGGTCCTCCGGTGCCTAACACCTTCAATTGGTCTATGTTGAGTCTCCAACGGCAGTTATGTTGGAAACTCTGTCTGAAAGGATGCGTCTACCATATTCTTTAATGGTAAACGCTTGTTTGAATGATGATGCATGTATGAAAGTATAGAAGGTAAGCGTAGATGATTGTAGTACTGAGCACAGTATCGAATTTCTGAATAACAGAAATTCTTCCTGATGGGACGGGGTATTGTAACAATGCACATTGTACTTTTAAGAATATTAGTGGAATATGTAGTCGATTCCTTAGTTGATATCGATTCATAGTCTACTAATATTATCTGTATTCTTTCATCGACTCGGTCTATGTTAGCTGTGGTCAACCCTATCGGCTGTGGTTCATTATCTATGAACTCCCACCAAGTCGCTGCTTTCAGCCGACGTTATAAATTACGGTGCAGCGGTTTTGCGAGCCCCTAATTTTCTGCATAGCTACCACTAGTGCTGCTAGCTCTGGTACTGAGCCGTTGGTCCGCCGAGCGAGTCACGCAGCGGTCGGTGCCAGCGCGACACGCCGGGCGGATACTACCTGAGCTAAGTGCAGACTCCTAGCTGCCGCGGGCCGTCCTTCCGTCTTCACGTCTTAACATCTTTCTTTAATTCTCCAAATTCAAATTTTAATTGAACTATATGTACTCACCCTTGAGATTTAATATATGAAAGGTAAAATTAGCCTCATGTTTGATTTGCTATAACCTTATAAACCAACCACTCACTTCTAATAACTTGTAACTTATAATCTACCTTTAAATTCAACTATCCCTGTTACACTTGGCTAAAGTTGTCGACGAACACCAAAAAGATTGGGACCAGTACATCCCACTGTTCCTGATGTCCTATCGATCTGCGGTGCATGACAGTACGGGACACACTCCAGCTAAAGTAAATTTTGGTCGAGAGATAAGGCTACCAGTGGATGCAATAACCGGCACGCCACCCGAAAGTCCTAAGCCCGTAACGGACTACGTGAGTGAACTTCAAAACCGGCTGGACGAGGTGCACAGAATGGTACGGGAAAACAATTTGAAGACAGGTATAAGGATGAAAACCCGGTACGATAGAAATGCAAACACCAACGGTTTTGAAGAAGGAACACTGGTATGGTTTCACAACCCGCTACGCAGAAAAGGGAAATCTCCAAAACTTCAAGCTCGCTGGGAAGGACCCTATACGGTTGTCACAAGAATCAATGACATCACCTACCGCATTAAGAAGGGTCTTAGGGGAAAACCAAAGGTAGTCCATGTGGATAGGTTGACGCGATATCATGGAACAAATGATGCTCGGGACGAGCATGATTAAGAGGGGGGTAATGTTACAACGATCGTCGATATCTCGGAAACTACTGATCGAATCTTCTAGAAATTAAAACGCATTGTTAATGTCGAAGTACTCTATCGTTCCGTTTAGAAAAATCCAGAAAAGTCAATACAAAATCACACGCCCTTTTGTCTACCTATACCAACTTTACCTACAAATCGCGATAAAAAGGGCATTCACCTCTATCGTCGGCACGACTGTGTAGGTACTTATTTTCTCGAACGCCCCAGTAAATACCTACTATTCTCGAACGCCCTAGTACCTTCCGGAATATACTACCCCGCTAATTAAGAGCTATAAAAGGACGCCCGGCTATCGACACGAGGCAGTTAATTTTCGAAAGCGAAAGTGAACACATCTTACCAAAGTGAACCAAGAGAGTTATACCTGCGACTTAAGCAACGATTGTGGACTACTGTGAACTGCTGAGCGACTTGAACTGTTGAAGAGTACTGTGTGTGCTAGTTATTTAGTTGTCTAGTTTGTGGTGAGCGAATAAACTTCTTCGTTGTATAAACGGCATTTAATTTGTACCCCGCGCACGTAACATTATGTTATGTTTAAATAAGAATCAAAATGTAACGATTTTCTTCTAAAGCTATAGAAGTCGGCGATACCCCACTTGTAGGTTTTAGGTTTTTCAAATTAAGAACAAAGTTTATTTCTAATTTTGTTATATTAAAACACACGAGAGCAACATGACAATAAACATTTTCACTTAGTTTTTTATATTAAAACACACGAGAGCAACATGACAATAAACATACATACATATATAAACATTTTTACTTATGAGCGGCCGCCATTGGCCCGCTGATACCACAACAACAAAAACGAAACGCGCGAAAAAAGCGACCGCTAGCGCCAGCGCGTGGCCGTCCCGATCGTTCTTGAAAGTTGGTAATAATATCGGTTGGTCAAACTTAAATAATGTACCTACGAGTTGTCTACATTTCTCCCCCCTGTTCTTGAACCAGCTCGTCTGTAGGCAACACTATGACCTTCACCACTGGTCGTTTCAATAAACCTCTAGAGGTCTTAATCGTAACTACTCTAATCTGACCGTCTCGGCCTGGGTGGACTGCACTAATCACGCCCCTAGGCCACGTATTTCGTGGCTGATTGTCTTCTAAAATAAGAACCATGTCTCCTACTTTCACTTGCGATACTTCTTGTAGCCACTTTTGCCGCTTTTGTAATGTGGGGACATATTCCCTTAACCAGCGGCGCCAAAACATGTCCGCAAGAGCCTGAGCCTTTACCCAAGCTTTCCTACAGTTTAAGTCCGACGCGTTGAAAATACCTAACGTTGATGCACCCGTAGGCGTACCTATTAGCAAATGGTTGGGGGTAAGAGCGATGGGTCCATCTGAGTCGCTGCCTACAAAGGTTAATGGCCGACTATTCAAAGTCATCTCTACTTCAGCCATCAATGTCATCAGTAATTCCTCTTTAGGTGCCCGTGATGTAAGGGTAACTTTTAGTGCAGTCTTTACTGATCGCACGAGCCTCTCCCAACAACCTCCCATGTGAGGAGACGCGGGAGGATTGAACTGCCACGAAATACCCTTGGTAAGGATGAAGTCCTGTAACTTACCAGTATGCAGTTTCTGGACGGATGCTCGTAGCTCTGCATCGGCGCCTACAAAATTCGTCCCTCTATCGCTAAATATTATCTGGGGTTGTCCACGGCGAGCTATAAGACGTCGAATTGCCATTATGGCTGAATCTGCTGACAGGGACGAAGCGATCTCTAAGTGCACTGCACGTGTGACAAGGCATGTGAAGATAACACCCCACCTTTTTTCATGTCTTCTTCCTATAGTGACCTCCATGGGCCCAAAGTAGTCTACTCCGCAATGAACAAAGGCTCTCCTGGTGTTGGTGAGTCTAGCGGCTGGCAGATCACCCATTTTGGGTAGCGAAGGGCGAGCATGACGAATGCGACAAGACTGACACTTGGACACAACTGTTTTAACGGTACGTCGTAACTGAGTGATCCAAAATTGCTCCCGGATACTGTTTATAACCGTGTCAGTATTGGCGTGGTGAGCACGCTCATGGAAATCATGTCTCGCAATATGACTCCGACCATCTAGTATGATTGGAAACTTTTCATTAAACATCAAGTCTGGTGCCAAACTTAGACGCCCTCTGACGCGAAGCAATCCGTCTCCTTCATATATAAAAGGGTCTAAGTTTCGAATTTTACTGTCGACTGATAACGCGCTAGTATTTCTTAATAGAGTCAGTTCTTTAGAGAAGGTTTCCATCTGAGATTGTTTCAATAGGAGAATCTCAGCGTCACGTATATTGCCAGCTATTAACTTCTCGACTTGGTGTTTTCTGCCTATACCTAAGAAGGCTAAAACTCGACCTACACATCTAATAGCCCGCGTCCAGCTGCTAAATCTATCAACTTTGAATAGCGGCTCATATTCTTTGACCAAATGTACCTTCTCAAGTCGCTCCGAATCGCCATCAGTTGCATCATCAAATTCGTTGGTCGGCCAGAAGTTCTTGCCTTGGTACAAAAAAGAAGGACCTGTAAACCACAACTTACAACTTGTAGGCCAACACAACTTGGTCGCCTCATCAGCGGGATTATCTGCGGAAGGGACCCAGCGCCAATCGCTAGGGTCAGATTTCTGATCGATTTCCGCTAACCTGTGTGACACGAACTTCTGATAATCACGTGGGTCAGAATGTATCCACTTTAACACTGTTTTCGAATCAGACCACAAGTATTTGCGTGCTATTGTCAAGTCTTGTTCTTCGATAATAGTATTGGCTAACCTGCACGCCAACACTGCTGCTTGCAGCTCAAGACGAGGTATTGATATAACCTTTAAGGGAGCAACTCGAGCTTTACCAATAACAAGAGAGACAGTCGGCTTACCAGATTCATTTCTGCCAACTAAATATGCTACTGCAGCATAAGCCGCTTCACTCGCGTCTCCAAAGACGTGTAATTCGATAACAGGATTAAGCCCGTACCAACGTGGGATGCGCATGCTACTTAACTGTTTTATATCTTGCAGCCACCTTTCCCATGCTTTGAATTCATCCTCCTTAAGCTGCTGGTCCCACCCAATACCAGATTTCCATATCTTTTGTAATAAAATCTTAGACTTTATAATGTAGGGACAAAGTAAACCTAAAGGGTCGAAAATGCTCATGATGAATCTCAAAAACTGCCGCTTAGTGGGGATGACTCTGCCTTCTACAACGTCAGTTGTCACTTTTTAAAATGATAGGTCAAAAGCTAAATCGTCGGACTCCGGTACCCATATCATGCCTAGTGTGCGTTCGGCACTATACGGAGACTTATCAAAATTTACTGTACCGGGTACGACTGATGGCAGCTCTTTACGAAGCTCGGGTGAGTTAGTCACCCACCCCCTGATAGAGAAGCCACCAGCGGAGTGGATCATGGACACTTCTTTAACTAACCGACGCGCCCTATCAACTGAGTCAACACTATCAAGATAGTCATCCATATAGTGGTTATTGTGGATCGCCTTGACTGCCTCCGGATATGAATCTTGAAATTCACTGGCGTTTTTATTTAGGACATAAATGGCTGATGTAGGCGATGACTTGGCACCAAAAATCATAGAATCCATAACATACACGTCAGGATCGCGCTTCCTATCTTGGCCTCTCCATAAGAAGAGTTGTGCGCCCTGATCCTCTTTTCTAATTTTGATGCGTAAAAACATATCAGCTATATCAGCTGTGTAAGCTATTGGACCAGATCGAAACTTAAACAATACGCCTAACAACGAATTTAACAAGTCCGGCCCTGTTAGTAAATAATCATTTAAACATGCACCCTTATATTTTGCCGCGGCATCATAAACTAACCTAAGCTTGTTCGGCTTATTAGGGTTAGTGACCCCAAAATGCGGTAGGTACCATAACGGATTCATACAGGGCGGAGTATGTAACAACCTAGCATATTTTTCAGAAATTAACCTTTCAACCTGACGCGAATACCCTTCAGCATAATCAGGATTTTTATCCATCTTATTCTCAATACCACGTAATCGCTTGTAGGTATAATCATAATTATCAGGTAAATGTACGTCATCACGTGACCAAAGTAATCCTACCTCCCAACCGCCGTCAACACGGTGACTAGTGCTATCTAGGATCTTACGGGCACTCTCAGTCTCAGCATTTTTACGTGACACTTCTGTGATACCAATAGACTCTAACAAAAATTGTTGCTTCACAAGTTCACTTAAATTATCTAAATTATCATCATAGACTAAGTTAACCGACTCATGATCAGATTTATCACAAATACCTACAGGACCATGTACGACCCAACCTCCAAATATTAGATCACAGCCAGGTCCCAATTTCGGGGTCCCTATCCACGTGTGTGCCAATGAGTCGCGTTTAAGTTGTAACTGTCAAAGCCTACAAAAAATGACAACTGTAAAATACCTTGGCGTTACGGTTGACCAGAGACTGTCATGGCATCCTCACCTTGAAAATATTATGAATAGAGTCAGAAAGCTTATATATATTTTCAAAACTCTGCATCATGTAATGCAGCCGCCGTTACTAAATAAAATTTATATTGCCCTGGCTCAGTCAGTTATAACATACTGCATATCAGTATGGGGGGGTGCCACTAAGACTAGTTTCTTGGACTTGGAAAGAGCCCAGAGGTCACTAATTAAGGTCATGTACTTCAAACCCTATAGGTATGCAACTGAGGATCTCTATAGGGAAAGTAACTTGCAAACTGTCAGGAAACTTTATGTTCTCAACATTACCTTGAACCTGCACAAAACACTGACCTATAACCCTTGCATACTTGATAAAAGACGCAAGGACTGTGTGGCTTTCTCTCCTGGGGATCGCACTGATTTTGCTAGGCGTCAGTATACTACACAATCAACCTACATATACAATAAAGTCAACTCTAAACTACACATTTATCCTATGTTGCTTTACGATTGTAAAGTAGCCCTCACAAAATGGCTAAGGTCATTGACTTACAATGACGTTGAAGTAATGCTAGTCAGGCTTTCTTGAACACACATAAACACACACACAAACACACACACGCTAACACAACAACAACTATCTGTTACCATACTAGCGATACTACACACACACACACATCTAATCTAATTTTATTTTTTTTATTGTTATTATTACACATATATCGATATTGTTAAATATCTATAAATAATCTGAATTATATTCAGATTATTTATAGATATATGGATGTATGTAGATATAAGCACATACTTTACTTTGCAACTCAAAGTACTATGTATGTTAATAGTACAATAATGACTTAACATGTGCGAACGGGATGAGTATTACTTATATTAAATTATAATTATCATTGTATTAAAACAAATAGATTAAGTTCTCAGCATTGTATTCTCAAACCTAGGGGAAGCAGCGAGACAACCCCGTCACAAGTATTTTTTAACTTACTGGGGTTCGTCTCAATATATGGATGTTATAACAATGTATGAGTTGGAAAATAAAACATTTTGAATTTGATTTGATTTGAACTGTCTCCCAAAATACAGGCGCCAGCCTAGTTTGGGAACCAGTATCAGAAACGTTTGTGACTCTCACTACAGCATAGTATAAGACAATAATTTTATATTTTCTCTAAGACCAATAAAACATTATTATTATTATTACCTAACTTTGTCAGCGACGCTACAGGTTGGCCGGGTTTACCCTGCCTTATTTCTTGGTTAACTACTAACTGCCAATTATCATGCCCGATCAGTATCATGGGTTTGGCGCAGGACATCTCACAGAAGTCCAACTCCCGAAGATGTTTATTCATAGCCAAGACTCTTGCGGGCACACTCTGGGTAGGTAAATCTAAGTTATCGATAGCAACGTGATGTCATGATATAAATAATTAGGTCCGCGAATTAGTGCAGTCACCCTACAAGAATTCTTATCAGTAACAACATGGCCACGCGCACTAACAATCTTTAACGGGGATAATGGCCCACTTATTTTACATACACTAGAATCAATTAATGACACAGTAGCTCCATCATCAAGTAAAGCATAACAATTATATTCAACATTATTTAAAATAATAGTAACAGGCATAAATTTTAACAAAGTTTTTGTATATCGCTCACCCATACACGTAACAGATTCGACGTTATTTGGCGATGACTGTACCACACGTACTTCTGAGGCCGCCGCGGGCGAGCACGAGTCGCACGCGCCCGCGGAGGCACGGGTAGCGGCGGCGCCCGAGCTCTCCGAAGCGCCCGACTTCTCGTAGTGGAGAAGTGCATGATGCGGCGCGCGACATTTATCACACCGTTTGGCGCGACATCGATAGCGTGAATGATTTTGCACTAAGCACTTAAAGCAAAGCTTATTTTGCTTAACAAAGTCCCATTTCTCTTGCTCACTTTTGTTTACGAATTTATCGCATTCGGTTAACCGGTGACCTGCACTATCACATAACGCACACACCGTCGGTGACGAAGACGTACTTGACGACGTAGACCTCTCGCTGATAACGTGTACACGGTGTGTATGTTCACTGTGGCGTCGCGATGAGTCCCCGCGGCCCGCGCGCATCTTGTTGACAGCGGTGGCCGCTGCGGGGTAAGCAGTAGTAACGGCGGTACTCCGGTTACGGGGAGCGAGATCAGTGTTCATTGTGCTCAATGGCAAATAATACGCTGTTGCTCGTGACAGGTGACTCAGGAACTCGAGCACTATATTTGTATTCGGTGAAACACGTAGATCTTCGTTACTATTTAATCTATTCGTGTTCTTCTTTAGAACAAACTCGCCGTATTGCGATCGTTGTACGGGGGTTAACTTGCAAAGAATTTCCTGTGTCATTTGAGGGTTATTGATGTACCCCTGGGCCTTTATATTTTGTAAAATGTAGACGCAGTTTCGAACTACACAGGTCATGTTTCTTAATTCGATTCCACTGTCAGATACACGGGGCGAGCTTCGGATCTTTTTAAGCACCGATTCTAGTAGGAGATTCGGATGTCCAAACTCCTCTTCCAGGGCGTTAATCACATCGATCGGGTCAGTCCCGGTGCGTAGCAGATCTTCGACGGCGCTTCTAGCGGTACCTCGGAGCGATGCCTGTAATCGTCTGGTGTTCTCGTACATGTTATACGTGGGCGCATTCTCATCGTAGGTGCGTCGGTACGACAACCAGTCTACTGGGTTACCATCAAATACGGGAAGGTCATAGCTTGGAAGTGGCCGTCTCGACATATTTGTTATAATCACGTCGGCAGAATGCATGATATCGGAAGTGGCGGCGGTGGTAGTGGTAAGCCCGGGAGGCGCGACGTGTGGCGCGGGAGGCACGACATGTGGCGTGGTAGGTGCCGCCGCTGCGGCGTCTTTGCTTAGCGCATGCGTGGTTGTTATTTCGCGCGGTTTTCTCTCGCTTGGACATGTTAAGACTTGCGTATGAGGCGACGGCGGTTTCACCACACGTTCCTTTAGGGCTTCATTTGTGTTTAACCAATCCTCCACATTATTAGGACCACTATAATCACTGACGTTGTCATCGGCTACCTCATCTTCGATCTCTGCTATATCTAATGCCAGCTTCTTCTTAATGAGCTCTTCTCGCAACCTTGTGAGCTCCTTCTCGGCCTCGTACTCGGCGCGAAGGCGCAATGCTTCGCGGCTGGCGCGGCTCGATCGCGACCTTGTCGACGTGGCAACCACTTCACTACGCGGGATCGTAGTGACACACGTCGTTTCTGAACTAGGTCGCCCAGCACCAGCGTGGACTTGGCTTCGTGTGACGACACCGGTGACTTTGTTCTCCATTTCGATCCGGCTCAAGTTAGACCAGCTTGTAGGTTTTAGGTTTTTCAAATTAAGAACAAAGTTTATTTCTAATTTTGTTATATTAAAACACACGAGAGCAACATGACAATAGGGTTTCACTTAGTTTTTTATATTAAAACACACGAGAGCAACATGACAATAAACATTTTTACTTATGAGCGGCCGCCATTGGCCCGCTGCTACCACAACAACAAAAACGAAACGCGCGAAAAAAGCGACCGCTAGCGCCAGCGCGTGGCCGTCCCGATCGTTCTTGAAAGTTGGTAATAATATCGGTTGGCCAAACTTAAATAATGTACCTACGAGTTGTCTACACCACTGGTGTACGTAACGGACTGCCGAGACGAGGTCTCGAGTTCGATCCCCAGCCGCCCCGGGCACACACCTCTGACTTTCGTTGTTGTGTGTATTAACTAGGAATTCAGTGCAGGGTGTAACTGAAATAAATTGAGCTGAGTGAGCAGGACTCTTACTTGAATATTAGACATCTTACTACGGTCGCGCGCTTAGGAAAGACCGCGCGCTCGTGAAACTGTTTTTCAGTGATTATTTCTCAATAGTACATCGAATATGAACCTGTCGAATATGAATATGACGTTTTGTAAGTTCCGTATTAATGGTCTATGCAGAATAAATGGTTTTTGACTTTGACTTTGACTTTGAACCATTTCGCTTCAAAACACTCCTCAGTGTCCACACTACCACCGTTGTAAATTTGGTCAAGATCGCGCGAGTGATTACGGACAAGTTCAGCCACCAACAAACGGCTATGTCTGGTATAAAAGTAAAAAAATGTTGTGTGTGCCCGGTAGATGGCAATAGGCTCACCCCCTATTACATTGGGACCCAAACATAACTGGCGAAACGTGGGTGTGTAATACACATCTGTCTACCACTTCGGGGATACAGGCGTGATGCTATGTAATGTTTATGATATTATGTTATAAAAATCATCGGTTGCCTATACTCGCTTCAAGTTAGTTCAATTATAAGTAAAATTTCTATGTTCAAAAGTATTAAGATAAGCGAGAGTACTGAAATAAATTGAAACAATCTTTAATGCCAGACAGGTTCAGAGAGATTTCTTAGAAGTTTAAGTTCTACCGAGATAAAATGAAGTTTCACTCATATTAAGCTGTCCAACCAAAATATGAGCTTTGAACAGAATATGCGTTTACATTACTTCGGGCCACCAACTAGGTGGACACCGAAGTCTTAAAATCACGCAAAAAAAATCAAAATCTTACACCCACTTTTTATCACTTTTCTCGACGTTTCACATGATTCTAAGTCTAATTAAGCAAAAAAAAAATTTGTGTCGGTCTGTCTGTTGGTCTGGATGTCTGTTTACGCAATAACTCAAGAACCACTTATCCGATTTAAAAAATTATTTCGCCAATCATCTTGTTTGGTTAATGGGAAGAACTGATTAGATTTTGGGGTTTGTACGTTCAAGGTTTCGGGTACCTACCATACAAATTGTCCCTAAAAAACTTTTACAAGTGAGTTTCTTTCGAGTTATCAGAGTAACGCGTATTTGACTTTGATATTTGAGTGACAATGACAATATGTATATTGTATATTTACATAAAACAACCAGACTCTGAAAGAAACTGAAATATAAAATAATTTTTTTGTGTTTTTGACGTCGAAGACGTTTGATTTGATTTCATTTTCTTCATATTTATTGCTCAATATATAAAGACGCGTCGAATAATATGCATAAAGCCTAAGGGCTGTAATTTTGAATAAAAATACTGCAACAAAAATATCTAAGTTTGGCCCAAAGTTTGACAATCACTGTGTGATTTCGGCCCTACTAGATTTTTACTTACAGTTCTGTATTCTGTAGCAAAATTAAGATTTTATATACGAAAAATATTTGGAGTTTACCACTATAAGCAAAGTCATTCGTCTTTCTTTTTTAACAGAGAAACATGGTAAGGCAAAACCAAAGTCTTCCATGTGTACCGCTAGATTTGTATATTATTGTATAGTAGTCAATCAGGCATACCTATGTGTACTTACATTCTTACTTGCATGCTGAATATCTAGATACACATTACATTGACACACACAGATACACACACCCTGACACATAAGAGAGTCAAGAGTATGAGAGTCTGTGCAAGGGCACAGACTCTCATACTCTGACACTCTCCCACACAGATACACACACACCCTTACCCTTACACACGCCTCCACATTCACGACACACATACAACACTCTCACATTCAAATATTTTATATTATACTAACTGTTGTATCTTACTATGTCCTAATTCTCCTTTGTATTATCCTAGTCATTGTATATTATGCCCCACAATGTCCTAAATATTTTTGGTTGCTTATGGTATCGTGACATAAATACGGAGGGAATGGCGCTGCTTACCCCCTAAAACAGGGTCATAAGGCTCTATTTTGGGAAGCAATAACTTAACCCTTTAAATCTATGGATTTTTCTACCACTGTTTAAAAAAAAATGATAATAATTTTTTTATTAGTCCCGGTGTCCACCACCAATTTGGCCACCACTGGTGAACAGAGAGACAAATTATGAAATTATGTTCCGCTGTCCACCAGCGGTGGACAGAGCAACATATTTTGAAAAGTTGTGTTATTGCGAAACGACTTTTTGTCGCCAAACGCTGCTTCGACTGAACGATTCTTCGAATATTTATATTTATTAATCGATGGACTGATGTTTCCAATGTTACATCCAAAACATTGTTTGTAAACATCTCGGTATATAGGAAGCACTGTACACAGAGATTCTTCTCTTCTTCTCTTTTCTCTCTTCCTCTTCATAGATAGCACTTCTTACCATAAACTTTCCGGACTAGTGGTTCCGGCTCTAACCTAACCTAACTCTGTTGCGGTCACAGTTCTAACCTAACCTAACCCACTTTACTTATTTTCGGAATATAAGCCGAGCGAGGCAAGAAGTGCGAAATATCCACCAGTGGTGGCCAAATTGGTGTTGGACACCGGGACTAATCAGGTAATACGATTAGTCCCGGTGTTGCTCTGTCCACCACTGGTGGACAGCGGAACATAATTTCATAATTTGTCTCTGTCCACCAGTGGTGGCCAAATTGGTGGTGGACACCGGGACTAATCATAATTTTTAAGTGTATGAAATAAGTATATAAATAAAATAAAAAAGTCTTCTATATGTACAGCTAGATCAACTGTATGAGAGACTTTAAGTTTGTTTAGCTTTCATAGACGTATTTTATCAAATTTACTCACTTTTACTTTTTCAAAGCAAGTGACAGTGTCTTTGAAAATTTATAACGCTTGATTTTAGTAATTAACTTTTTTACGTATTACACACACAAATACGATAACTCATACTCAATAATCTGCTCAAACTTAGTTTAATTTTCTTCAGGCACACTTTATGATAAAGATATATTAGGTATTACTAATAGAGAAGTAAAATATTCGGATTAAAGCTCAGCGCTATGGGAACCTGCATCACAAACCTAATTACAAGTTTTTAATGTAAAAATTTAAGCAAAAGTTTCACACTTCAGCAAAAAAATATTTAACCTCCAACTGAAGCAAAATTTTCTCTTTAGGCTTTCACGACCGGCGTTACATGTAGAATATACTGCTTGCGGGCTGTTTGGCCGTGGTCCATATGAAACTTGAGTTCCAAACGTTTTGTCAAAGTCGGGCGCCGACGAGTGCGTAGAACTCTCCTCGGCGGCGACTTCTCTGTGACTGATGACTGAGTCACCAGTGTACCACCACATCGTACCACTGAAGATGTCGACCGTAGTGATCGATGACCAAACGTTTGGAACAAAATTTTCACATGGACCACGGTCAAACAGCCCGGAAGTAGTGTATTCTACATGAAGCAAAACTTATTTTATTTAATTTTCGTTGAACTAAAACCGGAATTATTTAACATACATGGCGATATCGTGTAAGCTACAACATCCGAAGTGTGGCCATTGCCAAGTTAATACGTGAGGGACATTTTAAAGGCCTATCGAGTTTGTTAGTATGGTGGCAGCTTGCCAAATTGACATCATCAGTATTTGTAGATAAGATTAGTTACATATACAAGGGAGCACCTAGGTAATTGTTGAAAATATGGCATAAAATATTGTTAAAATAAACACATAGATTATTAGAAGAAACGGCGATAGCCCAGTGGCGTACGTAACGGACAGCAGAGCCGAGGTCGCGAGTTCGGTCCCCATTCGCCCCAGGCACACACCTCTGACTTTTTCGTAGTTATGTGTGTATCAAAAAATGTTGATTATCACTCGCTTAGTAATGTGCCCGGTAGATGGCAATAGGCTCGCCCCGTATTACATTGGATCCTAAACATAACTGGCGAATCGTGGGTTTGTAATACACTTATGCCTAACCCTTCGGGGATACAGGCGTGAAATTATGTTTACATAGATTATTTATAGTATAACACACTAAATGTATCTCCAACTTAAAACACAATTAGCAGAAAATGTAATTCATCCGTAAACGTTGAAAGAATATTAAACTACTACCAAAATGATATTTTATAGAAAATTATAAACAGGATATTAATGAATACTATTCAGTAATTTACGTATTGTATTTATTTAAGTAACGAAAATGTTTCGGTTATTTGTACTATTCACCGAACGCTAAAAGGGATCGGGGAGTGATCCTCCTTCGAAGCGGGATATTAGGAAAAAGCAAAGTGAGGAAGGTCTAGGACAACTTCAAACACAATGTACTAATTATTAATAGTTAGTAAGTAGTTTGAACAACGCACTAACTAACTAACTTAGTGACATACATACTGCAACATCCGAGCCCCACTACCAAATTGATACAGTAAATCACCTCTGTTTGTTTCTGACCTATAATATTTTGAAACATGTATGCGATGTTGTCGACTGAACGGTTTAAACTTGGCCATATACTCCAGGATAGTTGGACGGGAGTATATGCAGCTAGATCTGAAACTGGATTCAGTGTTTTTACAAGTGATGTGGTTTTTATGTAATCCGTATCATCGGGCGTTAATATAATGTATTAGCAAATTAGATATATATATATAGAAATATATATATAATTAGATATATATATAAAATAGTCCAATTTAAGTAAATTATAATTAATCATTCAAACGTAACTTACTCATCTAAGTCGCAAAATAAGAAGCTTTTAGTGCCCGTTTCTCAATAATACCTACGATGTTTGAGGAAAAACCTAGAAAATTATTAAATTAATTTTATTGATACTTTTCAGTTACGATATATTTAATATAAATATTTATAGTGTTTCAGATAATACAGATAAAAGCATTTTTATCTTGTTTATATATATCTGAAATCACTTTTTAAAGCTCTTTATTTTGATACCAATACAACATACATTATTATATATTACGCTCAAAGTAAATACGAATCTAACGACAAATCTCAAGCTAAAATTCATCGAGCCGTTCAAGCCTTAGAGTGTGCCAAGCATTTGTACATACATACATACTCTCGATAAACATAACCCTCCTTATGGTGCAGTTGGGTAAAAAACTCGCGACCACTGTTTTTCAATCACATAATCACACACCATATCATATTTATTTTAAAAAAATGTGACTGAATAAGTTTAAAAGGTATTTACTTTCAAATAAAGTAAACAGTGGGCCTATCGCCCAAGTGTCGTCGATATCACAGCCGTCGAAATGTTGCGTTGGTCAAGGTCGACGGCCATTTTGTACCGCCCCATTGATAATCGATGCCGGTGCGGCGTCAGAATGAATGAAACGCTGTTTTTGACAGTTAAATAGCTGCCGCCTAAAAAAAATTCAAATCGACGGCGTCGCTTTGAAGTGTCATTTCATTACGGCACCTCATGAGCTGTCGTTTTGAATATTATTTTCTTTTCCGACGGTTGATTACGATGCCGATTGCACCTAACACTGGGCTACTATGGCTTTTATGGGGGCGACTGGGTTCTGCCCTCCTATTGCACCTAACACTGGGCTACTATGGCTTTTATGGGGGCGACTGGGCTCTGCCCAAAGTGAGGAAGGTCTAGGACAACTTCAAACACAATGTACTAATTATTAATAGTTAGTAAGTCATCCGTATCACTTCAAATCGACGGCGTCGCTTTGAAGTGTCATTTCATTACGGCACCTCATGAGCTGTCGTTTTGAATATTATTTTCTTTTCCGACGGTTGATTACGATGCCGATTGCACCTAACACTGGGCTACTATGGCTTTTATGGGGGCGACTGGGTTCTGCCCTCCTATTGCACCTAACACTGGGCTACTATGGCTTTTATGGGGGCGACTGGGTTCTGCCCTCCTATTGCACCTAACATTGGGCTACTATGGCTTTTATGCGGGCGACTGGGTTCTGCCCTCCTATTGCACCTTACACTGGGCTACTATGGCTTTTATGGGGGCGACTCGGTTCTGCCCTCCTATTGCACCTAACACTGGGCTACTATGGCTTTTATGCGGGTGACTGGGTTCTGCCCTCCTATTGCACCTAACACTGGGCTACTATGGCTTTTATGGGGGCGACTGCCGACGAGTGGGTTCTGCCCACCCATAGTAAAAGTAAAAGCCATAGTAGCCCAGTGTTAGGTGCAATAGGAGGGCAGAACCCACTCGTCAGCAGTCGCCCCCATAAAAGCCATAGTAGCCCAGTGTTGGCAGAACCCAGTCGCCCCCATAAAAACCCATGGTAGCCCTGTGTTAGGTGCAATAGGAGGGCAGAACCCGGTCGCCCCCATAAAAGCCATAGTAGCAAAGTGTTAGGTACAATAGGAGGGCAGAAGCCAGTCGCCCCCATAAAAGCCATAGTAGACCAGTGTTAGGTGCAATAGGAGTGCAGAACCCAGTCACCCCCATAAAAGCCATAGTAGCCCAGTGATAGGTGCAATAGGAGGGCAGAACCCACTCGTCGGCAGTCGCCCCCATAAAAGCTATAGTAGCCCAGTGTTAGGTACAATAGGAGGGCAGAACCCAGTCGCCCCCATAAAAACCCATGGTAGTACAGTGTTAGGTGCAATAGGAGAGCAGAACCTAGTCGCACCCATAAAAGCCATAGTAGCCCAGTGTTAGCTGCAATCGGCATCGTAATCAACCGTCGGAAAAGAAAATAATATTCAAAACGACAGCTTATGAGGTGCCGTAATGAAATGACACTTCAAAGCGACGCCGTCGATTTGAATTTATTTAGGCGGCAGCTATTTAACTGTCAAAAACAGCGTTTCATTCATTCTTACGCCGCGCCGGCATCGATTATCAATGGGGCGGTACAAAATGGCCGTCGACCTTGACCAACGCAACATTTCGAGGCTGTGATATCGACAACATTTGGGCGGTAGGCCCACAGGTCAGTACATGATCGATTCGTGTTAAATGCCAGGACCGTGTATTAGTATCTCTTTTTTTTTTCGTGCTTAAATCCCCTCGGATACCCCCGCCGGTAAGCGGGGGTGGTTATGTCGGGCTTGAACCGACTAAAACCGCACGCCATCGTCAGACGCCAGGGTGTAAGGTTGCCCTAAAGCATATCCCTCGCACCCCAACTTACCCTGGGCCATCTCCGGTTTCGAGATGGCCCCCTCGGGTTTGGGAACCACGGTGTCCCGGTTTACTGCCATCCCCAGGCCTGCGCTCATGGAGGACGGAGGTCGTTAATCGACCTCCGGCGCCTGAGTCGCCTGCGGCGAGCATGTTGCGGGCTCGGTGGGCCGGGAGAGTTCTAAATCTCTCCCGGGCGCGCTCCGCCATCAAAACAAAAAATAGCCGACCATAAAAAAGAAAGAACGTCACGTAATCAAGTGTTCCTTGTCTCTGCAGCTGACTATACTAGGTATACCTAACAAACACATTTAGAATACATTACCTTAGTTCTAACTAAGTAGTTTAGATCTAAGTGATAAGAACATAATTTGCTTTTGTCAGAAGCAAACAACTATGTAATTCAATTTTCCCTAAATGATCAAGTTAACAAAGTAAACAGAATTTTGAAAATTATCTGCAAAGTAAAGTTTTAGTATCAAACGAATCAAATCTGATCCACTTAGGTTTTTCACTAAAGATAAAATCTGCATATTTTCTTGGCCATTACATAATCTTGGAGACGTAATTCTCTTTATACTCTACGCTTTTTGCATAAAGAGTTACATAACCGCCCCCGCTATCCGGCGTGGGGTATCCGAAGAGATTTCCGCACAAAAAAAAAGTACCTTTAGAACTCTGAATTCCTTTCTATGCTTCCTTAGGGTAAAAAAGTAATATGATTGAAATAATTATGGCCTAACTTCTAGGCCATGTTCGTACATTATCAAATATACCATATAATCAATGGCGTGGCAATGAGTTCTACTGTTTAACTTAATTTTCCTGACATCTACATAACAGGCTATCGAGGCTCGAGCTCTGCATTCTGCCGCCATTATATCCTGAATCTATAAACGTTATGTAGACGATATTTTCATAATATTACTAACAGACAGTGAATTAAACCCTAGAACATCTTAATTCAATCATCATCGTAACAATAGCACACAATTTGAAATGTATCACCTTACTTGAGATCAAGTTTTTCTTTTAACATAACTTAACTTCACGCCTGTATCCCCGAAGGGGTAGGCAGAGGTGTATTACACACCCACGATTCGCCAGTTATGTTAAGGTCCCAATGTAATAGGGGGCGTGCCTATTGCCATCTACCGGGCACATTATTAAGCGAGCGATAATTAACATTTATTAATGCACACATAACTACGAAAAGTCAGAGGTGTGTGCCCGGGGTGACTGGGGATCGAACTCGAGACCTCGTCTCAGCAGTTCGTTACGTACGCCACTGGGCTATCGCCGCTTCTTTTACTCAAAGCCCAGAAAAAGAAAAACGCAGCAAGGTAATGCGTAAATACAAGAATTTTTACATACTATGATATACAATGTGTTGATTTGCATTTGCGCCTCATTCATACGGGGGGGTTTACCTACTTTAGTCGTCAAAAAATCATGTTTAAAAATGGATCAAAAAATAGAATCGCACATATTTGAAATGTATTTGCATGTCATTTACAGAGCTTACTCTATCGAATTTAATCAATAATACATTTAATATTAAAAATTATTATTAAAATAACAATGCTTTTTATGTCTTCATTTCTCGTATGGTCAATTTTGTTTTTTTTTAACATTTTTGAATATTATAAATATTTCAGTAGTAGTATCTCCCCTGTGAAGGATGCACAATTGCAAAACAACACATTATATAGTTTTAGCATTTTTAACAATAATGGTGCATTTTTGCATTTATAAAATTAATTTTATATTATAAAAAGTTTGTATGAATGGATGTGTTGCACAGAGGTTACGTTTTATGTCAGGAATAGGTTCCTGTCGGTCGTGGGAACGGTATAAGTCTCTCATGCAGGCGGAGCCGCGAGTATCAGCTAGTATAACTATAATACTTACACGCAGGAACTAAAAACTACAAAAGTAGTTCCATTTTATCGTGGTTTTTTGTACGGTCAAAATCATTTTCTCAGTCAAACAGCTTCAAAATTGAACCAGTCAGGTGCTTCTAAATACATTTTTAGGAAACCACTTGCAGAATTTCCATCGCACTTCACGTCACAAGATTGTTACAAAAATAAATTGAGGTTAAGTAATCCACAAACTAGTTACAAATACTCTTTGAAGTCGTCGAACCATGTTTCGTTTTAGCTTAGTTAATGATAAGGAAAACTCACTGGAACGAAAATAAGTAGGATAAAGTTTATTAACCAAAGGATAGCTATTGAAATTCCTCCACATTTACGAGAGTATCTAGACCGCAGATGTTGTAACGTTGTGGATTCTTTACAAACCAAATTAAAACTATATCCGTAAATGAATCGATATTTTAGTATGTTTCTTTAACTTATTACTATTTATCTATGGTTGTGCAAGCGAGATTGGACAGCACTAGCCCAGTCATCAACTGACGGCTCTTATATCGTCCCTTTCCTTGGAACCTTCGCCAAGGAAGGTCGCTTTGACCCCGTGGCCAACTGCTGTCGGCTCCGGGTAAGTTTTGAGATCAACATTTCCTACTTCTTCTACAGGTGAAGACTTTCCAGCGGTGCAGCTTATTGCCTGCTAAAATGCATGGCTTAATATATTTTATTTTATTCTGTGTGATATTTCAGCCTACCTAAATAGTGCCACGAGGCCGATGACCCCTACGGTCAGAGGTCGCGGCACCAGCTTGTGCTGCCTACTTATATTCTTTTTATTCTAGCTACGCTGCATTGCCGCTGGGAGATTCTCTTCACCTGCTATTTTAGCGGGTCACTTGGACGTAATTGCCTAGTGACAAACTGACCCGCACTTTTTCTATTTCCAGGGTCTTCGCACCGGGCTTCGCACCATAATGGCGGTAGCGAGGCACACCAGCGGAGACCCTGGCACGCCGGCATCACCACCAGCCACGTGTCCACTAGCTAAGTGCATTCTACCATCTTGCACAACGGAACGAACAACGCCACGGCAGAATATTTATTAAGAATCTATTCCCTGAGGTTCATTTACTCAAATACCAGATATAAATTTATGTAACATTCTATTCACGATTATAATCTCATACTATACATTGTAATCAACCTTTTATTTAACTCTGCTCGCCCTAGCCGGTAGTAGTCTCAATTACCTCCATCACTTAATTAATTTTCACAGTGCATAGTCACCTTAAACTTTATGTAAACTCCATTTACAAACTACTATAAAAATATTAACCGTTACAATGTTAAAACTTGCTTGCTTGTGTAAAAGGCAGCGGTTAGGTTTATCTGTCTTACACATTATTATAATAGATACGCAAATGCGACCGGGGCAAGACGGGGACACCGTGGTTTCCAAACACGAGGGGGCCATCTCGAAACCGGAGATGGCCCAGGGTCAGTCCCGACTGTCACCCCGGTGCGAGGGATATGCTCTATGGGCAACCTTACACCCCGGCGTCTGAAGACCAAAGACGGCGTGCGGTTTTAGTCGGTTCAAGCCCGACATAACCGCGCCCGCTGGCCGGCGGGGGGGTATCCGAAGGGATATCCGCACGAAAAAAAAAGTACAAAAAAATAAAAATACGCAAATGCGTTAATACCTTTTTAGACGATTGTAAGTCTAGTTTTTGTTTAAGATGTTCATTTTCTTATATGTATATTTATACATATAATAAAATGCAAATAAAAAGCAGCGGCCAGCGGGGGTGGTTATGTCGTGTATCGACTAAAACCGCACGGTGTCCTCCCCAAGTGTTCGTTGTCGGGCACTCCGGGTAAGCCCTCGAAAGGATAACCCCAGGGTTGCCGGCGCACTTTGGCCGCCACCGCGGCCTCGCCTGGTGGGGTCGGGTTTTATCCCGCTTCGGTGAGTTAGCAGGCGTGTGTAGGGCACACACGACACGCCTCCGCCACGGCCTGCTTCTGTAAAGACGGCGGATCGGCCAACTGTCGTCCTCAGGCCCCGATCATGGATGTCGGTAGTCCCGAGCGTAGATGAGTCTGCGGCGTCCTCGCGCGGGGCGATTCCGACATACCCACTTCATCGCTGGCACCGGTGGGGTGAAGCCCGTGCAGGTTTCCACACGTTAAAAAAAGGCCCTATACCTGAGTGGTATTAGCTTACGCTGTGGGTAGAGGTGCATACCGCGTAGGTTTCGATCTTAAGTTCCGCGGCTATAGAGCGGAATAATTGGTAATAGGTAGTGAACAGTAGTCTCAAGGCGCCGGAGGTCGCTTCAGGCGCCGGAGGTCGCTTAACGACCTCCGTCCTCCATGAGGGCAGTCCTGGGGGTGGCAGGTGAGGCCGACTGTCACCCCAGCAGAAGCAGGCCGGGAAGGCGGGGCGACTTGCACCCCTCCCCCAAACCGGGGCAAGACGGGGACACCGTGGTGTCCGAAGGGATTTCCTCAAGAAAAAAAAAGGTAGTGAACAGTAGTATTACCACATACCCTCTCGGTTTTCTCTACCGCAGACGGTAGCGAATATAATTTAAGTGTGAATAGGCCTGTAGAATAAGATCAGCGGTCTCTGACTGTTTATTGATTTCATATAAAATAATATAAAATAAAATAAGATAAAAAATATTTTCCTAATATGAGTGTGCTCTTTGTGAATGGGTTAATATGAGAGAGCTCCTTGGAAATAAGAAAATCCATTTTACGTAGGTATTGATTGGCATTGCATTAATTAAAGTAACGGAGTCTAGAATTGAATAAAAATTCGAGTAAGTACTCATTAAATTGTTCTCGTGTTGTTTTAACTTTTCACTCAAATAATTTGAAAGAAAACGTTGTCTTAAATTGTGAAAAACTTAACAAACTCGCATATTTTACTTAACTCGGCGTTCATCGCGCTCTGAAAGCAACACTATTGCTCGCTACGGGTGAAAGATACCCATATCATATCTTTAATCGTGTACCTAGTGTTTGTTTTGTATTATAAATATTTTAATGTGTTTATACCTACATCATGTTTAGTTAAATGTTAAATGAAAGTGAGTTATCATCGTTAACTGTATTTATTAAACTTTCAGTTAAAAGCTACAATGATATGGCAAAAAGTAACATTTTTATGACTACTAAACTACAAACATAAAAAATATATGTTTATTATTAAAATATTTCAATCTTATACGTTTTTTTTAATAAAAATAGTCTTAGTTTTCACTTATGAATATAAATTACAAACATTTATTATATCTTACTTCTCAAAATCACCTTTTGAAATAACAAAATAAAATTACAATAAAAGTAACAATCAGTCTAATAGTTTTAGGAACCATCGTTTTTTTTATTATAATTATTGAATTTTCTGTATGCATTCCGAGCATACAGGCAATGAATGCTCTCTGCATAGCATTTTCTGGCAGCTTTGACAACACGAATTTGTTTTTCTATCCTTTTTGGGTGGACAAACTTGGCATCTTGACGTGACACACCTTTTTCATTTATGGGTCGATAGTGACCTGATCATGCACAGAATAATATAATTTTATTCTCGTACAAAAAATGTTAAAAACTTCTCGAATTGCCGTTAGCTTGTCGTGCTCCCGTCTTTGCAATCTTGTGAACATATTATCAACCTTTACACAAGCAAGAAGGAAATGGAAACGTGTCCGAGACATTGTTGCTAAGCAAATATCAGATCCAGTACCATCCATAGCCCATAGATCTTCAGTATTCAAATGGGCATCACGAAGTCTGCCAATAAATATAATAACCAAACAGGGCTCTCATTTCAAATAAATCAGTATGTTTATAGTCTCTAGTTCTTTGGTACTTCTCTTTACGTTTATCAATATACATATTAGTACAGTCAGCAATCAACTGTAAGTCATCGTCGGGAAAAAGTAGATTCCATGCTCAATAATATTCAAACATTGTCTAGCATCTCCTTTTGGCCCTGATGCTTCCAGCACGCTGTTATGTGAACGAGTTCGAACACGCTGAGATGGTTCTTTTATTTTCCACTGGGTTGTGCCATCCCTGCCTAAATATTAACCACGTCGTATGGTACCTACAGGGACATCTAAATATTCTGGAATAATATCCAGTGGCGGTGAACATGGTGGCACATTAGCGCCTGCAGCTTCCGGTGGAAATTCGTGAAAAGGTTCATCTTTTTGTTCTGAGTCCCTATTGTGTTCGCTGAACTCTTCAAAATCTTCAATTTCAGAACAACTACCATCACTTTGTTTCATATACTGTTGGATTTCTTCGTCATCCACTCCACGGCGCGCCATAATAAGGTCTAGTTGCAAAAAAAATAAGTATGAATTTCCTAAAATTGTGTATCACTATTAATCGCTACGGGTGAAAAACACCCATACTCACTTTACACGTCCACCATACGAAAACGCGTCGCGCGAACTGACTGTCAAGTCGCGAGCCTCAAGTCAAACGCACAACTTGAAGCTACCTAAAAGCACGGCGCGCTGTGATTAGCTAATCAAAAAATATAGACAAAAATTTATACGGCTGGGTAAATTTCACCCATAGCGAGCAGCGCCGAGTTAAGAAAATGAATTAGAAATTATCTATTTGTGCGCAGAGCATTATAAATTATTCAACATCTAATATTAGTCTATATAAATGTACCTACATGTTTCAGATTTACACATTAGAAAACAGTCTAAAACTTCTAGAAATTACTTCGATGATATGATTCTGTTCCAAATAATTACCATACATGGTAGATAGGGTTGCAACATTTAAAAAAAAAGTCATTACCGTAACTTAAGTACGCTGAAAATACTAACATGTTAATGCTAATTGCAGAGAACTGAAACATCTTGATATTTTATGGGTATGTATTGGTGGCTATATACTTACCACTATCCCATTCGCCAACTTTTGAACAGCAAATTCATTACCATCACCAATAAGTAACAAAACAATTTATTTCGTTAAACATTTAGCAATATGACAATAAAATTAATATTTACAATGTCGCAACGTTAAAGGCACGGGGTCCGAGAGCTCGCAATGTCGCTTAGAAAGTAAAGTTAGATTGCGAAGCGTATGACCGACGCTTCGCGTGACCAGGGCCTGTAGACAAAGTAACATTCTACTACTAGAATCGCTTGGAGGCGAACCTTCAAAAGTCCGAAATGTATGGGAATGACATTATTTGTTACACGTGATATGTCGATAAATAATGTCACTCCCATCCAATTCGAACTTATAGCGTTATATGAAATAGAATGTGACTTTGTCTAGGCCCCCCGGTGGCTGGCTTCTTTTAGCACAGAGAATATGTATTGCCATACAACGTGGCAATGCTGCCAGTCTTCTGGGCACGTTGCCACAGGAGGCATGCGATGCGGTGGAATTCCATGATGCATTTTAAGTTTCTCTAGTTATTATTTATTTACTAGTTGACCCGGTAAACTTCGTTCTGCCTTGGTATGTTGTTTTGTTTATATTGGTTACCTTATGAGTTGAATTTATTTGGTAAATGTCTCATATTTTAAATGTGAGATGATTATGTCCCACTATCCCACCTGCCCCACTATGGGACTGGGTCAATGGGACCAGTGGTAACTCATAACTCATAACTCATTTATTCGTAAGAACATTACACGTCAAAAATTACAATACTTACTTATCTGTTAAGCATACCAGCATTAAATATATAATACAATAATAAATCCGTTTTTCTATCTATGGAAACTTAATATTATAAAGCGTTGATGGAGTGTTTGTTTGTTTCGTTGAACACGCTAATTTCAGGAACTACGGGTTCGAAATCAAAATTATTGTTGTGTTGGATAGCTGGAGGCCATTTATCTAGGAAGGTTATAGTCTATAAATCATCACGCTACTACCCAGGAGAGCGGAGCAGTAATTATAAACTTACAAAAATTTCGTAATTTCCATGCACTATTGTAGAACCAATACATTACGGACATGTATGAAATAAATGATTGCCCGTGGCAAAGTGAGTTACGCGCGAAGCCGCGGGGCACTTGGTGTCGACAAAATATGTATTTAAAACAAAAAAAAAATATCGGATAAAATAAAAAAAATGCAAGCGTGCGGATGCAAGAGCCTTACCACAGATTTTGATCCGCGGTTAAGATTTTGTAGGTGGTTAGTGGAAGATCCTACCAGAAAAATTTTGTGGACAGACGAGTCCACTTTTACAAAAGTGGGCTTGTTTAATATTCACAATGCACGCTGGTTGTGTTTTTTTATTTATTTTTTACCCGATATCAAATTCAGAGACCTAATTTTGTGACATATTATATACTGGTGTCAATAGATTTAGGTATTTGTAGATTTGTACATAAAATTTTAGGTTTACTATCTAATGTATAGTGTACATAGGCGTGTATAGGTAGGAAATAAAATTATTTATTAGTGCTAAACAACTAGCTTAAAATAGCATGTTACGTTTTTATGTGAATGGTAATTTTATTGGTAGGTTTTTTTTTTTTCTTTTTTTTTACGTGCGGAAATCCCTTCGGATACCCCCCCGCCGGCCAGCGGGGGTGGTTATGTCGTGTATCGACTAAAACCGCACGGTGTCCTCCCCAAATTTAAAATTGTTTTCAATGTTTTTCTTTGAAAGAAGGTCTTAAATAGGTACTCGTTGCTTTTTGTTTGATAAATTATATCTTAGATTACAAATATATATTTTCCCTATCCTTATTAATACTATAACTCTAAATACGAACAAACAAACCTTATTTTTTATATAATATGCAATATTCAGAGATTCTTTTTTACATTATTTATTACATTATACTCAATATTTAATTTGAAATTGACTGTTAAATATTTCTAATATGGTGCCTACTTTTGATAAAGGAATTTTAGCAATATATGTAGGTACTATTGAAGCTAAAAGCGTTTGTGAATAGGTTTCAATATTTCTTTTACGCGTAACACTGTTTGATCCTTTACATCTGCGTGCCTGTTTTTCCTTTGAGTGTGGAAGTTTACACATCCGTAAATTTTTACACAATTAAATGTGTATTTACCGAAATAGATGGCTATGTTTGATGTGCGTTAAGGTACAAGTACACCAAAACTTATAAGGATTGTTATATTATTAGAATTGAAATTACGAACGCAATAGGATTGCGCAATTGTCCCAGCGGGACTGTGGGTGACGGTCGGGGCTAGCCATCATTCTAGCAGAAGCAGGCCCAGGGTGGCAGGGCGACGTGTTTCCGCGCGCGTTTCTTTCAAGGGGAGGGGGGATTAGATCCCTAATAACGCGTCGGGGTAGCAAACGCTGGCGACCGGAGCCGGTCGGCGTCCCTGGGATATCCTTTCTAGCGCACACCAGATTCCCAGTACCACATGGCTGACACAAGAGACACCGTGTGGTTTTAGTCGGTTCAAGTCCGACATCTTACCGTTAGCTTCGGTGGGGTGAAGCGCGTGGAGGATTCCGCACGTAAATAAAAAAAAAGGTTCCTGTGCCCCCTGTGGCAAAAGGGCGTGCACAGCGAGCCGGTATTGTCTGTCTCATGGATCTTGAGCCATAGACAAGGCATCGCCATCCCTCTCTGTTCTCTTCTGTCTCTGTTTCTTATCTGCCCGAAAGGGATTTTAATTTGATTTGTGTAAAGAGTTCAAATATTTTAATTTGATAAGTCACTTATTCTGTTTATCGCAACCACGAGTAGTTTTATATAGAAACCTGCCAGTAGTTTTGTATAGAAATTTTATAATAATAACACAACTTAACTTCACGCCTGTATCCAGGAAGGGGTAGGCAGAGGTGTATTACACACCCACGATTCGCCAGTTATGTTTAGGTCCCAGTGTAATAGGGGGCGAGCCTATTGCCATCTACCGGGCACATTACAAAGCGGGTGATAGTCAACATTTTTAAATAAATTAAATAAAAAATAAAATTATAAATAATACACATTTTATCAATATTTACTGATAAACCACAATATCTATATCAGTAACCTTTAATCTCATACCATCTTATCTTTAAATTACTATAAACGTCCTGTATTGTTTTTCAAAAGTATTCAGTATTTATTGATGAACAACTTATACCTACATTGTGTTTGAAAACATATAAAAATAAACAAAAGCACTTACAAAATTTAAACACAATTTACAATTGGAAAATATTTAGTAAAATACACAATTACAAGAAATTTATGTCAGAGAAAAAAATAAATTAATTTGGTTTCTACTCTAAGTAGTAATCTACAACTAAGTTAGTAGATCCTAATTTAGTCATTTATCTTAGAACAAAGTATTATAGTCCTTACACTTGACAAGATTTTTGTTTTTACAAAAAGAATATTAGTTACCTAAATTACTAATAATTCCCCTAACCCCTCCAGCTAGGCTAAATTGCTTGTGTTAGGAGTGGGTTCACGTTGGTAGTGTAATGGTGAGGATTCGAACCTGGGACCTCTCGAACGTAGGGTCGATTCCTTAACCACTAAAGCTACCGACGCATCAAGATTGATATTTAATCAAAACTTCACTGTCAGAGCTTTCAAAAATAAAAAGCGTAGATGACTCGTTTCACAGTTGGAGAGCACATATCATAAGATGGTAAATTACTGTGGCTAAAAACATTGCAGCTAAAAGTGTGCTCATTACTAACTAGTACGCTTAGCGCCTGTTTACACAATATTGAATTTATGTCTGTAAACGAGGAGTCGAAAAGACTTATTTATTAAGTATATTTGTAGAAATCCCAGTTCTACTCGTGTTCGTGTAGAGTAATGTAACGAATCGAATATGCTAGGTATTTTACAAAAATACTGATTTATGAGATTGGGTACCATTTCTTTTTTTTCGTGCGGAAATCCATTCGGATACCCCCCCCCCCTCCCCGAACCGAAGAAAACAGCAGGCCGTCTCGGGTCTTAAAACGCCGGGGTGTAAGGTTGCCCATAGAACATATCTGTTGCACCCCGACTGACCCTGGGCCATCTCCGGTTTCGAGAGGGCCCCCTCGGGTTTGGGAACCACGGTGTCCCCGTCTTGCCCCGGATTGGGGGAGGGGCACTAGTCGCCCCACCATCCCGGCCTGCTTCTGCTGGGGTGACAGGATCTAACTATTTCACTTTGTATCTTTCTGTATCTTTAAGAGAATAATTAGGTTGTTCGATAAATAATTAAAATAAATTAATAATAATAAATAGTTAATAAATATTGTAGGACAAATTACACAACGCCATCTAGATTCAAACTAAGCAGAGCTTGTCATATGGGGTTTAAAATGCGGATAAACATACTTAAATACTGTTTTTGTAAATACATACATATTATACATAGAAACACTCAGACCAGAGGTTCCCAAACTTATTTTATCTACTGCCCACTTTGAGACTAAATTAATTTTCTCCGCCCTCATTTTTTCACCTACTTAAAAACCACTATAACTTCAAATGAAATTTATTAATTGTTGTGAGCTATATTAGCGGAGATTAAACATTCATTCTAAAATAGACTTACTATAATCCGCAAGAGTTAACTTGAGACCTCAGCACAGTAGGTAGTACATAACGACGCTCAGGTCTCAAGTTAACTCTTACGGGCTACACCTGCCAATGAGAATGATTATTGAAACGCAACTTTATAGTATTCAGACAGAGTATCTTTTATTCAAAATAAAACAAACATAATCGATTCTTATATAAAAACTAATGTGAAGGATGAATCTGATGCTGTTTAATAAGTTTGTTGATATCAGGTTCCAATTTACTCAAGAACAGCCGCAAGTCGCCACGTTCGGTAACATGTAAACGATTTCTCTTTTTAGTAAGCAGCGTTGCCATAGCACTAAATCCACGTTCACACAAATATGACGATGGGAATACTATCAAGAATCGTTGAACGATTGACCAAAATCCAGGGCACAATTGCGGGATCGGTTATTGTAGATAAAATTCGTGATGGCCATTTTTGAACTTGATTTTTTTTTCCTCGTTTGTTGTCAATTCTATAAGTTCTTCTTCCAGCTGAGGTGAGATTGCTGTGTTGACATTTGAAATCGGATCTAGCGCCCCGACTGGTATTTCCAAGTTCAAAATGTCCTGGTATCGTTCGGTGAAGTCAATGTGGAGGTTTTCCAAATGTTGGTAGTAGGCAAACAAGTCGTCGTTACTGCAGGATACTGTAAAATTCGGAAAATTGTGAAACTCACGTCTGCCCATATTCTTTTTGTGTAGAAGCAGTTTGGCTGCAAAAGCAGCAACGACATTTTTTGTTTTAAGTAAATTTAGTTCATCGCCTTGCAGTTGGAGATTCATGTCGTTGAACAATTTATACAGGTCTGTATGACGCATGTAAGATATATCATTTTTTGATGTAATAAGCTTGTTGCGCAATTCTGTATCTTTAGTTTCCAAGAACCCTATCACAGAGTCAAACAGGTTGTAAAATCGAGTCACACAATTGCCTCTTGATAGCCAACGAACCTCAGTATGAAGCAACAAACGGTTGGAATCTTCGTCATTACTAACACAAAGCTGATGAAATAATCTGTCATTTAAAGAGCTGGTATGGATTTTATTGACTGCTTTGATGACATATTGCAGTGATTGAAATAGTGGTTCACTTACGTTTCTAGCAACCAAATGTTGTCTATGAATAACGCAATATACAGCAAGTACATCTGGAATTTTATTTTTCAAGTACGCTATGAAGCCTTTATGGCACCCTGTCATAGCCGGAGCGCCATCCGTAGCAACTGATATAAAATTTTTCAAGGGAATCTCTTTCTCACTACAAAACTTTTCCAATGTATTGAATATGGTTTCGCCTTTTGTATTGGTCTGTAAATTTCTAGCAAACAATAGTTCTTCACATATTTTCTCATGTCTAATAAACCTCACGTAAGACAGCAACAATGCTTCATTAGTAGGTAAAGTGGACTCATCGAGCTGAATTGAGAATTGATTAGTCTTCAGATGATTGCACAATGATCCTTCAATGTTTTCAGCCATTTCATCAATTCGTCTTTGCACAGAATTATTACTCAAAGGAATTTTTGGGATAATATCTGCGCTCGGTTTATGAAGCACAGTAGTTATTACTTCCTTTATTGCTGGCAAAATTAACTCTTCTCCGATGTTGTGTGGTTTGCCTTTTTGAGCAATTGACAAACAGATATTGTACAAAGCTCGAAGTCCGTCGTCATCTTGCTTAGCAGCTGCCGAAAATAGTTTTGCTACACTTGGCTGAGTATTATGCTTCATCTCTAGGTCTTGAAAATATGCTACATTCTTGCCTTTCTTATCTGGATAATCTGGATATCTGGAATCTGGATTTCGAATAAAGCCTCATTGCTTTATTCGAAAATGTTTTTAGACATAGAAGGCGCTGAGGCGATGATTTTGTGGGATTTTCAATGAATCCGAATTTAATATCCACAGAGTATTGCCGTCTCTTCTTTTTTACTTCCAACATTGTTTTGTTTTAAGAAATACGTAAGTAAGTGTTGAACTTAAGTACTGTTTATCTACTACGCGCGAAACCGCAAATGACAGCAAAATAAATATTCCGTTGTGGATTGCATAAACAGCACGCACCAACAGGAATAAGACAAACATGCATTAACTCGTTTATCTCATTCGACGCTCAATTGTACTCAACAAGTAAGAACAAGTATTCTATGAATCAGCCGATTGATACAGGAATGCAAAAATCGGGATATTTAACAAAAACTTGTTAAAACATGATTGCCCGCGGCCATCGACGCTCATTCGGCGCTCAATTGTACTCAACAACTAAAAACAAGTATTCTATGAATCAGCCGATTGATATAGGAATGCACAAATCAAATATTTAACAAAAACTTGTTAAAACATGATTGCCTGCGGTCTATTATCTACGAAAATTAGTGGTGGTCGCTGGTGGGCTCAAAGGGACTCTAGTCCCTTTCTTCAAAACCACTGATGGGCTCAAAGGGACTGTAGTCCCTTTTTATGATCCGGTAGTGGGGGAATACTAATAACTATTAAAATGCGAAAGTGTGTCTATTGCCTTTTTGTTTGTTTGTTTGTGTCTACTTTCATTTCGAAACGGAGCGACCGATTGACATGATTTTTCTTCTATTTATTGAATAAAACAGGACAGATACATGTACTACGCGGAGAGAAATATCGAACCGAGTTTGAGCAATCTCTTAATTAATATTAGTTGATGTTCACAAGTCGTAGCCGAGAGTCGAGAGCTCTGTCGGTGTCTAAGAGTCCTCCTAGCTAGATGAAATTACAAATCGCCCCCCGAAGCCTACAAAACTCCCCCATTTTTTACTGGTTCTCTTACCGCCCCCCTTTAGGCCTGCAGCGCCCACAAGGGGCCGTTATCGCCCACTTTGGGAAACTTTGACTCAAATATACATATTTGCACTGAGCGGGAATCGAACCCGCGACCTTTGGCGTAGCAGTCAAACGCACTACCGCTACGCCACAAGGTCGACAAAATTTCTGTTGTAGGTATATAAAGATGGCAGTTACGATTTTTATTTTTAAATGCACCCTTCCAGGCTGCGCGTTTCAGTGAGAATATTCTCTAAAAATCAAGAAATAACTTATCTTTTCTAACTCGTCACTTCACAGTGAAGTTTAAGTGAGATACGTTTACTTAAAGTTGTTTGACTAACTTTTGTTCTTGGTCTCATAAGTTTGTTTTTTATCTCTTTGTTTTGTTTAACTCGTATAAGTATCCATTAAATGAACGTAAAACCATGTTGGTACTTAAACGAGATCGAATTAGGTATAAAGTAATTTATGAGAGCCAGACTCATGCCCATTTCGCTAAACATTTGCTTAAGAAGTTTTAAGGTTATTTATTTGCATAATTAAACAAAAAATATAAACATAAACTCACGCCTATATCCCCGAAGGGGTAGGCAGAGGTGCTAGCAGCCACATTTCGCCAGTTAATGTTTAGGTCCCAATGTATGGCGAGCCTATTGCCATTAACCGGGCACTTATAAACCTGCGATAAATACACACATAACTTCGAAAAGCATCGAAAAGTCATTGGTGAGTGCCATGGTAAACCTGGGATCGAACCCGAGACCTCGTCTCAGCAGTCCATTACCCATACCACTAGGCTACCGCGGCGTTTTTAACTATTAACTTTAACAATTAAAACCCCCGGCATAGCTAAGAGCACTCCCGACTAATTCACAAATAAAAACAAAATCGGTTCATCCGTTCGGGAGCTACGATGACGCAGACAGATAGATATACACACGGACACGTCAAACTTATATAATTCACCTTTTAAACAATAACAAAATCGGTTCAGCCGTTCGGGAGCTACGATGACGCAGACAGATACACACACGGACACGTCAAACAGAAAACACCCCTTCATTTTTGCGTCGGGGGTTAAGAAGACGGGTAAGCAAAATTCATATTGGTACAAAATAAAACATCTCTGGTATACACCTTCCCCCCTCCCAATTCCTGATGGCAGGGGATTACCCAGTTTGAAAGGGATATTCTGTTATGGAATCTCAAATTATGAAATTCCCTGTATAGAGAAGCCGAATTTTGTGAGTATGTTTACATGTTTAGGGTAATCTTCGGAACCACTGCACTTTTTTTTATTTTTTTATTTATTATTTAGGATACGTCAATTTGACTTCACCTCGCCTGATGGTAAGCTGCAGGTAAAGTCTCAGGAAGAGGGTCACCATTACATACACGTACCATGTTAACAATGGTGGCACTCAGCTTGACGGCCTCATCAGAAGAGGATTGTCGTCGCAGCACCGCATGACACCCACCGGTCCCACTAGTGCTGCGACCACAACCCTCCTGCCCGGCTATGCACTTGCTGACCCCTGAACGCAATCAAACCTAAATTGGATTACTATGGAGGGTTTTTCGCAATCGTGCACGGTGGTACCCACCCGGCCGAATTTTGTGACATATTTGTGTCATCAAATTTCTACTACCAGTAACTTACTTACTTATTGGAAATAATCTTTCATCATTTGAAAGGTGCTTTGTCCCAGATGGACATAGGCTATATAAATGAGGCCGGCGTTTAAAAATTATATAAGCTGAAGCGCTGCGGGTTGCTAGCAATATATATTCATTGTATTTGTTTAGTCTAAATATTGTTTACCCGTTAACCCGTCGATCGCACAGGTGGGTTCATCTGACCTATGTCATTTTAAAATAAGCTATCTCTCATACATTTTTGTGTAACATTGCCCATTGCCATTGCATACTGCCCAGTCACTGGAGTTAACGGTTTCCCCTCCTAGTTCAATGCAATAATGAGCCCCTGGTTGAACTCCTTTACCGGCCATATTCTTCACCATCTGAATTACTGAAGGGTTTTGGTACTATCTCGACTACGGCAACTTCCGAGAGCCAATTCGAACAATACATTTCTAGGAAAAGACGGAATAAATTAACAGGAGACGCCTTTCCTCCGAAATGTTCGAATATAAACTATAAACTCATAACTATAAATGTTTTAAGTAGAGCATAATATTTAAAATAGGGGATATGCTTTAATTTATTTAAATATTTTAAATAATAGTTATTTATTGAAATAAACTATTCTATTGTTAATTCAATTATTACAATATATTACTTAATCCTAATTTTTTTTTGCATGTGGAAGCCCTGACGGGCTCATCCCCCCGGTGCCAGCGATGAGGTGGGTATGTCGTAATCGGACCGACTAAAACCACACGGTGTCCTTCCCAAGCGTCCATTCGCAAGCACACATTTATTTATACTTATTGTATACTATGTTAATTTTATAGGTTAAAATTTATAATCCTAATAGGTATAGAAATTATGGCGAAGTTTTTATACGGGTCTCCCAGACGCAACCCTGCTTGTTGTAACATATTTCGGCTGTGCTGACGTTGGGTTAACCTTACATTCAGTGCATTTTCACAAAGTTGAGAATTGTTCCGAGTGTATTGCTTGAATGCATGGCGTGTGTTGTATATCACAATGAGAAATGTGTGCGTATTCATAGTCTTGCGCATATAATTTAGTGAATTATTCTTTGTAATTGTGCGTAGTGCTAACGTATAAAAAAAACTGTAAAAGCTAGATAAAATGAGGTAAATATGTTTTCAATAAAATTGTAAATTAGTTATGTCTGTACATTGGAGATATTTAAAAAAAAATGGATTATGTTAAATGAACAATTCAAAAACACTTTTTTTTTTATTCATGTCTGTTTATCTGTTTGTTCGGGATGAACGCAAAAACTACTGAATAGATTTTCCATTACAAAGGTCTTGGACAAACTTAAAATCTGCCGTATATTAGATTGCAACTGGTTAGGTAGAATCGGAAATATGACCTTAAACGGAACTCTGGCATCAGCTAGTATTTCAAATAATAATTTACTGCCTGTGGAGCAGTGTGCCCCTCAAAGTGCGCGATTTACTAGTATCAAGCCATTATGGCGATTTTTGTTGTTTTGCTCCCTTGTATACACGAATAGCCACAACAGTCTGTTTCTAGTCAAGGTCACGGATTGGCTAGATAGATGGTCAGAAAACTTCTAAATATGAAAATGTAATATGTAATGTGTAAATGTAATGTAAATAGGTGAAGTTTCCCAACGTCTGCGAACAACTCTACGATGAATACGGCGCATTTATTCGCTCGGTAAACTTCTCATTATTTGCAAGCTAGAAGAAACATTACCTACAGCGACGACCTCATTTTTGTACAATACATGTTTCGAATAAACACCACAGATTGTTTTTAGGGTTCCGTTGCCAAATGGCAAAAAACGGAACCCTTATAGATTCGTCATGTCTGTCTGTCTGTCCGTCCGTATGTCACAGCCACTTTTTTCAGAAACTATAAGAACTATGCTGTTGAAACTTGGTAACTAGATGTATTCTGTGAACCGCATTAAGATTTTCACACAAAAATAGAAAAAAAAACATTAATAAATTATTTTTTTCATCACACCATACGTGTCTATGGATAGGTCTTCAAAAATGATATTGACGTTTCTATTATCAGTTCTATTTTCTAAACTGAATAGTTTGCGTGAGAGACCCTTCAAAAGTGGTAAAATGTGTCCCCCCCCCCTTTAACTTCTAAAATAAGAGAATGATAAAACTAAAAAAAATATAATAATGTACATTACTATGTAAACTTCCACCGAAAATTGGTTTCAACGAGATCTAGTACGTATTTTTTTTTAATACGTCATAAATCGTAAACCGCAATTTACCTTTCATTCAATCAACTCAAAATATAACCTTTTTACTTTCTGCTACGGAACCCTTCATGAGCGAGTCCGACTCACACTTGGCCGCTTTTTTTTAAGGTGAACATCAACATTCATGTTGTTTATAAGTTGCTATGAGAAATTAAAGATGTCAATCTTATGATTTCTTGCCATGTTAGCCAGAGATGTTACGAAGAGACCAGTAGTTTTAGATACATACATATAGTCACGCCTCTTTCCCATTGGGGTAGGCAGAGACAACATCTTTCCACTTACTACGAGCTTGGCATACGCCTTTCGCTTCTTCCACTTTTGTAATTATTTTGTGCAAAAGGTTTAATGACAGATATTTGTTTTTGGCATTTTTTCGTCTAGTTTTAAACCCAAATGCTGCCACCTACGGAGCTGAAAGGGTCAGAAAAGAGGAGAATAAGGAAAAATCAAGATAGAGAACTCTGTATACATTCACACACAATCCTATACATTGAAAACGAGATTGAAAATGAGGGATACGATATTCATGGGAAGAAATTCTTATTAACCATTGATATGTTGAAAGACATGTAAACATATAATGATAAATAGTAGATTGTTATACAAGGAGCTAAAATGACCCATTATATACGAGGTAGTTTTACTCCCGAGCTTTAGCGAGGGAGTAAATAGAAACCGAGTTTTAATGGGTTTTAGCGCCGTGTGTGTGTGTACACTATACTTTTCACTACGATTGCGAGAAAATAAAACAATCCAATACAATATGAAATATGTAGTTTATTTTATTAACTTTTCGTAAGTATTTAAACAAATGCTTTGTGACCTTGAAAGCAACAGATTGAAAATTATTTCTTTTCCTTTCTCTTCTATTTGTAAATTAGGGTCTCCATTCTCACTAGATGATGACATTTTCACTAGGTATTGTAAAATTAATTACGGTCACTACCAATTCCATTTGTAATTAGAGAAAAATTATAAAGATGTCGCGCCAATGTCTTTTTTTTGTTTCTTCTGTAGCCGCAACACATTGCATGCATTCTACCAGAGATCGCCGATTTTAGTTACATTTTCAAAATTAAAATGACGTTCTTTTTTGATGAAACAGTAATAAGTCGAGTCTTTATTCATGATTATTCTACTTATGACTAAAGAATTTTTCGTTTTTGTAGGCTCATTGTCATTTAACACACAAAAATTTAAAAAAAAAAACTTTCCCCTAGGGGTAGAATTGCTGGGGTGTGTGTTGGGTAACCTCCTCGAGTGTCGCTCCGATTCCGATCCCGCTGCAGTCCGGGGGGAACGGAATCGGAGCGGCCGGTACACCCTGGGCGGCGGTCAATGGCTTCCCCTTCATAGGGTTGGCATTGATCGTCGGCCAATACCCAACGTAGCGGGAACACATCGCTCTCCGTACTCCTCTGCTTTCAGAGGAGACAGGATGAGCGATGCTGTTAGTGGTGAGATGGCCCAGGGTCAGTAGGGGTGCGAGGGATATGCTCTATGGGTAACCTTACACCCCGGCGTCTGAAGACCCGAGACGGCGTGCGGTTTTAGTCGGTGCAAGCCCGACATAACCGCCCCCGCTGGCCGGCGGGGGGGTATCCGAAGGGATTTCCGCACGATAAAAAAAAAAAAAAGGGGTAGAATTGCTATTTTTTTCTTCGCTCTGGTACGCCACAATGACGGTCTTTTTGAGCATGAGGAGTGAAAATATTATTTTCATCCCTCCTGTTCGGAAAATTTAATTTTCATGGGTAGATAGCCGGGGGGAAAGTAGCTTATTTCATCCATAGGGTGGAAAGTATTTTTTCCATGATAATTAAGTTACGCATAATGCCTTGATAATCATGATGCTTTTTTTTACACGGCCGTCTAGATGCACATCTCGTGACCAACTCGATTACAATGTAACCAATAGATTCGATTTTCAATACTTTTCTAATGTTGGCAGTATGTACGTGAATTATAGCTTTTTTTTCAGATATAAAAAAAAACAATTTAAGTTTGCTAAATGATTAGCGGGAAAACGAGATTCAATATAAATAAACACCTTGTGTTAATTGTGGTTAAAAATGGTTTGGAAAAGTGATTCCAGTGACCTGGATATTAATTTAACTCCCGATGAGATTAAAGAACAGACCAAAGATGTTGTTACTAATTTATTTCCAATTTTTCCAATTTTACTTTAAATTTTACCTAACTGATTATCAATATTCCAGTTTCAATAAATGTGTGTATTATTTTAATTTCCTCACATAGTCGAAATGAAAAGTAGAGTGTTTAACTTGGGTGAATGTCACCCATTTCACCCTCGAATTATTGGCCAGAAATATCTCGGGTGAAATGGCTGACTTTCAACCCTTGTTCAATATACTATTATTATACACTATGATTATTCTACAAAAAAAAATGCAGTTACTTCTTGTTTCGTGATTAGTTAAAACAAGGACAAACTCGAACAAAAAAACAATATTTCAACATTATTCAACAAAAATCCTTTGAAGCTACAAAGGTGAATTCCAGTACAAAAGAAAGTTTGGATTTCAAATATTAGAGGTAAGAAATTATCTGAGTTCACACTTTTATTTGTTCCATAATTTTACAGGTTCCCTTATAAATATTCAAATAGTCAACACTGTTTGTGTAGCAGAGAATTAGTGTGTAAATGAATTGCGCATATTTGCAAAGTTTTCACGTTCTGTAACATTTTTATTGGACCATTACGGTACGAAAAATAAGCAAAATGGCGGATTAAAATGAAGCGCTTTAAAGGGTGATTTCAACACTTTTATATCATAACTAAAAACTGTACAATAAAATTGTAAATTAAAAAATCGAAAAACCCGACAGCCCTAACAAGTTTGATATCAAGGAGGACCCATTTGCAAATCATAAACAGAAAGAAAATTAATGGGTTCCGCCTGCTATCAAACTTGTTTCGGGTGTTTAAGAGCAGTCGGGTTATTTTTTTTAATAATCATTTTATAATTGTAGTATAAGTTTACTGAAGCAAGTAACTAATAGCAGTAAATACAACAGTACAAGATTTTGAGTATTTTCATTTTGAGTTTAAGTAGGTCACTGCTGCTGATCAAAAAATAAAATATGATCCCACTAATATTATAAATATGAAATTTTGGATGGATGCATGGATGTTTGTTGCTCTTCCACGCAAAAACGGCTGAACAGATCTGGCTGAAATTTGGTACAAGATAGATTATAACCTGAAAAAACATATAGGCTTTTTATTGCTGGTTTAGGTTCCTATGGGTAGTAGGAACGGTAGCAGATATCCACGCGGGCGAAGCCGCGGACAACAACTAGTAGTAAATATATTTGATTCAAATAATTCCATGCCATTCCAACTACTAAAACGCACTGAAACTACACTACTAGTACAAATTTATACTATTACTAAAACAGTAATTTCAGATGAAATAGCGTGAATATGCATCGAGAGTATCGCGTTGTCATGGCATGTGACACACACACACATAAGGTGAGACAGGTGAGTAAGGTGTGACACATAAGTCTAAAGCCAGACAAGTCTAAACATATTTTAGGATATTGGAATATTCTTTGGTACGGAAACATAAATTTGGAACTGATAAACCTATTAACGCGACAATACAAAATTAACCGAGCAATGTACAAATTTATGTGTTAAACATTCACACAAACAACATTGTAATTGGCCTCGTCCATGTAACGTTTCAATTTTGTATCTAGCTGTAAGTTTTCGAAAATAATTAAATAAAATAATCTAAACCTAATATAAAAATGAATCGCTGAATGTGTTGGTAAGCGCAAATCTCGATATCAGCTGAACCGATTCCGCTAATTCTTTTTTATAATATTCCTTGAAGTACGAGGATGGTTCTTACAAATTTCAGGAAAAAATTGCAAGAAAAAAAGGAGTTTACAGGCATGTTTGGGATAAATCGGTTCAAGCCCGACATAACCGCCCCCGCTGGCCGGCGGGGGGGTATCCGAGGGGGTTTCCGCACGAAAAAAAAAAAAAAAAGGTACCACGGGGCAAAGTATGCCACGGGCGAGCCGCGGGGGACGGCTATTATAAATCTCACTCTTAATAAACAAAATAAGATTTAATCCTAACCTGACCCGATAAGCTAATTCGGTACCAGGGTTAGGTTAGGAAAAGCTTAACTTTCTTAAAATTCATTCATAAAGCGGTGTTATCCAGACCAGATGACCCAGATGTCACATAAAGAGATCTTATTCGTATTATCACTGTTCACTGATCCGAGAGACAATAACAGATATTATTTTGTAGGAAATATTTTCTATAAGAAATAAATTTATTTATCTGTGGGAAAATACGTATCAATAACTACGAGTATTTGGTTGAATGTTTATTTCTAGTATTTATTGAAATGGTTGAATGGTGTGTTTTTATGAGTTGCCACATCTATACTATAATAAAATGTGTGATTGGTGATATCTAAAAAAATCTAACTTAGGTTATGTTAAATGAACGATTCTGAAAACAAAAATATATTTTTAGGGATTTTCTTTAGAAAAGTCCTATTGCTATGGAGTTGTCGTCGACGTCGTCGTCGTCGACATCGTCGTCGTTGCCAATTTTCTGTCACGGTTTTGGGTATGAAGGAGATGAGCTATCGAGTTGCAGTTTTCGGTAATAGATTCGTGCTGGAGTGAACCATTGCAAGATAAAAAAAAAATCGAAAAAAATCGCAAAAAAAACGCAAAATCGAAAATCCCTTGTATTCGGCTGAGCTCGTCTCAGGAATTCAACTTGTTTTATAATTCTTGTCTGTTTGTTAGGGTTGTAGGCAAAAACAAGATTTTGATGCGGTTTTTAGGGTTCTGTTTCCAAATGGCAAAAAACGGAACCCTTATAGATTCCTCATGTCTGTCTGTCTGTCCGTCCGTATGTCACATCCACTTTTTTCCGAAACTATAAGAACTATGCTGTTTAAACTTGGTAAGATAGATGTATTCTGTGAACCGCATTAAGATTTTCACACAAAAATAGAAAAAAAACAATAGATTTTGGGGGTTCCCCATACTTAGAACTGAAACTCAAAAAATTTTTTTTTTATCAAACCCATTATGGGTTTGATGAAAAAAATATTTTTGGTTTTGGTTTTTTATGGATAGGTCTTCAAAAATGATATTGAGGTTTTTAAAATATAATTTTTTTCTAAATTCAATAGTTTGCGCGAGAGACACTTGCGCTAAATGAGTGCCCCCCCCCCTGTAACTTCTAAAATAAGAGAATGATAAAACTAAAAAAAAAATGATGTAGTACATTACCATGTAAACTTCCAACGAAAATTGGTTTGAACGAGATCTAGTTAGCCGCTCACGCTCTCACCCCGCGTCATAAAAACACTTAACGGGTCACGCATGACGTCAGCGCACCGGCACGCGTCGCCTGCCGGGGCCAGTTAATATAAAAAAACTTATTGTTATCGTTTGAAGTGCTGTACGACAGCGAAGTGTTATTTTTTGTAATGGATACGAGTCATTCTTTCAATTCTGATAAGAATCTTTGTTTATAATTATCGTTTGCTTTATTATAAGCGACTGTAAACAGAGACGATAGTTAAAAACATTAATATGCCAACTTTAGGTGTTTATTTCAATATGTAACTTGATAAACTAGTGTATTTTATCATTTTAAATAGTCTATAGGTTCTAACTACATACAACAAAATTTTAAAAAAGATGTGTATAGTACCAAAATATTTATTTACAAGCTTATGACTAAGACGAATAATATTCAAATATTAATTATTATATTAAATAATTTTTTTTTTTAAATCGAATCGACTAGTGGTGTGCTGTGTGTTAATTTTTTTGGACGAAGTGATGTGTATTTAGTCGATTAGAACGACGAAAACCGATACTAATTCACGTGTTAAAAAGAAATAAACATATTATTACGATGTGCAGTACAATTACGGGACTGGCATTCCACAGAATGCTTTGTCCGCTGAGCGGTACGGGACTGGCATTCCACAGAATGCTTTGTCCGCTGAGCGGTTAGTAGATTTTTTTTAATACGTCATAAACCGCAATTTACCTTTCATAAAATCAACTCAAATATAAAATTTAAAAAAAAAACATTATTATTTTACAAACATGACCAAAGAACCGACCTCCGCATGAGCGGAGCCGCGGGTGTAAACTAGTAACACATAAGCTTCCGTATTTTAGTTGGTATTGGTTAATTGTATTTAATAGTATTGACCAGCACGTTACCTTCTGGGCACGTTACCACAGGAGGCATGTGATGCGGAGGAATGGCACGATGCATTTTAGGTTTAAGTTTCTTTTAATTATTTATTTTATTTTAGTTTTATCTAGTTTAGTTTAGTTGTATTTCAATTAATGTTGTGTGTTTTCTATAGAAATAAATTTATCTATAGTATTGACTGTTTTCAAGTTCATTTTTAATCAAATAAAATAATAGTATCAAATGAAATAATCATTTTTAATACTAGCTCGTGCAAGTAGAGTAAAAAGACATATTATATTATATTAATTTTTGTATTTATCGAGTTATATTTATAGAGTTTATTTAGCAGTATCTGAGCTATGATTTAAAAAATTGTATGTTTCCATATGGTGCATTAAGAGCCTGCTTGGTCCTTCTGTCCATGATTCGGAATGTTTTGGCTTCTACGGGGCTGACGACCTTGTTTGGCGGGCCTTGCTTCGGCGAGAAGCAATTAAACAAATAAATTATGTCTTGTATGTGTATTGCAAACGTCTGTCATATTTTTTACTCTTAAAAAGTTACAATATTCATCACTACATAAATAAATAAATAAAATAACGTTTATTTCAGTAATCTTTTGCATACACTTTGTTGAGACTTCCCAGTGAGTAATCAAAGATACTCGTATTGGGAATGACTCGCTACTTCCCTTAAAAATACAGTTAGATTACAGAGTTATAGAAAATAGAAACATAAACATTGGAGTATGTAGGTATGCGTGTGTATGTGTGTGTGCTCGTGTGTGCGTGTGTGCGTGTATGTGTGTGTTTGTGTGTGTGTGCGTATGTGTGTTTGTGCGTGTGACTATTTAGTTGTGTGTGCTTAGGGACTGACTTGAGTAAATAAATATCACTATGTAGGTGTGGTAAGCTACATATTATAAAACAAATTCCTCCGCCGCGTTTGTTCACGATAAACTCAAAACTTCTGCATAGATTTTCATGCTTTTTTCACAAATGGTGTAGTTCTCGAGGAAAGTTTTAGTATACCTAATTATGTATAAATTGTCAAGTTTTCATATACATTGGTTAAAAATAATATATTTGTTGGGTGTGTTAGATAAAATAAGCTTTCAAGGAGATGAGATGTAACAAAATAATGTGGGATGGAATTGTTTATCTTAGGTATCACGCTTCGAAAATAATATTACATAAACATGAACATGATTTCTAAAATATTTACTGTCATATCCAAACATTATTGTATAATAATTTGTTTCAATTGCTATTTACAAAGAAAGAAGATATTGAAAGGTTTAATCCGGGATCACGGTCCCGCTTGTGAATGCCACACGAACAATAATGACAATATTTTATCTTCCAGATACTGTTAAATTTTTAACTAAATCATTGCCATAGTAAATTCAGCTTGATGAATCACTTCCATATAGCAAGACTTAACAGATTTTACAGTTAGTTTTTTTTTTCTCGACTGCAAAGGCAGGATTACGTTTTTCGCGCGTATCTTGTATGCACCTAATATTCTTTATTGCCTCATATCTTTTAAACCACTGCATGGATTTCAATTAATGAGGTTGCAAAAATGAAAAGGATTCATCTTCTGAGTGTCATAGAGTACATAAAATGTGAACCAAAACTACTCGTATAAGGTGGATTTTTGGCGCTAAAATGTATGTTGTCAAAAAATATTCTCACTCAGACTTATCGGGTATGGTTTCAAAATGAAGAACTATAAAAGGTGATTTAAAAAATATTGATTGATTAATTGATTGATATGTTTTAATGTAATTTGCAATGAGGAATGATAAAATAAAGCCTTTACGGATCTAACAACAAGCGAAGCTTGTGTTGTCCAGTTTTCGTTTGTGTTGTTGCAAAATTCGTTACTCTTGTATGCAAACTAAAAAGCTGCAAAATAAAATAAATAATAAAAAAGCGGCCAAGTGTGAGTCGGACTCGCCCATGAAGGGTTCCGTAGCAGTAAGTAACATAGTAAGGCTTTTTTTTTAAATTTTACGTTTGAGTGTTGATTGAATGAAATGTAAATTGCGTTTTACGATTTATGACGTATTAAAAAAAAACTACTTACTAGATCTTGTTCAAACCAATTATCGGTGGAAGTTTACATGGTACATCATATATTTTTTTTAGTTTTATCACTCTCTTATTTTAGAAGTTACAGGGGACACACATTTTACCACTTTAGAAGTATCTCTCGCGCAAACTATTCAGTTTAGAAAAAAAATGATATTAGAAACCTCAATATCATTTTTGAAGACCTATCCATAGATACCACACACGTATGGGTTTGATGAAAAAAAATTTTTGAGCTTCAGTTCTAAGAATGGGGACCCACAAAATTTATTGTTTTTTTTTTTCTATTTGTGTATGAAAATCTTAATGCGGTTCACAGAATACATCTACTTACCAAGTTTCAACAGCATAGTTCTTATAGTTTCGGAAAAAAGTGGCAGTGACATACGGACCGACAGACAGACAGACATGACGAATCTATAAGGGTTCCGTTTTTTGCCATTTGGCAACGGAACTCTAAAAACACAGCTGCTGCTGAAAAGACGGAATCAGGTTTGATAGCAGGCGGGACCCATAAATTCTTTTCGGTTTATGATCTGCAAATGGGCTATCTAACTTGTTTTGGTCTATTCAGCAGCAGTCCGGTTTTTTTTTTTGTAATTTATTTATCTTCTTTTGTTTAAGTCACAGTGCGCCGCCTCTTTGTGCGAGCAGGTAATGCGCGCGAAAGAGACGGCGGAGAGGGAGCGGGAGAGAACCCTGCCCCCCGAGTTTCGCAGACTCATCTACGCCCGGGACTACCGACCTCCATGATCGGGGCCTGAGGACGGCAGTTGACCGACTCGCCGTTCTTACAGAAGCAGGCCGTGGCGGAGGCGTGTCGTGTGTGCCTTACACACGCCTGCCAACTCACCGAAGCGGGATAAAACCCGACCCCACCAGGCGAGGCCGCGGTGGCGGCCAAAGTCCGCCGGCAACCCTGGGGTTATCCTTTCGAGGGCTTACCCGGGGTGCCCGGCAACGGACATTTGGGGAGAACACCGTGCGGTTTTAGTCGAGTCACGACATAACCACCCCTGCTGGCCAGCGGGGGGGTATCCGAAGGGATTTCCGCACGTAAAAAAAAAAGAAAAAAAAACAGTGCCTAAATTTTGAGAAATTTGAGGTAATTTGTAGTACAATACGGCTTCATTTTAGATATTTCAATATTGAATAATTGTATTTATTATCTAAGTATATTTCTTTTCAGAAACTTTTTATTCTGTGGGTAGCATAATAAATTATGATAATTGTTAAGCAAAATATTTTTACGTAGGTTCTAGATATAACAATATTTACGTAACTTCTGCGGCATACGCAGACTTTGTAATTTAGAAATTAATCTTAATATTATTCTTCAAAATACATTCAACTTAAATATAATTCAAAAATTCAGCAGAATATTCACGGTTGAGAACAGATTCGAGAACTATCTTGTTTGTAGGTCAGAGTACATAAAACAGGTACTGTACAGGGCAGTAACAATACCTATGGAGCCCAAACCAACCTCACCTGTTTCGAAAAACATTTTCACTGCCTCATACGCTCGAATATATTGGTAGGTAACAGTAGACGCTCTAGAGATGTGGTGCTGGAGACCAATGCTTGGAATATCATGGACTGAATTCTGAACCAACGTGTCCATCCTTGAAGAGCTCGGCATCAAGCAGCGTCTCTCTACGCTAGTTCAGACTCGAATACTAAAATTCTTCGGCCATGTATCGAGGCATAGCAGTGACTCCGTTGAAAGTCTTGTCGTCCAGGGTAAAGTAGACGAAACAAGGCCACGTGGGAGGTCACCCATGCGATGGACCGACCAAATCAAATCTGCAGTAGGCGGACCCTTGCATGAGTGTACCAGAATATCTGCGAACCGGGAGAAGTGGCGAAATATCATACGGCGAGCAACATCTGTACCGGACAGTACTAGCAGTTGACCACGACCGCTCTGTAAAGAGTGCATCGACTAAGAAGAAGAAGAACAGTAAATTGCGTCCTCATATTCACCATTACTGGTATGTGAGACTCCAGACATAATAAAATTTTACATAATTCATTCTCATGCAAAACAAGTGGAATTCGAACATTAAATACTTTCATGCAATGTTAATAATATTATAATGTCAATAATGCTATGTAATGTAAATAATAAAATTTAAGTGTCAATATGTTGTATGCGGCGATAGCCTAGTGGCGTACGTAAGAAGCGGCGATAGCCTAGTGGCGTACGTAACGGACTGCTGAGATGAGGTCTCGAGTTCGATCCCCAGTCGGCTCGGGCACACACCTCTGACTTTTCGTAGTTATGTGTGCATTAATAAGTGTTAATTATCGCTCGCTTAATAATGTGCCCGGTAGATGGCAATTGGCTCGCCCCCTATTACATTGGGACCTTAACATAACTGGCGAATCGTGGGTGTGTAATACACCTCTGCCTACCCCTTCGGGGATACAGGCGTGAAGTTATGTTATGTTATATTATGTTATGTTATGTTATGTTATGTTACGTTACGTTACGTTACGTTACGTTACGTTACGTTACGTTGCGTTACGTTACGTTACGTTACGTTACGTTACGTTACGTTATGTTATGTTATGTTAATATTAATTATATACTTATTATGTCATTGGAATTATGTATATTATTGAGAATCTTAAGGCTTATAAAGCAAAACAACTATGGAACAATTAAAAGGGTATGTATGATTCATTTGTGTAAAAAGCAAAATTTGAAACTTTATTATATTATAAAAGTTATTAAGTCATAAGATGTCTAAAGTCTTCTTTTTATAAATGTATGCTATTCCTTGAAATTGAAATAATCATCTATTGAATAAAATCATCTGTCACATAGCCAAACATGAAGTTTCGTATTAAATGTATTCATGAGTTCCCGAAATTGAATTGGTAGCTTCTTGTATACTTTTATCGCCATCGCGTAGCAGTTTTTATCACTAAAAATCAGTAGATATAGTCACGTTATCGAAATCCAACTTTCCGGACTAGTGGTTCCTGTTGGTGGGTGGTGGACTAGTAACCTAACCTAACCCAGAAGCGCCATAACCACTAGTCACTCTAATAAGCACTCTAATCGCAACAATGTTTTTTGAAACAGCATCTTTCGCCACTATGCATGAGCTTTCGAAACTGAGGCAGTGGAAAAATAATTCGCAACAGCGTGTGTCGCCACAGCGGCGTTCGGAACTACATACGACTATGACGAAAACGAGAGCACTATTTACAGAATGACATAGATCGATTATTGTCTACAGTAGTTTGTGGGTAAACGATTCACACATTTATCGTCAACCAGTATTAACGTAATATTAAAATCGTTCCGCAAAACGATCGTCCATTGTTATTTTTTCAGTATCCCGCAGACAATAATCACCTGGAATCATGCAATACTTTGTATGATGATTCTTTTGTACATGTATGTTCATTAATAGAATAAATAATTAAAAGCTCAATTACTTTGGGAATTGGCCGGCACAAACACGGACGGCCTCTGTGGCGTAGCGGTTGTGCATTCGACTGCTACGACAGAGGGTGCGGGCTCAATTCCCACTCAGTGCACATATATGTCTGCATTAATGTGTCTATTTGCATTGGTCGGGGTGTTTCTATCTATAATATGTTGTATTTATAAAAAAATTCTATGAGTATGTTTATCCGCATTCTGGAAGCCATAACACAAGCTAGTTAAACTATGCTTACTTTGGGTCTAGAAAGCGCTGTGTAGAATGTCGTAGAATATTTGTATTAAAAAAAAACAGGTAGACATACTGTACAGATAGAAAGACAAAAGAATTTAAAATTGTTTTTTTTCGTATTGTTGAAGTACACACATGCATATATTATACATTTATTAAACAGTTGTTATTTTAACATTATAAACAGGTATTTAAGTTTTATTTATTTGTATAGATTTCGATCGAACCTAATATATTTCACAGGGATCAAGCATTTATGCGAGTTAAAACCCAGCCTGTCATTATGTTAGCAGGTATTACTCGGGTAATCAACCATGTTAATATTTTTTTAACACCCTTGCTTGTAAAGCTGATGTAATTCCATCGGTTTTAAATATGTAAAGCGGGTCATAACAAACGCGTGTGTTACCAAAGCAAATAGTTAAGTTATAAAGAAAGAAAGAAAGAAAGAAAGAAAAATGTTTTATTGCGGATTAGGTACAAATACAAAAGACAAAATAGCAAAACAAAAATAAAAACGCAGCTACTCTGGCGGCGAATGCTCGTACCACCTTGACCAAGAGGCGCTATAAATATATTATTTATCTGTGGTAGCCGCCACCTGAGCATACGTATGACATTTTACGTATGACAAAATTGTCAAGCATGGCAGCATTGACAACTCAACAACGTGTCTTATTACGTGGCAATTTATAACACGTGTTAAATGGATATTAAATCAATCAATATTAAAATAGAAACAGTATTAACATTATGTAAGCCATGTCCGCAATAAGGGATTGACACTCAGCATACACTAAGGTGGGTATCTACCACCCAAGTACTGATTTTCAGCGTCACCCCATGTGTGCCACCTGACGTCGTCAGGCAATATCGCTCCGTATATAAGTCAACAACAAACATAATTCCCTACAAGTAACCTAAGTATCAAGAAGAATACCTCACGCTAAAAGAGTAAGTAATTTTACAATATTCCAACAATAAAAATTAAATAACTTTGACAATATTTAACATTTCCTTAAGGTACATTTATACATATAACAATCACAACTCAGCCCGCCATACGTCCCATCAGAGGCTCCGCATGCCCAAACAGTGCAGTTAGAACCCAGAACAAAGACATGCATGCACAGACAATGCCGTCAAGTGCCGTGAAATGCGACTCTGGAGTGATCCAGTTGATGGGCCAAAACATCCTAGTAAAAAGAAAGGATATGTGGTAATGCATACTCTTTTGATGTTGTAATAGTAATGCTTTGTACTTGACTTTAAAACTGTGTTTGAATTTTAGGTCCCTAAGAGGTGGAGGCAGATCATTCCAGATTCGCATTGCTGCATATTTTAGGCAACCTCGGAAAGCTTTTTTTAGCTTTGTAGTCCATACAAATTCCATAACAGTATTATTTGCCATTTCAAATATGGAACTGATCGCCGCCGCACGACTCCAGCTAGTGAGCAGCGCGCTGTTGCTATTCAAATTTCGAACTACTCGCCGCGCGGCGCCAGTCAGTAGGCGGCGCTAGCGCGCTGTTAATTTCACTGTTTCAATAATTAAAAATGAACAAAATATAAAATGCTTTTTTTTACTGTTTCCTCGCAAATGTGTTAAAAAACGTCGTACGTTATACGTGCGTATTGGTTATAACATGCTCGGCTCAATTACGCCCTCGCTTGCAGCTCGGGCTGAAATTCCGCCTCGCATGTTATAACCATCTTTACGCACTAATATCGTAATGTACTAAATAAGTCGTGTCAATTCACTTCGGTGTCACGTGAATGAAGAATAAAATAAAAATCAAATACACTTTATGAGTTAGGATTATGAAGAAACCTATAATAATATCGTAACGAGGTGAAAAACTGTACATTGAATATTTTGTCCAAAAATTAATTGGTATGTTTTCTAGGAACGATACCGATTCCAAAAACGTGATTTTTTAAATTTTGGTATGTTTGTCTATGAATCTGTACGTTTGTCTGATTTTATTATCGATGTCCGAGCGGTAGTGCGTTCGACTGCTAAGCCATAGGTCACGGGTAGGGCATAGACGTTCTCTCGTTGGAGACCATGGTGACGGCCGTGGTCTGCGACGGGAGCAAGTGGCACGCCGCCAAAGAGACGGCGGAGAGGGAGCGGGAGCGGGAGAGAACCCTGCCCCCCAGGTCCGATTCCGCAGTCAGCGGCGAGGACGCCACAGACTGCGGAATCGTCTACGCCTGGGACTACCGACCTCCATGATCGGGGCCTGAGGACGGCAGTTGGCCGACTCGCCGTCCTTACAGACCTGCCAACTCACCGACGCGGGATATAACCTGACTCCACCAGGCGAGGCCGCGGTGGCGGCCAAAGTCCGCCGGTAACCCTGGGGTTATCCTTTCGAGGGTTTCCTCTCGGCAATGGACACTTGGGAAGGACACCGTGTGGTTTTAGTCGGTCTGATTCCGACACGCCCACCCCATCGTCGGCACCGATGGGATGTGGCCGTGGGGGTAAAAAGAAAAAGAGGAGAGAGGCAAATATGTATATTTGCATTGGTCTGAGTGTTTCTATGTATAATATATATTTACTAACAAAAAAAAAGTATTTAAGTAAGTTTATCCGCATTCTAGAACCCATATGACAAGCTCTGCCTCTTATGTTGTTTACTGTGTCATAGCGATCTGTTTGTTAACAATGAGCTATTCCTTTGGCTGATCTTGATCAGGAATGTCTGTCATCTACTGGATAGTGCCCAACGGCACTTTCTCCATTTATTGGTCAACTCTAAATCTAGTTTCCAGGTCATGAACAGCGTGTCGTCTCAATATGGTGAATTTTACACTCCCTGTGCCTGCAAGCTGTGCTGCCAATTCGTTGACATGTACTGATAATCTTTTTTGATATTTCATACTGTGTGTAGCAATCTCTTCCTTGATGGTGTTGATGTTCAGGTCCATATGTATATATTTATTGCTTATGAAATATGGTATATTAAATATGGTTCTCAATATTTTGTTTTGAAACCTCTGAAGGATTTCTATGTTGCTGTTGCTGGCAGTGCCCCAGAGTTGAATCCCATATGTCCATTCATCAATTCATCCAAAGTTTGTCTCTAGATGGCGTTGTGTACTTTGTCCATTGTGGGACAAAGTACACAGCGTAGTAGTAGCAGTAGTAGTTTAGTAGCAGGTCGGAAATTCAGCCGGTCCCTATAAATACATCTTCAGTGAATTTATTATTTTTTGTCGCGATTCCAGGTTAAATTAAAAGTATGTCACATTCTTAGCCTCGTATCGAGGTTCACATTCTGGATAGTTCCTATCTTGCATGAATGATATTTTATTGCTGTCTTAGGTCTAAGGTAGAGACCCAAACTGTAACCGTAATAAAGTGTTTTAACACTGTTTTTAGGGTTCCGTTGCCAAATGGCAAAAAACGGAACTTTTATAGATTCGTCATGTCTGTCTGTCTGTCCATCCGTATGTCACAGCCACTTTATTCCGAAACTATAAGAACTATGTTGTTGAAACTTGGTAAGTAGATGTATTCTGTGAACCGCATTAAGATTTTCACACAAAATTGGAAAAAAAAAAATTGGGGTCCCCATACTTATAATTGAAACACCAAAGTTTTTTTTTTTTCATGAAACCCATACGTGTGACCTATCCATAGATACCACTCTATGGATAGGTCTTCAAAAATGATATTGAGGTTTCTAATATCATTTTTTTCTAAACTGAATAGTCAGCGCGAGAGACACCTCCAAAGTGGTAAAATGTGTGTCCCCCCCTGTAACTTCTAAAATAAGAGAATGATAAAACTAAAAAAAATATATGATGTACATTACCATGTAAACTTCCACCGAAATTTGGTTTGAACGAGATCTAGTAAGTAGTTTGTTTTTAATACGTCATAAATCGTAAACCGCCATTTACCTTTCATTCAATCAACTCAAATATAAAAATTATAAAAAGAACATTATTATGTTACTTGCTGCTACGGAACCCTTAATGGGCGAGTCCGACTCGCACTTGTCCGCTTTTTTGAAACTGTTTTAGAAGAAACCCATTTATTAATGTAACAGAAATGAAAGTGTACCATATTCAAAGTGGTAAGTTTTATATGTGTTAATAAGTGTCAATTAGTGTAACAGAAATAACGTCCTAAAGTACTTGGGGGTGTACAAAGTACCTTTATTTAAAAATTTAGATTATAAATATAATAGGATAGTAAATTTGGCATCGTAGCATTTCGGTTAACATTTGTTACCACTGTTAACAGATTAATATCTGCTACATATATATAACGGTTACACCATTGAAAGGGGTAACGGTTAACAGATTCAATACCACATTTATAAGTGTAACACTTTCATTTTGTAACCTTTTCATAGTGTAACCCATATAGGATGCGAAGCCAGCGATGTGTTTTTAAGAAACAATAGAATCACTTAATTAACCTAGCCTCGTTCAGCATACCTTTTGTGGAAACGGCTCAACGGAGCGAAGCTAGGTAAATGAAGTGATTCTAATGGGTCTTAAAAACATTCTCGTACGTCTATGGTGGAAAAAGCAGCCTTTCGCGACACACAATAGAGTAATACCTACATTCTTACACTTGGTGAACAAAACTGACATTCTTCCATTTTTGTGTTTGTACTATTTGAAGTAAATTTAGTCAAATAGGTAATATGATATTTAGATAAGTATAAGATAAATTATTGGAAATCCAAAAGGTTTTCTGAGTGGGAGTTGGGCCTACCTCTGATGTAAAGGCGTAAAGGTCCATTGATGTTCCCGGTTGCGTATACTTTTGTGTGTCTGTTTATATCGTTAAAAAAGAGCTTTGCAATGAATGCGTATAAATATATACACTTTCTGTATTCCAAAGATTTAGATCGGAAAAAGAGAACATCTAGGACGGGACTTGAACCCGCGACCAGTCCCTTACAGGGGGAATGCTCTGACCAACTGAGCCACCTAGACACGTCCCAGATATTCGAAATTCTCCGATATATCATACACGTCTTAAGGCGACGTTGGATGTACGTTGGATGAACTGTATGTTTGATTTGGCTAATGATTTTGACGGAATTTTCATTGGAAGGTAATTGATGTTAAAACGCGTAATTTAAGCTACATTTATTTTAGAAAAAGAATTTTAGGGATCTGTACAAAAATATTAAACCCAGGATATGAGTCCTCTCGGAGAAAGTCGGAGGCAAAGCTAGTCTATACCTATATTATAAAGAGGTAAAATTTGTGAGTTTGAAATATTGTGAGTTTGTGATGTTGTAAGTTTGTGAGGGGGTAATGGATCTACTGAACCAATTTTGTAAATTCTTTTACCAGTAGAATTCACATTATTTGTGAGTGTCATAGACTATACATCATCACACTACTATCTAAAGGAGCCGAGCAGTAATAATAAATGTCAACAAATCCAGCAGATTCCCATACATTGTTTGAAAACTAATAAATTCCAGGCATAAATATATTGGTTGAAAGGGTGCAACGGGGGTTCGAAATAGGCTACAGGCAAAGCCGAGAAGGGGCAGGTAGTAATTTATAAATAGGCGGGTTGTCGAGCATAAATAGGTCGGCTCGACCGGGTGGGAATCACAATCTCACTTAACCCGGCGGGAGGTGCTAACGGATAAAAATTACCACAGACACATGAAATTACGTCATAACTTTTTTATCATTAACTAAACAATGCTTTCTTTCTTGGTAGCTTCTTAGGAAATAATACGAAGAACGCTCCCAGAATGCACTTCTTGATGCTACATATTTAGTATACTGTATACGACAGTGAGAATAAGTATATTTAACCTAGTAACGACCGTTCGTGTACCAAAAATTATCTATCATAGATTACAATTACATTAGGCCATTACACGTACATTTGGTTCTTCGAGCCGGATCACATGTACAAGCAATTTGTCTGCTTGTACCATAAGTTGCACGAGGTTAAATGATATACTGGACGTATTTGAAAACGTTGTGACAGTAAAGTGATCGCACAAGGGACTTGGAGCAAGACGATGAAAGCATATCTTCCTTGCAATTATTAACGGCTCAGAATGTGCCAGAGCCTGATAGATAGGATACAGATATGATGTGCCATTATCTAGCTGGAGACAGTTGGTAGTCACAACTCTTTCATAAGTGAGATCTGCTGCTACCCACACCTCCACCCGCACGGAGGTCGGTTATCGTTTTTGGTCACATCTCCGGTTCTACTTAACCAATTGCAGTCAAGCATACGGTAGATTTTAAGTCTGAACAAGACCTTTCTAATATATAAAACCGCATCAAAATCCGTTCAGTAGTTTTTGCGTCCATTGCGAACAATTTCAATCAAATTTTGTTCAAGGTTATCAGAGTATTGGCATATTTGTCACAAATGGTAACAGTGGCTCAACCAGCAAAGATAAAGATTTTTATTAAAAAAAAATTAAGTTCCACGAATCATTAGTACACTGTCATAAATTTCTTATAGTTGGTCGATGTAATACACGTTAACGGACGATTTACGTAATGATAATTTTACTAACATTTTAAAATTTATAGACAAAATATAGAAATTTTATTTTATTTTATCTGTACTACAGCTATTAGCTATTGTAGATGTAAATCACGAGACAATGATAAAGATCAAACAAAAAGAGTTATTTAAAAGTAATAATTTTGAGCAATTCCAAGAATTGAATAAACTTATAACGCTTTTGATAATGCGAAAAGCCTTTTACTGAATATTTCAACATAGACTGCAAATAATTTAAGTAAAAATAAATCTTCATTGCGACATAAAAGAGTGAATTGAATCTCCCTTGAGTTTACAAGTTAAAACCATCTGGTAGATAAAATCTAACATCGGGTGTAAGGAACATTTAAGATAGCATCAACCAGCTGAGTTATGAAAGAAAATGGGGAATATCTAGCCCAATAAGACGTCTTTATTGCATTATAAATATTTGCTATGAAAATTATTGAGCTGAGAGTGAGATGAAGTCCAGCGAAAAGCTCTCTATACTCCACTCGGTGTATTTCGGTTGTGACGCTACTCCTCCTAAACTAATCGACCAATTTTGACCAAACTTGGCAAGTTGGCATATAACTTGATACTCGGAAGGTTTAGAAAAAATAAAATTGAAAATCGAACATACCATAATAATCCACGCTTCAAAATCTGATTTCTCCAAAATGATCAATGTTGGGACCACGATTTTGGCGCCACAATGTGCAACTTAACTATTGGCTTAAGACAGAAAAAGAAAATTGAAAATCGGTCCCGCAACGAAGTAATAATCACCGAAAAAACAATTCAATGAAATTCAATTGAAAAAAAAATTGCGCGTGAATTGTAGGTAATCATGTAGTGCACTCTCAGCAGTCTCAGCTCAACATTGCAACAGCAGAATGCATTGCGCCCCTAGTAATAGGTATAATAGCTATGCGTCTAAAGGTAATGGATTCAGTCATTCCTTATACGTATGCACTTAAAGTCGTAGTTTTCGTATGCATCAACTTTAACAGCAAGGATGCTTTAAAAATAAATAATGTCCGTTGTTAAGATAAATTCTATATTTGTCTCCATTCAGCTCAAGCGATTTTTATAGACCATTAGTTGATACTCGCGGCTTCGCCCGCGGGGTATTCTGTTCTCGTTCCCGCTTCCGATGGGACCCTATTGCTGGAATGAAAGGTAGCCTGTGTGTTATTTCAGACTATAATCTATTCCTGTACCAAATTTCAGCCAGATCCGTTCAGCAGTTATGCGTGAAAGAGTAACAAACATCCGAACTCATAACGATCCGTGTTTATAATTCCTTTTTTGGAATTAAAACATGATGCTTTTTAGTAGTTTACAGGTTTTGACTAAAACAAGTAGACATCAAAAAATTCCAATCCCTTGAATTAAATATCCTTAGATTAGATGTTATTAATTTCTATGCCTACGTTTTCCGCAACTAAGATGCAAAAATCCATTTCGACTTCTTTGAAATCACATTCTTATTTCATTTAAATTCCTTCCATTTTTCGCATCAATTTGCGCAGCCAAATTAAATAAACAAATGAAAGGTAACACGAAAATAAATGAAGAAGTATTATGATTGATGTATACAATTCATCAATTGAATATTAGCGATGTGTGAAAGATTCGCAGTGCGTGTGTAAAATAAATTTGTATATATTACTGTCTTTCGAAGACAATTCTGGCATCTCATGCTTCAATAAAAAGCCAAAGATGATTTGAACAATGATTAATTGATTACATGTTATTAAATTGAGGTATTCCTCGAAGCGCTATCATTTTGAGGCGCTTCGGAATGTACAGCTGAGTAAGAAATATTTATTTCACTACGGTCTGCAAGATTTCAGAGATGGAAACCAAAGATTACCATATGTATGCGTGTCCATTTTAAACGTCAATGGGGATACCAAGGCAATTCTTCCGCGTTCGAAGTGCTGCTACCCTAAATTTGTAAAGTTTCATTTTTTATTGTGTTCTAAAACCAACCCACATACCTTGTGAAAACGAGCCAAAAGATATTAAGGTATTTGCATACCTTTTTTACAACACCAAGGCAGCAAATTCCTTGTCAGATTGTGAAATGTGGCAGAGAGGTATGGAGAGAGAAATAGTGAAATGGGATGTAAGGACTAAAGTGATCTCGCTATATCATAATTCGTACGAAATATGGCATACTGTCTCAGTATGCCGCATTATGTTGTCTCATTTTTTTTTTGGCCCCGAATGAAATATATAAATATACCTATTTATATTATTCAATTAAGTACCACGTTCGTGTACGGATTTTGATGAAATTTCGAATTCTCATTTAAACGGGTAGATTTTATACAGTCAATAATTTTTTAAAGAAAAGAAGTGATTTGTAATAAGAGTTTTGAAGAAGAACAGCCCTGAATCGTTGGTACCGAGTAAGTGTATGGCTACTCGGTACGCTACCTCACCCTCCGCCATCTCGCTTACCCCACACGATTGATCTATCTAGACGGCTCCGTCGACCGACAGTAAGAAAGAGTTCGTTTGAATATGCTGTTACTAACTCGATCGTGTTCTCGATAATGTTATTGATTTTCTTAATTGCTTGTTTTATTTAGTTTATTGCTTATACTTTTCTTTGATACTTGTTAAGCTTCTCTAGAACGTTTTTATAAAAAGCATATCTACTACAGAAATATTAAAGAGTAAGTTTGTTTACTACACGTCGCCGTCGTTAAGTTATTTATATGGAACTTAATTGAATTTGACTCTTGGGAAGGACATCGTGTGGTTTTAGTCTATACGATTCCGACAACCTTCTCTACGCAAGTGTGATCGCGTAAATACATGAATATAAAAGTTAATTCCATCAAGACCGTCACTATTTGTGACGGTCCAACCATCGAGATTGCATTGGCGGTCTGAGGATGGGGGCTTGCTGTTCAGAACGGCTTCAGACGTTGCAGATTAACATTAAAATACCCTTCTCACTGCTCATACATTGTTGGCCTAAAAGTAAAATAAAAATTATAAGGACAATTCAAGACTTAATGATTCCTTTTATTAACTTTTAATATAATTTTGGTATAATCTCATGTTAATTTGGTTACAAGACAAGAGTAGGAATAGTTGAAGTGAATTTATTTGTTTAGGCTGACAGCTTCCGTTATTAATTTCAAATAGTCGATAGTTAGTAGTGGCGTTGAAACATATTGTTTTATATATATTATATATATAACATAACAAACACAATATATATTTAACTCAGAAGAGATGACGTGTAGTGGCGTGATTATAGGAACGGGGGGTAGTAAGAGGTAATAAAAGGAGCGTACCGGGGAATATCGGGAAGAGTCGTCAAGAATTCGTCGCGAACTATAAACAAGCGGAAGCTCTGCCCGAGCAGCCTTCGATCAGTCGCTGCTCAGCTTAGCATATAATAGGAGGAGTCTTCAAGAATTCGTCGCGAACTATAAACAAGCGGAAGCTCTGCCCGAGCAGCCTTCGATTAGTCGCTGCTCAGCTTAGCATATAATAGGATGAGTCTTCAAGAATTCGTCGCGAACTTAAGTTGCTGAAAAGTTCATCCGAATTTTAGAAAGCCTTGTAGCCTGCGTGGTGAGTTATCTTAGTTTCTGTTCTTCTAATTCTTAAAATGTTGACTGTATTTAGGTTTCATAAATTGTATTCATGATAATTTACTTTTGTGGGTTGGAGGTAGAAAAATAAAATAGAATATAAATTTTCCTTTAAAACCTAAGATTTATATATCTGGTGTGGTCATGGTATGTGAAATGGGATGACTTTGGCCAAGTCAAGTCAGGGATCAGACTGTGGCTATGCTATGATAGCGTTCTCTGTCGATTCATGCTGGGTTTAGAGTACTCGAGGCTCTCTATCTGGGATGAGGTGACTGGGTTCATGCAGTATGTACTAAGCTATAAATCTAGTTTAGAATCCTAAATTTTAGGGCAAACCTTGTAGAGATTATTCCATTTGCTTGCCACTGGGTTGAATGTAGGTGGGTTAAGGGTAATTTCGTAGCTAGATTAGGGCGTGTCTCCCGATATAGGTGGTGTGTGGTTTGGTGTGAAGGTGGTAGCAGTAATTGTGAGTATAAGAGACGCTCCAGCAGCGGGTTGGTGAGAAGTGAACAACTTATTTACTTGAACTGTATCTATGTTGTGGCTTTCTTCTTTTGCGTCTGATCACATGTCCCTATGGAATGTTGACAGACATTATTTGTACTATGATTTACAAATTTATTGTATGTCCTGTGCGTTCTTTCCATAATCATTAAAATCTAGGTCACCTGAATAGATTACAAAACTTTTATTGCCGTTAACCTATAGGTATGTAAGCAAGTTGCTACTAACATTTTCTTTTAATGTTACCTTACCAAAATCTAGATGGCTAGGTTCTATAAGCCTGGGATGTCTATTGTAGATTCTTAGCCAGTATCTGTAATGGCATTTAATATTCAAAGTGTGATTAATGGGTCATATGACTTGTTAAACTAACTTATAAAATATTACTTTATACACTCATCATTACACTTATCCCGCACACTACACAATACCCTTGTGTACACGACATATGTAGTTCTAGGCACGCTTAAGAGCCTCCCAAGTTCTTGAGTTTGCTTGGAATGAGGTAAAGGTTTGAGAAATTGAGCTATCTTATTTTTTACGATGGTTCTACTGAAATTCAACAGTCTGTCTGGGATGAGTCCAGAGGATGGCTGTATTCGACCGTTGTTTTATTATAGGGAACCCCAATAGGGCAGAGCCCGTTCAGCGTTGGATATCGCATTCTATGTGCTAGACAAACTAAATGTTTATTCTAGTGGATGGAATGTAGCGTCCCCTTACTTGCCTAGTCTGCCGAGACAACAGTACTGTACGCAACAATAGCTAGTAATGGATTGTCGATGTGTGTTGTGAAACCTTGCTTAATCAAGTAAGGTAACATAATCATACCCTGACTCAGTTCATTGCTGATATTGGTTCGGTCTGAGGGGAGGTTTAGTGACGAACTGATGCCCCTTAGCTAGCTCAACCCTACTGAGCTCATCTTGTAGTATCATACGGTTTCTCAACTGGTGATAGGACAAGATCAGACAGTCCACTTTGTGTCGTATTGTATATACATACAGCCATCTGCTGGACTATTATTCCTATCAAATACAGACCTCACTTTCATTGTAAAGATGAGAAGCTCAAAAGGTACGGTAATTACTTGAGTAAATGATTGTTATGTCTTTTAAAGCAGTTTCATTTAACTCTTGACAATTCCTTTGTCTTTATCCAGTCCTTGTGAGTGCCTGATTTAATTCAGACATATAAAACAAATTATTTACAGGATCGATGTCCAATTCGATCTATGTATCCTGTTTGACGGATGTGAGCTCGTCTCATTGTAAGTGATATGTTATGCTGGGCTAAGCCCTCGCAATACATGCTATCATACTTACCTATCTACTTATTATTATGTCTTTATCGGTGTGGGGAAAATACTTGTGTCTTGAAAGCGTTTGGTCGCGGTATCGCTTGACCCTGAAACGTGGACAGTTGCTACAAGCTCGCATTGTGTCTTGAAAGCGTTTGGTCGCAGTATCGCTTGACCCTGAAACGTGGACAGTTGCCACAAGCTCGCATTGTGTCTTGAAAGCGTTTGGTCGCGGTATCGCTTGACCCTGAAACGTGGACAGTTGCCACAAGCTCGCATTGTGTCTTGAAAGCGTTTGGTCGCGGTATCACTTGACCCTGAAACGTGGACAGTTGCCACAAGCTCGCGAAACCTTACCATATATATTACCATGTCTGTTTACAGCTGGTACCCATATCAGCGCTAGTAACTCATTGGCCGTGTTCTAGATGAACTGCCCAAGGGGTTACCCAATTACTGTCTGTGTATGAATACACTACAGCAATGATTCGAGCTATACATTCGTTAGACTGGATATATTTGCATCTAACCTATGAGCACTCATTCCCAATTCGGTACTATTTTTATTTTGTAAAGCACCAAGGTTGTGCATAACTTAAAAGTAGTATGCCTTCAGCTTGGAGAGGATTGGTTGCTCGTTGGGGGCCTGGGGTTTTGGCGGATGCGGCCTCCCCGGTTCCAGCAATGGAACCGGTCATAGGATTCCTTATTACCTATAAAATTACCCCATCCTAGCAGTCTACACATATCAACAGATGCTTCATTTCATTTTTCCGGCTACTCTGAGATAATCTACTATGTAGGTTATCTCAAGGTAACTAATTATTAACCACATATGTATTTAATCACACATTTTATTTACTTGACCACCAATATTTACTATATCTTTGTCTAAATAACTCAAATTGTATATAAGAAAACTATATACATTTCCTTTGCAGGGTCCAGTTATGGTAAGACAACTCCATATTGTGTGTGTTATATCTTTACTTCTACCTAAACTAAATGCGTATATATCATACTGTGAAATTGAACTAGCTTGCATTTAAAGGTACACAAAACTATGTCTATATCTAGGATCACTTAGGAATGAACTTAGTATTCAGAATTTTATAAATATCACTAATTATCACTATAGAGACTAGGTAGCTTCTAAAATCAAAATCTTAAATCATATTAGGTTCAGGGATTCAATGTAGTTGTATAGGAACATTATTTAACTTTATTACTAGATAGAATAATAGTTATAGGAATTAGATTGAAATCAGTGTTCTCAATACCATGTACTCTTGTCTTGTCTCAATGTACCAAATAAAGGACTATGAGTTACTACAATGCTTAAACACAACGTTTAAAGGGTTATTAGACGATCACAATAAAGCCAAACTTTTAATAGTATCTTCCTAAACTTGGAGGATATAATAGTAACGGATACTCTCAGTGCCTTCAGCACTGTAATCAGTTGCTGCATTCAGGTCCATCGTCCCATCAGTGGGCGGTTCAAGTGCTTTCGGACACTGTAAAGGGGGGAGCGTTACATATTCAAGAAACGTTGCCAGATACTTTGTTGTTTTTTCGTTCGGAAATCCCCCGTGATAAGGCCCGCCCACGTCGGCAGGCGGGGTGGTTAAGTCGGATTTGAACCGACTAAAACCACACGCCGTATCGTCAGTGTTATCCCTTCCTGCCAAGCTAAATTACTTGTGTTAGAAGCAGGTTCACGTCGGTAGGGTAATGGCCAGGATTTGCACCTGGGATCTTTAGACCGTAAGGCCGACTCCTTAACCATATCTAACCTAACAAGTTACCAGCTACCGATGCTTAATGGCTAAAGAATGGCTGAATTATACGTGAAAAGTGGTAAATGAGACAGGATACCTTTTTTTTTCGTGCGGGAATCCCTTCGGATACCCCCCGCCGGCCAGCGGGGGCGGTTATGTCGAACTTGAACCGACTAAAACCGCACGCCGCCTCGAGTCTTCAGACGCCGGGGTGTAAGATTGCGCATAGAGCATATCCCTCGCACCCCGACTGACCCTGGGCCATCTCCGGTTTCGAGATGGCCCCCTCGTAATACAAATTAATTCATGTTTATTGTACGAGAATACTTATAATAGGAGAATCCATACAATCTGACCGAACACTCAACTCCTCACTAAAACATAAAACTTTTATGGTTGTGCAATGTTTGAAAATAGAAAACAGTAATGTCCGATTGTGATTTACAACATTTGTTTCTGTTGCATAGCAGCTGTTTAGTTTCTACTAAAATAAAACACAAAAATTTGCATCTGTAAAATTGATTATCAGATTTTAGAGAATTTGAGAAAATTCGAGACTGTATAGAACTCTTTTAAAATTAATAAAACCTCAATCAGCATTAAATGTAAGTAGAGTAAATTCTCTAATGAGTGATATCGCAAAAGTTACAACCACATTAATATAGGAACAATTTACAGTAATTATTATATAATTTGCTATAAGCTTCCAAAAAGTACACACAGAACCATTACGGTATAATGTGGGACTATTTCAGGGATGCTGCTTGTCGCCAATAGCATTTAACATAATAATTAATATCTTAATCACCAAGTTAATACGTCACGAAAAGAAATGGGGTTATCGTTTTAAAGTAAATAACAAATACTCAGAGCCCATCTTAGCTTTTGCTGACGATCTCGCAATACTGACGCGTAATCCAAAACAATGTCAGGGACTATTAAAGGAAATCGATGAGTTCTGTTCGTGGACAAAGGGACTGAGGACGAAGCCCAGTAAATGTCACTGTCTGTGTCTGGGTATACGGGACACCAAATTTACCTCCTACGACCCGGGACTCTTCATTGGGGGTAAACCAGTTTCCATAGTCGCTGAATCGGTGCAATTTAAATTCCGTGGGAGAAAGATAGACTAAAAACATATCGACAACTTCATCTAAGGACGCACACCATCCTTAGATGCAGTTGTCGATATGTTTATAAATGACCTAAATAAGATAGGTCAGCTACCACTGAACAATATCAAAAAGGCTTGGATATATGACAACTACTTAACATCACGTCTGACTTGGCCTTTTCTGATATGAATTCGATAAAACCTTACTGGCGAAAATATATGCAACTGTCATAAAATCACTAAAATCGTGGCTTGGACTAGCGCATTTTACGCGTCCGAGCTTGAATCTAGACTCCTATTCCATAAACGATTTTGATGATAGGGGCCCAGTCGAACAGAGTGGGGTTGGGAGTACGAGAGCCAGAAAGGGACTAGGATATACTTAAGTCCTTTCTAAAACAAGACGAAAATGATAAATATCGAGTACAATGGGAGAGTTCTGCATACCGATGGCCTTAAAGTGGCGCACCTTGATTTATGAGTGGTCGCCGGCCCTGTTAAAATTCTATCTAAACGCCTTTCAGATGACCCTCCGAGACCAGAGTAATCTAGTAAGGTGGAGGAAGGCCACAGAAAAACAATGTTATACTTGTGGTGAGGCAATAGGGACGGCTAGACACATATTAGTAGGATGTAGGGTGCTTCTCGATAGAGGCCATTACTCACGCCGCCACGATAAGGTGCTTATCATCATACGTATAGCAATGAGTCTGGCAGTAGCTAGAGCCCAAAAAGGATTGACTACTAACAGACGTCATATCAACTTTGTGTCTGAAGGTAGTTAGGCAATCCGCCGACCAGCAGGATTGCTGACGACGCATCGTACGACGCCGACACGCGCTGACCGGAATTGTCGACGCATCGATTTTGTCATAGCTTTGTTGTATTAGAATATTAATTAAGTAAATCAGTCTTGTAGTACATTTCTTATTGTATCCGGAGAATTGGAGGTCCTGCTGTACTACAAGGCCCGACTAGGAGATGCAGAGGATACTAGGGTGAGTGCTTGTTATATTCCCAGTTCCTGTGCTATATTTCCTGTCGTAATCTTGAATGTTAATGTGTTTTTGTGTGTAGGCTAAAATCGCTGCAAACAAATAACATTTAGATATATTTAATTAAGAAAAGGCCTGCTCGTATACACGCTAAACTCGCGGTATACGTTTCGCAGTGCATAATAAGCAAGTTTATGATTATGATATTGCATTTCCTTTGTGTTTATTTTTAGCCAAAGCCAGCAAGGTAGTAATATATAGGGGTGTGTGTTGGGTAACCTCCTCGAGTGTCGCTCCGATTCCGATCCCGCTGCAGTCCGGGGGGAACGGAATCGGAGCGGCCATTACATCCTGGGCGGCGGTCAATGGCTTCCCCTTCACCCCTTCATAGGGTTGGCATTGATCGTCGGCCAATACCCAACGTGGCGGGAACACATCGCTCTACGTACTCCTCTGCTTTCAGAGGAGACAGGATGAGCGATGCTGTTAGTGGTGAGATGGCCCAGGGTCAGCCGGGGTGCGAGGGATATGCTCTATGGGTAACCTTACACCCCGGCGTCTGAAGACCCGAGACGGCGTGCGGTTTTAGTCGGTGCAAGCCCGACATAACCGCCCCCGCTGGCCGGCGGGGGGTATCCGAAGGGATTTCCGCACGATAAAAAAAAAAGGTAGTAATATATAGATATAATTGTTTTAACTTCACGCTACTGTAGACATATAGAGTAGCTAGAGAAGTTGGTAAGTTAAATACTTGGTAATTAATTTTATTCGATTTTATTAAATTTTATATATAATGGCGACCATTGAGTTAGCCACCTTTAAATTCATATCTGACCTGTTACCGAGATATGATGGTAACAAGAAAACACTTAATTATTTCATTAGAGAGGTAAAGAATGTGCTATCTTTGTTAGAGGCACCCGTAAGAGTAAACCCTGCGGTTGTATGTTTAATTAAAAGTAAACTGAGTGGTTCTGCCGTCGACGCCATAGCGTCCGAGGGCATAGTAGATAGCTGGGAGGCAGTTAAGGCTGCGTTGACCCGTAGGTTAGGAGAACCACGTAATGAAATTCAGTTGATGCAGGAACTGACCCGCCTGCGGCGCAATAAAAATGAAGACGCCGAATCCTTTGGTAAACGTTTAAGAGAAGTTTTAGATACGCTAAACGTTATCGGTAGGCACTCAGATAAAACATATTATGAAAATATACCAATATGTGAATCACCTCGACTTCCACGTGTCTATAGGCGTTCGTATAGCGAGACCGACGACCCCTGAAGCGGCCATAGTAGCGGCTAGACAAGAAGAAGTGCGTCTAGCATTTAATAGATTTAATAACAGTTTTCATTCACTTTCTATACAAGCCAAACCGAAAGAAATGCCTAAGCATAACCCCATGTCACCCTTAGCTATTCAACCAGGACCTAGTCGTAACTTTCCACCACGTAATAACTGGGCCCCAGACCAGAACCAGCAGAAAGTTCCATGGAGGAACGGACCCAATCAAGGTACCCGGCCTAGTGGCTCAGGAACCTTTAGGAACTCAGGTAATTTTAGACCCCAACCAAATATACCCCGTCAACAAGTGAACCCACCGCAAAAGATATCTGACGTCACCATGAGGTCAGTTAATAAGCCCGAAAAGCCTAGCTTTGCGTCTGAGGAACTTTTCTATACACAGCCCAGTCAGCCCGCTCTAGAACTCGGTTACCCGGATAACTACGAGCCATACTACAACGGTGAGTACGTTAGTAATAATTTACAGAATCAAGAGAAGGACTACAGTCAGGAGTACTCGCAGGAGATACCGAGTGGAGAACCAAGCTACCAGGATTTTCCTACGGACGAGACCCAACTGGACAACAGTTAATAAGTATAGTAGACCTCAATCATCATGGGAAAGATCACCTTCCCTACATAGAGCTCCCCGAATTTCAAGGCAAGTTTTTACTGGACACAGGAGCCTCACGATCAATTATATCACCAGATGCTGTAGTAGGCACCAGGTTAGAGGAGTACATCGAAAGCGAACCCTTCCAGGTAAAAACCGCGCACGGTGTATCCTTTCACGAACAGATAGTAGTCTTACCCCTACCACCACAATTTAAATCCGATAAATCTCATAAATTTCTGTTATTCGATTTCGACCAAAAACACAAAGGCATTATAGGTGTGGACATACTGAAAGAATTAGGATGCAACATAGACTTGAAAAACAAGTTGCTGCGAACCACTAATGCCGAAATACCAATTTACTTTGACTATCCCATAAAGAAACTTAAGGTGGGGCCTAACTGCGAGAAACTTATAATAGTAAAAACTAACTATTTAGACGGACAATATATTCATGACGACTTTCAGTGGACAAAAGGGCTAAAGTCACCCGCAGCTATTATAACCGTTAAAAATGGGACATTTAGGACTTCTATTATTAACTATACCGATAAACAGCAGATAATTAGCAACAATAGCACCTTGCCCCTGGAGCAGTTACCCCCACAGCTATTAGATAGCAATACAGCTCACAAAATTAATACACTTGAAACTCGTACTGACATTGACAAAGAACTCTGTGAAAACTTAAAGAAAATTCGAACGGACCATATGAACGAGGAAGAGAGACGTGAGATTACTAAACTTTGCTATCAATATAGAGAAATATTTTACTCTGAGAACATACCATTGTCTTTTACTAGTGCAGTGAAACATCAACTGCGAGTAACTGATAACACTCCAATTTTTGTAAGAAGTTACAGACAAGCCCCCCAACAACGTATAGAAATTCAGAAACAAATTGATAATCTACTAAAACAAGGAATCATACGTGAAAGTATTTCACCATGGTCCTGCCCTGTTCATATAGTCCCAAAAAAACCCGACGCTTCTGGAAAGGTTAAATGGAGACTCGTAATTGACTATAGACGACTTAACGACAGAATCATAGAAGACAAATATCCCTTACCTAATATTAACGACATTCTTGATCGACTAGGACGAGCTCAGTACTTTACGACCCTCGATCTGGCGAGCGGTTACCACCAACTTGAAATGCACCCTGACGACATCGAAAAGACTGCATTTACGACTGAGAGAGGTCACTATGAATTCCTGTGCATGCCATTTGGCCTTAAAAACGCGCCCAGTACGTTTCAGAGCCTCATGGACCATATCCTCAGAGGTCTGGATAACGTATTTACATATCTCGATGACGTCATAATAGCATCCACTTCGCTACAAAGCCACAACGAAAAACTAAAGTTAGTCTTTGAACGATTCAAGCTTCATAATATAAAAAGACAGTTAGATAAGTCAGAGTTCCTACAAAAACAGGTTAACTTCTTAGGACACGAACTCACGGACCAGGGCCTTAAGCCTAACAAAGACAAAATCAAAGCAGTCTTAAACTTCCCCATACCACAGACTCAAAAAGACATCAAAGCATTCCTAGGCCTAGTAGGTTATTATAGGAAATTCATTAAGGACTTCGCTAAATTGACAAAACCTTTGACAGCTTGTTTAAAAAAGAATGCAAAGGTCTTACACACGGACGAATTCCTTGACGCAGTTAAGAAATGTAAACAGATCTTGACAAATGCCCCGATTCTGCAATATCCTGACTTCGACAAACAGTTTATCCTGACAACCGACGCATTAGACTTTGCTTTAGGTGCTGTTCTCTCACAGGGAACTGTCGGCTCAGACAAACCGGTTGCATTTGCATCACGGACACTATCCAATACAGAGACACGTTATTCAACCACAGAAAAGGAACTGTTAGCAATCATTTGGGCAACTAAGTACTTTAGACCCTATCTATACGGTCGTGAGTTTACAATCTATACAGACCATAGACCTCTAATGTGGCTTATGTCCTTAAAAGACCCCTACCCCTAGCCGAATACGATTACCAAGTAGTTTACAAAAAGGGCAAACAAAACACCAACGCAGACACATTATCAAGAGTAAAAATTTTCCATAACAGTATAGACTCCTTAGCAGTTAACCCCGGAGAGGACGAAACTGAAGACGTAAACAGACTATTAGAAGACGTACTTAGAGATGTAGAAGCAGAAAACAACCCGCTACGTCCTAATGATATCAATAGGGACGTGAGGGATGACGATGACATCGCAACCAGTAGCGCTGTGCCATCAAATACTGACAAAGACACAGACACAATGAGCATTACAATAATTGACCCCGACCAGTTAGTTTCGACAAACCACACACAGCCTGATAACGAAAATAATGGCATACCTATACTATCCGACGCAATAGACAAACAGCTTAAACAGTTTTATATTAGATCCACCCCAGGGTCCTCTTATAGAGTAGAAGATAGATCTACTAATTCCAGAACAGTTATTAAAGATGTGTTTATTCCAATTAATAACACTGAGTCCGAAATAATTCAATTCCTAAAAGAACATACAATTGCCAATCGTATCTTCCATTGCTATTTCTACGATGAAAGCCTCTACCTAGCTTTTTCGAGAGTTTACACCACCATCTTCAATGACAGAGGTCCCAAATTAATACGGTGTACGTCGCGTGTTACGGTCATAGAAAATAAAAACGAACAAGAAGAGATGATAAAGCGGTACCATGAGGGTAAATCATCGCATAGAGGAATCCAAGAAACCCATAAACACCTCCTTAGAAATTATCATTGGCCCAATATGTTACTCTCTATCCAAAGGTACATAAACCAATGTGACGTGTGTCTCAGGGCGAAATATGAAAGACATCCTGTGAGACCCACACTAGCTATAACAGAAACACCCACTAAACCTTTCCAACATCTATTCATGGACCTATATTCCACAGGCGGCGCAACATTTCTGACTGTAATAGATAATTTTTCTAAATTTGCACAAGCTGTGCCCTTAAATGCATCTAGCAGTGTTCACATAGCGGAAGCACTGTTGCAAATATTTTCTATCTTAGGTTTGCCACTTAAAATCACCACAGACTCCGACACGAAATTCGACAATAACGTGATAAAGGAAATATGTGCCTCTCATGACATTAATATCCACTTTACGACACCCTACAATCCGAATTCAAACTCACCAATAGAACGATTACATTCAACTATTGGCGAAATCATTAGAATACAACGAATGACCAACAAAGATGAACCGATACAGTTACTGATGAAATATGCTATTATAGCGTATAATAACGCCATCCACTCCACCACAGGTTACACACCACGAGAACTTTTATTTGGTCACACAGCTTCCAGGAACCCCCTAGAACTGTTTTACTCCAGAGAGTTCTACTAGGATTATGTACTTAATCACCGGAAAAATGCAGAAGCAGTGCAAGAGTGTTTAGCAGCTCACGTATCGAAAAATAAAGAACAGGTGATAGAAAAGAGAAACCAGACAGCCGAAGCAATGATGTTTAAGGTAGGTGAAACAGTCTATAAACAAGTCGCCAAGACTACGAGGAGCGACAAGACAAAGCCGGTATTCAAAGGCCCCTACAAAATCATCCACCTGCATCCTAACAACGTAGCAGAAATTATAGGTAACCACCCGAACTCGAAATCCATAAGAGTTCATTTTAAGCTCTTACGCAGACCCCATCTTGTTCCAGGGTCCTCGTCACAGGAGCCTTCGTGCTCTACGCAGCCGCAACCGTAACCTTTAATCCTGTAGATAAAGTAAATGGAATCCTCCTTCTAAAACAAGCTCAGCTTTTGAAACAGGTTGATACTTTTAGTTTGGCTTGCGCGTATAATGTCTCATACTTACACGAAACAGCGCTCAAGCTTATGGTTATATATGCCGAGACTAAACACGCTGAAGACGACGAGGATTTACATAGAACCTATAAGGACCAAATAGAAAGTAGCATAAATTCGATAAGTAAGAAAATTATATTTATAACTCCCAAACATAGAACTAGACTTGGTATTATCAATGGTTTAGGCTCTATAATTAAAACAATTACAGGTAACTTAGATTATGACGACGCCGTTAAAATTGAAAATGAAATATCTGGTTTACGTAATTCACTCAATAAAGTGGTTACATCTCAGAAACAAACCTTATATGTAGCCGAACACGCTGTGGACGAATTTACCAAACAAATCAATCTTGTAAACAAAAATCAACAGAAATTAAGCTCTATATTAAGAAATACCACACGTAATTATAATGGAATTATTAATAAGATACACTTCTTAGACTTATATATTCAAATTAACTTTAGTTTGCAATTACTTTTAGATAAATTGGTAATCTTAGAAGATGCTATGACTTTTGCGCAGTTAGAGGTAATGCACCCTAGTATTATAAGTCCCCATAGCCTTATTACAGAGATGATGACCATCCAAAAATTAAATGAATTCAGACCAGTAGATACAGTTAGTATAAAGAATATACACAGTATAGAGAAATCTATTAGTGTAAAAGCTTACAGTACAGAGCACACATTGACATTCATATTAGATATCCCATCTACCGATCAAAATCCCTACGACCTTATCCATCTATACTCCATTCCCGACAAACAAGGCCTGACCATCATCCCCAAAGCCAAATACCTAGCACTGGGAAGCAGCGAGTACTCATACCTGGAGGAAGACTGCAAAAGGATAACACCAGACACACAGCTCTGCCAGTCACTAACGACGCAACCAGTAGAGAAATCTGAAGATTGCGTGGTATGCCTGATCAAACACCAGAACACCAACTGCACCCGTGCCAAGATGGACATCAAGCAAGGAAAGATCCAACGGTTACAGGATAATAAGTGGCTTATTATCCTCCCAGAAGAAGAAACCATAATAGCCCACTGTGGCAGGAAGACCGAGTACAAAAGGACCAATTTATATAACCAGTTTGACAAGCGACTGTCACCTGGAAGTGCTCAACCGGACATTGAAAACCAACATTAATACAGTGACAATAGACGAGGTAATACCTCTGCCCAGCCAATCAATTGTACTGGAGCAGAGCATCGAGTACAGCTTGCAGTTAGAAGATGTCGATCTGGACAGCATCCACAAGATCATGGACCGTGCCAAAACACTAGAAGAACCCACTATAGACTGGCAAATTATGATGGCAATGCCCAGCTGGTCAACACTTGGACTTTACCTGGCTCTAGCAACAGCAATTGGATGGAAAGCATGGCAATGGAGGCGGACAAAACTAAGCCAACTCGAACTTCGCACCGAGGACGCTGCAAGAAGCTGCGGGACGCGCTTCTGTCTTAAGGAGGGAGGAGTTAGGCAATACGCCGACCAGCAGGATTGCTGACGACGCATCGTACGACGCCGACACGCGCTGACCGGAATTGTCGACGCATCGATTTTGTCATAGCTTTGTTGTATTAGAATATTAATTAAGTAAATCAGTCTTGTAGTACATTTCTTATTGTAAACACTTTTTATGAAATAAATTTTTTTTTTATAAATAATCGCGTTCGCCGTTACTTATCTAGGTTCATCCATAAAATCCAGGAACAAACCTTACTAATACTGCCCCAGATTGGACTCTCCTAATCGATACGTATGAAAAGCACTATAGAATTCTGGAGGATGTTGGGGTTTCGTCATCTAGACCTGATACATTCCTTTATTCTGAAAGGTTAAAACATGTGGTCCTTGTGGAACTTACTGTACCGTGGGAAACAAGTATACCGAAGGACCACACAATAAAGAAAAATAAATAGTATGATGTCACAAACGAATTAATCAAAATCGGTTACGTGGTTAATTTGTATGCAGTGGAAGTGGGAGCGAGAGGTATACCAGCAAAACTTCTCTATAACCTGCTTAAAGATCTAGGCCTATCGAGAGCTACAATAAGCTCATTACTAGGACGAATGTCTAAGGTGGCACTAGTAGGTTCTTATCAACTTGGGTAGTGAAGGTGAGTGTTGATGTACATCAACAAAAGGGGCCCCTTCTAAACCTACAATTGAGTCGCAAGTCCCAGGCACTGTCCCGAGTTCCCAACTCAGCAACGCGATAGACCCGGCACCCGCATGGAGAATCCATGGATTGCTAAGAATATCGGTCTCTCTAAGGTAAATAACATTTACATTTAAAAATAAATAATTAGTCAATCAAAATCCCGACTGCTGCCGAAACAACCGAATCAAGTTTGATAGAACCCATTAATTATTGGCTTTCGGTTTATGCTTCATAAATGGGTACCGCCCAACACGCACTTGGCCGGTTTTCTTATGTATACTAGCTGACCCGGCCAACTTCGTTCCACCTTAGAATCAAGTTATGTTGTCAGCTGAGTTTATTTCGTAAATTTATTATATTTTTAATTATCCTAATTGCTAGCATAGGCACAGTAATAAAACCGTAGAAAGCTCAGGGTCAGCTGGAGTGCGAGGGAATTTCCTTATTTGAACACTTTACACCCCTACATTAGAGACCTGAGACGGCGGACGGTTCGGGTTGGTTCAAGCCCGATATAACTACCCCCACTGGTGGTGGTGGCGGTGGGGTCCACTCGTTCTCCAGTTATAAACGGTATCATTACCCCATCTTTTCTTTTATATAGCCTTGAAAATAAATTGAAATTTAAAGTACCTATTTGCGGCCAAATTTAGATATTTTTGCTGGCGAATTGTATTCATATATAAAATACATAATATAAAATAATTACCTCAAATGTACACAGATGTAGATGGTATCAGAGAGGCCTACCTACCAACCAACCGACCCAATTTTCTTAGAAGCCGTCAGTCTCTGTTCTATTTAATTCTGTTTGTAGTTTTACAGGTCAGCTACAACCGTATCTACTAGACACAATGTTACACACACACATACAACAGAATGTTATATGTCACATTCAGTCCTACCAATATTCTAAACTAGCTGGCTGGCTTCACCCAGGTGCAATGATAGTACCTCACATGTGAAATTTCCAAAAAAAATCTTTCATAAAAACCTTTTCTTGACAATAACAAACACAAAAAAAGAATAATCCAATTTCGTGCAGCCATTCGGCAGTTATGCGCGTTTGTTTGTTACCTAACCACGCTCTAATAGCCGAACGAATTTTTCCGAAATTTTGTATAGGGATAGATTATAATCTGAAATAACATATAGGCTATTTTTATCCCAGGAATAGTTTCGGGAATGGGATCAGAAAACCACGCAGATGAAGCCGTCGGCAACAGCTAGTTGTAACTAAATGATTTCGAAAAAATAAAGCATGGCCAAGATTTATGGCTGTATCGTTCAGAATTAAGTGGCTCCCATGAGCCAGGATCAAGATAATCTGTGGATAAATGTACCGTCTAGCAACAAAAAGGTAGTATGGTTAATGTCCCTAGAGATCTTGGGTCCTCCATCTTTGACATCATTACTCGTTGTATTTTGCAGAGTCACGTGTTAAAGATCGTTGCTTTGAAAAAATATGATCATTTTAATGTTTTAGAAAAATAATAACGTCAATAAGTTTCGTAAAGTTATATAGAAACATTTTTAATCTCTTTAAAAATTTACTTTTTTTTATATTTAGGACACGTCAATTTGACTTCACCTCGCCTGATGGTAAGCTGAAGGTAAAGTCTCAGGAAAGAGGGTCACCATTACATACACGTATGTTAACAATGGTGGCACTCAGCTTGACGGCCTCATCAAAAGAGGAGGAGCACCGCGTGACACCCACCGGTCCCACTAGTACTGCGACCACAATCCCCCTGCCCGGCTATGCTCTTGCTGACCCTGAACGCAATCAAACCGAAATTGGATTACTATGGAGGGTTTTTCGCAGTCGTGCACGGTGGTACCCACCCGGCCGAATTTTGTGACAAATTTGTGTTATCAAATTTCTACCACCAGTACTACTATAGTAGTTACTATCGTTCTTTTAGTTTTTATAAACAGACAACATAATATAACTTCACGGCTGTTACCCGAAGGGGTAGCTAGAGTTGTATTACACACGCACGATTCGTCAGTTATGTTAAGGTCCCAATGTGATAGGGGGCGAGCCTATTGCCATATACCGGGCACATTTTTAAGCGAGCGATAATTAACATTTATGAATGCACACATAACTACAAAAAGTCAGAGGTGTGTGCCCGGGGATACTGGGGATCGAACTCGAGATCTCGACTCAACAGTCCGTTACGTACGCCACTGGGCTATCGCCGCTTTTTTTTATAGGCCTTCTTAGTTTTTATATTAATTTAAATAAATATAAATATTGTACTACATTCTATATATACCATTAGCATCTATAACCGCTTACGACCCCGGTTTTCACTCTTGAGAGTGAAAACCTTGAAATTTCTCAAGGTCTCAGGAGCCAGATCTACAAGAAACGCAGTGCGAATAAAGATACATACAAGAAATTTAGTATGTTACTGTTTTATACAATATACAATGGCACATGCTGTTTAATCTAGATGATTAACCAATCGTTTCACTAGGTAATTACGATTATAGTTACGATCAGAATGAAACTAACTAACCTACTAACTAACCTACTAACTAACTTACTAACTAACTTACTAACTTACTTACTAACTAACTAACTTACTAACTAATTAACGTACTAACTTACTAACTAATTTACCTTACTAACTAATTAATTAATCTATTACATTCTAACATGGGAATTAGTTTATTGACTACAATTATTCTGATATTAAATTATCGATTATTCTGTTTTATTAAGTGGGTGTGTAATTGACATCTGCCTATCCCTTCGGGGATACAGGCGTGAAGTTATATCATGTCATGTGTCATGTCGTGTGTCGTGTCGTGTCGTTTCGTGTCGTGTCGTGTCGTGTTGTGTTGTGTTGTATTGTTATGTTACGTTAGTGAATTTTGGTGGAGCTAACCCAATGTAGTTAAGAATGAATCCATTCAATGACTGAAATTTGGTATAACCACGGTGGAACGACTAGCGCCCCTCCCCCAAATCAGGACAAGACGGGGACCGAATCCGAGGGGGCCATCTCGAAACCGGAGATGGCCCAGGGTCAGTCGGGGTGCGAGGGATATGCTCTATGGGCAACCTTACACCCCGGCGTCTGTAGACCCGAGACGGCGTGCGGTTTTAGTCGGTTCAAGCCCGACATAACCGCCCCCGCTGGCCGGCGGGGGGTACCCGAAGGGAAAAGTTAGTTAACACTTAAATATTTACCAACCTTTCTTTACATAGGAATACATGAACCAATAGTGAATGTTTAAGTACTATTATAATCCCCAGAGGACAAAGTTAATATTATGCATGTTTTATTCATTTTTTTGTAAAAGATCAATAGATTAGAATTGGTTAGGCGACTTCTGTCGTTGACTATACGTCGTCTTAATACTTGACAAGAATTTAACCTTTTCAAGTCACGTCCTTGTAGGTCAGCTGGTAGAGTATTCCCCCGCCCTCTTTCTTTTTCGTACGTAAATCCCCCCGGATTCCACCTCGCCGGCCAGCGGGGGTGGTTATGTCAGATTCGAACTAAAACCAAAGGCGTCTCGGGTCAGAAAAGGAGCGACTGGTATTTGTCATTTTTATGATTTAAAAGTATTGTAATTAGATGTGCCCGGTAGGGCAATAGGCTCACCCCCTATTACATTGGGACCTAAAGATAACTGACGATATGTTAAACAACTGTACAATACAGCTGTGAATTATGTTATTAAGCATAGCGAGCCGAAGGCGAGCGAAGCGTCTTTGGTTTCAAAGTTGCATTTCATACCCCTTCGAGATCATTTGACCGATCTCGACCAAATTTGCCACGGTGATCAAGTAGACATTACTGAGTGTCGTAAGGGGTCGAATGTCCAGATCGGTCTTACCATCGAGGAATAATCACCGAAAAACCAAATCAATGCAAAAAGTCGCCCGGTCACGTTGACCTATTGTTGTAAGGTTACTCATAGAGCATATCCCTCGCACCCCGACTGACCCCGGGCCATCTCCAGTTTTGAGATGGCCCCCTTACTTGCTCTCCACTGTGCCATCTGCTAATCAGAGGGACACGTGGAAAGCTTCCGAACAGTCTTCAACAGGGCCGTCCTCGCCTCGGTCGGAGTTGGCCGTAGGCGGCAGCGTCTCTCCCGCCCTAGGAGAGAGGCGCTGCTGTCTCCGTTGCCCAGGGTGCACCGCGTGGAGGTCCCCAACCAAGCACTACTATTTCGAAATACATTTTTTTTTTTTTTTTATCGTGCGGAAATCCCTTCGGATACCCCCCCGCCGGCCAGCGGGGGTGGTTATGTCGGGCTTGCACCGACTAAAACCGCACGCCGTCTCGGGTCTTCAGACGCCGGGGTGTAAGGTTACCCATCGAGAATATCCCTCGCACCCCGGCTGACCCTGGGCCATCTCACCACTAACAGCATCGCTCATCCTGTCCCATCTGAAAGCAGAGGAGCACGGAGAGCGATGTGTTCCCGCCACGTTGGGTATTGGCCGACGATCAATGCCAACCCTATGAAGGGGTGAAGGGGAAGCCATTGACCGCCGCCCAGGGTGTACCGGCCGCTCCGATTCCGTTCCCCCCGGACTGCAGCGGGATCGGAATCGGAGCGACACTCGAGGAGGTTACCCAACACACACCCCTATTTCGATATACCTATTGATTAATCTCTTTGAATTGGATTTTTCACGCACGATGGAATTGGATTTAGCATAGTGGTAATTCATATATAAATTGGCACTATTCCAATGCGCACACCTATATCTAATAGGTAGGGATGCACCTACATTTACTTCTTTCTACACTTCTCCATAAGGTGTGTGCATGTCGTTGCAGACTATGAATCATAAATGTATTTATTTGATTAAGCTGAATAGCTGCGAACATGTAGTTACTCAAATAATGTCATATTTTTACATGTTCACAGCTGACGTATAAAAGTTAAATAGGTGCATTAATGAGGGTCGGGGTGCGAGGGATATGCTCTATGGGCAACCTTACACCCCGGCGTCTGTAGACCCGAGACGGCGTGAGGTTTTAGTCGGTTCAAGCCCGACGTAACCGCCCCCGCTGACCGGCGGGTATCTGAAGGGATTTCCGCACGAAAAATAAAAATAAAGATGCAATAATGAGAAAAAAACTGATCGAATTTCCATCGTCAAGAACACACTTCTCAGAATGGGTAGGAGTAAAAATTTTCCGATCCTAAACACTTTTTATATCAGAATTAAGCAACCAAAACACGTTATAGTATTGTGTCGCACAATATCACAGCCAATTTATTCCGTTTTCGAAAGCTGCAAAAACAGAACTAGGTGCCTATTCAGCTCACTGGCAACAGTTCATGTACTACCGTAAGCTGAACGGAATACCAATCAAAGATACAAAGATCAAAACAAATCATATTCATTAAGATTTATAACATTCATTACAATGTAGCTTACAGGAATTAATTATTTGCAAACTGAAATTGCTATTTTACAGCGTATTACGACACTATTGATGTCCGTTTTCTCCGACGTATGATTAGATATATAGGTGTCATTCTGGAAGAGCGCCTGATAAATTGTAATAGGATCAGCGGCAGTGAAGCAGACATCTTGTATTTTTGGTACAAGAGTCAAGATGCGACTGAGATTTTTTAACGGTGAAATGATTATGATGAGATAATTTTATGGGCATACAACTTACAAACTTGCTAATAGTCTCCCTAAATTTAGTGTAATTAAGTTAATAAATTGTGTACCATATAGGCTCCCTGGAATAAGGGTCAGGTAAGTAAGTTAGGTTTGAAATACCAAGAGTATTTGAAACATTTCTCTATGAATGTTTTACTAAGTTTTCGATTCAAATATTAATAATATGAGAGGTCTCTGTGGAATTCATAGACAGAGAGAAATAAATCAGCATCGAATTGAGACTTGTCTCCGGTCTCGAAGTTGGTTAAATTATTTGGTGCCATCGTTGGCAGAAACATTTCCTCGTTATTTAATCCGGTGAGACTTTATTCAATAAAACAAACCTAATACCTTTTTTTTCCGTGCGGTAATCCCCTCGGATACCCCCTCGCCGGCCAGCGGGGGAGGTTATGTCAAGCTTGAGCCGACTAAAACTGCACGCTGTCTCGGGTCTTCAGGCGCCGGAGTGTAAAGTTGCCCATAAGGCATTTCCCTCACACCCCGACGACAAACCTAATACCTTTTCTTTTTTTTTTTCGTGCGGAATTCCTTCGGTGTTCCCTTCCTTTGTGTGTTGGTTGGGGTGTGTGTTGGGTAACCTCCTCGCGTGTCGTTCCGATTCCGATCTCGCTGCAGTCCGGCGGGAACGGAATCGGAGCGGCCGGTACACCCTGGGCGGCGGTCAATGGCTTCCCCTTCATGGGGTTGGCATTGATCGTCGGCTAATACCCAACGTGGCGGGAACACATCGCTCTCCGTACTCCTCTGCTTTCAGAGGAGACAGGACGAGCGATGGTGTTAGTGGCTGAGGCCACCATAGGATCCTGTGGGATCCAGGGGCGGGTTGGCCCACTGCTAACGCAGGGGCCGACGGGCACTTGTGCCGCCGCCGGTGAGAGAGGACTAGCCATCCTCTCGCGTTCCGTAATCGGTAGGTGATCAGCAACGACCTAACTGGTGGCTCCAGAAGGGTACGCTGTGATCTTGCTGACCGGAGGGCTTGCCTTTATTGGCCGGCCCACGACAAGGAAAAGTCTATAACACCCGACAGCAAAGTCGTAAAAACCTATGGATACCAGCCGACCTCCATAGTATATAGGCTTATCCAGGTGCACCGCCTGGATGGACTACCTTTCCCCCATACTCGTGGGATATGCTATGGATAATAACCAACATATTAAAAATAAACCGGACCGAATAATTAAAAATACAGACACTGGCAGGAATAAGGACAATGAAAATCACGAAGTCCAAGAACCAAGCGTGGAGGTAGCGCGAAACACCTCGGCGGTGTCGGAGAAATTCGACACCGCCAACGAGAGAAGCAGGGCGAACAGCCCGGCGGGTCTGGGCGTGAAGCGGACCCGTAAGCGCAGGAGGCGCGCGAAGGCTCGGGCGGGGGGGGACGTTTCGGACGAGGATTTTACCCTCACCGGGACGACCTCCTCCTCCAGTAGTGACGAGGCCTCGAAGCCGGCTACCAAGGTGGCTGCTGGCCGACGAGGGGCGCGGGGTGGCGTGAGGGCTGGGCAATCCACCCGAGCCCCCTCGGCTCTTGGGAGGGCCGCGGTAGGATCACCGCCGAGAGGCCGGGAGGCAAGCCGGCCGACCACAGGGTTGGAGGCAAGGCCTGCGCCGGAGGGGAGCCGAAGCCGGGAGGCCGGCCTTCCGCCTCCAGTTCACAGCGGGATGCGGAGATGGGGGTTCCATAATGGATCCTCAACTCCGCATCCTGCAGGTGAACGTTGGCCACGGTGCCCATGCTCAGGATCTTCTGCGCCAGAGCATGGCACAGTGGGCCATAAATGTCGCCGCTGTCGCCGACCCATACACCCACCGGTTCCTCGGGCCTACCTGGGAAACCGCGCTGGATGGGTCGGCGGCACTGGTGCACAACCCTGCCGCCGGCAGCCCCCCTCTTGCCGTCGTTGCAAGGGGACCCGGCTGCGTGGCGGCGGCGGTTGGGGATATAGCGGTCGTGGCCGCTTATATCACACCGAACCGAGACCAAGCTGCATATGAGCAGTGGCTCCGTCAGCTGGCCGTCGTCGTCAATGCCTGCCAGCCCCGTCCGGTCCTTGTGCTCGGGGACTTCAACGCCTGGTCGTATGCCTGGGGTTCAGGACACGAAAGGGGCGCGACGGGGCATAGAGGCAGGGCACTGGTGGACTGGGCCGCACGACTCGGCCTAGTCCTCCTAAATCGGGGAGCCGTGGACACGTTCGTGACCTCGAGGGGTAGCTCCATCGTGGACCTATCGTTCGCGAGCCCCTCGTTGGCGCGACGTGTTCAGGGCTGGCGCGTCGTTTTGGGGGAGGACACAAGTTCGGATCACCGATACATTCGGTTTGACGTGTCCCCCCCTGCGATCGACGCGCCGGCTGCACCGGCTCCACCCGAGCCACGTTGGGCGCTTAAGCGACTTGATCGGGAGCTCCTCCTAGAAGCCGCCATCGTACAGGCCTGTCAGCATAGACGATGAGGCGGAGTGGTTCCGGGAGGCCATGACCCGTGTCTGTGACGCGGCGATGCCTAGGGCTCCACCCTATAATCCGAGGGGTCAGGCCATCTACCCAACCGTGACCGGTCTCGGTCGGCGTGAAATGTCGTGCGGTGTTCCACAGGGATCGGTCCTGGGGCCGCTCCTGTGGAACATCGGATACGACTGGGTGCTTCGCGGTGAGCTCGTAGGCGGTAACGCCGTCACGTGCTACGCGGACGACACGCTCGTGACGGCGTGCGGGGCGACGTACCGCGAAGCGACCCGAAAGGCCACGACCGCGGTTGCCCAAGTCGTTAGGCGGATCCGGCGGCTGGGTCTCGAGGTGGCCCTGCATAAAACCGAGGCCCTGTTCTTCCATGGGCCTCGGAGCAAGCCACCCGAGGGATCCAGTCTCATCGTGGGAGGAAATCGCATCGGCATCAAGCCCCAAATGAAATATTTGGGGCTCGTGCTCGACGGCCGATGGGACTTCGGAGAGCACATCCGAAGTCTGGCCCCCAAATTGAAGGGCACAGCTCTTGCTCTGGCTCGGCTGTTGCCCAACATGAGGGGGCCCGATGACTCCTGCAGGAGACTCTACGCGGGGATCGTGCGGTCCATGGCCCTGTATGGGTGCCCAATATGGGCGGAGGCCCTGAGGACCAGAACTGTGCGGATGCTGCGCGCTCCGCAGCGAGTTCTGGCCATCAGGGTCATCCGAGGGTACCGCACGATCTCCTTCGAGGCGGCGAGTCTCCTTGCCGGAACTCCGCCATGGGACCTGGAAGCGAGAGCCCTTTCGCAACTGTACCAGTGGCGAAAGGAGGCGCGGGAGCAGGGATGGAACCCCGAGCCTCGAGAAATCGAGGCCGTGCATTCCCAGCTCCGCCAGGCCATCGTGGTGGAGTGGAAGGAACGACTTGGGCAACCAAGCGCAGGGCACGCCGCAATAGCGGCGGTAAGGCCCATCATGGAGGATTGGCTGGAGAGGCGACACGGAAGCCTCTCCTACTGACTGACGCAGGTGATCTCAGGGAAGGGGTGCTTCGGGGACCACCTGCATCGGATCAGGAAGGAGCCAACGCCTGAGTGTCATCACTGCGACGCGAGCGAGGACTCAGGGCTGCACACGCTGGCGGACTGCCCGGCGTGGGAGGCGCCGAGGCGTGACCTCGTGGCAGCCATCGGGGTGGGAGTCCTCTCGCTCGGCAGCATGATTGCGGCAATGGTGCGGAGCGCGAGCGCGTGGGCCGCCGCCGCCTCCTTCTGCGAGCATGTAATGCTCGCGAAGGAGGTGGCGGAGCGCGCCCGGGAGAGACTTGGAACTCTCCCGGTCCGCCGAGCCCGCAACTTGCTCGCCGCGCGTCGCAGGCAACTCAGGCGCCGGAGGTCGCTTAACGACCTCCGTCCTCCATGAGCGCAGGCCTGGGGGTGGCGGGTGAGGCCACCTGTCACCCCAGCAGAAGCAGGCCGGGACGGTGGGGCGACTAGCGCCCCTCCCCCAAACCGGGGCAAGATCTCGAAACCGGAGATGGCCCAGGGTCAGTCGGGGTGCGAGGGATATGCTCTATGGGCAACCTTACACCCCGGCGTCTGTAGACCCGAGACGGCGTGCGGTTTTATTCGGTTCAAGCCCGACATAACCGCCCCCGCTGGCACGCGGGGGGGTATCCGAAGGGATTTCCGCACGATAAAAAAAAAAAAAAAAAAAGATAGCGCTGTGTAGAACGTCGTTGAATATTTATTATTATTTCTTTGTTATACATTTATTAAAATATATAAATGATTGTGTTGATGTTTATTGTAGTAGTCGTAAAGGTTTCTAAAATTTTCCAATTTTCTGCGCAATTTTCAAAATTTTTCTCTCTGTAAGAACTTGTTACAAACATATCTAGGATGGGTGACCAATCTTAACACATTGAGAGCCCTCTGTGTTTCAACGAGGACGATAAGTCATCGCCGTTGACTCCAGTTACCATACAAACATCTGTGGGTAGTTGGAGCCTTCAAAAGTTCAACAACCTGGTCTAATTACAGAACTTCGATTCGCCATAGATGTGAAGGTCTAATGACAGATGCTTCACGTAAAATTTCGATGTTCCACTAAATTAATAGTTAAATTGAACTCGTAAATGAAGATATCCTATCAATTCTAGATAGAATTCAACAATCATTGGACTGAAATTCATTTAAGTTTTCTCAAGCAGAAGGGGTCACATCTATTGAAGTAAAATAATTGGAGAGAGGAGTTAATTGGATTACGTAAGTAGCCCGGTGATCAATAATTGAGTTATTGCGTCTGAGTGTAAAGTGAGTGATGAATGAAATGAATAATGACATAAATACGTTGCCTTAGAAGAATATTTTTTTCTTTTTGGATTTCCCCAATGAGAGGAACTGCCGGCACATCGAACTACGTTAAAGAATCTCATATTTTTGTAAAACTCGAGAACCCAAAATATTTAATTTATCTCACAATATTTATTTATTAAGCCTGACGGGTTTCACCTAATAGCATTTTCAAAACCTATAATAAAACATTACGATTATTCACTTACTGTTTTAAGTGTACGCGCGGGTTCGATTCCCGCTTAGTGCAAATATTTGTATGCATGAATATGTCTAAATAGAATAATGCAAATGCATTAGTCTGGATGTTTCTATGTTATAATATGTGTGTATTTATAAAAAAGGTATAAGCTATATTCTGGAACCCATACACAAGCTAGTTAAACTATGCTTACTTTGGGTCTAGAAATCGCTGTGTAGAATGTCGTACAATAATTATTTATTTAATTTTGAAAACTAGTATTAGGGAACGAAGAAATTAAAATGGGCTTTATTTTTCAATTGAATTTGTAGTTTCACAACAGCCAAGCTACGGTTATCTGAAGGAACACAGACAACAAAGGAAGTGGTATAAAATTCAAGAAAACACGACCGCTATTTCTGTTCCCATCTGGGTGGGACACGGGTCAGTGGTTTTCAACCTAAAGGGATCTACAGGACCACTTCAAACTGCCACTCGAAGCTATCATCGAAGCTACCCAACATGTTGAAACGAAAATTGCAAATACGATGGTAAGTTTAGATCAAATATGAATCATTTGTTACAAGAGCATATTATGCAAATATAATAAATGATAATAATAATACATATTCTACGACGTTCTACACAGCGCTATATGGACCCAAAGTAAGCATAGCTTAATTAGCTTGTGTGATAGGTTCTACAATGCGGATATATATACTTAGATGCATTTTTTTTTATAAATACAAACATATTATACACAGAAACACCTAGACCAATGCAAATATTCATATTCATGCACACAAGTATTTGCACTGAGCGGGAATCGAACCTGTGACCTTTAACTTAGCAGTCGAACGCTCTACCACTATGTCACAGAGATCGTCTCATATTTATAATAATCTTAATTGCTAGTGTAGGCACTCAGTAGGCGAGGTGGCCAACTCAACGCCGTCATTGCCCAGGGTCAGCCGGAGTGCAAAGGAATTGCCTTATTTGGCCATCTTACACCCAGTAATTAGAGACACGGCGTGCGGTTTTGGTCGGTTCGAATACGAGATAACTGCAACCACTCTGACCGGCGCGGCGGTGTGATAATCATTGGGATGACAGAAAAAAAAAACATTTAAGATTATGATCATCGTAAATGAGTTGTAAATTAGCTAATTTGGCAATACTAAAACCATGTTTAGTCAGTGTTCACCCATGGTACCAGGTAGTGGTTCGACCCATTACTGGGTTCATAAGCAAGGGTTCCGTATCTTAAAAGATTAAAAAGTAAGTCACTGATAACATTTATCATGTATCTACATATTGCCTGGTAGATGGCAATAGGCTCGCCCCCTATTACATTGGGACCTAAACATAACTGGCGAATTGTGGGTGTGCAATACACCTCTGCCTACACCTTCGGGGATACAGGCGTGAAGTTATGTTATTATGTTATATTTACAAGTTATGCTTAGATGGGTTTAAATAACATGTGGGTTCATCATAGATTTAATTAGCACCCGTACCTACGACACGTAAACGATAAATACGCAAAATGTAGGTATCTGAAAATTTACTAAAACATTTCACAGAATAATATTATGATTTTACGTCTAATTCGAAATGTAATTTTTTTAATAAATAATAAATAATAAAAACTTTATTTGGAACATAAACAATAAAATAAACATAAGCAAAATTGGATCGATGACAGCTGTAAAAGTAGTATACTGTGGCACAGCCATCAACGCCACTCTCCTGATGGAAAAGATAAATGTTCCAGACTTACTAAATAACATCAAATAAAACTAAAAATTAAAATATAAAAACAAATACAGTGATACAAAACCAAATAGAAATTTGTTAAAATCGCTTGTAACTAACCTATAAAATAACTATAACTAAATTGCATGCAGAATGTTGTGTGTAGATATGTAAGTATAAGTATGTGTGGAAAGGGTGTGTATGTGTGTGAGGGTGCATTGTGTGTGTGTGTGTGTGTGTGTTTTTTGTACATCAAATTGATACAAGTTCTTCCGTTGCGTCATAAGAAAGAGTCTTTAGCCACCTGTCAAGTTTATATTTCAATACACCCTTCGTCATAGGATAGATGTTCATTATTTTATTTATGGTATTATATGTTTTTGAGCTTATGTGTTTGAAATGACGGCTTGCTATTACAGTTCTTCGGTATTTTACATCACATATTCTGTCTGAGCGACGTTTAGTGACATAAATATCTGAGTTATATATTAAATTTGTTTGTTTGCGAAGGATAATCTGCGATATGAACAGCTGTCTCACTGTTAAGACTTGGCACAAGGAGTAAAGTGCCAATGTTGGGAATCGCCTTGGTTTTCTTGCGAGTACCTTTAGAACAGTACGTTGACCACGTTCGGCTCGTAACATATCGGTTTTGTGGGCTCCTCCCCAGACCAATAAGCAATACCCCAACACTGACTGAGCAAGTGCAAAGTAGACCATTTTTAAGCTGTTAAAGTTCAACACAGTTCTAAGTTTCTTAAATATGTATGTTAACTTTCTTAGACGTGCCACCGTAGCGTCAATTTGCTCTTTCCATTTTATGTGTTGGTCGACGAGTACACCTAAGTACTTGATGATATGAGTACCGACTATTTTTGCACAGTTACAATTTACGCTCAAGATACTGTTAGAGCATGTATGAGCACGAACTTCAATAGGCTCGCGAGGCAGGCTTGATTTATTGATAGAAAAAGAAATAAATTTTGTCTTACTAATATTTAGGGTCAGAAGATTAATGGTCAACCATTTCATGACAAAACTCAAACAGAGCTCAGCATTTTCACGAGCCTCTCTCCAGTTACGTCCGTGAGTTATGAGAGCTGTGTCATCAGCATATGTTATTATTTTGCAGTTGGGTAAATTCAATTGACACAGCTCATTGACGTATATGACAAAAAGGGTTGGTCCTAGAACACTCCCCTGTGGGACGCCAAAATCAAGAGACCTTTGGTTACTCAAGTAGGTATCGATTTTAGTGTACTGTTTACGATCATTCAGGTAACTGCTAAAAACATCATGTGCCGTGCCGCGTATGCCGATATCCTCCAGTTTCGAAAGGAGTATAGGAACAGAAACAGTGTCGAAGGCCTTGGAGAGGTCCAGGAAGATACCTATTGTTTTATGCCTATTTTCAAAGTTGTTAATAATAGTTTCAGATAGCTCTAACACGGCATCCTCTGTGGATACACCTCTCCTGAAACCAAATTGGTTCGTCGCTAAAATTTTGGATTTATTAAGATACTCAATCAATCTGGTGTTTAGAACTTTTTCGAAGATTTTCGAAATTGTTGAAAGTAATGAAATGGGTCTAAAATTTGAAACACTGTCACGGGTGCCCGATTTATAGATCGGATGTATAACTGCTGTTTTTAATATGTCAGGGAAAATACCCTTCAAAAAACATAAGTTAATAATGTTAACAAGAACCGGAATTATAACATGTCTAGTAGCTTTCACAACGGCAGCAGTTATACCATCCAGTCCAGCTGCGCTTTGGTCCTTGAGATTAAGAATAATATTTTCTAGCTCTATATAATCTACGTTGTAAAGTGCCAATGAGGTAAGAGGAGGATGCTTTACAGATTTTGACGTAACCAGGGTATTAACAGAACCAGACACTTGTTTATAAAATGTGGATTCCTTAATTGTACACGCCAAGTGTTTACCCACATCGGCAAAATAGTCATTGACTGCGTTTATGGACTCAGAAGGATCCCCACAGCACCCCAATAGCTCCGACGACGGTGTTTTGTTTTGACCTAGGTTTGCACTTTGTTTAATAAGACGCCATGTATCCTTAGGATTATTTCTGGCCTTCTGGAACCTAGAACGTTCGTACTCACATCTGACTTTTTTTAAGAGGTCATTACAGAAGTTTCGATAGCGACAGAAAACCAGCTTGTGTGACTCATTTCCGGGATTGTTTTTATACTTTCTGTATAGTTTGTCACGGTGACGTATACATCTTAGAAGACCAGGGGTAATCCAAGGTTTAATAACATGTTTCCTACATGGACTTTGTAAGGTATAGCAGTTAGATTTAATGGCAGTGGACAGTATTGACACAAGTGATTCCGTGGCTGTATTTGGGTTTTGTAAATTTAAAATATGAGAAAAGTCAGCATTGCTAATACATTTAACAACCGCTGGCATATCAGTTCTTGTTTTATAGACCTCACGAGCATTTTTTATTAAGTTAATTTTACAGAACACAACAACCGGACGGTGGTCTGTAATCGGAGCATCAAGCACTAGTGCAGTAGCAGTAGCTTGGGAACGTAGTATCACATGATCGAGGCACCGTAACAACCTGGTCGGAATAGTGTAAGCAGGAAGAATGCCATGTGATGCTGTAAGATTTAGGTATTCATCCAGATAGGGATCAGAGCTGTCCGGTGCAATATTTATATTCATGTCACCTATTACAGCAACAGTTTTGAATTGTGAAAGCGTCCTCAGCAGATAATCCAAACTACTAAAGAATCGACTCAAATCTTTGTATGATGGAGAGCGGTAAATACCAACGATGGCCGCCTTATTAGGAAATTTGACAACAATACAGGTAGCTTCATCAAATGTCGGTATTTCAACTGAAACATTTAGAAAGTCCCTAACATACACAAGCACACCATCGTTTTGATTTTTATAATTTGTCTGATGGGAGTGGAATCCATTTAGGAAGGGAATATCTGGACATTTGCTCAGCCAGCATTCCGTCAGAATGACGATATCAGGTAAGTAAGAAAGTCTATTCAAGAGTACTACCAAGCCATTGAAATTACAATTCAAGCTTTGTATGTTAGTGTGTAGTATTTTAAGATCATGTATTTTAGGGCATAGATACTTGTCACTTGTCTCTGGCGAGCAAGTGTAGCTATCAGAGGCAGAGACAAGTTCAACCTCATTACTTATAGAGTTTAAATCATTCATAGTGTGTTGAGAATACAACACAGGAAACAGGAACGCAGGTGTAGTCTGATCTGTTCAGGGATAAAGTTAACTTGATTAGGTAGTGTCATATAAGGTTGGCAAGCATTAGATTTAAAATAAAGTATAATTCTAAATCTTTTCGTGGACGCATAAATAGAGTAGATAGTGTGTGTGAGATTCTCAAAAGAGAATGTGTTGTTTATGTGTGAGTGGTGTGAAAAATGTGTGTAATACGATATACAGAACAAGGTGAAAACATTTTTTACTGAATTCGGGAATCGGAAATACAAAGCAATACAGTTAAACATAAAAGATAGGAACAAACACAAGGACCGAGTTTTACTGAATTCTAGTCACGCTGCCTTTACAATTTTCGCGAGGTCACCCTCGCTCTTCACTTGCAAGTGGGGGCTTCCCGGTTTTTCGCGAACAAATATTTTTCCATGTGTGACCCAGCAGAAATCGAATGAGTTTGCTTTAGCCGCATCCCGAGCCAAAAAGAATAGACGCTTATTTCTTGCAGATAAGTTTTCTGATATAAAGACACGCTTCACTGGGCCACTCAATTTGAGATGTTCCGTGCTAAGTTTACGTCCATTTCTATTAAAGTTGCGAAATTTTATTAAAAAGTCGTCCTTAAGGATAACTGAGGCAAAATCCACAATAATTGTCTTTATAGCGGGATCCCTAGACTTTATACGAAATACGTCTCTTACATCTTTAGGGTGAATGGTTAGGTTCATTATGTTGCCAGTTTCAATTACTGTTTTTAGCAAGGAGGTCTTAGTTTCACCATTCCCACCTGGAATATTTCGAATCTCAATACAGGTGGACCTAGCGCTTTGCTCCATTTTTTCCAGCTTCGTCTCAAGATCTTTTATAGATGACAGACTTTCTCTATTTTTCGTTTCCAAGACCTCTACATGAGTCTTGAGGTCATCGTGTTGCTTGGTTAGGAAGTCAAGGGAGCCCCTTATATCACTTACGAGAGCAAACAATTTGTCGTACTTCTCATTTTGTTGTTGCCTAAATTCAGAGAACATTTGCTTTATGTCTAGCATGAAAGTTGATAATTTGCTGTCGTCAGCATTTTCCAGCCGCTTGCGCTTTGCGTTTCTAAAGGTTATATCAGGTGATACATCTATATTTGAAGCGTCCATTCTAAGATTTATAGAAGGCTCAGAAGCACTAAGAGGTATGCCCAATGCCTGTTCAAGCGCAGCAGGCAAAGTGTCAGCTTGCGTTTGGGGCGCCTGTTGTGATAGCGACGGAGGTGGTGTTCTTTTTAGCGGCATAGTAAATTACAAAACAGTGATAATACGAAACGTCTACTTCACAGTAGGTACCAGTAAGTAACCAGAAGCTTAAGATTCAACTTGGTTGGGGCGGCAATCGAGGCTTAAATTCAAAAGGAGTTACTTAGGCTTACATAGGATCCACCTCCCCAAAACGTTTTGATAAAAATTTAACTGTTTTACGATAATAACAGTCTGTAAACTGATAGATAGTAGTGCAAATTTCAATAAGAATTGGTGAGCCAATTCAAAAAGAAAACACCCGTGTCAGGATTGATCTCGATGCACTTTATCGGCGCAACCCAGGGAGAGACCCTCAACCTCGGAACCAATCACTTCCTATTATATTTTGTTGAAATAGGTGAATCCGTTCTAATGTTTATAGAAATCTGCAAATGTTTATATTATTATAATAGTTTTGATCTTGGATAATTGAAGTGTAGATACACACTCGAAATGACACAAAACACTTTCAAAGTACCGACAATTTCTTGTTTATTTTTGTTTTTTTAACACTTTAATAGATTATTTATAGGTTTATTTGTTATTCAATCGTTACACACTGTTTTGAAGGAAACAATTAGATCGATATTAGATACTTCTACTGAGTTAATACCACTTTTTACGAATTTAAAACACGGAGCGTTCAAAATCACGTCTGTTTGTATCGAAGTCTCGAAGGGAGGGGGAATTAGAAGTAGGCAGCTTAACCTTACCAGACTAATAAAAGCCTAGTTAATTTGAATGATTTATTTAGGGTATACCTAGGGGAATTATTTGAAACTCACATGCGGTTACACAAAAGGCTAATCTTTCATCTACGCCCGTCCCGGGCGTAGATGAAAGATTCCGACCTCCATGATCGGGGCCTGAGGACGGCAGTTGGCCGACTCGCTATCCTTACAGAAGCATGCCGTGGTGGAGGCGTGTCGTCTGTGTCCTACACACGCCTGCCAACTCACCGACGCGGGATAAAACCCGACCCCACCAGGCGAGGCCGCAGTGGCGGCCAAAGTCCGCTGGCAACCCTGGGGTTATCCTTTCGAGGGCTTACCCGGGGTGCCCGGCAACGGACACTTGGGGAGGACACCGTGCAGTTTTAGTCGGTACACGGCATAACCATATCCGAGGGTATCCGAGGGTATACGCAGGGATTTCCGCTAGTGAAAAAAAAAAAGGCCTGTATTCTAAAAGGATACTCTACTCAGTCATGAATCGCGACCTTAGACTAGTTCTAAGTACATAGTGTATTCTAGAACTTGAATGGAGATTTTTTGAGCGTTCAGGTGAGTTGTTTTTTTTTGTTTTTTTTTTTTGGACGAAGTACACAACGCCGTCTAGATCCAAGCTAAGCTGAGCTTGTCATATGAGTTCTAGAACACGGATAAACATATTTAAATACTTTTTTTTGTAAATAAATAAATATTAAACATAAAAAAACCCAGACCAATGTAAGTATACATATTTGCACTGAGCGGGAATCGAACCCGCAACCTTTAGCTTAGCAGTCGAATGCACTACCGCTACGCCACACAAATCCACTAAAATTTCGTTCTAGAATACAATCTGTACTTAAAACTATAATATACTACGGGCTTTAGTCTATAACAGATGGATCAAAAACAAGGTACCGTAGGTGAATAAATATAAGTTAACAAGAAATTGTAGATGAATTGGAAAGGCAGCTTCTTTTTACCTGACTGCCAAGGAAGGGTTATGTTTTTCGCGCGTATCTTGTATGCATGTAATATTCTTTATTACTTCATATCTTCCTCACTTTTTATTTCGATGAATGAGGTCTCAAATGAATCTTCCGAGTGTTAAGACCCTAGATGGCGTGCGGTTTTAGACGGTTCATGCCCGACATAACTGCCCCCGCTGACCGGCGGGGGGGGGGGGGATCCGAAGGGATTTCCGCAAGAAAAAAAAGCGTACATAAATTGTGTTACCGACCATTTTTCCTCTTTTACTCATTTTATATGCCCATAATTTATTATTTGTCATATACTTGCACACAACCCAAAGCCTATTCCGTCGATGAGACTTTATCTGGTCTTCGGTGAAACACCTATTAAGGGTAGCCTCGAAGAGTACTTGAATTTTCCAGAATGAAAGAGAGATGTTTTCATGTATCTTCATTTATTCTTTGTGAAGAGCAGAGAGCACTTCTCGCTTGATTTCTAGTTGCCAACTGAGGTGTCGAATCAAAATTAAATATTAAAAATTAAATTCTTAATTCAATAATTCGATTTTTCTGATTGGTCGATCGAAAAATCGCGGTTCGTTAGCGACACCACGGCTTAATTACTTTTCGCGGATGTACCCTAATGGTCGATCGGTCAATTTACAAATATGCGTTTATTATCTATTTACAATGGTTAATATACTATTGCGTCCTAGTCCTTTCCATCCTAGTGCGGGCGTGCGACAGGGATGCATAATATCCCCTTTGCTATTCAACGTCTACACAGAGCTTGTAATGCGAATCACTCTCGAAAATTGGACCGATGGTGTATCGATCGGAGGGTATAAAATTGCTAATTTGCGGTACGCGGATGACACCACCTTATTCGCGAGTAGTGCTGACCTTATGGAGGAATTACTTCTCAAAATGGAGCGCGTGAGCCTTACGTTTGGGTTAAAGATAAACCGATCGAAGACGAAAATGATGATCGTGGATCGCATCAACAACAACTCGCCCGAAGTGACACAGATTGCGAACTGTGACGTGGTCCAGACGTTTATCTCGGAGCTTTAATCTCCAATAACGGTGGATGCGTAGATGAAGTAAAACGACGTATGGCCATTACGAGGACCTCGATGGAAAAGTTGAAGAAAGTGTGGAGGAATCGCAACATTACAAAAGCTACAAAAGTAAGACTCGTGCGTACGCTTGTGTTCCCCATCTTTCTTTACGCGGCAGAGACGTGGACAGTACGTGAGTTGGAAAAGGGGAAGATAGATGCTCTTGAGATGTGGTGCTGGAGAAAGATGCTCGGAATATCATGAATAGAGTTCCGCACCAACGTGTCCATACTCCAAGAGCTGGGCATTACACAGCGTCTGTCGGCCGTAGTACAATCACGCATACTGCAGTACTTCGGACATGTCTCTAGGCGGGACAACGACTCCATCGAACGGCAGGTTGTGCAGGGAAAAGTGGAAGGGACGAGATCACGCTGCAGGTCACCTATGCGCTGGATGGACCAAGTAAAATCCGAAATAGTAGGCCATGTATCTGACTGCGCTAGAAAGTCTGCGAACCGAGAGACATGGAGGGGGATCGTGCGGAAAGCAGTGTCCGCCTCTACCGCCAATGTGGATGCCTCAGCGTGACCACGACCGCTCTGCCAAGAGCGAGACGACCAAGAAGAAGATATACTATATTATGTATTCCAATAGGGACAATAGGTGACACGAAATAAAATACAATTTACACTTATAGATACGTAAACAATGACGATTTCCTTGTCGCAAACTCATAACTATTATACACGATTGTTCCTATAGTGTATTGTAAATCAGTTTTAAATTGTATACATTATTATCACTTATGTACTAACTAAATCAACCTTATATACTAGTAGTTGTTCTGCACATTACTGTTTGACAATCTGCCGGATTTGTTGACATTTATGATTACTGCTTCACTACCTTAGGCAAGAGCGTGATGATATATAGTCTATGACACTCACAAATAATATGGGGTTCTATTAATAGAAAAAATTTCAAAATCGATTCAGTGTATCCAGAGATTACCCCGAATTACCTCACAAACATTACGTCTTTATAATATTAGTATAAATTTAATTACTAAGAAAATTCCAAAGTACCACTACATATATTGCGTCCACGCCCACGAAGTAGATACTATTTAGGACAAACGTCTAGAATTTATATTGGATAAACAAACTTTCAACCAATTTTGTAAGTGATTTGGCAACCAATTTTACCTATATATAAACAACATGGTTGCTTGCGATAAACGATTAATACACAGGGAGGGAAACTATCTTAAATAATGCCGATAGATAATTTCACTGAAAGAAGACTTAATTTTAATTTTAAAAACATTTTAAACTGCACTCAAAGATTTTCGAAAACTCGATTGTCACACTCGGTAATCATCATCATCATCATCATCATCATCCTAACTATGCTATTCTAACCTATGCTAGTCCACTGCTGGACATAGGTCTCCCCTAATGAGCGCCATAGCGCCCTGTCTTCAGCTTGCCGCATCCAGCATCTGCCCGCAGTCTTTCGCATATCGTCATCCCAAACCAGCTAAAATCCGAAAAATAACATCCTGTACTTTTATGCGATCAATCGATAGGGTCAATCCGTGGTCAATCATAAGGATCAAATCTCTCTAACAAACATGGTAAATTAAATAAAAGGAAATGCATGAAATTAAACTGAATCGTATAATACAGTTTCGTTTTTAAAAAGTGTATCAGCTATACCAAGATCTTCAGGGCAATAGCAATTCTCATCTGCAAGCCGGTAAGTACAACTACTCATTGACGGACGAGATACTGACGTAAACGCAGGCTTTTCTTTAGGGGTTAAGGGGTCAGACGGTAGTCGCTTTCGTAAAAGACAAAATGAACCAAATTTAAAAAAGTAGTAGGATAGTGAACCCTGACTTCAAATTGTAGGCTTTGGAAGTCACCGGGATAGGTGTCCCGATGAATACGATAAAGTTTAGTTTTCGATTCGACAGGGATATTGCTTTAGTTTAGGCACTTTTCCCAATGTCGAATAATAAGTGTGGTCATACTGACATAGGACACGGGTTACGCCCAAAGGTAAAAATGTGGTCCTTACAAACGTGTCACCTGTCATATTTGCCCGTAAACTGAGACATTATAACATACATATTACTGGTGGTAGAAATTTGAAGACACAAATTTGTCACAAAATTCGGCCGGGTAGGTACCAACGTGCACGATTGCGAAAAACCCTCCATAGTAATCCAATTTCGGTTTGATTGCGTTCAGGGGTCAGCAAGTGCGTAGCCGGGCAGGGGGATTGTGGTCGCAGCACTAGTGTAACCGGTGCGTGTCACGCAGTGCTGCGACAACAATCCTCTTCTGATGAGGCCGTCAAGCTGAGTGCCACCATTATTAACATGGTACGTGTATGTAATGGTGACCCTCTTTCCTGAGACTTTACCTTCACCTTACCATCAGGCGAGGTGAAGTCAAATTGACTTGTCCTAAATATAAAAAAATATAAAAAACGTGTCAGCAAGTGTAACGTGAGAAAACTATCGTTATGAAAGTTTTCAAAAAATAATTACATAAAGTATGATACCGAACAGCAGTAAACATAATCGTATATATAAAATGTTTAAATAGTGTATATGAAACAGAAATCAACAAGTAAAGAAGTGTAACCGTATCCGAGTTAAAGGCTTATACGCGTTTTGGTACTGAGTCCAGTCAAGATGAGTCGTACATCGTTGAATAGCTCTCACGGTGTCCTTCCCAAGTGTCCATTGCCGGGTACTCCGGGTACGCTCTCGAAAGAATAACCGCAGGCTTAACTGTCGCTGCGATAAAAATCAATTCGAAAGAGTAAGTAGACTCCGGGCTCATGTTAGTTTCTGATGCAACCGGGGACGACGCTAAGTTGGACAATCTCTAGAACAACTCAAGGTTTTATCTGAAGTTAAGTGACTCATATAAACCAGTTGATAGACCATTAAACATTTATGAAGCAGTTATAAGAAAATTTAAGTATTCAGCAAACTGTTGACAATAATCCTTTTATTCTTCAGCATACACATTTGGGTGATAAGATTGTGTACATATATTTTTGAGGCGCGCGGAGTTCGGTGATCGTTTTTTGGTCATATCTCCGGTTTTACTATACCAATTGCAATCAAACATACGGCAGATTTTATTTCAGATCAAGTCCTTTCTAATAGGAAAAACCGCATCAAAATCCGTTCAGTAGTTTTTGCGTCCAATGCGAACAAACAGACAAATAGACAAAAATTCCGAAAAATATATTTTGTGGGAGACTATAGATACCTTTTTTTTCTTCGTGCGGAAATCCCTTCGGATACTCCGGCGCCGGTCAGCGGGGGTCGTTATAACGGGCTTGAGGGGACTAAAACCGCACGTCATCTCGGGTCTTCAGATGCCGGGGTGAAAGGTGGCCTAATAAGGCAATTCCCTCGCACCTGGCTGACCCTGGGCCATCTACGTCTTTAAGATGACAATAGAAAGAAAGAAAGAAAGAAAGAAACAAAAAAGTTTTATTTGAGTTATCTGCACAATGTGAAATAATACAGCAATACAATAATATTACTAATAATACAGCAACATTCAGTCATCGCGCAGACCCAAATAGGGCCCCATCTCAGCATGAATGCTGCGTACATCATTAGTATACGCAGCGCTGGTTTTCAGATGGAGCCGCTAGTTAGCACTGTCGCCCCTCCTGCACATGATCATCACTACGAGTCACAGTCACAGATCACAGATGCTCGCTCACTGCAGTGATCCATAGAGTAATTAGATAATAATCGAATAAAATTAATACATGCAGTGATCTATGAATCAGTCATAGTCTGTGGCATAAAGTACATCTATGGTCCACATAGTTAGTCTGTGGCTTACTCGTTCTCCCTGCCTGTCAGCTCAACCATTCTACTTTTAATTTTAACCACTTAAAAGTTACATTTAAATACTCTTTGAGTTACATAATGAGTGTTACATAAAATAACATACTATTGTTCCATAATATAATATACTAATGTCAAGGTATTGATTAATTGCAACAAGTAAGTGTGTGACTAGGTTCTAGGTTAATAATAATTATTCAATGAGACAACATAAACAACAAAAGATCACGGGTAAGTAAAATTTAGCTATCTTTCGATTCTCGATTTGCAGTACAACAAGGCATTGCATCAACTAGTTTGCAACCTTAGATTATCAATAGATACATTAACAATCCAATCCCGCCACATACAACTTGACTCCCCGCAATGGGAAAGAATCCTACAGGCTACAACTCAATTCAATTTATGTCACTCGATGCGCCGGCGCCATATTGCACAATAGGTACTTATGCAAGTCAAGTGACGCAACACCCAAGCAACACATCGTCATAACCTCATAACTTCATACCTCGTGGTCGTTGACGCAAAATAAAATAAAAGAGAAAACAAATCAAAGAAGATAGAAAAAAAAAATCAAATAATGTTCCAGCTTTACACTGTCATCAAGGCATATAATATAATATTGTGCTAATAATGCTCAATGTAGTTCGATGCATGATGCACTCCGCGACCTCTATGTGACCTCGCCCGCGTGTGGTATGTTTGTTTAATAAAAACAAAAAAAGACAGAAAATATTCGTATGACTGAGTGACATGATAATATGATTACCTACATTATATGTGAAATGTGTGAAATGCGTGTTTAGGGGCGGGCCTTCTTCCGCGCGCGACCCGGTCAGAGGCATCGCACAGCACAGAGGAGTAAGAAGCAAGAACCCACCATTATCGGAGTCGACAGTCCCGCAGCCATAGCCGCACCTCCCAGGCAGCGAGCCGCACAATGACCCACCAATCACCATCTCATTGTCTAGCGTGCATACCCAGGGTGAGTCTATTCGTTTAATTGTTTATTTGTTTATTTAGCAAATGCATTCTGTACTTATTTTTAAATGAGGTGATTGTTTCCAGAGCACGGATTGGTGGTGGAAGGTCATTCCAGTTCCAGTTCCAGTTTGAAGCTGCCCCGGTATGCGGTGGTCCTATGGATAGGCGTCACCATACGATATGCCAATGCTCTCGTTCCATGCCTGTTATGGTCTCTCGCCCACGTCAGCTTGGCATACAGGTATCCAGGTCGGTGTCTCTGTATAACCCCAAACAGCAAGGTAGCGAGATGTAGCTTCCTACGCTCAGCCATTTTCATAATTTTATTTATGTTCAGATAAGGTGTGACATGTGTTCGGGGTGGGATCCAGAAACACAAGCGCGCGCATGCATTTTGCACACGCTGAACAAGTCACTCTGTTTTCTTTAGTAGACAGTTCCCATACACACTGTCTGCATAGTTGAGCCTAGCAAGTACAAGCGACTCACATAACAACCTCCGTATGTCTACACTCACATATGGGCGGATCCTGTACAGCACTTTCAGCCTGTAAAAACAATTTCTGACTGCCTGGAGGATGTGCGTCTCGAATTGCAGTTGTTCGTCGAAGACTACTCCGAGGTTCCGCGCCTCTCTCACCCTTGCAACCGGGCAGCCGTCAATGTAAATCCCTAATTGCTGATGAGATGTTTTTTCAACCTGCTGCCTCGTGCCCAATATCATATATTTGGATTTATCCGGGTTCAGTGCCAAACAGTTTCTCTCGGACCACTCTGCTATGCCTTTCAAGTCCTCATTTATTTTCGTTGTAGGTTCCTGGGTGTCTGATGGCGGGAAACTCAGATAAATCTGCAGGTCGTCGGCATACATGTGGAACCTGCAGTTCGTTATTGCACTGGTGATGTAGAGGATGAAGAGTAGAGGGCCCAGGATCGAGCCCTGAGGAACACCCCTAGTGACCCGGCGATGAGGTGAGTCTATCATGTACCCCGTTTTGATGTCTTTCACCTGGACAAACTGATACCTCCCACTGAGGTAACTATGGAACCACTTGACCACCTCAATGCTGCAACCATGTAGGTGAGCTTAGACGGAAGCATCGACACATTGAGACCATCAAATGCCCGGGAGAAGTCAAGAAGGGTCAGCGCCGTGCTCATGCCCCGGTCCCGGGCCTCCAGCAAATTGTCCACAACATCCAGCAAAGCTGTTGTCGTGCTATGCCCCCTTCTAAAACCAGACTGCATTAATGGTAATATGTTGTTGTTTTCGAGGTAGGCTGTGAGTTGATTGCTTACAACTCTCTCCAGTATCTTCGAGAGGCAAGGCAGCAAGCTGATCGGTCGGAGGTCTCTCGGGCCCGCGGGGTTTGCCAGTTTGGGAATTGGCCTCACCTTGGCTATCTTCCAAGAAGATGGGAAGACTGCGGTGGCGATGGAAGTGTTAATGATGTGAGTTATGACTGTGAGTGTCTGAGGAAGGGTCATTTTCAACATATCGAAGGATATGTCATCTGCCCCCATTGCGTTAGATTTTATACCTTCTTCTTCCCCATCCACGGTCCTCATCTCAAAGCTGCCGTGACCGAAGCGGTGGAACTCATGATACGTGAGACTGGACACACTCACCCCCCCCCATTGCCTGGGATATCCAGGAAATGCCGGTTCAGGTCATCTGGGCTGCCACATAGGGCAGGCAACTCACTCTCAAATGTATTGTTGGTGGAGATGCTAGTTTTAGGCTGACTTCACAACTTCTTTGGGTTATTGATGTTGCTATTTATTTCGGTTCCAAAGTATGCCCGTTTCTCGCTCTCAATAGCAGCCCTCACCGTGCTTCTGAGTTCACGATACAGTCTGCGTTGCGCCTCCCGGCCGGTTGCCTTAGCTCTTTTATGATGTTTATCCCTCAGGCGCATTATGTCTCTTACCGTGTCTGTGATCCAAGGGAGGCTCCTGTTCCTCACTAAGCTTCTCCGGATCGGAGCATGCAGATCAAATAAAGAGATAACATTGTGACTGAAGGCTTGTACCATGTCATCTACGTGGTCCAGGCCCGTGATGGATCGCCAATCGATGGCCTCAAGATCCCGCTGAAATAACTCCGGCAGTATGTCCTGTATTGGCCTATATATCACCAACTGGGGCTTGGGCTTTTCCACTTTGAAGTCCATCTCTGCTGAGACAATAGCATGCCTGCCCAGTTCTGGTTTGTGCAGCACAGCGACACTGCGTACCCTGGCATCAGTGCAGATCAAGTCAATAGCGGTCTCGCTGTGCTCAGTAAAGTGAGTGGGTTCTGTAATATAGCTGACCAGGCTGGTGCTAATTAGGAAGGAGTTAAATGCCTTCCATTTGCTAGTTGTCTGGTCCAGCTGGTCAATATTGAAATCACCCAGTAGAATAATTTTATCAACCCTGGCGAATGATGAGATGGAGTTAGTCAGTGCATCAATGAATATGTTGACATCGTGATGTGGTGGTCTGCACGCTGTGCCTATGATACTTGTCTGATGATTCCTCGAAAGTCTCAGCCACATTTGCTCAACAGTAGGGGACACCGGGTGCGGCTCAGTACGGACGTGTATCCCACGCCGTATATAGAATCCCACCCCCACTTCCCTGCCCGCTATTCGCGTGTTTCGCAGTCTGTAGTTAGGAACTATTGGTGCGCGGCCCTCTGCCCCTTCGTGTATCCAGGTCTCATTCACAGCCATGATATCCACCGCCAGTTCCCCCATTGCGATGGTAAATTCATCATGACCCGTCCCCAGCGAATCCGCATTAAACAGACCCACACTCAAATTTTTATCTCCCCTACTATGCATAATTATGCTTCACAGGTAGCGCCACACATATAGAGACACCCACTAATAAACGTATACATGCAATCATCACGAATATAAAACACATAAAACAAGAGTTTAGGTACAAATGAGATCACACAGCAGCCACCGAAAACAACACGCAAAGAACAGGGAGCAAACAAAATCAAAATCACAAACAAAATCACACAGCCACTGTTAAGTTATTCACATACAAAATTACATAACAGTTAATATCACATCGGTGGGTCACATAACCAATATCAGCAATCTGTACATAGGTATCCTTGGATTTAATATGATTGACCCTAATCAGTTCCCTCCTGTTACGCAGTGGGATCGTGATAAGCTTCGGGCCCAAAAACACGCCGCAGATCCGCTTCGGTTCGGATGCAGTGGACCGGCTCTCCGTCAGCTTGCCGAGCCAGGATTCTTCCTCGACTTGTCCACGTGAACTGCCAGTTGTATCTGGTTGCCGCTTGTCGTGTCTGGTAGAACAGCGCTTTGTTACGCTTATTCAGGCGTTCATTAACAAAGAAGCGGCGCGCAGGCGCGCTCTGCCCTAGGCCAGCGCTGGTGGCGCTGCGCCGCACGCGCGCGTTCCGGAGCAGCTCGTCCCTGAGTGCGCGCTGCGCCAGGCGCACCACAAGGCTGCGCAGGCGGGCCGCTCTAGTCGTCTCTACCACCTGCGCCGTCCCCTCCCGCCGCGCCGACGGACCCACTCTCTCCGCGAAGACAATGTCCCTCGCCTCCAGCTGCACACCCAGCTTTCCAGCCACTGACACTACGAGGTGCATGGCGCTTTCTCCGCTCTCTTCGACCAGGCCCGAGATCCGGACGTCCGATGCCAGCAGCTCCTGATCCCTGTCATTGAGCTCAATTTGCAGTGCTGACACAGACTTTTCCAGATCCTCTGCGTTCGAACGCTCACTTTCGAGCTCTCTGACCCTATCCTCCAGCCCGCGCATACGCGCCTCGCACGTCGCAATATTGTTGCGCAAATCACCCACCTCACGCCTCAGGTCCCTTATCTCCCTTGTTAATTCACCCCTCATGTCTCGCAACTCTGCTCTAAGCAGTCTCATTTCCCCAGCCATATCTAGACCTTGTGACGCCTCAGCCCCTCCGTGCTGGTTGCCCTCATCCGTTCCTGCAACCACTCGCCCTTGCACGTGCATCGCGCTATAACTTCTGAGCGGGCTATGGTCCTTCTTTTGGGAAACCTTTGTAGAGCAGCACTTGCAGCCCTGGGCGCCGTCCCTTCCCTTTGCAGGTAGGAACTTCCCACATTGCGTACATTTGACCATTTTATGTGTAGGTGGTGTCCAGCAGGGATAACAGATGGCCCTAGTAGTAACGCAGGTTAATGTGAGTTTAGGTTGGTTTAATGCGAGTTCTCAGTTTCAATTTCCAGCGCCACGCAGTCTGCACCGTATTCACTTGGTCTGTTCATGCACTGCTCTTCAGTTAAAGGGATTCACACTATTTATTTTTATTTTTTCTATTTTTATTTTTTCTATTTTTATTTTTATCTTCTTCATGTATCGGGTAGTTGTAAGTAGTTTTAAGTTATTCTATATTTAGATTTAAGTTTATTATTATTAGTTGTATTTTGTTTGTGATCAGTCAACTGTACATATTTTATCAATAAAGCCCTGTTTACGCTCAGTTTATTCACTCAAAACCCGATTCACCGTTCACTTTGCACTCAATGTCACCAAGTAGGTACCTACCCACCAAGATTCTTGTTGTGTAGAATCTGGTTAATACGTTAGTCCCACGAGATAACACTTGTGGTGGATCCAGCAATGTTCGGCGTTAGTCTAATCCCTTGAAAGCACTGGAAAACTTGGTTTATCTATTTTAAATAAATTATTCACTACGCTCCGTAACAACCATATATTTACGCGACGGCAGCGCCGTCTAGACTCATCTAGATACCTTACTATTGTCTCCGAGGATATGGACCCGTGTCAGTCCTGTTCTATATTCCAACTTCACTGACACCGGCGCTAGTAAATAAGGCAACATCTCTATAGAATTGTAATTTTTAGCTATTCTACAGGGTGTTGCGTTCCTAAACGAAGTAAAAAAAAAAAACCATAATTTGCGTTGACAGATCTACGACTGTCACTTGTTGTCAACTTGTTGAAAGAATTGTCTTGAGAAAAAGTTTGTTGAAATAAGTTTTTGTTCGAATAAAGTATAATCCGTGAATATCATATTTGGCCAGCGTTGGATTGGTTATATTTTGGACTAATTAACGTAATCGATTGGGAGTTGTTCGACTAAATCACATATTTGGTTGGAAGGGCTCCATTTGTACCACGCGCTCTGCTGATCTGTCCACACAAACCTTCATACACCCCTACACTTCATAAACACACGAATACAGACACAGACAGGTAAAGCGTTGTGTTTCGGGCGACTTCAAGTAAATGGTAAGTGAAATCCATTTATTAACAATTTGCTCTGTGAACCGCAGACTGCTCACTTCCCCATTGTACCCAGGAGGGCTAAACTTCCACTGCGCAATATACCTCCTGGCCCGGAATTGAACATTTTGGTAGCAGAGCGTGGTTGTGTCGGATTCGAACCGACTAAAACCGCAGTCTCGGGTCTCATAACCTTAAAATAAATATTAGTATCTACGGTCAGTGTAAGATATAAGAACATAGTTGTTCAAATACTTAATATCAGTTTGGTATGCTAATTTGAAGTCATTGCTAGGGAACTATTATGACTGATTAATTGGCAATCTTTTTAAGGGATTTGATTTAATTTGCATTTGATTTAATCAGTTGATTGTTGCATGTCAGGCTTATACACACATAACATTCTATAATTGAATGTTTATTTGTAAACTATATTGAATTATATTTGTATTGGGGTTTGGGATCATTGTTGCATAAAATAAACTTAAACTGAAGTTTTATTTTTTGGCCCATTTAAGTGAACCAACATTGTTTAAATAATTTCTTTGTTTGGTTAATCTCTTTATCTGATTTGGTGAAGTTTGGTCATTGGAATGTCTCATTTAAGTGCAGCGAAGGAGGCCATAGCCGGTATAACCACACAATTGAGGTGGTTCACTTCGGCGGCGGCCACTACTACTCGACCAGAGCTGGCAGAGTTCACTCTTACCAGGTTCGGCGGTATGGAGAACAGGCTTGGGGCTGTAGATGCCCTGTTCACCCGCTTTAGCCACCTGGCTGAGGACCTCGGGTTGGATCAGCTGAGTCAGGCAGCGCGGGACAAGGTTGTTGGTGACTACGACCAGATCCTGGCGTTGGCAGACACGATTTCCCTACGTGCTAGGGAAATATTGAAGAGCCGGGAGTCTGTCCAGGTCAAGCCGGAGACCTCTGTCGCTGGCCCGGGACTTTTGAGCAAGCTGCCCACACTTGAACTGCCACATTTTGATGGTCGGATGGACCACTGGCTGGGCTTTCAAAATTTATTTGTGAGTCTGGTCGACTCGCGCTCGGACCTTGGACCCGCCCAAAAGTTGGCCTACTTGATGTCCGTCCTCAAGGGAGAGGCCCGAGCCTTGGTGCAGCACTTACCGGTAACGGATGCGGCTTACCCTACTGCTCTGGAGCTGCTCTCCCGGCGGTACCACAATAAACGGTGTTTGGCTGACGCTCACATTAGCCATATTTTGGGGTTGCCCTTCATTACCAGAGTGTCAGCCTTGCGTACTGACTTTTTGAACCCGTTGTTGGCAGCGACCAATGCTTTGAGGCGACTGGAGTTGCCAGTCGACCATTGGTCGTACATCTTGGTGCATATAGTGCTGCAACGGCTGCCCGTGGACTTGAAGTCCCGTTTTGAGCAAAAATATGGTGGGGATAGTGCCACCCATCTCCCCCTTTTTGAGGACCTCGTCAAGTTCTTGGAGGACGAATGCCGGTTTCTAGACAACTCCAGTATTGCCATGGGGTCTCGCCCACCGTCTCCTCGGCCCAGAGGCCAGGGACTGCCTAGGGTTCGTGGGCCTGTTGAGAGTCGCCCCGCCCCCCGTTTCGCCGGCACCCAGATTCGTCCTGACTGCTCGTATTGTAAGGCGACGGGGCATGGCATAACAACTTGCGCGGCCTTTTTGGGAGTGCACGTGAGTGCCCGCCGCCGCATTGCCAGTGCACGCCGACTGTGCTACTCTTGTTTGGGGGTACAACCCCCGTCCGTGCAGAGTTTGTGGGGGATCACATTTGGACATTTTATGCGCGAACGCGAACCGCGTTGGCAGTCCAGCCTCTGAGGGGGGTTCACGTACGGGGGGGTACGATGGAGACGGTCACGGGGTCCGCTCGCCAGTGCAGAACCGAGGCGAGATCCGCATGTTTGAACGCCGCTCGCCCTCCCCCGTGTCACGAGAACGAGAGCCGCATGAGCGCCGTAGGGCTCCCCCACATGGGAGACGAATGCGCAGCGGCCGCTTGCCGGCAGTGGCCGGACCAGCACCGACTGCCCTCCCCTCCGTTGGCGGAGCGTCCCCGATTGGAGTTGCGCCCCCCGCCATTCAAGCATCCGGTGGGATACGCCCCTCCAGCGATGGCACGCGGCTCGGGACATCGCGCGGACGAGGGTTGAACCCTATCCTCATCGCGAGAGACTACAGTCTGGGTGCGGCGATCGGTCACCGCCCAGACATTAGGAAGTCGGCGCCTGCCCCACTACTGCAACCCCCCAGATTGACACGGTTTTGTTGCCTACGGCATCGGTCAGGGTCTGGGGACCAGCGGGGGCCTCTGTTGTGGTCCGTGCCATTTTGGACACGGGTTCCCAGGGCTGCATTTTGTCGTCTTGGTTAGTGGGACAGGTAGGCCTTGATGTACGTGGCTATTCAGACACGATTAGAGGAGTGGGCAACGCAGCTGTCACCACTGTTGAGGGACAGGCTCGGTTTGGGCTCACTCCTTTGCATTCGTTGGGCCCTAAAATTGGTACCTCGGCCATTGTTATGAAGAACATTCTGGGAAGACATCCCCGGACACAGTTGTCTTCAGATATTGTTCGGTTGACGTTGGGTATGAAATTGGCTGACCCCCGGTTTGATTCTCCTAGTACAGCGCATTTGTTGTTGGGTGCCGATGTACTAGGGAGAATATTTTTGGGTGGTATAAGGGTCTTGCAGCCAACCGGGTTGGTGGCTGTCTCGACCATCTTTGGCTTTGCATTGATGGGACCGGTATTTAAGGAACCCCCTCCACCTGAGCTTGATTGTGCATTGGTGTCCGGCTCCGCTCTCTCTGACGCCGTTCAGAGGTTTTGGGAGGTTGAGGAGCCCCCTCAGGTGGCCCGTTTGAACCCGGAACACCAGGATTGCGAATTGTTCTATCAGAACAACACGGGTCGACTCCGTTCCGGTCGGATTGTTACCAGGTTGCCCTTTGTCGCAGTGCGACCACCTCTCGGTGAATCTAGACCTACGGCCGAGAAGAGATTGTTGGCAATGGAGCGCCGCATGGGCAGGGACCCTGTGTTGAGGCAGAAGTACTTGGATTTCATGCAGGAGTACGCGGATTTGGGACACATGTCGGTGTCAAGGTTGGATTGGCGCTCAGTTGAACATTACTTCCTGCCCCATCATGCGGTCCTCAAGCCGTCCACTGGCAAGCTGCGCACGGTGTTTGATGGGTCTGCGCGAACTTCTTCGGGTGTCTCATTGAATGATTGCTTACATTCAGGCCCCAAATTGTTAAAAGACCTTTGTGACATCATCACGTCTTTCCGTCGACATCAGGTTGTCTTTGTGGCCGACATCAAGATGATGTTCCGACAAACGGTCATTCACCAGGATGACAGACGTTATCAGTTAATCCTGTGGCGCGAGAACCCCCAGGACCCCATGATTGTGTACGAGCTCAATACGAATACATACGGCCTTCGTTCTAGCCCCTTTGTTGCCATTCGTTCGCTTTGGGAGCTCGCGGACCGAGAGCGTTTGAAGTTCCCTCGGGCGTCCGCCATCTTGAAAACGGACCTGTACGTCGATGACGTCTGTACTGGGGCTTCCACGGTTGGGGAAGCCATTTTATTGCGTGACGAGTTGATTGGGATCCTGGCTTCCGCTGGATACGAGTTGCGTAAATGGGTGTCCAACTCTCCAGCTCTATTGGAAGGTTTGCCGGAGGATCATAGACAGGACCCGCATTTGTTTGAAGACGTTGACAACCCCGCCATGATGGCCGTCCTCGGTGTTCAGTACAGACCTGTCCAAGACATCTTTACATACGATGTCGACCTAGAGTCGCCCCACACTTGGACTAAACGACTTGTGTTGTCTACTGTCGCAAGGACTTTTGATCCTAATGGTTGGATTTGTCCGGTACTGTTTTGGGCGAAATGCTTTCTCCAGCGCCTCTGGACCGCGGGACTTGGTTGGGACGAGCCGCTTCGGGAAACCCTGTTGAAGGATTGGATCCACTTTGTGTCCACACTCCCTGCGGTCAATGAGGTCGTGTTGCCCCGCGCCATCCTCCCCCCTGGGAGTTACACTGCTACCCTCCACGGGTTTTGTGACGCGTCGTCGCACGGTTACGCAGCCGTTGTTTATCTGCGCACTGTCAGCGCGACAGGCCAGGGGAAGCTCTCGCTGGTCATGGCCAAGAGCAAGGTAGCCCCTCTTCGAACAGCATTGACCATTCCCAAATTGGAGTTGTCAGGGGCAGCTCTTCTTGTGCGTCTATTGAATCACGTTGTTAATACCTTGGGTGAAACTGTGGACATTCGATCCTCTTACGCCTGGACGGACAGTCAAATTGTTTTGTGTTGGTTGAAGACGTCCGTCCACACTTTGGAGGTCTTTGTGGCGAACCGAGTGTCACAGATACAAAATTCTGCAACACCTTTAACTTGGAGGCATGTCCCTGGGGACCTGAACCCCGGCGACGTGGCCTCACGTGGGTGCACGGCCCCTCACTTGATTGATCACCCCCTCTGGTGGGGGCCAGAATGGCTGACTCGGTCCGAGGATGCTTGGCCTCGAATGCCAGTCTTGATGACGGATCCTTTGCCCGGGCTAAGGGTGCTCGCTGTTGAGACGAAGGACCCGCCGTTTGATCCCGACCTTTTGTTGAATCGGTACAGCTCCCTCGATAAACTGTTGAATGTCACATCTTGGATCAGGCGCTTTCGTCACAATTGTAGGAACCGTGGGGACAAACGCCTGTCGCCGGTCCTTTCTCCTCAAGAGCTCCAGGAGTCTCTCCTTCTTTGGGTCCGCTCTGTGCAGGCTGCACACTTTGAGAAGGAGATTGAAATCTTGAAGTCCGGTATGGCTAAGTTGTCGGGAGCTATCAGTAAGCTGAGCCCCTTTTTGGATGATGCGGGTTTCTTGCGTGTTGGAGGACGTTTGAGGCACTCTAGCCTCCCCTACGGAGCTCGTCACCCCCTTTTGTTGCCCAAGGAAGGCCATTTGGTCAAGTTGTTGGTGACTGATCGTCACATTAAGAACTCGCATGCCGGTTGTAATGCGCTGTTGGCCATTCTGCAGCGAGACTTTTGGATTTTGTCGGCCCGTCGTACTATCCGCAGCATTGTCTTTCGTTGCATGCCATGCTACCGGACTAAGGCCCCCACTATGCAGCCCATGATGGGAGACTTGCCGGCTGATCGTGTCAATGAGGCAAGGCCTTCTGCAGGCGTCGGAACGGACTTTGCCGGTCCCTTTTTGGTGAAGACGTCTACTCTTCGTAACAGTAAAATCCTTAAGGCTTATTTGTGTGTGTTTGTCTGCCTGTCAACGAAGGCAGTACACTTGGAGCTAGTAACCTCGCTCTCGACGGAGGCCTTCGTGGCAACTTTGGATAGATTCGTGTCTCGCCGTGGGTTGCCTTCTTTAATTAGATCTGATTGCGGTACCAATTACAGAGGTACAAGTAACTATTTGAAGGAAGTTTACGCCTTCCTTGCGGAGAACCAGGTTGACATAGGCAACAAATTAGCCCGCAAGGGGGTCACTTGGCTGTTTGACCCGCCAGCCTGCCCCCATTGGGGGGGTATTTTTGAAGCCGCGGTGAAGGCGGCCAAGGGACTCTGGCGGAGATTATTGGGAGACACAGTTCTCACCTTTGAGGAATTAGCTACGGTATTTTGCCGCATTGAGGCCGTACTAAACTCGCGTCCATTGTGCCCGCTCTCTTCGGACCCTAATGATTTGGAGGCCCTAACCCCGGGCCATTTTTTGATTGGACAACCACTTGTCGCCCTGCCGGAGCACCCCCTTGTCGATGTGAGCCGAAATCGGCTATCGCGGTTCCAGTTAGTGCAACAGCTCGCTCAGAGCTTTTGGAAGCGTTGGAGCTTGGAGTACTTGCACATCCTCCAGCAGCGCGTCAAGTGGACGGATAAAACTCATCCTCCCAAGGTCGGAGACCTCGTCCTGATTAAGGATGCCAACCTAATGCCGTTGTATTGGCGCCGGGGGCGCATTCTCAATCTAGTGGCTGGCACCGATGGGGTTCCTCGATTTGCTGAGGTTTTGGTTGACGGATCGGTGATGAGGAGAGCGGTCGCAACCTTATCAAGATTGCCAATTGATTAGCGGACGGGAAGGCCCGTCCGGAGGGGGTAGATGTTGCGTTCCTAAACGAAGTAAAAAAAAAAAAACCATAATTTGCGTTGACAGATCTACGACTGTCACTTGTTGTCAACTTGTTGAAAGAATTGTCTTGAGAAAAAGTTTGTTGAAATAAGTTTTTGTTCGAATAAAGTATAATCCGTGAATATCATATTTGGCCAGCGTTGGATTGGTTATATTTTGGACTAATTAACGTAATCGATTGGGAGTTGTTCGACTAAATCACATATTTGGTTGGAAGGGCTCCATTTGTACCACGCGCTCTGCTGATCTGTCCACACAAACCTTCATACACCCCTACACTTCATAAACACACGAATACAGACACAGACAGGTAAAGCGTTGTGTTTCGGGCGACTTCAAGTAAATGGTAAGTGAAATCCATTTATTAACAATTTGCTCTGTGAACCGCAGACTGCTCACTTCCCCATTGTACCCAGGAGGGCTAAACTTCCACTGCGCAATATACCTCCTGGCCCGGAATTGAACACAGGGTATAAGTGATACTTTGACAGAAAACGGATATTTAAATATTCGCTTTCGGAGGCAGGTGTCAGTCTATCGAGTTGAATATATTTATTTTTATACCTTTTAGAAAAACGTTGAATCGAATTACATACATACATACATATACTCACATCTTTTTCCCTCCAAGGTATGCAGAGACAACAGACCGCCACCTGCTTCTGTCCTCACATACTTCGCGAGCTTCCTCTATTGTCATCAAACCTTTCATGCAAGCCCGACGGTTTCGAGTGCTTTTGAATCGAATCGAATTACATTTTTTCGATGTAAACTTGTCGATTATTTACCTAAAAAGGTTACCCTAATTATACGTGCAATTCTGATTTCATTCCCGCTACTCATTGAACCCTATTTTACCACCACAACCTATATAATTCCACCATAATATTAGTTTTTTATTCATGATGCATAAATATAAAGATAAAATACCCATATTCATTAACAATTTTGCTGTTTTAGGGTTACGTTGCCAAATGGCAAAAAATGGAACCCTTATAGATTCCTCATGTCTGTCTGTCTGTCCGTCCGTATGTCACAGCCACTTTTTTCCGAAACTATAAGAACTATGCTGTTGAAACTTGGTAAGTAGATGTATTCTGTGAACCGCATTAAGATTTTCACACAAAAATAGAAAAAAAAAACAATAATATTTGGGGTCCCCATACTTAGAAGTGAAACTCAAAAATATTTTTTTCATCAAACCCATACGCATGGATAGGTCTTTAAAAATGATATTGAGGTTTCTAATATAATTTTTTTCTAAACTGAATAGTTCGCGCGAGAGACACTGCCAAAGTCGTAAAATGTGTCCCCCCCCCCCCCCTGTAACTTCTAAAATAAGAGAATAATAACACAAAAAAAATATATGATGTACATTACCACGTAATCTTCCACCGAAATTTGGTTTGAACGAGATCTAGTAAGTAATTTTTTTTACGTCATAAATCGTATACCGCAATTTACCTTTCATTCAATCAAACCAAATATTAAAAAAAAAATATGTTACTTGCTGCTACGGAACCCTTCATGGGCGAGTCCGACACGCACTTGGCCGCTTTTTTATATAATGGTCATGGATTTCGAACACCAAAACCAATACACGAAGTAAATATTGATCAACCGTTCATTTTCACACCATATTATATTATTTTATGACAAAATTTTCAATAAATCTATCAAAATTTTATATTCTCTTATCAATGTCAAAATTCGTATTAAAATTGAAGATTAATAAAAGGAACGACTTCAGTATATCATCATAAACTCTTAGTTTTTCCACTAAACACTTATTTTAGGTAAATTATAATTTGAAGTACGCCCCGCTTCGTACGGTAATTATTGTTAAATTCCCATAATAATTTTATTGTCCTACGGTACTTACTAAAACACAAACACAACATTTCATTAGCTGTAATTTAATTTCAAAGTTGACCACTTCAGAAGCAATCGAACGACTTAAGGCAATTATCTATTCTGCGCCTAAGGTTATCAACTGATTTACGTTTTACTTCGAGTACACTTCTAACTGTGCAATGAAGTGTTGCCAAGAAAAGAAAATTACCATTTTATTTGTACAACTTAAACTAATATAACTTTTACTAACTTATTTCTCTATCTGTATAATAATAATAAATATGTGCCGGAGCCCAAACTTCTTTACCATCCCCTCCCAAACTCCTTTCTTATCCCCTCCCAAACTCCTTTCCCATCCCCTTTCCTTTACAGGGTCGGCAGCGCGAGAAGTTAGGGTTCGTGAATAAACATAATAAACGATAAATTATGATGACTATCAGTAATTTCATTGTTCTTTTTCAATAGGAGGGTAGCATAAGCATTTACGCGCATCCGCCCGAGGAGCATTGTAAGGGCAGCTTGACAATACCTTAGGGTGTAAATGTCGTAACCCGATATTATGCTATATTTCAACATTTACACAAATTTATTGCCAGTGATTCAGTCTAGAAATGTTATTTTTTGACAGGATAGAACCTTATCAAATCAAATCAAATCACAATCAATTATTTCAGATTGTACATCCATAAATATGTTAGTAACAATGTCTTACACTAATGTTAGTATTAAAGTAAAATCAAAAATTAAATCAAATAAAATCAACATCCACATCAAAATCCAAATAAACATCAAAATTATATTTAAATTAAAATCAAAATTATACAAAAAAAATAGAATAAAAATCAAATTGGGCATTAAGATGAAATGAAAAATAATTAAAAATTAAAATCAGAATTAAAAATTATAATAATTATTATAGTCAAAATTAAAATATCACAATGAATTATTATACACCATAATGATTATATTATATTATTATTTATTTGACTCATTATCATGATAACTCATTTATTAATGTCTGCTGAATAACTTACAAACGTGCAAGAAGAAGATGAGCCCTCAGCCTCCGTAGGGAAATTCGGTAAAATTTTGACAGTGTGGTGTATAAAATATGGGTGAAGTTGCTAGCATTAAAACTCGCAAATTTATTGGTAATGCTGCCTGACCACCACCTTTTTTTTTTTTTTTTTTATCGTGCGGAAATCCCTTCGGATACCCCCCCGCCGGCCAGCGGGGGCGGTTATGTCGGGCTTGCACCGACTAAAACCGCACACCGTCTCGGGTCTTCAGACGCCGGGGTGTAAGGTTACCCATAGAGCATATCCCTCGCACCCCGGCTGAACCTGGGCCATCTCACCACTAACAGCATCGCTCATCCTGTCTCCTCTGAAAGCAGAGGAGTACGGAGAGCGATGTGTTCCCGCCACGTTGGGTATTGGCCGACGATCAATGCCAACCCTATGAAGGGGTGAAGGGGAAGCCATTGACCGCCGCCCAGGGTGTACCGGCCGCTCCGATTCCGTTCCCCCCGGACTGCAGCGGGATCGGAATCGGAGCGACACTCGAGGAGGTTACCCAACACACACCCCTGCCTGACCACCACCTGTGAACTCTCAAGTAACTTAAATACAACCTTGATCATATAAGTCTTTGTAAATTTAATTGACATAAAAATGCGAAGGTGAATTTCATTACCACATTTTCAAAAGGTTTTTAGGGTTCCGTGCCCAAAGGGTAAAACAGGACCTTATTACTTAGGCTCCGCTGTCCATCCGTCCGTGTGCCACCAGGATGTATCTCATGAACCGTGATAGCTAGACAGTTGAAGTTATCACAGATGATTTATTTCTAGTCCCGCTGTAATAAAAATATAAGAAAGATTTTTTTTTAAAATATATTTAGGACACGTCAATTTGACTTCACCTCGCCTGATGGTAAGCTGAAGGTAAAGTCTAAGGAAAGAGGGTCACCATTACACACACGTACCATGTTAACAATAGTGGCACTCAGCTTGACGGCCTCATCAGTTCAAAGCTCTTTATTTGTTGAATATGGTACAAATAGTGATGTTTACAATATAATGTAGGATCTCATATTCTGCCGGTTCTGGCGTACAAATTTTACATTTTGATTTAATTAAATAATCATCCAATATTCGCAATACAATACAAAATAAATCAAACAGTATAAAGTTTCATTAAAAAAATCGTCAATATTATAATAGCATTTCTCATATAGCATGTCCTTTAAATTCTTTTTAAACAAGTCAGTACTTAAATTTTTCCAAGTGTTAGGTATCTTATTGTATATTTTTGGAGCTAAACAAAATATACTACTCCACATAAGACTTGTCTTAGCTTTTCGAAGTTCAAAGAAGCTTTACGGTTTACAACATCAGACAGTTGTGGAAATAGCTTTTTTTTTTTTTAAATCTTTATTTATTTACAGGACTTTTATCCTAAGACATGTCAGTCCTATTGTAACAAATTACATTATCTACAAACTATTCTAATCTTAATTACATTTCCATTTAACTTTGCTAGGTATTTCTACACATTTTATAAACACCTATTGCAGCATCTGAATGAGGTACAGATAAAATACTGTGGAATGAGCCTATATTTTCTATTTTAATATTATATTCTAAAATTATTTTTTCCCTAGAACTACGATTCCGGTCACACTCCAACAGCAAATGTTGGACATCGTCAATTGTGCCACATGTTAAACAGTTGGGCGAATCATTCACTCTCATCATATGTCCAAATATCCGTGATGGAATATGACCAGAACGCAGTCTCAAAGCTGTAACCACTAAAATCCTATTAAGGGTAGACTCAGCAAACCAAGGGCAATGAGGAGGTTGACTCTGAATAGTTTTGTACCAAATTCCTTTCTCTTTTGACCGTTCATCGAAATATTCTTTCCAAATGTAATAAAAAATAAAAATAAAATAAATAAAAATGTAAATAAACAATACGTTTTGTAAATATATAGAATTTCTGTATAATAAGGTAAAATTTCAAAGTGATCTCCTTGATGGGAGCCCAACTTTGCCAATTTATCGGCCTCCTCATTACCCTTCAATCCGATATGTGATGGAACCCATTGCAATTTTAACTGGATGTTCTTCCTAGTAATTTCGTATATTTTTTGTAGCGCTGTATAAGCGATTGGTAGACCTCTTTTGCCTGTTGAACATTTAACCAAGTGAAGTAAAGCACTTTTGCTGTCAGTAAAAATTACAGCTTTTGAGAACATACTTTGGTCTATATATGACAATGCTTTCGAAATTGCAATGAGTTCCAACGTCATGATGCACACAGGATGATTAATCTTAAAGTATTCTTTTATATTTCTAACAGGGTCATAAAAAGCTGCACCTAAATTATATCCAGTTTTAGATCCATCGCTATATAGCTTATGCCAAGTTCTGTAGTTGTCATCTAACTCTCGAAGGATATCAAATTTCAGACAATTGAGATCATAGGTTCTTTTAGCATGTAAAACAGAGCTCAGCCCAGATACCACTATATTATTTACGTCTATATAGCTAGTCCATATATCCAGCTTAAACATTTCTAAAGGGTAAGATGAACTTATATTCTGTTCTTTAATCTTTTCATAACAAACTGCCAGTAGAGGTATTTTCTTGTTTTGCCAGCACCTGTTGACGCTTGACCCAAGAAGGGTTTCTAACAAGGTTGAAGTTACATTGTTTGAACATGAATTACTTCTTAAACAATATTTTAGTGCTAAGTATTTTCTTCTTACTTCTAAGGGTGGGATACACAGTTCAGACTCCATGACATGAATTGGGGTAGTTTTTATAAAACCACCTATAATCCGCAATGCCTGATTTTGAACTTTGTCAAGTTTTGATACATTATATTTTGCACTGCTGTCATATAAAAAACATCCAAAATCCAAAAGACTTCTGATCAACGAAATAAATAACCTCCTTAAATGATTTTGGTGAATTCCCCATGACCCCCCTGCTAAAACTTTAAAAAGATTTAAAAATTTCACGGTTTTTTCTAATGTTTCATTAATATGTTTGCGCCATAACAAGGACTTGTCTAGCCACATACCCAAATATTTAACGCAATGTGAGGATTTTAAATAAAGATTATCAACTTTAAGTTTGACATTGTATGCTTTACGTCCCCTTTTAAAAATACATACATTGGATTTATTAGCAGAGAGGTTTAATCCTAGTTCATCTAATAATTTAATCATATTGTTTAACGCGCATTGTAAATTATTCTCACATGTTTGAAAATTAACATTGCTAGTATATAAGACAAAGTCGTCGGCATATTGAGCTATATAAACATTTTGAATTTCATGACAAATTTTACTAGTTACAATGTTAAAAATTAATGGCGATATTGGGTCTCCTTGGGCCAAACCTTTACTAGTGAACCTGGTAGGATTACACGTTTTAGAACTATCGTTTGTTTTAATTGATAGTCTCCTTTCAATTAAAAATTCCAAAAATACTGACAAATAGTTTGTCCTATATTAAGCTCATCTAAAATCTTAACAGTTTGAATAACGGAAATGTTATTATAAGCATTCTCTATATCTAAGAAACATGCCACAGTTGGTATCTCATTTGAAAAACCGATTTGTATATTACTAACTAAACGTACTAAACAGTTTAAACAAGATTGAGACTTCCTAAAGCCAGTTGTAAAGGTTGAGATTATGTTATTGTGTTCTACGTACCATTCAACCCGCCTAGCTAAGATATTATGAAAAGTTTTACAAACACACGAAATAAGAGATATAGGCCTAAGTTTAGGCACAGCTCCCGATTCTTTTGTATGTTTAGGTATAGGCACTACGCTGATATTTTGCCACTCTTTTGGAGCATAACCATATTTTAGAATGAGGTTGAATATGTTCAATAAATAATCTTTAGCGATATCTGGAAGATGAAACAACATAGAATAGGTTTTACTGTCTTGACCAGGTGCAGTATCTTTCCCTTTAAGACAGTTAATTAATTCGGGATAAGTTATATTTGACTCCAATAATTGATTTCGTGATACGATATCTGGTTTTCTTTCTACAACTGAGTCTGGAGCAAGAGAACACAATAATTCTTCTTGTTGTTCCTCTGAAGAATAGTATTTATTTTTCCGATAACCTTTAAACCACCTCATGCGGCTCCACATTTCGGAAACAGAAACTGTCTCGTCCATCTCTGAACAAAATTTCCAGTGATTATTTTTAGCTTTTTTTATAAGTAAATGTGCCTTTTTAATTATTTTTAAGAAAATCATAATTTTGAGGTGTAGGATTCCTACGAAACATACGCAGTGCAAGTCTACGTTCAGCGACCACCTTAGAAAGTTCCGTATCCCAGTAAGGTTTAGGCTTAAAATTGCTTTCTGGGTTATTACAAATTTTGATATATGGAATACATTTATCAGCCGATGTTTGAATTTGTTTAATAAAATAATTGTATCTTTGCTGTAAATCTAAGGAGTTATCCAAATTATTAGTAAATATTTTAATTAAATTATTTTGATAGTCTAACCAATTAGCTTTTTTAAAATTGCGTCTCCTAATCAACTGAGAATTATCACTATAATTCATAACATATATAATAATTAAATGGTCACTGCCCAAATTCTCACTAAGTACCTTCCAAGAAAACTCCGTAGCGATATCTGATGAAACAAAGGTAATATCAGGCGAAGACTTCTGCAAATGATTATTCTCTAATTTAATTCTAGTGTGACTTCCATCATTCAATGACATGTAATTATGATCTAAAATTGAGTCCAGTAATTGTAATCCTCTTTGATCTGATTTATAGGACCAATTGGTGTGATGGGCATTAAAGTCTCCAGCAATAATAGTTTTAGATGAGAACAGAGAAAATATTTGGTCCCAATTTGCTTGGTTTGTACGAACAGATGACGGGCAATATATACTTATAATATTTTCTAATTTTCTACAATTCCTTATTTTAATACATATTATCTCTATACCCGGGTTACCTATATGTATGGGACAATGCCTTGCTTGAATAGATTTATGGACTAAAATAGCTACCCCACCATAAGCGCTATATCTGTCTTTTTGTGAATATATTGTATTGACTAATATTTAAACTACAATTTGTATCCAACCAAGATTCACTTATAATGGCTATATGTATTTTTTCACGATTTAACAATGTCTCAAATGCTATTAATTTGGGTTTAATACTTTGACAGTTCCATTGCAAAATTTTAATAAATAAAGTACTTGACCTATCCATGACTATTACTAAATAAACATTCTAACCAGTTTCCTTCGCTTATAAATTTTTTAACAAAATTCTTACGTTCTTCAAAAATGCACTTTATCACCGCGATAACCTTTTCCTCAAAAGAACTATTTGTCAAAATAATATTCTGTATTTTAATCCACAACTTTTTGAGCATGGTCTTGTTATCTTTTCTTATATTCTCATATTTTGTATATTTGTCATCATTTATAAAATTTTCCTGTGAGTTTTCTTGTATCTGACTCTGATTTTTGGTACCATTTTTATCTACTCTATTTTTATCCACATATCTATTTCGAGGATTTGAAGAGACATTGCCTATTATAGGGCTTTTTGATCTATTCTATTTTCTATCTCTTATTCTTTGTTATTTTCTTCTAACTCCATGTTCTGTACTACACCATATACTACACTCTCTTGAGTATTAATGTTGCGATTAGGAGAAATTATTACAGAACTTGAACCTTCCTCTTGATTATTTAAACTCTTCTAAATGTGTATATTTTCTTTTCCTGTCTTATTATTTCTGTCCCGATCTGAAAACATCACAGTAGCTCTTCCATATGGTACCTTTTCTTGAGACATTATTTTCCTGATTTTCCTTTCCCTTACATACAATGGGCATGATTTATCTATAGTTATATGAGGCCCTTTACAGTTAAGGCAGATGTAATCCTGTGTCTCACAATTGACATGATTTCCTCCACACTTAGGACATAAGATTTTTTTGGTGGGACAGAATTTAATAAAATGTCCAAATTTCCAGCATCCAGAGCATTGAGATACTGGGAACACAAAGGTTTCTACCTTGAACCGGCAGTCATATGCATATATATATGCTGGGAAAGTAGACCCTTTGAAACAGATGCGTACAGACTCACTTTCTATCCATTTTGCTCCTGAATCGTATCTTTTCAATCTCTTAATGGCTAATATTTCAGTCGTAGATTTCAGATTTTCCAATATTTCAATATCTGAAATTTCTAGGTCAACACCTTTTTCACACCTCAGCCGTGCGATACTGTGTCTAAAGCCGAAGAACATCTATAGCCAAGTTCTTGAAATGTTTTGTTATTTATAAGCATATTCGCATCTTCCAATTTTTCAAATTGCATGATAACTTTATAGGGATTTTTGTATTTAATACTTACAATATTACGTATATTTTCGGATTTCAAAAGTCTGGCCATAGCCATTTGTTTTGGTAAAATTTGCAGAGACGTTACAGATATATTATATTTTTCCTCTGTACTGGGTTCCATTGGGTTATGAGAGTTTTTATTATTACTACTTACTAATGACGTTAGCTTAGTGGTTAAGGAGTCGACCTTACGATCGAGAGGTCCCGGGTTCGAATCCTGGCCATTACACTACCGACGTGAACCCACTCCTAACACAAGCAATTTAGCTTAGCTGGAGGGGTTAGGGGGAATATTAGTAATTTCGGTTACTAATATTCTTTAAAAAAAAAAAAATAATACTTTTCAACACCCGCTCACATTCGTCAATAATATCGTTGTCAGTCTTTTCACGTAAATTGTCCTCATCACTATTATTCTCCTCCTCCATAATTAATACTATAAAAAATATAGAAGGTAACTATAAAACTTCCACAATAATTTATTAATCGCGATAAGGATACATGCGTAGCATACGGCTACCTACGCGCAACTGGTGGAAATAGATGAGCGTTCAACTTTACAAAGAGAGCTGCTTCAAAAATGTATAGAGACGGAAGTGTCAGAATTCTGTGTCTTTTAAAATATGGTACACAACTGTCCGTTACCCGAAGACCAAACATAGCTCTGATACACCGCTTTTGAGACTTAAAGGCTATTTCTTTATTAGTGAAATTGCCCCAGAATATCACACCATATCTTAACACTGATGCAACAAGACCATGATACGCAGTTAGTATAAAGTTAGTATAAAGCTCCGATGGTTTCTTAACAATGTTTAAAACAAAAACAAAGTTTAAAAATGACTGTAAAGTGGCTCAATTGGTCAGAGCATTCCCCCTGTAAGGGACTGGTGGCGGGTTCAAGTCCCGTCCTAGATGTTCTCTTTTTCCGATCTAAATCTTTAGAAAAAAGTAAGCATACAAAATGCTTAAAAATTTAATTGAATTAATTAGGCGGAGTCATCAAAAAACAATGTTTAAAAATGACTGTAAAGTTATTCATTGTTTGCGTAGTTCGCAAGAATTACGGTAGATGGCTCCAACGTCGCCTTAAGACGTATTAATGTATCGGAGAATTTCGAATGTCTGGGATGTGTCTAGATGGCTCAGTTGGTCAGAGCATTCCCCCTGTAAGGGACTGGTCGCGAGTTCAAGTCCCGTCCTAGATGTTCTCTTTTTCCTATCTAAATCTTTAGAAAAAAGTAAGCATACAAAATGCTTAAAAATTTAATTGAATTAATTAGGCGGAGTCATCAAAAAACAATGTTTAAAAATGACTGTAAAGTTATTCATTGTTTCCGTAGTTCGCAAGAATTACGGTAGATGGCTCCCACGTCGCCTTAAGACGGATTAATGTATCGGAGAATTTCGAATGTCTGGGACGTGTCTAGGTGGCTCAGTTGGTCAGAGCATTCCCCCTGTAAGGGACTGGTCGCGGGTTCAAGTCCCGTCCTAGATGTTCTCTTTTTCCGATCTAAATCTTTAGAAAAAAGTAAGCATACAAAATGCTTAAAAATTTAATTGAAGTAACTTTTAATTTTTCGTGCGGAAATCCCTTCGGATACCCCCCCGCGTGCCAGCGTTGGTGGTTATGTCGGGCTTGAACCGACTAAAACCGCACGCCGTCTCGGGTCTACAGACGCCGGGGTGTAAGGTTGCCCATAGAGCATATCCCTCGCACCCCGACTGACCCTGGGCCGTCTCCGGTTTCGAGATGGCCCCCCCGGGTTTGGGTACCACGGTGTCCCCGTCCTGCCACGGTTTGGGGGAGGGGCGCTAGTCGCCCCACCGTCCCGGCCTGCTTCTGCTGGGGTGACAGGTGGCCTCACCCGCCACCCCCAGGCCTGCGCTCTTGGAGGACGGAGGTCGTTAAGCGACCTCCGGCGCCTGAGTCGCCTGCGACGCGCGGCGAGCAAGTTGCGGACTCGGCGGTCCGGGAGAGTTCTAAATCTCTCCCGGGCGCGCTCCGCCATCTCCTTCGCGAGCATTACATGCTCGCAGAAGGAGGTGGCGGCGGCTCACGCGCTGGCGCTCCGCACCATTGACGCAATCATGCTGCCGAGCGAGAGGACTCCCACCCCGATGGCTGCCACGAGGTCACGCCTCGGCGCCTCCCACGCCGGGTAGTCCGCCAGCGTGTGCAGCCCTGAGTCCTCGCTCGCGTCGCAGTGATGACACTCAGGCGTTGGCTCCTTCCTGACCCGATGCAGGTAGTCCCCGAAGCACCCCTTCCTGGAGATCACCTGCGTCAGTCGGTACGAGAAGCTTCCGTGTCGCCTCTCTAGCCAATCCTCCATGAGCTTGTGTTAATTGTGGTCAAAAATGGTTTCGGAAAGTGATTCCAGTGACATGGATAGTAATTTAACTCCCGATGAGATTCAAGAACATGCAAAAGCTGTTGTTAATAATCTATTTTCAAATTGTTCTAATTTTACTTTAAATTTTTACTGATAATCAATATACCAGTTTCATTGAATGCGTGTGTAGTATTTTAATTTCCTCACGTAGTCGAAATGAAAAGTAGAGTGTTTACCTCGGGTGAATGTCACCACTTCACCCTCGAACTATTGGCGCTCTTCGTTCGAGCGCCAGAAATATCTCGGGTGAAATGGCTGACTTTCAACCCTTGTGTAACAATCTACTATTTTCTACTATTGCATACTCTCATACCGCGTTGTCACATACAAGTCTCCGCAGAACTTACCGTTTTGAAGTTTATTAAAAAGAAATAAATTGACTTGATAGTTACACAGAGGAGTACTCGTCCCCACACTTATGTATGGTAGTGAATGTTGGGTGTGGCAGAAGGAACATGAGAGTAAGCTGAATGCTGTTGAAATGAGAAGTCTGAGAAGTATAGCTGAAGTGACCCTGATGGACCGAGTGAGGAACAGTGTGATAAGGGAACGTTGTGGTATGGCAGAAGATGTAGTGACCAAGATAGAGAAAGGGATGCTTAGATGGTTCGGTCATGTAGAGAGGATGGATGAAAGGAGATTAACGAAACAGATTTATGAGGCGAGGGCTACTGGGCAACCCGGTAAAGGTCGACCTAGGCGTACGTATTCCAATCAGATCGATGACGTTTTGAAGAAGGGCCAGGTCAGAAGTACCCGTAACCGGCGTGCATGTATGAAAACAATTATGAAAGTGGAAGAAGCGAAAGGCGTATGCCAAGATCGTAGCAAGTGGAAAGATGTTGTCTCTGCCTACCCCTACGGGAAAAAGGCGTGACTATATGTATGTATGTATGTATGATAGTTAATAACAATATCAAATGAAATTTTGAAGGAATTAGCATGCCCACTTTTCCTATAGATTTAGTTCGAAAAGTTAGTACACGAATTGCTTCAAATTTTATGGGATTAATGTGGCGGGGTAATCTATAACAATATTAAAAAACCGGCTAAGTGCGAGTCGGACTCGCCCATGAAGGGTTCCGTAGCAACAAGTAAATTTTTTATATTTGAGTTGATTGAATGAAGGGAAAATGCGGTTTACGATTTATGACGTATTAGAAAAAAACTACTAGCTAGATCTCGTTCAAACCAATTTTTGGTGGAAGTTTGCATGGTAGTGTACATCATATATTTTTTTGTTAGTATTATCATTCTCTTATTTTAAAAGTGTCTCTCGCGCAAACTATTCAGTTTAGAAAAAAAAATATCAGTAACCTCAATATCATTTTTGAAGACCTATAACATAGTGTAACGGGAAATAGGCCTTAAGGCTATCTTCGTCACTAGCTTGGCTGTAATAGTCTAAACCTAACTAAACATAAAACTAAACTGTGAAATTAAATTCCTAACCGATTTATTTTAAATAATGTACGCCGTGATTATTCTCCTCACAGAATTAATTTAACCTTCGGTTTATATTATATATTAACTAATGTTCTAATCTTTTGAGTTTTGTTGAAATAAAATGAACTCTATCTGCATAAAATCTAGTTTCTATATACGATATTGATTTAAATGTCAAGTTATCATTTACGGTCGTAGATTGTATCTACCAGGTAACTGAGGTTTTCTGGATCCAGATTATATGATAATGGCCTGTATTTTTTTATATTTCATATGTTTTGTCGTGAGCTCATATATATTTTTGGTTGGGTTGATATTAAATCAACATATTTTCTCCTCCTCTCTCTCAAGAGTAATTTAATTCTGTTATCAGTACCTCCACTAACGCTAAACGTATAATAGTATTCTTCTCTTTTTTTATATTAGTATTCACTAATTAATACCATTACAAGTTTAACCGACCCGTCGTAAATCGCCTCACATATCTAGGTTTGCCTGCATTCCAATGTAGGTTTCGTTCGAGACTGGTATAAATACTGATTTAATATGAGTTCATGTGTTTTAGCTTGTAAATATAATTTATGAATTTCAGGCAGACCCCAGAAATGCTACACACTGATAACTTGCTCAAACTGAAAACCCAAATGGTTCCAGGAGCTAAAATTGTATTTAAATTATCTATTAAGTGAGCTGATTGTAACACATATATTTATTTATTGCTATATTCGACTAAAATACTCCCTCTCGTTAGAAAACTGTGTGCAAATAATGATATTTCAGATGTCTCTGAATGAACCTACTAAAACCACACGCCGTCTCTTATGTGTTCTTTGCACTTTACAAGTCGAATATTAATTGAGTTCACCAACGACCATCTCTTTGTATTACTGATACGATGTTAGATGAATAATCAGCCACTTAGATAATTTACTCTAATATATTACTCGTCAACTTCTGCCCACTCAAATCAATGTTCTATAACTGATAACGGAATAATTATTTATACTTGCTCTAATTCTCGAATGATGTATTCTGTCGTGTTATAATGCACTTAATTATCTGATTACAGTGCCTAGATAAAATGTTATAATGATAATGATATTTCACGTAATCATTTAAATCACTTCCAAACGTAATTTTATATAAATTCAGACCACAGTTCTTTATCTTGCTATTCAAACCAATATACTATAAAATAGTAGAAATTTACCAGAAACCTTCAATTATATTATTTAGTAATATATTTAAAGTTATATAACAAACTATCACGATTTATTCAGACAATGTTCTGGAACTATTTTCGATATATCTATTTTGAATTATTGAATAACGTATTTATCCACAACTTTACTATAAAATTCACGGTTACTTTAATTAAAACACAATGGATTTGCCGTTGGATTGATTAAGTTATTTATGATAATTATCTTGTAAACAAAGACTTAACGCGATTTACCTTCGGTCTACTGTCCCGTACCAAAGACAGCAGGTGTGTTTGATTTGACATGTGTGAATTTATGCGAATTGTGTGAAAGGGAATAACAATGCGAACCAAACTAAGGATAAGGAATGGAATAGCTTGCGAAAACCCCTAAAACTATTCCATGGATCCTAGATTATAGAAAATAGGTGTTTGAAACGCTTCCGAAATCAGACTCAATCCCAGAATTTAAGGCTATGTTACCTACCAGTTCTTTTTTGCCACGTTTCAGGAATTTGGGTTTTATTGAGAAAGGTATTTATAAAATATAGAAATCTTTAGATATTCAATCCAAAGAGCGTTATCATTTGTCACTGTCTAGTATGCACAACTCGTCAAAAGAATCACCAATTATATTAGCATAACACAGCCAACGAAATTACCAACTATTTTAACAGAGCGTGTGCACTTCAACCAGCTACAATGAAAACTATCCCATGTCCCCGTTCGAAATCAGTTTTTATATTCCACTGACTCCCCGCTTGGTTGGTCCTAGTGACGTCACACGCCTCCTCGTCGCTTGGGTATCAGGTAGTATTTTTTTGAGAAATGACCTACGCATTAGACCTTTCTTGTACTTAAAATAGCATGCCAATATTATTTTAAACCAAACATCGTAACTAGTTCAAATTAAGCATATTTTAATTATATACACACCATTAACCTTAAATTACTATCCTTCCATGCAACATGCCACGCTTAACACTTAACTCTCAATCTACGTAATACAAACTCATTGTCAGGCAAAGCATAGCGACATTCAATCGTGCAAAATTTGGTAAACGCGTCCGTTTACTAACCAACAGTCTCGTATCAAAGCTTGACAAAGAAATCGAATTACATCTTATTTGGTTCTTAAAACCCTTTATAAATTATTTTAATACGCATTAACCAATGAGATAATGTATACGTCCATAGAGTTCATTTTGCAATAATTAACACGTGTCAATATTTCTTTATTTAAAATACGTCGTGAAGACGAATCATTTTTTATGTTGTATGAATGGTATTTGTATTGTTAACAGATGTGAGGTAAAAATTCTCAGCGTTGTTTCGCCATCGTGGCGATATAAATAATACCATTTCAATAGATACTACACACATATGGGTTTGATAAAAAAAAAATTGAGTTTCAGTTCTAAGTATGGGGAACCCCCAAAATTTATTGTTTTTTTTATATTTTTGTGTGAAAACCTTAATGCGGTTCACAGAATACATCTACTTACCAAGTTTCAGCAGCGTAGCTCTTATAGTTTCGGAAAAAAGTGGCTGTGACATACGGACGGACAGACAGACAGACATAACGAATCTATAAGGGTTCTGTTTTTTGCTATTTGGCAACGGACCCCTAAAAATGATTGTAACATTATTCAATGTTTCCGGAGTTCGCAAGAATTACGGTAGATGGCTCCAGCGTCGCCACAAGACGTATAATATATCGGAGAACTTCGAATACCTATCTACATAATATATTACGCAAAGTCAAAGTCAAAGTCAAAAATCATTTATTCTGTATAGACCATTAATACGGAACTTACAAAACGTCAAAAAATAAATTAAACGAATGTTTGGCAAATGGACCAATGCCCTGGCAATGTCCTGTGAAGACTCCGGCAAGAAACTCAGCGGGCTGTTTTTTTTTGGTCTATTTACAAACATGTTTACTAACCTAATTACAATATAATATAACAATATAACCATATAAAAATATAACCTTTTTGGCAGAGTTCACTTTAATTTGTCTTTTAAATTTATGAAGAGTTAGATTCTTCATTTCACTAGGAAGCTTGTTGTAGAAGCGTATACAGTTACCCTGAAAGGAATTACTAATCTTGTGGAGTCGACTATTACAAACCACAAGATTGTTTTTATGTCTAGTATTTACATAATGTACATCATAAAGCCTTAAAAAATTGAAAATGTTTCTTTTAACATACAAAAGATATTCAAAAATATATTGAGACACTACAGTTAGACTGTTTATTTCTTTGAACTTTTCTCGGAGGGAAACTCTTGGGCCCAACTTATAAATTGCTCGCACAGCCCGCTTTTGCAATACAAAGATTGTATTTAAATCTGCGGCATTACCCCAAAGGAGAATGCCGTAGCTCATAATACTATGGAAATAACTGAAATAAACTATTCTAGCGGTATCTATGTCTGTTAAAGTCCTAATCTTTTTCACAGCGTAGGAAGCAGAACTTAACCTACTAGCTATTTTTTCAATATGTGATCCCCACTGTAATTTAGCATCGATACTTAAACCTATGAACACGGTCGATTCCACAAGGCTCAACAACTGTCCATTGAGTTGTACATCGGTTTCCACCTGTGTAACATTAGGTAAGGTGAATTTAATACATTTGGTTTTTTTTTTCATTAAGGCAAAGAATATTTATATTAAACCAATGAACCACTCTTGAGATTGCGTTGTTCACATCGTCATAATTATTTAATTGCCTTTAATTTTAAATATTGTGGAAGTATCATCGGCAAACAAAACAATACTATTTTTATCCCTTACATAGTAAGGGAGGTCATTTATATAAATAAAAAATAAAAATGGACCAAGTATCGAACCCTTCGGAACGCCATAACGTTTTTACAAGCGAGTCGTACCTTCGAGTTATGTAGTGTAAACTTTGATCGAAAGTACTCGAAGGAATATAATCGACGGTATGCAGAAAATAAAGCGTCACCCGTGGTACCCCACCGATCGAAGGACACCGTTGTAAACTTATCGAACGTGAGTTTAGATGATACAACAATAAACATCTTGGCTAAGGGTATGAACTTCGCTCCGACGCCTAAGCGAATACCGTTTGAGAATGTAATCAGTAGCGTTGAGGAATCGATTGCACGTAACAAAGTACCGCCCGGCGATGCCGATATCCTTAGACAGGACGTCGCGGTAATATTACGTCGGTCAAAGCTTCCGGCTAGTAACATCACTATGGAAGAGCGTCAAGCATTAAAAAACATTAGGGATAACCGGGATATTGTAGTGCTTAAGGCCGACAAGGGAAACGCCACCGTAGTGATGAATACAACTGATTACCAACGTAAAATACTCGAACTGTTGAGTGAAACTAAGGTTTATAAACCCGTAACATACAACCCCACCGCCAGAGTTACGCGTAAAATACGATCTCTAATCCGGGATAATGAGGACCTATTTTCAGAAGACGAGTACAAGAGACTGTACACACCTAAGTCACATCAGCCACCGAAATTATATGGTCTGCCGAAGATACACAAGCCTGACGTGCCGCTGCGGCCCATTGTAAGTCAAATTGCTTCTCCTACTTACGATCTTGCAAAGCACGTTGCTTCAGTATTGCAACCACTTGTAGGCAAAACACCGTCTTTTGTGAAAGACTCACGGCACTTTATACAGGTTATAAAAGATCTCACGTTGGAACCGGATGACGTCATGGTGAGTTTTGATGTGGAGTCGCTTTTCACCAATGTTCCAATAAAAGAGTGCTTAAACATCGTAAAGACCTGCTGAGAGACAACGAGCTGCCGTTCAACTATATGGATCTACTTGAACACTGTTTAGATAGCAATTATTTCCTTTTCCAAGGTCAACATTACCTCCAGATTGATGGCGTCGCAATGGGAAGTCCTATAGCCCCAGTACTTGCCAACATCTGGATGGAACATTTTGAAGAGAAGGCTCTAAGTCTCGGCCCGAATACCGTTAGGCTGTGGAAGCGATTCGTGGATGACATCTTCAGTATCGTTAAAGGAAATAAACAAGAAATAGATCAATATTTACGACATCTTAACTCTATTCACCCCAAAATAAGGTTTACATATGAAATGGAGACGGATAGGTCGTTGTCCTTCTTAGATGTTAAAGTAACCGTGAGATCAGATGGGTCCTTGTCACACTATGTGTACCGTAAGCCTACTCATACGGATAGATACTTACACGCCACGTCTCATCACCATCCACGGCACTTGCAATCTGTTATGACTTCACTCAAGAACAGAGCTTACGATCTCTGTGACCCTGAACATTTAGACCGGGAGCTAGAACATGTTCAGGAAAAGTAACGGATATCAAGTGAATGGAGGACGAAAGCAACCGAAAAGAAGACGCAAGTATCCAGAAGTAAACAGACAACCAGCCTATATGCCTTATGTCAAGGGAGTTACGGATAAGATCGGGTCCGTGTTAAAGAAATACTCTATTCCGACAGTATACACACCAGGCATAAAGGTACACAACATCGTTGGCACACCGAAGGATATATTGCAACTACAAACTCCAGGTGTTTATAAAATAGACTGCAGCTGCGGAAGTTCCTACATAGGCCAAACGAAGCGGACTATTGCTGAAAGGGTCAAAGAACATATCGCTGCTGTGAAGAACCGACAGACGAGCAAATCGGCGATTGCAGAACATGCACTCGATGCAGGCATCAACCACTGGATTGAATTTCACCGCACGCAAGTCCTCTCCACCGAACGTCACTTTTACTCAAGAGTTGTACGTGAAGCGATTGAGATTAAAAAACATAAAACATTCAATCGGGAAGATGGTTTTAAATTATCTACAGCGTGGAATCCAGTGTTAAAAAACATACCACCTCGCTTTTCTGCGCAGTCGGATAAACACCAGAATAGGAACACATCGGTTTGCTTACAGAATAGGGACACTGTTAGTGTAGTATGTTACGGTACATGGCGAAACAAAAATCTCAACAATATCGAAAATGTGCGGGTGGAAGAGGAATCTTCTACTTCACGGATTCGACGACGGAGGGCGTGCAACGCTGAGCCAGTCAGCCTGTGACCACGGCCAGTGCAACCTGGTCGAAACGTCAGGCAAACCAGAGGTATGTAATACCTTTAAATAAGTGATCGCGTTAATCCCCGTAAATATAATTATTATGTCGAGAGCCTTGTTCCTTATTCCGTAATAATCTAATTTCCTGACTAATGTATCATGGTGGACGCAATCGATAGACGCAGAAAACATCTAATGCATCGTGCTTATCCTCCCAGGCCTGGTAAATAGATTTCAATAACTCTATACCAGCATCCGTCGTTGATCGTCCTTTAATAAACCCGAACTGTTTATCATGAAATAATTTATATTTATTAAAATGGGTTAGCATCAGGTCTAGAATTAATTTCTCAAATACTTTACTCAAGGTCGGCAACACAGAGATGGCTCTGAAATTCGAGGGATCTGAGGCGCTGCCCGCCTTGAACAAAGGTATGACTTTACTATGTTTCATTAAATCAGGAAATATACCGCTAGTGACGCAGTCATTAAACACGGTTGCTAGATGGGGAGCAATGACATCAATGATGCTTGAAACAGTTTTGACTGATAATCCCCATAGGTCCGCGGTCTTTTTAATATCAATGGATTTTAACGCTTTTGTGATGTCCTTGCTATCAACAACTGAGGATCTGTTTTGTAATTGATTCCATAAGTAATGACTCAGCGGAAGTGGAAGACGACTGAAGAGTTCGGGTAGTGGCTACAGGTATATTTGAAAAAAAATATTCAAACTCTGTCGCAACTTCCAGATCCGCCGTGACATGGCGACCGTCTATTTTTAAATGGTAATCTCTTACAACTGCTGGAGATTTACCACATTCGGAATTTATAATGTTCCAGGTAGTTTTAATTTTATTAACAGAATTTGATATTTTGTTTATTATAAAGTTTGATTTAGCAAAGGAACAGGCTCGCTTAAATATTTTAGAATAGTTTTTGACATAATTCTGAAAATCAGGGTTGAAATTGTATGATTTTTCAGAATATAATTCATACAATCTCCTCCTGCTATTATAAATCCCTGGTGTTGCCCAGTCACTGAGAACAGGACGGCTCCCAATCGATAATGTTTTTGGGGTAAAAATTCTCCCAAACTCAGTATTGATCAGGTTAATTAAGTCTGCATAAGACATATCTACACTAGTGTACAAGGGCAAATCAGGTAGTTTATTCACTATATTTTCCTTAAAAGCATCTAAACGACATTGGTTTATCGGTATAAATTTAATTTCTTTTTTACTCACTTCATAATTATTTCTGTCGCATTTTATAAATTGGCCACGATGATCCGAGTGTACAGCATCCACAATGCATTTGTTAATAGACAATGCATTTGTTAATGTTAAATTTCCATCATTTCATTTCATAATGTTAACGCCCGCACTTTAATAATATTACGTGACTCTTCATAAATGAATGCATGATTTTTTCTTGAAAATTGTCTAATTAATATTTACATATTTTATAAAATGTACAACTTTTCGTCACCGTCGTAGCCTCGTCGGGTCATGACCCTTGACGAAGTTGGTTAAATTGAATTTTCGAGTAGCATATAAACCTATGAAAGCTAAAAGAAAATATTTAGAAGCACATTATTTTATATCATAGTCTGCCAACCGGGAAAATCCTCCTTTTCACTTTACATTAACGTTAATAGGAAATATCGATATCGAGCTGACAGGTGACAACGTTAATAAAACCGGACAAGTGCGAGTCGGAATCGCCATGAAAGGTTCCGTAGCAGCAAGTAGCATAACAATGTTCTTTTTTAAATTTTTATGTTTGAGTTAATTGAAGAAAAGGTAAATTGCGGTTTACGATTTATGACGTATAAAAAAAGTACTTACTAGATCTCGTTCAAACCAATTTTCGGTGTAAGTTTACATGGTAATGTACATGAATTTTTTTTTTTAGTTTTATCATTCGTTACAAGGGGAGGGGGGGGGGGCGACACATTTTACCACTTTGGAAGTATCCGTCGCGCAAACTTTTCAGTTTAAAAAAAAATTATATTAGGATTCTCAATATCATTTTGAAGAGTTTCCGTAGATGATTACGTAGTTCCGTAGATAGACACGTATAGGTTTGGTAAAAAAAAATTTTTTGAGTTTCAGTTCTAAGTATGGCTAAAATGTATTGTTTCTTTTTCTATTTTTGTCTGAAAATCTAAAATCTTAATGCAGTTCACAGAATACATCTACTTATAACTCTATAAACATAGTTCAACAACATAGTTCTTATAGTTTCGGAAAAAAGTGGCTGTGACATACGGACTGACAGACAGACAGACAGACATTTCGAATCTATAAAGGTTCCGTATTTTACTCCATATGGCTATGGAACCCTAAAAACCGTGAGTTAAGGGTTCCGTACATAACTGGATAAACTTAACGTTGCTGTAGACACTGATCCACAAACTGGGTTTGCCAAATCTGCTGACGGGTTAATGACCCCAAAATTGAACCAAGAGTGGTTTCCTTGCCTCGAATTGGTATCTAAACATAAGGTGGGTACGGGACACACCCCAGAAAGATGACCTAATGGCTGGGTTAGATTGGATAGCCTATAGATTTTGAGTTCCTTGTAAGTGTCTAAATATGCTGCATAAATGACCGTATGTATGTTCTGATGGCGTTTACGTAGAAGTTTGATTTTTTCACAGCTTATCAAAGTTGCAGGCTTGCGTGTTTGATGTTACATTACATTACATGATACATTACATTACATTACATTACATGATACATTACATTACATGATACATTACATTACATGATACATTACATTACATGATACATTACATTACATGATACATTACATTACATGATACATTACGTTCTTGAAAAAAAGATCTAGACAGACGGACATAAAGAATATTATTGTGGAGATGTGGGTAACTACATGTTTACGGTCTCTTAAATTTCACTTTATTAGTGCTATACGACCTTACTTCTTGACGAAATTTATGATTTTCGGCTCAACGTACAATGTGTCCTGGCTTTGATGCCCTTGCATTTTGTTAAATTTGCCACACAAATGCTTGACTTAAAACTTTAATTTTTCACAGCTTCAAATCCTTGCAGCCCTGAGTATTTGGTAAAAATTTTGCCTCTACGCGTTGCTGAGTAAAATTTCTTGATATAAAGACGGACAGACAGGCGGACAACGAAGTTATTCTATGAGGGTTACGTTTTGTTCCTTTTGAGGTTCGGAACCCTAAAAATAGTAAAAATAATAAAAAAATTACAAACAGCCCACAAATTTAGAAAATATTCCCTATAAGCCTTCATTCCTTTATGTTTTTCCCCAATTTTCTTTCTTCTGCCTTTGTGCAGGGCCATGCATACAAAGCGACCTTTTATCATCAGGTGGATATTTAATACCTTTCTCGCAAAAAAATACGATTTAACGTAATACACACAATAAATTAATACAAAGGAATTCTTTGAAAATATGCAATTTGTCTATAGCGTTTCACACGAAATCTTATATTTATTTGCGCTGTTAATGTTTTCCGAACCATAATTGAAATATATTGAACTGGCGTCGCACCATTCCATACGTTGGTTTTTAAGCCGTAAATTTGTTCCCAACAGGGAAAATATTTTTAGGTTATTATTTATTATTTCATACCTTATTACTTTTTTACCAAGTTATTAATTACTAAAATAAAAAAACGAGGCAGTTTTTGGGGACTCATGGTGACGATAACGCGAGTTTTACGCTTTTCGATCCGATCCGATCCGATCGAATCTCCCTCTCTCTCTGCCTTACTCTCTTCTGCTCCGTCTACTTACCTCCCTCTCTCTTTTTGTTCACCCAAAAAGTGCTCATATGGAAAGTTTTTAACGCGCCTAAAGAAGTTTTCACTTCAATAAATAAATATTCTACGACATTCTACACAGCGCTATCTAGACATAGATATCATAGCTTAGCTAGCTTGTATTCTGGGTTCTAGAATGCGGATAAACCTACTTAGATACATTTCTTTTTGTAAATACATACATATTATACATAGAAACACCCAGACCGATGCAAATATACATATTCATGCATACAAATAATATTTGCACTGAGTGGGAATCGAACCCGCGCCCCTGGCGTAGCAGCCGAACGCAGTACCGCTACACCATAGACGTATCTCTCTAAAATTGAAAACAGCTTTTATCGCGGTTCATTATTCAATTTGATCTGGAATATTGCAATATCACAAAAAATACAACAAAAACGGCAGCGTGAAGGCCATTGGAGGCCGTTCTCCGATATAAATTTATTAGGTACTTGAGTCAAGTTCGGACTGCATTAATTAATATTCTCACTCCAAATCTGCTTATGCTGCATCACATGGCAACTCTTCAACGAGCTATAACAACTAGTAAGTGGTATTCGGACAAGAATAGAACAGATTTGATTGATTTTACACTAAAATTACAGACTATTTTTTTATATTAAGGACACGTCAATTTTACTTCACCTCGCCTGATGGTAAGCTGAAGGTAAGGAAGAGAAATGAAAGAGGGTCACCATTACATACACGTACCATGTTAACAATGGGGGCACTCAGCTTGACGGCCTTCGGATTGTCGTCGCAGCACCGCGTGACACCCCCCGGTCCCACTAGTGCTGCGACCACAATCCCCCTGACCGGCTATGCGCTTGCTGACCCCTGAACGCAATCAAACCGAAGTTGGATTACCATGGAGGGTTTTTCGCTATCGTGCACGGTGGTACCCACCCGGCCGAATTTTGTGACAAATTTGTGTCATCAAATTTCTACCACCAGATGAGGTAAAAGTAAAATACAATAAAAATAATAAATCAGAAAATAAAAATTCATAATTTGTTAGTAATGATAGTTACTAAATGATTTGCTTTAATGTTAGTTGTGTTAGTATTTCTTTTTTTCATGCGGATATCCCCCCGTTTCCTTTCCGGTAATCCCGTCGGCCAGCGGGGGTTGTTATGTCGGATTCGAACCGACTAAAGCCGCACGCCGTCTGGGGTCCCCAGACACCGGGGCAAAGGTGGTTCCCTCGCACCCCGAAGGTGATTTTACTACTACAATAGTCCCAAGAAATAATATGTATAGGGTGCGAGGGATATGCTCTATGGGCAACCTTACACCCCGGCGTCTGTAGACCCAAGACGGCGTGCGATTTTAGTCGGTTCAAGCCCGACATAACCGCCCCCGCTGGCCGGCGGGGGGGTATCCGAAGGGATTTCCGCACGAAAAAAAAAACAAAAAAAAAAGGTAGTATATGTATTACACTATTTTACATGTCACATAATCTTATTTAATAAGTATGTGACCGCTCCAGTTGTTCGCCAAAGAACTAGCTGAATTGTTCAGTGAGGACAATGTCTTTTTGCTGAATATGGGAGAGAAGTTCGCAGTGTGGAATTTGCGAACATACCGGACGCACTGCAGTACCGATGCAATCCTAACAAAGTTCTGAAGATGTTATGTTACTGCACGAGTAGCGTATTCTACTACTGCTGCGTATGCTAACATCAAGAAAAATACTTAGATGTTACGTAACAAGAGAATTTCAGAGGGACAAAATATGAGATTCAAGTAGATTATTTACGGAAATTAAGGACTAAATTTAAATCAAAAGCGTTATAAATTCGAAAATTACGATTTAATAAGTTGAGATTAAATTTAAAAATAAAACTAGCCAAGTGCGAGTCGGACTCGCCCATGAAGGGTTCCGTAGCAGCAAGTAAATTTTTATATTTGAGTTGATTGAATGAAAGGTTAGTTGCGGTTTACGATTTATGACTTATTAAAAAAATCTACTTACTAGATCTCGTTCAAACCAATTTTCGGTGGAAGTTTACATGGTAATGTACATCATTTGTATTTTTTTAGTTTTATCATTCTCTTATTTTAGAAGTTACAGGGGGGGGGGGCACATTTTACCACTTTGGAAGTGACTCTCGCGCAAACTATTCAGTGTAGAAAAAGGTGATATTCGAAACCTCAATATCATTTTTGAAGCCCTATACATAGTCTAGTCACGTGTGGGTCAGACGAAAAAAAAATTGTGAGTTTCAGTTCTAAGTCTAAGTATGGGTTTTTTTTCTATTTTTGTGTGAAAATCTTAATGCGATTCACAGAACACATCTATTTACCAAGTCTCAACAGACCTAAGTCTTATAGTTTCGGAAAAAAGTGGCTGTGACATACGGACGGACAGACAGACAGACATCACAAATTTATAAGGATTCCGTTTTTTGCCATTTGGCAACGGAACCCTAAAAATTTATTTATTTATTTTTTATTTATTTATAGTTAAATAAAACGGTACATAACCAATTACATTAGATAACTTAGGTTTACATAGAATAACACAACATAACATAGTATAAGGCATGTCTCTCATATTTGTATGGAAGATTTCCTTGCATACTTACTCTCGGAAAATATACGACATACACGCATTACATCCTCCCATTCATCCGCAAACAGATCGCAATCAGGATAAGCTGAGAGGAGATCGTTGAGCACATCCAGCGTTCGACACACTGGGGACTCAGCTCTAGCAACTGTTCGGCAAGGAGGCCGAGTAAAAAGTCTATGGCGACGGTTCTCGCGGTGTGCTAAATATTTGTTGGGGACATATAAACGGCAGAACAGGCTATGCAGATCGGGACAGTTGATGACTCCACGAAGAGACCTACATGCAACTGTGAGCTGATCTAGGCCTCTTCTTACCTCCAGTGAGTTAAAACCCAATACGCCCAGCAGATAGTTTGTGGGGTACATGAAGGGATACAACTGGTACAATTTTTTGAAAAAAAATCGTAGGAATGTCTTCTGCACTTTTTCAAGCATCAATATTTGTTTTGCTGCATAGGGACTCCATATACAGGAGCTGGCCTCCATCTTACACCTGACCAGGGAGGTATATAAAAGAACAATAACGTCAGGGTTCTGGAAGTCGTGGGCATTCCGCAACACAAATCCCAAGCGTCTATATGACTCCTTAGCAAGTGCAGATATATGGTCACTAAATGTTAGACTTGGGTGAAAAGTGACGCCCAGATCCTTTACACTGAAAACTCGAGTGAGTACATCATCATAGAGATTGTACTCATAGTCAATTAATAGTAAACGACGGCTGAAGGTCATTACATGACATTTGCTGGTGTTAAAATGCAATTTATTTATAATGCTCCATTGACTGAGGGCGTCAATATCTCTTTGAAGGAGTTTACAATCTTCCTTCGCTTCTACTTCCATGATCAATTTGAGATCATCAGCGTATAAGAGGCAATTCGCTGATTTTACCGTACACATAGTTCATTGATCATTATGAGAAATAGGAGAGGACCAAGAACCGATCCCTGACTAACTCCGGAGCGCGTGAAATAAGGTTTGGACTCAAAACTTCCATGCCTGACAAATTGTCTACGATCACGTAAATAGTCAGCGAAAAAGTTGAGCAGTTCGGGGGAAAAACCGATATTCCCCAATTTAATGAGAAGGATGTCATTATCGACCTTGTCGAATGCCTTTCGAAAATCCAAGTAGATCACATCTACTTGCCCTCGGTTGTCCAAGCATCTCGAGACGTGGTCGACGTGGACCATTAAGTTAGAGTTGACCGAGTGACCAGGCCGAAAACCGTGTTGGGCATCGGATAAATATTTGTCAACCTGTTTGTAAAGGATGGTATGGACTACATGCTCGAAAACCTTTGCAATGGTTGAGAGAATGGCAATAGGTCTATAATGCTCTACGGATGATCTGTCGTTTGTTTTGGGAATCGGAGCAACACGTAATAGCTTCCACTGACCCGGATAAACACCGGACTGGAGAGCCAAGTTGAAAATATGACAGAGAGGGGTCACCAAGACTTCTTTGCAAGCCTTAATGATGTAGGCAGGCACATTGTCAGGACCAATTGCGCAACGGGGAATAAGCCTGGCGATCCCATTCACTACATCCTGGGCTACCAAAGATGGAAGAGGAATGTTTCCTCCTTCACTTTCAAGTTGGCAGGTATTCGGGTTAAGTCTAGGTGTATCTGGTAAGAATACACTGGCGAAATATGCTGCGAATGCCTCAGCCGCCCCAACGCCCGAGTAAACCTCTCCATTGGACATAATGTTTGGAGTGAAACCACCCCTAGACCGCAGGCTAGAAATAGGTTACCAGAATTGACGTGGGTTTGATTTAATGTTATTTTCGGCTGTTTTACAGTATTCAATATAGGCTTTCTTGGTTCGATCGTTTAAATCAGACCTAAGAGCTTTGAATTCTACATAATCTGATTCGCGTTGTGATCTTTTTCATTTTTTATGAAGTTTGTTTTTACGCACTACGTCATGAATTATGTCATTGGTAAACCAGACAGGGTACCGCCCCCCTTTAGAAGGCGATCTACACTTCTTTGGAATAGAAAGATCAAATATGGAGTACAGTGTCGTGTAAAAAGCATCGGTAGCTAGGGATGCATTATTGCATTGAAGAAGGTCATGCCATGGCGCGGAACAAATTTGCTCGTATTATAGTTATAATTCCCTTTAACAATAACAACAACAAAAAAATATTACGGTTCCGTAACCAAAGGGTAGAAATGGGGCCCTGTTACTAAGATACCGCTGTCCGTTCGTCTATCTGTCACCAGGCTGTATTTAATGCACCGTGATGCTAGACAGTTGAAATATTGGGGACTCCCATTGTATAGATAATGGTGCGGAACCCTTCGTGCGCGAGTCCGGCTCGCACTTGGCCGGTTTTTTTATTAAGTTCGTATTGTTAGGCTGAAAGCAAACTATGAATCTTGTAAAATAATTATATTGCATAAACAAGGAACAACAAGTCCTACTGCCACGCACTTCCGAATATTTTCGCCCCCTATCAATCGCTTCACACTGATTGATAGCGCTGCCTGCTCTCATACCCATATTAAGTTATTAAAGTGACTAAAATTTAAAACCGAATTTCGTACAATATTTAGTAACTTACTAACAAAATATTTATGTCCCATTAAAATTTTAAGCATTTTGTATGCTTACTTTTTCTAAAGATTTAGATCGGAAAAAGAGAACATCTAGAACGGGACTTGGACCCGCGACCAGTCCCTTACAGGGGGAATGTTCTGACCAACTGAGCTATCTAGACACGTCCCAGATATAGATAGAAGGAAACAGAGGCATGAAATCAAGTCTGTTTTATTTTCATTGTCAAGTCGTCAGTGCCGACAACACAACGGCTTTTACGTTCCTTCTCAAATATATACAGCTTAATAGCAATCTGAAATGTAAATTTCAGACGTGTGTATTTTTATTGAGATTTTTAGGGTTCCGTACCTCAAAAAGAAAAAACGGAAACCTTATAGGATCACTTCGTTGTCCGTCCGTCCGTTAGTCTGTCAAGACCGTTTTTCTCAGAAACGCGTGGAGGTATCAAACTGAAATTTATACCTAATACTCAGGTCTACTGTCCCTTAGAGCTGTGAAAAAATCAAACTTCTAAGCCAAAGCATTCAATAGATACAGCCGTTTATGCCGTAAATTTCCGCAAATCCGCGAAACTCGCACGGGAATCAAAACCTACAGGGTACTTCCCGTGAACTTAGAATCTTGAAATTTGGTACGAAGTAACGTCTTATAGTACAGATAAAGGAAAAATTGCGAAAACCGTAAATTTTTAGTTACATCATATAATAAAAGATATTTTTGAAAATTTTAAAGTTACTACTACCATAACTATGACTCGATTGTCGTGATGGGTGAACTTTTACTCATATATCTACAGGTTTGTACGGAACCCTCGGTGTGCGAATCCAACTCGCACTTGGCCGGTTTTTTTTAACTAGATGAACACAACGAAATAAACCTATTTTTATCGGATTGTATTGCGATCTATTAAGTGTTATTCTATAATTTACACTAATCCTGATGTTTCAGTTGCTCGGTAACAACCTAAACGTCGTTCCGTTCCCGCTTCACGGGGTTTACATAGGCTGCGTTAATAGAAACCAGAAATCTTTTATCCGTGAAATAAGTTTCCAGGAAAAAAAGTAGCCTATATGTTATTCCAGACTATGATCTATCCCTATACAAAGTGTAACCAGGTCCGTTCAGCCATTTGAGCGTAATCGAGTAACTAATATTCAAACATCTTCATAATGTTTGACATCTACCTATATAAATAAAAAAGCGGCCAAGTGGGACTCGGACTCGCCCATTAAGGGTTCCGTAGTTGCAAGTAACATAATAATGACTGCTTTTTAAATTTTTATATTTGATTTGATTGAATGAAATGTAAATAGCGGTTTACGATTTATGACGCATTCAATTAAAAATATGATGTACATGGTAATGTACATCATATATTTTTTTTAGTTTTATCATTCTCTTATTTTAGAAGTTACAGTGGGGGGGACACATTTTACCACTTTGGAAGTGTGTCTCGCGCAAACTATTCAGTTTAGAGAAAAATGATATTAAAAACCTCAATATCATTTTTAAAGACCTATTGACACACGTATGGGTTTGATGAAAAAAAAATTTTTGAGTTTCAGTTCTAAGTATGGGGAACCCCCAAAATTTATTGTTTTTTTTCTATTTTTGTGTGAAATTCTAAATGCGGTTCACAGAATACATCTAATTACCAAGTTTCAACAGCATAGTTCTTATAATTTCGGAAAAAAGTGGCTGTGACATACGGACGGACAGACAGACAGACATGACCAATCTATAAGGGTTCTGTTTTATGCCATTTGGCAACGGAACCCTAAAAATGAAATTTTACTAATTTCTGAACGACTGCACCAAATTGGATATCTTTTTTTTGTGTTTTTTATTATCAGGAGGTTTATATTGAATTTTTTTTTCTAATGTCCACGGGTAGGTAATTACACCGAGGCGAAGCTAGGACGCGCAGTTAGTTTATAATTTATGTAGTATTAGAAGATAATATTAAAAAACTAAAATGTTAAAAAATTCTAGGCAAGCGTGCTCCCACCTTAGTCCACACCATCACTTACCAACAGGTGAGATAGTGATCAAACGCGAGCCTATTACCAAAAAAAAACTTGGCTTGAACCGACTAAAACCTTCTCGGATCTACAGACGCCGGGGTGTAAGGTTGCCCATTGAGCATATCCCTCGCACCCCGACTGACCCTGGGCCATCCCCGGTTTCGAGATGGCCCCCTCGGGTTTGAGAACCACGGTTTGTCACTCGCAACGGCTTAGGAGAAACCTTTACGAATATAATGGAAAACGAAACCAAACCCCCAGAGTACGTAAAATATGTGCTTAGACGACGTGGAATGTGCCTTAAAACCATTTATAGAATAGTGGTATAGAGGTAAAACGCTTCGAATCAGCTCAATCTATACATCTAATACATCTATACATCTATACATCTATACATCTATACATCTATACATCTATACATCTATACATCTATACATCTATACATCTATACATCTATACATCTATACATCTATACATCTATACATCTATACATCTATACATCTATACATCTATACATCTATACATCTATACATCTATACATCTATACATCTATACATCTATACATCTATACATCTATACATCTATACATCTATACATCTATACATCTATACATCTATACATCTATACATCTATACATCTATACATCTATACATCTATACATCTATACATCTATACATCTATACATCTATACATCTATACATCTATACATCTATACATCTATACATCTCTACATCTCTACATCTATACATCTATACATCTATACATCTATACATTTATACATCTATACATCTATACATCTATACATCTATACATCTATACATCTATACATCTATACATCTATACATCTATACATCTATACATCTATACACCTATACATCTATACATCTATACATCTATACATCTATACATCTATACATCTATACATCTATACATCTATACATCTATACATCTATACATCTATACATCTATACATCTATACATCTATACATCTATTCATCTATTCATCTATACATCTATACATCTATACATCTATACATCTATACATCTATACATCTATACATCTATACATCTATACATCTATACATCTATACATCTATACATCTATACGTCTATACGTCTATACGTCTATACATCTATACATCTATACATCTATACTCTATACATTTAAATAAAATTGGAGTGTCTGTTTATAATACTGAAATACCCGTTTTTTACAACATTTACATGAATATATATACGGTACATACACCAAAATAACATTTTTTACAATTTTTGTCTGTCTGTCTGTCTGTTTGTTCCGGCTAATCTCTGAAATGGCTGGACCAATTTTGATGGGAATTTCACTGGCAGATAGGTAATGTTACAAGGCGTAACAAAAAGTACTTTAATTTTAGAAAAAAAATAGGGTTCCGCGCAAAAGAACCAAAACCATAAAAATCGAAATCCACGCGGACGAAGTCGCGGGCACCGCTAGTATTCTATAATAATGGTTTAGAGATATTTACCGCCTCATCCTCATCGGTTTCCCGCTTCAATTATAATTTTACAATGGATTCCTGCCATGTAACGCCGAATTCAATATATTAATTAAAATGAGGGTAGAATTCACTACATCAGAATGTCGCACAGGTCGATCGAAATCAAACCGTAATTGCACGTGTTAGGCGACAGACAATGAATTTTTTTTGCATCATCATTTGGCACGACATTATGCAAGACATTATTAAATATGTAATTAAAAGCTGAGTAATACACTATATGAGAAGTCCGCTTCCTATGTTATATTATTTTTTATTTACTTTTTCAAATTAAGAATATAAAGAATTTTACAAAAAATATTTTTTGACAGAAATAGTACCTTTTTTATTCGTGCAGAAATCCCTTCGGAAACCCCCCCGCCGGCCAGCGGGGGCGGTTATGCCAGAAATAGTACCTATGTACTTTAACAATTCTTGGGTTCCCTGGTCCCCAAACTAGACTATCTATTGTCGTGACTAAAGAATCAGTATTCTTTCTATAAATATGACTAGTAGAATAACAAATAAGATAAGTATTTGTGTACTTTACTAGTATCTTAAGAAGCTTCGAGTGTATTAGGCGTAATGTATTACAATTAACTTTCCTTATAATAATAATACTTTCTTTTTTATTTAAAACATGGATTGATCTCATATAAAATCGTTTCAAATAAGTTTAATATACTCTGTGGCTATAACAGCAGAAAAAAGTGGCGCCAATATTGACTATTGTAGAATACCAAAATCTACACATACATCATACATTTTTAGGGTTCCGTTGCCAAATGGCAAAAAACTGACCATCTAAACCATTACCATGTAACCTTTCACCAAAAATTGGTTTGAACGAGATCTAGTAAGTAGTTTTTAGGGTTCCGTTGCCAATTGCCAAAAACGGAACCCTTATAGATTCGTCATGTCTGTCTGTCTGTCCGTCCGTATGTCACAGTCACTTTTTTCCGAAACTATAAGAACTATGCTGTTGAAACTTGGTAAGTAGATGTATTCTGCGAACCGCCTTAAGATTTTCACACAAAAATAAAAAAAACGACAAATTTTGGGGGCTCCCCATACTTAGAACTGAAACTGAAGAATATTTTTTTCGTGAAACCTATATGGTTAGGGTCTCTATGGATAGGTCTTCAAAAATGGTATTGAGGTTTCTCATAACATTTTTCTCTAAACTAAATAGTTTGCGCAGGAGACACTTCCAAAGTGGAAAAATGTGAGCCCCCCCCCCCCTGTAACTTCTAAACTAAGAGAATGATAAAACTAAAAAAAATATATGATGTACATTACCATGTAAACTTCCACCCAAAATTGGTTTGAACGAGATGTAGTTAGTATTTTTTTTTTCATTCAATCAACTCAAATATAAAATTACTAATTACTTGCTGCTATGGAACCCTTCATAGGCGAGTCAACCTTTCATTCAATCAACTCAAATATAAAAATTTATAGAGAAACATTATTATGTTACTTGCTGCTACGGAATCCTTAATGGGCGAGTCCGACTCGCACTTGGCCTCTTTTTTTTGTTCTGAACAGCCAGTCTAGTCTACATAGAAGTGTTTGTACTCTATCCTATTAAGTTGCTAAAAGTTATACTCGTAGCGTAGCATGATAAATTCATGTGTGACGCTCTCATGTTCGCACCGGATGAGGGGCATAAACCAGGAGCAGGGGCGGTAGGAGTGGGACGTGGTAATAAGGGTATTTTTAATTGCTCATTGGTGTTCTAATTGAAATTATATACTGATTGATTTGATTGTAATTTGTTTCTAAGTTTCGGATTTGTTTAAACTATGAAAGTGACATAAAACCTACAGATAACTTTATTCTTCTAGTATATTTATTAAGCGTAGCGAGCCGAAGGCGAGCGAAGCGTCTTTGGTTTCAAAGTTGCATTTCAAACAAATGATACTCCTCCGAGACCGTTTGACCGATCTCGACCAAATTTGCCACGGTGATCAAGTAGACATTACTGAGTGTCGTAAGGGGTTGAATGTCCAGATCGGTCTTACCATCGAGGATTCTCAGGGGAAATGGATGAAGTGGCCCGGAACTTCGTGGGTGGATCGTCCGTCCGGCTTCCGGTGTCCCCAATTGTAATAATAATACCATAGAGGAATAATCACCGCAAAACCAAATCAATGAAAAAAGTCGACCGGTCACGCTGACCAATTGTTGGATAGGAAAATCTCGCTACGCTTAAGTTTGGGTTGATTGTGAAGCTGGTAACCGTCCTAGTTTATATAATATGTAAAAAAGGAACAAGAAAACTTTGTGGTAAAGCCCGAATAACTTACTTAAGTAGATACCCACTAGTATAAAGTTCCTTTCATAATAATATTAAATTTTAATATATGTACTAAACTTTTTCCGCACGAAAAAGAAAGGTACTAAGCCTTTGTTATTTATAAATCTTTATACTTACCTATTTAAAACGAAAATTTGACAAACTAAGGTTTTTTGGCCTGGTTCCACCGGTACCCGGGTTTCTATCCTGGCCATAACACTACTGACGTGAACCCACTCCTAACACAAGCAATTTAGCTTAGCTGGAGGGGTAAGGCGGAATAACTTATTTGGGTTAATACAATTCTTAAACATAACATAACTTCACGCCTGTACCTCCGAAGGGGTAGGCAGAGGTGTATTACACACCCACGATTCGCCAGTTATGTTTAGGTCCCAATGTAATAGGGGACGAGCCTATTGCCGTCTATCGGGCATATTTTTTTTATTTTTTTTAATACACAACTACCAAAAGTCAGGTGTGTGCCGGGGGCGACTGGGTATCGAACTCGAGACCTCGTCTCGGCAGACCATTACGTACACCACTGGGCTATCGCACTTTTATTTTTGCATGATGCCTAACACAACGTGGGGTGGTGTCCCACTATGTTCTTCAAGGCCCAAGGTAACTTGCTTGTACTATGTCCTATGCTCGCTTCGATTCAGTAGCATAAGTAATCTGTGAACCACACACCCTGTCGTGTGTGGTTTCTACCGCTCCGTAAATAATGTTAATTTATCGTTTCCCAGATTGATTCCCGACTTGGGAGTCGTTTTGAGTGGAATTGAGTTACATTGCTTGGTGATTCGTAAGTTATATAGGGGTTTTATAATCGTATATTGTGTAAATGTTGTTGTTGTCATTCAATCGGTAAGTTCTTTCATTTCAAGTGAAGGTAATAAGGAACTCGTCCAGTTTTATTTTCTTTTTTGTTCATATAAATACATGTTTTTATCTTATAATCTAGTACAATGTCCCACAAAACCGTATAAATGGTTTGACTGTGGGATCAGGAAGTAGGTATCTAATTATACATTAACAATACAATATTAGGTAATAAGTAATTATTGCAAGGAGTTCATGAGGTGCTTTTTTCCCGACTGCGCCAGAAGGAGGGTTATGTTTTTCGAGAGTATGTATGTATGTATGTATAATTGTCTCGCACGCTCTGCAGCCTGAACGGCTCGATGGATTTTAGCTTGAGAGGTGTCGTTAGATTCGTATTTACAATGAGAGTGACACTGGGTATGTCAAAATAAAAGAAAATAAAAACTGGCGGGATTTTGGCGCTTAAATGTATATTGTTAGAAAAATATTTTCGCTTAAACTTATCGAATACGGTATCAAAATGAAGAGCTTTAAAGGGTGATTTCAAAAATATATATATCATAACTAAAAAGTATACGATAAAATAATTAATAAAAAAATCAAAAAACCCGACTGCCCTAAAAAGACCGAAACAAGTTTGATAGAAGGCGGGACCCATTGATTTTCTTTCGGTTTAGGATTTGTAAACGGGTTCCTCCTGCTATCAAACTTGTTTCGGTCTTTTTAAGGCAGTCGGGTTTTTTAATTTTTTATTAATTAATTTATTCAATTTAATGTTAAATATATTTTTCTATTTTCTTTTCTAATGTCTATTGGTAAGCTATTTAATAAGTATGGAATTCTTTTCTTAAGCGTCCTATCCCCATACACATTATTAAACCTCGGTACTATAAATTTGCCAGCCGTCATTGCTCATGTGTTGTACCTTTTTTTTTTTTCGTGCGAAAATCCCTTCGGATAATAATAATAATAATCTTTATTTGTCTGAATATGGTGGTACAATACAGGTCTTATATTAAAGGGTAGGTTCAGCATATTCTACCATTACTGGTGTACAAATTTTTTAAGCACATGCAAGTCATTCAAAAACGCAAAATATAATACCAAAAGTAAATAATACCTATTAAATGATTATTACATTCGCCGCCGGCCAGCGGGGGCGGTTATGTCGGGCTTGAACCGACTAAAACCGCACGCCATCTCGGGTCTACAGACGCCGGGGAGTAAGGTTGCCCATAGAGCATATCCCTCGCACCCCGACTGACCCTGGGCAATCTCCGGTTTCGAGATGGCCCCCTCGGGTTTGGGAACCACGGTGTTCCCGTCTTGTGTACCTGTTGTCAACATGGCATATCTCCACTGTATCATGCTCTCGACTGCCATGGTTGTTGGTTCATTCATCATATCAACCGTAGGAAGTCCACTGCTGAACATAGGCCTCCCGCATTGACTTCCATTTTGACCGGTCTGTAGCGGCCTGCATCCACCGAGTCCCTGCGCTCTTTACCAGGTCGTCGGTCCACCTTGCGGGCGGCCTACCTACGCTGCGCTTGCCGTCACGTGGTCTCCACTCAAGGACCTTTCTACCCCAACGGCCATCGGTTCTTCGAGCTTTGTGCCCTACCCACTGCCACTTCAGCTTGCTGACTCGCTCTGCTATGTTGGTAACTCTGGTTCATCTACGGATCTCCCCATTTCTGATTCGATCTCTTAGAGAAACCCCAAGCATAGCCCGTTCCATAGTTGGTTGCAAGTATGTATTTATGTTTCACACTAACCGGTAATATGTTACATACTTTATACAGCTTATAATAATCGTTTTCATACATATTTTTAATTTTTTTATCCACTAATAATTTAATAAATATTATTTGTATGTTTTCGACATCTATAAATGTTAAAATTATACTTGTTAACGGGATATTTACCATGTTTATTATGTTCATCGAGTATCCGGATCAAGTATCGGATACTTTCCAGCCTGTTGTCTGTGCCATGACTAGCAGGTAAGGCTTCCTTGGGCCCAAAAGGTATTTGAAGGACTGTGCACTGCTTCTTTTTCGTGTGGAAACGAAAAAAAAAGCAGTGCAGCGAATGCTCTACCGCAACGCCACAGAGGTCGTGACATTCATCTTATTCTTGACATGCAAATGCATCGTTCTATAGATAACCACAAAATAACACTCAATGTATGTTTACAGAATAAATTTAACACTCTAATCGTAATTAACGTTTACACTTTAAGCTTTATAGACACTAAACACTTTATTTGTGAGCTTACGATTTGAGATCTTCATAACATAACATAACTTCACGCCTGTATCCCCGAAGGGGTAGGCAGGGGTGTATTACACACCCACGATTCGCCAGTTATGTTTAGGTCCCAATGTAATAGGGGGCGAGCCTATTGCCATCTACCGGGCACATTATTAAGCGAGCGATAATCTTTAATATACACATAACTACGACAAGTCAGAGGTGTGTGCCCGGGGCGACTGGGGATCGAACTCGAGCCCTCGTCTCGGCAGTCCGTTACATACACCACTGGCCTATCGCCGCTTTTTTGAGATCGTCAAGTGTATCATATTAATTATCTAATCGTTTCGCTACATGGTTTTTGCGAAATTATTTCACTGATATTTATTATGTAGTTGTACTAATATATTCTATATGTTTGTGTATCGGTGAAATTAATGTGTAAGTCTGGACAGTGTATCGCAAATTTCATCTATTGACTCGTAATGTATTCGTTCCTGTTAGCTTTTTGAATGTTTTTATTCGTTTCCGTTAATTATAGCCTCGATTTTTTTTTTCAATCTTTAAATTGACTTGTTAGCAAGTGCTAAATATAGCAACTGAATTTTAACGTTGTTATCTTCTGCCGATTGAGTTAGAATTTTGCATAATTGTTTACTTAGGACGGCAATGTAGGATCCATCCAAAGATGGCCGATCAGTTATTTTTAGGAGCCTGTCCAGTTTGCCAGGCGTCGGAGGTCGCTGAATGAGCTCCGTCCTCCATGAGCGCAGGCGGAGCTAACAGGTGGAGCTGCCTAGCAGAAACAGGCCGGTGCAGCGGCGCGCTTCGCGCCCCTCTCTTTCCGGGCGCAAGACGGGGACACCGTGGTTACCAAACCCGAGGGGGCCATTTCGAAACCGGAGATAGCCCTGGGTCAGCTGAGGTACGGGGTTAAGGCTTTTTGGGTGATCTAACATCCCTGCGTTTGAAGACTTGAGACGGCGTGCAGTTTTAGTCGGCCCGAATCCTCCATAACCACCCGAACGATTACCACACGAAAAAAAAAACAGGGTCCTTTCCAGTTTCTTGACTAGCTCGTTCATCTGTTTCAGTCAGTAACATGAAGTTCGTTCCTCAATCAAACTTTTTACGGTACTCCTTAGTGCGCGAACCTGACTTACACTTGACTGGTTTTTATTCATATCCCTCTGATATAGATAAGAACATGAAAATGAAGTTAGTTAACTAAACAACAAGCGATCCATCTATCGATATAATAGCAGTTAATGCATCTTCAATGGAGGCAATTTGTAATGTTGGCAGTTGTTTTCCGAAATTGTTATTAATGATCTGCGACTCGTCCATATTTTACTTTGAACATAGTTGCTTAACGCTTTCTCTCTTCATCTTTGCAGAAAATTTGATTAAGACTAGCGTTAAAATATAATTTTCTCAAAGAGCTTTGAAATCGAAAAGTAACTGTTTCCAAGCTCGAAATACGGTAAAAGTTTCTTTGGCCGTAATTTTCTGTTAGAAAGCGCAGTTCTCCAGTCAAATTGCTGTTTTATTTTATTTAAAATTATACTTTCAAATATTCCTTTCATTAGATTGCATTTATATATTTCCAGATTTAAGCATATTGTATAAATCTTTAGTGGTCTATTGAAGTTAGTGATAAAATGTTAAATGATTGCAAAAAAAAAATGTAACGGATTAAAACAGAACCATTTTCGTTTGCTTCTGCGTTGAGAAGATAGTCTCTAGAGATCCTTAACTGTCAGTCTCTTCTTTTTTATTCTAATTTAGATTTTTGGTATAATTTTATAATATTGTTACGTGCGCGGGGTACAAATTAAATGCCGTTTACACAACAAAGAGGTTTATTCGCTCACCACATACTAGACAACTAAATAACTAGCACACGCAGTACTCTTCAACAGTCCAAGTCGCTCAGCAGTTCACAGTTGTCCACAGTAGTTCCTTAAGTCGCAGGTATAACTCACTTGAATCGCTTCGGTAAGATGTTTTCGCTATTGCTTCCGAAAATTAACAGACTCGTGTCGATAGCCGGGCGTCCTTTTATAGCGGAGTAGAATATTCCGGAATCATCTAGAGATAAGGCACTAGAGCGTTCGAGAACAGTAGGTATTTACTGGGGCGTTCGAGAAAGCAAGTACCTACACAGTCGTGCCGACGATAGAGGTGAATGCCCTTGTTATCGCTATTTGTAGGTAAAGTAGGTATAGGCATTAAAAAGGGCTTGTGATTTCTTATTGACTTTTCTGGATTTTTCTAAACGGATCGATAGAGTACTTCGACATTAACAATGCGTTTTAATTTCTAGAAGATTCGATCAGTAGTTTCCGATATATCGACGATCGTTGTAACATTACCCCCCTCTTAATCATGCTCGTCCCGAGCATCATTTGTTCCATGATATCGCGTCAACCTATCCACATGAACTACCTTTGGTTTTCCCCTAAGCCCCTTCTTAATGCGGTAGGTGATGTCATTGATTCTTGTAACAACCGTATAGGGTCCTTCCCAGCGAGCTTGAAGTTTCGGAGATTTTCCCTTTCTGCGTAGCGGATTGTGAAACCATACCAGGGTTCCTTCTTCAAAACCGTTGGTGTTTGCGTTTCTATCGTACCGGGTTTTCATCCTTATACCTGTCTTCAAATTGTTTTTCCCGTACCATTCTGTGCACCTCGTCCAGCCGGTTTTGAAGTTCATTCACGTAGTCCGTCACGGGCTTAGAACTATCGGGTGGCGTGCCGGTTATTGCATCCACTGGTAGCCTTATCTCTCGACCAAAATTGACTTTAGCTGGAGTGTGTCCCGTACTGTCATGCACCGCAGATCGATAGGACATCAGGAACAGTGGGATGTACTGGTCCCAATCTTTTTGGTGTTCGTCGACAACTTTAGCCAAGTGATTTTCCAACGTCTGGTTAAACCTCTCGACCATTCCGTCTGTCTGCGGGTGCGCTGGAGTCGTATGGGTCTTGTTTATACCGAGGAGTTTGCACATTTCTTGAAACAGAGCAGACTCGAAGTTTCGTCCTTGGTCGGAGTGGATCTCCATAAGTGCGCCGTATCGACTGACCACTTCCTGAACCAGTTTCTTGGCTACAGTGACTGCTTCCTGGTTGGGTGTCGCAAATACTTCCGGCCACTTAGTGAAGTAGTCTTGCACTACTATGATGTATTTGTTACCCTCATCAGTCGTTGGAAAAGGTCCAGCAACATCAATGGCGATACGTTCCCACGGTGCTCCAACGTTGTACAGCTTCAATTTTCCTTTGCTTCTTGTCGGCGGTCCTTTAACCGAAGCACATACAGTGCATTTACGGCACCAATCCTCGACATCTTCCCGACAACGAAGCCAGTAAAACCGCTGTCGCACTTTAACCAGGGTTTTCTTGACTCCGAGATGCCCGCCAGAAACACCATCGTGGATGTGCCGTAAGAGTGGGGCTACCTTGCTTCGTGGTACCACTACTTGCATGGTTACTTCCTTACCATCGTTAGACTCCCATTTCCTATACAGGACATCTTCTACCAGAGCTAAGCTGTCCCACTGGGCCCAATAGCTTTTGGTAGTTGAACTGTAAGCAGATACATCACTCCATCGGGGTTTGCTTCCAAGTGGTTTCCAGTGCAGTATAGGTTGTAGATCATCATCATCTTCTTGCGCCTTCTTCATACTGCGTCCACTCCATTCGTCGTCAAGTCCATTCACCTTTATGACTTTAATCTCTTCTCGGGCTTCGTTCCTCTGACAATGCTTGCAATCTTCGACACACGGCCTTCGTGACAAAGCACCAGCATTGCCGTGCCCTTTTCCACTTCGGTGTTCTATCACAAAGGGAAATTCCTGTAGTTGCTCGATCCATCTTGCCTTCCGGATTCTTGAATTGCAGCAACCATTGTAGCGCAGCATGATCTGTCCTTAGTGTAAACTCTCGTCCTATAAGGTACTTATTAAAATGCTGTAAAGACTTCACCACAGCGAGAAGTTCACGACGAGTTACACAGTAATTCCTTTCCGGTTTAGATAGCGATTTACTGAAGTACGCTATAACAACATGGCGATCTCCCTGCACTTGTGACAACACTCCACCTATTCCAGTGTTACTGGCGTCCGTGTCCACAATGAATCTACCTTCCCTAGTAGGATAACCCAATATAGGGGATTCGCACAATCGTTGTTTAAGCGTACTAAAAGCTTGCTCGCAATCCAGGTCCCAAACGAAGTCTCGTTTATCTTCCGTCAGTCGGTGTAGTGGTTTAGCAATATCCAAGAAATGCTTAATGAAGCGTCTGTAATATGCGCATAGTCCCAGAAACGCGCGAACCTCCGTTTTGTTCTTTGGAACAGGCCATTCTTGAACGGCTTTTATCTTCTCGGGGTCGGTTTTGACTCCTTCCGTTGAGATGACATGTCCAAGATAGCTGACCTCCCTTTTAAATAGAGCGCACTTCTTTGGACTCAGTTTAAGGTTAGCCTCACGAATCCGAGTAAAAACTTTTTCCAGGTTCTTCAGGTTTTCTTTGAAGCTGCGTCCCATAACTATAACATCGTCCAGGTAAACCAGACAGACGTCTCCGAGTAGACCCACCATTATTTTTTCCATGAGGCGTTCAAACGTGGCCGGTGCATTACATAAACCAAATGGCATGACATTAAAATGCCATAAACCGTTTCCATTTCCTGTACTAAAGGCTGTCTTCTCTTTATCGTCCGGACTGATCTCCACCTGCCAGTAGCCACTTTTTAAATCGACGGTTGAAAACCATTTCATACCACTAAGCATGTCCAGGGTATCGATCGACGATAGGCAAAGGATAACTGTCTTTCTTCGTGACATTATTCAACATTCGGTAATCCACACAAAACCTTGTACTGCCATCCTTCTTTTTCACTAGTACCACAGGTGATGACCATGGACTCGTTGAAGGTTCAATCACCTTGTTATCGGCCATGTCTTTAATCATAACTGCTACCTCCTCTTCTCTTGCCCATGGTAAACGTCGAGGTCTTTGTTTTATAGGCCTGGAGTCACCTGTGTCAATCCGGTGTTTCACGAGCCCAGTCCTTCCACAGTCATTTCCGGTTGCAAAGATGTCTCTAAATCGTAGCAAGAGGTCTCTGGCTTGATGCAATTCTGATGGTGATAAGTTTTTCTTGGAATTCTCGAGAAGTTGCTGAATGTGATCTTCGGGGATTTGTGTACCGCCTTATTTGGTCGAAGTGCTGTCCAACCGTCTCAGGTACTTTACTTCCTCACATTTTCCGACCACACTATTCTTCTTCAGGAGAACCATTTCGTCACTGAGGTTGAGGATTCTCACCCTAACGATTCCGTTCGGCATCAGTAAGGTTCTCGCTGTTATTAAGTTTTGATGACTGCCGGTATCTTCGACAATAAGACATCTTCTTTGTTCAGTCTTCGCAGGAAACCTCACTCTGACTAATGTTTACGATTTAGGAGCTAGTGCCGTATCCGTTAAACAGTAAAGAGTGCACGGGTGCCATCCTTGTAAACATACCTCCTGATCAGGAAATCTTAGCACCCCTCTAGGTACATCCAAGACACATCGGTAGTTCTTCAAGAAATCCAGTCCCAAAATGCAATCATCAGTAATATTAGCAATTAATACTGACTGGTGAAATATTTGGTCGCCAATTCTTACCTCTACATCTGTTTCACCGAGGACGGTCACTGGCTGGCCAGTAGCAGTCTGAAGCTGGCACCTCGGAAATCGTTTTTCCCACCTTATGGTGCGTTTCAGCAATTCCGGCCTAACAACTGTACGTGAAGCTTCCAGTATCCACTATTAAATTGCAAGGTTGGTTGTCCAAGGTGGCCTCGATGATCAGACTATTTCCGTTGCCAACTTGAGTTATTGTGATGGTTGGGGCTTCATATCGACCAGCCAGCGCCCGCCCCGCGGCCCTGGCGACGTTTAGTTTAACGGAACATCTTGATCCACTTGGGTCCCGGAGTCCGTGACCTTCCTCCGTTTCCTCGAAGGACACTCTGACTGGATATGACCCCTGCCTCTACAAGAATAACACGTTGGGACAAACCGCGGCTTCCTCTCCTCTGCAACTACCTCCTTGACCTCCCTGATCTTCCCTATCCCGGCATTCTGCCGTACGGTTTCCACCTCAAGGGCATAAGCCAGTGCTTCTTTTAAGGTCTGGTGGTGACGCAACTGTACATTAGTTTTCACTTCTGCGTCCCGTATACCATTTAGGAAGGCCTCCAGTAGGGTGGTCTCGATCATCACGGGTGTCGATGAGTAGGCCCGATGAACGAGTCTTTCAACCTCTACAGCCCATTCCTGGAGGCTTTCACCAGCTTTTTGTTTCCTCTCGCGTAGCTGCGCTCGGTAGACATTTTCCAGGTGCTTGTCACCGTAGCGTGTGTCTAACGCTTCCATCAGAGACTCCAGTGTCCTTCCTTCAGGTGGCAGGTTTTCCAGTATTACTAAGGCATCTCCTCGTAATGCAAGTGTCAAGGCCATAAAAGACTCCTCGTTGCTCCAGGCTTTAGTTTTTACCAATATCTCAAATTGGTACTTGAAGGCTGTCCACGAGGAGGTTCCATCGAAGTGTGGTAGGTCGAACTTCGCTGATGATGGTGAGGTCGCGGCAACAGGTCCGCAGGTTTTTAGCCTGACAATCTCTTTTTCAAGCTCTTGTAAGCGGCCGTCCATGGACCCAGTCTTCAAAGCCACTTCCTTACTCAGTATTTGCAAGCAGTCGTCAATGGTCCCAGTCTTCGAAGCCACTTCCTTACTGAGCATTTGCAAGCCGTCTTCGAGGTTCTTCACTTTATCTCCCAGTGCATGGATGCCTGCATCGATTTTACCCATGACAGTTCCCTGGTTGGCCTGAATCTCTTGAATGGAGCCCTGCATCTCTTGCATGGAGGCCTGCATCGTCTGTTGACTAGCCTCTTGGTTGGCCTGCATTTCTTGCAAGGAGGCTTGCATCGTCTGTCGACTAGCCTCTTGGTTGGCCTGCATCATCTGCTGTATAGAAGCCAATAGCGTCATCATGTTGATATCGGACGAGGTTCCATCTGGTGCTGCCGTAGTTACCGCAGAGATAGCAGGATCGGCCTAACGCCCTTCCTCTTCAAGGCTCCGTTGACGTGCAGCATCCATTTCCACTTGACGTCTGGTCCGTGGAGTACGCCCTTCATCTTCACGTGGTAATAACGGCATCGCACTTCTGACACCAGTTGTTACGTGCGCGGGGTACAAATTAAATGCCGTTTACACAACAAAGAGGTTTATTCGCTCACCACAAACTAGACAACTAAATAACTAGCACACGCAGTACTCTTCAACAGTCCAAGTCGCTCAGCAGTTCACAGTAGTCCACAGTAGTTCCTTGAGTCGCAGGTATAACTCACTTGAATCGCTTCGGTAAGATGTTTTCGCTTTCGCTTTCGAAAATTAACTGACTCGTGTCGATAGCCGGGCGTCCTTTTATAGCGGGGTAGAATATTCCGGAATCATCTAGAGATAAGGCACTAGAGCGTTCGAGAATAGTAGGTATTTACTGGGGCGTTCGAGAAAGCAAGTACCTACACAGTCGTGCCGACGATAGAGGTGAATGCCCTTGTTATCGCTATTTGTAGGTAAAGTAGGTATAGGCATTAAAAAGGGCTTGTGATTTCTTATTGACTTTTCTGGATTTTTCTAAACGGATCGATAGAGTACTTCGACATTAACAATGCGTTTTAATTTCTAGAAGATTCGATCAGTAGTTTCCGAGATATCGACGATCGTTGTAACAATATTGATTTTAATTTTAATTATAACATAACATAAACTCACGCCTATATCCCCGAAGGGGTAGGCAGAGGTGCTAGCACCCACATTTCGCCAGTTTATGTTTAGGTCCCAATGTAATAGGTGGCGAGCCTATTGCCATTAACCGGGCACTTATAAGCCTGCGATAAATACACACATAACTTCGAAAAGCATCGAAAAGTCATTGGTGTGTGCCATGGTAAAACCTGGGATCGAACCCGAGACCTCGTCTCAGCAGTCCATTACCCATACCACTAGGCTACCGCGGCTGATTATAATTATAATTTTGATGTTTAATTGAATTTTGATGTGGAATTTGATTTAATTATTGATTTTAATTTATTATTAACAGTGTAAGACATTGTTACTATCATATTTATGAATTACAATCTGAAATAAATGATTTTGATTTGATTTGATTTTCTTCCATTATTAGTTTTTGACACTTAAAATGAAAACTTCTCTGTTGTGGAAGTAAATTTTACATACATTAATAAATTGTGGTGGTAGATATCGGGAATAATCGAAGATTGCAGACTGTTAATATTAGTACAGGCGATAAATATGTGAATAGATGGCATTGTTGCCATCTATTCCAGGGTTGCCCCCCTGGGGTTATCCTTTCGAGGGCTTACCCGGGGTGCCCGGCAACGGACACTTGGGGAGGACACCTTGCGGTTTTAGTTGAGACACGACATAACCGCCCTCGCTGGCCTGCGAGGGAGTATCCGAAGGGATTTCTGTACGTTAAAAAAAAAAAAATGCCATCTAGAAACCTGAGATGGCCCTGGGTCAGTCGGGTGCGAGGGAAACGCATTAGGGCCACATCCCGGTGTCTGAAGACCCGAGAAGGCGTGCGGTTTTAGTCGTTTCAAGCCCGACATAACCAACCCCGCTGGCCGGCGGAGGGTATCCGAAGGGATTTCCGCACGAAAAAAACTGTATAAACTACTATTAGTAGTTAGTAGAATTAGTTTCTATATTTTGCGGACTTGGTGATGATGCCCTGGCATGGAGACGCTCTTCTGGTGCGTGCTCACTACCGTCCAGCTCCTGTACCACCTTCTGTGACCCGCTCACCGAAAAATCACTACCACTATCGCGAGATTTTCTATAATATTCTTCTTCGAGTGAGTTTCTTCTTAATAATTTCTTTTTGAATTTTTGCGATAGCTTCTGCCGCTCCCAATTGCACCTGTTTCTTGCGAACTAAAATGAGTGAATGAAAATTGTCTATACAATTTTCATTCTACTAGAAATGAAATCCAAAAACTAGCTATCAGTATTCAAAAGTGTTTCTTTTCTAAAGAGCACATTATCCCACCAGATAGCATGAAGCTGCAAATGCAGTCTACAGAATGAAGAGCACCATAATAGATGCTTAATAATGATCAATTCTTAAGTGGTGGTCCTCAATTTGATGTCCTTTTTACGCCCCTTTCAAGAACCCATAATTGTAGATAGACGGAAACACGCATGCTGGTAAAGAAGTTCAAGTCTTTTAAGTGCGGTTAAGAAATTATTCGAATTTAAAAATTATATATTTGTCCTTCGAAACTGTGATTTTTCTTAATTCTTAATTCTTTATTGTACACACATAAAATAAATAGTACAGTAACAAGCATAATTATATTTAGATATACAAAGGCGAGCTTAACTCAGTATTGAGTTTTCTCCCAGCAAACCTTTGGGGGATAAAGGAGAAACAGCAACAAAAGGGTAGTAAGTGCAAGTGTACAATTGCAGAGAATATACATGATAATAGAATACAAAAGTACTAAGAACATACATACCATACATATTAAATTACATACATACAGACAAATTTATATATAAATATATGTATACTTAAATACACTACATAAATTCATTTTTTACTAAATTAATACTTGAGGATAAGTTTTACAAGATTACTGGTGAATAATGAGAGCATAAAATTAGAACGCCCTTCAAAAAAATTACGGCTTAGTATAAAATGAACAAAGAATAGAAATCTGACAAAGGAGCGGCTTATTGTTCTTCAAGTAGATTGCCAAGGAGCAGTATACCACAAAAAACCTTGAACTAAATCGAATCTTATGGGTATTAACACAATCTTTCACCTATTCCCCGAAATAGTGATGTAAGAAAAGCTGGCGCCATTGCGTCATAAACTCCACCTAAATAAATATATAAAGCAGTTTGATCCCACCTGTATCCCAGTAATGCCGCGCTAAAGCAAACTTTTCACTTGAAGTTTATGGCAATGAACTTCTATTAATTGTATTATTCTGATCAACTATTAAGTCCCCTTTTATCATTGTTCAGATATTTATGATCTAATATCACGAAGTATTATTTATTATATTCACATATTTATCGCCTGTACTAATATTAACAGTCTGCAAGGGTACTAGTTTATACCTACTGTATTTTTGGCTTATCTAATATTTTGTGTATGTCAAATGATATTCAAAAGTGATAGTCAAAGATCATTGCGAAATAAACCCTTATCTACAATCTATGTAAATTAATTTATCAATTTATGATTTGTAAAATTAAATAAGCATTCTATATTCTTAAGTTACCACACAGTTACCACAGTTTTAGGACAATTGTAATATAACATTACGTCTTACTCAAATGAGAATGTTGTTATTAGAGAATTAAAAAGGGTATGCTAAGGTGGTTTGGGCACTTGGAACGAATGAGTACTGAGCGAATGACACACCAAGTATATAAGGCAGATGTAAGTGGGCAGGCAAGCCGGGATCGACCTCGCAGGACATACACTGATCAAATTAATGAGGTATTGAAAAAAGGGCAGGTCAAAAGAACTCGAAACCGGCGGGCTTGCATGAAGGGCTTGATGACAGTGAAGGAAGCTCGTGAAGTATGTAAGGACAGAAGCAGATGGCGGGCTGTTGTCTCTGCCTACCCAGGAGGGAAAAAGGCGTGAGTATATATTATATATGTCTCACTCATTAAGTATTCAATCATTCAACATCCTCTCTCTAAATTAGAAAAAGGGTATATGGGGAGTGTTATTATTAAAACGTTGTAGGGTACAACGTTTTAATAATAACACTCCCCATATACCCTTTTTCTAATTTATTAATATTCAAGTTTACCTTTCAACTCCGTTTACTTTTATTCCGTATTTAGATTCCAGGAAATGTATACAAAGTTTAGGTTATGTAAACCAACTCTATAAACGGAAAGGTTATAACGAAATTATAATAAATATGTTTGAAAAGAACCACTCTTTTTCTATCAAGCGGCGGTAGCTTAGTGGTTATGGAGTCGACCCCTACGATCGAGAGGTCCCGGGTTCGAATCCTGGCCATTACACTACCGATGTGAACCCACCTAACACAAGAAATTCAGCTTACCCAGAGGGGTTAGGGGGAATATTAGTAATTTCGGTTACTAATATTCTTATTAAAAAAAAAGTGTGTATAAATCCCTTCGAATACCCCCCCCCCCCCGACGGCCAGCGGGGAATGTTATGTCGGACTTGAACCGACTAAAGCCGCACGCCGTCTCGGGTCTTCAGACGTCGGGGTGTAAGGAGGCCCATAAGGCATTTCCCTCGCACCCCGACTGTCCCAAGGCCATCTCCGGTTTTGAGAGGGCCGCCTCGGGTTTGAGAACCACGGTGTCCTCGGCTTGCCCCCGGAAGAAGTGGGGGGTTGGTTATCGTTTTTTCTAGTTCTACTTAACCAATTTTAAGACTAACCTAGACCATTACGTAGTTTTTGGGTCAACCGCGAACAAACAGACAAAAAATTCCAAAAATACAAAAAAAAAATGTGTTCAGTTATTGTTCATTTAACATAACTCAAGTTTTTTTTTTCAAATATCTATAGACATTAGTAATTTATAATATTATAGACACATGATGATGCTCTTATACGTGGCTAAGCCGTTTGGTCGAGACTATACTCCTCCGGAACCACAATACCGATCTGGACCAAATTTGCCATGGTGATAGTGTAGACACCGCTGAGTGTTTACAGGGTTTACAGTTTTCAACTGTTCAAATACAATGTACCATTGAGGAATAATCTGCGAAAAACAGTTTCACGAGCGCGCGGCCTTAGCTAAGCGCGCGACCGTAGTAAGATGCCTTATTTTTCGCTCAGCTCAATTTATTTCAGTCGCACCCTGCACTGAATTCGTAGTTTACATAAACATACATGAAACATAAACTCACGCCTATATCCCCGAAGGGGTAGGCAGAGGTGCTAGCACCCACATTTCGCCAGTTTATGTTTTAGGTCCCAATGTAATAGGTGGCGAGCCTATTGCCATTAACCGGGCACATATAATAGCGATAAATATACACATAACTTCGAAACGCATCCAAAAGTCATTGGTGTGTGCCATGGTAAAACCTGGGATCGAACCCGAGACCTCGTCTCAGCAGTCCATTACCCATACCACTAGGCTACCGCGGCTCTTTAGTCCTAGTTTAAGTTACTCCATTATTTTCGATTTAATTTTGTATTACATTGCCACGAGCCGGAGAAGCCCGAAACCGTACTTGTAAATTTGTTTATTATGGTCGTGTTTATTAATTAGTTTAACATCGGTAACTAATTAATTAAACATTGGACATTGTTCCAAGGTATTGAGATATTAAACAAGTATATGTCAGCGATTAGGCCAGGTTTCACAATCACTAAGTCTATTTCTATCTATACTATTATAAAATTGTTAATTAGTTGTATCTGTAATTTGAATATATTTTGTCTGATATTTGTGTTTTTTATAACTTCACTGGCAGAACCCGCGACTCCGCCCTTGCCAAAGTTGTTAATCATTTTTTCGTCATATCTCTGGTTCTACATAACCAATTGTAATCAAACATACGATGGATTTTAAGTCTAACCTAGACCTTTGGGCAGTTTTTGGGTCAACCGCGAAGAACTTACAAAAAATTCCAAAAATTCCAAAAAAAAAAATGCTGAACACATTTTTTATATATTAAATTTAATCCCATCATCATTATTTTTGTTTCATTTATAACCAAGCCCTTGACGACAGCCTACCCCAGTGCCTCATCCAGCTATAATAAATCAAATAATCATGAATCTATTATAAATAAATCATAATTTAATATGCCATCCCAATTTATTTTCAGTGCCTGTAAACTGCTGTATAAATAAGTTTAATATAAAAAAAAACAGTTATACTTCGGAAGTGCATGTGTTTTTGCATCATCAGGAAATATTTACAGAGTTGTAGTTAAACACTCAAAAATTCGTCAAATACTTAAGAACCCTCAATTACTCGACGAAAAACTCAGCAACCCTTCAAAAAACTCAAGAACCCTACGAAAAACTCAAGAACCCAACGAAAAACTCAAGAACCCTTTAAAAAGATGATTTATATAAAAATCTTGCACGATTACGTGTGTATTTTTTTAATCATCAATAAATATTAACAGAGCTGTCGGTAACGGTAAAAATGTCGCGAATTTAATGGTTCTTTACCATCTCAAAAATGCCCAACGCGCCAAATCAGACATTTCCACTTCAAGCACTAATAGTACTTTGTTCCGGAATTGTCTGCAAATAAACAGACAGACTTACAGACAGAGACAGAAAATTGACTGTAATCCCCTATTTTTATTACCTTTATTTAAACGAACACATACATGGAATTGTTTAGTAATACCAATGCAAATAGACATTCATGGGTATAAATATTTACTCTGAACGGGAATCGAACAAGCGACCTCTGATGTAGCAGTCGAACACTAACGACACACCATGAGTAAGGAAATTTGGCGCTGAAAAAAAAACTCTCCTGCAATAAAACTGTTTCGAAAAAAATGACGGTAAACCCCAAGGTCATCATTCATTATTATAAATTCATACAGTCAAATAACGTGACTCCAGAATTTATGCCTAATATATATTTTTTAAACTACAATTAAATAATTTTTTAGGCGTCGGTAGCTTAGTGGTTAAGTCGACCCTACGATCGAGAGGTCCCGGGTTCGAATCCTGGCCATTACACTCCCGACGTGAACCCACTCCAATAACAACCAATTTAGCTTCTCTGGAGGGGAATATTAGTAATTTCGGTTACTAATATTCGTTAAAAAAAAAATGTTTCTCGTAAAAAAAATTTTTTCATACTTACGTCACGACCTCTGTGGCGTAGCGTGTGTGTGGTACTGCTACGACAGGAGGCACGGGTTTAATTCCCGCTCGGTGCAAATATTTGTAGGAATGAATATGTCTATTTGCATTGGTCTGGGTGTTTCTATGTATAATATGTATGTATTTACAAAAAATAGTATCTATGTATGATCTGCATTCTGGAACCCATGACAAAAGCTAATTAAACTATTTTACTTTGGGTCTAGAAAGCGCTGTGTAGAATGTCGTAGAATATTTGTAATATATTGTATTATTTATATTGATGTTTTCAAGCTCCATAAGCCCAACACAAGATTATGCAGAACTGTCAATCAAATAATAATACCTCAAATATAGTTACAATTATCTATTGCTATTGCATTGCCATAAGAGTAACTATCAATTTCAGTGTGAGCTTTCAGTCGCACGCGAACTTGGCATCCGATACGACGCGTCGCGGTTGTCAGCGTAGTGTCACAAAGTTTTACCTGAAAAAAAAAAACAGTTAAAAGTTTTGTTGTTATCTCAGTGCATATTCGGATTCGCGTAATTAGAACACAATGTTAAATATTTGAAATTGGAATGTGACACTAATAGATAAAAAATAAAATTTGAAAAACAAAAAAAAAATATTAGGTTGGAATTGCAGTGGTTTGTTTTTAAAAAATCCATGAATATTTTAAAGCTCTTTATATTGATTTTTAAATAAAAATTATAAATATAAATTAAATAACTGTGTATACAAATAAAACATTTACTACTTATTGAGGTATGTACTGAAATAAATATTTTCTTGTAAAAATGAACAAAATGATCGCTTTAAGGTTATCTTCGAATAAGTTTACATAACTTTTATATTGGCCATTCTTCAATGAAATAAAACTGAGCATCTTAATGTAGGTTAAACAGATTCCTTTTAAATAAAGTTTATATTGGATTTTTATATCTAGTTACAGCCCACATGTTACCCATACGTTTTAAACAATTAAACGTTTCGTGATTTATCGATTTCGTTCGAAGTCACTTTATGGCCACGTAAACCAGCATTAGGAAAAAGTTTAGTTACTATGCAAATTATTAGTTTTAGAACCGATTTCAAAAAGTTTTTCAACATCTTGACGTCAGTCCCGGTAGTAACCGAGACTTTCAACTCTTAGACTCGGACCCCAGGCCCTTTTTCTTCCTCATCCTTTTGATTTGCCGTTTAGCCTGTTAACCCCAAGGGTAAAACCTACGCCAGATCCTCGTCCGTTAATTAGCATGAGAAATTGGCCTGGCCCCCTTTTTTTTTTCTCTTGCGGAAATCCCCTCGGATGCCCCCCCCCCCCCCAGCGGGAGCGGTTATGTCGGGCTTGAACCGAGTAAAACCGCACGCCTTCTCGGGTCTACAGACGCCGGGGTGGAAGGTTGCCTATAGAGCATGTCCCTCGCACCCCGACTAAGCCGAACAAGCCACCCAAGGGGGCCATCTCGAAACCAGAGATGGGCCCCTCGGGTACCTTGGGCCCCCGGGATCTTGGTTTAGCCTCCATACACCTTTTATTTACTACTAGTTATTCATTATGTCTTAATATTATTTACTAAATGTAGCCCGCGACTTCGTCCGCGTTAAATTCTGAAAAGATCAAGGTATGTTTATTTCTGCAGTTTCGAACACAATGTGTATTACGTTACCTTTTTTTTTTTTATTGTGCGGAAATCTCTACGGATACCCCCCCGCCGTCCAGCGGGGGCGGTTATGTCGGGCTTGAACTGACTAAAACCGCACGCCGTCTCGGGTCTACAGACGCCGGGGTGTAAGGTTACCCATAGAGCATATCCCTCGCACTCCGACTGACCCTGGGCCATTCGCAGTGTCCCCTCTGATAACAGCAGAGGGGTACTTGGAGCGACCACCCCCACCCCCCGCGGGCCTTGCAGGCCCGCCATACCCCGACACCCTCGTGCAATGGGGTCAGCTGGCCCTGAAAAGGGCCGGTTGGTCAGACTCTTGGCCGTTGACGTTGACGCCAGCTACTCCAGAGGAGCAATCAATGATGCGTCATCGCCCACGTTGCCCAGGATGCACCAAACTTGGAGGTGATCCAACCAATCGCACCCCGTGTCTTACGTTACCTATTTCATCGTTATGTTTTAAAATAATTTTCATGTAAAATTTCACCTAAATCTGTTCAGCGGTTTTCAAGTGATGCTCGGACATCGATAATAAAAAACACACAGACAAAAATTCTAAAAATCACCTTTCTGGCAACGGTGTTGTTCCTAGAACACATAGCAATTATTTTTTATAAAAAATATTTTATGTACAGTTTTCATCTCTGTACGATTTTTTTTTTTGTGTGAATAATCAACTCTGATGTCATAAATGTAAAAGTAGTCCTATCCGTCCCTTGTTAGTTACATTTTCACTCCTATAACGATAGAAGCGTCAATAACTTAGTGGTTAAGGAGTCAACCTTACGATCTAGAGGTCCCGGGTTCGAATCCTGGCCATTACACTACCGACGTGAACCCACTCCTAACACAAGCAATTTAGCTTAGCTGGAGGGGTTAGCGGGGATATTAGTACCTAATTTCGGTTACTAATATTCTTTAAAAAAAAAAAGAAAAAAAAAAGCAATTTTATAATTATAATTTTTTTTATATTTTTTTATTTATGTGTAAAATGTCGTAGAATATTTATTTATTTATTTATTTATATACGCAGGCAGAGCCGTGGCCGACAGCGACTTATTCCCAACAGCTACTACTAAATCTGCCGCTACTGGTGGTCACTGGGACGAAATTTTAAATTTATTCCCATCCGCACCCAGTGGGGACGATGAGTTAATAGGCCTTTACCTTTGAAATTGCCGAAATTTTCTTACAAATTCATGAGTTCGTTATTCCTGTAATCTAATAGCTATTTCCATTATTCATATTTTGTTTGAAAGTTGATTTTAAGATTTTACAACTCTGTATTAAATTTTGTTTTCATTGGCCGCTTAATAAATTAATTCGATCTTCAAAAACAGTACTTCCTAAATGCTATGCATTTTGATGATAAATTTCGTATTACTTAACAGCTGTCACTTTTCAAAAATGTAATAATAAATAAATAAATAAATATTCTAGGACAAATTACAGAACGCCATCTAGACCCAAACTAAGCAGAGCTTGTCATATGGGTTCTAGAATGCGGATAAACATACTTAAATACTTTTTTTTGTAAATAAATACATATTATACATAGAACGCCCAGACCAATGCAAATATACAAATTTGCACTGAGCGAGAATCGAACCCGCGACCTTTGGCTTAGCAGTCGAATGCACTACCTCTACGCCATAGTGGTAATAAAAGTTGCTGTTTGTTAGCTAAATGTTGTCTCATTCATACGCAAAAAAAACATCAAATTTGGATTTGTCATTCCTAAAAAAATGCAATAATGTTAGTACCTACTGAAAATTGGGTTTCCTCCAATTTCTTCAAGAAAAACGGCAATTTCATATGTAACCACTACCAAACTTTCACTAGTGCAGTGGTAGCAGACAGAGAGTGAAACAAACAACATTCACTTGTAGGTATAAGACAAATGCCAAAAAGGCCAGGAGGGCCGCGGCCGCCGCGAAGGCAGCGCCGGGGAAGCTCCGTGCCCCTAGAACTACGGCCGTCGTCGTCACTCTGACGGCGGAGGCAGCGTCGAGGGGCATGGGGTATGCCGAGGTGTTGGCCAAAGTAAAGGCCAACGTCGACTTGAAGGCCCTCGAGATCCCGGGTGTCCGGTGCAAGAGCACACGGACGGGAGCCCGGCTACTCGAGGTCCCCGGCACCGCCAGTGGCCCCAAGGCCGATGCCCTAGCGGCTCGGCTAAGGGAGTCGCTGGATGCAGCCGACGTCCGGGTGTCCAGACCCATTAAATGCGCAGAAATGCGCATTACGGGCCTGGACGACTCCGTCACGGCAGAAGAGCTCAGGCTCGCCGTGGCGGAGGCCGGGGACTGCTCCCCGGACACAGTCAAGGCCGGAGCGATACGCTTCGGCCGCGGTGGACAGGGGGCAGCAGTTGTCGGCTGCCCTATCGCGGCGGCCCAAAAGGTCGCTGACGGGCGGAGCCTCCTGGTAGGAGGCTTCCTGAGGGCGCAGGTACGGCTCCTGCAGGCCCGACCGGCCAGGTGCTTCAGGTGCCTGTCGGTGGGCCATGTGGGGGTGCACTGCACGGCGGAAGTGACGGCGGGTGACCGTTGCTTCCGCTGTGGCCAGCCCGGTCACAAAGCCGGCACGTGTGGCGCCCCGCTGCACTGTTTTAGATGTGCAGCGGGAGGCAAGCCGGCGGACCATAGGGTTGGCAGCAAGGCCTGCGCCGGAGGGGAGCCGAAGCCGGGAGGCCGGCCTTCCGCCTCCATTTCACAGCGGGATGCGGAGATGGGGGTTCCATAATGGATCCTCAACTCCGCATCCTGCAGGTGAATGTTGGCCACGGTGCCCATGCTCAGGACCTTCTGCTCCAGAGCATGGCACAGTGGGCCATAAATGTCGCCGCTGTCGCCGACCCATACACCTACCGGTTCCTCGGGCCTGCCTGGGAAACCGCGCTGGATGGGTCGGCGGCACTGGTGCACAACCCTGCCGCCGGCAGCCCCCCTCTTGCCGTCGTTGCAAGGGGACCCGGCTGCGTGGCGGCGGCGGTTGGCGACATAGCGGTCGTGGCTGCTTACTTCACGCCGAGCCGAGACATAGCTGACGACTCGTATGAGCAATGGCTCCGTCAGCTGGCAGTCGTCGTCAATGCCTGCCACCCCCGCCCGGTCCTTGTGCTCGGGGACTTCAACGCCTGGTCGTTGGCGTGGGGTTCCCGTCACGATAGGGGCCCGGCGGGGGATAGAGGCAGGGCACTGGAGGACTGGGCCGAAGGACTCGGCCTAGACCTCCTAAATCGGGGAGCCGTGGACACGTTCGTGACCTCGAGGGCCAGTTCAATCGTGGACATCTCGTTCGCGAGTCCCTCGTTGACGCGACGTGTTCAGGGCTGGCGTGTCGTTTTGGGGGAGGAGACAAGTTCGGATCACCGATATATTCGGTTTGACGTCTCCGCCCCCCGCGAGCGATGCGCCGGCCACACCGGCTCCACCCGAGCCACGTTGGGCACTTAAGCGACTAGATCGGGAGCTCCTCCTGGAAGCCGCCATCGTACAGGCCTGGGCCTCTGCGCCGGACAGGCCCTGTCAACGTAGACGATGAGGCGGAGTGGTTCCGGGAGGCCATGACCGTGTCTGCGACGCGGCGATGCCTAGGGCTCCGCCCTATAATCCGAGGGGTCGGGTCTACTGGTGGTCGTCGGAGATCGCGAGGCTCAGACGGGCCTGCGTGATCACGCACCGCCGGTGGGCCCGATTCCGTAGGATGGCGTCGCCGCCCCGCAGATGCGGAGGCCCGAGAGGCGGAGTTGTACCAGGGATACAGGGAGGCCAGAGGTGCCCTCCGAGCAGAGATAAGGCGGGCCAAAAAGGAGGCCCGCTGCGAACTGCTGGAGACGCTGGAGCGGGACCCTTGGGGGCGGCCCTACCTAATGGGTAAGGGGAAAACTGCGCCCAAGGCCCCGCCGTTGACCCAGTGTCTCCAGCCGGAGCTGCTCGGAGGAGTTGTTAGCTCCCTGTTCCCAGCGCGGGCGGTGGAACATGTTCCACCGCAGATGACTCCGCCTCGGTTTGCCAATGGTGCCCGACGTGGATGACGACGACGTGCCCGAGGTCACTTGGGTAGAACTAGAGCTGGCGGTGAGAAGGCTGAGAGCCAAACGCACCGCCCCGGGACCCGACGGCATTCCAGGCCGAGCGTGGGTCCTAGCTCTAGTCGACGACGCTCTCGAGCCCCGACTGAGAGGGCTTCTCAGCGCATGTTTGGAGCGGGGCCAGTTTCCGAAATTGTGGAAGACGGGGAAACTGGTCCTCATCCGAAAGGAGGGGCGCCCGGCGGACTCACCGTCCGCCTACCGGCCCATAGTGTTGCTCGACGAGGTGTGCAAGCTCTTTGAAAGAGTAATTGCGAAGCGCCTCGTCGAGCACCTCTCAAGAGTGGGGCCGGACCTGGCGGATGGCCAATATGGCTTCCGCCAGAGGCGCTCCACCGTGGATTGCCATCATGCGCGTGAGGGCTCTGGCGGAGGATGCAGTAGCCCGGGTGAGGTGATGTTGGCGGTGTCCCTGGACATCGCCAACGCGTTCAACACCTTGCCCTGGAGTTGCATTAGGGAGGCGCTCGTGTATCACGAAGTGCCTCTCTACCTCCGCCGCATAGTCGGGGCGTATTTGACGGAGAGAGCCGTCTTCTACCCAACCGTGACCGGTCTCGGCCGGCGTGAGATGTCGTGCGGTGTTCCGCAGGGATCGGTCCTGGGGCCGCTCCTGTGGAACATCGGATACGACTGGGTGCTTCGCGGTGAGCTCGCAGACGGTGCCGCCGTCACGTGTTACGCGGACGACACGCTCGTGACGGCGTGCGGAGCGACATACCGCGAAGCGACCCGAAAGGCCACGACCGCGGTTGCCCAAGTCGTGGAGCGGATCCGGCGGCTGGGTCTCGAGGTGGCTCTGCATTAAAACCGAGGCCCTGTTCTTTCATGGGCCTCGGAGCAAGCCACCTGAGGGATCCAGTCTCATCGTGGGAGGTAATCGCATCGGCATCAAGCCCCAAATGAAATATTTGGGGCTCTTGCTCGACGGCCGATGGGACTTCGGAGAGCACATCCGAAGTCTGGCCCCCAAACTGAAGGGCACAGCTCTCGCTCTGGCGCGGCTGCTGCCCAACATGAAGGGGCCCGATGACTCCTGCAGGAGACTCTACGCGGGGATCGTGCGGTCCATGGCCTTGTATGGGTGCCCAATATGGGCGGAGGCCCTGAAGGCCGGAAGTGTGCGGATGCTGCGCGCTCCGCAGCGAGTGATGGCCATCAGGGTCATCCGCGGGTACCGCACGATCTCCTTCGAGGCGGCGAGTCTCCTTGCCGGAACTCCGCCATGGGACCTGGAGGCGAGATCCCTTTCGCAACTGTACCAGTGGCGAAAGGAGGCGCGGGAGCAGGGACTGAACCCCGAGCATCGAGAAATCGAGGCCATGCAGTCCCAGCTCCGCCAGGCCATCGTGGTGGAGTGGAAGGAACGACTTGGGCGACCAAGCGCAGGGCACGCCGCAATAGCGGCGGTAAGGCCCATCATGGAGGATTGGCTAGAGAGGCGACACGGAAGCCTCTCGTACCGACTGACGCAGGTGATCTCCGGTAAGGGGTGCTTCGGGGACCACCTGCATCGGATCAGGAAGGAGCCAACGCCTGAGTGTCATCACTGTGACGCGAGCGAGGACTCAGGGCTGCACACGCTGGCGGACTGCCCGGCGTGGGAGGTGCCGAGGCGTGACCTCGTGGCAGCCATCGGGGTGGGAGTCCTCTCGCTCGGCAGCATGATTGCGGCAATGGTGCGGAGCGCGAGCGCGTGGGCCGCCGCCGCCTCCTTCTGCGAGCATGTGATGCTCGCGAAGGAGATGGCGGAGCGCGCCCGGGAGAGGTTCAGAACCCTCCCGGCCCGCCGAGCCCGCAACACGCTCGCCTCGCGTCGCAGGCGACTCAGGCGCCGGAGGGCACTTAACGACCTCCGTCCTCCATGAGCGCAGGCCTGGGGGGTGGCAGGTGAGGCCGCCTGGCACCCCAGCAGAAGCAGGCCGGGACGGTGGGGCGACTAGCGCCCCTCCCCCAAACCGGGGCAAGACGGGGACAAAGTGGTTCCCAAACCCGAGGGGGCCATCTCGAAACCGGAGATGGCCCAGGGTCAGTCGGGGTGCGAGGGCTATGCTCTATGGGCAACCTTACACCCCGGCGTCTGCAGACCCAAGACGGCGTGCGGTTTTAGTCGGTTCGAGCCCGACATAACCGCCCCCGCTGGCCGGCGGGGGGGTATCCGAGGGGATTTCCGCACGAAAAAAAAAAAAAAAAAAAAAGGTATAAGACAAATTTAACATATTTTATATTTAACCGACTTCAAAAGGAGGTTCTCTGTTTGACCTGTATATTTGTGTGTATGTTTGTCCACGATTTTCTCGGGTTTGGTTGAACTGATTTTGATGTGGTTTTCAGAAAAGTATTTGTGATTAACCGACTTCAAATGGAGGTTCATTGTTTGACCTGTGTGTTTGTATGTATGCTTGTCCATGTTCTATTTTTAGATTGATAGATACATTTTAGAACTGTGGTGGTTGGTAATTTGGAATGTGTTATGGCGGCACCACACTTCGCTATGTGTTATTTGTTATCCGACTAGGCTGTATTGGTGGGTGTGTAATACACCTCTGCCTACCCCTTCGGAGATACAGGCGTGAAGTTATGTTATGTTATGTTATGTATTCGTGCAAATATTTGTCATGTGACCGTCATTTGTCATTTGATGTTCCAAACATGCCAAATATATGTGTTAATTCTGTTGCCCTGGTACAAGCGGCTAATTTATTTCCTTTGATGTGTGTCAAAAATCAAGTGGACGGTTGAAAAGTGCGTTATGCGTTATGCGGTATGCGTGCGAGTAAAGCAAATATAGACGAATGAACCTCAACACTTCGTCGTAAGCGGCCGAATAAGGCGAATAACACATAGCGTCGTGTGGTTCTGCCATTAACCTAATACCGATGGCGATTTTACCACGTGTATCACGTGTACTTACTACTCCCTTTTTTTGAAAGAATGAAAAAAAAACATTTATCAGAGCAAAGAGGCCACCAACTAAGTACATGTTTTATTTTTTTTATGAATGATAGGCTCACGTTTGACCTCTATCTCACCTGGTTGTAAGTGACGATGTGGTCTACGATGGATCACGGTTGCCTAGAAGGAACCTATTCACTTGACATCTGAAAATACTGGGCTTAAAATAACAGCTGCCACCCCCAGGCCTGCCTGGGGGTGGCAGGTGAGGCCGCCTGTCACCCTAGCAGAAGCAGGCCGGGACGGTGGGGTGACTAGCGCCCCTCCCCCATACCGGGGCAAGACGGGGACACCGTGGTTCCCAAACCCGAGGGGGCCATCTCGAAACCGAAGATGGCCCAGGGTCAGTCGGGGTGCGAGGGATATGCTCTATGGGAAACCTTACGTGCGGTTTTAGTCGGTTCAAGCCCGCTTGGCCGGCGGGGGGGATCCGAAGGGATTTCCGCACGAAAAAAAAAAATGTACAGGACAAAATAGTAATGTACAGGCACACAAATGCATCAAATGGGTGCCCAGTTCAGCATGTGCCAGATAGTAACCAGGTACTGGTTTTCTACTGGAGCCCAAGTTAGTGACACACGGACGCCTCACCGTCAAAGCCGTGTGTTTTTGAAATGAATAGTTAGGATTCATTCAGGTGGCAGTCTTAGTTAAAAATTACATTTGATAATCCTCAGTGTGTTTTAACGAAAGGTAATTTCACCCTACCTCACTGCAGAAGAGAGGTAGGACATGAGCAGTCCGACTGGGGAAGTACCTCCGCCCTACAGAATACCGCGGCCATAATAACCTCGTGTTGTGTTCCCGGCGGTGAGTAGGGTAGCCAGAGCTCACTGAGAGTTTTTGTGCTGTCAGAAGGAAGAGTCTTCCTTCTGACAGCACAAAAACTAAAAAAGAAGGGAGAGGCGGGAGTAGCCTTTGGTCTTTCCGGAAGACTAAAGGCTATTCCTGGTTTGCAATTTCTTTTTTTAAGGTCGGCAGCGCGAGTGTGACAACCCTGGTGTTGCACACGTCCATAGGCCACGGTGACCGCTTCCCATCAGGTGGGCCGTGAGCTTGTCTGCCAATACTCTTTCGAGAGAGTTTTGCTTATATATCATTATCCATTATTTATTATAATTACCCAGTAGATAATTAAAAACATACGATCGGCTTCTAGTTGAAGCGATTTCAAATCTAGTTCGTTTAAATTTCAGCATATCCATGAAGTGACTGATAAGTACGACCTCCGCAATTCAAAAGATCCTTCTGTATGTAATGTAAAGGGTTAAGGAAAGGTTTTGTCATTATTACAGTTGGAGGTTTTGGGGTTATAGGCAAGATGTTGTTTGTCCAAATAACATCCCGTATATTACCGATGTCAGCTACTTTGATTGTTCGGGTCAATCAGACAGTTTGCGTAGGTAGGAATATTTTGTAGGATATTGTTAAGTGCGTGAAAAAAAAAGAAAAAATATCATAACTTCACGCCTGTATCCCCGAACGGGTAGGCAGAGGTGTATTACACACCCACGATTCGCCAGTTATGTTAAGGTCCCAATGTAATAGGGGGCTAGCCTATTGCCATCTACCAAGCACATTATTAAGCATGCGATAATTAACATTTATTAATGCACACATAACTACGAAAAGTCAGAGGTGTGTACCCTTTTGTTTTTTTTTTATCGTGCGGAAATCCCTTCGGATACCCCCCCGCGTGCCAGCGGGGGCGGTTATGTCGGGCTTGAACCGACTAAAACCGCACGCCGTCTCGGGTCTACAGACGCCGGGGTGTAAGGTTGCCCTCGCACCCCGACTGACCCTGGGCCATCTCCGGTTTCGAGATAGCCCCCTCGGGTTTGGGAACCACGGTGTCCCCGTCTTGCCCCGGTTTGGGGGAGGGGCGCTAGTCGCCCCACCGTCCCGGCCTGCTTCTGCTGGGGTGACAGGTGGCCTCACCCGCCACCCCCAGGCCTGCGCTCATGGAGGACGGAGGTCGTTAAGCGACCTCCGGCGCCTGAGTTGCCTGCGACGCGCGGCGAGCAAGTTGCGGGCTCGGCGGACCGGGAGAGTTCTAAGTCTCTCCCGGGCGCGCTCCGCCACCTCCTTCGCGAGCATTACATGCTCGCAGAAGGAGGCGGCGGCGGCCCACGCGCTCGCGCTCCGCACCATTGCCGCAATCATGCTGCCGAGCGAGAGGACTCCCGCCCCGATGGCTGCCACGAGGTCACGCCTCGGCGCCTCCCACGCCGGGCAGTCCGCCAGCGTGTGCAGCCCTGAGTCCTCGCTCGCGTCACAGTGATGACACTCAGGCGTTGGCTCCTTCCTGATCCGATGCAGGTGGTCCCCGAAGCACGCCTTCCCTGAGATCACCTGCGTCAGTCGGTAGGAGAGGCTTCCGTGTCGCCTCTCCAGCCAATCCTCCATGATGGGCCTTACCGCCGCTATTGCGGCGTGCCCTCCCACCGTCCCGGCCTGCTTCTGCTGGGGTGACAGGTGGCCTCACCTGCCACCCCCAGGCAGAGGTGTGTACCCGGGGCGACTGAGGATCGAACTGGAGACCTCGGCTCAGCAGTCCGTTACGTACGCCAATAGGCTATCGCCGCTTATCAACAATAAAAAATATCAACATATTTCATACTAGCTTTACCTGCGACTTCAGGCTTAATATATTTGAAATAAGGGATCAATTTTTCTAAAATAAAAGTAGCTTAAGTTACGCCTTACAATACCTAGCTGGTGTTGTAAGGCGTAACACTGCGTTGTTCGCAGTAAAAATCCCATCAAAATCGACCCAGTCACTTCGGAGAGTACCCGGAAGACACAGACAGAAAGAAAGACCGACAAAAAAATTTAAATTAGCTTAACAAAGAAAATAAAAAGGTATCTTGTATACATTCAGATGCATTCATAAAAACCTGTTATTTAAATATAATAAACATACACTTCAATTTTATTTTATTGTATAGAAAATACAAATGTTTTTCACAAATTCTGAACAAACTAATTTCAGATTGTATACATAAGAATGAAATGATGGTCCCTTGTAAGCATGTCACTGGAGCACAGTCGAACCCATTCGGTTTATTTTTTTCATTTCAAAAAGTCTGTCATAGATTGAATTCTATTTATAAATTTGAAAAATTTCCAAGAACTTTTGTTATTCGAGAAATACGGAACGTTTTTAGGGATTTTCCTTAGAAAAGCCCTATTGCCATCGAGTTGTCGTCGACGTCGTCGTTGCCAATTTTCTGTCACGGTTTTAGGTATGAAGCAGATGAGCTATCGAGTTGCTGTTTTCGGTAATAGATTCGTGCTGGGGTGAACCATTGCAAGATAAAAAAAAAACACAAAAAATCGCAAAAAAAAAACGCAAAATCGAAAATCCCTTGTATTCTGAGCTGGTCTCAGGAATTCAACTTGTTTTTTTTCTGAAGGATTTTATTATGAACTTTAGTACTATAGAAGTGTACCTTTTTTTTCGTGCGGAATCCCCACGGATACCCTCCCTCACTCAAACCGGCTAAAACCGCACGCCGTCTCGGATCTCATGCCGGGATGCAAGGTGGCCCAATAAGGTAATTTTCTCGCACCCAGACTATAGATATAAACCATTTTTTTTTTCGTGCGGAAATCCCTTCGGATACCCCCCCCCCCCGCCAGCCAGCAGGGGTGGTTATGTCGGGCTTGAACCGACTAAAACCGCACGCCGTCTCGGGTCTACATACGGTGTAAGGTTGCCCATAGACCCTTTGCGCCATAGTTCTTTTTGCAAACTTTTATCTAACTTGCACTTGTACTTTCGTTTGTTGACATCCGATTGAGCTGAAATTTTGCATACACGTTCAGTTTGGATGACAATTAAATAAAAACTGATTAAAAAATACCGCGGTAGCCTAGTGGTATGGGTAAAGGACTGCTGAGACGAGGTCTCGGGTTCGATCCCAGGTATTACCAGGGCACACACCAATAACTTTCCGATGCTTTTCGAAGTTATGTGTGTATTTATCGCAAGTTTATAAGTGCCCGGTTAATGGCAATAGGCTCGCCACCTATTACATTGGGACCTAAAACATAAACTGGCGAAACGTGGGTGCTAGCACCTCTGCCTACCCCTTCGGGGATATAGGCGTGAGTTTATGTTATGTATGTTAAAAAATAAAATCGGGTGACTAGGGAATATTAAATTTATGGATAGTATAGTTATGGGCAAAAATCTTGATAATTCACTAAGTTGCGCTACGCATTGTTAGGTCCATTTCGTGGTAGGCGTGGTGATGGAGGCGTGTCATCAACTAATCATGGATTAAACTAATCTCGGATTAAAAAGGCTCGTGTCATTGTTTGTAGTCCTTTTATTGGTTTTTAGGTTTCCGTAGCCAAATGGCAAAAAACGGAACCTTTATATATTCGTCATGACTGTCTGTCTGTCCGTCCGTATGTCACAGCCACTTTTTTCCGAAACTATAAGAACTATGCTGTTGAAACTTGGTAAGTAGATGTATTCTGTGAACCGCATTCAGATTTTCACACAAAAATAGAAAACAAACAATAAATTTCGGGTGTTCCCCATACTTAGAACTGAAACTCAAAAATGTTTTTTCATCAAACTCGTACTTGTGGGTTATCTATGGATGTCTTCAAAAATCGTATTGAGGTTTCTAATATATTTTTTTCTAAACTGAATAGTTTGCGCGAGAGACACTTCCAAAGTGGTACAATGTGTGCCCCCCTCCCCCTTGTAACTTCTAAAATAGGAGAATGATAAAACTAAAAAAAATATATGATGTACATTACCATGTAAACTTCCACCGAAAATTGATTTTAACGAGATCTAGTAAGTAGTTTTTTTATTACGTCATAAATCGTAAACTGCAATTTACCTTTCATTCAATCAAATCAAACAGATAATAAAAAACGAAAAACGGAACGTGCGTCAAGATGGACGTATTTTAAATTAAAGCAGAAATATATTTTAAATAATATTTTTTTAAAGCAGAAAAGGGACAGATTTCCCCATATTTTCAAAATACAGATACCTGCCCAGCTTGGGCACGAATTAAAATAAGTAACACAAACGAGCATATTGTATTTACAACTTTTCGGACCGTAACATTGTTCTCCGACAATCTGACAGTGGATTCAAGCACACCGAAATAAAACATAATCTCAATCATCTCCAGAGAAGCCGGCCGTCATAGTTCTTTCGTTTCAGTTGATCGCTTTAGTTGATCGGAGTGGAAAACACGAAGCCGTCATACGTTGCGTCGTCACCAAATATTTGAAAATGTTCAGTGATTTTAGAAGCCATTCTAGTGCCGGTGCAACGCGAGGGCGGCGCTTCGGTCCCTCACGTTGCTAGGATGCGAAGGCGCAGGCGCCAACTTTGTCAATTTTGTTTATTTTTATAATTTTATCGTGTTGTGTAATATAATAGTTATTTTTAAGTTTCTAAGTTAAGCGTGTATATATGCAAAGAGACTGCAGCAGCGAGGCGGAAAATATTTGTGCAAGTCAACTTGTACAGTGCCCGGATTGTTCCCAGGCCCGTTTTTTTAAAGGTAAGCGGGGTTTGAAAGTGCATTTTGGGAAAGTACACAAATCCCAAAATGCATTTTCAATCCAAACAAATTCGCCAATCCCTACCTTGCCTAGCTCCCAAATTCCCTTATGGCAAACATTATCCAAATTTAAAAACTCGGTTCCGATTTTGAAGAGAGTTCCCCGTGGCGCTAGGCCAACTGTAGCACAGAATCTCTCTCGGTGCATAGCCGTGGTAGTCCGGGAGAACTCTCAAAGCGCCTGGGAACAATTGCTCACCTTCCCTTACAGGATTCTACATATTTCAAAAGATCAGGCCACTAAAAAAACATTAACAACACAAATAAAAGAAAATTGTACTTCATCTCATACTTTTGACCCAAAATTCACAACTTTCCATAAAAATTCAATTTACCACTATGTAGAGTCCAAGTTAAGAGAAGGTGATATTAGGGGAGCTGCGAGGCTTTTATTCAGCAGTGATGTTATGGCGCCTTGTTCTCCAGATACTCTGGCAGATTTGCAGAGCAAGCACCCGTCTCCTGCTGATAACCTTTCCTTCCCTGAGCCTCTGGAGACGGACGCTGAGTGTCTTAGTGTATCAGCCAAGGACGTGTTAGCAGCCGTTGGCTCTTTCCGGAGTGGGTCTGCCGGCGGCCTTGATGGCCTAACTCCTCAACATTTAAAGGACCTTACCAGCGTAAGCGTTGGAGAAGCTGGCGACGCACTCTTGAAAGAGCTAACGGCCCTAATTAACCTGATGTTGTCCGGCAATGTGGACGAAGGTATCATCGATTTACTGTACGGCGCCAATTTATGCGCCTTACGTAAAAAAGATGGTGGTATTCGTCCCATTGCCGTAGGTTGTACATACAGGCGAATAGCAGCCAAATTATGTTGCAGAGAATATAGAGACTCTCTCACAAATAAATTCCAGCCCCTGCAACTCGGCTTCGGCTCCAAAGGGGGCTGTGAGGCTGCTGTTCACGCCCTGTCCACGTTCCTTGGCTGCAGTGAAGGAGAGGTTATCCTCAAAGTTGACTTGAGGAATGCCTTTAACTCGGTTAACAGGGACACTTTGTTGACACAAGCCAAATTAGAAACCCCCAAAATTTTTAAATTTCTTTGGCAATGCTATAGGCATCCTTCTAAATTACTTTATAAGGATAATATCTTAGATTCAGCGGTAGGGTGTCAACAAGGTGATCCTCTTGGGCCAGTCATTTTTAGCCTGGCTATTCATCCCATTATTCAGCGACTAAATTCAAAATTTAACATCTGGTATCTAGATGACGGTACTCTTGGTGGTGACGTTGAGACAGTATTAAAAGATTTTGCATTTCTAAAAGAAGAATTTAGTTCAATTGGCCTAGAATTAAATTCCACCAAATGCGAAATTTTTCTTTGTGATCAAACTGACAGTCTTTCGGTGCTCTCAAAATTCAATGCTTTGGCTCCAAATTTAAAAGTTTTACAAAAAAGTTCTCTCCGCCTCCTTGGGTCACCCATTCTAGAAGATGCTTATGAGTCATTTGTGGAAGAGAAAATACAAAATTTTTGCGAAGTCTCGGACCGCCTGTGCCAAATTAATATTCATTCAGCCTTCACCATTATTCGGTTTTGTCTTTTCGTACCTAAATTTACACATGCTCTGCGTTCATCTCAACTTTTTAAATGTTTGTCTCTTTTAGGTCGAGTGGATAGAGTGTTGCAAGACACTCTATGCAAAATTTTAAATGTAAATTTGAGCGACCGAGTGTGGCTTCAGGCGTCCCTCCCAGTTCGCCATGGCGGCCTCGGCGTTCGCAAAATTGCAGATGTAAGTATGCCAGCGTTTCTATCTTCGGTCTACGGCACTGAAGAATTAGTCAGGAAAATTCTATCTCCTTCACTGATTGATTCGGATGTGCCAGGTAAGGCCGAAGCTCTAAATGCTTGGAAAATGGCTTGCCCAAATACCGTCATGCCCGCCAACCCATCTTCCCAAAGGCAATGGGATGAGCCGCTCTGTATTGGCGTTAAAAAACATTTAATCAGTACAGCTACCACTGCAGCTGAGCGTGCTCGCCTATTGGCTGTGGGGGAATGGGAATCTGGTGTTTGGCTTCAGGCACTTCCTTCGCCCAACATTGGTACAATGTTGGACGACACGACCTTCCGCATCGCGACTTGCCTACGTTTGGGGGCACCGTGTGTCTCTCCACATCGATGTCTATGTGGAGAAGCAGTCGATTGCCTTGGACACCACGGATTATCTTGCAGCAGGAGCGCAGGCCGCATATCCCGACATGCTAATATTAACGACATTATCCGTCGGGCTCTTGTCACCGCCGGCATGCAAGCTATTCTTGAACCTGTTGGCTTGGCGCGCGACGATGGCAAGAGACCGGATGGTATGTCGTTGTTGCCTTGGAAGATGGGTAGGCCTTTGGTGTGGGACGCAACTTGCGTCGACACCCTGGCGCCTTCCCATCTTCCAAGTACGATGGATTGCGCATGCGCTGCTGCTGCATCTGCGGAGACTCTCAAACGGCGCAAATATACCAATTTAACTGGTAATTATATTTTTGAGCCGTTTGGAGTCGAAACGTTGGGTCCGTGGGGTCCAAGCGCGCGCGCGCTATTCAAAGAAATAGCGAAGCGCCTAATCGACTCTTCCCGTGACCATAGGGCTGGCCTTTACCTCGCTCAAAGAATTAGTATCGCTATTCAGCGTGGTAATGCCGCCAGCCTTTTGGGCACGGTTCCAGTAGAGATCGATGGTGAGGAATTTTTCGATGCCTGAAGTTGCAGTCTCTCCCTTCCTTTTATTTTATTTTTGTATATATTGTATTATAATAAATTAAGTTGGCTACAGTATAAGGCTATTGTGAATGTTTTATTAAAAATAAATTATTTTTTATCAAATCAAATAAATTAAAAAAAAAAATAACATTATTATATTACTTGCTGCTACCGACTAAGAACCGGCTTTCCGGGGTTCCGACCCCTTATTGGGCGAGTCCGAATCGCACTTAGCCGGTTTTTTGGTTGGCCAGTTATTGCGATGCGCGAATTTTCTAACGTTTGCATAAAATAAAATTTTATATGTATACAACCGACCGTTTATTGGGTCAGCTCGATAAAACTATAAATTTCTATTTGTTGTTGTTCCTAATGAAAATCAATTCGGCAGGTGGCGTCCTTCATTTGTCCTAATGTTGATTTTATTGCTTTGGATTTTGTTTGATCTACTATCACCCTTCTATTGTGGATTAGACGTAAAAGATTTTATTGCTTTGGATTTGGTTTCATCTACTATCACCCTTCTATTGTGGATTAGACGTAAAAGATTTTATTGCTTTGGATTTGGTTTCATCTACTATCACCCTTCTATTGTGGATTAGACGTGAAAGATTTTATTGCTTTGGATTTGGTTTCATCTACTATCACCCTTCTATTGTGGATTAGACGTAAAAGATTTTATTGCTTTGGATTTGGTTTCATCTACTATCACCTTTCTATTGTGGATTAGACGTAAAAGATTTTAGTAAATATTCTTGACCAGTCATTGAAAACATGAAAAAAATAATTCATTTTGGTTATTGCTCTCATTTTTTTGACTCTTGCAATTCCAGAAAGCTCTTTTAGAATTGCAAGAATTAGAATATTCAATGAACAAAAAATATAAATAAATATTGTAGGACAAAGTACACAACGCCATCTAGACCCAAACTAAGCAGAGCTTGTCACATGGGTTCTAGATTAGGATAAACATACTTAAATACTTTTTTTTACAAATAAATACATATTATACATAGAAACACCCAGACCAATGCAAATATACATATTTGCACTGAGTGGGAATCGAACCCGCGACCTCTGGCTTAGCAGTCGAACGCACTACCGCTACGCCACAGAGGTCTTCAAAGAGTAAGAAGTATGGTGTATTAATGAGGGGTGCTTGGTTGGGGACCTCCACGCGGTGCACCCTGGGCAACGGAGACGGCAGCGCCTTTCTCCTAGGGTGGGAGAGACGCTGCCGCCTACGGCCAACTCGGACCGAGGCGAGGACGGCCCTGTTGAGGGCTGTTCACAAGCTTTCCACGTGTCCCTCTGATTAGCAGATGGCACAGTGGAGAGCAAGTAAGGGGGCCATCTCGAAACCGGAGATGGCCCAGGGTCAGTCGGGGTGCGAGGGATATGCTCTATGGGTAACCTTACACCCCTCCTTAAGACCCGAGATGGCGTGCGGTTTTAGTCGGTTCAAGCCCGACATAACCGCCCCCGCTGGCCGGCGGGGGGTATCCGAAGGGATTTCCGCACGAAAAAAAAAAGGGTGTATTAATGAACAGTTTTAGATCTCCATAATATGAGTTCTCTTTGTAGCACCTATTTGTCTTTGCCGGCGCATTAACCTGGAATTCTTTACCAGCACACGTGTTTACTTCTTCCTACAGAAAAGGTATTCCAGGACGTGAAAAGGCATCTGAGGGCCCCACCCTCAAGCTGAGATCAAACCATCGTTGTAGCATTATATACTATCGGTGTCTGTAATGGTTATCTTCATTCCTCAGACGTTACCTTAAGCTTACCATAAGGCGAGGCTTAACTAAAAATTATTGGAATAATATTACATTAAGGGTATAAAAACCACTTTATCAATCTTAATTTGAACTCTGTGTCTTAGACAGTACGACATACATAATACTTAACAATTATTTAGATTATAAACACATATTAAAAAATAGCGTGGAGCACTGGCACAAATGAGTAATAGTCTATACACTACACGGTCAGCTATTGCAAACTATAGGCGCCGCCATATTAGCCTTGGCTGTTATGACGAGCGCCGTTCACTTTATTCCTACTCCGCGGCCGACCGTCACGCGACATGCAACACACAGACGAAAAAGTTTGAGACGATGTAATAAAAGTTTCACTTTAATAAAGAACAAAAAAAGTTTACCGTACTGAAAAATTTCTAGCACAATAACAACTATTTTGTTGATCAAATTACAAAATTAGAACAAACTACGACCAAAATATGTTTTAGTCTTAAATCTAACTCCCTGTTTATGCCTCCTGCTATTCCTGAAGATATTAATAGAATCATCCTTAATCTCAAAACCACAAATAGCACTGGATACGATGAAATTTCTACAAAGATAATAAAACACGTATCTTTTAGCATATCACATGTTTTAAGTCACTTGATTAACCTATGCATATCTCATGGTGTGTTTCCCGAAGATCTAAAAATTACTGTGATCAAACCCCTTTTTAAAAAGGATGACAAAACTGACATGGGTTGTTACAGACCAATAGCTCTTGTCCCTGTCCTATCAAAAATATTCGAGAGGGTTATCTACGAGCGTCTGTACAATTTCTTTGAAATGAACAGCTTATTTGCTGAGGAGCAAGTTGGGTTTCGAAAAAATAAGAATATCAATATAGCATTCTATAACTTCCTCAGTACAGTTATGACCGCCGTAGACAAAAAGAACCAAGCCTCCGCCATTTTCATGGATCTAACGAAGGCGTTTGATTACGTGGATCACGTGATATTATTGGATAAGTTATATGCTTATGGAGTGAGAGGAAATGTCCTTGAACTGATAAGATCTTACCTAACTGACCGAATACAGACAACACAGATCTCTAGAGTATGTAGTTCTACGAAAAGGCTAATAAATCACTCGTCCGAACCGCGAAAAGTTGCTTTTGGAGTACCTCAGGGGAGCGTACTGGGACCATTGTTGTTTATCATTTACATAAATGACTTTCCCCAAGCAACTAATTATAAAACCATACTCTTTGCGGATGACAGCACAATTGTATTTACTGGAAATAATAAATCTCAGGTAGAACATGAAATAAGTGATACTTTACATGACTCTATTAAATGGTTGACATCAAATAATTTGAAAATTAATTTAAACAAGACATGCATAATGACATTTAGAAATAGGACGAATAAACTGACAGACTTGGACATACAATATAATGGAACACAAATAAAACAAGTACAAGAAACAAAATTTTTAGGACTAAATATAGATGAAGGTCTGGATTGGAAAGTGCATTTAGAAGTGTTATGTTCAAAAATAAATCAACACTCTTACTCTCTGTATATGCTGTCTAAGACAGCCAGTGTATCTACTATTATAACTGCTTACTATGGGTATGTTTTTCCAATATTAAATTACGGAGTCATATTTTGGGGCAATTCAACTAATGTTGAAAGCATCTTCAAAGCCCAAAAGAAATGCGTAAGAGCTATATGTAAATTGAAATGTACTGATAGCTGTAAACCTAGTTTCATTGAACTACAAATTTTGACATTGCCATGTATATATATTTTGGAAACCGTGTTGTTCGTAAAGAAAAATATGCAGCTTTATACAAAACTTAATAGTAAGAGACATAACATGAAGATATGTTTTCCAGCTAATACAACCACATATCTTAACAGTAGTGTATTCTGCATGGCACCAAGGCTTTACAACCGGCTACCAATTTATATTTTGGAAATCACAAACATGAACGAATTTAAACGTAGCCTTAAGAATCTTTTGCTGGAAAAATGTTATTATTCCGTTGAAGAGTACCTAAATGACATGTCACTGAGATAAATGAAACAATCAGACAATATTTATAATTATCATTATTTAATTAAGTATTTAATGCAACTGACATTTTGTAATTTGATTTTATTTAATTCATGTGCTATTGTTATTTACTACCACTGACATACCTATTTTATTTTGATTATGATTTATTTTATCACAATTGACATGCCTATTTGATTTTATTTGATTATATACTATTGAAAGTCTAATTTTATGACCATTGACATTATGTACGTATTTCAATTAATTGTAATGAAGTTGTAGTATGCATGTGTAGTAATTGTTTATATGCCTCTAATTTGCATGCCGCAAGGCCAAATGTAGTGACACATTTGTAACAAACATGTACCAACTCTAAACCTACATTTGCAAATAAATGAATATTATTATTATTATTATTATCTCTTTATTTATTTTAAAATTACTTATAAATTACATTTTTAAATACATATTAAAAAAAAAGAAAACATCTATTTAAAAATATAAAAAATAGTGCTCCACCGGCAGCGTGGCAGGGCCCAAGCTACCGGCGGTCGGGGTCACAGAGAGAGAAACCTCCGGACAATGCGTGCCGTGTCGAGGATGACCGCCTTCTGCACCTGACCCTTGACCCAACCATCTAGCGAGAGTCTCTTGAGGTGTTGGTCGAGGCTCTTCGCTATCAGCCCGTTCGCCGAAATGACTATCGGGACAATGATCGTTGAATCGACATCCCACATGGCGGTAACCTCGTGAGCCAAGTCAAGGTACTTGCTGATTTTGTCCTTCTCAGCCTTCACGAGGTTTTCGTCATGCGGGATGGTGATGTCAACGATCATTGCCCGGCGCTGGGGCCGGTCGACTACCACGATATCAGGCTTATTGCAAGCAATAGTCCTGTCCGTGATAATAGAGCGGTCCCAGTAGAGCAATGCATGACTATTTTCAAGAACCGACACCGGTGTGTACCGATAGTACGGCACCTCAGACTCAACATGGCCATAACGAAGAGCAAGTTGCTGGTGGATGATCCTGGCCACTAGGTTATGCCTGTGCAAGTACTCGCCGTTGGCCAGATGAGAACAACCCGAAATAATATGCCTGAGTGACTCTCCGGGACGACGGCATGCCCGACAGATGTCGACCGTACCGTCCTTCAGGATATATTTCCGATAGTTGTTCGTCATCATGACCTCGTCAGCAATTGCACAGGCAAACCCTTCCGTTTCCCCAAAGAGGTCCCCGAAGCGTAGCCAGTTCACCGAGGCCAGAAGGTCCACATCGGGCCCTGTTAAGGCTCGATAGAACCTCCCGTGCAGCTCCTTGCCCTCCCATACGGTCTTGCGGTCCGTGACGCTCAATACCGTCGGTCTGCGCCAGTTCTCGTTCGCCAAGGAGAGCGGAGTGAGACCCTTGTCTACTGCCACCACATCACGATGCATCCCGCATTCGTTGCTCTGGAAATAATCCCTAAGTCTGCACACCTCACGGTTGTGGAGGTTCTTGGCATTTAAAAAGCCTCGGCCCCCCCACCTCCGTGGGATGTACAGTCTCATAACAGACGAGCGCGGGTGTAGCATGCGATGAGTGGTGAGCAGTTGACGGACCTTTCTATCCAGGGCGTCCAGCTCAGTCTGAGTCCATCTTAGTATGCCAAAGGAGTAGGTCAGTAGAGGCATCACCCAACCGTTGAAGGCTCGCACCTTGTTGCCGCCCGACAAAAGACTGTTGAGTACTTTTGTGAAGCGGCAGAAGAAGCGTTCCTTCACCGATTTCTTGATATCCACTACTGAGATACCCAAAGACTCTGCCATACCGAGATACTTATAGGTTTCGGTTTCAGAGAGAGATCTGAGAGTCATAGTATCAGAAAGTTGCAAATTCGTAGAATTCACAACTTTCCCCCGCTGCACATGTAAGACCGCACACTTATCTACACCGAATTCCATCCCAATGGCGTTGCTGAAAACCTGCGTGATTTTCAGCAGCTCCACCAGGTCAGGAAGTTTCGGTGTGAAAAGTTTGAGGTCATCCATGTACAGCAGATGACTAATAACCTCACCCTCTCTCTGAAGCCGGTAGCCTAGACCTGAATCTCTCAACAAAGTGCTGAGAGGATTCAGTGCTAGGCAAAACCAAAGCGGGCTCAGACAGTCGCCCTGGAAGATGCCCCGCTCAATCCTTATGAAGTCCTGGGGGTCAGAGGAGATCTCCCCGCCGCCCGGTTGACGAAGGACTGTGGTCCACTGCCCCATACACGCACTGAGGAAGGATCTCAGAGTTGCATCGATTTTATACAACTCTAAGATCCTCCTCAGCCATGAGTGAGGCACCGAATCATAGGCCTTCTTGTAGTCAATCCAGGCCGCGGACAGAGCCCCCCGGCTCCGCCGGACTTGCTGGCTAATAGTCATGTCTATGAGGAGGAGCTCCTTAGTACCGCGGGACCCAACCCTACACCCATTCTGAGCGGGGGCCAAAATGTTGTTCACAACAATGTGTGTGTTAATTTTGATGGTCAGAATGGATGTAAGGAGCTTGTACATAGTGGGCAAGCACGTGATGGGTCTATAGTTTTTAGGTTCAACGGTACTACCAGTCTTATGTAGCAAGAAGGTGATCCCGGTGGTCATAAACCGCGGAAGGGAGCCAACTTCGAGGGCTTGTTGGAACTGCGTCGCTAAGCGGCCATGGGAGCACCGGATCCATTTTATCCAGAAGTTGTGCAACCCGTCCGGTCCAGGACTTTTCCAGTTCGGGGCAGTACGGATCGCACAACTCACGTCTTCGGGGTCTATAGTTATAGACGCCATGGGTTCGATGCTCCCACATTCACGCTCAACAACGCACATCCAATCGCCCTCTGTGTGTTCGACGGGCGCTGACCAGATACCACGCCAGAAATTAATCATGGCACTGGCTCCTGGCAGCCCCTCATCAACCACACATTGGGTGGTTCCATCCCACTTCCGGTACACCTTCCTTTGGTCACTCTGGAAAAGGCGATTCTGCCAGTACCGATCCACGCGCTCTCTGTACCGGCGAATACGGGCTGCCCATGCATAGACTTTCTGCTTCAGGTAGTCAATGCGCTCCGTGACGTTAGCCTCAAAATCCGGGCGCCGAATACCGGTCCCGGCGAATGCTTGAGTCACGAAACGCATGACACGGGGGCGGTTATTCCCCCGACTGAAGCAGACCAGCTTCGCAATGAGAGTCCTGAATGTGCTGATACGCCGCTCGATCCGTACCTGCCAAGCGGGTACAACCTCGGCGAGCCGCGGCGCCCGGTCAGTATCTGGAAACTTGACACGAGCGACGCGGCACACCGCGATTGCTCCACAGTACATGATCGAGTGGGTATCAGACAAATCTTTACTAGCCCGCATGTACGGGAATAGTAAATCATTCAGGGCTCCCATCAGTGCCAGATTTCGCCTATGAGTGGGCAGACGTGGTAGACGCGGCCTAGATTCAGGCGCGGACCTATACTGGCGAATAGCGTCCTCCAAAGCCCTCCCCAATTGCTCACTTACCTGGGTGCTAACAGTCGTACTCACACAATCTCCATCATCGCCCACGGGCTCCACCGATGTCGCTGGTGTCACTCCTGACAGCGGAGCTGACGACGCGGTGGGTGAGTCCCGTATCAAGGCAGGAGTCGCGCGAGTAGGTTGTGCCTCCAGGCGGAGCCGATCAAGCACAGTTTGATCCAACAGGTTACACCGCTGGATAGCTCGCACTTGATCCGACAATCGTTGGGCGGACACTGTGATGGTTGGATCGAGGACCTGAAACAGAGCAAGCATCCTGTCACGATACGCCGTTCGAATGGTTTCTCCCTCTGTAGCCCCATAGTAGGCGCGCATGCAATTCTCATTCATAATATGAGTCCATCGCATGCGACGCACTACACCACCGGCAGCGGGGGCCCTATTCGAGGCCGGTGGGCCTCGGGACCCCAAGCAGGCCGGGGGCCGGCCTCTCCCTCGCCGGCGCGCAGGTGTTGGTGACGTCGGTGGGGAGAAATACTCGTCACTAGAGCTGCTGCTCGACGCCCCAGGGATTCCACTTGAGGTTGGCTGTGGGGCGGAGCTTAGTGACGAGTCCGGAGATGGTAGGCGTGCTGTCCTTTTCTGGGATCTTGTGATCATTTTTGTCCTTTTACATTATTTTATTTTGTTGCTTTTTTTTTTTTTTTATTATTATTATTATTATTATTATTATTATAATATCTTAATATTTTTCTTAACATTTTTCAGTTATATTTCAGTTACATTGATACTGATATACCTACAGTACAACATTTTAACCCCTTTTCTATTGCTTGATTTCTAGTTGTTTTTCACAATACCCAAAGTAATGACCACCAAATTGCGTATTTAGAGCACGGTATCAAAAAATTTCAACAAATCAAGGGGCCTACCGCCCAAGTGTCGTCGATATCACAGCCGTCGAAATGTTGCGCTGGTCAAGGTCGACGGCCATTTTGTACCGCCCCATTGATAATCGATGCCGGCGCGGCGTAAGAATGAATGAAACGCTGTTTTTGACAGTTAAATAGCTGCCACCTAAAAAAATTCAAATCGACGGCGTCGCTTTGAAATGTAATTTCATTACGGCACCTCATGAGCTGTCGTTTTGAATATTATTTTCTTTTCCGACGGTTGATTACGATGCCGATTGCACCTAACACTGGGCTACTATGGCTTTTATGGGTGCGACTGCCGACGAGTGGGTTCTGCCGTCCTATTGCATCTAACACTGGGCTACTATGGCTTTTATGGGGGCAACTGCCGACGAGTGGGTTCTGCCCTCCTATTGCACCTAACACTGGGCTACTATGGCTTTTATGGGGGCGACTGCCGACGAGTGGGTTCTGCCCTCCTATTGCACCTAACACTGGGCTACTATGGCTTTTATGGGGGCGACTGGGTTCTGCCCTCCTATTGTACCTGCGAATAATTAAAACACTCTTTAATCTTTACCTTACCTACTTAAACGTTTATGCTGTGTTGTTTGTTGTTTTCGTATGTTTCAGAAGGAAGGAATAAGCGAAGGAGTTGGAGGACGAAAGTCTATCGTCGGCAGTCGCCCCCATAAAAGCCATAGTAGCCCAGTGTTAGGTGCAATAGAAGGACAGAACCCAGTCGCCCCCATAAAAGCCATAGTAGCCCAGTGTTAGGTACAATAGGAGGGCAGAACCCAGTCGCCCCCATAAAAGTCATAGTAGCCCAGTGTTAGGTGCAATAGGACGGCAGAACCCACTCGTCAGCAGTCGCACCCATAAAAGCCATAGTAGCCCAGTGTTAGGTGCAATCGGCATCGTAATCAACCGTCGGAAAAGAAAATAATATTCAAAACGACAGCTCATGAGACGCGGTCGATTTGAATTTTTTTAGGCGGCAGCTATTTAACTGTCAAAAACAGCGTTTCATTCATTCTTACGCCGCGCCGGCATCGATTATCAATGTACAAAATGGCCGTCGACCTTGACCAGCGCAACATTTCGACGGCTGTGATATCGACGACACTTGGGCGGTAGGCCCACAGTTCCGCCTTCGTGTGGGAAAATTTTGTCAAAAACGTCTCATAACAAACAGTTCTTTCTTAAACAGTTGTATTTTGCCATGTGTCATGAATTTTACCTTTATATATTATGTATATATATTATATATTACTTTTATATGCTATTTTTAGATTACCTACTGTCTAGATTTAATAAGTAACTGTTTTCAAATGTTTCCTGTCATGCAATGGCAGTAATCTGTAAGGGTACCAGAAAAGGTGAAATTTTATGAGTATCGGATTTACGCTATGGCATTACAATAAAATACCTTTTTTTTCGTGCGGAAATCCCTTCGCATACCCCCACGCCAGCCAGCGGCTCCGGTTATGTCGGGCTTGAAGCGACTAAAACCGCACGCCGTCTCAGGTCTACAGACGCCACGAACCAACAAACATTGATTTTTTTATATTGCACTAGCTGTTGCCCAATCTTGTTATCACCTAACTAACAAACACCCAAACATACAATTACAAACATCGTCATAAACTTGTATATTTATATATTTAGTAGGATTAGGTACATTAATCAGCTCGATGTGAGGATTTGTGACTAGCCCTATAATTAGTAGGGAAATTATTTCCCTACTAATTATAGGGCTAGAGCTTGTAATGACATCTCTATGTACTTAGATTATTATAGTTAGATAGTAAATATTGGTTCACTGAGTAATAAGGTTTACATAACAGAGGATAAGTATATTTTTAAAGTTATGACTTTGTTAACACCGAACGAGCTAGGCTTGTTTGCATTTATACCGGGTGTTAGGGAAATGCTTCCGAAAACGAAGACGCGATAGTACTGCAGCAAGTAACATAATAATGTTTTTTTTTTAAATTTTTATATTTGAGTTGATTGAATGAAAGGTAAATTGCAGTTTACGATGTATTACGACGTATTAAAAAAAACTACTCACTAGATCTCGTTCAAACCAATTATCGTTGGAAGTTTACATGGTAATGTACATCATATACTTTTTTTAGTTTTATCATTCTCTTATTTTAGAAGTTACAGGGGGGGGGGGGGCACATTTTACCACTTTGGAAGTGTCTGTCGCGCAAACTATTCCGTTTAGAAAAGAAATTATATTTGAAACCTCATTATCATTTTTGAAGACCTATCCATAGATACCACACATGTATGGGTTTGATGACAAAAAAATTTTGAGTTTCAGTTCTAAGTATGGGGACCCCCAAAATTTTTTTTTTCTATTTTTGTATGAAAATCTTAATGCGGTTCACAGAATACATCTACTTACCAAGTTTCAACATCATAGATCTTATAGTTTAGGAAAAAAGTGGCTGTGACATACGGACGGACAGACAGACAGACATGACGAATCTATAAGGGTTCCGTTTTTTGCCATTTGGCAACGGAACCCTAAAAAGAGCGATTTTTTTCCGATTATTCCGAACCTGACCCGAAAGCCTGACCCGGTCGCGGGTTAGGTTAGAAACTTGAAAAAAAAAAAGTAATATTTGTTCCAAACGTAACCCTCTTCCTAAGGTCAGGACCCGACGCTCGTTCCTATCATAACCCGAATTGCGCAGATACGTTTAATTACTTGCCTAGCTATTTAATCAAACAGCTTAGAAATTGACTTATTTCCGCATGGTTATAAAAAAATAACCACGAACGCTTAATGCGGGAGCGGAGCGGAGCGTAGTAGAAAAATACTAATGCAAAAAGATGGTTAAAAAAAAATTGGAAAAAGTGCACCACTTATTTCATCTTTAGTACTATCGCTTGTTTTCGTTTTCGGGAGCGGTTTCCTAACACCCGGTATAATGAGGGTATATAACCGTTAGAAATGAGTGACAATATATGGGTAACACCGTTAAAAAAAAAAACAAGAATTACTTTTATCTAATCTATATATATAAAAATGAAACCCGTTTTCCGTTGTCACGACATAGCATGAAAACGGCTTGACCGATTTGGCTGATTTTTTTTTGTAGTTTTCTAATACTCTGTACAAGGTTCTTACGGAAAAAAATATTAAGAAAATCTCTCAGAATTTTTTTTTTCGTGCGCACACCGTACGGTTTTAGTCGATACACGACAAAACCACCCCCGCTGGCCTGTGGGGGGTATCCGAAGGGATTGATCCTCCCCAAGTGTCCGTTGCCGGGCACCCCGGGTAAGCCCTTGAATTCAATACATGGCGGATCATTTTGACGTAGCGAAGCACGTACCGGGCCGCTAGTCGAAAATAAATCGCTTAAAATATTATTTACCGTCAGTATTATCGCTTGTCCTCGTTTTCAGGAGCGTTTCCCTAACACCCGGTATATACAGACTGTGGTAACTTATAAACATATTTATCGATGGGTCCTATGTATATGGGCCAAAATGCAAAATGACAACTTTACTGGAGAGGCTTCCAAAGTTTAAATTTGCTATCATTTTAGAATTATGAAACCGAAGTTTACGAAACTTTGCTGGTTTGCTAAGACAACTATTCTCCTTATTTATACTACAGTGTTTTATATATACATATATCAGGTTTAAGATTTTGTATTCATCACAGTGCGGCCGTTGCTCCGTTCAACGTATAAGTGTCAAACCAGCTGATTGGTTCAAACTAAAAACAAAAGCGCGGGAACTCCCCGCGTATAACTCTAAGTAAGTTATACTTCAATAAAAATCGTGTTTCCATGCAGAAATGTTGTTTTTAATAGCTCATATGATTAATGATATCAATAAGATGCGTTTACCATAAAAAAGACAAAATGCCCAAATTGTGAATTTTGCCCATATAGGTACATAGGACCCATCGTAAAAGTAAAATACAATTGATTCAATAAAAATTGTACTAGTTTACACAATTATAACTAATTAGGACCGGTTTACTAGGTTAAAATACTATACGTAAATTACAAATGGCAGTAAGTATATGTGACAAAATGTTTATTCATAAATAAAAGCATAAATCCTATCCATACTTTCTTGTATGCGAGTATGTCAGGTGTCACTGTCACCTGACAGTGACACCAAAAAATCAAAATCAAAACAATATTTTGAAAATAAATTATAGATAGGCGGAGATTTCTTCTTTTTTCTATGTGCTTTCGTTCCGCCTTAGAATTAAGTTATATTAGCCACCTTATCAGCTGATATTCGCGAATGCCTCATTTTTACTTATCCTAATTGCTAGTATAAGCACTCTCAAATCGGCAATCTCAAAGCCGTAGATGGCCCAGGTTCAGCCGGGGTGCGAGAGAATTGACTTATTTGAACACCTCATACCCGATTAGAGACCCATTAGAGACCCGATAGGGCGTGCGGTTTTGGTCGGTGTAGAATGCCTGTGGCATTAAGTGTTCTGCCTGTGTACATTATGTGGTTTAAGTTTTAATCAATAAATAAATAACTACCCCTAATTTGGCCGGCGCGGCGGTGAGGTAGCCAAGAGGACTGAAACAAAAAAAAACCACAAAAAGGTACAACTGTGTAGGCGGAGACAAATTTAAAAAATCAGAGATCATGACAATCAGTCCACCCATTCTTGAGTTCATCACGGTTATCACTAACACGACTTTGTTTTAGGTATAAAATACTAGCTGGGGTCAGTGTGTTGGGTAACCTCCTCGAGTGTCGCTCCGATTCCGATCCCGCTGCAATCCGGGGGGAACGGAATCGGAGCGGCCGGTACACCCTGGGCGGCGGTCAATGGCTTCCCCTTCACCCCTTCATAGGGTTGGCATTGATCGTCGGCCAATACCCAACGTGGCGGGAACACATCGCTCTCCGTACTCCTCTGCTTTCAGAGGAGACAGGATGAGCGATGCTGTTAGTGGTGAGATGGCCCAGGGTCAGCCGGGGTGCGAGGGATATGCTCTATGGGTAACTTTACACCCCGGCGTCTGAAGACCCGAGACGGCGTGCGGTTTTAGTCGGTGCAAGCCCGACATAACCGCCCCCGCTAGCCGGCGGGGGGGTATCCGAAGGGATTTCCGCACGAGAAAAAAAAAAAAAAAAAAAAGGTATAAAATACTAGCTGACCCGGTAAACTTAATTTCGCCTTAAAATTTATTAATTAGCAGCATCCGCAGCAGCGGAATTAATTTCGTGAATATCTCCTTGCACCCTTTCGTGAATATATCCTGGCATTATCACTAACACGACTAGTTTAGTTTCTCTATATCTGTAATCTATCTATTTATGTATAAATAGATAAATTTGTAGTTAGTAATATAATAACTCGCAACAACACAAGTTTAAACCTTCGTGGAAATTTTTTGCTATTATAATTACTTATGTAATGATGTGTTTTATTTTAAAAAAAATACAATTCCTCATAATAAAGTCAATTTTTTTTGAGCTGAGTGAGACGAAGTCGGGCGAAAGCTCCTCATACCAGACTTCAGGATTTTCTTTGTCACAGGTCTCCTCCTAAACTACTAATCCAATCAGAACCAAATTTGGCATGATTAAAGAGGTCAATCAGAGGACGGTTTATGGATATATTTCGAAAAAAATAATGCTACCACAGAGGAATGATCACCGTTAAAAAAAATCCAGATGGAATTACATAATAACCGCTCGAGACTGTGACCAAACTTTACACGCTCAGAAAACATGTCCAGAGTAGTGACCTCAAAAATAATTTTCAAAATCGGACTTGCCACGAAGGAATGATCACTGTTCAAAATTTTCAAAATCTGATTCACGATGTCTCACTCAGCTCAACATTGCAAGCAGCGATTCGCCTTGCAGACCTAGTTATTAAAGTACGTAATATAGCAAATTTAAGAATACATAAAAAAAATGTATACAATTTAGTCCTCTCGTTAAAGTAAACTCTTACGACAATACGAAAGTCGTACCTGTAGACTCATTAATTTTAACAACGAAGCTATTCTATCTTTCTTTATGTGTCTTTGGTGAATAAAAAATCTCGTGTTATGGGGCCTGTTCAGTGTGTGAACCGAGCGAGCGCAGTAATAAAAAAAAAAAAATTAACAGCTCTGCTACCAGTCTCCTTTAGCCCGGAGACAAGGGTGAGGAGTGCTACCACGAGCAAGTAGTATTCTAGACGTAGCCCCACCACTCACTATCACGCAATCACTACTTCGTTCCGAAGCGTGATCTAAAGCCGACAGTGGAAACGCAAATAAAACTAAAACTTATTATCTAACTAAAATAAAGTGTCTAATGATCCGGGTCTACACCAATGTGCAGTCAACAAACGGTACAAAATCATTAATCACACACAGGAAGTCGGTACGAATATGAAACGGTTCAAACAACAAAAAACACCGCAATTTTATAAAACCGGTTAACCGACAAACACTCAAAACGGTCAAAAGGCATTCGAGGAACCGCCCCGAACTTAGAACAAATCAAACAAAATTAATATCAAAAATTCCCGGGAAGTTGAATTACCGTTACAGTGAATCGGTTAGTTCGGTCAGAATCGACCTCCAAAAATTACCCGGAAATCCCGAGAAATATTAAAAATTAGCTATTCCAAACGCTCGGATACAAACTAATCAAATTATACATTACTTTCAATTTTATAATATTTTAGCAAGTAAATATCTATTCAGACCTCCCGGCGGGTCCAATCAAATACATGAATAAACAACAATTCAAAGTTAAACTGATTTTTAGCACGTACTTGTTTCAATAATCAAATTAAGCTGCAATTGACACCCGATCGAAATCGACCAGGAAATATTTTAATCACAATAACAATCCCAAGTTTTAAGGTGAAAATAGTCAAATTCAATTGCACCAAAAGGCAAAATAATACCGATAAATTAACACTCAAAATGGCGGACTTGAACCACGTGTTAAGTTTCAAATGGCAAATCAAAATTAAACCAATTCGTTAATTATCATCAACAATACACAAAATATACTAATTAATGGGTCACTGACCTTCAATGGATCGGGATTCATCCGGAAAAGTAGCAAAGATTGGAAAGTGTGCCGCCTATTTAGTGTATCTAACTATATGTGACATGAATGTACGTGTAATTGAATATACAATAAACTAATTATGCAATAAAATAAAATGTGAGAGTTACTTCCCATAGAATGGTATTTTCCACCGCAGCAATGGTTCCAAGTCCAACGAACGCGATGGGCATATTCACTATATTTAACAAATAGATAACTATCTCGATAATTATTTTTTACCAATTAATCAACATTCAAAAAATCAAAATCACAACAATGCTCCCCCAAAGTGCGTGGTAAGGCCAACCCAAAAAAGCGCGAGCCCAGGGTCTACCAAACGAGCTCATGAGCTCGGACCCTTCACAAAGCAACGTCGCGCTCAACTGCTCTAGTACAGGCGTCATAGTTCACGTACAATAATGCGCGGGTACGTAAAGAAAAAATAATACAAAAACACCGACACTTCAATACGCGGTACCAACATATAAACATAAATACTTAACGATTAAAACTAAACAGGGCCCCTCCAAGACCTTTAGGGCCATGTTAACATGTTAAAGATGATAAATTACGTTAAAATCGCCGCTGTCTTAAGGAATAACTTGAATGCAAATAGTTTTATAATAACAATTCTAAATACAGTACACAACGATATAAAAACAGGTGTAATGACAATACAATTAAAACTATCTACTTATTAAAAAATCGAAACCGTTAGAAAATATTCTTCAACTGAGAATTTTAGTTTCTGAATTACAAAGCTTTTAATGAAATCACTCTCGCTGCGAAGATGAGAAAATCGAAAAAATGCCTATTCAATGTGCTCAGAGATAATTAACCTAAACAGAAAAAAAAACTTTAATTCCGCTACTTAATGATTGATTTAGTGTTGTATACGTTTAATTTGCTAGGTCGTGATTAAATACTACCATTTTAATACTCTCTCCAAAGACCAATACAAACATGTTTAAATCATATTACTTTTAGGTTATCGCGGCTAGATCTCACTAGACATTTTGAGCATCGCTAACGTATCCATTGCCACATCAAAAATGAATAGTTAGACAACAATATGTCAACTGGTCGACGCTTCGCGTGACCAAAAGGCTGACTTGTTTTTTGCGCAAACAATTGGCATTGCCATCCAACGTGGCAATGCCGCCAGCCTTTTGGGTACGTTACCAGTCGTCATCGATGGGGAGGAAGTCTTTGACACCGAAACTTTTTACTTTCTACGTACGCTTTTTTAGGATGTAAATATTTTAATCTGTATAATTTTATTGCATACGACAATGTGTTTAAATGGTGAAGTTTATTATGAAGCTTTAAAATGAATGTGTTTACGACTATGTATATATCTATTGCCGGTATTCATCATTCATCAGTGGATGATAGTTTATTTTAAAAGTTTATTTTTATTACGTACATTTTTCTCCTTAGCAGACTCCTATATATTATAATTATTAGCTATTACATCTCAATCTGACGGTAAGAGTTACGATTTTATAACTGTAGCTTCTTTACTTTCATCTTCAGCCAGATGTTGTAATAACATGGTTATTGTAAACATATCAACGGTATCCGTTCTATAAAAATACTGAACGACAGAATTATCATTATATTTCCAACCGTTTATTGAACTTTTGACAGTGACTTCAGAACGTAACTGTTACATTATTTGTAAAAGTAAACTAAATACGTGGCCAAAACTATCTTCAAATATCACATTAAAAACACTAAAATGCTTTAATTTTCTCGGTTAGATTACAAGAAAAAATTCAAAAAGTACACGGTACAAGAAAAATCTTTACATTTTATCTAGTGCTGAGAACGAATGTGTTCACTGCAAACCAATGAATCGCAAGTAATCGTTTGCATTTATGTCGGTTATTTTAAACTTGCGTTATGGATTGCGGTGCAGTTATGAATTCATGTGCCTACTTTTAATGAAAAACATAAAAATGTTGTAAATTTTTCATTATATTATGTAAAAACATTTTTTTTTATGAAGATAGGCTGACGTTTGACCTCTATCCTCTAATTAAAAATTAACTTCAGTATTAACTATTTGGTTATTCAATTAAACATCTGGTGTACAAAACTGATATTGATGAAAAAATTTATTAAAAAGCAATGTGTAAAATCGGTTGTGTGAAATTGAATAGTTTGCCATAAGAAGGACATTACTATTTGATGAAAAATTGAGCTGCCAAAGGTTAAAGAAATGATTGAACAGAGTAAAGTACCTTCTTTTTAAAGAAAAGAAATCCCTTCGGATACCCCCCGCCGGCCAGCGGGGGCGGTTATGTGGACCTTGAACCGAGTAAAACCGTCTCGGGTCTACAAACGCCGGGGTGTAAGGTTGCTCATAGAGCATATCCCTCGCACCCCGATTGACCGTGGGCCATCTCCGGTTTCGAGATGGCCCCCTTGAGTTTGGGAACCACGGTGTCCCCGTCTTGCCCCGGTTTGGGGGAGGGGCGCTAGTTACCCCTTTGTCCCGGCCTGCTTCTGCTGGGGTGACAGGTGGCCTCACCTGCACCCCCCAGGCCTGCGCTCATGGAGGACAGAGGTTGTTAAGCGACCTCCGGCGCCTGAGTCGCTTGCGACGCGCGGCGAGCATGTTGCGGGCTCGGCGGGCCGGGAGAGTTCTAAATCTCTCCCGGGCGCGCTCCGCCATCTCCGTCGCGAGCATTACATGGTCGCAGAAGGAGGTAGCGGCGGCCCACGTGCTCGCGCTCCGCGCCATTGCCGCAATCATGCTGCCGAGCGAGAGGACTCCCACCCCGATGGCTGCGACGAGGTCACGCCTCGGCGCCTCCCACGCCGGGCAGTCCGCCAGCGTGTGCAGCCCCGAGTCCTCGCTCGCGTTGCAGTGATGGCACTCAGGCGTTGGCCCCTTCCTGATCCGATGCAGGTGGTCCCCGAAGCTCTCTTTCCCGGAGATCACCTGCGTCAGTCGGTACGATAGGCTTCCGTGTCACCTCTCTAGTCAATCCTCCATGATGGGCCTTGCCGCCAGCGTGCCCTGCGCTTGGAGAGTAAAGTACCTTTTTTTTTTCGTGCGGAAATCCCTTCGGATACCCCAAGTACCTATACTTCATTGGATTTACTGGCTATTAAGTCGTGAACGTCATGGTAGTGTAGAATGATATAGAATGGACTAAGTAATGTTCTCCCTTTACAGTCCAGGAGCAGGAGGAAAAATGGTATTTTTGACTTTGTCTTTTCATTCTGATCCAAGTACCTACTTCATAGAAAAGAGTAGGTAGTTTTTCTTATTGTACCTATCTTTTTTTTATAAAAGACAGGGTTCAGTTTTGGTTGTGCTACCTCACCTGGTGGTAAGCGACGATGTCGTGTGCAATGAATCACGCTAGCCTAGATGTAACCTACTCACTCGAGACTTTAAGATTCCCATGTTATAACTTGCCAGATACAGACTTAGACAGAGAATTCCACTCCTTAGCTGTACACATAATAAATGTGTCGGCGAAACGTTTCATGCGTATGATTGGAATATTCACTATGTAGCGGTGGCATGTCGCTGTGCATCTGATCGTTCATTGGTGGAAACGGCTTAGAGGTATCAAGTTGTCCAATTCCAGCGCACGCTTTCCGAACTGCATCTGATCAACTCTTTCAAACAATTTTTTTTTACAATTATTTACATAACATAACATAAACTCACGCCTATATCCCAGAAGGGGTAGGCAAAGGTGCTAGCACCCACGTTTCGCCAGTTTATGTTTTAGGTCCCAATGTAATAGGTGGCGAGCCTATTGCCATTAACCGGGCACTTATAAACCTGCGATGAATACACACATAACTTCGAAAAGCATCGAAAAGTCATTGGTGTGTGCCATGGTAATACCTGGGATCGAACCCGAGACCTTGTCTCAGCAGTCCTTTACCCATACTACTAGGCTACCGCGGTTTATTTACGTGGCTAAAATCGTCAATTCGTCAATCGTCAATCGTAATTTACTTACATTTTTGACATTCAATGCGGTAATTCCGCCAGCCTTCTAGACACGGTCCCTGTAGACATCGATGTGGAGGAGTTTTTCTATGCTTAAGCTGAATTTTTCAACTAATTGTAAATTAAGAAACTGTAGTCTCTTAATTTACATTTAGTTAAAAAATTCAAATAAAATTGTTAAACTTACTCTTTCTCTTATTCTATTAATTTGTTTCATTATGTTTGACTCGAGTATTGAGAACAGCTAACTCGATTAACTTCACTAAATTAATGGATTTTTCTCACTCTTTCATGCAAAAACGGCTGAACAAATCGGGCTGAAATTTGGTACAGGGATAGATTATAGTCTGAAAGAACACAGGCTACTTTTATCTCTGGAATAGATTCCTATGAGAAGCGGGAGCGGAAACGGAATTCTACGTGGACCAAACCTAGGTCAACATCTAGTATTGAATTAAACTTCATAAATAGATCCATTTTATATTCATTTCAAGACTAAAAGCGTCTAGAGAGTATTAATTACTGGTGGTAGAAATTTCATGACACAAATTTGTCACAAAATTCGGCCGGGTAGGTACCACCGTGCACGATTGCGAAAAACCCTCCATAGTAATCCAATTTCGGTTTGATTGCGTTCAGGGGTCAGCAAGTGCATAGCCGGGCAGGGGGTTGGGGTCGCAGCACTAGTGGGACCCGTGGGTGTCACGCGGTGCTGCGACGACAATCCTCTTCTGACGAGGCCATCAAGCTGAGTGCCACCATTGTCAACATGGTACGTGTATGTAATGGTGACCCTCTTTCCTGAGACTTTACCTTCAGCTTACCATCAGGCGAGGTGAAGTGAAATTGACGTGTCCTAAATATAAAATAAAAAAAGTAGAATATAACTATAGAATTTAGAAAAGCATTTTGATTAAAGAGAGACGATAGCTATCAATTTCATTTTGTATTTGTTCTTGATTTTTAACAAGGTCTTGCAAATTTGTTACAGAATTTAAACTTAAAATTGAATATTCATTTTAAGATTAGTTTTGCCTTCGTAGCAATTACTGGCATCATTATTACAAACGAGTAACTGTAAAGTCCAAAATTTATCTCAACAAAAACAAACTTCAGCAATAATCAAGCTTATTAGATTTTAGTTTTCAAAAGTATGTAAATAATGTTATTAATTTCATCACATATCATATCAAATAACCGCATGCCTGTATCCCGGCAGAAGTGTATTACACACCCATTCGCCAGTTATGTTTAGGTCCCAAAATAAGGGGGGGGCGAGCCTATTGCCATCTACCGGGCACATTACTAAGCGAGCGATAATTAACATTTTTAATACACATATAACTACGAAAAGTCAGAGGTTTGTGCCCGGGGCGACTAGGGATCGAACTCGAGACCTCGTAACGGCAGTCCGTTACGTACGCCACTGGGCTATCGCCGCTTTTTAGGGTTCCGTTGCCAAATGGCAAAAAACGGAATCCTTATAGATTCGTCATGTCTGTGTGTCTGTCCGTCCGTATGTCACAGCAACTTTTCTCCGAAGCTATATGTACTATGCTGTTGAAACTTGGTAAATAGATGTATTTTGTGAACCGCATTAAGATTTTCACACAAAAATAGAAAAAAAACATTAAATTTTGGGGGTTCCCCATACTTAGAACTGAAACTCAAAATTTTTTTTTCTTTAAACCTATACGTATGTGGTTCTATAGATAGGTCTTCAAAAATGATATTGAGGTTTCTAATATCATTTTTTTCTAAACTTAATAGTTTGGAAGAGAGACACTTCCAAAGTGGTAAAATGAGTGTCCCCCCCCCCTTTAACTTCTAAAATAAGAGAATGATAAAACTGAAAAAGATATATGATGTGCATTACCATGTAAACTTCCACCAAAAATTGGTTTGAACGAGATCTAGTAACTAGTTTTTTTTATAATACGTCATAAATCGTAAAACGCAATTTACCTTTCATTCAATCAACTCAAATATAAAATTTTAAAAATAGCATTATTATGTTACTTGCTGCTTCGGAACCCTTCATGGGCGAGTCCGACTCGCACTTGGCCGTTTTTTGTAACTATTAATTTCATCTCATTCATTTGTCAACTACAGCAGTTATAAGCATAAATGTAACAAAATCAGGGTACGCCACGTGCATGTTTCGGGCTCGGCGGGCCGGGAGAGTTCTGAACCTCTCCCGGGCGCGCTCCGCCATCTCCTTCGCGAGCAATACATGCTCCCAGAAGGAGGTGGCGGCGGCCCACGCGCTCGCGCTTCGCACCATTGCCGCAATCATGCTGCCGAGCGAGAGGACTCCCACCCCAATGGCTGCCACGAGGTCACGTGCTCGCCGTGCATCGCAGGCGACTCAGGCGCCGGAGGTCGCTTAACGACCTCCGTCCTCCATGAGCGCAGGCCTGGGGGTGGCAGGTGAGGCCGCTTGTCACCCCAGCAGAAGCAGGCCGGGACGGTGGGGTGACTAGCGCCCCTCCCCCAAACCGGGGCACGATGGTGACACCGTGGTTTCCAAACCCGAGGGGGCCATCTCGAAACCGGAAATGGCCCAGGGTCAGTCGGGGTGCGAGGGATATGCTCTATGGGCAACCTTACACCCCGGCGTTTGAAGACCCGAGACGGCGTGCGGTTCTAGTCGGTTCAAGTCCGACATAACCGCCCCCGCTGGCCGGCGGGGGGTATCCGAAGGGATTTCCGTACGAAAAAAAAAAAAGGGTACACCACGTGTAAAAATCTTACTATTTACTAAGCTGATTGCTTTATGCCACGCACTACCTCTCGATTTCAAATCCGATATCTCATAACACTAGTACAGTATCGAAATATGTTATGTCTGCAAACGTGAAAATATCCAATAAGTATTCACAGTTATTCAATCTTACTGCGGCATCGAAAACCAAAAAGAAAACAATAAGAAGTTGAATATCAATATTAATAATATCTGAAAATATAAACACAATATATTCACATCTGTAAATGCCCAAGAAATAAAAAAATGCGTATTTAACACCCACATTTTACCAGTAATCTTTTTTGGTCCTGAAGAATGGGCTTTTTTTTTTTCTTTACGTGCGGAAATCCCTTCGGATACCCCCCCGCTAGCCAGCGGGGGTGGTTAGGTCGTGTCGCGACTAAAATCGCACGGTGTCCTCCCCAAGTGTCCGGGTAAGCCTTCGAAAGGATAACCCCAGGGTTGCCGGCGGACTTTGGCCGCCACCGCGGCCTCGCCTGGTGGGGTCGGGTTTTATCCCGCTTCGGTGAGTTCGCAGGCGTGTGTAGGCGTACACACGACACGCCTCCGCCACGGCCTGCTTCTGTTAGGACGGCGAGTCGGCCAACTGCCGTCCTCAGGCCCCGATCATGGAGATCGAATGGAGGAAGAATGGGCTAGTTTAAAATTTTACCTGTCCTAGAACAGCTTTAAGGTCATGAGTGTAGTACACCGTTCCAATTTTTAATTACTAAGGCCAATGATCAACACTTATTCAAGGTTAGACCATAAATTATTAGGGAATTAATAAATTATAAATGAATAAATATTCTACGACATGCTACACAGCGCTCTGTAGACCTTGTGGAACCCATAATACAAGCTAGTTAAACTATGCTTACAAAGTAAGGTTCCACAATGTGGATAAACATACTTATAAACTATTTTTTTTTGTAAATACATACATATTATACATAGAAAACCCAGATCAATGCAAATAGACATATTCATGCATACAAATATTTGCACTGAGCGGGAATCAAACCCGCGCCTCCTGTCGTAGCAGTCCAATGCACTACCGTTACGCCACAGAGGCCGTAACAAATTAGAAACTAGAAACACAAGTTGTATATAATTTTCTTGAGATAGACTAACGTCCAGCGGTACTCTCATGACCGACGACGTGCCATTAGTCTTTATCAATGTCAAAGGATAATTGAGAGTGAAAAAGTGACCTGATTAAGTGGTTAATGTTGAAGTTGATCTAATAACAGCATTGCAAAAAATCTTTTGTTAAATGATGATGATGTGATCATTGATTTTATTTCAAGATTCAAATTAAACTACTAAAGTCATATTATTAAAAAAATATTCTCGAAAGTTCTCTCGAACATTACATAACATTGATTTAAAAAAAATACGGCTTCTATCGCGGCCTTTTCTGGTGTATGAATTCGGTAAAACCTTACTGGCGAAAATAGATGCAACTGTCATAAAATCGCTAAAATCGTGGCTTGGACTAGCGCACTCTGCTGATTCCTCTGCTCTATTTAGGGATCAAAATAATTTTGGGATGAAACTTAAGAAACCATCGGAGCTCTATAAACATCTTAGAGTTACCAAAGCCCACATCTTAGGAAAATCCCAAGATGTCACAATCAGGGCACTCCCGAAAGATAATAACGCGTCCGAGCTTGAATCTAGACTTCTATTCCATAAACGATTTATGATAGGGGCCCAGTCAAACAGAGTGGGGTTGGGAGTACGAGAGCCAGAAAGGGACCAGGATATACTTAAGTCCTTTCTAAAACAAGACGAAAATGATAAATATCGAGTGCACGCGATGAATTTGGAAATCCAAAATGAATGGTTGACAATGGGAGAGTTCTGCATACCGATGGCCTTAAAGTGGCGCACCTTGATCTATGACTGGTCGCCGGCCCTGTTAAAATTTTATCTTAACGCCTTTCAGATGACCCTCCCAGACCAGAGTAATCTGGTAAGGTGGGGGAAGGCCACAGAAAAACAATGTTATACTTGTGGTGAGGCAATAGGGACGGCTAGACACATATTAGTAGGATGTAGGGTGCTTCTCGATAGAGGCCATTACTCACGCCGCCACGATAAGGTGCTTATCATCATACGTGAAGCAATGAGTCTGGCAGTAGCTAGAGCCCAAAAAGGATTGACTACTAACAGACGTCATATCAACTTTGTGTCTGAAGGTTCATCCATAACACCCAGGAACAAACCTTATTCAATCTTAGATACTGCCCCAGATTGGACTCTCCTAATCGACACGTATGAAAAGCACTATAAAATTCCGGAGGATGTTGGGGTTTCGTCATCTAGACCTGACATATTCCTATATTCTAAGAGGTTAAAACATGTGGTTCTTGTGGAACTTACTGTACCGTGGGAAACAAATATACCGAAGGACCAAACAATAAAGAAAAATAAATACTATGATCTCACAAACGAATTAATCAAAAACGGTTACGTGGTTAATTTGTATGCAGTGAAAGTGGGAGCGAGAGGTATACCAGCAAAATCTCTCTATAACCTACTTAAAGATCTAGGCCTATCGAGAGCTACAATAAGCTCATTACTAGGACGAATGTCTAAAGCGGCACTAGTAGGTTCGTATCAAATTTGGTTAGGCAGGGAGGGGAACTTGGGTAGTGAAGGTGAGTGTTGATGTACATCAACAAAAGGGGCCCCTTCTAAACCTACACTTGGGTCGCAAGTCCCAGGCACTGTCCCGAGTTCCCAACTCAGCAACGCGATGGACCCGGCACCCGCACGGAGAATCCATGGATTGCTAAGATTACGGTCTCTATTACATATTTCATAATTTGGTTATATTTCCACAGTGATTATTAATTCTATTTAATTATATCCACATAAGTAGTATATTCTATGATAAATTTGGCCGAAGTAGAATTTAAAATCATAAAGGACGAAAATATTGGTGAAGTACTGAGCGAATGACACATCAAGTATGTAACGGTATGTAATGTATGGGTCGACGTCGCAGAACACACGTGTGTGTTCTGCGACGTCGACCCATACATATTTAGTGAGGTATTGAAAAAAGGGTAGGTCAAAAGTACTCGAAACGGGTGGGCGCTTGCATGAAATGAATGACAATAGAGAAAACTCGTGGAGTATGTAAGAACAGAAGCAGATGGCGGTCTGTGTTCTCTTCCTACCTCGGAGGGAAAAAGGCGTGAGTATAGTAAATATATAACCCGGACACAAGGGTGAGGAGTGTGACCACGAGCAGGTAGTATTCAAGCCGTAGCCCCACCACTAACTTTCGCGCAATCACTACTTCGTTCCGAAGCGTGATCTAAAGCGCGACAGTGGAAACGCAAATAAAACTAAAACTTAATATCTAACTAAAATAAAGTGTCTAATGATCCGGATCTATACCAATGTGCAGTCAACAAACGGTACAAAATCATTAATCAAACACAGGAAGTCGGTACGAATATAAAACGGTTCAAACAACAAAAAACACCGCAATTTTATAAAAAACCGGTTAACCGACAAACCGGTCAAAAGGCATTCAAGTAACCGCCCCGAACTTAGAACAAATCAAACAAAAGTCATATCAAAAATTCCCGGGAAGTTGAATTTCCGTTACAGTGAAACGGTTAGTTCGTAATCGAGCTCCAAAAATTACCCGTAAATCCCGAGAAATATTAAACTATAAAATTAGCTATTTTAAACGCTTGGATACAAACAAATCAAATTATAAATTACTTTCAATTGTATAGTAAGTAAACATAGATAAATTATCTAGTCAGATCTCCCGGCGCGGCGGGTCCAATCAAACACATGAATAAACAACAAATCAAATTTAAATAGTTTTTAGCACGTACTTGTTTCAATAACCAAATTAAGCCGCAATTGACGCCCGATTGAAATCGACCAGTAAATATTTTAATTACAATAACAATTCCAAGTTTTAAGGTGAAAATAGTCAAATTCAATTGCACCAAAAGACAAAATAGTACCGATAAATTAACAATCGAAATGGCAGACTTGAACCGCGTGTTAAGTTTCAAATGGCAAACTAAAATTAAACCAATCCGTTAATTATCATCAACAATACACAAAATATATTAATTAATGGGTCACTGACCTTCAATGGACCGGGATTCAGCCGGGAAAGTAGCAAAGATTGGAAAGTGTGCCTATTTAGTGTATCTAACTATATGTGACATGAATGTACGTGTAATTGAATATACAATAAACTAATTATGCAATAAAATAAAATGTGAGATTTATAGAATGTGTGTTCCACCGCAGCAATGGTTCCAAGTCCAACGAACGCGATGGGCGTATTCACTTTATTTTACAAAGAGATAACTATCTCGATGATTGATTTTCACCAATTAATCAACATTCAACAAACAAAATCAAAACAATGTTCCTTCAAAGCGCGTAGCAAAGCCGACTAAAAACGCGCGAACACAGCGTCTACCAAAGAGCTAACCTTAATCAAGCAACCTCACGCTCAACTCGCGAAGTACTGCAGGCTAGCATAGCACGCACACACGCCAAAAAGGCGAAGAAAGCCGCCAAAAAGGCGGCTAAGAAGGTGGCAAAAGCCGCTGCGGCGAAGGCGCCGAAGAGGCTCCGCGCCCCACGCTCCACTGCCGTCGTCCTGACGGTGACGACGGAGGGTGTGGAGAAGGGCGTGGGGTACGCCCAGGTCCTGAGGCAGGTTAAAGCCTCAGTGGACCTCAAGGCCCTCGATATAGAGGGGGGGCTCCGGTGCAAAACAACTCGCACCGGAGCTCGCCTCCTCGAGGTCTCCGGCGCCACCAGCGGCCCCAAAGCCGACGCCCTAGCGGCCAAGCTGAGGGAGTTGCTGGATACCGAAGCCGTCCGCGTCACCAGACCCAACAAATGCGCAGGTTTGCGCATTTCGGGTCTAGATGACGCGGCCACGACGGAGGAAGTCATCTCCGCCGTCGTGGAGGCGGGCGGCTGCCCCCGTGATCAGGTGAGAGCTGGAGAAATCCGCTTCAGCTCCACCGGTCACGGCACAGCAGTCGTCAACTGCCCCGTCGCAGCGGCGCAAAAAATTGCGGACGAACGGAGCCTCCTCGTTGGGGGCTTCCTAAAGGCGCGGGTGCAACTCCTGCAGCCCCGCGAGACCAGGTGCTTCAGGTGCCTGGCTGTGGGGCATGTGGGAGTGCAGTGCACAGCGGGAGACACCGTGGGGGATCGGTGCTTCCGCTGCAGTCAGCCCGGGCACAAGGCCAGTGCTTGTGATTTGTGATGCTCCGCCGCGCTGCTACAAATGCGTAGCGGAGGGCAAAGCGGCGGAGCACCGGGCGGACAGCAGAACCTGCGCCGCCTCGAGGCCAAAGCCCCGTTCGTCCGCAACGGGTAGCGGGGGTGCCGCTCAAGAGCGGCCACATTCGAGGCGGGATGCGGAGATGGACGTCCATTAATGGACACACCAATCCGCATCCTGCAGGCGAACATAAACCACTGCACCGGTGCTCAGGATCTTCTGTACCAGAGCATCGTGGAGTGGTCTATCAATGTGGTCGTGGTCGCTGAGCCGTACTGGGTCCACCCCGGAAGCCCGGTGGACCTGGACGGCGTAGCGACCGTCTTCGGGGGTTCCGCCGCGGACACCTCGCGCCTTGCACTCATTGCAAGGTGCAGAGGCTGCGTCGCGGCGGACTATGAGGGCTTGGCTGTCGTGGCCGTCTACTTCTCGCCAAGCCTTGACCAGTACGAGCTTGAGCTAAGGCTCGCTGAACTGGACATTGTTCTCGCTGCGTGCCGTCCTCGTCCTGTCTTGGTCCTGGGAGACTTCAACTCCTGGTCTCAGGCCTGGGGCTCCCGGGAAACCAATGACAAGGGGCGAGTACTGGAGGACTGGGCCAACACCCGTGGTCTAGAGGTCCTCAACCGGGGGAGTGTCGCCACCTGGGAGCGGCGGGGGCTCAGTTCGGTCGTGGATGTCGCATTCGCGACCCCTGCTCTCGCCCGCCGCGTCCAGGGTTGGCGTGTGGTGGAGGAGGAGGAGACGGATTCCGACCATAAGTATATTCGGTTCGACGTCTCCCCTCCAACTAACCTGCCGCCGACAATTGCGAATCCCCCGGATCCACGTTGGGCTCTCAGACGCCTGGATCGGGAGGCTCTCCTGGAGGCATCAATAGTGCAGGCCTGGATTCCGTCACTGGCCAGGCCTGCCGATGTCGACGCAGAGGCGGAATGGTTCAGGAGAGCCATGTCGCATATCTGTGATGCGGCGATGCCTAGGGTTAAGCCCGGTCCGGCAAAGAGACAGGTGTACTGGTGGTCAGCGGAGATCGCACAGCTGCGAGCAGCGTGCGTGACCGCTCGCCGCCAGTACACCAGGTTCCACCGGAGGCGTCGCCGCCCAGACGATGCGGCAGCCCGAGAGGCGGAGCTATATGAGGCGTACAAGGGGGCCAAGAGGACCCTCCAGGTAGCCATTAAGCAGGCCAAACGGCGGGCCCGCGAAGAGCTGCTGGAGTCTCTGGAGCAGAACCCATGGGGGCGTCCTTACCTTGCGGTCAGGGGCAAAATCCGCCCAAGGGCGCCCCTACTGACCCAGAGCCTCCAGCCGGAGCGGCTGGAGGGGATACTGGGCTCCTTGTTCCCAGCGAGAGCGGAGGAGCACGTCCCTCCGCGTATGGCTCCGCCTCAGGCGCCTGACGCTGATAATAGCGAGAGCGATGTGCCCGAAGTCAGGGAGAGTGAACTGGGGGTAGCAGTGCTCCGGCTTAAAGCCCGGAAATGCACTGCCCCTGGACCCGACGGCATTCCAGGCCGAGCATGGGTCCTGGCCCTGGAGGAACTAGGGCCTCGACTGGTGGCGCTCTTTAGCGCATGCCTCGAAAGGGGCCAGTTTCCAAAGGCTTGGAAGACGGGGAAACTGGTCCTTATCCGGAAGGCGGGGCGGCCGGCGGACCAGCCATCCGGATACCGGCCGATCGTGTTGCTCGACGAGGTGTGCAAGCTCTTTGAGCGGATTATTGCAGAGCGCCTCGTCGAGCATCTCACGAACGTGGGGCCAGATCTGGCGGACAACCAGTTTGGTTTCCGCCGGGGGCGCTCCACCGTGGAAGCGATCATGCGCGTTAGGCGCCTGGCGGAGGAAGTAGTCTCGCGGGGTGGGGTGGTGGTGGCGGTGTCTCTCGACATCGCCAACGCCTTCAACACCCTACCCTGGAGCTGCGTTAGGGAGGCGCTCGCGTATCACAGAGTGCCTCCTTACCTCCGCCGCATTGTCGAGGCATACCTATCCGAGAGGGCCATAGTTTACCCGAGCTGGCTAGGGCCAGGGCGGCGAGAAGTGTCGTGCGGTGTTCCACAGGGGTCGGTCCTAGGGCCACTCCTGTGGAACATCGGATACGACTGGGTGCTGCGCGGTTCGTTGCTCGAGGGTGTCAGCATAACGTGTTATGCTGACGACACCCTCGTTATGGCGCGGGGAGCAACGCACCGTAGCGCGGCACTAAAGGCCACGGCAGGGGTTGCTCAAGTCGTGGGTCGAATACGGCGGCTGGGACTCGAGGTGGCTCTCCACAAATCCGAGGCTATGTGTTTCCACGGGCCTCGGAGGGGGCCACCTGCGGGAACCAGCATAACCGTAGGGGGCGTAAGCATCGGCATCGAGCCCACGATGAAGTACCTTGGGCTCGTACTCGATAGCCGATGGGACTTCGGACCTCATCTCCGAAGTCTGGTTCCGAAACTGAGGGGGGCTGCGGCCGCGCTATCGCGGCTGATGCCCAACGTTAAGGGACCCAACGCCCCCACTAGGAGACTGTACCTGGGGATCGTGCGAAGCATGGCCCTGTACGGGGCCCCAGTATGGGCGGAGACTCTGGCGGCCCGCAACGTGGCTGTATTAAACAGCCCGTTAAAAGCGATGGCCGTCAGAGTCATCAGGGGGTATCGCACGATCTCCGTCGAGGCGGCATGTCTCCTAGCCGGGACCCCTCCATGGGACCTGGAAGCGAGAGCCCTTGCGCTGCTGTACCAGTGGCGCAAGGAGGCGCTGGAGCGGGGCCATAGGCCGGAGCCCCGAGAAATCAGGGCTCAGCGGTCCCTGCTCCGCCAGGAACTCATGGAGACATGGAGGGTGCGACTTGAGCACCCAAGGTGGGGGGAATCCACCATTGCGGCGGTGAGACCGATCATGAAGGAGTGGTTGGAGAGGGACCATGGGGACCTCTCCTACCGGATGTGCCAGATAGTTACCGGACACGGGTGCTTCGGTAAGTATCTGTGGCGCATCCACCGGGAGACAACGCCGCAGTGCCAGCACTGCGAGGATCCTGGCGAAGACACGGCGCTCCACACGTTGGTGGAGTGCCCTGCGTGGGCGAGTCAACGCCGGGATCTCGTTGCGGTCCTGGGCGTGGACGTTCTCTCGTTGGAGACCATGGTGAGGGCCGTGGTCTCCGACGGGAGCAAGTGGCACGCCGCCGCCTCTTTCTGCGAGCAGGTAATGCGCGCGAAAGAGACGGCGGAGAGGGAGCGGGAGAGAACCCTGCCCCCCGAGTTTCGCAGTCTGCGGCGAGGACGCCGCAGACTCATCTACGCCCGGGACTACCGACCTCCATGATCGGGGCCTGAGGACGGCAGTTGGCCGACTCGCCGTCCTTACAGAAGCAGGCCGTGGCGGAGGCGTGTCGTGTGTGCCCTACACACGCCTGCCAACTCACCGAAGCGGGATAAAACCCGACCCCACCAGGCGAGGCCGCGGTGGCGGCCAAAGCCCGCCGGCAACCCTGGGGTTATCCTTTCGAGGGCTTACCCGGGGTGCCCGGCAACGGCCACTTGGGGAGGACACCGTGCGGTTTTAGTCGAGACACGACATAACCACCCTCTCTGGCCGGCGGGGGGGTATCCGAAGGGATTTCCGCACGTTAAAAAAAAAAAAAAAAAAAAAGCACGCCCACTTCATCCGGTACAGGCGTCGTTGCGCTCGTACTACAAATCTTAATCATTATGAGCGGGTACGCCAAGGAAAAAATTATACACAAACATCGACACTTCAATGCACGGTGAAAATATAAAAATATAAATACTTAACGATTAAAACTAAACAGTATATATGGATACATAAAAAATAGATACTGATGAATATTCTATATCCTCCTTTTTGAAGTCGGTTAATAAATACTCTGGCATTACCATACGTCATAGAGGATTAACAGATGATAAATTTCATCAATTTATAAAACGTTAGATACCTTGAAGCGGTCATGAAACAGATAATAGTATATTACAATATGCTTAATACTATATTTTATTTACATAGCAAAATTTATGGAGTTTAGTTACTAAAATTAAAAACTTAAACATGTCCTTGAATATTGTTAATGCAAGTTTTAAATCTGACTCAAACAAATCTGTGACTTGGAGTGAGCCTCAGTTTGATTTAAATGTGTTTTACAATCCTGATGTAGTGATAATAGTGCTATATGTAGTGGTGCTGACTGCTTCACTCTCTGCAAACACATTGCTGATATTCGTCGTGATTAAGTTCCAGTACATGAGAAGGTAAGTGATAAATATTTGCCTACATACGTTATACAGTAAGCGTTATTTGATATTTTCACTATTGATCCAAGTAGTCGTATTTATAATTTCATTTCGCGACGGAAACGTTGGAATTGAAGCACTCTGAATTTGATTTGCCATTACCGAAAAAAAGTCTTATACATTTGAATTTATGAGCGAAACATTTTACATTATGATTGATAATTTTCTTCATTTAGGTATTTTAACCAATGGTAAGTGTGGTTTGGAATTCACTGGTGAGCCTATTCAGTAATTTTCTTATTTATTTTAAGACTAGCAATGAATTTAACAAAACTTGCTAACAGTCTCAATTTATTACATCATACATTTTGAATGTATTAGGTGTAAGATCAAAGAAATGGTCTGAAAAGGAATAATAAGATTTTTTGATAAAGCAGTGGATCTAACATAACATAACATAACTTCACGCCTGTATCCCCGAAGGGGTAGGCAGAGGTGTAATACACACCTGTCGCGAAACACGCGATAATTGTAAATAAATATTGTATATAGCAACACTAAATCCAGAGACTAAACTATGAGAAAAAAGGACATAGCTATGGGTAAGTGACACGCTTTTTCACGTTTAAATATAAATGGCGGTTGAACACGTAATTTTACTTGATAATTTATAAGTACTAAACTAGATTCAGTGGATCGAGATATCCAGTTTTCCATCCGCAAAGCAAGCTAAGTATTAGAAATAATCATGTATGAAATTAATATATTGAATGCACATAAAGCTAGTCTGGTGTTATAAATTGTCACTATGTGCTTACTCTAATAACCTGTTTTATCAGGCATGCAAGGCAGCATGTACAAAGCCTAAGGTCTCAGACCATGTATACAATTCTCGTATGCACCCAACGGAGGCATATTAACATGCAAGAACGATTCGCATGACATTCATAAGCTTGACTGCTGAGGCACTAGTTTGGGTCGATTTGGATGTCTGTAAGAACATATCACGGATATTCCAGTTGCTGACTTACCAACAAGTTTATGAGTGTTAGGCCTCCAGTAATAATAATAATAATAAGATTGATATACCATGGTATAGGGCAATCAGACAAAGAACAATCTTGGTATGGATTGTTCCCGCCATAAGTGTTTGGCAAGGTTTATGAACGATGAATAAGATAGAGTATAGATATATTGACTACCATTTCTAGCCCGGCCCAGTTGAGCCTAGTATAATGGTCATATTTAGACCACTAAAAGATAATAAAACCCCTTATAAATTAATCTAGGAATACCTAGTGATTCACTTAGAATCAATGTGACCAATCTTTAAACAGGTCTTGCTGTGATGTAACGGTGCTGTGTGCTCACTAGTGGTGAGCACCTGGAATTCTGGACGTCTCTATCCCTTGTGTCTGTGTGAAGCTCAACTAAGGTAAGGATGAACACATTTATACCATACAGAATACAACCTCTGGTTTTCATAACTTTATTTCAATCTTGATATTTAATAAGCGAAGCAGATCATTATACTTACCACTGGGTTATCGTTAACTAAGGCATGAGTATAAGCTCATTACGGATCATATAGATTCTGTCAATAATTAACTAAAGTAAATGTGTGCTAGATCCATCCCCTTTAGCACAGATTTATGGTGGAGATGCTGGGATGTAATTATATATATTATACAAATATCATCACTCATATTCACCGTTAATAAGTAAATAATGAGAGGTTTCTGTATGGTGGATGGAGTCATCCTATCTTGGTAAAGCAGTAAAATATAACAAACTAAATTAAAACAGCGGTTCGTGTTGCGACATCTGTGGAGGAGTGGATTAACTTTGTTGTCTGGTTATTGAAAATCGAAAGATTAAATAGAATAAGGTTTTCAGGATAATTTACGGAAGAAAGCAGTCAAGAGTCTACCTATATTTTATAAAGAAGTGTAGTTGTACTTTATTTGTAAATCCCTTTAGAATTAAGTACCATATAAGAGTTAACTTGTTTATCTGACCACTGTCCCCGGTGGGCGGCGTTTTTTTCTGTGAAAGACGGCAACTACTACGCCACAGATGGCGTTGCGAACGGTGTTTATACGATAAAACATATTTAAAATAACAATCTAAGGATTTAATAATTTGAATTATTTAATAAATAACACTGAAAAAATGAAGAAAGAAAGGAAATTTCCAAGCGGTATCGTGTAGCAGGATTTGTTGTTCGTTCCACAGACAGCAGAATAAGTACGCCGTGACATTAGCGACAAGAACCAACAAGTACGAAGTGAAGTCGTGTCGTAAAAACTTTGCAATAATAAGTTCTTGTGTTTCGCAACTATAAGTGGAATTACTTGCAGAATACTGTGCCTTACGATAGAAAAGTGCTATCAAAGATTATTAAAAGTATAGTTCTTTTAGTTCATCAGGTAACTGCATTGAGGTTATAAGTGGGAATTACCAGAACACGGAGGGTAGTCTATCAAGTTGTATGGAGGATACATTTCAACAGCATCTAAAGGATATTTAATGAAAGTAAATATACTTATTATAAACCAGGTATGTACTTGTGGTATAAGAAACTAGTTGAGAATTTATTCCAAACGATATCATAGCAATGAATGATTTATTACATCTAAGTCTATTTGAAAACAATATTTGGTTAAACATTGTCCAACAAGAGTTCAAGTTACCCGGTCAAGTTACATCTATGAAACAGTGAGATCTTGATATCATGTATCTATGACATACACAAACACCAAGCAATGATACATGAAATGCATGTAAAGTAGTACTACTACGATGCAAGTTACTTATTTTAAAAATAGTTTCAATCATCCTTATCTAAATTGCTGTTAGATAACAGTCATTAGTTTATTAAGGTGCAAATGTCCTAGTAACTTGGTAAAAAGGTATACTGAATAACAAATTCCACAAAAAACATAAATTATGTTCGAGTTTACACATTATGAATAGAATTTACTTGGATAATATTTAACATCATTGAAACATAAAGTGTGTTCAGTAGTGTAGCTAAGTTTTGCAAGTTGACATTTGTTTATTAGTGTTCATGTAGAAGTCAATCAATACTGATCAATTAGTGAAATATAACAGTCAAGCTATTGCTGGGCAGTGCAAAAGCTAAAAGGTATGAGTACTCAAGTTCAGTCGAGTTGAACTTAAAAAATAATAACAGTTTAAAATAAAAGAAGCCGGATTGTTGTGTCGTGATTGTGATTCTTCTTGTTTTGAATTGAATAAATAAAACTAGTAAATGCTCATGAGATTCCTTGCTGCTGTAAGCAAAATGCCAAAAAGGGGCACGGAAGTGTCACGTCCAAGTCAAAATAAATTAAAATTAAAAGTAATATTTAACAAAAGATATTGCTTAGTTCGGGAATTAGTGCTATGTATAGACTAGGTCGAACTGTGTGTGAGACTTGTATGTGAACTTAATAAAACCTTGCTAAGTAAGAGTAACGATTCTGAGCTACAACCAGTACTTACTAAACATCATATACCACTATCAGAATGGAAAATGGTATGATATGGGTCAAGTTAAATTTGAATTCACAATCAATGCACAAATTAGAACAACAATCTATGCATAAGAGTCACTTATCCATGAATTATGTTAAGGAGACTACAGTTTTAGTCCATTGATTATTAATTAAAATCAATTATGGTAAGAATTATAACATTTCAGGTTAACAAAAATGGATGAGATATACTTAACAAGACTAAATAGATTTGTGTCAGAATTGAAAATTTTGTCCAACAACTCAAAGGTCCTCAGTTTAATAAAATCGTGGAATGATGAAGAATACGAACAGGCGAAGATCACTTCGGCAAAGCTACAAGCTGTGATAACTCGTTTTAATACAGAACTGTATCAGTACTTTAATACAGTAACCAATCCAAATGCTGATGAGATATCAAACCTGACAATCGAACAATTGGATGGTGAAGAGAGTCTAGCTGAATTAAATGCCCGCATCCAATCCAAACGAGATAAGACTGTTTCATCAACAGGTTCAAATCATCATCATCATAATAATCGAGGAAAATTACCGGAGCTTAATTTACCCACATTTGACGGAGATGTCCTGCAGTGGACGCAGTTCTGGGATCAATTTAGCTCAAATATTGATCAACGAGAACTTAGAGACGTTGATAAACTGTTGTATCTGAAAACATCTCTGAGAGGAGATGCGAAGACAATTTTAGACGGATTAGAAACAACCAATTACAATTATAAGATAGCTGTAGATACGCTCACAGACCGATATGGTAGAAAGTCACAAATAATTGACGCTCATTATTCAAAATTATATAAGATGGCAAGGGCTGAGAATCCCGACGAGTGCAGGAAAACGCTGGATGACATTGAACGACACCTGAGAGTATTGAACTCTTTAGGAGAAAACACAGAACACAATCATTTGAGGTTTCTAATAATGGAAAAATTCCCTGAAGACATCATATACGAATTGAAATTGAAATTGAAGGATGAGACTATAACGGAGTTAAGGAAGGAGTTACAGATGGTCCTCACAGCCAGAGAAGACGCGAGAAGAACCTGCGAAGAAGTCAATAGTAAGGGCAAGAGTTTTACTACTGAAACACTTCTTGTACATGAGACTAGAGTCAAGAGAAAACCAAGAACAAGGAAACCGGAGGCTAATAAGAATACCCACAAGAGGTTTAAACCAACTTTAGCTGCATTTAGCAAGACATATAGCAATAAACGAAAGTCTACCGATGAAGGAAATCGCTCTGCTCCCGCTCTAAAGAAAAGGAGGTTTTCGTGTATATTCTGCAGTGGAGAGCATTTCAATGATGAGTGTACCAATGTTAAAACAGTACAACTCAGAAAGGCTAAGTTGAATAACCGCTGCTTTATATGCTTAGGACTAGGTCACAGTGCAAGGACGTGTACAAGAAAAACAAGAACTTGTCCTCACTGTAAGAAGACTGGACTACACAATAGAGCGCTGTGCCCTACGAAGGAACAATCTAAAAGGGAAAATACCACCTCATTACATGTTAATGATGATTCTTCAACAGTCCTGCAGACAGCTATTGTTGACGTTATTGGAAAGGATAATGCAATACTCAAATGTCGTGTACTCTTTGATTGTGGCAGTATGAGGAGCTATGTCCTGCAAAGTGTAGCTAGAAAACTCAAACTAGTACCAGAAGAAAATCAACACCTTACAGTGTTCACATTTGCTGGAGAGCAACCTCGTGAGTTAGAAAGTCCATTGGCCAAACTCTGGCTGCAAACAAAAACTAACAAGATGAAGTCAATGTATGTCAATATCGTGCCTACTATGACCCATGACATATCCATCTTCAATAAAGATTTCTCAGAATGGAAATATAGAAACAAGTACAATCTATCCGATGATGGGTCACTTGGGAATCAGATTGATATCTTGATAGGGAATGACTATTATCAGTCTCTAATGTTACCCGAAAAGGTAGAGATAAAAGAAAATCTATACATCGTGGACTCGGTATTTGGTTGGATATTGTCTGGACGTTCAAGAGATGAGAGGGGCGATGAACTATCTGTTCTCACTTACTTCCAAGCCTCATACGAGACCAAATTGAACGAGCCCGATCTACCGTTAGATGATAAATCGATGAGAGCTTTATGGGACTTAGAATCCATAGGAATAGTCGATTCACCTAACACTAATAGAGACGAAGAAGCTATTAAGCAATTTAACGAGAACACGACGTTAGAAGGGGGAAGATACCATGTCAGCTGGCCATGGAAGGATTATCCACCTGAGCTACCGACGAATTACGGATTAGCATACGGAAGACTCGTAGGACTCGTGAAAAGATTGGATAAGGAAACTTTAACAATGTATGACAAGACATTAAGTGATCAATTGGAAAGGGAAATTATTGAAGAAGTTCCTAACGAAAAGGAAAGGGATCATCCCGTACATTATTTGCCATTTCACGGAGTTAAGGCTCCTGGCAAGGCACCTAGATTGGTGTACGACGCCTCTGCGAGAGTAAAGGATGCGAAAAGTCTTAACGAATGCTTATATGCCGGTCCCATGATGCTAGAAGACCTGACTGGACTGTTAATTCAATTTAGATGTCATAAAATTGGATTGACTGCAGATGTTGAAAGGGCTTTCTTGCAAATTGGGTTAAACAAAGATGATAGAGATGTGACTAGATTTCTATGGCTGAAGGATTTAGAAATACCCGTCACCGAAGATAATCTTATAGAGTATCGATTCACGCGTGTTCCTTTCGGAATTATTTCCAGTCCGTTTCTACTAAACGCAACAATCAAACATCATCTACAGACTTCTGAAGGGAATTACACCAAACAATTGGCTAGTAACATATATGTCGACAACCTACTAACTGGTACAGAATCAGTAGATGAAGCATTAGATCTATATAAAGAGGCAAAGGACAAGTTTTCAGAAATATCAATGAATCTTCGAGAATGGAGCTCCAATTCTAAAGAATTCCTTAACCAAGTACAAGATGGGGCACCAGAAACCACAGTAAAAATTTTAGGCTTAAATTGGGAATTAAAAGAAGACTCACTCCATCTTAGAGCAAAGGTAAACAAGACTAATGAGGTTACGAAGAGAGGGATTCTTAAAACAATAGCGGCTATATACGATCCATGTGGATTTAGTGTACCCATAGTATTACCAGCAAAGTTACTACTTCAACAATTATGGAAGAAAAAGGTTAAATGGGACAGCTCGTTATCTGATGAAACAAAACAAGAATGGATGAATATTCTAGAAGATCTTAAAGAAATTGAGTCAATACGTCTACCAAGAAATATGACTATACCAAAGGAAAATAATGCACAATTGCATTGTTTTACGGATTCTTCAACAGTAGCCTACGCTGCTGTAGTATACCTGGTACAAGGAGATAACGTGCAATTTATAATAGGCAAGTCACGTCTTGTACCGGCGAAGGGTCAAGAAAACTTAAAAATACCGAAACTGGAGATGCTAGGCGTATTAATTGGTAGCAGGCTTATTAAATTTGTTCTCAAATTTATACAACTGCATATAACGCAAATGGTATTATGGACCGACAGTCAGATCGTAAAAAGCTGGTTTTACTCAGACAAACTATTAGAACCGTTTGTATCCCGAAGAATGGAAGAGATTAGGAAAAATAAAGACTTAGTGGTGAAATATGTTCCGTCTAAACTCAATCCAGCAGACAGTGCAACACGACCAAATATTTCAAAGGAAGACAGAGAAAAGTGGTTGGGTGGACCCGCATTCTTACGTCAAGATCCAAAGACGTGGCCAAAGAGCCCAAATGCTGAAGTTTCTCTTCTATTGGGGGAGGGTCTGTCTAACACAGATAACCATGAAAAGGTTAAAGCACAGTCTACGGAATCAAGCCCAGTGACAAACTTAGATCCTGAATTACAAGAAGTAAGACAGCTACAAAAAATAATGTTCCCAGAAGAGGCACAAGGGAAGAAAACAAGCCTAGCTGGTAGTTTAAATTTATTCTGCGACACAAATGGAATCTTACGATGTGACGGACGTCTCGCACATTCGAACGTATCATACGATATGAAATATCCTATCCTTTTACCGAAAGAAAGTGAATTCACCGAGAAACTTATAAAGGAAATTCATGAAAAGAACCTTCATGTAGGAGTAGCACATACATTAAGCCTCATACGTCAGAGATATTGGATACCTCAAGGTAGATCTCGGGTCCAAAAAACGATAAGTAAATGTCCAAGATGCGTAAAGCATGGAGGAGGGCCATATGTATTACCCAAGACTCCTGCATTACCGGTGGAAAGGGTAAATTATACAAATTCATTTGCTTATACAGGAGCAGACTATTTTGGACCAATGGCCGTACAAACTGAAAACGGTCCAAAGAAAAGGTGGATCTGTTTGTTCACATGTCTCGTGATAAGGGCAGTACATTTGGAAGTGGTCAAGGATCTAACCACTAACGAATGTCTCATGGCATTCAAGAGATTTATCGCGACAAGAGGAACTCCGACTCTTATATTAACCGACAACGCCTCACAATTTAGATTGTTAGGAGAAGTGCTAACGAAAGAAGGAAATTTTACAACTAACATAAAATGGAAATTTATTCCACAACTCGCACCATGGCATGGTGGGGCTTACGAAAGGCTCGTAGCTATTGTAAAGCATTGTTTAAAGAGAACGCTTCAAAAACAAATGTTGGATGATACTCAACTTTTAACAATAATCAAAGAAGCAGAGGCGGTTATTAATACTAGACCTCTTACGTATGTAGGATCGAACTTAGAACACATACTTAAACCGGCAGATTTTCTCACTCCTGGAAAGTGTTTAAGTATAGAAGTATTGATGGATAGTCTACCACTTTCCGGATCACTTATCAAACAACAACTTATTGAAGGTTGGAATCGCGGCAACAAGATAATGGAAGAATACAAAGAAATGTTTGTTAACGAGTACTTACTTAGCCTCAGGGAACGATATCGAAATTCACCCAAACAAGCTAGAGTAAGGTCTCGGGAAAGTCCAAATGTTGGAGATATAGTACAGATAAAGGGTGAAGCTAAAAATAGAGAAGGTTGGAAGGTAGGAAAGATCACAGAACTAATAAAAGGAAAGGACGGATTGTGCAGAATTGCGAAGGTGAACGTAGGGGACAAGTTGTTCACAAGATCCTTAGCACATCTGTATCCTCTGGAGGTTGATGAAGATGCATCTTTCCAAGACTCAGCAAAACAATCCCCAGTGAATGAAGAGGGAGACGTACGCATGGACACTGAGGGATTCTCTCAGTACTTACCAATAAGAATTGAGGAGAATGACGTCCCTGTCCCTACTGGTTCAAGTAGCTCGAAGGAAGATCATCACCAATTAGATATAAACAATGAAAACGATTTAATACAGGATCAGAGAGAGTTGTTAGAGGACACAAGGTTGACACAAATAATAGAAACCACCCCAGAACAAGCTTCACATGGTTCAGAGGCTGAAAAGGACAATAAAGCAGCTACATGTCAGCCAGTTGAATCGAGCGACCAACGTCGAGTAGCTGCGGTCCAAGCTATGGATAAAATCCATAGATGGACGCAAGAATTAATGTCAACCATCAATTAAAGTTTGAGCCTTGTGAGGCGGGGAGTGTCGCGAAACACGCGATAATTGTAAATAAATATTGTATATAGCAACACTAAATCCAGAGACTAAACTATGAGAAAAAAGGACATAGCTATGGGTAAGTGACACGCTTTTTCACGTTTAAATATAAATGGCGGTTGAACACGTAATTTTACTTGATAATTTATAAGTACTAAACTAGATTCAGTGGATCGAGATATCCAGTTTTCCATCCGCAAAGCAAGCTAAGTATTAGAAATAATCATGTATGAAATTAATATATTGAATGCACATAAAGCTAGTCTGGTGTTATAAATTGTCACTATGTGCTTACTCTAATAACCTGTTTTATCAGGCATGCAAGGCAGCATGTACAAAGCCTAAGGTCTCAGACCATGTATACAATTCTCGTATGCACCCAACGGAGGCATATTAACATGCAAGAACGATTCGCATGACATTCATAAGCTTGACTGCTGAGGCACTAGTTTGGGTCGCTTTGGATGTCTGTAAGAACATATCACGGATATTCCAGTTGCTGACTTACCAACAAGTTTATGAGTGTTAGGCCTCCAGTAATAATAATAATAATAAGATTGATATACCATGGTATAGGGCAATCAGACAAAGAACAATCTTGGTATGGATTGTTCCCGCCATAAGTGTTTGGCAAGGTTTATGAACGATGAATAAGATAGAGTATAGATATATTGACTACCATTTCTAGCCCGGCCCAGTTGAGCCTAGTATAATGGTCATATTTAGACCACTAAAAGATAATAAAACCCCTTATAAATTAATCTAGGAATACCTAGTGATTCACTTAGAATCAATGTGACCAATCTTTAAACAGGTCTTGCTGTGATGTAACGGTGCTGTGTGCTCACTAGTGGTGAGCACCTGGAATTCTGGACGTCTCTATCCCTTGTGTCTGTGTGAAGCTCAACTAAGGTAAGGATGAACACATTTATACCATACAGAATACAACCTCTGGTTTTCATAACTTTATTTCAATCTTGATATTTAATAAGCGAAGCAGATCATTATACTTACCACTGGGTTATCGTTAACTAAGGCATGAGTATAAGCTCATTACGGATCATATAGATTCTGTCAATAATTAACTAAAGTAAATGTGTGCTAGATCCATCCCCTTTAGCACAACACCCACGATTCGCCAGTTATGTTAAGGTCCCAATGTAATAGGGGGCGAGCCTATTGCCATCTACCGGGCACATTGTTAAGCGAGCGATGATTAACATTTATTAATGCACACATAACTACGAAAAGTCAGAGGTGTGTCCCCGGGACGACTGAGGATCGAACTCGAGACCTCGTCTCAGCAGTCCGTTACGTATCGCCGTTACTTTGCAGGCAGTGGATCTGACTGGTTAAAAATAATGATAATAGGTAATAACTGTTTGGAATTAACCGCTATGAAAAGAAGATTATTTCAATTACCCTGCGATTCCTGCTTTGGGTACATTTATATGTAAGAAAATCTGAATTGCTGTAAAGTTTTGCGGTTTTCTATTCTAGATGTAAATTAAGGTAGTTTGTAACTAACTTGCTATTTCGAGGCAAATTTTAAAACTATTTGAGTTTGAAATGGGTGAAAATAATAGTATAATGATTTTAAGTCAAAAGGTATACAAAATAGTATGCATGCAAGTACTAATACATATAAAAAATAATTAACAAGTTTTGTTATTAGCGGTGGCGGTACAATCAATTAGATACTAAAGTTCAGACCACTTGAAACCATAGATTGTGGAAACCTAACCTAAAATCTATGATAATTCTTTTGTCACGAAACAACATACCTTTTTTTTTTTTTTTTTATCGTGCGGAAATCCCTTCGGATACCCCCCCGCCGGTCAGCGGGGGCGGTTATGTCGGGCTTGCACCGACTAAAACCGCACGCCGTCTCGGGTCTTCAGACGCCGGGGTGTAAGGTTACCCATAGAGCATATCCCTCGCACCCCGGCTGACCCTGGGCCATCTCACCACTAACAGCATCGCTCATCCTGTCTCCTCTGAAAGCAGAGGAGTACGGAGAGCGATGTGTTCCCGCCACGTTGGGTATTGGCCGACGATCAATGCCAACCCTATGAAGGGGTGAAGGGGAAGCCATTGACCGCCGCCCAGGGTGTACCGGCCGCTCCGATTCCGTTCCCCCCGGACTGCAGCGGGATCGGAATCGGAGCGACACTCGAGGAGGTTACCCAACACACACCCCGCGAAACAACATACCTAGTCTAAATATTTAGACATTAAAACATTTTTAATGTACCTATAGATCTACAGCATTACGTCTGAGACGTCTGAGTTTAATAGAACATAAAATTTTAAATATGCCGTCATAAAGCATCTTAACCGTCTTTTCATTCTGCCATGTTGTAGATTCATTGACAGCTATAGACGTAAATAGCTACTTAAATGTGCGCTTACAAGGGAGAAATAATTTACTGGGCAATACGAATGGATCAATCTGGAGTGAAGTGAAACATCTGCAGTAATTTCAATAAAATGCGGTAGGTAATTTTTTTGGAAATATTACTTCTAATTGCACCATATATTCCATATTGCTCAATGTCACTGATACGAATTGGCGTTAATTCAGTGGGTATGGACATTCTCGTCAATTTTCTTTAAAGTTGTATTCACTTGTTTATTCTGAGAGCTAACGGGCTAGTATTAATCGGGTAACTTTATTCAAAAGAACTTCAAAATCACTTCCATACATTATAGTGAAATATTTTAATAAAATGCCCAGTCAGTAAGAAATTTTCTTAACGTCAAGGCCATCTTTTGTACATGTTGTCTGTATATTTTGATTGTGTACAATTTCTGATTGACCATCCCGCCGGGGGATTTATATTACTGAAGATTATGGAGAGTTTTGATAATCTCATGCCGGCGAATATGCTTAGAAGGTTCGGAGATTTTGTCGTTGCTAAAATCTAAGAGCGACTTCGTAACGTCATCATCAACTGTAGGACTGTTCCAGTCGAGTGAGATACTCACGTTTGCCCTGAACGTCTTGACCAGCACTTCGCACTGTTCCAGCATGTTCATCGTTAAGAAACCGTCTACTTCTTTTAGGGGAGGTGGTTTACTATTGTAAAGCATTGCTTACTTTCAGTCTAGATAGTATTTTGTAGAATGTCCTCAAATTATTATACGTATATAAGTGTAGTTCATAAGACCGACTTCAACAATGATATCAGCAAGGGCTGTCTATGGTAACTTGGTTTATATATTGGTCTATGCCTATACTTAGATTTTAAATATCCTAAGTAGTAGGTATGTATGTATTTTTTTATCATATTGTCACAAATTGTTACGGCCCGCTATTCGTGAAGCTGTGATTAAATCCTAAGTTGATATAAATTAAAAGCTTTTATTAGCGTATGATTAATAAAAGTTGAATTTCAATATATTTTTCAATCTGACTATCCTACTAACAGTAAAAATGTGAAAGTTTGTGAAGATGTTTGAATGTTTTGACGTTTGTTACTCAATCACGCTTTAATGGCTGTAAGGATCTGGCTGAAATTTTGTACAGAGATAGATTATAGTCTGGAATAACAAATGTAAAACAAACAAATATAAAATTAAAGTTGGATATTATTATACTTTGATCGATAGTGCTTAAAAATTAATTCATATGGAGTGCGTCGCGTAGTGTTACACTATTCAGCCAACTAAGTGCAATTATTTGTATGCATGAATGTGTATATTTGCACCGTTCTGGGTGATAATATGTATCATATGTATGTAGGAACGTACTGACAAAAAGACAATTCTATAATATTTAAGATTGTTCCGCATTCTATAACCCATATTACACGTAGATTAACCTATGCTTACTTATATATAGATAGCATTGTATCTTCCAATAATATATTATTTTTATATAAATCGAACTCATAAGAGTCCGACTTCAACAATGGCATTGCATTGCAAGGGCTGTTTGGTAGCATTTCATTACTTTTTATCCCTACAATAAAAACCTGGCTTTATGTATACTTACTCAAATAAATTAAGAAAGCTCGCCTTACCTTATTATAATGTTTGTCTTAGGCCTTGTTTGAATATGAACAATTTCCAACATGCTCGAGGCTTTACAAACACTTTATACGAGAGAATATACTCGCAGAATCAGAAGCAATGAATACTAAAGTCTGTAATACAATTTATTTGTGAATCACACACATAGTTATTTATTATGAGGATTGATCCTTGATCCTCGACCATGACCTTTTGTATTTATTCATTAAAGTTTATAGTAAAATTATTATTGTATTTCGGCCGCGGCCCGCCAGTTGTGATCGCCTTGCCTGGTCGGAGGATCCTCCCTTTGTGTTGGAGGAAAATCACACCCTTTCCTCCACAGTCATTTACATGCAATAACATGTATATTAAAAAGCGGCGATAGCCCAGTGGTGTACACAACGGACTGCCGAGACGAGGTCTTGAGTTCGATCCCCAGGGCACACACCTCTGACTTTTCGTACTTATGTGTGTATCAAAAACGTTTATTATCGCTCGCTTGGTAATGTGCCCGGTAGATGGCAATAGGCTCGCCCCCTATTACATTGGGACCTAAACATAACTGGCGAATCGAAGGTGTGTAATAAATACACGTCTGCCTACCCCATCGGGGATACAGGCGTGAAGTTATGTTTATGTATTTATGTTATTTACGTCCTACGTCATGAGGCGATAAGTACGACGACACACGACGAGGTTTTATAAGTTTGACGTGTCTGTGTGCGTGTCTGTTGCGTTTTTTTGGATATGATCATGATGGCTTTCAGCTATAAATAAATTTGTGTAGGGGTTGTCTAATTTTGAATTGGTTATTAACTTGACACGATCTCAATATACGTTTTCATTCTATTCGGGTGTAATCTTGATTAAATTATTAAATCAACCTTTGTGAAGGAATACGTATATCTATTTTTGATCATTAATTTCATGTATGCCAAATGTCAACCTTCGTAACCCAAGACCGCGTTATATGTTACAGAAATACCGTCACAAGTATACAAGCTGATGTTTTTAATTATCTTTGATGAATCCTTTGCCGAATATTTTGTGCAGTTCATATATTCACGCCTGTATAACCCTCCACCCACTGTTTATAATAGGGTTCTGTTATCAGCGACCATTTGGTCAAGGCTTTTGGCAGTTGATCTAACTCTCGAGGTCGTCGCCTTGTACTGCTATACTTCTCTGTTAATACGTGCAGAATGTCTTCCGGTGTTTCACCGTCGCAGGCGCAGGATGGATCACGCATGAGGACAAACCTGTGAAAGTATCCCCGAAAAGCTCTATCACTGGTGAGGATTTGTACCGTTTTGTTGTGCAGTTTAGTTTTCTTCGCTGTGGTGCAGATCCATGCGTATTTGCCCCCATCTAATTCATTGTGGCGTGGTACTTACTTACACTATCCTTTAATCGCCTTATTATTAACACCATCGATCATGCACGAGAAGAAGATGTAGTAACCTTGGTACTCTATTATACTAGTAAAAATATGTTATGTTTTTTTTACAAATTTGAAGTTATTATTCTTCAATGAGCCTTATACGTGGTGATGGCCGGGTCACAGTAGAGCTTGGTGCGGTCATTTCCGAATACGGCTTCCGGTACGTACTTGCAGTAATGCAGCCTCTGTGCGATGGGACCGTATTTAGGGGCAAATTCTTGGAGTAGTATTCTGACTGTTTGGTTGTGTCTATGCAGATACTCAGTATTAGCGAGCATAGAACAACCAGAGGGCATATATCTGAGTGACTCACTCAGTCTTCAATGAGCGAAAAATGTTTACTGCATAAATGTAATGGTTTTGCCATATCATTAGTAACCGTAGGATTAAAGAGAATAATGATCACAGAAAGTTTATTCAAATTAAATGAATCCCCGCTATATCTGAAATTTGAATACGAAAGATCCATTTTGGGGAGTACTTTTAGAAGTACTTTTGGAACACTTGCACCTTTAGTTTTGTGATTTTTATTCCTTATATAATTATAATATATAATAATATATATAAAAATATGAGTTTTGTCGTATTTGGTTTTGTCATGTTCGCGATATCAACACAAGATCAGGTTATCAAGATGAACAACTACAGGAGGTACATATTGACGAATGAAACCTCTGACGTGTGTCATTTATGCCACCGACCCGGTGAGTCACTCAGATATATGCCCTCTGGTTGTTCTATACTCGCTACTCCAAGAACTTGCCCCTAAATACGGTCCCATCGCACATTACTGCAAGTACGTACCGGAAACCGTATTCGGAAATGACCGCACCAAGCTCTACTGTGACCCGGCCATCACCACGTATAAGGCTATTCTAGCGGACCGGGCAGAGTCACGGATATTTTTTGTGGACATCACTAGCCCCTATGACGAGAACTTCGTCCGCGCCGAAGCAGATAAGAAAACCAAATATGTGGACGTGGTGCAAGAGATTACGGACATGTGGAGGGTGAGGTCCAAAAGAAATAGTCTCTTTTGTTACTTCAGCCAATGGTTTGGTTCCAAGGAATCTCTCAGTCCATCTAAGGAGGCTCAGGATTAGTGGGAAGCCAGCGATGGCCACGATGCAGAGAGCGGTCTTGCTCGACAATGCCCGAATAGTACGGCGGTTCCTCTGCCAATCATCGTAATGCCCGGCCGGCTGTTGCTTACCTCACCGGGACAATCTTGGCAGCTCTCTCTCTCTCTTCTCTCTCTCTTACTCTGGGAGAGGCGTGATATCGCTCCAATAATAATAAAATATAATTATAATAAAAAACCTTTTTGCTTTTAAATATATGATATCAAGCCTGGAGTATTAGTACTACCTGAAGGCTTTCTCATTATTCATTACAGTCTTACAATAAGTAAGTTTTTGGAGATATTTATCAATAATCTTGATATTATCAATGAGGTAGGTGCACCGGCGTCTGTAGACCCGAGACGGCGTGCGGTTTTAGTCGGTTCAAGCCCGACATAACCGCCCCCGCTGGCACGCGGGGGGGTATCCGAAGGGATTTCCGCACGATAAAAAAAAAAAAAAAAAAAAAAGGTAGGTGAATATCCGTAGCAATATTCCTGGTAATATTACATGCGTCCAGCGGTATTATCCAATACTGGTATTCATTTTACAACCTCCTGGAATACTGTAAGAATCCCTCGAGAGTTAGTGGTACTCAGAGATACGAGTGGTTTAATGTTCTAACCATATATTCTCGTTCACTTACTTAATCATCAACGAAAATTTTAACGTAGTCTAGATGTTTCCTAACTACTCTTACGGGACTCTTAAAGCTTCACTAATGTACAAAATTAACAATAGTGGGCTATATTTTATTAGAATGATGGTACATATTACTATGTAATAAAAATCCAAGGCAATATACCTACATACACTGAGTTACCTATGTTGTTTTACAGTTTATTTTAAGTGTAACAGTACTTGCCCAGACAATTCTGACAAGACCCTTGGATTGTACTTCGTTGAGAACCATGTCGGTAACAAAACCATTTACAAATCCCATGTGTATTTTACGTACTGAAACAAGCAATCTTTTAGGTACCTGACTTGAAGCCGGAGCGTTTTTGTCGGAGAGAACCGTCATCTACCCAAGTATGACCAGTCTCGGTCGGCGTGAGATGTCGTGCAATGTTCCACAGGGATCGATGGTTTTTTTTTCTTTTATTAAGCGTAGCGAGCCGAAGGCGAGCGAAGCGTCTTTCTCCACAAATCGGGTTTTCGCGTGAAACCATACTCCTCCTAGACGGCTCGACCGATCTTGACCAAACTTGGCACGGTTATCAAGCACAGTGTGCTGAGTGTCTCTATGGGTCGAAAGTTGATGTCCGACGTACCATCGAGGAATAATCACGGAAAAACCAAATCAATGGAAAAGTCGTCTATTGTTGAATAGGCAAATCTCGCTACGCTTAAGTTTGGGTTGATTGCGAAGCTGGTAACCGTCCTAGTTTTATTCTAACACCTCCTGACGAGCGCCAGAGCCTATTATTAAACAAATAATCTCTACACTATATCTTTCGTAGCAACAACTCTCTTAGAGTTCCTTCATTTTATTATTAAATGACCGTAAACTTTTATCGCGCTTTTATTCTTCTTAGTCTTATTATTCTTCACGTACATCCCTTGCCTTTCACACTTAAATAATTTCCACTTTTTTAGTGAATGTATTGCTGTGACTATATATCAAGGTATTCTCTTATATTTTTTTTCTCTTTCTCTCTTTACTCGCTTATATTTTATACATTCTTTTCTCAAATATTTGACAATGCTCCGAGATATGTTAAGCTACTATTTCTTTTATTGATTACTTTTACAATTTTTTCCCAATATTCCAGAAAGTGATGCCTATATTCTTGTGACATAAGGACTGGTAAATTATGGATGCTGATATTGATTTTGACCTTCTGTTCTAAATTGAATGGGACAGTCCACGACGACATGTGTCCTCCTTATACTTGAAACGAGCCAAGTATGCGGAGAACCCACCATGCCCCGTTAACAACTGAGTCTTGGTGCTGGCGACATCCATCTTGCGGAAGATACTATATGCAGTCACCACATAAGGGAAGAAAAGCTTGGTACCAACGTTTTACTTTACGTTATACTGGTGGTAGAAATTTGATGACACAAATTTGTCACAAAATTCGTCCGGGTGGGTACCACCGTGCACGATTGCGAAAAACCCTCCATAATGATCCAATTTCGGTTTGATTGCGTTCAGGGGTCAGCAAGTGCATAGCCAGGCAGGGGGATTGTGGTCGCAGCACTAGTGGGACCGTTGGGTATCACGTGGTGCTGCGCCGACAATCCTCTTCTGATGAGGCCGTCAAGCTGAGTACCACCATTGTTAACATGATACGTGTATGTAATGGTGACCCTCTTTCCTGAGACTTTACTACCACGTGTCCTAAATATAAAAATAAACCAACAGTTTTACACTTGAGTTTTGTTGGTTTAAATACCTAGTGCTAATCTCCGTAGGATTAAGATAACATTAGTTTTTCATATTTAAACTGTTAATACTATGACTTCATATGGTTACCAACAATATTCGGGTTAAATATAGTTTTATACCTCTTTGACACTGTTCCAACTTCTTCCGTCATTCTATTGATATCCTTTAGAAACACTAGTAATTTGATAACGTTCTGTTATTCCGTCCTGACCTTTGAACGCCTCTGGCTCCCACGATGTATTTATATTATGTTACTTAATAATACCTCCTTAATATGACTGATCTCTATTTCTATATGTTTCGGTTGTCGAGGTCATAGGCTCAGTTGGTCTAAGAAGGCATGGTGGCAGTTGAATGGTGCTGGTCTGAATTTTATTATTGTGTAAGAACTTGTATTCTTCGATTTTTAATTAATAGTATGTCCAAGTATTTTCACACTTCTTAGTAAAATTCACGATGATTCCACTTATTATACTTATTATTACGACGAAAGATAGCAACATAATCTGAGCGTTATTGTTTTGATTGGTTAATCAATTACATAGTAATTAAAATTCTAAGAATTTAGGATAATAAATACAATTCCCACCCCTGAAGTGACAGGACACAGGACTATTTGTATACCTATTTCTGATGATGGGGTTCGCAGGTTATAGATTAGACACTATGAATTTTAGAAATAAAAGAACAATACCTCAGTTAAATTGTTGCTTCAGAAGTAATCATTTTTACTTTCTTGTTTTTTTTTAATGTTGCCACATTTGGCTATTGAAACTTAACATTCGGCCTTGTATCGATTTGGCATAATTAATCTTTAACACCGATTTTTCTCAAACTTCACTTTTTGACCCTCCTTATTAGCAGACCAGCTTGTTACAGTCTACTGGGTATGTTTCCACACTCAGTGTTGCTACGCAGAATATATCCTCTTCTACTAGATACTCTATGTGTACTATTTAGTGTAGTTGAATCATCAAGGTGATATATATATATATATGTACAAATAAACAATTAGTCTTAACAGAAACAATAATATACCGAGGCTGGATTCCACAAATGTCTACCAGGAGATCATTACTTATTATAATTAATACCTGTCATTGAGATACGTTTCATGAATGGCGTAAATCGAGGTTGTCATTAATTATAATTACCTTTCACTAGAGAGAAGCTTATGTTTAGCTCTATAAATCAAATACCTTATTAGAGATAAAAATACTGGTGGTGGAAATTTGAATACACAAATTTGTCACAAAATTCGGACCGGTGGGTACCACCGTGCACGATTGCGAAAAACCCTCCATAGTAATCCAATTTCGGTTTGATTGCGTTCAGGGGTCAGCAAGTGCATAGCCGGGCAGGGGGATTGTAGTCGCAGCACTAGTGGGACCGGTGGGTGTCACGCGGTGCTGCGACGACAATCCTCTTTTGATGAGGCCGTCAAGCTGAGTGCCACCATTGTTAACATGGTACGTGTATGTAATGGTGACCCTCTTTCCTGAGACTTTACTTTCAGCTACCATCAGGCGAGGTGAAGTCAAATTGACGTGACAAATTTTTTTTTAAACTTTATTAAAAAAAATTTTGTTGAATGACATGGTTGACAGTGTTGGGGTGATTCGACACATCTTGAATCTTACGACGAACCTCTTATAACAATGCAAAAGCAAGCTTCCTGAAACCTTTTATCTAATAGCAGGTTTTGCTATATCAATTTTTAGGGATTTTCTTTAGAAAAGCCCTATTGCTATCGAGTTGTCGTCGACGTCGTCGTTGCCAATTTACTGTCACGGTTTTGGGTATGAAGGAGATGAGCTATGAGCTAGTTGCTGTTTTCGGTAATAGATTCGTGCTGGGGTGAACCATTGCAAGATAAAGAAAATTTTTTTTTTTTTTTTAGTATTAAATGATATTGCTCTGCCTATGCTCGTTAGTTCAGACTTTCTGATAGACAATTCGGTGCTTTATTTCAAGAAGGTTGTTAGTCATTCTTTTCCTACTGACTTTTTAGGGATTTTCTTTAGAAAAGCCCTATTGCTATCGAGTTGTCGTCGACGTCGTCGTTGCCAATTTTCTGTCACGGTTTTGGGTATGAAGGAGATGAGCTATCGAGTTGCTGTTTTCGGTAATAGATTCGTGCTGGGGTGAACCATTGCAAGATAAAGAAAAAAAAATAAAAAAAAATCCCTTGTATTCGGCTGAGCTCGTCTCAGGAATAGAACTTTTTTTTACAAATTTGATATTATTATTCTTAAGTACGTCTTCAATGAGCGAAAAATGTTTACTGCATAAATATAATGGTTTTGCCATATCATTGGTAACCGTAGGATTAAAGAGAATAATGATGACAGAAAGCTTAGTAAAATTACATGAATCCCCGTTATGTCTGAAATTTGATTACGAAAGATCCATTTTGGGGAGTACCAAATATTCATAAAGACTTTTGGAATACTTGCACCTTTAGTTTTGTGATTTTTAGGGATTTTCTTTAGAAAAGCCCTATTGCTAAGGAGTTGTCGTCGACGCCGTCGTTGCCAATTGCGGGGTATCCGAAGGGATTTCCGCACGAAATACTACTTAGGTCAGACTAAGGATGGGTGATTATTCACAGTCGAACACACTACAGCTGCGCCACAGAGGCTGTCAATGTCAAGGTCATCAACTACATTAGGGAAATAAGTTATATAAACGAAATCAATAATGTTAATTAGTAATCACATTTACTAAGATAGCGATTTCTGAGCTCTTGAACGCAATGCAGAAGAAATTGTTTCTGCTCTTTATTGGAGGTTATCAAACTGTAATAATCTTTTATTAGCTTAAGGGTTCTGTATGATATGTCCTTTAGCTTTCATTTAGACTTAGTTTTCTTTCTACGAATAAACGTTTTTCTGAAGAAAATTTTCACTGTGAAAATAAGTCCTTGTTCTTCCATGCCAAAGGACGCTCTCGGATGACTTTGTGTCAAAAGTCACCTGCGGATCTGAAGACTTTATATCTTATATCTGTACTATTATAAAATTGTAAATAAACTGTGTCTGTACATTGGAGATATTTAAAAAAATACTTTGGTTATGTTAAACGAACGATTCTGAACACAATTTTTTTTTTAAAATTATTGTCTGAAGAAGCCGCATCAAAATTCCTTCAGTAGTTTTTGCGTCCATCGCGAACAAACAGACAAACTGACAAACAGACCTGGTAATGTTACAACCTTGTAATATTAACCCACTTATGCCTGAAACTATTATTTTCGGAAATTTTTGAAAAAATATATATTTATCATGTTTGTAGGTCATAAATAACATGAAAAAAATACAAAAAAAAAATCTGCTGTAAGGCTTTCAGGGAAATAGCCGTCCTGTATTTAGGACAGTAGGATAATATAGGTAAAAAAAAATTGTATTACAATTTAGCACTATAATCAATCAATCACTAGAAAAATGTTTACAAATTATGATAATATATGTATAATGTATATAATGCATAATGTACATATATGTAAATAATATTTTTTAGTATACGTTGTTACAACCAAGATATTTTATTTTATTTTAGGAATGATAAGATTCAAAACACTTGACACACACTCCAACGTCACATTTTTTGCAGCGAGTCAAACATTTTTTATGACATTGGCGGCAGCGTGTTTGCTTGGGTTGAGGAATAACTAAATGGTTAATTTTATCTTTTCGACTATCAGCATGTTCATGTTGAGAGGGTCGGGTTGTCCCTCTTTTTCCCATCTTCCTGTTTGATTCTATCAAAGCTGTTGCTACCCTCCTGCGAAAACCTAGTTGATCAAGTTTTCCATGGTTAATTTTATACAATTGCCATGCATTATGTTCGGCTAGGTCGATCATGTGTGTAAGTATTGGCATGTACCATTTCTTGCCTCTTATACCAATCCGATAATGAGAAATATTTTCGTCAGATCGATCCACTCCTCCCATATGTTTATTATAGATTGCAACCAAATTTGGTTCCTCTATGACTATGTTTCTCTTTTCACTTTGAGAAAAACGTTTAGCAGATTGCATGGGATTTATTCCCACAGCATTCGAAGCAATGCTAAATATATTATTATCATGCCATTTAGCTATTATAAATGAGTTATCATGAGTAGTTCTGTAATCCATAGCACCACGTTCCTTCTTTTTCAATAACTTCGACGAAATAAGCGGACAATTAGATGTTCTGTTTTCTCTTATAGTTCCAGTGCAACGCAGCCCTTTCTTTGTTATCTCTGTCAGTAAAGGTGTTCCAGTAAAAAAGTTATCAAAAACGATGTGGTATGGAAGGTTGAACCCACGAGAAATTAGCACGTCACAGCAAGTTAGTACAACGCTAGCACCTAAGCCTAAATCTTTGTATATTGGATTGCACATAGTTGTGGCACCTTGATAAGGCTCAATCCATAACGCATAACCTAGACGAGGCTTACCTTTTATGTGCTGTTTGCAACCATGCCTACCGTAATAGGGAATCATGGCTTCATCCACACTGTAGTGCTCGTCAATAGGAGAAAAGTCCAAAAACTTTTTATTTAGCATTGTTATGAGTGGACGTATTTTCGTGTATTTATCTTGCAAGTCCAAGTTATCGTTGACATGAAGGTGGCGAAATATAAAGTCGAACCTATCCCTTATCATAGCAGAGCTGACTAATTCGTTTTTAGTATCGGGAGAGTTTTCCCAATACATTCTTCTACGCGGGACCCAGGAGTATCCGCTCACTAGTAATATGCCAATAAAACATTTCATATCCTCAGGACTTATATCTCCTGGCAAATTTTTATTTATGGCATATTTGTTACTCTTTTTTTTTTTTTTTTTTTTTTACGTGCGGAAATCCCTTCGGATACCCCCCCGCTGGCCAGCGGGGGTGGTTATGTCGTGTCTCGACTAAAACCGCACGGTGTCCTCCCCAAGTGTCCGTTGCCGGGCACCCCGGGTAAGCCCTCGAAAGGATAACCCCAGGGTTGCCGGCGGACTTTGGCCGCCAACGCGGCCTCGCCTGGTGGGGTCGGGTTTTATCCCGCTTCGGTGAGTTGGCAGGCGTGTGTAGGGCACACACGACACGCCTCCGCCACGGCCTGCTTCTGTAAGGACGGCGAGTCGGCCAACTGCCGTCCTCAGGCCCCGATCATGGAGGTCGGTAGTCCCGGGCGTAGATGAGTCTGCGGCGTCCTCGCCGCAGACTGCGAAACTCGGGGGGCAGGGTTCTTTCCCGCTCCCTCTCCGCCGTCTCTTTCGCGAGCATTACCTGCTCGCAGAAAGAGGCGGCGGCGTGCCACTTGCTCCCGTCGGAGACCACGGCCCTCACCATGGTCTCCAACGAGAGAACGTCCACGCCCAGGACCGCAACGAGATCCCGGCGTTGACTCGCCCACGCAGGGCACTCCACCAACGTGTGGAGCGCCGTGTCTTCGCCAGGATCCTCGCAGTGCTGGCACTGCGGCGTTGTCTCCCGGTGGATGCGCCACAGATACTTACCGAAACACCCGTGTCCGGTAACCATCTGGCACATCCGGTAGGAGAGGTCCCCATGGTCCCTCTCCAACCACTCCTTCATGATCGGTCTCACCGCCGCAATGGTGGATTCCCCCCACCTTGGGTGCTCAAGTCGCACCCTCCATGTCTCCATGAGTTCCAGGCGGAGCAGGGACCGCTGAGCCCTGATTTCACGGGGCTCCGGCCTATGGCCCCGCTCCAGCGCCTCCTTGCGCCACTGGTACAGCAGCGCAAGGGCTCTCGCTTCCAGGTCCCATGGAGGGGTCCCAGCTAGGAGACATGCCGCCTCGACGGAGATCGTGCGATACCCCCTGATGACTCTGACGGCCATCGCCTTTAACGGGCTGTTAAGAACAGCCACGTTGCGGGCCGCCAGAGTCTCCGCCCATACGGGGGCCCCGTATAGGGCCATGCTTCGCACGATCCCCAGGTACAGTCTCCTAGTGGGGGCGTTGGGTCCCTTAACGTTGGGCATCAGCCGCGATAGCGCGGCCGCAGCCCCCCTCAGTTTCGGGACCAGACTTCGGAGATGAGGTCCGAAGTCCCATCGGCTATCGAGTACGAGCCCAAGGTACTTCATCGTGGGCTCGATGCCGATGCTTACGCCCCCTACGGTTATGCTGGTTCCCGCAGGTGGCCCCCTCCGAGGCCCGTGAAAACACATAGCCTCGGATTTATGGAGAGCCACCTCAAGTCCCAGCCGCCGTATTCGACCCACGACTTGAGCAACCCCTGCCGTGGCCTTCAGTGCCGCGCTTCGGTACGTTGCTCCCCGCGCCATAACGAGGGTGTCGTCAGCATAACACACTATGCTGACACCCTCGAGCAACGTACCGCGCAGCACCCAGTCGTATCCGATGTTCCACAGGAGTGGCCCTAGGACCGACCCCTGCGGAACACCGCACGACACTTCTCGCCACCCTGGCCCTAGCCAGCTCGGGTAAACTATGGCCCTCTCGGATAGGTATGCCTCGACAATGCGGCGGAGGTAAGGAGGCACTCCGTGATACGCGAGCGCCTCCCTAACGCAGCTCCAGGGTAGGGTGTTGAAGGCGTTGGCGATGTCGAGAGACACCGCCACCACCACCCCACCCCGCGAGACTACTTCCTCCGCCAGGCGCCTAACGCGCATGATCGCTTCCACGGTGGAGCGCCCCCGGCGGAAACCGAACTGGTTGTCCGCCAGATCTGGCCCCACGTTCGTGAGATGCTCGACGAGGCGCTCTGCAATAATCCGCTCAAAGAGCTTGCACACCTCGTCGAGCAACACGATCGGCCGGTAACCGGATGGCTGGTCCGCCGGCCGCCCCGCCTTCCGGATAAGGACCAGTTTCCCCGTCTTCCAAGCCTTTGGAAACTGGCCCCTTTCGAGGCATGCGCTAAAGAGCGCCACCAGTCGAAGCCCTAGTTCCTCCAGGGCCAGGACCCATGCTCGGCCTGGAATGCCGTCGGGTCCGGGGGCAGTGCATTTCCGGGCTTTAAGCCGGAGCACTGCTACCCCCAGTTCACTCTCCCTGACTTCGGGCACATCGCTCTCGCTATTATCAGCGTCAGGCGCCTGAGGCGGAGCCATACGCGGAGGGACATGCTCCTCCGCTCTCGCAGGGAACAAGGAGCCCAGTATCCCCTCCAGCCGCTCCGGCTGGAGGCTCTGGGTCAGTAGGGGCGCCCTTGGGCGGATTTTGCCCCTGACCGCAAGGTAAGGACGCCCCCATGGGTTCTGCTCCAGAGACTCCAGCAGCTCTTCGCGGGCCCGCCGTTTGGCCTGCTTTATGGCTTCCTGGAGGATTCTCTTGGCCCCCTTGTACGCCTCATACAGCTCCGCCTCTCGGGCTGCCGCATCGTCTGGGCGGCGACGCCTCCGGCGAAACCTGGTGTACTGGCGGCGAGCGGTCACGCACGCTGCTCGCAGCTGTGCGAGCTCCGCTGACCACCAGTACACCTGTTTCTTTGCCGGGCCGGGCTTAACCCTAGGCATCGCCGCATCACAGATATGCGACATGGCTCTCCTGAACCATTCCGCCTCTGCGTCGACATCGGCAGGCCTGGCCAGTGACGGAATCCAGGCCTGCACTATTGATGCCTCCAGGAGAGCCTCCCGATCCAGGCGTCTGAGCGCCCAACGTGGATCCGGGGGATTCGCGATTGTCGGCGGCAGGTTAGTTGGAGGGGAGACGTTGAACCGAATATACTTATGGTCGGAATCCGTCTCCTCCTCCTCCACCACGCGCCAACCCTGGACGCGGCGGGCGAGAGCAGGGGTCGCGAATGCGACATCCACGACCGAACTGAGCCCCCGCCGCTCCCAGGTGGCGACACTCCCCCGGTTGAGGACCTCTAGACCACGGGTGTTGGCCCAGTCCTCCAGTACTCGCCCCTTGTCATTGGTTTCCCGGGAGCCCCAGGCCTGAGACCAGGAGTTGAAGTCTCCCAGGACCAAGACAGGACGAGGACGGCACGCAGCGAGAACGATGTCCAGTTCAGCGAGCCTTAGCTCAAGCTCGTACTGGTCAAGGCTTGGCGAGAAGTAGACGGCCACGACAGCCAAGCCCTCATAGTCCGCCGCGACACAGCCTCTGCACCTTGCAATGAGTGCAAGGCGCGAGGTGTCCGCGGCGGACCCCCCGAAAACGGTCGCTACGCCGTCCAGGTCCACCGGGCTTCCGGGGTGGACCCAGTACGGCTCAGCGACCACGACCACATTGATAGACCACTCCACGATGCTCTGGTACAGAAGATCCTGAGCACCGGTGCAGTGGTTTATGTTCGCCTGCAGGATGCGGATTGGTGTGTCCATTAATGGACGTCCATCTCCGCATCCCGCCGCGAAAGTGGCCGCTCTTGAGCGGCACCCCCGCTACCCGTTGCGGACGAACGGGGCTTTGGCCTCGAGGCGGCGCAGGTTCTGCTGTCCGCCCGGTGCTCCGCCGCTTTGCCCTCCGCTACGCATTTGAAGCAGCGCGGCGGAGCATCACAAGCACTGGCCTTGTGCCCGGGCTGACTGCAGCGGAAGCACCGATCCCCCACGGTGTCTCCCGCTGTGCACTGCACTCCCACATGCCCCACGGCCAGGCACCTGAAGCACCTGGTCTCGCGGGGCTGCAGGAGTTGCACCCGCGCCTTTAGGAAGCCCCCAACGAGGAGGCTCCGTTCGTCCGCAATTTTCTGCGCCGCTGCGACGGGACAGTTGACGACTGCCGTGCCGTGACCGGTGGAGCTGAAGCGGATTTCTCCAGCTCTCACCTGATCACGGGGGCAGCCGCCCGCCTCCACGACGGCGGAGATGACTTCCTCCGTCGTGGCCGCGTCATCCAGACCCGAAATGCGCAAACCTGCGCATTTGTTGGGTCTGGTGACGCGGACGGCTTCGGTATCCAGCGACTCCCTCAGCTTGGCCGCTAGGGCGTCGGCTTTGGGGCCGCTGGTGGCGCCGGAGACCTCGAGGAGGCGAGCTCCGGTGCGAGTTGTTTTGCACCGGAGCCCCCCCTCAATCTCGAGGGCCTTGAGGTCCACTGAGGCTTTAACCTGCCTCAGGACCTGGGCGTACCCCACGCCTTTCTCCACACCCTCCGTCGTCACCGTCAGGACGACGGCAGTGGAGCGTGGGGCGCGGAGCCTCTTTGGCGCCTTCGCCGCAGCGACTTTTGCCGCCTTCTTAGCCGCCTTTTTGGCGGCTTTTTTCGCCTTTTTGGCGGCTCCCGCTACCACCCATTCCTCCCCTCTGGAGGAACGCTCGGGTGCAGCGGGAGTGGCGGGTATGGCGGGGGTGGGGGTGCCGCGCTTTTTGCCTTTCCCTTGTGGCGTTGGGCCAAATGGGGTTGCGGGGCCGGGCTTACCACCGGCAGCAGCTGCGAAAGTCGCAGGCCGTGCCAGTGGGGGACGGTAAGCCCGGTCCTCCAACACGCCAAGCCGCCTCTCGATGGCCGCCAGTAGCTGCACCATGCTCGGTGCAGGCTCTGGCGCCACCTCGGGTGCCGGTTTGGGCGCCGGCTTAGGCGCTGTATATTTGTTACTCTCAGATACTAATAAAGAAATAACATCATCATCCACAAAGTTTTCGAACCACTCGATCGGTCGTTTATCTTGGAGAGGTCCATGGACTTGAGGCCAATCCACTGGACATTTTTCCAAGTCCTGTTTTTTCCATACGAAGGTTCGTCTTCGTTTTGGTCGATTACTAGAAGGTTCTTCCTCAGTATCAGAGCCTGGAACCTCTCCTTGAACTACTACTTCTGCAGGTTGAAGCAATATGTTTCGTGGCAAGTTGTTTAGGGTCACATTGTCCTCTTCCCCTGAATCTTCATTAGTAGGGCAGTCAGGATCAACAGGAGGTGGTAGAATGCATATCACTCTTTCACGATAATCTTCATCATCAGGAATGTTTTCTAGAGCATCTGAGATTTCATGTGCAGCTAGTGGTCTGTAACGAAAATATTAATTGTATTATCCTACTGTCCTATATATAGGACACCACTATTTATGACCAATAACCATGAGTTAGTGTTGTCTTATTTCCAAAAATTCTTTGCAAGTAGTAAACAAGAGGTTATCAAGTATATATAAACATCGATAAACATAACTTAGTTCTATAAATAAACATAATATACATACCGTTTGTTTGACATCTCTGCAACACGACCTTATCACACACTTTACTATGGTATATTTTACAAACAATAATTGTAAAATCAGTTCTTTATTTTTATCACGAAAGCACATACGTCTACACACTTCAAATCACACAGAGAACTATTTTAGTTCAAGTGGGTACTGTGAAATATTTTTTTATTTTTACTGTACTAAATGTAGGACGGTAGGCTTATCTGGGTTAAAAATGGTCACCCATCCTAAGTCTGACCTGTCTTGTATTGCTTAACCTTGTTATGTAAGGAATGGTCACCCATCCTAAAACTAACCTGGCTGTTTAACCTTGTAATGTTAATAATGGTAACCCATCCTAAAATTGACCTAGTTAGTATTGCTTAACCTTCTAATGTGCTAGTCTACTTAGTTACTACTTGAATTCAAGCATTAGCCTAAATTTGTTTTACTGACTGTATCTTTTTATTCTTCTTTGTCCTCGGTTTATCCCGTTAAGCGGGGTCGGTTTTCCTTATCATGCTACGCCATAAGGTTCTCTCCTGCGCATCATCCCTTTTAGGGCCGAACTCCCTCATGTCTCTCTGGACATTCATCATCCAGGTGGTGGTTAGAGGTCTCCCTCTTGCCCTCCCCTTTGTAGCCATGCAAAGGCACTTCTTCACGATATTTTTTTTTTCGTGCGGAAATCCCCTCGGATACCCCCCCCCGCCGGCCAGCGGGGGCGGTTATGTCGGGCTTGAACCGACTAAAATCGCACGCCGTCTCGGGTCAGCAGACGCCGGGGTGTAAAGTTACCCATTGAGCATATCCCTCGCACCCTGCCTGACCCTGGGCCATCTCCGGTTTCGAGATGGCCCCCTTACTTGCTCTCCACTGTACCATCTGCTAATCAGAGGGACACGTGGAAAGCTTCCGAACAGCCCTCAACAGGGCCGTCCTCGCCTCGGTCGGAGTTGGCCGTAGGCGGCAGCGTCTCCCCCGCCCTAGGAGAGAGGCGCTGCCGTCTCCGTTGCCGCCCAGGGTGCACCGCGTGGAGCCAACCAAGCACCCCAATGTCTCTAGTACCTAATTCTATAAATAAGCTTGTTTTTAGGGTTCCGTTGCCAAATGGCAAAAAACGGAACCCTTATAGATTCGTCATGTCAGCCACTTTTTTCCGAAACTATAAGAACTATGCTGTTGTAACTTGGTAACTAGATGTATTCTGTGAACCGCATTAAGATTTTCACACAAAGATAGAAAAAATCCCAATAAATTTTGGGGGCTCCCCATACTTAGAACTGAAACTCAATTTTTTTTTTCATCAAACTCATTCGTGTGACGTATCTATCTGGATAGGTCTTCAAAAATGATATTGAGGTTTCTAATATAATTTTCCTCTAAACTGAATAGTTTGCGCAAGAGACACTTCCAAAGTGGTAAAATGTGTGTCCCCCCTGTAACTTCTAAAATAAGAGAATGATAAAATTAAAAAAATATGTGATGTACATTACCATGTAAACTTCCACCGAAAATTGGTTTGACCGAGATCTAGTAAGTAGTTTTTTTTTAAAACGTCATAAATCGTAAACCGCAATTTACCTTTTATTCAATCAACTCAAATATAAAATTTAAAAAAAAGCATTGTTATGTTACTTACTGCTACGGAGCCCTTCATGGGCGAGTCCGGCTCGCACTTGGCCGCTTTTTTTTATTTGTTTTATAAGTGGGAACACAAAATAAATGTAATAAGTAATACCACTGGTAATTTAAACGTTGTAAATAGATCGTTGAATTTATTTTCCAGAGTAAGAATACTTAAAAGAAAAGTATCGCTATAAAAAACTCGGTTCAAGGTCTGTGACGTTATTATACTTCAGGCTTCGTCCGAAGGGATTAGCAAATAACACTTGTAGTACCGCCTAGTGGATCGCCATTCTCACACTTTATTTGAGGGTAGAGAGAAAAATAAAAAGTAATAGATCTCACGTCAACGAGTTGGGTGACCTACCCGCTTGCTTCATACGCTTTTTAGTGCTCGCCACGATCACACGCTCGCGTCTCTAAAGTTCTCAGTGTTTATTTCAAGTGCTTATCTACAATGCCTAAGCGAAAACGTGAGGAGGATTACGAGAATCTGATGCGAAAGTTTAAAAAACTAGAAAGGAAATTGTTGCGTAGATGCCGTGCTCGGAGTCGTTCCGACTCGCCCGATAGGCGTTCCCGCTCGGAGTCTCAAGGTACTATTGTTGTTAATTATTTATATACCTACAAAATTTAACAATGTAATCAATCACCTACTTTTATGAAAAGTGTTGACTAATGAGATAAAATAGGATACATTTCGTACCAATCGGGCCTAATTTCCATTTGTAAGCATTCTTACGACACTGATCTTCAATGAATGTGTTTACCTACTCAATTAAAAAGTTATTGCTGTAATTGGTCATTAACCTGGGTTTGCGTACCTCTCTTTGGAGTTGTACTACCCAATAATAGTTATGCGGACAGTATTCTAGGACTGTTTCTTAACTAATTGGCAGTAATTAATGCGACCTAATCGAAACATGGTACATTATTTATTATAGTAAATGTACATGACTTACACACATGGTAGTAATGGTTACCTAGCTGGGTTTGCGTACTTCTCTTTGGAGCTGTACTACCCGATAAATTAGTCTCACGAACAGTACCTTGGTCTGTTTCATGACTAATGGAGGTATCGGTGGTTTTCAAAACAAGAACGTAATAACAATGTTCCGAACCTGCTTGATGGGCTTATTGGTTCTGAACCACGTACGTAGACGCTCGTCGACCTTGTCCCGGAACCCGACGAAGAGTGTCTCGCTCAGCGTAAGCCCGCTGTGACGCTCGCCTCCGTAGTGGTGGCCGCCCCCACCGCCACCGCTGCCGCTAGCGCCGCGGAGCCAGTAACGAATACCGAGGAGCTTGGGTCAGCTGATACGATACTTAACAGCACAATACTCGAAATACTAGGCGAGGATCCTACTATTTCGAATACTTTCGGAGCCGACATTCATAAGGACTTGGCAGTTAGGTTGGAACATACTGCTATACATGGATTAAGTAAGGAGCAACGTAAGGACATTACTGAAAAGTACTTATTGCCGAATAACTGCAAGCTAATTAATGCTCCCGTATTGAATGCCGAAATTAAGGCGGCTATCTCCGAGATTAATGCTAAACGTGACAAAAATATTGAAATTAGGCAGAAAAAAGTTTCAACTGCCATTTCCTGCTTGAGCCAAGTTATTAATCCGCTGATATCTAAAAATGAGAATGACCCAGAATTAATAACAATGTTGATGGACACAGAACGTATTCTGTGTGACTTGCAGTACCACGATTCGACCATAAGACGGAATTTCATTCTGTCCTCACTTAAGAAGGACATGAAAGACCAACTTCAAAATACGAAGCCGGACCTTTTCTTATTCGGCGAAAACCTTTCAGAAACTATTTAAACTGCAAAGGTGATAAATAAATCGGGTGTAGAGTTGAAAACTCCACTGCCTAAGCCACCGATGAAGAAAAAGGCGCCCGCTTCGACACCTAGCACGTCTAGAGATAATTTAAACTGGAAGCGCCCTTATCCGACTCGAAAGCAGCTGATTCGCCCGAAGACGAAGGAGCCTCCTCCGAGGAGAGGTCGGCCATCGAACTCATCGAGACCCCCAATGGTCCCTTATGACGAATAATCCTGTTATTCTCTCCTGCATTAAGGGATACGAAATCCCATTTACAAGTCCCATTAACCCACTATCTGTTCCAACGGAGAAACATTATTCAGCCTCAGAAACAGATAACTTCAATGTAGCTATTCAGGACTTATTATGTAATGGAGCTATATCAAAATGCCATCCTACTGAAGGATAATTTTTATCTAGTATATTTCTGGTACCTAAGTCAAATGGTAAATATCGTTTCATCCTGAATTATTTATTACTGCCGATCAATTTAAAATTGAAGATCTAAGCACAGTATTAAAATTAATAACAATGAATTGTTTCATGACAAAAATAGATTTAAAAGATGCCTATTATTTTATAAGTATCCATCCTAATTCAAGGAAATATTTAAGATTTAAGTTTGAAGAACAACTTTACGAATTTAACGTGTTACCATTTGGCTTAAGTACGGCACCATATATATTCACTAAGATAATGAAACCTATTGTTCGGTTACTACGCTCGGCTGGCCTACAGATGTTTGTACAATACTGTACAAACTAAGAAATTAATTACCTCCCTCGGATTTTTAATTATTGAGAATAAAAGTTTATTGATACCTAATAATGTATGTACATTTCTAGGTTTCGTTCTAGACTCTGAAAAATTCCAGATCACGTTACCCTCAGAAAAAATTGTTCGCGTCAAATTAGAAATTCAAAAATTTTTAACTATAAAAAGATGTACGATACGTGAATTTGCACAAATGGTTGGATTACTAGTTTCAATTTGCCCGGCTGTTGAATACAGCTGGCTTTATACCAAACTTTTCGAACGCATCAAGTTTTTAAACTTACAACCTGACGATAACTACGATAAATTTATGAATATACCTAGTGTGTTACTGCCCGATCTAAGATGGTGGTATGACGCAATACAAATACCTTTTTGTAAAATCAAGCACGATATGCATGATCTGGAAATTTTCTCAGATGCCTCAAATACGGGGTGGGGGGCTGCCTGTGGTGAAGAGAGGGCTAATGGGTTATGGAGTAGTCAGGAGAAGACACAACATATTAACTACTTAGAAATACTTGCAGCCTTTCTTGGTTTAAAAGTGTTTGCCAAAAATCTAAATAATTGACAAATTTTACTCCGCATCGACAACACCACAGCCATCTCTTACATTAATAGGATGGGAGGTATTCAGTTCCCCCACCTCACTGACATCACTCGTCAGCTATGGCAGTGGTGTGAATGTCGCAAATTGTATGTTATAGCTTATTACATAAGCTCATCAGATAATAAAACGGCAGATGCCGAGTCAAGGTGGGTGCATCCCGACATAGAATGGGAGTTAGAAGATTGGGCATACCAGGAAATTGTCTCAACGTATGGGGAGCCTCAAATAGACCTATTTGCCAGTCGAGTGAACACCAAATGCATTGATTATGTCTCCTGGCACAGAGACCCCGATGCGATGGCAATTAATGCATTTTCAATTTCCTAGTCCGATATTTATTTTTATGCTTTCCCACCTTTCTCTGTAATTTTAAAAACATTGAGAAAGATAATTACCAATAAAGGCAGGGGTGTAGTAGTTGTACCACATTGGCCAACACAGCCTTGGTACCCAATTTTTAAAAGTCTTTTAGTATCTGATCCGATTGTTTTTAAGGTAAATAAAAACCCTATTTTACGTTCCAATTCTAGCAATCGCGACATACACACCAAGCTTACCCTGGTGGCAGGGAACTTATGCGGATGGCGTGGCTAAGAAGATGTGTATCCCCGTCAGCAGTGAATGTGATGTTGGCATCCATATCTCAAAGTTCCCATAAACAATATAATGTTTACTTACGACGATGGTTCAATTACTGTAATAAGAATAATCTTGATTTGTATAACGCTTCAATTCCACAAATAATCTATTTCTTAAATATCCTCTATGAAGAGGGAGCTCTATACGGGACGCTTAATTCCTGCAGATCCGCGCTTGCCCTACTCATGGGAAACAATTTAGGAGAAGATGATAGAGTCAAGAGATATTTTAAAGAAATATTTCGGTTACGTCCTCCCTTACCCAAGTATGAAGTAACATGGGATACTTCAATAGTAATTAATTATCTCAGCCAGTTTTACCCCAACGAAACATTGTGCTTTGAAAATCTTTCCAAAAAACTTATCACTCTCATTGCCCTTTTGACTGCACACAGAGTACAGACCCTGTCCAAAATCAATATTAAAAATATAGAATTGTTTCCTTCTAAAGTAACTATCAAAATTCCTGATTTCTTAAAAACAACACGTCAAGGATGTTTGCAGCCAATCTTAGTGTTACCGTTTTTTGAGGAACGACTCGAAATATGTCCTGGGAAGACCTTACTTACCTATCTCGAGAAATCAAGCCCGTTACGAAAGGATATTGACTCCCTCTTCATAAGTCCTAGAAAGCCTTATAATTCTGTCGGCCCCCAAACCTTAAGTCGGTGGATTAAAGGCACCCTATGCAAAATCGGCATTGATGTGAACATGTTCACCGCGCACAGCACAAGGCACGCCGCCACATCCGCGGCTCTTCATCTAGGCGTCAGTCTAGATCAAATAAGAAGAGCGGCTGGATGGAGCGGCTCTTCAAATACATTCTATAGGTTCTATAATAGAACTATAAGTAATGTCAATAATAATGAAAATGATTATTTTGCCAGAACAATTGTTAACAATAATTCAAACGAAAGTTAAGATAATTTTATTTACATAGATCTGTATGGAAAATTGAGGAATAAACAAAATATTTCACACTACTATCTCTAAAAGTCTACAAGTGTTATTTGCTAATCCCTTCGGACGAAGCCTGAAGTATAATTAATGATTAAACGAACTTACCTGTACGTGAAGTTCTATCATAATTATGCGAAGGCTTCGTCCGAAGGGATTAGCAACCCTCCCTCCCATATATTAATCCCTTTATTTGTGTGAAATATTCCAGACGCGGCTACTCCCTAAACTAAATGAAGCAAGCGGGTAGGTCACCCAACTCGTTGACGTGAGATCTATTACTTTTTATTTTTCTCTCTACCCTCAAATAAAGTGTGAGAATGGCGATCCACTAGGCGGTACTACAAGTGTTATTTGCTAATCCCTTCGGACGAAGCCTTCGCATAATTATGATAGAACTTCACGTACAGGTAAGTTCGTTTAATCATTAATTATCTTTCGGTTTGTAATTATAGTACTTTATAAGTCGGTCTCCTCTAGCTTCTCTAAAGTCAGTGATTTCAAAGGATACACACTCACATGTGGATTATATAAGTATTCATAGAACTAAGCAGGTTATTAGAAACCCATACTTACACAGGATTTCCATTGACTAATACCAATTGTGTGATTACATCCTTATCTATACTAATATTATAAAGCCGAAGAGTTTGTTTGGTTGTTTGGTTGAACGCGCTAATCTCAGGATCTACTACTGATGCTATTAAGCATGTTCTTGCATTCTCGGCATTGCCTTATTAGCATCTCCACCAGAATTTTAATATTCCAACTATTTCAATATTCCTTTTTAGGGTTCCGTTGCCAAATGGCAAAAAACGGAACACTTATAGATTCGTCATGTCTGTCTGTCTGTCCGTCCATATGTCACAGCCAGTTTTTTTCCTAAACTATAAGAATTATGCTGTTGAAACTCGGTAAGTAGATGTATTCTGTGAACCGCATTAAGATTTTGACCCAAAAATAGGAAAAAAACAATAAATTTTGGGGGCAATAATTTTTTTTTTTCATCAAACCCATATGTGTGAAAATGATATTGAGGTTCTTAATGTCATTTTTTACTAAACTGAATAGTTTGCGCGAGAGACACTTCCAAAGTGGTAAAATGTGCCCCCCCTTCTAAAATAACTTCTAAAATAACAAAATGATAAAAAAAATAATGTATGATGTACATTACCATGCAAACTTCCAACGAAAATTGGTTTGAACGAGATCTAGTAAGTAGTTTTTTTTAATACGTCATAAATCGTAAACCGCAATTTCCTTTCATTCAATCAACTCAAATATAAAAATTATTATGTTACTTGCTACTACGGAACACTTATTGGGCGAGTCCGACTCGCACTTGGCCGCTTTTTTATTTGATATTGTCGGAAGTTTACGCGAATGTCGCACATTGAAGTCTTCATTCATTATTTATTCTTCATTTTTGATTTTTCCATAATAGTCATAGTGTTTTTCTGGATAGGAACGCCACTCTGAAGAACAATGTTGATTTGTCAAACCCATAGTGTGCCAACAAAGAGGGATTCGAGAGATTTCGGTTACTAATATTCTTTTATAAAAAAAAAAAAAACCGGTTCGAACCAAGTGGTGCAGTAGCTCTTCTGGTGGTGGTTTCTTCCAATTATTTCGGCCTTCTGTGTCACCTTAGGCATATTTATGAAGATGAGTTTTTTTTTTCTGGTTTCTTGCTTCGCATTTAGCCAAGAGATTATTATATATATATACTAGTTACAACTTTAAACCATATAACTTCATGATGGAAACACTTATTCTTGCCCTAGTAAAGTAGTGGGAGCTTTACTAAAGGCTTCTTTGGAGTTTTGGAAACAACATGGAAAATCACAATTCACGGTAAATATCCCACTTTCCTACACTTGTGCATGTTGTCGAAGACGTTATGTCTAAAAACCCACCACTTTTACACATAAAAACTCGAAATTACACAAATTTTAGAAAATGAAACACTGCCTCGATGCGTCTTTTCCCATGTTGGCGCCAAAACTCAGATGAGAATTTTAAGAACGTGGACAAGTCTTACCGTTTGGTCTGTCACGGGTTAGTTCCCTTTGTAGTTTTATTTGACGGCCTCTGTGGCGTAGCAATAGTACATCCGACTACTACGACATGGGGCGCGGGTTCGATTCCCGCTCAGTGCAAATATTTGTATGCATCAATATGTGTATTTGCATTGGTCTGGATGTTTATATGTATGTATTTACAAAAAAAAGTATATACGTATGTTTACCCGCATTCTAGAACCCATAACACAAGATAGTTAGACTATGCTTACTTCGGGTCTAGAAAGCGCTGTGTAGAATGTCGTAGAATATTTATTTATTTATTTTTCTGTTATGTTATCATCATCATTATATCCCCTTCATATGGATTGATTTGTCTTGGTTTTTATGTGAGCGACTGTTGAATTGTGAAATTGTATACTCTCACAAACTGCAAGATGGAACAGAAATAATAAATAGTAATTCATCATTCTACATAAACTCACGCCTATATCCCCGAAGGGGTAGACAGAGGTGCTAGCACCCACATTTCGCCAGTCTATGTTTAGGTCCCAATGTAGGTGGCGAGCCTATTGCCATTAACCGGGCACTTATAAACCTGCGATAAATACACACATAACTTCGAAAAGCATCGAAAAGTCATTGGTGTGTGCCATGGTAAAACCTGGGATCGAACCCGAGACCTCGTCTCAACAGTCCATTACCCATACCACTAGGCTACCGCGGCATCATCATTCTATTAGCATACAATCTATATTTGGCATATATGTGTTTATAAATGGACATACATAATACGGCATACATCACTTGGACTCGTAAACTTATTAATTAAAAATAAAACGCGTGGCAGGAGTTTTAATTAAAATGTTTGACGAGCATTCACAACTGTAGCTCAAAGTTGATGTTCAGTTTAAAAACCGATGAAATTTTTATACCCTTCGTATATTATAAATAGTGATGTTTACATGATATTGTCGGAAATTTGCGAGAAATAAAACTATTTTAACGGATCCTATCGCGAATTATTTGATGTTATTTTATTGTTTACATTGAACCCGACGTTTCGGGTGCTTTGCAGTCAGGGGTGCGACTGGTTGGATCACCTCCAAGTTTGGTGTACCCTGGGCAACGTGGGCGATGACGCATCATTGATTGCTCCTCTGGAGTAGCTGGCATCAACGTCAACGGCAAAGAGTCTGACCAACCGGCCCTTTTCAGGGCCAGCTGATCCCGCCGCTCAAGGCCCGCGGCGGGGGGGGTCGCTCCAGGTACCCCTTGCTGTTATCAGAGGGGACACTGCGAATGGCCCAGGGTCAGTCGGAGTGCGAGGGATATGCTCTATGGGTAACCTTACACCCCGGCGTCTGTAGACCCGAGACGGCGTGCGGTTTTAGTCCGTTCAAGCCCGACATAACCGCCCCCGCTGGCCGGCGGGGGGGTATCCGAAGGGATTTCAGCACAATAAAAAAAAAACGGTGCTTTGCAGTCAATGTTAATGATTAAATAACATCAAATAAATCGCGATAGAATCCGTTAAAATAGTTTTTATTTTCAATAGTGATTTTTGTTTTTCAATGGCCAAGCACTATTTGCCATAGACGGAACTTATGTCTATCAGAAATAAGAACAGTTAACCTTGATAGACTCAGATAACACTTTACACAGGTTGAGGTGCTGATGCCTGGTTCAGTTGTTACGGTGGCGTTATTTATGATTTCATCATCATCATCATCATCATCAACCTATTCTAGTCCACTGCTGGACATAGGTCTCCCCTAATGAGCGCAATAGCGCCCTGTCTTAAATTATGATTTAGTTAATTTAAATAATATAAGGCACATATTGTTAATCCTGAATTAAAATTTAGTAAATTACTAGTCATTAATTGAAATGGAACAAGATCACTCGTTTAAGAGGATCTTGGAAGATGAAAATGATGTTATGACTACCTAAAAGAAAGAAATAGGTATAATATATTTAACATTGAATTCCTAGTATTGTCGTTTAATCCCTCCACCTGAGTTAAAATACATGTATTGTTGAAGTCCTCCCTCGCAATCAAGTCTCAAACATGATAGATTTAGGACGGGACTTGAACCCGCAACCAGTCCCTTACAGGGGGATTGCTCTGACCAACTGTGCTACCTAGACACGTCCCAGATATTCGAAACTTTCCGATATATTACATACGTCTCGTGAAGACGCTGCCGTAAAACTTGCGAACTACGGAAACAATGAATGACAATCATTTTTAAACTTTTTTTTTCAAACATAACTTTTATAATACTAAGGAGGGTAAAAAATATCATCTCTGTACGACAAACTTTAGCGTAATACGTAGCTTGATATCTAATAACATGTTAATCTACTTACATCATTATTTTAATATAATTTTTTTTTTTTTTTCGTGCGGTAATCCCGCGGTTATGTCGGGCTTGAACCGACTAAAACTGCACGCCGTCTCGGGTCTTAAGACGCCGGGGTGTAAGGTTGCCCATAGAGCATATCCCTCGCACCCCGACTATCCCTCGCACCACGACAACATAATAACTACCTTTTTTTTTTTTTTTTTTTTTTCGTGCGGAAATCCCTTCGGATACCGCCCCCGCTGGAGAGCGGGGAGTCTCCAGCGGGGGCGGTTATGTCGGGCTTGCACCGACTAAAACCGCACGCCGTCTCGGGTCGTAAGACGCCGGGGTGTAAGGTTACCCATAGAGCATATCCCTCGCACCCCGACTGACCCTGGGCCATCTCCGGTTTCGAGATGGCCCCCTTACTTGCTCTCCACTGTGCCCTCTGCTAATCAGAGGGACACGTGGAAAGCTTCCGAACAGCCCTCAACAGGGCCGTCCTCGCCCGGTCGGAGTTGGCCGTAGGCGGCAGCGTCTCTCCCACCCTAGGAGAGAGGCGCTGCCGTCTCCGTTGCCCAGGGTGCACCGCGTGGAGGTCCCCAACCAAGCACCCCAACATACATAATAACTACCTAATAAAACGCTAATCTCCCTTGATTAATATTGTTTCTACTGGAAAATAAGGGTGCGCCAAAGTTCACCTAAATTTTCAACTCCGAAAATTGGAACTCCGAAAATGTTTTCTAATTCTTCCTAACATTTTTCATCCTAACAATCACAATTCCTAACTACTCTGTCTCTAATGTTTTAATTCCGAATCATTCAACTTCATAATGTCGGTAGCAATAAACATCTATTATACTATTATTTCTTTTCCTATATTTTGTCAACATAACCATCTTTTACACTATTATTGAAAGTCATACCTTTTTTGTTTAGATTTATTCTTATTAATAATAATCAGTATTATATACATTAATTTTGCGTAACTTTTCCAGTTTCAGTTATTTAGTTATTTTCACATAACATGTATAACATATAAGTATAACAGTACCATGGTACAAGTAGCACTTTACCCACCTTATACCACGGTACTATTTATAGTCGTTGGTTTAGGTTCGGTTAGAACTGTGACCACAACGCACGAGCCGAGCGAGCGAAGCGAGCGTGCCGCGGCAGCGGCCGGCGAAGTGCCAATTACTCGGTAAATATTTCTTTCCGAGTATTAATGACAATATTATGGTCATTATGTTTAGGGATAAAAACGTTAGGATAAAAAACAGTAGGAGCTTTAATATTGTATGTTAACGATTTTATTGATAACAATTTTCGGAAACATGAGTGTTATGAACATCGACGGATAAAAACTTTAGGATGAAAAATTTTAGGAGTGATCATTCGGATTACAAATCGTTAGGAAGAACAATTTCGGATAAAGAACTTTAGGTGAGTCAATATGGACCAGGAAAATAACGATAAAACCCTTGTAGTCTTGTGTAATTTCAGAAAGACATATATTATTATTAGTAAGTAAAACAGTATCTTTGCACCAGGCTATAAAGGATGTCGTGACCTGGTTGTTAATCTCTGCACTTCAGTGTCTAGCTAATCCTTGAACAAAGTTCTGATTACATTTTAGGGAACTATTTGGGTGGAAGTTACGTCCCAAGCCCTCGTTAATGTTCGCATTTCCGTTCATTTATTTCTGTACCCCGTGAGCCGAATTTAATTTAGGTATACTGTAGTACATTGATAGGTGTTTTTTTTTCAATTAAATTTGAATGCCTATATTTTAAACTAGGAATTCAGTGCAGGGTGCGACTGAAATAAATTGAGCTGAGCGAGCAGGACTCTTACTTGAAAATAAGACATCTTACTACGGTCGCGCGCAAAGCTAAGGCCGCGCGCTCGTGAAACTGTTTTTCGATGATTATTCCTCAATGGTACATACATTGTATTCTAATGAATGGTATATTGTAACAGTTGACCCCTCTAAACACTCAGCGTCAACACTATCACCATTACAAATTTGGTCAAGATCGGTATTGTGGTTCCGGAGGAGTACCTATAGTCTCGACCAAACGGCTTAGCCACGTATAATAGCTTTGCTTCGCTCAGCTCAATAAATAGTCAAATTCTTTGAATTCCTTCGATACCTCTATGAAATTTTAATGTTTGTATCTGACGTATTATGCACCAAACGCAGTATTTTTGTATTTAATATTAGGTTAACTGTCATATTTTAAGATATTTTGTTGAGGAATTGAGGCAATTACTTTTCAAAATATTTACCCTTTACGATATGACAAGATGGAAGGTATAAGTTAAGAGGTTTTCCATGCGTTAGGAAGGTTTCCTCCTCTCCGACCGAAAGAGGTTCCTGCAAATAGTGCCCTGCTCAGCATCAGACCTGCTCAGGTCTGGTGGGTACTATACTTCTCCGCAGCGTATTCAAATAATAGCTTCTTCTAGCATGTCAAAATGAGTTTGTTGATAATACTTCTAGTATTCTCTAGGTAGGAGATGTTTGAGTATTATTGAGTATTATGATATTAAAAATGAAAAAAAAATATATATTCCTAGTTCTGTTTTCAAGTTATATTCATCACCAATTTTGGTTGCCCTAAAGCATTGGTTTATAAGCTGATAAAGTTGATAAGTACGATGGATGTCCCCTTGTTTTGTCCCTTCCCAAAAATGCCCGTTCACCGCAGTAATTCTAACATAACGCACATAAAAGTGATTGCGTAATGCAAAGCAAGCAAGTTTATTTCATGATAATAAAATTATTAATTAAAAAAATCAAATAACCCGACTGCCCTAAAAAGACCGAAACAAAGTTGATAGCAGGCGGGACTCATTAACTTTCTTTCGGTTTATGATTTGCATCTGGGTCCCACCTGCTATCAAACTTGTTTCGGTCTTTTTAGGGCAGTCGGGTTATTTGATTTTTTTATTTAAAATTTTATTGTATACTTTTTAGTTATGATATATATATTTTTGAAATCCCCTTTTAAAGTTCTTTATTTTGATACCCTACTCGATAAGTTTGAGTGAAAATATTTTCGAATAACATACATTTTAGCGCCAAAAATCCACCATTTCGTTTTTTTATTATTTTGATATACCCAGTGTTATTCTCACAGTAAATACGAATCTAACGACACCTCTCAAGATAAAATCCATCGAGCCGTTCAGGCTGCAGAGCGTGCCAAACAATTATACATACATACATACATACATACATACATACTCTCGAAAAACATAACCCTCCTTCTGGCGCAGTCGGGTAATAATATTTTAGGGCATAGTAAAATTTATCACAACCATCAAGTTACTTTTAAATCTCATGGATCTGTCACCATTCAGAGCAGACCACGCGTGATTTATTCGATCAATTCCAATGAAAACCTTGTTAACGGCTACCAGTATATCAGAAATAAGTATACTTTCTACCTGATAAACCGAATCCTTTTATCGCTAACCCGTGACATTTTTATTCTTGATATCTTCTTAACTTTTACTTTTTAATTAAAATCGTTCAGAAAAGCCACCTTCCTTATTCAAATTCAGAAACAATGAGCTGTTACGGTCATTTGTTCTGATAACGGGACAGAGATTGTGGCAATTATGTAAAATATTTGTCTTTCATTTCATGATAAAAGATCCTCTGCGTAATGGCCCTATTCAGGTATTATGTTGAACTTTTCGTGAAAATACAATGGATTATTTGGTGTTTGTAGAGATAACATCCGTAAATGAGATTTAACTTACTTGTTTTCGACAAATACTATCTATTGTAACCATGACAGTAATACGACTATGGAATTCAACATTATAACTAGCCTAGGTGATTGAACAGATTTTTTGTAGAAACTGTTTTTAGTTCATGAGTCATAGTGAAACCTATAGTCATTTTTATCGCAAACCCGTGTCATTTTAACTGTTACCGTGTTTTAACCGTACCTTTTTTTTTTTTTCGTGTGGAAATCCCCTCGGATACCCCCCCGACGGCCAGCGGGGGCGGTTCCTTTATTCAAATATAGAAACAATGAGTGTTATGGTCATTTGTTCTGATAACGGGACAGAGATTGTATTATATAATAAGAATATATAATAATTATATAACAATATTTATCTTTCATTTTAGGGTAAAAATTCCTCGGGGTGTGTGTTGGGTAACCTCCTCGAGTGTCGCTCCGATTCCGATCCAGCTGCAGTCCGGGGGGAACGGAATCGGAGCGGCCGGTACACCCTGGGCGGCGGTCAATGGCTTCCCCTTCACCCCTTCATAGGGTTGGCATTGATCGTCGGCCCATACCCAACGTGGCGGGAACACATCGCTCTCCGTACTCCTCTGCTTTCAGAGGAGACAGGATGAGCGATGCTGTTAGTGGTGAGATGGCCCAGGGTCAGCCGGGGTGCGAGGGATATGCTCTATGGGTAACCTTACACCCCGGCGTCTGAAGACCCGAGACGGCGTGCGGTTTTAGTCGGTGCAAGCCCGACATAACCGCCCCCGCTGGCCGGCGGGGGGGTATCCGAAGGGATTTCCGCACGATAAAAAAAAAAAAAAAAGGGTAAAAATTCCTCTAAGTAATAGCCCTCTTCAGGTGTTATATCGACTTTTTTGGTAAAAAATTAAATTAAAAATCTTTGTGGAGATAACTTACATGAATGACATTTAACTTGCTTATCTTGTAATACATTTTTATTTTTTTTCGTGCGGACATCCCTTCGGATACCCCCCCGCTGGCCAGCGGGGGCGGTTATGTCGGGCTTGCACCGACTAAAACCGCTCGCCGTCTCGGGTCTTAAGACGCCGGGGTGTAAGGTTACCCATAGAGCATATCCCTCGCACCCCGACTGACCCTGGGCCATCTCCGGTTTCGAGATGGCCCCCTTACTTGCTCTCCACTGTGCCGTCTGCTAATCAGAGGGACACGTGGAAAGCTTCCGAACAGCCCTCAACAGGGCCGTCACCGCCTCGGTCGGGGTTGGCCGTAGGCGGCAGCGTCTCTGCCACCCTAGGAGAGAGGCGCTGCCGTCTCCGTTGCCCAGGGTGCACCGCGTGGAGGTCCCCAACCAAGCACCCCTATCTTATAATACCTTGTTGCAAAACTTACATACCTTGTGCTACACTGTAGAAGTCGTAAAACCAAATTAGACATGGTTGACATACGAAAGTTGATAAGTTGATAAAAGAATACTAAATTTTATGGCTTCACGCATTAACTAAGTGAAAAGGATTATCCCCTGAGTCAGGAATTGTCAGTATAAAAGGCCATCGATTTCTCTAACCAAATTGTTCCTAGTTTCGTCGTCTAAAGATCTTGTTGTATCTTTATAAAAATCTTGAAGAAGTCTTCAGTCGTTTGTCTTCAACACCCAACACCGCCGCATCGCCAGCACGACTTAAACTGCATTACCAAATCAAGAGAACTTACCTACTCGATGTGGCACGCAACATAATTATGTCCTAGAATATTTTATTATTCCCTTTATTTTAATTATACCTATAAAGATTACATTTTAAAATATATTTTATTAAAACAAAATACTATATTACTTCGGGCCACTAACCAGGTGGACACCGAAGTCTTAAAATCACGCAAAAAAAATCAAAATCTTACAAGCTTTTTTATCACTTTTCTCGACGTTTCACATGATCCTAAGTCTAATAAAGCAAAAACAATTTTTGTGTTGGTCTGTCTGTTGGTCTGGATGTCTGTTTACGCAATAACTCAAGAACCACTTATCCGATTTAAAAAATTCTTTCACCAATCATCTTGTTTGGTTAATGGGAAGAACTGATTAGATTTTGGGGTTTGTACGTTCAAGGTTTCGGGTACCTACCATACAAATTGTCCCTAAAATAAGTTTGGCCCGAAGTTTGACAATCACTGTGTGATTTCCGCCCCACTAGATTTTACAATATAAAAATAGTGACCCACCGGCATCAGGTACAGGGACCAAGTTACAGGTGTTTAGGGCTCCAGAGAGAGAAACCTCCTCACAATATATGCCGTATCAAGGAGTACTGCTTTCTGCATCAAGCCCTTGACCCAATTATTTAACACGAACCTCTTTAGATGTATATCGAGGCTTTTGGCAATCAATCTGTGAACCGATACGACTATCGGAACAATAATGGCTGAATCCACATCTTGACAGTCTCGTGTGCCAAATACAAATATTTTATATGTTTGTCTTTTTCGGCTTTCACGAGATTGTCATCATGGGCTATGGTGATGTCAACAATTATTGCGAGACGTCCTGATCGATCAATCACTACTATATCAGGTTTGTACCCAATGTAACACGACTATTATCAAGAACTGGGTCGGGCACATATCTGTAATACCGAGTTGTGGCTGATGAACGATTCTGGCAACTTGGTTGTATCTATGCAAATACTCTCCATTGGCAAGACGAGAACTACCAGAGATAATATACCTTAGGGATACTCCGGGACGGTGACATGCCCGAAATATGCCAATCGTGCCGTCTTTATTATTTTTATTAATATGACAGTAATACGACTATGGAATTAAACCTGTCACCTAAATATTTTTCTTTAGTCCTTCATAAATAAATCTGGGGACAAAAAACAATCATGTTAAGTAATAGGCAAGACATCGTACAGTTAGATAGTGGTCCAAAATGATCTAAGAAGATCAAAGCGAATTAATTTGAAATTCTAATTTTTTTTTGCAATTTATGACCGCGATGAATACAGATATGTAGTCAATGTTTACATTACACGAAGTAACTAAATCATTTTAATTTTTATTGCTCATTTACAACACGACACATTGCGCTCTAATTTAGTTTTAGCATAAAACTAAATTCGGTTTGCTCGAAATACTTATTGTGTGTCTATTATCATAATTTAAACATGTGCAGATACACTTGTGAATACAATAGTCCTTTACCAAAAACTTTCACACAGAGCGACCTTAGGTCGTCGCCGCGCAAAGTCATTCTCTGCAACCTACTAATTAATTTAATTATACTCGCTAAGTATACTTATAAATCATTATTTGTCATATTTTGTGCGTCTTGCAAGGCATTTCTTAGTGATATACCAAACTGTATCTAAAGTTTTCCATTGTGTGATAGGTGAATAAAGATTTGAATTAAGATGTACGTACTACTTTCATTGGGTATCACGAATCGCTGTCCGTTATCTTCACTTGTAAACCTTCTCTTGCCAGCAGTGTTGTGAGTTATTGTTTATTAGTAAGATGTTTAATAGGTAATTCACCGAAATTCCTCCACACATATACTTTATGTTAGATAACAAAATTGCCAAATATCTCCAATATGTCGATAAAATTCTCACGTTTTTATTTCTGACCCATTATTGTTCTATCTATTCTATACGGCATGCTATGAGATATAAGTGTTTGGGACTCGTTGGTAGACGGTGAAACTTTCTTTATTAAAAAATTTCTCAATATCTTGAAGTAATTTATGACAAGGTAAATATTATTAGAAATTAAATATTTATCTATAATCTAAATCACATGAAAGTTACTTCAACTTATAGATATTCTGTTTCTGTTATACAAATTAACCTTGTCACTGTCCTAAATTCTGCTTCAATATCTATTCCAGAGAAAAGATAACAATATTAGGACTTAAGAAAATGTAGTAGGCGTCATTATCGAATAGCTGGGAGTTACCAATCCCAACGATACCGCTAGTTAAAGACAATCCTCAAATAGTTGCGGTAGTAAACAATGCTAAACCAAATTCTCTCAGTAAGGATTTTCATTATCAGTGCAGATATTATTATTTTATTAAATGAATATAAAATTTGCAAGCTTTTAATGTTGATTCTGCGCTATCTTTTAAGTAAAGTAAAAGTATTATTGATTTTAACTTATGGGTTTATGTAGTTAGCGTCAAGATATTTGTATTTTTTTTAAATGTCTAATATCTAATTATTATTTTTATTTGTATAGGCTCGTGGCTAAGTGGTAACTCATAACTCATTTATTCGTAAGAATATTACTCGTACACGTCAAAAATTACAATATTTACTTATCTGTCAAGCATACCAGCATTAAATGTATACTACAATAATAAGTCCGTTTGATTTGTCAATATTTCTATCACGAAAAAAAAAAAAATGGTAAGTCTGAATTCAAAACGTCAGCTAAATTATATAAATAAAATTAAAAATCAACAATTAATTAAATGATCGAGTAGGCTATCATATTGAAGATTTAAGCAATCCTAGCCAGATCAGTCTTAGGATGGGTGACCATTCTGATCATATTAAGACCCCTCCGTGCCTCGGAGAGCGCGTTAAGCCGTCGGTTTCGGTTGTCATACGAACATCTTTGGCAGTCGTTACGGGTAGTTGGATCATTAAAAAGCCCGACAACTGATCTAACTACAGATCTTTGATATCGTCAATGGGTTGTAGAGGTCAAATGCTTCACAGAAATTATCGAAGTTGGGTCTCTTCGTAGTTAGAATGAAAAGCCAGCAGACACCAACTAAGATGAATGATTTTTATATGCCAGTATCAATCAAGCAGCAACCCAAGCGAGAATAAAATATAGCCTTTAGAGTATTTTTCTTTCCACTTGTAATAATCCTGACATATACAGGGCGGGCCATGGCGATGCCACATGGAGGGAAGTATCTTAAATAATGTAGATAGACAATTTCACTGAAAGAAGACTTCATTTATATTTTATTTTTAAATTGAACTGCATTCAAAGATTTTTGAAAATTCGTTTGTCATACTTGGTAATCGAACCGGCTGAAATCTGATAATTTACACCCTGTACTTTTATTACAGCATTTGCGCATGCATGTTAGCATTAATTAGAATTGTCATCGTAAATTAGTTTTGTCTGTATATTAGAGATATTATGCCAACCATGAACCTCCTCAAGCAAGAATCGACTTACTGCTGTTATCACTACGTACACTAACGCGCATGCCACCATCGTCGATACGGTGCGATATAGAAAATATTTCTCGGACCAAGATGTGGATAAATTTGTCTCGTTTTTTGAAACTTTTTCAATAATTTCTGGTGATGTAGAAAATCTTCTGGGGCGTGCTTACTACGCTATAGACCCTGTTTCACTTCTTATGACCGGATCACCGAAGCTTCACTGACACAGTCGCGAGAATTCAAGAATGTTCTTCTTCGAATGCGGCGATATCGGCCGTCAGTTTCTTCAGGATAAGTTCCTTTTACATAAAACGTGTAAACGTGGTCTTGAGTGGAGACCGCGACTCTGCAAACGTAGTGTAGAACGCCCTCCGGCCAGGTGGGATGACGATCTGCGAAAGACTGCGGGCAGATGCTGGATGCGGCAAGCTGAAGATAGGGCGCTATGGCGCTCATTAGGGGAGACCTATGTCCAGCAGTGGACTAGCATAGGTTGATGATGAAGTTCCTTTTGTATCTTCGCGATAGCTTTCACCATACCTTTTTCCATGAAGTATACCTGTTGTTGGTGGTTTCCATTTTCGTACCACCACTCGCAGCACTAAGCTACATACTGGTACCTAATGGTGTACACATTGTTGCAGGTGCTTCTTCCTTGGTGTATATCTTCTCGCTTCTACCTTTCCTTCGCGCTTCGTATCCTCTTGTGTGACGGAGAAATGAACACCTTCGGAGTACCGCCCACTACGCTGTCATCTAGCACCTTCAGATGCACCAATTATACCATAAAGTTCTGCCTTAATAAAATTCAAGACAACTAAATTTCCACATGATAACTTTAAAATCAACAAATAATCATTACCCTGCCTTCATCATCTGATACAAAATTTCTAGGTACTTAGTCTGGTAGGTTTGACTCATTAACAAACAAACTGTTTAAAGTTCCAATCGTATCAGACACACACAGACTTATCATATCGCATTTGCCTATAAGTTATGATTACACACCGCACACATGCCTACATAGGTTTTTGCTGGCGTATAACCCCAATTGTTTTGCTCACACGCCCACCTTATCATCGGCACCGATGGGGTGAAGCCCGTTTCCACACGCTAAAAAAAGAAAAAAAATCTTAGGATCACTATGCACTTCTATATTATGTAGGTATTTAGTATCACTGAGAATGACACTGAGATTCACTGTTTATACTTCACATTGCTAAGAAGGTCTCACTCACAGTGACACTCATTCCCTGTACATATTCCTTCTGCTCCAGAGTTGGAACAGTTGCAACGTAGTTCCTTCTTTATTTTGAACTTATGGTAATCAGGCTTCACCGTATGGAGCCTAATAACTTTGCATATGGTTATTAGGTAATACGACATCTGGCTGACCGTACTGCAGTTCCGACGTGGGCCTTACAGCGTATCTTTATAGAACAGATTCTTATTTACGACTATCTTCTTCTTTGCCTGGCCCTTTCCCATTTTATTTGGGGTTGGCCCTAAGTATCATGCGTTTCCAAGTAGCTCGGTCTTGGGTGGTGGCTTTGTTGAATTGGGCTTCCTTGAGGTTCTTATTTACTATGGATATCCATGGGATTCGAGGTCTACCTCGTCCTCGGGGTTTAGTTTCGATATCTAGCACTTTTTTGGTCAAGTGATCGGATGGTCACCTCATAACGTGTCCGTACCACCGTAGACGGCTCTCCTATAGTTTATCTGTGATAGGTCTTATTGAAGCTGCCTTTTATGTGTGTGTTGCTGACATGATCTATCCTAGTAACGTCCCACCTGCCCACCTGAGCAACTTCATCTTTGCGCAGTGTAATTGATTCTCGTGCTGCTTTTTGAGTTACATTCGGCTCCGAATGTCATGGCCGGTCGGACGGCTGCTCTGTAAACTCGTCCCTTTATTCGCACGGGCATTCGGCTGTCGCATAGCCAGCCGGATAGTCCTCTCCATTTCATGGCTCTACATATGACTATATTAATATAATATTGATACTTAAAATAAATAAAGGAATTAATAACAGGTGGTTGTGGAGATGGTTAATATCTTTCAGATACAAATTTATTGGTATATAAAACAAACACGTAATACTTCTGAGTACAGTGTAATGCAGTACTATTCATTACAGAATTTACACTGTTGATTGCAGTCCGATTTGGATTCAACACGTATTTATACTTGCATTGCGCGCTCTTGCTGCAAATTTTCCACATCATGGCACGTTTTATTTCATTTGCTCCTTTAGTCGGAATAAGACGCATTCTTAATTCTTGGATCAGTTGGCGTTTCTTGTCATCTGTAAATCACCTCGGGCGAGAATTTCCGTCACTTTATATATTTTTTTTTATACCTTAGCCTTTGCAAAAATGCGGAGCCTTTGTTTAACTGTATAATAAAAATGCTTCCTACTTGTTAGTCCTAATCTAGTCATCTTTCAATCCAGGTCTCTTTGTCATTCCAGTTATATCATTTATCCTTCTCGCACTGTCATTCGTCGCGGGGAGTGAGGGCATACGGGAATTGTGTACCTACTCTACTGAATAATCTTGTTGTTTATTTATTTATTCACATCATTATAGTTACACATTTGCTTAAGTGCTATTTTAATTTATCTAAATATATTACATTTCGTGCTTTATTTCTTAAGGCAATTACAGCAATTTTTGCCACATTACAACTATATATTGTTCATACATGTTAATTAACTTACGTTATACAAACTTCTTATCTACCAAAAATGATGATGCTAAACATCATTATAATCATTATTATGTGTTAACATAAAATTTACACCTTATTTCTACTATTCACAGTGCTAACAATTTTATTTGCGTATTTTATGGTTTGATGCGTGTATTCTCTGATCAGTATTTTTATATTATCTATGTCGACTTTGGTGCCGGTTTCGATTTCTAGGTCGAGCCTGTCGGCAGCGAGGATAGTACAATCTGTCAGGAGGTGGGTTACTGATTCTGGAGTGCCCGGCTCACAGGCACACGATGGGTCCGCCTTACACTTGAAACGAGTCATGTATTCGGCGAACCCACCGTGTCCCGTGAGGAATTGGGTGGTTAGACCTTTGATATTAATTCTCCTGACGACGTTATGTGCCTGTATTGCGCAGGAGAAGAATAATTTTGTGGTCGAAGCGGTTGTGCTCTCCTGATAACGCCTGTTCCATTCGTCAAGGGAGCCCCGACGCCCTTGACGTATGAGACAGGGCATTGATCGTATTCAGGGGCTTTTTTGAACTTTAAGGCGGCCTCCTAGTGAGGCAATCCGCCCTCTCGTTCCCCTCAAGGCCTACATGGGCCTTGATTCAGTAGAGAGAGACGTTCTTGCCTCGCTGTTTACAGCGGCCAAGAGCGTTCCTGGTCTCTACTGCCAAGGGGTGGAAAGAGTGCGGATTGACTACGCTAAAGAGCGCCGCCCTGCTATCACTGAAGAGGCCGAACGCGGCAACGTCATGCCGCTCTACCTCGCATACCGCTTTGCGCAGCGCCAGGAGTTCCGCCTGGTAGACGGTGCAATGGTCTGAGAGAGCAAACTTGAGGGCCCTTGTCTCGGACTGGCTGTTCCATATAGAGACAGCAGCCCCGACACGGCCCTCAATTTTGCTCCCATCAGTGAATATTCGCAGGTCGTGGGATTTAACTTTACTGAATTGTTCCTCGTCTACCACGCTGTCGAACTCCAAGCGTGTGCGCTATGCGGGATGCGGGGCCACCGAAATGGAAGCCAGTCGCTCGACCTCCCTGTCCCCCAGCCACGGCTGGGACATTCCTCTCTTGGCCTCATACAATGAGGCCACCTCCCGAACTCGGAGGTCCAGAGGGAGTATACCAACCAGCAGCAGTACCGAGTTCAGGGAGGCCTTGGTAATTTTTTGGACGAACACACGCTGGACCGCGTTCAACCTCTTCTTGACGTACTCTTTTCCTGCCGCCTCCGACCATGCGCAAGCTGTGTATAGAATAATCGGCTCAATTACCGCCGTATAGATGGTCCGGATCACCTCGGGGTGAAGCCCCCAGGAGATCCGGGCCGTCCGTGCCAGCATCTTCACTGCCTTTTTGCACACGTTTTTAACGTGGCTGTTGAAAGTAAGCTTCGAATCTATAGTGAGACCTAATATTTTTATCTCTTGGGACAGGCCAATGTCCACCCCGCCCATGGTTAGGCGTGGGTTGTCATACTTTAGTTTTCTGGTTAATACCATTGCGCAGGTCTTTTGAGCCGCAAACTTTAGTTTATTCTTGACGCCCCACGCCCGAACACGTTCGAGGGAGGCATTGGCCTGTCTCTCAATTTCGATTGCCCTTTCCCTGTCAAAAATGAGGACTATGTCATCGGTAAAGGCCTGAACGTAGCCCCCACCCTCGTTCAGCATCTTAAGCAAGGGGTCTAATAGTAGTTTCCACAGTAAGGGACCTGTTATTGATCCCTGGACACATCCCTTTTGGGTGCCTCTCGTGCACTCAGCCCCTGCGTATCTCACACGCACTGCTCTCTCGCTGAGGTAGCTGCTGACGACTCGCCTCAAGTTAACGGGGCACTTTTCCTCTGCCAGTCGTGCGATTATAGCCGGCCACCAGGCACTATCGAAGGCGCCCTCTATATCCAGCGACACAAGCGTGACAATCCTCTTTTTATTGAGTCTGTCACGCACTTGCTTTAGCAGGTTATAGAGGGCGTCTTCGGTGCCCCTCCGTGGCATAAAGCCGTACTGGCGAGTACTAATCCGTGGAAGTAGGTGAAACTTGAGCCGAGCCGCCAGCATCTTCTCGTACAGCTTCCCAAGGACAGGCAAAAGTCTAATCAGTCTGTATGACTTGGGAACGCTGTACGAGTCTTTGCCTGGCTTTCGAAGAGCGACCACGGTCGCCTCCTTCCAGGATCTCGGGAAGTATTCGAGAGCCAGGCATTTATTCAGCAACTCGAGGAACAGTGCTGGTGCGTGAGTACAGATGTCTGCTATGAATCCATCAGCACCCGGGGCTTTTTTCGAGTTGAAGCTAGATAGCACGTCCACCAGTTCGCCAGCGGTGAATGACATCATCATGGCCATTGACAAACTTAGCCAAAGCGCGAGTTTGTGGTCCGCGCTGTTCTCCCCGACCCGGTCCTCTGGATAGAAGACAGAGGAGAGTAGCCCCGCAGATCCGCTTGCGTCCAGGAATACCCCGTTATCCTCTAACATTTGATCTTCTTCCCTTACTGTGGACTTACCTATAACACTGTATATTTAGTTTATACACTGGGGCTAATTAAAGTCCAATCTTCATATAAAAAGATTTAATGCGAATCGTGCTTTCCGTACAAAGGTTTTGGGTAGATTACATTGAGAGCATATTAAACCGACGAATACACGAACACGCCTTTCTTAATATTTTAGCAGCGACACGGAGATATTGCGGGACCACAATGGATTGCCATAAGGCGCCGCAACATATACCCCGCCGTTGAAAGCCTGCTTTCAACCCCGTAATTCTTCAGCTGTAGGTAGCGGACAGAGACGTGTGAATGGGCGACGCACGCAACCTTTTGCAGTGTTGATTTCTGCGACTCGAGCCACTCCATCTGATCCGGGAAACAGCCGTAGAACTCGTCCTAGGCGCCAGTTTAGTGGGGGAGTGTTGTCTTCTGCTAGCAGCACCAGGTCTCCTATATTGAGGTGACTATTGTCTTTCCGCCACTTTGTCCGCTGCTGTAGTTCCGACAGGTATTCTTTCTGCCATCTTTGCCAGAAATGACGTCGTATTGTTTCAAGACGCTCATGTCTGGTCAGTCGCTTCGCATCGACTATGTCTTGCAGAGTGGGCGAGGGTAATGCCATGAGCGGTCGACCGATTATGAAGTGTCCCGGTGATAGGGAAAGAAGGTCATTGGGAGAGGAGGACAATGGGCACAAGGGACGACTATTGAGAATGGCCTCAACTTGTGCAAACAAAGTCATTATTTCTTCGAATGTTAAATGGCTATTGCCGATCACTCGTTTGATGTGATACTTGGCCGATTTGACACCGGCTTCCCAAATGCCGCCGAAGTGAGGAGCGTAGGTAGGTATGAAACTAAACTTAATACCTTGCTGACTTGCAAAATGTAATAAAGGTTCCTTATTATGTTCTAAGAAGCTCCCGATTTCCTTCGCGGCAGCGACAAAGTTACGACCGTTATCGCTAAATATTTCTACTGGCTTTCCTCTACGCGCGATGAATCGTCTGAGAGTCATTACGAATGCATCCTTGGTTAAATCACTAACTGCTTCTAGATGAATGCATTTGTAACGTAAGCACACAAAAATACACACATAACATTTAATCAGGCGACTTCCACGTCCCTTCCGATTTAGAATTAAGAACGGTCCAGCGAAGTCTAAACCCACTGATAGGAATGGAAAGTCTGCATTCACACGCTGTGAAGGTAAGTTACCCATTATAGGGCATAATGTTTTGCCATTTAGTCTCCTGCATCGCACACAGTTACTAACAGTGCATCTGGCGATCTGCTTACCATTAACAGGCCAGAATGTTTCCCTAATAGTTGCTAGCAACATCTGTGGACCTGCATGTAAGTTTGCAATATGCTCATGTATAAAATATAATTTAGTGAATTTATGCGAGGCGTGAAGAAGTACCGGATGCAGTTTCTCATAAGCGCATGCAGACGCGGCATCTATGCGACCGCCAACACGAATTATTTTATCTTTATCTAGAAACGGAGATAACGATAAAATTTTACTTTTTGCTGGTAGTTGTTTACCTTTTGTTAATAAATCATATTCCGTAGAAAATGATTCCCGTTGAGCTATAATGCACAGTATGTGAAACGACTCCAATAATTCTTCCGCTGTCAACATGCCTACTCGCTTATTAGCTAAACAACGCATGTTAAATATGAACCTTCGAGCATATGCAACAATGTTACGCAGCTTGTTAAAGGATGAGAATTTATCAAAATTTATAAACTGATCATCAGTTACCGCGGCTGAGAGTGCCTTAATTTCAGGTAAGTCGTCTAACCTTAATACCTTCAACTTAGGCCAAAACAATTCATCCTTCTGTAAAAAACTAGGACCGAACCACCATAAGTCATGAGACAATAAAGTTTTAGCAGCCATTCCCCTTGAAATTAAATCTGCTGGGTTCATTGCAGTGGGAACATACCGCCACGAGGAAGCGTTTGTCAGTTCTACTATCTCACAGACGCGGTTAGCTGCGAACATTTTTAGTTTCGTAGGATCACAATTTATCCAACTTAAAACTATACTGGAATCACATCAATGAACTATACGCATGGGCGTGTAACGCAGCGAATCAGTAACACACTTACATAGCTTGGCGGCTAGTAATGCTGCACACAGTTCAAGCCGGGGTATCGTCGTTTGTTTTAAAGGCGCCACCTTAGACTTGGCGCATAAAAGCCTGACAGTGCTGTTACCGTTACTACTTACTGATTTTAAATAAATACACGCACCGTACGCACATTGAGAAGCATCACTGAAAGAATGTAATTCAATCCAGTTAGGGTTGTCACATAAAACTAATCTCGGAATTTTAAATTTGTTCAACCAAATTAAATTATCTGTAAAATTTAACCAATCGTCTCTTAACTCTTTAGTGACCGGTACGTCCCAGTCGAACCCTTGTTGCCACATTTTTTGTAACAACATTTTGGTTTGTGACTTAGTATCCCTAAAGGGTCAAATATTTTAAATGCGTTAGACATAACAAATCGTTTAGTTATAACTGCGTCTTTATCAAATCTAAAGTTTTTAATAGGGAAATATAACATATCTTGAGATGGAATCCATCCCAGCCCAAGAGTACTGGATGAATCGCTCACTATTAAATGATCTTCGTGATTAATACTTAAATTTTGAAAAATAGACGGATTATTACTCTTATACTTTCTTAAATTAAAACAACCAAGTTTAGGAGCCCTTGAAATACTCTGTTGTATATATATTAAATCCGATTCATTATTTGCACCGGTTATAAGATCATCGACGTAGAAGTCGGATTGGATGACATTTTTGATGAAAGTATCATTCTGCTCCTCATCTAACTGCCATAAGCAACGAGTACTAAGGTAACTGGCACTTGCGGTACCATAAGTCAGAGTATTTAACTCGAAACTTTCAATGGGTTGAGTTTCGTTTTCACGCCATAGTATACGTTGGAGCCCGCGGCCTTCTTCATGCACTAGAACCTGGCGGTACATTTTTTCAATGTCCCCAGTTAATAGATATTTATATTGCCTAGCGCGTATGAGTATTGCAAACAATGAGTCCTGTAAGGCTGGACCTACCATTAAAATATCATTTAAAGAATAGCCTGATGTAGAAGCCGCAGACCCATCGAAGACTACGCGCAATTTTGTAGACTCACTCTCCTGCTTTAGTACAGCATGGTGACATAAATAATAAGTTATTCGTCTCTCATCTTTCGCCAATGAGAGATGCCCTAATTCAGCGTATTCCTTTATGAATTTAGTGTACTCACATTTTAAATTTGGATTTTTTCTAAACCGGTCTTCTAAGTACCGGAATCGTTTTTTAGCTAGATTATAAGTATCTCCTAAACAGTCCGGAGTATCTTTTAGTGGCAGTTTCACACAAAACCTGCCGTTGGCATCCCGACAAGTATGGGTGAGGAAATGTTGCTCACAAACCTTTTCAGTTTTACTCATTATTCGCCGTTTTGGCACCTCTTCTAATTCCCAGAATTTATTCATAGACTTAAAATCTATATCACCTTGTGGTGACACTACATCTGTAATGGCCTTATTACAGTGTGTAGCCTGGTTTAAACAATTTGAATAAACAGGCCCAGATATTATCCAGCCTAGCTGTGTATTCCTTAATATTGGGTTTTGTGGACCGAGGGAACGCTGTTCGTTACCCAGGATGTCCCAAAACAGGTCAGCGCCTATTAACATATCTACCGGTGCTGGGTTATTAAATGTTGGATCAGCCAGCACTATATCCTTGGGTATATTCAATGCACTATTATGGACCGGATACCTCGGAATTAAACCCGTTAATTCACTTAAAATGAAACATGAACAGTTTGCACTATAATTATTATTTACAGAACTAATTTTGATATTACACGTTTCATTAATATGCGAAGTAACTGTATTTCCTATTCCTATGACCTTTAGTGAGTCAATTGGGAATGACGTTATTGATATTTTATCCCTTAACGTCTTGGAAATGAAAGATGATTGGCTACCACAATGTAGGAGTGCTCGAACCCTTGCCTTTCGATGGGTCAAGGCATCCGAAACCTCAATCATAGCCGTCGATAACAAAATTTGATTTGTGTTTCTGTTAGAAAAATTTGTGATAATTTCACAACTATTAACATTAGGCTCATCTAATACGGCATGATTATTCGAGTTAGGCGACATGACGGGGCGGTGCAACAAGGAGTGATGCCTTTTATTGCACTCACGGCACGGACCCATACGGCAGGTACCTACGTGATGTCCCTGCCTAAGACAGTGGACACACAATTTATATTTATTTACCTCCTGTACCCTTTCGTCTATACCTTTTGCCTTAAAGAGGGGGCAGTCAAAAATTCTGTGATCTCCACTACAAACAACACATAAATACTTATTAGACTTGGTAGGATCCTTAAAATAGGATGATGCAAATGATTTTGTATGATTATTTTGTCCCTGCTTACGCTTATTCGAGATAGAACTAGGGCGTACATTACCGTCCTGAGACTTGGGCAGATTGATCTCGGGTTTGCTACGATTTAATGCTTCGAGCACATTTGCACGGTCAACTATAAATTTATAGAATTGGTCTAAAGTTGGGACATCATTGACTAGGGTACTCCGGTATTCTTCCCATTTTTCTAAGGTATCGTTGGCTAATTTTGAAGATAGCGTGAAAATAATCATGATGTCCCAGTTGTCAGTGGGTACACCTAAGCCAGTCAACGCACGTAAGTTTTTTGTGACATGGTCGACGAAGAATCTCAACGACTTTTGTGATTCACGTTGAACCTGCTTAATACCAAATAAAGAACTTAAGTGGAAATCAATTAAAGTTCGCTTGTTATTGTATCGGCTACAAAGCAAGTTTCACGCTTCAGTGTAATTTGCAGAAGATACGGTAAGATTTGAAATAATCCTCGCTGCATCGCCCTCCAAATACGACCTAAGGTAATGAAACTTTTGAACATTTGTTATACGTTCATTTTTGTGAATCACACTCTCATAAGTATCGCGAAATTCTAGCCATCGGAAATACGTACCGTCGAACTTCGATACTTGTATCTGAGGTAGTCTTACCTCATACGAGCTAGAATCCGAACAGCAGGAATTATCATGAACAGAGGTACGTCTGTGTTCACTAGCCAACTTAGAGAAATTATCTAATAACGTCTTTGCTGTCGCCATACTAATAATAATATCATGCTCAATTGTGTCGCGTTCATCAATTTCAGCTGACAAATTATGTGAATTCAAAACCTCTATTTCATTTTGCAATTCATCAACCCTTACCGATAACGCCTCCAATTTCACAAGCCTCAAGCGTAACTCGGTTAACTGTATGTTAGTCAACTCAGTAGCACTACTAATACTATTTAAATAATTTTTAAACTTTGTAACCTGCCCCTTAACAGAGGCTCTTTTAGTAATTAACTCCTTTAAACGACTCTTATCTACTACATCAATCGCCATTGCTTGCGATTCAGTAGGCATTTCAATACAAAACACAACTTATTGAGTTCACAAGGTATAAAAACAAACTAACAAGTGACTAATCTATTAAATAAACAAAAGAATAGCTCACGCTCCTCAAATCGGCGGCACCTGGGGACGGACGGGCAAACCGGTTCCGGCCTCACAGCTGATTGCACTTGGCGGGATAATGCACTTGTCGTAGATAAGAATCTGCAATTATCAGCGTAACGCTTACCTGTTTGCAATCAAACGAGGATTGATGTTAGCGATTAATAAAATCACTAGCAGCTGTACTTACTTAAAAGTTTTATCAAGTCAAAGTCAAAGTCAAAGTCAAAGTCTTTATTTTTCAAAATAGTGCAACGTAATTACATCTTTTTGACGTCAATAATTGCTTAATACTAAGTTTACCACCGCTTCCTAGCCGCTAGTGGAGAAGAAACGGCGCAACAAACTCCACTGCGGCATTTTCGAGACGTCAGCTTATAATAGTGATTTCTTAAGACTCAATATGGACGAATGTACATTTTTGTCTCGTGTCAAGATAAATAAAGGTATATAATAAAAAAACGTTATAATAAAATTTAACCCAAGTTAATCGTTCAAATAATTGAAAAAAGTTAAAATATGGTAAAAAGGTCGCGTGCCTACTACAATACTATGCTGTAGTTGTAACATTTTAGCATTTTAGGAGGAGCCTGCACCATGCTCAAACCAGACATTTTTGTCTTTAAGTAGGTAGGTACCTACGCGTACACAATAATACAATTTTACATAAATATATTATTTAAAATGAAATGCTGTACGCTTTAATAGGCTCAAACCACTTACTATTAGCGTAATGAACAGTTATTTAAAATATTAAACTGAGATAACAGAATCTACCTTTTTTTCAACCTCCCGTAGGTAGGTATAAATTTTTGATTATGATTAACTTTTACTTTGCACAGATGAATTTAATTTAGAATAGTTAAAGAATGATATTATAATGATTTTCGGATGATAATTATTTGGAAAATTAGGAATAATAGGAAGGAAGGAGTAGAACACTTATCTGTTTTATGGTGAGTAGCTCAATGCGCGGCGAGATTCTTTTGACAAATCTAGTCACCTCAGCCAGAACTCGTAGATGATTCTGGATGCACCTTGATACTTGAACCCCTTTCTCCAATCTTCAATCACGTCCAACAGGATTGCACACCAACCGGCTGGCCATGCCTTGACGAGATTTTTTCTCCGTAATTTTCTTCAAACTTCTCCGTATTTTGGTTTTCTTGATGAATTATCCCCTCATGGGCCACCAATATGTATATTTAGTTTATACACTGGGGCTAATTAAAGTCCAATCTTCATATAAAAAATTTTAATGCGAATCGTGCTTTCCGTACAAAGGTTTTGGGTAGATTAACATTGAGAGCATATTAAACCGACGAATACACGAACACGCCTTTCTTAATATTTAAGCAGCGACACGTAGATATTGCGGGACTACAATGGATTGCCATAAGGCGCCGCAACAAACACGATAGATGCCCTTCCAAACCCCTTCTCGGCCCTGCTTGTTGCAAAACTCCTTCCCGCTTGCAGTTTGAGCTAACTTTACCTCCGACTCATAATAATTGTCTTTGCACTCGAGGTACTGGGCTACGACCCACTGCCTCCGGACTGGTGCCGCGTTCCTAATTCGGCGCCTGAAGGTACTGACCCCCTTCTTCAACCGAGCCAGCCTCTCCGACCACCACGGCATACCTATCGTTTCCTTGTTTGTTTTTGTTAAAGCGTATTCGCACGCCACCCTTACGCAATCATTGAAATTGGCCAGATTGTCCTCCAGCTCGCCTGTTGTTTGGATATTTTTAATGGCTTCGACGGCCAGGTTGTTCGACACCAAAGAGCTGGTCATTCTCTTCTTAAAATGTTGCCAGTTGGCCTTTTTGGTGTTGAACAACCTGGTCGTTCTGTTGCTGTTAATACCTTTGGACCTGACCAATTTCAAGTGGAAAGCTATGCCGACGTGGTCGGAGCTGGCCGCTAGGTTATCGTCAGTCCTCCAACCGCCGACCAGGCTCAGGAGGTCTCCCAAACAGGCAGTCACATCGACGTAGCTGCAGTACCTCTTGCCCCCCCTGACTGTGTCGAAGGTGGGCGCCTTACCGTCGTTGAGGATGTGTAGTCCCATCTCTACGAGAGTGCCTAAAAGATGTTCCCCCATCTCATCCTCAACGTGGCCACCCCACCAAGTGCTTTTCGCGTTTGCGTCGCCTCCAATTATGAGCCGCCCTAGGCCCAGCCTGGAGCCAACTCTTTTGAGCTGGTCCAAGTGAAGGCAAATAGGTTTATCAGGTTCGACGTAAAGAGATACCAGGGTGACCTCCCAGGCACTGGTACGAATTCTCACCACCACGATGTTATCAATGGTGAGTTGAGGGCACTGTACCACGTCCAATTCTGGATCGAAAACGGCGATAGCCGCCTTTACAGTGCCCCCCAGTCCAGTGTTCTGGAAGATACGTACTCCTCCGTCACTATTTACAGTAACGCGCATGGCACCATCGTAATATGGTGCGATATCTGCGTATGACCTTGACCGCCTTGGCTACTTACTTGGCGCGGAGATGGCTGATGATATCTTTCAGATAAAAATTTAATTCCACATAGCAAACCTGCAATCCTTTTGAGTCCATTATTTGAGGCCATTAATCGTATTTGGCTGCTGTGGTGTGCTTCTTATGTATGTTAACGTCTGGTGACGCTTGGCCTCTTGTTTGTCTGCCGACGCTCTTTACCTTTGCGACTTCTTTGTTTATGTGCGTGGACGCACAGAGCGGATCCTCGAGGCGTCGGCGGTCATTTGTCTCCTTCGGCTCCGTCTACTCTAGTTGCTTGACGATGATACTCAAGTACAGCGTATCCGGAGTCGCAGACATGGATGGTGAGTCTCTAAACAATTCAATGGAGGTGAATGAAGACTCTGACCCTTCACGTGATAGATTGTATCAAGGGCGTGGGGACAGTGAATCCTTACCGGGGCGATATGTCTTAGTTATAAACCTCCTCTGCCGGGAACCGATAGTTGCTATCGTCACTACCTACAGTAACGCGCATACCACCACCGTCGCTACGGTGATTTTCTCAATGCCACTTAGGTGGCAGGCAAGCACACGGCTCACCTCGTGGGAAGCGGTTACCGCGGCCTACGGACGTGTGCGATATCCGCATATGAAAAATCAATGAAAAAAAAGACACTAGGTCTTTTTTCTTTCATTTTATATAAGTGTTAAGCATATCCAAGCTTTATTTCAGAAGTGTTTATTTATAGGTACAAATCGGTTACCATAAAGGAGGACACTCTAAATTCGTCGATTGAATGATGTTGATGCACCAATATGATGTCTTGCTACCAGAACTATCGCCCCAATACTCTGAAATATATGATCCAAGTCCTAGTTTTTGACTTAGTTGGATTGATTGATTGAAGTCTTTACTATAAATCACAACTAGTAGGCTTAACGACAGCATTATGTCACTATCAATATGATATATTGTACATATAATTGTACATTTGTATAATTGTATATACTGGTCAAATTCAATACGTACAATTATAGGGTTGTGGAGGAACGAGGTGAGATGCTCTTGCGACTTTGTAATCATGACTGGCGGGCCGCAGTCCCAACGATTAAAGTCACAATTTTGTATATACCTATATACTACTCAGCGCGCGATCTTAATTTTCGCGATGCAAGATCGGTAGTTCTGAAGTGATATCGAAGTGCTTCATCTTGCTGTTGCTAGATGGCGCAGGGTGATTGAAAAATTAGGTTTGCATTTTAGAAAAAACAATACTTTGCATATAAACATACCTTTATTTACGACTATATTACTACAATATTACAATAAAATTAATAAAGGAGTTAAGTTGAGGTGGTTGCAGATGTTGTTAATATCTTTCAATTACAAATTTAAAGCCACATAAGAAAACCGTAATAGTTTTGAGTACAGTATAATACAGTACTGTCCTGTACAGATTCCCCACCTTCAGAACCTAGTCTACAGGTACCTTTTTCAGGTCCTTGGGTCATTTGGCTGAAGGGCGTCCCACCATTCGGTTACTGATTCGCAGTGTCCACTCTAGGACTCGATTATAGCCATCGGTCTTTCAGTAGGTGTGGCCCATTATCACTTCAGTTTGAATTCTCAATTCTATCGTATAAAATAAAATTTGTTCTTCGATCAATGCATGCAAAAAGTGCAAAACGTGCAACCTTGCTGCAAATGCTTCACACAAAAGGCACGTTTGATCAGTTGGCGATTCTTGCCAACTGTGAATCATCTCGGGCGAGAGCCGACTCCGCTGCAGGCTATCATCACTACCTATGAGTGTAAGTGGTTGTGGTTAATATCTTTTAGATACAAATTTAAAGCCACTTGTCACTTCTGTTGTAAAAAGTAAAATTTATTCTTCGATTACTGCATGTAAAATGTGGAACCCTGGCAATTGCAGTCAGATTTTTACTAAAGACGTGCTCAAATTGCACTTCACGCTCTTGCTGCAAATGATTCTCACAAAATCATGGCACGTTTGATAACTTGGCGTTTCTTGCCAACTGTGAATCTCTTCGGACGAGAGCTGTCCGTCTCTATTTACAATAACGCGCACGGCACCATCGTAATACGGCGCGATATCTGTGTATGTCCTTGACTACCATTGGCTGCACTTGGCGTGGAGGTGGCTGATCATATCTTTCACATACAAATTTAATATCACATACTAAATCTGCAATACTGTAGTAAGAAATAGCATTTGTTCTTTGATTACTGCATGTAAAATGTGTAACACTGGTGATTGTAGTCCGGTTTGAATTAAACAAGTGCTCATAATTTCACTACGCGCTCTTGCTGCAGATGCTTCACACAAAATCATGGTACGTTTGATCAGTTGGCGTTTCTTGCCAACTGTGAATCTCTTCGGACGAGAGCTGAACGTCACTATTTACGCTAACGCGCATGGCACCATCGTAATAAGACGCGATGTCTGTGTATGTCCTTAACGACCATTGCCTGCACTTGGCGTGGAGTGGCTGATCATATCTTTCAGATACAAATTTAATACCACATAGTAAATCTGCAATACTTGGCAGTGTGCTTCGTGGCAGCTTCCGAGTATGTTAACGTCTGGTGATGCTTGGCCTCTTCTTTTTCTTCCGAGCCGAGCTGCGTGCAGAGTCCGACGTTGGTGAATCTTCTGTTTTTACGGCCCCGTCTACTCTCAGTACTTGACAGAGGTGCGAAAGTACATCGTATCTGGAGTTGCAGACGTCGATGGTGAGACACTAAACGATTCAATGGAGGCGAATAAGCCTCCGACTGCTTATGTGGTAGATTTTACCAAGTGCACGGGGCCGGAGATTTCTTGCTGAGGCCGTACGTATTAGCTACTGCTTACTGAGCGTGCGACGTACTTGCTAGCACACAAGTTGTCGTTGGCGTCTACTTGGGACTTGTTACAGGTGGTTGTCTTGAAGGACTCTTTTTCACGACAGTTGTCTTGACAGTAGATATGAGTGGGGCCGAACGCGACCCGACAACAAAGCGTTTTGCAGCGCGTGAAGCGCGCAACACGATCCTACGACTGGCTGCTTTGTAATAAGACACGACCGGCGACCGCATGCGCTTGTCGTCAGCGCGCGACTGAGGGTCTGTGCTGTGCGACGAGTCGAGGTAGGGCTTGCATGACGTCACCGATGCACACAAACAATTGTAAAAAACAATGCTAGTAACAAAATTCCCGCTTCCTAGTAACTGGCTTCGTATGCAGGTAGCGGAGGGATAAAGCAGCTATGCCCTCGCCGCGGGCCAAACTCGTGGTTATTTTTCTTATTATACACGTGGTTATTTTCTTACATCACGCTACCTGTATAGCTAAACCTTATCTATAAACATAATAATTATAGATTTTAATTAAATGTATAGGATGAGAAATGAGGTTATATAGAATTATACGACATTCTACACAGCGCTTTCTAGACCCAAAGTAAGCATAGTTTAGCTAGCTGGTGTTATGGGTTCCAGAATGCGAATAAACATACTTACATACTTTTTTTTTGTAAATACATAGGTACATATTATACCTACATACAAACACCCAGACCAATGTAAATAGACATATTCATTCATACAAATATTTGTACTGAGCGGGAATCGAACCCGTGCCCCCTATCGTATCAGTCGAATGCACTACCGCTACGCCAAAGAGGCCGTCAATAATGCACCTAAAAAGAAATTTTACAATTAGCTGAGATCCAGGAGTACTTAACTATGGCATGTAGCTAATATTCAAACATGTTTTTTTGTTTTTCCCATTTTGTAGTACCTCTATAAAATTATTGGATACTTATCATGTTTTGTCGTACAGACAATGTAGTTGTTCAAATGATTACCTCGCTAAGTACCACTGTAACTGATCAGGGTTAGATCCCTAAGTTAAAACAATTGTTAAGGGCCTAGGTGTACGTTAATTGGATGTTCAACTACTAGGCTACTGATATTTCTACTGATGTGAGAGTGATTTCAAAATTGTACCATAAAGTTCTCCCTTGGTAAAATTCAACATGTAAATTTCCATATGATAACTCAAAAAAATATATATTAACAAATAATCATTACCATGCCTTCGTGATCTGATTCAAAATGTTTAGGTACTTAGTCTGGTAGGTCTGACTCATTAACAAACAAAATGTTCAAAGTTCCAATCGCATCAGAGACACACAGACTTAGCATATCGCATTTTTCACGCAAAAACCGCGCCTTGTCGTGGAGTTGCGGATACCAGCCCGAGATACCATACCATACCATATCGCATTTACCTACAAGTTATGATTACGCACCGCACACATACCTGCACAGGTTTTTGCTGACATACATCTTAATTGTTTTGCTAGGCTCAAGCTCCGTTGAGGCGGCATCTCTCCTAGCCGGGACCCCTCCATGGGAGTGGCGCAAGGAGGCGCTGGAGCGGGGCCATAGACTTGAGCCCCGAGATATCAGGGCTCAGCGGTCCCTGCCCCGCCAGGAACTCATGGAGACATGGAGGGTGCGACTTGAGCATCCAATGTGGGGGGAATCCACCATTGCGGCGGTGAGACCGATTATGAAGGAGTGGTTGGAGAGGGACCATGGGGACCTCTCCTAACGGATTTGCCAGATATTTACCGGACACGGGTGTTTCGGTAAGTATCTATGGCGCATCCATCGGGAGACAACGCCGCAGTGCCAGTACTGCGATAATCCTGGCGAAGAAACGGCGCTCCACACTTTGGTGGAGTGCCCTGCGTGGGCGAGTCAACGCCGGGATCTCGTTGCGGTCCTGGGTGTGGACGTTCTCTCGTTGGCAACCCCGGGACTACCGAACTCCATGATCGGGGCCAGAGGACAGCAGTGGGCCGTCCTTACAGAAGCAGGCCGTGACGGAGGCGTGACGTGTGTCCTACACACGCCTGCCAACTCACCGACGCGGGATAAAACCCGACCCCATATGTATATCATTTGATTGCAGGTCGAACGGCTGCTCTGTATACTCGTCACTTTATGCGCACTGGCATTCAGCTGTCGCATAGCACGCCGGATAGTTCTCTCCATTTAATGGCTTTATTTACGACTATATTAATACGATATTGATACTTAAAATTAATAAAGGAATAATAACAGATGGTTGCGGAGATGGTTAATATCTTTCTTGGCGAGAACTCACCGTCACTATTTACACTAACGTGCATGGCACCAGCGTAATACGGTGCAGTATCTGCGAATGATCTTGACCGCTATTGTCTGCTCTTGGCTGCTGACTTGGCGCTGACATGGCTGATGAAATCTTTCAGATACAAATTTAATTCCACATAGCCAACCCGTAATCCTTTTGAGTCCCATGACAGCCATTAACCGTATTTGGCTGCTGTGGTGTGCGTTAACGTCTGGTGACGCTTGGCCACTTCTTTGTCTGCCGACGCTCTTTAACTTTGCGACTTCTTTATCTATGTGCGTTGGTGCACAGAGTGGATCCTCGAGGCATCGGTGAGTCGTTTGTCTCCTTCTGCTCCATCTACTTTAGTTGGTTGACGATGAAACGCAAGTACAGCGTATCCGGAGTCGCAGACATGGATGGTGAGTCTCTAGTAAACAATTCAATGGAGGTGAATGAAGACTCTGACCCTTCACGTGATAGATTGTATCAAGGGCGCGGAGACAGTGAATCCTTACCAGTGCGATGTCTTAGTTGTAAACCTCCTCTGGCGGGAACCGATAGTTGCTATCGTCACTACCCACAGTAACGCGTATACCACCATCGTCGATACGGTGATTTTTTCAATACCACTTAGGTGGCAGGCAATCACACGGCTCAACTCATGGGAAGCAGTTACCGCGGTCTTTGGACGTGTGCGATATCCGCGTATGAAAAATGAATGAAATAAAGACACTAGGTCTTTTTTCTTTCATTTTATAAGTGTTAAGCATGTCCTTTTTTTTTCGTGCCTACATACATACTGACCAAAACCAATATGAACAATTATAGGGTTGTGGAGGAACGAGGTGAGATGCTCTTCCGACTAGGTAATCATGACTGGCGGGCCGCATTCCCAAAGATTGAAGACAATATTTTGTATATACCTATACTAACCAGCGCGCGATCTTCATTTTCGCGATGCAAGATCGGTAGTTCTGTAGTAATACTGAAGTACTTCATCTTGCTGTTGATAGATGGCGCTGAGCGAATGAAAAATTAGGTTTACATTTTAGAAAAAGAAAACAATACATTGCATATAAACAGACCTTTATTTACGACTATACGACATTCTTTATTCACGACAATATTACAATAAAATTAAACAAGGAATTAATAAGAGGTGGTTGCGGAGGTTGTTCATATCTTTCAGATACAAATTTAATGCCACAAATTAAACCCGTAATACTTTTGAGTATAGTGTGATACAGTACTGTTCAGTACAGATAACACACCTTCAGTATCTAGTCTACAGCTTTTCACAGTCTAGATTTTCAGGTCGTTGGGTCATTTGGCTGAAGGGCGTCCCACCATTCGCTTACTGATTCGCAGTGTCCACTCTAGGACTTGATTATGGCCATCAGTATTTCGGTAGGTGTGGGCCATTGTCACTTCAGTTTTAATTGTCATTTCTATTGTAAAAAATAAAATTTGTTCTTCGATCAATGCATGCAAAAAGTGCAAAACGTGCAGCCCTGGCGATTGCAATCAAACGTCTCACATGAAATGATGGCACGTTTGATCCTCTTAGTTGAAGATGACTTCTAGGATCAGTTGGCGTTTCTTGCCAACTGTGAATCATCTCGGGTGAAGGCCGACCCCGCTCTGCAGGCTATCGTCACTAGTGTTAGTGGTTCTTGAGATGGTTCATATCTTTTAGATACAAATTTAATGCCACTTGTCACTTCTGTAGTAAAAAATAAAATTTGTAAAATGTGTAACCGTGGCGATTGCAGTTAAATTTGGATTAAGCACGTGCTCATAATTTCACTTTGTGCTCTTGCTGCAAATGCTTCACACAAAATCATGGCACGTTTGATCAGTTCTTGTCAACTGTGAATCTCTTCGGACGAGAGCTGTCCGTCACTATTTACATAAACGCGCATGGCACCATATGTCCTCGACTACCATTGGCTGCACTTGGCGTGGAGTGACTGATCATATCTTTCAGATACAAATTTAATACCACATAATCTGCAATACTTTTGGATACCTTGACAGTGTGCTTCGTGGCAGCACCCGAGTATGTTAACGCCTGGTATTGCTTGGCCTCTTGTTTTTCTGGCGAGCTGGGGTAGCACAGGCTGCGTACAGTGTCAGGTGTTGGTGAATCTTCTGTCTCCATCGGCCTCGTTTACTTTCAGTGCTTGACGAAGGTGCACAAGTACGGCGTATCTGGAGTAGGATATGTCGATGGTGAGTCACAAAACGATTCAATAGAGGCGAATCAAGCCTCCGACTGCTTATGTAGTAGGTTATACCAAGTGCGCGAGGCGGTACGTCGTACGTTACTGCTTACTCAGCATGCGGCGCACTTGCTAGCACACGAGTTGTTGTTGGCGTCTACTTAGGACACGTTACAGGTGGTTGTCTTGAAGGATTCTTTTTCACGACGGTTGTCTTGACAGTAGATATGAGCGGGGCCGACCGCGACCCGACAACAAAGCGTTTTGCAGCCCGTGAAGCGCGCGACACGATCCTACAACTGAGGCTGCGTTGTAATTAAGACACGGCCGCATGCGCCTGCGGTCCGCGCGTGACTGAGGGTCTGTGCTGTGCGGCAAGCGGCGAGTCAGAGGTAGGGCTTGAACGGCGTCACTGATTCACATTATTAAAAAACAATGCTCGTAACAAAATTCTCGCCCGCTAGTAACTGGCTTCGTATGCAGGTAGCGGAGGGATAAAGCAGCTATGCCATCGCCGCGGGCCAAACACGTTGTTATTTTTCTTATTGTACATATACACGTGGTTATTTTCTTACATCGCTGTACCATTTTTTTTGTTTGTTTCGTGCGGAAATCCCATCGGATACCACCCCGCCGGCCAGCAGGGGCGGTTAGCTATTTTTCTATTCACTTTTAATGCCATCGTTTTGTACTTATAGCTAAACCTTATCTCTAAACATAATAATAATAGATTTTAATTAATTATATAAAATGAGAAATGAGCTTATATAGAATGCTACTATACATTTTTTACAAGTAATGTAATGTTTTACAAGGAATTTAAAAGCATGTATCTAATACTTAAACATGTTTTGTTGTTTTTCCCATTTTGTAGTACCTCTATAAAATTATTAGATACTTATCATGTTTTGTTGCACAGACGATGTAGTTGTTCAAATAATTACCCCGCTACGTACCGCTGTAACTGATCAGGGTTTGATCCCTACGTTAAAACAATTGTTTAGAGCCTTGGTGTAAGTTAATTGGATGTTCAATAACTAGGCCACTGATATTTCTGCTAATGTGAGAGTGATTTCAAAGAGAATATGTTTAAGCTACGTAATCTATGAGTTTCAGTGGTCGTGGAGGTGGTCAATACCTTTCAGATACAAATTTAATGCCACTAGTCAATTCTGTAATAAGGAATAAAATTTGTTCTTCGATTATTGCATGTAAAATGTTTAACCCTGGCGATTACAGTGAGATTTGGATTCAAATTCGCGCTCTTGCTGCAAATTCTTCACACAAAATCATGGCGCGTTTGATCAGTTTACGTTTCTTGCTAACTGTGAATCTGTTCAGACGGGAGCTGACCGTCATTTACGCTAGGGCGCATGGCGCCATCGTAATACGGCCCAATATCTGCGTATGACCTTACCGCCATTGACCGCGCTTGGCTGCTGACTTGGCGTGGAGATGGCTGTTGATGTCTTTCAGATACAAATTTAATGCCAGATAGCGAACCCGTGGGGTGTGTGTTGGGTAACCTCCTCGAGTGTCGCTCCGATTCCGATCCCGCTGCAGTCCGGGGGGAACGGAATCGGAGCGGCCGGTACACCCTGGGCGGCGGTCAATGGCTTCCCCTTCACCCCTTCATAGGGTTGGCATTGATCGTCGGCCAATACCCAACGTGGCGGGAATACATCGCTCTCCGTACTCCTCTGCTTTCAGAGGAGACAGGATGAGCGATGCTGTTAGTGGTGAGATGGCCCAGGGTCAGTAGGGGTGCGAGGGATATGCTCTATGGGTAACCTTACACCCCGGCGTCTGAAGACCCGAGACGGCGTGCGGTTTTAGTCGGTGCAAGCTCGACATAACCGCCCCCGCCGGCGTGGGGGTATCCGAAGGGATTTCCGCACGAAAAAAAAAAAAAAAAAAGATAGCGAACCTGTTATACTTTTGAGTACCTTGACAGTGTGCTTCATGGCAGTGCCCAAGTAAGTTAACGCCAGGTGATGCTTGGGTTTACGGCCTCAAAGTTAAATCTAATACATAGATACACACATATACCCCTACCTGTCTGTTGCCAACCATCCGGGGTAGGCAACAGACAACAGCCCGCCATCTGCTCCTGTCCTTTTTTTTAGGGTGTGGAAGCCCCCACGGTGCCGACGATGGGGTGGGCGTGTCGCAATCGGACCGACTAAAACCACACGGTGTCCTCCCCAAGTATCCATTGCCGGACACCTCGGGTAAGCCCTCAAAAGGATTGTCCTTACATACTTCACGAGCTTCCTTCACTGTCATTAATTCAAATTAATGAGGTATTGCAAAAATGCCCGGTCAAAAGCTCTCGAAACCGGCGAACTTGGACGAAAGGTTTAAATATAATCTAGGTTAAAATCTAATTGCGCGACGCTCGTCAGAGCTTTGCTTTCTTTTAGACGACTCATGTATTTCGTTCGACCATTTTCTTCTCCCTCCTACTCTGAACCGATTCTAATGAAATCTCACACAAGCAAAGATTTTACTGATGAGAAAGACTTAGCCTATGCAATTAAAAATTCATGTGTACCACGGAGGAATAATCACCGAATTTTTTTTTTCAAAATCTGATTTCTCAATGAACAAAAGAGCCTCATTTACGCTATTGGTATTAAATTAAGTAATTTGTTCATATACACAAGACAAAAAAAGAGAAACGAAAATCGGACGACATTGAGGAATTATTACCGTTAGAAAAAATCCTGGTGAAATTGCTTCGCTCAATTTTTGCAACAGCAGAATGAATTGAAGCAGAATGAACGAATATATATAGCAATCTCGTATCACAGTGTTTATTAACGAACTCCTCCGAAATGACTGGACCGATTCTAATCAATTTTTAGGGTTCCGTTGCCAAATGGCAAAAAACGGAACCCTTATAGATTCGTCATGTCTGTCTGTCTGTCTGTCCGTCCGTATGTCACATACACATTTTTCCGAAACTATAAGAACTATGCTGTTTAAACTTGGTAAGTAGTTGTATTCTGTGAATCGCAATAAGATTGTTACACAAAAATAGAAAAAAGTCAATAAATTTTGGGGGTTCCCCCATACTTGGAACTGAAAGTCAAAATTTTCATGGGAAGCAGTTACCGCGGCCTTTGGACGTGTGCGATATCCGCGTATGAAAAATGAATGAAATAAAGACACTAGGTCTTTTTTCTTTCATTTTATAAGTGTTAAGCATATCCTTTTTTTTTCGTGCCTACATGTATACTGACCAAAACCAATATGAACAATTATAGGGTTGTGGAGGAACGAGGTGAGATGCTCTTCCGACTAGGTAATCATGACTGACGGGCCCCATTCCCAAAGATTGAAGTCAATATTTTGTATATACCTATACTAACCAGCGCGCGATCTTCATTTTCGCGATGCAAGATCGGTAGTTCTGTAGTAATACCGAAGTACTTCATCTTGCTGTTGCTAGATGGTGCTGAGCGAATGAAAAATTAGGTTTACAATTTAGAAAAAGAAAACAATAGTTTGCATATAAACAAGGCTTTATTTACGACTATACGACATTGTTTATTCACGACAATATTACAATAAAATTAATCAAGGAATTAATAAGAGGTGGTTGCGGAGGTTGTTCATATCTTTCAGATACAAATTTAATGCCACATAATAAACCCGTAATACTTTTGAGTATAGTGTGATACAGTACTGTTCAGTACAGATTACGCACCTTCAGTATCTAGTCTACAGCTTTTCACAATCTAGATTTTCAGGTCGTTGGGTCATTTGGCTGAAGGGCGTCCCACCATTCGCTTACTGATTCGCAGTGTCCACTCTAGGACTTGATTATGGCCATCAGTCTTTCGGTAGGTGTGGGCCATTGTCACTTCAGTTTTAATTGTCATTTCTATTGTAAAAAATAAAATTTGTTCTTCGATCAATTCATGCAAAAAGTGCAAAACGTGCAGCCCTGGCGATTGCAATCAAACGTCTCACATGAAATGATGGCACGTTTGATCCTCTTAGTTGAAGATGACTTCTTGGATCAGTTGGCGTTTCTTGCCAACTGTGAATCATCTCGGGTGAAGGCCGACCACGCTCTGCAGGCTATCGTCACTAGTGTTAGTGGTTCTTGAGATGGTTCATATCTTTTAGATACAAATTTAGTGCCACTTGTCACTTCTGTAGTAAAAAATAAAATTTGTTCTTCGATTACTGCATGTAAAATGTGTAACCGAGGCGATTGCAGTTAAATTTGGATTAAGCACGTGCTCATGATTTCACTTTGTGCTCTTGCTGCAAATGCTTCACACAAAATCATGGCACGTTTGATCAGTTCTTGTCAACTGTGAATCTCTTCGGACGAGAGCTGTCCGTCACTATTTACATAAACGCGCATGGCACCATATGTCCTCGACTACCATTGGCTGCACTTGGCGTGGAATGACTGATCATATCTTTCAGATACAAATTTAATACCACATAATCTGCAATACTTTTGGATACCTTGACAGTGTGCTTCGTGGCAGCACCCGAGTATGTTAACGCCTGGTATTGCTTGGCCTCTTGTTTTTCTGGCGAGCTGGGGCAGCACAGGCTGCGTACAGTGTCAGACGTTGGTGAATCTTCTGTCTCCATCGGCCCCGTCTACTTTCAGTGCTTGACGAAGGTGCACAAGTACGGCGTATCTGGAGTAGGCTATGTCGATGGTGAGTCACAAAACGATTCAATAGAGGCGAATCAAGCCTCCGACTGCTTATGTGGTAGGTTATACCAAGTGCGCGAGGCGGTACGTCGTACGTTACTGCTTACTCAGCATGCGGCGCACTTGCTAGCACACGAGTTGTTGTTGGCGTCTACTTAGGACTCGTTACAGGTGGTTGTCTTGAAGGATTCTTTTTCACGACGGTTGTCTTGACAGTAGATATGAGCGGGGCCGACCGCGACCCGACAACAAAGCGTTTTGCAGCCCGTGAAGCGCGCGACACGATCCTACAACTGAGGCTGCGTTGTAATTAAGACACGGCCGCATGCGCCTGCGGTCCGCGCTTGACTGAGGGTCTGTGCTGTGCGGCAAGCGGCGAGTCAGAGGTAGGGCTTGAACGGCGTCACTGATTCACATTATTAAAAAACAATGCTCGTAACAAAATTCTCGCCCGCTAGTAACTGGCTTCGTATGCAGGTAGCGGAGGGATAAAGCAGCTATGCCATCGCCGCGGGCCAAACACGTTGTTATTTTTCTTATTGTACATATACACGTGGTTATTTTCTTACATCGCTGTACCATTTTTTTTGTTTGTTTCGTGCGGAAATCCCATCGGATACCACCCCGCCGGCCAGCAGGGGCGGTTAGCTATTTTTCTATTCACTTTTAATGCCATCGTTTTGTACTTATAGCTAAACCTTATCTCTAAACATAATAATAATAGATTTTAATTAATTATATAAAATGAGAAATGAGCTTATATAGAATGCTACTATACATTTTTTACAAGTAATGTAATGTTTTACAAGGAATTTAAAAGCATGTATCTAATACTTAATCATGTTTTGTTGTTTTTCCCATTTTGTAGTACCTCTATAAAATTATTAGATACTTATCATGTTTTGTTGCACAGACGATGTAGTTGTTCAAATAATTACCCCGCTACGTACCGCTGTAACTGATCAGGGTTTGATCCCTACGTTAAAACAATTGTTTAGAGCCTTGGTGTAAGTTAATTGGATGTTCAATAACTAGGCCACTGATATTTCTGCTGATGTGAGAGTGATTTCAAAGAGAATATGATTAAGCTACGTAATCTATCACTGTTAGTGGTTGTGGAGGTGGTCAATACCTTTCAGATACAATTTTAATGCCACTAGTCACTTCTGTAGTAAGAAATAAAATTTGTTCTTCGATTATTGCATGTAAAATGTTTAACCCTGGCGATTACAGTCAGATTTGGATTCAAATTCGCGCTCTTGCTGCAAATTCTTCACACAAAATCATGGCGCGTTTGATCAGTTTACGTTTCTTGCTAACTGTGAATCTGTTCAGACGGGAGCTGACCGTCATTTACGCTAGGGCGGATAGCGCCATCGTAATACGGCGCAATATCTGCGTATGACCTTACCGCCATTGACCGCGCTTGGCTGCTGACTTGGCGTGGAGATGGCTGTTGATGTCTTTCAGATACAAATTTAATGCCAGATAGCGAACCCGTGGGGTGTGTGTTGGGTAACCTCCTCGAGTGTCGCTCCGATTCCGATCCCGCTGCAGTCCGGGGGAACGGAATCGGAGCGGCCGGTACACCCTGGGCGGCGGTCAATGGCTTCCCCTTCATAGGGTTGGCATTGATCGTCGGCCAATACCCAACGTAGCGGGAACACATCGCTCTCCGTACTCCTCTGCTTTCAGAGGAGACAGGATGAGCGATGCTGTTAGTGGTGAGATGGCCCAGGGTCAGTAGGGGTGCGAGGGATATGCTCTATGGGTAACCTTACACCCCGGCGTCTGAAGACCCGAGACGGCGTGCGGTTTTAGTCGGTGCAAGCCCGACATAACCGCCCCCGCTGGCCGGCGGGGGGGTATCCGAAGGGATTTCCGCACGAAAAAAAAAAAAAAAAAGATAGCGAACCCGTTATACTTTTGAGTACCTTGACAGTGTGCTTCATGGCAGTGCCCAAGTAAGTTAACGCCAGGTGATGCTTGGGTTTACGGCCTCAAAGTTAAATCTAATACATAGATACACACATATACTCACGCCTTTTTCCCTCCGGGGTAGGCAACAGACAACAGCCCGCCATCTGCTCCTGTCCTTTTTTTTTAGCGTGTGGAAGCCCCCACGGTGCCGACGATGGGGTGGGCGTGTCGCAATCGGACCGACTAAAACCACACGGTGTCCTCCCCAAGTATCCATTGCCGGGCACCTCGGGTAAGCCCTCAAAAGGATTGTCCTTACATACTTCACGAGCTTCCTTCACTGTCATTAATTCAAATTAATTAGGTATTGCAAAAATGCCCGGTCAAAAGCTCTCGAAACCGGCGAACTTGGACGAAAGGTTTAAATATAATCTAGGTTAAAATCTAATTGCGCGACGCTCGTCAGAGCTTTGCTTTCTTTTAGACGACTCATGTATTTCGTTCGACCATTTTCTTCTCCCTCCTACTCTGAACCGATTCTAATGAAATCTCACACAAGCAAAGATTTTACTGATGAGAAAGACTTAGCCTATGCAATTAAAAATTCATGTGTACCACGGAGGAATAATCACCGAATTTTTTTTTTCAAAATCTGATTTCTCAATGAACAAAAGAGCCTCATTTACGCTATTGGTATTAAATTAAGTAATTTGTTCATATACACAAGACAAAAAAAGAGAAACGAAAATAGGACTAGACATTGAGGAATTATTACCGTTAGAAAAAGTTCTGGTGAAATTGCTTCGCTCAATTTTTGCAACAGCAGAATGAATTGAAGCAGAATGAACGAATATATATAGCAATCTCGTATCACAGTGTTTATTAACGAACTCCTCCGAAATGACTGGACCGATTCTAATCAATTTTTAGGGTTCCGTTGCCAAATGGCAAAAAACGGAACCCTTATAGATTCGTCATGTCTGTCTGTCTGTCCGTCCGTATGTCACATACACATTTTTCCGAAACTATAAGAACTATGCTGTTTAAACTTGGTAAGTAGTTGTATTCTGTGAATCGCAATAAGATTGTTACACAAAAATAGAAAAAAGTCAATAAATTTTGGGGGTTCCCCCATACTTGGAACTGAAAGTCAAAATTATTTTTTTTCATCCAACACATTCGTGTGCGGTATCTATAGATAGGTCTTCAAAAATGATATTAAGGTTTTTAATATCATTTTTTTCTAAATTGAATAGAGAGACATTTCCAAAGTGGTAAAATGTGTGTCCCCCCCCCCCCCTCTGTAACTTCTAAAATAAGAGAATGATAAAACTTATATACGATGTAACCTTCTACCGAAAATTGGTTTTGAATGAGATCTAGTAAGTAGTTTTTTTTTAATACGTCATAAATCGTAAACCGCAATTGACCTTTGATTCAATCAACTCAAATACAAAAATTAAAAACTAGTGGGGCGGAAATCACACAGTGATTGTCAAACTTCGGGCCAAACTTATTTTTAGGGACAATTTGACCCGAAACCTTGAACGTACAAACCCCAAAATCTAATCAGTTCTTCCCATTAACCAAACAAGATGATTGGTGAAAGAATTTTTTAAATCGGATAAGTGGTTCTTGAGTTATTGCGTAAACAGACATCCAGACCAACAGACAGACCGACACAATTTTTTTTTTTTGCTTAATTAGTCTTAGAATCATGTGAAACGTCGAGAAAAGTGATAAAAAGTGGGTGTAAATTTTGTTTTTTTTTTGCGTGATTTTAAGACCACCTGGTTGGTGGCCCGAAGTATTAAAAACATTATGTTACTTGCTGCTAGGGAACCCTTCATGGGCGAGTCCGACTCGTACTTGGCCGCTTTTTTGTGTATAATTGGTATAGGTCGGAGAATAGGTCGTAACTTATTTTTACCTCCCTAAATCCCAAAATCACATACAGGTTCAGTATGCAAAATTTCAACTCAATCGTATGCCAAGAAATGGTTGAAAAATGGTTTTACAAATTTGAACCGACAACTTTCTTACATATGAACAGTGCCACTTAAATAAAAGCATGTAATAAGAAGACCAGCAACTGAAGACCCGGTGAGCGGTTTTAGTCGGTTTAAGTCCGACATAGGTGGGTGGCGGTGGTTTCCGAGGATCCCCTCGGGCATCCGCCCGTAAGGAAAAAAAAGAATAAAAAATGTGTTGCCCGACCGCGTCGCATTCTGTTCCCATTCCCGCAACCACAGAAACATATTCACGGGATAAAAAGAAGCCTATGTCCTATTATATACCATAATTTATCTCTGTGCCAAATTTCAATCAGATCCGTCCATCCGTAATTGCGTGAACGAGTCACAAACATCCACATCTATATATCCATGCAAACTTTGGTGTTTATAATATTAGTAGGATTCATAAACCAATATACCGGTCTATGTGTAAGATACCACTGTCAGGAAATTATCAATTTGACCAGTGAACGTTCTAAGAGGTCACGTCCGTCACAATTATTTAGTGTTGCCAATTAAGTTCAGTGTACCATAAAATCGGGAAAGATCGTCAAGTAAAGATCCAGATTAATTGTCAATCTATATAGTCGAGCGATTATCGACAGGGGGCGCGGGTTCGATTTTCGCTCAGTGCAAATATTTGTATGCATGAATATGTCTATTTGCATTGGTCTGGGTGTTTTTATGTATAATATGTATGTATTTACAAAAAAAAGTATATAAGTATGTTTATCCGCATTCTGGAACCCATAACACAAGCTAGTTAAACTATGCTTACTTTGGGTCTAGAAAGCGCTGTGTAGATTGTCGTAGAATATTTATTTTTCTTATACATTGGTATGGTTTTTTCCATTTCTATTAAATTTAACTTCCTTTATAATATATTTTTGACCTACATAGAAGCACTATTATCATAATTACTCCGTACACAATAGCACCCCTAAACCTTAATGGTTTAGTAGGAAAAAGGATGGTAATTAGCTCGCCTTCATAATGATAAATGATTCAAGCAAATAGATTAAGAAACTGTACTTAACAAGCACTTTTTAAATGATGTTTGCAGTCTATTTTACATATTATCATCTTTTGTTAAAGCGGCCAAGTGCTAGTCGCACTCGCCCATGAAGGGTTCCGTCGCAGCAAGTAACATAATAATGTTTTTTTTTAATTTATATACTTGAGTTGATTGAATGAAAGGTAAATTGCGGTCTACGATTTATGACGTATTAAAAAAAAAGCGGCCAAGTGAGAGTCGGACTCGCCCATTAAGGGTTCCGTAGCAGCGAGTAAGATAATAATGTTTTTTTTTTAATTTTTATATTTGAGTTGATTGAATGAAAGGTAAATTGCGGTTTACGATTTATGACGTATTAAAAAGAACTACTTACTAGATCTCGTTCAAACCAATTATCGTTGGAAGTTTACATGGTAATGTACATCATATATTTTTTTAGTTTTATCATTCTCTTATTTTAGAAGTTACAGGGGGGGGGGGCACATTTTACCACTTTAGAAGTGTCTCTCTTGCAAACTATTCAGTTTAGAAAAAAATGATATTAGAAACCTCAATATCATTTTTGAAGACCTATCCATAGATACCAAACACCTATGGGATTGATGAAAAAAACCATTTTGAGATTCAGTTCCAAGTAGCCACCCCCAAACTTTAATGTTTTTTTTCTATTTTTGTGTGAAAATCTTAATGCGATTCACAGAATACATCTACTTACCAAGTTTCAACAGCATAGTTCTTATAGTTTCGGAAAAAAGTGGCTGTGACATACGGACGGACAGATAGACCGACATGACGAATCTATTGCCATATGGCAACGGGACCCTAAAAATCGAAATTTGAATTGAAATCGAAACATTTTGAAATATAGCCGCCGACATCAAGCCGCTGTGTCGGCGGGGTCGACGGGTTTCGTGTGTGGACTTTTTAATATACGCCGAGGGAAACTTATATTCATAATTAAGAAACAAATATTGTACGATATTTCTGCACAGCGCTATCTAGACCCCAAAATAAGCATTGCTTAACTAGCATGTGTTATGGATTCTAGAATACGGATAAACATACTTAGATACGGTTTTTTATACATAGAAACTATACACTTACTTCTGCCAGATGCCATAAAGATATGCAATGCAATAAAATTTAATTTGCTAATACCTTTTTGTAGCATTAAGACTAATTTGATATAAATTGAATAATTTGCAATGAGTTGAAGGTTTAAAAACTATTGTTGGCCTTCAACCGTTGTATTTGGTTTAATAGTGTTACATGTCTCGCACAGAATTCGATTAAAGTTGAAACGCTTCTCCTTTTACAAGTTTGAAGAATGCGAAGGCAATTTAAACTACAACAATTTATTTTAATTTAATTTTGTTATTGGAATTTAATGGCAATGGGCAGGGCACATGATAAGAGGTCAAGAGAAATGGAGCAAAATTGTGACACGATGGTACCCTAGAGAAGGAAAAAGGAAAAGGGGCAGACCACAGAAAAGGTGGGATGATGACATTAGGCAAGTGGCAGGAATAACGTGGAATATAGTGGCCCAAGATAGACAGGAATGGAAAAGGTTGGAGGAGGCCTTTGCCGACTGGCAAACAGACCTACAAACATTAATTAAGTATTAGAATAGAATAATAGGAATAGTATAGCTACATAAAATATATATATATATCCATACTCTTAGTTTTAAGTTCTCAATACTTTGTAAATAGATGCTAAGTTGGTCTGAATAAAGGGCTTTATTATTATTATTATTTTTATTTTGTTTTTATTTTTCTCAGCTTTTTGGCAGGTTTTAACTGCATTAGCTTTTTGGCCTAAACCAAGTAAATGCAGATTGTGGTGTGTATCAAATGGGTGTGTTTTCGTCTAACTGCATGAACTTTCTAACTATTCTACATGTGTTTAATATGGCAGCTTTCTGTAGATTGATGTATAGGGATTCTGGCAAATCTATTAATTTTAGACTATGGAGGAGATGGTTCGGGATAACACCAGTAGTGGAGAGAACTAGAGGAACTACGAAGACATTATCTTGTCTCCATATCCTTATCACTTCTTCTTTTAGCTCTGCATACTTGCTTATTTTTTCAGCTATTGTTTTTTGTAAATTATGCGTGTTGGGAACTGCAATGTCTATTAAATATGTAACTTTTTTAATTTTGTCCTGTAGAATTATATCTGGTCTATTGTAGTGAATAGTCCTATCTGTTAGAATTGTTACTGTTAAAATTTTGTGTGTGTTATTTTCTAATATTGTTTGTGGTGTATATTTATAGTAAGGGGTGTTAGTGTCTTGTATGAGTGAATATTTAAGTGCTAGTTTCTGGTGAATGATGTTTGCAACTTGGTTATGTCTATGAGTGTAGTCTGTTTGTGTGAGTGTTGTGCATGCTCCTGTTATGTGTTGTATGGTTTCTGACTGTGTATAACATCTGCGGCATCTGTCGTTTGTAATAGTTGGGTCTTTAATAATATATTTTCTGTAGTTTTTAGTGTTGATGATTTGATCTTGTATAGCTATTATGAATCCTTCAGTTTCCGGGAACAAATTACCTACTTTAAGCCACTTGTTAGATGCAAGTGTGTTAACGTGGGGTTGCTCTAGATCATGAGGGTGTCTTCCGTGGAGTACTTTAGATTTCCAGTCTATTATTTTTTGATTTTGTGGGTCAGAGTTGCTAGTGCTGTGTGGGTTTTCCGGATCAGATAGGTTAAGTGGTGTGTAGTTAAGGTCATTTAATATAATAGCTTTATGTATGTTACTGGTGTTCGATTTTGTATGGAAAAAAGTTCTCAGCCTAGTATTTTGTTTCTGCCACAGGTTTTGAATATCTATTAAACCTCTCCCGCCGTTCTGTCTTTTGATGGTGAGTCTTTCAGTTGCAGATTTTGGATGAAGATTGTTGTGTTTTGTAAGTGTTGTGCGTGTGGTTCTCTCTAAGTTTGTAATGTCTGTTTTAGACCATTTTATTACTCCGAGTGAGTATGTTAGTATTGGTATGGCAAAAGTGTTCAGGGCCTTAATTAGGTGTTTTCCAGATAGTTGTGATTTACATACTGCAGAAACTCTCCTCTGGTATTCGGTTTTCAGTGTATTTTTAATCATGGTATGGTCAAGTCCCATAAGTTGTTGGTATCCTAAATATTTATATAAGTCTGTCGGTTCCATAGCTGCTATTGTATCAGTGTCGTTTACTACATAATTACCCGGTTTTACTTTGCCTTTAATAATATGTACTGTTTTACATTTGTCTAAACCAAATTGCATGTTTATGTCATTACTGAATTCTGTCGTAGTATCTAAAAGCTTTTTCATTTGTTTTTCTGTTTTTGCATATAATTTAATGTCATCCATATATATGAGATGTGATATATAGGTTTCCTCAGTGTTAAGTTTAAGATTGTATCCAGCTTGACATTGATGTAATAAGTGGGACAAAGGGTTTAGGGTGAGACAGAACCACAGAGGACTCGAGGAATCACCTTGATATATACCCTTTCTGATTTGTATCTGTCGCGTTATAAGAGTGCTAATTCCATTGTTTAATTGTAGTGTAGTTTTCCAGCTTGACATTATATTGCGTAAGAAATCTATTATTGTAGGATTAATTTTGTATATTTCTAAAACTTGTATTAACCAAGAGTGTGTTATGCTATCAAATGCTTTTTGGTAATCTATATATGTGCAATGTAAATTTCTATTTCTTGTGGTGGCATGTTTATGAATAGTAGAGTCTATAATTAATTGTTCCTTGCATCCCATGTGACCCCGCCTACACCCCTTCTGTTCCTCGGCTATTATATTATGGGTATCAATGTGTGAGTTAATTTTATTTGTGATTGCTGATGTTAAAATTTTATATATGGTAGGTAGGCACGTAATTGGTCTATATTGGGAAGGTTGTGATGTGTATTTAGTTTTAGGTAGCATGTATGTTATTCCTGTTGCAATGAATTCGGGTATATTCTGTTTTCCTAATACGATATCTGTCAAATTTTTTGCAATTGATTTATGTAATGTAGTTAACTTCTTATACCAAAAATTATGTATTTTATCTATACCAGGTGACTTCCAATTGTGTAATCTAGCTGTTGTATTTCTAATATCTTGTTCTGTAAATTCTATAAACTCCATTTCTTCTATTGATCTCCATTTTGTAGTTTCTTCTTGTATCCAATTTGCCTTATCGTTGTGGTGTGCTTGTTCTTCCCATATGTTTGACCAAAATGTTTCTAAATTTTCTTTTGTGGGTATGTCTGTATGTTTTTGTACTAGTGTGTCGGTTTGTGGCTTTTGTATATTTCTGTAGAACATTTTTTCATTTGTAGCAAATATTGTATTGTCGTTTTTACGTTGTTGTGCCTTTTTGTACCTCCTAAGCCTGTGAACTTTAAGTGCTAGTTTTTGTTTAAGTGTATCTAAAAACTCTTCTGGTTTTTTGTTACTGTTTTCGTGTCTTGTGTGAGTATTGTGTGTTTTAAATATAGCTTCAACTCTCTTAACTACTTTATTTGATCTATTATTGTTGATATATTGTGTGAGCCGCCCGCAATCGGCTCTTAACTTCTCAATATCGTGTTCTAACCTTTGCTGCCACGGTGGTTTGATGGTGTCGCTAGATTCGAACTGTTGTAGTATATCTTCATTAAAAAGATTAACTAAGCGGAAGAGATTAGGGCTATCTCGTAATTTAGGTAGTTTTGGTCGGGATGATGGGTCCATTCCAGAATAGAGAAGCAGCGTTGAGTTAAACTTATCCTGTATTTTTTGTATGTGTGCTTGTGCTAAGTGATTCTGATTTGTTACAGTTAATGTCTCTATGTCATTTTCTATCATCAAAGTCATTGATTCAGTTTGTGTGGATATATGTGATATTTGTGTGAAGATATGTGATGTTTGTGTATCTATTTGCATTGGGTGGGAGTGACTGTATGATTGCGTTTGTGTATGTAGTAGTAATTGTGTGTCTAAGAGCGGTGATTGTTGTAGATTATTTTCGATTGTATTTTGTGATTGTGTGATAGTGTTAATTGAATGTTCTTGCAGTAATACACGTACTTCTTCTTTTAGTCGGTTCAGTTCGTCTACATTCAATAATTTGTTTTTAACTATTGTTCGCCTCTGGTCAGATACTCGTTGTTCAGTAACTATAATTGTTGGGTATTTTTGTGAAAAAAGTTCGTGCAGTTGTTTCCTATATGTTGTCATATCTGTTTCTAATTTTGTAATGGTGTAGTATGTGCGCATGATGAACGTATTGACATCTTTGCTCCATCTCATGCGCTTCCTTGGTTTCCCAGCCTTAGTGGACGCAGGTAAAAAGGTATTTACCTCCTGCGCAACACTTAAGACTGGATTGGGTGGATCTGTATAAAAAATGTTACTGGGGGGTGATGACGGTACTGACGATGGTATGGATGGTGATGATATTCTAGAGGGTGTGTATGAAATGGTGCTAGGGCTGTATGGTTCTGCTGGAGTGTTTGTTCTATCGGTCAGACTGGCACCATCGTCAGCTGTTTCGGCTGTAGTATCCTTGTCGGTGGGAGCCCGCCTGTTCAACTCCTCACCGCTGACGGTTCGCATGCTGAGACACCCAGCGTCAGCTCCAGGTGTGCCCCGGCGATCGCCCCCGGGCAGCGGTCCTATACGATTCCTTTTCGATCTAGTCTCCATTTTGAATGGGTTTCCAGAGCCATGTTTGCCGCATCAGTAATTGTAATATCGCGTGTCCGCCCCCCACGTGAGTCTGATGTTCGACTCGGACGTATGGTTGTGTTAGGGGGCTTATTATTATTATTATTATTATTTTTATTTTGTTTTTATTTTTCTCAGCTTTTTGGCTGGTTTTAACTGCATTTACGGGCCTAAACCAAGTAAATGCAGATTGTGGTGTGTATCAAATGGGTGTGTTTTCGTCTAACTGCATGAACTTTCTAACTATTCTACATGTGTTTAATATGGCAGCTTTCTGTAGATTGATGTATAGGGATTCTGGCAAATCTATTAATTTTAGACTATGGAGGAGATGGTTCGGGATAACACCAGTAGTGGAGAGAACTAGAGGAACTACGAAGACATTATCTTGTCTCTATATCCTTATCACTTCTTCTTTTAGCTCTGCATACTTGCTTATTTTTTCAGCTATTGTTTTTTGTAAATTATGCGTGTTGGGAACTGCAATGTCTATTAAATATGTAACTTTTTTAATTTTGTCCTGTAGAATTATATCTGGTCTATTGTAGTGAATAGTCCTATCTGTTAGAATTGCCCGGTCATAATAAATTTTGTGTGTGTTATTTTCTAATATTGTTTGTGGTGTATATTTATAGTAAGGGGTGTAAGTGTCTTGTATGAGTGAATATTTAAGTGCTAGTTTCTGGTGAATGATGTTTGCAACTTGGTTATGTCTATGAGTGTAGTCTGTTTGTGTGAGTGTTGTGCATGCTCCTGTTATGTGTTGTATGGTTTCTGACTGTGTATAACATCTGCGGCATCTGTCGTTTGTAATAGTTGGGTCTTTAATAATATATTTTCTGTAGTTTTTAGTGTTGATGATTTGATCTTGTATAGCTATTATGAATCCTTCAGTTTCCGGGAACAAATTACCTACTTTAAGCCACTTGTTAGATGCAAGTGTGTTAACGTGGGGTTGCTCTAGATCATGAGGGTGTCTTCCGTGGAGTACTTTAGATATCCAGTCTATTATTTTTTGATTTTGTGGGTCAGAGTTACTAGTGCTGTGTGGGTTTTCCGGATCAGATAGGTTAAGTGGTGTGTAGTTAAGGTTCCGGATCAGATAGGTTAAGTGGTGTGTAGTTAAGGTTTATTATTATTATTATTATTATTGGAATTAGACAAAGGGCTTACTGAAAGGATCTACCCACATACCATGAACTGGGTTATTATACTACTAATATCACTTCTATAAATAACAACAAATATTACCTAAATAATAGGTCTTTACCTATGCAATTGCCGAAATTTTTGATACAAATTTATGAGTTCGTTATTCCTGGCGTAGATGAGTCTGCGGCGTCCTCGCCGCAGACTGTGAAACTCGAGGGGCAGGGTGCTCTCCCGCTCCCTCTCCGCCGTCTCTTTCGCGCGCATTACCTGCTCGCAGAAAGAGGCGGCGGCGTGCCACTTGCTCCCGTCGGAGACCACGGCCCTCACCATGGTCTCCAACGAGAGAATGTCCACGCCCAGGACCGCAACGAGATCACGGCGTTGACTCGCCCACGCAGGGCACTCCACCAACGTGTGGAGCGCCGTGTCTTCGCCAGGATCCTCGCAGTGCTGGCACTGCGGGGTTGTCTCCCGGTGGATGCGCCATAGATATTTACCGAAACACCCGTGTCCGGTAAATATCTGGCACATCCGGTAAGAGAGGTCCCCATGGTCCCTCTCCAACCACTCCTTCATAATCGGTCTCACCGCCGCAATGGTGGATTCCCCCCACCTTGGATGCTCAAGTCGCACCCTCCATGTTATTATTCAAGTCTTTTGTAGTTCAAAATTATACAATGCCTTCCTTATGCCCATAATAATGTTTTCATAGTATTGTTTTGGCTGCATATAAGTGTTTAGGATATACTTCGCGACAAATCCTGTGTCACAGATACAGGACACCTAATAAGTTAAAAGTATAGTGACACCATGATCACATCATTCAAAAGTATGATCTGAAGTTGACTGGTTGATGATTTCTTAGATTTTGTTGTTAAAAATACAGTATTTTTCTGTAGTATTTCTTTATCAGTATATAGTACGCTGACCGATATAGTACGACTGTCATAGTACGCTGAAATATGGTGCAATATGGTTGGCAATCCAACTTGGGGGTCAAGTCAACTTCACCCAAAAGCCGGCACACCGGCTGATATAGTGCAATATGGTTGGCAATCCAACTTTGGGGCCAAGGCAATCACACCCACAAGCCGGTACACCGGCTGATATAGTGTGCAATTTGGTTGGCAATCCATTTTTGGGGCCAAGGCAACCACACCCACAAAAGCCGGTACACCGACTGATATAGTGCAATTTGGTTGGCAATCCAACTTTGGGGCCAAGGCAAACATAACATAACATAACATAAACTCACGCCTATATCCCCGAAGGGGTAGGCAGAGGTGCTAGCACCCACATTTCGCCAGTTTATGTTTAGGTCCCAATGTAATAGGTGGCGAGCCTATTGCCATTAACCGGGCACTTATAAGCCTGCGATAAATACACACATAACTTCGAAAAGCATCGAAAAGTCATTGGTGCCATGGTAATACCTTTTTTTTTTTTTTATCGTGCGGAAATCCCTTCGGATACCCCCCCGCGTGCCAGCGGGGGCGGTTATGTCGGGCTTGAACCGACTAAAACCACACGCCGTCTAATACCTGGGATCGAACACGAGACCCCGTCTCAGCAGTCCATTACCCATACCACTAGGCTACCGCTAGGCAACTACACCCAAAAGCCGGTACACCGGCTGATATGGTACAATATGGTTGGCAATCCAACTTTGCGGCCAACGCAACCTCACCCAAAAGCCGGTCTTTTTTTTTCGTTATCTCAGTAGGTTCACGCAATGTTTCCACATAACTTATCCAATCATCCCTTCCGTCAATACTACGCCAGGATGTCATCATCATCATCATCTTAGCATTGCGTCCCGATTGCATTCGAGGCTACACCTCGGAGCCCAGGGTCTGCTTGCCTGCTTTTTCTGCTCCATCTCATTATTCAGTCGATGCACATCAGTTTCGTTCAAATCAGACCTCTTTGAATATTTGTAATTTTTTTATTTTATTTAGGACACGTCAATTTGACTTCACCTCGCCTGATGGTAAGCTGATGGTAAGCTGAAGGTAAAGTCTCAGGAAAGAGGATCACCATTACATATACGTACCATGTTAACAATGGTGGCACTCAGCTTGACGGCCTCATCAGAAGAGGATTGTCGTCGCAGCACCGCGTGACACCCACCGGTCCCACTAGTGCTGCGACCACAATACTACGCCCGGCTATGCACTTGCTGACCCCTGAACGCAGGGTTTTTCGCAATCGTGCACGGTGGTACCTACCCGGCCGAATTTTGTGACAAATTTGTGTCATCAAATTTCTACCACCAGTACTTAATTCACACAGTAATTCCATCTTATTCTACCTGTTTTAGTTCCTTTAGTTCTTCTGGCAAACTCGGGGAATTCCTTTTTTATATAACCGAATACAGTTTATTCTCGCTTAAAGGATATTGCTGACTTTGTATGAGGATTAACTCAGTTTAAATTTCGATAGCGACTGTAAATGCAAATGATTTGCTACAAGTCCAACTTCGGGTTCCTACCTCAATATTATCATAGATTTACTCGTATGTACGTTAATTCCAGTGATAACATTAAATTTATTGTTTCAGCGTAACAAACATTTTCCTGGTGAACTTATCGGTTGCGGACCTTCTTGTAACACTGTTCTGCATGCCAGTCCAGATCGCCAAGTCTGTCACGTTGCTGTGGTATTTCGGTGAAGTCACGTGCAAGGCTGTTAACTTTCTACAAGGTATGTATCAATTTCATATATTCGCTTGTAGGTCTATAAAGAGTATCATAACTGAAAAATCTAGTGTTACCAGTACTAGACAAGGTGACCTTCATAACAAAAATGCACAAAAATCGCAAAGTCAGTAATATATACAAAAGTAAAGATAAAAATCATGGAATCAATTAACATAAGTCTCAACTGAACACTGTAATTATATTGATTAGAACACAGCAGTATGCCTGTAGTAGTAAGTAGTGTAAGTTTTTCTTTTGGTCGAGATCTACATACAGGTAGATCTCGACCCAAAAGAAAAACTTACACTACGGATAAAACTTCATCTTTAGAGTCCTTATGCCCGGTAAAAAAAGCATTTTACCATGCAAAGTGACTTCTAATAGATTTTTGCGTCTACAGTCTTTATTTAGAGCCTCTTGATGAGTACTGAACTACTTGGTTTCAAACTAAATAGGTAAAAAATCCAGTGTTATGCTTAGTCAGCTTTCTTTTGTGGGATCCAATTTCGAATTATATCAATATCTTTATTGTTTTTTACACTTAGACTCTTATAACTCATAAAAATCGATCAAAACTCAAAGGCGCTAAAAGTGTAAATATAAGTATACTTAATTGGTTCTTAATGTTACTTACCTGATAAATGTTACCTCATTACTAACGGTTTCGAGGTAGGTCATCACTGATAGTTGAATATCTTTAAATCGTTAAGATAAAAAATGAGTAATTAAATATTTGGTATCTATGATCTGTTCTGGTTTATTAAAATTTATACATTAAGGCCTCTACTAATTCTCGGCTACAAAACAATGATGTTAATAGCAGAACGACCTGCCAGAACTCGGAGAACCGCAATTGCCGACTTAAGAACGTTGATTTTATCAAGTTTTTAATATTACAAGACGATGTTAACACACAATTTTCCTCAGTGTTACTAAGCTAGTTGTTTATATTCATTTTTCTACAGGTGTAGCCGTAGCCTCCAGCGTGTTCACCATCACGGCTATGTCAGTGGACAGGTATCTTGCCATCACGCAGTCGTTACGGCAGCCTTGGATGCCTTCAAGACGAGGAGCTTGCGGTCTCCTCTTGTTGCTGTGGCTAGTGGCCTTCACAATATTTTCGCCGTTATTAAAAGTTGCCACGGTGGAGAGGGAACAGGTGCCGTCGATATCCAAGACTAAGAATGGCTTGGTGAGTTTTACGGTTATTATGTATAATATTCTGATAATATGTTTTTTTTTTGAGCTGAGGTAAAGTCCAAAAAGTAGTGGCCACCATTTCTAGAGATTGCCCCTAGAATGGTGACCCCTACCTAGACGGCCTCAACAGATGTTTTTTCACGCCCCGCTTAAAGAGCCCAGGATTGTAGGTAGAAGGGAACACGTGAGTGGGTAAAGCGTTCCAGTGCTTTATGGTCCGACAAAAAAAGGAGTCACCAAACCGCTTGGTTCGCGATGGTATCGATTGCACTGTATGAGGATGACACCTAAGTCCTGCACGTGTTGTTTGGGACAAGAAGGGAGAAGGAGGAATCAATTGGAATAACTCATCGGAATATTCACCATGGTATATGCGATAGAATACTGCCAAGGATAGGCTATATCTCTACGCATATATGTAGTGTAATACGCGCTGTACGGTTTCATGGAGAGGTAGCACGTGATCTTAGTTGCGGGGCCCAAATTAGTGTCCTTTTTTACGTGTAGAAACCCCCACTGTCTGCACCCCACCGGTGCCAGCGATGAGGTGGGAATGTCGAAATCGAACCGACTAATACCACACGGTGTCCTTCCCAGGCGCCTTTTGTCAAGCACCCCGTGTACGCCCTCGAAAGGATAACCCCAGGGTAGCCATATACTTGTGCAAATACATCATATTGCTAGATTTTGTCATCATCATCATGTCAGCGCGCCCCACGTGTCTGTGGATGGTAAGATGTTGGCGTTTCTTTTTGTTCTCCCTTGATTTAATAATTTAAAGGCCAAGTTAATCAACACGGCATCTCCCTCTAGGTGCACCTATGTAGCTCAGCTTGTAGCCGGCCCCAAAAAGCCGGGGCGTACGACCCTTTTTTTTTTTTATTGTGCGGAAATCCCTTCGTATACCCCCCGCCGGCTAGCGGGGGTGGTTATGTCGGGCTTGAACCGACTAAAACCGCACGCCGTCTCGGGTCTACAGACGCCGGGGTGTAAGGTTACCCATAGAGCATATCCCTCTCACTCCGACTGACCCTGGGCCATTCGCAGCGTCCCCTCTGATAACAGCAAAGGGGTACCTGGAGCGACCACCCCCCCCCCCGCGGGCTTTGCAGGCCCGCCATGCCCGGCCCCCTCGTGCAATGGGGTCAGCTGGCCCTGAAAAGGGCCGGTTGGTCAGACTCGCCCCTTCGCCGACTCTCCTGCAGGAACGCCACGGCCACCCTCCACCTAAAGAGTACATCGGCCAACTCACTCGCATGACCGGTTAGCGTGCCAATATTCCATGTTACGAAGCGGAGTTTTCGGATTTCACACTTGGGGCGCGCCCGCCCCGTACAGTGCCGCCCTAAGCCACTTGGCACAAGATCCGGATGAGGCTCTTGCGCCCCATTCTTGGGATGACTGCCATCCGAGCCCTAGCCCCGAAAGGAAAGTCAGTGCCAAAACCGTCAATCGAAGGTGTTGGTAGGGCCTTTTTTTCTTTTTTTTTTTTTTTTACGTGCGGAAGACAGCTTGCAACTGACAAATTCGCTACCGACGAATGCCGACTTTCATCCATTCAAACTTTCACACTGCCGTCCTTATAAACAACGCAATCGATATTTTTACGAAATTGAGTTATTAGTATATTCGGAATCACGGAAACGAGATCTACCAGGATCAATCACTTGTTTTTTAATATCTTTTATAGTTTTTGTTTTTTGTTACTTATAAACAGCGTATTAGATCCATTCTAAACCTATTACTAGTCATAAGCATCGTAATGAACATTGCGGTGAAAAATTATAACCTTATATTCTATATATACTAGTAATAAATCGTAAGCAAATTATGCGTTGTTCTTGACTAGTTTAGTCAGAATTTAGATGTTCGCCATAAATAATATAAATAACGCATTCGGTACTAGTGACGTTTATAATTAGCAACATAATAGTAGTTTATGCAACTGTCATATAAGAAGGGGTATTAAAACACGAGAGTCTGTTTATGAGGCGAAGCCGAATGCGATAATAGGTTGACTCGAGTGTTTTAATACCTAAGTTATATGCAGTTTCATACACTACTTTATCTTCACTCATAGGAAAAATTGAAATTAAACAAAGTAGGTAGGTTACCAGGAAGTAATTTAGCGTGCGCCATTTTTTTCACAGTTCGAACTGCGCATGCGTGCGCCTTATTTTTCATATTCAGCCTAAAACCTTAGACTAGTTTAATGAATAAAAAAAGATAGCGGTACTGTAATGAGTTTTATGATACAGTTACTATAATAAGTTTTATTTTTTATTTTATGTAAATGCGTTTATAGAGTGCGTATTTATAGAATCGTCTTTGAATTCGTAATTCGAATATTCGATTTGAGTGTAGATAAAATATTTTTTAATAATGTGAACAAGTTATAAACATTACACAATCATATATGATATTTATACCTAATAATATATTTCATTCTAATCTATACTTTATTTCTCACAAACATTTTTACTGTCACTTGTGCTATATATGATAAATATTTAATATGAATTTAAACTAGATAGTACAATAGAATAGATAGTAACGCAATTGTTACATTTCCGATTATTATGATTAGTAAAGTGTCTCAGTATAGGCAAGTCCGGGGTAGAAACAGGGGAATCATGGGGAATTATGCAATGAAAGTAATAAATCTGTAGAGTTTTCTAAAGAATGTACAAAATCTGGAAAAACTAGGCAGAGGAGAAAGTTTGAAGAATCTTTTAAGGAAAGACAAGCCAAAAAGATAGAAGAAAAGAGACAAAAACTTTAATTAAAAAATCCGTGTAATTAAACATGCAAAAAGAAATGTAATACAAAAATAAATGAAGACCACAGGAAGAAAACTCATGATACTTACATTGTTATGAGTTATGAGGAACAGGGACTATTCATAAAATGTATGATAGACCAAAAAGAAGTTCATAAAAGATAATCAACAAGCAAATTAATAGTTTATCATTTAAAAGTTGATAATGACCGAATTGAGGTATGTAAATCATATTTTTTAACTATACTTGGATATGATGCTAAAAACGATGCCAAAATTTGATGTGTAATTAAAAAAGCCATTGATGATCAAAAATGCAATCGAGGTACTTATGAAAGAATGAACAAAATTGACAAAGAAATAATTAAAAACCACATTAATTCATTTAACCCTTGTATCTCACATTACAGGCGTGAACACGCGCCAAATAGATTATATTTACCGAGCGATATCACTATAACAACGATGCATAACCAGTTTAATATACAGTACCCATAGTTTAACGTTTCATTTGAGTTATACAGGACAGTTGTTAAAGATATGAACATATCTTTTGTGCGATTAGGTAATGAAGAGTGCGAACAATGTTCTTTGTTCCATAATCACAACCCAAATCATAATGATACAAACTTGGGCGAAGCTTGCGATGAGCAATACAAATCGGCTATCTTTTCTGCCCTAGAATAATAGCCTTTTTTTTTATGTGCGGAAATCCCTTCGGATACCCCCCCCGCTGACCAGCGGGGGTGGTGATGTCGTGTATCGACTAAAACCGCACGGTGTCCTCCCCAATTGTCCGATGCCGGGCACCCCGGGTAAGCCCTCGAAAGGATAACCCCAGGGTTGCCCCGGCGGACTTTGAATAATAGCCTTTAATGAAAGTTTCGTCCCTTTGGGTAGTCAAACTGGCGCAGGCCTGCATGTTCCTTTCGCAGCTGTTTGGAAGGAAACTATAGCAGGCAGCAGTCAAGAGGATATTACTTCTACGTTTCGGGCATTCTTGATGTATAAACGTGATGCTGAAAATGTAACTATTTAGTTGGACAACTGCGCTGCCCAGAATAAAAACTGGGCATTGCTAAGTTTTCTTGTACAAATTATAAATAGCAATTTGATTTCCACCAAAACAATAACACTTAAATATTTCGAACCCGGCCACACTTTCATGTCGGCAGATTCGTTTCATCACCAATTCAACAACGTGTGCGATTTTTCTGATTTTGTGGAGTGTGTACGTGCTACAAATTCAAATAAGAATTATGAAAAAATAATGGAGGTATCGGATTCTTTTAATTTTCAAGATCACGCTTACCAGCATAAATTAAAAAGAAACGTGCCACGGGTGTACTTAAAGAATATGATGGCAGTAAGGTTGGAGAAAGGGCTCTACAAAATTAAATATAAAAGAAGTCATTCTGATGACGAGTTTCAGGATCTTGATTTTTTGCAAGCTAGAGTGATAAAATCACAGGAATTTCCTACAGTATCTGAAAAGGTACAACCAAGAGGTATTACTGAAGAGCGAAAAAAGGGCATTATTTCAAAGCTTGTTCCTCTAATGCCAGAAAATCAAAAACATTTTTGGTATAATTTATTTGTTTTTGATGCCAAAGATTTAACTCAAAATGACAGATTTTTATCTATTAAGTACCTTACAACTTATTTTGATATGTTATTTTTTTATTTCTAGCTTATAAGAAAAGCATTTTTGTTTAGTTTCCAAGGGACTATATTTTTCTATTCACATTAGCCTAATTTGTTATTTAGGTACTCAGTAAATTGTTATTCTCTACGTAAAAAAGTTTTATCTGTAGTAAACTACAGATTTAACAGATTCATTGTTCTATTTTTAGATTGTTTTATATTGCTAAGAAAAGATAATTATATTAATACTCAAAGAAAACCTGATCTCAATATTTTTGTATAATAATATTAAGATTTGCCATAAAAACGATTGTGATAAACTAAGTATAACTAAGTTAATAACTTACCGTCCGTTAACCTACTTTAAGCATTTATTTCATTTTTGTTTTTGTAATAAATATTTGGTATGATACCTTGAAAGTAGTTTTTGAGCTGAGTGAGACGAAGTCGAGCGAAAGCTCCTCATACCAGACTTCAGGATTTTCTTTGTCACAGGTCTCCTCCTAAAGTACTAATCCAATCAGAACCAAATTTGTCATGATTAAAGAGGTCAATCAGAGGAAGGTTTATGGATATATTTTGAAAAACTTAATGTTACCACGGAGGAATGATCACCGTTAAAAAAAATCCAGATGGAATTACATAATAACCGCTCGAGACACTGTGACCAAACTTTACACGCTCAGAAAGCATGTCCAGAGTTGTGACTTTCAAAAAGAATTTTCAAAATCGGACTTGCCACGGAGGAATGAGCACTGTTCAAAATTTTCAAAATCTGATTCACGATGTCTCACTCAGCTCAACATTGCAAGCAGCGATTCGCCTTGCAGACCTAGTATTTTTTGTTTAGTTGCATAAAACTAAACGCTTGTGAGCTGCTCTTACCACTCTTTGCTAGTCATAATAAACCTATTTGCAACATATACGTTATAAAAGGTAAACTTACATGTACGTAATTCCATTGTCTTTGTTAGACATAAACATCACAAATGCATTTTCTAGACATGAACCACGCACTTGCCACACATGAGTTGCTTATGCCTGGTAAATTAATATTATTGCAGTCCATGTTCTCTAGTCTTAAACAATTTTTCGTCTTTAAAAATATTTAAATTAACTAAATATATAAATATAGGATCGCACATGCAAAGTTCACATATAAAGGTACGAAACAAAGCAAAAATATTTGTAATATTCGTGTTACTTTTATAGGGACAACAAAAAAAAAAAAAAAAACTTAAGGCGCCATTTACTCGAAAGTTACCGCCAAGCAAGTGCGTTGTTTTTGATATGGACGGCAACACATTTAAAATAGTTCATATTTTATTTAATCCTACACTACACTGTACCAATACAGGTATCAGTATCAAATGGTGTTCAGATCTTCGAAATCTCTCTACAACTTTTTTTATGCTGACGCCATCTTCTATTAAAACTGTACGTAATTCGTACCAACTTAATAGAATAAATAAATAGTATATAACAGTGTGAATAACATGCTTTTTCAAAAGGGATCTTTTGATGATCTTACGAATCTGTCAAGATACATCAAGAAAGATGGTATCTTATCCCCTACTAATGTTACATACGTGAACGTCTGTGAGTATGGGTGTATGTTTAAATGTTTGTTACTCTTTCCCGCTAAAATAGACTAGGCTGAAAAATGGTGCAGAGATGGATTATAGTGTGAATTAACACATATGTTACTTTTATCCCTGGATAAGGTTCCCATCGGGAACAAGAACAGAATTCCACGCAGGCGAAGCAACGGGCAAAGTCAAAGTCAAAAGTCAAAAACCATTTATTCTGCATAGACCATTAATACGGCACTTACAAAACGTCATAAAAAAATAAATAATCTAATGTTTGGCAAATGGGCCACCGGTTCGAAACGCGGCCCTGTCCTGAGAAGCCTCCGGCAAGAAACTCAGCGGGCTGTTTTTTTTTGGTCTATTTACAAACATATTTACTTAACCTAAGTACAATATTCCATTTGAGTAGCATAGAGAGAGAGCAAACAGTTCATATCCAAGCTTGTTTATCGTCTAAATAGTCTTGAATTTTATAGTAGCCTTTTTGGCAGAGTTTACTTTTAATTTGGCTTTTAAATTTATGAAGAGGTAGATTCTTCATTTCACTAGGAAGCTTGTTGTAGAAGCGTATACAGTTACCCTGAAAGGAATTACTAATCTTGTGGAGTCGACTATTACAAACCACAAGATTGTTTTTATGTCTAGTATTTACGTTATGTATATCACAAAGCCTTAAAAAATTGGAAATGTTTCTTCTAACATACAAAAGATTTTCAAAAATATATTGGGAAACTACAGTTAGAATGTTTATTTCTTTGAACTTTTCTCGGAGGGAGACTCTTGGGCCCAACTTATAAATTGCCCGCACCGCCCGCTTTTGCAGTACAAAGATTGTATTTAAATCTGCGGCATTACCCCAAAGGAGAATGCCATAGCTCATAATACTATGGAAATAACTGAAATAAACTATTCTAGCGGTATCTATGTCTGTAAAAGTCCTAATCTTTTTCACAGCGTAGGTAGCAGAACTTAACCTACTAGCTATTTTTTCGATATGGGATCCCCACTGTAATTTAGCATCGATACTTAAACCTAAGAACACGGTTGATTCCACAAGGCTCAACAACTGTCCATTAAGTTGTACATTGGTTTCCACCTGTGTAACATTAGGTAAGGTGAATTTAATACATTTGGTTTTTTTTTCATTAAGGCAAAGATTATTTATATTAAACCAATGAACCACTCGTGAGATTGCGTTGTTCACTTCGTCATAATTATCTAATTGTCTTTTAATTTTAAATATCAAGGAAGTATCATCAGCAAACAAAACAATACTATTTTTATCCCTTACGTAGTAAGGGAGGTCATTTATATAAATTAAAAATAAAAACGGTCCAAGTATCGAACCCTGTGGAACGCCCATCGAAACCAAAGATCCTACCGAACGTGTACCGTTCACATCGACCTTCTGAATTCTATTGTTTAAATAAGAAGTCAAAAGGTCGAGAGCCTTGTTCCTTATTCCGTAATAATCTAATTTCCTGACCAATGTATCATGGTGGACGCAATCGAAGGCTCTGGATAGATCGCAGAAAACACCTAATGCATCCTGCTTATCCTCCCAGGCCTCGTAAATACATTTCAATAACTCTATACCAGCATCCGTCGTTGATCGTCCTTTAGTAAACCCAAACTGTTTATCATGAAATAATTTATATTTATTAAAATGGGTTAGCATTTGGTCTAGAATTAATTTCTCAAATACTTTACTCAAGGTTGGCAACACAGAGATGGGTCTGAAATTCGAGGGATCTGAGGCGCTGCCTGCCTTGAACAAAGGTATGACTTTACTGTGTTTCATTAAATCAGGAAATATACCGCTACTGACGCAGTCATTAAACACAGTTGCTAGATGGGGAGCAATGACATCAATGATGCTTGAAACAGTTTTGACTGATAATCCCCATAGGTCCGCGGTCTTTTTAATATCAATGGATTTAAACGATTTTGTGATGTCCTTGCTATCAACAACTGAGAATCTGAAAGCGTCCTCACATTTTGTAATTGATTCCATAAGCAATGACTCAGCGGAAGTGGAAGACGACTGAAGAGTTCGGGTAGTGGCTACAGGTATATTTGAAAAAAAGTGTTCAAACTCTGTCGCAACTTCCAGATCCTCCGTGACATGGCGACCGTCTATTTTTAAATGGTAATCTCTTACAACTGCTGGAGATTTACCACATTCGGAATTTATAATGTTCCAGGTAGTCTTAATTTTATTAACAGAATTTGATATTTTGTTTTTTATAAAGTTTGATTTAGCAAAGGAACAGGCTCGCTTAAATGTTTTAGAATAGTTTTTGACATAATTCTGAAAATCAGGGTTGAAATTGTATGATTTTTCAGAATATAATTCATACAATCTCCTCCTGCTATTATAAATCCCTGGTGTTGCCCAGTCACTGAAAACAGGACGGCTGCCAATCGATAATGTCTTTGGGGTAAAAATTCTCCCAAACTCAGTATTGATCAGGTTAATTAAGTCTGCATAAGACTTATCTACACTAGTGTACAAGGGCAAATCAGGTAGTTTATTAACTATATTTTCCTTGAAAGCATCTAAACGATATTGGTTTATCGGTACAAATTTAATTTCTTTTCTTCTTACTTCATAATAATTTCTGTAGCATTTTATAAATTGGCCACGATGATCCGAGTGTACAGTATCCACAATACATTTGTTAATAGGTTTAATGTCCGTGAAAATATTATCAATACATGTTGCACTTGTGGCAGTTATTCGAGTAGGTTCCAAAAATACATTACCAAGATTGAAGGACTTGAACAGATTCAACATTTTGTTTTTCTCTACTGGCGCTAAAGTGTTATCTACTTAATATATTAACATTAAAGTCTCCACAAACTATTATTGACTTTTTAGAGCAACGGCATTTAAAAAGCGCTTCTTCCATCGTTTCTTCAAATCTTGCATAAGGCGCGTCCGGGGGACTGTACACGCTTAATACAATGAAGTGCTCAAACTCAATACCAGCTATCTCAATAACTCGCTCAATAGAGAGGCTTACTAGGTCTTTACGCTCTTTAAATTTAATGTTCTTATTAATAATAATTAAGGTGCCTCCACGTTTGCAATTTTTTCTACTGAACGAGCTAGCCACCTGGTGATTTTTGAAATTGAAGATGACCTGATGGTCTGTCAACCAATGTTCAGTTACACAAAAAATATCAATATCATTCAAGGTCATGTGCAACTCCAATTCCAATTCTTTACCATTTGTCAGACCTTCGACATTTTGGTGCACCAGGTTAAATGCTTTATTTTTACAATTTGAATTAGATTTGGACATTAACGGGCCGCTTTTTTTATCAATATTACTAAAAGACGGCTCAATAGCCCCAAAAGCCTCGTGCCCATATCCGTTAATTTCGGATATACCGTAAAAAATGTCGCTAGATTTTTTATCTGTTGTCAAGTACCTAATTTAGTTTTTTTTTTGGATACCGCTATCCATTATGTCAGAATTTATAATAATATTTATTTGCTTATTAGCTAAAAATTTAGCTTCGCATAATAAAAAGTTAGCTAAACACTTAGCTATCTGTCGTCGTAAAAAATTTGATAGTAAATAACTATCCAATGTCAAGATATAGTTTTGTAATACAATATTACAGTCAAATAATTGTATATTCCTACAATATGTAGTCAAGGTATGCAATTTTCTATTCAAATTATATCTAATTTCATTCTCCTTATGTGTGAAAGCTTTACTGTAAGGGAATGCACATAGTATTACTTGCTTTACTTGCAAGTTTGATAGTTGTTCATGAAACTTTATGACAGATTGAATATTTGCATTTTCTCTTCTACCTATAAGTAACACTAATGTTGATTGTGGGCAATGTATACCAGTTAATACTTTATCGATGATTTGAGAGTATGACGCCCCAGGAAATGAATGAGTTGTGACCGATTTACCCAGATGTTCGGCCAAGTGATAACCTAGACTTCTACCAATTTCATCACAATATATGACAACCTTTGAAGCTTGTGTTATTTTCGTTTCAGGGTGAGCACAGGAAGGCCTGTTAGATTTTATGTTGATATTGTCACACATATTGCCCACATAGTCAACTGTTGGAGAAGTTAACTCAGGCTGGGGAGTTATCGACAATGAAGAACTTGGCAATGACTTTTCACAGTCTGATGTTTGACTGTATAATTTTTCAAGCGAGTAGAACCTTTGTTCATTGCTGTTACAAGTCTCCACCAGGCTATTCAAAGCCTCAATGTATTCCCCAATTTCTTTTTGAGAAATTTTATATTTTAAGGTAATTGAGTCTAATGAGTCATTTAAATGCCTAATTTCAGTCTGCAATTGATGAATATCAGTTTCATATTGGTCAGATTGGATATCTAATTCTTTTCTACTTATTCCTATTAATTGTCTTACAGTCCGTCAAATCTAAGAAGTACTGTTTGACAGTTCTGACAATTGAATGATAGGGATGGGATGAAAAAATCGATTACTATAATATCCGAACTTTAAGAGATCGATTACTATAATATCCGAATTTTAAGAAATCAATTGTTATTATTAAATAAAAGAAATGTTTAGGATATTTTTTTATTCACTACTAGTACTAGTATCGTCGTCTTCGTCATCATCGTCATTTAAATTAATGACCAGTTGATTGTCCATTACATTATCAAAGTGTACGTCTCTTTCGAAGTCGTCCATTATTATTTTCTTTGTTTTTTGTACTACTTTACTCCAATCTTCCTGTGTAACTTGGGCACATGCTTCCTTTAATAAACCTTCCATTTTCTTGACACTGAAGGGTGGTTTTGTGTTGTGTCTTGCTGCATAACCTGTAAAACAATAATGTAACTATTTGATAGCAGACGAAAACCATTGTTTAAATTATAAATGTTAGAAGTACTCGTGTTATTATTATAATATTATAAAATATTACCTTTAACTTGGGCCCAAATCAGTTCAATGGCATTATATTGGCAATGGTACGGAGGAAGTCGTATGACTTTGTGCCCGTGCTCTTCGGCCAATTGGTCAATTACATATGTCGGTTTTGGTGGTTTATGCAATTTCACTAACTGTAATAATTCAGCTTTTAATAGTGACATGTCGGCATCCACTCCTTTTCTTTGCAGCCATGCCACCAAATCTGCTTTCTTATTGGCTGACGTAGGTGCTTTATCAATTTGCACAGAGTGGTATGGGGCATTATCCATTATAATTGTGCTGTTAGGAGGGATATTCTGTAATAAATTTAAGAACCACTCTCGGAACCTTACTGCGTCCATTTCTTCATGATACTCTTTAGTGCTTTTGGATTGGAAAGCTAATAAAGAGTTTTCCACGAAGCCTGTAGATGCTGACCCAGCATGGCATATTATGAGGCGTCCACCTTTTCCTATCGGCACCTTCGAGCACGAAGCTTCAGAATCATCAGTCCATGTTTTCGGCACAGAATGGTTGGAATTTAGCCAAGTTTCGTCCAAAAATATTACATTATCCCAGTTTATAATTTGTTTAACTTCGCGCAGGAATGTTAGTCGCTGCATAATTATGTCATGTCGCTCCATAACAATTTTTCGTTTGTCAACTTTTTTGTATCTGAAGCCAATTCCTGTTATTACCGTTCTCAACGACTCTATGCTTCCCTTATACAGCCCGGCATCTTTTAAAGTAGCACATAACTTTGCCAATGTTGGAAATTCGCCTCTTGTAAAATACCCGTATATATGGTTTCTAATAGCATGACTATCGAATTCATCGATGCCTGTCACAGGTTTATTTCTTTTTCGTTTTTTCGGTGTGTGAAGTACGTTACTGTCACTCCCCGAAGGCCCATATTTTTCACTTAATATTTTGCCAACGGTGCGGCTACCAATACCGAGAGCTTCACCGACGCGATCCCGAACTTGTGTAACTGGCAGTAGAAGTCCACCATTTTGAGATTCACGCTCAAAATACTCGTGTAATTTCACCACCAATTCACGAGCCTGGCTGTTCAAAGTACGTCCTCTTTTCGACATTATTAATAAACACTTGCTTAGTTCGGAGTCCAGTATAAATATTGCCAAGGTAAACGGATAAAGAATGATCAGTCCAGAAAAGTAATAGCCAAGTCACAAATTGTAAAACACAAACGAGAAAGCAAGTACGCGCACAGTCAGCTTCCAAGATGGCGAGAGACTGCTGACGCCGAACCGACCGAGCGGACCGCGTGCGCTTGTAGTTGGCAGTGTTGCCAGAAAAAAAAAATTGTAGAGACTTGGACACCTGCGATTTTGCCTATTGACCTAAAAATAATTAAATTAATTTATTTTAGGGTATCTGTGTATTCAGTGCATTATGCGGTCGCGCAGTAACGTCGTTAATTTATAACATCAGGCAACAACATTTTTGTGAATGGGTTCTACATACCTTATTTTTATTAGTTTTAGACGTAGAAATAAGACTTAGAAGAAAAAATTGTAATTGTAAAATCAATGGATGTGCTTGTTAAAAATTTGTTTATTTCTCTGTAATATGCAAACCCATACTATCATACACAAAAATAAATGTAAAAAACACTATCCCTGACTCCATTTACTATTTCGACAGCGTTAGCGCGAGAAACCCCGACTTATTTGGGCGCGAAAATCAAAAATCGACAAATCGCTTTCGACAACTTTTTAAAGAAGCAAATATATTTGATTTATAAATACGTATTTTTGGTGAATGGGTTTTATCTCATATTTTACGATTACATAACTATTTAGGTAAGTAATCGTAATATGTGAGATAAATCCCATTCACATGAAAAAATATTTGTTTGGTTGTCAAGTGTAATTTGTAAATAATACTGTACGATAGTGTACTGTAGTGTACTGTACGAAAAGTGTAAAAGAATAAATAAATCACAGAAATACTCCCCTGACAACAGAAGTCTTAGAGAAATTTCAAACTAGTCCGCTAACGAACTTTCCACTCCTTGTGTGTACCGCAATTTTTGAAGCACACAATATTTACAGAACACTTACTGTACTAAATATACTAATTACTTAACTTTACGGAGTCTAATTATAAGAAAAATACTTTATTTTATTTAAAAATCTTACGAGCTAAACACTTTACGACCGTTCAAGCCTGTGTTGCCAGACCAAAAAAGCTAATACACTATATGTATACAAAAACTGTCAGCCCCTTCTTCTCCGCAGTTACTTGAGAAGAAATCAGTCCTTTTTTTCAAGACCAAATTCCATACTTTCAGCAGCAGGAAAGAAACAAAACGACGAACAAAAGCAAAGGACACTTTAACCCATGTCACTGTCTCTAACTTATACGATATAACTCCAAGAAACGCGAAATATGTTTTCATTACACGCTAAACTTAAACTAGAGAATATCAAATTACCATTTCATGACCGCCTTAGGCCGAATATAAATGTTAGAATCTAAAAACTTTATTATTTATTAGGGTTCCGTAGCCAAATGGCAAAAAAACCAAACCTTTATAGATTCGTCATGTCTGTCTGTCTGTCCGTCCGTCCGTATGTCACAGCCACTTTTTTCCGAAAGTATAAGAACTATGCTGTTGAAACTTGGTAAGTAGATGTATATAAAATCTTAATGCGGTTCACAGAGAACCGCACTAAGATTTTCACACAAAAATAGAAAGGTAAAATGTGCCCCGACCCCCCCTGTAACTTCTAAAATAAGAGAATGATAAAACTAACAAAAAATAGATTTTTTATATAAATATATTCTAATTAAATAATGTTCTAACGAAATATGATTCTAAATACGTCATAGATCGTAAATAGCAATTTACCTTTTCAACTCTCCTGTTCGTAAAGTTTAATTTTCATGGTTAGATAGCCGGATGGAAAGTAGCTTATTTCATCCCTAGGGCGGAAAGTAATTTTTTTTTAATTTTAAGGTTTGCCAAGGAGTCCATGATAATTATAAGTTACGTCATAATGCCTTGATATCAAGACGCTTTTTTTTATATGGCCGCCTAGATACTCGATTACAATGTAACCAATATATTTTATTTTCAAAACTTTTCTAATGTTGGCAGTATGTACGTGAATTATAACTTTTTTCAGAATTAAAAAAAACTATTTAAGTTTGCTAAATAATTAGCGGGAAAACGAGATTCAATATAAATAAAATACCTTGTATTAGTTGTGGTTAAAAATAGTTTCGGAAAGTGATTCCAGTGACATGGATATTAATTTAACTCCCAATGAGATTGAAGAACAGGCAAAAGCTGTAAGTTGGTAATAATCTATTTTCAAATTGTTCTAATCTTACTTTAAATTTAAACTGATAATCAATATACCAGTTTCATTAAATGTGTGTATTATTTTAATTTCCTCACATAGTCGAAATGAAAAGTAGAGTGTTTACCTCGGGTGAATGTCACTGTTTCACCCTCGAATTATTATATCTTAATTCTTAATGTTATATCTCGGGTAAAATGGCTGATTTTCAACCCTTGTGTAACAATCTACTATTCATTCAATAAACTCAAATATAAAATTCAATTAAATTTTTAAGCATTTTGTATGCTTACTTTTTCTAAAGATTTAGATCGGAAAAAGAGAACATCTAGAACGGGACTTGAACCCGCGACCAGTCCCTTACAGGGGGAATGCTCTTAACAGCTGAGCTATCTAGACACGTCCCAGATATTCGAAATTCTCCGATATATTATATACGTCTTAAGGCGACGCTGGAGCCATCTTTTTTTTTTTTTTTTAGAAAAAAAACCGGCCAAGTGCGAGTTGGACTCGCACACCGAGGGTTCCGTACAAACCTGTAGGTATATAAGTAACAGTTCACCCGTCACAACAATCGAGTCATAGTTATGGTAGTAGTAACCTCAACATTTTCAAAAATATTTTTTATTATATGATGTAACTAAAAATTAACGGTTTTCGCAATTTTTCCTTTATCTGTACTATAAGACGTTACTTCGTACCAAATTTCAAGATTCTAAGTTCACGGGAAGTAGGTACGCTGTAGGTTTTGATTTCCGTGCGAGTTTCGAAAATTTGCGGAAATTTGCGGCATAAACGGCTGTATCTTTTGATTGCTTTGGCTTAGAAGTTTGATTTTTTCACAGCTCCAAGGGACAGTAGATCTGAGTATTAGATATAAATTCCAGTTTGATACCTCCACGCGTTCCTGAGAAAAACGGTCTTGACAGACGGACGGACGGACAACGAAGTGATCCTATAAGGGTTCCGTTTTTTCCTTTTGAGGTACGGAACCCTGAAAAACATTGTAACTTGCTGCTACGGAATCCTTCATGGGCGAGTCCGACTCGCACTTGGCCGCTTTTTTAAGCGTTGATTCCTAGCGCTTGACTGGAGATGTACCACCCACTTAGTATCATCGTTAAATTGTAAGTGGTTTGTCAGCGACAGAGGTTTTACTTCCATTTCTGTCCTTCTTCCTATCCTCCTCGTTTCCCACTCTCTTCTCATCAGGAGGTGGCAAAGTGAGACTAACACCTCTAGTTTCATCAGTCAGGCCGTGTGCATGTTTTGCTATATGTGTGGTAAATATAAAAAGGTACATGAATCTTGGGGTGTGTGTTGGGTAACCTCCCCGAGTGTCGCTCCGATTCCGATCCCGCTGCAGTCCGGGGGCAACGGAATCGGAGCGGCCGGTACACCCTGGGCGGCGGTCAATGGCTTCCCCTTCACAGGGTTGGCATTGATCGTCGGCCAATACCCAACGTGGCGGGAACACATCGCTCTCCGTACTCCTCTGCTTTCAGAGGAGATAGGATGAGCGATGCTGTTAGTGGTGAGATGGCCCAGGGTCAGTCGGGGTGCGAGGGATATGCTCTATGGGTATCCTTACACCCCGGCGTTTGAAGACCCGAGACGGCGTGCGGTTTTAGTCGGTGCCAGCCCAACATAACCGCCCCCGCTGGCCGGCGGGGGGGTATCCGAAGGGATTTCCGCACGAAAAAAAAAAAAAAAAAGGTACATGAATCTTCTATATTATGTCCTACAGACCCATTGTAACTGAACTTAAAGAAATGGCCCCAAATAAAGTTCAATGACTTTAATAAATCCAGTTTTAGTTAATAAAGATTTTCAATAATATATACTGGAATAAATCTACTTCTAACGGAATTTCTTTTCGGATTTATTTGGTGTTATTTTCTTATTTACACTGATCCTGACGATCCGTATGACTGCTGAAAAGCAACCGAAACGTCAGGATCAGTGTAAATTACACAATAAAACCCATTTTTCTTTTTTCGTAATAAAATGACCATAAAAAAAAAGAACCCCGCTCGCAGTACCTACTGTTATTTGGCTGTTATACTATTAGCAGCTGCACTGAAGTTTTTTATAACTCAAGAAGATTTATGAGTTAGAAAACAAATCTTTCAGATTCCAAGCAGTTGGTACTCGTTCCTCAAAAGGAACTACTACAATAGGTATGCTAAAAATCAAAAGTGCTCTATTGTCTCCTGTTATCCGACCTCTCTCTTTGTTATCAGGTATACGGGATATGTAAGAAAAGAATTTATGAGTTCTATTGTTTAAAATCTGCTAACTTCTGTACTGTATATTAAAAATAATAATGCGCTTCTGTTACCCGATATCTAACATTCGAAATATTTAAATAATTCTACAGACAGTATTAAATACTATATATAATGTAAGTGAATCTATAAACTTTATAGATTCGCTTACATTCTACATAGAAGGTAAGACAACTATTGTGATTAACGTTTCGATTTGTGTTTAAAACCAAGTGCAAAATAACGTCTAGCTCTAAACCGGGGCAAGACAGGGACACCGTGCTTCCCAAACCCGAGGGGGCCGTCTCGAAACCGGAGATGGCCCAGGATCAATCGGGGTGCGAGGGAAATGCCCTATGGACAACCTTACACCCTGGCGTCCGAAGACCCACGAAAAAAAAGAAAAAAGACAAGGTACTATTATTCGATCAAGGACTTAGTATAAAAATTCGTTATGCAAACATTAGTAAAAATATTTCCGTAAACACAAACTGAGAGCATCAAAATCTGTGAAGAAATTATAATAAGGGATAAGAAGTTCCTGACGTCGAATTTAAGGGCTTATTTTGAATGACGCGGGTTTGAAGTTAAAATTATTTACAAATTAGTTAAAAATTTATTTCCTTATTTTCTACTTCACTCAGTTATTTATACATATATAATAACTTTCTGCTCGGGGGTGCTACAGACCGGTCGAAATGGAAGTCGATGGGGGAGGCCTATGTTCAGCAGTGGACTTCCTACGGATGATATGATGATGATGATAATAACTTGTCCCGACTCGACTGACTGACAGACTGACTGACTGATTTATCAACGCAGAGCCTAAACCGCTGGACCTAAAAACTTGAAATTTTAGGAGTAGATGCTTTGTATGTTGTACGCATCAACTCAGGGAGGATATTTGTAAATTGGAAAGTTTGGAAAGGTGGCAAAATGAGGGATGAACATTTGTTTGGATGTCTGTCAATTGTAAAGTTAGCAGCACGAAATTGCATATACTTGCTTCTGCTTAGAAATAAATTAATACGTGTGGCAACGTTTTTCAAAATTTTACCCCTAAGAGGTTGAAATAGGGGTTGAAAGTTTATATGGGAAGTTTGTCATATTTGAAGACAGCGTTTGGGAGTAAATTAAATTATGAACGGTTGTATGGTAAGTCCGTCATTTTCCAAGTAAGAAGCACGAAATTTCATATTGATGCTCCTAGTTTGAAATACACTTACACGTGTATCGGCGTTTTTCAACATTTCTCCGCTAAGGGGGGAAATAAGGAATGAATGGTCGTATAGAAGTTCGTTAAATAGAAAGTACGTAACTCTTGATGTAAAAAGCATGAAATTTAAATCGGGTTATAGGATTTTTTGACGAATGTAGTCCCAGGTGAAGCCGGGTCCCGGGCCACTAGTAGTTCATAAGACTGATAATGTTCTACCCGAACATATAACGAATCAAAACTATCACAAATACTGTACTTCTGTACAAAAGTGGTTTAAAAGAGTTTCTGAAGAAACTTCCACCATACGACACTTATTACGCTGTACCTCGCTTGGTCCATCAACGTCACTTCAGTTATACCTCGCAGATCTCGACTTTCCATAGCGTTCAATTTGCTTTCATGCTTCTTTCGCGAAATCCAGCATTCACTAACTACCATAAATAACAGTGGGGACCACACAGCCATGTATATACATATTATGGGCATATGTACAGCCAGTCACCTTTTTTGAAATACGTTCTGGCTGTTAATAAAGTTATACACTTAATTTTCTGCTAATACACTCAGAACCCAGATACATAAACTCTTTTACTTGTACCACTCTTTCTCCGTCAGTCAGAATTGTCCAATCTTTCATACTTTCTTCTCTTTCAAACGTCTCTTTCTTTTTATTTACTTTCACTTTCATACCTTTTGCTTTTAAGGTGATCAGTAAATTGGAATGCATTAAGGTATTTTCTGTCACACTTATCTCACGCCTGTATCCTCGAACGGGTAGGCAGAGGTGTATTACACACCCACGATACGCCAGTTATGTTAAGATCCCAATGTACTCGTAATATGGTGCGAGCCTATTGCCATCTACTGAGCACATTATTAAGCGAGCGATAATTAACATTTATTAATGTCAAAAATGTAAAAAAAGTCAGAGGTGTGTACCCGGGGCGACATGGGGATCAAACTTGAGACCTTGTCTTAGCAGTCCGTTACGTACTCCACTGGGCTATCGCCGCTTCCATGCGTACAGAAGTATTTTCTGTCACTGACTGTTTTTTCTTGCTCTAAGTTATTATGTTCCAGAGTTTTTATAAATTAAAAATAACCTTATTATACAAAAACTCTTGGTCAATTTACGTTTTTCTCACATTTCGTATCATAATCTTAAACGAAAAACGTGGGGAGCGTACAAAACACAACTGATCCGTGAATATTTCGCCTAGTCTCTTACGTTTTACGCTAGTGCAGAGAGAAATTATTATTCTAACCTCTTAGTTGGTTTTTAGAAACTGGTCGCTCGTCTATAGGTTACGTAATATTTAATAAAGATTTATTATTTAAAGTAAGGTATTAAAATTTATTAATTTTAAGACTATTCCCTATGCAAAGTGCCTATCACACTCGCCGCGTTTCCACGCTGGATTGCGATGACCAGCCTTTGCTCCAGGAACGATCCGGAACGAGAGTCCGCAGTCGTTTCTTTGAGCCTTTGTCCAATTTCCTTGCGTTCAGGTGCATAGTGCATAGCCGGGCAGGGGGATTGTGGTCGCAGCACTAGTGGGACCGGTGGGTGTCACGCGGTGCTGCGACGACAATCCTCTTCTGATGAGGCCGTCAAGCTGAGTGCCACCATTGTTAACATGATACGTGTATGTAATGGTGACCCTCTTTCCTGAGACTTTACCTTCAGCTTACCATCAGGCCAGGTGAAGTCAAATTGACGTGTCCTAAATATAAAAAAAAAATAAGGATATTGGCCTCCCTGCCCCAACTCCCCAGATAGACAGACATTAGACATCTTTGACTATAACACCGAAGCGGTTAACAATCGCACGGTCCGTCTTTTGATAAGGGGCGTATAAACCATCTTAATAATGCTGTCAAGTTTTTTTTATACCACTAACGTGGCAGATAAGCTCGCGGCCCACCTAATGGGAAGCGGTTACCGCGGCCTATGGATGTGTGCAACACCAGTGGCGTCACTCGCGCTGCCGACCCTGTAAAGGAAAGAGGATGGGAAAGGAGTTTGGGAGGGGGTGGGAAAGGAGTTTGAGAGGGGATGGGAAAGGAGTTTGGGAGTGGATGGGAAAGGAGTTTGGGCTCCGGCACTCTCACTCACCGAACGGAACGCAACAGTTCAAATACTGTTACTTGGCGTAGATATTCTGTGAGAGATAAAATAGAGATAATATGTGAGTCGATGATAAAAAATGGTACAGGTGGTTGAAAATATCCAAATAGTGAATAACAGGTCATTTACATTTGGGTAAGATTTTCAATCTATACATAATTTATTATAATTACTTGTCCCGACTGACTGACTGATTCATTAACGCAAAATATAAACTACTGGGGTTAAAAACTTGAATCTTTAGCAGTTGATGTCCTTTAAGTTGTAAGTATCTACTAAAAAAGGATGACGGCCTCTGTGGCGTAGCGATAGTGCATTCAACTGCTATGGCGCGGGTTCGATTCCCGCTTGGTACAAATATTTGTATGCATGAATATGTCTATTTGCATTGGTCTGGGTGTTTCTCTGTATGTATTTACAAAAAAAGGTATATAAGTATTTCAATTAAATTTTTAAGCATTTTGTATGCTTAATTTTTTCGAATATCTGGGACGTGTCTAGGTGGCTCAGTTGGTCAGAGCATTCCCCCTGTAAGGGACTGGTCGCGGGTTCAAGTCCCGTCCTAGATGTTCTCTTTTTCCGATCTAAATCTTTAGAAAAAAGTAAGCATACAAAATGCTTAAAAATTTAATTGAATTAATTAGGCGGAGTCATCAAAAAACAATGTTTAAAAAAGACTGTAAAGTTATTCATTGTTTCCGTAGTTCGCAAGAATTACGGTAGATGGCTCCAACGTCGCCTTAAGACGTATTAATATATCGGAGAATTTCGAATATCTGGGACGTGTCTAGGTGGATCAGTTGGTCAGAACATTCCCCCTGCAAGGGACTGGTCCTGGGTTCAAGTCCCGTCCTAAATGTTCTCTTTTTGCGATCTAAATCTTTATTTAAATAAGTATGTTTATCCGCATTTTGCAACCCATAAAACAAGCTAGTTAAACTATACTTACTTTGGGACTAGACAGCGCTGTTTGGAATGTCGTAGAATATTTTTAAACAAAAAGAAAATATATTATTTAACATTTGACGCCTTAGAAGGTAAAATAAGGGTTGAACGGTAAGTCGGTCCTTTTCAAAGTAAGAATTACAAAATTTTATTAACCTACTTGTGGTTCAAAAGAAACATGCACGTTCTACCGAGCGTTCACTTTCGCTTCTACCGAGCCCTCGTTTGTGTTCTTTTCCAATTAGAACATTGGTCATTGTTAGATCATGTTCTCTTCTCCAAAATAGTCCTGAGGCAGTAGAATGCGTGCTACTCCCACCTCGACCGAACATTAGGAACTACAACGATTCCTCCTAATCAAAAACGGTCACGTGGTTAATTTGTATGCAGTGGAAGTGGGAGCGAGAGGTATACCAGCAAAATCTCTCTATAACCTACTTAAAGATCTAGGCCTATCGAGAGCTACAATAAGCTCATTACTAGGACGAATGTCTAAAGCGGCACTAGTAGGTTCGCATCAAATTTGGTTAGGCAGGGAGGGGAACTTGGGTAGTGAAGGTGACTGTTGATGTTCATCAACAAAAGGGGTCCCTTCTAAACCTACACTTGGGTTGCAAGTCCCACTGTCCCGAGTTCCTAACTCAGCAACGCGATGGACCCGGCACCCGCAAGGAGAATCCATGGATTGCTAAGAATATCGGTCTATAAAGCCCCCTAGCACTAGGTGGTTAAACACTTGTATTTACTTAACCTTAGAAAGCTCTGTATAATTAAGTTTAACAGAAGGTTAAATTTAATTAATACACTTAATTTTCAGAGATTTAATTTAATAATTTAGAAAACGCCGTTCATAATTCACTACAACAACCTTCAACAAATTTAATTAACTGAACCTTCTTTCGCAGGTGTGGGTGGAGCACACAATTGAATTTTGCACAGAGAAATGGCCGACCTACATTAAAAAGGAATGGTTCGGTGCATTCAGCTTCATCCTTGTTTACGCTGTACCCGGTAAGTATTTCCAAAACGAGTGCTGCATAAAACATCTTACGATTTCAAGTACATTATTTAATGAACTATGTTATAGTTCAAAAGATCAACAAAGTCGATAGTGGTGGACTTCACATATCGAGAACGTGAGATGCGATCTCACGTGATAGAGTAGGCGCTACAGGTTTATGAGTTTGCAAAATCCGAAGACCGGTAACTGAGACCAATCCGGTCTCAGTTACCGGTCTTCGGATTTTGCAAACTTACATTTTGGTGGATTTTATATTTGGTGGATTTTACAAATTAACCATGCGTCACTTTCTTGAAACCCCAAATAACTACAAAACACATGTTGCTGCCGCCAGATGTGATGTTCCCTAGCCGCCTTTTCTTTTTTTCAACCTTTTTAATACTTGCGTCTACCAAAACAACAATATACCAAGCTGTAAATAAACTCTTTACAAATAGGTAACCGTTTGGATAATCATTGTAGGTTATTTAGAAACTTTTTTTCAGGAATTTTACAAAAGTAAAGTTCTCTTTACTTTTGCCTGCGTTACCCGAAAATCTATTTTATTAAAACTGACAAAAAACTCTTTAAGGCCCACAAAAGCTACCTCACGTACAAGTCTAAAAAAAATACTTTTTTAAAATAGCTATAAAAGTTTCTAACCTACGATGATTTTTCAAATGGTTTCATATTTGTGAAGAGATTATCTAAAACTTATTTTCTTTTTTGTCGTAGAACAATCGCAAGTATCGAAATAGCTGCGAAAATTAATAGGTGGAAAGGGACCATCAAAACTATCCACAAAATGTGTTTTTTAGTTATTTGGGGTCTCAGGAATGGGAATCCGGTCACAGTTGCCAGTTGGTATATTAGTCCGGTCCTCGGATTCCGCAAACTCATAAACCTGTAGCGCCTGCTCTATGATATTGGTTGGCTATTTTCTATTGACCAGAATTAATTAAATGACGTCAATCATTTGGCAAATATACTCGTATTATGTTCAAACTTTCCTTTTACATGAATCACAAATATAATTATATGCAACAATCGTATCATATTCTTTACATCTTGGAGAAACAACAAGCTTGGAAAAATACGTTGACACAAACATATACATGCTTAACCATGATACACTAAAATCCAGGACATTGTCGGTAGCCATATTAAATTTACTATATACTTCAGAGAAAAGGTTGATCACCCACCAGGTCACCGGCGTCCACGTTGAAAATAATAATAATACTGCAGTGAAGCGGTCTTTGTGTTTAAAAACATTTTTTTATCTCTGCAGTCATCCTTATCATCTGAGCATTGTGGCCGATTTCATCCAAGGTCTGCACCTCGGACCCGTGGTCCGCTTTCGTGCTTTTGCTCTCTCCACTTCACAGGATCTTGGGCATCTACGGTAGTGAGATGATTGGCGCGCATGTCATGTGCTCCAATCCTCTCTTTTTATCAAAGCACTTCAGGGGTCTCTGCATCCTTGCGGGGCCAGGCGGAACCCACGTAGTCGGGTGACTGCCGCAAAACGTGGTCGCACCAGCAAAAGCAACACTGCGGCATTTTATCTGCCATGTCACGGACATGGATGCTGCCGCGGATGAGGGTGTTCGTCACACGATCTTTGCGCGTAACTCCACACTTCCGTTGCAGCATATTCATCTCCATGACACGCAGCTACTAATTATGTCGCTCTAGTAATGGCCACAATTCACAGGCGTTTAAAACGACAGGCCTAATGATACTTTTATCGAACGATTCTGCAACCGTTCTCCTAAGACCGATTCGACATTGGACTATTCGTCGACAGGATAATTCATTTATTTCCGTTTCCCCAGCAGGGTCTTTCACCTGTGGACATTTCGTCGACAGAACCTTTCATATGCGTCACTTTCGACGACAGCCCTTTTCAGCTACTAAGTGTTTCACCGAAACCCATGTAGTCGGGTGACTGCCGCAAAACGTGGTCGCACCAGCAGAAGCAACACTCCGGCATTTTATCTGCCATGTCACGGACATAGATGCTGCCGCGGATGAGGGAGTTCGTCACACGATCTTTACGCGTAACTCCACACTTCCATCGCAGCATATTCATCTCCATGACACGCAGCTCCAAATTATGTCGCTCTAGTAATGGCCACAATTCACAGGCGTTTAAAACGACAGGCCTAATGATACTTTTATCAAATGATTCTGCAACCGTTCTCCTAAGACCGATTCGACATTGGACTATTCGTCGACAGGATAATTCATTTATTTCCGTTTCCCCAGCAGGGTCTTTCACCTGTGGACATTTCGTCGACAGAACTTTTCATATGCGTCACTTTCGACGACAGCCCTTTTCAGCTACTAAGTGTTTCACCGACACGACGATACGATACGATACGACAAACTACAAAGCCACCAAAAAGCTACTAGCTTGCTATGGAAATCCAACTTTCCGGACTAGTGGTTCCGGCGCTTCGCCGGCCGCTGCCGCGGCACGCTCGCTACGCTAGTTCGGCTCGCGCTCTGGTAGGGTCACAGTTCTAACCTAACCCAGACAACATTGTAGACAAAACGACCTGACGGCGAATATTCCAAAATTGAAAAGTCCTGTCGTCGAAACAAACAAATGCGAACCATTCTGTCGGCGAAACATCCATAGGTGAAACGTTCTATCGACGAATCTCTCAAAAACTAAACGTCCTGTCGGTGATCAGTCCAAAGGAAAAACGACTGTCGGCAAACGTTTGCAGACCCTTATCAAACCCGTGACCTCCTATGAGGCAGACGAACGCTTTACAATTTGTAATAATATAAAAAAGCTATGAAAAGGTAATATGAAAATATAATACATCGTAATTAACGATGTCAAGAGATACGTTCGGGGTGTGTGAATTATAACAAATATCATAATACTGAAGGTTTATCTCGAGAAATTAATCTTTTAATTATCTTGCGAATATCACTGAGTCAAGATACTATTTCTTAATAATATCTTGTCTGTGTTGACCCAAAAATGATCAATTTGATCTTATTCTTATGGGCGATAATAAATTATCACTAAAATAATTATTACAATTAGATGAGATTAGATAGAAAAGTAAAGAAAAACGAAGAAAAGCTCTGGATAGACGTTTTGATTGTCACATAATACAAAACATAAAACAACTATTCGCTCATGAAATGAAGGTGACAGGACACGAAATTGAGGTTTTGCAAACATATTTGCATTTCACGCATAACGGACACAAATATTAAATAAACAGGCTTGGAATTTCCACAGATAAAACAATTTTCAACTTGTAACGATAAACACCCAAGGTAGAATTATAGAACCTCTTGTTTTCCGGGTAAGAGTGGCATGTGTCCCAAAGCTGATTGTATAGTTTATATTTTACTGTTTGGACCTAAACGAATAATTTGTAACATTTACGGTTTTGCGGACCAAAATTTTTAATAAACGTTTAGAGTAAATAGGTGACAACTAAAAGTAATTACATTCAGTAGTAATTTCAAACTTGTTACTGAACTTGTTACTGCGAATGTCTAACAATCGCGGTTATACAACGCTTTTCTTGGATGAACTCATCCGAGAAAAGCGTTGTGTAACTGGCTGAGAATTAATTTACTACGAGTCTTTGTTGGAGTCAAGTAGTACCTACATGAATAATACCTCTGGTGTTGCAAGCATTTTATCTCTACCAACTTAAAAGAACAAATTAAAAAAACTGGCCAAGTGCACACCGAGGGTTCCGTACAAACCTGTGGGTATATAAGTAAAAGTTCACCCATCACGACAATCGAGTCATAGTTTGATATGAATTTCAATTTAATACCTCTACGCGTTCATGAGAAAAGAAGTACCTAATAACTTTAAATTTTTCAAAAATATTTTTTATTATATGATGTAACTAAAAATTTACGGTTTTCGCAATTTTTCCTTTATCTGTACTATAAGACGTTACTTCGTAACAAATTTCAAGATTCTAAGTTCATGGGAAGTACCCTGTAGGTTTTGATTCCCGTGAGAGTATAATTTGTGGCACAAACGGCTGTATCTTTTGATTGCTTTGGCTTAGAAGTTTGATATTTTCACAGCTCCAAGGGACAGTAGACCTGAGTACTAGATATAAATTTGAGCTTGATACCTCCATGCGTTCCTGAGAAAAACAGTCTTGACAGACGGACGGACGGACGGACGGACAACGAAGTGATCCTATAAGGGTTCCGTTTTTTCCTTTTGAATCCTAAAAACCAATACCTCAGAATACACCGCTACCAAAATACACCGCCACCACATTGACCCTTAATCACCTATTTGTGTCCCTCAACTACCTACGTGTGGTCCTAGAAACCGCTCAAAAATTATTACTTGAATTGCGGAATTTGCTATAAGTACTAATCAAATTAAAAAATGAAGATAACTAATAATAAATAAATAAATATTCAATGGCATTTTACACAGCGCTTTCTAGATCCAAAGTAAGCATAGTTTAACTAGCTTGTGTTATGAGTTTCAGGATGTGGATAAACTTACTTATATCCTTTTCTTTTTTTGTAAATACATAATACATATAATACATGGAAATACTCAGACCAATGCAAATAGACATATTCATGCATACAAATTTTTGAGGAGGAATCGAACCCACGCCCCCTGTCGTAGCAGTCGAATGCACTACCGCTACACCACAGAGGCCGTAAGCTGGGAACATCCTACAGTTTCATTTAAGACCCGTGTTCATCAACACATAACTGACGGTTAACATATAAGAAAAGGCGATTAAATGAAATTTCGAGTTCACTATGGCCTAAGCGTCGCGCGTCAGTTAAATACAATCTGTCGTCAAAGTTAATTCAGCCCAAGGCGCTCAGTTAACCAAGGTTTACTGTGGTTTGACAGATCTCTTATAGGTTAGGAATGGTTACTTCATTACATGTTTCCGTGATATCGTTTTATTATAATCAAATCAAATCAAAATCATTTATTTCGGATTGTACATCCATGAATATGTCTAACACTAATGTTAGTAATAAATTAAAATCGAAAATGAAATCAAATTAATTCAAATTCCACGTCAAAATTCAATTAAATTAAACAATTATAGTTAAAATTAATAATACAAAATTATACATAGTCAAAATTAGAATAAAAATCATAGTGAAAATTAACATGAGTAGAAAACAAAAACAAATTATAACAATAATTAAAAAGCGGCCAAGTACGAGTCGGACTCGTCCATTAAGGGTTCCGTAGCAGCAAGTAACATAATACTGTTTTTATTTTATTTTATATTTGAGCTGATTTAATGAAAGGTAAATTGCGGTTTACGATTTATGACGTATTAAAAAAAAACTTCTACTTACTTCGTATATAATTTATTTATCTATAATAATAATCTATCAACACACGGACAGACAGGGAACGCCGAGTTTATATTAGATAAACTCGCGGGCTCCGCTGCCGTCCAAAGCGGCCGGCGCGGCGCACCGCGCTGCGCGTGCGCCAGTCGTTAACTTAGCTAGCTCAGTGTGCCGCGACCTCTCACGCTCGATACCCGTGTCGCTTGCTAAACCTGTCGCTGCCGCTTTAGCCCTTGTCGTGTGCGTAGTTTGTGCTAATTACTCTAATTGTTTCTATCTGTTTTTCTATTAACTGTCTTATCTTCGTACGACTTCTTCTTCCTACTTGTGAACTGTTTATTTCTACTGTGAACTATTGTAACTGACTTGCTTGTGTAATCGTGCTATTAAACCTTTTCTATCGCTACCTACACCTTCTGGTTATTATTTCTTCAACCGGGCTAAGCCCCTATAACCTCATTAAAGTGAAGGTCGGTTTTGTCTCGACAGATCATACTGAATACTAAAATATTTTTTACAGTTTTTCTTATTAATCGAATCGAAATCACGCGTTTTGAAAACATGGCGTTACTGAATTGGGCCCCAGAACAACTCATGCAGGAATGCGGTGTCACTCACACACGGTAGAAAGAATACCGTTTTGAACCAAACGTTTCGGTGTTTCCTTTCTTTGTCGCACGATAATGGAATGCTCTGCCCGCACATCTGTTCTGTTTTATTACAATCCGTTCTTTACGCGGGGCGTGGAAAAGCATCTGTCTAGGCTGCCAAGGTAGCGACCAACATTTGAGGATTGATAGTATCTGAAATGATGGCTCATATCTTCTGGACTTCACCCTAGCTATCCAGAGCGATGAAGTCAATTGACATTGTGTGGAAAAAAAAAGGTTTTTCTTGAAAATTTCCATTAGACTACATGGGTAATGTTCTGGGGTTGTATACCGCCAATGTGGTCCTGCGCCTAAGTATTATGCCCCTCATTTTGCCACCTGTTTTAGGCCCACGATATAGGAGCCGCATTTGCTTCCACTCCTGTGTATGATTTGAGAGTGGTAGAGTCAAGCAACAGTCATTTTGGCCGTTGCATGAATGGGCCGACTCGACCGGGGAAGCACCACCATATAATTTCTATAAAGCTTCTTCGTTTAAATGTTTAAGTATTTAAAAAAAATACCTATTATATTCCGTTTTTATGAAAAGAATTACTCAGTCTCTGAATTTATAACAGCAGTTAATGGTTATAACAAGAAAAATTGATTTCATTCTAACTAGTCCTAAGCGATAAGAAGAGAGCGTTTTAGCATAATAAATATTATTGAGAGAAAGTGGCGCTGGTGTAATTCCTAGGGCATTAGACTTACAATGAAGTGGTTGTAAGAATGACATGAACACACTTCTCCCACATGCAATTTAACCGAGATAGAAGTAACACCCTCACACACAAATACACATTGTTCTAACAAAATTGCGGAAAAATTAAAATCACCCCATGCACACTTATCTCACAATTATTTGTATTAATTTAACTTAGATGAACCCCTGGAATGTTCTTGCACGCCTTGTATAATATGGTAAGACATGTATCTGACTTCAATAAATGTATGTACCTCCTAGAGAAAACTGACATCCAAAATACAGGTAATAACCTAGTTTGGGTGGCAGCGATTGCAAATACAACACAATTTCATCAATTTACTTGTCACTGATAATATTTATATAAAAAAATTTTGTTTTGTTAATTTTTTATTGTGCTCAATAAATTATCTATAGAATAGCCTTGAAATCATCATTATTTTTGTTTCAGGTTGTATCGTCGTGGTGTCGTATTCGCTCATGGGACGAAGACTATGCTCAGTAATACCACCGTTTGACCAGAATGAAGGCAGCGCAAATAGTCAACAGGTATGAAAATCTGTAACGTTACTATGAAAATGATAGATTGATTTTGAGACAGATAAAGTTGTTGGAGTGTGTCTAAACACGGGTATTAAGAGCGGCTTTATTGGTAGTTGCTGATACACGTTTAATGGATATTGGGAGGTTCAATGTTATTCTGGCCAAACCTCTCTCTGAAGCTGCCATTCTAATTTATAAAATGACGTATGAGATTTTGAAAGCTCTATCAAATGAATTTTTACACATTAAACATTCACATTCACAAGCATAAATACACAAATTATGTCAATCTGACAGGCTGTTATCACGCGATATTTTCAACTCTCAAGTTGAATGTTAAGTAAGGTTAATGAAAGCTGAAAATAATTATATGTTGGTAAATAAATATATAAAATTAGTCGCCGGATGATTCTAAGTGCGCAAAAAATACAGGTATTAAGCCTAAGCTTGGAAATCAGTAGGTATTCATTATGTTGAGAAAATTGTAATAATAATAATAAAAAATAACTCAAAAAGCTAACAAAACAGGTATCCACTTATAAGAAACTATTAAAAGTAGAATACACACTCCTGCTTTGTAGTACTCTTTTCTTTTGTGAGGAGCTGGTGTCTGATATAGATTTAAAATCACCAAATCCTTACCCACTAATACAATATAACAACGAAATACACAGATCTTAGGCATAGATAATGGTGAGCAAACAAAGATACGTATTTACTTTAAAATGGTCGTCGAAAATACAACTTGCAAGTGTGTGTGTGTGCCTGTGAGAGGATGATGGAGGGTGTGTAAGAAGGTATTATGTGTGTGTATGTGTGAGAGAAGTGTGGGAAAGGGGTTAGTGTGTGTGTGTGTGTGTGTGAGTGAGGATATTTAGAAAAAATGTAATAATATAGCATTTCCGCATTCATCTAATTTCATATCACCATATCGTTGTCACTTGAGCAACCAAGGTAGGGAGAATCCACCGCGAATCGCGGCGTTGAGGCCGGTCATGAAGGAGTGGTTGGAGAGGTACCACGGTGACCTCTCCTACCAGATGTCGCAGATAATTATCGGAAACGGGTGCCTCGGTGAGTATCTGTTGCGCATCCATTGGTAGACAACGCCGCAGTGCCTGCACTGCGAGGATCCTGGCGAAGACACGGCGCTCCAAACGTTGGTAGAGTGCCCAGCGTGGGCGAGTCAACGGCGGGATCTCGTTGCGGTTCTGGGCGTCAAAATCTCTCACTCGATGCCATAGTGAGAGCCGTGGTCTCCAACGGGAGCAAGTGACACGCCGCCGCCACTTTCTGCGAGCAGGTAATGCACACGAAAGAGGCGGCGGAGAGGGAGCGGGAGAGAACCCTGCCCCTCGAGTTCTGCTGTCTGCGGCGAGGACGCTGCAGACATGTTTATGCCCGGGACTACCGACCTTCATGAGCGGGACCTGAGGACGGTAGTCGGCCGACTCGCCGTCCTCACAGAAGCAGGCCAAGTCGGAGACGTGTCGTGTGTGTCCTACACACGCCTGTCAACTCACCGTCACGGGACAAAACCCGACCCACAGGCGTACTTTTTTTTAAACGTGGGGTTTTCCATACGTTCAATAAAAAAGAAAAAACCATATCGTTATCGAAAAAAGATTGTAATTGTTACCATTTTGCGACACTATTTTTTATTATTATTTATCATTTTTATAATGAATGTTATTTTATGCTCTGAGTCTTGATTGAGAATCTTGATATTGAGAGAAGTATAGTATTATATCAATTTGCCTATTGTAATCCACTGTAGCCAGAAGGCCATCAAAATAAGGATAGTTTTATGGTCCCCAGCACAAACCTGCGATTAATCTGTTCCCACAAATAAATTATACCGAACTAAATATACTTGTATTTAGTTCTTGAAGGAATCAGACGTTTTCCATGCAGAATAATTCACATTACAAGTAAATCGTCTTTTGTAACTATCTACATTAAGTAAATGGGCTCTTATAATTGTAATACCCAAAGCACATTTCATGAAATGGCTCCTAATAAAGTAAATTATACCACTTTTAGTAGATACGTGCTTCGGCATACGACCATTAAAATTTTGATCGGTTTATTATAACTTAAAACGCTTTATAGGTTTATAAATGATTCCATCTAAGTTTTTGAATCGACTTGGTAAAATAAGAACGTAAATTTATTTTGGATTTTTTAAATTTTGTGTTGTATTTTTTTTAGGATGTAAATGTTTTAGTTTATATAATTTTGTTTGACTGTACAAATCAATATTGTTGAAGGATTATCCTGAATCAATAATTTTATTTGAATACCTTGACATAAGATTACCCCAATAATTATTCTTAATGTTATTATTGGTGCATTGAGGGGTTTAAATCAACCCTCATTACGTAAATTAATAGCTTTTTCTTCAATTAATAATTTAGGATGAATATTATTGTCTATTATAATTGCAGATTACAAATTACTGTACAAATATTATATAATCTAAATCAGGGTATATAATATTTTTTGTATGTCTAACATCATCATCTGCACATTTTTGTTATAGAAAGAAATTAAAATATTAATTAACTGTACAGTAAAACAAAATTATAAATAAACTAAAATATTTACATCCTAAAAAAAAGTATGTACAAAGTATAATGTTTAGGTGCCAAAGAATTCCTCCCCATCGATGACGACTGGTAACGTACCCAAAAGGCTGGCGCCGGCGGCATTGCCACGTTGGATGGCAATGCCAATCATTTGCGCAAAAACAAGCCAGCTTTTTGATCACGCGAAGCGTCGACCAGTCGCTTAGCGATTTCTTTATGAAGCGACCGTGCACTCGAGCCCCACGAATCTAGAGTTTCGACCCCAAACGGCTTAAAGATAAAATTAATTAATTATTATTTACTATTATATTCTTCGCTGTATAAAATGGTTTAAGTCTGTTGATAAAGGAAAAAAACATCATTACATACAGCATTACAAATAGCACTTTGCCTGGCCTTAAATCAACATCCTGTAACGAGTAAGTGCCATGTCACTTTTCTTTACTCCTGTGAAAAACGTTTTGCATAAATTTTTGTATCAACAGAATTGGTACTCCAGGTACTTAACCCTCGACCCGTCGAGTAGAGTTTTTAAAAGCCCAGCTCTTAGAAAACTGCAAAATAAATACTTTTAAAATGTTCCCAAAGGTCCCTAACTCTGGGTAGCTGGCTAAAAAGGGTTATTGATGCTCACATTACTAAATAAATATTATAGGACAAAGTATACAACGCCATCTAGACCCTAACTAAACAGAGCTTGACATAATATGGGTTCTAGAATGCGGATAAACATACTTAAATACCTTGTTTTTTGTAAATAAATACATATTATACATAGAAACACCCAAAGTCAAAGTCAAAGTCAAAAACCATTTATTCTGTATAGACCATTAATACGGCACTTTCAAGACGTCAAAAAAAAAAAATCTAATGTTTGGCAAATGGACCACCGGTTCGAAACGCGGCCCTGTCCTGAGAAGACTCCGGCAAGAAACTCACTGGGCTGTTTTTTTTTAATTCAATTAAATTTTTAAGCATTTTGTATGCTTACTTTATTCTAAAGATTTAGATCGGAAAAAGAGAACATCTAGGACGGGACTTGAACCCGCGACCAGTCCCTTACAGGGGGAATGCTCTGACCAACTGAGTCACCTAGACACGTCCCAGATATTCGAAATTATCCGATATATCATATACGTCTTAAGGCGACGTTGGAGACATCTACCGTAATTCTTGCGAACTACGGAAACAATGAATAACTTTACAGTAATTTTTAAACATTATTGATGACTCCGCCTAATTAATTCAATTAAATTTTTAAGCATTTTGTACGCTTACTTTATTCTAAAGATTTTTTTAGTCTATTTACAAACATATTTTATTGATGACTCCGCCTAATTAATTCAATTAAATTTTTAAGCATTTTGTACGCTTACTTTATTCTAAAGATTTTTTTAGTCTATTTACAAACATATTTACTTAACCCAAGTATAATATTTCGTTTGAGTAGCATAAAGAGAGAGCAAACAAGTTCATATCCAAGCTTGTTTGTCGTCTAAATAGTCTTGAATTTTATAATAGCCTTTTTGGCAGAGTTTACTTTAAATTTGGCTTTTCAATTTATGAAGAGGTAGATTCTTCATTTCGCTAGGAAGCTTGTTGTAGAAGCGTATACAGTTACCCTGAAAGGAATTACTAATCTTGTGGAGTCGACTATTACAAACCACAAGATTGTTTTTATGTCTAGTATTTACGTTATGTATATCACAAAGCCTTAAAAAATTGGATATGTTTCTTCTAACATACAAAAGATTTTCAAAAATATACAGACCAATGCAAATATACATATATTATTTGCACTGAGCGGGAATCGAAACCGCGACCTCAGGCTTAGCAATCGAACGCACTTAAAAAATTTAAAAAAATTCTATGACATTCTACACAGCGCTTTCTAGACCCAAAGTAAGCATAGTTTAACTAGCTTGTGTTATGGGTTCCAGAATGCGGATACTTATTTTACATACTTATTTACTTTTTTTTGTAAATACATACATATTATAGATAGAAACACCCAGACCAATGCAAATAGCCGAATTCATGCATACAAATATTTGCACTGAGCGGGAATCAAACCCGCGACCCCTGTCGTAGCAGTTGAATGCACTACCGCTACGCTACTACAGAGGTCGTCAAAATAGAACAGAATAGATGAATTGGACTTTGAAAATTATCGGTAGTCCAAAAACTAGTACTAGAAGCGCAAGATCAATTACAGTTTACACTTAATGCTCCCCCGCCGGACAGCGGGGGTGGTTATGTCAGGCTTGAACCGACCAAAACCGCACGCTGTCTCGGGTCTTCAGACGCCGCGGTGTAAGGTTGCCCATAGAGCATATCCCTCGCACTCCGACTGACCCTGGGCCATCTCCGGTTTCGAGATCACCCCTCGGGTTTGGGAACCACGGTGTCCCCATCTTGCCCCGGTTTAGGGGAGGGACGCTGGTCGCCCCACCGTCCCAGCCTGCTTCTGCTGGGGTGACAGGCGGCCTCACCTGCCACCCACAGGCCTGCGCTCATGGAGGACGGAGGTCGTTAAGCGCTCTTCAAATTATACCTAATCGATTTCTTTCTATTGGTGCAGCGATTGCGAATCGTCCGTGAAAGGAAGAGAGTGGCGTGGATACTCCTGCTGCTGGCAGTGCTGTTTGCGATGTGCTGGTTGCCGTACAACATACTACAGCTACTTGTTGACGTAAACGCCGTGCGTGTCGAGTCCGTGTCTGCAATACTGCCGTATACGTTATTGCTTGGTCAGTACACATGTTCATAACACAATAATCTTTCATCCTTGAAATAAAACTATTTTTAATGGATTCTATCGCGATTTATTTGATCACGGGGGGGGGCGGGGGCTGCTGAAAAGGAACCGAAACGTTGGGATCAATGTAAAATAATGTGTGACATACGCGTAAACTTCCGACAATATCATTTACAACCTTCTTAGAAATTGTAATACATTATGATGCTTTGCCACATGTTGCTTCTACATTGTCTGTTGTTTTGCAGTCTTATGGAGGAATTTCAATTAATATGATATGAGATAAGCCGACTATATATTCGATTGTTGCAGGTCACACGAACTCAGCTATCAACCCTATTGTTTATTGTCTGATGACGCGCAACTTTCGCCGCTCCCTGCGCAAGCTAATTTGTCACGATCCGGGTAACATAAACTGTAATACTCATTTCCATGTAAGTTCACCGCTGTAAAAACAACCCAGTATACTGGGTGTTATAGAAATGTGTGTTCATATTTGAAAAATATATTGTTAAATCAAATATATTTATGGGGTGAAATGGACTTTAAATTTACCGATAAGCTAATAATACAATATAAACAGCTCGGAACAGTTCCGGAGTGTCATATAGACACTCCGAAACACTTATTTTTTGAGTTTTTTTTGTTGGGAACTTCCCAGTAACAGTTCGGCACCAAAAAAAAACTGCTGGAACCGACAACAGCTGTCCAAATGCGGTTTATGGGGCATATGCAGCATCTTTTAACATTGACATCGTCTTTCTATAACACGTAGTATAAAATAGTGCCAATTTAGTGTCGATCATGAAATTATTTCACAAACCAGTTAAAGCGCGAAGCTTTTTTTGCATATTGATTTTGTGGCTAGTAGTTTTTTGGTGAAAATGAAGTCCTTTTTCTAAGTTTATCAAACTCCCTAGGCTGACCAATTTGTATTTATTTTGCTCCATTTGTGTACTTTAGAAGTAGTTAAAGAATCAATGTGAAGTTGTCTAGTAATCGTTATGTTATGTTCAGTTTTATTGGCGTAGGTACTTAGTATTTAGTGTAGATCATTATTATACACGATGTGTGATGAAATTTTATTATTATTTGAATGTTGATTTTACGGGGTTCCGTAGTCAAATGGATAAAAACTTAATTCGTCATGTCTGTCTGTCTGTCCGTCCGTATGTTACATCCACTTTTTCCTAAACTATAAGAACTATGCTGTTGAAAATTGGCAAGTAGATGTATTCTGTAAACCGCATTAAGATTTTCACACAAAAATAGGAAAAAACAATAAATTTTGGGGTTCCCCAAATACGTAGAACTGAAACTCAAATTTTATTTTTCATCAAACCCATACGTGTACATCTATGAATAGGTCTTCAAAAATGATATTGAGGTTTCTAATATCATTTTTTTCTAAACCGAATAGTCTGCGCGAGAGACATTTCCAGAGTGGTAAAATATGTGTAACCCCCCCCCCCCCCCTGTAACTTCTAAAATAAGAGAATGATAAAACTAAAAAAATATATGATGTTTATTACCATGTAAACTTCGACCGAAAATTGGTCTGAAAAAGATCTAGTAAGTAGTTTTTTTTAATACGTCATAAATTGTAAACCGCATTTACCTTTCATTCAATCAATTCATATATAAAAAATTTACTTGCTACTACGGAACCCGTCATGGGCGAGTCCGACTCCACCGAACCAGTATTCCCGTTAACCCCTCCAGATAAATTAATTTGCTTGTGTTAGGAGTCGGTTCACGTAAGTACAGTAATGGCTAGGATTCGAACCCTCTCGATCGTAAGACCGACTCCTTAACCATTAAACTACTGACGTTTTAATTATGTATTCAATGTATGCTCTCCACAATTACTTCCAGATGCAGGGGTTACGTCAAAAATCCAACACATCTAGCATGCGAACCTGTACGACCGTCATGTTCAACAACAATCAACTCGCAAAGACCAGCACTCCTGGTGGACAGCTCGGCAGGCCTAACAGAAACTCTTCTTCAAGAGAAAATGGATGGAAAGACCATCGATGCCAGAAATCTCTACAGTTTTTATGAAATAATCCTGTACGTAGAAGTAAGTAAGTATGTAAAACTTCTGTAGAAATGATTTAAAAAAAATTAGGTAGATGATTACAAAAACTAAGAAAAGTGATAAGGTTTGAATCGAATATTTTTAATAAAGCACAACTAGACTAGCGGCACGCTCTGACGGCCATTTTGACACATTAAAATAGTGATGTGAAATGTAAATTTAAAATAGAAAAAAAATCAAATCAAATGCGAGTCACATCTATAGTTTTTGGATATTTAATCATTTTTTAAATTTCGAAAAACATAAATGCCATGTTGTGTCGTTAATTAGTACACTGCACCTCACTATTGACAATAAAGAACAGAAATTTACTCCTTCAAACTTAGTATTTATTTTTATGAAACTTCATGAGCGGACAAACGTCAAATGGCCATCATAGCGTGCCGCTAGTTTAATTGAGACTTTAAATTACTCATAGTTTTATAACGTCTCGGGACTTATCGCGGGGATTCAAACTATCCGGGACGTGGAATCCAGTGATTAAAATACTTAAACCCATAAACAAAGTGCCGTTAAGAACTGATACTGTGAGTGTGGTGTGTCGCCAGCCTTACCATAAGTACATTAGAACAGTAATGGAGGGTAGGCCCACAAAAATGTTTCCCCGCACACCTGTCGACGCTCGCCGGCCAGTCAAGCCACGGGTGCTGCAACGCATCCGAAACGTCGGTAAAAGTAAGTTACATATGTATCGCGATAAGTCCCGAGACGTTATAAAATATGAGTTTACACCGCGATAGTTTAAAAATAACTTTAATTACTTACAGTATCTGCCTTTTAATTTGGAACGTAGGGAAAAAGAGAGGATCCGGCTTAGATCAGCTAGCTTCGGTTTTATAGAGCGTTCTCGCCTTTCAACGTACAATTTACTGACAGTTTGATACTTTCATAGAATAGCATGTCATTGACATGTACTGTGCTATAGAGATAGCATATAGTGCAGGCGCTACAGGTTTTTAGGTATGCATAATTCGAAGACCAGCAATTATGGACGGAATCCTTTTCCTGCCACCCCAAAGAGTAAAAATTCGACATATTGTAGCTTTTGTGGATCCTAAAGTTTCCTGTAAGTTTTGATAAAATCAATGCATAAGTTGTCACGTAATGTAGGCGGAAGTAAAGAATACTACTTAAAAATGAAACTGTAAAAAAGCCAAAAAAAAGTTTCTAAATAACCTACAATTATTTTTAAAACTGTTTCATATTTCTGGAAATTATCTACAACTTGGTATATTATCGTTGTGGTAGACCAATCACAAGTAATGAAAAAATCGAAATAAAACATTAGGCGGGAAGGAACCATCACACATGGCGGCAAGATGTGTCTTGTAGTTATATGGGGTCTCAGGTATAAGAATCCGATCATAGTTGCCGGTCCTCAGCTTTTGCATACTCAAACCACCCAGCAAAGCACCCGATCTGTTACAAAACCGAGTTAATCTTAGCCGGGCTCACACTCTACTTCCCGAAGTGCAAATTAGAAGCCGGATATTGTACTTATCCTATACGCTTATTTAATCAAGATTTGCACTAAAGTTATCTCAAAACAAAATATTACTATAATTGTCGAATTAGAAGATTAAGTGTGTAAATTATAGACACCTAGAATTTGTAAATATTGAAATGACAGTAAAATTTCTAAATTTAAGTTATTTTTTATGAAAATAGTCATTATTTATGTTAGAAATAGTAATATTATTGTATAATTTAGAATCACAAATGATATTTTTTTATAGTCTAAAATGTTGCAAACTTCAAATCACTGTTAAAATCCCAATTACTCGTAATAATTTTATATTTTGAAAAATATCCTAATAATTTATTTGATTTTTTAATGCATTTATTTTGAAATAAATATATAAAAAAATGTAAATACAAAATTAGAACTTTATTTAAATGAGAAAGACCTCATACATCTAATATTATTTTAATAAATATTATAGGTACCTTCTAATAAATAGTAATTTTAAGTTGAAACCAAAGGTGATGTGATATTAACTATGTAATAAGAATATCGATAATAAATGCAATTTCATTTGAATGTAGACTTTCCTTGTTTACGTGAACATTGTTGTCCATTTGGCAAATTTGAAAACATAACATATAAGAGGTAAGTGGTGAGTGGAGAACATCAAAAAGGTAACGAAGATAACTATAAATAAATAATAAATGAATAAATATTCTACGACAGTCTACACAGCGCATTCTAGACTCAAAGTAAGCATAGGTTAACTAGCTTGTGTTATAGGTTCCAGAATGCGAATAAACATATTTATAAATGACTAGCTGACCCGGCAGACTTCGTACTGCCTCAATCGATAGCACATTTTAAACCTTCTCTGGACCTCCACAAATAATTCAAGACCAAAATTAGCCAAATCGGTCCAGCCGTTCTCGAGTTTTAGCGAGACTAACGAACAGCAATTCATTTTTATATATAAGAAGAAGATTTTTATATATAAGAAGATATTTTCGGAAGTTTACGCGAATGTCACACATTGAAATAAAACAATTTTTAACGGATTCTATCGCGATTTACATAACATAACATAACTTCACGCCTGTATCCCCGAAGGGGCAGGCAGAGGTGCATCACACACCCACGATTCGCCAGTTATGTTAAGGTCCCAATGTAATAGGGGGCGAGCCTATTGCCATCTACCGGGCACATTATTAAGCGAGCGATAATTAACATTTATTAATGCACACATAACTACGAAAAGTCAGAGGTGTGTGCCCGGGGCAACTGGGGATCGAACTCGAGACCTCGTCTCAGCAGTCCGTTACGTACGCCACTGGGCTATCGCCACTTTTATCTTTTATCTGATCGCGATTTATTTTATATTTTACATTGATCCCGACGTTTCGGTTGCTTTTCAGCAGCCATGGTCACGGGGAGACCATGGCTGGGACTCTGGAGACCCTCCCCGTGACCATGGCTGCTGAAAAGTAACCGAAACGTCGGGATCTAAACAAGGCTGATTTACTATATGGGCGTCATGGTGCAGCCCCTTGTAGTTATCATCAATCACCAAACTACTTTTATCGGATTGTCTCGGTAGTTATTGTGTAGTATAGAGGAATGAAGAAAATTTAAAAACACGCTGACATTCCGTACCGTACATTTATGATTATATCACAGAATATAAAAGTGTTAGCAAATCCAAAATAATTTGGTACAAAGCCTCTGCTATGATGTGAAAAAATTCGTACTCCTTTTTCTTAGCAATTGTAAATCTCTTCTGACTTAGTTTTCTTTCATGTTGAATTTATCTTAATGTTACAGACATCCAAAGTGAAAGGAAATATTATCTTTGTACGGTAATACGTTTTTTGACCTTGTTTTATCTTTTTAGTATAGTATTCTGCCCAAAAACATATAATCACTTTCATTATTAATTCAAATACTGATAAATCAAAGTAATCTTTTTTTTAAAGAATATTAGTAACCGAAATTACTTTAAATTCCCCCTAACCCCTCTAGCTAAGCTTAATTGCTTGTGCTAGGAGTGGGTTCACGTCGGTAGTGAAATGGCCAGGATTTGAACCCGGGACCTCTCGATCATAGGGTCGAGTCCTTAACCACTAAGCTACAGACGCTTCACAGTCACACAATCTGTGCAGTACAAGAGAAAGAGAAATAAACTTGTAGACAGAATAAGTCGTGTCATATAAGATGACATACATGCCAATGATCTCACTACCATGGATGCCAAAGACGTGCGAAGTTGAGAAGAAAAAGCCAGAAAGCGGACTGCGAACTCCAAGATGAAGGCCTTGAATAAGGCTGGGACTAGCGCAAAGATACATCCTAACTGATAAGCGACATTTAGAATCAGTAGACAATTTTCAACACTGAGATTCAAATGGATATAATAACATCGGCAGAAAGGTTCTTGAGTGGAGACCACGTGACGGCAAGCGCAGCATAGGAAGGCCTCCCGCAAGGTGGACAGACTACCTGTTAAAGAGCGCAGGGACTCGGTGGATGCAGGCCGCTACAGACCGGTCAAAATGGATGTCAATGGGGGAGGCCTATGTTCAGCAGTGGACTTCCTATGCCTGATATAATAATAACATCTGCTTACCTTTAATGCACTTTTTTTAAAGCCCAATAAAAATTTGAATATTAGTTAGATGCCTAACTAAAAGTAATATAATCCTGAACCTGATATGAACTTGAACTTGAGAACTGACACTATGAAAAAAAAAGATAAATGATAATAAATGAGGCGTAATAGCGAATCCCTATCAACCGGGCGTTTTTGTTTGAATCCGAGCTAAGTAATCAAACAGATAAACTCAAGCTTTTCATTATATCAGACTTGCTGCATGCACCAAGCAGTATTCTATCAGCTATGAGCAATTTGTTACTGATTGGTTAGGACTCGATACAGCCAATACGTGTTTTAAGGATGTAACTCTGATTTTTTGAACCATTGCTTGTATGGTACTATCAATAATTTGTCCATCTCTTTAACTGAGTTGACGACAATATGTTCGGCTATTATTGCACTTGAAGCAAAAATAAAAATAACTCGCGAAATTGTAAGTGTTAAGTTCATAGTATAACACAATTCGCCTTTACCATGCTCTTTGGGGATGTATAAAGGTGTAACTAAATGAATTGTTTTGAAATTTAAATCAGGAAAATAAAAGGTCAACATGAAGGTAAATAAATGGCATTTCCGAAAAGTCGTTAATAGGGATTCGAAAACAACACAAAGAAAGAACAATACAAAGAGATTGAAAAAAAAAACACAAACAAAAAAGCAAATTCAATAGCTGGTTATTTTGAACAATAAACACGGTAACATTGCTTTACTTCATCGATTTGTGGAGAGAAGTATGTAAATCTGTAAGCGCAAAATTGCGAACAGCTCGAACTATTTCCTACGAGTTATTCGTAATCATCAGTATAAGGTATATTTGAACGACTCGCGAGCGCGTGGGCCGCCGCCACCTCCTTCTGCGAGCATGTGATGCTCGCGAAGGAGATGGCGGAGCGCGCCCGGTAGAGGTTCAGAACTCACCCGGCCCACCGAGCCCGCAACATGCTCGCCGCGCGTCGCAGGCGACTCAGGCGCCGGAGGTCGCTTAACGACCTCCGTCCTCCATGAGCGCAGGCCTGGGGGTGGCAGGTGAGGCCGCCTGTCACCCCAGCAGAAGCAGGCCGGGACGGTGGGGCGACTAGCGCCCCTCCCCCAAACCGGGTAACACGGGGACACCGTGGTTCCCAAACCCGAGGGGGCCATTTCGAAACCGGAGATGGCCCAGGGTCAGTCGGGGTGCGAATGATATGCTCTATGGGCAACCTTACACCCCGGCGTCTGCAGACCCGAGACGGCGTGCGGTTTTAGTCGGTTCAAGCCCGACATAACCACCCCCGCTGGCCGGCGGGGGGGTATCCGAGGGGATTTCCGCACGAAAAAAAAAAAGGTATATTTGAACGAAAATTTGTGGTAAATTTACGGGAATCTCATCATTCGGGTGACACATAGCATAAACAGCTAGTGTGCTAATAAATTGATACCATCTGAAACTCTATTACTTCAATTTGAAATGATTCACGAATTCACAAAGTTAAATTATCATTGAAAATTTTCAGTCAGTAAGATGAATAATTTTAATCTGACCTGAGACCAACCACACAAATATGAGAATGGTTATTAAATACATACATATTAGACCATAAAAAATTGCTTATCTTGTGTCACAGGATATTTATTATAACGGTCATCGGGCGTGATCTGACACAGTTGTGGACATTAGTGAAAATGGTATCAAATTAAAAAATATAAATGCACTTAACTTTATACATGGTTAAATATTTGAAATCCATTCGAAACCAAAAAGTTTGAACTTAATATGAAAAAAAAAACAGAAGAATAAATTGTTGTCCTGTTAATATCTACTAAAGGATTTTAGCGAGTGTATATGCGTGCCACATGATCGAATCAGCAAGTATCTGTATGTTGATAGGTAATCGAGGCCTGTCTTGATGCGAAATATGATGGCGGACTCCAAAATCACGGTGGCAAATATCAACGCTACCAGGGGTCCGTATGAAGATAGTGTAGATATACGACAAGCAGTTTATTAACATTATAAATGACAGAATGAATAGGGAGAACCAACTGGCACAATACGTAGTTGAGAACAATACGTAATAAGCGTCGGTAGCTTAGTGGTTAAGGAGTCAACTCAATGATCGAGAGGTCCCAGGTTCGAATCCTGGCCATTACACTACCGACGTGAGCCCACTCCTAACACAAGCAATTAAGCTTAGCTGGAGGGGTTAGGGGGAATATTAGTAATTTCGGTTACTAATATTCTTTAAAAAAAAAGAAAAGAAAATACCACATGTACCCAATATCATCTTGCGACAGACAACTTAACTACTTTGATACTACTACAGAGCTACCAATCCTACTTGAATCGCGAAAGTGAAGGTCGCGCGCTGGATAACATTATTATACAACATCCCAACTTCAACCGTAGGGCCGCAGCCGCCAGACGTGATCCCCTTGCCTGGTCGGAGGATTTTTGTGTAATCTTGCTCACGTATATGCGTCCACTGTACCGTTGGAAGCTGCGGACATATTATCAGTATAGTATATTTTTATCCTGGGCTATTCATCACCAAATAATCTAAGCCTCTGCGTTTTTTTAGATTAAATCACTGTAGACATTGATCATGCCGAATAGATATTGTGGTATATATTTTTTACGTAATTCATACAACCCACAATAAAGTAACAATTGGCATGTTAAACCAGCCTAAGCCAGTCAACCTTTATCTATATTTCTTCACTATTTCATTTGTCTGCCGTAGGTTTTTCTCCCTTACTATGGGATCCCCTTCGAACGTAAACATTTTTGTCCTAATTTACTTTAGCATAACAGGTTTCATATTGTTTCCTTAGGCATAACTATCATTTAGGCTTTAATATTTTGATTTTATTTCAAACCGCATAATCTTATGAAGCATAGGTAATGTTATCCATTCGCATAACAGTTTGCAACATGTAAATGGGTCAAACACAAAAAAGTGCAAAAAAGTGTTCCGATTGCATAACTCTTAGGCTTTCATTATATGTGTGTATATGGTTTTATAATTCAACTTTATCCTTGGCTCGACCTAATTATCTAAGTCTGGCTAACAAAAATAGTGACTATACCCACTATTTTTGTTTACTATCTTATTGATGACTGTTGATACCAGCATCAGGATTAGGACCCCAACTCGGATATATTAGGTTATTTTTTAACCACACAAATAGGAGTCTCGCTAAGCGTCAAATTTTTCAAAATTTCAAATTGCTCTAAAAATAATAATCAAAAATTAACTGGTCATAAATAATTAGATAAAACTTTCAAACTAAAATGTTTATACCGTGGTGACCGTTGTCTAGCTAAACCGATTGCAGACATCCCTTGACATTGACGACGGTTATTCAGCTGTTATTAGCCTCAGATAACAGCACAGTGATTGCATTAGCGTTGTCTGATAGGGTGCAAAAACAATCAGAGAATACGTTTAATTTCAGAAAAGCTGGATTTAATATTACTTGTATTATTTTTACAAGCGTAGTGATTGCCATCGAGTTGCTATATCACAGAATCGAACGAACAACTAAAATCACAAGAAATACTGTCACGAGCTCTTTATTTATCCGGGTACCTAGGAATGATAGGACCTACTGGTCCTGTCATACTGTGTGTACTGTCGCACTGGACCTGTGATACTCTCAATTCTATATATTTTGTTTTACATACGCGGTGTGATACCGTTGGGATTTTATTTGCGACTAGACTTTGAGTAACACATAAAACTTTATTGTTGAAACCTTTTTCACCCGCTTGGGTGGCCTCTACATCATCACACTATTCTTAAAATTGAATTTCTTTTTACAAATCAAACAAATTCCATTCCATCAAATTCCAACAAAGAAGTCGCCGCCAAGGCGAGTTCTATGCATTAGTCACCGCCCGGACCTGTACCACTGAAGATGTCGACCGCAGTGATCGATGAAACGTTTGGATCACAAGTTTCTTATGAACCACGGCCAAACAGCCCGGAAGCTTTATATTCTACACGTCGTTTACATTGTTAATATAGTATATAATACCATAATTATCTTATACATACATACATACATATACTCACGCCTTTTTATACTTGGGTAGTTTGTTCACAAGGGATGGAATGGATGGATACGATTTAGATATATAAAGGACAGTGACTGCAGGAAATCGCATAAATGGTGCGCTACACTACTTCATGAGTGGCCAGTCAGTGCCGAAGAAGGCACGTCTGGCGGTTCATAACGGCGTGCTAGTCCCCACATTAATGTATGGAAGTGAAAGTTGGGTATGGCAGAAAAATCATGAATAAATAGAGTAAATGCAGTGGAGATGCGGTCATTGCGTAATATGTGTGGAGTAAGGTTGGCTGATAGGAAGAGGAATACAGATTTACGAGAATGGTGTGGCCTGAAAGAGAATGTTGTTACTAGAATTGAAAAGGGTATGCTAAGGGGGTTTGGGCACTTGGAACGAATGAGTACTGAGTGAATGGCACACCAAGTATATAAGTCAGATGTAAGTGGGCAGGCAAGCCGGGGTCGACCTCGCAGGACATACACTGATCAAATTAATGAGGTATTGATAAAAGGGCAGGCCAAAATCACTCGAAACCGGCGGGCTTGCATGAAAATACAGAAGCAGATGGCGGGCTGTTGTCTCTGTCTACCCCGGAGGGAAATTATCTCCTACCTAATAATTCAATTAAGATTGACAAATACATCGAAAGTAGGAAAATTAAGATGAAGGCATCTTTAGCATACATTTTCAATAATTTAATAACCAGTTTTATGAATATCTACGAAATTATGCTACGTAACAGGCTAGTCTAATTTTAGATGGTACATACGCCCGCGTGAAATAGGAGCTCAAATATTAAATCAGTGGCAGTCTTTCATATTTCATAAGATTTCACGTACACGCACCACGCACGCATGGTTTCATACAATAAGTAAGTTATATTTACGGCTGCGTGGTACTTCATATCTTCATTCATGATATCGTGCTGCGGGTTGACTTGTAAAGAAAAATAAATTAATGTTAGCATTTTAATTTATTTTTGTTTACAAGAATGGAAAACTGTTTTGCTGTTATAGGCATATGTGGTGTAACAGAGTTTGGAGAGTTATCAAAAAAAAAAAAAGTTTTTTTCTTTTTCTACTAGCTGTGTCTTCAGCATCTGTCAAGTTGCAAAAGTAGCAATGTTTCGATCGAATCATTTGTCAACACAATCCAATATAATACATTTTGGCTTAAAAATAAATAAAGTATCACAATACTGCTCTCCAAAAGTTTTAAAATCAAATTTGACGCAATAAAAGTTTACTCATTGTCCCTTATTTTCTAAATTTTCCTTTAGCTGAATCTTAATAGGTTTTAAAGTATTTTTACGATTGACGTAATTTTTCCCTTTTATGCTTCTGTATTTTTGCTAACCAGAGTACATACTTTAACATAAAAGCACTACTGTCGAGAGCTATTATCCGATTGATAATATTTCTATCCAGTGTATTTTATTCCAATAAACTTCAACTTACTTGTGGCATTTTGATATATTTGGATACTTAATCATTTAACTACATATTAAATTTGATTTCATAATTTATACATTCATCGTCAGAAGGACTTCAGCCAGGGAAACAGACCTAACTGATCGTCCTTCTCACAAGGAATTTATTAATAGGTGAGTTAATACTCTCCGCCGCTGTCTTTAAGATGTTGTTGTCACTATCCTGTACCCTGCGTAATAGTGATGCAGTTTTTTTGCGAATGACGGCGTGGAAGACGTCAGTTCAATTTTGAACGAACATTTCTGAGGCGCTGCAGAACCGTGGTAGTCTCAACAGACCCTAAAGACATTAGTATATTGGACGCGCAGCTCGTCTAACGCACTTTTGGTGTAGCTGACCCACAGACTCCCCGTGTAAAAGCCCTGGCAATATGCTTTAAACAAAGTTAACTTTACTAGTACAACGAGCGAATGAAATTGATGTGAATGAAATTTATCACACAGACAGTTCACAAGTTTATTTATCTCTAGGATCAGACCACATATCAACAGTGTTGCTTAAAATGTAGTTACTGTTAAATGTATAGCTCTAACTACTATCCGTCGCGAAACTATATTTAATCCTGAATTTTTTCCAAGGGTGGAATAGTGTACGTGTAATTTTTTGTTTAATATAAAAATTGTGCTCGTTAATCTTTGAAGTATAAAATAGGAGAACCGTAAACGGTAGCCATTTTCAAGCATAATATCCAAGTTACAGGATATTGACGGCCTCTGTGGCGTAGCGGTAGTGCATTTGACTGCTACGACACGGGGCGTGGGTTCAATTCCCGCTCAGTGCAAATATTTGTATGCATGAGTATGTCTAATTGCATTGGTCTGGGTGTGTCTATGTATAATATGTATGTATTCACAACAAAAAGTATATAAGCATGTTTATCCGCATCTGGAACCCATAGCAAAAGCTAGGTAAAATATGCTTACTTTGGGTCTAGAAAGCGCTGTGTGGAATTTCGTAGATTTCTTTTTATTTATTTATTTTACCAAAACCTGTCTTCGATCGGTTCAAAAGTTAACATACTACTGTAGGTATTTAAATACAAAGAAACGCAAAGATAAGAACGTCTAGATTAGTCACAGATTATTCCAATTTACCACGGCTTACAATCCTGACAAGATGACAAGATAGGATAAAGTGTGATTTATATCTAAGAGTTTCGTCAGTGGCTTTCAACATGAAAATGATTTTGTTTTGATTTTCATATTACTGGTTTTAGTCGGTTCAAGCCCCGCCAGACATTACCGCCCCCGCTGGCTGGCGGGGGGATATCCGAAGGGATTTCCGCATAAAAAAAAGGTACTGTAGTAAAATATATGTTAGTTCAATAGGTATTAATTCATTTATCAAATACCCGCAAATGCATTACCTCATACCTGATGGTATGTATTAAAGATATTATAGGTACTAGATAGAAAAAAACGGCCAAGTGCGAGTCGGACTCGCCCATGAAGGGTTCCGTAGCAGAAAGTAACGTAATAATGTATTTTTAAAATTTTAATATTTGAGTTGATTGAATGAAAGGTAAATTGCGGTTTACGATTTATGACCTATTAAAAAAAAGTACTTACTAGATTTCGTTCAAACCAATTTTCGGTGGAAGTATGAAAAACCCTACGATTGCGAAAAACCTTCCATAGTAATCCAATTTCGGTTGGATTGCGTTCAGGGGTCAGCAAGTGCATAGCCGGGCAGGAGGATTGTGGTCGCAGCACTAGTGGGACCGGTGGGTGTTACGCGGTGCTGCGACGACAATGCTCTTCTGATGAGGCCGTCAAGCTGAGTGCCACCATTGTTAACATGGTACGTGTATGTAATGGTGACCCTCTTTCCTGTGACTTTACCTTCAGCTAACCATCAGGCGAGGTGAAGTCAAATTGACGTTTCCTAAATATTAAAAAAAAAAGTGGTGATGTACATGGTAATGTACATCATATATTTTTTTTAGTTTTATCATTCTCTTATTTTAGAAGTTATAGGGGGGGGGGGGGGGTTATCGTGTATGTGGTTACCTCTGTCTGTGAGCTTTTTGTAAAACATAATGGAAGTATTTTTGCGCTTGACCATCTGCGTAGAAGCTGTTGAGAGGCTGAAATGTTAGGCTTTTGACATTGACCTCCGTCCTCCATAAACACAGGCCTGGGGGTGGCAGGTGAGGCCGCCTATCACCCCAGCAGAAGCAGGTCGGGACGGTGGGGCGACTAGCGCCCCTCACCCAAACCGGGGTAAGACGGGGACACCGTGGTTCCCAAACCCGAGGGGGCCATCTCGAAACCGGAGATGGCTCAGGGTCAATTGGATTGCGAGGGATATGCTCTATGGGTAACCTTACACTCCGGCGTCTGTAGACCCGAGACGGCGTGCGGTTTTAGTCGGTTCAAGCCCGACATAACCGGCCCCGCTGACAGGTGGGGCCGATTATCCGGGATCCGAAGCGATTTCCACAGGAAAAAAAAATATGCCTTTGATATTCTTAAAAACGTCATGAAATGTAGCATACCTGCATACTGCTACATAAAGTTAATATAAAAATACCAGTCGGCAAAAATGAGAATGAGGAAACTGAAAATAACATAATTCTCAAAAACAAGGGGTTTAATACACCTTACCTTTCACTTCGGGGATACAGGCATGAGTATATAAAAATATTGTAATTTATCACGTCTTACAGCCCCGATCGTTACGACGAAGAGTGATTTATAGCTGAGGTTATTTTTAATGGCTTTAAAATGTTAATGTATTTCCATTGAATAAACTGAATTAATTCTCGAAAATCAACAATCTATTTGTGTAGGTATGTCTATGTCTAGAAGTAAAACTACATTTATTTATTTACTTCATAAACAATTTTACATTGTATTGAAATGTTGTAACTTAAAATTAACTTAGTCTAAGGGCGGTACATTATCTCATGGGGGCCCTTCGTCATGTACCTATATAAATAATACTATCAGTTCGTTTCATACGATGTAGCTGACGCAAAAATAGTGCATTTCAGATTAAGTTTAAAAAAAGTGTGAGCTGTCTTTTTAAATTGAATTTACAGATTTATTTTTGTCACAATTTTTGTCACACAGGTTCCATACCTCAAAAGTAAAAAACTGAACCCTTATAGGATCACTTCGGTGTCCGTCCGTCCGGAAAACGGTCAACGGTCTTGATAGACGGAGGGACCTCCGTCTATCAAGACCGTTTTTCTCAGGAACGCGTGGAGGTTTCAAACTGAAATTTATATCTAATACTCAGGTCTACTGTCCCTTGGAGCTGTGTAAAAATCAAACTTCTAAGGCAAAGCAATCAAAAGATACAGCCGTTTATGCCGCAAATTTCTGCAAATTCTCGAAACTCGCACGGGAATCAAAACCTACAGGATACTTCCCGTGAACTTAAAATCTTGAAATTTGGTACGAAGTAACGTCTTATAGTACAGATAAAGGAAAAATTGCGAAAAGCGTCAATTTTTAGTTACATCATATAATAAAAATATTTTTGAAACTTTTAAAGTTTACTTATATACCCTACAGGTTTGTACGGAACCTTCGGTGTGCGAGTCCGACTCGCACTTGGCAGGTTTTTTAGGGTTCCGTTGCCAAATGGCAAAAAACGGAACCCTTATAGATTCGTCAAAATCAAAGTCAAGTCAAAGTCAAAAACCATTTATTCTGTATAGACCATTAATACGGAACTTACAAAACGTCATAAAAAAAAATTAATCTTATGTTTGGCAAATGGACCACCGGTTCGTCATGTCTGTCTGTCTGTCCGCCCGTATGTCACAGTCACTTATTTCTGTAACTATAAGATCTATGCTGTTTAATTAGATGTACTCTGTGAACCGCATTAAGAATTTCACACAAAAATAGAAAAAACAACAATAAATTTTGGGGACTTAGAACGGAAACTCAAATATCTTTTTCGTTAAACCCAACGTCTTCAAAAATGATATTGAGATTTCTAATATATTTTTTTTGTAAACTGAATAGTTTTTAGAAAAGTGGTAAAGGTAATTCAGATGGTGATATTTTACTGTTGGTATATTTAGCAAATTAGAATTATACATTTCTTTAGAATTGCAATATACAAATTTACTATACAGATATATTTAATGACAAGGTTTGTTCACTAATTACAAGATGACCGTATCCTAATATAAGATTAAAGAACTGAATTTTCCAAACATGGCAAAACCTGAATTCACATAATTATGATAAAAGGGCTGCCGTGGTCCATATTCAGTCGCAGAGAAGTCGCCGCCAAGGAGAGGCATTAGTCGCCGCCCGGACCTGACCACTGAAAATGTTGACCGCAGTGATCGATGAAAAGTTTTGAACAAGTTTCTTATGGACCACGGCCAAATAGCCCGGAAGCATTATATTCTAAACGTCGTTCACATTGTTAATAACATAACACATAACATAACTTCACGCCTGTATCCCCGAAGGGGTAGGCAGAGGTGTATTATATACCCACGATTCGCCAGTTATGTTGAGGTCCCAATGTAATAGGGGGCGAGCCTATTGCCATCTACCGGGCACATTAATAAGCGAGCGATAATTATCATTTATTATTGCACACATAACTACGAAAAGTCAGAGGTGTGTGCCCGGGCAACTGGAGATCGAACTCGAGACCTCGTCTCAGCAGTCCGTTACGTATGCCACTGGGCTATTGCCGCTATTGTTAATATATAAATACCATAATTATCTCCTATCTAATAATTAAATTAAAATTGACAAATACACCGAAAAGCCCTTCCTTCGCATTCCCGTAAACATTGCCAACCAGGGTGGTTTACCACATCAAATAAACGAGTTCAACTTCATCAATATCGTCATCAGCTTATTTGAAAGACTTGAAACACACGAATAATGACCCAAATACGTCAAGTGCTTGATTGATGTGCCAGCAAACACGAAGTGAAATAAATTAGACTGCAGACAAATTGAGAGGTGTTATTTATTAGGAGCAAGAGAATTGATCAACAACTGATTTTATTCATTTTGATATCCTATTTGGTAACGAGAGGGTATGAACTAAGCGCACAGGGAAATTATTTCGTGTATTGTGTTATAATAGTAGTTTATGCAACTATCATATAAGAAGGGGTATTAAAACACGAGAGTCTGTTTATCGCATGAGGCGTAGCCGAATGCGATAATAGGTTGACTCGAGTGCTTTAATACCTAAGTTATATACAGTTTCATACACTACTTTATCTTCACTCATAGGAAAAATTGAAATTAAACAAAGTAGGTAGGTTACAAGGAGGTAATTTAGCGTGCGCCATTTTTTTCACAGTTCGAACTGCGCATGGTGCGCCTTTATTTTTCATATTCGGCCTAAAACCTTAGACTAGTTTAATGAATAAAAAAAGATAGCGGTGCTATAATGAGTTTTATAACATATTTGCTCGTAAAGGGTCTCTTATTACACCAATTTCAATATCGTATTGTATCTCATTACGAACTTGTGCGGTAATGTAAAGTAAAACGCACATTACACCAATTTCAATATCGTATTGTATCTCATTACGAACTTGTGCGGTAATGTAAAGTAAAACGCACGGTTTATCAAGATGCTCCTTCTAAAACGAACGGTACTTTTTAAATCTTTGTAAAGAGTTTTTATGTCAGAAAAGAGGTCAACATATTTGTTCGTTTAAGAAAGTCCAAAAGTTTTATTTATTTCCTCGCAAATATGTTATAAAACGTCGTATGACATACGTGCGCTTTGATAATTACAGCCTCTGCTTTCTTGTAGCAATATCGCCTCGGCTGTAATTTTCAACATACCGCACTTATATCATAATGTACTATTATGATACAGTTGGCGGTACTATAATAAGTTTTGTTTTTAATTTTATGTATATGCGTTTATAAAGTGCGTATGTATAAAATCGTAATTCGAATTTTTCGATTTGAGTGTAGATAAAATAATTTATACCGATTACTTATATTGTGGCCGTCTAAAGACTTCTTTTTGCTAACGTTTTAATCGCACAAATTTTAGCGTTCCGTTGCCAAATGGCAAAAAACGGAACCCTTATAGATTCGACATGTCTGCCTGTCTGTCCGTCCGTATGTCACAGTCACTTTTTTCCGAAACTATAAGAACTATGCTGTTACAGTAGATGTATTCTGTGAACCGCAGTAGGATTTTCACACAAAAATAGAAAAAGAAAACAATAAATTCTGGGGGTAAATACTTAGAACTGAAACTATAAAATATTTTGTTCATCAAACCGTTCATACGGGTATCTATGGATAGGTCTTCAAAAATGATATTGTTTTTTTTTTTTTTCTAAACTGATTAGTTTGCGCGAGAGACACTTCCAAAGTGGTACAACGTTGATAGAACATCCACATCAAGAACCGCAACGAAATCCCGGCGTTGACTCGCCCAAGCTGGGCATTCCACCAATGTGTGGAGCACCGTGTCTTCGCCAGGATCCTCGCAGTGTTGGCACTGCGGTGTTGTGTCCCGGTGGATGCGCCATAGATACCGAAGCATCCGTGTCCGGTATGTATCTGGCGACATCTGGACCTGGAGGTCACCGTGGTGCCTTGCCTATCCAACCACTTCTCCATAACTAGGCTCACCGCCGCTGTATCCCAATGTTATTTACTCTAGTCTGCTATTTTTTTTAAGAAATCGAAGGAATTGTGAGTCTTAAGCATGGCGAGGTACTTAAGACTCACAATTCCTTCGATTTCTTAAAAAAAATAGCAGACTAGAGTAAATAGAGTAGAGAATAGAGAGTCTTAAGCATGGCGAGGTATGATTTCATTGGGGTGCGACTGGTTGGAACACCTCCGCGTTTGGTGCACCCTGGGCAACGTGGGCGATGACGCATCATTGATTGCTCCTCTGGAGTAGCTGGCGTCAACGTCAACGGCCAAGAGTCCGACCGACCGGCCCTTCTCAGGGCCAGCTGACCCCATTGCACGAGGGGGTCGGGGTATGGCGGGCCTGCAAGGCCCGCGGTGGTGGTCGCTCCAGGTACCCCTCTGCTGTTATCAGAGGAGACACTGCGAGCGACGTGTTGATCCGAGGGGATCAGGGGACGGGTCGGCCCACTGCTCGCGCAGGGGCCGACGGGCACTTGTGCCGCCGCCGGTGAGAGAGGACTAGCCATCCTCTCGCGTTCCGTAATCGGTGGGTGATCAGCAACGACCTAACTGGTGGCTCCAGAAGGGTACGCTGTGATCTTGCTGACCGGAGGGCTTGCCTTTATTGGCCGGCCCACGACAAGGAAAAGTCTATAACACCCGACAGCAAAGTCGTAAAAACCTATGGATACCAGCCGACCTCCATAGTATATAGGCTTATCCAGGTGCAGGGGGCTCCGCCTGGATGGACCACCTTTCCCCCATACTCGTGGGATAAGATATGGACACAATCATAAACTCATCAAATAAACCGGATCGATCAAATAAAAACAAAAAGGGCTTACACAACATGGATACCGAGAATGACGGAGTCTGCGCGGAGGTCGCGCAGCACTCAGGCGTGGAGGTGACGCTAAATACCTCGGCGGTGTCGGAGAGTTTCGACACCGCCAACGAGCGAAGCCGGGCGAGCAGCCCGTCGGGTCTGAACGTACAGCGGACCCGTAAGCGCAGACGGCGCGCAAAAGCCCGGCTGGGGGAGGACGTGTCGGATGAGGACTGCACCCTCACCGGGACGACCTCCTCCAGCAGTGACGAGGCGTCAAAGCCTGCGTCAAAGGTGGCAGCAGGCCGCCGAGGGGCGCGAGGTGGAACGAGGGCTGGGCAATCCACCCGAGTCTCCTCGGCCCCTGAGAGGGCCGCGGGCAAGTCACCGCCGAGGCCTTCCACCTCGGCGGTGTCGGAACCAGGTGGGAAGACGCGGTCTCTGATGGAGAAACTCCAGCAAGTGACCGCGTCTTTCCGGGGGTCTCCGAACCCCGATCAGGAGGCGATGCTGCACATTGTGCTCGGCATCGCCTCCGAAAATGAGGCTCTCGCGGCGCAGCTGGCCGAGTCCCGTCGGGAGACGGCTCGACTAGCTGCAGCCGTCGAGGAGCTGAGGAGGGGGATGGCGAGCCCGACTCAACCAGCGCAACCGGTGCAGCGAACGCAACCGGCGGAGCGCGTGACTCGCTCGTCCGCGAGGCAGTCGGCGCAGCAGGCGCTGTCGGTGCAGCTGGAGTGGCCGGTGCAACGGGTGCAGCAGCCGGCACAGCCGGCTCGCCCACCGGCACCGCAGAGAGCACCACCGGCGGAGCCTTGGTTCGCGTACATGGAGGCGCTAGAGGAGCGTATGATGAGTCGGATGGAGGCCCTAATGGACTCCATCCGCCGTCCGCCTCTGGCGCCACCGGTGGCCGGCTACGCGGCTGCAGCCCGGAAGGGTAATACCCGCCCGGCTGCAGTGGAGGCTCTGCCGGAGCCGGCTCGTCGCCCCGCTCCCGCTCAGGGCCCCGCTCCCACTCAAGGGAAGGGAAAGGGGAAGGGCAAGGGCAAGGGGAAGACGTCCCCAGCCCAGGCCCCAGCCCCAGCCCCAGTCGCGGCTCCGGTAACCCCCACTAGAACCCCCTTGGAAGGGGGTTGGGAGGTGGCTGGAGCCAACAAAAAGAGGCGGAAGGCCGCAAAAAAGGCCGCCAAGAAGGCCAGGAGGGCCGCGGCCGCCGCGAAAGCAGCGCCGGGGAAGCTCCGTGCCCCACGCACTACGGCCGTCGTCGTCACCCTGACGGCGGAGGCAGCGGGGAGAGGCATGGGGTATGCCGAGGTGTTGGCCAAGGTGAAGGCCAACGTCGACCTCAAGGCCCTCGAGATCCCGGGCGTCCGGTGCAAGAGCACACGGACAGGAGCCCGACTTCTCGAGGTCCCTGGCGCTGAGGGAGTCGCTGGACGCAGCCGACGTCCGGGTGTCCAGGCCCATTAAATGCGCAGAAGTGCGCATCACGGGCCTGGACGACTCCGTCACGGCTGAGGAGCTTAGGCTCGCTGTGGCGGAGGCCGGGGACTGCTCCCCGGACACAGTGAAGGCCGGAGCTATACGCTTCGGCCGCGGTGGACAGGGGGCAGCAGTTGTCGGCTGCCCTATCGCGGCGGCCCAAAAGGTCGCTGACGGGCGGAGCCTCCTGGTAGGAGGCTTCCTGAGGGCGCAGGTACGGCTCCTGCAGGCCCGACCGGCTAGGTGCTTTAGGTGCCTATCGGTGGGCCATGTGGGGGTGCACTGCACGGCGGAAGTGACGGCGGGTGACCGTTGCTTCCGCTGTGGCCAACCCGGTCATAAGGCCGGCACGTGCGATGCCCCGTTGCACTGCTTTAGGTGTGCAGCGGGAGGCAAGCCGGCCGACCACAGGGTTGGAAGCAAGGCCTGCGCCGGAGGGGAGCCGAAGCCGGGAGGCCGGCCTTCCGCCTCCAGTTCACAGCGGGATGCGGAGATGGGGGTCCCATAATGGATCCTCAACTCCGCATCCTGCAGGTGAACGTTGGCCACGGTGCCCATGCTCAGGACCTTCTGCGCCAGAGCATGGCACAGTGGGCCATAAATGTCGCCGCTGTCGCCGACCCATACACCCACCGGTTCCTCGGGCCTACCTGGGAAACCGCGCTGGATGGGTCGGCGGCACTGGTGCACAACCCTGCCGCCGGCAGCCCTCCTCTTGCCGTCGTTGCAAGGGGACCCGGCTGCGTGGCGGCGGCGGTTGGGGACATAGCGGTCGTGGCCGCTTATATCACGCCGAACCGAGACCAAGCTGCATATGAGCAATGGCTCCGTCAGCTGGCCGTCGTCGTCAATGCCTGCCAGCCCCGTCCGGTCCTTGTGCTCGGGGACTTCAACGCCTGGTCGTATGCCTGGGGTTCCCGACACGAAAGGGGCGCGACGGGGCATAGAGGCAGGGCACTGGTGGACTGGGCCGCACGACTCGGCCTAGTCCTCCTAAATCGGGGAGCCGTGGACACGTTCGTGACCTCGAGGGGTAGCTCCATCGTGGACCTATCGTTCGCGAGCCCCTCGTTGGCGCAACGTGTTCAGGGCTGGCGCGTCGTTTTGGGGGAGGACACAAGTTCGGATCACCGATACATTCGGTTTGACGTGTCCCCCCCTGCGAGCGACGCGCCGGCTGCACCGGCTCCACCCGAGCCACGTTGGGCGCTTAAGCGACTTGATCGGGAGCTCCTCCTGGAAGCCGCCATCGTACAGGCCTGGGCCCCTGCGCCGGACAGGCCTGTCTGCATAGACGATGAGGCGGAGTGGTTCCGGGAGGCCATGACCCGTGTCTGTGACGCGGCGATGCCTAGGGCTCCGCCCTATAATCCGAGGGGTCAGCCAGGCCATCGTGGTGGAGTGGAAGGAACGACTTGGGCAACCAAGCGCAGGGCACGCCGCAATAGCGGCGGTAAGGCCCATCATGGAGGATTGGCTGGAGAGGCGACACGGAAGCCTCTCCTACCGACTGACGCAGGTGATCTCAGGGAAGGGGTGCTTCGGGGACCACCTGCATCGGATCAGGAAGGAGCCAACGCCTGAGTGTCATCACTGCGACGCGAGCGAGGACTCAGGGCTGCACACGCTGGCGGACTGCCCGGCGTGGGAGGCGCCGAGGCGTGACCTCGTGGCAGCCATCGGGGTGGGAGTCCTCTCGCTCGGCAGCATGATTGCGGCAATGGTGCGGAGCGCGAGCGCGTGGGCCGCCGCCGCCTCCTTCTGCGAGCATGTAATGCTCGCGAAGGAGGTGGCGGAGCGCGCCCGGGAGAGACTTAGAACTCTCCCGGTCCGCCGAGCCCGCAACTTGCTCGCCGCGCGTCGCAGGCAACTCAGGCGCCGGAGGTCGCTTAACGACCTCCGTCCTCCATGAGCGCAGGCCTGGGGGTGGCGGGTGAGGCCACCTGTCACCCCAGCAGAAGCAGGCCGGGACGGTGGGGCGACTAGCGCCCCTCCCCCAAACCGGGGCAAGACGGGGACACCGTGGTTCCCAAACCCGAGGGGGCCATCTCGAAACCGGAGATGGCCCAGGGTCAGTCGGGGTGCGAGGGATATGCTCTATGGGCAACCTTACACGCCGGCGTCTGTAGACCCGAGACGGCGTGCGGTTTTAGTCGGTTCAAGCCCGACATAACCGCCCCCGCTGGCACGCGGGGGGGTATCCGAAGGGATTTCCGCACGAAAAAAAAAAAAAAAAAAAAAAAAAAAAAAGGTATGATTTCATTTTCTTATGACTTTGTGTAAAAGATAAACTTTTCCTATAGATTCAGATCGGAAAAAGTAGCTCAGTTGATCAGAGTATTCCCCCTGTGAGGGACTGGTCGCAAGTTCAAGTCCCGTCCTAGATGTTCTATTTTTCCAATCTAAATCTATAGGAAAAGTTAGCATACTAATTGCTTCAAAATTTCAAGACAAACTTTATACTAAAACTAGCTTCATATGGACCACGGCCAAACAGCCCGGAAGCCGTATATTCTACAAAAAAAAACGACGGGTTGCACTCCGAGAGTGCCGGCAGAAGTGAAAACTTGAATATTAACGTTGTGTATTTTTGATATTTTGGAATGGTTAGGGAATAATTTTGCACGAATTGCTTTAATTATCAGTATGAAAGTACTATCATTTATGTGGTAACATACAATATTCATTTATTGCGCTATCGTACACAAACATGACAATTTATATTACATTAAAAATTTAACACTTCAGAACTATTACAATTATTTTACATTAAAAAGTTTATCTCTCAGAAAAATCAACTTCCATCCATAATTTAAACCACCTTTTCACCATCATTATTATCAGAACCATCATCGCCAATATATTTATAAAGTACTCACTCATTTTTTTTTGCTATTTCTTCGTCACTTTTTCATTAATAGATGCACTTTGTTTAATTTCCATTTTATATCAATAGATTTATGGCACAAAATAGAATAAATATTACAAAAAGTTATATGATGACAAAAAGTGTTTCGCCCAAGAAATCGATCGGTCGGAATCGATCTCAGTCTTGACGAAGTCAACGAAAACTCATTAGACGAACGCGCCACCAAAGTTGTTAGGTACAAACCCACCTCCACCTCATGGCTTGTTCCAACCTACTGGTTACACAAGCCGAATCACGGGAGATGCATACCCTTACTTGCCAGTGGCTCTTTGGGGGTACGCACATTTCTCCCTACAAGTTGTTTTCTTCGTCCTTGTCCCTTATCTCAGCCTCTCCCCCTTCTGGGGCGTGAACAACACACGTACGCCTTTGATGCTTAAGCCCGCCGTGTGCCCACCTTTCAGTGGTACCGCTAGCTCCACCATGTTACCTGTTATTCCACCTCTTCTAGGTCTGTTACTTCTTCACCTCTCTCCAGCCCACTGCGCTTCTGACGCCACCTTCGCGCGTATTCACGGAAATACCGGAAATTTTCCTCTGATCCTACCAGATCTAGTTAGTACACTGGACCCACCTCAAAAACCGTAACGTTATCTAAAAGATGCCTACGCTCGTCCCCGAAGAGATGACATTCCCACAGTGCGTGGTGAACGTCCTCCACCTCACTCTCTTCGCAGTAGCACGACCCCGTATCTACTAGCTTCATGCGGTGAAGTCGGTCCCTAAAGCAGCCATGACCAGTGAGCAGTTGCGAGGTTTCATAGTCCGGTTCAACCCAAGTTGCCTCAAGTCTAACCTTCACGTCCGGGAAATACCGATAAAGTTCCCTCCCCTTACCCGATGTGTCCCAACGCTTTTGCCATTGGGCAATAGCGGACTCAGTCCCGCTGAGTTTGGCACTCCGAAGCTCTTTCCTGGTAGTCGCGGACTCACGTGCCACACCTAGTTCGCCCGCCCGAATTACCTCGAGGTCAGCCGGTAGGACTCCGGCTAACACCGCCAGCGCATCGGTGCTCATCGAGCTTTACGCCTTGGTCAGAAGGACCAGGGCGGGTCTCTGGGTGCGCAATAGCGCACTCCGCACAACGTGAAGGGACGCGCGCTCATACCAACATGCCGTGGCATACGTTACCGTCGCAACAAAGGTTCCCTGATACAGAACCTTAAGGACCCTGTATCTGACACCCCACGAGCACGCCGATACTCTCGATATCTTGCCGAAGCAATTTGCCGCCCTGTCCCCGATCGATACCGCATGCCGCGCGAACGATAGACTAGCATCAATCACCACACCCAGCACCGTGGTCGATGTGACGCTCCTGACATATTTCCCCCCGAACCTGATGACAGGTGGCCGCTGGAGTTTTCCCCCGATTGTCATAGTTACAGAGTTCGCAGGAGAGAACTCCAGCCTGTTTCGGGCCCCCCACTCACCGACAAGCTCCAACACTGTAGAAGCCGTGGCCTCTATGCTAGCCCGAGTTTCGGACTCTATCGGGATCGTCACATCGTCGGCGTAAGCCACGACACTCACTCCCCCCGGATATGGAAGCCGAAGCAAGTCGTCCAATAGCACATTCCAGAGCGTGGGTCCCAACACCAATCCCTGCGGGCAACCCATTGCTTCTGTCTTCCACAGCACCCAGCCCCCACGAACATCCTCGTCCGGCGACCCGTGAAGTAGTCCGCAAGCATCTTATAGATGTTTTGCGGACATCCTTCACGCTTCACCTTGAGCATGATCAAGGGCCACCAGGCGTTGTCGAAGGCTCCAGAGATATCGAGAAACACTGCCTGCACGTACTTCGACGCGCTCCTCCGCGCGACACCGAACATAGTGTTCAGTGCCGAGACCGTTGACCGTCCCCGAGTGAATCCGTGCTGGCGATCGGATAAACTTCTCGGTATCAGGTATCCGTTGTTAGGTATAGTGTGAAATTAGCGCTTCTATATTTTTTGTCTTACGAATTTTCGATCAGGTCACGTGTTTACTGACGCGAGTTTAACCTTTTACCTTTACCCATTAAAAAAAAAAACCACACAACGCCGCTAAAGAGGTTTTCACTTCAAAAACTAGCTGTGCCCGCGACTACGGCCGCGTGGATTTTGATTTTTTGGGTTTTATTTCTTTTGCGCGGAACCCCATTTTTTTCTAAATTAAAGTTAGCCTATGTTACGTATTATAATATTACCTATATGCCAGTGAAAGGCCCGTCAGAATTGGCCCTGCCGTTCCAGAGATTCCCTCTTTCAAACAGACAGACAAACTATCTGTTATTTTAATATTACAAATAGACACTTCAATTTTATTACTTTGTATAGATACAAATAATTATAATCTAGTTCATATGCCTGCGGTTGACCCAATCAGGATCCGCGGAACTTGTAATTTTCTTCGATACTTTGTAACAGGGATAGTTGATTTTAGGTAGATAGTAAGTTACAAGTTAATTAAATCAATTCAATTTTTTAAGCATTTTGTATGCTTACTTTTTTCTAAAGATTTTAGATCGGAAAAAGAGAACATCTAGGACGGGACTTGAACCCGCGAAACGCGCCTTAAAACGTATTAATGTATCGGAGAATTTCGAATATCTGGAACGTGTATAGGTGGCTCAGTTGGTCAGAGCATTCCCCCTGTAAGGGACTGGTCGCGGGTTCAAGTCCCGTCCTAGATGTTCTGTTTTTCCGATCTAAAATCTTTAGAAAAAAGTTAATTAAAGTTATTTAAAGGTTTGATATAAGATTATAGTAAATTAAACATGAGAATTAATTTTACCTTTCAAATATTATAAAAGTATTATGAATTATAAGTGGTCTCAGGGAGTACGCACAGCAAAATTTTAAATAGTTATGGTCTGAAGAAGAAGGTGATAGAAGGAGGTGAAAGACGACCCGCGGCAGCCAGAAATCTGTACTTAGCTTGGTGTCACCCGCCCGGCGTGTCGCGCTGGCACCAACCGCTACGTGACTCGCTCGGCGGATTTGAAAAGAGAAGGCAAAGCTTTCAGTATGTGAAAACATACTGCTAGTGCAGGCCGGGCATACCGAAGGCGTAAGAAAGGTGGCAAGCTTCCCCAGGCACGTGCTGCTTATGGTCATTACTGCAAGCAGCAGGAACAGATGCACAGAAACATAGATAACAAGGAAGGATTGTCCACCATGCGGTCACTGACCGCGTGGCCCGCACAGGTTATTGTCCTTTTAGTGTGTAGTGTGGCATGATAACATTCTATATAATTCCAATACATGGATGAATGGTGGCAAGCCTCGTTCACGTAAAAAAACCACTGCACTCTCATTTATAACGTTGGCTGACAAAAGCTACTTGGTGGGAGTTCATAGATAATATACCATAGCCGATAGAGTTGACCACAGCTAACCATAGACAGAGTCGAGGAAAGAATATAGATAATATTAGTAGACTATGAATCGATATCAACTAAGGAATCGACTACATATTCCACCAATATCCTTAAAAGAACAATGTGCATTGTTACAACTTTTATATCAAACGTCGTCAATAAATCTCAAGAATGGCATAAGACGCTGTTGATACGTCGACAAACGAAAGTAACTAGGACGGTTACCAGCTTCGCAATCAACCCAAACTTAAGCGTAGCGAGATTTGCCTATCCAACAATAGGTCAACGTGACCGGTAGACTTTTTCCATTGATTTGGTTTTTCGGTGATTATTCCTCGATGGTAAGACCGATCTGGACATTCGACCACTTACGACACTCAGTAATGTCTACTTGATCACGGTGGCTAATTTGGTTGAGATCGGTCAAACGGTCTCGGAGGAGTATCATTTGTTTGAAATGCAACTTTGAAACCAAAGACGCTTCGCTCGCCTTCGGCTCGCTACGCTTAAAAATAACGCTTGAAATTTATACCCTATTGCAAGAGACTTTAGTAAGTGGTTGTGCTAATAGCCGTAGAGATTTATTTCATAACTAGCTGTTGCCGCGGCTCCGATCGCGTAGAATTCTGATCCTGTTCCCGCAACCCATGGGAACCTATTCCCGAAATAAAATAGCCTATGTGTTATTCCGGACTATAATCTATTCTTATGAAAAATTTCAGCAAGATCCGTTCTGCCGTTTTTGCGTGAAAGAGCAACAAAGATACATACATACATCATACTCACTAACTTTCGCGTTTATAATATTAGTAGGGTAACAGTATTACAACACATGTCAGGATTGTGAGCAAAGAATAATATTTGCGTAAAAATATAGATGTTAGTGATTACATCCTATGCCTATGATGAGATGAAAGTATATCCCAGTAGATCGTAAACATTTAATATATTAGGATCTATATGAAGTTGACTAAGGGAAATAAACTTTTATGAGATATCCTGCGTACTTTATTGGCAATAAAAGCATTATAATATATATATAAAGTAGGTACTTACTAATATCCTCCATGAGCGCAGGCCTGGAGGTGGTAGGGGACGCCGACTGTCATCCCAGCAGAAGCAGATCGGGACGGCGGGGCGGCTAGCCCCCCCAACCGAGGCAAGACGGAGACACCGTGGTTCCCAAACCCGAGGGGGCCATATTTAAACCGGAAATGGCCCAGGGTCAGTCGGGGTGCGAGGTAAATGCTTTATGGGCAACCTTACACCCCGGCGTCTGAAGACCCGAGACGGGCGTGTGGTTATAGTCGGTTCGAGCCCGACATTATCGCCCTCGCTGGCGGGCGGGGGGTATCAAGGGGATTTCCGCATTATTATTATATTATATTTTTTATCTTTTATATTATGATTATTATTAATTTAATAATGTTCTGCTATGTTGGTACTTAAGCGAGGCGGGAGATAACGGCAAATTCGAAGTAGACGTGTAGTAGATATTTTTTGAAGGTATGTACTTAATATATCATTATATTCCTTACTCAATAGCCCTCGGAAAACCTTCTCAAATGTTTGTGTAGCACAATTGCTTGCTATTGAAAGGCAACGAGGGATTATCGACAACTACCATTACTTATTCGTCGTATCATTCACTATTCAAATAGTTCTTTATAATACAATATCGTTTTTTTTCCTTCCACTTATCTGGAGTTAATTTTAAAATAAAAGATATATTTATTCAATTGCAATATATACGGAGTATGGAGTATATTTTATTGTTATTGTTTTTTTAAAGACGCATTATGAATATTAAATGAATTGACTATGACATAAGTAGGTACTAATGTCACACCGGGGTGTGTGTTCGGTAACCTCCTCGAGTGTCGCTCCGATTCCGATCCCGCTGCAGTCCGGGGGGAACGGAATCGGAGCGGCCGGTACACCCTGGGCGGCGGTCAATGGCTTCCCCTTCACCCCTTCATAGGGTTGGCATTGATCGTCGGCCAATACCCAACGTGGCGGGAACACATCGCTCTCCGTACTCCTCTGCTTTCAGAGGAGACAGGATGAGCGATGCTGTTAGTGGTGAGATGGCCCAGGGTCAGTCGAGGTGCGAGGGATATGCTCTATGGGTAACCTTACACCCCGGCGTCTGAAGACCCGAGACGGCGTGCGGTTTTAGTCGGTGCAAGCCCGACATAACCGCCCCCGCTGGCCGGCGGGGGGTATCCGAAGGAATTTCCGCACGACAAAAAAGGTACGTGTAGGTAAGTGGGCGGGCAGCTCGTGTCGACCTCGCCGAACATACACTGATCAAATTAATGATTTATTGAAATAAGTCAGATAGGAAAGGTTTAATGACAGTGAAGCTCGTGAAGTATGTAAGGACAGCAGCAGTTGCACTGAGCAGTAATCAAACCTCGTGACCTCTTCTTAGTAGTTGAACGCTCTACCGCTACGCCCGAGGTAGTAATGGGTGATCTAATAAGACTGTAAATATTGATAAGTTAAGTTAATTTTATCTAGAGAGAATCTAAAAGAATGTATTACATTGAATAAGTCATATCATCAATAGTGTTTCGAATATACGATACAAAATTTATATGAAGGTCATCTGAGGGATTTTTTTTTTTTTTTTTTTACGTGCGGATTTCCCTTCGGATACCCCCCCGCCGGCCAGCGGGGGTGGTTATGTCGTGTCTCGACTAAAACCGCACGGTGTCCTCCCCAAGTGTCCGTTGCCGGGCACCCCGGGTAAGCCCTCGAAAGGATAACCCCAGGGTTGCCGGCGGACTTTGGCCGCCACCGCGGCCTCGCCAGGTGGGGTCGGGTTTTATCCCGCTTCGGTGAGTTGGCAGGCGTGTGTAGGGCACACACGACACGCCTCCGCCACGGCCTGCTTCTGTAAGGACGGCGAGTCGGCCAACTGCCGTCCTCAGGCCCCGATCATGGAGGTCGGTAGTCCCGGGCGTAGATGAGTCTGCGGCGTCCTCGCCGCAGACTGCGAAACTCGGAGGGCAGGGTTCTCTCCCGCTCCCTCTCCGCCGTCTCTTTCGTGCGCATTACCTGCTCGCAGAAAGAGGCGGCGGCGTGCCACTTGCTCCCATCGGAGACCACGGCCCTCACCATGGTCTCCAACGAGAGAACGTCCACGCCCAGGACCACAACGAGATCCCGGCGTTGACTCGCCCACGCAGGGCACTCCACCAACGTGTGGAGCGCCGTGTCTTCGCCAGGATCCTCGCAGTGCTGGCACTGCGGCGTTGTCTCCCGGTGGATGCGCCACAGATACTTACCGAAACACTCGTGTCCGGTAACCATCTGGCACATCCGGTAGGAGAGGTCCCCATGGTCCCTCTCCAACCACTCCTTCATGATCGGTCTCACCGCCGCAATGGTGGATTCCCCCCACCTTGGGTGCTCAAGTCGCACCCTCCATGTCTCCATGAGTTCCCGGTGGAGCTGGAACTGTTGAGCCCTGATTTCTCGGGGCTCCGGCCTATGGCCCCGTTCCAGCGCCTCCTTGCGCCACTGGTACAGCAGCGCAAGGGCTCTCGCTTCCAGGTCCCATGGAGGGGTCCCGGCTAGGAGACATGCCGCCTCGACGGAGATCGTGCGATACCCCCTGATGACTCTGACGGCCATCGCTTTTAACGGGCTGTTTAATACAGCCACGTTGCGGGCCGCCAGAGTCTCCGCCCATACGGGGGCCCCGTATAGGGCCATGCTTCGCACGATCCCCAGGTACAGTCTCTTAGTGGGGGCGTTGGGTCCCTTAACGTTGGGCATCAGCCGCGATAGCGCGGCCGCAGCCCCCCTCAGTTTCGGGACCAGACTCCGGAGATGAGGTCCGAAGTCCCATCGGCTATCGAGTACGAGCCCAAGGTACTTCATCGTGGGCTCGATGCCGATGCTCACGCCCCCTACGGTTATGCTGGTTCCCGCAGGTGGCCCCCTCCGGGGCCCGTGAAAACACATAGCCTCGGATTTGTGGAGAGCCACCTCGAGTCCCAGCCGCCGTATTCGACCCACGACTTGAGCAACCCCTGCCGTGACCTTCAGTGCCGCGCTTCGGTACGTTGCTCCCCGCGCCATAACGAGGGTGTCGTCAGCATAGCAGACTATGCTGACACCCTCGAGCAACGTACCGCGCAGCACCCAGTCGTATCCGATGTTCCACAGGAGTGGCCCTAGGACCGACCACTGCGGAACACCACACGACACTTCTCGCCGCCCTGGCCCTAGCCAGCTCGGGTAAACTATGGTCCTCTCGGATAGGTATGCCTCGACAATGCGGCGGAGGTAAGGAGGCACTCCGTGATACGCGAGCGCCTCCCTAACACAGCTCCAGGGTAGGGTGTTGAAGGCGTTGGCGATGTCCAGAGACACCGCCACCACCACCCCACCCCGCGAGACTAATTCCTCCGCCAGGCGCCTAACGCGCATGATCGCTTCCACGGTGGAGCGCCCCCGGCGGAAACCGAACTGGTTGTCCGCCAGGTCTGGCCCCACGTTCGTGAGATGCTCGACGAGGCGCTCTGCAATAATCCGCTCAAAGAGCTTGCACACCTCGTCGAGCAACACGATCGGCCGGTAACCGGATGGTTGATCCGCCGGCCGCCCCGCCTTCCGGATAAGGACCAGTTTCCCCGTCTTCCACGCCTTTGGAAACTGGCCCCTTTCGAGGCATGCGCTAAAGAGCGCCACCAGTCGAGGCCCTAGCTCCTCAAGGGCCAGGACCCATGCTCGGCCTGGAATGCCGTCGGGTCCGGGGGCAGTGCTTTTCCGAGCTTTAAGCCGGAGCACTGCTACCCCTAGTTCGCTCTCCCTGACTTCGGGCACATCGCTCTCGCTATTATCAGCGTCAGGCGCCTGAGGCGGAGCCATACGCGGAGGAACATGCTCCTCCGCTCTCGCTGGGAACAGGGAGCCCAGGATCCCCTCCAGCCGCTCTGGCTGGAGGCTCTGGGTCAGTAGGGGCGCCCTTGGGCGGATTTTGCCCCTGACCGCAAGGTAAGGGCGCCCCCATGGGTTCTGCTCCAGAGACTCCAGCAGCTCTTCGCGGGCCCGCCATTTGGCCTGCTTTATTGCTACCTGGAGGGTCCTCTTGGCCCCCTTGTACGCCTCATATAGCTCCACCTCTCGGGCTGCCGCATCGTCTGGGCGGCGACGCCTCCGGCGAAACCTGGTGTACTGGCGGCGAACGGTCACGCACGCTGCTCGCAGCTGTGCGATCTCCGCTGACCACCAGTACACCTGCTTCTTTGCCGGGCCGGGCTTTACCCTAGGCATCGCCGCATCGCAAATATGCGACATGGCTCTCCTGAACCATTCCGCCTCTGCGTCGACATCGGCAGGCCTGGCCGGTGACGGAATCCAGGCCTGTACTATGGATGCCTCCAGGAGAGCCTCAGGCGCAGAGCAGGCGCGAGCGAGGAGCAGGCGTCTGAGCGCCCAACGTGAATCCGGGGGATTCGCTATTGGCGGCGGCAGGTTGGGTGGAGGGGAGACGTTGAACCGAATGTACCTATGGTCAGACGACGTCTCCTCCTCCTCCACCACGCGCCAACCCTGGACGCGGCGGGCGAGAGCAGGGGTCGCGAATGCAACATCCACGACCGAACTGAGCCCCCGCCGCTCCCAGGTGGCGACACTCCCCCGGTTGAGGACCTCTAGACCACGGGTGTTGGCCCAGTCTTCCAGAACTCGCCCCTTGGCATTGGTTTCCAGGGAGCCCCAAGCCAGAGACCAGGCGTTGAAGTCTCCCAGGACCAAGACAGGGCGAGGACGGCACGCAGCGAGAACGATGTCCAGTCCAGCGAGCCATAGCTCAAGCTCATACTGGTCAAGGCTTGGCCAGAAGTAGACGGCCACGACAGCTAACCCCTCATAGTCCGCCGCGACACAGCCTCGGCCCCTTGCAATGACTGCAAGGCGTGAGGTGTCCGCGGCGGAACCCCCGAAAACGGTCGCTACGCCGTCCAGGTCCACCGGGCTTCCGGGGTGGACCCAGTACGGCTCAGCGACCACGACCACATTAATAGACCACTCCACGATGCTCTGGTACAGAAGATCCTGAGCACCGGTGCAGTGGTTTATGTTCACCTGCAGGATGCGGATTGGCGTGTCCATTAATGGACGTCCATCTCCGCATCCCGCCGAGAATGTGGCCGCTCTTGAGCGGCACCCCCGCTACCCGCTAAGGACGAACGGGGCTTTGGCCTCGAGGCGGCGCAGGATCGGCTGTCTGCCCGGTGCTCCGCCGCTTTGCCCTCAGCTACGCATTTGAAGCAGCGCGGAGGAGCATCGCAGGTGGTAGCCTTGTGCCCGGGCTGACTACAGCGGAAGCACTGGTCCCCCACGGTGTCTCCCGCTGTGCACTGAACTCCCACATGCCCCACAGCCAGGCACCTAAAGCACCTGGTCTCGCGGGGCTGCAGGAGTTGCACCCGCGCCTTAAGGAAGCCCCCAACGAGGAGGCTCCGTCCGTCCGCAATCTTCTGCGCCGCTGCGACGGGGCAGTTGACGACTGCCGTGCCGTGACCGGTGGGGCTGAACCGGATTTCTCCAGCTCTCACCTGATCACGGGGGCAGCCGCCCGCCTCCACGACGGCGGAGATAATTTCCTCCGTCGTGGCCGCATCATCCAGACCCGAAATGCGCAAACCTGCGCATTTGTTGGGTCTGGTGATGCGGACGGCTTCCGAGTCCAGCGACTCCCTAAGCCTGGCCGCTAGGGCATCAGCCTTGGGGCCGCTGGTGGCGCCGGAGACCTCGAGGAGGCGAGCTCCGGTGCGAGTCGTCTTGCACCGGAGTCCACCCTCAATCTCGAGGGCCTTAAGGTCCACAGAGGCTTTCACCTGCCTTAGGACCTGGGCGTACCCCACGCCCTTCTCCACACCCTCCGTCGTCACCGTCAGGACGACGGCAGTGGAGCGTGGGGCGCGGAGCCTCTTCGGCGCCTTCGCCGCAGCGGCCTTGGCCGCCTTCTTAGCCGCCTTTTTGGCGGCTTTTTTTGCCTTCTTGGCAGCTCCCGCTACCGTCCATCCCTCCCCTCTGGAGGAACATTCGGGTGCAGCGGGAGCAGCGGCGGCTGCAGCGGGTGCGGGGGTGCCACGCTTTTTGTTCTTCCCCTTCCCATTAGCCTTGGCGGGCGTTGGGTTCGCGGGGACTACTGTCCCCGTCGTGGGACCGGGACTTCCGCTGGCGGCAGCCACGTAGGATGCGGGCCGCGCCAGTGAAGGACGGTACGCCCGGTCCTACAGCACGCCAAGGCGCCTCTCGATCGCCGCCAGCAGTTGCGTCATGCTCGGTGCAGATGTCGTCGGCGGCTCTGGCACTTGCTTGTGCGCCGGCTTAGGTGCCGACTTAGGTGCCGACTTTGCCACCGACTTAGGCGCCTCCCCTGGCGGCACAAGAGCCCTTGGCTGGACCACCGCCGGCGCCGCCTGGGCTCTTGGGGCCTTCTGGGCCTGGGCAACCCCTGACCATCAGGGTGAGTTGTCTCACCTCCTCCCGGAGGACCCGCTGTTGCTCCAAGGAGTTGGCGAGCTCAGTTTCCAGGCTTGTCACCCGGGCCCTGAGCTTCACCTCCTCCTCGGAGACGCTCCTAGCTAGGAGCTCTTCCAACGCTGTCTTGGCGACGGCGACGTTTTCCGCCACCGTCTTCTTCTTCCCGGCCACGTTTTTGGCACCTTTGATGGTGTTCGTGATCCGGGCTAGCGCTGCAAGGAGCTCCCTCGCAGCGGGGACGCCTTGGTCCCTGCCACTCGGTAGTGGAGGGACATGCACCGGCACTCTTCCCGCCGTAGTGGCCAGCACCTTCGCTGGCCAGTCGTCCTCGCTGGAGGAGACCGCCCTCTGTCCGAGCGAGGCCTCTTGCGACGGAGACCTTCGGTCTCCATTCGGCTGGGAGCTGACTCGCTGTCAGTCCCAGCCGTGGACGCAATCTCCGCGTCCGTTCCCTCTCCAATTGGTAGTGGAGTGGCGGGTCTGGCGAAGACGGCCTTGGTCGACCGCGTACACGACCGCGGCCTCACCTCTTCTGCCCCCACCACTACCACTCCGTCGTTTCCGTTGCCATTATTCGTGCCTGTGTCGTCGTTTGAAAATCCGTCCGGTTTGTCAACAATTTTTTTTATGTTATTCATGTCATGTCCCACGAGTATGGGGGAAAGGTGGTCATTCCAGGCGGAGCCCCCTGCACCTGGATAAGCCTATATACTATTGAGGTCGGCTGGTATCCATAGGTTTTTACGACTTCGCTGTCGGGTGTTATAGACTTTTCCTTGTCGTGGGCCGGCCAATAAAGGCAAGCCCTCCGGTCAGCAAGATCACAGCGTACCCTTCTGGAGCCACCAGTCAGGTCGTTGCTGATCACCTACCGATTACGGAACGCGAGAGGATGGCTAGTCCTCTCTCACCGGCGGTGGCACAAGTGCCCGTCGGCCCCTGCATTAGCAGTGGGCTAACCCGCCCCTGGATCCCACAGGATCCCACGGCGGCCTCCGCCACGAACACCATCACTCATCCTGTCTCCTCTGAAAGCAGAGGAGTACGGAGAGCGATGTGTTCCCGCCACGTCGGGTATTGGCCGACGATCAGTGCCAACCCCATTAAGGGGGAAACCATTGACCGCCGCCCAGGGTGTACCGGCCGCTCCGATTCCGTTCCCCCTGGACTGCAGCGGGATCGGAATCGGAATGACACTCGAGGAGGTTACCCGACACACACCCCGTCATCTGAGGGATTATTAAATGTCCAATGATACACTGTACATTGACATCTGAGTGCTGGATGGAATAGCAGTTAGCTTAGTGTCATTCAGGTGGTCTCAGAGGTACATGCTAATAAATCGTGGAGCCCGCAGGGAGAAACCCAAACACCAGATACAATTACATAACACACACACTAAAACTGAACTATCACTGTGCTAGATAGCTAATTAAACTGTCTTGGTTTCAGCTTACTCTCGCCAGCTGTATTCCACCAAGCTTTGTAGCGTCACATCTTCCACAAGTCACAGTAACGTCAGAACACGACCAACGACAATTTATTAATTAGTTGAACGAGTGATCTCGATGTGTTTGAATTGAATGCAACAGTTCCCACACACTTACCTAGATGTTACAATGACAACTTTGGTGACATTGATATCATCCACCTCTCAAAAAGTGTTTTTAAGAAAAAAATATAGAATTGTTACAATCATACTTGCCCAAATAAAGATTGTACAAGAACTGTTAGAAACCTCTTCAATCCTCTTCTGATGAGACCGTCAAGCTGAGTGCCACCATTTTTAACATGATACGTGTATGTAATGGTGACCCTCTTTCCTGAGACTTTACCTTCAGCTTACCATCAGGCGAGGTGAAGTCAAATTGACGTGTCCTAAATATATGTATAAAAAAAAAGAATAAGATATTAAGAATATTTATAAATATATTTACTTATATATTAAGTGGTGCATGCAATTTTTACTTGTCGGGAAACTTTGTTACTGGCTAAAAGTCCAATGTTATTATTAATTTACCCACGACATATGTATCTTAGCTGTTAAGTTTCTAAACAAATAAATAAATAAATATTACTATGGTAAAATTTGCAATGTTACAACGCCCTAGGTAGGATATTTATGAGTCCCGACAGGCATGGCTGTCAACGTTAGGCACCCTATCATGTTGTTAATCAGATCCCAATGGCACTGTGGATAGCACCTTTTAGAGACTTAGTAAGCAACTTCTACAATATACGAGACAACAAGGGTATCGATTCTCATTTTATTGAAGTATTAAGTATTCTGCAAGAAAGTTAAATAACTTCTTCAAAACTTTTATTGAAATATTACATTTAAGAATACTATCAAAGAAAGCTCGAAGGTAAACTTTGGAATAGGTTCATTTAGATGATCTTACTAGTAATTTTAACCAACTGTAGAGTTTTAATTCACTAGAAAAAATGTTTTTTATCTGGACTAGTCCATATAAAAAACTTATTTTTAAACCAGCTAAATAAATTAACATTAATTCAAAAAAATTAAATCACCCGACACAAATTTATTTATAGCTAAAGACCTTCCCCATCATATTAGCTTTCGAAAGAAAATATCTGCATCAAAATCGGTTCATCTGTTTGAGAGCTACGATGCCACAGACACGTCAAACCTTTTCATTTTAATTTAAGTACAACTGTTGTTTTTTTATAAAAGCTTGTTCTTGAAAAGTTCTTATTAATTATTTTATTTTCAACTTTTTATTCTTACTAACGTCATGTAGTACCAGACTGCTTTCAAAGATCAGTCAAAGAACCTTGAATACCATGTCACATCAGAGACTTCCTCAAGACAGAACAAAATGGTCTAGAAGACTAACGTACTAAGTGTAAAATTTTGCACCTTCAAAAAGGAACATTATATCGATGGCCTGGAGGATAAAAATGCCAAGTACAAAGTTTTGTACTTAGCACGTTTTTCCTCTAGATCATCGAAATGAGCCCTAACTCAAAAGGTTCAACATGTTTAGTTTAGCATTTCCTACGGCCACCTTACTACTTACACCTACTCCATCTTGAGACCCTGAATACTATGAGCTCAATACAACGGGTTTATCTTGTTAAAATCCAGACCTCCTACCGTATCCATCTTCAGACCTTAGACATCATGTAGCACCGGAGTGTGTACCAAGACAAAACAAATGAGCCTAAACTCTCTAAGTGTATCTTGTTTAGTTTAGGAGTTCCAATGGCCACCTTCCTACTCCATCACCAGACCCTGAATACATTGTGAAGTGAAGTGTAGTGAAATGAAGAATCTACCTCTTCATAAATTTAAAAGCCAAATTAAAAGTAAACTCTGCCAAAAAGGCTACTATAAAATTCAAGACTATTTAGACGACAAACAAGCTTGGATATGAAGTGTTTGCTCTCTCTCTATGCTACTCAAATGAAATATTGTACTTAGGTTAAGTAAATATGTTTGTAAATAGACCAAAAAAAAAACAGCCCGCTGAGTTTCTTGCCGGAGTCTTCTCAGGACAGGGCCGCGTTTCGAACCGGTGGACCATTTGCCAAACATTGCCGTATTAATGGTCTATACAGAATAAATGGTTTTTAAATTTGACTTTGACTTTGACATTGCAACACCAGAGACTTTATCAAGAAAAAACAAATGAGCCCAAACTTGATAGGTGTACCTTTTTAACTTAGGACTTTCTATGACTACCTTCCTACTCTATCACCAGACCCTGAATATCATGTCAAATCAGAGAGTTTGTCAAGGTAAAACAAATGAGCTCAAATTCGATAGGGTAATCTTGTGTATTTTAGTAGTCCCTATGGCTACCTTTCTATTCCATCATCAGACCACCTCCATGGTACTGTTACGGTTCCCTCCTGCTAGTGAAAGTCCCCAGTCAGCCCGAATCTCCCTGTCCTGCCTAAAGTGCTGGATAAGAAATCTGTCCACTCCCCAGCTCAGCCTGAGTTTAGCTTCAGTCCCATCCCATCTTCCGTCGCGAATACATCTACCATTTCTCGCGTCTCTCTGTCTTTTTATTTGATAAGTTTTACAAGTCTTTTGTACCAGTTTTATAACCAATTTTCACAAGTTTGTGAACAGTTTTCTTAATAAACAATCTTGTAGTAGAACATCTAGGACGGGATCATTGTTTCCGTAGTTCGCAAGAATTACGGTAGATGGCTCCAACGTCGCCTTAAGACGTAGTAATGTATCGGAGAATTTCGAATATCTGGGACGTGTCTAGGTGGCTCAGTTGATCAGAGCATTCCCCCTGTAAGGGACTGGTCGCGGGTTCAAGTCCCGTCCTAGATGTTCTCTTTTTCCGATCTAAATCTTTAGAAAAAAGTAAGCATACAAAATGCTTAAAAATTTAATTGAATCTTGTAGTAAACAGTTTTTTTATTTAAAGAGAGTCGAATCGTCTTTCGTAACAGTACCATATTAATGCATTGTCACCCAAACTAAACGTGTATACAAAATGTCATCTCAATTGGTTGAGAATAACTGCTTCAAAATGCAGTTGCAAGATGATTTGACCCGAACTGTCATACATACAAACATACAGAGCAAGTAAACAGGTATGAACCTTAGTGGTTTCTTTGTTGCTATTACTGTATAATAAAGTAATGTTTTGCTTTTAATAATAAATAACTAAAAAAAGAAAAAAAAAAAAAGAAAATTTTGTAATAAAAAATATATTAATACTATGCAAGCAAAATAAGTATTAAGCTAATATTTTGAATAACTCTTCATTTCAGGTTAAAATAAGCTCAGAAAATTGATGCAGACTTAAATTTAAAAGGCTATAATTTGATTTCTAGATTTATTGAAGGCATTATTTTTGTGTAGTCTGATACAATTTTCGAAAGTTCATTGCCAAGCAATGATTGAGCTTAGTCGTTTGAAGTATAAATTGGAATTCCATTTATCCTACAACTAAACTAAAATATGTTCAACAGCAGTTTTTTCCTTCCTTCGGTGGATACACAACTACGCGTCGGATTATTACAACGAGACAGGTAAAGGGTTAATAATATTATTAATTTAATATTATTATTATTCTTAAGGAATAACATTATATACATATACTATAAACCATTCTGTGAACTGAAGGGTGGCGCCACCGTATATCTGATAACACTAATATGTCGTAATCTGTTGTATAATTGTATGAAATTTGACAATGACAACCGTAGTTCCAATTTCCACCATTTCACAGAAAAGCTGGTACAACTATACGTTCAACATTTTTGTCTCAAAACGTTGGAAAATCCGTTAAAGAGGTTACAGACATTTACGTATACTATCTCTTTACTTCACTGATTTCATAGTACATTGTTGGGGTTATCCTTTCAAGGGCTTACCCGGGGTGCCCGGCAACGGACACTTGGGGAGGACACCGTGCGGTTTTAGTCGAGACACGACATAACCACCCCCGCTGGCCGGCGGGGGGGTATCCGAAGTCCGAAGGGATTTCCGCACGTAAAAAAAAAAAAAAAAGGGGTGAAAGTAACGTGGGCGAGTCAACGCCGGGATCTCGTTGCGGTCCTGGGCGTGGACGTTCTCTCGTTGGAGACCATGGTGAGGGCCGTGGTCTACGACGGGAGCAAGTGGCACGCCGCCGCCTCTTTCTGCGAGCAGGTAATGCTCGCGAAAGAGACGGCGGAGAGGGAGCGGGAGAGAACCCTGCCCCTAGAGTTTACGAATACAAGGAAAGTAAAAATAAAAACATGAATTAGCTAACGAAGAAATGAGTAAAAATGAGTAAAACCTTAAAATCGAAAAACAAATGAAGATCGAATTGCCGCTTCTCCGCCTATTTTATTTGTTTTTTTTTCTGTGGCCGGCCAGCTATTCAGCCATTATTTTTCATTTTCATCATTGAAAAAATGTTGTGTATGTTATTTTAAGGAAATTGTTGAAACTAAAGTAAGTAAAGTTATTTAAAAAATATATATTCTTTAATCAATACTTAACTTTATTTTATTTCAATTTTACATCGCGCTGTAATTGAGTGGCTGTATAGAAAGTTGGTACATGGTTGGTACATTAAAATTGTGAAAATAGAATTCGTTTTTTTTAATAATTTGACAGCTGTCAGTTGAAAGCGATTCTCCCTAGGGATGAAAAGTATTACTTTCATCCCGCTCCTCAGGCAACTTCAGACCTACTTTCAGAGTATGAGTAATGAAAAACCAATTGCTTCAAGCATATAAGACTTCAGTTTTCTTTTACCAGAATTATACATTCTTTTGACTTTGCTGAAGTAAATCCAATCCAATACTTTTATTGCGAATGTGCCAACATTTAGTTACATTTATTGTCTTCGGCAAATAAAGCGAGCAATATTTTTTCTAGACCTCATGGATACTCGATGCTCACTTTAATGGAAAATAATAGTTTTTTTTTCACAAGATGCTACAAAAACGTTCAGAAATTGGCAAATAAATTACTTTCTCTCAGGAGTATTTTTTTTATTCTTTGGTTTTTCCGTTTTCTAGTATCTAGCTTGTACTAAAATGATTATAAACCGGCCAAGTGCGAGTCAGACTCGCCCATGAAAGTACCGTAGCACCAAGTAAAATTTTTATACTTGAGTTGATTGAATGAAAGGTAAACTGCGGTTTACGATTTATGACGTATAAAAAAACCACTTACTAGATCTCGTTCAAACCAATTTTCGTTGGAAGTTTACATGGTAATGTACATCATATATTTTTTTTAGTTTTGTGTTATGTTACTTTTTATAGTTTCAGTTGTTGAAAAGCAACCGAAACGTCGGGACCAATGTAAAATATAAAATAAAATCAAATAAATCACGATAGAATCCGTTAAAAATAGTTTTATTCCAAAAGCATCTTTTATTTTCTAAAATAAAGCTTCTGAAATACCGTATCAGTATTTACGTACTTATACTAAATGTAAAGAAATTATACACATAACAGCCCCGAACCGCACTAATTGCTTTAATTACAAAAAGGATAACAAATAGCCTGTCTTACGTAAATAAATGAACGTTGGAAAATGTGTTTAAAGAAAGGCTAACTAAAATTATTATTATTGCTTATATTTAGATACACTAGCTATTTCATAATAATAATTGGTACAAATATTAAAGCTGACATATTATCTTATAGATTTAGATCGAAATAAGATAACATCTAGGACGGGACTTCAACCCGCGACCAGAAGCATTCCCCCTGTAACGGCCAGTCTCAATAATCTACCTACAGTTAAAGGTAGAAGCTATCCCAGATAAACAGCCAACATTAATCTATCTGTAACTGCGGTTTCAATATTATCAAAGTCATTTTCTGTTTATCTTTGTTTATTGATACAGAAAAAATCCCCGATAGATACTAATGGTAGCTATTTTAACTGCTGGTAAAGGATAGATGGATTATTGAAACCGGCTGTAAGGGACTGGTCGCGGGTTCAAGTCCCGTCCTAGATGTTCTCTTTTTCCGATCTAAATCTATAGGAAAAGTAAGCATACTAATTGCTCAAAAATTTAATTAAATTAATGTGGCGGAGTCATTAAAAACTATGTTTAAAAAGTCATTCATTGTTTCCGTAATTCGCAAGAATTACGGTAGATGGCTCCAGCGTCGCCTTTAGACGTATATAATATATCGGAGAATTTCGAATATCTGGGACGTGTCTAGGTGGCTCAGTTGGTCAGAGCATTCCCCCTGTGAGGGACTGGTCGCCGGTTCAAGTCCCGTCCTAGATGTTCTCTTTTTCCTATCTAAATCTATAGGAAAAGTAAGCATACTAATTGCTCAAAAATTTAATTAAATTAATGTGGCGGAGTCATTAAAAACTATGTTTAAAAAGTCATTCATTGTTTCCGTAATTCGCAAGAATTACGGTAGATGGCTCCAGCGTCGCCTTTAGACGTATATAATATATCGGAGAATTTCGAATATCTGGGACGTGTCTAGGTGGCTCAGTTGGTCAGAGCATTCCCCCTGTGAGGGACTGGTCGCCGGTTCAAGTCCCGTCCTAGATGTTCTCTTTTTCCTATCTAATTCTATAGGAAAAGTAAGCATACATAGTGCTTAACATAACATATTATGTCTGTTTAAATATTTGTAGCCATTATAAATATCTTATGTCTTATGTGTAAGTTGAAGTAGGACAATTTTACACTCGCTAATTTGAAATGAATACTCTCAGGAATCGTTATCAATTACAATCTGGACAATATTTCAATAATTTAAGTCTTCCAATGAAATTAAAAAAAAATCGAATACTTCTTATGAAATAAAATAACATTGGGAAAGTATTCTGAGCGATTGATCATCCACTCAAGTGTAAAAACGTCCTAAGGAGATCAAACACAACCATAAATCAGTCACTGACATTTACTTATTCTGCACATGCCCTAAGCCTCCTAAGGGGTATAAACAATAGTATTTCAATTTCTCTCCTCAAACTCAAGTCCAACCCGTATTTTCATTGTATTAGAATTTACTGCGAATAATCGATCATCTTTATTAATAGTGAAGATATTTCAGTATAATACTAGGACGATTACCAGCTTCGCAATCAACCCAAACTTAAGCGTAGCGAGATTTGCCTATCCAACAATAGGTCAACGTGACCGGTCGACTTTTTCTATTGATTTTGTTTTTCGGTGATTATTCCTCGATGGTAAGACCGATCTGGACATTCGACCCCTTACGACACTCAGTAATGTCTACTTGATCACCGTGGCAAATTTGGTCTAGGGTGAATGCCCCGCGTCGCCATTACTATTTGCGTATTTAGGAGGAGACTCTTCTGTAAACAAGAAGTTGTCTACACATTGAATGTGAAGTGAATGATTTACAATAATGTTAACGGGAATTAACGCGATCATGTATAGGTATATACATACCTTTGGATCAGATTTGGTCAGCCTGTGACCGCGGCCAGTGTAACCTGGTGGTCCAAACGTCGGGCAATCCAAAGATATGTATATACCTATACATGATCGCGTTTATTCATGTTAACATTATTGTATATCATGGAACGCGAAAGTTAAAAAATTAGTGCATGATTCAGTTAAAACCGATAATTACTGATGCGATTTCGCTACGATTTACAAATTGCGCGATTAAAATCTGTACGTCTGTACATAGCTTATTATAGAACTCCTCACAAACGTAAGACTTCATCTTTCTGTACTTAAATTTACGAAAATTTATATAATATGTACTTGGGATGCTTTTTATCACCGAGAACAATAAATTAACGCGTACAATTCTTGCAAATAACTTTTTACGTCCATTTCTTCTCTGAAATAAAACAATTGTGGTTTATTTGATGTTCATTTATTGACACTGAACCCGACGTTTATTTCTCCTAATAGAAATCACGCTATGAATGTAATTACTTTAATCTCAGTCATATCCTTACCTTCATAAATTTATATTAAACGCATTTCCGTGAAATAAAATGTGTGACAGATTGTCCGCTGAGCATGAATGCCATATCTTTCCGGAAAACAATACGCTTTTATCCTGCCTTCCGCATATTAAAGGAAGTGGAAAATATTTCACCCGTAAATATTCCGAGCACTTACTCTGAATGTACATTATTTTTTAATAACATTTAAAATATTTTGAGAACTTAGATGATTAGTACATGGTATTTTGTTTTATTCCAACTAGTTTTCCTGGGTGAATCAAGTGGAATATAATATTTAGGACGGCCTCTGTGGCGTAGCGGTAGTGCATTCGACTGCTACGACTGGGGGCGCGGGTTCGATTCCCGCTCAGTGCAAACATTTGTATGCAGGAATATGTCTATTTGCATTGGTCTAGGTGTTTATTTATGTATAATATGTATTTATTTACAAAAAAAAGTATATAAGTATGTTTATCCGCATTCTGGAACCCATTTACTTTGGGTCTAGAAAGCGCTGTGTAGAATGTCGTATAATATTTATTATTTATTTATTTATTTATTATTTAGGTGATAACACAAGTGGTTCGGCACCAATTAGTTGAATTATTTGCATTACATTACATTTTCATGCAACAACTGGGTAAATATTTTGTATCTGATCTGCATTTTCATGTCCTTTTTAGAAATATATCAAAATTAGATACTGTATTTTTTGACCTGAGCGCAGCGAAGCTCTTATACGCGGCATAGCGAATAGTTTCGAACACAAAAATATATCCCTTTGGATACCCCCCCGCCGGCCAAAGAATTAAATACTTGTGTGTTCTATAAAACGGAAAGTAATCTGTACGACAATTTAGATGCAAAACTGGATTGTCGTACAGATTACTTTCCTATACGCTGACTACCATTATACGCTTACTACCTACTCACGCAGTTTTATTTACGAACATCTCATGACCAAAAAATTCGCGTAGGTGGAGCCGCGGGCACAGTTAGTGGCTTCATAAGAGTGTAATATTTTATGGTACGTTCGTACATAACGTTACATAAAAAAGAAAAAGAAAAGTGTCCTAAGTCCTCACCGTATTTTTATTTATTTCCATGCAATTCTCAAACCGTGTCTTTGACAGCTTAGCAATCGAATTCCGTTCAAGTATATTTATTCATGATAATGACCCTATATTTTCGTTTTCGCATAAAGAGTGTTTTACTTCAATTTGAAATACTATTTATCTACCAGTAACGCCATCTCTCGGTGTTATTCAGAAAGACCATCTAATTCACAAACTCCATTCTCGTACAGTTTGTCAACGTTTGGTTTCTGATGAGATGAATACTATTGGAAGTACTTTTACTACATTGTAGATGGCTAATTTATTATTTTACAATAGTAAGTGCTAATCGTAACCTAAATTAGCGGCACGGCGGCACGCTATGATGGCCGTATTGACGTTTGTCCGATCATGAAGTTTCGTAAAAATAAATATTATTTCTTCTTCTTATTTTATTTAAATGGCTCCTAGCATCGGTTATCTAGGCACCGATGATTCTGCCAACCTCAAGGTGGAGAGTAGATTTAACCGTTTATAGAGGTCTCTAGGTATTTATGTGCCAATGACCTAGTAATTTAGGCTTATCCTTGTCGGTCACTGAAAAGGGACAACACAAGTGTTAGTAAGGTTAGTAATAATAACATATAGCAATAAATATATAGATCTATCTAAATTAGGGCTCAGAGTTAGATTGGTTATTTATTATGAGGTTGGATGATTACAAAGCGTATGTTTTGTATTCAACCAACATTAACATAATTTAATTTATACAGTTTGTAGAGGATCTTAATAAAGGGGGAGGATACTAGGGTAAGTAAGTAGGCCAAATTTACAGGTCGAGGAATCTGTTTTGGGAGGAGATCGTATAATGGTACCACTAATCTTGGACAAGAATAGAAAATATGCCTTCATCCAAACCACACTCACACAGAGAGTGGTCCCGAACTCTAATTTTAGCCAAGAATACCGGTGTACAGACGAATCCTAATCGAAGGCGAATTATAATGGATGTAGTTAACTTATTAAAACGCTTATGCTTAAAGAACCATGGCTTGGAAGGGATAGATGGTTGTATGGACCCATAGAGTTTGCCCTTGATTACTCTAGAGGATTGCCACAAGTCGTTCCAAGTTTTATCCAGGCCAGCGCCGGATAAAGTGCGTAGATCCCGGGCGAAAGCGTAGTTGTGTGTAACGCATCCTGTGATAGCTGCCAATCTCGCAATAAATATTACGTTTGAAGGAGTAAATTTCTGTTCTTTAGTGTCAATAGTGACGTCCAGTATACCAATTTACGATACAACATGGCATTCAGGTTTTTAGAAATGGGAACTAATTTTTTGAGCTGTTATTTAAATATTCGAGATGTTAGTATGATCAGTTGGAAAACATATTGAGCAGTTGTTTAATTTAATGGCGGTTGATTAATTATTGCGACAGTAAAACATGGACAGTAATAAGAAAACAATTAGTCGGTTATTTTATCATACTTTATAATGTCAATTCTAAAAATAATTAAGCAGTCTAATAACTAAATGAGCGGTAAAATGATGAAATGAGCGTTTCGTTAAAGCCGCGGGAGCGAGCGGAGCGAGCTCGTGGACACCGCGCGCCCCGACACTGATAGATATAGGTTAGAAGGGTTCGCAATAACCCTTCGTGTTAGGTCACTTGTGATAATGCACGTAGAAACTGATTGTTTATAGAATTGCTTAGAATGAGATTTCTTACCAACAAATACCGATTTATCACTGCCCACACGTAACCGCTCGTACAATAATGTTAACCGCCCACTTAATTATGTTCCTGCTGAATTATATATTCACTGATCTATTTCATTATTTTTTATTACTCATTTTTGTTTACTTTACTGCTTAGTTTTAACTGCTGTTATTACAAGTGCCATTTATAATGTTTGACTCACCAAAACTACTATTTGCAACTGCCTCTTTAAATCAGTTAATTAAATATTCAAAAACTATAGATGAAGTCACATTTGGTTTGATAATTTTCTATTTTAAATTGACATTTCACATCACTATTTTAACGTGTCAAAACGGCCGTCATAGCGTGCCGCTAGTATAGTTGTGTTGGGATGAAAGACACAGAGAAAAGATGATTAGCAGCATAACAGATGTACACAATTCCTCTCCCATCCCCTCCCAAACTCCTTTCCCATCCCCTCCCAAACTCCTTTCCCATCCCCTTTCCTTTACAGGGTCGGCAGCGCGAGTGTGACGCCACTGGTGTTTCACACGTCCATAGGCCGCGATAACCGCTTCCCATCAGGTGGGCCGTGTGCTTGTCTGCCACCTTAGTGGTATAAAAAAAACCAGTTATGTATTTATTGAAAACTACGAAAATTTTACTCTTAGGGAAAATACGATAATAGTAGTTTATGCAACTGTCATATAAGAAGGGGTATTAAAACACGAGAGTCTGTTTATCGATAATAGGTTGACTCGAGTGTTTTAATACCTAAGTTATCTGCAGTTTCATACACTACTTTATCTTCATTCATAGGAAAAATTGAAATTAAACAAAGTACTGCGCATGCGTGCGCGTTTTTTTTCATATTCAGCCTAAAACCTTAGACTAGTTTATTGAATAAAAAAAGATAGCGATTCTACAATGAGTTTTATGATACAGTTGGCGGTACTATAATAAGTTTTATTTTTAATTTTATGTATATGCGTTTATAAAGTGCGTATGTATAGAATAGTCTTTGAATTCGTAATTCGAATTTTTCGATTTGAGTGTAGATAAAGATATTTTTACTATTTTAAATATTTTGACAGCGTAACTGATTGCCTACTTTATTTTCTTCTCCTTCTATATGCCTTATATTGAAATGATGTTATTTAAACACATACTTGATTGGTAAGAAAAGGTTTTCCTTATTTTAATAAGATTTACCTTAAAAACATTAGTAATCCAATTTCGGTTTGATTGCGTTCAGGGGTCAGCAAGTGCATAGCCGGGCAGGACGATGATGGTCGCAGCACCTGGGTGTCACGCGGTGCTGCGACAACAATCCTCTTCTGATGAGGCCGTCAAGCTGAGCGCCACCATTGTTAACATGGTACGTGTATGTAATGGTGACCCTCTTTCCTGAGACTTTACCTTCAGCTTACCTTAAGGCGAGGTGAAGTCAAAATAGTATAGTCTATAAAATAGTCGTGACCTAAATATAAAAATAAAAAATATCTTAAGTTTTCAATAATATTACATCCAAAGTTAACATTCTGGAGCCTGGGTCAGCTTGCGATTGTTGAGTGGTATATTGGGTATACAGGAGCAACTACCGTCTGATCTCTTAATTCCGATACGAAACCCGACTCTAGAGGCACATCCGTTGGCCAGCAGGTGCCCCACTTGCAGCTGAGGTTGACTTGGACCCTGGTCTTGGCAGGGCCAGGCAAAACCTCAGGTTAATAGAGATGGCTGAAAAAGGTATATGGGATAGACTAGATGTGGAAGGCGGAGGATCGAGAGCTAAGGCCTACAAAAGGCCAAGTCTAGCGGTGGACTGTGATAGGCTAATTGATTGATTGGTTTAATTAGATTGATTCAATCACGTGGTAACGAATAATGAATCTCTGGGCATACATTAAAAATGCCCTACGAACTGAGCACTTTTTGAAAAATACAGCACAGCAATAACTTTCAATACCTAAAGCTTTAGAAATGTAGAACATAACATCAAATATCATTTATTTAAAGACATTTTGTGTTTTGTGTATTACTATATAGTTTAATTTTATGAATCTTATACCCTAAATCTAGTGGGGCGGAAATCACGCAGTGATTGTCAAACTTCGGGCCAAACTTAGATATTATTGTTGCAGTATTTTTATTCAAAATTACAGACCTTAGGCTTTATGCATATTATTCGACGCGTCTTTATATATTGAGCAATAAATATGAAGAAAATGAAATCAAATCAAACGTCTTCGACGTCAAAAAAATGATTTTTAGGGACAATTTGTATGGTAGGTACCCGAAACCTTGAACGTACAAACCCCAAAATCTAATCAGTTCTTCCTATTAACCAAACAAGATGATTGGCGAAAGATTTTTTAAATCGGATAAGTGGTTCTTGAGTTATTGCGTATACAGACATCCAGACATCCAGACCAACAGACAGACCGACACAAAAATTTTGTTTGCTTATTTAGACTTAGAATCATGTGAAACGTCGAGAAAGGTGATAAAAAGTGGGTGTAAGATTTTGATTTTTTTTGCGTGATTTTAAGACTTCGGTGTCCTGGTTGGTGGCCCGAAGTAACATACAAATTTTACTAGACTAAAATTTATGTTTAAATTTGGTGTCGCCTAGGATACATAAAATAGCCTACAGTAGTACAGATGAATGTCCCACATTTACAATATGGCACTTCTCATAGATCAGATATTTGTGAAAGATTTCTGTCATCAAATTGCACGACCGATGTTTCTAATGGAAATTTTATGTATTTTCAGCCTGATGTCGATATCAATCACGAGATGAGCATAAATTCATGAAATATTTTGTAAAAAGACAAAGTAGAAAATAAAATGTTTAATATTACCATTTGTTCTCGTCACATTGGTATCGTGTCTCGGTACAAACTCGTTACAGCGCATAGTTCAATCTTCTCACCAGCCTGTCCCTATTTGGTAGAACTTAGCTCCGTACATCTAAATATACGAGTATACCAATAGTTTACTTAGCTAGAAGGTGAGTAGACTATTTTCATATTATCTATTTACTTGTTTACGCGGTGCAGGAATTTTGTTATAGTTTAAGTAAGCTAATGAATCATACTCAGATAAAATCCTACCAAAAACATTTTCATGGTAAATAACGACAAGACGAGTCTTGCACTGTAAAAAAGTTATCAGATGGTCAGTTGGAGAGCAAAGCTTCTAACTCTACACGCACTTTTTTTTTTTTATTACGTGCGGAAATCCCTTCGGATACCCCCCCGCCGGCCAGCGGTGGTGGTTATGTCGTGTATCGACTAAAACCGCACGGTGTCCTCCCCAAGTGTCCGTTGCCGGGCAGCCCGCTAAGCCCTCGAAACTCTACACGCCCTAACCTTTTTTTTTTTTTTTTTTTTTTTTTTTATCGTGCGGAAATCCCTTCGGATACCCCCCCGCCGGCCAGCGGGGGCGGTTATGTCGGGCTTGCACCGACTAAAACCGCACGCCGTCTCGGGTCTTCAGACGCCGGGGTGTAAGGTTACCCATAGAGCATATCCCTCGCACCCCGGCTGACCCTGGGCCATCTCACCACTAACAGCATCGCTCATCCTGTCTCCTCTGAAAGCAGAGGAGTACGGAGAGCGATGTGTTCCCGCCAGGTTGGGTATTGGCCGACGATCAATGCCAACCCTATGAAGGGGTGAAGGGGAAGCCATTGACCGCCGCCCAGGGTGTTCCGGCCGCTCCGATTCCGTTCCCCCCGGACTGCAGCGGGATCGGAATCGGAGCGACACTCGAGGAGGTTACCCAACACACACCCCTACACGCCCTAACCTAACACTCTAAATGTCATCATATCAATCATCAACGTTTATAAGGTGTCACAAAATTAGGTCTCTGAATTTGTTGAGATCACTTGGTATGAAAGGTGTAGGATTTTTAGAGAACTTAAGACTAGAATTCACTCAGAACACTATACGCTATGATAAGATTAACAGTGAGGTGCCCTTACCTATCTTTTTATATATTTTATATCTTTGTTTGTTAAATATAAGATATTAATATATCATTAGATGCGTTTTATAAGCCCTATCTTTGTACATTATGAACTTTGTAATAACTGCTACTCATTATGATAAAAATGCACAAAAGTCCTTTTGCATTCAACATGTGAATCAATATCATGAAAATTATGTCAAAAAAATAAACACAATTTTATAAAAATAAATGGTTTATTAGAACATTTTGTTAAAAATGTATTAAAAACTTTAATCTTATTACTAGGTTAAAACATAAGTAAATAAACACAAGTAATTAAATCACTGTATTAAAAATCTAAACTACAAAATCTTTGCTTATTGTTAAATTGAGTTCAACTATTATTGAGTGCGACGGTGCTGGAGACGTCTCTTCAGGATTCCGTGGACCGCGCATAGGACTAATGTCCCCATCCTCAAAGAACTTCACATAAAGGAGAGATTATCGTCGACTGTGCAAATACGAATACTCAAGTTCTTTGGGCACCTGACACGAAATGAAGACTCGATGGAGCGTCTCGTGGTACAGGTCAGAATGGAGGGCAAAAGGTCCCGTGGTCGCTCTCCAACTAGATGGTCGGACCTCATCACCTCCCTAACACAATCCACCATGACCGACTGCTCCCACAGCGCAACCAACAGAGAGCGATGGCGGCGCATTGCACGAGCAGCCGTTCATCAAGACTCCCCATCATAACCACGACCAGCCTGTCAAGAGTGCACGACTAAGAAGAATTATTGAGTGACTATTATTCAGTCCAACTAAACATCTATCTAAGATTTTTTTATTACAAATTTGTAGCATTTTAACAAAACAAAAAATGAAACCATAATAATCATATCAATATAAACATGAAAAATCATATTAATTAATAAATCCTCTAAAGAAATCAACAGCCTACACACATCACTTCTGTCTCTGACACTTTAATATTAATAACCTACAAAATATGAGATCAGTTCTAATGGCACAGAATCCAGTAGCAAAATAGTATAACTTATAATAATATTACACAATAACATGCAGTCTTACAAAATCACAATTTAAAATAGTTTAAGCCACTTTTTACATTAACTATCCTAAATTATATTTTAGAATAGTTATTTAGAATCATAGTTATTTATTATTATTATGTACTTACTTAAATGTTTTTGTAAAATTTATTACCTAGTATTTTTTTAATAAAAGGAACTTTCAAAGCTAAATATTCTAAATACCTATTATCACAATTTTATAATTAAAATTAAAAAGTTTCGTAAAATCTTTGGTAATACTTAGGTATGATATTTTTCTCAATAAGTTTAACTTTAAAGATATTTTAAGATTTGTTTGAACAGTTTTTTGGCACTATAGGATTAGCAGGCCTTTTATTTGTCTGGGTGGCTATCCATGTGAACTCTTCTGTTTCATAAGAAGTCTTAAAGAAAAAATTATTGTCATAATCTCGATAAACTTTAATCATTTTTATATCAGCCCATTTAACTTTTTGACCATCTTCTGTAGTAGTGTAATTGCCGATAGCCAGACATTTTAAATCCAGAGAACTTTCATGGGTAAGTTCGTGAACAACGTAGGGTCTTCCTTTCTTCTTTGCTGTTTTAATAAGGGTTGTATATTGCTTCGGCACATAAATAGGATAAGATTTTATAGCATTTGAAATGTTGCGTTGAATTAGAGAGTGAGCAGCATCTCCTTCATTTTGCGTGTGCCCTTTTATTAGAAATTTATGAGTAACACTCCTTAACTTCGACAACTCATTTATGGTGTATTGGTACATCGCTAACAATAAATTTGTTTTACTGTTGGCCGCAACAGTTGTCGCTGTAAAATACTACCTCAAAATAATCAGAAGCTTTCTCATTCAAATTCTTCAAATACGCGAGCACAAACGATCCTATTTCATTCACATCACGAGCTCCTGCACCTTCATGCCAAACGTAGCAGTTCGTATTATTTGTACCCAGCCCAGTAATAGTGAAATTCAGCATATTTAATTTAGAAATATAGTAAAAACTGGGGAACCTCACCTTGCAGACATGGCATTAAAGTCTGTAAGTCATACACACATACCACAAAATTATTACTTATATTTTACTTGTTATTTTCCTTTCAGCTCTGGCTAAATCTTTTTCTTTCAAATGCAGGTCGTATTTTAATGATAGGTTAAGGTCATGTTGACTGTCTGATATGGAATTTTTATCTGAAAAATCAATAGGTGTCGTGTCTGGTTGACTGAGTGCTGGAGTATTAGAGTAGGTGTTATTTTGTATTTTGTTGTTGTGACCAGGTAATGGTTGACTTTGTTCTGATGCTTGAATGGAGGTTGCCATAGTCAACATTCATTGTGTACTTTAAAGTATTTTAATTAAAAACAGATAATATGTATGCTTATCAGTTGTCTAGAACCTATAACACAAGTTTTATTTGCTTAATTTGGGACTTAATAGCGCTGTGTGTACATGGCGAAATATATATTTATTATTTGGTTAAAAAAGTACACATTTATTTTGTAAATAATGACATTGTATAATTTTATATTGGAAAGCAAAATGTACAGATATCGAAATATGGCTAAGTTTTATTTCAGGTTAGAATGCAAAATGTACAGATATCGAAATATGGCTAAGTTTTATTTCATATTAGAATGCAAAATGTACAGATTTCGAAATATGGCTATGTTTTACTTCATATTGGGAAGCAAAATATACGTATTTCAAAATAAGGCCCTGTTGCATTCATAATTCTGACTGTACTTACTTGAAATTTGAATGCAATACGGACGTATTCCAAAATGAGTCCTCTTTGCACAGAACACTAGATTTAGCATTGGGTTTTTTTTCGAAATGTGACCGTTTTGTACGAAACTGGCGTGCGTTCGCTTCAAGTTCTGGGTCGCAACTGAAAAAATGGCGGTTTTGGTTTGAACTTCGCGCGTAAGTCAGTCCAATGCTAAAACGGCAGTTGATCAATTTTGCATCAAAATGAGCGAAAATGATGGGTGTCTTCAGCAAAACGTAAAATATCGAAGTTAAAAAGCCCAATTTTGTAATAAAACGATTTTCAAAATTTTTTGATTTGTGGCTGTATTGAATTCAATGAGCGATATATTCATTCCGTCAATTGACTGCACCCCGCTGGATGGTGAGAAGCTAGGGTGAGGTCCAGAACGTATGGGCCACCATCCTAGATGCTGACGGCCTCAAGAGATGCTTTTGCACGCCCCGCTTGAAGAACCCGAGATTGTAAGAAGAAGGAAACACGTGCGCGGGTAGAGCATTCCAGCTCTTTATCAACAAAGAAGGGAAGCACCAAACCATCACAGTTCACGTGTTGTTCTGGATCGAAATGGGCATCAATCTGCCCCCGTCCGTATCCACCAGAGCGATACCATCAGCATACATAAGCGGTCTGAACCATGGAATCGGAATCGCGGTACATGTCTCGGATGATGTCAACATAGGATTGACATGTGCCCAGATCATCGCGCGAGGAACACAGTCGAATACCTTTTTTTTAACGTGTGGAAGCCCCCACGGGCTTACCCGTTCGGTGCCAACAATGGGATGGGCGTGTCGGAATCGGACCGACTAAAACCACATGGTGTCCTCCCCAAGTGTCCATTGCCGGGCACCCCGGGTAAGCCCTCGAAAGGATAACCCCAGGGTTACCGGTGGACTTCGGCGGCCACCGCAGCCTCGCCTGGTGGTGTCGGGTCTTATCCCGCGTCGGTGAGTTGGCACGCGTGTGTGGGACACACCCGACACGCCTCCGTCACTGCCTGCTTCTGAAAGGACGGCGAGTCGGCCAACTGCCGACCTCAGGCCCCGATAATGGTGGTCGGTAGTCCCGGGCGTAGACGACTCTGCGGCGTCCTCGCCGCAGACTGCGGAACTCGGGGGCGCAGGGTTCTCTCCCGCTCCCTCTCCGCCGTCACTATCGCGCGCATTACCTGCTCGCAGAGAGGCGGCAGCGTGCCACTTGATCACGTCGGAGACCACGGGCCTCACCATGGTCTCCAGCGAGAGAACGTCCACGCCCAGGGGGGAACGTCCACACCCAGGGGAGAACGTCCACGCCCAGGGGAGAACGTCCACGCCCAGGGCAGTCGAAGACCTTCAGTATGTCTAAAAATAAGTAATACAGAGGTGTATTCTTCACCCTGTATTTCTCTGCGACAACCGTTAGGGCAAAAACCGGGTCCATGGTCCCTTAACCGGGCCAAAACCCATATTGACACTCCGAGAGTGTATTCCTTTTGGACTGTGTCGTTCCACCACCAAGTTTCTTTGCCACACTTGCGTCCACCCTTAGACATGCCAAGCACCGACTTCACCGCCCTAAGAAAGGCTGCCTGAATCTTGTCCCAGCTTCCCTGAATAGGTTCGCTTACAGCATCAGTGCAAACACAATCAAATTGCAAAGACGTATAATTGGCGCGCCGGTTACTTCTCTGTGACAATAAAAAAAAATTACATTCGGTCCGACAATTTGACTGCCCTTTGCTGGATGTCAAAAGGTAGAGTGAAGTCCAGAAAATACGGGCCACCACCCTGATGCTGAAGGCATTAAAGTAGCGGTCCATACCTCGAACATGGAACTAAAAACGTTAAAACGGTTATTAAAATATTGTAATCATAGGAAATTATCCCGTAATATGGAACGTTATTTATGATGGCATCGACAACGACGCCATTAATTAAAATAAATTAAATTACGTTCGAAATACATACCAATGTTTATGAATGGAAGTGATGTATATTTAACACGTTTACTTACTTAAATTTTTGTAATAAAATGAGTAGCCTGATACCTTGATGAAAAAAACCGGCCAAGTGCAAGTCGGACTCGCACATGAAGGGTTCCGTAGCAGCAAGATTATACCACGGGAAAATACATGTATTTCATTAGTATAATGTGTAAGTGTGATGTGTTCCTGGTCGATTATTAAATTTTGCTGTGTATCTATATGAAAAACAAACCAAACAACAGCAAGCATTGATACAGCGCTCCACCCAATAATGATCAATTTATACCTATAGCATATTTCGAAGTGAGGTAAGAAAGGAAATCAGATAAACTAAAACTACCACTCCTCTCTCTTAATATTCAGGTCAGGTTTACATTTCCTTTGTCTTTTAGGCTTTATGATGCAAGGGATGTAATCAGGCCTCAGCATCACACCAGCAGCCAAATAGGGCCTGCCCCCCCAGCGCATCAGCCCTCAAACTCAAAGTGAGTCTCAATACTAGATAAAAAAAATAGTTTATGAGGTTACATTGAATGAATTTATGCTATGAAATGAGACCTTAATAACTGAGAGATAAAAATAGTTAAATAAATTCTTGCATCAACCATTTAATTGTTCCTCCATATACAAATTTTTCAGACGTAGAATAAACGCTACTTTTGTTTTCAGGCAGCGCACCGGGGGCGACAGGACGTTCCAGCAGTGTGTTGCTGCATGTCTAAAGGAACTCATAAAAGCCATTGTCCTGTATCTGGGTAGTGAGAGAGGGGGCATCCCTGACCTCTTGCTGAACCTTTGCTTCTCATGCCTCCAGCTTAATTTCTTATAAAGATAGGTGGGTTTCCGTGTATTTATCACACCAAATAATAAACTCGCGAGATCTAACTTCCTCCTGGCTGCCATCTTCAACAATCTAAGCTCGTTTATGAAAGGAGTGACAACTTCTTCTTGGAATGTTTACGCAGAATCGGGCACAAGCATTTTGGACTCTCTGGATTAATGATTCTGTACGTTTTAATAGACAGGGGCCGTAAACTGTGTCACAGTAATTAAATTTTGACGGCACTAAGCTGTCAACTAGAAGTTTTGTAATAGGGGTACTTAAGTATTTTCTAATATTATAAAGGACTTTTAATCTATAGAAACAGCTGCTTACAGTTTTATTTATGTGGGCCTCGAAACGTAGTTCTGGGTCCAACGTTAACCCCAGATTGGTGACAGATTCAACCCTCTCAATTACCTCTCCCTTAATTAATATCACAGGGTCGGTCGTCAATATGGAATTAATTTGTTGTCCAGCCCAGAACCAGGAACTTCGACTTGCTTGGATTCAGCACCAGCGAGTTATTTTCTGCCCATGTCACTACGCTCTGCAAATCCTCATTTATGAGCCGGACAGCAGCTCTTGCTTCCGGGGGCTTGAATGACTTATAAACCTGGATGTCATCAGCATATGGTACTTGCAGTTGGTAAAGGAGTTTCCGACATCTGCACTGTACAGGATGAACAATAGTGGACCCAGTATTGAGCCCTGGGGCACGCCCATGGATACCCGGCTTGGGGTGGAACAATCCTTGGTTCCATCCTCTCTATGAATTTCCACACACTGAGTCCTATTATTGAGATAGCTATTGAACCACTCCACTGTTTCTCTTGTGAATCCATAGTATGACAGTTTTGAAAGTAGTAGTGTTGTGTCGATAGCATCAAAAGGGTATAAGGGTTTCGTTTTTTGCCATTTAGCAACGGAACCCTAAAAAGTGCTTAAATAGGGGTCAGTTCACAAACTGACCCTTTTAAGCACTTTTGTAAATGTAGTAAACTTTATACACCTTAGAAATATTACTTTTGCCGAAGAAAATAAATAATTCAATAGGGAATATATATGCCTAATGTAGTACGTGACTACGTTTCATTTCATATTTTTATGCGAAATTGAAATCTAACATTATCAAGTAGTAATAGTTCTATACTTACTGCGTGTTAGCAACGATCCAAGAGGTATATCGCATTATAGACTCCTCGCTTTATTTATTTTTTTGGTATTTAAAAAGAATATTAGTAACGGAAATTACTAATATTCCTCCTATCCCCTCCAACTAAGCTAAATTGCTTGTGTTAGGAGTGGGTTCACGTCGGTAGTGTAATGGCCAGGATTCGAACCCGGGACCTCTCCAAACGATCGAGGGGTCGACTCCTTTACCGCTAAGCTACCGACGCTTTGTTTAGTTTGACGCTTTTATTTAGGATGACCTTTCTCGTTCTAGTTACTTTGGTTCATTTTAGTACATATTTCCAAAAGATTATTAGCATCGCACATTTCATCATGCAAAATCTTTCTGATCTACCCTATCGATTATGACGATTGAAATCTTAGCTCGGCTTTAATTATTTCGCCATGTACCGTCAGCATACTCACTCATCTAGGATATCAAATGCCATAAATAAAATATCATATTGACATTTTTTTTACGTGCGGAAATCTCTTCGGATAACCCCCCCCCCGCGCCCCCCCGCCGGTCAGCGGGGGTGGTTATGTCGTGTATCGACTAAAACCGCACGGTGTCCTCCCCAAGTGTCCGTTGCCGGGCACCCCGGGTAAGCCCTCGGAAGGATAACCCCAGGGTTACCGGCGGACTTTGGCCGCCACCGCGGCCTCGCCTGGTGGGGTCGGGTTTTATCCCGCGTCGGTGAGTTGGCAGGCGTGTGTAGGGCACACACGACACGCCTCCGCCACGGCCTGCTTCTGTAAAGACGGCGAGTTGGCCAGCTGCCGTCCTCAGGCCCCGATCATGGAGGTAAAAATAATGTTCAATAATAGTATCTAAGTTAAGAACTATAAGTACTTTACAATATTCAAATTTAATGAAAATAGGATCTATTTGATATTTTTACGCAACCTGACAAGGTGATTTTCATAGAATTTTGAGCGTCGACCAAGAAGTTTAAAGCAAAGGTAAATATGAACTTCTTGACATCGACCTACGATGTCAATTTGTGAAAACTTGATTAAAATCTAACTAAACTAAATTAGCTGAAACCTCGTTTATAGGCAATTTATCGGTTACCTTATATATAAGCTGAAGTACAGTTTTCGCTTCCGTTTATTACGTAAAGACGTGCCATGATTGTAACTTAATGGTTACAAGTAGTGGTTAAAATACCAATAAACAATCCTCTTCTGATGAGGCCGTCAAGCTGAGTGCCACCATTGTTAATATGGTACGTGTATGTAATGGTGACCCTCTTTCCTGAGACTTTACCTTCAGCTTACCATCAGGCGAGGTGAAGTCAAATTGACGTGTCCTAAATATATTTAATAAAAAAAATAGAAATTCTTTATTTTAATAGTCGATTGCAATGTTAGTGAAAGGAAACAATTCAACATAATTATTATTCTGAAAACACCAGTTATATTCACGACAACAAAAGGATTTGTTTCTTGGAAATCAACTTACACCCAGTTTCATCATCATCATCAACCTATGCTAGTCCACTGTTGGACATAGGTCTCCCCTAATAAGCGCCATAGCGGTTTGGCGGTCTCTGTGGCGTAGCGGTAGTGCATTCGACTGCTACGACAGGGGGCGCGGGTTCGATTCCCGCTCAGTGCAAATATTTGTATGCATGAATATGTCTATTTGCATTGGTCTGGGTGTTTCTATGTATAATATGTATGTATTTACAAAAAAAAGTATATAAGTATGTTTATCCGCATTCTGGAACCCATAACACAAGCTAGTTAAACTATGCTTACTTTGGGTCTAGAAAGCGCTGTGTAGAATATTTATTTATTATTATAGCGCCCTGTCTTCAGCTTGCCGCATCCAGCATCTGCCCGCAGTCTTTCGCAGATCGTCATCCCACATGGCCGAGGGCGTCGTTTGCCGAGTCGCGGTCTCCACTCAAGAACACGTTTACCTCAGCGGTTGTCGGTTCTTACACCCAGTTTAAATTAATTAAATTGTTGCGGTACTCTACACACCCTTTCAAATAAAATTGAGAACATTATTATATTAAATTAGGGTGTACGATTAATATGTACAGTCAACGACAAAAGTAGCTTCACAAATTCTAATTTCTTGATCACCTTAGCTCCTAAACCTTTAGTGAGATAATAAACAAAACATGAATTATATTAACTTTGTCCTCTGGGGATTATGAAACTGCTTATACATTAATCGTCGTTACATGTATTTCGATGTAACAAAGTCTGTATATATTTTGGTGTTAATCAACTTTTGTCGTTGACTGTACCTACAGGCTTCTGAGAAGTATGTTTAATAATATGTTTTGCCGAAATTTCATTTTAATCACAACGTCCATCATTGTACTTGAGATTTTCTCAAAATATATTTTTGTCAATCTATTTTTAACACTTGCCAGCGAATGGAGGCTAATTTTAAATCTATATTATTATAAAATTGTAAATTAGTCGTGTCTGTACATTGGATATATTATAGAAAAAAAACACAAAAAAAGCTTCAATCAATCAATGTAAATTATAAAATAAAATCAAATAAACCGCGATAAAATCCGTTAAAAAATAGTTTTATTTTAATGTGAGACATTCGCATAAACTTCCGACAATATCAAACAAAAAAATCTGTTTGTTTGTCCGTGATGGACTTTTGATATACACATTTAACATACTGAATAGATTTCAATGCCGTTTTTTCTATTAGAAAGGTCTTTTTCAGGCTTAAAAATATGCCGTATGTTTGATTGCAATTGCTTAAGTAGAACCGGAGATATGACCAAAAAACCATTCGGAACCTCCGGCAGAGCCAAGGAAAAAGAGAACATCTAGGACGGGACTTGAACCCGCGACCAGTCCCTTACAGGGGGAATGCTCTGACCAACTGAGCTACCTAGACACGTCCCAGATATTCGAAATTCTCCGATACATTAATACGTCTTAAGGCTCTCTTTTTCCGATCTAAATCTTTAGAAAAAAGTAAGCATACAAAATGCTTAAAAAATTTAATTGAATATATAAATATTGGATAAAATTTCCTATCTTTTTTATCCTGTAAATGTTTTATTTTACAAACAACTAACGGACGTAGGCCACCAACCTGTCAGATAAAGTCATGGCCTGATCAAAGTTAGCTGGGATAGGCTATATGTTGAAGGCGAAGAATCGGGTGATTTTATAGAAATTCCTGCCATTTAGAGCTTCGTATGAGACCCCCCACATCTTGAACACTGATTCGCTTTTAGCTGATGAGTGCTTAGTTTGATCATCACAGTTTAATACGCATACTTAGGTGCTGAATGCACCCTGTATGTATATGTATATTGAGTACTAGCATCGCCGCACGGTTTCACGCGAAAGTCCTGATTCCGTGGGACGGCCTCTGTGGCGTAGCGGTAGTTCATTCGACTGCTACGACAGGGGGCGCGGGTTTGATTCCTGCTCAGTGCAAATATTTGTATTCATGAATATGTACATATCAATCATCCCCGGTTTTCCTACCCTTAGAATTGTATTTTTATTTTCAAATTTATATGGGACCAACTTCGGGGTATACATAACATACATAACATAACATAAACTCACGCCTATATCCCCGAAGGGGTAGGCAGAGGTGCTAGCACCCACATTTCGCCAGTTTATGTTTAGGTCCCAATGTTATAGGTGGCGAGCCTATTGCCATTAACCGGGCACTTATAAGCCTGCGATAAATACACACATAACTTCGAAAAGTCATTGGGTGTGTGCCATGGTATTATCTGGGATCGAACCCGAGACCTCGTCTCAGCAGTCCATTACCCATACCACTAGGCTACCGTGGCATACTACTAGGCTTCGGGGTATACTCTTTCCATTAAAAAACGATTTATCAAAATCGGACTACTCCGTAAAAAGTTATGCGTGGTCATACATAAAAAAAATATACGCGTCGACTTGGGGCCTCCTCCGTTTTTCGTCGGTTAAAAAATACAAATCTTTATTCTTTATAATATTAGTCTAGATGAAATCCCGCGGAAATCCTTTACTATAAAAATTGCGGCTGCTTCATTAAATCAAAAGTCTACACGGTCGTTATCTCCATACCCCACCTGCCTCAGCCTTAAATCTATACAACTGTTTCATTTTTATTAGGGTTCCGTTGCCAATTGGCAAAAAACGGAACCCTTATAGATTCGTCATCTCTGTTTGACTGTCCGTCCGTATGTCACAGCCACTTTTATCCGAAACTATAAGAACTATGCTGTTGAAACTTGGTATGTAGATGTATTCTGTGAACCGCATTAAGATTTTCACACAAAAATAGAAAAAAAAACAATACATTTTGGGGGTTCATTCAATCAGCTCAAATATAAAATTTAAAAAAAAAACATGTTACTTGGTGTTACGGAACCCTTGAAAGGCGAGTCCGACTCGCACTGGGCCGCTTTTTATGTTTTGTCAATGAAAACAATATTTTGATATATGTACACGAATTTATTTGTATATTCTATTCTATTCTGCTTCTTAAGATACAGGGGTAACCCTAGTTTAAGAGGTAGGGTTAACAATAATAGTAACTAAGTACTACCTATGTTGTAATATGCTTACATCACACTATCTGATATTGTTATTTCCATTTGATATCTCATTCACTGCTCTGTAATGTTACTATGTACTCCTTATTTGTGAAATAAACATTATTATTATTATTTATTATTCACATTAAAAATAAATAATTAAATTAACCCGCCACTCACCGTACCCGGTGCAAAGGTGCCCGACTTGACGGTTATATCCTTGTGGAGGGTTCGTAGGTAAATTCTGTGTTCTATCCCCCTGCACGTCGGGTTGTACTTCCGATAATTGCAACAGCGCGTCGCGGAGTTCTTTTTTATCGCTGTACACCCTTGCCGCTAAAATATTTCGAAATCTTGGCGACATTGACTTCAGAAATCTACTTATTATCTTTTTATCATCGGTAACCTTAGCTTTACTAGCCAAGTTGTACTATCTGTACCAATAGGTGACCAAGTTCTCCTCTTTGGCTTGATACGCTGAATAGAACAACTCTAAATCATCGCCATGGGAAGGAAACTCTTCTTCTAACAGTGAGCACACTTGTTCGAAAGTTAACTCTTCGTTAAAAATCGACTTGTATTGCCCCGTTGAATAGCGATGGCTAAACTTTGTACCAGATACGAGCCGGAGCGGGGGTCACTCGTTTTGTCCCTCAACCTACGTCCCAATTCGCTCACAAAATTTTTAGCGTCGGTAACCCAACTGCCCATCATCTCGACCGCAAACGGAGCAAATGAATATTGCTCCTTTAAGGCCACATACGAACATCTATCCATATTTACTAGGACGGTTACCAGCTTCGCAATCAACCCAAACTTAAGCGTAGCGTGATTTGCCTATCCAACAATAGGTCAACGTGACCGGTCGACTTTTTCCATTGATTTGGTTTTTCGGTGATTATTCCTCGATGGTAAGACCGATCTGGACATTCGACCCCTTACGACACTCAGTAATGTCTACTTGATCACCGTGGCAAATTTGGTCGAGATCGGTCAAACGGTCTCGGAGGATAAATAATAATAAATATATTGTGGGACAAAGTACACAACGCTATCTACACCCAAACTAAGCAGAGCTTGTCATATGGGTTCTAGAATGCGAATAAACATACTTAAATACTTTTTTTTGTAAATAAATACATATTATACATAGAAACACCCAGACCAATGCAAATAAACATATTTGCAATGAGCGGGAATTGAACCCGCGACCTCTGGCTTAGCAGTCGAACGCACTACCGCTACGCCACAGAGGTCGTCCAGTATCATTTGTTTGAAATGCAACTTTGAAACCAAAGACGTTTCGCTCGCCTTCGGCTCGCTACGCTTAATAACTCAAACTAGCTGTTACCCGCGGCTTCACCTAGCGTGGAATTCAGATTCCCCCTATCCATGGGACCCTATTCTACTACCACAATTATACAAGATACACAATTTCACCATACATCGTTTCGTTATATCACAAAAGGTTTATGCAGCGTTTTCGTTGAAAGCTTACCGTTTTCCCAGACGGCTTAATTTTTTCCGATACCTCCAAAAAGTATAATTATATTTTAGCCAATGTATACAAAAACTTGAAAAATAAGAAAGTGAAACTTTCCTCGAGAACCACTCTATCCATTAGTAAAAACCACATGAAAATCGATGCAGTAGTTTTTGATGTAGATTATACTGCTTCCGGGCTGTTTAGCCGTGGTCCATAGGAAACTCCATAGGAAACCAACACAAGTTTCCTATGGACCACGGCCAAACATCCCGGAAGCAGTATATTCTACATGCAATGCCGGCCGTGAGAGCCTACTGATATATATAGTAGTTCCTGAGTTTATCACGAACACATATACAGACGTGGCGGAGGACTTTGTTTTATAATATATAGTGATTAGTCCTGACAAATAAAACTGGCAAGGTATATCTGAAAGGTTCACTGGCTCCCAATTCTCCTACTAACATTTCTATACCTTTTTTTTTTTTTTTTTATCGTGCGGAAATCCCTTTGGATACCCCCCCGCCGGCCAGCGGGGGCGGTTATGTCGGGCTTGCACCGACTAAAACCGCACGCCGTCTCGGGTCTTCAGACGCCGGGGTGTAAGGTTACCCATAGAGCATATCCCTCGCACCCCGGCTGACCGCTGGGCCATCTCACCACTAACAGCATCGCTCATCCTGTCTCCTCTGAAAGCAGAGGAGTACGGAGAGCGATGTGTTCCCGCCACGTTGGGTATTGGCCGACGATCAATGCCAACCCTATGAAGGGATGAAGGGGAAGCCATTGACCGCCGCCCAGGGTGTACCGGCCGCTCCGATTCCGTTCCCCCCGGACTGCAGCGGGATCGGAATCGGAGCGACACTTGAGGAGGTTACCCAACACACACCCCAACATTTCTATACCTAAAAATATTATTTATTGCTCGCTTAATAATGTGCCCGGTAGATGGCAATAGGCTCGCCCCCTATTACATTGGGACCCTAACATAACTGGTGAATCGTGGGTGTGTAAAACACTTCTGCCTACCCCTTTGGGGATACTGGCGTGAAGTTATGTTAGGTTATCATTAAACATACATCACCAAATGTCTATGTAAGCATATTTCTTATTTGGAATTAAATTTTCTCTGCTGAAGCAAACTTGACAAACGCTTACTTACACGGCCTCAATTCCGCACTCAATTCCCGACAGACTGCATGGGCATACTGCGGGGATTCCCAGTGCAAAAACATTTGACAGAGTACAAGCAATAATATTATTGAACACGTACATAATCTATACATATAAATAAAATTGGAGTATCTGTTTGTAATATTGAAATAACCGTTTTTGACAACATGTATCTATATACGATGACGACGATATATAACTTGTATATATATATACGTACATCCACCAAAATAACATTTTTTACAATTTTTGTCAGTCTGTCAGTCTGTCTGTCTGTCTGTTTGTTCCGGCTAATCTCTGAAATGGATGGACCGATTTTGACGGGACTTTCACTGGCAGAAAGGTAATATAACAAGGAGTAACATAGGCTACTTTAATTTTAGGAAAATAATTAGGGTTCCGCGCAAAAAAACTAAAACCCTAAAAGTCTTAATCCACGCGGACGAAGACGCGGGCACAGCTACAGCTACATATGATTCATTCTGATACTATTTCCAAATGTTAGATATTGAGAAACTTCTATCAATATATCTATACATAAAAAAGCGGCGATAGCCCAGTGGCGTACGTAACGGACTGCTGAGACGAGGTCTCGAGTTCGATCCCCAGTCGCCCCGGGCACACACCTCTTACTTTTCGTAGTTATGTTTGCATTAATAAATGGTAATTATCGCTCGCTTAATATTGTGCCCGGTAGATGGCAATAGGCTCGCCCCCTATTACATTGGGACCTTAACATAACTGGCGAATCGTGGGTGTGTAATACACCTCTGCCTACCCCTTCGGGGATACAGGCGTGAAGTTATGTTATGTTATATCTATACATATAATAAAATCGTAACGAGGTGAGAACTGTACATTGAATATTTTTCCAAAAAAATAATTGGTGTGTTCTAGGAGCGATACCGATGCCGAAATGTGATTTTTAGTTTTAGGTAGATTTCGATGAAATCGATCTACCTATTGGTTTCTTGACTACTGTCGAATTTAAAAAAAAAATCTTCATAGGCGGTCTAGTTATGACCCCCTGAGTCCGAAATGACCACTGGTCAAAAAGTTTATATATATATATATATATATGTATGTATGGTTCCACTTCCCAAAATTTGCGGCACTCTCACGGTCGCATTTTTGCCCCGATCGCTTTCAAACTGCGGTCAAAAATTGCTTGGGTGTAAACTTAGTTTAAGTTCGTGAACGGGTGGAATCCGGCCTAAGGGGACGGTAGGGCCTCACTTTTTGTGAAATCAGTTTTTCCTCAAAATTTCACGTTCCATGAAAGATATTCGAACCGTTCTTAATTTTATCCCATAGTATACATGAATACCAACAACTTTTACTTATAAACCTATAAGATTAAAATTTAACTTAAAGTGGAGGGGGGAAAAACCAAAATGTTTCGGGAAAAAAATCATAACTTCTAACCGGTGAACATTCTTGCTGTCGGAAACATTTTTAATCGTTAGGCCATATTTAAGTCTCCACCTGTCACCCCAGCAGAAGCAGGCCGGGACGGTGGGGCGACTAGCGCCCCTCCCCCAAACCGGGGCAAGACGGGGACACCGTGGTTCCCAAACCCGAGGGGGCCATCTCGAAACCGGAGATGGCCCAGGGTCAGTCGGGGTGCGAGGGATATGCTCTATGGGCAACCTTACACCCCGGCGTCTGTAGACCCGAGACGGCGTGCGGTTTTAGTCGGTTCAAGCCCGACATAACCGCCCCCGCTGGCACGCGGGGGGGTATCCGAAGGGATTTCCGCACGATAAAAAAAAAAAGGCCATATTTAAGTCTAAAATAAATGTCTGAAAAGTTTTTCGCTAAAAGTTACCGTTTTCGAGAAAAAAAAATTAAACATGTTAACTTCACGAAATATTGTTTAAAGTCCGTAGTTCTCTATATAAAATAATATTAATTGTTTCACGAAACGTGCGTTCCCCCTGTGGAAACGGATTTTTTTTTTCTGTTTGTCTGCTTTTTTTATCGATGTTCGAGTATCACTTGAAAACTGCTAAATAGATTTCACTGAAATTTTAATGAACATTCCTCTAGTATATATAATTCTAAATAGCGCTATTTATCATTACGCTATGAGAGAAGCAGTAGAGCAACATCGGTCTATACTATTATTGATGACAACTTTATTATTACAAGGTAGATCTTTACGAAATTTTGTAGTTTGGCAGAACTTAGACAGGGTCAAAACCTCATCACGCTATACCTGTTTTTTTTTTTTATCGTGCGGAAATCGCTTCGGATACCCCCCCGCCGGCTAGCGGGGGCGGTTATGTCGGGCTTGCACCGACTAAAACCGCACGCCGTCTCGGGTCTTCAGACGCCGGGGTGTAAGGTTACCCATAGAGCATATCCCTCGCACCCCGGCTGACCCTGGGCCATCTCACCACTAACAGCATCGCTCATCCTGTCTCCTCTGAAAGCAGAGGAGTACGGAGAGCGATGTGTTCCCGCTACGTTGGGTATTGGCCGACGATCAATGCCAACCCTATGAAGGGGTGAAGGGGAAGCCATTGACCGCCGCCCAGGGTGTACCGGCCGCTCCGATTCCGTTCCCCCCGGACTGCAGCGGGATCGGAATCGGAGCGACACTCGAGGAGGTTACCCAACACACACCCCTCATCACGCTATACCTGAAGGGTGAAGAGTAGTAAAATGTAAAATCTCGAAACTTCACTGAGTTACCCACGTATTAAAGATACTTGTTTAGAGACGCATTTTTTTTTATATTTAGGGCACGTTAATTTGACTTCACCTCGCCTAATGGTAAGCTGAAGGTAAAGTCTCAGGAATGAGGGTCACCATTACATACACGTACAATGTTAACAATGGTGGCACTCAGCTTGACGGCCTCATCAACAGAGGATTGTCGTCGCAGCACCGCGTGACACCCACCAGTCCCACTAGTGCTGCGACCGCAATCCCCCTGCCCGGCTATGCACTTGCTGACCCCTGAACGCAATCAAACCGAAATTGGATTACTATGGAGAGTTTTTCGCAATCGTGCACGGTGATACCTACCCGGCCGAATTTGGTGACAAATTTGTGTCATCAAATTTCTACCACCAGTAAACGCATAAACATTTTATAATTAATATCATCACGCTATGAAGGAATCCGGCAGATTTGATTTCGATGTTACATATAAACCTCTATTTCGAACGAATTGTCCATATAACATGGGCGCACCACACCACCACATCAGGTCCGGTAATAAAGTGATAGAGGGCTTACTGTCCTAACATCGTAATTGTAGCTTTAGTAGTTTGACTGTACGTAGATGAGTAAGTCACCCGAAAAAGGGTTTATTCTTCATAATAAATGGTATGGGTATGGGTAGTGGTATGAGTAAAGGACTGCTAAGACCAGGTCTCGGGTTCGATCCCAGGTATTACCATGGCACACACCAATGACTTTTCGATGCTTTTCGAAGTTATGTGTGTATTTATCGCAGGTTTATAAGTGTCCGGTTAATGGCAATAGGCTCGCCACCTATTACATTGGGACCTAAAACATAAACTGGCGAAACGTGGGTGCTAGCACCTCTGCCTACCCCTTCGGGGATATAGGCGTGAGTTTATGTTATGTTATGTAGTAGTTTATGCAACTGTCATATAAGAAGGGGTATTAAAACACGAGAGTCTGTTGTTTATATAGGTTGCATAATAGGTTGACTCGAGTGTTTTAATACCTAAGTTATATGCAGTTTCATACAATACTTTATCTTCACTCATAGGAAAAATTGAAATTAAACAAAGTAGGTAGGCGCAATTTTTTTCACAGTTCGAACTGCGCAAGCGTGCGCCTTTTTTTCATATTCAGCCTAAAACCGTAGACTAGTTTAATGAATAAAAAAAGATAAATAAATAAATATTCTACGATATTCTACACAGCGCTTTCTAGACCCAAAGTAAGCATAGTTTAACTAGCTTGTGTTATGGGTTCCAGAATGCGGATCAACATACTTAAATACTTTTTTTTTTGTAAATACATACGTATTATACATAGAAACACCCAGACCAATGCAAATGTGTCCGTTTGGTTGCGCAACCAATTTGGCGGCGCGATCAGCTCGGACGCGTGCACAGAATGTTACTGGTCGCCCTGCCACGCTGGTCGCGCCACCATTATTTACTATAGCGCTGTATGGTGTCTCACTTTCTATTAAATGTTTAAGCATTTTGTATGCTTACTTTTTTCTAAAGATTTAGATCGGAAAAAGAGAACATCTAGGACGGGACTTGAACCCGCGACCAGTCCCTTACAGGGGGAATGCTCTGACCAACTGAGCCACCTAGACACGTCCCAGATATTCGAAATTCTCCGATATATCATATACGTCTTAAGGCGACGTTGGAGCCATCTACCGTAATTCTTGCGAACTACGGAAACAATGAATAACTTTACAGTCATTTTTAAACATTGTTTTTTTGATGACTCCGCCTAATTAATTCAATATATATTAATTCAACCAATGAATAACAATTGAAAAAAATGAATATTTAATTTTTCCGATCTAAATCTTTAGAAAAAAGTAAGCATACAAAATGCTTAAAAATTTAATTGAATTATTTACAAACTGACAACGTATATATACCTATAAACGTTTTTCATATTTGCATGACACGCACACGAGGTACTAGAGATCATCGGAAAATTTGAAATTGTGTATGCCTAGACATTCCACAAGGTTCTTTGATAAATCTTTTACCATCGAAGCAGTGCGCCTGTGGAACGCGCTGCCAGAAACAATAAGACGTGCACAAACTCTTCAAACATTTAAAACACTGGTGAAGGAGCACTACTTGCCACTGTAACATTCATTATGTTGAAGATAACTATGTTCATATGTTATGGTTTTTAATTTGTGCGTATATGTATATATATACGTATATGTATATATATGTATATGAATGTGTATTCATTGAAGTAGGTAAGTCAATATTTAACGTCCTCACATTTGTATGTATAGACTTTTTAGATAAGTACTAATATGATTTATATATTGTATGTACATTATATGTAATAGAATTTATATATTATGAGGTATGATGTAAGTATTTAAATTGTAAGTACACCACATGTTGCCTGTTACTCCAAAACTACCAGTCCATCAGAAGGTTGTCTGTAAGAGATCGCAGTCCGCGATAAGACCGCCCATTGTGCTTCATTAGTTATATTATTATCTACGTATTACTGGTGTACAATAAAGCATATTCTATTCTATTCTATTCTATTCTATTATATCAATTATTCAATTTAAGCCTATTGCAGACTACTGCTGGACATAGGCCTGCACTTCAGCACTTAACCTACCGACTTCAGCATCCAGCCTAACTCAGCTACCATCTTCGGGCGGTCCGTTTATCTGGCTGGTGGACCTACCATAATCTGTTTACTGATTCGCCGTCTCCAGTCTAGCACTCGTTTGCGGCTATTTGGACTTCGGCAGATATCGCTCATTGAATACAAAAGGGACACAAATCGAAATTTACAAATTTTACAGGACAGATAAAACAAATCTTTGAATTTTTTTAATATTTTATATTTTTGTTTTTTAAATATAAGATATTAATATATCATTAGATGCGTTTTTATAAGCCCTATCTTTGTACATTATGAACTTTGTAATAACTGCTACTCATTATGATAAAAATGCACAAAAGTCCTTTTTGCATTCAACATGTGAATCAATATCAAGAAAATTATGTCAAAAAATAAACACAATTTTATAAAAATAAATGGTTTATTAGAACATTTTGTTAAAAATGTATTAAAATCTTTAATCTTATTACTAGGTTAAAACATAAGTAAATAAATACAAGTAATTAAATCACTGTATTAAAAATCTAAACTACAAAATCTTTGCTTATTGTTAACTTGAGTTCACCTGGGTACGTGACTATTATTCAGTCAAATTAAACATCTATCTAAGATATTTTTATTAAAAATTTGTAGAATTCTAACAAAACAAGAAATGAAACTATAATAATCATATCAATATAAACATAAAAAATCATATTAATTAATAAATCCTCTAAAGAAATCAACAGCCTACACACATCACTTCTGTCTCTGACACTTTAATATTAATCACCTACAAAATATGAGATCAGTTCTAATGGCACAGAATCCAGTAGCAAAATATTATAACTTATAGTAATATTACACAAAAACATGCAGTCTTACAAAATCACTATTTTAAATAGTATAATAATAGCCACTTTTTAAGTTAGCTATATTTCAGAATTATATTTTAGAATAATTATTTAGAATCGTAGTTATTTATTATTATTATTATGTACTTACTTAAATGTTTTTGTAAAATTTATTAGTATATTTTTAATAAAAGGAACTTTCAAAGCTAAATGTTCTAAATACATTATCATAATTTTATAATTAAAATTACAAATTTTCGTAAAAGCTTTGGCAATATTTGGGTATGATATTTTTCTCAATAAGTTTAACTTTAAAGATATTTTAAGATTTTTTGTAGTTTTTTGGCACTGTACAATTAGCAGGCCTTTTCTTTGTCTGCGTGGTTATCGAGGTGAACTCTTCTGTTTCATAAGAAGTCTTAAAGAAAAAATTATTGTCGTAATCTCGACGGACTTTAATAATTTTTATATCAGCCCATTTAACTTTTGACCATCTTCTGTAGTAGTGTAATTGCCGATAGCCAGACATTTTAAATCCAGAGAACTGTCATGTGTAAGTTCGTGAACAACGTAGGGTCTTCCTTTCTTCGTTGAGGTTTTAATAAGAGTCATATATTGCTTCGGCACATAATATTAGGAGAAGATTTTAAAGAATTTGAAATGTTGCGTTGAATTAGTGAGTGAGCAGCATCTCCTTCATTTTGCGTGTGCCCTTTTATTAGAAATTTATGAGTAACACTCCTTAACTTCGACAACTCATTTATGTTGTATTAGTACATCGCTAACAATAAATATGTTTTTCTGTTGGCCGCAACAGTTGTCGCTGTAAAATACTACGTCAAAATAATCAGAAGCTATCTCATTCAAATTGTTCAAATACGCGAGCACACACGATCCTATTTCATTCACACCACGAGCTCCTGCACCTTCATGCCAAACGTAGCAGTTCGTATTATTTGTACCCAGCTCAGTAATAGTGAAATTCAGCATATTTAATTTCGAAATATAGTAAAAACTGGAGAACCTCACCTTGCAGACATGGCATTACAGCCTGTAAGTCATACACACATATCACAAAATGATTACTTATATTTTTCTTATTATTTTCCTTATCAGCTCTGGCTAAATCTTTTTCTTTCAAATGCAGGTCGTATTTCAATGATAGGCTAAGTTCATGTTGACTGTCTGGTATGGAATTTGTATCTGATAAATCAATAGGTGTCGTGTCTGGTTGACTGAGTGCTGGAGTATTAGAGTAGGTGTTATTTTGTATATTGTTGTTGTGACCAGGTAATGGTTGACTTTGTTCTGATGCTTGAATGGAGGTTGCCATAGTAAACATTCATTGAGTAAGTAATCTGTAAAAAAAAATAACTTTCAAGTATTTTAATTAAAAAACAGATAATATGTATGTTTATCAGTTGTCTAGAACCTATAACACAAGCTTTAAATGCTTACTTTGGGCCTTAATAGCGCTGTGTGTACATGGCGAAATATATATTTATTATTTGGTTAAAAAAGTACACATTTATTTGGTAAATAATGACATTGTTTAATTTTATATTGGAAAGCAAAATGTACAGATATCGAATTATGGCTAAGTTTTATTTCATATTAGAATGCAATATGTACAGATATCGAAATATGGCTAAGTTTTATTTCATATTAGAATGCTAAATGTACGGATTCCGAAATATGGCTATGTTTTACTTCATATTGGAAAGCAAAATATACGTATTTCAAAATAAGGCCCTGTTGCATTAATAATTCTGACTATACTTACTTGAAATTTGAATGCAATACGTCCGTATTCCAAAATAAGGCCTCTTTGCACAGAACACTAGATTTAGCATTGGGTATTTTTTCAAAATGTGACCGTTTTGTATGAAACTGGCGTGCGTTCACTTCAAGTTCTGGGTCGCAACTGACAAAATGGCGGTTTTGGTTTGAACTTCACGCGTAAGTCAGTAAAATGCTAAAACGGCAGTTGATCAGTTTTGCATCAAAATGAGCGAAAATGACGGGTGTCTTCAGCAAAACGTAAAATATTACAGTTAAAAAGCCCAATTTTGTAATAAAACGATTTTCAAAAAAATTTGATTTGTGGCTGTATTGAATTCAATGAGCGATATGTTCAGCCCGTTGTTAGTTTGTCAAATGCAGCGTTAAGTTTGTCCCTTAAATAATTGTATACGGAACCCTCATTTCGCACAATATTAAAAAAGACACAATAGGATGTGACGTCACACCAAAGTAAACAGTAAGCGAGTTAAAGCACGTTTATATAATTATTGAAATAAGTTGCAAAAATAATGGTTTATTTTGAGATATATAAGATAAAAGTGAAACATTATTAGTAATTAATAATTGAACCAGTCGATTAACACTAGGAAATGCAGACAGCCTGTATTGAAAAACTCTGTTTACTTATGTGTGACGTCACAGAGCGTATAAAAGCACGTGATCAAATCTCAAAAAAAGTGAGATTTTAATCTTTTTTACGGTACATTTTATTAGGATGACAACAATTCGTACAATATTTTAAATATAGTCAAAATGCCTATTTAGTATTTCATTTTTACAACACAATAAATTTGTATTCAACAATGAGCAAACTATTTTATAGTGTTCCTTTTGTTGTCTGCGATAGACAGTATTCCGTCGACTTCTTTGTTAGAAGCTCAAGTTGAAATGATAACCATGTGTACCTACCAAAACTTGTCAATGACATTGTCCTTTTTAAATTGAGTTTCAAAGAAGTACCATTTTTTTTTTTTTCGTGCGTAAATCCCTCCGGATACCCCCCCGCCGGCTAGCGGGGGCGGTTATGTCGGGCTTGCACCGACTAAAACCGCACGCCGTTTCGGGTCTTAAGACGCCGGGGTGTAAGGTTACCCATAGAGCATATCCCTCGCGCCCCGACTGACCCTGGGCCATCTCCGGTTTCGAGATGGCCCCCTTACTAGCTCTCCACTGTGCCATCTGCTAATGAAAGAAGTACCTAATGAGTTTGTTACCGAAACAATGATAATTGTGTATACCTATATTAATATGAATGTCCGAAATGCAGTGTATGTTAGGATACTCTGATGCCTGTTAACATGGCGAGTGTTGCGATGAGCTCTTCCAATTACTTCCACCCTCTCCTTTCCTATACAGGACAACACGTGCAAGACTGAGGTATCACCCTAACACGGTGCAAAAAGTTCCTTAAAGAACCAAGCAGTTCGGCACCTCTTTTATTGCCGCTGCATCAAGATTTGAAATTCTCGACCAGCACACGTGTTTCCTTCGTTCTATAGTCCCGGGTCCTTTAAGCGGGGCGTGAAATAGTAGATTGTTACACAAGGGTTGAAAGTCAGCCATTTCACCCGAGATATTTCTGGCGCTCGAACGAAGTGAGACCGCCAATAGTTCGAGGGTGAAATGGTGACATTCACCCGAGGTAAACACTCTACTTTCCATTTCGACTATGTGAGGAAATTAAAATACTACACACATATTTAATGAAATAGGTATATTGATTATCAGTTAAAAGGGAATTGCTCATTTTCGGCTATGCGTGGACATCATGTTCAGTAAAAAGTATTTTTATAGAGAAAAAAGATTAATTCTAAAGTAAATATTTCAGCAAGTCTTTTTGTAGACAAGTGTAAACAAAAAAATACACTTTAATACGTATTTAAACATATTTAAATCTACAAAGCATCGCCATTACGCATCTGTGCTGCCACGTAATAATGTAATTTTAATAAAATATCGATTAAAAGAATCGATATCAAGCTTTTTCATAATAATTGAAAAAAAAAATTAATGACTGCTGAAAAAATATCCATATCTTATAATTCACTTTATTTTAATTTAATTACAATCAATCAATTAGCCTATTGCAGTTCACTTCTGAACGTAGGCCTCTCCCAGTGTGCGTCATAAGACCTGGTCCTCCGCTTTCCGCATCCAATCTATAGGTAGGGGATAAATCTTGACAATGTACTCTAGAGGACGTGGCGGCAAGTGTAGGGGGCGCCGGCTGAGGCACGACAATCAACCATTCATAAATATATAAAACTACTCTTGGGCTCAAAGGAATCGCGTCATTAGTTGTTCAGTCCTTTTTTTTTAATCGGTTTAATTTAGTGCACATACGTGAACTTTTTGAAGTTTTGTCTAGATTTTGGTCTACTATATTGAGTATATACTTTAATATATGAAACAATTCAATCAATCGATTAAATCGTTTTTTTTTTACCTGACAACACTAAATGTCAAATCGCTCTACCTTCGTGGTTCTGTGCATGTTGTTTCTGTATTTTCTGGTTATCAACGGATTTTGCTAGTTATTATGGACTCCGATACTGCTACCCATAACAACCGGCTGCCCGCTTGGACACATGTTTCTACCGTTGACTCTGGCGCAATTTCGGATATCGCACTAGCTTTATGTGATGACTTTGTTTGGCATGAACATGGATTTCACGCACCCGTTTAGTTTCCTCGAATGGAAGCAACGTAGCTATGGCTATGTGATGCATCATTGATCTAACACATCGCAGACGACACAATTTGGAGCTCATACATAAAGAGTAATGTCTTTCTTATTTACATAGTCTGCCATTCATGCTTTACACAGCCCATGCATAGTTCCTCGTTTTGAGAAAATGCACCATAGTTGTTGACAATGGCCATATGATTGTGCGGTCATCTCGAAAATTATGCGTAAATTGTGAATGTTCAATTCTACTTACCAGCTTACAAAAGAGCACCTGATACGCAAGCTTATTGTTTTTGTCCAGATTGCGAATCACCACAGCGAGGACTAGACTACTAGAATATTGTTGCAATTGCCTTGTAGGCAGAAGAACGGTGGGTTGTGGCATCTAGGCTGAGTAAGGCATGAAAATAATGTAAAACCTCCAGCACAGTTTTTAACCATATTTTAATAGCCTATGAGTCTGAATAAAACTTTTTTATAAAATAAATGCTTGTTTTATTTTACGCCACTGCTTTTTATGTGAGATAGTGCCAGTATAACATATGCTTGTCCATTATACAGTGAAGAAAATACTAATATTGTAACTTTTTACTAAGAATATTACTTCAACTCGGCCAATATTACACATGCGGGATAAGGTACATTTTGGAACCTTGCTACAACATTAGTACAATATCTAGACTCTGTTAGGTCTGAAACATTAAACACACAAGTCATTTTTTAATTTAATTACTGTTCACGTTTAGCCTAAGCCCCCATACAAAGTGAGCAATTCCCTTTAAAGTAAAATTATAACAATTTGAAAATTGATTATTAACAACTGCTTTTGCCTGTTCTTAAATCTCGTCGGGAGTTAAATTAATATCCATGTCACTGGAATCACTTTCCGAAACCATTTTTAACCAAAATTAACACAAGGTATTTATTTATATGGAATCTCGTTTTCCCGCTAATTCTTTAGCAAAATTAAATTGTTTTTTTTAATACTGAAAAAAAAGTTATCATTCACGTACATACTGCCAACATTCGAAAAGTTTTGATTGGTTACATTGTAATCGAGTTGGGCGTGCATGTGCGGAATGTGCATTTAGGCGACCATGTAAAAAGCGTCATGATATCAAGGCATTATGACGTAATTAAATTACCATGGACTCCATGTCAAAACTTAAAATTAAAAAAAAAACTTTCCACTTTGAAAATTAAACTTTCCGAACAGGAGAGATGAAAAAGTATATGATGAGGCCGTCAAGCTGAGAGCCCCCATTGTAATATTATCCGTGTCTGTAATGGTGACCCTCATTTCTGAGACTTTACCTTTAGCTTGCCAGTTTTCCAATCCTGGTTACTCACCGGCTGACCCAGTCGGTATGGTAACAAGAACTCAATTATCCCAGGGTGCCTTTTCACAGAGAGAGTTAATCCCTACTTAGATCACAATAAACACAAAAATAAACTACAAATAATTAACTATATATTTGTGAATGTCAAGGAGACCCTTCAAAGAAACAAATTTGAAGTTTCATACATATAATTATCAACAGATTACATACATTTAAAGTAACTCAGAACCCAGTGCTAATCTAAATACAGAACATTCTACATATAGTTATACATAAGTCCTTGGTAAGCAGTCTTGAGCTCACTTTCTGAGCAGCAACGATGATGGTCTGAGTTATGGTGGAACAATTATTAGGAGAAGGTTATTCACACCTAGATACTCTCCTAAACTCCCTATTCGGAGCAGCAAAACGTTGGGCTGAAGCTTTATTTAACAATGTCAAAGAATAAGGTTATGTAAAAATAATTAAAAAAAGTCAATACGTGACCTTGTGGCCTAAGGTGGTCCGTCCCGGAGGAGAGCCGCGCAGGTCTTAGGTGCGATCCGTGAACCAGTGGTCTTGTAGCGCCACAGAAACCGGCCTCTTCCTGACAAGGTTCACGTCTCCAGCCTCTCTGATTTACAGGTGTTTCCAGGTGCCGCAGTGCACGCAAGGCCCAGGATCAGGGTGACGAACAGCTTTCAATGCTCGATACTCTCTCCAACCAAGAATTAATTTCACAATAAATCACGCAGCAGAAATGACAGACCAAACACAATTACTCCACAGATAACAGATCAAAAGTCCCGACTCACGTTCGTGACCTGTATTTATAACACACGAAACCGAATTTACCAGAACAACTAACCCCACATCCGGCTTCCATCTGAGCCTTACTTATTACTAGAATCCTCTCGAAATCCGTCAGCACCGGATCTAATCGGAAATTTCTAGACACAATACTAATCTCCTTACAAAAAAATGTAAACAGACTCGCTTAAGTGGAGTGGCAAATTACAGGCGCCATCTCGCGCCCAGCAGCGTAAAATTCAGAGACCTCATCGATATCACGAATGTTAAGTTGTTAAGACGAATCAATAGATGTCGCTAAGATGCATAAAAATTGTTACAAGCTTAACATCAGGCGAGGTTTTCTTTTTACAGTTAAAGTCATATTGACGTGACCAACATAAAAAAAAGTGTTGGATACAATCACATGAATAAATCTAAGAATTGGATAAATCAAAGTCCCCCGCCGTGTCTGTCTCTCTGGTCGCGATAAGCAACGCGAAAATATGATGCCTATTGCACCGGTTTTTATGCTATTTTCACCAATGGATAGAGTGGTTGTCGAGGAAGGTTTTAGCATACAATTTGTCAAGTTTTGTATAAATTGGCTATAATATAAATTATATTTGTTAGAGGTGTCGGAATAAAATAAGCCACCTTAACGGTGATGTTAAGGTGATCGAAATGCATTTAAATATGTTTATACCTGTTTTGCGACCCATAATTCAAGCCATATTAATATCTAGATAACGCGTTGTAATATGTCGCAGAATAGGTACTATAATCAAATTATTCAGAAATATCATTATTTTAATAATACTGTCATTATAATCATTTTCTTTTATGGCTCCGCTTTCTCTGATCACTGAAATCACTCAATAATTCGTAACACAAACGAACGTCTAACGAGCTATTTCCACGATCAAAGTGGCAAGCGTAAATAGATACTTACGAATCCTGAGAACTTTCGCAATATCTTTTGAAGAGTGTATCTTTCACCCTCCAATTAACTAACAACACAATGATGATAATAGACTTCTAATCACATCTGATGCTTAAAGATATTGTACTAGATGTTGCCCGCGGCTTCGAATACTGATCCCGTTCCCGCAACCCACGGGAACCTATTCCCGGGATAAAAAGTAACCTATGTGTTATTCTGGACTATAATCTATCCCTGTGCCCAATTTCAGCCAGATCCGTTCAGCCGTTTTTGCGTGAAACAGTAACAAACATCCATCCATCCATACTTTTTTATTTTTACCCCTTCGGATACCCCCCTCCACTAAAACCGCACGGTGTCCTCCCCAAGTGCTTACAAACTTTCGCGTTTATAATATTAGTAGGATATTATGGATTTAGATTGGAAAAAGAAAACATCTAGGATCTAAAATTGTTTTTAAGCGGCGTTAGCCTAGTGGCGTAATTTTTTTTTTTTTCGTGCGGAAATCCCTTCGGATAGAGGGATCCGAAGGAATTTTATTTATTTTATTCCGCCAGCCAGCGGAGGCAGTTATGTCGGGCTTGAACCTACTAAAACCGCACGTCGTTCTGGGTCTTAAGACGCCGCGGTGTAAGGTTGCCCATTGAGCATATCACTCGTACCCCGACTGACCTTGGGCCATCTCCAGTTTCGCGATGGCCCCCTCGGGTTTGGGAACCACGGTGTCCCCGTCTTGCCCCGGTTTGGGGGAGGGGCGCTAGTCGCCCCACATTCCCGGCCTGCTTCTGCTGGGTTGACAGGTGGCCTCACCTGCCCCCTCCAGGCCTGCGCTCATGGAGAATGGAGGTCGTTTAGCGACCTCCGGCGCCCCCGACTCCCACCCCGATGGCTTCCACTAGGTCACGCCTCAGCACCTTCCACGCCGGGCAGTCCGCCAGCGTGTGCAGCCCCGAGTCCTCGCTCGCGTCGCAGTGAGGGCACTCAGGCGTTGGCTCCTTCCTGATCCGATGAAGGTGGTCCCCGAAGCTCCCCTTACCGGAGATTACCTGCGTGAGTTGGTACGAGTGGCTTCCGTGTTGCCCCTCTAGCCAATCCTCCATGATGGGCCTTACCGCCGCTATTGCGGCGTGCCCTGCGCTTGGTCGCCCAAGTCGTTCCTTCACTCCACCACGATGGCCTGGTGGAGCTGGGACTGCACGGCCTCGATTTCTTGGGGCTCGGGGTTCCGTCACTGCTCCCGCGCCTCCTTTCGCCACTGGTAAAGTTGCGAAAGGGCTCTCGCCTCCAGGTCCCATGGCGGAGTTCCGGCAAGGAGACTCGCCGCCTCAAAGGAGATCGTGCGGCACCCATACAAGGCCATGGACCACACGATCCCCGCTTACAGTCTCTTGCAGGATTCATCGGGCCCCCTCGTCTTGGGCAGCAGCCGCGCCAGAGCGAGAGTAGTACCCTTCAGTTTGAGGACCAGACTTCGCATGTGCACCCCGATGTCCCATCGGCCGTCGAGCACGAGCCCCAAAAAAACCGACTAAAACCGCACGCCGTCTCGGGTCTTCAGACACCGGGGTGTAATGTTGCCCATAGAGCATATCCCTCGCACCCCGACTGACCCTGGGCCATCTCCGCTTTGAACATTTTTTTTTCGTGTGGAAACCGACTATTCAATTATTTTTTTGAAGCAATTAGTGTGGCCGCTTTCCGTACGCAAGAATTACAGTAGATGGCTCTAGACGATTCTTATGATTCTCCGATATACTATACGTCTCAGGGCGAAGCCTGAGACGTATAGTATAGGGACGTGTCTAGGAAGCTCAGTTGGTTAGAGTTTCCCCCTGTAACGGACTGGTCACGGGTTCAAGTCCCGTCCTGTATGTCCGCTTTTTTGAGCTGAGCGAGCGAAGCTCTTATATATTTGTTGGTGGCTGAACTTCTCCGTAACCATTCTCGCGATCTTGACCAAATTTACCACGGTGATAGTGTGGACACTGAGGAGTGTTTTGGAGCGAGACGGTAAATGTCCGATATACCATTGAGGAATAATCACCGAAAAACAGTTTCACGAGCGCGCGGCCTGAGCTAAGCGCGCGACCGTAGTAAGATGTCTTATTTTCAAGTAGAGTCCTGCTAGCTCAGCTCAATTTATTTCAGTCGCACCCTGCACTGAATTCCTAGTCCAATATATATTATATCTATAGGAAAAATGAGCTTCAAAATTTCATTGAATATTGTACGTTACTTGTTAGTATAATATATGGTGTAAAGGGCCCTGACAACGCCTTCGAAGTCCAAGTCAACCTCACCTGCAAACCGGTGCATTTACTGACTGACAGACGAGGTTCTGATGCTGGCTTACCTTTCAGGGCTGGGGGATCAGATTATAATCGCCCCCTAAAAAGTCAAAGACGCCAATATGAAAAAAAAAAAGTTATAAAAGATGATGACTAATTAGTAATAACATCTGGGTGACCGAGCTTTGCTCCTCCTAGCTAGATCGATACATTGCCTCCGAAACCTCCTTTTTACAAAATTTTATAAAAATTGTTGGAGCCGTTTCCGAAATTCAGATTATATATGTGCAGGAGTTCCTCGTTTAAAAGTATTAGATAGATATTAGTATGATATTGTCGGAAGTTTACGCGAATGTTACACATTGAAATAAAACTATTTTTAACGGATTCTACCGCGGTTTATTTGATGTTATTTTATATTTTACATTGAACCCGACGTTTCGGTTGCTTTTCAGCAGCCATGGTCACGGGTAGACTAAAGATGGTTGATGTCTTGAAGTTTCATTTCAATAGATAGATAGATAGATATTAGTATAAAAATATTATATGAAATAAAGACTGTAATTGAGTGTAATTGAGGGCCCTGCCAAAATTTTCGTGATCCAAGTTAACCTCACTTGCCAAAGAACGGACGAGGCTCTGGCGTGGAGTTTCTTCTCGGAGTTGGGAAGCCAATAATAGTATATTATGCAACTAGTGAATAAAGGACGGATTTAAAGCGAGGGCCGTAGATGAGTCACGAGCAAGAGAAGGATTCTAATGATTGAATCACGAGCGCAGCGAGTGATTCAACTGTTAGAATCCTGAACGACGCGAGTGATTCATGGCTCTCGATATAAATTCGTACTTTATTCAGGAGTTGCATACTATACTTTATACCATGACTACGAGAAAAGACATAATTTTAGCGAAAATAGAAATTTAATCAAGAAATAAGAACTGTTACATTAATTGAAATGGACATTAAAATTAGAGCAATGACTGAAATTAAGCATAATTTTCTTATTATTATCATTAGAGTGGTCAACTTGTGAAACAATATTTATTTCTTATAAAGGCAGCAAAGAACACAAAACAGTTTTTAATCTAATGCCAAACTCCTTGTCGCAAATATCGACCAATCAAATCTCGAGAATTTATTGCACCAAAGAGTTTTGAATTTCGAATCTTAGCGCAAGGAGTTTGTGTAAGCATTGAAATAGAGACCGGATATATTTTTGTGTTCCAAATTCAAACACCAAAATAGTGAATAAAAACAAAACCGTGAATAAAAGGCCTTTTTATTCACTGTTTTGCGTGAATAAAATAAGCTTTTTAGAGTAGGTATGGTATAAAACATATTTTTAAATTATTATAATAAGAAAGAGGAATGTCAAGGAAGAAGGCATGTTTGATTAAATGAATAATTAGCGGACCACGGGCTCCAATGTGTAGACTCGCCCATGAAGGGTTCCGTAGCAGTAAGTAACATGATAATGCTTTATTTAAATTTAAATTTGAGTGGATTGAATGAAAGATAGATTGCGTTTTACGATTTACGTATTAAATAAAAACTAACTTACTAAATCTTTTTCAAACCAATTTTCGGCGGAAGTTTATATGGTAATGATATATTTTTAGTTTTATCATTCTCTTATTTTAGAAGTTACAGGGGGGGGGACACATTTTACCACTTTGGAAGTATCTCTTGAGCAAACTATTCAGTTTAGAAAAAAAATATATTAGAAACCTCAATATCATTTTTGAAGACCTATCTATAGATACCTCACACGTATGGGTTAAATGAAAAAAAAAATTGAGTTTCAGTTCTAAGTATGGGGAGCCCCCAAAATTTATTGTTTTTTTCTATTTTTAAGTGAAAATCTTAATGCGGTTCACAGAATACATCTACTTACCAAGGTTCAACAGCATAGTTCTTATAGTTTCGGAAGAAAGTGGTTGTGACATACGGACGGACAGACCGACAGACAGACATGACGAATCTATAAGGGTTCCTTTTTTTGCCATTTGGCAACGGAACCCTAAAAAAGGAAGTTTTGAGAATAATGCTCAGCCGAGGTGCGAGGGAAATGCCTTATGAGCTCCCTGGCGTTTAAAGACCCGAGACGGCGTGCGGTTTTAGTCGGTTCAAGTTCGACATAACCACCCCCCGCTGGTGGACGAGAGGGTATCCGAAGGGATTTCCGCACGAAAAAAAAGGCTAATGAACTGATAGCTGAACTTAAACTTAAATAAAATATAATTCTTAAAATTGTTGAAAAATAATAATTATTAGTTATACAGATAATAAACAAAAATTCAAAAATCGGTAATTTCGTCCTCTGAAGATCACAAATATAATTATTATGAAAACACAGTCGTAAAATGAGATGACTCCACGACGTTAATAACAGTATAATTATAATGAATACATGGAGCTCAAATTTCCAATTTTATAAGTATTAAAGTTAATACACTCCTAAAACTACGTAAAATATATTACTTACTAAATATATCATCTGTTCAAAATACATTTCGTTATTATAAAACTGAATTAAGCAAGACAGCAGGATGGTTGCATCTTTATCTTACCTTTGCTAAAAACAGAGATGGGCATACATACAGAATCAAAACCTTTGTATTTTATTTGCGTCGTATAACTAGTTTCTTACACCGGCCGCGTATCAATTCAAGTTTAAGTTTGAGGTAACTAGCATCTCTACAGTGGGGGAAAAGCATAGAATCAGCAGTGAGTGTTGAGTGTAGTTCATGGTGTAACGGTATTCCCAAATGCCGCGTGTGCACCATATTTTTTCCATTGAATATAGTTGTACAGTCTCGAGTGAAGTGAGTCCATTTATAAATCGAAACAACACATTTAGAACTTGTTTTTCTTTAGCGTATAACGTTAACTCGACCTAACTAGTTGTTGAATTTAATGAATAGTGAAATATTTGACACAAAATGTGGGTTTACTTTGGATTTATAGCAGTGCTTTTAATAACAAATGAAGAGAAACATATCAAGAAAGTTGTATCAAGCACAAATTATGGCACAAAGTACAAAAATTCAAACAATAATGAAATTCAAGTTAACAGCTACTGTGAAAGTAGAAATTGTGTGCTAAGATGTTGTCCTAATGGTAAGGATTTAAATAGTGAAGGTACTTGTGAAGAGTCCAGTCTCATAAAAAATAATCAGTTTATTAATGTCTACAAATGGAGCAAGGAGCCGAGAGAAACAAAAGTAACAAAAAATACAAAGGTTTATAAAGCCCCAGCAGAAAATGACCAGATGTCTCATTTTTACATATTAGAGGTAACTGTATTTATAATATATTTATGATTTTAATACTCTCAGCAGAGCATTCCCCCTGTAAGGGACTGGTCGCGGGTTCAAGTCCCGTTCTAGATGTTCTCTTTTTCCGATCTAAATCTTTAATACTCTCGTTTAATGATGATTTTAACCAGTCAATAGCTATTTAAGATTGTATTGCTTTCACTCCAAAACTCGCTAAGTGAGAGCGGCTAAGAACGAGGATAAACATATTAAAAATACCTTAGGGTTTTACCCATAGAGGTTTTACCGGACAACTTTTAGCTCGATACATAATCGTGTGTTTTTCCTTAACATTGTAGAATCATTACAAGGAATGGTATTCTGTAATGATAATTAATTATGATTTCAAAGTTGATATAGATAGTAGCAGATGCCCGCGGCTTCGCTCGCGTGGAGTTCTAATCCCATGCCCGCAAACCATGGGAACCTATTCCCGGAATAAAATTAGGCTATGTGTTATTCCTGAATATAATCTATCAGTATCCCAATTTTCAGCCAGACCCGTTCAGTCGTAAGAGCGTGATTGAGTAATAAACATCCAAACTTCACCACAAAGGAGAATGCCCATGTCAGTATGGAAATCAGTTGCACACTTTTTTTTGCTATGTCATATAAGTGTAAACTGCATTAAAAAGCCTGTATTACGTATTGCCTGAAATATAAACTTGGGGTTATTGAGAAATTAAATGATTACAACGAGAAAAATAACAGAATACAGAATACAGTTTTAATTAATGGCTTCTGCAGTAGAATCACCGCAATTTCGCCAATGTCAAGTCAAGAAAAATAACAACCACAAGAAAATATTGTGACACTGACTGTTGAACTGACGTTTTAGTTTTCTTATGGAATATTTTAAGACAGGGATATCATGTATAAATTAAGAGAAAACTACCACTGAAGCATACATTCTTTTACAACTTTAGCTGATTATCACTAAAAAACTAGGAATACATACACGAATTATTAAGATTACATAACTGCAATATATTTAAATATCACATTGCGAATTATTATTACGTATTATTATTTATTAAGCATTTGATTTTAAAAAGATTGGTATATTTGCATTCTACCACCAATGGTTTATTTTATATAATGGTAACAATTAAATTAAAATGGAAACAATTATTCATTCAAGTTTTATATCTTTATAATTTAAATTCAAACCCCAAGTTCTATAGCAGCGATTTAGGGTTGAAAAGTCATACTATAATCAATATTATTTTTTAACATTTGAAATATTGACGCGAACGTCTAAAAGTGCAACCAAGAATGGGCATTCTCCTTTATAATATCACGTAATACACCTCTGCCTACCCCTTCGGGGATACAGGCGTGAAGTTATGTTATAATATCAGTCAAAGTCAAACATCATTTATTCTTTATGGACCATTATAATGGCACTTAAACGTCAAAATTAATGTTTAGCAAATGACCACTGGTTCGAAATGCGGCACTGTCCTGAGAAGACTCCGGCAAGAAACACAGCGGGCTGTTTTTGTTTTGGTCTATTTACAAACATGTTTAGTTAATATTGTCAGAAGTTTACGCAAATGTCACACATTGAAATAAAACTATTTTTAACGGATTCTATCGCGTTATCTTGACACTTCAAACTACAAGACAATAACCTTCAGTCTCCCCGTGACCATGGCTGAACCAACGTCGGGATCAATGTATAATGCAAAATATAAAATAACATCAGCGGCGATAGCCCAGTGGTGTACGTAACGGACTGCTGAGACGAAGTCTCGAGTTCGATCCCCAGTCGCCCCGGGCACACACCTCTGACTTTTCGTAGTTATGTGTGCATTAATAAATGTTAATTATCGCTCGCTTAATAATGTGCCCGGTAGATGGCAATAGGCTCGCCCCCTATTACATTGGGACCTTAACATAACTGGCGAATCGTGGGTGCGTAATACACCTCTGCCTACCCGGGCCTATTCGGGGATACAGGCGTGAAGTTATGTTATGTTATGTTAAAATAACATCAAATAAATCGCGATACAATCTGTTAAAAATAGTTTTAATTCAATATGTTTAGTTAATCTAATTACAATATTTAGAGTTAGAATGTTTCTTTCCTTAAACTTTTCTCGGACCGATAGGAAGTAGGATAATATGGTGATCACAATATATTATGTACTAGCTGGCTGTGCCCACGTGGAATTCTGATCACGGTTCCACAACCCTTAGGAACCTATTCTAGGGATAAAAAGCCTGTTTTATTTTTTATATTTAGGACACGTCAATTTGACTTCACCTTGCCTGATGGTAAGCTGAAGGTAAAGTCTCAGGAAAGAGGGTCACCATTACATACACGTACTATGACAACAATGGTGGCACTCAGCTTGACGGCCTCATCAGAAGAGGATTGTCGTCGCAGCACCGCGTGACACCCACCGGTCCCACTAGTGCTGCGACCACAATCCCCCTGCCCGGCTTTGTACTTGCTGACCCCTGAACGCAATCAAACCGAAATTGGATTACTATGGAGGGTTTTTCGCAATCGTGCACGGTGGTACCCACCCGAATTTTGGGATTTTCCAGACCATAATCTATCCCTGTACCAAATTTAAGACAGATCCGTTCAGCCGTTTGAGCGTGATTGAGTACCCTACATCCAATCCAATTTATTGTATAATATTAATAGGATAGACTATTAGGGTAGTAGGATTAATTGTATTTTGGTTATCAAACATGTGATGAATAAAGTTTTTGAGCGAAGCTCTGAAAGAATGAAGCTCTCTCTTAAACGACTCATGTATCCACAACATATGAGTGTGGAGGTTATAGGCTAAGAAAATCACAAATCAAAGGTAACACTAACACACAATAATTAAAATCTGATTTCTCAATGAACAAACAAGCCTCATTCACGCGATTGGTATTAAATTAAGTAATTTGTTCATATACACAAGACAAAAAAAGAAAAACGAAAATCGAACTGGCCATTGAGGAATTATCACCGTTAGAAAAAGTCCTGGTGAAACCTCGACTAAGCTGTTCAAATCATTGTGATGAAACCTACTATGCGCGCTGCATGCCATCAGTGTCCATTTCGCATAAGAAATTTCAAAATCAGACTAACCACGGAGGAATAATCACCAAAAGTACCATCTGTATCGGAGTAAACAAACCCCTTATCACAAAATAACTGGCTGGTAAATAACTAACCATTAATGAACTATTCAAACAAATTACACTGATTACGGTTATCAGTCGGGGAGCTTCGCTCAATTTTCGCAACAGCAGAATGTATTTCAGACCTAGTTATATGAAAGTGACATAATCCTTTATTATAATCTGAGAAACGCTGAGAACACTCATCTATGGTCTAATTGTATGAAATTTGACAGTGACAACAGTAGTTTTGATTTTCACCATTTCACAGAACACACTAACATTTTTTTACAGATTTTTTTTTAATTGCTTCTTAGGGGGTAAACCAGTTTCCATAGTTGCTGAAACGGTGCCATTTAAATTTCTTGGGAGAAAGATAGACTGTAAAGGACGCGCACCATCTTTAGATGAAGTTGTCGATATGTTTATAAATGACCTACATAAGATAGATAAGCTGCCACTGAACAATATCAAAAAAGCTTGGATAAATGACAACTACTTAACATCACATCTAACTTGGCCTTTTCTGTTATATGATTTCGGGAAAACCTTACTAGCGAAAATAGATGCAACTGTCATAATATCACAAAATCGTGGCTTGGACTAGCGAATTTTGCTGATCCCTCTGCTCTATTTAGGGATCAAAATAATTTTGGGATGAATTAAAGAAACCTTCGGAGCTCTATAAACACCTTAGAGTTACCAAAGCCCACATCTTAGGGAAATCCCAAGATGACACAGTCAGGGCACTCCCGAAAGATAATAACGCGTCCGAGCTTGAATCTAGACTCCTATTCCATAAACGATTTATGAAGTCGAACAGAGTGGGGTTGGGAGTACGAGAGCCAGAAAGGGACCAGGATATACTTAGGTCCTTTCTAAAACAAGACGAAAATGATAAATATCGAGTGCACGCGATGAATTTGGAAATCCAAAATGAATGGTTGACAATGGGAGAGTTCTGCATACCGATGGCCTTAAAGTGGCGCACCTTAATATACGAGTGGTCGCCGGCACTGTTAAAATTCTATCTTAACGCCTTTCAAATGACCTTCCCAGACCAGAGTAACCTAGTTAGGTGGGGGAAGGCCACAGAAAAACAATGTTATACTTGTGGCGAGGCAGTAGGGACGGCTAGGCACATATTAGTAGGATGTAGGGTGCACGTAGATAGAAGCTAATACTCACGCCGCCACGATAAGGTGCTTATCATCATACGTGAAGCAATGAGCCAACTTTGTGTCATAAAATCCAGGAATAAACCTTATTCAATCCTAGATACTGCCCCAGATTGGACTCTCCTAATCGACACGTATGAAAAGCTCTATAAAATTCCGGAGGATGTTGGGGTTTCGTCATCTAGACCTGACACCTGACATATTTCTTTACTCGAGAGCGATAAAATATGTGGGGAATTGTGGTCGCAGCACTAGTGGGACCGGTGGGTGTCACGCGGTGCTGCGACGACAATCCTCTTCTGACGAGGCCGTCAAGCTGAGTGCCACCATTGTTAACATGGTACGTGTATGTAATGGTGACCCTCTTTCCTGAGACTTTACTTTCAGCTTAACATCAGGCGAGGTGAAGTCAAATTGACGTGTCCTAAATATTAAAAAAAAAAAATGTGGTCCTTGTGGAACTTATTGTACCGTGGGAAACAAATTTACCGAAGGACCACACAATAAAGAAAAGGAAATTCTATGATCTCACAAACAAATTAACCAAAAACGGTTACGTGGTTAATTTGTATGCAGTGAAAGTGGGAGCGAGAGGCATACCGCATACCAGCAAAATCTCTCTATAACCTACTTAAAGATCTAGGCCTATCAAGAGCTACAATAAGCTCATTACTAGGAGGAATGTCTAAAGCGGCACTAGTAGGTTCGCATCAAATTTGGTTAGGCAGGGAGGGGAACTTGGGTAGTGAAGGTGAGTGTTGATGTACATCAACAAAAGGGGCCCCTTCTAAACCTACACTTGGGTCGCAAGTCCCAAGCACTGTCCCGAGTTCCGAGTTAATGATAATAATATTCTTTATTGAAATTTTGATCACAATAGATTTAGTTCCGAAAAAGTTTACATCCAGGACGGGACTTGAACCCGCGACCAGTCCCTGCCAACTGAGCTACCTAGACACGTACTAGATATTCGACATTCTTCGATATATTGGGCAAAATATATTGGAAAAATTAGCTTACTAATAGCTTTAAAATAACATTGAATTAATAAAGATAACATTTAATTTCGTTTCGATTTAATTATAAATATTTATTTTAATATCTTATTGCGAAATGAATAAACTTAATTTCAAAATAATGGGTACAAAAAAAACCATCCAGCATTCATGGGCGCGCCCCTCCCTAAACCGGGGCAAGACTGGGACACCGTGGTTCCCAAACCCGAGGGGGCCCTCTCGAAACCGGAGATGTCCCTGGGTCAGCCAAGGTGCGAGGGATGTGCCTCCCCGGCGTCTGATAACCCGAGGCGGCGTGCGGTTTTAGTCGGTTCAAGTCCGACATAACAACTCCCGCTGGCCGGCTGGGGGTATCCGAAGGGATTTCCGCACGAAAAAAAAGGGTACTAAAACACTAAAAATATTGGTAAGCAATACTATATAACATAACTATAAACTAACGCCTAAAATTATTATTTTTTTTCTTTTTCAGCATGGATTCCTTAAAGCTAAATTAAAAAATAATACAAGAGAATGGCTTGGTGCGGATCCTTTGGATTTTTGTGTCAATAGCCATTTCGCTGCTCTTATGAATAAGGAGAATTTGGCATTCATTTTTAAAGTAACCGAAGACAGTAAGACAGATGCAGAGACCAACACTGATCATACATTCAAGTATATCGCAGCAGGTAAGTCGTTTGTAGCAACACAGAATCTAGAACTTGTGTATTTTTTTTCTCAAAAAATATGAAAAAGGCCGTAGACTAAACTTGCGTTTAGGCTAGATGGACAATCATTTGAATTCAAACCCAATAAAAGCCTTGAAGCAAAACTATTTTTAACGGAGTCTATCGCGATTTACTTGGTGTTATTGTCTGAGTTAGTCTAAACAATTTAATAACATCAAATAAATTGCGATAAAATCTGTTTAAAATAGTTTTATGTTAATGTGTAATTTCGCGTAAACTAATAAAATGCCATTATATCTGATTCTACGGAAGAAAAGATAAAATTAAAAATAAAGATAAATGAACTGTGTGAAAAATTATAGGTAAATATGGTCAGGAAGGATGACTGGCTAAACGCCCGTCTCCTGCGTGTATTTTTCTCTAGACACTACACAAGAAGGTCTACACAAAAAATGGTTTCTATAGTTTTAGCTACACATTTTGGGTGATAAAACAAGGATTTATTCTTCCGCGGCTGATGGAAAACATCTAATGAAAACATATTACCCCCGCGCGGGTGAAGGTGGGCGGATTATTGACACAGAATATATATAGATCTCATTTTATTTGAAGGCAATTGAGGTCGTTGGCTCCGAGATTAAATTCTTGAGTCCAAAATAATACAGAATAGAATAGTGTCGATCAGGCGGTTTATTACCTAGTGGGACAAAGATAAAAAACACATTTTTAAAATTTAATTTTGGTAGTTATTTGTGCATTAATAAATGTTAATTATCGCTCGCTTAATAATTTGCACGGTAGATGGCAATAGGCTGGGGTGCTTGGTTGGGGCCCTCAACGCGGTGCACCCTGGGCAACGGAGACAGCAGCGCCTCTCTCCTAGGGCGGGGGAGACGCTACCGCCTACGGCCAACTCCGACCGAGGCGAGGACGGCCCTGTTGAGGGCTGTTCGGAAGCTTTCCACGTGTCCCTCTGATTAGCAGATGGCACAGTGGAGAGCAAGTAAGGGGGCCATCTCGAAACCGGAGATGGCCCAGGGTCAGTCGGGGTGCGAGGGATATGCTCTATGGGTAACCTTACACCCCGACGTCTTAAGATCCGAGATGGCGTGCGGTTTTAGTCAGTTCAAGCCCGACATAACCGCCCCCGCTGAACGGCGGGGGGGTATCCGAAGGGATTTCCGCACGAAAAAAAAAGATGGCAATAGGCTCGCCCCCTACTACATTGGGACCTTAACATAACTGGCGAATCGTGGGTGTGTAATACAAACCTACCCCTTCGGGGATACAGGCGTGAAGGTATGTTATGTTATGTTTATGTCGAGAAATAAAAATACCATACTATAAATATGATATTTATTTCAGGAATGATCTTGGGGATAGTCTTATTTGGTCTTATAGCCTACCGTATGAGCGCAATACTGAGGCGATTATTGAGCTTAGTACTGTTGGCGTTTATATTTACACTTACGGCTGCTTATATAACAATAACCGTGCAGGTACTAGCTTTACGGGCTGGTATTGTCACTTCCACTGATTGTAGGATAATAAGTAAGTATTTCGTGTAACATTTGTATTTTCTAATGGCAACAATGACAATATGGTTAATTTTCTAATGGCAACAATGACAATATGGTTAATTTTCTAATGGCAACAATGACAATATGGTTAATTTTTTAATATTTTTCAGGCCCCATCGTATATTTTTTTGTTTTATCAACTTTCTTTTGGCTAAATGTCATGTCTTTCGACGTGTGGTGGACGATGAGGTATGTTACTAATAGTATTTCTCTTTTTAAACTTTATTAATACATATCCTTTACTAATATGTAAATGTGAAAGTAACTCTGTCTGTCTGTTACGCATTCACGCCTAAACCACTGAACCGATTTTGCTGAAATTTGGTACAGGGGTAGATTAGACTTTGGTAAAGGACATAGGCTATGTTTTGTCGCGATAACCGACATCTACGCGGGCGGAGCCGCGGGCAAAAGAATTTTTTTTATATTTAACAATAAAGTATTTAAGAAGACAGCTTATATTTTAAAGTATTAAATTATTAGCTAAAGTACAATAAATAATATGTAAATGTGACATTACAACTAGTAATACTAACGAATTTTAGTCACAAAAAACTGATACAGGGTAAGTGTACCACGAAAACAAATCGTGAACGAAGTGAAAATAGATTATTTAGAGATAACACAAATAATGTATATTATATAAAACAAAGTCGTGTTAGTGATGATCGGGAAAAAATTAAGAACGGGTGGACCGATTTTGATGATTCGTGATCTTTGATTTGTCTCCGCATATACTGTGCCTTTTTGTGCTTTTATTTGCGCAAATCGCCACGGTTACGCCAAGCACTGGCTAGTGGGGATGATTATGTCTGACTCGAACTAACCGAAATATCACGCCTTCTCGAGGAGACACTTCTTCAGGAGACATTCACGAAATAAATTCAGCTGATAAGGTAACCCACATAAGTTGATAATAAGGCAGAACGAAGTTTGCCGGGTCAGCTAGTAAGGAAGATAACAGAGTAACTAAGTTAGCCTCAAGTAATACTTCGACTTTTTGCAGGAATTTCAGAAAATATTCTATCAAAATCAACAATGAAGTCGACTCTGGAAAATTTATTCGAATTTGTATATACAGTTGGGTGATTCCCTTTTTGATGACGGCAGCCGCCGTATTTGTGGATATACTGAAACTCGATTTAATATTACCTTTTGTGAGGCCGCCTTTTGACAGCTGTCTAACAAATGGTTTGTATGAAATTACGAATTGATTAATCATAACTTATAATTAATTTTAATTATAACCTGGTTCATTATAATTTTGAGAGGTTGTGAAGTTCTTGCTTCGCAACAACTCAAAATTAGCCTTCTATTGGGTGGCGTATAATGAAATTCTGTATTTCACGGCAACATGTTATAGCAGAATATGTTCTACAAGGAGGTAATTTCGTTAAGAAGCTTCCTTGACCATACTATCCTTGAACGAGAATACTCACAAAATGAACAATTTCTATGTATGATATGTATGTATTTACAAAAAAAAGTATATAAGTATATTTATCCGCATTCTGGAACCCATAACACAAGCTAGTTAAACAATGCTTACTTTGGGTCTAGAGAGCGCTGTGTAGAATGTCATAGAATATTTATTAATTTATTTATTAATTAATTTATTAATCTATTTATTAATTTATTTATTAATTTATTTATTAATTTATTTATTAATTTATTTATTCATTTAGTAATTTATTAATTAATTTATTAATTAATTAATAAATTATATTAAATAAATTATAATAATATTGTGTACATTATTGTTAACTAAGAGATACATATCCAAAATAATACTAAATTAAATTAACACTACACACTATTATTACTAAAATAAACTAAATTAAATAAATAAAATATTTACATGCATAATGCGTCGTGAAATTCCTCTACATCGTCACCGACCGGAAACGTTCCCAGAAGGCTGGCAGCATTGCCACGTTGAATGGCAATGCTTATTCTCTGTGCAAGATAATAACCAGCCTTCTGGTCACGCGTAGCGTCGATCAGCCGCTTTGTTAAATATTTGTACACAAAGCGGGCACTTGGGCCCCATGTCCCCAACGTTTCGACCCCAAACGGCTCAAAAATATAATCACCTGTTAAATTACAGTATTTGCGCCGTTTGAGGTTTTCCGCAGATGCAGCAGTAGCGCCGGCACAGCCCGCTGTGCCTGAAAGATGTGAAGGCGCAAGGGTGTCGACGCATGTTGCATCCCACACCAAAGGCCTACCCATCTTCCAAGGCAGCAACGACATACCATCCGGTCTCCTGCCATCATTACGCGCCAGCCCATTAGGTTCACGAATGGCTGGCACGCCAGCAGTGGCAAGAGCACGGCGGATAATGTCGTTGATGCAGGCGTGTCGTGATATACGCCCAGCGCTTCTGCCGCATGAAAGGCCATGGTGCCCAAGGCTGTCGACAGCTTCACCGCAGTGGCAACGATGGGGAGAAACACACGGCGCTCCCAGGCGAAGGCAAGTGGCAAGGCGGAAAGTAGTATCGTCCAACATAGTACCTATGTTGGGCGACGGAAGTGCCTGAATCCAGAGACCTGACTCCCATTCCCCCACAGCCAACAGGCGCGCACGCTCTGAAACATGGGAAGACGAGCGTATCAAACTGTCTCTTACCAGCTTGCCTAGCGGCGCATCCCATTGTCTCTGGGAGAAAAGGTTGCCAGGCAATTCAGTGTTGGGACAAGCAACCTTCCAAGCATTAATGGCATCGGACTTGCACGACACCTCAGAGTTAACCTGTGTATTTATAAGAATTTTCCTGGTTAACTCCTCAGTGCCGTGGACCGATGACAAAAATGCTGGAAGGCTAATATCAGTAATTTTGCGAACGCCGAGCCCACCCGAGCGAACTGGTAAGGACGCTTGGAGCCAGGCTCGGTCGTTCAAGGCCACATTTAGAATTTTGCTGAGAGTGTTTTGAAGATTGTTGTCAATTTTTGCCAAAAGTGTCAAATGTTGCCAAAATTGGGATGAACGAAGTGCATGAGTAAATTTAGGGACAAAAAGGCATAACCGAAGCATATAGTAAAGGCTGAATGAACACTTATTTTTTGTAAACAATCTGCAATATTTTCAAAATTTTGAATTTTTTCCTCAATAAATGAATGAAATCCATCTTCCAGAACTGGGGACCCCAGGAGGCGCAGAGAAGCTTTTTCCAGAATTTTGATATTGGGAGCTAAATGGTTAAATTTTTGCGTAGTCGAGGGTCTGTCTGTAGTGTCACTAATAAATATTTCACATTTGTCTGAGTTGAGTTGTAAGCCAATGGATTGAAATTTATTTTTCATAAGTTCTAAATCTTGTAACACTGTTGGTACATCACCCCCTAAAGTCCCGTCATCTAGGTACCAGATGTTGAATTTTGAATTCAACTGTTGTATGATGGGAGGTATTGCTAGACTGAAGATGACTGGTCCCAAAGGGTCACCTTGCTGGCAACCAACTGCTGATTCCAAAAGATGATGCTTATAAGTTAATTTTGTAGGGTGTCTGTAGCACTGCCAAAGGAATTTATATATATGAGGGGTTTCTAATTTTGCTTGGGTCAGCAAGGTATCCCTATTCACTGAATTGAAGGCATTCCTCAGGTCAACCTTCAAAATGACCTCACTTTCACCGCTGCCAAGGTACGTCGAAAGTGCATGTATGGCAGCCTCACAGCCCCCTTTCGAACCGAAACCAAGTTGAAGGGGCTGGAATTTTGCTGCAAGCTCGGTACTATAATACTTGCAGCAAATTTTGGCTGCCAACCGCCGTAAGCTGCTCCCTACGGCAATGGGACGAATGCCACCATCCCTTTTACGTAAAGCACATAGGTTGGCCCCGTATTATATATGAATGATACCTTCGTCCACATTGCCGGAGAGCATCAAGTTCACTAAAGCCGTCAGCTCCTTCAGAAGGGCATCGCCAGCCTCCCCAGCGCTCGGACACATTAGATCTTTAAGATGCTGGGGGGTCAGGCCGTCGAGACCAGCAGCAGATCCACTCCGAAAGGAGCAAACGGCTGCGAAAACGTCCTTGGCAGTAATACTGAGAGTTTCAGTGTCATCACCCGGTGGTTCTGGGAAAGAGAGATCAATTGAAGCCGGTGGATGCTTACTCTGCAGACCCGCGAGCGTGTCTAGAGAGTAAGGTGCCACCACATCGCTGCTAAAAAGCAACCTCGACGCGCCCCTGATATCACCTTCCCTTATTTTATTTTCAATGTATTTATACTTACTTGTTAACTTATTTCAATTTAAAATTATGTGTAGGTACTTGATTAAGAGTTGCATAGAATTAATTTTATAACAGTTGCTCTTTTATGCGATTTTTTGTCAACGAATTTTAGAAATATTCATCAGCATCACAGTGTTAGTCCCGATGGCTTCCAAAGCCTCGGACGAAGATCTCTCTTTGATTTGGCTTACAAGTATCATGGCTTTTGCGAGGGACTGACCTGTCTCGAGACACCCGAACCAAAACGTTGTCCGTCAATCAGCAGGTGTACCAGCTAGCTGGTTAGGTAGGCTTGGGACCAAATGATCTTGGTGGGACCCCATGTACGACCTGGTGGGACCCCATATATAACCTGGTATTACCCCATATACAACCTGGTGGGACCCCATGTACAATCTGATGGGACCCCATATACAACCTGGTGGGACCCCATATACATCCATTGCATTTAAGAAATATGGATTCCGTTAAAATGGTAATATATATAATAAGACAAAATTATGACGCCATTATATTTCTAGAAATATAGATAATTCCTTTGAAATTAAACTATTTTGAATGGAATCTATCGCGATTTATTCGATGTTATTTTATTCACGAGGCTAAGGGGTCCAAGGTGTCTCCGTAACCATGACTGCTCAAAAGCAGCCTAGACGTCTGGTTCAGTGTAAATAATAAAATAAATCGCAATAGAATTCAGTAAAAATATTTATCTACACCCATTTTTTTTTTTTTTTTACGTGCGGAAATCCCTTCGGATACCCCCCCGCTGGCCAGCGGGGGTGGTTATGTCGTGTCTCGACTAAAACCGCACGGTGTCCTCCCCAAGTGTCCGTTGCCGGGCACCCCGGGTAAGCCCTCGAAAGGATAACCCCAGGGTTGCCGGCGGACTTTGGCCGCCTTCGCGGCCTCGCCTGATGGGGTCGGGTTTTATCCCGCTTCGGTGAGTTGGCAGGCGTGTGTAGGGCACACTCGACACGCCTCCGCCACGGCCTGCTTCTGTAAGGACGGCGAGTCGGCCAACTGCCGTCCTCAGGCCCCGATCATGGAGGTCGGTAGTCCTGGGCGTAGATGAGTCTGCGGCGTCCTCGCCGCAGACTGCGAAACTCGGGGGGCAGGGTTCTTTCCCGCTCCCTCTCCGCCGTCTCTTTCGCGCGCATTACCTGCTCGCAGAAAGAGGCGGCGGCGTGCCACTTGCTCCCGTCGGAGACCACGGCCCTCACCATGGTCTCCAACGAGAGAACGTCCACGCCCAGGACCGCAACGAGATCCCGGCGTTGACTCGCCCACGCAGGGCACTCCACCAACGTGTGGAGCGCCGTGTCTTCGCCAGGATCCTCGCAGTGCTGGCACTGCGGCGTTGTCTCCCGGTGGATGCGCCACAGATACTTACCGAAACACCCGTGTCCGGTAACCATCTGGCACATCCGGTAGGAGAGGTCCCCATGGTCCCTCTCCAACCACTCCTTCATGATCGGTCTCACCGCCGCAATGGTGGATTCCCCCCACCTTGGGTGCTCAAGTCGCACCCTCCATGTCTCCATGAGTTCCTGGCGGAGCAGGGACCGCTGAGCCCTGATTTCTCGGGGTTCCGGCCTATGGCCCCGCTCCAGCGCCTCCTTGCGCCACTGGTACAGCAGCGCAAGGGCTCTCGCTTCCAGGTCCCATGGAGGGGTCCCAGCTAGGAGACATGCCGCCTCGACGGAGATCGTGCGATACCCCCTGATGACTCTGACGGCCATCGCCTTTAACGGGCTGTTAAGAACAGCCACGTTGCGGGCCGCCAGAGTCTCCGCCCATACGGGGGCCCCGTATAGGGCCATACTTCGCACGATCCCCAGGTACAGTCTCCTAGTGGGGGCGTTGGGTCCCTTAATGTTGGGCATCAGCCGCGATAGCGCGGCCGCAGCCCCCCTCAGTTTCGGGACCAGACTTCGGAGATGAGGTCCGAAGTCCCATCGGCTATCGAGTACGAGCCCAAGGTACTTCATCGTGGGCTCGATGCCGATGCTTACGCCCCCTACGGTTATGCTGGTTCCCGCAGGTGGCCCCCTCCGAGGCCCGTGAAAACACATAGCCTCGGATTTGTGGAGAGCCACCTCGAGTCCCAGCCGCCGTATTCGACCCACGACTTGAGCAACCCCTGCCGTGGCCTTCAGTGCCGCGCTTCGGTACGTTGCTCCCCGCGCCATAACGAGGGTGTCGTCAGCATAGCACACTATGCTGACACCCTCGAGCAACGTACCGCGAAGCACCCAGTCGTATCCGATGTTCCACAGGAGTGGCCCTAGGACCGACCCCTGCGGAACACCGCACGACACTTCTCGCCGCCCTGGCCCTAGCCAGCTCGGGTAAACTATGGCCCTCTCGGATAGGTATGCCTCGACAATGCGGCGGAGGTAAGGAGGCACTCCGTGATACGCGAGCGCCTCCCTAACGCAGCTCCAGGGTAGGGTGTTGAAGGCGTTGGCGATGTCGAGAGACACCGCCACCACCACCCCACCCCGCGAGACTACTTCCTCCGCCAGGCGCCTAACGCGCATGATCGCTTCCACGGTGGAGCGCCCCCGGCGGAAACCGAACTGGTTGTCCGCCAGATCTGGCCCCACGTTCGTGAGATGCTCGACGAGGCGCTCTGCAATAATCCGCTCAAAGAGCTTGCACACCTCGTCGAGCAACACGATCGGCCGGTAACCGGATGGCTGGTCCGCCGGCCGCCCCGCCTTCCGGATAAGGACCAGTTTCCCCGTCTTCCAAGCCTTTGGAAACTGGCCCCTTTCGAGGCATGCGCTAAAGAGCGCCACCAGTCGAGGCCCTAGTTCCTCCAGGGCCAGGACCCATGCTCGGCCTGGAATGCCGTCGGGTCCGGGGGCAGTGCATTTCCGGGCTTTAAGCCGGAGCACTGCTACCCCCAGTTCACTCTCCCTGACTTCGGGCACATCGCTCTCGCTATTATGGGCGTCAGGTGCCTGAGGCGGAGCCATACGCGGAGGGACATGCTCCTCCGCTCTCGCTGGGAACAAGGAGCCCAGTATCCCCTCCAGCCGCTCCGGCTGGAGGCTCTGGGTCAGTAGGGGCGCCCTTGGGCGGATTTTGCCCCTGACCGCAAGGTAAGGACGCCCCCATGGGTTCTGCTCCAGAGACTCCAGCAGCTCTTCGCGGGCCCGCCGTTTGGCCTGCTTTATGGCTTCCTGGAGGGTCCTCTTGGCCCCCTTGTACGCCTCATACAGCTCCGCCTCTCGGGCTGCCGCATCATCTGGTCGGCGACGCCTCCGGCGAAACCTGGTGTACTGGCGGCGAGCGGTCACGCACGCTGCTCGCAGCTGTGCGATCTCCGCTGACCACCAGTACACCTGTTTCTTGGCCGGGCCGGGCTTAACCCTAGGCATCGCCGCATCGCAGATATGCGACATGGCTCTCCTGAACCATTCCGCCTCTGCGTCGACATCGGCAGGCCTGGCCGGTGACGGAATCCAGGCCTGCACTATGGATGCCTCCAGGAGAGCCTCCCGATCCAGGCGTCTGAGCGCCCAACGTGGATCCGGGGGATTCGCGATTGTTATCTACACCCATGCTTTAAATCCTCTATAAAAGATTCTGAAACAGTTAGCTTATTGCCAACATTAATACATCCAATGTCCTAATAACCATAATATCATCCGAACGGGTGTTATAATGTTGTATGAAATTTCATAATAACACTCCTTTCGCTTTTTCAATGTCTTCCGCGCAAAGGGTTACTCATCAGACAGCCAAATTCTTACCACCCGATGCGTGGAATCTGCATATGAGTTTCAAAAAAAGAACTGTCATTCACGCGCGTTGCATTGCACTACCACAGCGGCGGCGCGCCGTAAAAAAAAAATTAAAGCTTATTCGTTCGAATTCGAATTCCCGCTATTTTTCTTCGCTATTATTTTTGCAAATATTGTTTTGTTTACTTACGAAAATGAGCGATTTAAGTTTTGATAACACACCTCCAGACATTTCGAATGCAGCAAAGGACATTTCTAACAAATTACTACCGGAAAAATCTAGAAAACAGTATGAAAAGGCGTACCAAGATTTCATGAATTGGAAAATATCAAAGGCCAGTACATCATTCTCTGAAGATGTATTATTAGTTTATCATGGGTGTAGATAAAGTCTTGTATGCAACTGTATAATTAGGTATTAAAACACTCATGTGATACTATTATCACACTCAGCTTCGCTTCGTGTGATAAACCCACATTCATGTTTTAATACCCCTCATTATACCACAGTTGCATAAATAACTATTTTATTTCAATGTGTGACATTCGCTTAGACTACCGACAATATCTTGTAGACTAATCTTTTTTAGGGTTTCGTTGCCAAATGGCAAAAAACGGAACCCTTATAGATTTGTCATGTCTGTCTGTCTGTCCGTCCGTATGTAACAGCCACTTTTTTCCGGAACTATAAGAACTATGGTGTTGAAACTTGGTTAGTAGATGTATTATGTGAGAACCGCATTAAGATTTTCACACAAAAATAGAAAAAAAACAATAAATTTTGGGGGTATACTTAGAACTGAAACTCAATTTTTTTTTTATCAAACCCAAACGTGTGGTCTCTGTGTGTATCTATAGATAAGTCTTCAAAAATGATATTGAGGTTTCTAATTTTTTTTTCTAAACCTACCCCCCCCCCTCCCCCTGTAACTTCTAAAATAAGAGAATGATAAAACTAAAAAATTTATGATCTACATTATTACGTGAATTAGAACGTGATCTAGTAAGTAGTTTTATTTAATACGTCATTAATCGTAAAGCGTATTTTCCCTTCAATCATTCAACTCAATAATAAATAATAAAATAACAATTTTACTTCCTGCTACGGAACCCTTCATGGGCGAGTCCGACTCACACTTGGCCGGTTTTTTTATATAATAATTTTCATAGAAATTACCAAAAAAATGCCGTTTAACCTGAAAGGTTTGCCGCACGTAATTAAAATGAAGCTAACAAGCATATGATGCATTTTAGAAAGCAGCCAGGTATTAAGGGAAAAAGGGTTGAAAGGAGGAAAATAGGGAGGCAAAACCTCTGACACTTGAACCAGAAACTGTACAAAATGATGGAAGGTAAAAAACGAGAGATCTAAGGTGGAAGACAAATAATGAGAACTCTAATTCAATCAAAGAGTTTGTTACAATACTCCAACAAACTTTTTGATTGAAGGATTCAACTAAATTTTTAAGTATTTTGTATGCTTACTTTTTTTTTAAAATTAAAATTATAAACGGGATTTTTAACAAGTTTATTTTCTTTTTCGAGTATCCGATATTTCTCGCAACGCCTTAAGACGTATATAATATATCGGAGAATTTCAAATATCTGGGACGTGTCTAGGTGGCTCAGCTGGTCAGAGCGTTTCCCTTGTAAGGGACTGGTCACGGGCTTCAAGTCCCGTCCTAGATGTTCTCTTTTTCTAATCTAAATCTGCAGAACCCCATTTTTTTTTGTGTTTACGTTGCTGTTATACTGGTGCCCGATTCAGTTAAAAACGTGTTAGTGAATCGGGCCTCATGGCAATCTCTTAGTTGCAAGCCCAGTGCTTAACCACTACACCATTCCCGCTTAACTTAATCAGGCTATTTTAACTTTTTATCTAGAAAATAACTAATATTTATTTAACTCATAACAAAAACATAGATTATTTTGTAAATCTAACTAAACTAAACTAAATAAAACTAAAGTAAAATAAATAATAAAAGAAACTTAAACCTAAAATGCATCGTGGAATTCCTCCGCATCGCATGCCTCCTATGGTAACGTGCCCAGAAGACTGGCAGCATTGCAACGTTGTATGGCAATACTTATTCTCTGTGCTAAAAAAAAGCCAGCCTTCTGGTCACGAGAAGTGACGATCATACGTGTTGCAATCTCCCTGAAGAGACTGCGAGCACTCGGACCCCGTGCCCCTAACGTTTCAACTCCAAACGGCACAAATTCATAATCTCCAATTAAATTTGAGTATTTGCGCCGTTTGAGAGTCTCCGCAGAAGCAGCAGCAGCACCGGCATAGCCAGCCGTGCTGGCTATATGGGTAGAAGCAATGGTGTCGACGCATGTTGCGTCCCAAACCAGAGTCCTACCCATTTTCCATGGCATTAATGACATACCGTCCGGTCTCTTGCCATCGTTGCGTGCCATCTAGAGTATTAGGGAGTTTATTAAAAAAATGTGTACAATTTAAAAAATTTATCATTTCAGATATAGAAATGCTGTTATATTTGTATATACCAATAATACTACTGACCGCCACAAAAGGCTTATTCTATGTGATGAACTTGTATAACATTTGGAGGTTGCAACGTAAATATGACAACATTCTGGATATAATAAATATTATGATTAGTAAACACAGGTATTTATTGAACTAATCATATATAAATATCACGTACGTAAGACGTGACTCATAAATGACGTCATTCAGAATAATCTCTGTCTCGTATATTTTGCAACCCTTCTTACCGGGCGTAGATGAGTCTGCGGCGTCCTCGCGGCAACCTCGATTGCGAAACTCGGCGGGGGGCAGGGTTCTCTCCCACTCATCTACGCCCGGGACAACCGACCTCCATGATCGGGGCCTGAGGACGGCAGTTGGCCGACTCACCATCCTTACAGAAGCAGGCCGTGGCGGAGGCGTGTCGTGTGTGCCTTACACACGCCTGCCAACTCACCGAAGCGGGATAAAACCCGACCCCACCAGGCGAGTCCGCGGTGGCGGCTTAAGTCCGCCGGCAACCCTGGGGTTATCCTTTCGAGGGCCTACCCGGGGTGCCCGGCAACGGACACTTGGGGAGGACACCGTGCGGTTTTAGTCGAGACACGACATAACCACCCCCGCTGGCCGGCGGGGGGGTATACGAAGGGATTGCCGCACGTAAAAAAAAAAACCCTTCTTACCGAGAATATGTCAGATTAATTCAGAATTTTCAGACGTGGATGTAGCAATGCTCTTGATATTGGGTTAATTAAGAACACGTAGTTTATACATACCTTTTTTTTTTCGTGTGAAATCCCTTCCGCCGGCCAGCTGGTTATGTCGGGCTTGAACCGACTAAAACCGCACGTCGTCTCGGGTCTTCAGACGCCGAGGTGTAAGGTTGCCCATAGAGCATATCCCTCGCACCAACAAGTATCTATACGGTATCCGAAGAGACTTCCGCACTAAAAAAAAAAAAAAGGTACTATTATAAAATTATAAATCAGTTGTGTCTGTACATAAAAAAAAACTTGGGTTATGTAAAATGAACAATTCTGAAATCGAAAATATTTATTTTGCAATTCTTTTTTATTGGCGATGGACGCAAAAACTACTGAACAGATTTAAATACATTTCTTCTATTAGAAAGTGCTTGGTCAGACTCATAATCTGCTGTATGTTTGATTGTAATTGGTTAAAAAGAGTCGGTTGTGACCAACTAAAAATCGATGACCGACCTCCATGCGGGTGGAGCCGCGTGTATTAGCTAGTAAATCATCTTTTTTTTAAAGTATATTAGTAACCGAAATTACTAATATTCCTCCTAACCCCTCCAGCTAATCTAAAAAAGCGGGTTCACGTCGGTGGTATAATGGCCAGGATTCGAACCCGGGACCTCTCAATCGTAGGGTTTACTCCTTCACCACTAAGCCACCGACGCTGCACTTCATAAATATAGTGAGATCAGAATTTCATTAAAAAAAAATTTTTTTTCTATTGTTTGAGTGTAAAACGGACTTGGTGTAATCATTGCCATATTGCAGATATGGTGTTCGTTTGAAGCTGTGGACTATTATTACTGTGAGCGGTATGTTGCTGTTAATTCCTAACGTGCCCAAGGTCATCTTATACACCATAAATGCCTACAACATTCTCATTGGCAGCGCTCTATACATCCTGTTTTTGTACGAGAGATATACATACGATCTTCCTTATTTCAGGTGAGATTTTTTCAGGATTTTTTTTTTTATACTTAGGACACGTCAATTTGACTTCACCTCGCCTGATGGTAAGCTGAAAGTAAAGTCTCAGGAAAGAGGGTCACCATTACATACACGTATCATTTTAACAATGGTGGCACTCAGCTTGACGGCCTCATCAGAACAGGATTGTCGTCGCAGCACCGCGTGACACCCTCAGGTCCCACTAGTGCTGCGACCACAATCCCCCTGCCCGGCTATGCATTTGCTGACCCCTGAACGCAATCAAACCGAAATTGGATTACTATGGAGGGTTTTTCGCAAGCGTGCACGGTGGTACACTTTTTTTTTTTTTTTTCGTGCCGAAATCCCTTCGGATACCCCCCCGCCGGCCAGCGGGGGCGGTTATGTCGGGCTTGAACCGACTAAAACCGCACGCCGACTCGGGTCTACAGACGCCGGGGTGTAAGGTTGCCCAAGAGCATATCCCTCGCACCCCGACTGTGCACGGTGGTGCCCACCCGGCCGAATTTTGTGACAAATTTGTGTCATGAAATTTCTACCACCAGTAAAAAAGGCTTCAAAAAGAAGGAGGTTCTATGTTCGTCTGTATCTATTTTTCTGTATACTTTCGACTTACATTAGTGTTGGCGTTCAGCCTAGCTACGAAACGGCCGAATTTCTATCTTTTCCGTGAAACGATTGTCATCATTCTTATCTCCACAAACCACTGGCGATATTGAAGTTCTGTAGTGATCTCCGAAGCACGGCGGGGTCTCAATGTATTAAGAACGGTCGCCCATCCTCCGAATGACCTGGTTAGTATTGCGTAACCTTGAATTGTGATAACTTACTTGGTTACTACTTAGCCACGAGCCCCTCTTGGTTTTATCAATTTATAGGTACTTTAAAATGCAAAAAATAAGAAAAAGTTAAAAAAAAGTAACAAAGTTAAAGAAATTTTTTTAAAAGTTCAAGAATAAAGAACTCCCAAGGCGGACTGGTTTCCTGGCAACACAAGCGGTTCGAGTACAACATACCTAAACAATTAAAACCGAGGGAGTATTCGCTTTAAAAAAAAGAGACGAATAAGTCAAATGTTTATAATAGGCATGATGACAGATTTTGATTTTGAAAAAATATCGTATAATGCTTGGAATCATATATTATTTAAAGGGAATAACATATTTCTACAGAAATTAAAGGTCTATTAAGAAAACAATTGCATTATAAATTTAAAATACGCACCAAAACGCTTGTTAGTGTCATAGCGTTGCTTGTGACGTCACTTTCGAGTAACCATTTTTAACCACCTCACAAGTCGCACCATCTGCTCTTATTGGTGTTCAACAAAATATGGCGGATTGCTGTATTTTATAGCTTTATTCTCTTCATCTATCCAGAATCAATTGTTAGAATGTGTTACGGGAGCCGGTAAGGCTAGACTGCTGTGTCGCAACCTGAATATGGAGCGTGGTTACAGGCGTCTCATCTGGGCACCCCGCTCGAGGGGGACACTCTGAGTGGGGCGATGGTTTTCCGTTTGTGCTGTAAGGTGTGTGCTGCGGCTCCATGGTGGAAGCGGATGGACATCTCGCTTTGGGTTGTCGTTGGTGCACTGGGAGGTTTCCGCGACACCACGCTCTAAACGATATCGTCCGCAGGGCCCTTCTATCGGTGAACGTACCATGCATACTTAAGCCTCCGGGTCTGAGTAGGTCGGACGGTAACAGGTCCTGACCGGGCTGACTTTGGTGCCTTGGAAGAACGGCAAGTGCCAAATCTGAGATGCAACTTGCGTCTACACTGTAACCGCCAGCCACCATGGTCGCACCGTTCACTCTCTGTCTGCCGCCGTGCATAATTTTGAGGCTTAAGTAAGCCGATTTGAAGCTGTACCACATCATGCCGGTAGCGGTAGAGACCTTGGGGAGCTGGAGCAAAGAGGACGAAAGCTTTGTTAAGGAGATTGGCCATAGGCTTATAAAGACGATTGGTGACTCTCGTTCCGCATCATTGCTGGTGCAGGAGCTGGCCATCGCAATCCAGCATTGAAACGCGACAAGCATGATGGGCACTTTTGCACCGGGAATGGTCCGAGTGTATTGTAAATAGTAAATTGTGTTATGACTTGTGTTATCCCATTATATATTATACTATTCGTTTTATTTTCTCCAAATAATTATCAATCACGCTCTTTATAAAAAAAAAATACAGTAATTGTATTCCATGACTTATGTTTCATCAAATAAATAGTTAATTTTAGTAAGTTTTAGTTACCGTCATCATGCCTATTATGAGTTTCGGTTGCTCCTCTAGTAGAGAATTATTCATATTATTTTATACCTTCATTCCTTTTTTTTCGTGCGGAAATCCCCATGGATGCCTCCCGCCGGCCAGCGGGGGAGGTTATGTCGGGCTTGAACCGACTAAAACCGCACGCCGTCTCGGGTCTTCAGACGCCGGGGTATAAGGTTGCCCATAGGGCATTTCCCTCGCACCTCGACTGACCCTCGGCATCTCCGATTTCGAGATGGCCGTCTCGGGTGTGGGAACCACGGTGTCCCCGTCTTCTGGTATCCCAGTTGAGGCCGAAGCTGCTGGATGGCGAAGACTTAATTACCGCTCATGCGGAAGAAGTGAATAGGATCGTGGCGATAGGAATGCTGCTGATATGTTCAGCGAAAGTCAGATCATGTCGGGGTTGACAGGGTGTGATGTTCCTCCAGCACAAAGGAAGGGTCCTCCGACCAGGCAAGGTGATCACGCCAGGCGGGCCGCGGTCCAACGGTTGTCGCTGGGATGTTGTATATTTATGTTATACCAGCGCGCGAACTTCACTTTCGCAATTCAGGATCGGTAGTGACGTAGTAGTATCGAAGTAGTTCAACTTGTTGTCACTAGATGGCGCTGGGTATATCGCCACAGAAGGAGGTGGTAGCGGACCACGCGGTCGCGCTCCGCCCCATTTCTATATTATTTAATATCAAATCATAAACTTGTCTTTGCAGCTACGATTACGGCGACAAATTTATGGAGCTTTATAGAAGGGCCACTGGAGCTGCTACAACGAGATCGACAGTCGGCACGGTTATTATGGGTGATAACAGTGAGGCACTTGAGGGAAGAAACAGCATGTCTGCGCAGATAATAACGACGGAGAACGTGGAAAACAATAGATTTTGAATTTATAAATAAGCACCAGGAAATCATTACATTTCTCATGTTTAAGTAATTAGCGACGGTAGTTTAGTGGTTAAGGGGTCGGCCTTTCGAACGAAAGGTGCCGCTTACGAATCCTGGCCATTACACAACCGACGTAAATCCATTCCTAACCCAAGAAATTTAGCATAGCTGGAGGAGTCAACGGGATTCCTAAAAGCTTCGGTTACTAGTACTCTTTTTAAAAGAAAAATATATCTTTACTTTTACATCAAACTTCAAGTTCATTTTTTTGTTTTAATTTTTTATTGGTAATAGGCTCACGTTTGACCACTATCTCACCAATCGGTAAGTGATAATGTGGACTAAGGTGGAGCACGCTTGCCTAGAATTAACCTGTTCACTCCTTTAATTATGAGAACTGCTCTTTTGTGAGCCTCAGAATCAGACCGTGATAGTCCAAAAAGAACCAAATTATGGTGAACTATTTTCAAGATAAAAGCGATGTATACGTGTGTACTTTACGAAGATGTGTTCATACATCTGCGGATAGAACATCATCGTCACACATCACAGCTTCGAAAGTCTTAAAACCAACTGATGAATCGTGGTGTACTTAGTTTAAGATCTGAACATTTATATAAGAATCTTTAATAAAGTAAGCATTTTATTTATTTTGTTCATTTATTTTTATTAACATAGAGACATTCTGGTTTGTCTTACGGAGACTGGCAAGACATTGGCAACACCAGTGACATCACACTGGTGTTCACTAGTATGACATGGGCTAGCACTGCACATTAGCAACTGAAAAATAAGTGTAATATAATAAATAGGATATAGTAAATAATGTGTATAAGTTAGGGGCACATACAGGGCTTACCCGGGGTGCCCGGCAATGGATACTTGGGGAGGACACTGTGTGGTTTTAGTCAGTCCGATTCCGACACGCCCACCCCATCGTCGGCACCGATGTGGTGAAGCCGGTGGGGTGGGGGTTACCACACGCCAAAAAAAAGAAAAAAAAGGGGCACAGACACAAAATATTGGTCAAGCTGATATTATATAAAGTGTCACAAAATTAGGTCTCTGAATTTGGTGAGATGACTTGGTATCGACAAAATATGTATTTGAAACACAAAAAAAAAATACCGTAAAAAAAAAATTTGTGACACCTTATATATAGTCGATAATGATTTCTCAGACTTGATACATGCAAAAAGGCTCGATTTTCAAGGTAGACATTTATACGTTGTTGACAAATACATTACACTAATCCTCAAAACTTTTAACATTACTAGAAATGACGTTGGTCGGACGGCTCAGGGGTTCGCTTTGTTATATTAAGCGAAGTAGGCGCTTTGTTGAGTAGTTATGAAATCTTGAGACGTGGGCATTTGCGTCAGATCCCTTACGTCAATTTACCGATATAACCTTTAGCCATAAATCCATAAATATTCCTGAACGAAATATTTATTTTTACGGTTAGAAATCTCTATCAACAACACTTTTCGTCTGAGATATCGGGTAAGAATAGATTAGGTCTGTCGCAATATTTTATATTTAGTCGGCTGTAGCTCATAAGCGTCTACGACCGATATGTAGGAAAAATTTCCTTCTATCGAAGGAAGTGATTTTTTTTATGGAAACCACAGCATAGATCTTTTTTTTAGCTTGTGGAAACCCCCACGGTGTGTAACGCTCTATCCTCCTTACAGTGTCTGAACGTATTTGAACCGCCCACTAATGAGACGATGGACCTGAATGCAGCAACTGATTACAGTGCTGAAGGCACTGAGAGTATCCGTTACTATTATATCCTCCAAGTTTAGGAAGATACTATTAAAAGTTTGGCTTTATTATGATCGTCTAAATATTTATATGTATGGAACCCTTTATACGTTGTGTTTAAGCATTGAAGTAACTCATAGTCCTTTATTTGGTACATTGAGACAAGACAAGAGTACATGGTATTGAGAACACTGATTTCAATCTAATTCCTATATCTAGCAATAAAATTAAATAATGTTCCTATACAACTACATTGAATCCCTGAACCTAATATGATCTAAGATTTTGATTTTAGAAGCTACCTAGTCTCTATAGTGATAATTAGTGATATTTATAAAATTCTGAATATTAAGTCCATTCCTAAGTGATCCTAGATATAGACATATTAAGTTTTGTGTACCTTTAAACGCAAGCTAGTTCAATTTCACAGTATGATATATAAGCATTTAGTTAGGTAGAAGTGAAGATCTAACACACACAATATGGAGTTGTCTCACCATAACTGGACCTTTCAAAGGAAATGTGTTATTTAGACAAAGAGATAGTAAATATTGGTGGTCAAGTAAATAAAATGTGTGATTAAATACATATGTGGTTAATAATTAGTTACCTTGAGATAACCTACATAGTAGATTATCTCAGAGTAGCCGGGAAAATGAAATGAAGCGTCTGTTGATATGTGTAGACTGCTAGGATTGGGTATTTTTATAGGTAATAAGGAATCCTATGACCGGTTCCACTGCTGGAACCGGGGAGGCCGCCTCCGCCAAAACCCCAGGCCCCCAACGAACAATCAATCCTCTCCAGAGCTGAAGGCATACTACTTTTAAGTTATGCACAACCTTGGTGCTTTACAAAATAAAAATAGTACCGAATTGAGACAAGACAAGACACAATGCGAGCTTGTGGCAACTGTCCACGTTTCAGGGTCAAGCGATACCGCGACCAAACGCTTTCAAGACACAAGTATTTTCCCCACACCGATAAAGACATAATAATAAGTAGGTAGGTAAGTATGATAGCATGCATTGCGAGGGCTTAGCCTAGCATGACATATCACTTACAATGAATCGAGCTCACATCCGTCAAACAGGATACATATATCAAATTGAACATCGATCCTGTAAATAATTTGTTTTAAATGTCTGAATTAAATCAGGCACTCACAAGGACTGGATAAAGACAAAGGAATTGTCAAGAGTTAAATGACACTGCTTTGTAAGACATAACAATCATTTACTCAAGTAATTACCGTACCTTTTGAGCATCTCATCTTTACAATGAAAGTGAGGTCTGTATTTGATAGGAATAATAGTCCAGCAGATGACTGTATGTATACGAAATACAACACAAAGTGGACTGTCTGATCTTGTCCTATCACCAGTTGAGAAACCGTATGATACTACAAGATAAGATCAATAGGGTTGAGCTAGCTAAGGGGCATCAGTCGTCACTAAACCTCCCCTCAGACCGAACCAATATTAGCAATGAACTGAGTCAGGGTATGATTATGTTACCTTACTTGATTAAGCAAGGTCTCACAACACACATCGATAATCCATTACTAGCTATTGTTGCGAACAGTACTGTTGTCTTGGCAGACTAGGCAAGTAAAGGGGACGCTACATTCCATCCACTAGAATAAACATTTAGTTTGTCTAGCACATAGAATGCGGTATCCAGCGCTGAACGGGCTCTGCCCTATTGGGGTTCCCTATAATAAAACAACGGTCGAATACAGCCATCCTCTAGACTCATCCCAGACAGACTGTTGAATTTCAGTAGAACCATCGTAAATAATAAGATAGCTCAATTTCTCAAACCTTTACCTCATTCCAAGCAAACTTAAGAACTTGGGAGGCACTTAAGCGTGCCTAGAACTACATATTTCGTGTACACAAGGGTATTGTGTAGTGTGCAGGCTGAGTGTAATGATGAGTGTATAAAGTAATATTTTATAAGTTAGTTTAACAAGTCATATGACCCATTAATCACACTTTGAATATTAAATGCCATTACAGATACAGGCTAAGAATCTACAATAGACATCCCAGGCTTATAGAAACTAGCCATCTAGATTTAGATAAGGTAGCATTAAAAGAAAATGTTAGTAGCAAATTGCTTACATATAGGTTAACGGCAATAAAAGTGTTTTGTAATCTATTCATGTGACCTAGATTTTAATGATTATGAAAAGAACGCACAGGACATACAATAAATTTGTAAATCATAGTACAAATAATGTCTGTCAACATTCCTTAGGGACATGTGATCAGACGCAAAAGAAGAAAGCCACAACATAGATACAGTTCAAGTTAATAAGTTGTTCACTTCTCACCAACCCGCTGCTGGAGCGTCTCTTATACTCACAATTACTGCTACCACCTTCACGCCAAACCACACACCACCTATATCGCACTAGACACCCGGTAGTCAAACACTCCTAAAATCGCACGACGCTTCACAACCCACAAAGACAGTAAAATGCCTCAGGAGACACGCCCTAATCTAGCTACGAAATTACCCTTCTTAGCCCACCTACATTCAACCCAGCGGCAAGCAAATGGAATGATCTCCACAAGGTCCGCCCTAAAATTTAGGATTCTAAACTAAATTTATAGCTTAGCACATACAGCATGAACCCAGTCACCTCATTCCAGATAGAGAGCCTCGAGTACTCTAAACCCAGCATGAATCGACAGAGAACGCTATCATAGCATAGTCACTGTGTTGGAATATGAGTAGATTTATTCTGGCAACACTGAACCTTTAACTGTTGGTTCTGCACTGCGAGTGTGATGATGTCATGTTTTTGATTATGAATGTTAAATCTGTTAAAATCATTGAGAAAGAGTAATAAAACACTTTTAAATTGAAGAAATCTTTATTATATAATAACATGGTAGCAGAGCGTGGTTGTATTTTGTAAAAATTGTTTGGAGATTGCGAAGAAAATTTTGTTTAAAAAAATATGGCGGAACAGAAGACCGTGCCCGAAACAAAGGCCGAAACAAATTGCCCAGAGGAACTAGGACGTATACCAATATTTGATGGTAAAGAATATGAGTGTTGGAAAATACGTTTAAATGTTGTACTTTCATTGAAAAAATGCAAAGACGTTGTCACGAGAAAAAAATTGAGGTCGGATGGTGACGAGTGGGACGAGAAGGATCTAAGGGCGGTGAACATAATTTATAGCGCTATATCGAACAACCAACTACAATTCATTAGAGAAGAAACAACGGCATACGATATAATTAAAAAATTTGACGAAATGTATTTGAAACAATCTACAGCGTTACAGATATGTATAAGAAACAAACTGGAAAAATTAAGGTTAAAAGATTTTGAAAATTCAGATAATTTTTTCATTCAATTTGAAAAATCAATAAACGAATTGAAGAGTGCAGGAGCTAATATCACAGAAAAAGAAAAATTAAGTTATATGATAAAAATGTTACCAAGTTCACTAAGTTACATAGGAGATTTAATTGATGTTTTGCAAGATAATGAACAGACTGTCGAGTATGTGAAAAGTAAAATTAAAATGGCCGAGATAAAAGAAAAAGAAGAAGGATTTAAAACAAATACAAATGTATTCAAGACGGAAAGGAAACAAGGAAAGACATGCTACAGGTGTGGAGGTTATGGACATCTTATAGCGCAGTGTACTAATAAATCAAACAATTCATGGAGACAGAGAGGTGCACAACAGCCAGGAGGTGGATCACAGCCAGGTGGATCACAGCCAGGAGGTGGAATGCAAGGTGGTGGATTTTCTCAGCAACAGCAGTATAGACAATCTCGTGGTGGTTATAATAGGGGTCGTGGTGCGAGTCAGCAGCGAGGAAATTGGCACCAACAGAGACATTTTCAAGGACAGAGTGGTGGTAAATCGAGTGGTTTCTACACGGAGGTGAAAACTTCAAACGAATCGGACATTGAGGTAAATTCTTGTGATTCTAAGATAGATTGGTTACTTGATAGTGGATGCTCTGACCACATAATTAATAATGATTCATATTTTTATGAGTGTGTTGATCTCAAACAACCCGTTAATGTTAAAGTGGGTGACGGGAGAATTCTTAAAGCAACTAAAGTAGGTACTGTATTACACGAATTCAAAGTAAATGGTGAATATGTTACAAATAAGATGTCTAATGTATTTTTTGTAAAAGAGATGGATAAAAATCTAATAAGCTATGGTAAAGTTACTAATAAAAATAAAATTGTGTCATTCGGAAATACTTCTAAAATATATGATTGTAACAGAGATTTAGTGGCAGTAGCATATAAAGTTAATGATATGTATCACATGACAAGTGAAATTGTTTATCCAGAAGTTAATGTATCTAGGAAGTGTAATATGACATCAAAAGAGAAATTGCACAGGACGTTAGGCCATGTTAATTTTAATTATTTAAAAACTATGTGTAATAAACAAATCCTGGATGGTTTACCAAAAGATATAGAATCTGAATATATGAAGTGTGGCATATGTGTAGAAAATAAAATGCATAATTTACCTTTTGAGAATGACAGAACTAGGGCAAAAGAAATATTGGAAATTATTCATACAGATTTAAATGGTCCGCATCAAACTACAGGTTTAAATGGTGAGAAATATTTTTTATCTTTTATAGACGATTATAGTAAGGTAGCAAAAGTGTTTGTAATAAATACGAAAGATGAAGTGTGTGAATGTTTTATTGACTATGTGAATTCAGTTGAAAGTAAGACTGGAAAGAGAGTGAAAAGATTGCGATGTGACAATGGTAGAGAATATATTAACAAGGATATATTTAGATTTGCTAGAGAAAAGGGAATCTACATTGAACCATGTCCACCATATGTTCACGAATTAAATGGTACAGCAGAAAAATATAACAGGGATATAATGGATATGGCAAGGTGTTTAATGGCAGAAGCTAATGTACATAGGAGATTCTGGCCTGAAGTTATTAAAACAGCAGCTTATTTGAAAAACAGGATTATTACTAATACTGTTGAAAGGAATAAAACACCTTTTGAAATAATGTTTGGTGAGAAACCAAGTGTGAAACATCTAAAACTGTATGGAAGTAAAGTTTATGTTAGAGTGCCTGAGGTGAAAAGAAACTCAAAATGGGATCGAAAAGCAAAGTTAGGAATTTTATTGGGATATGAAAGTGTAGGGTACAGAGTTTTGATAAATAATAAAATAATAGTAGCGAGGCATGTTGATATTGTGGAAGAAGGTACGGATGTTATAGGATTGGAAGAGGTACGAGAAGAAGAGAAAGATTTGCATTTTGTTGTTGAGAATGTGAATGATCAAAGTGAATGCGACAGTATTGTGCAAGGTGAAAATGAAAATTTTGGTGAGAACTTTGAAAATCAAAATGAAAACATGGAGATAAGAAAGTCTACTAGAGAGAGACGAAAACCTGTAAAATTAAGGGATGAAAATTTTGTATATAATAACATTGTATATGTAAACTATGTGAATGCTGAAAGTCCAGTAAGCTATGAAGATGCTATGAATAGTGATGAATCAGGTAAATGGAAGTGTGCTATGGATAAAGAAATGAATAGTTTAGTTAAAAATGAAACATGGGAATTATGTGAAAAACCGGTAGGTAAAAAGACTTTAGATTTGAAATGGGTATACACTAAAAAGGCAGATGATGTGTACAAGGCTAGGATTGTGGTTAGAGGATATCAACAGAATGATTTAATTGATGATATTTATTCACCAGTGGCTAGAATGCAGACATAAAAAATTTTATTATCTTATTGTTGTCTTAATAATATGTTTATTAGACAGTTGGATGTAGAAACAGCATTTTTAAACGGACATGTCAAATCAGAGGTGTATGTCAAACAACCACAAGGTTATGAAGATGGTACCAATAGAGCATTGAAACTAGTTAAAGCACTGTACGGACTAAGAGAAAGCCCAAGAGCGTGGTATGAGTGTTTTGATAAATATTTGAAAGATTTAAACTTTATAAGAAGTGAAAATGATTGCTGCTTATATACACTAAATGATAAAAATAATAAAAACAATGCCTATATAATATTATTTGTCGATGACATTTTGATTTGTTGCAAGGATAAGGTAAAGTTAAGTTATATTAAGAATTTATTATTTAAGAGGTTCCAAATGAAAGATTTAGGTGAAATAAACACATACTTAGGTATTGATATAAACTATAACCAGAATGAAGGGAAAATGACTTTAAGTCAAAGTGATTACATTTTGTCATTAGCTAAGAAATACAATATTGAAAATTCTAAATTGTACTCTACTCCAATGGAACTAAATTTAAAATTGTGTCAAGCAAACTCTTGTAATGATAACATCAAGTATAGAAATTTGATAGGAGCACTTTTGTATATAAGTTCTGGAACTAGACCTGATATAAGTTTCTGTGTTAACTACTTAAGCAGATTTCAGAATTGTTATGATAACACACATTATAAATATGCTCTGAGAGTTTTAAAGTATCTGTATCTGACTAAAGATTTAAAATTAACTTTTTCTAAACATTTAAATTCTGAAATTTTAGAATGTTATGTAGATGCCGATTGGGCAGGTGATATAACAGACAGGAAGTCAACTACTGGATATATCATTAAAATGTATGGAAATGTAATTTTTTGGAAGTCAAAGAAACAAAACGGTGTAGCTAGATCGTCAACTGCAGCTGAATATGTTGCTTTGTCTGATTGTGTAAATGAGTTGAGATTAGTGAAGGATATTTTAAAGGATTTTGACATTGAGATTTGTAAACCAATAAAAATATATGAGGATAATTCTGGTGCGATAAGTATTGCTAAGTTTGGCAATTTTACAAAAAATTCAAAGTATATTGAAACACATTATCATTTTGTTAATGAAAATTATATTAATAAAGTAATAGATATTGTAAAAGTTAGTTCAGAGAATAATGTTGCAGACATTTTGACTAAAGCCTTGGGTCGTTGTAAATTTGAGAAATTCAGAAGTTTGTTAAATGTTATATAATTGTATTTGATTGTCAGAATAAATTTAAGGAGGTGTGTTGGAATATGAGTAGATTTATTCTGGCAACACTGAACCTTTAACTGTTGGTTCTGCACTGCGAGTGTGATGATGTCATGTTTTTGATTATGAATGTTAAATCTGTTAAAATCATTGAGAAAGAGTAATAAAACACTTTTAAATTGAAGAAATCTTTATTATATAATAACAGTCACAGTCTGATCCCTGACTTGACTTGGCCAAAGTCAACCTAGTTCACATAGCACGACCACACCAGATATATAAATCTTAGGTTTCAAAGGAAAATTTATATTCTTTGTCTCTACCCCTCACTTCTACAAAATTTAATATTATCGAAGACATTAACTAAAATTTACTGTAATATAGAATGATTTTAGGAAACATTTACTAAATAAAGGTGTAGACAGCTAATTTAAGCTAATTCCCTACGAAAATAGTTCTTACAAAGAACTATTTTCACTTTGCGTTTTATTTTTCTACCTCCAACCCACAAAAGTAAATTATCATGAATACAATTTTTGAAACCTAAATACAGTCAACATTTTAAGAATAACAAGAACAGAAACTGAGATTGAAAATTCGGATGAACTTTTCAGCAACTTATAGTTCGCGACGAATTCTTGAAGACTCCTCCCGATATTCTCCGGTACGCTCTTTTATTACCTCTTACTACCCCCCTTTCCTATAACCACGCCACTACACGTCATCTCTTCTGAGTTGCCATAAAACAATATGTTTCAACCCCACTACCAACTATCGACTATTTGAAATAAATAACGGAAGCTATCAGCCTAAACAAATAAATTCACTTCAACTATTCCTACTCTTTAAATTGTCTTGTAACCAAATTAACATGAGATTATACCAAAATTATATTAAAAGTTAATAAAAGAAATCATTAAGTCTTGAATTGTCACCACGATGAAACAAATCACAAAAAGCAACAATGCTCCCGCTCGGGTTCGAACCCACGACCCAAAATCTGCAATTCGGCCTCTCAACTACTGAGCCACCGTGAAATCTCAAAAGCAACCATTGAAAATTTGAACGTTTTACGGAGATGCCTACAACTTCTGATAGTATTGTCAATCATTGCTATAATTATCTATCACTGGATTACAACAAACATTCCTAATTAATATACTCCATTTAAAACGAACCTACAGGAAACTAACATTTATTGAGTAATATAAATTAATATTTACTAATGCTTAATGCGTTCTTCGCATTAAGCCAATGACTTAGTTATTCCTATTCTGAATATAAAATCGACAGCAGTTTATAATGACAGCTGGATATTCAGATTTTCAATTATGTGTGATAATATTTATTATTAAAGGTCGCGATGCTGACTAATCTGTCAATGTCATTGTTTCATTCACTCTATTTTTCCGTGTTGAATGTTTTGCTAATATTTATGTGCATTTCCTTTACTGTGTTCTGACTACAAAATATCTATATACACATATGGAGAATAACTACATACTACTGGGTTTGTTATGAACTTTTGTCTTAATTCATTGTTTCAACTATAGTTTGTTTGATTCTATGTTAAAGTAGCCTTACATTAAACAATTATTTTGCAAATAGTTGAGCTCAATCCTTGTTCTCTTTTACAGTCTTTTACAGTTTACATATTGAACCTAGATAATATGTCCTTATAATTTTTATTTTACTTTTAGGCCAAAAATGTATGAGCAGTGAGAAGGGTATTTTAATGTTAATCTGCAACGTCTGAAGCCGTTCTGAACAGCAAGCCCTCATCCTCAGACCGCCAATGCAATCTCGATGGTTGGACCGTCACAGGTGTCGACGATGGGGTCGGCATGTCGGAATCGGACTGACTAAAACCACACGGTGTCCTCCCCAAGTGTCCATTGCCGGGCACCCCGGGTAAGCCCTCGAAAGGCTAACCCCAGGGTAACCGGCGGACTTTGGCCGCAACCGCGGCCTCGCTTGCTGGGGTCGGGTTTTATCCCGCGTCGGTGAGTAGGCTGGCGTGTGTAGGACACACACGACACGCCTCCGCCACGGCTTGCTTCTGTAAGGACGGCGAATCGGCCAACTGCCGTCCTCAGGCCCCGATCATGGAGGTCGGTAGTCCCAGGCGTAGACGAATCAGACTGCGGAACTCGGGGGGCAGGGTTCTCTCCCGCTCCCTCTCCGCCTATCCTTTCGCGCGCATTACCTGCTCGGAGAAAGAGGCGGCGGCGTGCCACTTGCTCCCGTCGGTGAGCACGGCCCTCAACATGGTCTCCAACGAGAGAATGTCCACGCCCAGGACCGCAACGAGATCCCGGCGTTGACTCGCCCACGCAGGGCACTCCACCAACGTGTGGAGCGCCGTGTCTTCGCCAGGATCTGGCATAGATCTTCATAAAAAGCCTCTTCCGAAAAAAAAATATTTGCAAATCTGTTTATATTATGACGGAGTTATGCCCGAACATGCTAAAAAAATAATGAACGTCTGTTAAGGACCGTTGTTCATGACAGCCTATGACTATGACGGTTCCGAATAGACTGCCACTTCGCGGTCGCCTTCAGTGGACTGTATTTTGAGGATGTTGAGACGAAGAATGAAACACTTGGATGGGTGGCTTGTATGACGTCAGTGAGGCATTGAATGTACTTGGCCCAGCACTACCCTTGATGTACTACTTCCTGTTGAGCTTCCTTGTTCTGTGAGAGACTCTTGTTGTCTACTTGTTGCCCCATAATTTCCTACCAAATGGTCCCTGCTTTTATAGTCTTTTGTAGTGCTGGCCTCACCTCCGCATTTCCATTTATTTATAAAACTCATGTTATACATATTAATCACATAGCATATATGTATATTGGTAGCAATAAGAGTTGCACGACAATAGGTACTTACACCTGTACCGTGCGACGTCGGGCTACTGAATGACGGGCGGATTGACCCCTCAGACTTATATATGGGCCCTGCCTCCCGCGAGCTACTATATAATAAAATGGCACCAGCCGGGGGAGCGCATATTCGCTTCTTACGGCGTGGGAGGCAGTCGCGGGGTGTAATTAAACTTACATACTAGTATACAAAGTCGTATTTCCTATTTATACGAAGTTATGTTAGATTCTGAGTAATGCATTGTCGTAATTAGATTTGTAATTATGCTTTTCAGGGAGTGTACTTTCTTTATTAAATTTGGCTCTAACATACTTAATTACTCAGAAAACTAACTCATAACAGTAGTAAGCTATTTATCTTAGCTTAATATCAAAGTAATCACATAATTACGTTTTTAATTTACGTAAACCTACCATTTTCATAATTCATTCATTATATTCACGCTTACTAATCTACATGTCACTGGCACATGTGTCCATAGTCTATTTGTGTCGTGCACAACGTCCGAATCGAAGAAGAATCGAACTCACTTTTGAAGACGGTTAAAAAGAAAAGTAGAACATTTGAATAAAAGATAAATTCTCGATGTTGTCATGATATTCGGCCGATAATGGACGTATTCATAAATAAATGAAGTAAGGTAACGCGCTATTTTTCACTGTCTATTGCTAAACAACAGCGCGCCTGTATAAGAAACTGAAATTCTTTTTTTTTATAGTTGATAGGCTCGCGTGTGGCCACTATCTCACCAGTTGGTAAGTGATGCTGTGGTCGAAGGTGGAGCATGCTTGCTTAGGAGCAACCTGTTCACTCTAGACGTGAAGGCTCCCAGGTTATAGCTTTCTGGAAACACAGGCAGGATATTCCAGTTCATAGCAGTACGCATAATGAACGTATTGCTAAAGCCGTTTTATGATGACTAAAATATAAACCGATAAAAGTTTAACTGGTTTTAGTCGAGACACGAAATAACCACCCCCGCTAGACAGCGGGGGGTATACGAAGGGATTTCCGCACGTGAAAAAAAAAAAAAAAAAAAAGGGGGGCGCAATGCATTCTGCTGTTGCAATGTTGAGCTGAGAGTGCACTATATGTTTACCGACAATTCTCGCGCAATTCAATTGAATAGCATCGAATGGTTTTTTCGCTGATTATTCCTCCGTTTCTAGGCCGATTTTCAATTTTCTTTTTCTTTCTTAAGCCAATAGTTAAGTTATATATTTTTATAAATCGTGGTCTCAACATTGACAGATTTTGAAATTTTTGAAGGGTGATTGTTCCTCCATAGTATGTTCGATTTTCAATTTTATTTTTATAAACCTTCCGGGTATCCGGATTCGTTTTGGAGGAGTAGCGTCACAACCGATTTATACCGAGTGGAGTATAGAGAGCTGTGAGACTCTCAGCTCAAAAACCTTACTTAGAGTGGAAAAATTGATAATGAAACTATCGAAGTTAATCGTTCTTTTCAAATGTATGGGTTTAAACAAATACATCTATCGATCTAAATCTATGGGAAAATACTTACATGATAATATTATACGAAACAATGGCATATGTACACTATGGAACATTATTATTGAACAATAGCAAAATGAAAGAATATTTCACGAAACAGCTCTGTGCAAACATTCCGTTTTGAATGTTTGCCAAACAGCTTACAGCAACAAATATTCTCACAAATCTATTTAAGACGTTTTCGGCTTAGAATTTACAAGTAGTAATAAGTTTATCGCGTCAATGCCTACGTGTTCAGCAGTGACAGCAGAAAAGTAAGCTTACAATTTAAATAGATTAAATAAATCCGAATTGAAAATACTTTTATATCGGAACTTGCCACCAGATCTTTAGAGGAAATGATTTATGCATAAAGATATGCTCTGAAACCGCGGTAGCCTAGTGGTATGGGTAATGGACTGCTGAGACGAGGTCTCAGGTTCGATCCCAGGTTTTACTATGGCACACACCAATGACTTTTCGCTGCTTTTCGAAGTTATGTATGTATTTATCGCAGGTTTATAAGTGCCCGGTTAATGGCAATAGGCTCGCCACCTATTACATTGGGACCTAAACATAAACTGGCGAAATGTGGGTGCTAGCACCTCTGCCTACCCCTTCGGGGATATAGGCGTGAGTTTATGTTATGTTATGTTATATGCTCTGAAAATCAGTATTGTTTCTGGTAGCATCCGAGGCTTTTGGAGTCCAGGGTCTACTTAGTCCGGGGTGTGTGTTGGGTAACCTCCTCGAGTGTCGCTCCGATTTCGATCCCGCTGCAGTCCGGGGGGAACGGAATCGGAGCGGCCGGTACACCCTGGGCGGCGGTCAATGGCTTCCCCTTCACCCCTTCATAGGGTTGGCATTGATCGTCGGCCAATACCCAACGTGGCGGGAACACATCGCTCTCCGTACTCCTCTGCTTTCAGAGGAGACAGGATGAGCGATGCTGTTAGTGGTGAGATGGCCCAGGGTCAGCCGGGGTGCGAGGGATATGCTCTATGGGTATCCTTACACCCCGGCGTCTGAAGACCCGAGACGGCGTGCGGTTTTAGTCGGTGCAAGCCCGACATAACCGCCCCCGCTGGCCGGCGGGGGGGTATCCGAAGGGATTTCCGCACGATAAAAAAAAAAAAAAAAAAAAGGGTCTACTTAGTCCGTTTGCTCCTCTTCGTTTGGCTTATACGGTTGTTATGAGAACAACTGAAACCTACCAACCCTCAGAGAAGGGCGTGCGCCAAAGCCTCGTTCCTCATTCATTGCACAGGCTGGCGGGTGAGGTTAACTTGGCCCATACAGTAAGTATTACGGCATAAAATCATACTAAAATTAAAGGATTCGGAACTTCCTTCAGCTCAATTCGAGTTCCACGTAGCCGACACTGACTTATTTGAACTATTAGGTGTGTAAGCTGTGTTTCACTAATAAAGCCTTTCGTGAAACCATACCCAAGTTTTTTAGGGTTCCGTTGCCAAATGGCAAAAACGAAACCCTTATAGATTCGTCTGTCTGTCCGTACGTATGTCACAGCCACTTTTTTCGAAACTTAAGAACTATGCTGTTGAAACTTGGTAAGCTGATGTATTCTGTGAACCGCATTAAGATTTTCACACACAAATAGAAAAAAAAACCATAAAATTTTGGGGGTTCCCCATACTGAACTGAAACTCAAAAATTTTTTTTTCACAAACCCCCAAAGTCTTCAAAAATGATATTGTGGTTTCTAATATAATTTTATTCAAAAAGTTTTTCTGAATAGTTTGCAAGAGAGACACTTCCAAAGTGGTAAAATGTGCCCCCCCCCCCCGCCCTGTAACTTCTAAAATAAGAGAATGATAAAACTAAAAAAAATATATGATGTACATTACCATGTAAACTTCCAACGAAAATTGGTTTGAACGAGATCTAGTAAGACGTTTTTTTTAATACGTCATAAATCGTAAACCGCAATTTACCTTTCATTCAATCAACTCAAATATAAAAATTAAAAAAAATACATTATTATGTTACTTGCTGCTACGGAACCCTTAATGGGCGAGTCCAACTCGTACTTGTTTACATATCTTTTAATTCCAAAGTGCGCAATTGATGGCAATAGACTCACACGTCATTAAGTGAGATCAAAAATATTAATAAAATAATGTGGACGATAATTAGACGCCTCTGTATAATTATGTGTTGTGTATACAGGGCTGTAACTATGAGGAATAGCATAAAGTATTGACATAATAGCCGCGGGCCCAATTTTAACAAAAACTAATTAACTACGATCAGAAATCAATTGATGAAAAAAAAAAATCCGTTCCCGCAGGGGAAACGCACAGGTAGATTTCGTGAAGTAATGAATATTATTTTATATAGAGAACTACGGACTTTAAACAGTTTAATTTTGTTTTCTCGAAAACGGTAACTTTTAGCGAAAAACTTTTCAGACATTTATTTTAGACCTAAAAATGGCCTATCGATTAAAAATGTTTCCGGTTAGAAATTTTGATTTTTTCCCCCAAAAATTTTGGTTTTCCCCCCTCCACTTTTAGTTAAAGTTTTAATCTTATAGGTTTATAATTAAAAGTTGTTGGTATTCATGTATACTATGGGATAAAATTAGAACGGTTCGAATATCTTTCATGGAACGTGAAATTTTGAGGAAAAACTGATTTCACAAAAAGTGAGGCCCTACCGTCCCCTTAGGCCGGATTCCACCCTTTCACGAACTTAAACTAAGTTTACACCCAAGCAATTTTTGACCGCAGTTTGAAAGCGATCGGGGCAAAAATGCGACCATGAGAGTTCCGCAAATTTTGGGAGGTAGAACCATACAATACATATATATATATATATAAACTTTTTGACCAGTGGTCATTTCGGACTCAGGGGGTCATAACTAGACCTTCTATGAAGAATTTTTTTTTAAATTCGACAGTAGTCAAGAAACCAATAGGTAGATCGATTTCATCGAAATCTACCTAAAATGGCCAAGTGCGACTCGGACTCTCCCATGAAGGTTCCGTAGCAGCAAGTAATATAATAATGTTTTTTATATTTATATTTGGGTTGATTGAATGAAAGGTATATTGCGGTTTACGATTTATGACGTAAAAAAAGACTACTTACTAGATTTCGTTCAAACCAAATTTCGGTGGAAGTTTAGATGGTAATGTAAATCACATATTTTTTTTTAGTTTTATCATTCTCTTATTTTAGAAGCTACAGGGGGGGGGGGCACATTTTACCAGTTTGGCAGTGTCTCTCGCGCAAACTGTTTAGTTTAGAAAAAAATGATATTAGAAACCTCAATATCATTTTTAAAGACCTATCCATAGATAGACGTATGGGTTGGATGAAAAAAATCTTTTTGAGTTTCAGTTCTAAGTATGGGGAACCCCCAACATTTATTGTTTTTTTTTTCATTTTTGTGTGGAAATCTTAATGCGGTTCACAGAATACATCTACTTACCAAGTTTCAACATCACAGTTCTTATAGTTTAGGAGAAAAGTGGCTGTGACATACGGACGGACAGACAGACAGACATGACGATTCTATAAGGGTTCCGTTTTTTGCCATTTGGCAACGGAACCCTAAAAATGCACTTTATTTTTACGCCATTTGATGTTGTCGCTATAGTTTGGCAAATTCATGCGTGACACTTCAATGGTTCACGCGCTCGTTTCATTTATTTATTTATTTATTAGATTCACCAACAGTTATATACAATAATACAATTCACATATAAATTACACATGTTTGATGCTTATAACTAATTGCATAACTAATTACAGGTGAATACAGCATGCATTACTAATTAACAGTTGTATTTTAATATGAAGATTAAACACACTAAAAAATTCACAATGACAATAATAATAATAAAAATATTAAGAGTTTCTTCTGTATCTGTGTCGTTCGCGTTGTCTGTTATCTGCAAATTGGAGTTTAGTTGTGTTGTTATATAACATGATTTTCACCAGACCTTCTTTATCGAGTGTAATTGAGCTGAGTGAGACAAAGTCGAGCGAAACCTCCTCATAATAGACTTCAGGATTTTCTTTGTCTTCCCCTAAACTACTAATCCAATCAGAACCAAATTTGGCATGATTAAAGAGGTCAATCAGAGTAAGGTTTATGGATATATTTTGAAAAAATTAATGCTACCACAGAGGAATGATCACCGTTAAAAAAATTCCAGATGGAATTACATAATAACCGATCGAGACCCTGTGACCAAACTTTACACGCTCAGAAAACATGTCCAGAGTTGTGACTTTCAAAAATAATTTTCAAAATCGGACTTGCCATGGAGGAATGATCACTGTTCAACATTTTCTCACTCAGCTCAACATTGCAAGCAGCGATTCGCCTTGCAGACCTAGCATATCTGGTTCATTAAAACAAATCAAAAGAGTCCGAAGCAAGGGGCTTACTAGTAGTCATTGAAGAGTTCCACTATGCTGGTTCGATCATCAGAACAGCTCTGTATCAAATCAGTGCATTGTCTTATGCATACTACTTGCATAACACTATTATTTTCGGTATAGTACAACAGATTTTTTGAATTTCAATTTGGTTTAAATTTTTTAGTTGGAGCAATTTCATGTAGCTCCGTTTACCAAGACACGATACAACGTAACGAGTGTTTACCTAGACAAGTCAAACATACCCGAACACTACGCTGACGTGTCAAGGCAATACACTGTATAATCCGAAATACCAATTTGAGAAAAGCGCCAAAATGTCTGTTAAACAGTCTTTTTGTAATTTAAAGCTATTAAAATTATGAAAATAAATAAAATTTATATCATTTTGTAGGTGTTTTTATTGTTGTTATAACCATATAAAGAACTTGACAATAAAAATTAATAGTTTTCTAGGAAATTCAAAAAATACTGTTGGTTTAACTGACTAATATTAATTTATTAAGCTCGTGTAAGGTATAAGACTGTAAATAATAATACAGTGTTTTGCCGTAATAATCCTAAGAAATTATCAGTAGATATAATAATGTACTATTGAATACAGTTTTCTGCCGAAACCGTTTAGTTAAGATTGAGTACCTAAGTGAAACCTGTTCTAGTAGGGGTAGTGAATTAAATAAAAAGATTAAAAAATTATTTAAATTATTTACTTTAATATGGTTAATGAACCATAAGACCTTTGAAATTATATTTATTTTCACCTAAAACGTATTAATATACTACTAAAGCTAATAAGTCTTTTATTTTCATAGTCACAATTTGAGATCAACATATAAAATAATAATACAAAAAGTTATAAAATAAACAAATCCTTAAAATAAAAAATAATATTAGCATGAGTATTGGACAGGTACAGATAACCTTAAAAAAACACCTTTTATAAAAATTCAAACAGAAATGAAATCAGTTCTTCCAAAAGCTAACAAATTTCTAGTAATTAAACAATTTTGTTTACTGCTATGTTACCTTTCATTAAAAATATAATATATTGTCACATAGTTGACATTATTTTTTACTCATATATAAATCAAATTATACAAAAATGTAAACAGCAAAATAATCTTTCACATTTACTCGTATGTTTAGTAAAACACCTCTAGCAAAAAAATTAATGGAAATAAAATTAGTTCTCTTTAAAAAGCTTAAAATGTTAGTAACAAAACTAAAAACAATTTAATAATAATCACAGAAAAATTACCTTTTTTTTGTAAATTGACATACTTGTATAATCAACTTAAAATTATGATTTAAACTATTAAATATCGCTGTCAATATGTTCAGATAGATCAGGAGCTTCGCTAACTATAAGATTTTCATAGAAATCACGTCGTGATCTGGGCATAGCAGTACATAATGTTATTAGATCTGCTTTTTTTAGAGTGGTGATTCCTCTTGGCGATGTCTCTTTAGGTATTATATCTATAACATTAATTCCATTTTTCAACATTTCAGCCAATTCTTTCTCCACTTTCTTTTTTAGAAAATGAATTTCCTTAAAATCTCCGTCATAATCATTTTTAGCATACATGGCAAGCTGTCCTCGTCTGAATTCGATAATTTTTAAACTTTGCAAGTTATACCCAAGTGGGTAGGCAACTTTAGAGTCATTATCAAAATATATCATATGATCATGAGCTATCAATTCAACATGCAAGTTTTTTCGGGAAGCTTTCATCGCTGTAACAAAATCATTAAGATCATACAATTCACCAGAAGAAGTAAATTTCTTAGTTATGGCTGCGTGAACTGCATCTGCAGCCATAAAAGTATGTCCCACTTCGAAATATACGAGAGTCAATTTGTCTATTTCAGTCTTTTCATCATTAACTTGTCTTACTAAAGCCGACATCAGTGTTTTATTTTTGTTCTGCGAGTTGCAGTTGTCGAGGAATAAATACACGTGTTTGGTATCCCTGTTAAATTTCCGCAAGACATGGACATATGTATTGGCTATGTTATATGCTTTGCGGCCACTCTCTCCTTCATGCCACACGACACAAACAGCGTCCATGTTTTTACCAGGAGGGACGAATGATTCATTAAAAAGGATTAGTTTTCTGGAAAAGAAAGAATCTTTGGTATACAGTAAAGGCATGCAAATAACTTTTTGCATGTCTACAGTATAAACGAAGCTTTCACCATTGGAATTCTTGCATTCTTCTTGAATTAATTTCATATATTTTCGACAGGCCCGCTTGTTTTCCAAATGTTTTCCTAAATCTTGGCATAAATTACAATTGCAAGGTAGTGGCCGGGTTTTGTGGTCCATTTCGTGATTTTTGCATTTGGTACATATATCTTGTGCCATTTCAGCTGTTGACAAATTGAGAGATTTTATCTTTGAATGAAAATGAGACCAGCTACAAACTTTCAATCCTTTTGCAGCACAGTATTCTTTAAATCCTTTATACAACATAGAAAAGTTTAAACCAGTGGGCAAATACCTTCTGTTGGGGGCGTGTTTCAAGTTGTAGTGCGATTGAACTGGGTTGTATTTCATTATATAGTCTGTCATATCAGAATCATATGTCGAAGGGAATGCATTTCCAGGTCTACGTTTTCCTCTTAAATCTGGAGCAGCACTAATTTTTGGATGCTTATTTCTTGACATATAATTGTTCTTTAAAACTGATTGCACAGCTTCGTCATTTTTGTAGCCTAAAGTTCCCAGGAAAAACTTTTTACATACTTGTATATCTCCAATCTTCCATATAAGAGTGTTATTTCGTCTACCACCAGCTCTAGCTACTTGTTTGGTGAGTACTCTCTCCACATTCCTAGATAGAAAATCACGACGACGTTGTCTATCGAGGCTCCAAAATTGATCCCAGATTTCTATTCTCCTGTCTTGCGGAATCTTCTCAATACAAGTTTTTTTGCAAGAACATGGAGCTACCATTGGATGCTTTGCCCTTTGCGCTTCCAAAATATCATTAGGGCATCTGCCCCTCTTTCTTTTTCTTGTCTGTACTTCCTTCCTATGAGTGTTTTCTTTATTATTCACATCTGTGCTCTGATTGCCTTCTTGATATTGTTGTATACCCTCAGATTCAAAATCAATGCTAACATTTTGTAAGCCTACATAATCGCAAGGTACCAACTCCGTATTAAATTCTTTTTTATTTACATCTGGGTTCTGGTTGCCTTCTTGATATCCCAACCCAATAGTATTATCTTGGCAATTATTTGATAATATTTTGTCAATAGAGTCATTTACTGCATTAATATCGCACTCATTTTCTGTTTCCTTAACTAAAAAATCCACTGATTGATGACTATATGAACTGGTTGTCAATTGATGTGTACCTTCAGTTTCAAAATCAACGCTAACATTTTGTAAGCCTTTATAAGCGCAAGGTACCAACTCCGTATAAATTTTTGGACCAAAATCTTCCGACAAACATTCATTCAGCTGTGTTTCACTCATAGAAATAATTGGACTGATATTTCTGGAACTAATTTCCGATGAAGGTACATCTTGAAAATCACTTACAGACCCCGCAGTTATTTCTTGAATCACATTTGAAGCTATTATTGCCGACGAACTTGAATTGTGATAGTTGCTGTTAGTTAGAGATAGATTAATTAATAACTTGTTACGTGAACCACTCATAATTGATTTTATATTGCAACTAAACACCCTCAATACTTAACGTAATGCATGCACAAATGAGTGCGAACTGATCTAAATCAAAACAAATACACGTGACCGGCGAAGACGGCCGCAACGCTTGCGGTCCTGCTCTAACAACTTATGAGTGAGATGAGTAAGAGCGATAGCGATAGGCTTACACGCGCATCCAGGGCGGTCGGTCAATTATTATACAGTGTTTTGCCTTGACAACGTCGCTCATTCCCTTGCATTGAATGTATCAAAAATGCGATACTATTAAGGCAAAACAATGTTTTAAAAAATACAGTTTTATGGTTTGGTGAAGGTACATTTTTTGAAACATACATGGTTTTTTAATATTGAATATCTTCATAAATAAACGTCGTAACACAAAATAAAATAGTTTCACTTAAAGTAGACCATAAAATACGCCGAATAAGCGTTGTTAAGAAGAAACACTGTATTCTAGTATACAGTGTAATAGATTGACAGACGGGTCTATCTTGATTAGTTCAGAAATTCCTTTAACCGCCTACCGTCACCTCCATCTCAGAACTTAGATAATATCATGTTGCAACCCGAGTGCTTTTCAAGATAATCCTATTAAGTGGACTCAATAGGATTATCTAGTTCAGTTAAAGTGTCCGAATTCCATTCTACTCCATCATCAGACCAATCTTGCAAACCTTCTCACATACTTTCACGTTTATAATAATAGATGGAATTAGGATCGTAGGATAGAATATTTAGACAAAAAAACAAACCAAGTGCGAGTCGGACTCGCCCATGAAGGGTTCCGTAGCAGCAAGTAACATAATAATGCTTTTTTTTTAGTTTATATTTGAGTTGATTGAATGCAAGGTAAATTACGCTTAACGATTTATGACGTGTTAAAAAAAAATACTTACTAGATCTCGTTCAAACCAATTTTCGGTGGTAGTTTACAAGGTAATGTACATCATATATTTTTTTAGTTGTATCATTCTTTTATTTTAGAAGTTACAGGGCCCCCCCTGTAACTTCTAAAACAGGACACAGGGACACATTTTACCACTTTGGAAGTATCTCTCGCGCAAACTATTCAGTTTAGAGAAAAATGATACTAGTAACCTCAATATCATTTTTGAAGACCTATCCATAGATACACGTGGTTTTGATGAAAAAAAAAATTTTGAGTTTCAGTTCTAATTATGGGGAGTCCCCAAAATATTTTGTTATTTTCAATTTTTGTGTGAAAATCTTAATGCGGTTCACGATAGTTTCGCGATAGTTATTTCTAGGGTTCCGTTTTTTGCCATTTGGCAACGGAACCAGAAAAGTGACTATTCTCAATGCAGTTTTGTACGGAACCCTCAGAGCGCAAGCCCGACTCGCACTTGATCGGTTTTTTCATACAAAAAGGCTTAATTGTCGTAGAGACTGCCACAAAGAAAATAGTTTAAAATTAATGATGCTGTGTAAAAAGGTTGTCGCATGATTCAAAGTTATCCTCATCTTTCTATAATCCATTGAAATGTTACATTTTTTAGGCCTAACCTTGCGTTTTTTATAAGAAAAGATTTTTTTTAAAATTTTAATTAAAATTTTAAAATTAAAATTTAATTTTTGTTGCAAATAAAATTTTTAGAATTTAATTTGCAACAAAAAATGTTAACAGTTTTTTTTTATCAGATAAATAGTTTAAGAGGTATAAAAACCATTTCAACCCCTATTTTAAAGATGGCAGCCGTGGGATAAGGGTGGCGACCCCACAAACTTGGTTTTAGCTTTACACTGACCCCTACACATCATAAAAATAAAATTGCGTCCTCTAAAAACGCAACCCCAAATGTAACTTTTCAATGGACTACTAAGCATTTGTAAAAATTGACATATTATATCCATCCGTATGCTATTTAATTTCGATTTCAAGAGTATTTCATTTGGAAAACTAAAAAATTAAACAATGTTCAGGCACAGTAAGATAAGACAAGTCTCCTTGTGACTATGGCTGCTGAAAAGCAACCGAAAAATCGGTATCAGTGTAAACGATAAAACCACACCGAATAAATCGCGAAAATTGAATTGTAAATAGAGTTATATTTCAACATTTTAACTTTAATAGTAAGCTTTATAAAAGTTTCTCAATTATTTAGGCCACGCTCCTAAAACATCTATCAATTTCAATCGCTATTGCTGTTGCGATTTCATTCAGTGAGCTCTCAAGCTTTCCGCGCATAGCACGTCACGTGAAAGCTCCTGAAATTTTCATGAAACGTCAAAGTTGCGAAAAGTGAATGTGATGTTTGTGTATTTGTGTGCGTTCTTTATTCGAGGAATGATTATAAAATGAAAATGTTGGTAGAATTTTCAACGAAGTATTGTGAAGTAGTGTGTTTAGTACTCCGATAGTATCAAAATGTTTTTAAATTTAACTTTGAATGACTTCGGGACGCTACATAATTTAACTGCATCTCTAAATACCAGTTTTCAGTTCGGTGGAGACTTGGATATATTGTTTCAACCTGAAAATGTGCTTATTACTCTATATGTGCCTATAATTTTGCTGTCAATGGCAGCTAACATTTTACTTATTGTGGTTGCAGTGAAGTGTAATTATACTAAAAGGTAGGTTTATTATTACTATTTATCATTGGAAAATGAGAGGAATATAAATAAATAATTATGTTATTAGATGAATACCCGTGTGGTATTTATGGTACTAATTTTTTATTAGTTTGTCAATAATTAAATAAATATTCAGCGCTTTCTAGACCCAAAGTAAGCATAGTTTAACTAGCTTGTGTTATGAGTTCCAGAATGTCGATAAACATTCTTATATACTTTTTTTGTAAATACATAGAAACACCCATACCAATGCAAATAGATATATTCATGCTTACAAGTATTTGCACTGAGCGGGAATAAAACCCGCGCCGCCTGTCGTAGCAGTCGAATGCACTACCGCTACGCCACAAAGGCTTTCATTGTTTTATTGACATTAAAACAATGACAATAATTGTTATATTTAGCAACAAATTAATAATTATTACAATAACTTAAAGTGAGTATGTACAACTACTTATAAATAACTTTAAAGAATATTAAACCTAAAAGACAGATAAATATTTATATACATGCGTCATAGAATGCCTCCGCATCATCACCGACTGGTAATGTTCCCAGGAGGCTGGCAGCAATGTCACGTTGTATGGCAATGCTAATTCTCTGTGCAAGATAAAGTCCAACCTTCTGTCACGTGTTTGTTAATTATTAGTATTAATTAGTTTAAAAACAAATACTCGTATGTCAATCGCATTTACAAGCCGATACATCTGCTGACTTACGGATGAGGCTTTATCTACGGTTTCAGTTTCCATATGAGAATATTTAATGCAAGGATGAAATTTTAATTAAAATCCGGGACCTCTTAGTCGTAAGGCAAGTCTTGCTTTTAACCGTCTTTTTAATTAGCTATCAAATTGGATTTTAGTCGAAATTTCACCCTTGAAATAAATATTCCCGCAATATGTGGAAACTGAAAGATTGCGTGTAAAGAAACAAATTAAGTGAGCACGATGGAGTGTATAAGTTATTGTCATGTAGGTAATATTTTAGTAAAAATTTTTGAGCTGAGTGAGACGAAGTCGAGCGAAAGCTCCTCATACCAGACTTCAGGATTTTCTTTGTCACAGGTCTCCTCCTAAACTACTAATCCAATCAGAACCAAACTTGGCATGATTAAAGAGGTCAATCAGAGGAAGGTTTATGGATATATTTTGAAAAAATAATGCTACCATAGAGGAATGATCACCGGTAAAAAAATTCCAGATGGAATTACATAATAACAGCTCGAGACACTGTGACCAAAGTTTACACGCTCAGAAAGCATGTCCAGAGTTGTGACTTTCACAAAGAATTTTCAAAATCGGACTTGCCACGGAGGAATGATCACTGTTCAAAATCTGATTCCGCAATAGCGGTCAAATCTATTGGACAAGAATTTGAACATTGCAAGCAGCGATTCGCCTTGACCTAGTATATGATACTAGCTGACTCAGCAAACTTCGTTCCGTCTTAGAATCGATTTATTTTGGTTATCTTATCAGCTGAATTTATTTCGTGAATGTCTCCTTAAATTAAAGACCTGAGACGGCGTGAGGTTTTGCTCGGGTCGAGTCCAATAAAACCACCCCCGCGTGCCGGCGAGATGGGAGGTGGGGGTAAACGGTGGCGATTTCCGCAAAAAAAACCGGCCAAGTGCGAGTCGGACTCGCCAATGAATGGTTCCGTAGCAGCAAGTAAAATGTTTATATTTGAGTTGATTAAATGAAAAGAAAATTGCGGTTTACGATATATGACGTATTAAAAACAAACTACTTACTAGGTCTCGTTCAAATTAATTTTCGGTGGAAGTTTAGATGGTAATGGTAATCATATTTTTTTTTTGTTTTATCATTCTTTTATTTTGGAAGTTTCAGGGAGGGGACGACACTTAACTACTTTGGAAGTGTCTCTTGCGCAACCTATTCAGTTTTGAAAAAAAATGATATTAGAAACATCAATATCATTTTTGCAGACCTATTCATAGATACCTTTTTTTTTTTTTTATCGTGCGGAAATCCCTTCGGATACCCCCCCGCGTGCTAGCGGGGGCGGTTATGTCGGGCTTGAACCGACTAAAACCGCACGCCGTCTCGGGTCTACAGACGCCGGGGTGTAAGGTTGCCCATAGAGCATATCCCTCGCACTATTCATAGATACCTCACACGTATGGGTTTGATGAATTTTTTTCGAGTGAAACTCAACGCAACGGAACCCTAAAAACCAAAGATAGACACAGTATAGGCGGAGACAATTCTTAAAAATCAGAGATCATGAAAATCGGTCCAACCGTTCTTGAGTTTATACCGAACATTAATCTAACACGAATTTGTTTTATATATATAGATAACTAGCTGTGCCCTGTGGCTTCGCCCGTGGCATACTTCGCCCCCGTGGCACCCATTTATCCCAAAAATAAATTATTAGTTCTACAATACTGAATGGAAATATGTCCGATTTGTTGACATTTATGGTTACCCGGTAGTTGCCGGGCACCCCGGGTAAGCTCTCCGGGTAAACTCGAAAGGATAACCCCAGGGTTGCCGGCGGACTTTGGCCGCCACCACGGCATCGCCTGGTGGGGTCGGGTTTTATCCCACGTCGATGAGTTGGCAGGCGTGTGTAGGGCACACACGACACGCCTCCGCCACGGCCTGCTTCTGTAAGGACGGCGAGTCGGCCAACTGCCGTCCTCAGGCCCCGATCATGGAGGTCGGTAGTCCCGGGCGTAGATGACGCAGACTGCGAAACTCGAGGGGCAGAGTTCTCTCCCGCTCCCTCTCCGCCGTCTCTTTCGCGCGCATTACCTGCTCACAGAAAGTGGCGGCAGCGTGCCACTTGCTCCCTTCGGAGACCACGGCCCTCACCATGGTCTCCAACGAGAGAACGCCGAGTTTATATAATAGTGTAGATATATTTAGGAAAGATTTCCTGGAAAAATAAAAAAAAGGAGAGTTTTATACATTTATTTATCTTAGCGTTATTTCCGGTTGCATCCGAGGCTTTTAACTTTTTTTTCTTGCGGAAATCCTCTTCGTCATGTCGGGCTTGAACCGACTAAAATCGCATGCCATCTCGGGTATTCAGACGCCGAATAAGGTGGCCCATAAGGCATTTCCCTCGCACCCCGACTGACCCAGAGCCATTTCCGGTTTAGATGGCCCCCTCGGGTTTGGGACCCGCGGTGTCCCCATCTTACCCCGGAAAATTTTATTACTAATAAAAAATCACATTATTTGTGAGTGTCAAAGGCTCATCATCACGCTACTAGCCAAAGGATCGGAGCAGTAATCATACATGTCAACAAATCTGGCAAATTCCCATTTATTATTAAAAACTAATAAATCACGGGCATCTAAAGCCGGAGAGGGCCTGATAAATACTTTTATATTATTAACTAATATAGGCTATCAAAAATACCTACTTTTGATGGATTTATCAGAGACTATAAATAATGTTGTTGCTTCCGGCTAACTGCGCAGGAGTGGGTGGGTATGAAATCATTCAGTGTGGTAAACACGGTCTCAGTAATACATATTTGTTTATTTTTTCATTTCGTTCAATTGGCACAAATGAATGGAGAATTCATTTGTTCACAGTTCCCCTGGCGAAAATAGTTGCTAAATGACAGCAACGGATCTTCCATCGACGATGATACCAATTGACAGAATTAGGGCTTAGAACTTAAGATACGGCGGATAACTTCTTAAAAAATATGTCACGTAAAAAAACTATTAAATGTGTCTTTTTAACTATTATTATTGAATTAATTTCTGACAAGTTATAAATCTAAACAACATTTTCTAAAAACTTCGCCCGCGTAAAATTCTGTTCCAGTTCCAGCAATCCATGGGAACCTATTCTAGGAATAAAGCCTATATCAAATACCTGTATCAAATTTCAGCCAGATGTATTCAGCCGTTAGAGCGTGATTATGTAACAAACATACAAACGTCTTTACAAACTTTCACATTTATAATATTAGTAGGGTATGAATAATTCTTTTTTTTCCTGAAGCTAATACAAGGGGTTCCCTACTTGAAATCAAATGACGCGAGATCAAATGACACTTGCTGGAAAACGTTTACTCGATAGTACTTGAGTTTGTATCGAGAAGAGAACACCCAAAAACTCCGAAATATTTTATTCCGAATTTCATATAAATGAAGAAATGTGATTTTTTTATGGTATTGATTGAAACTTTTCATTCGAGAAATGATGTTTCGAAATTATGTTTTTATACATCGAACAATGAGCCTTCGCGCTGCCGATCATTCGAGCTTATATTCGAGATTTTGATGCATCGAGGGAGTGAACTGTCGAGCTCATAATTTATCGATTTCAAGTACTATCGAGTAAACGTTTTCGAGCAAGTGTTTTTCTATCTCGCGTCATTCGATTTCAAGTATGGATACCAATACAAGATGTTGATTTAGGTATGCTACACGAACAATATTTGTTCGTTGTTGATAGTTACAAAAAACCGGCCAAGTGCGAGTCGGAATCATTCATTTATTTATTCAAAAAACAATTACAAATTGTGTCTGAATGTAAAACTTAACATACTAATAATATATAAACTTAACATAATAAATAAAAAATGCAATTAAAAGTCACAAACCGTCCGAACCAAAACACATAATAACATTAAAATAAAATAAAAAAACAAATAAAATCAATATGTCGGCAAATTCAATTCATAAAATTATAAAATTATTTGACATTAAGTTCTACTACTCATAAATTCATCTATTGAGTAATAACATTTTTCCAACAGTAAAGACTTTAACTGTCTCTTGAAAGAATTGAATTTGTAAATATCAAGCTTTAAGTCACTAGGCAGACTATTAAACAGTTTTATTGCTTGATATTTCGCACTATGCATCACTACGTTAATTCTGGGATTTAAAACAGTTTTAAATTAGTTCCTTCGCGTGCTTTCTCGTATTACTCTTTCATCTTCCGTTTCATAATCTCCCACGTGTTTTGCAAAATCTCCCAAAACAATCAGTATGTATAGGCACGGCTACCTAGCATTTTAAAAATCTGTCCATATTAACCTTAATATGGACAGATTTTTAAAATGCTCTCGACAAGATTCCCATTGTGGCATACGGACTATTGTTCGTATAGCCCTTTTCTGCAATATAAATGCTTTGTCACAATTATATTTGAAGCTATTACCCCAAAGCTGAATGCTGTATCGTAGTCTGGACTCAATTAATGCGAAATATACCATTTTTAGGTGATCAATACTGACTTCGTCTCTTAAACTTCTTAGGGCAAATCAAGCTTTAGAAATTAAACAAGACAGATATCGGTCTATAATTTTTTGGATCCGTTGCATCGCCTTTTTTATACAGTGGAACTACTTTGGCTAATTTAATAATAATAAATAATAATATATAAATAATAAATTTTAAAGAACTGTATTCATTATTCCTTGCCCAATGCAACTTACACTCAAATTATAGACAAAATTGTGTCTTCTAAGTATAATAGTAATTCCACTATTGTATTACTGGTAGGTGAGAGTATCCGAATAGGCAAGAAAGACTTAATGTACTGTATAGACTCCCTCAGTAAACTAAAAGTATTTAAAATAATAAAGTGCATTTCCATATGTGTGTTGCCAGTCCTCATCTTATAATAAAAAGATACATTATTTGAATAATTTTATTCATACTTTGACATGTCGTCATAGTGATACTTTTATATTTTTTGACACTAATAATTTTATCAGTAATTATTGTTTTAAGACTAAAGATAGTATCTATCTTACAAAGTATGACAAATATAAAGTTGCTACATTAGTAGCATATAATATTAATTTTTGGACGAGTTTACATTGTAAACGAAGTAATAACCTAATACCTACAGACTTGCCAGATACTTGTAGTGGTAATTCTGTATGTTTAACTGATGTTCAGACAACAGGAATGCCAGAGCTAAAGATAGCTAAAAGTATTCAGACGCCGAATAAGGTGGCCCATAAGGCATTTCCCTCGCACCCCGACTGACCCAGAGCTATTTCCGGTTTAGATGGCCCCCTCGGGTTTGGGAACCGCGGTGTCCCCATCTTACCCCGGAAAATTTTATTACTAATAAAAAATCACATTATTTGTGAGTGTCAAAGGCTCATCATCACGCTACTAGCCAAAGGATCGGAGCAGTAATCATACATGTCAACAAATCTGGCAAATTCCCATTTATTATTAAAAACTAATAAATCACGGGCATCTAAAGCCGAGAGGGCCTGATAAATACTTTTATATTGTTAACTAATATAGGCTATCAAAAATACCTACTTTTGATGGATTTATCAGAGACTATAAATAATGTTGTTGCTTCCGGCTAACTGCGCAGGAGTGGGTGGGTATGAAATCATTCAGTGTGGTAAACACGGTCTCAGTAATACATATTTGTTTATTTTTTCATTTCGTTCAATTGGCACAAATGAATGGAGAATTCATTTGTTCACAGTTCCCCTGGCGAAAATAGTTGCTAGAGACAGACCATACAGACTTGCCAGATACTTGTAGTGGTAATTCTGTATGTTTAACTGATGTTCAGACAACAGGAATGCCAGAGCTAAAGATAGCTCATCAAAACATAGAAGGTCTTCCCGGCAAAGAATTAATAATTGAATTATTTCTAGAGAAATTAAATGTGGATATTTTGTGTTTGACTGAGCATTGGCTCAAAGAGAGTGATATGATGTTCAGTATAGACACTTACAATATTGTAAGTTGCTTTAACAGAAAGTCTGCTATCAGAGGTGGCTCCATGGTCTTAATAAAAAATGGTCTCCGCAGCAAAGAGCGGATTGACATTGTTAGACTTTCTGTTGAGCGATGTGCTGAGGTGGCCTGTGCCGAGCTTGATAGTTATATAGTAGTCTGCGTATACAGTCCACCTAGTAGTGATTTTGGAACGTTTATTGGGGTCATGGACCAAATTCTTGGGATAGCATCAAATAGCAGAAAGAATCTAATTGTGTGTGGAGACTTTAATATAAACATCTTGGAACAGTGTAGGAAAAGTACCCAATTTCTAAACATGTTCAAGAGTTACAACCTTGAAAATATTTTCTGTGAACCAACTAGAATCACTGCTACAACTGCCAGTTGTTTAGATAATTTTTTTAGTGACAGTGTATACTTAAGTAAATCTGTAATAAGTGCGTTGCCCTCAGATCACTGTGGTCAAATAGTATCCTTTTCCAAGGGAAATAATAATCAACCTAAAGAGAAAATTATGTGTAGGCCCATAACCTCTAACAAAATTAGAGAATTCAAAAACTTGTTAGAGAACAAGCTCAATTGTGTAGCTTACCTAGGCAAAAATCCTGAGGTTCATTACAATAGTTTATTTAGTACATTAACTGATGCTTTTTCACATACATTCAAACAAAAATGTAAAAAGCACAGTACTAAATCTAAATTCTGTGAATGGGCTACTGTAGGCATATATAAAAGTAGACGAACACTTTTCGATTTATACGCCCAAAAACAGTACAGACTTGACAGTCGTTTCATTGAATATGTCAAAAATTACTCCAAGGTATTCAAAAAAGTATGTAGACAAGCGAAGGCCATTCATGTTAAAAGGAAAATAATTGAGGCTCCCAATAAAATGAAAGAAACTTGGAAAGTTATTAACAAAGAGTCTGGTAAATGTAAGGTGAGGGATTCTGTTACTAAAATTAAATTAGAAAACAAGAATATAACCTCTCCGAAGGATATTGTAAATGCTTTTGAAGATTATTTTACCAATATTCCATTGCAACTCACTTCCTCTATTAACTCTAGCGCTAACAGTGCTGTGGCCCTTGTTGAGAGTAATATTAGTTCTTCTAAATTTAAGTTCAAACATATTGATCCCAATGACATTTTAAAAGCATTTAAAAATCTAAAAATGAAAATGTCTGAGGATTACTGGGGCATGTCAGTTAGTTTAATTAGTCATATAATTAATATCATCGCACCTGATCTAGCACTCATATTTAATGAATGTATAGATGAAGGCACATTTCCTAATTTAATGAAACACAGTAAACTAATACCATTATTTAAGAAAGGATCCAAGTCAGAACTTGGAAACTACCGCCCCATCTCTATTTTGCCAGCTCTGAGTAAGGTGTTTGAGAGAGTGATGCTCAATCAGATGCAACTGTACTTTAGGACCAACAATCTTTTCCATAGCCAACAATATGGCTTTACTGGCGGGAAATCTACCACCGATGCGGGAGTGGCTCTAGTCAGCCTAATTTACGACGCTTGGGAGGGATCGCAGGATGCTATTGGGGTATTCTGTGATCTTTCTAAAGCATTTGATTGTGTTGACCATCAAACACTCTTGCTCAAGCTACGTCGATATGGATTTGATGAGAAATCAATAGAACTATTAAAATCATACTTAACAGATAGGCTTCAGACTGTTGTTGTGAATAACGTCAAGTCAAACGGATAAAACGTCAAAATAGGCGTACCACAGGGATCAATCCTAGGACCTTTTCTCTTCTTGGTGTATGTCAATGACCTACCTTATACGATCGAGGCTCAAGCTGGCATAGTACTGTTTGCAGATGATACGTCACTGATATTCAAAGTAGATCGGCGTAGTACAGATGCGAGTAATATTAATAATATTTTGAACGCCATTTCAAATTGGTTTTATGCAAACAACCTATTGTTGAATGCAGAAAAGACCAAATGCATTAAGTTTACACTGCCTAATGTGAGGCAAGCACACGTTAATGTCGTGCTGGAGGGGCAAAGGTTGGAATTTGTAAACAGCACTACTTTTCTAGGCATAACACTAGATTCGACATTGCAATGGGGTGACCATATCACTATTTTGGCCAATAAACTCAGTTCTGCTGCTTATGCTGTCAGACGGATTAGGCAGTTGACAGATGAACCTATTGCTAGGCTGGTATATTTTAGTTATTTTCATAGTCTGATGTCTTATGGAATACTACTTTGGGGGAATGCAGCAGATTTAGAAACTATATTTATACTACAAAAGAGGGCAGTTCGTGCCATTTATTGTTTAGGCAAGAGAGATTCTCTTAGGGAACGATTTAAAAAGACTAATATTTTAACTGTAGCTTCCCAATATATATTCGAGAACATACTGTATGTCAGGAAAAATATATCCAATTTTACAAAAGTAAGTGACATTACAGAAAGAAATCTGCGTAATAAAAATAAACTTATCCTTCCATGTTATCGGCTTAGCAAAGTTAGTGATTCTTTTAGGGAGGAAGGTATACGCTTTTATAACAAATTGCCTGAATCGGTCCTTGGTATGCCTGACAATAAATTTAAAACCTTTGTTAAGACCACCTTATGTAAAAAAGCATACTATAGGACAGATGATTATCTTAAAGACAAAAATGTCTGGTTTGAGCATGGTGCAGGCTCCTCCTAAAATGCTAAAATGTTACAACTACAGCATAGTATTGTAGTAGGCACGCGACCTTTTTACCATATTTTAACTTTTTTCAATTATTTGAACGATTAACTTGGGTTAAATTTTATTATAACGTTTTTTTATTATATACCTTTATTTATCTTGACACGAGACAAAAATGTACATTCGTCCATATTTAGTCTTAAGAAATCACTATTATAAGCTGACGTCTCGAAAATGCCGCAGTGGAGTTTGTTGCGCCGTTTCTTCTCCACTGGCGCCTAGGAAGCGGTGGTAAACTTAGTATTAAGCAATTATTGACGTCAGAAAGATGTAATTACGTTGCACTATTTTGAAAAATAAAGACTTTGACTTTGACTTTTTAGCTGTTCAGGAAAAAAACCGGCTTCGAAACACTGATTGAAAAAACATGAAAGTGGGAATGGTAATATCTTAATATGATATTTACTTACTGTAATAGGTATTTCATCATAACCACTTGAAGTCTTATTGGCCATTCCTTTCACTATCTTTTCAACTTCCTTCGGCGTAATTGAAGATAAGACCATGTCTTCAGTGACCCTGCAACTACTAGCTTGAAGGAAATTAGTTGACTCATTAGTTTGACTAACATTTAGAGTCGCCCATGAAGGGTTCCGTAGCAGCAAGTAACATAATAATGTTTTCTTTAAATTTTTATATTTGAGTTGATTGAATGAAAGGTAAATTGCGGTTTACGATTTATGACGTATTAAAAAAAAACTGCTTACTAGATCTCGTTCAAACCAATTTTCGGTGGAAGTTTAATGGTAATATCATTTTTTTATCATTCTCTTATTTTAAAGTTACAGGGGGGGGGGGGCACACATTTTACCATTTTGGAAGTGTAAACTATTCAGTTTAGAAAAAAATTAAATTAGAAACCACAATAACATTTTTGAAGAGCTATTCATAGATAACCCACACGTATGGGATAGTGAAAAAAAAAATGGATTTTCAGTTCTAAGTCTGGGGAACCCCCAAAATTTATTGTTCTTTTTCTATTTTTGTGTGAAAATCTTAATGCGGTTCACAGAATACATTTACTTACCAAGTTTCAAAAGCATAGTTCTTATAGTTTCGGAAAAAAGTGGCTGTGACATACGGACGGACAGACAGACAGACATGACGAATCTATAAGGGTTTTGTTTTTGCCATTTGGCAACGGATCCTTAAAAAGGCAGCGGCACTCCGGGAGTGCCGACGGAAGTGAAAACTAGAACAATTACGTGTGTATTTTTTGAATCGTCACTATCCATACCTTCCTCCCTCCCTCACACACACACAAACACAAACACACACATTAGACGTAAGAACTGCTTCACGTCTTGCACTGCATTCTTACTTTAATGAAAATTAAATATTTGCGGTTCACATTCACAATTTTGGATACAATACTATTTTTACGGATTCTATCGCGATTTATTTGTTTTTAATTTTATTATTTACATTGATACACCTCTGACTAACCCTTCGGGGATACAGGCGAGAAGTTATGTTTTTTTTTGTATTTAGGACACGTTAATTTGACTTCACCTCTCAGTCTCAGTAAAGAGGGTCACCATTACATACACGTACCATCCTCATCAGAAGAGGATTGTCGTCGCAGCACCGCGTGACACCCACCGGTCCCACTAGTGCTGCGACCACAATCCCCCTGCCTGGCTATGCACTTGCTGACCCCTGAACGCAATCAAACCGAAATTGGATTACTCTGGAGGGTTTTTCGCAATCGTGCACTGTCAGTGGTACCCACCCGGCCGAATTTTTTGACAAATTTGTGTCATCAAATTTCTACCACCAGTGTATGTTATGTTATTTACATTGAACACGATGAAATCTACCACCGATGCGGGAGTGGCTCTAGTCAGCCTAATTTACAACGCTTGGGAGGGATCGCAGGATGCTATTGGGGTATTCTGTGATCTTTCTAAAGCATTTGATTGTGTTGACCATCAAACACTTGTGACGGTCCAACCATCGAGATTGCATTGGCGGTCTGAGGATGGGGGCTTGCTGTTCAGAACGGCTTCAGAAGTTGCAGATTAATATTAAAATACCCTTCTCACTGCTCATACATTGTTGGCCTAAAAGTAAAATAAAAATTATAAGGACAATTCAAGACTTAATGATTTCTTTTATTAACTTTTAATATAATTTTGGTATAATCTCATGTTAATTTGGTTACAAGACAATTTAAAGAGTAGGAATAGTTGAAGTGAATTTATTTGTTTAGGCTGATAGCTTCCGTTATTAATTTCAAATAGTCGATAGTTAGTAGTGGCTTTGAAACATATTGTTTTATGGCAACTCAGAAGAGATGACGTATAGTGGCGTGATTATAGGAAAGGGGGGTAGTAAGAGGTAATAAAAGGAGCGAACCGGGGAATATCAGGAGGAGTCTTCAAGAATTCGTCGCGAACTATAGGTTGCTGAAAAGTTCATCCGAATTTTAGAAAGCCTTGTAGCCTGCGTGGTGAGTTATCTTAGTTTCTGTTCTTCTTATTCTTAAAATGCTGACTGTATTTAGGTTTCATAAATTGTATTCATGATAATTTACTTTTGTGGGTTGGAGGTAGAAAAATAAAATAGAATATAAATTTTCCTTTGAAACCTAAGATTTATATATCTGGTGTGGTCGTGGTATCTGAACTGGGTTGACTTTGGCCAAGTCAAGTCAGGGATCAGGGGCGGGCCCCCGTAAGTGAGCTTTGAGTACGTCCTTGTCGTCCGGCCCTGGACCCCGACCTGACCACCGTAACGGAGTGGCAGGCGGGTGACCGAATCTCTGGCTCGATACTTGAGGGGCATTTAGAGCGAGCAGTTACTTCTGCGCTTAAGGCACTTTTCAGTGCCAAACCACGGTGCTTTTCAGCGCCAACAAGGTTAGTGGACGTCAAGCATCGGAAACGATGTCTGACGGGTGTTCTGGCCCTCCGGGGGCGGGAAGTGGGACTGAGAGGTCCCGCTCTCCTCTCCGAGGTGCGTGCGACCCTAAGGGAGCGGGGAAAGGGGCCGAAAGGCCCCGATCTCCCTTCCTGGGGGCTTCTAACCCTGAGGGGTCGGGGAGAGGGACCGAAAGGTCTCAATCCTCCCTCCCAGGGGTTTGCAAGGAGGCGCGCGTCCTACTGCCTCGTCTAGGCTCTAGGACGCAAACTCTTTCCGAGTCGTCCACCGACACCAGCGTTGGCACGGTGGCGTCTGTCGACTCGCGGCCGTCCTCCCCGGGCAGACTTTGGCGGAAACGCGCAAACTCTGCATCGGACGGGGACTGCTCCGAGTCGGGAGACCGTGTGGCCGCCGCTGAGGCCGGTGGCAAAAAACTGCGTGGTCGTCCCCCGACCACAGGCCAGTATGTCGGCCTGGCGAAAGCCAAGGCCGAGCTCAACCTGGCCAAGGAGCGTGAGCTCCAACTTCGGGCGGAGGAGGAACTGGCGGAGGAGCTGCGGCAACAGAAGGAGTCATTTCTTTTGAAACCGCACAAACCGCACAACGAGGCGACCGTGTCATCTGCTCACCTTCGGGCTGAGGAGTTGACGCAAGCCATAGAGGCTGCAGTAGGGACCGTTCAGACGGTGGCGAAGAAGTCGTCCCGCCTGAAGGGTCAATATGTGCGGGACCTCAATCTCGCGGCAAGCTCTATCTTGGAGTACGCCCGCGAGCTGAGGTCTCGCACAGAGACGGACGAGGTGGCCAGGCTTCAGGCCGAGCTGGCCACCCTCCGAGTCGAGATAGGGGTTTTGAGGGAGCGGGCGGAATCGGCTCCCCTCACTATGAGTCGCGACGAGATCGCTTTTATGGTCGACGCGCGGCTCGAGGGGATACAGGACCGCCTGTTGCCCGAAAAACGGCTCCGTCCTCCGCTTCAGGCGGACATACGGAATGTTGCCGCAGCTGCCTCCGCGTCCTCTTCGGCCATAGACATCGAAGAGCCAGCGCTCCCCGCGTCTGCGCCCACCGCACCCCCCGCGTCTAAGGCCAAGGCTAAGTCCAAGGCCAAGGCCGCACGCGGGGCGACACCTGTGGTGGCCACACCTGAGGCGTCTACGCCTAAGCAGGCACCACCTAAGGTGGCCAAACCCGTGGCGTCCCTGCCTGAGCAGGCACAATCTTCGAGGTTGCCTCCAACCTCGGAGACTGCCGCAGGTGACAATAAAAAAAAGAAGCGGCAAGCGAGGAAGAGCGCTGCTGCCAAACAGGCAGCAGCCGCTCACCAACCTCGCCCGCTGCCACCTCCCCCCTCGTCGACGGATGAGGGATGGACTGTGGTAGCGAAGCGGGGCCCCACTAAGCCGGCAGCGAAATCCGCTCCAGCTGTGGCCCCAAAAAAAAAGAAGAGCCCTAAACTCCGCCCTCCGCGTTCGGCAGCAGTGGTCATCACCCTGCAGCCTAGCGCGGTGGAGCAGGGCGCAACCTATGCGGCCGTCCTTGCGGAGGCGGCAAATTCCATCGATCTCAAAGGCCTAGGGATCGATGGTGTCCGCTTCCGCAAGGCGGCGACGGGGGCACGGATCCTCGAGGTGGCTGGCGCCGGTAACGCTGAAAAGGCGAACGGGCTAGCCACCGAGCTCAAAAAAGTTTTGGGCGACGTGGTCCGCGTGTCCCGACCGGAGAAATGCGCAGAACTGCGCATCTCCGGCCTGGATGATGCGGCCACTAAGGCGAAAGTGGCATCGGCCATTGCAGCCGAGGGAGGGTGTGCCGTAGAGGCTGTAAAGGTTGGCGAGATCAATCGCCCAACTGGTGGGCTGGGGTCGGTTTGGCTTAAGTGCCCTACCGCCGCAGCCCAAAAGGTGACCGATGGTCGCCGAATTTTGGTGGGGTGGTCGGTCGTCCGACCTACACTTTTAGAGCCCAGACAGCAGCGGTGCTTCCGCTGTCTGGAACCGGGCCATATAGGAGTTAAGTGCACTGTGGGCATCGACCGTAGCGGACTGTGTTTCAGCTGCGGGCAGCCTGGCCATAAGGCAGCAGCATGCACTGCCAAACCCCACTGTCCGCTCTGCGCGGCAGGGGGCAAGGCATCTGGTCACCGGCTGGGCAGCAAAGACTGCGCAGCGGGTGACCAGAAGCGGGGCAAGCAACCCCAGGGACGGCAGGCGGCGAAGGGTGGCCCCGTGGCGCCCTCGCAGTCTGTCGATCTCTCGCAGACAGAGGAGGCGATGGATACGGCCCATTCATAAATGGCGACTGTATCCCTCCTGCAGGCGAATATCAACCACTGCGTCGGAGTGGGTCAGCGGAGGGGAAGGAACTGGTTTCGGCCATCCAACCCATTCTGCGACGAATTCTACGTCGGAAGGCGGCACGGGACTCTAACGTTCCACCTTACACAACTTCTAACGGGGCGCGGTTGCTTCGGGAAGTACTTGTGGGAGGTGGTCGGCTTCGAGCCGGAGCCTACGTGTCGCCACTGTAGCGGTGGAGCTGTGGACACGGCGGAGCATACGCACGTCGTGTGCATGGCTTGGAGCGGGGAGCGTTCGGCTCTAGTAGGTAGGATCGGACAACACCTCCCGTTGACGGCCGTGGTTCGCGCCATGGTCGACAGCGAAGAGGGCTGGGCCGCCGTCGTCTCATTCGCTGAGACAGTCATGACGGCAAAACGAGAGACGCTCAGAGAGAGGGAACGTAGCGGTTTGCGCTTCCTCCTCGCCGGCCCACAGCGTCGGGGCGGCGGCGTATGCAGTACGCCAGCCGCCTGGCCTTGGAAGGAGGATCGGGGGATCCACCGACCTAATAATGGCCACGCGATGTGGCGCCCCTAGTGTTCAGGGAGCGCTAACATGTGACGTTACAGGGGAAGGGCACTGGCCCAACCCCTGGGAGTCGAGCCCGCTCGTTGGGCAACGTCGGCCGGATCGCAGTGAGCAAACGCCTGCCTATCCTGTGATCTGACCTGAAGGCGATGAAGTGGACATCGTGAGGTTTAGTGGGTATGCCCCGAAGAGGTGAGTCCCACATACGGCCTCCAGATACCCCCCATATCGGAGGTAGCATGCCTAATAGCATTCCTCACGTAAAAAAAAAAAAAAAAAAAAAAAAAAAAAAAAAAGTCAGGGATCAGACTGTGACTATGCTATGATAGCGTTCTCTGTCGATTCATGCTGGGTTCAGAGTACTCGAGGCTCTCTATCTGGAATGAGGTGACTGGAAACATTTTTATTGCCGTTAACCTATAGGTATGTAAGCAATTTGCTACTAACATTTTTTTTTAATGTTACCTTACCTAAATCTAGATGGCTAGTTTCTATAAGCCTGGGATGTCTATTGTAGATTCTTAGCCTGTATCTGTAATGGCATTTAATATTCAAAGTGTGATTAATGGGTCATATGACTTGTTAAACTAACTTATAAAATATGATTTTATACACTCATCATTACACTCATCCTGCACACTATACAATACCCTTGTGTTAGAATTAATTACGTACTTTCTACATTTAATATTACTATTGTATTTCAATCTCTATTGAAATAATAAAATAAGAAGTTTCATTATAAACAAACTGAGGTTTCAAAAAATAAAAAATAAACAGGCGGTCAGGGCTGTCACCGGCGGCCATCGCGGTTGAATGTGTACGGCGCGCGCTGTTGAGACTGATTTAGCTATAACATAATAATTTTGTAGTTTTGGTCAAGAATATTAAATAATCGAATATAGACAGGTGTGTATTCCTTACGGTAGTATCCTGAATTTCCAATAATTCAGAAGTGGGATGAACGTTGGAGAAAAATTTCTGGTATGTACCTACATTATTATTACCTATTATTGCATTGTGGACTGCAGGTTTTAAATATGAATTGTAATCACATAAATCACCTACTGGTAAGCAATGACAAACTGGCAACCTACAACACAGGTAATTCGTTTTTGTATGTGATAAAATATGAGTGATAAAATATTTGTCTTTTGAAATCAGAAAATGTTATCGGATTTTCGATTTCGGATTCCAGATTTAAATATAAACAATTACATAATGTCATCCATCATCGAGCAAGACACTAAAACAACGTATTTTGTCCAAACTTGTGGTTTAAATTACATGTTGACCTTGACCCAATTCTTAAGAATACACACAATAACCATACATAATTTTACTAGACCTACATACCTATAATATTGGAATCGTAAAGACATTATTGTAGGTTCGTATGCAAATGATATTTCTTCGATTTATTACAGTACTGTCATTAATTATTAATAATACAATTAAATCGATACATGACATGATAATGAATATGTACCTACATCTTTATTTTTAATAAATATTATGTAATTAAAATATTTGCACGCTTCATATTTTTAAGCAAGTTTCAGTCCATTTATGTACCTGTGTTATACCTAAGATTATGCAAAGGAGATTTTTCAAATCCGGCCAGCACATTGTACATACTTTAAAAAAAAAACAAATAATAATTGAACGTCAATCTGGTGACAACGCATCAATGGCCTTGACTGCCGGGCCGTTGTGCCGGGCCTCTGGGTTCGATTCCTGGGTGGGTCGGATTTTCGGACACGGGTCGGCTTTTAGGTTTCCGATCTGAGTTTGGCAGGACCGGTGGTTGGTTTACAATATCGATAATTACTACATTTATATTATTTTGGTAGATGTTTTATATTGCACTCACTTTTAAAATGGTAGTATGTAGTTACCCACTGTAAATATGTTTATTTTAAAATAACAATTTAGTACATCACAGATTCACTGAGACTTTCAGAAGTCTTATCTACTTGGTTGTTTATTGTGTAGATATCACTCTAATTTCTTTGAATTAATTTAACGGTAAAAGAAAAAAAAAATGGTATGAAATAAAATATATTTATTGTAATGAAGTTCGATATTTATGAAATAATGTTATGCATTTATATCAAATTCACATATTTCTAAGTTATTATTATTTTACGCTAAATACATATTTCCTAAAGGTAATGTTATTAACAATTGTTTTTTTTTTTGTGATTTGTTTCTTCCTTACTAACTCCTTTTATAACAAAATAATAATACGTTGTATTAAAAACGGATTTTGTGAAGTAGTCTCCCACAAGTAGTCTCCACAATTAAACCAGCTTCAATATGTCCTCGTCTGACGATACATCCCGTTATACGCCGCCCTTGGATAATCACGAAAAAAATAGACAATCTCGCTCCAGGGATCGACGAGGTCACTCTATACGACGGTTACACCCTGAAATCAGTTCTAAAGCTAGTCGACAACAGAAACGTCATACTTACCGCAGCAGATCACGTCGGCAGCGCCACATGGACGACTCTGACAGTTCTTCTTCGCATCCAAAGTTACGTAGACGTCGACGATGCTCTGCCGACTCGACAGAAAGTTCTGACTGTTCTAGTAATTATAGACAGCTTCGAGTTAAGGAAAGGAAACGGCACCGGTACAATTCAAACCATACGACTGGATCTGAATCAGTGAGTTCTTCTCAATGCCGGTTAAATAAATATGGAAAAAGGCGAAGACACTCTAGTTCAAAATGTCCCGGAGATTATGACATTTTCAAGAAATTAGCAAAACTATTTGGTAGAACTGAACATCATTTTGAGGGAGCGCAAAATGTCATTCCTGAATTTAATCCAGATGCCAACGACCAATCAGCTGCAAGCTGGATACGAAAAGTAAATGAAACCGCAAGGATCTACAAATGGAGTGATAGACAAATCATATTTTACGCTATCCCTAAATTATCTGGCCATGCTAAAAAATGGTATCAAGGACTAAGTACCATTAACTTGACCTGGCGAGAGTGGCAGAAGAAGATAGTAAAAGCGTTTCCTGACGATCGCAATTATGCCGATAGACTATATGAAATGTTAGAAAGAAGAAGTAGAAAGGAAGAATCTTTAGAAGATTACTATCATGATAAAGCTAGACTTGTTAAGATGTGCGGCATAGAGGGACGTAACGCTGTTGATTGCATTATTAATGGAATATTTGACTACAATATAAGACTTAATGCTCAAGGCTCAAGTCTCAAAAGACCATCACATTTACTTAAGTATCTTCGTCGTATATCCAAGAAAAGCCATTTAGCTTCGCGCAAAAACTATCCTGGAAATAAGCTTGAGCATAACCTGAAGGTTGAAGAAAAATTACCAAATTTCCAACGAGGAGTTAATTCACGAAGAGATAATTTAAGGCAGCTACAATGCTATAACTGTACGGAGTTTGGCCACACGTCACGTACATGTACGAAACCTAAAAAACGGTGTGAGAAATGCACTCGACTTGGACACGACAGTTCAAAATGTGAATTAATCAGTAATTATCGGGGGAAAAATAGCACTTTCGTTAACAATAAGGATAATGCAGATAGTAAAATCGAATCAAGTCAAAAAGTTTTAAAAATTTCCCCTGGCGAACAGATAGATGGCAAGTATTTTAAATCTGTAACTATTAATAATATTAAATGCTCCGCATATATTGATTTCGGTAGTCAATGTACACTTATCCGAAAAAGCTTAGCTGAGAGAATCTCTTTACCATTAATTACATCAGGGCTACCTATCATTAAGGGTTTTGCTTTAGGTAGTATAGTGCCTCTTGGCAAAACTGTTGTTAGCATTGTAGTCGATACTGTGGAGGCTGATATCGAAACTTTTGTAGTAGAAGACCATTTATTAGATACAGAAGTCTTGGTAGGACAATCTTTAACTGAACTACCTACAGTAGTAGCTCATAAGACTAACACCACTTTAACTTTATATTGTGACGAGACGGAATCGGAAAAGGTGAATCTTTACTGCAGCCAAGATGTAGATATACAATTAGGAGTGAATTTTTGTACCTGTAAGAGTAGAGGGTGGACTATTCAGGATCTTTATTTATACCAGGCAGTATTTGTATGAAACCGGACACTCAATACGTTTTATTACAAGGAGTGTATTCAAATACATCAGAGTAGAGGTCAACTGATAGTAATTAATTTGTCATGTAAACCCTTTCACTTTAAACATGACAAACTTATTGCGAGAGCTGTACAGCTTCCCCAAAACAGCGTAAGTGCAGCCGACATTTTTTCCATTTGATGTAAACAATATCAATCTTGTCGATGAGGGACTGTTTTCATCAAATGGGAAAACTAAATGTCCCATAACGGTGGATATGGTTAACATAGGGCCAGGTATCGACAATGCACAGAAAGATCGACTTATTAGTTTTAATGAATAAATTTCGTGATTGTTTCGCCCTGTCTACTCATGAGCTAGGTTTGACCAATATAACAGAAATGACCATTAGACTGAACGATACTACACCCATAATTTATAAACCATATCGACTACCATTTAGTGAACGAGCCAAGGTCAGAGAAATAGTTGGTGATTTGTTATCAAATGGCATTATACGGGAATCACAATCGGCATACTCCAGTCCAATTGTCCTTGTCCGTAAAAAGAATGGTGAACACCGTTTATGCGTTGACTTTCGAGCTCTTAATAAGAAGACCATTAAAGACAGCTACCCTATGCCTGTCATAGAAGATCAATTAGACCGCTTAAGCGGAAAATCGCTCTTCACTAGCCTAGATCTCGCGTCTGGTTACCATCAAATTTCCGATGGCCGAGGAGTCAAAACATATTACGGGTTTCGTAACACCAGATGGGCATTACGAGTATAATCGAATGCCTTTTGGACTTGTAAATGCTCCGGCGGGTCTTTCAAAATATGATAAATAAGGCGCTTGGTGCCAGGACGTTTTGACTTAGCTATACCTTATTTGGATGATCTTTTATGCACGGCTATCAGTACTGACGAGATGTATAATAAGCTTGAATCAATTTTTGAACTCCTAAAGAAAGCAAATCTGACCCTCAATCTAAAAAAATGCTATTTCTACCAATCTAAAATCGACTATTTAGGATTTGAGTTATCAGATGAAGGTATTAAGCCTGGTAGTAAAAAAACTCAAGCGGTACAAGAGTTTCCTCGTCCAAGCAATGTTCATCAAGTCAGGCAATTTGTCGGCTTGGCGAGTTTCTTCCGACGGTTTGTTTACAATTTTGCTTGCATTGCTAAGCCTTTAACAAAATTGACTAAAGCAGATGTACCCTGGACATGGGGCGAAGCTCAGGAAGCAGCATTTCTTGACATAAAGGCAAAGCTCGTTACAAGACCTGTGTTAGCATTATACAACTCCGAATTCATTACGGAAGTCCACTGCGACGCTAGTAAAATAGGCTTTGGGGGAATACTTCTACAAAAACCCAACGAAGAGACACCACTGCGGCCGGTCGCTTATTTCAGTCGCCAAACCACCCGAGAAGAAGAGTGTTTGGCACTCTTATGAACTAGAAACTATGGCTGTTGTGATGTCACTGCAAAGGTTTCGTGTATACCTAATTGGTATTGAATTTAAGGTGATTACTGACTGCAGTGCACTACGGTCCACTCTTACAAAGCGTGATTTGCTACCAAAAGTTGCACGATGGTGGCTTATACTCCAAGAGTATAACTTTTCCATCGAATATAGACCAGGACTCAACATGCAACATGCGGATGCACTCAGTCGTAATCCGGTACCGTGTTTAGAACAAAAGGAAATAGAAGTTTTAAATATCACTACTAATGACTGGTTGCAGACCATCCAAATGACGGACCCACATTTAAGGAATATCAAAACTATTTTAGAAACAAATGAAGGTGATCTCAAGGACATCAGAATGAATTACACATTTCGCGACAATAAAATTTACAGGAAAGTTGGTAACAAAGTTAAGTGGGTGGTACCACACTCAGCTCGCTGGAAAATATGCCAAATAAATCATGATGACGCGGGCCACTTTTCTTTTGAAAAGACTTTGGAAAAAATTGCCTCTGATTACTGGTTCCCAAAAATGAATCGATTTGTTAAAAAATATGTTAAATCATGTATAAACTGCGCATATAATAAGGAACTATCTGGAAAGAAAAGTGGCTCTCTACATCCGATTCCGAAGATTGTGGCGGTTTTCCATACCATACACATGGACCATCTAGGACCATTTGTTAAAAGTAAACGTGGCAATTGCTACATCCTTGGCATAATTGATGCATTTAGTAAATTCATATTCATAAAAGGTGTCAGGAACACCAAGTCTAGAACTACGATCAAAGCTTTAGAGGAAATATTCTCGGTGTTTGGGCAACCGAAAGTTATAATCTCTGATCAGGGTACCAGTTTCACATCCAGCGAGTTCAAAAACTTCACTGGTGGGATTGGCTCTAAACACGTGTGCAACGCCGTAGCAACACCGCGAGCGAATGGGCAGATTGAAAGATACAATCGCACAATTTTGAACTCGTTAGCAGCGATGAATCATGGTCGCGACGAGAAAGATTGGGATGTGCATCTAGGTAAGTTACAGTGGAGTTTAAACAACACCGTGAATAAAGCTACGGGAAAGTCCCCAGCTGAAATTGTATTTGGACAAAAGACGATAGGACAGTCAGAAGGAATAATTAAAGGGGCATTGGAACAATCAGAACAAATTTCGGATAAGGAAAGGGAAGACCTAAGACAAACCGTGCACCACAACATAGAAGACAATCAGGCAAAGATGAAAAAGTTATTTGATAAAGGCAGAGCATCAACAAAGACGTTCCAGGAAGGTGACCTGGTAATGATACCTAATCACAACCCTGATAAAGGTAAAAGTAAGAAACTTGCCCCTAGATTCAAGGGCCCTTTTCGAGTTTCTGGTGTTTTGGATAACGATAGATACGAAGTGTCAAACATTGAAGGGCATTCGAGTCGTAGATATAAGAACATATATCCTGCTGATCATATTAAACCATGGGTCACTATTAATGCGTCTAACATAAGCGGTGGTGATACAAGTTTAAGCAGTGACGAATCCTCTTCAGGATAAGTGGATTTCACGTCGATAAATGAACTGCTAATTTTAATAAACAGTCAGTTCAGTTAAATAAGGTAAAATAAAATAATAACATAATTATTTTTCTATTTATTTATAATATGAGTTAATTTGTAGCCTAATAAATTTATTACGAATATACTTAACCCCTGTTATCCTATCCTGTCATTTACAGCACAGGTACCGTCTGGGACAGTTTAAGATCAAAGCAAAGCAGTGCTTGACCAATACACGTGTCGCAATCGATGCTTCCAAGTGCTAATGCATTAGTAAGAAATATGTATATATAGGTACATATGAATATGGAGTTCAGTGAGATTTGTCGGATATGGCCAGTCTCTAGTGTGGAAATCAGTGAAATACCTACCCCCCAGTGTGGAAATCAATTAAAACCCCTAGTGTGGAGAAGAATCTTATTTATTTGTGCCCCTAGTGTGGAGAAGAATCTTATTTATTTGTGCCCCTAGTGTGGCGAAGAACTTTGTTTAGTGATACCCCTAGTGTGGAGATCATTATTTAACTCCCCTAGTGTGGAGATCATTATTTAACTCCCCTAGTGTGGAGATCATTATTTATTTCCCCTAGTGTGGAAGTTTACTAAATACATCAAGTGTTTAAATGCAAAATATACCCCTAGTGTGGTCTACTCATTATACCTTAACTGAAATCCCTAGTGTGAAAACTTACAAAATATGCGTAAATTGTGTGGTTATAATATCTGTGTAAGCGAAATGAACTTTTATTTGTATTATTTCTAAAGTACATTTAATTTTAAAACATAATAGTTATGTTAAAATAAAATCAATGGATAATTTAAAGTAAAATTAAAATGAAATCATTTGTATAAATACTTAAAATCATAATATAAACAGAATATGGACGAACTGTTATCGACAAATATATTATAATATATAAATATTTAAATATCTATTTAGTTTGTAATTAAGTAATCCTCACAGAACAATTACTAATAATGTTTTGAATTTTACTTTATTCTTGTCTCATATATAAAAAAAAATGTATGTTGCTGGCTAAGTTCGTATTGTATTGTACCATTGTTATATTAGATTTCTTTTGATATTCAATTAATTAATTTTGCCAATGTATAGGTACATGATGTATTGCAAACAAAATGTGTGTGAGTGTGTACACAGTAGGTAATATGAGAATGTCTATTGGTAGAATAATAAGTATACAAAATATATAACTACATTTGGTGACATGATTTTCTTTAAGCATTTAATGATTTTGTATAAAAGTTGTAATGCGTATGAGGACATACCCACCTGACGAATGGCCGAGCTTAATTCGGGTATGGGAACATACCCACGGCAGAATGGCCGTCTGTTAGAATTAATTACGTACTTTCTACATTTAATATTACTATTGTATTTCAATCTCTATTGAAATAATAAAATAAGAAGTTTCATTATAAACAAACTGAGGTTTCAAAAAATAAAAAATAAACAGGCGGTATTCTGTCACCGGCGGCTATCGCGGTTGGATGTGTACGGCGCGCGCTGTTGAGACTGATTTAGCTATAACATAATAATTTTGTAGTTTTGGTCAAGAATATTAAATAATCGAATATAGACAGGTGTGTATTCCTTACGGTAGTATCCTGAATTTCCAATACTTGTGTACACGAAATATGTAGTTCTAGGCACGCTTAAGAGCCTCCCAAGTTCTAAAGTTTGCTTGGAATGAGGTAAAGGTTTGAGAAATTGAGCTATCTTATTTTTTACGATGGTTCTACTGAAATTCAACAGTCTGTCTGGGATGAGTCCAGAGGATGGCTGTATTCGACCGTTGTTTTATTATAGGGAACCCCAATTGGGCAGAGCCCGTTCAGCGTTGGATATCGCATTCTATGTGCTAGACAAACTAAATGTTTATTCTAGTGGATGGAATGTAGCGTCCCTTTACTTGCCTAGTCTGCCGGGACAACAGTACTGTACGCAACAATAGCTAGTAATGGATTGTCGATGTGTGTTGTGAAACCTTGCTTAATCTAGTAAGGTAACATAATCATACCCTGACTCAGTTCATTGCTGATATTGGTTCGGTCTGAGGGGAGGTTTAGTGACGAACTGATGCCCCTTAGCTAGCTCAACCCTACTGAGCTCATCTTGTAGTATCATACGGTTTCTCAACTGGTGATAGGACAAGATCAGACAGTCCACTTTGTGTCGTATTGTATATACATACAGCCATCTGCTGGACTATTATTCCTATCAAATACAGACCTCACTTTCATTGTAAAGATGAGAAGCTCAAAAGGTACGGTAATTACTTGAGTAAATGATTATTATGTCTTTTAAAGCAGTTTCATTTAACTCTTGACAATTCCTTTGTCTTTATCCAGTCCTTGTGAGTGCCTGATTTAATTCAGACATTTAAAACAAATTATTTACAGGATCGATGTTCAATTTGATCTACGTATCCTGTTTGACGGATGTGAGCTCGTTTCATTGTAAGTGATATGTCATGCTAGGCTAAGCCCTCGCAATACATGCTATCATACTTACCTATCTACTTATTATTATGTCTTTATCGGTGTGGGGAAAATACTTGTGTCTTGAAAGCGTTTGGTCGCGGTATCGCTTGACCCTGAAACGTGGACAGTTGCCACAAGCTCGCATTGTGTCTTGAAAGCGTTTGGTCGCAGTATCGCTTGACCCTGAAACGTGGACAGTTGCCACAAGCTCGCATTGTGTCTTGAAAGCGTTTGGTCGCGGTATCGCTTGACCCTGAAACGTGGACAGTTGCCACAAGCTCGCATTGTGTCTTGAAAGCGTTTGGTCGCATTATCGCTTGACCCTGAAACGTGGACAGTTGCCACAAGCTCGCATTGTGTCTTGAAAGCGTTTGGTCGCGGTATCGCTTGACCCTGAAACGTGGACAGTTGCCACAAGCTCGCATTGTGTCTTGAAAGCGTTTGGTCGCGGTATCACTTGACCCTGAAACGTGGACAGTTGCCACAAGCTCGCGAAACCTTACCATATATATTACCATGTCTGTTTACAGCTGGTACCCATATCAGCGCTAGTAACTTATTGGCCGTGTTGTAGATGAACTGCCCAAGGGGTTACCCAATTACTGCCTGTGTATGAATACACTACAGCAATGATTCGAGCTTTACATTCGTTAGACTGGATATATTTTCATCTAACCTATGGGCACTCATTCCCAATTCGGTACTATTTTTATTTTGTAAAGCACCAAGGTTGTGCATAACTTAAAAGTAGTATGCCTTCAGCTGGAGAGGATTGGTTGCTCGTTGGGGGCCTGGGGTTTTGGAGGATGCGGCCTCCCCGGTTCCAGCAATGGAACCGGTCATAGGATTCCTTATTACCTATAAAATTACCCCATCCTAGCAGTCTACACATATCAACAGATGCTTCATTTCATTTTTCCGGCTACTCTGAGATAATCTACTATGTAGGTTATCTCAAGGTAACTAATTATTAACCACATATGTATTTAATCACACATTTTATTTACTTGACCACCAATATTTACTATATCTTTGGCTAAATAACTCAAATTGTATATAAGAAAAATATATACATTTCCTTTGCAGGGTCCAGTTATGGTAAGACAACTCCATATTGTGTGTGTTATATCTTTACTTCTACCTAAACTAATACTAATAATACTAAACTAAAACTAATACTAATACTAATAATATATAGCATACTGTGAAATTGAACTAGCTTGCATTTAAAGGTACACAAAACTTAAAATGTCTATATCTAGGATCACTTAGGAATGAACTTAGTATTCAGAATTTTATAAATATCACTAATTATCACTATAGAGACTAGGTAGCTTCTAAAATCAAAATCTTAAATCATATTAGGTTCAGGGATTCAATGTAGTTGTATAGGAACATTATTTTACTTTATTACTAGATAGAATAATAGTTATAGGAATTAGATTCAAATCAGTGTTCTCAATACCATGTACTCTTGTCTTGTCTCAATGTACCAAATAAAGGACTATGAGTTGCTACAATGCTTAAACACAACGTACAAAGGGTTCCATACTTATAAATATCTAGACGATCACAATTAAGCCAAACTTTTAATAGTATCTTCCTAAACTTTGAGGATACAATAGTAACGGATACTCTCAGTGCCTTCAGCACTGTAATCAGTTGCTGCATTCAGGTCCATTCATCTCATCAGTGAGGGAAATACTTTCGGACCTGTAAAGGGGGGAGCATTACACACTCTTGCTCAAGCTACGTCGATATGGATTTGATGAGAAATCAATAGAACTATCAAAATCATACTTAACAGATAGGCTTCAGACTGTTGTTGTGAATAACGTCAAGTCAAACGGATCAAACGTCAAAATAGGCGTACCACAGGGATCAATCCTAGGACCTTTTCTCTTCTTGGTGTATGTCAATGACCTACCTTATACGATCGAGGCTCAAGCTGGCATAGTACTGTTTGCAGATGATACGTCACTGATATTCAAAGTAGATCGGCGTAGTACAGATGCGAGTAATATTAATAATATTTTGAACGCCATTTCAAATTGGTTTTATGCAAACAACCTATTGTTGAATGCAGAAAAGACCAAATGCATTAAGTTTACACTGCCTAATGTGAGGCAAGCACACGTTAATGTCGTGCTGGAGGGGCAAAGGTTGGAATTTGTAAACAGCACTACTTTTCTAGGTATAACACTAGATTCGACATTGCAATGGGGTGACCATATCACTATTTTGGCCAATAAACTCAGTTCTGCTGCTTATGCTGTCAGACGGATTAGGCAGTTGACAGATGAACCTACTGCTAGGCTGGTATATTTTAGTTATTTTCATAGTCTGATGTCTTATGGAATACTACTTTGGGGGAATGCAGCAGATTTAGAAACTATATTTATACTACAAAAGAGGGCAGTTCGTGCCATTTATTGTTTAGGCAAGAGAGATTCTCTTAGGGAACGATTTAAAAAGACTAATATTTTAACTGTAGCTTCCCAATATATATTCGAGAACATACTGTATGTCAGGAAAAATATATCCAATTTTACAAAAGTAAGTGACATTACAGAAAGAAATCTGCGTAATAAAAATAAACTTATCCTTCCATGTTATCGGCTTAGCAAAGTTAGTGATTCTTTTAGGGGGGAAGGTATACGCTTTTATAACAAATTGCCTGAATCGGTCCTTGGTATGCCTGACAATAAATTTAAAACCTTTGTTAAGACCACCTTATGTAAAAAAGCATACTATAGGACAGATGATTATCTTAAAGACAAAAATGTCTGGTTTGAGCATGGTGCAGGCTCCTCCTAAAATGCTAAAATGTTACAACTACAGCATAGTATTGTAGTAGGCACGCGACCTTTTTACCATATTTTAACTTTTTTCAATTATTTGAACGATTAACTTGGGTTAAATTTTATTATAACGTTTTTTTATTATTTACCTTTATTTATCTTGACACGAGACAAAAATGTACATTCGTCCATATTTAGTCTTAAGAAATCACTATTATAAGCTGACGTCTCGAAAATGCCGCAGTGGAGTTTGTTGCGCCGTTTCTTCTCCACTAGCGCCTAGGAAGCGGTGGTAAACTTAGTATTAAGCAATTATTGACGTCAAAAAGATGTAATTACGTTGCACTATTTTGAAAAATAAAGACTTTGACTTTGACTTTTTAGCTGTTCAGGAAAAAAACCGGCTTCGAAACACTGATTGAAAAAACATGAAAGTGGGAATGGTAATATCTTAATATGATATTTACTTACTGTAATAGGTATTTCATCATAACCACTTGAAGTCTTATTGGCCATTCCTTTCACTATCTTTTCAACTTCCTTCGGCGTAATTGAAGATAAGACCATGTCTTCAGTGACCCTGCAACTACTCGCTTGAAGGAAATTAGTTGACTCATTAGTTTGACTAACATTTAGAGTCGCCCATGAAGGGTTCCGTAGCAGCAAGTAACATAATAATGTTTTCTTTAAATTTTTATATTTGAGTTGATTGAATGAAAGGTAAATTGCGGTTTACGATTTATGACGTATTAAAAAAAAACTGCTTACTAGATCTCGTTCAAACCAATTTTCGGTGGAAGTTTAATGGTAATATCATTTTTTTATCATTCTCTTATTTTAAAGTTACAGGGGGGGGGGGGGGGGCACACATTTTACCATTTTGGAAGTGTAAACTATTCAGTTTAGAAAAAAATTAAATTAGAAACCACAATAACATTTTTGAAGAGCTATTCATAGATAACCCACACGTATGGGATAGTGAAAAAAAAAATGGATTTTCAGTTCTAAGTCTGGGGAACCCCCAAAATTTATTGTTCTTTTTCTATTTTTGTGTGAAAGAAAGAAAGAAAAACCGTTTATTTTACACACACTACACACTGAAATATGAACAAAATATAAAAACAAAAAAATTAAGGAAAACAATAAAAACAAAAGATAAAAAAAGAATCAAAACAAAGTATAACGGCCCCCGCAATCAACCCGGTCGCGTCCCGCCACAGTGAATCACCATGCAGCACGCGCGCGACAGTATTGTCCGAGCCCACTCGCTGGGCATACGCGTGCTGCTATTATGTTTTTATTAATATTATTATTCCTAATTATCACTGTGGTGGAACCCGGCCGCGATGAGAAGCGCCCACATACCCACTACTCGAGACGATATATAGGTACCCAACCAAAAAGGAATACCGTGTCGTGATGTCACAATGAAGATCGGTACAACAATACAATATTTTACATATAAGACAAATAGGCACCTATATATATACCAGATTCCAGGAAGGCGCTCAGCTATTGAGCCCTCGTTGCCAAGCACTATGCTCATCGTATGGCCATACCAGAGGGGTAAGTATCTTTTTGTACCGAATTTCATATTTACTCCCTCAGTACTACGCTACTATTTATTAAACTGCTACTGTCTTTTTTAGCCACGAGTTGCAGAGTGCCGAGCGACGGGGCCCACACGAGCACAGCATCCTGGAGCGGTGGAGATGAGACTGCTGCTAGTGGCAGTTCTCCGCATACTAACGGTCTGCCGCACTAGTGTATAAGTACCCTTGTAAGAATACCCTTACAATACAACAATACACACGTTACATTTTATATGTCAGTGTGGAGTGTGCGTCCAAAAGGCCGCAGTTCAGCTAATGCTACAGGTTGGGTGAATACAATCTGCAGCGCTGGTTTTCAACTGTAGCCCAATTCCACCAGGTTGCATGCTGTATTAGCATTAATTGAATATCATAACAATAACATCTCCTTATACAGAACAAAATAACAAAAAAGAACATTACACACACACTCGAGATCATACACCCGTTTTGCACATATTCTATAACTAGTTGTAGGTAAATTTATATCATTTGTACATTTATATTAGGATAGTTTATAAAGTGATAGTCAAGTAATATTCTTAGTTCAGGTGAAGAAGCAACAATTAGTAATGCATTCAAATAACAATAGATTCCTATATATAAGATCATTTGAGTTCCCTTATCACAAATTGTGCCGCATTATAATTATGTACATACTCGCAATCGTTAGAATAGGTCATACTCATACATAAATTGAATAGATACTTTTTTAATTTTTAATTATACAAACAGACATGAGCAGAAGAGCAACAAATCAAAGAGACACAAGTAACACAAAAATAAACTTCCAGTTAACCCGTAACTGCCGCATTCCCTCTCATTACCAAACACACCTAACACAAATAAATTCAATATATATACACATACATACACACATACATACACATACATACACATATACATATATATATATATTTACACATATATATAACTGTATATATACATATACGCATACACATACACACATACACAAATACATACATTCATACACACATACATACATACACATACATATACGAGTAATATGTCAGGATCGTAGCAATTGGAGATCCGTGTTCTCTGCCTACCCCTATGGGTAACAGGGTGTGATTCTATGCATGCATGTATGCATGTACATACATACACATACACAAACACACACCCACACCCACACACATACATATATATCGACACATACATACACACACACACGCACGCGTCTGTGCGTGCGTGTGCGCGTACATGCACGCGACGACACATGCACACATACATCCAAAAGATCTCCAGGCTAGACCCCATTATCAGCTTGATTTTTGAACATTAAGCAGGATATTTCTGTACCTAGCTCGGAAACCATGTACGCCGGCAAGTCTTCTAAGAGGCGGAGGAATATTGTTCCATATCTTACTCGCTCGATATCTGAAACCACCCTGAAATGCCGCAGATCTATGCTTCGGAACATGTAGGTTCACACGCGATGCTCTTGTCAAATACCTACTGTTTTCATTGAGCCATTGCAGTTTAGAGTACAGATAAAGAGGGTTTCCTGTCTTGATAATGCCAAAAAGAACAGTTGCAAGATGTAACTCCCTCCTGTACTTCATTTTCAGTTTGTTGTGATTGTTCAGATACGGCGTCACATGGCTTCTAGGCGGTATATTATAACAAAATCGAGCGCACGCATTTTGCACCCTTTGTATTAAATTGGCCGTTTTTGCTAGTAGTCGCGGGCCATAGACCACGTCCATGTAATTGAACTTGGAAAGCACCAAGGTATCAACCAACTTCTCCCGGAGTTCGACACTAAGATAACTTCGCATTCGATACAGCAGCTTCAACCTATAAAAAGAGTTCCTCACACATTCCGCAACATGGCGCTCGTACCTCAGTTTCTCATCCATTAATAAGCCTAAGTTTTTAGCCTCATGTACACGCTCAATTTGGACATTATTAACATAGATAAGGGGCTTCAGATCTCCCACCCGAGTGATTTGATCCCTAGAGCCCAATATCATGTACTTGGTCTTACTACCATTTAGAACGAGCGTATTTTCACTAGCCCATCCACAAATCCTGCCCAGATCCTCGTTCACCTTCCTTATGGCTTGATGGAATTCAGTGGCCTTAAAGGAGAAGTAGATCTGTACATCATCTGCGTATATGTGAAATTTGCAGTGTTTTATAACCTGAACAATGTCTGCACTGTAAAGTATGAACAGCAGGGGTCCCAAAACAGACCCCTGCGGCACACCTCTATCTACCGTTGCTACAGTTGACCGCAGCGCAGACCCGTCACTGTTGTGGGTTTCTACAAACTGTGTCCGACCACTTAAATAGGAATGAAACCACTGTATTGTATCACTGTCAAATCCATAGTACGCTAATTTAGAAAGTAAGAGAGAAACGTGCAGCCCATCAAATGCCCTCGAAAAGTCCAATAACACAAGAATAGTAGCTTTTCCCTGGTCCTGTGCTGCCAGTATATTATCAGTAACGTCCAAAATAGCTGTGACTGTACCACGGCCCTTCCTGAAGCCCGATTGTGCATCTGGTAATATACCTCGCGTTTCCAAGTAACCTCTAAGTTGTGACGCAACCACCTTCTCCAGTATCTTTGACAAGCAGGGTAAAATACTTATTGGGCGCAGATCCTTGGTGTCAAGAACATCATTAGTCTTAGGAATTGGCTTAATGATTGCATTTTTCCAACCACTGGGGAATTTTGCTTCTATAATAGACCTATTTATAATGGTAGTAACTAGACTCAAAGTTTCCGGAAGCAACATGGCTATCATTTGCAGCGATATTCCATCGCTCCCCACTGCGTTTGACCGTAGTCCCATTACAATTTTGAGAACCACTGACGAGTCGACGGGCGTCAGTCCAAAGGTAGCTTCACTAAACCGGTTGAATTCATAAAATGTTAGTGTAGACAAAGGGACGTTTGTATCTCCAGGTACCTTTAGAAAATGACTATTAATCAAATTAGGGTCATTTAGATGCGCAGGAAGTTCCGTAGACTTATGGGGATTTAAATTAGTTTTTATATTCTTCCACAAGGTTTTAGGGTCTTTAATATTACTGTCTATTTGCAGCTTAAAGAAACACTTCTTTTCACGACTTACGGCTAGATCTACTTGTTTCTTTAGTTCCCTGTAATAGATCATATGAGACTTAAGTTTAGATTTTCGAGCTCGGTTCAGTGCTGCATCTCTAAGGCCGATCATAAACTTAATATTGCTAGTAAGCCAAGGGGTTGGGCGGTCTTTTACAATTTTTCTTTTTATTGGAGCGTGCAAATCGAATATGTAATTGGTTAACACAGTATAGTCCTGCACAATATCGTCAACATCCTCTAGGCTCAATAGACGATTCCACTTTAAAGAGCTGACGTCCGCGTTAAACTTATCCATATTGATATCCAATAGAGGCCTATATGTAATAACCTTAGGAGGAATTTTTGGTTTGCGGAATAAGAGTTCACATACTATAAAAGCATGTCCATACAATTTGCCTACAGAATCCACGGTCGTACTACGCACCCTCGCATTTGTACAGACAACATCGATTAGCGTCTGACTGTGGTCAGTAAAATGTGTCGCGTCCTTTACATACTGGGTCAACCCCGTACAGTGCAAAAACGTGTAAAATTGACTGGCTCTTGCCTCTGCATGCTTAAGCAAGTCGATATTAAAGTCACCCAGTAGAACCATATAGTCATAGTCACAAAAAGAACCTATGGAGTCCGTTAACGCATCCAGAAACTGTTGTACATTACCAGTAGGTGGATTGTAGCCTGTGCCCACTATGATTTTATTGTGATTCAACTTAACTTTAACCCACATCTGTTCGACTGTAGGATGCACAGGGTGGACACAGACCTTTACCTGCAGGCCGTTTCTGTAATAAAAACCAACCCCCCCTCCGCGGTCCGCTATCCCAACGGGGCGAGGTATATGTCGTAACCGGTACCCCGGCACGAATGGCGCACGCCCTTCTTCTCCCCGCCTTAGCCACGTCTCATTTATAGCCAATAAGTCCACCTGATGACGGTCTATCGCTGCCAAAATATCTGTATGGTTCGAACCCAGAGAACCCGGGTTGAACAGTCCGACTCTCAAAAATTTATGTGCCATTACTAATCTGACATTCATACATGTACTCATAAGCCATGCACACATTATTGTATATTGTATCACACTCACAAAAAACAGACCAGTAAACATTATAAACAAGATTAATTAAAAAGAAAACAGTTACCACTAAAAGTTGCGAACAATAATAATCAACACCGAATAAAGAACTATACCCATAGTTTACGCACCCAACATTGTACAATATCAACAACACAGACATCAATGAAACCGACCCACGATACACGGCAATAAATGTACAGAAAACCAGTGCCAACAGAAGTTGCGAATATACACAAAACAACAATACATAGATAAGGAACGAATAGCTCGGCTGCCGCACAATATGACTCATCAATGCACACACTCCCCACCGACGACGCAGCGGACCTGCAAGTACATTCCGCCCGACTCGTGACCATTTGTTTACATTATAGTCATATTTTAATAAGCTTAATTGCATGCAACCGATGCTTAACAGACAGAGATTGCCATTGTATATTATATCATGAATAATTGTAATTAATACCAAACAACAGTAATATACAGTACAGAGTATTATAAGCAGCATTTCAAGTAACATCATAAACAGCATCTCATGTGATACGAAACAACATTGAATCAATATGTTACCTGTTTCACTACCTAATACAGCCAGTATAACTAAATAGAGATGTAATACAAGTGCTGTAACATGCCTTAATTTACACACAATGCCTCTGAAACCTAATCGGTTGAACCGTGTCCAGTGCCAAAAACCCGCTTCATGTCGGCTTCCCCTTGTATGGTAAAAACGGGCTTGCCCTCATCCTGCCTCACAAGAACACGCCCACTCCTGGTCCAGACGAATCTCCATCCCAGCCTCTTACGCGCTTCGCGTACCTTGAACAAAAGCTTCCGGTTGAATTTGGTCAGACGCTCGTTCATGTAGAATGGGACGGGTGTCTCCCCCAGTCCGAAGTCCGCAGTGTTTGCCCCGCGTCGTACACGCATATTTTTTAGAAGGTCGTCACGCACCGATCGGCGTGTCAGCCTTACCACGAGAGGGCGGGGGCGCCCAGACATCACATTCCCGCTGCCACTACCGCGCGGTACCTTCGGACCCACCCTCTCGGCGCATACGATATCCCGCTCATCCAAGGCCGCACCCAACTTGGCAGCAATCAAAGTGACCACATGCAGCGGGTTCTCACCCCTGCTCTCTGGAAGATTTGTTATCTCCAAATCGTTGGCCAACAACAGCTGATCCCGCTCATTGAGCTCAGTCTTAAGCTCCTCCACTACACTTTCGAGACGCCCCGGAGTCTCCATCCCATTCCCAAACTTGTCCTCCAGATAGCCCACTCTGTCCTCCAACGAGTCAAGACGTGAGGAATTCTTGATGAGGGTCTCCCGTAGCTCCTGTACGTCCTGGCGCAGTAGGCGCAGTAACTCCAGCTCCTTCTGCATATGGGCCATTTGCTCCCGGAAAAGCCGTATTTCTTTAGCTAAAACGACCAACCCACCGTCACTGCAATTAATATTAGTGGTGGCATCCAGCGATTCTATCGGCATCGTCTTCCCTGTTGTACCCGGTGATGGCCCTGTCTCTGAGACATTCTTTACCGGAGTGTCCGAACGGTTGTCCCGCGGTTTATTTTTCACACATTCCGGGCATGACCAGTTAGGTTGCCTAGCCGCCTTAGCTCCACCCACACACTGCAAATGGTATGAGAGTGTGCAAGTGGCACAGACAGCGCCGTCTTTGTTCATATAACGGCCACAAGCCTTGCAGTTCATATTTACGCAATGCTTAGGTTAGCAACACTACACCAAACAACTAGATGTCGCTACGTCCGCTGATCTCGATCGCGACTCAACTGATCGCCAGCTGACTTCGGGTAGGTATACAAAGATGTGTTACAATAATACCCACACGATCAGCTGATACACAAGAAATTTCTAATTAATTAATTATAGCTTCGTAACACTGCACAATTCCGAATGGATATCTTATTATGATTTTTCAGGCACAAAAACACTGCAAGATCGTTACTAATATTACTGTAGGTATAAAGTTTCACTGCAAGTTGCAATGTACCACAACACAAGTCCACAGATAACGTTTATGTCTTTTTTATAATGTATAGCAAACACAGCACTTTGAAAACGTTAGTCCATACTCGCTACTAGTTCAACTGTCCATTCATACACTTGTAGTTCTTAATAAAGTTTTTTACTATTTTATAAAGACTTTTTTTACGGAGCTTAAGAAACTTAACCCGTCACGCTACAGCGCCACCTGGTGGAGTCCCAAAAAAAAAAAAATCTTAATGCGGTTCACAGAATACATTTACTTACCAAGTTTCAAAAGCATAGTTCTTATAGTTTCGGAAAAAAGTGGCTGTGACATACGGACGGACAGACAGACAGACATGACGAATCTATAAGGGTTTTGTTTTTGCCATTTGGCAACGGATCCTTAAAAAGGCAGCGGCACTCCGGGAGTGCCGACGGAAGTGAAAACTAGAACAATTACGTGTGTATTTTTTGAATCGTCACTATCCATACCTTCCTCCCTCCCTCACACACACACAAACACAAACACACACATTAGACGTAAGAACTGCTTCACGTCTTGCACTGCATTCTTACTTTAATGAAAATTAAATATTTGCGGTTCACATTCACAATTTTGGATACAATACTATTTTTACGGATTCTATCGCGATTTATTTGTTTTTAATTTTATTATTTACATTGATACACCTCTGACTAACCCTTCGGGGATACAGGCGAGAAGTTATGTTTTTTTTTGTATTTAGGACACGTTAATTTGACTTCACCTCTCAGTCTCAGTAAAGAGGGTCACCATTACATACACGTACCATCCTCATCAGAAGAGGATTGTCGTCGCAGCACCGCGTGACACCCACCGGTCCCACTAGTGCTGCGACCACAATCCCCCTGCCTGGCTATGCACTTGCTGACCCCTGAACGCAATCAAACCGAAATTGGATTACTCTGGAGGGTTTTTCGCAATCGTGCACTGTCAGTGGTACCCACCCGGCCGAATTTTTTGACAAATTTGTGTCATCAAATTTCTACCACCAGTGTATGTTATGTTATTTACATTGAACACGATGTTTCGGTTGCTTTTCAGCAGCCATGGTCACGGGGAGACTCTTCCGACAATATCATATACTCTCCTATTAATGTGGGACTTAAAACAGAGTGGGTATTAATAAATCTCTACTTGACAATATATTTTTGTGTCTATAGACGCTTAAACACGATATACAACAAACCTTGAATTCAGCAGACGGATCTCGAACTTACGTCGCACATCAAAGCACATAAAGGGATAGGTTTGTAGATAGGTTTGTATATTCAGGAGGAGTAGGTACGTGTGGCGACCCGAGGGGGCCATCCCTAAACCGGAGATGGCCCAGGGTCCGTCGGGGTACGAGGGATATGCTCTATGGGCAACCTTACACCCCGGCGTGTTAAGAACCGAAACGGTGTGCGGTTTTAGTCGGTTCAAGCCCGACATAACCACCCCCGCTAGCCGGCGGGGGGTATCCAAAGAGATTTCCGCACGAAAAAAAAAAGGTACGTGTGGTGACTGGTGACGGGGGAGGCAGGTGAGGCCGCCAGTCACCATAGCAGAAGCAGGCGGTGGGACGAAAAACGCCCTTCCCGGGACCAGATTGGAGCACCGTGGTTAGCAAACCCCAGAGAGGGCCATCACAAAACCGTAGATGGCTCGGGGATGTCTTATATTCCACCTTACATCCACTCATGACGGCGTGCGAATCCGACATAACCACTACCGCTGGCTAGCGGGAGCGTTTAAGTGTGGGAATTTCACACGAAAAAAAAAGTACTTGTGGTGACGACAGCAGGCATGTTTATTGTAGGTTCCGCGCGTATGGATAAACCTTTGATTAAGTTACCTCTGACGCACGTACTACACACTCTACGTGCTCAATCTCATAGCTAGGGAAAAGCTCAAACTGGATATGTGCGAGTCGGACTCGTGAACTGAGGGTGCCGTGCAAGGCTGAATTGAGGGACATACTTAACGTTGCTGGTAGAAAACTGTAATATTATCTATACTATTATAAAATTGTAAATTAGTTGTCTCTGTACGTTGTAGATATTTTAAAAAAATACTTGGGTTATGTTAAATGAACGATTCTGAAATAAAAGGTCTTTAATTAATTTCTCAAAGACTTTACTCAAGGTCGGCAAACACAGAGAGTGGTCAGAAACTTTGCCATGTTTCGTCAAATCAGGATATATAACCGCTAAGTCATTTAAGAAATTCTAGTTTATTGATCACCTTAGTTCTTCACCGTCTTATGTTTATTGGTAGATTTTTGCAAATTGCACTCACTTACAGCAGATTTTTGATGATTTGCACTCATTTTAGCAGATTTTCACTGATTTACACTCTTACTACATAACTTATTAACCGATAACTGAAACAAAATATAATATTCCAGTAAAATATTGTTTTACCATTAAAATAATCTACTTCACTTCCTCTGTTAGGAGTATGAACAAAAATGTTTTGAAATTTGTAGCAGTTTTTTTATAAAAAATAATAATATTTTGCCTAGTTGTATAGAATACTGCAAACAAATGCTAGCAAACTCAACGGTAATGTTTCTGTGTTGCCAATCTTTCTCGAAAAGTGTGCTAGCAACGTGACCAGTAGTCAAGGAGCTCCAAAAACCTAGGAGCTCTATAAACACCTTAGAGTTACCAAAGCCCACATCTTAGGTAAATCTCAAGATGACACAGTCAGGGCACTCCCGAACGATAATAACGCGTCCGAGCTTGAATCTAGACTCCTATTCCATAAACGATGTATGATAGGGGCCCAGTCGAACAGAGTGGGGTTGGGAGTACGAGAGCCAGAAAGAGACCAGGATATACTTAAGTCCTTTCTAAAACAAGACGAAAATGATAAATATCGAGTGCACGCGATGAATTTGGAAATAAAAAATCAATGGTTAACAATGAGAGAGTTCTGCATACCGATGGCCTTAAAGTGGCGCACCTTGATCTATGACTGGTCGCCGGCCCTGTTAAAATTCTATCTTAATGCCTTTCAGATGACCCTCCCAGACCAGAGTAATCTGGTAAGGTGGGGGAAGGCCACAGAAAAACAATGTTATACTTGTGGTGAGGCAATAGGGACGGCTAGACACATATTAGTAGGATGTAGGGTGCTTCTCGATAGAGGCCAATACTCGCGCCGCCGCCGCCACGATAAGTTGCTTATCATCATACGTGAAGCAATGAGTCTGGCAGTAGCTAGAGCCCAAAAAGGATTGACTACTAACAGACGTCATATCAACTTTGTGTCTGAAGGTTCGCCATTACATCCAAGAAAAAACCTTATTCAATCTTAGATACAGCCCCACATTGGACTCTCCTAATCGACACGTATGAAAAGCACTATAAAATTCCGGAGGATGTTGGGGTTTCGTCATCTAGACCTGACATATTCCTTTATTCTAAGAGGTTAAAACATGTGGTTCTTGTGGAACTTACTGTACCGTGGGAAACAAATATACCGAAGGACCACACAATAAAGAAAAATAAATACTATGATCTCACAAACGAATTAATCAAAAACGGTGACGTGGTTAATTTGTAAGCAGTGGAAGTGGGAGCGAGAGGTATACCAGCAAAGGGGTGCTTGGTTGGGGACCTCCACGCGGTGCACCCTGGGCAACGGAGACAGCAGCGCCTCTCTCCTAGGGCTGTTCGGAAACATACCACGTGTCCCTCTGATTAGTAGATGGCACAGTGGAGAGCAAGTAAGGGGGCCAACTCGAAACCGGAGATGGCCCAGGGTCAGTCGGGGTGCGAGGGATATGCTCTATGGGTAACCTTACACCCCGGCGTCTTAAGACCCGAGATGGCGTGCGGTTTTGGTCGGTTCAAGCCCGACATAACCGCCCCCGCGGGCCGGCGGGGGGGTATCCGAAGGGATTTCCGCACGAAAAAAAAAAAAGGTATACCAGCAAAATCTCTCTATAACCTACTTAATGATCTAGGCCTATCGAGAGCTACAATTAGCTCATTACTAGGAATTATGTCTAAAGAGACACTAGTAGGTTCGTATCAAATTTGGTTAGGCAGGGAGGGGAACTTGGGTAGTGAAGGTGAGTGTTGATGTATAGTAACAAAAGGGGCCCCTTCTAAACCTACACTTGGGTCGCAAGTCCCAAGCACTGTCCCGAGTTCCCAACTCAGCAACGCGATGGAACCGGCACCCGCATGGAGAATCCATGGATTGCTAAGAATATCGGTATCAGTATGTACGTCTCATTACTTTTTTGTTCGTTAGCAAGAAATATTTAGGTGTGTACCACTAGTCCCATTGTCCCAGTCCCATGACGGGACAAGTGGGGTCATTATGTTCCAGTAGTCCCATGGGACAATTTTCTTTTTTCGGTTATTGTGTACTCGTAATAAAACGGTTACTCAAAACAATTACAATCTATACCTGATAACTTCAGCAACTTTCCACATATTTTAGTCGAAAGGTTGAACATTTGAAACATTTTCAGTATCATGGGACAAATGATGCTGAAAATGTTTAAATTGATGTACCACTAGTTCCATGGGACAACTGAATTGAAAAATGACTAAGTGTAAAATATTATGTGAAATTTATATATTTTTGTACTAGCTGTGCCCGTACTTCATCGGCGTGAATTAAATTTTTTATGATTTTAATGTTTCGGAACCCTAATTCTTTTTCTAAAATAAAATTAGTCTATTTTACGCCTCATAATATTAACTATATGCCAATCCCGTCAAAATCGACCAAGCCGTTCCAGAAATTACAGACACATACAGACATACAAAATTTTCAAAAATGTTTTTTTTGTTATAAATATCACACATACACTCATATGCATTTATTTAAAACGTATTATTTTAATTTTACAAACAGACTTTCCAATTTTATTTATTTGTACCTTTTCTTTTTTTTTTCTTCATGCGGAAATCCCTTCGGATACCCCCCCGCCGGCCCGCAGGAGTGGCTATATCGGACTTGAACCGACTAAAACCGCATGCCATCTCGGGTCTTCAAACGCCGGGGTGTAAAGTGGCCTAATAAGGCAATTACCTCGCACCCCGGCTGACCTAGAAAAAAAAAAGGGCCATTTATGGCTTTGATGGCCCCCTCGAGTGTGGAACATAGATTCTTATACGAATTAAGTTAAAAATAAACACACTTTACAGATTTATTGTTAATTTAAAAAAGGCTTATTTACAAGCTTTAACCTAACTTGCTCTGTTTGTATATGAGTTCGGGTCAAATATTGCAACTAAATGTTAAGACAGTTATCCTCAACCGATTGTGATGAATGAATGAACGAATGATTGTTCAACGAAAGATATTCCTAATGATAACTTCAAATAGGGAACAATGAATTTAATATAATTCGGATCAATGCTTAATCAATCAAATTATCTACCTGACAATTGAAATAGCTTCGGTGATAAACTTCAAGGAGGAACAGAAATCAAGTTATTGATAAACATAGAGGGCTCTTTGTTTAACAGTAACTTGATTTCTATTCCGCTATTTATTTAGGAGATGTATACAATATGTAACAAAACTAGTGTCCGATCCGTGAAGGTGTATATATATAGGTATAAATATTATTCCAAATTTCTTAAAATACCATAAACTTCACACCTGTATCCCTGAAGGCGTAGGCAGAGGAGTATTACAGACCCACGTTTCGCCAGTTATGTTTAGGTCCCAATGTAATAGGGGGCGAGCCTATTGCCATCTACAGGGTACATTATTAAACGAGCGATAATTAACATCTATTAATGCACACATAACTACGAAAAGTCAGAGGTGTGTGCCCGGGGTGACTGGGGAACGAACTCGAGACCTCGTATCATATCGTATCATATAACACAAAAATTGGGGTAATGTTCGGTTTCACGGTTCTGTTTCTGTAATCCCTTTTAGAAAATTTAGGTAGATGTGGAAACTGGCAACTGAACAAACCCTCTCTAAAAATAAAAATAAAAAAACAAATACAGGTGCAGCCCATGGAGGGCAGTGTAGTGGGCCGCCGCAAAATTTTATTGGATATTATGTGGTGTCGTCACATTCTTAGATTTTGAGGAGATATTGGATAATTATGATCTAGGAAATGGTATTTAAAATTTCAATAGTACATATATTTTCATAATGTATATTTTTTTTTAAAATATGGTTAAGCATTAAGTTAAGCAACAGTAGTCAAGACAGTTTTAGGACTGGTGACCATTCTTCTGACACATTGCGACCCCTCATTGCCTCAGAGAGAACGTTAGGCCGTCGCCGTCGGTCCCGGTTACCCATCAAACATCTATGGCAGTCGTTATGGGTAGTTGGAGTCCTTAAAAGTCCGACAACTGGATTATCTACAGAAGTTCGATATCGCCAATGGATTGTGGAGGTCAGATAGAAGTCGAAAATGGCTCAGTGGATGATATGGTTATATTGATTATGTATTTAGGATACCTATGTGTCCCTCATTGATCGGACACTAGTTTTGTTACATAATGTATAGATAATATATCTATATATTATGTATAGGGAATTGGCAGATTGGTTGTTGCTACACGTGACAGTAGGGTTATCTGCTACTAGTTAAAATAATAACGTGGTTTATATTTCAATGTTTAAACTAATTTCTTGCATTTTTGTATCAGAATTGATCAAAAATATGGAACTATATTATAACAAAGAGATTGAATGAGAACTAATTAGTTGACCAATAACTTAATGTCTATAGTTAATTTATATATATATATTTACAGTAGAGTGAATGCAGTAGAAGTAGAGTGAATGCAGTAGAAATGCGTGCGTTGCGAAGTATGTGTGGATTGACTTTGAGAGATAGAGTGAGAAATAGCGTGATAAGAGAGCGATGTGGATTGACAGAAGATGTAGTGACGAGAATTGAGAAAGGTATGTTAAGATGGTTCGGTCATGTTGAGAGAATGAATGAAAGAAGACTAACGAAACAGGTGTATGAGGCGAGTGTGGATGGTACCGTCGGAAGGGGAAGACCTAGGCGCACATACCTGGACCAAATCGGGGAAGTGTTAGAAAAGGGGCAGGTCAGGAGTACCCTAAACCGACGAGCATGCATGAAGAATGTTATGAGAGTGAATGAGGCGAGAGAAGTGTGTCAGGATCGTGGCAAATGGAGATCCGTGATCTCTGCCTACCCCTGTGGGAAACAGGCGTGATTTTATGTATGTATGTATGTATGTATAGTTAATTTGCAAAAATTGGCTATTCCATATATACCTACTGAGATAACCCCACCGGTAGGGATACTTAGAATCTTTTTCCAACTGTCGTTACCGGTAGGGACTTAATATGTAATCTTCTGTTTCATAGATCCCTACTGATCCCTGCTGGTAGGTATAGTTGGAATTTTTGTTTTCGTTTATCCCTACCAGTAGGGATAATAGGAAATAATAACTATATAAATAATAATAATATATTATTGATCTGATTTTTTATTCGTGTATCGAAATTTGCGATTATATCACGTGGTATATGGTTTATTATGGTAAAAAAAAGCACTACAAAATTCCAGAGGATGTTGGGGTTTCGTCATCTAGACCTGACATATTTCTTTATTCAAAAACGTGGAACTTACCGTACCGTGGGAAACAAATATACCGAAGGACCACACAATAAAGAAAAATAAATACTATGATCTCACAAACGAATTAATCAAAGACGGTTACGTGGTTAATTTGTATGCAGTGGAAGTGGGAGCAAGAGGTATACCAGCAAAATCTCTCTATAATCTACTTAAAGATCTAGGCCTATCGAGAGCTACAATAAGCTCATTACTAGGTCGAATGTCTAAAGCGGCACTAGTAGGTTCACATCAAATTTGGTTAGGCAGGGAGGGGAACTTGGGTAGTGAAGGTGAGTGTTGATGTACACCAACAAAAGGGACCCCTTCTAAACCTACACTTGGTCCCAGTCCCAAGCACTGTCCCGAGTTCCCAACTCAGCAACGCGATGGACCCGGCACCCGCACGGAGAATCCATGGATTGCTAAGAATATCGGTCGACTCATTCTTTTTTCTATTTTTTAGATTTAGGACACGTCTCTTTGAACGAGAAGTATTGAATAAAAAAATAATAACTTGAATCACGATTATTTTATTTTTTGTCTGATCATTGCTCTAGATTGATGAAGAGAGTGGTATGATGACTGTTACCTAGGTCCTACCTTTTTTTTTCGTGTGGAAATCCGCTCGGATACCTCCCCACCGGCCAGCGGGGGCGGCAGGACCTACCTTTTTTTTTATCGTGAATTATTTTTTAACTTTTAGTACATTTTATCTACTTGGAATATCTCCTTTTCAATAAAACCGTTTAAATTATAAAAAAATCACTTAATTTATTTAAATATGAAACATTTCAAATGATTTTTTAAATAAAAAGATTTTTATGTTTTTTATTTATGGCCCTTTAGTGTTGAAGCAACGATGTACTTGTATGTTAATCCATCCCGTAGAAGCTATTGCCAATTCTTTCATTTATTTTACTATAAATACGTTAATATAACAAGAAAAATAATAAATGAGAGTAATAATATAAATAAGAGAAATAATTTCCAGTAACCACTACACGATGTTTTCTGCAACTGCGTCTTTGTCTCAGACGGAGACAATATATCAGATATTTTTAACGGCGAGTTTCCTTATCTGAAAAGCAGTAAAGGCGTCCCTAGCGAGAAGGCTTTTATTTATACCCGACTTCAAAAAAGGAGGAGGTTCTCAATTGGAAAACAATTTTTAAAGTACATCTCAGGCGCCGGAGGTCGCTTAACGACCTCCGTCCTCCATGAGCGCAGGCCTGGGGGTGGCAGGTGAGGCCGCCTGTCACCCCAGCAGACCGGGACGGTGGGGCGACTATAGCGCCCCTCCCCCAAAACGGGGCAAGACGGGGACACCGTGGTTCCCAAACCCGAGGGGGCCATCTCGAAACCGGAGATGGCCCAGGGTCAGTCGGGGTGCGAAGGATATGCTCTATGGGCAACCTTACACCCCGGCGTCTGAAGACCAGAGACGGCGTGCGGTTTTAGTCGGTTCAAGCCCGACATAACCGCCCCCGCTGACCGGCGGGGGGGGTATCCGAAGGGATTTCCGCACGAAAAAAAAAAGATACATCTGTACTAATAGGTTTTAAAGATGTAAAACCGGGTAAACTTTTTTTCTATAGGCCTATTCAAATGTGAGCGGTATTCGCTGCTATAGTATATATATAGATAGAGGTACATATCGCCAAACCGCGAGTTTCGCGTTATGTACTGCTGTACAAATAGTTGGTGCATAGGTAGTGAATAGCGCTACCTATTCGGTTTTCTCTACCGCAGACGGCAGCGAATACCACTTAGGTTTGAATATGCCTTTTGGTGGCTGTGGTCGGGAGGAATTAATCCGAATATCGTGGCCATTAACAAATTGATTAACCTCACGTGTGTTTGTAAGTTCAATGTTCCGTAGAAACCGGTGTAGACTTTTCGCTGTGTTTTCGATAGGCATTCGTGGTGATTTAGTTTTCAACATATTAGCCTGAATTATAAGCTGTAAAGAATTAACCTAATTTGTGTATAAAATTATACTCAAGAGCGTATAGCTTTCAGAATTTTGTTGTGAATAAAATATTTGTATTCAGATAATTACATCTATTCGTAATGGAATATCGTTATATAGTATTTGAATTTTCTTGTTAAATATACTTCTTGTTCGGTTGTGGGCGTAGATAAGTGGGGGGTAAGCTAACTCGAGAGGCAGGGTTCTCTCCAACTTTCTCTCCACGGCCACTTTCCGCGCATTACCTGCTGATAAAAGAGATGGCGGCGTGCAACTTACTCCCATCGGAGTTCACGGCTCTTACCATGGTCTCCAGAGAGAGACCATCCACGCCCAGAACCCCAACGAGATCTCGGCGTTGACTCGCCCACGCTGGGCACTCCACTAATGTGTGAAACACCGTATCTTTGCCGGGATCCTTGCAGCGCTGGCACTGCAGTCTTGTCGGTGGATGCGCCACAGACATACCTGTGCCCAGTAATCATCTGTGACATCCGGTAGTAGAGGTCACCGTGGTGCCTTTCCAACTTCTCTTCCATGATCAGCTTCACATCGCCGCGACGGTGGCTTCGCCCCCCCTCGGTTGCTCAAGTCGCACCTTCTATTTCTCCATGAGTTCCTTATCAACACAACCCTTGCATAAAATTATGATTATCGTTTTAGTACCCGATTTTTAGGGTTTTTTAATAAAAGCTTCTTGCTATCATCATGGAACTCTTGTACTGAACTTTGTACTGTTCAAAGAACCGGCCATCTTTTAACCGAAATGAAGGATAATTATAGCTGTACTTTTTACTGTACACCAAAGAGTTAGACATTTCATTATGTCATTCTACATAATGAAATGTCTAACTCTTTGGTGTACAGTAAAAAGTATACTATTAAAGTCAAAGTCAAAGTCAAAAACCATTTATTCTGCATAGACCATTAATACGGCACTTACAAAACGTCATAAAAAAATAAATAATCTAATGTTTGGCAAATGGACCACCGGTTCGAAACGCGGCCCTGTCCTGAGAAGACTCCGGCAAGAAACTCAGCGGGCTGTTTTTTTTTTGGTCTATTTACAAACATATTTACTTAACCTAAGTACAATATTCCATTTGAGTAGCATAGAGAGAGAGCAAACAGTTCATATCCAAGCTTGTTTGTCGTCTAAATAGTCTTGAATTTTATAGTAGCCTTTTTGGCAGAGTTTACTTTTAATTTGGCTTTTAAATTTATGAAGAGGTAGATTCTTCATTTCACTAGGAAGCTTGTTGTAGAAGCGTATACAGTTACCCTGAAAGGAATTACTAATCTTGTGGAGTCGACTATTACAAACCACAAGATTGTTTTTATGTCTAGTATTTACGTTATGTATATCACAAAGCCTTAAAAAATTGGAAATGTTTCTTCTAACATACAAAAGATTTTCAAAAATATATTGGGAAACTACAGTTAGAATGTTTATTACTTTGAACTTTTCTCGGAGGGAGACTCTTGGGCCCAACTTATAAATTGCCCGCACCGCCCGCTTTTGCAGCACAAAGATTGTATTTAAATCTGCGGCATTACCCCAAAGGAGAATGCCATAGCTCATAATACTATGGAAATAACTGAAATAAACTATTCTAGCGGTATCTATGTCTGTTAAAGTCCTAATCTTTTTTACAGCGTAGGAAGCAGAACTTAACCTACTAGCTATTTTTTCAATATGTGATCCCCACTGTAATTTAGCATCGATACTTAAACCTAAGAACACGGTTGATTCCACAAGGCTCAACAACTGTCCATTAAGTTGTACATTGGTTTCCACCTGTGTAACATTAGGTAGGGTGAATTTAATACATTTGGTTTTTTTTTCATTAAGGCAAAGATTATTTATATTAAACCAATGAACCACTCGTGAGATTGCGTTGTTCACTTCGTCATAATTATCTAATTGTCTTTTAATTTTAAATATTAAGGAAGTATCATCAGCAAACAAAACAATACTATTTTTATCCCTTACGTAGTAAGGGAGGTCATTTTTATAAATTAAAAATAAAAATGGTCCAAGTATCGAACCCTGTGGAACGCTCATCGAAACCAAAGATCCCACCGAACGTGTACCGTTCACATCAACCCTCTGAATTCTATTGTTTAAATAAGAAGTCAAAAGGTCGAGAGCCTTGTTCCTTATTCCGTAATAATCTAATTTCCTGACCAATGTATCATGGTGGACGCAATCGAAGGCTCTGGATAGATCGCAGAAAACACCTAATGCATCCTGCTTATCCTCCCAGGCCTCGTAAATACATTTCAATAACTCTATACCAGCATCCGTCGTTGATCGTCCTTTAGTAAACCCAAACTGTTTATCATGAAATAATTTATATTTATTAAAATGGGTTAGCATTTGGTCTAGAATTAATTTCTCAAATACTTTACTCAAGGTTGGCAACACAGAGATGGGTCTGAAATTCGAGGGATCTGAGGTGCTGCCTGCCTTGAACAAAGGTATGACTTTACTATGTTTCATTAAATCAGGAAATATACCGCTACTGACGCAGTCATTAAACACAGTTGCTAGATGGGGAGCAATGACATCAATGATGCTTGAAACAGTTTTGACTGATAATCCCCATAGGTCCGCGGTCTTTTTAATATCAATGGATTTAAACGCTTTTGTGATGTCCTTGCTATCAACAACTGAGAATCTGAATTATCATTATAAAGTAGGTAGGAGATGGCCCAGGGTCAGTCGGGGTGCGAGGGATATGCTTTATGGGCAACCCTACACCCCGGCGTCTTAAGACCCGAGACGGCGTGCGGTTTTAGTCGGTTCAAGCCCGACATAACCGCCCCCGCTGACCGGCGGGGGGGGGAGGGATTCCGAAGGGATTTCCGCACGAAAAAAAAAGGTACCAACCTTATAGGTATTTAAACTATCATGGTCACTAACATAAGTATTAGAGTTAACGGGATATTTACCATGTGTTTTTAAGAGTGTCCGATATTTAACACTTCAGGCGTACATCTCAGGCGCCGGAGGTCGCTTAACGACCTCCGTCTTCCATGAGCGCAGGCCTGGGGGTAGCAGGAGAGGCCGCCTGTCACCCCAGCAAAAGCAGGCCGGGACGATGGGGCGACTAGCGCTCCTCCCCCAAACCGGGGCAAGACGGGGACACCGTGCTTCCCAAACCCGAGGGGGCCATCTCGAAACCGGAGATGGCCCAGAGTCAGTCAGGTTGCGAGGGATATGCTCTATAGGCAACCTTACACCCCGGCGGCGTCTGTAGACCCGAGACGGCGTGCGGTTTTAGTCTGTTCAAGCCCGACATAACCGCCCCCGCTGGCCGGCGCGGGGGGGGGGGGGGTATCCGAAGGGATTTCCGCACGAAAAAAAAAAGGTACTAACCTATACAAAACAGAACACAGTCAGTGAACACAGTCATATTATATTATAAGTATTCATGGTATTAGAAGATTCTTGTTCGGTCCTACTAACCAATTTAACTTCAAACGTCCTTTGATGTTAGCCGGATGGAACAAATACTGTGCCTATTTGATATTTCTTTACTAACTCGAACTGTATTTGTTATGTGTTATATTTTTTGGGGGGCAAGGGGAGAACGGAACCAACAGCTTATCCGACCCAACTGTCAACCTCACCTGCACGCGTCAGTGGTTCTGCTTAGAATAGCTGGCGGCGGTGACCTTTGGGGTCATCGCGGTGCTCCCTGCTAGATAACGGACGAGGCACTGGCGACCGAGCATAGGCGGTATAACCTAACCCCCAGATGGGCAACCTTCTGGCAGAGGCTACAGCGGCCTGGGAAACCAAATCTTCCCTAAAATGTCTGGTGCAGAAGGCAACGGGAAACCACTGCACTATACTCCCAAGAAATCCAGTATGAGTTTGAGAACACAAAGAGATAGAATGGCATGCAATCCGGCCGCAACCCGGCGCCATGTTGATTCCAGGTCACATGGTGTGAAATATGCTACTGGCCATACTGACGTGACTCGCCAGGCACAGTGTGGGAAGAATGCTACTGGTGAAAGAACAAATTCATTTACCAACCAAAGATCACTCAGAAAGGCTATTGCACTAGCAACATGGAATGTCCGTGGCATGATCCAACTACTAAAGAAGGAAATTATTGATAAAGAACAACAGGCCTATAAGCTGGATATATTAGGGATCAGCGAGACACATATGAGAGGCACAGGGTTCTACAAAACGAGCAGAGGGCACACAATATACTTCTCTGGCCCTGAAAACGAGAGCCGCAATGGTGTGGCTATATCTGTATCCTCAGAAGTCGAGAAATGTGTTCTTGGATACAACCCGGTAAGCGATCGCATAATCACGGTGAAGATAAACACAAAACCCTGTCTTCTCAATATAATTCAAGTGTATGCACCTACGGCAAGCGCCAGTGAAGCCGACATTGACGCATTCTATGCAAAACTTGAAGACACCTTTAACTCATTACCCAAAAGGGATATGAATGTCTTAATAGGAGACATGAATGCTAAAATAGGATGCACGGAGAATGATTCACACCTAAGGGATGTTGTGGGACGATATGGACTTGGCGTACGAAATGACAGAGGCGAACGATGGCTGCAGTTCTGTGCGGCAAACTCTCTCTCCATAATGAATACCCGATTCAAACAACATCCTCGACGACTTTACACGTGGATATCGCCTGGGGATAGAACCAGAAATCAAATCGACTATATTACCGTGCCTCAGAGATGGAAATCGTGTATTCTAAATACCAAAACCTACCCAGGTGCCGATTGCGACAGTGATCATGCCCTTCTAGTGGCGAAAATGATAATTAAACTGAAAAAATGTCAACGCGTTATCGACAAACAGAAACGACGGCTTACACCCGGAGAACAGATAAATTTTAAGACACGATTTCAGGAAATGATGGAAGCGGGCACATTGATGGACAGTAACTCAAATGTGAATGATAAGTGGAGGAATTTTAAAGAGCTATTGTTATCGGCTCACAATGAAAGTCTCAGGAACATGCGTGACATACCCCGAAGTTCTTGGTTATCTGAGGAGACATGGGACCTCATTATTAAAAGAAAAGACCTACTTCAACACCTCTCATGTGACGGTAGCCATGAACAATATAAAGCTCTTTCAGCAGAAATACAAAGACGCAGCAGGGAAGATAAAAACCAGTACTTTAACAACATGTGTACTGAGATCGAAAATCATGCTGAGAAAGTTCACACCCGAGATCTTTTTATGAAAATCAAACGCATAACGCGGGACTTCAAAGTGAAAACTTGGGCGGTGGAGGATGCCAGTGGGATTTTACTAACAGAAATTGATAAGGTAGTAGAAAGGTGGCGAGGCTATTGTGAAGATTTGTACGCTGATGCTTTGACAAATTCACTGAACCCCCGCCATAGCCTAGTGGACACTCCTATGGAACCAGACATACTAAAATCCGAAATTGAGTATGCTCTGAAGAAGCTAAAACCAAACAAATCAGCCGGTAGCGACTGTATTTTCGCTGAAGACTTAAAACTCATAGGAGATACCGGAGTGCACTTCCTACAAAACCTGTGTAATCAGATCTGGAGTACAGGTGAATGGATTAGTGACTGGCAGGAATCTGTTTTAGTACCACTGCACAAGAAAGGGTCAACTAAGTCCTGTGGCAACTATCGGACTGTAGCGCTTATATCCCATGCAAGTAAAGTTCTGCTTTATGTGATCAACGAACGCCTCAAAGCTTACCTTCAGTGGCAGATACCAGCAGAACAAGCGGGATTTGTGAAAGGCCGAGGCACACGGGAACAGATTGTGAATGTCAGACAGATCATCGAAAAGTGTCGCGAGTTCAACATTCCAATGCTGATGTGCTTCGTCGACTACTCGAAAGCGTTCGACTGTGTCAGATGGGAATATTTATGGAAAATATTAATAGAAATGGGAGTACCCAGACACATCACCAGTCTCATTGCAAACCTGTACCAAGATAGCAACATGGTTGTAAAGGTAAACAGTACCTTGTCACAGCCCTTCAAGCCTAGAAAAGGTGTTAGGCAAGGATGTATTCTCTCGCCGATCCTCTTTAACATATACGGAGAGTACATTATGAGACGAGCCTTAGACGGTTGGGAAGGTGGAATCTCAGTTGGCGGCAAAAAGGTCAGCAACTTGAGATATGCGGACGACACTACTCTCTTTGCATCATCAGAGCAAGAACTGGCTGAACTGTTATCTAGAGTGGAAAAAGAGAGTGAATCAGTCGGCCTCAGTATAAACAAGGCAAAGACCAAAGTGTTGGTAGTAGACAGACCTGGTACACTGATTCGCTCCCATGAGCTCAATGATCTTGAATTTGTAAATCAGTTTATATATCTTGGCTCTCTTCTGAGCAGTGACGGTGACAGCGGGAAAGAGATCGCTCGGAGAATTCAAATGTCGAAATCAGCAATGTCTAAACTCAATAAGGTATGGAAAGATCGCAACATATCTCGCAGAACTAAAGTGAGGCTGGTACGCACATTGGTGTTCTCAATCTTCTTTTATGGCGCTGAATCCTGGACCATGAGGAAAACGGAGAGAGCACGGATTGATGCTTTTGAGATGTGGTGTTGGAGACGGATGCTACGCATTCCTTGGACCGCATACCGAACCAATGTGTCTATACTCAAGGAACTCGGCATAACAACAAGGCTGTCCACTATCTGTTTCCAAAGGATACTACGATATTTCGGCCACATGGCTCGTGCAAACCCTGATAGCTTGGAAAAGCTGATGGTAGTTGGACAGGTTGACGGGAAAAGACCACGCGGTCGCTCACCTACTCGTTGGTCGGACGCAGTCAAGAAACTTACTGGCCTGCCAATACCAGAAGCTATCAAGACCGCCGCGGATAGAACCAGATGGAGAAATTTAGTGCATCGGGTTGTCGAAGAGACTGCTACTACTGGACACGACCTTCAGCAATGAAGATAGCGACTAAGAAGAAGATATTTTTTGCGTCCTAGTGTCTTTTTACCCGATTGCGCCAGAAGGAGGGTTATGTTTTTCGGGAGTATGTATGTATGTATGTATAATTGTTTGGAACGCTCTGCAGCCTGAACGGCTCGATGGATTTTAGCTTGAGAGGTGTCGTTAGATTCGTATTACTGTGAGAGTGACACTGGGTATATCAAAATAAAAGAAAATAAAAAATTGCGGGATTTTGGCGCTTAAATGTATATTGTTAGAAAAATATTTTCGCTTAAACTTATCGATTAGGGCATCAAAATGAAGAGCTTTAAAGGGTGATACATATATCATAACTAAAAAGTATACAATAAAATAATTAATAAAAAAATCAAAAAACCCGACTGCCCTAAAAAGACCGCAACAAGTTTGATAGCAGGCGGGACCCATTGATTTTCTTGCGGTTTATGATTTGTAAACGGGTTCCGCCTGCTATCAAACTTGTTTCGGTCTTTTTAGGGCAGTCGGGTTTTTTTATTTTTTTATTGATTATTTTAGTTCCTGACTAGTGGTTGTATCGAAGTCGAATCGAGTAATACTACATATACAATGTCTTCCACGCCAATAATTTACCAGTAGGTATGGTGGATTTCCCCGAGGGGGCCATCTCGAAACCGGAGATGGCCCAGGGTCAGTCGGGGTGCGAGGGATATGCTCTATGGGCAACCTTACACCTCGGCGTCTGTAGACCCGAGACGGCGTGCGGTTTTAGTCGGTTCAAGCCCGACATAACCGCCCCCGCTGGCACGCGGGGGGGTATCCGAAGGGATTTCCGCACGATAAAAAAAAAAGGTATTATTAATGAGAGCTCCTTGGCAGACCAAGTGTTTGGCAGGGTCGCCATGAAATGTTGGGGTCCCGATGCGGGATTAAAGGAAACAACCTTTTCACCTTAGCAGCTCAAACATACTGGGTTCCCTGCTTAATAAGAGTGAGGGAAACGCGTTTTCCCTGCGAGAGTGCGGGAAAGTGATTTGAATTTAGAATGCTGCGAATTATCATTGTTATATACGAAACACGTCATTCGAAGTTCGATTTATCAATTATTTTTTTTTGTGGAGATGGCACTAGTTGACTTTGTGTTTATCAAATTTCAGAACACCCAAACAATAAAACGTTCGGAAACTAATAAACCTTTAAAATGAAAATTATTTGGTAATGTTGTAATTAAATATCTAATTAAATAATAAAATATAATGAATACACTGAAATAAAGAAAAAAATAAAGAAAATGTTTTAGAAAAAATACGAATAACTGCAATTTTAAATTTTAGTAGATACTTATTGTTTGCAAATATATGTGGTTTCATTTTTATTCATATTGTATTTTTTTATCTCTGATAATGTTCTCGCTGCTAAGGTGAAAAGTTGTATGTGTCACGCGAGAGAAAAGTTATTTCCAGCTCGTGCCTTTGAATCCCTCGCGACGCTCAGGATTCTAATGTAGAATCACTCGCTAACGCTCGTGATTCAATTATTAGAATCCTTCGCTTACTCGGGATTCAAAATTAGCACTCGCTTGGAAAACCAACTTTCCTCTCTAGTTGAACAAATAACTATTACGAATGAGTCTGATTTATTCACTGTACTAATGTAATATAAACGTACAAGTAAGGTAAAACATAATAGTCAGCACTTATAAGTCGACGCTAGGTATTATAAAGAACCGTACCTAATATGCTGGTCGTTGTTAAGGACTTTACTCACTTACACACTTCAAGTATATAAATTCTGGGAAAGTAAATAGTCTAAGTATTAGAGTTAACGGGATATTTACCATGTGGTTCTAAGAATGTCCGATATTTCGGCACTGTTGCAAGCACCATGATCACGGAGGAACTGAAGAGGCGGTTAACGGTGAACGAGTTTAAGAGTAAATATATCGATCTACCCTCTTTCGTGCTCGTCTCTGACGCGCAACACCACTACCACTGGTCTCACTACACACTCGAACTCGATCACGATCGCGACACACGACGCTTACCGTATCTACTCGCGAATTGGTTTTGGCTTGTTCCCGGTTATTTTTGCACAGACGGACCACTGGATGCCAGACGTTCGGCAATTGAAACCCATCCTCACGATTGAAATTTCTGTGCTTTTTGATTTCTATCGCTTCCCTAACCAATCTTGGTATGTAGTGGCGTTCTGTCGAGAGCATCTGAGGGTTATGTAACTCGATCCAGTGGTCGGTACCGGACTCCAATAGGTGTTCAGCGATTGCAGATTTTTGCGGTTCATTGTTTTTGACTGCCCTGATGTGTTCTTTGATTCGGCACGTGACCGTTCTTTTGGTTTGTCCTATATAAGAACTGCCGCAGCTACAGTCAATCTTGTACACTCCCGGCCTGTCCAGTGGAAAACTATCCTTGGGTGTGCGTAGATATTGTGACAGCTTTTTAAAAGGAGTGAAGATAGTTTTGACGGAAACCTTCTTCAGGATGTTAGCGACCTTATCTGTCACTCCTTTGATGTAGGGTAAAAAAGCTGGATGTCTTTCCACCTTATAGTCAGGGAGCTTGTTCGAGCGTCTGGGTGGTCTGATCCGTCCATTGTACCCATTCTTCTTTAGAACGCCGCTTATGTGGTTCAACTCCTTGTCTATATGTTCCTGGTCACATAGGTTATATGCGCGGTCAGTAAGCGACGTCACCACCGAGTTCAATTGGCGCGGATGATGATGTGAGTCGGCATGTAGATAGCGGTCAGTGTGAGTGGGTTTCCTGTACACAGAGTGGCTACATGAACCGTCTTTTCGAACACTGATCTTCACATCCAGGAAAGCGAGGGTTCTTTCTTTTTCCATCTCATACGTAAAACTCATTTTGCTATGGATATTGTTGAATTGAGCCACGTAGTGTTGTACAACATTTTCACTCCCTTCCAGTATACAGAAAATATCATCGACATACCGTTTCCAGATTTTGATGCTAGGGGCGGTAGTAATGGCTAAGGCTTCAAAATGCTCCATCCATATGTTTGCTACAATTGGAGCTACCGGACTGCCCATTGCTACTCCATCTATCTGTAGGTAGTACTCGTTCCTGTACACGAAGTAATTTGTGGTCAAACAATGTTGCACAAGGTCGGCATATTCCATAGCAATCCCGTTTTCCGTAATTTTGCGTTTTATGACCTCCATACAGTCAGTAACAGGAACATTTGTGAAGAGTGATTCGACGTCAAAACTGACCATCACTTCTTGTTCTTGCACGGTTGTTTGACGCAAAATTTGTACGAAATGTTTTGAGTCCTTCACATAAGATGTCGTTCTCCCTACTAAAGGCTGTAAGATGCCAGCCACATGTTTGGCAAGTTCATAAGTTGGTGAGTCTATTTGACTCACGATGGGCCTTAAAGGTATGTTTGGCTTGTGAACTTTTGGCAGACCATATAGTTTGGGTGGTTGAAGGTTTCTAGGCCGTAACAGGTATATCGTTGCCTCTTCGCCGATCGCCTGTTTGTGTTCCTTAATTAGTTGAACAGTGTTACGGTTCGTCCTAGCGGTTGGATTGTAGTTGACTTTTTTGTACGTATTTTCGTCACTTAATAAGTGCCGAATTTTTTCATCGTATTCAGTGACGTTCATAACTACCGTGGCGTTCCCTTTGTCTGCCTTTAAGACTAAAACCCTCTCATCATCCCGTAGGTCACGAAGTGCGCAGCGTTCTTCGGGAGTCATGTTCGACTGTGGGAGCTTTGCCCGACGCAACGTGATTGCAACCTCTTGCCTAAGTACCTCAGCGTCATCAGCTGGTATCTTGTTTCGTCGGACAACCTCCTCAATCGTGCCTATCACTTTTTCATAGGGAATACGCATAGGTGTGGGTGCAAAGTTCAACCCTTTCTCCAGTGAGCTGAGTGCAGCTTTGGTCAGTACTTTGTCAGAGAGATTAATAATGGTCCGTGAGTTATCATGGTAAGGGACCTTTGGCTTCTGTTTGTTTAAGAGGGATTGAAACTTACGGGACTGTTTCAAAGCACTCATTTCCCTCGAACGTTGTGCTTGTAGGTAAGTTATTCGGTCACACTTATCAAAATCATTCCGTGACAACACGACACTGCACTTCAGATGAATACTACGAATACTACGTTCGAGGGAAATGAGTGCTTTGAAACAGTCCCGTAAGTTTCAATCCCTCTTAAACAAACAGAAGCCAAAGGTCCCTTACCATGATAACTCACGGACCATTATTAATCTCTCTGACAAAGTACTGACCAAAGCTGCACTCAGCTCACTGGAGAAAGGGTTGAACTTTGCACCCACACCTATGCGTATTCCCTATGAAAAAGTGATAGGCACGATTGAGGAGGTTGTCCGACGAAACAAGATACCAGCTGATGACGCTGAGGTACTTAGGCAAGAGGTTGCAATCACGTTGCGTCGGGCAAAGCTCCCACAGTCGAACATGACTCCCGAAGAACGCTGCGCACTTCGTGACCTACGGGATGATGAGAGGGTTTTAGTCTTAAAGGCAGACAAAGGGAACGCCACGGTAGTTATGAACGTCACTGAATACGATGAAAAAATTCGGCACTTATTAAGTGACGAAAATACGTACAAAAAAGTCAACTACAATCCAACCGCTAGGACGAACCGTAACACTGTTCAACTAATTAAGGAACACAAACAGGCGATCGGCGAAGAGGCAACGATATACCTGTTACGGCCTAGAAACCTTCAACCACCCAAACTATATGGTCTGCCAAAAGTTCACAAGCCAAACATACCTTTAAGGCCCATCGTGAGTCAAATAGACTCACCAACTTATGAACTTGCCAAACATGTGGCTGGCATCTTACAGCCTTTAGTAGGGAGAACGACATCTTATGTGAAGGACTCAAAACATTTCGTACAAATTTTGCGTCAAACAACCGTGCAAGAACAAGAAGTGATGGTCAGTTTTGACGTCGAATCACTCTTCACAAATGTTCCTGTTACTGACTGTATGGAGGTCATAAAACGCAAAATTACGGAAAACGGGATTGCTATGGAATATGCCGACCTTGTGCAACATTGTTTGACCACAAATTACTTCGTGTACAGGAACGAGTACTACCTACAGATAGATGGAGTAGCAATGGGCAGTCCGGTAGCTCCAATTGTAGCAAACATATGGATGGAGCATTTTGAAGCCTTAGCCATTACTACCGCCCCTAGCATCAAAATCTGGAAACGGTATGTCGATGATATTTTCTGTATACTGGAAGGGAGTGAAAATGTTGTACAACACTACGTGGCTCAATTCAACAATATCCATAGCAAAATGAGTTTTACGTATGAGATGGAAAAAGAAAGAACCCTCGCTTTCCTGGATGTGAAGATCAGTGTTCGAAAAGACGGTTCATGTAGCCACTCTGTGTACAGGAAACCCACTCACACTGACCGCTATCTACATGCCGACTCACATCATCATCCGCGCCAATTGAACTCGGTGGTGACGTCGCTTACTGACCGCGCATATAACCTATGTGACCAGGAACATATAGACAAGGAGTTGAACCACATAAGCGGCGTTCTAAAGAAGAATGGGTACAATGGACGGATCAGACCACCCAGACGCTCGAACAAGCTCCCTGACTATAAGGTGGAAAGACATCCAGCTTTTTTACCCTACATCAAAGGAGTGACAGATAAGGTCGCTAACATCCTGAAGAAGGTTTCCGTCAAAACTATCTTCACTCCTTTTAAAAAGCTGTCACAATATCTACGCACACCCAAGGATAGTTTTCCACTGGACAGGCCGGGAGTGTACAAGATTGACTGTAGCTGCGGCAGTTCTTATATAGGACAAACCAAAAGAACGGTCACGTGCCGAATCAAAGAACACATCAGGGCAGTCAAAAACAATGAACCGCAAAAATCTGCAATCGCTGAACACCTATTGGAGTCCGGTACCGACCACTGGATCGAGTTACATAACCCTCAGATGCTCTCGACAGAACGCCACTACATACCAAGATTGGTTAGGGAAGCGATAGAAATCAAAAAGCACAGAAATTTCAATCGTGAGGATGGGTTTCAATTGCCGAACGTCTGGCATCCAGTGGTCCGTCTGTGCAAAAATAACCGGGAACAAGCCAAAACCAATTCGCGAGTAGATACGGTAAGCGTCGTGTGTCGCGATCGTGATCGAGTTCGAGTGTGTAGTGAGACCAGTGGTAGTGGTGTTGCGCGTCAGAGACGAGCACGAAAGAGGGTAGATCGATATATTTACTCTTAAACTCGTTCACCGTTAACCGCCTCTTCAGTTCCTCCGTGATCATGGTGCTTGCAACAGTGCCGAAATATCGGACATTCTTAGAACCACATGGTAAATATCCCGTTAACTCTAATACTTATGTTAGTGACCATGATAGTAAATAGTCTATTCCTCTGCAAATAAAAGGGGATATACTAACAAACAATATGGCTATAAACTGTTTCCAAATTATGAAGGTTTTAAAGGACTAAGAACCCAGTGGTTCGTATCAAATAAACGTCGAAATTGTCCAATCTATAATTGGCCGCCCTTCAATGTGTTTTCGACCATCAGGATAGACGCAAAAAAACATTAAAAAAATAGTAAAAAAGTGTCTGTAAAACTAAAAATCTTTCTAAAAATTGCCTCCGTTTGTAGAAATAGTAATGTAAACAATGATATTAGTATAAGAGGTAGGTAAAAAAAAATACATTTTGTTAACTAACCTCAAATTCTACAGGGTTCCCTACTTGAAATCAAATGACGCGAGATCGTATAACACTTGCTCGAAAACGTTTACTCGATAGTACTTGAAATCGATAAATTATGAACTCGACAGTTCTCTCCTTCGATGCATCAAAATCTCGATTAACTATAAGCTCGAATCATCGGCAGCGTTTAACTTGAAGGGGACACCAATTCTACAAGCGTACTTAAAGTAACATGTTGACTAGCTAACTTCAGGGTCTCGGTTCTTCGTGACGGTGTGCTCGCACATCATAAAAAAATACGCTCATCATTTATACCCAACGCGCTAAATGAAGTAAGTATAACTTCAAAAATTAAACCGACTTCAAGGAACAAAAAGGTACCGAAAGTGAAAAAGAACTGAATTACAGGTTGAATTCAAAAGACAAAAATGCGCGTAAGGTACCAATCTCACTGAAATGGCATGAAAAAGTACTTACCTTGTAATAAAATGGAATGAGTGGCCGTAAAATTTGAAAATTCTATTAGAATATAACGTTTTTTTATTAGATCGACTGTAGATTTATCTGTAGATTTCCTTTGGGAGCCCCAAAGTGAATTCAAATAGACGATTCAAACTAATCTAAAATTATTCTTTTGTTTAAAACTAGAAGTACGTTCCAACCCACATTTTATTTATTTATTTCATTTTATTTTATTAGGAAAACAAACAGGGTGGGCCTACCGCCCAAGTGTCGTCGATATCACAGCCGTCGAAATGTTGCGCTGGTCAAGGTCGAACACCATTTTGTACCGCCCCATTGATAATCGATGCCGGCGCGGCGTAAGAATGAATGAAACGCTTTTTTTGACAGTTAAATAGCTGCCGCCTAAAAAAATTCAAATCGACCGCGTCTCATGAGCTGTCGTTTTGAATATTATTTTCTTTTCCGACGGTTGATTACGATGCCGATTGCACCTAACACTGGGCTACTATGGCTTTTATGGGTGCGACTGCCGACGAGTGGGTTCTGCCGTCTTATTGCAAGTAACACTGGGCTACTATGGCTTTTATGGGGGCGACTGCCGACGAGTGGGTTCTGCCGTCCTATTGCACCTAACACTGCGCTACTATGGCTTTTATGGGGGCGGACTGCCGACGAGTGGGTTCTGCCCTCCTATTGTACCTAACACTGGGCTACTATGGCTTTTATGGGGGCGACTGGGTTCTGCCCTCCTATTGTACCTAACACTGGGCTACTATGACTTTTATGGGGGCGACTGCCGACGAGTGGATTCTGCCCTCCTATTGTACCTAACACTGGGCCACTATGGCTTTTATGGGGGCGACTGGGTTCTGCCCTTCTATTGCACCTAACACTGGGCTACTATGGCTTTTATGGGGGCGACTGCCGACGATGGAATTTCGTCCTCCAACTCCTTCGCTTATTCCTTCGTTCTGAAACATACGAAAACAACAAACAACACAGCATAAACGTTTAAGTAGGTAAGGTAAAGATTAAAGAGTGTTTTAATTAGTCGCAGGTTCAATAGGAGGGCAGAACCCAGTCGCCCCCATAAAAGCCATGGTAGCCCAGTGTTAGGTGGAATAGGAGGGCAGAACCCAGTCGCCCCCATAAAAGCCATAGTAGCCCAGTGTTAGGTGCAATAGGAGAGCAGAACCCAGTCGCACCCATAAATGCCATAGTAGCCCAGTGTTAGGTGCAATAGGAGAGCAGAACCCAGTCACCCCCATAAAAGCCATAGTAGCCCAGTGTTAGGTGCAATAGGGGGGCAGAACCCAGTCGCCCCCATAAAAGCCATAGTAGCCCAGTGTTAGGTACAATAGGAGGGCAGAACCCAGTCGCCCCCATAAAAGCCATAGTAGCCCAGTGTTAGGTGCAATAAGGAGGGCAGAACCCAGTCGCCCCCATAAAAGCCATAGTAGCCCAGTCTTAGGTACAATAGGAGGGCAGAACCCACTCGTCGGCAGTCGCCCCCATAAAAGCCATAGTAGCCCAGTGTTAGGTACAATAGGAGGGCAGAACCCAGTCGCCCCCATAAAAGCCATAGTAGCCCATTGTTAGGTGCAATAGGAGGGCAGAACCCACTCGTCGGCAGTCACCCCCATAAAAGCCATAGTAGCCCAGTATTAGGTGCAATAGGACGGCAGAATCCACTCGTCGGCAGTCGCACCCATAAAAGCCATAGTAGCCCAGTGTTAGGTGCAATCGGCATCGTAATCATAACATAACATAAAACATAACATAAACTCACGCCTATATCCCCGAAGGGGTAGGCAGAGGTGCTAGCACCCACATTTCGCCAGTTTATGTTTAGGTCCCAATGTAATAGGTGGCGAGCCTATTGCCATTAACCGGGCACTTATAAACCTGCGATAAATACACACATAACTTCGAAAAGCATCGAAAAGTCATTGGTGTGTGCCATGGTAAAACCTGGGATCGAACCCGAGACCTCGTCTCAGCAGTCCATTACCGATACCACTAGGCTACCGCGGCTATACCACTAGGCTACCGCGGCTTTTATCGTAATCAACCGTCGGAAAAGAAAATAATATTCAAAACGACAGCTCATTGTGTGAAGTGTCATTTCATTACGGCACCCCATGAGGTGCCGTAATGAAATGACACTTCAAAGCGACGCCGTAGATTTGAATTTTTTTAGGCGGCAGCTATTTAACTGTCAAAAACAGCGTTTCATTCATTCTTACGCCGCGCCGGCATCGATTATCAATGGGGCGGTACAAAATGGCTGTCGACCTTGACCAGCGCAAAATTTCGACGTCTGTGATATCGACGACACTTGGGCGGTAGGCCCACTGAACGAAACTTTACTTCCGTGGTTTTAATATATGCAATTTACTCGTGCAGTTTCTTACTGTGAATAAATTAGTAAATTCGGGGTGTGGGTTTTGGGATCAGCATAGAAATAACCAGTCAAGTGCGCCTCGAACTCGCGTACTGAGGGTTCCATACACAACTAGAATGGGAGATAACCTTAACGTAGTTTTTGGCAAACTGGATTTAGTAATATAACTCGCAGCAAACTGAAATGACAATAGGCTAGTCACATCTGCCGAAGTTCCTATGGCCGTAAACGAGTCCTAGTCTAGACTAGGCAGCTGTGTTAGACTAGATGCTGAAGGCGGAGGGTCCTGTTACCTGCATAGCCTGTAAATACTGTCTTTCTGCAGTTTATCTGCCCATGAAGGCTGCCGTGGATGCGGAAGTTCCTTACGCATCCACACATAAACCGTATCATATTCATCCCCATGACACACTTGTTTCGCTTTAGCAGCGACACGGCCATGCAAAATTACTGGCTTCATGATAGTTTTATAGAGATCCTTTTACAGTCATTGAAACAAAAATAATTGTTTTCAATATTTTAATTTCAAAAAAAAAAACTGAAATCTGGATTACTTGTCTGATGGAATTTAATGAATGATTTGTTATTACACCAGACCTTTCTGTTCCTATTCTTATTGATTAAATCTCATTGTGCTAAATGAAAAACCACTTAATTACTCTGCTTAAAAGCTTTTCAAGCAGAATGAGTATATCCTATCCTATATGGGCTAATGACTATTCATCCGTACATTTGACGCGGTTAGCAAATATACTTTACTCTGTGACTTTCGTGCTAATGGCAGTTCATGTCAAACAATCTATTGTGTACTCATTTGTAAATTTAGCACATTAATATACATTATAACTTTCATATTACATATAATATTTAATTTATTATTAGCAGCATTATTTAATCATTCAACCAATTCATCACTTAGATATATCAGTGTGATTATTTTCTATGTGATATAATGTTTATTTTAGCAGAAGGCGGTCTGTTGTCTCTGCGAATTTATGAAAAACTTCACCTGTCTGATACCCTTAAACGAGCAACTTTTGTATATATAAGTATGTATCTGAATTTCGGAAACGGCTCCAATGATTTTAATGAAATTTAGTATATAGGGGGTTTTGAGAGCGATAAATCGATAATTCTAGGTTTCATTTTTAGAAAATGTTTAAAAAAAACCCCGAGATAATCTCGAGCACCCAGATGTTTATATAAATATGACGTTAGACTTTTTTGATATCGCCGTTACCGTGACTGAAAAAACTCCAATTAGTTAGTTGCTACTCGTGGCGTGAAGGCAGCACAAACGACAAGCAAAACCATTTACGTGCACGAACCAGTACCAAAAGTAAACCAACGGTACATTTTTGGTTGTGGCATCCTAAATATGTCATGTAGCCTCTATGTAAAATAAATGTATGCCGTCACCAGTTGGCAACACTCGGCTCTCAGGTTCAGTGGCTTATGGTGGCGGTGGACGAACAGAAAGTAATATTCAATACAATACCCAGTAATACCATCAAATTGTATTTGATAAAGCATATAATACAATACCATCAATGCATATACAAATTACCTAGGGTGGCGTTCGATAAATTCTGTTTTGAAAATATATTAATATCAACAATGAGTGGTGAATAACAAAACAAAACTGACACATTTACATCAAATTTGAAAGATAAAAAAGCTCTGAAGGTTGATACTGTACAAACTCACCGAACAATAACTGAACAATAAAAACCATATCTAAACTGGCCATAACTGTTGACAATTCACACAAATAAAGGGATTCTGAATTGGATTGTCACTTGTGATGAAAAATGAATTCTGTACGACAATAGAAAGGGGAGGTAGTCAAACCATGTCCAGGAAAGCCATATAAGCCTTCGGATACCCCCCCGCGTGCCAGCGGGGGCGGTTATGTCGGGCTTGAACCGACTAAAACCGCACGCCGTCTCGGGTCTACAGACGCCGGGGTGTAAGGTTGCCCATAGAGCATATCCCTCGCACCCCGACTGACCCTGGGCCATCTCCGGTTTCGAGATGGCCCCCTCGGGTTTGGGAACCACGGTGTTCCCGTCTTGCCCCGGTTTGGGGGAGGGGCGCTAGTCGCCCCACCGTCCCGGCCTGCTTCTGCTGGGGTGACAGGTGGCCTCACCCGCCACCCCCAGGCCTGCGCTCATGGAGGACGGAGGTCGTTAAGCGACCTCCGGCGCCTGAGTTGCCTGCGACGCGCGGCGAGCAAGTTGCGGGCTCGGCGGACCGGGAGAGTTCTAAGTCTCCGCACCATTGCCGCAATCATGCTGCCGAGCGAGAGGACTCCCACCCCGATGGCTGCCACGAGGTCACGCCTCGGCGCCTCCCACGCCGGGCAGTCCGCCAGCGTGTGCAGCCCTGAGTCCTCGCTCGCGTCGCAGTGATGACACTCAGGCGTTGGCTCCTTCCTGATCCGATGCAGGTGGTCCCCGAAGCACCCCTTCCCTGAGATCACCTGCGTCAGTCGGTAGGAGAGGCTTCCGTGTCACCTCTCCAGCCAATCCTCCATGATGGGCCTTACCGCCGCTATTGCGGCGTGCCCTGCGCTTGGTTGCCCAAGTCGTTCCTTCCACTCCACCACGATGGCCTGGCGGAGCTGGGACTGCACAGCCTCGATTTCTCGAGGCTCGGGGTTCCATCCCTGCTCCCGCGCCTCCTTTCGCCACTGGTATAGTTGCGAAAGGGCTCTCGCTTCCAGGTCCCATGGCGGAGTTCCGGCAAGGAGACTCGCCGCCTCGAAGGAGATCGTGCGGTACCCTCGGATGACCCTGATGGCCAGAACTCGCTGCGGAGCGCGCAGCATCTGCACAGTTCTGGTCCTCAGGGCCTCCGCCCATATTGGGCACCCATACAGAGCCATGGACCGCACGATCCCCGCGTAGAGTCTCCTGCAGGAGTCATCGGGCCCCCTCATGTTGGGCAACAGCCGAGCCAGAGCAAGAGCTGTGCCCTTCAATTTAGGGGCCAGACTTCGGATGTGCTCTCCGAAGTCCCATCGGCCGTCGAGCACGAGCCCCAAATATTTCATTTGGGGCTTGATGCCGATGCGATTTCCTCCCACGATGAGACTGGATCCCTCGGGTGGCTTGATCCGAGGCCCATGGAAGAACAGGGCCTCGGTTTTATGCAGGGCCACCTCGAGATCCAGCCACCGGATCCGCCTAACGACTTGGGCAACCGCGGTCGTGGCCTTTCGGGTCGCTTCGCGGTACGTCGCCCCGCACGCCGTCACGTGCGTGTCGTCCGCGTAGCACGTGACGGCGGCACCGCCTACGAGCTCACCGCGAAGCACCCAGTCGTATCCGATGTTCCACAGGAGCGGCCCCAGGACCGATCCCTGTGGAACACCGCACGACATTTCACGCCGACCGGGACCGGTCACGGTTGGGTAGATGACGGCTCTCTCCGTCAAATACGCCCCGACTATGCGGCGGAGGTAGAGAGGCACTTCGTGATACACGAGCGCCTCCCTAATGCAACTCCAGGGCAAGGTGTTGAACGCGTTGGCGATGTCCAGGGACACCGCCAACATCACCTCACCCCGGGCTACTGCATCCTCCGCCAGAGCCCTCACGCGCATGATGGCATCCACGGTGGAGCGCCTCTGGCGGAAGCCATATTGGCCATCCGCCAGGTCCGGCCCTACTCTTGAGAGGTGCTCGACGAGGCGCTTCGCAATTACTCTTTCAAAGAGCTTGCACACCTCGTCGAGCAACACTATGGGCCGGTAGGCGAGCGGCGAGTCCGCCGGGCGCCCCTCCTTTCGGATGAGGACCAGTTTCCCCGTCTTCCACAATTTCGGAAACTGGCCCCTCTCCAAACATGCGCTGAGAAGCCCTCTCAGTCGGGGCTCGAGAGCGTCGTCGACTAGAGCTAGGACCCACGCTCGGCCTGGAATGCCGTCGGGTCCCGGGGCGGTGTGTTTGGCTCTTAGCCTTCTCACCGCCAGCTCTAGTTCTACCCAAGTGACCTCGGGCACGTCGTCGTCTTCCACGTTGGGCGCCATGCGCAACCGAGGCGGAGTCATCCGCGGTGGAACATGTTCCACCGCCCGCGCTGGGAACAGGGAGCCAACAACTCCTCCGAGCAGATCCGGCTGGAGACACCGGGTTAACGGCGGGGCCTCGGGGTGCAGCTTGCCCCTCACCATCCGGTAGGGCCGCCCCCAAGGGTCCCGCTCCAGCGTCTCCAGCAGCTCGCGGAAGGCGTCCCGTTTGGAACGCCTTATCTCCGCTCGGAGGGCTCGTCTGGCCTCCCTGTATCCCTCGTACAACTCCGCCTCTCGTGCTCCGCATCTGCGGAGCGGCGACGCCTCCTACGGAATCGGGCCCACCGGCGGTGCGTGATCACGCAGCCCCGTCTGAGCTGCGCGATCTCCGACGACCACCAGTAGACCTGACCCCTCGGATTATAGGGCGGAGCCCTAGGCATCGCCGCGTCACAGACACGGGTCATGGCCTCCCGGAACCACTCCGCCTCATCGTCTATGCTGACAGGCCTGTCCGGCGCAGGGGCCCAGGCCTGTACGATGGCGGCTTCCAGGAGGAGCTCCCGATCAAGTCGCTTAAGCGCCCAACGTGGCTCGGGTGGAGCCGGTGCAGCCGGCGCGTCGCTCGCAGGGGGGGACACGTCAAACCGAATGTATCGGTGATCCGAACTTGTGTCCTCCCCCAAAACGACGCGCCAGCCCTGAACACGTCGCGCCAACGAGGGGCTCGCGAACGATAGGTCCACGATGGAGCTACCCCTCGAGGTCACGAACGTGTCCACGGCTCCCCGATTTAGGAGGACTAGGCCGAGTCGTGCGGCCCAGTCCACCAGTGCCCTGCCTCTATGCCCCGTCGCGCCTCTTTCGTGTCGGGAACCCCAGGCATACGACCAGGGGTTGAAGTCCCCGAGCGCAAGGACCGGACGGGGCTGGCAGGCATTGACGACGACGGCCAGCTGACGGAGCCACTGCTCATATGCAGCTTGGTCTCGGTTCGGCGTGATATAAGCGGCCACGACCGCTATATCCCCAACCGCCGCCGCCACGCAGCCGGGTCCCCTTGCAACGACGGCAAGAGGGGGGCTGCCGGCGGCAGGGTTGTGCACCAGTGCCGCCGACCCATCCAGCGCGGTTTCCCAGGCAGGCCCGAGGAACCGGTGGGTGTATGGATCGGCGACAGCGGCGACATTTATGGCCCACTGTGCCATGCTCTGGCGCAGAAGGTCCTGAGCATGGGCACCGTGGCCAACGTTCACCTGATGATTCTGGTATACCTATTCCGCTTCTTGTATAGCTGTGTTTAGAGAATAGGGATGAGCAGAGATGCTCTTTTTTTTTTTTTTTTTACGTGCGGAAATCCCTTCGGATACCCCCCCGCCGGCCAGTGGGGGTGGTTATGTTGTGTCTCGATTAAAACCGCACGGTGTCCTCCGCAAGTGTCCGTTGCCGGGCACCCCGGGTAAGCCCTCGAAAGGATAACCCCAGGGTTGCCGGCGGACTTTGGCCGCCGCCGCGGCCCCGCCTGGTGGGGTCGGGTTTTATCCCGCTTCGGTGAGTTGGCTGCCGTGTGTAGGGCACACAAGACACGCCTCCGCCACGGCCTGCTTCTGTAAGTACGGTGAGTCGGCCAACTGACGTCCTCAGGCCCCGATCATGGAGGTCGTTAATCCCGGGCGTAGATGAGTCTGCGTCGTCCTCGCCGCAGACTGCGAAACTCGGGGGGCAGGGTTCTCTCCCGCTCCCTCTCCGCCGTCTCTTTTGCGCGCATTACCTGCTCGCAGAAAGAGGCGGCGGCATGCCACTTGCTCCCGTCGGAGACCACGGCCCTCACCATAGCTTCCAACGAGAGAACGTCCACGCCCAGGACCGCAACGAGATCCCGGCGTTGACTCGCCCACGCGGGGCACTCCACCAACGTGTGGAGCGCCGTGTCTTCGCCAGGATCCTCGCAGTGCTGGCACTGCGGCGTTGTCTCCCGGTGGATGCGCCACAGATACTTACCGAAACACTCGTGTCCGGTGAGCAGAGATCCTCTGTCCTTATTATTTAGCTTTTATAGCCATTCTGACACTTTACTTTTACTATCCATAAATAGATAATTGCAACAAGCTGTACTTTTTTCATTTTACTGTAAGCATCTAATACGTTTTGTGCGTACAGCTCAGGCGTGGAACTGCCTGGGTCTACGTTTTCAAAAAAATTTGACCGGGTAAATTCAAGTCTCGAGTGAATAGGTTTAGGCAAACTTGTTGCATCATATACCATATACTCATTGACCTTATAGTTATAAGGTCAATGAGTATATGGTATGTGAGAGAGAGGTCAAAATTAAACGCGAGTCTAACTATACTAATATTTTCAAGACAGAGGCGGAATTTTGTGAATTTGTTTATATATTTGGGGTAATCTTCGGAACCATTGTATTTATTGGAAAAATTCTTTCACCATTTGAAAAGTATCTACGATGGACATAGGCTATATAGAAATTATGTGGCTTGAGTTAAAAAAACTCATATACACCGAAGTGAAACGAGGGCGGGTAGTCATTGATAAAATAATAACTTAATACATAGTTTTGGCAGCTTGTTATTATGGTTCTGTGAAATCGAAATGCATGTGGCTTTCTACGTTAATTAGAAGGCAGTTTATGTGTGTAGAGTGCGTGTGAAGGCCATTTGTGTGTGTTCACTAATAATAGTGCGGAGTACAAAGAGCTGCCCCAACCAAAGGACTCGACAATTCTGACAGAGTTTCCAGGAGGCGCTGATTTTGAAGTCATTACTTCAAGAATTGCCTTGGTACTCAGAAAGGAAATCGATGTAATCCAAAACCGTTGCAAATTGATGCATAAAATAAACTAGCGATATGCTAAGTATTTTTTTAAAGCTGATTTATTTTTCATTTTGAAAGGACACATAACATTACATATTATTAAGCGTGCGATAATTATCATTTATTAACGCATACATATCTGCGAAAAGCCAGAGGTGTGTGCCCGGGGCGACTGGGGATCGAACTCGAGACGTCGTCTTAGCAGTCCGTTACGTACGCCACTGGGCTATCGCTATTGAAAGGCGATAAAAGAATATTAATAAAAGGGGCTATCGGATATTTATCATTCACTTTTATTGACTGTCTCTTTTAACACAAAGTAGTAGAATTAATCAAAAATCATTCACAAGCCCACAGCCATATTTCAAAATACTTATACAACGACAACCCACATCAAAGGATAGAGGAGAAAAAAAACATCCTCATTTTACATACAGGGGAGACAGCCTCCGTGGCGTGGCGGTATTGAAAGCGGCCGCTACGCAGGAGGCGCGGGTTCGATCCCCGCTCAGTGCAAATATTTGTATGCATGAATATGAGTATTTGCATTGGTCTGGTCGTGCCTCGGAGAGCACGTTAAGATGTCGGTCCCGGTTGCCATACGAATATGTATGACAGTCGTTATAGGGGAAATGGGTGAAATGGCCCCACATAGAAGGGCTGATCACCCGTCTGGTCAAACGGCGTCCCCACTGGCAGTATACATACAGGGGAGGCATCAGAAATAATATATTTTTTATTTATATATACAATACAATATGTGTTAGAAATTCGTAAAGCAAATCACACAGGAATACGAGTAGTAAATGAACGAATTTTATTACAAATATAAAAGCTTTTACGGTGTTTGAGAAAGCCGCCATTTATATAAGCTTAAAAATATTCTGCTTATTCAAACCATTTCTAATTCAATATTCACATTTAAATTCTTAAAGCCGAAGCGTGAGCGTTCATATGTGTACTTGCATACTGTATTCTGCGTTTAGTCTGAGCCGAGGTTAATTACATAGTTTCATCATCATCATCATCATCTCAGCGGGGGGTACAGATTGCGCCGCCTGTCACCCCAGCAGAAGCACACCGGGACGGTGGGGCGACTAGCGCCCCTCCCCCAAACCGGGGCAAAACGGGACACCGTGGTTCCCAAACCCGAGGGGGCCATCTCGAAACCGGAGATGGCCCAGGGTCAGTCGGGGTGCGAGGGATATGCTCTATGGGCAATCTTAGACCCCGGCGTATTAAGACCCGAGACGGCGTGCGGTTTTAGTCGGTTCAAGCCCGACATAACCGCCCCGCTGGCCGGCGGGGGGGTATCCGAAGGGATTTCCGCACGAAAAAAAAAAAAAGGGTACCTACAGATTGCGTCCGAGGCCTCCATATCGGAGCCCAGGGTTCACTCTCCTGCTTTTCCTTCTATCCATATCCAGAGTATCGAGACCACTGGCACGGATGTCATCCCTTACGACGTCAAACCAGCCCTTCTTGGGTCTCTCCCTCCTGACCGGGCTCTGTGGAAAGGCCATGGCCAGACTCTTGTTATCCACGTAGTCAGGTAGTTGCCGCCAAACGTAGCCGCACCAGCGAAGACGACACTCTTGCATTTCATTGTTTAGTCTGTAGACGTAATTTATACCTGAAATAATTTGACTCAAAATATATGAAATTACCCAAGACCCTTGAATAAGCTGACTCCTGACTCCGAGGTGAAGACCTTGGATGCGCACGGTACTACCGCAAGGACGATAACCCAAGAGCCTTGAATAACGTCTCTCATATAAATTTAATGTGGTTATTGGAATATACGGGAATTCGAAGGTGGTGATGCGATTGAGACACAGGCTTAACAACGACTGACTTTAATATATAAGGTCGGTAGGTACATAATATATTGTACAGGCCTACCCACATTAAATGCCATGTACAGCTACACTACAATCCCCCGCACTTAATAAACAGCATACATACCTAAAATATATTATTACTTATACATTATCTATTTATGGCATACACTTAATACATAATTAATACTTAATACATAAATTACATTATTACAGTTAACAAAGTGAATCTACCTTGAAAGAAAATATAAGATACGTGTATTCCGTAAAAATACATTACAAACCCTACTCAAATATATATCGGCTCACCGGTTTTCTGAGACGCTTATGTATGTCTGGGACGGTAACGGGAGATGTTTGTGTTAGCGTTGAAGGACCTGAACCCTCATCAATCACTCCCACCTTGACTGGCGACGTCCCTGGGCACGAGTCCTCGCTCGCCAGCAATGACTGCCCAGCTCCAGTCACCCCGCTGGAGTCGGTGCTCTCATCCGGGAAGACGCAGGTGCTCCTCCGTTTTACCTGGTCGATATGCCTATGCGCTGCCGAGCCGTCACCTGCCTTGATGGTGTAATTGACCCTACCTAAACGATCAAAAACTCGCCCCTCTGACCACTTCGTATTCGTTCCAAAAGTTTTATACCAGACGGGATCTCCCGGTCTGAGTTGCCTCGACTGACACGCATTTTCATTCGCTCCTAGCTCCCTGTTTCTTAATTTACTGCCGGGCTCCGGCTTAACGACATCTAAGCGAGTCCTTAGCCTCCTACCTTGTAACATCTGAGCCGGGCTCTCCCCCGTTGTACAGTGCGGTGTGTTATGATATACTAATAAGAATCTTTGAATTGCTAGCTCGGTGTCAATACCGTCTCGGCGAGCCTTCTTAATTACATTTTTTATAATTTTGACAGCATTCTCGGCTGCTCCGTTTGACGCTGGGTGATATGGGGCGGAGAAGGCCTGATAAATACCATTACCTTTTAAAAAATCTTTGAATTGCTTACTTGAGAAGGGCGGGCCGTTATCGGAAACCACCTGGCGTGGAATACCCCACCGTGCCCACGATTCCCGCAATTTAGAAATTGTGGCATCAGCCGTGGTTCGTAGCATTTTAAACACCTCGACCCATTTAGACCTAGCATCTATGGTGACCAAATAGGTCTGCCCGTCAATTGGGCCGAGAAAATCCATATGCAGTCTCTCGTATGGTGTGTTAGGCCAGCGCCACGGTGCGGAGGGTGCAGCAGGCGGAGCGGGCGCCACCGCGGCGCACGTACTGCACGCCCGGCACTGCGCTTCGACCGCCTCATCGATACCAGGCCACCATACGTATGAGCGGGCATACGCCTTGGTTTTTACTATGCCCATATGCACCCCGTGCAGCTCTCGCAGGACCCAAGGCCTACACGTCTCCGGCACGACAACCCGATGTCCCCACATAATGCATCCCACTTCTATATACAACTCAGCCTGCCTCGTTAGGTACGGTTCAAGCTGTTTCACGTCTACGCTTCTAGGCCAGCCACTTTCTATATACCTATAAACCCTGCTCAGTAAAGGATCACGCGCCGTCTCCTTCTTTATTTTATCGTTATCTAGCATCATCGCGTCCGCGGCGAAGTGTAGGTACGTCTGCTCGGGCGGCTCGTGCGCAGCACTCTCAGTGACCGGTAGCCGTGACAGGATATCGGCACCGTTATCACTCGTATTTATGTATTCGATCTCAAAATCGTACGCAGAGAGAATCAGAGCCCACCTTTGCATCCTACTCGCGGTCATGGTTGGTATACCTTTCTGCGGTCCAAATATACTAACAAGAGGCTTGCAATCACATTTTAAACGGAATCTCCGGCCGAAACTTTCTCACACAATGTACTATAGCTAGTGCTTCCCGATGTATCTGTGCATACCCCTGCTCGGCCTTGGTAAGCTTCCGAGAGATGTACGCGATCGCGCGCTCCTCCCCCGCGCCATCACGCTGCGACAACACGCCTCCGACCCCGACCGCGCTCGCGTCGCATGTGAGCACTAGCTCGCGCCGCGGGTCGTAGTGCGCCAGCACGCGGCTGCTCACCAACAACTGTTTCACTCGCTCGAACGCGTGCGCGTGCCGAGCCTTCCACTCCCATCGGATACCGCTCCGCAACAGCTCATGCAAGGGATGAAGTATATCACTGAGATTTCTAACGAACCGTGCGTAAAAGTTTACCGTTCCTAGGAAAGATTTCAATTCTGACACGCTACCCGGACTCGACATGTTTTCAATAGCAGAAAGTTTTTCGGGGTCGGGCCGGATACCGTTCTTACTGACAATAAAACCTAAGTACTTTACCTCTTTTACTAGAAACGAGCATTTGCTCAGCTTAATTTTCAAGCCAGCCGCCTCCAGCCTATGCAACAGAGCCTCGAGCGAACGCAAATGCGTACTTCTATTTTTGGCAGTCAATATTATATCATCAGCGAAACATTGAACCCCAGGTACGCCCTCAACGACGCTGCTGATAATTCGTTGAAATATTCCGCTACTGGAAGCTAGTCCATAAACTAAGCGGTTATATTTGAACATCCCGCGATGAGTGTTAATAACCGTGTACTTCTTAGAGTCCTCTGAGAGACAAATCTGATTGTAAGCCTGAGATAAATCAATTTTTGTAAATTCCTCACCCCCCGCTAGGTTAGCCAGCAGCTCGTCTATCCTCGGCAGCGGATATCTATCGACCATCAATACGGGATTAAGCGTCACCTTGAAATCGGCGCATATGCGCAGTGCGCCGTCTCCCTTCGGCACCAGCACGAGCGGCGTGGCCCAGTCCGAGCAGGCCACGGGCTCGATGACGCCGGCGCGCAGCATGGCGTCGAGCTCGGCGTCCACGCGCTCGCGCACCGCGAACGGTACGGTGCGCGCGCGGTGGAACACGGTGCCGCGCCCGAGCGCACCCGCAGGCGCGCGCTCCCTCCCGTGTACCGTCCCAGGCCGCCACTCCAGACCTCTTTATGTCTGTCGAGAATAACACGAAGCTCATTAACAGGTTCTATTTTAAAATTATTATTTATTTTGCTGCGAGGGTACCTCAACACCGGTATCTGTATTTGCAGTTCCGATAGACATTGCCGGCCTATCAATGACGTCACACCTTTATCGATAACAAAAAGACTTAGCTCTTTTATAAATCACAATGTTGTACTTTGACCCTTATACTGCCTAATGGCTTCACCTTAGACTTACCATCATAAAAAACAAATACATATTTAGATTTTTCTAACTTACTGTCCTTGAAATACTGCTCATAGGTAGTCTTACTGATACAAGAACACGGGGTCCCCGTATCTATTTCCATCTTCAACTTGCACCCATTAATATTTACACAAACACTCACCGGTGTATAGTCACCTAGAACCATCTGGAACAACGGTTCCACTTCTTCATCCGATGCGGTGCTGTCCCCTCCGTGCGCCGCTTCATCCGTCCCGGCCGGTTGCACGAAGTGCGCCTTGTGTGTGCTCGAATCACCTCCATACCCGGAATTCGGTCTCGGCTGCCTCACACCATCTCGGTACGGACAAACTTTCTTTAGATGTCCCTTATTTCGGCAAGAGTTGCAGACGAAATTGGTGTACCTACAGCCTTCTGTACGATGCTGCGCACCGCATGCTTTACACCACATGGGATTGCTTGAGGACGGTGGCGTCCCGCCGCCGCCACGGCGGCTTGACGCCGGCGGCGTGACGCCGCCACCGCGGCGTGCACGGTTTTGTGACCTGCCTGGTGATGCAACGTGAAGCGCATGTACCGCGCTCGTGTGCACCGTTGCTCTGCTACCCGACGCCGCCGAAGCATCCACGGCAGCTGCGTCCCTTTCCGCCGCTTCCAGAGCCGTCGCTAACGTCATTGCCTTGGCGTATGTGAGCCCTATCTCGGAAAATAACCGCTGACGAATAAGGTCACTGCCTACCCCGCATACAAACTGGTCACGCAAATTTTCATCGAGCGCACCTCCAAACTCGCAGTCCCTAGCCAACTTCTTCAATGCCGCTAAATATTGCATAATACTCTCGCCGTTTTCCTGACGCCTCTGCCGAAACTTGTATCGTTCCGCCATCGCGGACGGTTTTGGTTGTAGGTGGTTACGAACCAAAGCGATGACCTTATCGTAACCTAATTCGCTGGGTTTTGTCGGACTGGCGAGATTCACCATCAGCTCGTAAACTTCATCACCCACCAACGAGATAAGCGTAGGAAGTTTCAACTCATCCTTTATAGCATTGGCACAGAAATACATGCCGACACGCTCGCAGTACAAAGTCCAGTTGCCGGTACTCACGTCAAATTCTTTAATTTTGCCTAAACTCATTGTCACGGGTTTCTTGAATATTTACTTAGTTCTTATCACTTTACTCCCACGGAACACACATTTACTTGTAGTTTATACTCGTCGCCATTGGAATATACGGGAATTCGAAGGTGGTGATGCGATTGAGACACAGGCTTAACAACGACTGACTTTAATATATAAGGTCGTTAGGTACATAATATATTGTACAGGCCTACCCACATTAAATGCCATGTACAGCTACACTACAGTTATTATTAAATATTATAAATTTAAGTAAATTAATGCGTTTCTAATGAGAATTATTGTGGTCAGCAGAAAAATAAGAGTTGAAAGTAAAAGTTAACTTAAACAGTTTTCATCATCACTAACACATCAAATATATTTTCCAAAGTTCCAGAACATTTAGTTACTTATGCTAAATTAAATAACAGTGCCGGTTTATAGAATTTCGTCTAATAACCTAACAAATATTCCTGAAACTAAGCAAGTTTGTTGTAGATTGAAGGGTTTATTTACCACTTTATTTAGTGATCTGACGGAATTTCCGGACGGTCTTAAAATAACAGTTGTTAGAGAGAAACCCAATTTTCCCTTATATTTCATAACCTGTATTTAAACACTGAACAATGATAGATTAGGTATAAAGTATTATTACACTGATCATTGGCATAACGTAATTGTAAGTTTTATTAGCCTAATAAGGTCTAACTACTACTTATTTTAAAGGTATTTATGTATTTTGTATTTATTGAGCTGAGTGAGACGAAGTCGAGCGAAAGCTCCTCATACCAGACTTCAGGATTTTCTTTATCACAGGTCTCCTCCTAAACTACTAATCCAATCAGAACCAAATTTGGCATGATTAAAGACATCAATCAGAGGAAGGTTTATGGATATATTTTGAAAAAATTGATGCTACCACAGAGGAATGATCACCGTTAAAAAAATTCCAGATGGAATTACATAATAACCGCTCGAGACCCTGTGACCAAACTTTACACGCTCAGAAAGTATGTCCAGAGTTGTGACTTTCAAAAAGAATTTTCAAAATCGGACTTGCCACGGAGGAATGATCACTGTTTAAAATTTTCTCACTCAGCTCTACATTGCAAGCAGCTATTCGCCTTGCAGACCTAGTGTATTTAGTATGCATTGTCTATAGTTTATATCTTATGGAAGTATATATATTCCTCTGGTTGTACGCCCATGTTTACCCATTTTTTGTCCTTCTCTACGATCCCCCAAAGGTTTGCTGGGAAAAAACTCAATACTGAGTTAAGCTCGCCTTTGTACACTAATTTTATATGTAATGTTTGAAAAAAGTGGCGATAGCTCAGTGGAGTGGCGATAGCTCACTGGCGTACGTAACGAACTGCTGAGACGAGGTCTCGAGTTCGATCCCCAGTCGCCCCGGGCGCACACCTCTGACTTTTCGTAGTTATGTGTGCATTAACGACGGCTAGACACATATTAGTAGGATGTAGGGTGCTTCTCGATAGAGGCCATTACTCACGCCGCCACGATAAGGTGCTTATCATCATACGTGAAGCAATGAGTCTGGCAGTAGCTAGAGCCCAAAAAGGATTGACTACTAACAGACGTCATATCAACTTTGTGTCTGAAGGTTCATCCATAACACCCAGGAACAAACCTTATTCAATCTTAGATACTGCCCCAGATTGGACTCTCCTAATCGACACGTATGAAAAGCACTATAAAATTCCGGAGGATGTTGGGGTTTCGTCATCTAGACCTGACATATTCCTATATTCTAAGAGGTTAAAACATGTGGTTCTTGTGGAACTTACTGTACCGTGGGAAACAAATATACCGAAGGACCACACAATAAAGAAAAATAAATACTATGATCTCACAAACGAATTAATCAAAAACGGTTACGTGGTTAATTTGTATGCAGTGGAAGTGGGAGCGAGAGGTATACCAGCAAAATCTCTCTATAACCTACTTAAAGATCTAGGCCTATCGAGAGCTACAATAAGCTCATTACTAGGACGAATGTCTAAAGCGGCACTAGTAGGTTCGTATCAAATTTGGTTAGGCAGGGAGGGGAACTTGGGTAGTGAAGGTGAGTGTTGATGTACATCAACAAAAGGGGCCCCTTCTAAACCTACACTTGGGTCGCAAGTCCCAGGCACTGTCCCGAGTTCCCAACTCAGCAACGCGATGGACCCGGCACCCGCACGGAGAATCCATGGATTGCTAAGATTACGGTCTCTGATAATTATCGCTTGCTTAATAATGTGTCCGGTCTATGGCAATAGGCTCGCCACCTATTACATTGGGACCTCAACATAACTGGCGAATCGTGGGTGTTTAATACACCTCTGCCTACCCCTTCGGGGATACAGGCGTGAAGTTATGTTATGTTATGTTATGTTATGTGAAAATTCTTTAGACACAGTAAAGAATTTTCAAACATTAGAGGAAGAGATCCGATTCTCAGCACTCCATGCGGTCACCGGGTCCATTGCGTGGTACAGAGAGGAACACCATGACGGCGACTGGGACTTGCGACCCAGATGTAGGTTTAGGGTGGCCACCTTGTGATGCATCAGCGCTCACCTCCACCGTCAGTAGTGTTCCCCCCCCCTACCTATCCAAATTTGGAAAGATCCTAAGAAACCTAACCTAAAGATATATATAATATACGTATAATAAAGAATAGAAAAAAAAAAAAGTTTAATTGAAATGAAAAACAAGTTGAACTCCTGAGACGAGCTCAGCCGAATACAAGGGATTTTCTTTTATTTTATCTTTTTTTTTTATCTTGCAATGGTTCACCCCAGTACGAATCTATTACCGAAAACAGCAACTCGACAGCTCATCTCCTTCATACCCAAAACCATGACAGAAAATTGGCAACGACGACGACAACTCGATAGCAATAGGGATTTTCTAAAGAAAATCCCTAAAAACCTATGCTGACCAGAAACAGGAAGACTCAGGTGCGCAACAGCGTGAGAGGACTCATGTCTGGTCTCAACAATGCTCCGTAATTTATTTCTTAAGGGTGTTGCGCTGAGAAATATCCATATCCATACGTATTAAGCGTCGGTAGCTTAGCGGTTAAGGAGTCGGCCCTACGATCGAGAGGTCCCTGGTTCGAATCCTGGCCATTACACTACCAACGTGAAGCCACTCCTAACACAAGCAATTAAGCTTAGCTGAAGGGGTTAGAGGGAATTGGGGGGCACGCGGTTACTAATATTCTTTATAAAAAACAAGTTGAATTCCTGAGACGAGCTCAGCCGAATACAAGGGATTTTCGAATTTGCGATTTCTTTTTTTTTTTGCGATTTTTTGCGATTTTTTTTTATCTTGCAATGGTTCACCCCAGCACGAATCTATTACCGAAAACAGCAACTCGATAGCTCATCTCCTTCGTACCCAAAACCGTGATAGAAAATTGGCAACGACGACAACTCGATAGCAATAGGGCTTTTCTAAAGAAAATCCCTAAAAATGCTATGTAATAGAAAATAGTACCTTAAATATCGAAAGATACTTTGAGGAAGTTATTAATGAATGTTTGTCCTTGTATAATCAATATGGGTGACAAGGCACCTACATAATATACAGTACGAATTGTGTAGATGCTTATCTATAGTAGTAGATAAACCTACTAAGATGCACAATGAAAATAGCAATTGTGAAGAACTATTTAGTGAGTGTTTTTTTTTTATATTTAGGACACGTCAATTTGACTTCCCCTCGCCTGATGGTAAGCTGAAGGTGAAGTCTCAGGAAAGAGGGTCACCATTACATACACGTACCATGTTAATAATGGTGGCACTGAGCTTGACGGCCTCATCAGAAGAGGATTGTCGTCGCAGCACCGCGTGACACGCACCGGTCCCACTAGTGCTGCGACCACAATCCCCCTGCCCTAAAATACTTGCGGTGCATGAGAGGTTGGTGTTACTAATGACTTTGGAATACTATGGGAGGAATGAACACAAACACGATGTATTACGTTCAAGATCTCGAAGAAGAGAAAAAAGTGGTGTGCACGACACAAATAGACTATAGACACATGTGCCAGTGACATGTAGATTAGTAAGCGTGAATATAACAAATGAATTGTGAAAATGTTAGGTTTACGTAAATTAAAAACGTAATTATGTAATTACTTTGATATTAAGCTAAGATAAATAGCTTACTACTGTTATGAGTTAGTTTTCTGAGTAATTAAGTATGTTAGAGCCAAAATTAATAAAGAAAGTACACTCCCTGAAAAGCATAATTGCAAATATAATTACGAAAATGCATTACTCAGAATCTAACATAACTTCGTATAAATAGGAAATACGACTTTGTATACTAGTATGTAAGTTTAATTACACCCCGCGACTGCCTCCCACGCCGTAAGAAGCGAATATGCGCTCCCCCGGCTGGTGCCATTTTGTTATATAGTAGCTCGCGGGAGGCAGGGCCCATATATAAGTCTGAGGGGTCAATCCGCCCGTCATTCAGTACAGGTGTAAGTACCTATCGTCGTGCAACTCTTATTGCTACCTATATATATATATGCTATGTGATTAATATGTATAACATGAGTTTTATAAATAAATGGAAATGCGGAGGTGAGGTAATTTGGATCGCGGGCCAGCACTACAAAAGCCTATAAAAGCAGGGACCATTTGTTAGGAAATTATGGACATTGGACATTGGGCAACAAGTAGACAACAAGAGTCTCTCAAGGAACAAGGAAGCTCAACAGGAAGTAGAACATCAAGGGTAGTGCTGGGCCAAGTACATCCAATGCCTCACTGACGTCAATCAAGTCCACCCATCCAAGTGTTTCATTCTTCGACTCAACATCCTCAAAATACAGTCCACTGAAGGCGACCGCGAAGTAGTGGCAGTCTATTCGGAACCTTATCAGGTCATAGTCTGTCATGAACAACGGTCCTTAACAAGTGGATTAGAGTTGTAACAACTATTATGGACGAAGGTCAAATAAATATCTGGTTCCGATTATTTGCAATAGCCTGCCAGTAGATATGGAAAAGAGCTGTGTTCCTAAAACATTCTTCAAATCTCACTTTGTGAAATTCGTAACAGATAACTCCTAAAACAATATGGCTATGTGGAGAGCGTATATGGACACACTTCAAGTTTCGAGTTGCAAGTTCGTTTTCAAAAATAAAAATCACAAATACCACATATTTTATAAGAGGAAAATAGAGTAATAACTTATAAAGAATTAAAAAACCGGCCAAGTGCGAGTCGGATTCGCACACCGAGGTTTCCGTACAAACCTGTAGGTATATACACCTTTTGATATGAATTTCAATTTAATACCTCTACGCGTTCATGAGAAAAGAAGTAGTAACTTTAAAATTTTCAATAATATTTTTTATTATATGATGTAACTAAAAATTTACGGTTTTCGCAATTTTTCCTTCATCTGTACTATAAGACGTTACTTAGTACCAAATTTCAAGATTCTAAGTTCACGGGAAGTACCCTGTAGGTTTTGATTCCAGTGCGAGTTTCGAAAATTTGTGGAAATTTGCGGCATAAACGGCTGTATCTTTTGATTGCTTTGGCTTAGAAGTTTGATTTTTTCACAGCTCCAAGGGACAGTAGACTTGAGTATTAGATATAAATTTCAGTTTGATACCTTAACGCGTTCCTGAGAAAAATGGTCTTGACAGACAGACAGACGGACGGACGGACGGTTCCGTTTTTTTTTTTGAGGTACGGAACCCTTTCGGTTTGACGTGTCCCCCCCTGCGAGCGACGCGCCGGCTGCACCGGCTCCACCCGAGCCACGTTGGGCGCTTAAGCGACTTAATCGGGAGCTCCTCCTGGAAGCCGCCATCGTACAGGCCTGGGCCTCTGCGCCGGACAGGCCTGTCAGCATAGACGATGAGGCGGAGTGGTTCCGGGAGGCCATGACCCGTGTCTGTGACGCGGCGATGCCTAGGGCTCCGCCCTATAATCCGAGGGGTCAGGTCTACTGGTGGTCGTCGGAGATCGCGCAGCTCAGACGGGGCTGTGTGATCACGCACCGCCGGTGGGCCCGATTCCGTAGGAGGCGTCGCCGCCCCGCAGATGCGGAGGCCCGAGAGGCGGAGTTGTACGAGGGATACAGGGAGGCCAGACGAGCCCTCCGAGTGGAGATAAGGCGTTCCAAACGGGACGCCTTCCGCGAGCTGCTGGCGACACTGGAGCGGGACCCTTGGGGGCGGCCCTACCGGATGGTGAGGGGCAAGCTGCGCCCCAAGGCCCCGCCGTTAACCCGGTGTCTCCAGCCGGAACTGCTCGGAGGAGTTGTTGGCTCCCTGTTCCCAGCGCGGGCGGTGGAACATGTTCCACCGCGGATGACTCCGCCTCGGTTGCGCATGGCGCCCGACGTGGAAGACGACGACGTGCCCGAGGTCACTTGGGTAGAACTAGAGCTGGCGGTGAGAAGGCTAAGAGCCCAACACACCGCCCCGGGACCCGACGGCATTCCAGGCCGAGCGTGAGTCCTAGCTCTAGTCGACGACGCTCTCGAGCCCCGACTGAGAGGGCTTCTCAGCGCATGTTTGGAGCGGGGCCAGTTTCCGAAATTGTGGAAGACGGGGAAACTGGTCCTCATCCGAAAGGAGGGGCGCCCGGTGGACTCGCCGTCCGCCTACCGGCCCATAGTGTTGCTCGACGAGGTGTGCAAGCTCTTTGAAAGAGTAATTGCGAAGCGCCTCGTCGAGCACCTCTCAAGAGTGGGGCCGGACCTGGCGGATGGCCAATATGGCTTCCGCCAGAGGCGCTCCACCGTGGATGCCATCATGCGCGTGAGGGCTCTGGCGGAGGATGCAGTAGCCCGGGGTGAGGTGATGTTGGCGGTGTCCCTGGACATCGCCAACGCGTTCAACACCTTGCCCTGGAGTTGCATTAGGGAGGCGCTCGTGTATCACGAAGTGTCTCTCTACCTCCGCCGCATAATCGGGGCGTATTTGACGGAGAGAGCCGTCATCTACCCAACAGTGACCGGTCTCGGTCGGCGTGAAATGTCGTGCGGTGTTCCACAGGGATCGGTCCTGGGGCCGCTCCTGTGTAACATCGGATACGACTGGGTGCTTCGCGGTGAGCTCGTAGGCGGTGCCGCCGTCACGTGCTACGTGGACGACACGCTCGTGACGGCGTGCGGGGCGACGTACCGCGAAGCGACCCGAAAGGCCACGACCGCGGTTGCCCAATGTGACTGTCCAACCATCGAGATTGCATTGGCGGTCTGAGGATGGGGGCTTGCTGTTCAGAACGGCTTCAGACGTTGCAGATTAACATTAAAATACCCTTCTCACTGTTCATACATTGTTGGCCTAAAAGTAAAATAAAAATTATAAGTACAATTCAAGACTTAATGATTTCATCTCATGTTAATTTGGTTACAAGACAATTTAAAGAGTAGGAATAGTTGAAGTGAATTTATTTGTTTAAGCTGATAGCTTCCGTTATTAATTTCAAATAGTCGATAGTTGGTAGTGGCTTTAAAACATATTGTTTTATGGCAACTCAGAAGAGATAACGTGTAGTGGCGTGATTATAGGAAAGGGGGGTAGTAAGAGGTAATAAAAGGAGCGTACCGGAGAATATCGAGAGGAGTCTTCAAGAATTCGTCGCGAACTATAAGCAAGCGGAAGCCCTGCCCGAGCAGCCTTCGATTAGTCGCTGCTCAGCTTAGGATATAGGAGGAGTCTTCAAGAATTCGTCGAGAATATAAGTTGCTGAAAGGTTCATCCGAATTTTAGAAAGCCTTGTAGCCTGCGTGGTGAGTTATCTTAGTTTCTGTTCTTCTAATTCTTAAAATGTTGACTGTATTTAGGTTTCATAAATTGTATTCATGATAATTTACTTTTGTGGGTTGGAGGTAGAAAAATAAAATAGAATATAAATTTTCCTTTAAAACCTAAGATTTATATATCTGGTGTGGTCATAGTATGTGAACTGGGTTGACTTTGGCCAAGTCAAGTCAGGGATCAGACTGTGGCTATCCTATGATAGCGTTCTCTGTCGATTCATGCTGGGTTTAGAGTACTCGAGGCTCTCTATCTGGGATGAGGTGACTGGGTTCATGCAGTATGTACTAAGCTATAAATCTAGTTTAGAATCCTAAATTTTAGGGCAAACCTTGTAGAGATTATTCCATTTGCTTGCCACTGGGTTGAATGTAGGTGGGTTAAGGGTAATTTCGTAGCTAGATTAGGGCGTGTCTCCCGATATAGGTGGGGTGTGGTTTGGTGTGAAGGTGGTAGCAGAAATTGTGAGTATAAGAGACGCTCCAGCAGCGGGTTGGTGAGAAGTGAACAACTTATTAACTTGAACTGTATCTATGTTGTGGCTTTCTTCTTTTGCGTCTGATCACATGTCCCTATGGAATGTTGACAGACATTATTTGTACTATGATTTACAAATTTATTGTATGTCCTGTGCGTTCTTTCCATAATCATTAAAATCTAGGTCACCTGAATAGATTACAAAACTTTTATTGCCGTTAACCTATAGGTATGTAAGCAATTTGCTACTAACATTTTCTTTTAATGCTACCTTATCTAAATCTAGATGGCTAGTTCCTATAAGCCTGGGATGTCTATTGTAGATTCTTAGCCTGTATCTGTAATGGCATTTAATATTCAAAGTGTGATTAATGGGTCATATGACTGGTTTAACTATCTTATAAAATATTACTTTATACACTCATCATTACACTCATCCTGCACACTACACAATACCCTTGTGTACACGAAATATGTAGTTCTAGGCACGCTTAAGAACCTCCCAAGTTCTTAAGTTTGCTTGGAATGAGGTAAAGGTTTGAGAAATTGAGCTATCTTATTTTCTACGATGGTTTTACTGAAATTCAACAGTCTGTCTGGGATGAGTCCAGAGGATGGCTGTATTCGATCGTTGTTTTATTATAGGGAACCCCAATTGGGCAGAGCCCGTTCAGCGTTGGATATCGCATTCTATGTGCTAGACAAACTAAATGTTTATTCTAGTGGATGGAATGTAGCGTCCCTTTACTTGCCTAGTCTGCCGAGACAACAGTACTGTACGCAACAATAGCTAGAAATGGATTGTCGATGTGTGTTGTGAAACCTTGCTTAATCAAGTAAGGTAACATAATCATACCCTGACTCAGTTCATTGCTGATATTGGTTCGGTCTGAGGGGATGTTTAGTGACGACTGATGCCCCTTAGCTAGCTCAACCCTACTGAGCTTATCTTGTAGTATCATACGGTTTCTCAACTGGTGATAGGACAAGATTAGACAGTCCACCTTGTGTTGTATTGTGTATACATACAGCCATCTGCTGGACTATTATTCCTATCAAATACAGACCTCACTTTCATTGTAAAGATGAGAAGCTCAAAAGGTACCTACGGTAATTACTTGAGTAAATGATTGTCTTACAAAGCAGTTTCATTTAACTCTTGACAATTCCTTTGTCTTTATCCAGTCCTTGTGAGTGCCTGATTTAATTCAGACATTTAAAACAACCTATTTACAGGATCGATGTCCAATTCGATCTATGTATCCTGTTTGACGGATGTGAGCTCGTCTCATTGTAAGTGATATGTCATGCTGGGCTAAGCCCTCGCAATACATGCTATCATACTTACCTATCTACTTATTATTATGTCTTTATCGGGGTGGGGAAAATACTTGTGTCTTGAAAGCGTTTGGTCGCGGTATCGCTTGACCCTGAAACGTGGACAGTTGCCACAAGCTCGCATTGTGTCTTAAAAGCGTTTGGTCGCAGTATCCCTTGACCCTGAGACGTGGACAGTTGCCACAAGCTCGCATTGTGTCTTGAAAGCGTTTGGTCGCAGTATCGCTTGACCCTGAAACGTGGACAGTTGCCACAAGCTCGCATTGTGTCTTGAAAGCGTTTGGTCGCGGTATCGCTTGACCCTGAAACGTGGACAGTTGCCACAAGCTCGCATTGTGTCTTGAAAGCGTTTGGTCGCGGTATCACTTGACCCTGAAACGTGGACAGTTGCCACAAGCTCGCGAAACCTTACCATATATATTACCATGTCTGTTTACAGCTGGTACCCATATCAGCGCTAGTAACTCATTGGCCGTGTTCTAGATGAACTGCCCAAGGGGTTACCCAATTACTGCCTGTGTATGAATACACTACATCAATGATTCGAGATATACATTCGTTAGACTGGATATATTTCCATCTAACCTACTTGTTGAAATTCGGCACTCATTCCCAATTCGGTACTATTTTTATTTTGTAAAGCACCAAGGTTGTGCATAACTTAAAAGTAGTATGCCTTCAGCCTGGAGAGGATTGGTTGCTCGTTGGGGGCCTGGGGTTTTGGAGGATGCGGCCTCCCCGGTTCCAGCAATGGAACCGGTCATAGGATTCCTTATTACCTATAAAATTACCCCATCCTAGCAGTCTACACATATCAACAGATGCTTCATTTCATTTTTCCGGCTACTCTGAGATAATCTACTATGTAGGTTATCTCAAGGTAACTAATTATTAACCACATATGTATTTAATCACACATTTTATTTACTTGACCACCAATATTTACTATATCTTTGGCTAAATAACTCAAATTGTATATAAGAAAACTATATACATTTCCTTTGCAGGGTCCAGTTATGGTAAGACAACTCCATATTGTGTGTGTTATATCTTTACTTCTACCTAAACTAATACTAATAATACTAAACTAAAACTAATACTAATACTAATAATATATCATACTGTGAAATTGAACTAGCTTGCATTTAAAGGTACACAAAACTTAAAATGTCTATATCTAGGATCACTTAGGAATGAACTTAGTATTCAGAATTTTATAAATATCACTAATTATCACTATAGAGACTAGGTAGCTTCTAAAATCAAAATCTTAAATCATATTAGGTTCAGGGATTCAATGTAGTTGTATAGGAACATTATTTAATTTTATTACTAGATAGAATAATAGTTATAGGAATTAGATTGAAATCAGTGTTCTCAATACCATGTACTCTTGTCTTGTCTCAATGTACCAAATAAAGGACTATGAGTTGCTACAATGCTTAAACACAACGTACAAAGGGTTCCATACTTATAAATATTTAGACGATCACAATAAAGCCAAACTTTTAATAGTATCTTCCTAAACTTTGAGGATACAATAGTAACGGATACTCTCAGTGCCTTCAGCACTGTAATCAGTTGCTGCATTCAGGTCCATTCGTCTCATCAGTGAGGGATATACTTTCGGACACTTTTAAGGGGGGGAGCGTTACACCAAGTCGTTAGGCGGATCCGGCGGCTGGGTCTCGAGGTGGCCCTGGATAAAACCGAGGCCCTGTTCTTCCATGGGCCTCGAAGCAAGCCGCCCGAGGGATCCAGTCTCATCGTGGGAGGAAATCGCATCGGCATCAAGCCCCAAATGAAATATTTGGGGCTCGTGCTCGACGGCCGATGGGACTTGGCCGATGGTGCGGAGCGCGAGCGCGTGGGCCGCCGCCGCCTCCTACTGCGAGCATGTAATGCTCGCGAAGGAGGTGGCGGAGCGCGCCCGGGAGAGACTTAGAACTCTCCCGGTCCGCCGAGCCCGCAACTTGCTCGCCGCGCGTCGCAGGCAACTCAGGCGCCGGAGGTCGCTTAACGACCTCCGTCCTCCATGAGCGCAGGCCTGGGGGTGGCGGGTGAGGCCACCTGTCACCCCAGCAGAAGCAGGCCGGGACGGTGGGGCGGCTAGCGCCCCTCCCCCAAACCGGGGCAAGACGGGGACACCGTGGTTCCCAAACCCGAGGGGGCCATCTCGAAACCGGAGATGGCCCAGGGTCAGTCGGGGTGCGAGGGATATGCTCTATGGGCAACCTTACACCCCGGCGTCTGTAGACCCGAGACGGCGTGCGGTTTTAGTCGGTTCAAGCCCGACATAACCGCGCTGGCACGCGGGGGGGTATCCGAAGGGATTTCCGCACGATAAAAAAAAAAAAAAAAAAAAGGTACGGAACCCTAAAAAATATATATATATTGTGAAAGCACGTATGAGATGACACCCGGGAGCTACATCCGCCAATAAACTGCCCTGCAGTTTAGTAGAAGTGAAAAAATTCAACATAATCTGTAAATTTTATATTGATTCAACATTTTTAATTTCATTTAACAAGATTTCGGTTTCATTCCATAAGACGTACGGAATGGTCAGCATATAGTCGTGCTGTGATCAAGCTAATAATGAAAGTACATGTCTCAGCTCAGAAACCTAATTCACAGTATACATACAAATCGCATCATGTGAGTGTCCACAACACGTGAAAGTGTGATTTTTGCACACTTTGCACTAAATTGTTTGTTTGTGTTATAATTCTATTGTGTTTGGCAGAATTAATAAACGAACATTTCTGGGGATATTTGCGAAGTTGTTATAATTGAATTCAAATTCACATTATTACGAATTCTTATTCGTATTGTTGGTCCATATTAATATTGTTGATCAAAAATCAAAGAGTACAGTGAAAAAATTCTCATTTCATCATTGTGAAGCCATGAAGAAATGTGACTTACATCAATTTAACACAAAAAATAGATTCACAGTCCAATTTAATATGATTCTTGTTTTTCAGTTTAAACAATGGTTGAGTTAAATCTACTTCAAAAGGAACTTCTATGCAAATAACACCGTCGTTAAAAATAGTGTGAGAATAATAATGAGCCAGTAATTTTGTTTTTGTAAGCAATTCTCTTTGTGACGTAAATAAAGCTGAACGATCGTTAACATTTATGTTAGACGAATAATTTTCTTACTAGGTCTGCAAGGCGAATCGCTGCTTGCAATGTTGAGCTGAGTGAGACATCGTGAATCAGATTTTGAAAATTTTGAACAATGATCATTCCTCCGTGGCAAGTCCGATTGTGAAAATTCTTTTTGAAAGTCACAACTCTGGACACGCTTTCTGAGCATGTAAAGTTTGGTCACAGTGTCTCGAGCGGTTATTATGTAATTCGCTCGACTTCGTCTCACTCAGCTCAACCATAACAATCATACTACTGTCGAATACATCGACAGTCTCCATAATTATTTCATATATCTTGGCACATTTAATTACATCTGGTAACTAATCTCAAACCGACGTATTCTATTGATTTGTCTTTTGCACACCCGGAAAAAAATCTCATCAACATCGATAGAAGTAAATTGGATATGTCAGAAATAATAACAGTCTTACAGAAACAAATGATAAGTTTTGAGTGGTCGTAATTTAATTCTCAAGTAGGGTAAAACAATATGTTTTGCTATATTTCGATATTAGAAATGTATAGTATAATACTACAGATGTTGCTATGTTCCTTTTTGGCAATTATAAAAAAGTATATGACGTATTGTTCGGCTAGGTGATTGATATTATGTAGGATCTTATTTAGCGTTAGAAACTTCCAAAATGCGATGCAGAATTGGAAAACTGGAGTAATTACTGGTGGTAGAAATTTGATGACACAAATTTGTCCTAAAATTCGGCCGGGTGGGTACCACTGTGTACGAGTGCGAAAAACCCTCCATAGTAATCCAATTTCGGTTTGATTGCGTTCAGGGGTCAGCAAGTGCATAGCCGGGCAGGGGGATAGTGGTCGCAGCACTAGTGGGACCGGTGGGTGTCACGCGGTGCTGCGACGACAATCCTCTGCTGATGAGGCCGTCAAGCTGAGTGCCACCATTGTTAACATGGTACGTGCATGCAATGGTGACCCTCTTTCCTGAGACTTTACCTTCAGCTTACCACCAGGCGAGGTGAAGTCAAATTGACGAGTCCTAAATATAAAACAAAAATAATACTCCTCTACCGCTAGTATCGGTAAGAAGTTACTAAATTCCAATGGTTCTGGAGAGTTGGAACTAAATCTGCTGTGCGTTTCAAGACGGGAAAGATTATAATATAGTACATGCAGCCTAAATAAGTGAACCTCAAGTCTTCCGTTTAATATACTCAAGACTATAGAGTCTTGAGTATATTAAATGCAAGACTTGATGTGACTACTGATGGCTTTAGTAATATTTTGCGTATAATTGTATAAGTACTAGGAGTATAAACATTGTTATTAGTTGCTTCTTTATCCTATAAAAATATAAAAATAGGAAACCAGTGTTATTAAATCGTTTGTTTCTGTAGGGTCAAGTTTTAGGTAGATTTATATATATAATATATATATATATATAAAAATATAATTATATATATATATATATATATATATATGTATGTATGGTTCCACTTCCCAAAATTTGCGGCACTCTCACGGTCGCATTTTTGCCCCGATCGCTTTCAAACTGCGGTCAAAAATTGCTTGGGTGTAAACTTAGTTTAAGTTCGTGAACGGGTGGAATCCGGCCTAAGGGGACGGTAGGGCCTCACTTTTTGTGAAATCAGGTTTACCTCAAAATATACATGAATACCAACAACTTTTAATTATAAACCTATAAGATTAAAACTTTAACTAAAAGTGGAGGGAGGAAAAACCAAAATTTTTCGGGAAAAAAATCATAACTTCTAACCGGTGAACATTCTTGCAGTCGGAAACATTTTTAATCGATAGGCCATTTTCAAGTCTAAAATAAATGTCTGAAAAGTTTTTCGCTAAAAGTTACCGTTTTCGAGACAAAAAAATTAAACATGTTAACTTCACGAAATATTGTTTAAAATCCGTAGTTCTCTATATAAAATAATATTAATTGCTTCACGAAATCTACCTGTGCGTTCCCCCTGCGGGAGCGAATGTTTTTTAAGGTCTTTTTTATTTATTTATGTGTATACATAGTGGAGCATTTTTGTTTCTTCTCTGGATGCTACCTTACTGTGGGCACGACACAGTAACTATGTTAGAGTCAACCCGACTGAAAACACTTGATTTCTCCTATATCAGACCTAATAATTGCTGAGCTTTTGGACCATAATCATTTTATTTTATAAGTATGTTGCAATGTTCTATAAAGTATGGCAACTGCATACTGTTATTATTTTGATGAAAATCTGTATATCTTACTTTAAAATCTCCTATCTCATGATCATCTCAGTGTTGTGTTCCGATTGCATCCGAGGTCTATACTTCGGAGCCCGGAGTCCACTTTCCTGCTTTTGCTTCTCCACTTCTCACAAGATCTTGGGCATCAATGTTAGATTGACCATTGGCACACATGCCATCCTTTACGACATCAAACCTACACTTCTTACCTCTCTCCTCTTCTTACTGTCCTATTCTACTAATATTATAAAAGTGAGTTTATGAAGATATTTGGATATTTCAATATTATATTATACTCAATCGTGCTCTAACGGCTGAACGGATCTGGCTGAAATTTGGTACAGGGATAGATCACATAGGCCTTATCTCTGGAATAGGTTCCCATGTGAAGCGGGAATGGGATCAGAATTGAAGCCGAGGGCAACAGATAGTCGGTAAATAAAGCGTCACCATTAGAAATTATATTGAGCCTAGGCCAATTATTTTGTTGTGTTATACTTCAAACAAACTGATCAAATTTAGCAACTCGTAAAATTTAAACTCATTCAAATAACGTATTCTAAAATATTAATTAAATCATTGCACATTTTAAATGTAGTGTTTACAAACTTGTTGGAGTTTATGAGCTGTTAAAACATCAACGGTATCTTTGCGAACTATCTGTTTACAAACATATCGGAACTTGTTCCAAAGAATTGCACAATGTTAGCTCACTGATTCGCTTGCTTTGATATAGCTCAACAGGTCAATAATAAATATTGTTTAATAGGTAGATAATTTGGTCAAAATCGCATATAGGAGACGGGTTTAAATGATTGCAATATTCTTAACTAATATACAAAGTGCGAAAGTGCTGTTTTTACTCAACCTTGCAAAAACGGCTGGGTCGACTCGCTGAAATGTTGCACACATTTATAGTGATATCGAGAATAAGGACATCGGCTATTTTCATCGCGGGAGTAGTTTGAATAATTTATATTTTATAATTATAATTGTATACTTGGAAACCTCGTTATTTAAATTTAGTTTTGCAAAATAAATAAAATAAATAAATATTCTACGACATTCTACACCGCGCTTTCTAGACCCAAAGTAAGCATAGTTTAACTAAAATAGCTTGTGTTATGGGTTTCAGAATGCGGATAAATATACTTACATACTTTTTTTTGTAAATACATACATATTATAAATAGAAACACCCAGACCAATGCAAATAGACATATTCATGCATACAAATATTTGCACTGAGCAAGAATCGTACCGCGCCCCCTGTCGTAGCAGTCGAATGCACTACCGCTACGCCACAGAGGCCGTCGTTGGTGACAAAATCCTGACTTGTCCAGTATAAATTACCTTTTATTACCTTTTCAGTGGTACAATGCTGCATTTTCTGAAAGTAACGTTTTTCGTTTAATCTTTCCGATTTTTACATGAGAAAACTATTTAATGAATTTATAGACTTCTGTCATGAGTTGATGTTCAGAATGGAAAGATCAAAATGTACTTTTAACATATTTTAATTATCTTTTGATCCTCCATGAAAAAATCCAGTGTTTAATATAACTGTCCAATTAATAAAGATCTACTTTCCGCCCTCTTCTAAAATCTTTTGTATAAACCCGGTAATGTCTTGTTATTTTTCATAATCTCTCTAGGTGTTGAGGCTTAAATTTAATTATATTTTTTACGTGCTAAAGTATCTAACGTTAAAATGAATTAGCGTGGCACCTCTTGTTTGATTTTGATGCAAGAGCAATAATTAAAAAAAGATGAATGTTGTAAAATTATATTGCGAACTTCAAAACAGACTTTGTTTAAGTAAATCTCTTTAAAATGTCACCCGATGTTTTTGTTGTCTACAAATTTTACTTAAGTAACGGACACTGTCTGACCACGGTCCGGTCAACCTGTACCCCTGAGTGACAATACATACAAACGAGTGATGCAATTCAATTAAATTTTGAAGCAATTAGTTCTAACTGTTCCAAATAGATTTATTGCGGTTAGTTTAGTTCACTCTTTTCGAACAAGAAGGGGGATTTTGAACAGTGATGCAATCCTGTAAGAAATTAAAATGATATTGCCGATGTCAAATAACTTGTAAGTCTTATATTTTCCGGGAGGAAGTATGCAAGGAAATCTTCCATACAAATGTGAGATACCTTTTTTTTTTTTTTTTTATCGTGCGGAAATCCCTCGGATACCCCCCCGCCGGCCAGCGGGGGCGGTTATGTCGGGCTTGCACCGACTAAAACCGCACGCCGTCTCGGGTCTTCAGACGCCGGGGTGTAAGGTTACCCATAGAGCATATCCCTCGCACCCCGGCTGACCCTGGGCCATCTCACCACTAACAGCATCGCTCATCCTGTCTCCTCTGAAAGCAGAGGAGTACGGAGAGCGATGTGTTCCCGCCACGTTGGGTATTGGCCGACGATCAATGCCAACCCTATGAAGGGGTGAAGGGGAAGCCATTGACCGCCGCCCAGGGTGTACCGGCCGCTCCGATTCCGTTCCCCCCGGACTGCAGCGGGATCGGAATCGGAGCGACACTCGAGGAGGTTACCCAACACACACCCCAAATGTGAGATACCTGCCTTATGTTATGTTGTGTTATGTTAGGTTAACCTAAGTTATTTTATGTAATTGGTCATGTACCGTTTTATTTAACTATAAAAAATTTAAAAAATACTGCTACATATGACCCACGAAATCTTTAAAAATATCCATCCAGTTTACTTAGAAATAGTGAAAAGGGGAGCCTGTCAACCGAATAATAAGTTAGGATTTACAAAGGGTCGACAGACAATCATTCAAGTCGTAGATACAGCATATCATAGCTATGTCATCAGCAGTGAAGTCCTGTAAAAATGACCAAGAGAAGGAATACTCACAGCCACTCGTTATCGAATGATAGTGTTTGTATGACAAATAAAAACGTAGTTAATAATAATGGAATATCTTCTGTGAAAGTTGTCTATTTAACACAGTTACATAATATAAACAGATTGCTCATTTAAAACCACAAAAATGACTGAAGACATTACACATAGACACATAGTCACGCTTTGGCTGCTAAAATGTAACCGGAACGTCGTCGGGTTCAATGTAAATAATAACAAAACATCAAACAAATCGCGATAGAATCCGTGAAAAATAGTTTTATTTCAATGTGTGACTTGCGTAAACTTACAATATCATGAAGACAGTTATCAGTGATAAATTATGGTAGGTATTTTGTTCTCCCTCTCCCCCAAACCGGGGCAAGACGGGGACACCATGGTTCCCAAACCCGAGGGGGCCATTTCGAAACCGGAGATGGCCCAGGGTAAGTCGGGGTGCGAGGGATACGCTTTATGGGCAACCTTACTCCTTTCACGGGTCTGACGACCCGAGACGGCGTGCGGTTTTAGTCGGTTCAAGTCCGACATAACCGCTGGTTGGCGGGGAGGTATCCGAGGGAATTTCCGCACGAAAAAAAAAGAGGTAAAACTGCGTAATGTTCTAATATTTTAGCACCAAGTATATGTATTTTATGAACTGAAGATGGCATTTTCTAACATATAACTGCATAGTTTACAAAGTAAATTGACCAAATTTTACAATTGTTATTATAGTTTTTTACAATTATAGCTAATCTCTTGATTGACTTTGCGGAGAATTTATAGTTTAGAAGTTACTCCTTGCCCTATTACTATAATTGCGGTTACCGGAACCTTGACGAGGTATATCATTGTATCAAACAAGTCATTCTCAGCAACGTATTATTCATCTGTAAATTTAAATTAGGAAATCATGGGAACGGCTGCGCTAATTTTGACGGGACTTTAACTTGCAGATAGCTAATATTATAAGGCGTAACATATCGGCGGAGAGGGAGCGGGGGAGAACCCTGCCCCTCGAGTTTCGCAGTCTGCGGCGAGGACGCCGCAGACTCATCTACGCTCGGGACTGCCGACCTCCATGCTCCGGGCCTGAGGACGGCAGTTGGCCGACTCGCCATCCTTACAGAAGCAGGCCGTGGCGGAGGCGTGTCGTGTGTGCCCTACACACGCCTGCCAACTTACCGAAGCGGGATAAAACCCGACCCCACCAGGCGAGGCCGCGGTGGTGGCCAAAGTCCGCCGGCAACCCTGGGGTTATCCTTTCGAGGGCTTACCCGGGGTGCCCGGCAACGGACACTTGGGGAGAACACCGTGCGGTTTTAGTCGATACACGACATAACCACCCCCGCTGCCCGGCGGGGGGGTATCCGAAGGGATTTCCGCAAAAAAAAATATTAAAAGAATTAGGGTTCCACGCAGCAAAATAATAACCAGATGTAAGTCCACGCAGTCAAAGTAGCTTGCAGAGCCAATATTAATGCATCTATCTTATGAATGAAAAGAAAAAAAAAACAAACAATAAGCACGCTGAAATACAATAATTAGAAAGAAAAAAGAAAAATGCCAATTTTCAGTAATTATTTATTATCCCTCGGATAACATTCTTGCTTCTAGTTCAATTTTGCGCAGAAATGACGTAAGTTTTTTTTATCCTTACGTTCCATAATTGGTAAACTCTCTAGAGGAATCATTTACTAGACACCGGCAGCATTCGGCAAAATCTTCAATTAAAAATTAAAAAACCAGAAAAATTATTTACGTCACAAAATAAATAATTATAAACTATATAGACGGGATCCTGCCGTTTGGCAAAATATGTTTCGTCAAATTTCACTTCCCAAAAAACTTATCGCATAGTTTCATTTCCCAAAAGAATCTTTAGCAAATTTATATTTGTAAATAAATAAGTAAATATTCATTTGGCAATTTTTTACTAAAATTAACAAGTTACTAAAATTATTTTTAATAATATTAAAATACATTAATTTCATATAATTTACGTAGGATAGATCGGAACTGCCAGAAAAGTGGGTTAAGTTAAGTTAGAACTGTGGTCCCAATCACACACGTAGTCCCAGTGTGGAATTGATTTGTTTAATAGCAATATTATTATTATAGAAGTTCTTACCTGTGAATTATTTGTCCAAGGTGAAACAAACACCCATGCAGCAGTGTATTTTTTTGCCATGTTTGTTGCCAGCCATGCCAGGGAAAAGTATGTTTTGCCAAACCATATTTGACTACCTAATACTTGGTAAAATGAAACTTTGCCATGTAATTATGTATTTGTTAAACAATAAATTGCCAAAAATAGTATTGCTAACTGTAAAATTGCGAAGAGTAGTTTTGCCAAATGTTTTTTTGCCATCTACCGTAATTCTTGCGAAGTTGGTTCAAAGTCCCGTCCTAGATGTTCTCTTTTAACAATCGAAATCTATAGAAAGAGTAGGCATACTAATTGCTTAAAAATTTAATTAAATGTATTCAACGTTTTATATCTGGATATGAACAAATACCAATTTGTTGTTCAGTTAATTTCACACAGAACTATGTCAATAATGAGAAGATGGTATAATTAACGAAATTCACAAGCACATTACTGTATAAACTATTCATGGATATGAAAATGATGTTTACCTCAAACGTAATTACTAGTGTTACCAATTAACTAAAATAGTTCATTCCCGCTCACGTTTTCATTAGCCTCTACTCACTTATAGTTATGATTTCTACTATAAAATTGTTTTTATTTTATGCTGGTAGTTTTAGTTTAGTGGTTAAGGACTCAACCTTACTAAGGCAGTCACTGATAAAGGCGGGACGTGATTTCTATAAGGAAATTGAATTGTATAAATAAGAATGTTATAATTTAGGAAATCACGTCCGTCACGCCATAATATCAAATTTGAAAGATATGCAAGTTAGCAATATCAATAGACGTGACACTGCGTGTTGCCAGCTCCCAAAGATCCCCACTCAACAATGAATGTAAAATCTTAGTATTTAAGACACAGTGATTAATATTGTTATTATGGTATCAATCAATAAGTTCATAAATGTACAGTTTACCCGACTGTGGTATTTCACTTCACCTCCGCAATACTTACTATGGAGAGATCTCGGATCCGAATCCTGGCCATTACATCACCGACATAACATAAGCAATTTAGCTTAGCTTGAGGGATTAGGGTGAATACCAGTAATTTCACTTACTAACATTCTTTTCCCGAGTTCGATCCCCAGTCGCATCTGGAACATACCTCAGACTTTTTGTATTTATGTGTGCATTAATAAATGTTAATTATCACCCGCTTAATAATGTGCGCGGTAGATGGCAATAGGCTCGCCCCCTATTACATTGGGACCTTAACATAACTGGCGAATCGTGGGTGTGTAATACACCTCTGCCTACCCCTTCGGAGATACAGGCGTGAGTTAGGTTATGGGTTATGTAATATTATTTTAAAAGAAAGTGCTTATACGACGCTTTCGACGGATTTCAACGGTCAACCATCCGAATCGGTGAAAGTCCTGAGGTCACTAACTCTCTAGAGCCTCTGCGGTTGAGTAAGCCTTTCGGGTAGTATTCTACTACCATGGGGAGTGTTCCAATGATCCATTCTAATTAATTCCACCCTCTCCTTTCTTGTTCAGCACGCAGGACCAAGGTGTCGCCTTCATACGGTGTTAACAATACCGGCATGGACCAAGCAGTACTATACTTTCTTTTTTCGTCATATGATTAAGAACTTAAATATTTTCTTCCCTTTTTGCTATAATCTTGGGTTCTTTAAATGGGGTGTGAAAAAGTGGGGTTGTCGACGCCGCTAAGTCGCTAATCACCTATTCATGACTTATATAAGATGTCACAAAATTAGGTCTCTGAATTTGGTGAGATGATTTGGTATCGACAAAATATGTATTTGAAACCAAAAAAAAATCGGGTACAGAAAAAAAAAAAAAAATTAAAAATAAAAAAAAAAATTTAAAAAAAAACACCACCAGCGACCAGCGTTACGTGACGCGACGAGCCCGTGACGCACGTGGTAGGCGTGCAGTCCTTCTCCTCGCAGTATTCTCCAAGCGGATGTGTGGGAAATACCTAAATCGCGACCAGCGTCACGTGTGCTCGTCGCGTCACGTGCCGCTGGTAGCTGGTGGTGTTTTTATTTTAATTTTTTGTTTTTTTATTTTTTATTTTTTTTATTTATTTTTTTTACTTTACCCAATTTTTTTTTCTGTTTCAAATACATATTTTGTCGATACCAAGTCATGTCACCAAATTCAGAGACCTAATTTTGTGACACCTTATATAAGAAAATAAGTCAATGCTCCCACTGCGTAATTATCAATGAAGACTTAAACGTTCCGCCTTTATTATTATTGTTTTATTACTGAATAGCTGTTGCCTTCGTACGCGTTAAATTCGGAATGGATCAAGGTATGTTTATCTCTATAGTCTCAATACTAACACGTAAGTATTGTTATTCTATTTAACGGGCCGAATGAGGTGATGCGGTGCACTTGTTTTATACTGACAATTCGTTCGAAATAGATAGAGAACTATGTAACATCGAAATCAATTCTGCTCTAATCCTTATCATAATAGCATGATGATTTTCTTTTTGAAACTTTTATGCGCCTATACGTGGCTAGCTCTGTGAAGTTTCGAGATTTTACATTTGACTGCTCATTACCTTTCAGGTATAGCGTTATATATAGCGAGTTATAGTCCGGACTTTGACCAAGTCTGAGTTCTGCTGTACTGCAAAATTTCGTGAAGATCTACCTTTTTTTTTCCGTGCGGAAATCCCTTCGGATACCCCCCCGCCGAACAGCGGGGGCGGTTATGTCGGGCTTGAACCGACTAAAACCGCACGCTGTCTCGGGTCTTAAAACGCCGGGGTGTAAGGTTGCCCATAGAGCATATCCCTCGCGAAGATCTACCTTGTAATAATAAAGTTGTCATCAATTATAGTTTAAACCGAATTTGCTCCACTGCTCCTATCATACCTGTATGGTATGGTATGGTATCACGAGCTGGTATCTGCAACTCCACGATAAGGCGCGGTTTTTGCGTGAGGGTGGGCATTTTATTCGATCCGCCCCAACTCATTGAAGAACGCCAGCAAGCTATTCATGCTGCTGGCGGAGCGTACCTGTGTTTCCGAAGTATTTAACCCTGTATGTGGCGGTTGAAGGGCAGTGTAGTAGCACGTGTGCCGCTGTTTCTTCCTCTCTCATGCAGGCTCTGCAGAGAGGGCTGTCAATGATTCCTAAAATAAAAAGGTGTTTATTGAAGGAGCCGTGCCCCTTGATGGCAGCTGTGGTCGTGCGCAGTTGCCGTTTGGTCAGTTGTCGAAGACGCCTGGTCAGTCTATTTTGAAGTGTTTTTTGGAGTGCTTCCCTCGCCTGTCTGCAAACTTCCAGATTTATCCATTAGCTGTTGTGTTGATCTCTCGTTCGTTTGTTTACTATGGTTCGTAGGTATGCAAAGGGGATCATACCTATAATAGTGTGATGATATTTAGCGCAGTTTCTGACTATGCCCTAGAATAATGTTCATAAAAAACTTCAGCCAAAGCTGTTCAGCAGTTTTCAAATGATGCTCGAACATCTATAATAAAAAGCAGTCAAACATACAAACCAACAGACAGAAATTCTAAAAATAACATATTCTTCACGTGTATTCTAGGAGCGACCTAGAATACATAAATTATTTTTATTGTAAAATATTCAATAATTTATAATTTATTTATTTTTTACAGATAATTGAATCCATCTTGTTAGTAACATTTTTTACTTAATCGCTATGTTAGTACTTATATTCTACTAAAGATTTTGTCATTTTAAGGATGTGCCTCAAAATATGGCACTCATGGTTCCTGTTTACAAGAACCATGAGCATTCTGTTGCCACTGCCGCGCATTCCATACATCATCGACGTCATTTTCTTGCGCCAGACAGCTGTAAAGCTTTGAGCGAACATAGCCGATGCGCTACAGAAGCGCGGTAGCCGCAACAGCGCTCTGAATGCCTAGTGCGAGTTTTGTTTAATTCGTCTCACAAAAACGTGCGTATACGTGAAGATTATTTTGTATGTGAATTTAAACAGTGCAACCTAGATGATAAAGAATAGAATACGATACAATCATTACAGAGTCATCTAGCGACAAACGCGAACGGCGTTCATTTTGTATGAGAAATTTGTAATTTTAACCTAGTTCTCGCGTTTGTCGCTAGATGACTCTGTATCGATTGTATCATATTCTATTCTTTATCATCTAGGTTGCACTGTTTAAATTCACATACAAAATAATCTTCACGTATAGGTACGCACGTTTTTATACGTGAAGATTATTTTGTATGTGAATTTAAACAGTGCAACCTAGATGATAAAGAATGATCCCGCTGCAGTCCGGGGGAACGGAATCGGAGCGGCCGGTACACCCTGGGCGGCGGTCAATGGCTTCCCCTTCACCCCTTCATAGGGTTGGCATTGATCGTCGGCCAATACCCAACGTGGCGGGAACACATCGCTCTCCGTACTCCTCTGCTTTCAGAGGAGACAGGATGAGCGATGCTGTTAGTGGTGAGATGGCCCAGGGTCAGTCGGGGTGCGAGGGATATGCTCTATGGGTAACCTTACACCCCGGCGTCTGAAGACCCGAGACGGCGTGCGGTTTTAGTCGGTGCAAGCCCGACATAACCGCCCCCGCTGACCGGCGGGGGGGTATCCGAAGGGATTTCCGCACAATAAAAAAAAAAAAAAAAAGGTACGCACGTTTTTGTGAGACGTATTAAACAAAACTCGCACAGCTCGCACTAGGCACTCTGAACGCCTTATTATACTGTATACGCAGGGCATTGTACAGTTTTCACCTCGTTACGATATATTACGGTCTGTTTGATGTGTTACGCTATGTTTAAATGACCATGGTCATTACACTAGCGACGTGAACCCACTCCTAACACAAGCTTAGCAGAAGGGGTTAGGGGGAATATTAGTAATTTCGGTTACTAATATCTTTAAAAAAAAATGACCACTGACAAATGTTTAAATCTAGATAGAAATTGAGGAAAACAGGATCGTATAGGCGATGACTTGGTCGAGCACATCACTAGGGCTTCACACCCTTGTAATGTGTCACGAGGGTGAAGCGCGGCCATCGCTGGAGCGACAAAAGCAGAAGCTGCATGTCACCAAGATAAAGATGTGGAGACTCACGCGCAGAAGTTGCGTGAGGAACTCACGCATCCGCGGCAGCCTTTATTTTTTTTTTATCCATTTATTCATAAATCAAATATTGTAGCAAGCAAATGTTGCATACTTCTAAACATAACGTTCGTTGTTCTACAAGACTATATTGGGTGAGTTACTGCTCTCCTAGATACGTTATAAGTAGCCTGTGTTAAGGAGAAACAGGACCATCCCTCGGATATGATAGGAGTTTCATATAAGATTTTAACATTTTAAATTTACAGCAGCATTTGATAAACAGGTAATTGGGACAGAATTTAAAAAAACATTTTTCAAACCAGAAAGAAATCTTATAAAACAAAAGAATATATTCGAGGAAAACTTGGTCGCGGAGTTATGGTACTTTTATTTTTACAACTTTTTTTATGTTTATTCCGATAAATTGCACTGCACCCCGTGTGATGGTAAGCTAAGGTTCACCTTAACTCACCTTAGCTTACCATCAGGCGGGGTGCAGTGGACTTCAGTCCAAAAAGTAGGGGCCACTATTTCCAAAGATTGTCCCTAGAATGGTGGCCCCTACCTAGACGGCCTCGACAGATGCTTTTTCACGCCTCGCTTAAAGAACCCAGGGAACAGTCCGACAAAAAAAGGAGTCACCAAACCGCTTGGATCGCGATGGTATCGATTGCACTTTATGAGGATGACACCTAAGTCCTGCACGTGTCGTTCGGAACAAGAAGGGAGAAGGAGGAATCAATTGGAATAGCTCATCGCAACATTCACCATGGTATATGCGATAGAATACTGCCAAGGAGGTTATATCTCTACGCAGCTGCAGAAGCTCTAAAGAATTAGTGACTTAAGATATATTTATCAGCTTTTAGATATTTTCTTGAGATAAATAATATACTGTGAAGAATTTAAAGTCCTATCTAAACACGGTAATGATGGTTCGCTGCTGTTTTGCCCAGGTGTCGTAATTAATTACTTTGTGTTTTGTTAAATTGATGAAAAAATTTGCTCAACGATATTTTTTCGGTTATTAAATTAATTAAATGGTAAATGTTGAAATAAAATTGTTTTCACACGTTCAGAACCACTGGATTGTTTTTGGATTCCATATAGAAGCTTGTTATTGTGATATCTGCTTATAAAACTAATACAGACAATTACTCACTGCTATTTGTTCAAAAAGCGAATGAAACAGATGAATGGAATGTTGAACAGAATCGAGGTCGTGCGCCAATGACCGGAAAGATTGTAATAAAAGCGACGATTTTATTTGGTTAACATTTTTAGCATTCGTTGGTATTTGGTTAACATTTTTAGCATTCGTTGGTATTTGGTTAACATTTCATTTTCTATGCTATTATATAATTATAAACTAGGGGCGCAATGCATTCTGCTGTTGCAATGTTGAACTGAGAGTGCACTTCATGATTATCTACTTTTCTTTTTCTGTCTTAAGCCAATAGTTAAGTTGTACATTTTGGCGCCAAAATCATGGACTCAGCATTGATCATTTTGGAGAAATCATATTTTGAAATTTTTTAAGGGTGATTATTCCTCCATGGTATGTTTGATTTTCAATTTAATTTTTTCCAAACCTTCCGGGTATCAAGTTGTATTAACATGCCAAGTTTGGTCAAAATTGGTCGATTAGTTTAGGAGGAGTAGCGTCTCAACCGAAATACATCGAGTATAGAGAGCTTTTCACTCGAGTTCGTGTCACTCTCAGCTCAATTAGTAGCGTCTGTACAGTGCAGATATTAAAAAAACTACTTAGCTTATGTTAAATAAACGATTGTGAACACAAAACTATTTTTTTTTTGAATTCTTATCTGTTTTTTCGTGATGTACTCAAAAACTACTTAACGGATTTTGATGCGGTTTTTTTTTTGAGTCAAAATCTGCCGTATGTTTAAATGCAATTTGTTAAGTAGAACCAGAGATATCATCAAAAAGTTATAACCGACCTCCACATGGGTGGAGCCGCACGCATCAGCTAGTAAACCTAAATGTTCGTTAAGTAAATAATATCTGGGTGATCAGGTTTGCTGGGATTTATTTTTTCGATGTTTTCTAAAAATTAAAACTACCTCAATCGATTTATCGCCCCCGAATCCCCCTGTGTAATAAATTTCATGAAAATCGCTTGAGCCGTTTCTGAGATTCAGACTATTTAATATATTTACAAAACAATTGCTCGTTTAATGAAGTCTTCTAAGAAATCTTAATTTAAAATTTATTTTCTATATTTTCTTTTGCCTTTGTTTTTATTTATTAAGTATAACAATTATTCTTGGAATACGTACCGGCGAACTCGGTAAACCGTGGATAAAGCAATTCAAACTTGGACGGACACTAATAGCGTGTCCTTGGCTACAGTTCACCTTTCTTTGGGGGATTCCTACCCACGGGTATACCTACCTTAGAGGACTCCTACGGTAAGGTACCAGTAAGTCCGTGCTTCGGACGCCCACTACGACGTTACTAGTGTCCGACCGCTGGTGCGACCCTGTGGTGGCAAACAACGGTCATCCGAGATGCCAAGAGGACGACGGCTGCGGGTTGCACCAGGACCGACTGGACGTGCCACTTTGACTCCAAAGAAGACCCCCTCAGATCCTACCCTCCTTCCCCTCCCTGTATCGTATAATAGTGTTTATAATATCTTTCAATGTAATAGTCGTATCGGTTTACGAATTAATTGCCAAGATTCTATCTATCAACATCTCAAGTGGCTCACGTTAGGCAGTTGGGTCAAAGGATTGATTTTAAAATGTAATTTATATGGAATTTAAAACAAAAAAAATATAGACCGATATTCTTAGCAATCCATGGATTCTCCGTGCGGGTGCCGGGTCCATCGCGTTGCTGAGTTGGGAACTCGGGACAGTGCCTGGGACTTGCGACCCAAGTGTAGGTTTAGAAGGGGCCCCTTTTGTTGATGTACATCAACACTCACCTTCACTACCCAAGTTCCCCTCCCTGCCTAACCAAAATTGATGCGAACCTACTAGTGCCGCTTTAGACATTCGTCCTAGTAATGAGCTGAAGATGATCTTTAAGTATTAATATAATTAAAAATAATAATCGTATATTTGCCAAAACAAATAATTTACATTTTACATTCTCTTAGTTCTAATGTAGATTATTGAGACCAAATACATAAATATCGTCTGATTAGAACTACATTAAATAGTTATTAAGCGTAGCGAGCCGAAGGCAAGCGAAGCGTCTTCGATTTCAAACTTGCATTTCAAACAAATTATACTCCTCCGAGAATGTTTGACCGATCTCGACCAAATTTGCCACGGTGATCAAGTAGACATTACTGAGTGTCGTAAGGGGTCGAATGTCCAGATCGGTCTTACCATCGAGGAATAATCACCGAAAAACCAAATCAATGGAAAAAGTCGACCGGTCACGTTGACCTATTGTTGGATAGGCAAATCTCGCTACGCTTAAGTTTGGGTTGATTGCGAAGCTGGTAACCGTCCTAGTTTTAATGGTTATGTATTCATTTAGGTTCTTATATGTATGAAAGATAAACTGGAACGATTGATGGATGTTTTCTAAATCTATCCATCCATCTATTTTATACATTTTATACATTTATACTTTATACTACATACCATATAAATAAAATTGGAGTGCCTGTTTGTAATATAGAAACAACCGTTTTTTACTACATCTGTATGAATATATCTACGGTACATACACCAAAATAACATTTTTTACAATTTTTGTCTGTCTGTCCGTCTGTCTGCCTGTTTGTTCCGGCTAATCTCTGAAATGGCTGGACCGGGACTTTCACTGGCAGATAGGTAATATAACAAGGAGTAACATAGGCTACTTTAATTTTAGGAAAAATAATTAGGGTTCCGCGCAAAAAAACTAAAACCCTAAAAATCTTAATCCACGCGGACGAAGTCGCGGGCACAACTAGTCTATTCATAAAATATAGTAGTACTCTATTACCTATGTGAATAGATTGTGGGAAGATACATAAATTACATCTTTTAGTATCGCGCAGAGTTTGGTTTCATAACCCCTACGCCATACCGAACCATTTTATACCAAAACTCAGATTTACTTGATTAAACTAAAATTAATATAAAGTTAATATCACAAACGATGCAACATTTAACTGATTTCGCCAATGTTGATACTTGTGAAAATGGGGTTTTAGAAAGCTTTCAAAGTATCCTGTAGTCTAGTGTAGCGAAGTATATGCCTAAGTTTCAATTTTGTATCATCGTCAAGGCCATATTCGTTTTGGAATCTTGTTTCCCCAATTTAATTCTGTTCAGTCAGCGTGGTAGATACATAGAAGCGTTGGATAGCATTAGATAGGAAGTTATATAGATATTATAACAAGTTTCGACCTAGTTACACTCCAGTTCATTATAATTCAATACAGAATCCCTGCTTTATGATGTCTTTTGAAATGTGTTATGTGTGAAATTTAATATGTGCTTAGTAGCAGTAGTAATTGGATTTACAATTACACTAATTATGTATTCAAATATTGTATAGGTCTAAATGTAATTTTCTGTGGCAAATCAAGTTCAATTGGCTGCTAAAAAGCTGGGCATCCTGTCGTAGGTGCGACTGGAGGGTTAGGAGGTACGAGTACTTCACAACGGAACAGTTGCTCAACTTGTACTAAGCGCAGGTTCGATCCTGTATGGATTATTGCTCGTGTATATGTGACGGCTCAGCTAAATGCCACCTAGAAACGCTGGAGACAACAGAGAGGCGGGCCATGAGGCTCATTAACAACGATGCACTCGTCGAGAAAAGACTTTAGAGCCTTGAACATCGACGCAAAGTTGCAGTCCTATCGGTTTTTTACCGGATGCATTTCGAAGAGTGTGCGCTGGAATTGCACAACTTTATACCTCAAAGCCCTTTCCACAAACGAACGACCAGATCACCAGACGCACAGCGACGCGCCACCGCTACATGGTGGATATTCCACTCATACGCACAATACGGTTGGGCGACACATTTATTATGCGTAAAGCTAAGGAGTGGAATTGCCTGCCTGAGTCTGTGTTTCCGGAAAGCTATAACTTCGGAAATTTCAAGTCTCGAGTAAATAGGTTCCTTCTAGGGAAACGTGATCCATCGTAGACCACATCGTCACTTACGACCAGGTGAGATAGATAATAAACAGGAGATTATAATTCATAAAAACTAGGTCTGCAAGGCGAATCACTGCATGCAATCTTAAGCTGAGTGAGACATCGTGAATCAGATTTTGAACATTTTTAACAGTGATTCTCCGTGGCAAGTCCGATTTTGAAAATTCTTTTTGAAAGTCACAACTCTGGATATGCTTTCTGGGTGTGTAAAGTTTGGTCACAGTGTCTCGAGCGGTTATTATGTAATTCCATCTGGAATTTTTTTAACGGTGATCATTCCTCTGTGGTAGCATTAATTTTTTCAAAATATATCCATAAACCTTCCTCTGATTGACCTCTTTAATCATGCCAAATTTGGTTCTGATTGGAATAGTAGTTTAGGAGGAGACCTGTGACAAAGAAAATCCTGAAGTCTGGTATGAGGAGCTTTCGCTCGACTTCGTCTCACTCAGCTCAATAATATTACCCTTAGGAGTACCACTCAATTGAGGTATCTCAATTTGATATATATTTGATACACGAGCGAAGGTATATCAAATTCAATCAGTATTATTGCCTAGTTTTTCATATAGGCACTGAAATAAAACTATTTTAACGGATTCTATTGAGATTTATTTGCTTAATAGTAGTAGTTCGGGTATTTTGAGATACCTTACATTTCAAACTATAAGACAACCACCATCTTCAGTCTCCCCGTGACTATGGCTGCTGAAAAGCAACTGAATCGTCGGGTTCAATGTAAATAATAAAATAAACCGCGATAGAATCCGTTAAAATAGTTTTATCTCAATGTGTGACATTCGCGTAAACTTCCGACAATATTATATGCGTTTTATCTAAAATGAATACTTATAATGAATATTTTGTACAGGAAACTAATATATCAACGTTTTCTTACCTTTTTCCTGATTAATTTTACGAGTATTTCTTGTTTCATAAATAATTAAAACGTAACAGCGTGGTCACACTAAAGCCTGGTGAGCCGATTTTAATTGAAATGATTTATTTTGTCTAATACTTACGTTGGTAAAGGCATAGACTAGTAGAATAATTGTGAACTATTGGTATATAGGTGCGCCGTTTATGGGGTTGCGACTGGTTGGATCACCTCCAAGTTTGGTGCACCTTGGGTAACGTAGGCGATGACGCATCATTGATTGCTCCTCTGGAGTAGCTGGCGTCAACGTCAACGGCCAAGAGTCTGACCAACCGGCTCTTTTCAGGGCCAGCTGACCCCATTGCACGAGGGGGTCGGGGTATGGCGGGCCTGCAAGGCCCGCGAGGGGCGTTGTCGCTCCAGGTACCCCTCTGCTGTTATCAAAGGGGACACTGCGAATGGCCCAGGGTCAGCCGGAGTGCGAGGGATATGCTCTATGGGCAACCTTACACCCCGGCGTCTGTACCGCCCGACATAACCGACATCCGACATAACCGCCCCCGTTGGCCGGCGGGGGGATATCCGAAGGGATTTCCGCACAAAAAAAAAACAAAAAAAAGGTGCGCCGTTTATGCTTGTTGGCAGACTTACAAGCATAAGAAAAAAACCGCTTAACCCTTTCATTCTCTGACTTTAATTCTAATTTGTTGACGCAAATCTATCTAAATATCTATACTCATAGACAGTAGCATAACAAAATCCACTTTTTTAGGGTTCCGTTGCCAAATGGCAAAAAACGGAACCCTTATAGATTCGTCATGTCTGGCTGTCTGTCCGTCCGTATGCCACAGCCACTTTTTTCCGAAACTATAAGAACTATGCTGTTGAAACTTGGTAAGTAGATGTATTCTGTGAACCGCATTAAGATTTTCACACAAAACTATAAATTTTGGGGGTTCCCCATACTTAGAACTGAACTCAAAAATTTTTTTTTCATCAAACCCGTGTGTGTATCGTGTGGTATCTATGGATAGGTTGAAGACCTGATGATATTGAGGTTTTTTTTTCTAAACTGAATAGTTTGCGCGAGAGACACTTCCAAAGTGGTAAAATGTGTCCCCCTTCCCCCCCTTTAACTTCTAGAATAAGAGAATGATAATACTAAAAAAATATATATGATGTACAATACCATGTAAAAACGTAGTAGTTTTTTTTTAAATACGTCATAAATCGTAAACCGCAATTTACCTTTCATTCAATCAACTCAAATATAAAAATTATAAAAAAAGACATTATTATGTTACTTGCTGCTACGGAACCCTTAATGGGCGAGTCCGAATCGCACTTGGCCACTTTTTACAATTACGTAGATCGATATAATATCATCGGCACGGTGGACCTTTATCGCCATTTCAATCCGTTCAATAGATTGCCGAGATCGTCGTTTTTGCTCATACCAATTACACGGAATTTCGTTAAATTAAAGATAAATCTTTTATTGGAAGAGAGGTATATACTACCTTACCTTATACTTAGCATACCTTTATCTAAATATTTGACGCACGAGAGTTCTTAATTATTTTAGTAAACACAACATTTGTAAATGCCTTACAGTAAGGCACTTTTTTTTATAGCGTGTGGAAACCCCCACGGGCTTCACCCCATATCGGTGCTAACAATGGGTTGGGCGTGTCGGAATCGGACCGACTAAGACCACACGGTGTCCTCCCCAAGTGTCCAAATAATATTTCCACGACTATTTTCTACCGGATTCTATCGCGGGAAAAAAATTTCAATGTGTGAAATTCGCGTAAACTTCCGACAATATAATATTAACAACTTGTATTTTTTGTTTCAGTAAATAGGTTTAAAATATTCTTAAGTAATGTTTTTGGATAAAACCTGGGGTTATCCTTTCGAGGGCTTACCCGGGGTGCCTGGCAATGGATACTTGGGGAAGAACCCGTGTGGTTTTGGTCGGTCCGATTCCGACACGCCCATCCCATCGTTGGCACCGATGGGGTGAGCCCGCGGGGGCGGGGACGTTAAAAAAATACTTTTAGATAATGTTGGTTACCAAATTTACTAATATTTATGTTCATCATTAAATATATGTCCAATTCATTTGTTTAAAAAGAATATTAATTACGAAAGCAGGTGGTTTAATCTTCGAAGTTGTTTTGAATAAAATATAAAAGTATATTTTTTCAGTTTACAGAGAAGGTCCGTAACTTAATTTCGAGAGACATATGTTAGATTATTGGAATATCGACTGAAAGATTGTGCGAATAGAGTTTATTGCGAAACAACTTTTTGTCGCCAAACGCTGCTTTGACTGAACGATTCTTCGAATATTTATCAATCGATGGACTGATGTTTCGCACTTCTTGCCTCGCTCGGCTTATATTCCAAAAATAAGAAAAGTGGGTTAGGTCAGAACTGTGACCCCAACAGAGCGCGAGCCGAGCGAGCGTAGCGAGCGTGCCGCGGCAGCGGCCGGCGAAGCGCCTGAACCACTAGTCCGGAAAGTTTATGGCAAGAAGTGCTATCTATGAAGAGAGATCTCTGTGTACAGTGCTTCCTATGTACCGATATATCTACAAACAATGTTTTGAATTTAACATTCGAAACATCAGTCCATCGATTGATAAATATTCGAAGAATCGTTCAGTCGAAGCAGCGTTTGGCGACATAAAGTTGTTTCGCAATAAACTCTATTCGCACAATCTTTCAGTCGATATTCCAATAATCTAACATAATTGTCTCTCGATATTAAGTTACGGACCCTTACAGAGATGCGGCCCTAGATTTTTCAGTCTTAATGCTTTATATTTTCGAATAATTACATAAGAATGATACTTTCTAGGGACAATAAATATATACAAAAATGTTAGATAGATTAAATCTACGAGTATATTAATATGTGTCAGCACTGACAGTGATTATTGAACATGACAAGGCACTAGATGTGATACGCGAGCTGTGAGCCGGTGCATATACTTGCGGCTACTGGATGGATAAAGTGCTTAGCCTTTTGATTAAAAGTCAGTGCTATCAGTCATGCTGTCACTATAACCACTATTGTAATACCTTTTTTTTTTTTTTCGTGCGGAAATCCCTTCGGATACCGCCCCCGCTGGAGAGCGGGGGGTCTCCAGCGGGGGCGGCTATGTCGGGCTTAGTAACCGCACGCCGTCTCGGGTCTTAGGACGCCGGGGTGTAAGGTTACCCATAGAGCATATCCCTCGCACCCCGACTGACCCTGGGCCATCTCCGGTTTCGAGATGGCCCCCTTACTTGCTCTCCACTGTACCATCTGCTAATCAGAGGGACACGTGGAAAGCTTCCGAACAGCCCTCAACAGGGCCGTCCTCGCCTCGGTCGGAGTTGGCCGTAGGTGGCAGCGTCTCTCCCGCCCTAGGAGAAAGGCGCTGCCGTCTCCGTTGCCCAGGGTGCACCGCGTGGAGGTCCCCAACCAAGCACCCCACTATTGTAATACCTAATTTATATGTTATGCGATTTTGGAAATCATAAAAATCAATGCTGGTTTGATTTCTTTAATACACTGCCGTACAGTTCATCTGATTGTAATAATACTTTGTCAACTTATGGCTAGCATTTGAGTGAAGGTTACAGGCATTAGACCTGGTAGGTGGCGCTATAAGATATATATATTTTATTATAGAAGCCAGAGTCTAACATATTTTTCTCATACTGAAATATGTACTATGAATTAAAAGGTACCGATATCTATATATAATACAGAATGAAGTAAGTTTAGTTTAGTATTGTAAAAACTTCCACCGTATAATCTGTGACTGAAGTATAGATAAAGTAAATTGAATATATACAGATATCACTTTATTCTTGTGCAAAAATTATAAAACTACTCGTCTAAAAGTTGACTTTTGCGATTTTCATTATTGTATACAGGAACGACGATATATTACTATAAATTTCATAGTATTTTCACAATTTTTTTTATAAATATCCGACTCGAAGGACCACCATGTTCGTTCATTGGTAGCCGTACAAGAAACAATTATAGTAATCCAATGCTAAGGTTAAGCACAATCACAATGTAAAATGGTATGATATACAAGCTCATGAGGACACCCTACCCGATTGGTGACTGAAAATGTACAAATTAAATAATGAAATCGCATGAATTGGTACAATGTATCAAAGAGCCCTGAAATTTGCTTTAACTTAAACATTCTCATCAAAGAGCAACACAATTTGTTGCCCTACAATTTTCCACCGTCCGGATCCGTACACTAATCACCGCCGCACCGCGTTTGTCCTTGTATAAATGTGTTACAATGTATATCTCAAGATAAACATTGCAGATGACAATTACGGATAAGCTCAGTCCGTTACAGATTGGCACGTAGGTTGGTCCAGAGAAACGTTCGTTATCTTTCTCTCAATTGCTCTAGGCAACAGGCAACTATTCATTTATTTTGGTCCTTACTTCATCCTGTTTACTTGGGTACGATCACTCAGCTACACGTACCATTAAACAATAAATAATAGAGTTTGTACACAACCCAATGCCTATTCCGTCGATGAGACTTTATCTGCTCTGAAACACGACTTCGCCACAATGGGTGTGTACTTGGCGATTCGTTGGTATGTAGACGGTCTCCGTGTTGCGCTGGTCTTCGGTGGAACACCTATTATGGGTAGAAGAATACTTGAGTTTTCCAAAATAAAAGAGAGATTTTTTTCATGTATCTTCATTTATTCTTCGTGAAGAGGAGAGAGCACGTTTCGCTCCGATTTCTAGCTGCCGACTGAGGTTTCGAATCAAAATTATAGTGGTTTTTATAGTCTTAATTCAATAATTCGATTTTTTTGATTGGCCGATCGAACTATCGCGGTTCGTTAGCGACACCACGGCTTAATTACTTTTCGCGGATGTACCCTTATGGTCGATCGGTCAAATTACAAATATGCGTTTATTATCTATTTACAATGGTTTATATACTATATTATGTATTCCAATAGGGAGTAGAAATAAGGTAAGGTAAGAGATTTCTTCGTCGCAAACTCATAACTATTATACACGATTGTTCCTACAGTGTTTTGTAAATCAGTTTTTAATTATATACATTATTATCAATTATGTACTAACTAAATCAACCTTAAATACTAGTTGTTCTGCACAGAGTTGTTATATTGACAGCTGATGATTATAATGATTGTTTACTGACGATAATCGAAAATAGAATTGAAATTTTATTTGTTTAAATTACGCTTACTTTTAATTTATGGTTGATACATTAACTGCCCCATCATTGATGAATCCTTGAAAATGAGGTATTTAACCATTCGTTCTTAATCTTTAGTACAGTTTTCTTATCAGTATATGTAACGTTTTTATGAAATATTTTTACTGGTTTATCTGTTGAAGTAGAAGTTAGACATTGATTAACCGGTTAGAGCAGCGCGGTCGTCTCTCGAGCCTTTTCTTTAGGAGGCAAGGAGTCGACTTTTCTCTAGACAGGAGGATTCGCCAGAAATAGTACCTGAATGGTGCGTGATGTCAGAGTGAGTTTTAGACTGATTATCTCTGATATAACTACTTGCCAACACTCTCGGTAAACAGCTACCCAAAGGGGCTTACATGTAAATAAAACTGTCGTAAACATGAAAGGTATGCTGGTTTTTCATTTCCATTATAATGTTATCAAATCGTTTTAGTCGTCAAGTATTATCTGTATCAGCATATTTTCTTCGATTGCTACTCTCTGCTACTTACCGTATCTCCTCAGAAACGCTGTAGCTACAGGAAAATATCATTATACTTTATCAAGACCGTAACAAGAAATACTTAACCAAGTCGATAAAGTTATGTTATTTACTATTATTAAGGTAACTTACGAGCTTTTTATGACGTCATGAATGATAAAATAAGAAATATTCTACTGGACGAGGTTTTAGTTACGAGTATGTATTAACATACGTTATCATTTCCATATCTTTTCTTACAGAAATAAAAGGTATCGAAGAAATAGAAAAAAATAGTGATTGACAAAATTGGCACGTAATTCTTAGAAATTCTGCAGATCATCTGCATTCAATAAATCCAGAACGAGTTTAGGTCACTCAGTTAGAGTAATTCCTTAGCGTGGGACCACCACGGGTTCAAAAAATCTCGTACTGAATGTTGATTTTCTGATAAAATATACAATCTAAACAGTTTACATGTATTGATTACAAAAAGATGTTAGGATTGTAAATGTTTCAATAATTATTTTTTTATCATTTTTATTAATGGAATGGAAGATATTACATAAAAGTCAAAAATAAAATATTTAAAAATATGAATTGGCGTTTTTGTAACAATCAATTACTTATTGCGGCTGATGCTTAATTGAGCTTATATGCACCGACTACCTCCCAGCATCGAAGTTGTTTATATAGTAATACAATAAGTTTTGTTATATTAAATAGTTGTTATTATAAAGGGGAAACAATTGTTGGTTTTCTGGGCTCAAAAGTTACACCACGAATTTACGAGCAACTTTCACAAATATTATTCTAAATGGATAAAATGTTTATTTGGAATATACAAGAAAACACTAGTAAAGTTATTAAGAATGTAAGGATTTGAATTTTGTTCTCAGTCCCACTTGAATTGATTTTCCTCCTTTTTTGCAAGATGATTTTATTTTTACTGGTTCATAATAATAAACCACGTAGCAACATCAATATCTATTGTATACCGAATACAAATAATAGAGTAAATTTGAAGTTGAGAGATCTCTTTTACGACTTTATTGTTGCTATCATGAGGTAAAAGCAACAATAAAGTGATTATAGGAAAAGTCTTTCTGTTATAGTCAGATGGATAACATTTGCTCTCAAGAATATTGTTGTATCGATTGACAAAAGACTAATTTATTTTAACCGATGCCTATTTGCTTGAAGTTTTGCTTTATACATATTGGAAAGTATAATTCTTTACGCTTTTATAGTTAGGTTTTGCATGTAGAATCTACTGCTTCCGGGTTGTTTGGCCGTGGTCCAGATGAAACTTGTCTTCCAAACGTTTCGTCGATCACTGCGATCGACATCTTCAGGTACAGGTAAGGGTGGCGACGAGTGCGTAGAACTATCGTCGGCGGCGAAGCAGTACATTCTACATAATGGAAAGCATTCTGCCAGGGCAGTAGAATTCCAAGTCAAGTCAACCTGACCTATTATTATTCACGGATGCAAATCAGTTGCTCCTATGGAGTCTTAAATCTGTGTAAAAAGTGTCATCAATATAAATTTATGTTTTCTTTGTTGCAGTGTAACAAACGTATTTTTGGTGAATTTGTCGGCGGCAGACCTCTTAGTGACGGGGGTCTGTATGCCCATCCAGCTCAGTAAGGCAATTACCCTTGTCTGGTTCTACGGGGAGACTGTCTGCAAGATTGTCAATTATATACAAGGTAAAATATATTATTTAAATCTATTTTTGAGCCGTTTACGGATCGAAACACTAGGTTCGTGTGGTCCGAGCGCACGGTCGGAACCAAAGGTCTGGCGTCTTTTTTGCACAAAGAATTAGCATAGCCATCCAACAGGGCAATGCTGCCAGCCTTTTGGGTACGTTACCAATTGACATCGATGGGTAGGAATTCCTTGACGCATAAACTATTTACTTTAGTTTTAACTGCACACACTCCCTCTTTTGTGTCAATATTTTAATGTTCTGTAGAAAATTCGTTAAATAAAAGCAGGTAAATTTTTTGTTACTATTATAGCTATTAACAGGATATTTACCTTGTTTATTAGTTTGTTTAAGTATCCAATATTTCAGCACTGTTACAAGTGCCATGATCACGGATGTACTGGAGTTCAGTGAGATAGTTGAGACCGTAATCTTAGCAATCCATGGATTCTCCGTGCGGGTGCCGGGTCCATCGCGTTGCTGAGTTGGGAACTCGGGACAGTGCCTGGGACTTGCGACCCAAGTGTAGGTTTAGAAGGGGCCCCTTTTGTTGATGTACATCAACACTCACCTTCACTACCCAAGTTCCCCTCCCTGCCTAACCAAATTTGATACGAACCTACTAGTGCCGCTTTAGACATTCGTCCTAGTAATGAGCTTATTGTAGCTCTCGATAGGCCTAGATCTTTAAGTAGGTTATAGAGAGATTTTGCTGGTATACCTCTCGCTCCCACTTCCACTGCATACAAATTAACCACGTAACCGTTTTTGATTAATTCGTTTGTGAGATCATAGTATTTATTTTTCTTTATTGTGTGGTCCTTCGGTATATTTGTTTCCCACGGTACAGTAAGTTCCACAAGAACCACATGTTTTAATCTCTTAGAATATAGGAATATGTCAGGTCTAGATGACGAAACCCCAACATCCTCCGGAATTTTGTAGTGCTTTTCATACGTGTCGATTAGGAGAGTCCAATCTGGGGCAGTATCTAAGATTGAATAAGGTTTGTTCCTGGGTGTTATGGATGAACCTTCAGACACAAAGTTGATATGACGTCTGTTAGTAGTCAATCCTTTTTGGGCTCTAGCTACTGCCAGACTCATTGCTTCACGTATGATGATAAGCACCTTATCGTGGCGGCGTGAGTAATGGCCTCTATCGAGAAGCACCCTACATCCTACTAATATGTGTCTAGCCGTCCCTATTGCCTCACCACAAGTATAACATTGTTTTTCTGTGGCCTTCCCCCACCTTACCAGATTACTCTGGTCTGGGAGGGTCATCTGAAAGGCGTTAAGATAAAATTTTAACAGGGCCGGCGACCAGTCATAGATCAAGGTGCGCCACTTTAAGGCCATCGGTATGCAGAACTCTCCTATTGTCAACCATTCATTTTGGATTTCCAAATTCATCGCGTGCACTCGATATTTATCATTTTCGTCTTGTTTCAGAAAGGACTTAAGTATATCCTGGTCCCTTTCTGGCTCTCGTACTCCCAACCCCACTCTGTTTGACTGGGCCCCTATCATAAATCGTTTATGGAATAGAAGTCTAGATTCAAGCTCGGACGCGTTATTATCTTTTGGGAGTGCCCTGATTGTGACATCTTGGGATTTTCCTAAGATGTGGGCTTTGGTAACTCTAAGATGTTTATAGAGCTCCGATGGTTTCTTAAGTTTCATCCCAAAATTATTTTGATCCCTAAATAGAGCAGAGGAATCAGCAGAGTGCGCTAGTCCAAGCCACGATTTTAGCGAGTAAGCTAGTAAGTATAAGATATTGTCGAAAATTTACGAGAATAGCACACATTTAAATAAAATTAATTTAACAGATTTCATTGCGATTCATTTGGCGATATTGTATTATTTACACTAATCCCAATAATTCAGTTGCTTTTCAGCAGCCATGGTCTCGGGGACTATTCCACAAAAAATAGTTGAATTTTATTAGACTCATACACACTATTTACAGAGAACCAAGGTTATCGACATAGCTCAAAGAATTAACAAGCTGAAGTGGCAGTGGACCGGCCAGATCTCGTGAAAAACCGACAACCGCTGGGGTAAACGTGTTCTTGAGTGGAGACCGCGACTCGGCAAACGTAGTGTAGGACGCCCTCCGGCCAGGTGGGATGACGATCTGCGAAAGACTGCGGGCAGATGCTGGATGCGGCAAGCTGAAGACAGGACGCTATGGCGCTCATTAGGGGAGACCTATGTCTAGCAGTGGACTAACATAGGTTAATGATGATGATGATGATGATGACACTATTTACAATACGGATTCGTGTTAGTGATATTAGTAATAAAATTTCGACTACATACATTTTTACATCATGCTACAAACCAAGTAACGTTCAAACATATTTTCTGTTCGTTAAAATTGCATGCATAAATAGTTGAAACAGTCCACCTAGGCACTCGCATTCACTCATTTCTCAACAGCGGTCGTTATAATATGTGGAAAATAATGAAACAAAAATACACAAGGCAGTGCCTCTTCAAAGCAGCATTCAGTAATTCGTACGGCAACTATTCAACAAATAAACTACAGACTCTCTGAAAGGGACAACTAATACATCTTTGGTTTTGCTGATTGCAAGTTTCCCTAATACAGGACAGAGACATATCTGTGCCATCTGTCACCCTTGTCTAGACTACAACATTTATCACTACGTATAGAGGTAGCCTAGTAGCCCGGGACCCGGCTTCGCCAGGGGAATAAATTCGTAAAAGAAACCTGTAACCTGATGCACCGCCAATTGTAAATGTAAACAAAAATAAATTTGGATTTGTCATTCCCAAAACAAATGCAAAAATGTTAGTACTGAAAATTGGGTTTCCTCCAGTTTCTTCAAGAAAAACGGCAATTTCATATGTAACGACCTAATATATCGAACTTCCATACAACCGTTCATCCCTTATTTACTACCTTAAGGGTAAAATTTCAAAAAACGCCGATACAAGTATTCATTTATTTCTAACCAGAAGGAGCTATATGAAATTTCGTGTTTATTACTTCGAAAATGAATTTCCATACAACCGTTCATCGCCTATTTTACCATCTTAGTAGTAACATTTAGAAAAACGCTGATACACATGTTTTTAGGGTTCCGTTGCCAAATGGCAAAAAACGGAACCCTTATAGATTCGTCATGTCTGTCTGTCTGTCCGTCCGTATGTCACAGCCACTTTTCTCCGAAACTATAAGAACTATGCTGTTGAAACTTGATAAGTAGATGTATTCTGTGAACCGCATTAAGATTTTCACAAAAATAGAAAAAAAAACAATAAATTTTGGGGGTTCCCATACTTAGAACTGAAACTCAAAAAACATTTTTTCGTCAAACCGTCAAAAATGATATTGAGGTTTCTAAAATCATTTTTTTTAAACTGAATAGTTTGCGCGAGAGACACTTCCAAAGTGGTAAAATGTGTGTCCCTGCCCTTGTAACTTCTAAAATAAGCGAGTGATAAAACTAAAAAAAATATATGATGTACATTACCATGTAAACTTCCACCGATAATTGGTTTGAACCAGATCTAGGGAGTAGTTTTTTTTTAATACGTCTTATTATCGTAAACTGCAATTTCACTTTCATTTAAACAACTCAAATATAAAAAAATTACTTGCTGCTACGGAACCCTTCATGGGCGAGTCCGACTCGCACTTGGCCGGTTTTTTATTTTTAACCAGAAGTATATGGAATTGGTATATGAAGTTTCTAAGTTTGAAAGTGACGGAGTTCCATACAAACGAAACTGAGTGAAATTTAAAAAAATCATCCCGTAAAGGATGCTTATAATTTAGAAAGCATATACTGCCGAAATTTGAAGTTTGTACGTCCAGTGGTTCTCTCAGGCTCTGGTTTGATGTATCAGTCAGTCAGTCGGGACAAGTAAACGTAGTATAGGACGCCCTCCGGTCAGGTGGGATGACAATCTGCGAAAGACTGCGGGCAGATGCTGGATGCGGCAAGCTGAAGGCGCTCATTAGGGGAGACCTATATCCAGCAGTGGACTAATTGAGGTTGATGATGATTATGATGATGTACAGATTGATATATAGATAGGTTGGCAGTAAGTATAGAGAAAACGTGTCAGTTATAATAAAATTATGGTAAAGGGATAAGTTAAGATGGGATCAGAAAGAAATCAACGTAGGATAAAAACGGATGAAAGGATTTATTGAGATGAATATGGCATAACCTCGTATAATTATGCGCTTGACAATGTTATAATATCAAGCGATATGAAAAATGTGTTTGACGATTTCTTTTGAATCGACCGTCTGATATTGCGACTCGATATATATTTTTTAGGTAGATTTCGATGAAATCGATCTACCTATTGGTTTCTTGACTACTGTCGAATTTTAATAAAATTATTCATAGGAGATCTAGTTATGACCCCCTGAGTCCGAAATGACCACTGGTCAAAAAGTTTATATATATATATATATATATATATATATATATATATAATATGGTTCCACTTCCCAAAATTTGCGGCACTCTCACGGTCGCATTTTTGCCCCGATCGCTTTCAAACTGCGGTCAAAAATCATAACTTCTAACCGGTGAACATTCTTGGTGTCGGAAACATTTTTAATCGATAGGTAATTTTTAAGTCTAAAATAAATGTCTGAAAAGTTTTTCGCTAAAAGTTACCGTATTCGAGAAAAAAATAATTAAACATGTTAAAAAATAATATTAATTGCTTCACGAAATCTACCTGTGCGTTCCCCCTGCGGGAACGGATTTTTTTAAATTTAATATCACTTAGGTGGCAATCAAGCATATAATAGTCGAATCAACCATTTTATGAACTGAAGGGTGGCGCTACCGTCTATGAGAGAACAATAATCTGTAGTGTATTTAAATGAAAATTGATAGTGACAACCGTCTGGTTCTGGTTCTGGTTTTCAGTATTTCACTAATTTCACAAAAAAACTAGTACATCTATAGCGCTAACGGCATAGCTCTAGAGACTACTCTAGAGACAGAATTTGACGATAAACTTGCTTACCTTGCTGATATTCAATTAACCTTATATTCCATCAATATTTTACGACATGTTATAGAAAGAATGTCTACTGATCGTTAGCTTTTATGGCGGTAATTAAATGATTAACAATATAACTGACCGACAGTCTGACGTCAATTGTGGTATTGATTGCTTTCGCTATAGCTGTGAGTGATTGAAATTTCATTTAGGTTTATAAAGTTTTAATACTCAGTTTTTCCTTCGTTTTTCCACTAGGCAAAGTCTTTCTTCTACTTCTTTATACGGGCCGATTTTCACCATGCGGCAAGTCGCTTGACAAATCGCCTCACCAAGCCGCATCGCCGTTTACACACGTGCCTGAAATCACATGCGCCTCGGTCATTTTTTGTGGTGTAGCGGTAGTGCATTCGACTGCTAAGTCAGAGGTCGCGGGTTCGATTCCTGCTCAATGCAAATATGTATATTTGCATTGGTCTGAGTGTTTCTATGTATAATACTAATTTATTTACAAAAAAAGTATCTAAGTATGTTTATCCGCATTCTAGCTCAGCTTAGTTTAGGTCTAGATGGCTTTGTGTAATTTGTCCTAGAGTATTTATTTATTTCTTTAATTTTAAGCAGAATAGCCTACAACTGATCGTTTACACGGTCGATTTTAGTCGGCTGGTCGCCGTGTGGCCAAAATCGGATGCTACACAACTTTGGGGCTTACGGCTTTAGTCACTTGCGCCCTATCCGAATTGCCATTTAGACGGTCGATTTTCACCGCGCAGTAAAAATCGTGTGGGCCTTTCGGACTTAGCCTTGAGAACAAAATCGGTTTGATCAACAGTTTGTTCACCATCTATATTTGTGTACATAATTGGCGCGTCTTACACAGAAAGTAGAATAAACTAGACAAGTTTAGTAAAGAAACAGAGAATATATCCGCATAACAGAATAGTATACCCATAATAGAAGGGATAATAGGAGGGGGAATAGGAGGGATATATATCAAGTAGTACAGTCAACGGATTTGCAAACCCACCACAAAAATCACTCAGTAGCTTTGATATCCCGTTTTTGATCATCGATTTTTGCCGTTGACTGTACATGTTTGACACTGTGGAGGGTAGGAAAGGTGTGGCGATCACCGCTGGCGCTTGAGTTATATTTCTAAAATCATAAAAATAAATTAGGCTCAAACTGCAACAACGTTATGAGTCTCTCATCAAATATGTTTTACACGTAGCTAACTCTATAGTTTCAATATTTTATATTTTACTGCTCATCACCTTTTAGCTATAGCGTGATGATTTATAGTCCGGATTATGCCCATGTCTAAGTGCTACCAAATTTCGAGATGATCTATTAATAACAAAGTTATGATCAATATAGATTTTGTCGATTTTACTCTGCTGTTCCTATCACACTTATAATAGCGTGATGATTATAGCGCACCTCATGACCATACCCTAGAAGAATGTTCTTGCAAAAGCTGCACATTTTCGGCATTTGTGTGTCCTGGAACAGATGTTAATTATTCTTTTGAAAAAATATTCAATGTACAGTTTTCACCTCATTACGATTTTATTATATGTATAGATAGATGTATAGATATTGCAAGTGAAATCCAAAGAGCTATCTGAAAAATATTGAAGCAGATAATAATCAACCCCTAAAATTCTAAACTTCATTCATGTAACATTGAGGCCTACAATTTAACATAAAGCAACGTACACACGTAGTGAACACGTTCACTTTGAAATAAATATTTTGATTACTATATAATATTTAATGTTTACATCACGATACCAATTTCAAGATCAGGCGCTTGATTGATTGTTACGGCTTCTTTCTTGTTAACGGAATGAAATAACTCTACTGGCATGTTAATTTCAAATTAATCTACACTCCTTTGCAAGAAAATAAACGGGCACCTTACAGTCATCGGCTTTTCTATGGTAATTACATTAGCTTAGATGAATTAAAATTTCTTATTCACAATGAACGTATAGTCTTAAGACATAAAGACTGGAATCACTGTTTTAGTTAATGTAAACAGATAGCCGTGTTGAAGTGTACATTTTTATGGGTATAATGAAATTAGGACTACGAGAATTTTTGTGATAAGTATTTTAATAAAACAAGAAACTAAAAAAAAAAATTAAAAACGAGTATGAGACGACTACATGCCGTAATCGCAGCAAGGCCTCCCCTGGAATGTAATCGTCTTGGTAAGCTTTCCACTAGGCTTTTGATGATGTCCGGTGGAATTTGTTCCCACTCAGAGAGACCCCCGAGACCACACGATTAAACTCCCCGATGTTATCTGGAGGTGATTGCATTTATCGTACTCGACTTTTAGGAGGTCTCAAACGTGCTCAATGGGGTTAAGGTCGAGGCTCCGCGTAGGCCAATCCAAAAATGAATACCGACTTGTTGCATGTCAGCATGTACGTTGCCAGAACGTTGAGCTCGAGCATTATCGTCCATGTATATGGCATCTTCGCCAATTACACTTAGTGCGGATTTTGCATGTTGGCAAAGGATTTTTGTTATATACCTTTGCGCATTTAGTGAGCCATTTTTAATTATTACTGTCTTGGCACGATAGCTGGAAGTTACGCCTAAAATAATGGATCCACCACCATAAGGAGTGATTTTGTTCAAAAAACACATCTGCATAGCGTTACCCTGGTATTCGTACCACTCACCAATATTGGTCTTCACCATGCAGACAAATTCGAGTCTCATCGGAGAAGAGTACGCTACTCCATTTACCTAGTGTCCAAGATAGGCAATTTCTAGCGAACCTCAATCGAGCAATCCGGTGCTCACGGAGTTACTATGGGGTCTGCGCTGGTCGTCGACTCAGCTGCTAAAAGCCTCCTTCTCGTAGTCCATAGGTTAACTTGTGCTCCTTATACCTCTTCGAGGTTTCTTTTGAGGTCTATGTAACTGCATTTGCAGTTCCGCAGCGCCTGAGTTACTAAAAAAGGGTCGTCTCGTGGTTGTGCGCAACGTTTTCTTCCAGAAGTTTGCCTTCTCTGAACGGAACCGGTCGAGTGGTATTGAGTCCAGGCTCTTTGGATGGTTAAACGACTCACGTTTAATCACTGTGAGACGTAATATTAGCTACACCCTCCTCCAGCAGCGCTATAATTTAGCACAGATAATGATTTTACAAAGAAAATAGACAGAATTTATCAACCTACCTTAAGTCACAATAAGGCAGGATTATACGACAAACATAAATTATTCTACTAAAAATAATGCGAAGTCAGTTTTAGTTGTCTGATAACCTTTTAACCATAATCCCGCCGTAAGTAAAAAGTTCCAAACTGAAAAAGGAATTATTATATTTAAAACAAAAGTTTCATATGACCTTGGGTAAAAATGTATGAGCTCGTCCGTCTAAACCGTCTCCACCCACCAGAAGACATGGAACTGATGCACTGTTGGTTAAGTACCACCACTATTACTATCAACCATTGTACCAGTCCACTATTTGATTGAAATTCTTTTTTTACAAAAATCTGTGGGATTATATCAATAAAAAAAACCGGCCAAGTGCGAGTCGGACTCGCTCATGAAGGGTTCCGTAGCAGCAATAACATAATAATAATGTTTTTATTAAAATTGTTATAATATGAGTTGAATGAAAGGTAAATTGCGGTTTACGATTTATGACGTATTAAAAAGAAACTACTTACTAGATCTCGTTCAAACCAATTTTCGGTGGAAGTTTACATGGTAATGTACATCATATATTTTTTTTGCTTTATCATTCTCTTATTTTAGAACTTACAGGGGGGGTGACACATGTAACTGTTGAATATTGTTACTAGTTATTGTTTATGGTAATCTATAGATTTTACTCTGGTAGTCTGTCTATGGGAGAATAAAAAATATGGTCAAGAAAAGATGGCGGTTTTTTACTTGCTCCTAATAAAAAAAATATAATAAGTAGTTTCCGAATCGTCCTTCGCGTAGTGGAGACCCAAAAGCACGCTTCCACTGCGCAACAACAAAGAATAGAAAAAGACAGATTGCTACTACCGAGAGAAAATCACGGTACGTGTCCCGAGGTGCCGCTTGTCTTGTCGCCGGCCGGCGTGCACGTGAAAAACAAATCATCACATCATTAAGCATGGAGAAATTATTAGCGTTGCCCATACTGCGGGAGGGCGACTCGTTTTCTAACTGGAAATTTCGGATGGGTCTGATACTGCAGGATAAAGAAGTACATCACACCATCGATATAACCTACAATAAAAGTGCGGATAAAGATTTTGTGAAATCAGACACGAAAGCGAAGTGCCTTATCGTCCAGTGTTTAAGCGATAAATTCCTAGAGATTGTGAAGAACAGTACTACAGCTATGGATATGATAGACGCCTTAGAAAAACAATTCGAGCGAAAAAGTGTGTCAAACAAATTGCACTTACGTCGTAAATTGGTAAACCTAAAATGTAGATCGGGCACAGGGCTGCAAGATTTCTTTATTCTAATTCGACCGAATTGTGGGCCAATTATGTGCGATAAATAGTAAAATTGAAGAAGTTGATAAAGTGTGCTATTTGCTGGCTGCGATGCCTCCAGAGTATGAAGCAGTGATAACATCCATTGAGATGATATCGAGTGACAAAAGTGTCACTTTAGATTTTATTAAATCAAGATTATTAGATGCTGAAATCAAACTAAGAAATAAAGTTCAGTTCGACTACTCAACTTCAGAACAAAGCTTTAATTGCTATACCTGTGGGAAGAAAGGGCACAAATCTTATCAATGCAAAACAAAGAAAACATACACAGTAATTCCAAAACAAGAACAACGACAGACATTTAATCAAGGTCAAGGACCATCATTTAATAATGGGAGAGGACAAACATTTAATTATGGAAGAGGACAAACATTTAATTATGGTAGAGGACAAACATATACTAGAAGGGCATGGCCACGGAGGCCATCCATGCGAGGACGAGGAACAGCAGCAAATTGTGCATTGGAGGAGACAAGTGACGAGATAGTATTTACAGCATTTGGAGAACAAGAAGAGGAGAAACACAAAAAGGACCTAAACTCAGGTAAAATAAATTTTATAATTGATTCAGGAGCGACTGAACATCTTGTAAAAGAAAGTTACCGGTGTTATATGTTTGATATTAAACAAATTGATAAAATTAGAATTTATGTTGCAAATGGTCAGTACTTAACAAGTAGCGAGAAAGGTAAAATCAAGGTAAAATGGCATAATGAAAACATTACTATTCAATGTTTAATTGTTAAAAATATTTCCTATAATTTATTATCAGTGAGACAGCTGTTAGCCAAAGGCCTGGAAGTAAAATTTCACAAGAGTATAGTGTCAATATGTATTGGTCAAAAAGAAATACAAGGTCAGTTGCAAGCGCGGTTATATGTTATTAATTAAGATATAGATATAAACAGTTGTATGTTAAGTGGAGATACAGGCAAGGACACTTCACTATGGCATAGACGGCTTGGTCATTTAAATAGAAAGGCTTTAAGTATTTTGGGATTACCAGTATCTAGTGAAAAATGTGACAGTTGCATTGAAGGTAAAAGTACAAGAAGAGTATTCAATGAAATACAAAAGCTTTCAAAACAAATTGGAGATTTAATATATTCAGACATTTGTGACCCAGTCACACCAGTAGATATTAATGGAGCAAAGTATTTTCAAGTTATTGTTGATGATTATTCACATTTTGTTACAATTAAATTACTAAAATAGAAAAATGAGGCAGAACAAAATTTAATTGATTATATTAAACAACTAAAAACACAGCTGGGTTACAAGACAAAGAAATTGAGATTAGACAATGGAGGTGAATTTACATCTAACTATTTTAAAAATTATTGTCGGCAGAAGGGTATAGAGTTACAGTACACATCACCTCATACACCTATGCAAAATGGAACGAGCGAGAGAATGAACCGGACATTATTGGACAAAACAAGGACTAAATTTGCAGAAACAAAATTACCGAAACACTTGTGGGGAGAGGCAGTGTGTAGTTCAGCTTATGAGTTAAATAGATGTCCAAGCAGAGCTTTACAATATACAACACCAGCGATGAGATGGTTTGGTACAAACAGATTTGACAGACTTAAAGTTTTTGGGTCAAAGGCTTGGAGAGTTACTATACCAAAACCATGTAAATTGGATGCCAGAGCAAAGCCAATAATAATGGTGGGTTATACTGGAGCAGGATACCGGCTGTGGGATCCTGAAAGTGTCAAAATAGTTAAATCAACCGATGTTATTTTTGATGAAAGTAAAACATTATACAATGAAGAGAAAGATAAAGAAATAAATAAAAATGGAAAAATAATTGAAGAAGAGAAAGATATTGAAAAAATTAATGAAAATAAAGAACAAATGGAGAGAAAAATAATTTATAGTGAAGAAGAAGAAAAAGATGAATACAGACCGAGTAAAATACAAAGAGAGAAAATAGTAAAACAAGGAAAATTAAGACAATGTGAAGAAAAGGACAAGGAGAAAATGGAAGTGTTTAGTCACAAAGAAAGTGAGGAAGAGGAAATTCAGGAAGAAGAGAGGGTTAAGAAGACAAGATCTGGTCGAATATCAAAGAAACCACAGCAATTTGGAGAATATGAGTTATATACGGCATATTGTTTAATCACAAATTTGGAAGAAGAAATACCAAAGAGCTATGAAGAAGCAATAGAAGACAAAGAATGGAGAAAAGCTATAAATAAGGAAATAGAATCATTGGAGAAATTAGAAACCTGGACAGTAATGGAAAATAGAGAGGGAATAAAAGCAATTGACACTAGATGGATATTTACAATAAAAGAAAATGGAATCAGAAAGGCGAGATTGGTAGTAAAAGGATTTCAGATACCTGATAAATATTTTGAAACTAACTATGCACCAGTAGCAAGAATGGCAACAGTGCGAGCATTCTTGGCACACTCAGTTGAAGAAGATTTTCCAGTACACCAGCTAGATGTACCTACAGCTTTTCTGAATGGAGTTCTGGAATCTGATGTTTACATTAAAATACCTGAAGGAGTTAACATAAAAGGAAACAAAGTTTTGAAACTGAAAAGAAGCCTATATGGGTTAAAGGAAAGCCCAAAGTGCTGGAATATAAAATTTAATAAAGTAATGATGAAAGCAGGACTAAAAAGGTCAGGTCATGATTTTTGCCTATATTATAATGATAATGTAAAGTTACTAGTATTTGTCGATGACATTTTATTAACAGGAACATTGGAGGAAGTATGTAAAATTTTATCAAGGATATTTTATCTAAAAAGCTGTTAAGACTAGAATATGTACAAAGTAACAAAAACATTGCAGATATTTTTACCAAAGCACTGTCATATTCTCAGCATTCATACCTAACATATAAAATGAAATTAATGTAAAACTTATAACGAAAATGAAACAACTTGTGAGTGGATAAAATCTTTATAATGTAAATCTGTATAAAGTTAAGTAATATGAAAGCCAAACTACTTAGTATTATGTAAACCAACTATGGAAATAAATAACTACTTTGTGTTATGTAAGCTAACTATGGAAATAAATAACTACTTTGTATTATGTAAAGGTATTATAAAATTAAGATTTTGTGTATGTAAAAAGTTAAGAAACTAATAACTAGTAAGAAAGTTTTCATATTTCTATGAGAAAGCATAAAATATAAGAATATATATATCAAAACTAAAACTGGTAAATATGTTTGTTAGTATAGATAAGTATTAGCTATTATACTTAATACAGTGTTATGATAAAAAAGGGGTGTATGTTGGGTAACCTCCTCGCGTGTCATTCCGATTCCGATCCCACTGCAGTCCGGGGGGAACGGAATCGGAGCGGCCGGTACACCCTGGGCGGCGGTCAATGGTTTCCCCCTTTATGGGGTTGGCATTGATCGTCGGCCAATACCCGACGTGGCGGGAACACATCGCTCTCCGTACTCCTCTGCTTTCAGAGGAGACAGGATGAGGGATGGTGTTCGTGGCGGAGGCCACCATAGGGTGTGCCACCATGTGCCAGATGGTTACCGGACACGGGTGTTTCGGTAAGTATCTGTGGCGCATCCACCGGGAGACAACGCCGCAGTGCCAGCACTGCGAGGATCCTGGTGAAGACACGGCGCTCCACACGTTGGTGGAGTGCCCTGCGTGGGCGAGTCAACGCCGGGATCTCGTTGCGGTCCTGGGCGTGGACGTTCTCTCGTTGGAGACCATGGTGAGGGCCGTGGTCTCCGACGGGAGCAAGTGGCACGCCGCCGCCTCTTTCTGTGAGCAGGTAATGCGCGCGAAAGAGACGGCGGAGAGGGAGCGGGAAAGAACCCTGCCTCCCGAGTTTCGCAGTCTGCGGCGAGGACGCCGCAGACTCATCTACGCCCGGGACTACCGACCTCCATGATCGGGGCCTGAGGACGGCAGTTGGCCGACTCGCCGTCCTTACAGAAGCAGGCCGTGGCGGAGGCGTGTCGTGTGTGCCCTACACACGCCTGCCAACTCACCGAAGCGGGATAAAACCCGACCCCACCAGGCGAGGCCGCGGTGGCGGCCAAAGTCCGCCGGCAACCCTGAGGTTATCCTTTCGAGGGCTTACCCGGGGTGCCCGGCAACGGACACTTGGGGAGGACACCGTGCGGTTTTAGTCGAGACACGACATAACCACCCCCGCTGGCCAGCGGGGGGGTATCCGAAGGGATTTCCGCACGTAAAAAAAAAAAAAAAAAAGTGTTATGATAAAGTTTAAGTTTGAGTCATTAGTAGAGTCAATTAACTTAAAGTTTGTTTTTACAATTACTGTTATGTAATTATGTTTAGATAATTGATGGCAATTGTAATTTGTAGATCTAAGAGGCAATTTCAAGTTAGAGTTTTAAAGCTTGTGTAATGTGTAAGAGAATTGAAATTGAGAAGGGGTGTTGAATATTGTTACTAGTTATTGTGTATGGTAATCTATAGATTTTACTCTGGTAGTCTGTCTATGGGAGAATAAAAAATATGGTCAAGAAAAGATGGCGGTTTTTTACTTGCTCCTAATAAGAAAAATATAATAAGTAGTTTCCGAATCGTCCTTCGCGTAGTGGAGACCCAAAAGTTACCACTTTGGAAGTGTCTCTCGCGCAAACTATTCAGTTTAGAAAAAAATGATACTAGAAACTTCAATACCATTTTTGAAGACCTATCCATAGATTCCCCACACGTATGGATTTGATGTTTTTTTAATTTAAGTTTTAGTTCTAAGTGTCATCATCATCATCATCATCATCAACCTATTCTAGTCCACTGCTGGACATAGGTCTCCCCTATTATATTTTGGTGACATTTGACTAATTCCATTTCATGCATGATTCATTTCGAAACAATTTACCTAACGCGGAATACAGGAAACAACACTTAATACGAAGATAAAAAGAAAACTGTTTTATTTTGCATTTTTAACTTAAAACTATTTTTATTTCTCCGTAATTATTTAAACTTTAAATATAAACATTCCAAATACATAATTCTTGATGCGTGAATCGGAACAGGTTGCGTTAGAGATTGACATAGTAAAATCGTTATAATCGATAAATTGTCGAATAAAGTATCATAAATCGTTAGTTGTATTTTTAACTAAAATACGATTATAAAATATAATTATGTAATAATAAACTTTAAACAAAGCATTTTTGTCTTTGTGGAGCTTTATTATAATATAGCAACACTGCTTAAGCATGAGCTGGCAGCCATCTTGTTATATCAACTCAGTACGAGTGCGTCTGCCTTGTATGCGGTCTGTTTTCTTTGTTTTGAGCTTGCGTGGTGTTTTTGTTACTTGTTTTTGTTATTGACTATCGTTGTGCTTTGTTGTTTTCGTTACCGTTTTTTGTTATTGACTTTTGTTTTGTTGTTTTTTTTTGGCAAAATGCCAAAAAGAACGAAAAAGACTGTGCTTGGTAGTCAAGCCCGTGAATTTGTAGTTCGATTGCGGGATTACTTTGAGCGGGAACGTGAGAATGGCGGAACGCTATTGCCGGTGTCCAACGTTTTGGATCGAGTGGCAGATGCGTTAGACATTGGGCGGAACACGGTTTCTCGAATCACTCGAGAAAAATATGGTGCTCACGATACAGAAGAAAATAAGTTGTCCACCCCTAATAAAAAGCGAACCAAAAAGGCATCTGTAACAGATGTACACAGTTTTGCGGCCGATGCTATACGGAGCCACATTTATAACTATTACCAGAATAAAGAATTACCGACGCTTCTAAAGCTGGTCAAGTCTTTAAAAGATGCTGATTTGTTTACTGGAAGTCCTACATCCTTGTGGCGCGTATTGAAGGACATTGGTTTCCAATTCAAAAAAGTAAACAAAAGAAAAATTTTTTTTTTTTTGGAGGGTAGCTGTTGAAGTGTCAGTACCAAATAAAAAAGCTCTTGCATATTTTTTAATTTAAAATTCAAAAACTTAACATTTAATGCTACATATTATTTAAAAATCTTCTCTATCCTCTATTGCACCCTCTCACATATTAAAAATCTTATTTATTATTACATAATTGCACTATAATTTATAAAAATCAAAATGGACTTATATACAAACTTATTTAACTGCATGGAGGAGCTGTCAACAACTTTCACAAGGCGCATGGCACAGTACGAGGAAGATTTGAAGAATGCTGGGGGTGAGTCAACCATCCATAAGAGTGTAGCTAGCTTATCTAGAGACTTCACTGAATTCAAAGGCCTTATATGGAAAACCTTGGGTGCCCTAAAGTCTCAGATGGAGTTGCTGGTGAAGGGCTTGGACCGGCATGAGATGGCATCAAGAGCCAAAGTTCTTCTTCTGCATGGCTTCTCTGAGGATGATACAGGAGACCTCACGGGCAGAGTCATTAAAGTGTTCTCGGATAAAATGAATATTACGAGTGTCTCATCTAAGGATATAGCTGTCTGCCATCGTCTGGGGAGTGACACCAGTAAACCTCGCCCACTGTTAGTGAGGTTTGAAAATCGTGCGACTCGTAGTGAAGTATGGCGTAATAAATCCAAACTTAAAGGCATTGGCCTAACATTGTCAGAGTTCCTCACTAAGCCCAGACACGATCTTTTTGTATGTGCTAGGAGGCATTATGGTGTAAGACAGTGCTGGACCTCCGATGGAAAGATAATTGTCCAGGTCACGGATAACTCTCGACATAAAATCGAGACGGCGGCTGAACTGCAACATCTTTTAAGGACATTTCCTGTTGCCGAATCGAAATCTGCTAGTACATCCACTACGGGCACAGTTTTGCATAAGAAACCACGCAAGTAGATAAAATCACGAATTCCTGTTAATACTACTGTTTTCTTTTTATTTAGATTTTATATTGTCGGTCAGTTTTACACTTTTACATAAATCAACTTTTGTATATTTGACTTTGACGTACCTAATTCAGCGTATTGACTAATGTGTCACTCGTTCGGAAACATCAATAATGCATGTTTGAAAACTAGTATTTTTATCAACATTGTGCATGCTAGCGAGTGCATAGAGGACTGGAGAGGAAAGAATATTTTTTTTTTTTTTTTGAGTTAAAATTTTAGTATTGTAATTTTTTAAATTATATTATTTTATATATATTTTATATTATAGTTATTTATTTATGTTTGTAGGTTCAGATGATAGTTTTATATCTTGTTCTTCTTCTGTTGCGTCTAGTGACAGTTTTGATAGTGCACATAGTGATGGCGACTCCGTACAGCTCTGTGACAAACTGTCCTCTATTTTTTCACCCTTTCCTCATTTTTTCAATGTTGTGCATATAAATGCTCAGAGCATTCCTGCACACTATTCTGATCTTCTAGCTTCTTTCAATGCTAAGAACGTTCACGCTATCCTTGTCTCTGAATCTTTTCTTAAGCCTGTACTCCCTTCGACCCAATATTCACTTCCTGGGTATAAGCTTGTGCGTGTTGATAGAACGGGTAAAGCATGTGGCGGGGTTGCCGTGTATCTTCGTGGAGATATCTCTTATAAAGTTGTTGACCAGTCCCCAGGTGTATACTCAAATTTTACAGAATATCTCTTTATTGAAATTGATTTTAAGCACACTAAAACACTACTAGGCGTTTATTACAGCCCTTGTAGTAATATTAATTATTTCTCCGCTTTTGAAATGCAACTTGAAAATCTATCGTCACTGTATGAACATAGAATTATCCTCGGGGACTTCAACACTTGTCTTCTCAAAAATGATTCACGCAGCCGTCAACTCTGCTCTCTTGTCTCTTCTGTAGATATGCATATTCTTCCCCTAAATGCCACACACAAGGTTCCTAATACTAAGCCTTCTCTACTTGACCTTATTCTAGTTTCTAATCTTCATAAGGTGGCTTCACATGGACAGCTGTCTGCTCCCTTTTCATACCACGACCTTCTATACCTTTCCTATAAACTGCGTCCTCCGAAACGCAAGAGTAAATTTCTAGTTCTTCGTAATTTTAAAGATATTGATCTGGAGCGTTTGGGGGGTGACATAGATGGTATTGATTGGTCATCTGTTTATGACTGCAACAACCTGGATGAGAAGGTGTCTATTTTTACAAGCACGTTGTTGGCCATCTATGATGTACATGCCCCTCTTAAAAAGGTAAGAGTTAGACACCATCCTGCGCCATGGCTTTCTCCAGCCATCAAAAATATTATGTCGAAGCGAGATAAGGCCAAGCGTAAACATGTTAAATGTCCGTCTGAGGAGAGCTGGGATCTGTACAAGAGGCTACGTAATCGCTGCAATCGTATGTGTAGGGATGCGAGACGAGACCACATTCATAATTCTATGAAAAATCTTAACACTTCTCAACAATGGCAGTTTCTTAAATCTTTGGGTATTGGTAAGGTCGTTCATGACAACCTTACCGATATGGACCTCAATGCATTGAATGCCCATTTCTCTGCGCCTCCCACTACCATTCCTTGTGATGTTAAGTCCTCTACTCTAAATTTCCTCTCTTCTCTTCCACTACCTTCAAATACTTCTTTCTCATTTCAGCCGGTCTCAGAGGTAGATGTTAAGAAACATTTGCAAACCATATCTTCTAGGGCTGTCGGTGACGATGGCCTTCAACTTCAAATGCTTCTTCCCATCCTGAATCAAATTCTTCCTATCCTTACCCACATGATAAACTACTCCTTATATTCTAACTGCTTCCCTTCATCATGGAAGAAAGCTTCTGTTAAACCTCTGCCCAAAGTATCCAATCCTGCAACGCACTCTCAATTCCGACCCATTTCGATCCTTCCCATCTTGTCCAAAGTACTCGAGAGTGTTGTTCACGATCAACTGTCCTATTACCTCTCCTCTAATAACCTGCTAAGTCCATTCCAATCTGGCTTCCGCCGCGGCCATAGTACTGTTTCAGCTCTAGTTAAAGTAACAGACGATATAAGATTGGCCATGGAGAACAAACAACTGACAGTTCTGGTTTTATTGGACTTCAGCAGTGCCTTCAATTCGGTTGACTTTGACATCCTCTTAGGAATTCTATCATCTTTTAACGTTTCTACTTCTGCAACTGCCTGGTTTAAATCCTATCTTGAGGGACGCTCACAATCAGTTCGAATGAACGAGGCCTCCTCCGATTGGTGCAACTTAGTGGTGGGCGTTCCTCAGGGTGGCGTTCTTTCTCCTCTCCTCTTCTCTGTCTTTATAAACGCCGTCACTAAGGTCGTAACCTCAAATTATCATCTCTACGCAGACGACTTGCAGCTATATCGACATTTCAAAGCCGATGAACTAGCTAGGGCTGTAGCTGCCATCAATAATGACCTTGAGAACATTAATGCTTGGGCTAAATCTTTTGGATTGTTAGTCAACCCAAAAAAATCTCAAGCACTCATTGTCGGTGGCAGATATATGCTCGGCCTCCTGGATCATGAGTCTCTACCTCCAGTTAAGTACGAGTCTGTGGCCATTGAATATTCCAAGAGTGCAAGAAATTTAGGAGTGCACATCGACTCCAAGCTTGCCTGGGATGTTCACATTGCGGAGGTAAGCAGAAGGGTATACTGCGCATTTCAATCTCTCAAACGTCTCCAGAAACTCCTACCTCTTCAGACTAAAGTTACTCTTGCGCAATCTCTTCTACTCTCAATATTAGACTATGCTGATGTCTGCTTTCTCGATGCTTCGGAGGAACTACTGAATAAACTGGAACGCTTGCAGAATTTGGGGATTCGCTTCGTATTTGGCCTTCGTAAATACGACCATGTTAGTGAATTTCGTAAAAGACTGAACTGGCTCCCTATTCGGCAGCGCCGTAACACTCATATCCTATCTCTTCTCTACTCTATACTACAAAATCCTAATTCTCCGTCATATCTGCGGGAACGTTTTGAATATCTTGTACCTAGGGGCAAACCCTGTCGTGTTTCTTCCTCTCTTCTGCTTCATACTCCTGCACACTGTTCTAGTTGCTATGACGGATCCTTCACGGTGCAAGCTGTTCGTCTCTGGAACTCACTCCCTCATACCATTCGGAGTAGTACCAGTCTGGACATCTTCAGAAGAAGAATTAAAGAATTTTTCCTTTCTCCATAATTTAGTGTGTATATATCTAACCTACGAATATATTTATGTATGTATGTATGTGTGTGTATATATGTATTCATTTTTTATTATAAGTATTGTAGCATGTTTCTCTTTTCTTTTTGTCTTGTAAACACTTCACAGCCTTTCGTAAACTATTCTTCCTCTATTACTCAAAGGTTTGCTGGGAGAGAACTCATATTGAGTTAAGCTCGCCTTTGTACATCTTTTTTGAAATGTTATTGTTACTATCATTTTCTTGTGTGTGCAAAAAGAATAAATAAAAAAAATAAATAAATAAAAATTGTCATGGAGAGGGGCGATATAGCACTTGCGCGGGTTACCTTTTTGAAAAAGGCTAAAGCGATTACCGATTGGAGCAATGTCGTCTTCCTGGATGAAACTTGGCTGAATGCCAATCATACGGTCGGTAAAATGTGGACTGACGATACACCTCATGCCTCGACCAAAGTGCCAGAAGGAAAAGGGGAGAGATTGATTATTTGTCACGCAGGCACATCGAAAGGATTTGTAGAAAATGGGCTACTTGCTTTTAAATCGAAAAAGACGGGAGAATATCACGAAGATATGAATGCGGAAGTATTCACGGAGTGGTTTCAAAATATGCTTAGCAATTTAGAAGAACCCAGCACAATTATTATGGACAATGCCCCATATCACTCCGTGCAATTGAACAAACCGCCGACTTCTTCCAATAAGAAGAGCGAGTTGATCGAGTGGCTCCAAGCCAATAATGTGGAAGCCGATGAGACGAAATTAAAGGTGGAGCTAGTGAAGCTCGTAAAAATGCACAAGCCCCAAACGACATACAAATTAGATATGATGGCAAACGAATATGGTCACGAAGTCCTGAGGCTTCCACCGTACCACTGTCAGTACAATGCCATTGAATTAATTTGGGCCCAAATCAAAGGTAACTTGTTTAACCATAGTCTATTTACATACTGACAAAAATATGATTATGTTTATTACTTGAATTCTATGAATCAATTTGTTTTTTATCTTGTTTCAGGATACGCTGCACGAAAAAATACAGCTCCGCCTTTTACAGCCACAAAAATGATGGGGTTATTGAAAGAGGGATGCAAAAATGTCACTGGCGATGACTGGAAGAAAGTAGTGGAGAAAACCAAAAATCTAATCTTACATGACTGGGAGCGAGACATTAGAATAGACTGCATAATTGATTCCCGAATAATTATTCACGTCGACGAGTCAGATGACGATGATGATGATGATGATGATGATGAAGATGATGAACATGTTTGATTTTTAATAAATAATTAAACAGGTTATCAATTTTGTTTTGCTTTTTTTCTTCAAAATTATTAGTTAATAGAATCGATTTCTTCTTCATTAATAAATGATCTCGATAAGATATATAATCGATTTTATTTCATGCGATTTTATCTTGACTACATCTCTAGTAACTTCAAATCCCAAACCTCACCGTACCCATGCTACGTGAAAAATATTTTAGGAGATAGGAGCGCCATAGCGCCCTGTCTTCAGCATGCCGCATCCAGCATCTGCCCGCAGTCTTTCGTCTTTCTAAGTGTGGGGACCCCACATTTTTTTTCTATTTTTGTGTGAAAATCTTAATGCGGTTCACAGAATACATCTACTTACCAAGTTACAACAGCATAGTTCTTATAGTTTCGGAAAAAAGTGGCTGTGACATACGGACGGACAGGCAGACAGACATGACGAATCAATAAGAGTTCCGTTTTTTGTCATTTGGCTACGGAACCCTAAAAACATCACTGTATTAATAGTTATATTAATAGCTCGTCTATTATAATACTGTTTTGATCGCTGCTGCTGGCAGGTTAATATCTATGGGATGATCATTATCATCATAGCGATTTTACAACTCCTTATTTTGCAGCGAAAGCTTAGGTAATGTAAAATACTTAATTATTGCAAATACCTCTTTATATTTTCGACATTGTTTGTGGGCCATTATATAAGGTGTCACAAAATTAGGTCTCTGAATTTGGTGAGATGACTTGGTATCGACAAAATATGTATTTGAAACAAAAATAAAAATTAAAAATTAAAAAAATATTTAAAAAAACACGAAAAATAAACACCACCAGCGACCAGCGTCACGTGACGCGACGAGCCCGTGACGCACGTGATAGGCGTGCAGTCCTTCTCCTAGCAGTATTCTCCAAGCGGATGTGTGGGAAATACCTAAATCGCGACCAGTGTCACGTGTTCTCCTCGCGTCACGTGACGCTGGTCGCTGGTGGTGTTTTTTTTTTAATTTTAATTTTTTTGATATTTTTTTTTTTGATTTTACCCGATAGCTTTTTTTTTGTTTCAATTATATATTTTGTCGATACCAAGTCATCTCACCAAATTCAGAGACCTAATTTTGTGACACCTTGTATATATATCCTATAATAATATTATAAAATTACCTACTAAAATAATTATACCTTTCACAGGTGTGGCGGTAGCAGCCAGCGTATTTACTCTCACAGCCATGTCTGTTGATCGATGGCTCTCCATCTCTCCGGAGCCACGACTTAGGCCACCGGGGCGAAGGCAAGCACTACTTCTACTAGTCCTGCTTTGGATTGCAGCATTAGTCATATTCATACCACTCCTATTGGTGGCAACTGTAAGAAAAGAACAAGTTCCAATCATATCAAAAACGTTAAAGAATTTATCGGTTAGTAACATTCAATAACTTTGTTGTTTTATAACATTTATAATTCATGGTTTAGTTTAGTAATTCCTCTAATTCTCGATTTGGGTGTTGAATTGAATTAGAAATCAATTTATTAAGATTTATCCCCCTAATTACAAATCTTTCATTCACACTGAATAAATATTTAATTTACAAAGGAAACATATACAATTGCTATATGGTTATAGTCAAATATATACAGAAAAACAAAACTAAATTAATAAATAAAAATATCACAAATTCAAATAACCTGTTATCAACAGAAGCTTCTTTAAAATATTTTCTAATCCAATCTATTGCCTCAATTAATTTTTGATTTCCTATTTAATTAAAATTAATTTTATTAAAAATATTGAAATATTTTTTTTAGCAACTATCATTAACTCTTCAATATTAATAAAAATAGGATCTGCCCCTTTCCATTTCTGATTCCCTAATATTGTTGAAGGTTTATCCTATTTAATAATTTTATTTTAAAAACTTGACAAAAAATTAATTAAAAAAAGAATAATTAAAATTCAATTAAAAAAAGAAGGACGCTGGGTCTAAGATCCCATTAAAAACAACTCAATAGTTGGTCTGTCATCCTGTTACAGGTCTTTTTTTTTTTTTTTTTTTTTTTACGTGCGGAAATCCCTTCGGATACCCCCCCGCTGGCCAGCGGGGGTGGTTATGTCGTGTCTCGACTAAAACCGCACGGTGTCCTCCCCAAGTGTCCGTTGCCGGGCACCCCGGGTAAGCCCTCGAAAGGATAACCCCAGGGTTGCCGGCGGACTTTGGCCGCCACCGCGGCCTCGCCTGGTGGGGTCGGGTTTTATCCCGCTTCGGTGAGTTGGCAGGCGTGTGTAGGGGCACACACGACACGCCTCCGCCACGGCCTGCTTCTGTAAGGACGGCGAGTCGGCCAACTGCCGTCCTCAGGCCCCGATCATGGAGGTCGGTAGTCCCGGGCGTAGATGAGTCTGCGGCGTCCTCGCCGCAGACTGCGAAACTCGGGGGGCAGGGTTCTCTCCCGCTCCCTCTCCGCCGTCTCTTTCGCGAGCATTACCTGCTCGCAGAAAGAGGCGGCGGCGTGCCACTTGCTCCCGTCGGAGACCACGGCCCTCACCATGGTCTCCAACGAGAGAACGTCCACGCCCAGGACCGCAACGAGATCCCGGCGTTGACTCGCCCACGCAGGGCACTCCACCAACGTGTGGAGCGCCGTGTCTTCGCCAGGATCCTCGCAGTGCTGGCACTGCGGCGTTGTCTCCCGGTGGATGCGCCACAGATACTTACCGAAACACCCGTGTCCGGTAACCATCTGGCACATCCGGTAGGAGAGGTCCCCATGGTCCCTCTCCAACCACTCCTTCATGATCGGTCTCACCGCCGCAATGGTGGATTCCCCCCACCTTGGGTGCTCAAGTCGCACCCTCCATGTCTCCATGAGTTCCCGGTGGAGCTGGGACCGCTGAGCCCTGATTTCTCGGGGCTCCGGCCTATGGCCCCGCTCCAGCGCCTCCTTGCGCCACTGGTACAGCAGCGCCAGGGCTCTCGCTTCCAGGTCCCATGGAGGGGTCCCGGCTAGGAGACATGCCGCCTCGACGGAGATCGTGCGATACCCCCTGATGACTCTGACGGCCATCGCTTTTAACGGGCTGTTTAATACAGCCACGTTGCGGGCCGCCAGAGTCTCCGCCCATACGGGGGCCCCGTATAGGGCCATGCTTCGCACGATCCCCAGGTACAGTCTCCTAGTGGGGGCGTTGGGTCCCTTAACGTTGGGCATCAGCCGCGATAGTGCGGCCGCAGCCCCCCTCAGTTTCGGGACCAGACTTCGGAGATGAGGTCCGAAGTCCCATCGGCTATCGAGTACGAGCCCAAGGTACTTCATCGTGGGCTCGATGCCGATGCTCACGCCCCCTACGGTTATGCTGGTTCCCGCAGGTGGCCCCCTCCGAGGCCCGTGAAAACACATAGCCTCGGATTTGTGGAGAGCCACCTCGAGTCCCAGCCGCCGTATTCGACCCACGACTTGAGCAACCCCTGCCGTGGCCTTCATTGCCGCGCTTCGGTACGTTGCTCCCCGCGCCATAACGAGGGTGTCGTCAGCATAGCAGACTATGCTGACACCCTCGAGCAACGTACCGCGCAGCACCCAGTCGTATCCGATGTTCCACAGGAGTGGCCCTAGGACCGACCCCTGCGGAACACCGCACGACACTTCTCGCCGCCCTGGTCCTAGCCAGCTCGGGTAAACTATGGCCCTCTCGGATAGGTATGCCTCGACAATGCGGCGGAGGTAAGGAGGCACTCCGTGATACGCGAGCGCCTCCCTAACGCAGCTCCAGGGTAGGGTATTGAAGGCGTTGGCGATGTCAAGAGACACCGCCACCACCACCCCACCCCGCGAGACTACTTCCTCCGCCAGGCGCCTAACGCGCATGATCGCTTCCACGGTGGAGCGCCCCCGGCGGAAACCGAACTGGTTGTCCGCCAGATCTGGCCCCACGTTCGTGAGATGCTCGACGAGGCGCTCTGCAATAATCCGCTCAAAGAGCTTGCACACCTCGTCGAGCAACACGATCGGCCGGTAACCGGATGGCTGATCCGCCGGCCGCCCCGCCTTCCGGATAAGGACCAGTTTCCCCGTCCTCCACGCCTTTGGAAACTGGCCCCTTTCGAGGCATGCGCTAAAGAGCGCCACCAGTCGAGGCCCTAGTTCCTCAAGGGCCAGGACCCATGCTCGGCCTGGAATGCCGTCGGGTCCGGGGGCAGTGCATTTCCGGGCTTTAAGCCGGAGCACTGCTACCCCCAGTTCACTCTCCCTGACTTCGGGCACATCGCTCTCGCTATTATCAGCGTCAGGCGCCTGAGGCGGAGCCATACGCGGAGGAACATGCTCCTCCGCTCTCGCTGGGAACAAGGAGCCCAGTATCCCCTCCAGCCGCTCCGGCTGGAGGCTCTGGGTCAGTAGGGGCGCCCTTGGGCGAATTTTGCCCCTGACCGCAAGGTAAGGGCGCCCCCATGGGTTCTGCTCCAGAGACTCCAGCAGCTCTTCGCGGGCCCGCCGTTTGGCCTGCTTAATGGCTACCTGGAGGGTCCTCTTGGCCCCCTTGTACGCCTCATATAGCTCCGCCTCTCGGGCTGCCGCATCGTCTGGGCGGCGACGCCTCCGGCGAAACCTGGTGTACTGGCGGCGAGCGGTCACGCACGCTGCTCGCAGCTGTGCGATCTCCGTTGACCACCAGTACACCTGTTTCTTTGCCGGGCCGGGCTTAACCCTAGGCATCGCCGCATCGCAGATATGCGACATGGCTCTCCTGAACCATTCGGCCTCTGCGTCGACATCGGCAGGCCTGGCCGGTGACGGAATCCAGGCCTGCACAATGGATGCCTCCAGGAGAGCCTCCCGATCCAGGCGTCTAAGCGCCCAACGTGGATCCGGGGGGTTCGCTATAGTCGGCGGTAGGTTAGGTGGAGGGGAGACGTTGAACCGAATGTACCTGTGGTCCGACGACGTCTCCTCCTCCTCCACCACGCGCCAACCCTGGACGCGGCGGGCGAGAGCAGGGGTCGCGAATGCAACATCCACGACCGAACTGAGTCCCCGCCGCTCCCAGGTGGCGACACTCCCCCGGTTGAGGACCTCTAGGCCACGGGTGTTGGCCCAGTCCTCCAGAACTCGCCCCTTGGCATTGGTTTCCCGGGAGCCCCAAGCCAGAGACCAGGCGTTGAAGTCTCCCAGGACCAAGACAGGGCGAGGACGGCACGCAGCGAGAACGATGTCCAGTCCTGCGAGCCATAGCTCAAGCTCATACTGGTCAAGGCTTGGCGAGAAGTAGACGGCCACGACAGCCAAACCCTCATAGTCCGCCGCGACACAGCCTCGGCCCCTTGCAATGACTGCAAGGCGCGAGGTGTCCGCGGCGGAACCCCCGAAGACGGTCGCTACGCCGTCCAGGTCCACCGGGCTTCCGGGGTGGACCCAATACGGCTCAGCGACCACGACCACATTGATAGACCACTCCACGATGCTCTGGTACAGAAGATCCTGAGCACCGGTGCAGTGGTTTATGTTCACCTGCAGGATGCGGATTGGTGTGTCCATTAATGGACGTCCATCTCCGCATCCCGCCGCGAATGTGGCCGCTCCTGAGCAGCACCCCCGCTACCCGCTGCGGACGAACGGGGCTTTGGCCTCGAGGCGGCGCAGGTTCTGCTGTCCGCCCGGTGCTCCGCCGCTTTGCCCTCCGCTACGCATTTGTAGCACCGCGGCGGAGCATCACAAGCACTTGCCTTGTGACCGGGCTGACTACAGCGGAAGCACCGATCCCCCACGGTATCTCCCGCTGTGCACTGCACTCCCACATGCCCCACGGCCAAGCACCTAAAGCACCTGGTCTCGCGGGGCTGCAGGAGTTGCACCCGCGCCTTAAGGAAGCCCCCAACGAGGAGGCTCCGTCCATCCGCAATTTTCTGCGCCGCTGCGACGGGGCAGTTGACGACTGCCGTGCCGTGACCGGTGGGGCTGAATCGGATTTCTCCAGCTCTCACCTGATCACGGGGGCAGCCGCCCGCCTCCACGACGGCGGAGATAATTTCCTCCGTCGTGGCCGCATCATCCAGACCCGAAATGCGCAAACCTGCGCATTTGTTGGGTCTGGTGACGCGGACGGCTTCCGAGTCCAGCGACTCCCTAAGCCTGACCGCTAGGGCATCAGCTTTGGGGCCGCTGGTGGCGCCGGAGACCTCGAGTAGGCGAGCTCCGGTGCGAGTCGTCTTGCACCGGAGCCCCCCCTCAATCTCGAGGGCCTTGAGGTCCACTGAGGCTTTCACCTGCCTCAGGACCTGGGCGTACCCCACGCCCTTCTCCACACCCTCCGTCGTCACCGTCAGGACGACGGCTGTGGAGCGTGGGGCGCGGAGCCTCTTCGGCGCCTTCGCCGCAGCGGCTTTTGCCGCCTTCTTTGCCGCCTTTTTGGCGGCTTTTTTCGCCTTCTTGGCGGCTCCCGCTACCACCCACCCCTCTCCTCTGGAGGAATGTTCGGGTGCAGCGGTAGCGGTAGTTCTGGCGACGGCGGGGGTGCTGCTCCCCTTTGACTTCCCCTGTGGCGATGGGGCCACTGGGGCGGCGGTCCTTTTATTATGACCGGGCTTCCCACTGGCAACAGCCGCGAAAGATGCAGGCTGTGCCAGTGGAGGACGGTATGCCCGGTCCTCCAAAACGCCGAGCCGCCTCTCGATGGCCGCCAGCAGCTGCACCATGCTCGGTGCAGGCTCTGGCGCCACCTCGGGTGCCGGTTTGGGCGCCGGCTTAGGCGCTGTCTTTGGCGCCGACTTTGGCGCCGACTTTGGCGCCGACTTTGGCGCCGGCTTAGGCACCGACCCAGGCGCCGCCCCTGGTGGCAAAATAGCCAACGGCTGTACCGCTACCTCCTCGACTCTTGGGGCCCTTTGGGCCTCCGGGGATCCCCTGACCAACTGTGTCAGTTGCTTCACTTCCTCCCGGAGAACCCGCTGTTGCTCTAAGGAGTTAGCGAGCTCAGTTTCCAGGCTTGTGACCCGGGCCCTGAGCTTCGCCTCCTCCTCAGAGACGCTCCTAGCGAGGAGCTCCTCCAGCGCCGTTTTAGCGACGGCAACGCTTTCCGCCACCGTCTTCTTCTTCCCGGACACGTTTTTGGCACCTTTGATGGTGTCCGTGATCCGGGCAAGTGCAGAGAGGAGCTCCCTCGCGGCTGGGACCCCTTGGTCCCTACCACTGGGAAGTGAAGGGACATCCACCATTGGCTTTGGCGCCTGGCTCTTCACGGTGTAGAGTCCTCTACCCGCCGTTGTGGCCAGCACCTTCGCAGGCCGATCGTCCTCGCTCGAGGAGACCATCCGCTGTCTGGAAGAGCTCCTACTCCGATCCAGTGACGGTTTACCCGAGCGTTTCCTTTTACCTGGAAGGTTTTCGGTCTCCATTAGGCTGTGGACTGACTCACTGTCAGTCCCAGCCGTCGACGCGACCTCCGCGTCCGTTAGTCCTCCTGTTGGTAGCGGAGTAGCGGGTCTGGTGAAAACGGCCTTAGTCAGCCTCGGGTGAGACCGGCGCCTTCCCTCTTCTTCACCCCCAACTACTTCTACTCCAACTACCTCCACTACATCATTTCCAGTACCGTTATTCGCGCCTTGTTCGTTGTCGTAAATTTCGTCCGGTTTTGTAAGATTTGAATTTATATTATCCATAATATATCCCACGAGTATGGGGGAAAAAAAAGGTCCATCCAGGCGGAGCCCCCTGCACCTGGATAAGCCTATATACTATGGAGGTCGGCTGGTATCCATAGGTTTTTGCGACTTCGCTGTCGGGTGTTATAGACTTTTCCTTGTCGTGGGCCGACCAATAAAGGCAAGCCCTCCGGTCAGCAAGTTCTCAGCGTACCCTTCTGGAGCCACCAGTCAGGTCGTTGCTGATCACCTACCGATTACGGAACGCGAGAGGATGGCTAGTCCTCTCTCACCGGCGGCGGCACAAGTGCCCGTCGGCCCCTGCGTTAGCAGTGGGCCAACCCGCCCCTGGATCCCCCAGGACCCTACGGTGGCCTCCACCACTAACACCATCGCTCATCCTGTCTCCTCTGAAAGCAGAGGAGTACAGAGAGCGATGTGTTCCCGCCACGTCGGGTATTGGCCGACGATCAATGCCAACCCCATGAAGGGGAAGCCATTGACCGCCGCCCAGGGTGTACCGGCCGCTCCGATTCCGTTCCCCCCGGACTGCAGCGGGATCGGAATCGGAATGACACACGAGGAGGTTACCCGACTCACACCCCCCTGTTACAGGTCTGAGTAAAATATATGTTCGTGTCTTGCACGCGCTTCCTAAAAGGAGACAAACGTTCAAAATGGCCGAATAAGCGTCTTGGCTCACTGGCAAATCAATTGTTATCAGTTACACTACAGACAGTAATAATATATTCCTGCTTCCATTGTTGTGTCCGGTACTAATCTTTTGCGCGTCAAAGAATTTGCTCCGAGTATACATATTTACGGCGAGATCCGCGACGGGCGCCCACACCGGTCCCGCTCAACGAAGTGGATGTTGTTATGTCTCAGTCAATGCATAATGATCTAAAATGCTTGTTACACTTTATTAAATCATATTGGACATTCACTAATACACCGGATTTAATGCAAATAGATGACTTTCGAGAGAACAGAGCGTAGTTTAAGTATTACTTACTTATATTATTTATTAAGTAATAGCACATCAATTCAAATGAATGTAACCTTTTACTGGACGGTACCATATAATACCTTCGTTCGAAGCACTCAAAGGAATACTTTTTCAAATTGTTCAAATTATACCTGTACGGAATTCACCATTTAGACTTACAAAGATGAAAGATGTAAATCATGATACCGTTTTTACGCTAAGTTAGTTAACATCATACGATATATTTAAGCGAATGTGAGTTAGAAACTCTAAAAAAAAAGAAACCTGGCGAACTGTTTGATTTGATAATGAGTTTAATTTTACCGCACTCTTATTTAATCAGTTCATGTGACAAACGGCAAGCTGATCCTTTTTTTTTATTTACTTTTTTTTTTTAAGGTTTTTTAGTATTTATTTGGTCGGCCATATTGAAGTTGTATTTTAGATAGTATACTTTATTCCACTTTTTTTTTTAATAAACAGACCTAATGTAAGCATAGTTTAACTAGCTTGTGTTATGGGTTCCAGAATGCGGATAAACATACTTATATACTTTTTTTTTGTAAATACATACATATTATACATAGCAACACCTAGACCAATGCAAATAGCCATATTCATGCATACTAATCAAATATTTGAGCGGGAATCGAACCCCCTGTCGTAGCAGTCTAATACACTACCGCTACGCCACAGAGGCCGTCAATGACTATTAGTCGAGCCCTTTGCATTTGAAACCTATATTGAAGGTTTTGTAAAAAAAAATCCGTTCCCGTAGGGGGAACGCACAGGTAAATTTCGTGAAGCAATTAATATTATTTTATATAGAGAACTACGGACTCCCACGCCGAGCGCATTTTTAACATGTTTATTAATTTTTTCGAAAACGGTAACTTTTAGCGAAAAACTTTTCAGACATTTATTTTAGACTTAAAAATCGCCTATTGATTAAAAATGTTTCCGACTGCAAGAATGTACACCGGTTAGAAGTTATGATTTTTTCCCCGAAAAATTTTGGTTTTTCCCCCCTCCACTTTTAGTTAAAGTTTTAATCTTATAGGTTTATAATTAAAAGTTGTTGGAATTCATGTATACTATGGGATAAAATTAGAACGGTTCGAATATCTTTCATGGAACGTGAAATTTTGAGGGAAAACTGATTTCACAAAAAGTGAGGCCCTACCGTCCCCTTAGGCCGGATTCCACCCGTTCACGAACTTAAACTAAGTTTACACCCAAGCAATTTTTGACTGCAGTTTGAAAACGATCGGGGCAAAAATACGACCGTGAGAGTGCCGCAAATTTTGGGAAGTGGAACCATACATACATATATATATGTATATAAACTTTTTGACCAGTGGTCATTTCGGACTCAGGGGGTCATAACTAGACCACCTATGAAGAATTTTTTTTAAATTCGACAGTAGTCAAGAAACCAATAGGTAGATCGATTTCATCGAAATCTACCTAAAATGTAATCCTGCAATTTGTAACGGTGACTATCTTTGATTTACAATGAATATATTAAATTGTTATTTTCTAGATTTCCTTTGGTGAATGTGAAAATTCAGGTTCAAGTTCCATCCTGAAAGTTCAGTTTTTCCAAACCAAATTCTATAGGAAAAGTTAGCGTATGAATTGCTTTAAAATTTCATTGAATTAATGTGGCGGAGTAATCAAAACACCATGTTTAATAATGATTGTTACCTCATTAATTGTTTTCGTAGTTGGCAAGAATTACGATAGATGGCTCCAACGTCACCCCAAGACGTATAATACTCTGGGGAATTTCGAAAATATCTAGGACGTTTCCAAAATATCTAGGACGTTTCCAAAATATCTAGGAGGTTTCCAAAATATCTAGGACGTTTCCAAAATATCTAGAAAGTTTCCAAAATATCTAGGACGTTTCCAAAATATCTAGGACGTTTCCATAATATCTAGGACGTTTCCAAAATATCTAGGACGTTTCCAGGTAGCTCAGTTGGTCAGAGTATTCCCCTTGTATGGTTCAGGTACTTGGTTCAAGTCCTGGATGTTCAGTTTCGCAGAATAAAATTTATAGTAAGACTTGCTTTCAATGCAAAAAGTTTCAATAAAATTTTATTGTCATCTGAATAAAGGTGTACCAAATATTAGATCAATCAGTCGATAGGAACGAGGTAAAACTTAGATTATTAAATTTGCCGCAAACAAACAAAAAACTCAATAAAACCGTTTACAAAATAATAATACAATATGTAGAATATGAAATATCACAATTATATATATCTCAATATGAAATTTGTGTCCCAAACGTTTCATAAACGTTTCGTTAATACAATAATCAAATAAATACTCATGACGATACAAAACTGAAGACCTTTAATTCTTCAGCGTCGTTGCGTCGTTGTTTATTTTACTATTTATTATTATTGTAATAAATATTATTATTATTGTCTCAATTAAACTTACGCAAATCGTGTTAAGATAGGAAGAAGTATCAGTTAGTGTGATGCGATCAACTGGTCATCTAATTGAATTTTAGAGAAGATTTCAAAGTCTACGAGATTCTAATCTTGTTTTTCGTTTCTTGTAGATTAATAAAGGAGTTTTCCGTAATAAATCAGCAAAGGCGATAACATAGAGATTATACATTTATCAAATTAAAAAATGTTTTTCTAAGTTGTTATTTTACTAACCGGTGTGATCTTATCAGTCAAAATTAGGAGATTAAAAATGAATAATTTTCAAAGACTAAAGACTAAATTTTGACTTCTAATGATGGCCTAGAAAAAAGTCAGGCACGTAGCTATAACGCCAGTGGAAAAGTCCGAAATGTGTGAGAATGACGTTATTTGTCGACATGTCACTTGTAACAAATAATGTCACTCCCATACATTTCGGACTTTTGCTAATTCGCTTCAAAGCGATTCCATTAATAGAATATCACTTTGTCTACAGGCCCAGTTTCTTTTTATGGAAAACGCTTGTTACGCTATTATGAAAAACAAATACTTATTATTTCATAGAAACGAACCATATTATATATATATAAGGTGTCACCAAATTAGGTCTCTGAATTTGTGAGGTGAGATGACTGGGTATCGACAAAATATGTATTTGAAACAAAAAAATGTGTGCATTGTGAATATTAAACAAGAACACTCTTGTAAAAGTGGACTCGTCTGTCCACAAAATTTTCCACAAGATCTTCCACTAACCACCTACAAAATCTTAACCGCGGATCAAAATCTGTAGTAAGGAGCTCTTGCACCCGCAGAAAGTGGGAGGCGTGCAGTTCTTGTCCTCGCAGTATTCTCCAAGCGGACGTGTGCTTGTAGCGTCACGTGACGCTGGTCGCTGGTGGTGTTTTTTTTATTTTATTTTTTATGTTTTTTTTATTTCACCCGATGTTTTTTTTGTTTCAAATACATATTTTGTCGATACCAAGTCACTCACCAAATTCAGAGACCTAATTTGGTGATACCTTGAATACATATATATGTATATAATCTGAATCTCGGAAGCGGCTCCAACAATTTTCATGATAGATGGGTTTCGGGGCCGATAAATCGATGTTACTTATAGGTTTCTTTTCCAGAAAACATCGAAAAAAAGGAAACCGAGCTACATTTATTAATGAAACGCTGTTCTCAGAAATTTAATTGGATTTTCAGAAATCATTTGTATCGTACTTACTTTACGCCGAAAAGGAATAATACATGTTACAGTGAGAATTTAAATTTAGAATTCTTGAGTACTACACAGCAAAGTGTTTAATTTGAAAAAAGATATCTAATTACATAATAATATTGTATACCAATAATTCTAGATAGAAACGAGAGACGTCCACTTCTGCACAGAAGAATGGCCCGGAATGGAAAGGAAGAAACAATTTGGGATGCTGTCATTCACATTAGTATATGCTATACCTGGTGAGTTCAATAATATTATTATACTAGAAGAACAATATTATATTTATACTTGTACCCGGCATAGCCGTTTGTTGGTGACTGAACTCCTCCGTAACCACTCTCGCGATATTGACCAGATTTACCACGGTGATAGTGTGAATGCTGAGGAGTGTTTTGAAGCGAGATGCTTCATGTCCGATGTACCATTGAGTAATAATCACCGAAAAACAGTTTCACGAGGGCGCGGCCTTAGCTAAGCGCGTGACCGTAGTAACATGTCTAATTTTCAAGTAAGAGTGCTGCTCGCTCAGCTCAATTTATTTCAGTCGCACCCTGCACTGAATTCCTAGTTCTAATGTTTGTTCATACTAAGGATTTACTTTACAATTGTGAAATGGTATATATAGTCAGTGACAAGCGTGCTAAACATATTTCAATTTACAGATCATCTTACTTCAAATTTTTTATAAAATAATAAACAAAATTTATGAAATAATATATTATATTAACCGTGCCTTTTGAGTATTACAAAAATACTTTTACACCTCAACGTTAGCTCCGGTATAATAGCCCATTGTACCTTTTATTTCGACTCTTGATGCAATTTTCAAAACCTTATACCTACATACATAACGCATACTTGAATGTATGTATGTATTATTTTTTACATAGCCAATACCCATATAAAAATAAGGTCATCCAAAAAATGGTAATGTTACATATTATGTTGTTCTTGTAGTTACATTGTCCAAATCTATACGTATCCTAAGTTTCATTAACTCAGTAAGAATTAAAATTTGTCCATTAAAATTTGCACATTATTAGACGCAATCCTAAGAATTTTCCTCAACGTGAGCCAAACCGTTTTGACTTAATATGACAGGTTATTTTGCTTTGTTTTCATGCAGGGTTCAGTGCCTAAAGCAAAGTAATGCAGAGAAAACAGTTCAATTTGGGATTATAAACGGTTCCCGCGGTATTATTCTACTTGAGCTATAAACACTACCGAGTCACGATATAAAAGTGGATAGGGGTCAGGCGACAGGTTCTTGAAGTAATGAAAGAATGAACGAACGAAAAATGACGAATCAACTGTATGAATGGATTTGTATGTTGGTATTTGTATGAATGGCGAATTTTCAATAGCAGAACAGAGTTTTGAAACGTGCTTACCTCCTATTGCTCGGCACCATTCAACAAAACTAGCGTAATAAATGTGTTATACACCGATGAATACACCTCTGCCTACTCGGGAATATAAAAACAGGTGTAAAATAATAAAATAAATTTTGGAAAAAAGAAAAATGGTATTTACGATTATTGTTTTTTATTATTATTCTCTTTATTACACTTAAAATACATATAAATTATATTTTTAAATACATTCTATATATAAAAAAAAACAAATTTATTTAAAAATATAAAAAATAGTGGCCCACCGGTATCGGGTACAGGGACCAAGCTACCGGTAGTTAGGGCTCCAGTGAGAGGAACCTCCTCACAATACGTGCCGTGTCGAGGAGCACTGCCTTCTGCATCAAGCCCTTGACCCAACTGCCTAACGCGGGCCTCTGGAGATGTTGATCGAGGCTCTTGGCAATCAGTCCGTGAACCGATACGACTATCGGAACAATAATTGCTGAATCCACATCCCACATGTCGACAATCTCGTGAGCCAAGTCCAAATATTTTATTTGTTTGTCTTATTCGGCTTTCACGAGATTGTCATCATGGGATCCCCCATGATGACAATCATATGTCAATAATTATTGCGAGACGCTCTGATCGTTCAATCACCACTATATCAGGCTTATTGGCTACAATAGTCCTGTCAGTGATGATTGATCGATCCCAGTACAACGTGACACGACCATTTTCAAGAACTGGGTCGGGCACATACCTGTAATACGGTACCTCCGAATCTACAAGATCATACTTTAGAGCAAGTTGTTGATGAACGATTCTGGCCACTTGGTTGTGTCTATGCAAATATTCTCCGTTGGCAAGACGAGAACAACCAGAGATAATATGTCTTAGGGATTCTCCGGGACGGTGACACGCCCGACATATGTCAATCGTGCCGTCCTTAAGGATATACCTCCGATAATTATTCGTCATGACAACTTCATCTGTAATTGCACAGACAAAACCTTCGGTTTCTCCAAAGAGATCACCGAAGCGTAGCCAGAACACTGATGCTTTTATATCTACGTCGGGCCCATTTAAGCCCCGATAAAAACGTCCATGCAGCTCTTTGCTCTTCCATATTTCCTTGCGATCAGCGATGCTAAGTATTACCGGTTTGTGCCAGTTCTCTTTTGCCAGAGCGAGAGGGGTCAGTCCGTTGTCTATTGCCACTACATCTCGGTGCACACCCACGTCAACGTGTAGGAAATATTCCCTAAGGTTGCATATCTCACGGTTGTGGAGAGTCTTGGCGTTTAAAAAACCACGACCCCCACACTTCCGTGGGATATACAACCTCATTACTGACGAGCGTGGGTGGTGCATACGATTTGCAGTTAGCAACGTACGGACTTTCCTATCCAGGGCATCTAATTCGGTCTGAGTCCATCTTAGTATGCCAAACGAGTATACTAAGACTGGCATGACCCAGCCGTTGTAGGCTCGCACCTTGTTACCGCCCGATAAAAGACTCTGAAGTACTTTTTTCAGGCGCCCAAAGAAACGATTCCGCAACGTCTGTTTCATGGCAGCCTCAGTAATACCAAGCGCTTGTGACATACCAAGATATTTATAGGTTTCAGTTGCCGAGAGAGATTTCAGTTGTGTAGAATCTGAAAGTTCAATTCTTTCAGATTCCACAACCCCACCCTTCTTAACATGCATGACTGCACATTTGTCAACACCAAACTCCATTCTGATAGAATTACTAAAGGTTTCAGTTACCTTAAGTAATTCTACCAACTGGGAGTCGGTGGGGGCAAATAATTTCAAGTCATCCATGTAAAGAAGATGGGATATAACTTGACCTCCTCTCCGCAACTGATAGCCTAGCCCTGAATTCTCCAGTATTGTACTGAGAGGATTCAGTGCTAGACAAAACCATAACGGACTCAGGCTATCACCCTGGAATATACCCCTCTCGATCTTTATCGGTACACCATCCCCCAGGACCTGACCACACCCTGGAGAAAGAAGAACCGTCCTCCATTGCCCCATACATTCCTTTAAGAAGGTGCATAGAGTTGTATCAATTTTATACAACTCCAGCACCCTCAACAGCCAAGTATGTGGCACGGAGTCGTAGGCTTTCTTGTAGTCAATCCAGCATGTCGTCAGATTCTTTCGGTTACGGCGGACCTGTTGGCTAATGGCCATGTCAAAAATAAGGAGCTCCTTCGTACCACGTGCCCCACTTCTACATCCATTCTGAGAGATAGACATTATAGAGTTACTCTCTATGTGAGCTGACAATTTAGCCGTCAGAATGGATGTAAGAAGTTTATATATTGTTGGTAAACAGGTTATTGGTCTATAATTTTTGGGGTCCGTGGTACTACCTGATTTGTAGAGTAGGTGGGTTATGCCTGTAGTCATAAAAGCTGGGAGCGATCCTAATTCGAGTGATGACTGGAACTGTGATGCCAAACAGGCATGTGAGCTGTGGAGCCATTTTAGCCAGAAATTGTGCAGTCCGTCCGGTCCCGCTGATTTCCAGTTTGATAACGAACGGACTGCACTGGCGACATCATTTTCACTAATAACTATTGGCTCCATTGCTTGTATTGACTCACATGACTGCCTGACATCCCGTATCCATTCACCCTCTGTATGACTAACAGGCACCGACCAAATGCTACGCAAGAATGAACTGGTGTCTTTAGCATTGGGTCGGCACATATTAGCCACATCTGAATTAGGTTGCTCCCATCTTCTATAAACCCACCTCTCATCTATTTGGAACGAACGATTCAAGGTGTATCTATCCACTCTCTTCTTGTAACGTCGTATACGGTTTGCCCACGCATAAACTTTCTGCTTCAGGAAGTCAATGCGCTCTGTGACTCGTAGCAAATATTCACGAGGACTAACATTAGTCCCTGAAAATGCTCGAGTCACAAAGCGCATTACTCTCGGGCGTGTATTGCCAGACCTGAAGCAGCGCAGCTTGCCAATGAGTGCTCTAGTCTCGGCGATACGACGCTCAATTCTGCATTGCCAGCCAGGCACGGTGGATTTAGGTCCAGTAGCTGTCTCAGTTCCTGAGAATTTCGCGCCAGCTACTCGACATACCGCGACCGCCGCACAATACAGAATTGAGTGTGTATCAGTAAGGTCGACACTGGACTCGAAATATTTTGGTAACATCGAGTCTAGGGCACACACTAGCGCTATGTTTTTTCTATGCGTAGGCAAACGCGGTAGCCGCGGTCTGTTACTGCTACATGTGGTTCGAAACTCGTGAATCGCAAGCTCCAAAGCGCTCCTTAATTTATCATTTTACTGAGTACTTACGGTTATAGTCCCGTCATCCGTTACTTCATCATCAGGGGTAGCCTGTGGTGTTTCACTAGTATTAGTATGACCCACAGGTCGTGACGAAGAAGGGGTGACGAGGCTACACTGCACGTTTGAGCGAAGTCTCTCAAGTACGGCGTCATCCAACAAGCGACAGCGTTGTATGGCCCGCACCTGATCCGACAGGCGTTGCGCCGAAACGTTGATAGATGGTTCAAGTTCCTGAAACAGAGGCAACATACGGACACGGTACGCAGTGAGGTTAATTCCTCCCTCTGTAGCCACAAAATATGCCCGCATGACATTTTCATTTATGGAGTTAGTCCATCGCATGCGGTGCACATCACCACCGGTAGCGGGGGCCCTATTCGAAGCCGGTGGGCGTCGGGGTCCTAAGCCATTCGGTGGCCGGCCTCTCCTCGGCCGACGTTCCGGTGTTGGCGACGTCGGTGGAGAGAAGAACTCGTCGCTTGAACTAGAGCTCGACGCCTCTGCAATACCCGCTGTCGGAGATGCCGCTGCACGGGGATGAGAGGCGGAGCTGGGCGACGAGTCCGGAGGTGTTATCTGTGCTTCTCGTGCCCTGGATCTGGTCAACATAATTTTATCTTGCTTGTTTGGTTTGTTTGTATTTTTCCATATTTTAGTACGAGTTTGACACTAGCTGTCAGAAACGCATATTCTTGATTTTATGGAATTTTGTGTAATATTAGACTTAAACATTTTATTTTCTTGATTAAACAGGATGGTATATTTGGGTCTTTTTATTGATGTAGGTATTTATTAAAAAACGTGAAAAAAAAAAAATATACGGAGCAAGATAAAGATGGCCTTGTTGACGTAGTGTTGCCAGGTTATAACAATCCGTTACAATTATTATTATTACAAATTATAAAATGTACAATACAGGATACAAATAGCACAATAAACCACAGAGGTTTGTCCTTATAGTACAGGAAAGCGGTATTAAAAGCATTCGTTGCCAATCATATTGATGATTCAAAAATGTTTTTTTTTTACATTATAAAAGTAGGTTTTGCAAAGTTAATATTTAAATTCTTAAAAATTGTACATGCCTATTGAAAAATTCAATTCTGGTCGTTGTAAATACAATAACCAACAATATTTCCATAAATTCTGTCGGTTGATGTTTTCACATTATGAGTTCAACTTATATTTTCAATAACACTTAATAATCTAAATGTTTGTTACACCGTATAAACGTGATATAAGTATTTACCGTTGAAACATATATTATATGTTATAATGTCCTTCATATTATTGGGTATCCCTGAAATATGTGTTTAACACCAAGACGTATAGGGACCCAAACTGTAACCGTAATAAAGTGTTTAACACTGTTTTTTGAAACTGTTTTAGAAGAAACCCATTTATAAGTGTAACAGATACGAAAGTGTAACCTTTTCAAGGTGGTGCGTTTTATAAGTTAATAAGTGTAACAGAAATAACGTCCTAAAGTACTTGGGGTGTACAAACTACCTTTATTTAAAAATTTAGATTATAAATATAATAGGATAGTAAATTTGGCAACGTAGCATTTCGGTTAACACTTATTAACACTGTTAACAGATTAATATCTGTTACATATATATAACGGTTACACAATTAAAAGTGGTAACGATTAACAGATTCAATACCATATTTATAAGTGTAACACTTTCATTCTGTAACCTTTTCGTAGTATAACCTATATGAATGTGTTTTCCCTGCACGTAGAGTTTAGTACCGCCATTATATCAACAATACTCCTTCATCAGATATTATCATCCATCTCAGATAGGAAGAGACGATAGTCTGCGATTTGTTTCTTGTACAGGCTCTCTTTTTTTTTTCTTTTTTTATACGTGTGGAAACCCTCACGGGCTTCACCCCATCGGTGCTGACGTGGGGTGGGCGGGTCGGAATCGGACCGACTAAAACCACACGGTGTCCTCCCCAAGTTCTCTAATGTATTTTTCTCTTTTTTATGAATTTTACGATTAGATTGTAAGTCGAAGTATTCTTTAGTGATTTATTAAGATTCAACTTCAAACATATATTTGTCCCTAGCAAATTATTTATAATAATTACTTTCTGTCGGCTTCAGATAATTTTCACGAACTTAGATCAATATAATGTCCAAATTAAAGGACTAACTTACAATTACTGGATAAGTTAAATTTGAATAACATTCTCTTCTATATTATCTTTTCCTTTTTTTATTTTTTTATATTTCGTCCATCAAATTGACTGCACCCCGCCTGATGGTAAGCTGACTTGAAGTCCAAAAAAGTAGTGGCCACCATTTCCAGAGATTGTCCCTAGAATGGTGGCCCTACCCCTACCTACCCCTACCTAGACGGCCTCAACATATGTTTTTTCACGCCCCGCTTAAAGAACCCAGGATTGTAAGAAGAAGGGAACACGTCTGTGGGTAAAGCGTTCCAGTTCTTTATTGTCCGACAAAAAAAGCAGTCACTAAACCGCTTGGTTCGCGATGGTATCGATTGCACTGTATGAGGATGACACATAAGCCTTGCACGTGTTGTTCGGGACAAGAAGGGAGAAGGAGGAATCAATTGGAATAGCTCATGGGCAAAATTCACCATGGTATATGCGATAGAATACTGCCAAGGAGGCTATATCTCTACGCAGTTGCAGAGGCTCTAGAGAACTGGTCACCTCAGGACTATCGATGATCCGGACTGCCCGTCGCTGCAATCTATCGAGAGTGTATAACAAGTACTAAGCGGAATCCGGCGTGAAAAACCGCCTCACATTGTTCAGCACTCCTAGTTTACGTGAAGTTGTTTTAATAACGCTCTCGATGTAATTTTTGCTGTCGCGATTGCAGCGAACATTCATACCGAGCATGTTGATATTGGCTTGTAGTGATAGTGGTATGTTCCGAAGAGTTGGAAGGGGAAGGAAAGGAGATAACTTTGCTGTAAACGCGCATGCCTGTGTTTTCTTGGCATTGAACTCGATCAGGTTCTCAGATCCCCATTGGGAAATGTGGTCTAGGTCCTGATTGAGCTCAATGACAAGTTGCCGTCTTCTCTCCTCAATGTCAGTCTGCTTGGCCGCTGAATGTCCGAGATAACGCCCATGCAAAGTACTGTTATCTGCATAGCCATGTATGCTGCCCACGGACAGCATATCATTGATATGCAGAAGAAAGAGATTGGGCGATAAGACGGACTTGAGGCACACCAGCATTAAACTGTATGAACTCAGAAGGCCGGCCGTCACAAAGTACTCGAATGCTGCGCTCATGCAGAAAACTGGCAACCCAGCTGCAGAGTCGAGATGGCAGACCGTAGGCCGGGAGTTAAGCAAGAAGCGAACTGTGCCAGAGCCTATCGCAAGCTTTGGCGATGTCTAGACTGATAGCCAGTGACTCGCCATGCTAGTCTATGGACAATACTATATATACTACTATGGACATAGCCTCACCTCAGAGATGTGTGACATACGCCAGAAGATTACCCGTTGACCGTTTTGGCCTAAAGCCATATTGCTGGTAGTTAATTATGGAGTGATCTTCTAGGTAACGCATGAGCTGTGCGTTAATAATGTGTTCAAACACCTTGCTGAGAACTGAGGTGACAGCTATGGGTCAAAAGTTGCCCGGATCGGACTTGTAATAATGCACATTGTTCTATTAAGTGATATTGGTGGAATATATAGTCGCTTCTTTAGTTTGATATCGATTCATAGTCTACCAATTTATCTGTATTCTTTCACCGACTCTGTCTATGGTTAGCTGTGGTCAACCCTATCGGCAGTGTGCGATATTCTCTATCAAAGAGATTTTCTTGATACATTTCGAGCTTTAATAACAGTCACAGACTGTTGGCTAAGGATTGAAAGGGAGTGTGATCCCCACTAAATTACTAGTCAGCAAAGGTTATAAATGTGAGTGAAGCGGTTTTGCAAACCCCTAAGTTTCTGCAGTCGCATCGCTTACACAAGCATAGGCTAGCCCTCTGGTACTGAGCCGTTGGTGAGAATTTAACAATTTATACATTATGTGTGCTAATCGTTTTTATTACAGAGTGCTCATTAGTGTTGGAAGGTGACGTGGTACCAATGGCCCGCCAGGGATATTCCCCGTGGCCTCGTTGTCATCTTCACCAATGGTGCCACGTCAGGGTTCCCCCTGCTATGCTAAGCTACTCCAGGTATAGTCTCGTTTTTTACGTGAACGAGGCTTGCCACAACTCATCCATGTAGTGGAATTATGTGAAATGTTTTCCTGCCACACTACAGCTATGTAGTCATGGCAAAGTTTTCTAATTGGGATGCTGCTTTTTACGTGAGTAGTATCTATTTGTTTTAATTGTGTAGCTTATACGCAAGGCATGCTTTTCCCTCTTTCACGCTTGTCAAAAGGACAATAACCTGTGCGGCCAAGCGGTCAGTGACCGCATGGTGAACAATCCTTCCTTCACTTCACTTTCAATATTCACTCTTTTCACGTTTAAATTTAACTTAGCTGTGCGTACTCATCCCTGAGATCACTTTTGTTTATACTCATATACATAATATATACTTATGGTAATATATGAAAGATAAAACTGTTTTGATGTTTAATTTTATTATTAGAATAGAATAGAATAGAATAGAATATGCTTTATTGTACACCAGTAATACGTAGATAATAACATAACTAATGAAGTACAATGGGCGGTCTTATCGCGGACTGTGATCTCTTACAGACAACCTTCTGATGGACTGGTAGTTTTGGAGTAACAGGCAACATGTGGTGTACTTACAATTTAAATACTTACATCATACCTCATAATATATAAATTCTATTACATATAATGTACATACAATATATAAATCATATTAGTACTTATCTAAAACAAATACAAATGTGAGGACGTTAAATATTGACTTACCTACTTCAATGAATACACATTCATATACATATACGTATATATATACATATACGCACAAATTAAAAACCACAACATATGAACATAGTTATCTTCAACATCATGAATGTTACAGTGACAAGTAGTGCTCCTTCACCAGTGTTTTAAATGTCTGAAGAGTTTGTGCACGTCTTATTGTTTCTGGCAGCGCGTTCCACAGGCGCACTGCTTCGATGGTAAAAGATTTATCAAAGAACCTTGTGGAATGTCTAGGCATACACAATTTCAAATTTTCCGATGATCTCAAGTACCTCGTGTGCGTGTCATGCAAATATGAAAAACGTTTTTTGAGATAGTTAGGGGAAGAAGGATTGAAGAGGGTGTTATATAAAAGAGAAAGAATGTGAGTATCCCGTCGGCGGCGGATAGGCAGCCACCTGAGCCTAGTACGAAACTCAGAGACATGATCAAACTTGCGTAACCCAAATATAAACCTAATGCAAATGTTTTGGAGTCGGTCAAGTTTGTCAAGCTGATCCTCATTAAGGTCAAGGTAACTGACATCGGCATAGTCCAAGATAGGGAGAAGAATAGATTGCACCAGCACAGTTTTAGTGTCAGTAGGGAGAAAATTACGCAACCTCCTTAAATACCCCGCAGATGCAAAGATTTTTCTGCTTACGTTTTGTAGCTGGGCGTTCCATGAGAGAGTTTGGTCAAAGTAAATGCCCAAGTTTTTCACTTTATCGCTGATAGGAATTGTTACTCCGTTGAAACAAACTTGAGGAAGTGTTGCCCAGTTGACTCTCGAAATGTAGTAAGAACTACCAATTACTATCGCTTGCGTCTTAGTGGGGTTGATCTGAAGACCGTACACTCCTGTCCATGCACATATGCTATCTAAGTCTTTATTTATTGTCAGAATACCCTGCGACAGATTGTCAGAAGGTATCTGACAATAAATTTGTAAGTCATCCGCATAAAGATGGTAGGAAGAAATGAGATCATTGGAGATAGTGTTTATAAATATTGAAAAGAGCAACGGGGAAAGAACGCCACCCTGTGGTACACCGGCAGAAGTGGTACACCATGATGAGAATACATTGTCAAGTTTTATTCGCTGCCGGCGACCAAACAGGTAACCACGAAACCAGTCAATTGCCGTTGGAGATATGTTAAGAGATATAAATATAGCAAGTAAAATATCAAAATCTACAGTGTTGAATGCATTGCTGAAATCCAGTAGACATAGAACTGTAAGGTTGCCATCTTCCATGCCAGATCTTATATCGTCCGCAATATTAATGAGAGCTGTCGTGGTGCTGTGACCAGGACGGAAGCCAGACTGATAGGGATTTAACAAGTTATTACGACAGAGGAATGCGTTGAGTTGATTATGGATTATCCGTTCGAGGACTTTTGAAAGGAAAGGTAGTATAGAAATAGGACGGTAATCTACGAACGATGAAGGTTTAGGCTTCTTAGGTAAGGGAGTGATTTGAGCTTCTTTCCATGCTGATGGAAACGTACCATTTATGATGGAGCTATTAAGGATATGACAGATTACTGGTAAAAGCTCGTCAAGAATAGGAAGTATCATATTGCGGCTGATACAGTCATTTCCAACAGCATTGGAAGTGATAGATTGAATACTCTTCTTAACATCACAAGCGGCAAATTGATCGAAGAAAAATGGAGAATAATCAGGAGTTGGTAGCGATGAAAGATAATTTAAAGTATTTATTTTTGTTGTCCTATTAAAGTTGGACGAAGAAGAGAAATGCCGATTAAGTGAATTTAAATCTAGATCTTTATTCAATCCTTTAAATAACTTATAATCAACTACCAACGTTACAAATGACTCTCAATGTCACAGACCGATCCCCTTTTCGATCGTTCGCTTCTTGCCAAGCCCCCGGGACCAATCCCGAGCAATAAGACCAGCTATACAGTCGCGTCAGCGTTGGAGCTAACTCCGCTGCGCATTTTTTAAGAACCACCGCTGAGATACCATCAGGGCCACACAGGCTGATTTCACCAGCGACGGCAGAAGCACAATCCGATGGGTCCTTTCCATCGAAGCAGCGCTCAGTCTACGGAACGGATTTGAAATAGTCTCGCATGCCGTCCCAATCCGCTGACAAATAATGCCATGGCCGTCGCTTTATCTCCACAGATTGTGGAGGTGCAGTAACTGGCACGTTGGCGCAGCCCAGACAGTGGTTGGATGAACCCAGTGGGACTCGTACACAAACACTGTACTGGGCTGGCTGGGTCGTCAGCAGAAGGTCTGGCAAAGAGGGCTCATGACTTGCTATGTCTGGTATCCGGGTGGTCTGATGTACTAGTTGAGTCAAGTCATGCGTAAGTGCGAATGCGAGGGCGGCCCGTCCCGCATTGTCAGTTTTGAGAGATCAAAGCCAAGTCTCGTTGTGGGCGTTGAAGTCTCCCAAAAATATCATTTCTACCGCCTGACTCAGGTGGCCGAAGAGTAGAGTTGTCTCGGTATCCCCATGATGGGAGCGTTATAGACATATGTAAACCCGGCTAGAAGAGCCATGGTCCATGTGTAGCCAGCGGACAGAAAAGGATGGGTCCTCTGGACAGCGCAAGCGGCGACAACAAATAACCGCCCTGATATACACGCACACCCCGGCTTTTGCAAGGAAATTTTCCTCTACCACATACACTGGGTAGAGAAAGTAAGACACATCATCAGGGCGGCGTATTTGCGTCTCAGTGAGAAAAAAAAGTTCCGACCGTACCGTCTCAAGGTGCTGATGGGCGGCTTGGAGGTTTGTATGGAGTCCACGAATGTTCGTGGACTCCACCTTAAAAAGAGATATGTTGGTGGGAGAAGGGTATGCCGCTGTATTCCGTGCTCCATTTCTATTTTGCGCTGCCATAGTTTGCTAAGTGGAAGTAAAGGTGTGAAAAAAAAAGAGGAGACCGGCGCCACAGCAGTTTGACAAAGCACAGGGTTTGGTTTCGCCTATGGATGCATGGCATGACGGTAGCCGACCGCCAAACGGAAGGGCCCCCGTGCCCTCTCGAGTTTGATCGCCGGACCCACCATCTGGTCACCAACCAGTACGATGAAACACATCGGGATTATGCGCGACCTGGTGGGGCGGCCTGCGGCATAGTACAGGGGTACAATGCCGCAGGCGGCCAGCGGCACCACCATATCTACGTGTCTCCCTGTCAGGCGGGTCGACCCACGCCATCCACACTAGACTCCGCCAATACCCCACTTGTCCCACAACTGCTGTGTCGGCTGTGTCCTCACCCCCGGCTGTGCAGCTGCTGAACCCTAAACAAAACCAAACCAATGTTGGGCTATTTGGATGGTTTTCCGCAGCTGCATGGTGGTACCAACCCGGACCATAATTATTGTGCCACCAATTTCCAGAGCCATGTTGGCCGCGCCAGTCCACGTGGGTCAGTTGTTCGACCCGGACGTATGGGTGGATTATAGAGAGCAAAAATTATAAATGATGTATGTACTCGTATATACTGGAATAAATGTTAGGTCCGCTGGTAACCCGGGGTGTGTGTTGGGTAACCTCCTCGAGTGTCGCTCCGATTCCGATCCCGCTGCAGTCCGGGGGAACGGAATCGGAGCGGCCGGTACACCCTGGGCGGCGGTCAATGGCTTCCCCTTCACCCCTTCATAGGGTTGGTATTGATCGTCGGCCAATACCCAACGTGGCGGGAACACATCGCTCTCCGTACTCCTCTGCTTTCAGAGGAGACAGGATGAGCGATGCTGTTAGTGGTGAGATGGCCCAGGGTCAGCCGGGGTGCGAGGGATATGCTCTATGGGTAACCTTACACCCCGGCGTCTGAAGACCCGAGACGGCGTGCGGTTTTAGTCGGTGCAAGCCCGACATAACCGCCCCCGCTGGAGACCCCCCGCTCTCCAGCGGGGGCGGTATCCGAAGGGATTCCCGCACGAAAAAAAAAAAAAAAAAAAAAAAAAAAAAAGGTACATTTCCATTGGGGTGTGTTGGGTAACCTCCTCGGGTGTCGCTCCGATTCCGATCCCGCTGCAGTCCGGGGGGAACGGAATCGGAGCGGCCGGTACACCCTGGGCGGCGGTCAATGGCTTCCCCTTCATAGGGTTGGCATTGATCGTCGGCCAATACCCAACGTGGCGGGAACACATCGCTCTCCCTACTCCTCAGGGTCAGTCGGGGTGCGAGGGATATGCTCTCTGGGTAACCTTACACCCCGGCGTCTGAAGACCCGAGACGGCGTGCGGTTTTAGTCGGTTCATGCCCGACATAACCGCCCCCGCTGGCCGGCGGGGGGGTATCCGAAGGGATTTCCGCACGAAAAAAAAAAAAAAAAAAAAGGTACATTTGCATTAGACAGTTCTTAATTAAAACATGCACGTGTATAAAACTCTTCACGAGAAAATTTCATGTGTTTCTATAGATTTTTTTATGCGATAATGTGGGTATGACCTTTTTAGGTAGATCCCTGGATTTTAAATTTTATTTCGGAACATTATTCGTAATTTCTTATACTCCTAACTCCTAATACAATTCCTTACTAAGCTGCCGGCAATTATTAATCTTTTGTTTATCCAAAATGCCAACAGCTTAATAATTACTACAATTTGATACTCATCGTAATATAAATTCAAATCCATTGATGCTGAGTGAAATGTGCCTTTGATGTTAGAAGGACTGTCAATTATAAGTTATTTGAAATTTTCCACCGACTTTGAAGTATTTTATAGGAAGAGATTTTTTTTAAGGCCCATCTACCCATAGACCCATAAGGGCCATGCCCAAGGGCAGGACGCCGTGCGGTTTTAGTCGATGCACGACATAACCGCCCCCGCTGGCGGGCGGGGGGGTATCCGAAGGGATTTCCGCACGTTAAAAAAAAAGGCCCATCTTTAAAAACAAGGGCGTTATAGTATGGCCGCTGAGTTATTACCGATTTGACACATGACGAATTGACAATACTAGTGAAGTGAATGAACCAGTAACCCTAATATCATTTGGGAACAGTTTGTTTTTAAATATTCTAGTATAATGTGTAATTAAATAAAATCAAAACAAATAATAGTTAAAGACACAGGTTCTTTATTAGGTGGAGTATCCTTGATGGGCGTAGATAATTGGTCGAGGACATATCAAAATAAAATAAATTTGTAAACACTGTTACACATTTTAATGAATAGAGTAGGTACAAGATGTTTTAATAAATGACTACCTATCATTTATTAAAACAATTATTCAGACTCTGAACCAGATTCGCCAGAGCTGTCATCGCTATCAGTCAGTTGTATGACAATTTCATTGTCTATAATGGTGTCCACTCTTATATCGCGTTCATAATCTTCTGTTATTAGTTTTCGAGTCTTTCGACGACCTTGACCCAATCTTCTTTCGTTATTTTGATGCAAGCATCTTTTGATAGACCCATCATTTTATTAGTACTGAATGGCGGAGTCGTATTATTACGAGCTGCGTAACCTGTAATGTAAACATTAAATAACGTTACACATACATATACATTAAATAAATGAAATGTTACACAATTACCTACATGTAAGGGACATGAGATATTTATTTCTTAGTTATGTATCTTTTTACTTACGAGGGTCAAACTGAAAGTTCTTAGAACTGGCCACTTATAAACAATATAATAAAAAATAATTCTAAAATTTGAAAATAGAACTCTTTGCCAATATTACTGAGTATATATTTCATTCATTTATCATTTGTTTTACGATTTGGCGGCAAATTGAAAATTGTCTGTGTCACGTTAACATGAATTTAACACGAGAAAATTTTCGTGCAATGATTTTTTATGACTTTCGATGTCATTTAAGTCAATAAGAAAGTTATGATAGACTACGATTGGCCTTTCACGATGAAGCCCCATCTCGTGCGACTGTTTACAACTGGTTTAATGAGTTTAAACGTGGTCGCACTAATCTCACTGATGATTTACGTGAGGGACGGCCTTCTACGGCGACGACTGAAAATAACATCTGTGTTGTGCGGCGTATGATAGAGACTGACAAAAGAGTGACCTATCAGCAGATTCGGACAAGCTTAGGCATCGGTATGAGTCAAGTGCACAAAATCCTCCACGAACATTTAGCGGTCAGGAAGCTTTGCGCCCGGTGGATACCTCATAATTTGACTGAGGCTCAAAAACTCCATCGTGTGGATTGGTGCCGTAAAATGATTGAAAGATTTAACGGAGGTGACTCTAATGCTGTGTTCGACATACTAACAGGTGACGAAAGCTGGATTTACTGTTATGATCCTGAAACCAAAAGACAATCTGCTCAGTGGGTGTTTCCTTTCGAGGAGTTGCCAACTAAAGTGAAGAGAGATCGAAGTGCAGGAAAAAAATGGTGGCCTCGTTCTTTGGAAGGATAGGTCATTTCGTAACAATTGTGTTAGAGGATCAAAAAACAGTTTCTGCAGAATGGTACACTACCAATTGTTTGCCACTTGTCTTGGAAAAAGTCCGAGAGAAACGACCTCGCAGTAGGATCCTCCTTCACCACGACAACGCCTCGTCGCACACCGCCAAGCGAACGATCGACTATTTGGCGACATCAAACGTTGAATTACTGGGTCACCCGCCGTATAGCCCCGACCTCGCGCCTTGTGATTTTTATTTATTTCCAAAAATTAAAGAAAAACTTAAAGGAAAGCGGTTTATGAATGCTGAAGAAGCGGTGGCTGCGTATCGCGATGCCATTGAAGAGACCCCTAAGGACGAGTGGGCAAAGTGCTTTTCCCAGTGGTTCCATCGCATGCAGCGGTGTATTGACGTGAATGGACAATATTTTGAAAAGATATAATAAAACTAATAACTGGCTAATGTAATCAGTTTTTGATTTTCTAAGAACTTTCAGTTTGACCCTCGTATATGCTGAATATTGGATTTTATAATAGTACAAATTATTCATATTCATAACTTATGCGATAAAAAACAATACCTTTGATTTGTGCCCATATTAGCTCAATGGCATTGTACTGGCAGTGATAAGGAGGAATTCGAAGTATCTGATGTCCATGTGCCAGAGCTATCTCATCTACTTCATAACGGACTCTTGATGATTTATTTTCGCGTACCAACTTTACTAAGTCAGACTTTAGCAATTCGGCAGTAGTTTCAATTCCATTTTGGTGTAGCCATGCTAGGAGATCAGCTTTCTTGTAGGCCTGAGTAGGCGCTTTATTCACTTGTTTCGAGTGATATGAAGCGTTGTCCATTATTATGATAGAAGGCTCTGGCAGGCTGGGTAATAATTGATTTTCGAACCAATTCGTAAAAGTGTCTGTGTCCATCTCCTCGTGGTAATCGGAAGTACTTTTTGACGCGAAAGCCAGTAGTCCATTTTCAAAGAAACCACTTCCAGCAGAACCGGCGTGACAAATTATCAGTCGCGATCCTTTTCCAATTGGAACCTTTGAGGTTGATGCTTTTGTTTCGTCAGTCCAAGAGCGTGACACAGTGTGGTTCGCATTTAACCATGTTTCGTCAACAAAAACGACGTTGTCCCAAGACTCGATTTTTCTGGCTTCTCTTAAAAAGTCACTCCTTTTAATTATTAAATCAAATCTTTCCATTAATATTGTCCTTTCATTCGTTTTTTTATATTCAAACCCAATTTCGTGCAATAGTTTTGACAACGCCATTTTACCGCCTTTAAACAAGCCAGCTTCTTTTAAAGAGACCAAAAGCAAACGTCTAGTTGGAAACTCGTTCCTAGTATAATAACCATATATGTGGTTTCTTATTGCATCTGCATCAAAAACATCAACACCTGTCACGGGCTTTTGTCTTCGTTTTTTCTTAGGAGTGCGTAAAATATTATCTTCACTTCCAGAAGCACCAAATTTTTCTTTATTTATATTATATAGTGTTTTTGCACCAATTCCAAGAGCTTGTGAAACCCGATCTTTCACTTGAGTGACAGGAATCAAAGGGCCGCCATTTTGTGATTCACGCTCAAAGTAATCCTGTAGCTTTAGTACAAGCTCACGACATTGACTATTCAATGTTTTTCCTCGTTTCGGCATTTTCAACAAAATTACCAAACACAAACAAAATTAGTCCAATAAAGCGCAACGATAAGCAGGAGAAAGCCGAGTTAAAAAACAACGGTTACACAAGAGAACGTAGTCTGTGCGCACGAGAGTACGGAAGACGACTAAACAGATTAAAATAGCGGTGGTAAGGATGTTGCCAGAATAGTATCGCCAATTACTTAAAAAAATACACCTATAACATTGCTTAATTGAGGGAGAAAATTATATTTATTAAATGTTGTTTTATATATTATAAATGTTAAAAATTATACATAATCATTTTAATTGTATTTATTTTTAAATCATAGAAAACAGTATTTCTGTCTTTGGATCACACATAAATCTTAAAAATCATAAGATACTGGCAACACAGTGCAATTAAGAGACGCAAAAAAATGGTAGCATTATATTTAGTCTAGTTGCTCGAAGGAATAAGTAAAATAAAAATATCCAAATAAAATAAATATCATATCTATTCCAATGAATTCGGACCGAATACTATCAAGCACATCACTATGAAAACTAGACGCACGATGTAACTTTGAACAAGCGCGCCAAAGAACAAAAAATAAATGTTTTCATATTTTTTACAAACTATTTTAAGTTTTGAAACAGAGTTTATTGGAAAATTACTTGATTCTGACATTTTGACATAAAGTTTTATATTAAAGAGGTATTCTAAATCATTCGGCAAATGTGTCGCTCGTGCAAGGTTATATCGATTAATTTAAGAATAATCTGTCAAATCGGTAATAACTCAGCGGCCGTACTTTAAGACTACATTATTCATACACGAGTATTATACAAAAAGGTCATGCATATCTGCACAGACTAAACATGAAATCCCAAAAACAACTTGACCTATGAAAGTAAAATTAAGAATGTAGGTCGTTTATAGATAGAAGAGACGTCAGCCAAGACCTAGTTTTGCTACAGGGCTGAATGTTGGGGCTGGGGTTTAAATTCTTGAAATATGGAGTGGTACCAATATATTTAAGTCTCAGTATTATGCACTCGATTCCAAATAAATTGTTATACAAATCTTTTATTGCACGATTTGACCAGTATCTTAGTAATGAGAAATGTTAAAGCCTTTGGATGAAATACTTTTTAATACTTACCTATTTTTGAAACGAGATCACAAGGTATTGGAGGTCACTTTTTCGACTTGTCCTTGCAAATATTTGGTGCAAAACCAAGGTTAAGAAACCTCTCAAGTATTATACCACTCACCTAATGCGCAAATGTCACTTTTGACCATATGAGTGGACCCACGAGGTGTGAATATGTTTGATTTCTGTAGTATATTTGCTTTGATGTTTAAATGCTATCATCAGTTTGTATGAAAGTCCTGTTTATGCTTCTAAAGACGAAGTTGAGCTATTATGATTGCAAATGTAAAATAAATAAATAAATTAATATTCTACGACATTCTACACAGCGCTTTCTTCAAGCATAGTTTAACTAGCTTGTGTTATGGGTTCTAGAATGCGGATAAACATACTTATATACTTTTTTTTTGTAAATACATACATATTATACATAGAAACACCCAGACCAATGCAAATAGACATATTCATGCATACAAATATTTGCACTGAGCGGGAATCGAACCCGCGCCCCCCGACGTAGCAGTCCAATGCACTACCGCTACGCCACAGAGGCCGTCGGCTATTACATTTCTTACTACAGAGCTAGATTAAAGTGACTAAATTATTTGGTCAGGAAAATGAGTTTATAACACGTTGAACACGTGCAGACGCAATCCTGCCTGCTTAAAACTTCATTCTGATGGCTTAAAGTTAATAAATAAATCCCTAATAGTGAATGCCCCTGTTAGTTGTTGAGAAAACAGAACATTCTGGGCTGGAAGTTTAAATAAATGTTCCTAATAGTGTTGGTAATAGATATTGTAAAAAATTTGATCAGTTTGACTAACACAGTTTATCATCAAATTGGAAAAATTCTGCATACTTACAAGAAACGATACAGCCAATAGAGTTCACTCCTGTTTACAACCGTAATTGCTAAGTGCTGAGGTATGAATATGTAGATTCTCTACTGAAAGTCGATGTAATAAAGCTATACATTAGTCTATAAAGAAACAGGGTGAAATGTTCTCCTGACACAAAAGGAGGATCCTCCGAACAGACAATGTGATCAAATCTGGCGGGTCTAAGCATCTTCATAATCTTCAGTAAACACAGCCAATAGAGTTCACTCCTGTTTACAACCGTAATTGCTAAGTGCTGAGGTATGAATATGTAGATTCTCTACTGAAAGTCGATGTAATAAAGCTATACATTAGTCTATAAAGAAACAGGGTGAAATGTTCTCCTGACACAAAAGGAGGATCCTCCGAACAGACAATGTGATCAAATCTGGCGGGTCTAAGCATCTTCATAATCTTCAGTAAACACGAATCACATGAATGCGAATGAACGCAAATCTTTAAAGATTCATGAGAGAATTGTGAACAACTTAACGATAGGTGAAATTGACTTCGAAGGTGAAGACAGTATGAGACTTATACACAAAACCATCGTCTTACTAAAAGGTTTTCTAAAAATAAAACACATAAAACGAGTTCCACTGATTTAAGGGAAAACATTTCGATAAAAAATTTTTCGTCCTTCAACTAACCCCAAGTAATGTCCACAATTTGCAATATCTCACCCTTGTCTTACCCTAGCTATTGGATGCAAGTATCTGTGTTCGATTTACTTACTTGTTTTGTAAAATCATTGTTTTATTCCTGTCCGTAGTTCTGCGCAATTTTCTTAATTTTTCTTTCCGTAAGAACCTTCTACAAAGTCTTAGAAACCTTAAAATAATTATATGAATGAAAATCTGTGAAGTCGTTTTCAAGTTATGGAATTACCAAGAGAAACAGGGATTCATTCTTATATACATAGATTTACAATGTACAGTCACCCACAGAAATGACTGAACTCCAACAAATTTGCAAACAATCTTTACAGTGTTACAATGTTTATTTTTGCAATCTTTAGAGGAAACATTGAACATTTTTTAGTTTTTGTTTATTACTTGGAATGTGTTAAGCTAATACCGACTGTGCCTATTAAGATTTCATTTCTATGGGATTATTCCTTTAAAAAGTAGCAAATTAATGAAACCGTTATATATTTTGTATAACTTCTTACCTCTCTTTCTCATGAGGGTGGCCTAGAGTACCTTAATTTGAGTGGATTAAAACGTGTTGATTATGCAAATCCTACAGATAACAGTAATTCAAATAAATGAACAACCATGCACGTAACTAGTGTAACAAGGATAGTGATTTTAAGTTATTAGAAGTTGATTTTTAGGTAGATAGTAAGTTATAAGTTATTTAAAGGTTTGATATAAGGTTATATAGTAAATTAAACATGATAATAGTTTTACCTTTCATATATTAAAAAGTATTATCAATTATAAGTGGTCTCAGGGATGAGTACGCACAGCAAAAATTTATATAGTTAAGATCTGAAGAAGAAGGTGATAGAAGGAGGTGAAAGACGACCCGCGGCAGCCAGGAATCTGCACTTAGTTCGGCATGTATCCGCCCGGCGTGTCGCGCTGGCACCGATCGCTGCGTGACTCGTCTCGGCGGATCTGAAAGGAGAAGGCAAAGCTTTCAGTATGTGAAGACATACTGCTAGTGCAGGCCGGGCATACCGAAGGCGTAAGAAAGGTGACAAGCTTCCCCAGGCACGTGTTGCTTATGGTCATTATTGCAAAAGCAGGCAGGTCACAGCCCTTTCAAGCAACAGGAACAGATGCACAGAAACATAGATAACAAGGAAGGATTGTTCACCATGCGGTCACTGACCGCGTGGCCCGCACAGGTTATTGTCCTTTTGACAAGCGTGAAGAGGGAAAGCATGCCTTGCGTATAAGCTACACAATTAAAACAAATAGATACTGCTCACGTAAAAAGCAGTATCCCAATTAGAAAACTTTGCCACGACTACAGAGGTGTAGTGTGGCATGATAACATTCTATATAATTCCAATACATGGATGAATGGTGGCAAGCCTCGTTCACGTAAAAAACGAGGCTATGCCTGGAGTAGCTTAGCATAGCAGTGGGAACCTGACGTGTCACCATTGGTGAAGATGAAGAGGCCACGGGGAATATCCCTGGCGGGCCATTGGTACCACGTCACCTTCCAACACTAATGAGCACTCTGTAATAAAAATGATTAGCACACATAATGTATAAATTGTAAAATTCTCATCAACGGCTCAGTGCTAGAGCTAGAATGTGCCTGTAGAAGCGATGCAGAAAATTAGGGGCTCGCTAAACCGCTGCACTCTCATTTATAACGTTGGTTGACAGAAGTTACTTGGTCGCGGAGTTCATAGATAATATGCCACAGCCTAAAGAGTTGACCACAGCTAACCAGACAGAGCTAGCTAGACAGAGTCGATGAAAGAATACAGATAATATTAGTAGACTATGAATCGATATCAAGTAAGGAATCGACTACATATTCCATTCCAATATCCTTAAAAGAACAATGTGCATTGTTACACTAGACGTAAGCCAACTGGGTGCAACATTTCTGCTATGGAACCCAAAGCTTCCAATGACGGTAACCTAGTACTAATAAATATACAAATGGCAAAAACCAAAACTGTATATATACATTTTACGTATATATAATAAATAGAAGCAAGAAATACTAGAGGTAAACAGCTAAACGTTCAACTCGCGTGAAATGGAAAAAACTAAAGAATTGAATAATTATTTAAAGCAAGTAGGTAATAAAAAAATGGTCTGGTAACAAAAAATTCCTTTGTTATGATTATAGATAATAATAATAATAATAAATAAATAATAATAAATAATAATAACAAATAAATATTCTATGACATTCTACACAGCGCTCTCTAGACCCAAAGTAAGCATAGTTTAACTAGCTTGTGTTATGGGTTCCAGAATGCGGATAAACATACTTATATACTTTTTTTTTTGTAAATATATACATATTAAACATAGAAACACCCAGACCAATGCAAATAGACATATTCATGCATACAAATATTTGCACTGAGCGGGAATCGAACCCGCGCCCTCTGTCGTAGCAGTCGAATGCACTACCGCTACGCCACAGAGGCCGTCGGCGACTTAGCAGCGCAGATAGGATAAGTTCATGCTGGAGAATAATAAGATTATTTCTTAACAAAAATATCTCAAAGTGAAATGTAGCCTTAAAAATTGTCAAAGGTATTTGTCTACATTTCATCTAAAGGAAATTTGGAAAGATGAATGATCAAGGGGGATTACATCGAAAAAGTATTAAATAAAAACGGCGGTCTTGATGTCTCATCGATCGAGTCTCTCTGTCGAGGCGAAACTTGTGTCAAGGTTTTTGCTTTGTATCAGCAAAATACTGCAACTTAGTGGTTCGGAGGTACCTGCCACCACCTCCCAAACCGGGACAAGATGGGGACACCGTGGTTGCCAAACCCGAGGGGGCCCTCTCAAAACCGGAGATGGCCCAGGATCAGTTGGGTGCGAGGGAAATGCTTTTTGGGCAACCTTACACCCCGGCCTCTGAAGATCCGAGACCAGATATAACCGCCCCCGCTGCCCGGCGGGGAGGGGGGTTATCCGAGGGGATTTCCGCACGAAAAAAAGGCACCTGTCACCACTGATAAGCTAACTTCTTACTTATTTTGATAGATTTGGTTTGGCATTCCTTTCGATAAGATTCATCTTTGGCTGTCACCTGGCACCGTCAATCAGCAGGTGTACCAGGTTGCTGATGAAGTTGCCCCGAAAATGTTGCTGGGGCCCCAAAAACACCCAGTGTAACCCAGAATCTGAAATAAACTTTAAGTATTATAAGTATTTAGAATTTGAATGGAATATGAATATAATAAAATAAAATAAAAAATTTATAAAATGGAATCATATTGTCGGAAGTTTACGCGAATGTTACACATTGAAATAAAACTATTTTTAACGGATTCTATCGCGGTTTATTTGATGTAATTTTATATTTTACATTGAACCCGACGTTCACAGTTCTCCGTGCGGATAAGGGAAACGCTACGGTAGTAATGGATACGTCGAACTATAAACAAAAAATTGAAAATCTTTTATCGGATGAAACCACGTATAAACAGGTCAAGACAGACCCTACTAATAAGATATTGAAACAAACTCGTGATATCATAAATAAATACTCCGAAAAGTTACAAATCGACGTAAATACATTAATACCTTCATGCATAAAACCTCCAAAACTATATGGGTTACCGAAAATACACAAGGAAAATGCTCCCCTACGTCCTATTGTAAGCCAGATCGACACACCAACTTACAGACTGGCTCAACACGTAGCGAAGATACTCTCACCACTTCGAGGTAATTCAACAGCATATGTTAGAGATTCTTACCATTTTGTTAGTGAAATTAAACACCTACATCTCACTAATAATGGAACAATGGTCAGTTTTGATGTACAGTCATTATTTACATGCATACCTGTACATGGCTGTATAGACATAGTTAGGAGAAAGTTAATAGAGAACACCATGCCTGAGGAATATGCAGAAATACTAAATCACTGCTTAACAACTGGCTACCTGTTGTGGTAGATAATATGTGGTGTGGTGGATAATAAGTTCTACATACAAATCGATGGCGTGGCAATGGGCTCCCCAGTATCGCCTGTTGTTGCTGACATATATATGGAGGCCTTCGAGGCGCGAGCTATGCAGACGGCTGCCATTACACCTAGATTTTATAAATGGTATGTAGATGACACCTTCACAATACTACCAACAGATAGTATAAATACATTTTTAACACACCTTAATTCCATTAATAACAACATACAATTCACTATGGAATTAGAGGCAAACAATTCATTAGCTTTCCTAGATGTTCTTGTAATCAGAAACTCTAATAATACTTTGAGCCACACTGTGTATAGGAAAAAGACTGACTGAATATAGTACTGATAGGTACTTAAACGGTGAATCTCACCACCACCCTAAACAGTTAGCTACCGTGGGAATGTCTTTGTTTCAGAGAGCCCGTGGGATCTGTGACAAGAAACACCTGGACGCTGAGCTACAACATGTCAAACAAGTTCTGTATGACAACAAGCTCAAACAACCGCGCATCGGTCACAGATCCCGAGAAAAGCCAGCCACTGTCGAGCGCCAGCCTGCAGTCCTACCATACATACGAGGGGTCACTGACAAGATTGGCTACATCTTGAAGCGAGCTTCAATTAACACATACTACAAGCCGCCAACGAAGATATGTCAATTTTTACCATCTGTCAAGTGCCAATTGCCTCTACAAGATGCAGGGGTCTATAAAATAGATTGTGACTGTGGGCTCTCTTATATTGGTCAAACCAAGCGAAGCATTGGCACTCGCGTCAAAGAACAACAGGGGGCCAAACATTACTTAAGATTTGATAAACCACAGATACTCGCCAAAGAAAATCGATTCCTACCTAGGATGCTCCGCGAAGCTATTGAAATTAAAAAACATCCTAATTTTAATAGAGAAGATGGTTGGAATGTACCACCAGCTTAGGACCCAGTCATTCACTTAATTAATTCCAAGAAAAAACAAAATACAACAAGACTTCATGACACTGTGAGCTCATTCTGCGTAAATAGTAACACCAACAATTCAACATAGTTCGGGTACTTTGAGATAACTTTCACTTCAAACTTCAAGACAACAACCATCTTTAGTCTCCCCGTGACCATGGCTGCTGAAAAGCAACCGAAACGTCGGGTTCAATGTAAAATATAAAATTACATCAAATAAACCGCGATAGAATCCGTTAAAAATAGTTTTATTTCAATGGAATCATATTATTAATTTATAAATAATTCTTTTTATCCTCACGTGAATGATATTTTTTGTAATTTGTTATACATATAATGTAAATTATTATTTAAAAAAATTATAATAATAAGTATAATTATTTAGCTGATTGATCAATTGGTGATTCAGTAGCATTATCCGGTTTCTTTTTATATTTAGGACACGCCAATTTGACTTCACCTCGCCTGATGGTAGGCTGAAGGTAAAGTCTTAGGAAAGAGGGTCACCATTACATACACGTATCATGTTAACAATGGTGGCACTCAGCTTGACGGCCTCATCAGAAGAGGATTGTCGTCACAGCACCGCGTGACACCCACCGGTCCCACTAGTGCTGCGACCACAACCCCCCTGCCCGGCTATGCACTTGCTGACCCCTGAACGCAATCAAACCGAAATTGGATTACTATGGAGGGTTTTTCGCAATCGTGCACGGTGGTAATGTACCCACCCGGCCGAATTTTGTGACAAAATTGTGTCATCAAATTTCTACCACCAGTAATTTCTGTAGCTATAGGTACAGTCAACGACAAAAGTGGCTTAACAAATTCTATTTTATTAATCACTAGCACTAAGAAAATAACTAATAAACAAAACATAAAATATATTAACCTCGTCCTCTGGGGATTATAAAACTGCAAAAATATTCATTATTAGTTTCATGTATTCCAATTTAAAAAAAAAACGTTTGTAAATATTTAAGTGTGAATCCACATTTGTCGTTGACTGTAGTCCTATTACCAAATACAGGTACATTCGCCCTCATAAGTAGCTGAATACTAATAATATTACAAACGATCTTACATTTACATAAATCAATTTATATCTATTTCAGAATATAAACTTAACATTTTTCAATTTTTGTTTATTATTTCATGTAAAGTTTTAGAGGTACGGTAGTCGGTAACTTGAAATGTGTTAAACTAATACCGATGGCGACTGTAGCGAGTCCGATTTCCGTTTATTCATAAATATTACTTAGTTTTTATCAAATTCGCTTATTGTTGCGCAAAAATTAATGATACTTTTCTTTGTCTCTGTACAGGTTCAATAACAATAATGTCATACGCATGCATGGGACGCACGCTGTGCTCGGTGCGCCCACCTTTTGATATTGATGAAGGGAATATCAGCATGCAACAGGTTAGTAATTTCTTTTTTTTTATATTAATAATAATTTATTTATTACTCAAACTTTTTACATTACAGATCTCATATAAAGTACAAAGACTTAGGCTAAAGATAGGTACTGTAGTGCTTCGACCTCATTCGATCACTACAGTTCATTGACCTGGCCATCATGTGTCAGAGTTTAAAAATAAATACTTGTTTGATTCAAATATAGCGTAGGGAAGAAAAAACAATTGCTTGGTGGTGCATTCGGCTGTGCGGCTGACAGCGGGCGACTTTGGCGCGCCGCCCTGGTCCGCCGGCCGAAGAGAAGATATAAGTGTATTGAATTTAGGCTCAGTCCTTGAGTGGAGACCGCGATTCCCTACAGTTCGCTTAAATATAAATATATTCGCGTAAAAACTCCCCTAAACTCGATATTGGAAGCTTTGTTGTTAAAAATAAATGATATATTACTGCTTAACCCGTGTGTTTATCTTTTATCAACACGAGGTATTGTGGCGTCCAACCCCCGGACGCTACAGTACCTATATAGTTTAAAATCTGTGCATGAATATCTTTACCTCTTGAACTAGGCAAGTCTGTATCTCAAGAGGCAATATTCGGTTACAATGTTGATAGACGTGCGATTTTTTATAACTTGCGCTATACAGTGATAAGAATTTGTATTTATACCATGGGATTTCCGTTATTAATGGGGTAATAAAACTGAAGTTTTTGTATATCATAGACCCAGTTAATGTTTTATAATACTTATTATAGGTAATGATAATGGTTAGTAATAAGCACAAGGAACGCATGCGCATATCTGGGGGTGGCCGTTAGTTTTTTTTATACCACTAAGGTGGCAGACAAGCACACGGCCCATGATGGGAAGCGGTTACCGCGGCCTATGGACGTGTGCAACACCAGTGGCGTCACACTCGCGCTGCCGACCCTGTAAAGGAAAGGGGATGGGAAAGGAGTTTGGAAGGGGATGGGAGAGGAGTTTGGGAGGGGATGGGAAAGGAGTTTGGGCTCCGGCACTCTCACTCACCAAACGGAACGCAACAGTTCAAATACTGTTACTTGGCGTGGATATTCTGTGAGAGGGTGGTGCTTCCCCGGTCGAGTCGGCCCATTCATGCAACGGCCAAAATGACTATTGCTTGACTCTGCCACTACTAACTAGTGACTGCGCCACAGTGTTTTACTAATGCAGTCACTATCGAACCCATTGGTACCTTGTTCTTTCTGTCAGTTCCAATAAAGAGTTTTTTTTTTAAATATTTCAACCTAAATCTCAGATTCTTTCAACCATTTCACTGATATCCTCCGGCAAAAGTGATACAATATTTTTTCAAAGTTTTAGAGTTTATTTAAGCGACATTTGCGGTAATGAACATATAAATATTCATTGAATTCTGTCTGTGTGTTGTGGATGTTTTTTTTTAAGGTGTGATAAACTCCACGGATACTCTTTTAACTAGAGTGCGGCGAACGTGAAGTAGTTATGTCAGAATCAAAATGATCATTACATACAGAATCAGAATAACATAACATAACATGACATGACATGACATGACATAACTTCACGCCTGTATCCCCGAAAGGGTAGGCAGAGGTGTATTACACACCTACGATTCGCCAGTTATGTTGAGGTCCCAATGTAATAGGGGGCGAGCCTATTGCCATCTATCGGACATATAACCATATCAAATTTCTCATTTAAATATGCTGTTACGTAACTCCTGTGTCTTGAATGTATTAACATTAGTATCCTTAAAGATAAAACTATAATTGTAAATATATATGACAAAACTATAACTACAACTGTGGCGTAGCGGTAGTGCATTCGACTGCTACGTCAGAGGGCACGGGTTCGATTCCCGCTCAGTGCAAATATTTGTGTGCATGAATGTGTATATTTGCATTGGTCTGGGTGTTTCTATGTAGGGTCCGCCAAATAACTTTTTTTTTTTAAATGCTATAAAAAAAAACTACTGAATATTTTCTCAAATTTCTTTTTTTATTTGAAAGTACAATCCTTCCGGTTAATAATGGAAAATAATTTCATTCAAATGGCTGCCTCGGCTGGCCATGCAGTAGCCTACACGATCGGTCCAATTTTTAAGCACATTATCGATTGTGTGCAGCTGTATTCCACCAATGGCTTCACGAATATTGTCCTTTAAAGCGTCAATCGTCTCTGGCTTATCGGCGTAACACTTATCTTTGACGGCACCCCACAAATAATAGTCCAACGGTGTCAAATCGCAGCTCCGAGGTGGCCAAACGACATCAGCTCTGCGGCTGATAATGCGATCTTCAAAAACAGGGCGCAAAACATCGAGTGTAGCTTCGGCTGTGTGGCACGTAGCGCCGTCCTGTTGAAACCAAATATTGCCAATATCCTCCTCTTCAATTTTTGTGAACAAAAATTCGTTCAACATGGCCCGATAATTATCGCCATTGACTGTAACGGTCACTCCTTGCTCATTTTCGAAGAAAAATGGCCCAATTATGCCTCTGGACCAAAATCCGCACCAACCAGTGACTCGTTTTGGGTGCGTCGGCTTTTCAATGTAGGCGTGCGGGTTTTCTGTGCCCCAAATGCGACAATTTTGCTTGTTTACATACCCACCAAGATCAAAATGAGCTTCATCTGAAAAGATGATTTTTTTGGCAAAATCGGCATCTTCTGTAAGTCGATCGCAGGCCCACCTAGCGAAGCAAAAATACATTGGCTGGTCAGTTGGCTTCAACTCCTGAACCAATTGGACTTTGTATGGCGTCATACCAAGGTCTTTATGCAAAATTCGTCTCAATGATGTCTCCGAAATGTTCAATTGATGAGAACGACGGTGAATTTATTTTGATGGCGCTTCACGCACACTTTCTGCCACAGCAGCAATATTCTCGGGTGTACGCACTGTTTTTGGCTTTTCACGCTTTGGTTTATCGATGAGGATGCCAGTTTCTTTCACTTTTTTCACAAGATGACGAACATACGGAGCTGACGGTGCTTCTCCTCTTCCAAAATCCGCACGTAATTTTCGCACACATTCTGCAACATTACCATGATTTTCAAAGTAATGTCGCAATATTTCCCAGCGTTGTTCAAGCGTATACACAACCATATTCGTTCAGCGGAAGGATAAAACTAATTATCTGTCAAATCAAACATGAGCTAAGTGTTACCACTCACGAAATAAGCACTAGTTGAAAAAAAAAACGTTACATGGCGGACCCGTTATAATATGTAAGTATTTACTAAAAAAAGTATTTAAGTATGTTTATCCGCATTCTGGAACCCATAACACAAGCTAGTTAAACTATGCTTACTTTGGGTCTAGAAAGCGCTGTGAAGAATATTGTAGAATATTTATTTATTTACTGTAGTCAGCATTTGGAAGCACCCTATCACAGGGTGGCAGGAGCTGCCAGGCCTTGGTTCTCAATACATATATAGAAAATTGGAACCTAATATATATACCTGCTTCTCTAATAGAATCACAACAACTAACAAAGAGTGACTCTTTTTTCAATCCCGTATAAGTGTATCACTTAGAGATAGTTTCTTTCTTTATAAAAATCATACCAATTCACTTCCAAGTTTTGTCATGCTATATTTGAGCGTATTACTAAAATCTGTAACAAACCGGGGCAAGACGGGGACACCGTGGTTCCCAAACCCGAGGGGGCCATCTCGAAACCGGAGATGGCCCAGGGTCAGTCGGGGTGCTCATTGGGGCTCGGGGTGATATGCTCTATGGGCAACCTTACACCCCGGCGTCTGTAGACCCGAGACGACGTGCGGTTTTAGTCGGTTCAAGCCCGACATAACCGCCCCCGCTGGCCGGCGGGGGGGTATCCGAAGGGATTTCCGCAAAAAAAAAAAAGGGTCTGTGGATCAAATCTTAATTCTTGGGCAAGTTTCCGAATATGCCTATGAATCATGGAACAAAAATCATTAAGCGATTTAATTGTTACAATGATACTACTACTCTCTATACTAAAGTATTTGTATGTAGATGTGGCGTCCAGCTCATTCAAATTTCCTGCCGTTCAAATTGACTTCCGTCAATGACTCGTGCTTAAGGGACATACATCCAGATTGCTGAACTAACGGTGTGCGAATAACCGGCCTTTGTATTATTACTCACGGACATTATATTGTTAATTGTAAAATACTTAAAGCTTGTGTGCTTTGTAAGCACAAAGCACACAAGCTTTAAGCGCTTGTGATATTATGAACACGATTGAGTTTATGGTGTACTCGGCCTTTTATTTCCATCTTACCCGAGCTTTTTTTTTTGTGTGGGGTGTGGGTTGTTGGCCGACAGGCCTCTACAACCTTGCGCGAACAGTGTGGCGAGCGCATAGGGCTCTCAGCCGAAATTATAATAATATACTGACACCCAGTTTCCGAAAGGCTGATCAACGCTTAAATTAACTAATCGGCTGGTAAATCTCTTGTCAAGTAGCAATTGGGTTGCTAGAAGCATGTTTAAACAGTTTAATTTGATCTATTCTATTCTATTCTATTTTTCTTATGGCAAGCGTTTCCGATTCCAATGTCGACAATACTGCCAAAGTCAAACGTGCGATGGAGATTTTGTGCGCTGACCGAATAGGGAAACAAAAATGTTTGGCAATATTGGACTAGTTGTGAATCTTCTTGGAGTTAGTAAACACACTGAAACAAAACATTATATATGTATAAAAAACGGGACGCTCACATATTCGATTACATATATTATACATAAATATATTAACATAATATAAATACCACACTTAAACCACATTTAAGAAACGATCATAGTCTGATATCATGGGTTTAATTTGATCATCGTGTCAGTTAACATAGCTGTCAAATTTAACCGGAGAATCGTATGTCAACCGCCATTTTGGGTTTCCGAAACGCTTGTCAAGCCGTGATCATAGATTATTCGTGTGTCAAAAGCTTTGTCAACTAATTGGTGCGTATCGGCGAATTAACTAATTAATACAATGGATTTTTCACGTGAATCTACATTTTCTCTTCAAATCTACGTTATTAAGGTATGTCAAAAACATAACATAACATAACATAAACTCACGCCTATATCCCCGAAGGGGTAGGCAGAGGTGGTAGGTATGTCAAAGCATATTTAAAATGAAGTTTTATTTACAATACGTGTTTTTATTTGTAAAAGTTGTATATTTTGGACATTTGGCTAAGCATATATTGTTTCTTGTTTTAGATTACAATCATGTCACTTTCTGATATCAGCATGAGTATCAGCACGTCTAGCAGTGATGAAGAGGAAAGAACGCGAACATTTAGGTCGAGAATGAATCTTAAAAAAGAACCGAAAATACTTAAATTTTTTTTCGTCTTATAAAACGCAGTTTGTATAAAGTACATGTACTTACTTCTGAACCAGTTCTAAAAGCTTATACTTTTCCCGTTCAGTGAAATTATTTCCTCGTGCGGCCATTTTAAACACGAACAGCGTTAAATAAACAAAGTGTTATCAAAACTTTAAATAAATTTGAAAAAATCACTTAAGATTTTAAATTCTCCCTCTCCCAATATTTTGTCAACAGTCACACTTGACCTACACTTAACAGTCCGTAACATTTTTTCAACCGTTTTGGAACCGGGCGCATTGGCATTTTTGACTGATAAGAATGAACAAATGAACAACAATGAGTAGTGTGGCCACAATTAAAAACAAACCGCATGTCAAATCAAAATAATCATAGATTAGTTAATTTTGGCCTGATCAACGTTTCAGAAACCCAAATTGATTTGACATCCTTGTTAAATTAACAGCAGTGTTAGTTGATCAATGATTTGACAGGCCTTTCAGAAACCGGCTGTGAGTGCCACAAAACCACTATATACATAAAGTTGGTCATCTGTGTTATACATAATTTTTGAATCCGCTTTTATGAGACTAAAATGTTTAATATTACGGTAATAATAAATAAAAATATACGGTAAAAATATGCCCAGGATAAAAAAGCCCGTTACCAGTAGTTTAAGATATTATTAAAAACTATGATCTACTATTTTTGATTTTAAGGCCAGGTTTCAATTATATTTATGCAGATATTATTTTAAACAGCAGGCAGCAATGTCTAAACTAGAAAATATGGATGTAAAATTTTATCTAAATGATGGTATTTAGACAAATATAAATTTATTAATTTTTAAATAATAGTAGTTGTAACGAGACAGAATGTCACACATGTCTTTATAAGTAATAAATCGATTTTCTAAGAGATGGCGCTGTTATTAGTAAAGAATTAGGTTGAGAAATATGATATTTAGAATTAAATAACGATGAATTGTTGCAATACAATTCAGGAAATAATCTGTTTTAAAGAAAGAATCTAATAAATGAAATTAGGTTGTTGGTAAGTGTAATGAAAGGAAGCGTCTATCACATTGCGTCATAGTAACGATTGATCTAAGTAATGATTCGGGTTTCTGAGAGATGGCGCTGTTCTCAGCAATTATAAATTATTTGTAAGTTCTTTTAAATATTAATAATTTTAAATTGCTACAATATTATTGAAGATATATTCTAATAATAGGAATAGATTTAATAAACGGGGTTTTGTTAACTAAATTGAAAGAATAAATGAAAGAAATACTTTTCAGAAGAAAAAAAAAGAATTCTAAGGTAGCTTGTTTTATAAAATATGTAGATAACTTCCGGTCTGAAGGCTATTTTATAATAGTAAATAAATAGAATGAATTACAAAGAAGGGAATTAAATTAAAAGGGAAGAAATTTTAATTTAGTTAAGCATTTTAAATTGTATAAAGTAAATATTTCGCACAAGTAATTAATATTATTAATTAAAAAAATGATATTTATTAAGTTGGGAGCATTGGGAGAAAAACACTGGATTGGTCTAGAAATATTGCGGGGTTTGTAGGTAACTAACAAAAGGATATTAAGAGACGCTGATTGGTGGAAAGAGGCTTCCGCCGATGTAGACCGCGAAAATAGTGAAAAAAGATGGGATTTGGGGACCTTTTGGCGCTATCCTCGGGGATTCTCTTTGGAGACATCTAACGTGGGTCACCGGTGGGCGGGTTACCAAGCGAAGTTTTGGAAAATTTGTGGTAAATTAGTGAAACCTTGCTTTGTAAATTGATTGAAACGTTTTTTACATTGAAAATCGCGTTAATTCATTATAGTTGATAAAATCGCGTTACATTTGTGTAGAATTATAATTATTTTAGTGAATTTTAACTCGAACATTGGTTGAAATGTCGCGTTAACAGCATTTTGTTGGAATGGTAGCAAGACACCTTTCCTGGCGACGCTGAATATCTCAGATATGACAGCGTAGTTCGTTCGAGTGAGTCTGCTCAACGGCCATTCCTGACGCGAAATGTTGTTTTAGGAGTTCGAATGGGGATAGTAGGATTAAGAAGTTAGGCTAGGCGGCTGAGGCCTTAGGAATAGCTAGGGAATCCCATTAGGTAAGACTGTCGATGTGGCAGCCACAAGTGGAAACCTTACGGTGATAACTAAGCTTGCGTCCACCCTTTAGCTAGATGGCTGATAATCCAAAATGGTGGGACAGCTTTCGACTTTACCTGAGTTTCAGGGTCGAAATAGCCATCTGAGTGTTGATATCCAGTAGTTTGGCCTAGTCACATTTATTGGAGTCAGCAGCTCAGTCTTATGTAAATATATATTTATTTATGCACACATTACATATGGTAGGGAAGGTCGTAAGGCTACATCCTAGACTACGGTCGTGGTCTTATGACAATACACGGATCTTAGGCACGTCAAAATCAGGCTTGACTCTCCTGTAATCTTTATACTTTATCTAGGAACATCACACACCACACATTTAGTCTAAATGGGTAAAATTCGTTCAAACACAGGGATTAGACTTATAGGTAGGTGTAGGTACACATAATAAACCGGGATTAGGAATAAACTGGCATTTACACATAATTATGTCTTTATGAAATCTAATTGTTAGTTATGTTAAGTAACTCTCAGGCTTGAAACGCAATAGAGAAACGAAACGTATTAGACAGCGACATGTTATTCATAATTTGATAACCGTCAAAGTTTGTTGTAGAAAGAGTTTTAAGATTATTATTTGAAATTCAGTGTTATGACCAATATAATACCGTGATATAAGAAGTTATGAGTGTGTGTAGGTTTGTGTCTGAACTTGACTTATAAACTCGATGATACAGCCACGAATTCCCTCAAGGTCAGTCCAAATTATCGATAAAGTAATATTTCATGAATTTTGATTGTGAAACTCTTTAGTTCAATACAGAAATTATTCAAACAAACGAGCTAAGAACTGATTCAAATATAATTAGTTTCAAATTCATTGACAAAGGATGAAATGTCTACCTAATTTACATTAAAGAAAGGCATTATTATCCTTATTATTCTAATTCAATAACCTACAAATTTGAAATGTAATTAAAGGTGTCAAATTGATCATTTGAATACAAACAAATCTAAAAGTCAAATAGAATATCCTATAGTATTACATTTTTAGTATTCAATCATATATTAGACTATTCGTATAAACAATCAGATATGATATTATTATGAACAAAAGATAAACTTAGTATTAACAGAAAGGGTAACGTTATGAGCTTGGTGAATAATAAACGATTGTAGATTGAGTCGTTCATGTCATGTGTTGTTTGCAGTTAGTTATATTCTATATGCAAATAACCGGAGAAAACCGATAACGTTTAGTTTTGTTATAACAGAATTTAGGTATGTCTATTCTACTGTAACTGAGAATTGTAACAATTGACTTAGTATTTGCTCACTTAACCGAGTATGGTCTAGAGAATGAGAGTCTTAGCACAATAGATGATATTTTCCAACTATGGAATGGATTCAAATCTCTTAGACTTGGGCAATAGACCCTGGACACATATATAGTCTAGTAAGGACTTGTGTTGAACTTGGTGATGTGGGTAACTAATAAGTTTTAACTCAACTTTACCTACCTAAACATTAGATTGTGTTCTGGTGGAATGGACAGTAGTTCCAGGTTGAAATCTATTGTAAGATTCTATAAACATTTACTGCAAATATGCATTCTAACATAAAAAAATAAATATAAAGGATATTTATTATTCTCCAAGTTTATTATATACATCTCTATGATACTTTTATACCTATAGTAGGTGGATATACAAAAGATAATACTCTTATAATTTATCTTAAGCTTTTAATTAAGTAAAGGGAATGATATGTTGTAATTTCACGCCATTCAAATTGATGTTTGTCTATTTATGGGTGCCAGATGTCTTGATCAGTTGGAGTAAGTAAAACTACTCCAATACCTATCGTAGACATAGGAACAGCTATTCCTAAATTGGTGTGAGCTGTACTGTCTTTGGCGTGTGTTCATGGGGCCCCAGACCGAAAAACAAATATATCATGTTGTATAAAGTATTAGTAATAAATAAGAACTCATATAAAGTATTTGATCCAATAAGATTAGGAATTATACCTAATTCACATAAGTACAGAACTCAATTAGTCTATGTATTAGACCGAATAAACAAATATCATGTTGAAATCAATAGTTGTATAATAACTGAAACAAAATTAAGTTTTGGATATTTTAGTATGTATCATTATAGGTGAAACATGGAACTTAGTAAATACAATTATTTGTAGAATAAAATTATAAATTCTAAACTCTAATTATATGAAATTGATATTACATTCTATTCCTATAGTGTAAACTAGGTCTATTAGAAGATTAGGTAAGTATTACTATAATCAAGTATTTAATAAGTTAGGTAATATCATGACTAGACAGGTTTTCATTATAACAAATAAAGTTAGTTCAAGTAAATCATTAGGTAGGTATCCAATTTATCAAAGTATAAATAGGTCAGGTATATTGTGTAGGTCATTATAACAATTCATGATTACAAGTTAAGTAGTATAAGGATTTAAGTAGACATTCATTTTAACGGAGAATTAGCACATAATCCCTTTATAGAGCTAAGGGTAACTACGTATCATGATAAGGGTTCTTTCTCACTATGACGATCATTGGCCAAATTAATATTAAGTTGAAACAGAATTTATGTAGATCATGATAGGGTTATTTGATAAGTAGGTAAGAATTGAATTGACAAAATTGATATCAAGGGTTAGTTTAGGAAGTTAAATAGGAGTTGTGAGTTTCACATGTGTGTAGGATAAGAGCATGGTAGGAGTAGGTATAGTCTGGGAGTAGGAACAGTTGAGTTGATAGGTAAGTATTACTACCTATCAACTCTCTCGTATTACTCCCACCCTCTTTTAACCTACTCCAGGTTAAAAGAGGGTGGGAGTAATTGTTGAAAAAAAGGGAGTTTAGGTCAGGTACAGGGGGGTGGGGTGTATATAGTTAAAATCAAAATATTCACAAGTTCAATTTTTGTGATTCAAGTGCTCCAAATATTAATATAATTATAGCATTCAAAACTCTGCGCTCAGTGCTAAATAGGATGTGTGCTTAAGCCATAGAATTTCATAAATATTCAAAAGCAGTTTAACATCAAACAATATGAAACATAACTTGTTTATCTCGTAAGCGACAGACATGTTTACGATTATGTTGCCAAAAAGACGCCCGTGTACAAATATTTTCCATCTTCGTATAATCCTTCAAAGGTACTTAGTAATTTAATAGCCTATATATTTTATCAATCTTTTCCGGAGTAGTACGCTTAATGAAAAGTGTCTGGTTTTGGAAATTCAGTTAGTGTAATAGGTCTTTATCTATGAAATTGCCGAATTCCTGTAATTTAATAGCTATTTCCATTATTTATATTTTATTTGAAAGTTGATTTCAAGATTTTACAACTCTGTATTAAATTTTGTTTTTATTGGCCGCTTGATAAATTAATTCGATCTTCAAAAACAGTACTTCCTAAATGCTATCCATTTTGGTGATAAATTTCGTATTACTTAACAGCTGTCACTTTTGAAAAATGTAATAAAAGTTGCTGTTCGTTAGCTTAATGTTGTCTCATTCATACACAAAAAAAAAACATAAAATTTGGATTCGTCATTCCTAAAAAAATTGCAAAAATGTTAGTACTGAAAATTGGGTTTCCTCCAATTTCTTCAAGGAAAACGGCAATGTCATATTTAACGACCTAATATTTATATAGCTGTACAAAATAATTTAACCACCTGGCCCCTTATTCTATTTGATACATTTGGCACTAACCGAACCGTATCGTATTAACCGAAGCATTTACGTTGGTTTAGTTTTACGCCAGTTCTTTCATCTATGGTAAACAATTGAAATCCACCGACTTCTCACGTTACGACTGTGATTACAACTCGATGTCAAATAGAATGATTGGTTAGGGTGGTAATCGAAAGTGACAGCGGATTCTCATGTCGACCTTTATTATGTATCCACTCTACTGTAGTGTACTGTCCATGTATGTTAAGAAAGTTGTGTTCCAGTTAGAGATTTTTTTATTGATTCGGTAAGTATTTCCTGACAGAGACAAAAAAAGCGGACAAAGTGCGAGTCAGACTCGCCCATTAAGGGCGCACATTTTACCACTTTGGAAGTGTCTCTCGTACAAACTATTCAGTTTAGATAAAAATCATATTAGAAACCTCAATATCATTTTTGAAGACCTATCTATACATACCACACACGTATGGGTTTGACAAAAAAAAAACTTTTTGAGTTTCAGTTCTATGTTAGGGGGCCCCCAAAATTTATTGTTTTTTTTTCTATTTTTGTGTGAAAATCTTAATGCGTTTCACAGAATACATCTACTTACCAAGTTTCAACAGCATAGTTCTTATAGTTTCGGCAAAAAGTGACTGTGACATACGGACGGACAGACAGACAGATATGACGAATCTATAAGGGTTCCGTTTTTTGCCATCTAGTAACGGAACCATAAAAAGTGACTTGTGGATACTGACACTCCTAACCAAGACCGCTGTCGCGCCAGGGTCGAGAATTAATAATAATTTTTAAATAAACAATATATCAAAGTACTTGCTATAATTGCATAATCTTGCATATCAATGTTGCTAAGATTTTTGAAAGTCAAAAATATGCCAATTAGATGCTAAGAAAAATCTTTAAATGCTACGCTAAAAATATTCCAATTAGTTTAGTACTTTCACGATCTAAATATTAAGCCATAAAAATCTCAAATTGCCATACTGGCTCGAGGATCCTGTTGCAAGTGCAATTAGATTTCGATTTCACAAGTACTTAGGACTTATGACATGGCTGATTTTCAGTATCGGCGATCCTAGCAGAGAATAGTATTTGAAAAAGGTTTCTGATTTTACTGGGAAAAGTACAAGGTCAAATAGTAAGAGATAAAATTCAGTTATTCCGTGTAAATTAAAAAAGAACTAAATGCATCGCTTTATAAATTTCTGAGTAACCGATGATTACTGATGACTGATTGACTGAAAACAATTAGAAATGTTCTGAACTTATGTTTTGTTATATTGCTCCGAGTATAGGTTTCGATCAATTTTTAATATTCATCTCAGAAGTTTTATACCGTACAACTTGCAGAAAATTTTTAAATGTATGTAGTTAGTACATTTTTTTTCCTCTTTATTTAACGGGCTTTTGTAGTTAGTAAAGAGTTATAAAAAAGAAAAACAATAAATTCGTATGTTCAATTTTCAGTTTATTGAAAAGAAAAAAAAACTGTGGGAGTTGTTTGACTTGACGTGTCCCGTGGCGTAGCGGTATTGCATTCGACTGCTAGGACAGGGGGCGCGAGTTTGATTCCCGCTCAGGCATATATTTGTATGTGTGAATATGTCTATTTGCATTGGTCTGGGTGTTACTATGTATAATATGTTTGTATTTACAAAAAGTAAAAATAATATATAAGTATGTAGAATATACTGCTTCCGGGCTGTTTGGCCGTGGTCCATCGGAAACTTGTATTCCAGACGTTTCATACCATCAAATTTCAGAACACGAAGGTTCTAGCCACCACTTCACAATTCTTCCCACGGCTATGTCGAGAAACCATCGAAATATTCAAGCATCCCAATAATTTTAATACAAAAAACGAAGGTTTTCATCTCCAAAAAGAATGGTATCCAGCACTGAGAGCCGCGCGTCATCACAATTCAAACATGAAGAAGCCGCCACCATCCCCGGTAGCCCCCTTGCTTAGCCTCGACCAATCAGTATCGAGCGCATCGGTTGTGCAGCCAATCAGGAGCGATCACGTTGTTTGCCCCCTTTACATCAATCGCACCGAGTTCGTCGCCGAGGAAGGTTCTCCGCACTCGACGGCGTCCCGACGTGTACCACTGAAGATGTCGACCGCAGTGATCGACGAAACGTCTGGAATACAAGTTTCCGATGGACCACGGCCAAACAGCCCGGAAGCAGTATATTCTACATGCAACGCCGGCCGTGAAAGCCTTAAGATTTATAGTATATAAGTATGTTTATCCGCATTCTGGAACCCATAACACAAGCTAGTTAAATTATGCTTACTTTGGGTCTATAAAGCGCTGTGTAGAATGTCGTAGAATATTTATTTATTTATTTATTTATCATTGTTTATTGACTTGAAAGCTATTCAAACATTTTAAATACTTTAAACTTACTATTGAGCATGTTTAAAATGTTAATTATCGCTCGCTTAATGATGTGCCCGGTAGATGGCATTAGGCTCGCCCCCTATTACATTGGGACCTTAACATAACTGAATCGTGGGTGTGTAATACACCTCTGCCTATCCCTTCGGGGATACAGGCGTGAAGTTAGATAGATAGATAGATTAAGCCTTTATTCTCTGACCATGAGTTTCTTAACTTAAGTAGTATAGTAGACTATGTATAAACTATGGTAACTTTGTTTAAATAATATTAATTCTCAGCAACCAGTTACTTGTCAGGTTGTCCTTCGACATAGGCCTCCCCCAGTTCCTACCATACTTCTCTATCGCGAGCTAATCTTCTCCACCCCTTCGGTAGATCATCTTCCCATCTCTTTATTTGACGTCCTCTTTATCTTTTCCCGTTTTTGGGGTACCAATCATTGATGTCTTTCGTCCATTTTTCTCTGTTTGTTCTCATAATGTGTCCAGTCCAGTTCCATTTCAATATTTTAATTTTTCTGGAAACGTCGCTTACTTTCGTTCTTTTTCTTATTCTTGAAATGGTCCACCGGTCTCGTAGCCTTATATTTAACATACTTCGTTCCATGTGACGTTGGCAAGTTGCTAGTTTTTGGTTGTTTTTGTTCGTGGAAGGCCAGGTTTGGCATCCGTAGGTAAGGCATGGGCGAATACATGTGTTCTATAGTTTACTTTTGACTGACATGGGCATGGTTTCATTTTTAACTATTTCTTTTAAAGACCAATAGCGTTTCCAGGTGTTGCTTATTCTTCTATCGATTTCTTTCGAATATTGGTCTTTAGTGGATATTATTTGTCCTAAATATATATATTCGTCGACATACTCGATAACTGCCTCAGTTCTATTCTTTCCTTTGGGCGTGAAGTTATGTTATGTTAAATATGAAAGTAGTGTACGACCCCAATGACAGGCTTTTTATTTGGCGGGAATTTTTTATTATCACCATATTTTTGCCTCCCAGGCAAGGTAAGAAAAGATGGGAATACATTTTAGTTCTGTCATACTCAAATCAAAACTGTTAGTCCAAGATCCCAAGCTCCCCCAGACATCACTTATTTTCTCAAAGTTAAATGTGTTAGAAAGAGTAGTGTAATACGTTACTTGTGTGTGTGTGTATAACTACTAACTTGTTCTGGCGGCCATTTGTCAGCAATCAGGTGCTGGCTTCTTAGGCTTCTCTTTCTTCGTTCAGTCTGTACTTCTGTGGACCGCTTTCAGATCTCGCATTCTAGAGATCAGGATGAGCACGAGCCGGGATGTGTTCAAGTATAGAGTACGGCTATTGCTTCTCAAAGAGTTAGCAGAGTCATCTCAACGGTAATTGTATATTCTGTTATATTGCTTATGTATGTAAATGTTTATTTTAAATATATGTTTATTATATATATGTATATCTATTTGTATCCTGTATATATTTACCAGTATATATTTCATTTTTATGCCTGCCTCGTTCTAGCCCTGCACCAGCCTATGGTTGACTGGTAGAGAATGCCTACGGCATTAAGTCCGCCAATGTTCTTTGTGCATGAGGTTAAATAAATAAATAAAGATAGGTAAAAATAGTACGCAGTTCACTTAAATTTGCAGTGCTGTATTTTTACATAAATGTTAGAAAATATTGTCCCATACATTTTATTCTTGAGAAAATAAGTGATTTCTGGCGGTCGTGAGATCTTATTTTATGTTTAAAGCGTAGTCAATAAGCGTACCTTACCGTCGTGGTAACCTTAGTTCATAGCTATTGTTATGAGCGATTTTTGTAACTGCATTCCTGTTAACGTCGTTAGTTTCGGGAAACATGTTTGCAATAAATTAAATTAAAATGAAATTAAATTGAAGCGTCGGTAGCTGAGTGGCGAGTCACTACGATCGAGAGGTCCCGGGTTCGATTCCTGGCCATTACACTACTGACGTGAACCCACTCCTAACACAAGCATTTAGCTTAACTGGAGGGGTTAGGGGGAATATTAGTAATTTCGGTTACTAATATTCTTTTTATAAAAAAAAACTGGGTTTTTTTTTTATATTTAGGACACGTCGATTTGGCTTCACCTCGCCTGATGGTAAGCTGAAGGTAAAGTCTCATGAAAGAGGGTCACCATTACATACACGTACCATGTTAACAATGGTGGCACTCAGCTTGACGGCCTCATCAGAAGAGGATTGTCGTCGCAGCACCGCGTGACACCCACCGGTCCCACCAGTGCTGCGAGTACAATCCCCCTGCCCGGGTTTGTTTGTTTGAAACTTTTAAATGGCAGCACGGCGCGCGATGTTGTGAAAAATATCCGGTATACGGTAACAGACTAGTTTTCAATTTCGTGGTGAAACATAGCTGACGAATAGAAGGTGTAAAACACAAGCGCTGTATTTTTAAATAAAAAACCAATTTCATTGAAACTCCGCGTTTTAACTAAGAATAGGATTGCAATCAAATTTCTGGACGATCAGCATAATGTCGAAAATGATGAGGCTTGTAATCAAGTGCGTTTATCTTTAATTAAATTTAAAATAATAGCAGTTCTAATATACGAACTAACGTGAATAAAATGTTTGTTTGCGTTTAGTGGGAGAATCTATGAGGGAGGATCACAACTATTGACAATTCCTTTATTATAATTTAAGTTGCAGCGGAATACTTGTGCGAGGAAAATGACTCTATATACAGGAATTCAAAGCGTGCCAATGATTGCCAACAAATTGTGTTTTGCAGAAGCATATTGACATGTAGCCTTTATTCTCATTGCATGTTGACCAAATTAATATACGTCTATCTTCTTTGAAGGAAACATAACTTTCTTCCACGTGTCTTTCTGATTAGTAGAGGGTATAGTCGAGCACTTTTAATGCCGGGTCGGGTATCCGCAGTCCACATCTGCTTTCATTCTGAATTTCTGACTTTTTGAGCGTTAGTAAGACTTCATTTTACGAGTATTCCAGTTATGCCACCCCTCAAATAGGACCGATATCGAAAACAGTGTGTGTTTTTAGTCCGTTCAATTCTGAAATAACCATTCCCGCGTCAAAGTGAATCGCTCATCTATTCACGATCATTCACTGAGGTTTCACGTAAAGGTAAATACGGGAAAAAGAACGGACACCGTGGTTCCCAAACTCAAGGGAGCCATCTCGAAAGCGGAGATGGCCCTAGATCAGCCCGGGTGCGAGGGAAATGCCTTACACCCCGGCGTTTGAAGACCGGTGTTAGCGTGCGGTTTTAGTCGGTTCAAGTCCGACATAACCACCCCCGCTGGCCGCCGGGGGGATTACCGTAGGCATTTCCGAACGAAAAATATAAACATACATAACATAACATAAACTCACGCCTATATCCCCGAAGGGGTAGGCAGAGGTGCTTTGCCAGTTTATGTTTAGGTCCCAATGTAATAGGTGGCGAGCCTATTGCCATTAACCGGGCACTTATAAACCTGCGATAAATACACACATAACTTAGAAAAGCATCGAAAAGTCATTGGTGTGTGCCATGGTAAAACCTGGGATCGAACCCGAGACCTCGTCTCAGCAGTCCATTACCCATACCACTAAAACACCAATATAAACACACAAGTACAAAGCTCTCATAAACTATATGAAATGCATCCATTCTCGTTTGTTCTCACTAGTTCAATTCATTAGTTCGATCGTCGAACTTGTAAGAATTTTTTTTCTCATTAGTTCGACCGTCGAACTACTTAGACTTTTTTTTCTCATTTGTTCGATTATTAATTTCGACGGAGTCCCGCTACGCTGGGCTCATATTTCTACGTGCATTATCACAAGTGACCTAACACGAAGAGTCGAACTAATGAGAAAAAAAAATCTCACTAGTTCGACGATCGAACGAATGAGAAAAAAAAATCTCACAAGTTCGACGATCGAACTAAAGAATCGAACTAGTGCGAACAAACGAGAATGGATGCATTTCATATAGTTTATGAGAGCTTTGTACTTGTGTGTTTATATTTTCCGTTCGGAAATCCCTACGGTAATCCCCCCGGCGGCCAGCGGGGGTGGTTATGTCGGACTTGAACCGACTAAAACCGCACGCTAACACCGGTTTTCAAACGCCGGGGTGTTACTATTGAGAACAAACATCCATTCTGTTACTTAAGCGACAGGGCCAAATATACTTAGTTATGACGGAAAGTATAGCTAGTCATTTTTTTTTTTTTTTTATCGTGCGGAAATCCCTTCGGATACCCCTCCGCGTGCCAGCGGGGGCGGTTATGTCGGGCTTGAACCGACTAAAACCGCACGCCGTCTCGGGTCTACAGACGCCGGGGTGTAAGGTTGCCCATAGAGCATATGTAAGGGTGCGAGCCCGAAGAATCTACTGCCTACTTCCTGACAAAGTAAAAGAAACCAAGGGGGGTAAAACCACGCCCATCCAGCGTTCAATTAAATGATGAATTAATATGTGAAGCACAGTTAAGCATGTTAGATTGGCAAATATCAGTAGGTCATTTCCTTGAAATGCGTTAATTTACTTAATGTAAGTAAATTAACGCATCATTTCAAGGAAGTAACATGATAATTAGCGTTTAATATTAGAGGTGAATAAAGTTAACTTATTATTTTAAATTCTTGTCTTTTGTTTTGTGAGTTGGGGTATGAGAGTTTAAAGTTTACTAGAAGTGTGTTTAATTCACCTAGGTGAATTACTCTGGGTGAATTAGATTAACTAGGGGAGAATTATGGAATTACTACATTTATTTTATTTTGTTTCAGGGATTAAGACTTATGAAGGAGAGGAAGCGGGTTGCGTGGATCTTACTTCTCTTAGCAGTGCTGTTCGCGATGTGCTGGATGCCATACAACATCATGCAGCTCTTGCTTGACATCAATTTAGTCAACGCGAAAGATCTTAGCATATATTTGCCGTATGCTTTGTTTCTAGGTTAGTGGAATTTCATCATTTTTTTAGCGATCGCCGTAGGTTATTGTTTTATTTTTGTTTCTATTGATGTTTTTGTGTTTCTTTTCTTGTAATAATAACAAATAATAATAATAATAAATATTCTACGACATCCTACACAGCGCTTTCTAGGCCCAAAGTAAGCATAGTTTAACTAGCTTGTGTTATAGGTTCCAGAATGCGGATAAACATACTTATATTCTTTTTTTTTGTAAATACATACATATTATACATAAAAACACCCAGACCAATGCAAATAGACATATTATGTTATTGTATTTTTGTAAATTTAAGAACTCATTTGTTTATGTCGGATGTCCTGCCTATAAGAGTCAGTTGAAAACCAGCGCCAGGTACTTGTGCCTGGGGTGTGTGTTGGGTAACCTCCTCGAGTGTCGCTCCGATTCCGATCCCGCTGCAGTCCGGGGGGAACGGAATCGGAGCGGCCGGTACACCCTGGGCGGCGGTCAATGGCTTCCCCTTCACCCCTTCATAGGGTTGGCATTGATCGTCGGCCAATACCCAACGTGGCGGGAACACATCGCTCTCCGTACTTCTCTGCTTTCAGAGGAGACAGGATGAGCGATGCTGTTAGTGGTGAGATGGCCCAGGGTCAGCCCGGGTGCGAGGGATATGCTCTATTGGTAACCTTACACCCCGGCGTCTGAAGACCCGAGACGGCGTGCGGTTTTAGTCGGTGCAAGTCCGAGATAACTGCCCCCGCTGGCCGGCGGGGGGGTATCCGAAGGGATTTCCGCACGATAAAAAATAAAAAAAAAGGTACTTGTGCCTGGCATTTTGCTGAACTGGCTCCTTTGGTGCAATGCAGTGTATATGCTCGATTTTGTAACTATGTATAATGTTCAATTAACATTTTTAAGCAATTTGTATACTTACTTTCCCTATAGATTTAAATCGGACGCCATATAATATATTGGAGAATTTGGAACATCTGGGACGTGTCTAGGTGGCTCAGCTGGTCAGAGCATTCCCTCTGTAAGGGACTGGTCGCGGGTTCGAGTCTCGTCCTAGATGTTCTCTTTTTCCGGTCTAAATCTATGTGTGTAATGTTCTTAGTTATGTAATTTGTGTTGCACCGAAATAAAGAGATTTTTCTTTCTTCTTTCTTTTCATCATTCATGTTTTCTTAAAATATATAATTGAGCTGAGTGAGACGAAGTCGAACGAAAGCTCCTCATACCAGACTTCAGGTTTTTCTTTGTCTCAGATCTCCTCCTAAACTACTAATCCAATCAGAACCAAATTTGGCATGATTAAAGAGGTCAATCAGAGGAAGGTTTATGGATATATTTTGAAAAAATTAATGCTACCACAGAGGATTGATCACCGTTAAAAAAATTCCAGATGGAATTACATAATAACCGCTCGAGACACTGTGACCAAACTTTACACGCTCAGAAAGCATGTCCAGAGTTGTGACTTTCAAAAAGAATTTTCAAAATCGGACTTGCCACAGAGGAATGATCACTGTTCAAAATTTTCAAAATCTGATTCCGCAATAGTGGTCAAATCTATTGGACAAGAATCACGATGTCTCACTCAGCTCAACATTGCAAGCAGCGATTCGCCTTGCAGACCTGATTATGTAGTAGTAGGTAGGGGGAAGCAAAGCTATCCAATAGTTTTAGCTGAGTACATCTGAAATCATTTCATATTGAGGGTATCAAAAGTAACCCGAATTCATAAAAATCAGGAAAAAATAGGGTTAAATAATATTCTAAAGAATTTGGTTCAAGAAGACATTCTAAACAGCGCTGTCTAAGGTAAGCATAGTTTAACTAGCTTGTGTTATGGGTTCCAGACTGCGGATAAACATACATTAATACTTTTTTTAATACGTACATATTATACATAGAAACACCCAGACCAATGTAAGTAGACATATTCATGCATACAAATATTTGCACTGATTTGAAATCGAAACCGCGCCCCCTGTCGTAGCAATCGAATGCACTACCGCTACACCACAGAGGCCATACTACAATATAACAATCTGTAACTCAACTTTCAAGTATTAAAGGCTATTAGAATATGATTATTTATAAGCATTCAAACTCGTTTATCTAACTAGATTACTTTAACAAAGATTTAGTAAGATACTATTTACCAAAATGAACAAAGGGAAACAACATAATACAAACATTTACTATTTCACCTTTATAATCAACTAACTGAAATACATCAAATCTACTCCAATCTAACCTCCTCTTGTCCTCTTAGAAGCGACGTCAGCCCTCACTCATAGGTTTTATCTTTGTTGTATTCATTACTCTGTCTTTGGACGGTTATAACATTTCGAAATTGTTTCATACGCCCCTTTTAGTCAAATATAGATTCGTTTATGACCAAATAAGCCAATTGGAAAAAATAATGATTTTTTAAAAATAAATTGGTTGACAGCACGTGTGATTTCTCTGTAAAGTTGAAGCTAGTTGAAGATATTTTCGCCATTTCTTTTTTTATCGCTGATTTCAAAATTGTCTACTCCATTTTCATTAGTTTGTTTTATTACGTTTGGATAAATGATTTCTTTCATATTGTTCTTTATTGAAATAATAATATGCAAACAAAGTGAGTATGTTTTTACATATCTTTTTCTAATTAATGTCGCTAAATTATTTTTAAAAGATAATGGAAGACTTGATAAAAATATTTTTTTAGTCTAAAAAATTAAACAATTTGGTTTAATTTTTTAGACTTCTTTTCTATTAAAAAGTCAAACCCTACCCCCCAAATACTGATGCACAAGCCTGAGGGCCTATTTTTGGGTCGCCCGCCTGGTTTCCGAGGAAGGTTTAGGAATTTATTGTTTATTTTTTGTATTTTTTATTATTTATTTATTCGAAGGTAATACACAATGAAAAACATTACATAAAATGGACAATGGTAAGAATTATAGTACAACTGATTGTTTGTTGAAGTAATTTCTTCCAACAGACCGTTGAGAGGATGTATTGTGTGTGTTGTAAGTAATTTTTGATAGTATAAAGAGGAAGACATGAAAAGCAAAAATTACGAGTAGTTTTACTAAGTATTACTTTATATTTTTTGCTTTTATTGTGCAAGTTTGGTACAAAAGATGTCTGAGTCGCTCACTGTCATGATATCAATTCAATTTCAATTTAAGTAGGTAATTTTCTTTGCGTGTTTCAAAAACCAGCTAAGCTACTGAGGCCTGATATTAATACATATCATCACTAGCACATGTGAGTTGAGTAATTGAACACAGATTTTTTTTTTTGGTTATGTTGGGGTATACCGTCGATGTATGAGAAATTATTATTAAAATAATATAAAACATTGATAGTTTTTGGCTGTATCACACTCTAAAGTTATATAAATTTTATGTTTACTTTTTTTTTGTTCGTGCTGTAATGCCTTAGGATACCCACCCGCCGGCCAGCGGGGGCGGTTATATCCCTCACACCCCGACTGACCCTGGGCCGGTTGACCCTCTCCGGTTTCGAGATGGCCCCCTCGGGTATGGGAACCACGGTGTCCACACCGGCCCGGCCTGCTTCTGCTGGGGTGACAGGCGGCCCCACCTGCCACCCCTAGTTTTCACAGACCTTTTTTTTTTTCGTGCGGAAAACCCTTCGGATACCCCCCCCCCGCCGGCCAGCGAGGGCGGTTATGTCGGACTTGAACCGACTAAAACCGCACGCCGCTTCGGGTCTTCAGAGGCCGGGGTGTAAGGTGGCCCATAAGGCATGTCCCTCGCACCCCAGCTGACCCAGGGCCATCTCCTGTTTTGAGAAGGCCCCCTCGGGTTTGGGAACCACGGTTTTCCCATCTTGCCCTGGTTCGGGGGAAGAGCGCTCTTCACCCCGCCGCCCCGGCCTGCTTCTGCTAGGGTGACAGGCGGCTTCACCTGTCACCCCACGCTCATGGAGGATGTAGGTCGTTAAGCGACCTCCGGCGTCTGAGTCGCCTCCGCGCGGGCTTGGCGGGCCGGCAGGGTTTTCCTAGACCTAAGTCAGTATTATCCTGAAACAATACAAAACCAAAATCTGAGTGTATTTCATTCTTAAAATAAAGAAACAAAAGACAACAAAACAAAGTGAACAACAAAAAGTTTATAAAACTATCAAAAATGAATAACTATAAAAAAAATTTTTTTGTATCCAAAATTTGGCATTTTTACTCGCGTTTGCAACTGGCTCTATTGAAGCTATGTCTAGAAATAGCCTCAGTTATACTTTGTTTGTCACGAATTTAACACATATTTCCGCATATTGTGTGTAACAAGGAAAAACAACAATTTCCACGCTCTTTTCTTCTGTCATGTCTGTCTTCACTGAAAACATATTAAAGAACTGGCAGTACTATACTCGTATGTCGAGCCTCGGTGATATTACGCATATAACCGGTATACAACATAAGCTTCCTTTTGTAACATGCGTACCCTCTCCAGTCGGGTAGTAGAAGACTAGGGTATTTACTCAAATCACGAATTGAACAAATACGCACCGAACTGTATGTTTAATGCAAATATTTATTCAATATTGACGACCCCTGTGGCATAGCGGTAGTGCGTAGAACTGCGAAGCCAGAGGTCGCGGGTTCGATTCCCGCTCAGTGCAAATATGCATTGGTCTGAATGTTTCTATGTATAATATGTAATTATTTACAAAAAGAAGTTTCTAAGTATGTTAATCCGCATTCTAGAACCCATATGACAAGCTCTGCTTAGTATAGGTCTAGATGGCGTTGAAAAAAAAAATTGAACCTTACAATATGGTACAAGAAAGACGAACTACTTAGCATTGCATGGATTCACCGTGTGGATGCTGGGTCCATCGTATGACAGAGAGAGAAAAACTGAACAGATCCCGGGACTTGTGACACGGGTGTTGTTTTCAGGCCATTTCCAACGTGCATCAAGATTCACCTTAACTATTGTGTTTCTCACCCTGCCCAGTCAAATGTGGTAAGACCCTGCTAATGCAGCTTTAGAAAGCTTTGTAATTTATTGTATTAGATCAAATATCACAAGGACGTCCTTGTGATATTTTATCTAATACAATAAATTACAAAGCTTTCCTTATGCAAAGTACAAACAAGTTGAATTCCTGAGACGAGCTCAGCCGAATACAAGGGATTTTCGATTTTGCGTTTTTGTTTTTTTTTTGTGATTTTTTGCGATTTTTTCTTTATCTTGCAATGGTTCACCCCAGCACGAACCTATTGCCGAAAACAGCAACTCGATAGCTCATCTCCTACATACCCAAAACCGTGACAGAAAATTGGCAACGACGACGTCGACGACAACTCGATAGCAATAGGGCTTTTCTAAAGAAAATCCCTAAAAACAAGATATTACATGAGTAACGTAATAACGTACAGGCAACATTTGCCGTGTAAACAAGTCTAAGCAAGCCTCTTTGCATAAAATTCACATTTTTAAGTTGGAACGTATTAAATCTGTAATAATGGTGATAATGTTCAGTTCAAATTCGGTACATTACCTATAAACAAAGAGTGACGAACACAACTGAGGAACTTTTTTTTCATGCAGAGATCCCCTCGGTTATGTCGGGCTTGAACCGAGTAAAACCGCACGCCGTCTCGGGTATACGGATGCCGGGGTGTAAAGTTGCCCATAGAGCATATCCCTCGCACCCCAACTGACCCTGGGTCATCTCCGGTTAGAGATGGCCCCTCGGGTTTGGGAACCACGGTGTCCCCGTCTTGCCCTTTAAAGAGGGGGTAGTGGATCCCGGCTGCAACAATTGGCTTTTTAATCTTGTAACTTCTCCGTATAGAGCTTGTGCTCAAATTGAAACGGCTTTTAACATTTTATCAATTGCTAAGTTAAACACCAAGTCATTTGGAGAACATTTCTGGTACCCCTACAATTGGAGCAAACGTATAACAGAAATAATTAAATACACATCATTTTTATCTGAATACCAAGCCTAAAAATGGATCTGCTAGACTCAATCTTGAATTCTATGCAAAAGCCACCATCTACAAGTGAAGCTCAAAAAAGCAAAAAGCAAAAGCAAAAAGAGGCTATAGAACATTGACAGAAAGAGGAAAAAAATATGATCAATCGGTTCAGAAAGCGTGTTGAAGAGAAAGTTAGCAATTTTGTAAAGAATGGCAAAAAAACCTCACATACAATTTGAACCTATACTGCGTCCGGGCTGTTTGGCCGTGGTGAATATGGAATTTGTGTTCCAAACGTTTCGTCTATCACTGCGGTTGACATCTTCAGTGGTACAGGTCCGGGCGGCGACGAGTGCGGACAACTCTCCTCGGCGGTGACTTCTCTGTGACTAATGTAGAGTCTTGAGTCACTGGCGTATTTATAGGCGCGGTTGGAGGGGGGAAATGACGTGATCGATCCTGATTGGTCGAGAGCTGGAGATCCGATGCACTCGATCCTGATTGGTCTAGGCTAAGCAGGAGGGTGTGGCCCCCCGATACCGGAGATTGTCCATGGGCCGTGAAAGCCTAAAGATTTATATTGTAACTTCTTCACTTAACTTCAATGTTGTTGTTCGCAGGTCATGCAAATTCAGCCATCAACCCCATAGTATATTGCCTGATGACGCGCAACTTCCAGCGGTCAGCGCGCAAACTACTCTGCGGTCGAGGTGTTTGCCAACAGAAAACGTTCACTGTAAGTAAATATATGGCAAACTTACTGAATAACCGAATATTGGAATGGGGAATCCATGTAATTTAATTTTTTCAGATCAGCGTCCCGATTTCGTAAAAATATATTTATAACAATGTGATTTCAAAACTTACGATGAATTATAAAATTCCAAAATCACAAATAATTAACAAAATCAATTTAAAAATTAAAAAAACTTCGGCACAAATTCATTTATAACAAGAAATCATCTTGATCATATCGGTTTACGAACAAAAAATCCGCATCGAAATCGATTCATCCGTTCGATCCACAGGTCACAGACAGACACAGACACGTCAAACCTATAACACGACCACAAAAACGTAGGTATGTTTTCTTTTGACAGATCATACGGAATACCAAAATGTATTTTTTGTCTTTTTAATCGACTTGAAATCACGTAAGATCTTGAAATTGGAAATGTGGCATTACTGAATCGAGCAATCAGCAAACTGAAAGTAACATTTTGAGTGTTTCGGAATCTTTAGTTTTTTTTAAATATTTAGGACACGTCAATATGACTTCACCTCGCCTGATGGTAAGCTGAGGTAAAGTCTCAGGAAAGAGGATCACCATTACATACACGTACCATGTTAACAATGGTGGCACTCAGCTTGACGGTCTCATCAGAAGAGGATTGTCGTCGCAGCACCGCGTGACACCCACCGGTCCCACTAGTGCTGCCACCACAATTCCCCTGCCCGGCTATGCACTTGTTGACCCCTGAACGCAATTTTAAACCGAAATTGGATTACTATGGAGGGTTTTTCGCAATCGTGCACGGTGGTACCTACCCGGCCGAATTTTGTGACAAATTTGTGTCGTCAAATTTCTACCACCAGTAAAATAGCATAGTATATGGCAATATATAAAATGAATAGGTATATTTCACTTTGTTCCACATTATTTTAAAGGAACGTTTTATCGTCGTGAATCTTCTAAGTACTAGCCTGATTTGCCAGATATGCTGGAAATTGGGTCATAGTTGGTATATTTTATATTGCCAAACTTCGTAAACCTTCAAGAACATAATTCTGAGAACTTTCAGGATGCCACGAGAGCATTGAGATCCTTCCCTTCACTGTTAATCTAAATTATAATTAGTTTCTAATACACACATAGATTTCGAAAACTTCTAAGTGATTCCCGGCGCTGACATGGCCCTATCAGTTGAATAGTTTGATTACATATTAGTATCAGTTTGCTTATAATATCATTTTATCTTCACTGCTATCCTATGTTAAGAATCTTATAAAGACGAAAGCCGTTTGATATAGGCTATGGTTTGTGATAGTCGGCTCCACAACATCAGTAATTCCTTCCAGGGTAACTGTATACGCTTCTACAACAAGCTCACTACCCAAATGAAGGAGTTCCCTATTCATAAATTTATAAATTTATAAAATTTATAAACTATAATTTCCCAAAATGGCTATTATAAAATTCAAGAATATTTAGACGACAAAAAAGCTTGTATATAAACTGTATGCTCTCTCATTATGCTACTCAAAAAAAATTGTAATTAAATTTAGTAAACATATTTGTAAATAGACCGAAAAAAACAGCCCGCTGAGTTTCTTGTCAGAGTCTTCTCAGGACAGGGTCGCGTTTCGAACCGGTGGATCCATTTGCTAAACATGAGTCGATTTTTTCTTTGACGTTTTGTAAGTCAATTATAAATAAATATAATAAGTAAATATTCTAGGACAAATTACACAACGCTACCTGGACCCAAACTAAGCAGAGCTTGTCATATGGGTTCTAGAATGCGGATAAACATTTAAATACTTTTATTTTGTAAATAAATACGTATTATACACAGAAATACCCAGACCAATGCAAATAGACAAATTTGCACTAAGCGGGAATCGAACCCGCGACCTCTAACTTAGCAGTCGAACGCACTAGCACTACGTCACAGAGGTCGTCACAGTTATAAATGATATTTGACTTTTGATTTTTACAATGGTAACGTAAGTCCTACACGTGGAGTCTTTTAGATAAATAATGTAAATCTTAGACAGGATGGAACACTGGTTATGATGCACACTCCACTGAGCGACTCTATACGATAGCGCGATATAGCACTCTATAAAACTTATTACCTACCCATATCTGGTGTTGCGCATAAAATGAGTTTCTCCAAAGCTGTCATTGAAAACGAGACTCTATTCACAAGCACAAAGTTCTAGCTACCTTCCTTTGAGCGGTCAATTAAGTAATTAATAAAGTATAGTCACTATGTTCCTTTTAATATAGCTTTATCTCTGTGACAGATGGCTACGAAACCGACGAAGTAACTTTGAACATGCGTCATGATAACAATTCTATTTTTTCAGCTATATTGTCATTCTTTACATGCCAGTTTTATCGCAACTGAAGTGCAATACATAATGATATAAAAATTCACACCAAAAATGTACCTTAGGTCCTAACCTAAGGTCTAAAATACCTAGTCATCAATTTTATAGAAATATATCGCTTACGCACGTACAAGGTCATACTGGACTGAGAGTAAAATAGAGACGTTTTTTTTATGGATGATAGGCTCACGATTGACCTCTGTCGTCTGTAGTGACGATGTGGTCTACGATGGATCACGTTTCCCTAGAAGGAACCTATTCACTCGAGACTTAAAAATTACGAGGTTATAGCTTTCCGGAAACACAGACTCAGGCAGGCAATTCCACTCCTTAGCTGTACGCATAATAAATGTGTCGCCGAAACGTTTCGTGCGTATGAGTGGAATATCCACCATGTATCGGTGGTGCGTCGCTGTGCGTCTGGTCGTTCGTTGGTGGAAAGGGCTTGGAAGTATCAAGTTGTGCAATTCCAGCGCACACTCTCCGAAATGCATCCGGTAAAAAACCGATAGGCCTGCAACTTTGCGTCACAAGATGTGACAATTGCTAAACGTAAATCGATAATCAATCCTTATTATAGTTATTTATGCAACTGTGGTATAATGAGGGGTATTAAAACATGAATGTGGGTTTATCACACGAAGCGAAGCTGAGTGTGATAATAGTATCACATGAGTGTTTTAATACCTAATTATACAGTTGCATACAAGACTTTATCTACACCCATGATGTGTCCTCTATAAAATAGTAAGTAAACAAAACAATTTGCAAAAATAATAGCGAAGAAAAATAGCGGGAATTCGAATTCGAACGAATAAGCTTTAATTTTTTTTTACGGCGCGCCGCCGCCGCTGTGGTGGTGCTATGCAACGCGCGTGAATGACAGTTCTTTTTTTGAAACTCATACAGATTCCACGCATCGGGCGGTAAGAATTTGGCTGTCTGATGAGTAACCCTTTGCGCGGAAGAGATTGAAAAAGCGAAAGGAGTGTTATTATGAAATTTCATACAACATTATAACACCCGTTCGGATGATATTATGGTTATTATGACATTGGATGTATTAATGTTGGCAATAAGCTAACTGTTTCAGAATCTTTTATAGAGGATTTATAGCATGGGTGTAGATAAAACTATTTATATAAGAAATAAAACCAATACAGTACCCGTATAACACTTTCAATATTTTTTTACAGTACAACACACAGTTAAGTCATGAAATACGTACATTTAGGTAATTTAATAGTGAAAAACACTTATAATATTTATTTTCTCGAAGTGAATAATTATACTATAAACTCATTATTATTAATAAAATAAACACGATTTTTTTTTTTATATATATTTAGGACACGTCAATTTGACTTCACCTCGCCTGATGGTAAGCTGAAGGTAAAGTCTCAGGAAAGAGGGTCACCATTACATACACGTACCATGCTGCGACCACAATCCCCCTGCCCGGCTATGCACTTGCTGACCCCCGAACGCAATCAAACCGAAATTGGATTACTATGGAGCGTTTTTCGCAATCGTGCACGGTGGTACCTACCCGGCCGAATTTTGTGACAAATTTGTATCATCAAATTTCTACCACCAGTAAAATTCATATTCATTCATTCATAAAACAGTCAATTACAATCTAAAATCACTATTAAAAAAATAAAGAGTTTTATCGACAAAAATACGAATTAGGTTGTAAGTATCACAGCACTGGTGACAACTGTCACAGAGATCAAGCTATATCGTAAGAAGTATAATTACTTCTTGTCATTATAACTGCTCTGTATTTTATTTTGTATATATTATAGGTCTTGGTGAATATCTATTATTTCCTTTATGATAAGTATATTTATACTTATTTGTTTATGTGTAGCATGTGGTGTAGCAGTAGTGCATCCGACTGCTACGACAGGGGGCGATGGTTTGATTCCTGATCAGTGCAAATGTTTGTATGCACGAGTATGTTTATTTGCATTGGTTTGGGTGTTTGTATGTATAATATGTATGTATTTACCAAACAAAGGATTATTGTAAATACATATATATTATACATTGAAACATGTATAATATTATGTATTTATAAAAAAGAAAAGTATGTTTATCAGCATTCATTCATTCCCAGTCACACCGGGCAGACACCTCTGACACTCGTATCTTTTCGACGTATCGACGTATCGACTTTTCATATGTGTATTAAAAATGATTAGTATCGCTCGCTTAGATGTGCCCGGTAGATGGCAATAGGCTCGCCCCCTATTACATTGGGACCTAAACATAACTGGCGAATCGTGGGTGTGTAATACACTTCTGCCTTCCCCTTCGAGGATATACGCGTGAAGTTATGTTTATGTTTTATCCGCATTCTGGAACCCATAACACAAGCTAGTTACTAACTATGCTTACTTTGGGTCTAGAAAGCGCTATGTAGAATGTCGTAGAGTATTCAGAGTATTTATATGTAGGTACAAATCCAATCTGTGCCCCCGTTAACTGCCCATACATAAATCCATTGCACACATGTCCATTTTAAGGTCGTCTGTAAGAAATCGCGTCTAGCGATAAGCGATACCGTCGATTGGCGGATTGAACCGCCGTATCCCAGTAGTTCCATTCTCTAGTTCCATTATTTGATACGGAGGATTGAACTGCCAATTTTTGTATACATACTTATATATTTTAAGCTACAATTTGTAGCAACAAGCCGGACTTGAGAGATTTGAAGTGCTCTTGGAGTTCTAACTACCTTTAATCCATAAAAAAAATCAACTACAAGGTTAATTATTAATTAACAATTATCCGATTAACAAATTCGTTTCTTTTTAAATATATTTAGTCTGTCAAATTGACTGCACCCCGCCTGATGGTAAGCTGAGGTGAAGTCCAAAAAGTAGTGGCCACCATTTCCAAAGATTATCCCTAGAATGGTCGCCCCTAACCAGACGGCCTCGACAGATGCTTTTTCACGCCCAGCTTAAAGAAATCCCCAGGATTGTAGTTAGAAGGGAACATGTGTGTGGGTAAAGCGTTCCAGTTTACTGTACTTTTCTTAGATTAGTCTATTTGATAAGCGTCGGTAGCTTAGTGGTAAAGGAGTCGACCCTACGATCGAGAGGTCCCGGGTTCGTATCCTGGCCACTAGCAAGGTGAACCCACTCCTAACACAATCAATTAAGCTTAGCTTAGGAGGTGTTAGGGGGGTCCCGGCTGGAGTCCCCGAGTGCAGGTCATCGCACCGTGGCGGCGCTCCAGCCGGTCATTGTCGAGTGGACGGAGAGACAGCACGGGACCCTTTCCTTCCGACTGACTCAGATGCTTTCCGAGCACGGCTGCTTCGGAAAGTATCTGTACTCGGTCGCCAGGAGGGAATCGAGTCCCGCCTGTCATCACTGTCCCTGCCGCGAGGACACGGCGCAGCACACGCTCGAGGCTTGTCCGGCCTGGGCGGTGCAGCGCCGTGATCTCGTGGCAATAGTGGGAGTCGACCTCTCGCTGCCGGCCATCCTGCGCTCCATGGCACGCAGTGAGAGGAGTTTTACCGCGGTCGCGTCCTTCTGCGAGGATGTCATCTCGCAGAAGGAGGCGGCGGAGAGGATCAGAGAGGCAGACGGCCTCGCGGATCCGATCCGCCGCCCGCGAGCTGGGCGGCGTGCGCGCAGATTCCTGCGCCTCATGCCGCCCTAGTGAGGCCGCGGGTGGATGGGCCGGGGTTTGCCCTCCACCCGCAGTAGAGCCCCCCGCGAAGGGGTGATGTCCCGGTGTGTCTGGACATCGCCTAGAGACGGGCCCGCACTGCACCTTGCGGGCCGGCGCATGAGTGTTCCGTCGATGAGTGCGTAGTATTTCCGACGGTTCACTCACTATGTCGCGGTGTATGGCACACGGCAGGTTGTTTTAGTGTGGTGAGAGCCCCACATAACCGCGCGGCGTCCCCGCGCCGCGCGGTATGCGGAAGGTACATTTTTTCCTGCCTGAACAAAAAAAAAAAAAAAGGAGGGGTTAGGGGGAATATTAGTAATTTCGGTTAATAATCTTCTTTTACAAAAAAAAAATAGGGTAGTGACGTGTTTCCGCGCGCTCTTCTTTTAGGGGGAGGGGGGATTAGACCCCCAATGACGCGTGGGGATCGCCAGTGCTGGCGAGAGACACCGCGCGGTATTAGTCGGTTCTAGTCCGACATGCCCATCTTACCGTTAACTCCGGTGGGGTGAAGCCCGTGGAGGTTTCCGCACGAAGAAAAAAAGAGTATTGACTGCTGTTCCCCCCCCCGACCCGAAAAGTAAGAGCGTCAGAGCCTCGTACGCCTATCAGCAGGTGTAATGGCTTGCAGGCGAGTATCGCTTATTGCTCAAAGATCTTGGCAGGGCCCCCGTTAATGAATGAGACGAATTCACCTTCATGTTTATAGCTGTTCAGAATCCACAGTCCACGATTATGATTCAAAATCCATTAATTTATTCCATCAGTCATACAAATGGCACTTTACTCGAAAATTGTAGTATGCAAATTAAATGTTGTCTCCACCGGCGTCAGATGGAAAAACTAAATGGTTATTTACTTTAATAGAGACTGACTCCTTATTCATCTTTCAGCATAATATATAGTTCAGTGCCATTGACAGTATTCTTATAGAATCAAGTTAAATTCCCCAAGTTCTTGGTTTCGTTTTCATCCTGCCAGCCGATCATAATTATCTACACACGTAAATGGGCTAGGGAACACTTTTCAAATTAATGATTTATCGAAATAAATAATAGTTTAAAAAACTAAAAAACACGCTTCTTATAGAAAACCGAACTAAAAAATAGAAAATAAGTTTTAATAAATTTAAATTAAGAATAGTGTTTAAAATTTCAATATAGCAATATAAATTAATAATAGTGTAATTAAAAAAAATGTATTCCGATTAAATTTCAATATGGCTCAAATTACACTGATATATAGTAGCCAAAATTAGGAATCGAGAATTAGTGAGATAATAATTTTTAAATCCTGCTTTAAGAGAAAAACTAAAAGTTATTTTATGGTAGTAGATATTTTTATTGGAGGATGGCAATACTACATATATATTTTTTAATAGCAATTATGGCTTTCACTTCACTGTCACTACACTCACTACTGTCACTCGTCTACGCGCTTTGTTTCCACTTATTTATATTATCAACACAATGTTGTGGAGTAGCACGTGTCTGGCTCATTCATATGAAATATATTTAGTGGTTACATGAACTATACTCATTTATGTAATGTAAGATATCTATGCTTCGTTTGCTGTTCAAGATATACTTATCACTAAATAGGACTCCTTACTAGGTCATCATAACTACAGGATTAGTCGTTAATTTCGATTTGTTGCAAGCCAATAGTTCATGTATTCAAAGTCAAAGTCAAAGTCTTTATTTTTCAAAATAGTGCAACGTAATCACATTTTTTTGACGTCAAAATCTGCTTAAAACTAAGTTTACCACCGCTTCCTAGGCCCTAGTGGAGAAGAAACGGCGCAACAAACTCCACTGCGGTATTTTCGAGACGTCATATTATAAATAGTGATTTCTTAAGACTAAATATGGACGAATGTACATTTTTGTCTCGTGTCAAGATAAATAAAGGTATATAAAAAAACAAAAGTTAAAATAAAAATTTAACCTAAGTTAAACGTTAAAATAATTTTAAAAAGTTAAACTATGGTAAAAAAAGGTTGCCTACTACAATATTATGCTGTAGTTGTAGCATTAAGAGGGGCCTGCACCATGCTCAAGCCAGACATTTTTGTCTTTAAGGTAATCATCTGTCCTATAGTATGCTTTTTTACATAAGGTGGTCGTAACAAAGGTTTTAAATTTATTGTTAGGCATACCAAGGACCGATTCAGGTAATTTATTATAAAAGCGTATACCTTCCCCCTAAAAGAATCACTAACTTTGCTGAGCCGATAACATGGTGTAACATTGATAGTTAAATTTAAAGGTAGATTAGAAGTTACAAGTTAATTAAAGATTTTGATATGAGGTTATAATAAATTAAACATGAGAATAATTTTACCTTTCATATATTAAAATGAATTATCAATTGTAAGTGGTCTCAAGGGTGAGTACGCATAGATTCAATTAAAATATTGAAGTTGAAGAAGGAGTTAAAAGAAGGGATGTGAGGACGACCCGCGGCAGCCAGGAATCTGCACTTAGCTTGGGAGCTGTATCCGCCCGGCGTGTCGCGCTGGCCCAACCGCTGCGTGACTCGCTCGGCGGATCTGAAAAGAGAAGGCAAAGCTTTCAGTATGTGAAGATATACTGCTAGTGCAGGCCGGGCATACCGAAGGCGTAAGAAGGGTGACAAGCTTCCCCAGGCACGTGATGCCTATGGTCATTATTCCAAAAGTAGGCAGGTCACAGCCTTTGCAAGCAGCAGGAACAGATGCACAGAAACATAGATGACAAGGAAGGATTGTTCACCATGCGGTCGCTGACCGCGTGGCCCGCACAGGTTATTGTCATTTTGACAAGCGTGAAGAGGAAAAGCATGCCTTGCGTATAAGCTACACAATTAAAACAAATAGATACTGCTCACGTAAAAAGCAGCATCCCAATTAGAAAACGTTTCCACGAATACAGAGGTGTAGTGTGGCATGATAACATTCTATATAATTCCAATACATGGATAAATGTTGGCAAGCCTCGTTCACGTAAAAAACGAGGCGATGCCTGGAGTAGCTTAGCATAGCAGTGGAAACCTGACGTGGCACCATTGGTGAAGATGAAGAGGCCACGGGGAATATCCCTGGTGGGCCATTGGTACCACGTCACCCTCCAACATTAATGAGCACTCTGTAATCAAAATGATTAGCACACATAATGTATAAATTGTAAAATTCTCACCAACGGCTCAGTACCAGAGCTATGTGCTTGTGGAAGCGATGCAGAAAATTAGGGGCTCGCAAAACCGCTGCACTGTCATTTATAACGTTGGCTGAAAGAAGCGACTTGGCAGGAGTTCATAGATAATATGCCACAGCCGATAGAGTTGACCACAGCTAACTATAGACAGAGTCGATGAAACAACACAGATAATATTAGTAGACTATGAATCGATATCAACTAAGGAATCGACTACATATTCCACCAATATCGTTAAAAGAACAATGTGCATTGTTACAATGGAAGGATTAGTTTATTTTTATTGCGCAGATTTCTGTCTGTAATGTCACTTACTTTTGTAAAATTAGATATATTTTTCCTGACATACAGTATGTTCTCGAATATATATTGGGAAGCTACAGTTAACATATTAATATTGTTGAATCGTTCCCTAAGAAAATTTCTCTTACCTAAACAATAAATGGCACGAATTGCCCTTTTTTGTAATATAAAGATAGTTTCTAAATCTGCTGCATTCCCCCAAAGTAGTATTTCATAGGACATCAGACTATGGAAGTAACTAAAGTATACCAGCCTAGCAGTAGATTCATCTGTCAACTGCCTAATCTGTCTGACAGCGTAAGCAGCAGAGCTGAGTTTATTGGCCAAAATAGTGATATGGTCACCCCATTGCAATTTCGAATCCATTGTAATTCCTAGAAAGGTAGTGCTATTTACAAATTCCAACCTTTGCCCCCCCCCCCAGCATGATATCAACGTGTGTTTGCCTCACATTAGGCAGTGTTAACTTAATGCATTTGGTCTTTTCTGCATTCAACAATAGGTTGTTTGCACCAAAACCAATTTGAAATGGCGTTCAAAATATTATTAACATTATTTGCATTTGTATTACGCCGATCCACTTTGAATATTAGCGACGTATCATCCGCAAACTTGCCTATGCCAGCTTGTGCTTCAATTATATTAGGCAGGTCATTGATGTAAACCAAGAAGATAAAAGGTCCTGCGATTGATCCCTGGGGTACACCTATTTTTACGTTTGATCCATTTGACTTAACGTTATTCACATCAACAGTCTGAAGTCTATAGTCTATAGTATTGTTTTGATACTACTATGATTTCAGTAGCTTGTAGCTATTTAAGTCTCAAATATTTTCGATCAACAGTTATACTTTGACAAGCAGTCAACATATTACAATTTTATTACGCCAAGAAGCTTTATAGGAGGAATACAATGATAGTGTTTAAGTCTCATAGTTTCAAAACACTATATGTGACCGATATCTGTATGTAGTTATATAATTCATAAATATGCATAAACTATTGATTTATCTATGTATAAAGTTATACATAGATAAATCAATAGTATATTTGTAGAAATCTCACAATTCCTCATAGCATACACAAAGTAAACAAAAAAATATTATAAAACAAACTCAACACAAAACAACAAATGCAACAGAACCGTCATCCATCTGTCACACGTGACGCGTAAAACTGTAAAACTTATCTTTTTTTTTGTTGGGCATCGGTAACAATGTTTGTTCGTATTCAGCCTAAAAAATATACCGAAGCAAAAATAATGTTTTCTCAAAATTGCAGGATTTAAGTCCTTAGTTATATTTTATTTTTGAATCACAATTACAACAAGTACTTATTTCAAAATATTATTTAAATTCATTATTTAAATACTAGATAACTAAACTAAACTAAATAAAACTAAAATAAAATAAGAAATTAAAAGGAACTTAAACCTAAAATGCATCGTGGAATTCCTCCGCATAGCATGCGTCCTGTGGTAACGTGCCCAGAAGACTGGCAGCATTGCCACGTTGTATGGCAATACTTACTATCTATGCTAAAAAGAAGCCAACCTTCTGGTCACGATCTCCCTGAAGAGACTGCGAGCACTCGGACCCCATGCCCCTAACGTTTCGACTCCAAACGGCACAAATTCATAATCTCCAATTAAAAGTATTTGCACCGATTGAGAGTCCCCGTAGAAGCAGCAACAGCACCGGCACAGCCAGCCGTGTTGGCTATATGGGTAGGTGCAATGGTATCGACGCATGTTGCGTCCCAAACCAGAGTCCTACCCATTTTCCATGGCATAAATGACATACCGTACGGTCTCTTGCCATCGTCGCGTGCCAAACCATTTGGCTCAAGTACATCTGGCACACCGGCAGTGACAAGAGCACGTCGGATTATGTCATTTAGGCTGGCGTGCCGTGGTATTCGTCCAGCGCTCCTGCAGCACGATAAGCCATGATGTCCGAACATGTCGACGGCTTCTCCACAGCGACATCGATGCGGAGAAACACACGGGGCACCTAAACGAAGGCATGTTGCAATGCGGAAGGTAGTGTCATCTAACAAAGTTCCTACGTTAGATGACGGAAGAGCTTGTAACCAAAGACCCGAATCTCACACTCCTACCGCCAGCAAACGGGCACGCTTTGCAGAATTAAAACATGTATTTATTAAATGTTGTCTTACTAAGCTGCAAAGCGGCCCGTCCCACTGTCGCTGAGAGAAAAGGTTCATTGGGAAATCGGTGTTCGGGCATACAATTTTCCAAGCATATACTGCATCAGTTTTACACAATACTTCAGAGTTAACCAGTGTAGGTGCAAGGATTTTCCTGGTTAATTCTTCCGTACTGTGGACCGAGGACAGGAACGCTGGTAAGCTTATATCCGAAATTTTGCGAACACCGGGCCCACCCAAGCGAATCGGTAGACACGCTTGTAGTGAAGCTCGGTCATTCAAGGCCACATTTAAGATTTTTGTGAGAGTGCTTTGTATAATCTTGTCCATTTTTTCTAAAAGTGTTAAATGTTTGAAAAAATGGGAAGATCTGAGGGCATGGGTGAATTTTGGAACAAAAAGGCAATACCGAAGAATAGTAAAAGCAGAATGGATATTAATTTTTAGTAGACGATCTGAAATATCACAAAAATTTTGAATTTTCTCCTCTATAAAGGAGTTATAGGCATCTTCTAAAATTGGGGACCCAAGGAGGCGTAGTACGTCTTTTTCAATAATTTTAATATCTGTTGCTAATGAATTAAATTTTGAAATTGTTGAAATTTTGTCCAAATCATTATTTAAAAATCTCTTTGTTTACATCTAACAGCAGATTCTAAAAGGTTGTCTTTATATAATAATTTGGATGGGTTTCTGTAACATTGCCAAAGAAAGTTATAAATTTTGGGGATTTGTAATTTAGCTTGTGTCAACAAGGTGTCCCTGTTCACGGAGTTAAAAGCATTCTTCACGTCAACCTTGAGGATCACTTCGCTTTTCCCGGAGCCAAGGTAGGTTGGCAAAGCATGTATGGCAGCCTCACAACCTCCCTTCGATCCAAAACCGATTTGGACAGGCTGGAATTTCGTAACCAACTCCTCTTCATAAAATTGCCAACAAATTTTGGCTGCCATACGTCGGTAGGTACATCCCACGGCAATGGGACGAATGCCACCATCTCCTTTGCGTAGGGCACACAAATTAGCCCCATACAAAATATCTATGATGCCATTGTCCACATTGCCGGAGAGCATTAAATTTATAAGCGCCGTTAGCTCCTTTAGAAGTGCCTCGCCAGCTTCCCCGGCGCTTGAACCCAGATGTTGTGGTGTCAAAGCGTCGAGGCCACCAGCAGAGCCATTTCGAAAGAAGATAACGGCTGCCAGCACTTCTTTAGCTGTTACGCACAGGTAATCAGAATTGGCGTCAGGAGCCTCAGGAAAAGAAAGGTTATCCACCGGCGCTGGATGCTTACTCCGCAGACCAGCATGGGTTTCCGGAGAGCAAGGCGCCACTACATCGTTACTAAAAAGTAACCTCGATGCTCCACTTACATCACCATCCCTTCATTTGGATTCCACTAAATTAAAGATATTGCTTTTGCGAAACACTGAGAATGTGGGGTTTAAATTATCTAATAAGACATTGCATTTATTTTTGATTTGGGATGTTAGAGAATTAGAAGCTGTCCGTTTGTACGTCCTAATATGTAAAATTTTGTAAGGAAAGGTGAGTAGTTGCTCCCAAGCCGTTTTAGAATTTTCTCGTACCACACCTATACAATTGGATAAAGTTTTTTCAACAATAGGTCTTGCGCCACGAGGGATTCTCTTTAAAATCGAAATAGAATTTTTCAAATGAGTTCATATTTGCCAAAAGGGAATTTTAATATTATTTTCAGGAACTGAAGTAGTAACAGGCAAAGAGGGGTTTGGAAATACATGTCGGGGTTTGTGTACTTTCCCGACATGTAAAAAACGGGCTTGGGAACAGTGGGGACATCGTACTAAATTTAATAACGATGTAGTAGGTTGACTTACCTCCGCATCCGCATCACTATTGTGCAACATATATACAATATGGATGTTTAAAAAATTCTTAGACTTATACATACATTTATATAAAAAATCACAAAACTAAATTGAAAAACGTCAAAAATCTGTATGACACAACGAGGCGTTGCATAGCATCGGGCCGGCGGCATCGCCCCCGACGCTATCCATAAACCATGAAAATGTAGGAATCTTTAGATCTTCAGACGTACCTATATACTTTACATTTAGAATGGGAGATGCCATGTGCGTGCGTTCCCCTCTCGCCAGGGAACTAATAATAATAAAGTTATTTTTAATTTCTTAACTTTCCAGCAGTTTCAAATTTTTGTCTGTTTGTTGGTGTGTAGGTTATTATCGCTGTTCGAGCATCACTTGAAAACCGTAGAACCATTGAGAATTTTCTAAATATTATAGACACTACGAACCACGTATCGGAATCGTTATTAGTGCATATTAGCGTGTAAAATTTTAAAATTTGTTATATTTGTTACTCGTTTGCAGTCGCCATGACTAAAAGTCAAAAGGAAGGAGTTAGGAAGTCTATCCAAAAATATTTGGTTCATAGCTACTGGAATTTTTTAAGAATAAAAAACCATTTCTGGACAAATCCTTTATTAAAACTTTCTTTTTTTTTTTTTTTAGTTCGATTTTCTATAAAAAGCTTGTTTTTTTAGTTTTTAAACTATTATTTGATTCCTACTTTTTAGTTTTGTTTATTTTAATTAAAAAATTATCTTTGGTGTTCGAAAATATGTTAATATTAGATAAATCGGCTAAAGATAATGGTTGGAAAATAAAATTTCTACCTTATAGATGCAAATTATATAAATTAACAAAAATCTTACTTTGCAAATTGAAAAATGGAATAATTTTATCAAATTAGTGTATTGTCATAGGTCCTCGATGAATCTACAAAGTTTGAACGAAATCTGGCCGTTTAAAGTGGGTCAAAATCACGCCTAAAGGAGTCAGTTACAAACAAACATACAGGTGAAGCTAATAAAAAGCATATAAAAAGACAAGCCAAAGGACTCGAAATCGGTGGGCTTGCTTGAAAGGTTTAATGACAGTGTATAAGTACAGAAACAGATGGCAGGCAACAGTATCTGCTTACCTTAAAGGTGAGTATATGTATGTATATTGCCCGTTATTTGCAATAAGGGTGCCTATTTTATTTTATTTACGACTGAATAGACAGCGTCTAGTCAAGAAGCCCATACATATATTATAAATGCTATTAGGCTTCTGAATTCCCCAAATAGTGCTGAATTCCCCAGTCTGAGTGCCTGACTCGAAGTAAAGGCACTCAGACTGAGTCAATATTTTGAAAGCATGAAGTCGTACGAAAAGGACAACATTATTACTGTATAATGTAAGAGTATATATTTATGTATAAATATGTGAAAATAAAGTTAATATACACAAACAACTACCATCATTTGAAAACGATGTAAAATGATTCACATACTTCATTTTCAAATTTAATGCTGTCCTATAGGACAACCGCTCAACTCGCGTATTGCCTGCGCGGTAAGAAGGGAGCCAGACATTGTTGGCAAAGTATAAAATATAATTGTAGTATCTGTATGTTTAAGTAAAAGATAAACTTTGTAATTTTTACAATTACTTTATTAATAGCTTTTTAGGAACGAAGTAAAAAAACAACAATTAACTCCTTTTACGAAATATTTAACCACAGATAAAAGTTATGTAAGTAGGATTATTCGTCACTAATATCCATATCGCTTGAATCGTCCTCACTGTCTGTGCAGCTTGAGGAGTCAGAATCTTGCAAATTAATAATGAATCGGCCCATCTCTTCATCAATGACGCGATCGTGCTGACATTATTCATTTACAATAGTTGGAACATGTTTATCGCAGTTAACCCATTTCTCTACAAAGAATTCGGCGAATAACTGTTCTAGTGTATTTTTCTTTTGGTCTAAATTAGAATCAATTTCAATTATTGCGAGCTGTCCTTTGATATCCCCCCAGAACGACTCGATGGGGTCTGGGTGATATGGAGGCCGTCTTAAGACTTCATGACCTGGCGCCTTTAAAATTTCATCTATTTTGTACACATTTTCTGAACCGTGTTGCTTGATTAAGTTCAACAAATCACATTTTCTTATAGACATGTTAAATTCAACCTTGTGTATTTGCAGCCATGCCTGCATGATGGCTTTTGTGGATGTCATTGTAGGCTTTTTGTCCTCCTGTACCGAGTGGTATGAGGCATTATCCATTACGATAACGGAGTTTGGTGCTAAATTTGGCAATAACTTTTCTCTAGTCCATTTGCTGAAGTTTACAAAATTCATATCACTATGATAATCTCCGGTTTTACTTTTAGATTTAAAAATTAAAAGAGATCCATCAATGAATCCGCCTTGTCCTCCAGCATGTACGATAATTAAACGTGACCCTTTGCCAATATGTGACAGCACCGTACATTTAAAGACGAATTATTGACATATGTTTCATCAAGGTAAACCATGTTTCTTTGATCTCTCCTGTGCTTCTTTATTGCATTAAGGTAACGCAACCGCCACGATACGAGGTTTCGTTGTTAAATCAGTAATTTTCTTTTTGACTGCCATTTCTTGAATCGAAACACAAGCTTATGAATCTATGTTCTTAAATATTCTCGGCCACAATTTAAAATTCCTTCTTCTCTGAGTTTCACATTCAAAGTTTTTAATGTAGGAACCTGTTTGTAAACCGTATTAGGCTGAGTTATTTTTCTTCTAATTACGACTTCTGTAAAACTGTCTACTTCAGTTTATTTCTTTCGGATTTGTTTATTTTTTGTTGGTGATTTAAAATGTACATGACTTTGTTCATCTTTCAGCTCATTTCCTTCTTTTATTATTTTACTTATGGTAGTCACCGAGAGTACTGTAGCTGTATGTATGTAATGTATAGTATTATATAGTAAGTATGTATAGTGTGTAACCACCAGCGCACTACCGCTTTTGACGTGAGCTCTCTGCTTCGCGCACCCCTTTCACCCACCCGGTAACAAAAGTAGTAACAACATCTTCTCCCACTCCCTTCTTACCGCATAGGCGATACGCGAGCTAAGCGGTCGGCCTATAAGTCGACCTGTCTGGTCTATGCAATGTATATTGTTTCATTTATTTTAATCGTTACGCGAGAGTGTTTTAAAACTGAACTGAAAAACGATTGAAAATTTCCCTTACAAACCATTTTATGATACACTTCGTATATTTTTGATTTCCTTCTTTGTACCTCTGTCACAACAGTACCCCAAAAATAACTGAATAACCAAAGCGAAGCTACAAACTTATCTTTCTTGATACTTTTCATAATTGAGCTGAGAGTTAGACGAAGTCGAGCGCCTAGACCCTTCGACCGATTTTAATGATTTTTAGCATAATGATAGATGATAATGATGTGACGGACATAGGCTATACAAATTTAAATTTTGAACTACCACGTAGGAATAATCACCGAACAAAAAATTCAAAAGTTTATTTCTCAAAAACCACAATTAATACATCTAAGTTTTGGTGCCAAAATGTAGCCTATAACCATAAATACGGATTAAAAAAAGAAAACTGAAAATCGGACAACAGACGGAGGAATAATAACAAAAACAATTCAATGGTATTCAATAGAAAAAAAATTGCGCGTAAATTGTAGGTAATCATGTAGTGCACTCTTAGCTCAACATTGCAACAGCAGAACTACACCTAGTAAGCGGTACACTACGTCTCGGACGTATAATATATCGGAGAATTTCGAATATTTAGGAAGCGTCCAGATAGTTCAGTTGGTCAGAGTATTCCCCCTGTAAGGGACTGGTCGCGTGTTCAAGTTCAAGTAATTCAAACACAAACTGTGGAATCCATTTCTGTTTTTTTTAGGTATATTAGAAAGCCTTCGCGAACATAAACTACTATGCATACAATTGTAGAAATTGTGTACCTACTGTGTGTGATTGGGCACTTCACAGAAACACACAGGTACCTATTTGATATTCAAAGAATGTTTCATATTGTCAATGATAACAGAGTTCAAAACGTTCCGATGCTATCACATAGATGATAACTTTAAATGAGCAATTTTTGTATCTATATGTATATATACAATCTTAATCTCAGAAACGGCTCCAAAGATTGTCATTAAATTTAGTATACAGGGGGTTTTGGTGCCAAAATGTAGCCTATAACCATAAATACGGATTAAAAAAAGAAAACTGAAAATCGGACAACACACGGAGGAATAATAACAAAAACAATTCAATGGTATTCAATAGAAAAAAAATTGCGCGTAAATTGTAGGTAATCATGTAGTGCACTCTTAGCTCAACATTGCAACAGCAGAACTACACCTAGTAAGCGGTACACTACGTCTCGGACGTATAATATATCGTAGAATTTCGAATATTTAGGAAGCGTCCAGATAGTTCAGTTGGTCAGAGTATTCCCCCTGTAAGGGACTGGTCGCGTGTTCAAGTTCAAGTAATTCAAACACAAACTGTGGAATCCATTTCTGTTTTTTTTAGGTATATTAGAAAGCCTTCGCGAACATAAACTACTATGCATACAATTGTAGAAATTGTGTACCTACTGTGTGTGATTGGGCACTTCACAGAAACACACAGGTACCTATTTGATATTCAAAGAATGTTTCATATTGTCAATGATAACAGAGTTCAAAACGTTCCGACGCTATCACATAGATGATAACTTTAAATGAGCAATTCTTGTATCTATATGTATATATACAATCTTAATCTCAGAAACGGCTCCAAAGATTGTCATTAAATTTAGTATACAGGGGGTTTTGGGGGCGATAAATCGATAAAATCGATATTTTTACTGGTGGTAGAAATTTGATGACACAAATTTGTCACAATATTCAGCCGGGTGGGTACCACCGTGCACGATTGCGAAAACCCTCCATAATAATCCAATTTCGGTTTGATTGCGTTCAGGGGTCAGCAAGTGCATAGCCGGGCAGGAGGATTGTGGTCGCAGCACTAGTGGGACCGGTGGGTGTCACGCGGTGCTGCGACGACAATCCTCTTTTGATGAGGTCGTCAAGCTGAGTGCCGAACTCAGACGCCGAGACTTAGAAACGGCTCCGTGTGTCCGGGTGTCATGAAATTTAGTTTACAGGGGTTTTTTTTGAAAACGTCGAAAAAAAAACCAGAGCACACCTCGATCACCCAGATATTACCTACTTATACGCAAAATTTTATAGAGTTCTGACAACTTGAGAAGTCACATGAGCGCTCAAAAACATACATTATCTAATGTACCAGAATATAGCCTCTAATTCACGCGACTGGTGAAATCGCTTGCGACGTCAAGGCACGCATTGATCTGGCCGGCACTAACGCAAAATTAATTTGTCTATCAATTCAACGAATGATTCAGCGCGAGGTATTGCTGGTTTTCGTACACTCGGTTTGGAATTAGAGAGGCATTACTTCCCTTCTTTTCCCCTTAATTTCTCTGCGTTGCAAGCGAACATTGACAGTATTCATTTCCCATTATTATGTACTAGCTGAGGCCGCGGTGGCGGCCAAAGTCCGCCGGCAACCCTGGGGTTATCCTTTCGAGGGCTTACCTGGGGTGCCCGGCAACGGACACTTGGGGAGGACACAGTGCGGTTTTAGTTGATACACGACATAACCACCCCCGCTGGCCGGCGTATCCGAAGGGATTTCCGCACGTAAAAAAAAAACTGCTTCGCCAGCTTCCCGCGGGTACGCCAGCGTGGAATTGTAATCCCGTTCCTGGAACCCATTCCTGGGATACAAGGTAGCCTATGTCCTATTCCAAATCGTAATCATCCCGATATGTTCAGGCGTTTTTGCGGGAAAGAGTAACAAACATCCATCCATTCAAACTTTCGCGTTTATAATATTCGAAGGATTTTTGTAATTGATATTTTTTCTTGTTATTAGTGGCGGTGTGCACAAAAACCTGAATGTTCTTCAAGTGACTACGAGTTATATCATGAACCACACAAGAGATGCTATTTACAGGTATGTACTAACTGGCATTGTTCACTTTATTATAGTACCTTAATCCTTGAAACCTATAACAATATTAGCAGTACTACCTAGTTATTTGTTACATGACATATACATAAGACCTTTATAACTCAAACAAATGATCCACGTAATAAATATTATGGATTAGTATTCAGCCTTCAGTTTTATAATTAAGTCATGCCAACTAAACTTACTATATTTCGTCACGGTATTATACTACCTAAGATCCTGAGTACTATACTGAATACTAAAAAAAAAAACGAATTCCGAATTACGACTTTTTGTTCCATGCAATTGTTGCCTGCAAGATATTGCCACGGGTGTGATAAGGCCGCCAATTGTATATACCATAATGTAATATCTGTATTTCATTTTTGTTTAATTCTTGGTGTACAATAAAAATATATGCTACTACTAAAAAAAAAGGAGATTTTTCCTTAAAGAGACAACACCAAAATTCATTCGTCTTTTATCGGCAAAAACTTTGTCACACGGCACATGCTCAGCAAATTTTGGCTGAAAACCACTTTTGGTATATTGACTTTTGAGATTTTATACCCTATACTATTTATTATTTACAATCTTTTTGTTCAACACTGGGGTTATCCTTTCGAGGGCTTACCCGGGGTGCCCGGCAATGGACACTTGGGCAGGACACCGTGCGGTTTTAGTCACGACATAACCGCCCCCGCTGGCCGGCGGGGGGGTATCCGAAGGGATTTCCGCACGTAAAAAAAAACCCTCAGTATTCTCCGCGTACACTGTGTTCTATTATGCTTTTCTTTGCTGTATTCGGCCCGCCGCCGGCCCTCCGCCGGCCGGCCGGAGTGGGAGTATTTATGTCGGACTTGATCTACTGCTGATAGCTGGTAAGGCAACCTATAACTTGATTGTAAGGCGGAACGAAGTTTGCCGGGTCAGCTAGTTTGCATTTATAACGTGTACAATACGTACGTCATCGTTACCTTCCATATTTTTAGTAGCGGTGAAGGAACCTGATCCAATTTTTGATCAATAGAATACTCGTATAATTAGTCGTCAAACAGGTGTAAAATAATCTTTGAGATCAAATTTCAATGTTCTCATATTTTTAAACAACCAATTCTTCTATCGTACTATCTCGGAAACCGCTCTAACGATGTTAACGAAATTTATAAAGGTAGAAGATATCATTTTGCTTTGAAGTTGGGTTGGGGCCCGATACATTCGTACAGTCAACGACAAAAGTAGGTTAACAAATTCTAATTTATTGATTATCTTTTATCTTAAACCTTGCATAAAATAATAAGCAAAACATAAAACAAATTAATTGTGCCCTCCGGGGATTATAAAACTAGTAATACGATAATTCTCAGTCCGTGTATACCAATGTAAAAAAGGTTTGCGAATATTTTAGTGTACATCCACTTTGTCATTGACTGCACATACACGCAAACTTTCTCTACTGTCATTAAACATTCTATAATAATGATGATTATTGTCCATTAGTTTCTTTGCCAATCGCCCTGACGCACCGACATACAGTTAACCACATATACAGAAACCCATGGGCATATTATATAATAGCTCTCTCCGGTTCTACTCAAACAATTGCAATTAAACATACGGCAGATTTTAATTCTGACTAAGACCTTTTTGATAGAGGAACATCATCAAAATCCGTTCAGTAGTTTCGCGTCCATCACGAACAAACAGACAACAATTCCGAAAACATATTTTGTGTTCAGATTCCCAACTGTTCATTTCATTTCACAAAACCCAAGGATTTTTTTTATATATTCACAATATTACAGATACATATATAATAGATACAATTAATTTATAATTTTACCACAGCGTATTTAGCTACATAGCCCAACATAATTGTACATAGAAACATTACAACTAAACATGCTTTAATACAAGCCCATTGGTTAAAATAGCTTCTGAGCTAGAGACAGAAAAGTGTAAAATGAGAAAAAAAAGGAAGTTTTTTTTTTTTATACCACTCAGGTGGCAGACAAGCTCACGGCCCACCTGATCCAATTTAACCACCTGAGGAAGTAAAAACTATGGAGGAACGAGGTGTGATGTTGATATTGGTATAAAGGGAGAATCCTTCATCCAGATAAGGTGATCACGTCTTTTTAGGGTTCCGTTGCCAAATGGCAAAAAACAGAACCCTTATAGATTCGTCATGTCTGTCTGTCTGTCCGTCCATATGTCACAGCCACTTTTTCAGAAACTATAAGAACTATGCTGTTGAAACTTGGTAAGTAGATGTATTCTGTGAACCGCATTAATATTTTCACACAAAATTAGAAAAAAACAAGAAATTTTGGGGTCCCCTTACAACTGAAACTCAAAAAATATTTTTTCATGAAACTCATATGTGTGTGGTATCTATGGATAGGTCTTCAAAAATGATATTGAGGTTAATAATATCATTTTTTTCTAAACTGAATATTCAGCGAGAGAGACAGCTCCAAAGTGGTAAAATGTGTCCCCCCCCCCTGTAACTTCTAAAATAAGAGAATGATAAAACTAAAAAAAATATATGATGTACATTACTATGTAAACTTCCACCGAAATTTGGTTTGAACGAGATCTAGTTTTTTTTTGATACGTCATAAATCGTAAACTGTCATTTACCTTTCATTCAATCAACTCAAACATAAAAATTATAAAAAGAACATTATTATGTTACGTGCTGCTACGGAACCCTTAATGGGCGAGTCCGACTCGCACTTGGCCGCTTTTTTTTTTAACGTGTGGCAACTCCCACGGGCTTCATCACATCGGTGCCAACAATGGGATGGGCGTGTCAGAATCGGACCGACTAAAACCACACGGTGTCCTCCCCAAGTTTCTATTGCCGGGCACCCCGGGTAAGCCCTCGAAAGGATAACCCCAGGTTTACCGGCGACTTTAGCTGCCACCGCGGCCTCGCCTGGTAGGGTCGGGTTTTATCCCGCGACGGTGAGTTGGCAGGCGTGTGTAGGACATACACGACACGCCTCCGCCACGGCCTGTTTCTGTAAGGATGGCGAGTCGGCCAACTGCCGTCCTCAGGCCCCGATCACGGAGGATATAATAATATGGTGTCGCCACACAGCCTCTGACACTTTCACAAGCCGTATTAACTTCAGCACGGTGTTGCTTTGTCTGGCAAACAGTATTGAGGACCTATATTATAAAAATATATATTACGAAATCCCTTTAAAAATTTGTTACGTACCTACTTATATAAATAAGGCAGAGTTCACAAAGTAGGTAATATAATTAATTCGGGTAATAGAATAGATTTTCATCCCTCAGGAGTAAGTAATTTCGGGTGGGATTGTTCAAATGCCAGCCAAAGGCTTAATTTACACGAGAAATGGAATCCTAAGAAATTAAGGAGACTTTAATGAATTTCTCTGTTAACCCGCCGTTGTTGATATCATTTTGACTTACATACATCGTTGGTGACGACGGTCTCATAGACCAGGATTTTTATCCTATGATTTTGATAATGATTAAATATTTATGCCACTTATACTTGCTTTAGTTTTAATCTATATATATAAAAATGAAACCCGTTTTTCGTTGTCACGACATAGCATGAAAACGGCTTGACCGATTTGGCAATTTTTTTTTGTAGTTTTCTAATACTCTGTACAAGGTTCTTACGGAAAAAAATATTAAGAAAATCTCTCAGAATTTTTTTTTTCGTGCGCACACCGTACGGTTTTAGTCGATACACGACATAACCACCCCCGCTGGCCGGTGGGGGGTATCCGAAGGGATTGATCCTCCCCAAGTGCCCGTTGCCGGGCACCCCGGGTAAGCCCTTGAATTCAATACATGGCGGATCATTTTGACGTAGCGAAGCACGTACCGGGCCGCTAGTTAAATATATTTTTATTGTTTTGTTTACCTATCAGTAAAACAAAACAATGTAGTGAATTATAACGCATTTATTAAGAATTGTTTAATACCGCTTGGAACACTAAAAATATCATTTTTTTTGCCTTTGTTCATGAATTAGAAAAAAATAACTGTAAGGATAGTTTTAGGACTTAAATCAGCCTTTTTCAGTCTAATGACATCAGAAACTCTTGTAAAATTAATAAACATGGGTATCCTTCAAACAACAATAAAACCACAAATAACCCTCAAAAATCACTCTTCTTTCGCGGCCTTCTGCAGCAAGGCACTACGCGTTCAAGGCACAATATTTCTTGTATTTGTGACAAGAATACTTGGCTTATCCGCACTCAAAGTACTGACGTATAGGACCAGCATTTCCAGATACACAATTCTTTTCATACGTCGACGTACGTCATGAAGAAAAAAAGATTTACCAAGATAGTATTTGGTAGATCTTTTTTAAAATGGTACTCCTTTTTATTGATCAAATAAAATGATACTTATAAGGAAGGCATGCAATTTTTATAAAATGTTATCCAAAAAACTCATTGAAAATGTAAATACAGTAAATAATCACATCTTTGGACCTATGTTAGCTGTAACATTAAAGATTTATTCATAGAAGAATGTACATGTTCAACAATGCGGAATGAAATTTTGAAGTGTCGAGAGGTCCCGGTTTCGAATCCTGGCCATTACACTATTGACGTGAACCCACTCCTAACACAAGCAATTGAGCTTAGCTGGAGGGGTTAGGGGAATATTAGTAATTTAGGTTTCTAAAATTCTTGAAAAAAACAATCTTATTGACGCCGGTCTAACACCTAAAATATAGGATGGACACCCAGGCTGCCGCGGACTGAACTGAAGGTGGGTGACGTACAATAAGGCAACTACTTAAAATCACAACGCCAATCGGTTTTTTTTTGTCACCCGGTATTTCAGACATATACGTCAACAATGGCGGGTTAAACTAAGCACACTTTAAATTAAATAGGACCTACAGGAATAATTTAAGATCGTCGCATTTAAGATGGGCATTAAGTAATAGGGTATTGCTGCAGCTGTGGAATTTGTGCGGTAGTAATGGGATTATCAGAGCCCTTTTCTCTTTTCCTTTCGTTTTACCTCCTCTATAATGATTATGTTAAGAGTAGTAAACAGCTTAGTGGTTAAGGAGTCGACCTTACGATCGAGAGGTCCCGGGTTCGAATCCTGGCCATTACACTACCGCCGTGAACCCACTCCTAACACAAGCAATTTAGCATAGCTGGAGGGGTTAGGGGGAATATTAGTAATTTCGGTTGCTAATAGTCTTTTAAAAAAAAAAAAAAAAAAAAGAGGTATAGCATACCCCATTAATATACATTATTGGCAAGTTTTAGTTGTGACTTTTGTCTCTCTATCTCGCACGCCACAATTATAAAGAATATAACATTCCGGAAGAAAACCAGAATGTATGGGGTCAATACTAACTCCATCGAATTTTATCAGAAAAACCGTATTACATAAAGCATGATACGATATACCCAAAAAACCTGTATTAGTTAATCTTGGGTGTCAGTGTTTATTCTAAAATTTCTGTCTGTTATGTTTTAGTTTAGGTACCATGAGCGCAGGCCTGGAGGTGGCAGGTGAGGCCCTCTGTCACCCCAGCAGACCGGGGTAAGACGGGGACACCGTGGTTCCCAAACCCGAGGGGGCCATCTCCATACCAGAGATGCCCCAGGGTCAGTCGGGGTGCGAGGGATATGCTCTATGGGCCACCTTACACCTTCGTCTTACGACCCGAGGCGGCGTGCGGTTTTAGTCGGTTCAAGCCCGACATAACCACCCCCGCTGGCCGGCGTGGGGGGGGGGGTCTTCGAAGGGATTTCCGCACGATAAAAACAAAACTTAACAAAAAATCATTATAATAATGGCAATATAAACTTTACAAAATCTCGCTTATAGCTGTATTAGAAATAGTAGGTACAGGGTAGTTGGGGTGTGTGTTGGGTAACCTCCTCGAGTGTCGCTCCGATTCCGATCCCGCTGCAGTCCGGGGGGAACGGAATCGGAGCGGCCGGTACACCCTGGGCGGCGGTCAATGGCTTCCCCTTCACCCCTTCATAGGGTTGGCATTGATCGTCGGCCAATACCCAACGTGGCGGGAACACATCGCTCTCCGTACTCCTCTGCTTTCAGAGGAGACAGGATGAGCGATGCTGTTAGTGGTGAGATGGCCCAGGGTCAGTCGAGGTGCGAGGGATATGCTCTATGGGTAACCTTACACCCCGGCGTCTGAAGACCCGAGACGGCGTGCGGTTTTAGTCGGTGCAAGCCCGACATAACCGGCCCCGCTGGCCGGCGGGGGGGGGGGGGGGTATCCGAAGGGATTTCCGCACGATAAAAAAAAAAAAAAAAAAGGTACAGGGTAGTTAGAAATCTTTCGAGCATTATAATAGCCCTGTATGACCCTGTAAAACACATTTATGTTCTTAATAATATTTTACTTTAATATTAATAATATATAATATAATATAATATAAATAGAATATAAATAGAATATAATATAATATTATTAACTTCGACAATCCTAAATAATTTCAGTAGCAATCTGTGGTTAACTGTTTAACTTATGTGAAAGACAAGTTCACTGTTCAACTTCACCGATGATTGCATTTTCGAGTTCACCATGATGACTTATGTCTATAATATTTGCAGTGGTTCCCTCGACTTCACATGGATTCCGAAATCAGAACTGGAATTTGGTGAAAATGGGATTTATCACAAATATTCAGATTAAAAAAGAATTTTCCAAATGGCTTCATAAATACGGAATTTCGTGCAAACAAATATCATAATTATAAAAACACTTATTAGGAACCTCCTTCTTTTTGCAAGTCAGTTAAAAACTCGGACTACCACCAACCACCGCACATTCGTGAATTTGGGGATGTCAAAACTTAGAACCATGCAAACACCTGTAACAGAATTTTAAATATTACCTAATGAATTTATTATTATATACTCATGGAGCTACATCACGCCTCCTCTAGAGTTCCCCCAGAGCAGAGCAAAGCTATAGCCAATTGCCCTAACGCCCCGATGTCGTTTGTTCTCACTAGCTCGATTCATAAGTTCGATCGTCGAACTAGTGAGAATTCTTTTTCTCATTAGTTCGACCGTCGAACTACTGAGACCTTTTTTTCCTCATTTGTTCGATTATTAGCTAATGATTTCGACGGAGCCCCGCTTCGCGGAGCTCCTATTTCTACGTGCATTATCAAAAATTCTCAATAGTTCGACAATCGAACTAATGAATCGAACTAGTGAGAACAAGCCCCCGGCGGCGTTAGGGCAATTGGCAAAGGAACCGCTAGACTATTATTATTATGACCAACGGGTACGCCAGCGGATCATCACATCTGTGAGCCATTTCATCGAATTCCCCATATTGAAAACTAAAATTTTATTCCACAGATGAACACAATGCGTTATAACAGTCATACGTACGGCAATCAAGTTCCTCGTGGTATTGAAACTCGTGCGCAAACTACGCAACTAAGTCATGTCACTCGCTCTTCACGACGAACTGCGCCTACGCATGCACTTTCAGTTGAGATGCTGCAGCGACACGGGCTTATTGATTTGAAGCGTTGATCTGTTATCGTTAATTTGTACCTGTCAAGAGTTGCTCGTATCAGATATGTACTATAAACGTCTATACAATATACTATGGCTTGGCAAATTCATGTCTGACGAGTGTCATGAGTGACACTCACGTGGTTCGCGAGGGATAAGGGGCGCAGGGCCGGGGCGGGAGAGGTAGTGAAACGTTCACGCGTGATGTTTTAACCTGGCGGCCGTTCCACGTCCCGCGCGAACATATCACCTCCCTCTGCCTTACGCCCCTCATCCCGCCGTGTCAGTGTCACGCATGAATTTGCTAAGTTATAGTTGGCCTAGTCATGTTGCCAAAGAATAGAATTAAACTTATTTACTTGTTACAAATATATTAATGGAGATCTCTGGTGAGTACTGCTGTTTGTTTTAAAAAGTATCACCCGATATAAAGGTAAGTTTATCAATAATATGAGATTTTGAGAACATGCCTAATCTGAATCTATTATTTTTAAAAGTAGTTCTACTTTATAAGTCTTTTGTATAAATATGAGATAAATTCCAAGGAGAGATCTATTTTATTTATTGTCTATTATAAGTCAAACATATCGATATGGAATGTGACAATCGATTTCGTTCACCCGACGAAAATAAATGTAATCTTCTTAAGATATAGGTATATAAGTTTGGACAAATCCGAGGGTGTAAGCGATTTAATAGTACTTGATTTATGAATGAAGTTGAAAATTTTGTATACGAGCTAGATTTATATTTCGAAATAAATTACTGAAATTTATTGTTTATTTTTTTCTTTTTTGTTTTTTAAATTCTATTGTGTTTATTTCATTAATATGTTAATCTATGTTAAGGTTAAGGTCTAATTTATTAACCCGCCCCTCATCATACCTGGTGCAAAGGTGCCAATTACGCTGGCTCCATTGCCCCATTGTATAGCGATGGCTAACCTTTCCACCAGATACGAGCCGGAGCGGTAGTCACCTGTTTTGTCCCTCAGCGTACGCTGCGCTCACAAAATTTTTAGCGTCAAAGCGCTAAATAATTGTATACTTTATAACTTGTGCCAAATACTTGAAATAACAAGAACAATTTTGCTTACTAAGGTGAGATTTTCTTTCCTTTATTTTGCTGAGTAAGAATACTGTAATTGTTAATTGTTCAAGTGATACCAGACTGACCTTCCCTTGACATTTAGGTATTCACCCTAACCTCTGAAATTAGTTGTAAATTATGCTTTATGAATTATTCAAGAAGCCTACATTTATCTTGAACTATTGCATTAATTTACATAGTATTATTATATTACTACGATAATCTAAATTAACTATTGAATGTTTCTATTATAGAATTTAAATTGTAATTATTTCATGTCAATTTCAATTTTATCACAAGAAATATTCGCTTGTCCGAATTCCTTCAAAATTGAATAAAGAGACCATTGTATTTTAATTAAGAGTATTAAATTTATTGGACTTGCTCTCACAAGTACCCGCTAGGCTAATTGGCACCTAAATACTGCCCAAAATAAGGAGAAGCTAAAAAGCGTCTCACAATGAAATCAAAGGGTCGACGTAAAGGAAATATAGATTAATTAAAATTGAATTAGTACAAGTATTGAAAATTATTGACAGTTAATAAGTAATTAATAAGTTGAATAATATAATTACCTGAGGTTTTAGCAAATCTATTTACAGCCGGTTTCAATAATCCATCTATCCTTTACCAGCAGTTAAAATAGCTATCATTAGTATCTATCGGGGATTTTTTCTGTTTCAATACACAAAGATAAGCAGAAAATGACTTTGATAATATGGAAACCGCAGTTACAGATAGATTAATGTTGACTGTTTATCTGGGATAGCTTCTACCTTTAACTGTGGGTAGATTATTGAGACTGGCCGTTAATTGGCAATAGATACCTCTGCAACAAATTCCATGACACTTAAAGTAATGTAATCTTTATTCTCTATCTGCGCTCCAATTTCATAGGATGAGAGCCTAGTAATCTGTAAAACAGGGTATTCGAATACAGGTACTAAACTTTCCTAAACAGAACGCTCTTCGTTACAGCTTTTTTCATATATCATTTTGTGAGAAACAAATAATATTATTCAATGAAATGCTTGTGATCGGGTCAGACTTGGTACATGATATAACCTTATAGATATTATTAATTTTATTTCTTTGGAACAAAAAACAGCTACATGCTAAAATAGTTAACAAATTAGGTATAAGGAAGGGATTTCCGCACGAAAAAAAAAAAAAAAAAAAAAAAGGTATAAGTAATATAACAGATTGGTGAACACATAACCCACACTATGGTTCGCGGATTTACAAAAGAAAAAAGAAAGAAACTCAAGCCAAGTTGTAGTCACGATCTCATAATAACAAAAGATTATGTAAAATATGAAGTTCATAACAAATTCGTAACAAATTTTCATGGACCTACCTCATAAATTAATAAAGTAATAAGGCAGTATCAAGCTGACAAGAGTTCAATGACACGACTTTTAAATTTTTCGCTGGAAAATGCGAAGATGTCAATCTCATTAAAATGAGTGTTATTGGTTTTTTGTTTATTTGTAGTGTGGTTATATCATTTTCATTTTATCCAGATGTTTTCCTTTAACCTTTTGTTGCACCATCTATATATTTTACGATTTAAGGCTAAATCAGTAATATTGGATTGATGTTTTAAGGCGCTGTCTGCACGTAAACTACCAAAATTATGCTTATTTTTTGTCTCTAAGATTATTTCTCTCTCTCTCTCTAAGATTACTGATGCTAGACAGTTGATTTTTTTTAATAAATACAACTAATTTTCTACTGTCCACGCACATTCAAAAATATTTTGGATAAATAGAGCAGTTTTTTGTTAAAAAAATTGCAAAGAAACACTCTTTGAAATAAATTTTTCGTTTCAATTATCTCAATATTTTTAGCGATGACATATATATTTTTTGTTACAAATATAAAGAAAATTTAATCAGCTAGTGGAATATCTACAAATTAACATCCTCAAATCCGTCATATTTTTTAAATGATTTATTTATCTGTTTGCCGCCAAACAAATCAAACAGATAAATAATAATTAGTAGATAATTAACTGTATATATAGAAAAAATCAACAGTCTAGCATCAGTAATCTTAGAGAGAGAGAGAAATAATCTTAGAGACAAAAAATAAGCATAAACATGGAAGCGTACTGTTAAAGGGCCTAATTATAGGAATATCGGTGTTTATGCAAAACAACGGTTGTACTTCATTATTTGTTTTTAATTCAGTAAAGTAAGCAAAATAGCTACAATAAATAATAAAAGCTTATAATAATTTTAAATATAACAATTACATAAATCAGTTGCAATAGGCAATGGTAAATAATAAAACGATAATTACCTGAGTATAAGTTAGCAGCACGCTTATATTATGTTTAAACATTACAATTACATCAAAAAGTAGCGATAGCAATGGCAAATAAAATAAAACAATGATTAAAATTAATAGGAAACAAACATAAGGACTCACCAAATATCTTAGCTTCGATGTGTACAGGCTGACGATCTCGGAACGAATGACGGCCGGTCGGTGCGCTCTCGGGTTTATATAGTGTGGCGTAAACAACAAGATGGCGCCCGACCGAGCGTCATCGTTTCACAAATTTGAATTATAAATAACTATATTATTTGCAAATAAATTACTATCAGTTTGTTTTATTACATTTAAAGTAATATTAATCAAATACAATATGTTATACTCGTACATGTTAACAGATTCGCTAACAGATTCGGCCATTCAAAAATTATGTGTGACCTTACACTTTCATCTAATGCAGACAAAATAATAGTTAGACAAAAATTATTACAATAATAAGAGTTACAGGCCTCATTGTCCTGATTAAAATTAAATAAAAATAAATTGCAGGCCTCATTGTCCTGACTAACGAAATTGCAGGCCTCATTGTCCTGACTGACGAAATTGCAGACCTCATTGTTCTGCGTTATTAGCAAATATTAAACAAAACATGCAAATTAATCAGATTGCTCCTCACTCAGAATATCATCATTAGGTCTAGAAAAGTTTAACCACGGCTTCAGTTTGTCGATTGCGACAACGGTGGAATATTTTTTGTTCCCCTTTCTGGTCAGTGGGGTATCTTCTATTTGATACCTATCGTGGTCATAAACTTTAGTAATTTTATAAGGACCCTGAAATTTTGGGACTAGTTTTTTACTGTTGCCTGTGGCTGGGACCTGTCGTTCTACTCTAACTAAGTCGCCCTCTCTAAACTGAATAGGTTTGCATCTAGATTTATCATATCTCTCTTTTTGTTGCTGTTGTGACTTCTCTACAAATGAACTAATTTCATCCCTAATACTACCCAGGTCTAACTCTTTATTAGTTGTAACGCCATCATCAATGGCCGCTACTAATTTATTGTCACTTATACCCTTAGGCCTAATACCGAATAGTGCTTCGGCAGGAGTTCTATTAATACCTTTGTTAAAAGTATTATTTATACCCCATTGAACTTCTGACAAGTATTCTTCCCATTTACTCTCCGATGTCCCTATGCATTTAGCTGTTAATGAATCGACAACCACTCTGTTGTATCGTTCAACCTGTCCATTTGCCCTAGGGGTGGCTACAGCATTGAGGACATGGTTGATACCTCTCTCTGTTGTAAAAGCCTTGAAAGAGTCACTCGTAAACGATGTTCCTCGGTCCGAGATTATTCTACGTGGTACACCAAATATGCCTAGATATTCTCTTATTATTTTTATAGTAGAACTAGTTTTAGTATTCCTAACTGCTCTTAAGTAAATGAAACGCGTAAATGCATCAATTATAACTAATATATAAATATTGCCTCTTGTGCTCTTTACAAAGGGGCCTACATGGTCTAGGTGCACAGTATCAAAGGGTTGGCTAACTTTTTCTATTGGATTAAGGAATCCGGGTTTTTTGCCGGCAGCACCTTTAGAATATGCACACTCTAAGCAAGATGTAACATACTTTTTAATAAAACGTCTCATTCGTGGGAACCAAAAATGAAGTTTAACTCTCTCAAGAGTTTTATCCAGAGCAAAATGACCTATGTCGTCGTGGTTTTGTTTCACTACTTGCCACCGGACGCCCTTAGGTACAACCCACCTATCACCATCGGGGGTGATTCTAAATAGTCTACCGTTTTTTAACTTGTAATTACGTGTAATGTCTGTGACATCTTCTAAATTTGGATCATTCAAAATGCCTATGATCCGTTGGACTTCCGAATCCACGTTTTGGACTGTCGTAATCCAGTCAGACTCAGATACTTGGCATACAGAATGTTCAGTACTTGTATTTTCTATAGGTGGGTTGCGGCTCAGAGCGTCCACATGGCTCATGGAGACCCCTGCTCTATATTCGATACTAAAATCAAAATCTTGCATGAGGGTCCACCATCGGGCTACTCGTGGCAACATGTCCCGTTTCGAAAATGTAGCTCGTAAAGAGTTACAGTCGGTAATCACCTTAAAAGTAATCCCTACGAGATAGACTCGGAATTTTTGAAAAGATGCTACAACCGCGAGAGTTTCTAAATCATAGGAAGAGTAGTTTTGTTCTTCGGGTGTGGTCTGTCGACTAAAATAGGCTATTGGTCTTAATTTAGATTGCTCATCCCTTTGAAGTAGAATTCCAGCGATTCCTATTTTGCACGCATCGGTATGGAGTTCGGTATCAGCCTTTACGTTGTATAACGCTAAAATAGGTTTCTGAACTAATTTATCCTTCAAGCTTTGAAAAGAATTTTGCTGCTCCTCATTCCATACCCATGGTGTATCCTTTCTAAGGAGTCGAGTTAGTGGTTTAGCAAGTATGGAAAAACCTTGCACAAATCGCCTGAAAAAACTGGCCAATCCAAGAAACTGTCTGACATTGTGTTGGTTTTTCGGTGTGGGAAAATTTTCTACTGCTTCAATTTTCTTTGCTCCAGGCTTTATGCCATCAGCCGAAATTTCAAACCCTAAATAATCTACGGAACGCCCAAAGAAAACACATTTTTTTAACTTTAAAGTGAGTCCGGCATTTGATAGAACTTGTAATACTAATTCCAAACGATCTAATCCTTCTGGAATACTAGTCGATGGTATAATAATGTCGTCTAGGTATGTTAAAGCCTCCTTGTAGCGCAGATTACCGAGGACCTGATGCATTATTCTCTGAAAGGTGGCCGGGGCATTGGCCAAACCGAAAGGCATCCTATTGAATTCAAAGTGCCCTTCGGGAGTGACGAATCCAGTCTTGTATTTATCATGTTCGGAAATAGGAATTTGATAATAACCAGAGGCTAAATCAAGGGTGGTGAAAAAAGAGTTTCCGGAAAGGACATCTATTTGGTCATCAATCAAGGGCATCGGATAATTTTCCCTGACAGTTCTTTTATTTAGTGCGCGGTAGTCTACGCATAGCCGATGCTCTCCGGTTTTTTTCTTAACTAAAACTATTGGACTAGAATATGAAGAAGTAGAGGGTCTAATAATATCATTTTCTAATAATTCATTAACCATTTCTCTCACAACTTCTTTTTCTTTCAATGCTAGTCGGTATGGTCTATAAACGACTGGGTCATTATCTTGTAGGGGAATTGTCATGCTTGATACTCTACAGTTACCCAGTTCAGACAGAGAGAAGGCAAAACAGTTTCGGAATCTGTTAAGGAGCCCTAAAAGATTGTTAATTGTAGACTGGTCTAGATTTTCACCTACACTTAAATCTGATTTAGTTATTGAGCTAGACTGCTGTTGACAGTTCTGGGTTGATACGCGGAGTACGTCCTTGTTAACTTCTTCAAGTGCTATTTTTCCACGAGCGACCAGATGGTCTTTGTTAAAGAATAATTTTCCTGCATTTATGCCATTGATGACAATCTCACCCTCACCAGTTTCATTAAATTGAAAAATACCATTCAGAATATAGTGATATACATTATTTTTATACCTTAAACCACCTTCAATAAACAACACCCCAGTAAATTGTGGTTTAGTATATACTTTTACTATAGTAACGCCCGCTATTGTAGTAGATTCTAAACAGTGTAAATTAATTTTATTGGAAGTTTCAAGATCTGTAAAATTGTGTAATATATCAAAACGATCGCTTGTTTTGTGTATCAAGATATGCGACTGTTCGGTGAATGTTTGACCTATCATCAATGGCATTTGCATAACATTGTCTGGGACCAAAAGCAGTTCCGTGTATGCCCCAATACCGTCAATTTGGACATATGCAGTAATTCTCCCCAGGACTTGTACAATAGAGTTACCAAACCCTTTCAATACCGGTAAGTTGTCAACATCAACCTTCTGAATAGCTAATTTTACTAAGTATGACTCTTTTAACATAGAACAATCACTGCCAAGATCTACAAATGCTTCTATTGGAATATTGTTAACTAAAGCTTGTTTTTGAAACTTTTTACCTGAACCTGAGTCAAAACTAACTCTATTTACAGACTTTTCCGTACTAGGTACATTGAAATAGCATTTTTCAGTTTCATGCCCTATTCTAAAACATTTTGTACATTTTTTTATAGGTAAACTACATTGACTGACTATGTGACCTTCCCCTTTACAATTGGCACAGCGAATTACCTTCTTTTTGTATGAAGCTGATTGGTTATTAGTTTGAGAGCTATCGAGAGATTTGGGTAGAGGAGGCTTATTACTATTACGTTTGTCGGTATTTACTTTGATGTTACGGGAATTTCTTAAATATGTGAGGAGTTTGTCCAAATTATCGAACTGTGCAGCTTCTGCACCTAGTCTAACGGCACGGTCATCGATACCGTGTAAAACACATTCTACGGCCCTTTTCCCGGTAATAGAACACCTATTGATGAGGGCAATTTTATCATAAAAATATTCATCTAATGAGTCTCCGAATTTAGCGCGCCTAGCAAGCATATCGCTTAACATCTGACCATAATTTTCATCCGATGGGAACGCTGCTAGTAATTTAGACTGCCATTCCTGCCAGGTGAAAAGGACGGATGGCAGGCCCTCATACCATTTTTTTGCTACGCCTTTCAATTTAGGGAGGGCATAATGTATTATTTGCCTATCAGACCATCCATATATAACCGCGCACTCGTTCACTTTATGTAGCCACATGGTCATAGTCTGCTCTTTCCCCGTAGGCTCAAACTCGGGTACTGTATTGTTTAACGAACTAATTTTATCTGGATGAGAAGCAACTGATTTTAGTGCTTCTATAAATAAATTAAAAGTACTACTATCTGCAGTTAAAGTAGAGTTAGGTAAAATACGACTGACCTGCTCCACGTTATTAACCGTAGCCCGGTGCTCGTTGGAGGGTCGTCCCTGCTGTGAAGTACGTCGTTCGCGGCTCGGAGACCGCTGTGATGCTCGCAGCTCGCGGCTTTCAGGCCGTTGTGGTGATAGCCATACCCGGCTCCGGGCCCGCCATGGTGATCGTTGCGCTTGAGTCAGTGACCGCCGTTCGCGGCTCCGGGACCGCCGTGGCGATCGCCGCGCCTGGCTCCAAGACCGTTGTTCGCGGCTTCGAAACCACGGCTCATGATTCTGCGACCACGGCCGGAGGTAATGCGACCGCTGCTCGCGGTCCTGCGACCGCAGTTCACGGTCCTGCGACCGCAGATCGCGGTGCCGCGACCGCAGTTCGCGGCCTTGCGACCGTTGTGGTGACACCTGCCCGCGGCTTCGAGACCACGTGTGGCGGCTTCGGGGCCGCCGAGATGACGACGTGTGGCGGCTTCGAGACCGCGGTTCGCGGTCTTCAGACCGCTGTTCGTAGCTTCGGGATGGCTGCGGTGACCGCAGCTCACGACCCCGGCACCGTCGCGATGACTGCACATCCAACAGGGAGTGCGGCCTTGCCTGTGAACCACTAGGCAGCACAGGGGATTTTGAACCCTCCATGGTTAATCTGGAAATAAAAACAATTCACCCAGAATATCTGCTTTATATAAAAAAAAATTACGTCCTAAATATCCCACTTCTGAAATGTTAAAGGGCCTAATTATAGGAATATCGGTGTTTATGCAAAACAACGGTTGTACTTCATTATTTGTTTTTAATTCAGTAAAGTAAGCAAAATAGCTACAATAAATAATAAAAGCTTATAATAATTTTAAATATAACAATTACATAAATCAGTTGCAATAGGCAATGGTAAATAATAAAACGATAATTACCTGAGTATAAGTTAGCAGCACGCTTATATTATGTTTAAACATTACAATTACATCAAAAAGTAGCGATAGCAATGGCAAATAAAATAAAACAATGATTAAAATTAATAGGAAACAAACATAAGGACTCACCAAATATCTTAGCTTCGATGTGTACAGGCTGACGATCTCGGAACGAATGACGGCCGGTCGGTGCGCTCTCGGGTTTATATAGTGTGGCGTAAACAACAAGATGGCGCCCGACCGAGCGTCATCGTTTCACAAATTTGAATTATAAATAACTATATTATTTGCAAATAAATTACTATCAGTTTGTTTTATTACATTTAAAGTAATATTAATCAAATACAATATGTTATACTCGTACATGTTAACAGATTCGCTAACAGATTCGGCCATTCTAAAATTATGTGTGACCTTACACTTTCATCTAATGCAGACAAAATAATAGTTAGACAAAAATTATTACAATAATAAGAGTTACAGGCCTCATTGTCCTGATTAAAATTAAATAAAAATAAATTGCAGGCCTCATTGTCCTGACTAACGAAATTGCAGGCCTCATTGTCCTGACTGACGAAATTGCAGACCTCATTGTTCTGCGTTATTACCAAATATTAAACAAAACATGCAAATTAATCAGATTGCTCCTCACTCAGAATATCATCATTAGGTCTAGAAAAGTTTAACCACGGCTTCAGTTTGTCGATTGCGACAACGGTGGAATATTTTTTGTTCCCCTTTCTGGTCAGTGGGGTATCTTCTATTTGATACCTATCGTGGTCGTAAACTTTAGTAATTTTATAAGGACCCTGAAATTTTGGGACTAGTTTTTTACTGTTGCCTGTGGCTGGGACCTGTCGTTCTACTCTAACTAAGTCGCCCTCTCTAAACTGAATAGGTTTGCATCTAGATTTATCATATCTCTCTTTTTGTTGCTGTTGTGACTTCTCTACAAATGAACTAATTTCATCCCTAATACTACCCAGGTCTAACTCTTTATTAGTTGTAACGCCATCATCAATGGCCGCTACTAATTTATTGTCACTTATACCCTTAGGCCTAATACCGAATAGTGCTTCGGCAGGAGTTCTATTAATACCTTTGTTAAAAGTATTATTTATACCCCATTGAACTTCTGACAAGTATTCTTCCCATTTACTCTCCGATGTCCCTATGCATTTAGCTGTTAATGAATCGACAACCACTCTGTTGTATCGTTCAACCTGTCCATTTGCCCTAGGGGTGGCTACCGCATTGAGGACATGGTTGATACCTCTCTCTGTTGTAAAAGCCTTGAAAGAGTCACTCGTAAACGATGTTCCTCGGTCCGAGATTATTCTACGTGGTACACCAAATATGCCTAGATATTCTCTTATTATTTTTATAGTAGAACTAGTTTTAGTATTCCTAACTGCTCTTAAGTAAATGAAACGCGTAAATGCATCAATTATAACTAATATATAAATATTGCCTCTTGTGCTCTTTACAAAGGGGCCTACATGGTCTAGGTGCACAGTATCAAAGGGTTGGCTAACTTTTTCTATTGGATTAAGGAATCCGGGTTTTTTGCCGGCAGCACCTTTAGAATATGCACACTCTAAGCAAGATGTAACATACTTTTTAATAAAACGTCTCATTCGTGGGAACCAAAAATGAAGTTTAACTCTCTCAAGAGTTTTATCCAGAGCAAAATGACCTATGTCGTCGTGGTTTTGTTTCACTACTTGCCACCGGACGCCCTTAGGTACAACCCACCTATCACCATCGGGGGTGATTCTAAATAGTCTACCGTTTTTTAACTTGTAATTACGTGTAATGTCTGTGACATCTTCTAAATTTGGATCATTCAAAATGCCTATGATCCGTTGGACTTCCGAATCCACGTTTTGGACTGTCGTAATCCAGTCAGACTCAGATACTTGGCATACAGAATGTTCAGTACTTGTATTTTCTATAGGTGGGTTGCGGCTCAGAGCGTCCACATGGCTCATGGAGACCCCTGCTCTATATTCGATACTAAAATCAAAATCTTGCATGAGGGTCCACCATCGGGCTACTCGTGGCAACATGTCCCGTTTCGAAAATGTAGCTCGTAAAGAGTTACAGTCGGTAATCACCTTAAAAGTAATCCCTACGAGATAGACTCGGAATTTTTGAAAAGATGCTACAACCGCGAGAGTTTCTAAATCATAGGAAGAGTAGTTTTGTTCTTCGGGTGTGGTCTGTCGACTAAAATAGGCTATTGGTCTTAATTTAGATTGCTCATCCCTTTGAAGTAGAATTCCAGCGATTCCTATTTTGCACGCATCGGTATGGAGTTCGGTATCAGCCTTTACGTTGTATAACGCTAAAATAGGTTTCTGAACTAATTTATCCTTCAAGCTTTGAAAAGAATTTTGCTGCTCCTCATTCCATACCCATGGTGTATCCTTTCTAAGGAGTCGAGTTAGTGGTTTAGCAAGTATGGAAAAACCTTGCACAAATCGCCTGAAAAAAACTGGCCAATCCAAGAAACTGTCTGACATTGTGTTGGTTTTTCGGTGTGGGAAAATTTTCTACTGCTTCAATTTTCTTTGCTCCAGGCTTTATGCCATCAGCCGAAATTTCAAACCCTAAATAATCTACGGAACGCCCAAAGAAAACACATTTTTTTAACTTTAAAGTGAGTCCGGCATTTGATAGAACTTGCAATACTAATTCCAAACGATCTAATCCTTCTGGAATACTAGTCGATGGTATAATAATGTCGTCTAGGTATGCTAAAGCCTCCTTGTAGCGCAGATTACCGAGGACCTGATGCATTATTCTCTGAAAGGTGGCCGGGGCATTGGCCAAACCGAAAGGCATCCTATTGAATTCAAAGTGCCCTTCGGGAGTGACGAATCCAGTCTTGTATTTATCATGTTCGGAAATAGGAATTTGATAATAACCAGAGGCTAAATCAAGGGTGGTGAAAAAAGAGTTTCCGGAAAGGACATCTATTTGGTCATCAATCAAGGGCATCGGATAATTTTCCCTGACAGTTCTTTTATTTAGTGCGCGGTAGTCTACGCATAGCCGATGCTCTCCGGTTTTTTTCTTAACTAAAACTATTGGACTAGAATATGAAGAAGTAGAGGGTCTAATAATATCATTTTCTAATAATTCATTAACCATTTCTCTCACAACTTCTTTTTCTTTCAATGCTAGTCGGTATGGTCTATAAACGACTGGGTCATTATCTTGTAGGGGAATTGTCATGCTTGATACTCTACAGTTACCCAGTTCAGACAGAGAGAAGGCAAAACAGTTTCGGAATCTGTTAAGGAGCCCTAAAAGATTGTTAATTGTAGACTGGTCTAGATTTTCACCTACACTTAAATCTGATTTAGTTATTGAGCTAGACTGCTGTTGACAGTTCTGGGTTGATACGCGGAGTACGTCCTTGTTAACTTCTTCAAGTGCTATTTTTCCACGAGCGACCAGATGGTCTTTGTTAAAGAATAATTTTCCTGCATTTATGCCATTGATTACAATCTCACCCTCACCAGTTTCATTAAATTGAAAAATACCATTCAGAATATAGTGATATACATTATTTTTATACCTTAAACCACCTTCAATAAACAACACCCCAGTAAATTGTGGTTTAGTATATACTTTTACTATAGTAACGCCCGAAATGGTAGTAGATTCTAAACAGTGTAAATTAATTTTATTGGAAGTTTCAATATCTGTAAAATTGTGTAATATATCAAAACGATCGCTTGTTTTATGTATTAAGATATGCGACTGTTCGGTGAATGTTTGACCTATCATCAATGGCATTTGCATAACATTGTCTGGGACCAAAAGCAGCTCCGTGTATGCCCCAACACCGTCAATTTGGACATATGCAGTAATTCTCCCCAGGACTTGTACAATAGAGTTACCAAACCCTTTCAATACCGGTAAGTTGTCAACATCAACCTTCTGAATAGCTAATTTTACTAAGTATGACTCTTTTAACATAGAACAATCACTGCCAAGATCTACAAATGCTTCTATTGGAATATTGTTAACTAAAGCTTGTTTTTGAAACTTTTTACCTGAACCTGAGTCAAAACTAACTCTATTTACAGACTTTTCCGTACTAGGTACATTGAAATAGCATTTTTCAGTTTCATGCCCTATTCTAAAACATTTTGTACATTTTTTTATAGGTAAACTACATTGACTGACTATGTGACCTTCCCCTTTACAATTGGCACAGCGAATTACCTTCTTTTTGTATGAAGCTGATTGAGATTGGTTATTAGTTTGAGAGCTATCGAGAGATTTGGGTAGAGGAGGCTTATTACTATTACGTTTGTCGGTATTTACTTTGATGTTACGGGAATTTCTTAAATATGTGAGGAGTTTGTCCAAATTATCGAACTGTGCAGCTTCTGCACCTAGTCTAACGGCACGGTCATCGATACCGTGTAAAACACATTCTACGGCCCTTTTCCCGGTAATAGAACACCTATTGATGAGGGCAATTTTATCATAAAAATATTCATCTAATGAGTCTCCGAATTTAGCGCGCCTAGCAAGCATATCGCTTAACATCTGACCATAATTTTCATCCGATGGGAACGCTGCTAGTAATTTAGACTGCCATTCCTGCCAGGTGAAAAGGACGGATGGCAGGCCCTCATACCATTTTTTTGCTACGCCTTTCAGTTTAGGGAGGGCATAATGTATTATTTGCCTATCAGACCATCCATATATAACCGCGCACTCGTTCACTTTATGTAGCCACATGGTCATAGTCTGCTCTTTCCCCGTAGGCTCAAACTCGGGTACTGTATTGTTTAACGAACTAATTTTATCTGGATGAGAAGCAACTGATTTTAGTGCTTCTATAAATAAATTAAAAGTACTACTATCTGCAGTTAAAGTAGAGTTAGGTAAAATACGACTGACCTGCTCCACGTTATTAACCGTAGCCCGGTGCTCGTTGGAGGGTCGTCCCTGCTGTGAAGTACGTCGTTCGCGGCTCGGAGACCGCTGTGATGCTCGCAGCTCGCGGCTTTCAGGCCGTTGTGGTGATAGCCATACCCGGCTCCGGGCCCGCCATGGTGATCGTTGCGCTTGAGTCAGTGACCGCCGTTCGCGGCTCCGGGACCGCCGTGGCGATCGCCGCGCCTGGCTCCAAGACCGTTGTTCGCGGCTTCGAAACCACGGCTCATGATTCTGCGACCACGGCCGGAGGTAATGCGACCGCTGCTCGCGGTCCTGCGACCGCAGTTCACGGTCCTGCGACCGCAGATCGCGGTGCCGCGACCGCAGTTCGCGGCCTTGCGACCGTTGTGGTGACACCTGCCCGCGGCTTCGAGACCGCGTGTGGCGGCTTCGGGGCCGCCGAGATGACGACGTGTGGCGGCTTCGAGACCGCGGTTCGCGGTCTTCAGACCGCTGTTCGTAGCTTCGGGATGGCTGCGGTGACCGCAGCTCACGACCCCGGCACCGTCGCGATGACTGCACATCCAACAGGGAGTGCGGCCTTGCCTGTGAACCACTAGGCAGCACAGGGGATTTTGAACCCTCCATGGTTAACCTGGAAATAAAAACAATTCACCCAGAATATCTGCTTTATAAAAAAAATTACGTCCTAAATATCCCACTTCTGAAATGTTAAAGGGCCTAATTATAGGAATATCGGTGTTTATGCAAAACAACGGTTGTACTTCATTATTTGTTTTTAATTCAGTAAAGTAAGCAAAATAGCTATAATAAATAATAATAGCTTATAATAATTTTAAATATAACAATTACGTAAAGCAGTTGCAATAGGCAATGGTAAATAATAAAACGATAATTACATTGTTAACAGATTCGCTAACAGATTCGGCCATTCTAAAATTATGTGTGACCTTACACTTTCATCTAATGCAGACAAAATAATAGTTAGACAAAAATTATTACAATAATAAGAGTTACAGGCCTCATTGTCCTGATTAAAATTAAATAAAAATAAATTGCAGGCCTCATTGTCCTGACTAACGAAATTGCAGGCCTCATTGTCCTGACTGACGAAATTGCAGACCTCATTGTTCTGCGTTATTACCAAATATTAAACAAAACATGCAAATTAATCAGATTGCTCCTCACTCAGAATATCATCATTAGGTCTAGAAAAGTTTAACCACGGCTTCAGTTTGTCGATTGCGACAACGGTGGAATATTTTTTGTTCCCCTTTCTGGTCAGTGGGGTATCTTCTATTTGATACCTATCGTGGTCGTAAACTTTAGTAATTTTATAAGGACCCTGAAATTTTGGGACTAGTTTTTTACTGTTGCCTGTGGCTGGGACCTGTCGTTCTACTCTAACTAAGTCGCCCTCTCTAAACTGAATAGGTTTGCATCTAGATTTATCATATCTCTCTTTTTGTTGCTGTTGTGACTTCTCTACAAATGAACTAATTTCATCCCTAATACTACCCAGGTCTAACTCTTTATTAGTTGTAACGCCATCATCAATGGCCGCTACTAATTTATTGTCACTTATACCCTTAGGCCTAATACCGAATAGTGCTTCGGCAGGAGTTCTATTAATACCTTTGTTAAAAGTATTATTTATACCCCATTGAACTTCTGACAAGTATTCTTCCCATTTACTCTCCGATGTCCCTATGCATTTAGCTGTTAATGAATCGACAACCACTCTGTTGTATCGTTCAACCTGTCCATTTGCCCTAGGGGTGGCTACCGCATTGAGGACATGGTTGATACCTCTCTCTGTTGTAAAAGCCTTGAAAGAGTCACTCGTAAACGATGTTCCTCGGTCCGAGATTATTCTACGTGGTACACCAAATATGCCTAGATATTCTCTTATTATTTTTATAGTAGAACTAGTTTTAGTATTCCTAACTGCTCTTAAGTAAATGAAACGCGTAAATGCATCAATTATAACTAATATATAAATATTGCCTCTTGTGCTCTTTACAAAGGGGCCTACATGGTCTAGGTGCACAGTATCAAAGGGTTGGCTAACTTTTTCTATTGGATTAAGGAATCCGGGTTTTTTGCCGGCAGCACCTTTAGAATATGCACACTCTAAGCAAGATGTAACATACTTTTTAATAAAACGTCTCATTCGTGGGAACCAAAAATGAAGTTTAACTCTCTCAAGAGTTTTATCCAGAGCAAAATGACCTATGTCGTCGTGGTTTTGTTTCACTACTTGCCACCGGACGCCCTTAGGTACAACCCACCTATCACCATCGGGGGTGATTCTAAATAGTCTACCGTTTTTTAACTTGTAATTACGTGTAATGTCTGTGACATCTTCTAAATTTGGATCATTCAAAATGCCTATGATCCGTTGGACTTCCGAATCCACGTTTTGGACTGTCGTAATCCAGTCAGACTCAGATACTTGGCATACAGAATGTTCAGTACTTGTATTTTCTATAGGTGGGTTGCGGCTCAGAGCGTCCACATGGCTCATGGAGACCCCTGCTCTATATTCGATACTAAAATCAAAATCTTGCATGAGGGTCCACCATCGGGCTACTCGTGGCAACATGTCCCGTTTCGAAAATGTAGCTCGTAAAGAGTTACAGTCGGTAATCACCTTAAAAGTAATCCCTACGAGATAGACTCGGAATTTTTGAAAAGATGCTACAACCGCGAGAGTTTCTAAATCATAGGAAGAGTAGTTTTGTTCTTCGGGTGTGGTCTGTCGACTAAAATAGGCTATTGGTCTTAATTTAGATTGCTCATCCCTTTGAAGTAGAATTCCAGCGATTCCTATTTTGCACGCATCGGTATGGAGTTCGGTATCAGCCTTTACGTTGTATAACGCTAAAATAGGTTTCTGAACTAATTTATCCTTCAAGCTTTGAAAAGAATTTTGCTGCTCCTCATTCCATACCCATGGTGTATCCTTTCTAAGGAGTCGAGTTAGTGGTTTAGCAAGTATGGAAAAACCTTGCACAAATCGCCTGAAAAAACTGGCCAATCCAAGAAACTGTCTGACATTGTGTTGGTTTTTCGGTGTGGGAAAATTTTCTACTGCTTCAATTTTCTTTGCTCCAGGCTTTATGCCATCAGCCGAAATTTCAAACCCTAAATAATCTACGGAACGCCCAAAGAAAACACATTTTTTTAACTTTAAAGTGAGTCCGGCATTTGATAGAACTTGCAATACTAATTCCAAACGATCTAATCCTTCTGGAATACTAGTCGATGGTATAATAATGTCGTCTAGGTATGCTAAAGCCTCCTTGTAGCGCAGATTACCGAGGACCTGATGCATTATTCTCTGAAAGGTGGCCGGGGCATTGGCCAAACCGAAAGGCATCCTATTGAATTCAAAGTGCCCTTCGGGAGTGACGAATCCAGTCTTGTATATAATATTGTTATTTAATATATAATAACAATATTATTGTCGGCAGTCTGTTACAGTATGTAACAGACTGCCGAGACGAGGTCTCGAGTTCGATCCCCAGTAGCCTCGAGCACTCACCTCTGACTTTTCGAAGTTATATGTGTATTAAAAATGTTGATTATCGCTCGCTTAGTAATGTGCCCGGTAGATGGCAATAGGCTCGCCCCCTATTACATTGGGACCTAAAAACATAACTGGCTAAACGTGGGTGTAGTACATCTCTGCCTACCCCTTCGGGGATACAGGCGTGAAGTTATGTATGTATGTATGTATGTATATTTATCATGCTAATTCACGGTACACTTACCAGATAACAGATATTGTAATTGATGATTACTCGAGGTCGACAGCGCCACTGATCTATTTAATTTCCGACTAATCTCCGTAACTTTAAGTCATGTCTTTGACCAATTATTTTAAGATATAAATAATCACACGACAAATAGTTCAGATTTACTAAGGAACGCTCAACTACAGATACTGGTAAATATTTATAGAAATATCTTAACAAGCCGGGGAGGATTAGCATAAGGCTTCAGGTGTTTTCTTTGATCCGTCCAGGGCCTTTGATTACTTCCATCATGATATATTAATCAGGTAATTAGATCATTATGAAATAAGGACTAAGACTCTTGGCCTCCAGAAATTATATTTGAAAAATAGAATTCAGAGGATCGATGTTAAGAGTACATATTCAGTATAATCTGTGGTTTTTATGGGTGTTCCACAAGGTTCCTTACTTGGCCATTTTACTAGATTTAATTGAACTTTCAATTTAAGTACGTATGTTCGGTTCAAATATATCACAACTGAATTTTAAAGCTGTTATGCTCAAACGATTGAGATGAAATTTGCTGACGCGTTTAGTTTGGATGATAATGCATTAATATGGTGCCATATAGATAGTCTGATGATGAAGTAGGAAGGTGACCATAGTAACACTATATAACAAAAACCCATAGAGTTTGGGTCATTTGCTTTGTATTGGTAAATACTCTAGTGGTACATGATATCCAAGGTTTGAAGATAACGATTGCCGTGCCTTGGGATAAAAGATTTTCACATTGACTAAAAGTGTGAGAGTACTTTCTGACATTCACACTCGGACTCGTTCCCGAACGCTGGTGGCGGCAACACGTATAACAGAAGATTAAAAAAAAAAAAGCGGTAGCCTAGTGGTATGGGTAAAGGACTGCTGAGACGAGGTCTCGGGTTCGATCCCAGGTATTACCATGGCACACACCAATGACTTTTCGATGCTTTTCGAAGTTATGTGTGTATTTATCGCAGGTTTATATGTGCCCGGTTAATGGCAATAGGCTCGCCACCTATTACATTGGGACCTAAAAACATAAACTGGCGAAACGTGGGTGCTAGCACCTCTGCTTACCCCTTCGGGGATATACGCGTGAGTTTATGTTATGTTATGTTATGTAAACACTGTGTTTCATTGTCCTAGTGCAATATACCGTCATTGCATATTGTGATTATAATTGTAGATTGTAGACACCACAAAAATTATCATATCATAGGAGGTTATAGGAATTTCTGAACTAAATAAGGTAGTCCCGTTGTGTTTGGTTTCGTTTGGCTTTTCTTGGCAAACTCTGGGCAAATACATGATACTATTGCACGATACTAACTTTTCAAAACAGCACAACTGTAAAATAAACTTATTATTTCGTTTAAGTACAAGAGATTTTTTTGATAAAAGTTTGATTTCAATAAGAAATCTAGTGGGGCGGAAATCACACAGTGATTGTCAAACTTCGGGCCAAACTTAGATATTTTTGTTGCAGTATTTTTTTTCAAAATTACAGACCTTAGACTTTATGCATATTATTCGACACGTCTTTATATATTGAGCAATAAATATGAAGAAAATGAAATCAAATCAAACATCTTCGACGTCAAAAACACAAAAAAATGATTTTATATTTCAGTTTCTTTCAGAGTCTGGTTGTTTTATGTAAATATACAATATACGTATTGTCATTGTCACTCAAATGTCAAAGTCAAATATGCGTTACTCTGATAACTCGAAAGAAACTCACTTGTAAAAGTTTTTTAGGGACAATTTGTATGGTAGGTACCCGAAACCTTGAACGTACAAACCCCAAAATCTAATCAGTTCTTCCCGGTAACCAAACAAGATGATTGGCGAAAGAATTTTTTAAATCGGATTTGTGGTTCTTGCGTTATTGCGTAAACAGACATCCAGACATGCAGACATCCAGACATCCAGACCAACAGACAGACCGACACAAAAATATTTTTTGCTTAATTAGATCATGTGAAACGTCGAGAAAAGTGATAAAAAGTGGGTGTAAGATTTTGATTTTTTTTGCGTGATTTTAAGACTTCGGTATCCACCTGGTTGGTGGCCCGAAGTAATTGAAAAAATTATCAATTGACAGTGTTATTTCAATTCAAATGACTTCATTATGCAGTTGCATCATACTAAGTCTTTCAAATATTATTACGTTTGCCTTAAAAAGAAAACAACAAGGCAAAAATATGATTACTTCAACAGAGGCATCAAATCTACTCCATCTAAGTAATAAACTCTATTAATTATTAAATTACTGAAATATGTAAAGTGGCTATAATATATATATTTTTTTTTTATATTTAGGACACGTCAATTTGACTTCACCTCGCCTGATGGTAAGCTGAAGGTAAAGTCTCAGGAAAGAGGGTCACCATTACATATACGTACCATGTTAACAATGGTGGCACTCAGCTTGACGGCCTCATCAGAAGAGGATTGTCGTCGCAGCACCGCGTCCCACCCACCGGTCCCACTAGTGCTGCACAACAATCCCCCTGCCCGGCTATGCACTTGCTGACCCCTGAACGCAATCAAACGGAAATTGAATTACTATGGAGGGTTTTTCGCAATCGTGCACGGTGGTACCTACCCGGCTGAAATTTGTGACAAATTTGTGTCATCAAATTTCTTATCTTAAGGAATATTAAATGTTAACCCGAACATTGAAAAGGACGAAAGTTTTCTTCGAGTTTTTTCACATCTTCCAACATTAGAATCAAGAATCAACTCCCTCGTGATCAAATTAAACCATTTACTATTTTACAAGAAGTACTGTTCTACTGGTGTTACATAAAACATATTCTAAGTGTTTTAAATTTCTTATCAACACATGATATTGTCGGAAGTTTACGCAACGTTACACTTTGAAATAAAACTATTTTTTTTAACGGATTCTATCGCGGTTTATTTGATGTTATGTTATTTTTTTTTCGGTTGCTTTTCAGCAGCCATGGTCACGGGTAGACTAAAGATGGTTGTTGTCTTGAAGTTTGAAGTGAAAGTTATCTCAAAGTACCCGAACTATGTTGAATTGTTGGTGTTACTATTTACGCAGAATGAGCTCACAATGTCATGAAGTCTTGTTGTATTTTGTTTTTTCTTGGAATTAATTAAGTGAATGACTGGGTCCCAAGCTGGTGGTACCCGTGACCATGGCTGCTGAAAAGCAACCGAAACGTCGGGTTCAATGTAAAATATAACATAACATCAAATAAACCGCGATAGAATCCGTTAAAAAAAAATAGTTTTATTTCAATTATCAACACATGTTTATACCACTTAGATTGGTAGCTCATAAATTTAATAGGAAAGCTAGCGATTGATTATATAAGTGTTCCCTAACGAGTAAATAATGTATAAGTTATTTAATCTTTTAGTTACAAATCATTAACATTTTCCATTTGAACGTAACATTACAAGAGTACAATTGATTTAAACAATTACAAGTTCTCAAAGTTAGGAATATTGTTAAGTGTTATTATTTTCAGAAACTTTCTGCAAAATTGAATTCATTATAGAAGCTTTTGTATATTAATTATGGAACTTGAAATTTAAATGAGAACTTTAAAACGACGATAATTATTTAACAGTGAGTTCAACTTTGGTAAAATTCTGTGAAAATATTTTCTTTTATATAACTTTATATGTTAATATAACTTTTTCTAGGTTTAGGTTTAAAGATATTTATTTTCAAAAAGACAATTAAATTGTCACTTACATGAAAACATAAATTACAGTAAATATAGGCTATTTTTTCTTGAACATTTCCTGCAGAATAAGTACTACACTTAGCGCTAAGATTACAAGTTAATAGTTTTCAAATATGTATAGGTACTGATAATCGTGATTTGAAGACATTAAGTGAGTTTATTTTTTTGATGTTCAGCGTTAGTTTGTTATAAAGCTGTTTTCTTGCTAATCGAATAGAAATCACGCGTTTTCAATTTTGGTGTTACTGAATCGGAACTCTGATCTGAATGAGTGGAATCTATTCCCACACAATTTACACTAAGAGAATTTCCATGATATACACATTGCAAAGTTAAGCAATACCATCCAGGTCAGTCTTAGGATGGGTTGACCTGGATAGTATTGCTGGTGAAACCCCTCCGTGCCTCGGAGAGCACGTAAAATTGTCGGTCCCGGTTGACAAACATCTATGGCAGTCGTTAAAAAGTTCGACAACCGGTCTCACTACAGAACATCGATATCGCCAATGGGCTGTGAAGGTCAAATAGCAATCGCTTCATGGAAAATATCGAAATTATGCCGCTTCGTAATGAGATCGAAAAAGTCGACCCCAACTAATGTCGGAAACGGCTCAAATAATGACTGCTTTTTTTTTGTTTTTTTTTTTTACGTGTGGAAACTCACCAAACAATAACTGAACAATAAAAACCATATCTAAACTGACCTTAACTGCTGACAATTCACACAAATAAAGGGATTCTGAATTGGATTGTCACTTGTGATGAAAAATGAATCCTGTACGACAATAGAACAGGGGAGGTAGTCAAACCATGTCCAGTAAAGCCATATCTCTTTCCCATTTAGGTAGCTGGATACTATATCTTTACAATTACAACGATCCTGGTATATATTCCATTAATTGTATAGCTGTGTTTAGAGAAGAGGGATAAGCAGAGATCCTCTTTTTTTTTACGTGAGGAAACCCCCACGGGCTTCAGCCCATCGGTGCCGACGATGATGTGGGCGTGTCGGAATTGGACCGACTAAAACCACATGGTGTCTTCCCAAAGTGTCCATTGCTGGGCACCCCGGGTAAGCCCTCGAAAGGATAACCCCAGGGCTACCGGCGAACTTTGGCCGCCACCGCGGCCTCGCCTGGTAGGGTCGGGTTTTTTCCCGCGGCGGTGAGTTGGCAGGCGTGTGTAGGGCACACACGACACGCCTCCGCCACGGCCTGCTTCTGTAAGGACGGCGAGTCGGCCAACTGCCGTCCTCAGGCCCCGATCATGGAGGTCGATAGTCCCGGGCGTAGACGAGTCTGCGGCGTCCTCGCCGAGAGAATTTTTATACAGAACAATTGAAACCGGTATGGTGGCGGGCCCGTAGGAGGGGAAAAGAAACTTGTTCAGTGTGAAACGACTGAAGTAGACAGTGGGCTGCTGCTGCGATTTAAACGTGAGGATATTATTTTGAATATACTAGCGTGGATTTCGGCTACCGCGATTTCTTCGATCGAGTTCTTGGTGACACTTAAAATCTGCTATATGTTTGATTGAAATTGGTAAAGTAGAACCGGCGATTTGACCAAAAAGCGGCCAAGTGCGAGTTGGTCTCGCCCATGAAGGGTTCCGTAGCAGCAAGTAACATAATGTTTTTTTTATGTTTTTCATATTTGAGTTGACTGAATGAAAGGAAAATTGCGGTATTCGATTTGTGACCTAAAAAAACTTCTTACAAGATCTCGTTCAAACCAATTTTCGGTGGAAGTTTACATGGTAATGTTATATTAGAAACTTCAATATCATTTTATAACCCCTGTCCATAGATCCCCCGTACGATACACGTATGGGTTTGATGAAAAAAATACTTTTGAGTTTCAGTTCTAAGTATGGGGCCACTTTTTTCCGAAACTATAAGAACTATGCTGTTGAAACTTGGCAAGCAGATGTATTCTGTGAACCGCATTAAGATTTTGACACAAAAAAAGAAAAAGAACAATAAATTTTAGGGGTCCCCATACTTAGAACTGAAACTCAAAAATATTTCGATGAAAAAAATATTTTTGTGTCAAAATCTTAATGCGGTTCACAGAATACATCTACTTTCCAAGTTTCAACAGCATAGTTCTTATAGTTTCGGAAAAAAGTGGCTGTGACATACGGACGGACAGACAGACAGACATGACGAATCTATAAGGGTTCCGTTTTTTGCTATTTGGCAACGGAACCCTAAAAACGATAACCAACCTGCTTAGGGGTGAAGCCGCTGTCATCTTATAAACTTAAAGTTTACCTTAAAGCAGTCTGAGGCGAATGTGGCATGTGGCATTACATCCTCGTGCACCCCATACTGGCTCTAGGTGCCTGTCCACATCACCACGGCACGACGTCGTCGCCGTGGAACGGTGCGGTGTCGCGGGGCGGCGAGATGCCATGCCGTGCACTAGCACGGTATGGCACCGTCGCCATAAACGGTGCATCGGACGGTGTCGTAAGCCGGCGAAACTTCTTCAAAACTTCATACAGATAAAACTGTAAAATTTGTGGTTACAGGTTTTCACCGCCTCATATTTTCTATTGAAATGATTTCCATCACTATTCATAATTTAAAGATATGGGTGCACCCAGTACTGTCTTTTTACATTTTTTTTCTCCAACTTCTCTCTCTGTCTTTTTAATAACAAAAGAAGCAGAATACGTTTTGGGCAGTCCATATCACAACAACGAGAGTGCCATTTATCTGGTATTTAGTGAAGAATGTACCGAAAATTTACAAGGCACGGTGACGTGTAACTATGCGGCGTCGTCGTGAGGTACATTTTTACGGTACGGCAACGTAAATTTCCACGTCACGGCAACGCGCCGCGCCACGGCACCGCATCGTTCCACGGCGACAACATCGTGTTGTGGAGATGGGGACAGGCCCTATCGCCTTCCCGCCGGCCAGCGGGGGTGGTTATGTCAGATTCGAACTGACTAAAACGGTGTGCCATCACGGTTCTCGGGTCTTGGACAAGCCTCGGATGTACCAGGACTCACGTTAAGATGATGATGATATGGTATTTTTTTTATTTTACTTACATATGTGATGTTTCCTACTAGTACAAATATGTTCCGTTGTACCGATTTTTTTCTTTTGTTTCTGCTTGTTACCTATAGATTAATACGTGAAAACTTTACATCCTTTTTTACGAAAACTACGCGGACGGAGGAGTGTGAGGAGCGGAAGAGCAGTGCAGAATGCTAATTTTTTTTTTAAATTATGCATGAAAAATTCATTAAATCAATAAAACATTACACACACTACCATGCATTTGGAACACACACACCAATGTAACTTACGTAAGTTTATACCGCCAATGTCAAACGTATTATGACAGATGTGTACGACGTTCACAGCTGACGTCAATAACAAAATTAAAAAGAAATGCAATGAAGTTTATCTTGCCAACCTCTAAGAAGGTCGACCATCACACGGGGTCACGTTTGTAAACGGTTGGAAGTAAATTGGTAGAGCGGTTTTCAAGTAAATCTGTTTTGTACTTAACATACATTCAGGGGAGGGCCCCATGGTAAGGGTACAGTACAGTTGCAGTGCAATACAGTTCAGCTGGGGGAGAGAGTTGAGCTTTTCACTCCGTATTTCCGTACTTCTTTGGAAGAAGTTAAATGATGCTAGAGTACGAGTCGAGGTCTCGAGTTCGATCCCCGGGCCCCGAGCCCCGGGCACACATCTCTGACTTTTTGTAGTTATGTGTGTATTAAAAATGTTGATTATCGCTCGCTTAGTAGTAGTTAGTAGATGGCAATAGGCTCACCCCCTATTACATTGGGACTTAAACATAACTGGCGAATCGTGGGTGTGTAATACACCTCTGCCTACCCCTTTGGGGATACAGGCGTGAAGTTATAATATTGGTATGGAAGCCAGGTAAGTAGCGTTCGATGGGATGGAGTATATTCTTGGTGTGGGGGAGACAGGGGGGCTTGAGTTCTCCTCTCTTCCCACTAATATCATAAATGTGAAAGAATGGATGGATGGATGTATGGATGGATGTTTGTTACTCAATCACGGCTGAACGGATCTGGCTGAGATTTGGTACAGGGATAGATTAGAGTCTGGAATAGGATATAGGCTACGTTTTATATGGGAAGCGGGAACAGGATCGAAATTCCACGCGGGCGGAGCGGTGGGCAACAGCTAGTATTGTAAATGTGAAAGTAAGTATAAGTAAGTATCTGTCTGTCTGTCTGTTATGCTTTCACGCCTAAACAAATCAGCCGATTTTAATGAAAATTCGTACAGAGAGTGACTAGAGAGACTAGAAAGTTCGTCAATTTCGAAGATATCGTCATGAACTGGTGGTAGAAATTTGATGACACAAATTTGTCACAAAATTCGGCCGGGTAGGTACCACCGTGCACGATTGCGAAAAACCCTCCATAGTAATCCAATTTCGGTTTGATTGCGTTCAGGGGTCAGCAAGTGCATAGCCGGGCAGGGGGATTGTGGTCGCAGCACTAGTGGGACCGGTGGGTGTCACGAGGTGCTGCGACGACAATCCTCTTTTGATGAGGCCGTCAAGCTGAGTCCACCATTGTTGTTGTTCCTGAGACTTTACCTTCAGCTTACCATCAGGCGAGATGAAGTCAAATTGACGTGTCCTAAATATAAAAAAAAAAAACTTTGTATTATTATAGGCCCTTGATATTAAATAAATATGCTATAAAGCGTTTTTGAAATCTCGACAACTGTGGGGATCAAATATGGAGAATTCGTATGGAGGACCATGCGCGATTACCGACATCTACGCGGGCGTAGACGCGGGCAATAGCTATAAATATATGTATGAACCAGGCTTAAGGAGCTGAGCTGCACCAGTTGGCACCCACTGTCGGTTGCGTGTCATCGTGTCATATCGTGACGGGACATGTGTCAACTACATAAGTTATGCTGATGACATGGAGTGCCTCAATATGTGGCCTGCGGAAGCATATCAATATATGTGGAAACTATGCAAGTCTATTATATACTATAAAAAAGTGTTGTTGTGGTGCTTAGGGCTGAAGGTAAGTATTCAGAAATTATGCCACCCCTCAAACCGAATGGCGTGCTTAGGGTAGACAGTTTGAGGTACCTTGAGCATGTACTGACTACTAGTCTCAGGGAGGGCGCTATCGGTGAAAGCGATATGATTATAAATCTTTAGGCTTTCCCGGCCGGCGTTGCATGTTTGAATATACTGCTTCCGGGCTATTTGGCAGTGGTCCATATGAAACTTGTGTTCCAAACGTTTCATCAGTCTCTGCGGTAAACATCTTCAATGGTACAGATCCAGGCGCCACTAGTGCGTAGAACTCTCCTCTGCGACTCACTGAGTTGCAGAGAAGTCGACTGCAGTGATCGACGAAAGGTTTGGAACACAATCATATGGACCACGGCCAAATAGCCCGGAAGCAGTATATTCTACATGCGAATATTTAATGCGTAAAATTTATGCTATTCAAAGTATACTGCAGCTGTGGGTACATTTCACGCTGCACGCTGCATGCACACGTCTGAAGACTCAAGGCGGCGTGCTGTTATAGTCGGTTCAAGTCCGGCGCTGGCCGCGGCGGGAGGTATCCGAAGGGATTTTCGCAAGAATAAAAAGGGTATAATATAAGGGTATGTAATTTATTCTGAACAACAAAACAGCAACATGTTTTTTGTGATACATATCAGAGATATGTCCACCACCAACTTTTAAAAATCACGAGAAAATGGTTGCCCTACAGTACGGCAGTCCAACGCTTCATTGCACAGCAACTCAAACGTGTTCCATCGTAGACCACATCGTTACTTACGACCAGGAGAGATAGAGGTAAAACGTAAGCCTATCATTCTTAAAATAAAACAAGTTGAATTCCTGAGACGAGCTCAGCCGAATACAAGGGATTTTCGATTTTGCGTTTTTTTTTTTTTTGCGATTTTTTGCGTTTTTTTTTTTATCTTGCAATGGTTCACCCCAGCACGAATCTATTACCGAAAACAGCAACTCGATAGCTCATCTCCTTCATACCCAAAACCGTGACAGAAAATTGGCAACGACGACGTCGACAACAACTCGATAGCAATAGGGCTTTTCTAAAGAAAATCCCTAAAAAAACGGTACGGTACGGTCGGTGGTGTTTCAGGCTATATGTGGAAATTAGTCTTAGAAAACCTTGCATCAGTATCAAGCCCTTCCTTGGGACAGGTATACGATAACTGGATTTTACTCACCCGCACTGTATCTGTAGGAATCTGACTCATATCCAAAGAAGCTTGACCCTATTTACTCATCTTTATATCTATACTAATATAAAATTGTAAATTAGTTCTGTCTGTATATTGCAGACATTTAAAAAAAACTTGGTTTATGTTAAATGAAAAATATGGCAAATTTTAAGGCACATTTGGCGTCCAGATAGACAAGAATACCAAAAAAATATTTTTGTGTTCAGAGACGTTAATTTAACATAACCCGACTATTGTTTTTAAATATTTTCAATGTACAGACACAACTAATTTACAATTTTATAATAGTATAGATTTGTTACTACAATAATAAAATAGAAAATCGTATAATGTTGGCAGGACTTAAATCACATTCAAATGTAAAATATCTAATATTCGTTCTTTTAGGGTTCCATAGCCAAATGGCAAAAAACGGAACCCTTATAGATTCATCATGTCTGTTTGTCTGTCCGTATGTCACTGTCATGCCACTTTTTTCCGAAATTATAAGAACTATGCTGTTGAAACTTGGTAAGCAGATGTATTCTGTGAACCGCATTAAGATTTTCACACAAAATAGGAAAAAAACTAAAAAGTATTGGGGGTTCCCCATATTAAGAAGTGAAACTTAAATTTAAAAAATCATCAAACCCATACGTATGGTGTGTATCTATGGATAGGTCTTCAAAAATGATATTGAGGTTTCTAATATCATTTGTCTAAACTGAATAATTTGCGCGAGAGACACTTCCAAAGTAGTAAATTGTGTCTCCCCTTGTAACTTCTAAAATAAGAGAATGATAATGTATGATGTACATGTAAACTTCCACCGAAAATTGGTTTGAACGAGATCTAGTAAATAGTTTTTTTAATACGTCATAAATCGTTAACCGCAATTTACTTTTCATTCAATCAACTCAAATATAAAAATTTTACTTGCTGCTACGGGACCCTTCATGGGTGAGTCCGACTCGCAAATGGCTGGTTTTTTATTGTAGGCATATTTAGTTTAAACAGAAAAGAACTTTATTTTTAACACACAATTATTTTATATCAGTTAGTGCCTAGCAAATTTTAAATAATATCATTTTTGTAACATTTAACCAACTTTATATAAAAGCTAAAAAAAATGACGCAGAAATAAATTATTAGAAATCAGTGGGTTGTTGAAGATTTAGTTCGAAAGGTTCAAAAAATTCAGAAAATTGTTCAAATAGTTTTGAAATTAGAATCGCTTTACATAATTAGATAAAAAAGTAAGACTGAAAAACGATACTAATATAGTTTTGTGTTTTTGTTTAACAAGCTTATAGAAAGAGCCTCCTACCCTTTAAAATTTCTACTAAGTTGTCACTTAATATTTTAATGAAACTTGTATGAATAGAAAATACTATTATTATCTCCACGGTAGAATAATACGCCTATATAAAGTTATGAAATATTTAGTCGAACTTTGATAATATACATAGTCCAACAGCTTTATTAGTCTGGGGCCTGACTATGAAGATCTTGGAAATCGAGGTATACCCGGTGTTTAATAATAATAATTATTATTGTTGTATCGATTCAAAGACTGATTGCCAAGAGCCTCGATCAACATCTCAAGAGGCTCGCGTTAGGCAGTTGGGTCAAGGGCTTGATACAGAAGGTAGCTCCTCGGCACGGCACGTAATTGTGAGGAGATTCCACTCTCTGGAGCCCTTACCACCGGTAGCTTGATAGGGATCAAGCTACCGGTGGGAACCTAGTTTTTATATTTTTAAATATATTTGTTTTTTTTATATAGACTGGTATTTAAAAATATAATTCATTTGTATTTAAAAATTTAATAAAGGCAATAATAATAATTTCTTCTTTTCAAGTAATTAGGACTTATAGGGTTAGTAACAAATAGATTTAACTTATAGCTATGTTAGTATTGTAATTTTAATAAATTCAAAATATAAATTAGTAATTAACAATTTAATAATTTAAAATTGTAGTAGTTACTACAATAATAGTGTCGAGTCAGATAAAGCAGCACACTGAACACTTAAAAATAAAGCTCCCTGAAGGCATCATTGTATTGAACACTAAGGGCGCTGTACGATGTCTGCGTGAAATGTACCCTTTTTTTCTTGCGAAAATCCCTTCGGATACCTCCCCGCCGCGGCCAGCGCCGGACTTGAACCGACTAAAACCGCACGCCGCCTTGAGTCTTCAGACGCGTGCATGCAGCGTGCAGCGTGAAATGTACCCACAGCTGCAGTATACTTTGAATAGCATAAATTTTACGCATTAAATATTCGCATGTAGAATATACTGCTTCCGGGCTATTTGGCAGTGGTCAATATCAAACTCGTGTTCCAAACGTTTCATCAGTCACTGCGGTCAACATCTTCAATGGTACAGATCCAGGCGCCACTAGTGCGTAGAACTCTCCTCTGCGACTCACTGAGTTGCAGAGAAGTCGACTGCAGTGATCGACGAAAGGTTTGGAACACAATCATATGGACCACGGCCAAATAGCCCGGAAGCAGTATATTCTACATGCGAATATTTAATGCGTAAAATTTATGCTATTCAAAGTATACTGCAGCTGTGGGTACATTTCACGCTGCACGCTGCATGCACGCGTCTGAAGACTCAAGGCAGCGTGCGGTTTTAGTCGGTTCAAGTCCGACGCTGGCTGCGGCGGGGAAGTATCCGAAGGGATTTTCGCAAGAAAAAAAAGGGTACATTTCACGCAGACATCGTACAGCGCCCTTTGTGTTCAATACAATGATGCCTTCAGGGAGCTTTATTTTTAAGTGTTCAGTGTGCTGCTTTAGCTGACTCGACACTATTATTGTAGTAACTACTACAATTTTAAATTATTAAATTATTAATTACTAATTTATATTGTGAATTTATTAAAATTACAATACTAACATAGCTATAAGTTAAATCTATTTGTTACTAACCCTATAAGTCCTAATTACTTGAAAAGAAGAAATTATTATTATTGCCTTTATTAAATTTTTAAATACAAATGAATTATATTTTTAAATACCAGTCTATATAAAAAAAACAAATATATTTAAAAATATAAAAACTAGGTTCCCACCGGCATCCGGTAACATAAGCAATTTAGCTTAGCTGGACGGGTTAGGGGGGATATTAGTAATTTCGGTTACTAATATTCTTTAAAAAAAAAAAAAAAAATGACGTGTCGTGCCGAGGAGCTACCTTCTGTATCAATCCCTTGACCCAACTGCCTAACGCGAGCCTCTTGAGATGTTGATCGAGGCTCTTGGCAATCAGTCTTTGAATCGATAGAACAATAATAATAATTATTATTAAACACCGGGTATACCTCGATTTCCAAGAGCTTCATAGTCAGGCCCCAGACTAATAAAGCTGTTGGACTATGTATATTATCAAAGTTCGACTAAATATTTCATAACTTTATATAGGCGTATTATTCTACCGTGGAGATAATAACAGTATTTTCTATTCATACAAGTTTCATTAAAATATTAAGTGACAACTTAGTAGAAATTTTAAAGGGTAGGAGGCTCTTTCTATAAGCTTGTTAAACAAAAACACAAAACTATATTAGTATCGTTTTTCAGTCTTACTTTTTTGGGGATTTTCTTTAGAAAAGCCCTATTGCTATCGAGTTGTCGTCGTCGACGTCGTCGTTGTCAATTTTCTGTCATTGTTTTGGGTGTGAAGGAGATGAGCTATCGAGTTGCTGTTTTCGGTAATAGATTCGTGCTGGGGTGAACCATTGCAAGATAAAGTAAAAATCGCAAAAAATAGTAAAAAACAAAAATCGCAAAATCGAAAATCCCTTGTATTCGGCTGAGCTCGTCTCAGGAATTCAACTTGTTATCTAATTATGTAAAGCGATTCTAATTTCAAAACTATTTGAACAATTTTCTGAATTTTTTGAACCTTTCAAACTAAATCTTCAACAACCCACTGATTTCTAATAATTTATTACTGCGTCATTTTTTTGGCTTTTTTATAAAGTTGGTTAAATGTTACAAAAATGATATTATTTAAAATTTGCTAGGCACTAACTGATATAAAATAATTGTGTGTTAAAAATAAAGTTCTTTTCTGTTTAAACTAAATATGCCTACAATAAAAAACCGGCCAAGTGCGAGTCGGACTCACCCATGAAGGGTCCCGTAGCAGCAAGTAAAATTTTTATATTTGAGTTGATTGAATGAAAGGTAAATTGCGGTTAACGATTTATGACGTATTAAAAAAACTACTTACTAGATCTCGTTCAAACCAATTTTCGGTGGAAGTTTACATGTACATCATACATTATCATTCTCTTATTTTAGAAGTTACAGGGGGAGACACAATTTACTACTTTGGAAGTGTCTCTCGCGCAAATTATTCAGTTTAGACAAAAATGATATTAGAAACCTCAATATCATTTTTGAAGACCTATCCATAGATACACCCCATACGTATGGGTTTGATGATTTTTTAAATTTAAGTTTCACTTCTTAATATGGGGAACCCCCAATACTTTTTAGTTTTTTTCTTATTTTGTGTGAAAATCTTAATGCGGTTCACAGAATACATCTGCTTACCAAGTTTCAACAGCATAGTTCTTATAATTTCGGAAAAAAGTGGCATGAAAGTGACATACGGACAGACAGACAGACATGATGAATCTATAAGGGTTCCGTTTTTTGCCATTTGGCTATGGAACCCTAAAAGAACGAATATTAGATATTTTACATTTGAATGTGATTTAAGTCCTGCCAACATTATACGATTTTCTATTTTATTATTGTAGTAACAAATCTATACTATTATAAAATTGTAAATTAGTTGTGTCTGTACATTGAAAATATTTAAAAACAATAGTCGGGTTATGTTAAATTAACGTCTCTGAACACAAAAATATTTTTTTGGTAATCTTGTCTATCTGGACGCCAAATCTACGGAACAGATTTTGATGCGGTTTTTTTTCTATTAGAAAGGTGCCTTAAAATTTGCCATATTTTTCATTTAACATAACCCAAGTTTTTTTTTAATGTCTACAATATACAGACAGAACTAATTTACAATTTTATAATAGTACAGATATATAGATGAGTAAATAGGGTCAAGCTTCTTTGGATATGAGTCAGATTCCTACAGATACAGTGCGGGTGAGTAAAATTCAGTTATCGAATAACTGTCCTAAGAAAGGGCTTGATACTGATGCAAGGTTTTCTAAGACTAATTTCCACATATAGGCTGAAACACCACCGACCGTTGCGTTGCGTTGCTGTGCAGTGAAGCGTTGGACTGCCGTACTGTAGGGCAACCATTTTCTCGTGATTGTTTAAAAGTTCACACACAAAAAACATTTTGCTGTTTTGTTGTTCAGAATAAATTACACCAATTTGAATAGACGACAGAGAAGATACTGGATACATCACTTTAATGAAGCAATAAATTCTGATACGTAGTACTTTCCTCGAAAATACCAAGCATAAAAATAGATGAAATTTTTTATTTATTTCTTTTGCCGCAAAGCGGTTATGTGTTTCAGCTCTATGACGTGTTTCACGGTAATGGAAACAAAGAGCTCAGCATGGTGGAATTACTTGAGACGCAACTACTAAATCCGTCTTACAATAGCATGGTGTAACATGTAATATGCACCTCAAATATGGCTTCCCTTACCAGAGCCTTCACACACAATCATGATTACATGAAAAAATAAAGCAACCCTATGGGAAATCACACTAGTTATCTAGCAGGTCCGAGCCCACTAAACCAAACACAGATAAAGTGCTCAACGAGGCGTTTCACTTCAATTTGTGCGAGTTGTTATACGATGGGTCGGTTATACGACAAGACCTCCTGTACTAATATGTATGCTGCGGACATCCAAAAGGAACTCTCAAGTCAAATATTTAAGCTTCAACTCGAAGCAGTTGGGTCTTGTATGACTAATGCAGTAGAAGTATAGTGGAAAACGTTAAATTAAATAATATCAAAGAGGTTCCTTCTCATCGACGTTTATCCTAATTCAGTGTTTTTTTTAGAAACAAACACACACATGGATATATGCAACACACATATAACATACACTCATACAACACTGAAATTTTAACAGACATTTATTTTTCTGCTAACAAGTTAAAATTTGATTTTAACACTTTGATGTATTTATATTTTCAGTTTCACACGCGTGTATTCGATTGTTTTTAAAGTGTTTTGTGATAACTATTTATACTGTTGATTGATGGCACTTAGTGGAACTTGCTACACATATTGAAATAAATGTATCACTTGTACTTTTTCACTCTTATATTTAATAATTACACCTGACCGGTTTCGCCTCACGGCATTCTCAAAGGCTTTTTATATTTATTTACACGTTACAGTCACCAAGTATAGTGAACCTCAGATGTCTAATGTTAGGTTCACTATACTTGGTGACTGTAACTGAACTGTAACTGTAAAAAACCTCTGAGAATGCCGTGAGGCGAAACCGGTTAGGTGTAATTATTAAATATAATAGTGAAAAAGTACAAGTGATACATTTATATCAAACATGTTTTGTGATAAAGTTGATTATTTTCCTATTACGAATATCATATAGACCGATAAAGTTTTTTACTCAATAGCTTTGCGACTTATTCATTAGGTACATATTTCTGCGGGGGTGTGTGTTGGGTAACCTCCTCGAGTGTCGCTCCGATTCCGATCCCGCTGCAGTCCGGGGGGAACGGAATCGGAGCGGCCGGTACACCCTGGGCGGCGGTCAATGGCTTCCCCTTCACCCCTTCATAGGGTTGGCATTGATCGTCGGCCAATACCCAACGTGGCGGGAACACATCGCTCTCCGTACTCCTCTGCTTTCAGAGGAGACAGGATGAGCGATGCTGTTAGTGGTGAGATGGCCCAGGGTCAGCCCGGGTGCGAGGGATATGCTCTATGGGTAACCTTACACCCCGGCGTCTGAAGACCCGAGACGGCGTGCGGATTTAGTCGGTGCAAGCCCGACATAACCGCCCCCGCTGGCCGGCGGGGGGGTATCCGAAGGGATTTCCGCACGATAAAAAAAAAAAAAAAAAAGGTACATATTTCTGCGAGCATGAAATGCTCGCGAAGGAGATGGCGGAGCGCGCCCGGGAAAGGTTCAGAACTCTCCCGGCCCGCCGAGCCCGCAACATGCTCGCCGCGCGTCGCAGGCGACTCAGGCGCCGGAGGTCGCTTAACAACCTCCGTCCTCCATGAGCGCAGGCCTGGGGGTGGCAGGTGAGGCCGCCTGTCAACCCAGCAGAAGCAGGCCGGGACAGTGGGGCGACTAGCGCCCCTCCCTCAAACCGGGGCAAGACGGGGACACCGTGGTTTCCAAACCCGAGGGGGTCAGTCGGGGTGCGAGGGATATGCTCTATGGGTAACCTTACACCCCGGCGTCTGAAGACCCGAGACGGAGTGCGGTTTTAGTCGGTTCAAGCCCGACATAACCGCCCCCGCTGCCCGGCGGGGAGGCATCTGAAAGGATTTCCGCACAAAAAAAAAGGTACTTATTTCTCGTATACGACAATTAGAGCGTAATTATGGTCCTCTCAGATGACTGCCGCGTAATGATGTACCTCACCAGGAGGTTTCACAAAAAATACGGATATCCTCTTGAACGTTACAAGAAACCAATTTGGTAGGTATATATAGGTATATATACTTGTGTAATTTACTGTAAGTGGGGAACGCCTAACTACGCCACCGATTTGAGACGTCATAAATAAGAAAGGAAATATCAGAAAGAAAAGACAGAAAGAAAGATTTTTTACAGTTACACTATTTCCAGTGAAAAATTAATAGAGCCAAGGCAACCTGATCATCCAGTTGGCACATCTTCTGATAATTGGTTGAAGTTTTGGCGCAGACTATTCACTCGTGGCTGGGCGGTTAGACAATAGCCGCTCCCATGATGGTCAAAATAAGCCTGGATATACTTACAAAGCGGCCAGGTGCGAGTCGGACTCACCCAAGAAGGGTTCCGTAGCAGCAAGTAACATAATAACGTTTTTTTTTAATTTTTGTATTTGAGTTGATTGAATGGAAGGTAAATTGCGGTTTACGATTCATGACCTATTAAAAAAAACTACTTAATAGATCTCGTTAAAACCAATTTTCGGTAGAAGTTTACATGGTAATGTGTTCCATATATTTTTTTTAGTTTTATAATCATCTTATTTTAGAAGTTACAGGGGGGGGGGATGGAGGGACACACATTTTATCACTTTGGAAGTGTCTCTCACGCAAACTATTCAGTTAAGAAAAAAGTGATATTAGAAACCTCAATATGATTTTAGAAGACCTATCCATGTATGGGGTAGTTAAAAAAAATATTGAGTTTCAGTTTTAAGTATGGGAAACTCCCAAAATGTATTGTTGTTTTTTCTATTATTGTATGAAAATACTAATGCGTTCACAGAATACATCTACTTACCAAGTTTCAACAGCATAGTTCTAATACTTTCGGAAAAAAAGTGGCTGTGACATACGAACGGACAGACAGACATGACGAATCCATAAGGGTTCTCTTTTTTACCATTTGGCTACGGAACCCTAAAAATGGATATTGTATTATGAAGAATATACTGCTTCCGGGTTGTTTGGCCGTGGTCCATCGGAAACTTGTATTCCAGACGTTTCGTCGATCACTGCGGTCGACATCTTCAGTGGTACACGTCGGGACGCCGTTGAGTGCGGAGAACCTTCCTCGGCGGCGAACTCGGTGTGACTGATGTAAAGGCCCGAGTCACTGGCGTATTTATAGGCGCAATTGGAGGGGGCACACGACGTGATCGCTCCTCAGAGCTGCGCAACCGATGCGCTCGATCCTGATTGGTCGAGGCTAAGCAAGGGGGAGACCGGGATGGTGGCGGCTTCGTCATGTTTGAATTGTGATGACGCGCGGCTCTCAGTGCTGGGTACCAATCTTTTTGGAGAAGAAAACCTTCGTTTTTTCTATTAAAATTATTGGGATGCTTGCTTGAGGGATATTGTATTATTCTACGACATTCTACACAGCGCTTTCTAGAACCAAAGTAAGCATAGTTTAACTAGCTTGTGTTATGGGTTGCGGATAAACATACTTATTTACTTTTTTTGTAAATACATACATAGAAACACCCAGTCCAATGCAAATAGACATATTCATGCGTACAAATATTTGCACTGAGCGGGAATCGACCCCGCCATGTATGTTACCCTACCAAGACGTTCGAGGTCAAGCTTGCCTCACCTGCAAGGCAGTACAACTGCTGATTGACGGACAAGACATCATGAATACAATAAAATAATAAATCCTATATGTATACCTGTCTACCTGTAGTCTGACTATAAAAAAAACCTACCGCCTGGACATCAACCAGTGGCCAATTTGGAAGTGCCTGCCGACCCAAGTTAGTAATATTAACCGGTCGCAAGTACCCCGTGTTTGCCGCACCTAATCCCAGTCAATATCGCATTTGCTCCCTTGACCACTGTGCCCCTCCACCTGTACTAACGAGGAACTGTTTAGGGCAAACGGACAATGCTGTAGCTGTGGCTAAGTTTAAAAAATTTAATTATTTAATTTAATTTAATTTAATTTTTAAAAAAAAGATGTGAAAGAGTCAATCACTCGAAGAAGAAGAAGATCCGAGAGAGTGGAATAATCTGAAAAAAAAAACAAAGACATGAACCGTAGCTTTCTAAATATGGAGTATTTTCGGTTACACTTAAAACTCAAATTAGCAAAAGCTGGTACAATTAAATACAATATAATTGACCTTATATAATTTCACCACAACACTGTAAACTGATAAGTACAAGGGGCAGTCCTCCAGACAACCTTGTCGTAAACCAAAAATAATTATTTGATTAAAATAATTTAATTACCACAGTAACATTATGTTAATGACGGCGCGTGGCTTATTAAGAGTTTATGTTTGATTAAATTATTAATACCTTTTTTTTTTTTTTTATCGTGCGGAAATCCCTTCGGATACCCCCCCGCCGGCCAGCGGGGGCGGTTATGTCGGGCTTGCACCGACTAAAACCGCACGCCGTCTCAGTATTTAATAGCTTCCTAACTGGGTCGGTTAAGATTGTTTTACGAATCAAAATAATAGTATATGATTTGTTTTATGAAGAATATACTGCTTCCGGGCAGTTTGGCCGTGGTGGTTCAGAACCAAGTTCGCCGCCGAGGAAGGTTCTCCGCACTCGACGGCGTCCCGACGTGTACCACTGAAGATGTCATGTGATGGCTGTGATCGACGAAACGTCTGGAATACAAGTTTCCGATAGACCACGGCCAAACCGGCCGTGAAAGCCTTAAGATTTATATGATTTGTTTTGTTATAATCGATTATGTTATTCTATTTTGAGGGTACTTTTATAAAGAGGATTCAATACCCCCACCCGAAAGTAGTATGGCGTGTCAAATACAATGCTAGTTGGGCATTGGAGTGCCAAACGTTGTAGGAGACGCACGCGTGATAACCTGTTGGCTCTTAGTCGAATTTATTTCTGTGCTGTATGTGTTTTATTTTGTACGAGAGTATAAGAAGTGTAAATAAACAGTCTATCAGTGTGAGAGTTGTTTTATTTTGGAAGTTCCAGCCATTATAACCCTCACGGTGGAAAGGGATAGTCAATATTGCTTCGAAGATCTATCTGATGATACGAAATAATCCTACCAATATTATAAACGTGAAATTTGTGAGTACGTATGTATGTACGTATCTTTGTTGCTCTTTCACACAAAAACGGCTGAACGGATCTGGTTGAAATTTGGCTGAGATAGATTGTAGTCCGGAATAACACATAGGCTACTTTTTATCCCGGGAATAGGTTCCCATGGGTTGCGGGAACGGGATCAGAATTCAACAGCTAGTACACTATATAAACATACTTATATCTAAATGCCAGGTACCCATCCTAATACGGACCCAGCTAGCATTGCTAAACCTTGCTAACCTGCTTGGCTACAACTCAGCCTCCAGCCTCTAGTTTCTGCTGACAGTATCCAAGTTAATTTTTGGTATTCTTCTGGAATATATTTCAATAATAGTATTCGTTTGACCACAGAATGAATATGAGTACAAAGAAATACTCAAAGTTATGAGAAGAGAGTTTGTATGTATTGTATAAAATTTTAACCAAAATATTAAATCGACTGCAAAACACCAAGAAAAAACCATCGAGTACGGACTCACGCGCTGTAACTTCCAAATAAAGCTGTCTTGAGGAGCCTACTTACGTTGCTGTTGGAAAACCAGAGTTACCAATACAGGTCGCAGAATAATCAAACTGAAATGACAATGCGCTGACTACATCTGGCGAAAGACCGATGGCCGTAAACGCGTCCTAGAGTGGGTAAGGCGAATTGGTAAACGAATGGTGTGACGTAATCAGCCAGATGAAATTGATGACCTGAAAAAGTTAGTTACTCCAGCCAGCTTTGTTTGTGTGTGTGTGTGCGCACCGGCTCACAACTCGCATGCTACACAGCACAGAACAGCGTAAGAAAAACAAAAAGTATATTGTTAAAAATGAACTCCTTCCTTGACCCAGAACTTTTTTTTGGCCTGTAATATATTCTGTCTCGAACTCTTTTGTCTTTGATCGATTTAAGATCGATCTTCCTCCATTTTCTCAATCTTCAGAAGTTATATTTTTATCGATACCAATGCCGTCTCTAAAATTCGCCGTATAACAGTAATAATTGCTAACTTAGACCATTATATGACGAAATAACCCTTGATTCGCGTCACAATCATGATGTCTGCCATCAATCCACCATTTATTCTATTCAAAGTCTTTTTTGCTGCTGAGTAAAATAAAGTTCGTCTATTTCAGCGCAGAGGTAAAATTTAAACTATAGACTTCAGGTTAACCTCGGAATTGCTACACACTGCAATATCCGCTGTTGAGCGGAAAGAATCAGCTTTCAAGAAATTTCGCTCAAACTGAAAACAAATGCCTCAGGAGCCGAGAATGACTGAATGAGTGAATGAGTTATGAATTACCTACAAAGTGAGCTGGTGTGCTTCTTACTGGAATGTATTTATAGCAATCTCACAAAATAGCCTCATCGTGTGACTTTTTTTTTTTATACCACTAAGGTGGCAGACAAGCACACGGCCCACCTGATGGGAAGCAGTTACCGCGGCCTATGGACGTGTGCAACACCAGTGGCGTCACACTTGCGCTCCCGACCCTGGTATGGTATGGTATGGTATGGTTTCGCGAGCTGGTATCCGCAACTCCACGACAGGGCGCGGTTTTTGCGTGAGGGTGGGCATTTCACTCGATCCACCCCAACTCTTTGAAGAACGCCAGCAGGCTATTCACGCTGCTGGCGATCTCCCGGAGCGTACCTGTATTTCCGAAGTACTTTACCCTGTATGTGGCGGTTACAGGGCAGTGTAGGAGCACGTGTGCCGCTGTTTCTTCCTCTTTAATGCAGGCTCTGCAGAGAGGGCTGTCGGTGATTCCTAAAATATAAAGGTGTTTATTGAAGGAGCCGTGCCCCGTGATGGCAGCTGTGGCCGTGCGCAGTTGCTGTTTGGTCAGTTGTCGAAGACGCCTGGTCAGTCTATTTTCAAGCACGGGGAGTGCTTCGCTCGCCTGTCTGCAAACTTCCAGATTTATCCAATAGCTGTTGTGTTGATCTCTCGTTCGTTTGTTTACCATGGTTCGTAGGTATGCAAAGGGGATCGGTATTATGGGCTCAGGTCCCATTACCACCATGTCAGATCCTCTCCTGGCAAGCTCATCCGCTGCATCATTGCCGCGCGAGCCGCTGTGGCCCTTAATCCATTGCAAGGTTATGTTATTGAAATGGCCTATTTGGCCCGACCCTGTAAAGGAAAGGGGATGGGAAAGGAGTTTGGGAGGGGATGGGAAAGGAGTTTGGGCTCCGGCACTCTCACTCACCAAACGGAACGCAACAGTTCAAATACTGTTACTTGGCGTCGATATTCCGCGAGAGGGTGGTGCTTCCCCGGTCGAGTCGGCCCATTCATGCAATGGCCAAAATGACTGTTGCTTGACTCGTGTTCTACATAATTAAAATGTAATTGTTAATTAATTTACCTTTTACTTTCTATAATTTATTTTACTATTGGTTTTAATTTAATTCTCGACTACTTTGGTTTTCTTAGATCAATGTTCTATTACCGATCACAGTATAGGCTATTTGATGTGTAATTAATTTGATTACCGCGTGTCGTAATTAATCAGAGCTTTATGACAAAGGTCAAATCCCGAAATTTAGTTGTTAATTGATACGGCTTCACGCATCGAGTCGTGTTCACTTGTTAAAAGATTAAAAAAATTGTCGTGTTTTTAATTTTGAATAATTTTTTAATGTTGATTTTGATCGTAATTTGAAGCGTCGGTAGCTTAGTGGTTAAGGAGTCGACCCTACGATCGAGAGGTCCCAGGTTCGAATCCTGGCCATGACATTACCGACGTGAACCCTAACACAAGCAATTTAGCTTAGCTGGAGGGGTTAGGGGGAATATTAGTAATTTCGGTTACTAATATTCTTTTCAAAAAAAAAATCGCTAGCAAACGATTTATCGCAATGTAAACTAAACTTTAAAATAATCTTTTTTAAAATCGATCGTTTGTTCTTTGTTATTAACTATAACTTATAACTTCTAGGATTTTTTAAAAAAAAATTTCTAACAAAGAGCGCAGGGACTCGGTGGATGCAGGCCACTACAGACCGGTCGAAATGGAAGTCGATGGGGGAGGCCTATGTTCAGCAGTGGACTTCCTACGGCTGATATGATGATGATGATGATGATGATGATGAGGATTTTGTTTCGAAATGAATTCGTTTGGAACCGCATTATTTATTCGAAGTAAGTTTCATAATATACTTACTAGCAAATAAATATGTATGAAGCAAACTATACTTCAATATCAATATACGCAAAAGAAAATACGAGGCATATTTTTTGATATAGTGAAGTCTAATAACTCTTTAGTACTTCCCATGTAACTAATAATAATAATAAATAAATATTGTAGAATAAAGTACACAACGCCATCTAGACCCAAACTAAGCAGAGTTTGTCATATGGGTTCTAGAATGCGGATAAACATACTTAAATACATTTTTTTTGTAAATAAATAAATATTATACATAGAAACACCCAGACCAATGCAAACATACATATTTGCACTGAGCGGGAATCGAACCCGCGACCTCTGACTTAGCAGTCGAACGCACTACCGCTAAGCCACAGAGGTCGCAAAACTGTTTGGGTGCTTTTAGTTCTAAACATGGATATAGGGCGGCACCTAGACCTTCCCCATGTCCATGGAGATAAAATCATGGCTAACAAAGATATAAATAATTAATAAAAAAACCCGACTGCCCTAAAAAGACCGAAACAAGTGTAATAACAGGTGGGACCCATTTGCAAATCATAAACCTAAAGAAAATTAATGGGTCCCGCCTGCTATCAAACTTGTTTTTTTATTTAGGACACGTCAATTTGACTTCACCTCGCCTGATGGTAAGCTGAAGAAAGTCTCAGGAAAGAGGGTCACCATTACATATACGTACCATGTTAACAATGGTGGCAATCAGCTTGACGGCCTCATCAGAAGAGGATTGTCGTCGCAGCACCGCGTGACATCCACCGGTCTCACTAGTGCTGCGACCACAATCCCTCTGCCCGATTATGCACTTGCTGACCCCTGAACGTAATCAAACCGAAATTGGATTACTATGAAGGGTTTTTCAAAATCGTGCACGGTGGTACCCACCCGGCCGAATTTTGTGACAAATTTGTGTCATCAAATTTCTACCACCAGTAATTTACTTTACTCTACTTTAAAGCTCTTCATTTTGATAATCTACTTGATAAATTTTAGTGTTTTTTTTTTCACAACATACATTTTACCGCCACAAAAAATCCGCCATTTTGTTTTTTTTTATTTTAATATTAGTAGCACTCTCGCAGTAAATACGAATTCAACGACACCTCCCAAGCTAAAGATCCATCGAGACATTCAGGCTGCAGAGCGGGTAAAAAAAAAGGTATTTATTATAAGACACGTCAACATGACTCCACCCTGGTCGATAGTAAGAAACTATAAGTGAGGCCTAAAGAATGTTGACCACCATTAAAGCTGCCAACAATGATTGATGCTTGCTGATGGTCTTCAGTTTAACGACTTAAATAGGTGCTTTTTACGCCCCGCTTAACGGACTCTCCCTACAATCCCTTGTAGGAAGACGGAAACACGTATATTAGCCGACAAATTACAACAATTTTGAAGATTGGAAGCATGTAGGTATATTAATTTAGTTCTATTTTAAGGATGATATTTTATAAACATAAACATAACTCACGCCTATATCCCCGAAGGGGTAGGCAGAGGTGCTAGCACTCACATTTCACCAGTTTATGTTTAGGTCCCAATGTAATAGGTGGCGAGCCTATTGCCATTAACCGGTCAGTTATAAACCTGCGATAAATACACACATAACTTCGAAAAGCATCGAAAAGTCATTGGTGTGTGCCATGATAATACCTGGGATCGAACCCGAGACCTCGTCTCAGCAGTCCTTCCCATACCACTAGGCTACCGCGGTCATATAATATACGCGGTGATATTTTATAATATTATATATTATAAAATTTTAAATTAGTTGTATCTGTACTATGCAGATATTAAAAAAAAAATTGGTAGTTTACATGAACGATTCTGAAAACGAACATATTTTTTTTGGAATTGTTGTCTGTATCTGCTTGTTCGTGATAGACGTAAAAACCACTGAAGGGATTTGATGCGTTTTTTTTTTCTATTAGAAAGCTCTTGGTCAGACTTAAAATCTGTCGTATGTTTGATTGTAATTGGGATGACGATCTGCGAAAGACTGCGGGCAGATGCTGGATGCGGCAAGCTGAAGACAGGGCGCTATGGCGCTCATTAGGGGAGAGCTATGTCCAGCAGTGGACCAGAATAGGTTGATGATGTTGATGAAAAAACAATAACCGACCTCTACTCCGAATTTTTTAGGTCAAATAAATCGATAAGGTTATATTTTCGATAATATAAGTTGGTTTAGAAGTTAAAATAGTAATATAACACCTTTTTTATATTTGTTCCGTTAATTGACTGCGCCCCGCTGGATGGTGGGAAGCTTTTTTTTTTTTTTTTTTACGTGCGGAAATCCCTTCGGATACCCCCCCGCTGGCCAGCGGGGGTGGTTATGTCGTGTCTCGACTAAAACCGCACGGTGTCCTCCCCAAGTGTCCGTTGCCGGGCACCCCGGGTAAGCCCTGGCCTGGCCCTGGTAAGGATTTGGCCGCCACCGCGGCCTCGCCTGTTGGGGTCGGGTTTTATCCCGCTTCGGTGAGTTGGCAGGCGTGTGTAGGGCACACACGACACGCCTCCGCCACGGCCTGCTTCTGTAAGGACGGCGAGTCGGCCAACTGCCGTCCTCAGGCCCCGATCATGGAGGTCGGTTGTCCCGGGCGTAGATAAGTCTGCGGCGTCCTCGCCGGGAAGCTAGGGTGAATTCCAGAAGATATGGGCCACCATCCCAGATGCTGACGATCCTAAAATGGTAGCCCCTATCTTGACGGCCTCAAAAGATGCTTTTTCAGCCCGCTTGAAGAACCCGGGATTGTAAGCAGAAGGAAACACGTGCGCGGGCAGAGCATTCCAGTTCTTTATCGTGCGCCAAAGAAAGGAAGCACCGAACCGCTGAGTTCGGGAATGTATGATTTCCACCGGGATGGCATCGCAGTCCAGCACGTGTTGTTCTGGATCGAAATAGAAAAGGTGGGATTCGTTGAAAGAGCTCCTCAGAACACTCGCCGTGGTAGAGGCGGTAAAATACAGCCAGAGAGGCAATGTCTCTACGCAGCTGCAGAGGTTCTAAGCTATTAGTAATCTCAGGACTCCCAATGATACGGATGGCACGCCGCTGCAATCTGTCGAGAGCGTCTAATAAGTACTTTACGGAGCCATCACAATTTGTGTCTTGTACAAAAGACACCTACAACATCAATGGTTAAAATGTTTTAAAAAATCAAAAAATACTTTTTAAAATTCACTTATTCAATTTCATTCGTATGTTTTTGCATCTGAGTTATATGTATTTCCTTAATGTATTCTTTTATGTATTCCTGAGACTTTCACCGCGCGCCCCGACACGGATAGATATAGGTTAAAAGGGTTATTATTATAACCCTTCGTGTTAGGTCACTTGTGATAATGCACGTAGAAATAGGAGCCCCGCGAAACGGAGCTCCGTTGAAATCATTAACTAATAATCGAACAAATGAGAAAAAAAGTATCTGTAGTTCGACGGTCGAACTAATGAGAAAAAAAAATATCACTAATTCGACGATCGAACTAGTGAATCGAACCAGTGAGAACAAACGGCGGTGAGGGGCGGGTTAATTTATTTATTTTTTTTAATGTGAAGATACAATTATCTCTAGTAGAGTCCTTGTTAAGCGTAGCGAGCCGAAGGCGAGCGAAGCGTCTTTGGTTTCAAAGTTGCATTTCAAACAAATGATACTCCTCCGAGACCGTTTGACCGATCTCGACCAAATTTGCCAAGGTGATCAAGTAGACATTACTGAGTGTCGTAAGGTCGAATGTCCAGATCGGTCTTACCATCGAGGAATAATCAACGAAAAACCAAATCAATGGAAAATGTCGACCGGTCACGTTGACCTATTGTTGGATAGGCAAATCTCGCTACGCTTAAGTTTGGGTTGATTGCGAAGCTGGTAACCGTCCTAGTTCTGTATTTTTCGTGTTGTGTGTTTTATCCGTTTAAAAGAATTGTGAATGGAAACTTATTTTAATCAATCTGTTTTAATCTATTATAGTCTGTTGCTGGACATTTCATCCGATTTAGGAGCGTCTACTCTTCTGTTTGCTGATTTACGGTCGCCATTCAAGGACTCGCTTGCGCTCATTGATCCTTCAGCAAATGTGGTCAAAAGTCTTCGATAATTCTCACCATTATCATATTATTGAGGATATAGCTGTGTTTGCAAATAAAATTCAAGATTCTGGAACAAAGACACGCACAAGAATATTCATGAGACACCATTCGCTTGCTATTGTTTCCAGCCATCGAACACCATTTCACGAAAGTATTCATTCCTTCAGTTGAAATTGGGGTTACATTTTTACTTGTTTGATTTCCAGAACCAAATACAAAAAAATATATTTCACAATAGCTAAATATTTAATCTAGTAATAATAATACCTGTCTTAAATTTAACCCTTAAAACTACTATTGAATCTATAGTGGTGGGTCCATTCGACCTGTGTATTTTGAAATAGGAATTAACAACAAATACAATTGTGTTTTAGTATTTATATTTGAATATAATTTTTTAATTTTATCAATTAAAAATACTAGATATTCCATATTTTAAAGGTACATAAAGTAATCACTCCTCGTTATAATCTATAAAGTACCGAATAAGAAAAAAAATTAAAAGTATATACTCAATGTGAAAACAAATTAAAACATAGTTTCGGAAATTTAATAGCACTTATTAAACAGTTTTCATAAAATAAAAATCAATAATAAGCTTCTATAATAAAAATTCTGACACTTTCAAAGTTCCACTATTTACAGACACTTTCAAGGTTCCACTATTTACAGACACTTTCAAAGTTCCACTATTTACAGGTATGAATTGCAAACTGTTTTGATACATGACATGCAAATAGGGTGCACTTAGAGCAAAAATCTTAGCTCTTCTGGCAGGTTGGCAATAGAATCTCTTCCTTTTATTCTTATCTAGTTTGATCACAAAATCGTAGTCATTATCTGTTCATTATCAAAATAAGTTACAGCATTATTTTCAATAGCTGGCGAATTTTCACCCAGTTCCTCCAAATTATTGCCTAATTCAGCATTTAGACATTGCTTTATAGCTTTTTAGTTATAAACTGAAATAAAGCCTAAAATGAAATGGAGGATACCAATAAAAAATCACGTAATCTAATAGTTGTGGGTCCATTGGACCCCTGTGTAAATTATTACGTACTTACCGGAATACTAAGCGACATACGAGTACGTCCTACTCACAGCATGCACTTTGGTGTATTGTAGGAAGGTATTGAGCAGCGGGGGTATTTGCGTTACTCGTAATTTATTTTACATCACTTTACAGATTGATTGTGGGTCCAATGGACCGACAACTATAGTTAAGGGTTAAATATTACAACCAAAATATCAAGCTCATGCCTATATATCAACGAAGGAGTAGGAACTTTGGCATGTTATATAATACTATTCCCCTCGGTCGCTCATTTCGCACAATGGGGATATCGCTGTTACAGGAACATTAGTCAATGTAGCTATAGCTTTAATAACTCGTGAAGTCGGGTCACGTCCCTTCAACTTGTAATGACTGTTCTCGGAGAAGATAGCGGCAGTCTGAAACTTCATATAATGAAATCAGGGACTTGAACCCGTGACAATCTCGAGAGAAAATACTAAGTAACTGGCGTAACCAATTGTCGCGTCAAGCAAAAGGCTATTCAATTTTTCTGTTAGGAAATTCATAATAAAAGGACGGAGTTTGAGAGAAGTGTTCAATTAGCGGTAATGAGCTCGGTCCATATGAAACTACACAATGTAGCTTAATAAACACTTTACTAATGTTGTCTTTAATGAAATCAACGAATCCGAATTACGTGTAGTGCATTCTTATCGGTGGCGCAAAAGGTGGAATTTGAACCCGTTTTGGTTTGATTGAGCATTACCTACGCCACAAGAAATATTTTACTTACAACCTCTTCACCTATGTAGAGTATACATATACATAACTTCACGCCTGTATCCCCGTAGGGGTAGGCAGAGGTGTATAACACACCCACGATTCGCCAGTTATGTTGAGGTCCCAATGTAATAGGGGGCGAGCCTATTGCCATCTACCGGGCACATTATTAAGCGGGCGATTATTATCATTTATTATAATGCACACATAACTACGAAAATTCCGAGGAGTGTGCCCGGGCAACTGGGGATCGAACTTGAAACCTCGTCTCAGCAGTCCGTTACGTATGCCACTGGGCTATCGCCGCTATAGAGCATATCTTGTTAGATATTTACTTAACAATATAATAGGTATGTCCATCAGCGCCCTCATAGACTGTTTGTTCCCACTTGTTCTACTGAACAGTTCTACGGTAGAACAAAAGGGACTATTTTTTCTCACTAGTTCTACGGTATTAGATGGAACAAAAGAGTAGAACTAGTGGAAGTCTCTATTCCCACTTGTTCTACTAGTTCCATCAGGTAGAACTCATGGGAGTTTTTGTTCTCAGAAGTATTACGATATTAGGGCTTGTTCTCACTAGTTCGATTCATTAGTTCGATCGTCGAAATATTGAGATTTTTTTTCTCATTAGTTCGACCGTCGAACTACTGAGACTTTCACCGCGAGCCCTGACACGGATAGATATATGTTAGAAGGGCCTCCGCAATAACCCTTCGTGTTAGGTCACTTGTGATAATGCATGTAGAAACAGGAGCCCCGCCGAGCGGGGCTCCTTCGAAATCATTAACTAATAATCGAACAAATGAGAAAAAAAAAAGTCTCAGTAGTTCGACGGTCGAACTAATGAATCGAACTAGTGCGAACAAATTATGAGTGAGTTCTACCCGATGGATCTGGTAGAACAAGTGGGAATAGAGACTTCCACTAGTTCTACTCTTTTGTTCCATCTAATATCGTAGAACTAGTGAGAAAAAATAGTCCCTTTTGTTCTACCGTAGAACTGTTCAGTAGAACAAGTGGGAACAAACGTCATGGACTAGTGTCATTTATGTTTTTAATTGTATCTATGACAGTTGCTGTTGTCTATGACAGTTCTAAATACAGTTGATACAAAACCACAGCAATGTTTTTATTGTATCTCTCAGCGATAGGAGAGATTTTGCTTCTCTGTGCGTGTTCTACCGCCTATATAATGGTGTGTTCAGAAGAATTGTTCGATATGAAGCCCACGGCCACATTCTATCATCGCACCGCTCGCCAAAGACAGGGAATTTATCCTCACACATTGCAATGGGCAACGGTGCGTCCAATTAGATATGAAAAAAACTTCATTCCGCGCACGTTCAAACTGTGGAATGATCTCCCTGCAATGGTATTCCCAAGCGAGTACAATATGGGGTTCTTCAAGAAGGGCATTAGAAGTTTTCTACAGGATCGGCACCACGAGTGGTGTCTCACACGTCCATAGGCCACGGTAACCGCTTCCCATCAGGTAGGGCGTGTACTTGCCTGTCACCTAAAAGTTATAAAAAAAGTTGAATTCTGAGACGAGATTTTCGTTTTTTTTTTGCGATTTTTTCTTTATCTTGCAATGGTTCACCCCAGCACGAATCTATTATCGAAAACAGCAACTCGATAGCTCATCTCCTTCATACCCAAAACCGTGACAGAAAATTGGCAACGACGACGTTGACGACGACGACAACTCGATAGCAATAGAGCTTTTCTAAAGAAAATCCCAAAAAAGTATACGTAAGATATTTTCAATAATGTATTAGAAAGAAGAAAGAACTTAAAGCACTACGCTCTAATTTTTCTATTTTTCAAAGAAGAATGTGTAAATGTAATGTTCGATTACTTGTCAGTATATTATTCATTTTCATTTATGTGAACAATAAATCTAATTCTGACAGGTGTCTTCCAAGTTATTTTTATGTCTATCGAGCCTAACAGTCGAGATAAACCAAACAGTATATAAATTGGAATTTTAGGAATAGTTCAAAAAACTGCTACGGTTCGCTAAATTTTTGTAAAGGTCATATAATTTGTTTGAAATCTTGAAACCTTCATATATAAAAATGAATTGCTGTTCGTTAGTCTCGCTAAAACTCGAGAACGGCTGGACCGATTTGGCTTTTGGTCTTGAATTATTTGTGGAAGTCCAGAGAAGGTTTAAAAGGTGAATAAATATGGAAGTTGTTATCGATTGAGGCAGTACGAAGTCTGCCGGGTCAGCTAGTACTGAATATTTGAGGGTTTCGTTTTTATAATGGTCACCTCAATATGGCTACACCTTACCTGATGGTAAGCCAAAGGTAAAATCTCAGGAATGAGGGTCATAGCAGACTCCGATAATGCTTCTATGGAGGCCCTCACCTTAGCGGCCTTATCAGATGCTTTTTCATGCCGAACCCCTTAGTTTTTGATAAAATTGTTTGCACCGTTTGAGAGTAATGCCTCAGCCTTGCACGTGTTCATTCACAACAAGTTTATTATTGTGAAAGTATAAGCTGTGCTTGTAAATGTAAATTATGATGAACAAACAAACTTAGTTTACGTGGGTTTGCGTGAGTTCAATATTTGGCGGCGACCTCAGTCTCGTCTTCTTGTTGATAAAATGGAATATTTTAAAAGACGATTTGTACACTCTTGTATTGTAAATGGTAACTAGAATGATATCGATCAATTTTAAATTAGGAAGAATACTACTAATGCAAGAGTTTTGATTTTTCTTGGGAATTCAGGAAACGAAAAATACACATTGTTACTTGAAGAATATTATTCTGCAGAATATAAAGAAAGAATAAAAAGAAAAACATAAACAATTAGTTTTTTAGTTTAATGTAAAATTACAAGTATATATTTTCGGCAATCCTTTTTTACTACGCCATTTTTTTTTCAAGTTGCGATGACAATGCTACAAATTTGGTACCAAAAATACTACGTAACAAATCATAAGAATTGTGGGTACTTTCCCGTCCTAAATGTTCTCTTTTTCCGATTTAAATGTATAGGAAAAGTAAGTATACCAAATGCTTAAAAATGTCATTGAATTTATTATGATCTTTTAAAGACACCATGTCTTCTGAATAACTAATATTCTGTCTCTAATAGTTATGATCGTAGTGACAGATAATTCTTCAGCCCAGGTCTTTTAAGCGAGGCGTGAACAGCATCTGATGTGTCCACTATTTTTTTTTAAAGAATGTTAGTAACCGAAATTACTAATATTCCCCGTAACCCCTCCAGCTAACTAAATTGCTTGTGTTAGGAGTGGGTTCACGTCGGTAGTGTAATGGCCAGGATTCGAACCCGGGACCTCTCGATCGTAAGGTCGACTCCTTAACCACTAAGCTACCGACGCTTTAAAAACTGAAGTCCACAATTTTAAAATTATTATCATCTACTAGCTGTTGCCCGCAACTTCGTCCGCGTTAACTTCGGAATAGATAACTTAAAACTTAATTCGTGTTGCGATCGAGACTGCAGAAGATGAGAAACTTTGATCTAATCCATGTAGAATATACTGCTTCCGGGTTGTTTGGGCGTGGTCCATATGAAATTTTCCCGTGCTAAGCTGCCAATAGGCTCGCCCCCTATTACATTGGAAGTTAAATATAACTGGCAAATCGTGAGTGTGTAACACACCTATATCTACTTACCATTCCGGCCGTCTCTGAAAACCAGCGCTGTCCGCTTGCACTACAACGCGGACAGGATTTAAGCTGAGAGGCGGCTTTTATTCTACCTAGCCATATAGATGCATATAACATTGTTATGTATGCACAATTGTTGTAATCTTATTCTGGTTGCTAAGCTGTGTATATTTTTGTTTATGTAAGCTGGGTTGAATAAAAATATTTTCTTTCTTTCTTTCTTTCTTTCTTTCTTTACCAAGTTTCAATAGCATAGTTCTTATAGTTTCGGAAACAAGTGGCTGCGACATAAGGACGGACAGACGTTTCCGTGTTTTGCCATTTGGCTATCATTATGGAACCCTAAAAAATCGCTCAAAATAATAGTTACAGAAGGAATAAATTCCCTTATTCTTCACACAGTTCCTAGTATGTGTTGATACTAATGAATATACTGCAACACATTAGAGGATGAATTCATTACTCTGAAAGGAGTTTCATTATAAAGTAGCGCACCAGAAAGTGCTATGGCCTGTTATGAATACGACGTGCCGCGCCTACTAATATACGCTCACAGCATTGTTTGTCATCTACACCAGTACTAATGTTTCTTTGTTCGTATGAGCTAATCTCTAGATATACCAATGCGATTTAAACAATTTTATTTGGTAGCCCAGTTCTTGCGGAAGGTAGGATAGATAGGTTATTGGGCAAGTATGTCTGAAATTTTGTGTCTAGGCTTTGTTTAAATACGTAGGTATGTAATAGTAGTTTATGCAACTGTCATATAAAAAGGGGTATTAAAACACGAGAGTCTGTTTATCCGAAGTTTAAGAAGCCGAATGCGATAATAGGTTGACTCGAGTGTTTTAATACCGTTTTTTTTTTTTCGTGCGGAAATCCCTTCGGATACCCCCCCGCCGGCCAGCGGGGGCGGTTATGTCGGGCTTGCACCGACTAAAACCGCACGCCGTCTCGGGTCTTAAGACGCCGGGGTGTAAGGTTACCCATAGAGCATATCCCTCGCACCCCAACTGACCCTGGGCCACATCCGGTTTCGAGATGGCCCCCTTACTTGCTCTCCACTGTGCCATCTGCTAATCAGAGGGACACGTGGAAAGCTTCCGAACAGCCCTCAACAGGGCCGTCCTCGCCTCGGTCGGAGTTGGCCGTAGGCGGCAGCGTCTCTCCCACCCTAGAAGAGAGGCGCTGCCGTCTCCGTTGCCCAGGGTGCACCGCGTGGAGGTCCCCAACCAAGCACCCCAGTGTTTTAATACCTTTTTTTTTTTTTTTTTATCGTGCGGAAATACCTTCGGATACCCCCCCGCCGGCCAGCGGGGGCGGTTATGTCGGGCTGGCACCGACTAAAACCGCACGCCGTCTCGGGTCTTCAGACGCCGGGGTGTAAGGTTACCCATAGAGCATATCCCTCGCACCCCGGCTGACCCTGGGCCATCTCACCACTAACAGCATCGCTCATCCTGTCGCCTCTGAAAGCAGAGGAGTACGGAGAGCGATGTGTTCCCGCCACGTTGGGTATTGACCGACGATCAATGCCAACCCTATGAAGGGGTGAAGGGGAAGCCATTGACCGCCGCCCAGGGTGTACCGGCCGCTCCGATTCCGTTCCCCCCGGACTGCAGCGGGATCGGAATCGGAGCGACACTCGAGGAGGTTACCCAACACACACCCCAGTGTTTTAATACCTAAGTTATATGCTGTTTCATACACTACTTTATCTTCACTCATAGGAAAAATTGAAATTAAACAAAGTAGGTAGGTTACAAGGGCGCCATTTTTTTCACAGTTCTCAGTGGGCTTTTTTTTTCATATTCAGCCTATAACCTTAGACTAGTTTAATGAATAAAAAAAGATGCGTATAATGGGTTTTATGATACAATATTGGCGGTACTATAACAAGTTTTATTTTTAATTTTATGTATATGCGTTTATAAAATGCGTATGTATAGAATCGTCTTTGAATTCGTAATTCGAATTTTTCGATTTGAGTGTAGATAAAAACATATTTGTGTCACCTAATATGCAATGAAATGTTGGTTCAGTCTATAAGTATTTGTTCAGGATCCCTAACTTCGAGGCCCAATTAAGGTCTACTTAAATATACTTGAAAAGGTCACCTTATTATGTTTTCTTATGTTATTAAAGTAGAATAAGACTTTCTTTTTATGCCTTTTATTAAGCTGAGCGAGCGAAGCTCTTATACCCGGCATAGCCGTTTGTTGGTGGCTGAACTCCTCTGTAACCACTAGCGCGATCTTGACCAAATTTACCACGGTGATAGTGTGGACACTGAGGAGTGTTTTGAAGCGAGATGGTTCATGTCCGATGTACCATTGAGGAATAATCACCGCAAAACAGTTTCACGAGCGGGCGGCCTTATCTATGCGCGCGACCGTAGTAAGATGTCTCATTTTCAAGTAAGAGTCCTGCTCGCTCAGCTCAATTTATTTCAGTCGCACCCTGCGCTGAACTCCTAGTTTTAATAGTCTCCAAATATAGTATATTGAGTTTATATGCTACCGTTAGATTTACGAATTATGCACACTAACTAGATACTCTACGAATTACCGCAAATGACCCGTTAAAGTATGAAACTTGTCGTGAAGCAGCAGATATCTCCACTTTACTCAGTTAATCTGCACATTACCAGATGCTACATCGTTAAATAGTGGAAGACAGAGATCGTTTTTTTATATTTTTGAATTAGAGATGTTGATGGAGCCTTACTATGGTAGGATGATGGAGCTTAACTAGCTTGTGTAGCACTCTAACTGATTAACGCACATTATACAATCTGTGACTTAATGGTGGACTACCATAAATTTGTCTATAGTCAAAGCTTCCGTACAACTTACTATTGATATTTTCTTACCATAGACATATTTATTCTATTTCAGAAGATAAAAAGGCAATTATTATGTGCATGAAATTGCTTACAGTAACACATAATGTTTGACCATTTTTGTCAAATGGCAAAGAACGGAACCCTTATAGATTCGTCATGTCTATATGTCTGTCCGTCCGTATGTCACAGCCACTTTTTCCGAAACTATAAGAACTATACTGTTGATACTTCGTAAGTATTCTATATATTACTATACTATATATATTACTAGTGGTAGGAATTTGATGACACAAATTTGTCACAAAATTCGGCCGGGTGGGTACCATCGTGCACGATTGCGAAAAACCCTCCATAGTAATCCAATTTCAGTTTGATTGCGTTCAGGGGTCAGCAAGTGCATAGCCGGGCAGGGGGATTGTGGTCGCAGCACTAGTGGGACCGGTAGGTGTCACGCCGTGCTGCGACGACAATCCTCTTTTGATGAGGCCGTCAAGCTGAGTGCCACCAATGTTAACATGGTACGTGGATGCAATGGTGACCCTCTTTTCTGAGACTTTACCTTCAGCTTACCATCAGGCGAATCAAATTGACGTGTCCTAAATATAAAAAAAAGTATGTAGAAGTATTCTGTGAACCGCATTAAGATTTTCACATAAAATTAGAAAAAAACATAAAATTTTGGGGCTACTTAGAACGGAAATTCCAAACAATTTTTTTTCATCAAACCCTATCTATGCGTAGGTCTTCAAAAAAGATATTGATGTTTCTAATATCATTTTTTTCCAAACTGAATAGTTTGCGCGATAGACACTTCCAAAGTGGTAAAATGTGTGCCCCCCCCCCCCTGTAACTTCTAAAATAAGCGAGTGATAAAACTAAAAAAATATATGATGTACATTACCATGTAAACTTCCACCGAAAATTGGTTTGAACGAGATCTAGTAAGTAGTTTTTAATTAATACGTCATAAATCGTAAAACGCAATTTACCTTTCATTAAATCAACTCAAATATAAAAATTATAAGAAAACATTATTATGTAACTTGCTGCTACGGAACCCTTAATGGGCGAGTCCGACTCGCACTTGGCTGCTTTTTTAAGAAATAGAAATTACTAGGTAAAGTCACTTATCCTTGAAAAATGGATATTGGATATGAGCCTTCGCGGAATTTACTGTAGAGCATTAAAAAGAAATAATCTCACCATACATTGTTTTGTTCTATCTCAAAGGAAGATGAAGGAGGAAGATGAGTGAGGAAGGCAGCGTATACGATTGAAGCTCTGAATCGGCCGTCATCTTGAATAATTATCATCATATTTCAAAAAAAAATAACACAAAACATTATTAAACTATACCTAATAATCTTCCTCATGAACCACTCTATCTACTGATGAAAGCCGCATCTAAATTCGTTGGATAATTTTGAAGTCAAAGCGTACAGATAGCGGAAAGCGACTATGTTTCTACCACTATGTACTTAGATTTTACAAGAATATAAATTACTGAAATTCTTTTACTCTCAAAATTTAATATTCCTACAATTTATATAAGCAGAATAACCTAACTTCAGGCTTATGTAAGAATAGCTTCGGTATGTACTAACGTTTGTGAGCAAATTGTTTTTGTGTTTACCCTATACAGGGTGTCTCACGGCGATGCCACATGGAGGGAAAGTATCTTAAAATAATGTAGACAGACATTTTTACTGAAAAGACACTTCATTTTTATTTTAGAAACACTGTAATGTGGATTTATAGAGTTTCAAAAGCTCGAATGCCACAATCGGTAATGAAACCGGCTAACATTCGAAAAAATTACATTCTGTAATTTTATGGCATCAATCGAATCTTGAAAAAAAACCGCGGTAACCTAGTGGTAAGTGTAAAGGACTGCTGAGACGAGGTCTCGGGTTCGATCCCAGGTATTACCATGGCACACACCTATGACTTGTCGATGCTTTTCGAAGTTATGTGTGTATTAATCGCAGGTTTATAAGTGCCCGGTGAATGGCAATAGTCTCGCCACCTATTACATTGGGACCTAAAACATAAACTGGCGAAACGTTGGTGCTAGCACCTCTGCCTACCCCTTCGGGGATATAGGCGTGAGTTTATGTATCTTGAAAAACTATGTATTGCACAGAAAATTTAGATAAGCAGTTTTGTTGCAAATTGAATTTTCTACAACTTTGGTTCGGACATTTTAGTCGTAGGACCAAAGATAAAAAAAATATTAACAAAAGTAGATAAAAAATTGGGAACAATTTTTTTAGATTCTAGATTTCATGGATTTCTTTACACTTAATTTACCATGTTTGTTAGAGAGATTTTATCCTTATGATTAGCCCTATCGATTGATGCCATAAAAGCACAGAATGTTATTATTTCGGATTTTAGCCGGTTCGATTACCGATTATGGTAAGAATCGAGTTTCAAAAAACTGTAAATTCACTTTAAATCTTCTTTTCTTCTTCTTCTTCTTCTTCTTCTTCTTATATATAAAAATGAATTGCTGTTCGTTAGTCTCGCTAAAACTCGAGAACGGCTGGACCGATTTGGCTGATTTTAGTCTTGAATTATTTGTGGAGGTCCAGAGAAGGTTTAAAAGGTGAATAAATATGGAAGTTGTTATCGATTGAGGCAGTACGAAGTCTGCCGGGTCAGCTAGTTTAAAATAAAAAAGAAGTCTCCTTTCAGTAAAATTGTCTATTTACACTATTTAAGATACGGGACGCCCTGTATAGTTAATGTGTGCCTAAATACCTTTGTTATAATAGGCCAACTCCCACTCCCTTATACTCCTGTGACGTTCAACGAGTGGCTTGGATATTGGTTTAATGTAATTTCTAATGTTTATGGACGTAATAGAAAGAGATCATCATCATTTTATAATGTCATCATATATTTATACTCATAGATTTCCCAGTAAGGCATCCTCGGACTCCAAAGTTTAATCTTTCGGATTCGACTGGGTCCTGCGCGGGCAAATCTCCGGGGAGTCGATATACTTTGTTATGCCGATGATACCCTGGTAACCGCGCGGTGCTGGCCACGGCTGCTGTGACGCAAGTAGTGCGCCGCATCAAGGCGCTTCGGCTCCGGGTGGCTCTCGAAAAATCTGAGGCCCTGTTTTTCCACTTATTGTTTTCGAATAGTACTTCGGTTTGTCCGGGGGCGACTCCTGTCTGACCTTCCAACTTTAAGAGTGAAGCCTGCCCCAGAGCCTCTGTTGTGTAGTACCAACCAGCAGGTGAGGTTTACTTGGGTCTTTAGGATGTTGGTACACTCATATACACTCAAACTTTAGATCAATAATTGGTTACAACAAACAGTTTTCCTTTGTTGTTTCAATGGAAACATTAAAAAAATATATTGAATGTTTCCAGCCCAAAATTCGGCGATATTGTCAGCTTCCTCGTTGACTCTATTCATATCTTCAATTGTGCAGGAATGGCTCGACAGGAGACACCTCAACACTGTCTTGGGATATTTTACATTTATTGATGAACATCAATAAAACAAATATGAATTCTAGAATAATGGTTTTAAACATGTAACATAACTTCACGCCTGTATCCCCGAAGGGGTAGGCAGAGGTGTATTACACACCCACGATTCGCCAGTTATGTTAAGGTCCCAATGTAATAGGGGGCGAGCCTATTGCCATCTACCGGGCACTCTATGGTTTTAGTACGTGCCAAATTATTGATGGCACATTTGTATTTTCGATATCAAATTTAAATTAAAAAAAAGAGGCCAAGTGCGAGTCGGACTCGCCCATTAAGGGTTCCGCAGTAGGCAATTAGGCATTAGCAAGTAACATAATAATGTGTTTTTTAAATTTTTATATTTGAGTTGATTGAATGAAAGGTAAACTGCGGTTTATGATTTATGACGTATTAAAAAAAAACGACTTACTAGATCTGGCTCAAACCAATTTTCGTTGGCAGTTTTTTAGCGTTATCATTCTCTTATTTTAGAAGTTACAGGGGGGGGACAAACATTTTACCACTTTGGAAGTGTCTCTCGCGCAAACTATTCAGTTTAGAAAAAAAATATATTAGAAACCTCAATATCATTTTTGAAGACCTATCCATAGATACCACACACGTATGGGTTAGATGAAAAAAAAATTTTTGTAAGTATGGGGGGGGGGGGACCCCCAAAATTTATTGTTTTTTTTCTATTTTAGTAATCTAAAAATCTAAAATCGAAAATCTTAATGCGGTTCACAGAATACATCTACTTACCAGGTTTCAACAGCATAGTTCTTATAGTTTCGGGAAAAAGTGGCTGTGACATACGTACGGACAGACAGACAGACATGACGAATCTATAAGGATTCCGTTTTTTGCCATTTGGCAACGGAACCCTAAAAAAGAATGTAAAACGTGGCAACTCTAGAATTGATATTTTTTAAATTACATCTATTTATTTTTATACGTGCGGAAATCCCTTCGTATACTCCCCCGCCAGCCAGCGGGGGTGGCTATGTCGGGCATGATCCGACTAAAACCGCACGGTGTCCTGCCTAAGTGTCCATTGCCGGGCACCCCGGGTAAGCCCTCGAAAGGATAACCCCGATAGGATATAAATTACATCTATTAATGTAAAATATGCCTAGACAGGTTTGAGCTGTGGGAGGTGGTCCATCGTTTGCAGAGGTGCACCACCATCACAGTTATAACAACAAACACTGATATAAGAACAACGCATAGCAATCATACCTACATACATATACTCACGCCTTTTTCCCTCCGGGGTAGGCAAAGACAACAGTCCGCCATCTGCTTCTGTCCTTAAACACTTCACGAGCTACCTCTACTGTCATTAAATCTTTCATGCAAGCCCGCCGGGTGTAGAATAGAATGGAAATAAACTTTATTGTACACCAATCAGAATATGCATAGGTACTTGGAATATACAGTCAAAATGGCAGCCATCTTACTAAAGGTGGCCAGAGATTGGGCGCGCCTGATGGATAAATGCAGTGCATTCCACAGCCGAACCGCCTGTACAGTAAAAGATTTATCATAGAAGTTGGTAGGTTGTAAGTGCTTTTGACTAACCCTTTTTGCAATACAACATCAATTTGATCAGTATATGTCCTGTGAGGTCGACGCCGGTGCCCACTTATAGCAAAAACTGACTGATTTATTTTGATGACCTCTTTGGCTTAGCGATAGATAGAGCCTACGAATGCTAAACATGTGCATTGGTCTGGTTGTTTCTATGAATTACATCAGCTGCAGCCAGAGGTCCCAAAAAACCAATTGGATTGAATTATAAAGTAATTTTACAGAATAAAAATTATAGCTAGTAAGAACAATGATAATGCTTCGAAATGTGAAACAAAACGTTGAAGCGTCAGTAGCTTAGTGGGAGGCAACCTTACGATCGAGAGGTCCTGGGTTCGAATCCTGGCCATTACACTACCGACGTGAACCCACTCCTAACACAAGCAATTTATTCAATTAAATTTTTAAGCATTTTGTATGCTTACTTTATTCTAAAGATTTAGATCGGAAAAAGAGAACATCTAGGACGGGACTTGAACCCGCGACCAGTCCCTTACAGGGGGAATGCTCTGACCAACTGAGCCACCTAGACACTGTCTAGGTGACTCAGTTGGTCCTAGATGTTCTCTTTTTCCGATCTAAATCTTTAGAACAAGCAATTTAGCTTAGCTGGAGGGGTTAGGGGGGATATTAGTAATTTCGGTTACTAATATTCTTTATAAAAAAAATGAATTCAATTTAGTAGCGGTTTCTCAGGAACGGCCCCAATGATGTCATAATGATGCACGTGTCGCTGATGGTGCACTCTGTGCCGCCAGGTGCCTTGCGCAATGTTCGCGTTGCGTTGATGTTGCACTTTGTCTCTCCAATGCCGTGTGCAATGTTTATTGTAGTTGACGCAGCGATATCCATAGGTTAGGTTGGGATGATGCTAAACATTCAGAAAACGCATTAAGGAGAGTCATACATTGGTTAGCAAATAATCTTTTAACATTGAATGTTATGAAGACCAAATTTGTACGTTTCAAAATGCCGCATACATCAAAACCAGCTGCTGAAACCGGAAATCTAAAAGCCCGTAACTGTCCGCAAAACACTTTAGCCTGTACCTTTTTTTTTTATTTTTTTTTTTCGTTCGGAAATCCCTTTGGATACCCCCCCACTTTAGCCTGTACCTGCCTGTCGTTGACGATGGTAGAATCCATAAAATATCTATATATATTCATTGACGAAAGACTAGACTGGACCACTCAATTGGATTCATTAACGTCTCGCATCAGAAGACTCATTTACATTTTTTTAAATCTAAGGTTTTCAGTGGATAAAGTTACTCTCCGAATGGTTTACTTGGCCCTGTGTCAATCGATCCTTATCTACTGTATCCCTGTGTGGGGGGGAACTCATAAAACTGAGCTACTGAAGCTTGAAAGAGCTCAAAGAGCTGTGCTAAAAGTAATTTACTTTAAACCACGTGACTATCATATATGTTATATTCAGAGTGTAAGGTCCTAAGCGTCAGGAAATTATACATTTTAAAATCCATCCTCTGCAAGCACTCTATGATTTCTTATAATAAGCAGCATTTAAGACAGCGGCGTCGGGGCTTTCCGTTATGTCCAACTGTCCCTTGCAGGACGGCTTTCGCAAAACGACAGTTTAATGGCCTAAGTTCTAGGCTTTATAATAAAACCCACAAACAATTAAATATCTACGCCTTGACTAAGAGTGACCTAAAACACAAGCTTAATGCTTGGCTACAGACGTTAACATATAGGATGTCGAGGAGATTCTAACCACGGTATAGTAATGTGAGATAGGCTTATACTGCAGACTTGAAACAATCAAACATACATGTATAAACACGCGCGCGCACACACACACACACACACACGCGCAGACACATACACACACACACACACATATACGTTATTTTTATATTTACATACTTTAATATCCTAACTTACCTAAGTATTTTGTTCGCCCACTGCATGTACCAAAAAAATTTTGTAACCGCAATAAGACATTATAAATGGACACTCTTTCCTAAGATACAGACAGAATTTCTGCCTAGTTTAGGAAAATGAGTCCTACGGCCCTTCTTTTGTTGTACGGGTTTTTCTATTCTTTATAAGCTTTAATTATATAAGACAACTCTGTATGCCATGTACAAACTACTTATTATTAATAAATAAGTTAAAAAATAATTATTATAATATGTATTTATTTACAGAAAAAAAAATGTGAGTATGTTTATCCGCATTATAGAACCCATTTCACAAGCTCTGCTTAGTGTATGTCTTTATGGAATTGTGTAATATATCCTAGAAATCAATTTATTAATTAATTCAATGAGAAGACAAAATCTTGGTGATGTGAAGTGAGTTAGATATTTTATTTCAACTGCTTCAAAATCAATCCATGTATTCAAAGTTACACCGAAGTCAGTGAATAATATTCAGTGATAATGTATTCAAATTATGTAAAATCGGCTCGCTTTTCACTCGTGGTGAATATTAAGTAAAAGAGCGATCTTTGCTTGTTTCTTTCTCTAACAATATTTTTCATAAAGTTTCTACAAGATGCACTTTACGTTGAGAACGCAACATCCTGTTAATACACTTTGTACACCTGTTTGTTCTCCATACATAGTGTAGATGCGATAGATGGCGCTGGATCCAGGAAATACGTAGAGATAAACTTGTAGTTGTTTTTTGTCGCTTTCGAGGTTGCCAACGTATATATAGAGTTATTATGTGGTCGCGTTGGCTCATATCAGCCAACTACCCGCCGCCGCTTAATACTTTTGCAAGACGCGAGCACACATACACGCTGCCCCTAAAGCGCATTTATTTTACATACACAGGTACCTTCATCATGCAAACATGTGAAAGGAAATTATAGGTCAGAACATAGTTTTCGGTTTGGCGTTACTAAAGTGGCAATAAATAACACACGGCTTCACCTGATGGTAAGTGATCGCCGTAGCCTATCGCTACAGATACAAGGTCCTATACGCGTCGTCTACACAAACCTTAAATTCATTTTAATATATTATGTTATTTCAATAAATTTTCCTGCCATTATGAAACTACTTCTACGAAATTGATCCATAGAAAAGGAGCTAACTAGTTAAAATACATGTATATTCGTATGAGAAATATATTATTCCAACCCAAATCAAACCGGGACCTTCGATGTAGCAGACGAGCCCTCTATCACCATGCCAGAGTTCATTATAGAGGTATATTATGCTGTATAAACTGCTGTATATTTTCATTGCGTTTGCAGATTTGAGTACCTATTGAATATTTACATAAATTTCAAACAGCGTTCTGGAGAAGATAGTCTAGACAGACCAACCGGAAGGGTGTTTAAACAGACTGATAACGAAGTGAACTTTTAAGGGCTTCTTTTTAGTATTGAGGTTTAGAACATTAAAATAATAAAAAGCGGCCAAGTGCGAGTCAGACTCGCCCATTAAGGGTTCCGTAGCAGCAAGTAACATAATAATGTTTTTTTTTTAATTTTTATATTTGAGTTGATTGTATGAAATTGCGGTTTACGATATATGACGTATTAAAAAAAAACTACTTACTAGATCTCGTTCAAACCAATTTTCGTTGGAAGTTTACATAGTAATGTACATCATATATTTTTTTTAGTTTTATCAATCTCTTATTTTAGACGTTACAAGGGGGGGGGGGGGCACACATTTTACCTCTTTGGAAGTGTCTCTCGCGCAAACTATTCAGTTTAGAAAAAAATGATATTAGAAACCTCAATATCATTTTTGAAGACCTATCCATAGATATCACACACGTATGGGTTTGATGAACAAAACATTTTTGAGTTTTAGTTCTAACTGTTCAAAATGTATTGTTTCTTTTTTCCATTTTTGTATGAAAATCTTAATGCGGTTCACAGAATACATCTACTTACCAATTTTCAACAGCATAGATCTTATAGTTTAGGAAAAAAATGGCTGTGACAGACAGACAGACATGACGAATCTATAAGGGTTCCGTTTTTTGCCATTTGGCAACGGAACCCTAAAAAGAAAAAAATCTATAATCGATAAAAAAAACTTTAATTACTTATACGTAAAATAGAAAGAAATGCACACACAGCAATACACACAATAAACACAGATAAATTTAAAGATGAGGGATATTGAATGAAGCACTCATATAACACGAACTCAGGTAGATGGTATATATTTATAACTACAAGAGCACTCAGAATGGTATATAAGGTTTCACAAAATTAGGTCTCTGAATTTGGTGAGATGACTTGGTATGGAGAAAATATGTATTTGAAAGAAAAAAAAAATATCGGGTAAAATAAAAAAAATATATAAAAAATGTAAAAAAAAAATGAAAAAAAAACGCCACCAGCGACCAACGAGCACACGTTGGTCGCAATTTAGGTATTTCCTACACTTCCGCTTGGAGAATACTGCTAGGAGAAGGACTGCACGCCTACCACGTGCGTCACGGGCTTGTCGCGTCACGTGACGCTGGTCGCTGGTGGTGTTTTTTTTTTCATTTTTATTTTTTTATTTTTATATATTATTTTTTTATATTACCCGTTTTTTTTTTGTTTCAAATACATATTTTGTCGATACCAAGTCATCTCACCAAATTCAGAGACCTAATTTTGTGAGACCTTATATAAGTAACTAGGGGCGCAATGCATTCTGCTGTTGCAATGTTGAGCTGAGAGTGCACTACATGATTACCTACAAACGTTGATCATTTTGTAGAAATCAGATTTTGAAATTTTTGAAGGGTGATTATTCCTCCATGGTATGTTCGATTTTCAATTTTATTTTTTCTAAACAAGTTATATTTACATGGCAAGTTTGCTCAAAATTGGTAGATTAGTTTAGGAGGAGTACCGTCACAACCGGTGTGTTTCGGGTCTAGTCTAGGTCTAGTGGAGTATAGAGAGCTTTTCGCTCGACTTCGTCTCACTCTCAGCTTAAATATAACTACAAGAGAAATTAAGCAACCATTGACTTGATCTGACCTAATTAACAAATTTATATTTTCCATGTGTAGTCATTTTCCCATATTGTTTGGTCGAAGTCATATTCTTCTGCGACACAATAAATACGTGTTTTTTATCTTTCGGCGCGACGGGTTTCTTGAAATATGAAGAAACAATGGTAAAGATAAGCTCAATGAGAAACCAGAATAACTCGATGACGCTGATGATGGAGCCGCCGAGACAGAGCCCGAAGATGCCTCCAAGATTTGCTGAAAAAATATATCATAAGACTAAAATTATTTTTTTGAATCGATATCCTAGATCGTTTTCATCATTTGACAATGTAATCTCTCTTAATTTTTTTTTAATAAGAATATTAGTAACCGAAATTACTAATATTCTCCCTAACACCTCCAACTAAAAGCTAAATTGCTTGTGTTAGGAGTGGGTTCATGTCGGTAGTGTAATGGTCAGGTTTTCGAACTCGGGACCTCTCAATCGTAGGGTCGACTCCTTAGCCACTAAGCTACCGGCTTCGTATTCTTCGTGTGAATTCTTAATCTGGAGGCACCACAGTGCCCCCTCAAAGGCAAATAATGGAAGCGGAGGGTACTACCTACTTTCTTGGACCGTTTCATCGTATTTTTGTACCCTTATAGATTTGGTTCGGACAGTGCTAGAAAGTCCAAATTGTCAGGATATATTATCAATAGAGTACTTATCAAGCACTACTCGCCCTTTTTTTTTAACGTGCGGAAATCCCCTCGGATACCCCCCCGCCGGCCAGCGGGGCCGGTTATGTCGTGCAACCGCACGGTGTCCTGTCCACCTAATCTAACACTACTACGCGTGCCGCTGCGTGAATCCTAGTCTTAAATTCGCTACAAACCATATGCCTTAGTTAAAATGTGTGTCCTGGTCGTTTCATTAGAGCAATATAGATACTTCTATTGGGAGAAATAATTCACTAACAAGGCGTTAATTTTGTGCCAATAGATTGAAGAACGAAACAGTCAAACCACACATTTAAGCAGCCCCAATGACCTAGGGTTCAGTTCTTTTATTATGCCTATAACCTTTGCGCAAGTGAAAAGTGCAAAGATTCAATGTTCCATCTAGGATCCCTCGCAAACCAGTCACACCACTCTGCCCACCTCTAAGAAGGACAGCTTTAGGTTCCAATTCTCTATGCGCGAGACTGTCTAGAGTAGTGAACAGTCTCAGTGACAGGATTGACTTTCACTTTGATACCCAGCCTAAACAAAAACGTATTTTAAGTATTATTAGTGTTATTTAGTAGTAAGCTTGTTTCTTTTCCTTTTCCCATCTTTTTTCATATATTTTTATGTAAAGTTGTTTAGTTTTAAGTCTATATTATATTATTTTAGCTTAGTATAAGTTCCTCTTTGTCATTCTTTGTATGCGGTGTTTACCTTTAAGTGATGTTTGCATTGTAATAACTAAGCTTTAATTACTGTTATTGTATGTTTTGATGTAAAACATTGTTGGTAGACCTAATAAATAAATAAATAAAAAAAAAAAAAAAAGTGCAAGCTATAAGTTGTAAAAAGTAAAATAGAAATATATAAGCAAACATTGATTTCTGTATTATATTAGATGAGCAGCTACAGATACTGCAGTATAGAAAAAGAACAAAGACGAGTTTAAGTGCGGCATTTAAAATTTAAATGAAGGATGCCTAAGAAAGTTTCTTAAAGCAATTAAATCCTATCTCTTTCTAGAGATAAGTACGTGCAATTAAAATAGAAATTTATTGGAAAGCTCTAAAGACACATACATATCGTTCAGGTTTCATAAATCATCACATTTTAGCCTGTTGAAATATAATGATATTTATGAGACCCGCAAATGATTGATTTAATTAATGAAAAAATTACTAAACCCGTTAAATGTGAGTCAGAATTCCGTACAGAACTGAATTGAGGGACAAACTTAACTATGTTATGAGAAAACTGTTGTACCCCTACAGCAACGTAGGTTGTAATCAGTTTACAAACTGTGCATAAGTACCTTTTTTTTTTTCGTGCTGAAATCCGTTCGGATACCCCCCCGCCGGCCAGCGGGGGCAGTTATGTCGGGCTTGAACCGACTAAAACCGCACGCCGTCTCGGTTCTACAGCCGCCGGGGTGTAAGGTTGCCCATAGAGCATATCCCTCGCACCCCGACTGACCCTGGGCCATCTCCGGTTTCGAGATGGCCCCCTCGGGTTTGGGAACCACGGTGTCCCCGTCTTGCCCCGGTTTGGGGGAGGGGCGCTAGTCGCCCCACCATCCCGGCCTGCTTCTGCTGGGGTGACAGGCGGCCTTACCTGCCACCCCCAGGCCTGCGCTCATGGAGGACGGAGGTCGTTAAGCGACCTCCGTCGCCTGAGTCGCCTGCGACGCGCGGCGAGCAAGTTGCGGGCTCGGCGTGCCGGGAGAGTTCTAAATCTCTCCGGGCGCGCTCCGCCATCTCCTTCGCGAGCATTACATGCTCGCCGAAGGAGGTGGCGGCGGCCCACGCGCTCGCACTCCGCATCATTGCCGCAATCATGCTGCCGAGCGAGAGGACACCCACCCCGATGGCTGCCACGAGGTCACGCTTCGGCGCCTCCCACGCCGGGCAGTCCGTCAGCGTGTGCAGCCCTGAGTCCTCGCTCGCGTGTATAAGTACCTTTTATTTTTTTATTTTTTTCGTGCGGAAATCCGTTCGGAAGCCCGACATAACCCTCGCTGGGGGGGTCCTCAGCGGGGGTTATGTCGGGCTTGAACCGACTAAAACCGCATGCCATCTCGGGTCTACAGACGCCGGGGTGTAAGGTTACCCATAGAGCATATCCCTCGCACCCCGACTGACCCTGGGCCATCTCCTGTTTCGAGTTGGCCCCTCGGGTTTGGGAACCACGGTGTCCCCGTCTTGCCACAGTTTGGGGGAGGGGTGCTAGTCGCCCCGCCGTCCCGGCCTGCTTCTACTGGGGTGACAGGCGGCCTCACCTGCCATCCCCAGGTCTGTGCATAAGTACCTAACACCAGTGCCTTCTATCTAACAAGACATGTGGACATCGATGGTGGGGCTAGCATATAAAAAATCAAACTTCTAGGTCAATGCAATCAAAAGGTTCAACCGTTTATGTAGCAAATTTCATCAAATTGCCCTATATGGTACTTCTTGTTGAGTTAGAAACATAACATTTAGCAAGAAGCAAGGTTTTATAGCGCAAGTAATGGAAAAATCCGAAAACAGTAAATATGTAGTTACCCGCATCACAGAAAAATATCTGTATGTCTGTCTGTCAAGACCTTTTCCTCAGGAACGGGCAGAGGTATTAAGTTGGAATTAATATGTAATAGTCGAGTCTAAAACATTTTGAAACTGTGAAAAAATCAAACTTCTGCGTCTACACAATCAACAGATATTGCCGTTGATGCCCGTGTTACAGCTTCGAAAGGAATTAAATTTGTAAAAAAAAAAAATTCACGCGGCACCGGTGTGAACCTTTATTTTTTGCGCTAATCACTACATAGTATAAAACAAAGTCGCTTTCTCTGTCCCTATATCCCTATGTATATAGGGATATAGGGACAGAGGGACAGCTTAAATCTTTAAAACTACGCAACGGATTTTGATGCGGTTTTTTTTAATAGATAGTTTGATTGAAGAGGAAGGTTTACATGTATAATAACATCCATTGCACCCGTGCGAAGCCGGGGCGGGTCGCTAGTATTTTTATAATATGATATTTCTGAAAATTTAATGAAATTGTGTGTTGTAAAAGGCAATCATTATATAAGGTGTCACAAAATTAGGTCTCTGAATTTGGTGAGATGACTTGGTATCGACAAAATATCTATTTGAAACAAAAAAAAAATATCGGGTAAAATAAAAAAATAAAATAAAAAAAATATTTAAAAAAATATATAAAAATGAAAAAGAACACCACCAGCGACAGCGTCACGTGACGCGACGAGCACACGTGACGCTGGTCGCGATTTAGGTATTTCCCACACATCCGCTTGGAGAATACTGCGAGGAGAAGGACTCCACGCCTACCACGTGAGTCACGGGCTCGTCGCGTCACTTGACGCTGGTCACTGGTGGTGTTTTTTTTTTCATTGTTGATTTTCTTGATTTTTATATATTTTTTATTTTATTTTACCCGATATTTTTTTTTGTTTCAAATACATAATATTTTGTCGATGCCAAGTCATCTCGCCAAAATTCAGAGACCTAATTTTGTGATACCGTATATATATAAAATACTTAAAGTGGCTAACATATTCTATTTCATAAAGATTGATAGTGTATTCGTCTAAATAGCTATCTAATTACTACATAAAAAGGTGACTATTCTTTTAGAAGTTTAAATGCTATAGGAATGTCTCCTTGAGATTTATATAGACCATCGCGGACTTTTTTGTAGAAGTCCGAAAACCTGTAATATATAATTACCCACACCACAAAAAAAAATCTGCATGTCTGTCTGCTAACACTAGAAGCTTTACAGCAACGTTAAGTTTGCCCCTCAATCAGGTTTGGCACGGAGCCCTTAGTGCGCAGTCCGACTCGCACTTGACTATTTTTTAGAATGTAAAGAAGCTTGAATTTTTCATTCAAACTCCGAAATTTCTCAGTGTGATTCTGTGGTCTGTTATAAAATAAAAAGGATTAACCACATTATTTCACACAGTACGGTACATCCATTTCATCAAATTGTATTTATTTACAGTATTATTCCTGGGCCCTACCCTCAATTAGGTTTAGCTTTAAATGTTTACCTTTCTAATTTACCACTCGGATTTTAGCGTGAATAAAGTTAACCTAACTCGTAATATCACATTCCATGTGTAAACAAATTATAATAAATATAAATTAGAGATAATTATAAGGGTAAACATCATATTTTAACACTTAAACGAATTATTTCTATCTTTTTAATATAAGTTTCGACAGTAAGAATACATTTCTGATTTTAACGTCACTTACCTAACATTTGGTCCCACGTATAAAGTAATTCTCTCCTGTATTTCATGCACGTTGTCTGTGCAAAGTGTACTTGGACTCTGCTGGCGCTTTGGTTTTGCTTGCTGAAAATAACGACGTTATACATGCAAAGTTTGCGTAAAACTGACTTTACAAAACCCGCCTAAACAACATCTGCATAAAAAGATCGAATTCAGCTCTCAGAACAATGAAGAAAATATAATGGTAATATCACAATTCTACAACAAGAAAAGATGAGCTTCACTTTACTACAGCAAAACTACTAGTCCAGTCAAAATAGACATTTGACTAAGCAATAATTCGCATAGAGCTGAAAATTGGCAGAGCCGTTAAATACATCATTATAAATAAAATGTCAAAAATCCCCATCGATCCTACTTCTGCAAAAAAAAAAATTCAAGGTCAAACGTACAAATTAAAGTTTTTTCCATTTTTCTCGAAAACGATAAGTTTTATCGTGAAAATAAGTTCGACAAAGTTATAGATCATACAATTCTCTACAAAAATGGTCCGTCTTTTTTTCTCTTACGACTCACTAAATTATTAAAACCGCGATATCTCACGAATGGTAAGTCGTAAGAGAAAAGGTGACTGGACCATTTTTGTAGAGAATTGTATGATCTACAACTTTGTCTGACCTATTTTCACAGTAAATCTTACCGTTATCGAGAAAAATGGAAAAACCCTTAAATTTTGTACGTTTGACCTTGAATAATTTTTTTTGCAGAAGTAGGATCGATGGGGATTTTTGGCATTTTATTTATAACGATGTATTTAACATCTCTACCAACTTTCAGCTCTATGCGAATTATTCCTTAGTCAAATGTCTATTTACAGAGTACAATTATTCACCTCGACCGTCGGCGTGACTGTACCTAATTAGTAGTAGGTACGTCTCTCGAACGCTCTAGTTAGATACCTTAACGTGTAGATGATTCCGGAAGATTCTACCCTCCGAATTAAGAGCTATAAAAGCGCCCGGCTATCGCCACGGAGTCAGTTTATTTTCGGAAGCGAAAGCGAACACGTCTTACCGAAGCGATCTAAGAGGCTTATATCAACGACGCAACGACTGTGGACTACTGTGAACTGCTGAGCGACTTGAACTGTTGAAGAGTACTGTGTGTGCTAGTTCTTTAGTTGTCTAGTTTGTGGTGAGCGAATAAACCTCTTTGTTGTATAAACGGCATTTGATTTGTTCCCCGCGCACGTAACATTATCCTATCCTGTTCCTACGTTCACGCCCACCCCCAGTATTGAACTATTATAACTGGTGGTGATATAACCTCACCTCACATACTGATATTATCACACATACACTCCCCAACCACTACACACATAACACACACCTGTTTACGTCAGTATTCTTCTACATTTTTACCTTTTTTAACTGAAAATTTTTTTTTACCTCTTCATATCTGTAATTTAAAAAAAAAATGAAAAAAAGAAACGGTAATTTAGTCCCAGCTTCAACTCCATTCGCAACACATAACAAATACCACAAGCATGTATAAACCTGCAGCACAGTCAGTATAGAAGAGTTTTACAAAGAACTTAAAGATTTTCAATCAATTCTATCTAAATTTCAGTAATGATTTCTCACTAACATGAGCCAAATTCTCTTAAATTTGCTATAAAATAATCTAACATACGAGTAATATACGATGTTTGTTTATATTCGTGAATCGTATAATCAAGTGACATTTCGGAGAGTTACTCAGACGTTGCTTCGTAAGATGAATATAAATAGGATGTGGAGATTAACAAGATATTCCTTAATTCTCTGTAATTAAACAGACTAAGATACGTCGCAAATATTTATAGGAAATTGAACGACATAGCAATTATTTTGGAGACAAAGCAAAAAGAAGGTTGGCATCATTATTGTCTTCAGTAGAATAAACTAGATTACGTCTTAAAAAATAAATAATAAATTTTTGGGACCCTCGAGAATTGGATCCTGATTGAACGAAAGCCTATATTAAATGGTACATTTGAATTTTAATATCTACCTCATAAAAGATCAATCAATCAATCAAGCATTTATTTTGCTAAACATGGGTAGTCTTACTACTACTGTCAGTAATTGAGGTCCGTAACTTAATTTACATACATATGTTAGATTATTTTAATATCGACTGAAAGATTGTGCGAATAGAGTTTATTGCGGAACAACTTTTGTCGCCAAACGCCACTTCGACTGAACGATTCTTCGAATATTTATCAATCGATGGACTGATGACTGTGTCCATTTGTCCGATTGTCCGTTTGTTCGTTTGTCCGTTTGTCCGTTTGTCCGTTTGTCCGTTTGTCCGTTTGTCCGTTTGTCCGTTTGTCCGTTTGTCCGTTTGTCCGTTTGTCCGTTTGTCCGTTTATCCGTTTGTCCGTTTGTCCGTTTGTCCGTTTGTCCGTTTGTCCGTTTGTCCGTTTGTCCATTTGTCCGTTTGTCCGTTTGTCCGTTTGTCCGTTTGTCCGTTTGTCCGTTTGTCCGTTTGTCCGTTTGTCCGTTTGTCCGTTTGTCCGTTTGTCCGTTTGTCCGTTTGTCCGTTTGTCCGTTTGTCCGTTTGTCCGTTTGTCCGTTTGTCCGTTTGTCCGTTTGTCCGTTTGTCCGTTTGTCCGTTTGTCCGTTTGTCCGTTTGTCCGTTTGTCCGTTTGTCCGTTTGTCCGTTTGTCTGTTTGTCTGTTTGTCGGTTTGTCTGTTTAACGCGGACGAAGTCGCGGGCAACAGCTAGTTATCAATGAACCTATTAATTAAGACGTATACTCTATCCATTAAAACTTCTCGGAGTCTATTTTTTACAATATTTATGGATTATGTAGTTTTAACAGAATCTAGCAGCTTATTATGTGTATATCTTAGCACTCATTCCAAAGATGCTTTTGCGAAATGTTGTTCTACATTTGTCAATACAAAGAGTGCACAAAAACTTTTTCATATAACTGCCAGTCTACAACGTAATTTATCGTTTACTGCCGCGTAGTTCAATTAACAGCTAGCATCTTACTAAAATCAGCTGTTCAACAAGCTTCCTGAATATATTCAGCCATCAATCAAACAGCTAGACAAACGACTTTCGCCATTTCGGGTCTTCAGACGGTCTAAGCCATGACGCATTTAACTCGTACCTCGGCTGACCCAGGGCCATCTCCAGTTTCGAGATGGCCCACTCGGGTTTGGGAACCGTGGTATCTCCATCTTGTCCCCGGAAAGAGTGCCGCCGCCCCAGCCTGCTTCTAATTGGGTGACAGGTGGCTCGACCTGTCACCCCTAGGCCTGCGCTTATGGAGGACGGAGGTCGTTCATCGACCTCCGACGTCTGAGTCGCCTCAGCACCTCTCGGGTTTTGTGAATCGGGAGAGACCTGAGTCTCCTACTTGAACATTACTTGCTCGCAGACATCATTTTACCACTTCATTAAATGTTGTATTAGACGCTAGTGCTGACTGTCATTCAGCAAGTTACATGAAAGGTTAACCTAAGAATTAATTATTATTTTTAGGGTTCCGTACCTCAAAAGGAAAAAACGGAACCCTTATAGGATCACTTCGTTGTCCGTCCGTCCGTCCGTCCGCGTTCCTGAGAAAAACGGTCTTGAGTCTGTCAAGACCGTTTTTCTCAGGAACGCGTGGAGGTATCAAACTGAAATTTATATCTAATACTCAGGTCTATTGTCCCTTGGAGCTGTGAAAAAAGTTTCTAAGCCAAAGCAATCAAAAGATACGGGAATCAAAACCTACTGGGTACTTCCTGTGAACTTAGAATCTTGAAATTTGGTACGAAGTAACGTCTTATAGTACACATTAAGAAAAAATTGCGAAAACCGTAAATCTTTAGTTACATCATATAATAAAAAATATTTTTACGGAACCCTCGGTGTGCGAGTCCGACTCACACTTGGGCAGTTTTTAACTTACCTTTAACCTTCAGAAATATTTTTATTGCAAAATTAAAATTCCTTTTCAATTTGGCAAGTGCCTACATAATGTATTCTTTCTAATATTCCTTTTGTTCGGTTTGTCATTATTATCTAAAATGCAATAATCTTTTAGTCTTTGTGATAAAATGAGAGAATCGCGTCTATGAAATTTCGAGAAATTTGAATACCGCAGCTGTATTTTCAATCACCTACAAAGTATAAGGAGAAATGAAATACGGTGGTATTTGTATTCTCGTGGGCTGGATAAAATAATATTTTGTGTCTTTTAAAAGAACCTGGCTGAAATTACGTTTTTAGATTATATATTCTTATAGATTCGTCAAGACTGTCTGTCTGTCCGTCCGTATGTCACAGCCACTTTTCTCCGAAACTATAAAAACTATGCTGTTGAAACTTGGTAAGTAGATGTATTCTGTGAACCGCATTAAGATTTTCACAAAAATAGAAAAAAAAAAACAATAAATTTTGGGGGCTCTCCCCATACTTAGAACTGAAACTCAAAAAATTTTTTTTCGGTAAACCTATACGTGTATCAATGGATTGGTCTTCAAAAATGATATTGAGGTTTCTAATATCATTTTTTTCTAAACTGAATAGTTTGCGCGAGAGACACTTCCAAAGTGGTAAAATGTGTGTGTGTGTCCCCCCCCCCCCCTGTAACTATGATGTACATTACCATATAAACTTCCACCGATAATTGGTTTGAACCAGATCTAGTGAGTAGTTTTTTTTAATACGTCTTAAATTGTAAACTGCAAGCAATTTACCTTTCATTTAAACAACTCAAATATAAAAATTTTACTTTCTGCTACGGAACCCTACATGGGCGAGTCCGACTCGCACTTGGCCGGTTTGTTTGATTTAATGACACAAATCATGAAGGCTAAAGACTGTGTGAAGATTGCATTTCTTGTGAAGATTGTGGATTTTGAAAACTATTACAATTAGAATATTAGCATCAAAGTTTACGTAAACGAGATCGTCTCAAATATCGATTTCGTTTTGTTTTGTCAAAATATTATACTGAGCAGTAATAAGTAACAAATGTATATCTGTGGCGTAGCGGTAGTGCATTCCACTGCTACGACAGGGGGCGTGCGTTTGATTTCCGCTCAGTGCAAATATTTGTATGAATGAATATATCTATTTGCATTGGTCTGGGTATTTCTATGTATAATATGTATGTATTTACAAAGAAAAAAGCAGTATATAAGTATGTTTAGCCCGCATTCTGGACTTCCCATAACACAAGCTAGTTAAACTATGCTTACCTACTTTGGGTCTAGAAAGCGCTGTGTAGAATGTTGTAGAATATTTACTTAAATATAAGGCATGACGTCACTGTACCTTATACTGTGTATGTATAAGGTAGAGTGAGGTCGATTTTTTCCAATTTTCAGCACTTTTTTCTTTTGTTGTTCCAATGTAGTTATTTTAACACTAATTTATTATTTATTTAACAAAGGGTGACTTGTAGTTGACTGATCGCATCAGAAGGCTTCAAGATATAATTAATTAAGTCCAAAAGTAAGTTTTGTTTACATCCTACCATATCATATGTTTTTTCATAGTTACGTTAGGACTTACGTACGTATAACTCGCGAGAACTTAGTTTCGTTTCACACGTCCTAAGATCTTCCAATATAACAATTATTATAGTTATATTTCTTTATTTCTGTTTTTTTTTAGTTAAATTGTATTAGTAAACAAATAATAATTATTATCAACGAACTTAATACATATAATAGTAGTTAATGCAACTGTCATATAAGAAGGGGTATTAAAACACAAGAGTCTGTTTATAATAGGTTGACTCGAGTGTTTTAATACCTAAGTTATATGCAGTTTCATACACTACTTTATCTTCACTCATAGGAAAAATTGAAATTAAACAAAGTAGGTAGGTTACAAGAAAGTAATTTAGCGTGCGCCATTTTTTTCACAGTTCGAACCTTTTTTACATATTGAGCCTAAAACCATAGGCTAGTTTAATGAATAAAAAAAGATAGCGGTACTGTAATGAGTTTTATCTTTTTTTTTTTTTTTTTTTATTTATTATTTAAAGCATAACATTACATTCTTGTACAGTAATAGCAACAAAGAAACCACTAAGGTTTATACCTGTGCTATAACAATAACAGTGAGACAACATTCAAACCAAGAAGAACAAATCTCCACCTACCTACCCACAAATACTATAAAAAAAAAAAAAAAATATTACAAATTATAACTAGATTAATAACAAGGGAAAAAAAAAAATAACAATAATAGAAATCAGCACTATGAAGAATTCAAAAAATATACTTTAAGTTTGCTTGTAATACCTGACACAGTGCTAAATGACTTTATATTAGGAGGTAGATCGTTAATGAGCCGAGGGACAATATAGCTAGTAGTGCGCTCGCCATACATATTGTGGGCACTCTGTGTGCGGAGCCGATTCTCGGAAACTGCTCGAGTGCGTACAGGATGTTCGATAATATTTCTTAAAGATTGATTAAAAAATTGTTCTTTTAATATTGAAAAACGGACTTGAGTGTAGATTGGCAGAATTTGACAGTGCTTAAAGAGACCGATTTCATTGTCAGAATATTGGTTATTTATGTTATTAGAAACTATTGTTTTTAAAATTCTATGTTGAAGTTTATATATAGCATTAAGATAAGTTTTATAGGTTCGACCGTAACTACTAAGACCGTATTGTATGTGGGATTCTGCAAGTAAAGCATAATCTTCACTTTAAATGGGATGCGGTTTTTGAGTATCGATATATTGGCTATATTGGCTAGGCTTAGAGCCTGCAGAGACTTCAATGTGATCTCGCAGTCTCACAACGAAGTAGACTTATTCAACACCAGCATACCAAAACTCAAAAGGATTCTGAGCAATGCCTTCTTTGAAAGATGAATGAGTAGTGTACCTGTTTTTTTCTGTCTATTGTATTTCATTTACACCTTGTATTCTTGTTACAAGATTTGTATTTACACGTAAAAACTTGTAATTGGCCTTCTTGTACCTACTTCTGTTTTAATTTCACTGTAATAGCTGTAAGTTTTTTTCTAAAAGAATAAAATAAAATAAAATAAAATAAAATAAAATTGCCTTAATTTACTGCAAACTCGTTCAATGTGGGGACCCCAGCTGAATTTTTCATCTATAATCAGCCCAAGATATTTAATATTTGCGACAGTATCTACAGACTGACACCTACAGTCTATCGCACTGGTGGCATGTAAGCAATTGTGGTCATGAGCTACTAATGATTGAATGGGTGTATGTCTAATGTAAGGGGATTTTATGATTATGACCCATGCTTTAAATTCTCTATTTAAGATTCTAAAACAGTTAGCTCATTGCCAACATTAATACATCCAATGTCATAACCATAATATCATCCGAACGGGTGTTATTATGTTGTATGAAATTTCATAATAACACTCCTTTCGCTTTTTCAATCTCATCCGCGCAAAGGGTTACTCATCAGACAGCCAAATTATTACCGCTCGATGCGTGGAATCTGTATGAGTTTCAAAAAAAGAACTGTCATTCACGCGCGTTGCATTGCACTACCACAGCGGCGGCGCGCAGTAAAAAAAATTAAAGCTTATTCGTTCGAATTCGAATTCCCGCTATTTTTCTTCGCTATTATTTTTGCAAATTGTTTTGTTTACTTAAATGGGTGTAGATAAAGTCTTGTATGCAACTGTATAGTTAGGTATTAAAACACTCATGTGATACTATTATCACACTCAGCTTCGCTTCGTGTGATAACCCCAAATTCATGTTTTAATACCCCTCATTATACCACAGTTGCATAAATAACTATTATGATACAGTTGGCGGTAGTATAATAATTTTAATTTTTAATTTTATGTATATGCGTTTATAAAGTGCGTATGTATAGAATCGTCTTTGAATTCGTAATTCGAATTTTTCGATTGGAGTGTAGATAAACATTTTTTTGTGATCGGTATCATCATTTTTAGTAAATATTATTCACCAAATGACTTATGATGTTATAATGAACGAACAAATGGATTAAATCATGGTACTAAGTAGTCTATGGATTATTTGACTTTTGTAAAAAGACCGAAGCAGTATAAATGCTTCGAACATTTAAACTTAAATGGACCGCGATTTAGGTATTATGGTACGATTATAACTATCACTTCTGTCAACTGAAACTTAACAAGGATTGAAGTACATACCTCAAGCGCCTCTGGTGCTTTATAAACTCCACTTCAGTGTCGTACTGCACGTAATCACACCGCTGATAACATTCATTTTCAGATATTATCTCTTTTATATCCACTTGTACCCTTTCTAGAAGAAAGAGAGCTTTATGAAAATAGTGAACAAATGACATTACATAACATAACTTCACGCCTGTATCCCCGAAGGGGTATACAGAGGTGTATTACACACCCACGATTCGCCAGTTATGTTAAGATCCCAATGTAATAGGAGGCGAGCCTGTTGCCATCTACCGGGCATATTATTAAGCGAGCGATAATTAACATTTATTAATGCACACATAACTACGAAAAGTCGAAGTGTATGCCCGGGGCGATTGGGGATCGAACTCGAGACCTCGTCATGTGTACTAAATATGTAGATGCGATGTAGATTTCTTGTTATTAAATCAAATAAGCATATGGATATTCACTGAATATTGTAACGGTTATGATAATCACTTTTAATGTTTAGGTACTCTACTTCAGGGATTTCTGCACGAAAAAAAAAAAACAAAAAAAAAAAACGTACTCTACTTTGTTCCCAAACAAACACCGGCAGGTAAACGATATCGAACGCCTCGGCTCTCATATGTCAGGTTGTAAGTTGGCCCAGTAAGGTGATTCCGCACCCGAACTGACCCTGGGCCATATACGGGCCCCTCAGGTGCAGGAACTACGGTTTTCCCATCCTGCATCTCCCAGGCCTACGCTCATGTAGAACGGAGCTCTTGAGTTGATGAGTTACAGTATGAATCACCTGCGCCATCACGTATGTTGCAGGCTCGCCTCCTTCCCGAGCATTACTTGCTCGCGAAAGAAGGCGGCGGCGGCGCCCTACGCCCTCGCGCTGCCCACTCGATTACCGTACCATATACGTTATTCTCTTGCAAGTAAAAGTTATAGAATATAGTAACAGAATAATAAACATAACATAACATAACTTCACGCCTGTATCCCCGAAAGGGTAGGCAGAGATGTGTATTACACACCCACAATAATTGTGGCGAATTATTCGCCAGTTATGTTAAGGTCCCAATGTAATAGGGGGCGAGAGACATTATTAAGCTAGCGATAATTACCATTTATTAATGCACACATAACTACGAAAAGTCAGAGCCCGGGGCGACTGGGGATCGAACTCGAGACCTCGTCTCAGCAGTCCGTTACGTACGCCACTGGGCTATCGCCACCGCAGAATAATATAGGTGTATAAAAGAGAGTATTATTTAAAAGGTTAGGCCTTAGGCATACTTACAAACCATACGAGTATACCACCAACCACATTATGTATTCAAAATGAATATCTAATAAAATAAAAATGTTGCATTACAAACATTATACACGCTACTAACGTATGGCTTGATGAATACAAATGAGGCGATCCCATGTACAGGCTGCATATTCTTCTACGTCCAGTTCTTGAACTGTAACAAGACACGTTTTTACTTCTTTTTTTTATATATAGGACACGTCAATTTAACGTCACCTCGCCTGATGGTTAGCTGAAGGTAAAGTCTCAGGAAAGAGGGTCACCATTACATACACGTACCATGTTAACAACGGTGGTGCTCAGCTTGACGGCCTCATCAGAAGAGGATTGTCGTCGCAGCACTGCGTGACACCCACCGGTAGCACTAGTGCTGCGACCACAATCCCCCTGCCCGGCTATGCACTTGCTGACCCCCTGAACGCAATCAAACCGAAATTGGATTACTATGGAGGTTTTTTCGCAATCGTACACGGCCGAAATGTGTCATCAAATTTCTACCACCATTTTTACTTTAAGAGATCATCCCACCCTTTTAGTTCAATCTACTTTTTTGAAAAAAACTATAAACTAAAATGATTCCAATACCACGGAGTACTTTAGTACTTGACATGTAGTAGATATTTGCCGTTTGCGTGGCATCGCGAGGTTCTGGTTTTGATTCCCGAATCAGGCAAATTATTATGGGTGTTTTGTGTAGTAGTAAGTAATTCTCAGTGGCTATTAGACATACAAAAATATTCATAGTAAACATCAAAAGGTTCGCTCCCTATGAAGTGGGATCAAAAATATACATATAGTTAGCGAAATATGAATCTCAACCTTCCACTTCGGGGAAATACAAATACACAAAGAAATCAATTGACATTTTTGCTTAGTTTATAAAAAGATAAGATCTTTAAGAAATATAGTTTTTTCAGTTCGTTTACGTACTGTTCTATAAATTCATTTTCCCCTTGATTCCGTATAAAATACCATATGTCTCAAATTCTTTTTCTGTTGAAAATATATTTTGAATTTATACAATATTCCATCCACACTTATTACACTTCTCACACATCGTACACTTCTCGTTAAATTGTTCATATAATTCTCTGCATTGTTCCCCAATTACATGCAAAAGTATGTTCACTTGTATTGTAGGACTTTTCTTTGATAATTCACGTGCCTCAAAGTGTATCTTCAAACCGTTACTCCATTTCTTCCAGTTTTCATTTAATGTGCCACTTGTTATGTTTGATAGAAACAAAAAGGAGACGGTGGTGTTAAAATTGTTTCCATTTTTCTTCACTCACGTTTGAAAACTGCGATTTTAATTTTTAATGTTTTTGTCGTTCAATCATTTAAATCCTACTGACTGCGCCATGTAATGTGAGGGGCGGAGCGCGTCAATCAAACCACAAGGATCGAGTTGTACTGTCTTTATTGGGTTACAAATTTTTTGAGAAAAGGTTTCCCAAAGTATCACATGCCAAAGTATGATCCCCAGATTTTCATTTGGCAAAAAAAACATTTGGCAATACAACTTTTCGCAATTTTACAGGTAGCAATACTATTTCCGGCACTTATAAATTAATTGTTTAACAAATAATTACATGGAAGTATTATGTAGTGCAAAATACAAGTATTATGTAGTCAAATATTGTTTGGCATAACATGCTCTTCCCAAAATATTGCGCATCATATGATTGAATTAAGAGTCTAAATTCACTGCATTAAAAACTTGGCAAATTATTTCCGGCGTTCTCTGTTGGGGTCACAGTTCTAACCTAACCAAGCCCACTTTTCTAGAAGTTCTAATGTAGCCTACGTAACCTATATGAAATGTATTAATTATAATAATGATTTATATCAGACTTTTCTTATTTTTACAAGTTATCAACATTTGAAAATTATAATTTAAACAAACATATTTTTGGAATATTATTTTTGACAAAATGAAACATTTGCTTAGTGTATATTTGATTTAATAAAACTTGAGCAAGTAAAATGTTGCCAAATTAATATTTGACCAAGTGATTAAAATGCGAAATATAAATTTGCGAAAGATTCTTTTGGGAAATGAAACTAGTGCGACAAGTTTTTTGGGAAGTAAAATTTGACGAAAAATATTTTCAAATCATTGATCAACTAACACTGCTGTTAATTTAACAAGGATGTCAAATCAATTTGGGTTTCTGAAACGTTGATCAGGCCAAAATTAACTAATCTATGATTATTTTGATTTGACATGCGGTTTGTTTTTAATTGTGGCCACACTACTCATTGTTGTTCATTAGTTCATTCTTATCAGTCAAAAATGCCAATGCGCCTGGTTCCAAAACGGTTGAAAAAATGTTACGGCCTGTTAAGTGTGGGTCAAGTGAGGTCAAGTGTCACTGTTGACAAAATATTGGGAGAGGGAGAATTTAAAATCTCAAGTGACTTTTTCAAATTTATTTAAAGTTTTGTTAACCTGTACGTTCAGGGAGATATATCCTTTCCTGTTCCTGTATAGCTCAACTCGGGGACCACCATACAACTGCCCCAATTACATTAGGAAAAGAGCTAATGTTGTAAAATTCACTCTTCACTCTATTACGATCTTGATCTGTACTGGGCATGGAAATAAACTGCGGCCTAAATTCTGCAATAGCTGCAGATACTACTTTAATTACTCTACAAGCTGTAGATTTGTGCACCCTTATGTGATCAGCAACAGTAATTTGAAATGCTCCTGTGGCAAAATAACTTATTGTCAGTAACACCTGTTCCAAAGCATTTATAGACTGATTTCTCAAAGTGAAGCGTCTTATTTTCGGCTCTATCAAATTTACCAACAACAGTACAACAGCCTTTGTCAGTCGGTACCGGTTCTTGAATTCCTCGTCATTATAAAAGTCAAAAGGATTCATTCTCGTCCTAAATGTTCTCGTTCTTTCCTCTTCATCACTGCTATACGTGCTGATAGTCATGCTGATATCAGAAAGTGACATGATTGTAATCTAAAACAAGAAACAATATATGCTTAGCCAAATGTCCAAAATATACAATTTTTACAAATAAAAATACGTATTGTAAATAAAACTTCATTTTAAATATGGTTTGACATACCTTAATAACGTAGATTTGAAGAGAAAATGTAGATTCACGTAAAATATCAATTGTATTAATTAGTTAATTCGCCGATACACACCAATTAGTTGAAAAAGCTTTTGACACACGAATAATCTATGATCACGGCTTGACAAGCGTTTCGGAAACCCAAAATGGCGGTTGACATACGATTCTCCAGTTAATTTGACAGCTATGTTAACTGACACGATGATCAAATTAAACTATTTAAACATGCTTCTAGCAACCCAATTGCTACTTGACAAGAGATTTAACAGCCGATTAGTTAATTTTAGCGTTGATCAGCCTTTCGGAAACTGGGTGACTCAGTTTCTCAGTAATACTTTGATTTGAAGACATGAATTTTGAATTTTGTGAGTTTGCTTGGGATAATCTTCGGAACCACTGAACTTTTAAAACACACACACACACACACAGTTAAAAAAACTTTATATTTATATATATATATATATATATATATATATATATAAACTAACTATAAAAGATAGCAAAATTTTGTCGATTTCTCTGAAAAGAGTAGCTCAAAAAGTTTTACTCATACCAATTGAGAATGTTTGTATCAACTGTTGGCGGCGCTGCCGGGCGTTGACCTTGAAATGACGTCGCGAAATTTGATATGATGGCGACTCCGCAACAAAAGGCTCAATGTGTTGGCTCATAGAAACGAACCCTGTAGTTACCGTACAAAGAAACTTTCGACGTAACTATGGTGTTAACCCGCCTTCTGACAAAACCATTCGTCAATGGTTCAGTGCATTTAAGGAAACAGGAAGTGTTTTGCAGCAAAAGTCGCCGGGTAGGCCGAGTGTGTCTCAAGAGAAAGTGGACAGAATCCAAGCTTCATGCCTTCGAAGCCCTAAGAAATCGTCATCTCCGGGAACAAATAGTCAATTGTGTGGCAACCGTCCCCCCAGACATGCTCGCCAGGACATGGGAAGAGGTAGAATACAGTTTAGACGTCTGCCGTGCCACTAACGGGGCTCATATAGAACTTTACTAAGTGTTCAAAAAAAAACTTGAAAAAGTAAGCTTTTCAGTCATGTAGAAAACATGTTTGTATGTATTTTATTTCATTAAAATATTTTGCCTCAAAACCCCGGAGTTCTTTTATAGACACCCTGTATATATAAAGTACTAAAAGGTCAAATTGACTCCCCAGAACTGTCATCGAGAAAAGGTCTTGTAGTACCCACAAGAACCCTGTATTTTTTAAGTTAAAATCCCCTCCATGTAAATTAAAGAACACATTAACAAACGAGTGGTTTGCCATGACATCACAGCCATCGAGCTTAACTTAACTTAATTTTGATTCGGTTACTACTTATAATTTATTTTTATTTTTTCAGAAACCTTAATTTTAGTTTATAACTTTTAAACAATAACAAGTATACAATTGTTACATACCTATTTTCCACCATTACATATGTCTATACTTTCCATTGTATGTTGTTGCATGTAGAATATACTGCAACCGGGCTGCTTGGCCGTGGTCCATATGAAACTTGTGTTCCATATGGAACACAAGTTACATATGGACCACGGCCAAACAGTCCGGAAGCAGTATATTCTACAAAAAAAAAGACAGATAGTTTGTAATTCTCGCTATAAAATGGGAAAAAATAAAATGGTTTTCAGATATTGTATTAACCACTAACGAGACATGTAAAAACTATTTGATTTCCTAATAAAGAAAAATAAAATATATGCATGTAAAACTTACAGGTAAAATCAAATGGTAAACATCGACAGTGGTTGACAACTCTCTTTAGAATCATCCGAGTCATACAGCTTTGGTAAAAACCACTTCCTATTCCTTTATCCTGAATAATAAAAAAAGACCCTTAAAATGATTGCACGACAAAAAAATACAGTATTGTCATATACGATTGTCAATTCTTGCCAACCTACTGACTTCAAATCTATAATTGCCATCATGTCTATTATTAACACTTAACTTCTCAACAAGTTAATCAATCAGTTCTGTAGTAATATAATAAGTATATTAAGTTTGTTCTACTAGCAAGTACTACTACAATATACCTCTAAAGTTTGGAAATACCAGAGTTGTGATTCACATAGCCAATAAATCAATCAAAGAATTTATTTTGCTTTGATATCGTTTCTCTTAGCTCAATTTTTACATTCTGAACTCATGCTGAACATACCAAAGCATATAAATGAATTTGAGAGTGTAGCAATTTCGAACTCCATCCTGGAAATGGACTTTTGTATTTTACAAGAAAAGTTTGAAAATACTCCTAAATGCATGTGTGACTTTTGATTCGAAATGAACGCGCCGTCTCTTGCTATAGGTAAATCATATGACAAGCTAGTTTATCTCCTCGAGAGATATTTTAAAGATGTTTTCTTCCTCATAGCCACCAAAAGAGCTACCATTTTTCTCAAATACCAGAGAGTATGGATTTCCTTTTATCAATAGGTACTTACAGTTAACGACCTCCTCCACGTGACGTCCACTATGAGCGCAGGCCTGGGGGTGGCAGGTGAGGCCGCCTGTCACCCCAGCAGAAGGAGGCCGACACGGCGGCGCGACGGAGGGGGTTATCCGAAGGGATTTCCGCACGAAAAAAAAGGTACTTACGGTTTTTAAAATACACTTTCTGCTAGCTAGTGGTAGTGTCTTTACATTTTCTGACGAATCAATAACCCAGGTGTACACGTTAACGTCGAAAAACGACTCTGGGGTCAAGTTGATGAAGCTGTCGATCAACGTCACTTTATCATTCTGGTCGTAAACATACAGCTGAAAATATTTTACTTGTTATTTTATATAATATTGCTATGGTTATTTTTTCACAAGTGTCTTGATTATGACTACGCAACCCCTTAATAAGATTGATAGTGAATTTATTAATGTTTCAATATTATAACACAATTAGAAATTTGCTGAAGTGTGCAGGAGTAGATCCGGCAGTTACGATATAAATGTGTGTTTTGTAATTTCTAAACCGATAAATAGTTATAAAGTAAATGAAGATTTTTTATTGTTTTTCACCATCTTCGTCCTCAATCACAGTAGTTGTTCAGTTTAGCCTAATTAGTCGTTATTTTAATTTTTGGCAACATTTTTAGTATCGTTTTTGTAAGATTGTAATGGCAACACTTCCTCCCTCTCGTTCGCCGATCTGTCAACTGGACGTGTTTGCCCTTTTTAAATCTAAAAAATTATCTTGGGAATCATAGAACAATACTTTCAATTACTTACTTTAATCGTTTATTATAAAATCAATCCACAAAACATCATTTTTTGTGTAAATGTGTGAGTATAAGCAGCAAGAACTAATTAGCTCAAATTGGCCAATTTATATAGCAAAGTTAGGAATTGTTAGCTTTATTAAGTGTCTTCTCAACGCATTGGGGGTAAGTTACACCACCCTTTTATTATTATATTTCGTATACAGTCCACTTTTATCGAACGCCAACATTTTTATGGCCCTTCGCCGGATTTATATGAATTAGCAGCCATTGGTAGCGAAATAATTTTTAATTTTCGTCGTATTTTCGTGTATACCTTATTGTCGTTTGTGCTGTTTATTCATTTAAATTCATATATTGTCAAATTATCGTTTTCGTCGTATATTTTATAATAATATCAAATACTTTTTACATATTAACTTATTTGTCGTGGGTATTTGATAAATTATTAACAAAAAAAAAAAGGTATTGTTCATTTTTGTTTGTATCGATTCCATTTCTCAATATTTGTCGCACTATGCATGTTGGCAGTACGGCACTACTGTCATTCACGTCATTCACATTGACAGATTGATAACTTTAGACGTCAAGACGTCAATCAATTATCGTGTTTGTTTATATTTTATTTCGTTTTGCATTTTGCAATTTAAATAGTAATTGTTAGTGAGTTTAATATAATAAATTGTTGCTAAAAATGACTTCTGATGGTTCGGATGTTAACCGCATAGCTCGTGACTATGCAATAATGCGCTTAGAGCAAATCGAGCTCTCCGACCTGCAAGGATACATCGAACAGGATTTAAAAGACTTGGCGGAGGAGTTCCATTCAGCCCAGCGCAAGTTACTGGTCACTTGCGGAAAACTAGATAGGCGAGCGGAGTGCCAGGTCACTTTGGATTTTGACCGACGTATGCACGTAATTAAAACGAATCTTCGAAGTCTGTTAAACTCACAAAACGAGACTAAACCTAATATCGTTTCGAACATTAATAGTATATTACCTAAAATAACTATTAAGAAATTTGATGGTAAAATTGAAAACTGGGTCTCTTTCAAAGAATTATATAATTCCCTGATTCACAAAAAGGAGCTGCCAAATGTAGAAAAATTTCATTACTTGTTAGCAAGTGTTGAAGGGTTGGCATATGATCTTATAAAAAATTACCCGTTATCAGATGCCAACTACATGACAGCATATGATACATTACTCAAGCATTATGACAAAAAAAGGCAAATAGCTGTTACTTAATATGAAAAACTTTTAAATTGTGAATCAGTGAAAGGACGAAGCGGTCATGACTTGGAGCGGCTTCACCGTGTCTTTAGTGAAAATTTAGGTATTTTAGAAAAGTATCAGTTGCCCAATACAAACTTTGTGCTTTTTTATTTGATCTGGTCGAAATTAGACGTAGCTACTAGAGAGGCCTTTGAACTTTATTTGCCGGCTGATGTGGATATACCTAAATATGAGGATTTATTGCTTTTCGTTAAAAAGAGGTGTCAAGCTTTAGAAAATTCGGTCTGTCAGAATGATAGTACGGTACGTAAACCTGCTACTACTCATAGCAATAAAAATAAATCTGCCTTTACTGTTCAGGTCACCCAATGTGTACTTTGTTCATCGAACCATAATGTTGAATGTTGCCCGATTTTGTTACAGTTTTCTCCATCAGAGAGGTTTAATAAACTAAAAGAAAAGTCTTTATGTATTTTATGCTTTCGGTCAGGACATTCAGTGAAACATTGTAAATCAAAAAATAAATGCAACAAGTGCTCGTTTCGTCATCACTCTCTTTTGCATTTTGTTCAAGAACAAAGCACATCGGAGGGTCAGGCCCCCCCTCAATCGTCCACAACTTTAGCAGTTCAGGCTTCCACTGGAGTTTTATTTGCTACTGCTCGCGTTTTAATTAAAGACCATAAGGGCATTTTTCGTTCTGTTCGGGTGCTACTGGACTCAGCCAGTGCATGCAATTTTATATCGGAACCCGTGGCCAATAAATAAGGGTTCAAAATTTGTCGTGACAAACATGTTGTTAATGGAATCGGAAATTCAGTGGCACAGCCTATTGGCTCAGTTTCATGTGTAATCAAGTCATCTGATCCGTCTGTTAATCAGCATATTAATGTTGAAGCTCTCGTTTTGTCGTCGATGTGTGCCGACCAACCAATGCAACCAGGTGTCGATGTGTCAGTCTGGTCACACATAAATAATTTGTCGCTGGCCGACCCCGAGTTTGCCACACCAGGCGCAATTGATATGCTGCTCAATGCAGATATCTTCTCGTCGTCGTTGTTACCTGGTATTAAACGTGGTGAACCTGGGCAGCCCATAGCATTGCACACTATCTTTGGGTGGATTCTGTTTGGTAGTTGTGATTTTCGTAATAATTCTCGTCGTAGGACAATCAACAATGAATGTCTCTTCATTTCAGAATTGTCAAATTTGTCGTTGGATAACTCCATAAAAAAGTTTTGGGAGTTAGAAAATATTGATCCTTCACATAATATCCTTTCGTCGAAAGAGGATCAATTATGTGAAAAGTATTTCGTCGAAAATCATTCTCGTACTGAGGATGGTAGATTTGTCGTTCCATTACCTTTCGTGGATCCTTTGGAGAAGCCCGTGTTTCATGATTCTCGGACTATAGCCTTGAAGAGATTTTCGTCGTTGGAGAGAAAATTCGATTCCAATCCTAATTTCAAAAAGGCATATGTCGCCTTCATGGATGATTACTCTACATGTCGTCACCTTGAAGAAGTTTCTCCACCTATAGAGGATTCTGGTCATTTTTATTACATCCCACATCATGGCATCTTGCGTCCTGAGTCTGTGAGTACTCCTCTTCGTGTCGTTTTTAATGCAAGTGCCAAGGATTCTAAGGGATTATCGTTAAATGATACTTTGTTTGCTGGCCCAAAGCTGCAAACTAGTATTTTCCATCTTTTAGTTCGCTTTAGATGGCATGCTATCGTTTTTACTTCTGATGTAAAACAAATGTACCGCCAAATATTGGTACCTGTCGAAGATGCAGACTATCAACGTATCTTATGGCGCCCAGATCCAGTTGGTCCTGTTCGCGACTTCCGGTTGCGTACCGTCACTTATGGTGTTTCATCGGCTCCCTTTCAGGCTCTTCGGACCATTGCTGAGCTAGCTAATATTTCGTCACATCTCAGCTTCGGGGCCACTGTTTTGTCACGCGACACCTATATCGATGACATAGCTACCGGAGTTGATAGTATCGAGCAGGCCCTGAAGCTGAGAGCAGAACTTGTAGAGATTCTTTCTTCAGGTGGCTTTCTTTTAAGAAAGTGGACTTCGAATTGTCGTGAATTTCTACAAGATCTTCCGTCCTCTGATTTATATTCAGAAAGTTTTCGTAATTTTGAAGATATGTCTGATATGTCTCTCAAAATATTGGGCTTGCTATGGTCGCCACAGGATGATAATTTCGGTTTTAAAGTTTCGTCGGATAGTCGTCGACACACCAAACGTACAATTTTGTCGGATATTGCACGTATTTATGACCCTTTAGGGTTGCTAGGTCCAGTTACATTTTATGCAAAATATTTGATGCAACTTTTATGGACTACTGGCGTTTCGTGGGATGATAGTGTACCTTCAGAAATTTCGTCCGAATGGTCACGCTTCAAATCTCAGCTGCCTTCGTTGGCGTCTATTTCGTTTCCACGTGTCGTCATTTTACCTTTCAACAATTTACAACTTCATGGATTTTGTGACGCGTCGGAACGTGGCTACTGTGCTGCAATTTATTTTCGTGTCGTGCAGCCAGACGGACATGTTTCAGTGGAACTTTGTTGTTCGAAAACAAAGGTTGCCCCTTTGAAAAAGCTTTCCATTCCCAGATTGGAATTGCAAGCGGCAGTTTTACTGTCAGATTTAATGGAATCGGTTATCGCTGCCTTAAAGTCAATTCATAAGGTTCAAGAAGTTATAGCATGGTCAGACTCAAGCGTTGTTTTGTCTTGGTTGAGGTCTTGCCCCTCAAAATGGAAAACTTTCGTAGCAAACAGAGTCGCCCATGTACAGGATAAAATACCGGCCAGTTGTTGGAAGCATGTAGGTACAGCTGACAACCCTGCGGATTATGGCTTGCGTGGTATACTTCCCAATGACTTTATATCAAAATTAGAGTTGTGGCGTCGAGGTCCCTTGTGGCTTTCAGAATCTGAAGATCATTGGCCATCTTCATTTCTCTTACCCAACGATGATGCTGTACTAAACGAGCATAAAGTTTTTAACCTCGTCACGACAACGCCCGATTCCAATGTCGTTGAGAACCTCATTAATAAATTTTCGTCGTTTGTAACCTTGCTAGATGTATTAGCATATTGTTTTCGGTTTTGTCATAATCTAAGACAAACCAATGAAAAAATCGTTGGCGCCTTGCAGCCATCTGAGCTCCGTCAAGCTTTCCATGTCTTGATAAAGCACATTCAAAGTGCCTCCTTTTCGAAGGAAATAGAATGTTTAGGAAAGGAATCTCTAAATTCCCTTCCTAAAAGTTTTCGTAAACTGTCTCCCTTCATTGATGACGCGGGTCTCGTGAGGGTGGGCGGTCGCCTTAGTAGGTCTGATGTGCCGTTTGATGTTAAACATCCTTTACTTCTTCCTAGAAGTCATAGAGTAACATTTTTAATAATTGATGATTATCATCAGAGATTTATGCATCCTGGGGCACAGACTTTACAAAATTTACTTTCGCAAACCTTTTGGATTTTGTCGCCAAAGCGTGCTATCCAATCAGTCTTGTCACGCTGTATTGAATGTTTTCGAGCTCATCCAAAGCCAGCTCCTGCTCCCATTATGGGTGGTTTGCCATCATATCGAATTAATAAATTAAAACCTTTCTCGAATGTCGCTATCGATTATGGTGGTCCTTTCGATATCGCTCTGGGTCGCGGACGAGGGCTTAGGACTTATAAAGCGTATATCTGTGTATTTGTATGTACTTGCACTAAAGCTATACACATTGAACTTGTGTCAGAGTTGTCGTCGGAAGCTTTTACTGCAGCTTTGAAACGTTTTGTTGCTCGCCGTGGCCGCTGCAATAATATCGTATCAGATCAAGGTACAAACTTTGTCGGTGCCAATAACCTTCTGAGTAAATTAATGTCAGAGGCTTCTGAGGCACAACAAATTAAATTCTCGTTTAACCCGCCTGGCAGCCCTCATTTTAACGGTCTTGCCGAAGCAGGCATTAAGTCTATAAAGACACATTTATCTAGAGTCATAGGTAATCAACGTCTCACTTATGAAGAATTTATCACAATATTGTCTCAAATTGAAGCAATGCTCAATTCACGACCGTTGACTCCTATTAGCTCAGACCCACATGACTTGTCTGCCTTAACTCCTGGTCATTTCTTAACTCTTGAACCATTAACTATGATTCCAGAGGAAAATTTAGTTGATCAAAAGCTTAGCATTCTAAAACGTTGGAAGTTAATTCAAAAAATGCATCAGGATTTCTGGCAGAGATGGTCGAGTGAATACATCCACACTCTTCAGCAAAGGGCTAAGTGGACTAAAGATCAAGATAAAATTAATATTGGATCTCTAGTTCTTGTTATTAATGAAACTATCAGTCCTTTGAGGTGGAGTTTGGGTCGTATTGTTTCGTTGCATCCCGGTGCAGATGGCATTTGTAGAGTTGTTACTGTTAAAACTGTATCAGGACAATATAAAAGGCCTGTTGTAAAATTATGCCCTCTGCCACTGGCTAATAATTAATTAATATTGTAACAGTCTCTCTTAAGTTGTCAATAGTAGCTATTAATTCCATTGTAATTTCGTTGTTATTATACTTTAATTTGACTTAAATACGTTGTATTTAGGTGGGCGGAATGTTCATTTTAGCCTAATTAGTCGTTATTTTAATTTTTGGCAACATTTTTAGTATCGTTTTTGTAAGATTGTAATGGCAACACTTCCTCCCTCTCGTTCGCCGATCTGTCAACTGGACGTGTTTGCCCTTTTTAAATCTAAAAAATTATCTTGGGAATCATAGAACAATACTTTCAATTACTTACTTTAATCGTTTATTATAAAATCAATCCACAAAACATCATTTTTTGTGTAAATGTGTGAGTATAAGCAGCAAGAACTAATTAGCTCAAATTGGCCAATTTATATAGCAAAGTTAGGAATTGTTAGCTTATAATTAAGTGTCTTCTCAACGCATTGGGGGTAAGTTACACCACCCTTTTATTATTATATTTCGTATACAGTCCACTTTTATCGAACGCCAACAGTAGTTGTTGTATCGCAGGAGTATGTTGATCTTGCTGTACATACCATGGCATATCCATCAGTTTCATCTGGATCAATCTTTTCAACCGGACCCATTACGATAATATCCAGTGCTTCAGATGTGTCAATACCAGAGACGTAATTTGTTCCTACATTAGTGTTTTGTCTGGAAATATAAGACATTTAGATATTTGTTTTAGTCTTGTGATTTGTAACATAAACATAAGTAAACTGATGACGAGTCTGTTAATTAAGACTTTTTAAGGCGATGTTGCCGTTTCTTAAGATCAGCGTATTATTACAATCTGTATTATTATGAAAGGGTGTTCTAATTGACGTAATTAATTTTTTCGTTTTATTTGTCGAAAAACGCATTTAAATTTTTTATTTTATTTTATTTACGTGGACCGATATATTATATAATATCAACCAATATATTTTATTTTATTTTATTTGGGATAACAACAGTCGTTTACAAAAGTTTATATCAGTAAATAATTGCTAAACAATGACCAATTACAGCTATCCACATTTTGTATAAGCAGAGTACTAACAACAAAAAAACAAAAAGCAAACAAAACATACACCAAAAATTAAAAATGATGGTAGTGGTAGCAAGGAAAAAAAAATCCGAGATGTGTAGTTCGGATAAGAGCAATAAGTAGTATCGGCATATAAGTACATTGTTTCTACTATTATCGGTGTGAAGTCAGAAACGGTTTGCTGGTCGCGCTTAGGTAAGTTACTGTCACTACCAACATTCCCTTACATTCCGTCAAAGTATCATTGGACTTATTTCTTTACTTTATGCATTGTACATAATTACACGTTGGTATAACACTCAAACATACATACATCACAAACTATTAAGTACCGTATACAGCTCAACAGAGACTTAATTTCAACACTATATTACTGTGCGCTGACCAAAACCTCTCTAATTGCAGCCAAAAATTTTTTTTTTGATTTCACAAATGGGTCTATACTGTTAAACTTTACATTATAGGATCGCATTATTCTAGTAGTCACAGCATTCTGTCCGTACTGCGTAGGATGCGATGGTACACTTAGCATTTGGGTATGCCGCGTACGATATATTGGAGTTTTAAATGATATTCGAGCAAGTAAGCTAGGGCAATCTATGCGACCACGAAGTATATCAAAAAGCAGTGCCATGTCCATCACAGATCGTCTCTCTTCCAGAGTAAACAAGTTATACGTTCGGCAGTTATCAGTGTAATTAGTTTCAGATTTATGGAACTTGAAGTTTAGGTGACGTACTAATTTTTTTTGAATTTGTTCGATTCTTTTGATATGAACAGCGTAGTATGGTGACCAAATCTGGCAATTGTATTCCAGAATACTTCTAACATATGCGAAATACACTATTTTTAGGGTCATTGGACTGTTGAAAGGTTGACAGGTGCGCATAACAAAACCAAGATTTTTATAGGCTTTATTTACTATATTATCAATATGAGTAATCATGTTCATCTTTGAGTCGAAAGTTATACCCAGATCACGCACACTGTTGACTCTTTCTATGGCAACACCGTTAAAATTATAATTATAAGAAATAATATTTCGCCCACGGCCGAAACTTATGCATTGGCATTTAGATATATTTACTGATATTTTATTTCTAGCATAGTAATTATATAAATTATCCAAATCCTTTTGCAGATTTATGCAGTCGGTTAGACTGTTAATTTTTAGGAATATTTTTTTTTAATCTGTGTAGACCACGTCAACTTGTCCTCCTTTTTCCCTGTGTTCCAGTACGAAGTCCGAATAAACTGCCAAATTAGTCAGTGTCGAACGCCCTCGAAGAAATCCATGCTGTGACTCAGAAATACCCTTCGAAATTATATGATAGATATTTTCGTAAATTATTTTCTCTAGCATCTTACCCAGTACGTTCAAAATTGAGATGGGGCGATAATTTTCAATTTTAGCTTTAGCACCCTTTTTATGAATTGGAACTATGTGGGCTTTTTTCCATAATAAAGGAAAAGTACATTCCTCGAGAGATCGTTTAAACAGTTTAGTAACCGGATACACTAAACTGCTTGCACATGATTTTAAAAATATTGGAGGTACACCATCACACCCTGCTCCCTTTGATATATCTAAAGATCGCAATAATCGAAGGACTTCGTCCTCATTAATGCGAATACTTGAGAGTGTCACATTGTTGGTGTGAGTAATTACAGAACTGCTAGAGGTGTCCAATATGGAACCAGAAGCAAACACGCTTTCAAAGAAACTATTAAACGCAGAACATATAGAATTGCCATCATCTAAAGTTTGACCATTCAATGTGAATCGCTGAGGGTAACTTGAACCTCCTCTCTTTGATTTTACGTATTTCCAGAAATATTTAGGTGAAAGTTTTATATATCGTTCAACGTTATCCTTGAAATTGTTAAAACACATGCTTTGTGCTTTATGTTGACGGTCTCTGAGTAGAGTGAATTCGTCGTAGTCCCTAGGATTATTATATCTTTTCCATTTTTTATGTGCCTTATATTTCTCCTTTATAATTTTTATTAAAGCGGGCGTATACCACACAGGATAAGAGTTATTTTTAACGGACAATGGTACATATAAAGCAAAACATTTACTCAACTCAGTATAAAAATTTTCGAGCGCAGTATTAATATCCTCTGTATTCAAAACCTCATCCCAATTAATCACTTTTAAATAATTATTAATGAGCTCGTAGTCGCATTTATGAAAGTTATAGAGTGGTACCTTCTTTTCCTCAAAACTTCTCATTTGAAGATCTGCTATGTCAATACTAAGTGGTGGGTGAAGTGGGTCTATCTTTGATATAGGTTGAGTCAAGGTAACTGTTACCGGAAGGTTACAGAAGCAGAGATCAAGAATATTTCCACAATTATTTTCAATATAAGAAAACTGACTAAGACCTAAGAATTGCAGTTCGTTGGCAAATGATTGCGCAGTCTCCTGTACCTCTGTTGTATTTAGATGTCTTACTATGCAACCCATGTCCGTCCACCATAAGCACGGCAAATTGAAGTCCCCTACCAGTAAGTGATAATTCTGGCTGTGCATATTAAAGAATTGGCCATAAGCGTCGGAGATGTTTGAGATATTACGAGAAAGTATTGGACTATCGTCCGGGGGGACATATACTAGTACTATATGCAGGCCAGCAGTTGAGTTCAGTTTGCGAGACGATATTGTTATACAAATTGTTTCAACAAATTCACACGACCACCCAGTATTAATTTCCGCAGCGAGGTCATGACGGATACATACCATTACGCCGCCACCCGTTTTTTTACTTGTGGAGTCGAGATTACGGTCGCATCGAAATACATCATATCTTTCGTCACATACCTCCGAGTCACTAATATCATTCTGCAACCAAGTTTCAGTTAGAAGTATAATATCAAACTCCTGTGACAGAATGCTGTTATATACAGCTGTACATTTAGTGCGTACACCCCTTAAATTTTGATAAAAAATATTTAATTTAGATGAGAAAGGTACGTTTTGTACAAATTAAGAGAAATTGACCAGCGAGTCAATGACATTTCAAGCTGCAATATATCGCAATGGAATATTAACGGACATATGTTATTAACTTCTTTGGTGATTTTAACTATACTACAGCAACAAAAACAACAATAATAAAACCAACTGAATACCATCATTGGTGAGATCAGACAGTGAATCCGTGTTAGTGACTTTATACACTGTAATTTATGATAAGGCACTAATGAGTGTACATTATTTTGACTTAAAATGATTACAAATATGCTACGATACCAAAATAGGGCGATTATTACATGAAATACATATTCAAATCGAGGCAACAGACACCTATAAAAACAATTTAATAATATGCGACATTCAGTGGGTAGGTTTTCGACACTTTTACAATTAATAACTTGTAGAACATATCTTATCATGTTAGATGATAGTTCTGTAAGCTGAAGCATATGAATATAATTAACGGAATAATAGAAGAATAAAGTGATGTTCAGATATTTTTTTGTAAATCTTCTGAATATTTTATTAATATTTTGGGCGAGGACGCGTCTTTTCTTACAAAAACCTTCCCGTCGCGTATCCAGGTGTACTGATATTTTTTTATCTTCGATTTTTCGCGAATATTTTTATATTACAACTTATTTGCAGGCGTTAAGTGCTCATTTACAAATATCTTGATTCCTTTGGCATCGCTTGGCTCACCGATATCCGTAGTAGTGATCCCTTTTTTAGAGCGTATTCCTGACAAAATAGTGTCTCGTAGGTATCTCGATCTAAGCTTCGCCACTATAGCCTTGGGACGACCAGGTATTATTGTGCGAGGCTGAACCCTAGTAGCATGTATTATATCATCCGGGGTGAGTTGCACGCTCGCATAACGTGCAATGGCTGTTATTCGTGTACTTAAAATTTCGTTCGATCTCTCAGGCACACCGGTAATTTCCAAATTCTCCGAGCGCTCACGTTGTTGTATATCGTTCAATTCGGCGTGCAGCTTAACGTTTTCCTCTTTCAACAGCATGCATTCCCTCTGTACTTTGCCCTGTAGCTCCTTATGCTCCCCGTCGAGGAAGCTTAAGGTATCTTTTAAATCATTAATATCCTTGTAGAACTCAGACTGCCTAGCCTGGATTTTCTGAATATCTGACTTTATGTGCTCGAGATCTTTTTTTATTACATTATTTATATCATTTTGTACTTCGGTAATTTTACTGTAAAGATTAGAGTTCATGGAAGCTAACTTGGAGGATATTTCCGTTTTGAATTTTTCAAATAACATTAAGAGGTCATCATCTTTAGCCTTTCTCTTCTGACGCTGTTGCCTTTCCTTCTGATTATTTATGGATTGTAAGCCATCATCGGTAGTGGGAATATCAGGGCATGAAGTACCTTCCGAACCCATCGTTTTTTAATTTTTTATGGATAAGGTAATAAGAAAGGCAAACCACTCAGCACCTTTGACAGTTCGCGGACACAAGCAGCGTAGCGAGAAAGGTACAGCCACGCTCAGAAACGAGACGAAATATTCGATGATAATTATATGTTTTGCACAAATTTCACTCTTAACTTCACCAGTTACGTGTCCATTTTGAGTAGCACTTAGATAGAAAAAATATATTGCAACTGATAACACGTCTGCTTCGAACCGATTTAATGACAACTATTCTATATAAACTAATGTAACATTTTAAGTGATACATTTTACTTCACCTGCTTATAGTTAACACAGCAAAGTGAAAAATAATTTTCTTTAAATATTACAATGGCGCCTAATTTGGTGAATAACTATAATAGGATTTTTTTTTTTCAAATAATCTTTTGACAATATAAACGCTTGCCTGAAGTAATTACTCTCAAAAGAACAACGGAATTTCTTGTATATATGTTCAAACGAGAGGAACACTGTAAACATTGTGTTCTTTTCTAGGAAAATATGTTAAAAGCCTCGGCCATATTACATTATTATAAACATCGAATTCCTAACTTAGAAAATACATTAAATTCTCTTTAATCTTTTTGTTGCTGAAATTCGTGGATGTCCTCAGTCGATGATGCTATTGAATCCGTTTTTGCGTCAGCATTTCTTTTGTGATAAACAGGCTATCAAAATGTTTCGAAGTATTTCTAATATATTGCGGGAATGTAATAAGGCAATATTGCAAAAGTGGTAGAAATTAAGATGTAGTTAACTGGCTATATCATTGACTATAATAAACTAAACTGAAAAGTTTGCAAGAGAGACACTTCCATATATTATTCTATAGATTCCATAAACTCATGCCTATATCCCCGAAGGGGTAGGCAGAGGTGCTAGCACCCACATTTCGACACTTCCAAAGTGGTAAAATGTGTGTATAAAATAAGAGAATGATAAAACTAAAAAAAAAAAATGATGTACATTACCATGTAAACTTCCACCGAAAATTGGATTGAACGAGATCTAGTAAGTAGTTTTTTTTAATACGGCATAAATCGTAAACCGCAATTTACCTTTCATTCAATCAACTCTAATATAAAAATTAAAAATGTTACTTGCTGCTACGGAACCCTTCATGGGCGAGTCCGACTCGCACTTGGCCGCTTTATATTTACTTTTACTTATGTAATACTATTGTTTTTATAGGGCAAGTTTTCAAGAAGCTATATCAGCCTTAGGATATGATAACTTTGCAATTTCAGCGTATATAATTACCACGCCAGCTAATAATAATTCCTACTCGGAGGATGATAAAATCCTCATTATCTGGAGGTATTAACAATCTTGCGGATCAACAACTAAAAGTTGAAGCCTAGGTGAGATGTCAGGTATGGTATGACAATTTCCGGAACTCCTTTGGATGGCCAAAGGAGTTCCGGAAATTGTCACATTTAAGTCACTACAGTTTCAATAACTTTTTACATCTCTACGCGTACTGAAAAAAGTGACACAAATGGATCATGATGTGACCAGAACGCTACGAGCTACTAGAGTATAAAGTGTGCTATTGAATGACATAAACGAAATGAAAATTTTCCTTTCTCACTTCTGCCATCCAAATGCCACATTAGTGCGCTTCGACAATATCCTCACTATAGCCTAAAAGTCACCTTCATCCTATTGGTGAAGTGAATAGATGATACAATAACAAAAGCAATAGATGACAATCCAGCTGCGTGCCATAGAAATGAATATGCTGTAGTGGATATGCGGAGTTACACGAAAGGATCGCGTGAAGAACTTTTACCTGTGCGGCAGCCTTCATTTTTAGGGATTTTCTATAGAAAAGCCCTATTGCTATCGAGTTGTCGTCGACGTCGTTGCCAATTTTCTGTCACGGTTTTGGGTATGAAGGAGATGAGCTATCGAGTTGCTGTTTTCGGTAATAGATTTGTACTGGGGTGAACCATTGCAAGATAAAGAAAAAATCGCAAAGAATCGCAAAAAAAAAATCGCAAAATCGAAAATCCCTTGTATTCGGCTGAGCTCGTCTCAGGAATTCAACTTGTTTTGGTATCGTAGAGAAACTACAAGAGAGTCGCTTTACGTTGTGCGGTCACATTTTGCGGAGACTTCCTAGTTATGTGGCTAACAAATGTCTGGCCCTACTGGTTCCGTCAGACCCCAGTAGGAGGGATAGAAAAGGATAGAAAAAGGAGTGCTGGCTGTTCGTCGTAAAAGATACCATGTATGCCAACGCTCTCACTGCCAGTGATGGTGAAAACCGGGTGAAGTGTAGGGAGGGAGGGGAAATGTTTTAAAGCGGACACCAGGTTCCGAAGTGAAAGCCTGGGATGCACCGGGATCGACACAGATATAAAGAAAAGAAAATACGTGAAGTTACAAATTGTAATAACTCTATGATGGTTGTTATAAATTGCATAGTTTTGGTTTATTTAGTAATTAAAACAACAAAATAATCGTATTTATTATTTGTTCTCATAAATGCGGTCCTGAATTTCAGCCTATATAACAAGAAGATTAAAAAACCTTGTTTTCTTGTTATTTGAACGGCCCTGACTAGATATGGATAAAAAAATATTTTAATTTATATAATTTCATACCTTGATTTAATATAGCTTAAAATATTTTTAAGTTATGATTTCATAAGTTTTTATTTCTAAGTTTCATTATGAATTTTCGCTTAATTAAGTACAGAAGCAATAACCAGATAATAAAATTACAGAAAATATTTTTGAGACGCTACTTTAAATAGAAGTGAGTTTCATATGGGCTCTAAAAATATTGTCGGCACAATATTTCATGCTCGTTATGCTTATTGTACTATTAATTATTCTATTATAATAAATACGGTACCTGAAATACGGAATATCAAATTGACAGCAATGGCCGACAATGGTATCGATGGGTTTAAACATTTGAGAGCAGTTGTACGGTTGAGATCTCCAGTTGCATTCCACTATTAAGTCGTTGCATGGCCGCTTGAACTGAAAACCAAAATCTGTTGTCGTAGAAACTCGTTCAAGTACAATACATACAGTTTTAAAAATCAGAGAAGCTCGGACATATTCGTTCATCTTAATAATCGTTTTAGTCTACGATTTAAAACTATTTGATTACCATGTCCAGTAGCAGCTTTAACGAATATCCAAGATCTTCGAGCACAGAATGCATTTTCTTCACATACGGCTCAGCTTCGTATTTTTTGCGTTTAACAGCACTTAAGCTTTTATAGAATTCATTGATTTCTGACTGGTTGTACCCGCGAAGAGTTCTGTGAAGCAAATATTGGATGACTCCCAAATATGATGGGTAAACATTAAAACAAAAATTGCTTAGTTAAGAAGTTTACTTTACCTTCAGCTTACCATCAGGCGAGGTGGAGTCAAATTGACGTGTCCTAAATATAAAAAAAAAATATAAAAAAAAATAAAGTGATACAGTGAAATAGAGATTACTTACAATAGCTCTGTGACATTTTCAGTTTGAGGTAAGAATACTTTTTCTGCATCACAAACGGTCACTGCGGGAAACTCAACTTTATCCATAGAGTAGTGGGTAGTTTCTACCTGTTAATATAAAATAATAGATTATGTTTAGTTCTTGATTCATTTCCTCATACTACTAAAACATTATAAGAAATCTACGTGCAGAATCATACTAAATAAGAAACAAGTATTAGTAATAACAAGACAAGAGAAAATGGCTGGTCAGAAGGAGTTCTAATATAATTCAACTTACCACAGTCAAAGTGGGGTCAATAACATACTTTTCCCATATCATATGACCGAGAAAGCAGCAAAGTCCCATACTGAGAGCTATTATCGCTATCCACACAATGTAAACGCACCAGTTTAAAGGTTTATAGAAGTAATACATGCCGTGAAGAGTGGAATGCTTGCAAAAGGACTTGAAGTTCGTCACCACTAAGGATTTCATAACTTTTTTGTTGACCATTGTAATTCGGAAGTTTCAATACTTCAAAACTTTACTGGACTTTCAATTTACTAAATGTATACTTAATCGTTTTAAGTGCTTTTGAATGAATATTTGCTGATTTATACAAAATGAAGCCTAAGCATGAAATTTGGACAATTGTGTTCTTACCAAATGTCGTGTTAGAAGTTAACGATATTGTTATTTGCTAAAGGCAATTATAAGGTTAACATATGAAATGGAACTACAAAAATACTAATGGGTTTTTCAAACTTTTATTTTTAGTAAGACAATAATAATTTAATCGTCATCAACGAAAGTTTGTAAATGAATACTTTTATAAAGTATATACTTGTTTCCAATTACTAGCATTTGGTTCTGGGTCTGTTTGGAAGTAAGAGCTAAAAATGTATACATGTGCTTAAAGTATTTATTTTTTATGATGAGAATAAAAATCACGTAACCAGAACTTGATATGTTAAACAATTTTAATTTATTACTGTGTGAAATATTCTGTGCATGACTACTCTTAACTCACGGGCAGATCATAAGAGACACTCATCAATTTAAATTGAGATTTGCGTGGATCTTGAAGCGTAATTCTTGAAGGCATTGAACTTTTGATCGTGATGTTGTGAATTTGAACCCCTCCCCTCCAAAAATAAACATTCTGTTATTTTTTATTGAGGTTGTTTTGTTTACTTAACCATTAAATACGGCTACAATTTCCTAATCATAGTGATAATCCTTACTTAAATAATATAAATGTAAGCCCTAGGAGTAATTTGTATTACATTATTTGGGACACAAATTGTCTATAAACATATACGCAGCAGAAACAGAAAGCATTAGTAGCTACGAAAAAGAAAACCCAATAAAATACCCCAGAGACCGGATGTTTCAAATTTATTCAAAGACTGCAAATCCTTTCAACCTTTGGCTCTGAATAGTATGGGATGGTTACGAAAACTTCTTGTTATTTAAGGATCATCTAAAGGCTTGATATTTACATTTACATCGAATCGACTCGAAAAATGAAGTTCACACAAATTTGGTATTCTCTAAATAGATGGAGTCCCTAGAAATAGCGCGACTCCTAGGTAACTTGATGCAAACCACGTCTCACGGTAATTAATATGAAGTTGGAGATATAGTAGTGTGTTATTCAGTTTAACTCCGACATACTCATGTCACGCCCAATTTAGGATAATTGAGTGTGGTAGTAACCAAAAAAAATACGGGTGGTTGACAGACATACACGCTTCGGTTTCTTTTAAAAGGTTTATTACTTCAACAACGATAATTATATTTCAATTTGATTGAAAAAGTAATTAGGGTTTTGTATCGTGTTAGTTGATTTCAACTTTGTCTTTTATATCAAGTAAGTTTTGCCATTAAGCAGCAGGTTTTTAAATAGTCATCTACTTTTCAAAGTGTGGAGGTAGTTAAAACTTTCGAATATCTTCCACTATAGTCCTTATCGTAATTTGTTTAATTCACATTCCTTTAAAACTAAAGGAAATTCCTAGCCATCTTCAAATTGACACTTTTTTTTTTAATTTATTGGTTCAAGAACTACGGTAAATAGTGAAAAATAAACTACAGTTAAACTAGGTCAAACCCATATCCTCGCCTACAATGCTATCAATGCATTTGTGGAGTTGTGGACTCAGTAAAAATAGGCAATCAATGACTGAACTCTATTAAAAACTTCAGTATTCTGCACTATATTTGAGTGTTATTAAAAGGGAATAGGAGTAAAAGTAAATTTTTGAAGTCAATAAATGTAGAATATACTGCTTCCGGGCTGTTTGGCCGTGGTCCATATGAAACTTGTGTTCAAATCGTTTTGTCGATTGATCACTACGGTCGACATCTTCAGTGGGACAGGTCCGGGCGCCACTGTACCGCTGAAGTATATTCTACATGTAACGCCGGCCGTGAAAGCCTAAGGATTTATTTTTAATTCAATAAACGTTGTAAATATTTAGCCTATTTGTAGTTCGAAATTAATATTTTTTTTTTTTAATATTTCAGTATTATATAAATATGGCAAAGAAAAAAAACGTTGGTAGCACGTATACCTCATTAATAGAAACGATCACGACTTTGCATGGCACAAGCCAATTCACTTCAAAAAAAGGAAGATCCTTGAGGTTATGGACAACATTGATGATACTGAATATCATATTAATGATAACTTTCATATTTGTAATAAAAGATAGATTTAATGAGAACAAAATTGTTACTCAGGTGAGTAAACTTCCAATAGTAATAGATATTTGTACAACAAGTAATCAAAGTTATTTTTTGCTGCGAGTGCCGGTTTTAAATCGCGAACTAGAGAAGTAGTCTAAAATTCAATCATAAACGTAGTGAGTGATACCAGCATAGCCAAATGAGCACAGTGAGTGATTTAAAGGGTCGAGACAAGTAAGATTTGCTTTCGTAGTCAATGTTAGAAGCACTCGCTAAGCTCGCGATTCAATTTTAGACTACTTCGCTAGTTCGTAATTTAAATTTTTATGCTGCACTCGCAGCAAGAAATAACTTTGCTCATTTGTTTAACAAATGACTATAAATAGATAAATCTAAGTGGAAATAATGTCAAAAGCAATCTGTGTTGGAAGACATCGTTTTGCGCCTGTTCAGAACACCAAATTAATTTTATCTTTGGAATGATTCCTGGGTTGGAGTGTTTTTACATATTGACGTCAATTTCATTAAAAAGTATTATAGTAGAGTATAATACCTTTTCACATTTTGAAATATTCTTCACACTAGCTGTCCCCCGCGGCTTCGCCCGTGGCACACTTCGCCCCCGTGGCACCCACTTATCCTAAAAATGCCCGTAATTTATTTAGTGTTTAAAAATTTGTCTGATTTGTTGATATTTATGGTTACTGCTCCGCTCTCTTTAGTAGTAGCAGGATGATATATAGCCTATACCTTCTTCGAAAAATGAATACACAAACAATCCAACACGAAAATATTTTTTCCATTCGAACCAGTAGTTCCTGAGATTAGCGCGTTCAATCAAACAAACTGAGTTGGTTTCAGCTTCATAATATTAAAGTATGAATTAAATTGAAAATGAACACAATTTGAATCTAAACAATAAAATATCTTTGAAATAAAACTATTTTTAACGGATTCTATCGCGGTTTATTTGATGTTATTTTATATTTTTATTTCAATGTGTAACATTCGCGTAAATTTTCGACAATATCAAATAAAATATCTACGAAAGTAATAAAGTTTCAAATATTTAATATTGGAAACTTTATTATTTTACTAGCTTTTGCCCGCGGCTCCGCCCGCGTAGATGTTGGTTATCGCGACAAAACATAGCCTATGTCCTTTCCCAAGGTCTAATCTACCCCTGTACCAAATTTCAGCAAAATCGGTTCAGTGGTTTTTGCGTGAAAGCGTAACAAACAAGCTTACATTCGCATTTATAATAGTAGGGATGTAAGTAGGTATTGATTGGAGTTAGAAGAATAAGGAGCGTCAGTCTAGAGGATACCTAAGATGAGGTACTGTTTGAATAGTTATAATTTTGTAACAATTGTTTTTATGGTTCCGTACCTAAAGGGTAAAACAGGACCCTATTACTAAGACTGTCGGTCCGTCTATCTGTCTTTCCGTCTGTCACCAGGCAGTATCTCAAGAACGACATTGTTAGATAGTTGAAGTTTTCTCAGATGATGTATTTCTGTTGCCGCTATAACAACAAATACTAAAAAACGGAATAAAACAAATTTAAGTGGGATTCCCATAAGGTAGACATGACTTTTTTCCGTTTTTAAAGTCCAACTCGCACTAGGCCGGCTATTTGTATTCATATGCTTGTATCTTAAACATCCTTAATAACGACCACAGTAAATAGACCAGTGGGCCTACCGCCAGTGTTAGGTGCAATAGGACGGCAGAATCCACTCGTCGGCAGTCGCACCCATAAAAGCCATAGTAGCCCAGTGTTAGGTGCAATCGGCATCGTAATCAACCGTCGGAAAAGAAAATAATATTCAAAACGAGCTCATTGTGTGAAGTGTCATTTCATTACGGCACCTCATGAGGTGCCGTAATGAAATGACACTTCAAAGCGACGCCGTAGATTTGAATTTTTTTAGGCAGCAGCTATTTAACTGTCAAAAACAGCGTTTCATTCATTCTTACGCCGCGCCGGCATCGATTATCAATGGGGCGGTACAAAATGGCCGTCGACCTTGACCAGCGCAACATTTCGACGGCTGTGATATCGACGACACTTGAGCGGTAGGCCCACAGATCTCTTGACACCTCACACTGAGTTTTTTTAAATGCCGCTTGAGGAAAATATTCAGTGTAGTAGTCAAGTAAACAGCACCGTCCTTCTCCTAAATCGATGATATGGAATCATTCATTCAAATCGTCACTAGGCAGCTGAACCAGCTGTCTAGCGACGATTAAAAAAGAAATTTCTACTGGTGGTAGAAATTTGATGACACAAATTTGTCACAGAATTCGGCCGGGTGGGTACCACCGTGCACGATTGCGAAAAATCGTCCATAGTAATCCAATTTCGGTTTGATTGCGTTCAAGGGTCAGCAAGTGTATAGCCGGGTAGGGGAATTGTGGTCGCAGCACTAGTGGGACCGGTGGGTGTCACGTGGTGCTGCGACGACAATTCTCTTCTGATGAGGCCGTCAAGCTGAGTGCCACCATTGTTAACATGGTACGTGTATGTAATGGTGACCCTCTTTCCTGAGACTTTACCTTCAGCTTACCATCAGGCGAGGTGAAGTCAAATTGACGTGTCCTAAAAATTAAAAAAAAAAAAGAAAAAAAGTTTCGAACTTTCACCCTCTCAAAATGAATTTTTCAACAGATAAATGCGAACTGCAAAGTAAACCAAGTACCATTCCCGGCTGTCAGCATTTGCAATTTCAATATGGTGTCGCTAAAAGAATCACGTGATATTGCTCGGATTTTGTAAGTATCTACTTTTCGCTCTTGAGTTATTTATTCTGAAAATCTCGAGAATCGGCAGCCATGATACAAAAATATACGCCAATACCTCTGGATTACAATGCTGCAATGTTTTTGTTCACATTGGGTAATAATATAAGTGAAAGATTATGTGTGTAGTTATATCTATAGCTACTATTATAAAATTTGTGTCTGTACATTGAGATATGTAAAAAAAACTTGGATTATGTTAACTGAACGATTTTTATTTAGAGTGGTAGAGTCAAGCAACAGTCATTTTGGCCGTTGCATGAATGGGCCGACTCGACCGGGGAAGCACCACCCTCTCACAGAATTTCGACGCCAAGTAACAGTATTTGAACTGTTGCGTTCCGTTTGGTGAGTGAGAGTGCCGGAGCCCAAACTCCTTTCCCGTCCCCTCCCAAACTCCTTTCCCATTCCCTCCCAAACTCCTTTCCCATCCCCTTTCATTTACAGGGTCGGCAGCGCGAGTATGACGCCACTGGTGTTGCACACATCCATAGGCCGCGGTAACCGCTTCCCATCAGGTGGGCCGTGTGCTTGTCTGCCACCTTAGTGGTATAAAAAAAAAGAAAAACTGAACACGAAAAGTTTTTTTTTGGAATTTTTGTCTGTTTGATCGCGATGAATGCAAAATGTACTCAATAGATTTTGATATGGTTTTTCTTGAAACTACCGTACCAACTTGAAATCTACCGTATGTTTGATTGCAATTGTTAAGTAGAACCGGAGATATGACCAAAAAACGATAAACGACCTCCGGGTGGGCGGAGCCTCCGTCATCAGCTAGTTATATAAGGTGTCACAAAATTAGGTCTCTGAATTTGGTGAGATGACTTGGTATCGATAAAATGTGTATTTGAAACAAAAAAAATATCGGGTAAAATAAAAAAAAATATATCAAAAATATATAAAAATGAAAAAAAAACACTACCAGCGACCAGCGTCACGTGACGCGACGAGCCCGTGACGCACGTGGTAGGCGTGCAGTCCTTCTCCTCGCAGTATTCTCCAAGCGGATGTGTGGAAAATACCTAAATCGCGACCAGCGTCACGTGTGCTCGTCGCGTCACATGCCGCTGGTCGCTGCTGGTGTTTTTAATTTTTTTGTTTTTTTTTTTTTATTATTTCACCCGATGTTTTTTTATACCAATGTTTTTTCGATACCAAGTCATCTCACCAAATTCAGAGACCTAATTTTGTGACACCTTATATATTATATACTTCTCATGCTCAATCATGAGCGGCAAGGTATTTTCAGTTTGGGGTGTGTGTTGGGTAACCTCCTCGAGTGTCGCTCCGATTCCGATCCCACTGCAGTCCGGGGGGAACGGAATCGGAGCGGCCGGTACACCCTGGGCGGCGGTCAATGGCTTCCCCTTCACCCCTTCATAGGGTTGGCATTGATCGTCGGCCAATACCCAACGTGGCGGGAACACATCGCTCTCCGTACTCCTCTGCTTTCAGAGGAGACAGGGTGAGCGATGCTGTTAGTGGTGAGATGGCCCAGGGTCAGCCGGGGTGCGAGTTATATGCTCTATGTGTAACCTTACACCCCGGCGTCTGAAGACCCGAGACGGCGTGCGGTTTTAGTCGGTGCAAGGCCGACATAACCGCCCCCGCTGGCCGGCGGGGGGGTATCCGAAGGGATTTCCGCACGATAAAAAAAAAAAAAAAAAAAGTATTTTCAGTTTATTTCTTCATGTCATTTTCATTTCTTAGAAAATCGAGTTTATGAAAAAAGATTTATAGTTTAAATGTTCTTAACATGTATCTATTACCATAGTCACTTACGCCCAGGTGAGATAGAGGTCAAACGTGAGCCGAGCCTATCATTCGTAAAATCGTGAGTGACCGGTATTTTTTTCAACAATTTCTAAAATTGAAATCTATCTAGATCGATTAATCGCCCCCAAACCCCGTATATACTGAATTTCATGAAAATCGTTGGAGTTATACAAAAAGTAAAAAAAATATATATAAATAATATATATATATATATATATATAAATAATATAGTACAAGAACTGCTCGTTTAAAGGTATTAGATACTGGAATTGTCTCTAGGCGCACTACGCGTTTGTAAAAGGAGAAAACCTTAAGAGAAAATAGTTAATAATTTAGTAACATTTATTATATACTAGCTGACCCGGCAGACTTCCTACTGCCTCAATCGATGACAAACCTTTTAAACCTTCTCTGGACCTCCACAAATAATTCAAGACCAAAATTAGCCAAATCGGTCCAGCCGTTCTCGAGTTTTAGCGAGACGTTAGTCTCGCTAAAACTCGAGAACGGCAATTAGAACTAGAATTAGAAGAGAGAATTAGTTAGAACAGCAATTCATTTTTATATATAAGATTATAAACTCACTTGTATTCTCCGAAACGTTTCCTGCCTCTATTAATGGGATGTACAGCTTGTTTTCGCATTTTAAAATACACATTTGAGTGATACACAAGTGATAAAACAAAATCATCGTCCGATGAGTACGACATTTTGCTCGCTCTGCTTCAATCTGCTTGCTTTATGTAGAATGGAACAGCACCGATAAGAGCAGATAGATCGGCGCCGCCGGCTACCAGAATTCTTTCTGTATGCGGCCTTACGATCAAGAGGTCCTGGGTTCGAATCCTGGCCAATACACTATCGACTTGAACCCACTCCTAACACAAGCATATTGACTTAGCTGGAAGGGTTAATAGGAACACTAGTAAGTCTTGTCCTTTAAAAAAACAAATTGTTATATATACGGAAATAAGTTATAAAAAATGCATTTACATTATTTTGAAAATTTCAGAACTCACTACAATATAACTAACCACGATATTATCGATTTCTTCAACGCGTTGCCGAGTCTCACATACTTTGATCAGAATATTAGGCAGATGAAGAACTTCACCAACATTATGTCAATATTGAAGCACCATTACTTTACTATGGACACAGTTATGGAAGAGGTATGTATTATAATTATTGATATCAATATTTCTTCTACACAAAATAATAAAATCAGCGGCACTATTAAATTGGAAAATGCGATAACTGGCTTGACAGTTGAGATGGCAATGCTCACATTGTAACATTTAAGTTCGTGTGTTAACAAACTAATATACTAGAATTGTAGGAACTATAAGGAATCTTTTTATACTAGGAATTCCGTGCAGGGTGCGACTGAAATAAATTGAGCTGAGTGAGCAGGACTCTTACTTGAAAATAAGACATCTTACTACGGTCGCGCGCTTAGCTAAGGCCGCGCGCTCGTGAAACTGTTTTTCGGTGATTATTCCTCAATGGTACATCGGACATGAACCATCTCGCTTCAAAACACTCCTCAGTGTCCAAACTATCATCGTGGTAAATTTGGTAAAGATCGCTGGAGTGGTTACGGAGAAGTTCATCCTCCTGCCAAAGCCAAATATCACCTGGTTGTGTACGCTGGGCAACGAACTTTAAAATACTTAATTACTTTAGAAGAGATGTAGCCCTTGGTTTCTCATGTGATAAGAAACTGCAACCGCTTTGAATAAGGACATCTGTGGAAAATAATCATCATAACAAGCGCGTTCCGTTAAAATAAAGATAGAGGAGGAGATGCAACTAGCAGAACGAGTTTACCAGCAATAGACCAGGACAGAAACTGTTTGAGTTTGCTCAGTAAAAATTGGCTGATGATGGTAACAAGTATACCAGTTTGATGACACAGACAAACGTTTATATTTTCACACACATCTGGCATAGAAGGGGTATTATATATTTAGTAGTCATTTTAAATCTGTAAAACGTACCTTTTTTTTCCGTGCGGAAATCCCTTCGGATACCTCCGGCCAACGGGGGCGGTTATGTCGGGCTTGAACCGACTAAAACCGCACGCCGTCTCGGGTCTACAGACGCCGGGGTGTAAGGTTGCAAATAGAGCATATCCCTCGCACCCCGACTGACCCTGGGCCATCTCCGGTTTCGAGATGGCCCCCACGGGTTTGGGAACCACGGTGTCCCCGTCTTGCCCCGGTTTGGGGGAGGAGCGCTCCGTCCCACCGTCCATCTGCTTCTGCTGGGGTGACAGGCGGCCTCACCTGCCACCCTCAGGCCTGCGCTCATGGAGGACGGAGGTCGTTAAGCCTGGAATAACGTACCTTTTTTTTTTTTTTTTTTTTTTTCGTGCGGAAATCCCTTCGGATACCCCCCCGCCGGCCAGCGGGGGTGGTTATGTCGGGCTTGAACCGACTAAAACCGCACGCCGTCTCGGGTCTTCAGATGCCGGTGTGTAAGGTGACCTAATAAGGCAATTCCCTCGCACCCCGGCTGACCCTGGGCCATCTACGGCTTCGAGATGGCCCCCTCGGGTGTGGGAACCACGGTGTCCCCACCTTGCCCCGGAGAGGGGGGGCGCGCGTCGCGCCGCCGCCCCGGCCTGCTTCTGCTGGGGAGACAGACGGCCTCACCTGTCACCCCCAGGCCTGCGCTCATGGAGGACGGAGGTCTGGAATAACGTACCTACATAATTATCTGAAATTGTCTTTTTCATAATTCAATAATACGATACTTTTTTACTCTATGTACTGTAAACGTACTCACGACTTTCTCAGGTACATCAAAAATGTGCAAAGCTGGTGCTGTACTGCACATTTAATAGAAAACGAAGAAATTGTGCCGATATATTTTATCTGGTGAAAACTTATTCCGGGTTCTGCTGCGCATTCAATAACGCTGGCCTCAAAGATGCTAGTGAACTGTAAGCATGGTCTTCATCGTCGCTTATTCATTTTTAAATTGCTTCAAATTTGAGAATACTAAGCCAATATTTAGGTGATATCTAGATGACCTCTATGGCGTAGCAGTAGAGCATTGGACTTCTAAGTCAGAGGCCTCGGGTACGATTCTCGCTTATTGCAAATATGTATATTTGCATTGATCTGAGCGTTTCTATGTATAATATGTATTTATTAACAAAAAAAAGTATCTAAGTATTTAAACTATCATGGTCACTAACATAAGTATTTTAACCTCCGTGATCATGGCGCTTGCAACAGTGCCGAAATATCGGACATTCTTAGAACCACATGGTAAATATCCCGTTAACTCTAATACTTATGTATCTAAGTATGTTTATTCGTTTTCTAGAACCCATATGACAAGCGCTGCTTAGTTTGAGTCTAGATGGCACTGTGTAATATATCCTAAAATATTTATTTATTTATTGAAATATTATAAATAAATAAATATTCTACGACATTCTACACAGCGCTTTCTAGTCCCAAAGTAAGCATAGTTTACTAGCTTGTGTTATGGGATCCAGAATGCGGATAAACATACTTATATACTTTTTTTTTTGTAAATACATACATATTATACATAGAAACATTACTATTATTATTAGGTGAACAGTGTAAGAATACGTAAAAAGCGCTAATTACCGATTTGTGAAAAGTATTCCATTATTATAATACATATCCGAATCCTTAATATTGAACTTATATCGACTGATGTTAACGGAGACCTTCTAAAAACTTGCATTTGCAATGCAGACATCATATCCATTTACAATTATCTATCAATTGCTCAATTTATACTTATAAATATTATATTTTTTGCAATAGTTTATTATAATCTATGTATAAATATATTTTTTATTAGATTTTAGATGATAAATGAAGGTAAATGAGCTTACTAACGGCCGGTTTCAATAATCCATCTATCCTTTACCAGCAGTTAAAATAGCTACCATTAGTATCTATCGGGGATTTTTTATGTTTCAATAAACAAAAATAAGCAGAAAATGACTTTGGTATTATTGAAACCGCAGTTACACATAGATTAATGTTGACATGTTTATCTGGGATAGCTACCTTTAACTGTAGGTAGATTATTGAGACTGGCCGTTAGACAACGACTCACACATCGATTGGCAGCTGTTGATTTCTCATTACTTGTAATTTCTTATTGCTTATTTAAAAATACAATTTTAAAACGAAACATATTTTATTTACAACATGCACAAATGACATAAAAAGACTTACAATCTAATCATAAATTCTAACTTCTGCTAATAACTACACCAGCAAGATTTCCAAGTATTTTTCATACAACATACAATGGATGAAATAGCGCAAATCCGTTTGCACAGATACATTTTTATCGTTACGAGAGCATAGCAAACAAAGATAAAGCTGATCCAATCACGCACATGACGGCCTCCTATAAGTTTGTCAGCATAGTCTACCAATATATTGTATCTTATGTAGTAGATTATATTGATTTACAGACCATTTGTTGACCCAGACCCAGATCTAGAATATTATGATGACAAGGCAAATGATGAAGATAATAGCGATGGGGAAGAACTTCCCCCGTATACAAAAATTATAGCGACATCTGAAGCTGGCAGGTGAGTATCTTTTAAATAGGCCTGTTTGAGCGAGGTGGTACCATCCTATAACTCAATATCAACGCTAAGTACCTTCAACTTTTTTTTGAAGTGAAAACTTCTTTAGCGGCGTTGTGCCCTTTTTTTGTAATGGGTAAAAAAGGTTAAACTCGCGTCAGTAAACACGTGACCTGATCATAAGACAACAAATATAGAAGCACTAATTTCACACTGTACTTAAAAACCACAGCGATAGCCCAGTGGCGTATGTAACGGACTGCTGAGACGAGGTCTCGAGTTCGATCCCCAGTCGCCCCGGGCACACACCTCTGACTTGTCGTAGTTATGTGTGCATTAATAAATGTTAATTATCGCCCGCTTAATAATGTGCCCGGTATATGGCAATAGGCTCACCCCCTATTACATTGGGACTTTAACGTAACTGGCGAATCGTGGGTGTGTAATACATCTCTGCCTACCCCTTCGGGGATACAGGCGTGAAGTTATGTTATGTTATGTTACTTAAAAACCTTGGTGACGCGTTCGTCTAATGAGTGGTCGTTGACTTCGTCAAGACTGAGATCGATTCCGACCGAGGCGCAAGAAACATTTTTTGTCATCATATAACTTTTTGTAATATTTATTCTATTTTGTACCATAAATCTATTGATATATATAATGAAAAAAGTGACGAAGAAATAGCGAAAGAAAATGAGCGAGTACCTACTTTATAAATATATTGGCGATGATGGTTCTGGTAATAATGATGGTGAAAAAGTCGTTGAAATTATGGATGGAAGTTGATTTTTCTGAGAGATAAACTTTTTAATGTAAAATAATTGTAATAGTTTGTAATAGTTTTCTAAAAAAGTTTGCCTCCCGCTCTTATCATTTTAAAAATGCCTTGCAATAATAATATAATTCATGTTATGTAATGTAAAATTAATATTGGCTATTGACATATAATTATTAGGAATTTGATAATTTTTAATTTTGCATGTGTGTCAGTTTGTATTAAGTGCTTATTGTATTTTATAATTAATTGTTAAAATTCAATCCAATTGTATGTTTGCATGCCACGAGCAATGGCAAAATGTGTCTTATGCTCATAAATTTTAATGTGTCACCTTTATACTTACCACATTTTAAGCAAATAAATCTATTATTATTATAAATTCTAAATTTTTAATGTTATATAAATTGTCATGTTTGTGTACGATAGCGCAATAAATGAATATTGTATGTTACCACATAAATGATTGTACTTTTATACTGATAATTAAAGCAATTCGTGCAAAATTATTCCCTAACCATTCCAAAATATCAAAAATGCACATATATTCAAGTTTTCACTTCTGCCAGCACTCCCGGAGTGCAACCCGTCATTTTTTTTTTCGTGCATAAGTCCCCTCGGATACCCCCCCGCCGGCCAGCGGGGGTGGTTATGTCGGGCCTTGAACCGACTAATACCGAACGCCGTCTCGGGTTTTCAGACGTCGGGGTGTAAGGTTGCCCATAAAGCATTTCCCTCGCACCGCGACTGACCCTGGGCCATCTCCGGTTCCGAGATGGCCCCCTCGGGTTTGGGAACCATGGAGGGTTTGTGGGAGGGGCGCCAGTCGCCCTACCGTCCCGGCCTGCTTCTGCTGGGAAGACAGGCGGCCTCACCTGCCACCCCCAGGCCTGTGCTCATGGAGGACGGAGGTCGTTAAGCGACCTGCGGCGCCTGAGTCGCCTGCGACGCGCGGCGAGCATGTTGCGGGCTCGGCGGGCCGGGAGAGATCTAAATCTCTCCCGGGCGCGCTCCGTCATCTCTTCTAGAGCATTACATGCTCGCAGAAGGAGGCGGCGGCGGCCCACGCGCTTGCGCTCCGCACCATTGCCACGATCATTTTGCCGTGCGAGAAGACTCCCACCCCGAAGTAACAGTACCTATGTTATATTTGTATTCTTGGTGTCGCTGCTGTAGCTCTTTCTTCTCTTTCAGTTCTTTTTATTTCCGCATTCTCCTTTTCACCTTGGCTTCTGTGGCGTAGCGGTAGTGTATTCGACTGTTACGACAGGGGGCGCGGGTTCGATTCCCGCTCATTGTAAATATTTGTATGCAGGAATATGTCTTTTTACATTGGGCTGGGTGTTTCTCTGTACTATATGAATGTATTTAAAAAAAAAGAGTATTCTAGAACTCATAACACAAGCTAGTTAAACAATGCTTACTTTGGATCTAGAAAGCGCTGTCTAGAATGTCGTAGAATATTTATTTATTTAGTTTGTCAAGTAAGCAATGTGCTTGTTTACTACTAGATTAAAAAAAGTTCTGGAACTGATTATACTTCAGAAGTACAGTCACTGGGAAAAGTTGTTTAACATAATCTCATTTGAGTGTACTTGAACAAGAAACATCCATTTTAATGTTTAATTTTTATTAATTAATAATTGTTTAATTTAATTTAATGTTTAATTTAAAATTTAATGTTTCTTGTTTATGATGAAAACAAAATTGATCTAGTTAGTGTAATATTTAGTCCATCAATTTTGTCCTCTCAGAATACACGTAATATTTAAGGTGCTGTTGTAATATATTTCTGAATAAAAAGGATGAAATATCTTGACAGGCCTTGATCAATGAGTACGGACGTAAATTTGCATTTTTAGGGTTCCGTAGCCAAGTGGCTAAAAACGGAACCCTTTCGGATTGTCTGTCTGTCCGTCCGTATGCCACAGCCACTTTTTTCCGAGACTATAAAACTATGATGTTGAAACTTGGCAATTCTGTGAACCGCATTAAGATTTTCGCACAAAAATAGAAAAAAAGCATTAAGTTTTGGGACTTAGTACTGAAACTCAAAGTTTTTTTTTTCATCATACCCATACGTGTCGATGGATAGGTCTTCAAAAATTATATTGAGGTTTCTAAGAATTTTTTTTTTAAGCTGAATTGTTTGCGCGAGAGACAGTTCCAAAGTGTTAAAATGTGTGCCCCCTCTTCCCCCCCTGTAACTTCTACGATAAGAGAATGATAAAACTAAAAAAAATATATGATGGTACATTACTATGTAAACTTCCACCGAAAATTGGTTTGAACGAGATGTAGTAAGTAGTTTTTTTTAATACGTCATAAATCGCAAACCGCAAATTACCTTTCATTCAATCAATTCACATATAAAAATTTTACTTGCTGCCTTACTTGCTACGGAACCCTTCATGGGAGAGTCTGACTCGCAATTGGCCAGTTTTTTGTTATAAAGAACATCAATAATGAAATCATAAAATTTAAGCGTAGATTTTATTGCCCTTGTATTCGTTTTCATAAGCTTTAGGGATGTAGCCTTTAAGCTGAAGATTATTTAATATAAGTCTTTGCTATGATTTTTTATCGTGTCAATTCATTATGAACTAGGACGGTTGCCAGCTTGCCAATCAACCCAATCTTAAGCGTAGCGAGATTTGCCTATCCAACAATAGGTCAACGTGACCGGTCGACTTTTTCCATTGATTTGGTTTTTCGGTGATTATTTCTCGATGGTAAAGACCGATCTGGACATTCGACCCCTTACGACACTCAGTAACGTCTACTTGATCACCGTGGCAAATTTTGTCGAGATCGGTCAAACGGTTTCGGAGGAGTATCATTTGTTTGAAATGCAACTTTGAAACCAAAGACGCTTCGCTCGCCTTCGGCCGCTACGCTTAATAATGTCTTAATCTTCACGATTTTAAGTTATTATATATTATGTGTACATTAATTTTTATTATTGCGTAATACAACGAGAAGAGCATCTGAAGTGTACAGATGTTTTAGACATACACCTTCATGTGTGTTAAGCTTGGTTAAGCTACTTTTGTTGCTAAGTATTATTTCAAAGCATTTGAAATTTTCATTTTCGTCTCCAAGTGACGTTGAGCTTAAGTATCCTTAACATTAATTTAACCAGCTCTTTTCACTTTCTATTTCGATTTTGTTATCTGCATCATACCACGCTTACCTTACTGAGCCTTTGTTTACTGGCGCTAAAACCTATGTCTAACTGTTTTTGAAGTTTCTGACTAATTTATAATGACTTTTATGTTAGAAAACAAAAATGTATCAGAGTTCGGGGGTTAGGTGGTATACTCTGTACCTTTTTTTTCTTCCTGCGGTTATCCCTTCGGATACCGCCCCGCCGGCCAGCAGGGGTGATTATGTCGGGCTTGAACCGACTAAAACCGCACACCGTCTCGGGTCTACAGACGCAGGAGTGTAAGGTTGCCCATAGAGCATATCCCTCGCAACCCGACAATCAAAGTGCAATAAAGACTATGTCTCTTATACGCGGCATAGCCGTTTGTTGGTGGCTGAACTCCTCCGTAACCACTCCCGCGATCTTGAGCAAATTTACCATGGTGATAGTGTGGACACTGAGGAGTGTTTTGAAGCGAGATGGTTCATGTCCGATGTACCATTGAGGAATAATCTACATAAAACAGTTTCACGAGCGCGCGGCCTTAGCTAAGCTCGCGACCGTAGTAAGATGCCTTATTTTCAAGTAAGAGTCCTGCTCGCTCAGCTCAATTTATTTCAGTCGCACCCTGCACTGAATTCCTAGTATTGAAAGATTCCTTATAGTTCCTACAAATCTAGTATATTAGTTTGTAACATACGAACTTAAATGTTACAATGTGAGCATTGCCATCTCAACTGTCAAGATAGTTATGGCATTTTTCAATTTAATAGTACTGCTAATTTTAGTATTTTGTGTAGAAGAAATTTTGATAGCAATAATCATACCTCTTCCATAACTGTGTCCATAGTAAAGTAATGGTGCTTCAATATTGACATAATGTTGGTGAAGTTCTTCATCTGCATAATATTCTGATCAAAGTATTGTTTATTCCTCAATGGTACATCGGGCATGTACCATTGAACTTAAAACTTGAAACTTAATATTATAGTTGCATGTTTTAGATGTAAGTGATAATGTAACAATTACTGGTTGTCCAAATAAATAAATTAAAAAAAAAAGATACAATATGATACAATATGATACAATAAGATACAATATGATACATTACAAATAAAATCTTTCTATATGATGATTTGGGGTACCCATCGCTGTACCTTAGGCGAAGGTGTTGTTTTTCATATTCTTATTTAGTTTAACATGATTGTTTACAAGTATTGGTTTATATATTAGTCTTCATCATCAATATCGGTAGAGACCTACCGTAAAGTACCGAACATGACTTATTGCTATTCAAAGTATTTATCTGTCTAAGAGCCCGTAATAAAAAAGTTCAAAAGTAACCTGTAAATATCATTTCTTTCTTAACAAAGCAGGTGACAAAATATTAATTATGAAAATAAGTTAAACTCGAATCGCCATTACAATGTGAAATGTGAAGTTTATGGTTCGATCAAAAAGCAGCGTTCTTCCAAAATGTATTGATAACGAGGTCTTCAAAAATTGATTAATAACTAACTGAGGTTTTGAATGTGGCTTACTTAATATTTATGTTAGCTAACAGCAACACTTTCCTACAAATTGCGTGACACAGTATCCCTGTAGTTCAATCAGAAATTGTTTCACATGTCATTGCCCTGTAGCTACCACAATCAAGAATTTTTATGAAAGAAAAAATTGGGCGTGTCATCAAATGAAGCTACTACTTCATAGTAATCAACTGTAAAAACGGACTGCGTATCCTGAACTATATTCTTAAATTTTGAAGAAATGGATGTTTACATAACAAGCCGACGCTGGAGCCATCTACCGTAATTTTTGCGAACTACGGAAACAATGAATGACATCATTCTTAAACATTTTTAAACATTGTTTTTTGATTTCTCCGCCACATTAATACACAACAACATATGTTATTCCTTGGTTTGATTTTAGGTCATACGAGTATTGTGGTGTTAAAAATTACGTATGTTAATTTCCCGACAAGTGATAATTTGTGAAGGTTGATAATTATAATTATTAATGATTTATTTTACATTTCCAGATCTTCTGGCCTGAGTGTGGTCTTCAATGTTGAACCAGACGACTATCCAAGTTGGTCACCCGTCAAATTTTATGGCGCAAAGGTTGGCAATTTATCAGTATCTTAATATTAACCTTTCTATTCGTGGTTCTGTTCAATGATTTCAGTCATGCTGTCGTTTGTGTATGATAAACGTTTTGCAATAATTCATTGATTTTTAGTCCTAAGTACTATCCTAGCAATGTTATAAATCTAAAATTTTTGGAAGATGTTTGGATGTTTGTTACTCAATCAAGTTCAAACGGTGAAACGTATCTAGCTCAAATTTGGTACAGGGATGATAGTCTTTTTTTTCTTTTTTTCTTTTTTTTCTTTTTTACGTGCGGAAATCCCTTCGGATACCCCCCCGCTGGCCAGCGGGGGTGGTTATGTCGTGTGTCGACTAAAACCGCACGGTGTCCTCCCCAAGTGTCCGTTGCCGGGCACCCCGGGTAAGCCCTCGAAAGGATAACCCCAGGAAGGGATGATAGTCTGGCATAAACATTTTGTTTTTCATTTTTTTTTTTATTGTTCCTAACCTCAAAAGGAAAAATACATAGGTATAACAAAGGTATAAGAAAAGTACAACCATCATCATCATATCAGCCGTAGGAAGTCCACTGCTGAACATAGGTCTGCCCCATCGACTCCCGCAAGGTAGACAGACGACCTAGCAAAGAGCGCAGGGACATGGTGGATGCAGGCAGCTATAATACCATAGTAACACTCTTGAATACAAAGATTTGCACTGAGCGGGAATTGAATTGTTACAGTCGACTGCTCTACTGTCACAGTGTCACGTCATGTGCCACAGAGGTCCTCATATTCTGTACAACTTTCTGTTCCCTGTTTCTGTTCAGCTGCATATTACTAATATCATAACCAAGTCAAGCCAGAGTACAAATTATATTAATTACTCAAAGTTTTGTCGCTCATTGATTTCGGTATAATTATATTGTAATAGGAAGCTATGCTCCCTAATTTAAAGTAATTTTGATTTATGTTCGCTAGAGGATCAGATTACGTGCAATGACCTTTCGAACTCATTAACGTGGGCTGAGTCATTGAAATTAGGATAAGACATGATGTGGATAGCATAAAAACCAATTTATCACAATTAACCTACTAAGTTGTACATTTATTTTAGTACAGTTGTTTTAGTTTGTACCTTATCAACCTATTTTTAGGGATTTTCTTTAGAAAAGCTCTATTGCTATCGAGTTGATGTCGTCGACGTCGTCGTTGCCAATTTTCTGTCACGGTTTTGGGTATGAAGGAGATGAGCTATCGAGTTGCTGTTTTCGGTAATAGATTCGTGCTGGGGTGAACCATTGCAAGATAAAGAAAAAATCGCAAAAAAAAAACGCAAAATCGAAAATCCCTTGTTTTTTTCGGCTGAGCTCGTCTCAGGAATTCAACTTGTTTTTTTCTAAGTTCTAAGTCCAATGTGTTCTCTTTTTCCGATCTAAATCTTTAGGAAAAGTAAGCATACTAATTGTTTAAAAATTTAATTAAATTAATGTGTCGGAGAAATCAAAAAACAATGTTTAAAAATGTTTAAGAATGATGTCATTCATTGTTTCCGTCGTTCGCAAAAATTACGGTAATAGGCTCCAGCGTCGCCTTGAGACGTATATAATATATTGGAGAATTTCGAATATCTGGGACGTGTCTACGTGGCTCAGTTGGTCAGAGCATTCCTCCTGTAAGTGACTGGTCGCGGGTTCAAGTCTCGTCCTAGATGTTTTCTTTTTCCGATCTAAGTCTATATTCTCAACCTATTCTTATTTTCCCCGAATTATTTTTTGTTAAGCTTCTTGTGTTTCAAGAAAATTTTTAACAATACAATTTGTTACTCAAATTTAAAATGATTCTTTTTGATAATGTAAGGCCATACTTTTTACACATTTAACTTTTTAAAGTTGTACTTCTTTTGGCGCTGAACTGTAGAGAAAAATGACGAGAGTAAATTTTTATAATACAAGTGTAAGATAACGCGAAGGATAAAATGTTAGAAAGATGTTTATCTTGTTAAAAGTCGTGTCCAAAGAACAAAATTACACACACACTTTCTTTTTTTTATCACGCCATATTATCTTAGCTAGTATTTAAGAGCAAACTTTTTTCTTAACGTTATAACAAAACCTTTGTGGAGTAAACTAGATGTTTTTCTTCCAAACTCTCGGTCGTTTTCGAACGAGTAGTAAATTTAACTACTCATTTTTTTTTTAGATACTAATATACGACCCGAACGATTTTCCCGAGACATCAGTATTATACAGATATGTCACTTTAGGACAATCAGTCGATATAAAAATCGAACCTATGGTGTTCCAAAGCCAATCAGATATACGACGAGTGGAAGCACATAAAAGAGAATGCTGGTTCCATGACGAGGTTTATCTGGGACATACAGACAGATACAGTTATGAGACTTGCATGACGGAGTGTAAGATGAAGACTTACTTGCAGAGTTGTGGGTGTGTGCCGTATAAATATCCTAGAGGTTAGTATAAACCGACGCGGGCTAAAACACGACCCCACCAGGCGAGGCCGCGTTGGCGGCCAAAGTCCGCCGTTAACCCTAGGGTTATTCTTTCGAGGGCTTACCCGGGGTGCCCGGCAACGGACACTTGTGGAGGACACTGTGCGGTTTTAGTCGGTGCATGCCCGACATAACCACACCCGCTAACCGGCGGGGGGGTATCCGAAGGGATTTCCGCACGTAAAAAAAAATGTGTGAAATAGTTTACTATGGCGTGGTTTGGTAATCGGGATAATTTTTAAACTGCTCGTCGCTATAAAATTCATTTTAAACACACTATCAATTGAAACCGTGATTAAATGAACCGGCCAAGTCCGAGTTGGACTTGAGCACTAAGGGTTCCGTACTGTTTTCTACCTGATGCCGTTATCAATACCGAGCAAAAACAAGCAAAAAAAATTACATCTGTCGTATGGGGCACCCCTTTAATTTTTTTTTTTTTTTAGTATTTATTTTAGTAACTGCAATAGAAATATAATTAATACATAATAATATAATTAATAATAAAAACTATTTTTAATGGATTCTATCGCGGTTTATTTGATGTTATTTTATATTTTACATTGAACCCGACGTTTTGGTTGCTTTTCAGCAGCCATGGTCACGGGTAGAAATAAACCGCGATAGAATCCGTTAAAAATAGTTTTATTTCAATGTGTAACATTCGCGTAAACTTCCGACAATATCTTTAAAAATATTACCAAATATTATCAAAGTTCATGAGATAAAGCCTAGTTATTGCCGTTATTAATATCGAGCAAAAAACAGCTAAATATCACTTTTCTTGTATGGGAGCCATCTTAAATATTTATTTTAATTTGTTTCTAGTATTTTTTGTTAGTTCGGCAACAGAAATACATCATCTGTGAAAATTTCAACTGTATTACTATAATGGTTCATGAGATTATAGCCTCGTGACAGACAGACGGATGGACAGTGAGCCTTAGTAATAGGGTCCCGTTTTGCCCTTTGGGTACGGAACCCTAACCCGAGGGGGCCATCTCGAAACCGGAGATGGCCCAGGGTCAGTCGGGGTGCGAGGGATATGCTCTATGGGCAACCTTACACCCCGGCGTCTGTAGACCCGAGACAGCGTGCGGTTTTAGTCGGTTCCAGCCCGACATAACCACCCCCGCTGGCACGCGGGGGGGGGGGTATCCGAAGGGATTTCCGCACGAAAAAAAAAAAAGGGTACGGAACCCTAAAAATATCTAAATAATTAAAATAGTATAAAAAGCACAAAACGAATGCCCCAGATGTTCGTATGGCATTGGTATGGAAGGGTGAGGGTCTCAATGTGTTAAGATCACCCATATATATTTTTACTGGTGGTAGAAATTTGATGACACAAATTTGTCACAAAATTCGGCCGGGTAGGTATCACCGTGCACGATTGCAAAAAACCCTCCATAGTAATCCAATTTCGGTTTGATTGCGTTCAGGGGTCAGCAAGTGCATAGCCGGGCAGGGGGATTGTGGTCGCAGCACTAGTGGGACCGGTGGGTGTAACGCGGTGCTGCAACGACAATCCTCTTCTGATGAGGCCGTCAAGCTGAGTGCCACCATTGTTAACATGGTACGTGTATGTAATGGTGACCCTCTTTCCTGAGACTTTACCTTCAGCTTACCATCAGGCGAGGTGAAGTCAAATTAACGTGTCCTAAATATAAAAAAAATATATAAAAATTATACCACTCTGGTGGCAGACAAGCTCACGTCCCACCTGATGAGAAGCGGTTACCGTGGCTTATGGACGCGTGCAACACCAGGGGCGTCACACTCGCGCTGCCGACCACTTATGTTACAATGAGCATCTCGTAATATGTCTACTAAAATATACGGAGTAATCATTAATATTTGTTTAATAATCGTCTGTCTAGACGGCTCATGGTGGGGATAATAAGCCACACCCAGCGAGCGGATTCATTTCTAACATTATATACCAATCAGCAGATTAAAGAATATGAGCAGATTTATTCGGACTACGGATAAAATTTAAAGGCATAACAATACTTTGGTATAACGATATTATGGCATACTGTTTGTTTGGGCATAACTATCATTTAGACTAAAATATTTTGGACTTATTTTAGATCGCATAGACGTATAAAGCATTTTTTTTTTATCCCTTCGTATACCCCCCCGCTGGCCAGCGGGGGTAGTTATGTCGTGTCTCGACTAAAACCGCACGGTGTCCTCCCCAAGTGTCCGTTGCCGGGCACCCCGGGTAAGCCCTCGAAAGGATAACCCCAGGGTTGCCGGCGGACTTTGGCCGCCACCGCGGCCTCGCCTGGTGGGGTCGGGTTTTATCCCGCTTCGGTGAGTTGGCAGGCCTGCTTCTGTAAGGACGGCGAGTCGGCCAACTGCCGTCCTCAGGCCCCGATCATGGACGTATAAAGCATAATATAATTTATTCGCATAACATTTTGCAACAAGTAAATAATAAAAGGTTTGATCGGGTATAGTCATTATTTTCGTTTAATATCTTATTAATGACTGTAAGCGGCGATAGCGAAACGGACTGCTGAGACGAGGTCTCGAATTCAATCCCCAGTCGCCCCGGGCACACACCTCTGACTTTTCATAGTTATGTGTGCATTAATAAATGTTAATTATCGCTCGCTTAATAATGAGGCGAGCCTATTGCCATCTACCGGGCAGATGGCAATAGGCTCGCCCCTTATTACATTGGGACCTTAACATAACTGGCGAATCGTGGGTGTGTAACACACCTCTGCCTACCCCTTCGGGGATACAGACGTGAAGCTATGTTATGTTATAATGACTGTTGATACCAGCCTATGGGTTATCATCCCAACTCGGATAGATTAGTTTAGGTCATGATCGTTCAGAACGATGTCATGATCGATAAGAGAAATGAACGTAGCCATAATCAATATTATGATATTAAATTGTACGCGACCCAATAGGGAACCCATTTATTCATTACGCTACTTCAAAAGTATAATTATTATTAAAAATAATGAAGAATATTTTATTTTAATGTCATCTGTTTGTGAGTGTAAGGTGGTTTTCCATGGTGCGTGATTCTGCTGACGGACGTAGGAACTTCAAACCCGTACTAAACACGAACGATAGACCCTTTATTGGAAGTGGTTCACGTGCGTGGTTCACGAGAAGTTACTTTTGCCCATGGTTCACCTGAATGCATTGAGCCAACTGGGAAATGCTACGTATTCACTTCAAATATCTTCCGGTAGGGTTTAGGCTGAGCAAAGACTCTGTAGTATGAAAGAATGTAGTGGCAGCGATTAGTAAGCTGGCGCGATGTATGTGAGAGCCGAGTCAGTTACTGCGCGCTGCTCGGCACGATAGGTTTAGCGTTTGGGTGCCTTGTTTCATTTGTTTTTCGTGCGGAAATCCCTTCGGATACCCCCCCCGCCTGCCAGCGGGTGGTTATGTCGGGCTTGAACCGACCAAAACCGCACGCCGTCTCGAGTATACAGACGCCGGGGAGTAAGGTTACCCATAGAGCATGTCCCTCGCACCCCGACTGACCCTGGGCCATCGGTTTCGAGATGGCCCCCTCGGGTGGGGAACCACGGTATCCCCGTATTGACCCGGTATGGGGGAGGGGCGCTAGTCGCCCCACCGTCCCGGCCTGCTTCTGCTGCGGTGACAGGCGACCTCACCTGCCACCCCCAGGCCTGCACTAATGGTGGACGGAGGTCGTTAAGCGACCTCCGGTGCCTGAGTCGACTGCGGCGCGCGGCGAGCATGTTGCGGGCTCGGCGTGCCAGGAGAGTTCTAAATCTCTCCCGGGCGCGCTCCGCCATCTCCTTCGCGAGCATTACATGCTCACAGATAGAGGTGGCGGCGGCCCATGCGCTCGCGCTCCGCACCATTGCCGCAATCATGCTGCCGAGCGAGAGGACGCCCACCCCGATGACTGCCACGAGTTCACAGCTCGGCGCCTCCCACGCCGGGCAGTCTGAGCTTTTGGATACCTTACGTAATAAACGACAAGTTTATTTCAAGGCTACTTAACTCTGCTATTCGCCGGTAACTTCCTTTAAAACTGAACCCCAAATAGGGCGCAGAACCCCTAAACCGTCTTCGGGTCCGATTGCGGGCTTAGCCTTGGTAATTGTGGTTTGAGAAATTATATTATCGTGATTTAATTAGCAACACGTTCTAGAGGTGCGATTTCTTTCGCTTAATACAATAAAAAATCATTGCAACGTGCCCTACATGCAGGTTGCCTGCACCATTCATAGGCGGCGCTTGCATACGGGCCCCCAAGTTCTATTTATAGCTGCTCTATATTTGGGCAGGTCATCAAAGATCCACAACAACACTCACCGACGTAACAATGTATTTAAAACGCTCCGTAATATTATTGTAAATAAAATTGTAAACCACTACATAAGTGCACAAGTGTTTCGTGGAAGTATTATGTGACGAACAATAATTGTCTTAAAGTGTTATCTAAGTGTATAAAACTCGGCAGTGATAAACAGTACAAAAGTTCCAACCCAGTGATCTTTTCAATACATAAGCAAAATAAGAGTGCAAAACAAACAATAAACTAGTGAAAACCAAATAACAGTCACTCCTTAATAAATAACAGTTGCTACATCAACTTGGAAGAAACATTGTATTAGTAAATAATAAAAACATTTTGTTACAATCGCCGTTACTATTTTCAAAAGTGCACAATCATTAGATACTTCTTCGGTGCAACAGTAACGAGTCTGTGTTGTGATACTAAAAATAACAACAAACGTTTAAATCTTTAAAAATAGGAACCCTTACACAGTGACGTACTTAGTAACATAATTATAAAATTAAATTTTATTTTATTTTCAAATTAAAACATCTAAAAAGAGAAAAGGAAATATATCTTACAGTGACATCTATTATTGGAATACCGACATTATAATATCCAAGTACCGTCATCTGTTAGAGAATTGCACTACTGACTACTGCTCGCAACTAAACCACTATTTCATCCTCACACGTAATGTTATATGTGGTTGAATACATACTGTAAGGGACTGCTGCGCACGAGGTCGACGGTTCAAATCCAAGTTTGTCAACAACGAATTTTTATTTGAATAAATTTAGTTTATAATAAAATTCTGATTCGATAATGAATACTCCAAGTACTCCAACCAAGAACGAAGTCGAAAATATGAGTGATAATGTCACAGTTAGAAAACGATTGATTTCTACGACACTAGATTGGACCAACTCATTTCAATATAATGATAACATTGTAGGCCATACGCCGCAACAGAATAGTAGTGACAATATGTTTGAAATAAAGGACAAAATAAACACACTGACTATAGAATTACAATGTGCGCGCAGCGAAATAGACAAATTGGTATATGAAAATAGGCAACTAAAAACTGAACTCCAAAAGGCAAACAATATAAATAATATCTACAAAAAACTGGCTGCGAATGACACAATTAGTCGTACTCCATCGGTGCAAGTAAACAAAAAGATAACTACAAATAGCTATGTATCTACGCCAACACGCCAAGTACAAGTGCCTATACCAATAACTGAGCCTATACATTACACGAGTACTCCATCTTCAACATTAGGACTGCAAAACAGCATCGAAACTCCTATGATAAGGAAAAATAAGCGGCCTGCTAAAATAATCAATACGGAGACAAACATGACACATCTGTACAATAGTGAAAGGAAGGTGGCCGCAAAGGGACCACCCGGTTTGGAACGTCTTCTAAAGGTACTTGTTATTGCTGACCAACAAGGGAAGAACGTTCAAATAACACTCCAAAAACTATTAGGTAGTAAATTTCAAGTTATAACTTTCTGGAAAACTGGAGCAAAAATGATGGACATACTTAGTTCGTATAACACAGCAGATCTAACGAGGTTTGATTTTATTGTAATATTAGCCGGCACAAACGACACGAATCCCTTAGACTTTCAAATAGAACTTGGTATATGGTTAAAAAATGTAAAAAATGTAAATGTAATTGTATCAGAAATACCACGTAACAATCATATGAGCGAACATAAACTAAATAGCCTATTGAGTCATATATGTACCAGGTATAATGCGATATTTCTGAATATGGGCTATAGGCAATTTATACCCAGTAACCATAACTTTACTGCTAATATTTGTAGGTATATATTGAAAGAAATATTACGAATGGACTACAAAAATAAATTTGATAGTTTTAACAAAGCAGAGCAATTAATACCGGTGGAAAAAGTTAACAAATCAACCCAAACATGTCAGTTACTACACGATGCATCAAGTTCTGATCTATTACCAAATCCTAACAATGTTATCGGTACTAGGAAGAGTGATTTATTTCGTTTATAATTGTATTTATATACTTCATCAAAATATCGATGGACTGATTAATAAGTCTGATCTATTAACTGTACACTTGGAGGATTTTTCAAAAAATGGTCAGGATATAGATGTCTTAGGCATAACGGAACACAATATGATGGAGGGCGACCATCTACATCTACACATACCAAATTATCAATTAGCCACGTTTTCAACTAGAGGTACCAGAGATGGTGGGACTTGTATAATGATTGGTAATAATATGTCTGAATGTAAAGTAATCGATCTTCAAAGATATCATATTCCTAACATTATTGAATGCTGCGGTATAGAATTTACGTTACATAATCTGTTAGTGATATGTATATATAGACCTCCGAAGTCTGATAGGGAGAGTTTAAATATTTTTTTCAATAATTTAGATAGTATCCTAAGTACGTGCTGTAGGAATATAAAAAATAAAATAGTCGTATGTGGTGACTTCAACATCGACACACTCCAGAACTCAAAATCGGCCAAGGAATTTCAGCATCTACTCTGGAGCTATAACTTGAAACTCAGTATAAACCAACCAACTAGATTAGTTAGTGGTAAATGTATTGACAATATAGTCCATAACATAAACGGTACTAATACTAATGTACACGATCTGGGCTTGTCCGACCACACCGCCCAAACTATGAAGTGCCCTATAAAAAAAACATGCACTATCAAGCACTGGTTTGTCTTACGGCGAGACTACTGCTCGAATAACACTAAAAAGTTTTTTAACTGTATAGAAAGTCTTAGCTTTGGTGATGTCTATGAAGATTCCGACCCTGAAAATGCTTTTAACTCATTCCATGACATGTTTAAGTTTTTCTATGATCTCTGTTTTCCCTTGAAACGAATAAAAATCTCTCTACGACGGAAATCTAGTTGGATTACTAAAGGTATTAGATTGTGTTGCAAACGAAAGAGAGTAATGCTTTGGAAATATAGATGTTCCCCGAATAGTAATAATAAACACATACTTAATCAATATTCGAGTCGCTTAAGAAAAATTATTCGCTTGACTCAGCATTCGCGGAACACTTATAACGTAAATACAGCTAAAAATAAAATGAAAGCTACTTGGGACATCATAAATAGAAATAAACTACAATACCCAAAAGTTGACTTGCCTAACAGTTTAATAGTTGATAGAAAGGAAGTAAATGACCCACAAATAATTGCCCAAATTTTTAATGACTACCTTATAGACAGCATAGAAAGTAAAAATTGTGACATAAATCCTACTGTATGTGAAAATATAGATAGAAATCCAAAATCGATATTCATGAGGCCAACATCTCCCTCTGAAATCCTTAGCATAATAAATTCTTTAAACAATACCAATAGCTATGGTTTTGATGGTATTATTACAAAAATAATTAAAATAGTAGCAGTACTGATCGCACCACCGTTAAGCCATATTATAAATCTGTGTATTGAACATGGTTACTTTCCTGGAAGGCTAAAAATTACTACCATAAAGCCTGTATATAAAAAAGGTGATCAACAAACTGTTAGCAACTACAGGCCAATAGCACTAATCCCTATCTGTGCAAAAATTATTGAGAAGATTATTCATAGTAGACTTTACTCCTTTTTTGAAAATAACAATATATTTACTAAGGAACAATATGGATTTAGAAATGGTAAGTCCATGAATATGGCAGTATTTGACGTTATGAGTAAAATAATTAGTAATGTTGACACTAAAACGCCGGTTGCTGCTGTTCTAATGGACATGACCAAAGCTTTTGATCATGTGGACCACAGTATACTACTTCTTAAATTGGAAAGATACGGAATTCGGGGAAATGTACTTGATCTTATGAAATCATACCTGACCAATCGTACTCAGATGACATGTATCAGTAGATTGTGTAAAGAATCTATAACAGAGACTACATTTACATCGCAGACTAGGAAGATGCCTTGTTCCGTTCCCCAGGGTTCCATATTGGGCCCGCTATTATTCATTGTGTACATTAACGATATGCCCAAATATTCAAATCATCAGATGGTTTTGTTTGCCGATGACAGTACTCTTATATGTACAGGACAAAACCTCAACAGTTATCAAGGCGAAATAAACAACTCTCTGAATGGTATAATTCAATGGCTGATTAGGAACAATTTACAAATTAATTTGAGTAAGACAAAAATTATACAGTTCAACCAAAAAACTAATACCCCTAAAATTTGTGTACAATATGGAAGTACAACCATAGCCGATACTGATAATGCTAAGTTTCTAGGCCTATATATCGATAGTCAACTGACATGGAAATTACACATAGAAACCCTCTGTAAAAAGCTAAGACAATATGCATATGCTTTGTATCAACTATCAAAAACAGCGAACCGCTTCACGGTCTTGACTGCCTATAACGCATACGTGGCTAACAATATAAGATATGGCATTATTTTTTGGGGCAATTCCACAGACCGAGATGACGTTTTCTTGGCCCAAAAAAGATGTGTGCGAGCTTTTTGTAAACTCCGTCCGACAGATAGCTGTAGACCATATTTTGTAGAACTAAATTTACTGACATTCCCCTGTATGTATATCTACGAAGTAGCAGTATTTGTAAAAAGCAATTTTAATTGTTATGAGACGCTTCAATCTAAGCGGCACTCTGGCACTATTTGTATACCGAGACACAAAACTGCATTGTGTGCAAAAAGTATTATTGTCATGGGTCCAAAGATCTATAACGCTGTACCGGGGTCTATAAGGAGCGAAAAGCAAATAATTACATTTAAGAAATGCCTGTATAAATTCTTAGTTCAAAAGTGTTATTACTCCGTTGTGGACTTTCTTAATGACAAATCTAAGTGACATAAAGAAAGTGTGATTAAAAAGTATAGAATGTTCGTTTGACTCAATTGTTTACCTGGGATGGCAATTTAATTATACCCACTTTTAAATATTATTATGGAATGTTGTAAAATTGTATTGACCTAGGTACTGACATTGAATATTGACTGAATAATTTAATTGACGTGATAAATTGACTAAGATAGAATCTATTGACATTTTGTTATATTGTGCCTAATTGTTATTGTATGATTATGTTACTCTTACTAATTAATAATATTTAAATTTCATATCGTTAAAAATATTGGACAGTAGAATACTGCATGGAACTGCTATTAGGTACTATGTTTTAATTAATGATATTTGCATGCCGCTTTGGCGGTCGAGTATGGTGATACTATTATTATAATGTATGACATCATGTAAACCCATATTTCGCAAAATAAATGATTTGATTTGATTTGATTTGATTTGAATACCTACCTTTTTTTTTGCGTGCGGAAATACCTTCGGATAACCCCCGCCGGCCAGCGGGGGCGGTTATGTCGGGCTTGAACCGAGTAAAACCATGTTTAGAGTTACGTATTCTAAGGGTACAATGGAATCTTATTTGGCAGGCTGTTTGTCCAACACGTGGCCTTATCTATTTTCTGTCTCAGTTTGTGGCAGCCATTTGAACTCTTTACAGAATCTGCCTCTGTGACGTAGCGGTAGTGCATTCGACTGCTACGACAGGGGGCGCGGGTTCGATTCCCGCTCAGTGCAAATATTGGTGTACATGAATATGTCTATTTGCATTGGTCTGGGTGTTTCTTTGTATAAAATATGTATGTATTTACAAAAAAAAACAGTATATAAGTATGTTTATTCGCATTCTGGAACTCATAACATAAGCTAGTTAAACTATGCTTACTTTGGGTCTAGAATGCGCTGCGTAGAATGTTGTGCAATATTTATTTATTCTATTTTATCCATATATTTTTTTTTTTTATTTACCTTGCCTCTTTTCCCCTTGCCACATTTACCCTTTTTACCATTTCCACCTTCCCCCTTTTTCACATTTCCTGTTTTTTAACCCTGCCTCATTTCTCCTTTTTACCCTTGTCACATTTTCCTTTTTTACCCTTGCCACTTTTCCCCTTTTTACCCTTTCTATATTTCCCGTTTTTACGCTTTCCACATTTCCCCTTTTAACCCTTTTTCACATTTCCCGTTTTACCCTTGCCACATTTCCCCTTTTTACCCTTTACAAAATTCCCCTTTTTACCCTTTTAAAGTGTGTGTGTGTGTGCGCAAGTCACACACGGTAGAAGTGAAACTTCTGAAAAGTCACTGATAAAAAAAAAACTATGGACATATTTTTTCGTTTCATCGAGTTTGAAATCACAACGATTCTAAAGAAGTTTCACTTCAAAAAGGGTTCTAAGATTTTCTTTTGTCTGAAGTTTTCACGAATTCTGTTTTCTTTTAGATCTGAAAATCCGAACTTGTGAGCTTGAAGATTTGAAATGCTTGAACAATGTAACAGGTGCGTATTATATGATTGTTATTTCTTTTTCTTTTTATGATTTCTTAAAATCTTGATAACTATTTCTAAGAAACAGTTTAACATAACATAACATAACTTCACGACTGTATCCCCGAAGGGGTAGGCAGAGGTGTATTACACACCCACGATTCGCCAGTTATATTAAGGTCCCAATGTAATAGGGGGCGAGCCTATTGATATCTACCGGGCATATTGTTAAGCGAGCGATAATTAACATTACGCATAACTACGAAAAGTCAGAGGTGTGTGCCCGGAGCGACTGGGGATCGAACTCGATACCTTGTCTCAGCAGTCCGTTACGTACGCCACCGGGCTATCGCCGCTTACAGTTTAATTCATTAAAAATAATGAAATTATGCGACTAAGCATTGCAAGAGATATTATTTAATACTCCATGCTCTTCTCCTGACATCTACTATCTGCTCTAGCAGCTAACCACTACCAACTTATGGAAACCCCTTCATTAATCAATCCATCAATCAATTAGCCTATTGCAGTTCACTGCTGGACATAGGCCTCTCCCATTGTACGCCATAGCAAATTTGATGACACAAATTTGTCACAAAATTCGGCTGGGTGGGTACCACCGTTCACGATTGTGAAAAACCCTCCATAGTAATCCATTTTCGGTTTGATTGCGTTCAGGGGTCAGCAAGTGCATAGCCGGGCAGAGGGATTGTGGTCGCAGCTGCACTAGTGGGACCGGTGGGTGTCACGCGGTGCTGCGACGACAATCCTCTTTTGATGAGGCCGTCAAGCTGAGTGCCACCATTGTTAACATAGTACGTGCATGTAATGGTGACCCTCCTTCCTGAGACTTTACCTTCAGCTTACCATCAGGCGAGGTGAAGTCAAATTGACGTGTCCTAAATATAAAAAAAAAATCCTTCGCCTTGCGCATCCAGTCTATCCCAGCTACCTTTTTCAGGTCGTCCGTCCAACCTTCCGTTTACCGACTGGTCTCCACTCTAAAACGTGTTAGCTCCGTCGGCCATCGGTCCTTCGGCAGATGTGGCTAGCCCATTGCCACTTTAGCTTGTTTACCCCTTTATAATCATAATCATAATCATAATCATATTTATTGTAAATCATAGGTACAAAAGATGTTCACAGAATAATGAGTTCAGCTATGTTTCACCATTTGGGTATACAATATTAAGTAGGTTATTAATTAAGTCATCACATAAAATTAAATAAATAATACAAATCGCACAATATCAAAATTGAAACAATAATAGAATTCATTAATAATTATCATGCATCATATTCAAGTTGTCATAGGTATTAATTACAGTGAGTTATCCTCCAAAAATTCATTTATAGTATAATAACATTTTTCTATTAAAAATTTGCGAAGTTTTATTTTAAAATTGTCCATTTCAATTACATTTCTAATTGTTACTGGTATTTTATTAAATATTCGTGGTCCTAGGCAAAACAAACTGTTATGTAGCAATTCTGTTTTACTTGCTACTATGGCCAATTTATCACAATTCCGGGCCCTAGTCCGGAACTCAAACAATTCTATATTAGATTTAATAAATATTGCAACTTCATATATATAAAGAGAAGGCAATGTCAATATGTTCAGTTTCTTAAAATGAGGTACACATGAATCGGTAAGTTTAAGTTGACAGATGCTTCTAATACAACGTTTTTGGGCAATAAAAACCTGGCCTCTATATGTTGAGCTACCCCAAAAGATTATTCCATATCGTAAGGTAGATCCTACGTAGCCATGGTAAGCAGTTAGTACAGTGGGCTGATTGCTGATTTTACATAATCTATAGAGTGCGTATGAGAATTGATATAGTTTTTTACATATATGTTCGCAATGAGATTTCCAATTCACTTTACTGTCAATGTAAAGGCCCAAGAATTTTGTAACATCAATCTCTCTGATTTTTGTGTTTTGACAAGATATGTTCAAATTGTTTTGTGGCGTGTGCCGTTGTTTAAATAACATTAAATTAGTTTTGTCTATATTGATATTCAAGTCATTTTCAGTCAGCCATTGTATTAATGATGTCATAGATGTATTTATATTAATTTCTAAATTTTCTAAATTACCACCAGTATAAAGTATAGTACTATCGTCAGCAAATAAAGTCATTTTATATGTCATTATTGTGGGCATGTCATTAATATAGATAAGAAACAAAAGAGGGCCTAATATACTACCTTGAGGAATTCCTGTGATTACGTTCCTTATATCAGAACCATGTGTTACCTCAATTTTACTAGTTACAGATACCCTTTTTATTTCCGTCAGTTGTTTCCTATTGGTAAGGTAAGATTTCAGAATTTCATGTACGTTTCCTCTTACACCGTACATATATAACTTACTTAAAAGTATTTCGTGATTGACACGGTCAAATGCTTTGGACATATCCATAAAAAGAGCTATTGCTGGTGATCTCTTGTCCATATTATTTAGTACCTCGTGTAAGAAGTTATACATAGCTAAGTTAATTGATTTACCCTTTCTAAATCCGTATTGACTTGTCGTGAATAAATCATTACTTTCGAAGAAATTATACAGGCATGTGTATATGATTCTCTCAAATATTTTGGAAAATATTGGTAATAGAGCAATAGGTCTATAATTATTAATTAATGACTTGCTATCTTTTTTATGAATGGGTTTTATTACTGTTAATTTCAATCTATCCGGAAATATACCATGTTCTATGCACAAATTCATGATGTGGCTCAAAGGGTCTGCAATGATGGTTGCTACATCTTTCACTGTTCGCGTAGTAATACCATCATACCCTACACTAGACGTATCCTTTAGGGAAGTTATTATTTTTAAGATGTCATAGGGTATTGTAGGGGGCATGAATATAGATTTACCATTGCATTGAATTTTAGACAGCTTATTAGTTGGCCGTTCTTTGGTATTCTTGTGTGAACAGTCTTTAACTATGTCAGTGAAATAGTTATTAAATGCATTTGCTATGCATGTACCACCAGTTATAGTTTCACCATTTATGACTAGTTTTTCAACACCCTCATTTGGATATTTATACTTAATATCATTTATCACTTGCCATGTTGCTTTTCCCTTGTTTGCGGAGGTATTAATGAAATGATTGGTTCGACTTTTTTTTGTTAATGTAATTATCTTCCTATAACGCCTAGAAAAGTTTTGAAAGATTATTTTATTTTCCTCGGTAGGGTGCTTTCTATATTTCCATAGAAGATCCCTTCTTCGTTTACTACAGGCTTTTATACCTGTAGATAACCATTTGGGTTTTGTGATAAAGCTTACGCGTAGTTTTTTTAAAGGGAAACACAAGTTATAAGTTTAGTTAAATAGATCTGAAAATAGATTGTAAGCTAAATTTGGATCAAAGGTTTCGTAAATTTTGTTAAAAGAAACTTGTTCCATATAAGTTTGAAACATATCTCTATTAGTCCGAGTGAAACAACGTTTATAGGTGTACCAATTTTTTAACAGGCAAGTTCTTTTTACAGGACACGTTAGTATTTGGGCAGAATGGTCAGAAAGAGAAAAATCTATGATTTTTCCTTTACACCCCTTGATATTGTGAACAACGTTGTCAATGCATTTTTGGCTGACGTTGCGCGTAGGTTGTTTAAATTGTATTATTAAATCAAAACTCATTAGCATTTCCATAAACTCTCTGCTATCCCGAGTCTGGGCTAAAACGTCTATATTAAAATCGCCACATACAATAAGTTTCTTACCATGTTCACATAGTTTCGTCAGTATTTTATTTAACATTAACAAAAAGATATTCACCAGACCACTTGGTGATCTGTAAATACATAGAATATTTATATCGTGTTGCATCAGTTCGACTCCAGAGCATTCAAGGATACCTGTGATTGACATTTTATTTATCTCAGTCAAGGGCTTATACTGATAGTTATTTCTTAATAAAATACATGAGCCTCCATGTCTGTTAGATCTCATGAAATAGGATACCAGCTTATAGCCAGGTAGGATTAAATACATTTCATCGCCCTGTATCATATTATGTTCTGTTATACAAACAATATCAATCGAAGTTCCCTCCATTGCTAGTTCATTTAGAGATACAGTTAATTCATCATTTTTAGTCAGTAAACCATCCATGTTTTGGTGTAGTAAGGATATATAATTATTCACGAAATAACTGATTTGGGATTGACAATTCGGTTTGTTTTTGTGGTTCGGGTAATTTGTTACAGGGCATGTCATCATTCGAGTCCACAATTAAATCTGTCTGGGTACAATTATCAACATAAATTACGCCATGAGATGTATTTTGCTGTTGTGCTATCTGATAAAGCTGCTTTTTGCGGTGATAATCCATGCGTAAAATTTCTTCAGTAACGTTCTAGCAGTGTTTACTGCATAACGTGACCCATATGGTACAAACTTAGAATAGTTCATGTCAAGAAAAGTGGCGTACTTATGTTTTTGACATATAAAACGCATTGCATAATTTAACTTAGTTTCCCGTAGGTGTTTATTATACGGTACCTCACAAACTATAACATTCGTATTTGCTACATTTGATATCCAGGAACTTAAGCTATGCTCTAATTCATAGGGGTTTTTATCATGTATACCGCCTAACACTATAACATAATCTCGAGCATTTAGACTCTGGACATAGTCCTGCGGCACAGATAATATGTTGCCAAGCCTTGCACCCGTCCGGATATAAGAAAATACTGAGAAATCCGTTCCGAGAAGATTTTGGAGGATGTCTCTCAAGCCGCGCCCCTGTTCATCGGCTAGTATTGCAACCCTGTTTTTCGGTATGCTGTGTGATTCTTGTGTCATCATAATATTACTGCTATCTGTTAGTCCCACATTACTATTGCTACTTGGAATATTGCAGGCGTTTTTCAAGATCAGTGATGTTTCAGCAGTGAAGTGCAGCTTCCGCGTTAGGTTGTCTATTTCTCCCCTTAGAGTTATTACTTCTCGGCGGGAGTTATTTAACTGTTCTTGTAGTTGGGTTATTTGTCTTTGCAGGCAAGTTATTTTAAGATTTCCATCGACAAAATGCGTTGATGCCAAGGTTGGAGAAGATGGCGTGGAGGAGGTATAGTGAGCTAGCAGAGAATGTCTTTTTTTTTTCTTGGCGCTGTAATGATGTGTCATACTTTCCGTACAAGTGGTAGAACATAAGGATTTTAATAATTTTTTTTTCATTTGTGAGTTTATTCGTGGCTGCACGGAGCTCATTATTTTCGAGGATAGTACTTTCTAATTCGCTCTGGGTGGTGGTCAGGTCCCGCGTTAATTGGCCTATTGTATCTTTTAACTCTGTAATAGTGACTAAATCAATCATTGTACCGTCCACGCTCCTTGACAACATACTGGTAGAAAGCAATTCCCCCGAGGTATCGCACTCAGTAAACATATTATTATGTGAGTCTGTGGTTGATGCAATAATTTGTGGTATGGTTTGTATGGGGCTAATAACTATGGGTTCTTTGTTTTTTTGATTTTGTAGTTTTTGTGATGTGGTTTGTTTTGGTGAACACTGTTTTTTCCTTCTCATAGTAATATTTCTTACATTATTGTCTTGACTCGGTTTGGTACGCTGTACTGGTGGTGTAGGTATTTTGAGGTTGGTAGTGGTAGCCTTTTTGATGCCTTGCTTGGAAGACATTTTTATTTTGGTCCGCTTGTGTTGTGTCGTCACCGATGTGTTACCTTTATAGGAGCTGTACACAAATTCTAATTCTTCACAAAAAGTATCGAGTAGTCAGCTTGGACGCGAACTCACGCCCCGTCATAGACGAACATGAATTTTTGCCTCGAGGTCAAATCGACGTTAAGTCAGGATTACAAATTTTTCGATCTCTTCAATTTCGTCTTTCTCCTCAAAACAGATAATAATAAGAAGCACAAGTGTGGATGAGTTACCCTCCCTTTTGCGCTGAGGTACTATTCACAACAATATTTTAATAAAAAACGGTCTACCTTTCTGTATATTTGGAATTTTACGAAATACACGGATGTTTTCTGTTTTAAGGCTTATCATTTATTAACACCTTTGTTTATGCTATTTTTAATGTAAAGTACGGTTATAAAGCCACGTCTGTACTTGTTTGACTAGTACAGGTGAACCACTGTTTTGTTTACACTTCTTAATTTTTATTTTTAGAAAGTCAGTTTTTTGAATTATTAGCTTTAAGTTGGTTGGTTTAATTTTAGTTTAAGTTAGTTCCACACACTATCACAGTTTACATTCAATTTAAGGGCAGTTGCAAGCACAGTTCGTCAGTATGTTACACCGACTTTTTACTTATGAAAATAACACTGGAAGATGAAAGTACATTTAATTGATAACGATGTCACTTAATTATCGCACTATTATTATACTATTCCATGCATTTCTTCCGCGATTAACACTGTATCACAATATATATATATTTTTAAATACGGAGCTAATGTTTGCGTGGCTACTAGCGCCATCTACCCCTTCCTCCTCCTCCTTTATGCTTTGCACTTTTTAGGGTTCCGTTGCCAAATGGCAAAAAACGGAACCCTTCTTAATTCATGTCTGTCTGTCCGTCCGTATGTCACAGCCACTTTTTTCCGAAACTATAAGAAGTATGCTTTTTATTGTTTTTTACAGACTATTGTTTTTGCTTTTTACGACTGTTTTTTACGTGCGGAAATCCCTTCGCATACCCCCCCGCCGGCCAGCGGGGGCGGTTATGTCGTGTATCGACTAAAACCGCACGGTGTCCTGCCCAAGTGTCCATTGCCGGGCACCCCGGGTAAGCCCTCGAAAGGATAACCCCAGGATATAAGAACTATGCTGTTGAAACTTGGTAAGTAGATGTATTCTGTTAACCGCATTAAGATTTTCACACAAAAATAGAAAATTTGAATGAGACGTAGTTTTTTTTAATACGCCAACTACAACAATCAACTCAAATATAAAAAAAAACAACGGGTTGCACTCCGGGAGTGCCGGCAGAAGTGAAAGCTTGAATATTAACGTTGTGCATTTATGATATTTTGGAATGGTTAGGGAATAATTTTGCACGAATTGCTTTAATTGTCAGTATAAAAGTACTATCATTTATTGTGGTAACATACAATATTCATTTACTGCGCTATCGTACACAAACATGACAATTTATATTACATTAAAAATTTAACACTTCAGAACTATTACAATTATTTTACATTAAAAAAATTATCTCTCAGAAAAATAAACTTCCATCCATAATTTCAACGAGTTTTTAACCATCATTATTACCAGAACAATAATCGCCAATATATTTATAACGTACTCACTCTTTTTTTTTTCGCTATTTCTTCGTCACTTTTTCATTAATAGATGCACTTTGTTTCATTTCCATTTTATATAATTAGATTTATGGCAGAAAATAGAACAAATATTACAAAAAGTTATATGATGACAAAAAGTGTTTCTTGGGCCTTGGTCGGAATCGATCTCAGTCTTGAAGAAGTTAACGACCACTCATTAAACGAAGGCGCCACCAAGGTTGTTAAGTACAGTGTGAAATTAGCGCTTCTATATTTGTTATCTTACGATCAGGTCACTCGTTTACTGACGCGAGTTTAACCTTTTTCACCCATTACAAAAAAGTGCACAACGCCGCTAAAGAAGTTTTCACTTCAAAAATTACTTGCGGCTACGGAAGCCTTCATAGGCAAGTCCGACTCGTACTTAGCCAGTTTTTATAATTTAACTTTTTTTAAACTAGAATTAGAATTCAAAAATTCCCTTTAAGCTAACATAAGCAGGACTAAATAAAGTGAAACTTTCGGTCATCATAGATGTATTCCTCCAGAAGCACCAGAATAAAGTCCTTAACAATTTTGTTGTTTCTCTCTACCTTCGAAATCCACTAGAAATCCCTTTTGCTATAACGTGAACTCTATTGTGGAAGGATGGATTTATTTTTCAGTAGAAAAAGTTATTTTGTCTTTTATTTCTTTTACCTTCGTTCGTTAGACAAAGCATATTATCAAGATTAACTGAAATATTCGGCTTATTGAAGACTGTGTTCTATTGTACCGTAAATGACCCTACAACATTTTGGTAAACTAATAAAGATTAATAGCCTTATTCACAAATTATTCAACATAGATTCTAAAGAATAAAAGACTCATTTTAGCAGGCTTCTATATTCAGTGCCTAAAGTATCCTTAATATTATTTTATTCACTGCAGCTTAATACACCGTTATAATTTTAAAGTTTGAAAAAGCATCAGCAGCTTTGTGCTTAAGGAGTCGACCTTACGATTAGATTCCGAGTTCGAATCCTGTCCGAACACAAACCATTTTGCTTAGCTGGAGGGTTTAGGGGGTATAGTAGTAACTTCGATTACCTTTATTAAAAATAATTAATAAAAAACTATTTTTTCTTTTTAAACCCACGATAAAAAGGAATAGAAAAAGGTTAAATATTGAAATAAAACCATTTTTAACGAATTCTATCGCGATTTATTTGATGTTATTTTATATTTTATCCCGTGACCATGGCTGCTGAAAAGCAACTGAAACGTCGGGATCAATGTAAAATATAAAATAACATCAAATAACTCGCGATAGAATCCATTAAAAATAGTTTTATTTCAATGTGTGACATTCGCGCAAACTTCCTACAAAGGTTAAATACTTTAAAAACCAAATGTAAAGCGGGATAATAAACGTAGATTTGATCTCTCGCGAAGTCGATTATATGTTACATATATAATATAATATACTATATAGTAACAATATCAGTTTTCATAGCATTTCCCTACCTTTTTTTTATTTTTTTTTTCGTGCGGAAGTCCCTTCGGATACCCCCCCGCCGGCCAGCGGGAGCGGTTATGTCGGGCTTGAACCGCCTAAAACCACACGCCGTCTCGAGTCTTAAGACGCCGGGGTGTAAGGTTACCCATAGAGCATATCCCTCGCACCCCGACTGACCCTGGGCCATCTCCGGTTTCGAGATGGCCCCCTTACTTGCTCTCCACTGTGCCATCTGTTAATTAGAGGGACACGTGGGAAGCTTCCGAACAGCCCTCAACAGGGCCGTCCTCGCCTCGGTCGGAGTTGGCCGTAGGCGGCAGCGTCGCTCCCACCCTAGGAGAGAGGCGCTGCTGTCTCCGTTGCCCAGGGTGCACCGCGTGGAGGTCCCCAACCAAGCACCCCCCTTACGTACCTACCTATTTGGTTCTCGACGATTGTAGATGTGGCAATAACATATTTAACATCCTAATAAACTTAATAACTAGGAATTCAGTGCAGGGTGCCACTGAAATAAATTGAGCTGAGCGAGCAACTCTACCTGCCATGTCTAGGTATATCCAACCATAACAGTGCTCGCAAATAAAGTAGTCAAGCAGAGCTTTTTCTTCGACTTGATATTTATGTTATAAAATTAAGAAATTGCTTATACTTATCGAACTAGGAATTCACTGCAGGGTGCGACTGAAGTAAATTGAGCTGAGCGAGCAGCACTCTAACTTGAAAATAATACATCTTACTACGGTTGCGCGCTTAGCTAAGGCCGCGCGCACGTGAAACTGTTTTTCGGTGATTATTCTTCAATGGTACATCAGATACGAACCTTCTCGCTTCAAAACACTCTTCAGTGTCCACACTATCACCGTGGTAAATTTGGTCAAGATCGGTCAAGTAGGAGACAAGAAGTACAACGAAAAAGAAGTGGTTATCGCATATAAGAGCTTCGCTTCGCTCAGCTCAAAAACCCAAGAACGTCCCCTGCCATTAAATGAACTAGTGTTGCAGTTTTATAGTAAAGTGAATAATTTGTGATTTTTTAGCGTTATACTTGGACCCTTAATAGGTAGACAGTGCCCTACAGTGGAGACCTTTAGAAGTTGATGATGATACTTATTTTTATTTACGATGAAATTTAAGATAGTAAAACACACATAAAATAACATAACTTCACGCCTGTATCCCCGAAGGGGTAGGCAGAGGTGTATTGCACACCCACGATTCGCCAGTTATTGAGCTGAGTGAGACGAAGTCGAGCGAAAGCTCCTCATACCAGATCAAGGTTTTCTTTGTCACAGATCTCCTCCTAAACTACTAATCCAATCAGAACCTAATTTGGCATGATTAAAGAGGTCAATCAGAGGAAGGTTAATGGATATATTTTGAAAAAATTAATGCTATCACAGAGGAATGATCACCGTTAAAAAAATTCCAGATGGAATTACATAATAACCGCTCGAGACACTGTGACCAAACTTTACACGCTCAGAAAGCATGTCCAGAGTTGTGACTTTCAAAAAGAATTTTTCAAAATCGGACTTGCCACGGAGGAATGATCACTGTTCAAAATTTTCAAAATCTGATTCACGATGTCTCACTCAGCTCAACATTGCAAGCAGCGATTCGCCTTGCAGACCTAGTGTAAAGGTCCCAATGTAATAGAGGGCGAGCCTATTGCCATCTACCGGTCTCATTATTAAGCGAGCGATAATTAACATTAATTAATGCACACATAACTACGAAAAGTCAGAGGTGTGTGCCCGGGGCGACTGGGGATCGAACTCGAGACCTCGTCTCAGCAGTCCGTTACGTACGCCACTGGGCTATCGCCGCTTTAAGATAGTGATGTGGAATAATTATTAAAAAAAGTTCAAAAAGAGTTTTTTTTATTCATTATTTTATTATCCACTTTTTAGTTTTAGTAATGTCATATTGCACCAGAGTGCTTGCCAAGACCAACTAAAGGAGCTTGGCACAACGAGTCTATCTTGTTAAGTTCCAGACCACCTTCCGCCTCCATCTTCAGACCTTGGAGATCGTGTGACACCAGAGAGTTTGTCAAGACAAAACCAATGAGTCCAAACTCGATACGTTTATCTTGTTTAGCTTAAGAGTTCCTATGACCCCCTTCGTACTCCATCATCAGGCCCTGAATATGTCACATAAGAGAATATTTCAAGATAAAACAAATGAGCTCAAACTCGATAAGCTCATCTTGTTGAATTTAAGAGTTCCTATGGCCACCTTCCTACTCCATCTTCAGACCCTGAATACCATGTTACATCAGGGAGTTTGTCAAGACAAAACAAATGAGCACAAACTAGATAGGTTTTTTGCCAGGAGAATTTACAATGTATAGAACATTCTATTTGTACAATAAATAAAATAATAAAATAAATAAAATCGTCAGCCGAAAAAAGAAAATAAATTTTGTTTCATTTAGGATTTCCTATGGCCGGAAGGTGGCCATAGGAAATCCTAAATGAAACAAGATTTTTTTTCTATTCTTTCATCACATCCAAACTTTGTATCCAAGTTTGTATCTCTATAATTTTTATTTCTACCAAGCTATTGTTTATCAAACGTTATGAAAAATCTTGTAGAATCATTGTCAAAACTCTGTACTTTTTGGCACAATATTTTTTTAGATTTTTTTTTTATTTAAATAAAAACATAACATAACATAACTTCACGCCTGTATCTCTGAAGTGGTAGGCAGAGGTGTATTACACACCCACGATTGGCCAGTTATGTTAAGGTCCTAATTAATAGGTGGCGAGCCTATAATGTACCCGGTAGATGGACCGGGTGCATTATTAAGCGAGCGATAATTAACATCTATTAATGCACACATGACTACGAAAAGTCAGAGGTTTAAAAAAGCTCAATAGTCTTGTATTGGACCTAGAACTCCTGAGTTACAGCTAAAAACTCCTTAAAATTAAATAGAAAATGTGTAATTATCGAATGTGCTGTTAAAAAACCGGCCAAGTGCGAGTTGGACTCACCCATGGAGGGTATTTTTATATTCGAGTTGATTGAATGAAAGGTAAATTGCGGTTTACGATTTATGATGTATTAAAAAAAAACTACTACGAAAATTGGTTTGAACGAGATCTAGTCGTTCAAACCAATTTTCGGTGGAAGTTACATCATTTTTTTTTTAGTTTTATCATTCTTTTATTTTATATAATAGAAACCTCAATATCATTTTTGAAGACCTATCCATAGATAACCCCATACGTATAAATTTGATGAAAAAAAAATTGAGTTTCAGTCCTAAGTATGGGGAAACCCCCAAAATTTATTGTTTTTAATTTTCTATTTTTGTGTGAAAATCTTAATGCGGTTTCCGTTTACTGGTTTACTGTTACCAAGTTACAGCATAGGTCTTATAGTTTCGGAAAAAAGTGACTGTGACATACGGACGGACAGTCAGACAGACATAAAGAATCTATAAGGGTTCCGTTTTTTGCCCTTTGGCCATGGAACCCTAAAAAGGTATTTATAAAAGCATTCTTTAAAGTATTGTGATTTATGGAGAGAATAAAGGATAACGAGGCCTTAGAGATACCGGGCCGCATGTTGCCGCCTCGCCAGTGATTGTTCTGTTCATTTGTATGCTCCATAATATATGTGGCTGGTTAGACACGTGTGATGTTCATGGCTTTTTTTTTACGTGCGGAAATCCCTTCGGATACCCCCCCGCCGGTCAGCGGGGGTGGTTATGTCGGGCATAAACCGACTAAAACCGCACGGTGTCCTCCCCAAGTGTCCGTTGCCAGGCACCCCGGGTAAGCCCTTGAAAGGATAACCCCAGGGTTACCGGCGGACTTTGGCCTCGCCTGGTGGGGTCGGGTTTTATCCAGCGTCGGTGAGTTGGCAGGCGTGTGACACGGGCACACACGACATTGTAAGGACAGCGAGTCGGCCAACTGCCGTCCCCAGGCCCCGATCAAGGAGGTCGGTAGTCCCTCGCGTAGACGAGGAGGCGAGGACGCCGCAGACTGCGAAACTCGAGGGGCTGGGTTCTCTCCCCCTCCCTCTCCGCCGTCTCTTTCGCGCGCATTACCTGCTCGCAGAAAGAGGCGGCGGCATGTATTTGCTAAATGTGCCAGTCCGTGGATCTGCTACGCTTAGTCTATACGCACACAATGTGGAGTAGGTGCGGTCACAGCACAGCTCCAGGCTTCTGGAATTTGGTAATGGGTGAAGAAATTATATTAAATAATTATTTTAAATACCCGCGGTAGCCTAGTGGTATGGGTAATGGACTGCTGAGACGAGGTCTCGGGTTCGATCCCAGGTTTTACCATGGCACACACCAATGACTTTTCGATGCTTTTCGAAGTTATGTGTGTATTTATCGCAGGTTTATAAGTGCCCGGTTAATGGCAATAGGCTCGCCACCTATTACATTGGGACCTAAACATAAACTGGCGAAATGTGGGTGCTAGCACCTCTGCCTACCCCTTCGGGGATATAGGCGTGAGTTTATGTTTATGTTGAAGAAATTAATAACTTAACATTTTGTCCAAATTACAATCAAGTTAACACTCACTAATTGGCTGTATCATCTTTGACTAAATCACTCTATTAAGCTTTTCTGTATATAGTCATCATCTTGCGTTTTTTTTTCCCAACTCAGTTGTTGTCTTTGGCTGTTCGTTGAGTTTTCAGTCTGAATACGAAGCGACTTAACTTCGATTTTTCCGTGATCACTGCCATCTGACCTACACAACCCACCGATATCGAAGTTTTGTAGTTAAATCAGTTGTCGGACTTTATAGGGCTTCAATTACCCGTTATATGCCATAGTTAAATTTAGATCTCAAAAAGAGAATGCTCTGAGCAACTGAGCCAACTAGACACGTCCCAGATATTAAACATTCTCCGATACATTATATACGTCTCAAGGCGACGCTGGAGTCATCTACCGTAATTCTTGCGAACTACGGAAACAATGAATGACTTTACAATCATTTTTGAACATTGTTTTTTCATTACTCCGCCACATTACACAGTGCCAAAAGTCAGGCCTCATAAAGTTGGTAATTCGTTTGTAGGCAAATGTATAAAAATATTTGATAAAATCCCTCAGGATTTGGTTTACCTGCCACTTAATGAATTTAAAATAGAAGTGAAAAAAGGTTTAATGAAAAAAGGTTATTATAAAGTACACGAATATCTTAATGATAAAAATGCATGGTCAACCTAATTGATCTCTTGCTCTCGCACATATTTATTATAAATAAAACAAAACTGTATATTAAAAAATAAATAAAAAAGAAAGGATAACGATGATCTACCTGAGTTTCTTGCTGGTCTCTTCTCAGTTGATCCAACTACCGAACCAGCGAAAGAATCATTTTCAAATGATTTATTTACATCTTTTTGATATTGATATTGACAAACGCAATTGTAAAACTTTGACATTCATATGTGCTCTTTATGTGCCTAAACTGAATAAACGGAATTGATTATTTGATTGATTGATTGATTGATTGATTCATTCAAATTTTACTATGCATACTTTTCCTATAGATTTAGATCGGAAAAAGAGAACATCTGGGACGGGATTTGAACCCGCGACCAGTCCCTTACAGGGAGACGTATATAATATATCGGAGAATTTTGAATATCTGGGACGTGTTGGATTGGACTGTCATATATGTTCGCATGGTAATTGGTACCGATAGCTTAACGTGCTTTACAGTACCGTATATGAACTATATATAATGTTCTCTTGTTCCAGCATACAAATCCGCGAAAGAAATGCAGTGCACTCCAATATGCTACGTGGAGTGTCGCGACAAGAAATACAAAATGACTAGTGATGTCACTCCATTTCTACCTGAAATGTATCCTGATGATGCTATGTTAGCTTTTTATAACGCTTTTTATTTTCTTTTAAAGTATTTTTTACCTAAGGGAAAGGTCAATATCCAGGACGGGACTTCAACCCGCTACCAGTCTCTTTCTATTCTGACTAACTCTGGCGGGATATTAGAAATTTAATTTTTCACGGTGGTAGAGTCAAGCAACAGTCATTTTGGCCGTTGCATGAATGGGCCGACTCGACTGGGGAAGCACCACCCTCTCACAGAATATCGACTCCAAGTAACAGTATTTGAACTGTTGCGTTCCGTTTGGTGAGTGAGAGTGCCGGAGCCCAAACTCCTTTCCCATCCCCTCCCAAACTCCTTTCCCATCCCCTTTCCTTTACAGGGTTGGCAGCGCGAGTGTGACGCCACTGGTGTTGCACACGTCCATAGGCCGCGGTGACCGCTTCCCATCAGGTGGGCCGTGTGCTTGTCTGCCACCTTAGTGGTAAAAAAAAAAAAAAACTTCTAAAGCTCTAAGGCGTTGTAGACCAGCTCGCGATATCCACTCTAGTCGGCTGCATCCAGCGCTTCTTCGACAGATATGGTCAGCTCATTGTCACTTCAGTTTACTTATTCTAGCACTATATTTTATAACTTCAGTTTTCAAACAGCAACGTTATGTAGATATATCCCTCAGTCCAGTTTTGTACGGAACTCTCAGTGCGCGTGTCTAACTCGTACTAGACCGGTTTTTATAATACATAGAGACACTCAGAGTAATGGAAATAGACACATATATGCATTTATTTTTTTACAAATAGTGGGAATTGTAATGGAACGCAATTTAGTACTAGGTCTGCAAGGCGAATCGCTGCTTGCAATGTTGAGCTGAGTGAGACATCGTGAATCAGATTTGGAAAATTTTGAACAGTGATCATTCCTCCGTGGCAAGTCCGATTTTGAAAATTCTTTTTGAAAGTCACAACTCTGGACATGCTTTCTGAGCGTGTAAAGTGGTCACAGTGTCTTGAGCGGTTATTATGTAATTCCATCTGGAATTTTTTTAACGGTGATCATTCCTCTGTGGTAGCAACATTTTTCAAAATATATCCATTAACCTTCCTCTGATTGACCTCTTTAATCTTGCCAAAGTTGGTTCTGATTGGATTAGTAGTTTAGGAGGAGACCTAAGACAAAGAAAATCCTGAAGTCTGGTATGAGGAGCTTTCGCTCGACTTCGTCTCACTCAGCTCAATAAATAATATGCGTAAAACGGAACGCATCCTTGGGGATGTTGACAGCTAGCCCTCTCCCTGTGTATTGGTGTGTCCTAGGAAGATTCTATTTGGTTTTATAAATTAAACGATATCAGTTTCCTCGAACTAGTATTACTTACTAGTAATACAGGATTCGGTCCCACGACTTCTTATGTAGAAGTTTAACAATTGAGCACCACGTCACAGTCATTCGTGCATTTTATTTGTTTTCAGTAAAGATGTCAATGTAAGCGAACTGGCTGCGGTGCAAGTATACTTCGGCAAGTCTAACTGTAACTGCTACAAACTGTCCCTGGTGATCGACCTTAGTTACTTTGTTGGTATGTTTGTGTTTCGTACCTTTTTTTTTTTTTTTTTCGTGCGAAAATCCCTTCGGATACCGCCCCCGCTGGAGAGCGGGGGGTCTCCAGCGGGGGCGGTTATGTCGGGCTTGAACCGACTTAAACCGCACGCCGTCTCGAGTCTTAAGACGCTGAGGTGTAAGGTTACCCATAGAGCATATCCCTCGCACCCCGACTGACCCTGGGCCATCTCCGGTTTCGAGATGGCCCCCTTACTTGCTCTCCACTGTGCCATCTGCTAATCAGAGGGACACGTGGAAAGCTTCCGAACAGCCCTCAACAGGGCCGTCCTCGCCTCGGTCGGAGATGGCCGTAGGCGGCAGCGTCTCCCCCGCCCTAGGAGAGAGGCGCTGCCGTCTCCGTTGCTCAGGGTGCACCGCGTGGAGGTCCCCAACCAAGCACCCCTTTTTATCGTACCATTTATTTTTGTACGGGAGTCTTTATCGATTAGACGGGCACAATCATTGGCCATCTTCAAAAGGATGGTAAAAGAGCACTACCTGGGCCTATAGTCTCCCCCATTCCTTGTTCGCGTTATGTGCTGTCTTAACTTTCGTGCGAGGTATTAAAATATTATATGTAGGCTTAGTATGTATGTTTGTAAATTTGGTATGTATATATGAATGATTTATATTATGTACGATTATATGTAGGTGTCGTAATTATGTATCATTATATGCTAATTTGTAGGTATATGTACCTACTATATTGTAATACGTGTTTGTAATCCAATCTATTTATTCTATGACTACGTTAGTTCTCTTTTCTTTCCTGTTACACCAATAACTACCAAATGTACGATTTAGCTTATTTAGGATTCATGTCCATCCAAAGGTTGCCTGTAAGATCTTGCTTTTAGCGATAAGGCCGCCATTTGTACATACGTTAATTAAGTTTTCGATATATGCTTATTCTGATTGGTGTACAATAAAGTTTATATCTATCTATCTATCTATCTATCTCCACCCCCCTGGCGAGCGGGGGTGGTTATGTCGGGCTGGAACCGATTAAGACCGCACACCGTCTCGGGTCTGCAGACGGCGGGGTCTAAAGTGGCCCACAAGGCATTTCCCTCGCACCCCGACTGACCCAGGGCCATCTCACCATATCGTTTTTGCAACATTATGATAATAATAATAGACTTTGGTTGACTGTTGCCCACCTCGCCGGGGCTATCTTGCCGTCCCTCCCAAACTATGGGGAAGGCGTGAAGTAGCTGAATAGGGATAATAATAATAGAATTTATTTAACAATCTTCTTCTTCAATCGGGGCTTAAGCGGGTGGTTTCATTGTAATGTCATAAATAATGCAAATGAATTGATCAATAAAAAAAAAATCCGTTCCCGCAGGGGGAACGCACAGGTAGATTTCGTGAAGCAATTAATATTATTTTATATAGAGAACTACGGACTTACACACACAAGTAAACACAGTAACATTTTTAACATGTTTATTTTTTTTTTCTCGAAAACGGTAACTTTTAGCGAAAAACTTTTCAGACATTTATTTTAGACTTAAAAATTGCCTATCGATTAAAAATATTTCCGACCGCAAGAATGTTCACCGGTTACAAGTTATGATTTTTTTCCCGAAAAATTTTGGTTTTTCCCCCCTCCACTTTTAGTTAAAGTTTTAATCTTATAGGTTTATAAGTAAAAGTTGTTGGTATTCATGTATACTATGGGATAAAATTAGAACGGTTCGAATATCTTTCATGGAACGTGAAATTTTGAGGAAAAACTGATTTCACAAAAAGTGAGGCCCTACCGTCCCCTTAGGCCGGATTCCACCCGTTCACGAACTTAAACTAAGTTTACACCCAAGCAATTTTTGACCGCAGTTTGAAAGTGATCGGGGCAAAAATGCGACCGTGAGAGTGCCGCAAATTTTGGGAAGTGGAACCATACATACATATATATAAACTTTTTGACCAGTGGTCATTTCGGACTCAGGGGGTCATAACTAGACCTCCTATGAAGAATTTTTTTTTAAATTCGACAGTAGTCAAGAAACCAATAGGTAGATCGATTTCATCGAAATCTACCTAAAAAACAAAACTTATAATTTGTATCCTAATTGTTATTGGCTTCCCCTGAAGTTTGTCACAGTTTACGATTATATACATTACAATATACAAACCAGATAATCTATAGTATTATTTATATATTATATCTATGTTTCCTCGTAACTACTAAACGGCTGAACTGTAGGCCTACCATGAAACGAACATCCACAATTGCGGGCCGGCACGGAATACAATCGAAAGAAGTGTCATTACCACGAAGTTACTTCGGATTTCGTCCTTTCGGTTGGGACCTATGGTAGGGTTTAGGCCGAATGAACAGTCACGTGCCGACTTCGGGCCCGATCGCGGTAGAAGTGCGTTTCATGGTACCGATTGCCCGAAATTTCAGTCTGCAATTGTGGATGTGCGTTTCATGGTAGACCTTGTAGCGGCAATGTACGCGTCAGCAAAAACACACATTGTATTACGCACGCAGACGCAATGGCAGTCGGTACGACCAGATCAACTCAGGTCGCATACTTAGACTCGCGTTAAATATAGACTTACGAAGTAAGATTATATTATATATAACTTTAAGAAGTGGTAGAGTCAAGCAACAGTTATTTTGGCCGTTGCATGAATGGGCCGACTCGACCGGGGAAGCACCACCCTCTCACAGAATATCGACGCCAAGTAACAGTATTTGAACTGTTGCGTTCCGTTTGGTGAGTGAGAGTGCCGGAGCCCAAGCACCTTTCCCACCCCCTCCCAAACTCCTTTCCTATCCCCTCCCAAACTCCTTTCCCATCTCCTTTCCTTTACAGGGTCGGCAGCGCGAGTGTGACGCCACTGGTGTTGCACACGTCCATAGGCCGCGGTAACCGCTTCCCATCAGGTGGGCCGTGTGCTTGTCTGCCACCTTAGGGGTATAAAAAAAAATTACAATAGGAAGATCAATATACTAGGCCATTTCATTGGTTTCATATTGTTCTTCAATATCGAGTTGCCATTATACCTTTACCATCGGATTTGTGCCCCCTCCCCCCCGCGCTTACTGACAAAATCAATTTTATGAAACCTTTCAAGTTGGTAAATAAATATTATTGTACGGTTCACATAAACCGCAACAGTGTACAATAACATTTACATGTTCCCACGGGTCAGCATTTACGCTGGTACCTAGAACGACATCGAACCGACGTCAGTCGGCTTCGACCCACTGAACTAAACGTAATTAAACTGTGAAACCGTCAAACTACCCTTTTACTTCTTACAACCACCTCAACGACGATAACTAACAAGTTTTGTAGGGGGTTCACTACACCCCATACAACGTTTTTTTTTTTTTTTTATACGATCGCGTTACCTGTGTATATAGTGACTACTCAGTGAGTGCGGTGATTTACTACTTGTGGATACACATTACCACATTAACAAAAACATTTACAACAAAAACGAAGCTTTGTGTTATCTCTGCGGTAGCGAATCGGTTTGCTGGCCTCCCACAAGCGGGTCTCACCAGTCAAATTGAGAAGGCGCATTTACTGTAGAAGATAGCACCGCTTCAACTTCTTCAACATGAGCAAGGTAGAAGACATTCTATCAAATCAAGAACAACTACAGGAGGGGATACAAAACCTTATCCGCAATTTCAAAAAAGACGGAGCCGAACGAAAGACTCCTGCTTATATTAAAAAACGGCTGGAGCTTCTGAACACCTATTGGACAGAATTCCAAAACAACCACACGGTACTGTATCAATATGAAGATTACGACGACGTTTACTTTATTGAAAACCACTTCCAAAAAACTAAGGACTTGTACGACGAAGCAGTGGTGCTCATTAAAAATTATGAGGCCACCAAGGTCGCTACTCAGGAGAGACCCAAAAGCCCGACACCAACTATTCAAATTACTCCATCAGAAAAACCTAACTTTCAACCACTACAGCCTTCAACATCAACTAAAATGGTATCCCAGGCAAGTGCCAGCAAATCTGAAGAATTGATGCGCAAGCAAAAAAGTAACTTTAAGGCGTTTACTCGAACTCTTTCAGCAATAAATCTAGAAAAAATCAACGAAAAATGGGAATTCGAGGACACCCTAAAATCTCTGGAATCTCGATGGAAAACTATTGACTCTGCGCACTGGGAAATAGATAGCGAAGTGTTGTTTGAAAAAGAGTACGAGCAAACTTTCGAAATCTACGAAAAACAATACAACGATATGAAAAAGGCCTTGAACACGAAAATGTGGTCCGTCTCTCATAAGGAGAAATCAACTCCGAAAATGGATTTACCTACCTTTTCAGGAGCTTACCAACAATGGACCTCGTTCAAGGACTTATTTACAGAAGTGATCCATGATAACAAAACTTTATCTAACGCCCAAAAAATGCAGTACCTCAAATCAAAGCTTAAAGGAGAAGCAGAAAAATTAGTGTCGCACCTGTCAATTAGCTCTGATAATTATCAGATCTGCTGGGATATTCTAAACAATCGGTACAATAACAAAAAACTGATTTTTACTTCGCATCTCAACACTATTCTGAACTTGCCAACAATGCAATACCAAACAGCAGCTACTATAAAGAAGGTACATGACACAGCTAACGAGTGTCTAAATGCTATTCAGAAGCTCGGGGTCGACATATCAAGCTGGGACCCAATCCTAGTACATTTGCTCGCACAAAAACTGGATACTGACTCGTACAACGACTACATTGAATCAATCGAAGAGCCAAGAGAATTGCCAAAATTCGACGAATTTATGCGCTATCTTGAATCGAAGTTTACTGCCTTGGAGTCAGCGCGACGTAAACAAGAACGTCCCACACATGATCACCAGCAACAACGTGGTCAATCAAATAATAAATTCCAACAGGCTATCAAGACAAACTATCAAAATTTCAATGCAAACAAATCAAAGTCAAATTATTTAAACAACGCTTATAACTCTACCGTAAAGGTGGGTCACGTTCCCAGGAACGTAAAGTGCCCGCACTGCAAAAATGAACACGGTTTGTACCATTGCAACGAATTCATCAAATTACAACCAAGCGAGCGAAGGAATCTAGTTACGAACCTCAACTTATGCATAAATTGTTTAGTTGATCACAAAGACAAACAATGCAAGTCGGAAAAAAGATGCTTACAGTGCTACTCTCACCATCATACATTACTACACGATACGCCAATGAACGTGACGCCTAGGAAAAAACCCGACTCTGAGACTTACTCGACCAACAAGAAAGAGGGGCTAAGCAGCAACGTTTCAATGGAAAATATATCTCAAACTCTTTTGGCGACTGCTCAAATTAAAGTCAATACAAACGTCGGATCAGAGGTCACATTACGTGCCTTAATTGATCTAGGCTCCCAAATATCAATTATTCGGGAGAACACTGCCCAAATGCTTGGACTGCCGCGACAAAGATGCAGTGGGGTAATTTTTGGACTCGGATCACGAGAAAATAATTGTAAGGGTACAATGAACCTGCACTGCGCTTCTATTATAAATGACTTTACATTTGACACCCAAGTTTTCGTTATGAGAAACCTTGTCAATAACTTACCCAGCCAATCGTTTACAAAACCAAATTCTTGGACGCATCTAGAAGGAATCCCACTAGCTGATCCTGACTACAATATAAGTCGACCTATAGACATCCTACTAGGGGCCGATGTTTACTCAAAAATTATTCTCAACGGGGTCATCAAAGGCGACGATTGCCAACCTATGGCGCAACAGTCAAAACTTGGATGGATTTTATGTGGTAGTATTAAATCCTACCAATGCAATGTTGTCCTAAATAAATTGGACGAAATTAAGCAATTTTGGGAGATAGAAGATATTGTCGAATGTCCACAACTCTCCACACAAGATAATTACTGTCTCCAGCAGTATAAACTTGAAACAAAAAGACAAGCAAAGGGGCGTTACGTTGTAAGGTTACCCTTACATGCTGATATTGCCGAAAAACTAGGGGAGTCTAGAACAAAAGCAGCTGCCCAATTTCTACAACTTGAAAAACGTTTTAGATCTTCCGAAAAATTATCTCAAGGGTACAAAGTATTTATGAAAGAATATGAAGACCTAAATCATATGCAAGAATGCAGCGTTAACAAAAAGGCGGGTTTCTACCTACCTCACCACTGCGTACAACGTGCTGATTCATCAACAACTCCTCTACGAGTTATTTTTAACGCCTCGGCTAAGACAACTTCTGGACTAAGCCTCAATGACTGTATGTACAGCGGTCCGAATTTGCAAACTGATCTACTTTCGTTAATTTTGAAGTGGAGACAATTCAAGGTCGCATTAACCGCTGACGTGGAGAAGATGTTTCGACAAATTATGTGTCATGAAGAAGACCAGAAGTATCAAAAAATTTTCTGGAGACACTCTCCAGAACAACTGCTCAAAGAGTATACACTAACTACGGTCACATATGGAACGAAAGCAGCTCCCTTCCTTGCCATGATGACCCTGAAACAGTTGGCACAAGACGAACGGCATAACTACCCAGAAGCTTCTGCTCTTCTGGAAACTTCCTTTTACACTGACGATTTTATATGTTCCGTGGACAGCCTTCAACTTGCGAAGCGCATTAAAAACGACCTTACGGAGCTACTCAAATCAGGTGGTTTCAACTTAAGAAAGTGGAAATCAAATGAGCCGCAACTATTACAAGACTCACAAGAAATGACGTGTAACAAATTAGATGCGTATCACTTTCGCCACCACGAAACTGCTAAGACATTGGGCCTACGATGGAACCCTACTGAAGATAACTTTACGTTTCAACTAACGATTGACACTGCCTCAAGGCAACCCGTCACAAAACGTATACTTCTGTCCCAAATCTCCAAAATCTTTGACCCTCTGGGATGGCTCAGCCCGGTGACTACTAAGTTGAAATTATTATTTCAAAGCGTGTGGCAGACAGACTTACAATGGGACGACCGAGTATCGGATTCTATTAATACAGAATGGGAGAAAATTAAAACACAATTATTCGAGATAAACAACTTGCAAATACCTAGATGGATGCAAATCACGAAAAATGGGCAAATAACTTTACACGGATTTTGCGACGCGAGTATAAACGCATACTCCTGCGTTATCTACACTGTAACCAAAGAAGGGACAGTGGTCATAGTAGCCGCAAAATCACGACTCGTTCCATCAAGGAAAACAATAACATTACCTCGCCTTGAACTATGTGCGGCTGTACTGCTATCAAACCTCATGAAGAAGGTTTTAGAGTGCTTGTCAATACAGGATGTTACCTTATACGGGTGGTCGGATTCCACTGCAGTATTGGGATGGTTAAACGGTGATCAAAATCGCTGGAACACATTTGTTTCGAATAGAGTACAGAAGATAAAGGAAATCATACCGTCAAGCTCATGGCACTACGTTAAATCTGTGGAAAATCCGGCTGACTGCGCCAGTCGAGGGATACTACCTAATCAACTGAAAACACATAACCTATGGTGGAGTGGTCCAGAATGGCTTCCCACTTATCAATTTACAAAACTACAGTCGTACGAAACAAATGAAGAGATGAAGAGGTTACAAACATATGTTACGCTACAAGGTCACGAAAATGACGTCATTGAACAGCTACTCAAGAAAAACAGTTCTATGACTCGGTTAACCCGGATTATCGCGTGGATATTTCGCGCGGTATCACGCAACGAGCAAAAGCCCTGCTACTTAACTACGTCTGAATTGAGGAAAGCAAGAAACATTATTCTTAAGCACGTACAACAAACCGAATTTGCAGAAGACATCTATAATTTAAAACAAAAACAACAGGTCGACCGAAAAAGCAAACTATTACCTTTGAATCCTTATCTTGACCCAGAAGGCCTACTTCGAGTGGGTGGGAGGATTAACAATTCTTACCTCGATCCTGAACAGAAAAATCCAATAATTGTACCATCAAATACTCACTGTACCAATATGATGATTGATCAAGCTCATAAGGCAACATTCCACGGGGGACCACGTCTTACATCAGCTAAATTGAGGAAACAATTTTGGATTATTGGCGGCAACAGGGCAGTCAAAAAACAAATATTTAACTGTGTCAAGTGTAGAAGAAATAAACCCATAATGCAAAAACAATTAATGGGAGACCTACCGGCAGCGCGGTGTAATCCGAGCCGGCCGTTTTATCATACAGGTGTGGACTACACCGGTTACATTGATATAAAATCAAACAAAGGGCGAGGTGTAAAAACAACTAAAGGTTATGCTGCTGTCTTCATCTGCATGGTTACAAAAGCAGTACATCTTGAGGTCGTGTCCGACCTCAGTTCGTCAGCTTTTCTGGCAGCACTAAGGCGGTTGGCCTCACGACGAGGAGCACCACGCCACATTTATAGTGATAATGCCACCAACTTTACTGGATCGAATCGCTTACTAAGCCGAGAATATATGAACTTGAAAGAAACTCTCGACTCTGCCTTCTATACTGCCATTACAGACATGAACATAGAGTGGCATTTCCTGGCTCCAGCCTGGCCCAGCGCAGGTGGATTATGGGAATCCGGAGTCAGAAGCCTGAAATTCCATCTTCGAAGGGTCATTGGGGAACAAAAACTAACCTTTGAAGAGCTGTCAACACTTCTATCAGAAATTGAAGCATGTCTTAACTCAAGACCACTCTTGGCATTAACTGAAGACCCGGAAGACATAGAATATCTTACGCCATCTCACTTTCTATCTAGTGGCCCTACACTTACTATCCTCGAAACAGAAACAGATGAACGAACTCGCTGGCAACTTGTCCAAAAAATCTTCAAGGACGTATGGAGACGATGGCAATCAGAATATTTAACGCAACTCACACCCCGAAGCAAATGGCTACAAAAACAGCAAAACTTGAAAATTAACGACCTTGTCATCATACACGACTCAAACCTGCCAGCTGGAAAATGGGCATTAGGAAGAATAGTTGACCTTCACGAAGGAAAAGATAACTGCGTACGAGTAGTCAGTATTCGTTCCAAAGGTACGATTATTAAGCGTCCCATATTGAAAGTTTCTAAATTACCGATTTGTACGAACTCGGATACTGATAACAATCAAGCAAAATACGAAAACAAGGATAACTCTAACGAAAACGAACAACAAAATACAAGCAAAAGAAGTCGAATAAGAAAGCGTTCGTTGTGTAACGTAATTTGGACTATACTATCACTACTGGCGTTTATCATTTCACCCACCCGGTGTAACTACAGCCTTACATCTATAAATAACAATCAGAGCATCTACTTTGACAAGGTGACTGATATGCACTTTGTTCGTGACGAGTGGAAGTTAGTAATATACTACGACATGAACCCATACTGGATAGGAGTTCAAACCTTCAAGAACTATATTTCTACATTAGAAAAAACATGTACCTGCCTCGTGAAACCAAACCAATGTGACGTAGTACTACTACAACTACATCACGCTTACTCGGAGCTCGAGCACTACAGCGGTCTACTTCTCGATCAAAAGCTAAAGCCAAATAGACAACGAAGAGGGCTCATAGACGGGATTGGTTATCTTGCCAACAGTTTATTTGGAGTTCTCGATGCACGTTTTGCAGAAAAATACGAGAAGGACATAGACTCTATCAGGAAGAACGAAAAGCATCTTGCCTTATTATGGAAGAACCAAACATCCGTGATGGAAGCTGAAAACAATATTTTTAAGCGAGTGGAGCAGTCAGTTGAGAAACAAAATAAAATATACGCCGAACATATCATTGCGCTGGATAAGGCCACGAACACACTTGCGACTGAATTGAGCAACCTGCAAATTAATAATGCGTTTACATTGATGTCAATTGTTGCCAATGGGTTGCTTGTAAATCTAAAGGATCTTTTGTCGACGCTGTTGGACACGATCACGGGAATTCACAACGGGAAATTCAATATACACTTGCTAAGTCCTCAACAGCTTACTTCCGAGTTAAACGTGATTTCTGGTCAGTTATCCAGAGACTCAGCACTTCCTATACAAAACTTACAAGAAGATTTACGGAAGCTCTACCACCTTCTGAGGGTACAGGCAAGAATGACCGTGAAATATTTTATATTCGAAGTCGAGATCCCATTAATTACACGAGACTCGTATGAAATTTATAAACTGATCACTATACCTCAAGTTATAGAACGCAAGATTATGGTGAACGTTCAACCTATAGCTGACTACGTTGCCATAAACCTACAGAAGGATGCATATATACCACTGTCCGAAAACGAATTACGAAGGTGTGAACCATTCAATTTGGAAACGATAATGTGTCCACTTCAGCGCCCAATTTTTTATTTGAAATCTAAAGATTATCTTTGTTTAAAAGATAAACATTCGGATCAATGTAAAACTAAACAAACTTACTGTCGGGATATGTGGATCAAGCTTAACAAAATAAACACGTTCATGTACTACTGCTGTGAGCTACGAACAATAAGAATTATCTGCGAGCGTCAAGTTACCGTCGAACGAGTCAGCAAGGCCGGCATTATCAACCTCGGGAATGCCTGTGTCATCAAGGGCGAGGCCTTCACAATATACTCGAACACTCATCAGACTAACTACATTAATTTACAACCAGATCTACTTTCGATCGAAATACCACCGATAAACGAAATTTTTAATTTAACAATTCCTAGAAGTAAGCTCATAATAACCCAGGAAGGGCTAACTGACTACAAAGAACAACTCGACAGTATCGGTGAAAGAATTAAAGAGATGCAGAATGAAGGAGACGACCTATCCTTAGACGGAATGTCCTCAAATGACATACATCAGTACGTGGTGTTGTATCTTCTCGCGGGCGCAGTGCTTTTTGCGATGGGAGTGTACTTGTGGCGACGCACGAAAGCACGATGCTCACCGGCTCTCCCGCCCCTACGTCCTACGGAAACCACTATAGAACTCGCGGAGCGGACTCCAATACCCAGAAGACCGATGACATCAGCTGCTTCGGTGGAGCTCGAAGCGGAATCCAGCAGGCGGATAGACAAAGCAATGTCACCCATAGTTAAGAAATCCTTATTTAAGGATAATAAACAATGACATTTTTAAGTTAGAATAAGTTCTTTTTTGTAATTTTTATTGTATACTTCTCTTTTACAATTTCTCTTCTTGCCCTTGGGAGCATGTACGGTTCACATAAACCGCAACAGTGTACAATAACATTTACATGTTCCCACGGGTCAGCATTTACGCTGGTACCTAGAACGACATCGAACCGACGTCAGTCGGCTTCGACCCACTGAACTAAACGTAATTAAACTGTGAAACCGTCAAACTACCCTTTTACTTCTTACAACCACCTCAACGACGATAACTAACAAGTTTTGTAGGGGGTTCACTACACCCCATACAACGATAAAAAAAAGGGGCTGTAGTTGATTCTACAGCCACTCCAATTCTCCCGTCGAAGACCACGGCCCTCACCATGTTCTCCAACGAGAGAACGTCCACGCCCAGGACCGCAACGAGATCCCGGCGTTGACTCACCCACGCAGGGCACTCCACCAACGTGTGGAGCGCCGTGTCTTCGCCAGGATCCTCGCAGTGCTGGCACTGCGGCTTTGTCTCCCGGTGGATGCACCACAGATACTTACCGAAACACCCGTGTCCTGTAACCATCTGGCACCAAAGTCCGCCGGCCACCCTGGGGTGATCCTTTCGAGGGCTTACCCGGGGTGCCCGGCAACGGACACTTGGGGAGGACACCGTGCGGTTTTAGTCGAGACACGACATAACCACCCCCGCTGACCAGCGGGGGTATCCGAAGGGATTTCCGCACGTAAAAAAAAAAAAAGCCACTCCAATTCAATGCGTCATTATTTTGGGCTCTACCATATTTTATTAGGTGGAGGGGGAATACAGTAGACATTGGATATGAGCGCTGATGCGTCACAAGAAGTACTCTGTACTACTTACATCTGGGGTCCAGTAATTTTTTTTTTTCACCCGGCGATCCCACGGTTGGGTCTATTTGACCCATGATATTTTAAAATAAGCTTATGTCTGAAATTTTTTGTGCAAAGATGTCATTCTTCTCAGTAGCTGGAGCTATTGGTCTTCCCTCCTAGTTGAACGTGACAATGAACACCTGGTTGAAATACTTTGCCAGCCACATTCTTCACCATCTGAATTATGGCAAAATTTTGGTAATAACTCGACTACGGCAACTATACGTGTTTCGTTTTATAGAAATGACATCAAAAGGATAGTTTCGTATCTTTCTCCGGTTTGCCCCCTCGGGTTTGGGAACCACGGTGTCTCCGTCTTGCCCCGGTTTGGGGGAGGGGCGCAAGTCGCCCCACCGTCCCGGCCTGCTTCTGCTGGGGTGATAGGCGGCCTCACCTGCCATGCCTGCGCTCATGGAGGACGGAGGTCGTTAAGCGACCTCCTGCGCCTGAGTCGCCTGCAACGCACGGCGAGCAATTTGCTAAACGGCTGAACTGTAGGCCTACCATGAAACGAACATCCACAATTGCGGGCCGGCACGGAATACAATCGAAAGAAGTGTCATTACCACGAAGTATCCTTAGGGGTATAAAAAAAAATTACAATAGGAAGATCAATATACTAGGCCATTTCATTGGTTTCATATTGTTCTTCAATATCGAGTTGCCATTATACCTTTACCATCGGATTTGTGCCCCCTCCCCCCCGCGCTTACTGACAAAATCAATTTTATGAAACCTTTCAAGTTGGTAAATAAATATTATGTCAGAATCTTTTATGTAAGTAATCGTGCTAATGAAGAATACCTTAATAATATTTGCTAATATATTCTTAGATAAATAATTAAAATTATAAAAGATCTCTCTTTTATAATTTATTTTCATAAAGCACTCCGAAATTTTCAGACTCTTAGTACTAATGAATAAACAACAATATTTTTAACAGCTGGTAGCATGTTGTATATATATTTTTTTCTTTTCAGGCATTTAAAATATTAGTGTGAGTAGTGGCTGTAGTTGATTCTACAGCCACTCCAATTCTCCCGTCGAAGACCACGGCCCTCACCATGTTCTCCAACGAGAGAACGTCCACGCCCAGGACCGCAACGAGATCCCGGCGTTGACTCACCCACGCAGGGCACTCCACCAACGTGTGGAGCGCCGTGTCTTCGCCAGGATCCTCGCAGTGCTGGCACTGCGGCTTTGTCTCCCGGTGGATGCACCACAGATACTTACCGAAACACCCGTGTCCTGTAACCATCTGGCACCAAAGTCCGCCGGCCACCCTGGGGTGATCCTTTCGAGGGCTTACCCGGGGTGCCCGGCAACGGACACTTGGGGAGGACACCGTGCGGTTTTAGTCGAGACACGACATAACCACCCCCGCTGACCAGCGGGGGTATCCGAAGGGATTTCCGCACGTAAAAAAAAAAAAAGCCACTCCAATTCAATGCGTCATTATTTTGGGCTCTACCATATTTTATTAGGTGGAGGGGGAATACAGTAGACATTGGATATGAGCGCTGATGCGTCACAAGAAGTACTCTGTACTACTTACATCTGGGGTCCAGTAATTTTTTTTTTTCACCCGGCGATCCCACGGTTGGGTCTATTTGACCCATGATATTTTAAAATAAGCTTATGTCTGAAATTTTTTGTGCAAAGATGTCATTCTTCTCAGTAGCTGGAGCTATTGGTCTTCCCTCCTAGTTGAACGTGACAATGAACACCTGGTTGAAATACTTTGCCAGCCACATTCTTCACCATCTGAATTATGGCAAAATTTTGGTAATAACTCGACTACGGCAACTATACGTGTTTCGTTTTATAGAAATGACATCAAAAGGATAGTTTCGTATCTTTCTCCGGTTTGCCCCCTCGGGTTTGGGAACCACGGTGTCTCCGTCTTGCCCCGGTTTGGGGGAGGGGCGCAAGTCGCCCCACCGTCCCGGCCTGCTTCTGCTGGGGTGATAGGCGGCCTCACCTGCCATGCCTGCGCTCATGGAGGACGGAGGTCGTTAAGCGACCTCCTGCGCCTGAGTCGCCTGCAACGCACGGCGAGCAATTTGCGGGCTCGACGGGCCGGGAGAGTTCTAAATCTCTCCCGGGCGCGCTCCGCCATCTCCTTCGCGAGCATTACATGCTCGCAGAAGGAGGTGGCGCGGGCCCACGCGCTCGCGCTTTGCGCCATTGCCGCAATCATGCTGTCGAGCGAGAGGACTCCCACCCCGATGGCTGCCACGAGGTCACGCCTCGGTGCGTCCCACGCCGAGTAGTCCGCCAGCGTGTGCAGCCCTGAGTCCTCGCTCGCGTCGCAGTGATGACACTCAGGCGTTGGCTCCTTCCTGATCCGATGCAGGTGGTCCCCGAAGCATCCCTTCCCGGAGATCACTTGTGTCAGTCGGTATGAGAGGCTTCCGGGTCGCCTCTCTAGTCAATCCTCCATGATGGGCCTTACCGCCGCTATTGCGGCGTGCCCTGAGGATAGTTTCGTATCTGGCTGTTAAAAATCTTTTAAACAATAGTCATTTTGTTCAATTATTATGTAAATAAATTTCTTATAAGTATTGAAAATATGGGCATATTTTTTTAAGTATCTGATGCGTGTGTTAAAAGCCTCCGCTCTCTCATTACATAACTTATAAGTAAACACAATATGATGTTAACTGGAAAAGAAAAAATGCGTTAAAACGTTCAAACTTATAAATTACAATTTCAAAATTTAACTATTTAATAAACAATGAGTGTTTCTAAAGGTTTAATAACCTCACAATAACGTAGGTAGGTTTTTTTTATAGATCATATGGAATACCAAAGTTTTCTTTACGTTTTACTTTCTGATGTAATTGAAATCACGCGTTTTGAAGAAGTGGCATTACTGAACTGAACGATAAAAATAGATTTAACATTTTGTAATGCAAGACAATTGTTAAGAAACAATTATCTTGCTTTACATAATATAAATCTATTTTTTACTGCAATATTTCTAATTTAAGGTCTAGAGAAATATCTATAGAGTTTAAATTAAAAATATTGCGATGCCGATGCGTGGGGACGAATGACATGTTGTTGATACTACCATCCCCAGGGAGAGAAAGGCGACGTACATTAACAGATGTAAATACAAATTTATTCTTGTTTGTTTCAGCGACGTACGGAGGTATTTTCTCTTTGAGTTTCGGCGGATCCATTATCACTTTCCTAGAATTAACATATTTATTTGTATCCTTTGTACTCACGGGTACGATACGAGCTATGTCCAAAATAATATCAGCACATTAATTTAAAGTTTGAAAATTAGTTAACTGTTTTATTTATACCTTGCATACCTTTTTGTTTTTTTTTTCGTGCGGAAACCCCCCCCCCCCCCCGCCGGCCAGCGGGGTGGTTATGTCCGGCTTGAAACGGCTAAAACCGCACGCCGTCCCGAGTCTACAGACGCCGGGGTGTAAGGTTGCCCATAGAGCATATCCCTTGCACCCCGACTGACCCTGGGCCATCTCCGGTTTCGAGATGGCCCCCTCGGTATACCTCGTATACCTAAGTCTACTATCACCTTTTCGCCGGTTGCATATCTACTTGATGTCTACGCTGACATGAATAAATTTTATTATAATAATTTATTAATTGAATTTATGCCTAATAAGCTAAATATTTTAATTCATATATAAGTATAAGTATGTTTACCCGAATTCTGGAACCCATATCACAAGCTAGTTAAACTATGCTTACTTTGGGTCTAGAAAGTGCTGTGTAGAATGTTGTAGAATATTATTTATATTAACACCTACATATTACTTTTATAATAATATAATCTTTCTGACACGCAATTAGTAATTCCTAAATCATCGCTAACATCATTCGTTATATACTACCTTTTTTTTTTTTTTTTTTTTATCGTGCGGAAATCCCTTCGGATACCCCCCGCGTGCCAGCGGGGGCGGCCTTAAGACCATCCAATTTGCACTAGCGCTCTCGATATAAAATTGTAAAAGGAATAAATTATACTATATTTCAAGAATTCAATCACTTATTTTATTTTGTCTTTGTTTTGTATTGAACACTTGACTCGGTGCTAGGGACCCAAACTGTAACCGTAATAAAGTGTTTAAACACTGTTTTTTGAAACTGTTTTAGAAGAAACCCATTTATAAGTGCAACAGATACGAAAGTGTACCATATTCAAAGTGGTACGTTTTATATGTGTTAATAAGTGTAACAGTAATAACGTCTTAAAGTACTTGGGGGTGCACAAAATACCTTTATTTAAATGTAAATGTAAATTTGGCATCGTAGCATTTCGGTTAACACTTATTAACACTGTTAACAGATTAATATCTGTTACATATATATAACAGTAACACAATGCAAAGAGGTAACGATTAACAGATTCAATACCACATTTATAAGTGTAACACTTTCATTCTGTAACCTTTTCATAGTGTAACCCTTATAATTGACGTATAGTTGTAACCCATGTAATATAGTTGACGGCCTCTGTGACGTAGCGGTAGTGCATTCGACTGCTACGACAGGGGGTGCGGGTTCGATTTCCGCTCAGTGCAAATATTTGTATGCATGAATATGTCTATTCGCATTGGTCTGGGTGTTTCTATGTATAATATGTATGTATTTACAAAAAAAAAGTATATAAGTATGTTTATCCGCATTCTGGAACCCAAAACACAAGCTAGATAAACTATGCTTACTTTGGCTCTGGAAAGCGCTGTGTAGACTGTCGTAGAATATTTATTATTAATTAATTAATTAACCTTTATGAATGTGTTTTTAATCGCTCGGTGCAAATACAGGCGCTGAGGATCATCGACAATCTCATACTTACAAGCAGAGTAGAACCTCTTAGCCTTAGAAGAGATTTTGTCTCTCTGTGCATGTTCTACTGCCTACATAATGGTATGTGTTTAGAAGAATTGTTCGATATGATGTCTACGGCCAGATTCAATCAACGCACCGCTCGCTACAGATTGGGAATTCATACTCACACGTTGCAACCCAAAGCGGTGCGCACAGTGATTTATGAGAGGAATTTCATTCCGCGTAGTGTACGCGGAATGAAATTCCTCTCATAGGCTGTGGAATGAACTCCCTGCTGTGATTTCCCAAGCGACTACAATATGGGGTTCTTCAAGTAGGGCATCCTACATCAGGTGAAATTTCATTATAGCGTATAGTGTTCTGTGCAGGGCCGGCCTTAGCCATCTAGGCGCCCCGGGCGAGTCATGCCTTTGGCGCCCTTTTATGTATAGGCCGTATAGGTATGTACTTATTTCATTACAATTAAAAAAACTTATTTAGGATTTGTACCATTTTTTTTTATTAAGTAGGTAATTACTTCAGATAAATATTAATTGGGATTTCCCCGCAAATAAAATTGCACAATCGCTCAATGCGCTCTACTTACGGGGACTTACCCGACCACAGAGTACATTTTTATATAGGTAGATAGTTAGATACCCGACTACAAAATGTAAACAGATTTTTAAACAAGACTAAATGGCGTACTAATGGTACCTACCTATTTTCTGAATTTAGCTACCACGCAAATAATTATAAATAAATAATTCGTAGGTAAGTTATTTCTAACGTACAGGTTCTATTAAAAGGTTTTTTTGATATGCTTGTGAACTAGAATGTAAAAAGCAAAGAAAAAAGTATGGATAATGCGGGCCTAATAAGAGTTACAATTTCTAGGCCTGGTACCTATATTTCGTTCTACACTATGTGAGAGATACCACAAAGGACAAAATGACTGGTCGTATTTGTTAGACATGGAATACTGATACTCACTCCTACGAATCGTAACAAAATATTTAAAATTATGGTAATTATTACAAGTAACTACACTATTTTTATGTTCAACATTTTATGTCAATATTAAAAAAAAAAAAAGTCTATAAAAGTTAATATACGTTGAGTCTAGTTTTCCTTTAGATCGATAAAAATAGGTATTCAAATTAAGTGGTATAGTTGAGCTGGCGCGAGCGGCGCCCATTTTTTTTTTTTTTTTTTATCGTGCGGAAATCCCTTCGGATACCCCCCCGCCGGCCAGCGGGGGTGGTTATGTCGGGCTTGCACCGACTAAAACCGCACGCCGTCTCGGGTCTTCAGACGCCGGGGTGTAAGGTTACCCATAGAGCATATCCCTCGCACCCCGGCTGACCCTGGGCCATCTCACCACTAACAGCATCGCTCATCCTGTCTCCTCTGAAAGCAGAGGAGTACGGAGAGCGATGTGTTCCCGCCACGTTGGGTATTGGCCGACGATCAATGCCAACCCTATGAAGGGGTGAAGGGGAAGCCATTGACCGCCGCCCAGGGTGTACCGGCCGCTCCGATTCCGTTCCCCCCGGACTGCAGCGGGATCGGAATCGGAGCGACACTCGAGGAGGTTACCCAACACACACCCCCGCGAGCGGCGCCCTAAAGTACCTGGCGCCCCGGGCTATCGCCCCGGTCGCCCCACCCTAAAGCCGGTACTGGTTCTGTGTGAGTTGTAGTCTTAAGTTCTCTACCAACCCTACATAACATAGAGATACCGTATATTGTCTTGTCTTGTACTTGTCTTTTATTGACTGTCGATACCTTTAGCTCATGATTACTGACAAATGGCCGCGAGGACAAGCTAACAAATATGCATACACTCAAGGTACATTGTAACAGGGATAGTTGAATTTAAGGTTTATTATAAGTTACAAGTTATTAGAAGTTAGTAGTTGGTTTATAAGGTTAAGCAAATCAAACATGAGACTAGTTTTACCTTTCATGTATTAAATGTTATAAATTGTATGTGATCTCAAGGCGGAGTACGCATAATTTTTAATAGGATTGAAATTAAGGAAGTGAAGGACGGCCCGCGGCAGCCAGGAATCGGCACTTAGCTCTGCCTGTATCCGCCCGACGTGTCGCGCTGGCTCCAACCGCTGCGTGACTCGCTCGGCGGACCTGAAAAGAGAAGGCAAAGCTTTCAGTATGTATACATACTGCTAGTGCAGGCCGAGCATACCGAAGGCGTAAGAAAGGTGGCAAGCTTCCCCAGGCACGTGATGCTTATGGTCATTATTGCAAAGCAGGCAGGTCACAGCCTTTGCAAGCAGCAGGAACAGATGCACAGAAACATAGATGACACTGAAGGATTGTTCACCATGCGGTCACTGACCGCATGGCCCGCACAGGTTATTGTCCTTTTGACAAGCGCGAAAAGGGAAAGCATGCCTTGCGTATAAGCTACACAATTAAAACAAATAGATACTGCTCACGTAAAAAGCAGCATCCCAATTAGAAAACTTTGCCACGACTACAGAGGTGTAGTGTGGCATGATAACCTTCTATATAATTCCAATACATGGATAAATGTTGGCAAGCCTCGCTCACGTAAAAAACGAGGCGATGCCTGGAGTAGCTTAGCATAGCAGTGGGAACCTGACGTGGCACCATTGGTGAAGATGAAGAGGCCACGGGGAATATCCCTGGTGGGCCATTGGTACCACGTCACCCTCCAACACTAATGAGCACTCTGTAATAAAAATGATTAGCACACGTAATGTATAAATTGTAAAATTCTCACCAACGGCTCAGTACCAGAGCTATGCACTAGTGGTAGCGATGCAGAAAATTAGGGGCTCGCAAAACCGCTGCACCGTAATTTATAACGTCGGCTGAAAGCAGCGACTTGGTGGGAGTTCATAGATAATGAACCACAGCCGATAGGGTTGACCACAATTAACATAGACAGAGTCGATGAAAGAATACAGATAATATTAGTAGACTATGAATCGATATCAACTAAGGAATCGACTACATATTCCACTAATATTCTTAAAAGTACAATGTGCATTGTTACAACATACCTACACTAGACAATTCGATATATTTTATTCTTGTAAAAATAAGTGAGGTCTGGGAAGCTCAGGATCTCACACTTTAACTTGTAAGCAAATTAAAGTGGAAGAATACTAGTCACATCTGCTGAAGGACCGCTAGCCATTGGAGCCAGTAAGCCAGATGGATTGACCATTTGAAAATCGAAAGGTGCATGAATGTATTAAAAACAGTCGTTTATTTTCACAAAAATTACATACATTGGTCTTAAACGTGAACATAATTATTTGTTAATTTTCAGGATATGTACTGATGCTGATATCCCAAACTAGGCAAAAAGCCTGTATCTTGGGAAGCAGTGTTCAGTCGTGCAAGCGGTGACGTTATTGTTTATACAATATTACATAATGTCGCTATTTTTCTTAATAACAAAGATAATAATTTGTGTGTGTATATGAGTGTGCGTGCGTGCGTGTGTGAGTGTGTGTGAAGTGTGTGGTGTGTGTCTGCGAGTGTGAGTATGGGTGTGTGTGATTTTTGTGATCGTAATATAGAAACATTATGTGGTGGGTTAGGCTATGTAAGTAATAAGGTCTTATGCTATTTGATAATCCAGTTGTTTTGTGATGTGTGTGTGTTTTATGTATATATTTTTTTTATATTTAGGACACGTCAATTTGACTTCACCTCACCTGATGGTAAGCTGAAGGTAAAGTCTCAGGAAAGAGGGTCACCATTACATACACGTACCATGTTAACAATGGTGGCACTCAGCTTGACGGCCTCATCAGAAGAGGATTGTCGTCGCAGCACCACGTGACACCCACCGGTCCCACTAGTACTGCGACCACAATCCCCCTGGCCGGCTATGCACTTGCTGACCCCTCAACGCAATCAATCCGAAATTTGATTACTATGGAGGGTTTTTCGCAATCGTGCACGGGGTTACCTACCCGGTCGAATTTTGTGACAAATTTGTGTCATCAAATTTCTACCACCAGTATGAGTACCAGAGAGGATGAATGTAAGGGTGTGTTTGTGTGTGTATGTATGATTATTATCGAGTAAGTTATTAAGCAGGTGTGAGGGAGATCATGTCGAGTATGTGAGTAAGGTCTCGGTTCCATAGTACTCGAGTTGTTGACCAATGTAGCGAATGTGTTTTTTACTTCAATGTTAGTAGAGTACTGAGATTCCTAATGTCTTATTCACTGGGTTATATAATTTGGAACTAGTACTATTAAATTGCTTATTTGCGAAGGTTTTGCATCCCATGTAAAACCTACTTCACAATAAAATTATTTTATTCCCTTCATTTGATATATACGAGTATAATGAGTAAAAATGGCAATAATACGTATTTTTATTTCTCAGAAACACCGAAAATATTAAAGTGCTCTATTAAAAGCTTCTAATTATTTCTCTTTAAAGAAAATTATTAATAATTCATGAATTTTTTAAAAATTCTAAAAAGTGATAATATTCTGTATATAGTGTGTAGCCCTGAGTCCTTGCTTGCGTCGCAGTGACTTTGGAAGTGCCTCTCGCACAAGCTATTCAGTTTAGAAAAAAAAAAAGAAATTAGAAACTTCAATAACATTTTTGAAAACCTATTCATAGATACATAATGGTACCACACATATGGGTTTGATGAAAAAAATATTTTTGAGTTTCAGTTCTAAGGGGAACCCCCAAAATTTATTGTTTTTTTTTTCTATTTTTGTGTGAAAATCTTAATGCGGTCCACACAATACATCTATCTACCAAGTTTCAACAGCATAGTTCTTATAGTTTCGGAAAAAAGGGGCTGTGACATACGGACGGACAGACAGACATGACGAATCTATAAGGAAACCCTAAAAACCCTAAGCGGACCATGTGTAAACTTTGCATGCAACTGAGAAATCGCTAGAAGAATAAATAATAAATTTGCTACGACATTCTACACAGCGCTTTCTGGACTCAAAGTGAGCATAGTTTAACTAACTTGTGTCATGGGTTCGGGAATGCGAATAAACATACTTATATACTTTTTTGTAATGACATACATAGTATCCATATAAACACCCAGACCAATGCAAATAGACGTATTCACGCATACAAATAGTTGCACTAAGCGGGAATCGAACCCGCGCCCCCTGTCGTAGCAGTCGAATGCACTACCGCTACGCCACAGAGGCCGTCATAATCTAACCGCCATCAAATTTCTGAACTCTGTCTTACCTTTATTAGCTAGTCACAGAAGAAAGCCAGAGGTAGTGGAAGTAATAATTATATTTACGGGGATTAACGCGATCACTTATTTAAAGGTATTACATACCTCTGGTTTGCCTGACGTTTCGACCAGGTTGCACTGGCCGTGGTCACAGGCTGACTGGCTCAGCGTTGCACGCCCTCCGTCGTCGAATCCGTGAAGTAGAAGATTCCTCTTCCACCCGCACATTTTTGATATTGTTGAGATTTTTGTTTCGCCATGTACCGTCACATACTACACTAACAGTGTCCCTATTCTGTAAGCAAACCGATGTGTTCCTATTCTGGTGTTTATCCGACTGCGCAGAAAAGCGAGGTGGTATGTTTTTTAACACTGGATTCCACGCTGTAGATAATTTAAAACCATCTTCCCGATTGAATGTTTTATGTTTTTTAATCTCAATCGCTTCACGTCGCGGTAATATTACGTCGGTCAAAGCTTCCGGCTAGTAACATCACTATGGAAGAGCGTCAAGCATTAAAAAACATTAGGGATAACCGGGATATTGTAGTGCTTAAGGCCGACAAGGGAAACGCCACCGTAGTGATGAATACAACTGATTACCAACGTAAAATACTCGAACTGTTGAGTGAAACTAAGGTTTATAAACCCGTAACATACAACCCCACCGCCAGAGTTACGCGTAAAATACGATCTCTAATCCGGGATAATGAGGACCTATTTTCAGAAGACGAGTACAAGAGACTGTACACACCTAAGTCACACCAGCCACCGAAATTATATGGTCTGCCGAAGATACACAAGCCTGACGTGCCGCTGCGGCCCATTGTAAGTCAAATTGCTTCTCCTACTTACGATCTTGCAAAGCACGTTGCTTCAGTATTGCAACCACTTGTAGGCAAAACACCGTCTTTTGTGAAAGACTCACGGCACTTTATACAGGTTATAAAGGATCTCACGTTGGAACCGGATGACGTCATGGTGAGTTTTGATGTGGAGTCGCTTTTCACCAATGTTCCAATAAAAGAGTGCTTAAACATCGTAAAAGACCTGCTGAGATACAACGAGCTGCCGTTCAACTATATGGATCTACTTGAACACTGTTTAGATGGCAATTATTTCCTTTTCCAAGGTCAACATTACCTCCAGATTGATGGCGTCGCAATGGGAAGTCCTGTAGCCCCAGTACTTGCCAACATCTGGATGGAACATTTTGAAGAGAAGGCTCTAAGTCTCGGCCCGAATACCGTTAGGCTGTGGAAGCGATTCGTGGATGACATCTTCAGTATCGTTAAAGGAAATAAACAAGAAGTAGATCAATATTTACGACATCTTAACTCTATTCACCCCAAAATAAGGTTTACATATGAAATGGAGACGGATAGGTCGTTGTCCTTCTTAGATGTTAAAGTAACCGTGAGATCAGATGGGTCCTTGTCACACTGTGTGTACCGTAAGCCTACTCATACGGATAGATACCTACACGCCACGTCTCATCACCATCCACGGCACTTGCAATCTGTTATGACTTCACTCAAGAACAGAGCTTACGATCTCTGTGACCCTGAACATTTAGACCGGGAGCTAGAACATGTTCAGGAGGTACTAAAAAGTAACGGATATCAAGTGAATGGAGGACGAAAGCAACCGAAAAGAAGACGCAAGTATCCAGAAGTAAACAGACAACCAGCCTATATGCCTTATGTCAAGGGAGTTACGGATAAGATCGGGTCCGTGTTAAAGAAATACTCTATTCCGACAGTATACACACCAGGCATAAAGGTACACAACATCGTTGGCACACCGAAGGATATATTGCCACTACAAACTCCAGGTGTTTATAAAATAGACTGCAGCTGCGGAAGTTCCTACATAGGCCAAACGAAGCGGACTATTGCTGAAAGGGTCAAAGAACATATCGCTGCTGTGAAGAACCGACAGACGAGCAAATCGGCGATTGCAGAACATGCACTCGATGCAGGCATCAACCACTGGATTGAATTTCACCGCACGCAAGTCCTCTCCACCGAACGTCACTTTTACTCAAGAGTTGTACGTGAAGCGATTGAGATTAAAAAACATAAAACATTCAATCGGGAAGATGGTTTTAAATTATCTACAGCGTGGAATCCAGTGTTAAAAAACATACCACCTCGCTTTTCTGCGCAGTCGGATAAACACCAGAATAGGAACACATCGGTTTGCTTACAGAATAGGGACACTGTTAGTGTAGTATGTGACGGTACATGGCGAAACAAAAATCTCAACAATATCAAAAATGTGCGGGTGGAAGAGGAATCTTCTACTTCACGGATTCGACGACGGAGGGCGTGCAACGCTGAGCCAGTCAGCCTGTGACCACGGCCAGTGCAACCTGGTCGAAACGTCAGGCAAACCAGAGGTATGTAATACCTTTAAATAAGTGATCGCGTTAATCCCCGTAAATATAATTATTATATCATGGAACGCGAAAGTTTAAAAGTTAGGGTAGTGGAAGTGTCCTTGTCAAGGACATAACTATGGAATCCTGCTGCAGGTCTACGTTTTAGATGAGACCTGAGATGTGAAGCAAGCACTGTACTAGCCCATCCAGACAGAGGCCGTCGAATGATGATTATGCTGTATTCCTTTTTTTTTTACTTGCGGAGATCCCTTCGGATACCCTTTTTTTTTTCGTGCGGAAATCCCTTCGGATACCCCCCCCCCCCCTCCGCCGGCCAGCGGTGCGGTTATGTCGGGTTTGAACCGACTAAAACCGCACGCCGTCTCGGGTCTACAGACGCCGGGGTGTAAGGTTGCCCATAGAGCATATCGCTCGCACCCTGACTGACCCTGGGCCATCTCCGGTTTCGAGATGGCCCCCTCGGGTTTGGGAACCACGGTGTCCCCGTCTTGCCCCGGTTTGGGGGAGGGGCGCTAGTCGCCCCACCACTCCCTTCGGATACCCCCCGCCGGCCAGCGGGGGCGGTTATGTCGGGTTTGAACCGACTAAAACCGCACGCCGTCTTGGGTCTACAGACGCCGGGGTGTAAGGTTGCTCATAGAGCATATCGCTCGCACCCCGACTGACCCTGGGCCATCTCCGGTTTCGAGATGACCCCCTCGGGTTTGGGAACCACGGTGTCCCCGTCTTGCCCCGGTTTGGGGGAGGGGCGCTAGTCGCCCCACCACTCCCTTCGGATACCCCCCGCCGGACAGCGGGGGCGGTTATGTCGTGCATGTACCGACTAAAACCGTACGGTGTCCTGCCCAAGTGTCCATTGCCGGGCACCCCGGGTAAGCCCCCGAAAGGATAACCCTAGGGTGGCTTCTGTATCTTTATGTTTATACCTACCAATATTGATGTACAAAAAATAAGAATAGTAACTAATATACGATTAATTATTTATTGTTGGATTATCAACCTGTCTTATCGACATATTAGACTCATTCGGTTGATTACGCAGAAATACCAGCCATAATGCATGCGAACATTAGGGGATAATGCTATTAATATTATGTATAGTAAAAAGCTTAGTCATAAGACGGGTATGTAATATACAGTATTTTCATTACATATATATAAACAGAAATATACGTAATATTTTGACGACCTCTGTGGCGTAGCGGTAGAGCATTCGACTGCTAAGTCATAGGTCGCGGGTTCGATTCTTGCTCGCTGCAAATATGTATAATTGCATTGGTCTGGGTGTTTCTATGTATAATATGCCCGGACCTATACCACTGAAGATGTCGACCGCAGTGATCGGCGAAACGTTTGGAATACAAGTTTCATATGGACATACAGCCAAACAGCCCGGAAGCAGTATATTCTAAATATCTAAGTATGTTTATCCGCATCCTAAAACCCATATGCTTGTCGCTCTGCTTAGTTTCCACTAGATGGCGCTATGTCCTAGAATGTATATTTATTTATAACCAAACATTCTATTCGTTCATTCTATTCGAATACTTCAATATTCGTGCAGCTTTCAAAATATAATCGAATGTCTAATATTGGTTATGGACTTGTAATGTTGTAATTTTATTGTGATTTTAGAATAACGTTAAAACATGTTAGCAAAAATAGTACCTTTTTAGGGTACCTACTATAGCGAAATGGCAAAAAACGGAACCTTATAAATTCGTCATGTCTGTCTGTCTGTCCGTCCGTATGTCACAGCCACTTTTTTTTAAAGTAGTTTTTTAATACGTCATAAATCGTAAACCGCAATTTACCTTCCATTCAATCAAACTAAATATAAAATTTTTACTTGCTGCTACGGGACCCTTCATGGGCGAGTCCGACTCGCACTTGGCCGGTTTTTTTAGGAAATATTTTTGCACTGCTCACAATCTACGGCTTAGAGACCCCTGTCGCAGAATATGAAAAGTGTGTGAAATAAATTCACGATAACCGGTGGCCACGAGTTCATAAATTGAGGCTATTAGCTGTATAAACAACGAAGAAATTCAATATATTTTGCAAAACCTAAAACATCAAAAATTTCAAAGTTTCAATTAAGGTTTCAATTGAAGGGTCCTTGACTACGCCGAGATATTGTGATCCATTGTGTTAGTAAAAATAGGTTCTTACTGTTATTATTATTTCCAAAGGGAACGCCGGTGACCGGGAAGGTAATCAACCATACCTAAGTGGGCCTTTAAAGGTTGAGTCTACTTAGTTTTTTTTTCTTTATACCACTAAGGTGGCAGACAAGCACACGGCCCACCTGATGGGAAGCGGTTACCGCGGCCTATGGACGTGTGCAACACCAGTGGCGTCACACTCGCGCTGCCGACATTATAAAGGAAAGGATGGGAAAGGAATTTGGGAGGGGATGGGAAAGGAGTATGGGCTCCGGCACTCTCACTCACCAAACGGAACGCAACAGTTCAAATACTGTTTACTTGGCGTCGATATTCTGTGAGAGGGTTTTGCTTCCCCAGTCGAGTCGGCCCATTCATGCAACGGCCAAAATGACTGTTGCTTGACTCTACCACTCTTAGTTGCGTGGGAGTACTTAGTAAAAGATTTACTACACTTTGAATGTTTATTACTGATCACAATATTACACGGTATATTATATCTGACTAAATAGAACACTACTTGTTACCAAGTACGTGAGCGAGGTCGCACGTGACCGATCTGGGCAAGCCTTACGTATGAACTGGCTCACCGGGGACGCGGCGCCTGTCCGCCGCATGTTATGGAATATGCTGACGTTGTATCTAGCGCTACACAGGCTGCTACAGGGCCATTACACCCATTTCCCCTAGTCCTCCCTTTTGGGAAGGCTGTAGTTTCCCTCAATCATGGCGTTTCGTTCAACCTACCTGTTTCGTTACAAAATCTTACGATCTGGTCCACCTTCAGATCCTACAGGTCTTTTGTATCCAGTGTGTCCGACCCCATTGTCTCCCATCTTATCAGTGAGCATTCGATGCGCAGGCAGAAGCTGGTCTCGTTGCCATCCATGCACTACGGAAATCTGGTGTCAATTTTCACGCCTATCAGTGTCAAGTGCCTATTCAGTCGTCAGTGTCCTGTTACCACTTCTATTACGAGCCTCATGCTTCATCTCGAAAGTTTCCGGCTTTTGACTCGTCGTTATTTTGTCTATGCCTTTTATGAAGCTCTTTGACTGTCTCATGCCTGTCAAGGATTTACATCTAAGGTCGGTCTCTGCTACTATGCTATAATTATATTTATATTATTTATATATTATATATTTTATGGCTAGTTGGTGTTTCCTCGATGCTCATATTCGTCAGGCCGTCCCCGAGAGTCCTCGAGATGGATCTTACGGGCCGGGCCCTGTCGCCCCTTTATTATTACACCCATATGCCTCCTCCCCCCACCCCGAATTTGCCGGCGTTGCTGGTTCTGGGTGAGTTTGTCACTTGGTCAGTTTGGTCGACGTATACGGGATTGCCGGATTTTAGTTTGAGTTGGGAGATGGAAAAAGAACGAGAGGAAGATGGGAAGGAGTGCCACGTCACTGAACTTTGCATGGCCGCAAGCTAGCAGACGTTGCATACGATGCACAGGCACCGGCACTAAGATGGCATTTTGGACCAGACTCACTTTACCGCAGGTCGGATCCGCCCCGCCCAGTTCTAACTACTGTTAGGGTAATATTTTTATACCTATTAACGTATTTTTATTGCGTAATACTTTGCCATTATACCCTAACACAGGTATGATTTCGATTCCCACTTCCCACACCACTGGAATTCTTTGTGTGATGAACTTGTCTTTCTTCTATTGGTTGTTTTTACCTTTAAACAAGTAGATGGGTATATATCTTATTAAAAGTATTTAAAGTCTTGAAGTTCATGCAGAGCAATTGAAATCTGTGTCTATTTAGTACTAGTTTAAACTGTGTCTGTCACACAGTTTAAACTAGCACAGACAAAGTCGTTTACTCTATCTTTTATTGTTATTTTTTCAATTAGATTTTGTTCTTATAATCCTGTAACAAATTGTACATCATAACTGTATACGTTAGAAAATATGTACTGAATTTTTCATAATAATAATAAATAATGTAACAAAAACTGTATAGATTTAAAAATACTTAACGAATTATTTCCGGTTGCTGTATAAACATAACCTTAAAATGTGATATATTTTTTTGCAATTCTACGCTTTACAAGCCTGACCGTTTAAAAAAAAACGATCTAATAGGAATACATAAGTGATTTCAAATATAACATTGCTGTTGTTTCAAGGGCGAATGATGTATGGACGCGTAGAAATTTCCTTTATAACATGTTATAATTAAGTACTAATTGTAATACTTAATAATTAACTTCAAATACATATATAACAATAACTTAAAATGATTATGTACTATTATAAATAAATGCAAAGAAAACAAAACCTAAAAGATAAAAAAATATTTACATACATGCGTCATAGAATTCCTCCGCATCATCACCGACCGGTAATGTTCCCAGAAGACTGGCAGCATTGCCTCGTTGAATGACAATGCTAATTCTTTGTGCAAGATAAAGTCCTGCCTTATGAAGTACTTATATATTATATTTTACAGTTGCGAAACCAGTTAATAACGATTTTAACAAACCGGTTAAAAATGCATTAATTATTTGAAACGGTTAACTAACCGCATTTATGCTTTCTGCGATAAATTACCACTGGAAACGGATATTGTATGCAGTTAGTAATATGTCTTATTATTTTAAACAAAATATATCTAACTATTCCACATGATAACACAACGAAAATATTTAACCTATAAGCAACATCATTGTGAGGTCTCTACACAGATAGGGCGATAACCGACAAGTCGGTAAACTATTACGAATAAATACATACAGGCCCTTTGTTGACAAACGTTACAATAACCGATAGAAAAGAATCGAAAGCTTCAATGGGGTCCCTCACGATTGGAATTCGTAATAAGTTTGCGTTGATATGTGCTTTTGTAAGGGGTCCGAGAGTGAGAAAACATTTTTGATCTTTTATGCCACCTTTCACAAAAATCCAATTCTGTATATTGTATACGTGAGTTTATTTTTAATACGCTATTGTTAACTGCGTATGAAGTACTTCTTTTGGTTATTTGTTAAAAATGATCAAATTTGTACGGTGAAACGACATGGCGTGAAAGTTTGTTAACCCGCATTTATTAAATTATTAATTATGATTGCATGTATTGCATGTAATGGGATCCTGCCGTTTGGCAAAATATGTTTCGTCAAATTTCCCTTCCCAAAAAATTTATCGCATAGTTTAATTTCCCAAAAGAATCTTTAGCAAATTTATATTTCGCATTTTAATCACTTCGTCAAATATTCATTTGGCAACTTTTTACTTGCTCAAATTTTATTAAGTCAAATATACATTAAGTAAATGCTTTATGTTGTAAAAAATGATATTCCAAAAGTAAGTTCGTTAAATTTTTTGCATATAAGTTACGTAGGCTAGATCGGAACTGCCAGAAACTGCCTTCGCGGCCGGCGAAGCGCCGGAATTGATTTGTATAATAGAAATATAATTATTATAGAAGTTCTTATCTGTAAATTATTTGTCCAAGGTGAAACAAACACCCATGCAGTAGTGTATTTTCAATATTGGATCTTAAACTTGAAATACTAGCTTATTCGAAATCCAAAATAACAAAAAACCTATTAACATAAATATTAACATAAATATATATAACAGAAATATTTGACTACCTAATACTTGGTAAAATGAAACTTTGCCATGTAATTATTTGCTAAACAATAAATTGCCAAAAAAAGTATTGCTAACTATAAAATTGCGAAAAGTTGTTTTGCCAAATATTTTTTTGCCAAATGAATATTTGGGATACATACTTTGGCATGTGACACTTTGGAGAACGTTTTTTGCCAAACATTAGTAAAAACATGTAATGCTTTTTAAACGTCACATTAATATGAAATTTTGCACACTATCAAGTTCCAATGATAAATAGCATAAAAAATTTGTAATCAATAATAGTTTCAAAAACAAAATAAAACACTCTTAAATATCTAACTAAACTGAAAGTTGAAATATAATTATTAATAATAACGCAAAGGGCTTACCTACAACAATAAGCATCGAGCACCGAGGCCTTATAAAAAAAATATTTTTTATTTCTTTACATTATTATTTATTAGATGTTCAAAGAAAGCTGATCCACAGTAGAATAAAAAAGTATACAGTGTCTTATAATAGGTCTTTACCTATGAAATTGGCGAAATTTTCTTACAAATTCATGAGTTCGTTATTCCTGTAATTTAAAAGCTTTTTCCATTATTCACATTTTGTTTGAAAGTTGAATTTAATATTTTACAACTCTGTATTAAATTTTGTTTTTATTGGCCGCTTGATAAATTAATTCGATCTTCAAAAACAGTACTTCCTAAATGCTATCCATTTTGATGATAAATTTCGTATTACTTAACAGCTGTCACTTCAAAAATGTAATAAAAGTTGCTGTTTGTTAGCTTAATGTTGTCTCATTCATATACAACAAAAATCATAAAATTTGGATTTGTCATTCCTAAAAAAAAATGCAAAAATGTTAGTACTGAAAATTGGGTTTCCTCCAATTTCTTCAAGAAAAACGACAATTGCATATGTAACGACCTAATATTATATTGTGGATTAGGATTTTTCCCAGGAATAGGTAGGTATAGTGGGTTTTGAGAACGGGATCATTATTTCACGTTTGTGGAGCCATGCGAAATAACTACTCTTTTATAATATAACCAATGGTTTTTTTATAATATGAAGCGTCGCGTCGGTAGCTTAGTGGTTAAGGAGTCGACCCAGATCAGATGGGTCGACTCCTTAACCCTCCCTATTTTAAGTAATTTCTAATATGGCAGATTATATGTAATGGATTTAAACCCCATTTATAAAGGTTTATCCTTTTTTTAGAAATGGCTACATGATCAAATTTTAATCTCCAAAATAGAGCTTCTCCATTAATAGAACAAATTATTTTTTTTCATGATCATACTTTAGTTATTCTTCTTATAATCACAATTTTAGTCGGTTATTTAATAATTAGATTATTCTTCAATAAATTTACTAATCGATTTTTATTGGAAGGTCAAATAATTGAATTAATTTGAACAATTTTACCAGCAATTACTTTAATTTTCATCGCATTACCATCTCTTCGTTTACTTTATTTATTAGATGAATTAAACTCACCTTTTTTTCAACCCACTCCTAACACAAGCATTTAGCTTAGCTGGAGGGGTTAGGGGAAATATTAGTAATTTCGGTTACTAATATTCTTTTAAAAAAAAAGCATTTTCAATTCATAAAGATAGCTTGTTCGTGACAGACTACCCCTAATACGGTTCCGAATAGACTGTCACTTCTTGATTTGACTTCAGTGGACTGTAGCTTAAGGTTTTGTTCGAAGAATGAAAACACTTTGGATGGGTGGCTTGAATGACGTCAGCGAGGCATTGGAGTCTTGGCCCAGCACTACCCCTGATGTACTATTCCTTATTGAGCTTCCTTGTTCTTGACCGCGTACTGAGAGAGAGTAATTTCCAAATAAATCGTTCCTGCTTTTATAGCCTTTTGATAGTGCTGGCCCGCGATCCAAACTCCCTCACCCCCGCATTTTTATTTATTCATATAACTTAAGTTATACACATTAATCACATACTGTATATATTTACCTGTAGCAATAATAGTTGCACAACAATAGGTATTTACGCCTGTACCGCGCGAGGTCGGGCCACTGAATGACGGGCAAAATGACCCCTCAGACTTATACACGTATATGGTTCCCTGCCTCCCGCGAGCTACTATATAATAAAATGGCACGAGCCGGGGGAGCGCCGGAAGAGATCGCAGACGAGCTTCGCGAGCTGGGTTTCGACCCCGAATACATCCGTGCTATTCGGGGTCGCGGCGGACGACCCGGCTGCATCTTCCTGGCAGTCCTGAAGAAGACCCGTGGAGTCGTGCCCGACATCTACGAGGTGAAGGAGCTCCTCGGCATGCCCGAAGTACGTTTTGAAGCCTGGCGCGGGAAGCGCAAGCCCGCGCAATGCCACCGCTGCCAGCAGTTCCGCCACAGCAGCCATCACTGCCACCGCGCGCAGGCCTGCGTGCGGTGTGGCGGTGAACACGCTGCGCGGGACTGCTCTCGGCCGCGGGAGCAACCCGCCACTTGCGCAAATTGCAAGGGCGAACACCCCGCCAACCACTTCCGGTGCCCCGTCTTCCGACGCGAGGCCCGGAACAAAAAGGCGGGCACAGCCGCCGTCACCGGCGGACCGCATCGGCCCGCACCGGTGAACCCACAGCCTCTCGGGGAGAGGCAAGGCGCCTCGCTCATGGCAGAGGCGAACGCGCCCTCTACCCGAGGGGCAAACCCCGCTACCTCTTCCGCTGGAAGACGCAGAAGAAGACGGGGCAAAAGGTCCCGAAAGACGCCTGCGACGGAGGAGGAGGCCGCCGCACCAGCAGCACCCACGTCGCAAGACGCGCCACCCGCCCCGCCGCAGCCCGCCCTACAGCTGGTGGAAACGGCGAGCCAGGCGTGCCAGACCGACCCCACGCCGAGGAAGGCGAAGCGAACACAGACGGCCACGGCAGCGAACGCCCCAGCGACCAGCCCCTCCGCCATACTGGCGGCAGCGCAGGCACTCATTGCGGAGCTGACGCTGGCCGACTTCGAAGACGATGACCTCGCGGCGTCGATACTAAATTGTATCAACGTCACGCTGGAGAGCCTGGCGGAGCGCCTGCCGGACGCCCGCCCGCGAGATGAAGAACCAAAACGGACGCCGGAGGTCGCAGGAAAGCCGCCGCCCCACCGCTGGTCGCCCGGAGCTGGGCCTTCACTGGGTAACCAGTGATCTCACCCGGCTCGGGCTGACCGCCGGGCGGCGTGAAGTCTAGCGGCCTACCGGCGTCACAAGCCAAAGGGGATAAACCCCCGCCCCCAGGACCGGTGCCTTTCCAGGTACCGCGAAGGACGCCGCAGAAATGGGCACAAAACCCAGCCACTGCTTCCACGCGCCCCTTAGGGGACGCAGTGATGACTCAGGAGGGGGAGCGCATATTCGCTTCTTACGTCGTGGGAGGCAGTCGCGGGGTGTAATTAAGTTTACATACTAGTGTACAATGTTGTCTTTCCTATTTATACGAAGTTATGTCAGAATCTGAGTAATGCATAGTCGTAATTATATTTGCTACTTATGATTTTAATTGAATGGAATTTCTTTATTAAATTTGACTCTAACATACGTAATTACTCAGAAAACTAACTATTAACAGTAATAAGCTATTCATCTTAGCTTAATATTAAAATAATTACATAATTACGTCTTAATTTACGTAAACCTAACATTTTTCACAATTCGTACATTACATTCACGCTTACTTATATAAATGTCACTGGCACATGTGTCTATTGTCTATTTGTGTCGTGCACAATAGCTAAACTTCCTACTTTTTTCTTTTCTCTTTCTTTCCTCACTTTAGCAACGTGTAGGTTACATAAGACGCGGTAACCGTTAACTATCTTTTTACCATAGACTGACCCGATAGACGGTAAATACAATAAATATTGAATAAATATTGAATTTATTCATAAAGCACTGGAACGCTCTAACCACACACGTGTTCCCTTCTACCTATAATCCTGGGCTCTTTAAGCGGGGCGTGAAAAACATCTGTTGAGGCCGTCTAGGTAGGGGCCACCATTCTAGGGACACTCTCTGGAAATGGTGGCCACTACTTTTTGGACTAACCTCAGCATACCATCAGGCGGGGTGCAATCAATTTGACTGACTAAATATATTAAAAAAAAAGAATTTGGCAATATGTCAATGGTACCAATTACAAACGACTGACAGGTATGTCACACGCCATAAAGTTACATTGTAAAAGTTAATATGGGCTTTTTTGCGTATTTGGCGTACGTAACGGACTGCTGAGACGAGGTCTCGGGTTCGATCCCTAGTCGCCCCGGGCACGTATCTTTTTTTTTTTTTTTATTCGTGCGGAAATCCCCTCGGATACCCCCCCGCCGGCCAGCGGGGGCGGTTATGTCGGGCTTGAACCGACTAAAACCGCACGCCGTCTCGGGTCTGCAGACACCGGGGTGTAAGGTTGCCCATAGAGCATATCCCTCGCACCCCGACTGACCCTGGGCCATCTCCGGTTTCGAGATGGCCCCCTCGGGTTTGGGAACCACGGTGTCCCCGTCTTGCCCCGGTTTGGGGGAGGGGCGTTTGTCGCCCCACCGTCCCGGCCTGCTTCTGCTGGGGTGACAGGCGGCCTCAACTGCCACCCCCAGGCCTGCGCTCATGGAGGACGGAGGTCGTTAAGCGACCTCCGGCGCCTGAGTCGTCTGCGACGCGCAGCGAGCATGTTGCGGGCTCGGCGGGCCGGGAGAGTTCTGAACCTCTCCCGGGCGCGCTCCGCCATCTCCTTCGCGAGCATCACATGCTCGCAGAAGGAGGTGGCGGCGGCCCACGCGCTCGCGCTCCGCACCATTGCCGCAATCATGCTGCCGAGCGAGAGGACTCCCACCCCGATGGCTGCCACGAGGTCAACCCCCGGCACCTCCCACGCCGGGCAGTCCGCCAGCGTGTGCAGCCCTGAGTCCTCGCTCGCGTCACAGTGATGACACTCAGGCGTTGGCTCCTTCCTGATCCGATGCAGGTGGTCCCCGAAGCACCCCTTCCCGGAGATCACCTGCGTCAGTCGGTACGAGAGGCTTCCGTGCCGCCTCTCTAGCCAATCCTCCATGGTGGGCCTTACCGCCGCTATTGCGGGCACGTATCTCAGATTTTTCGTAGTTATGTGTGCATTAATAAAAGTTAATTATCGCTCGGTTAATAATGTGCCCGGTAGATGGCAATAGGCTCGCCCCCTATTACATTGGGACCTGAACATAACTGGCGAAACGTGGGTGTGTAATACACCTCTGCCTACTCCTTCGGGGATAAAGGCGTGATGTTATATGTATGCAGCTTAGCTAATTGGATATGAATATCAAGAAGAAAAAGAAAAGAGAAGAAAGGATTACACTGTTTCACTACTTAACTTTTCCTTTCATAAGAATCTTATCTCGACAATAAAAACATAACAGAAAAGAATTAGCTTGATTGGTCCAGCGGTTCAAGCATGATGCCGTTTCCAAGGGAAATAGGGATTCAATTTGAAATGTATAGATTATTTTCTGTGAGAGAGAGATTTTTTTTAAAGTCAGTTAATATACAGTGTATACACATACTAGGAATTCAGTGCAGGGTGCCACTGAAATAAATTGAACTGAGCGAGCAACTCTTACTTGTAAATAAGACATCTTACTACGGTCGCGCGCTTAGCTAAGGCCGCGCGCTCGTGAAATTGTTTTTCGGTGATTATTCCTCAATGGTACATCAGACACGAACCATCTCGCATCAAAACACTCCTCAGTATCCACACTATCACCGTGGTAAATTTTGTCAAGCTCGGTCAAGCAGGAGAAAAGAAGTACATCGACAAAGAAGTGGCTATCCCGCGTATAAGAGCTTCGCTTCGCTCACAGTACACAGATCCAAGTTTGTATGTCTATAATCTTTTATTTCTACCAAGCTATCGTTTTATCATCTATGTTATGCAAATCTTGTAGAATCATTGTCAAAACTCTGTACTTTTTGGCACAATATTTTTTAATTTTTTTATCTATAGGCACACTTTCACGCAAGTAATTGAAAAAGGAAAGATCTGCCAAACCCTCTTCACTCCGAGTATAATGAGCGCAACGCTAGGATAATAATGAGCTTCAGCCAACGGCAGACGGCTGTTTTGTGCGATTTACTAGACGCTGTGGTTGGTACCTCTCTGCTATACTTAATGAACGCTGTCCGTACACTGTTTGCAGAATAAATAATAAACTAATGTTTTAGTCAATCATTTAATGATATAAACTGATTGATTTCTATGCTAGGTGAGTACACTCGGATTGCTTAACGTGAACTAAATGTAATTTATATAAAAGTCACCGCGTAAAGGTAAAATTGCGGATCGTGAGAAATGTTCGGACATTAGTCCGAATACTTAAATAGAAGTAAATGAATGGTAATTTATTTTATGCCCTTTAAATAACAACCGTAACAAAAGCTTTCCACTTTTTAGGAGATACGTACCTTTTTTTTTTAACTCCACACCGGCCAGCGCCGATGGAACTTCAAACGCCGGGGTGTAAAGTGGCCCATAAGGCATTTCCCTCGCACTCCAACTGATCCAGTGCCATCTCCGGTTTCACGGTGGACCCCTCGGGTTCGGTCCACATCTTGCCCCGGAAAGATCCCGCATCGGAAGACCCTTCCTGATCCGATGCAGGTGGTCCCCGAAGCTCTCCTAACCAGAGATCACCTGCGTCGGAGCCAATCCTCTATGATGGGCCTTACCACCGCTATTGCGGCATGCCCTGCGCTTGGTCGACCAAGCCGTTCCTTCCACTCCACCACGATGCCCTGGCGGAGCTGAGACTGCAATGCCTCGATTTCTTGCTGGTTCCGTCCCTGCTCCCGTGCCTCGTTTCATCACTGGTACAGTTGCGAAAGGGCTCTCGCCTCCAGGTCCCATGGTGGAATTCCGGAAAGGAGATTCCCCGCCTCGAAGGAGGTCGTGCGGTACCACCTGATGATCATGTTGGCCATCACCCGTTTCGGAGCGCGCAGCATTCGCAAACTTCTGGCCTTCAGGCCCCCCCGCCCATATTCGGCACCCATAAAGGGCCATGCACCGTACGATCCCCCAGTAGAGTCTCCTGCAGAAGTCATCGGGCCCCCTCATGTTGGGCAGCAGCCGCGCCAAAGCGATTGCTGTGCCCTTCAATTTAGGTGGCCAGACTTCAGGTATGTTTTCCAAAGCCTCATCGGCCGTCGAGCGAGAGCCCCAAATACTTCATTTGGGGCTTGATGCCGATGCGATTGCCTCCCACCTTGAGACTGAAAGAACAGGTTTTATGTAGAGCCACCTCGAGACCCAGCCGCCGGATCCGATCCACCACCTGGGCAACCTTCGTGGCCTTCAGGGTCGCTTCGCAGTACGTTGCACCGCACGCCGTCACGAGCGTGTGTCCGCGTATCACGTGACGGCTGCACAGGAGTTCTGTACCTCAAAAGGAAAAAAAAACGGATAACTTAGAGGATCACTTCGTTGTCTGTCTGTTTTATTATTTTTACCGATATTTATACCGAATACTCAGGTCTCTAATGCCGCTCTCTAATTGAAGCTGTGTAAAGAAATCAAACGTCTATGTTCATGACGCTGACAACACTAACGTCGAGCGGGAGCCGTACGCGGGGAGCGAGACGCGCGGGGTAGGGGATGCGCCGGCAGCGGCGGGTCGGCCGCGAGGCCGCGCGAGCGGTCTCCCGTGAGTCGCCCGTATCGTAATACTAATATTGTACTTTCCAAGTTCATAATTATAATCTTTAATGCTTACTTGTGTTTATTTTACAATTGAACCTACGTAGTAAACAAAATGGTGACCCCGACGTGATAAGGAGCGACGATATATAGATATTTCCGAGAAATCGACGAGTTTTATATCGCCGCGACGAAGCGACGCAAACGCAAACCGACGACGCCATTGTGAATTGCCAATTTGCCACGCCACGCTTGCTTCTTGCCGAAGAAGAAAACAACGGAATTATATCATACATTAAACTTACTGCTCGTACCCGACAAGACTATTGGTGCCTGCTGCGTGGAAGTTTGTTGTGGAAGCAGAATATTCCTATAATTTATACCTGAACGTGTGAACGAAGAGCGTTGGAATAATTGGAATTGGAATCAGGACGTCAGAACAAAGGAGCGAACAAAAATATACCGAATTATTGGATTACTAAAACCTTGACGACGGACAGCTATTGACGCTATTGTGATAATGTTGTGCGATTGCTGCTATGGAGCTCGATCAGGAAAGTAGCCATTTTTAATTGCTTACAAAATTTAAAAGATAAACTTATTTTATTGAGTTGAAGTTTTGCCTGATTTTGCCTACGAATATAATTCGAAATATTAATAACTGCACACAGCTTTGAGCTTGCAAGCACGAATTCACATTCTGCATAATTCTTATGGGTAATGAATGCCAAATTTCACACTACACCCTGTCATTTTGCATTAATTGTTGGGGATTTGTTATGTCATTCATGCTAGGTTTTGAATATTGCATATGAATACAGCTGGGTGCAGCATTAACATTTGAAATTGCAATTAGGTAACTAACATAATTGCAGCTAGTTCCGATTATTATTTCAGTAGTAGTATTTATTAAATACTACTAAGAAGAAGTTACCTTTTCTACATGCTAAGTTAACCTTTATCTTCATCTTCTCTGCACATTTTTAATTGAACTCTTAGGTGCATGGGAATGATGTAAAAGGCATCTAGTTAAAATACCGATTATTTCAGTTGCCGTCATTACGTCAGCTGCCAGAATCTGAGTGTGGTGCGACTTGTACGAGTATATTCGAGTTCAACGAACCTCGCTACGTCACCGGCACCGGGATCAGCTGACGGACTGGTTTGGGGACTTGACTGTTGTACATAGCTACAGCGGTCTGCAGGGTTTGGCTTTTAATATTGTTTATTTTGCCTGACACGTTATTCGTTCGTACTTATTTTACTAATTACCATGGCGGAAGATTTAAAAGGTTTAGTACATGTACGTGGTACAATTAAATCAAGAATAACTACTTTTACTAAATACTTTAATAATGTTAAAGCTATTGATCATAAGATTATTACTAAGATTCAGATTGATGAACTTCAATTGAAGTTAAGTAGACTTCAATCTTTGTTGTCACATTTTGATGAAATTCAGGGAAAGATAGAACTAATTTCACCTGATTCTGAGGAACAGATCGGTGAAAGAGAAGTTATTGAAGATAACTTTTGTTCATTAATTGCTCAAGCTCAGAATTATATTGAATGTTACTTATATGTGCATAAAACCAATGAAAACAATTTAGATTCAAATTCAGTTAATTCATCCAAAGCCTCTAAATCTTTCAATATTAAGTTGCCGACTGTAAATTTACCTCACTTTGATGGAAATTCATTAAAATGGCTTGAATATCGTGATACCTTCAATTCATTAGTAAATGAAAATGACAGTATCCCGGAGATAAATAAATTTCACTATTTGCGTTCTTCGTTAGAAGGTAGTGCCACTGTTGTCATAAAATCAGTTGCCTTTTCAGCTGAAAATTATAAATTGGCTTGGGAGCTCTTGTGCAATAGATATAATAATAGTAGACTTTTAGTTAACAACCATTTAAAGGCATTATTTTCTTTTCAACCTCTTGTAAAAGAAACCTATCAATCGTTACATTATATGATTGACTATTTTACTAAGAATTTACGTGCTCTCAATACCTTGAAGGAACCTACTGATTCATGGGATACCTTGATAATTTTTATGATGACTAGCAAATTAGATGGCGCCACATGTCGCAAATGGGAGGAACACAGAAACTCTTTGTCTGACTCACCTAGTCTTGAAGATTTTTATATATTTCTACGTAATCGTGCGGATGTTTTAGAAACTGTACACTATAGTAAGAGAATTGATAATTCCAAGGCTGAAAAACCTCACAGTAAGGAGATAAAAGTAACAAAATCTTTTGTAGTGTCTAGTGAAAGGTCTAATAAATCTTGCATTCTTTGCACAAAAAATCATTTTGTGCATGAGTGTGACAAGTTTAAAAGTATGCATGTAGACTCGAGGTTGAGTGAAGTTGCCAGATTGAAACTGTGCTCGAACTGTCTGCGGCCAGGTCATCGTTCTTCTCGGTGCTTTAGAAGGGGCTGTCAGCTCTGTGAAAACAAACATAATACATGACTGCATAGACAATCCGTAGATAATAGTTTAAATAAAAATAATGAGGTTACAAACTTACCAAATACTTCTTCGGGTACTTGTGATAATAGTAAGATTTCACTATCTGCTTTGGTGCCTGGTCAGGTGTTATTATGTACCGCCCAAATAGAAGTTTTAGACCCAATGATTAATAAAACATATAATGTAAAGGCGCTTCTAGATAGTGGCAGCCAATCATCTTTTATATCAGAGACATTGCGAGAGAAATTTAATTTACCTGTTTCTAAGAATGCTGCAATTAATATATTGGGTATTAATAATAACACATGCACTACTTCACAACAATGCAATTTAAAAATAAAATCTCGAGTTAATTCTTTTCAATTGACAGTGTCGTGTCTTATTATACCACAGATTACAAGTCAATTGCCAAATGTTGAATTAAACACTTCAATGTTTAACTTACCTGCGAACATTGAGCTGGCTGATCCGAGTTTCTTCAGTCCCTCTGATATCCACGTGCTACTGGGGGCAGACGTGTTCTGGGAGATCGTGCACGGTCATCAAATAAAACTCGGGCGAAACAAGCCGACTCTTCAGGAATCCGAGTTTGGGTGGTTGATATCTGGCCCAACCGGGATTAAGTCTAACTTAAATAACAAGATTTGTCACTTTTCAAAAAACATTGAAACAGCACTCTCAAAATTTTGGAAAATTGAAGAACTGCCTTCAATTGACAAAAAATATTTCTCAAAGGTCGAAGAGTTCTGTGAAGGTCATTTTTTAGAAAATGTACGACGTACTAAAGAAGGCCGTTTCACAGTCAAAATCCCTCTGAGTGAGTCACCTGAAGATGCTTTAGGTGACTCTTATAATAGAGCTAAATTTAGATTTTTAAGCTTAGAGAAGAAACTTAAAAAATCTCCACTTCTTAAAGAAGAATATAAGAAATTCATTGATGAGTATGAACGGTTGGGCCATTTATCAACCATTAACCGTCCTCCTTTTGGGTATTATATGCCGCATCATGCCGTGATACGCGACCAGAGTGAGACGACACGTCTGCGCGTAGTTTTCGATGCGTCTTGTAAAACTGCAAGTGGTAAGTCCCTTAACGACATACAGCTCGTAGGGCCGGTGGTACAGGATGATTTGTTTTCAATCCTGCTCCGCTTTCGGCAAAATGCGTTCGTCGTAACGGGTGACATTGAGAAAATGTACCGGCAAATCGACGTGCACGAGTCACAGCGCCATCTGCAGTTGATAATTTGGAGGGACAATGAAGCTCAACCACTCAAAGTTCTGCAGCTTAACACGGTTACCTATGGAACAGCCTCTGCGCCGTTTTTATGTACGCGATGCCTAGTGCAGTTGGCAGAGGAATGTAAAGATAAACCGGACGTTGCTAATATTATTAAAAACGATTTTTATATAGATGATTTGAACACAGGTTCTAATTCTAAAACTGAGTTACAGAAAAATCTAAAAGATGTCGTTTGTAAATTATCGGAAGCTTGTCTGCCATTGCGAAAGTTTCGCACAAATGTGCCTGATATCTTCGATAATATTCCTGCAACTAATCAAAGTCAGGACTTCTGTAAAGAATCTACGGTTTTAGGGCTAAAATGGTCTCCTGAAACTGATAATTTACGGTTTTCTACTACGCTTGAGGCTGATCCAAAGGTGACCAAAAGGAATATTCTTTCGACCTCGTCAAAGTTATTTGATCCTCTTGGTCTGTTGTCAGCCACTACAATTATTCCCAAAATATTACTTCAAGGATTGTGGTTGCTGAAAAGCGGCTGGGACGATCCAATTCCAGATAATATCACAGCTGAATGGCAGGAATTTATATCAAATTTACATTCTTTATCCACTTTTGAGGTCCCTAGGCACGTCGTTTGTGAAACTCCGAGCAAAGTTGAATTGCATTGTTTCACGGATGCTTCGCAAACGGCTTACGGTGCGTGTTTGTACCTCTTGTCTACTGATATGACAGGAAAGGTTATAGTCCATCTTTTTTGTGCCAAGGCAAAGGTGGCTCCTTTGAAGCCGGAACTGACGATACCCCGGCTAGAGTTATCGGGCGCTTTATTAGGTGCTCGATTGCTTACCAAAGTTGTGAAATCATTACGTCTTAAAAAATTTAATATATCTCGTTGCGTTCTGTGGACTGACTCAACCATAGTTTTAGGGTGGATTAATTCTGAACCAAAAACTCTAAAAACTTTTGTGTGTAATAGAATAAGTGAGATTCGTGAACTTACCTCGAAATACGAGTGGCGGCATGTGCCTACCCAGGATAATCCAGCTGACCTCGCTTCTAGAGGTGTCAAGCCGCAACACCTGAAAGAAAACAAATTATGGTGGCATGGTGCTCCCTTTCTAACACAACCAGAGGAGGAATGGCCAGTGCATCATGTGACTCATACAACACTACCTGAAACAAAAGTCAGTTTGCACGTACAGAGCGATGAGACTTCTAACTTCGAGCTTTTCCTTACTTGTTCGAACTTTTATAAAATGCAACGAATATTAACGTACGCAATGCGGTTTATAGAAAATTGTAAGTCAAAAACAAAGGTAAAAGGCAATTTAACAATTAAGGAAATGCTGAAGTCGTTGTCTACTTTAACTAAAATTTCACAAAGAGAATCTTTCAAACAGGAAATTTATTCTTTGGAAAAATTTGGATATCTAAATCGTAAATCGAGAATTTTATCGTTTAATCCCTTTCTAGACGACGAAAAAATCTTACGGGTTGGAGGTCGCCTTCAGAAGGCACTGGTTCCCTATAACAAAAAACATCCAATAATTATTGATTCTAAACATCCTTTTACAAAACTTTTATTTAAGCAAGAACATAAACGTCTTTTACACTGTGGACCAACACTATTACTGTCATTGATTCGCGAAGAGTTTTGGCCCATCGGTGGCAGAGTTTTAGCTACACAGACCGTCAATAATTGTGTACAGTGTACAAAATTAAAGGGAAAAATTATACAACCCACAATGGATAACTTACCCACCTCGCGAGTCAACCCAGCTCCTCCATTTGAGACATGTGGTACAGATTTCACGGGTCCCTTTCTTATATCGAGTCGCAAGGGTCGTGGTGCAAAAACAAGTAAATGCTATTTGTGCGTTTTCATTTGCTTCTCCACAAAGGCATTGCATTTAGAGGTTGTGGGTGAGTTAAGCACTAGCGCATTCATCCTATGTTTACGTAGATTTATTTCAAGACGTGGTAAACCACAGACTATCTTTTGCGACAACGGAAAAAACTTTGTAGGAGCGAATAACGAATTAGGCAGAATGCTCAAGGCCGCTAACGAGTCTGTCTCTGATTTCGGTCTCTGTGAAGGTATTAAGTTTAAATTTAGTCCAGCTTATGCACCTAACTTTGGTGGTATTTGGGAAGCTGGCGTAAAGGCGGCTAAGTTTCATTTAAAGCGTATAGCAGGCAATACAAGTTTAACATTTGAAGAGCTTACTACTCTTTTTACGCAAATAGAGGCAATCTTGAACTCGCGGCCGTTGACCCCTTTGTCAGCGGATCCGTGTGATTTAACACCAATTACACCCGGGCACTTCCTTATCGGGCGTCCTTTGTCGGCGTTACCATCTCCAGTCACAACCAAAATCTCCGTTAACCGATACCAGCAGCTAGAGCAGATGAGACAACATTTCTGGTCAAGATGGTCGCGAGAGTTCTTGTCTGAGCTGCAGCAGAGAGTAAAATGGCATCGATCCAGCGGAAGCAATATTAGGATAGGAGACATGGTCGTCGTCAAAGATCATCAGCTGCCGCCGATGAAATGGATCCTGGGACGTATAAACAAAATGTATCATGGACCTGATGGAGTCTGCAGAGTTGTGGATATTACTACGTCCAAGGGCGTCATCAAAAGGGCGTTAACAAAGGTTTGCGCTCTGCCCACAGGAGATTCCCATGAGCTCCTTGGAAACACAGCTTCCAAGGGGGGGGAGGATGTTCATGACGCTGACAACACTAACGTCGAGCGGGAGCCGTACGCGGGGAGCGAGACGCGCGGGGTAGGGGATGCGCCGGCAGCGGCGGGTCGGCCGCGAGGCCGCGCGAGCGGTCTCCCGTGAGTCGCCCGTACGAGGGTCAAACTGAAAGTTCTTAGAAAATCAAAAACTGATTACATTAGCCAGTTATTAGTTTTATTATATCTTTTCAAAATATTGTCCATTCACGTCAATACACCGCTGCATGCGATGGAACCACTGGGAAAAGCACTTTGCCCACTCGTCCTTAGGGGTCTCTTCAATGGCATCGCGATACGCAGCCACCGCTTCTTCAGCATTCATAAACCGATTTCCTTTAAGTTTTTCTTTAATTTTTGGAAATAAATAAAAATCACAAGGCGCGAGGTCGGGGCTATACGGCGGGTGACCCAGTAATTCAACGTTTGATGTCGCCAAATAGTCGATCGTTCGCTTGGCGGTGTGCGACGAGGCGTTGTCGTGGTGAAGGAGGATCCTACTGCGAGGTCGTTTCTCTCGAGCTTTTTCCAAGACAAGTGGCATACAATTGGTAGTGTACCATTCTGCAGAAACTGTTTTTTGATCCTCTAACACAATTGTTACGAAATGACCTATCCTTCCAAAGAACGAGGCCACCATTTTTTTTCCCGCACTTCGATCTCTCTTCACTTTAGTTGGCAACTCCTCGACAGGAAACACCCACTGAGCAGATTGTCTTTTGGTTTCAGGATCATAACAGTAAATCCAGCTTTCGTCACCTGTTAGTATGTCGAACACAGCATTAGAGTCACCTCCGTTAAATCTTTCAATCATTTTACGGCACCAATCCACACGATGGAGTTTTTGAGCCTCAGTCAAATTATGAGGTATCCACCGGGCGCAAAGCTTCCTGACCGCTAAATATTCGTGGAGGATTTTGTGCACTTGACTCATACCGATGCCTAAGCTTGTCCGAATCTGCTGATAGGTCACTCTTTTGTCAGTCTCTATCATACGCCGCACAACACAGATGTTATTTTCAGTCGTCGCCGTAGAAGGCCGTCCCTCACGTAAATCATCAGTGAGATTAGTGCGACCACGTTTAAACTCATTAAACCAGTTGTAAACAGTCGCACGAGATGGGGCTTCATCGTGAAAGGCCAATCGTAGTCTATCATAACTTTCTTGTTGACTTAAATGACATCGAAAGTCATAAAAAATCATTGCACGAAAATTTTCTCGTGTTAAATTCATGTTAACGTGACACAGACAATTTTCAATTTGCCGCAATCGTAAAACAAATGATAAATGAATGAAATATATACTCAGTAATATTGGCAAAGAGTTCTATTTTCAAATTTTAGAATTATTTTTTTATTATATTGTTTATAAGTGGCCAGTTCTAAGAACTTTCAGTTTGACCCTCGTATCGTAATACTAATATTGTACTTTCCAAGTTCATAATTATAATCTTTAATGTTTACTTGTGTTTATTTTACAATTGAACCTACGTAGTAAACAGTCTAGGTTAATGCACTCAAATGGTACAGCCGTTGCAAATGCGAATGCAGGGTATCAAAATCTTTGGGTACTTCCCGTTGAGCTGGAATCATGATATTTTGCAGGTACGTCTGTCTGTCAAGACTAGAAACTCTACAGCAACGTTAAATTTGCCTCTCAATCCAGTTTTGTACGAAACCCTCATCGCACGAGTCCGCTTCGCAGTTGACCGGTTTTTTACTTTCCCTATCATCGACGAAGGCGAGATCGACAATCTTGATTTGTTTTCCTTAATATTCATATTTCGATTACGTTAATAAATACACATTGTCTCCCCTCGAATCTATAACATTGTTTGTTTTAGTACGAAAAATGCGTAATTATAATAGAGATTCCTAAAGCTCATAAATAATTTAGCAAGACAAAATGAAAAGGCAATAAACAAAATACTAGTATAAATATGCGTAATATTTCAGTTTGATGTGTAAAATATAGAGAGAATATTAAAGTTTGTTAATAAACCTACTTTGTTACGGTTTAAATAAATTATATTACATGAGACGTTAGAATTATTAGATTATGCTTTGGAAACCTGCTAACAAATCGCTTCTAATGGACCTTTATAGTTACTATAGAGAGTTATGAAAATAGAGTTGGAGCGGTGTGTAGATATGCCTGCAATCGATTCAGCGTTTTAAGCCCCGAGACGGCGTGCGGTTTTAGTCGGTTCAAGCCCGACATAACCGCCCCCACTAGCCGGCGGGGGGGGTATCCGAAGGGATTTAGGGAAAAGAAAAAAAATAATAGCGAGCTACAGAAGTAAAAGCCAATTTAGTTTCAGCTGATGAAATAATCATAGTAGTGAATTTATATTTTAAATGGATGAAATGGTGGAAATAAATAAATAAATAAAAATCTCTTTATTGGAACTGACAGAAAGAACAAGGTATCAATCAAAGTGTTCGATAGTACGCTTATGGCAACACTGTGCCAATGTAAACATTGTCCTGAGTGTTTTAATTAAATTTAAAATCATTATTTACATATAAATTGCTAAATTACCTTATAAGTTGTGTATCTGTGCATAGTAAATAGCATATATTGTTTGCAGAAGTGTTATATAAGTATAAGGATACAACATAATAATCTATTAAATTTTCTTCATTACCAAATTAAAAGTGATTTAAGTACCGTGTTTTGTGGTTGAACGCAACAATAATCCCCAAGGAGGCATTGTAGTCATAATTGTGATATTGAAGTGACATTTAAAGTGAAATATATTAAAACTTAACAAAATTTTACCGTTTGTGAAAAAAATTAAATTCAAATGATTGCCAAAAACTGAACTTTGTATCAAAACAATAACCATAGTCAAAATAATCGATTCATAGACAATACCAGTGTTGTAATGAGAAGGTACGAATGATTTAATAATTAGTATGTAACCATAGACAATACAACATTTAACGGAACATACTAAAGGGCGCTTTTATAATTGATGCGAACCTGCAAAGTGACATCTAGTGAAATATAGCGGAACTACTACAATTAATTAGCAACATTAAAAAGTACTTGTCAATTTCGCCAACATTGCTAACTGCTACCTTGGTCCCGATGAAGTGTTGGCGACTTGTGTTCCTGAGGTCGAGGGTTCAAATCTCACTTACACTGATATCAATTTTTGAGATTTATTTGCTGAGATAAAAATTTAGCAAACCAATTATGGAAGGTGAATACGTAAATATGAGACAAAGGAGATCGAATACAAATAAACATAACATAACATTATTGAGTGATAATAATGAATGTGATTTGGACGTGTCGTATCAGAGTTTACCGTCGTCAAATGACAATTTATTTGTATTAAAGGATGAAATATACAAACTAAAAATGGAATTACAGGCTGCGACAAATGAAATTGATAATTTGAACATCGAAAACAGCACACTTAAAGATAAATTACAGACATGTGAAAACAAAATAAAACTATTACAATCGATCGGTATAAAGGAAACACTCACAATTAATACCTGTGTAGCTACACCTATGAGATTCTATTCACCACAATATCAACGTCGAATCCGTACACTCACGGTAAAACCAGGTCTACCTAGAACATCCCCAAGAGAATATACCTTTAACGCCATAAAATCAATTCACAATAAACCCGACGAAGTATCTGCAAGAGATAATTCCGACTCAGAGACTGGCTATGAGACTCAGCCAAATGTAAACATTTGCAAAAAACTTTTTGCTACAAATCAGTTTGATCAGAAAGGAAAAGCAGAACGACTAGAGAGGAAACAACAGGTTATCGTTCTTGCTGATCAACGAGGAAAAAATCTTCGGCCTGTACTGCAAAATCTTCTAGGTGATAAATTCCGAGTAACAGTCTACTGGAAGTCAGCTGCAAAAATCTCTAACATAGTGAATACTATAAATGAAGAACTAGGGAGTCTAACAGAAAGTGATTTCATAGTGATACTGGGGGGTGTTAATGATAATAATCCGTATCAATTTAAAAGTTCACTTATTAGCTGGCTATCTACAGTGCGTCACACTAACATTATAGTAAGCGAAATTCCATACAATCGCTACCTTAATCCCAGTAAACTAAACTATGAATTGCAATTTATATGTAACCAATATGATTATGTAAGCTACGTAGACATGAATTATATGCGTTTTATTCCTAATTACTTACACTTTACGACAATAATGTGTCGTAATCTACTAAAAGACATATTACGGGTTGACTATGCAACTAAACGCAAGAAGTACAGTGAGTCTCTTACCAAAAAAAGTATAAGATTATGTAACGTAACTGATAAATGTACTCAGACTTGTTGGGATTTTGTCTTACCCTGTAATGATAACAAGAATGACTCACAGCGTAATCTTCTGGTTGATGTTGAACATAAGGATGATTCTATATTTGACAGTAATAGCATTTCTCCTAGTATTTTTTTTCGGGACTGATCTAAATTTATATCATCAAAATATGGATGGATTGATGTCAAAGTTGGACCGGCTTACTGTAGTTCTCGAATTGCTCGAACGTGGGAATAGGGGTGTTGGTGTTCTCTGTATTACTGAGCATAACATGATAAGAAATGATAGAAAATGGGTGAGTGTACCAAATTTTACTCTTGGCTCTATATTTTGTAGGAGCAACCGTCGTGGAGGATCATGTATACTTGTCGATAACACATTAGTATTTACCCCAATCCAAGATATTGATAAATACAGTATTGAAAATATTATGGAGTGCTCTGGGATAGAACTTCCAGAACACAAAATATATGTGATATGCATATATAGACCGCCGAGATATAGTGCAGAAGATTTAAACACGTTTTTTACTGCTTTCCATGCCTTATTAACTACTTTCTGTTACGGTAAAAAGAAAATAATACTGTGCGGCGATTTTAATATTGATGTATTGCAGAAAAGTTCCGAATGTACTGAATTTATGCAGATTTTGTGGTCATTTAATTTAAAAACAGCCTTTAATCAACCCACTCGGTTAGTAAGTGGGAAGTGTTTAGACAATAGGGCACAGGAAAAAAAGGAGCTCATTGCCATTTTCATTGTTTCAAGTAATCAAAGAATTAAATCTGAAATTTCAGTTTTTACACTAACACCTCAACTGCAATTTGATTTGTACCTATATATTATAGGAACCGTGTATATTTAACATAATAGATTGTAATTTTATGACATAGGATTGGTAAATAAATAATAATTTATTTAAATAATAAAATAATAAATTGAAATGTTAATGAGCTCCTTTTTTTCCTGTGCCCTTCCAATGTCTTGTACAATACCAAACATTGCTCACACGAGGTCCTCGAATATGCACTATCTGACCATACTGGACAGTTATTTACAGTACCGGTGGGGCGTATTAACGTATTGAAGTATTGGTATGTTGAAAAGCGTAATTATTCGATGGTGAATATCACAAAATTTAAGGAATGTTTAGACTCACTCAGTTTTCAGGAAATTTACGATTGTCAGAATCCCAATATCGCCTTTAGTAAGTTTTATGAACTGTTTAGACTATTTTATGACCTATGTTTTCCTATAGTACGTGTAAAAATCTCAGCAAAAATACGCCCGAAGTGGATTACGAAAGGCATAAGACTATGTTGCAATCGCAAACGCCAACTTCTGTGGCAGTATCGAAAAAACCGTACAAATACAAATAAAGAAGCTTTCCAAAAACTATCATCTAGGCTCAATAAGATTATAAAAATAACACAGAAGACGCGTAATGACAACTTCATTAATACCGCAAAAAATAAATGTAAGGCTACCTGGACTGTAATTAATAATAATAAATTTAATGTTCCCAAGGAATATATACGGTGCATAACCGTGAATAATGAGGTTGTGAGTGATCCTATACAAATAGCGAACTCGTTTAACAACTATTTTGTTGATCAAATTACAAAATTAGAACAAACTACGACCAAAATATGTTTTAGTCTTAAATCTAACTCCCTGTTTATGCCTCCTGCTATTCCTGAAGATATTAATAAAATCATCCTTAATCTCAAAACCACAAATAGCACTGGATACGATGAAATTTCTACAAAGATAATAAAACACGTATCTTTTAGCATATCACATGTTTTAAGTCACTTGATTAACCTATGCATATCTCATGGTGTGTTTCCCGAAGATCTAAAAATTACTGTGATCAAACCCCTTTTTAAAAAGGATGACAAAACTGACATGGGTTGTTACAGACCAATAGCTCTTGTCCCTGTCCTATCAAAAATATTCGAGAGGGTTATCTACGAGCGTCTGTACAATTTCTTTGAAATGAACAGCTTATTTGCTGAGGAGCAAGTTGGGTTTCGAAAAAATAAGAATATCAATATAGCATTCTATAACTTCCTCAGTACAGTTATGACCGCCGTAGACAAAAAGAACCAAGCCTCCGCCATTTTCATGGATCTAACGAAGGCGTTTGATTACGTGGATCACGTGATATTATTGGATAAGTTATATGCTTATGGAGTGAGAGGAAATGTCCTTGAACTGATAAGATCTTACCTAACTGACCGAATACAGACAACACAGATCTCTAGAGTATGTAGTTCTACGAAAAGGCTAATAAATCACTCGTCCGAACCGCGAAAAGTTGCTTTTGGAGTACCTCAGGGGAGCGTACTGGGACCATTGTTGTTTATCATTTACATAAATGACTTACCCCAAGCAACTAATTATAAAACCATACTCTTTGCGGATGACAGCACAATTGTATTTACTGGAAATAATAAATCTCAGGTAGAACATGAAATAAGTGATACTTTACATGACTCTATTAAATGGTTGACATCAAATAATTTGAAAATTAATTTAAACAAGACATGCATAATGACATTTAGAAATAGGACGAATAAACTGACAGACTTGGACATACAATATAATGGAACACAAATAAAACAAGTACAAGAAACAAAATTTTTAGGACTAAATATAGATGAAGGTCTGGATTGGAAAGTGCATTTAGAAGTGTTATGTTCAAAAATAAATCAACACTCTTACTCTCTGTATATGCTGTCTAAGACAGCCAGTGTATCTACTATTATAACTGCTTACTATGGGTATGTTTTTCCAATATTAAATTACGGAGTCATATTTTGGGGCAATTCAACTAATGTTGAAAGCATCTTCAAAGCCCAAAAGAAATGCGTAAGAGCTATATGTAAATTGAAATGTACTGATAGCTGTAAACCTAGTTTCATTGAACTACAAGTTTTGACATTGCCATGTATATATATTTTGGAAACCGTGTTGTTCGTAAAGAAAAATATGCAGCTTTATACAAAACTTAATAGTAAGAGACATAACATGAAGATATGTTTTCCAGCTAATACAACCACATATCTTAACAGTAGTGTATTCTGCATGGCACCAAGGCTTTACAACCGGCTACCAATTTATATTTTGGAAATCACAAACATGAACGAATTTAAACGTAGCCTTAAGAATCTTTTGCTGGAAAAATGTTATTATTCCGTTGAAGAGTACCTAAATGACATGTCACTGAGATAAATGAAACAATCAGACAATATTTATAATTATCATTATTTAATTAAGTATTTAATGCAACTGACATTTTGTAATTTGATTTTATTTAATTCATGTGCTATTGTTATTTACTACCACTGACATACCTATTTTATTTTGATTATGATTTATTTTATCACAATTGACATGCCTATTTGATTTTATTTGATTATATACTATTGAAAGTCTAATTTTATGACCATTGACATTATGTACGTATTTCAATTAATTGTAATGAAGTTGTAGTATGCATGTGTAGTAATTGTTTATATGCCTCTAATTTGCATGCCGCAAGGCCAAATGTAGTGACACATTTGTAACAAACATGTACCAACTCTAAACCTACATTTGCAAATAAATGAATATTTATTATTATTATTATTAGTAACTGCATTAGTGGAACACTGTGGCGCAGTCACTAACGTATTAAAAAACATTACTGGGTCTGCGGAGTGCAAGAAGAGTGAGTGCGTGCATGGCGTAAGGTGGTGTATGTCTGTGTGTGGGTGAAAGAGGGTGTGTTTGTGTGTGAGAGACAGAGGGTTTTTGTGTGTGAGGATGTGTTTGTGTGTGAGAGAGAGGGAGGGTGATTGTCGAAGTGTGTGGTTGTGTTAATATGACTGTGGTGTGTGTTTATGTGCGTGTGTTTGTGTTGTTGCACCAGTACAAATAATACTACAAAAATAGACTAGTTGGGCTGGGAGATGATTTAAACAATAGATGCAATCAAGTCTTCTGTTTCGTCGTAGGTAAGACTATGCAGCCATTCAGTAGCTCGTGATTTACAGAGGAGGATAGGGTTAAGATAGAGGCTTTGCTGTAGAGGGAGGGGGCAAAGATATGGTAGTGTCGTTTAGCAAGTTGTGTTTTATACAATTCAATGTGAAAAACTATGTCCGATCTGCGTGTTTTGGGGTTATGATAGTAAGGAAGCTCTCTCTGCTAAATGATATTCTTCAGCCGCATACTAAGTTCACGGGGAAAACGAAAGTGGGGCTCACTCCATACTCAATCCACCTGCCATGTGTATATCCAACCATGACAGTGCACGCAAATAAAGTAGCCAAGCAGCGCTTTTTCTTCGACTTGATATTTATGCTATAAAATTAAAAAATTGCTTATACTGGTGGTAGAAATTTGATGACACAAATTTGTCACAAATTTCGGCCGGGTAGGACACCGTGGTTCCCAAACCCGGAGATGGCCCAGGGTCAGTCGGGGTGCGAGGGATATGCTCTATGGGCAACCTTACACCCCGGCGTCTGTAGACCCCAGACGGCGTGCGGTTTTAATCGCCCGCTGGCCGGCAGGGGGGTGTCCGAAGAGATTTCCGCACGAAAAAAAAAAAACAAAAAAAAAAGGTGCCACCGTGCACGATTGCGATAAACCCTCCATAGTAATCCAATTTCAGTTTGATTGCGTTCAGGGGTCAGCAAGTGCATAGCCGGGCAGGGGGATTGTGGTCGCAGCACTAGTGGGACCGGCGGGTGTCACGCGGTGCTGCAACGACCATCCTCTTCTGATGAGGCCGTCAAGCTGAGTGCCACCATTGTTAACATGGTACGTGTATGTAATGGTGACCCTCTTTCCTGTAACTTTACCTTCAGCTTACCATCAGGCGAGGTGAAGTCAAATTGACGTGTCCTAAATATAAAAAATAAATAAAAATAACTTACTGGTATCGCCTGAGGGCGGAGATTCTCTGTTATTAGTCCTTAATAAAGTACGCCTACTCACGGATTACAGGAGTAATAAAGTAAGAGCAAAATCATATTCTTATATTTTAATTCTTAGTAATTATTAATTATTTAATTAATTATAGTATTTAATTTTGACGGCCTCTGTGGCGTAGCGGTAGTGAATCCGACTGCTACGACAGGGGGCGCGGGTTCGATTCCGGCTCAGTGCCGATATCGCAACCAATGCAAATAGACATATTCATGCATATAAATATTTATATGCATGAATATGTCTATTTGCATTGGTCTGGGTGTTTCTATATATAATATGTATGTATTTACAAAAAAATTGTTATGTAAAAATGTTTATCCGCATTCTGGACCCCATAACACAAGCTAGTCAAACTATGCTTACTTTGGATCTAGAAAGCGCTGTGTAGTATGTCGTAGAATATTTATTTATAATTTAGATAAGGTAAATGAAATTAAAATTAAATTATTCACATGTATGTTCTATGTTTTGTGTTTATGTGTAAATAAAGGTTTATGTGTTAAACCAGTGGTAGAGTCAAGCAACAGTCATTTTGGCCGTTGCATGAATGGGCCGACTCGACCGGGGAAGCACCACCCTCTCACAGAATATCGACGCCAAGTAATAGTATTTGAACTCGTTCCGTTTGGTGAGTGAGAGTGCCGGAGCCCAAACTCCTTTCCCATCCCCTCCCAAACTCCTTTCCCATCCCCTTTCCTTTACACGGTCGGCATCGCGAGTGTGACGCCACTGGTGTTGTACACGTAAATAGGCCGCGGTAACCGCTTCCCATCAGGTGGGCCGTGTGCTAGTCTGCCGCATGGTATATAAAAAAAAAACTTTGAATTGAAACTAAAAAGGTAAATGAAATGTTATGAGTTTTTTTAATCGAAATAACATGATTATTTTTACCATGCATTTTTCCTCCAGTTTGGGGGAGGTAGTAAGATAGCAACGGCGAGGTGGGAAACTGTTCATCGGGGCATTGGCAGAGAAACCACAGGACTATTCGGATATTGTCGAGAAATACCACTTTCTGCATCTTGGCTGCCACCGACTTCCCACTAATCCTGAGCTTCTTAAGATGGACTAAGAGGCTCTTTGTGATCTATGGAAGTATCGGAGCAATCCTGCTCGCCGACCCTCGCCGCCAGTTTCACCCCCAATTGCCCTAAAGTGGGCGCTCATTATGTTGGCATTCTGAGTTCTAGTCCATCTCATGCGTCGCCCTCCACCAGGTGCACACGCCAATGGTGATGATGGTAGGGTTCAGCCCGGCGAGTTGTTCGTGCCAGGTCAGGTCTTGGTCTTCTGTGGGTTATATTTTTACTCATCTTCGGGCTTTATCAAGGAGGATGCAAAGATAGCTGCAGGTAGAGCCCCGTGCCTTTTTTTTTTTTTTTTCGTACGGAAATCCCTTCGGATACCCCCCCGCGTGCCAGCGGGGGCGGTTATGTCGGGCTTGAACCGACTAAAACCGCACGCCGTCTCGGGTCTACAGACGCCGGGGTGTAAGGTTGCCCATAGAGCATATCCCTCGCACCCCGACTGACCCTGGGCCATCACCGGTTTCGAGATGGCCCCCTCGGGTTTGGGAACCACGGTGTCCCCGTCTTGCCCCGGTTTGGGGGAGGGGTAATAGTCGCCCCACCGTCCCGGCCTGCTCTGATGGGGTGACAGGCGGCCTCACCCGCCAGCCCCAGGCCTGCGCTCATGGAGGACGGAGGTCGTTATGTGACCTCCGGCGCCTGAGTCGCATGCGACGCGCGGCGAGCAAGTTGCGGGCTCGGCGGGCCGGGAGACTTCTAAATCTCTCCCGGGCGCGCTCCGCCATCTCCTTCGCGAGCATTACATGCTCGCAGAAGGAGGTGGCGGCGGCCCACGCGCTCGCGCTCGGCACCATTGCCGCAATCATGCTGCTGAGCGAGAGGACTCCCACCCCGATGGCTGCCACGAGGTCACGCCTCGGCGCCTCCCACGCAGGGCAGTCCGCCAGCGTGTGCAGCCCTGAGTCCTCGCTCGCGTCGCAGTGATGACACTCAGGCGTTGGCTCCTTCCTTATCCGATGCAGGTGGTCCCCGAAGCACCCCTTCCCGGAGATCACCTGCGTCAGTCCGTACGAGAGGCTTCCATGTCGCCTCTCTAGCCAATCCTCCATGATGGGCCTTACCGCCGCTAGCAGCGCCCGTACCACGTAAGTCTTGATCCCGTCGGAATATCGGAATTAAAAGTAGCCTATTTCTTACTCAGGGATAATGTAGCATTCAAATCGTGAAAGAATTTTTAAAATCGGTCCTGTACTTTTTGAGCCTATTCGTTACAAACATACTTACATACAAACCTTTCCTCTTTATAATATTAGTATAGATTGGCGATGATGGTTCTGGTAATAATGATGGTGAAAAAGTCGTTGAAATTATGGATGGAAGTTGATTTTTCTGAGAGATAAACTTTTTAATGTAAAATAATTGTAATAGTTCTGAAGTGTTAAATTTTTAATGTAATATAAATTGTCATGTTTATGTACGATAGTGCAATAAATGAATATTGTATGTTACCACATAAATGATAGTACTTTATACTGATAATTAAAGCAATTCGAGCAAAATGATTCCCTAACCATTCCAAAATATCAAAAATGCACAACGTTAAAATTTTCAAGTTTTCACTTCTGTCGGCACTCACAGCATTTTTTTTTAGTTTTATCATTCTCTTATTTTAGAAGTTACAGGGGGGGAAGGGCACACATTTTACAACTTTGGAAGTATCTCTCGCGCAAACTATTCAGTTTGGAAAAAAATGATTTTAGAAACCTCAATATCATTTTTGAAGACCTATCAAACACTTATGGGTTGGATAAAAAAAAAAATTGAGTGTCACTTGTAAGTATTTTACCCCCAAAATTTATTGCTTTTTTCTGTTTCTATGAAAATCTTAATATGGTTCACAAAATACATCTACTTACTAAATTTTAACAGCATTGTTCTTATAGTTTCGGAAAAAATTGATATACGGACGGACAGACAGACAGACGTGACGAATCTATAGGGTTCCGTTTTTTGCCATTTGGCTACGGAACCCTAAAAAGGGAAGGAATCTTTATTTTGTTGAGTATTGAGCGGCGATAGCCTAGTGGTGTACGTAACGGACTGCCGAGACGAGGTCTCGAGTTCGATCCCCAGTCGCCCCGGGCACACACCTCTGACTTTTCGTAGTTATGTGTGTATTAAAAATGATGATTATCGCTAGCTTAGTAATGTGCCCGGTAGATGGTAATAGGCTCGCCTCCTATTACATTGGGACCTAAACATAACTGGCGAATCGTGGGTGTGTAATACACCTCTGCCTACCCCTTCGGGGATACAGGCGTGAAGTTATGTTATATGTATTTTATGTTTATTTTGTTTTATTTGTCAAAGAAATGAAAAGTTGAAACGTGTTGAAATGCAAATAGAATATTGTAGAAAGTCTTGTATTGCTATATTCACATATGATGTATAAACAAGTAAATTGACTTTGAGATCAAAGAGAAACGGTATAAGTACTTTGTTTAATGTATAAATGAAACGCGCTTTGATTAAGACCCTCCTTGTTTATATAAAAATCACCTCAATAAAATATTGTTTTGGCAATAAAAAGTCAATCTTTTACACCCCGGCGTCTGTAGACCCAAGACGGCGTGCGGTTTTAGTCGGTTCAATCCCGACATAACCGCCCCCGCTGACCGGCCGGGGGGTATACGAAGGGATTTCCGCACGAAAGAAAAAAACAAAAAATAAAAAAAGACCGCCCCCGCTGCCCGGCGGGGGGGGGGGGTATCCGAAGGGATTTCCGAACGAAAAAAAAAAGGTATGAACTTTTATGTGGGTATGTTGGTGTGTACAAATTTTTTTTATCGTGCGGAAATCCCTTCGGATACCCCCCTGCCGGCCAGCGGGGGCGGTTATGTCGTGCATTGACTAAAACCGCACGGTATCCTGCCGGGCGCCCCGGAAAGCGCGGTAAGCCCTCGAAAGGATAGGCGTAGCTGTAGAGCGTTCGACTGCTAAGTCAGAGGTTGCGGGTTCAATTCCCGCTCAGGGCAAATATGTAAGTATATTTACATTGATCTGGGTGTTTTATGAAGGACATATTCCGTTGGGTCTATTTGCACTGTGAAAATGTCCAAGAATATTTACTTATTTATTACTAGCAGTGCCCGTGACGTTTAGATTTGTAAGGTTTTAGTTCTTTTGCGTGGAACCCTATTTTTTTAAATGAAACTTTCAGATATTAAAAAAAAAGCATGAAAATCGTTCCACCCGTCTTGTGAGCGGTCACCAAACACGACTTTGTTACATGATAATATACATATAGATTTAGACATAACATAACATAACATAATAAAAATAACATTTACATCAATGACCTGCCTAATATAATTGAAGCACAAGCTGGCATAGTATTGTTTGCGGATGACACGTCGCTAATATTCAAAGTGGATCGGCGTAATACAAATGCAAATAATGTTAATAATATTTTGAACGCCATTTCAAATTGGTTTTCTGCAAACAACCTATTGTTGAATGCAGAAAAGACCAAATGCATTAGGTTTACACTGCCTAATGTGAGGCAAACACACGTTGATATCATGCTGGGGGGGCAAAGGTTGGAATTTGTAAATAGCACTACCTTTCTAGGAATTACAATGGATTCGAAATTGCAATGGGGTGACCATATCACTATTTTGGCCAATAAACTCAGCTCTGCTGCTTACGCTGTCAGACAGATTAGGCGGTTGACAGATGAATCTACTGCTAGGCTGGTATACTTTAGTTACTTCCATAGTCTGATGTCCTATGGAATACTACTTTGGGGGAATGCAGCAGATTTAGAAACTATCTTTATATTACAAAAAAGGGCAATTCGTGCCATTTATTGTTTAGGTAAGAGAGATTCTCTTAGGGAACGATTCAAAAATATTAATATTTTAACTGTAGCTTCCCAATATATATTCGAGAACATACTGTATGTCAGAAAAATATTTCCAATTTTACAAAAGTAAGTGACATTACAGACAGAAATCTGCGCAATAAAAATAAACTGATCCTTCCATGTTATCGGCTAAGCAAAGTTAGTGATTCTTTTAGGGGGGAAGGTATACGCTTTTATAATAAATTACCTGAATCGGTCCTTGGTATGCCTGACAATAAATTTAAAACCTTTGTTAAGACCACCTTATGTAAAAAAGCATACTATAGGACAGATGATTACCTTAAAGACAAAAATGTCTGGCTTGAGCATGGTGCAGGCCCCTCTTAATGCTACAACTATAGCATAATATTGTAGTAGGCAACCTTTTTTTTTTTACCATATTTTAACTTTTTTAAATTATTTTAACTTAGGTTAAATTTTTATTTTAACTTTTGTTTTTTTTATATACCTTTATTTATCTTGACACGAGACAAAAATGTACATTCGTCCATATTTAGTCTTAAGAAATCACTATTTATAATATGACGTCTCGAAAATGCCGCAGTGGAGTTTGTTGCGCCGTTTCTTCTCCACTAGGGCCTAGGAAGCGGTGGTAAACTTAGTTTTAAGCAGATTTTGACGTCAAAAAGATGTAATTACGTTACACTATTTTGAAAAATAAAGACTTTGACTTTGACTTTGATAAACTCACGCCTATATCCGCTATATATATAAACTGATGTAGAAATAAAGAAAATACTCTTAGCACAAATTTGAAGTATTCATATACGATTTTACACTGTTGAGTATACAAACTCCTTATGAAATACAGGGACTTATATTTATAAAATTAAATAATGTACCTCACACAATAAAATAAGATTTACAAAGGGCATTAGAAGGTTTTCACAGGGTCGGCAGCGCGAGCGGTAACCGCTTCCTATCAGGTGGGCCGTGAGCTTTTCTGCCAGCTGAGTGGTAATAACAAAAAAAAAAACAAAAAAAAGTAGTGCATGTAGAATATACTGCTTCCGGGCTGTTTGGCCGTGTTCCACATGAAACTTGTGTTCCAAACGTTTAGTCGATCACTGCGGTCGACATCTTCAGTGGTACAGGTCCGGGCCCGGACCACGGCCAAACAGCCCGGAAGCAGTATATTCTATACGCAACACTGGCCATGAAAGCCTAAAGAATTATAAAGTAGTGCATGTTAAGGCATGGCTTTAATTACAGGATCCATAAGGATATTACAATATTAAAAAATCCGTTCCCGCAGGGGGAACGTACAGGTAGATTTCGTGAAGCAATTAATATTATTTTATTAACATGTTTAATACTTATTTACTTTGTACTTATTTACTTACTATTTATTTTGTATTGACTCCCATATTGACATTGCATTATTCTAATTTAATATTTCTTAACCTATAACAGAACAAAATATTGCACGCTGCAAGCCTAAATATGGTGTAGACAAATATACTGACATGTTATGAAACGTATAGTAGAATTAGTTTATTGACATGTGTTGGGGTGTGTGTTGGGTAACCTCCTCGAGTGTCGCTCCGATTCCGATCCCGCTGCAGTCCGGGGGGAACGGAATCGGAGCGGCCGGTACACCCTGGGCGGCGGTCAATGGCTTCCCCTTCACCCCTTCATAGGGTTGGCATTGATCGTCGGCCAATACCCAACGTGGCGGGAACACATCGCTCTCCGTACTCCTCTGCTTTCAGAGTAGACAGGATGAGCGATGCTGTTAGTGGTGAGATGGCCCAGGGTCAGCCGGGGTGCGAGGGATATGCTCTATGGGTAACCTTACACCCCGGCGTCTGAAGACCCGAGACGGCGTGCGGTTTTAGTCGGTGCAAGCCCGACATAACCGCCCCCGCTGGCTGGCGGGGGGGGATTCGAAGGGATTTCCGCACGAAAAAAAAAAAAAAAAAAAGGTACATCGATTTCATCGAAATCTACCTAAAACCAAAGTGAAGCAAGTACAGGTTGGTTGTATAAAGCCACGTGATAAAGAATTTCAATTATGCTAATATACTTTATCGGACTTTTCTAATATCTTTGGTTTCACCGAAAAAGATTGTGCTTAAAATTAATCTGAGTAACTTTCATTCTTTTTTTTTTGTTCGGCATATGGCGTCTATTATTTTGAAGACTTAACGGATTGGATGTAAATCCTTTTATACGTCTCACCTCCTCGCACGCACCTGCGCACATTCAAAAAGCAATTTATCATCCTGGAAACAGTTTTGATGTCTGCATTTATATTTTTTGATACTTTATTGAGCTTTTCATATAGCTTCATGATGCGTTATCCGGATAGAATTAGAATAAAAATATTACGATCATTATTTTTTTAACGACACCTATTCGATAAAATTGAAATTCTCTGTTGACTTTAGAAAATATGTTATTGTTTTTTAATCTTTATTTTTAAAGAAGACTTGGTTCACAAAAGGAAGCGACCATATCGTTCTCGTAATACATAGTACACACTAAATTACAAGTACCTTTTTTTTTTTTTCGTGCGGAAATCCCTTCGGATACCCCCCCGCCGGCCAGCGGGGGTGGTTATGTCGGGCTTGCACCGACTAAAACCGCACGCCGTCTTGGGTCTTCAGACGCCGGGGTGTAAGGTTAGTGAGACGAATTAAAGAGGTCAATCAGAGGAAGGTTTATGGATATATTTTGAAAAAATTAATGCTACCACAGCGGAATGATCACCGTTAAAAAAAAATCCAGATGGAATTAAATAATAACCGCTCGAGACACTGTGACCAAACTTTACACGCTCAGAAAGCAAGTCCCCAGAGTTGTGACTTTCAAAAAGAATTTTCAAAATCGGACTTGCCACGGAGGAATAATCACTGTTCAAAATTTTCAAAATCTGATTCACGATGTCTCACTCAGCTCAACATTGCAAGCAGCGATTCGCCTTGCAGACCTAGTATATTTATTTTTAAATAAGGGCTAGATTGTAAAGAAAATGGATTGATGTTAACCATTTTGTTTGTTACAATCTAGTCCTTATTTAAAATTAATTTATACAGATCTTTGGTTTTGTTGGAGTTCTGTTAACTAAATAATTTTATTACACCAGCTGACATCATTATACACCATATTACTAAGAATACATACTTGGAAGAGTTCTTCAGTATTGCTAACAATACGGAACAACTGAAGAACTTTGCAAATTAAAATGAGGAGAAACATAAAACATACATACATAAACTCACGCCTATATCCCCGAAGGGGTAGGCAGAGGTGCTAGCACCCACGTTTCGCCAGTTTATGTTTTATGATTATTAAGTTTATGTTTAATGAGGAGAAAGCTTTTCAAAATTTCAAAATAATGTTTACCGAATCTAGTGAAGTTCTGAAAACGGTAAAAATTCATCATTCTCTGTTTTATTTTAATTTTTAATCGAGAAACAAGTAACTTCCAACTTTATTTCAATATTCTTAGTACTACTTTGTTGAGCTGAGCGGAGCGAAGCTCTTATACGTGGCTAAGCCGTTTGGTCGAGACTGTACTCCTCCGGAACCACAATACCGATCTTGACCAAATTTGCCATGGTGATAGTGTAGACACCGCTGAGTGTTTAAAGGGGTCAACTGTTCAAATACAATGTACCATTGAGAAATAATCATCGAAAAACAATTTCACGAGCGCGCGGCCTTAGCTATGCGCGCGACCGTAGTAAGATGCCTTATTTTTCAAGTTAGAGGCCTGCTCGCTCAGCTCAATTTATTTCAGTCGCACCCTGCACTGAATTCCTAGTTTATAAGCGTCGGTAGCTTATTGGTTAAGGAGTCGACCCTATGATTGAGAGACCCCGGGTTCGAATCCTGGCCATTACATTACCGACGTGAACCCACTCCTAACACAAGCAATTAAGCTTAGCTGGAGGGGTTAGGAGGTGTAGGCGATAGAATTAAAATAAAAGAATTTTTAAACTGAGAGCGATCGCGGGTAGTAGGCAACGTATTTACTGGTCGGTGTCACAGATGCAACTGGCTCCCCGACTGCCCTCTCGCGTTTATTAAGGTAAACGTACAGGCACAAATTACATAAATGTAGGTAGGTACATGTAATAGACTACTTACATACTAAAATTAAATAAAACGGTTGGAGCGTACAAGACTTGATAATGTATGCGCGCCCGATACAATTAAAGCTATATTGGGATATATGCTGGTTCGCGATGCGTAGTCCTAGAAATTGACGTTGCCGGTTCGAAACCCGTGTCAGCACAGAACATAAGGCACCTATCTCCGATCTCCAAACTTCACCGATCACGCCACGGTGCTGATGGTCTCCGGAAGACAAGGCGCCGCCGATGTAGCTCACAGTTCCACAAAGCCAAGGCTAGGCAAAGTCACGTCACAAATTCACAGCGTTAGGAATGTACTGAGATTCGCGGGTTCGATTCGTAGGTCATAGGTGTATAAGCGCGACGCGATAAGTTTTACATCGATCCACAGACTCGGCGCAAGTGGCGCGGGGCGCGTGTGCGCAGCGGGGACGTGTGTAGGCTCCGTTCAAAATACGCAAATAAGTACCCTCTATTCAAATGCTATTTCTGGGAAGCGACCCACAATTTCTATCATTTAATAATTATTAAATTAACGAGCGTAACCAACGGTCATCATTGGGTTCACTGGTGATACAATAAAAAATATACTTGTAGTGCGTCGCTTACAGGAGGAATATTAGTAATTTCGGATGCTAATATTCTTTGAAAAAAAAAATAACAAAACCGTCTCTTATTGGTTCTTGTACGAATTCTATCACAGACTATCAACTAAAAGACCTATGCTTACAATAACTTTTTTTACATCACGCGCTGGGCATAAACATGTTTTATTTCTTGCCACTGTCCGATATATTATATACGTCTTAAGTGTCACAAAATAACAAAACCGTCTCTTATTGGTTCTTGTACGAATTCTATCACACACTATCAACTAAAAGACCTATGCTTACAATAACTTTTTTCACATCACGCGCTGGGCACAAGCATGTTTTATTTCTTGCCACTATCCGATATATTATATACGTCTTAAGTGCCACTGCCACTTAATATCGGAGAATTTTTGTTTCCGTAGTTCGCAAGAATTACGGTTGATGGCTCCAGCATCGTCTTAAGACGTATATAATATATCGGAGAATTTCGAATATCTGGGACGTGTCTAGATAGCTCAGCTGCTCAGAGCCCTCCTGTAAGGGCTGGTCGCGCGTTCAAGTCACGTTCTAGATGTTCTCTTTTTCCGAACTAAATTTTTAGAAAAAGTAAGCATACAAAATGCTTAAAAATTTAATTGAATATATAGTACTCGTAGTTCAACACTTTCTTCCATCCGCTTCCACAAACTACATAAATGAAAAGTAAACAAAGCATTTCATTCAAAAGGAAACTCGTGGAAGATACGTTGGTAGAAGCGTGGGTAATCAGGCGGGGAGATAAAACTACTAGATACATTAATCTCTATATTTCAACTAAACTGGTTCCGTTTACAGAAATACATTCGCTATTCACTTCTTATACGTGTACAATGTACAGTCACGGTAAGACTGGTACTGTGACTGTATACGTGTAAATAGTACATGTTGCATTACTTTGCACCGTCCTCCTACAGCGTTTGACCGTTCGCTTTCTGAGTAACTGCTATTGTTGTTGTTTTTTTTTTTATGTGTATGTGTGTGATCGGCAATAAAAATATATTTTCCTTCTTACATATAATAACGACGTCTACAAAACACGTGCTGCTCGATAGAGATCATCTTGACTCTTTGTGTCAAGTCAATGTCATCGATATGTCAAACTCAAAGTGACGTTTTAGAAAATGACAGTTCGAATGAACCAAATGAATTCCGTCACTGAACCAGAGAGCATCAGTTATTACGTTGGAGCGAATTTCATTCGCACTAATCATACACAATAATGGACGCGCCGTTATATTTATACTTCATACTTCAAAGGTTTATTTAAAAATATGCCAGTCAGTGTAATTAGCTGTCCAAAGATTACCTTCAAATCCTACGTTAGAATTTCATACAATAGGAATTGTGTAATATATGGATTAAGGTTTTTTAGGGTACCGTACCTCAAAAGATAAAAATGGAAACCTTATAGGCTCACTTCGTTGTCTATTTATCTGTCTACCTCTCTATCAAGACCTTTTTCTCAGAACGCATGGAGGTATTAAGTTGAAATCTGGTCTGTAATCCCTTTAAGCTGTGAATGAATTAAAAGATACAGACGTTTGTTCAGCCTATTTACAATAAAAAATTTGGCAAGAAGCATAGTTTTGTAGCACAAGTAAAGACTTCATTGTTATAATTCAAAGTAATAATATAAAAAACAAGAGCGTTCTGAGTAGTCACTATACCCATTGAGGGGGGGGGGGGGCACGAAGGGGGGGAGTTAATATTGTACATCCACTTATTAAGACTTTTCACAAAGCTATAGCCTAATGTTACTAGATGTACCTATATAAAAATAACAATAAAATTGAAATTTCCATCTGGGTACATACGTAAGTACGTATCGAATGAATTCCTGTGTTTTATTCGATGAATTTACCATTATATAGGTTTGATGATTCCTTACGAAATCAAATCATAAAAGCGTCATTGCACTTGTTATATGCTCAAAGTGATAATTTACGAATAGCATTTTGAAATTTCAATTTATGTATTGGTATCAAAATGCTAAAAGTTTTATTGGTGTTCGTTACCATTCTGGTCATCAATCAACCATTATTTCCTACATTTTAATCAATGAAGTTTTTGAATAATTGAACCGCCCCAATAAACTTTATTCTTTTGTATTTGCTATCGACCAACAATAGATATTAATTTTATGAATTTTGAAGCAATTAGTTTGCTAACTTTTCCTGTAAATAAGGGTCACTGTTGAAATAAAAAAAAGTGAAGATAAAGTAGTGTATGAAACTGCACCAGCAGAAGCAGGCCGGGACGGTGGGGCGACTAGCGCCCCTCCCCCAAACCGGGGCAAGACGGGGACACCGTGGTTCCCAAACCCGAGGGGGCCATCTCGAAACCGGAGATGGCCCAGGGTCAGTCAGGGTGCGAGGGATATGCTCTATGGGCAACCTTACACCCCGGAGTCTGCAGACCCGAGACGGCGTGCGGTTTTAGTCGGTTCAAGCTCGACATAACCGCCCCCGCTAGCCGGCGGGGGGTACCCGAAGGGATTTCCGCACGAAAAAAAAAAAAGGTATTAAAACACTCGAGTCAACCTATTATCGCATGAGGCGAAGCCGAACAGAAACAGACTCTCCTGTTTTAATACCCCTTCTTATATGACAGTTGCATAAACTACTATTAAGAGGTAGCTGGTAGACTTTTTGAGATAAATAAAAAGATCATGTTCAAGTTTTATCACAAAACTATTTTTATTCTTTTCGCAATAATTAAAAAGTTATATAAAATTAAAAAATAATTTCTGAACCGAGTGCCGAAATACGCCGAACTAAGCTGAGTGCGTGTGACATCACAATGTTCATTTCAATTTTGTAAGTAATAATGAATCAGTTCACGAGTAGAAGAGAATAACTTCCATGTGTACTACACAAGCAGTTTAGATAAAAAAGTGTGTCACACTTCGGGGGTGAGGCGGGAATAGGAGAGGGTAACGGGACACGCTACCGGTTCTTTCTGCGAGCAGTAATGAGCTCGAAAGAGGCGGCGCAGAGGGAGCGAGAAAGAACCCTGCCACCTGAGTTCCGCAGTATGTGGCGAGGACGCCGCAGACTTGTTTACGCCCGGGATTACTGACCTCCATGATGGCAGTTGCCGACTCGCTGTCCTTCCAGAAGCATTCCAAGATGGAGGCGTGTCGTGTGTGTCCTACACACGCCCACCAACTCACCGTCGCGGCATCAAACCCGACCCGCGAGACCGCGGGCCGCGTATCCTTTCGAGGGCTCACCCTGGGTGCCCGGCAATGGACACTTGGGGAGGACACCATGTGGTTTAAGTCGGTCCGACTCCGACACGCTCATCCCATCGTTGGCACCGATGGGATGAAGCCCGTGAGGGTTTCTACAGGTAAAAAAAGGGGTACGGGACCCCTCACACATAGATTCATAATTTTTACGCCCTTATAAAATGTTAAGTGACGAATATAAAATCGAATAAAATAAATTTAATATAAGGTTATGACAGCAATAAAATGTAGCGCCAAAGTTGTGTACAGTAGCGTCCAAAAATCTATTCCAATTTTTTTGTTCCGAACAGCCAATCTAGTATACATTGGAGTCATTGGTAGAAGCCGATGATACTATAATACCGTGAACCTCTTTTAACATTATGACGTCACAAATTAATCGTCGCGCGTTTGTAATCACGTGATTTTATTGAAATTTTATCGATTTTTTATTGTTTATTGAGCTGAGCGAGCGAAGCTCTTATACGCGGCATAGCCGTTTGTTGGTGGCTGAACTCCTCCGTAACCACTATCGCGATCTTGACCAAATTTACCACGGTGATAGTGTGGACATTGAGGAGTGTTTTGAAGCGAGATGGTTCATGTCCAATGTACCATTGAGGAATAATCACTGAAAAACAGTTTCACGAGCCTGCGGCCTTAGCTAAGCGCGCGACCGTAGTAAGATGTCTTATTTTCAAGTAAGAGTCCTGCTTGCTCAGCTCAATTTATTTCAGTCGCATCCTGCATTGAATTCCTAGTAATTAATTATACATATTTTTTACCGTTTTCGCTTCATCTATCAATATTATTTACAATTGAATTTTAAAATACGTAGAAAACATCGGTACTCTTTTTTATGCATAAAGCCAATTATGGAATGCTGATATTGAGAGAGGCCTTGATTCTGGAAAGAACGGAAATCAAATTGCAACCGTATAAAACTTAAATCGCATAAATAGTCCAAAACTGATTTCAATGCTACAACACATACGTTTGATTCATGATGTTCACATCTGAATGACTTGCTCAACGGATTGTGAACTCAATTTGCTCGTTCAGATTTAAATGGAAATTACTGGAATAAATCAAGAAGGGTGATATTTCTGTAAATATTTATATTTACCTAATATATATCTTGTGATAGTAGATTCCATAATACTGCCATAAATGCATAAGTTTAGAGAGATGTATACATGTTTGTTATTCAATCACGGTAGAACAGCTGAACATATTTCTGGATGACATTTATAGTCTGAAATTGCGCATATGCTACTTTTTACCTTGGGAATAGGTTTGTGGAGAAACGGGGTGGGATTTTCGTCGTGTGTGATGACCTTCCCTGGTCGGAGGATCTTTCCTTTGTGTCGGAGGTACATCTCACTCCACTCCATTGCAGCAACGGGATCAGTATATCAAGTGAGTGGAGCCGCGGAAAACACCTAGTTTGAATACGTTACTAATATCGTCACTATGACGTCTGCATACTACTATGAACCAGCTGTGGCGCTCGAAAAGAGACCATAAGTGCAGTCAAGGGCAGAAGTCGCTTAACAAATTCTAATCTATTGGGCAACTTAGTTATTAACCCTTTCACAAACTCGCCGTCCTTACAGAAGCAGGCCGTGGCGGAGGTGTGTCGTGTGTGTCCTACATACGCCTGCCTACTCACCGACGCTTTTGTATGCTTACTTGGCTTGTTTTTTCGATCTAAATCTATAGGAATTATAAAACTACCTAATCATCCACTATTGGTTCATGTCATCATCATCATACTCATATCAGCCGTAGGAAGTCCACTGCTGAACATAGGCCACCCATATCGACTTCCACTTCGACCGGTCTTTATCAGCCTGCATCCACTTGTGGGAGGCCTTCCTACGCTGCGCTTGCCGTCACGTGGTCTCCACTCAAGAACCTTTCTGCCCCACCAGCCATCGGTTCTCCGAGCTATGTACCCTACCCACTGCCACTTCAGCTCGCTGACTCGCTCTGCTATGTTGGTAACTTTAGTTCATGTATTCCTATGTAGAAAAAAGTTTGTGAATATTTTGGTGCTAACCAACTTTTGTCGTTGACTGTACCAAGGAAAGTTAAATTATCCCAGAATACGTAATGAGTTAGAAGTTGCAGGATGGATTTAGAAATTCAAATAAATAGGCTGTCTTCAAATTAATAGCTCGTCCTCATCTATGAACTTTAAAACTAACTGTTGCCTACGGCTCTGCCCGCGTAAAATTCTAAACCAGTTCCCGCGATCCAAAGGAACCTATTCTCGGGATAAAAAGTAGCTTATGTCCTATTCTGTACCACACTCTATTTCATACTAGGTCTGCAAGGCGAATCGCTGCTTGCAATGTTGAGCTGAGTGAGACATCGTGATTCTTGTTCAATAGATTTGACCGCTATTGCGGAATCAAATTTTGAAAATTTTTAACAGTGATCATTCCTCCGTGGCAAGTCCGATTTTGAAAATTCTTTTTGAAAGTCACAACTCTGGACATGCTTTCTGAGCGTGTAAAGTTTGGTCACAGTGTCTCGAGCGGTTATTATGTAATTCTATCTGGAATTTTTATAACGGTGATCATTCCTCTGTGGTAGCATTAATTTTTTCAAAATATATCCATAAACCTTCCTCTGATTGACCTCTTTAATCATGGCAAATTTGGTTCCGATTGGATTAGTAGTTTAGGTATTTGGAGGAGTAGGTATGAGGAGCTTTCGCTCGACTTCGTCTAACTCAGCTCAACCAAATTTCAGCCGTTTTTGCGTGAAAAAGTAACAAACATTCATAGATCTATACATCCGTCATATATTAGAATCAAGATATATATTTGCATAAAAATTGTAGAGAATCCTACTTAAGCAATATTAATTAAATTGTACAATATAAATTGAATTTATTTGATCTAGGTTCTGATGAAGTTTCAAGTTAAGTTTACAAGTTAAGTTAAGTTTACTTGATGTATTAATTATTTAAGAAATCTTTGGATTGAAGTAACTATTTAGGAGCTATGTATTAAGATAATTCCCTAGATAGTTTAAGCTTTTAAAGTATCTTAAGTCTTGATGTCTAATCTGAATTAACTAATACAAATCAATTTTAGTCAATCAGCTTAAAATCTACCTTTAGTAACTACTTAAGTCGACCTTACGGAGTTTCTATACACTATATAAAATAAAACAATATTCTACGACATTTTACACAGCGCTATCTACACCCAATGTCAGCACAGTTTAACTAGCTTGTGTTATTGGTCCTAGAATGCGGATAAACATGCTTAGATATATTTTTTTGTAAATACGTAATTATTACACATAGAAACACCTAGACCAATGCAAATAGACAAATTCATGGATATTTGCACTGAGCGGGAATCGAATCCACGACCTCCAATTTAGCAGTTGCACGCTCTACCACTACGCCTGAGGTCGTATGTAGTATTTTCATACTTTTGAAGCCACATTTCCACAAAACGCTAGTAGAATACGTAGCTAGACTCTGTAAATTTACTTATTTATTTCTTATTGACAGCGGCTTTAGAACGTAACTGTTACATTATTCGCTAAAGTAAAATTGGCAATACGCGGTATAAGAAAGTATGTAAACTGCCTACCCGATCGTATGTTTCTACCCATTAAAAACACTAAAATGCTTTGAATATCTTGGTTAAATTATAATATATGATAATTCACTCGCACAATAAAACAATTATATTTTACCGCGTCTAGTGTTGGGAACGAATCTGTTCGCTGCAAATTAATGAATTACAAGTAATCGTTTACACTTGTTTACATTAATGACCAGCTTTACTGAAAATGTGTCCTAAATATTTAACTTCTTGTTGACAAACTACCGATTTATCTTTGTTAAACGTAAGATTAATTTCCCTAGCCTTCTGTAAGTCTTTCTCAAGACGTTTGAAATGTTCGTCTTTAGTCTTTGAGTATACGAGCAAATCATCCATCATGATGAACAGCCTCTATATTGAAAAAAATTAAATAAAAATTAATGAAAAAATTCTGGAGCCGCACTAATACCAAATAGCAATCTTTTAAATCGATAGCGACCTTGTGGTGTAACAAATGTACTGGGTTTAGACGAAGCTTCATCAAGCATCAGCATCCAAAAACCTTTATGAGCATCAAGGGTTGAGAAAACTAGGCAAAACTTCTCCACTGAAAATGGACTGAAATGCTTTCATAAATTATATTTGGTACTTCTCCACTGAAAATGGACTGAAATGCTTTTATAAATTATATTTGGTGACTTTTTTTTTAAGTAGTCAGTGATAATATATTTGTAGCAGCACCAGTATCTAACAGGAGATCAATGGGTATATTTTTAATGTGTAACTTTGTTTTATAAGCATTACCAGAATTAATTTTAGCGATTGTATAAAGTTAATTTATACAATCGCTAAAATTAATTCTGGTAATGCCTAAAAAGTATGTGGAAGACAATGATTGGGCTACCATACTCACATTTTCTTCTGCTGAAGATTCATCTACATAGTTGATTTTGTTGGTTGACCGGCACACAGAAGCAAAATGGTTTTTTTTCCACAATGTTACATGTACATACACCCCTTTGGCTGGGCAGCGGAATCTGTGTGTGAAACCACATCTTGTACAGGTAGATAGATTAGAGGTACCTACTACTATATTGTTGAACGGTTTCCTTTTTCTGGATGTATTAATCACCGCTACTGTAGTGATGTCAGTGTTTGGCTTGAGATCTAGCTGAGAGTCCTCGCTCAGTAGCCTCGCTTGAAGTTTACTAGCCTCTAATCGTTTTGCTAAATTGACAGCGTCCTCGAATGCCTCTGGTTTTCTGTTCAGCATTTTCTCCTTAATGTTGGAGTTATTACCGTGTAAGTTCCATGAGAATTATGTCTATTAGAATACTGTCTTGAAGATTCCCAAAGTCACACTGTAGTGCTATGTTTTTAAGATCTGTAGCATATGCTGCGATATCTTCACCCTTCTTTTGACGGCCGCTAAATAATTTATGTCTTTCAATTGTTGTATTTACCCGTGGTAGGAAATACTCCTCAAACTTTATAAGTAAGTCAGATAATGATATTACGTCCATATCTGCGTTGAAAGAATAAAATATGTGAAGAACGTCAGCACCAATGCTATTTAATAGATTGGCGACTTTTCTGGCATTCGATTATACGTACAAATCGCAGGCCCGTAAGAGAATTTTCAATTGCGTGGTAAAGTTTCTCCACTTACGCGGTATGTCGGAGGCGGTCAAATCTAGTGGTAACATCGCTTGTATCCGTAAGATGAAGAGAAAATGAAGATTTCTGGTATACATTTCGGCCAGCATCCTTCACACTCAACATTTACATAGCCATTGTAACGTCTTTAGTTTTGTCTGCATTCGCCATAACGCGTGCAATTTGCCATAGCGAGCGAACAATGCGAACATGATGGCGTCACCTGAAATAGTTTTGTACTGTGTTTTAAACGGCTGTCGACTGTCCTTATTGAAGCAGTACCACTTCCGACACCATGTTATGATTGGTAGAAGGTTACAATGATAGGCAGCTTGGGTATGGTGAATGAATATATTTATTAATATAAGAACTTACGGTAAGACATGTTATTAAGCGCAAACGCCGGCCCGAAAGAGCCCGAGAGCGCTTGGGTTGCCAGTCGCATCAGTGTGGCTACATAATAATAGTTCTGGCATAGATATATGAAACACTTTGGTTGGCATTGTTAAAATAAACAGTGGAACTGTCTGGTATTTGCAGCCGAGCAGCTAACCTCACCACATTCCACGTGAAAGAATTAGGTAGTCCAAGTTTAATATATGAAATGAAATGAAATTTGAAATGAAATGAAATTTATTTATTCGTGGGAGACGTGGTTAGAATAGGTGTTACATTTTTAAGTTTGAATTACAGCATGTCTCGCCTTCATACGAATCTTGTATATAACTTATTATTTATTACTATACGTAATTAAGATTGAATTGATATTATTAATTGCCAAAAAATGTCGATGTCAATAAAAGGATTGTAATAAATTATAATTGTTAACATGGTACGTGTATGTAATGGTGACCCTCTTTCCTGAGACTTTACCTTCAGCTTACCATCAGGCGAGGTAAAGTCAAATAGACGTGTCCTAAATATAAAAAAATATATTAATTATCATTAATGTCCATTGGACTTCAATTTAATATATTAAATATTATATTTTAAAATATTGACATCCATTATATTTAAAAACAAATAAATACCAATTCGTGTCCATTATACAATCAATAGAATGATATTATAATTATTACCATTATCAGTTATTATTCCTGAAACTATATGAAGATCTTTGGTAGTTTTGTAGAACAAAACTCCTGGCCACTGATGACATGCTAGCAGTCAGCTGTATGACAAACTGTTGCACGCGGCTTTGCCCGCGTTAAATTTTCGATTCCGTTGTCGCTGGGAACCTTTTCCAGGGATAATATGTAGCCCATGTTCAAGACTATAATCTAAATCCCTGTAACACATTACAGCCAGATCTGTTTATGTGTGATGTGTTTTTGCTTTAAAGAGTTACAAACATCCATACATACGAACTTTCGCGTTTTTAATATTAGTAGGAAGGATGTTATGTTACTTTATCTACACCCATGCTTTAAATCCTCTATAAAAGATTCTGAAACAGTTAGCGTATTGCCAACATTAATACATCCAATGTCCTAATAACCATAATATCATCCGAACGGGTGTTATGTTGTATGAAATTTCATAATAACACTCCTTTTGCTTTCTCAATCTCTTCCGCGCAAAGGGTTACTCATCAGACAGCCAAATTCTTACCGCTCGATGCGTGGAATCTGTATGAGTTTCAAAAAAAGAACTGTCATTCACGCGTGTTGCATTGCACTACCACAGCGGCGGCGTGCCGTAAAAAAAAAAATTAAAGCTTATTCGTTCGAATTCGAATTCCCACTATTTTTCTTCGCTATTATTTTTGCAAATTGTTTGGTTTACTTACGAAAGGACACATCATGGGTGTAGATAAAGTCTTGTATGCAACTGTATAATTAGGTATTAAAACACTCATGTGATACTATTATCACACTCAGCTTCGCTTCGTGTGATAAACCCACATTCATGTTTTAATACCCCTCATTATACCACAGTTGCATAAATAACTATTATGAAAGGTTCTAAGGCCAAAGTGATCTATAACGAGGGTCTTGGTGTGCCCCAAAACTACTATTAGTTTTGTATAACCTTGGAAATTACAATTATTTTCATATCTCAGATTATCTAATGAAAAGTATTCGGGTTCGATCCCAGGTTTTACCATGGCACACACCAATGACTTTTCGATGCTTTTCGAAGTTATGTGTGTATTTATCGCAGGTTTATAAGTGCCCGGTTAATGGCAATAGGCTCGCCACCTATTACATTGGGACCTAAACATAAACTGGCGAAATGTGGGTGCTAGCACCTCTGCCTACCCCTTCGGGGATATAGGCGTGAGTTTATGTTATGTTATGTTAAGTATTCTGAACTTGACTTCAAATGTAACTTACCTGCAAAAGAAACAAAAATTGGAGTATGTTCAGCTACTTTTGTCACTGACTGTGTTGTAGAACGAAAATGCGTATGAAACATTATTTCTCCACATAAACATATTTACAAACAGCTTAAGCTTAATGATGCGACAAATTGATCGTTGAAGTGAAAAATATTATTTCCCATCGTATATCGTTGGTTCTGACACCATAAAGAGCTTGCATACCTTTTTTTTACGGATACCCCCACGCCGGCCAGCGGAGGCGGTTATGTCGGGCATGAACCAAGACCAAGACCCGATACGGGGGTATCCCCGAGCCGGGGGGGTCCCCGAGCTGGGGAAAATATTTGTGTCCAAATATTGTTGCTTGAGATCTATATAATTGACCTAACATTTTCCCATATTGTGATTTTTTGGTCAAGAGCGAGTCTCTTTGGGGGGCTCAAAATAATTAATAAAATAATATTTGAAAATTTATATTATTACCTTGGGGAGGTCTCAACAACGTTATCCTGAACATTTTTATTGATTTTTGCTAGTGGGGTCTGGTAGACCCCCAACCTAAAATTGGTCCAAATTTTGCATTCGTGTTTCTGATTTGTGTCCGGTCGGCTCCCGGAACTTATTTGAACTGATATTTATGTTTTTCCCTATTTATTCTTTACGGGAAATTCGGGTTTTTCAATAAGTTGGTCGGATCCCTCTTACAAGTTGGTCGGATCTCTTTTACCTAACCTAGTAATAATTGTTTCTGCCGATTTTGCAGGCCTAGTGGCATCGGATTTTACTAGAACCGGTTGACAACTTAATGATTAAGTTTTACGCACTGTTACGAGTCTCAAGGTAAAGGCTTTTAAAAAAAATAAAATACAGGGTTTCGATTGAGACAGCCGTCTTACATAGAGGTCGGGATGAGACTGACTGCAAGTGGAATGGAATGATGTCAGTAGGACGGATAAGTGCTGACTGTGCAAGGAGGGAATGTGTGGTGTGCGAGAAAGGGTACAGGTGCCAACCGTAACACCTCCCAGGGGTAGACTAAACATCGGGGTTGGAACTTCGATGTTTAGGGGAATGGGTCAGCAAATTACACGTTTCTCCTAATGCTAGGAGATGGAAGATCTTCAGTTTCAGGATGGCGTTTATTGATTTTAATAGGAGTGACTGGCTCGGAATCTGGAGTCTGAACTGGAGGTGAGCTCACAGGAATGGATTGGGAGAATCTAGGAAAGTAGTGGATGAGACGGCTGTGTGATTTAATATACAAAAATAATTAAAAAATACAAAATACAAAAACAATACAGAGTATTACTATAATTATAATTGAGTAATGAGTCCCGTATTTTATTATTTGATGTTGATTGAGAATCTTATCGGTCTCATCGCTCATATATTTAAATTTTGACTTGGTTTCTAATGTAAAGACGTCTAAGTCGATGTTTTGTAGTTTCAAGAGAGATTCATTACTCATTGTTTTTAAGAACTTATCTAAAGTACAGCAGGAATCGTTGATGATATTAAAATCTGATCGAGTGACAGTAACATTGATAATTAAATTGTTAAATTTGGGTATTAATTTTGTACTTTTGCAATAAGCGATACAATTATTCGGGACGCTTAAAATTCCCGTGCCAATAATACTTAATTCTGTAATTTTTTGATCAGGGCATTCAATATAGAGTTTATTACTTTGGGACTGTACGTAAATCCAGTTATTGTTGTGAAGCGGCTTCCATAAGTCTATTTGTCCATGAAAGTACCTTGTTTGACACTGCACTGGTAAAACGCTTATCACATTAGACATGAATTCACTTTCGCAGCTTGGGTTTGCACTTGTTGGGAACACTGTCATGACGTCACAGATATACTCGTGTGAGCTTATCACTGTGCATTCCATTAAAGAGTCAAGGTTACAGTATTCAGATTTATCCTTGGTCATTGCTGTATATTTACTAGAAGGTATTATAAAACTAAAAGAGTTCGGTTTTACATTGTTATGTGGAGTAGGTAGTGCTATGTTGTGAAACAGATTATATTCCTTAGGTGATACTAAAGGTATTCTTAAAACAAAAACAATGTTGTTGTTTAAACTATAACATACTATACTAGACACATTCAATAGGATATGAATGTTACTTAATGCTAAATTTACGGGTAACTTAAAGTCTACAGGTAAGTATCTATAGTTATCGACAATTTCTTGGTATAACTGAGCGGGTGATAACACAGCCGGGTGTAGGATATTTTTGCTGCATAACATGATAGCGTTTGTTATGTCTTCTAACTGAAATGAAATTGTGAGAATTGATGCTTCTAGACTGTTTAAAATTGAATTAATGGTTGTTTTTACATTTTGCTCATTGGAAATTATTGTAATATTTTTCAGTTTCGCAGAGAAATTATCGATAGCTGGCCTCATTAATTTTTATTGAATGTAATGTACTATTAAATTTTGACAAGATTGAGGAAGTAATCAGAATATTTTCTTTCATTACTGAGCCCAGTCTTTTTTCATTATCCTGAATATTTTGGATAGCGTTATCATATTTTATAGCGTCATCCTCGTTCAAAGTACCGAATATAGTTTTGGACAAACTACCAATAGCTCCTATCCAGGCTCCCCGTTTAAACCTTTTGTTTATTAAATGCGAGATAGCTGAATACTCTGAAGTGATATCGTGATATCTTACAGTTAATGGTTCTATTGTATTGTGACATTCTAATTTGTTGGATGTTTCAATTTCAATTTGATTACATATCAGACGTATTGTACCTTTTTTTTTTTTTTTTTTTTTTTCGTGCGGATATCCCTTCGGATACCCCCCCGCGTGCTAGCGGGGGAGGTTATTGTACCTAATATTGAGTTTATATTTTTTATATGGGGTTCAATGTATGAGATGTCGAGGGGAGTAACTATATCTAAATGGCTTACACGAATTTTGAGTTCACCAATTGGGTCAAAGTATATACCGGGACTCGCGTTGATTTGTTGTATAAATTCCTGATGACCATGGGCCAGTATGCTGTAACGAAAAGAGGCCTGATATGATATTTAAATGACTAATAAAATGTATAACTAAAGTATATTGTATAAACTAAAGCTAAGTAAATTTGTAAAAGTAATAAAAGGTAAAATAAAGAGTATATGATCGAATAAGTTCGATTTGCAGTACTAGGTAGGTACTTGTTGGACTTCCACGTGTTTAACCTCATCGAAGTGGTGTTTCACATGGCGTCTGTTTATAAGTAAAGTTAATGTGTGGTTACCATGTACTTTTACGATTTTATACGGCCCCTTCCACAAGGGCGATAGGGCTTTACGTAGTCTAAGGTGGTTCTTTAGTAAAACATAATCACCAACCTTGTATTCTACAGATCGACTACGGGAGTCGTAGTAGTTTTTAGAACGTGTTTTAGATTTTTCCATGAATTCTCTAGCTTTGTCACGTGTGTATTTCATACGATGTTGCAACATCTTTACATATTCAGGATATGTAGTGTCAGAGTTATTATAGACAGAGTCTGGAATACGTGGTTTATGTCCAAATAATAATTCGAATGGTGAATAATGCGTTGTTGAATGCACCGCAGAATTATATGCTAGCATAGCAGTATAGACGTATCGAGGCCAATTATCTTGGTTTTCGTTGGTATAGGATTTCAAATATTCCTTAAGTGTAGAATGACTTCGTTCTAAGGCCCCTTGCGTCTGCGGATGATACGGAGCGGACCATAATTGTTTTACTTTTAGGAATTCACATGTTTTTTTGAATAGGTCTGCTGTAAAATTTGTTCCTTGATCAGTGAGTATAAGTTTTGGGATACCAAATAGAGATACAAAATGGAGAAGGCATTCACACGATTCCTCTGCTGTAATACTACGAATGGGATATGCTAGCGAGAACTTTGTGAGATCATCTTGCATAGTCAAAATGAATTTAAGCTTGGCTGTGCCGGATTCAGGTAAAGACCCTACGATGTCAATGGATAGCCTCTCAAAAGGAGAGGTTGACGTGGATGTTATTATCATCGGTGCTCTATTTATTCTGCGTAAGGCTTTGTTGGTTGGACATGGAGAGCATTTTTTTATGTAGTTCTCGATATCACTACGCATGCTTTTCCAATAAAATCTTTCTCTGATACGGCTTAGCATTCTATTAATTCCTAGGTGTCCTGCAATTGGAATATCGTGATTTTCCTTAAGGATTTTTGGAATTTCACTCAGTAAAGGATATAAAATTTTGTTATGGTATATATGGATTCTTATGTTAGTCCCGTCAAACAGATAGCTAAACATATTATACATTTTTATGAAAGAGTGTTTATCAAAGGGGTTTTCAAAGTCGGATGTGGCGATGTCATTTATTAGGGGATATGACATCATCACTTCATCGCGTGTGAACTTTAGAGATTTGAATATATCTGGGTATAAATAATCATCGAAATAATGAACTTTCGTAAATAAGAAAAGATAAGTTTTATTTTCAGTCTCAAGAGGTAAGAAGGTATGTAGCGATTTTTCTTTTTCCAGGAGTTCAATTCGCACGGATTCTGTACATTTATTAAGAACTTCCTGAACATAGGGCATAGACTCGTCCATATCTATTGAGGTTGGTATAATTACTAATTTTTGTGCTCCTTTAAGCAGGTTTTCATTATGTTGTAAGATAGAGGTGTTGTGTGACGTAGTGGGTGATCTCAAGAATTGATTATAGGTTCTCTCAGGTGAGGGTAGGTTTACAGGTTCTGGAAGAGGGGTTGCTGGGTTGAGCTGGACCGGAGGAACAGGTAAGCTTTCAGGGTTCTGCCAGCTAGTCGAAGGTTGAGGTTCTGTTTCGAAACTTGGTAGACTATGCTGAACAGGAGGAGCAGATAAAGTTTCAGGGTACTGCTGGCTAGTCGAAGGATGAGGTTCGTTAGCGGAGGAGCTCAGATACTCCATTACTTCATTCTCAATCTCAGGATTTATAAGAGCTGCGTCTAGACTGGATGGTGGAGATACAAGGAGGTCTTGCAGGTCATTATTTGCTTCATCAGGTGAGTTGTGAGGGTTAGTGTTAGCACTTGTATTAGAGGTTAATGGATCCTCGTTTCCTGGATATATTGGGTTTACTGGATATCTAGAAAGGGCGTCAGCTGCAGAGTTTAATTTGCCTTTACGGTACACTATTTCATAGTCGTATTCTTCCAGTTTTAACCTCCATCGCTGGAGTTTACTGCTGGGGTCTTTGTGATTGAACAACCATTTCAGAGGTCTATGATCAGTGATAATGAGACATTTATGGCCGTAAAGGTAAGGTCGAAATGTTTTGCATCCATATAGTATTGCTAGTAACTCTTTCTCAGTCGTACTGTAATTGGATTCGCTCTTATTGAGCGTTCTTGACGCAAAGGCTACTGGTTGATCTTTACCCACAGTTCCTTGGGAGAGTACAGCACTAACCGCGTAATTCGAAGCATCGCACGTGAGTACGAAGGGTTGAGAGAAATCAGGGTAAATGAGAAGCGGAGCCGTTGTTAATTTATTTTTTAGAGTGTCAAAGGCAAGTTGTTGTTGGTTTTCCCATTGGAAAGGTGTATCCTTTTTCAGGAGATTGGTAAGGGCTTTTGCGGTCTTAGAGAACTCGGGAATGAAACGTCGGTAATATGAAACAAGTCCGAGGAAAGACTTTATATCTTTAGGATTATTTGGAACTGGGAATTCGGTCACAGCATTTATCTTTTCAGGATTCGGTCTAACGCCTTGTTCAGTGATTATGTGACCAAGATAGCAGACTTCACGTCGCAAAAACTCACATTTATCGGGCTGTAATTTGAGCTTAAATTCACGGATTCGTTGGAAGATTGCCTTTAAATTGAGGATACTAGATTTCAGGTCATATCCATAAGAAACGATGTCGTCAAGGTAAACAAAGCATTTGATACCTTGTAAACCGGATAAAACAGAGTTCATTAATCTCTGGAATGTGGCTGGTGCATTTTTTAATCCAAAAGGCATTCTTTTAAAATGGAAATGACCTTCGGGAATGGTGAATGCAGTTTTAGGTTTATCAGCTTCGTTTAATGCAATTTCATGGAACCCAGATGCCAGATCTAAGGTGCAGAAGTATTTACTGTTGCCCAGTTGGTCCAGGATTTCAGCAATTTGAGGGATAGGATAAGTATCATCGATCGTGACATCGTTCAGCTTGCGGTAATCAATGACTACTCGCCATTTCTGTACGTTGGAAGCGTCAAGCTTCTTGGGAACGACCCATATGGGTGATGACCAAGGGGAATCAGAAGGTTCTATTATATTTTGTTCTAGCATCTTATCAACCTGCTTTCGAACTTCGGCTTTGTGGATTTCAGGAAATCTATAAGATTTTGTGTGTATTGGAACATCTGTTGTGGTTTTGATTTCATGTTTAAGGGCGTTTGTATGGGTAAGGTTCTCTCCGGGTAGATAAAATATATCGGAATAATCACAACATAATTGCAGCAGGGTGTCTTTTTCTTCCTTGTTGAGATGTGACACACGTAGCTGTTTTAATACTTCTTCTGTACGTGTTAAGCTATTATTTGAATTATTTACGTAATGTACTGCACCCGGAGGTTGTTCTTTAAGTTTCAAGGCCTTAATGCAGTCCAGTTTTAAGTTGAGGTTAGAGTTTACGGTTATAGGGTTTTCAGAGGTGTTCACAACGGATACATTAATTCTTTTATTTTCCTTAACGCGTCCTAAACAATTTGCGATTAATAAAGTATCCGAGAGATTTTGATCTATGATTAATCCTTCCTTTATTTCAGGGTTTGAGACGGAGCATTCAATCACCGTTTCGGTTCTAGGTGGAATTATGTAGGCAGGGTCATGGAAGTGTAATTTCAAGGATGACTTACCAACCCACAGTAGATTATCGTTATAATTTATGTTGCAGCTAAGTGTATTAAGCATGTCAGACGCTATAATACCATCGTAAGGTAAGTGTATCGTATCTATAATATGAAATTCATGTGATATCTTACGTTTAGGAAGTTGGATTTTTAATAAGAAGTGGCCCAAGGTACGGATAGATGCTACTGTTGAGTCGATACCTTTTAATTGGATAGTTTGTTTTACAATTTTGGGCTGGTGTACAATACACGAATGTTTTAGGAGACTAACAGACGATCCTGAGTCAACTAATAAGGATAGTGGGATGTCTGATACCGAGGACATGACAAGAACGTGGGGTAATAGTGTTTTCGCAGGATCACTTGTTATTTCGAAAACATTGGATTCGAGAGGTTTTGGTAGAGCAACTTTATTACGTTGTTGCATGGATAAGCCATCTTGTAGCGATGCTTGGGGTATAGAATGATTTTTATTGCGTTGCTGGATAGATAAGCCATCTTGTAGCGATGCTTGGGGTATAGAAGAACTTCTAAGTAATGAAGTTAGAGTAAGCTCAGAATTAGATTTGAGGGTGCCGGTTTTAAAATCTCGAGGTCCCGCACGACACTGGGACGAGACGGTTATTCGTTTTTTGGATAATTGTCAACAGTGTCGTAACCTTCTGTGGGGTCATTTACTTCATCATCGTTGTTGGGCTCCGGTGTTTCGTCGGAAACAAAATGAACACGTTGGGGAGTTCTCGATTGGCTTTGTTCAAGATTTTTAAATCGGTTGTTATTAAACTCCCTTTTTCGACATTGCTCCAGGGTGTGCCCTGGGGTCTTGCAGTATCTACAAAATGGGGAGGAGGAATCACTATTGTTACTTGTATTGGGACGACTGGCGTAAGGTTGGTTTGAGTTGTAGGAAGATTGTTGGTAACGACGTGCAAATTGAGTATTTGGTCTTGACTTGTCTTGGCGGATGTTTAGCTGACAACTGGATGGCCCTGGACGTTGTTTGGCTAAAGAATGCTGTATTTTTTCTTCGGATATTGCCATATTAATAGCCTCATTTAACGTTTTTGAAGATCTACATCTAATAATATTCGAAATACAGGGTATCAACCCCATTTGGAAATGGTGGAGGGCTAATTCCTCCATAGCAGCTGTACGTCCTACCATCTCTCTATTTTTATGGCCGTGAGAGAGGCATGTTTCAATTCTAAGCGCATACTGACTTACGGTTTCGTTAAATTGTTGCTTACATTCTTGTAGGTCGGTGAGAAGATGGGCGTAATGCTTCCTTTCACTAATTTGAGTTTTTAGGAATTCTTTAAGTTGCATCCAATTGGTAAACTCTTTTATCGAGCAAGCCGTTTCTGCCTTGCCTTGGAGTTGGCAGAGAATATATTTAAATAAGATATCTTTTTGGGAATCTGTGGCTAGTTCGTAGGCATTGTTGCAATTTACCAGAAAAGAGTTGAGCTTCTCCCTGCAGCCATCATACGGCTTAATAAATTTTAACAGAGTAGAAAGCTCGATTTCAGTTTTAGTTGTTACAATTTTCTTTTTGGAAATGGATCTAGTAGTAGGTCCTGCAGAAGGAGGGCAGGCTTGAACATCTTCCTCCGTGTCAACTATCGCTATTTCGGGCTTTTCAAATTTGGGACTTTGAGATCTATCCGCCATTATGATAGGAAATATACAATTTAATTCACACAATAGAAAATAATTTCAAACAAAATATTATACAGTTTAGAATACGGATAAGATATAAGCAATGACCAAGTGCATAAAATCACTTACTGGAATGCAGACAGTGCGATAAGGATGATCATAGTAGGTACGTGGGCGTTCTTGCGATCTTGTTCGACGAAATAACGTGATGATAAGCCACGGGCTGTAGCGTCGTTGCGTTGTCGAGGTCGCAGCACCTAATTATGCGCGACCAAAGTAACCTTCTTCTGCTCCGGGTAAAGACCGGCTGCAGCACAGGCAGTGCGCAGCAATGGGCCTTCCGCGAACTTGGTCACAACACAAACACCAGACACAACACCAGGTATCCAGAAGGGCTGGACGCACTCGGTACACCGGTATGGGATGCACTATGGAGTTGGCACTTATACAACACGCACTCGCGTCGTGTTTTGATTTTTATAGGCTAGGAGACGAACCGGGGACTCTTTTTTTCTTGAATCCCTTAACGCTGCCACCAAATGTTACGAGTCTCAAGGTAAAGGCTTTAAAAAAAAAAAAAAAACAGGGTTTCGATTGAGACAGCCGTCTTACATAGAGGTCGGGATGAGACTGACTGCAAGTGGAATGGAATGATGTCAGTAGGACGGATAAGTGCTGACTGTGCAAGGAGGGAATGTGAGAGTGGTGTGCGAGAAAGGGTACAGGTGCCAACCGTAACAGCACGTTACCACTACGCGATTTTTTAGACTTAAGTTAATATCATTGACTTACGACGATATCGGTGCCTCGTAACGCGGTTTCCGAGCGCGAAAGCGACTAGTTGGGCTACGGTTTGAAAACTACCTACTCGTAGTCTAGTCAGCTAGCAGAGCTGCTTCGGAATCATTGCTCCGGCTACGTTCGCGTACCCCATAGAGACCATAGAGCATATCCCTCGCACCCCGACTGACTCTGGCCCATTTCCGGTTTCGAGATAGCCCCCTCGGGTTTGGGAACCACGTTGTCCCCGTCTTGCCCCGGATTGGGGAAGGTGCGCTAGTCGCCCCGTCGTCCCGGCCTGCTTCTGATGGGGTAACAGGCAGCCTCACCTGCAACCCCCAGGCTTGCGCTCATGGAGGATGGAGGTCTGTAAGCCTGAGTCGCCTGCGACGCGCGACGAGCATGTTGCGGGCGCGGCGGGCCGTGAGAGTTGTAAACCTCTCCCGGGCGCGCTCCGCCATCTCCTTCGCGAGCATTACATGCTGGCAGAAGGAGGTGGCGCCGGCCCACGCTCTCGCTCTAGAGCTTGCGTACCTTGTTAGTCAGTTTAACTTTAACGGTTATCGGAAGATTAACTCTCTAAGGCTCGTATACTAAAACGATACTCAATCATGAATCTCTAATTACATGGAGTACATTCCAATTGTGACTAGATCTAAGTACAGATTCCAAAATGAAGCTTGAGTCGAGAGATTTTATAAACGCTCAGGTGATTTACGTTCATCTATCTCCACTCAACTAGTAAACACTAGTAAAAACTTAACACTAGTTTCAAGTCATATCTGAGCATCATTCTAGAATATGTGGCCCAGAGCAGCAGAAATAATAGTATACAAATAATAATATAATAATAAAGAAATATTCTACGACATTCTACAGAGCGCTTTCTAGACCCAAAGTAAGCATAGTTTAACTAGCTCGTGTTATGGGTTCCAGAATGCGGATAAACATACTTATATACTTTTTTTTTGTAAATACATACATATTATACATAGAAACACCCAGACCAATGCAATTAGATATATTCATGCATACAAATATTTGCACTGAGCGGGAATCGAACCCGCGCCCCCTGTCGTAGCAGTCGAATGCACTACCGCTACGCCACAGAGGCTGTCAAAATCTAACCGCCATCAAATTTCTGAACTCTGTCTTACCTTTATTAGCTAGTCAAAGAAGATAGCCAGAGGTAGTGGAAGTGTCCTTGTCAAGGATATAACTATGAAATCCTGGTACAGGTCTACGTTTTAGATGAGACCTGTGATGTGAAGCAATCGCTATACCACCCCATCCTATACTAGATTAAAAGTCTCTCTCGTAGCAGTCGAATGCATAACCGCTACGCCACAGAGGTCGTCAAAATAGTATTAGACTATTGAGGAAACGATATACCTTTTTTTTTTTTTTGTGCGGAAATCCCTTCGGATACCCCCGCCGGCAAGCGGGGGTGGTTATGTCGGGGTTATGTATATATATTATATTATGGTTATGTAGAACCGACTAAAACCGCACGCCGTCTCGGGTCTACAGACGCCGGGGTGTAAGGTTACCCATAGAGCATATCCCTCGCACTCCGACTGACCCTGGGCCATTCGCAGTGTCCCCTCTGATAACAGCAGACCCCCCCCCGCGGGCCTGGCAGGCCCGTCATGCCCCGACCCCCTCGTGCAATGGGGTCAGCTGGCCCTGAAAAGGGCCGGTTGGTCAGACTCTTGGCCGTTGACGTTGACGCCAGCCACTCCAGAGGAGCAATCAATGATGCGTCATCGCCCACGTTGCCCAGGGTGCACCAAACTTGGAGGTGATCCAACCAGTCGCACAACGATACCTAGAAATGTAATTATACTTATAGAAACACACACCCAAATTATTGAACAGTCACTGGCTCTGATGAAAGTTGAACGAATATTGTGACCGATTTCTGGGTCATACCTTACCTACGAAGGTAAATAGTTTTCAACTATTCCTTTGTTGTTCCGGATCCCAGGCAAATTACTGGTCGATGTAAATATTTTGTATTATATATATTACATAGACCTATAATGTAATATATTGTGTATATATATTTGAAATACGACAGATCTAATTTTATTAAAATTATAAACGGAATATTTACCATGTTTATTATCTTTTTCGAGAATCCGATATTTCGGCACTGTTACAAGTGCCATGATCACGGATGTACTGATATTATTATCCCGTTTATAATTTTAATTTTAATGTAAATGACCATGTCAATCTAAAATCATGATCTAATTTTGTTTATTTATCTGATATAATTATCATTTTTTCTTCTTATTTATTATTTAAACTATCATGGTCACTAACATAAGTATTAGAGTTAACGGGATATTTACCTTTTTGGATGGAACAAGCCAAAACAAATTCGCGAGTAGATATGGTTAGCGTCGTGTGTCGCGATCGTGATCGAGTTCGAGTGTGTAGTGAGACCAGTGGTAGTGGTGTTGCGCGTCAGAGACGAGTACGAAAGAGGGTAGATTGATATATTTACTATTAAACTCGTTCACCCTTAACCGCCTCTTCAGTTCCTCCGTGATTCTTAAAAACACATGGTAAATATCCCGTTAACTCTAATACTTATTTATTGTTAATTGTACACTGCCCTTATCATCTCTTTTGGTTTCTATCCATCCAAAGGTTGCCTGGAAGAGATCTCTGTTAGCGATAAGGCCACATTGTACATTAGCTTGTTGAATGTTATTTATATAGTACTACTTTTGTGGTGTACAATAAAGAATATTTTATCTTTTATGTTAAACCTAAGTTATTTTTTTTTTTTTTTTTTACGTGCGGAAATCCCTTCGGATACCCCCCCGCTGGCCAGCGGGGGTGGTTATAACGAAATGGTTATAGGTACTAATCAGCGGTTTCCGAAATTGTGGAAGACGGGGAAACTGGTCCTCATCCGAAAGGAGGGGCGCCCGGCGGACTCACCGTCCGCCTACCGGCCCATAGTGTTGCTCGACGAGGTGTGCAAGCTCTTTGAAAGAGTAATTGCGAAGCGCCTCGTCGAGCACCTCTCAAGAGTGGGGCCGGACCTGGCGGATGGCCAATATGGCTTCCGCCAGAGGCGCTCCACCGTGGATGCCATCATGCGCGTGAGGGCTCTGGCGGAGGATGCAGTAGCCCGGGGTGAGGTGATGTTGGCGGTGTCCCTGGACATCGCCAACGCGTTCAACACCTTGCCCTGGAGTTGCATTAGGGAGGCGCTCGTGTATCACGAAGTGCCTCTCTACCTCCGCCGCATAGTCGGGGCGTATTTGACGGAGAGAGCCGTCTTCTACCCAACCGTGACCGGTCTCGGCCGGCGTGAGATGTCGTGCGGTGTTCCGCAGGGATCGGTCCTGGGGCCGCTCCTGTGGAACATCGGATACGACTGGGTGCTTCGCGGTGAACTCGCAGACGGTGCCGCCGTCACGTGTTACGCGGACGACACGCACGTGACGGCGTGCGGAGCGACATACCGCGAAGCGACCCTGAAGGCCACGACCGCGGTTGCCCAAGTCGTGGAGCGGATCCGGCGGCTGGGTCTCGAGGTGGCTCTGCATAAAACCGAGGCCCTGTTCTTTCATGGGCCTCGGAGCAAGCCACCTGAGGGATCCAGTCTCATCGTGGGAGGTAATCGCATCGGCATCAAGCCTCAAATGAAATATTTGGGGCTCGTGCTCGACGGCCGATGGGACTTCGGAGAGCACATCCGAAGTCTGGCCCCCAAACTGAAGGGCACAGCTCTCGCTCTGGCGCGGCTGCTGCCCAACATGAAGGGGCCCGATGACTCCTGCAGGAGACTCTACGCGGGGATCGTGCGGTCCATGGCCTTGTATGGGTGCCCAATATGGGCGGAGGCCCTGAAGGCCGGAAGTGTGCGGATGCTGCGCGCTCCGCAGCGAGTGATGGCCATCAGGGTCATCCGCGGGTACCGCACGATCTCCTTCGAGGCGGCGAGTCTCCTTGCCGGAACTCCGCCATGGGACCTGGAGGCGAGAGCCCTTTCGCAACTGTACCAGTGGCGAAAGGAGGCGCGGGAGCAGGGACTGAACCTCGAGCATCGAGAAATCGAAGCCATGCAGTCCCAGCTCCGCCAGGCCATCGTGGTGGAGTGGAAGGAACGACTTGGGCGACTGAGCGCAGGGCACGCCGCAATAGCGGCGGTATAGGCCCATCATGGAGGATTGGCTAGAGAGGCGACACGGAAGCCTCTCGTACCGACTGACGCAGGTGATCTCCGGGAAGGGGTGCTTCGGGGACCACCTGCATCGGATCAGGAAGGAGCCAACGCCTGAGTGTCATCACTGTGACGCGAGCGAGGACTCAGGGCTGCACACGCTGGCGGACTGCCCGGCGTGGGAGGTGCCGAGGCGTGAACGCGTGGAAGCCATCGGGGTGGGAGTCCTCTCGCTCGGCAGCATGATTGCGGCAATGGTGCGGAGCGCGAGCGCGTGGGCCGCCGCCACCTCCTTCTGCGAGCATGTGATGCTCGCGAAGGAGATGGCGGAGCGCGCCCGGGAGAGGTTCAGAACCCTCCCGGCCCGCCGAGCCCGCAACATGCTCGCCTCGCGTCGCAGGCGACTCAGGCGCCGGAGGTCGCTTAACGACCTCCGTCCTCCATGAGCGCAGGCCTGGGGTTGGCAGGTGAGGTCGCCTGTCACCCTAGCAGAAGCAGGCCGGGACGGTGGGGCGACTAGCGCCCCTCCCCCAAACCGGGGCAAGACGGGGACACCGTGGTTCCCAAACCCGAGGGGGCCATCTCGAAACCGGAGATGGCCCAGGGTCAGTCGGGGTGCGAGGGATATGCTCTATGGGCAACCTTACACTCCGGCGTCTGCAGACCCGAGACGGCGTGCGGTTTTAGTCGGTTCAAGCCCGACATAACCGCCCCCGCTGGCCGGCGGGGGGGTATCCGAGGGGATTTCCGCACGAAAAAAAAAGGTACTAATCAGCGTGTAAACTTCATTCTAAGATGCAGTATTACTAGTTTTGAAGAAGTTCAGCTTGCTGCCACAAAATAGCGCTGCATACAGGACCATCATAATTTTAAATGCCAAATGTGTCGTCGGTAAAGCGTCGGTAGCTTAGTGGTTAAGGAGTCGACCCTACGATCGAGAGGTCCCGGGTTCGAGGTGAACCCATTCCTAACACAAGCAATTAAGGTTAGCTGGAGGGGTTAGGGGGAAATTTTAGTAATTTCGGTTACTAATATTCTTTAAAAAAGAAAAATTTGGTAACGGGAGATTGCCAGTTTGAGGGACTCGAAAAATGCTTTTTTTACGTCCAACTTTAAGAACCCAGGATTGTTCGTGAAGGGACCCAAATTATACCTTTTAAATTGATCGGTTATTGCATTGTGCAAACTGTGTTTGGCCAATTTATCGGGGAATAACACCTATTATAATATATATATATAGAGTGGTAGAGTCAAGCAACAGTCATTCTGGCCGTTGCATGAATGGGCCGACTCGACCGGGAAAGCATCACCCTCTCACAGAATATCGACGCCAAGTAACAGTATTTGAACTGTTGCGTTCCGTTTGGTAAGTGAGAGTGCCGGAGCCCAAACTCCTTTCCCATCCCCTCCCAAACTCCTTTCCTTTACAGGGTCGGCAGCGCGAGTGTGACGCCACTGGTTTTGCACACGGCCATAGGCCGTGGTAACCGCTTCCGGTGGGCCGTGTGCTTATCTACCACCTTAGTGGTATAAAAAAATAATTAAATAAACTTTCAAAGCAAAGCAGTTGGTATCCGAACACAACAGCATCATAAATAAAACTGTGCGTATAAGATTTGACGTGGGAGTGCAAAATCAATAAAGAATAAATAAGGACAACTCCACACAGCGAAATTCCCAGGGTGTTCTTTTTCGGGGGGTGTGTGTTTGGTAACCTCCTCGAGTGTCGCTCCGATTCCGATCCCGCTGCAGTCCGGGGGGAACGGAATCGGAGCGGCCGGTACACCCTGGGCGGCGGTCAATGGCTTCCCCTTCACCCCTTCATAGGGTTTTCATTGATCGTCGGTCAATACCCAACGTGGCGGGAACACATCGCTCTCCGTACTCCTCTGCTTTCAGAGGAGACAGGATGAGCGATGCTGTTAGTGGTGAGATGGCCCAGGGTCAGCCGGGGTGCGAGGGATATGCTCTATGGGTAACCTTACACCCCGGCGTCTGAAGACCCGAGATGGCGTGCGGTTTTAGTCGGTGCAAGCCCGACATAACCGCCCCCGCTGGCCGGCGGGGGGGTATCCGAAGGGATTTCCGCACGATAAAAAAAAAAAAAGGTGTTCTTTTTCGGGTGTTATCATTGCGTTATCAGTATACGGTGGAAACCATATAACTCCGAGCTCAGCGTTTCGGTACTTCCTTTCTTTGTCGCATGATGAAGAGCTGGACCAGAGCTCTACCAGCGCACGTGTTTCCTCTTCTTACAATCCTGGGTTCTTCAAGCGTGGTGTGAAAAAACCGGAGATGGCCCAGGGTCAGTCGGTGTGCGAGGGATATGCTCTATGGGCAACCTTACACCTCGTCGACGACGTCGTTGCCAATTTTCTGTCACGGTTTTGGGTATGAAGGAGATGAGCTATCGAGTTGCTGTTTTCGGTAATAGATTCGTGCTGGGGTGAACCATTGCAAGATAAAGAAAAAATCGCAAAAAATCGCAAAAAAAAAAACGCAAAATCGAAAATCCCTTGTATTCGGCTGAGCTCGTCTCAGGAATTCAACTTGTTCAGGGATTTTCTTTAGAAAAGCCCTATTGCTATCGAGTTGTCGTCGTCGACGTCGTCGTTGCCAATTTTCTGTTACGGTTTTGGGTATGAAGGAGATGAGCTATCGAGTTGCTGTTTTCGGTAATAGATTTGTGCTGGGGTGAACCATTACAAGATAAAGAAAAATTCCTGAGACGAGCTCAGCCGGATACAATGCATTTTCTTTTATTTTATCTTTTATCTTTTTTTATCTTTTTTCTTTATCTTGCAATGGTTCACCCCAGCACGAATCTATTACCGAAAACAGCAACTCGATAGCTCATCTCCTTCATACCCAAAACCGTGACAGAAAATTGGCAACGACGACGTTGTTTTTGAGTCTATCGCGAACAAATAGACAAACAGATAAACAAACAAGCGAAGAAGAATTCTAAAAAATATTTTTGTGATATTTTCGGAAGTTTGCGCGAATGTCACACATTGAAATAAAACTTTTTTTAGCGGATTCTATCGCAATTTATTTTGATGTTATTTTATATTTTACATTGAGCCCGACGTTTCGGTTGCTTTTCAGCAGCCATGGTCACGAGGAGACTAAAGATGGTTGTGCTCAGAATCGCACAATTAACATTCCTATTTTTTTTTTAATATCAATACCAATGTAAAGCAACAATTAATTTTTCAATTTTATAATTTAGTCGGTGCAAACCCGACATAACCGCCTCCGCTGGCCGGCGGGGGGGGTATCCGAAGGGATTTCCGCACGATAAAAAAAAAAAAAAAAAAAAGGTACTTACAGATTCTCTTTTATTGATACTTTACTTTATTGAGCTGAGCGAGCGAAGCTCTTATACGCGGCATAGCCGTTTGTTAGTGACCGAACTCCTCCGATATCACTCGCGCGATCTTGACCAAATTTACCACGGTGATAGTGTGGACACTGAGGAGTGTTTTGAAGCGAGATGGTTATGTCCGATGTACCATTGAGGAATAATCACCGAAAAACAGTTCCACGAGCGCGCGGCCTTAGCTAAGCGCGCGACCGTAGTATAAGATGTCTTATTTTCAAGTAAGAGTCCTGCTCGCTCAGCTCAATTTATTTCAGTCGCACCCTGCACTGAATTCCTATTTTTTATTATTAGCTAGCTGTTGCCCGCGACTACGTCCGCGATAAGTGCGAATCGGTTAACGTATTTTTCTCTCTGTAGTCTCGGCTTCAACTCATACTGTATGTAGGAATGTCATCTTTGTGTTTTTGACTATCAAAACAAAGTAACGATTACAAAAATAATTCGCCTTATGAGTTTTGATTGTAGTGTTGCGATTTAATATTTTACTGCACTAACTTTTGAGTATAATATGATACGTCTTCATCTGAGCTGCAATCCCAATACATAGCGTAAAAACATAATACATAACGTTGTTTCTTACAGGTAGCGTCATCTATGAGTAGTTAGAGTATATCGTTTAGTTTCAAACTGTTCTTACAACTTAGAACTGTTCGACAAACTGTTCATAGATGGCAGTGTACTTTTTTGTTACTTCTCTCGTGCTTGAGATATTTACCAACAAAGTGTAGCTAGACAGTCGTAGTAGTACCACGAAAAATAAACAGATGGATCTATTTTCCTTTTTTGTTGTAGGGCTTTTGTCACACAACATGTCTTTAACCCATATATTTGTGTTGAGTATGAAAAGCCGTCTTCAGACATACTCCGTAAGGCGCTTTTTCATTGTGCGTAATTAAGAAAATTCTGAAGATTTTGATGGGACTTTTATTGGTAGATAGATTAAATTATAACAAAGGTTTATTATATTATAGAAATAGAAATAGGGTTCCGCGGAAAAAATGTACTTTCAAAATGTCAATCCATACGGTCGAATTCGCGGGTACAGCCAGCTTGAACAAGTTCAGAAAACAATTCTTAGAACAAATCTAGTTTTGAAAGTATCTACTTTTAAAAAGTACTTAAAGTTGTTCAATTTATTTTTTATGGATGATAGGTTCACGTTTGACCTCTATCTCACCTGGTCGTAAGTGACGGCTGGTATACGAATCCCAATAATAAACCAGAGTTACGGGGTAATTTGGTAATCTTTACTACATTTTCCAGTAAGAAAGCTAATTTATTTCAGTATGCTAGTTAGTTCTAAAACTAACAGCAACTTTAAGAAGTTACTTCTTAGTTGCTTCATTTACGAAAGGAGAGTCGTCAAGTAAGACGCAGAACAAACAAGGAATGAAGGCGTAAGAGGATACTCTAACTGCAACACGCTGAAATATTATTTACTACTGGTTGTGCCCGTGTGGTCTTAGATCTGGGTTCCTAAAGTTACAGTAAACTAGTTTGCGCCTTGTAATATTAGCTGTCTACCAGTGAAAGTCCCGTTAAAATCAGCCCAGCCGTTCCAAAGATTACCTAATTCAAAAAGACAGACAGTAATAAAGGCATACATTTCTAAAAATGTTTTTTTGTTGTAAGTACTGTAGCGTCCGGGGGTTGGACGCCACAATACCTCGTGTTGATGAAAAGATAAAACACAAGGATTCAACTTTATATTATCATTTATTTAATTAAAAACTTCCTACATCGAGTTTAGGGAGGTTTCAGGAGGCCCCAAGTCGCCCGCTGTCAGCCGCTTGTCCGCCAAGCGATTGTTTTTCTTCCCTAAGCTGAATTTGAATCACAAATTATTTATTTTTAAACTCTGACACATGATGGCCAGGTCAACGAACTGTAGTGATCGAAAGAGGTCCGAACACTACAGTACTGTGTATAAATTCATATGCATTCATTGAGAAACTGTTATTTTAACGTTACAAAAAAATTCTTTGGCAACAGACAATAATTACAAAAAATAAGATTACCTGTGTGCTCTAAATTTCCTCACTTGTTCTTAAATATATAAGGTTTTTTTTATTTATTTAACAGAAAAAAAAAACATTTGTCTTTTTAGAGTTGTAGTATAATCATTACAAAAATCAGAAGGATTTAATCGTACACTACGTTCATCGCTCAGTCGTTCTACTTTCAAGAAGTAAATTTATATTCTGAACAAAGTAGGTACATACCCTATTTTTTTTTTGTCCTGCGGAAATGCCTTTAGATACCCCCCCGCCGGCCAGCGGGGGCGGTTATTTTTTTTTTCTTTTTTTTAAGTCACTAAGGTGGCAGACAAGCACACGGCCCACCTGATGGGAAGCGGTTACCGCGGCCTATGGACGTATGCAACACCAGTGGCGTCACACTCGCGCTGCCGACCCTGTAAAGGAAAGGGGATGGGAAAGGAGTTTTGGAGGGGATGGGAAAGGAGTTTGGGCTCCGTCACTCTCACTCACCAAGCGGACCGCAACAGTTCAAATACTGTTACTTGGCGTCGATATTCTGTGAGAGGGTAGTGCTTCCCCGGTCGAGTCGGCCCATTCATGCAACGGTCAAAATGACTGCTGCTTGACTCTACCACCTGGTTATGTCTCGGGTCTTAAAACGCCGGGGTGTAAGGTTGCCCGTAGAGCATATCCCTCGCACCCCGACTGACTCTGGGCTATCTCCGGTTTCGAGATGGCCCCTCGGGTTGGGGAACCACTGTGTCCCCGTCTTGCCCCGGTTTGGGGGAGGGGTGCTAGTTGCCCCACCGTCCCGGCCTGCTTCTGCTGGGGTGACAGGCAACGCACCTTTATTTATTTTTTTCGTGCGGAAATCCCTTCGGATACCCCGCCGCGGCCAGCGGGGGCGGTTAAGTCGGGCTTGAACCGCCTAAAACCGCACGCCGTCTCGGGTCTTAAAACGAGGGGGTGTAAGGTTGCCCATAGAGCAAATCCCTCGCACCCCGACTGACCCTGGGCCATCTCCGGTTTCGAGATGGCCCCCTCGGGTTTGGGAACCACGGTGTCCCCGTCTTGCCCCGGTTTGGGGAAGGGGCGCTAGTCGCCCCACCGTCCCGGCCTGCTTCTGCTGGGGTGACAGGCGGCCTCACCTGTCACCCCCAGGCCTGCGCTCATGGAGGACGGAGGTCGTTAAGCGACCTCCGGCGCCTGAGTCGCCTGCGACGCGAGGCGAGCATGTTGCGGGTTCGGCGGGCCGGGAGGGTTCTGAATCTCTCCCGGGCGCGCTCCGCCATACATCAATGGTACCTATTCCCTCTAACTTATGTTTGGCCGATCGTACATTCAATATTTCATCCGTTGTAGATATTTTAATAGGAGCAGAAATCTTTTGAGAAGTATTAGGTAGCCGATAATCCACCAATCAATCAATCGGTACAAATTTGCAACTGAGACTTGCTATACTGAGCTGCGTACAGTTTTTTTAATTTTCTATTTGTTTTACGTGTACTATTTAGATTATTACTATTTTATTTAAAATTCATTTATTATTACTCTTAAAATGTATACAAATATGTAGATATTGGTCCTATAAAACAATTTGTATAATTTGCCTGCAGGATCTGGTGAGTCTTTTCTCATAGTAGGTAAATTTGTTTTTGCCAAACAGGTCTACCTTCAACCATCACTTTGTAATAGTTGAAAGCAAGTATCCTTTAACTTTATTTTTAAACTTAATCATGTCTGGTTCTCGCCTTTGTCTTCAGGCAAACTATTCAGTAGGTACGGTAGACGCGGGGGTGCTTGGTTGGGGACCTGGGGTGCTTGGTTGGGGACCTCCACGCGGTGCACCCTGGGCAACGGAGACGGCAGCGCCTCTCTCCTAGGGTAGGAGAGACGCTGCCGCCTACGGCCAACTCCGACCGAGGCGAGGACGGCCCTGTTGAGGGCTGTTCAGAAGCTTTCCACGTGTCCCTCTGATTAGCAGATGGCACAGTGGAGAGCAAGTAAGGGGGCCATCTCGAAACCGGAGATGGCCCAGGGTCAGTCGGGGTGCGAGGGATATGCTCTATGGGTAACCTTACACCCCGGCGTCTTAAAACCCGAGACGGCGTGCGGTTTTAATCAGTGCAAGCCCGACATAACCGCCCCCGCTGACTAGGTACGGTAGACGCGGGGTGCTTGGTTGGGGACCTGGGGTGCTTAGTTGGGGACCTCCACGCGGTGCACCCTGGGCAACGGAGACGGCAGCGCTTCTCTCCTAGGGCGGGAGAGACGCTGCCGCCTACGGCCAACTCCGACCGAGGCGAGGACGGCTCTGATGAGGGCTGTTCGGAAGCTTTCCACGTGTCCCTCTGATTAGCAGATGGCACAGTGGAGAGCAAGTAAGGGGGCCATCTCAAAACCGGAGATGGCCCGGGGTCAGTCGGGGTGCGAGAGATATGCTCTATGGGTAACCTTACACCCCGGCGTCTATTGACCCGAGATGGCGTGCGGTTTTAGTCGGTTCAAGCCCGACATAACCGCCCCCGCTGGCCGGCGGGGGGGTATCCGAAGGGATTTCCGGAATAAAAAAAAAAAATGTACGGTAGACGCGTGGGCCGCCGCCACCTCCTTCTGCGAGCATGTAATGCTCGCGAAGGAGATGGCGGAGCGCGCCCGGGAGAGATATAGAACTCTCCCGGCCCGCCGAGCCCGCAACTGACTCGCCGCGCATCGCAGGCGACTTAGGCGCCGGAGGTCGCTTAACGACCTCCGTCCGCCATGAGCGCAGGCCTGGGGGTGACAGGTGAGGCCGCCTGTCACCCCAGCAGAAGCAGGCCGGGACGGTGGGGCGACTAGCGCCCCTCCCCCAAACCGGGGCAAGACGGGGACACCGTGGTTCCCAAACCCGAGGAGGCCATCTCGAAACCGGAGATGGCCCAGGGTCAGTCGGGGTGCGAGGGATATGCTCTATGGGCAACCTTACACCCCGGCGTCTGTAGACCCGAGACGGCGTGCGGTTTTAGTCGGTTTAAGCCCGACATAACCGCCCCCGCTGGCCGGCGGGGGGGTATCCGAAGGGACCTCCGCACGAAAAAAAAAAAGTACAGTATACGTTTTTTTAAAGTTCTATCTCCAAAATAGTTCTAGTCCAAATTAGTTGAAGGAGGAACTTAAAAACACATTCATAAAGGTTACATAATTATATAGGTTACACTATGAAAAGGTTACATAATGAAAGTGTTACACTTATAAATATGGTATTGAATCTGTTAATCGTTACCAGTTTCAATTGTGTAACCGTTATATATAATGTAACAGATATTAATCTGTTAACAGTGTTAATAACTGATGATCAAGTAATATTGGCATCATCGGAACAGGAGTTGCAGGCGATGGTTAATATTATGCATGGGGCCTTCACAAACAAAGGAATGAAAATAAATGTAAGTAAGACGAAAGTGATGATTTTTGAAAGAGAAGAAAACATGACAAATTGTAGAATTCTGATTGAAGGAGAAACAGTAGAACAAGTGAAAGAGTTTGTTTACTTGGGTTCAAAGTTTACGAGGGATGGAAAGTATGACTGCGATATTGAGCGAAGAGTTTTGGCTGGTAATCAAGTGAATGGGGCCCTGCATAATTTTATGAGCAGCCAGAAAGTGTCTAAAGAGGCACGACTGGCTGTTCACAGAGGAGTACTCGTCCCCACACTTATGTATGGTAGTGAATGTTGGGTGTGGCAGAAGGAACATGAGAGTAAGCTGAATGCTGTTGAAATGAGAAGTCTGAGAAGTATGGCTGAAGTGACCCTGATGGACCGAGTGAGGAACATTGTGATAAGGGAACGTTGTGGTATGGCAGAAGATGTAGTGACCAAGATAGAGAAAGGGATGCTTAGATGGTTCGGTCATGTAGAAAGGTATGGATGAAAGGAGATTAACGAAACAGATTTATGAGGCGAGGGCTACTGGGCAACCCGGTAAAGGTCGACCTAGGCGTACGTATTCCAATCAGATATATGACGTTTTGAAGAAGGGCCAGGTTAGAAGTACCCGTAACCGGCGTGCATGTATGAAAACAATTATGAAAGTGGAAGAAGCGAAAGGCGTATGCCAAGATCGTAGCAAGTGGAAAGATGTTGTCTCTGCCTACCCCTACGGGAAAAAGGCGTGACTATATGTATGTATGTATAAGTGTTAACCGAAATGCTACGTTGCCAAATTCATAATCAAAATTTTTGAATAAACGTATTTTGTACACCCCCAAGTACTTTAGGACGTTATTTCTGTTACACTTATTAACACATATAAAACGTACCACTTTGAATATGGTACACTTTCGTATTTGTTACATTTATACTTAAATGGTTTTCTTCTAAAAAAGTTTCAAAAAAAACAGTGTTAAAACAATTTTTTACGGTTACAGTTTGAGTCTCTAGTAGTAAGTATATTAATAAACCGTAATTTATTCATGTCCCACGTACCATGTCATATTATATACCATATAGGTACATCTGGCGATAGACTTCTTTGTCGAGAACTTACTGAAGAAATTTCATCTTATTTCTGTAATAAGAAAGTATTAGGTACATTTGGCAGACGAAAGCTTTTCCAAATCATTATTAAATATTTTATTACAATTTAACGAGAAATATGAGGCCTGCCGTAAAAGTTATGAATGTGACATATTTATAGTATTGTAAGATATTTGTATACTTTATTACTTCATGTATTTTTATTTTATTTGCTTCATGTACAAATACTTTGCTGTTAATATTTAATAAACATAACATAACATACACTCACGCCTATATCCCCGAAGGGGTAGGCAGAGGTGCTAGCACCCACATTTCTCCAGTTTATGTTTAGGTCCCAATGTAATATGGCGAGCCTGTTGCCATTAACCGGGCACTTATAAACCTGCGATAAATACACACATAACTTCGAAAAGCATCGAAAAGTCATTGGTGTGTGCCATGGTAAAACCTGGGATCGAACCCGAGACCTCGTCTCAGGAGTCCATTACCCATACCACTAGGCTACCGCGGATTTTATGTGTTTGTTTATTTGAATGTATGTTGTGGGGATTAACCTTAATTTGAATGTTATTGTTTTTATAAACACTTATAATCCTGGGATTATAAGAGAGATTATATACTCAAGTCTTTTTCAGTCTGGAGTGAAAAAGACTTGAGTATATGTATATGTATGTGTGTATCTATTTTTTACGTCCAAACAAAATGTTTATTAAGTAAAACCAACCAAAAAAAATTGTAAGACCTATTAAATTCATAATGCAATCATTAAAGATCTGTTATTTTAATATTACAAACAGACACTTCAATTTTATTTATTTGCATTTATGTATGTATAATTGTATATATAGATGTGAGTTAGAATTGTATACGGTTTAAGTTCACTAATTTTATTTCTACATTCCCCACGCGAGTTGAATTATGTTGAATGCAGAGCTAGGGAAGTAAAATGTTCGCCCAACTCGCGCACCTACTGGAACTATGTTAGCGTTGTCCAGGACCCTGGGGTTATCCTTTCTAGGGCTTACCCGGGATGCCTGGCAATGGACACCTGGGCAGGACACCGTGCGGTTTTATGCGGACATAACCGCCCCCGCTGACCGGCGGGGGGGGGGGGTATTCGCAGGGATTTCCGCACGAAAAAAAAGGGTTGTCAACGTTGGTACAGCCGTGCCGATAAGATTCAAAACTCAGTCTTTACACAACACTTTTGTTATTTTATAATGCCTGTTATCAATATTTAAAGTACAGTCACCCAAATAAATCACGTACGAAAGGATCACGTACCACGGAGCAGGCGGGACAACGTGTTTGCGGGCGTTTGAATTAAATTTTCACGTTCTAGAACAGTGGGATATGTGCGTGACGGAGATCGCATGTCACTACTCTGTACCTTTTTGTACATACATCTTAATTTCTGCGGTCACTTTCGGCGCTGACTTTAAATTAATGAATGCCGTTTTGGTGGCACGTTTGCATAAATAACAGCTCGAAAAGTCAAATGTTGCTTTTGGTTACGAAAAGGCTTGACCTTTTTACTTCTAAATTTTATGTTCAACAGTCATAACAAATAATTATTTTTCATTTTATTCATTTAACTACATGCACAGAGTATATCAAAGCATGTCACAGAATATCGACGCCAAGTAACAGTATTTGAACTGTTGCGTTCCGTTTGGTGAGTGAGAGTGCCCATCCCCTCCCAAACTCCTTTCCCATCCCCTGCCAAACTCCTTTCCCATCCCCTTTCCTTTACAGGGTGGGCAGCGCGAGTGAGACGCCACCGGTGTTGCACACGTCCATAGGCCGCGGTAACCGCTTCCCATCAGGTGGGCCGTGTGCTTGTCTGCCACCTTAGTGATATAAAAAAAAAGTAAATCGTCGGACTTAATGCAGTAGGCGTTCTCTACCAATCACCTATAGGGTGGTGCAGAGCTAGAACGAGGCAGGCATAAATGAAATATACATTCAACTAATCTAAAATAATTACATCCTCACAGATAATACATATATAGAAATATAATACATATACGAAATAAACATACATATATAATCAATATAAAACAAAACAGAATAATAAATAAATATTAAAATTAGAATTATAAACGGGATATTTACCATGTTTAGTATCTTATATAAATAAATATTCTATGACATTCTACACAGCGCTTTCTAGACCCAAAGTAAGCATAGTTTAACTAGCTTGTGTTATGGGTTCCATAATGCGGATAACCATACTTTTATACTTATTTTTTTTGTAAATACATACATATTATACATAGAAACACCCAGACCATTGCAAATAGACATATTCATGCATACAAATATTTGCACTGAGCGGGAATCGAACCCGCGCCCCCTGTCGTAGCAGTCGAATGCACTACCGCTACGCCACAGAGGCCGTCTTCCTATCCTCTTAATATACAATTACCGTTGAGATTACTCTGCTGACTCTTTGAAAAGCAATAGCTGCACTCTAGACTTGAACACATCCCGGCTCGTGCTCATCCTGATCTCGAGAGAGATCCGCGTTCCACAGAAGTACAGACTGAACGAAGAAAGAGGAGCCTAAGAAGCCAGTTGTATGGGAAGGGCATAAAAGGAGATGGTTATTCGTAGAGCGAAGATTTCTATTTTCAGCCTGATCTGTTCAGCCGTTAGAGCGTGATTGAGTACAAAGGCTTCGTTGCCATGAAATATTTTTATTGCTTTACTTTTCCCGCATTAGGTTACTATATGAACAAGCTCTTGATACAAATATAATTTTATAAACCTATATCAATTTTTTTTCAAGTTAAAATAATAATAAAAGTATTGCTTTTATTAAAGTTACGAGTACCATGACAAAGGTCTCTTACCAAAGGTCTCAGACTTTAAAACTATGTAAGTACTTACATTATAATTATGAGTCACCGGCGGCGCATCCCATGATTCACGTATGTGCAATCTAGCCTATTTGCTATCATTCTTAGGATGCTGTTAGTGCTGGCTTGCACTCTGTGCACTAGAGATGAGAAGATCTCATTGTGGTATAGAAACAATCCACATGAGCATCAGCGAACATCCCCGAAGCAATACAGAAGCACGGCAACCCTATCAGCATCCTTAACGCATAATTGGATTGAGCTCTATGAGCCTTGTAGGAGCTTAGAGTATGTCTAGCCCACAGACTGCACTTGTAAAATTAGAGGAAATGAGCAGCGTGCAAACCTGCGAGTAAGCATGTTCGCTCTTACTGGCAACGCCCTTCGGTTTCACTCAATATCCAGGTTATCACTGAGCTGGAGGGCTTAAATATGACCGATATATTTAAAATATATAAAATGGTGTACCGTACATGGAAACGGGCTGTATAGGCTCGAGGTTGTTATCGAGATATGCGTCTTAGCATACTCTTTACATCGAGTCACTCATTTACAAAGGCCACATATCGAAGCACTCAGCAGCACCATGTCATACCATGACCAAACGGCAACTGCTCACAGCCACAGCTGCAATCACGGGGCATGGCTCCTTCAATAAACACCTTTTTATTTTAGGAATCACCGACAGCCCTCTCTGCAGAGCCTGCATGAGTGAGGAAGAAACAGCGGCACACGTGCTCCTACACTGCCCTGCAACCGCCACATACAGGGTTAAGTACTTCGGAAACACAGGTACGCTCCGGGAGATCACCGGCAGCGTGAATAGCTTGCTAGCGTTCTTCAATGAGCTGGGGTGGATCGAATAGGATGCCCACCCTCATGCAAAAACCGCGCCTTGTCGTGGAGTTGCGGATACCAGCCCGTGATACCATACCATGTCATCCGCGTAACTGATATTATTAATGCAGACACCATGTATGTAGCATAGAGTTGGTGAAGTCAGCCCTCTGTGTTGTCCGCCGCGTGTTGGCTTACACCGCACTCCAACCCATATGGACGAGACAATGCCCCAGACAATTGTACGCTATTGATCTGGTTTACATACCAGAACTTTACGATGTTTTGAAATAAAAGTATTTTTAACGGATTCTATCGCGATTTATTTGATGTTATTTTATATTTTACATTGATCCCGACGTTTCCCCGTGACCATAGTTGCTGAAAAGCATAGCGCGAATAGCGCGATAGAATCCGTTAATTTTTTATTTATTTTTTAATGTGTCACATTCGCGTAAGCTTCCGACAATATCATTTACGATGTTTGTTAGTTCAGTAGAAACATTAAGTTTTTCTAACTTCCCACGGAGCATATCGGATGAAACCAGGTCAAAAGCTCTAAATAACTCCAGAAAGCAAGCGTAAACAGGAGTCTCCCGCTGTATACAGCACTTTCTGTAAATAACCCTTTGTCGAAATCAGAACTGGTTGTCATATAGTGCTCTGTGGCATACGACGACTTCTGTGGCATAGCGGTAGTGCGTTCGTTTGCTAAATCAGAGGCCACGGGTTTGATTCCTGCTCAGTGCAAATATGTATAATTGTATTGGTCTGGGCGATTCTTTGTATAATATGTATTTATTTACCGAAAAGTATTTAAGTATGTTTATCCGCATTCTAGAACCCATATGATAAGCTCTGCTTAGTTTGTGTGTAGATGGCGTAGTGTAATTTGTCCTAGAATATTTATTTATTTATAGATTTAGTTTGTATGAAGCGAACATCCAGGACGGGACTTGAATCCGTCCCAACTAAATGTATTAGAAATGTTAGCACACTAGGTAATTGCTTTAAATTTTTTTTTTTTTTTTTTATATTTAGGACACGTCAATTTGACTTCACCTCGCCTGATGGTAAGCTGAAGGTAAAGTCTCAGGAAAGAGGGTCACCATTATATACACGTACCATGTTAACAATGGTGGCACTCAGCTTGACGGCCTCATCAGAAGAGGATTGTCGTCGCAGCACCGCGTGACACCCACCGGTCCCACTAGTGCTGCGACCACAATCCCCCTGCCCGGCTATGCACTTGCTGACCCCTGAACGCAATCAAACCGAAATTGGATTACTATGGAGGGTTTTTCGCAATCGTGCACGGTGGTACCTACCCGGTCGAATTTTGTGACAAATTTGTGTCATCAAATTTCTACCACCAGTAATAAATAGTGTATGTAATATAGTGCTATGTACTTATTTAACTGTGTATTAAGTACACTGTCCAGTACCTTCGAAATGACAGTAGCTCAAACAATAGTCATCAACCTTGAATGTAACTCTAATTCTAAACTAGAATTTAACGTGCCTGATTTAGCTACGAAAGTCAAATTTTTAAGTGGCGCACGTCCTCACCATCAAACCGACGGCCACTGAATAATTAAATCTGGTCTGTTCTCAAGAAAAATTGATAGCGATCCGAAGGCAATCGGAATATTGGCCACGTGACTGGGGTACCGGAGTGCCATTTTATTTTTTACCAGTTATACGCCCCGCTGACTGTACGCGCGTGTGTAAATATTTTTTATTTGAAGATGTTTATTTGAAGAGGACTTTTGTAGGACCACCGTGTAAATATATTGTCAACTTATTGTTAGGGAATTTAATAATGTTTCAGCGTTTGAGCGTTCAGCTAAAGAGTCTGGAACGCAAGTACTTTTTTTACTCCAGCTTAATAGTAAAAGCAACTCTATTCGTACAGACATATGTGTCATGTTTATATGTGTATTATCATCAGATTTAATTGAGAACAATATTACGATCTAGCTCTTCTTTTTTAATGCTAGCTGAATCACCTCTCTTATCAGAGGGTGTAAGATCACCAAAGTGACAATTTATTGCACATAAGCAACGTAATTCTTCAAATCCCCTTAAAATATAGTCTCGTATCTTTGCGAGGAATTACTCAAACTGAGCAATGTCCGGGCATACATGGGTGACATAAGATTAAAGAGCTCACAGTGCCCACAGGATACATAAGTGGGTAAGCGAAATATATAGTCTGTATAAATGTGATATTATTAAGAACAAGTATTGAATGTTTAACTATCAATAATAAATAAATATTCTAGAACAAATTACACAACGCCATCTAGACCCAAACTAAGCAGAGCTTGTCATATGGGTTCTAGAATGTGGATAAACATACTTAAATACTTTTTTTTGTAAATAAATACATATTATACATAGAAACACCCAGACCAATGCAAATATACTTTTTTTTTTTTTTTTTTTGATCGTGCGGAAATCCCTTCGGATACCCCCCCGCCGGCTAGCGGGGGCGGTTATGTCGGGCTTGCAAAGACTAAAACCGCACGCCGTCTCGGGTCTTCAGACGCCGGGGTGTAAGGTTACCTATAGAGCATATCCCTCGCACCCCGGCTGACCCTGGGCCATCTCACCACTGACAGCATCGCTCATCCTGTCTCCTCTGAAAGCAGAGAAGTACGGAGAGCGATGTGTTCCCGCCACGTTGGGTATTGGCCGACGATCAATGCCAACCCTATGAAGGGGTGAAGGGGAAGCCATTGACCGCCGCCCAGGGTGTACCGGCCGCTCCGATTCCGTTCCCCCCGGACTGCAGCGGGATCGGAATCGGAGCGACGCTCTAGGAGGTTACCCAACACACACCCCAATGCAAATATACCTGTTCTCTTCATCTGACTTAGCAGTCAAACGCACTACCACTAGCTCTTGATGCAATATATTTATAATAGACATAGTCTGAACGAAATGTCCGGCAATTATAATGATGTTCTAAGATTTATTTTATAGTGCTATATTGACATAAAGTTATGCTTAAGATTACGGTATTTTAACTAGCTTGTGATATGGGTTCTGACCCACACCAATATGCCACTCCACATCGAAATGCACACATTTCTAACAAGATAACAATGCGAGCAGATGGCTTTCAGTGGAATGCTTGCGTCTCCGAGAAGACAAGTCCGAGTAATAATTTTACATAGATTTGATTTGACACTCTGCTTCGACTCTACGTCAGTATGTGTTGCCCTTGTTAGTAAATTTTATAAGGTAACAAAAAAAAAACAAAACAAAAAAATCAGCTTAGTGAAATCTGTCGGGAATATTACGAATATATAAAAATCATGATTAAGTATTTAAAATATCAGTTTAGGGAGATTTTACCAAAATGTAGAGACAATTTTTTAATGAATTCGCGTTGGTAGCTTAGTGGTTAAGGAGTCGACCCCACGATCAAGAGGTCCCGGGTTCGAATCCTGGCCATTACACTATCGACGTGAACCCACTCCTAACACAAGCAATTTAGCTTAGCTGGAGGGGTTAGGGGGAATATTAGTAATTTCGGTTACTAATATTCTTTTTAAAAAACACAAAAAAAAAATCGTATTAGTACCATTTCCAAGAGGTTTTCCGTATTCAATTAGAATGAACATGATTTCGGAAATCACAAACCATTCCTCAACCGCGGTAACTGCTTCCCGTCAGGTAGGCCGTGTGCTTGTCTGCCACTTAAGTGGTATTATAAAAAAAATTGCAACAGTTGGGTCTGGCCGTTTCGGGTGTTCCTGATCTGCTGAAAAAGATATTATGTATATGTGTGAATGTGACGACCAAAGTTGTCGACATGTGGGATGTGGATTCAGCAATTATTGTTCCGATAGTTGTATCGGTTCACGGACTGATTGCCAAGAGCCTCGAACAACATCTCCAGAGGCTCGCGTTAGGCAGTTGGGTCAAGGGCTTGATGCAGAAGGCAGTGCTCCTCGACACGGCACGTATTGTGAGGAGATTCCTCTCTCTGGAGCCCTAACCACCGGTAGCTTGGTCCCTGTTCCCGATGCCGGTGGGCCACAATTTTTTTTTATTTTTAAATTTTTTTTTATATATATATAGAATGCACTTAAAAATATAATTGATATGTATTCAAACTTAAATAAAGGAAATAATAATAATAAATAATAAATACTCTACGACATTCTACACAGCGCTTTCTAGACCCAAAGTAAGCATAGCTTAACTAGCTTGTGTTATGGGTTCCAGAATGCGGATTAAATCAAATTAATTAAATAAACATACTTATTTACTTTTTTTTGTAAATACGTACATATTATACATAGAAACAACCAGACCAATGCAAATAGACATATTCATGCATACAAATATTTGCACTGAGCGGGAATCGAACCCGCGCCTCCTGTCGTAGCAGTCGAATGCACTACCGCTACGCCACAGAGGCCTTCAATATGACACAAATAAAGAAAGATGCGCGTAGAGTGATAAATGTTGGAATACTAGCTGATGCCCGCGGCTCCGCTCGCGCGGAAGTCGGTTATCGTTTTCTAGTCATATCTCCGGTTCTACTTAACCAATTGCAATCAGATATACGGCAGATTTTAAGTCTGACCAAGATCTTTATAATTGAAAAAAAAATCGCATTTAAATCCGTTCAATAGTTTCTGCATCCATCGCGAACAAACAGGCAACAAGACAAGAACCGAAAGAAAATAATTTATAATTTGAATCGTTCATAACCCAAGTATTTTTTTAAATATCTCCAATGTTTTCGAGGGCTTACCCGGGGTGCCCGGCAACGGACACTTGGGGAGGACACCGTGCGGTTTTAGTCGAGACACGACATAGCCACCCCGCTGGCCGGCGGAGGGGTATCCGAAGGGATTTCCGCACGTTAAAAAAAAAAAATATCTCCAATGTCTGTACATTATACAATTTTATAATAGTATAGATTATGAAAGTACGACCTGCGTGGCGTAGCGGTAGAGCGTGCGATTGGTAAGTCGCAGGTCGCGGGTTTCATTTCCGGTCAGTGCAAATATTTGTGTGCATGAATATGTATATATTTACAACAAAACCTATCTTTGTAAGTTTATCCGTTTTCAAGAACCCATAACTTTATGCTTAATATAACAATAGTCAACTTAGCAACGATGCTAAAATATTTATATATAAAAATGAATTGCTGTTCGTTAGTAAATAAATAAATATTCTAAATATGCTACGACATTCTACACAGCGCTTTCTAGACCCAAAGTAAGCATAGTTTAACTAGCTTGTGTTATGGGTTCCAGAATGCGGATAAACATACTTATATACTTTTTTTTTGTTTTTGTAAATACATACATATTATACATAGAAACATCCAGACCAATGCAAATAGACATATTCATGCATACAAATATTTGCACTGAGCGGGAATCGAACCCGCGCCCCCTGTCGTAGCAGTCGAATGCACTACCGCTACGCCACAGAGGCCTAAAACTCGAAAACGGCTGGACCGATTTGGCTAATTTTGGTCTTGAATTATTTGTGGAGGTCCAGAGAAGGTTTAAAAGGTGAATAAATATGGAAGTTGTTATCGATTGAGGCAGTACGAAGTCTGCCGGGTCAGTTAGTATATAAATAAGTTTAAAAGTTAATCAACTTGAACTTCATAATAGATGTACATTATGAAACTTGTTTGTGCCATAAGAGAGGCATTCAAAAAACTATAAATAACAGTCGCTATCAGTAAACATGGGATATTATTAGGGCGCATAAACGCTCTGTAATAAACGTGTACTGGATTTTTATGTGTTTGCAATAACAGTTCAGACTCTCGCAGTCAGACACACGGCAGAAGGAACGTATTCTGATAACTGGATCTACGATAGACGAATACACTTTATAGAAGATTATAACACGAATCGTTACATGCGATGTTTTCACCTTGGATCCCTGGGTCTTTCTGACTCCTGGGTCTGACAACCTCTGTGGCGTAGCGGTAGTGCATTCGACTGCTACGACAGGGGGCGCGGGCTTGATTCCCGCTCAGTGCAAATATTTGTATGCATGAATATGTCTATTTGCATTTGTCTGGGTGTTTCGATGTTTGATATGTATTTACAAAATTAAAAGTATATAAGTATGTTTATCCGCATCCGCAATGTGAAATTTCGTAGAATATTTATTTATTTATAACGTTGGCAGCGAAGGCCGGTCGGGGTCTCAGGGAAATCCTATCCAGGACTCACCTGGTTCCCCAGTCATATAGGTAGATGAGACAACGTGCAGTTTTAGCCGGCTTGAGTTCGACATACCCACCTCATTTCACTGGATGAAGATGAAGCACGAGAGGGTTTGTGCAAAAAAAAATACGGCCAAGTGCGAGTCGGACTCGACCATGAAGGGTTCTGTAGCAGCAAGTAACATAATAATGTTGTAATTAATATTTGAATTGATCGAATGAAAGGTAAATTGCGGTTTACAATTTACGACGTATTAAAAAAAACTACTTACTAAATCTCGTTCAAAACAATTTTCGGTGGAAGTTTACATGGTAATGTACATCATATATTTTGTTTAGTTTTATCATTCTCTTATCTTAGAAGTTACAGGGGGGGGGGGGCACATTTTACCACTTTGAAAGTGTCTCTCGCGCAAACTATTCAGTTTAGAGAAAAATGATCTTAGAAATCTTAATAACATTTATGAAGACCTATCCATAGCTATACCCACGCATGGGTTTGAAGAAAAAAAAATTTTTGAGTTTCAGTTCTAAGTATGAGGAACCCCCAAAATATATTGTTTGTTTTCTATTTTTGTGTGAAATTCTTAATGCAGTTCACAGAATACATCTATTTACTTACCAAGTTTCAACAGCATAGTTCTTATCGTTTCGGAAAAAAGTGGCTGTGACACACGGATGGATAGACATGACGAATCTATAAGGGTTCCGTATTTTGCCATTTGGCTCCACAACCCTAAAAATGGGTGAATAAACAAATAAATAAAAAAAAATTCACTGTCTTTATTATTTCAAAAATATGTAATTGTACCGATCAATAATTTAAAATGTAATACAATCCATTTACATACAGTCCACGTACCGACATCAAACAGATATAACTATACATTTCGCTGTCGCAATCGAGTGTCGTTCTCTTGAATATAGCCAAAGTATCGTTTCACGCGAAATAGCAGCTTGGCGAAATAACATAATGTAAAAAATGTGTCTTTGCTGAATAAGCAAGTCAAAAAAAGATTCAACGTCGATTTTTTATCGATGGTTAAATCGATTTACACGATTCTTTCACTGTCTTTTGTATTTCAAAAATATGGAATGGTACCGATTAATAATTTAAAATGTAACAATTCATTTACATACAGTCCACGTACTGACATCAAACAGATATAACTATACATTTCGCCGTCGCAATCGAGTGTCGTTCTCTTGAATATAGCCAAGGTATCGTTTCACGCGAAATAGTGACGTAACGGAAGCAATGGTTGTATTCAGTCAGAATTTCAATGTCCTTTATCTGCGAGGAAAAGAACCATAAACATAGTCGTAAATTTCGTGTTATTTGTGAAAAATTTTGTTCCACGGCGGTTTATTTATACCCACTTATTGTGTTCTGTGGTGTGTTGTTGTGTATTACATATTTGAGGTGTTAGTATGTGTGTTAGGTTTCTTGTTACTTGCTTATATATTTTTCTTATTTTTTTTTTATCCTATAACTTTCGTTGTCCGCGGTTTCACCTGTGTGGAATTCTGATCCTATTCCCGCTAGCCATAGGACTCTATTCCACACCTATATAAGATACACATTTCTACCATACATCATTTTGTTATATCTCAAAAGGCAGCGTTTTTGAAAGCTCCCAGATGGCTTATTTTTTCTGACACCTCCAACAAATATCATTATATTTTAGCCAATTTATACAAGAACGTGACAAATGATATACTAAAACCTTCCGCGAGAACCACTCTATGCAATGGTGAAAACAGCATGAAAATCGGTGCAGTAGTTTTTGAGTTCATAGCAAAGAGACAAACAGATAGACGCGGTGGAGGACTTTGTTTTATAATGTGTAGTGATGATATTATAGTGCTGTTTTCAACTAGGTTCCACAAGAACTGCGGTGCCCAAGTTAACCTCACTTGCAAGCCGATACACCTGCTGATAGACAGACGAAGCTCTGATGCAGACTTGCCTCCCGGGGATGGGAAAGGAAAGGAAAGGGGATGGAAAAGGAGTTTTTGAGGGGATGGGAAAGGAGTTTGGGAGGGGAGGGGAAAGGAGTTTGAGCTCCGGCACTGTCACTCACCAAACGGAACGCAACAGTTCAAATACTGTTACTTGGCGTCGATATTCTGTGAGAGGGTGGTGCTTCCCCGGTCGAGTCGGCCCATTCATGCAACGGCCAAAATGACTGTTGCTTGACTCTACCACTCACAAAAGTCTTATTCTAAAAATATTTTTTTTCCATTAAAAATAAACTATTATAAACCAACATATCAAAAGATACGTTCCTTTGTATTGGATTAAGATAACCTTTCGTTCTATGAAATAAGTTGTACAGTATCGTATTTTAATGAATTATTTTTTTGAGCTTACTGTCAAAATTCCTAATTTTCCTGTTTCGGATTGTTTCATGGTAGGAATTAGCCTGAATGCACTGTCACGTGCCGTCTTCGGGCCCGATTGTGGGGTAAGTGCATTTCAGGGTACCGATTGCCCGGAATTTCTGTCCGCAATGGCGGATGTACGTTTGATGATAGGCCTAATGTTTTAAAACGATTGCCTATTTGTACTATTACGAGCATGTCTGCTCACAGAAATTCTATCAACACCTGATGTTTCAAAAGTCGCTTCATCGAACATCCTAAAGCCTTGGAGTAACAACTTGGACCTGTTCATCGCCAGTTTAATATTCAACAGGAAAGTAATACATCCTAACTTTGAGGGTAGTTCCTAACTATTTTTACGTGGGTTGACTTCGAGTTCTAACTCTATAGTTCCGTATTCGTGTCACTTTTAATTTTGGTATAATATTTTTGAATTTATATTTCGTAGGATTAAAACTAAGAAGAAAGAAATAAAGAAAAGAAAGTTAAATAATTATTAGCACTCTGTCTATAGGCTAAGTTAAAGTGTATTATAATGTTACATGTCAGGCCACCTGTAATGATCTACCAAAATTACTTTAGTACTGTATGTTGAACACAGATGGCGTTGTATTGTTATCGATCATTCCTAGATTGCGGTGGTAAGAATTTCCGCAACTGGTTTACAAGCACATTTTTGTCATAAATTAACTTGTCTATTAACAGTTAACAGACTTGGAGAGTACCTCCAAGTGAGAAACCTGTTTATTTCTGTTTGATTTCACCTTAACATCATAGTGTCCCGGGGTTAGCCAGACTCTAATATTACTATAGTTAAACTGTATTTTTTGTCCCGTAGAATTAATTTGCGTATGCTTCTGGGTTATCGTGTGGTTCTTCTACAGAGAAAAGCTCTTCTAACGATTGCTAGCTTCAGTGTATCTATCTATCTATACTACACACATCAAACAAGTCTAAGCAACATGCTTAATTTTACATATTCTGCAAATAATATTGGTCAATTGTTCTACTTTTTTTTACCATAGGTGTGCAGGTATGTAACCTGTTTGATTAGAAAAAAAAAACTCGATTTTGTTTTTTTTTTATTAAAAGTATACCTACTCTATCACGCACAAGAGAAAACAAGGCACAAAATAAACTTTTTAAAAGAAAATTAAACCGGTTACCAAAATTTATTTATTCTTAAAGAATTCTTTAATTTAATACAAAGTGTGTCCTCCTCTGTTGTTTAAAACTTGGTGGCAACGATTATTCATGCTATCGATGAGTTTGTTAATGGTATCCTGCGGCAATCACTCCCAATGAAATTTTAACACATTCTGCAACTGTTGGGTTGTTGTCACGCCGTCCAGGTCCTCTAATACACATCTCTGGAGCATATCCCATATGCTTGATGGGGTTGAGGTATGACGATTGTGCAGGCCAGGGTAACACCCTGATGTTTTCTGTTGCCAAGTACTCCCTTTACAAAAACGAGCTCAGTTCGTCTGTTCTTCATAATACGCGCCCATACCATAACTGTTGATCCGCTATATGGATGAACTCCCTGACCGCACCTCAGTCTTTCAGTATTGCCGGGACGATGGTACACTCTTACAATTCTTGTATCAGGCCTAAACCCGAATCGAGACTCATCGCAAAATAAAATGTTGTCCCATTGTTCCTGTGTCCACGTTATGTGTTCCCTACACCATTCATTTTGACGAGCGCGATTTACGTGACGTATAGACACTTGATTGGACGTCGCGCTCGTAGACCGTACTCATGCAGTCGATTTCGCACGGTTTGGGGGCTAACAACAACACCACTTGAATTTTGTAGCCTAGAACCTATCTCTCTGGCGGTTAACATTGGTTGACGTCTTGCGGTTAGTTGTATGTATCGGTCTTGCCGAGTTGTTGTACTCCTTCCACGGCCCGGGTGCTGTTCAGCGGGATTTCATGTCGTAGTGTAACGCTGCCACGGACGGCAGATAATGCTCCTGTTCACATCAAAATGGCGAGAGACCTCGGATTGGTTTCTTCCCGCTTGAATTATTCCCACAGCTCTTTGCATTTCATCAGCGGTCATGTGACGTCGCTCCATAACGTAAAGAATATCTCACAATTCAATTTTATCAAAAACTCTATTAAAACTATAAAATTCAAACAACTCCAAATTTCTTAATTATCAAAAGAAAACATTCAAATTGGAACTAATGTATCAGCTTTTAATTTTATAAAAAAAAAAAACAATCGAGTTTTTTTTTCTAAGCAGCCAGTAGGTAATCTGGAACCAAAAAGTTTACATACCTGCCCACCTATGGTAAAAAAGTACAATAATAGTCCAATATAATTTGCAGAGTTTTTTGATATGTGTATTATAAAATTATAAATTAGTTTGGGGATATTCAAAAAAAAAACTTGGATATGTATATGGAATGAATGATTCTGAACATAAATAAGTTCTTTTTCAGAATTCTTTTTGTCTTTTTGTTCGTGATGGACGCAAAACATATTTAGATGTGGTTTTTCAATTAGTACGGTCTTGGTCAGACTTAAAATCTGTCGTATTCCTATTAACCTATTAACCTTCGCGCGAGCGGAGCCAGGGGCATCAGCTAGTTTATAATATTATTGTGTTCACTCAGAAGTTTAATTTGTACCACCACAAAGATATGGATAACTATTTGGTGCCAATGTGGGGTTCTTCAAAAGGGGTAAAAGAAGGCTTATTACCGTCAAAACTTCGGTCCTGGCATTGAATAGTCACAGCGAGACCACTAGTTATTGAGTTTGTGAGAATGGAACCTCCAAAGTGCTATCCTGATGAGAACACAAGTCTAATTATAGTTAATTAACTACAATTTAACTTGAAATGGATAAATCAAATTATTTATGTATTTCGATTTGTCTTTGCTTTAATGTCTAACAATTTCGTCCGTACTAAATGAACAAAACTGAATCGGTATTTGCTTTTATACAAAAATATGCAATTTTCTAGGTCGTTACATATGAAATTGCCGTTTTTTCTTGAAGAAATTGGAGGAATCCCAATTTTCAGTACTAACATTTTTGCATTGTTTTTTTTTAGGAATGACAAATCCAAATTTTATGTTTTTTTTGGGTATGTATGAGACAACATTAAGATAACAAACAGCAACTTTTGTTACATTTTAGAAAAGTGACAGCTGATAAGTAATACGAAATTTATCATCAAAATGGATAGCATTTAGGAAGTACTGTTTTTGAAGATCGAATTAATTTATCAAGCGGCCAATAAAAACAAAATTTAATACAGAGTTGTAAAATATTAAATTCAACTTTCAAACAAAATGTGAATAATGGAAAAAGCTATTAAATTACAGGAATAACGAACTCATGAATTTGTAAGAAAATTTCGGCAATTTCATTCTATTATTTGTTTCAAATAGTAAAACTGTTAAATTAAGACTAAATTTATAGTAAAAAGACTAGCGTTCTCATTAATTCGGAAAAACACGATGTATATACAAAAAGGACGGGTGCTTCCCTTCGCTCGCTCGACCCCGTTCCGCTTGACTCACTCAAGAGGGCTTCAGTCGCCTCACCGCCGCCCACTTCGGGGCCGTACCGCTTAACGTGCATGTCACAATCATTATTTTTGTTTGTTGTTTGTTGCTTATGAATGTGTTGTTTATCTTGTCTTAAGTTAACTATGCTTTTTAATAGTACTAAGAGTTTCCAAAATCTTCTTTAGCACAACATAGTGTGTGTATTGTGCTAATGAAAGATACATAGCTCAAATGCTCCATTTATCTGCCCAAAAGCGTATTTAGTCCAACAATATAAAAGTGTAAGCATATGTAAACACACCAAATACACGGCACTCTAATTGGTAAGCCTGTAACATTAGAGTTGGCATTTACATCGCTAACTCATCCTCCTCACCAAGGAGCTCTGGTCCCTATACAACTGGTATTTTATTCATATATTTTAAATTAAGGTCCAGATAGCTGGTTCATATTACATATAAATCTCCGTCATCATGATCACGTCACCCAACCTGTGATTCACTTTTCAGTTTTTTTTTCCATATTTTTATTTTGGCAGTGGTCAGTTGATTTTTGTAAACTTTACCTCAAGAATTTAACCAATGTAATGTAAAATATTTTTATCTACTCTTCAAAGTTAACGTGAATTAGAGGATATTGGTTTAGAGCGAATCTATATCAAGGACATCTCAGGGTTGTAGGGTTAAACTGCAGATGCTCCCGTCATAGTTAAACTATATTCTGGTAACTGACTGCATAAATTTTAATGGGACAATGCTGATGAGAAATATTATAGCAACGTTTTCCTTTTGAAATTACTCTGCTGGTTTCGTAATTAATTTATACTCCACATACCCGTAAGTACTAGAATTTAGTTCGATTTGTATCATAGAGCAGAATGATTTTGAACTAATTTTAGATAATCCTAGACCAGGTAAACGGAATTATTTTGTAGAAAGACAGTAATGCAGTGGTGAGAGACGCATATAATCTAATTCAATTAGTTTCTTTTTAGGCTTCTGAATCTGAAGTGGAGAAAATGGAGTCCTTCTAGTAATACTTCTTTGTCCGCTTGTTTATTTGTCACGACCTTTTTCTCTGGAACGCGTTGAGGTACAGCGGTTTTAGTCGGTGCAAGCCCGACATAACCGCCCCCGCTGACCGGCGGGGGGGTATCCGAAGGGATTTCCGCACGATAAAAAAAAAAAATAAAAAATAAAAAAAAAAAAAGGTACAGAGTTTAAATTAATACCTACCAAAAAATCAATGGTCGGACGAAACGAAACATTGTACTGAATCTGTATTGGCTGACATTGTAATAACTCCTGAGAGGGCGATTGGCCATATTTCTCTGATAAGCTAGCATACAATTTCAGTCAGTTCAAACGGGAGAGCGAATGGGTGGGCGACTCTTTCTGCACGGTTAGTTTTGTCAAAACCAGCCAGGTCTCATCGTGAGTGTTAAAATCCCCCAAAACACCAATTCAGTGTTCGGAAACCGCTCCTGCTCCATGTGCTCCCCGAATTAAATACTATAGTACAAATTGATTTGTCTCAGCATCTCCTAAATGAGAACTGTTAAGGCAGATATACATAATTAGAGAAGCCATGGTCTACGTATAGCCAAAGGCAAGAGAAGGATGGATCCTCTTGACAGCACAGACAGCGACAGTGATCATCCGCCCTAATAATAATACATGAATTCATGAATAAAATTCAAAAGTCATCTGTGATTTCAACATAAATTTTAAGTCTGTATAAATACATTAAGACAAAAAAAACAGTATAAAGCTTCCTCACTAAAATCGTTCATCAAACATCAAAATAAAAAAAAGTTAACACAAAAACACCGAAGTAATGAAAAGTAAAATTTTAACCATCTGCGCAACGATGGCTCCGGGATAAATTTCTGGGATATAACAATAAAAACTTTGAGACTTCTCACCTTCTTAATTTTGCGCACAACTTTACGCCGGCAACTTGGGCCCACTGTTTCACGCAATATTATTTCGTTAAATATTTGAACGAGGTTAAGCCCAACATTGTGCAATTTAAAATTCAATACCTAACACCTTGAGTTTCGTAGGCATTTTAAACACAAAACAAGCGTAAGAATTTTCAATAATCGCTCGGTTTTGCGTTGTTGAGCTGAAATGTATAACGTGGTTATATTAAACTGTATTTTTGAACTTTAACTAAACTATTTAAAGATGATTATGAAATGGCTGTAATTTTACATAAGAACCATCATTTCAAAGGTAAATTAAAAACATATATTTATTAATAGCGTTGAATTACATATAAAAACCGATGGGCTTGCATGAAAGATTTAAGGACAGTGAAAAGAACTTTATGAAGTGTGAAGGTTTTGTCCTTACTCATGATGATGAGATGTAAGATGGCTGACTGTTGTTTCTGCCTGCTGAGAGAGAAAAGCAGTATGTGTACTAAAACTACCTGAAGCGATCTATATCTAAATGTGAGTCTAATATCGCGTTGCATGTAGAATATACTGCTTCCGGGCCGTTTGGCCGTGATCCATAGGAAACTTGTGTTCCAAACGTTTCGTCGATCACTGCGGTCGACATCTTCAGTGATACCAGGTCCGAGCGCAGACGAGTGCGGAGAACTCTCCTCGGCGGCGACTACTCCTCTACGTCAGTCGCAGAGACCGACCGACCAAACACCATGGACCATGGCCAAACAGCCCGGAAGCAGTATATTCTACATATACGTGAGTCGTCTGCCACCTAAGTGGTATAAAAGAAACAAGTAAGTATCTGTTCGTATCAGCTTCAACAAAAACACAAGAGATGTTTCACCTGCCAAGAGGAAACAGGGGACAAAAGAATAGTAGAAAAGAAAGGTTGAAAAGTATTGCTGTACGAGTACAGTATACTGCTATTAAACATTTGTATTATGTGAGAAGGTGATCTTTCTTCTGCCGTACACACATATTCACGCGTGATGATAACCCGTGTAGTACTAAAACTGGCATTATATTTATATCTTGTAACATAATGACGGCAGCTCCACCTTTTTTATCCCGTGCGGTAATTTATTACGCAAAAAATCCACATTAAAGCCTCATTATCATCATTATTCTAAAATAAAAGTACATAAATAATTTGGAAATTTGAACAAAGAACCTTTTTGCTGGAATTTTTAATCGAGATAATTCAAATAATCACTATATATATATTGCGATGAATAAATTTAATGATAACTAGTAATACCACTTAATGAATTTTATATTTGAACATGTTTGAATACTTAAGTAATTGAACGAATTTATTAATGAAGCCTGTGAGCTATTTGCAAATGTAATACCTTTTTTTTTTTTTTTTTTTTTTTTTTTCGTGCGGAAATCCCTTCGGATACCCCCCCGCGTGCCAGCGGGGGCGGCTATGTCGGGCTTGAACCGACTAAAACCGCACGCCGTCTCGGGTCTACAGACGCCGGGGTGTAAGGTTGCCCATAGAGCATATCCCTCGCACCCCGACTGACCCTGGGCCATCTCCGGTTTCGAGATGGCCCCCTCGGGTTTGGGAACCACGGTGTCCCCGTCTTCCCCCGGTTTGGGGGAGGGGCGCTAGTCGCCCCACCGTCCCGGCCTGCTTCTGCTGGGGTGACAGGTGGCCTCACCCGCCACCCCCAGGCCTGCGCTCATGGAGGACGGAGGTCGTTAAGCGACCTCCGGCGCCTGAGTTGCCTGCGACGCGCGGCGAGCAAGTTGCGGGCTCGGCGGACCGGGAGAGTTCTAAGTCTCTCCCGGGCGCGCTCCGCCACCTCCTTCGCGAGCATTACATGCTCGCTGCAAATGTAATACCTAATTATTTTAGTCTTGTAAGAAATTGGAGTTGATTCTGCTGTGCGTTTCACTAAACTAAACTAAAATATCAACATTTTATGTTGACTTTCAAACTAATTCAGTGGTTGTTTTGTTTTGATAATTGATATTGAATGGTTTAAGAAACGTCCTGAAACAAGCAAAACGAGATAAAATTGAAATTGAAAGCTACACTAAAGCTAATTAAAAATTAAAATTTTAGAGATGTTAGTTTAGTTTAGTGATAATGTACGACAGAATTGACGCCATTGCCTTTTGAATACCCTATCTTGCCTATTCTTGTAACTATAACTTGAGGTACCTAGAAATCCTATCCTCTGAACAAAACTTTTCACGTGTTACATATTAAAATTCATTGAGGAAAATGTACTAACTCTGTATAGTTTCAATTAAATACGTTTATATTCACCGGTGAACTTTAGCCTTAGTCGTTTAAATGCATTAGAAAGAGATCTTGAGGTTCCGATAGAGATTAATTTTAATTCTCTATAAAGCCAAGAACATTGTGTAATGTTACGGCCGACCCAAAGAGTCGTGTGTCGCGAACGGACCGAACAGAACAAAGATAACTTTTGCCCTGTTAAATAAAGACGACAGTTTTATTGAAAGTAGGGCCGTTTGCCTGCTGTAATTTTGTCGGGATACCCTTGGCAGGTGGTGCAAGTTAGAGGTGGACGAGATTTTTTAATTGCATATTGATGTTCTGTAAAAGTTATAATAAGTTCTTCCTGCTAGAGCCTTTATATTTAACCTTATTCGCAAGGAACGATCTTTAATATCTTCATAAATTACCTCATTAGCTGTCTTCGCCCTCTAAGACGTCTCGAAGTTTCACTCCAGGTACTATCCACTCTAACCATTTCCAACTAATACACTATCATGGCCAGCACAAATATTGTAAGGCTAAGTAAAATTCATCGATATAGATGCATATCCCAAATTGGCATGACGAGTTTTTCTCGTTCTCTTCCCATCGCCTCTTTTTTTTTACCTTCTTTGGCAAATATGTAATGAATTCCAGTGTCAAGTCATTGGATAAATCAAGTAATTTGAATATGAATTCAATATAATGCACCATTTTAGTAATTTAGTCAAGGTCAAGTAAAGTCCTTCACAGTCATAGTCAAGTCAAAGTCCCGCTCTAGTAAAGTAGTGGAGGCTTTACTAGAGGCTTCTGTGAAGTTTTGGAAACAACACGGAAAATCACAATTCACGGTAAATATTTTTTTTTTTCATACCACTAAGGTGGCAGACAAGCACACGGCCCACCTGATGGGAAGCGGTCACCGCGGCCTATGGACGTGTGCAACACCAGTGGCGTCATTCTTCGCGATGCCGAGTCTTAAAGGAAAGGGGATGGGAAAGGAGTTTGGGAGGGGATGGGAAAGGTGTTTGGGCTCCGGCACTCTCACTCACCAAACGGAACGCAACAGTTAAAATACTGTTACTTGGCGTCGATATTCTTATGTGAGAGGGTGGTGCTTCCCCGGTCGAGTCGGCCCATTCATGCAACGGCCAAAATGACTGTTGCTTGACTCTACCACCTACAAAAATATCCCACTTTCCTACACTTGTGCATGTTGTCGAAGACGTTATGTCTAAAAACCCACCATTTTTACGCATAAGAACCCAAAAAAAAATTGAAGTTGAAACAAGGTTACACTTTCAGTCGACTCGCCGAATAATTATGCATTGTACGCTCTGAGCAGTTCTTTTTTGTATTTACTCCTTTTTTTCTTCTCTATTCTCTACTCTTTTTTCTTTCTCTTTTCTTCTTCTCTCCGCGTCCGTCCGTCTGTGGCATCGGCAAGACTTCATCCCTGATAAAACAAAAAATATAATTTAAACTTTCAGTGCAATATAAATTTATACATCGTAATATTGTCGGAAGCTTACGCGAATTCAGACATTGAAATAAAACAATTTTTTAACAGATTCAGCAGCCATGGTCACGGGGAGACTGAAAAGCAACCGAAACGTCGGGTTCAATGTAAATTATAAAATAACATCAAATAAATCGCTATAGAATGCGTTAAAAAATAGTTTTGTTTCAATTTATACAACGTACATAATACATACATTTACGAATTATACGATAAAAATATACTAGTCCATGAACCCGATGGAGCACTAGTATTATTGAGAAAGTTTGTTATACTAATGAGCATTATAAACGAAGCACATTTGATACAGTCCGTTGATTAAAGCTCCACGCGCCTCTGACTAGTAATGGCTGGTTACGGAATATGAATGGTACTATAATCGTAATCATGATAATTATGATCGTTACGTTCGCGTAGGGATATGAGGCCGCATTGAATTATCCAAATACACACATTTGAATATACAGACGATACTGAAAACTATTCTTTCATTGTTAGACGTATACTACCAAGTATATATGTAGTTCATGGCCAATGCCTGGTGGGGTTCCTAGGGAATTTCCTTGGGGCATACCCGGGTTCCATCCGTAATAGGTACCCGTGACGGTGCTTAACGACCTCCGTCCTCTATGAGCGCAAGTCTGGGAGTGGCAGGTGAGGCCGCCTCTCACCCCATCAGAAGCAGGCCGGGACGGCGGGGCGACTAGCGCCCCTCCCCCAAACCGAGGCAAGACGGGGACACCGTGGTTCCCAAACCCAAAGGGGCCATCTCGAAACCGGGGATGGCCCAGGGTCAGACGGGGTGCGAGGGTTATACTTTATGGGCAACCTTACACCCCGGCGTCTGAAGACCCGAGATGGCGTGCGGTTTTAGTCGGTTCCAGTCCTACATAACCGCCCCCAATGGCCGCCAGGGGGAGGGCGGTATCCGAGGGGATTCCCGCACGAAAAAAAAGTCACGGTCCATCGTGTGTTTTTAGTCAGTTCGATTTCAACACAGCCACTTTACCGCTAGCCTCGGTGGATGGATACCCGTGGTTTCCACACGTTACAAAAGTAAGCATACGGTTCAAGGGCTGGTAGGCTGTAAAAGTTGTTAATAGACGCTTGCAAGATCAGAGTGGAGGAAAGTCGCGAAGAACTTGTGTCTGAAATCGAGACTACTCACACAAGAGGGTCCGATTAGGGAAGACTAAACCTAGTCCAATTCAACCCCACTAAGACACAAGTATGAGCAGTTACCGCTAAGCAAACCCCATTCATTGTAGCGCCATAATTTCTGGACACACCACTCACCATCTCCAAAAGCAACGGGATCCTCGGTGTGGATATCTCCAGCGATGTCCAGAACCGCAGTCATTTGGAATACAAGGCCAAGTTCACATCCAAATAACTCGGAATACTCAACAGGGTGAAGCAGTACTTCACTGCGAGGCAAAGATTTCTTCTTTATAGGTCGCAAGTCCGACCTCACATGTAGTGCTGTCACCTTTTTTTACCAGCTTGACTCGGTACAAAGACGGGCGCTGAGGATCATCGACAATCCCGTACTTTCGGGCAGTGTAGAACATCTCAGCGATAGGAGAGATTTTGCCTCTCTGTGCGTATTCTACCACGTATATAGTGGTATGTGTTCAAAATAATTGTTCTGCCCACGGCCACATTCTATCATCGCACCGTTCGCCGCAAAGAGGGAATTCATCCTCACACGTTGCGTACAGTGAGGTATGAAAGAAACTTCATTCTGCGGACGCTCAAACTGTGGAATGATCTCCCTGCTGTAGTTTTCCCAAGCGACTACAATATGGGGTTCTTCAAGAAGTGCATTAGAAGGTTTTTCAGGGTCGGGAGCGCGAGTGTGACGCCCACAGTGTTGCACACGCCCATAGGCCACAGTAACCGTTTCCCATCAGGTGGGCCGTTAGCTTGTCTGCCACCTAAGTGGTATAAAAAAAGAAAAAAGGGTATCACAAGCACGTTGCCAACCATGTTAAAACCTCAAGTAGAAAAATAGTAGCATAGGTTACATTCCTACTACTACTACTGAAGACTATATTAGCGTTCCTGAAGAGAAAACTACTTTAATTTGAACACCACAGTTTCTTGTAGAATAAACTGCTTCTGGGCTGTTTGGCCGTGGTTCATATGAAACTTGTGTTCCAAACGTTGCAGTTGCAGAGAAGTCGCCACCGAGGAGAGTTCTCCGCACTCGTCGGTGCCCGGACCTGACCACTGAAGATGTCGACCACAGTGATCGACGAAATGTTTGGAACATAAGTTTCCTATGGACCACGGCCAAACAGCCCGGAAGCAGTATAATCAACATGCAACGCCGGCCGTGAAAGCCTTAAAATTTATAAACCACAGTTTCTGGTAAATTTCAATGATTAAGTTTTTCAACACGTTCTAAGGGCTATTTAAAGTTAAAGTTAATTATTTTATTAGTCTGGTGTTGTATAGTGTAGTTATATATATTATGTCAGGTATTACTGCGGTAGCCTAGTGGTATGGGTAATGGACTGCTGAGACGAGGTCTCGGGTTCGATCCCAGGTTTTACCATGGCACACACCAATGACTTTTCGATGCTTTTCGAAGTTATGTGTGTATTTATCGCAGATTTATAAGTGCCCGGTTAATGGCAATTGGCTCGCCACCTATTACTTTGGGACCTAAACATAAACTGGCGAAATGTGGGTGCTAGCACCTCTGCCTACCCCTTCGGGGATATAGGCGTGAGTTTATGTTATGTTATGTTATATACTAATAAATTTTATGAAGATTGAAAATAAATTTGCGTATTTTTTGTCTGCAACTACCGCTTTCGCAAAAGTTTGACTTTTGCGCCATCCCCAAAAGGAGATAGAGACATTTTTCGCTTTTCCACAAAGTTAAAAACTCGTTATTCGCGGGCGAAAAGTTAAGGGGAGCGAGCATTGTGTCTGGCGTTGAATTTATCGCACCGCTGTGATGAGAACGGCCCGATTATGACGTCACAACAACTGGCAAATGTTAATTGGAGCGCTTTGGCTTTTCGCGGAATGAGCTGGAAATAGTCTCCCTGTTCGCGTATTTTGTCCTTAAAATATCTTTAGTTGCGCTAAGCTTGCTATTACCTCGGTTTGGCTGCTTTTAATAGGGTTGGAATATTTTATTTTATCAGAATTACATCAGTAGAAATTGAATCATAAAAACACCAGCTATCGGATAACAGGCGTCTGCTTGTAGATTACGGGCATAAAATGTTATGGTATTTAGTAGTCGGTTTTGTCGCCTTGTTGATACACTTGGACGAAGAGGCTGGGAGACCCTAGAGTGGTAGAGTCAAGCAACAGTCATTTCGGCCGTTGCATGAATGGGCCTACTCGACCGGGGAAGCACCACCCTCTCACAGAATATCGACGCCAAGTAACAGTATTTGAACTGTTGCGTTCCGTTTGGTGAGTGAGAGTGCCGGAGCCCAAACTCCTTTCCCATCCCCTCCCAAACTCCTTTCCCATCCTTTCCTTTACAGGGTCGGCAGCGCGAGTGTGACGCCACTGGTGTTGCACACGTCCATAGGCCGCGGTAACCGCTTCCCATCAGGTGGGCCGTGTGCTTGTCTGCCACCTTAGTGGTATAAAAAAAAAGGCAAACAATATTAAATATTTCTTAGAATATATATTGAATTTTAATCTCTTGGTGGGGCCTCCATAAACCTCAACCTTACCATGAGCTATCAACGCCTGCAATTCATCAATTGACTGCATCCCTCTGAATGGTAAGAAGTTAGGGTAAAGTTCAGAAGATAGTCCACCATTTCAGATGCTGTCGACCCTCAAATGGTGGTCCCTACCTTGACGGTCTTGACAGACTATGCATTTTCACGACCCTCTTGGAGAACCCGGGATTGTAAGAAGAAAGAAACACTTGTGTGGGTAGAACATTATAGTTCTTTATCGTGCGACAAAGAAAGGAAGTCCCGAACCGCTGGCTTCGAGACGTTACTCCTATTTAACGTCCATATTAGGTGAAACGCTAATACCTACCTGATGGGATCAATCGTGCCCAAAAGTCCTAAGTAGTTAAGGGGTTATTGGTAATTTTTTTTTTTTTCGTGCGGAAATCCCTTCGTATACCCCCCCGCCGGCCAGCGGGGGCGGTTATGTCGGGCTTGTACCGACTAAAACCGCACGCCGTCTCGGTTCTACAGAGGCCGGGGTGTAAGGTTGCCCATAGAGCATATCCCTCGCAGGGGTTATTGGTACCTTTTTTTTTTTCGTGCGGAAATCCCTTCGGATACCCCCCCGCCGGCCAGCGGGGGCGGTTATGTCGGGCTTGAACCGACTAAAACCGCACTCCGTCTCGGGTCTACAGACGCCGGGGTGTAAGGTTGCCCATAGAGCATATTCCTCGCAGGGGTTATTGGTACCTAAGCTTTAATCAAAAATTACACATGTTATATACTCAAACAAAAAAGCAGCGAAAGCCCTGTGGCGTACGTAACGGACTGCTGAGACGAGGTCTCGAGTTCGATCTCCAGTCGCCCCCGGCACACACCTTTGTCTTTTCGTAGTTATGTGTGCATTAATAAATATTAATTATCGCTCGCTTAATAATGTGCCCGGTAGACGGCAATAGGCTCGCCCCTTATTACATTGGGATCTTAACATAACTGGGGAATCGTAGGTGTGTAATACACCTCTGCCTACCCCTTCGGGGATACAGGCGTGAAGTTATGTTATGTTATATAATATCTACAGGTTTTGTTGCCTTTTCATATTCATCACCAGCTTAGCGCAGAATCCAGGTGCAAGAATAAAGGGACAGGCCTAATGATATGTTTATAGACCTGCCTGTTCCTCCTAACCGGCATTATGACGTCACAAATGACATACTGCCTCACACCACGTTGTCCACGCGGCAGCAATTGTTTGCAAGTATACACATATCAACACTGTCTAGGGATATTTTACATTAATGGATGTAATTAAAAAAAATCTGGCCAAGTGCGAGTCGGACTCGCACACCGAGGGTTCCGTACAAACCTACAGGTATATAAGTAAAAGTTCACCCATCACGACCATCGAGTCATAGTTATGGTAGTAGTAACTTTAAAATTTTCAAAAAGATTTTTTTTTATTATATGATGTAATAAAAATTTACGGTTTTCGCAATTTTTCCTTTATCTGTACTATAAGACGTCACTTCGTACCAAATTTCGAGATTCTAAGTTCACGGGATACCTCCCGTGAATCTTGAAATTCGAAATTTGAATTTCGAATTCGAATTGCACGGGAATCAAAACCTACAGGGAGTTACCCTGTAGGTTTTGATTCCCATGCGAGTTTCGAAAATTTGCGGCAATTTGCGGCATAAACGGCTGTGTCTTTGGATTGCTTTGGCTTAGAAGTTTGATTTTTTCACAGCTCCAAGGGACAGTAGACCTGAGTATTAGATATAAATTTCAGTTTGATACCTCCGCGCGTTCTTGAGAAAAACGGCCTTGACAGACGGACGGACGGACGGACAACGAAGTGATCCTATAAGGGTTCCGTTTTTTCCTTTTGAGGTACGGAACCCTGGGGTGTGTGTTGGGTAACCTCCTCGAGTGTCGCTCCGATTCCGATCCCGCTGCAGTCCGGGGGGAACGGAATCGGAGCGACCGGTACACCCTGGGCGGCGGTCAATGGCTTCCCCTTCACCCCTTCATAGGGTTGGCATTGATCGTCGGCCAATACCCAACGTGGCGGGAACACATCGCTCTCCGTACTCCTCTGCTTTCAGAGGAGACAGGATGAGCGATGCTGTTAGTGGTGAGATGGCCCAGGGTCAGCCGGGGTGCGAGGGATATGCTCTATGGGTAACCTTACACCCCGGCGTCTGAAGACCCGAGACGGCGTGCGGTTTTAGTCGGTGCAAGCCCGACATAACCGCCCCCGCTGGCCGGCGGGGGGGTATCCGAAGGGATTTCCGCACGATAAAAAAAAAAAAAAAAAAGGTACGGAACCCTAAAAATATCAAATCTAGAATTGCCACGTTTTACAAACTTTTTGATATCAGAAATAAAAATGTGCCATCAACAATTTGGTACGTATTAAGAACATTTTTCTAGAATTCATATTTGTTTTAATTATGTACATACGAGTATATAAATGTAAAATAACCCTCATATCGACACTGTCTAGGGATATTTTACATTAATGGATGTAATTAAACTAGGACGGTTACCAGCTTCGCAATCAACCCAAACTTCAGCGTAGCGAGATTTGCCTATTCAACAATAGGTCAACGTGACCGGTCGACTGTTTCCATTGATTTGGTTTTTCCGTGATTATTCCTCGATGGTACGTCGGACATCAACTTTCGACCCATAGAGACACTCAGCAAACTGAGCTTGATAACCGTGCCAAGTTTGGTCAAGATCGGTCGAGCCGTCTAGGAGGAGTATGGTTTCACGCGAAAACCCGATTTGTGGAGAAAGACGCTTCGCTCGCCTTCGGCTCGCTACGCTTAAAAAATATTCATTCTTGAATTGCCACGTTTTACATTCTTTGTTTTTAATTTAAATGAGATATAAAAAATAAAAAGCGGCCAAATGCGAGTCGGACTCGCCCATGAAGGGTTCCGTAGTAGCAAGTAACATAATAATGCTTTTTTTAAATTTTATATTTGAGTTGATTGAATCAAAGGTAAATTGCGGTTTACTATTTATGACGTATTAAAAAAAACTACATACTAGATCTCGTTCAAACCAATTTTCGGTGGAAGTTTACATGGTAATGTACATCATATATTTTTTTTAGTTTTATCATTTTCTTAGTTTAGAACTTACAGTGGGGGGGGCACACATTTTACCACTTTGGAAGTGTCTCTCGCGCAAACTATTCGGTTTAGAGAAAAATGATTTTAGAAACTTCAATATCATTTTTGAAGACCTATCCATAGATACCATACACGTATGGGTTTGATGAAAATATATTTTTTGAGTTTCAGTCCTAAGTATGGGGAGCCCCGAACATTTATAGTTTTTTTTCTATTTTTGTGTGAACATCTTAATGAGGTTCACAAAATACATCTATTCACCAAGTTTCAACACCATAGTTCTTATAGTTTCGGATAAAAGTGGCTGTGTATGTCACACAGACGGACAGACAGACAGACATGACGAATCTATAAGGGTACCGTTTTTTGCCATTTGGCAACGGAACCCTATAAATGTGCCATCAACAATTTGGTAAGTATTAAAAATTTTTTTCTAGAATTCAATTTTTTAAAATTATGTACATCTATGAATGTAAAATATTCCTAGACAGTGTATGTATACACCTACGTAGTACATTTACATGGTCGTCACAAAACATCAGAAAGGACGCGAGATAACCAATCGTTCTGATCTCAGCGTGTACTGTTATTTTTGTATTTCCACATTTATCGCTGTATTTTTCGAACAGCCTTGCCTTGTTTATATACCTATAATACGTCTGGAACAAAACAAATAAGAAATAAAATTCGATAGTTCGACAAATCGTTACAATTTTGTCGACTACCAATAAATAAAACAGGTCTACGTCTCCTAACAGCTGTTGAGCCAAAATCGTTATTTACCCGTAAATACCTGCACGTACCGGCGTTTTACCCGAATTATGTATCAGATAATAATAACACGAGAAAAAAAAATAAAAAATACCTCTCGCTAGAGACGTACTTTATTCTCACAAATAAAACACCCAGAAACATATGGGAGGAACTGGCTACAATATATACAAATATCTAACAGTGCGCACCCCTATTCTGACAAGACGAACAAACAAGTGTAGCCAATATGTTCTCTATCTCTTTCATTCAAATGCGATATGAAGGAGATAGAGGTAACCGAATTGTCGTTGAAAACGGTTGCTTGAACAGAATACGGCCTCACTCGCTCCCCCCACAATATATTTTATGGAGAGCGCAACGTTCTTTTTGCAATAGCTACCAGAAGGTGCTCGAACCCTTCATATTTACGATTAAACCGTGATCAGAAATATAAAATAGTGGTGTTTTTTGTCGATAGCTTTGCTGATACAGCGCGCAGTAGTCAAAACGCGATATTTGTTTGTATGCGATGATATACATTATGTAAAAGGTGTCGTCTTACATGTAAAGGTTCCAAGTACATGTGTTCTTGTTGGCCAGAGAGTGTGGCTGCGAATTTCTCATGTTGTTTTATCGATATGACTTATTTGCGTTTGTTTTTCTGGTCAGATATACATATTGCTGAAAAATAAGGTAGGTAATTGTTTATTTTAAGTAAAGATGGACTTAGTTCATTATTCTGAAACTACTTTGTCTTCTCGGGAAAACACCTATGCGATGTTCGTTCGTTCTGTATACATTAGATGCTTATACGTATTACATAGTGTATAGTCAGCGTCAAAAATAGATGATTTCAACGTTAAAAAAATCTGATTGAAACTTTTTAGTTTTATTGAAATCTATTTTTAATAGAGTCCATTAAGTAGTTAAACAATATTTTCATTGAAAAATGGAAATTACTTTGCTCAGTAACCAATTTTTAGAGGCTGAAAATGATCGTCTATTATTGACGCTAACTGTACAGTACGTAAGTCTTAGATAGCCATTCTTCCTATTGGACTGGATATATCAGCTCTAATAATTATGCCTTTTTTTTTTTTTTTTTTTTTTTTTTCGTGCGGAAATCCCTTCGGATACCCCCCCGCGTGCCAGCGGGGGCGGTTATGTCGGGCTTGAACCGACTAAAACCGCACGCCGTCTCGGGTCTACAGACGCCGGGGTGTAAGGTTGCCCATAGAGCATATCCCTCGCACCCCGACTGACCCTGGGCCATCTCCGGTTTCGAGATGGCCCCCTCGGGTTTGGGAACCACGGTGTCCCCGTCTTGCCCCGGTTTGGGGGAGGGGCGCTAGTCGCCCCACCGTCCCGGCCTGCTTCTGCTGGGGTGACAGGTGGCCTCACCCGCCACCCCCAGGCCTGCGCTCATGGAGGACGGAGGTCGTTAAGCGACCTCCGGCGCCTGAGTTGCCTGCGACGCGCGGCGAGCAAGTTGCGGGCTCGGCGGACCGGGAGAGTTCTAAGTCTCTCCCGGGCGCGCTCCGCCACCTCCTTCGCGAGCATTACATGCTCGCAGAAGGAGGCGGCGGCGGCCCACGCGCTCGCGCTCCGCACCATTGCCGCAATCATGCTGCCGAGCGAGAGGACTCCCACCCCGATGGCTGCCACGAGGTCACGCCTCGGCGCCTCCCACGCCGGGCAGTCCGCCAGCGTGTGCAGCCCTGAGTCCTCGCTCGCGTCGCAGTGATGACACTCAGGCGTTGGCTCCTTCCTGATCCGATGCAGGTGGTCCCCGAAGCACCCCTTCCCTGAGATCACCTGCGTCAGTCGGTAGGAGAGGCTTCCGTGTCGCCTCTCCAGCCAATCCTCCATGATGGGCCTTACCGCCGCTATTGCGGCGTGCCCTGCGCTTGGTTGCCCAAGTCGTTCCTTCCACTCCACCACGATGGCCTGGCGGAGCTGGGACTGCACGGCCTCGATTTCTCGAGGCTCGGGGTTCCATCCCTGCTCCCGCGCCTCCTTTCGCCACTGGTACAGTTGCGAAAGGGCTCTCGCTTCCAGGTCCCATGGCGGAGTTCCGGCAAGGAGACTCGCCGCCTCGAAGGAGATCGTGCGGTACCCTCGGATGACCCTGATGGCCAGAACTCGCTGCGGAGCGCGCAGCATCTGCACAGTTCTGGTCCTCAGGGCCTCCGCCCATATTGGGCACCCATACAGGGCCATGGACCGCACGATCCCCGCGTAGAGTCTCCTGCAGGAGTCATCGGGCCCCCTCATGTTGGGCAACAGCCGAGCCAGAGCAAGAGCTGTGCCCTTCAATTTGGGGGCCAGACTTCGGATGTGCTCTCCGAAGTCCCATCGGCCGTCGAGCACGAGCCCCAAATATTTCATTTGGGGCTTGATGCCGATGCGATTTCCTCCCACGATGAGACTGGATCCCTCGGGTGGCTTGCTCCGAGGCCCATGGAAGAACAGGGCCTCGGTTTTGTGCAGGGCCACCTCGAGACCCAGCCGCCGGATCCGCCTAACGACTTGGGCAACCGCGGTCGTGGCCTTTCGGGTCGCTTCGCGGTACGTCGCCCCGCACGCCGTCACGAGCGTGTCGTCCGCGTAGCACGTGACGGCGGCACCGCCTACGAGCTCACCGCGAAGCACCCAGTCGTATCCGATGTTCCACAGGAGCGGCCCCAGGACCGATCCCTGTGGAACACCGCACGACATTTCACGCCGACCGAGACCGGTCACGGTTGGGTAGATGACGGCTCTCTCCGTCAAATACGCCCCGACTATGCGGCGGAGGTAGAGAGGCACTTCGTGATACACGAGCGCCTCCCTAATGCAACTCCAGGGCAAGGTGTTGAACGCGTTGGCGATGTCCAGGGACACCGCCAACATCACCTCACCCCGGGCTACTGCATCCTCCGCCAGAGCCCTCACGCGCATGATGGCATCCACGGTGGAGCGCCTCTGGCGGAAGCCATATTGGCCATCCGCCAGGTCCGGCCCCACTCTTGAGAGGTGCTCGACGAGGCGCTTCGCAATTACTCTTTCAAAGAGCTTGCACACCTCGTCGAGCAACACTATGGGCCGGTAGGCGGACGGCGAGTCCGCCGGGCGCCCCTCCTTTCGGATGAGGACCAGTTTCCCCGTCTTCCACAATTTCGGAAACTGGCCCCGCTCCAAACATGCGCTGAGAAGCCCTCTCAGTCGGGGCTCGAGAGCGTCGTCGACTAGAGCTAGGACCCACGCTCGGCCTGGAATGCCGTCGGGTCCCGGGGCGGTGTGTTTGGCTCTTAGCCTTCTCACCGCCAGCTCTAGTTCTACCCAAGTGACCTCGGGCACGTCGTCGTCTTCCACGTCGGGCGCCATGCGCAACCGAGGCGGAGTCATCCGCGGTGGAACATGTTCCACCGCCCGCGCTGGGAACAGGGAGCCAACAACTCCTCCGAGCAGATCCGGCTGGAGACACCGGGTTAACGGCGGGGCCTTGGGGCGCAGCTTGCCCCTCACCATCCGGTAGGGCCGCCCCCAAGGGTCCCGCTCCAGCGTCTCCAGCAGCTCACGGAAGGCGTCCCGTTTGGAACGCCTTATCTCCGCTCGGAGGGCTCGTCTGGCCTCCCTGTATCCCTCGTACAACTCCGCCTCTCGGGCCTCCGCATCTGCGGGGCGGCGACGCCTCCTACGGAATCGGGCCCACCGGCGGTGCGTGATCACGCAGCCCCTCTAATAATTATGCCTAGCGAGCCGAAGGCGAGCGAAGCGTCTTTGGTTTCAAAGTTGCATTTCAAACAAAAGATACTCCTCCGAGACCGTTTGACCGATCTCGACCAAATTTGCCACGGTGATCAAGTAGACATTACTGAGTGTCGTAAGGGGTCGAATGTCCAGATCGGTCTTCCCATCGAGGAATAATCACAATAAAAAGTCGACAGGTCTCGTTGACCTATTGTTGGATAGCCAAATCTCACTACGCTTAAGTTTGGGTTGATTGCGAAGCTGGTAACCGTCCTAGTTATAATAATCGTTTATTTGCCACGAAATAATTTGCATTAGACATTTCACTTAGATCTATTTTAGATTAAAATACTTAACTAATTAATGCTCGCGGCTCCGTCTGCACGGAGATCAGTTAGTGTTTTTTGGTCGTATCTATAGTTCTACTTAATCAATTGCCATCAAACATAAGGCAGATTTTAAATGTAACCAAGATCTTTAGATATGAAAAACCGCATCTCAAATCTGTTCAGTAGTTTTAGCGTCTATTCCTAACAAAGAGACAAGAATTTAAAAAAAAGTATTCAGCATCGTTCATGTAACATAACCCAAGTATGTTTTTTTTTAATTCTGTAATGTACCTCAACTAATTTATAATTGTATATAGATAGATAGATAGATAATTTACTACATGGCATAACAATATTTTTTAATTTATAAATTGAAAAAAAAAATTTTTGGCTATCAATTCCATACTACTCGTAGTTCCAGCCTATATCGTGGCGCTCTCATTTATTTTACTTTCAACCAGATGCCACATAAATTTTAGAATGAATGAACTCTGGGTTCCAGTAAAGAGGCTTTCTCACTACACAAACCAGTCAGGCACCTTTTTTTTTTTTTTTTTTCGTGCGGAAATCCCCTCGGATACGCCCCCGCCGGCCAGCGGGGGCGGTTATGTCGGGCTTGAACCGACTAAAACCGCACGCTATCTCGGGTCTACAGACGCCGGGGTGTAAGGTTGCCCATAGAGCATATCCCTTGCACCCCGACTGACCCTGGGCCATCTCCGGATTCGAGATGGCCCCCTCGGGTTTGGGAACCACGGTGTCCCCGTCTTGCCCCGGTTTGGGGGAGTCGCTTCACCGTTCAGGCCTGCTTCTGCTGGGGTGACAGGCGGCCTCACCTGCCACCCCCAGGCTTGCGCCTGGCTAAATACCTAAATATCAACACCTGAGTGTGCCATTCCAGAGGACACGTTGACACATCTATGTATCAAAATTCCTGTTTTTGCGTAAAGGTATATTTTTTTATCAATATGCGATAGATTCATTAATAACACTACGAACACTTCCTATAACTCGATTGCAGCGCCACCCTAGTAAACCAAAACGATGCCTTTTTTTTTCGTACGGAAATCCCTTCGGATACCCCCCCGTCGGCAAGCGGGGGCGGTTAGGTTAGGTTAGGCGGACTAAAACCGCACGCCGTCTCGGGTCTACAGACGCCGGGGTGTAAGGTTGCCCATAGAGCATATCCCTCGCACCCCGACAAACCAAAACTATGCCTAGAACCTTTACACAAATGAAAGTTTACAAAGTTTTATCTAAATCGGATAAACGGTACGACAGCGTATTTTTTAAAAATATTTAGTCCGTCAAATTGACTGCACCCCGCCTGATGGTAAGCTGAGGTGAAGTCCAAAAAATAGTGGACACCATTTCCAAAGATTGTCCCTAAAAAGGTGGCCCCTACCTAGACGACCTCAACAGATGTTTTTTCACGCCCCGCTTAAAGAGCCCAGGACTGTAGGTAGAAGGGAACACGTGTGTGGGTAAAGCGTCCCAGTGCTTTATGGTCCGACAAAAAAAGGAGTCACCAAACCGCTTGGTTCGCGATGGTATCGATTGCACTGTATGAGGATGACACCTAAGTCCTGCACGTGTCGTTCGGGATAAGAAGGGAGAAGGAGGATTCAATGGAATAGCTCATCGGAACATTCACGCGTATAAAATATAAACAAACATTCAAACATTTTCTTTTGTATATAAGAGTACATAAACTTAATATTTAATTACAAAACAGTCCACCAAATTCAACTAAGTTCCAAATCATACTGAATTCCGCAAATAATGTTTTTCATCACACGAGTCATTTTTTTTGTTCGATAGAAAATTAAATTTGAGAGAGGTGTTACGCGGGGTGTGTGTTGGGTAACCTCCTCGAGTGTCGCTCCGATTCCGATCCCGCTGCAGTCCGGGGGGAAAGGAATCGGAGCGGCCGGTACACATTGGGCGGCGGTCAATGGCTTCCCCTTCACCCCTTCATAGGGTTGGCATTGATCGTCGACCAATACCCAACGTGGCGGGAACACATCGCTCTCCGTACTCCTCTGCTTTCAGAGGAGACAGGATGAGCGATGCTGTTAGTGGTGAGATGGCCTAGGGTCAGCCGGGGTGCGAGGGATATGCTCTATGGGTAACCTTACACCCCGGCGTCTGAAGACCCGAGACGGCGTGTGGTTTTAGTCGGTGAAAGCCCGACATAACCGCCCCCGCTGGCCGGCGGGGGGTATCCGAAGGGATTTCCGCACGATAAAAAAAAAAAAAAAGAGAGGTGTTACGCGAGATAGCTATAGTGTAGACCGGTCTTTAAACAATCGTATGTCTTACATATTGCTTGCGAAGCGGACGATTTACACCGTAAGGGGAAAAAGGGGTACGTGATATTTCCATAAACTACACACATCTAATAGTCCGAACATTATAATACGTGTAACATCCAAGGTATTCTTTATTTCATACCCGAGCTAAAAAATTGAATTATGGGCTCGTTTTATTTTTTCATGCCCCTTTGACTCGATTGTGTAATAGTGATGGGTATGACGTTATGATTTTTGTGCAGACTTGAAATTTATGTGACGTACTTTTTTATGATGTGTTAAAAGAGAATGAGAGTCATCGAGTAGTCGATTATCGGCTATTGCCATGGGACCAATTTGTACGAACGGGAAAATATTTTAAACAAGTTATAGTATTGAGCCATGCTTTCTTGAAGAGAAAGGTTTCATTGGAGAAATAGAATCCTCAAACTTTTTTTTTAACCTATTTTGAAGGTGTTTTTGCCCACATGAGCACGTCATCCTTAAACTTAATATCGACCTTAAGTAGCAGTATGCTGTATTTTGTATTGTTTGTGGAAATGTCGGTGGTCCTCCACCCCTTGTCTTCTGTTAAGTAGCCATACTGGAGTTGAACATCACAGGCCAAGGTAGTTGTTCCGGAGTTAGGCTGGGGACAGTCGGATAGAGGATCTCTGTCGAGCATAACGAAACTATAACGTGTTGAACTACGGAACCCTAAAAAGGGCATTGTCATAGTACCCTAAAAACTGAAATTAACTTTTGAATCTAGAGTCTTTCGGAACCCTGTGCATGGACTACTACATGCCTTACTTCGGCTGAACATCTGACTGTTAACGGATAAAAACGGTGGTATTCCGGGTCTGCAAGCTGTTGATGTCCTCATTGGACAGCGTACACTTGCAGCAGTTGGTGACGTATTTTTGTTTTCAGGTGTTGCCTAAATCGGGGTGCTTGGTTGGGGACCTCCACGCGGTGCACCCTGGGCAACGGAGACAGCAGCGCCTCTCTCCTAGGGCGGGAGGGACGCTGCCGCCTACGGCCAACTCCGACCGAGGGGAGGACGGCCCTGTTGAGGGCTGTTCGGAAGATTTCCACGTGTCCCTCTGATTAGCAGATGGCACAGTGGAGAGCAAGTAAGGGGGCCATCTCAAAACCGGAGATGGCCCGGGGTCAGTCGGGGTGCGAGGGATATGCTCTATGAGTAACCTTGCACCCCGGCATCTTAAGACCCGAGACGGCGTGCGGTTTTAGTCGGTTCAAGCCCGACATAAAAGCCCCCGCTGGCTGGCGGGGGGGGTATCCGAAGGGATTTCCGCACGAAAAAAAAAAAGGTGTTGCCTAAATCTAAAAACATTATTGTAAATTAAGAAACCAAGAAAATAGTATACCGATATCTTTTTTCTTAGGGAATCCCCCACGGGCTTAATAGGTGCCAACGATGGGATACCATACCCCTACTAAAACCACGACTAAAATCACTAAAACCACGATGGTGGATTCTCCCCACCTTGGTTACTCAAGTCGCACCTTCCATGTCTCCATCAGTTCCTGGCGGAACTGGGACCGCTGATAGTATACCCCCTTGCTTATTTATAAAGCAATCTTTATTTATTAATATTGTATCAGTCAAATACACCAACATGTACCCAAAATTCACGTTACTATCTATTAAAAATGGAGAGAATGCGATGAGTTTTCAAATCACGATCCGATCATAAAATGTAGATCGGGCACCGCCATATTTGATTTCCACTCTACTACATGTCTACATATTATAATATAGTGGAGTTTGGGTAGTGAGAAAAGACGGGGTTTTATGTAAAGGCGAAGTTGGATGAGATTAGGTCGAGAAAATTTGGTTACTCAGTTCAAATTCACTACTTATTTATGGTCCTCTATTTTCGATATTGGACCCCACTATGATCATTAGGGCCCAATCTCACCACATCTGCGAGCCAGTCGACATCTGCTGATTAACTAGGCTCTGGCGTAAGTTTTTCTCTCCAAGTTTCTCAGAAAGAGGTTTCAATTTAAAATTTAATAAACACTCGATACAGAAAGAAACATTTAAAAATGATATTGTCGGAACTTTACGCGAATGTTACACATTGAAATAAAACTATTTTTAACGGATTCTATCGCGATTTATTTGATGTTATTTTATATTTTACACTGATCCCGACGTTTCGATTGCTTTTCAGCAGCCATGGTCACGGGGAGACTAAAGATGGTTGTTGTAGTTTGAAGTGAAAGTTATCTCAAAGTACCCGAACTATGTTGAACTGTGTTACTATTTACGCAGAATGAGCTAACAGTGTCATGAAGTCTTGTTGTATTTTGATTTTTCTTTGAATTAATTAAGTGAATGCCTGGGTCCCAAGCTGGTGGTACATTCCAACCATCTTCTCTATCAAAATTAGCATGTTTTTTAATTTCAATAGCTTCGCGGAGCATCCTAGGTAGGAATCGATTTTCTTTGGCGAGTATCTGTGGTTTATCAAATCTTAAGTAATGTTTGGTCCCCTGTTGCATATGTTCACATACAGCAGACTTTTTTGAGCGTTGGTTAAAAGCAACCGAAACGTCGGGATCAATGTAAAATATAAAATAACTTCAAATAAACCGCAAAAGAATCCGTTAAAAATAGTTTTATTTCAAAACATTTAAAAAGATATAATTAAAATAAAACGTGTTAGTAGTAGGTATACAGTGGACCCGGTGTAGTGGTAATGCGAAAAACGTTTTGCAGGGCGGTGTCGGACTATCGAATTTGTTGAATTATAGAGTACTGCCTAAGACCCCGCATAGTTCAGAATTTTTGTAAAAGAGTACCTCGTAATCCGACAAATTACAGATTAAATTTGTCGGATTATAGAGTGCTGCCTAAGACATCCGGAATGTTTTGAAAAAAAGAGTACCTTCTAGTCCGAAAAATTACACATTAAACTTATCGAATTATAGAGTGCTGTCTAAGACATCCGGAATGTTTTGAAAAAGAGTACCTTCTAGTCCGAAAAATTACACATTAAACTTATCGAATTATAGAGTGCTGCCTAAGACATCCGGAATGTTTTGAAAAAAAGAGTACCTTCTAGTCCGAAAAATTACAGATTAAATTTATCGAATTATAGAGTGCTGTCTAAGACTAAAATCCGGATTTTTTTTGGTAAGAGTACCTTGTAATCCGACAAATTACTGATCTAATTTGTCGGATTATAGTGTTTTTGTGTGTTTGTGTTTTTGAAAAATAGTACCTAGCAATCCGTAAGTTCAGATAGAATATTATCATTTTGATCTGTATTTATCATACAGATCAAAATGATAATATTCTATCTGAACTACCAACCGTACTTTTTTTAGCCCATCAATTGACTGCAAGATGGCAAGAAGCAACGGTGAAATCCAAAAAAGATGGGCCATCATTCCAGATACTATCGATCCTCAAATGGCGGTCACTACCTTGAAGGCCTAGACAGATGCTTTGTTATTCCCCTCTTTAAGAACCCGGGATTTTAAGAAGATGTCGAATGTTCAACAGTAATAGGCCTGTCGTATAACAAAGGGATTAAACTGGGGCTAGATTACCGCAAGCCCACTATACTGAAGTTAAAGGGCCAATCAACATGTCTAATTTTTTACTTTTCAACCGACTTCAAAAGGAGGGTCACTGTTTGACCTGTAAGTTTGTATGTATGTTTTTCCGATACACAATGGAACACAAACTATGCCCTAATGATGAATATTTTTTGAGACCAATAAACTATTTTATTATTTTATTATATTATTTTATTTTCTCGCGTTTGGTTGAATCGATATTGATTCGGTTCTCAGAAAAGTATTTTTTGCATTCTAGAGAAGTTTTTAGTGTACTTAACCAAATTAAGTAGGTTCTATTTTTTCATAAAAATAATTATTAAAGGTTTTCTTATTGTGTTGGGGATTTTAAATATTACTTTTATTTTGCAATACTTTTTGAATAGTAACTTAAAATGACGTCGCAATCTCTTACATAAAATTAATCGATATTTCAAACAATTAGTTGCGAAGCTCGGATGCAGTTCGTCAGGTGTTACAGTAATCAGCGTCGCGTCGCGACAACGCGCCATGCGATCTCGATGCTGTAGATACGGTAATTTTATTTAATGTTTAGTTCGTCTTTTTTACTGCACCCCGCTTGATAGCAAACTGAGTGAACTTCAAAAAGTTAAAACCATTATTCTAGATATTAATAATTCTAAAGTATTTAGTTAGCAGGCTTAGTACAATGAGATCTGGTGCTAGTAATTACACGACTAAATTTTGCTGAGAATCTGATCACTATTATTATTGGTTTACTGAGTCTACTATGGATTTCGTATATTTCGGTTTTGATGTATCATTTAATTAATGTAATGCTGTGGGTAGATTAGTGCTATTATTTACGGAGTAACTGTTGTGTGAGGAAGTTCATATAGTGAAGTGTTAAGCATTTAAATGAAGAAACATATCAATCTAAATATTAATATACACAAGCCAGGTAACTTCCTTATAAAATGTTTTGAAAAATATCTGGATTTTATTTATTTAGTTTATTTATTACTAAGATTTTTAGGTTTTTAGTTTTTTTGCGCGGAACCCTAATTATTTTTCCTAAAATTAAAGTAGCCTATGTTACTCCTTGTTATATTTATATTACCTTTCTGCCAGTGAAAGTCACGTCAAAATTGGTCCAGCCATTTCAGAGACTAGCCGGAACAAACAGACAGACAGACAGACGGACAGACAGACAAAAATTGTAAAAAAATGTTATTTTGGTGTACCGTATATATATTCATATACATGTAGTAAAAAAACGGTTATTTCAATATTACAAACCGACACTCCAATTTTATTTATATGTATAGATGTATAGATAAATTATTTCAATTTATTAATGTCAAGAGCTAAGTTTAGCTAAGCAGATGGATGTGGCAGTTGGCCTTCCTTCCAGCAAGTCCTTACTGAAACATACTAAGATGGAGGCGTGTCGTGTGTGTCCTACACTCGCCTGTCAACTCACCGTCGCGGGATAAAACCCGACCCCACCAGGCGAGGCCGAGGTGGCGGCCAAAGTCCGCCGGTAACCCATCCTTTCGAGGGCTTACCCGAGGTGCCCGGCAGTGGACACTTGGGGAGGACACCGTGTGGTTTTAGTCGGTCCGATTCAGACACGCCCGTCCCATCGTTGGAACCGTTGGGGAGAAGCACCTGGGGGTTTCCACACGTTACAAAAAAAGCAGATGGACATAAAACAATTTTTGTTAACAGCTATATATTATTTGCGAATATAAACTGTATATGCTGTAAGTTTTTCTGATTATTCCGAACCTGACCCGAAAACCTGACCCGGTCGCGGGTTAGGTTAGAAAATTGAAAAAAAATGTAATATTTGTTCCGAACGTAACCCTCTTCCTAACCTGACCCGACGTCTCGTTCCTATCATAACCCGAATTGCGCAGATTGGTCATTCTCTCTAATCTTTCTCAAAATAAAAAGTACATATGTGTCAAATTAGTATTTAATATTTAGTATCCGACTTGGATAGGTTAGATTAGAAGGCTAGAGCGGGACCAACCATGCAGGAATAAGTCATTTTCTAAGCTGTTTGATTAAATAGCTAGGCAAGTCATTAAACGTATCTGCGCAATTCGCAAATTCAATATGATAGGGACGAGACGTCGGTTCAGGTTAGGAAGAGGGTTACGTTCGGAACAAATATTACTTTTTTTTTCAAGTTTCTAACCTAACCCGTGACCAGGTCAGGTTTTCGGGTCAGGTTCGTAATAATCGAGTTTTTAAAATATAAAAAATGCTGATGTTAACAAAAAAAATGCGACGTCCATTACATCGTACCTCCGCCAGTCACTTCGTTACCGTGTTTACATAATCTGTTAACAGCGAGCGAGCTTTTCGTTCGCATTTCTTAATTTGTAACTGCCACTTAATTGAGTGAAACAAAGTGCTAATTGTTAATGTTTGTAACTTTGCTTCAATTACTCACGACACTTGTATTGGGAGAAGAAAGTGTCTGGTGCAATAAAATTAAATAAGAAATGTATTTGGGTCAATTCATTTGATGGATTTAGTTTCTAAATCCACCCACATGCGGTCTTAAGGGTAGTTTTAAAAACAAAATTTAAATAGGCAAGATTCTTACTAGTAAACAAAAAATGTGTTGCTTAGTAAAGATGAAAATGCTAAATTACTATCTTTTCAAACTGCCTGATTAGAATTTAAATCTTTAGGCTTTCACGGCCGGAGTTGCATGTAGAATAAACTGCTTCCGGGCTGTTTGGCCGTGGTCCATATGAAACTTGTGTTCCAAACGTTTCGTCGATCACTGCGGTTGACATCTTCAGTGGTACAGTTCCGGACGGCGACGAGTGCGTAGAGTTCTCCTCGGCAGCGACTTCTCTGCGACTGCGACTTCATCAGTCGTTTCATTTGGACCACGGCCAAACAGCGCAGTAGCAGTATATTCTACATGCCTGATTAGAGTTTAATATCTATAAATAACTAGCTGACCCGATAGACGTTGTCCTGCTTTAAGACCGATGCATTTATTAATGCGTCAGTAAATATTTCAATCGCGCCAATTACAAATGACTGTCAGGTATGTCCAACACCATAAGATTGTATTATATAAGTTAATAATAGTCGTCTCTCTGTGACCATGGCTGCTGAAAAGCAATCGAAACGTCGGGATCAATGTAAAACATAAAATAACATCAAATAAATCGCGATAGAATCCGTTAGGTGGGGTTTGGTTCAAAGTTTACGAGGGATGGAAAGTATGAGTGTGATATTGAGCGAAGCGTTTTAGCTGGTAATCAAGTGAATGGGGCCCTGCATAGTTTTATGAGCAGCCAGAAACTATCTAAAGAGGCACGACTGGCTGTGCATAGAGGAGTACTCGTCCCCACACTTATGTATGGTAGTGAGTGCTGGGTGTGGCAGAAGGAACACGAGAGTAAGCTGAATGCTATTGAAATGAGAAGTCTGAGAAGTATAGCTGAGGTGACCCTGATGGACCGAATGAGGAACAGCGTGATAAGGGATCGTTGTGGTATGGCAGAAGACGTAGTGACCAAGATAGAGAAAGGGATGCTTAGATGGTTCGGTCATGTAGAGAGGATGGATGAAAGGAGATTGACGAAATAGATTTATGAGGCGAGGGCTACTGGGCAACCCGGCAAAGGTCGACCTAGGCGTACGTATGCCAATCAGATCGACGACGTTTTGAAGAAGGGCCAGGTCAGAAGTACCCGTAACCGGCGTGCATGTATGAAAACAATTATGAAAGTGGAAGAAGCGAAAGGCGTCTGTCAAGATCGTAGCAAGTGGAAATATGTTGTCTCTGCCTACCCCTATGGGAAAAAGGTGTGACTATACGTATGTATGTAGAATCCGTTAAAAATAGTTTTATTTCAATTAATAATAGTCGTTAAGTTTTTCAAATTTTCAAATTTCTCGTGCAACTTTCTAAGCTAAGAAGTGAAATATCATTGCACGACTAATCTGTGCGGATTAAGTAGGCAACGGTAAGTTTTGATCAACGTGCGGCTACACGGGCGGGAAGGTGTACACTGTAAATATTCTATGTGCGGTCGTTTCTCGCTAGTAATAGGAGTACACTAGATCCGACTTAGTTATTGTTGGATACTTAAGGAGTGTTAGAGTATTAATCGCAGTGTTAGTGTTAAGTATCACTGGACTGGAAGAAACGATATTACGTTTGTTAAGACTGTTAATTTATGTAATGTTTTATTTGTCGTTTGTTAACGCGTTGTTATTTGTTTGACATAATCATTATTATGTTTTGAGTCTGCTTTTAAGCATTGAAGTTAAATAATAGTCCTAAACTGTTGAGTAATATTTCTTCAGGGATTATATTCAAAGAAGCACCGCGGCCACCACGGCCTCTGTGGCGTAGCGGTAGTGTATTCAACTGCTACACCAGGGGTCACGGGTTCGATTCCCGCTTAGTGCAAATATTTGTATGTATGAATATCTCTATTTGCGTTTGGCTGGATGTCTCTATGTATAATATGTATGGCGCTCATTAGGGGAGACCTATGTCCAGCAGTGGACTAGAATAGGTTGATGATGATGATGATAAAAAAAAGTATATTAGTATGTTTATCCGCAATCTGGAACCCATAACACAAGCTAGTTAAACTATGCTTACTTTGAATCTAGAAAGCACTGTGTAGAATGTCGTAGAATATTTATTTATATTTATAATCTGGTGATATGGATAGTGGGTATTCTGTTCTTAATACTTTTGACACTAAAAGACGACTACACAAGAAGAAGATGTCCTGTATATACAATTACAATACACAATTGCATTATAGCAATCTCATTGAGTGCAGAGTATGGTCGGCTTCTATTTTGGGGCACGGTGTATCATATTATATGTTTTCAATTGGCCTCTGATTGGCATCTCGGAGATGGCCTGTGTGGCGTAGCGGTAGTGCATTCGATGCTACGTCAGGGGGCGCGGGTTCGATTCCCGCTCAGTATTTGTATGCATGAATAAGTCTATTTGCATTGGTCTGGGTGTTTCTATGTATAACATGTATGTATTTACAAAAAAAAAGTATATAAGTATGTTTATACGCATTCTGGAACCCACAACACAAGCTAGTTAAACTATACTTACTTTGGGTCTAGAAAGCGCTGTGTAGAATGTCGTAGAGTATTTATGAGTATTTATTTAATTATTTCAGATAACTTATCACCATTAGGTGGGTTGCGTATTCCGGGGTGCAAGGGAAATGCCTTATGGGCCACCTTACACCCCGGTGTCTGAATACCCGAGACGGCGAGCGGTTTTAGTCGGTTCGAATCCGACATAACCACCTCCGCTCGTTCTAGGGGCGAGACGGGGAAACCGTGATGTCAAACCCGTGGGGCCATTTCGACACCGGAAATAGCCCTGGGTCACCCGGGGTGCGAGGGAAATCCGACATAACCACCCAGCGGGCCCACGGTAATTTCCGCACGAAAAAAAAGGTGGGTTGCTTATTTATTTGTGATCTTAGTAGTATAAAAGATAATTTATTGATGACATTATGTTCCATATCACTGCAACCTCAGTACTTTTATTACTGAAGGTAGCAATATCTTACTTTCGACACTCATCGACGACAGGATCCCGGTTACCTATTTAGAAATATCAAAATTACCATCACCTCGTTAAGTAACCCAAACCCGAGGGGGCCATCTCGAAACCGGAGATGGCCCAGGGTCAGTCGGGATGCGAGGGATATGCTTTATGGGCAACCTTACACCCCGGCGTCTGAAGACCCGAGATGGCGTGCGGTTTTAGTCGGTTCAAGTTTTAGTCGGTCGGGGGGGTTATCCGAGGGGATTTCCGCACGAAAAAAATAAAGAAAAAAAGGTATTTAGATTGAATGTAAATGAGAATTGCTTAATAAATAAATAGTATTGATGGAATTTAATATTCCAAAATGATGAACTCATTGCGAGGTATACATACTGTATGAAAAAGGCAGCAACTAAAATGTAACAGAAATAAAATTCTCCACTTATCTCAAGTCAGTACCGAGTACCCTTATTCAGGTATTCACATAAAGTCATTCCATTCGGCAGCGGGTTGTAAATTGTACGGAGTCGCCAGACGAGGCTCGAAGCACGTACAGTCTTCTAAAATATTCAAGGGGGGAGAAGTAAAATAAAACTCCTTACCATCTGAAAACGTTGAAAGTATTAACTTTTCTTAGGTTTTCCAAGGAATAGACTAGCGTAGAAAATATTTTACACTGACATGGGTCATTCACGTTGCAACTATAATATTATTATTGACTGATTGTTGTGATGGTGCAGTGAAAGTTATTTACTCTTTACAAAGTGAACTATGTATCTATTATGTTTCCCTACAGAAATTTGCTTGTAAAATTAATAAAATCCTGCAAATGTATGAGTCAAGCTTGAGGGATAGCCATTTTGACTATATTTGACTGGTGGTAGAAATTTGATGACACAAATTTGTCACAAAATTCGGCCGGGTGGGTACCACCATGCACGATTGCGAAAAACCCTCCATAGTAATCCAATTTCGGTTTAATTGCGTTCAGGGGTCAGCAAGTGCATAGCCGGGCAGGGGGATTGTGGTCGCAGCACTAGTGGGACCGGTGGGTGTCACGCGGTGCTGCGACGACAATCCTCTTCTGATGAGGCCGTCAAGCTGAGTGCCACCATTGTTAACTTGGTAGTGTATGTAATGGTGACGCTCTTTCCTGAGACTTTACCTTCAGCTTACCATCAGGCGAAGTGAAGTCAAATTGACGTATCCTAAATATAAAAAAAAAAAAAAAAAAAAAAATTGTACGAATATTGTTGTCATCCTAATAAAATGTACCGTAAAAAACATATTTAATTAATTTTCAATATAAAATAAGTTTCTTTTTTGTTAAAAAATCAAGATTATAATCTCACTTTTTTGAGATTTGATCACGTGCTTATAAACGCTCTGTGACGTCACACATAAGTAAACAGTGTTTTTCACTACAGGCTGTCTGCATTTGCTAGTGTTAATCGCCTGGTTCAATTTATTAATTACTAATAATGTTTCACTTTTATCTTATAGGTATATCTCAAAATAAACCATTATTTTTGCAACTAATTTCAATTAATATATATATAGCTGCTCGTGCCGATTTACTGACTGACTCACTCACTCATTGATCACCTCTCCTGAACAATTTTGTATGAATTTTTTTTTTTCACTGATGGTTTCGTATAGAGGATAAAAATTCATTCAGAGGAAAAATATGGAGAGAGCTGATGATTGAGGATTTCAGAGACGGGTGAAGAGCACGCTGAAGGTATTGAACATAGGTTGGGGGTGCTTGAGCAAATGTCACTCGAAACGTCATTCAATTGCCAGTGACCTGAAAAAAAATTCAAAAGGGCGAAAAAAAAATGGCCGCTTTACAAATTTCGTCGGTGTCTATCTCGGAGAGTATAAAAGATGGAAGAGTAGTTTCTTCGCAAAAGATGATCAGGATCCAAAGGTCTACTCGATGAATAAAAAAAAATTCAAGATGGCGGAATTTATTTTTCCATAGAAAATGTATGGCGAATATTGAAGACTACAAGTTTTGAACTATGCAAGACTTTGATTTATGGTTTCTTTTTAAAATGTTTTTGTGGAAGAACTCTTAGTCAGAAATATGCAGATAGATGATGATCGAGGGTTTGGAAGATGGGTGAGGAGCACGGCCAGGGTATTAAACATAGGTGAGGGCTGCTCAAACAAAAAATACTTGGAACCTCATCCAATTGACAGTGAGCTGAAATAAAATTCAAAATGGGAAAAAAAAATGGCCGCCATACAAATTTCGTCAGAGTCTATCTCGGAGAGTATAAAAGATAGAAGAGTGGTTTCTTAGCAAAAGATGATCAGGACCTGAATGTCTACTCAATGAACCTAAACAAAATTTAAGATGGCGGAATTTATTTTTCCATACAAAATATATGGAGAATATTGAAGAGACTGCAAGTTGGGAACTATGCAAGACTTTGATATGGTTCCTTTTCAGAATGTTTTTATGGAAGAACTCTCAGTCAGAAATATGGAGAAAGATGATGATCGAGGGTTTGGAAGATGGGTGAGGAGCATGGCCAGGGTATTAAAGATAGGTGAGGGCTGCTCAAACAAAAAATACTCGGAACCACATCCAATTGGCAGAGAGATGAAAATAAATCCAAAATGGCGGATTCGAGATGGCGTCAACACAAATGTCATGGGTGTCTCTCTCAGAAAGTATTAAAGACGGATGAATTGTGTTTCGGTTCACCTCTGCTGTAATTTTTTTTCCCTGATGCTTTCGTATAAAGGACGAAAATTCATTCGGAGGAAAAATATGGAGGGAGCTGATGATTGAGGATTTTGGAGACGGGTGAAGAGCACGGCCAAGGTATTGAAGAGAGGTAGGGGGTGCTCAAATAAAAACCACTAGGAATTGCCAACCAATTGCCAGTGAGCTAAAAATATAACCAAAATGGCAGATTCAAGATGGCGCCCATACAAATTTCGACAGCGTCTATCTCACAAAGTATAATAGAAGATAGAAGAGAGGTTTTTTGGCAAAAGATGATCAGGACCTAGAGGTCTACTCGATGAATAGAAAAAAAATTCAAAATTGCGAAATTTATTTTTCCATACAAAATATAAGGCGAATATTGAAGAGACAAATGTGCAAGACTTTGATATGCTTTTAACCGACTTCCAAAAAAGAGGTGGTTCTCAAAACGGCCCGTTTATTTTCAATGTATGTACACCAATTATTTCGAGGTTTCTGGACCGATTTGCAAAGTTTTTTTTTAAATAGAAGAAGTAGAAGTAGAAGTTTTCGTCTTGGTCCCATAAATAATTCTGGATCCAACTCCTTAATCCTGATGCTGAAAGTTTACTGCCCGCCTAGGCCCTAGGTTGTCAAGATTCAGAAAGTGTTCATAGTGAATTAATATTATAGGTACCAAGCAACGACTTCATGGTTAGATTTCGAGTCCCAACTCCTCAACCCTGATAATGCAGGGTACAGCTGCACTCACAAACTATCGATTACCACTCAGTCACTCACTGACACAATTGTTCTCCTAGAAGGAGTAATGGGGGATATGGATGATGTATGGGAAAAATGTAGAGAGAGCTGAGGTGACTATGGGAAAAATCCGAAATGTCAAAAAATTCAAGATGGCGGCCAACATGGTGGTCGTTTCTCCGCCATCTTTGATGACATGGCAACAAGGGTGTCATTTTTGAGTAAATCGAGGCTTCTGATTTTGAATTTTTGAAAAAAAATTTGAAAAATCCAAGATGGCGGATCGATTTTTTTACATAACACTCACGAGCTGCTTGCAGCTCGCGCACCGCGCAAAATACTAGTAATTATATAAACGTGCTTTAAGTCGCTTACTGTTTACTTTGGTGTGACGTCACATGTCAAGGGATCTGTTATGGCGCGTACTTTTTTAAATCAAACTTTAATATCGATTTTTATCGTAAATAAAACAGTTCTCTAAAAAATATTGATGCAATCTGCATTTTTATGTTGTAATACATAATACAGAACTATTTTTAGCAGTAGTCAAATACCCTATTGTAAGGATAAATTAATAAATTGGCTGCAAGAACTGAATTACATGAACACAGAATCATTGTTGGAGTGATTTTCCATCTTGTCTTTTCTTTACGTAAAAACACCCACACACACTCCCTCACACACACTCCCTCACACACACACCCTCACACACGCACACACACCCTCATACTTGTGCGGGTGCGTGCTCACACACATATTATAATTTTACTTCAGAATTTTTATTCATTATTGTTTTAATTTAGAATGGGCAACTTTCATTTTAATTTTGCTTCTCTCCATTGGCCCTATTTCTCAATAGCTCTTCTTGTATTAGGTATAAAAATAAAATATCTATATCTGAAGTTGAAAACCTTGGTACATACATAAATAAATTATTTTACCGTCTCCCAAAATACAGGTTTCGGCCTAGTAGATCCCATGTAATCTTGTGATTCATACTTTATTATATTCTATAAATTGATTATTTGTAAAATTTGCAAATCTATTATCAGACATGTAAAACATAGTATATAAGATCCACTCTATTGTGTGAAGAGAAATAAAATACTAGGTCTGCAAGGCGAATCGCTGCTTGCAATGTTGAGCTGAGACATCGTGATTTGAAAATCAGATTTTGAAAATTTTGAACAGTGATCATTCCTCCGTGGCAAGTCCGATTTTGAAAATTCTTTTTGAAAGTCACAACTCTGGACATGGTTTCTGAGCGTGTAAAGTTTGGTCACAGTGTCTCGAGCGGTTATTATATAATTCCATCTGGATTTTTTTTTAACGGTGATCATTCCTCGGTGGTAGAATTAATTTTTTCAAAATATATCCATAAACCTTCCTCTGATTGGCCTCTTTAAACATGCCAAATTTGGTTCTAATTGGATTAGTAGCTTAGGAGGAGACCTGTGACAAAGAAAATCCTGAAGTCTGGTATGAGGAGCTTTCGCTCGACTTCGTCTCACTCAGCTCAAAAATAAAATCGGTGATATAATTTGATTATTTTCAGAGATCGCTTTTTCAAGAACAGAAAATCTCGTTAAGAATACTTACAATATAAGTTTCCTTTGATCACAATCATGTAAATTTTTTTCCTACCATGAATTGAAAAGATCACCCTCCCATTTAAGGTAGACTTTAAGTGGCAGTATGCTGCATTTTATACTGTTTTTAAAGGGGGTGGCAGCCTTATTCGCTCTCGTTCCTTTGTTGCATTCTCTTTTACGTTTCTTTACGTTTCTGCAAGAGTTTATAGTCCTTATCATCATCATCATCTGAAGGTGGTTACCAGTTCTATCTGAAAATTACACTTTGAAACTGCGGGTCCGCTAACTCTACCTGTCTCCCTAGCAGAAGCAGGCCGGGGCTATGGAGCGTTGCGCGTTCCCCGCTCTTTCCAGGGGCGAGACGGGAACACCGTGGTTCGCAAACCCGAGGGGGGTATTTCGAAACTGGAGATGGCCCTGAGTTACCCGGGGTGCGAGGGAAATGCCTCATGGGGCCACCTTACAACCCGGCGTCTGAAGAGCCGAGACAGCGTGTGGTTTTAGTCAGTTCGAATCCGACATAACCACCCCGCGGGCAGGCGGGGATTTCCGCACGAAAAAAAAAGTGTCCGCTAACTCCTTCTCCTATTAGTTTGGTTTATGCGGTTTTTATGGGAGTAAATGGCATAAGACACCCCAATAACTCCGAGAAAAGAGCCTGCGCCAGAACCTCGTCCGTCAATCAATAGGCGGACCGGCTTGCAGGTGGGGTTGGCTTGGGCCCTGACGATGTTAGTGAGGCCCTAAAAACGCACACAGTCCATAGTCACCATGTATCATCAGTAATAGTTGTATAAAAAACTTACTTCTTGAATTCCTTGATACAAGTCTATTATTAATACCTGACATACCAAACGGCAACTGCGCACGGCCACAGCTGCAATCACGGGGCATGGCTCCTTCAATAAACACCTTTTTATTTTAGGAATCACCGACAGCCCTCTCTGCAGAGCCTGCATGAGAGAGGAAGAAACAGCGGCACACGTGCTCCTACACTGCCCTGCAACCGCCACATACAGGGTTAAGTACTTCGGAAACACAGGTACGCTCCGGGAGATCGCCGGCAGCGTGAATAGCTTGCTAGCGTTCTTCAATGAGCTGGGGTGGATCGAATAAAATGCCCACCCTCCCGCAAAAACCGCGCCTTGTCGTGGAGTTGCGGATACCAGCCCGTGATACCATACCATACCATACCATATACCTGACATAGGCATTAATAATGCAAAATACGAAACTTTGCTAGTAACCAACTTGGACAAATTAGAATTGATTTTCATATTCAACGATCAAGTGGAGGTATCAGACTTTGCAGATTTATACTGTTGATATCTTATGACATTTGTTTCAGATAAACTTGATACAGTTATAGATCGGAAAAAGAGAACATCCAGGACGGGACTTGAACTAGTGTCTAGGTGACTCAGTTGGTCAGAGCATTCCCCCTGTAAGGGACTGGTCGTGGGTTCAAGTCCCGTCCTAGATGTTCTCTTTTTTGGATCTTAATCTATAAGACAAGTAAGCATCCTATTTGCTTAAAAATTTAATTTAATTGATACAGTTATTCAATATACTAATTGAATAAGTTTACTTCAGTTAATATAACATATTGAGATATTCAAAAAGTTCCAAGTATGAATGCTGAGGGCTTTAAAAGTACATGATGATCCAAGGAAAGATAGATGTATTTCATGAAAGAGGGCATCGTAAGGCAAAGAGTATCTGAAGAAATTACATCTGACAAAGTAAGGAAGAAAATGACACATTCCACCAACCCCGAATAATCAAGACAGTGACTGGCAGATGCTGATAATGACGAAATTAAGATTTTCAATACATTATTAAAAAATATTAAGCTACAATGCAATCTAATTAATGATGATCTAAGGTACGGACATATGGGACGGTGGGGCGACTAGCGCCCCTCCCCCAAACCGGGGCAAGACGGGGACACCGTGGTTCCCACACCTGAGGGGGCCATCTTGAAACCGGAGATGGCCCAGGGTCAGTCGGGGTGCGAGGAATATGCTCTATGGGCAACCTTACACCCCGGCGTCTGAAGACCCGAGACGGCGTGCGGTTTCAGTCGGTTCAAGCCCGACATAACCGCCCCCGCTGGCCGGCAATCCGAAGGAAATTCCACACGAAAAAAGAAAAAGCGGCCAAATGCGAGTCGGGCTCGCACATGAAGGGTTCCGTAACAGCAAGTAACATAATAATGTTTTTTTTTAATTTTTATATTTGAGTTGATTGAATGAAAGGTAAATTGCGGTTTACGATTTATGACGTATTAAAAAAAACTACTTAGGTACTAGATCTCGTTCAAACCAATTTTCGGTGGAAGTTTACATAGTAATGTACAACATATATTTTTTTTAGTTTTATCATTCTCTTATTTTAGAAGTTACAGGGTACACATATTTTACCACTTTGGAAGTGTCTCTCGCGCAAACCATTCAGTTTAGAAAAAAGTGATGCTAACATCACTTCAAAAATGATATTGAGGTTTCTAAAATCCTCAATATCATTTTTGAAGACTTGGTTCCGTTTTTTGACATTTGGCAACGGAACCCTAAAAAAGGTACGGACACATACTATAATGCCTTTAAAACTCTTGAATACATTCAATATAACAAGATTGTGTACAGATTGTGCGGAATTGATCGGGTTTATTAATAAGATTGAACCTTAGTCCTGAATATTTAATGCTAGCATGTTTAGAACCATCCATCTTAACTTTGAAGGTCAGCTATATTCATATCTTGATAATGATATTTTGAACAGAAAGAAATATTAACCATTAATTCCAAATCATTAGAATCATTATCTTAATTAATATAAGTTACTTATAACATAAACCATTTTAGTGTAAAGTGCTAGTGAGTGAATATAAATACTTTCCTTAAACTTACTCTTGTTTTACCAATACCTTTTATACCAATATATATCAAACAATCCAAGAGTTGGAGTTGTGTAGAGTCAACCATAATACAAGGCGACCCCAACTCTTTTCATTACTATTTATTATTAGTAATGTTTATATTTTGATTATGTGCTGGGTTATTTGTAAAAGCCATCACAATGGTCAAATACATTATGGATATAATGTTTGCCTTCGATTTTAAAATAAATATCAATAATTCGTATACGCACATACATTTGGCAAATAATTAACTTAAACCAGTAAGGTTTGAGATATTAACGACCACAATATTATCACTGATGATAAATGTAGTTTTAAAGTGTGTATATACACGATAACCTATTCACCTATACGCCTCTGTGGCGTAGCGGTAGTGCATTCGACTGCTACGACGGGGGGCGCGGGTTCGATTCCCGCTCAGTGCAAATATTTAACATAACATAACATAACATAACTTCACGCCCGTATCCCCGAAGGGGTAGGCAGAGGTGTATTACACACCCACGATTCGCCAGTTATGTTGAGGTCCCAATGTAATAGGGGGCGAGCGAGCCTATTGCCATCTACCGGGCACATTATTAAGCAAGCGATAATTATCATTTATTAATGCACACATAACTACGAAAAGTCAGAGGTGTACGCCCGGGGCGACTGGGGATCGAACTCGAGACCTCGTCTCAGCAGTCCGTTACGTACGCCACTGGGCTATCGCCACTTTATGCTTACTTTAGGTCTAGAAAGCGCTGTGTAGAATGTCGTAGAATATTTATTTATTTATTACCTATATATATATATATAAAAGAATCCCTATTTCTCTTGGTGAAGGCGTCACGCGTGGACCACTGGACCGATGTCGCTTATTCTTATTTTTGTACATACATACATAAAATCACGCCTGTTTCTCTGGTAGACAGAGATCAAGGATCTCCATTTGCTACGATCCACACTCGCCTCATACACCTGTTTCGTTAGTCTTCTTTCATTCATTCTCTCAACATGACATGACTCTTTATTTTTGTTTGGGGTGTGTGTTGGGTAACCTCCTCGAGTGTCGCTCCGATTCCGATCCCGCTGCAGTCCGGGGGGAACGGAATCGGAGCGGCCGGTACACCCTGGGCGGCGGTCAATGGCTTCCCCTTCACCCCTTCATAGGGTTGGCATTGATCCTAGGCCAATACCCAACGTGGCGGGAACACATCGCTCTCCGTACTCCTCTGCTTTCAGAGGAGACAGGACGAGCGATGCTGTTAGTGGTGAGATGGCCCAGGGTCAGCCGGGGTGCGAGGGATATGCTCTATGGGTAACCTTACACCCCGGCGTATGAAGACCCGAGACGGCGTGCGGTTTTAGTCGGTGCAAGCCCGACATAACCGCCCTCGCTGGCCGGCGGGGGGGTATCCGAAGGGATTTCCGCACGATAAAAAAAAAAAAAAGGTACCCTTATGGTGTTTGTGTCTGTCAGTCATCTGTATCTGTCCGCGATTGACATATAAGACAGAAGAAAGTCAGTAAGTTAATAATAATCCTTGAATTTGTATAACTAATTATAGCTATTAACTTTCAAGTTTTCTTGCACATATTTTGGAGCCCAGTTTTTTATGATAACTTACTTATACCATTGAGATCCTATGGATTTTGACTTAAAATAAACTGTCCACATAATTAACGCTAGCCCCTAGTCTATCTATTTTATTTAAAAAAGATGTGTAGGATTGGTTCTTCTTAAAAACGCCTTCTGATTTCATCTTGTATTAATTAATTAATTATTACTTTGAACAAGATGAAACGAGTAAAGGATTAATTGTGAAGAAAATTAGTTTAACGAGACATTCAATCAAGTTGCGTGCATTGTTTTTGACGTCAAATTAAAGTAGTTTTATATTGAAAATGCTAAAAACAGGATAATGGACTAAGTAATACAATTTTAAGTTAGTATAACGAGGATGAAAATATTCCCACCTCAAATAAAGTTGAAACTCGCTGTCTATGCTACTTCACCTAGATTACTGTACGTAACAAAATAACCAAACTGAATTACGCAATAGAGTACTTCCGTAATAATTATAAATTGTCTATGTAGCTCAGTTGGTCAGAGTATTCCCCCTGTATCCTAGGGGATTTCCGCACGAAAAAAAAAAAAAAAAAAAAAAAAAAAAGGTACTGGTCACGGGTTCAACTCCCGTCCTAGATGTTCTTATGTTTCGATGAAAATCTATAGGAAAAGTGAGCATACCGACTGCTTCAAAATTTCATTGAATTAATATGGCGGAGTAATCCCAAAACAATGTTTCAAAATGAGTAACATCATTAATTGTTTCCGTAGTTTGCAAGAATTACGGTAGATGTCTCCAGCAGCGTCGCCCCGAGACGTATATAATATATCGGAGAATTTCGAATATCTGGGACTTGTCTAGGTAGCTCAGTTAAATCTGTTTCATGGGTTCCAGAATGCGGATAAACATACTTATATACTATTTATTTTGTAAATACATACACATTATACATCGAAACACTCAGACGAATGCAAATAGACATATTCATGCATACAAATATTTGCACTGAGCGGGAATCGAACCTGCCTCCCCTGTCGTAGCAGTCGAATGCACTACCGCTACGCCACAGACGCCTTCAAAGTTGGTCAGAACGTTCCCCCTATAAGGGAGTGTTCGCGGGTCCAAGTCCTTTCCTAGATGTTCTCTTTTTCCGATCAAAATCTATAATAATTATAAAAATTATAACATGATATTGTCGCAAGTTGACGCGAATGTCACTCATTGAAATATAACTATTTTTAACAGATTCCATCGCAATTTATTTGATGTTATTTTATTATTCACATTGAACCCGACGTTTCGGTTGCTTTTCAGCCAGTTTCCCGAGACTATGGCTGCTGAAAAGCAACCGCAACGAACTATCTTAATTTTAAATTAATTTGTTACCTCTTATATATATCATTCATTCTATCCAGTTTCTGAAGGAAGGACTGGTGGTAGAAATTTGATGACACAAATTTGTCACAAAATTCGGCCGGGTGGGTACCACCGTGCACGTTTGCGAAAAACCCTCCATAGTAATCCAATTTCGGTTTGATTGCGTTCAGGGGTCAGCAAGTGCATAGCCGGGCAGGGGAATTGTGGTCGCAGCACTAGTGGGACCGGAGGGTGTCACGAGGTGCTGCGATGACAATCCTCTTCTGATGAGGCCATCAAGCTGAGTGCCACCATTGTTAACATGGTACATGTATGTAATGGTGACCCTCTTTCCTGAGACTTTACCTTCAGCTTACCATCAGTCAAATTGACGTGTCCTAAATATATAAAAAAAGGAATCATAACAGAAATGAAACCAGAAAACGAGTTTTGCTGGGAATGTGTCGACTATGAGAATAATTTTGATACAAAGTAGGGTAATATGTATAGAATGCTCCACTGTTTGGAACGTACTTGAGTTTTGAACTTGATAAATCCAGAATGCATTAAGTACTGATAAATAAATAAATAAATAATATAACATAACTTCACGCCTGTATCCCCGAAGGGGTAGGCAGAGGTGTATTATACACCCACGATTCGCCAGGTCTCAATGCAATAGGGAGCGAGCCTATTGCCATCTACCGGGCACATTACTAAGAGAGCGATAATTAACATTTTTAATACACACATAACTACGAAAAGTCAGAGGAGTGTGCCCGGGGCGACTGGGGATCGGACTCGAGACCTCGGCTCGGCAGTCCGTTATGTACGCCACTGGGCTATCGCCGCTTTTTTTTATATATATCCTACGACATTCTACATAGTGCTTTCTAGACCCAAAGTAAGCATAGTTTAACTAGCTTGTGTTATGGGTTCCAGAATGTGGATACTTATACATATATTTTTTTGTAAATACTTACATGTTATACATAGAATCACCTAAACAATGCAAATAAACGTATTCATAACTTCTTCTTCTTCTTCATAACTTCACGCCTGTATCCCCGAAAGGGTAGGCAGAGATGTGCGTTACACACCCACGATTCGCCAGTTATGTTAAGGTCCCAATGTAATAGGGGGCGAGCCTATTGCCATCTACCGGGCACATTATTAAGCGAGCGATAATTAACATTTATTAATGCACACTTAACTACGAAAAGTCAGAGGTGTATGCCCGCAACGAGATCCCGGCGTTGACTCGCCCACGCAGGGCACTCGGTGGCGGCCAAAGTCCGCCGGCAACCCTGGGGTTATCCTTTCGAGGGCTTACCCGGGGTGCCCGCCAACGGACACTTGGGGAGGACACCGTGCGGTTTTAGTCGAGACACGACATAACCACCCCCGCTGGCCGGCGGGGGGGTATCCGAAGGGATTTCCGCACGTAAAAAAAAAAAAAAAAAAAACGTTACGTACGCCACTGGGCTATCGCCACTTCATGCATACAAATATTTGCACTGAGCAGGAATCGAACCTGTGCCCGTGTGTCATAGCAGTCGAATGTACTACCGCTACGCCACAGAGGCCGTCATGACCGTAATGAGCGTCACTGAACCAATAATTAGTATTAATTCACCTGAAATATGATAGAAAAATATTTGTAATTAAATCGCGAGAAAAGACGGCAACCAATTACTTCGTTATCTTGGGCTCTAACTGAATAAAACTCTGGAGCATTTCATCATTTTCAGGTGGCGAAACTTTTAGTTAGTTTTTGTACCAACTTCTGATTTATGACCCTCCCGTCCGTCCCTCACGGCATACTCTAATAAAAGAATTTACTCCAAAAAAGGTCAAGGAATTATTTTTCCCTTCTTATTTGATGAAATTTAAGGTGTTCTTAAAGGGGAACTGTGTGATAAGAGAATTTTGTCTAATAAAAGACATAACATACCTTCTTCTTCTTCTTCTTATTCCCGCCTTTATCCCCGAAGGGGAAGGCGGGGGTGTATTATATACCCACTATTCGCCAGTTATGTTAAGGGACGAGCCTACTGCCATCTACCGGGCACATCATTAAGCGAGCGACAATTAAAATTTATTAATGCACACATAACTACGAAAAGTCAGAGGTGTGTGCCCGGAGCGACTAGGGATGGAACTTGAGACCTCGTCTCAGCAGTCCGTTACGTACGCCACTGGGCTATCTCCGCTAATAAAAGAATCAGTTTCGAAACTTGTTCAAACTATCTAGCATTCAACTCAGATCCAACATTTTACAGTATCTGATAAACTGCTAAAATTTAGTCTATTGTGAAATAGAGGGTTATATTACCAATCACCATTAATAAAGTAATTCACCATGATGACAAATACGAGAGAGACGTTCACTTCTGCAAAGCATTCTACAAGGAACTCCACACTGAGATCTACACATCTACTTCGGTCGTTCGTCTATTTAGGGAAGTAATATCCCTCGTTGCATTTACTAGTCCGTGATAGCAGAGATCATATTATCAGCCCAGTAGCTGTCTGCTTATATCTTGCCCATTCTATTTTTTTTTTACGTGGGGAATGCTGTTATGCACGGCACCGCCGGCCACGGGGTGGTAGTCGGAGATCGTGTGTGGGACTGTTCCATCCGCTAACCGGATGGGTATACCCACTAAACCCCACGGTGTGCATACTCTGCGCCTTGTCGGGGGGGCTGCAACTATGCAGGAATACTTCTATGGTGACCCCCCCAGGCGCATGCCCAATAACGCGGGCAGCACACTTTTCAAACTCTTAATTGGTTGACGTCCAGGCACACACCTACGACGTCCCCTTCGCAGGTGGCTAGATCAGCGGCATCAGCGGAGGGCTCACCCAGTCCCTGACACCCGCAGCCATGCTCAGGGCGGCATGAGGCGCAAGTTAACTTGCCCATTCCTTTTTTTTTTTTTTTTTTACGTGGGGAATGCTGTTACGCACGACACCGCCGGCCACGGGGTGGTAGTCGGAGATCGTGTGTGGGACTCTCCCATCCGCTAACCGGATAAACCCCACGGTGTGCCATACTCTGCGCCTTGTCAGGGGGGGCCTGAAACTATGCAGGAATACTTCTATGGCGACCCGTCCTAGCGCATGTCCATTAACGCGGGCACCACACCTTCCATACTCTCAATTGGTTGACGTCCAGGCACACATGGACGTCATCCCCTTCGCGAATGGCTAGATCAGCGGGTTGAGGGCTTACCCCGTCCCTCACACCCGCAGCCACGCTCAGGGCGGCATGAGGCGCAAGTATTCGCGCCTCCGCCGCCCGGCTCGCCGGCGTCGGTTTGGATCAGAAAGGGGATCTCCCTCCCTGATCCGCTCCGCGCCTTCCTTCAGCGAGATGACGTCCTCGCAGAAGGATGCGACCGCGGTGAAATTCCCTTCGCTGGCGGCCATGAATCAGACAATGGCCGTCAGCGAGAGGTCACTCCCTTTGACTGCAGTGAGGGCTCGGCGCTGCGACTCCCAGGCCGGGCAGGCCGCAAGCGTGTGCTGCGCCGAATCCTCACTGCAGACGCAGTGGTGGCAGGCAGGACTCGATTCCCTCCTAGCGACCTTGAACAGGTACATTCCGAAGCAGCCGTGCCCGGAAAGCACCTGCGTAAGTCGGAAGGAAAGAGTCCCGTGCTGTCGCCCCGCCCACTCGACAATAACCGGCAGGAGCGCCTCCACGGTAGCAAAGCCAGCACGTGGAGCCTCCAGCCGGGACGACCACCTCGCCATAATCTCCATGCGGGCGGCTTCACGCCACCCGCGAATCTCCTCGGGCGGAGGCCGACTGCCGCCATCCGCCCGGTACAGCGTCGTCCGCCGATACACTTCGGCGAGCACTTTTGCCTCTAAGTCCCACGGGGGAACTTGCCCATTCCTGTTTTAACTCTAGTATAATGATTACCTTATTTAAATTGGTTGTATAGCCAAGGTAAACAGAAATAACAATCCACTGTATGTTTTCATCCTGGATACCTCAAGAGGTTTTGCCATCATTTAATTTTTTATAGATGCTCCTGAGCAGCCATTTTTTATGTGTTTCAACCTTACCTTTAATTTCAAACACGACGGACTCACATCTCAGCTCGTCTACGTTATTTTTTTTCTTCTTAACTTTCCCTGCGATAGCCTATTCTCGCTATATCTCATATTAAGTTTCTCTAATAGTCTAAGAAGTGCCCATCCTTCAATACTACCATATCCACCATTCAATATACCAATTTGAAGCGTCGGTAGCTTAGTGGATAAAGAGTCGTCTCTACAATCGATACATCCCGGGTTTGAATCCTGGCCATTACACTACCTACCATCGTGAACCAACTCCTAACACAAGCAAATTAGCTTAGCTGAAGGGGTTCGGGGGAATATTAGTATTTTCGGTTACTAATATTCTTTAAAGCGGCGATAGCCCAGTGGCGTACGTAACGGACTGCTGAGACGCGGTCTCCAGTTCGATCACCAGTCGCCCTGGGTATACACCTCTGACTTTTCGTAGTTATGTGTGCATTAATAAATGTTTATTATCGCTCGCTTAATAATGTGCCCGGTAGACGGCAATAGGCTCGCCCCCTATAACATTGGGACCTTAACATAACTTGCGAATCGTGGGTGTGTAATACACCTCTGCCTACCCCTTCGGGGATACAGGCGTGAAGTTATGTTTTGTTATAATGTTATGTCATATTCTTTCAAAAAAAATACCAATTAATCCTCCCTGATATAGTGTGCCGTTTGAATGATTTACCTAATATTCATCATCATTCTCATAGCAATTTCCCAGTTTCGTCCAACGTTTGTACTGTGCCGAGGTCTGCTTTTCCTGGAGCCGTCTGACCTCAAAAACCTGAGAAGAAAACTTGCGCTAGAGCCTCGTCTATATTCTGCAGGAGCACCGACATGCAGATGAGGTTGACTTGGGCCTCGAGGATGTTGGTGGAGCCCTCAAAAACCAACCATATTCACTCTCCTTCCAATATTATTAACTGTATTGTGTATCGCATGAAGAATCATAAATATATATGCGAACTCACACAATCTCATCGATGAAAATTCGTGACCTGTTTCTTCCCACACGTTTTGTTAGTCGCGCAAAATTCCCAAATTGGCTTCTTTAACATTTGGCACGCGCTTATGGCAAAATACATGCCTATAGGTGTACTTGCTGAGCAGTACATCACCGACTGGTGGTATGAATGTGGATAAATTGGAATTCGAACTAAACCTATTTAAAATACCTTTTTTTTCGTGCGGAGATCCCCTCGTGTAGTTCGACGGGGGGGGGAGGGGGGCCGCGGGCCAGCAGGGGTGGTTATGTCGGGCTTGAAACGACTAAAACCGCACGCCGTCTCGGGTCTTCAGACGCCGGGTTGTAAGGTGGCCCCTAAGGCATTTCCCTCGTACCCCGAGTGACCCTGGGCCATCTCTGGTTTCGAGATGGTTCCCTCGGTTTTGGGAACCACGTTGTCCCCATCTTGCCCTGGAAAAGGGGAGGGTAATCGCCCCGAAGCCTGGGCCTGCTTTTGCTGGGGTAACAGGCGGCCTCACCTACTACCCCCAGGGCTGCGCTCTTGGAGGACGGAGGTCGTTGAGCGACCTAACCTACTTAAAATATCTAACAGACATAGTGTTTCAGAACTTGGTGTGTCTATGAGTCGTACTATTGTAAACACCTTTTCATGATAATTTATTTTGAAGTAATCATTATGTCAATGTTACAGGTTACAGGGTCAGCAGCGTCAGTGCGACGTCCCATTTTTTTTTTTTTTTCTTTTTTCGTGCGGAAATCCCTTCGGATACCCCCCCGCCGGCCAGCGGGGGCGGTTATGTCGGGCTTGCACCGACTAGGTGTTACACACGTCCATAGGCCACGGTAACCGCTTCTCATTAGTGTAAAATATGTAGGTAACTTTGTACAAATGTACCGACAGTCCGGGCATAAAGTAGTTACTAAACCAACGTTCATTACTCTGAGCGATTCCTACATACTAAAAGTACGTATATATCACATTAGCGACGAGGACTCAAAAAAAGATATCACACGCGTGTGAACAATGGCGATCGGTAAAATACTACCATTTTTAGGGTTCCGTTGCCAAATGGCAAAAAACGGAACCCTTATAGATTCGTCATGTCTGTCTGTCCGTCCGAATATCACAGCCACTTTTCCGAAACTATAAGAACTATGCTGTTGAAACTTGGTAAGTAGATGTATTCTGTGAACCACATTAAGATTTTCATACAAAAATAGAAAAAAAACAATTAATTTTGGGGGTCCTCATACAACTGAAACTCAAAAAAATTTTTTTCATTTTCAAAAATGATATTGAGGTTTCTAATATAATTTTTTTCTAAACTGAATAGTTTGCGCGAGAGACACTTCCAAATTGGTAAAATGTGTGTCACCCCCCCCCCCCCTGGAATTTCTTAAATAAGAGAATGATAAAGCTAAAAAAAACATATGATGTACATTACCATGTAAACTGCCAACGAAAATTGGTTTGAGCGAATTTTTTTTTAAGAAGTTTTTTTTAATACGTCATAAGTCATAAACCGCAATTTACCTTTCATTCAATCGACTCAAATATAAAAGTTAAAAATAAAACATTATCGTGTTACTTGCTGCTACGGAACCCTTAATGGGCGAGTCCGACTCGCACTTGGCCGCTTTTTATACACTTTTTTATTTTTATAAATAAATATTGTAGGAAAAAGTACACGATTTCATCTAGACCCAAACTAAGTACTAACAGCTTGTCGTATGGGTTCTAGAATGCGGATGAACATACTTAAATACTTTTTTTTTATAAATAAATACATATTATACATAGAAACACCCAGACCAATGCAAATATAAACTGAGCGGGAATAGAACCCGCGACTTCTGGCTTAGCAGTTGAACGCACTACCGCTACGCCACGGAAGTTGTCATTTTACCTGGAGAAGGATAACTGGACCGATTGGAACAATATAACATGGTTAATGCGGTGGAGGAAGAATTACACATGGCCACCTTAATAGCAGTGATTGGCGGTAAAACCCACGTCCGTTTATTACTCGCCTTATTCCGGACTGTCGGTACATTTGTATAAAGCAGCCTGCATATATTACACCTCCATCTTTATTTACTAACTGGGTATACATTTATGATTTCCTATCAGAACATAAAGCATTTCTTCCTAACAGTAGAAGCAAGTGGACCGCGTTCTTGTCTCCCACCTAAGTGATATAAAACAACTCTTTAAGGACCCTTTAATTGAAAAATGACGATACCTAAGGCAGGGTTTACACCCGCGACAGACTCATATCATCAGGGGAGTGTTTGGGGCCTAACAAAGATCTTCGGGACACAAGACAACATCATCTGCAAGTACACCTACTAATTGACAGAAAAGACTCTGCCATAGGCTTTCCTCTCAGTTTTAGAGGGTTGGGCGCTGTAAAAAAATCGGCCAAGTGGGATTCGGACTCGCCCATGAAGGGTTCCGTAGCAGCGAGTAACATAATAATGTTTTTTTAAATTTTATATTTGAGTTGATCGAATGAAAGGTAAATTACGGTTAACGATTTATGACGTATTAAAAAAAACTACTTACCAGATCTCGTTCAAAACAATTGTCGGTGGAAGTTTACATGATAATGTACATCATTATATTTTTTTTAGTTTTATTATTCTCTCATTTTAGAAGTTAAAGGGGCGGGGGACTCATTTTACCAGTTTGGGAGTGTCTCTCGCGCAAACTATTTACTTTAAAAAAATTGATATTGACTTACTTGACTTATTTTCCTAGGTCCCCTGTGTGGGGCAGAGGGCGTCCACAGTGACTCGCCATCTCGTCCTGTCTTGGGCTTCATGTTTCACCTCCGACCACGTCTTGCCGATCTTCTTGATGTCGTCAATGATGGAGCGTCGCCACGTGTGCTTGGGACGACCACGCTTTCTTCTGCCTTGAGGGTTCCAGTCCAATGCCTGTTTAGGAATGTGGTCTGGGGATCTTCTCAAGGTGTGGCCGATCCAGTCCCACTTGCGGCGCTTTATCTGCTGTTCGACAGAACATTCATGGCATCTCCGCCATAGCTCTATGTTGGAGATCTTCTCTGGCCAGAATATCTGTAAGATGTGACGAAGGCATCGGTTGACGTACACCTGGAGCTTCTGCATGAGGTCTTTTGTGACTTTCCATGTCTCACACCCATACAGCAAGACGGTTTTGACATTGGACCTGAAGATCTTCAGTTTGATCCTTCTTGTAAGTTTCCGTGATTGCCATATTGGGCGAAGTATTGTGAAAGCGGCCTTAGCTTTGGCGATCCTAGAAGTGATGTCCTCTTCTGTCCCTCCAGTAACTGACACGACACTACCAAGATATGTGAACTGGTGGACACGCTCCACCTGCTCTTGGCCGATATGTAGTGGTGTTTCATTTGTCACTCCAGATCTCATCTCCTTTGTCTTGCCAGTATTGATTTTGAGTCCTGCTGCTGCTGCTTCTTTATTCAGGTCATCGATTTTACCTTGCATGTCGCCGCTTCTGTGGCTAAAGAGACAGAGGTCATCAGCATAATCCAGATCATCTAGAACGTCTGATAACCCCCATTCTATTCCGCGGCGTTTGTTGTTATTTACTCGGATCATGATGCCATCGAGAACTATCAGAAACAGCAGAGGTGAAAGGAGACATCCCTGGCGAACACCGGCATGTACCGTGATATCGTCGGATACAAGTCCATCGTGGCTGACTTGACAGGTGTATTTTGCGTACATTGCCCTTATCAGGTTGGATATTTTGTTCGGAACCCCAATCTCACTTAGTCTTGTCCATATGCTGGTCCATTGCACAGTATCAAAGGCTTTTTCGAAGTCTACAAAGGTCATATAAAGTTCTCTTTGAAATTCTGATGCCTGTTCAACTATAATGCGGAGGGTGTTGATCTGGTCCGTGCATGATCGGTTTGCTCTAAATCCAGCTTGTTCTCTGCGCAGCAGGGGCTCTATTGCTTTGCTGAGTCTCTCTAAAATGACTTTGCTTAAAACTTTAGACGGGACGGACAGCAATGTGATGCCGCGCCAGTTGTTGCACTGACTGAGGTCTCCTTTCTTTGGCACAGTAATCAGTAGTCCTTTATTCCATTCGTCTGGTAAGTTTTCAGCAGCCCAGATTTTTGCTAGGAGAGGTGTCAAGGTGCTTACGTAAGTAGGTACATCAACTTGGAGCATTTCCGACGTCACTAGGTCGAGGCCAGGGGCTTTTCCTGTTTTAAGAGAGGCAATTGCTTTCGCCACTTCCTCCCTGCTTGGCGGGTCGACACTAATATCAAGACCTTGAACCTGACCAGAACAAGGCACGGGATGCACCGGGGAGTCTGCAGGGCTATGGCGGAAGACATTTACAAAGTGTTCCGCCCTTCAGATGTTGCTATGGGCTTTCCGTCATTGTCGCGAATCGGTGGAACTTTCCTGATAAAGGACTTTTCCGCTAACGTCTTGGTGGTATTGTATAGCTCCCTTAGGTTTCCGCTGTTTGCTGCTAGCTGCGCGTGTTCCGCCACACGGTTTGCCCACATGCGGCGGTCTCTCCGTGTGCTGCGATATATTTTCTTGCGGATAAGGCGATATTCTCCAACTAGTTCGCTGCGTTGGTCTAAGGGCGCATTAAGGATCTTCAGGTTAGTTTCCTTTCGCTTGGTTATTAGATCCCAGGTGTTTACAGATATCCAGTCTTTGCGTTTGGACTCACGGTGTCCTAGTACTTCAGAGCTAGTTTCTAGGTAGGCCATTTTGATCTGTTTCCACTCTGTTTCAATGTCTGCATCTTCCAGATTTAAGGTCGAGAAGCGATTTCGGATTTCCAGCGTGAACTTTTCTTGTGTGGCAATTCCTTTCAGTTTACCCACGTCGAACTTTCTGCCAAATTTTCGGAGCGTTCTTGAGGCAAGGTCTAGCGACTCTCAGTCTTAGTTCTCCTACGACCAGGTGGTGGTCACTGTCAATGTCAGCACCTCTACGGTTGCGGATATCCAGCAGCGACGAACGCCATTTCCTGCTTATGGCAATGTGGTCAATTTGGTTTTTTGGTCCAGGTGTACTTGTGTATGTCCTTGTGCGGGAAGAGAGTACCGCCTACTACAAGATCGTTATTTGCACAGAATTCTACAAATAATTCGCCATTTCCATTCTGGGTTCCGAGTCCATGTACTCCCATTAGTTCTTTGTGGTTTGTGTTATTGCTACCCACTTTTGCATTTAGATCTCCCATGACGATAATGATGTCTTGCTTTTGAACACTTTTCAGGACGCCTTGTAGGGCACTGTAGAAAGTTTCTTTTTCTTCTGGTAAGGCATCATTAGTGGGAGAGTAGCACTGCACCACAGTTATCTTGCGAACTTTGGAGTAGAAGCGCGCCGTGATTATACGATCCGATATTGGTTTCCAGTCCAAAAGGCTTTTCTTTGCATCATCAGAAAGGAGGATTCCTACACCGTACTCATGTACATCCTCTTCGTTCTCCTTACCTGAGTACAAGAATGTCAGGCCTTTCGGTGTCCTTACTTCACCAAAACCATTCCACTGTACTTCACTAAGACCGAGTATTTGCAGTTTGTATTTCAGCATTTCTGCCTCTGCTTGGGCTAATCTTGTCTCGCTGTCGTTGCTGTACAAAGTTCTAACATTCCATATTGCAATTCGTGTCCGGTATTTCATGCCAAAGGTCGTTGTTTTAGGATCGGTCCGGTTTATCTCTGTTTCGGTTTCTTTAATCTTTTAATTTCGGATGAGCAAGTGATTGGCCCACTGCATCCTAGTCCATTAGTGGGGCTGTCACCTCAGAGCTCTTGGACTAGCTCGGTTTTCTTCGGGTATCCTCCCTGGTGATTAGAATTCTGTTTTGGGGCGCAGAATGTTCGCCTTATGCCCTGCATCCGTTGGCAACTGCAACGCTTTGTGTGGCGATGGCGCGGCGGCGCGGTTGCAGCAGGTCCCAGGGTGGACGACGGGACGTGGATGACTCGGACTGGCTGAAGTTTGCAGATCCCTGTGTTACGCCATTCACAGGGTGCAATTGGTATCTTGGCACTTTGTAGAAACTGTAACCTCACCTAGCTAACAGTTCCACCAAGACCCTTCAGCTTCCCACCCCAAAAATTGATATTAGAAACCTCAATATAATTTTTGAAGACCTATCTATAGGCACGTATGGGTTTAATGAGATTTTTTTTATTGAGTTTCAGTTCTAAGTATCCCCAAAATGTATTGTATTTTTTTTATATTTTGTGTGAAAATCTTAATGCGGTTCACCGAATACATCTACTTACCAAGTTTCAACAGCATAGTTCTTATAGTTTCGGAATAATGACTGTGACATACGGACAGACACACATGACGAATCTATAAGGGTTCCGTTTTTAGCCATTTGACTACGGAACCCTAAGAATAATTTGTCCAATAATGTAGGAGGTAGGCAGTATGAAACCCAGTCATTATGTGGAACCGGGATTTGGCGCACGGATGCTGATGGTATTGACGATGCCTCTTATAAAGTGAGCTACGTTATGTTTTGTCCTGAATAAATAATTGATACATAACATATAACATAACTTCACGCCTGTATCCCTGAAAGGGTAGGCAGAGGTGTATTACACACCGTTACGTTAAGGTCCCAATGTAATAGGGGGCGAGCCTATTGTCATGTACCGGGTACATTATTAAGCGAGCGATAATTATCATTTATTAATGCACACATAACTACGAAAAGTCAGAGGTGTGTACCTGGGCGACTGGGGATCGAACTCGAGACCTCGTCTCAGCAGTCCGTTACGTACGCCACTGGGCTATCGCCGCCGCTAAATCATTGTTAAAATACTAAAATTACGCAAAAATTACTGATCCCTTTCTCGCAACCCACTGGACCCTATTTCCAGTGATAAACAGTAGTCTATGTGTTACGAGGGTCAAACTGAAAGTTCTTAGAACTGGCCACTTATAAAGAATATAATAAAAAAATAATTCTAAAATTTGAAAATAGAACTCTTTGCCAATATTACTGAGTATATATTTCATTCATTTATCATTTGTTTTACGATTTGGCGGCAAATTGAAAATTGTCTGTGTCACGTTAACATGAATTTAACACGAGAAAATTTTCGTGCAATGATTTTTTATGACTTTCGATGTCATTTAAGTCAACAAGAAAGTTATGATAGACTACGATTGGCCTTTCACGATGAAGCCCCATCTCGTGCGACTGTTTACAACTGGTTTAATGAGTTTAAACGTGGTCGCACTAATCTCACTGATGATTTACGTGAGGGACGGCCTTCTACGGCGACGACTGAAAATAATATCTGTGTTGTGCGGCGTATGATAGAGACTGACAAAAGAGTGACCTATCAGCAGATTCGGACAAGCTTAGGCATCGGTATGAGTCAAGTGCACAAAATCCTCCACGAACATTTAGCGGTCAGGAAGCTTTGCGCCCGGTGGATACCTCATAATTTGACTGAGGCTCAAAAACTCCATCGTGTGGATTGGAGCCGTAAAATGATTGAAAGATTTAACGGAGGTGACTCTAATGCTGTGTTCGACATACTAACAGGTGACGAAAGCTGGATTTACTGTTATGATCCTGAAACCAAAAGACAATCTGCTCAGTGGGTGTTTCCTTTCGAGGAGTTGCCAACTAAAGTGAAGAGAGATCGAAGTGCGGGAAAAAAAATGGTGGCCTCGTTCTTTGGAAGGATAGGTCATTTCGTAACAATTGTGTTAGAGGATCAAAAAACAGTTTCTGCAGAATGGTACACTACCAATTGTTTGCCACTTGTCTTGGAAAAAGTTCGAGAGAAACGACCTCGCAGTAGGATCCTCCTTCACCACGACAACGCCTCGTCGCACACCGCCAAGCGAACGATCGACTATTTGGCGACATCAAACGTTGAATTACTGGGTCACCCGCCGTATAGCCCCGACCTCGCGCCTTGTGATTTTTATTTATTTCCAAAAATTAAAGAAAAACTTAAAGGAAAGCGGTTTATGAATGCTGAAGAAGCGGTGGCTGCGTATCGCGATGCCATTGAAGAGACCCCTAAGGACGAGTGGGCAAAGTGCGTTTCCCAGTGGTTCCATCGCATGCAACGGTGTATTGACGTGAATGGACAATATTTTGAAAAGATATAATAAAACTAATAACTGGCTAATGTAATCAGTTTTTGATTTTCTAAGAACTTTCAGTTTGACCCTCGTATATAGTCTAGACCATTTTAAAAACCACTTTTGTTAAATATTTATAAAGAAGTAGGTTGAATACATTACTGGTTACCCATTCCCCACTTTAATACTTTATAACACTTACCTACATGATTGAACGAATGCCGCAGTAGGTAGTAGTGTATTGGGGTGTGTGTTGGGTAACGGGGTGTGTGTTGGGTAACCTCCTCGAGTGTCGTTCCGATTCCGATCCCGCTGCAGTCCGGGGGGAACGGAATCGGAGCGGCCGGTACACCCTGAGCGGCGGTCAATGGCTTCCCCTTCACCCCTTCATAGGGTTGGCATTGATCGTCGGCCAATACCCAACGTGGCGGGAACACATCGCTCTCCGTACTCCTCTGCTTTCAGAGGAGACAGGATGAGCGATGCTGTTAGTGGTGAGATGGCCCAGGGTCAGCCGGGGTGCGAGGGATATGCTCTATGGGTAACCTTACACCCCGGCGTCTGAAGACCCGAGACGGCGTGCGGTTTTAGTCGGTGCAAGCCCGACATAACCGCCCCCGCTGGCCGGCGGGGGGTATCCGAAGGGATTTCCGCACGATAAAAAAAAAAAAAAAAGGTAGTAGTGTATTGGTAAGTTTGATCCCCCAGGAGAGAACTATTTACATGCTACAGATATACTTCTAAGTCTAAATGAACGTTGTATTGCTAAACCTACGTAGACCTATATTTCATTAGTTCATTGATGTAATGTGCCATGTTGTGGAAGGCAACCATTATGAATATTTTAGCTTTGTGTCTAAACCTCGGAGCCATAAGGGAGTAATCAGCTGCAGTATTACAGCAGAAACCAACCGAAGATGGAGATCATCGGCAGGTATGAGGCAGTCGAAGATCTTTATCAAGGGCATCGATAAGAAATAGACGAGCTAACTGACCAAACTCTCAAGAGGGAACATGAGGCTCGTCATAGAAGTAATAACAGGACATTGCAGACTAAACAGACACCTAACAGTGCTCGGAGTGAAGAGTGACACCAATTGTCCGGAGTGCATGGAGACAGAAACACAGAAACTGGTTTCTACCAGTTTCCACCTGCTGGCCGAGTGTCCTATGTACTCACTGATTAGATGGGAACTTCTGGGATCGGACACACTGGACACGGAGGAGTTGAAGGATCTGAAGGTGGAACAGATCCCAAGATTCTGCAATAATACAAAAAGGTTTGAAGGGGCACCGTGAATGCTGGTATAACCACGCTCTTCCCAACGAGAGGGTTGGGAAAATGAATGAAGTGGCCCACAAACCTCGTGGGTGGATCGTACGTCCGGCTTCCGGTGTCCCCATTTGAAATAATAATAATAAATAATAAACCTCGGGTCCGCTTTCCTGCTGTTCCTTCTTCTCTACACACGGTCTTGGGCATCCACGGTAGTGAGAAAATTGGTAATAAATTGGTAATGTCAGAATCGAACCAAAGAAAGTCTGCCACGGCTGGGACACTATTAGGCTTGCTTTAACAATTGACTGAGCTACCTTCTAAAAAAGAGGTGGCTTTTGGGGCAAAGCATACCGTCGGTAGCTTAATGGTTAAGGAGTCGACGCTACGATCGAGAGGTTCCGGGTTCGAATCCTAGCCATTACACTACTGACTTGAACCCACTCCTAACACAAGCAATTAAGCTTAGCTGGAGCGGTTAGGGGGAATATTAGGAATATCGGTTACTAATATTCTTTTTAAAAAAAAAAAGCGGACCCCGAGCAACGTAATGCAAGCTTTGAATTCAACCGGGATGAATGCTGGGATTACGACTTTCCTTGATGAATAAAATAATAATAACAATATAAATATGATTGTATTAATTAGAACAAAATACTTCAGCGAACCTAAACATACATACGCGCTTCCTTACAGTTCATGCAAGCTCACAGGTTCTTATTTATTCATTGTGTGTCTGCACTTCTGGTCCTATAAAGATGTTACCGTGTTGTGATCGCCTAAAAGTGAACTCTAACACGAACTATCGATAGTAAAACATCGTGCCCTAAGAGTTGGTGCTGGTGCATGAAGCGAGTCGCGCAACACCTGCGACTAGCGAGTAGCGACACTAGCGACACATTTTATGAGCGGCCCGTGGCGCGAATTACAAATAACTGCCGATATGTGTGAACTACACGGGACAGAAATGGGAAATAAAACGCTCCGTGAAAACTACAATACACGGGATAGAACCTACAAGATTTATGTACTTTCTACTAAATAAGGGTATTAATATATTTGCGATACCAAAAGTGGCATTTCAAGACAAAGACGAACTTAACAGTTTAGAGTAAAGGTTTATTATATCATAGACTTTATATTTTTTTACATGAAAAAACAAAAAAAAATGTTATGCTTAAATAGTAAATGAAGGACTAATTTTTCTGAAAATTTCTACCGGTCCCACCAGATAGAATTTCAACTTTACCACTTTTATCTTAGTCGCTCACGTTCCAATATTGGAAAAATGGCACATTAAAACAATTTATTGATAATATTTCCTTTCCGGATCATTTTACAATGAAAAAGTATAGAATAAACTACTTAGATAAAATTTCCTACATGTAAGTAAGTAATGTGCCAGTTTTTGTAAAATTATTCGTTTTAAAATACGAGCGGTGTAAAGTCTAGTTAAATACGAGATTTCTTCGTAAAATCAATAAACTGTTTTAGATGGTTACATATGGCAGCGCAAATGGCAAAGATCACATAACATAACTTCACGCCTGTATAGCCTTAGGCAGAGGAAAGATACGAGGTGGCAAAGTTACAATTCGGAAAGGATTTGACAAAATTTATAAAGTCACCAATTTGTATTCCATTACAATATAAACCAAATATAACCAAACATAGAAAAACCAAATCTAAATATTTTTATATGTAATAAATATTATAATAAGGACATTTTAGAAATGTGAGATGAACAAGTGGGGAAAACACGTATGTAATAAGTCAAAAAACTAAAATAGTGCGCAAAATTAAGAAACTGAAATGTGTAGGCACTAAGTTTGAAAACAAAATATGGTTCCGTATATCACCAACAGCAGGCTGCCAATAGCTAGTGTGTTGCTGAACAGAACTCGTGTTGTAAGCTATTTATTGCCTATTTACAATCATTGTGAGTCGCGAGCTGGCGATTTACAAGGTACTTGGCTATAGCAAGCTTTGTTGCTCGAAAACTTATGAGAAAATGTATTGTGGCGTAAGCATTGCTTTGCTGTAGTACTGTATTTATTATTGGTATAGTATATAGCAGCTTAGCTATTTACAATGTGTGCAAGAGTAACAATCATAAAAACTGGCCAAGTGCGAGTCAGACTCGCCCATGAAGGGTTCCGTAGCAGCAAGTAAAATTTTTAAATGTGAGTTGGTTGATTGATTGAAAGGTAAATTGCGGTTTACTATTTATGACGTATTAAAAAAAACTACTTACTAGACCTCGTTCAAACCAATTTTCGGTGGAAGTTTACATGGTATTGGGGGGGGGGGCGGGGGGGGGGGGCACATTTTACCACTTTGAAAGTGTTTCTCGCGCAAAATACTCAGTTTAGAAAAAAAAAGATATTAGAAATCTCAATATCATGTTTGAAGACCTATCCTTAGATAACCCACACGTATGGGTTTTATGAACAAAAAAGTTTTGAGTTTCAGTTCTTAGTATGGGTTCCAAAATTTATTGTTTTTTTTTCTATTTTTGTGTGAAAATCTTAATGCGGTTCACAGAATACATCTACTTATCAAGTTTCAACAGCATAGTTCTTCTAGTTACGGAAAAAAGTGACTGTGACATACGGACGAACCGACAGACAGACAGTTTTTTGACATTTGGGTACGGAACTCTAAAAATGTAAGGCTGTTAAAAAAAAAAAATATGTAGATGATTAAATGTATTTTGTGTGTAGGTGTACTTGTATAGTCAAAAAATAATGATGCCCATTCAGCACAAGCAAAACCAATTTATATTGATAATTATAATCAGCATAATTTTACAAGCTACTGGTTGAAGTTTATGAAGCAATAAGACATGAGACACGTCGTAAATATTGCAGACAGAATATTATACGACGTTGAACGTAAGAATCGTAGTCAGCAATGTCTTTTAACATAATGTCACGTGCGCGGGGTACAAATTAAATGCCGTTTACACAACAAAGAGGTTTATTCGCTCACCACAAACTAGACAACTAAATAACTAGCACACACAGTACTCTTCAACAGTTCCAGTCGCTCAGTAATTCACAGTAGTCCACAGTCGTTGCTTAAGTCGCAGGTATAAATCTCTTGGTTCACTTCGGTAAGATGTGTTCGCTTTCGCTTTCGAAAATAAACTGCCTCGTGTCGATAGCCGGGTGTCCTTTTATAGCGGGGTAGAATATTTCGGAATCATCTAGAGATAAGGCACTAGAGCGTTCGAGAATAGTAGTTATTTACTGGGGCGTTCGAGAAAACAAGTACCTACACAGTCGTGCCGACGATAGAGGTGAATGCCCTTGTTATCGCGATTTGTAGGTAAAGTAGGTATAGGTAGACAAAAGGGCTTGTGATTTCTTATTGACTTTTCTGGATTTTTCTAAACGGATCGATAGAGTACTTCGACATTAACAATGCGTTTTAATTTCTAGAAGATTCGATCAGTAGTTTCCGAGATATCGACGATCGTTGTAACAATAATATGGATGATGCTATTGACCGAAATTGTTGAAGTTTGAATTTTCGTGAAGAAAGAAATACAGATATCAAGAATTATGAGCTGAATAATGTAAATAGAATCCTTTTTTACACGGCTAAGTAGTAATTTTCAGGGGAAACGGATGAAATGGCCCACCCATTTAGGGTACGGTCACAGCTGTCCTCGTTGGAAATAATAATAATAAATAGTCCACAGAAACAGTCCCTTTATTTCCTCAGTTATTCCAGTCAATGGTTTGATTCCAAGAATCCTCTTAGTCCCTCTAGGGAAGCCCAAGATTAGTGGGAAATTAGTGGCAGCCACCATGCAGAGAGTGGTCTTGCTCTAGAAGTCAGAATAGAGCATCACTTCCTCGGTCGACTGTTACCCATCACGCCGGGACTTTCTTGCCGTCTCTCCTTAATTTTGGGGGAGGTGTGATAGCATGATGCGATAATATTAATAAGTAGTAATTTTAGATGGGGTGTACCGAGATCCCAAAAAATAAGCCCAAATATTAAATAACTCGATTATCAATGGAGGTCTATAAAAGAATATAATACCATACATACTGTTTCCTTCCATTCTGAATTAATCTTCAATGCTGAATGAAGCCTTTAAATATACTCACTAATTAATACGCCACACTGGACGGAAAATCCTATCCTCTGAATACTTTGTGTGGTGTATGAATTATTTGTGATTTTTTAATTATTCCGGCCTCACTTCATGGACCACATTCACCACTTACCGTCGTATAAAAAACTAAAAAGATGGTATTTTTATTGTATTGTATTTTACGTTTAAAGCCTCATGGATTTTGATTTGATTCATTATTGACATAAAAATCTACACTACTGTAGCAGAATATTGTAATAAACCACTTTTTTACTGGTTCGGGATGAAGTAATTTAAGATTTCTACTGATTCTTTTTACCTAATAAACTTCCCCCGCTACATCTCAGGATACAGCAAGTGACCGGCTTATCAGTATTCGTTGCACGCCGCTCAGGTATCGAGAGTTATGAAGGCACGCGTCTCGGAAGCGCGAGATGCAATAAAGTGAATTATGCACACAACTGTGCAGATACTTTGTTCTGTACCCTCGGGGGTAAGGTTATCATACAGTGATAAGCAGAAGCGAGAGCGGAATTGAATACAACTAGGAGAGGAACATAATGATGAAGATAAAAAACGGTCTAAATATGAGTATTGATTCGGAACACAGAAGAATGATATAGTTAATTAAAGAATAAGTCAAATGGGGTTATAAGTCAAACCCACTAATGATGTAATACTAATAAAACGACTATTTACATAAGAATTATCTAAAGTACTGCGCAAATGTGGGCACTTTTTTACCGACGTGGTACACCATTACAGGAAACCTGCTGTATCCAGTAGTGGCGATCAGACGGTCACTGTTTGCTACTTCTGGTCACTGGTAACAACAAAGATACGGAAAACGGTACAGAAGATATTTTGTTGCCCTCTTTTCAAACTGGACACGGACACCAATTGAAAATCGTTTTTTGGTGCAATGCAGCATAATCTTTTTGAATTTTGTTTTTTTTTATGTTTAGGTCACGTCAATTTGACTTCACCTCACCTGATGGTAAGCTGAAGGTAAAGTCTCAGGAAAGAGGGTCACCATTACATACACATACCATGTTAGCAATGGTGGCTTGACGGCCTCATCAGAAGAGGATTGTCGTCGCAGCACCGCGTGACACCCACCGATCCCACTAGTGCTGCGACTACAATCCCCCTGTCTGGCAATGCATTTGCTGACCCCTGAACGCAATCAAACCGAAATTGGATTACTATGGAGGATTTTTCGCAATCGTGCACGGTGGTCGAATTTTGTGACAAATTTGTGTCATCAAATTTCTACCACCAGTAGTGTACAAGCAACATTAATCAAGTTTCTAAAAAAGTTCTAGTCGATTACTTTTATTTTTTAGTAACCTACATCGAACACTCTTTAATCGGAGATAACTATGTATCAAATGGAAGCAACTGGACTCAAAAAATGTTGGTCTCCGCAGAAGTGGCTGATTTTATGAAAATAAATTGGATTTAGAATCTGCTTCCGGGCTGTTTGGCCATGATCCATATGAAACTTGTGTTCCAAACGTTTTGTCGATCACTGCGGTCGACATCATCAGTGGTACAGGTCCGGGCAGTATATTCTACATGCAACGCCGACCGTGAAAGCCTAAATAATTATAAATTGGAATAGTTAGAAATATAACAAATCCACTTTCCTTAACTTTTGTATAGAAAGAATACACTTAAAACTAAATTTTACAAGTTTAGTTTAGAGATAGTAACATAACGATCGCAAAGAAAATATTGGTACTAATAAAATAAATTATTACAGTCCTGTGCAGATATCAAAGGTTCTAAAACATCTTTCTGAGGGACTCACCCAACACTAACTACTAATACTTGGAAATCCGCTGTAAACTCATCACCACACTCTCGCCCCAACCTTCCTATTCCCACAGGACTCCTAATGCAGACTTACACAGAGCCGCAGTGTTCGTTCAATTTAAACTTTAATATGCAACCGACTATAGCGCCAAATTGGAAATAATGATCTGTGAGAGCACTATTTTATTTTTGCCAGCTGCATTGTGACTATGGGAGTTCCATAATGCAATACCGAAATTATTATTTATTTACGCCAATTCAAGTTGTGATACTATGTGATTTGTTGTTGTATTTACTACTATCCGGAAAAGGATTATACATTATAATTCACCATTATCAATAATTTGATAGTGGTGAATAATAATGAATGATTTCAATATTGAATTAAAACAATATGAAAATACTTTTTTTTGAATTATTTTTAGAGAATTAAGAGAATGAAAAGACTGAAATAGAATATCTTGATAAATAAACTAGAAGGAAATTAAACTTAACGTCCTGACTACCAGATACCATTTTTTTTTTGGAGATTCTTCCTGAAATTCTTGTATCCATATCCATTCCTGAGCACGAGAAAAATGTTGGCAAAGATAATTATCCTGTAAAACAGCTTTTTCATTATGTTCTACATAAAGAACAAGGGAACTAAAGTAACGTGTGCTTTATAAAGGATACAACCTATTTCTACGTTTGATTTAAGGCATAAAGCAGGTTTGGGCATTAAATAATAGATTTTCGAAAATTATTAACTAGTTTTTTCAAATACCTCCAAATCAACAGCAATATCAATTCTTCTCTTAACATTTTCTCAAAAAAACTACATGAATAATATTTTTGGTCTAAATTTATAGTAGTTCACTACTAAATAAACATCAGAGACCAATAAATGATTCCTATTTTTAGTATATGTATAATTTATATTTACGACTTCATGTAATTCTGTAATAATCTGTAAATTAGATATGAATATAATATCTACTACGCATTTTTTGCAAAATACTATAGTTTTCGTTGTTACATTTCTTCCTGCAGCGCCATTGTTTTTCAGGATTCCTGCAAAATTTTCAGGATATACCTGATTTGCAGCACTTTTGACATGGTTTTATAAGAAAAGAACTGACTAAATATCAGCCTTGTGCTTTTTATGTTTTCGTTCAAGCTCTTTGTAGTTACCATCACTATCAATTTTTATTTTCATTGTCTTGATGAGTTTGGTAGGTACTCAATATCAGTTCGTATTCTCGCATTTGTATTTATTTTGCTTTTATGTACCCTTTTTTATACGCTTCTACCTCTATACTACAGTCAAGCGTTTACCCCGTAAAGGTGAAAAAAATATGCATTCAAAAAAATTGCCCTCTTTCTTCTTTTTTATACTTTTTCGTGATGAGAAAACCAATAATCATCGGACCAGTCAGCATTTTAAAAGCATCTTTTGATAATAACTAGCCTTTTCACTTTCGTTTGTTCAACTATCTCAAATGCCTGTGTTATTTTGTGGATTTCTTAAAGCTATTTGTCGAGTGATGAGTGCTTTGTTAACTCCCACATATACAGCGTCTATGGCCCCAATTCTGCCCGTAATGTGTTTTCTTGTTCGAAGTAGATACAGGAGAAGCTAGAGGTGTAAAATAGGAGCTATGACTTTGCTGGAAAAGCAACAGGGAGACCTTAATCAGCCTCATCTTGGTTTGAGCTACTAGGTTTTGTTTTTATGGTGGGTTACATCTGTTTGGATCATTTCTGATAGAATAGACTCCCTAGAATAGATCTTCATCTGAGGTTCTTAGATCTTGAAAATTCTTAACCCTCGAACCGTCGCGCGTTTTTTGTAACGTGATCCGTCATTAGGGTCTTTAGGGACCCCAAATATATTTAACAGCAGTGAGTTCGTATTAACGTAATAGCGGCGATGGTCCAGTGGCATACGTAACGGACTGCTGAGACGAGGTCTCAAGTTCGATCCCCAGTTGCCCGGGCACACACCTGTGACTTTTCGTAGTGATGTGTGCATTATAATAAATGATAATTATCGCTCGCTTAATAATGTGCCCGGTAGATGGCAATAGGCTCGCCCCCTATTACATTGGGACCTCAACATAACTGGCGAATCTTGGGTGTGTTATACACCTCTGCCTACCCCTTCGGGGATACAGGCGTGAAGTTATGTTATGTTATGTGAATTCGTATTTTAATATAAATTGTATGTATGAATTATAATTAAAAGAGATATTCTATAATTAGACGTTTGTATTATATGAACTTAAAAAAAGTGGTACATACATATTTTTTTCTCTTTGCAACATGTTTTACTAAATATTGAATTTTTTATGTATATAGACCATTTTCTTCAGTAACTTCTTAACTAACACAATATCAATAAAGTAATATAAAATAGGTTTCATCAAAATATAATATAGCATGAAATGATTTAACAACCTCTGTGGCGTAGCGGTAGAGCATTCGACTGCTAAGTCAGAGGTCATGGGTTCAATTGCATATATATTATTTGCATTGTTCTGGGTGTTTCTGTGTATATGAATACCATTTACAAAAAATCTAAGTATGTTTATTCGTATCCTATAACCCAAATGACAAGCTCTACTTAGTTTGGGTCTAGATGGCGCTGTGGAATATGCCCTAGAATATTTATTTATTTATTATTTATGTATTGAATGGGCGTCATTTTTAATTTTCAAATAGCTGTGTAAATGTCGCTTTTTTGTCTTTTTTAATAATATAAGAATTGCTTATTAATATAATGCCCTCTTTGCCACTATTCCAATTATTATTCTTACAGTCTTGCTCCGAATTAGTCATTTTTTCCGAATAATCTACATTCTTTACTGTCAACTATTCATCAGTTTCTTTCTCAAAACATCTCAAAATTCTTTATTCTGTCGTTTATCCATATTATTACAGATGCTAAAATAACAAAGGATTGTAATAAAAACTGTACTTAGCAAATATTAAAAATAATAACGAGTAAAATTCGTGAGAGCCTTGCGCTAAAATACATATCTGTATCTAACGGTGTAAGCGCACGAGCTTAGTTTTACTGAAGTGAGAGTCAAGTATAATCCATTTTAGGAAGCTACCCAAGCTACATTTTAAAAGGGTTTATCTACACTCAAATCGAAAAATTCGAATTACGAATTCAAAGACGATTCTATACGCACTTTATAAACGTATATACATAAAATTCAAAATAAAACTTATTATAGTACCGCCAACTGTATCATAAAACTCATTATAGCACCACTATCTTTTTTATTCAATCAACTAGTCTAAGGCTTTAGGCTGAATATGAAAAAAAAGGCGCACGCATGCGCAGTTCGAACTGTGAAAAAAAAGGCGCACGCTAAATTACTTCCTTGTAACCTACCTACTTTGTTTAATTTCAATTTTTCCTATGAGTGAAGATAAAGTAGTGTATGAAACTGCATTTAACTTGGTATTAAAACACTCGAGTCATTCTATTATCGATAAACAGACTCTCGTGTTTTAATACCCCTTCTTATATGACAGTTGCTTAAACTACTATTATTTTCATTTTTGTAAGAGCTGGGCTTTTAAAGACCCCACGTGACGGGTCGAGGGTTAATCGCAAAAAAAACATATATATTGAAGAATACATCAATGTACTTTACATAGTACTCAGAAAGACACGTGTCAAAACATGAATTACTTACATACTTTTGTACTGTGCAGAGGACATAGAAAATTATATGAAGATAACGGGACAAACATTCAATTTTTTTGTGAAAATAATACCCTAAATTAGTAATTTGATCTGTCTATTATTGTTCGTACTACTTATACTATATAAGAGATTAAAAAATATCTTTGGCTTTTTTTTTATATTTACGGATACCCCCCCGCCGGCCAGCGGGGGTGGTTATGTCGTGTATCGACTAAAACCTCACGGTGTCCTCCCCAAGTGTCCGTTGCCGGGCACCCCGGGTAAGCCCTCGAAGGGATAACCCCAGGGTTGCCGGCGGACTTTGGCCGCCACCGCGGCCTCGCCTGGGCCTATCTATGGCCTTTGTTTAAATTTAGCATATTATAACCAAAATATTTTTTACACCGACATACACATGGGTTATGAAAAAAAAAATAGTAAGTATTCAGAAATCATTATTTTAAAATTGGCATCTAAAAGTGAACATGCGACCGTGCGTTAATATCTAGGCAAGTTATCTAAATATATCAATAAAATTTTAGTAGCTATTTTTTTTTTAAAGAGTATTAGTAACCGACTAGGTATAACTAATAATAGGGGTGTGTGTTGGGTAACCTCCTCGACTGTCGCTCCGATTCCGATCCCGCTGCAGTCCGGGGGGAACGGAATCGGAGCGGCCGGTACACCCTGGGCGGCGGTCAATGGCTTCCCCTTCACCCTTTCATAGGGTTGGCATTGATCGTCGGCCAATACCAAACGTGGCGGGAACACATCGCTCTCCGTACTCCTCTGCTTTCAGAGGAGACAGGATGAGCGATGCTGTTAGCGGTGAGATGGCCCAGGGTCAGTCGAGGTGCGAGGGATATGCTCTATGGGTAACCTTACACCCCGGCGTCTGAAGACCCGAGACGGCGTGCGGTTTTAGTCGGTGCAAGCCCGACATAACCGCCCCCGCTGGCCGGCGGGGGGGGGGGGTATCCGAAGGGATTTCCGCACGATAAAAAAAAAAAAAAAAAAAAAAGGTATAACTAATAATATAATAACTGATGTCTACAAACAATGTTTTGAATTTAACATTCGAAACATCAGTCCATCGATTGATAAGTATTCGAAGAATCGTTCAGTCGAAGCAGCGTTTGGCGACAAAAAGCTGTTTCGCAATAAACTCTATTCGCACAATCTTTCAGTCGATATTCCAATAATCTAACATATGTCTCTCGAAATTAAGTTACGGACCCATTTTTAACGTATTTTATCGCGATTTATTTGATGTTATTTAATAATTTACATTGAACCCGACATTTCGGTTGCATTTCAGCAGCCACGGTCACGGGGAGACTAAAGATGGTTGTCGTCTTGTAGTTTGAAAATAACATCAAATAAATCGTGATAGAATCCCTTCAAATAGTTTTATTTCAATGTGTGACATTCGCGTAAACTTCCGACAATATCATAACGGTCTTAGCTCACCAATAGCAAGTAAAAGTCTGTTTATAGAGTAAACCGTCACCTATTCGAACGCTACACGCAATAAAAAACCGCAACAAAGGCTTTATAGGTGTTCTGATAATTTTTTCAATCGCATATCACGCTACAATTTTATCGCTCATCCTGCTTCGGAACTATAAAAAAGTATATTACAGTCATAACACCATACAACCAGCGGTAATTCAAAGCGAGATACAAATAAAGCTCGGCGATAGCACCGCGACAAACGATAAAAATGATATACGTTGTAAAAATCACGTTACGAGTATCGTGTTTGCATAATGTAACTTTTATTTTGTGGGTTATTGAATATGCTTAAAAGATTTGTGGTTTGAAGGTGGTGTTTACTGGCTATTAAGGTGTTATACTCGTAGAACCAAGTTTAGAAAAGTGCGTTGAATATTAACGAGTAAGTAAACAATAGTTCGTAACCAAGATATTTTCGGAGGTTTGAACTACCTTTATACACGAGTGAAAAGATACCTTAACATCCTTGATGTTAAGATATATTTTCACTCGTGTGAGTTTTTAGTGTTCCGTTGCCAAATGGCAAAAACCGGAACCCTTATAGATTCGTCATGTCTGTCTGTCTTTCCGTCCGTATGTCACAGCCACTTTTTTTCGAAACTATAAGAACTATGCTGTTGAAACTTGGTGAGTAGATGTAGTCTGTGAACAGCATTAAGATTTTCACACAAAATTAGAAAAAAAAACAATAAATTTTGCGGGCTCTCCATACTTAGAACTGAAACTCAAATTTTTTTTTCATCGAACCCATACGTGTGTGCTATCTATGGATAGGTCTTCAAAAATGATATTGTTATGGACTGGGATTATTTTAATCCCGGTTAGGATAAAAACTCCAATTGAAAATGCGTTGACTGCTTGATGACACGTATAATTGCAACGGTTACAGCTGAATGAGTAATGATTTTTGAAATGATGACAGTTTGACTTTGAAAGACGCGAAGGTCATGACACAAACTTAACACATTCCCGTGGATTGCTCTTCTTGTCTTATTAGGCGTGAACAGATATTGATGTTACTAATTTCATTTTTTTTAGTTTTTTTTTGATACGTCATAAATCGTAAACCGCAATTTACCTTTTATTCAATCAACTCAAATATAAACTAAAAAAAAAGCATTGTTATGTTACTTGCTGCTACGGAACCCTTCATGGGCGAGTCTGGCTCGCACTTGGCCGCTTTTTTTGAAGTAGACTACGAACTGAAACATCTTATACCAAAACTGTGACGTAATGTCGCTTCGCTTATAGAACCAACATGCACACTTTGTGATCTACAGGAATTATACTTGTTTTTTTAAAGAATATTAGTAACCGAAATTACTAATATTCGCCCTAACCCCTCCAGCTAAGCTAAATTGCTTGTGTTAGGAGTGGGTTCACGTCGCTAGTGTGATGACCAGGATTCCAACCCGGGACCTCTCGATCGTAGAGTCGACTCCTTAACCACTAAGCGCTATTTATAAAAAAAAAAAACTAAGTTATCGGTCCTTCTTTTATTTTTTAATTTATTTATTTATTGTACACCAGGTATACATAATATACATAAGTATTATAATATTAGAGGCTACGGAAACAATACAATTGGCGGCCTTATCGCTTGAAGCGATTTCTATTAGGCAACTTTTGGAAGGTAATGTGTTGGTAGGATTCAGCGGTAGTGGTTTGGCGTACTAATTGTAGTTAAATATATACTTATTCTTTTTATTTTAACTATACTATAAATATACTATACTATACCTTTGACTAGTTTTTTTTTTTTACGTGCTGAAATCCCTTCGCATACCCCGCCGCTGGCCAGCGGGGGTGGTTATGTCGTGTCTCGACTAAAACCGCACGGTGTCCTCCCCAAGTGTCCGTTGCCGGGCACCCCGGGTAAGCCCTCGAAAGGATAACCCCAGGGCTTTGCCGGCTTTGAAGGGCATAGCTTTGAACAGTAAAATAAAAATATTTTTAACGGATTCTATCGTGATTGACTTGGTGTTACACTGTGGCGTAGCGGTAGCGCGTTCGACTGCTAAGTCAGAGGTTGCGGGTTCGATGCCCGCTCAGTGCAAATATATATATTTCCATTGGTCTGGGTGTTTCTATGTATATTATGTATTTATTTACAAAAAAAAGTATTTAAGTATGTCTATCCGCATTCTAGAACCCATATGACAAGCTCTGCTTAGTTTGGGTCTAGATGGCGTTGTGTACTTTGTCCTACAAAATTTATTTATTTAGTATTTATTTATGTTATTTTTTATTTACACTAATCTCGACGTTTTAGTTTCTATTCAGGAGTCAGCTTTATCCAATAATTTTTTTTTTCCAACATTTATTCTTTTCCTTTATTATTCTTGATACTTCATCCTAACAATTAACTTTCGTGCACTTTAAAATACGGAATAATGACAATACACAAAACTAGTGGGGCGGAAATCACACAGTGATTGTCAAACTTCGGGCCAAACTTAGATATTTTTGTTGCAGTATTTTTATTCAAAATTACAGACCTTAGGCTTTATGCATATTATTCGACGCGTCTTTATATATTGAGCAATAAATATGAAGAAAATGAAATGAAATCAAACGTCTTCGACGTCAAAAACACAAAAAAATGTTTTTAAGGGACAATTTGTATGGTAGGTACCCGAAACCTACCCAGGGTCAGCCGGGGTGCGAGGGAATTGCCTTATTAGGTCACCTTACACACCGGCATCTGAAGACCCGAGACAGCGTGCGGTTTTAGTCGGTTCAAGCCCGACATAACCACCCCCGCTGGCCGGCGGGGGGGTATCCGAAGGTATTTCCGCACGAAAAAAAAAAAAAGGTATCCGAAACCTTGAACGTACAAACCCCAAAATCTAATCAGTTCTTCCCATTAACCAAACAAGATGATTGGCGGAAGAATTTTTAAATCGGATAAGTGGTTCTTGAGTTATTGCGTAAACAGACATCCAGACATCTAGACATCCAGACCAACAGACAGACCGACACAAACATTTCTTTTGCTTAATTAGACTTAGAATCATGAGAAACGTCGAGAAAAGTGATAAAAGTGGGTGTAAGATTTTGATATTTTTTTGCGTGATTTTAAGACATAGGTGTCCACCTGGTTGGTGGCCCGAAGTAATACAACAGAATAAGAATGGACAAAGAACCTTTAACCGAATTTATTTGATCGAATCAAAGATAGACAGCAGTATTTATTTTAAATTCCTTTAAAAAAATACATATTTAATGTTATCAACTAACCAAAAAATAGCTACAAATAACACGCAATCAAAATCTACAAGTGAAATTCATAATCCGGCTTTTCAATTTAATTCCTAGGAACAAGTTTCAAAGCTAAGGAAATGTTCGCTAGGACGGTTGAATGCCGCGATGCGATGCTGGAACATCGTCGTGTGATTTGCCAAGCGAATATAAATCTTAATTGCCGCATTTTAAGGGCTCTAGTCGTGGTAGTTTTTTGCTAAGGCTCTTTACATGATGCCCGAAGTGCGGCATGCTTGAGCATGGCATATGGTACAAGGATAATGTTATTGGATTATTGTTAATTGTTAATAATTGTTGTGAAGGACTGTATATACTGTTATAAAATGCTGATTAATCAAACATTGAAGGCAAGAAAATAGAAACATGAAAAAACCACGTTAGCTGACGAATAACAGTCACCCTGGGGTTATCCTTTCGTACGCTTACCCGGGGTGCCCAGCAATGGACAATTGGGGAGGACACCGTATGGTTTTAGTCTGTCTGATTCCGACACGCCCATCCCATCGTTGGCACCGATGGGGTGAAGCCCGTGAGGGCTTTCGTAAGTTACAAAAAAAACAAAATGAATGACAGTCGGAAAAAAGAAACGAAAAATACATGCTTGTAAAAAAAAAGAAAAATTTATATAAATATAACAAAACTTAACATGACTGTGCACGACGCACACTCATGTTAAGTTTTCTATTCTTCTCTTTAGAAGAAGCTTACAATGTGTACAACTAATTATATACCTACATACAGCCGCGGTAGCCTAGTGGTATGGGTAATGGACTGCTGAGACGAGGTCTCGGATTCGATCCCAGGTTTTACCATGGCACACACCAATGACTTTTCGATGCTTTTCGAAGTTATGTGTGTATTTATCGCAGGTTTATAAGTGCCCGGTTAATGGCAATAGGCTCGCCACCTATTACATTGGGACCTAAACATAAACTGGCGAAATGTGGGTGCTAGCACCTCTGCTTACCCCTTCGGGGATATAGGCGTGAGTTTATGTTATGTTTACATCGTTTCAACTAAAATATATAAACCAATATGGTGACAATGGCGCCAGCCTTTTGGGTACGTTACCCATCGACATTGTTTGGGAAGCATTCTTCGACACCTTAACGTTTTACTTTGTACATACTCCCTCCCTCTTTTTTATGATGTAAATATTATAGATTGTATAATTTTGTTTTAAAAAAATTGCAAAATTATAAACTAAATAACGATAAAAATATTTACATTCATGCGTCATAGGATTCCTCCGTATCATCACCTACTGTGTAACGGTTCAAGTTTTATGGAAGGTTTTTAATGAAGTTACGTAATTTTAAGGTGATTTATGCACTGTAAAATTTAATTAAATAATTAATGTATTTGAGACTAACTACTGGCTAGGCGAGCAGAGATAAGGGATTTTCGCACGATAAAAAAAAAAAAAAAAGGTATTGGTCTATATGAACCTCAGAGAATGGATTCGTAATAAATATTCTGCCGTGGCGTTGCTCGGTCCGTTGTGCATTGATGGTAGTATGCACTTAGCTAGTGGACATGGGGCTAGATGTTGCCGGCGTGCCAGGGTCTTCGCACCATCATAGCGGTAGCGAGGCACACCAGCCAGACCCTGGCACGCCGGCAATGCAAAAATGTTAGTACTGAAAATTGGGTTTCCGATTGCAATTTCATATGTAACGACCTAATATCAGTCATCTAAACATATTACAAATCGGCAGATTAGCAAATTTATGTAATTTCAACCAAAGGGCTTTGTATAAACAATTTATTGTGTGGCAATAAAAATAAATAGTAGAAATAACGAGCATAACGATCAATTAAGATTTAAGAAGGTATACACGAAGAAAAGATACAGATTGTGTGCGAGCTATTTAATACAGAAATTAAACCTCATCAGCGAGACTACAGTCTGTTACTAAGAAGGGGAGAATAGTGCACCAATTAATCAGACTTTTTATCTAGCTTACAATAAATATACGCTACATCTTTTGATGTGTGCCATAGATGAAGGTAAAAAGTAAGGTTTCCTTGAGACGCTGTCGTGGAAAATTTGAGCCTGCATTTATGTTAGTTTATTTTTCAAGTGTTAGGTAATTTTTCATTTTTTTTTCTTGGAAGATGTTTATTTCAATGGATTTTCTTTGTACGTGTCTTCTTGTGAGTGACAAAGTGAAATGTTATCGTCTGAATAACTCATTCTAGTTTCCTATTATCTCTTATGGTTTCGGATTTGCACCGGCATGTTGTGTGAGAAAACATTATTGTTAAATTGGTCCACCTTCTACTACTGTTCTAATTCTTTTCTTCCGCAACAATTCATTAAATGATCCTTACATGAAACTGACTCATTCTTATGAAGAGCTGGCGCTTGCTCGGATGCTCTTCTTGAAAAACTTTCATTACAGCTTTCATATATGCATGTCGATTGTGGCTACTCTTAACGTTTTTTATATATTCATGTGGCGGACAAGTACCCGGCCCAACTGCTGTTAAGCGGTTACCGCGGCCTATGGACGTGTCCAACATCAGGGCATCACACTCACTGCCGACCCTGTAAAAAAAATCTAATGCAATTCTTGAAGAACCCACATTGTAGTCGCTTGGGAAAACCACAGCAGGGAGAACATTCCACAGCCTGAGGGTGCGCGGAATGAAGTGCCTTTCATACCTCACTGTACGCAACGTTTCCAGTTGCAACGTGTAAGGATGAATTCCCTGTCTATTGCGAGTGTTGCGAAGTGGCCGTGGCATTATATCAAACAATTCTTATGAACACATCCCCATTGTTTAAGCGGTAGAATACGCACAGAGAGGCAAAATCTCTCCTAGTAGAGACTAGGAGAGATTTTGCCTCTCTGTGTGTTTCAGGAGAGCTGAAAACATCCTGGATCTGATTTACATATATACGTCTAGGTTGACTTTTACTGGGTTGCTGATTCACCCTCGCCTCATCTGTTTCGTTAATCTACTTTTTCTATTCTTTCTACTGCTACTGGTTCCAACCATCTAGGCATCATAATAACCGCATAATATTACAAGTTATTATAGTATCTGGTATACTGTGTATTTAAACAAAGTAAATGAAAAATACAGCACCAGCATTTTCTTAACATAACTAACAATCAAAAAACAGAATAGCTTTCATATTTCAAGAAAATCACCAACATAATGGAGTGCCATGACTATTCGAGGCTAACGACGTTTTGTCGCTTCGCAAATTGGTCGCTGCAACATAAAATGGTCGGCTTCTTATAAAACAGCCTTTCTCAATTAATATTCACGACAGTACCTCTGCTTGAATAATTAAACTTTTTTATGGAAAATAAGTGGAGACTAGGATACTTATTAGTCATAAAATGAAGTAAGCATAAAGTGATGCTAATGAACTGGCATTTGTCTCATGACATTACAGAGCTCTTTCAAAGCGAGCTAAGTATTTATGTATAAAGAGATTAAACTATTTGGCCAATTATTTTATGTAATTTGTCTGGAGTAATTCTGATTAGCTCTTCCAATTAGTTCTACCCTTTTTACCCGACTGCGCCAGAAGGAGGGTTATGTTTTTCGAGAGTATGTATGTATGTATGAATGTATATTTGTTTGGCACGCTCTGCAGCCTGAACGGCTCGATGGATTTTAGCTTGAGAGGTGTCGTTAGATTCGTATTTACTGTGAGAGTGACACTGGGTATATCAAAATAATAAAAAAACTAAATGCTTATCGAGTAGGGTATCAAAATGAAGAACTTTAAAAGGGGATTTCAAGAATATATATATCATAACTAAAAAGTATACAATAAAATTATTTTCTTTCGGTTTATGATTTGTATCTGGGTCCCACCTGCTATCAAACTTGTTTCGGTCTTTTTAGGGCAGTCGGGTTATTTGATTTTTGAATTAATAATTTTATTTATTCAGAACAACACGTGCAGGGCTCAGGTGTCACCCTCGTACAGTGCAACCAATTTCATCCAGGGTCAAGAGGTTCGACACCTCTTTTCTTTACCGAACCATAAATACTAAATACACGTGCAAACAAATATGAAATTTTTTTTTATATATCAATGACAATTTAAGGGACATCTGCTATTTTATTTTATTTTTTTGTATGTAAATTTTATTTTATTCTTTATAGATTTTGTTTTTCATGACATATAATTATGACAATTAATGTATTGTACTCATTTAGTCATTATTTTTATGAAAATTTACTCAATCAATCAATCAATCAATCATTTATTTTGCTAAACATGGGTACATAGTAGGGTGTTAGAACTATGGTTGTCCAATCCATGTTTTATCATGTTGGTGTGCAAAAGTGTTATGTTTAGTGTCATAATTATGGTTACTTATACAAAATTCATTAAAATTATCATACTCCGGATGTTTAGAATAAGTTAGACTATAGTATGTAACGGTAAAAAAAATTTTATAGAAGGTTTTAGATGAAGTTTACATAAAGTTTAAGGTGTGACTTATGCACTGTGAAATTTAATAAAGTAATGTATTGCTAACTTCCGGCTAGGGCGAGCAGAGATAAATAAAAGTTTGATTACAATATATTAGGATTATAATCGGTAAGAGAAAGTTACATAAATTTATATAAGGTAATTGAGTAAATGAACCTCAGGGGATGGATTCATAATAAATATTCTGCCGTGGCGTTGTTCGGTCCGTTGGGCAAAGATGGTAGTATGCACTTAGCTAGTGGACACGTGGCTGGTGGTGTTGCCGGCGTGCCAGGGTCTCCGCTGGTGTGCCTCGCTACCGCTAAGATGGTGCGAAGCCCGGTGCGAAGACCCTGGAAATAGAAAAAGTGCGGGTCAGTTTGTCACTAGGTAATTACGTCCAAGTGACCCGCTAAAATAGCAGGTGAAGAGAATCTCCCAGCGGCAATGCAGCGTAGCTAGAAGCTATAATAAAAAGAATATAATTAGGCAGCACAAGCTGGTGCCGCGACCTCTGACCGTAGGGGTCATCGGCCTCGTGGCACTAAATAGGTAGGCTGAAATAGCACACAGTATAAAATAAAATATAATAAGCCATGCATTTTAGCAGGCAATAAGCTGCACCGCTGGAAAGTCTTCACCTGTAGAAAGAAGTAGGAAATGTTGATCTCAAAACTTACCCGGAGCCGACAGCAGTTGGCCACGGGGTCAAAGCGACCTTCCTTGGCGAAGGTTCCAAGGAAAGGGACGATATAAGAGCCGTCAGTTGATGACTGGGCTAGTGCTGTCCAATCTCGCTTGCACAACCATAGATATTTAGTAATAACTATCGAAACATACTAAAATATCGATTAATTTACGGATATTGTTTTAATTAGATTTATAAAGAATCCACAACGTTACAAGTAACATTTCAACACAATGTCAGGATTGTTAAGAAAGTAAATAAATGAAATGAAAAATGACTTGCATTTTTTTATCAGCACACATCTTTGCTTATTCCTACAATCCCAGGTCCTTTAACCTAAAAATTCTATTGCCCAGCACCAATTAGAAATTTCAAAAACCTGCGTTCATTATTTTCACAGTAAATAGGAAAACTTCATTCAACATTTCGCGCTCGACATATAAAAGAGCAACTTGTTAACAAAAATATTTGCTCACCATTTCACGTGGAGAAGTAGTTTTTTATTTATGTACTGTGGAGTCCGCTGGAAGATTTTTGCATCTGTTCAAGTCATTCAAAAAGAAAATAAGACTCGAGTGTTGTTTTAAATCTTTTTCTTTTTTGTACTGTCAAAATTAAAATTAATTAAGTACTGATTGTACGGGATGCAGGTATGCGTGGAGTGGTAACGGGTTAGTGTAAAATAACAAGATAGATTTATGGTTGGAAGGTAAGTATCACCTGGGCGCAAACTGGGTGCGCCAAAGTTCACCTAAATTTTCAACTCCGAAAATTGGAACTCCGAAAATGTTCTTCCTAACATTTTTCATCCTAACAATCACAATTCCTAACTACTCTGTCTCTAATGTCTTAATTCCGAATCATTCAACTTCATAATGTCGGTAGCAATAAACATCTATTATACTATTATTTCTTTTCCTATATTTTGTCAACATAACCATCTTTTACACTATTATTGAAAGTCATACCTTTTTTGTTTAGATTTATTTTTATTAATAATAATCAGTATTATATACATTAATTTTGCGTAACTTTTCCAGTTTCAGTTATTTAGTTATTTTCACATAACATGTATAACATATAAGTATAACAGTACCATGGTACAAGTAGCACTTTACCCACCTTAAACCACGGTACTATTTATAGTCGTTGGTTTAGGTTAGGTTAGAACTGTGACCACAAGGCACGAGCCGAGCGAGCGAAGCGAGCGTGCCGCGGCAGCGGCCGGCGAAGTGCCAATTACTCGGTAAATATTTCTTTCCGAGTATTAATGACAATATTATGGTAATTATGTTTAGGGATAAAAACGTTAGGATAAAAAACAGTAGGAGCTTTAATATTGTGTGTTAACGATTTTATTGATAACAATTTTCGGAAACATGAGTGTTATGAACATCGACGGTAGCACTACAAATAGTATGAATAAAAACTTTAGGATGAAAAATTTTAGGAGGAGTGATCATTCGGATTACAAATCGTTAGGAAGAACAATTTCGGATAAAGAACTTTAGGTGAGTCAATATGGACCCGCGCAAACTATGTCGACGTGTTACTGCGGGCTACTGTTGTATGCGACTGACGCGCCATCTACGGTGCATCCAATTTTAAACGTATGACGTACTGTGCGAGCAGGTAATAAAGTATCTTTATTAAAATAAACACAGGTATGTAGGTAGGTACAACATTACATATTTATAGTAAGTTTGGCCAAACAATCAATTAGTTTTGAAACTGGTTAAAATAAGGTTGAATTTGGAGTCTGGGGTGCGACTGGTTGGATCACCTCCAAGTTTGGTGCACCATGGGCAACGTGGGCGATGACGCATCATTGATTGCTCCTCTGGAGTAGCTGGCGTCAACGTCAACGGCCAAGAGTCTGACCAATCGGCCCTTTTCAGGGCCAGCTGACCCCATTGCACGAGGGGGTCGGGGCATGGCGGGCCTGCAAGGCCCGCGGGGGTAGAGGCCGCTCCAGGTACCCCTCTGCTGTTATCAGAGGGGACACTGCCAATGGCCCAGGGTCAGTTTGAGTGCGAGGGATATGCTCTATGGGTAACCTTACACCCCGGCGTCTGTAGACCCGAGACGGCGTGCGGTTTTAGTCGGTTCAAGCCCGACATAACCGCCCCCGCTGGCTGGCGGGGGGGTATCCGAAGGGATTTCCGCACAAAAAAAAAGGTTGAATTTGGAATATATATTTTTATGAACTAATAATATTTTTATTTCGCAGGTTCATCGCGAGGCCCGTCGTCTACACTGATTGTTATTTCATCAAATTAGGATAGGATGGTGTTATTTTTATAAAATATACATCAATGATCGCTGGTAAAATAATAAACAGAAAATAAATGTACATACAGAATACGCATGTTCTATTGTATACATACCTAGCTACATTTTCTTTTGTTGTATTGTGACCAAATCCCCGCACCAAAAAATAAACTCGCGCCTATATCCCCGAAGGGGTAGGCAGAGGTGCTAGCACCCGCGGTGGCGGCCAATGTCCGCCGGTACCCTGGGGTTATCCTTTCGAGTGCTTACCCGGGATGCCCGGCAATGGACACTTGGGGAGGACACCGTGTGGTTTTAGTGGATCCGATTCCGACACGCCCACCCCATCGTTGGCACCGATGGGGTGAAGACCGCGGGAGTTTCCACGCGTTAAAAACAAGTGCGAGTCGGACTCGCCCATGAAGGGAAGGAAGGAAGTAAGTGAAGGGATTAGGGAAGGAAGTAACATAATAATGCTTTATGTTAAATTTTATATTTGAGTTGTTGAATGAAAGGTAAATTGCGTTTTACGATTTATGACGTATTATAAAAAAATTACTTACTAGATCTCGTTCAAACCAATTTTCGGTGGAAGTTTAAAAGGTAATAATGTACATCATATATTTTTTTAAGTCTTATCATTCTCTTATTTTAGAAGTTACAGGGGGGGGGGACATTTCACCACTTTGGAAGTGTCTCTCTGCCAAACTATTCAGTTTAGAAAAAAAATATTCTAGAAACCTCAATATCATTTTTGAAGACCTATCCATATCACACACGTATAGGTTTGATGTAAAAAAAAAAATTTTTTGAGTTTGCAGTTCTAAGTATGGGGAACCCCCAAAATCTTAATGCGGTTCACAGAACACATCTGCTTACCAAGTTTCAACAGCATAGTACTTATACTTTCGGAGAAAAGTGTTTTTTTTTTTTTACAGATGAATCCCGAGAAAGTTGGCGATTACTCCACCGACAAGAGCAGAGCTCTTAAATTAATGATGATTAATGATGATGATGAGAATATTAGTAACCGGCATACAGCATACGGACGGACAGACAGACAGACATGGCGAATCTATAAGGGTTCCGTATTTTGCCATTTGGCAACGGAACCCTAAAAAATAGGGTGGTCAAAACCACAATAAAGGTAAAAAAATGTTCTGAATTTTATTTTTTATATTCAGTCCGTCAATTGACTGCACCCCGGTGGATGGTGAGAAGCTGAGGTGAAGTCCAGAGGATATGGGTCACCATTCCAGATGCTAATGATTCTAAAATGGTGGTCCCTACCTTGACGGCTTCAATAGATGCTTTTTCACACCCCGCTTGAAGAACCCGAGCTTATAAGAAAACCCGGGTTTGTAATTTATACAGTCGTCATTGAGTTCCTGTTGTTATTAGAGTTTAAAATGAAAATAGAGAACTGAATACTGAAGTAGGATTTAATACCTTTCCGGCCCGCGAGGGCGGTTATGTCGGGCTTGAACCGACACTAAAACCGCACGCCGTCTCGGGTCTTCGGACGCCGGGGTGTAAGGTTGCCCATAAAGCATTTCCCTCGCACCCCAACTGACCCCGGGCCATCTCCGGTTTCGAGATTGCCCCCTCGGGTTTGGGAACCACGGTGCCCCCATCAAGCCCCGGTTTTGGGGGGGTTAGTCACCCCCCCGTCTTGGCCTTAATAAATAAGATTCTACTCCATACACACTCACACAAGTATTAATGGTCGTTATTTCTTGACAGTGTACTTGAGACACTCAACGTGCTTGTTAACATTAATCACGTAAACGTATGACGTCACTCAAGTAACGATGACGTAGCGAACATGAGCATTGTGTCTGTACATGACATTATGATAATGTATCTTTCACACAATTGGGATACAGTATTATAATGTACTAGCTGACGACCGCGATTTCAACCGCGTGGAGTAGGGCTATCGCGACTTTTGGTCAGATTACTGTTTCTACACAACCAATTGCAATCAAATTCGGTTCAAATCAAATACGTCAGATTTTAATTCTCGCCAACAACTTTCAAATAAATAAAAGTCCGTTCCCGCAGGGGGAACGCACAGGTAGATTTCTTGAAGCAATTAATATTATTTTATATACCTAGAGAACTACGGGCTTTAAAGAGTTTAATTTTTTTTTCTCGAAAACGGTAACTTTTAGCGAAACACTTTTCAGACATTTATTTTAGACTTAAATATGGCCTATCGATTAAAAATGTTTCCGACTGCAAGAATGTTCACCGGTTAGAAGTTAGGATTTTTTTCCCGAAAAATTTTGGTTTTTCCCCCCTCCACTTTTAGTTGAAGTTTTAATCTTACAGGTTATAATTAAAAGTTGTTGGTATTCATGTATACTATGGGATAAAATTAGAACGGTTCGAATATCTTTCATGGAACGTGAAATTTTGAGGAAAAACTGATTTCACAAAAAGTGAGGCCCTACCGTCCCCTTAGGCCGGATTCCACCCGTTCACGAACTTAAACTAAGTTTACACCCAAGCAATTTTTGACCGCAGTTTGAAAGCGATCGGGGCAAAAATGCGACCGTGAGAGTGCCGCAAATTTTGGGAAGTGCAACCATACATACATATATATATATATATAAAAACATTTTGACCAGTGGTCATTTCGGACTCAGGGGGTCATAACTAGACCTCCTATGAAGAAATTTTTTTAAAATTCGACAGTAGTCAAGAAACCAATAGGTAGATCGATTTCATCGAAATCTACCTAAAAAGCGGCCAAGTGCGACTTGGACTCGCCGATGAAGGGTAGCAGTAAGTAACATAATAATGCCTTTTTTAAAACTTTATATTTGAGTTCATTGAATGAAAGGTAAATTGCGTTTTACGATTTATGACGTATTAAAAAAAACTACTTACTAGTGTATAGCGTAGTGTAGCGGTAGTGCATTCGACTGCTACGACAGGGGGCGCGGGTTCGATTCCCGCTCAGTGCAAATATTTGTATGCATGAATATGTCTATTTGCATTGGTCTGGGTGTTTCTATGTATAATATGTATGTATTTACAAAAAAAAGTATATAAGTATGTTTATCCGCATTCTGGAACCCATAACACAAGCTAGTTAAACTATGCTTACTTTGGGTCTAGAAAGCGCTGTGTAGAATGTCGTAGAATATTTATATTTATATTTATATAATCAAACCAATTTTCGGTGGAAGTTTACATGGTAATGTACATTATATATTTTTTTTTAGTTTTATCATTCTCTTATTTTAGAAGTTACAGGGGGGGGGGGGGGGCACATTTTACCACTTTGGGAAGTATCTCTGGCGCAAACTTTCAGTTTAGAGAAAAATTATTTTAGAAACCTCAATATCATTTTTGAAGACCTATTCATAGATACCTCACACATATGGGTTAGATGAAAATAAACTTTTGAGTTTCAGTTCTAAGTATGGGGCCCCAAAATTTATTGTTTTTTTCTATTTTTGTGTCAAAATCTTATTGCGGTTCATAGAATACACCTACTTACCAAGTTTCAACAGCATAGTTCTTATAGTTTCGGAAAAAAGTGGCTGTGACATACGGACGGACAGACAGACAGACAGACATGACGAATCTATAAGGGTTCCGTTTTTTATCATTTGGCAACGGAACCCTAAAAACTGCATCAAAATCCGTTCAGTAGTTTTGCGTACATCGCGAACAAATAGATAAACAGACAAGAATTTAAAAAAAAAATCTATGAACATAACCTAGGTAACTAAAATAACTGAAATAATGTGTACCTACCGGAAGTGTAAAATTAGTAGAACATTTAGATATTCTTTTGTTTTCTAATTTATGGTGCTACCACCATAAATTCTGCTCATAGGTCTGCTTTTGCTGGAGTTAATGGGTCGCATTTTATTTTATTTGCATTTTATTTGCACTCCTGCCCCTCTGGGGAATAAAAAATAACTTTTTGGACATATACATTTAGTTTCAGAAGATTACTTTCAGCAAACCGAGACAAAAAATAAACATAATGAGGAAAATAACCCTGGTAACCCTGGGGTTATCCTTTCGAGGGCTTACCCGGGGTGCCCGGCAATGGACACTTGAGCAGGACACCGTGCGGTTTTAGTCGATGCACGACGTTACCGCCCCCGCTGGCCGGCGGGGGGGTATCCGAAGGGATTTCAGCACGTTAAATAAAAAAAAAAGGTCCCAATGTTATAGGGGGCGAGCCTATTGCCATCTACCGCGCACATTATTAAGCGAGCAATAATTAATATTTATTAATGCACACAATAACTACGTACAGTCAGAGGTGTGTTCCCGGGGCGACTGGGGATCGAACTCCAGACCTCATCTCAGCAGTCCGTTACGTACGCCACTGGGCTATCGCCGCTTTTCTATTTTTTTTATATGAGTATATCCATTGACATCTATTTTATTAAATATCTGTATATCGTCCTGACCGTATAGTACTCGTACATATTTTTAACTACCTACATTAAACTTCAGTAGCTCAATATTTCGTTTATCTTTAGTTTAAATGTTAAAATGTTTAATTTAGTTAAAATGTTTTTACACAAAATTATATTAAAACAAAGTTTTGTCTTAGTAGTCATAAATCAAGTATTATTTGCAGACTGTAAAAGACCTTAGTAAAATTGAATTTGTCTTAAAATTTGTTAATTATATTTTGTTTACTTAGGAAAAAGTTATCTTTAACTATCTTAACAATTTTCGGTGGCCTATCAAGGTCATAAGATATGTGGCAAGCTTACTAGGACCAGGCCAGGACTGCCATGGGACTCGGAAGCGGGAACCTTCGCGTCTCTTTACCGGTTCCAAAATCTCAAATCCGTGCCAAAAGAGATCGAGATTTATAGATATTATCTGCACCTAGTGCGTAACTGACCGAAGTACTAGAGTAACCAAGCGTAAAGTACAGTCAACGACAAAAGTAGCCCAACAAAATTTAATTTATTAATCACCTTGGCTTCTAATTTTACATAAAATATTGTGCGGGGCGGATTCAACCTGCGGAATAATGCGTCTGGTTGGAGAGCCCCTATTCTCGACACCTTTTTCCGTGCAGAGTCTGGTGTGGTCTTGGGGGGAGCGCAAGTCGCTAGGATCCTCAGGGCAAGGCTAGAAAGTTATCCTTCACGAGGTTGCCGCCTGTTATTGGTCTGATTCTCTAAGAAACAGACATAACAAAAACCTCTAGCCAGGCTACCTCCCACCCTTCCCAAATCCCATCCTCATGCCCGAGCCTGTTTTTATAAAAATCATGACTAATACAAGATATTGCACTTCCTGTATCACATTCCATCTCTAAATTGCACCCTTGTTCATTTATTGAAATTACAATTGGTCTACACTTCTTTATAGAAAAACTATTTATGTTAACAGTTACCTCATAACTTCCTCCTCTCACCTGTATTTGGAGATACATTTACACTGTAGTGATGGTCTGACATGTTAGGACACATCCTCTAAATGTCCTTGGCGGTTACACAACTTACAGAAATATCTACTAAAACAGCAGCTGGAACTATCAGGCTGTCCTCCACAGGCATTGCACTGTTGTCGTCGAGCCTGTTGCGCAGATAACGGCGCGTTAATTCCCGATCGTGGAGTACGTGGCGTGGTGCACTGCATGCCCCCGCGCCGAAATCCTCGCGCAGCCTCCACGCCGTTGCCACCGCCTAGCGTTTTAGTGCTAGGTTTATTCGGCGTGCACAAATTAACCAGCAATTCATAACACTCAGACCCCACAACCTTAATTAACGTAGGCACTCGTAATTCGGTTTAAAGAATTGTTCACGACGTTCCACGTAAAGTTTCCAGTTGTCAGTTTGCACATTGAATTCTGCCAATTTGCCAATCGTCATCTTGAAAATAACACTCTCCACACAGCCTGGGTTCGATGATACCTTTCGTCGCCACTATAAAGTCTAGGAATCCTGGTTGTCCTACGGGATACTTGAAATAATAAATACAGCGCCTGATAGCCAACTCGTATAATCACAGATAGAGAAACCGGTGGAAACATAGACAAAATGGTGGCAACAGTACCGCTGCGATCACCTTATACTTACTAATCTTATACCTTTTTTTTTTTTTTTATCGTGCGGAAATCCCCGCGGCCAGCGGGGGCGGTTATGTCGGGCTTGCACCGACTAAAACCGCACGCCGTCTCGGGTCTTCAGACGCCGGGGTGTAAGGTTACCCATAGAGCATATCCCTCGCACCCCGGCTGACCCTGGGCCATCTCACCACTAACAGCATCGCTCATCCTGTCTCCTCTGAAAGCAGAGGAGTACGGAGTGTGTGATGTGTTCCCGCCACGTTGGGTATTGGCCGACGATTAATGCCAACCCTATGAAGGGGTGAAGGGGAAGCCATTGACCGCCGCCCAGGGTGTACCGGCCGCTCCGATTCCGTTCCCCCCAGACTGCAGCGGGATCGGAATCGGAGCGACACTCGAGGAGGTTACCCAACACACACCCCACTAATCTTATACCTATATTACAAATAGTAGGTAAATATTTTAGTGTTAATCAACTTTTGTCTTTGACTGTACGTCTCAATTGTGACGATGGAAAAATTAGAGGATACTTAAACAATCATTACATAGAATTATATATGTGAATAACATTGCCTTAAGATTTTCAAGGCCCGCTAGTAGTAATGGACTGCTACACGTGGACAACCGTGTGTGACAGTGACCTTGCAGTTATTTTATCTGCCAATACACCTACTTATTACACAACCCGACATAAAAAAAATGTCTTTGTGCTGTTTTTTTTTTATTATGCTTTAATATAAGAAAAAAAGCGACCAAGTGCGAGTCGGACTCGCCCATTAAGGGTTCCGTAGCAGCAAGTAGGAAAGCTATCCATAGATACCACACAGGTATGGGATTAATGAAAAAAAATATATTTGAGTTTTAGTTCTAAGTATGGGGAACCACAAAATTTATTGTTTTTTTTTTCTATTTTTGTATGAAAATCTCAACCTCTAACGTCACAGCATCGACTACTCTTAGCAGCGTTGAAACTACGCAGATTTATAAATATTAAGAAACCTAAAGTTGCAAAAATGAGCTTCACTCACAAAAAGGATTCAACCTACGGAAGGACATTACTGACTATTCGGTAAAAGTGTACCTCAAGATGACACCCCCTCAACTGTATGGTCAAACTTTGAAGAATTTTGTCTTAAAAAAGCCAATAAAATGCTAGGAATCAGCAAAGGAGCCCTTCATAATCTAAAAGAAACTCGCTGGTGGAACAATCGCACCAAAAACAGCGTAGACGAAAAGAAACGTCTATTTAAGACCTGGCAAGAAACTAAGTCTGACGAAGATAAGGAAAAATACAAAGAGGCTAAAAAATTCTCTAAAAGAACTATCGCAATAGAGAAAGAAAGAGCTGTACAAGATCTATATAAGCGCTTGGAAGAGGCAACCGACAACGAAATATACAAAATAGCAAAGCAAAGACATACAAAAACTAAAGATATCACTGCCACAAAATACTTGAAAAATAAGGAAGGTACGTTATTAACAACTGATAAAGAAATATGTAAGAGATGGTATGAATATTACAGCAGCCTACTGAATGAAGAATTTCCACGCCAACCGGAATCAGAACAATCGAAGATACGAGGACCAGTGAATGAAGTTTCCGTAGCAGAAGTCAGAAAAGCAATTTCGAAAATGAAGAACCGTAAAGCTACAGGACCTGACGACTATCCAGTAGAACTTTGGAAGCTCCTTAAACAGGACGGTGAAGTGTGGCTTACTAGTTTGTTCAACAACATTATTACAAGCGAAACCATGCCCGACTCTTGGCGAAAAACCACACTAGTACCATTTTACAAAAACAAAGGAGATGTACGCGAATGTGGAAACTACAGAGGTATAAAACTCACCTCACATACTTTCAAAATATGGGAGAGGGTTTTAAGCGAGCGTTTTCAACAGCATTTCACTCTGACAGAAAATCAGTTTGGATTTGTGGCTAGTAAAGGAACTACTGATGCAATCCATGCGGTACGTACTATCATCGAAAAAGCCCAAGCTAATAAGCAAAACTTATGGATAGTTTTTATCGATCTCGAAAAAGCCTTCGACCGTGTACCAAGGTCCATAATATGGTAGGCACTGAGAGCAAAAAATGTACCAGAAATGTACATAAGACTAATTGCAGACATGTATAAAGATATCCAGACGCATGTGCGAAGTGCAGCTGGGCTAACAGACAGCTTCGATATTAGAGTGGGTGTTCATCAAGGAAGCGCCCTGAGTCCTTTGATATTCAACATCGCGATGGATTTTCTTACCGCAAAAATACAAAAAACTACTCAGTGGAACCTTTTATATGCTGACGACGTAGCACTTATATCCAATAACCTCCAAGATGTACAAGACAGTTTGGAGCAATGGAGGGAAGCACTTGAGTCAAATGGGTTGCGCATCAGTAGAACTAAGACAGAATACATAGTCTTTAACTTCGATCCGGATAACTTAGCGCACGCAGACGTCAGGCTAGATGGCACAGCTCTACCTAGAGTGAGCACTTTCAACTACTTGGGTTCCGTTATCTCTTCGGATGGATCCATTGAAGCGGATATAGCTCATCGGACAACTTGTGGGTGGAGTAAATGGCGTTCTCTTACAGGAGTACTGTGTGATAGAAAAATGTCAATTAGAACAAAAGGCAAGGTCTATAAAACAGTTGTTAGACCAGCCCTCCTCTATGGCAGCGAGGTATGGGCTGCGAAGAAAAGCCATGTCCAGAAGCTACACACGGACGAAATGCGAATGCTGCGTTGGGCGGGCGGAGTTATACTTAAAGACAGGGTGCACAATGAATACATAAGAGGTACCTTTAAAGTTGCACCAATTGCAGAAAAAATCACAGAGTCTAGGCTTAGATGGTACGGTCATATACAGCGAAGACCAGACGACCATGTCGTGAAGAAGTGGCTTTCTATGGCTACAAAGGAGAGAGGGAGGGGAAGGCCCCCAACTACGTGATGACGAATGTTCGCAAGGACATGAAGCAATTGGGGCTTTTAGACGACGACGCATACCAGCGGAATAAGTGGCGCCTCAGCACCTGAAAAGCCGACCCCGCGTCACGGGAAAAGGCGAGGCCAAAGAAGAAGAAAGTATGAAAATCTCAATACAGTTCATAGAATACATCTACTTACCAAGTTTCAACCACCAAGCGATATACGGACGGACAGATAGACCGACATGACGAATCCGTTTTTTGCCATTTGGCAACGGAATCCTAAAAATACCCATATTCCTTACAAAGTTTGCTTTTAAATTTCATCAAGACATGGATTTCAAACATCATTATGGGGGCCATTACAGTAAGTTAATACTGATCAACTGTTCTCCTGAATACAGAAGCAAACTTTTTCAGGCCATATTTTCTTTGTCAAATCTATGCACAAATTTGAAAAAAAAAGTCTAAATGTCTAAACAAAGTCTAAAGTGAACCAAAAATGAGGTGTGGTAAGAAAATAGTTTCATTTTTGTTATTTGCTATGAACTTAGTTGAAAATATACAAGTAGTGTGATAGCTACGCGCTTGCGCAACGCACGCAAGCTCGTTGTTGTGGACGACGGTGAAAACAGATTCATGTTGTATCTGTTTGTAGTATAATCAAAATTCCTAACATTCTTCATTTCATTTCATTTCACAGTCATGGTTTTTTATTACTTACAATTAAGCATATTAGACTCACACTAAGTTAATGACTCTTAGAAACTATATTTATACAATTTTTCACCCAAATCCGTGGCTTAACCGGAATTAATGTGCTCGAACTTGTCAAGGTGATATAAACTGTATAGAGTATATATAAAGTGAATCAACAATGAGGTGTGGTAAAAGAATAATTTTATTTTCGTTATTTGCTATGAACTTAGTGGACCAGCCGGCACCTGAAGTGGAAATCGAACAAGGGATTTTAAGCGGTAAAATTAGTGAAGATGGTTCTTTTTTCGAATACACTGGAATACCATATGCTACTACGAACAGTAGTTTGCGCTTCAAGGTAAACTTATAGATAACATTTATTTGAAGATTTACTTGTCCGATATCCTTTTTAATTGACTAATAGTAAGTCAAGATTACAGGACCCCTTTTCTTTTTTACGTGCGGAAACAGGAACAGGACCCCTTAACATAAACTTTTACGTTAAATGTCACCACCAACCAATTATAGAATTTAAAACTCATCACGGGCGCAAAGGGCTTGCATCATTGGTTGATCAGTTTTTTTATTGGTTTTTTGGCTGCCCAGTTGGTGCACATGCGCGTACCATTTTGTCATGATATTTGACACTTACTATAACTACCTGCTTTGACCTATTATCGCATAAGTTCAACTGTAACCATGGTTGTTTTCTTAAATTATTATTTAATTGCATGCGGTAGGAGTATTTCTTTTGTAGTTATTTTATATAATCAATAGATAATCTAAGTATAATTGAACTGAATAATTAGAAAAAAATGATATATTTTTTTTATATTTAGGACACGTTAATATGACTTCACCTCGCCTGATGGTAAGCTGAAGGTAAAGTCTCAGGAAAGAGTGTCACCATTAGATACACGTACCATGTTAACAATGGTGGCACTCAGCTTGACAGCCTCAGCAGAAGAGGATTGTTGTCGCATCACCGCGTGACACCCAACGGTCCCACTAGTGCTGCGACCACAATTCCCGTTCCCGGCTATGCACTTGCTGACGCCTGAACGCAATCAAACCGAAATTGGATTACTATGGAGGTCTTTCGCAATCGTACACGGTGGTACCCACGCGGCCGAATTTTGTGACAAATTTGTGTTATCAAATTTCTACCACCTGGTAAATTATAACTTGTGCACGTAAATTTACTTCTGAAAAATCTCGTTTTGTATATAACATATTGTATTTACTTATGGGAATATAATATTATATACATTCTTTATATTTAATTGATCACGCCTAAATATAGAGTAATAAATGTTTAACACCAGCTATTTTTCAACTGCTTTCAGTGCCTCGTAACAGCCTTTTGCTATTAACTGGATATTTTTCCAGAATGTACGCTGGCAAATAGGATTTGAGAAAAAAAAACAATAACTTGTTCGGTCCCGGAAATCAAACTCGAAACCTTGTACAATGTCAGTTATAAATGCTACTATTGCATCTTAAATGTTTAATAAATACAAATGAATTAAATAAGCAAGAGATTTTTTTTTTTGATTTATAAAATAAATATTTTTTCATTTAGGCCTTGAAGCGGTACTTGAGGACTTCATTAAGTAATTTCGGGTCCTTCCGCATTCAACCGGTCATTTTTCTACTAGCGAATGACTGAGTTATCACAGAAATTAATGTTTTAAAAACCACAAACATAAAAATAACATTAGTTTTTCTTCTTGAGGCTCCTCCTCTACCTTCTTCTTGGCGAGGCGTTAATAAAGCAACCGATGAAATGTATCAATGTCCACAATCAAATCCGCAGTTCGGTATAGTAGGAACTGAAGTCTGTTTTAAAATTAATATACAATATGTACCAGCAGTGACTAAGAAACCGCCACCTGTCATGGTTTACATTCATGGTAGTGATTTTGCAAAAGACAGTGGAGGAAAGATGCTGTATGCACCAGAGTTTTTAGTCAAGCATGATGTTATATTGGTCACATTTAATTATAGACTAGGAACATTAGGATTTCTTCGTTAAGGTATAAAAGAATCCAGGAAATGCTGGTATAAAAGATCAAATAGCTGCTTTGAGATGGATTCAGAAGAATATTGGCGCTTTTAGTAGCGATCCCAAAAATGGTACGCTGACGCAACATCAGCGTCTTTACTTTTAGCCAGCACGGCTACAGAAGGATTATTTCATAAAGTTATAATACAAAGCGGTACATCTTCATCTAGTCGGTCAACAAATAGGCAATCTCTTTGGGTTGCTAGTCTGATAGCAAAACATCTAGGTTATTATATTATTAAATTCATATTCACGTTATTTACTTAAACGAATACAAAAAATCCGGCCAAGTGCGAGTCGGACTCGCCCATGAAGGGCTCCGTAGCAGCAAGTAACATATTTATATTTGACTTGATTGAATGAAAGGTAAATTGCGGTTTACGATTTAAGGCGTATTAAAAAAACTACTAGATCTCGTTCAAACCAATTTTCGGTGGAAGTTTACATGGTAATGTACATCATATATTTTTTTTAGTTTTATCATTCTCTTATTTTAGAAGGTACAGGGGATCAGTTTAGAAAAAAATTATATTAGAAACCTGAATATCATTTTTGAAGACCTATTCATGGATCCCCACGTGTATGGGTTTTTTTTTGTTTTTTTTTTCTATTTTTGGGTGAAAATCTTAATGCGGTTCACAGAATACATGTCATCTACTTACCAAGTTTCAACAGCATAGTTCTTATAGTTACGGAAAAAGTGGCTGTGACATACGGACGGACAGACAGACCGACAATACGAATCTATAAGTGTTCCGTTTTTAGCCATTTGGCAACGAAACCCTAAAAAAACAATCATGTCATAGATGAACTTGTGTAATTAACTTGACTAGTTGAATTGTACAACAATATTTATACGAAATTAGTATGTATAGAGAGGGTGTATATGGGGCCAACATCTATAGGGCCCAAGTCAACCTCACATATAAGCCGGTGCTCCTAATGTTGGGCAGACCAGGCTGTTGAGCAGGCTTTTCACTTGGTGTTGGGAAATCAGTGCTAGTGGCTACCACAAAAGCCAAAATAAACCTATTAAGGATAAAACAGGAGAGAGGCTTCAAAGTAAGAGGATTAGGGTTTGGATGAAGAAGAGTATGTAAAAATAGCATTGAATTTCCAGTTTATTTTGTATCTATAAGACGTGCAGGATTCATGTATTTCATTTTATCTCTTCAGGCACCTCATCCGCCTCCGCATTGGGAAGGTGTTTTCAAAGCCACCGAAGAAATATACCAATGTCCACAGAATAGTCCTATTGGAGTAGTAGGCACTGAGGATTGCTTAAAAATTAACGTTTATGTGCCAGCTCTAGCTCACAGACTATTACCCGTAATGGTCTACATTCACGGAGGTGGTTTTGCAATAGGTAATGGAGGGAAGATAGTATACGCTCCAGACTTTCTTCTAGAACGCGACGTTATAGTAGTCACCTTTAATTATAGATTAGGAATTCTGGGCTTTTTATGTTTAGGTATTGAAGAAGCTCCTGGAAATGCAGGCTTTAAAGATCAAGTAGCTGCTTTGAAATGGGTAAAGAAAAATATTGCAGCATTTGGTGGTGACCCTGATAATATCACTATTTTTGGACACAGTTCTGGAGCAGCAACTGTATCTTTACTAGTAGCTAGTAATTTAACAGATGGACTTTTAAAAAAAGCCATTATAATAAGTGGATCTTCATTGTCACATTGGGCTATCAATAGAGATCCAGTATTAGTGGCAAGCAGAACAGCAGAACTATTTGGTCAAACTATTAACGATCCAAAACAGTTACATGAGTTATTTTCGGAAATATCCTACAAAGATTTAATTAGTGTGACTGCAGATATACCTATAAGTAGACAATTGGGTGAACAGATATTACATTTGCCATGTGTAGAAAAACAACTTCCTGGGTTGGAACCTTTTATCACTGATTTTCCACATCATTTGTTGAGTAAGATAACGAAAAATATCACGTTAATGTACGGGTTTACGAACAAAGAAGGATTATTTTTAGTAGCGGAAGAAACAGAAGAAACACTAAAGATCAGAAATAAAAGTAAATTGATCGCTGATGATTTAGTATTTCAATCCAAAGAAGAAGAAATGAAAGTTGTTCGGTCAGTCAGGAGTTATTATTTTGGAACAGAAGACGTTAATTCAAAAACTTTAATGAATTTGTTAGAATTTTATTCTGATATGTACTTTGAAGTACCCGTACTTTTAGAATCAGAACTCATTGGTCAACATATTGATGAACCAATATTTATCTATCATTTTACATATTCTGGAGGTCGAAATATGGTCAAAGATGTATATGGATATAGGGACGAGCCTGGAGCATGTCACGGGGATGATATTTTATACATTTTTAAAGGAAGACTTTGGCCTTATAAAATAAAAAAGGAAGATGAAAAGATGATCAATTGGATGACAACGTTTTTGACCAACTTTGCAAAACATGGGTGAGTACTTCAAGTAAAATCATTGTGGACATTTTTAGCCATAAGTGCAAGTTTATTTAAGCGAGTCATCAACACTTATATTGCATATTTTTCTTCTTGTTTTTCATAATATAATCGTATCGTTCCTAGGATAACTCTTTGATATTTTCAACCATATTTCAAAGAACAGTAGTTTATTTACAGGGTGACCTGTGGTGTGCTGAAAAAACTCTTGGTGATAAGAAAGGCCGTAGCTACGCCCAGTTGTCGGAGCGAGAAGCCTCACGCTGCAGACCCTTGTACTGGCCATGGTCGGCAGCGAGAGTGCGTGGAACGCCACCGCCTTCTTTTGCGAGGCAGTGATGCGCGCAAATGAGGCGGCAGAAAAGGTACGGAGGGTGCCGCTGAAGGCGCACCGGGTGGCGGAGATCACAGAACGATCTCTGTCCTCCGTGAGCGCGGGCCTGGGAGTGACGGTCGGGGCTAGATATCACCCTAGCAGAAGCAGGTTCAGGGTGGCGGCGCTTAAGAGGATGGGGGATTAGATTTCCAATAACGCCTCAGGGTCGCCACCGCTGGCGACCAGAGCCGGTCAGGGTCTCTGGGATATCCTTCCTAGGGCACATGATTCCCCGGACCACATGGCTGACGCAAGAGACACCGTGTGGTTTTAGTCGGTTCAAATCTGGCATACCCATCTTACCGTTAGCTCCGGTGGGGTGAAGCCTGTGGAGGTATCCGCAAGTAAAAAAAAGGCCGTAGCAACGCCTCTCAGTGTTAATGAATATTACAGCCTTGCTGATAATAAAGTTGGCAACTTGTGCTAGAAACTCCCTTCGCTAAGAAGGAGAGTCTCCTCCAAAAAATAAGTTTATTAACTCCTCATAAAAGAAAGCTTGTCAATTCAGAATGGATAACAGTGCTATAAAATAGTATTGACTCACGTTAGGTGTTAACATTTTCAGTGAAAACGTTTCCACATTGCAGGCACCCCACACCAGTATCAGGAAATGATCTACCAGTTCAATGGCTGCCAGCAAGTAAAGAAAAGTTAAATGTATTATACATAGATAAAGAATTGAAAATGGGACCAATACCTAAACCTGAACAATTTCAATTTTGGAAAAATATTTATGATAAATATCGTATAGTTTAATATTTTAATACCATGAAATTAAACAATTTTTCTTTATATTTACTAGCTTCATTAGCTTGATCTATCAATCAGCAGAATCTTACAAAATCATTGTAACCAATATTAAGAAGTTTGATAAGTTTTATTACCTTTATCCTTATATCCTGAGTGTCATCAGGATAAAAAGCAGAACAATTTTTAAAGATTACAGACCATTTTAACCAAATAAATATCGTCTTTTATGAAATGGGAGAAAACCTTACTTTGAAATATTCACAGAAAAAATTAAACGATTAATAGTTAAAAAAAACAATTGAGTACACTCCGAAATGAAGCAGAAGGAACTAAAAAGTAGTTATATAGTCTTATCTATGAAGAGTTTATGTAATAGAAATTCCAATAATTTATTATTTTGATTTGCTACTTTTGAAACCATCGACGACGCGACTTGTTTTTATGTTCACCCGATTGTGAATTTAAATATTTACAAAATAAAATGAGATCTTATTTAGAACTTCTGAATAGAATAAAACTTATACACTATTTGCAAAAATATTCTTCGCTATCACAGTAGCAGCTCATTGCATCAGTTTCTATTCATATTTTGTCTCTAGTACCGCAGTTATTCAAGAACACAATTTTCAGCACATATGTGTAAAACAATAGCAATTCTTATTCTACGGAGAGCGTCCGCAGAATATTCAAAGCTTCTGTATTCAAATTGTGCCAAAACTTAAGTTAAAATTTTTATAAAGTATGATTTAGTGTACACATGGGTAAGAATGCCGCAAGTGAGAAGCGAATGAGATAGATCATTGAATAAAAAATATCCAAAACGGATGAAATATCATTTCATTAAGATTTAGTTACATTAGTAAGAACCATAAGAGAAAACTGCTAGTCATTTTCAATTCCTTCAGCGTCGGTAGCTTAGTGGTTAAGGAGTCGACCTTACGATCGAGAGGTCTCGGGTTCGAATCCTGGCCATTACACTACCGACGTGAACCCACTCCTAACACAAGCAATTTAGCTTAGCTGGAGGGGTTAGGAGGAATATTAGTAATTTCGGTTGCTAATATTCTTACAAAAAAAAAAATATATATATAGTATATTAGTACTGAAAAGACTATCATCATAAAACTCTAATCTGAAATCATTATTCCTATCATACTTATACAAAAACGTTAGAATTACAGTACTTTCATCGTCCGTATGAAAGCTTTCTTTACACCCTGTAGTCAGTCAGAACTTTCAAATACAATATTATTACATGCGAGTACTGCGTTTGCTCTAAATATAATCATATCTTCTCTCTAATCTCTTTTCATATCTCCCTGTTATTTACTCCTGTTCTAGTGACAGTTAAAAACTTTATACAATATAAGAACATAAATGCTGCCGAAATCTGATTGCTTACCTTAGTCAACACTAACATTCTGTAAGAAGAAAGATATTTAGGCTTTTCCACGCCTATCTATATCCATCCTAGGTAGATACTATAGAATGGAATAGAAAAGATTAATTTGCATAAAATGAGGTAAGTACAAAGGTGCCAAACAATTTATGAGCTAAAGACACATTTTGCCACTTGTCGTGACATGCAAACATTAAACAGGTAGATTATAATATCAAATTAAATGAAACCAAATCAAATCAAATCAAATCAAATCAAATCAAATCAAATCAAATCAAATCAAATTAAATTAAATTAAATCAAATCAAATCAAATCAAATCAAATCAAATCAAATCAAATCAAATCAAATTAAATGAAATTGAATATTATTGTGACAATTAATTAAATAAAATGAGACATAAATTAAAATTGACACACATGCCTAATTATAAATTGTCCAGTTGCCTTGCCAGTACTTATTATATTATGATGCATTCTTAAAATGTTAGCTGTCCCATTTGCTTTTGTCCTCATCCATCAAGGTTTTTTCACTTGACGGATACAAGATATCATCAATTTGATTGATGTATGACCTGCGAGTTTTGTGTCTGATCAGTCTGTTTATTCTATATCATCACCGTCATTTACTGAGCACGGTTAGGGTCACCCAGTGCACGAGTTGAAAGTGTATTTATTATCCCATTCATCGGTGTAAGAATATCTGAATATAAAAGTAAATAAATCAGACACTGCTTTCGAAATCACTTTAAATGCTAACGCCTTATAAGTACAACACATTCCTCAATTACATTCTATTTATTCTGCTTTTAAAATAAATTGGGGTCAAAAAATTGGTCCCAGAGTTCTACTCGAATTTTAACAAGACGTTATCCCTGCTGTAGTATTCCCTGTCTTTACTGTATAATGTGATATGTACAATATTGCACTGGCTCACTACTACACTCAATAGCGCAGGTATAATGTGTCCGTTTGTACCCAAAGGTTGTACCGATACACTTTCTATCAAATGTCAGTGGTCAACTCCCAATGACAGCTAACCCCCTATTGGTGTACGTGAGACAGTGTATATATCTATTCCATAGATACAAACACTACATCCCTTCCTTATCAATATTTTTTATTTACTTTTAATCAAGACAATCATACATTTACACACAATCAGAAATTTGCTCTCGTTATGCATTAAGTAATTAAACAATTTAGGCTTAAAATAATAATAGTCATAAAACGTCTAATCGTCTGTTGGCATTTGATGGTCATGGATTGGATGGTCTGGTTCATTTTGAATTTGCTTCCATTGTCCTTCTACCTTTTTCAAATGTATGATATTTCTCCTCAATTTCTGCCCTGTCTCTTCATTTCTTACGGTAATATCGCCACCTACCGATTTTTCTACGACATGTGGCGTAGGATTAAAAGTCGTTGTAAGATACCTTATCTCCTTCACATATTTCTGGATTCTCTGCTCTTCTCTTTCTATCACTATACTCCTTTCCCTTTTCTTTTTGCAAACTATCTTTGTCTCTTACTTCGGAATCATCTTCAGCATCATTAACATCCCTAAACATTGGAATTTTGTCCCTGTTTTTTCTCTTGAAAAATAGCTCTGACGGCGTCTTTCCAGTTACTGAGTGAGGAGTGGAATTGTACATCATTAAATATTCATAAAGTGCTTCCCTCATATCTTTCTTCTCACTTGAGTTTATCTTCAGGCGTTTGACGATATCCCTATTTTGACGTTCCACTTCGCCATTCATCTGGGGCCAATATGGAACTGTATGGAAAAGCTTAATATTGCATTCTAGACAAAAGGATTTAAACTCTTGGCTTATAAATTGCCGTCCTTTATCTGTAGTAATTGACTGTAGATAACCCAACCTGCTAAATATTTCCTTAAGAATTTTGATAATTTGTGTACTTGTAATGGCCTTAGTTATTTTTACTTCCTTGTAACGACTATAATAATCAATTATTACTAACAGATATTCATTGTTTGGCAAAGGTCCTAGTAGATCCATTGCAACATCTACCCAAGGTTCAGCTGGAAGCTCCCTGCGCTTCATTGGCGTGGGAGGATTTGGTAAACTTACTAGGGTACATCCTTTGCAACTCTTTACAAGTAACTCAACATCTTTGTCAATTCTCGGCCACCAGACTTTCGATCGAAGACGTCCCTTCATGCCCACAATACCAGGGTGGCCTTCGTGGGCCGCACGTAAAACTTGCTCTCTGAGATTGTGTGGAATAACAATCCTGTTTCCTCTTAGAAGTATATCTTCATAAAAACAATATTCATTTGAAAACACTTTATACATTTATACGCTATCATCCCATTGATCATTATACATTCCATTTTTAACTTTAGTTATATCACTATCAGTTGCAGACTCTTTCATTATCTGTTGCATAGAAATTGCACGAGGTCTTGCAAACTCGGCTATTTCATGAACATAGTCGCTTTTTGGTGATTGAATAGATTGAACTTGGTAATTACAAAGGCGTGATAATGGGTCTGCAATATTTGTGTTTCCCGGTTTATATTTAACATTGTATCGATATGCTTGAAGTCGCAAAACCCATCTTTCGACACGAGCGCATGGTCTGGACTTTGGCCCAAATATAAATTCAAGTGGTTTATGATCCGTTATTAAATCAAACTCCTTTCCGAAAAGAAATGTCTTAAAATGTTCAACAGCCCAAACAATGGCCAGGGCTTCCTTTTCTGTTTGGCTGTATTTTCTTTCGCAAGCGTTCAGCGTTCGATTTCCATATGCGATAATCCTTGGTCCATTGTGGTCAGACTGTACCAAAACTGCCCCTAAACCTACAGGACTTGCATCCGCTATCACTTGGGTTTTGTCGTTAATATCATAAAAACCCAATGTTTCTATGTTCGCTAATGTTTCTTTCAGTTCTTCAAATGCTTTATTTTGTCTTTCTTTCCAATATTCTTCAATGATAGCTTTCTTCCCTAGTTTTTTTCTTAGTATTTCTTTAAGCGGTTCTGTTTTTGTGGCTAGGTTGGGAATCCATTTGTTTATGTAATTGACTAAACATAAAAAACTTTGCAATTCTTCTGTAGTTTTCGGTGTTCTAAATTCCCATATGCTCTTAATATATTTCAACAGGGGTTTAACTCCATTTGGTGTCAATTCGTGCCCTAAAAAATTAAATTTTCTGTACTGTAAATATGCATTTATCTTGATTCAACAAAACATTATTTTCTTTTAACACTCTTAGCACATCCGCCAGCCGTATGTCATGTTCTTCTTTACTACTACCCCATACTAAAATATCATCTATAAAATTTATGACACCTTCGCATTTTATCAGCATTTTTTCTAGAATCTTTTGAAATAATTCCGGTGCACATGTAACTCCAACATGAGCCTTTTGTATCTAAATAGACCATTCGTTGTTACTAAACGTGGTTAAATGTCGTGAATTTGGGTGTAGTTCTATTTGATGGAATGCATTTTTGATGTCCAATTTTGAAAAATACACCGCTTTCTTTATTTTAGGTAATAAATAATTCCATACAAGGTAGCGGGTGGTTTTCTCTTATTATAGCTGCATTAGCGCGTCGCATGTCCACACATACACGTACATCACCATTATCTTTGACAATAGGTACAATGAAACCCATTGCGACGGTTCTTGTACCTCTTCAATGATATCTGAGTCCAATAATTCCTTAATCTTCTTATTTATCTGTTCTTCCACTGGTATAGGTATTCTGCGGTAGGGTTGCATAACAGGTTTTACTGTTGGATCTATAAGAAATTCAACCAAAGTATTCTTAAATTTCGGAAAAGGCTGAATTGTTTCCTGAGACAAGTTTATTTGATTTATATCCATGCCGCAATCGCATGGCGGTGTCCTTTCCAAGAAGGTTTCTAGATCCGTTCTCAATGACGTACATAGTACTACGGTCCGTTTTCCCATTCGCTTTAATAAGTGCTTCAAAAGATCCCTTTACTTCTAAAGGAGTCTTACTGCCATATGCCAGAAATACCTTATTTGGTTCTTTAACTTGTTTATAGCAGCTTACTTTGTTTCGTTTCAAATACTCCCAAGTCTCGCCAGTTAAACAGATTATGCTTACAAACCTGAGTCAATAAGCATTTCCAAGGTTATTCCTCCAATATCGCATTTTATTGTGGCATCGTCGTTTACATTGAATATGTATTGTGTTTCCTCGTTTTCAAGTGAGTTTACTGTGGCCTCCTTTCGCTGCCTCTTGTTATCTCTGTTTTCACATATTTTTGATCCAGTCTTCGTTTTTGTTGATAGGATTTAGTTCGGCAGCATCGCTGGTAGTGGCCCATTTTCCCACAGCCATCGCATTTCTTTTCTTTTGCTGGACATGTTGATCCTTGAGAAACATCATGGTGCTATTACCACATCTATTACACTTATTAGTCGGTTTCTCTTGCTTTCTCCACCTTGAAGTATCATTGTTCTTAAATTTTATCGCATTTACATCATTGGTCTTTCCTTTGTCGTTCTGTTCATAACATTCTAACTGATGATTAACAACTTCTAGAGTATTTGCATTCTAAACACTTTATCTAGAGTAACCTCATCTCCCATAGTCAGAATCTTTTTTCGTATTCCGGGAGAGGCACTTTCCTATTATTTGATCAATTATGTGTTTCTTCCGGTTTGTCAAATTTACATTTAGATGCTTGATCTCGGAGCTTGATGAGAAATTTCTCAAAAGTTTCTCCTTCCTCCTGCTTTATAAGATGAAAAATATGCCTTTCATACGTTTTGTTTTGTTTGGGCATAAAATAATCATCAAGTTTACTTAGAGCCACTTCAAAGACATCAACATTATCTCCAGGTTCAACACTTGCACCAGGAAGATTGAAAAATATTTCCTGAAGCGCAGCTCCACCCAAAACTAATAATATTGCTCTCTTTTTTGTATCAAATGTAATGTCAGAAGCTTCAAGATATATACGAAGGGATCTTTTCCACTTTTCCCATTTAATTCCTACTGAAGTAGTGTCACCTTCAAGATCAAGTTTTTCTGGTGGTGGTAGTTGACTAGCCATGACGAGTTGCTTTGTTGATAAGAGCTGAAAAAAACATCCAATTGAATGGAAGTCCAAAGTTACTTTCAATTTAATGAAAGTCAATTACTTCTTATCCAATAAAAGAAGTCCATTATTCATATTAATTTCAATCAAATGAGATTCAACTGGGATAACTTTACTTCTTATTTAAAAGAAGTCCATTATTCAAATTAATTTCAATCAAATGAAATTCAGACCGGGATATAGTTATTACTTCTTATTTAAAAGAAGTCTATTCATTTCAATTTCAATCAAATGAAATTCAAAGTGGGGTACCTATACTTTTAATTTAATAGAAGTCTCAGTAGGCAACATTATAAATTACCATGAATATATATATATTTCCAATTCAACAGAAAACATAACTAAAATAAAATTGTTATTTAATTAATTAAAGAAATACAACTTGAGGGTGAAGATTTGGTAGACATATTAGAGTCAATTAGTATTCATCATAGTGAACCAAAAATATACAGTACCAATGAGTTTACATTACTGTAAAATAATTCATAGTAATTATGTTAGCAGAATATTGCCAGCTGCATATGCTATATAAGTATACCTATAGGTGCTAAATATAAGCATTGCATATTGCAAGATCTATCCAACGCAACATAAGTAGTAATTTGTTTTTTCTTTTAATTATTGGATAATACTCGTCTAAGACAATAATAAATCAATCATAGTATATATATACTTAATGTCACTTATTATCTTATTTTTTAGATATCTAAATTAGGTAATTTACATCCATGACGTAAACTGCTTTGTAAAATCTATATCAAATTTTGTTATTGTACTTATTTGTTGTAGAGAAATTAATGTATATTAAAAAGTATGTAGGTATCTACTTAATAAACATTAAACGCGACTTAGAATATTATAAGACTGTAAATGTTCCGTATACCAGAGATACATAATGTGAAGGAACATAACTTAAAAATTGATGTCGAAGTTTGTCACTCTTATATTTTAAAACTAAATTACGATATTCTTACAATGATTAATTACCAAACGAACCCTGAACAACCTCAAAAAACTCCCCAAATGCACAATTACACATAGTTTGCTCAATTTAAAACATAACAAGTATCTAGTGTAAATAAAAATACATAACTCAAACAACAAATTTATTTGACATGAAAAAATGACGCCATTTTGCCACTTCTTTTTATTTGCACTTAGCTACCTATATTTCTAATTAAAACCTTTATAATATTATCCAATAATTAACTAATGTGCTACTAAACATTTTTATTTCTTAAATATGATTGAAATACGCCATTCACCCTCCTTTTTTAGAAGTACTTAGTAGGATGGTAGTAGGTAATTTATATAGTTTTTTCCGATATACAAAAATAACACTGACCTTTTACCTCGTCGCCACTTGTAGTATTCCCTGTCTTTACTGTATAATGTGATATGTACAATATTGCACTGGCTCACTACTACACTCAATAGAGCAGGTATAATGTGTCCGTTTGTACCCAAAGGTTGTACCGATACACTTTATATTAAATGTCAGTGGTCAACTCCCAATGACAGCTAACCCCCTATTGGTGTACGTGAGACAGTGCATATTCCATATTCCATAGATACAAACACTACACCTGCTATCTCAATTTTTTCATTATCCGCCCACCCTGTAGGTACAATTGCAAAATTTTATAAGTATTATTTATTAATTAAATCAAATTTACGACGCTCTTTCACGCCAGTTTATGCTTGTTTCCTGGATTTATCTAAAGCCTTCGATTTGGTTTCTTATGAGGTCCTATGGGATAAACTTAAAACGGAAAATGTACCTACTGGGTTAGTGGATATATTGGTATATTAACCAAGTTAATGTAGTGAGATGGGCGGATAGCATATCTGATGAATACAGGCTGGAGTGTGGGGTGAAGCAGGGGGGGATCTCTTCGCCTACGCTCTTTAATGTATACATGATCAGTCTGATCACCAAACTCAGCAGCATGCATGCCAGCTGCTATTTAGACGGAGTAGCCGTCAATAATATAAGCTATGCTGATGACATGGTGCTGCTGAGTCCGACGATCAACGCTCTCCGTAACCTGATCAGAGTCTGTGAGCTGTATACTGAGAAACAGGGTCATAATTGCAAAAAAAGTGAGTACATGTTGTTTTGTGTCAATAAAAGAAACCATGCGATACCTCCTATTGTTCTTAATGGAACACCTCTCAATAGGGTTAGACAATTTAAATACTTGGGACACATTATAACCGGTGACTTAAAAGACAATGCCGACTTTGAACGTGAACGCAGGGCGCTGTCTGTCCGGGGTAACATGTTGGCACGCAGGTTTGCTCGTTGTTTGATTGACTGAAGTCAAAATTACCTTGTTTAAAGCATACTGCCACTATTTTTACACGAGCAGCCTATGGGTCAATTATACTTAAAGGGCATACAGCGCTCTGCGCGTTCAATATAACAATGTTTTCAAAATGCTGCTGCGGTTGCCGCGTTTCTGTAGCGCGTCGATGATGTTTGCCGAAGCACATACTGATGATTTCTTTGCCATCAGACGCAAATGACTCCGCCTTATTAGTTCAATTAAATTATTAAGCATTTTGTATGCTTACTTTTTCTAAAGGTTTTAGATCGGAAAAAGAGAGCATCTAGAACTGGACTTGAACCGACGTATATAATATATCGGAGAAATTCGAATATCTGGGACGTGTCTAGATAGCTCAGCTGGTCAGAGCATTACCCCTAAAGTAAGCATACAAAATCTCTTTTTCCAATCTAAAATCTTTAGAAAAAGTAAGCATACAAAATGCTTAAAACTTTAATTGAATTAATTAGAGGGAGTCATCAAAAAACAATGTTTAAAAATAACTGTAAAGTTATTCATTGTGCCCGTAGTTCGCAAGAATTACGGTAGATGGCTCCAGCGTCGCCTTTCTAATATCTGGGAGCTATATGCTCCAGCGGGGAGAATTTCTAATATCTGGGACGTGTCTAGATAGCTCAGCTGGTCAGAGCATTCCCCCTGTAAGGGACTGGTCGCGGGTTCAAGTCCCGTTCTAGATGTTCTCTTTTTCCGATCTAAAATCTTTAGAAAAAATAAGCATCCAAAATGCTTAAAAATTTAATTGAAACAATCAGTTTGTTCAATTCGTAAAAATAGTCCATTGGGAAACCTCTTGCAAAACACGTCGCTTATTATGTATAATATAATTATGTATAATAAATTAAGTATAAATTAAGTGTAAATTATGTATAATATTATGTATATAATATTAATATGGGATGAATGGTACCATAAGCCATATGGCTTATGTTGAAGCAGTGGATAGGACTTCAAAAGACCTTCGTAACTCAAGTGGTATGATGGGAGGTGTGACTTTTGTGTTTGCTGGAGATTTTAGAGAAACACTTCCAGTTATTGCTAAGGGAACACGTGCCGATATCGTCAAGACTTGCCTTAAATCATTTGTTTTATGTAATTCGGTACAAACGCTCAATTTGCGCACTAATATGAGAGCACGTCAATCGAACAATTATGATAACGATTTTCCAGATAAGTTGCTTAAACTTGGAGAAGGCAAATTGACGTCCATAAACGGCCACCAAGTAGTATTGGATAATGGATTAGTTCAAATTGTTCATAGCTTAGAACATCTAATTGATGCTATTTATCCCGAAATCGAAAATCTGCCTACAAGAAACTACAACTGGCTTTGTTCGAGAGCAATTGTGTCACACGAAATGATTCGATTCCTGAAATAAATGATATTATACTGCAAAAAGTACCAGGGGATATTAAATATTACATGTCCATTGATACGGTATGCAATATTGAAGACACACTACACTACCCTCAAGAATTTTTGAACTCTTTAAATCCCCCTGTTCTGCCGCCATACGCCCTCAAATTAAATGTAGTAATCCCAATCATATTATTAAGAAATTTAAACCCACCTACTATTTGCAACGGCACAAGAGCTTTAATTAAAGAATTAAGAGATAACGTTATTGTATCTACTATCATCACCGCTCCCGCAGCCGGACAGCTCGCACACATTCTGCGTATTCCGATGATACCGACGGATTTACCTATATCGTTTAAGAGACTTCAGTTTCCGGTTAAAGTTTCATTTGCACTAACAATAAATAAGTCCCAGGGTCCCAGGAAACCTTTTCACTGGTCGGCATTGACTTAAGAAAAGAGTGGTTTTCTCATGGATAGCTGTATGTTAGAATGTCCCGTGTTGGATCTACGCGAAATCTGTTTATGTTGTTTCAAACGAATTGCATTTCAAATATAGTTTATAGAGAATCCTTGCAATAATTCTTTTTTTTTATTTAAGTACAATTCTTTACTTATGACAACCTCCTACACATCTAATTTACATCATTAAATAATAAATAAACATAATAGTAAAAATAACAAAAATCATTAAAAAAACAAAATACAAAATATCTGTTATAAGGTGAGGGTGAGGTGAGAGTGGGAGAAGAAGTGGGAGAGGAAGTGGGAGTGGGAGTGGGAGTGGGAGTGGGAGTGGGAGTGGGAGTGGGAGTGTGGGAGTGGGAGTGGGAGTGGAAGTGGGAGTGGGACTGGGAGCGGGAGTGGAAGTGGACGCAATAAGCGACTTCCACGCGAGCGGACCCGCGGGCAACAGCTAGTATAAAATATATTCGAATAATATTTTTAAATACATTCTATATAAAAAAATATATTTAAAAATATAAAAAATAGTGACCCACCGGCATCGGGTACAGGGACCAAGTCACCGGTAGTCAGGGCTCCAGAGATAGGAATCTCCTCACAATACGTGCCATGTCGAGGAGCACTGCCTTCTGCATCAAGCCTTTGATTCAACTGCCTATCGCGATCCTCTTGAGATGTTGATCAAGCCTCTTGACAATCAGTCCGTGAACCATAACAACTATCGGAACAATAATTGCCGAATCCACACTCCACATGTCGACAAGCTCGTGAGCCAAATCCAAATATTTTATTTATTTTCTTTTTCGGCTTTCACAAGATTATCGTCATGTGGAATGGTGATATCGATAATTATTGCGCGGCGCTCTGATCAATCTATCAACACTATATCAGGTTTATTAGCTACAATATTTCTGTCAGTGATGATAGATCGATCCCGGTACAAGTGATAATAATATGCCCATTTTCGAGAACTACGTCGGGCACATACCTATAGTACGGTACCCCTGATTCCACAATGTTGTACTTTAGAGCAAGCTGTTAATGAACAATCCTGGCTACTTGGTTATGTCTATGCAAATACTCGCCGTTGGCAAAACGAGAACAACCAGAAATTATATGTCTAAGGGATTCACCGGAACGGTGGCACGCCCGACATATGTCAACCGTACCATCCTTAAGAATATACCTCCAATAGATATTCGTCATCGCAACTTCGTCCATAATATCAAAAACAAAACCTTCGGTTTCCCCAAATAGGTCACCGAAGCGTAGCCAAGACTCAGATGCTGGTAAATCTATATCAGGCTCATGGAGAGCCCGATAGAAACGTCCATGCATCCATATGGTCATTAATACTTAGTACCACAGGTTTGCGCCAGTTCTCTTTAGCCAAAGCTAGCGGGGTAAGTCCGTTATCCACCATTACTACATCACGATGCATATCTTCATTCATGGTTCATTGTGTAGGAAGTATTCCCTGAGGTTGCAGACCTCACGTTTATGGAGGGATTTGGCATTTAAAAAGCAGCGTCCCCCACATTTAGCAACTGTGTTTAATGACTGCGTCACTAGCGGTATATTTCCTAATTTAATTAAACATAGTAAAGTCATACCTTTGTTCAAGGCGGGCACCGCCTCAGATCCCTCGAATTTCAGACCCATCTCTGTGTTGCCAACCTTGAGTAAGGTATTTGAGAAATTAATTCTAGACCAGATGCTAACCCATTTTAATAAATATAAATTATTTCATGATAAACAGTTTGGGTTTACTAAAGGACGATCAATGACGCATGCTGGTATAGAGTTATTGAAATGTATTTACGAGGCCTGGGAGGATAAGCAGGATGCATTAAGTGTTTTCTGCGATCTCTCTAGAGCCTTCGATTGCGTCCACCATGATACATTGGTCAGGAAATTAGATTATTACGGAATAAGGAACAAGGCTCTCGACCTTTTGACTTCTTATTTGAACAATAGAATTCAGAGGGTCGATGTGAATGGTACACGTTCGGTGGGATACTTGGACCATTTTTATTTTTAATTTATATAAATGACCTCCCTTACTACGTAAGGGATAAAAATAGTATTGTTTTGTTTGCTGATGATACTTCCTTAATATTCAAAATTAAAAGACAATTAGATAATTATGACGAAGTGAACAACGCAATCTCACGAGTGGTTCATTGGTTTAATATAAATAATCTTTGCCTTAATGAAAAAAAAAACAAATGTATTAAATTCACCTTACCTAATGTTACACAGATGGAAACCAATGTACAACTTAATGGACAGTTGTTGAGCCTTGTGGAATCAACCGTGTTCTTAGGTTTAAGTATCGATGCTAAATTACAGTGGGGATCACATATTGAAAAAATAGCTAATAGGTTAAGTTCTGCTTCCTACGCTGTGAATAAGATTAGGACTTTAACAGACATAGATACAGCTAGAATGGTTTATTTCAGGTATTTCCATAGTATTATGCTACGGCATTCTCCTTTGGGGTAATGCCTCAGATTTAAATACAATCTTTGTACTGCAAAAGCGGGTGGTGCGGGCAATTTATAAGTTGGGCCCAAGAGTCTCCCTCTGAGAAAAGTTCAAAGAAGTAAACATTCTAACTGTAGTTTCCCAATATATTTTTGAAAATCTTTTGTATGTTAGAAGAAACATCTCCAATTTTTTAAGGCTTTGTGATATACATAACGTAAATACTAGACATAAAAACAATCTTATGGTTTGTAATAGTCAACTCCACAAGATTAGTAATTCCTTTCAGGGTAACTGTATACGCTTCTACAACAAGCTTCCTAGTGAAATGAAGCATCTACCTCTTCATAAATTTAAAAGCCAAATTAAAAGTAAACTCTGCCAAAAAAGCTATTATATTATATATATATAATTCAAGACTATTTAGACGACAAACAAGCTGGGATATGAACTGTTTGCTCTCTCTCTCTCTATGCTACTCAAACAAAATATTGTACTTAGGTTAAAGTAAATATGTTTGTAAATAGACCAAAAAAAACAGCCTGCTGAGTTTCTTACCGGAGTCTTCTCAGGACAGGGCCGCGTTTCGAACCGGTGGTCCATTTGCCAAATATTAGATTAATTTTTGTTTTTTGACGTTTTGTAAGTTCCGTATTAATGGTCTATACAGAATAAATGGTTTTTCACTTTGACTTTGACTTAATCGCGGTATGTACAACCTCATCACAAACGCGGATGATGCATTCGGTAAGCCTACGGACTCTCCTATCCAGTGTGTCTAGTTCGGTCTAAGTCCAACTGAGTATGCCGAAGGAGTACATTAAAACCGGTATGACCCAACCGCTATAGGCGCGCAAGTTATTACCGCCTGACAAAGACTTTAAAGAACTTTTTTCAAGCGGCCAAAGAAACGCTCCTGTAACGATTGCTTCATGCTAGCTTTTGTAATGCCTGATGCCTGCGACATACCCAGGTATTTATAGGTGTCCATTGCAGAGAGAGACCTGATTTTTGTGGAATCTGAGAGCTCAACCCCATCAGATTCCACAATCTCACCTCTTTTTACATGCATGACCGCACATTTATCCACACCAAATTCCATCCTGATGGAGTTACTAAAGATTTCGGTAACCTTTAATAACGCTATCAGTTGGGAATTGTTGGGGGAAATAATTTAAAATCATCCATGTAAAGGAGGTGGGATAAAACCTGACCATCTCTCCGCAATCGACAGCCTAACCTTGAACTCTCCAGCATATAAGTGAGAGGGTTCAGTGCCAGGCAAAACCATAACCATATTATTATTAACAACGGAGACTCCTTAAAACTGAAATATATTAACTTGATCCTCTGAGGATTACAAAACTCCTTATATAGCGGTTTATTGAAACATGTTTTCCAAAGTAAAAATTGTTGGTAAACCTTTTAGTGTTAATCAACTTTTGTCGTTGACTGTACGTCTCAATTGTGACGACAGTAAAATATCATAGAGAATTGATTAAAGAAGTGACTGGTTTCTTCAGACTGATGGCAGGTACTTACCCGTCACGCTGCTTCAGAAAATGTATTGTCACATTTCATCATCGGGACTGTTTAACGACACTTCACTCCTGATAATCTGTGGAGTGCTGTTAAGAAACATCTTCAAGTTTGGAGGTATCAGTATTCACGCAAGTACATCCAAGATTCACAAGATGGTTTTCTCTGGCACATCATCATCGTTGTTTGTTTGTTTGTTCATCCTCATAGAGATTTCCCTTTTGAGTCCAAATCTTATACTTTGGAGTCCGAGGTCCGTTTATTGTCTTTGAGCGGTATGTTGGCTTTTACGGGAGCGACTTCAGTCTGACCTCCATACCCTGAGAGAAAAGCCTGCACCAGAGCCTCGACCGTTGTTCAGCAGGTGCACCGAAGTTGTCCTGGGGCTCCCAAATGTTGGTAGGGCCCTTTACAGATTAACAAGTGAATCTATACAAATAAATAATATTGAAGTGTCTGTTTGTAATATTAAAATAACAGATGTTTAATGATTGCACATGAATGTATACAGGATACTTATAACAAAAATACAATTTAAAAAAATTTAAATAAAAATGTTGTCTGTCTGTTTGAAAGCTGATGGGGATAATGTACCTTTCAAATGAGGAAAGAATTATTCCAATAAGTGCAGTGGTACCGAAGATTACCTCAGATATAAATAAACAAACTCACAAAATTCGGCCTCTCTCTTTTTTTAATATTGGCAAAGATTTATTCTGATAAATATTTGTATTTACTAACAAATATGAACGTCTCTGTAACATCAATTTACCTCGTAATCAAATTCAACGCTTAATTCCCATAATACTTGATTATTAATGAATAACAAAAACAGTAGCGTTCTACCGCCCGTAATAAATGAATGAAAATAAATGTTAAGTCTACGCGATGATCTATCAACGTCTTCTCAAGATAAAATTACGTCACCAAAATTAGATTTATTATTGTCTTAGGTTAACTGAAGTGTGTCATGCGTTCTTAACGGTATTCTGACGGTTGATTTATTGTTAGTATTAATATACTAATAATAAATCAAATGACGGAATATAGAATGGCAACAATTTAAAAGCTCACCAAAATGGATAAATGCTCATCAAAATGGATAAATTGTCACCTAAATGGATAATTGCTTTGCAAAAAATGTTTTATTGAAACAGGAAGAAAATAGACTTGAATAGATTCGACTAGAAGGATCTTCAAAATTCGTAGTTATTTTATGTATAACCACCCAGAAGTAGAAGTCCTGCAAAGCAGAAATATAATTTGGCGAGCATTTATCCATTTTGGTGACCATTTATCCATTTTGGTGACCGTTTATCCATTCTAGCAGCTTTTTCTAATTTATTGGTAGTAAATCGATGCATTTCTCTTCAATTACACGCGGGTGAAGCCGCGGATAACAGTCAAGTTTATGTGTAAATTTTGAATACTTAACGTATAACTTCGGCTCATTGGCAATATGATAAGGTCATCCATTATACTGCATCATCTATATTATAATAAAATTACAAATTAGATGTGTCTATACATTGGAGATATTTAAAAAGAACTTGGGTTATGCCAATGCGATTCTGAACACAAATATATTTTTTATGAAATTCTGGTCTGCTTGTTCGCGATGGACGCATTAACTACCGAACGGATTTCGATGCGATTTTTCTTTTCTTAGAAAGGTCTTGGTCAGACTTAAAATCTGCCGTATGTTTAATTGCAATTGGTTAAGTAGACCGGAGATATGGCCAAAAAGCAGTATATCCCGATTATATCCTAAGTTTACTGCACGTACTCGTTTTACAAGTAGATGTACAATAAACAGATAAGGAAGTTTACAGAATTGACCGTAACTAAACTCTTTGTCAGAGATTTAATTTCGGCGCATAAAAACGCAGCAATCAACATGTTGAGAGCAATTTTTTTATCAGAACGTTGAAATGAAACAAAATTTTGGCGGCGGCAGTAAAAAATGCAAAGGCCACTCGTGTTGAAGTTGCCACTGCCAGCGACATTGTTGCACGATGCATTGTTTCCGTTTAATTATGTGTCGTTGCTTGTACTACTCTTTCATCATGTATAGGTAAGCATAATGTAAATGAAGCGTCGGTTGTTCAGTGGTTGAGGAGTCGGCCTTACGATCGAGAGGTCCCGGGTTCGACGTGAACTTACTTCTAACACAAGTAATTAAGCTCAGCTGGCGAACTTAGTGGAAAATACTCGTAACTTCAGTTACTAACATTCTTTAAAAAAAAAACTAAACTGTTGTCGTCATCATCATTATCCTCATAGCGAATTTCTAAGTTGCGTCCAAATTTTGCACTGCGTGCCGACAAACCAATCAAAAACATGATTGGTTTGTTGGCTTTACCGAGAGCAACTGCTGTTTGTTGTGTATGTGCCCCCCACCCCTCCTCCTATAACGTCTAAAATAAGAGAATGATAAAACTAAAACAAAATATATGATGTATATTACCATGTAAACTTCCACCGAAAATTGGTTTGAACGAGATCTAGTTAGAAGTTTTTTCTTACGTCATAAATTGGTAACCGTAATTTACCTTTCATTCAACTCAAATTTAAAAAAAAATACTATGTTACTTGCTGCTACGGAACCCTTCATAGGCGAGTCCGACTCGCACTTGGCCGCTTTTTTATACCACATGTGGCTGTCCAGCCCATGACCTACATGATGGGAAGCGGTGGCCTATGGACGTGTGCAACACCAGGGCGTCACACTCGCGCTGCCGACCCTGTAGAATCCTTCTAATGCCCTTCTTGAAGAACCCTGGAAGGAAGCCGTGAGCTAGACCCTCGGTCGTTGTTTACCAGGTGCACCGACCATTAGGTGAGGTTGGTTCAAGGATGTCGGTATGGCCCTGAACATTTAATTGCCCAAACTGTTATACATTATCATTATTTGTTTTTCATCATAGGTGTTTTTTTTTTTCATTTCAAAAGTTTGTTGAATGTTTACCTTTAGACGTTTCTATGATATTTATTTAAGTATTAGAGTTAACGGGATATTTACCATGTGTTTCTAAGAGTGTCCGATATTTCGGCACTGTTGCCAGTCTGTAATATGCCAGCCACATGTTTGGCAAGTTCATAAGTTGGTGAGTCAATTTGACTCACGATGGACCGTAAAGGTATGTTGGACTTGTGAACTTTTGGCAGACCATATAGTTTGGGTGGTTGAAAGTTTTTAGGCCGCAGCAGGTATATCGTTGCCTCTTCGCAGATCGCCTGTTTGTGTTCCTTAATTAGTTGAACAGTGTTACGGTTCGTCCTAGCGGTTGGATTGTGGTTTACTTTTTTGTACGTATTTTCGTCACTTAACAAGTGCCGAATTTTTTCATCGTATTCAGTGACGTTCATAACTACCGTGGCATTCCCTTTGTCTGCCTTTAAGACTAAAACCCTCTCATCGTCCCGTAGGTGACGAAGTGCGCAGTGTATTGGATCGAAAGGACTTAAAGAAAATTTTATAGAAAATAAAGCGTAATGCTGAATTTTGCACTAAGGCGAGTATAATTCAAGTGAGCTTTTTGAGTAACTAACGTCATCAGTGTCTAATATAATTAAAAATAAAAGTGATGGTGAATGTTTGCTCTTCACATTCTTCTTATGTTGATTATGCTTGAACAACCCCAGGCGTTGGAAGCTTGTCTTTCAACCGAAGATTCCAACTAACGGCAAATTTTAGATGCAGCTCGCCTGATCACTCCATTTGCAGTCCGAATATCCGCGACCCTGCTTATGTTGTCACTGCCAGGATGAAGAGTAAGAATTCGACCCATCTTCCACTTGAGGGGCGGCAAATTGTCGTCCTTAATAAGCACTAGAGAGCCAACTTGTAAAGAGTCCTTGCAAGTATGCCATTTTACACGCTGCTGAAGCTCGTAGACGTACTCTTTGCTCCATCTCGTCCAAAAGTGTTGCCGCAATTGCTCAATGCGTTGATGACGTGCCAAATTATGATTTTTTTTTAACTGGTAGAGACGTAAGAGGCCTTCCAATTAAAAAGTGCCCAGGAGTGAGAGGTAGTAGGTCTTCATGGTTTGACGAAAGTGGAGTGAGTGGTCGTGAATTTGAAATACCTTCTATCTGTACTAAAGTCGAGTTCAATTCCTCATAGGACAGATGACAATTTCCCAACACGCGGAATAAATGGTGTTTGACCGACTTCACACCTGCCTCCCAGAGACCAGCAAAATTTGGCGAATAGGCCGGTATGAAATGTAATTTGACCCCTTCTTGGGTCACACCATCAGCTAAGGAGTCACAATTTTGCTTTAAAAATTTTGAAATTTCATTGTAAGCTCCCACAAATGATGTTCCATTATCGGAATACATATTTAAAGGTTTCCCTCTGCGGGACATAAATCGCCGCAAGGCCTGTATATAATTACTGCTCGTCATATCGCCGACTAACTCTAAATGTATAGCTTTAGTGGTAAAGCATACAAAAATTACTATATAGACCTTAACTAATCTAGATCCACGACCTTGACGACTGACCGAGTTAATTGGACCTGTATAGTCCACGCCTACATTTTGGAAGCGGAAGTCCGCTGGTGAAGGTCTACTTGCTGGTAGATTCCCCATTTGTGGACTAATAATCCTTCCCGCTTGACGCCTGCAAGTAACACATTGGCGATAACAGGTTCTGGCGAGACTGCGAACACCCAGCGGCCAGTAAGTCTCCCGTATTGTGGCTAATAATAATTGAGGACCTGCGTGTAGCAATCTCAAATGCTCGTGTTTAAATAAAAGTTTTGGAAAATAATGATTGGACTGTATTAATATAGGATGTTTCCTTTCAAAATTGTTTCGGAATTGTGTAATCTACCTCCTACTCGCATAATTTTATTTTTATCCAAAAATATATTTAATTTTAATAGTTGATTCTTATGCGGTAGTTTTTTATTATTGATTAATAAATTATATTCCAGAAACGACTCACGTTGTGACTCAATTATAATGAAATTCAAAGAATGTTCTAGTTCTTCTACAGATAGATGGGAAGAGTATAAAGATTTCTCCTTACATTGGTTAATAAAACGAAATACATAACACATTGCGCGTTGCAATCTTAAAAAATTAGAAAATCGTTCGAAAGTAATCACGCCTGAACTGGTCACGTTATTATCGTAGCAACTAAACAAACAAATATTGGGCTTATTTTCGGGTAAATCACTTGAAGCTTTCGAAGTTTCACTGCTGGGCCAAGCACTGCTTTCCCTTTGTAAGAATGATGGGCCTTGCCACCATAAATCAAGAGACTGCATAACGGTCGCGTCCACCCCTCGAGATATAAGATAGGCAGGATTCTGGTGAGTGGGTCATGTCTTCATGTGCAAGAAGCAGTTTGGTCCAAGACGTCTGCAACACGATTCCGAACGAATGTATTCAATTTAATCAGCAGCATCTTTAGCCAACATAAACCAATCATAGAATCTGTCCAGAAAACGACACTCGAGGCTTGAGTTTGAAGTGAACTAGCAACCCTTTTATATAACTGTGTACTACCTGTGTGTAGATTTTATGGGAGCGACACGACTTTTTGCTATCATGAGGCGAACCGTGATATTACCCGCTTGGTCCACACTACGCAAATATAAACAAGCACCATACACGCGTTCCGATGCATCGATAAAGATGTGGAATTCAAGCTCTTTGCGCAAGTCACAAACAACGCGACGAGGAATTATTAAATTACGAAGTGCTGGTAACGCTTTAATTATGATTACCACTTCAGCTGGTAATTGTTCATCCCATGATAATTTTTCAAGCCACAGCTTCTGAAGCAACATTTTCATGCGAATAACGCATGGCGATAACAATCCTAAAGGATCAAAGATACGAGCGATGCCTGCTAATATGTCTCGTTTTGTATTTTCGCTCATGTTAGGTGTATTATGCGGAAAACATAACATGTCAGTTTGAGTTTGCCACCCTAATCCTAAAATCTTGTTCAGCACATCGCCTTCGATATTTAAATCGAAGAGAGGTTGATCAGACTGTTCCGAAATTAAGGCAGGCTCATTGGACTTCCACTTCCTGAGAGGTATGCAAGCAGAAGCAAGAGCATTAGTGACCTTAACACGTAAACTATAGGCTTCCTCAAACTGATCGGCACCTGTCAACAAATCGTCCACAAAAAAATCATGTTGAATGATTTCAGCGACCTTATTGTCACTACATTCCAGTCCGATTTGTTTAAGACATCTCGTGGCCAAGTAGGGTGCACTTGTAGTACCATATGTCACTGTGTTCAACTGATACACCTTAAGGGAACTAGACGAATCATCACGCCATAAAATTTTCAATAAATGTCTGTCCGATGGATTTACAGCTAACTGCCTGTACATCTTCTCGACGTCAGCGGAGATTACATATTTATACATCCTAAATCTTAGAAGAATAGAAATTAAATCGTCCTGAACGGTAGGCCTAATAATCTGAATATTATTTAAAGAAATACCAGATGAAGTAGGAGCACTAGCCTTAAAAACTACGCGTAATTTGGTAGTAGGTAGGGTTTTTTTTACGTGCGGAAATCCCTTCGGATACCCCCCCCGCCGGCCAGCGGGGGTGGTTATGTCCTGTCTCGACTAAAACCGCACGGTGTCCTCCCCAAGTGTCCGTTGCCGGGCACCCCGGGTAAGCCCTCGAAAGGATAACCCCAGGGTTGCCGGTGGACCTTGGCCACCACCGCGGCCCCGCCTGGTGGGGTCGGGTTTTATCCCGCTTTGGTGAGTTGGCTTCGTCCCTGATGTCACCCGTTACTTTTAGGAGTGCAGTGGTCGTGCTATGTCCTGGCCTGAATCCTGATTGCAGAGGACTTAGTATGCCATTGCGTTGTACAAAATTGGACAACTGTCTATGCACGCATGCCTCCAGCACTTTCAATAGAAAAGGAAGAATAGAGATCGGACGAAAATGATTTGGAAGAGAGGGATTAGAAATTTTGGGAAGGGGGCGAACGTAGGCTTTACGCCACAAACTAGGAAATTGACCAGAATCAAGGGAAAAATTAATAATGTGTGAGAGAGCAGGAAGAATCTGGTCAAGGATAGCAGTAATCATTCGCCGACTAATATTGTCACAGCCCACTGCCTTGGATTTGATGGACAAGATAGTCTTTTTGATCTCAACCGACAAGACTGGAGAAAACTGAAAGGGAGTATAACTTGGACTGGTCAGTCCGGCCATCCGGTCAACCGTTTGACGCTTGGTTAGGTTAGGTTATCAATTGAAAGAGAGGTGGAGAAATGACGATTAATGTCATCTAACTCAAATGTCTTGGGTAGCTCCAGCTGCCTTGGTTTACCAATTCCCAGTGAATTCCCAGTGATTCTTAATGAAAAAAAAACCAAATGTATTAAATTCACCTTACCTAATGTTACACAGGTGGAAACCAATGTACAACTTAATGGACAGTTGTTGAGCCTTGTGGAATCAACCGTGTTCTTAGGTTTAAGTATCGATGCTAAATTACAGTGGGGATCACATATTGAAAAAATTGCTAGTAGGTTAAGTTCTGCTTCCTACGCTGTGAATAAGATTAGGACTTTCACAGACATAGATACCGCTAGAATAGTTTATTTCAGTTATTTCCATAGTATTATGAGCTACGGCATTCTCCTTTGGGGTAATGCCGCAGATTTAAATACAATCTTTGCGCTACAAAAGCGGGCGGTGCGAGCAATTTATAAGTTGGGCCCAAGAGTCTCCCTCCGAGAAAAGTTCAAAGAAATAAACATTCTAACTGTAGTTTCCCAATATATTTTTGAAATTCTTTTGTATGTTAGAAGAAACATATCCAATTTTTTAAGGCTTTGTGATATACATAACGTAAATACTAGACATAAAAACAATCTTGTGGTTTGTAATAGTCGACTCCACAAGATTAGTAATTCCTTTCAGGGTAACTGTATACGCTTCTACAACAAGCTTCCTAGTGAAATGAAGAATCTACCTCTTCATAAATTTAAAAGCCAAATTAAAAGTAAACTCTGCCAAAAAGGCTACTATAAAATTCAAGACTATTTAGACGACAAACAAGCTTGGATATGAACTGTTTGCTCTCTCTCTATGCTACTCAAATGAAATATTGTAATTAGGTTAAGTAAACATGTTTGTAAATAGACCAAAAAAAACAGCCCGCTGAGTTTCTTGCCGGAGTCTTCTCAGGACAGGGCCGAGTTTCGAACCGGTGGTCCATTTGCCAATCATTAGTTTTTTTTTTTATGACGTTTCGTAAGTTCCGTATTAATGGTCTATACAGAATAAATGGTTTTTGACTTTTGACTTTTTGACTTTGAGTGTCCCAAGAAACTTCCAGACCTCAGCTGGTGATGAGCAAATTACATTATCAAAGATGTGTCGGCGTTTTGCGTTACGTATCACCTGGTTACACCGATTCCTGGCAGTTTTATAAGAATCCCAATTAACGTCTGAACGATTTTTTTTAAATTTAAGAAATGCCTGGTCTCTACATTTCATAACCATTCGAACATCGTTCGTTAGCCATGGTGCTGGGGGATGCTTTAGCTTCACCTTCCTAACAGGTGCGTGTATGTCGTAGAGACTATTGACAATTTTGTTAAAAAGCATAACTTTGTCATCGATCGTGGTAGCCTCTGCTAAAGGCTCCCAGTTGATCTCAGCAGCATCAGCACACAGTTTATTGATGTCCATGCGCCCAAAACAACGCCTGTGCAGCACTTTAGGTTTGATTTTAGGAGGTTTAATGATGTAAGAAACATAAATAAGGTCATGATGCGAAAAAGCCGGCGCTAAAAGCTGACCGTGTGAGTGAACAAGAGTAGGAGAAGAAGTAAGAATTAAGTCGAGCCAGGTATCATCCACGTCCTTATTGTGGTGTGTAGCTTGAAGTGGTAAAATATGAAGACTGGCTGACTCGACTATGTGAAGGAGTTTGAGAGCTCTCGTTGAGTCCTCTGCAAGGAGGTTAGTGTTAAAGTCACCCATGATGATGTGATGCTCATAATCAGACCCCAAAGTTTCAAAGACCAATTCGATATCGGTGAAATAATTGACGGAGGGGGGACTATAAACGACGAAAAGCAATATTCTAACTCTCCTGACCCAAACCTCAAGGAAAAGGAACTCCGCAGTGGCGGAGTACTCTGGAGGAGAAGTGGCAACTATTTTAAAAGGCAGATCGCTACGGAGATATATGGCAACCCCACCTCGCTCCTTACCCATTCTATCATTCCTTATTAAAATAAATCCAGGAAGTGGGTAGGAAGTAGAGAGAAGATTAGGTTTCAAAAAGGTCTCAGAAATCAGGATGGCATGAACGTGGGAGTCAGCAAAAGTTGCAAAAAGGTCACTGTAATGACCGGGCACACTTTGTGCATTTATGTGACATACATTAAATGACCGTCCTAATTCTTGTTCAAAATGCAAACGAAGTACATCACCCACTGTGTTTGTGATTGAACAAAAACTGTCATTCTCAGACAATGTATCAGTATCATAGGCAGAATGGAAGGAGTCGTTATTATCAAGCAAATCACACATAATAATTAAAATAATATAAAATAAACAATATATAAAGTACTTAAATAACAATAATATAAAAAGTCAAAATGTACCAGTATAATAATAACGCTGAGTTGATGTAGGTCTCAGTCTCTGCACCACCCGCCAGCAAACATTCACAATTGCTGAAAAAAAATTAAATGAAATTTTAACACACTGTAAAAAAATAAAAATAAAGACACAATGAAATAAAAACAACTTAGTGAGTTAATGAGCGAAAGGCCCTTGTGCCAGACACGGCAGTTGTGTTGAGTCATTTGTAATGTCAAAGTGACGGTGACATTGTTTGATGTAGAAACAATATAGAATTTATGTAGGTAAAACTTGAAAACTTTTATAACGTGTAGAATATTTATGTAAACATCACGCCATGACCACTTTGAAAAGCAAGATAATGGACCTTGGGCACAAAGAGTTAATTAAAGTATCGTGTAATATGCAATCACAAACGTTGTATGTGAAAACTCAGCGAACAAGATCAACAAGAGTTAACACTAGCAACTGGAACTTGATGTCGGTTTAGGATGTTTCTCAATGATAGTCTGAAGTTCCTCTGGAGTAGTGAGTTTGCAGCGGTGTCCATCCTGCGTTTTGACTACTATAACACCATCCTTTTTCCAGCAGCAACGCATTCCGAAGTGCAGGCGTGCCTTGATGAAGACTGACTGTCGAGGACCCTTTCAGCCTTGTCTGTAACGTTGTGGATTTTTTATAAATCAATTAAAATTATACCAATAAAATTAATCGATATTTTAGTATGTTTCGATACTTATTACTAATTATCTATGGTTGTGCAAGCGAGATTGGACAACACTAGCCCAGTTATCAACTGACGGCTCTTATATCGCCTTTCCTTGGCAACCTTCGCCGAGGAAGGTCACTTTGACCCCGTGCCCAACTGCTGTCGGCTCCGGGGTCTTCGCACCGGGCTTCGCACCATAATGGCGGTAGCGAGGCACACCAGCGGAGACCCTGGCACGCCGGCAACATCAGCCACGTGTCCACTAGCTAAGTGCATACTACCATCTTTGCACAACGGACCGAACAACGCCACGGCAGAATATTTATTACGAATCCATCCCCTGAGGAATCGTTACATTGGCGCCTTCCAAGGTATTATTCTGCCGTAGGTATTGTGTGTTTGGTCCGTAAGTACTTTATTTCTTCTTATTTTCCTCTTTACTTTACCAGTGTGGTGATTTTTTCACCAATTTTATTGTTAGTTTTCATTTTTACCTAAATGACGGTAGTTGAAAATAACTGTTAATTTCAATTTTTTTATAATTAACTGAATAATGCATACTTTTTTCCATTATCTTAGTGAAATTACTCATTTATTTAACTAATCACCTGTGTTAAATATAACAACAAGGCTAAATAACATTACTTTCACAAATATTTTGCATTTAACATCTAGACTGGTTTAATACCTCTTATGGTCATTTTAACTGTTTAGTATACTATTATAACCACTTTTAAAGTAAGGATCTATTTACTTTTGTTTCTTGGACTTGTTGATCTCAACCGGTATCTACTTGTTTTTTAATTCAATTTTTGTATAGGTGTCTGTCGCACACCTAGTACCCAGTCAGTGAATTTTGATACTTGCTTACCTTTTATGTGTATTATAATAACATATATTATGTTATTATATAAACCTATTGCTGGTTGAAATTTTTCTTTATTTTGATATATTAATACTATTTTGATGTATTATACACAAATAGTTTATTACTCACTGACAGGTTACATAATATACTACTTGATTTTACTAGTACCTCATATTGAAGTTAATTACTTACTTAATTTTTATGTCAATCTTGCTCATCGCACCATAGCTTTTATTTGTATTTAACTTTGGGTTAATTTACCTTTTAAATTTAATATTTACTCAACTGTTTTGTAGTCAGTGTTGCTTATTGTCGGATTTCTGTATCCAAATTAGCTTATGTAATTGAAAAAAATAAATGAAAACATAATTCTTTGAAAAGAAATACAAAGAATAAAAGATCTCTATAAAACTAATAAAATCTTTGAAAAGAACAACAAAGATAATAAATATTTAAATTTGTAGACCTCGTCTTGTTCTGCATATGGGATTGTTGTCTGGTATAGTTTAAAGTCAATAAAATCATTACCGCTTATATAAATTGACCGTTCAAAGTCAGCAATGCATTAGCCATTTCCCCCGAGTCCTTTTAAAATGACTGGTGTAATAATGAAACTTTTTATAAACTAAATATAGGTAAAATAATCAATAGAATTCATATAAAACATTTTTAATCAAACATATAACAATACAAGGACCTAACCTAACCTAATAAATTTATTAATTAAATAGAAACCTAACTTCTTAACTATGAACAACACTTGTTTTGTTCTAATAATCACTATTGTTGTAAATATATGTAAATATTCAATAAACTTTGCTTTGCACTTAAACAATATTATACACTAATGTGACAAACAAGTATATACCTACACATACTTGTAACTGAAACTAGTATTTTATAATAACATTCCCTATTGTTATTGCACTGTGGTAATACACTACCTATGTCTCAATACTACAATGGTCGTAATCATATTTTTACCTATAAAAGGGTCACCAGTAAAATTTTTAATTTCATGTACCTACCTTAACCTAACTTGTTCACATATTACGAAAACTTTTATAACTAGAATAACTCATGTATCCTGTTGGTAGACACGGTCTACAGGTCAATTATGTCTTCTTACTAAATAATGTAATACTTTTCAATTGTTATTACATCTTTGGTTCATATATTTGAACTTTGAACATTTTATTCTATCTAAAGTTTGTTTTGAAATTGTTTCAAATATTGAATTTAACTTAGTTGTCAAACGTAATATGGTTTTGACAATCAAAAAGGTTGCCAGTATACTATAAAATAAAATTACTACTAATTATTGTTTAAAAATTTGTCTCGTTTTTTTAAAAACAAAATAAAATTATTCTTTGATGAATACCAACTTTTGGACTTTTGTAGGTACTGAATATTAAATATTAATATCTTTTAACCTAGTGGTCAATTCTCTATCATGTTGTAATACTTTTCTTAGGATGACTGTTCCCTTTTATATTTCTGTTTTTTTGAACAAAACATTAAAATTTATTCATTGGTGAATAAATAATAATTATTATTTTGGACTTGCCCCAAAATAATTTCTTATATATATAAACTTATGTTTTTTCAAATTCGTAATTATTTTGCCTGTTGCAATTTTTGTATGATCCGTTGGATCAACCCTAAAATGCCTTCATGGTCATTTTGAACTTATAAAAATTTTTTTTTTTACTTTTTGCCACGTAATATAAATAAAAACATAAACGACTACAAAACATTAGAGAAAATACCTACCTTGTTGAACCATGGGTTCTTCATTTTTTTTTGAAATTTTGAAATTTTTTTTTAACACTAGTTGTTCAAATTGTAACTGATGTTTGCATACATACTCACTGATGTGGGTCAAATAATAAACTATTTTACTTTTTACAATAACACTTTTCATAATAAATTGACTTGGTCATAACTTTAAAAGTTGTTAATTATATATTTTTGACAATTTAATTGTCTTTATTGTTTTAAATCATATTACCCTACCACTACTATATATTTTCTTCTTCTTTTCTCCTCTCTTTGAATTGGAACTTTGAACTTCATGTTCGTTTTCTTTTATTATTAGGCTTTGCCTAGTAAAGGTTGTTGTGGGTCGGTTGGCGTTTTAAACCAACTGATGTTGTTTTTGGGTCCGTTGGCGTTTTAAACCAACGGATACCTTACCTTGGTGCTGGGATATTCAACCAGTCACCGGGAGTTTTTATGGTTTTATACCATTTGTTGGGTCCGTTGGCGTTTTAAACCAACGGATACCTATTCTTGGAGCTGGAATATTCAACCAGTATCTGGGTATTGATTCTTATGGTTTTATGCCATTATTATGCTGAGCGGTCGTGCAAACTCAGTTCCAAAAATAAGCCTCATTGCATATCTTTGTTATGTCTTCTTCCGAGCGGTTTGCAAACTCGTTAAATAAGCCTCATTGCAGATGCGGTAATGTATACATCTAAAAGAAGCCCTATACTAAAAACATAACACTTTCTCTTTTATAGTCGAAAATATATAGTGGTATTTATTGCTCTTTTTCTTCCCATTGAAATTGTTGTCTGTGACATTTCAATGTTTACCATCTTGTTAGATTTACGTCTGAGTCTCCAGCGCCTATTATCCTGGAAACTCTCTTCGGAAGGAAGCGTGTGCTACATTATTTAAGTGGTAACCGCAAAGTATGGATGAAAATGATAGAGGAGGTATGTAAGAAAGTATGTATGTGTAAGCGTAAGTCAAGCATTGTATTGAGCAGTCCAGTATCGTGTTTTTGGGTAACAAAAACCCTGAACTAATTGAGGGGGTATTCTAACGTTGTGGATTTTTTATAAATCAATTAAAATTATACCAATAAACTTAATCGATATTTTAGTATGTTTCGATACTTATTACTAATTATCTATGGTTGTGCAAGCGAATTTGGACAACACTAGCCCAGTTATCAACTGACGGCTCTTATATCGCCTTTCCTTGGCAACCTTCGCCGAGGAAGGTCACTTTGACCCCGTGCCCAACTGCTGTCGGCTCCGGGGTCTTCGCACCGGGCTTCGCACCATAATGGCGGTAGCGAGGCACACCAGCGGAGACCCTGGCACGCCGGCAACATCAGCCACGTGTCCACTAGCTAAGTGCATACTACCATCTTTGCACAACGGACCGAACAACGCCACGGCAGAATATTTATTACGAACCCATCCCCTGATGTTCTTTTACTCAATACCTAATATAAATATATGTAACGCTCTCTTACCGATTATAATCCTAATATATTGTAATCGACTTTTTTATTTATCTCTGCTCAACCTAGCCGGTAGTCAGTACCAATTACATTCATTATTTAATTAATTTTTACAGTTCAATTACATCACCTTTAACTTTATTGCAACTCCATTTAAAATCCCCCTAAAACTTGCAATCGTTACAGTCTTCGCGTTCCAGACTGCGGCTTTTATATCCATAGTGTTAAACTTGACTAGGATGGGACGGTTGTGGCCTGTTCTAGCGGCCCCCAGACGATGACAAGTTCTTATGGAAGCTGTTGTGATCTCCTTTAAGTTCATCTTGCCATGCAAAATCCCTATGATGGTACAGCTTTCTTTATCAACTTCTGGAACCCCTGAAAATATGATAGCTTTGCGGCGCTGCCAAGTATCGATGGAGTTTGTGGATTTGATGCATTCTGCTATTTGTTTCCGGAGCAGCCCAAGAATGTTGAATATTAGCTCTCTGAATGTGCGGAACTCATCAGCAACCTTCGCCACTGTGTCCTTGGCTGAACCTCCTACATGAAGTTGCGCCTGCAATTCATCCATCTTTCTTTTGGGAGACGAGTGTTCTGTCGATCTGGAAATTTACAATTATAAGATTACCTCTGGGTAATTATTATTCCTATATACCTACTGAATTAACTTTAATAAGAGCTTAACCATGTAGGTACTTATATAACGTACGAGACTTGAATGTTCTCACAATTGTTTAAATTTAATAATACTGATTTAATTAACAATGTTAAGATTTATTTTAATGAGATACAAAGAAAAATATCTAAATATTGTAGGAAAGACTATCAGATTTGTAAAACAATAAATGTATATAATGTAGGTATGTAGCTAACAATATAACCTTACTGTTACTGTACTGTATTTAATAAGCACGAATTAACTACTACCACAACTACAAACCTAATACATTAACCTTGATATTAACAATTTTAAACATTTTTAATGAAAATTAATCAGTGAAAAAAATATACAATTGCTATGTAAGTACTAACCTTAGGTCAGCCACGTAAAGTGGTTAATTGCAATTTAACATTACCGGAGCGAGTGTTGGGTAAACTTTGAATAAATAATATTTAAAATAAATTTTTTGATTTTATTTTAACACTAAAGTGTATTTTAACACTAAAGTGGCATACTCGCGCTCTTTCGCACTTGCGCCGGACGCCCGAAATGTAACACAAGCAGTATTAAACCCGATGTTAAATACTTTTTAATAATTTCCAAATTCAATTTTTTTTTTAATCTCTTTGAGCGGGGTGATTTGTTTGTAGTGCAATTTATTTATTTCAAAAAACGAACACATGGTGTTGTAAACGTTTGTTTAAATAAAAGTGTATTAATATTTAAAATATTTGAAAATGGCGAAGGCAATAGCTATGCTACAAGGATTAGGACAAAAAGTGAGTGGCCAAGAACACCGTGAGTGCAGGACTGTCCAGGTGAATATGCCGCTGCCGAGACCTGTGGACATTGAATTTAATAATATAACGCTCACGGTTTCTGAAGGATTAAGGTCTAAAAAGAAAAAGACAATTCTGAAAAATGTATCTGGTTTGTTTAAATCTGGCCAACTAACCGCTATAATGGGACCTTCTGGAGCTGGCAAATCTTCACTCATGAACGCACTCACTGGATTCTCAACGCAAGGAGTGAGAGGCAATATTCGCGCTGGCGATAGCGTATGTGAACTAAGTCCTAGCAGCAACATACAGCGTAGTCTTCATTCCTACAGAAAGAAGTCCTGCTACATTCTGCAGGATGACAGGTTAAATCCACTGTTTACTGTGGCGGAGCTCATGAAGTTTGCGGCTGACATGAAACTAGGAGACACCTTGACAGAGAAGTTGAAGATGAGTGTGATAACAGACATACTGCACACGCTAGGGTTGTCGGAATCAGAACAAACGAGATGTTGTAATCTCTCCGGAGGACAAAGAAAAAGGTTGTCAATAGCAGTAGAGTTAATTGATAACCCTCCAGTGCTGTTCCTTGATGAACCAACCACAGGACTGGACAGTAAAACAGCAGCTCAATGCATGGAAATGCTCAAGAACCTCGCGCAAAACGGACGTACCATAGTCTGTACCATACATCAGCCGCCCGCATCTATTTACTACTTGTTTGATCAGGTATACATTCTAGCAGACGGTATGTGCATATACCATGGCACGAGCGAAGACACTGTACCGTACTTAGCGTCTGTTGGCCTACAATGTACCACAGTCCTGCTGATTATATTCTGGAGATAGCAACAGGAGAATACGGACAATTCAACGAGGTATTAGCTGAGAAATGTATGAGCCACGAAATAATAGCGAAGTCAGTGACATTGCTTCCTGCCACCGAAAAAAAAGGCGAAGTAATCACCTTTGGAAAAACTTCAGTAATAGTCAACCCACCTGATGAGTTGTACAGGTTTGGGAAATTGTTAAGAAGATGCGTTCTACATCAATACAGAGACTGGACAGTATCACATTTGAAACTATGTATGCACGTAGTGATCGGCGTGCTTCTGGGTCTTTTATACCAAAGTGCTGGCAGCGACGCGTCCAAGACCTTCAGTAACCTGGGTTTCTTGCTGGTGTCCACTGTCTACCTGAGTTATACATCACTCATGCCAGCTGTACTGAAAATTCCGTTGGAGATGTCAGTTCTGAAAAAGGAAAACTTCAATAATTGGTACAAATTAAAAACATACTATGCGGCACTATTAGTTACAGGCATGCCCCTGCAGATAATCTACAGCTTTGTGTATTCGGTGCCATCATACTTCCTATCGGGACAACCGGCAGATCCTTATCGCTTTAGCATGTTTGTGATCACACTGGCCAACGTCGCACTCTTAGCCGAGGCCATGGGCAATGTTCTTGGAACTTGCTGTAATCCTGTGAATGGTACCTTCCTGGGGGCAATCTGGACGTGTGCGATGCTTGTGTACGCCGGCTTCTTAGTAATGTTTTCACACATGACACCCCTCATGCGCATCTTTTCGTACGGATCGATCTTGAGGCACGCCTTCGAAGCATTGGTACTAGCATTGTACTCAAATGGACGAGCACCACTTATATGTCCTGAAACCATGAATTATTGTCATTTGAGGTATCCTTCGGAAGTGATAAAGCAACTGAGCTTTCAACCGGACAACTTCTGGTTGGACACAATGGTTCTTGTTATAGAAATAATTGTAGTCAGAATTTTAGCTTACTTCACATTGAAAAGAAATGTAAGAAAATCTGCTTGATAGTATAAAGTAGGTTTTATCAGTCAAGGTTTAGTTTGAAGGAACTCATATTAGTGGTAGTATTTAATATTGGATGTGGGTATAAAATTACTGAGTTATCATTACTAGAGTACGGCCGAGTCGAGAAAAAGAATGTATACAAACTTAATGGGAACAATCATACATGATTGGGTATTAAAGAAAAGGATAGATAGTTGTTGTCATGAAGGATAGTGTGTTCACATAATTTTTATCACTTGGCGTTGGCTTTGCTTTAGCGTAATTTATTTTATTAGTAGATTATGAAGGTGTGCGCAAAATAAATTGAATTGTTTGCTTAACTTGCCGGTGTACTGTTATGCACCCAAAATGTATTTGTAGGTTATAAGTTAGGCTTAAGTTATCGGAGTAGTATATAATGCTAATGTGATATTACTGTAAATATATATATATAAGCTAGGGCCTGCTAAATATAAATAAAAGTAAGAATTTGAAAAAAAAAAAAAAAAAAAAAAAAAAATTGTAACCGCTGAACGTGTCGGACGGTCTACAAACTTATAACCGCTGAACCTGTCAGACGGTCTACAAATCTGTAACCGCCGAACCTTGTCAGACGATCTACTCACCAGCTACCTCAGTAGTAGGGTGCATGAGCTCATATATCCCAGGGCGCCTTTTCATCAGAGATCAGAGAATAAAATAGTGCTGTGGGTGTGCGAGGAACTTTCGGGTGTCACTTCAAAGAAAACTCTCTTACACACAGTTATACATACATATATTTACTTCAGAAACACAATACACAAGATACAAAAAGTTCATGAATACATACTAAGATTATACGTTGACTTGAAATTACATAAAGGTCTTGCCGGTCTCTCCACTCATGCGTAGGGTCTTCCTAGCCAACCCAAGGTGGTTGGGGAACTCCTCTACGCCCAAGTAAGTACAAGTTTAGTGACATTTAGGGTACACACAAAATATGACAGATAAAATTAAATACGTATCCAGAGCCTTGGTTTTCTGCCAGCACGGGGCCAAGCATCGCCCCGCGAGTCCTCCATTGTCTACCGAGATGTAGACGAGAAGAGCCCTCGGTATAGCGATACTGACACTCGGGGTAGCCTCTCCGCTCAATCTCGATCACAAGTGCGATTCCAAGACCCGAATCTGGGACCCAACGATATGGGAATATCACTGAATCTTATTAATATAGGTTATGAACTTATAGAAATTGACAAAATAGTTTATACACAAAATAACCGTTATAGGTTCTCAACGAAGAATTCTCAAGTCACGGCCCGCCAGCTGACCTGGCCTTATATACCTTCTAGCTAAGAACTTTCTCGAAAAGACCAAATTCCAGCGTTTTTTTTTTCACAAGGAGTCTCGCAGCAAACACAAAGTCACTCCGATAATGCGGTACAATCAAATGTCAACTTGTCGCTGTGAACACAAGGCAGATTAAGTATCTACTTAATTTATACGTATTTTACTAAACAAACCATAGCTTATGAAGATGAAAACCATAGAGGGACTGAGCTAATAAATTAGGGAAAAGCCTGGAACTTAACGTTTGACTACAAATCATAATTATTCTTCCCACAGGACTGAATACAGGGACACATTAAATGAAATGGAATTTTATTGCATCCAGTACAGCAACGCCATCTCGTGGTATTACTGTGAACCACCACACCACTATGGGATTCCTATCGAACGCTGCTACACTCCGGGAGAATTCCATGCATAGATGTCGCTACCGTTTCTCCTTATTTTAAATCTATTTCAGAAAATAAATTGTTACAAGTTCCAGCCACTTGTGTCCTTCGGTTTACCTTTTCACTCCGCAACGTGGTACTTTTTATTTTCTTATTTATTCCTTTTCGCTTTATATACTTTATCTTTCTTCTTGCGCTGATAATAATTTGTTGTATATCGGGATCGTAGGACCATGTATTGGATCGAAAGGACTTTCAGAAATTTTTATAGAAAATAAAACGTAATGCTGAACTTTGCACTAAGGCGAGTATAATTCAAATGAGCTTTTTGAGTAACTAACGTCATCAGTGCCTAATATAATTAAAAATAAAAGTGGTGGTGAATGTTTGCTCTTCACATTCTTGAAGGCGCTTCTTATGTTGATTATGCTTGAACACGCAGCATTCATCGGGAGTCATGTTCGACTGTGGGAGCTTTGCCCGACGCAACGTGATTGCAACCTCTTGTCTAAGTACCTCAACGTCATCAGCTGGTATCTTGTTTCGTCGGACAACCTCCTCAATCGTGCCTATCACTTTTTCATAGGGAATACGCATAGGTGTGGGTGCAAAGTTCAACCCTTTCTCCAGTGAGCGGAGTGCAGCCTTGGTCAGTACTTTGTCAGAGAGATTTATAATGATCCGTGAGTTATCATGGTAAGGGACCTTTGGTTTCTGTTTATTTAAGAGGGATTGAAACTTACGGGACTGTTTCAAAGCACTCATTTCTCTCGAACGTTGTGCTTGTAGGTAAGTTATTCGGTCATACTTATCAAAATCATTCCGTGACAACACGACACTGCACTTCAGATGAATACTATACAACTCACACTGACCCGATATAAACTAGACAAAAGTCAGTGTGACTTACCGTCATATAGTCAGTGTGAAGCACAACGTTCGAGAGAAATGAGTGCTTTGAAACAGTCCCGTAAGTTTCAATCCCTCTTAAATAAACAGAAACCAAAGGTCCCTTACCATCTCTGACAAAGTAATGACCAAGGCTGCACTCCGCTCACTGGAGAAAGGGTTGAACTTTGCACCCACACCTATGCGTATTCCCTATGAAAAAGTGATAGGCACGATTGAGGAGGTTTTCCGACGAAACAAGATACCAGCTGATGACGCTGAGGTACTTAGACAAGAGGTTGCAATCACGTTGCGTTGGGCAAAGCTCCCACAGTCGAACATGACTCCCGATGAACGCTGCGCACTTCGTGACCTACGGGACGATGAGAGGGTTTTAGTCTTAAAGGCAGACAAAGGGAACGCCACGGTAGTTATGAACGTCACTGAATACGATGAAAAAATTCGGCACTTGTTAAGTGACGAAAATACATACAAAAAAGTAAACTACAATCCAACCGCTAGGACGAACCGTAACACTGTTCAACTAATTAAGGAACACAAACAGGCGATCGGCGAAGAGGCAACGATATACCTGCTGCGGCCTAGAAACCTTCAACCACCGAAACTATATGGTCTGCCAAAAGTTCACAAGTCCATCATACCTTTACGGCCCATCGTGAGTCAAATTGACTCACCAACTTACGAACTTGCCAAACATGTGGCTGGCATCTTACAGACTTTAGTAGGGAGAACGACATCTTATGTGAAGGACTCAAAACATTTCATACAAATTTTGCGTCAAACAACCGTGCAAGAACAAGAAGTGATGGTCAGTTTTGACGTCGAATCACTGTTCACAAATGTTCCCATTACTGACTGTATGGAGGTCATAAAACGCAAAATTACAGGAAACGGGATTGCTATGGAATATGCCGACCTTGTGCAACATTGCTTGACCACAAATTACTTCGTGTACAGGAATGAGTACTACCTACAGGTAGATGGAGTAGCAATGGGCAGTCCGGTAGCTCCAATTGTAGCAAACATATGGATGGAGTATTTCGAAGCCTTAGCCATTGCTACCGCCCCTAGCATCAAAATCTGGAAACGGTATGTCGATGACATTTTCTGTATACTGGAAGGGAGTGAAAATGTTGTACAACACTACGTGGCTCAATTCAACAACATCCATAGCAAAATGAGTTTTACGTATGAAATGGAAAAAGTAAGAACCCTCGCTTTCCTTGATGTGAAGATCAGTGTTCGAAAAGACGGTTCATGTAGCCACTCTGTGTACAGGAAACCCACTCACACTGACCGCTATCTACATGCCGACTCACATCATCATCCGCGCCAATTGAACTCGGTGGTGACGTCGCTTATTGACCGCGCATATAACCTATGTGACCAGGAACATTTAGACAAGGAGTTGAACCACATAAGCGGCGTTCTACGAAAGAATGGGTACAATGGACGGATCAGACCACCCAGGCGCTCGAACAAGCTCCCTGACTATAAGGTGGAAAGACATCCAGCTTTTTTACCCTACATCAAAGGAGTGACAGATAAGGTCGCTAACATCCTGAAGAAGGTTTCCGTCAAAACTATCTTCACTCCTTTTAAAAAGATGTCACAATATCTACGCACACCAAAGGATAGTTTTCCACTGGACAGGCCGGGAGTGTACAAGATTGACTGTAGCTGCGGCAGTTCTTATATAGGAAAAACCAAAAGAACGGTCACGTGCCGAGTCAAAGAACACATCAGGGCAGTCAAAAACAATGAACCGCAAAAATCTGCAATCGCTGAACACCTATTGGAGTCCGGTACCGACCACTGGATCGAGTTACATAACCCTCAGATGCTCTCGACAGAACGCCACTACACACCAAGATTGGTTAGGAAAGCGATAGAAATTAAAAAGCACAGAAATTTCAATCGTGAGGATGGGTTTCAATTGCCGAACGTCTGGCATCCAGTGGTCCGTCTGTGCAAAAATAACCGGGAACAAGCCAAAACAAATTCGCGAGTAGATACGGTAAGCGTCATGTGTCGCGATCGTGATCGAGTTCGAGTGTGTAGTGAGACCAGTGGTAGTGGTGTTGCGCGTCAGAGACGAGTACGAAAGAGGGTAGATCGATATATTTACTCTTAAACTCGTTCACCGTTAACCGCTATCTTCAGTTCCTCCGTGATCATGGCGCTTGCAACAGTGCCGAAATATCGGACACTCTTAGAAACACAGGGTAAATATCCCGTTAACTCTAATACTTATGTTAGTGAACATGTTTGTTTAAATACCGATATTTATTTACTAGCTGACCCGGAAAACAAAAAAGACTTTTCAATCACTTTTAGACTTTCTTTTTTGATTACTCCGCCATTCTACATTCTACTCATTAATATTATAAATTCGATGTGAAGTTTGTGATGAACGATGCATTTATATTTGTGTGTGTATATGTGGCTGTTTGTTACTCTTTCACACAAAAACGGCTGAATGGACCTGTATGAAATTTGACATAGTGATAGTTTTTAGTCTGAAATAATACATAGGCAACTTTTTATCCCGGCAATGGGTTCCTTTGGTTTGCGTTAACGGGATCAGTATTTTACGCGGACAAAAATTCATGTATTTAGTTACATAAAGACGGGCAAGTAACAAATAGAGAATTTTAAGTGAAGTTAAACTAGCTTTATTGGTTAAACTGGTCACAAATAACCAGCGTCGCGACTATGCAGTGCATTGCTTGCTTAAGGGTCTCTACAGAAACCGTAGAAACGCAACAAGTAAAGCTATTAAAGGCTTCTCATCTGTGGAACTTTTCTGGCCGAGCTGGACCAGTTTAAACTAGTATGAACTAGGATACCGTGCTTTTTCAGCGTACTGTTTTAGCACTGCAATAGTATTTTATTTACAATAATGTTCTGCTTGATATTGTCGGAAGTTTAATATATCGGAAATAAATCGCGATAGAATCTGTTAAAAATAGTTTTACTTCAATGTTTTGCTTTTTACCCAAATACAAAATGAATCCTATCCTTTCCCGTTCGAGATGTTCCCTTTTTCCGATCTAAATCTTGAGAATCCTATCCTATTAATCTAGGATAAGATTATGTATTTTTATTATCCATCCTAGTAATGTCATTAATGTGTTTGTTTGGGAAGATGTTTGTATGTTTGTTCCTAAATCACGCTCAAACGGCTGAACGGATCTGGCTGTATTTTTTGTATTTTGTGGGTCAGATTTCCACGCGGGTGAAGCCGCAGGCCACATCTATATATAAGTAAGAAATGTAAGCATTTTAAAGAAAATATCGACACTTGATTTGTCAAATCCTTAGCATTTTCCATGTAAAGCCTTATATTCTTAGTCATATCTTTCATTTCTTGCTCAAATATTAAAAAAAGAAACATACAAGACACATAACGTTTCAAATGATAATGGAGCATCATTAGGATTCTGGAGCACCTCATCCACTCCAAGGCTTTGAAGATTAGTTGACGAGTCATCAGTAATAGCTGAGTCGACTGCCGTCTACGATGCAAATCGCGAATCGATTCAACCACCGAGAATTTAACACTTTAGAATTCATAAGCACGCGATGGAAAAGTTTTCGTGAGTTCTGGTTTGTCAAATAACTTGTTATTACTGGGAAGCTGACTGATTTCTCTTATAAGAAGAAGCTGAATTTAAAATTGTATGATTATATCTGCAGCTTCGTTGTCCGTCTGTCTATCTATCAAGACCTTTTTCTCAGGAACGTGTGGTTCGTGCCATTTATTGTTTAGGCAAGAGAGATTCTCTTAGGGAACGATTTAAAAAGACTAATATTTTAACTGTAGCTTCCCAATATATATTCGAGAACATACTGTATGTCAGGAAAAATATATCCAATTTTACAAAAGTAAGTGACATTACAGAGAGAAATCTGCGTAATAAAAATAAACTTATCCTTCCATGTTATCGGCTTAGCAAATTAGTGATTCTTTTAGGGGGGAAGGTATACGCTTTTATAACAAATTGCCTGAATCGGTCCTTGGTATGCCTGACAATAAATTTAAAACCTTTGTTAAGACCACCTTATGTAAAAAAGCATACTATAGGACAGATGATTATCTTAAAGACAAAAATGTCTGGTTTGAGCATGGTGCAGGCTCCTCCTAAAATGCTAAAATGTTACAACTACAGCATAGTATTGTAGTAGGCACGTGACCTTTTTACCATATTTTAACTTTTTTCAATTATTTGAACGATTAACTTGGGTTAAATTTTATTATAACGTTTTTTTATTATATACCTTTATTTATCTTGACACGAGACAAAAATGTACATTCGTCCATATTTAATCTTAAGAAATCACTATTATTAGCTGACGTCTCGAAAATGCCGCAGTGGAGTTTGTTGCGCCGTTTCTTCTCCACTAGCGCCTAGGAAGCGGTGGTAAACTTAGTATTAAGCAATTATTGACGTCAAAAAGATGTAATTACGTTGCACTATTTTGAAAAATAAAGACTTTGACTTATTTCAACCTACTGCTATTGCTAAACATAGGCTTGCACTATGGCAACCGATCCTCCACATTTTGGGCCCAATCTATCGCAGTTCCCTGTTAATTAATTATACTAGTAGAGCAACATTCGTTCAATAATCATTCAGTGGTACGACGAGGAATGACAATTCCTTATCGTGCTACTGGTGGAACAAGTTGGTGGCACGACGAGAATAAAGCCTAGAATCTTATATAGATATATAGAAAGAAATGAAAATATTAACTATCTGCACACAAAAAACAAAATTATATGAACTAAAATATTTACATCCTAAAAAAGAGTATGTACGAAGTAAAAAGTTTAGGTGTCAAAGAATTCCTCCGCATCGATGTCGACTGGTAACGTACCTTTTTTATCGTGCGGAAATCCCTTCTGATATCCCCCCGCCGGCCAGCAGGGGCGGTTATGTCGGGCTTGAACCGACTAAAACCGCACGCCGTCTTGAGTCTACAGACCCCGGTGTGTAAGGTTGCACTCCTTCGCGAGCATTACATGCTCACAGAAGGAGGTGGCGGTGGCCCACAACTGGTAACGTACCTAAAAGGCTGGCGGCATTGCTATGTTGGATGACAATGCCAATTCTTTGCGCAAAACACATGCTAGCTTTTTGGTCACGCGAAGCGTCGACCAGTCGCTTAGCGATTTCTTTATAAAGCGACCGTCCACTGGGGTCCCACGAACCTAGTGTTTCAACCCCAAACGGCTCAAAAATATAATTGCTGACTGAATCATTATATTTGCGCCGTTTGAGGATCTCCGCAGATACCGCAGCAGTACAAGCGCAGCCCGTCATACTTGAAAGATGAGAAGGCGCGAGGGTGTCGACACAAGCTGCGTCCCACACCAAAGGCCTACCTACCAAGGCACCAAAGACAAATCGTCGCGAACCAAACCAGCAGGTTCAAGCACGGCTGGAACACCAGCGGTGACAAGAGCCCGGCGGAAAATATCGTTTAGGTGTGCATGATGTGACATGCGTCCTGCGCCCCTGCCGCATGATAGGCCGTGATGCCCAAGGCTATAGACTGCTTTCTTCAAATTTGAAGAATACAACATGTACCTACGTGCGAAGCTTTTCAATGTTCCTTTTCATCATAATCATATCCTAATGATATTATAATAATTTGGGTGTAGGAAAAATATTTAAAATTCAGTTTGGCTGCCCGTCTGCCATCGCCCGGCGGTCAGTCACGCTCGGGATCGGGTTAAAATTCAACAGTTTTCGCCTTTCCCCTAATTTATTCAAATAAATTTTAGACATGCGACGCGATGAGAAAATGGCCTGTTTAGTCACGTCAAGAGAACCCGTTTTGTATTCAAATTCTTGGTCATTACCCCAACATTTTGGTTATTATAGAAGATCAACACGAGTGTGAATTAATATGAATATAAATGGAGTAATTTATGTACAAAATAATTTGTTGTTATCTTGTCATTCCGTCTTATTATTAATCTAATGATCATTTTGTCTTATATCTAATTTATACAGCTTATGTCAACCAATTACCATGCTAATATTTTAAAGCGTCGATAGCTTAGCGGTTAAGGAGTCGACCCTACGATCGAGAGGTCCCAGGTTCGAATCCTGGCCATTACACTACTGAAGTGAACCCACTCCTAACACAAGCAATTAAGCTTAGCTGGAGGGGTTAGGGGGAATATTAGGTCTTGAAGGTGTTCATAGGAAGAGAATGAGACGACGCATAAGGATCCTCTTTTGAAAACTTAAAGGCTTTATATACTGTTATACGGTGTTTAATATCTGTATTTTAAATATGGGCAACATAATCGTACTACCGACAAAGCCCGTTAAATAAAGAGAAAAAAAAATTAGGATTAAAGGTGATCGGATTATAATTACTCATGTCGGATTTTATTCCATTCGTGATCGAGGGCTATATAATTAACTTTGTTAGATGTTTCGGAGACCAAGACAGAGTAAAATAGAAGGATCAAAATAACTAGTCTGGCCTTAAACACTGTTACATCAAAACTTTTCTTTCTTTTTAGGTAGATTTCGATGAAATCGATCTACCTATTGGTTTCTTGACTACTTTCGAATTTAAATAAAAATTCTTCATAGGAGGTCTAGTTATGACCCCCTGAGTCCGAAATGACCACTGGTCAAAAAGTTTATATATATATATATATATATATATATATATATACGTGGGACACTAAGAAAAAAAGTGTTCTATAGGTAAATATTTTTTTATTAAATCTTTTCAAAGTACTCTCCACCAGCCTCTATACAAACGTCGTTGGACGTACTTATTTTTACTCATAAATAATCATATTTTAGAAATAGATTATATCTGACCAGTCTCTCATATATAAAAACTTTTTTTCGCAATACTTTCTGAGTGGCCTGGTATATATATATATATGTATGTATGGTTCCACTTCCCAAAATTTGCGGCACTCTCACGGTCGCATTTTTGCCCCGATCGCTTTCAAACTGCGGTCAAAAATTGCTTGGGTGTAAACTTAGTTTAAGTTCGTGAACGGGTGGAATCCGGCCTAAGGGGACGGTAGGGCCTCACTTTTTGTGAAATCAGTTTTTCCTCAAAATTTCACGTTCCATGAAAGGCATTCGAACCGTTTTAATTTTATCCCATAGTATACATGAATACCAACAACTTTTAATTATAAACCTATAAGATTAAAACTTTAACTAAAAGTGGAGGGGGAAAAAACGATAATTTTTCGGAAAAAAAATCATAACTTCTAACCGGTGAACATTCTTGCAGTCGGAAACATTTTTAATCGATAGGCCATTTTTAAGTCTAAAATAAATGTCAGAAAAGTTTTTCGCTAAAAGTTACCGTTTTCGAGAAAAAAAAATAAACTGTTTAAAGTCCGTAGTTCTTTATATAAAATAATATTAATTGCTTCACGAAATCTACCTGTGCGTTCCCCCTGCGGGAACTTATTTTTCAGTTTTTTTATTATTTTGAATTTGGAAAATTTCGCGCCATTTTACATATTTTTTCGTGTTCATTATCGAATTACAATATGGAATGGGGTGTTAAAGAAAATGGGATCGCAGTGATCGCCTTGCACAAAGTGGGTATGGAGCCGTCGGTCATATTCCAGACACTTCAAAAACTTGGTATCAGCCGTATGTTCGTATATCGTACTATCAATAGATACTACAACACTTCGTCTGTCGAAGACCAGAAAATCAGGACGGCCGCGTGCTGTTAGAACTACAAACGCTATTAATGCTGTTAAAGCCAGAATTCGTCGAAACCCCATAAGGAAGCAAAAAATCACATCGCGAGAAATGAAGATTCCCGCTAGGACTCTGTCACGTATTATAAAACAAGACCTGAAGCTTAGTGCTTATCGTCGATATACAGGACATGCCCTAAATCAATCTTCACGATTAAAGAGAGTGGATAGATCAAGGCGCCTTCGATTCGTCACGATTGAAGAACACTTCAATAAGCAAAATGATAAGGTGTACGCTCACAGTTCTAAGGAAGCTGCTCAAGTGGTCGGAAAGGTACAACGTGGTCATCATCCTGCGTCAGTGATGGTTTGGTGGGGCGTGCCTTATCAGGGAGTCACAAAGCTACATTTTTGTGAAAAAGGAGTGAAAACTTCAGCCAAAGTGTATCAAGATACTGTCTTGGATCATGTTGCGAAACCTGTCAGCAATACACTTTTTAAAAATATATCGTGGACTTTCCAGCAGGACTCTGCTCCTGATCACAAGGCACGAACTACCCAAGCCTGGCTAGAAACCAACGTTCCGGACTTTATAAGAGCTGAAGACTGGCCCTCATCTAGCGCAGACGTCAACCCTTTAGACTACAAATAATGGTCAGTTTTAGAGGACATGGCTTGCTTTAAACGACACGGCAACATTGAGTCTCTTAAAAAATCTTTGGAGCAAGCAGTGGCAAAATTTCCCTTGGAAACAGTGCGTAAATGCCAAAGGTGGCCATTTCGAATTAAATATATTTTTATTTATAGCTAAGACTTTAATAAATATGTACGTATACATTTTAATAATATTACATTACTTCAATTAAAAAAAATGCATTTTAATTTGTAACAAAACTTATGGCTGGACAGGTAAATATGATTTTTATGTAGTCTGATCTGAAAATCTGTTTGAGAAAATATACAGTGTATGTCCAGACGATTCAAATATAAATAAAATAAAATAAATATTCTACGACATTTTACACAGCGCTCTCTAGACCCAAAGTAAGCATAGTTAAACTAGCTTGTGTTATGGGTTCCAGAATGCGGATAAACCTACTTAAATACTTTTTTTTGTAAATACGTACATATTATACATAGAAACACCCAGACCAATGCAAATAGACATATTCATGCATACAAATATTTTCACTGAGCAGAAATCGAACCAGCGCCCCCTGTTGTAGCAGTCGAATGCACTACCGCTACGCCACAGATTATAGTGTTAATTTTAAAGAAATTGCTGAATAAAATAACAAAGTAAAAAAAATATCATCATTTGTTCACAATTTGTACCTTTCATATACATTAACTAGGGCCTGATACCCGCCATTCCACTATTCGTGCATGGATCAACAACCTCAAATTTGATAGTTAAAATCGTAATCAATTAATTATAATCAGCCTATTGCTGTTCACTGCTGGACGTAGGTCTCTCCAATAGTGCATCATAGCATTCACATAATAGTTAACATCGTAAAGTAAAGGAAAAATGGTTATTATAATATATAATAATATAACAGTGTTTTTATGCAACATCTCATTAAAATTAATTGGAAAAATAGAAGATTATAAAACAATGATTACATACAATTCCATATGTAAATGGAATTTTAATTTAAAAAAATTACGTATGTAATTGCCACTTAAGAATTAAAGTAATATAAAAATGAGGTCACCGGTAATATTTCCTTAAGTATTTTAGGGCCCGCTAGCAGACGCTCCCACTAGGAGACTGTACCTGGGGATCGTGCGAAGCATGGCCCTGTACGGGGCCACCCGTATGGGCAGAGACTCTGGCGGCCCGCAACGTGGCTGTATTAAACAGCCCGTTAAAAGTGATGGCCGTCAGAGACATCAGGGGATGTCGCACGATCTCCGTCGAGGTGGCATGTCTCCTAGCTGGGACCCCTCCATGGGACCTGGAAGCGAGAGCCCTTGCGTTGCTGTACCAGTGGCGCAAGGAGGCGCTGGAGCGGGGCCATAGGCCTCAGCCCCGAGAAATCAGGGCTCAGCGGTCCCAGCTCCACCGGGAACTTATGGAGACAAGGAGGGTGCGACTTGAGCACCCAAGGTGGGGGGAATCCACCATTGCGGAGGTGAGACCGATCATGAAGGAGTGGTTGGAGAGGAACCATGGGGACCTCTCCTACCGGATGTGCCAGATGGTTACCGGACACGGGTGTTTCGGTAAGTATCTGTGGCGCATCCACCGGGAGACAACGCCGCAGTGCCAGCACTGCGAGGATCCTGGTGAAGACACGGCGCTCCACACATTGGTGGAGTACACTGCGTGGGAGAGTCAACGCCGGGATCTCGTTGCGGTCCTGGGCGTGGACGTTCTCTCGTTGGAGACCATGGTGAGGGCCGTGGTCTCCGACGGGAGCAAGTGGCACGCCGCCGCCTCTTTCTGTGAGCAGGTAATGCCCGCGAAAGACACGGCGGAGATGGAGCGGTAAAAAACCCTGCCCCCCGAGTTTTGCAGTCTGCGACGAGGACGCCGCAGACTCATCTACGCCCGGGACTACCGACTTCCATGATCGGGGCCTGAGGACGGCAGTTGGCCGACTCGCCGTCCTTACAGAAGCAGGCCGTGGCGGAGGCGTGTCGTGTGTGCCCTACACACGCCTGCCAACTCACCGAAGCGGGATAAAACCGGACCAGGCGAGGCCGCGGCGGCGGCCAAAGTCCGCCGATAACCCTGGGGTTATCCTTTCGAGAGCTTACCCGGCGTGCCCGGCAACGGACACTTGGGGAGGACACCGTGCGGTTTTAGTCGATACACGACATAACCAGGCTTGGCCGGCGGGGGGGGGGGGGATCCGAAGGGATTTCCGCATTTAAAAAAAAAATAGGCCCGCTAGCAGTAATTGAGTGCTACACGTAGACAACCGTGTGTGACAGTGACCTTGCAGTTATTTTATCTGCCAATACACCTACTTATTACACGAGTCAACATAAAAAAAATTGCCTTGTAAAGTTTTTTTTTAATGTGCTTTAAAATAAGAAAAAATACCGATATTCCTTTAAAAGTTTGCTTTAAAATTTCATCAAGACATGGATTTCGAACACCATTATCGGGGCCATTACAGTCAGTATCAACTTCTCTCCTGAATACATAAGCAAACTTTTTCAGCCCATATTTTTTTGTCAAATTTATCCATAAATCTGTCAACATTTCATATTCTCTAATCAAAGTCAAAATTCGTTTCGTGTTGACCTATGTTGCCAACGAAATAAACAGTGTTCCAGTCGCAAATTATCTATCTATCTCACTCTAACGTGTGAGGCAAAGATACAAGTATTGTGATAGCTACGCGCTTGCGCAACGCGCGCAAGGTCATTGTTGTCTACTTGTCAAACGGTATAAATAGATTCATGTTGTATCTGTTTAGTATAATTAAAATGTCTAACATTGTTATTTTCCCACGGTAATGGTTTTTTATTACTTACAAGTAAGCGTATTAAATACACAGTAAGTTAAAGACTATTAGAAACTATATTTATACAATTTTTCAACCAAATCCTTTATCGGAATTAATGTGCTCGAACTTGTCAAGGTGATATAGACTGTATCACTAGTGTCACAAAGTCTAAAGAGAATCAAGAATGAGGTGTGGCAAAAGAATAGTTTTATTTTCGTTATTTGCTATGAACTTAGTGGACCAGCCGGCACCCGAAGTGGAAATCGAACAAGGGATTTTAAGTGGTAAAATTAGTGAAGATGGGTCTTTTTTCGAATACACTGGAATACCGTATGCTACCACAAACAGTAGTTTGCGCTTCAAGGTAAACTTATAGATAACATTTATTTGAAGATTTACTTGTCTGATATCCTTTTTAACTACATGTAAATCAAGATTACTGGACTCCTCAAGTATTGCAAATAAATGTCTTTACATAAACTTTTACGTTAGCTTTTACTACCAACTAATTATAGAATATAAAACTCATCAGGGGCTCAAAGGGCTTGTGTCATTGGTTGATCAATCCTTTTATAGGTTTTTTGGTTGGCCCGTTAAAGTGCACATGCGCGAACCATTTTGTCACGATTTTTGCCACTTAATTATGCCGAAATTTCCTTGCAAATTCATGAGTTCGTTATTCCTGTACTTTAATAGCTATTTCCATTATTTATATTTTGTTTGAAATTTGATTTCAAGATTTTACAACTCTGTATTAAATTTTGTTTTTTTGGCCGCTTGATTAATTAATTCAATCTTCAAAAACAGTACTTCCTAAATGCTATCCATTTTGATGATAAATTTCGTATTACTTAACAGCTGTCACTTTTCAAAAATGTAACGAAAGTTGCTGTTTGTTAGTTTAATGTTGTCTCAGTCATACACAAAAAATATAATAAAATTTGGATTTGTCATTCCTAAAACAAATGCAAAAATGTTAGTACTGAAAATTGGGTCTCCTCCAATTTCTTCAAGAAAAACGGCAATTTCATATGTAACGACCTAATATAACTATCTGGTCTACCTATTATCGCATAAGTTCAACTGTAACCATGGTTGTTTTATTAAATTATTATTTAATTAAATGCGGTAAGAGTATTTATTTTGTAGTTATTTTATATACTAAAAAGATAATCATAGTTTAATTGAGCTTAATCATTAAAAGAAATAGATATGACTTGTGCACCTAAAGATTCCTAATAATGATACATTTAAAAAATCTCTCTTTTTATAACATGCTATATTTACTTATTATTATAGAATATTTTATTCTATAATATACCCCAAGCTTATTTATTATATTCTTCATAATAATTAAGCATGGAGTATGGAGCATATGGAGTAATAGATGTTTGACACCAGCTATTTGTCAACTGTTTTCTGTGCCACGTAACAGCTTTTTGCTGTTAACTGGATATCTTTCCAGAATTTACGCTGCTTACTAGGATTTGGAAAAATATAAACAATAATAACTTGTTCGCTCCCGGAAATTAAACTTGGAATCTTGTACAATGTCACATATCCTTGCTACTGGTATATCTTGAATTTCTTCAAAAACAAATTAATTATATAAGCAAGAGGTATTTTTATCGAAACATGAAAAAAAAATTTGTTCATTTCGGCCTTGAAGTGGTACTTGAGGAGTTCATTAAGTAATTTAGGGGTTTTCCACATTCAACCGGTAATTTTTCTACCAGTGAATGATTGACTCATCATAGAAATTAATGTTTTAAAAATTACAAACATGAAAATAACATTTGTTTTTCTTCTTGATAGGCTCCTCTGCCACCTCCTTCTTGGCGAGGCGTTTATAAAGCAACTGATGAAATGTATCAATGTCCACAATCAAATCCACTGTTCGGTATAGTAGGAACTGAAGACTGTTTGAAAATTAATATATATGTCCCAGCAGTGACTAAGAAACCACTACCCGTCATGGTTTACATTCATGGCGGTGCTTTTGCAATAGGCAGTGGAGGAAAGATGCTGTATGCACCAGAGTTTTTAGTCAAACATGATATTATATTGGTCACATTTAATTATAGACTAGGAGCATTAGGATTTCTCTGTTTAGGTATAAAAGAAGCTCCAGGAAATGCTGGTATAAAAGATCAGATAGCTGCTTTGAGATGGATTAAAAAGAATATTGTCGCTTTTGGTGGTGACCCCAACAATGTCACCATTTTTGGTCAAAGCGCTGGAGCAACATCAGCGTCTTTACTTTTAGCGAGCAAGGCTACAGAAGGATTATTTCATAAAGTTATAATGCAAAGCGGTACATCTACATCTAGTTGGTCAATAAGTAGACAACCTCTTTGGGTTGCTAGTCTGATAGCAAAACATCTAGGTTACAATACCGAAAATCCCAAAGAATTATATGAAATATTCATGAATACCTCTTATAAAACTCTCATTAAAACTAAACCTAGAAAAAAATTAGGAATGTATTTTGATACACAACTACTCCATCATCCATGTATTGAACAAAATTTTGAAGGAGAAGAACCTGTGATTACTGATTTTCCGTTTAATATATTCAAAAGTAATCCAAAAACGAATATACCAGTTATTCATGGCACAAACAGCAGAGAAGGATTATTTTTATTGCCCGATGATACAAAAGAGACATTAGTGGCGAGAGATGCTAAATACATTTTCGCATCTGATCTAGAATTCTCGTCAGAAGAAGAAGCGGCAAATATTTCACGAACGATAAAAGAATACTATTTTGGCAAAAATAGAATAAGTATGGAAGTACATAATATTATATCAGAACTAAACACGCATCTATATTTTGAGGTACCCAGTATTTTAGAATCGGAGGTATTACTTAGTCAGTCAAAGGCAAATGTGTACAACTACTATTTCAATTATGCTGGAGGGAGAAATTTTCTCACTTACCTCCTTGGCCTCTATGGTTTTCAAAGCGAAAGTGGTGCCACTCACAGTGATGAGCTTATGTATTTATTTAAAAGTAAAATATGGCCGTTTTCTATTAGTAAAGAAGATCAGAAAATGATAAATTGGTTAACTAAACTATGGACAAACTTCGCTAAATTCGGGTTAGTAAACGTATATTCTTCTAAAATTTGATATATTCAGGTAAGTGAAGTGTTCATGTTTTTCAAAATGTTATTATTTTGCAGCGATCCTACTCCTAATAACGACATCTTTGTTAAATGGGAGCCCAGTACAAAGCCAACAACTAAATTATTTTATATAGAAGACAAACTGAGAATGGGTCCTGTGCCTAATCTTGAGGCTTATCAACTTTGGAAGAACATATACGAAAAATATCGTAAAAAGAATAAAACAAACGATTTCAAAAAAATAAATAAACCTCTTTAAACGTGAGAAATATATCTATAGTTTTTTTTTTGTTTTTTTTTTGGGTAAGTGCAGGTTTCATCCTCAAATTAAAATACAATATATATTGTATAGGAAAAATTCGCTTATTCGATTAGAAATTAATTCAGGAAATAGACCGTAAGTATATTTTTGATCATATTTTACGCTTTACTTCTCAAAATGTCTATGTAATGATATGTTTCAAAATAGAAGTCCATTTCACGTAGAATTATATTACCTACATTGATAACACTTATACCTATCTGAGAGGGCCATAGTTTACCCTAGCTGGCTAGGGCCAGGGCGGCGAGAAGTGTCGTGCGGTGTTCCACAGAGTTGGTCCTAGTACCACTCTTGTGGGACATTGGATACGACTGGGTGCGGCGCGGTCCGTTGCTCGAGGGTGTCAGCATAACTTGTTATGCTGACGACACCCTCGTTATGGAGCAACGCACCGAAGCGCCGAACTAAAGGTCACGGCAGGGGTTGCTCAAGTCTTGGGTCGAATACGGCAGCTGGGACTCCAGGTGGCTCTCCACAAATCCGAAGCTATGTGTTTTCACGGGTCTCGGAGAGGGCCACCTGCGGGAACCAGCATAACTGTAGGGAGCGTAAGCATCGGCATCGAGCCCGCGATGAAGTACCTTAGGCTCGTACTCGATAGCCGATGGGACTTCGGACCACATCTCCGCATTCTAGTCCCGAAACTGAGGGGGCTGCGGCCGCGCTATTGCGGCTGATGCCCAAAGTTAAGGGACCCAACGCCCCCACTAGGAGACTGTACCTGGGGATCGTGCGAAGCATGGCCCTGTGCGGGGCCCCCGTATGGGCGGAGACTCTGGTGGCCCGCAACGTGGCTGTCTAAACAGCCCGTTAAAAGCGATGGCCGTCAGAGTCATCAGAGGGTATCTAAGTTGAGGTGGCATGTCTCCTAGCTGGAACTCCCCAATGGGACCTGGAAGCGAGAGCCCTTGCGTTATTGTACCAATGGCGCAAGGAGGTGCTGGAGCTGGGCCATAGGAAGAGGCCCCGAGAAATCAGGGCTTAGTGGTCCCAGCTCCAACAGGAACTCATGGAGACATGGAGGGTGTGACTTGAGCATCCAAGGTGGGGGAATCCACCATCACGGCAGTGAGGCCGATCTTGAATTAGTGGTTGGAGAGGCACCACGGTGACCTCTCCTACCGGATGTGCCAGATAGTTACCGGACACGGGAGTTTCGCTATGTATCTGTGGCGCATCCACCTGGAGACAACGCCGCAGTGCCAGCACTGCGAGGATGCTGGCGAAGACACGGCGCTCCGCACGTTGGTGGAGTACCCAGCGTGGGCAAGTCAGTGCCAGGATCTCGTTGCGATCCTGGGCGTGGACGTTCTCTCGTTGGAGACCATGGTGAGAGCCATGGTCTCCGACGGGAGTAAGTGGCACGCCGCCGCTCTTTCTGCGAGCAAGTAATGCGCGTGAAAGAGACGGCGGAGAGGGTGCGGGAGAGAACCCTGCCCACCCTAGTTCCGCAGTCTGCGGCGAGGATGCCGCAGACTCGTCTACGCCCGAGACTACCGGCCTCCATTATCGGGGCCTGAGGACGGCAGTTGGCCGACTCGCAGTCCTTACAGAAGCAGGCCGTGGCAGAAGCGTGTCGTGTGTGTATCCTACACACGCCTGCCAACTCACCGATGCGGGATAAAACCCGACCCCACAAGGCGAGGCCGCGGTGGCGGCCAAAGTCCGCCGGAAACTTTGGGGTTATCCTTTCGAGGGCTTACCCGGGGTGCCCGGCAATGGACACTTGAGGAGGACACCATGTGGTTTTAGTCAGTCCGATTACGACACGCCCACCTCATCGATGGCACCGACGGGGTGAAGCATTTTGTTTTTTAGTAGAAATCCCCACAGGGATTTACAAAATGTTAATGTTACAGATGTTACAAAATAAAAAGACATTGATAACACTTGACCATGACAGCTCACTTTATCGTAAGATAATAATATAGTACCGTATATCCTTTATCTTATCTAGTATCCAAAATTATTATATGAAATTTTCAAAATGGAGTTATGATTTTTTTTCAATGAAAGCGACTATATTAATATAAGGTATATAAATTCAAGTAAAAGTAGAATCAAATGAAGACGATCAAAAAGTATTTGGTATTTCTTTACGCTGTTTGTTATAAATTTAGTAGATAAGCCGGCTCCTTATGTGAAAATCGATCAAGGTGTTTTAAGTGATAAAATCAGCAGCTGTGGTTTGTTTTTTGAATACCTTGGTATACCATATGTTACCATAAATATTACTACAAGATTTCAGCTATGAAGTACAGTTTCTTACTAAAAATCCTTGGAAACAATTCTTGGAAAAATTATTTATAATATTATTAATAAATCTAAAAATAAATTATTTATATATTTTTTTAGGGTTCCGTTGCCAAATGGCAAAAAACGAACCCTCATAGATTCGCTATGTCTGTCTGTCGGTCCGTCCGTAGGTCACAGTCACTTGTTTCCGAAACTTTTAGAACTATGCTGTTGAAACTTGGTAAGTAGATGTATTCTGTGAACCGCATAAAGATTTTCACACAAAATAGAAAAAAAAAACAATAAATTTTGGGGTTTTTATAAAACATATTTTTGAGTTTCAGTTCTAAGTATAGGACTTAGAACTGAAACTCAAAAATATTTTTTTCATCAAACCCATACGATCTATGGATAGGTCTTCAAAATGATATCGAGGTTTCTAATATCATTTTTTTCTAAACTGAATAGTTTGCGCGAGAGACACTTCCAAAGTGTTAAAATGTGTGTGTATGTGTTTGTGTGTGTGTCCTGCAACTTCTAAAATAAGAGAATGATAAAACTGAATGTAAACTTTCATCGACAAATTGATTTGAACGAGATCTAATAAGTAGTTTTTTTTACGTCATAAATCGTAAACTGCAATTTACCTTTCATTCAATCAACTCAAATATAAAAATAAATAAAAACATTATTATGTTACTTGCTGCTACGGAACCCTTCATGGGCGAGTCTGACTCGCAATTGGCCGCTTTTTTTTATGAATGATAGGCTCACGTTTGACCTCTATCTCACCTGTTCGTAAGTATCGATATGGTCTACTATGGATCACGTTTACCTAGAAGGAACCTATTCATTCAAGACTTGAAGATTCCGAGGTTATAGCTTTACACAGACTCGGGCTAAAAAACTAGTAGATATCAAATGCAGGTGATGGCCAGTGAAGCAAGCGAGTAACAATTATTATTGTTCAACTTGTTCTACGTGTTATGTGATTGTTGCGTGCCAGGTTTGCAGAGAAAGCCTAAAATATAAGCACTCCTCATTAGTGCAAGCATGGATTTATAAAATAATGTAAAAAAAAAGACTGAATATGTTAACTACCTACCTACAAACAGTTTCAAATCTGGAGTAGTAAAATATGCAGTTCTACCAACACACCAAAATTAAACCGCGTTCCAGTTTCCAGCTTTGACTTAGCTATAATTTAAGCGCAAGTCCCGTGTTTGAAACCAAGTGATTTTAGAAATAAGCTACCAAGTAGTAGAATTAATAATTGATTGGATCAATATTTGATTACATAGCATTAATCAGCAAAATAATAAAATAAATAAAAAAGACACCTTTTTCCCGACACCCGTCGATAGCTGCGATTGGCAAATCATCATCATAATTGCAACACCTTCGTTCGTACGTTCAAGTATAATTGTTTAATATTTGTCTTGACATGACTTAAATTTATTATTATTATTATTTAATTTTCTGATTACTATTCATATTTTAAATTCTTTATTTTAAATTTCAATTTTATACAATTAAATTGTATTACGTATTGCTGTTGTATACTGTTCATTAGCATTAAGTACTTAAATATCGTCGTCGTATTAAAAAAAAAACGTACTTAGTAATTATTCGAGTGATAAGGTGTATTTTCATATGTTAATTTGTTATTTATATGAATGGTCAGTGTTAAGACATTTTAAATTTGGATGATTATTTTATACTTTTAAGCACATACATCTGACCATCTGCATTGAATTATTATTATCATTTATTGGGTGCAAATTGTATTATTTAATTAATTTCATGATTATTTTGTAAAAATAATTGGGCTTGCTCATTACTGGCCAATATGAGTGTAAGTCCTTGTCCACACTATCCGGGGTCTTCCTGTGATTTTTCCGCACACGGGCTGAAGGTTCATATTGGGCGCATGCACAAACGGGTACTACATTCGGATGTGGTCTCGTCAGTTTCTCCAACCACCGCACGTGCCACTATATCTGTGGGACAGGGGCAGCCAGCGCCGCCGCCCACTCAGAATTCCCGGGACAGACTTGCTTCTTTTAGGAAGAGTGTACCGGTCCTCCAGCACATCCCTAAAGGCGCCCGAAATCAGGCGGCTGGTAAGCTGTGCGATATTTTAGACTCGTGTGTTGCTTGCAATGGTGTGGATGAGTGGGGCGCGCTTCTGTCTTACGCGTATACGGCTTTGAGAGAGCCTGCGGGGGAATTGGGTTTTGGGACACGCCAGGGATGCGAGGCCGCCATCCACGCCACGCGAGCGTTCATCATGGACCCCGGGAACGAAGCCTCGATATTGCTGAAGTTAGATATTCGTAACGCGTTTAACACCTTGGAGCGAGACGTTCTGTTGAGTGAGGTCAAGGAAAAAATTCCGTCCCTCTATCCTTTCGTTCATCAAGTCGACAGACTTCCTTCCAACCTTTTCTTGGACAACAATCTCATCCTTTCTAAAGTGGGCGCCCAACAGGATGATCCACTCTGTCCGCTTGTGTTTAGCTTGGCAATTCATAAGGCAATCTGTGGTCTCAAATCTGCCCTTAACGTCTGGTACCTGGACGATGGCACCATCGGAGGCAAACCGGAAGACGTGTTGCTGGATCTGGACGCCTTACTTCCTAGCCTTGGAGACCTGGGTCTGGAGGTGAATCCCTCGAAGTGCGAGTTCTTCCCCTGTGGCACTGGGGCTCGAACCCACATTTCTCGTTTTAACTATATTATCCCTGGCCTTAAGGAACTTTCTCCTTCTGACTTCAACCATTTAGGTTCTCCAATATTTCTTTATGCAGTTCCTGACGCCATCACTGTTCGAAAGCAGCTTCTCCTTACCGCTCACGAACGCCTGAAAGGTCTCTCCGCGCACGTTGCGATTGTCTTGTTACGCATGTGCTTCGCTGTCCCGAAGGTCACTTATTTGTTGCGAACCGCCCCAACTTGGCTCTGTCCAGAGGAAATTTCCTCTTTCGATGTTACATTGAAATCGGTGGTGGAGTCAGACCTAAAAGTCTCCCTGGATGAGACCCAGTGGAGTCAGGCGTATCTGCATCGCGCTTGTGATGTGGGCCTTCCAGCTTTTCAGGCATCTGCGCGTGGGGTTGAAAACCTTGTCACTATTTTACTCAATTCTAATCGTGACGGGGGGATCATACCTTTTGTGTCGGATGCTGTGTTGGCTTGGTCGGCCCTCAGCGCGGGTGCGTCGATCCCTGAGACAGTGCATCTTCAGCGGGCGTGGGATGATGTGGGAGTGAAGCGACTCCAGAATCAGTTACTGGAGGGTGACACGGGGGTCGATAAGGCTATACTGCGGGCTGTGTCGCAACCTGAATCTGGAGCGTGGTTACAGGCGTTACCTTCCCCTCATGGGCACCCTACTCGACGGCGACTCGCTGCGTGTGGCGGTAGCTTTCCGCCTGGGCTGTAAGGTTTGTGAACCCCATAATTATATGCACCAGCGGTTCCATGGTGGAAGCGAATGGCCATCACGCTTTGAGTTGTCGGCGGTGCACTGGCAGATTTTCGCGACACCACGCTCTGAACGACATCATCCGCAGGGCTCTTGTGTCGGCGTACGTACCCAGCGGGCTTGAGCCCGCGGGCCTGAGCAGATCGGACGGTAAGAGGCCGGACGGGTTGACGCTGGTGCCCTGGAAGAACGGCAAGTGCCTAATTTGGGACGCAACTTACGTCAGCACGGTAGCCGCCAGCCACCTTAGTCGCACCGTTCACTCCCCATCGGCCGCCGCGGAAGACGCCAGCTTAAAGAAGAGGCTTAAATACGCCACTTTGGATCCGCTGTATACCTTCATGCTAGTAGCGGTGGAAACCCTGGGGAGTTGGGGCAGGGATGCCAAATTCCTTATTAAGGAAATTGGACAAAGGCTCTAAGAAACGACTGGGGACTCTCGTTCCGAATCGTTCCTGGTGCAAAGGCTGGCCATCGCAATCCAGCGTGGAAATGCGGTGAGTGTGATGGGCACTTTTGCACCGGGATCATTCAGGGGCGGGTTATTTTTTGACTAACATCGATTGTGACTTACTTTTGTATTTGTAAAAGCTTATTTAAAATGACTTAAATAAATATTTAATATATTATACCTATAAAAAAAAGTTATACAGATAATAAATATACAGATCTTTATATTTATATATTTAAATATATATATTTATATATATATTTATATATATATATATATATATATATATATATATATGTCGGAGAACGGGGAATCTCATCAACATTGTCTGCAGGTCTAGTGGGCGTCATCGTGGGTAAATGCGAGCACAAACACTATTCACTATCCCGAACAATTTATTATTTTATTATAATTAATAAAATGACAAATAACACTTGATAATTATATTTGAGCAGCGGGTTCGTGGCGCCGATCTTTCTTTAACACCTACTCCACTCAAAATGATCTGCCTCCGTCAAACGTTCTGTCTTCAGTGCCACCTCGCACGCTATTTATAAAGATGGCGCCTCGACCCCACTCGAGGCTACCCTCTACTCATAACACGTGTTACAAATTTAAATGAAAAGGATTGACACAATATTAAAGTGTGATAAATCAATTTAAAATAAATCATGATTTAACATAGTTGTTTGGTAATTAACTGTAAATAAATTAGTTTCTATAGAAATCAACTTCAAAACTAAATAAGCGAGATTTTACACAATATAAAAATATGATAAATCATATTAAATGAAATTACGATTAAATTAACATTGAACAGTTTTTATAATTGATATTACATTATATTCTACAACCAACAATCAACTTGAGTCCGAGTACCTCCACCGACACGGCCGTCCTGACATTTCACGCGTCCTCGTGTGATGTTGAAGGGCAAGCATTATCATCTGTAAAAAAAGAACGAAAAGGAAGATTTTGGGATAAAATCGGTCACTCCTGACAAAGTATGGACATGTTTGTTAGGCACCTCAATGCAATAACCTGGATTTTATGATTAAAACATTTAAGCTACTTGTAAGAAACAGCCACCTCTTTGTTCAGACGAACCATTATTCACACTTGTCTAAAAGCCACCTCGCTTTTTAGACAACTAATATCAACACCGTCCAAATAGCCACCTCGCTTTTTGAACAACTTACATACACACCGTCTAAATAGCCACCTCGCTTTTTAGACAACTTATACCAACACCGTCCAAATAGCCACCTCGCTTTTTGAACAACTTACATACACACCGTCTAAATAGCCACCTCGCTTTTTAGACAACTTATACCAACACCGTCTAAATAGCCACCTCGCTTTTTAGACAACTTATACCAACACCGTCTAAATAGCCACCTCGCTTTTTGACAACGTATACCAACACCGTCAAAATAACCACCTCGTTTTTTAGACAACTTATATCAAACATCAACGTTTTATGTTCATCATATACTTCTACTCTGGTACACAAATATACTCCACAAATAAATCTTACCATCATGATCATCTGATAAACATGGATCCAGCTCAGTAGGAACATAGGATTGAGGGAGTGGACGTAAGCGGTCTCTCGAGTATTTGTAAATACGGTTAGAATTCAAACTCTTGAGATGGTACCTGTCACCATCTAACATTTCAATGAGATTAAATATTTTTCATATGAATATACGTAGTATCAATTGCCACTTTGATGAGCTAACTATGCTACTACATGATATGGGTATAACGCACGACATAATTGTTTTGTCGGAGTGCTGGTTGAGTAAGGTTTCAACAATACCAATTTTAGAAGGTTTTTCTGGTTATCAATCCACATATTCAAACCAGAATTCAGGTGTATGTGTTTACGTCAGGAATGATATAGTACATCGTGTGTACCAGCCAGTCTTCAGGGAAGCAAACTGTTTAATTTGTACAACTGGTGATGTTGCTATAATTGGTATATACCGTTCTCCCTCATATGGAGATAAGAATGCTTTCCTTACCAGTCTAAATAACACGCTTTACTCACTGCGCTCTTATAGAACTATAGCTATTACTGGTGACATTAATATAGACATCGCTCCCGGCCAAATGGATGATCAAGCGGACGAGTATCTCGACATTTGTTCATCGCATGGATTGTTTCCAGCCTATCTCATACCAACACGAGACGGTGCTTGCTTGGATCACATATTATTGCGAACTCCCAGACATGCTATGTCACTAATTTTGAATACGCATATGACAGATCACCTTCCCACATTGTTGAGCCTTGACTCTATTAATACACCCACGAAGCCAGCCCAGTATGTCAATCGCAGGGATTTGCCTTCAATTGTCACGGATATACTAAAGCTCGATTTTTCCTACATACAAAAATTTAACGATACCAACCTTGCTGCTGAATCACTAACTAATCAAATATCAAACATTATTAACATTCATTCTAAGCAAGTTAAGATACCACATAAGAAAGTAATTATTAAGCCTTGGGTTACCCCTGGCTTACTTAAATGTATTAAGAATAGAGATACCCTTCACCAAAAATGTAGACAATCACCTAGTAACATAATCATTCAAACAACATACAAACGATATCGCAACTTCTGTAACAGTCTTCTGAAGGACCTAAAAACCAAATATAATAAAACTCAACTTGAGAAGGCTAGGGGTGACTCGAAGGCTACATGGGACGCCATTAAGTCTATCACTGAGACAGGTAAACAGAAGTCACTGCCAACCGAGCTTCTTAACTTACATGGTGATCCTAGAGAGTCTGCTAATATTGCGAATCGTTATTTTTCAAACATAGGCAAAACATTAGCTTCAAAAATACAAAAAAAAACGGGCTCAAGCTCTGCATCGATTAAACTACCAACCCAAAATGATGATGGTAATTCTATGGCTCTCTGGGATATTACTGAGTCTGAACTGGAAGCCACAATCCTCAGTTTAAAGGACAGCTCTGCCGTGGGATGGGACGATATTCCTTCTGCTCTTTTGAAATCGACTCGCCAGCATTTAATCCCACCCCTAAAGCATATTTTTAATCTTGCTTTATCAACAGGCACTTTCCCTGCGGTGTTTAAAAAAGACAAGTGGGGACAGAGAAAATGTTGCCAACTACAGGCCGATCTCGGTCCTGACGACGATGTCAAAAGTCCTTGAAAAGTGTATCAATAAAAGACTCTTAAATTACTTCAATCATATTAATCTCATCTCGGACAATCAATATGGTTTCGTTAAGGGTAAATCAACAGAGGATGCCGTTATCACCCTGACGGACTCCGTTGTCAAATTGATTGATAACAAATACAAGACGTTAGCAATATTCTTAGACCTCTCCAAGGCTTTTGACAGTGTCTCTGTTCCTTTGCTTCTAGACAGGATGGAATCCATAGGAATAAGAGGAACTGTCTTGGATCTGTTCCGGAGCTATCACACACAGTGCAAAATTATCTCATACGCCGACGACACAGTTTTAATTGTTCACGGAAAGAGCTGGCTGGAGACCTATAAAAATGCAGAAAAGGCCCTTTCAGTGGTTATGTCGTGGTTAGCTGCCAGTCTTCTCACACTGAATATTGAAAAAACCAATTTTGTTACCTTTTCCTGCTACTCTTCCCATCAACCGCACAGTGGCCTACTATTAAAGGCTCACACATGTGATATGTTGAATGGTGATTGTGACTGCCTATCCTTAGTACACGCGTCTAGCACCAAGTATCTTGGCATACATATAGACTCTTACCTCCGCTGGGATATGCATATTCAGAGTCTCTCAGCTCGCACCAGAAAATTAATGTACGTCATGAAGAAGTTAAGGTCCTCAGCTGAAATTAAAACCTTAAAAATGGTGTATTATGCGCTGGTACAATCTGTACTTTGTTATTGCATTCCGGTATGGGGTAATGCATCTTCCAATTATTTGCTTGAACTTGAGAGGGCACAAAGAGCGGTCCTTAAAGTTCTGCTACATAAACCATTTAGATATCCAACATCGACATTGTATAAAGAATATTCGGTCCTCACTGTGAGGCAACTCTTTGTGCTCCAGACGGCATTACGTAAGTATGCTGAGGTACCTTTCATAACATGCAAAAAACGAAGAAGGGACCGTATTTGCGAGTATATACCTCACAGAACGTCTTTTGCCGGTCGTAGCTTTTACTTTTTCAGTCCGGTGCTATATAACCGCATCAACAAAGAGATTTTCATCCATTCTCTAACTAAAAATAAATTCAAGTCAAGTCTGACGGAATGGTTAAAGGCGTTTGACTATGAGGCGACCGAATGTTTTTTAAAAACACCATCTTAGGACACGTTACTGCCATTACATTCACACTTTCACTCACATTTACACATACATATACAACACATACACTACAATCACAAACATACCTAAAAACACACACACACACTTCACAGACTACACTCTAACATACTCACTATTAATTTTATTAAATAGGTTAATTCTTTATAATTATTGTGTTTGAATTTAGAATTTAAGAAATTATGTACCTAAATTGTTATAGATCATACCTACCAGTGTCTAATGTTCATTGTTCCCTGACTGTGGAGGGCGCTGACACCTGTGATACAGTGTATTATCACTAGTACAGGTGACAACGTTACAAATCTATGTGTAGCTTGGATTGTTTCATTTGTGTTGTAATTGTTATGTATCAGTAACTCATATGTTAAATAAATTATTATTATTATTATTATTAGTTTATAAGGGCCTTTGTACTTAGCATCCAATTTGGTTTGATTCCGTTCGTGATTTTCAATTAAAACATAATCTCCCACAGAAAATGAGGTTACTTTGGCCTTTTTCTTATCAAACCGTGCTTTATCAAGACTGCAGCTTGTTCTCTAATTTCGTCTACATTAACCTCAATCTCATGATCGTCTACCGTTAACAAATTTAGGGGCATAGCTACTCTACCTATTAACAACTCTAGCGGACTTACTTTAGTTACTCTATGAATTGTGTTATTTCTAGATAGCTGAACGTCGTCTAGTGCCTCTTGTCAGGTCCTATTTAACCTCTACAGCAGTTAACATATTTTTAAGAGTTCTCATTATCCGCTCTACTTGACCATTAGCGCGACATGAACCAGTTGCTATTAGATGCAGTTTGATATTATGACTCGTACAAAAATCTTTAAACTCTTTATTAGCGAAACATCTTCCTTGGTCTGCTATTATACGCAGTGACATCCCAAAAAGTGATAAAGTTGCTTTAAGAGCCTTAATTGCACTCTCAGAATTAATCCTCGAGGAATGTCTAAGTAAGACATATTTCGTGAAGGTATCTAAGTATAAAAACGTATTCTTTTAGATCACTTTTGCCACTGAGCTTTCCGGTAGCATCTATGTGAATTGTATGCCAAGGGATGCTAACTTTTGTAATGGGGTGCAACTCTATTTGTTATTTACCACTATTTGATTTAGCTACTTGACATGTTATACTATTTTCGACGAACTTCCTAACATATTTCGACATATTTGGGAACCAATAATGTTGATATGCTTTTTCTAGAGTTTTTTTTTTTCCATCCCAAGTGGATAATGGATTCGTGAATATGATTTTGGTCGATACCAACGAAAAGCCCTAGGCACAATCGGTAACCAAATATTACGGTTATTTCTTTGAATCCTCCTATAAAGCACACTTGATCTTAACTCGTAAATTCTACAACATTCTAAATCAAGATCATCATTTTCGATTTTATGAATAATTTGATTGCACTCAGGGTCTCGTCGCGGTTCGGCTTGCAGCCAGTTCGAAGATAATTCGGCTATATTAACGCGATTTTTTTATTAACAAAATCGGACTAGAAAATGGGGACTTACTAGGTCTAATAACTCCGGCAGACAATAATTCACTACACTTATTGCGTACTATTAACCGTTCTTCGACGCTTAGATGATAAGGCCGCCGTTGCACGGTTTTAGAGGCATCTATAAGTTTTATTTCCAGTTCACCCGACTTTACCCTACTAGTAGGGGTACCAACCACAAACAAAGTCCCTAAAATTGCAAAGAAGTTCAACTAGTTGTGATTTAAATTCATCTGGCACGTCAGTATCCACCTTATTAAAGTCAGCTGTGGCGTTACGTATATCACAAGTATTAATAAGCGAAGAGTTTTTAATTATAGTTAGTTTATCACTAGAAATATGTACGGTAAATCCTAAGGCCAATAAATCGCGCCCTATCAGAATATCATTGCTCAGAAAATCATCAGGAATTACGTGAAATAAAATTTGTACGTTATGACTACAAAGAGTAACATTACATAAAACTTGCACATTACACGGCACGCTTGATTTTCCCACCCCCGTAAGTGTAACAATTGCATGTTGTAATTCTCCCACAAGTTTACGTGAAATAGTTTCTTTAACCAGGGCATCATCAGCACCAGAATCAAAACGAAATGAATACTGCTCACCATATTGAGTGATAAGCCCGGTGATTGGTCTCACACCGCATATGTCCACTCGTTTCACTACGCTGGATGTAGGGGTAGGCTGCGTACTGCTGCCTGCAACTGGCCACGTCTTCGAGCACCGTGATGCTACGTGTCCTTCAGCACCACACTTGTAACATGTCACCGAGGTCTTTCTCATAGTTGCGGCCATGATGGGGCGCTCGGAGCTCTGAGTTGGTTGCTGCTTGTCTGCATGAGGGCGGGTTCCATTCATAAGACTTGATGTCCAAATTTTCCACAAGCATTACATTTTGTGGAAGTAAGACCGAGCCTGCCCAACATTCGTAAGTGCCTTGAAGACTCTGAATAACACCGCTTACGAAATGAAAATTATATAAGCTCCCGTTGCATTTTGCTGCGGGTAGTTATCTCTTCAGAAAAGATATTGCGTTGTAGACGTGGTTCGATTTGCCCCATGTGAGCAAGTATTAATGACACCACCATTTTTTTCTTTCTCTAAATTACCCCATCGTGACACAAGCAAAGTAAACAAACGGTTTGCATATGCAGCAAGACATTCACCATTTTGTAGCTTACCATTAAACATTTTTAAAACCGTTGCTGCACATGTTTCTGACGTATCGAAACGAGAAAGAAAAATTTCTTTAAATTCTACCCACTTCATATTAGGAAAAGCAATTTGGGAAAACCATGAAGCGGCTGAACCCTTCATGGCCTTACTGAGTATTAGAATAAGTTTACTTCCCTGTATATCATGAACCGACAGGCAGATATGAGCCGTTGCCAACCAAGCTCGAGCGTCAGTGTCTTCACTTTCTGGTTGAAATTTGGGTAACGTAATATTTTTGTCTTCGGTAGCCAGCGGTTTACGTAGTACCTCCACGAGCAGTCGCATGCTCTCTTGCTGCGCCTCGAATAAAGCGTGCCAACCATCTTGCACGTCAATTGGATTGTCTTCGTTTTCCCACTGATCTGATCCCACTTCTGATGTCGGAGAACGGGGAATCTCATCAACATTGTCTGCAGGTCTAGTGGGCGTCATCGTGGGTAAATGCGAGCACAAACACTATTCACTATCCCGAACAATTTATTATTTTATTATAATTAATAAAATGACAAATAACACTTGATAATTATATTTGAGCAGCGGGTTCGTGGCGCCGATCTTTCTTTAACACCTACTCCACTCAAAATGATCTGCCTCCGTCAAACGTTCTGTCTTCAGTGCCACCTCGCACGCTATTTATAAAGATGGCGCCTCGACCCCACTCGAGGCTACCCTCTACTCATAACACGTGTTACAAATTTAAGTGAAAAGGATTGACACAATATTAAAGTGTGATAAATCAATTTAAAATAAATCATGATTTAACATAGTTGTTTGGTAATTAACTGTAAATAAATTAGTTTCTATAGAAATCAACTTCAAAACTAAATAAGCGAGATTTTACACAATATAAAAATATGATAAATCATATTAAATGAAATTACGATTAAATTAACATTGAACAGTTTTTATAATTGATATTACATTATATTCTACAACCAACAATCAACTTGAGTCCGAGTACCTCCACCGACATATATATATATATATATATATATATATATATATATATATATATATATATATATATATATATATATTTATATATATATCATATTATTACCTAAAGAACTTTCATTTTTTTATTTTCACGTGATTTACTTGTGTAATTGACTTGACTAGTTGAATTGTACAACATTATTTGTACAAAATTAGTATGTAAAGATATAGAAAGGGTGTATATGTGGCCCTACTAAGGTCTATGCGTCCCAGCCAATCTCACCTATAAGCCGCTACTCCTAATGTTGGGCAGACCAGGCTGTGGAGCAGGCTTTTCTCTCGGGGATACCTCTCCTACTTTATTGCGGATTTGTGTTGGAAATTAGTAATCCTAAATTTGTGATTGGTCGACGCTTTAATTTCTAAAACTTTGTTACTCTTGAAGGGTTTTAATCACAGAACTCCGCCCAGTAGGCGGAGTTCGAGTGGGACAAATATATTAGAAAAAGTGTCATAGTTAAATTGCAAGGATTTGAACCGCGGTCATCGTGAGTGGGGATCGAGTCGAGCGTTTAACCATCGCGCCATCGAAGCTGTAACCGAGTGGTGCGAAATTATCAACTGGTCGTTCGAGTGACATCGCTTACGCAGGCAGTGAAAGGGAACAACAATACAAGCGGTACTATACCTTAATGCCGTAGGTATATGAGAGCGTGTGGAGTGCGTAGTCCGTTATTGTTATTGTAGGATGTCGGGCACTGATAATCTCTCACAGAGAACTAAGCGGCAAACAGCGCGTAAAAATGAGGAGGAGAAGAATAAAGAAGATACTTTAACTAAGGAAGGAAGTCTAATAGGAATATCTGAGGAAAAAATTAGAGAAATTGTAAGACAAGAAGTAACAATTGCTGTAGAAAAGTCAATGGAAGCCTTTGTTATGGGAGTTTTGAGTAACATTGAAAAGACAATGATTAATCTAAGTGAGATGATAATCGAATGCCGTAAAGATAATCAAGCGTTAGTTGAAAAGTTGGCATACAACGAGAGTAAACAGGGAAAGAAGCAGAAAGAGGGAAAAACTGTTACACCCCAGCCAAGGTTAGAGTTAACTCAACAACCATCGATCTATAGTAGTCAGACTAGTGTAATACAGGAAAAGCCTAAATCACAGTTGTATGCGACAGCTGTTCAAAAGCCGAGTGTTAATGAAAGATCGCAGGAAATAGAACAACCGTTAGGCAGCATTAGGTATCAAATACCGGACGAAAGTAGCCATAAGAGGCAATCCGAATGGCAAAAGGTGTCAAACAAAAAGAGGGAGAGAAAGTTAAATAGAACAGCGGTGAACAGAGGCGAAAATAATCAAATTTTAAGTCTTAGGGCAGTAGAAAAAAAGAAGTACCTACACGTATGGTCTTTACATCCTGATACGTCGGAAGAAGTTATAGTAGCACACGTAGGAGGTATATTATGTGAGGAATGCAACATCAGTGTGGAGAAAATAGTACCAAAAACGCAACGCGATTACTCATCCTTTAAGATTGGTGTTCCGGAGAGCCAATATGAAAAGATTGCTAACGCAGAGGTATGGCCCGTGAATACTCGCTACAGTGAGTGGCTTTGGTTTCGGGGCCCTCGCATATCCACCGAAGGTAATTAATCGCGATCGCTGCATTGAGGTGTACTACCAAAACGTAAGAGGATTGCGCACAAAATTAAAAACTTTTTATAAAAGTTACTAACCTCGGAGTTACATTTATTCGCAATCACTGAAAGTGGATTGAATACGTCTATACATGACGGGGAGTTCATACCGGGAGGCTACACTGTGCTTCGCTGCGATCGTGATGATGGACGGAAGCTCGGGGGAGTGCTATTGGCGGCTGCCCCTAGTAGTGGTCTGGAGTTGCGGCGAGTATCCATGCCCGGTAGCGCTAACTTGGACAATCGGGTATTTGAAATCGTCTGTGCAACAGTTTTTCGTAATAATAAATTTTTGTTTTTATTTTGTGTCGCGTATATTCCGCCGGGTACTGCCGAGTCCGAGTATATGTACATGTTTCATTTGTTAGAACAATTATGTGTACAATATGATGAAGTTATATTAGTTGCAGATTTTAATATGTATTCAACGAATCAGGACGTACAATGTTACTATGAATACTTCATTACCTTTTGTAAAAACATAACATAAACTCACGCCTATATCCCCGAAGGGGTAGGCAGAGGTGCTAGCACCCACATTTCGCCAGTTTATGTTTAGGTACCAATGTAATAGGTGGCGAGTCTATTGCCATTAACCGGGCACTTATAAACCTGCGATAAATACACACATAACTTCGAAAAGCATCGAAAAGTCATTGGTGTGTGCCATGGTAAAACCTGGGATCGAACCCGAGACCTCGTCTCAGCAGTCCATTACCCATACCACTAGGCTTGCGGGAGGAGCGCGATTATTTATGCGATATAGACAAACAACACCCGCCGCTGCGCGTGAGCATCTGCCAGCGCACGCGCTCCCCACCGGTGGCAGCGCCGGCCGCAATGCCATTTGCCTCCCCGCCTTCACCCGTAGCACATCACCCGCGGTGGAATTTTGCTAAAGCAGACTTCTTTTCTATGTACTCAGCGTTTGCGGCTGCGGACTGGAAGGCGTTATATGGGACAAGCAATATTGACGAAGCGTATGATTTATTTTATTCCATATTTAATAGTATCATCGATGATTGTGCTCCTAGGAAAAGGCCTATAGCTCACCATTCCCGGTACAATTACCCGGAGTGGTATACGGCGGACATAATAGGCGACATAAAACGGAAAGCGTTTTGGCATAAGTCTTATAAAATTAATGGACTACGGGACGACTATGATAAATTTTCTTATTATCGTTCAATAGTAAAGAATAAAATAAATATTGCTTATGAGGATTATCAGGGTCGTCTTGAGTCACAATTTATTAAAGAGCCGAGATCGTTTTGGGCTTTTATTAACCAGAAGCGGTAAAAAAGGAATAAAACTTCTATTATTAAAAAAGGGGAGCCACTAGCGGAACACCAGTGTGCCCAAGAATTTGCAAACTATTTTCATTCAGTTTATGGGGTGCGAGCGCCTCGGTTAGATGTGGATTCAGCTGCTGGGGTGGCGCCTGAAGGCGGTGCACGCATTCATGTCGGCCAACTGACACTGATGGATGTAGGGAGGGCGCTCGCGCGCCTTAAACCTAAGAGGTCTACGGGTCCGGATGGCATACCTCCTTATATAGTGAAAGACTGCAGTAGGGTGTTGGCGCAACCACTTCACTATTTATTTAATATTTGTTTGAGAGATCAGTCTTATCCTCGCGGTTGGAAGCTAACCAGAGTCACACCAGTGCCCAAAGGTGGTTCCGGCTCCGACGTCACCAAATATAGACCGGTGGCGGTGTTGTCGGCATTCGCGAAGGTCTTGGAAACGGCTTTGTGCTCCAATATAGGCTCGCAGGTTAGGGTGCAATTCAATGATGCCCAACACGGATTTAGAGAGGGTCGTAGCACTGACTCTAATCTTATGTGTTTCATGAACATAGCAGCACCATTGCTAGATGCCAAAGTGGGGGGCCAGCTTGATGTGGCATACTTTGACTACAGGAAGGCCTTCGATAGTGTCGATAATGACATCCTTTTGGAGAAGTTTGCAAGGACCGGGTTTACTCCAGATCTACTAAAATTTTTTGCTAGTTACTTGTGCGATCGGCAGCAGTATGTGGAATATAGAGGATATGTTTCTAACTCGTACCACACCCTGACAGGCGTGAGTCAAGGTTCTAATTTGGGACCACTGGAGTTTATCCTCATGATAAACGACTTACCAAATGTGGTTCAAAATGCGAATTGCCTACTGTTTGCCGATGACTTGAAACTATTTTATGAGATCAAGGATGAAAATGATTGCACACTTCTTCAGGAGGATATAGACCGTGTAGTAAGATGGAGTCTTGAGAATGGTTTGCAGTTCAATGTGTCAAAGTGCAGCATCGTATCCTTCACGCGGGCGGTGGTACCACTTCATCATAGCTACCTCATGGAAGGGGAGACCATTCCCCGTGCTTTCTCGGTGCGCGACCTTGGAGTTTTGTTCTCGCCAGACCTTACATTTCGGAATCACATCACCAATATCTGTGCCAAGGCCTATAAAAATCTAGGTTTTGTGCTGAGAGAGACCAGAGACTTCAAGGACACCGTGGCCGTGAGGTCGTTGTATAACGCCCTGGTAAGGAGCAGGCTCGAAACAAGCGCGATCATCTGGAATCCCCATGAAGCTAAATATAGTACCATGGTGGAGAAACTCCAAAATAAATTTACCCGGTACCTTTATTTCAAACAATACGGGGTGTATCCATTTTACCCACTTATGTATCCAACCCTCTTTGTCATAGGGATGGTTGGATACTATAAGCTCGAAGTGAGGCGTAATCTGGCACTGGCTAAATACGTTTTTTTGGTATTCCGCGGAAAATTGAATAACCCCCAAATTTTGGAATCGTTGAGATTGCTTGTTCCCAATATGAGGCTACGACAGTTACCGAGGGGTAGAACCTTTGATGTGCCAGTACCTCGGACAAACTTGCTACAATTTGCTCCTCTCGTACGAGCGCTAAATATTTTAAACGCGGTCTCGCGTGTTATTGATATTTTTGTGTGTACATTAGCCGAGTTCGTAAGAGTGACGCTACAGTGTTTGTCGTAACTGCATTAAATTAGTGTAATATGCATTATTATATTATGTATAATAGTTATAAGAGCATTGTCGCATTAGTAATATTACTGTAAAGGCAATGTATCTAAGTATATAAATAAATAAATAAAAAATAAATAAAACTCAGACGCCAGTGGCTAGCACACAAGCCAAAATAAACCAATTACATGTAAAGCAGGAGAGAGGTTTCAAAGTGTGAGCTCTGAATGCGATTGGGATTAGGGTTTGGATGAAGAAGCGTATGTAAAAATAGCATTGAATTTCCAGTTTACTTGTTATCTATAAGACGTGCATGATTCATGTATTTTATTATATCTTTTCAGGCACCTCATCCGCCTCCACATTGGGAAGGTGTTTTTAAAGCCACCGAAGAAATATACCAATGTCCACAGAATAGTCCTATCGGAGTTGTAGGCACTGAGGATTGCTTAAAAATTAACGTTTATGTACCAGCTCTAGCTCACAGACCATTACCCGTAATGATCTACATTCACGGAGGTACTTTTGTATTAGGTAGTGGAGGGAAGGTGGTATACGCTCCAGACTTTCTTCTAGAACGCGACGTTATAGTAGTCACATTTAATTATAGATTAGGAGTTCTGGGCTTTTTATGTTTAGGTATAGAAGAAGCTCCGGGAAATGCAGGCTTAAAAGATCAAGTAGCTGCTTTGAAATGGGTAAAAAAAAATATTGCAGCATTTGGTGGTGACCCTGATAATGTCACTATCTTTGGACACAGTGCTGGAGCAGCATCAGTATCCTTACTAGTAGCTAGTAATTTAACAGATGGATTATTTAAAAAAGCCATTATAACAAGTGGATCTTCATTGTCACGTTGGGCTATCCATAGAGATCCAGTATTAGTGGCAAGCAAAACAGCAGAACTATTTGGTCAAACTATTAACGATCCAAAACATTTACATAAGTTATTTTCAGAAATGTCCTACAAAGATTTAATAGGTGTGACTGCAGATATACCTCTAGGTAGATATTTGAGTGAACAGATATTACATTTGCCATGTGTAGAAAAACAACTTCCTGGAATGGAACCTTTTATCACAGATTTTCCACATCATTTGTTGAGTAAGATAACGAAAAATATCACTTTAATGTACGGGTTTACGAACAAAGAAGGATTAATTTTACTAGCGGATGAAACAGAAGAAACACTAAAGAGTCTAAATAAAAGTAAATTGATCGCTGATGATTTAGTATTTCAATCCAAAGAAGAAGAAACGAAAGTTGTTCAGTCAGTCAGGAGTTATTATTTTGGAACAGAAGACGTTGATTCAAAAACGTTAATGAACTTGTTAGAATTTTATACTGATATGTACTATGAAGTACCCGTACTTTTAGAATCAGAACTCATTGGTCAACGTATTGATGCACCAATATTTATTTATCGTTTTACATATTCTGGAGGTCGAAATATGGTCAAAGATGTACATGGATATAGGGACGAGCCTGGAGCATGTCACGGTGATGATATTTTATACATTTTTAAAGGAAGACTTTGGCCTTATAAAATAAAAAAGGAAGATGAAAAGATGATCAATTGGATGACAAAGTTTTTCACCAACTTTGCAAAACATGGGTGAGTACTTCAAGTAAAATCTTTGTGGACATTTTTAATCATAAGTACAAGTAAATTTAAGCGTGTCATCAACGCTTATATTGCATGTTTTTGTTATTTTTTTTCATAATATAATCGTATCCGTTCATATGTATGATAACTCTATGATATTTTCAACTATATTTCACAGAACAGTAGTATGTTTACAGGTTGACCTGTGGTGTGCTGAAAAAAATCTTAGTGATATAAAAGGTCTTAGCAACGCCTCTCAGTATTTATGAATATTACAGCCTTTCTGATAATAAAGTCGGCAACTTTTGCTAGAAGCTCGCTTCACCTTAAATGAAGGAGAGTCTCTTCCAAAAAAGAAAAGGTGTTAACTCCTCATAAAAGAAAGCTTGTTAATTTTAAATAGTATTGACTCACGTTAGGTGTTTTTTTTAAATTTAACATTTACAGTGAAGACGTTTCCACATTGCAGGCACCCCACACCAGTGTCGGGAAATGATCTACCAGTTCAATGGCTGCCAGCAAGTAAAGAAAAGTTAAATGTATTATACATAGATAAAGAATTGAAAATGGGACCAATACCTAAACCTGAACAATTTCAATTTTGGAAAAATATTTATGATAAATATCGTATAGTTTAATATTTTAATACCATGAAATTAAACAATTTTTCTTTATATTTACTAGCTTCATTAGCTTGATCTATCAATCAGCAGAATCTTACAAAATCATTGTAACCAATATTAAGAAGTTTGATAAGTTTTATTACCTTTATCCTTATATCCTGAGTGTCATCAGGATAAAAAGCAGAACAATTTTTAAAGATTACAGACCATTTTAACCAAATAAATATCGTCTTTTATGAAATGGGAGAAAACCTTACTTTGAAATATTCACAGAAAAAATTAAACGATTAATAGTTAAAAAAAACAATTGAGTACACTCCGAAATGAAGCAGAAGGAACTAAAAAGTAGTTATATAGTCTTATCTATGAAGAGTTTATGTAATAGAAATTCCAATTATTTCTTATTTGATTTGCTACTTTTGAAACCATCGACAACGCGACTTGTTTTTATGTTCACCCGATTTTGAATTTAAATATTTACAAAAGAAAAAGAGATCTTTGTATCATACATGAGATAAATCCTGAACCTCTGAATAGAATAAAACTTATACACTATTTGCAAAAATATACTTCGCTATCACAGTAGCAGCTCATTGCATCAATTTCTATTCATATTTTCCCTCTAGTAACGCATTTATTCAAGAACACAATTTTCAGCACATATGTGTAAAACATCTGTAAATTTCGGCCTTGAAGTTGTACTTGAGGAGTGCATTAAGTAATTTTGGATTTTATCACATTCAACCGGCAATTTTTCTACCAGTGAATGATTGAATCATCATAGAAATTAATGTTTTAAAAATTACAAACATGAAAATAACATTTGTTTTTCTTCTTGATAGGCTCCTCTGCCACCTCCTACTTGGCGAGGCGTTTATAAAGCAACTGATGAAATGTATCAATGTCCACAATCAAATCCACTGTTCGGTATAGTAGGAACTGAAGACTGTTTGAAAATTAATATATATGTCCCAGCAGTGACTAAGAAACCACTACCCGTCATGGTTTACATACATGGCGGTGCTTTTGCAATAGGCAGTGGAGGAAAGATACTTTATGCACCAGAGTTTTTAGTCAAACATGATACTACATTGGTCACATTTAATTATAGACTAGGAGCATTAGGATTTCTCTGTTTAGGTATAAAAGAAGCTCCAGGATGTAATGTAGGTATCTATACATTTAGTTTATAGTTGTTCCTATATCAGTGATGTCGACCGCCATCTCAGTCAGTCAATAAATGTGTACCGTGCGAACTACTCGGTTGTTTTCTATTTACCTCCCAAATATCCCAATGGCGAAGAGGATGGGATAAATTCGGTGAATTCGATACGAAGACCGGGAATTGGCAATCGTACTGTGAAAGATTGGAAATGCAATTTTTAGTGAATGAAGTAATAGATGAACTCAAATTACCGACGTTAATAGCTCATATGGGAGAAGCGGCATATGAATTATTAGTTAATTTAAGTAGTCCGCGGAAACCGTCGACTTAGACCTTTATCGAGGCGGTGAAAGTTATGCGGGAACATTTACAGCCAAGTCCATCTATTTTGGCGGAACGCTATAAATTTCTACAAAAGCGACAACAAACGGAAGAAAAAATAACGGATTATGTGGCGGAACTGAAAAAGTTAACGCGGTATTGTGAGTTCGGTACAAGCCTGGACGCCAACTTTAGAGACCAATTTGTGTGCGGTATACGGAGCGAGATGATTAGACAACGTTTGTTCGCGGAGGGAAACATACAATTTGTTAAAGCAGTATCATTGGCGATCGCTTTAGAGGCGGCAGAGCGGGATGCAGCCGCTGTAGATGGCCACGGTGACGGCAGCGGGTCGGCGACGGCGTCCGCTACGACTATATTTATTTATTATTTATTGACACGAAATATACAAATATATTACAAATTGTTCACATATAATACCACAAAAACTCATTGGAGTTTTACTGGGCACTATAGCCGTCTGTGGTTATAAAAGTAGGTTAGTAACACAAATCATCTCATCGTTATTTTATACAATAGAATATGATAATACAATATTAAGAATAGAGGGTAGATTACAATTATGCGCAAGCGCGCATCAGCCGCTCCACTGATTCAACGCAACCGTGTGTCGGTGACATACAGGCTGCTCCACAGAGCACAAGTTTAGAGCAGAAGAAAAAAAATTAATTTGATTTTTGTAAGAAATGTTGTTTGAGTTTATTTTTTAGGTTTCGTTTGGTTATTACGTTCTTTAGGGGTGTGGGTAATTTATTTATCAGGCATGGTAGGATGTATTTTAATGTTCTTTTACCATATAAATTGGTGTATCTAGGCAGTAATAATTTTGCATTGGAAATACTACGAGTTATTATATCGTGTTTAAAGTGGGATTTTAGGTTTTTAAATCTTCGTTGAAGTATTCCTCAGTTAACAACGCGAGTTCCGTTTTCTGGTGTATAGGAATGATTTTACAAAAGTCAAATAGCTGGTGGTAATCGTTTTTATACTTCATTCTTATATTAAGTGGAACTACTTGTTTCAGTATTCTTAATTGAAGTGTATAGATTTGATCTAAGTGAGATTTGCATGTTCTGCCATAGCTAGACAGTCCATATGATATAATTGATTCTGCCAGCGATTTATATAAGAGCAGTAGTGTTTGGTAGGGTATTTTATATTTGATAATGGAGAATTTGGCAAGAATGATTCTCAATTTATTGCACACTCGATTTATGTGTTCTTTCCAGTTCAACCGGTTGTCAATAAGTAATCCTAAATAGGTTTGCTTGTCTACGTGTTCAATGGTGTCGCAAGTGCATGGAATAGTCAGGTTGTCTTGATTACTTATATGTAAACAATCGTGAGAGTGTGCTATAAGTTTAGGTGTAAATGAAATTCTATTTTGGCTGGAACTAACGTACATTACTTTAGTTTTGGCTGTGTTTAGAACAAGTCCAGCATCATGCGACCACTTGCATAACATATCAAAGTCAGTTTGTAACATATTTTGAGCTTGAGTTACATTAGGTCCAGCCGCAACCAGGCAAGTATCATCTGCAAACTGATAGATTTCGCAATTTCGGATAACTTTTTCTAGATTATTTACATAGGTGAGATAATGAAGGGGTCCTAGTACTGAGCCTTGAGCCGTGCCTACCGTCACCGATGTATTGTCACTAAGCGCGTCGCCAATTTTGACCATAAAATTTCTATCCTTCAGATAGTCCTTACACCACGCCAGAAGCTTTCCTCTGATTCCGCTATCAGAGAGGCACTCGATTAATCTATCATGTTTAAGCGTGTCAAATGCCTTACTGTAGTCTATGAATACCACTAGAACGTGATGTTTCTTGTCTAGATGGTTGTATATACTATCTGTGAAAGCTGAGAGAAGTTGCGTAGTGTTTTTGTGGGGCTGGAAACCATATTGGTTTTTTGTTAATATGCTATTTTTATCATAAAATTCATATATTTGTTTACATATGTATTTCTCAGCAATTTTATCGATGGTGGGCAAGATAGTTATTGGTCTATAATTATTATAATCAGTTTGACTGCCTTTTTTATTGATATAGTCGGGAAGATACTAGAAGGTTCGGCAACGAATACATCATCGAGACGAAGTTCAAATATGTTTGATCAATCGGGAGAGGTACACAGCATGCAGGTTGGTGGTTGCGGCGCATGCGGAGACTACCGACATAACAAAATGGAGTGTAAATTTGCGAAGTATCAGTGTAGCAGATGCAAGGAAGTTGGACATTTGCGTCGGATGTGTCAGGAGAATGGGAGTGTAGGTCAGGGGAGCCACACTCAATTTCGTGCAGCGACGCGAGGGGGCATGAAACGAGGAGGCGGCGGAGCCAAATCTAATAGTTTCCATGGTTCCAGCCGCAACAACGGGCAAACGAGAAAAGCATGGTCAGCATACTGCCGATGGAGATTGACACAGGGTCTCCGTTATCGTGCATTTCCAATCATACCTATCAACAATATTTAAGTGACCTGCCCCTATTACCGAGTAATTTATCGGTAAAATTTTACAATGGGAGTAAAGTTCAGCCGACGGGGTATTTGGAGGTAGAAGTAACTTATAAGAATCGGAAAAAGAAATTAGATTTGTATGTCTTTAAAACAGGAAATACTACACTATTAGGCAGACAATGGTTATCAGAATTGAATATTAGTGTCCCTCCACTAACTATAAATAATGTCAGTGTTACAAAAGGCATAAGTGTTGAACAAAATAATAAAATGTTATGTAATATTTTGTCTAGGTACAGTGAGCTATTTGATGGCAGTTTGGGGTGCTTCACGGGCGGTCGGGCTACACTACATTTGCGCGAGGGCGCCGTACCGGTGTTCTGCCGCGCCCGCCCGTTGCCGTACGCGCTCCGCGCGTGCGTCGAGAAAGAGCTGGAGGCCATGCAGAGCGCCGGCATCATCGAGCCGGTTGACATCTCCAACTGGGCTGGCACAACACTGGTAATTGTACACAATCCGGATGGCTCTTTACGCTTATGTGCTGATTATAAAGTCACGTTGAATCGTATGTTGAGGGTTGATAAATATCCTGTGCCAAAAATAGAGGATTTACTTACTCAATTAAGTGGTAGTAGGTATTTTACAAAACTAGATTTATCACTCGCGTATAATCAAATATTAGTAGATGAGTCAAAAAGTTTGACGGTTATTAATACACATAAAGGTCTGTTTAGGTACAACCGGTTAGTGTATGGCCTCGCTTCGAGTCCTGGCATTTTTCAAAGAATAATGACTCAGTTATTCGATAAGATACCAAATGTTACAGTATTCTTGGATGATATTTTAATTTCGGGAAATTCTAGGGACGTTCATTTAGAAACAATATACAGAGTGCTTAAAATTTTACAAAGAAAGGGTTTACAAATAAAAAGGGAAAAATGTGATTTTATGAGTAGTGAAGTTAAATAGTAAGGTTTTATAATTAGCAGAGAAGGGGTGAGGGTAGACCCAGATAAAATTCAGCCGATTATTAGACTTACCGCTCCAAGTAATGTATCCGAATTGAAATCGTTTCTAGGTATGGGGAAGCGAAACGACCCGAAAGGCCACGACCGCGGTTGCCCAAGTCGTTAAGCGGATCCGGCGGCTGGGTCTCGATGTGGCCCTGCATAAAACCGAGGCCCTGTTCTTCCATGGGCCTCGGAGCAAGCCACCCGAGGGATCCAGTCTCATCGTGGGAGGAATCAAGCCCCAAATGAAATATTTGGGGCTCGTGCTCGACGGTCGATGGGACTTCGGAGAGCACATCCGAAGTCTGGCCCCCAAATTGAAGGGCACAGCTCTTGCTCTGGCTCGGCTGCTGCCCAACATGAGGGGGCCCGATACTCCTGCAGGAGACTCTACGCGGGGATCGTGCGGTCCATGGCCCTGTATGGGTGCCCAATATGGGCGGAGGCCCTGAGGACCAGAACTGTGCAGATGCTGCGCGCTCCGCAGCGAGTTCTGGCCATCAGGGTCATCCGAGGGTACCGCACGATCTCCTTCGATGCGGCGAGTCTCCTTGCCGGAACTCCGCCATGGGACCTGGAAGCGAGAGCCCTTTCGCAACTGTACCAGTGGCGAAAGGAGGCGCGGGAGCAGGGATGGAACCCCGAGCCTCGAGAAATCGAGGCCGTGCAGTCCCAGCTCCGCCAGGCCATCGTGGTGGAGTGGAAGGAACGACTTGGGCGATCAAGCGCAGGGCACGCCGGATCATGGAGGATTGGCTGGAGAGGCGACACGGAAGCCTCTCGTACCGACTGACGCAGGTGGTCTCCGGGAAGGGGTGCTTAGGGGACCACCTGCATCGGATCAGGAAGGAGCCAACGCCTGAGTATCATCACTGCGACGCGAGTGAGGACTCAGGGCTGCACACGCTGGTGGACTGCCCGGCGTGTGAGGCGCCGAGGCGTGACCTCGTGGCAGCCATCGGGGTGGGAGTCCTCTCGCTCGGCAGCATGATTGCGGCAATGGTGCGGAGCGCGAGCGCGGGAGAGACTTATAACTCTCCCGGTCCACCGAGCCTGCGACGCGCGGCGAGCAAGTTGCGCTCGCCGCGCGTCGCGCGTCGCTTAATGAGCGCTTAATCCGTCCTCCATGAGCGCAGGCCTGGGGGTGGCGGGTGAGGCCACCTGTCACCCCAGCAGAAGCAGGCCGGGACGGTGGGGCGACTAGCGCCCCTCCCCCAAACCGGGGCAAGACGGGGACACCGTGGTTCCCAAACCCGAGGGGGCCATCTCGAAACCGGAGATGGCCCAGGGTCCGTCGGGGTGCGAGGGATATGCTCTATGGGCAACCTTACACCCCGGCGTCTGTAGACCCGAGACGGTGTGCGGTTTTAGTCGGTTCAAGCCCGACATAACCGCCCCCGCTGGCACGCGGGGGGTATCCGAAGGGATTTCCGCACGATAAAAAAAAAAAAGGTATGGTGAACTTCTATGAAAAATTTATTAAAAACTTAAGTTTTTATTTATCACCTTTTCATGAGTTGCTGAAAAACGGTAAACACTGGGTATGGCTCCAGTCACATGTGCAGGCATTCAATAAGGTAAAGACTTTATTAACTAGTTCCGAAGTGTTAGCACACTATGACGAGTCCTGGTCCGTGACCGTCACGTGCGACGCAAGCTCTCGCGTCATCGGTGCCGTGCTGGCGCAGCGGCAGCCAGACGGCTGCGAGCGGCCGGTCGCGTACGCATCGCGGACGCTCACACAGGCGGAATATCATTATAGTCAGATACATAAGGAGGCATTAGCTATAGTTTTTGCAGTGAAAAAATTTCATCAATATTTATATGGTAGACCATTTCTTTTAAAAACAGATCATAAACCGTTGGTTAGTATATTTGGGGCAGAATTAGGCATTCCAAGTATGACTGCCAGTAGGTTACAGAGACGGGCGTTAATACTATCGGCTTACGATTTTAAAATTGTATGTGTAAATACAAACTCGAACACGGCGGACGCATTGTCTCGGTTAGTGGAAAGGTATAAAGCCACTAGTGAGACGGGTGGGGACATAGTTCCGGAGCAGACGTACTTACATTTTGCGTCGGAGGCTTTGTTTCTCAAGCACAACGATATTCGAAATGAGACCAAGAGAGACTCAATACTGTCGCGGATATTAAGCTATGTTAGGGATGGGTGGCCTAGAGAAGTTGAGATAAAAGAATTGCGAGTTAGGGTGTCTCATGTGGGGGCATAGATTAATAGTGCCTAAGGCTTGTCAAGGTCGGGTGTTGGAGGAGCTGCATGATACACATATGGGTATAATCATAACAAAATGTATAGCTAGAAGTTATGTATGGTGGCCTGGCATGACGAAATGTTAGAAAGTCTGTGTCGAAATTGTGTAGTTTGCGCTGAATTAGCTGAGGCGCCCGTGGATCACGCACCCCAGTTATGGCCATGGCCATCTTGCCCATGGACTAGGGTACATGTGGATTTTCTAGGGCCCATTCAGGGAAACAAGTATTTGATAATGGTTGATGCGACTTCTAAATGGATTGAAGCATGTCCGATCACTTTAACTACATTTAAAGTTATAATTTGCAAAATTAGAGAAATTTGGTCATGGTTTGGAATACCGAAACAGTTAGTCTCCGACAACGGTCCCCCTTTTGGTAGTGAAGAATTCAACTCTTTCTTAGAAAATAACGGCGTAGAACACATCTTCTCGGCCCCATACCACCCAGCTTCTAATGGTTTAGCGGAAAATGCTGTTAAACAGTGTAAAAAAGTAATAAAAAGAACTATTATTCAAAACGTGGATTTAGATCTGGCTCTTCAGCGCTTCTTATTAATTTATAGAACTACTGAACATAGTACAACTAAAGAAACACCGTCTCAAATTACAAGGCAGAACTTTAAGGACTATTTTAGACCGACTAAAGCAGGTAGCTAACGTACAACAACAACAAAGATGCGGGGCAGGCGGAACGCATCGCGTTCTTAGCGCGGGGGACGAGGTGTGGTGCTGGGTGTACCAAGGGTTACAAAGATAGGTAAGTGGTGTGGTTAGTGAACGCATTAGTTCCACAGATTATCAAATACAATTAGTAGATGGCACTCTGATACATAGGCATATCGATCAAGTCAGATTAAGAAATAAATCCACACCATCTCTGTCAAATGACACTATAATCAGCACAAAAGATGAGTCACCAAAGAGTAGCCGGCATTTAAGTAGTACATTAGTTTTTCCTACTGTACGCATACCAGGCAGGAATATACCCTCCGAGTTGTGCCCAGGCGGTGGTGTGGAAGGTTCGGTGAGGGGTAGGGAGGAAACGCTTAGACAACAGGAAAGGACTACACCAATTTCCTCACAACAGTTGGTGTGTCCATCCGACACGGTAGCCTCGACCGCTGGTGATGCTCGCCCTAGTAGGAGTAAAAAGCAACCAGAAAGATACGGGTTCAGCTAGGTTACAGTATAGTGTTGTAGGTATTGTTGTTGTAAAGTGTAAAGGTTGCTATGAATCTACTAATGTATCTATATTAAATTATAAGTATGTCAGATTCAAGGATGTCTATTTATAATACTCTTAGAGAGAATAATAACATAGACATTCACTGATATTTCTTGTGCATGATGAAATAATATTATTAAATAACTTATTGTTTGTAAGTACCTACTTCTTTAGTTTTAAATTCTAAAGTCTAGTTTTAATTAAGTGACTTGTAAGTAGTTGTTAAGCTAGTAAATAAGGGTGGAGGTGTAATGTAGGTATCTATACATTTAGTTTATAGTTGTTCCTATATCAGTGATGTCGACCGCCATCTCAGTCAGTCAATAAATGTGTACCGTGCGAACTACTCGGTTGTTTTCTATTTACCTCCCAAATATCACACAGGAAATACTGGTATAAAATATCAAATAGCTGCTTTGAGATGGATTAAAAAGAATATTGGCGCTTTTACTAGTGACCCCGAAAATGTCACTATTTTTGGTCAAAGCGCTGGAGTTGCTCAATAAATAGGCAACCTCTTTGGGTTGCTAGTCTGATAGCAAAACATCTAGGTTACATAACCGAAAATCCCAATGAATTATACGAAGTATTCTCTAATACCTCTTATAAAACTCTTATCAAAACTAAACCTAGGAATAAATTAGGAATGTATTTTGATACACAACTACTCTATTATCCATGTATTGAACAAAATATTGAAGGAGAAGAACCTGTGATTACTGATTTTCCGTTTAATATATTAAAAGTAATCCAAAAAAGAACATACCAATTATTCATGGCACAAACAGCAGAGAAGGATTATTTTTATTGCCCGATACTACAAAAGTGACATTAGTGGCGAGAGATGCAAAATACATTTTTGCATCTGATTTAGAATTCTCGTCGGAAGAAAAAGCGGCAAATATTTCACAAATGATAAAAGAATACTATTTCGGCAAAAATAGAATAGGTATGGAAGTACATAATATTATATCAGAACTAAACAAGCATCTATATTTCGAGTTGCCTAGTATTTTAGAATCGGAGGTATTACTTAGTCAGTCAAAGACAAATGTGGACAGATGGAATGAGAGCAAAACCTAGCAAATGCTACTGTCTATGTCTGGGTAGGCGGGGTACCAGGTTTACTTCATATGACCCAGGGCTTAGTATAGGCGGGGAAAACGTTTCAACTATATCTGAAACCATGCCTTTTAAATTCCTCGGAAGAAAGATTGACAACAGAGGTGGCACTCCAGCTTTGGACGAATTAATTTATAGTTTCATTATCGATTTAAAAAAGGTAGACCAACAACCAATAAGTAATGTTAAAAAAGCTTGGATCTATGACAATTATTTAACCTCGCGTCTTAACTGGCCGTTTCTTATTTAAGAAATAAACCAGAGCCTCCTCAAAAAACTAGATGCGAGTGTCACGAAGACACTGAAGTCGTGGCTAGGGCTAGCTCAGTCGGCCGACCCGTCGGCACTATATAGATCCGCGAATAATTTTGGAATGACGCTTAAGAAGCCATCAGAACTCTATAAACACCTAAGAGTAACTAAAATGCACGTCTTATCGGAATCTAAAGATGAAATAGTAAAAGTCCTTCCAAAAGATAAAACTGCATCGGAGCTCGAATCACGCCTCCAGTTCCATAAAAAATTCATGATAGGCTCGCAGACTGGTAGAGTAGGTCTAGGTAATATTCAGAGACAAGCAGATAAAGAAATAACAAAATCTCTTCTTCAAGCAGACGAAAACAACACCTATAAGGTGCACGCAATGAACCTAGAAATGCAAAACGAATGCTTGACCCTAGGTGAATTTTGTATTCCCATAGCCTTAAAATGGCGTACCATAACCACAGATAAAACATGTAACTCATGTAGTGGTACGGCTAGGCACCTACTAGTGGGTTGTAAGACGCTATTAGACCGGGGTCATTACTTGCGCCGTCATGATAAGGTATTAGAAATCATACATGGGGCTGTAAGTTTGGCGGTAGCTAGAGCGAAAAAAGGATTAACCACAAACCAAAGAAATGACATTGCGTTTGTAAAGGAAGGCTGCTCAAAGAAATCACCTCAAAAGCCATATTCAATTTTGATAGCTGCCGTTGACTGGACAATACTCGTAGACACGTATGAGAAGCACTATAGGATACCGGAGGATGTCTGTGCCTCATCATCCAGACCCGACATATTCCTTTTTTCACGATCGCATAAGCGTGCAGTGCTTGTAGAACTCACAGTACCGTGGGAAACTAATATACTTAAAGACCACGCTATAAAGACAAACAAATACTTTCATTTGACTAACGAGTTAACCAAAAACGGCTACGTGTTAGCGGGGGTGCTGCTCAGGAGCGGCCACATTCGCGGCGGGATGCGGAGATGGACGTCCATTAATGGACACACCAATCCGCATCCTGCAGGTGAACATAAACCACTGCACCGGTGCTCAGGATCTTCTGTACCAGAGCATCGTGGAGTGGTCTATCAATGTGGTCGTGGTCGCTGAGCCGTACTGGGTCCACCCCGGAAGCCCGGTGGACCTGGACGGCGTAGCGACCGTCTTCGGGGGTTCCGCTGCGGACACCTCGCGCCTTGCAGTCATTGCAAGGGGCCGAAGCTGTGTCGCGGCGGACTATGAGGGTTTGGCTGTCGTGGCCGTCTACTTCTCGCCAAGCCTTGACCAGTATGAGCTTGAGCTATGGCTCGCAGGACTGGACATCGTTCTCCCTGCGTGCCGTCCTCGCCCTCTCTTGGTCCTGGGAGACTTCAACGCCTGGTCTCTGGCTTGGGGCTCCCGGGAAACCAATGCCAAGGGGCGAGCTCTGGAGGACTGGGCCAACACCCGTGGCCTAGAGGTCCTCAACCGGGGGAGTGTCGCCACCTGGGAGCGGCGGGGACTCAGTTCGGTCGTGGATGTTGCATTCGCGACCCCTGCTCTCGCCCGCCGCGTGCAGGGTTGGCGCGTGGTGGAGGAGGAGGAGACGTCGTCGGACCACAGGTACATTCGGTTCAACGTCTCCCCTCCACCTAACCTACCGCCGACTATAGCGAACCCCCTGGATCCACGTTGGGCGCTCAGACGCCTGGATCGGGAGGCTCTCCTGGAGGCATCCATTGTGCAGGCCTGGATTCCGTCACCGGACAGGCCTGCCGATGTCGACGCAGAGGCCGAATGGTTCAGGAGAGCCATGTCGCATATCTGCGATGCAGCGATGCCTAGGGTTAAGCCCGGCCCGGCAAAGAAACAGGTGTACTGGTGGTCAACGGAGATCGCACAGCTGCGAGCAGCGTGCGTGACCGCTCGCCGCCAGTACACCAGGTTTCGCCGGAGGCGTCGCCACCCAGACGATGCGGCAGCCCGAGAGGCGGAGCTATATGAGGCGTACAAGGGGTCCAAGAGGACCCTCCAGGTAGCCATTAAGCAGGCCAAACGGCAGGCCCGCGAAGAGCTGCTGGAGTCTCTGGAGCAGAACCCATGAGGGCGCCCTTACCTTGCGGTCAGGGGCAAAATCCGCCCAAGGGCGCCCCTACTGACCCAGAGCCTCCAGCCGGAGCGGCTGGAGGGGATACTGGGCTCCTTGTTCCCAGCGAGAGCGGAGGAGCATGTTCCTCCGCGTATGGCTCCGCCTCAGGCGCCTGACGCTGATAATAGCGAGAGCGATGTGCCCGAAGTCAGGGAGAGTGAACTGGGGGTAGCAGTGCTCCGGCTTAAAGCCCGGAAATGCACTGCCCCCGGACCCGACGGCATTCCAGGCCGAGCATGGGTCCTGGCCCTTGTGGAACTAGGGCCTCGACTGGTGGCGCTCTTTAGCGCATGCCTCGAAAGGGGCCAGTTTCCAAAGGCGTGGAGGACGGGGAAACTAGTCCTTATCCGGAAGGCAGGGCGGCCGGCGGATCAGCAATCCGGTTACCGGCCGATCGTGTTGCTCGACGAGGTGTGCAAGCTCTTTGAGCGGATTATTGCAGAGCGCCTCGTCGAGCACCTCACGAACGTGGGGCCAGATCTGGCAGACAACCAGTTTGGTTTCCGCCGGGGACGCTCCACCGTGGAAGCGATCATGCGCGTTAGGCGCCTGGCGGAGGAAGTAGTCTCGCGGGGTGGGGTGGTGGTAGCGGTGTCTCTCGACATCGCCATCGCCTTCAACACCCTACCCTGGAGCTGCGTTAGGGAGGCGCTCGCGTATCACGGAGTGCCTCCTTATCTCCGCCGCATTGTCGAGGCATACCTATCCGAGAGGGCCATAGTTTACCCGAGCTGGCTAGGGCCAGGGCGGCGAGAAGTGTCGTGCGGTGTTCCGCAGGGGTCTGTGGAACATCGGATACGACTGGGTGCTGCGCGGTTCGTTGCTCGAGGGTGTCAGCATAACGTGTTATGCTGACGACACCCTCGTTATGGCGCGGGGAGCAACGCACCGAAGCGCGGCACTAAAGGCCACGGCAGGGGTTGCTCAAGTCGTGGGTCGAATACGGCGGCTGGGACTCGAGGTGGCTCTCCACAAATCCGAGGCTATTTGTTTCCACGGGCCTCGGAGGGGGCCACCTGCGGGAACCAGCATAACCATAGGGGGCGTAAGCTTCGGCATCGAGCCCACAATGAAGTACCTTGGGCTCGTACTCGATAGCCGATGGGATTTCGGACCTCATCTCCGAAGTCTGGTCCCGAAACTGAGGGGGGCTGCGGCCGCGCTATCGCGGCTGATGCCCAACGTTAAGGGACCCAACGCCCCCACTAGGAGACTGTACCTGGGGATCGTGCGAAGCATGGCCCTGTACGGGGCCCCAGTATGGGCGGAGACTCTGGCGGCCTGCAACGTGGCTGTATTAAACAGCCCGTTAAAAGCGATGGCCGTCATAGTCATCAGGGGGTATCGCACGATCTCCGTCGAGGCGGCATGTCTCCTAGCCGGGACCCCTCCATGGGACCTGGAAGCGAGAGCCCTTGCGCTGCTGTACCAGTGGCGCAAGGAGGCGCTGGAGCGGGGCCATAGGCCGGAGCCCCGAGAAATCAGGGCTCAGCGGTTCCTGCTCCGCCAGGAACTCATGGAGACATGGAGGGTGCGACTTGAGCACCCAAGTTGGGGGGAATCCACCATTGCGGCGGTGAGACCGATCATGAAGGAGTGGTTGGAGAGGGACCACGGGGACCTCTCCTACCGGCGAGGACGCCGCAGACTCATCTACGCCCGGGACTACCGACCTCCATGATCGGGGCCTGAGGACGGCAGTTGGCCGACTCGCCGTCCTTACAGAAGCAGGCCGTGGCGGAGGCGTGTCGTGTGTACCCTACACACGCCTGCCAACTCACCGAAGCGGGATAAAACCCGACCCCACCAGGCGAGGCCGCGGTGGCGGCCGAAGTCCACCGGCAACCCTGGGGTTATCCTTTCGAGGGCTTACCCGGGGTACCCGGCAACGGACACTTTTGGAGGACACCGTGCGGTTTTAGTCGAGACACGACATACCCACCCCCGCTGGCCAGCGGGGGGGTATCCGAAGGGATTTCCGCACGTAAAAAAAAAAGACGCCGTAGAAGTAGGAGCAAGGGGAATTCCAGCTAAATCCCTGTACAACTTACTTAAAGACCTTGGATTGCCAAGAGCTTCAGTAAAACTATATCAAAACTAAAACGTATATCAAAAGCGGCGTTGTTAGGATCTTACCAAATTTGGATAGGTAGGGGGGGGAACACTACTGACGGTGGAGGTGAGCCCTGCTGCATCACAAGGTGTACACCCTAAACCTACATCTGAGTCGCAAGTCCAAGTCGCCGTCATGGTGTTCCTCTCTGTACCACGCTATGGACCCGGCGACCGCACGGTGAATCCATGGAGTGCTGAGAATCGGATCTCATCTCAATTATGCTGAAGGTAGAAATGTTCTCACTTATATCCTTGGCATTTATGGTTTTCAAATCGAAAATGGTGCCACTCACAGTGATGAGCTTATGTATTTATTTAAAAGTAAAATATGGCCGTTTTCTATTAGTAAAGAAGATCAGAAAGTCATAAATTGGTTGACTAAACTATTGACAAACTTCGCTAAATACGGGTTAGTAAACGTATATTCTTCTAAAATTTTATATCTTCAGGTAAGTGATGTGTTCATGTTTATCACAATTTTATAATTTTGCAGCGATCCTACTCCTAATAACGACATTTTCGTTAAATGGGAGCCTAGTACAAATCCAACAACTAAATTATTTTGTATAGAAGACAAACTGAGAATGGGTCCAGTGCCTAATCTTGAGGCTGATCAGCTTTGGAAGAACAAGTACGAAAAATATCGTAAAAAAAATAAAACAAACGATTCCAAACTGATAAATAAAGAAAATAGACCGTAGGTATATTTTTGAACCTCCTCGAGTGTCGCTCCGATTCCGATCCCGCTGCAGTCCGGGGGGAACGGAATCGGAGCGGCCGGTACACCCTGGGCGGCGGTCAATGGCTTCCCCTTCACCCCTTCATAGGGTTGGCATTGATCGTCGGCCAATACCCAACGTGGCGGGAACACATCGCTCTCCGTACTCCTCTGCTTTCAGAGGAGACAGGATGAGCGATGCTGTTAGTGGTGAGATGGCCCAGGGTCAGCCGGGGTGCGAGGGATATGCTCTATGGGTAACCTTACACCCCGGCGTCTGAAGACCCGAGACGGCGTGCGGTTTTAGTCGGTGCAAGCCCGACATAACCGCCCCCGCTGGCCGGCGGGGGGGTATCCGAAGGGATTTCCGCACGATAAAAAAAAAAAAAAAAAAAAGGTATATTTTTGATAATACTTCACCTTTTATTTCTCAAAATGTCCATGTAATTATTAATTTCAAAATAAAAGTCCATTTAACTTAGAATAATATTACATTGATAACATTGGACCATGACAGCTCACTTTATCGTAAGATAATAATATAGTAACGTAATTCTTTATCTTATCTAATACCTACCCAGAATTATTTCATGAAATTTTCAAGCCGGAGTTATGATTGTTTTTCAATGAAATTGAATTTATTTATATAAGATATATAAATTAAAGTAAAAGTAGAATCAAATAATGAAGAGCAAAAAGCATTTGGTATTGTTCACGCTGTTTGCTATGAATTTAGTAGATCAGCCGGCTCCGTATGTGAAAATCGATCAAGGTGTTTTAAGTGGTAAAATCAGCAGCTGTGGTTTGTTTTTTGAATACCTCGGTATACCATATGCTACCACAAATAGTACTACAAGATTTCAGGTATGAAGTAACAGTTTCTTACTAAAAGTCCTTGGAAAGAGTTCTTGGAAAAAATATTTATATTATAGTAGACCGGTTCAGCGTGCTATATTTCTCTTTGTCAGGCTTAAACATTATATATCTTGAGTGTTTAAGAAATTTGCATACAGTAACACTGTGACACAATGCGACTGTTTATTCCTATCCAGTAATACCAATATTTAGCAGTGTTACTGGTTGGAAAAAGAAATACGTAGGCAATAAGTAACAGTGTGACACGATATGATTTTTTCCCAAACAGTAACAGTGTTATTCGTTCGGATGTTACTAGATGGGAATAAACCATACTTATGTTTTTTTTTTGTAAATTCTCAATCAGTTTTCGTTAAGTATGTCCATTAATTTATACCGATAATATGTATATATATATACATATGATTACCTAAAGAACTTACAATATTTTTATAACCACGTTATTTACAAGAAAAAAAACAATCGTATAGATTTACTTATGGAATTGACTTGACTAGTTGAATTGTACAACAATATGTATACTAAATTAGTATGTAAAGATATAGAGAGGGTGTATATGTGGCCCTACTAAGAGCTATGGGCCCAAGTCAACCTCACCTATAAGCCGCTACTCGTAATGTTCGGCAGACCAGGCTGTGGAGCGGGCTTTTCTCTCGGGGTTGGAAACTCAGACGCCAGTGGCTACTGGAAAAATAGGAGAGAGAACCCCCGGTTTCAAAGTGTGGGTTCTGAATGCAATTGGGATTAGGGGATTGAAGAAGAGTATGTAAAAACAGCATTGAATTTCCAGTTTATTTTGTTTCTATAAGACATGCATGTTTCATACATTTTTTATATTTTTTCAGGCACCTCAACCACCTCCACATTGGGAAGGTGTTTTCAAAACCACTGAAGAAATATACCAATGTCCACAGAATAGTCCTATCGGAGTAGTAGGCACTGAGGATTGCTTAAAAATTAACGTTAATGTACCAGCTATAGCTAACAAACCGTTACCCGTAATGGTCTATATTCACGGAGGCGCTTTTGTAGTAGGTAGTGGAGGGAAGATGATATACGCTCCAGACTTTCTTCTAGAACGCGACGTTATAGTAGTCACATTTAATTATAGATTAGGAGTTCTGGGCTTTTTATGTTTAGGTATTGAAGAAGCTCCTGGAAATGCAGGCTTAAAAGATCAAGTAGCTGCTTTGAAATGGGTAAAGAAAAATATTGCAGCATTTGGTGGTGACCCTGATAATGTCACTATTTTTGGACACAGCGCTGGAGCAGTATCAGTATCTTTACTAGTAGCTAGTAATTTAACTGATGGATTATTTCAAAAAGCTATTATAATAAGCGGGTCTTCATTGTCACATTGGGCTATCAATAGAGATCCAGTATTAGTGGCAAGCAAAACAGCAAAACTATTTGGTGAGACTATTAATGATCCAAAACAGTTACATAAGTTATTTTCGGAAATGTCCTACAAAGATTTAATTGGTGTGATGGCAGATATACCTATAGGTAGACAATTGAGTGAACAGGTATTACATTTGCCATGTGTAGAAAAACAACTGCCTGGATTGGAACCTTTTATCACTGATTTTCCACATCATTTGCTGAGTAAGATAACGAAAAATATCACTTTAATGTACGGGTCTACGAACAAAGAAGGATTATTTTTAGTAGCGGAAGAAACAGAAGAAACACTAAAGAGGAAAAATAAAAGTAAATTGATCGCTGATGATTTAGTATTTCAATCCAAAGAAGAAGAAATTAAAGTTGTTCAGTCAGTCAGGAGTTATTATTTTGGATTAGAAGACATTAATTCAAAAACATTAATGAACTTATCAGAATTTTATACAGATGTGTACTTTGAAGTACCCGTACTTTTAGAATTAGAACTTATTGGTCAACATATTGATGCACCAATATTTATTTATCATTTTACATATTCTGGAGGCAGAAATATGGTCAAAGATGTATATGGATATAGGGACGAACCTGGAGCATGTCACGGGGATGACGTTTTATATATTTTTAAAGGAAGACTTTGGCCTTATAAAATAAAAATGGAAGATGAAAAGATGATCGATTGCATGACAACGTTTTTGACCAACTTTGCAAAACATGGGTAAGTACTTCAAGTATAATCGTTGTGGACAATTTTAATCATAAGTGCAAGTTAGTTAAGCGTGTCATTAATGCATTATTGCATGTTTTTGTTATTTTTTTCATAATATAATCGTATCGTTCATAGTCTTTTTTTTAACGTGTGGAAAGCGTCGGTAGCTTAGTGGTTAAGGAGTCGACCTTACGATCGAGAGGTCCCGGGTTCGAATCCTGGCCATTACACTACCGACGTGAACCCACTCCTAACACAAGCAATTTAGCTTAGCTGGAGGGGTTAGGGGGAATATTAGTAATTTCGGTTGCTAATATTCTTTTTCAAAAAAAAAAAAAACCCTCACGGACTTCACCCCACCGGTGCCAACGATGGGGTGGGCGTATCGGAATTGGACCGACTAAAACCACGCGGTGTCTTCCCCAAGTGTCCATTGCCGGCTACCCCGGGTAAGCCCATGATAACTCTATGATATTTCAACCATATTTGACAGAACAGTAGTTTGTTCACAAGATGACTAGTGGTGTGCTGAAAAAAATCATGGTGATAAGGGAGACCTTAGCAACCTTTCTAATAAAAAGTTGGCAACTGTTGCTACTTAGAAGGAGAGACTCCTCCAAAAAAGAAAAATTATTAACTCCTCATAAATGAAAGCGTGTTAATTCAGAATGGATAACAGTGCCATTTAAATAGTATTGACTCACGATACGTGTTTTTTTTTTCATTTAAATATTAACAGTGAAATCTTTTCTACATTGCAGTCACCCCACACCAGTATCAGGAAATGATCTACCAGTTCAATGGCTGCCAGCAAGTAAAGAAAAGTTAAATGTATTATACATAGATAAAGAATTGAAAATGGGACCAATACCTAAACCTAAAACATTTTATTTTTGGAAAAATATTTATGATAAATATCGTAAAGTTTAATATTTTAATACGATGAAATTAAACAATTTGCTTCATAATATAAGCTTCATTAGCTTTATCTATCAATCAGCAGAATATTTCAAAATCATTATTACCAATATCCAGAAGTTTGATAAGTTTTATACCTTTGAGCTAAAGTCCTGAGTATCATTAGGATTAAAAGAAGAATATTTTTTAAAGATTATTTAAACCAAATAAATATTGTCTTTTTATGAAATGAGAGGAAACCTTACTTTGAAACATTCACAGAAAAAATGAGACATTAATAATAGTTGAAAACAATTGAATACACTCCGAAATGGAGCAGAAGGAACTAAAAAGTAATTATACAGTTATATCTATGAAGAGTTTATGTAATAGTAAGTCCGATAATTTATTATATGATTTGTTACTTTTGAAACCATCGACGCCGTGACTTGTTTTTATTTTCACCCGATTTTGAATTTAAATATTTACAAAAGAAAACAAGATCTCAGTTTCATGCATAAGATAAATCCTGAACCTTTTGAATAGAATAAAACTTACACACCATTTGCAAAAATATTCTTCGCTATCACAGTATCAGCTCATTGCATCAATTCCTTTTCGTATTTTCTCTCTAGTATCGCAGTTATTCTAGAATACAATAATTTTCAGTACATATGTGTAAAACAATAGCAATTCTTATTCTACGGAGAGCGTCCGAAGAATATTCAAAGCTTCTGTATTCAAATTGTGCCTAAACTTAAGTTAATTTATTTATAAAGTATGATTTAGTGTATACATGAGTGTAAGAATGCCGTAAGTGAGAAGCGAATAAATTGAAATTATATTTCTATCGCATTGAATAAAAAATATCCAAAACGAATGAAATATAATTTCATTATAATTCAATTACATTAGTAAGAACCATAATAGAAAGCTGTTAGTCAACTGTCGAACTTTATATAAGATAAGAACATGAATGCTGATGAAATCTGATTGCTTACCTTTATCAACACTAACATTTTGTAAGAAAAAAGATATTTAAGTTTTTCCACACTTTTCTCTATCCAGGATAGGTAGATACTACAGCTGTCCTATTTGCTTCTGTCCTCACATACGATTGACGAGCATCTTCTACTGTCATCAAGGTTTTTTATGCAAGCCCACTGGTTTAGGATGCTTTGACTGATCTTTTTTGACTTGACTTTTTGATAGGTGTATGATCTGTGAGTTTGACTCTGACCAAACTGCTTATTCTATATCATCATCGTCATTTACTGAGCATAGTTAGGGTCATCCAGTGCACGAGTTGAAAGTGTATATATTATCTCATTAATCGTTGTAAGGATATTTGAATATAAACGTAAATAAATAAGACAATGCTTTCGAAATCACGTTAAATGCAAACGCCTCATAAGATTACATTACATTCTAATTATTCTGCTTTTAATATAAAATTGGGGTCAAAAAATTGGTCCCAGAGCGCTGCTCGAATTTTAACAAGACGTTATCCTTGCTATCTCAATGTTTTCATTATCCGCCCACCCTGTAGGTACAATTGCAAAATTTTATAAGTATTTAAGTAATAAAATTAAATTTACGACGCTCCTTAACAACGGCAGTGCGCTTAAAAAGATAACCCCGGGACGAGTAAAGGCGTTATTTATCGCAACTTTGGACTTTCTATTCATAATGTTGCGGTTTAATATTTATATTTTTGGGGCTCTTATTAAAATTTTATTTGTGGTAACTTTTTAATTAGATCGTTGCTGTTTGCTGATCGTTTTCCGGGTTGATTAGTTTGAGTATTTGGAATGAATAAATATAAGATTATGTACCAATTTCATTTATTCACACAATATTGATCTGGATAAGTGGTATGTACTTAAATAACGAGTCAAGGGCCGATAAACATTGGATAAGCATGTGATAAAATCCGAAATATTTTGTGTAGAGCTGCCAGCTCTAATATTGTTGCTGTTTCATGTTTCTCTGAGCTAAAATGCTCTTCAACAACTTCACGTCACTAACGACACGTCACTAACTTCAGGATGTCCAATTTTACACTTTGTAGTCCGAGGTCCAATTATCGTTTTTGATTGGTATACCAGCTTTTCCGGGAGTATAAGAGGAATGCAAGCGTCAGAGCACACCTTTATGTTAATTATTCCGTTATTTAACCTAGGTTAGTGAAGTTAATCGCTGATATATTATGCGGTCCTCAAACTAAAAAGCGGCAAAGTGAAAGAGCTTCTTTCAAGTTAGAGCTGAAAAATGATTTTTTTTTAAACATGTCCTGTCACGGTCGCCAAATGTCTAGGATTGACAATTAGTTTTAGATAAAAAATGACTTGTTCTTTAATGTGAATATGATAATTTAAAATACACAAATTTTGGAAATTAAGAGCGTCCGTTCACACCGAAGTATAGAGGCAAGTGTCGGCGCGGCGTTGAAGCGTAGACGCTATGCTAGTTCTTTTTCTATAAACCTGCAATTAAGTTGTCATTTACAGAGGATGGATATATTTTTGAGTATTTACGAGAACGAAGTTACTTCTGCTAGTCACAAATATTTACTTAAAGTTAAAATGTGAAAATTGACCAGAAGTCACTTAGCCGCCAGTCATCAGTTCATCAGTTCATTTCAAATCAATGTCATGGTCTAAACTAAAATCGTTTTACTTGTTTCTTATTACTGAAACAATTTTTCTTATGTCAACAAACCAGAATCGAATCATAAATATTGCCCTCTATGACCCGAAAATATCATCTGGGTATCAGAATCCGGTGTTTGTGGGAAAATTACTCGATTATTAGAGGATCCAAACCGGATTTTCCTTAATCGAATGAAAATAATAGCAAAACTAGAGGTATACTGCATGTAAAACAAACCATAGCTGCATTTACCATTCATTGCGCTTTAGATAAAAATGGCGACATTTTTATTTTTAGGTAGATGTAACATGCATTTCAACGCCTTATTCAGTTTAACGAAACTAAATTTTCTCTAACTGAACTCAAAGTTAATAATTGCTTGACTATTACTTCTTGGAAAAGATTGTAAGAATTTTTTCCTTTAGAAATAGGTAGGTGGTGTCACATAACCATTTAAATAGACGTGCATCTCTTTAAATGGTTATGCGAATTTTATTGAACTAAATATTTATTACGTTATGAGGTTTTAACACGTTGCAAATTTTTTTAAACAACCATTCTGATTACTGGAATGCGACTGGGACTAACGCAAAGATGATGCCTCAAGACAGGATAATTTGGTACCCAAACTTATGTAAAATGTAATTATCAGTTAATTCCGCCTCCTTCAAGTGTAAAATAATGCTCGAGAAGGAGGTGACGCAGGGTGTCCAGGAGAGACTGAGTCCTATCCGCAGGGCCCGCGAAGTGCGGAAGTGACTCAGACGTCGGAGGTCGCAGAACCATGTGCGCAGCAGGCCTGAGGGTGACAAGTGGAGCCGCCTGTCACCATAGCAGAAGCAGGTCAGGGCGACGGCGCGTGGCGCGCCCTTCCTCTTTCTGGGGGCAAGACGGGGACACTGTGGTTCCCAAACCCGAGGGGGCCATCTCGAAACCTGAGATGGCCCTGGGTCAGCCGGGGTGCGATGTAAACGCCTTATATACCACCTTGCACCCCGGCGTCTGATGACACGAGACGGCGTGCGGTTTTAGTCGGATCGAATCCGATATAACCACCCCACTGGCCGGGGGGATGGGGGAATCTGCGGCATTAATGCACGAAGAAAAGTGTCAGTAAATTATTTGGAGTTACAATAACACTTAAAGTCAAAAAAGTCGAGCAGTGGCCGTGGAAGCATGTGTCCGTAGTTATTGGATGTTATCTGATGTTGATGTCAATATAAAATATAAAATAACATCAAATAAATCGCGATAGAATCCGTTAAAAATAGTTTTATTCAATGTGTGACATATGGGTATACTTCCAACAATATCAAACAATTATTACATTTTATCGTTGGTTAGCTCAATCTACCAAATTTTATTTTAATTGTACAGGAATGTGAAAGATATTATACCGGGTGTTAGGGAAACGCTCCCGAAAACGGAGACAGACGATAGTACTGAAGGCAAAAAAATCTTTTATTCGATTTTTTATTAGATTCTTTTTTACAGCATTTTTCACGTTCCCTCTTGTTAGTAAATGAAATGATAATTTCATAAAAATATCCATTACTTCACCTAAAAAATATTAATGCCGCAATGAAGAGCGGTCAAATATAATATTAAAACAAGAAATCGCTCAAAACTTTTTTATCTTCTTTACTATCGCCTGTCTTCAATTTCGGAAGCGTTTTCCGAACACCCGGTATCCTAATGTACTTGCTATGTAAATTATGTAAAGGTTCAATTAAAGTTTTAAGCATTGCTTACTTTTACTATAAATTTAGGTCGGAAAAACAGAACATCTAGGACGGGCAACCCGCGACCAGTCACTTACAGGGGAAATGCGCTGAGCAACTGAGCCACCTAGACACGTCCCAGATATTCAAAATCTCCGACATAATATTATATACGTCTTAAGGCGACGCTGGAGCCATCTACCGTAATTCTTGCGAACTACGGAAACAATGAATTACTTTATAGTCATTTTTAATAATTGTTTTTGATGACTCCACCACATTAATTCAATTAAATTAGTGATGGTACGTATAAATACGTAAAATAATTACTGACTTTAGATCAATACCTTTTGGAGTTTATTGGTTTAATGTAGAATACCTATGTCATATATGCCAAGTTACTACTGTTAAACTTGGCACGAATGTTAATGAGCTGTCTAATATGAGAGCATGAATTAGCAAATGTAGGGTACGGCACTAACTGTCTAATGATAATAGACTGAATGCTGAAAATATAGAATAGTGTACAGTGCATACATTTAATATTCTTTACCTCAGACGAACTAGAGTTACCAACATAGCAGAGCGAGTCAGCAAGCTGAAGTGGCAGTGGGCACATAGCTCAGAGAACCGATGGCCGGTGGGGTAGAAAGATTCGTGAGTAGAGACCACGTGACGGCAAGCACAGCATAGGAAGGCCTCCCGCAAGGTGGACAGACGACCTGGTAAAGAGCGCAGGGACTCGGTGGATGCAAGCCGCTACAGACCGGTCGAAATGAAAGTCGATGGGGAGGCCTATGTTCAGCAGTGGACTTCCTACGGCTGATATGATGATACAGATTTGAGGTGACATAGATTGCTAGTACCAGCAGGTAGTATCATTAATTACATTAGTGAACCTCAAAAAGAAGTCTGTTAGATTATGAAAATTATTTCTTGTGCAAGTAATGAAGAATAATGGCACGTATTCTTTTATTAAACCACTGATTAAAATTAAAGTGTAGCCTTTCATTCGAATAACCTAGGAATAACCTAGTAGTGTTACTACATAGTGGTTTAGAGTACTTGATTTAGATTATATTTTGTAACAAGCTGGATTAAAACTAGGTACATACCCCGGCGTTTTAAGACTCGAGACGGAGTGCGGTTTTAGTCGGTTCAAGCCCGACATAACCGCCCCCGCTGCCCGGCGGGGGGGTATGCGAAGGGATTTCCGCACGATAAAAAAAAAAAAAAAAGGTACATACCCCGGCGTTTTAAGACTCGAGACGGAGTGCGGTTATGTAGGTTATGTAGGTTATGTAGGTAATACATGGCAGTATCTGTGGTTGCCAAATATGACTACAACACGGATATGACTCGTCTAATACGGTGCAATCATCATCATCATAACGGCTTTGTATCTGGATTGCTTCCGAGGTCTTCACCTCGACTTTTCCTCTTTCACTTTCCACGGTTTCGGGCAACCCTGGCAATGAGACCATACGGTGCGATTCAAATTCAAATTCAAATTCAAATTCAAATTCATTTATTTGCAGAAATGTGGTCATACATGATGTTGCATACAGATAATTCAGTTCCGCACATCTACCATTCAGTGGCATGCAAATATTAGCTTAGGCTCTATTTAATTTCTTCTATTCAAAACAAAATTGAAATACAATTATTATAAGAATTAGATTACAATGCAAATACATATATATGCAATGCAATACGATGAGGTGAACTACTTTTTTCTTTCCGGGATAAGCTGAGACAACAGTTGATTCTGTCCTATACTGTCATTAAACCTTTCATGCAAGCCCGCCAGATTCGAGTACTTCTAACCTGCTCTTTAGGGTTCCGTAGCCAAATGGCAAAAATAGAACCCTTATAGATTCGCCATGTATGTCTGTCCGTATGTCACATCCACTTTTTTCCAAAACTTTAAGAATTATGATGTTGAAACTTGGTAAGTAGATGTATTCCGTGAACCGCATTAAGATTTTCACACAAAAATTGAAAAAAAAACGATAAGTTTTGGGGGTAATTTCCCCCAAAAACTCAATTTTTTTTCATCAAACCCATTCGATAGGTCTTCAAAAATGATATTGAGGTTTCTAATATCAGTTTTTTCTAAACTGAATAGTTTGCGCGAGAGACACTTCCAAAGTGGAAAAATATGTGTGTGTGTGTCCCTGTGACTTCTAAAATAAGACAATGATAAAAAATAAAAAAAAATTACCTTCATGGGCAAGTCTGACTCGCGCTTGGTCGGTTTTTATTTTCAATTCATCTCACTCTATAACAAACAAGTGAGTCGAACTACCCAAAATATATTTTCGCACACAAGTTGCCATCTGTATTCATTATCAAAGTATTATTGTCTATACAGTTGGTGATTACGGGCCGCGTCTGCCCAAGCCTGGCTTACAATTTTGTACCTCTAAACAACGGGATATTGCTACCCTAATTTAAATTATTGGTCCGTATTTTGGCTTGAATTTGGATCTTGACTTGATTTGAACTGCAAAATAGGGCTGATTTTTAAAGCGAATAACTGATTTGAACGCCAACTTTAGAACAAAATTACCTGTTGTATCTCACAATTAATTTTATGATTGATAGATATTGTTTAAGGCCAGTTTCCTATATAATTCCGAATTAAGGTTTTATTGGTCTAAGTGGCATTCTAGACTTAGCAGATGAATGTTGACAAAATGTTTTGTCGACACTTCTAAAATATTTTCAGCCGAGTCAAGTTTAAGATTAAATCCAAGCTAGTGTACAAACACCCTTAATAAGAGATAGTGATGTCCTCAAAACCTCTTCTTCATCCGAAAACTGAAAATTTCACACGTGTGTCCCGTGTTTTTTTTTGAACTTGACTTATTTTTCTCTATAAAATAAATTCCTTAATTTGTACTAGCTTCAGGAATATGAAAGATCATCAAATTATGCTATGCTTGAAATTAAATAGTAGTAGTATAGTAGTATATATTTTTATAAAAAGAAAAGCTACAAAAATTCGTGTTCAAAAAATATAATTCCACAAATCAATTTATGAAACTTACGAAACTCGTTAAGAGTTGTCCTTAGCTTCAGAGTTTATCCCACATTAATCAAAAAGGTGACAGATGCAAACCAACTAAGCGTTTCATTAGCAAATCCATATTTTTCCGCACGGACATAGCCCAGGTGCTCAGATATCCACGCAATCAGTACGGATGATGAGAAATGGCTACCGTCTCGAACGCCACAGTACCGATCGGAAATTGCTATCGGATGCTTAAGTAGCACCGATTTGTCATGATCTGACTCTTTTAATTTCTTTGAATTTTGTTATGACGGATTCGTGATTTACTTGAAACATCTTCGTAATACAATTTCTTTCACTAAAGGTCCATCTACGGTTCAAGTATGTCTGGATCCAGCCTAGTGTGCTTCTCTATTCTAGGGTCGATTTTTTACGGCCAGCAATGTAATGAACTTGGACTACACGAGAATATGCCAAGCTTCAAGCGATGTACATTATATAAATCTTAAGGCGTTGCATGTACAATATACTACTTCCGGGCTGTTTGGCCGTGGTTCTAGCCACCACTTCATGTTTCTACCCAGGGCTACTTCAAGAAACCATCGAAATGTTCAAGCATACCAACAATTTTGGTTTTCATCTTCAAAAAGATGGTGCCCAGCACTGAGAGCCGCTCGTCATCATGGTTCAAATATGACGAAGCCAACACCACCCCCGGTATCTTTAGGCCACACCCCCTTGCTTAGCCTCGACCAATCAGGATCGAGCGCGTCGGTGCCGCAGCTCTCGGCCAATCAGTATGGATCACGTCCTTTCCCCCTAAAACTGCGCCTATAAATACGCCAGTGACTCGGGCCTCTACATCAGTCGCAGTGCAGTCGCCACCGAGGAGAGTTCTCCGCACTCGTCGGCGCCCGGACCACTGAAGATGTCGACCGCAGTGATCGACGAAAGGTTTTGGACACACGTTTCCTATGGACCTCGGCCAAACAGCCCGGAAGCAGTATATTCTACATAGATGTAGATTATGATATTATATGATTTTAGATTGACATGGTCAATTATGGTCATTTATATTACTATTATAATAATTAACGAATGTTTATTTGTATTATCAAGTTTCTGACATTTCGGCAATGTTACGAGCGCCATGATCACGGGTGTTTGGAGTTCGACGAGCTCATTGTTACTAGGCAAACCGTATCGGACTAGTCTATTCCTCACTCGTTTATAACACGTGTCACTACTACCACTATTCGCGTTCTCACTTCATACTCGATCGCGTTGTGCTGTATGTCGAAAACATAGAAACGTAGACCTATACGAAGAGAATCTATCAATACCCCCGCGAGCCATCACGTAATGGAGGTAAGCATATCTCTGGCATCGAAGCGGTAGATTCAAGCAACAGTCATTTTGGCCGTTGCATGAATGGGCCGACTCGACCGGGGAAGCACCACCCTCTCACAGAATATCGACGCCAAGTAACAGTATTTGAACTGTTGCGTTCCGTTTGGTGAGTGAGAGTGCCGGAGCCCAAACTCCTTTCCCATCCCTTCCCAAACTCCTTTCCCATCCCCTCCCATACTCCTTTCCCATCCCCTTTCCTTTACAGGGTCGGCAACGCGAGTGTGACGCCACTGGTGTTGCACACGTCCATAGGCCGCGGTAACCGCTTCCCATCAGGTGGGCCGTGTCCTTGTCTGCCAGCTTAGTGGTAAAAAAAAAAAAAAGAACTACCAACAGATGAAAAATCTATGATGAATTATATTTGAAGGATTAATCGGATATAATTTAGATTCATTCTTCAATATCAGCTTCTACTATCCTTATATTATTAATTTTATATTAAGTACGCAGGTAAAAAATCGAATATGTCTATAACATAACATAACAAAACTTCACGCCTGTATCCCCGAAGGGGTAGGCAGAGGTGTAATACACACCCACGATTCACCAGTTATGTTGAGGTCCCAATGTAATAGGGGGCGAGCCTATTGCCATCTACCGGGCACATTATTAAGCGAGCGATAATTATCATTTATTAATGCACACATAACTACGAAAAGTCAGAGGTGTGTGCCCGGGCAATTGGGGATCGAACTCGAGACCTCATCTCAGCAGTCCGCTACGTGTGCCACTGGGCTACCGCCGCTTATTTATTATTTTTATTACTTTTATTTCACATATTCAGCTTTGAAATTAAATTAATTCCAGCTAATTGTAGAAATTTTAACAGCGTAATTTTCATTGCGTTGAATTTGACGTACAAATTCATCTTAATAACGCAAAATCATTGTGAGTATAATTAGCTGGCTGGTACTAGTGGGGTGACGTGTTCAAGTGCTCTCGTCTGTGAAGCCCTGGCTTATGTAAATTATATTGTCATCTTCAAGAATAGGCATTAAACCGCTACGCTTACCTGTCATGGTACAAGTTTTAGGAGAACTACGAATAATTGTCAATTTTGATATACTAAATAAAGATAAATAACTTTATATCTAATACTCAAGTCTACTGTCCCTTGGAGCTGTGAAAAAATCAAACTTCTAAGCCAAAGCAATCAAAAGATACAGCCGTTTATGCCGCAATTTTCGAAACTCGCACGGGAATCAAATCCTACAGGGTACTTCCCGTGAACTTAGAATCTTGAAATTTGGTACGAAGTAACGTCTTATAGTACAGATAAAGGAAAAATTGCGAAAACCGTAAATTTTTAGTTACATCATATAATAAAAAATATTTTTTAAATTCTAAAGTTACGACTACCATAACTATGACTCGATTGTTGTGATGGGTGAACTTTTACTTATATAACTACAGGTTTGTACGGAACCCTCAGTGTGCGAGTCCGACTCGCACTTGGGCTTTTTTTTTTGTGAATAAATACATATTTTACATAGAAACACCCAGACCAATGCAAATATACATATTTGCACTGAGCGGTAATCGAACTTAGCAGTCGAATGCACTACCGCTACACCACAGAAGTCGTCTGGGACTCAATCCTGGGATCAAATACAAGAAAGACATCTGACATGTCAGAGATCATTGTGGTTCACATTTTACTTTGTGTATAACAGCTCTTAGCAAAGACTCTTGCAAAAACACGAATCGCCTCAAAGACAGACGTTTTTTAACCCCCGACGCAAAAACGCCGAGGTGTTGATAACTTTGACGTGTCTGTGTGTATATGTATGATGTAGTAATTACTCTGTGAATGTAATAGTTGGATTTTGAGCGTTTTTTAATGTTTTTTTTTCAATCAATCAGACTGGGCTTTTAATTTTTTAATTATTCTCATCATTTTATGGCCATTTAGCAATCTATTTAAATATTAAATATCAAACCAATTTGAGTTGTAACTTCGCCTACTACCACTTCTTCAATAGTAAGTGGTATTCCTCAAGATACATGTATTGTAGGGCTTTTCGTCAATAGTATTTATTGAAGTCTCTCGAGATTCAGGAGCAGTTTTTCAGGATGGAGTTGTTGAAAAGAAGTTATCCAAAATGTCGTTTCACGTGCTTGTAATATGTGTTCCTTTTAATTGATTATTCATCTATCTTACCGTGGAACCGATGGCAGTTGTCTCTAGAGTTCGAATTAATCTTATTAAATGTAAAAAATCGCTTTGATCTTATCACTTTAAGACAAAGAATATGTACAAGAGAATTCCATTTCGTTCTAAAACACAGAATTATTTCTACTTTACATATCTATCCCTTTCATATTCAGCCATACCTATATATTATGTAGTAAGTATGCCACCATATAACGTAAAAACACGTTCACTGTGGTAAAACTTCAGTCTGAGTCTAGCTGTTTGGGCTTTATTTCACACTAGCTGTTGCCCGCTGCTCCGCCCGTGGTAGTAGAAGCCTATGTGGTATTCCGGACTATAGTCTATCCCTGTATCAAATTTCAGCGAGATCCATTCAGCCGTTTTTGCATGAAAGAGCAACAAACATATACAGACATACTCACAAACTTTCGCGTCTATAATATTAGTAGGACTAGCTGTCGACTGGTCGATGATAAGAACATACTGTCTGCTGTAGCGAACACGTTTTGGCATTTAATGAATATGAAATACTATATTTATTTCCTTTAATCATCGTTGTAGAAGGCTGCCCCCCATGATGAGAAAACGCACTGGAGGTGGGCCGCGTGTACCCCTTCATTGTGTGATCTTTTCCGAATAGGAACAAGGTGACGGATGCGGACAGTAGGCGAACGGTATTGTGAGTTCCAAGTAATTGTTCCAAGTAGGACGCAATTTGCTGAAGTGCCCTGCGTGGGCGAGTTAACGCCAGGATCTCGTTGCGGTCCTGGGTGTGGACGTTGTCTCGTTGGAGACCATGGTGAGGGCCGTGGTCACCGACGGGAGCAAGTGGCACGCCACCACCTCTTTCTGCGAGCAGGTAATGCGCGCGAAAGAGACGCCGGAGAGGGGTGGGAGAGAACCCTGCCCCCCGAGTTCCGCAGTCTGCGGCGAGGACGCCACAGACTCGTCTACGCCCGGGACTACCGACCTCCATGATCGGGGCCTGAGGACGGCAGTCAGCCGACTCGCCGTCCTTAGAGAAGCAGGCCGTGGCGGAGGCATGTCGTGTGTTTCCTACACACGCCTGCCAACTCACCGACGCGGGATAAAACCCGACCCCACCAACACGCTGGCGGCCAAGGTCCGCCGGTAACCCTGGGGTTATCCTTCCGAAGGCTTACCCGGGGTGCCCGGCAATGGACTACGAGCTGGCTTCCACATTACACATGTGGCATCGCCACACTGTACAGTGCTTTCTTATAGTAATTACGTTACAACGTGCATATTTTCTGCTACTCAAGCGCAGATGTAACAGCCACATGAGATGGCGTTAAAAACGCTCAGTAATAAAAGTACACTGAACTAAAACTATTTTTAACGGTTTCTATCGCGATTTATTCATAATTGGTTTGATTTTGAAGTTTCGGTTTTTTTTCAGCAGCCATTGTAACATAACATAACTCACGCCTATATCCCCGAAGGGGTAGGCAGAGGTGATAGCACCCACATTTCGCCAGTTTATGTTTAGGTCCCAATGTAATAGGTGGCGAGCCTATTGCCATTAACCGGGCACTTATAAACCTGCGATAAATACACACATAACTTCGAAAAGCAACGAAAAGTCCTTGGTGTGTGCCATGGTAAAACCTGGAATCAAACCTGAGACCTCGTCTCAGCAGTCCATTACCCATACCACTAGGCTACCGCGGCTATTGTCATTGGAATATAACGGGTAAAATAACAAAAACTAAATCACGATAGAATTTGTTAAAAATATTTTTATTCTAATGTGCAATATTTGCATAAACTGCCAACAGTATTTAATAAAAAAAACCGGCCAAGTGCGAGTCGGACTCGCCCATGAAGGGTTCCGTAGCAGCAAGTAAATTTTTTATATTTGAGTTGATTGAATGAAACGTAAATTGCGGTTTACGATTTATGATGTTTTAAAAAAAACTACTCACTAGATCTCGTTCAAACCAATTTTCGGTGGATGTACATCATATATTTTTTTTAGTTTTATCATTCTCTTACTTTAGAAGTTACAGGGGGGGACACTTTTTTTTTAAAACCACTTTGGAAATGTCTCTCGCGCAAACTCAGTTTAGAAAAAAATAATATTAGATTATCATTTTTGAAGACCTATCCATAGATACCGCACACGTATGGGTTTGATGAAAAAATATTTTTTAAATTTCAGTTCTAAGTATGGGGAAACCCCAATTTTTTTTGTTTTTTTTTTTCTATTTTTGTGTGAAAATCTTAATGCGGTTTACAGAATACATCTACTTACCAAGTTTCAACAGCATAGTTCTCATAGTTTCGGAAAAAAGTGGCTGTGACATACGGACGGACAGACAGACAGACATGACGAATCTACAAGGGTTCCGTTTTTTTCCTTTTTTTTTTATATCTAGGTCACGTCAATTTGACTTCACCTCGCCTGATGGTAAGCTGAAGGTAAAGCCTCAGGAAAGAGGGTCACCATTACATACACGTACCATGTTAACAATGGTGGCACTCAGCTTGACGGCCTCATCAGAAGAGGATTGTCGTCGCAGCACCGCGTGACACCCACCGGTCCCACTAGTACTGCGACCACAATCCCCCTGCCCGGCTATGCACTTGCTGACCCCTGAACGCAATAAAACCGAAATTGGATTACTATGGAGGGTTTTTCGCAATCGTGCATGGTGGTACCTACCCGGCCGAATTTTGTGACAAATTTGTGTCATCAAATTTCAACCACCAGTTGCCATTTGGCAACGGAACCCCAAAAACAGATTACAAATAAATAATGTAAGTGATTATTACTTATAAACAAAAATAATATAGGAAAAAGTCTCACAATAAGAGTTCTGTTGCCAATTCAGAGATAATAAATTCGAATTTCGATTTATGTAAACTAAGTATGAGTTGGATGTTAGTTTAACGAAATTTGTCGGTTCATTGTTCAATTTATTCTTTCAAACTCGTTGTTTTGTCATCCCTTGAAAAGTTTTCAGAATTGTTAAATTAAAAACTCGCAAAGGTTTTTGTAATGGTAAAATGTTACTGTTTATTTAAGGTTTAATAAATGATAAAGAAACAACCGACATTCGTGAAACAGACTTCACTCAAGGAGTTTTGCATCATACTTGGTTTTTTTTTTAGGATACTGGTGAAGGCAACAAGCTTAGCCAAAAGAAGATTCATCATCAGCTTCATCTAAGTGACAATTCCGATTGGATCCGAAGATTTCACCTCGGAGCCTGGAGTTACAATTTTCATTAGTTTAATTTGGCTATTGCGGGAGCCATTATCGTCTGACCGAGAAAGAAGCCTACGACAGAGCCTCTTCGGTTGATCTGAGGTTGGTTTGGGCCACGTAAATGTTTATAGGACCCCATATACCAAGGTATATTTGTTAAGTCCATAGACTTGAATAAAAGCTCTTACTCAATAATGATAACTTAATAGGTTCTACATCAAACAACACATTATCGATATTTTTATTTCACCATGTGTCCTTACAGAAGCAGGCCGTGGTGGAGGCGTGTCGTGTGTGCCTTACACATGCCTGCCAACTCACCGAAGCGGAATAGAACCCGACCCTACCAGGCGAAGCCGCGGTGGCGATCAAAGTCCACCGGCAACCCTGGGGTTATCCTTTCGAGGGCTTACCCGGGGTGCCCGGCAACGGACACTTGGGGAGGACACCGTGCGGTTTTAGTCGATACACGACATAACCACCCCCGCTGGCCGGCGGGGGGGTATCCGAAGGGATTTCCGCACGTAAAAAAAATAAAAAAAACATGTATATGGCATAAACGGCATAAACCACACTCACAGCGGCCCTATATTGTGAGCAAACGGTCCAGTGTCTATCCTTCTTTTTATTTTATTTTTCGTGCTAAAATCCCTTCGCCGGCTAGCGGGGGTGGTTATGTCGGGCTTGAACCGACTAAAACCGCAAGCCGTCTCAGGTCTTTAGACGGTGGGGTGTAAGGTTGCCGCTAAAGCATTTCCCTTGCACCATGGTGGACCCTGGCCCATCTCCGGTTTCGAGATGGCCCCCATCGGGTTTGGGAACCACGTCTTGCCCCGGTATGGGGGGGGGGGCGGTAGTCGCCCCACCGTCCCGGCCTGCTTCTGCTGGGGTGATAGGCGGCCTCACCTGCCACCCCCAGGCCTTCTACCTCACGGACTCGACGACGGAGGGCGTGCGTCACCGAGCCAGTCAGTCTGTGACCACAGCCAGTGTATCCCACCTATGACATTACTGTATATCACGGAATGCGAAAGTTTAAAAGTTAGAAAAATTCTTAGCTTTTAAAAGACTATAATAAAATTTTGAAAACCTTATAATGAATTCTATTTGAAACCCTTCTCCATAGTCGTGACGTCACACAGTCATTAACTAAAATTACATCGCTTACCGCCGCAGAAAGGTGTGCACTTAACAAGGCAATCGGTCTTCCCTGTAGCAGACCCTAATAATCTGCCGTAAGCCAGGGGACAGAGCCGTGACTCTTCGCCTTATGTTGTGTAATATGAACAGTTTGTTATGACTTTGGTATTAATGAAATGTATGTTTTCTTTCATAAAAAGTGAAACAAAATTACCGATGAAAAAAAGGCAGTGGCACTCCGGGAGTGCCGACAGAAGTGAAAACCAGAAAAATGACGTGTATTTTTTTATCGTCATCATCCATCCCGCCCTCTCTCCATTCCGCCTTCCATCTCTCCCTCTCTCCCTCACTCACTCATATATATTAATGATGCTCTAAAACAAGAAAATATGGTAAAAAACCCTATAGAAGAAACTAAAAAAAATGGGATCAGTGGAAACATTTTAAAGGTGTTTATTTAGCATTTTTTAAGAGTTGGGTTTTTAAAAACCCCACGCGGCGGGTCGAGGGTTAATAAAAACAGCATATAAGTATGTTTATCCGCATTATAGGATCATTGAAGCGTCGGTAGCTTAGTGGTTAAGGAGAGGACCCTACGATCGACAGGTCCCGGGTTCGAAGCCTGGTCATTACACTACCGACGTGAACCCACTCCTAACACAAGCAATTAAGCTTAGTTGGAGGGGTTAGGGGGAATATTAGTAGTTTTGGTTACTAATATTCTTAAAAAATAATACGAATGATAAAGTGTCGGTAACTTAGTGACTTAGGAGTGTTACTCTTAAGATCGAGAGGTCCCGGGTTCGAATCCCGGCCATTATACTACCGACGTGAATGTACTCCCAAAACAATCAATTTAGCTTAGCAGAAGCGGTTAACCGGAATACTAATAATTTCATATTGCATGGCATGCGTAATACCTGTGTAATGATATCCTACAATAATTATCTATATAAGGTGTCGCAAAATAAGGTCTCTGAATTTGGTGAGATGACTTGGTTTCGACAAAATATGTATTTGAACGTCACCACGTGACGTCACGCGACGAGCCCGTGACGCACGTGGTAGGCGTGCAGTCCTTCTCGCAGTATTCTCCAAGCGGATGTGTGGGAAATACCTAAATCGCGACCAGCGTCACGCGACTAGTGGTGTTTCTTTTCAATTTTAATTTTTTTATTTTTTTATTTTACCCGATGTTTTTTTAATACATACTTTGTCGTGGGGTTATCCTTTCGAAGGCTTACCCGGGGTGCCCGGCAATGGACACTTGGGCAGGACACCGTGCGGTTTCAGTCGATGCACGACATAACCGACCCCGCTGGCCAGCGGGGGGCGGCCGGCGGGGGTATCCGAAGGGATTTCCGCACGTTAAAAAAAAAAACCATGTCATTTCACCAAATTCAGAGACCTAATTTTGTGACAATTTGTGACAAACAATGTAATTTTTTACTACATGTAAATGAATATCTATACATTTTTATAACATTTTTCACAATTTTTGTCTGTCTGTCTGTCTGTTTGTTCCGGCTAATCTCTAAAATAGCTGAACAGATTTTGACGGAACTTTCACTGGCAAATAGCCAATGTTACAAAGCATAAAATAAAGTACTTTAATTTTAGAAAAAATAGTGTTCCGCGCAAAAGAACCAACACCATAAAAATCGAAATCCACGCGTACTAAGTCGCGGGCACAGCTAGTTTATATACATATATAAAGATGCTAAACCTCCTACCAACTATCACTAGTGTTATGCCTATATTTAAGTGCCACTTCGCAATTTCACCAAAAGTGTCACTAAAGCTGAACGAACCTGCGTCACCCAGTTCGCCAAGAGGCGGCAGTAATCCCACATAAGCCAGAGCTCGGCCTAACTTCAAACACGTATTAACTGTAATTCGACGGGTGCAAAGTAAAAAGAGGCATCTGCATAATAGCAACTTTACAGGAGAGCGAAAAGATCGAAAAAGTGTATTATTTTCTTAATGAGTGGGTCAATATTTCTGAAAATTTTATCATAATTTATTTATACTCTTATTTATTTTTATATTAAGTTAATTAAGCTAATTTATTAATAATTTACGAGATTTTGCAGATAGCCGTTTTTACAACGAAATTCATAAAACGCTAACTGAGCCAACTACCAGTTGGTCGTATATGCTCGGGACTTTAAATATCGTGTATAAATAGTTTTTTCTTTGTTTTACTGATCTCAATAATTGTTCTCAGGCCACTTATAAATAAAATTGTATGAGTACCATGCTCATATATATTTATAAAATATCCACTACAGAACGTAATTTTGCAGATAACTTTTTATGCTTCGTATTTTCATAACAATTATTTTTGGTTAATGAGGTCAAATGAAATACTTTAAAATTGTTTTTTTTTTATTAATGACAAACAATCAAATTATTACGTTAATAAACTACCATCTATAACATTAACAAAAACGTAAAAAAATATCTTCTATTTCAATTGCACATACTTTGGCTTACTTGATCAGTCTTATTTTAATCACAGAATCAAAATATATTTTTACCCTCTTCTTAATCTATTTATGATTTGGTACGCATTCAGAATTAACATTTTAAACCTAGAACATAATACAATTGACAAATGACAATTAGATACTCTTGTAAAATCGAAAATATCTTAAACAAGTTGTTTAAGATATTTTCGATTTTACACACATGATTGATTTCCCTATCGTTAATCAATAATCAGTCTAATAGTAATCACAGAAACAGAATATTGGACTCCTTTAATAATAAAAAATGATGATTTACCAAATATTTTTAACAACATAAACTTATTTACTAGTACATAGTACTAAAATCTACATAACGATCAATCAAAAATCAGTCACATTCCCTTCAGTATTAGCAGTATGTTTTAAATTTTTATAAAAATCGTGATACCTAGGAGGTATTAAATTTTGCTGACACAGATTTATTAAGTCATTGTATTTGGATTGTGTTATCATTAAAGTTTCATTATAACAAATTTTAAGCTCTACAAAATCATCTCTTCGGGACCGTGTATTTCGTTTTTGTAGTAAGTCGATTCTTTTAGATTCTTTTTCGTGTAAATCATATTTATAAAATATTGTGTAAGGATATTCCGCTTTTACTACTATCTCACGTACTAAACTCCATTTCACTTTTTCATTGTCAACGTTTTTAGTCCACTTCATTTGATCCATGGAATCTTTAAAATCAAAAACCATGTCTTGTGTTACTTCTTTTACTTCATACGCATCTCCTGATATTTTGCACCATCTAACTAGGGTATACCATTCTTCTGGACTGTAAATAAATTTCCTCTTCGATGACTTTTCTATTAGTGCATGTACACTGTCACCTTCTTGTTGTGTATGCCCTTTTTCTAGAAATCTATGACAAATATCTATTTTAAATTTTGACGAGCAGTAAACGTACATGAAAAACACTGTTCGGTTTCGGTTTTGGCCCCCGCAGTTGTCCGACCAAAGGCGCACGTCTTTGATGCCTTTTCTAGCCGAATCCTCAATGAAATTAAGAAGACAACTAGCCACCTCGTTTGATCCCCGTTTAGCTATATTTTCAGGCCACATGTAACATATACCCTTCTTTTTTCCCTTTTCAAACACTGTAAAATTAAAAATAGAAAGTTTACGTTTGTAATAAAATGAACTTGTTTCTCCATGGGGAGTAGATAAAAATTTTTGAAAATCGAATGTTGCTGATGTTATTGTATCAGGATTTGCAGTAGCTTGGATCTTATCCTGTGTTTTCAAAGACCTGGCAATATTCTTATTTCTCATATGCTTATTAAACTCATCAATGTTTTGAGCATCGGGGCAACTTTTAAATGCGGTGCACACATCACACTGATCCTTTCTCGGAAGATGAAAGCCTATATTCATTTCCTTATTGACTATATCTCTATATTGGCGAACTGAACTTTTTCTGAAACGTTATTTTCTTCAGCCCATTCCTGATATAATTTAAACATCATCGAAAAGTTTAAGTCACCAGATAAGTAAAGTTTGTTTGAGTCTTTCCTTATATAATGTGACTCTACAGGCCGGAATGATTTTACGTGATTACATACACCTTGTATTACAGTTTCAGTATTAATCTTATTTTTAATAGTTTTGCAATAACCCCTTAAATCTTTTGAACAATTCCCAGTATTAGTATCGTACTTATCCAAAGCGCTCATTATAAATTGATTACTGATACATAATGTATTTTTAAACATTGTTTTGCAAACTTTAATATTTTTAGGGCTAGCATTGTTCAGATTAACTGGAAGTGTGTAAGTTACGCTGTAATTACACTTTGAAGCATTCTGGGTAGTTATTCTTTTTTTTGAATACCGCTTGACATTTTTGCCAATAAACGACCATTGTTTTTCATGATTAGCCAGGCCCCAAAATAAATCAAAGATATTTTTTCTCTCTAGAGGAGATATCTTTGAACTACATTGAAATTTACAAGCATCACATGGTGGCTTAACATATTTAGCGGGTTGCTCTTTACCGTTTCTTGACAAGTGTTGTTTGCCAGAATTTAACAGCAATTTTCGTCTTGTATCGATCCATTTATCTTTATTTCTCATCCTCTTCTTTTTAGACCTATCGATATAAAACTGACGTCTTTTTCTCCCAAGCATAGTATTATTCGACGGCGTTGAACATTCACTTGATGCTTCAGCTGCGGAAGACGCATCAGTAGTAGTTAATATAGGAGACTGACAAAGTGACAGGCAAGGAGACTGATTATTATCAACTGAAGTAGCTGCGCCTCTGCTGGAAGTTATAGGTTGAATTGTGTGATTTGATGTAAATGAACTAGGACTTACAGGCCTGGAATCAAATGAATTGTATTCTGACGGTGTAGGTGTGATAGACATTCTTTCGAAGTTGTCATCGTATGTACTATCAGTAAGGATAACTTCAGTTTCCGAACATGAACGCGTCAAGATAGGTGTAGAAGAAGACAGTGTCGGCAAATCTTGATGGGCTTTAGACTCGTTTTTATTTAAAACAGCTACACCAAGATCGTCTATCAGTTCTTCGATCACCTTATCTTCTAATGGACAATGTTTATTGAAGAACCCAGTACTTATATTCGGTAAACTGTAGTTATTTTCTTGAAAATCTGAAGCTGAATTTTCTGTAAAGAAAAACACAAAATATATTGAAATTAAACAACTTTAACGGTTTTATCGCGAACTTTATTTTATTCCCGACGTTTCGGAGCCTTTATAGCCTCCATGGTCGCGGGCAAGACTAAGGTGTCAAACGACTTGATGTCAGTACAATAGTTATCACGGCGTATGAGGGTAGGTATAAATAAACTTCGCAATAAAACCGTTAAAGTTGTTTAATTTCAATGAGTAACATTCGCGTAAATATAAACAGCGAAAATCGAACAAATTTTGTAAATTGGCTTATTAGCCCAAAATCATCATGCGAATATAATTGCAGTTATAATACTCTCAGCCTGTTTTTTATAAAGTCTTTTATTAAACAGAAAATCCTACTACGTGATAAATATTTTGTATAAAGTTAACCGACGTAAATCATAACATCTACAGTGACCACGAAGTAGAAAGAGTCAACTGGCAGATGGTCGTTAATGCGTCGGTACTTTACGAAAATAACCTACAACACTTTACAAACAATACAACTAAAAGATATTGATTATACAACTTTAAAAAATAAAATTATAGTAATACATACCAGCCTCAGTGTCACAGCTATTATATTTTGTTAATTTTATAAGATCTTCCGATTCCTTGATGTCTAGTTGTTTTCTTGTTTTTCCTAAATGCACCAACAATTTGCGTCGTTCTTTATTCATTTTAAGGAATTTTAAAGAGTAATGCAAATATAAATTAAAAGCACACCTTGAAATTGTTGCCGATATAGATAAAAACTTTTAAAAACTTATAACGTATGCGCGCCGGTGACATGTAAGTCAACTGCCTGATGACATTTTGTGTACGCTCGGAGTCCGCCCCGCGCCCCGCGCAAAAACGACCAACGTTAATTGGTCGCATTACCTTCGTACTATTTGCAAGATTGAGTGTAGATGGCTTTTTATACTTTTAAAAATTCATTGAAATATAATGAAATCTCCAAAACCAAATATGCCAGGTTGTGGAGTCTTATTTGATTAGTACGAAAATGCAATAAAAAGAAAATCGTGAATTTGTAGTTGACTTTATTTACTTTGCACCCGTCGAATTGTTTATGTGCAGTTGTTTAATGTTATTATTATGTTCTGAGCTCGTTACAACAAAGATATGGTTATGTGACGTGTAACGTCCTTAGTGGAAGTAATTATAATTATAACATAACAAACTCACGCCTATATCCCCGAAGGGGTAGGCAGAGGTGCTAGCACCCACATTTCGCCAGTTTATGTTTAGGTCCCAATGTAATAGGTGGCGAGCCTATTGCCATTTACCGGGCACTTATAAACCTGCAATAAATACACACATAACTTCGAAAAGCATCGAAAAGACATTGGTGTGTGCCATGGTAAAACCTGGGATTGAACCCGAGACCTCGTCTCGGCAGTCCTTTACCCATACCACTAGGCTACCGCGGTCAATTATAATTATGTATAACTTGAAACTATTCTTTTAATTTTATTACTGTACTAGCGAATGCTAGCGACTCCGCCAGCGTGAAATTATGCATGCATTATAGATATGAACCTTCCTCTGGAATCTCTCTGTCTATTAAAATAAATAGCATCAAAATCCGTTGCGTAGTTTTAAAGATCCCAGCATACATAGGGACAGACAGCCGGGAAAAGCGACTTCGTTTTATACTATTTAGTGAAGCCTCTTGGTGTAACGTAATTTACTTAAAGTTTTTGTTACTTGTTACCTACCATATTTAAAGATCTTTCTATGCTATCTATAATATTACAAAATTGTAAATTAGTTGTGTACAGTATGAGATATAAAAAAATCATCAAAAAATCAAGCTTACCATCAGGTGAGGTGAAGTCAAATTGACGTGTCCTAAATATAAAAAAATATAAAAAAATACTTGGGTTATCTTAAATGATCGATTCTGAACACAAAAAAAAGGTACATTATCCAAAATGCGCGCAAAAGACATAGGCTATTTATGCGAGTGCTCGCATAAATAGCCTTTTTTTTTTTTTTTTTTTTTTATTTAGGACACGTCAATTTGACTTCACCTCGCCTGATGGTAAGCTGAAGGTAAAGTCTCAGGAAAGAGGGTCACCATTAGATACACGTATCATGTTAACAATGGTGGCACTCAGCTTGACGGCCTCATCAGAAGAGAATTGTCGTCGCAGCACCGCGTGACACCCACCGGTCCCACTAGTGCTGCGACCACAATCCCCCTGCCCGGCTATGCATTTGCTGACCCCTGAACGCAATCAAACCGAAATTTGATTACTATGGAGGGTTTTTCGCAAAAGAGGCAGCAGTAAAGGTGCGGGAGGGATCTAGCACTCCCCCGTGAAGTAGGAGGCATCGCAGAACGATCTCCGTCCTCCATGAGCGCGGGTCTGGGGATGTCTGTCGGGGCTAGCCGTCACCCTATAGCAGAAGCAAGCCCAGGGTGGCGGCGTATCTCGCGCGCTTCCGGGTCGCGAGCGCTGGCGACAGAGCCGGTCGGGGTCTCTGGGATATCCTTTCTAGGGCACACCAGATTCCCCGTACGACATGACTGAAGCAAGAGACACCGTGCGGTTTTAGTCGGTTCAAGTTCGACATACCCATCTTACCGTTAGCTCCGATCGGTTGAAGTCCGTGGAGGTTTCCGCAACTAAAAAAAGGCTATTTATGTATAAATTACGATAACTTGCTTTAAAAGAAACTGAAGCAAGGGTGGGTTGCTAGTGTTATTATAATTACGGTCACTGTTGTTGTACCCTTTTTTTTTTTTTCGTGCGGAAATCCCTTCGGATACCCCCCCGCCGGCCAGCGGGGGCAGTTATGTCGGGCTTGCACCGACTAAAACCGCACGCCGTCTCGGGTCTTAAGACGCCGGGGTGTAAGGTTACCCATAGAGCATATCCCTCGCACCCCGACTGACCCTGGGCCATCTCCGGTTTCGAGATGGCCCCCTTACTTGCTCTCCACTGTGCCATCTGCTAATCAGAGGGACACGTGGAAAGCTTCCGAACAGCCCTCGTCAGGGCCGTCCTCGCCTCGGTCGGAGTTTCCCCGGGGCCAACCCACCCTAGGAGAGAGGCGCTGCCGTCTCCGTTGCCCAGGGTGCACCGCGTGGAGGTCCCCAACCAAGCACCCCACTGTTGTTGTACCCGGGTAAATACAAAACTGTAATCTACATCGAGACCTGGACATGGCAACACGGATCGAGTTTTACTAAAATGTGCCAAAGCTCTTAAAAATAGTCTTTATTGTCATGTAAATGTCGAGACAATTCAGATCCTTGATATTATTAATGTAGTGCGAAGACTGTAACGGATAAACTGTTAGTAGTTAGTACAGTGTTGTAGAGACTACAAATAAATGTACGGTTAAGTGTGACACTTGAACAAAGTGTCTTCATCTTAATACAAACTAAGTAAATATCGCCTTAAGACGTATATAATATATCGGAGAATTAAAAAAAAAATCGATTGTCTATAAAGTCGGTTTACTGACGATAGTTGAACGTGACAACGTCATAAAAACGTGAGGGAACGCCGCATACGTCGGTAACGTCACATACGTCATGTGGTAACGCCGCATACGTCATGTTTTTTCGGGCGTGCAGATGGCGATGTCATGTCAAAAAACATCTGGGACGTGTCTAGGTGGCTGAGTTGCTCAGAGCATTCCCCCTGTAAGGGACTGCTCGCGGGTTCAAGTCCCGTCCTAGATATTCTCTTTTTCCGATCTAAATCTATAGGATAGGTAAATGTTACTCTAGGAATTCTTAAAATGTTTGCTGTTGTGCAAAATGTGCGGCTGTTTGGCCGTGGTCCATAGGAAACTTGTGTATAGGAACACAAGTTTCCTATGGACCACGGCCAAACTGCTCGGAAGCAGTATATTCTACACGCCCCGGCCGCGAAAGCCTAAAGATTTACATTCTTAAACTTATGTTTACGAAGTAAGTTAATAACGGCCTGCGGTTTTAGTCGGTTCAAGCCCTGCCCCCACTGACTGGCGCGGGGGGGGGGGAGATTCCGAGGGGATTTCCGCAAGAAAAAAATCTTGTGTAATCGTAATCTATCCTTGTACCAAATTTCAGCTAGATTCGTTCATTCCTTTTTATCGTGAAAGAGTAACATACATTCATACCTCCACACATACAAATATCCACACATCCACAAATCCACACCATGTGATATTGATAACTAGCTCTAGCAACTCTCAAACAACAGTGACAAAGTTATCTTGATAGATCAACATCTGTATTTGAACCTGGAACGGAAGAGGATATATTTTTCAATTTAACCAAAACATAAGCGCCTGATAGAATTCGTATGATAAAAGACAAGATATGATTACTTAAGTAATGGCTGAATCTTGTTATAATTTTAGCGTCTAAGGCTCGTCGGTCGCTCCTCGTAATCAAAATTCGCACAGCAATCTACGGCATCAATATATAATTGATAGTCCCACCGCGACATCTTAAGTATAGAGATTAAGTCAATCCAATCATGTAAAGGTCAAAGCAAGAGATAGGTGTTGTTAAGTTTAAATGCTCCTGCCAGTAACAAACGTTATACTGCTAGGAGTTACTTTGTGAACGATAATAAATGTATGTTTATGATTCATATGGTATCGTTATATTATTAATCATATATAATTGTATATAATTCTTTAGGCTTTCACGGCCGGCGTATACTGCTTCCGGGCTGTTCCCTTACACCAAACGCGCATATAAATACGTCAATGACTCGAGGCTCTATATCAGTCGCAGAGAAGTCGCAGCCGATGAGAGTTCTACGTACTCGTCGCCGCCCGGACTCACACCACTGAAGATGTCGACCGCAATATCTACTAAACGTTTGGAACCCAGGTTCCATATGGACCACGGCCAAACAGCCCTGAAGCAGTATATTCTACATTTATAATTGTTTTGGTACAGCCCGTATATTTGAATGAAGAGAAGGGAATACCGGAAGAGAATGTGAAAATGGTAAAGTACATGCAAGGGGCCCTACCAACAACTAGGCACCGAAGCTAACCTCACCTGCCAGCTGGTGCATCTGCTGATCGAAGGACGAGGCTCCGGCGCTGGCATTCTTGGGCTGAGAGTTCAGATGGTAGTCGCACACAAAATGAATTTTCATTGGCCAAAAAGTCAAATCACTTAATAAAAGCGGCTTCAAATTGAAATGCTTTAGACGCTACTGGATATTACGCTATGATGATAATGATGATGAATGTGAAAGTGGCAATGAAGAGTGAGAGAGAGAAAGAGAGACAAAGAGAGACGGTCAAGCAGTTCCAGCAGTACAGCTGCTAAAAGTCGATCTTTAGTGAAAATCATGATGGGAGCTCAGCCCGAGTTGATCAATTCATGCCTATTGTACTTATTCCACTGTAATTTGTGACGATAAACACCCATCTTTTTTTTTCAGTTAAGTTCTGTTTTTTTATTATGGTCAAGTGAGTACCATACAAAATACGTGCGTACCGTATTTATACGGTACGCACAAATAAATTATATTGTGCTTTTCAATTAAACATTTGTTATTGCATATTCTTTAATATGACAGTGTCTATACTTCAAGTAAAATACTAAATCGCAAATAGGATAAACTGAATAGCATCCCTACAAGAGCACACTTCAATCCCATGAAAAGGTGGACTATGAAATTACAACTATCCCTTCTAATTAGCATGCGAGAAATATGAATAATTATGAACGAGAATATGAACAGAAGGTAGATATTACATCAAAAGAACATGGAGAGAGGTCACAGACACGAGGCGCATTGGTGCTTGAGATTTTTTATGAACATTATATTTTTAGGCCTATGTATTTTAATGCCTTGATTAAGCGTAAAGAATTGGGCTCGTACTCGATAGCCGATGGGACTTCGGACCACATCTCCGAAGTCTGGTCCCGAAACTGAGGGGGGCTGCGGCCGCGCTATCGCGGCTGATGCCCAATGTTAAGGGACCCAACGCCCCCACTAGGAGACTGTACCTGGGGATCGTGCGAAGCATGGCCCTGTACGGGGCCCCCGTATGGGCGGAGACTCTGGCGGCCCGCAACGTGGCTGTTCTAAACAGCCCGTTAAAGGCGATGGCCGTCAGAGTCATCAGGGGGTATCGCACGATCTCCGTCGAGGCGGCATGTCTCCTAGCCGGGACCCCTCCATGGGACCTGGAAGCAAGAGCCCTTGCGCTGCTGTACCAGTGGCGCAAGGAGGCGCTGGAGCGGGGCCATAGGCCGGAGCCCCGAGAAATCAGGGCTCAGCGGTCCCTGCTCCGCCAGGAACTCATGGAGACATGGAGGGTGCGACTTGAGCATCCAAGGTGGGGGGAATCCACCATTGCGGCGGTGAGACCGATTATGAAGGAGTGGTTGGAGAGGGACCATGGGGACCTCTCCTACCGGATGTGCCAGATATTTACCGGACACGGGTGTTTCGGTAAGTATCTATGGCGCATTCACCGGGAGACAACGCCGCAGTGCCAGCACTGCGAGGATTCTGGCGAAGACACGGCGCTCCACACGTTGGTGGAGTGCCCTGCGTGGGCGAGTCAACGCCGGGATCTCGTTGCGGTCCTGGGCGTGGACGTTCTCTCGTTGGAGACCATGGTGAGGGCCGTGGTCTCCGACGGGAGCATGTGGCACGCCGCCGCCTCTTTCTGCGAGCAGGTAATGCTCGCGAAAGAGACGGCGGAGAGGGAGCGGGAGAGAACCCTGCCCCTCGAGTTTCGCAGTCTGCGGCGAGGTCGCCGCAGACTCATCTACGCCCGGGACTACCGACCTCCATGATCGGGGCCTGAGGACGGCAGTGGGCCGACTCGCCGTCCTTACAGAAGCAGGCCGTGGCGAAGGCGTGTCGTGTGTCCTACACACGCCTGCCAACTCACCGACGCGGGATAAAACCCGACTCCACCAGGCGAGGCCGCGGTGGCGGCCAAAGTCCGCCGGCAACCCTGGGGTTATCCTTTCGAGGGCTTACCCGGGGTGCCCGGCAACGGACACTTGGGGAGGACACCGTGCGGTTTTAGTCGAGACACGACATAACCGCCCCCGCTGGCCAGTGGGGGGTATCCGAAGGGATTTCCGCACGTAAAAAAAAAAAAAAAAAAGCGTAAAGAATTTAAGAGAATTATTGGCCGGGGTTGCCCAATTCGTTGACCGTATTCGAGGGATAGATCTCGAGGTAGCCCTCCACAAGTCCGAGGGTCTATTTTGCTATGAGTCTCGGAATTGGAATCAGCCATATGAGGAATCTAGTGTTGTCTTAGGCAATGATCGCTATTGAGCCCTTTATAAGGCACGGGTTCTTACCTGGGGCTCGTACTCAGTGGGCGGTGGGACTTGGGATATCATAACTGAAGGCTGGCTCCCGAGCTCAAGGTGGTAGCAATTACGCTCGAGCAGCTGCTGTCCAATTTGAACTGATAGCTTTTTTTTTATCCCCCCCCCTCCGCCGTCCAGTGGGGGCGGTTATGTCGGGCTTGGACCGACTAAAACCGCACGCCGTCTCGGGTCTTCAGACGCCGGGGTGTAAGGTTGCCCATAGAGCATATCCCTCGCACCCCAACTGACCCTGGGCCATCTCCGGTTTCGAGATGGCCCCCTCGGGTTTGGGAGCCACGGTGTCCCCGTCTTGCCCCGGTTTGGGAGAGGGGCGCTAGTTGCCCCACCATCCCGGCCTGCTTCTGCTGGGGTGACAGGTGGCCTCACCTGCCACCCCCAGGCCTGCGCTCATGGAGGACGGAGGTCGTTAAGCGACCTCCGGCGCCTGAGTCGCCTGCGACGTGCAGCGAGCATGTTGCGGGCTCGGCGGGCCGGGAGAGTCCAGAACCTCTCCCTGGCGCGCTCCGCCATCTCCTTCGCAAGCAGGGGCCCGATACCTCTTGCAGAAGGCTCTACGCTGGGATCGTGCCATCCATAACCCTTAGCGGTATCCGCGTCAAGGCCATTAAGGGTCCTGACGGCCAGCAACGTCAAATCCTGCAATTCCCTTGCGGCTGCTAGCCGTCAAGACCATAAAGGGATACCGCACAGTCAAAGTAGACGTATCGAACCTCCTAGCCGAGACACCTTCGAACGAGCCGAGACGCCGCCAGGTGCTCATGGAGAAATTGGCAAACGACTTGGCAAACCAAGCGCAGGGTGTGATTTAAAACAAAATAATCATAAAATAAAAAATTTATAAAGTTGCCTTGATCTCGCATTGTATATTTAAAAGAAAATTAAACGAATTGTGAAGGTATTACTATTATTTCACTAGCGAATTGCCAACTGATATATAGTTAAAAATACCAGCTTACCCCAAAAACACGTTATCTTATAATTTTATCTCTAATAATAACTGTTATTACTTGTGCTTAAAATACAAAGTGCTAGTAACTAAATAATGAGGCGCCAACAAAAGTATAGTTTACCCAAGATACTAAAAATGTGTAAATAATTTAAGTACTTGTTAAACTTGGTTCATAAAAGTTAATGTTTTACATCACATAATATAATATTTTAATAGTATCCCACTGAATACTTAAAAAAAGATTTTTAATAATAAAGGGATATCCTTGAGTAAAAATAGTACCGCCTAGGTCTGCAGAATGTTACTTACCTATTAAATGCATTAAGCTTTTAACACATGTCTAATTCAGTGAAACGTGTATACGGACCTTAAGGTGCCACCCAGTTGAAATACAACTCTAACAGTACATTTTAAGGTTGTTAATAGTGTAGCGAAGCTTTTCAGATGGGATCATTTGAAAGTTTTTCATAGCGAGAGCTAGAGTGTCGGTAGAGGCGTGAAGTTAGGTCGTCTCATTTATTATTGAGCGGATACTCTTGGGGAGTTGGTAGAGTTTAAAGTTCGGGCTCCACTGTTAGTATAGTATGGTATTGCCCGGAGTCGCATTTTGTAAACGAGAAAGTTCATAGCTACTTATTTGATAACTTTAATTGAGTTAAACTACTACACAAAACGCCATATTTTGTGTAAAATCATTAAAATTGAGTTAAACTACTACACAAAACGTCATATTTTGTGTAAAATCATTAAAATTGAGTTAAACTACTACAAAAAACGCCATATTTCGTGTAAAATCATTAAAATTTACCACTGTTATCGTACTATGGGATATTTACATAATTAAGTATCTGACTTTGTTCGGGTGCGTCTCATGAATGAAATGAATTCCTTTAGTGTATGTATATGTCAACCAGCTGTTGCCCGCGGCTCTACCCGCGTGGAATTCTGACCCCGGTCCGGCAACCCATGGGAACCTATTCTAGCGATAAAACATAGCCTATGTGTTATTGCAGATTATAATATTAGGTCGTTACATATGAAATTGCCGTTTTTCTTGAAGAAATTGGAGGAAACCCAATTTTCAGTTTTTTTTAGGAATGACAAATCCAAATTTCATGTTTTTTTTTGTGTATGAATGAGACAACAATAAGCTAACAAACAGCAACTTATAATACATTTTCGAAAAGTGACAGCTCTTGAGTAATACGAAATTTATCATCAAAATGGATCGCATTTAGGAAGTACTGTTTTTGAAGATAGAATTAATTTATCAAGCGGCCAATAAAAACAAAATATAATACAGAGTTGTATAATTTTTAGCTTTCAAACGAAATATAAATAATGGAAATAGCTATTAAATTACAGGAATAACGAACTCATGAATTTGTAAGAAAATTTCGGCAATTTCAGTTTTTTGAGTGTGATTGAGAAACTAATATCTTAACACAATTGGAATATATAACTTCACTCCTGTATCCCCGAAGGGGTAGGCATAGGTGTATTACACACCCACGATTCGCCAGTTATGCTTAGGTCCCAATGTAATAGGGGGCGAACCTATTGCCATCTACCGGGCATATGACTAAGCGAGCGATAATCAACATTTTTACCGAAAAGTCAGAGGTGTGCGCCCGGGGCGACTGGGGATCAAACTCGATATCTCGTCTCGGCAGTCCGTTACATACACCACTGGGCTATCGCCGCTTTTTATATATATTTATAATATTAGCAGAATAACGTTAACAAGATATAATATTGAAATAAAACTATTTTTAACGGATTCTATCGCGGTTTATTTGATGTTATTTTATATTTTAAATTGATCCAGCTGTCATTTACCATCTGTCAAGTGCCAATTGCCTCTACAAGATGCAGGGGTCTATAAAATAGATTGTGACTGTGGGCTCTCTTATATTGGTCAAACCAAGCGAAGCAATGGCACTCGCGTCAAAGAACACATAGCTGACATAAAACACCAACGCTCAAAAAAGTCTGCTGTATGTGAACACGTGCAACAGGGGACCAAACATTACTTAAGATTTGATAAACCACAGATACTCGCCAAAGAAAATCGATTCCTACCTAGGATGCTCCGGGAAGCTATTGAAATTAAAAAACATCCTAATTTTAATAGAGAAAATGGTTGGAATGTACCACCAGCTTGGGACCCAGTCATTCACTTAATCAATTCCAAGAAAAATCAAAATACAACAAGATTCATGACACTGTGAGCCCATTATGCGTAAATAGTAACACAAACAATTCAACATAGTTCGGGTACTTTGAGATAACTTTCACTTCAAGACAACAACCATCTTTAGTCTCCCCGTGACCATGGCTGCTCAAAAGCAACCGAAACGTCGGGATCAATGTAAAATATAAAATAACATCAAGTAAACCGCGATAGAATCCGTTAAAATAGTTTTATTTCAATGTGTAACATTCGCGTAAACTTCCGACAGTATCATGAAGATATACTATACTTGACATATCAGTAGTTTAATAGTTTTGTTGTGTGACAAGCATTGCAACAGAATCTCAAGTCATCAGGCCCACAGATTCAATATAAAGATTCTAAAATAAAGGGAATTTGTCTCATTGAATTTGTTTCCCCCTTGTAACAACTAAAGCAATATTTGACAAGTTGATATCAAAATCTGAGAATTTCAAAATGGCGTTAGCGAATATTCTAGGCTGTCCTGATGAGCCGCTTCATTTCAACTGAAGAGTAGGAACTGTAATAATTTCCATTCCATAATTGGGACACACGAGCGACACCTGTGACGGCGTTTGTCAAACTGACAGGCATTCCCCTCTTTTTGTATAAACATCAAATATGTAACGAATTATTCATTGCGGTTCGCTCCGCACCAGCGAGTTTTATTATAGTTTACGCAGCAAGCGGTTTAGGCTGGACTAGCGTTTTATCGTTTAGTTAGAAGGTGTAATATACGAGTACTTTAGAGGACTTGTGTTACCTCTATCAAACCCAATGTTGAAGGTGTATTCTTGTTATTAAGGGTTTTATAATATGCTACATATTTATAAATGTAAATGGTTTCATCAGAAGGGGTGAAAATACATTGACGTGCTTATTATAAAAAAAATGTTCACTGTATTATTTAATTATATTATGTCGTCATGTTAAGCGTCGGTAGCTTAGTGGTTAAGGAGTCGACCTTACGATCGAGAGGTCCCGGGTTCGAATCCTGGCCATTACACTACCGACGTGAGTGGGCTTCTAACACAAGCAATTTAGCTTAGATGGAGGGGTTAGGGGGAATATTAGTAATTTCGGTTGCTAATATTATTTAAAAAAAAAAAAAAACTAGCTGTTGTCCGCGACTCCTTCCGCGTTAAGTTCGGAATAGATCAAGACATGTTGACTTCTGTCACAACCTTCAATCTCCATCTTATGGTTATCTGTAAAAATTGCCATCTCGAAACCGGAGATGGCCCAGGGTCAGTCGGGGTGCGAGGGAAATTCCTTATGGGCAACCATACACCCCGGCGTTTGAAGACCCGAGATGGCGTACGGTTTTAGTCGATTCAAGCTTGATACATCCTCCCTCGCTGGCCGGAGAGGGGGTGGGGGTATACGAAGGGTAACCGTACGAAAAAAAAATGGGTACAAACCACCGAACACTTTTTAATCGAAAACGAATGTCTCTCAAATGGGAGCAGAGAGTGGCTCCTGTCATGTTGATTATATGAACATGACAGCAACTAAGAAAAAAAATCGGCCAAGTGCGAGTCGGACTCGCACATCAAGGGTTCCGTAGCAGCAAGTAACATAATAAAGTTTTTTTTTAAGATTTTGTATTTGAGTTGATTGAATGAAAGGTAAATTGCGGTTTACGAATTATGACGTATTAAAAAAAAACTACTTACTATCTCGTTCAAACCAAATATCGGTGGAAGTTTACATTGTAATGTACATCATATATTTTTTTAGTTTTATCATTCTCTTATTTTAGAAGTTACAGGGGGGGGGGGGGCACTCATTTTACGACTTTGGAAGTGTCTCCCGCGCAAACTATTCAGTTTAGAAATAAATGATATTATAAACCTCAATATCATTTTTGAAGACCTACCCATAGATAACACAGACGTATGTGTGGGTGTGACGAAAAAAAATTTTTAAAGTTTCAGTTCTAAGTATGGGGACACCCAAACTTAATTATTTTTTTTCAATTTTTGCGTGAAAATCTTAATGCGGTTCACAGAATACATCAACTTACCAAGTTTCATCATCAAGCATAGTTCTTATAGTTTCGGAAAAAAGTGGCTGTGACATACGGACAGACAGACATGATGAATCTATAAGGGTTCCGTTTTTTGCCATTTGGCAACGGAACCCTAAAAAATGTACTAACTCGCTCGAATAAGGGAGTTTCACACGAGCCATTTGGACGAATAAGTCCCGAATAAGTAAATATCGTGTAGAAATATGGGTTGTAACTTTTGCTATAACATATTACCAGACTACTAGCTTTCTAGATCAATTCAAATTGAGTGTACAAATAAAATTTTCTTGATACCGCAATTTGTTCGCGGCGAAATATAATAATAAAGGAAAATTTTAACTTTCCTCACTGTAACATCATTCAACAAAGACTCAGTACTAAATTAAGAGAACCGTTACCGAGTAACTTAATACAGAAAGAATGAAGGCAAAATAAAATCACCAAGATCCCCTTCTTGATAGGATGGTAAACAAGACAGCTTATTAAAAAAAGAGAGGCGGGACAGGTAAACGAGTAAATGCCTGATAAGTATCTTGTTTGAGACAAAAGAGGCCTTAACAAAAGAGGGCCATATCGTTGTTTTTCAATTTCACGAGAGCGTGAAGACTAAGATTTGATACCGGCGACGAAAGGAGCAAGAGAACGGTATTAGTTTCTATAGAAGCACAATAGGTGGTATCGTCTGTTAATGAAAATAGAAAATGTAGTGAGGATTGAAATAAAACTATTTTTATCGGATTCTATCGCGGTTTATTTAATTTTTTTTTTTTTTTTTTAAATATTTAGGACACGTCAATTTGACTTCGCCTCGCCTGATGGTAAGCTGAAGGTAAAGTCTCAGGAAAGAGGGTCACCATTACATACACTACCATGTTAACAATGGTGGCACTCAGCTTGACGGCCTCATCAGAAGAGGATTGTCGTCGCAGCACGGCGTGACACCCCCCGGTCCCACTAGTGCTGCGACCACAGTCCCCCTGCCCGGCTATGCACTTATTTGATGTTATTTTATATTTATTATCACAGCTTCGTAAAAGTACAAGCAATAAATTTACAAAATTATATCGTAATTAGATAAACGATTCGGAAGCACATTAGATATGAACCAAGAAACAAACATGGAATTTTAGAAGTGAAATCTTCCTTTAGCGCCTTTTTGAGTTGGGAAAAAACATGGTACTTGTAACAAACATACAGTATTTAAATTTTTATCTGTTTGTCTGTCTGTCTTTCTGTCTGTTTGAAAGAGGTAATCTCTCTAATGGCGGATTTTGACAGGACTTTCACTAGTAGATAGATAATATTACGGGGCGTAACATGGTCTACTTTAATTTAAGAAAAATAATTAGGTTCAGTCGGTTCAAGCCCGACATAACCGCCCCCGCTGGCACGCGGGGGGGTATCCGAAGGGATTTCCGCACGATAAAAAAAAAAAAAAAAAAAGGGATCTGCGCAAAAAAATTGAAACCCAAAAAAAATATGAATATAACCTGAACGGCTACACTTCATTTAAAAGTATAGCCTGCACAGTAAAATATTTACCGAATATTCAAAAACAAAAATACACACGTAATTAATTGTTCAACTTTTAAATTCTGTTGACACTCCCGTAGTGACACCTTTTCTTTTCTTCAGTTTATTATTTGACCGCACCTTGCCAGATTGTAAGAAACTTGGGAAGAAGGCAGTCCAGAGGGAAAAGGCGTTTTAGATGGTATTGATCTCTGATATTTGATATAATAAAAACAAGTCCTAGTGTGGATTCGTATTAGTGTGTGTATATATGTGTTTGTGTGTGCGCGCGCGCGTGTGTGTGTGTGTGTGTAACATAACATTTCTAAAAAGGTTGAAATTTTTATAATAATAACTCAATTAACACCATTAGTTGGATCATCATCACAATACTTAAATGAATCCTATAATAATATTGATTTTCTCCCCGGGCGATAGCCCTCGATAGTATTTTTTCTGAAACGGTATCTATCTATAATGCTATCTACTTCACATAAAGTGGCAAATTTTTGTATACCACTTCGTTTAAAGTAATAAGCGTTGTACCCAGGTATTTACTGAAAGACTTTGAAATTATTAATAATATGTTAATATTGTTCCAGAAATTATAAAAATAGTAACAGCAATAACATCATCACTGTTCGCATTATCATTTTCAATCCAACTTTTTTTCTACTATTCCTTGTTGGTGTGTGGATTCATGAATTATTTTCTTTCTTTTTGCAATGCAACAACATATACACAAAGATAATGAAGTTCGAAGTCAGAGACTTTTAGCTCACACCCATGTAAGCGTGTGCTCTAACTAAAGTAAGAGTAATGGTAGTTTAATATTAGATCGGAGTTAGAGTACGCAGACTTCCCGCCAACAGCCAGTTTGAGATGCAGGTACGCGATCTGCTCGAGCTAATATTTTAGCTTCCAAATCTTTCTGTAAAAGAAATTTACCTTCTTAATTTATATATGACATGTTTTCTTAGGTAGATAGGGCACGCCGCAATAGCGGCGGTAAGGCCCATCATGGAGGATTGGCTGGAGAGGCGACACGGAAGCCTCTCCTACCGACTGACGCAGGTGATCTCCGGGAAGGGATGCTTCGGGGACCACCTGCATCGGATCAGGAAGGAGCCAACGCCTGAGTGTCATCACTGCGACGCGAGCGAGGACTCAGGGCTGCACACGCTGGCGGACTGCCCGGCGTGGGAGGCGCCGAGGCGTGACCTCGTGGCAGCCATCGGGGTGGGAGTCCTCTCGCTCGGCAGCATGATTGCGGCAATGGTGCGGAGCGCGAGCGCGTGGGCCGCCGCCGCCTCCTTCTGCGAGCATGTTATGCTCGCGAAGGAGGTGGCGGAGCGCGCCCGGGAGAGACATAGAACTCTCCCGGTCCGCCGAGCCCGCAACTTGCTCGCCGCGCGTCGCAGGCAACTCGGGCGCCGGAGGTCGCTTAACGACCTCCGTTCTCCATGAGCGCAGGCCTGGGGGTGGCGGGTGAGGCCACCTGTCACCCCAGCAGAAGCAGGCCGGGACGGTGGGGCGACTAGCGCCCCTCCCCCAAACCGGGGCAAGACGGGGACACCGTGATTCCCAAACCCGAGGGGGCCATCTCGAAACCGGAGATGGCCCAGGGTCAGTCGGGGTGCGAGGGATATGCTCTACGGGCAACCTTACACCCCGGCGTCTGTAGACCCGAGACGGCGTGCGGTTTTAGTCGGTTCAAGCCCGACATAACCGCCCCCGCTGGCACGCGGGGGGGTATCCGAAGGGATTTCCGCACGATAAAAAAAAAAAAAAAAAAAAGGTAGATTTCGATGAAATCGATCTACCTATTGGTTTCTTGACTACTGTCGAATTTTAAAAAAAATTCTTCATAGGAGGTCTAGTTATGACCCCCTGAGTCCGAAATGACCACTGGTCAAATAGTTTATATACATATATATATGTATGTATGGTTCCACTTCCCAAAATTTGCGGCACTCTCACGGTCGCATTTTTGCCCCGATCGCTTTCAAACTGCGGTGAAAAATTGCTTGGGTGTAAACTTAGTTTAAGTTCGTGAACGGGTGGAATCCGGCCTAAGGGGACGGTAGGGCCTCACTTTTTGTGAAATCAGTTTTTCCTCAAAATTTCACGTTCCATGAAAGATATTTGAACCGTTCTAATTTTATCCCATAGTATACATGAATACCAACAACTTTTAATTATCAACCTATAAGATTAAAACTTCAACTAAAAGTGGAGGGGGGAAAAACCAAAATTTTTCGGGGAAAAAATCATAACTTCTAACCGGTGAACATTCTTGGCGTCGGAAACATTTTTAATCGATAGGCCATTTTTAAGTCTAAAATAAATGCCTGAAAAGTTTTTCGCTAAAAGTTACCGTTTTCGAGAAAAAAAAATAAACATGTTAAAAATGCACTCGGCGTGGGTCATAGCGTAGTTCTCTATATAAAATAATATTAATTGCTTCACGAAATCTACCTGTGCGTTCCCCCTGCGGGAACAGATTTTTTTTAATATTGTTGGACAAAGTACACAACGCCACCTAGACCCAAACTAAGCAGAGCTTGTCATTTGGGTTCAAGAATGCGGATAAACATACTTAAATACTTTTTTTTGTAAATAAATACATATTATACATAGAAACACCCAGACCAATGCAAATATACGCATTCGCACTGAGCGGGAATCGAACCCGCGACCTCTGGCTTAGCAGTCGAACGCACTACCGCTACGCCACAGAGGTCGTCTGGTCGAAATGGAGGTTCACTGTTTGACCTATATGTTTTTATGACTGTTTGTCGTGATTATCTCGCGTTTAGTTGAACTGGTTTGGATGCAGTTTTCAGAAAAGTATTTGTTACATTCTGGAAAAGGTTTTAGTATACTTAACCAACTTCAAAAACATTAGGTTCTCAGTTTAACTCGTATAATTGCCGCTCGCTTTTGGTTTAACCGATTGTGATTCGGTTTTCAGAAAAGTATTTATTACGTACGTAAGGAGGAGGTTTTGGTATACTTGACCGACTCCAAAAAAGGAGGTTGACTCTGTCATTTTATAGTCTTCTAATTTCTAGTATTTAATAAATCACTTATACCGACTTCAAAAACCAAGAGGGGACTAAAAAGTGAAAATTACTGAATTACAGATTTAGTTCAAAAGACAAAAAGACTTTCCTGTTTAAGTCTGTTCCAGATCTGAAACAACATTATGAAGCAACAAAAAAATTCCATATTCATCGACAGCTGATAATGTCGTCAACTCATATTATGTGTCACGATGCGACGGTTACACATTTCATAAGATGACACGGGGAGACTTTATGATATTATAATAATAAATATAAATAAATATTGTACGACAAAGTACACAACGCCATCTAGACCCAAACTCAGCAGAGCTTGTCATATGAGTTCTAGAATGCGGATAAACATACTTTAATACTTTTTTTTTGTAAATAAATACATATTATACTTAGAAACACCCAGACCAATGCAAATATACATATTTGCACTGAGCAGGAATGAACCCGAGACCTTTGGCTTAGCAGTCGAATGCACTACCGCTACGCCACAGAGGTCGTCAATATTATGTGTCAGGACTACGCGTGTGGACCTAGCCTACATTGAACAGAAAAGTCTTATGCATTATTTTGTCTTTGGAACTAAATGTGTAATTCAGGTATTTCTCTAATTATCTCTTAATTTTCTATATCTACCAAAAATATGGTTTCAATTTATGCTATTTCTACTCCCTTGGGATATAAGGCATGAGTTTATTATGTGTTATATAAGGTTTAATACAATTTAGACATCATGCTTGTACTTCAAATACATATATCTACCAGTCTTCTTTGTGAAACACGAGTATTCTCTGCCCGTTCTGCTGACAAACACACAGTGCGCCACAATGCGGCTGTCACGGACAGGCGTGCGTCTTTAAAACAATAATACCTTTAGAAAACTGCCTGCTGCTTCTTAGTGAAGTTTCAGTTTTCAGTTAGTTCAGTTAGGAGGCGCTGGGCAAACGTAGACACTTTTGTTACCAATACAACACACCATTATAGGAAACCATGTCGCTGTGTCCGATAGCGGTGATACGACACAGTCGTTGGTTGCTATGTAGCTTAACACAGGATACGAATTGTTTGTTTGCGCTGTGCAGTACAATTTTATTGTTAAGAAATTTGTTAACTACCGACTACTACTGATGAATTAAAGTTTCATGGTACGCAGGTTCCGCAATGTCTGAGTGCCATCACTGCGACGCAAGCGAGGACTCGGGGCGGCAGACGCTGGCAGAGTGCCCGGCTTGGGAGGTACCGAGGCGTGACTCGTGGCGGCAATCAGGGTTGGAGACCTCTCGCTCGGCAGCATGATTGCAACAAAGGTGCGGAGCGCGAACACGTAGGCCACCGCTGCCCGTAGCCTTCTGCGAGCAAGTAATGCTCGAGAAGGAGGCGGCAGAGCGAGCCCGGGAGAGATTTAGAACTCTCCCGGCCCGCCGAGACCGCAACATGCTCGCCGCTCGGCGCAGGCAACTCAGATGCCGGAGGTTGCTCAACGACCTCCGTCCTCCATGAGCGCAGGCCTAGGGGTGGCAGGTGAGGCCACCTGTCACTCCAGCTGCAGCAGGCCGGGGCAAGATGGGGACACCGTGGTTTCCAAACCTGAGGGGGCTGTCTCGAAACCGGAGATGGACCTGGGTCAGTCGGGGTGCGAGGGAAACGCCTTGGGCCACCTTCCACCCTGGCGTCTGAAGACCCGAGGCGGCTTGCGGTTTTAGTCGGTTCCAGCCTGACATAACCTCCCCCGCTGGCTGGCGGGGGGGAATCCGAGGGGATATCTGAACAAAAAAAAATGGGTACGAAGCACCAAACACTTTTTAATCGAAAACGAATGTCTCTCAAATGGAAGTAATTGGACACAAAATGTGTCTCCGTCTGTGCAGAGAGTGGCTGCTTTCATGTTGAGTATATGAAAATAAAATATTCACTGGTAGCGTCTACCTATACATACCACACAAGACACAAAAGTGTCTGTGGTTGGGTAGCGCTTTAGGATGTTGTGTGATCTAAAGGAATATAATATATTCGAGACTGCGGCAATGAGCAGTAACTACGGAAAATGGTCAGTATAGTAAGTGACTGTTAATCATACGCAACACCTAGGCTGTCACGCTCTCTTACCAATATTAGAGAACATTTTTTCAGAAGACTTCTTTGAACAATCTCATATTATAAACACATCACAAGACACAATAGATGTGCGGGTGAATGAAGAACTTTGTACCTCACGGAGTGTCTCGGACTCGATGACGGAGGACGTGCACCACTACGCCAGTCAGAATGTGACAACAGCCAGTGTAACCTAGTCGAAACGTCAGGCAATCCAAAGATATGTATATACCTTTACATGATCGCGTTAGTTCCCGTTAACATTATTGTATATCATGGAACGCAAAAGTTTAAAAACATCAGATGACCATGACAGTGAGTATTTATAAACCTTAACCTTTTTTGAACCGCGAAAATTGTTCGCTAGTCAAAAGTAACGAAAGTTATTTTCCAGTTTACGGTTACGAAATCAATTTGAAAAGTTGGCAGCAGCCAGCGTAACACAATCGGGTATCTTATAGTTACCAATATACAATTAAACTGTATGGCTTCCTTCCCAGGCTTGAAATTTGCGCAGTGTTAGCGGTATTAGTAGTGTATTAAAGTTTGGGATACAGTTCACTAACTTCATTATAACTAAGACTTCCACATAATAGTCTTACGGTTGAAATCAATAATCATTTTGATCTAAAGTATTGAAATAATGCATCACTTGTACTTTTCCACTATATATTTAGTGGTTAAGGAGCCGGCCTTACGATCGAGAGGTCCCGGTTTTGATTCCTGGCCATTACACTACCAACGTGAACCGACTCCTAACACAAGCAATTTGGCTTAGCTGAAAGGATTAGTGTGAATATAAATTTTGGTTAAATACCTTTCAATAATAAATATTCGTTATAAATAAAAAAAATGTAATAAATTACACCTGACCGGTTTTTATATGACAGTTACAAAGCAGTTACTAAGCAATGCTTTCATGTAAAGTAAACCTTAGAAGTGCCGTGAGGCGAAACCTTTCAACGACAAGCGGCCCCTCCCCCTTTCCGGGGCAAGATGTGGATACCGTGGTGCCCAAACCCGACGGGTTTCTTAAAACCGGAGATGGTCCTGGGTCAGTCGGAGCGCGAGGGAAATGTCTTAAGTACTGAGACAGTGTGCGGTTTTAGTAGGTACAAGCCCGACATAACCAACCCCGCTGGCCGGCGAGGGTATCCAAGGGGACTTTCGCAGGAAATAAAAGGTACACATAACATAACATAACATAAACTCACGCCTATGTCCCCGAAGGGGTAGGCAGAGGTGCTAGCACCCACATTTCGCCAGTTTATGTTTAGGTCCCAATGTAATAGGTGGCGAGCCTATTGCCATTAACCGGGATTAATCACCAATTATGAAGAAAATACATCATGCGCTTAATTGTAGGAGAAAATGTTATTACCGTTGTTGTCACATATAGTTTTTTAAAACCACTCCTTTCAGCCGTAAAGGAAATCTAAATTCGTCCAAAAACAATCAAAGTTCTCAACACACATAAGAAAGTCTTGGTCGCCACTTTATCAGGTGCGAATCCTGTTAAATAACCCATTCCCTCGGTCACTACCAGGCCCTAAAGTGTGACTCTAGGTATTTTACTTTTATTGCCACATCCACGACGAACGTACTTAATGATTTGTTTTATTTAACTATATGTATTTACAGTTACGGTTACGGGCCTCATAAGGAAGCTTGGGGTCACACAGCGAGCTATGCTTGTGGTTTCTCAACGAGATCGAATCAGAAATGGGGAGATCCGTAGACGAACTAAAGTTACCAACATAGCAGAGCGAGTCAGCAAGCTGAAGTGGCAGTGGGTAGGGCACAAAGCTCGGAGAACCGATGGCCAATGGTGCAGAGAGGTTCTTGAGTGGAGACCACGTGACGGTAAGCGCTGCGTAGGAAGGCCTCCCGCAAGGTGGATATACGACCTAGCAAAGAGCGGTGGATGCAGGCCGCTACAGACCGGTCGAAATGGAAGTCGACGGGGGAGGCCTATGTTCAGCAGTGGACTTCCTACGGCTGATATGATGATGATGTATTTAATAGCTGATGATGTATTAAAAATAATGTATTTAATAGCTGGTGATGGAGGTGTTGATGTTTAAACACAGTGTTCATTCTGTATTATTATTATTTCCAATGGGGACAGGGTTTCAGGTAAAGTTGATCACCCGCCCGGTCCACTTTGTAACTGGGAACATTATTTTCTAAAGATTTAGATCGGAAAAAGAGAACATCTAGGACGGGACTTGAACCCGCGACCAGTCCCTTACAGGGAACTGAACAGAAGAGACCAGGGAGGGGACCAGAACATTATTCAGTGTTAAAAATAGTTTTGTTTCAATTTGTTTCTAAATATTTGAGATCCTATGAATATCTTCTGTCAATTTTATGCAGGAATATAATTAAGACAACTAGTGTATACTACCTTAGAAGGCGACATATATATTATATATTTAATCCAAAAAATGTCATTAATAAAAAAGGATCATTTTGTTACCAAGGCCTTTAGTATTCCTTTATCAATTATACAATATAATTAAATGTTTAATACACAATCATTATACGAGTATTAAGTGTTTGTATTAATTAATATAATATACTATTATAAAATTGAAAATTAGTTTTTTGGAGATATTTAAAAAAAAAACTTGGGTTATGTCAAGTGAACGGTTGTGAACTTTTTTGGGAATTCTTGTCCGTTTATCTGTTTGTCTGTTTGTTCGTGATGTAACGTTGTGGATTCTTTATAAAACAAATTAAAATTATATCCATTAATTAATCGATATTTTAGTATGTTTCGATAACTTATTACTAATTATCTATGGTTGTGCGAGCGAGATTGGACAACACTAGCCCAGTTATCAACTGACGGCTCTTTAATCGTCCCTGTCCTTGGTAACCTTCGCCGAGGAAGGTCACTTCGACCCCGTGGCCAACTGCTGTCGGCTCCGGGTAAGTTTTGAGATCAACATTTCCCACTTCTTTCTACAGGTGAAGACTTTCCAGCGGTGCAGCTTATTGCCTGCTAAAATGCATGGCTTAATATATTTTATTTTATTCTGTGTGCTATTTCAGCCTACCTAATTAGTGCCGTGAGGCCGATGACCCCTACGGTCAGAGGTCGCGGCACCAGCTTGTGCTGCCTATTTATATTCTTTTTATTATAGCTTCTAGCTACGCTGTATTGCCGCTGGGAGATTCTCTTCACCTGCTATTTTAGCGGGTCACTTGGACAAGGTAATTCTAGTGACAAACTGACCCGCACTTTTTCTATTTCCAGGGTCTTCGCACCGGGCTTCGCACCATCATGGCGGTAGCGAGGCACACCATTGGAGACCCTGGCACGCCGGCAACACCACTAGCCACGTGTCCACTAGCTAAGTGCATATTACCATCCTTGCACAACGGACCGTACAACCGCACAGCAGAATAGTTATTACGAATCCATCCCCTGAGGTTCATTTACTCAAAAAATCCCTTCGGATACCCCTCCGCCAGCCCGCGGGGGCGGTTATGTCGGGCTTGAACCGACTAAAACCGCAAGCCGTCTCGGGTCTACAGACGCCGGGGTGTTAGGTTGCCCATAGAGCATATCCCTCGCACCCCGACTGACCCTGGACCATCTCCGGTTTCGAGATGGCCCCCTCGGGTTTGAGAATCGCGGTGTCCCCCTCTTGCACCGGTTTGGGGGAGGGGCGCTAGTCGCCCCACCGTCCCGGCCTGCTTCTGCTGAGGTGACAGGCGGCCTCACCTGCAATACCTAATATAAATTTATGTAACGTTCTCTAACACTGATTATAATCTCATAATATATTGTAATCGACTTTTTATTTATCTCTGCTAGCCCTAGCCGGTAGTTAGTCTCAATTACATTAATTATTTAATTAAATTTTACATTGCATAAGTCACCTTAAATTTGTGTAAACTCATTAAAAACCCCCATAAAACATTCTCCGTTACAGGGATAGATGCAAAAAGTACTGAGCAGATTTTGATGCGGTTTTTTTCTATAAGAAAGGTCTTGATCATACTTAAAACTACCGCATGTGTGTTTGCAATTGGTTAAGTAGAACCGGAGATATGGCTAAAAAATGATAAACGATGACCGCGCGGGCGCAACCGCAGGCATCAGCTAGTGATAAAACATTGCTCCAGTACTAAACCTTTAGTATTTATGATATTGTTGGAAGTTTCCGCGAATGTCATACATTGAAATAAAACTATTTTTTAACGGATTCGGTTTTCGGTTTCGGTTGCTTTTCAGCAGCCATGGTCACGGGGAGACTGATGTATTAGTTAGTATTTAACTTCATCGTCAGCCTCCGTGGCGTGGCGGTATTGAAAGCGGCCGCTACGCAGGAGGCGCGGGTTCGATCCCCGCTCAGTGCAAATATTTGTATGCATGAATATGAGTATTTGCATTGGTCTGGTCGTGCCTCGGAGAGCACGTTAAGATGTCGGTTCCGGTTGCCATACGAATATGTATGACAGTCGTTATAGGGGAAATGGGTGAAATGGCCCCACATAGAAGGGCTGATCACCCGTCTGGTCAAACGGCGTCCCCACTGGCAGTATATATAGTATTTAACTTAGTTTTTAGTCTAAAAGTAATAAAGAAAGAAACGTTTATGCGATGCACATAGGTCATCATAAAACACTTCACTTAAGCTAGTAGGTACACGATACAATATCTACAAACTAATTTCCTTTCATTAGTGTACACGCCTAACTTGTATCGATCAGCTGTACAATGAAGGGGCTTGAAGCGAGCTCTCCGCTCAAGAACGCTCGACTCAAGAGCGTTGTACCTAAACAGATGCTGTTTACCTACCTTTGTTACCGCCGATGAAATTTTGTTCGTACCTATTGAGAAAATGTTGATTTAGCTCGCACGCATTGTGGGGTATTCAAGAGGCTGGAACGATAGTCTTCGATTATTCTCTCTTATGTAACCAACTCTAGAAAATTAAGCTTAAAATTACTTTAAAATTATATATTTGAGGGTTACTCGAGAGTAACAATTTCAGGAAGTTGATGATGAATAAGATATTTGAGTAACTTGAATAGGAAGGGGGTTTCTGGACCCTGAAGATTTCAGTGGGCCCCAGAAACCCCGCTGAGATATTCAGGGCCCAAGTCAACCTCAATTGCAAGTCAGACGAAGAAGAAGAAGATCAGACGGAAATTCTAAAATGTTCTAATATTCTACATCATTCTACACAGCGCTATCTAGACCCAATTCAAGCATAGCTTAACTAGCTTGTGTTATAGGTTCCAGAATACATATAAACATACTTAGATACATTTTCTTTTGTAAATACATAAATATTATATATAGAAACACCCACACGGATGCAAATAGACATATTCATGCACATACATATTTGTACTGGGCGGGAATCGAACCCGTATTGCTCCAATTGCTCCTATAAAAGTCGTTTAAGCTAAATTAAAAGGAAGTGAACGAGACAGTGGGAAACCAGAAACAATACTAAGTTAATGATGAGTAACTTCAATAACGTGGTCCACCTGCGTGGACCACCTGTGTGGTCAGGTAAGACTTTTGTCCCATGGTACACCTGAATGTCCACGTATTGACCATGTACAAACCACAGAACGTAACCTATAAACAGCACCATTAGATTTAGAAAAGTATTTTTCAGTTAGGATTGAAATGGAAAATAGTGGAATATGATCGTGCGAAGTGGAGAGGGAAATGCAATAAAGTGGACCCAAGGCTCCGAGGGGTCGGATGCAATCGGAATACAATACTGCGATAATGTGAGAGATATTTTACAAGAAATTCACTAAAAACATTTTACGCCATGCCATTCTTGCCACACCGGGTTAGAAGCTTTAGAACTACTTCTCGATAAGACTAGATAGTAAATATGACTAGTTCGCTATAGGACTAAATCTCGATATTACTACATCGTGCATGTACTAGATCTCATTTGGACTAAATAGCCATTGGCCCAGATAGCGCATAGACAATATTGTCGTTTGTTTTCTGAAGTACAATTATCACCAAAAGGACATCATTCAGATTGGGCTAATTTTTATTTTGCCGGCCACTAAAAAAAGTCCTTGATTTTGATAGAACACAATATTGTAAGCATTTTTTATTACTACACCAAAGTTCTAAATCGATTCCTTGAGATTTTATTTAGGGTTAAAGTTCACACTTTACACTGAATACAGGCTGTTTTACGTGTACGCTAGGTGACTAGCGTACACGTAAAACAACCTTGTTTCGTCTAAGCTATTATATGTTAACTACTATTGCTACAGTTATGGTAATCTAATTAGGTTTTACGGTCTCGTATGGAGGCCAGAAAAAAACAAGGGAGAAAAAGGAAAACAAAATAAAAACACTAACTATTAAAATATTAAATATTTATTTTTTATAGTTCGCCAGCTCTCACAAATATGTCGTCTAAACCTTCAGCAGGAATGCTTATCACAGGCAGGTGCCTTGCATACCCCATGTACCACACAATGCACATCACATGGGAGCAGCAACCGACAGTTCTTCTGCCATTAAGGCAGGTGCAATAATAGTGTGCTATGGCTTGCCTGCCCGTGAGAGCTGTATCAATTCCTATGTAAACATTATATGTTCGTAAACGAACATGCCGAGACTGAATTCAGCCTCGAAGTAGGAAGAATTCCCTCTCTTCAACCTCCCGCAAATGTTCAGCAGGTATTTCTCCCCCGAGTTCAATAGCAAATCTACCAGTGCCCTGGATATGTTCTGCATAGTAGCTTCGTGCCTGTTTTATTTGGTAAATACCGACGGCGAATAAAATAAGGTCTTCCTCCGTTAACACAGGGAATGGAATTTCGGACGGCGTGTCTATGCGCTCAAACTGTGCCCGTCTTCGGTTATAATTATATGAAGTAACTATATCGCCCAATCTATTTGGCATATTCATTCTTTCTCTCACTATTTGTAAGAACGCTGGGGCTCGGACATTGTCCACAATCAGCTGATGATATGCATTTAATAATGCTGCAGCAATCCTAAAATAGTCCATCATATTAGGTAGGGCGAGATTACTATGGACTGTTCTTAGTAGTCTAAAATCCCTTTTAAATCGTCCGTTGACAACTTCTACCACCCAGCGGCATAGGGTGACAAGGCGGGACTTGTTAGCTTGTACCGTAGTTAATTGTGGTTCATTAGCATCCTTTGTTTGAGGCATATGCACCGAGTATCCATGTGTCCGTAAATTCAACTCTGCATCTCTAAAGCCACGATCCAAAATGAAGACATCTCCTGGTCTATAGATCCAGTGAAATATACTTTCTTCGTCCTCAAGAATTGAATTTATTATGTGAGCATCAGAAGTAGTCGCAGCATGTGGCCCAGACACCTCAATAATATGGCCATCACAGCACACAAATAAAAAGGGTTTTGTCAGATTTCTGTACTTATGGTGACTGTACGTGAGTCTTTGAAAAAGGTAATTCGAACTTTTTTGGTTATATATATATGTACCATCACAAATGACTATAGCATTTCTCTGTTCGATAGAGCTTTCAGGATTTCCGAATAACGTTTCGGGTATCAATAAGTTTCTTTGTGCCACATCTTGTCGATTCATATGATCAAACCCTAAATGAGTAGGTACAAAATCTCGCAATAGGGCTTCACGACTTAAAATCAGTAATCTTCGAAATCGAGATTCGCTTGTTCTAAAAATCGAAGCGAGCCTCGCATTGGAATCCCCTGTACGCAGTTTTGCTAACGTTGCAGCCAGTATAGTTTTTTTAAGTCTGTTATTATTTAGACTGGAAGTTTGGTTAAGCAAATTCAAAAAGTAACTCCAACCCAAGTGTGGAATTCGTTAGCATTTATGAGTTCATATTGTTCAAAGTCAAGTATATCTGCTGTATTCAAGTATTTACTATCTCCGAGGCCGTAAAATCTTCTATGAGATTATCTTGCATAGGAAGTGTATGCCAGAGGTTTGCCTCCAAATGTTCTTGACATACTCAAGCATTTTCTGGTACAACGAGGTTATAGCGTACGATGAGACGAATTACCACATTATTCGGAACCCTAAGGCGAGTCACATTCTGGCAATATTGAAAAACACAATTCGCAGTTGTGTTTGGAGTACGAAGGTATCCAGTTAATTTTAATGTTGGATGGAGACGGCTTACTTGTGCAGCAGGTTCATCCGGCAGTGAAGCATCAACAACCTGATTTGCGTCACGAATTCGTCTTGCATAAGCCCTTTCAACTGTTTGCCAACATGGTCGACAAATATGATCTGTCGGTTCTTCCTGAACACAATAAAGAAGAATATGATTATGCCTATACTCTTCGTCGATGAACGGGCTATTCAACACGAAAATAATTTTTCAATTCGAGCCAGTAGATCCTGAGATTAGCGCGTTCAAACAAACAAACTCTTCAGCCTTATAATATTATAGTAATATAGTCTATATACAGTATAGATTGAACGTACAGGCATTCAATTAACAACATAGTAAAAATAATAGTGTACGTTCTTAGTATTATTTAGGTAGGGATTTATTAAAAAATAGATTACCTGTCTCTCAATCAGTTGTTCAATAACGATCTGCACCATGTCACTATGTTGCTCTTCTCGTGATATCCACGTATATGTCCTTCGACCTTCACATGGTCGACGACATTGTATACACAACGTTTGTGACATTATAATAACAAAACAAAAACACGATAACAATAACTAAAACGATACAGATAGCCGTCCGATGTAACAGAAGTTGCATGGAGAACTAAAAAATTAACTAAACAATGCAGGCCGGTACCCGGCCGCCCGCCACCGCCCCCCGCCGCGCGGCGTGCACTACACGGTAAGTGCGAGCGAGATAGCATGTGACGCCAGGCGCAGCCGCCGGTCAGCCGACTCCTTGAGACTAGTAACTGAGACCTTTTTTACATTCTGACGACAGAATATTGCAATAATTAGGATTTTTTTCACAAACTTTTGTTGTTGAATATTACCTCTCAGAGTTGACTTAGGGCTTCGGTCTAATAATAAAAAATGTTTATTTTGTTATACTCTATTAGAATATTAAGTTTATTTTTATTGGCCGGCACTTTCAAAATTAGCCCAGAAATGTATGGAGAGTGAATGTTGTCCTTAAATGACAGACAATGCGTTTGCAGTATGTTTTGTTAAAGTCTTGGTTACATTTATGTACAGTTCATTGAAAGACAAATGACTTATAACTAAATTTATTTTTATAAATAAGGGTTTCAGGAACTCATTGGTAAGTGGCCAGCGCGCTTAACAATGAGTTCTTTTTTTTTTATAAACTATCGCGGTGTAAATTCATACTTCATAATACGTGGTCACGGCCACGGGTGCTGCAACGCATCCGAAACGTCGGCAAAAGTAAGTTCTATATTAATCGCGATAGGTCCCGAGACGTTATAAAAAGTATGAATGAGTTCCTTATCAATGAAGTATGGTGAAGTGTAAGGTTGAAGAACCACTTTTCAATGCCATTGTACGTCATTTTGATATTTAGTCAATCTGATAACAAGACATATGGATATATGGTCGTATAGCTATCTATTCCAAATGCAATGTAGTCATATTGAGATTTAGTCCTATAGCAAACTAGTCATATTGATACCTTGTCTAATCAAGTAGTAGTCCTACAGCTTCTAACCCGCCCCGCCAACTTGACCATTTGTCAAATAAGTATGTGGAGGAACAGGGTGTGATGTTCCTCCAACACAAAGGATCCTCCCCTCTGACCAGGCAAGGCCTGGCGGGCCGCAGCCCAACGGTTGTCGTTGGGATGTTGTATCGTTGGCACCAATGGGGTGAAGCCCTTGGGGGTTTCCACACGTAAAAAAAATACCAGCGCGCGAACTTCACTTTCGCGATGCAGGATTGCTAGTGACGTAGTAGTATCGAAGTGGTACAACTTCTTGACGCTAGCTAGCGCTGGGTATATGTGGTATCGCCACAAATAAAAAAAGTACTTCTTTTTGTATTAACTTTGCCCCTAAATAAACAGAAGGTAAGTCGCTACGACGTGTTATAAGTAATTAATGAGACTAAATGTGTGAGCTCCTGTGCTTGAGTTCGGAAAGCGAATCACTCACATCGAGTCACCGTTCTCATGTTGGACAATGTTCATAATGTGATATTTTCAAACCTGAACATTCCAGGCTCTTGAAAACTATATTTAAACACCATGGTTCACAAATCACTGAACATCTAGTATAGGTTTTGCGAATTGCAAATTCATTCAATCAAATATTTGATAGACGTGTCGATCGTGGCTCTTTGGAAAGTTTGGTAAATGCTGAAAAAATAAACTTTTAACCTTATTTTTTTGCTACTTTGTGACTGTATTTTGATAACATTCTGGCGATACCACATATACCCAGCGCCATCTAGCGACAACAAGTTGAACTACTTCGATACTACTACGTAACTACCAATCCTGAATCGCGAAAGTGAAGTTCGCGCGCTGGTATAACATATATACAATATTCCAACAACAACCATTGGGCCGTGCGGCGAGGCGTGATCACCTTGCATGGTCGGAGGATCCTCTCTTTGTGTTGGAGGAACATCACACCCTGTTCCTCCACAACATCAATAAGTAAACGTCGAAAAAAATCCGTTCATCCAGGTACTTTAAATAAAACTAATTTCAGAGTTCAATAGACAGCACATACCATACACATATAAAACGATATAATTGATAAAAGTAGACATAAATTGATACCTTTTGCTAGTGATATTTTTATCATTGTAAGTAGTACGCATATAACTATTGACAAATTAATTAATTGCCTACACACAAATTTAATAATTCGAAAATCCATTTAGATAAATCAATTCAAATTTAAATCATTATTATCTTCAGCAATTAGTGTTGAAGACAAAGCTCTCTGTTCGCTCCAATAGTTTCTACTAAACCAGTTGATTTAGCTCCCAACTCTACAGACAAATTAATTTTATTTATAAAATGTAAGTATGGATTTTTATATTAGATCGAAAGTCAACTATAACCAATTTCACGTCGCCCTCAGAAGTTGCTGATGTTCACATTGTGATAAATCAATAAAAAAAATTATGTATAATTATTACTTCGGGCCACCAACCAGGTGGACACCGAAGTCTTAAAATCACGCAGAAAAAATAAAAACCTTACACCCACTTTTTATCACTTTTCTCGACGTTTCACATGATTCTAAGTCTAATTAAGCAAAAAAACTAGTGGGGCGGAAATCACACAGTGATTGTCAAACTTCGGGCCAAGCTTATTTTTAGGGACAATTTGTATGGTAGGTACCCGAAACCTTGAACGTACAAACCCCAAAATCTAATCAGTTCTTCCCATTAACCAAACAAGATGATTGGCGAAAGAATTTTTTAAATCGAATAAGTGGTTCTTGAGTTATTGCGTAAACAGACATCCAGACCAACAGACAGACCGACACAAAAATTTTTTTGCTTAATTAGACTTAGAATCATGTGAAACGTCGAGAAAAGTGATAAAAAGTGGGTGTAAGATTTTGATTTTTTTTGCGTGATTTTAAGACTTCGGTGTCCACCTGGTTAGTGGCCCGAAGTAAAACTTTTGTGTCGGTACAAATTGTCCCTAAAAAAACATTTTTTTGTGTTTTTGACGTCGAAGACGTTTGATTTGATTTCATTTTCTTCATATTTATTGCTCAATATATAAAGACTCGTCAAATAATATGCATAAAGCCTAAGGTCTGTTCGCAAGTTTTGACGAATCTCGATTTTGAATAAAAATACTGCAACAAAAATATCTAAGTTTGGCCCGAAGTTTGACAATCACCGTGTGATTTCCGCCCCACTAGTTTTTTATAATCTTTAGAGGACAAATTTAATATTTAACAATTTTTGTTTATTTTACGTAAAGTTTTAAAGTTACGATGGTTGGTAAAGTCGGTTAAGCTGATACCAATGCCACTGTACATCAATAATAAAAATCTTTCAGAAAGTCCTTCAGTAGCAGTACGTACTCTCCTAATTTAAACACTCAGAAAGAGGCTTAATCACTATTTAATTATGCAGAACTCCGAGCATCGCTGAAAGAGCCGAAGTTGCAGATTAATCCGTGTTTTTGTTTTCAGCCGCTCCTCCCTTCTCCCCTCATGTTTTGAAGAGCAATGAATTGTCATTATACTCTAAAGGGCCCATGGCAGAAAAAGGAAAGTCTAATTTGAAGTTGCTTTTACGGTCTTTTATTTCATGATGAAGTGCGAATGGGCTTCAAGTTTTTCGCAACTGACTAGAATTTACTATTTATAATTTGTAAATTAGTTGTGTCTGTACATTAAGATATTCTGAGAACAATTTTTTTTTTAATTCTTGTCTGTCTGTTTATCTGTTTGTCCCTTTGTTCGCAATGGACGCAAAACTACTAAACGGATTTTAATGCGATTTTTTCTATTAGGGAGATCTTTGTCATACTTAAAATCTGCCGTATGTTTGATTGCAATTGGTTAAGTAGAACCGGAGATATAACCAAAAAACGAATACCGACAACCTCCGCGCGGGCGGAGCTGCGGGCATCAGCTAGTGAAAATTAAATAAATAAATAAAAATAAATATTCTATGACATTCTAAACAGCACTTTCTAGACCCAAAGTAAGCATAGTTTTACTAGCTTGTGTTATGGGTTCCAGAATGCGGATAAACATACTTATATACTTTTTTTTTGTAAATACATACATATCATACATAAAAACACCCAGACCAATGCAAATAGTCATATTCATGCATACAAATATTTGCACTGAGCGGGAATCGAACCTGCGCCCCCTGTCGTAGCAGTCGAATGCGGGATCCTGAAGTTTGGCAAAATATGTTTAGTCAAATTTCACTTTACAAAAACTTATCGCATAGTTTCATTTCCCAAAAGAATCTTTAGCAAATTTATATTTCGCATTTTAATCACTTCGTCAAATATTCATTTGGCAACTTTTTACTTGCTCAATTTTTATTAAGTCAAATATACATTAAGCAAATGCTTTATTTTGTAAAAAAATATATTCCAAAAGTAAGTTCGTTCAAAAAGCATGTCTCATTATTAATTAATTATAAATTATAACGCGGGCAACATTAACGCCGCATCCGGCGCCAATGAGCAACCGTCCCGCCAAAACTCGGGGCGTGAGGACTGCGCGGCCGCAACAAGCAGCGCCGCGCAACGGGACGCCATACGCACTAGGCGGCCCCCGGCGCGCTACCGGGAACACAACTAGGACAACTAGCGAACCATTAAAGCGGTATGGACGATATTATAGTGATTGCGTGATATAATAAGAGTAACGAGCACCCCTGCGAGGAAACGACCCGACGAGTTCGTCTTGCTGATGGCTCCGCGCGCACCCGACGAGTTTTAACTACTACCCTGGAAGTAAGAGTGACTCCAGTAAGGTCAGTAATGCTTGAATTTACTATCTTTCCTGATGCTGTCGACAATGAGACTCTCCTGGGTATGGATTTTTTGGTTGCTGCGGGCATGGTGCTTGATTTCGCTTCATCTAATTGGCATTTTTCCGGTGATCATGTGTCATATAAAATTGAGTATGAGAAGCAAAGGCCTAATACTAACATTTATGCTGCTGATTTCTTGCGTGATGATGAAGGGCTTATGCTGAATCCTGACGAAAGACAGCAGTTGTCTGACGTGCTACAGCTCAATAACGACATTTTTGCTGAACGGGGAGGCCCTACCCCCTATGTGGAACACCACATCGACACGGGCGACCATCCTCCAATTTCAGTCCCACCTTACCGGCTCACACCTGCTAAAAAGGAGGTAATGAGGGCTGAATTGGAGAAGATGCTGGTAGAGAACGTGATCGAAGAGTGTGAGTCTGCGTGGACCTCCTCCGCTATGCTAGTGCCTAAAAAGGATGGTAAGGTAAGATTTTGTGTAGATTATAGGAGATTGAACTCTATAACCACAACGGATGCCTACTCTATGCCACATATCGACGACTTGGTTCAGTCGACCCGGCGTAACAGCTTCATGTCAACCTTAGATTTGCGGAGTGGGTTTTGGCAGGTGGTCATGAAGGAGAGTGACAAGGAAAAGACGGCCTTTCAGACTCCTTTCGGAACGTACCGCTTCCTTCGTATGCCCTTCGGGGTCAAAAACGGACCAGCAACGTTTCAGCGCCTGATGGATAAGCTCCGCTCCTCCTTAAGCCGGGACTTCTGTCAAATTGAAGGTGACAGTGTTACTCTGTTGGCATATCAGGATGATTTGTTGCTCATCACTGAAACCTATCGAGGTCACATAGCGGCCTTACAAGTTGTGTTTGACAAGCTGCGCGACTACAACTTAAGGGCAAATCGTGATAAATGTTTTGTAACTGATCACCTGAAGAAGTGCACTGAGTGCCTTCGCTACAAACCCACCAACCAGAAACCCTCGGGGTTGTTGCAGACTCCCGTCCTCCAACAGCGAGGCAAGGTTTTAGCTATAGACCTATTTGGTCCACTTCCACCTGGAGACCAGGGGGAGAGGTGGATTCTACTCATAGAAGACGTAGCCACAAGGTGGGTAGAAATCTTTTCACTCGTAGAAGCCACCTCTGAAGCTTGCTCTCGAGTGCTCTTAGAGGAATACTTCCTTCGGTACGGACTGCCGCGGCGGGTCGTCTCTGAAAACGGCACTCAGTTCGTGTCGGCCGTGATGCAACAGTGCATGCACCTGATGGGTGTCAAGCAGGAGCTCATCCCATTGTATCACCCAGAGGCTAATCCCGCAGAGCGTAAAAATAGGGACCTCAAGGTACAGTTGGCCACACTAGTCAAATCGGCTCATACCGACTGGCCAAAACACTTAGCCAGCGTGAGGTTCGCTATGAACAGCGTGGTGTGCTCCACCACAGGTAAGTCACCCGCCTACCTTACCTTCGCGCGTGAGCTGCGGACCCCATTTGATGTACACAACGATCTACGGAGTATATTAGATAAGGAAAACTTTGTCCCCCAGGTGACCCCATATTTACGAACCTTTATTGCGTCACTCGCAGACATTAGGGAACGTGTGGAAAAACACCAGGATAGTCGTAAAGAGATAGCTGATGACTCCCGACAAAAAGAGCCTATGATAAACGTAGGAGATTTAGTGTTGCTCAAGTCGCACGACCTAAGTAATGCCACAAGGTATCAGTCGTAAGTTTTGCCTAGGCGCGTGCCATGCCTGGGAAAAGTATGGTATGCCAAACCATATTTGACTACCTAATACTTGGTAAAATGAAACTTTGCCATGTAATTATTTGTAAAACAATAAATTGCCAAAAATAGTATTGCTAACTGTAAAATTGCGAAAAGTCGATTTGCCAAATGTAATCTTGCCAAATGAAAATTTGGGAAACATACTTTGGCATGTGACACTTTGGGGAACGTTTTTTGCCAAACATTAGTACTACCGCTACGCCACAGAGGCCGTATGAGAATGACGTATGATAATGGTATTGGCTTCAAAGACTAACTTATGAAGGTTAAAATATAAAACAGCTTTTTTTAGTACCAATAGGCTTGCCTCTGAGCACTATCTCGCCTGTTAGTAAGTGATGATATAGACAATGGTGGAGCAGGCTTGCCTACAACTAACCTGTTTATACATATTGAGCTAAACTTGGTGATTTTAATTAATTGTATCCAAGTTCATTTTAAACCAATTCTGAAATCCTGTACGATAAGATACTATATACTGCATAAAATAACGTAAATATTTTTGCTTGTAACCCTTTTTTTTTACGTGCGGAAATCCCTTCGGATACCCCTCCGCCGGCCAGCGGGGGTGGTTATGTCGTGTCTCGACTAAAACCGCACGGTGTCCTCCCCAAGTGTCCGTTGCCGGGCACCCCGGGTAAGCCCTCGAAAGGATGCTTGTAACCCTGTCGTAAATTTTTTTTACTAGCAGTAATACACTTGCATATTATGCAGTTTGAGATTACGCCAGTAAATTTCACCAGGTTCTTTTTAGGGTTCCGTTGCCAAATGGCAAAAAACGGAACCCTTATAGATTCGTCATGTCTGTCTGTCTGTCTGTCCGTATGTCACAGCCACTTTATTCCGAAACTATAAGATCTATGCTGTTGAAACTTGGTAAGTAGATGTATTCTGTGAACCGCATTAAGGTTTTCATACAAAAATAGAAAAAAAAAAACAATAAATTTTGGAGGTCCCCATGCTTAGAACTGAAACTTAAAATTTTTTTTTCATCAAACCCATGGTGGTGATAGGTCTTCAAAAATGGTATTGAGGTTTCTAATATGATTTTTTCTAAACTGAATAGTTTGCGCGAGAGACACTTCCAAAGTGGTAAAATGTGTGTACCCCTCATTATAATCCATGATTGCTAACTTAATTCACTAACAAACTTTTCATCGTATTTTATTTATTTAGAAATTGTTTCATTGTAATAGTACAGAAATATATTCAAATAGTTGTTGGCACAGCGGGCAACACAGTGTGGTCATTAGTTTTATTTTACTGCATGATAACACCGCAAACTTATTTGTAACATAACTTTAACACACGTGTGGCTAAAGCAGAGAAATTAAACGTACCCTTTAATTTGAATTAGTTTTGTGTAAACAACATTTATGGGATAATTTTTTTATGTTATAAATTTAGGACACGTCAATTTGACTTCACCTCGCCTATGGTAAGCTGAAGGTAAAGTCTCCGGAAAGAGGGTCACCATTACATATACGTACCATGTTAACAATGGTGGCACTCAGCTTGACGGCCTCATCAGAAGAGGATTGTCGTTGCAGCACCGCGTGACACCCACCGGTCCCACTAGTACTGCGACCACAATCCCCTTGCGCGGCTATGCACTTGCTGACCCCTGAACGCAATCAAACCGAAATTGGATTACTATGGAGGGTTTTTCGCACAGTGGTACCCACCCGGCCGAATTTTGTGACAAATTTGTGTTATCAAATTTCTACCACCAGTAAATACAAAAATATCTACGGGGTGTAAAGGGTCCTACAAATATCCTTGGGCAAAAGGAAACCTCATCTACAAGTTCACACCTACTTACCTCTCATGGTTAGAAGGTCAGACAGCAGTTGCTCTCGAAAATGCCGACATAACAATTAAAAACAAAAAGCGGACCTCGGGCTGCAAACTGCAAACTTGAATGCAACTGGGTGATCTCTATGCGAATGATGATGATAAAAATATCTTCGTAACAAAGACAGAAATAAAGGAAAACGAGCATTAGTTGTACTTATATATTTTTTGTCGGTGGTAGAGTCAAGCAACAGTCATATTGGCCGTTGCATGAATGGGCCGACTCGACCGGGTAAGCACCACCCTCTCACAGAATATCGACGCCAAGTAACAGTATTTGAACTGTTGCGTTCCGTTTGGTGAGTGAGAGTGCCGGAGCCCAAACTCCTTTCCCATCCCCTCCCAAACTCCTTTCCCATCCCCTTACCTTTACAGGGTCGGCAGCGCGAGTGTGACGCCACTGGTGTTGCACACGTCCATAGGCCGCGGTAACCGCTTCCCATAAGGTGGGCCGTGTACTTGTCTGCCACCTTAGTGGTATAAAAAAAAAAGTTTATTATCGCTCGCTTAGTGCCCGGAAGATGGCCCCTATTACATTGGGACCTAAACATAACTGGCGAATCGTGAGTGTGTAATGCACCTCTGCCTACCCCTTGTACCCCTACGGGGATATAGGCGTGAAGTAATGTTATGAAGTTATGTTATGTACATAACCGAGAGTTTATGTAGCTAGTTGTTGCCCGCGGGTCCGCTCGCTACTGATCCCGTTCCTGCAACCAACAGAAAGCTAATTCCCTAGATAAAAAGCCTAGCCTATAAACCCATGTACCTTTTTTTTTTTTATATCGTGCGGAAATCCCTTCGGATACCCCCCCGCCGGCCAGCGGGGGCGGTTATGTCGGGCTTGCACTGACTAAAACCGCACGCCGTCTCGGGTCTTCAGACGCCGGGGTGTAAGGTTACCCATAGAGCATATCCCTCGCACCCCGGCTGACCCTGGGCCATCTCACCACTAACAGCATCGCTCATCCTGTCTCCTCTGAAAGCAGAGGAGTACGGAGTGCGATGTGTTCCCGCCACATTGGGTATTGGCCGACGATCAATGCCAACCCTATGAAGGGGTGAAGGGGAAGCCATTGACCGCCGCCCAGGGTGTACCGGCCGCTCCGATTCCGTTCCCCCCGGACTGCAGCGGGATCGGAATCGGAGCGACACTCGAGGAGGTTACCCAACACACACCCCAACCCATGTACCTACAATTTTAACTGTAATTTAATTCTGTGCCAAGTTTCACTCAGAAGCGTTCAGCCGTTCTGGCGTGATTAAATAACCGATATCCATACCGTCAAAGTCTTATATTTATAGCTAGCTGTTGCCCGGGGCTTCACCCGAATGGAATTCAGATCCCGTTCCCGCTATCCATGGGACGCTATTCCACCGCCACAACCTATATAAGATACACAATTCCACCATACATCATTTTGTTATATCACAAAGGGTTTAGGCAGTCTTTCTTATTTCCCATACAAACTTTTTATCATCATCATCTTAGCGTGGTCCCTGGCTGCATCCGAGGCTTTCACTCCTAGCCTGGAGCCGACTTAAACCTTTTTTTTACCTCCACGGGTTTCACCCCACCGGAGCTAACGGCAAGATGGGTATGTCGGACTTGAACCGACTAAAACCGTACGCCATGTGATACGGGGAATCTGGTGTGCCCTAGGAAGGATATCCCAGAGACTCCGACCAGCTCCGGTGGCCAGCACTGGCGACCCCGACGCGTTATTGGGGATCTTATCCCAACTCGGCCTAAGACAAGCGCGCCAAACGCGACGTGCCGCCCTGGGCCTGCTTCTGCTAGGGTGACGGCTAGCCCCGACCGTCACCCCCAGGCCCGCGCTCATGGAGGACTTAATCCGTCTCCTCCTTTAGATTTGGTTTATGGGATTTTTATGAGAGCAACTGCAGCCCCAGCCTTCAAACTCTGAAAGAACCTTGTCCATTACTCTGCAGGTGAAAGGCTTGTTGTGGGGTTAGCTTGAGTTCTTTAGATTTTGGTAGGGCTCCAAAAACACACCACATAATACAAATTTGTATTCACGTGCTTAAAATATTTACAAAAGATCATCAAGGAAAATATGTCTCAATACTTATTATCACGAACTCTTCAAGAAATTCCTGATCAGATGTTTTATCTGTGATGTTACAATTTATCAGTCATATGTATTGTATTTTCTTGTTTCTTTATCCTTGATGATAACTTTACTGTTGAAATTGTAAATTACTTGCGCCGGTACATTGGAGATATTTAAAAAAATACTTGGGTTATGTTAAATGAACGATACTGTACACAATTTTTTTCTTTTGACATACTTGTCTATCTGTTCGCGATGGACTCAAAAACTGCTGAACAGATATTGATTGATTATTTATTAGAAAGGTTTTGGTCAAACTTAAAATCTACCGTATGTTTGATCGCAATCTGTTAAAGAAAGATAACCGATTACTGCGCGGGCGGAGCCGCGTATATCACGTAGTGATATAGATAATCTTTTCTGTCCTAATACAATTATTTAAACAGGAAATGTAAACTCATGAAGAGGCTGTAATCTACGACAGTTTTAAGATTCAAAGTGCTCTATCGCTGAATCACCGGAAACCTGTTGCGGTATAGTAATATTCTGGAAAAAAGACAAGGTTTGTTTCATTCTAAATCATAATCACAGTGAGATTTCACTCCCCGTGATTATGATTTTAGAGTGAAACTAAGCATAATGTAAAAATCTCATAAATACAATATTCAATTTAAGGCAGTTACATAATTTCAGTATAAAAATGATAACCGATTTATAAATATATGCCTAGCATATGCATATAAAATAGATATCCCATTTATAAATAAAAACTCATGAAAAAAAAAACTATGAGAGCAAATTTACAAAACTTACGTGAATTTATCTCTTTCTTAGATTTTAGTTTAAAGATACCAATGCATTAGGACTATAACGCACTTGCAGTAAGCACATGTGACTGAATTGAATTTTTCCAGAAGTTTAAAAAAGTGCTAGTCGTTATTTATGTTTAAATGAACCTGTTTTCTGAAGTTGAGGGAATTTCAAAATATAGATTCATTTCAAATAAATATAGATCTAAATAAAAATTATTTTATGTTATTTTCGTAGCTAAGCTATACCGGACGTTTTGACAGCCATGTCCATGGGGAGACTGAAGTGGTGATTGTCTCATGTCTTGACGTTATCTCATATAAGTTATCTCAAAGTACCCTTTTTTTTCGTGCGGAAGTCCCTTCGGATACCCCCTCGCCGGCCATGTCGGGCTTGAACCGACTAAAACCGCACGCCGTCTCGGGTCTTAAGACGCCGGAGTGTAAGGTTACCCATAGAGCATATCCCTCGCACCCCGTCTAACCCCGGGCCATCTCCGGTTTTGAGATGGCCCCTTTACTTGCTCTCCACTGTGCCATCTGCTAATCAGAGGGACACGTGGAAAGCTTCCGAACAGCCCTCAACAGGGACGTCCTCGCCTCGGTCGGAGTTGGCCGTAGGTGGCAGCGTCTCTCCCGCCCTAGGAGAGAGGCGCTGCTGTCTCCGTTGCCCAGGGTGCACCGCGTGGAGGTCCCCAACCAAGCACCCCTCTCAAAGTACCCGAACTTTGTTTTAATTGTTGGTGTTTCTATTTACGTAGAATGAGTTCAAAGAGTCTCAACATAGATACAAGTCAATCAAAACAACCCTAAATAAAGTTTTATTTGGCAAGGTTTTTCAAAAGAAATAGAATAACTTGCCAAAACTAAATGTTGTGCCTACTTTACGAGCCTGTGACTAGAGAAAAAGTTTATTTTTCCACTGAAATATTTTTGAAGCAATTTCGGTTGCGAAAAGGGTTTTATAATAAGAATTGAAAATGAAAACTGTAAGTTTTCACTTCCAGTCCTGTTTTCACCTTCAACAGATGAAATTAGGTTATAAGTAATGTAGCTACTAAAATTCTAAATTCATTTCGATTATAATCACCAATAGTAATACAACCATTATGGTAAATATACCTCTTCAGATGTCTTGAAATGAATATTCAGACATCCTCCTTGCGTCGATTTCCTCAATTCTGAGGGTCGTGACCACTACCATGGATCACTTTTCTGCGCACTATATTGCGCCATCGGTGCCTATCCTCCGCGGCATGTAGAGCGTCGTAGAGTTTGTTGGACTCAAGTGTGGTGCGGACTTGATCAGACCATCTAATCGGACTGCGGCCTCTGGGTCTCATCCCTTCTATCTTTCCAGTCACAATTAGTTTTTCGAGATTATCGCCGTCTTTCCTTGCAATATGTCCGAAGTATTCAAGGATCCTCTGTAGACAGATGGTGGAGAGTCTTGTCTTCACATTGAGTTTTTTTAATATTGAAGCGTTTGTCCTACGAGCAGTCCAAGGGATCCGCAACATTCTCCTCCAACACCACATCTCGAAGGCGTCGATGCGTTTTCTGTCCGCAGCTTTCAGCGTCCAGGTTTCCACTCCATAAAGGAATATGGAGAACACCAGAGTGCGGACGAGTCTGGACTTCGTCTTTAGCGAGATGTTCCTGTCCTTCCAGATGCGTGACAACTGGGTCATGGCATTTTTGGACATCCCAATCCGTCCACGCACTTCCGCCTCACAAGAACCGTTCTTGCTTACAGTTGAGCCCAGGTATATGAAACTGTCTACTACTTCAAGGTCAAGTGTCCCACTATTCAGATATTCAGTTCCCCTATTCAGACATATATGAACTAAAAAACAAATTAGTGTATAATTTAGACCTTTTTGTTTGTGCCGGAAGATATCAGTCGTGAAATGCATTACAAATAAAAACAATACAAAGTCACAAAAACCCAATCAATAATACATTAACATCATCGTCGCCTACTCCGTAACTTTTTTTTTTCTTTTGTGCGGTAATCCCCTCGGATACCGCCCCGCCGGCCAGCGGGGGTGGTTATGTCGGGCTTGAACCGACTAAAACCGCACGCCGTCCCGGGTCTACCGACACCGGGGTGTAAGTTTGCCCATAGAGCATATCCCTCGCACTCCGTATCTCAAATATTTAAGTTTAGCGCAAAATTAAATGATGAAATTCAAGGATCTTAACTCCAAGCATTATTATTTTATCAATAAACTGACTTCAGAATCGACACCAAATGATATTATCTTCATTGAAACATTACACTTTGTATGTAGTAATAACAATTAAATAAAAAATAAGGGCTCGACCTGTGCCACGGTTACAAATAAAGGGCGACCAGTAATAGATGGGACTATAACCCATAAGTACAACGGGATCAAAAGAAGTTGAAGTCGTTTCACACCGAGCCACATCTGGTACTAATGTGTCCAACTTTTGATAAAGCCATACTGCCGAACAAATTGGGTACGGGGAATCACTTTTTCATGTCGAGTTAAGTGAAAATTTCGGTCATGTGGGCGTTGGTTTAGAATTGAAATTCGAGAATATTGCTGTAACATGCTATAATTATGTTATTGTTCATTAATATTTAAACATTTGTGTTCTGTTCCTCGCACAGATAATTAAATAATATTAATATTATATATGGATAGTCTTCTATTCTTCTTTTTATGAATGGTTTCTGCAACAGAATTGCCGTATTGTCATCAATGTCAAAAAATATAACTATTTATAAAATAATATTATTAATGGCGAAACGCCAATATCTAATTATGATTAAAATTATGGTTTTAATGTAATCATACTTATCTTTGTCTTCAACAAAGGGAGAAGATGATAATATTGAAGATGCTCTCCAAACATACTACTCAGTAGTCATAATGTTATTTGATGACCATAGTGAGGACAAAAATGTAAATCATTAGACAGGCAATTCACATTGCACTGTAGCACAACTTGAATGTGTTCAGAAAACAGGTATATCGTTACGATTTGAATAATAAGAAGAATGATAAGGATGACAACGATAATGATAATGTTCCTGTGTCGGAGATAGCAACCGGTTCCATGACTAATAACCAAGCAAGAAGAAAGTAAGATATTGAGACAATAAAATGAAAAGAATTATTCTTATATTAGAGTAAACATCCTGCGTACGAGTGACGATGAAAGCAAATAACCTATGATTTCGTACATTAGACATTACATAAATTCAAGAAAAGCCAATATGTATTGGTTTCAAATATTGGTCGATGACTACTCACCTTCCAGTATGTGCATTCTAGCTATAATAGGCTTCAACCAGTTGGACAAGGAATATGTAATCTTGATTACCTTACTCATTAGAGGTCTTACCACGACTCTCGTATAGCACCATGTATAGATCTATCTCTCTCCTGGGCTGAAATGTATTGCTATAAGAGCGTCGTGGTCCCCAGGGCAGTGGACATAAGTAGAAAATTTTTATATTCGTAACTTGAGTGTTACTACAAGCATTGGAGGAAGGATAAGAAAGAAATTTTCTCTTTTGCAAGGAGCAACGTGTTTTTGTACTTACTTCGAGGAATACAAAAGAAATATAGGTAAATTGCTATCTTATTATTTTTAAATTAATCTATATTGTAGCACTAAATATCATTGTTTGTAACATATAACATATTACTAGCAAGATTAAGCTTGGGTTCTGCACTGTGTATTTCGTTTCCTTCCATAATCATGAATCATTGTGTTCACTTTCTTTGTTGCTTTCAAACCAGGGGATTTATCATTGAAGTGCGTTAACACTTGAGATTATCAATAAGAATATATTGAAAATTGAAGTTCGGTATGACTAAGAGTTTAGTTGATTGGTTCATAACAAGACCTTATCATCACATACGCTGATAACATGATTCATTATTCTTAACTCAAGTGTCAGACATGTTAAATATGAACTGTATATAACATTTCAATCATTCATTAGATATTATAATTCGAACAAGTCACATCATCAGATAGGTGCCAAGTTTCCAGAATGTCTTTTATCGCTCGACTTTGTTTTATTGCTGTTTCGTGTGTGGCCATAAGTAGTGCAGCAGACTTAATTGTTGGCAATACTGTCAACACTACAATCGTGTACACTGAAAATGTAAATTTATCTTCTATTCCTCTTACAACAAGAACCAAAAATGTCTTCTATAATACAAATAGTACCGCAGTACTTATCAGGGTAAGTACCTAGATTTCGATTTTTTTATTCACTTAGCTCATAGAGTAAATGCTATATATTCGTCTCAAAATTCATTGTTTCTACATTAGAGGAATGTCGTATAATATCCTTTTGTGAAGTCTTCTTGATCAAGTGACAACTCTAGAGTTGAATGGATGCGTCCAATTGCCCTTATCCAGGAAAAAATAAAAACAAGTACAATAGTGTAGTAAATAGTAAACAATATAGTAAAAGTATAGTAAACAGTAAATAAATAGTAAATAATATATATCCTTTAAATTGTTAACACACATATCCACCTACATAAATACAATTGCATCACCGGAATGTATGTATATACGCACATTACGTCCAAACGACTGCACATGACTGAATAAACCTTTCTTTTAGTGGTCGTTATTTTCAGGACAAGATTTCTACAAAAGATAACTTTGGAAAATTGTCTGGTGAAGTGCTACAATATTTAGTCTTCATGTATTTTTTTACACCATTAAACGTTTGGTGCTACAGAAAAATGTCTTTCTTACTCAAATTTGCCCTAAATTTCGAAAAAAATATTTTTTGTGAGTCCATCAAGATGCACTAGTTTACAAATAACTGATCATTGTAACAGGAGCTTCGATTATTATACTGTTAAAAATACAGTTCACAATACATTATAGATACAAATACCTTTATTTATTTTTTTGTGCGGGAATCCCTTCGGATACCCCCCCGCCGGCGAGCGGGGGCGGTTATGTCGGGCTGAAACGACTAAAACCGCACGCCGTCTCGGGTCTACAGATACCGGGGTGTAAGGTTACCCATAGAGCATATCTCTCACACTTCGACTGACTCTGTGCCATTCGGAGTGTCCCCTCTGATAACAGCAGAGGGGTACCTGGAGCCATCAGCCCCGCGGGCCTGCAGGCCCGCCATACACCGACCCCCTCGTGCAATGGGGTCAGCTGGCACTGAAAAGGGCCGGTTGGTCAGACTCTTGGCCGTTAACGTTGACGCCAGCTACTCCAGAGGAGCAATCAATGATGCGTCATCGCCCACGTTGCCCAGGGTGCACCAAAGTTGGAGGTGATCCAACCAGTCGCACCCCAGATACAAATACCTTATAGCAAATCGGTATCTCTAAGACATTTCAATTTTTTGCAGGGTATATCAGCGATAGATATAGGTAAATCGGAGGCTAAAGCAACGATTACTTCAGGCGGTATTGGCTCCACATACACCAATGTCAGAATAAAGAGTAGTCGTGGAAATGGACTCAACTATGTCGTGCAGATATTTGTTTAATTATACAAAAGCATGTTCAAATACTATAAGCGGCAAGGAATAAATGCATATAATGTCACCGTGTTATTTCTATAATTACAAATAAAAGTAAATTTAAATGACTAAAGAATTGATATCCTGCTAATCTTTTTATAAAAAACATCCCATCGATGTTTTTTATAAAAAGATTAGCATTAAGATTAGCTTTAGATTGGCTGCTGAGGCTGAAATACGTTTTATCAGAGTAAATGATTACAACAACGGAAATTGTTGGACCATAAACATTTGGTGATATTTTTTGGTTTCACAAAGCGCACCCTTTTTTTTTTTTTTTTATCGTGCGGAAATCCCTTCGGATACCCCCCCGCCGGCCAGCGGGGGCTGTTATGTCGGGCTTGCACCGACTAAAACCGCACGCCGTCTCGGGTCTTCAGACGCCGGGGTGTAAGGTTACCCATAGAGCATATCCCTCGCACCCCGGCTGACCCTGGGCCATCTCACCACTAACAGCATCGCTCATCCTGTCTCCTCTGAAAGCAGAGGAGTACGGAGAGCGATGTGTTCCCGCCACGTTGGGTATTGGCCGACGATCAATGCCAACCCTATGAAGGGGTGAAGGGGAAGCTATTGACCACCGCCCAGGGTGTACCGGCCGCTCCGATTCCGGTCCCCCCGGACTGCAGCGGGATCGGAATCGGAGCGACACTCGAGGAGGTTACCCAACACACACCCCCACAAAGCGCACCCTACTTTACAAATATAACCCAGACCTAGTTTATCCAAATGATCTACATTTTGTCATTTTCTTAGTCATTGCAAAAAATAATCGCGCATAACCGCGGTCAACAGCTAGTAATATAGCTGTTGACCGCGGTTCTGCCCGCGTGGAATTCTGTTCCCATTCCCGCTTCCCATGGGAACTTATTCCCGAGATTTAAAGTAGCCTATGTGTTATTCCTGACTATATAATTCATGCCCGTGCCAAATTTCATCCAGATCTGTTCATTCGTTTTTGCTTGAAAGAGTAACAAACATCCATACAACCTTAGTTTTTACCCCCCGCCGAGGGTGGGGCCAGCGGGAGTGGTTATATCGGATTCGAACCGATTAAAATGGCATATAGTCTATGGTCTTTAGACGCCAAGGTGTAAGGTGTCCCCATAAGGCATTTCTTGGCACCCCGACTAAACCAGGGCTATCACCGGTTTCGAGATGGCCACCTCGGGTTTGAGAACCACGGTGTCCCCGTATTGTCCCCGGAAAAAGGGGGGCGACGCCTTTGCCTGCTTCTGATTGGGTAACAGATGGCTCTACCTATCACCCCAGGGCTGCATTCATCGAGGACGGAGGTCGTTCAGCGACCTTCGACGCCTGAGTCGTCTCCATGACTCTTAAACTCTGCAGATCGTTCCCCACCCTCACTCCCGTTCCCGCGCCTAACATCCATACATCCTAACTTTCAAATTTATAATATTAGTAAGATAGGATGTAACTGCTATTATCAATACATAATTCACAGGTACATAATAAGAATGATGTACCTATTCAATTAAAAAAAAAACACACGTCCACTTTTTGAATTACAGACCATCCTATCCTTTTTTTTCTTTAGCGTGTGGAAACCTACTCGGGCTTCACCGTATCGGTGCCGACGATGGGGTGGGCATGTCGGAATCGGACCGACTCAAACCACACGGTGTCCTCTCCAAGTGTCCATTGCCGGGCACCCCGGGTAAGCCTCGAAAGGATAACCACAGGGTTACTGGCGGACTTTGGCCGCCACTGCGGCCTCGCCTGGTGGGGTTGGGTTTTATCCCGCGTCGGTGAGTTGGCAGGCGTGTGTAGGAGACATACACGACACGCCTCCGCCACGGCCTGCTTCTGTAAGGACGGCGAGTCGGCCAACTGCCGTCTTCAGGCCCCGATCATGGAGGTTGGTAGTTCCGGGCGTAGACGAGTCTGCGGCGTCCTCGCTGCAGACTGCGGACCTCGGGGGGCAGGGTTCTCTCCCGCTCCCTCTCCACTGTCTCTTTCGTGCGCATTACCTGCTCGCAGAAAGAGCTGGCGGCATGCCACTTGCTCCCGTCAGAGACCATGGCCCTCACCATGGTCTCCAACGAGAGAACGTCCACGCCCAAGACCGTAACGAGATCCCGGCGTTGACTCGCCCACGCAGGACACTCCACGAACGTGTGGAGCGCCGTGTCTTCGCCAGGATACTCGCAGTGCTGGCACTGCGGCGTTGTTTCCCGGTGGATGCGCCACAGATACTTACCGAACAAATCAGTATATTTATGATTCATATTTCTATCTTTTGCAGGGTATATCAGCGATAGATATAAGTAACTCGAAGGCTGAAGCAACGATTACTTCAGGCGGTATTGGCTTCACCTACACTAATGTCAACATACAGAGTACTCGTGGCAATGGACTCAAATATTTTGTGCAGATATTTGTTTGATTGCACAAAAGCATTAAAACACTAAAAGCGGCAAGATTTATAATAAAATACATGTAATATCATTGTGTTATTTATTTCCATAACACATAACACGTAAAATAACAGCGGCCTTTCAGATAGTATGTATGTTCTAACCAATGTTCTAACCAGACCCCCAAACCGGGGTAAGACGGGGACACCGTGGTTCCCAAACCCGAGGGGGCCATCTCGAAACCGGAGATGGCCCAGGGTCAGTCGGGGTGCGAGGGATATGCTCTATGGGCAACCTTACACCCCGGCGTCTGTAGACCCGAGACGGCGTGCGGTTTTAGTCGGTTCAAGCCCGACATAACCACCCCCGCTGGCCGGCGGAGGGGGTATCCGAAGGTATTTCCGCACAAAAAAAAATTGGTATGTTCTAACCAACTGAGGTTCCTGAGTACTATTATGGTTCGACGCAAGGAGCCATTTAATGAAATCCACAATATGAAATCTAAGAATTTCAATTTCGAGCCCCTTGTGAGGATTCAATTCAAATCAATCAGCAATGACCAAATCTATTATATTGTGCATCGTTTCTTGTACGTATAGATCAAGTTTTACGTTATTATTAAATGTATTTTTTTTTAAACTTGACCTGGGTCCACGAGGATGATATTTATATGGGGTATTCAAGTAAACAGAAGAATTATACAATAATTTAACGGGAATTAACGCGATCATGTATAGGTATATAAATACCTTTGGATTGCCTGATTATGTAACCTGTAGTATGTGACGTTACATGGCGAAACGTAAATATGAGAAATATCGAGAATGTGCGGGTGGAAGAAGAACTTTTTACCTCACGGACTCGACGGCGGAGGACGTGCACCACAGAACCAGTCAGCCTGTGACCACGGCCAGTGTAACTTGGTCGAAACGTCAGGCAATCCAAAGGTATTTATATACCTATACACGATCGCGTTAATTCCCGTTAAATTATTGTATATCATGGAACGCGAAAGTACAAAAGTTTGAAATAGAAGATTTTGGTTGGTGGATTATCAAACTTCCAGACCCGAAACTGAGCAAGTTTCTTTTACAAACTTCCAGACCCGAAACTGAGCAAGTTTCTTTTACAAAAGAAGAATAATATAAAACATCTAATTATTGTTACTATTTTAAAGTTTCATTAATTAACATTAGAATATTATTATTGTACTTGGTTCTGTGATCAATTTTTCTAGTGAAGCCATTGTTAATTTCAGTATTAATAAAAAGAAAACAAAATATCATTCTAGTTGTACTGATAAAAGATTGGGCTTCGGTTGCACTGTGCAACTATCTTTGACAAATGTGGAAATATATTATGACTAGCGATAAATTGATGATTTCATCTGAAGCCCATATCGTTACATGAGGTGATAACATGATTCATCAAACTTATCTTAAGTATAAGACAAAGCAAAAAATCTAAATAAGCGAGTCATTCATTGGAGACTACTCTTCCAACAAGTCACATTTTTGAATATCCTCTATTCTTTACTAAAATGTCCTTTACCGTTCAATTATGTTTTATTGTCGTTTTATGCGTTGCTATAGCCAGCGCAGCCGACTTACAAGTTGGTACTACTGTCAACGGAACGCTTGCCTTCACTGAAAACGTAAAATTGTCTTCAATTCCCCTTAAAACGAGAACCAAGAACGTCTTCTACAATACATTAGATTCTGCAAGAATAATTAAGGTAAAAAAAACTTCAAAATCTTTATCCTTCTAACTAATATCATAAATGTGAATGTTTGTTGTGTTCGTTATTCAATTACGTACTCAAAATTTTCTTAACAGATTTAGTTTAAAATTAGCACACAGATAGACATACTTATTATCTTAGTGAAATTTGGGGGAAATTAGGTGAAGTGGCAATCATGAAGAATAAGAATGAGTGAATTGGTAAGTAATGTATTTGTACCTACTATACACATACATTAAAATCTATAGGAGAAGTGAAAATACTAATTGCTTCCAAACTTATTTGTGTGTTAATTTTAACATTAATTTGAACTCAAAGAGTTTTTAAGACCCTGCTTGTTACACGTAACATTTTTTATCTGTTGGTAATATATTCGAAAAGGTTTTATGTAACTACAACATCTTATGGAAAATTTGTACAGTTTACCAAAGTAATAATGTTATCGATATCCTTATCTTGATAAAATTTGATAGTTTTATTCTTACTTATCTTTTCACCTCAAGAGCAAAAAACAGATAAAAAATCACAAACGTTTTGAATTGAACTATCCAGTCAATCTTAAAGTATTATTTGTCAAAAGAAGTCAAGTCAAAAATGGGTTTAGCTGTTCAATTTTGTCTTATTGCTGTATTATGTGTGACAATTTATAGAGCGGAAGACTTGATCATTGGTTCCAATGGCATATTAGGATACTCTCAATCTGTGAAGATATCAGCTAGACCCCTTGTTACGCGAACTAAAAACGTGTTTTTTAATACAAAAGATGCAGGAAAGATTATCAAGGTGAGCATTTCATTGCTATCTACCAATAATTGACAACTGATTAAAGTTGATTGATGCTCACGTATTAGTTGAATCTACTTAAAAGTAAGTAATTTTGAAAATATTGACATAGTTAATCGTAATCTAAAGAAAAATAACAGAAAAAGTGCGCTAACGCAAGTTGGCATATTTATGTAATGTATGTACTACCTTAATCACACCAAACATTTTATTTACTGAGTATAATTTTTTTTTTTTTTTTTTTTCTATATTTAGGACACGTCAATTTGACTTCACCTCGCCTGATGGTAAGCTGAAGGTAAAGTCTCAGGAAAGAGGGTCACCATTACATACACATACCATGTTAACAATGGTGGCACTCAACTTGACGGCCTCATCAGAAGAGGATTGTCGTCGCAGCACCGCGTGACACCCACCGGTGCCACTAGTGCTGCGACCACAATCCCCCTGCCCGGCTATGCACTTGCTGACCCCTGAACGCAATCAAACCGAAATTGGATTACTATGGAGGGCTTTTCGCAATCGTGCACGGTGGTACCCACCCGGCCGAATTTTGTGACAAATTTGTGTCATCAAATTTCTACCACCAGTAAATTTATTTTAATAAAAAAAGGCGATTTACTTAACACTGGCTCCAAATTGTAAAAACGTAAATTATCTTAATCCGAATACATGTGATGGTCACATCAATAGAAAAAAAGGAAAGGTCTGTTTCAAAAAGTAATATGGCTAGAGTTACATACTGACAAAATGAACTAAAATTAAAGCTAAATTTAATATTTTAATTTCTTTCTATATTTAAATACTAGTATCCTAAAATATTCTTAGGATATTCAAAAAATGTTGATTATCATTCGCTTAATAATGTGCCCGGTAGATGGCAATAGGCTCGCCCCCTATCAGATTGGAAACATAACTGGCCAATTGTGGGTGAGTAATACACCTCTGCCTACCACTTCGGGGATACAGGCTTGAAGGTGTGTAATGTTATTAAAAAAATTAAAACTTAAGATTATATAATTTGTTCAAATTCTAAACCATGATTTAAGACACTAATATTATTCTTGTAACAATTTGGATTTTGTGTATCAAAAATAAAAATAACTTCATTCATTTAGGTCATAAAGTAACTCCTATGAAAGTCAAAATTAATACTTCTATAGATATACTTACAGCCGGATTCGCTAAGCAATAGTTCCCTAAATCCCAATTATAAATTATAATTATAATGACGTTACCCCATAATCATCGCACTACGAATGCCGCTTAAGCAAACTCGTAACTTCAATTAAGTATTATGGTAGGTGTGTATCTGAAGTCAACTCTAAGTGAAACTAATTATAAGATCTAAACGGCTGGTGAAATGGCTTTATCAGTAGAAAATAATACGAATAATATATGCAGAAACTTGTAACAGTCTATTGTTATAATAAATTATTGAGTTTTAACAAAGTTTCTGTACACAGGAATTCAGCATGGATTCAAGGTTCACCTGGTTGTCAATGTTCAAAATTCAACTGTAGCAATTAAATAAATAAATACTCTAGGACCAATTACACCACGCCATCTAGGCCCAAACTAAGCAGTGCTTGTCATATGGGTTCTAGAATGCGGATAAACATACTTAGATACATTTTTTTTGTAAATAAATACATATTATACATATTCGCACTGAGCGAGAATCGAACCTGCGACCTCTGACTTAGCATTCGAACGTACTACCGTTACGCTGCAGAGGTACCTTTAGCACCTGCGAAGCGCGAGCGCGTGGGCCGCCGCCACCTCCTTCTGTGAGCATGTAATGCTCGCGAAGGAGATGGCGGAGCGCGCCAGGGAGAGATTTAGAACTCTCCCGGCCCGCCGAGCCCGCAACTTGCTCGCCGCGCGTCGCAGGCGACTCAGGCGCCGGAGGTCGCTTAACGACCTCCGTCCTCCATGAGCGCAGGCCTGGGGGTGACAGATGAGGCCGCCTGTCACCCCAGCAGAAGCAGGCCGGGACGGTGGGGCGACTAGCGCCCCTCCCCCAAACCGGGGCAAGACGGGGACACCGTGGTTCCCAAACCCGAGGGGGCCATCTCGAAACCGGAGATGGCCCAGGGTCAGTCGGGGTGCGAGGGATATTATGCTCTATAGGCAACCTTACACCCCGGCGTCTGTAGACCCGAGACGGCGTGCGGTTTTAGTCGATGCAAGCCCGACATAACCGCCCCCGCTGGCCGGCGGGGGGGTATCCGAAGGGATTTCCGCACGATAAAAAAAAAAAAAATACCTTTAGCACCGTAACTGTTATGATGGTAAGGAGTGTTTATGATTTAAAAGTCAATATATTATTATCTGTTGCAGGGTATATCAGCGATCGACATAGATAAGAGTAAGGCTCGTGCGACAATCACGTCAGGCGGCGTTGGTTCTACTTACGTCAATGTTAAGCTGAAGAGTGAACGCGGTGACGGCCTCAACTATCTCGTACAGATATTAGTTTAAGTGGAAGTAAGCACCGTAATGCTCATGAGTGCAACATTTACAATAAAATGTACCTATATACATGGCTAATAATTTTATTTTTACGCATAGACTTTGCTATAAATTTTAATTAAATTGGAAGGCCTCTGTGGCGTGGTTGTTCAATTCCCGCTCAGTGCAAATATTTGTATGTATGAATATGTCTATTTGCATTGGTCTTGGTGTTAATATGTATAATATGTGTGTATTTACAAAAAAAAACTATAGAAGTATGTTTATCCGCATTCTGGAACCAATAACACAAGCTAGTTAAACTATGCTTACTTTGGTTCTAGAAAACGCTGTGTAGAATGTCGTAGAATATTTATTTATTATTATTTATTTATAAAAATAATTCTTTTACTTACAAAAAAGGACATTCAGTCTTGCCTGCCATCCCACAGTTTAGTCTACAAATGCTATCTATTCTAATTCTAATTCCAATAGCTTCGTCAGCCAGCGGGGGCGGTTATGTCGGGCTTGAACCCATAAAGCATTTCCCTCGCACCCTGAAGATGTATCGTACCTACATAGACTCATATGCATTTATTTAAAAAATGTTATTTTAACGTTGCAAACAGACACTTTAATTTTATTGAGCCAAAGGCGAGCGAAGCGTCTTTGGTTTCCAAGTTGCATTTCAAACAAATGATACTGCTCCGAGACCGTTTGACCGATCTCGACCAAATTTGCCACGGTGATCAAGTAGACATTACTGAGTGTCGTAAGGGGTCGAATGTCCAGATCGGTTTTACCATCGAGGAATAATCACTGAAAAACCAAATCAATGGAAAAAGTCGACCGGTCACGTTGACCTATTGTTGGATAGGCAAATCTCGCTACGCTTAAGTTTGGGTTGATTGCGAAGCTGATAACCGTCCTAGTTTACTTGTATAGATTATTAACAGAAAAGTTTATCAATAATGGTAGCTCTTACCAAATCTAAAGTCTTATTAGTTATTCGTACAGTAAATGGCTGTTGATCCTCACTATATTCAACCACGATTGATCGATGCATAATAGAGTGAAATCCGTAACTCATTAACGCGTACGTGATTCTCATTAAATATCCAATATACTACAGTATGTGAGTGTAATGAGTACGCGTGGCAAAATATGCAAATGCAAGGTATATGAGACTTCACACATATTGGTCAGGGACCAGTGATGCGTGCGCGTAGACCGAGAGCTACGGCAGTAAACATCGAGTATAAATTGTCGGCTAACAATATTCGAAGTGTCGGAAGCTTAGTGATTAAGGAGTCGACCCTACGATCGACAGGTCTCGGGTTCGAGTCCTGGCCATTACACTACTGACGTGAACCCGCTCCTAATACAAGCAATTTAGCTTAGCTGGATGCTAGGGGGAATATTAGTAATTTCGGTTATTAATATTCTTAATAAAAAAGCTTAATGAACTATGCAAGGACCATCACATAGTGCTTGTGATGCTCCGCCGCGCTGCTACAAATGCGTAGCGGAGGGCAAAGCGGCGGAGCACCGGGCGGACAGCAGAACCTGCGCCGCCTCGAGGCCAAAGCCCCGTTCGTCCGCAACGGGTAGCGGGGGTGCCGCTCAAGAGCGGCCACATTCGAGGCGGGATGCGGAGATGGACGTCCATTAATGGACACACCAATCCGCATCCTGCAGGCGAACATAAACCACTGCACCGGTGCTCAGGATCTTCTGTACCAGAGCATCGTGGAGTGGTCTATCAATGTGGTCGTGGTCGCTGAGCCGTACTGGGTCCACCCCGGAAGCCCGGTGGACCTGGACGGCGTAGCGACCGTCTTCGGGGGTTCCGCCGTGGACACCTCGCGCCTTGCACTCATTGCAAGGTGCAGAGGCTGCGTCGCGGCGGACTATGAGGGCTTGGCTGTCGTGGCCGTCTACTTCTCGCCAAGCCTTGACCAGTACGAGCTTTAGCTAAGGCTCGCTGAACTGGACATTGTTCTCGCTGCGTGCCGTCCTCGTCCTGTCTTGGTCCTGGGAGACTTCAACTCCTGGTCTCAGGCCTGGGGCTCCCGGGAAACCAATGACAAGGGGCGAGTACTGGAGGACTGGGCCAACACCCGTGGTCTAGAGGTCCTCAACCGGGGGAGTGTCGCCACCTGGGAGCGGCGGGGGCTCAGTTCGGTCGTGGATGTCGCATTCGCGACCCCTGCTCTCGCCCGCCGCGTCCAGGGTTGGCGTGTGGTGGAGGAGGAGGAGACGGATTCCGACCATAAGTATATTCGGTTCAACGTCTCCCCTCCAACTAACCTGCCGCCGACAATTGCAAATCCCCCGGATCCACGTTGGGCGCTCAGACGCCTGGATCGGGAGGCTCTCCTGGAGGCATCAATAGTGCTGGCCTGGATTCCGTCACTGGCCAGGCCTGCCGATGTCAACGCAGAGGCGGAATGGTTCAGGAGAGCCATGTCGCATATCTGTGATGCGGCGATGCCTAGGGTTAAGCCCGGCCCGGCAAAGAAACAGGTGTACTGGTGGTCAGCGGAGATCGCACAGCTGCGAGCAGCGTGCGTGACCGCTCGCCGCCAGTACACCAGGTTTCGCCGGAGGCGTCGCCGCCCAGACGATGCGGCAGCCCGAGAGGCGGAGCTGTATGAGGCGTACAAGGGGGCCAAGAAGACCCTCCAAAAAGCCATAAAGCAGTCCAAACGGCGGGCCCGCGAAGAGCTGCTGGAGTCTCTGGAGCAGAACCCATGGGGGCGTCCTTACCTTGCGGTCAGGGGCAAAATCCGCCCAAGGGCGCCCCTACTGACCCAGAGCCTCCAGCCGGAGCGGCTGGAGGGGATACTGGGCTCCTTGTTCCCAGCGAGAGCGGAGGAGCACGTCCCTCCGCGTATGGCTCCGCCTCAGGCGCCTGATGCTGATAATAGCGAGAGCGATGTGCCTGAAGTCAGGGAGAGTGAACTGGGGGTAGCAGTGCTCCGGCTTAAAGCCCGGAAATGCACTGCCCCCGGACCCGACGGCATTCCAGGCCGAGCATGGGTCCTGGCCCTGGCGGAACTAGGGCTTCGACTGGTGGCGCTCTTTAGCGCATGCCTCGAAAGGGGCTAGTTTCCAAAGGCTTGGAAGACGGGGAAACTGGTCCTTATCCGGAAGGCGGGGCGGCCGGCGGACCAGCCATCCGGATACCGGCCGATCGTGTTGCTCGACGAGGTGTGCAAGCTCTTTGAGTGGATTATTGCAGAGCGCCTCGTCGAGCATCTCACGAACGTGGGGCCAGATCTGGCGGACAACCAGTTTGGTTTCCGCCGGGGGCGCTCCACCGTGGAAGCGATCTTGCGCGTTAGGCGCCTGGCAGAGGAAGTAGTCTCGCGGGGTGGGGTGGTGGTGGCGGTGTCTCTCGACATCGCCAACGCCTTCAACACCCTACCCTGGAGCTGCGTTAGGGAGGCGCTCGCGTATCACAGAGTGCCTCCTTACCTCCGCCGCATTGTCGAGGCATACCTATCCGAGAGGGCCATAGTTTACCCGAGCTGGCTAGGGCCAGGGCGGCGAGAAGTGTCGTGCGGTGTTCCACAGGGGTCGGTCCTAGGGCCACTCCTGTGGAACATCGGATTCGACTGGGTGCTGCGCGGTTCGTTGCTCGAGGGTGTCAGCATAACGTGTTATGCTGACGACACCCAAGTTATTTCGCGGGGAGCAACGCACCGTAGCGCGGCACTAAAGGCCACGGCAGGGGTTGCTCAAGTCGTGGGTCGAATACGGCGGCTGGGACTCGAGGTGGCTCTCCACAAATCCGAGGCTATGTGTTTCCACGGGCCTCGGAGGGGGCCACCTGCGGGAACCAGCATAACCGTAGGGGGCGTAAGCATCGGCATCGAGCCCACGATGAAGTACCTTGGGCTCGTACTCGATAGCCGATGGGACTTCGGACCTCATCTCCGAAGTCTGGTTCCGAAACTGAGGGGGGCTGCGGCCGCGCTATCGCGGCTGATGCCCAACGTTAAGGGACCCAACGCCCACACTAGGAGACTGTACCTGGGGATCGTGCGAAGCATGGCCCTGTACGGGGCCCCAGTATGGGCGGAGACTCTAGCGGCCCGCAACGTGGCTGTATTAAACAGCCCGTTAAAAGCGATGGCCGTCAGAGTCATCAGGGGGTATCGCACGATCTCCGTCGAGGCGGCATGTCTCCTAGCCGGGACCCCTCCATGGGACCTGGAAGCGAGAGCCCTTGCGCTGCTGTACCAGTGGCGCAAGGAGGCGCTGGAGCGGGGCCATAGGCCGGAGCCCCGAGAAATCAGGGCTCAGCGGTCCCTGCTCCGCCAGGAACTCATGGAGACATGGAGGGTGCGACTTGAGCACCCAAGGTGGGGGGAATCCACCATTGCGGCGGTGAGACCGATCATGAAGGAGTGGTTGGAGAGGGACCATGGGGACCTCTCCTACCGGATGTGCCAGATGGTTACCGGACACGGGTGCTTCGGTAAGTATCTGTGGCGCATCCACCGGGAGACAACGCCGCAGTGCCAGCACTGCGAGGATCCTGGCGAAGACACGGCGCTCCACACGTTGGTGGAGTGCCCTGCGTGGGCGAGTCAACGCCGGGATCTCGTTGCGGTCCTGGGCGTGGACGTTCTCTCGTTGGAGACCATGGTGAGGGCCGTGGTCTCCGACGGGAGCAAGTGGCACGCCGCCGCCTCTTTCTGCGAGCAGGTAATGCGCGCGAAAGAGACGGCGGAGAGGGAGCGGGAGAGAACCCTGCCCCCCGAGTTTCATAGTCTGCGGCGAGGACGCCGCAGACTCATCTACGCCCGGGACTACCGACCTCCACTGAGGACGGCAGTTGGCAGACTCGCCGTCCTTACAGAAGCAGGCCGTGGCGGAGGCGTGTCGTGTGTGCCCTACACACGCCTGCCAACTCACCGAAGCGGGATAAAACCCGACCCCACCAGGCGAGGCCGCGGTGGCGGCCAAAGCCCGCCGGCAACCCTGGGGTTATCCTTTCGAGGGCTTACCCGGGGTGCCCGGCAACGGACACTTGGGGAGGACACCGTGCGGTTTTAGTCGAGACACGACATAACCACCCCCGCTGGCCGGCGGGGGGGTATCCGAAGGGATTTCCGCACGTTAAAAAAAAAAAAAAAAAAGGACCATCACATATACACGATGGTATCGTAAGAATTAAAGAAAGGAATGTCAGTATGGAAACCGGTTGCACACTTTTTTTGCTATGTCACATAAGTATAAACTGCATTAAATAGCCTGCATTAAGTATTATCTGAAATATAAACGCATATTGTAACAGAACTTGGGGTAATTGAGAAATTAAATTATTACAACGAGAAAAACAACAAACAAGAAAATATTGTGACACAGACTGTTGAACTGACGTTTTAGTAAGACAGGGATACCATGTATAAATTAAGAGAAAACTACCACTGAAGCACACAATATTTTACTACTTTAACTGATTATCACTAATAATTTACGAATACATACGCGACATATTAAGATTTCATAACTGCAATATATTTGAATGTCACATTGCGAATTATTATCACGTATTATTATTTAACCATTTTATTTCAATTAAATTTTTAAGCATTTTGTATGCTTACTTTTTTCTAAAGATTTAGATCGGAAAAAGAGAACATCTAGGACGGGACTTGAACCCGCGACCAGTCCCTTACAGGGGGAATGCTCTGACCAACCGAGCCACCTAGACACGTCCTAGATATTCGAAATTCTCCGATACATTAATACGTCTTAAGGCGACGTTGGAGCCATTTACCGTAATTCTTGCGAACTACGGAAACAATGAATAACTTTACAGTCATTTTTAAACATTGTTTTTTGATGACTCCGCCTAATTAATTCAATTAAATTTTTAAGCATTTTGTATGCTTACTTTTTTCTAAAGATTTAGATCGGAAAAAGAGAACATCTAGGACGGGACTTGAACCCGCGACCAGTCCCTTACAGGGGGAATGCTCTGACCAACCGAGCCACCTAGACACGTCCTAGATATTCGAAATTCTCCGATACATTAATACGTCTTAAGGCGACGTTGGAGCCATCTACCGTAATTCTTGCGAACTACGGAAACAATGAATAACTTTACAGTCATTTTTAAACATTGTTTTTTGATGACTTCGCCTAATTAATTCAATTAAATTTTTAAGCATTTTGTATGCTTACTCTTTTCTAAAGATTTAGATCGGAAAAAGAGAACATCTAGGACGGGACTGGAACCCGCGACCAGTCCCTTACAGGGGGAATGCTCTGACCAACCGAGCCACCTAGACACGTCCTAGATATTCGAAATTCTCCGATACATTAATACGTCTTAAGGCGACGTCATCAAAAAACAATGTTTAAAAATGACTGTAAAGTTATTCATTGTTTCCGTAGTTCGCAAGAATTACGGTAGATGGCTCCAACGTCGCCTTAAGACGTATTAATGTATCGGATAACCATTTTATTTTAAAAAGATTGGTATATTTGCATTCTACCGCCAATGGTTTATTTTATATAATGGTAACAATTAAATTAAAATGGAAACGATTATTCATTCAATTTTCATATCTTTATAAGTTAAATTCAAACCCCAAGTTCTTTAGAAGCGATTTAGTGTTGAAAAGTCATACTATAATCAGTATAATTTTTTAACATTTGAAATATTGACGCGTATGTCTAAAAGCGCAACCAAGAATGAGCATTCTCCTTTAAAAAGTAATAAATAGATGTTCATGTGTAACAGTGCAATGGGTTTGTGAGGTGATCGTACAGTGCTGCTGTGATTAACTAAACATCACAACATCTAAATCTATGATAAAGTAAAATTTGAGAATTAATATTAAATTCTACAACTGCCAGTTTCTTAGTAATTTCGTTGATAGGAATGATATCTAATTATGTAATCATACGGTTTAAATGAAAAAGTTTTTTTACTTCGGGCCACCAACCAGGTCTTAAAATCACGCAAAAAAATCAAAATCTTACACCCACTTTTTATCACTTTTCTCGACGTTTCACATGATTCTAAGTCTAATTAAGCAAAAAAATTTTTTGTGTCGGTCTGTCTGTTGGTCTGGATGTCTGGATGTCTGTTTACGCAATAACTCAAGAACCACTTATCCGATTTAAAAAAATCTTTCGTCAATCATCTTGTTTGGTTAATGGGAAGAACTGATTAGATTTTGGGGTTACAAACCCCAAAATCTAATCAGTTCTTCTGGTTCTCTCGAGGTTTCGAGTACCTACCATACAAATTGTCCCTAAAAAATTTTTTTTTTGTGTTTTTGACGTCGAAGACGTTTGATTTGATTTCTTTTTATTCATATTTATTGCTCAATATATAAAGACGCGTCGAATAATATGCATAAAGCCTAAGGTCTGTAATTTTGAATAAAAATACTGCAACAAAAATATCTAAGTTTGGCCCGAAGTTTGACAATCACTGTGTGATTTCCGCCCCACTAGATTTTATAAGTGTTTTGATGGCTGCATCACTAAGTAACTACGCACGATGAAAGTGCTTAAAATTTGTGGAATGTGAAAAAAATACCTAATTTTGCTTAAACTAAGGTATTTTTTTCTAAAGCTGTGTAAGAATTTTCATATTTCATATTTCTTTAAGACGAGCTATGACAAGTTTTACTGGCACAACTGTGATCCTTCCTAGACTTCTAGACAAATAAGATTATAGTATACCCATTTTCGATATAAATCTACAATAAATATGATCGGCCGTAATATTGTTGAGTGACCCGGCTCCTGGCCTAGAATGTTGAGTCTGGCCCGTTGAATATGCAGTGCACTGGGCGTGCCCTAAACTCTTGTAAGCCTTTGTTTGGGCTCGATATTGGATCCCGACGTTTATCGGCCACTTTGATACAGTCGCCCTAAAATATTCATGTTGTTTATACACCGGGGCCCTGCGTTCGTTACGTGTAGTACCTTGTATGTAGTATGTACTACATAGATTGATGAGTTTCGTGGGAACATATTAGTTAGTAGTTTTGAAGAACCTTTACGGTATATTGGAAGGGAACTTTTGTATATATGCTTTGTTCTTCGATTTATTTTCTTTCAAATATTCTATTACGACACCTTCATATCGTTCGTTATGACGAATCTGTAAAGGTACTGTGACGTCGGGGGTCTTGGGCTTAATTAAATGATAACACAAGTAATTATAATATATTTTATAACATTTATTTTTCACACAAATCTCTTATCAACGTGTTTTAGGGGATTCTACGCGAGATTATTTAGTTTTACTATACGAACTGAAGAGGAACGCGGATTCTGCTCGGTGATTGAGCCTAAGACCACTTTCTTTATACTCTCTTCGTACGGCGGGTCGAGGCCGGAGAACCTGGTCACACGCTGTCTCCAACTCTCCCCAACCAATTGTTTTTTTCCTATTCTCTCTATTTGAAATATTTATACAATTTTTGAGCTGAGTGAGACGAAGTCGAGCGAAAGCTCCTCATACCAGACTTCAGGATTTTCTTTGTCACAGGTCTCCTCCTAAACTACTAATCCAATCAGATCCAAATTTGGCATGATTAAAGAGGTCAATCAGAGGAAGGTTTATGGATATATTTTGAAAAAAATAATGCTACCACAGAGGATTGATCACCGTTAAAAAAAAAAACCAGATGGAATTACATAATAACCGCTCGAGACACTGTGACCAAACTTTACACGCTCAGAAAGCATGTCCAGAGTTGTGACTTTCAAAAAGAATCTTCAAAATCGGACTAGCCACGGAGGAATGATCACTGTTCAAAATTTTCAAAATCTGATTTTCGATGTCTCACTCAGCTCAACATTGCAAGCAGCGATTCGCCTTGCAGACCACTAGGTTTTACACTAGGTTTTATTAAAATACTAATTTTAATACCGCTGACGCATGATGGCCAGGCAACTAACTATAGTGTCCGAAGGAGTCCGAACACTACAGTACTAAATATATATTTTGATCCCTCCTATTTTTTTTGTTTTAAAATAAGTGGGAGGCGAAAGGTGTATCTGTTGTACAAAGCACCATTTAATCAGATATTCTCTATTGAGACAGTCTTAAAAAAGATAATGTGTACTAAACATAATTATAAAAAATAACTTTGATAGTCACTTATCTGCAAAAATAAAAACACTACATTAAACTCTTAGTAGCAAAGTATTATGACGCCTTCTTTGGCGTAGCGGTATAACGTTCGACGTCAGAGATTGCGGGTTCGATGTCCGTTCAGTACTAACATTTGTGTGCATGAATATGCTTATTTGTATTGCTCTGGGTGTTTCTATATATATCAATCAATTCAATCAATCATATAATATGTATGTATTTACAAAAAAATGTATCTAAGTATATAGGTACATCCGCATTCTAGAACACATCTAGATTGCGCTGTGTAGAATATCGTAAAATATTAATTTTGTAATCTATAATCATACGCAAGAACTCCCCCACTATAAAAATTATAAATAATAAACCACAAATACGCATCAACAATTACTTTCGTAAATAAGATACACACTAACTCGAGTACAGTTCTCGTATCTCAGGTATTGTTCAAATTACAGCCGACCTCACCTGCCCCACCTATTACAATTAGATGTAGTCGCTTAAGCAATTAAACGCGCTGTTAACGAGCGCTTGATCGCGACCTAATGTCCCGCGTGTCGGTGCCGCACTTTGTACTCACTCAGAGTTGTGGTAACTATCGCTAGCTGACTTGTAAGTAGTATACTCTTATACTTAAGTAGACATAAAGATCAGTTTGGTGTATTTTTAACGCGCCGAGGCGTGACCTCGTGGCAGCCATCGGGGTGGGAGTCCTCTCGCTCGGCTGCATGATTGCGGCAATGGAGCGGAGCGCGAGCGCGTGGGCCGCCGCCACCTTCTTCTTCGCAGAAGAAGGTGGTAATGCTCGCGAAGGAGATGGCAGAGCGCGCCCGGGAGAGATTTAGAACTCTCCCGGCCCGCCGAGCCCGCATCATGCTCGCCACGAGGCGCAGGCGACTCCGGCGCCGGAGGTCGCTTAACGATCTCCGTGCACCATGAGCGCAGGCCTGGGGGTGGCAGGTGAGGTCGCCTGTCACCCCAGCAGAAGCAGGCCGAGACAGTGGGTCGACTAGCGCCCCTCCCCCAAACCGGGGCAAGACGGGGACACCGTGGTACCCAAACCCGAGGAGGCCATCTCGAAACCGGAGATGGTCCAGGGTCAGTCGGGGTGCGAGGGATACGCTCTATGGGCAGCTTTACACCCCGGCGTTTTAAGACCCGAGACGGCGTGCGGTTTTAGTCGGTTTAAGCCCGACATAACCGCCCCCGCTAGCCGGCGGGGGGGTATCCGAAGGAATTTCCGCACGAAAAAAAAAAGGTACAGATAGAGGATAGGTTGCGGAATAAACTTACATCATAATTGTAAACGTTGAGGTCACAACAACAGTAGGCCTAACATCCTCTACATTCAGGTATGAATGATTTTATAGCCAAGCGTAACTGCATGGCATCTCGGGCATCAGTACATGAGTACTATTAACTGAAAATAATTACTTACTACCAATACTTAAGTACCAATACTTAAGTACCAATACTTAACTACCAATACTCAACTACCAATACTCAACTAACAATACTTAACTACCAATACTTAACCACCAATACTTAACTACCAATACTTAACTACCAATACTTAACTACCAATACTTAACTACCAATACTTAACTACCAATACTTAACTACCAATACTTAACTACCAATACTTAACTACCAATACTTAACTACCAATACTTAACTATCAATCCTTAACTTCCAATACTTAACTACCAAAACTTAATTACCAATAGGAGAATATGATTCTGAAAATATGGAATTACATAAACGAATAGTAACTTACGTAAAATATCAGTTACCCATAAACTTGCCAGTTTAGTTCAAAGTAAACAAAGTATTATATTCCATCACTTTCCTATCTCCATTTCCACAAGTTACGTAAGCTACAAAGTTAATTCTTAGAGCGAGCGTTCTTTACGTCTGTGGTCTTCGTGCAGGGCTACAGGTCACGTCTTCCTTTTACAACCGACTCAGCTGCTCGCCAACCAATTGGAAAAAAAAACAGGCCATTTAATATTTCATCCGAGCTCTCGCCCCGCTCATGAGGGAATCAATATATTTTAAATTCTAATTCAGTTCAATACGCAAAGACTTTTACAGCTCCAATCGATCGCGCTGAATATAAAGTGACTGTGTTCCACCGGGCTGCGGTGATTTTGTGGGAATTTTAATATATCCGCACACATGATGTCAAGTTTTGACTATAGGCGTTTGTTATATTTCTTCAGTGTTTATCGGTTCTGAGCATAGAATTAATAGCATGTAAATACAAAAAAAAAGCGGCCAAGTGCGAGTCGGACTCGCCCATGAAGGTTTCCGTAGCAGCAAGTAACATAATAATGTTTTCTTTAAATCTTTATATTTGAGTTGATTGAATGAAAAGTAAATTGCGGTTTACGATTTATGACGTATTAAAAAAAACTACTTACTAGACCTTGTTCAAACCAATTTTCGGTGGAAGTTTACATGGTAATGTACATCATGTATTTTTTTAGTTTTATTATTCTCTTATTTTAGAAGTTACAGGGGGGGGGGGGCATTATACCATTTTGAAAGTGAAACTATTCAAACTATTCAATTTAGAAAAGAATGATATAGGAAACCTCAATATCATTTTTGAAGACCTATCTTATAGGGTTTGATGAAAAAAAAATTTTTGAGTTACAGTTCTAAGTATGGGGAACCCCCAAAATTTATTAAAGTTTTCTATTTTTGTGTGAACATCAATACATCTACTTACCAAGTTTCAACAGCATAGTTCTTTCAGTTTCGAAAAAAAGTGGCTGTGACATACAGACGGACAGACAGACTGACATGACGAATCTATACGGGTTCCGTTTTTTGTCATTTGGCTACGGAACCCTAATAATAGTTATTTATGCAACTGTGGTATAATGAGGGGTATTAAAACATGAATGTGGGTTTATCACACGAAGCGAAGCTGAGTGTGATAATAGTATCACATGAGTGTTTTAATACCTAATTATACAGTTGCATACAAGACTTTATCTACACCCATGATAAACTAATAATACATCTTCAGAGAATGATGTACTGCCCTTTGATATTTTCCAATTCATGAAATCTTGCTACGCCTTTTCATACTGTTTTCTAGATTTTTCCGGTAGTAATTTGTTAGAAATGTCCTTTGCTGCATTCGAAATGTCTGGAGGTGTGTTATCAAAACTTAAATCGCTCATTTTCGTAAGTAAACAAAACAATTTGCAAAAATAATAGCGAAGAAAAATAGCGGGAATTCGAATTCGAACGAATAAGCTTTAATTTTTTTTTACGGCGCGCCGCCGTCGTGGTAGTGCAATGCAACGCGCGTGAATGACAGTTCTTTTTTTGAAACTCATATGCAGATTCCACGCATCGGGCGGTAAGAATTTGGCTGTCTGATGAGTAACCCTTTGCGCGGAAGACATTGAAAAAGCGAAAGGAGTGTTATTATGAAATTTCATACAACATTATAACACCCGTTCGGATGATATTATGGTTATTAGGACATTGGATGTATTAATGTTGGCAATAAGCTAACTGTTTCAGAATCTTTTATAGAGGATTTAAAGCATGGGTGTAGATAAAAGACCAAAAAGCGTAGGCTTCTCGACGATGATTGTTGTAAGATGACGACGTCAAGCTGAGGGCCACCATTATAACATTAACAGTGTCTGTAATAGGTCACCTCATTCCTTTTTTTTTATACCACTCAGTTGGCAGACAAACTCACGGCCCACCTGATGGGAAGCGGTTGTAACAATGCACATTGTACTTTTAAGAATATTAGTGGGATATGTAGTCGATTCCTTAGTTGATATCGATTCATAGTCTACTAATATTATCTGTATTCTTTCATCAACTCTGTCTATGTTAGCTGTGGTCAACCCTATCGGCTGTGGTTCATTATCTATGAACTCCCACCAAGTCGCTGCTTTCAGCCGACGTTATAAATTACGGTGCAGCGGTTTTGCGAGCCCCTAATTTTCTGCATCGCTACCACTAGTGCATAGCTCTGGTACTGAGCCGTTGGTGAGAATTTTACAATTTATACATTACGTGTGCTAATCATTTTTATTACAGAGTGCTCATTAGTGTTGGAGGGTGACGTGGTACCAATGGCCCACCAGGGATATTCCCCGTGGCCTCTTCATCTTCACCAATGGTGCCACGTCAGGTTCCCACTGCTATGCTAAGCTACTCCAGGCATCGCCTCGTTTTTTACGTGAGCGAGGCTTGCCAACATTTATCCATGTATTGGAATTATATAGAATGTTATCATGCCACACTACACCTCTGTAGTCGTGGCAAAGTTTTCTAATTGGGATGCTGCTTTTTACGTGAGCAGTATTTATTTGTTTTAATTGTGTAGCTTATACGCAAGGCATGCTTTCCCTTTCGCGCTTGTCAAAAGGACAATAACCTGTGCGGGCCATGCGGTCAGTGACCGCATGGTGAACAATCCTTCAGTGTCATCTATGTTTCTGTGCATCTGTTCCTGCTGCTTGCAAAGGCTGTGACCTGCCTGCTTTGCAATAATGACCATAAGCATCACGTGCCTGGGGAAGCTTGTCACCTTTCTTACGCCTTCGGTATGCTCGGCCTGCACTAGCAGTATATATACATACTGAAAGTTTTGCCTTCTCTTTTCAGGTCCGCCGAGCGAGTCACGCAGCGGTAGATGCCAGCGCGACACGCCGGGCAGAGCTAAGTGCAGACTCCTAGCTACCGCGGGCCGTCCTTCACATCTCTTAACTTCACTTCCTTAACTTCAATCTTATTAAAAATTATGCGTACTCAGCCTTGAGATCACATACAATTTATAACATTTAATACATGAAAGGTAAAACTAGTCTCATGTTTGATTTGCTATAACCTTATAAACCAACTACTAACTTCTAATAACTTGTAACTTATAATAAACCTTAAATTCAACTATCCCTGTTACACGGTTACCGTGGCCTATGGACGTGCGCAACACCAAGGGCGTCACACTCGCGCTGCCGACCCTGCAAAAACCTTCTAATGTCCTGCTTGAAGAACCCCATATTGTAGTCGCTTGGGAAATTCACAGCAGGGAGATCATTCCACAGCCTGAGGGTGCGCGGAATAAAGTGCCCTCCTCAAATTATTCCTGAAACTATACCTTTAGTTTACCATCAGGCCAGGTGAAGTAATATAGACGGCATCTTTATATTTAATTAAATCATGGAGCACCACACGCTTTATTAAAAACTAGCTGTTGCCCGCGACTTCCTCCGCTTTTGATTCGGAATAGATTAAGGTATGTTTACTTCTGCAGTTTCAAACCCAACATGCATTAGGTTAACAGTCGCCCCAGGCATACACCTCTGACTTTTCGTAGTTATGTGTGCATTAATAAATGTTAATTATCGCTCGCTTAATAATGTGCCCGGTAGATGGCAATAGGCTCGCCCCCTATTACATTGGGACCTTAACATAACTGGCGAATCGTGGATGTGTAATACACCTCTGCCTACCCCTTTGAGGATACAGGCGTGAAGTTATGTTATGTTATGTATTAGGTTACCATTCATCGTTATATTTTCAATCATTCATCATGGAGAAATAGAGGTTTATATGTAACATGGAAATTAATACTACCCGATTCCTTAATATAATAGCGTGATGATATTTATTATCAAAGGTTGAGTCTCTAATCAACTATCTTTTAGACGTAGGTTACTCTGTAGTTTTAAGATTTCATATTTTACTGCTCATCACCTTTTAGCTATAGCATTATGATTTATATAGTCCGAACGTTGACCATGTCCGAGTTCTCTCGATGGTGGTAGAAATTTGATGACACAAATTTGTCACAAAATTCGGCCGGGTAGGTACCACCGTGCACGATTGCGAAAAACCCTCCATAGTAATCCAATTTCGGTTTGATTGCGTTCAGGGGTCAGCAAGTGCATAGCCGGGCAGGGGGATTGTGGTCGCAGCACTAGTGGGACCGGTGGGTGGAACGCGGTGCTGCGATGACAATCCTCTTCTGATGAGGCCGTCAAGCTGAGTGCCACCATTGTTAACATGGTACGTGTATGTAATGGTGACCCTCTTTCCTGAGACTTTACCTTCAGCTTACCATCAGGCGGGGTGAAGTCAAATTGACGTGTCCTAAATATAAAAAAAAAAGAACTTGAGAATTTCGTGATGATCTGATTTGTGATAATAAAGAAATGATCAATAATAGATTAGGTCGATTTTACCCTGCTACTTCTATCACACTTATAATAGCGTGATGATATATAGCGCAGTTTATGCACATACACTAGTAGATAGGAAATCGATAATAAAAAGCAGACAAACAGATAAAAAGACAAACAGACAAAAATTCCAAAAATCACAGTTTTGATATCGGTACCTATCGTTCTTAGAATACACACTCGTAGCAATTATTTTTAGGTAGATTTCGATGAAATCGATCTACCTTTTTATTTTTATTTTTTTTTATCGTGCGGAAATCCCTTCGGATACCCCCTCGCCGGCCAGCGGGGGCGGTTATGTCGGGCTTGCACCGACTAAAACCGCACGCCGTCTCGGGTCTTCAGACGCCGGGGTGTAAGGTTACCCATAGAGCATATCCCTCGCACCCCGGCTGACCCTGGGCCATCTCACCACTAACAGCATCGCTCATCCTGTCTCCTCTGAAAGCAGAGGAGTACGGAGAGCGATGTGTTCCCGCCACGTTGGGTATTGGCCGACGATCAATGCCAACCCTATGAAGGGGTGAAGGGGAAGCCATTGACCGCCGCCCAGAGTGTACCGGCCGCTCCGATTCCGTTCCCCCCGGACTGCAGCGGGATCGGAATCGGAGCGACACTCGAGGAGGTTACCCAACACACACCCCAAATCTATTGGTTTCTTGACTACCGTCGGATTTAAAAAAAAAAAAAAAAAATCTTCATAGGAGGTCTAGTTATGACCCCCTGAGTCCGAAATGACCACTGGTCAAAAAGTTTACATATATATATATATATATGTATGTATGGTTCTCCTTCCCAAAATTTGCGGTACTCTCACGGTCGCATTTTTGCCCTGATCGCTTTCAAACTGCGGTCAAAAATTGCTTGGGTGTAAACTTAGTTTAAGTTCGTGAACGGGTGGAATCTAGCCTAAGGGGACGGTAGGGCCTGACTTTTTGTGAAATCCGTTTTTCCTCAAAATTTCACGTTCCATGAAAGATATTCGAACCGTTCTAATTTTATCCCATAGTATACATGAATACCAATAACTTTTAATTATAAACCAATAAAATTAAAACTTTAACTAAAAGTGTAGGGGGGGGAAACCAAAATGTTTGGGGAAAAAATCATAACTTCTAACCGGTGAACATTTTTGCAGTCGGAAACATTTTTATTCGATAGGCCATTTTTAAGTCTAAAATAAATGTCTGAAAAGTTTTTCGCTAAAAGTTACCGTTTTCGAGAAAAAAAAATTAAACATGTTAAAAATGCGCTCGGCGTGGGTCATAGAAGAAGCATAGGTCATAGAGGGGCAAAAAAATATTTCTAACCGATAGGTTATTTTTTGCTCTAAAATAAATGTCCGAAACGTTTTTTGCTCAAATTTACCGTTTTCGAGAAAAAGAAAAAAAATAGTGCGGTACGGAAATTTCTGACTTGTCAAATTGGCAACATCATTCCTGAAAAATAATATTATTTAATGGAAAATAATATTAATTACTTCACGAAATATTGTTTAAAGTCCGTAGTTCTCTATATAAAATAATATTAATTGCTTCGCGAAATCTACCTGGGCGTTCCCCCTGCGGGAAAGGATTTTTTGAATAAATATTTAATGGACAGTTTTCACCTCGTTACGATTTTATTATTTGTATAGATAAAATAAATGTTGTGTTGTGTTATTTTTTCTTTCAGTTCGGTCTTCTATTAGCGTGTTATTTAGTTTTTTTAAATACTATTTATTTATAATTTTTTTAGTTAAAAAAAACAATAAAACATCTTGAAGAATATACTGCTTCCGGGCTGTTGGTGTAAAATATGTATTCAAATGATTGTATCGACATCAATCCTTGATAAGTGTGCAAAATTTCAAATCAATCCGAAATTTTGAAGTGCTCCAAAATCGAGTTCAAAGATTACATTACATAAAAACCTACTTACACAAAACTAGCTAATATAAGCGTTTTAAAAGGAGAATACTATCAAATCATGAGAAAATAAATGAATGTCCACTCACTGAAACAATTTTCCTCTAAATCTTCAGGACAATCTTAATCCAAAACCAATTTTGGAAAGAAAACACAATTACATTGCACTCTCCGTGAACGTCGGCACCACCTCGTGGAGTTGCCCACCGTCTGACAAATGGGTATCGGTTCGACCCCTATTATAATTATAATACTCCCCGTGATAATGTTGGAGGGCGAAATTGCCGGATTAAAGGCATGACCGTTATTACTTCGGCTATTATGATTAGGTATTAACTCTAAATTAGTATTGTGTTACACCGTAGAATGAAGATATTATTGATGCTTTTAAATTGATAGGTTGCTGTAATAATTTTACGATTACAATTATCTGTATGTATACATGTTTAATCGAGACGAGTTCTCGATTTCGTTCCCGAGTTGCCCCGGGCACACACCTCTGACTTTTCGGAGTTATGTGTGTATTAAAATGTTAATTATCGCTCTCTTAGTAATGTGGCCGGTAGATGGCAATATTCTTGCCCCCTATTACATTGGGAACTAAACATAACAGGCGAATCGTGGGTGTGTAATACACCTGGACCCCTTCGGGGATACAGGCGTAAAGTAATGTTATGTTATGTTATGTATACATGTTTGTAAATGGTTAAAAAAAATCCTCATGACGGGGTCACGTTTAGAAACGGTGGTAAGTATTAATTAGTTTTGTTTTTTCCCTCTTTTTTCTCTGTCGTGTTTTGTAGGTGCCGTTTTATCAGTCTATCTTTACTATTATAAAATTGTAAATTAGTTGTGTCAGTATATTAAAGATGTTTGAATAATACTAAGATTGTGTTAAATGAACGATTCAAATTTCCAAAATATTTTTTTTTTGATTTCACGTCTGGTTTGTCTGTTTGTTCACGATGGACGCAAAAACTACTGAACGGATTTTGATGCAGTATTTTCTATTAGAAAGGTCAAATAAGGATGGAGACGCAGGCATAAATAATAAATAAATATTCTAGGACATATTTACACAGCGCCATCTAGACTCAAACTAAGCAGAGCTTGTCATATGGGTTCTAGAACACGGATAAACATACATAAATACTTTTTTTTTGTAAATAAATACATATTATATATAGAAACATCCAGACCAATGCAAATATTCATATTTGCAATGAGCGGGAATCGAACCCACGACCTCTGAGCTAGCAGTCGAATGCTCTACCGCTACGCCACAGAGGTCGTCAATCATCACTAAGGACTATTATAAAATTGTAAACTAGTTGTGTACATTGCAGTACTCTAACATAACATAAACTCACGCCTATATCCCCGAAGGGCTAGGCAGAGGTGCTAGCACCCACGTTTTGCTAGTTTATGTTTTAGGTCCCAATGTAATAGGTGGCGAGCCTATTGCCATTAACCGGGCACTTATAAACCTGCGATAAATACACACATAACTTCGAAAAGCATCGAAAAGTCATTGGTGTGTGCCATGGTAATACCTGGGATCGAACCCGAGACCTCGTCTCAGCAGTTCTTTACCCATACCACTAGGCTACCGCATACATTGCAGATATCAAAAAAATTGAGATATATTAAACGAACGAAAATATTCTGAACACACAATTATTTTTTTGCAATGCTTGTCTGTTTGTCTGTTTATCTGTTTGTCTGTTAGTTCGCGATGGACGCAAAAACTACTGAGGTGATTGTGAAGTGTTTTTTTCAATTGTTCTTTATCAGACTTAAAATCTGCCGTATGTTTGATTGAAATTGGTTAAGTGGAACCGGAGATATGACCGACAAACTATAACCGAGATCCGCGCGGAGCCGCGGGCATCAGCTAGTGCTAAATAAAAGCTTAAGAAACTAAAGTTTCATCAAAAACGGGCCCGAGACTCCTTTAAGCATTTTTTTGCTATTTCTCATAGTTTTAAATTTGGCCAGCCACGCCCGGTTAAGAAATTCAGCCTGGATAACCGATATATATTGGCGTATCTTATAAGAATGTCGTTTTACAGGTAGGTATAATTAAACTCAAAAGTTATTTATTTTGCATAGACCAATAAAACGGAACTTTTTTTTTCAAAAACATTTCCGAGTCTCCTCAGACTTCCCGAGACTCCCTAGAATTTGTTCCTTATTTGCGACACCATCGATAGGTGTAATAATACAGGATGTGTTTATTTTTTCAATTTTTTTCGATTCCTGTCTTGAATATTGATTTTAAAAAATCCAATAATACCGTTTTTATTTTCATCAAAATCGAGCCCCAGACTCCTTATAGCATTTTCACAATTCCTTATAGTTCTGGATTTGGCCATCCCTGCCCAATTAAGAAATTCATCCTGTATACGCAAATTGTTCTAAGAGAAAATTTATTTCCAAAAACGAAATAGTTAATATCGTACAATTTACCTAGCAAGCCCTAGTCATTGCTAAACCATGAATAGAAATAAATTATTGAACATTACTGTAATGCAGTCAGCCTGGGGACAAACTGCTCATATTCTCTACTGAACGTAGCGCAGTTGTTCGGTACCGGATTTCCGCTAATGAGCCTTGTGGTTCTACATTAAAGGATAAAACAATGGTGTTAATTAGTGCTGTATTCCGGATTTGCATAATAACCAAGTTGTAGAACACCGGGATTTGAATACCGGTTTTTATTTTCTACTAGCTGTGCCCTGCGGTTTCACTCATTATTCTCGGGTCTTTCAAATGCGTCGCATTAAGGCTAAAGCCTCTTAAAGATCTTTCGTACCGTTTTACTTATTACTCAGCTTATAAAAGTCGTAGTGTGATAACATTTAACCTATAAACTTTTATGAGAACTGAGTTTTGAAATTTAAAAAGTTTTTTTCAAATCGCTCAAGTAGTTCCAGGGAATAGAGCGTTCAAATAAACTCTTTAACTTTATTGTTAATATGGATTCGATTTGTTTACCTTAACAAAAATTCATAAAATGTTAAACGAAAAACTAGTCAAATGTTAGTCGGACTCGCACATACAAGCCGGGCCGGGTGGGTACCACCGTGCACGATTGCGAAAAACCCTCCATAGTAATCCATTTTCGGTTTGATTGCGTTCAGGGGTCAGCAAGTGCATAGCCGGGCAGGGGGATTGTGGTCGCAGCACTAGTGAGACCGGTGGGTGTCACGCGGTGCTGCGACGATAATCCTCTTCTGATGAGGCCGTCAAGCTGAGTGCCACCATTGTTAACATGGTACGTGTATGTAATGGTGACCCTCTTTCCTGAGACTTTACCTTCAGCTTACCATCAGGCGAGGTGAAGTCAAATTGACGTGTCCTAAATATAGAAAAAAAAAAATTATAACACTATGTACTTTTTAAATACTTTTGTAAAAGACACAAAAGAGGCGCCACTTTTTTTTAAACGAATATTATTAATCGAAATTACTAACCCCTTCCTCCTAACCCCTCCAGCTAAGCTTAATTGCTTGTGATAGGAGTGGGTTCACCTCGGTAGTGTAATGGCCAGGATTCGAACCCGGGACCTCTCGATCGTAGGGTCGACTTCTGAAACACTAAGCTACCGACACTTTATTTATATTATGTTATTATTAGTTTTAAATTATACTATTTGATTTTATACCGGTAATAGTAAATACACACTCCGTCAAAATTTCAGTTGTCAACTTACCATCATCTTAAAGTTGCTTAGAGTTGTTTCGTTGGCCGTTGGTTACCCTTCAGGTAACCTGAAAAGCAGGTTTTATTCACTCAGATTTTGTCAAACCTTTCGCATAGACCTTTATGCCGAGAGTACTTTGAGTTCCAAAAAATAAAAGAACGTTAAAACAAAATGTAATAAATATTACATTAAAATTGCAGCGTCGTTAATCTCTGCTTACTTAAATTTTCTTCTCTGAGTATTTACATGAATAATTTATTTCTATGAGGTCTTTGAAACACTTCAATGAAAAAACCCGATCTTCCTACTCAAAACTAATTTACATGAACAAGTTTATCGACTCAATTAAATTTTTAAGAAATTGTTAAGTATGCTTATTTTCCTATAGATTTAGATCGGAAAAAGAGAACATCTAGGACGGGACTTGAACCTGCGACTAGTTCCTTACAGGGGGAATGCTCTGACCAACAGAGCCACCTCCTTTTCCTTTCTAAATCTATAAGGAAAATAAGCATGCTAATTGCTTAAAATTTTAATTGAATTAATGTAGTGGAGAAATCAAAAAACAACGTTTAAAAATGATTGTGAAGTCATTCATTGTTTCCGTAGTTAGCAAGAATTACGGTAGATGACTCCAGCGTCACTTTGAGACGTATATAATATATCGGAGAATTTCGAATATCTGGGACGTGTCTAGGTGGCTCACTTGGTCAGAGTTGGCCCCCTGTAAGGGACTGGTCGCGGGTTCAAGTCCCGTCCTAGATGTTCTCTTTTTCCGATCTAAATCTATAAGCTCGCATCGAGCCTGGTGATGCAAAAAGTACTAGGCGAAAATTTTGGTTATGATTTAGAGATCTAAAATCATTAGAAACATATTTGTGCCATATAATTTAAGCATCTGATGTCTCTGATTTTTGCATTGATTGGTTTTGTTTTCATATATTTGTTCATTGTTTTGTTAGTGTAATTCATAGTTGCGAAATTCAATATCACGATGTACGTTACAGCGAAAGTTTACTATTGCGACGGACGTTGTTGCGAAAGTTCATTATCGCGATGTACGTTACAGCGAAAGTTTACTATTGCGACGGACGTTGTTGCGAATTTTGGTTGCTACTAAAGTGGGTTAGGTTAGGTTAGAACTGTGTCCCCAACAGAACCACTGGTCTTTTTCTTTTTAGTATAGAACTTTCGCGACAACGTCTGTCGCAGTAGTAAGCTTTCGCTGTAACGTACATCGCGATAATGAACTTTCGCAACAACGTCCGTCGCAATAGTAAACTTTCGCTGTAACGTACATCGCGATATTGAACTTCGCAAAACTATGAATTACACTCTTGTTTTGTTGTCGGGTAGTTCTTTGGGTAATATTGATTTCTTTTTATTTTCCGTGACTACTTAACCAATTTATTTATATAAAAAATGCTAGGATATGTAACTATGATTGTCGATATAATATCTACACATAAACAATTCTACATCTAAAATTAAGTGGTAAAAGAAATTAGACTTCTAATATTTCATTTTATGACCCCTCCCCCTGCACTCTTCTCCTTACCCCCACCAAACTTTGACACTTTTTTTTCTCAGCAGTTGTCTAGTCTTCGGGTTTTCCTAATTTAAATGGGTTATTCCCTATAGTATTGTCATTCGAATACTCGTATTTCACTCTGTATAACACAACATCATTTACGAGTAATTATAGAATTGTTTTTGTACGGACGGGTAATTTGGACGTAATCACTAATTGAAATTAATCAATTTGAATGTTCAATATGAATATTATAATTTTAGTTCATCAGCATAATTTGATTTAACGTGTAGATATTATTTGAATACTAAACGGGTATACATTAAATTATATTTTGAATTCAATTAAATTTTTAAGCATTCTGTATGCTTACTTTTTTCTAAAGATTTCGATCGGAAAAAGAGAACATCTACATCGTCTAAGTCGTTTAAAAATGACTGTAAAGTTATTCATTGTTTCCGTAGTTCGCAAGAATTACGGTAGATGGCTCCAACGTCGCCTTAAGACGTATTAATGTCTCGGAGAATTTCGAATATCTGGGACGTGTCTAGGTGGCTCAGTTGGTCAGAGCATTCCCCCAGATATTTTGAAATTAATTATTTCCCCAAAGATTACTAGATATTAAAATGCAGCTTATTTTACAGTACAACACGATAATTCGAGTTACTGAGACTGCATATAGACAACTGAAAAGACAGAGTAGCAAGTCAAATGGAAGTATCTTGATATTCCTCTATGAACCATTGATATTACCTTGTGCACTATGTCGTTAATTGTCTTTTTCAGGGGTTATATACATATAAAAAAAGCGGCGACAGCCAAGTGGCGTACGTAACGGACTGCCGAGACGATGTCTAGAGTTCTATCCCCTTTCGCCCCGGGCATACACCTCTGACTTTTCGTAGTTATGTGTGTATTAAAAATTTATATATCGCTCGCTTAGTAATGTGCCCGGTAGATGGCAATAGGCTCGCCCCGCCTATTACACTGGGACTTAAACATAACTGGCGAGTGTGTAATACACCTTTGCCTACCTCTTTTGGGATACAGGCGTGAAGTTATGGATGTATGAATATACATAGGTCGGACCGCGAAAACATCTACCATGGATTCATTCTAGCTACACTTTTCAGCTTACAATCTATTTAGTACGATGCTACTACTAACCATCTGAAATATATAATTACATATATATACTGCCAGTGGGGACGCCGTTTGACCAGACGGGTGATCAGCCCTTCTATGTGGGGCCATTTCACCCATTTCCCCTATAACGACTGTCATACATATTCGTATGGCAACCGGGACCGACATCTTAACGTGCTCTCCGAGGCACGACCAGACCAATGCAAATACTCATATTCATGCATACAAATATTTGCACTGAGCGGGGATCGAACCCGCGCCTCCTGCGTAGCGGCCGCTTTCAATACCGCTACGCCACGGAGGCTGACAAAAAATATATAATTATCATCACCATCTTAACGTGATGCCCGGTTGCATCCTTTCATCTCGGCTTTCATCTCGGATAGGAAAGCCTGCGTCAGTAGCCGCGTTCGTCAATAAGCAGGTGTACCGGCTTGCAGGTGTATCGGCTTGCGGGTGTACCGGCTTGCAAGTGTACCGGCTTGCAGGTGGTGTATCGGCTTGTAGATGTACCGGCTTGCAGGTGTACCGGCTTACAGGTGTATAGGATTGCAGGTGTACCGGCTTGCAGGTGTACCGGGATGCAAGTGTACTAGCTTTCAGGAGAGGTTCCTGAAGATCTGGGTGGGGCCCCAATTTTTTTTTATTGTAGTAGCATGTTGAGTTCACATTTAACTTACATTTTACATATCACTACACATCACCATCACTAAATACTATAAAACATAGTCTAAAAAAACTACTGCACCGACTTTCATGCTGTTTTTGCCAATCGATACAGTGGTGTCGAAGAAGGTTTCAATATACAATTTGTGAAAAATCTTGTATACATTGGTGTCGGAAAAAAAATAAGCCGTCTCGGAGCTTTCAACGAAAACGCCGCCTTAGCCTTACCCTTTGAGATATGACAAAATGATGTATGGTGAACATTGTGTATCTTATATAGGTTGTGGCAGTGGAATAGGTTCCCATGGGTGGGAACGGGACCAGAATTCCACGCAAGTGAAGCCGCGGGCAAAAGATAGTTAACTAATAAAAGTTATTTGGAATTACTTTTAGCGCTAATTAATAAATTATAAAATTTGGCGAAAGTAAAACGGCTCTAGTTGGTTGGTTAACCGCGTGCGAATTCTTCATAATGTTCCCGACAGTTTGTGAAGTCTGCCTATTCGCATTAAGTCAGAGAGGTAGACCCAGCAGGGGCACATTATATAAAATAAGGCTGATATTGTTATTATAATAACTTTGGAAGTTGAATGAAAGTAACATTAAGCTGTCTGATTATTGTTGGCCACATGAAACCATTATTTTCATTTTACAGAATTAGAGGACCATGAATGATTGATGTAGAGAGGCCTATCGACATCCTTCAGCCCCAAGCCGAGCTCCCCAGCAAGTCGGTGTACCTGCTGAACAACTTTCCTCTCAGGGCTAGGAGGCCAGATGGCAGTCGCACCCAGAAAAGCCGAATCAAAAACAATAAGCAGATCGAAACTAGAAGGACCAAACTTTGGACGCAACTGCGAAATCTCTATGAGAATATTGATGATTAATATAATTTTATATAGAGAACTACGGACTTTAAACAGTTTAATTTTTTTTTCTCGAAAACGGTTACTTTTAGCGAAAATCTTTTCAGACATTTATTTTAGACTTAAAAATGGCCTATCGATTAAAAATGTTTCCGACGCCAAGAATGTTCACCGGTTAGAAGTTATGATTTTTTTCCCGAAAATTTTGGTTTTCCCCCCCTCCACTTTTAGTTAAAGTTTTAATCTTATAGGTTTATAACTAAAAGTTGTTGGTATTCATGTATACTATGGGATAAAATTAGAACGGTTCGAATATCTTTCATGGAACGTGAAATTTTGAGGAAAAACTGATTTCACAAAAAGTGAGGCCCTACCGTCCCCTTAGGCCGGATTCCATTCGTTCACGAACTTAAACTAAGTTTACACCCAAGCAATTTTTGACCGCAGTTTGAAAGCGATCGGGGCAAAAATGCGACCTTGAGAGTGCCGCAAATTTTGGGAAGTGGAACCATACATACATATATAGTATATATATATAAACTTTTCGACCAGTGGTCATTTCGGACTCAGGGGGTCATAACTAGACCTCCTATGTATATTTTTTTTTAAATTCGACAATAGTCAAGAAACCAATAGGTAGATCGATTTCATCGAAATCTTCCTAAAAGCGTCGGTAGCTTAGTGGTTAAGGAGTCGACTTTACGATCGAGAGGTCCCGGGTTCGAATCTTGCCCTTTACACTACCGACGTAAACCCACTCGTAACACAAGCAATTTAGCCCTAGCTGGAGGGGTTAGGGGGAATATTAGTAATTTCGGTTGTTAATATTCTTTAAAAAAAAAAGGTTTCCTATATATAATATAAATATGGAAGGAATAATCGATATACAATCAACAGAGCGGTTGAACGACTCGCCGCCAATTCGCCGACAGCGCTCACTTTATGCTATTCGAGTCTAGCTCGTCACTTTTATTCCGCACTTTGAATTGCACCTCAATTCGGCCACTCCCGTCTTTCCTTGCATCTGAATTTACTGAATTATAACTGCTATGGAAATACGACTCTATATTTTAACATGCAAGGTTTACTTCCATTTGATGTAAAATCTATCTGCAATGTTTTTACTTTTCATTGCGACGGAATATGATGCAGAAATGTAAGGAGTAAGGACAATTGAGTGGGGGTTGCATGAGTGTGTAGTGCGTTTCTTTGTCTCAAACGTTGTTTTTTTTTAAAAACGGTGCTCTTTTTGACTTTTCTCTTTAAAAATTCTTTTCTGAGAGTTGCAATCTTTTTTACTATTTGGTACATCAAGACTTTGTTGCATTAAAACACATTGTGAAAGAATGAAGCTGTACATTTGTGATGTAGTTAATTGTGGTTTAGGACACGTCATTTTGACTTCATCTCGCTGAAGGTAAAGTCTCTGGAAAGAGGGCCACCATTACATACACGTACCATGTTAACAATGGTGGCACTCAGCTTGACGGCCTCATCAGAAGAGGATTGTCGTCGCAGCACCGCGTGACACCCACCAGTCCCACTAGTGCTGCGACCACAATCCCCCTGCCCGGCTATGCACTTGCTGACCCCTGAACGCAATCAAACCGAAATTAGAACATTTAATTTGAAATGGAAATTGATACATATTTGCCCCTATTATACTTTATATTTAAAATTCAAATTTCCGATGATTGTATTTGTTAAGTTTTAAGAATCAAATGAAATTTTTATACGTCCAGTTTAGTTTATAGGTTTGTAACTTGAAGTCAATAAAGTATTTTACAGCTGATATGGTACTAATATTTTCTAATAAAAATAAGTTTTACAAATTTAAATAAACATTGAATGTGAGTACAGCTGTGTCAGTACCACGGCCGCACGGTACAGTATACAGAGGAAGTTTTCTATTAAATATAACTAAAATCTAAAAAAAAGAACACTATAGTTTTTAGTGATAATGTGAATGTTTATTCTAAACTTAAAACATACCTAAGAACGTTAAATATGTTATAAAATTAAATATTCCATAAGTTAACTCAATTGGTTAACTTCAGGGGGTGGTTATATCGGGATTGAACAGACTAAAACCGCACGCCGTCTCGGGTCTTCAGATACCGGGGTGTAAGGTAGCCCATAAGACAACCGAAGGCCTTCTCCGGTTTCGAGATGGTCCTTTGGGTCGTAAAGCCCCACCCTTCTGTAGTTTTGTGTCATTCCAATGTCAATGTCGCAAAATAGGTATGTTCAAGAACTTCAAAAATCTGCAGAACCCGCTAAGTTCGCTTGTTTGTCCAGTTTGTTTGCCTATTATTAATATAAACAATATGGCGCGCTCCATACCTTACCAAGCGTCTCTTCTATTTGAAGCTTATTTCATATTTCCTGACAAGACAATTTGACACCTGAATCTGAAACAATGTTTCGACGGCGCACTCACGGGCCCCGAGGGATTTTAATATCGTTTTTCAGTTACACTAGAGAGGCGCTGTGTCTTGTATTATGAGGCGGGACGCAGAGCGTATTATTTGTGGAGACAACTGTTTGCTTACACACACATATTTATGAATTATCTTATGTGTTCACGTGACTCGTTTTTGCAAAAACATTTGATATTAAATTTGTATAGCGTTTGTAATTTTTTTATTACATAATCAAAAAGTATAATTTTTACACATTATGGCTTTTGTATTTTCTTAAAAATTTACTTATTTTCGTAAGCGGCTTGTAGTATGTGTTGACCGAAGCTCGCTTCAAGATGTAGTCAATCCAGTTAGGGTTCAAACCGTTTTTATTTTTTCATGCGGATGGGGTGGGGTATCCCACGGGCTATCCGTATCTCGGGTCTTCAGACGCCAGGGTCTAAGGTTGCCCATAGGGCAATTCCCTCGTACGCCGACTGAACCTGGGCCATCTTCGGTTTCGAGATGGCTCTTCGGTTTGACTCGTACATATGGTACATAGTATGGCATGCTAGGGCTCAATAGTGGCTGTTTGTTCTCGGGATCTAATGGTGCGGGTGCGGTCATTTAAGCTTGTTTTCTTGCAATAATTACTTGATATGTCTCTGTATCTGGGTTCTTTCTTGTCACAGAACCTTTTTACGACGGTAGTGAGATTAACCTATCATTATAGGTCCTTTTCCTATTCATAGTGTGGCTCAAAATGTTATTAGGTTCACTGATCACAAAAAGAAATCCTTAGTAAATTGCAGGTTATAATTAATTGAGAAATATGAACATAAAAATATTAATTCAATTAAATTTTTAAGCATTTTGTATGTTTACTTTTTTCTAAAGATTTGGATCGGAACGTCGCCTTAAGACGTTTTGATGTATCGGAGAACTTCGAATATCTGTGACGTGTCTAGGTGGCTCAGTTGGTCAGAGCATTCCCCCTGTAAGGGACTGGTCGCGGGTTCAAGTCCCGTCCTAGATGTTCTCTTTTTCCGATCTAAATCTTTATAAAAATATTAATTCAATTAGCGTGCTTACTTTTCCTATAGATTTAGATCGGAAAAAGAGAACATCTATGACCCGCGTCACCTTGAGACGTATAAAATATATCGGAGAATTTCGAATATCTGGGACGTTTGTAAGTGGCTCAGTTGGTCAGAGCATTCCCCCTGTTAGCGACAGGTCGCGGGTTCAATTCCCGTCCTAGATGTTCTCTTTTTCCGATCTAAATCAATAAAAAATATTAATTTCAATTTTAATCACCTCATCTGAAAATCCCATAGATCATACTTTCGCAACTAACATCACATTTAGCAACTACAAACTGGTTTATGATGTCATGAGTTGAGTAAACATATCGTGTAGCCGTACAGGGATTAACTAGATTAAGTCCGCGACAAGGGTACCGTAACCAGAGGATTCGTCATCAAAACTTATTTATTGGGTCAATTATTATTGGTTATGGCTCGATTATGTTGTTCCTTGGTAATCCTTTGAGCTTTGAACTATGTGGTCCCCATGATTCTAAGAGTTTCTCATAATTACGTTGATTTAAGAGTTGAGAGAAGCATTATCTTGGATAAAGAGCTTTGCTTCCTGATATTTTAGGAGCAATAGTGAACAAGGAAAATTCAATACGACTCAATCCCGAAAGTTTTCTAATACATTATTATGTTTGCCAATATAGCCAGAAGCTCTGCTTCCTGATATTTTAGGAGCAATAGTGAATAAGGAAAACTCAATACAACTCAATCCCGAAAGTTTTCTACTACATTATTATGTATGTCAATATATCCAGAAGCTCTGCTTTCTGATATTTTAGGAGCAATAGTGAATAAGGAAAACTCAATACGACTCAATCCCGAAAGTTTTCTAATATATTATTATGTTTGTCAATATATCCAGAAGCTCTGCTTCCTGATATTTTAGGAGCAATAGTGAATAAGGAAAATTCAATACGACTCAATCCCGAAAGTTTTCTAATACATTATTATGTTTGTCAATATATCCAGAAGCTCTGCTTCCTGATATTTTAGGAGCAATAGTGAATAAGGAAAATTCAATACGACTCAATCCCGAAAGTTTTCTAATACATTATTATGTTTGTCAATATATCCAGAAGCTCTGCTTCCTGATATTTTAGGAGCAATAGTGAATAAGGAAAACTCAATACGACTCAATCCCGAAAGTTTTCTAATACATTATTATGTTTGTCAATATATCCAGAAGCTCTGCTTCCTGATATTTTAGGAGCAATAGTGAATAAGGAAAATTCAATACGACTCAATCCCGAAAGTTTTCTAATACATTATTATGTTTGTCAATATATCCAGATATCCTCTCCCTCTCTCCTCTCTCTTTTTTGGAGTTTATAGTTACCGAATTACAAATGGTATATATACATGTAATAAATTTTATCACCATCCTTAAAGAAAGTAAGAGTGAAAATCTCTCTGCTGATTATTATGTCTATTATAATTGATTATTAGGCAGTAGGGAGGTTTATTCGGTATATCTATAATAATAATAATAAAAACCGGCCAATTGCGAGTCGGACTCGCCCATGAAGGGTTCCGTAGCAGCAAGTAACATAGTAGAAAACTTCTTATAGTTCGTTCAACGTCCGGCGCGAATTATAATTATTATTTACTTAGCACCTATTACAGATTTACAATTAGAAAATAATGGTTCTCGGTTTATGCATAACGTTTATGTTTATGAAATTAAATGTCTTTTAAATTTTTTATTATTGCGTTGGTTGAATGAAAGGTAGATTGCAGTTTACAATTTATGACGTATTAAAATAATACTTAAGTACCAATGAACAACAAGTTTTAAATTAACTTCCAATATTCATTTTTCAAATATCTAGACTTCTACTTAAGAATGCATAAAGTTTATACCATGAGACTGTTTATAGCCCAGGTAAGGAGCAACACATAGTAGCGGCATCTAGTTACATTCAAAGCAGTTACTTCATTTTGTATTCGCACACGCACGAAGCCAACGACGTCTCTCAGGCAATATTTAAACTGCACAACGTCCTGCACTTTAAATTCTCGTTGCGGTAAACTGTATTGGACTAACATAATTTTCTAATAAAGAAGATGTTTTATCGTGGATAGCAAACATGAATTATACATCGTAGTGACCATGTAAATATTGAAATTTGATGTTCCAATGGTTTCTATTTGCTGCTGCGTTATTTTTTTACAGCTTTTTGCTGGCAAACGGACTTACAAATTCCCAGGTTCATTATTTAAAAAATCAAAGGAATTTAAAGTACTTCATGTATATTTTATATCATTTTTCATTTATTTATGTTCATGTTAATCGTCAGTGTTATAGCGATTTCCTATTCGCGTACAAAGATTGCACTTTTCAGCCTGGGGTCCGCATATTATTTGCGATTGGTATGTCGCCTTTTCCAGGAGCGATTGCCGTCAGACCTCCCATCCCTTAGAGTAAAACCGACGCCAGAGTCTCGACTGTTATTCAGCTGGTCTGCTGACTAGCGGGTGAAATTGTTTTGGGCCACAAAAGCGTTGATAGGGTTGATAGGGTCCGGCGTCTGTAGACCGCGTGCGGTTTTAGTCGGTTCAAGCTGGTCAGCGGAGGGTACCCGAGGGGATATCCGCACGAAAAAAAAGGGTTCTTCATATTTATTTATATTCATTTTATTCTTATTTTTTGAGTCATTTGTTAAGTAAATTACTTATTTAACTTTCCTTTTACAATATTATTATGATTAAAGTCCGATTTGTGTCGAAGATAATGTACTGTTTGGGTAGATTCTGGAAGTCAGATAGATCATATCTGACTTGGTGGATCTCAACTTTGCTTGCATCTCTAATATCCATATAATTCAGTATTATTAATTGGTGTTTATATGTAGAGAGGTTTTTTTTAGCGTGTGGATACCCCCACAGGCATCACCCCATCGGTGCCGGCGATGGAGTGGGCGTGTCGGAATCGGACCGACTAAAACCACACGGTGTCCTCCCCAAGTGTCCATCGCCGGGCATGCCTGGTAAGCCCTCGAAAGGATAACCCCAGGGTTACCGGCAGGACTTTGGCTGCCACCGCGGCCTCAGCTGGTGGGGTCGGGTACTATCCCGCGTCGGTGAGCTGGCAGGCGGGTGTAGGACACACACGACACGCCTCCACCACGGCCTGCTTCTGTAAGGACGGCGATTCTGCCAACTGCCGTCCTCAGGCCCCGATCATGGAGGTCGGTAGTCCCGGGCGTAGACGAGGGTGCAGACTGCGGAACTCGGGGGGCAGGGTTCTCTCCCAAAGAGGCGGCGGCGTGCCACATGCTCCCGTTGGAGACCACGGACCTCACCATGGTCTCCAACGAGAGAACGTCCACGCCCAGGACCGCAACGAGATAACGGCGTTGACTCGCACACGCAGGGCACTCCACCAACGTGTGGAGCGCCGTGTCTTCGCCAGGATCCTCGCAGTGTTGGCACTGCGGGTTGTCTCCCGGTGGATGCGCCATAGATACTTACCGGAACACCCGTGTCCGGTAAATATCTGGCACATCCTGTAGGAGAGGTCACCGTGGTGCTTCTCCAATCACTCCTTCATGATCGGCCTCACCGCCATAATGGTGGGTTCCCCCCCCCCTCGGATACTCAAGTCGCACCCTCCATGGCTCCATGAGTTCCCGACGGAGCTGGGACCGCTGAGCCCTGATTTCTCGGGGCTCCCGCCTATGGCCCCGCTCCAGTGCCTCCTTGCGCCATTGGTACAGCAACGCAAGGGCTCTCGCTTGACACCTCGACGGAGATCGTTTGATACCCCCTTATGACTCTGACGGCCATCGCTTTTAACGGGCTGGTTAGAACAGGCACGGTGCGGGCCGCCAGAGTCTCCGCCCATACGGGGTCTCCATACAGGGCCATGCTTCGCACAATCCCCAGGTACAGTCTTCTAGTGGGGGCGTTGGGTCCCTTAACGTTGGGCATCAGCCACGTTAACGCGGCCGCAACCCCCCTCAGTTTCTGGACCAAACTCTGGAGATGAGGTCTAAAGTCTCATCGGCTATCGAGTACGAGCCCAAGGTACTTCATCGTGGGCTCGATGCCAATGCTTATGCCCCCTACGGTTATGCTGGTTCCCGCAGGTGGCCCCCTCCGAGGCCCGTGAAAACACATAGCCTCGGATTTGTGGAGAGTCACCTCGAGTCCCAGCCGCCGTATTCGACCCACGACTTGAGCAACTCCTGCCGTGGCCTTTAGTGCCGCGATTCGGTACGTAGCTCCCCGCGCCATAACGAGGGTGTCGAGTTATGCTGACTCATTCGAGCAACGGAGTATATGTAGAGGGTAGGTTTTTTTTTATTCCCAAGCCAACCTCACCTGCAAGTTAGTGCACCTGCTAAATAACGGATGAGGCTCTGGTGCAGACTTTCCTCTCAGAGTTGGGAGGTTAGACCGCAGTAGCTCCCGGAAAAGCCAACATATAAATCAAAAAAAGGGACTCGGGCTCCAAAGTGCAAACTTTGGCCACTATAAGAATTAAATAAATAAATAAATAATAAATATTGTAGGACAAAGTACACAACGCCATCTAGACCCAAACTAAGCAGAGCCTGTCATATGGGTTCAAGAATGCGGATAAACATACTTAAATACTTTTTTTTTTGTAGCCGCGGTAGCCTAGTGGTATGGGTAATGGACTGCTGAGACGAGGTCTCGGGTTCGATCCCAGGTTTTACCATGGCACACACCAATGACTTTTCGATGCTTTTCGAAGTTATGTGTGTATTTATCGCAGGTTTATAAGTGCCCGGTTAATGGCAATAGGCTCGCCACCTATTACATTGGGACCTAAACATAAACTGACGAAATGTGGGTGCTAGCACCTCTGCCTACCCCTTCGGGGATATAGGCGTGAGTTTATGTTATGTTATGTTATGTAAATAAATACATTATACATAGAAACACCCAGACCAATGCAAATATACGTATTTGCACTGAGAGGGAATCGAACCCGCGACCTCTGGCTTAGCAGTCGAACGCACTACCGCTACGCCACAGAGGTCGTCATGATGAGTATTTATCAGGTAAGTGCTAAGAATGTTCTTTGTTGCCCTAAACAGAATATAAAGCTCTAAGATATCGTATGAAAGTATTTCCTTTGCGCACCAGCCGTGTCTGAGCGCTCACGTGTAATTGTTAAATATTGCAAAACGCTATACCAATGGTGGATTATTGCGGTAACGAGAAATTTCCAACTGACGTCGTCGGCGGATGCACGTACAGCGATCTCGATGCACTTAGTACTTTAACCTCACTATTAGAAGATCTTTTTACAAACCAAACCCGTAAACAGAATTCGATTTTATTACTAACAAATAAAGTTGAAATTGCGATCGAAGTGTGTGATCTCACTGTTTAAATAAATGTTGTCTTAAAGGATGTAAGATTTTAACTGTAAACGAAGAATATTGAACCATGTGTTTATAATAATACATTTGTTTTTTAGTGATGGAGCTATTGGAATTATGTTTGAGAAGGATGAGAACGAATAGATAGCATTTGTAGACTAAACTGTGGGATGGCAGGCAAGACTGAATGTGATGTAAGTAAAAGAATTCTTTTTATTTTTCAATTAAGTCTAATGAAATCTACGGCACGGATACGGCGGTATATACAGCGAGCATTACCGCTCGATAGCAAAATTTAATAACTTTGCAATTTGTCAGAATCTTCATAGACTTTCTATCTGATAGGTTTTTAATTACTTTTATGATTCCTCGAGCGTTAAGTGTCTTTTCATTGGTGCTTTTACCTTTATCTTCAATAGTTTTATGGCTAAATATTTAATTGTTTAGTTTCAATTTTAGGTTACTACTGCTGCATAATGACAAATGCAATAATATCCCTATTATTGCATCTTGAATTAATTGAACGTTTACTTTTTTTATAATTGTCACGTCAATATGACTTTACCTCGCCTGATGCGGTTCTTTCCCACCGTCCACCTTCCCAGACCACCTGGGTATACTGTGGTAATTTTTTTTTAATTACGGTTCACCTTTGTCCACCTAGCCCTAGGTGTACCATTGAAAGTATTAAATTTCCATGGTACACCTTGTTATAGAAACTAAATTCATAGGTAATACATAATAGGGGTGCGACTGGTTGGATCACCTCCAAGTTTGGTGCACCCTGGGCAACGTGGGCGATGACGTATCATTGATTGCTCCTCTGGAGTAGCTGGCGTCAACGTCAGCGGCCAAGAGTCTGACCAACCAGCCCTTTTCAGGGCCAGCTGACCCCATTGCACGAGGGGGTCGGGGTACGGCGGGCTTGCAAGGCCTGCGGGGGGGGGGTCGCTCCAGGTACCCCTCTGCTCTTATCAGAGGGGACACTGCGAATGGCCCAGGGTCAGTCGGAGTGCGAGGGATGTGCTCTATGGGTAACCTTACACCCCGGCGTCTGTAGAACCGAGACGGTGAGCGGTTTTAGTCGGTTCAAGCCCGACATAACCACCCCCGCTGGCCGGCGGGGGGTATCTGAAGGGATTTCCGCACAAAAAAAAAGGTAATACATAATATATAAAAAGATAGTAATGACACTGATAATTTACCTACTTCATAATCCTAATCTAGCATTATATTATTGCTTATTATAGTTCGAATTTATTTTGTTGTTTTTACTTCTACTATGGAGGGAAATAAAATAACTATAATCAGTAGAAATGGTGGCAGTGTATTGTTAAATAAAGACCACCAATATCATAAGGTAAAAAGAGGCCAAGTGCGACTCATACTCGCCGATTAAGGGTTCCGTAGCAGCAAGTAACATAATAATGTTTTTTTTAAATATTTTAGGTGATTGAATAAAAGGTAAATTGCGGTTTACGATTTATGACGTATTAAAAAATAACTACTTACTCGATCTCGTTCAAACCAATTTTCGGTGGAAGTTTATATGGCAATGTACATCATATATTTTTTTTAGCTTTATCATTCTCTTATTACCACTTTAGAAGCGTCTCCCGCGCAAAGTATTCAGTTTAGAAAAAAATTATATTAGAAACCTCAATATCATTTTTGAAGACCTATCCATAGACACCACACACGTATGGGGTTGATGATAAAAATATTTTTGAGTTTCAGTTCGAGGTATAAAATTTATTGTTTTTTTCTATTTTTGTGTAAAAATCTTAATGCGGTTCACAGAATACATCTACTTATCAAGTTTCAACAGCATAGTTCTTATAGTTTCGGAGAAAAGTGGCTGTGACATACGGACGGACAGACAGACAGACATGACGAATCTATAAGGGTTCCGTTTTTTGCCATTTGGCAACAGAACCCTAAAAACGAGGAGGTGTTGTTTTTACAGAGAGAGTAAATGTACGGGAAACATTATTATACAGGTGTTGAGTAAATATAAGGTATTGAAAAGCATTTTGCAATATACCTACTCCTTATTCAAGTTATTTTAGTGAAAAAGTAATTGTTATATTTTAAATCTTAGAATGAATGTGTCTTAAAGGAAAAATGTCATTTCTGTACTCCATCACCTTCAAAAAATTTAATCGCCATCGAAATTGACAACTTAAGGCACACTGTAAAAAATGCTCAAGAGCTATATAAAATTACCCAAGTTGTATAAAATGGCTTGTGAAAATATACAGAACACAGGTCTATAATAGAACAAGTTGAATTCCTGAGACGAGCTCAGCCGAATACAAGGGATTTTCGATTTTGCGAATTTTTTTTGCGATTTTTTGCGATTTTTTCTTTATCTTGCAATGGTTCACCCCAGCACGAATCTATTACCAAAAACAGCAACTCGAAAGCTCATCTCCTTCATACCCAAAACCGTGACAGAAAATTGGCAACGACGATGTCGACGACGACGTCGACGGCAACTCGATAGCAATAGGGCTTTTCTAAAGAAAATCCCTAAAAAATACCGGCATTGAGTAGCATCCAACATAGCCTATACTATGCAAGAAACAAATCGTTAGGAGTCAATAAGACAGTATTTAAAAACTTCGACGATGTTACCGTACCCGCCAAGTTCTTGGATTTTATATTGGCCGATATTTATGATAATGAAAGCGAAAAGCGTATATTGATTTTTTGTTCAAAAGAGGCAAGGGAGCAAATCAGTCGTTTAGAAGAATATTTCGGTGATGCTACTTTCGACTCTTGTCCGAATCCATTTTACCAATTGTTTATAATTCATGGCGAAGTTGGAAGTAGCATAACAGAAACAACAACGGTCGCTTTAATATATGCTCTAATGCCTGACAAAAAAGAATCGACATACATTACAGTATTAGAATTAATTCAATCCCAACTGTCGTCGTTCCAACCAAAAAAATATCTTTGTGATTTCGAAATAGCACAAATAAACGCTTTTAGAAAAGAATTTCTAGCCCTAAATTTGAAAGGTTGCTACTACCATTGGTGCAAAACAGTTTGGAAGAAAGCAAAAAAATTGGCAATAAAATCGAAATTTGATAAAAGAATAATTGGATCGACTGCGACACCGGCTTTGTTGCCTGCTGAACACATTAATGAAGGCTTATGCTATGCAAAAACTGAAAGTAGAGGAAAAGAAAAATTAAAGTTATTTTTCCGTTACATCGATGAGTTCTGGTTAACTAAAAAATTCGATGATGTTTTATGTGTGTTCGGCGAGCGTCACAGAACGAACAATATAACAGAAGCTTATCATTCTAAACTAAAGAAAGATATAAAAGAATCTCGTCAATTCTGAGGCTATTAACAAAGTTGAAACAAATTGAGTCCAATGTGAGATTTCAACAAAATAAAAGAAGGAAAACCATATAGACACAGATGATGAACTTATGCATATCCAACTACAACTTATAAATAAAGACATATTGGTAGGTAGGTATCACTGCGGTTGACAGTCGCACCGAGTTCGTCGCCGAGGAAGGTTCTCCGCACTCGACGGCGTCCCGACGTGTACCACTGGGCGGCGGTCAATGGCTTCCCCTTCATAGGGTTGGCATTGATCGTCGGTTTTCCGTTTTCGCTCTCCGTACTCCTCTGCTTTAGTGGTGAGATGGCCCAGGGTCAGTCGGGGTGCGAGGGATATGCTCTATGGGTAACCTTACACCCCGGCGTCTGAAGACCCGAGACGGCATGCGGTTTTAGTCGGTGCAAGCCCGACATAACCGCCCCCGCGGGCCGGCGGGGGGGTATACGAAGAGATTTCCGCACGAAAAAAAGGTACATTAAAAGTAAAGTAGTTTAAAATTGTATAGTTCAATAAAAAAATGTAATGTAATGATTTAAAATATTAGTGTACGCCTCGAATAAGACTATTTTTTGTTTATGTTTTTTAACTTTCTCATGTATATATAAAAAAAATCTAACTATTTTAATTAATTAACTGTACAATAAGTCTTAAATGCAATTAAAAAATTGTAATCCAGCCAGCATTAGGTAAATGAGGTGGACCGTCACCAATATCTATTAATGATATACTGAGAAAGTGAACCGTAGTTAAAAAAAAAATACCACCAGGTACACCCAGGTGGCCTGGGAAGGTGGACGGTGGGAAAGAACCGGCCTGATGGTAGGCTGAAGGTAAAGTCTCACGAATGAGGGTTACCATTACAGATACCAATAATGTTACAATGATGGCCCTCAGCTTGACGGCCTCATCAGACACTTTTTCACGCCCCGTTTAATGGACACGGGACTAGGAAAAAGGAAACTCGTATGCTGGTAGAAAATCCAGGTCTTGATGGTGCGGCAAAGAAAAGAGGTGCCGAACCGCTTGTTTCATGATGGAATTGATTGCACCGTGTGAAAATAAAGTAAAATACTGCCAATACTTTTAATAAATCAATTCAATTATATCAATTCTATTTAGTTAAACTAAATTGAATGACTAATTTACTTTTCAAATTATAAAGGAGATGTCCACTTTTTGTATGGACGTTGGTTTTTTATTCCGAATAAATTCCAATATGGCTCAAATTACACTGATATATAGTAACCAAAATTAGGAATCGTGAATTAGTGAGATAAGTAATAATTTTTAAATCCTGCTTTAAGAGAAAAACTAAAAGTTATTTTATGGTAGTAGATATTTTTATTGGAAGATGGCAATACTAAATATATTTTTTTAATAGCAATTATGGCACTTTACTGTCACTACACTCACTACTGTCACTGTCGTCTACTCGTTTTGTTGATCGTAGTACGGTATTAGCAGTTTTTTTCGTTTATTTTTTCACTTATTTATATATATTATCAATACAATGTTGTGGCTCATTCAATATGAAATATTTAGAGGTCACATGAACCATACTCGTTTAAGTAATGTAAGATATATATGCTTCGTTTGCTGTGTAAGATATACTTATCACTAAATAGGACTCCTTATTCGGTCATTATAACTACAGGATTAGTCGTGAATTTGCATTAGTTGCAAGCCAATCGTTCATGTATTGCTTTGGTACTGCTCTGATTTCAGTAGCTTGTAGCTATTTAAGTCTCAAATATATGCGATCAACAGTTAAACTAGGACAAGCAGTCAACATATTACAATTTTATTACGACAAGAAGCTCTATAGGAGGAATACAATGATGGTATTTAAGTCTCATAGTTTCAAAACACTATATGTGAACGATATCTGTATGTAGTTAAATAATGCACTTTATACATAGATAAATCAATCGTAGGTAACGCTTTTCGTCTGAATATGGCGTAGCCTATCATTTTCTCATTATATTTGTAGAAATCTCACAATTCCTCATAACATAACATAACATAAACTCACGCCTATATCCCCGAAGGGGTAGGCAGAGGTGCTAGCACCCACATTTTGCCAGTTTTATGTTTAGGTCCCAATGTAATAGGTGGCGAGCCTATTGCCATTAACCGGGCACATATAAACCTGCGATAAATACACACATAACTTCGAAAAGCATCGAAAAGTCATTGATGTGTGCCATGGTAAAACCTGGGATCGAACCCGAGACCTCGTCTCAGAAGTCCATTACCCATACCACTAGGCTACCGCGGCCATACTAGGCTACCCAAAGTAAACAAAAAAATATTACAAAACAAACAGTTAACACAAAACAACAAATGCTACAGAACCGTCATCCATCTGTCACACGTGACGCGTAGGTGACAATTGTCAAACTTAACTTTTTTTGTTGGGCACCGGTAACAAAAGTTTTGTTGGTATTTAGCCTAAAAAATATACCGAAGCAAAAACGATGTTTTCTCAAAATTGCAGGAGTTTAAAATTCCATTTGATAAATCATAATATAAGTCCTTAGGAAGTCTATCCAAAAATATTTGGTTCATAGCTACTGGAATTTTTCAAGAATAAAAAAACATTTTTGGACAACTCCTTTCAACTTTGTACACAGTTGAAAATAGTTAGATTAGATTCAAAATAAAATTTCTTATTGTTATATTATTATTAATAACTGATTGCAATTACTATTATATTATAAATGGCCCTAAATCTTGTAAAATAAGGACCAGTAAAATAAGGCAAAATAAATCTCCAGCAGTTGTAAGAGATTACTATTTAAAAATAGACGGTCGCCATATCACAGAGGATCTGGAAGTTGCGACAGAGTTTGAACACTTTTTTTCCAATATACCTGTAGCCACTACCCGAACTCTTCAGTCGTCTTCCACTTCCGCTGAGTCATTGCTTATGGAATCAATTACAAAATGTGAGGACGCTTTCAGATTCTCAGTTGTTGATAGCAAGGACATCACAAAAGCGTTTAAATCCATTGACATTAAAAAGACCGCGGACTTACGGGGATTATCAGTCAAAACTGTTTCAAGCATCATTGATGTCATTGCTCCCCATCTAGCAACTGTCTTTAATGACTGCGTCACTAGCGGTATATTTCCTGATTTAATGAAACATAGTAAAGTCATACCCTTGTTCAAGGCAGGCAGCGCCTTTTTTTTTTTTTTTTTTATCGTGCGTAAATCCCTTCGGATACTCCCCCGCCGGCCAGCGGGGGCGGTTATGTCGGGCTTGCACTGACCAAAACCGCACGCCGTCTCGGGTCTTCAGACGCCGGGGTGTAAGGTTACCCATAGAGCATATCCCTCGCACCCCGGCTGACCCTGGGCCATCTCACCACTAACAGCATCGCTCATCCTGTCTCCTTTGAAAGCAGAGGAGTACGGAGAGCGATGTGTTCCCGCCACGTTGGGTATTGGCCGACGATCAATGCCAACCCTATGATGGGGTGAAGGGGAAGCCATTGACCGCCGCCCAGGGTGTACCGGCCGCTCCGATTCCGTTCCCCCCGGACTGCATCGGGATCGTAATCGGAGCGACACTCGAGGAGGTTACCCAACACACACCCCAGGCAGGCAGCGCCTCAGATTCCTCGAATTTCAGACCCATCTCTGTGTTGCCAACCTTGAGTAAAGTATTTGAGAAATTAATTCTAGACCAGATGCTAACCCATTTTAATAAATATAAATTAATTCATGATAAACAGTTTGGGTTTACTAAAGGACGATCAACGACGGATGCTGGTATAGAGTTATTGAAATGTATTTACGAGGCCTGGGAGGATAAGCAGGATGCATTAGGTGTTTTCTGCGATCTATCCAGAGCCTTCCACCATGATACATTGGTCAGGAAATTAGATTATTACGGAATAATGAACAAGGCTCTCGACCTTTTGACTTCTTATTTGAACAATAGAATTCAGAGGGTCGATGTGAACGGTACACGTTCGGTGGGATCTTTGGTTGCGATGGGCGTTCCATAGGGTTCGATACTTGGACCATTTTTATTTTTAATTTATATAAATGACCTCCCTTACTACGTAGGGGATAAAAATAGTATTGTTTTGTTTACTGATGATACTTCCATAATATTTAAAATTAAAAGACAATTAGATAATTATGACGACGTGAACAACGCAATCTCACGAGTGGTTCATTGGTTTAATATAAATAATCTTTGCGTTAATGAAAAAAAAACCAAATGTATTAAATTCACCTTACCTAATGTTACACAGGTGGAAACCAATGTACAACTTAATGGACAGTTGTTGAGCCTTGTGGAATCAACCGTGTTCTTAGGTTTAAGTATCGATGCTAAATTACAGTGGGATCACATATTGAAAAAATAGCTAGTAGGTTAAGTTCTGCTTCCTACGCCGTGAAAAAGATTAGGACTTTAACAGACATAGATACCTAGAATAGTTTATTTCAGTTATTTCCATAGTATTATGAGCTACGGCATTCTCCTTTGGGGTAATGCCGCAGATTTAAATACAATCTTTGTACTGCAAAAGCGGGCAATTTATAAGTTGGGCCCAAGAGTCTCCCTCCGAGAAAAGTTCAAAGAAATAAACATTCTAACTGTAGTTTCCCAATATATTTTTGAAAATCTTTTGTATGTTACAAGAAACATTTCAATTTTTTTAAGGCTTTGTGATATACATAACGTAAATACTAGACATAAAAACAATCTTGTGGTTTGTAATAGTCGACTCCACAAGATTAGTAATTCCTTTCAGGGTTACTGTATACGCTTCTACAACAAGCTTCCTAGTGAAATGAAGAATCTACCTCTTCATAAATTTAAAAGCCAAATTCAAAGTAAACTCTGCCAAAAGGCTATTATAAAATTCAAGACTAGAGGACAAACAAGCTTGGATATGAACTGTTTGCTCTCTCTCTATGCTACTCAAACGAAATATTTTACTTAGGTTAAGTAAATATGTTTGTAAATAGACCAAAAAAAAAACAGCCCGCTGAGTTTCTTGCCGGAGTCTTCTCAGGACAGGGCCGCGTTTCGAAGCGGTGGTGCATTTGCCAAACATTAGATGTTTTTTTTGACGTTTTGTAAGTTCCGTATTAATGGTCTATACAGAATAAATGGTTTTTGACTTTGACTTTGACTTAATAATAATGTATTAATATCAATGACTTCTGTAATGCATACGGACAAATATACAAAAAAAAACTGTCAAAAAATAATATATTTAGTCAATTTCAACGGATTATAGCGCGATTTAATACGTGTTATTTTATTTCCATATTTGCACTAATGAATATATTTACAGTAACCATGGTCATGGCGTGATTGAGATTGTAAGTTTTATTCCAATGTGTAATATTCGCATAAAGTTTCAACACCTATTTTATATCAAAGATCTAGCATCGCCACGCGGTTTCATCCACGTTAGTCCTGATACCATGGAAACGTCGGGATGTAAAGTAGCCTATTACTCATGATAATGTAGCGTTCTAATGGTGAAAGAATTTTTGAAAATTTTCAGTAGTTTCAGAGTTTATCGATTACAAACAAACAATTGACAGCCTTTGTGGCGTAGCGGTAGTGCTTTCGGATGCTACGACAGCGGCGCGGTTTCGATTCCCGCTTAGTGCAAATATTTGTATGCATAAATATGTCTATTTGCATTGGTCTGGGTGTTTCTATGTATAATATGTATGTATTTACAAAAAAAGTATATAAGTAAGTTTATCCGCATTCTAGAACCCATAACACAAGCTAGTTAAACTATGCTTACTTTGGGTCTAGAAAGCACTGTGTAGAATGTCGTAGACTTATTTCCTCTTTATAATATTAGTATAGACATCAAGATTTTCAGACAAATCAATGACACACAGACATCTGAAACTACTTATCCCTAAAACTGTAAAGTTAACATGACAGTCACGCGTGCGGCCACATAATCGACCTAGCTTGCGCCCACTGTGGTTTGCTACGTGCCCGTTCACGAGCATTACTTACGTCATGCTCGTGAACTTGCCTATGTACGAGTATGAGTCAACATTACTGGAGTATTTTATTGTTGCCTAACATGTTTTAGTTCATTAATTGAAATAAAACTATTTTAATGGATTCTATTGCAATTTGTTTGAATGAATCACTGGATCCCAAGCAGATAGTACATTCCAACCAACTTATCTATTAAAATTAGGATGTTTTTAGGGTTCCGTACCTCAAAAGGAAAAAACGGAACCCTTATAGGATCACTTCGTTGTCTGTCCGTCCGTCCGTCCGTCTGTCAAGACCGTTTTTTTTTTTCAGGAACGCGTGGAGGTATCAAACTGAAATTTATACCTAATACTCAGGTCTACTGTCCCTTGGAGCTGTGAAAAAATCAAACTTCTAAGCCAAAGCAATCAAAAGATACAGCCGTTTATGCCGCAAATTTCCGCAAATTTTCGAAACTCGCACGGGAATCAAAACCTATAGGGTACTTCCCGTGAACTTTGAATCTTGAAATTTGGTACGAAGTAACGTCTTATAGTACAGATAAAGGAAAAATTTCGAAAACCGTAAATTTTTAGTTACATCATATATAATAAAAAATATTTTAGAAAAAATTTACGGAACCCTCGGTGTGCGAGTTCGACTCGCACTTGGCCGTTTTTTTTTAATTTCAATAGACTCGCGGGTCATCTAAGGCAAGAATCATTTAGCGTGTATCTGTGGTTTATCAAATATTTAATTATGATGGCACGTGATCATATACAGTAGACTTAGTTGAGCGTTGGTGTTTTATATCAGCTGTGTCCTTTGACGCGAGTGCCAACGCTTTACTTGGTTTGACTAGTGTATGAAACCCAACAGTCACTGTCTATATAAAGACCCTGCATCTTGTAGAGGTAGTTGGCACTTGACAGATAGTTCTTGTCACGTCTTTCTGTACTTCTTACTTAATGTTCTATAGCCAAAAGTAGGGGCGGTTGGCATCTACAGTACTCCGCCATTGCGTTCTGTCTTAGGCTACACACTTCGCTGCAGTACGAGGTCTTTCTTCAGGTTAGGGGCAATTGATCCCTCAAAAATGCGTCGCAATGTGAGGGATTTCCTTACCGGGGAGGATCTGGTTCCCCGACAATATAGATAAACGTGAACGTACACTGTGCAGTTTCAGTCAGTTCGATACTGACATAGCCACTTCACTGTTAACTCCGTTGCGGTGAAGCCCGAAGGGGTGTCTGTAACTAAAAACTTCTCCAGTGGAATAGTTCCATATTCAAAGAGGAAATCTAATACACTACCTCCTACGAATATTAACTTGTTTTACACTATAGTAGTACCCATTACTTGGAGCAAACTTCACAGTGAAATTATGGGAATACAAGATGTAAGTGAGTTAAAGTAGTGAAGTAGTGCTCTGAGCAGGTAAACGGTCTAGAACCAACTTAGTAAATCAATCAGGACTTAGTTAATAGTTGCCCTAACTCACTCGTAGTGTTTAGCATTTGTTTTGACAATCGTTCACAGTGCTGAAAAAGTACCCAAAGTGTGAATCAGGCGAGGTAAAGTCACATTGACGTGTTCTAAATAAAAAAAAAGGAATCATAACAGAAATGAAACCAGAAAACGAGTTTTTGTTGGGAATGTGTCGACTATGAGAATAATTTTGATACAAAGTAGGGTAATATGTATAGAATGCTCAACTGTTTGGAACGTACTTGAGTTTTGAACTTGATAAATCCAAAATGCATTAAGTACTGATAAATAAATAATTAAATAACATAACATAACATAACTACACGCCTGTATCCCTGAAGGGGTAGGCGGAGGTGTATTACAAACATAGATTCGTCAGTTATGTTTAGGTCCCAATGTAATAGGGGGGCGAGCCTATTGCTATCTATCGGGCACATTACTAAGCGAGCGATAATTAACATTTTCAATACACATTTGACTACGAAAAGTCAGAGGTGTGTGCCCGGGGCGACTGAGAATCGAACTGCAGACGTCGTTTTGGCAGTCCGTTAGGTACGCTAGGGGCTGGGGTGTGTGTTGGGTAACCTGCTCGAGTGTCGCTCCGATTCCGATCCCGCTGCAGTCCGGGGGAACGGAATCGGAGCGGCTGGTACACCCTGGGCGGCGGTCAATGGCTTCCCCTTCACCCCTTCATAGGGTTGGCATTGATCGTCGGCCAATACCCAACGTGGCGGGAACACATCGCTCTCCGTACTCCTCTGCTTTCAGAGGAGACAGGATGAGCGATGCTGTTAGTGGTGAGATGGCCCAGGGTCAGCCGGGGTGCGAGGGATATGCTCTATGGGTAACCTTACACACCGGCGTCTGAAGACCCGAGACGGCGTGCGGTTTTAGTCGGTGCAAGCCCGACATAACCGCCCCCGCTGGCCGGCGGGGGGGTATCCGAAGGGATTTCCGCACGATAAAAAAAAAAAAGGTACGCTAGGGGCTGTAAATTATAGAATTACAAAAAAAATGCCTGTTTTCAATTAAAACACTTGACTTGACTTATTAAAACAAAGCAAATTAGTGCCAATTCTAAGGGCTGTTTAGAATCAAAGAATCAATCAAAGAATCAATTTCGTTTATTCAGTTTAGGCCCGTAAAGAGCACATATGAATGTCAAAGTTTTACAATTGCGTTTCTCAAAAATATCAAAAAGATGTAAATAAATAATTTGAAAACGATTCTTTCGCTGGTTCGGTAGTTGGATCTACTGAGAAGAGACCAGCAAGAAACTCAGGTAGATCATCGTTATCCTTTCTTTTTTATTTATTTTTTAATATGTAGTTTTCTTTTATTTATAATAAATATGTGCGAGAGCAAGAGATTAATTAGGTTGACCATGCATTTTTATCATTAAGATATTCATCTACTTTATAATGACCTTTTTTCATTAAACCTTTTTCACTTCTATTTTAAATTTATTAAGTGGTAGGTCAACCAAATCCTGAGGGATTTTATTAAATATTTTTACACATTTGCCTACAAACGAATTACCAACTTTATGAAGTCTGAGTTTCACAATTCACATCCTTCTTATCGGATCAGTTCGATGATGTTAATTGAGTAATCTGAATGTCATATTACGTTGCAAAGTTTCAAATCGATACAATAATACTTAAAACTGAGTGAAATTCTTCTTACTTTTATGTGTATAGTTAGTTAGTTCATCAGTTAGGTACTTTCATAATCATAGATTTAATTGTTGGTAAATGAATTGTTAATATAATGGTATAATTATTTGTGTTAAGCCGAAAAGCTCTGATGTCGCCCGAGCAAATGATGTTTCACGAAAATTGTAAACGTATTTGGCACCCTCAGGACAGGCTTTGCCTAGTGTGGGGTCACAGTTTAATATCCAATATTGTAACATTTATTTGGCAATAAATGAATTTTTATTTATTTATTTATTTCAGTTTTTTTTAATCTTTCAGCGCGACAAACTGCTTTCGTATATAATAATCTGCAATGCAATGAAAATGCCCATCATTTTCATATGCACCCTGGGCCCACTTCTCAAGATGTGCAGCAGTGATGAGCCTGATGTTATTATGTAAGCTCTATGGATGTTTATTATTTCATCATAAATGTCAATTTCAAATCCAATACCAAAATCAAAAACTGAATTCAAAATTATAATAATTAATTAAAGAGCAATACCAGTTGCAGTTTTTTTTATTATTTATGAATTATATTCCAGTTCGATTACATTTTCACCGCTAATAACATATTTTATATATTTTATTTAACGAATAGTCAGACAAGTATTTTAAACTTTGATTAAAAGTTTATTAACTTGTATAAAACAAGGTTATTAAAAAGTTCAATAGCTACATCTTCTGAGCAGCCTTAGTACCTATATAATAGTGTTCCAAATCCCTTCGATTGATTTGTCGGTATACAATTCGATATACCAGCTAACAGTACCCACATACATTGAGCGCAAACAATGTGCCGAGCGACGATGATTTACATACTCATGTTGTTGTTATTAGGGATGCAACCAATACAGTCGATGTTTGTATAAAGAAATATCTATTTGCTATTAACTTTGAGGGTAGGTAGTTAAGGTCGCAGGTAAATATAATAAGTACATTTAATTAAAAAGGCAGAAAAAAGTGAAGGTAACTGAATCAAATATGTAATTCAAAAGACAAAAATACGCGTACAAATTTTCTGTTGAAGTCGGTGCCAAGCCAACAGGTATTAGGTAAGCATGTAGGGTAGCAGTCTGCAGTCCGCGTGTGTTTGGTCTCGTGTAGAACGGCACAATTCAAACAGGCAGACACATCGTAATTGAAGTCTTTGTCAGACGTCGCGATTGATATTACCTGTTTAGCTTAGCACCGACTCCAATAAAAAGTCTTATGCGCATTTTTGTCTTTTGAAATCAAGCGTTTTGAAAACGTAGCGTTACTAAGTCGGGCTCCTGTACAGGTCTAGGTAGCTTAATTGAGATAGTATTCTGCCTACAACTTAACTGAGGTTATAATATGTTGCTGAGCCTACAAGTATATCAAAACGAAAAGAAAAATATACAGTGGCAAGACTGTAAAACCCAAAACAATCTCGCCCATATTAATTAACCACACATACATTATTTTATACAACATAATATATATCAGACGGAAGAAAAATGCCTCTATTTGGAATTGCAAATGAATCCCCTCGCATGTAGATACCGTCCGTTGCTCGCTCAGCCTGATTTATAGCGGTTGGCTGCAGTTCCCGTCCCGCAATGGATACTGACTATCAACATTTTATCTCTATGTGGAAACATTACCGTATTTTTAATAAGATTATTTATTAGTTGATTTGATATTCAATCTGTGAAAGAAAATACTTTTACTAGTACTCTCAGATTTTTGCAGGATTGGCAATGCGTTTGTGATACTGCTAATATTAGGCCGTTACATATGAAATTGCCGTTTTTCTTGAAGAAATTGGAGGAAACTCAATTTTCAGTACTAACATTTTATGTTTTTTTTTTGTGTATGAATGAGACAATATTAAGCTAACAAACAGCAACTTTTATTACATTTTTGAAAAGTGACAGCTGTTAAGTAATACGAAATTTATCATCAAAATGGATAGCATTTAGGAAGTACTGTTTTTGAAGATCGAATTTATTTATCGCCGCAGACTCATCTACGCCCGGGACTACCGACCTCCATGATCGGGGCCTGAGGACGGCAGTTGGCCGACTCGCCGTCCTTACAGAAGCAGGCCGTGGCGGAGGCGTGTCGTGTGTGCCCTACACACGCCTGCCAACTCACCGAAGCGGGATAAAACCCGACCCCACCAGGCGAGGCCGCGATGGCGGCCAAAGTCCGCCGGCAACCCTGGGGTTATCCTTTCGAGGGCTTACCTGGGATGCCCGGCAACGGACACTTGGGGAGGACACCGTGCGGTTTTAGTCGAGACACGACATAACCACCCCCGCTGGCCGGCGGGGGGGTATCCGAAAGGATTTCCGCACGTTAAAAAAAAAAAGCGGGTAATAAAAACAAAATTTAATACAGAGTTGTAAAATCTAAACTCATGAATTTGTAAGAAAATTTCGGCAATTTCCTAGGTAAAGACCTATTATTCCTAATGTCTATAAGTTACATTGACTGCATTCCTTCAGGTAAATAACATGGTTATCCACCACTTTATTTGGTGAAAAACGATTTTGTTACCTTGGTTTGCCCCAAGCATCACTTACGTATATAGAATTACTAGCTGTTGCCCGCGGCTCTGCCCGCGTAGAATTCTGATCCCGTTCCCGCAATAAATAGTAGCCTATGTGTTATTCCGGACTACAATCTATCCCTGTGCCAAATTTCAGCCAGATCCGTTCAGCCGTTTTTGCATGAAAGAGCAATAAAAACACATATATACATATCTATGTATAAATGTATCTTTGTTGCTCTTACCGACGCGACGCGATGCTTCTAACGCGAAAGTTTGTGAGTATGTATGTACATAATCACAAACTTTCGCGTTTATAATATTAGTAGGATTATACAAGCGATAAAAATTACTATTATTAACTAAGCTATCAAGTCACAATTACAACTAGAAAAAAACATATAAATAAGTAATGCGCTACTTTTTTAAACATACACTTGTTTTAAAAGTATGTTAAAATTGTAATTTTAATATACCCAGTAACACTCGCACAATCAAGGCAAATCTAATAATATATGATTCATCAAAATCAGTTTAGTCACTTAATGGTTATGAAGGAACATTTGGAAGATCATTCATAAAAATATACATACAAGTCGATCATTTAATAATACTTCCAAACTGTTTGAAAATAACAAAGACCAATAAATTTGGTCATACACGTTCAATCAAAAAGCGAATTCAAATTTTATAACTTTGATTTACAGTTGATATAACGGCCGCATTATTCATACAACGGGATGCATGAAAGAGCTCGTAGAGGGCCTACGAGCCACGTAGTACCGTAGCTCGTAGCAATCAAAATTCTGTTCGTAGCGGAGCGATTTCGGCGTGCGGCAGCGTGGACGCAACTGAAATTAATTATTACTTCAATAGCGTGTACGGTTTGTGCTTACAGGTTAGATTATATGACTCTCGTTACTTCTTTCTGTGGGACGTTACTCAATACAATATACTTATTATAACGACAACAGTTCTGAGGGACAATTCCCGTAATGAGAAGATGTTCAAGATTCAGTCTCAATCTAGTTGCGATCTCATGTCGATCTCCCAAATATCAAAAAAAGGTGTTCTAATAACGAAATTTTCGATAATTTAAAAAAAAATTGTTACGGGAACACCTTTTTTGACGAGAATTGGCCCTCAGGTTTTTATTCCCTCAAATTCACGTTCTTCAAAATGTTGAGGGAATTTTTAAAAATACCTCAGTGAACTGTACAGCAAACTAACATACGAACGCTCATATCTGTGTTTTTATTTAATTAAAACTTTCCAGAAATTAACAAAGTAACCATAATAATGATTATAAGCTAGAGCTTATAATCATTATTCTAAGCATCATTATTATAAGCTCAACACTTGTTTTAAAGTAGACTTTAAAACAAGTGTTGAGCTTTTTGAATAGCGATAAAAATAATCAAGAATGTAAACTTTCAAATGAAGTTACTAATTATTACAAAGATTTTAATTATGTGAAAATAGATTTCAGTATTTTAGAAGATATTCCGTTTTTCTATTTACAAATTTTTGATCAAACAAGCAGTAGTATTAATAATGTTAATAAAACATTTATTCAAAACATTATAATTCCAAACAGACACACATTTCCATTTTTCCTGGCTATTAAATTGCTAAAAAACATACATCTTATTTTGTGAAACATTGACCTTTGACCTACGTTTATAAATATTACTTTGCAGCACATATAATTAAAGATATTTGATTTATATTGTTCAATAAACTTCAGTGTCAGTAAATACACAATATTTAGTTAGTACACGTTATTGCCATAAATTCTCATAAAAGCGAAATAATATATTATGGAGTTCATAAAGTCGGCGTGCAATTACGTCGCATAATTGGGCCAATTCCCGACTAGCCTTCTGCTAATAGCTTAGCCTAAATCAATTGAATTTTGCTGATAATTGTGAGACTCTTAATGGAATCTTTGTTAATGCGATTCGTTGATTTGCATTCCCCAGTCAAAGTTCAATAATGGAATTCATTCTGTCAATAATTGCTTCCTTTTAAATTTTGTGTTCGACTTTTGAGTTATTGTATTACCTTATTGTATTAGTTCTTATACATTCCTATCTGACCCGTCTCGTCGTTGCGTGGGAAAATTACGCAAAACACTATATGATTCGCACATAGTGCCACAGATAGTCCAAGATTTTTTGTAACCCTTTGTTTTAATCCAATTAGTGGCTTTTTTTTTTACGTGCGGAAATCCCTTCGGATACCCCCCCGCCGGCCAGCGGGGGTGGTTATGTCGTGTATCGACTAAAACCGCACGGTGTCCTCCCCAAGTGTCCGCTGCCGGGCACCCCGGGTAAGCCCTCGAAAGGATAACCCCAGGGTTGCCAGCGGACTTTGGCGCCACCGCGGCCTCGCCTGGTCGGGTTGGGTTCTATCCCGCTTCGGTGAGTTGGCAGGCGTGTGTAAGGCACACACGACACGCCTCCGCCACGGCCTGCTTCTGTAAGGACGGCGAGTCGGCCAACTGCCGTCCTCAGGCCCCGATCATGGAGGTCGGTAGTTCCGGGCGTAGATGAGTCTGCGGCGTGATCGCCGCAGACTGCGAAACTCGAGGGGCAGGGTTCTCTCCCGCTCCCTCTCCGCCGATCCAATTAGTGGCTATACAAATTAGTCAACGTATTACATAGATGTACCTAGATGTTCTCTTTTTCCGATCTAAATCTTTAGAAAAAAGTAAGCTTACAAAATGCTTAAAATTTAATTGTATTACAAGTGGACAATATTTTAGAATAATTGAATTCGGATCAATAAAGTGAGTCATGATTATAAACAAACACTGATCTTTACATTTCTAATATTCAATCACAATTCTCTTAAAGAAAATCTAAAAGTAATTCAATATGTAAATATATTTTTCTTTGAATAAAACTGAAATAACTTTTTTGATAGTTTGTTACTTTTCATAAAGTTGAAACTTTTAAAAACACAGATGTGTTAATTTTATCAATGAAACGTGCTTTATGGTATTTATTTGTGTTTTAAGGAGATAAGAAAAACAAAAATATTAAATGTAACATTATCATGAATGACTGAAAAAATCAGTCACCTTGAAAATAATAAAATCGACAAGAATGATTAGAATGAAACAAAAAGCACTGCTTTATATTTTTCCCGGACAGGATCCCAATAAAGATACAGGTCTAGAATAAGTTAATGATGCTACAGCTGCTCAAATACCATTAGTAGTGCGAAGATAATCAAGACGCTTAGAGTCCATCTTTTAATAGCTCTGGTAACACTATTTACTTCAAAGAATAAGAACTATTTATCTTTTTAACTACTAGAAACCCATTTGAACCCTCTTCGTTTTATAAAAGATAAGGTCTAACAGACACGCTGCACTGCAAATGGAAAACAATAGTCTTGGTGTTGCAAATGTGCTTAAGATATTATTTCATTAAGAGAAGCGCTAGAACTTATCCATTTTTTACAAGCTTTTATTTAACTTGGTCTGAATGTATGTATGTCGTATGTCGGTTCGGGTCAAATAATGCAAGCCGCGGTAGCCTAGTGATATGGGTAAAGGACTGCTGAGACGAGGTCTCGGGTTCGATCCCAGGTATTACCATGGCACACACCAATGACTTTTCGATGCTTTTCAAAGTTATGTGTGTATTTATCGCAGGTTTATAAGTGCCCGGTTAATGGCAATAGGCTCGCCACCTATTACATTGGGACCTAAAACATAAACTGGCGAAACGTGGGTGCTAGCACCTCTGCCTACCCCTTCGGGGATATAGGCGTGAGTTTATGTTTATGTTATGTTATGAATTTTGAGGCAGTTATGCTAAACTGATTGAGATGAAATGTTGCATGCACGTTTAGTTTGGATGACAATACATTAATTTGGTACCATGAAGCTGGTCAGAATATGTACTAGAAAGGTGGCCATAGGAACTCCTGAACTAAACAAGTTAAACCCGAGTTTGGGCTCATTTTTTGTTTTGTCTTTATAATCACCAATCTGGTGCTACATGATGTCCAAAGTCTGAAGATGAAAACGGTAGGTGGTATGGAACTAAAAAAGGTAGACTCGTCGGTGGTGTTGAGGAGCTTTGGCTGGTATTGGCAAGCACTCTGGTACCTCATGACATTACTAAAACTAAAAATCCAAAAATAAAATAATTAATAAAAAATAAAATTTTAAAGAACTATTATTTAAAAAAGCAGCCAAGTGCGAGTCGAACTCGCCCATTAGGGGTTCCGTAGCAGCAACTAACATAATAATGTTTTTTTTTAACTTTGAAATTTGAGTTGATTGAATGAAAGGTAAATTACAGTTAACGATTTATGACGTATTAAAAAAAAATTACTTACTAGATCTCGTTCAAACTAATTATCGTTGGAAGTTTACATGGTAATGTACATCATTTTTTTTTTAGTTTTATCATTCTCTTATTTTAGAAGTTACAGGGGGTGCGGGACACACAGTTTACCACTTTGGAAGTGTCTCTCGCGCAAACTATTCAGTTTAGAAAAAAATGATATTAGAAACCTCAATATCATTTTTGAAGACCTATCCATAGATACCTCGCAGGTATGGGTTAGATGAAAAAAATATATTTGAGTTTCAGTTCTAAGTATGGGGACCCCAAAATTTATTGCTTTTTTTTGTATGAAAATCTTAATGTGGTTCACAGAATATATCTACTTACCAAGTTTCAACAGCATAGATCTTAGTTTAGGAAAAAAGTGGCTGTGACATACGAACGGACAGACAGACAGACATGACGAATCTATAAGGGTTCCGTTTTTTGCCATTTGGCAAAACGAAATAATCTGAGATACAAAAGACAAAGTAACCCGCATTTAGTTCGTAGCACCAATACGAAATAACTTCACAATACGAGTTAAACACGCTGTCAAAGTTGCTAACAGTCGGTTAAAGCATCTTCCAAAACATTACCGAAACTCTGCTAAGTTTACGATGACGCTAGCACTGTCCCGCTGTAGTAATTCCATCGCCTCGTATACTGCATAATGCATCCCCACACTTACACTGTGCACCTCTCACGATGTCTGAGCATCGTTGAATTGTGTACGCTTGATTTGCCACGACAGTAACAAACTGTTCGATATCTATTACTTGTTATACATAAATAAACATTTTTTTTATCTGTCTAATCCCGCAATGGATTAAAAAATGATAATATTTATATAAAATTGTGGTGTAATAATGTATCGTAATACAGGTAAAGGGAAGCGCTCGTTCCGAAAGCAATAACTCGAGTGTGCATTGACGAACGCGTTTCAAGTGTCGGCCTCTTAAATAAGACGGAGATCGTTTTGAATGCCTTTTGTTGTCGGAGCCTTAACGCGTTAGTGTTTCTTCTCTCCTTTGTGGATTTACGGGTTCAGTGAGAGAAAATTAGATGGTTTTTGTACTGAAGTCAAGACGGTAGCTGGCATGAAGCTCCGTTTTCAATTCATGTTTTGTTGTTCAGCTCCCGGTATGAACAGAAAATGTAGTAGTTTTTCATTTTACGATGCTGTGTATACAAAATGTTTAAAAATAGGTAGGTACCATACCCTATTTTTACACATTTTTTGATAACATAACTTTTTTTTTTTAGATTTAGGACATGTCAATTTGACTTCACCTCGCCTGACGGTAAGCTGAAGGTGAAGTCTCAGGAAAGAGGGTCACCATTACATACACGTACCATGTTAACAATGGTGGCACTCAGCTTGACGGCCTCATCAGAAGAGGATTGTCGTCGCAGCACCGCGTGACACCCACCGGTCCCACTAGTGCTGCGACCACAACCCCGTGTTTTGCGTAATTTTGAGTCATCAAATTTCTACTACCAGTAAACCTTCAATGAATTACATTATTAGCAAAGACATTTTATTCTTGTAGTAATTTTAAACATCATTTTACTTGTAGAATATGCGTGAAAGCCTTAAGATTTATATCATTTTAGCAAAATCATTTATCTCTCTAAATACTGTCAGGTACAGTCACCCTCAGAAGTAACTAAACACTAACACGACTGTACATTGATGTTAATAACATAAAAAAGTTGAATATGTTTTGCACATTTTCTGCATGCAAAATTTATGTTTTTGTGTGTCTCAAGTTCTTTTTGACTAGATAGACAACTTATTGTAAGGGCGAGCGAGCATCTTTGTCACTAGAAAGTAGTGAGCCAGTAGAAATGGTTCATTTTATTTACTATCGTTAAAATAAAACTCGGTGAAGTTGATAGTCTTTATTTCTACAATGGCGAGCGTTCACAATCTGCGAGAAAATGAGCAGATGCTACGTTTGTTCTGCAGTCAATGTAAAAATGCAAATATATTTATTGCCTCCATTCTTTGAACAAAGGAATCTCTACTTTACTATGTAGAGATTTTGAAAATATGTGAATTATTGTAACACTAGCTGTTCCCCGCAGCTTTGCCTGTGACATACGCCGATCTCCCGTGGCACCTATTTAATCTGTACTATATGCCTGTATTTTTTTTAAATAGGTAATGTGTGAAAATTTACCTGAATTGTTGACATATATGATAACTGCTCCGCTCCCCTGGATAGTAGCGTGATGTTATGGTGGTACCAGATATACCCAGCGCCATCTAGCAACAACAAGTTGAGCTACTTCGAATCTATTACGTCACTACCAATCCTGAATCGCGAAAGTGAAGTTCGCGCGCTGGTATAACATATTTACATCCCAACGACAACCGTGTGGCCGCGGCCCGCCGGGCGTGATCACCTTGCCTGGTCGGAGGATCCTCCCTTTGTGTTGGAAGAACATCACATCCCTTATAGCCTTCCTGGGTAAATAGAGTATCCAACACAAAAAGATTTTTTAAATTCGAACCAGTAGTTCTTGGGATTAGCGCGTTCAACCAAGCAAACAAAGAAACTTCCCAAATTTATAATATTAAGTACTAGCTGTGCCGCGCGGCTTCGCCCGTGGCATACTTCGCCTCCGTGGCACCCATTTATCCCAAATATAAATTATTAGTTCTAGCGTCGGTAGCTTAGTGGTTAAGGAGTCGACCTTACGATCGAGAGGTCCCGGGTTCGAATCCACAACACACTCCTAACACAAGCAATTTAGCTTAGCTGGAGGGGTTAGGGGGAATATTAGTAATTTCGGTTACTAATATTCTTTAAAAAAAAAAACTGAATGGAAATTCGTCCGATTTTTTGACATTTATGATTACTGCTCTGCTCTCATCCTGGGTCTCCAGGGTCCATAATGATATATAGCCTATAACCTTCCTCGTTAATTGAGCTATCTAATTCTTGAAGTCTGACTATATAACACCAAAACATTTTTTCAATTCAGACAGTTGTTCCTGCGATTAACGCGTTTAACCAAACAACTTCAGCTTTATAATATTATTAAGTACTAGCGGCTCGGTACGTGCTTCACTACGTCAAAATGATCCGCCATGTATTGAATTCAAGGGCTTACCCGGGGTGCCCGGCAACGGACACTTGGGGAAGATCAATCCCTTCGGATACCCCCCACCATCCAGCGGGGGTGGTTTTGTCGTGTATCGACTAAAACCGTACGGTGTGCGCACGAAAAAAACAATTCTGGGAGATTTTCTTAATATTTTTTTCCGTAAGAACCTTGTACAGAATATTAGTAAGCTACAAAAAAAAAATCAGCGAAATCGGTCAAGCCGTTTTCATGCTATGTCGTGACAACGGAAAACGGGTTTCATTTTTATAAATATAGATAGAAGAGAGGGTGTTGTATTTTTGAGGCCCCACCAAGATCTTCAGAGCACTAACCAACTCCACCTGCAAACCGGTGCACCTGCTGATTGACGGATGAGGCTTTGTTGAAAGTTTTCCTCTCGGGTTTTTAGGGATTTTCTTTAGAATAGCCCTATTGCTATCGAGTTGTTGTCGACGTCGTCGTTGCCAATTTTCTGTCACGGTTTTAGGTATGAAGGAGATGAGCTATCGAGTTGCTGTTTTCGGTAATAGATTCGTGCTGGGGTGAAACATTGCAAGATAAAAAAAAAAAAACCCTTGTATTCGGCTGAGCTCGTCTCAGGAATTCAACTTGTTTTTTAATACTAGCGTCTTTGACGTGGTCTGGTATTGCTTTATTGTGTAAAAATCCACTCATGGTTAGCTGTTTCTTTATATAGAAGTCTTAATTCTATGTAAATCACGCTTTCTAACTTGTCCTCTAGTACCATACAAGTTCTCGTTTTTCTTCTTCTCGTACTTTAATTCCGTTCCTTTCATACTGTTGGGATATGGGGTAGGGTAGGGGACTATATTTTTTTGTTGGATTCTTTATTACTGCTAATTACTGCTATCTTATTAATTTCTACTATCTTTTACATTTTTACTCTTTTCATGTCCTATTTACATTGGTTTTACTTAAGTTAATTTACTTTTTTAGTATTTGCTTTTTTTTTTTATACCACTCAGGTGGCAGACAAGCTCACGGCCCACCTGATGGGAAGCGGTTACCGCGGCCTATGGACGTGTGCAACACCAGGGGCGTCACACTTGCGCTGCCGACCCTGTAAAAACCTTCTTATGCCCTTCTTGAAGAACCCCATATTGTAGTCGCTTGGGAAAACCACAGCAGGGAGATAATTCCACAGCCTGAGGGTGCGCGGAATGAAGTGCCTTTCATATCTAAATTTCGCTAAAAATTGCTACTTCTTATATCCTCTCGGGGTTAGGAGGGCAAACGGCAGTCCACAAAAGTCAAAACTGGTCCAAAAATGGGCGGAACGAAGTGAGAGCCTCGGATACCACCGGGACTTGCACCAAATTATGTCCATAACCTTCCCGAAATCGAAAGTTTTATCACAATCAAACTGTACGGCATCACTTACAATACAAACAAGCAAACCAACAAACATTGATACTTACAATATTAGATGTGTTTTCTTATTTATCTAGTCGTCGGTACGGTTAGTTCATTACACATTGAGCTTAAACGCTTGCATATCTACTGCATACATCACGTGCTGTTCCGCTTGATACGTTGCACCAATACTGCTCATTCGCTTGCGATAACTAGAGCTGAGAGAATAGTCGTGATTGTAATACATTGCGTGGTAACTTCGATAAAAGGGAATATTTTTTTTGTGTTTTGAAATGTTAATATATTATAAATGTGAAAGTTTGTGAAGATATTTTGATGTTTTTTTTATATATATTTAGGACACGTCAATTTTACTTCACCTCGCCTGATGGTAAGCTGAAGGTAAAGTCTTAGGAAAGAGTGTCATCAAATACACGTACACGTACCATGTTAACAATGGTGGCACTCAGCTTGACGGCCTCATCAGAAAAGGATTGTCGTCGCAGCACCGCCTGACACCCACCGATCCCACTAATGCAGCGACCACAATCCCCCTGCCCGCCTATGCACTTGCTGACCCCTGAACGCAATCAAACCGAAATTGGATTACTATTGAGGGTTTTTCGCAATCGTGCACGGTGGTACCCACCCGGCCGAATTTTGTGACAAATTAGTGTCATCAAATTTCTACCACCAGTAGTTTTTACTCAATCACGCTCAAATATTTTAGACCATAATCTATATCTGTACCAAATTTCAGAATCAGCACGATTGAATAACAAACATCCAAACATCTTTACAAACTTTCAAATTTATAATATTAGTACGAAGTAACATAGGAAATATATTATGCTAGTACAACGTTACACTGTGCATAAAATAAACTCCACAAAATTATTCAATTACAAAACCGTCAATGAAATGCAAATTGAACATAAGCCGAACATATCACTCGGCTGTAATGGTAAGGGCGCAGGTAATGCCAGTGATTCATAGCGCGGTGGACGGCAGCGCTCCACTCTACTCATCAATATCGGAAAACGGCGGCGTTTGATACCAGCGACGATCGTTATTAGACCAGTATACGTGTCTCTACAGATCTGTCATAGCATCGGTCGCGATTGAGATGATATTATATTTGACGATGATGTCATAATGGTATTTAAAATGCGACGATTAGATTAGGTACTAGGATCCCGGGGTGTGTGTTGGGTAACCGCCTCGAGTGTCGCTCCGATTACGATCCCGCTGCAGTCCGGGGGGAACGGAATCGGAGCGGCCGGTACACCCTGGGCGGCGGTCAATGGCTTCCCCTTCACCCCTTCATAGGGTTGGCATTGATCGTCGGCCAATACCCAACGTGGCGGGAACACATCGCTCTCCGTACTCCTCTGCTTTCAGAGGAGACAGGATGAGCGATGCTGTTAGTGGTGAGATGGCCCAGGGTCAGCCGGGGTGCGAGGGATATGCTCTATTGGTAACCTTACACCCCGGCGTCTGAAGACCCGAGACGGCGTGCGGTTTTAGTCGGTGCAAGCCCGACATAACCGCCCCCGCTGGCCGGCGGGGGGGTATCCGAAGGGATTTCCACACGATAAAAAAAAGGTACTAGGATCCCGTGCTAGTTGACTTTGTTCGAAATAAATTTAAAGGAAAAGTTTGCAAACAAATTGCTTCAAAATTTCATTCATTTCATTTGGACGAGTAATCCATAAACAATGTTTAAAAATGATTGTAACATCATTCGTTGTGTCCGTTAGTTCCTAAGAATTCTATCAGATGGCTCCAGCATCGTTCAAAATGTTATGTATGAGATAATTTCTGTTTTTAAGTGAATGGAATTTATACAATTACCTAGCTATAATTGAAAACTTAAATTTTCTTTATTCAGGCCTTTTATCATTATCCGGTCAACCTGTTCGCAACCAAAGCTTGCATTTTGGAGCCCGAGGTCTACGCTCCTACTGCTAAATCAGTTACGCCGACTAGACACGCCGGCAAAAAACACTTAAGTCCAATTTTGGTCAATATTTGATTAACTCAGAATAAGCATAATTTTGTACGTTTTACCCGGTGATACGTAAGTCTCGTATTAATATTGTCTCGTTATTGACCTAAGCGTTCTGGCCGCCGTGGACTTAAGTGTTTTTGGCCGCCGATTAATATTATCTCGTAATTGACGGGAGTGTATTTGGCCGTCGATTAATATTATCACGTAATTGACTTAATATTATCTTTACTATGGAGTCAGCTACTGCCGGTCGATTGCCCAACCTCACGACGAAAGCATGCGCCAGAGTGTCATCAGACAACCAGCAGCAGCTCTCTTCTTACTCTGACTTGCAAGAGAGGTTAGTTTGAGACCGAAGACCTTAGTGGAATTCCATCCTTCCGTATATGTTCACAGCTTTATATTTTTTAAAGGGTATTCAGCACCCATGTTTCGCTATTTACCGTACTGGTTCGGACCTCGTTCGAGCACTACAGTTAGTTTACCTGGCCATCATGTGTCAGAGATTAAAAATAAATGGTTTTTGATTTGAAATAAGTTGAGGGAAGAAAAACAATTGCTTGGTGGACAAGCGGCTGACAGCGGGCGACCGGGTGCTCCGGCCTCGACCGGCCGTCCGAAGAGAAGTTCCAAGTATACTGATTGTAGGCTCAATCCTTGAGCAGAATCCGCGATTCCCTACAGTTCGTTTTAAATATAAATATATTCGTGTAAAACCTCCCTAAAACTCGATATAGGAAGTCTTTTGTGCAAATAAATGCCCATATAAATATTAATCCTTGTGTTTTTATCATTTCGTTGACACGAGGTATTGTGGCGTCAGCCCCCGACGCTACAGTACCGCTACTGTTGAAACGACTCCAGGAATACATATATATGGTCACGGAGACAGCACCGGGTGCTGATAATAGTCTCGGCATATATTATACCTTTGGGATCAAAAACTCCTTTGTCTTGCTTTTCGAGGATGAACAGACTCTATTATGTTGAATATGTAGATAACACTGGTAACCTGCCCCCGCTTCTCAAGTCATCGTAATTTACACACAATATATAGCCTATGTCCATTGGGGATAATGAACAGTCAACGACAAAAGTAGCCTTACATATTCCAATTTCTTCATCACTTTAGCTCTTAACCCTTTAATAAAGTTATAAAAAAAACATGATTTTTTTTTTCTATTTAGGACACGTCAATTTGAATTCACCTTGCCTGATGGTAAACTGAAGGTAAAGTCTCAGGAAAGAGGGTCACCATTACATACACGTACCATGTTAACAATGGTGGCACTCAGCTTGATGGCCTCATCAGAAGAGGATTGTCGTCGCAGCACCGCGTGACACCCACCGGTCCCACTAGTGCTTCGACCACAATCCCCCTGCCCCGGCTATGCACTTGCTGACCCCTGAACGCAATCAAACCGAAATTGGATTACTATGGAGGGTTTTTCGCAATCGTGCACGGTGGTACCTACCCGGCCAAATTTTGTGACAAATTTGTGTCATCAAATTTCTACCACCAGTAACTAACTTTAAATAATTAACTTTGTCTTCTGGGGATAATAAAACTGCTCATACAAAATCGTTGGTACCACCAATTCCAAAGCCGGGTTCAATGTACATAATAAAATAACATGATATAAACCCGTTAGAATCCGTTAAAAACAGTTTTATTTTAATGTGTGACATTCGCATAAACTTCCGACAATATCATGTTTTGCAATGTAAAAAAGGGCTGTAAATATTTTAGTGTTTGGCTGCGCCACACAAACATTAAAAAAACGCAACACTATTTGAAATTATTTATTTAGTACAACAAAACGCATTTCCTTTCCCCCGCTTTCCTCACCTCTCCTCGAAGTTCTTCGTAGAAAACAGTATGGCTGGCGCGCGTGTGTTTGAAGAAATATTCCGCTCTCTCTTAAAGTTTTAAAAAATCCAAAAATCGGACTTACGTTATAATATACCCTACCTTTTTTTTTTTTTTTTCGTGCGGAAATCCCTTCGGATACCACCCCCGCTGGAGAGTGGGGGGTCTCCAGAGGGGGCGGTTATGTCGGGCTTGAACCGACCAAAACCGCACGCCATCACGGGTCTTAAGACGCCGGGGCGTAAGGTTACCCATAGAGCATATCCCTCGCACCCCGACTGACCCCGGGCCATCTCCGGTTTCGAGATGGCCCCCTTGCCCTTGCTCTCCACTGTGCCATCTGCTAATCAGAGGGACACGTGGAAAGCTTCCGAACAGCTGAGGGCCGTCCTCGCCTCGGTCGGAGTTGGCCGTAGGCGGCAGCGTCTCTCCCACACTAGGAGAGAGGCGCTGCCGCCTCCGTTGCCCAGGGTGCACCGCGTGGAGGTCCCCAACCAAGCACCCCGTAATATACCCTACCTACTTGTGAGCTCACATTATAAACGTAATAACTGTTTAGTTACATATAATTTTACTGTGGAGTGCCAATACCGAAGAAAAGGAAGTCAGCGCCACAAAGCCCACTACAAAATCGAAGGTACAGTCCCATTCTTTTCTTCCCGGCATCCAGTGTTAATCAACTTTTACTTTTTTTGGTCTGGCAACACAGGCTTGAACGGTCGTAAAGTGTTTAGCTCGTAAGATTTTTAAATAAAATAAAGTATTTTTCTTATAATTAGACTCCGTAAAGTTAAGTAATTAGTATATTTAGTACAGTAAGTGTTCTGTAAATATTGTGTGCTTCAAAAATTGCGGTACACACAAGGAGTGGAAAGTTCGTTAACGGACTAGTTTAAAATTTCTCTAAGACTTCTGTTGTCAGGGGAGTATTTCTGTGATTTATTTATTCTTTTACACTTTTCGTACAGTACAGTACTATACAAACGCTCACACCGCTGTGAGTAACGTCATTCCACACAGCAGGCTCTGTTACAGTCTCAGTTGCCTTGACAAGTTGGAAGCCAACTCGATGACACCAACAATATAGCCTCAGACAAATTATAACACACTCACTTAACAGTTACTCTCATAAATCTGTTATCTAATTTAATAGTTCTTGCACATCCTGTCTGTCATTTGCTTACCTACCTCGCTTAACCCTTGTTCCAATGTGTTTCTTTTTTGTGCCCTTTTATTCTCTAAAATAATAGCTATACTTACTTTCCTTGTAATATAGATTACTTCCTATAAATTTAACATTTATTTCCTTATAAATTAGAACTTTTTGTTTTTTTTAATTAACCCTCCTTTCATATAATAATTTTATCTCTTTTATCATTGCTTCTTTACTCCCTTAACTTAATCAATTCTGTACACAGTTGCTTATCACCACCCCTTTCATTTCAGTGCCACTAATTCCTCACTGATCTACTACAAAAGAAGCACAACATAATGATGACCCGCAGTGCTGTAGCCCGTGACTTACAACAAAAGTTCAATCTGACAATGAAGGAACTGGAGATTTGCAAAAATCTCAACAAGCAGTTGTTAGAAGAACGGGAAGACAGTGAGAAGGAAGTATTAAATGTAATAGAAAAAAACACCCAACTCAAACACAAGTTGGCTGAGCTACATACACAGGTTAGGGAGCTCACACTACAACGGGATCACCTCCAGGCAACATTGTCAGGTCTAGAAGAATGCAGCAACACTCATGAGCGTGCTTTAAAACGCATCAGCATTCTGGAGTGCGAGCTGAGTGATGTTCACAACTCTATCACTCACATGGAAAATCTCAAATTGGCAGATCAGACTGCCCTCTCGAACAGTCTCTATGATGAGTTGGTGGGTACCGAGCCTGATCTGATTTGTCTTGAGCCATCCATTACCACAGACCTGATAGATATCTCAACACCAGATATTCCTGTTAAATTATTAGATACAACCTGTGACGACCAACACATATTAAACTCATCAATAAGATTAGTTAATACTAGCAGGAATAAGTTAAAAAAATATATAAAACTAAATAAATTTATTTGCAAATCACAAAAACACATAAAAAAACTTAAAATAGGTGTCAACAAATATCGTAGGTTGAGTAAATCGAATTTACAACTAAGACAATTAATAGGAATAAGTAGAAAAGAATTAGATACCCAATCTGACCAATATGAAACTGATATTCATCAATTGCAGACTGAAATTAGGCATTTAAATGACTCATTAGACTCAATTACCTTAAAATATAAAATTTCTCAAAAAGAAATTGGGGAATACATTGAGGCTTTGAATAGCCTGGTGGAGACTTGTCACAGCAATGAACAAAGGTTCTACTCGCTTGAAAAATTATACAGTCAAACATCAGACTGTGAAAAGTCATTGCCAAGTTCTTCATTGTCGATAACTCCCCAGCCTGAGTTAACTTCTCCAACAGTTGACTATGTGGGCAATATGTGTGACAATATCAACATAAAATCTAACAGGCCTTCCTGTGCTCACCCTGAAACAAAAATAACACAAGCTTCAAAGGTTGTCATATATTGTGATGAAATTGGTAGAAGTCTAGGTTATCACTTGGCCGAACATCTGGGTAAATCGGTCACAACTCATTCATTTCCTGGGGCGTCATACTCTCAAATCATCGATAAAGTATTAACTGGTATACATTGCCCACAATCAACATTAGTGTTACTTATAGGTAGAAGAGAAAATGCAAATATTCAATCTGTCATAAAGTTTCATGAACAACTATCAAACTTGCAAGTAAAGCAAGTAATACTATGTGCATTCCCTTACAGTAAAGCTTTCACACATAAGGAGAATGAAATTAGATATAATTTGAATAGAAAATTGCATACCTTGACTACATATTGTAGGAATATACAATTATTTGACTGTAATATTGTATTACAAAACTATATCTTGACATTGGATAGTTATTTACTATCAAATTTTTTACGACGACAGATAGCTAAGTGTTTAGCTAACTTTTTATTATGCGAAGCTAAATTTTTAGCTAATAAGCAAATAAATATTATAAATTCTGACTTAATGGATAGCGGTATCCAAAAAAAAAACTAAATTACTTGACAACAGATAAAAAATCTAGCGACATTTTTTACTGTATATCCGAAATTAACGGATATGGGCACGAGGCTTTTGAGGCTATTGAGCCGTCTTCTAGTAATATTGATAAAAAAAGCGGCCCGTTAATGGCCAAATCTAATTCAAATTGTAAAAATAAAGTATTTAACCTGGTGTTTTGTTTTTATGTATAGTTTGGGTTTACTAAAGGACGATCAACGACGGATGCTGGTATAGAGTTATTGAAATGTATTTACGAGGCCTGGGAGGATAAGCAGGATGCATTAGGTGTTTTCTGCGATCTATCCAGAGCCTTCGATTGCGTCCACCATGATACATTGGTCAGGAAATTAGATTATTACGGAATAAGGAACAAGGCTCTCGACCTTTTGACTTCTTATTTAAACAATAGAATTCAGAGGGTTGATGTGAACGGTACACGTTCGGTGGGATCTTTGGTTTCGATGGGCGTTCCACAGGGTTCGATACTTGGACCATTTTTATTTTTAATTTATATAAATGACCTCCCTTACTACGTAAGGGATAAAAATAGTATTGTTTTGTTTGCTGATGATACTTCCTTAATATTTAAAATTAAAAGACAATTAGATAATTATGACGAAGTGAACAACGCAATCTCACGAGTGGTTCATTGGTTTAATATAAATAATCTTTGCCTTAATGAAAAAAAAACCAAATGTATTAAATTCACCCTACCTAATGTTACACAGGTGGAAACCAATGTACAACTTAATGGACAGTTGTTGAGCCTTGTGGAATCAACCGTGTTCTTAGGTTTAAGTATCGATGCTAAATTACAGTGGGGATCACATATTGAAAAAATAGCTAGTAGGTTAAGTTCTGCTTCCTACGCTGTGAAAAAGATTAGGACTTTAACAGACATAGATACCGCTAGAATAGTTTATTTCAGTTATTTCCATAGTATTATGAGCTATGGCATTCTCCTTTGGGGTAATGCCGCAGATTTAAATACAATCTTTGTGCTGCAAAAGCGGGCGGTGCGGGCAATTTATAAGTTGGGCCCAAGAGTCTCCCTCCGAGAAAAGTTCAAAGAAATAAACATTCTAACTGTAGTTTCCCAATATATTTTTGAAAATCTTTTGTATGTTAGAAGAAACATTTCCAATTTTTTAAGGCTTTGTGATATACATAACGTAAATACTAGACATAAAAACAATCTTGTGGTTTGTAATAGTCGACTCCACAAGATTAGTAATTCCTTTCAGGGTAACTGTATACGCTTCTACAACAAGCTTCCTAGTGAAATGAAGAATCTACCTCTTCATAAATTTAAAAGCCAAATTAAAAGTAAACTCTGCCAAAAAGGCTACTATAAAATTCAAGACTATTTAGACGACAAACAAGCTTGGATATGAACTGTTTGCTCTCTCTCTATGCTACTCAAATGGAATATTGTACTTAGGTTAAGTAAATATGTTTGTAAATAGACCAAAAAAAAAAACAGCCCGCTGAGTTTCTTGCCGGAGTCTTCTCAGGACAGGGCCGCGTTTCGAACCGGTGGTCCATTTGCCAAACACTAGATTATTTATTTTTTTATGACGTTTTGTAAGTGCCGTATTAATGGTCTATGCAGAATAAATGGTTTTTGACTTTGACTTTGACTGTTGTCGTTGACCGTACCTTTCAAATGTTGAAATAATTTACCAGTAAGTACAGTGGTTCCAAATATTACCCTCAACATTTAAACTAACTCACAAAATTCGGCCTCTCTCTTTATAATATTAGTCTAGATTAGATTAGGATACAAACACAAAACTCAGCCAAAGTCCAATTATGTAGATTTAATGTGTTGATTTAACCCGAGCTAATCATAATTACCCGCTATGATAATCAGATAATCGTAATTCTATTGGAGCATAATAATCTGTATAAATGTGTACTTAATTATGTAAATGCGAAAGTGCTGTCTACAACCTTTTCTTGCCTAGATCACTGAATCGATTTTGTTAAAATTTGACATAGATATGCAAAGAAAAACGTTAGATACTTTTCATTTGGCGGGGCGGCAAGCCCTTTCCGGTGCAGATGGGGACACAGTGGTTCCCAAACTATCGAAACCGGAGATGGCCCTGAGTCAGCCGGGGTGCGAGGGAAATGCCTTATGGGCCACCTTATACCCCGGCGACCGAAGACCCCAGATAGCGTGCGGTTTTAATCGGTTCGAATCCGAAATAACCATAAAAAGTTACTTTTCATTTCATAAAAAGTAATTTTCCGAGGTAAAGGATTTCCATCCAGGTGGAGCTGCGGGTACCGATGGAACATATTCCACTGCAGATGAATCCGCTTCGGTCACCTTTTGCGTAGATGACGACAACGTGCCCGAGGTCACTCAGTCAGGGGGCTAGGGTATTACCTTATTAGGCCACTTTACACTCTGGCATCAGAGATCCGAGACGGTGTGTTGTTTCGATCGGTTCGAGTCTGACATAACTACCCCCACTGGTAACTTTTGGTGAGGGTGGGGTAACCATGGGGATTTCCCCAAAAATAATAAAAAAACACTAAATGACACAGTATAGGCGGAGACAAATCTTAAAAATCAAAAATCATGCAAATTAGTCCACCCGTTCTCGAGTTATAAACGGTCTCGCTAACATGACTTTGTTTTATATATATTAATATACATACATTTGATGAAAAAGGTTAATTTTCGCTCGCTTAGTAATGTGCCCAGTAGATGGTAATAGGCTCGCCCCTATTACATTGGGACCTAAACATAACTAGCGAATCGTGGGTGTGTAATACACCTCTGCCTACCCCTTCGGAGATACAGGCGTGAAGTTATGTTTTGTTATGTTAAGATTTGATTGTTTAGGTTATAAAAGCATTCAGTGTCCCCTACACATACATCTATCTATAAAGTATACATACAGATGTACCGATGTGTTGGTGTGTACACTGCGCATATTCCGAGCAGTTAACCTACCTCTCATGTTTAGAGGCCCTCTGACCTGTGTTTGCCCCTGCTTAGTGTCTGTTGTATAACAGCGATGCCATTAATTCTTCATTTAAATTAGCTAAACATAAATATATCTGACAAGGATTCCAAAGTAGTGATCTGGGTCATGTATCTTATATAAAAAAGTAGGTATTACTCTATTGGACTGAATGTTTTTTTTTGTATTTTATCCAGCAATGTCTTCTTCAATTTCGCTTTCAACCAATTTTGATGATTCTTTTTTTATTTGAAAGTGTATTTTATGGGCGGTCGTTTAAATTTGGTGAAGATATTGCTACCATTCCAGATGCTAACCCTAATATGGTAGTCCCTGCCATTACGACCTCGACGGATGCTGATGCTTTTTCCCGCCCAGTTTAAAAAACCCGGGATAGTAAGAAGAAGGAACACGTACGTCTCGGAGCACTCCACTTGTTTATCGTACGACAAAGAGGAGGTTACTAACTAAAGAATTCTGGCAACCCATTGTGACATTGGTTTACAACATTATTATACACGTAACTATGAAATTGTGTATTGCCGTAGTATAACGCCAATCAGGCTACAATAAATTTGAATATAAGGTATCCCCAAATTTTATTGGAATACAAATATACAAATCTCGGGAGAACACTAAAGGGCTTACCAGTCTATAATGTTACTTAGAACATTTTTCGTAAAGCTCTGGGAGTCTGTGAAAAACAGTAAATTCCCCACGGATCACTCAGTGAATGGTTGTAATTTACATAACATAACATAAACTCACGCCTATATCCCCGAAGGGGTAGGCAGAGGTGCTAGCACCCACATTTCGTCAGTTTATGTTTAGGTCCCAATGTAATAGGTGGCGAGCCTATTGCCATTAACCGGGTACTTATAAACCTGCGATAAATACACACATAACTTCGAAAAGCATCGAAAAGTCATTGGTGTGTGCCATGGTAAAACCTGGGATCGAACCCGAGACCTCGTCTCAGCAGTCCATTACCCATACCACTAGGCTACCGCGGTTGTAATTTATTAATACAAAACAATATTTTTATTGAAATTCATTTTTTTTTCATTATTTTACGTGCGGAAATCCCTTCGGATAGTCCCCTGCCGGCTAGCGGGGGTGGTTATGTCGTGTATCGACTAAAACCGCACGGTGTCCTCCCCAAGTGTCCGTTACCGGGCACCCCGGGTAAACCCTCGAAAGGATAACCCCAGGGTTGCCGGCGGACTTTGGCCGCCACCGCGGCCTCGCCTGGTGGGGTCGGGTTTTATCCCGCTTCAGTGAGTTGGCAGGCGGGTGTAGGGCACACACGGCACGCCTCCGCCACGGCCTTCTGTAAGGACGGCGAGTCGGCCAACTGCCGTCCTCAGGCCCCGATCATGGAGGTCGGTAGTCCCGGGCGTAGATGAGTCTGCGGCGTCCTCACCGCAGACTGCGAAACTCGAGGGGCAGGGTTCTCTCCCGCTCCCTCTCCGCCGTCTCTTTCGCGCGCATTACCTGCTCGCAGAAAGAGGCGGTGGCGTGCCACTTACTCCCGTCGGAGACCACGGCCCTCACCATGGTCTCCAACGAGAGAACGTCCACGCCCAGGACCGCAACGAGATCCCGGCGTTGCCTCGCCCACGCAGGGCACTCCACCAAAGTGTGGAGCGCCGTGTCTTCGCCAGGATCCTCGCAGTGCTGGCACTGCGGCGTTGTCTCCCGGTGGATGCGCCATAGAAACTTACCGAAACACCCGTGTCCGGTAAATATCTGGCACATCCATGTCTCCATGAGTTCCTGGCGGAGCAGGGACCGCTGAGCCCTGATTTCTCGGGGCTCCGTTATTGAAATTCATGTGATTAATGTACATGGTAGTTACAGGTTTATGAATTCTCCTGAAGAGGTCAAAACAATAAAAACTGAATTCTTTTGTTATTTTTTCTTTCCTTCTTTGGCAAATATGTAATGAATGCCAGTGTCAAGTCATTAGATAAATCAAGTCATTCGCATATGAATTCAATACAAGGCAGCGTTTTTGTCATTTAGTCAAGGTCAAGTAAAGTCGGTCATAGTCATAGTCAAGTTAAAGTCCTACCCTAGTAAAGTAGTGCAGGCTTTACTAGAGGCTTCTTTGGAGTTTTGGAAACAACACTTGTGCATATTGTCGACGACGTTATGTCTAAAAACTCACCATTTATACACATAAAAACTCGAAATTACAGAAATTCCACACACATTACAAAATTCTCTTGTGTTTTTACTCCATAATCAAAATGGCAGCAACGCATTTGTTAATGTACTGTTGTAGGAAAATACAAGAATTGTATCTTTATTTATCTTCTTCTTCTTTGAGCGCTAATCCCCGAGGAAAACCTGTATCAGAGTATAGTCCATGTATTAGCAGGTGTATTGACATGCAGATAAGGTTGGCTTGGGGCCCAAATATCCTAATAATGTTCATTGTTGGACCACTTATTTGAAAATAAAGTGCCTAATACCGAATAATCTATCAATTTAACCGCAAGATGTTTTCGCACAAAGTATTACTTAACTATGTATCAGCATCCTGTGCATAACATGTAAATACTAAATGTAGTATCGCCAGACAAGTTCAATATTAATCGACTCGTCTCAATCATACTAAGTGATTTACTATCTAAAATCGTTAGATTAATCTCGCGCGAACTAATCCCGTCGCTTAATTACGCCCTGACTAAATATAGATTACAAAAAAGTATAGAGAAGTAACGAATATTTTCAGCGAGAATATTTGCACTAATCCTTCTTATATTTTACGCTATGGACGCATGATACCACCGAATGACACGGTGGTGTCAAAGGTATTTTTTAATCCCCATGACACCACCAGTAGTGTCAAAGGTATTAATATATGAAAATGTGCGTTAAGTTGTTTGAATGTTTATTACCTTCTCAATCACGTTCAAACGGCTGAACGGATAAGGCTGAAATAATAGTCTGAAAAGATAGTAGTAGGAAGTAGGATGCAATTGCCAAGAGAGTATTAGTAACTATTTAACAGAATCACTTTATTTTTAGATTTATTTTTGTAATAAACATTGAAAATGAAATATGAGATCAGTCTAATCTTTTGTAGCTCTATGTGAGTATCAATCAAATACAGTGTACGACAGAAGTGGTAAATACATAATTACAATTTTGAAATAACGTCTACATTAAAATACGAGAGGAACCATTACATCCACGGTAGGTATATAATATAGACTGAAAATAAATACCTACTACACAACTACATTAAAATAGTAAATATAATATAACATTAACATAACATAACTTCACGCCTGTATCCCCGAAGGGGTAGGCAGAGGTGTATTACACACCCACAATTCACCAGTTAAATATTTGTGAAATAAAATTTGGTTTTAAGTTTTAAAGTAATCAATGAAACTTGAATTTCAGAATTTTCAAAGATTATGATTTTACGTTACGTTTTTTTCCAAAGTACCTTTTCAGACAGTTTGAGTACTACTTTTCTTAATTAAGCGAAATAAAATGAAACCTTTTTTTTTAAAAAGGTTACGTAATCTGGTTCACATATGTGTTATATAGATAATGTATATTAATTTTAAAGAAATAAATTTATAAAGTCACGTACGTTTTACTAGCCATAAAAAAGTAACTTAGAAATTACTTAATAGTTTAATAAAATTTCTAAGCAGCATTAGTATACTTAATTTTCATATAGATTTAGATCGGAAAAATAGAACCCCGTCCTAGATGTTCTCTTTTTCCGATTTAAATTTATTCTTAATAGTTTCTTATATTCTCATACGCCCCTGGGTAACCCTTGGAGTTATCCTTTCGAGGGCTTACCCGGGGTGCCCGGCAACGGACACTTGGGGAGGACACCGTGCGGTTTTAGTCGAGACACGACATAACCACCGCCGCTGGCCAGCGGGGGGGTATCCGAAGGGGTTTCCGCACGTAAAAAATAAAATAAAAAAATAACACCTGTGGGTAATATAACTGTATATAACATCTTTCTTTTTATTTTTTTTATTTAATAACAAGGTATACAATTTTCATGTGCACTAGAAGTGTAACAAAAACCAGAAAGGTTTATCCGTACACTACGATCGTCGTTCTGTCGTGCTCGAACATAGTAGTATAGGTAGTAGTATAGGTAGGTACATAATCAGTTCTTAAATACTAATCTTACATTTATGTGCATATTTACAGTAGCCTACCTCTCTTAGTGTTTTATATTTAGAATAATACAAGTAGTATTTTTTTGTTGTTGTTGTAGGTACTTACATAATAATTATTTCATACCAAGATACTTGTCTATAAATTATATAAATATATAATATATGTATAATATATATATATAATATAATTATATTATTATATTAATAAATTATATAAATTATACAAATGACTTTCGTAATTCAGTAGATAATAGTGAATTCTTGTTTCATAAGATTTTAAATTCTTTGGTGATAGCAAATAATAGTAAGACATACAAAATAAACTTTATTTTTTTCTTGTTATTTAACTACATGTGGGTAAGTTAGCATAAAATTCCAACGGCGATACAACACTGGCTTATAGTGATAGCTAGGTACAAGATTACGGCTGGTTAGTTGTAGGATTGCGTACAGGATGTTCTATCTCTATATATGAGGAACTAACGGTTCATTTTAAAATATTAAGGAGGGGATACTTCCCTTGTTGGAACAAATCCGATTTCTGAACGTGTTTCTCATACGGTGCGGTTTCCCATGTGACTTTGTCCGACAACGATGGTCAACGGAATGGTTCTTTTTCGGCCCTTAAAACATGCCATCAAAATTTAAGCGTCGGTAGCTTAGTGGTTAAGGAGTCGACCCTACGATCGAGAGGTCCCGCGTTCGAATCCTGGTCATTACACTACTGACGTGAACCCACTCCTAACACAAGCAATTAAGCTTAGCTGGAGGGGTTAGGGGGAATATTAGTAATTTCGGTTACTAATATTCATTTAAAAATCTAGTGGGGCGGAAATCACACAGTGATTGTAACTTCGGGCCAAACTTAGATATTTTTAGGGATAATTTGTATGGTAGGTACCCGAAACCTTGAACGTACAAACCCCAAAATCTAATCAGTTCTTCCCATTAACCAAACAAGATGATTGGCGAAAGAATTTTTTAAATCGGATTAGTGGTTCTTGAGTTATTGCGTAAACAGACATCCAGACATCCAGACCAACAGACAGACTGACACAAAATTTTTTTTTGCTTAATTAGTGTACGATGCAACCGTACACTGTCTGTCGACTAAGCATTTTTACCTTAGTTGGCAGTAATTTTTTACAATGAATTTAGTACTTGATTATCGGCCATCGCGTGTGCTCCCTCGCTCCTTTGTAATCATTATTTGGTCCGAGGAATAAATAGATAATTTTAATTCTATAATCTGCCGTATTCTTTACTACCGACTAGCAAACCCTTTACAATTAGACTTAGAATCATGTGAGACGTCGAGAAAAGTGATAAAAAGTGGGTGTAAGATTTTGATTTCGGTGTCCACCTGGTTGGCGGCCCGAAGTAATAAAATGCCAAGTAAATCGTTCACCGCTTCTTACGATTGTTTGTTAATGTTTGATCGGCTCATCTAGCTGCTGAATGCACCTTGTTTTATTTGTCTATCATTGGTATTCCATCCTATAATAGCTTCATTTGTAACTTCTGTAGTTAAATATCTCACTAACGATACATTAAACGTCACCATAACCTAAAATTTAACCACTCTTATGAGAATTTTCTGATTGACGTTGAATTTCAATAAAATGACAGTTCAATTAAATTTTTTTTAATTAAATTTTTAAGCATTTTGTATGCTTACTTTTTTCTAAAGATTTAGATCGGAAAAAGAGAACATCTAGGACGGGACTTGAACCCGCGACCAGTCCCTTACAGGGGAAATGCTCTGATCAACTGAGCCACCTAGACACTCGCGGGTTCAAGTCCCGTCCTAGATGTTCTCTTTTTCCGATCTAAATCTTTTTAAAATGACAGTTTTCAAACCTAATATGAATGCATTCTTGTTTGTCTTCTAATCTATATTTATGTTTAAATTTAGTAGTTTTCTACTGGCGTTGCCGTTTCAAGCGATTATATGTTATTGAAAATCTCCGTCCTCTTGAGAAGTGTGCAGGAGACAATATGAGTACGCTGCCTAATCTGATCGAAGTATCGGATGACAGAATGTAGTGGTAACAAGTAAGTATATAAGTATGTTTATCCGCATTCTGGAACCCATAACACAAGCTAGTTCAACTATGCTTACTTTGGGTCTAGAAAGCGCTGTGTAGAATGTCGTAGAATAGGTATTTATTTATTTCACGAAACCGGAGATGGCCCAGGGTCAGTCGGGGTGCGAGAGATATGTTATATGGCTCTATCTCTAACCTTACACCCCGGCGTCTGTAAACCTGAGACGGCGTGCGGTTTTAGTCGGTAGCCGCCCCTGCTGGCCGGCGGCCGGGGTATCCGAGGGGATTTCCGCACGAAAAAAAAAAGTTACTTCTACGGCTACTACTCTGAATTAAAAGAAAGTTTTTTTTTTTTTTACGTGCGGAAATCCCTTCGGATACCCCCCCGCTGGCCAGCGGGGGTGGTTATGTCGTGTCTCGACTAAAACCGCACGGCGTCCTCCCTAAATGTACGTTGCCGGGCACCCCGGGTAAGCCCTCGAAAGGATAACCCCAGGGTTGCTGGCGGACTTTGTGCCACTTGCTCCCGTCGGAGACCACGGCCCTCACCATGGTCTCCAACGAGAGAACGTCCACGCCCAGGACCGCAACGAGATCCCGGCGTTGACTCGCCCACGCAGGGCACTCCACCAGCGTGTGGAGAGATCGTGCGATACCCCCTGATGACTCTGACAGCCATCGCTTTTAACGGGCTGTTTAATACAGCCACGTTGCGGGCCGCCAGAGTCTCCGCCCATACTGGGGCCCCGTACAGGGCCATGCTTCGCACGATCCCCAGGTACAGTCTCCTAGTGGGGGCGTTGGGTCCCTTGACGTTGGGCATCAGACGCGATAGCGCGGCCGCAGCCCCCCTCAGTTTCGGGACCAGACTTCGGAGATGAGGTCCGAAGTCCCATCGGCTATCGAGTACGAGCCCAAGGTACTTCATCGTGGGCTCGATGCCGATGCTTACGCCCCCTACGGTTATGCTGGTTCCCGCAGGTGGCCCCCTCTGAGGCCCGTGAAAACACATAGCCTCGGATTTGTGGAGAGCCACGTACCTCGAGTCCCAGCCGCCGTATTCGACCCACGACTTTAGCAACCCCTGCCGTGGCCTTCAGTGCCGCGCTTCGGTACGTTGCTCCCCGCGCCATGACGAGGGTGTCGTCAGCATAGCACACTATGCTGACACCCTCGAGCAACGTACCGCGCAGCACCCAGTCGTATCCGATGTTCCACAGGAGTGGCCCTAGGACCGACCCCTGCGGAACACCGCACGACACTTCTCGCCGCCCTGGCCCTTGCCAGCTCGGGTAAACTATGGCCCTCTCGGATAGGTATGCCTCGACAATGCGGCGGAGGTAAGGAGGCACTCCGTGATACGCGAGCGCCTCCCTAACGCAGCTCCAGGGTAGGGTGTTGAAGGCGTTGGCGATGTCGAGAGACACCGCCACCACCACCCCACCCCGCGAGACTACTTCCTCCGCCAGGCGCCTAACGCGCATGATCGCTTCCACGGTGGAGCGCCCCCGGCGGAAACCGAACTGGTTGTCCGCCAGATCTGGCCCCACGTTCGTGAGATGCTCGACGAGGCGCTCTGCAATAATCCGCTCAAAGAGCTTGCACACCTCGTCGAGCAACACAATCGGCCGGTATCCGGATGGCTGGTCCGCCGGCCGCCCCGCCTTCCGGATAAGGACCAGTTTCCCCGTCATCCAAGCCTTTGGAAATTGGCCCCTTTCGAGGCATGCGCTAAAAAGCGCCACCAGTCGAGGCCCTAGTTTCTCCAGGGCCAGGACCCATGCTCGGCCTGGAATGCCGTCGGGTCCGGGGGCAGTGCATTTCCGGGCTTTAAGCCGGAGCACTGCTACCCCCAGTTCACTCTCCCTGACTTCGGGCACATCGCTCTCACTATTATCAGCGTCAGGCGCCTGAGGCGGAGCCATACGCGGAGGGACATGCTCCTCCGCTCTCGCTGGGAACAAGGAGCCCAGTATCCCCTCCAGCCGCTCCGGCTGGAGGCTCTGGGTCAGTAGGGGCGCCCTTGGGCGGATTTTGCCCCTGACCGTAAGGTAAGGACGCCCCCATGGGTTCTGCTCCAGAGACTCCAGCAGCTCTTCGCGGGCCCGCCGTTTGGCCTGCTTTATGGCTTCCTGGAGGGTCCTCTTGGCCCTCTTGTACGCCTCATACAGCTCCGCCTCTCGGGCTGCCGCATCGTCTGGGCGGCGACGCCTCCGGCGGAACCTGGTGTACTGGCGGCGAGCGGTCACGCACGCTGCTCGCAACTGTGCGATCTCCGCTGACCACCAGTACACCTGTTTCTTTGCCGGGCCGGGCTTAACCCTAGGCATCGCCGCATCACAGTTATGCGACATGGCTCTCCTGAACCATTCCGCCTCTGCGTCGACATGGGCAGGCCTGGCCAGTGACGGAATCCAGGCCTGCACTATTGATGCCTCCAGGAGAGCCTCCCGAACCAGGCGTCTGAGCGCCCAACGTGGATCCGGGGGATTCGCGATTGTCGGCGGCAGGTTAGTTGGAAGGGAGACGTTGAACCGAATATACTTATGGTCGGAATCCGTCTCCTCCTCCTCCACCACGCGCCAACCCTGGACGCGGCGGGCGAGAGTAGGGGTCGCGAATGCGACATCCACGACCGAACTGAGCCCCCGCCGCTCCCAGGTGGCGACACTCCCCCGGTTGAGGACCTCTAGACCACGGGTGTTGGCTCAGTCCTCCAGTACTCGCCCCTTGTCATTGGTTTCCCGGGAGCCCCAGGCCTGAGACCAGGAGTTGAAGTCTCCCAGGACCAAGACAGGACGAGGACGGCACGCAGCGAGAACGATGTCCAGTTCAGCGAGCCTTAGCTCAAGCTCGTACTGGTCAAGGCTTGGCGAGAAGTAGACGGCCACGACAGCCAAGCCCTCATAGTCCGCCGCGACGCAGCCTCTGCACCTTGCAATGAGTGCAAGGCGCGAGGTGTCCACGGCGGAACCCCCGAAGACGGTCGCTACGCCGTCCAGGTCCACCGGGCTTCTGGGGTGGACCCAGTACGGCTCAGCGACCACGACCACATTGATAGACCACTCCACGACGCTCTGGTACAGAAGATCCTGAGCACCGGTGCAGTGGTTTATGTTCGCCTGCAGGATGCGGATTGGTGTGTCCATTAATGGACGTCCATCTCCGCATCCCGCCTCGAATGTGGCCGCTCTTGAGCGGCACCCCCGCTACCCGTTGCGGACGAACGGGGCTTTGGCCTCGAGGCGGCGCAGGTTCTGCTGTCCGCCCGGTGCTCCGCCGCTTTGCCTTCCGCTACGCATTTGTAGCAGCGCGGCGGAGCATCACAAGCACTGGCCTTGTGCCCGGGCTGACTGCAGCGGATGCACCGATCCCCCACGGTGTCTCCCGCTGTGCACTGCACTCCCACATGCCCCACAGCCAGGCACCTGAAGCACCTGGTCTCGCGGGGCTGCAGGAGTTGCACCCGCGCCTTTAAAAATTGCGGACGAACGGAGCCTCCTCGTTGGGGGGAAGCCCCCAACGAGGAGGCTCCGTTCGTCCGCAATTTTTTGCGCCGCTGCGACGGGGCAGTTGACGACTGCTGTGCCGTGACCGGTGGAGCTGAAGCGGATTTCTCCAGCTCTCACCTGAACCGTAGTTGCTTAAAGTACCAACTTACCTGAATGTATCACAACTTATTTTGCCCAGCCAAAATATTCTTACAATTGTTTTTGCATGAAGTGTTCAACCCAAAAATTCATACACCATGAAAGTGATTAAAACATACCCTCGACAACTATTAATATTTTTAAGCCCTCGTAAATATTCACACAATATGAAAGTTCCATAGGTGGTAGCCATCGGCGTTCAACAAAAACTACGTTCCTAAAGCACAATGGAGGCTGTTGTGTACGCTCGATTGGCAATATTATTGAATTTCAGCGGGAATTGAATTCGGTGGTAGCGCAGCGTCGTCCGTGCCCGCTAGCTTTTGTTCGAAATATTTAAAGATACTTATATGGTTGACTGTACAGGCAATTTGTAACACGTGTCGATGGACTGGTTGTGCTATTTAAAAAGCTATGCTAAGCTGAGCTTAATAAATTTTATTTTTTACTTTATATATCAAGAAAGCTTCGTAAGACAGTTTTTATCATTTATGATAATCAAATGCTGACAAACTAAAACATTTACAAACTAAAAAATTACAAATTAAAACATTTTACATACATATACATACATAAACTCACGCCTATATCCCCGAAGGGGTAGGCAGAAGTGCTAGCACACACATTTCGCCAGTTTATGTTTAGGTCCCAATGTAATAGGTAGTGAGCCTATTGCCATTAACCGGGCACTTATAAACCAGCGATAAATATACACATAACTTCGAAAAGCATCGAAAAGTCATTGGTGTGTGCTATGGTAAAACCTGGGATCGAACCCGAGACCTCGTCTCAGCAGTCCATTACCCATACCACTAGGCTACCGCGGTAGCCTAGTAAAAACATTTTAATAATTCATAAAATGTTACTCGAACGAAAATAATGAAAAACACAAGAAGTGACGGGCACAAACGGTAGTATATAAAGCGACCGCTGCAGCGCAGTATGTTAAACAATGCTGTTATTATATTTTCGTAGCGCTGTCGGATACACAATTTCATATTTAATGTAAATGTAAAGCTCATGTCTTTATTTTATTTTTTCTGAATTTTAAACAGTGCACATGAAGTGCGCGTGACAACAATGCGGAAGAATGCTCGCGCCAAAAAACCTTTAGTGATGCGCTAGCACTCAGCTCGAATGGCATGCCGAAATCGGTAAGGCCGAAAAAAGAGCTCATTTAAAATCATCATAACACTTAAATACATTGTAACTGAATTTAAGACACTAATAACAAGTAATTTTTTTTTTCTATTTTTGTATTTCATTTGATCAATTTTTAATTAATTTAATTGCAATCATTTACTATTATTATTATATTTTAATGTTATTCGTTTTGTTTGCTTTACCATAAATGTATATATTGTAATTTTACCTAACATTTTTGTGGTTTTACCGTAGGTATTTACATTTTTAAATCTTAAATGACATAAAGTTCGATATTTCAATTGTAATGCAATTTTATCTGACATATTTGCCAAACAAGACATATATAATTAATTGATTTTCTTTTTCTTTTTTTTATTATTTTATTTCGAATGTATCTTTTATTATTGTTTATTTTACTGCAATGATTGATAATTTACTATTATCTTCTATATAGGAAATATAAATTTATTATTGCTCATGACTATAGGTAATATAGTACCGACACGAAATGAGTTCCTCAACTGCCCCAGTGCGTTGCCCTCACTGCCCAGCGTCTCTACGCACTTTTAATGCGCACGGACTTAAGGTCCACATAGGCCGCATGCACAAAACGCTGCAAACGGCGCCCACGCTGTCTGAGACCGATTCACACCCATCCAGTCAGCAAAATCAGGTGCCGCAGGCGTCTGGCCCTTATCTGCTCGAGAGGGTTGCCGCCTTGAAGGCGAGTACGGCCGTAATAAGGCATATTCCCAAGGGAGCTCGGAACCAGGCAGCGGGTAAACTATGCGAAATTATTGACGGATGTATCGACAGCAACAGCGTGGATGACTGGGGGGCGCTTCTTACTTTCGCTTATGGTGCCCTGCGAGTCCCTTCGAAGGACGCGCCGGGCAACGTGACAACAAAGGTGAAGGCAAATATTCGGTCCTTCGGTTCGGACTTATTCCCGGAGGAGCCGGATTTCCTGGGTCACGAGGGAGTCGTAAAGCCATCGAAGCTAAGGTGTACGAGGGTAACTTGTTGTTGGTATAGGATGACTCGTTTGCTCGACACAACTCGAACACACTTGATGCACTTCGCGCGAAGCATCCGAGCCCGTCGCGTCCGCTTAACTATCCGCCAGAGCCGGAAACGTAAATTCCGGCCGTGACGGTTTCCGCGCAGGACGTGGCGCTGGCATTGACCACTTTTTACAGCGGCTCCGCGGCAGGCTTGGACGGTATTCGTCCGGCTCATTTAAAGGAGCTCACATCTGGTTCGGCGGGGGAGAATGGGGAGCGGCTGTTGAGAAGCTTGGCGAGGCTAGCCAATTTCTTATTGACTGGACAGCTAAACCCTGTAGTCTATCCCTATGTATATGGGGCATCCTAGTGTGCGCTCGCGAAGAAGGATGGGGGGCTTAGGCCAATAGCCATCGGAAGTGTAATCCGCAGACTAACGGCCAAGCTGGCGTGCCGATCAGTGAGGCAAGCCATGACTGAATATCTGCTGCCGCACCAGCTCGGTTTTGGGGCGCGTCGGGGATGCGTAGCGGCCATCCATGCAACGCGCACGTTCGTCGTGGATACTAACAACTCGAACTGCGTGGTGCTTAAACTTGACCTGCAAAACGCCTTTAACACGCTGGAGAGAGACGTTCTTTTGAGTGAATTCAAGGATCAGATTCCTTCTCTTTACCCTTTTCTATTTCAAGTATACCACCATCCCTCTAATCTCTTCTTTAATAACACTTTGATTTCTTCGCAAGTAGGAGCGCAGCAAAGGGACCCGCTGGGGCCCCTCGTTTTCAGCCTGGCAATCCACAAAGTTATCACCGAGCTTAAGTCTGACCTGAATGTGTGGTATCTAGACGACGGAACCCTCGGGGGTACACCGGAAGCCGTCAGTCAGGACCTGAACGCCCTGATTCCCCGTCTCAGGGAACTGGGCCTGGAGGTGAATCCCTCTAAATGTGAATTGTTCCCTTGCAGCACTGAAGCTCGTACTTGCTTTCCACGTTTCAGTTTCCTATTGCCTGGCCTCAAAGAACTTTCTTCTCTATCTTTCACCCTATTAGGGTCTCCTATCTTTGCTGATGCGGTACCGGAGGCAATATTTTCTCGTAACAAGCTTCTCCTGACCGCTCGAGAACGTCTCAAGGACCTTTCTGCGCATGTAGCGTTAATGTTGTTGCGCATGTGTTTTGCCCTCCCTAAGATAACGTACCTCCTGAGGACTGTACCAACCTGGGTTTGTCCCGTGGAAGTCGCAGCATTCGACGACACACTTAAGTCCACAGTTGAGTCGATCCTCAATATATCTCTCAACGAAGACCAGTGGACACAGGCGACTGTCCCTATCCGTCACGGAGGTATCGGGGTGCGACGCGCGTGGGATGTGGGGTTGCCGGCTTTCCTGGCGTCGGCGCATGGGGCGGCGGACCTTGTCACTGTAATCCTCAATAACAATGGTGGAAAGGTGACCGTGCCCTATGCAGCCAGCGCCGAGAAAGAGTGGCTTGCCCGCAGTTCGGCGTTGTCAAGTCCTGTCACTACCCATGCCCAGCGCGCCTGGGACGAGGCTATGGTTGGATGACTCAGGGAGCGGTTGGTAGAGGGTGCAGCGGGAGCCAATCTGGCGAGGCTTAGGGCGGTGTCACAGCCAGAATCGGGAGCATGGCTGCACGCACTGCCTTCGCCTCACATGGGCACTTTACTGGATGACAACTCTTTGCGGGTGGCGGTGGCCCTCCGCATGGGTGCAAGGTGTGCGAATCCCATAGATGCACCTGCGGCTCCATGGTGGGGAATGACGGCATTTGTATCGGCGGATATCCCATGCCTACTGCAGCCACTTGGCCTCAGTAGATCCGATGGCAAGAGACCGGACGGTATGACTCTGGTGCCGTGGACGAATGGCAGATGCCTTTTGTGGGATGCCACGTGCGTCAGCACGGTTGCTTCTAGCCACCTGAGCCGTACCGTCTTGTTTCCAGCAGCCGCTGCCGAAGACGCGGCAGAAAAAAAACGCGGCAAAAATGCGGCCTTAGCTGAACGGTACATTTATGCACCCTTTGCAGTCGAGACGATGGGAAGTTGGGGTGCTGATGCCAAAAACCTAGTGAGCGAATTGGGACGCAGGTTGAGGGACAAAACCGGTGACTCTCGCTCCGCGTCGTACCTGGGGCAAAGGTTGGCGGTTGCTATCCAGCGGGGTAATGCCGCTAGTGTCATGGGCACCTTTGCCCCTGGTACGGTGAGGGGCGGGTTAATTGATTAATTTTGACCATGTATTTACATTTAGCATTTAAGATGACAATTAATATGTATTTACAATTTAAAAAAAAAGCAAATGTAGTTTTAATTGTTTAATTAAGATAATTACTTAGTTAATGAATTATTAAGTAATAATAATGCAAAGTTTTGTGTTAACGTTTGCTTTTAGCATCAAAAACTATTCACAATACTGTGAAAAAAACTGCTACCTACATTATACATAATATTAAAATATGACGCTTGCGCATACAAGACTGTTGACCAGTGTAAAGAGCAGCGACGCGAGCTACTCCGCCGAGTGGATCTCATGCGACTGGTCAGGCGGAAATAACATGTAGTGATGGGGTAAACGATAAGTTTTATATTTGTCGATGTATTGCAAATCGGAAGTTGTTGTTCTACATATGTTGGAAATTAATATATTAGTGTTAAGTTTATTTAATGTGTAAAACTTATGTTTTAATTTATAAATAAAATCTTTTAGAGTAGGGAATTTTAAATAAGAATGAAGTATTTTTAAATTTGTTTTGAACGATGTGTTGTAAGCTATTTTAGGGGCTTTGTTTTGGATAGTCTGTAAAAGTTCATAATTTGTGAGGCATGTGCTACTCCATACAAGCGTAGGTTAGACATGGTCTCACTAGTGCAGTATATATATGCATTTTTGTGGAAGGACTTATTTTACTTTTACGGTTTAAAATAGGACCCAGTGAGCCCAATGCTTGAGCACCTTTTATGCGGATGTTAACTATGTGTTTAGTCCAATTTAATTTATTATCAAGTGTGATGCCCAGGTAACGAACTGAGTTACTCCAAGGTATTAAGTGATTATATAAGATGGCCTCGGTTTTCGAACCATTGAGTTTCAATTTCCAATTAGTGAAATGTGCATGCAGTGTATTCAGGGAGAGCTGTAAACGATCTATTATAAGGTCAATATCCTTAGAAGAAGTGTAAGATGCCGTATCATCTGCGAAACATGCAAGTTTAGTTCGAGGTTGTCTTGGCATATCATTCACGTAAAAGAGGAACAGATAAGGGCCTAAAATAGAACCCTGGGGTATACCAGCAGGCACTAAGAATAAAGATGATGTTATTTGCCCAAGGTGTACAGGAAATACAGATTTTCTAAATACGATTGGATGAGTTTAACAAGAGTCAAAGGGATGCCGAGACTCACAAGCCTGTGCAAAAGTCCTTCATGCCAAACGGTATCGAACGCTTTTTCGATATCTAATAGGAACATTCCAGTAGATAGACCCAGGTTTAAATGATGCGAGATGTGTTCAGACACTCGAGTCAACTGATGTACAGTTGAATGTGAGGTACGAAATCCGAATCGCTCATTCAAAATACATGATTCAGAATATAATAATAGTCTTTTATATATAACCCTCTCGAAAACCTTACCAGTCGTGGGAAGTAGGCTAATTGGCCTGAAGTTACTTGGTATGGTGTCATCTTAACCAGGTTTCTTTAAGGCAATTACTTTTGCAACTTTCCAACGCTCTGGAAAATAACTAAGGGTTAAGCAACCATTAAATATTTTGGTAAGAAGGACCAATGCTTTTTGGGAGAGATTTTTTAACATAAGGTTGTGAATACCATCATCGCCTGGTGATTTGCGGTTTTTTAACTTTTTGATCACAGTGCGTAATTCCTGCGGTGTAACTAGGCGGAAGCGTACGTTACTATTGATGTTATCAAGCTGTTCCATTGATTTACGTACCTCACTTTCAACCACATCGTCACTTTGCCAGTTCAGAGTGAGACACATGTTAGTGTGAAAAGCACGAGCAAGCTCTTCAGCTTGATCTATGGGTGAGGATGTAAAAGTACCATCGGATCGTTTCAGAGGAGGAATGACAGTTGCTTTTGATTTTAGGGACCTGGTGAACCGCCACAGATCGGTATTGGAATTATCAATCTTAGCCAATTTGTCATTCCAAATTTTATCTTGATGCTCAACTATAGAGCAGCGAATGGTGGCTTGTAAGTTATTGATGACGGACCGCAGAAACCACCTGGAGCAGACAAGATCTGCGCCAAACGGCAGTTTACGCATAGTGCGGCGTAGCGAATTTTTATAACGAACTAGCTGACCCGGCAGAATTCGTACTGCCTCAATCGATAACAACTTCCATATTTATTCACCTTTTAAACCTTCTCTGGACCTCCACAAATAATTCAAGATCAAAATTATCCAAATCGGTCCAGCCGTTCCTGAGTTTTAGCGAGACTAACGAACAGCAATTCATTTTTATATATAAAGAAGAAGATTAGCTTTTAATCGAGTGGGGTAGGATGGAAGGATTATCCCTAAACGTACATACGGGTACCTGCGTATCTCTTGCTGCAGTAACACTACTAAGAAACTGTTCAAGCGCATCATCGACTTCGCTTTGCGTTGAAAAAGGTTTGGAATTAAGGTTTATGTTCTCATCTATGGAACTGCGAATTTTTTTCCAATTGATTTTGTCATAACAAAATAGTTTAGCGTTGTGATTTACGAAAATTGAACCTTTAATACTGCAAAATATAGGTAAGTGATTAGACGATAATGCTGTTATGGCTTAAAGATTATTTATCAATTTTGCGTTGGACGTGAGTATGAGATCAGGAGTTGTGGGATTTAAATCAGTACGATAGTTTAACTGGGTTGGTGTGGGAGGTGCGTTTATATAGTAGTCGTTAGCAAGCATATGTCTAAAAAGACATCTCCCTTTTGTATTACGGTAACTACTGTTCCAATACTCATGGTTTGCATTAAAATCACCACATATTAAGACATTTGTCCCTAAATTAAAAAGTTTGTCTAGATCAGAACACAAAAGACGTTGATTGGGTGACTGATATATAGACACAATTATTAAATCATTGCCAGAAACACTAACCTTAATAGCCACTGCCTCCATGTTAACCATGTTTGACATCCGAACAAGAGAATGATTAATATTGTTTTTAATCAAAAGTGCCACACCCTGACCATGACCATTTTGATTTTTGTCGTTACAGTAGCAAATAAATCCCGGAGTGTTGATAGTAATATTATTAGTTAATTTAGTCTCACATAGTGCAATTACATCGACAAATAGGCTTAACGCTAAGTCAAGTAACTCAAAAGATTTGTTTTGTTTGCCATCAGCGTTCCATGAAATTAGATTCAATTGCTTTGAGCTATACATATTTACCAAGATGCTGAAGAATTAACATGACTTTGTCAAACATGGAAGTACAGGTTTGAAATTGTGTTCTGGTCTTCTTAATAATCTCCATAATACTGAGAATTTCGTTCGTTACCCCATCCAAGGACGATTTCACATTGCAGCCATTTTCATTGCTCAATGTTATAACTGGGTGCTGTTCGTCGGAATCCTGTTTTGCTGGATTTTTCAGTAAGGATGACCAGGTTCTGATATCTGTGCTAGGAGTCAGTCCAGACTTTGGTGGAAACTTTGTTGATAACAAGGTTCTGGGCTCCTTGAATGGTAATGTGATCTGTTTACGATCGGTTAGCCTTTTACGAAGATTTTCAATATATGCCACTCTTGAAGTGCATTCACGAAAGTTCGCTGGGTGATCCTGTCCGCAATTGCAACAACGTGCTGGCTCTTTACGATCTTTTTTAGGACACTCCGAAGTAGAGTGTTTTTCAGTGCATGCAGTGCACAACGGGAGGCATGTTACAGTTTTTTGAGGAATGCCCAAAATTTTGACATCTATAGCATTGAGTTCCTGATGAACGATTTGGTTTAAATTTTTCCATCGTTATCACACAATTAAATAAGTATTTAGTCTTGTGAAATTTTGCTACGTCAGTTCCAGGAGCCAATTGAATTAAAAAAGGTGGAAAATTACTCTTTTCTGATCTAGAAGATTTGAACATGGTTACAGAACTAATTTTGAAGCCAAGATCTTCGAATTTATTTTGAATGCCGTCACTCAAATCAACTGACAATCCTCGTATAACAACTTTGGGAACCTTTTCGTCCTTTCTATCATGTGTGACAAAGGGAACATTTTTATCACGAAGTCCTTCTTTAATAGATTGATGCGCTTCAGAAGTATGACAAATTACGGCCACTTTGTTATTACCTCGATACTGGAAGTTAAAACGCTTGTCAAATGACTCTATTAATTGAAGTAACTCATTGTGAGTTGAATTTTCATTTAGCAACAACATATCGGAGGAGTTCGTCCAATATGTACTCTAGATGACGCTGTGTTATGTACTGAGGAAACTTGCCCGTCATCATTGTCTTCTAAAGCCAGTCCTTCATATCTATGGTAAGTTGGTAATTCGCGTGTCTTATTATATTGTACCTTCTTGGTGTTAGCGGCGCGCTTGGCACTACGCCAGTCCTGCTCATCACTAGATCTTTTTGAGTTGATACTGGTACTTGATGAGGATCTTGTAATATATTTGTCCATAGTGTACGATAATGAAAATTATCGATAGACAATATCGACTATGGCTACATCACTATGTTGATGTAAAGAAATAAAGACATATAATAAAGTCACTATCAGAAAAAAATGTAAACGTACGCGCACACCGAGCGAATGCAACTTGCGAACTGAAAGCTTGGGTGTAAGATGACCAAATAGGGCAATTCCCTCGCACCCTTGCTGACCCTGGGCCATCAACGGTTTGAGATGGGCCCTTCGGGATATTATGCCTATACTAGCAATTGAGATAAATAAAAATATAGAGGCATTCACTAATATGAGCTGATAAGATAGCCAACATAACTTGATTCTAAGGCGAAACCAAGTTTACCGGATCAACTAGTAACAATATAAATATTTCATGCTTTGTGCTGGCACTTAGAAATGTTTAGAGTTTTACAAAGTCATTCATCCACAAATGCTACCTTTGAATAATATTAATAATAATAATAAATAAATATTCTACGACATTCTACACAGTGCTTTCTAGACCCAAAGTAAGCATAGTTTAACTAGCTTGTGCTAGAGTTCTAGAATGCGGATAAACACACTTATATACTGTTTTTTTTTCATAAATACATACATATTATACATACAAACACCCAGACCAATGCAAATACACATATTCATGCATACAAATATTTGCATTGAGCGTGAATTGAGACGGCGCTACCTGTCATAGCAGTCGAATGCACTACCGCTACGCCACAGAGGTCGTATTATATATTATAACTGTAAGCGAAAATCAAATAGTTCCGACCTGTCTCATCACGACCTCGGCCTCATTTTAGCAGTATATCTACAGTTTAGCCTCAGGATAACTGGGTTTTATTCTATTTACAAGGGGCCCACGTCGACGGTCGGCATCTTGTCCCGGATTATGTAAATATAATCCTTGTACAATTTTGCATATCCATGTCGACGGTTTTTCTCTTTCAGTGTATTTTATGCATTTTTGTATATATTTTTTGTATATTACAAATTTCGTTGAATCCAGTCTTGTGCACTTTGTAAAATTTTGTACCATTTTTATTCTAAAAAGTTTTCCGTCTGTTTCGTGTTTGTGGTTAGAATATTATATTGTAAGAGAACGTAATTTTTTTATTCAATCTGCAATGTACACTGTTACACATTTTGAAAGCCTGCGGCGATAGCCCAGTGGCATACGTAACGGACTGCTGAGACGAGGTCTCGAGTTTGATCCCCAGTTGCCCGGGCACAAACATCTAACTTTTCGTAGTTATGTGTGCATTAATAAATGATAATTATCGCTCGTTTAATAATGTGCCCGGTAGATGGCAATAGGCTCGCCCCCTATTGCAATGGGACCTCAACATGACTGGCGAATCGTGGGTGTGTAATGCACGTCTGCCTGCCCCTTCGGGGATACAGGCGTGAAGTTAAGTTATGTTATGTTATTTTAAAACTTGTGTGCAATATCAATCACCGTTTTGAACACATAACATAACATAACTTCACGCCTGTAGGCAGAGGTGTATTACACACCCACAATTCGCCAGTTAGGTTTAGGTCCCAATGTAATAGGGGCGAACCTATTGCCATCTACGGGGCACATTAACAAGCGAGCGATTTTTAATACACACATAAATATGAAAAGTCAGAGGCGTGCGCCCGGGGCGATTGAGGATCGAATTCGAGACCTCGTCACGGCAGTCCCTTACGTACACCACGGGGCTATCGCCGCTTTTAATACACGTTTTGTGTATATAATAATAATATATACTCTATGACGATAATTACAAAACATAAATACTGCTAAAGTAAGGAATTAAGAGAACCTTTTATAAATTCTATTACAACCCAATCAATTCCAAATAAATAACTTACATTCGTTAGACAAAATTCTATAACAAAACTTGTAATAGTTATAAAAACAGATTTGCAAATTTACTTGTAAAGTATATATAGTATAGCGTACAAGAAATCAAAGTGTCATAAGACTTATGTTCCTTAAGATGCACCAAAGAATGTACTTCTAAAGCAAGTTAAGTCGTAGAAGGTGGCGATCGGTATCGGAGGCACCGCCGGGACATGTTTTAAAACTTTCCCGGGTCCTGAGAATCTGCTTTGTAGCAACTATGGGAGTGCACTTATAAGCTCTTGTATACGCCTTTTTATATAAACATTTTTAGTACGTGCACAATAAGTACTCAGTCGATAATTTCAAGATAAAGAGAGATGTTTTTGTCCTTACTTACAAATGTTTTATGAATTAATAATAATAGTTGTGACAGATTTATATGTTGAAAATAATATATGCTGTCTAATTTATATGTTTTTTTTTTAATATTTAGGACACGTCAATTTGACTTCACCTCGCCTGATGGTAAAGTCTCAGGAAAGAGGGTCACCATTACATACACGTACCATGTTAACAATGGTGGCACTCAGCTTGACGGCCTCATCAGAAGAGGATTGTCGTCGCAGCACCGCGTGACACCCACCGGTCCCACTAGTGCTGCGACCACAATCCCCCTGCCCGACTACTACTGGATTACTATGGAGGGTTTTTCGCAAACGTGCACGGTGGTACCCACCCGGCCGAATTTTGTGACAAATTTGTGTCATCAAATTTCTACCACCATTAGATACAGGCAAATACATTTGAATGATAATGAAGTTGAACATCGTGGCAATATTGAGACTATAAAAAGAAAAAATATTAATTTGTATTATACTGTTTGAATGGTTTTATTTGAATTCTGTCTCTTTTACTTGGGACTGAAAAATACGAAAAATATGTGTATATGGTAAAGCACCTTTACTTTTTATTTTATTTTTTCGTGCGGAAATCCCTTCGGATACCCCCGGCTATGTCGGGATTGAACCGACTAAAACCGCACGCTGTCTCGGGTCTTCAGGTGTAAGGTTGCCCATAGAGCATATCTCTCGCACCCCGACTAACCCTGGGCCATCTCCGGTTTCGAGATGGTCCCCTCGAGTTTGGGAACCACGGTGTCCCCGTCTTGCCTCGGACGGCGGGACGACTAGCGCCCCTCCCCGTCCTAGCCTGCTTCTGCTGGGATGACATGCGGCCCCACCCGTCACCCCCAGGCCTGCGACCATGGAGGACGGAGGTCGTTAAGCGACCTCGTCGTTAAGGAGGTTATTGCCAAAATTATGCTGCCGAGCGAGAGGACTCCCACCCCGATGGCTGCCACGAGGTCATGCCTCGGCGCCTCCCACGTCGGGCAGTCCGCCAGCGTGTGCAGCCCCGAGTTCTCGCTCGCATCGCAGTGATGGCACTCAGGAGTTGGCTCCTTCCTGATCCGGTGCAGGTGGTCCCCGAAGCTCCCCTTACCGGAGATCACCTGCGTCAGTCGGTACGAGAGGCTTCCGTGTCGCCTCTCTAGCCAATCCTCCATGATGGGCCTTACCGATGTTAAATTACCTCTGCATAACTATGAGAAAATATTGAGTTACATGTGTCGCAGTAATCTGATTAAATCAGCGAGTTAATTAAACGCCTTGGCCGGTCATAAAGCGCCGGCATCCAATAAATGGCTTAAGAACAACTTGCTGGTCGTTGAGCGAAACATTGATGGCTGAATGTCATGAAGTCGTTTAGGTAAATTGGACTGATTGGATCACTTGATTATTTCTCTATCGAATAACTTAGGGTAGGATGTATGTACATAATGTAGGCACAGTGGATTTCAGGCCCAAAAATAGAGTAGACCTGTTTTTCGAAGAAGAAAACATTTTTTGACCTCACGATCTTAAGGCCGACTCCATAACCACTAAGCTACCGATGCTTTTATATCCAATACGTCCACAATAATAAAGAAAATTACACCTATTAGTAAAAATATCCAACTTTAAACCAAACTCCCAAAACTTTCGCCAAAATAATCATATTGTACCATGATTTTGTCTCTAAAGTATACTAAATATCGATATAATGCACGCTGCATACAATATTGCAGGAACGTGAACAACGTAGTCCCACGGGAGCCAGGGTTGCGGGAATGTAAGTTACTGTTATTAATCCGCGGTGGCTGAGATTATAAAGATGCCAATTTCCATAGACCGGGATAGTTAACATCTCGTGTATGGATACATGAGACTTTGTTTGCGGTTGACATTTTTGGTATAGAATTAATTACGTTTAGGATCCTTTGATAGAACACGCATGCAAGCATTATTATCAAGGACTGTCAACAAGTCCAAGTCGTTGTCGTGATTATAATAAGATTGTGCGTAATATATTGTACAAAGAAAAAAGTAAAGTATTGAAATCAGCCTGACGATCTAAAACAGGTTGCTGGAATAGACTGGATGCGGAAGGCGGAGAACCAGGTGCCATGGTGCACATTCGTAGAAACCAAAATATTGATAGAATTGATTGAATTTCAAACCAAATCACAAACATTCATATACTGTTACAAAGAATCGTATATCTCTCTTGATTACATGACAAAACAAATGACTGGAAAACAAAGTAATATTTTTTTAAACCAGTGACAACCATTGCAAATGAAATGTAACAAGCAGAGATAGAATAAAACAAATTCCGAAGCATTTAGAGTGACTTTTAATCAAAATCAACTATTTGAAATAGGAACCAACCGGTTGAAACTAGTTGTGAATAATATTTACTCACTATCGGGGAAACAAAAGTGAGCTAAGCAAGAAGTTTGCTCCAATCCCAGTGTCGAAGCAACATTCGTACTCGCACTCAAATATATGCCGTAGTACATAACAATACAGTTGAAAATGAAACGTGTCAGGATATTTTTTGTTTGACACAAACTCGTGAATCACCAAACGCATAATATGCACACACAGGAATTAAAGTTTTATTGCTTTAATCCGAAGGCTGTGTTTTAAATGTTTTTGGTATTGAATAGGACGAATTTAGGAAATTCCCGCCGTCATTGTAACGGAAGGGTTGAGTTCACTTTTCACAAATTGTATCGTTTTATATCGGATTTATAATTAATGTAACAGATTACTTTGTATAAGCTGAAGAACTTTTCTTTAGATAATCTAAACAATTTTTGTTTCACCAGACTAGGCCGCGGTGGCGGCCAAGGTCCGCCGGTAACCCTGGGGTTATCCTTTCGAGGGCTTACCTGGGATGCCCGGCAATGGACACTTGAGGAGGACACCGTTTGGTTTTAGTCGGTCCGATGGGGTGAAGCCCGTGGGGGTTTCCACACGTAAAAAAAAAGCAGTAAGAAGATACGTTCGATAAAAGGAATATCCCATCCCGCTATATGTATATATAATATCATAAATGTGAAAGTTTGGATGGATGTATAGATTTTTTTTTATAGATGGATGTTTATTACTCTCACGCCAGAACGGCTGAACGGATCTGGCAGAAATTTGGTACAGGGATAGATTATAGTCTGGAATAGGACATAGGCTACTCTTATCCCTGGAATATGTTCCCATGGGAAGCATGAACGGGATCAAATTCCACGCGGGCAATAGGTAGGATTATCATATAACTTACAAATTCCATTCTAAGTTTCATATTTTGTTTATTAACTGTTTGAACCATTAGCAAACATCGATATTACTAAAAACACAATATGTAAGTTATAACATTAAATCTAGTGGGGCGGAAATCACACAGTGATTGTCAAACTTCGGGCCAAACTTAGATATTTTTGTTGCAGTATTTTTATTCAAAATCACAGACCTTAGGCTTTATGCATATTATTCGACGCGTCTTTATATATTGAGCAATAAATATGAAGAAAATGAAATCAAATCAAACGTCTTCGACGTCAAAAACACAAAAAAAATGTTTTTTTAGGGACAATTTGTATGGTAGGTACCCGAAACCTTGAACGTACAAACCGCAAAATCCATTCAGTTCTTCCCATTAACCAAACAAGATGATTGGCGAAAGAATTTTTTAAATCGGATAAGTGGTTCTTGAGTTATTGCGTAAACAGACATCCAGACCAACACACAGACCGACACAAATTTTTTTTTTGCTTAATTAGACTTAGAATCATGTGAAACGTCGAGAAAAGTGATAAAAAGTGGGTGTAAGATTTTGATTTTTTTTGCGTGACTTTAAGACTCCGGTGTCCACCTGGTTGGTGGCCCGAAGTAAAATTACTTACTTTTAAAGAGCAATAGTAAAAGAAATTCCTAGTTTTCTTGTTAACCCCAAGCTAAGGTAAGCTAAGCCATATTACTTGTGTAAGGGTTCACGTCAGTAGTGTAATGGCCAGGTTTCGGACCCGGGACATCTTAATCGTAAGGCGGACTCTGACACTGAACTCCCGACGCTTTGAACAACATAACATAACATAACTTCACGCCTGTATCCCCGAAGGGGTAGGCAGAGGTGTATTACACTGCCACGATTCGCCAGTTATGTTAAGGTCCCGATGTAATAGGGGGCGAGCCTATTGCCATCTACCGGGCACATTATTAAGCGCGCGATAATTAACATTTATTAATGCACATGCACACATAACTACGAAAAGTCAGAGGCGTGTGCCCGGGGCGACTGGGGATCGAACACGAGACCTCGTCTCAGCAGTCCGTTACGTTCACCACTGGGCTATCGCAGTTATTTTTGAAACTATTACCATTTAGTCGTTTACTACTACTTTTATTTTGTCATTGGTAGTGGTATACTCCACAACCCCTAAAGTTACCACCTTTAGATTGTAAGTGCGATTGGGTTTAATTTTTACACTGTATTTATTAGGTGAAGACATTACGATTAAATTAAAAATAACCGTATATACGACGACCTCTGTGGTGTAGCGGTAGAGCAGTCGACTGCTAAGTCAGAGGTCGCGGGTTTGATTCCCGCTCATTGCAAATATGTATATTTGCATTGGTCTAGGTGTTTCTGTGTATAATATGTATTTATTTACAAATAAAAAGTATCTAAGTATGTTTATCATCGGCATTCTAGAACCCATATGACAAGCTCTGTTTAGTTTGGGTCTAGTGGCCAGTGTAATATGTCCTAGAATATTTATTATTTATTTATTTGTTTAATTGACAGAAGTTCTATTACGACATAGGAATTTCCATTACTCAATAAACAGATTAACATTGTTGTTATAACTTGTCTCTAAGGTGCGACAGCTTTCGAATGCAAGGTTCTACGATAATTTATGGTACAATTAATTTCGGAGATTTATGGACTAAGCAATGAAAAAGCAGGGGTCTAAGATACACATTAATTATTATGAATTAGATAAGTCTGTGGAATGATCACTGGCTGAGTTTGTTGAAGTGGTACTATGTTCAAAATTTAATATTTAGGTAATGAATAACTCCAATATTTGAGTTCGTGACTGACGCAGCTTGACATGGAAATGATTTGAATTATGTGATTGATCTTGTAAAAATAATATTTTGACGTAACATTATATTTTTCAATAAATAACACAAAAAAATACTATGATCTCACAAACGAATTAACCAAAAATGGTTACGTGGTTAATTTGTATGCAGTGGAAGTGGGAGCGAGAGGCATACCGCTTACCAGCAAAATCTCTCTGTAACCTACTTAAAGATCTAGGCCTATCGAGAGCTATAATAAGCTCATTACTAGGACGAATGTCTAAAGCGGCACTAGTAGGTTCGCTTCAAATTTGGTTAGGCAGGGAGGGGAACTTGGGTAGTGAAGGTGAGTGTTAATGTACATCAACACAAGGGGCCCCTTCTAAACCTACGCTTGGGTCGCAAGTCCCAAGCACTGTCCCGAGTTCCCAACTCAGCAACGCGATGGACCCGGCACCCGCACGGAGAATCCATGGATTGCTAAGAATAACGGTCTTAGACCACCCACCCCTGATGCTAAGGTGAAGTCCAAAAGTAAACGCCACTATTTCAAATAATATAGGTAAAATAATCACCTTGACGTTGTTCCCGGCTGCATCATCCGCGGGCAAAAACCCATATAACAATAAAACCATATTATATAATAGCATAATGACAAAAATATAATTAAAAAATGCAAACTTGACTCTCATAATAAAAAGCGGCCAAGTGCGAGTCGCACTCACCCATGAAGGGTTCCGTAGCAGCAAGTAACATAATAATGCTTTTTAGGGTTCCGTTGCCAAATGGCAAAAATTGGAGCCCTTGTAGATTCGTCATGTCTGTCTGTCTGTCCGTCCGTATGTCACAGCCACTTTTTTCCGAAACTATAAGAACTATGCTGATGAAACTTGGTAAGTAGATGTATTCTGTGAACCGCATTAAGATTTTCATACAAAAATATAAAAATAAAAAAATTGTGGTTCCCATACTTAGAACTGAAATTCAAAAATATTTTTTTTCAGCCAACCCATACGTGTGTGGTATCTATGGATAGGTCTTCAAAAATGATATTAAGGTTTCTAATATAATTTTTTTCTAAACTGAATAGTTTGCGCGAGAGACACTTCCAAAGTGGTAAAATGTGTCCCCCTCCCCCCTGTAACTGCCAACGATAATTGGTTTCAGCGAGATCTAGTAAGTAGTTTTTTTTAATACGTCATAAATCGTAAACCGCAATTTACCTTTCATACGATCAACTCAAATATAAAAATTAAAAAAACAACATTATCTTGTTACTTGCTGCTACGGAACCCTTAATGGGCGAGTCCGACTCGCTATTGGCCGCTTTTTTTTAAAATGTTACATTTGAGATGATTGAATGAAAGGTAAATTGCGGTTTACGATTTATGACGTATTAAAAAGTAACTATTTAGGTACTAGATCTCGGGGGTGTGTGTTGGGTAACCTCCTCGAGTGTCGCTCCGATTCCGATCCCTCTGCAGTCCGGGGGGAACGGAATCGGAGCGGCCGGTACACCCTGGGCGGCGGTCAATGGCTTCCCCTTCACCCCTTCATAGGGTTGGCATTGATCGTCGGCCAATACCCAACGTGGCGGGAGCACATCGCTCTTCGTACTCCTCTGCTTTCAGAGGAGACAGGATGAGCGATGCTGTTAGTGGTGAGATGGCCCAGGGTCAGCCGGGGTGCGAGGGATATGCTCTATGGGTAACCTTACACCCCGGCGTCTGAAGACCCGAGACGGCGTGCGGTTTTAGTCGGTGCAAGCCCGACATAACCGCCCCCGCTGGCCGGCGGGGGGGTATCCGAAGGGATTTCCGCACGATAAAAAAAAAAAAAAAAAAGGTACTAGATCTCGGTCATGCCAATTTAAATGTATGTACAACGTATAACGTATATTTTTTTTAGTTTTATCATTCTCTTATCTTATAGTTCCAGATTCCAGAAGTTATAGGGGGGGGGGGACACATTTTACCACTTTGGAAGTGTCTCTCGCGCAAACTATTCAGTTTAGAGAAAAATGATGTTAGAAACCTCAATATCATTTTTTAAAACCTATCCAGAGATAGTTTGATGAAAAACCATTTTGAGTTTCAGTTATAAGTTGGGGAGCACCCAAAATTTATTGTTTTTTTTTCTATTTTTGTGTGAAAATCTTAATGCGGTTCACAAAATACATCTACTTTCCAAGTTTCAACAGCATAGTTCTAATAGTTTCGGAAAAATAAACTGTGACATACAGACGGACCGACAGATAGACATGACGAGTCTATAGGGGTTCCGTTTTTTGCCATTTGGCAACGGAACCCTAATAAAATGATTAATAACAATTCCATGTAACATTAAAAATTATTTAGAAATTCACACTATATTTAGAACTATATAATGATAAAATGACTAATCCATGAGTTAATTTATTTATCCATCAGTATATATACGGCTTTTATGGGAGCTATTGCCATCTGACCTCCCAACTTCGAGAGAATAAAAAAAAAAATCAAAAAAAATTAGTAACCAAAATTACTAGTATTCCCCCTAACCCCTCCAGCGTAGTTAAATCGCTTGTGTTAGGAGTGGGTTCCCGTCGGTAGTGTAATGACCAGGATTCATACCCAGGACCTCTCTATTATAAAGCTGACTCCTTAACCACTTATCTACCGACGCTATTCCACATGCTATCATTTCTAAAATGGTGGGCCATTAAGCTCTGAATTCATCAACTATTTCTTCTTTTTTGTATCGGAACTAAATATAAACGTTTCCTATTTTGTTAAAATATTCTAAACTCACAAACTATTCAGGTGTATCGAGGTGAATATCAGTGAATAGAACCTTTGAACGTCTTATCTCAATTTACCTCCTGCAAAGACGTGTCACTACGTGAACAACTATTTGCAATATCATTAAGCTACTAAGATATTTGTTGGTCTGTCGTGTGTGTTTATAATTAATTTCAAATATATTTTTATAAACTACTAACACAGAGTTGGTAGGTACCACCATATAGGGGTGCGATTGGTTGGATCACCTCCAAGTTTGGTGCACCCTGGGCAACGTGGGCGATGACGCATCATTGATTGCTCCTCTGGAGTAGCTGGCGTCAACGTCAACGGCCAAGAATCTTACCAACCGGCCCTTTTCAGGGCCAGCTGACCCCATTGCACGAAGGGGTCGGGGTATGGCGGACCTGCAGGGTCCGCGGCGGGTGGTCTCTCCAGGTACCCCTCTGCTGTTATCAGAGTGGACACTGCGAAGGGCCCAGGGTCAGTCGGAGTGCGAGGGATATGCTCTATGGGTATCCTTACACCCCGGCGTCTATAGACCCGAGACAGCGTGCGGTTTTAGTCGGTTCAAGCCCGACATAACCGCCCCCGCTGGCTGGCGGGGGGGTATCCGAAGGGATTTCCGCACAAAAAAAAAAGGTACCACCATATATACTCTTCTAAAAACTTTAACTACAGATACAGTTTTCATATAAAAATCAGATTAATTTAAAACCCTATTAGATACTTATACACAATAGCGTTTTTTGAAGCTACTGACTTTAAAATTTTGTACTGTGTAGCGACAAGAGGATTTAATTCTCAAGTTTGATGCTCCTTCGCAGTGGAAACACTGCGAGTGTTAAACTTGTACCGGCTACCAACTAGGTTCCTATCTGGTTCGATAACAACTGAAGCTCAAAAACTTTAAAGTGTACCTTTTCTCCTTATACCAACAAGCTAACATTAATAAGGGGCGAAGTAAAAGTATACAAGGGTGCTGTAAAAGTTAATTAAGAATACTTTTCAGTGCCGCGGTAGCCTAGTGGTATGGGTAAAGGACTGCTGAGACGAGGTCTCGGGTTCGATCCCAGGTATTACCATGGCACACACCAATGACTTTTCGATGCTTTTTGAAGTTATGTGTGTATTTATCGCAGGTTTTTATGTGGCCGGTTAATGGCAATAGGCTCGCCACCTATTACATTGGGACCTAAAACATAAACTGGCGAAACGTGGGTGCTAGCACCTCTGCCTACCCCTTCGGGGATATAGGCGTGAGTTTATGTTATGTTATGTTATGTTTCAGTGCCAGTATAATTAATTTGTTGTTAAATGCAACCAAAATTGATTACGTGAATCAAATAAGTCTTAATTGTAGTTTTTTAACTTTTATCTCATAAAATATTAGTTTTTTAAATTGTGACGATGCTACTAGAGGGCTAAGATAGCCGTCTCATCAGCACAATCAACCTCGGATGTTGGAGGGGAGTGGTGTGGCGATATCATAGTTTATCCAGCGCCATCTAGCGCGATAAAACTAAACTACTACAGAACTACTACTCCTGCATCGCGCAATTGAAGTTCTCACGCCGGATAACATAATACATATACAATATTACGTATCATTGACCTGCGGCCTAAACAAATAAATATATTAGAATCCTGATTCTTGATTGTTATTATCATTTTCCAGTGCAAATATTTGTATGCATGAATATGTCTATTTGCATTGGTCTGGGTCTTTTTATGTAAAAAAAAAGTATATAAATATGTTTATCCGCATTCTGGAACCCATAACACAAACTAGTTTAACTATGCTTACTTTGGATCTAGAAAGCGCTGTGTAGAATGTCGTAGAATATTGTCTAGCAAGATATGGAGATAATGTGTGTGTGAATTAAATAATGTCCAAGTTTCCGGCTATGATGTGAATTATCAGTAATCTAAATTTTAGAATCATCAGAAGGCAAAAAATATCTCTAGAATATAAAATCATACTACGAGAGGGTTTTTACCTCAAAACTCAATTTGCATGATGTTATGGACTCGGTGAAATTACTCTATGAAATAGATTTAAATACATAATTTACAGGATAATAATTCATTAGGTAGCGTAAACAGCGTAGATCTTCACGGTTTGCAATCACTCTATTGCTTACTCTCATTGGACTTCCAACTTCAAAGACAAACTTAAGTCAAAGACTAACTGCTCCATTCCCAATCGGATGGACTGCTCGTCGAATATCAATAGTTAGTCGTGAAATTGTTGGCTTTCACTTCACTAGTCTAGACTTAGTCAGACAATTAAAATAATGATAAACTTTCTTAAACCCGAAATCACTTGGTATAGGTTCATTCAAAGTTAAAGTTTAATTGTACTCATGTATCGTGATAATGGAATGTTGGGGTATGGTAGAAGGTGCAATGAATAAAATAGAGACAGAGATGCCAAGATGGGAGGGCTCGCCGCGATTGTGGCGGTAAGACCCGTCATGGAGGAATGACTGGAGAGGCGCCACGGAAGCCTCTCCTACCGGCTGACGCAGGTGCTCACCGGACATGGTTGTTTCGGTGAGAGCCGACGCCAGAGTGCCAGTGGAGCAGCCTCCGTGGACACACCGCTTCACACACTGGCAGAGTGCCCAAAGTGGATGGAGCAGAGCCGTGTCCTTGAAGCAGCCGTGGGAGCGGTATGCCTCACGCTGCAGACCCTGGTGCTGGCCATGCTCGGCAGCGAGAATGCGTGGAACGCCGCCGCCTTCTTTTGCGAGGCAGTGATGCGCGCAAAAGAGACGGTAGAAAAGGTACGGGAGAGGTCTAGCACTCTCCCGTGCCGTAGAAGGCGCACCGGGCGGCGGAGATCGTAGAACGATCTACGTCCTCCATGAGCGCGGGCCTATGGGTGGCGGTCCGTCACCCTAGCAGAAGCAGGCCCAGGGCAGCGGCGTGTCGTGTTTCCGTGCGCGTTTCTCTTAGGGGAAGGGGCGATTAGATCCCCAATAAGGCGTCGGAGTCGCCAGCGTTGGTGACCGGAGCCGGTCGGGGTCTCTGGGATATCCTTCCTAGGGCACACCAGATTCCCCGTGCCACATGTCAAAGGAGACACCGTGCGGTTTTAGTCGGTTCAAGTCCGACATACCCATCTTACCGTTAGCTCCGGTGAGGTGAAATACGTGGAGGTTTCCGCACGTAAAAAAAAAGCGATGCCAAGATGGTTCGAATACTTAAAGAGGATAGATGAGTTCTTTAAAATTCCCAGTCAGGGAATTTTAAAGAAGATTAGCTAAGAATAGACCGGGTAAGAAAGAAGAAGAAACTAAAAGCGTATACCAGGGGGCCTAGACAAAGTGATATTCTACTAGTGGAATCTCTTCGACGCGAACCTTCAAAAGTTCAAAATGTATTGGAGTGACATTATTGGTCGATATGTCACGTGTAACAAATAATGTCACTTCTATACATTTTGAACTTTTGAAGGTTCGCTTCGAAGCGATTCTACTAGTAGAATGTCACTTTGTCTACAGGCCCAGGATCGTAGCAAGTAGAAAGATGTTGTATCTGCCTATCGTTATGGAAAAATGGCTGGATATTATGTATGTATGTACGTGATCAACTGTTTTAGAGCTATCATAGAACATATATAAATCTTAAGGGTTTCACGGCTGGCGTATTTTCGGGACAGCAGTAGTCAGTGCTATTTTTTCAACATTCATCTCAATATATACCTATTTCATCATTTGTCTGGTCTTATCACTTTGGATCAGCCTAACATCTCAGTCATCTCAGTTACTTCTCTCATTTCCATGTTCTTTTTCACAATATCCTTAATTATATATTTTCTTAGACCTACGTCTGCTACTAAAACCCTCTAGATTCATAACATAACATAAACTCACGCCTATATCCCCGAAGGGGTAGGCAGAGGTGCTAGCACCCACATTTCGTCAGTTTATGTTTAGGTCCCAATGTAATAGGTGGCGAGCCTATTGCCATTAACCGGGCACTTATAAGACTGCGATAAATACACACATAACTTCGAAAAGCATCGAAAAGTCATTGGTGTGTGCCATGGTAAAACCTGGGATCGAACCCGAGACCTCGTCTCAGCAGTCCATTACCCATACCACTAGGCTACCGCGGCTTTTTTCATATTCATATCGTCTTCTTCTTCTTCTTCTTTACGCGGGCTCATTTTCCGCATGTGGTCCCTTATAGTTGGGCCTTTTTGCGTGATGTGGTTAGTGTATCCACTGCCCTACTCCAACCATCCAAGCTCCTTCCAAAAAGCGGCCAGGCTGCCGGGTCTGCTGCAGGCCTCTCGCAGTGTGCTTGGTGTTCCCAGGTGTTGTGCCCGTTGTTCCGCGACCTCGCTGCAGTTCATAACAACATGGGCCGGTGTTTCGTCAGTCCTCATGCACGCCCGGCACAATGGACTGTCCGTTAGACCTATAACATACAAATGTTTGTTAAGATTACTGTGCCCTGTTATGGTCCCTACTACAAACCGTAGGTCTGCCCTATTTAAGCGCAGCAGTTTTTTAGAGAGTCGTCTGTCTAGAGATGGCATTGCCTCTCTCGATTGGCGACATTCCTTCGTCTTCGCCCACATTTCGGCGTGTAGTTTCCTTGTTCTGTGTCTCAACCAGCATCTTTGCTGGTTTGCCGATATTGGTATTACGGGTTCCACCCTGTAGGTCTCTATTTCGGCTCCCCTTCTGGCCAGTTCATCGGCCGCGTCGTTGCCTAGGGAACCGCTGTGTCCTTTGATCCATTGGAGTGTAATCTCGTTTGACTCACATATACCCTCCATTTTCTTTTGGCACTCCAGGACTAGTCCTGATTTTATTGTGTTGCTGCGTAGAGCGTGTAGTACTGCAGTGCTGTCCGTTAGGATTCGAATGCCTTGATTCTCTATCTTTCTTGCAGACACCGCGTCTGCGGCCTGGATTATACCAACGCATTCCGCTTGGAAAATTGTGTTGTGCATGCCCAGTGCTGTTGATATATTAATATTTAGGTCAGCGGAATAGGTGCCCGCACCTGTCCCTGTTTTCATTTTAGATCCGTCCGTGTATATCCTCACCTCCTTTGTGCCGGATGAATCTGTTCTTTTTTCCTTAAGTTCTATTCTGTACCGTTTGTCAAAGACGAATTGTTTTGGTATAGTGTCGCAGGGGGCCATTAGGAGTGGTTGGTCGTTTTTGGCCTCTTCCACCGCGTTGGTGTGCGGCACCCTCGTGTCGTGTGTCCATAGGGAGAGTTTATTCAATATTCATATCGTGAATCAATCTAAAATCATTTATCTTATATCTTCTCACACTGTCTTTCTTAATAGGTGTTCTTAGCCTATAAAGAGGTACTTGATATCAACATTAAAACTTTGCATTATCATCAATGCAATAAAAAAAGCAAAGTCACAGTCTTACTCAGTATAGTTTAATACACGTGAATATATTTGCGTACGCATTAAAGCGGTTATCGGCTGTTACATATGAAGTCACTGAATAGCCGATTAATGAAAGTTACCATAACTGCGTACGGCGGGCCCGGCTCTGGATATTTTTACTATGCAAATTATACATTAATTTACGTTTTTATATTTTGTTTAGGTAGGAAATAACTGTCAATGACGCTATGTTGATAAGGGATGTTTTTACCTGACTCAAAATATTAAATTACCCGCCTGTGGCTCAAAGTTCAAGCTCTACTCTTCCAGCAATTGCCTACGACTTCAGCCTCAACAATAATGTAATTCACATAAAATATAAACACGAATAGATTATATAATAGTTTGTTGAAATACTGAGAGCCAACCGATGGATATAATCGACGGGTGAACAATAAACTATTGATGTAGCATTAAACCCAAACCAAAATTTATTTGTGGTTACGTCGGCAGTTTCGTGGTGGGGCCAAATGGACACGGTGTCTGTTACTATTCAATAAGTTATAACTTTGATTCTCATTGATGTACTGGAAACTTTACACAGATGGGTATTATGAAACTCTCGTAGTTTAATGGAATGATTGTCAGGATTCTGTTTAATGAATAAATGGAAAACTAAAAAACAACTTAGAAGGTTTAGCAATTGTTTATGTTGATGGCAAAGTTAAGTTACTAAATTGACTTCTTGTTTTAAATCAAACCAGTTAGACAAAAACTGTTTTCAAATCAAATTATTACATTCATCAGCAAAGTGGATATATATTTCAAATAAATTAAGTCAAAATAGACATAGTAGATATGTATGTTAGCCTACCAGAGGTGGTAGGTACTTCTAAACCCTTGACCTGCAATATCACGCGGGCAAGAAATAAAACTCCAACACGTGTTGTTAAAAGTAATCCATATTTTTGCTTGTCATAATTAAAAGGTTTTAGAATACCTCGATAGATAGAGAAATCATAACCTAGTTCTGGATTCCAACATGACGCCACTTATCGAGGCATATATAAAAATAATAATTTTATCAAGCAAATATGGTTTTTTTGGTCCTTCGAGCCGGTTTTTTTTAAATTATAAACGGGATATTTACCATGTTTATTATCTTTTTCGAGAATCCGATATTTCGGCACTGTTACAAGTGCCATGATCACGGATGTACTAACTAACAAACTGCAATTCCAAAAACCGCGCGAGCCGATACTGTGAGTGTTGTGTGTCGTGAACGTGATCGAGTGCGTAGTGAGAACGCGGACAGTGGTAGTGGTGACGCGCGTCAGAAACGAGTGAGGAAGAGGGTAGACCGATACGGTTTGCCGAGTAACAACTAGCTTGCAGAACTTTAGTACATCCGTGATCATGGCACTTGCAACAGTGCCGAAATATGGGATTCTCGAAAAAGATAATAAACATGGTAAATATCCCGTTTATAATTTTAATTTTAATGTAAATGACCATGTCAATCTAAAATCATAAATAAATATGGTTTTTTTGTCCCTTCGAGCCGGTTTTTTTTTATTCCAAGGCATCCCTGGAATCATTTGACAGAAAGTTATTTAGCAACTTGTAATGTCAAATATGAAGTTTTATAATAAACCTAGTAAAACATGCACCAGCAAAAAAATAATAGACGTACACACATACCGTATGAATTTTTGTGTATATTATCTGAGTATGACACGATGACTAACAAATCGTTCAAAGAATGAGACGGAACCCTTTCGTAAAAAATGCCCGTTTTATAAAAGGGTGCTCCTTTGACGTGGTCATCTAGGTCAGCTCTTATACAATTTACACCTCTAAGATGATCCATTATGTAAGCCTTTGCTATATAGGTCAACAAAATCAGATAGAAACGACACTCCTATGAAAATTATCAAGTGCTAACTTGCATCTTTGTGGCGTATCTAATGTTGTTTTTAAACTCTTAGTAAGAAAATTTCTAGCAAGGAATATATTTTAGGATATAAAAAACACAACATAACATAACATAACTTCACGCCTGTATCCCCGAAGGGGTAGGCAGAGGTGTAATACACACCCACGATTTGCCAGTTATGTTAAGGTCCCAATGTAATAGGGGGCGAGCCTATTGCCATCTACCGGGCACATTATTAAGCGAGCGATAATTAACATTATTATTAATGCACACATAACTACGGAAAGTCAGAGGTATGTGCCCGGGGCGACTGGGGATCGAACTCGAGACCTCGTCTCAGCAGTCCGTTACGTACACCACTGGGCTATCGCCACTCTGGATATAAAAAAGCCTATAGAAAAGTGTTCCAAAACCTTTAAACGCCACCTAAACACAAATTAAGCATACCTTTTAATATGTAAATGAATATACTCAGATACTTGCTTTATCAATAAATCTATACTAATATAAAATTGTCAATTAGTTAAGTCTGTACATTTGAGATATTTAAAAGAAGTACTTGGGTTTTGTTAAATGGACGATTCCGAACACAAAATTGGTTTTTGGATATTTTTTTCTGTTTGTCTGTTATTTCTATTAGAAAGGTCTTGGTCACTTTAAAATCTACTGTATAAGTAGAATCGGAGGTATGACTAAAAAATGATAACAAACCTCCGCGCGGGTGGAACCGCGGGCGTCTGCTAGTACAGAATATTATTATTATTATTTTTTATACCACTCAGTTGGCAGACAAGCTCAAGGCCCAACTGATAGGAAGCGGTTACCGTGGCCTATGGACGTGCGCAACACCAGGGGCGTCACACTCGCGCTGCCGACCCTGCAAAAACCTTCTAATGCCCTTCTTGAAGAACCCCATATTGTATATAGTCGCTTGGGAAAACCACAGCAGGGAGATGATTCCACAGCCGGTGCGCGGAATAAAGTGCCTTTCATACCTTTTTTTTTTTCGTACGGAAATCCCTTCGGATACCACCCCGCCGGCCAGCGTGGGCGGTTATGTCGGGCTTGAACCGACTAAAACCGCACGCCGTCTCGGGTCTACAGACTCGAGACGGGGTGTAAGGTTTCCCATAGAGCATATCCCTCGCACCCCGACTGACCCTGGGCCATTTCCGGCCCCCTCGGGTCGAGATGCCTTTCATACCTAACTGTACGCACCGTTTCCGATCGCAACGTGTGAGGATGAAATCCCTGTCTGTGGCGACATATATTATACATAGAAATACCCAGGCCAGTGCAAATACACACATTGATGCATACAAATAATTATCTTTATTTGTCTGATTATGGTACTACAATACAGGTCTTATGTTATAAGGGTAGGTTCAGCGAATTCTAACATTACTGGTGTACAAATTTTTTAAGCGCATGCAAGTCACTCAAAAACGCAAAATTATAATAACATAAGTCAATAATACCTATTAAATGCTTATGACATTATTCAATAAATTCCTAATAATAGTTTCTATAATTTACATTTACACTTTTCGAATTCATCTATAACATAACATAGCATAACATAACTTCACGCCTGTATCCCCGAAGGGGTAGGCAGAGGTGTATTACACACCCACGGGTGTATAATTCATCTATTGTATAAAAACATTTCTTATTTAGCCATGCTATCAACTTCCTCAGAAATACAGAGGTTGGAAAATTGCTTCAAGCTGTTTGGAACTTCATTATAAATACAACCACACATCGCAAAACAGTTTTTTTGGTAGAGAGTTGTTTTTGGTACTCGTGGTAACACAAGTTTTTTTTTTCTAAAAAGAATATTAGTAACCGAAATTACTAATATTACCCCTATCCCTTCCAGCTAAGCTAAATTGCTTGTGTTAGGAGTGGGTTCACGTCGGTAGTGTAATGGCCAGGATTCGAACCCGGGACCTCTCGATCGTAAGCCTCTCTCGATCCTTAACCACTAAGCTACCGACGCTTTCTTTCTATCCGGGTTTCTATTGAAAAACCTAAGCAGAAATCGAGTAATACGTGAGGATCGCGTGAGGAAGTCTCGTATCCGCAGCAGCCCTTACGTCAATGACATTGCAAATTAAATGTAATAGATTCGCCGTCGCTGGTGTCGATACGTGTTTTGTCGCGACCGCCAGTCCACATGGATAACAAATATCTGGCCTAATGGTGACTAGCGGAGGTGTCCGCCGGGCCCCGGTACAAGGGGTAAGCTCGGCGTAGTAGTAGATGACATTAGTGCTAATGGTCTCGCTACCATGGATGCCCAAAACCGAGCGAAGTGAAGAAGTAAAAGTCGGAAAGCGGAACCGGACTCCGAGGTGACAGCCTCGAATGTAACCGGGACGAATTTTTTTTGTTCATTTGTATTTAGGTCACGTCAATTTGACTTCACCTCGCCTGATGGTAAGCTGAAGGTAAAGTCTCAGGAAAGAGGGTCACCATTACATACACGTACCATGTTAACAATGGTGGTACTAAGCTTGACGGCCTCATCAGAAGAGGATTGTCGTCGCAGCACCGCGTGACACCCACCGGTCCCACTAGTGCTGCGACCACAATCCCCCTGCTCGGCTATGCACTTGCTGACCCCTGAACGCAATCAAACCGAAATTGGATTACTATGGAGGTTTTTTCTCAATTGTGCACGGTGGTACCTACCCGGCCGAATTTTGTGACAAATTGTTGTCATCAAAATTCTACCACCATTTTTACTTTAAGAGATCATCCCAACCTTTTAGTTCAATCTACTTTTTTGGAAAAGACTATAAACTAAAATGATTCCAATACCACGGAGTACTTTAATACTTGACATGTAGTAGATATTTGCGTGGCATCGCGAGGTCCTGGTTTTGATTCCCGAATCAGGCAAATTATTTTGGGTGTTTTGTGTAGTACTACGCTTAATGTTAAAATAATGATGATGAAATCAATCCGTAACCTTCGAGGTAGGAGTCGAGCTTCCTACCACCACGTCACTGAAGTCATAGTTAAAATACATTGTACTATGGATGGCTGATTATATAAATAAGAGTGGAACTACAAAATGATTGTTAGCTACTGGGGAGCGAAGCAGCAATACTGGAGGTATCGAAGCGGTAATTTTAGTTGGTCCATTAATATTGGGAATCAATCTAATTTGTCAGTGAAAGTCATTGGCAGACGGCAATTGCTAGACTGTGGTTATTAAAATGGCGCTTGCCACTACCTAGTATTTTAATAACTCTGACACAGAAATAAATTTTGTGTCACGAATAATTACAATTAACTTAAGAAATAATTTAAGCAAAAATTTAAACACAAGTAACGCAGCCAAGCTTCACAAATATGTATATTTGTGCAGTTACCCTGCGTTATTTTTACAGTAATATCTCATTCCCATTGGAGCAGGTAGACACGATATCTTTCCAGTTTATTTATAAAACATAACTTCACGCCTGTATCCCCGAAGGGGTAGGCAGAGGTGTATTGCACACCCAGTTTATTTATTACTTCGGGCCACCAACAAGGTGGACACCGAAGTCTTAAATCACGCAAAAAAAATCAGGTAGGTAGGGGGGGGAACACTACTGACGGTGGAGGTGAGCGCTGATGCATCACAAGGTGGCCACCCTAAACCTACATCTGGGTCGCAAGTCCCAGTCGCCGTCATGGTGTTCCTCTCTGTACCACGCTATGGACCCGGCGACCGCACGGTGAATCCATGGAGTGCTGAGAATCGGATCTCTTTAAATCAGACAGCCCGGAGAGACGGGATGACTACTGGAAAGACAGTTGACGCTGGAAAGACAGATGACAATTGAAAAGACAATGGACTGCTGGAAAGACAGCCGCGGGCAAGGGCCTAGCAAGCCCTGCCCTAGAATTTATCGCTAAAAGTCCAATAAAGAAAAATACCTCCAGGACAATCCGAGAGGGGGGGCGAAAGAATTGTCCACCGGTGGATAAAACAAACGACAATGGCGAGAATACGGACTTAACATGTGCAACGTGCGGGAAAGTATACAAGAAGAGAGCCTGGTTTCTGAAGCACTTAAAATCACACGATGGTGTTGGAGCAAGACAGTCGTCTGTAAGTTCTTCAACTATTGCCACGGATAGAGTTGACCCTCATATATCCCAAGGTGAGCCAGAGTGTGACACAAACCAGGAGCCCATAAACATCCGGGCCCGTCTTAGCATTCCCTCTTTAAAGTCGACCACCTGGAAAGCCCACGACCAAAACTTAGCCATCCTGTTAGAGCATCCCGGAACAAAGCAGGATTTAAACAGTCAGGTAGAAACTTTCCAGGTTAGCATTTACTCATACCTACATGAGCATTACCCACCATCATTACCATACGCGCGAAAAAACCGAGAAAACGCGTTCAAAATTAAAATGAGAAAGAAAAAGCGGGACCTTATCAAACGACTACGGTTTGCTAAAGCTATGGGCGATAATCAACTTAGTCATCAACTGGCCAGAGCTTTAAGGACCATACTGAAATTAATTCAAGGAATTTCTGTTCAAATAATAAATGAAAACAATAATTTTAATAGAGCAAAACATGAAGTAGAGTTCGATAAGGACCCGTTTAAGTACTCGAGGAATATTTTTAGCGACAGAAAGCAAGATAGGCTACTGCTAAGTAACGATCAGATCCATAGCTACTATAAAAGTAATTATGAGGTGCCTAAATACGAAAAACAATACAGTAAACCAAACGCGCAAAAACCATTAGGCCCTCATTTCACATTTGACTGTAATCCACCTAGCTTAGACGAAATAGAACACCAAATCAAAAAGAAACCAACAAAAACCGCCCCAGGGCCTGATGGCATACCTTACATTATCTATAAAAAATGCCCATCGGTACGTAAACATCTTCTAAGCATATTCAATAGGATCTGGTCGAGTAAAGAAGTCCCAGCGGCCTTCGGCAAGGCTAATTTTGTGCTCATTCCAAAGAAAGAAATAGTAACTAGTCCAAAAGACGCTAGACCAATAGCATTAACCAATACAATTTCTAAAATTTTCTTCTCATGGCTTCAATTTAAAATGACAAATTTCATGATCAATAATAACTATTTCAGACCAAACCACCAAAAAGGGTTCCTACCCGGAATTTCAGGATGTCTGGAACACAATTCTTTACTGGCGGAAAGTTTAAAAGATGCCAGATCAAATGAAAAGCAAATAACAGTTTGTTGGATAGACCTAGAAAACGCTTTTGGCTCAGTACAACACGAGCTTATGTTGTTTGCATTAAAATGGTATCACTTTCCGTCCATCATTTGGGAAATAATATCCTCTTATTATGGTAAATTAAAGTTTGTGATTAATACCAAAGATGGATACACGCAACCTTTAAATTATAATGTGGGTTTGTTCCAAGGTTGCTGTTTATCACCTATAGTTTTCAATATAGTAATAAATATTTTAATAGACAACATTTCCACACACGACAAGAAGTGGGGCTATCGGTTTAAGCTAAACGGTAAATATACGGAGTCTATCTTCGCATTCGCGGACGATTTGGCAATACTGACTCGTAACCCAAAGCAGTGCCAGGACCTACTGCGTAGAGTAGACGATTTCTGTACATGGACAGATGGAATGAGAGCAAAACCTAGCAAATGCTACTGTCTATGTCTGGGTAGGCGGGGTACCAGGTATACTTCATATGACCCAGGGCTTAGTATAGGCGGGGAAAACGTTTCAACTATATCTGAAACCGTGCCTTTTAAATTCCTCGGAAGAAAGATTGACAACAGAGGTTGCACTCCAGCTTTGGACGAATTAATTGATAGTTTCATTATCGATTTAAAAAAGGTAGACCAACAACCAATAAGTAATGTTAAAAAAGCTTGGATCTATGACAATTATTTAACCTCGCGTCTTAACTGGCCGTTTCTTATATATGATATAAACCAGAGCCTCCTCAAAAAACTAGATGCGAGTGTCACGAAGACACTGAAGTCGTGGCTAGGGCTAGCTCAGTCGGCCGACCCGTCGGCACTATATAGATCCGCGAATAATTTTGGAATGACGCTTAAGAAGCCATCAGAACTCTATAAACATCTAAGAGTAACTAAAATGCACGTCTTATCGGAATCTAAAGACGAAATAGTAAAAGTCCTTCCAAAAGATAAAAATGCATCGGAGCTCGAATCACGCCTCCAGTTCCATAAAAGATTCATGATAGGCTCGCAGACTGGTAGAGTAGGTCTAGGTAATATTCAGAGACAAACAGATAAAGAAATAACAAAATCTTTTCTTCAAGCAGACGAAAACAACACCTATAAGGTGCACGCAATGAACCTAGAAATGCAAAACGAATGGTTGACTCTAAGTGAATTTTGTATTCCCATAGCCTTAAAATGGCGTACCATAATATACGACTGGTCACCGGCCTTACTTAAATTTTACCTGAATGCATTCCAGTTGACCCTCCCCGACCAAAGCAATCTGGTCAGATGGGGAAAAGCCACAGATAAAACATGTAACTCATGTGGTGAAGCAACTGGTACGGCTAGGCACCTACTAGTGGGTTGTAAAACGCTATTAGACCGGGGTCATTACTCGCGCCGTCATGATAAGGTATTAGAAATCATACGTGAGGCTGTAAGTTTGGCGGTAGCTAGAGCGAAAAAAGGATTAACCACAAACCAAAGAAATGACATTGCGTTTGTAAAGGAAGGCTGCTCAAAGAAATCACTTCAAAAGCCTTATTCAATTTTGATAGCTGCCGTTGACTGGACAATACTCGTAGACACGTATGAGAAGCACTATGGGATACCGGAGGATGTCTGTGCCTCATCATCCAGACCCGACATATTCCTTTTTTCACGATCGCATAAGCGTGCAGTGCTTGTAGAACTCACAGTACCGTGGGAAACTAATATACCTAAAGACCACGCTATAAAGACAAACAAATACTTTGATTTGACTAACGAGTTAACCAAAAACGGCTACGTGGTTAAACTCTATGCCGTAGAAGTAGGAGCAAGGGGAATTCCAGCTAAATCTCTGTACAACTTACTTAACCCGCCATCACTCGCGCGGGGTGCTGTAGGCACCCCATGCATTTTTAAACGTAAAAATTACTAATAATTTCTTTAGTTACGCATTTGCTCTTCTCAGTACCTTCAAGTGACCTTTGAACGCGTCAACACGGGGTGAGAGGGGCAGTGTGGCGCGAGCGCTCGCTGCGTGAGGGCTTGTCAAAGTTTGTGTGGGGTGGTCACGACACCCCGCGAGCGCTTGTGTTATACTTTTGCGGAGGTTACTTTATCAGCAAGGTACGTGATTTCAATTATTTTGTAAATGTAAATTGTTTTATTGTGCCGGTATTTACTATAATAAATGTATATTGACGTATTTATAAGCATATATGTAATGGTATTTGTTTACACAAACTTTTATTTACCTTTCTGTGTTCGTATGTAACATATTCTATTTTTTTTTGTTTTCAGATGAGTTGGGAAGAGGAGCAAGCGAGATTAGCAGCTTTGATAGAAGAAGCAGCGAAAGCACTCAAGAGGATGTTGAATGCTCCTGGACTAAGCACGAAAGGATTGTCATCAACAAAAAAGCAGCGCTGTATAGTTTTTCCACGCTCTAAAAATATAAACGTTGAGTCACCGCAATTTTTGCAAACAAACCATGTGGCAAAAACACATGAAGTTAATTTGTAGTTCTTGTTACGAAAAATGAGAATTTTTTATTTAATTTTGTTAATTAATCCTTATATTTATGTTTTTTAATGAGAAAGATTATGTTAAAAAAGAAGAAAATTTTTTTTTTGGTTCTTCGAGGAAAGATCTCAATATTATGAATAAAAAAGGCTGATTATTATAATGTTTTGTAGAACAGTAAATAAAGATGATTATAAAATTTAGGTTTTTTATTTACATACGTCATACAACACAAAAAAATAAAATGCTGGTTTAATATCATTAACTGTTATTAATATATACATAAATCCACTTTAAGTGTATGGGGTGGCCACAACACCCCGCGAGTGCTCACGAGGCTAAAAACCGCGCGAGTGATCGAGGGTTAAAGACCTCGGATTGCCAAGAGCTTCAGTAAGCTCTTTATTAAAACGTATATCAAAAGCGGCATTGTTAGGATCTTACCAAATTTGGATAGGTAGGGGGGGGAACACTACTGACGGTGGAGGTGAGCGCTGATGCATCACAAGGTGGCCACCCTAAACCTACATCTGGGTCGCAAGTCCCAGTCGCCGTCATGGTATTCCTCTCTGTACCACGCTATGGACCCGGCGACCGCACGGTGAATCCATGGAGTGCTGAGAATCGGATCTCTCCCACTTTTTATCACTTTTCTCGACGTTTCACATGATTCTAAATCTTTTTTGTGTCGGTCTGTCTGTTGGTCTGGATGTCTGTTTACGCAATAACTCAAGAACCACTTATCCGATTTAAAAAATTCTTTCGCCAATAATCTTGTTTGAATAATGGGAAGAACGGATTAGATTTTGGGGTTTGTACGTTCAAGGTTTCGGGTACCTACCATACAAATTGTCCCTAAAAAATCTAAGTTTGGCCCGAAGTTTGATAATCACTGTGTGATTTCCGCCCCACTAGTTTTATTAGGTAGCTTTCGATGAAATCCATCTTCCTATTGGTTTCTTGACTACTGTCGAATTTAAAAAAAAATTCTTCATAGGAGGTCTAGTTATGACCCCTTGAGTCCGAAATGACCACTGGTCAAAAAATTTATATATATATGTATGTATGTATGGTTACACTTCCCAAAATTTGCGGCACTCTTACGGTCGCATTTTTGCCCCGATCGCTTTCAAACTGCGGTCAAAAATTGCTTGGGTGTAAACTTAGTTTAAGTCCGTGAACGGGTGGAATCCGGCCTAAGGAGACGGTAGGGCCTCACTTTTTGTGAAATCAGTTTTTCCTCAAAATTTCACGTTCCATGAAAGATATTCGAGCCGTTCTAATTTTATCCCATAGTATACATGAATACCAACAACTTTAAATTATAAACCTATAAGACTAAAACTTTAACTAAAAGTGGAGGGGGAAAAACCAAAATTTTTCGGGAAAAAAATCATAACTTCTAACCGGTGAACAGTCGGAAACATTATTAATCGATAGAGGCCATTTTTAAGTCTAAAATAAATGTCTGAAAAGTTTTTCGCTAAAAGTTACCGTTTTCGAGAAAAAAAATTAAACATGTTAAAAATGCGCTCGGCAGGGGGGACTTTACGAAAATATTGTTTAAAGTCCGTAGTTCTCTATATAAAATAATATTAATTGCTTCACGAAATCTACCTGTGCGTTCCCCCTGCGGGAACGGATTTTATTTATTCATTTCATACATAATACATATATTTAAATGTAAATTTATCCTGTTAACCTAGATTAGGTTTGTGTAGGATAAATAGTTGTCATTTTAAAATATTACAATATACTTACATACTACATAATCTAGTATTTGTGAATATCAAAAATTACAGAACAAAATAAGTATGTCTTCTTCTTAGTCGTGCACTCTTGACAGAGTGGTCGTGGTTATGATGGGGGGTCCTGATGAACGGCTGCTCGTGCAATGCGCCGCCATCGCTCTCTGTTGGTTGCGTTGTGGGAGCAGTCGGTCATGGTGGGTTGTGTTAGGGAGGTGATGAGGTCCGACCATCTAGTTGGAGAGCGACCACGGGACCTTTTGCCCTCCATTCTGCCCTGTACCACGAGACGCTCCATCGAGTCTTCCTTCCGTGTCAGGTGCCCAAAGAACTTGAGTATTCGTATTTGCACAGTCGACGATAATCTCTCCTTTATGTGAAGTTCTTTGAGGATGGAGACATTAGTCCTATGCGCGGTCCACGGAATCCTGAGGAGACGTCTCCAGCACCACATTTCCAGTGCATCTATTTTTCTCCGCTCTTTTTGTCTCAGAGTCCATGTCTCAGCTCCGTACAGAAGAATTGGAAAGACCAGACTCCGCATCAGACGAACCTTGGTGGTTTTGGTTATCCGGCGGTCCTTCCAAATCTGGGAGAGCCTTTCAGCAGCTGATCGTGTAATAGCGCAACGTCTTCTGATTTCCTCCTCGCAGCCTCCGCTGTTGGTGATGTTAGAACCCAAGTAGATGTAGTTCCGCACAACTTCACAGTTAGCAATGCTTTTGACATCTGGTTCGTTATTTTCCGCTCGGTTCACTATCATCATTTTGGTCTTCTCCCGGTTGATAGCAAGTCCAAAATTCAGGCTGGTGGATTCAAGGTGGCGCAAAAGGTGTTCCATATTCTCTTTAGACGTTGTTAGGAGAGTAGTGTCATCAGCATATCTAAGATTAGATATTGTTCGACCTCCTACGGATACACCTTTGTCCCAATCGTCCAAAACAATCCGCATTATGTGCTCGGTGTAGATGTTAAATAACAGCGGAGAAAGAATACAGCCTTGTTGAACACCAGCCTCAGGCTTGAATGGGCTTGAGTCAACTCCATCGACGCGCACTGCTGCTGTGCTATCTTCATAGAGTCGTCTAATGAGGTACGTAAGGTGTTCTGGTACACCCATTACTTTTAGGATTCCCCACAGTTTTTGCCATTGCACCGTGTCGAAAGCTTTGTGAAAGTCCACAAAGCTAATAAACAGGGGGTTGTTAAATTCTCGTGACTTCTCTATGACCTGGCGTAGTATAAGAATTTGCTCTCTCGTTCCTCTACCCTTAACAAATCCAGCCTGTTCAGGTGCGATTTGAGGAGATAGGTAAGACTGTAGCCGCTTGTTGATAATGTGTAGTAGCATCTTACTTGCGTGGCACATAAGAGAGATCAACCGGTAATTATTGCACTTCTTGGTCGAGCCCTTTTTATGGAGAGGAATGAAAAGGGAGCAAGAACAATCATTCGGCCAATTGCCGGTCGTCCATATTCTACTACAAATAGCGTGCATTATCTCTACTCCAGCTTCTCCCATAGCCTTAATGATCTCAATCGTTATCTCGTCTACGCCTACGGCTTTGTTAGATTTAAGGTGTTTTATTGCTGCTCTTATTTCGTCTTTCAATAAATCTGGTTCCAATTCCAACGTTAGAGAACATTGTGACCGTAATGAAACTGGGTCAACAAATAGGGATCTACAATACTCTTTCCACGTGTTGACAATTTCTTTTATCTCTGTTACCGTCACACCATCTTTGTTCTCAATTGCCCAAGTCTTTGGTTTGAATTGACGAGTGATAGTTTTTATTTTCATGTGAAGATCCTTGGTTTCGAACTTCTCTGAATGTCGCTCTAGTTCTTCGCAGATTTTATTGAGTGCTGCATTCCGGTCTCTTCTGCAAGCGGTTTGTATTTCAGCATTGAGAGAATTTAGTTCCTGTACAGGTTTTCCAGCAGCCTTTAGTTTTCTCCGATGTTCAACCATGTCCCATGTGTTGGTAGACATCCAATGTTGTCGTTTTATTAGAGGTGATTTTGGCTGTGAGTTTTTAACCAAATCTTTGATGTATAGCTTGGCATTCTGCCATAGGGTGTTTGGATGTTCATGGTCGTCACCGCCCCAACTGTGCACTGTAAAGGTAAAGAAATGGAGGAAATAAGTATGTGGGTACTCACTAAAACAGGGTGCGTGGTGTTTAGGTGAGTTGCTATGATCCAGGTATGCTTTTCGCTTTTTTACTGTACAATGTATAGTAAAAAGCGTATTTTCATATTTTTTTATTACCTGTGTGCGTCAGTACGCACTAAGGTTATTAAAAATATCAAAATCAATCTACAATCGCACATAATTTAAACATCCAAAATTAAGTCAAAACGAGAACCACAATCTGTCACCCACTTTTATTGAAGTAGGTTACAAAACCATTTTAATACTGTGGTTTCAAATCAAAGTAAAGTTCAACCATTGAATAAAAGAAAGAAAGAATTTATTTATACATAGACATTTGAGGTACATTTTTTTTTTCGTGTGGATATTCGGGGCGGTTATGTCGGGCTTGAACCGTCTAAAACCGCACGCCGTCTCGGGCGTATTTTCCCCACTAGCCCCATGGGACAACTGGTACTGATTATTTTTTTGAATTAAGTCCCTGTGGTCCCATGGGATAACTGATACCTACTGATTTATTTCACCTTAAGTCCCTAGTGCACATCCTTCCCTCACGCAAAAACCGCGCCTTGTTGTGGAGTTGCGGATACCAGCTCGCGAAACCATACCATACCCTAGTGCACATTTTAGCGGCGCGTCTAAATCAGAAGCAATTAATGTCAAAACGGTAATATCGATGCGGCCCACTTCCAGTTATCCATCCTCTGGGCACCTCACAATACACCTGATTTGATTTATGTGTCAATCTAAGATGTTGCTGGTTTATTTATTAGTTTTTCGTACAGTTTGTTCCGGATATTTAGCGAGCAAATGACTGTAATTGATTATAGTGACTTGCGGATGAGGTAAATTGGCAATTTGATATAGGTTCCTTATGGGATTTACCAAACAAACGGACTGGCTCTAAAAGACTTTTATCTGTGCAAGATTTTAAATACTGATAGACAGATAAAGTAAAATATTATTAGTATTTCAAGCGTTAATAGGTCAGAGTATTACGATAAGATTTATGTATTTGATTGACATAACATAACATAACTTCACGCCTGTATCCCCGAAGGGGTAGGCAGAAATGTGTATTACACACCCACGATTCGCCAGTTATGTTAAGGTCCCAATGTAATAGGGGGCGAGCCTATTGCCATCTACCAGGCACATTATTAAGCGAGCGATAATTATCATTTATTAATGCACACATAACTACGAAAAGTCAGAGGTGTGTGCCCGGGGCGACTGGGGATCGAACTCGAGACCTCGTCTCAGCAGTCCGTTACGTACGCCACTGGGCTATCGCCGCTTTTTTGATTGAACATTATTAAATTACCGGTGGCAGGTCAGAAGCACTTGAAAACAACCGACTTGCATAAAAGTTTTAATGAAAATTGAGGAAGCTGATGAAATGTGCAACGACAGAATCGGTCTCTTATCTGTGAAATACGTGAGTATATATATATGTATGTATATAGGTGCAGATGGCCTTATACGTTACTATTAAATTAAGCGAATGCATTGTTATAATCGCGATGTATTACGTGTCGTAACGTAGCACCTTCTACGCCACTATGTAGTCACCGCCCGCGTAGATATGCGTAGCGTAACGCCTGCGAGTGCTACGCTGCTCGAATATCAGCTACGTTACGTATCCACCACGGTTACACATTTTATATTTCTTACACTAAAAAAAATTTGCTTGTATTTATTGTGACTTACAGACAGAATAGTTAATTAATATATATTTGTTTTATATTATTCATTACTGATATTTATAAATATCTCTATCTTACCTTGTAACTATTTTGAACAGCTGAATCGATTTTGATGGATAATGTGTCTTTAGATTCATCTTACTTGCACGAGTGCTGTTAGGTATATTACAATTATTTATAAGATAATAAATAATAATAAATAAATAAATATTCTACGACATTCAACACGGCGCTTTCTAGACCCAGAGTTAGCATAGTTTAAATGATAGTCACGTACTTATACTTTTTTTTTGTAAATACATACATAGTAAACATAGAAACACTCAGACCATATTTGCATACAAATATTTACACTGAGCGGAAATCGAACCCCCTGTCGAAGCAGTCGAATGCATTACTACTACGCCACAGATACGCCGGATAGGTTATATTCTGAATGAATACATAGGTGAATACTTAAGGAGCAGCTTGTTAAATTATGAATTTGTTCGGTGTTCGAGTAGAGTAAGTTTGGTAGTTGTCCTACCAGTCATACTTACATTCGAATGCATTTATTTCAAAAGGCAGACAGATTGAAATCAACAAAAAGCTATCCAAATAGATGTCTACTCACTATTATTTTATAATCCAAACCCCATTACAATCACCAATGCCATATCTATAAATAATTCATCATAACATCCAATTACTAGATTAATAACATTTCACTTAGACCGTATCTAACCCTCCCGATGCGTGTGCGGGTCCAAAACGCCAACCTGCCGATACAGGTAACTAGCTTACAACTCGTTCCACGTAACCCAGCTTAATGTGGCTCATCAGGCCTGCAGCATCACTGCAAGGGTTGAACGACCGCGCGCATGCGTACCGGCTACCTTTTTCGGTCTAAATAGCCAACGGGCCGTCTTAGTACGCGTTCTAACTGCGATCAAATTTCGATCTTAGTATGTAACTGAGTGGATCGTTTTGGTAGTGCGTTCGGAAGCGGGCGGGCGAAGCGCGAAGCCTGGTTCGTTCGTTCTCTCAGTGTGTCGCCGGCAGTGGTCGACAGCGCGCGGACACGCCGTCGGTGTCATTCAGACCGAGAAAAGTTTTTAAGTTTCGTCGTCGGACGTTCGAAGTGTTAGGTGTGAGTTAGGAAGGATTGTTTGGTTAAAGTGCATTCGGATTTGTCTGCGGCGCTGCTTTCGGACATTTTGGTGTTTTTTTCTTTTTGGAAACAATGGGAAGGTGAGGTTTTATGCGGATGTTTCCGTAGTGTAATGAATATTAATTAGCTATTATAACCTATTGTAATTGTAAGGCTTACTTACATTAACTTTTATTGATTTAAAATTGCTTTATATTTTTCTAATTATTAAATTCAAAGAAAAATTATTTAGAAAAAATATATAAAGAAAATATAAATTTTATTTTATCTACATGCAGCAACAGAAACATAATTCATAACAATGTATATTCGACACAAAAAAATTTTTTTTCTTAAACTAAGGTATTAAATCAAACATATAGCCCACTGGCCGCCCCAACTGTTTAACTTAACATTCGAACATAGCATTCAGCTACTTAACACCGATTTGAAATAAAATTAAAGGCACCTCAAAAGTATACAGTACATTGAATTTATTATGCGTAAATAGTAGCATTTCTCCTTTTTCTTTCTTTTCTGTGGTTATTTTTTATCATGTTCACGTCAATATGACTTCACCTCACCTGATGGTATGTTAAAGTCTCAGGAATTAGGATCACTTAAATTACTACACTTACAGATGAAAGATAACCACCCTCTTAACTACTTAAATTAAATTTTATTTCAATATCTCAAAAATGTTAAATTATGTATTAGACAGTATAAAATATGTATAGTGTTTAGCTGTGAATATTGGTGTTTGTACGTTAATATTTAATGTGAAACCGCAACTCGTTGAATGCGTGGTAGGTGCCTCAACCTGAACACAGCCACCGCTAAAGTAATTAATGATATAAGTCAGTTTTAGCTGCTGCCTGCGGCTTTACCTTCAGCTTACCATCAGGCGAGGTGAATTAAATTGACGTGTCCTAAATATAAAAAAAAAATGTAAAAAAAACTACCTGGGTTAGTAAACTAGTATGTTACTAATAAGTTTTAGAAAAGAAATTGAGATTACTGTTTTAGTTATCATCATCATGTTAGGGTTATTCCAGGTTTCGCGGGGCAAAAGACATACATTTTGGGCCACCTAACACCGGCGTCTTAAGACCCGAGACGGCATGCGATTTTAGTCGGTTCAAGCCCGATATATCCACCAGCCGGCGCGTGGCGGCGAGAAAAATAGAAGGTTATTCCAGGTTGCACCCGAGGCTTCACCTCGGAACCCGGGGTCCGATTACTCCATATCATTCTTTGGTTTGGTTTATTAGGCTTTTACTGGAGCAACTGCCTTCTGACCTCCCAATATTGAGAGGGAATCCTGCGCCGGAGTCTCGTCCGTCAATCAGGAGGCATACCGACTTGCAGATTTATTTATTTATTTATTTAATCTTCATGCACATAGTACATTGGCGGACCTAATGCCGTAGGCATTCTCTACCAGTCAACCATCGGGTGGTGTTGAGCTATCACGAGGTAGGCATAAAAATGAAATATACACTAAGTTATGAAATAAAAGATAAATAGGTACATACATGATCGTGCATTGCTCGTCGCACACACACATCGCTCTCCGTACTCCTCTGCTTTCAGAGGAGACAGGATGAGCGATGCTGTTAGTGGTGAGATGGCCCAGGGTCAGCCGGGGTGCGAGGGATATGCTCTATGGGTAACCTTACACCCCGGCGTCTGAAGACCCGAAACGGCGTGCGGTTTTAGTCGGTGCAAGCCCGACATAACCAACCCCGCTGGCCGGCGGGGGGGTATCCGAAGGGATTTCCGCACGATAAAAAAAAAAAAAAAAGGTACATACAAAAAACAAAACATTACATATATAAAACTTAAATACATATATCACAGAAATATATATACACATATATATATATATATATATATAATATAACACCATATATATAAACATACACACATATCAATATTAAATATAAGAGAATAATTACATACGTTGAGATGACTCTTCAGATGAGGTTGTCTTCACCCCAAAGGCCTTGGTGCCCCCGTGACTCGATTATTGTTTTAGATATACCAGTCCGAAATATCTGACCTGTAGCCTACCTAGCCCTAGACCTGTAACCTAGCCTGTAGACAAAGTGACATTCTACTAGTGGAATCGCTTCGAAGCGAACCTTCAAAAGTTCAAAATGTATGGGAGTGACATTATTTGTTACACGACATATCGACCAATAATGTCTCACCAATACATTTTGGACTTTTGAAGGTTCGCTTCGAAGCGATTCCACTAGTAGAATATCACTTTGTGTAGGCACCCTGTATTAAGATTGCTCCAGTGGTCCAAAAGTGGGCGATGGTGTTTAAAGGATCAGTTAGAGAGTTTCAAGAAGTGAGAGTTCGGGGTTGCCAGCAATAGTAGCCAATGCCTACCGAGGGCTGGTAGAGTAATTCAATCCACTGTTTCTCCAAGCAATAGGTGTGATTTCAGAGACAGTGTTGGTTTTTTTAATTAGTTTGATTCCGATATTACTGCTTCATTATAGTCTCAGTAAGGTGGTACTTTTCGTAGTTATGGGTACAATAATAAATGTTAATTATTGCTCGCTTAAAAATGTGCCCGGTAGATGGCAATAGGCTTGCCCCTACATTGTTACATTAACATAACTGGCGAATCGTGGGTGTGAACCCCTCTGCCTACCCCTTCGGGTATGCCTGTATGGCATGAAGTTATGTTATGTTATACAAAGCCTATTGGCAAGGCCAAATAAATAAAATTAAAACTCGTGGAATATAAAATGTATAAATAAAAATGTTTTTTGTATTGTTCATATTGTCGTACAGTATCCTTTGCGTAACGTTTTCGAAGGCATAACGATTTTTAAAGTATGAATTTTCAATAAAAATGTATAAAAACAATAAATTAATGAATAATTAAGGTCATTATACACAGCGCTATCTAGATCAACGTAAGCATAGTTTCGCTAGCTTTTATTATGGGTTTTAAAATGCGGATGACCATGCATAGATACCTTTTTTTTTAGAAAATTGAGTATACCCGACCCCGCCGGGTAGGTTTTAAACTATGTAATCTTCTAAGTTTTATTTCTACTAAATTTAAAATGTTTTGTACGTTTCTGACGTAAGTGATCTTTAAATTACTTCAAAATTAATTTTGCTTTTGCATTTAAGATTGGAACATTATATTTAATTGAAAAATTTGTGAAAACCGAAAGCGATCTATCTGGATTAAAATGTTATATCATTAACAATATCAATCATTTTCATTCATTTTGAGCTCTGACAACAAAATATGAACGGTGACGTCGTAAAAACAAAAAAAAACAAAAACATGCGAAAATACAAGATACATAACTCACCCTAGATCTGTGAACTCCCCTGGTGGTAATAAATATATTATGTTGTATGGTGTAACGGCCCCATGCCCTTCATTGTGTTAGACGATATGCAATTATTTTACAAACTAGTTATTTATTATTATATTACTAAAAGAACAAAATTATATTTTGTATAAATCATGATATAGGATCACTTTCGTTTTTGGAAGGAACCCTAAAAATGGTTAAATATTACCTTGCTTACAATTAGTAATCGAAAGATCAGTTACGAATATGGACGAAAGGTAAATTTTATGTTAGCCTTCTAACCAGAAGGATAATTCGCCGTCCTTACAGAAGCAGGCCGTGGCGGAGGTGTGTCGTGTGTGTCCTACACACGCCTGCCTACTCACCGACGCGGGATAAAACCCGACCCCACCAGGCGAGGCCGCGCTGGCGGCCAAGGTCTGCCGGTAACCCTGGGGTTATCCTTTCGAGGGCTTACCCGGGGTGCCCGGCAATGGACACTTGGGCAGGACACCGTGCGGTTTTAGTCGATGCACGACATAACCGCCCCCGCTGGCCGGCGGGGGGGGGGGGGTATCCAAAGGGATTTCCGCACGTAAAAAAAAGCCTTCTAACCAATTTTATAACTATTACATATTTTATAATAAGTAAAAATTGCTTCTTCCGTATACAAAATAATATGAGCTAGATTAAAAAAAGACTAGTTGAAGTGTTTTGCAACATTTATTTTTGAATATTATGATCTCATACTGTGACACTTACCTGGTTGCTTCTACCGGGATAATAAAATAACCGGAATAAAGTAGAATCAATTATAATTATTATTCCAAGAACGCAGGTAGTGGGACACAAATTTAGTTTTATGCGTGGTAAGGCCGTCTGATTAATTCCCCCCCCCCCCCGGTAGTACTTCCCTGGCCGCTGATGATGGTGGGAGGTTCTCCGAATGCTCCAATCTCCGTACGTCTTCGGGCTATCTGCCGACCTTCGACGATACAAGTCTTGGGGGGCGTTTCTTCAGGGCAGGAAACCCCACAGTAAAACCCTGGAATCATCACATCCCGTTTTGAAATAGATTGTTCTATTTTTTTTTCTTTGTCCTGGGGGTACCGGCAACTACATAAAGAAAGCACTACGTAGTGGCGTTGCCGTGGTGGTACACAATCAGAACGGAGTTTACAATAATGACAAATAGAAAAAACAGTAGGACAGAAAAGCAGTAAGTATAAGAAATATTAAGGTGCTATTAGCTATCAACAACAGTAGTTACATTGCACTAGGTGTAAGACTACAAGGCACTAAGTACATGGTACATACATACTAATATGAAGCTATTACATTTAGTTGTAGAATTATTGTTGTCACTATTATGACGTTAAATACTTTCTTATAAGAGATTGTGTGTTGTTCAAAACTTACCCTAATACGGGGTTCAATACTGCGTAGGAGTAGTCTGTTGGGCGATATTATGCACCACAGGATCACTTGTTATTGTGAAATATATTTATATTTGCAAATGAGTACACTACTATTCTTTACGACGTAGGTTATACGAAATAAATGCAAAGTAAAAAATCAAACAATGTGTCGTGGACCGACCTCTCGGCAGCTCTCAAAGCGTCTCCTCGAAGTGTTCGATGCCGCGCGATGCGAGCAAGATGCAAGCGCACCAACCGTTCAATTTGTCTATCTCGCTCGCACCTACACTATACGATCTGCATCTAACCGTAGTCAACCACAGGCTTAAACTGTTTTCTTAGGTCAAGGTTTAGCGTTCTTTGGAATTTAGTAAGCGAATTAACAATTAATAATAATAATAATATGAAATCGAATTATCGTCATTGTATTAGGACTATTAGGGTTAAGAACATGTAACGTTCCGTTACAATACGCACTAAAATCTAAATAATGATTTATTGATACAAAAATTTGCTAATTACATTTCTATTAGTAAAATAATTATATTATCGCCCGATTTTGAAGTTGTTTGATCAAACACTGAGTATCAGAAGATATTTTTGTAACACTTTGTTATGTAAACTGCAAGTGATATCAGTCTGATAATTACAAATACTCTGCATAAAAACTATCTCTACAAATGTAAAAAAGTCAATCATGTTTAGAGTTCAATAGAAAAGAGAGAGAAAAGTTTTAAAAAGGATCTTTATAAGAAGCTTTAGAGACTCTACCCTTAGCTTACGATCAGGCGAGGTAAACTCAAACTAATTTTTAAAATTTCACGTTCCATGATACACAATAATTTACCGGGAATTAACGCGATATATAAAGGTATATGCAAACTTTTAGATTGCCTGACGTTTATTATAATTTAATTATAAAAAATAATAATAAATAATTATGAGCTAAACTCATATTGACGTGACCAATATACAAGAAAAAAAGTATAGAGTAGCATAAGAAAATCGGCCAAGTGTGAGTCGGACTCTCCCATGAAGGGTTCCGTAGCAGCAAGTAACATAATATAAAAGTTCTTGCAATTCGTTCAAGCCACGCTCCGCGCGAATTATAGTTATTATTTACTTAGGCACCTATTACAGATTTATTATTAGAAAAGAATGGTTCATAGTTTATGCATAAGGTTTATGTTTATGAAATTAAATGATGATAAATTTTTATATTTGAGTTGATTGGATGAAAGGTAAATTGCAGTTGACGATTTATGACGTATTAAAAAAACTACTTACTAGATTTACCCATAACACAAGTTAAATCTTATCATGGGTACCAGAGTTGAACTACAGTTTGTGTTTAAAATACGGATGTTGTTACTATTTAGTTAAGTTCATCATTAATTGTAAGCAAACTAAACGTGAATAAATGATTTATTATTATTATTATTAGATTATATTAAACATACAAAACATACATCTCGTTCGAACCAATTTTTGGTGGAAGTTTACATAGTAATGTACATCATATAATTTTATTTTTTTTTAATATTTCTCTTATTTTAGAAGTTACAGGAGGTCTAAACTGAATAGTTTGCGCGAGACCCACTTCCAAAGTAATAAAATGTGTGTTCCCCCCCCCCCCGCACACATTTTATTACTTTGGAAGTGGGTCTCGCGCAAACTATTCAGTTTAGAACAAAATTATATTAGAAACCTTAATATCATTTTTGATCACCTATCCATAGATACACACGTATGGGTTTGATGAAAAAAAAATTGAGTTTCATTTCTAAGTATGGTTAACCCCTAAATTTATTCTTTTTTTATAATTTTTGGGTGAAAATCTTATTGCGGTTTACACAATACATCTACTTACCAAGTCTCAACAGCTTAATTCTTATAGTTTCGGAATAAAGTGGCTGTGACATACGGACGGATAGACAGACAGACATGACGAATCTATAAAGGTTCCGTTTTCTGCCATTTGGCTACGGAACCTTAAAAAGTACGTCTATTTTCTGAAGGAAATCGAAAAATCGGATATAGTACGGACATTTAATTTGTAACGCACGCAAAAGTAGTATTTTAAACGGATACGAGTCTTTGTTTTTTTTTTTTTTTTTTACTAAAAATTTGAGTGCGTTTGACTGCATCTCACCTGATGGTAAGTGACGATGCAGTCGAGGATGATACACGCAAACTCAAATAATGCCTATTCACTCTCGCCTTGAAGGTCCCCAAATTATAAGAATCGGGGAACACAGACGCAGGCAAAGAGTTCCACTCCTTCGCTGTCCGCATAATAAATGAGGAAGCGTTGCGCTTGGTGCGGATTGGATTTGGTCTCAGTTTATGTGGGTGCAAAGAATGGTAAAACAACCCTTATCTATAGGGTGGCGAACATGTGGTGGTCATAGGGTAGAAACGGTAATAACTCATCAAGCAGTGGCACCCTTTGCTCTATTGACGTACAGCCACGTACCGTACTAGTCATAAAAATAAAGTTTTATTTTAAGTAGCTTGCATTCATTTTAATCATTATCTCATATTTTTTTTATTTAAACTATGTTAGTTGTAGTAGTTAGAAATATATTAAAAAAAATCCGTTCCCGCAGGGGGAACGCTCAGGTAGATTTCGTGAAGCAATTAATATTATTTTATATAGAGAACTACGGATTTTTTTTTCTCGAAAACGGTAACTTTTAGCGAAAAACTTTTCCGACATTTATTTTAGACTCAAAAATGGCCTATCGATTAAAAATGTTTCCGACTTCAAGAATGTTCACCGGTTAGAAGTTATGATTTTTTTCCCGAAAAATTTTGGTTTTTCCCCCCTCCACTTTTAGTTAAAGTTTTAATCTTATAGATTTATAATTAAAAGTTTTTTTTTTTTTTTTTTTTGTTTTAAAACTTGTTGTTATTTTATTATTTGGTATTCATGTATACTATGGGGTAAAATTAGAACGGTTCGAATATCTTTCATGGAACGTGAAATTTTGAGGAAAAACTGATTTCACAAAAAGTGAGGTCCTACGGTCCCCTTAGGCCGGATTCCACCCGTTCACGAACTTAAACTAAGTTTACACCCAAGCAATTTTTGACCGTAGTTTGAAAGCGATAGGGGCAAAAATGCGAACGTGACAATGCCGCAAATTTTGGGAAGTGGAACCATACATACATGTATACATACATATATATATATATATAAACTTTTTGACCAGTGGTCATTTCGGACTCAGGGGGTCATCATAACTAGACCTCCTATGAAGAATTTTTTTTAAAATTCGACAGTAGTCAAGAAACCAATAGGTAGATCGATTTCGGGGTGTGTGTTGGGTAACCTCCTCGATTGTCGCTCCGATTCCGATCCCGCTGCGGTCCGGGGGGAGCGGAATCGGAGCGGCCGGTACACCCTTTTTTTTTTTTTTTTTTTTTTTTATCGTGCGGAAATCCCTTCGGATACCCCCCCGGCGGCCAGCGGGGGCGGTTATGTCGGGCTTGTACACCCTGGGCGGCGGTCAATGGCTTCCCCTTCACCCCTTCATAGGGTTGGCATTGATCGTCGGCCAATACCCAACGTGGCGGGAACACATCGCTCTCCGTACTTCTCTGCTTTCAGAGGAGACAGGATGAGCGATGCTGTTAGTGGTGAGATGGCCCAGGGTCAGCCGGGGTGCGAGGGATATGCTCTATGGGTAACCTTACACCCCGGCGTCTGAAGACCCGAGACGGCGTGCGGTTTTAGTCGGTGCAAGCCCGACATAACCGCCCCCGCTGGCCGGCGGGGGGGTATCCGAAGGGATTTCCGCACGATAAAAAAAAAAAAAAAAAAAAAAAAAAAAAAGGTAGATCGATTTCATCGAAATCTACCTAAAAACAATGTTTAAAAATGATTGTAAAGGCATTCATTGTTTCCGTAGTTAGCAAGAATTACGGTAGACCGCTGCAGCGTTTATTTATATTTTTTTTTTTATATGGGCACGTCAATTTAACTTCCCCTCGCCTGTTGGTAATCTGAAGGTAAAGTCTCCGGAAAGAGGGTCACCATTACATACACGTACTATGATAACAATGGTGGCACTCAGGTTGACGGCCTCATCAGAAGAGGATTGTCGTCGCAGCACCGCGTGACACCCACCGGTCCCACTAGTGCTGCGACCACAATCCCCCTGCTAATATCTATTATCTATCTTAGCCTGTTCGTCACTATGTTCAGGATACTATAAGGACTAGCCCAGCCTAGCCAAAGTTAAGCAATATTAGCTAGGTCAGTCTTAGGACGGGTGCCCATACTTATCATATTGGAACCTCTCCATGGGAGCACGTTAAGTCGTCGGTTCCAGTTGCTATACGAACATCTATGGCAGCCGTTACGGGTAGTTGGAGCCCTAAAAAGTCCGACACCTGGTCTAACTACAGAATTTCGATATCGCCAGTGGGTTGTGGATGTCAGATCAGTCGCTTCACGGAGAATATCCAAGTCAGCCACTTCGTATTTAGGCTGATTGTGGTATAAAAGTAACTGACACTTCAGAAGTCTTCCCCGATACTCGAGACCCAGCCGCCGGATCCGCTGCACGCCTTAGGCAACCGCGGTCGTGGCCTTCAGGGTTGCTTCGCGATACGTCTCTCTGTATTCAAAACAATCTATATTTGGCCCATTGCCATTGGTTAGTTATAGTGAATATAAATATAATATAAACCTTTAATTAAATATAAATAAAACCGCTTGTTTATACCAGTGCAAATATATTTTTCAAGACAAGAGTGAAATAATACAAAATCAGAATTGTGACATTAAAAAATAAAACATAACAAAATACAACTTCACGCCTGTATCCCCGAAGGTGTAGGCAGAGATGTATTACTCACCCACGATTAGCCAGTTATGTTAATGTATTAGGGGGCGAGCCTATTGACAGCGAGCGATAATTAACAGTTTTTAATACATACATATTACGAAAAATCATAGGTGTGTGCCTGGGGCGTCTAAACTAAAATAAAACACGCAATAGTAATGTATGTATTTCATAGAATTACATATTAACTAGGTCTGCAAGGCGAATCGCTGCTTGCAATGTTGAGCTGAGTGAGACATCGTGAATCAGATTTTGAAAATTTTGAACAGTGATCATTCCTCCGTGGCAAGTCCGATTTTGAAAATTCTTTTTGAAAGTCACATCTCTGGACATGCTTTCTGAGCGTGTAAAGTTTGGTCACAGTGTCTCGAGCGGTTATTATGTAATTCCATCTGGAATTTTTTTAACGGTGATCATTCCTCTGTGGTAGCATTAATTTTCTCAAAATATATCCATAAACCTTCCTCTGATTGACCTCTTTAATCATGCCAAATTTGGTTCTGATTGGGTTAGTAGTTTAGGAGGAGACCTGTGACAAAGAAAATCCTGAAGTCTGGTATGAGGAGCTTTCGCTCGACTTTGTCTCACACAGCTCAAAAAATTACACTAAATCTTTATTATCTCAATTCTTGTCACAATAGAAAGCCACTGAATGAAGTCCAAGTAAAATAAATAGAACTTATACAAATAAGTTTCCGACAGACGCACCGTCTTCGGGCGGAGAACTTGCGTCGTTTACCTGTCAGGCGCACGCGTCACGCGCCCTGACAAAAGTTTGTAATAATATATTTCATGAATAACTATTACCACTCTTTGTTGCTTAGCGAAAGGGTTCGAAGATATCTACGTAACGAATTGACATCCTTTGTTGGCCAGTTATATAACTACTTGTAACTATTTTGTATACCTCACACACATGAACCCACGCGTTTATGTCCTCAAAGAAGTCGGCAGAGAATTGTGAATACTGACATGTCGCCGATTGTTTTTCGGTTCCACATCAGAGTTGAACCGTGTTGAAAACAAATAGTGTATTCGTTCATATAAGTTAGTAGAACTGTTACAATTGAGTCAGGTTATTAGGGTTCCGTTGCCAAATGGCAAAAAACGGAACCCTTATAGATTCCGTATGTCACAGCCACTTTTAACTATTACTAGGGGCGCAATGCATTCTGCTGTTGCAATGTTAAGCTGAGAGTGCACTAAATGATTACCTACAATTCACGCGCATTTTTTTTTTCAATTGAATACCATTGAATTGTTTCTTTCGCTAAAAATTCCTCCGTTGCAAGACCGATTTTCAATTTTCTTTTCCTGTCTTAAGCCAATAGTGAAGTTGCACATTTTGGTGCCAAAATCGAGGTCTCAACATTGTGCATTTGGAGAAATCAGATTTTGAAATTTTTGAAGGGTGATTATTCCTCCATGGTATGTTCGATTTCAATTTCATTTTTTCTAAACCTTCCGGGTATCAAGTTGTATTTACAAGTTTGGCCAAAATTGGTCGATTAGTTTATGAGGAGTAGCTTCACAACCGAAATACGTCGACGGCCTCGGTGGCGTACCGGTAGTGCATTCGACTGCTACGACAAGGGGTGCGGGTTCGATTCCCGCTCAGTGCCAATATTTGTATGCATGAATATGTCTATTTGCATTGGTCTGGAAGTTTCTATGTATAATATGTATGTATTTACAAAAAAAAGTATTTAAGTATGTATATCCGCATTCCAGAACCCATAACACAAGCTAGTTAAACTATGCTTACTTTGGGTCTAGAAAGCGTTGTGTAGAATGTCGTAGAATATTTATTTATTAAAAAAAAATACACCAAGTGGAGTATAGAGAGCTTTTCGCTCGACTTCGTCTCACTCTCAGCTCAATAAGTGAAACAAGAGCATATTGGGACTTTCCATTTAGGGAGGTGAAAAATAAAAAACGGGTAACTGCTGAATTCTACAAATTCATTAGTATTTTTGTATTTTTCAAAATAATAAATTAATAAGAATAATATATGGACATTATTAAATTTGCGAAAGACTGCGGGCAGATGCTGGATGCGGCAAGCTGAAGACAGGGCGCTATAGCGCTCATTAGGGGAGACCTATGTCCAGCTGCAGTGGACTAGCATAGGTTGATGATGATGATGATGACGATGTTTAAATTTAATCAATATAATAATGTATATGATGTTGAAAATGTGAAGTGTAACATTAAAATTTTCTAATGAAGTACAAATAATTATTTAAATTTTATTTCAGTTGAAAAGAATTGTCTAAGTTTTTTGAGTATTTAAGTTTAAGGTTTAGTAAGTTTAAGTTAATCAAGGATTCAAACGTGAAATCGAATATGCACAGTATTAAATTGAATTACTTTAATGATTTAAATAACGTTCGTGAAAATAAGAGAATGTAACATCAACATTTTCTAATTATAAATAATTAATAATGAATTAGATAAAACGTAGAACTAGCATTTTCTTATTGCTTAACATTTCAACTAAGTAATTAAATGTTAAATAGAATATATCAAAGCGTGACTATAACATTTTCTAATTATATTACTTTCCCGAGACACTAACTAATTTCTTAGTAACATTTTGATTCGTCGGAGACTTATTTAGGTATCAGTTTCATGGGGTGCTTGGTTGGGGACCTCCACGCGGTGCACCCTGGGCAACGGGGACAGCAGCGCCTCTCTCCTAGGGCGGGAGAGACGCTGCCGCCTACGGCCAACTCCGACCGAGGCGAGGACGGCCCTGTTGAGGGCTGTTCGGAAGCTTTCCACGTGTCCCTCTGATTAGCAGAGGGCACAGTGGAGAGCAAGTAAGGGGGCCATCTCGAAACCGGAGATGGCCCAGGGTCAGTCGGGGTGCGAGGGATATGCTCTATGGGTAACCTTACACCCCGGCGTCTTAAGACCCGAGACGGCGTGCGGTTTTAGTCGGTTCAAGCCCGACATAACCGCCCCCGCTGGAGACCCCCCGCTCTCTAGCGGGGGCGGTATCCGAAAGGATTTTCGCACGAAAAAAAAAAAAAGGTATCAGTTTCATATTCATCACGAATTGCGACAGAACCTCAATTATTCTCGTTCACTGAGTGTCACAATAAAAAATGTCAAATAACAATAAAGTATATTATTCACCATGCATACATTATTCACAGATTATTTAGCATGTCAATAAAAGACTAAAAATAGAAAAGTTCCAATTCAATTTAAGTTAAGTTATTCTAATAAAGAGGAAAGACTTGATTGTTTGTAACCGACAAACTCAAAAGCTACTGAACCGATTTCAATCGTTTACCATTATCCCTGCATAACATACGAGTAGGCTACTTTTTCTCGATACTCAGTAATATATACTTCTCAGACCTTTCATATCCGCAGTGCTATGTTTGCTTTTATTCTTCTTCTGCTAACCCAACATTCAATAATAATAAAAAATCTAGAAGTTGGTATTAGAGGTTATTTCCGATCTGCGAAAAATCGTAAACTCATAATAGTTTACGTTCTCTTGTAAAACACTTCATGGGATATTAAGTCAGAGTAATTATTGTGCAAGCGTTAAGTGTGAATGTCACGGTAGTTTTGATTGCATGACATAGAACGTTGAGTGGCGTTTTATGGCTTTCGCTTCGAGGAATGAATAAATAGGACGTAAACACGTCCTGAAATGTTTTGATTAGAACGCCCGCTTAGATGTCAGTTATCACCATCAACGAACTATTTCGTATCTTTAATTTCGTATTATCTTTTGAATGGAATGTCCGATTTCAATAATTCGGTATAAATAAAGTAATCAACAGGTATTGAAACAGTTTTTAATACGTAATCATTTATTAACGTGAAACTTTTATTAACTTTTTCGTCTGTGTGTTGCATGTCGCGTGACGGTCGGCCGCGGAGTAGGGATAAAATGAAAGGCGCTCGTCATGGCAGCCAAGGCCAATATGGCGGCGCCTATAGTTCGCAGCAGCTGACCGTGTAGTGTATAGACTATTACTCATTTGTGCCAGTGCTCCACGCTATTTTGTTTGTTTTTGTCAGTGTTTAATGTAAATGTTTTTTGTCAGTGTTTAATTTAAATAAAAATTAATGTCTATGATGTGAAAAAAAGTTTCACTTTTACCGTGGTTTCATAAAACCACACAATCCTTTTTTTGTATAAGAAATTATACATAAGTATGAATAACATGATCTGATTTTGATCGGCATTTCTATAAACTTAAAAAATGTAAAAAAGTAGTTTTAGTGACATAACAACAATAGTTGAACATAAATGGTCTCGTGAAGTTTTTTGTATCTTGGTTATCACGGTCTTGGGCATCCATAGTAGTGGACATTAACGGACGAGGCTTTGGCGCGGGATTTCCTGTCGCGATTGGAAGGGCAGACGCCAGTCACTCCCAAAAAAGCCAAAATTAGCCCAAAAAAAAGAAGGAAATTGAAAAAAATTTCATTACTTTTTTACTTGAGTACGACTACTTAAGAATTCCAGCTTGTTAAGAAGTCCTTTACAATCTGCGTCCGATCATAATGAAATATAAATAACAGAAAATTATTAAATCCATTACTCTTATCATCCACAGCGCGGGATAAACCAAAATGAATTATTATAATTTAAACAAAAAAAACTTCCCCTTTCTTATCATCATAGCTCTCAACAGATTTTGTGTTGTAAAATAGGGCTGTTAAGGTTGAATTTCAGTTGAGGAAATATTATTCTATACATGTCAGATGCAGGCCGAAAACAAACAGGAGACAATAGACAATATAAGGTCTTATTTGCGTTTGATGAAATACTAAAGGATTAGTCTATGGTTGGATAATACGTCCGTGAAAGCGAGCTATTATTGAATATAAATTATAAATTAGGTTGGCCACACTGGGCTGTATACTTTCGATTGTGTTGGCATGTGATTTGGGGAGGACGTTTCGCTAGAGATATTTTGTGACAGGTTACGGATGAATTTATCTATTCCCTTGTAGATCGAAGAATATTGTTATTTGAATATAAACGAAGAGAACGGAAAGGGCTGTTGGATTATTTTTATATAATAAGTAAATAAATATTCTACGACATTCTAAACAGCGCTTTCTAGACCTAACGTAAGCATAGTTTAACTAGCTTGTGTTATGGGTTCCAGAATGCGGATAAACATACTTATAAACTTTTTTTTTGTAAATACATAGGAACACCCAGACTAATGCAAATATTCATGCATACAAATATTTGCACTGAGCGGGAATCGAACACGCGCAGGGTGCACGTAGCAGTAGAATGCACTAGATATTGTCGGGGATGTACTGTAATGTCTGTTTATTATTCTCTTGATATAAAATATCTAATTCTGAGGGCCAAGCCGGCTGTAGTCGTGGTGAAGCTTCATCTCACGTTCATACATTACCATGGTAACCTCATATGGTATATACATAAAAATATGCAATAAAAAAACAAATTTAATTCAATTTTGAAGCAATTAGAATGCTAGCTTTGTCTTTGTATATCTTTCCGATTAAAAAAGACAAAAAAGTACATTCATACTATTTCCAGTGTTTACAACCATTATTACACATACGTTACAATTATTTATTTATTTATTTAACATAACATAACATAAACTCACGCCTAAATCCCCGAAGGCTTTTGTATGCCAATCGGCGGAACATAGTATGTACCAAAGCACCCTGTAAACTTCATCTATACATGTATATTAACCTGTGTTCACGAAATAAATAAATGAAGGGGTAGGCAGAGGTGCTAGCACCCACATATCGCCAGTTTATGTTTAGGTCCCAATGTAATAGGTGGCCAGCCTATTGCCATTAACCGGGCACTTATAAACCTGCGTTAAATACACACATAACTTCGAAAAGCATCGAAAAGTCATTGGTGTGTGCCATGGTAAAACCTGCGATCGAACCCGAGACCTCGTCTCAGCAGTCCATTACCCATACCACTAGGCTACCGCGGCTAATATTTATTTATTTATCCAAATAAATTGATATTACAAGTTACAAAACCTAATACAGCATGTTTTTCATAAAGACCTCCTTCGTTAATGAACAAACATGATATTCCTAATAAATTAATGACCAGTGTTTCGTCAAAAAGGTTGTCACAAAATATGATGGTTAATTTGAAGTTAAACAAAATTAATTAAGTTTAAATCTGAAGAGCTCAAAAATCGGTCAATATTGACCGCGGCGTGAAACACACTGGCAAATATTTTGCCTGGAACGCATAATGAATATTAAAGTTTACCTTTTTACACAGATAAATGGTGCAATAATTAGATTCATTTTAATGGAAACAAAATAGCGAACAGACGTTCTCAGAGAAAATTTCATTAGTTTTAGTTATTGTGAACAGTACTTCTTTTTTTTTTCGTGCGGAAATCCCTTCGGATTCCCGCTGGCCGGCGGGGGGGGTCCCCGCCCGGTCAGCGGGGGCGGTTATGTCGGGCTTGAACCGACTAAAACCGCACGCCGTCTCGGGTCTACTAGAGCATATTCCTCGCATCCCGACTGACCCTGGGCCATCTCCGGTTAAGAGATGGCCCTCTCGGTGTGAAGAGTACCTTTTTTTTTTTTTTTCGTGCGGAAATCCCTTCGGATACCCCCCCGCCGGCCAGCGGGGGTGGTTATGTCGGGCTTGATAGCCCGGTCGGGATAGCGCCGAGCGAGAGGACTCCGCCACTTGCCGCCACGAGTTCTCGCCTCGGGACCTCCCACGACGGGCACTCTGCCAACGTGTGCAGCCCCGAGTCTTCAGTCGCGTCGCAGTGGTGGCACTCAGACGTTGGCTCCTTCCGGATCCGAAACAGGTGGTCCCCGAAGCTCCCCTTGCCGGAGATCACCTGCGTCAGTCGGTACGAGAGGCTTCCGTGTCGCCTCTCGAGCCAATCCTCCATTGTGTGAAGAGTACCTTTTTTTTTTTTTTTGTCGTGCGGAAATCCCTTCGGATACCCCCCCGCCGGCCAGCGGGGGCGGTTATGTCGGGCTTGCACCGACTAAAACCGCACGCCGTCTCGGGTCTTCAGACGCCGGGGTGTAAGGTTACCCATAGAGCATATCCCTCGCACCCCGGCTGACCCTGGGCCATCTCACCACTAACAGCATCGCTCAACCTGTCTCCTCTGAAAGCAGAGGAGTACGGAGAGCGATGTGTTCCCGCCACGTTGGGTATTGGCCGACGATCAATGCCAACCCTATGAAGGGGTGAAGGGGAAGCCATTGACCGCCGCCCAGGGTGTACCGGCCGCTCCGATTCCGTTCCCCCCGGACTGCGGCGGGATCGGAATCGGAGGAGCTCGAGGAGGTTACCCAATACACACCCCTGTGTGAAGAGTACCTATCTTAAAGTTTATTTAATCTGAAGTATCTTGAAAGTTTATTATTCTGACGTAAATCCTTCGGTACTATATTTTGGAAAATGTATTGGAGAATAAAGTGCTAAACTCAATGGCAACCGGTAGACAATTCATAAATAGTTTGGGACTGAATTCTTGAAGTAAGGGACCCTAAGATAAACATCTATCTATATATTTTCCTGTTGATTTTTTATTTTGATTTCTTAAGTACTACCTAAAGTATGATGCCAGCTAAGTGTTATAAAATTTAAGCAATAAAATGTTATTATTATTTTCTTAATAACACCGACACACTCACCGTTCTATGTGGGAATCAGAATCACTGAAAATTCTCACACAATGTTCATTAAAGAAATTTCCACAGAAGAAAAAAACTGTGGACACATAATTTGATCAACTGTAGCTTCTAATAAGAAAACTTAATTAAAATACATAGTCTTCTACGTGCGCTCGACTATTATGAACGGTTCTGCGATGGACATCGGATATAATTAATGCTTTTTTTTTTTTTTTTTTGTTGTACAGGAATCAGACTGAACTGATTCATTAACGTTACAAATTTGCTAACGTTACAATTTAACTATTACGTCGAAGTTAAGATTGTTAATTTTATAATTTGTATTTGTAACGATAACTATTTAGTAGATAATACGTGTTTGTATATACTAAAGGTATTTTAATATTTTATGAATTTTACAGTTCATTTAGTGTGATCAAAACATTGACAGGTTTTTTGTCTCATACGTACTACCAGTGTATTTAAGTTCAGACAGTTTAAGCAGACCTTTTGTGTTTCGGTTAAATAATATATGATTTATGTGGATACAATTGGTTAAAATTAGGCCAGCTAATGGACTAATTACAAAATTTTTTATTATTTAATCTTAACTTATTTTTGAGTTATTTGTAGTTTTCTTATTTGCTGTATCATTTTGAGGTAAACGTTAAGCTTCGAATTCTGGACACCCTACTATGCTATCCAAATTCCAACTAATCCTACTTTCTACTAACATTATAAATTTGAAAGTTTGTGAAGATGTTTGTATGTTTGTTACTCAATCACGCTCCAACGGCTGAATGGTATAGGGATAGGTAAAGTCTGGAATAACACAAAGGGAAGTGAGAAAGGAAGTGCGAATTGGATCAGAATTTCACGCGGGTGGAACCGTGAGCTACAGCTGGACTTTTATATACATAAAGATTACCTAAAAAGGTACGAATCTAAATCAAGTACCCCCAGGTAGAAACTCATCGCTGCTGCAGTACGACAAAGGGTTTTCAATAAAATAAAACTACACAGTTTGTCGGAGGGTTGACCCGACATTTTCAATACAGATCCTCCCTTGGGTACAGTGTCAGGGGACGGGCCCATTTGGAATCAAACGGGCACAAAGCGGAAGAATTTGTGCGACACGGTCACGCGGGACACGATTTGCAAGCACTTCACATGCCCGGGACCAACTTTTTTCCACTGTTTAGATTTATACAAGTTGTAAGTTACTGATTGAATTCGTTTAAAGGTATTTTTATTGAGCCCAGGGTAAGTCGGGGTGCGAGGGTGATGCTTTATGGCCAACCTTACATCCTGGCGTCTGAAGACTCCAGACGGCGCGTGGTTTTAGTCGGTTCAAGCCCGACATAACCGCCTCCGCTGGCCAGCGGGGGGTATCCGAGGGGATCTCCACACGAAAAAAAAGTAAAAAAATAGGTATTTTTATTGAATGATGACTTAATAACTGTTCACTTTGTGATGTTAAATTATGTTAGAACAGATATTTAGTTGAATATAATTTGAGACAAGAATTTTTTTAAATTATTTAATGTATCGGACCAGTTGTTACGGTCCGAGACCCCACTCTCGCCAGAACTCACTTATTTATACAAGGATAAAATGTATGGGATGAAGTAGTGTGTGTACCTTAAGTATATGCATATTTGCTAGTTCGTCCCGGCGTCTATTTGTCAGTAATCAGGTGCTAAAGGTAGGTTACGTGCTAAAGGTAGATAGGTATTTTTGTTAAATATGAGATATTTCTTCAAGTTTGCCGTACGTTATTATTTCCCAGAATTCGTTCCTTTTTAGCGGCTCTATCAAATAGTGTAATAGTGTGTACAGGATGTATTTTTTTCCCAAAATTAACAGGTTTGGTTGGCCGCCGGGACAAGCAAGTAAATAAACACACTCGAGGCACATACCTACACTACTTCATCCCATACATTTTATGTTTGTAAATATAAGTGAGCTCTGGCGACAATGGGATCTCGGACCATAACGATGGTCTATGGGTCTCACTAAATATAGGTGAGTTCTGGCGACAGTGGGATCTTACTCTATTAGTAAGGGACGTCAATTGAATGAAACAGAAATATGACGTGACACATTTGACAGCCTGGTGCACACACTTCCTGTCAAGACTTCAAACGGACAACATCTGCTAAGAGCTGTCTTATGCTACATTAAAGTGTATTAATAATTTGAAGTATTATAATCTACCTTGGTATCTTGACTGTACATTATCCTCCAGCCCTGACGACAAATGGATATTTACATAACATATAACATAACTTCACGCCTGTATCCTCGAAGGGGCAGGCAGAGGTACATTACACACCCACGATTCGCCAGTTATGTTAAGGTCCCAATATAATAGGGGGCGAGCCTATTGGCATCTACCGGGCACATTTTTAAGCGAGCGATAATTTTTTTTTTTTTTTTTCTCTTATGTTGTTTACTGTGTCATAGCGATCTGTTTGTTAACAATGAGCTATTCCTTTGGCTGATCTTGATCAGGAATGTCTGTCATCTACTGGATAGTGCCCAACGGCACTTTCTCCATTTATTGGTCAACTCTAAATCTAGTTTCCAGGTCATGAACAGCGTGTCGTCTCAATCTGGTGAATTTTACACTCCCTGTGCCTGCAAGCTGTGCTGCCAATTCGTTGACATGTTCTGATAATCTTTTTTGATATTTCATACTGTGTGTAGCAATCTCTTCCTTGATGGTGTTGATGTTCAGGTCCATATGTATATATTTATTGCTTATGAAATATGGTATATTAAATATGGTTCTCAATATTTTGTTTTGAAACCTCTGAAGGATTTCTATGTTGCTGTTGCTGGCAGTGCCCCAGAGTTGAATCCCATATGTCCATATTGGTTTCAAGATTATTTTATAGATGGCCATTTTGCTTGCAGGGGAAAGCTGTGATTTTGGACCGAGCAACCAGTACATGTTCCTCAGTTTCGCATCCAATTGTTTACGCTTGGACCAAATATGTTTTCGCCATGTCAATCGGCGATCTAGATGTATGCCAAGATATTTAGCATCTTCAGCTTGGGGTATATCTTCACCATAAAGAGTGACTGGTGGACATGTTAGTCTTCTGAGAGTGAATGTTACGTGTTTTGATTTGCTTTGGTTCACCTTGATTCGCCATTTGTTAAACCACTTTTCTATCTCACTTAAATGCGCTTGTAAGTTGGTTGAAGCTATATCAGGATCCACATCAGCAGCCAAGATTGCCGTATCATCTGCGTATGTTGCAGTTGTTATGTTACCAGTTGTTGGTATGTCCGCAGTAAAGATAAGGTACAATACCGGTCCAAGTATACTACCTTGCGGGACTCCTGACATAATTTGATGCATTCGTGACCTTTCACTGTTATATTTAACTTCATAGCATCTCTTGTCCAGGTATGACCTAATAATTGTAAAGAAAGCATGTGGTAACATTTTTTTTACTTTAAACATAAGGCCATCGTGCCAGACTTTATCAAAAGCCTGTCCAATGTCAAGAAACACGGCTGAGCAATATTGCTTGCATTCAAATGTGCGGCCAATGACATCCACAAGGCGATGCACTTGTTCTATAGTTCCGTGATTTGCTCTGAACCCGAACTGGTGCGTAGGAAGTGCATCTCCAAGGTATTTTTGCATCCTATTGAGCAGTATTTTCTCTAATAGTTTGCCTGTAACAGACAAAAGGCTAATTGGTCTATAAGAGCTCACGTCCTGTGGGGCTTTAGCGGGTTTAAGTAACATTTTTACTTGTGCGATCTTCCACTGACTGGGGAAGAAATCAAGTCTAAGACATGCATTGAAAATTGCGACAAGTAGCAATATCCCTTTTATAGGAAGGTTTTTTAATAGTACCGCATCAATTTGGTCATTTCCAGGCGATTTTCCTTCCTTTAGCCTCTTTATCTCACTTATTATCTCTTTGGGGCTTGTATTTTTTATGGGTAGGCACATCTGCATTGGAGAGTTTAGGTAGCACAGTACTTCATGGTCATATTCAGAGTTACAGCTAGGTAATGGCTGAAAAACCCTTTCGAGGTGATCTCCAAAGGTTAGAGCCTTTTCGAGGTCTGATCTGGCCCATTTTCCATTGAGTGTTCGGATAGGAGGTACTTGATCAATTGGTCTTTTTAATTTCTTTGTGGTTTTCCATAGTGAATAATTGGTTTCTGCGGTAGGCTTTAGGGTTCTTAGGTAAGACTGCAGACAATCATTTTTCAGTTTTTTAATTGTATGTTTTAACTCATTAGATGCCTTATTGAAAGCCGCCTTATCAGCCGGATAACCAGTATTGTGCCATATCTTGCGTAGTTTGCGTCTGATAGCTACCTTGTCTTTGATTTCTTTTGGATATTGGTGCAATTGGGTAGCTATTCTCCTATTATTTGCTGTGGAGTTGTTGGAAGCCGTATGGATTAGTTTGTTAAACTGGTCTATGACTTTTTCTACTTCTTCTGTTGTTTTTAGTGAGATGTTTAATTTGACATTGTTTGTTATATACTCTCTGTATCTATCCCAGTTTGTGCTTTTGTTATAAAGTTTTGGTGGGAGCTCTGTCATTGTGATTTTACAGTTGACGTTCAAAATCACTGGTGTGTGGTCCGAGGACAGATCAGTACATGCCTCAATAATCATGTGAGTCTGTGGCACATTTTTATATACAAAGAAATCCAACATGTCCGGCATCCTACACGGATCTGTGGGCCAGTAGGTTGGTTTACCATGAGACAAAAACTTTAGTCCAAGACATCCAACTGCTTGGTATAGTTGTCTGCCACGAGCCTGTGTTAATCTTGAGCCCCAGTGGATGTGCTTCGAGTTCCAATCTCCACCACAGATGAATCTATTTCCCAGGGTTAAAAAGTAAGCTTTGAAGTCATCCATAGTAATTGTATGCTTTGGTGGGCAGTAGACAGCAGACAGAGAGGTTTCTGTCTTTCCGTCCTGTACTCTGATAGTTGTCGCTTGGATTTTTCCTGTTCGGTATTCCTCTAGTACGTAGTGTTTTATATTTTTTTTAATTATAACTGCAGTTCCACCATGTGAGTTACCAGAGGGATGATTTGTGACATACATAACATAATTTTGAAATTGAAGGTGAGTTCTATGTGTAAATCTAGTTTCTGAAATAAGAGCTATATCAATTATTTCTGTGTTGAGGAAAACTTCCAGCTCTTGACGTCGTTCCGTCAATCCATTGGCATTCCACGTTACTACACGGAGAGTGATGATCATTTTGACATTATCTGTGAAATTAGCTGAACCAAGCGATTCATCATGCTGTCTATCATGGAACTCATGATTGTTTGAAATCTGTTGAACATACTGTCCATTAATTTATTTAGATCATTGAAGCCTACTAGGTTTGGTTCTACTATCTGTTTATCCTCCTGCTGAAGTACATTTGCATATGTTCTTGGTGAAGTTGGTGTCCTTGTATGTTTAACTGTGTTTTGAAATTTTGTGTTCAAGTGTTCAACTGATTTTTCGGGAACTGTAGGTTTATCTTTCAGTTTAAGTATTTTATCTTTGTACTGTTTATACGTCTTACAACCTTTGTAACTGGCTGGATGTTTTTCCTGACAATTTGCACATGTTGCTTCAGTGTTCGATTCTTTAAGGCAGGTAGATGTGGGGTGATCATTTCCACATTTAACACATCTGTATGGTCTATTGCACTGGTTTTTAGAATGACCAAATCTTTGACACCGTTTGCATTGTAAGACTTCCTTTTTTTTGTAGGGGGCTTCAAAAGAAACTTTCATGTAGTTTAAGTGGTTTACCTTGAAAATATCTTTATTATTATGTTTAGGTTCAAGATCCACAAAGAACAATGGCAGACCTTGTTTTGTTGTTTTATGCCTTACGTTGACAATATTTCTGACCTCATGGCCTAACTCTCTTAGTTCAGATTTGATGACCTCTGGGTCTTCGGAGGTATGTAGCCCACGTAGCACCACTCTATAGGCTCTTTCACTTTTTAGTTTATATGTGTAGTGACTAATATTATTAGTAATAAAGTTGTCCCTGATTTTCTTGTAAGTATCAACATTACCGCCCAAGTAACACATTTGGTGCCAAATAGCTTGCATATAGTATTTTTTTGGAAACTTTAGTAATAAAATCCACCATGATTAAGTTCTATAAAGGAGGTTGGATTCTATAAGCAACCTGTATGTTACCCAAGGGAGAAAAATTGCAACTTATTTAAAGATGCAAAAGCGATGAATTAGAGTTCGAATTGTTATCCTGAGTGGCACTTGGAACTAACGGTGCAAATTGCGCGCCGTGAATGAATGGTTTAACGATAAAGCGATACAGTTCATTCGTTGAGTTACAAATGAGATCTTATCAAGTTCTTATTTTCGGTGGAGATAAACAAATTGACGGTTGTGCTTTGTGCTAAATTGTGTTGTGACAGCAAAGTTATATTTGGTGAGTATTCAAAAATTATGTACGTGTAGGTATAACGCAGGATAACATCATGGTCGAGCCCTTGCAAATAGTTTTTTGTTGTGAAACCATGGTATATTTACTAAGTAAATTTTGATGCGCCTTCGATCTAATCAAGAATAATGAAAAAATATGCACAGAACAAATAAATAAGATAATACTTTATAAAAATTTGGTTGTTAAAAATCTAACATTATGGTTTCACAATAAGTATAATATCAAACTACATCAGAAATAGTTATTAAAACTCATTTTATTGTAAGTTATTGTAATAATTTACCATTCAAAAAGATACTTTCAAGGTCTCCATTTTTAAACATGGCGATTTAAAATAGACCTTGCAGCTCATATTTCCACTCATTTGTTGCCTTATTGGAGCTCCTAGGTCCAAAAATCACTCATTAGTACCTAGTAGTGATTATTTTGACTTTACAGGTCTCGCTGTATTTGCGTTTAATTGGGGATCCTCAAGACGGTCACAAAACCCATTTATGAAGGTAAATAAAGTAAAAGGCTGCAATCGAAAATGAAGTAGGTACATGCAGATGAAAGCACTCATGAAAATGAGAATGATTCAAAATAAAAATAATGTCTTTTCTAGTTAGTAGTTTTTTTGACAGTTATCTTTGTTTTTACATATTTTTATTTTTTTACATACATACGAGTACATACGTGTGAGGGACGGTTACTGAAAATTTTGTAGACGTTATCACTTCAAGAAATTCAACGGGTTTCCACAAGAAACTCAGTTGCCTTCATACATTTTGTATGGGAAATATGATTTTTGTCAACTCTCAACGTTTCTAGTGATTTGATGTTTAGTTTCATGGACGTATAAGTTGCAAAATTTTTGTACACCGTTTCTTATGTATGTAATATAAGTTTGTTTAACTTTTGTTAACATCTTTGGGTTTTAATTTTTGTATAAGTTTAGTTTATGACGTTGATTTTATAATTATCATGTTATTTGTTAAGATTCTAACTTCTGATTTTTAAGACAATAATTTTAAAGTATTAACAGAAAAAGAGAGTGAGACTGTAAGTTTAAAATACAATGTCAGTTAGCCGATTCTCCATTTTAATTTAAGGAGCTTTTTAAATTTTTCGGGCCTATATTCCTTGGGAAAAGTTATTCAGTGTCGGGCTAAATCACGTTCATAATGTATTAGCACCTTTGTAGATACACCCGGAGTAGAACCTAATATTACAAATTTTTTTTTTTTTTTTTTTTTTTTTTTGAAAAGAATAGTAGTAACCGAAATTACTAATATTCCCCCAAACCCCTCCAGCTAAGCTAAATGCTTGTGTTAGGAGTGGGTTCACGTCAGTAGTGTAATGGCCAGGATTCGAACCCGGGACCTCTTGTCCTATTATAAGACTGCAAGTTATGCGACTTAAATATTTTAGTTAATTTGTTAGTGTAGGTACACATAAAACTTAACGAAAATGTGAGACTAAGTTTTCCGACCTACTCGTCCTAGTATTTAATTAATTAGGATTAAAGTAAGTAAAATTAATTGGTTAAGATTTAAGTGTAAAACAATAACTTAACTCAAAATATGATGCTGCAATAATCCTCACGTAAGCTTATAATTATAAGACTATTCCCAGGGTTTTTAGTTGTGTAAAATAAAAATCCGTATATGACATGAATTTGAATGTGTTTTATTTTACATCTTAAAATAACTTAATTAAGTAAGTAGGTACAGGTAAAATAATCAGTATTTTGAAAAGGTTTGAAGCAAAGGTAACAAATACATTTCATTTTGTATTTAATCGCTACTAGTTTATATTTTATATCTTTAGGAAAACGTATACATTCGGAAACATTAGTTGATGTTAATTTGTATTTGAAAATGTTAAGATAGGAAGACGAAATAGGAAGCTCAAAAACATTTTCTGTATTAGAAATCAACATATTGACCAAAACTGTTGTTTAGAACTGTTATATACTGGGAGACCATTTATGTTGAAGTAAAGGGAAATATTGGCAGGTAATTCTCTGTAATTTTTCTTCAAAATAGTTATTGACCAAGATCAATATAATATTGTCTCAATCTGCCTTGGAGTGTTCATGAGCGTTCTTGGGTCTACTGGAAGCAAATTTGAATTTATATTGTTTATAATTGTCGCTAAAGATTTCAAAGCTGAATGGCTTATGTTATTTTCTATAGCCCATGCTCTAGTTGCGTCGCGAAATTGATGAATCTGTTTGTATTGAAACATATTTTCACTTGGCTCACTGTCATAATTTGCGTCGAGGTCAGTTTCCTCAATTATTTCATTATTCACATCATTTTCAGCCAAATTTCTGCAAAAAAAATCATCACTGCAAAAAAAAAAACTTAGTATAAATCTGCCAAATAGGTACCTACCTACAACTTAATAATTAAAACACAAGAGACGTCCAGATCTTGCCCTGCCTACCAATCTGTTATTAACACACTGTATAACGTTAGTAGATTAAAAAAATACAAAGTGATCTAAGTGATTTGATAACTGTTTCATATAATAGTCAATTACCTATAATGTTAGAAATTTACTTAAATTCAAATCATACTCTATTTAAATTTATTAGTATGTACGGAACCTGCGATAGTGATAGTAAAATTCTCTTGACAAAATTTCTCAGAACAGAAAGCCTCCAAACTATTATAAACTGCTTGCTGTACCTTTTACTATGCATTAAATTGATAATTACTTACCTTTTAATTGGTTAATAACATTTTCATGGTCTGAACTAGTTCCACTTGTTTCCACGTCCATTATACTCTTGAAAGTACGTGCAACTTGCCGATGATAATTACCACACCGTTTGACTTTTTTCCACTTTACAGTATTCATTTTGAGATTTTCTTTAAGCTATTATGACCTTTTTTTATCATAAACTTTGTGTGTAGCACGTGCCGCACTGAATCGCATTAAAAATAAATAAGTTCTACTACATTCTATCTTTTAGAACTGTTCGAATTTAAGTGGTTCTAAATGAGAGAAAATTGTTGCTTAAGGTTTTCAAGAACCATCTTTTGGAATCGGTCTACGCGTTACAGTGGCATATTAGAGTATATTAGATCTTACAAAGGCAATTACACTAGATTCCAAATGAGCTGCAATAATAACTCTTGAGCCACTACAGGTGATAGATAACTTATATATACTACTTATTTAGTACCAAAGGTTCCAAATGAGGAAAAATTAACACCTATTAGGGCAAGGTTCTTTATGGGAGATTTTAAGATGTCATATGCTTCTTTGAGTTCCAAAGGATTAAAAAAAAACCTTTAAACGTGTATAAGTAATAAATTCCGCTTAATGCTACCATAAGTTATAAAGCAGGAACAAAACTCTCTCAAAAACCACTGTTAGTGATAAAAGTAACTCGTATGCAGATTAGAGTACTGTTTGCATCTATAAGTAATACCATACACTCTTGCACCACTTATATGCTACCTACAGTTGCAAAATAAGTTCCAAAATTCACTAACGTGCTACTTGGGCGGGCATAACTTTCACTACATGGCCCGATTTCATAGTTGTCATAGTGTATATACAACCTGTAATTTGATTCAAAATTTCCTTGAGGTTTTTGATATGGGCTACTCCAGTGACGAATATCGGTTCTGGTTTGGGTTCCTTCAATATTGAGTCATTTTTCGCTTCATCATTTATTTCCAATGTTTCAAATTGATTATGTGTTGGTACTGCGTACATAGTCTTCGTTATTTTTTTACTATTTTCACTTAGATTATGATTAGGACTAACTTCTGCTCTTTTCCTCTTTGTTAGGGGTATATGGTCGTTTTGCCATAGTTCATGCGTTAGATTTATTATTTGATCTGGTGTTGTTGTAATTGGTTCTGTTGTTGCTGTAGGTTGTTTTTTTGGGGTGGCACTAATTGAATTGTTTCTTGTTCTCTCAAACATGCTCTTATGGAGAGTTTGTTGTACCATATTAGAATTTAGTTTTGATTTGTTGCCGCTATTACCTTTAGGTTGTAAAGTTGTGCCCCCCCCCAGAATACGAGGGACAGCCTGAGTTAGACTCAGGGAGGGATTCTCCGGGATTTCCGGTACCCTCCTGGGGTAGTTTGTTTTTCAAATTTACTTCCATTTAGTTTATCTCTTCTTCTCCTCCAGACATTTTGGAGACTATTTAGGTCCCCAGGCTCGCTGTAGCCTCTTCCAGCCAGTTGCCTAGCTGGGAGTATGGTTATACCGCCATTGCTCGGACGCCATTGCCTCGTCTGTTATCTAGCAGGGAGCACCACAGCAGCCAATTTGCCACTGCCACCATCCGGTGCGTGCAGGTGAGGTTGACAATTGGGCCGGTCTAGATGTTATGTACCGTTCTCCCCTTACCCCCCTAAGCGAGCGATAATTAACAATTATTAATGCACACACAACTACGAAAAGTCAGAGGTGTGTGCCCGGGGCGACTGGGGATCGAACTCGAGACCTCGTCTCAGCAGTCCGTTACGTACGCCACCGGGCTATATTTACAAATTTTAAAATTTGATTTTTTCCTCTTTTTCAAAACTGTGAATGAAGCTGGGAAAACATTTAAATATTTAGCTTTCAATTATAAATGTTGACCATTAATATTTGTTTATTACCAATTAACCAATAATTCCATAAAAATCACTCATTCTTATGCCGATATCAGTAGTAGATATAGAACAAATTATGATAAGAAAGAACGTAAAACGAACAATAGTAAACTATAAAATGTAGGAGCAACTCAGGTAAAAACTAAACAAATTTACATTTAACTGAAACCGCGACCAGCCGTAGTAATGTTGTGAATTTAGCACTTGTGTACAAAAGTTCCTTCATGTTATCCACAGACTTGTATTGAAACATTAAAATTTTCTGGCAAACATTTCTCAGTTGCTTAATTAACCAACGAAATTAGTTATTGTTATGAAAAAGTAACAAAAGGGGAGAAAGTTTGCAACTTGAGCCACTGGAGTGTGGAGTAGACAAGCAGCGGTACGAGCTATGAGCGAAGAGCGACAAGGTGTATAATAATAAATATTCTGGGAAATACTACACTTCGCTATCTGCACTCTAACCGCTTAATTTGTTAACTCCAACTTCGTGTTGTTGACACAAACCGGTTACAGGTTAACGGTGCAGCGAAGATGCCTGCACACTCGAACTACAAAATAACTAGGATGGTTCGCAATCAACCCAAACTTAAGCGTAGCGAGATTTGCCTATCCAACATAGATCAACGTGACCGGTCGACTTTTTCCATTGATTTGGTTTTTCGGTGATTATTCCTCGATGGTAAGACCGATCTGGACATTCGACCCCTTACGACACTCAGTAATGTCTACTTGATCACCGTGGCAAATTTGGTCGAGATCGGTCAAACGGTGTCGGAGGAGTATCAGTTGTTTGAAATGCAACTTTGAAACCAAAGACGCTTCGCTCGATCGCCTTCGGCTCGCTACGCTTAATAAATTATTATCAACCGGCCGGTTTCCGTAGCGAATTGATGCTTACTTCTAAAAACATAATGTTCAATATACTCTGCATGAGACTCTTATGCTAATATAACATTTGTGATTCCATTACATACCTACTTATTGTACCTATTTTATTTATATATGTGTACGAATGTGAGTACCGATACAAACTCTTCCGGTTTACTGGTATGAAACAGATTGTAAAATGTATTCACCTTTTGTATTACTAAATAATAATTTAAAAAAAAACATATAAACATTCTCAAATTAAGTATATCTTGCAATATCAAGTTTAGAATGCGGGTAAACTTACTTAGATACATTTTTATTTAAGTACATGTATTGTACTCGGTCGGATTTTGACACGCCCAGCCCATCGTCGGCACCGATGGGGCGAAGCCCGTGGGGGTTTGTACACGTAAAAAAAGTACATGCATAGTATACATAGAAAGGCCCAGATCAATACAAATAGACATACTTATATTTATGGGTCCGTAACTTAATTTCCCTTTTGATTGATAAATATTCGAAGAATCGTTCAGTTAAAGCAGTGTTTGGCGACAAAAAGTTGTTTCGCAATAAACTCTATTCGCACAATTTTCAGTTGATATTCCAATAATCTAACATATGTCTCTCGAAATTAAGTTACGGACCTTATATTTATACTGCGTCAGAATCGAACCTATGACATAAAGCGTTCCTGTCAAAAACTCCACCGCTACTCCACAGAGTTTCTTAAGTCCTAGTGAAAGAGGTACTTCTAACACAAGAAATGTCTAGTTTATTTGAAAATCATTCGGTTAGTAAAAATACAATACTTCTCGCTAAATCGTTATTACAGTTATTAAAACACGGTAAATGTTTTGAGTTTTAATGTAAAATGTAAATAACTTGCATATTTGTTTCCTTCTATACATCCTTTTTAACCCCCGACTCAAAAATGATGGGATGTTATAAGTATGACGTGCCTGTGTGTGTGTCTGTCTATGGCATCGTAGCTCCTGAACGGATGAACCGATTTTGATGCGATTTTTTTTGTTCAAATGCCGGTATAATCGAGCTATAAATAAATGTGTGTCAGGGGTTTTGTATTAGGTAGATTTCGATGGAATCGATCTACCTATTGGTTTCTTGACTACTGTCGAATTTTAAAAAAAATTCTTGATAGGAGGTCTAGTTATGACCCCCTGAGTCCGAAATGACCACTGGTCAAAAAGTTTATATATATATATATGTATGTATGGTTCCACTTCCCAAAATTTGCGGCACTCTCACGGTCGCATTTTTGCCCCGATCGCTTTCAAACTGGGGTCAAAAATTGCTTGGGTGTAAACTTAGTTTAAGTTCGTGAACGGGTGGAATCCGGCCTAAGGGGACGGTAGGGCCTCACTTTTTGTGAAATCAGTTTTTCCTCAAAATTTCACGTTCCATGAAAGATATTCGAACCGTTCTAATTTTATCCCATAGTATACATGAATACCAACAACTTTTAATTATAAACCTATAAGATTAAAACTTTAACTAAAAGTGGAGGGGGGAAAAACCAAAATTTTTAGGGAAAAAAATCATAACTTCTAACCGGTGAACATTCTTGATGTCGGAAACATTTTTAATCGATAGGCCATTTTTAAGTCTAAAATAAATGTCTGAAAAGTTTTTCGCTAAAAGTTACCGTTTTCGAGAAAAAAAAATTAAACTGTTTAAAGTCCGTAGTTCTCTATATAAAATAATATTAATTGCTTCACGAAACCTACCTGTGCGTTCCCCCTGCGGGAACGGATTTTTTTTTAATGTTTTCTTTTATTCATTCATATATTTATTATGTTTTATTCGCTCTATGTTTTCCTTGTGGCACTGGGTGACCTGACTGGGTCGGGATCGGGCTTAATGTGGCAGTCAAAAAATCTAACTTACTTCAATAACGACTTGATCTATGAATTAGGTAACTCATCATTTAATTCTTCAGGTGAAAATATGATTCCGGCTTATATTAAATTACAATCAACTTAAAAATTTACATAGTAATAAAGTATAATATATTCATTTTTAGCTTCGCCGCTATCAAGTGACAAATATTATCAATAAAAAAAATATCAAAATAAAATATCCAATGACAATTAGCTCCATCCTGTTTATCACCATATCAATTGGCCTCGACGTCGACACAACTGTATTTCCAGGCTTATTTCCCGTTTAAGATAAACTGTTATTAGGTTTATCTGTTATAAATTTCTCAGTAGTTTCAAGAATTATGGTAGAAATGCCCGTTTAACTAAAATATACCTGTCTATTCCTTTAGTATTTCTGTAAGACAGCTATGCCATAAACCGTGACACAGGAGTGAGTATTAAGTCCATATATTATTCACTAGCCGCCACATCTCATATAATAGGCCACCGATTAAGAAAATTATACAGGAACGGAGTGAAGTTCTTTTAATTTATTCAACTCGCACAATATCCGCCTTTAATACCATGGTATTACGATCTAAAATTGTGCCATATCCCGGAGCACGAAGTTGATACTGATTTATAACCGGTTCAACTATCTCAGTGTTTGTCTTCAGCCAATTTGAATGAAACACAGTGTTAGCGTTACGTGGGCTTTAAATATGATTGTATATTAATGAGATGTGGAATCCGGGATCATTATTACATCTGAATAGATTAGCAAATGAATTATATCAATATTACGAGGCGGTTTGCGGGCATGTGGATTCTCCGTAACTTGCAGAAAATAATATTATTATTTCATATTTGAATGTTATTAGTTCATCGTCATTAGAAATACTTTTGTGTTATCTACTTAATATAACTTCTTATTAATTATCTTATTTCATTAATTTACTTTCTTAACAATCTTTACATTGTGTTGAAACTTTACTATAGTCTAACTTATTCTAAACATCCGGAGTAAATTTTTATATAAATAATGAGTACAATACATTAATTGTCAAAATTCCTCCTCCTCCTTGATTTTTTTCGTATCCTTGATATATAATATAATATAATATTTCCTATCCTCGAAGGGGTATGCAGAGGTATATTATACACCCACGTTGTTAATTATCGTTCGATTAGTATCCGGTCGATTAGTACATGTGCCCGGTAGATGGCAATAGGCTCGCCACCTATTACATTGGGACCTAAACATAAACTGGCGAAATGTGGGTGCTAGCACCTCTGCCTACCCCTTCGGGGATATAGGCGTGAGTTTATGTTATGTGTTATGTTGTGTCTGTACATTGAAGATATTTAAAAAATACATGGGTTATGTAAAATGAACGATTTTAAACATATTTTTCTTTAATTCATATCTGTTTGTTCGCGATGGACGCAAAAACCACTGAATGGATTTCGATGCGGTTTTTTCTATTAGAAAGGTCTTGACCAGACTTAAAATCTGATGTATGTTTTATTGCAATTGGTTCAATAGAATCGTTGATATGATCAAAAAACAATAAAGAACCTCCGCGGCCTCAGCTAGTAATATAATGTGGGGAATTTAGGACGGCCTCTGTGGCGAGCGTACAACAGGGGGCGCGGGTTCGATTCCCGCTCAGTGCAAATATATATATGCATGAATATGTCTATTTGCATTGTTTCTATGTATAATATATTTATATTTGTACTTACAAATTACAACTAGGTTTATCTGCATTCTGAAATCAAATAACACAAGCTAGTTAAACTATGCCTACTTTGGGTCTAGAAAGCGCTGTGTAGAATGTCGTAGAATATTTATTTACTATTTATTCAATCTCGTCTAAGATTATAATATTTCGTCTTTACAAATGTCAGGTTCGTGAGCCCTTGTTACCATCGCTTGCGACTTATTAGCTCGCTACGGGTTGATTAAGCTCCGCGCCGTAGAATTTCACCTGACATGGCTGACGTCATTACATACGCGAGTGTAATTATGAGACTGCCGTGTAATTTGGAATGAGGAAGCTTTTTGATGGTTGAAATTTTGAACTAACTTTTTTTTCGACGAATTGTTTTATTTTTGCGGACTTTCAATTGGGACTTGCCTGGGGGCTTATCATCTTTGTGAGTTGTTGCCTTTGAACAAAGGCTTTATGCTAAAATGTTTTAATTTTTAGTATACCGGTTATATACAGAACCAAAACCGTTGAAGTTTTTTTTTGAAATCATTACTTCATTCAAGGGTTCATTTTTAAGGTTCCGTAGCCCAATGGCTAAAAAGGGAACCCTCATTGATACGTCGTGTCTGTCTGTCTGTCCGCCCGTATGTCACGGCCACTTTTTTCCGAAACCTTAAGAACTATGCTGTTGAAACTTGGTAAGTAGATGTATTCTACGAACCGCATTACGATTTGCACACAAAAATGAAAAAAAAAACAATAAAATTTTGGGGGGTTCCATACTTAGAACTGAAACTCATTTTTTTTTTTCAATCCCATACGTGTTATATACGTGATATTGAGGTTTTTATTAACATTTTTTTTCCAGTCGGAATAGTAAAATTTGTATATGCGAGTTGATTGAACGAAAGGTAAATTGCGGTTCACGATTTATGACGTATTAAAAAAAAAACTACTTACTAGATCTCGTTCAAACCAAATTTAGTTGGAAGTTTACATGGTAGTGTACATCATATATATTTTTTTAGTTTTATCATTCTCTTATTTTAGAAGTTACAGGGGGGGACACACATTTTACCACTTTGGAAGTGTCTCTCTCGCAAACTATTCATTTTAGAAAAAAAATGATATTAGATATCTCACAAGTATGGGTTGGATGAAAAAAAATTTTTTGAGTTTCAGTTCTAAGTATGGAGAACCCCCAAAATTTATTGTTTTTTCTTCTATTTTTGTGTGAAATCCTAATGCGGTTCACATAATACATCTACTTACCAATTTTCAACAGCATAGTTCTTATAGTTTCGGAAAAAAGTGACTGTGACATACGGACGGACAGACAGACAGACAGACAGACATGAGGAATCTATAAGGGTTCCGTTTTTTGCCATTTGGCAACGGAACCCTACAAAATGAAGTTCAGATCTCTTGGGAGTCTCGGGTAGAAAGTAGCATATATTACTCAATAATAGTGCAGCATTCTAAAGGTGAAAGATTTATTGAAAGCCGTTCAGTACTTCCAGAGTTTATTGTTTACAAACTAACAAATATTTCTTCTTAATAATATTTGTATAGATAAAAGCAATATAAAAGCAAACTCGCCCAAATATAAAGTCATGTTTATTACTTTTGTTAGTACAATCATAAAAATCAATTTACCAGAACGACAATACACGTTACCTTAAAAAAGTTATATTAAATGCCTCACGCAGTGCCGGTGCGGTTGTAATCTACCCATTATTTCGCTTTTCGACAATTACGCGCGGCTGCAAATAAAGACGTTTGGAGAGCAATATTCAAGGGGAAGGAAGGCGTCGGAAAAATATCATCACCTCGTCCCGAATCGCGGGTGTTAGTACAGGGACGGATTTTGGGCGGGTGCAAATACTATGTAAAATGATAATGTCGGAAGTTAACGCGAATGTCACACATTGAAATAAAACTTTTTTTTACGGATTCTATCGCGATATAGGTCAGTTCTTTTCAGCAGCCATGGTCTCTCCCCGTGGCCATGGTTGCTGAAAAGCACCCGAATCGTCGGGATCAATGTAAAATATAAAATAGTTTTATTTGAATACTATGTAAAAATTTAAACTAAATTAAAAACTGTATTCCGAATATTCTATCTCGTATTTTTTATTACATAGCAAGACCCCGGCTGCTATACAGGTCCTTACAGTTGTATTTTATGGAAAACAATTATTTAAGAAAGGATTACCGTCTAAAATCTACGAAGTGAGCCAGAGTTTGACGGGTATATCCGATGAAGGGAAACTTTTAGCTTTACCTCGGGCCACCAAACCTTCAAACCTCAGGTCTTAGCGAGAAGTCTTAGCTAAGTTCCAAAAGAGTAGCAAGTTTCTGTGTTTGACTAACCAATTTATACTTATACGCGGCATAGCCGTTTGTTGGTGGCTAAACTGCACTGAATTCCTGAGATCCTTAATCCTAGGAGAAACCATCTGATACAGACAAACGCTGTAACTCAATACTCGCGTTATGTTGACGTAGCCCCATTTTGCGGGGCTCTCTTTTCTAACCTAACCTTATCTATCCATAATATTCTGAAACTTAACACAGTATGTACCAACCAAGTAATAACTTACAGTATGTACTGTATGACATTTAATAATTAAACACATAAATATAAATAATTCTAGTTAGTTACATCAAATTTAATTACTGTTTTTTCCCTTAAAACTAACAGTAATCATAAGAAGTTCATAACTTAATATTTAGTATTCCATAAGGTGCGCGTTAATAGAATGTTTTTTTTGTCATTTTCACAACTCCACCGATTCGGAGCCGCCCCTGTACTCCCCAAATAAAAAACTGAGTTGAGAGTAATTTTTTTCTACAAGCTTTACACATAGCGGCAATAAAAACGCTCCACGGAACGCGCGCCCACCTATATTTCATTTTACTCCTCGAGCGGGAGGTTTCCCTCTATTCGGAGACTTGGGGAGGCTCTGTGGGTACTGCCTGTGACACTCGGAATGAAACTTTAAATGTTGGTTGGAAATAATGTAGATTACGTGCGCCAGTATGTCTCTTTGTTTTTGAAGGAAACGTATTTTTTTTATATTGTAACTAAGCAAAGCTTGTCATACGGGTTCTAGAATGCGGATAAACATACTTAAATACTTTTTTTTTGTAAATAAATACATAGAAACACCCAGACCAATTAAAATATACATATTTGCCCTGAGCGGGAATCGAACCCGTGACCTCTGGCTTAGCAGTTGAAGGCACTATCGCTTCGCCACATAGGTTATTTAAATATGTATCAAGCTAAAAAGATGAAATAACTGTACTTATTTTGTTTTTTTTTGTGCGCGTATCCCTTCGGATACCCCCCTGCTGGCCAGTGGGAGTGGTTATATACTTTTCACATTTCTACATGCTTTCGTTTTGGTGTCCAGTGTTTTCCCTTGTGGGTATCATGCCGGACAACCGTTGAAAATATTTGATACCATGTCCCGTAATGTCACAGATAGCTGAATTATAATAATAATTTCATTTTTTTAATAAGTGGGATCCAAAAAATAGTCGATGACATTTGAGTGATAAGTGATATATATATATATATATATATATATATATATATAATAATTGAGCAATAAACAGACTATCACAACACAGACTGACCTATCAAACAATCAAAATAGTACAAACTCATTGAGTTCAAAATGAGAACGCGGTCAGAGGCTGAATTCGTTTATTGCTGTGTAGATTAAAAATGTTAATGTTTTTTTACTGAAAAGGTGCATCATATACAATGAAAACGTAGTCAAAAATAGGCTGGAGCTTTGTTTTCCGATAAATATAGAGGACACCATAGACTCCACCCAGTCAATACCTGAAATCCTCAATCGATGACCTCTCAAACTTGATTGTATTATACTATTCGGCATTCTGAATTATCGAATAAAATGAATAAATGAAATGGCGATACAGGATATAATAGGATCAAAAGCGTCGGTAGTTTAGTGGTTGAGAGTCGGCCTTACGATCGAGAGATCCCGGGTTCTAATCCTGATCATAACAGTACCGACACGAACCCACTCCTAATGCAAGCAATTTAGCTCAACTGAAGAAGTAATCGGAAATATTAGTAATTGCGGTACTCTTAAACGTAAAAGAATACGCATCACAAAAATTCTAACTGATAACATTATTAACCACACACAAGAAGAACTATTTTTGTTAAATTCTTACTAGACAGGAATTTCTACTTTGTCTCTTCCCTAACATGAAGTCTACGAAAATGAAAGGAAAAAGAAGTTTAATTAGCGCTCATACGAGCCGCATACACAGACACCGTGCGGCGAAAAAATGTTATGTAACGTGAAACTGACCTGAGCAAATTACAATTGTGTTCTTGTAAAGCGTGCTTCGCTTTACATTCATTAGCACTAGTTTGGAGTTCTTAATGAAATCTAATTGTTAATTTTCATTTTTAAATCGAAGGATTTGGCGATACTTATTTACATTCAAAATAAAAGTCAATTGTAAGACATTGCATCACGTCGTGCAAATCGTATGGATATTATTATTATTGTGAAAATGTTCTGCAAGAAGTTAACTCAAACAGGCACCGCACACAGTCTAAATCTATTACAGTATCTTGATATGGTGAGAACACAAGCTGAATAATACGTGCTAGTTACTACTGCATATTTTTTTTTATTTATTAATTAATTTAAGCGTCATCAAAACAGCTCCACGAAAACTCGGAGTTCTGAACAGGGTGAGACGGTTTTTCACGCTGGAGCAGCGGTGTCTTTTGTACAATACACAAATTCCCCCTGCGTGGAATACTGCTCTCATCTCTGGGATGGCTCCGCAAAGTACTTATTAGACGCTCTAGACAAATTGCAGCGGCCTGCCATCCGTATCATTGGGAGTCCTGAGATTACCAATAGCCTAGAACCTCTGCAGCTGCGTAGAGACATTGCCTCTCTGGCTGTATTTTACCGCCTCTACCACGGCGAGTGTTCTTTCAACTGATCCCACTTTCTCCATTTCGATCCAGAACAACACGTTCTGGACTGCGATGCCATCCGCACACGGTGGAAACCATACAGTCCCGAACTCAGCGGTTCGGTGTTTCCTTTCTTTGTCGCAAGATAAAGAGCTGGAATGCTCTGCCCGCGCACGTGTTTCCTTCTTCTTACAATCCCGGGGTCTTCAAGCGGGGCGTGAAAGAGCATCTTTTGAGGCCGTCAAGGTAGGGGCTACCATTTTAGGATCGTCAGCATCTGGGATGGTGGCCCATATCTTCTGGACTTCACCCTAGCTTCTCACCATCCAGCGGGGTGCAGTCAATTGACGGAACAAATATAAAAAAAAAGCAAACAAGCATACAGCCCATCGAAAGATAATTGATTACTGATATCTATGCATACTTGCATCACCAGCATAGGGTAAGGACTAGAAAAATTTGATTAAAAATTAAAAACCTTATTAGTTGGCTATTGAACATTCCTTAGTAAGGTCTCTTAAAGTGATGGCGCTTGTATCAAAATATTTGATATTAGCGCCATCGCTTTAAGAGACCTTACTGGTAAATGTCAATCAGGCAGCAAGACGGTTCACTTCTAAATTAAAAAAAATTGTCTTCAAGTCTTAAATCATGTAAGGTGTCACCGACCTCATTATGAGCGTACGTGACGTTGCAGGTGGGGCACGAAGTTTGGATGACTACTTGACATCACTTCAAATCCCAACACAAACGCTGTACTTGGTTCTGGCTAACAGGTTATAGAATTTAATTTATCATCATACCTATATATTCTCGATGGGGTATGTAGTAATAAAATAAAGAATTTTTGTTAGAATTTTATTTAAATTTTAATTAAAATATTTATACTGTTGATTGATGGCACTTGGTGGAACTTTGCACATATTGAAATAAATGTATCACTTGTACTTTTCCACTATTATATTTAATAAATTACACCTGACCGGTTTCGCCTCACGGCATTCTCAAAGGTTTTTTATATTTATTTACACGTTACAGTCACCAAGTATAGTGATCCTCAGATGTAAGCACTTTCAAAACAATAATGTTTATAATGTCGGTAGATGGAATGAATGAAAAAAGAATGCGTAATACCAGCACTAAATTGTACCCTAAAATTTTGGGAGAAATTTTTTAATTTTTTTAAGGAGACCAATGCAGAAACACAAAATTTAATTTAATTAGAACTAGAAATGTCAAATTAGTAAATGTGAGGAAATAAACATGTCAAAATTCAATTAGTTTAATAAATTAAATATGTAGATGTCGCTCGCTTAATAATGTTTTTTTTTTTTATATTTAGGATGTGCCCGGTAGATAGGCTCGCCCCCTATTACATTGGGACCTTAACATAACTGGCGAATCTTTGGTGTGTAATGCACATCTCTGCCTACCCCTTCGGAGATACAGGCGTGAAGTTATGTTATGTTATGTTGTTTTAGATGTCATTATCTATTGTAGTATCGGTGAAGGATTTAAGTCTAACTGTCTAACTGTGATTTGTAATTCATACTTAAAACTAATAATATAATTTTTTTATTCCATTTTTAGGGCGGACTAAATTGCTTTCATGATTGTGTATAAAGTGATGAAGGTTTGTGTGTGTGAGAGGACTGCAAGGTGAATATTAGGAATTGTCAGGATTTAACCTTTTCTGAAAATTTTAATTGCAGGTCTGTTTACAAAAATACTAAGACATTTCACAATCTTTGAGAATCAATTTGAACACATCAATCAAGTCGATAAATATTGACCATCAAGAAATCATAAAACTGTTCTTATTATGAACGGTGCACGTTGCCCTAAATTTGCCTGCAGTTCCAATTGTATTCCGAAATCCGACCGTAGCCACAAGCCGTAACGGGAGACGTAAACATTCACAAATTCAATTTATGGACGCAAACATTTCAATCCTCTATGATATTGTTATTTCCCTTCAATCGTGACACCGTTCATAATAAAAACTCTCAAACTCATTTGCGGGCCTCTTAATACCGTTCAATATAAGACGGTGCAAAAATGTTGATCGTCATGCTCCTTATTACCGGGCCAAAGGTTTAACATTTTCAATTTAATCGTATTATACTATAACCCTTGGTAATATTGGTATCTCGGCGCAAAAAATGAGGAGCGCTGTGAATATTTTTCGATTTAGAATTTTCAATAGATGCCCATGAAAGAAATTGAGCTGATGAAAATTGATGGTTTCTTTAATGTGGTCTCTTGGACATATCGATTGAATAAAGTTGTAATATTAATAATTATTAAATTTCATGAAAATTACGTGACGTTAGCAACACTGTTTTAGGTAAGCTTGTTAAGGATTCAAATTACTGGGCTATTTACTGTTGTGGTTGGTGAGGAAAGTGATTAATGATAATAACTGTAATTTTCAGAGTCAAATTACACGGTACTATCTAGACCCAAATTAAGCATGGCTATTTATTTTAACTATGTATTCTAGTACACACATATTTTTTGTACATTATTCTACATTTTATATAGCAGCGGGTAGGAATTAAGCCTGTCCCGCTTGTGATATTGTCCCTGTCAAAAACTAAAGTGGCATCCTGTATAACTGACTATTAGCTATAATTTCACCCATCTGGGTGTATGTTTAAAGCCCCACCAAAATAGTCATATTTTGGTAACAGACTTTCTAAGTACCCCGGAGGTCGCTTAACGACCTCCGACTTCCATGAGCGCAGGCCTGGGGGTGGCAGGTGAGGCCGCCTGTCACCTCAGCAGAAGCAGACCGGGACGGTGGGGTGACTAGCGCCCCTCCCCTAAACCGGGGCAAGACGGGGACACCGTGATTTCCAAACCCGAGGGGGCCATCTCGAAACCAGAGATGGCCCAGGGTCAGTCGGGGTGCGAGGGATATGCTCTATGGGCAACCTTACACACCGGCGTTTTAAGACCCGAGACGGCGTGCAGTTTTAGTCGGTCCTAGCCCGACATAACCGCCCCCGCTCGCCGGGGGGGGGGGTATCCGAAGGGATTTCGGCACGGCAAAAAAAAATGACAAAGATATTCAAAGTTTAACAAATTGTTAAAATAAAAGAAAATTTTAAATATATTTATCTCAGTGGTAGGGAAGAAGAAGAAGTGGTTAAGGAGACGGTCTTACGATCGAAAGGTCCCGGGTTCGAATCCTGCCCATTACACTACCGACGTGAACCCACTCCTAACACAAGCAATTTAACTTAACTAAAAAGGTTAACGAGAATATTAGTAATTTTGGTTACTCTTTTTTAAAAGCCGGGCCTTCAACTCTAACTAAAACAAAAATACATGTGAACCGCAAACTAAAATAAACCACAGTTTTAAGGCCAGCTAATAAAGCTGAGGGCAACAATTTAAATCCTATTTTGGAGCAGGCTTGCTAACGTTCACACGTTGCGATTAATTGCGGCTTGAGAACCGCTTCAGTTAAACCGGCTATCGTCGGCTAACAGAAGACTCTGCTAGAAACATAAAATTAGAACTGTTGCAAGGATAGTCATAGTGGTCTGATGCAGGTTTTTAGGGTTCCGTTGCCAAAGGACAAAAAACAGAACCCTTATAGATTCGTCATGTCTGTCTGTCTGTCCGTCCGTATGTCACAGCCACTTTTTTCCGAAACTATAAGAACTGTGCTGTTTAAACTTGATAAGTAGATGTATTCTGTGAACCGCATAAAGATTTTCATACAAAAATAGAAAAAAAAAAAAAAAATTGGGGGTTCCCCATACTTATTTTTCATCAAACCCATACCTGTGTGGTATCTATGGATAGGTCTTTGAAAATGTTATTGAGGTTTTTAATATGATTTTTTTCTAAACTGATAGCAAGAGAGATACTTCCATAGTGGTAAAATATGTCCCCCCTGTTTTTGGATTATGTGCATTGTTAGATTATATCAATAGACTTGATGGAACTGAACAGTAAGAGTATATTGCCTTGGAAAAATAGTAATTCTATTGTTATTAGATTTATTATTGCAATACCTTTTTTTTTTTTTTTTTTTTACTAAAACCGCACGCCGTCTCGGGTCTTCAGACGTGTCATTGAGTTCCTAGACACAAATTTTTACAACTACTCGACGGATCTCAATGAATTTTTTTAATTGACTATGGTTGAATCTTTAATTATAGAATACTTTTGGACCAATTTAGCAATGTTGTTGAGATCTACTTTCTTAACTAGATAGAAGTTAACTATAAAAGGACAACAGGCTCACGAGTTTGTTACATATTTATATTACGAGTTTCTAGACTTGAGAGAAGAAAATGAAGATTTCTAATAGTAATTTATTTCATTTGGTAACATTTGGTATTTTATTGCTTTGCTTATATATTAATTTCATTAAATATTAATTAGGTAATTATTTATGATGAGGCTGGAGCTGGGCAACTTGAAGTCCTGCGCAAAGACACAATTATTTCACAATAATTAGCGCAGGCCAGTCTCGTGGGCGAGTCAACGCCGGGATCTCGTTGCGGTCCTGGGCGTGGACGTTCTCTCGTTGGAGACCATGGTGAGGGCCGTGGTCTCCGACGGGAGCAAGTGGCACGCCGCCGCCTATTTCTGCGAGCAGGTAATGCTCGCGAAAGAGACGGCGGAGAGGGAGCGGGAGAGAACCCTGCCCCTCGAGTTTCGCAGTCTGCGGCGAGGGCGCCGCAGACTCATCTAAGCCCGGGACTACCGACCTCCATGATCGGGGCCTGAGGACGGCAGTTGACCGACTCGCCGTCCTTACAGAAGCAGGCCGTGGCGGAGGCGTGTTGTGTGTGCCTTACACACGCCTGCCAACTCACCGAAGCGGGTTAGAACCCGACCCCACCAGGCGAGGCCGCGGTGGCGGCCAAAGTCCGCCGGCAACCCTGGGGTTATCCTTTCGAGGGCTTACCCGGGGTGCCCGGCAACGTACACTTGGGGAGGACACCGTGCGGTTTTAGTCGATACACGACATAACCACCCCCGCTGGCTGGCGGGGGGGTATCCGAAGGGATTTCCGCACGTAAAAAAAAAAGGCCAGTCTACCAGGGTTAGATAGATAGATATAAACTGTATTGTACACCAATCAGAATAAGCATATATCCTAAACATAATTAACATATGTACAAATGGCGGCCTTATCGCTAAAAGCAATATCTTACAGGCAACCTTTGGATGGACATGAATCCTAAATGAGCTAAATCGGACATTGGGTAGTTATTGATGTAATAGGAAAGAAAAGAGAACTAAATGGATTACAAACACGTATTGCAATGTAGTAGGTAGTCGGTTCGAGCCCGACATAACCGCCCCCACTGGCCGGCGGGGGGGTATCCGAGGGGATTTCCGCACGAAAAAAAAAAAAAAAAAAGGTACATATACATATCTTTTTTTTTTTTTTCATGCGGAAATCCTTTCGGATGCCCCCCGTCGGCCAGTGGGGGCGGTTATGTCCGGCTTGAACCGACTAAAACCGCACGCCGTCTCGGGTCTTAAGACGCCGGGGTGTAAGGTTACTCATAGAGCATATCCCTCGCCCCCTGACTGACCCCGGGCCATCTCCGGTATACATATACATACCTACCAATAAGCATACAATGATACATAAAAACGACACCTATATTATAATCGTACATAATATAAATCATTCATATCATCATCATCATCATCATCAACCTCTATTAGTCTACTGCTGGACATAGGTCTCCCCTAATGAGCGCCATAGCGCCCTGTCTTCAGCTTGCCGCATCCAGCATCTGCCCGCAGTCTTTCGCAGATCGTCATCCCACCTGGCCGGAGGGCGTCCTACACTACGTTTGCCGAGTCGCGGTCTCCACTCAAGAACACGTTTACCGGTTGTCGGTTCTTCGCGAGATATGACCGGCCCACTGCCACTTCAGCGTGCTAATTCTTTGAGCTATTGAAATGGTATTATTTATATCGCCACGATGGCGAAACAACGCTGAGAATTTTTACCTCACATCTGTTAACAATACAAATACCATTCATACAACATAAAAAATTATTCGTCTTCACGACGTATTTGAAATAAAGGAATATTGACACGTGTTAATTATTGCAAAATGAACTCTATGGACGTCTAAATTATCTCATTGGTTAATGCGTATTAAAATAATTTATAAAGGGTTTAAGAACCAAATAAGATGTAATTTGATTTCTTTGTCAAGCTTTGATACGAGACTGTTGGTTAGTAAACGGACGCGTTTACCAAATTTTGCACGATTGAATGTCGCTATGCTTTGAATGACAATGAGTGTATATTACCTAGATTGGGAGTTAAATATTAAACGTAGCATGTTGCATGGAATGCTAGTAATTTAAGGTTAATGGTGTGTATATAATTAAAATATGCTTAATTTGAACTAGTTAAGATGTTTGGTTTAAAATAATATTGGCATGCTATTTTAAGTACAAGAAAGGTCTAATGAGTGGGTCATTTCTCATAAAAAATACTACCTGATACCCAAGTGATGAAGCGGCGTGTGACGTCATTTGGACGCAACAAGCGGGGAGTCAGTGGAATATAAAAACTGATTTCGAACGGGGACATGGGATAGTTTTCATTGTAGCTGGTTGAAGTGCACACGCTCCGTTAAAATAGTTGGTAATTTCGTTGGCTGTGTTATGCTAATATAATTGGTGATTCTTTTGACGAGTTGTGCATACTAGACAGTGACAAATGATAACGCTCTTTGGATTGAATATCTAAAGATTCCTATATTTTATAAATACCTTTCTCTATATAAACCCAATCTCCTGAAACGTGGCAAAAAAAGAACTTTTAGGTAACAAGCCTTAAATTCTGGGATTGAGTCTGATTTCGGAAGCGTTTCAAACACCTATTTCCTATAATCTAGGATCCGTGGAATAGTTTTAGGGGTTTTCGCAAGCTATTCCATTCCTTTTCCTTAGTTTAGTTCGCATTGTTATTCCCCTACACACAATTCGCACACAAACACACATATCAAATCAAACACACCTGCTATCTTTGGTACGGGATAGTAGACCGAGGTAAACACTAGCCATTTGAGTCTAGAATTATTTAGGTTAATCTGTCGAGGCGGATTAATAGAACTCGTAGGTAACATCATACCAAATACGTTTATTAAAGTGATAACTAACCGAAGTGAAGTGTTACGTAAATTATATCGCGTTAAGTCTTTGTTTACAAGATAATTATCATAAATAACTTAATCAATCCAACAGCAAATCCATTGTGTTTTAATTAAAGTAACCGTGAATTTTATAGTAAAGTTGTGGATAAATACGTTATTCAATAATTAAAAATAGATATATCGAAAATAGTTCCAGAACATTGTCTGAATAAATCGTGATAGTTTGTTATATAACTTTAAATATATTACTAAATAATATAATTGAAGGTTTCTGGTAAATTTCTACTATTTTATAGTATATTGGTTTGAATAGCAACATAAAGAACTGTGGTCTGAATTTATATAAAATTACGTTTGGAAGTGATTTAAATGATTACGTGAAATATCATTATCATTATAACATTTTATCTAGGCACTGTAATCAAACAATTAAGTGCATTATAACATGGCTGAATACATCATTCGAGAATTAGAGCAAGTATAAATAATTATTCCGTTATCAGTTATAGAACATTGATTTGAGTGGGCAGAAGTTGACGAGTAATATATTAGAGTAAATTATCTAAGTGGCTGATTATTCATCTAACATTTGCAATATATCGAGTAACACAAGGAAATAGTATCAGTAATACAAAGAGATGGTCGTTGGTGAACTCAATTAATATTCGACTTGTAAAGTGCAAAGAACACATAAGAGACGACGTGTGGTTTTAGTAGGTTCATTCAGAGACATCTGAAATATCATTATTTGCACACAGTTTTCTAACGAGAGGGAGTATTTTAGTCGAATACAGCAATAAATAAATATATGTGTTACAATCAGCTCACTTAATAGATAATTTAAATAGAATTTTAGCTCCTGGAACCATTTGGGTTTTCAGTTTGAGCAAGTTATCAGTGTGTAACATTTCTGGGGTCTGCCTGAAATCCATAAATTATATTTACAAGCTAAAACAGATGAACTCGTGCTAAATCAGTATTTATACCAGTCTCGAACGAAACCTACATTGGAATGCAGGCAAACCTAGATATGTGAGGCGATTTACGACGGGTCGGTTAAACTTGTAATGGTATTAATTAGTGAATACTAATATAAAAAAAAAGGAGAAGAATACTATTATACGTTTAGCGTTAGTGGAGGTACTGATAACAGAATTAAATGACTCTTGAAGGAGAGGAGGAGAAAATATGTTGATTTAATATCAACCCCAAAAAAAATATATATATGAGCTCACGACAAAACATATGAAATATAAAAAATACAGGCCATTATCATATAATCTGGATCCAGAAAACCTCAGTTACCTGGTAGATACAATCTACGACCGTAAATGATAACTTGACATTTAAATCAATATCGTATATAGAAACTAGATTTTATGCAGATAGAGTTCATTTTATTTCAACAAAACTCAAAAGATTAGAACATTAGTTAATATATAATATAAACCGAAGGTTAAATTAATTCAGTGAGGAGAATAATCACGGCGTACATTATTTAAAATAAATCGGTTAGGAATTTAATTTCACAGTTTAGTTTTATGTTTAGTTAGGTTTAGACGATTACAGCCAAGCTAGTGACGAAGATAGCCTTAAGGGCCATTTCCCGTTACAGTTTTTGATGCCCGGTGACCAGAATTCTTGTCTAGTATTAAATTTTAATACAACGAGAAAAGAACCAACTTATAAATTACTACAAAACATACCACGCAGAATATCAAATTTTTATTTATTACGTCCGAAACTCACAGGAATAGACTTTTAAAAGAGTACAAAACGCGTATTCATTGTTTAAAATCTATTCTTTATTTATTGTTTAAAAAAAATATTACACAACGTAGGCAATTACTAAAATAGTAAGACTTTCTAAAAAGGGTCCAATACACAATACACCGAAAATTATTACGGATATCATAAACATAGGCAAAACTTGGGTCAGTCTTTGTCTATATTTAAGCAAACTAAAACTTTTGTTGACGCACGTATAAACTCGTAACAATATTTTTTTGCCTTACGATTCTCATAGACATAGTTAACAAAAGGAAAAAAAAATCAATAACTCGATACATTTGGACATTTCAAGGGGTCTTAAAATAGGACCGTTTATCACGTACGAAACTGACATTCGTAAAAACTTAAAAACGCACTTGTGAAAACAAGACACTTAGCAATATTAGAAGTTTGAAAGCCATTAATTTCAAAAAGGTTTGACAGTTTATTAGGATAAAATAATAAACGAACTCAAAAATGTTAGGCACACTTAACACACTTGGTGTTATTTAATCTTAACAATATTCTTTGAACACTCGAAAAATATTCAAAACAATAAATTTCAAATACTTAACTTCTACTCGAAAAATATATGCGGATAACGTATCTAAGTGAATACTTAACAGCAATTCTAACAATAAATAACCAAAACTAAATTGAGAGTATTCATTTTCACATGAGAAATAATATATTTTAATAACAAACCATGAGCGGAAAGAACATGCGTAATAGTCGTAGAGGGACTCAGACTAATCAATTGTTATCTGAAATATTAAATAGACTTACGAGATTGGAAAACGAGCGAATTGAAAGTGATAGTGGTCATAGTTCAGGTTCTCCAATAGTACCATTGACTAGCTCGGAAACGAACAATATTAGTAGTGAGACTACACGTCAAATGGTAATTGTACAGGTAAAGCAAAAATTACCTACATTCGATGGCAATAGGATGCCCAATCCAATGAGTTTCTTGAGGGATCTTAAAGATTATTTTTCTATGACGGGACAAGACCTAAATACAGAACGAACATTAAGTTTAGCAATAGATTTATTATCAGGGGAAGCTAAAATTCGTATGAATATTTATAGAGATTATTGGAAGTCGTTTAGTGATTTTGAATCGGATTTCCAGAATGTATTTTGGAGCCAGGCAGAACAGGAAGTAGTAAAGTCTAGATTTATGACTTCAAAATATAATAAACAGAACGGGAGTATGGAGAAATATTTCGCGGAGCAGTTGGATAAAGTTTATGCTTTATCATTGCCTTTTACGGATGCAGAAAAGATAAATACCATTTTTAGGCAGTATCCTGAACATATACAAGTAGCATACTTTAGTAGACAACAACCTATGACAATCAGAGAAGCAGTTGAATTTTTAAGACATCTGGAAAGAAATATAAATGTAGATAGGCTCGGTAGTTCACAATCACAGAGTTCGACAGTAAATAGATATGAAAGACCACGCGGTGCAAACGTCAACACGAGGTACAGTTCAGTGCGAGTAAATACAATACGGTTTAATTCCACGAATCGCGGAAGAGGCAGTAATACACGGGGTTATCCTTATAGGAATTATAACAGGCTGGGTCGAGGTGTAGCATACGGTAGATACTCTAATATACGGGGAGGCGTTAAATCAATTGAATTTAGACCGGAAACGAAAGATCAAAACACAAATAATAGCGAGAATAATACGGAAACTAATTCTAGTACTAAGTAAAAAATGTAGTCATTAAGTTAAGGTGGAATATGTGGGCTCCAAAGTTCAAAATTTCGGTTTTGTTAAAACATTTATTCATAAAAAAAAAACAAATAGTTCCAATAAGACCAGCTGTAGGAGTAAAGGAGTTTGTCCGATTAATGACTTATAAGGCAGGAACGTTCCGAAATGTTTATCGAGATCAAATGATAATAATTATGTTATGCAAAATAATAAATCATGCAAACATTATTAAAAGATGCTGACATTTTAGACTGCGAAAAGAACTCACATAGATATTTAAAATTGCAAAAAAAAAAAAAAACGACAGTTTAGGAGGCGTGAATTTAACAGGTCTATTAGATGCAGGTAGATCTTGTTATAAATACATATATTCTATGCAGGATACCTATGGTAAAGTTAAACGATTATATACATTGCGGAATCTTACAGAACGAGTTACATAACATCCATTAATTGTTATACTCTCCTGGAACCCAAAACTAATAAAATAAAAGGAACTCACAACACTATTCGTTTAGCGTGATATTATATAAAGAGTAAAGAGATTGAGTCGAAGGAATGCATCTGGGAACTAATCCTAGAAGCAGATCTTCAAAAGAAGTCTGTTTCTACGCGAATCAACTTAATTTGAAGTCTGAGGAGGCGACTGAAATGGTATTATTTATATCGCCACGATGGCGAAACAACGCTGAGAATTTTTACCTCACATCTGTTAACAATACAAATACCATTCATACAACATAAAAAATTATTCGTCTTCACGACGTATTTGAAATAAAGGAATATTGACACGTGTTAATTATTGCAAAATGAACTCTATGGACGTCTAAATTATCTCATTGGTTAATGCGTATTAAAATAATTTATAAAGGGTTTAAGAACCAAATAAGATGTAATTTGATTTCTTTGTCAAGCTTTGATACGAGACTGTTGGTTAGTAAACGGACGCGTTTACCAAATTTTGCACGATTGAATGTCGCTATGCTTTGAATGACAATGAGTGTATATTACCTAGATTGGGAGTTAAATATTAAACGTAGCATGTTGCATGGAATGCTAGTAATTTAAGGTTAATGGTGTGTATATAATTAAAATATGCTTAATTTGAACTAGTTAAGATGTTTGGTTTAAAATAATATTGGCATGCTATTTTAAGTACAAGAAAGGTCTAATGAGTGGGTCATTTCTCATAAAAAATACTACCTGATACCCAAGTGATGAAGCGGCGTGTGACGTCATTTGGACGCAACAAGCGGGGAGTCAGTGGAATATAAAAACTGATTTCGAACGGGGACATGGGATAGTTTTCATTGTAGCTGGTTGAAGTGCACACGCTCCGTTAAAATAGTTGGTAATTTCGTTGGCTGTGTTATGCTAATATAATTGGTGATTCTTTTGACGAGTTGTGCATACTAGACAGTGACAAATGATAACGCTCTTTGGATTGAATATCTAAAGATTCCTATATTTTATAAATACCTTTCTCTATATAAACCCAATCTCCTGAAACGTGGCAAAAAAAGAACTTTTAGGTAACAAGCCTTAAATTCTGGGATTGAGTCTGATTTCGGAAGCGTTTCAAACACCTATTTCCTATAATCTAGGATCCGTGGAATAGTTTTAGGGGTTTTCGCAAGCTATTCCATTCCTTTTCCTTAGTTTAGTTCGCATTGTTATTCCCCTACACACAATTCGCACACAAACACACATATCAAATCAAACACACCTGCTATCTTTGGTACGGGATAGTAGACCGAGGTAAACACTAGCCATTTGAGTCTAGAATTATTTAGGTTAATCTGTCGAGGCGGATTAATAGGACTCGTAGGTAACATCATACCAAATACGTTTATTAAAGTGATAACTAACCGAAGTGAAGTGTTACGTAAATTATATCGCGTTAAGTCTTTGTTTACAAGATAATTATCATAAATAACTTAATCAATCCAACAGCAAATCCATTGTGTTTTAATTAAAGTAACCGTGAATTTTATAGTAAAGTTGTGGATAAATACGTTATTCAATCATTAAAAATAGATATATCGAAAATAGTTCCAGAACATTGTCTGAATAAATCGTGATAGTTTGTTATATAACTTTAAATATATTACTAAATAATATAATTGAAGGTTTCTGGTAAATTTCTACTATTTTATAGTATATTGGTTTGAATAGCAACCTAAAGAACTGTGGTCTGAATTTATATAAAATTACGTTTGGAAGTGATTTAAATGATTACGTGAAATATCATTATCATTATAACATTTTATCTAGGCACTGTAATCAAACAATTAAGTGCATTATAACATGGCTGAATACATCATTCGAGAATTAGAGCAAGTATAAATAATTATTCCGTTATCAGTTATAGAACATTGATTTGAGTGGGCAGAAGTTGACGAGTAATATATTAGAGTAAATTATCTAAGTGGCTGATTATTCATCTAACATTTGCAATATATCGAGTAACACAAGGAAATAGTATCAGTAATACAAAGAGATGGTCGTTGGTGAACTCAATTAATATTCGACTTGTAAAGTGCAAAGAACACATAAGAGACGACGTGTGGTTTTAGTAGGTTCATTCAGAGACATCTGAAATATCATTATTTGCACACAGTTTTCTAACGAGAGGGAGTATTTTAGTCGAATACAGCAATAAATAAATATATGTGTTACAATCAGCTCACTTAATAGATAATTTAAATAGAATTTTAGCTCCTGGAACCATTTGGGTTTTCAGTTTGAGCAAGTTATCAGTGTGTAACATTTCTGGGGTCTGCCTGAAATCCATAAATTATATTTACAAGCTAAAACAGATGAACTCGTGCTAAATCAGTATTTATACCAGTCTCGAACGAAACCTACATTGGAATGCAGGCAAACCTAGATATGTGAGGCGATTTACGACGGGTCGGTTAAACTTGTAATGGTATTAATTAGTGAATACTAATATAAAAAAAAGGAGAAGAATACTATTATACGTTTAGCGTTAGTGGAGGTACTGATAACAGAATTAAATGACTCTTGAAGGAGAGGAGGAGAAAATATGTTGATTTAATATCAACCCCAAAAAAAATATATATATGAGCTCACGACAAAACATATGAAATATAAAAAATACAGGCCATTATCATATAATCTGGATCCAGAAAACCTCAGTTACCTGGTAGATACAATCTACGACCGTAAATGATAACTTGACATTTAAATCAATATCGTATATAGAAACTAGATTTTATGCAGATAGAGTTCATTTTATTTCAACAAAACTCAAAAGATTAGAACATTAGTTAATATATAATATAAACCGAAGGTTAAATTAATTCAGTGAGGAGAATAATCACGGCGTACATTATTTAAAATAAATCGGTTAGGAATTTAATTTCACAGTTTAGTTTTATGTTTAGTTAGGTTTAGACGATTACAGCCAAGCTAGTGACGAAGATAGCCTTAAAGGCCATTTCCCGTTACACTATGTCTATAACCTTGGTTCTCTGTCGGATGTATTCGTTATATACATACTAAATTTACATACATGCACACTAAACCTTCATAAAATATTTTAATACATATACACACAAGGTGAACAAGGGATGGGGGAGGCTATGTTGTCATATGTCATGTCATTGGAACCGCAAACGGGGCTGTATTTACATGAAGTCGGGCAGCTAGCTAAGGTCTGGCGCAACTGTGGCAACTGAGTTGCGTGGCCGCTGCCTGGGGCTTGTGTGGTTGTCATTGTTGTTTGCTGCAGCTGTCCAGGATGCCAGTTATTTTCAGGGTTCCGGTTATTTCCAGGGAACAGATTGTGTGTGTGGGATTATTTGTTTTTTAAATGTTTACTGAATGTTCTTGTTATTTTTTTCTTAAGATTTAGATCGGAAAAAGAAAACATCTAGGACGGGACTTGAACCCGCGACCAGTCCCTTACAGGGGGAATGCTCTGACCAACTGAGCCACCTAGACACGTCCTAGATATTCGAAATTCCCCGATACATTAATACGTCTTAAGGCGACGTTCGAATTTCGAATATCTGGGACGTGTCTAGGTGGCTCAGTTGGTCAGAGCATTCCCCCTGTAAGGGACTTGTCGCGGGTTCAAGTCCCGTCCTAGATGTTCTCTTTTTCCGATCTAAATCTTTAGAAAAAAGTAAGCATACAAAATGCTTAAAAATTTAATTGAATGTTCTTGTTATTTTAACAATAACAAGAATATTATTAAACATAGAAATATTCAAGAAGCTATGTTGACAAAATACATGGCAAAGGGTCTTGCTTCATTATGTAAACCAAAACGCGTTTGACTCAAATAACCTAGGACCCATATATATATATATATATATTTTAATAATAATTTCATTCTTTGCCACAAAGCAAATATTAAAATTCGTTCACAACACTTATCTAAAGTTGGAAACCAAAATGACCAAACACTGTACGTAAAAACGTTGTTACGTACAAAACGATGTTGCTTTAGTTCCGAGCTTTTAGCTAGTGAATTTCTACTTTGTCTCCGGTAATGACGTCGTTTCGGTGCCAACAATTTATTAAATCAAGGTTGATAGCTTCGTTTTATTTATGTAACATTTCATTGCTCAGAATGGTCACTTAGAGCTATTGCTATTATGGTGAATTACTATGTAATATGTGTATAAGAAAATGTAAGGTCATTGGTCCAAAAAATGTATCGATTACTGTATTACTAGTAGTATTTGACACCTTTAGAAGAACATCTTATTAAATCTCAGTGTTATTTTATAGAAAGATGTTTGTATGTATGTTATTTTAACTTTTTTTTATGAATGCCTGGAACTGCATACGCTCGAAGCGAAGAGCAAAAGCTGGCACATATTATAAAACTTTTCAAGCTACCAAATATTTCACTAGAAAAGCCTTGTTTAATAGTTTTGAATGTTACTCATTTCGTTAACATTACTATTTTTGATCCGATAAACATCCAAATTACAACGGTCATAATCGCGTATGGACTTTGCAATTATGAAATTAAGTTAAAAAACAAAGAGAAACATTTGTGTCCTAAATTACTGGCAGAGGTAATTAATTAGTATGTCTATCTCACAAATTAATTACATCTGCCAGCAATTTAGGACTGTGACTGTTACACGTTTTACATAAAGATTTAGACCATTCATTTCTCTCTCTTGTTTTGATAAAGAAATTAATTCCTCTTTTAAATGTGATGCTCACTAAACTCGAATAAGTATTGGATGAACCATTTGTTTTTCAAAGTTATGTGTTTGTAGAATTCCAATTTTATTTAGCTCAGTGGCGTATGTAAGGGACTGCTGAGACGAGGTCGAGTTCGATCCCCAGTCGCCCCGGGCACACACCTCTGACTTTTCGTAGTAATGTGTGCATTAATAAATGTTAATTATCGCTCGCTGAATAATGTTCCCGGTAGATGGCAATCTACACAATGACATAACAGGTGAATCGTGGGTGTGTAATACACCTCTGCCTACCCCTTCGGGGATACAGGCGTGAAGTTTATGTTATGTTATCCCTTTTTCATTTTCTTAAATTATCAAAGTATTGTCATCATCATCATCACAGCGATTTTATCCAAAGCTTGTACTTCGCCCGCCGGGGCCGAATCTCCTACTCTTCGTCTTGATTTCGGTTATTTGAATTTTGTGGGATCGAATGCCGTCTTACCTCCCACGAGCCGAAAGCCGGCGTGGGAGCTTCCTCCGTCAATCAGTAAGTGTACCGGCTTGCAGATGAGATTGGCTTGAGCCCCGAAGTTCTTGTGGGAACAGTGGGAAAAAAGTTTGGGAGATCGACATGAGATCGAGACTTGATTGAGACTGAATTTCGAACATCTTTTTATTACGAGAATTGATCCTCTGATGTTATAGGGAGCTGAGCGCCTTTTTATTTCTCTCTCTCTCTACGCAGGCTCTACTGCGGGTGAAGATAGAAAGCCAAGCTCCTAACTCAACACGCCTTTTTTTTTTTTGTTTTTTTTTTGTTCAGGCAGGAAAAAATGTACCTCATCCGCATACCGCGCGGTGCGGGGTCGCCGCGCGGTTATGTGGGGCTCTCACCCCACTAAAACAACCTGCCGTGTGCCATACACCGCGACTTAGTGAGTGAACCGTCGGAAATACTACGCAGTCATCGACGGAACACTCATGCGCCAGCCCGCAAGGTGCGGTGCGGACCCGTCTCTAGGCGATGTCCAGACACACCGGGACATCACCCCTTCGCGGGGGGCTCTACTGCGGGTGGAGGGCAAACCCCGGCCCATCCACCCGCGGCCTCACTAGGGCGGCATGAGGCGCAGGAATCTGCGCGCACGCCGCCCAGCTCGCGGGCGGCGGATCGGATCCGCGAGGCCATCTGCCTCTCTGATCCTCTCCACCGCCTCCTTCTGCGAGATGACATCCTCGCAGAAGGACGCGACTGCGGTAAAACTCCTCTCGCTGCGTGCTATGGAGCGCAGGATGGCCGGCAGCGAGAGGTCCACTCCCACTATTGCCACGAGATCACGGCGCTGCACCGCCCAGGCCGGACAAGCCTTGAGCGTGTGCTGCGCCGTGTCCCCGCGGCAGGGACAGTGATGACAGGCGGGACTCGATTCCCTCCTGGCGACCGAGTACAGATACTTTCCGAAGCAGCCGTGCTCGGAAAGCATCTGAGTCAGTCGGAAGGAAAGGGTCCCGTGCTGTCTCTCCGTCCACTCGACAATGACCGGCTGGAGCGCCGCCACGGTGCGATGACCTGCACTCGGGGACTCCAGCCGGGACGACCATTTAGCCATAATGGCTTGGCGGGCGGCATCTCGCCACCCACGGACCTCTTCGGGCGGAGGCCGACTGCCACTATCCGCCCGATGCTGCGTCGTCAGTCGATATACTTCGGCGAGCACTTCCGCCTCCAGATCCCACGGAGGGGTTCCGGCCAATGCGCAGGCCACTTCCGTGGACACGGTGCGGTACCCGCGTATGGCCCTGACCGCCACGATGCGTTGGGCCCTCAAAAGCGAGGGCCTATTGCGGGCAGTCAGGGCGTCCGCAGAAAGCCAAGCTCCTAACTCAACACGCCCTAACCTAACACTCTCTTACTCTCATCATAGTCAAAATGTGTGACTCTTTAACTGTTAATACATCTCTGGTAATTCCTTTAGGGATATACAAGTTTTTATACAGTAGGCCTACCATGAAACGTAAATTTGCAATAGTGGCCCTAAATTTCGGACAATGAGTACCATGAAACGCACTTATTCCGCAATCGGTCCCAAAGACAGCACGTGACAGTTTATTCGGGTTAAAGCAAACCTTGAAACGACCTGAAGTCACAAAGTTTAGAATTTTGACAGCACGCCTAAAAACTTTAACGGTCAGTCTCAATAATCTAATTAACCTACAGTTAAAGGTAGGAGCTATCCCACATAAACATGTCAACATTAATCTATCTGTAACTGCGGTTTCAATATTATCAGTCATTTTCTACTTATCTTTGTGTATTGAAACAGAAAAAATCCCCGATAGATACTAATGGTAGCTATTTTAACTGCTGGTAAAGGATAGATGGATTATTGAAACCGGCCGTAAATGAAAACACGATACTATACGACTTATTTCAAACAGTCGAAAGGTTATCATAATAAAGTATTGTCAGAATCATTTCTATTCAAGACAAACAACAAGTTTAACATGGCATGTATTATTTCTATTTATACAATTTATGGTCAATTCATATTAACATAAACAGGGATGACGTAAATATTCGTGGTGGGTTTTAAACAGAATGGTGAGTTACTTAGACTTTTCGGGCAAGCAAGTCACTGCCCGAAGGGAGTGCTAGGGGTGAAATAAATGGTCAATATATATTTGAATAATATATTTAAATATAAAATCGGTGGCTTTGTCAATAACATGGTTATGATCATGTTTTGTTTGTTGTCAATTCAAATGTACCTGTGTCAAATAAATAGTGTCTTATACTATATGTTTCCTGTAACTATGTTAAGTTTTTGGTTTTGGTTGGTTCAATAAATAAATATATTTTTGTAAGTATTGTGCTCATATATCAGTATAAGGTGAGGTTTAAACCCACCACCAGGACCAGGTGCATTTCATTCCAAGTATTTTATGATGAAAATCCAGTAAAAAGAAACATTTAAAATCAATAAAAATACAGGTGCCTTTGTTTTATAACTAAATTCTGAACAATAATTCGATACGCCTGTTGCGTAGCAGTTATCGAAACCCATAAAGACGCGCTATATTAGAGATAATTGCTTGGGTGGTACTCACCCTAAACCCGTGATCAGAAATTTCTACGCTCGCAGTGTAAACTTCTAATATGGCCTACAATATCTAAACAGGAGTCTGTTCCTATTTAAATAAAGAAATAAAGGGATAGGCATACAGCCAAATGACCTGAATGTCCACTCAAAGTAAACTGAAGTTATAAATTTTTAATTCTATATTACAAATTTTATTGTAAAATTACCCACTCCTAGCTGTTGCCCGCTATTATTCTGATACCATTCCCGCAAGCAACGGGAACCTATTCCAGGGATACACCCAATTTAAGCCAGATCCATTTAGCCGTTAAGCCGTTTGATCGTGATTGAATAACAAACATCCAAGCATCCAAATATCTTCACAAACTTTCTGATTTATACAATTACTGGAATCCTTCCTATCAACGAATGAACAATTATTTTCGTACGCTCAAAGATAGTAATGTTAACGGTGTGTGTTATTTAACTATTGTATTTGTATCCGGCTTGGTAGAACACAATCAGATGCAGCTGTTGCCAAACAACTTCCACGTTGCAAACAGATCACATAATAATTACTCACGCTCAATGTTCAGTAGCGGTTATGGCGCCGTTATTAGCTCCGTCTAATTATCTCTACAACTATAAATATATACTATATTTCAGTTTATGGTAATAATACAAGCTTGAATTTGGATGCAATAAAGGAGAATAACGTGTACTTGATGGTAAGTGATAACTGGGCCGTAGTATTAGCAATTAAAAGCCCCGGAGCAACATTCGTACTTTCTCGATATTTTAAATTTAGATGTATTATTTTTATTAGTCTAGGAAATACACAGCGATATTTAGACCTAAACTGAGCGAGACAAAAGAAGAAAGAAATTTTGTTTTATTAAGAAACACACGGCACATTACAATTGTGATCCTTTAAAAATTATACCTCCATATATCTAGTGGCACCAGCAAAACAAACTAATACATAATAATATTAAACTTGAAATCAAATCGTCTGAGTTGCTGATATAAATGACTTTTGTTACATGTGACGTGTTTAATAGTATTGAACCTATTTATCGTAAACATACAACCCAACCATCTGACTTGGGATCTGTGCCTTTCTATAAAAATAATAATAAAGATTTTGTCGAAGTAAACCCTTCAATAATTATAATCAGTAACCAGTACTTGACAAACAACTGTGGATTTATATATATTAAATGAAGTAATAAAAAGTCATAAAATATCTCTGTAAAAGTTCCACCACATTTCCAAGAGCAAGCAAAACAGTAAAATTGCTATCAAGTTTCCAGTACATAAGTGCGTCGTAAACCAGTAGTCTACCTTTTTAATATCGCAAAGCAGACGATACTTCTAAATTTTTAAATCACGATATGCTTATCTCAATAATAAAAAGAGGAATAAAAGTGTCAAGTGCCATCCCTGCATAAACCTTCGAAGCGACAGCGATGTAAAGATGAATCACAACCAGACCATGTTCGCCTGAAGCGACAGCCGACGACCCGATCATCGATCGCTTTTCAATTCACAATTCTATTACAAAAGCGCCACCAATTGATTTCCAACGAATACAACAGGTATTGGATACAAAATTTTGCGATAATATTGACGGTCGAAACATTTTTATCGGTGATAATGTACGTTAGTGGGATATTTATACAGGGTATTAGCCGATCAGGGGAGGCATTAGCCGCTGTTATTTTTTCATTACACGGGTCTTTGGAGGCTTTTTATCAGTAATATCTGTTTGTAATGGAACAATGATGATGTCAGTCAGTAAGCAGTGAGGATTTATACCCAAATAACTTTGAAGTAATGATGCATTGTTACCGTTTAGCTAACATTTTAAGAATTCAACTTTTGTGGTTGGGAAAATATTTAGATCAGTTTTAATTCTTGATACAGGGTTCGCTTCTCACGTCATGAAACAGGGTTTTTAGAGCAATAGTCCCTATTTTCATATTAAATAGATTGCAGACGGCCTCTGTGGCGTAGCGGTAGTGCATTCGGCTGCTACGACAGGGGGCGCGGGTTCGATTCCCGCTCAGTGCGATATTCATATCTCATCATATAATAGATCAGCGATATTTGTATGCATGAATATGTCTATTTGCATTGGTCTGGGTGTTTCTATGTATAATATGTATGTATTTACAAAAAAAAAGTATATAAGTATGTTTATCCGCGTTCTAGAACCCATAACACAAGCTAGTTAAACTATGCTTACTTTGGGTCTAGAAAGCGCTGTGTAGAATGTCGTAGAATATTTTTTTTTTTACTAGGCACGCTAGTAGAATAAAGAGGCTGCATTGTTTATATAACATGTTTAAACTTATTTGGTAATTTATTTAAAGTGATTTGATATGACCATTTTCTCCTGCTTTGTTGGTTTCGTGGTGTGAATCTGCGCTTGTTTTAGCATAGCCTATGTTTGATTTCTTGCTGGGCTGTATTACTAGGTCTGCAAGGCGAATCGCTGCTTGCAATGTTGAGCTGAGTGAGACATCGTAATTCTTGTCCAATAGATTTGACCGCTATTGCGGAATCAGATTTAGAAAATTTTGAACAGTGACCATTCCTCCGTGGCAAGTCCAATTTTGAAAATTCTTTTTGAAAGTCACAACTCTGGACATGCTTTCTGAGCGTGTAAAGTTTGGTCACAGTGCCTCGAGCGGTTATTATGTAATTCCATCTGGAATTTTTTTAACGGTGATCATTCCTCTGTGGTAGCATTAATTTTTTCAAAATATATCCATAAACCTTCCTCTGATTGACCTCTTTAATCATGACAAATTTGGTTCTGATTGGATTAGTAGTTTAGGAGGAGACCTGTGACAAAGAAAATCCTGAAGTCTGGTATGAGGAGCTTTCGCTCGACTTCGTCTCACTCAGCTCAATTATATTCCCCAGCGAGGCGATTCTCAACTGTAGCACAGAGTTGGGATACGTGCCAGGTACACGGTAATAAGCAATATAACCTAGAACCTTAAAATATAATCGTTGAAAATAAACTTATGTTACAAACTTAGGCAGTTTCCAAAACAAAGGTAAACTAACTAACTAACTTTAACACTGCAATAAATATATTCCTAGAGCCTATGTATAAGATAATATGTTGTTAGATCTACTAAACTTGGGGTGCCCGGCAATGGACACTTGGGAAGGACACCGTGTCGCTTTAGTCGGTCCGATTCCGACACGCCCAGCCCATCGTCGGCACCAATGGGCTGAAGCCCGCGGGGGTTTCCACACGCAAAAAAAAAAGATCTACTAAACTTAATAAACGTGAAGACATACTGATAACATGATGTCTTCTAAAATGTACAAAGCTACGTAAATTACGTAAGAGTGCGGCAACATGATGAGAAACAAGTAGCGATCAGTTCACGTTCGTTGTTTTTGTTCACCTTTCGTGTTTAAACTGTTCAACCAGTTTTTGGTGTCGCCATCCAATAATTGTTGGTATATACGGAATAGCTAACAACTATTTGTCGTTAATTTATTTATTAGAATAAGACCTATTGTGGTAGTAAGACAATAGAATATTTAAGAGACAATGTGAGTCGTTTTTTTTTATAATGGGTTGCCTTGTGGACTACCGACCTCCATGATCGGGGCCTGAGGACGGCAGTTGGCCGACTCGCTGTCCTTACAGAAGCATGGCGTAGCGTGTTTGTCCTACACACGCCTGCCAACTCACCGTCGCGGGATAAAACCCGACCCCACCAGGCGAGGCCGCGGTGGCGGCCAAAGTCCGCTGGTAACCCTGGGGTTGTTTTCGAGGGCTTACCCTGGGTGCCCGGCAATGGACACTTAAGGAGGACACCGTGGGGTTTTAGTCGGTCCGATTCCGATACGCGCATCCCATCGTTGGCACCGATGCGGTGTAGCCCGTGGGGGTTTCAACATGCAAAAAAAATAGGTTGCCTTGTTTTTGCGTTACAGTTTACGTAAATAAATATTCTCTTTATTCCTTTCTTCTGTATCTTTCTTCTATAATAATGCCATCAGATAGTCTTACATAACATCCATTAAACTGTAAAGCAATTTATATCAACAGATTTTAATGAAAATGCGAATCGTTCAAAAATATAACACAATTTCACTACGTGGACGCGGTGACTGTAGAATTTTTAGTCAATTTCTCGTTTGACACAATTGAATTTGATCGCGGGATAAATCAAGTTTCTGGGCACGAGCGCGGGTGACTTCCGACGAAGCTTCGGCTGCGGTCGAAGCAATGACAGAGTATAATGGAGTCGAAACGTTGGAACAGTCTAAAGGGCATTTCTAACTTTGGTTAGCCGCAAGGCGACGCTGCGTTGCTTCACCCGACTATTTTGGATTTAGAATAGCTCGAAATGCATAGTGGTTTATCATGTATGCTAGAAACCAATAATACACTTACTGGTATTACTGGTATTTCTTCGAAATTAAGCTTATATGAACTTGATGATATGTTCATCAACGCTATAATTTTTGTGTTTGATTTCATATGTCAGTCTCAGTGACTGAACTGGTCTTTGCTAAGGGGTTATGAATACCTGAGGAAGTAACGAGAAAAAAAACGGAAACCGAAAAAACCTTGCCTACTTTGTACCTAGTCTTATAAAATTTTAAATTAGATGTGTATGTACATTGGAGACATTTAAATAAATGTATATGGGTTATGTTCAATGAACGATTCTAAGAAAAAATATTTATTTTTTGAAATTTTTGTCTTTTTGTTCGTGATTGACGCCAAAACTACTGAACGGATTTTGATGCGGGTTTCTTATTAGACAGGTCGAGTCAAAATCTGCCATATGTTTCATTAGTCAAGCCCGAGCGGAGCCGCAAGTATCAGCTAGTTGACTTATAAGTCTCAAGAGGCCATAATACTAAGACCTTACTGGATTTGTTGATAATAATATAATATGTGCCTTCAAAGTGATCATATTGAGAAATAACGGCAGAAAAAATATTCAAAAGCAGCCAAGTGCGAGTCCGACTTGCCCATGAAGGGTTCCGTAGCAGCAGGTAACATAACAATGTTTTTTTAAAAATTTATATTTGAGTTGATTGAATGAAAGGTAAATTGCGGTTTACGATTTATGATGTATTAAAAAAAAAACTTAATAGATCTCGTTCAAACCAATTATCGGTGGAAGTTTACATGGTAATGTACATCATATATTTTTTTTAGTCTTATCATTCTCTTATTTTAGAAGTTACAGGCCCCCCCCCCCCTGTAACTTCTTTACACACATTTTACCACTTTGGAAGTGTCTCTCTTGCAAACTATTCAGTTTAGAAAAACATGATATTAGAACCCTCAACATCATTTTTGAAGACCTATCCATAGATATCACACACGTATTGTTTTGATGAAAAAAAAATTTTTGAATTTCAGTTCTAAGTTTGGGGAGCCCCCAAAATGTATTTTTCTATTTTTGTGTAAAAATCTTAATACGGTTCACAGAATACATCTACTTACCAAGTTTCATCAGCATAGTTTTTATAGTTTCGGAAAAAAGTGGCTGTAACATACGGACGGACAGACAGACAGATATGACGAATCTATAAGGGTTCCGTTTTTTGCCATTTGGCAACGGAACCCTAAAAAGAGGTCATTTTTCTATTGAGTGGAGTAATATTATATTTACTATATTTACATAATTGATACAATATCTAATATTTGCTATTAAGTAATAAACCGCCGCGGTAGCCTAGTGATATGGGTAATGAACTGCTGAGACGAGGTCTCGGGTTCGATCCCAGGTTTTACCATGGCACACACCAATGACTTTTCGATGCTTTTCAAAGTTATGTGTGTATTTATCGCAGGCTTATAAGTGCCCGGTTAATGGCAATAGGCTCGCCACCTATTACATTGGGACCTAAACATAAACTGGTGAAATGTGGGTGCTAGCACCTCTGCCTACCCCTTCGGGGATATAGGCGTGAGTTTATGTTATGTTATGTAGTAATTCCCTACATCACCTAATACGTATGTAAATGATAATTTTAATAAGTTAAGAATGGAGCCAGTAAGCTGAGTAATCTGCTAGTTAGATACTTACAGGTATACCGTTTATCACCAGGTGGTCTACAATTTTTTTAAAGAATATTAGTATCCGACATTACCAATATTCCCCTTAACCCCTCCAGCTAAGCTTAATTGCTTGTATTAAGAGTGGGTTCACGTCGGTAGTGTAATCGCCAGGATTCGAACTCGGGACCTCTCGATCGTGCGTCGACTCCTTAACCACTAAGCTACCGCCGCTTATTGTAGTATAGTACAACTAAGTAATGGAAAGAAAATGCGCGTTATCTGTAAATGTTCAAGCATTATTTTGTCAACATTTTGTTGTTAGGCGTTATTCGTCTATAACTCGAGTCGGCTCGTCTTAACCTTTGTCTCGGGTGCCGACCCGCGGCCCCAATGACTCGCTTGAGGCCACTTAACGAGTGCTTGCTCAATTCATACTTCATTTGTGCCCTAATGCAAATCGATTGGTGGCCTAACGGAATATTTCAGGCTTCCATTGCATTTGTATCGTGGCTTTGTAGATTATGCTATAATTTATTGAGCTATTGGATTTTGAGTTGATGAAAAGGACTGGGATATTTTTGAAGTTTTTTTACCATTTTTATAGTTTTAACTGATATAACTTTTTGTTTTCAAATATATAGTTCATCAGAATTTCATTATAATTAGGGACTAAATAAATAGATAATAATAATATTAAATAGTCTAGGAAAAATTACAAAACGCCATCTAAACCCCAACTAAGCCGACCTTGTCATACGGGTTCTAGAATGCGGATAAACATATTTAAATACTTTTTCTTTGTAAATAGTAATAATTGTAAATATTTTTTTTAGCGTGTGGAAACCCCCACGGGCTTCACCCCATCGGTGCCGACGACGGGCGTATTGGAATCAGACCGACTAAATCCACACGGTGTCCTTCCCAAGTGTCTATTGCCGGGCACCTCGGGTAAGCCCTCGAAAGGATAACCCCAGGGTTACCGGCGGATACATATTATACATAGAAATACCCAGACCAATGCAAATAGACATATTTGCACTGAGCGGGAATCGAACCCACGACCTGTGACTTAGCAGTCAAACGCACTACCGCTATGCCACAGAGGTCGTCTATACTAACGTCGGTGATAGAAATTGGCCACTCGGTGAGCTGTGAAGTACTACCAGTAAATCTGGAGCAAGTTATTTATAGACCGAATAGATAATGATTCTAATTGGGTATATTAGCTAGGATGGTTCCCGCAGAATACACACTGATCAAATTAATGATGTATTCTTCGTCTTCTTGGGGTGCCATCTTCTCAATGAAGGTCGGCGATCATCAAGACAACTTGGACTCTTGATACAGCAGCTCTAAACCGAGAATGCTTGCTTTTGTAGTACCACTGGCGCAGGTTCTTCAGCCAGGATATTCTCCTCCTACCAACACTGCGTTTTCGCTGTATCTTACCCTGAATAATGATATATTGAAAAAAGGGAAGTCAGGCGCAATCGAAATCAACAGACTTGCATTAAAGTTTTATCCATTTTAATGAGCAGATCAAGCTGTATCAAGTGTACAAGGACAGAATCAGTTGTTACGGGCTGGTATCTCTGCCTACCTCTCTCTACATGTATCCTTATTTTACCTAAAACTATCTATAAAAAGAGCTTTTTCTAACAAAGTAGTCGAGTAGTAGTAACGTAGTGACGGCCTCTGCGGCGTAGCGGTAGTGCATTCGACTGCTACTACAGGGGGCGCGGGTTCGATACCCGCTCCGTTTAAATATTTGTATGCATGAATATGTCTATTTACATTGGTCTAAGCTACATAGAAAATGTATAATATGTATGTATTTACAAAAAAGTTGAATTCCTGAGACGAGCTCTGCCGAATACAAGGGATTTTTGAGTATTTATTTTTTTGCGATTTTTTGCGATTTTTTCTTTATCTTGCAATGGTTCACCCCAGCACGAATCTATTACCGAAAACAGCAACTCGATAGCTCATCTCCTTCATACCCAAAACCGTGACAGAAAATTGGCAACGACGACGTCGACGACGACGACAACTCGATAGCAATAGGGCTTTTTTAAAGAAAATCCCAAAAAAAAAGTATACAAGTATTTTATCCGCATTCTAGAACCCATAACACAAGCTAGTTAAACTATGCTTACTTTGGGTCTAGAAAGCGACGTGTAGCATTTCGTACAATATTTATTAATTATTTATTATTAAGTGAAAGCGGCAATAGCCCAGTGGCGTCCGTAACGGACTGCTGAGACGAGGTCTCGACTTCGATCCCCAGTCGCCCCTGACACACACCTCTGACTTTTCACAGTTATGTGTGCATTAATAAATGTTAATTATCGCTCGCTTAATAATGTGCCCGGTAGATGGTAATAGGCTCGCCCCCTCTGGGACCTTAACATAACTGGCGAATCGTTGGTGTGTAATACACATCTCTGCCTACCCCTTCGGGGATACAGGCGTGAAGTTGTGTTTTTTATTATTAAGTATACAGTAGGTTTCTAAAGAACAAGCTCGAAGACTGTGATGATATTAATGATATCTTTGGTTTTTCCCTCGAGCTGCATAATTGAAAATGAATTATTGTATAGTTGTGTTTCTCCCCCGCATTATACTAATACATATTTATGTGGAGGCGTGATAATAATTCACAATTCTGTATCATCGTGAATTATTGTTAGTTTCTCTGGGATGCGAAACAGTAAAAATAGGTATTGCAAGTGATACTCGTAAATCATTTTAGAATATTTTCTTTTACAATTTGCTGTAACTTTTTGTTACAGCAAATTGTAAGGTTGCCCATAGAGCATATCCCTCGCACCCTGACTGACCCTGGGCCATCTCCGGTTTCGAGATGTCCCCCTCGGGTTTGGGAACCACGGTGTCCCCATCTTACCCCGGTTTGGGGGAGGAGCGCTAATCGCCCCACCGTCCCGGCCTGCTTCTGCTGGGGTGACAGGCGGCCTTGCCTTCCACCCCCAGGCCAGCGCTCATGGAGGACGGAGGTCGTTGAGCGACCTCCGTCGCCTGAGTCGCCTGCGACGCGCGGCGAGCAAGTTGCGGGCTCGGCGGGCCGGGAGAGGAGATATGACCAAAAAACGATAACCGGCCTCCGCACGGGCGGAACCGCGGGCATCAACTAGTAATATAATAATAAGATTATGATAAAAACTCAAGATCACATTAACCAGCCACACTCGCTATCTCGATTTAATTTAAGTAAGTATATAAGTGTAATTTAAGTAATTTAATTTAATTTAAGACTTGATTTAACTAATAAAGTTAGTAGACCTGATAAAACTAAGTCTACTAACTAATAAAGTTAGTAGAACATTTTTTATTGTATAGGGATTATCCCACCCTTTTGTAATGCTGATATACTATATCCATTTGGGACGCAACTTGTGTCGACACCCTCGCGCCTTCTCATCTTTCAAGTTCGACGGGCTGCGCTTGTACTGCTGCGGCATCTGAGGAGACCCTCGAACGGCGCAAATGTAGTAATTTAGTCGGCAATTATATTTTTGAGCCGTTTGGGGTCGAAACACTAGGTTCGTAGGGGCCGAGTGCATGGTCGCTTTACAAAGAAATCGTAAAGCGACTGGACTGGTCGACGCTTCGCGTGACCTAAAAGCTGGCTGCATTGCCACCCAACGTGGCGATGCCGCCAGCCTTTTGGGTAGGTTACCAGTCGTCATCGATGGGAGGAATTCTTTGACACCTAAACTTTTTACTTTGTACATACTTTTTTTGGGGTTTCGTCATCTAGACCTGAGGTAAGCTGAAGGTAAAGTCTCAGGAAAGAGGGTCACCATTACATACACGTACCATGTTTACAATTTTGGCACTCAGCTTGACGGCCTCATCAGAAGAGGATTGTCGTCGCAGCGTCGGTTTTACATACCGGTTATTCGAAAACGATGAAATATGTGGTCCTTGTGGAACTAACTGTACCGTGGGAAACAAATATACCGAAGGACCACACAATAAAGAAAAATAAATACTATGATCTCACAAACGAATTAATCAAAAACGTTTACGTGGTTAATTTGAATCCAGTGAAGGTGGGAGCGAGAGGTATACCAGCAAAACCTCTCTATACCCTACTTAAAGATCTAGGTCTATCGAGAGCTACAATAAGCTCAGTACTAGTACTACGTCTAAAGCAGCACTAGTAGGTTCGCATCAAATTTGGTTAGGCAGGGAGGGGAACTTGGGTAGTGAAGGTGAGTGTTGATGTACATCAACAAAAGGGGCCCCTTCTAAACCTACACTTGGGTCGCAAGTCCCAGGCACTGTCCCGAGTTCCCAACTGAGCAACGCGATGGACCCGGCACCCGCACGGAGAATCCATGGATTGCTAAGAATATCGGTCTCTGTAAATATTTTAGTTTGTATAATATTTTAGATTATCGAATTCAATTCAACACAAAATCTATTATAAAACTTTGCGTAATTTTAAATATCTACGAGTACTGAGAGAAATACTCTCCGGTCCTTAAGCATTATAGATTTATTCGAGCCGTCAGACAGATTTAGACTCGATGGGTAGTTCGGCACAATAGAACGACTTTACGCTAGCCCATTTATTAATGTGTGGTATTATATTTCATGCTGATGTAACGGGTTCCAATAACTATTAATTAATTTTGCTGTTGTGGGATTAGCTAGTGTGGAATAGTTTACATTTTATTAGTTTTCGGTAGTTTGTAATTACTTAACCGTACAGCAACCTTAACTGTGAGGGACTGGTCGCGGGTTCAAGTCCCGTCCTAGATGTTCTCTTTTTCCGATCTAAATCTATAGAAAAAGTTAACATTCTAATTACTTCAAAATGTCATTAAAATGATGTGGCAGAGTTATCAAAAAACTATGTTTAAAAATGATTGTGACATCATTCATTCATTTAGATGGCTCTAGCGTCATGCCGAGATGTATATAATATTCCAGAGAGTTTCGAATATCTGGGACGAGTCTAGGTAGCTCAGTTGGCCAGTTGGCCAGTCCCTTACAGGGGGAATACTCTCTAGATGTTCTCTTTTTCCGATCTAAATCTATTTTAACTTCAGATATTTATGTATTTGATTTCGTGTGCACTAACAGATTGAAGATACAGTGTGCTTTTTATCGTACCCGTGCTGATGATTTGATGTTAAATCTTAGTCTACACCTGGTGATTGATATACGAGGCTGTCGTCTCGCTTTCCTCTCGTGGTTGGGAATTCAGAAGGCAGTCACTCCCAAAAAAGGCTAAAAAAACCATAAAAGGAGGGTTAGGACAGCGGACACCGGGCTGCAAGTCCACAGTCAACGACAAAAGTGGATTAACACTAAAATATTTAAGTACGAACGTTTTTAGGGTTCTGTTGCTAAATGGCAAAAAACGGAACCCTTATAGATTCGTCATGTCTCTCTGTCTGTCCGTCCGTATGTCACAGCCACTTTTCTCCGAAACTATAAGAACTATGCTGTTGAAACTTGGTAAGTAGATGTATTGTGTGAACCGCATTAAGATTTTCACACACAAATAGAAAAAAAAACAATAAATTTTGGGGGTCCCCATACTTAGAACTAAAACTCAAAAATTTTTTTTTCATCGAAGCCATATGTGTGAGGTATCTATGGATAGCTCTTCAAAAATGATATTGAAGTTTCTAATATCATTTTTTTCTAAACTCAATAGTTTGCGCGGGAGACAATCCCAAAGTGGTAAAATGTGTGTGTAAAATAAGAGAATGATAACAGTAAAAAAAATATATGATGTACATTACCATGTATACTTCCACCGAAAATTGGTTTGAACGAGATCTAGTAAGTATTTTTTTTTAATACGTCATAAATCGTAAAACGCAATTTACCTTTCATTCAATCAACTCAAAATATAAAATTAAAACAAAAAGCATTATTATGTTACTTGCTGCTACGGAACCCTTCATGGGCGAGTCCGACTCGCACTTGGCCGCTTTTAATATTAGATTACATGAACTTAATAATTATAATATAAGTAATTTTATAATCCCTACAGGATAAAATTGATACACATCACGTTTTGTTTATTATTTATAAAAGGTTTAGGAGCTAAACTGATCGATAAATCAGAATTCGGTAAGCCACTTTTGTTGTTGATTCTACCTTATTTACAGGACTACTACACTTTTATTGGTACGTGAACAACTCAAACATATCTCGTGTAACATCAGAGGTAGGGTTCCCCAAAATATTCGAAAATACACCTACATCATATACGTTTATGTTATGTTTTCGCACTAACGCCTCCTTCCGGCTCCGATTACATAATCCGTCAGCAAGTGTTTTTACTCGACTGCGCCAGAAGGAGGGTTATTTTTTTCGAGAGTATGTATGTATAATTGTTCGGCACAATCTGCAACCCGAACGGCTCGATGGACTTTAGGTTCAAAGAAGTATGTCATAACTAAAAAGTATAAAATAGTATTAATTTAAAATCAAAAATCCGTTCCCGCAGGGGGAACGCACAGGTGGATTTCGTGAAGCAATTAATATTATTGAAAGTTATGTTATGTTATTTTTTTATGTTTAATTTTTTTTTCTCGAAAACGGTAACTTTTAGCGAAAAACTTTTCAAGCATTTATTTTAGACTTAAAAATAGCCTATCGATTAAAAATGTTTCCGACTGCAAGGAATGTTCACCGGTTAGAAGTTATGATTTTTTTCCCGAAAAATGTTGGTTTTTCCCCCTTCCACTTTTAGTTACAGTTTTAATCTTATAGGTTTATTATTAAAAGTTGTTGGTATTCATGTATACTATGGGATAAAATTAGAACGGTTCGAATATCTTTCATGGAACGTGAAATTTTGAGGAAAAACTGATTTCACAAAAGTGAGGCCCTACCGTCCCCTTAGGCCGGATTCCACCCGTTCACGAACTTAATCTAAGTTTACACCCAAGCAATTTTTGACCGCAGTTTGAAAGCGATCGGGGCAAAAATGCGACCGTGAGAGTGTCGCAAATTTTGGGAAGTGGAACCATACACACATATATATATATATATATATATATATATATATATATATATATATATATATATATAAACTTTTTGACCAGTGGTCATTTCGGACTCAGGGGGTCATAACTAGACCTCCTATGAAGAATTTTTTTAAAAATTCGACAGTAGTCAAGAAACCAATAGGTAGATCGATTTCATCGAAATCTACCTAAAACCTGACTGCACTAAAAAGACCAAAACAAGTTTGATAGCAGGTGCCTTTTGACGTTTAGGGTCCACTTCTTTGTTGTGGGACCCATTTTCAAATCATAAACCGAATGAAAATTAATAATCCCGCGTGCTATCAAATTTGTTTCGGTCTTTTTAGTGCAGTCGGGTTTTTGATTTTTTAGTTAATAATTTAATTTCCTTGTCTTTATTTACATTCAGTCCGTCAATTGACTACGCCTCGCTAGATGGTGAGAAGCTAGGGTGAAGTCCAAAAGATATGGGCCCCCATCCCAGATGCTGACGATCCTAAAATGGTGGTAAAGTGCAAAGATGGGCGCTGAGAGTCGTCGACAATTCCATACTTACTGGCAGTGTAGAACCTCTTCACCTCCCTGTGCGTTTTATACCCCCTTTATAATGGGGTGTGTTCAGAAGAATTGTTTGATATGATGCCCACGGCCACATTCTATCATCGCACCGCTCGCTACAGACGGGGAATTCATCCTCACACGTTGCGACCGGAAACGGTGCGTACAGTGAGGTATGAGAGGCACTTTATTCCGCGCACCCTCAGGATGTGGAATGATCTCCCTGCTTTGGTTTTCCCAAGCGACTACAATTTAGGGTTCAGGTGGGCCATGAGTTTGTCTGCCACCTGAGTGGAATAAAAAAACCGGCCAAGTGCGAGTCGGACTCGCCCATGAAGGGTTCCGTAGCAGCAAGTAAAATTTTCATAATTGAGTAGATTGAATGAAAGGTAAATTGTGGTTTACGATTTATTAAAAAACGTATTAAAAGAACTACTTATTAGATCACGTTCAAACCAATTTTCGGTGAAAGTTTACATAATAATGTACATCATATATTTTTTTTAGTTTTATCATTCTCTTCTTTTAGAAGTTACAGGGGGGGGGGGGACATTTTACCACTTTGGAAGTGTCTGTCGTGCAAACTATTCCGTTCAGCAAAAAGTGATATTAGAAACCTCAATATAATTTTTGAAGACCTATCCATAGATTTTACGTTCCTTACACAAGGGTTTGATGAAAAAAAAAACATTTTTTTTTTCATCAAACCCTTACATGGCGGTGGCATTGCAGTGCAGCACGTGTTGTTCTGGATCGGAAGGGAGATGGTTGGATTAGTTAAGTAATCTAGTGCGCTTTAATTACATTGTAAAACACATTACAAAATCTTAACTATAAGTAAATTAGTTGTGTCTGGAGTTACGGTTGGAGTTACGTTAAATTACGTTATGTTAAAGGAACGATTCGTAAATATTTTTTTTTATTCATATCTTATCTGTTTTCTCGCGGTGGATCTAAAAACTACTGAACGAATTCTGATGCGGTTTCTTCTATTAAAAAGTCTTGGTCAGACTTAAAATCGTTGCGGTCCTGGGCGTGGACGTTCGCTCGTTGGAGACCATGGTGAGGGCCGTGGTCTCCGACGGAAGCAAGTGGCACGCCGCCTCCTCCTTCTGCGAGCAGGTAATGTGCGCGAAAGAGACGGCGGAGAGAGAGCGGGAGAGATCCCTGGCCCCTGAGTTTCGCAGACTCATCTACTCTACTACTACCCGGGACTACCGACCTCCATGATCGGGGCCTGAGGACGGCAGTTGGCCGACTCGCCGTCCCTAAAGAAGCAGGCCGTGGCGGAGGCGTGTCGTGTGGCCCTACACACGCCTGCCAACTCACCGAAGCGGGATAAAACCCGACCCCACCAGGCGAGGCCGCGGTGGCGGCCAAAGTCCGCAGGCAACCCTGGGGTTATCCTTTCGAGGGCTTACCCGGGGTGCCCGGCAACGGACACTTGGGGAGCACACCGTGCGGTTTTAGTCGAAACACGACATAACCACCCTGGCTGGCCGGCAGGGGGGTATCCGAAGGGATTTCCGCACGTAAAAAAAAAAAAGACTCAAAATCTGCTATATGTTTTATTGTACTTGGTTAACTCGAACCGGAAACACGATAACAGACACCCGTGCGGGCGGAGCCGCGGACCTAGCTACCAAATAAAATTATTTAATCAAAGGTCCGCACTCACAATTACAGATTACGCGTAGCAATAAATATTACGGTTTGTTATCATTTCATTGACAATTTATTCAGAGAACGTGATATACATGAAATACCGTATTTGGGACTTGGATGCCTTTGCGTACGTGTGTGATTAATTACTTATGGGTGGTAATTAATTTGCATTGCTAGTGACAATGTTACGCAAACAATTGGTTAATAGGGAGTTCTATACCGCTGATATTAAAAAGCGGCCAAGTGCGAGTCGGACTCGCCCATGAAGGGTTCCGTAGCAGCAAGTAACATAATAATGCTTTTTTTAAATTTTTATATTTAAGTTGACTGAATGAAAGGTAAATCACGGTTTACGGTTTATGATGTAAAAAAACTCCTTACTAGATCTCGTTCAAACCAGGTTTCGGTGGAAGTTTACATGGTAATGTACATCATAATTATATTTTTTTAGTTTTATCATTCTCTTATTTTAGAAGTTACAGGGGAGTTATACATTTTACCACTTTGGAAGTGTCTCTCTTGCAAACTATTCAGTTTAGAAAAAAATGATATTAGAGACTTCAACATCATTTTTGATGACCTATCCATAGATACACGTATGGGTTTGAAGGAAAATAAAAATTTGAGTTTCAGTTCTAAGTATGGGGAACCCAATTTTTTTTTGTTTTTTTTTTTCTATTTCTGAGTCAAAATCATAATGCGTTTCACAGAATACATCTAATTACCAAGTTTTAACAGCATAGTTCTTATAATTTCGGAAAAAAGTGGCTGTGACATACGGACGGACAGACAGACAGACATGACGAATCTATAAAGGTTCCGTTTTTTGCCATTTGGCAACGGAACTCTAAAAATGAAGCAGTTTGACACTGATCAATAGACAGGAAAACACAGAAATCTTACAGGAGTACTTCGTTGTCCGCTTGCTTATCAACAAAGGAAGTCGCTTCCGTAAAAGCTAACCAAACCAAATTATGGAAATGAAGATGTAGGAGAGCGAACCTCGGGGTTCAAAATGCAATACTCGTATGAAGAATAATATTATCTATCATCATCATCATCAACCTATGCTAGTCCACTGCTGGACATAGGTCTCCCCTAATGAGCGCCATAGCGCCCTGTCTTCAGCTTGCCGCATCCAGCATCTGCCCGCAGTCTTTCGCAGATCGTCATCCGAAGGGCGTCCTATACTATTATAAAATTGTAAATAAGTTGTGTCTGTACATTGGAGATATTTAATGAACGATTCTGACCACCGAAATGTTCTCTTTGGAATACTTGTCTGTTTGTTCGCGATGAACGCAAAAAACTACTGAACGGATTTTGATTGCTATTAGAAAGCACTTGGTCATATTTAAAATCTGTTATATTAACATTGTAATTGGTTCAGTAGAACCGGAGATATGACCAAAAAACGATCACCGACCTCAGTCGTTGGAAATAAAATCTTAATACAATACAGCAGAAGCAACGGTATAGGTATTCGTTCGCTTAACGACCTCCGTCCTCCATGAGCGCGGGCCTGGGGGTGGCAGGTGAGGCCGCCTGTCACCCCAGCAGGAGCAGGCTAGGACGGTGGGGTGACTAGCGCCCCTTCCCCAACCTAGGGCAAGACCGGGACACCGTGGTTCCCAAACCCGAGGTGGCCATCTCGAAACCGGAGATGGTCCAGGGTCAGTCGGGGTGCGAGGGATATGCTCTACGGGCAACCTTACACCCCGGCGTCTTAAGACCTGAGACGGCGTGCGGTTTTAGTTGGTTCGAGCCCGACATAACCACCCCCGCTGGCCGGCGGGGGGGTATCCGAAGGGTTTTCCGCACGAAAAAAAAAAGGTATTCGTTCATTTTTCATAGCGAGCAGCCATAGCAGAAACAGGCAAATATTTTTAAACTTATTTTCCTGTAGAATATATTGCTTCCGGGCTGTTTGGCCGTGGTCCATAGGAAACTTGTGTTCCAAACGTTTCGTCGATCACTGCCAAGATAAGATAGCTATAATGATAAGATACTTCCAGGAACAATCTCTGGAAATGTTTTCCACTACTTTTTGGACTTCACCTCAGTTTACTATCAGGCGGGGTGCAGTCAATTTGACGGACTAAATATTAAAAAAAAAGATTTATATTATTTTCTTGTGTTTTTCTTAGATGGTGACGAGAGACACCACGCGAGCACACACAGCTACGAGCAATTGATGTATGATGCGAATCTGACGCACCATGACCCGCCGAGGACCCTGCAGGAGTATTGCCATCAGCGTCATTCAGATCATCACTATTATATGTCAAGGTAGTATTACCTCTTTATTTTACTATACTTTCTCCTATCCTACCTATGACCGACCCCACCAGGCGAGGCCGCGGTGGCGGCCAAAGTCCGCGGGCAACCCTGGGGTTATCCTTTCGAGGGCTTACCCGGGGTGCTCGGCAACGGACACTTGGGGAGGACACCGTGCGGTTTTAGTCGAGACACGACATAACCACCCCCGCTGGCCGGCGGGGGGGTATCCGAAGGGATTTCCGCACGTAAAAAAAAAAAAAAAAATCCTACCTATGACAACTTTCGTAGCCTGGCGGTAGAGCGGTCGGAGGTTGGGGGATCGATTCTCGCTTAGTGCAAATGTTTATATGCTTTATATGTCTATTTGAATTGGTCTGGGTGTTTCTATGTACAAATATGCATAGGTATATATATCCAGGGGTGCGACTGGTTGGATCACCTCCAAGTTTGGTGCACCCTGGACAACGTGGGCGATGACGCATCATTGATTGCTCCTCTGGAGTAGCTGGCGTCAACGTCAACGGCCAAGAGTCTGGCCAACCGGCCCTTTTCAGGGCCAGCTGACCCCATTGCACGAGGGGGTCGGGGTATGGCGGGTCTGCAAGACCCGCGGGGGGAGGGGTGGTCGCTCCAGGTACCCCTCTGCTCTTATCAGAGGGGTACCTGGGGATTTGAATGTCCCAGTATATTTAATATTGAGCGCCTCTGTGGCGTAGCGGTAGTGCATTCGACTGCTACGACAGGGGGCGCGGGTTCGATTTCGGGCAAATATTTGTAAGCATGAATATGTCACTTTGCATTGGTCTGGGTGTTTCTATGTATAATATGTATGTATTTACAAACAAAAAAGTCTACAAGTATGTTTATACGCATTCTGGAACCCATAACACAAGCTAGTTAAACTATGCTTACTTTGGGTCTAGAAAGCACTGTGTGGAATGTCGTAGAATATTTATATATTTATTTACTATTAAATGCAAAGTTTGAACGAATGCATAGATGTTTCTTCGTCACTCACCACGCTAGAACAATTGAACGAATCTAGACGCGTCGCAAAGAGATAAATTCTAGTTTGGAAAACACATAATGCTACCTTTTATCCCGGAATTGGTTCCTGTGGGAAGTGGGAATGTGATCAGCATTTCACGCGGGCGGAGGCGCAGACTACAGCTCATTAAGTTTAAAACAAATTTTAAATAGTCATCTCTATTGTAGGGTACCGTATAAGCTGAAATCCCCTAGGATACACCCCTCCCCCCACAGGTCAGTGGGGGGGGTTATATCAGGCTTGAACCGACTAAAATCGCACGCCGTCTCGGGTCTACAGACGCTGGGGTGTAAGGTTGCCCATAGAGCATATCCCTCGCACCCCGATTGACCATGTGCCCTCTCCGGTTTCGAGATGGCCCCTCGGGTTTGGGAACCACGGTGTCCCCGTCTTGCCCCGGTTTGGGGGAGGTGCGCTAGTCGCCCCGCCGTCCCAGCCTGCTTCTGCTGGGGTGACAGGCGGCCTCACCTGTCACCCCCAAGGGTACCGTACCATCACTTTCCTCTAAAACTACCGGACCGCTTGCACTGTTGATCCAGAGGCTATTGAGATCCTCACTTCACGAACCAATAAAGCTATTGCAAAACCATAATTACAAAATTAGAATCCCACTGAAGTTGTGGTACTAAAGATGATGTTACTCTACCATTGCCGCTTATTTGTACTGTAAGGTGATATTCGGAGACAATTACGCAGAAAATAAAAAAGCAATAGCACTGATAGCACCATAAAATAATATTCTATCTAACCACCAAACCTTTGCACATAAAATAAAAAATAATTCATTGAATATGATGAAAATCAGAAACGTGAATGTTAACAGGCCACCTAACTAAGTTCCCGAAAATTACACGCGAAATTTTCGAATAAAACGTCACAAAGGGGCTGGAACCCTTAATGAAGACAATATTTTGAGGGGTTCTCAACTCGAGTAATTAAATCTCGCGGCTCATATCTCGGGGGGAGTGTAACTAGGTAGCGACGAGTAATTGGTTATTAAATTAGTTCTGGTGTCGATCGGTTTTCACGTAATTATAGTTTTGCGGTTTCGATGTGTTGTTGATGAATATTAAGGTTTGATCAAGGGAATAGTTGGGTAAAACCGTGTGAGTAATTTGTAGAGTCGAAGGCTAAGTGGAAATGAATACTTACATTCTTATAATAAGGTTACGTAAATATTGAACTCCGAAATCAGCAACTTACGAGTATGTTGGAGTTAATTTTCACGTAATTAAGATTATTATTAGATTAATTATTACTTGAATTATAATAGTCGTTATTTGAAGATTTGAAATTATACCGAATGTTGATTCGATAAATATATAAAGTGAAGTCAGTACTGATCATTTCAGTACATTTTTAAGGTTAAAAGGGTACCTTATTTTTTTTTTTTCGTGCGGAAATCCCCTCGGATACCCCCCCGCCGGCCAGCGGGGGCGGTTATGTCGGGCTTGAACCGACTAAAACCGCACGCCGTCTCGGGTCTTAAGACGCCGGGGTGTAAGGTTACCCATAGAGCATATCCCTCTCACCCCGACTGGCCCTGGACCATCTCCGGTTTCGAGATGGCCCCGTTACCTGCTCTTCACTGTGCCATCTGCTAGTCAGAGGGACACGTGGAAAGCTTCCGAACAGCCCTCAATAGGGCCGTCCTCGCCTCGGTCGGAGTTGGCCGTAGGCGGCAGCGTCTCTCCCGCCCTAGGAGAGAGGCGCTGCGGTCTCCGTTGCCCAGGGTGCACCGCGTGGAGGTCCCCAACCAAGCACCCCAGCTTAAAATGGTACCTACATATTGCGAGGCTGATGATAAATGATTACCTTGCTACAACATAGGTGTACCTATATTGTAGCAAGAAATCTTTACCCCTATGCTCTATGGGGACGGATATGCTATATGGGCAACCTTACACCCCGGCGTCTGTAGACCCGAGACGGCATGCGGTTTTAGTCTGTTCAAGCCCGACATAACTGCCCCCGCTGGCCGGTGGGGTGGTATCCGAAGGGATTTCAGCACGAAAAAAACGAGGTACACGTCCATTCCCCAATCTATTATTAGATCTTGTACATCATAGTGTCATATAGTGACAAATTATCTGTATTGCTGAATATAAGTCAATAACCAGAAAAGTTGGAGTGAATAAACTGCGTAACAGTGAAATTTGTTAAAAAAAGAAGTAGTGAAAAAGTGAATAATGAAAAACAAGTTGAATTACTGAGACGAGCTCAGCCGAATACAAGGTATTTTCGATTTTGCGATTTTTTTTTTTTTTGCGATTTTTTGCGATTTTTTTTTATCTTCCAATGGTTCACCCCAGCACGAATCTATTACTGAAAACAGCAACTCGATAGCTCGTCTCCTTCATATCCAAAACCGTGATAGAAAATTGGCAACGACGACGACGTCGACGACAACTCCATAGCAATAGGGCTTTTCTAAAGAAAATCCCTAAAAACAACAGGAGAAGTTTATACAGTATGTCAAACGTACACTCAATTTAGATGTCTATACTATAATAAAATTGTAAATTAGTCGGTTCAAGCCCGACATAACCGCCCCCGCTGGCCAGCGGGGGGGTATGGTATGGTTTCGCGAGCTGGTATCCGCAACTCCACGACAGGGCGCGGTTTTTGCGTGAGGGTGGGCATTTCACTCGATCCACCCCAACTCATTGAAGAACGCCAGCAGGCTATTCACGCTGCTGGCGATCTCCCGGAGCGTACCTGTATTTCCGAAGTACTTTACCCTGTATGTGGCGGTTACAAGGCAGTGTAGGAGCACGTGTGCCGCTGTTTCTTCCTCTTTCATGCAGGCTCTGCAGAGAGGGCTGTCGGTGATTCCTAAAATATAAAGGTGTTTATTGAAGGAGCCGTGCCCCGTGATGGCAGCTGTGGCCGTGCGCAGTTGCTGTTTGGTCAGTTGTCGAAGACGCCTGGTCAGTCTATTTTCAAGCACGGGGAGTGCTTCCCTCGCCTGTCTGCAAACTTCCAGATTTATCCAATAGCTGTTGTGTTGATCTCTCGTTCGTTTGTTTACCATGGTTCGTAGGTATGCAAAGGGGATCGGTATTATGGGCTCAGGTCCCATTACCACCATGTCAGATCCTCTCCTGGCAAGCTCATCCGCTGCATCATTGCCGCGCGAGCCGCTGTGGCCCTTAATCCATTGCAAGGTTATGTGATTGAAATGGCCTATTTGGTTCAGTTTACGCCGGCGGGGGGGTATCCGAAGGGATTTCCGCACGAAAAAAAAAAGGTGTGTTTACCTTGGAGATATTCAAAAAAAAAACTTGGGTTATGTTGAATTAACAATTCTGAACTCAAAAATATATTTTCTGTCTGTAAATTGGAAATATTAAATAAACGAGTCTGAACATCCAAATATTTTTTTGGAATACTTGTTAAGCGTCTTTGGTTTCAAAGTTGCATTTCAAACAAATGATACTCCTCCGAGACCGTTTGACCGATCTCGACCAAATTTGCCACGGTGATCAAGTAGACATTACTGGGTGTCGTATGTCCAGATCGGTCTAACCATCGAGGAATAATCACCGAAAAACCAAATCCAGGGAAAAAGTCGACCGGTCACGTTGACCTATTGTTGGATAGGCAAATCTCGCTACGCTTAAGTTTGGGTTGATTGCGAAGCTGGTAACCGTCCTAGTCTGTTGGTTCGCGATGGACGCAAAAACTACAGAACATATTTTGTTGCGGTAATTATTTTGATTATTTTATTATATTTATTAGAAGGGTCTTGGTCAGACTTAAAATCTACCCTATGTTTGATTGCATTTGGTTGAGTAGAACCGGTGATATGACTAAAAGGCTGACATTCACGCGGGCGTAGCCGCGGACATCAGTTAGTCTCTTATAAATGCTAAGACACACCGATATTGATCTTACTACTTTGTAAACAACATGAAAAACGTTACAGCAAGGAAACGATATTACTTTTCTTTGAAATAACTTCGGTCTAAAATATAAATGTGTATTACCATTTCGTTTTGTAAATTATTTGAAGAGAAACCAATCGCTGACGGCCAGCGAGTTCGAAGGTAGAATACACCGCGGTATTGTTACAAGCTAATTTACTGTTCAAGTATTTCGAACTTTCGGTGTAGATAACAAAAGTATATCGGATGTGCCTACCTTCTACTTGTGAAGAAAGTTGTATCGACTTTTGTACACGATTGATTTCTCTACAAGAGATTGGATACTTGTGAGAACTACTGTTGGAGTGATAATCATAGTTAGCTATATTGGTCCTTTATTTTAGTTCACCAATTTAAATCCACTCCGCCTCTGGTCACCATTCTGGATGCAATCAACTCTAAATAGACAGTTTTTACAAATTCTCTTTCACCGTAAGCTTGAACAACCAGAGATTGTAGGAGAAATGAAATACGTGTGTGGGCTTGCTGTTCTGCATGGATCAGAGAGCTGATCCATAAAGGCGACGGATGAAAGAGAGATGCGAATGCTGAGATGGATGTGTGGTGTGACAAGAATGGATAAGATTAGGAATCAGTACATTAGAGGAAGTTTAAACTTAGCGCTAATAACAGAATTGTCCGGGTTCGGACATGTAATGCGTAGGAATGAAAGTAATATCGTAAAGAAGGCATTAAGTATGGAAGTGGATGGTTACAAGGGGAGAGGAAGATCTAAGACGAGATGGATGGACTGTGTGAAAGAGGATATGGTTAGGAAGGGAGATGACCGCAAGCAGAGATGAATGATGAAAGAACACTTGTTGCGCTGACCTCAAATAAATTTGGGATAAGAGCAAGACGATGATGATGATGAAGCAGTCTAGTTATTTGAGCTGAGTGAGACGAAGTCGAGCGAAAGCTCCTCATACCAGACTTCAGGATTTTCTTTGTCACAAGTCTCCTCCTAAACTACTAATCCAATCAGAACCAAATTTGGAATGATTAAAGAGGTCAATCAGAGGAAGGTTTATGGATATATTTTGAAAAAAATAATGCTACCACAGAGGAATGATCACCGTTAAAAAAATTCCAGATGGAATTACATAATAACCGCTCGAGACACTGTGACCAAACTTTACACGCTCAGAAAGCATGTCCAGAGTTGTGACTTTCAAAAAGAATTTTCAAAATCGGACTTGCCACGGTGGAATGATCACTGTTCAAAATTTTCAAAATCTGATTCACGATGTCTCACTCAGCTCAACATTGCAAGCAGCGATTCGCCTTGCAGACCTAGTTATTGTGGAATTGAATAATGTAAATTATAAAAATAGAAACTTAAATAAAAATAAAACCAACGTAATGAACTTACTTGAATTTATTCTTCAATAAACTTGTTACTTAGTTTATTGAAGCCACGGCCAATGGACGTTGATAACGCTGGGGGAAACAATGTTGTCAACTCAGTAAAAATCTTTTATGTTAACTTTAATAGTGCCGTTACCGTAGGTTGCAAATCATTAATTAATTTATTTATTGAGTATCAACAAAGAATTCACTCACAGAAAGAAAGAATCACATAAATTTAGGGTTCCGTTGCCAAATGGCAAAAAACGGAACCCTTATAGATTCGTCATGTCTGTCTGTCTATCCGTCCGTATGTCACTGCCACTTTTTTCCGAAACTATAAGACCTATGCTGTTGAAAATTGGTGAGTAGATGTATTCTGTAAACCGCATTAAGATTTCACACAAAAGTAGAAGAAATAAGAATAAATTTTGGGGGTTCCCCATACTTAGAACTGAAACTCAAAATTTTTTTTTCATCAGATCCATTCTTATGGATAGGTTCAAAAATGGTATTGAGGTTTCTAATATCATTTTTTTCTTAACTGAATAGTTTGACTACTAAGAGAGACACTTCCAAAGTGGTAAAATGTGTCCCCTCCCCCCCCCCGTAACTTCTAAAATAAGAGAATGGTAAAACTAAAAAAAATATATGATGTACATTGCCATATAAACTTCCACCGAAATTTGGTTTGAACGAGATCTAAGAAGTAGTTTTTTTTAATACGTCATAAATCGTAAACCGCAATTTGCCTTTCGTTCAATCAACTCACATATTAAAAAAAATCTCGATGCTACGGTACCCTTCATGGGCGAGTCCGACTCGCACTTGGCCGCTTTTTTATTTTTACTTTTATCGTTCTCTTATTTTAGAAGTTACAGGGGGGTGACACATTTTACCACTTTGAAAGTGTTTCTCGCGCAAACTATTCAGCTTAGAAATAAATGATATTAGAAACCTCAATATTAGAAACCTCAATATCATTGGGTTTGATAACAAAATTGAATTTCAAGTAAAGTACCCCAAACCGAAAATTTAATTAATTTTAATTTATAATTAAATAATTTAACCCAAAACCACAATAAATAATATTTAGTAAGCCCCCAAAATTTATGTTTTTTTTTCCAATTTTTGTGTCAATATCTTAATGCGGTTCTCAGATTAAATCTACTTACCAAGTTTGTTACGGGTAAAAGTGGCTGTGACATACGGACGGACAGACAGACAGACATGATAAATCTATAAGGGTTCCGTTTTTGCCATTTGGCTACGGAACCCTAAAAAATTGATACATTCTTCCTTTTTCAGTCAAGTTGACTGAAATATTTATAATATTCCATACCTTATTTAAAAAGCTCAATTTCAGTTGGCAACCAAAACATTAAGCAAGGAACGTAAAGTCTCGCACTCAAGCCTGCTGAATGAAAGCTACCTTTATGAACAAATGAGTTAATTATGTGCGTTGAATGTAAAGCAGAAAGAGCAAAATTATGTTTTATTACTTCATGCATAATGGTATGCAATGTTTGTTACATAATATGCTATAAGGTCTCCACTGTTTACTGAATGCGAACGCGAAATAATTGTTGAATAGCCACTTAGGAAGTTACGCTGCTTATGCAGGCAGCGGTGCTAAAACCTGTTTATATTTTTCATTGGAATATGTTTCATAATGTTATGGGAATACAGCAGTCTGGCTGGAGCTCTTTTTAATCTTAACTTATAAGTGGCCCTGCTGCTTACTTGCTTAAGTTTTTCTACTTACAAAGGTGAATAGAACCGTGGTGTTTTCTAGGATAAATTTTAATAATACGAAAAGATTGGGTATTATAAAAAATGGAATTAGAAATTGATCATTGTTAGACAGAACATAATATTATTATTTTAATTGGAATATAATTATATACACCTATTTTATAGTTGTCAACCGCGAATATTATTGATGTTTTTTTTTACCACTAAACAAATTTAAAAACCATCGAAAAACCAACACCTTAAAACCTAGCTCACTTCCAGATGACCTTGAAACTATGTAGGCTATGAGGCATATACAACTAGTCAATTATATGTATTAAAATGTATGAGTGCAAATATTTGTATGCATGAATATGTCTATTTGCATTAGAATGGGTGTTTCTATGTATAATATGTACGTATTTATAAAAAAAGTATATTATATAAAAGCATTTTGGAACCCATAACACAAGCTAGTTAAACTAAGCTTACTTTGGGTCTAGAAAGCGCTGTGTAGAATATCGTAGAATATTTATTTATTTTTTATTTATTCATTCATTCAAAATTATCCGTAAGACCAAAAACAATGACAGATAATGACATCGATGACATTCTTTCATTGTTTATCTTATGAAAAGTACTATCAAAAGGGTCTAACGTATTCAGGAAGGAGTATCATGTCATATATTTAAGCCAAAATTTCATAAATCTAGCTTTCAAGAAGTCTAACTTCTTACGTGCGTACATAAGTACACACACACACATGTTTTTATTATAAAAATGTTTATCAAAGATACCTATTTTATTTTTTATTTTTTATTACGTGCGGAAATCCCTTCGGATACCCTCCCGCCGGCCAGCGGGGGCGGTTATGTCGTGCATCGACTAAAACCGCACGATGTCCTGCACAAGTGTCCATTGCCGGGCACCCCGGGTAAGCCCTCGAAAGGATAACCCCAGGGTTACCTTCAGGGGCAAAATCAAAGATACCTACAAAAATTTCTAAAGAGTTTCAATGTAATCATACAAAATAACACGTAATAGTATTCTTTAAAAACGACGCTAAACATTTCAAATCCTTACCCATCATTCTTACCAATATTAATCTGAGAATCCAAATTCTAAAAAGTAATCAATTTGAAGAGCCGAATAACACAGAACAACCGATATTCAACAAATCTATTGATAAAAAGTCATTGCTGTTTTATGGCAAAGGGAAACATTAAGAATATTTATAAACGTTCCCAATGAATTTTTTTTTCCTCAAAGTGATATATAAGTACTTCGGATTTTGTAACGTACTTTTAATACCAATACCCAGATACCAACTTGACCAATTCGACTCGGTGCAAAGACGGGCGCTGAGGATCGTCGACAATCCCATACTTACAGGCAGTGTAGAACCGCTTAACCTTACGAGAGATTTCGCCTTCCTGTGCATTTTCTACCGCCTTTATAATGGGGTGTGTTCAGAAGAATTACATGATATGATGTCCACGGCCACATTCTATCATCGCACCGCTCGCTACAGACAGGGAATTTATCCTCACACATTGCGACCGGAAACGGTGCGTACAGTTAGGTATGAAAGGCACTGGGGTGTGTGTTGGGTAACCTCCTCGAGTGTCGCTCCGATTCCGATCCCGCTGCAGTCCGGGGGGAACGGAATCGGAGCGGCCGGTACACCCTGGGCGGCGGTCAATGGCTTCCCCTTCACCCCTTCATAGGGTTGGCATTGATCGTCGGCCAATACCCAACGTGGCGGGAACACATCGCTCTCCGTACTCCTCTGCTTTCAGAGGAGACAGGATGAGCGATGCTGTTAGTGGTGAGATGGCCCAGGGTCAGCCGGGGTGCGAGGGATATGCTCTATGGGTAACCTTACACCCCGGCGTCTGAAGACCCGAGACGGCGTGCGGTTTTGGTCGGTGCAAGCCCGACATAACCGCCCCCGCTGGCCGGCGGGGGGGTATCCGAAGGGATTTCCGCACGATAAAAAAAAATAAATAAAAAAAAAAAGGTATGAAAGGCACTTTATTCCGCGCACCCTCAGGCTGTGGAATGATCTCCCTGCTGTGGTTTTCCCAAGCGACTAGAATATGGGGTTCTTCAAGTAGGGCATTAGAAGGTTTTTTCAGGGTCGGCAGCTCGAGTGTGACGCCCCTGGTGTTGCGCACGTCCATAGGCTTAACCGCTTCCCATCAGGTGGGCCGTGAGTTTGTCTGTCACCTGAGTGGTATAAAAAAAAAATTACCATGCTCAACGGAGTATGACTCATTAGACTATGTGTAGCCGAGGCGGTGAATGCCAGTTATGAGTCTTGAACAAATTTTGTTCCAATTTTTGTTTTAATAAGATGTTTCGTTCGCTTCTGTTTATGTTTCTGTTTTCTATTTCGTATAATGAAGCAGAATATAAACTGTTATGTTTAGGGCAAAGTTTAAAGCCGTTCTGGTACCCACCGATGTAATAAAGTTAACGTTAATCCTTATCGAATAGGTATTATCCTGCATTATCCGCAGATTAAAGTGTATTGAGATTTAGGTTTAATGCGTGGCTGGCGGATATTTCTGTTCGAACAGAGAATGTTTGAAAGTTATTTAAGTCTTTATAGTTTTATTACATCAGAATACTATTTCTAGTTAATAAAGCTTATTAATTAATAAGACTATGTACCTACCTAATTGTGCTTGCGTGACAAACATCCAAACAACATCTTGACAAATTTTCACATGTATAATAGTACTAGCTGCGCCTTTGTCGATTTTTAGAGTTGTAGATATTTTACGCGGAACCCTATTTTTTATTCTAGACTAAAAGTAGCCTATGTGAAGTATTACAATATTACCTATTTAAAAGTGAAAATTCCGTCAAAATCGGCCCAGCCTCTCCAGAGATCTTTCAAACAGGCAGACAAAAAATTAAAAATGGTATTTTTGTTATTAGTTTCGTGTATACATTTATATGCAATCATTCAAAAACTTTACACTTCACACTTCAATTTTATTTATTTGTATAGGTGATTGCCCAGTGGCGGACGTAATGGACTGTTGAGACGAGGTCTGGAGTTGGATCGCCAGTCGCCCCGGGCACACACCTCTGACTTTTCGTAGTTATGTGTGCATTAATAAATAGTAATTATCGCTCGCTTAACATTATGCCCGGTAGATGGCAATAGGCTCGCCCCCTATTACATTGGGACCTTAACTGGCGAATCGTGGGTGTATAATACACCTCTGCCTACCCCTTCGGGGATACAGGTGTGAAGTTATGTTATGTGTATAGAGTGTAGATGACTTATATATCTCGATTACAAGCACTTATTCATTTGAAGCATTTCTGTTAGTACATGTGTTCTGAACTGTAATTTTTCATGTAACCTTTACAAAGCTCAACGTTATCACCGGCTTCATCCGCGAACCGAAGGGGGTGGAAGAGGAAATTTGCCAAAGTTCCGTAATAAACAATATTTTGCTTGTCATAACGAGCCGACAGCTCCCGGCTTCCCTAACTTTGTGGTTGATTAAAAATATCAATCTAAGCGCTTCTACATTCCTCGCCACTCCAAAATGCCTCTTTATTATTTTAGCAAAGTTTTACTTTTTACATCGCATTAAAAGTCTCATCGTTTTAAGCTTACATATTCATGACTCATGACTAGAAGCTTTTAAAATTGACATAAAATATGAGTTCTTCAAATATTATTGCTAATATTAAGCTGTAATATTGCTGCAAAACTTATCGTTTGAATGGTGATTTACAGGAGCACTAAAATGCGGTTTTATAACTTAGTGAGTGAGTGAGTGGTAGAGTCAAGCAACAGTCATTTTGGCCGTTGCATGTATGGGCCGACTCGACCGGGGAAGCACCACCCTCTCACAGAATATCGACGCCAAGTAACTGTATTTGAACTGTTGCGTTCCGTTTGGTGTGTGAGAGTGCCGGAGCCCAAACTCCTTTCCCATTCCCTCCCAAACTCCTTTCCCATCTCCTCCCAAACTCCTTTCCCATCCCCTTACCTTTACAGGGTCGGCAGCGCGAGTGTGACGCCACTGGTATTGCACACGTCCTAGGTCGCGGTAACTGCTTCCCATCATAAAAAAAAAAAGAAAAACTACTGTCGACGAACGAGGGTCACGTTGTAAGAAATACCTTCTTTGTTGAGTTGTTTACCAAAATTAGTAGGTCTTAATTATATCTTGAGAAAGTTGTCGTTAAAAGAACGCCAAATAAATTTAACACTGAGTCATTAAAACCGTTTGTCCCTTGCGGGTTTTCTTAACGAAGTGGCAATCTGCAGCGTCAGTTATTTTGTTATCAAGTTATAAATATTAGGTGCGTATTGCTTTTGATAGCATGAACTGAATAACTAATAATTTCATTATATCTACTCCTATCTTCTTATCATAACATCATAACATAACATAAACTCACGCCTATATCCCTGAAGGGGTAGGCAGAGGTGCTAGCACCCACATTTCGCCAGTTTATGTTTAGGTCCCAATGTAATAGGTGGCGAGCCTATTGCCATTAACCGGGCACTTATAAACCTGCGATAAATACACACATAACTTCGAAAAGCATCGAAAAGTCATTGGTTTGTGCCATGGTAAAACCTGGGATCGAACCCGAGACCTCGTCTCAGCAGTCCTTTACCCATACCACTAGGCTACCGCGGTCATCTTCTTATCAATTATTATATAATATGCTAAGAATACATCATAACTTCTTCTCCACGCCTGTATCCCCGAAGGGGTAGGCAGAGGTGTATTACACACCCACGATTCGCCAGTTATGTTAAGGTCCCAATGTAATAGGGGGCGAGCCTATTGCCATCTACGGGCACACTATTAAGCGAGCGAAAATTAACATTTATTAATTGCTATACTAATCTATTAAATGCTAAGAATATGAACTGTTAACGTGAATTTAGTAGAAATGGAGTTTAAAAGTGGATACAAGAAATAAGTTTCTGTAAAAAAAAGATTTTTTTTAACTTATGAATTTGAAATTATATTTATTTAAAAATATGTAGTAAGTAATAGTAAATTTAAAAATTTGAAAGATATAGTAAGTATTGTAAATATCTCTGAATCAGCTACCGATAAAATGTGTGCAGGCGCAGGCGATAGGTCGATCGAACGACAGTTACAATGGATACATGCTGGAAGTCGTGTGGTGTTGCAGTATGCGAGTGTGTTGCGGTGTTCTTTTTTTTTTATACCACTAAGGTGGTAGACAAGCACACGGCCCACCTGATGGGAAGCGGTTACCGCGGCCTATGGACGTGTGCAACACCAGTGGCGTCACACTCGCGCTGCCGACCATGTAAAGGAAGTGGGATGGGAAAGGAGTTTGGACTCCGGCACTCTCACTTACCAAACGGAACGCAACAGTTCAAATACTGTTACTTGGCGTCGATATTCTGTGAGAAGGTGGTGCTTCGCTGGTCGAGTCGGCCCATTCATGCAACGGCCAAAATGACTGTTGCTTGACTCTACCACCATCAAGTGCGAGATGAATTGTTTTTAGGTCAGCTCTTATGCAATATTGACTTCAATGAGGTCATTCACGGAGTCTTTCCTTCTGAGTGGTCAATCATCTACTCGGTAAAATTTTAAGGAAAAAGTATCATCATAACGATTTCCCAAAGTCTGCACTTTGGAGTCCGAGGTCCGCTTGTTGATTTTGACTGATATGCCAGCTTTTCCGGAAGCAACTGCCGTTTGACCTCCCACCCTTGAGAGGTGCGCCTGCGCCAGACCCTCGTCCGTTATTTAGCAAGTGCACTTACAGGTGAGGTTGACTTACGCCTTGAGGATGTTGATAGGGCTCTGTGCACCCGGGGCATTAACATTGCAAAAAAAAATTTAAGATGAAACTTATATTTTATTTTTCTTTCACAGTGCTCACTGAAGAACCGCGGTTTTCTGAGCCGATCCCTAACGTGACGGTGGCGCTCGGCAGGGATGCCAGCTTGCCGTGCGTCGTTGAGCATCTCGGCACATATAAGGTAAGAACAGATAGTCAGCTATCTATCTTTGACGGCATCTGTGGCGTAGCGGTAGTGTATTCGACTGCTACGACAGGGGACGCGGGTTCGATTCCCGCTCAGTGTAAATGTTTGTATGTATGTCCATCCATCTTCTACCTACCCTCCTAAAGCTCTCTTCATTCATACTTTGAACCTTTTTGACAGCAATACTTTCATCTCTTCTCATGACATGTCCAAACCACGACAGTCAACATGCAATCGAAGTTACAATTATTGAAAAGCTAGATGCAATTAATACAGAATGTAAGGTGTCTTCTAGTATACGCTATTTGCAGAAGTGTAACTTTAACTTTTATTAAATACCAAAATGGTGTAAGTCAATTTTGTATTTTGTTCCAATGTACTTAGTTAGGACTTAGGACTATTATACGACCTTACATTATACAGATCATTAACCGTTAATAACACAATAAGACAGAATGACCACAGACTATAAAATGTTTTATAACTTTACTATATTTTATGTGAAAGTCACAGTCAGTAGTAAATTTGACAAACTATAAAATTATAGAAATCAATAACTTTTAAATATGTATATATATCCAACATATCACCTAATTATTTTCATTTTTTACCTCACTATATACTGCCGATAATAAGCACTAAAAGTGAAGTTTCCACTAACCACTAGTAGTTAGTCTTGAATGCGACCCTATTCCTTTCTTGGCGATCACGTGCAAGATAATATATGCTGCCTCCTCTAAGCTATTACTCAAATGACCGGCTGCCCAGCTTGATATTCTATTTCATATTATGACTACAAAGAGTCACCATTCCTATCCTTTTCCCGACAGGGTTTGGCTGGAGTCAAGTAACACACCATGTATCTAGAATTTAGAATCAGTGGACCTGTCAGCCGCTAAGCGTGTCTCTACAGTGTTCCCTAACCTAACCAGAATTCCTGAATTAACTCTGCATCTCTCATTGTATTTATTTTACTAAAGAAAGGAAATTTGAAATTATATTAATAATATCAAGATCTCTAATAATTCGAGTTTACCTAAATCCTTTTATACAATAGCCTCCAATCCAAATTTCTAAGATGGCAATCCAAATACACCAATTATAATATCTAAAATAGCGATGTTCGACATTTCTAAAGCCTTATTATTCACAAAAACATTCTTAAACATATTTCTATAGCTTTTTTAGAGAACAATGGACCTCCGGAGGTTTTACAACCCTATCAGCTAGTGAACTCGTAAAATTATTTTTAAAATTTTTATAGGACGCTCTAGCACAGATCCGACAGCAAGGCTGAATGAAGTGAATGAAATATAATGTAATTATCTCCTCAGAGTACCCTGATCCACCCCTATTCTGTATTATACGGGGGTACACCGACCATTATTGAGCCAATTTTGTAATTCCAAGAATTAATTTCTCCAAGTCTTCAGGTTTCGTTATTACAAATTGATGTTTCTTTGTGTTTGATCAAGGTCTTTTCTATCCTATCGAGTTATTATAATATTTGTTCACAATTGTTACTGGTTGTATTTGAAAATAAACGACCCAAATATGAAATCTGAAACGTATCTTATCCTACCAATATCATAAACGCGAAAGTTAGTAAGGATATTTAGATGTATGAATGTTTGTTACTTTTTTATGCAAAAACGGCTAACAAATCTGGCTGAAATTTGGTACAAGGTTAAATTATAAGCATTCTTATCCCTGGATTAGGTTCACGTGGGAAATGAAATCAGAATTCTTATCATATGAATACATTTAAAGATAATGTTTAAGCGTTTCAGTAATATCTTAGAATTGCGGTACATGGGTATAACAATGCCTGAGGTATGGGTATTCGTAACTATGGATGAATCAGGATAGGACCTTAGGTCCTTGCATAGAGTAAGTTTAGGGTGCCAGACTTCCGTGGCATAAGCTTCACACACATTACCGGCTGGAGCGAACAAATAGATATACCGCATCTCTTATAATAACTCTAAAACAATTACCGGTCTGTGAGAATGCTGGAGACCATACCCCCCTTCCTTTACTTTCTTCCTTTCTGACTTTCCTCATCCCCTTTTGCCTTCCCCATTACCTCTGCAAATGATAATGTGATACTTCGAGGCAATCCATCAATCTTAGTTAAAAATGAATTTTAATTAAATTAAATGAAATTAAAATTAAATCAATTTTAGTGACGAATATCATATGTTTGTCATCGGATATTTGGAAAATACGAACCAAGTTTTAAATGAATTTAAATGATGCATTTTACACGTTTTACATGCTCTATAGCCTTTAGTGTACGAGGCCATTGGAGACAGGAAATGAAAATTCTTTTAAATGTTGACTAGTGGAAAATATTGAGTAACTTTATGGAATTCAATAAGTTTGACATGGATGAGCATTGAAATTTTAAATGGATTTTGATGCCTTTCCTTGCTGCAATCTTTGTTCATTATATTACCAGATAATGAAAAAAAATGTTATTGCTCGCTTAGTAATTAATGTGCCCGGTAGATGGCAATAGACTCGGGGCGAGTCTATTGCCATCTACCGGGCACTATTACATTGGGACCTAAACATAACTGGCGAATCGTGGGTGTGTAATACACCTCTGCCTACCCTTTCAGGAATACAGGCGTGAAGTTATGTTATTTTCTCCAGATATTCTTTTACTGTAGTTTTCTTTTAGTTTCAGATTGTTGAAAATGCACAACGACAATACGATTTTGTGTTGCAAATGATTTATAGGTACAGTGGTTACTTGAGCACAGGCCTGGGGGTGGTAGGTGAGGCCGCCTGCCACCCCAGCAGAAGCAGGCCGTGACGGTGGGGCGACTAGCGCCCCTTCCCCAAACAGTGGCAAGACGGGGACACCGTGGTTCCCAAGCCCGAGAGGGCCATCTCGAAACCGGAGACGGCCCAGGGTCAGTCGGGGTGCGAGGGATATGCTCTATGGGCAACCTTATACCCCGGCGTTTTAAGATAGATAGATAGATAGATAGATATAAACTTTATTGTACACCAATCAAAATAAGCATATATCGTAAACTTAATTAACATATGTACAAATGGCGGCCTTATCGCTAAAAGCAATATCTTACAGGCAACCTTTGGATGGACATGAATCCTAAATAAGCTAAATCGTACATTGGGTAGTTATTGATGTAACAGGAAATAAAAGAGAACTAACGTAGTCTTATAATAAATAGATTGGATTACAAACACGTATTACAATTTAGTAGGTACATATACCTACAAATAAGCATATAATGATACATAATTACGACACCTACATATAATCGTACATAATATAAATCATTCATATATACATACCAAATTTACAAACATACATACTAAGCCTACATATAATATTTTAATACCTCGCACGAAAGTTAAGACAGCACATAACGGTAACAAGGAATGGGGGAGACTATAGGCCCAGGTAGTGCTCTTTTACCATCCTTTTGAAGATGGCCAATGATTGTGCCCGTCTAATCGATAATGGCAGTGCATTCCATAACCGTACCGCCTGTACAGTAAACGATTTATCATAAAAAATCGTAGAATGCCTAGGTACTGCCAATTCCAATGACTCTGACGACCTCAAGGATCTTAAATGTGTGTCATTGAGGAACACGAAACGTTCTTTTAAATAAGTGGGAGTATTGGGATTAAAGATAATACTATAAAGCATCGAAAGAATATGAGCATTCCGTCGAAGTCGAATTGGGAGCCACTTGAGCAATTGGCGAAACTCTGATACGTGATCATATTTGCGTAGACCAAATATAAATCTAATGCAAAAGTTTTGAAGGCGCTCAAGCTTATCGAGTTGCTCCTCGGTGACGTCGAGATAGCTGACATCGGCATAATCAAGAAGAGGAAGAAGAAGAGATTCCGCAAGCGCAATTTTAGTGGTCGTTGGTAGAAAGTTACGCAGTCTGCGCATGGAGCCCGCTGATGCAAACAATTTGCGACTAACTTCACGGATTTGAGGACCCCAAGATAGTGTGCTGTCGATGAATATCCCTAAGTTTTTCACATTTTGGCATATTTCCAGTGGAATACCATTGAAAACTATATCTGGCAACTGTGACCAATTAACTCGAGGCAACATCCTGGAGCTCCCAACAACTATGACCTGTGTCTTAGAAGGGTTCACTTCCAACCCATACCGCTTGCTCCAAGTACATATCCTCGCTAAGTCGGTGTTGATAGTATTAAAGGCTGTCGACAGTTCTTGTAAAGGAGCCTGTGTATATATTTGAAGATCGTCTGCATAAAGGTGGTAGGAAGAATGTAATGACTTAGAGATAGAATTTATAAAAATTGTGAAAAGCAAAGGAGATAGCACGCCACCCTGTGGCACACCGACAGATGTATTACGCCAAGTGGAAAAGGAATTTTCAACGTGCACACGCTGTCGGCGCCCAAACAGGTAACTATGAAACCAATCAATCACTGTTGGAGATATGTTAATAGAGCGCAGTATGCCAAGAAGGATATGAAAATCTACAGTATTAAATGCATTGCTGAAATCGAGTAAGGAGAGTACCGTAAGATTTCCCTTCTCCATGCCCAGTCTGATGTCGTCAGTAACCTTGATCAAAGTGCTGACCGTGCTGTGTCCAGGACGGAATCCTGACTGGAGTGGATTCAAGAGATTGTTTCTTGTAAGGTATGAAGTTAATTGTTTGTGAACTAAGCGTTCTAGGACTTTTGATAGAAAAGGTAAGATGGAAATAGAACGAAACTCGGAAAGGGACGAGGGGTTAGATTTTTTAGGCAAAGGGATAATGTGCACGACACAAATAGACTATAGACACATGTGCCAGTGACACGTAGATTAAGTAAGCGTGAATATAACGAATAAATTATGAAAATGTTAGATTTACGTAAATTAAAACGTGATTATGTAATAACTTTGATATTAAGCTAAGATAAATAGCTTACTACTGTTAGGAGTTAGTTTTCTGAGTAATTAAGTATGTTAGAGCCAAATTTAATAAAGAAAGTACATTCCCCGAAAATCATAATTGCAAATATAATTACGTAAATGCATTACTCAGAATCTAACATAACTTCGTATAAATAGGAAATACGACTTTGTATATTAGTATGTAAGTTTAATTACACCCCGCGACTGCCTCCCACGCCGTAAGAAACGAATATGCGCTCCCCCGGCTGGTGCCATTTTATTATATAGTAGCTCGCGGGAGGCAGGGCCCATATATAAGTCTGAGGGGTCAATCCGCCCATCATTCAGTAGCCCGACGTCGCACGGTACAGATGTAAGTACCTATCGTCGTGCAAGTCTTATTGCTACCAATGTACATATATGCTATGTGATTGATATGTAAAACATAAGTTCTATAAATAAATGGAAATGCGGAGGTGAGGTAATTTGGATCGCGGGCCAGCACTACAAAAGACTATAAAAGCAGGGACCATTTGTTAGGAAAATATTGGACAATGGACATGGAGCAACAAGTAGACAACAAGAGTCTCTCAAGGAACTAGGAAGCTCAACAGGAAGTAGTAGATCAAGAGTAGTGCTGGGCCAAGTACATCCGATGCCTCACTGAGGTCAATGAAGTCCACCCATCCAAGTGTTTCATTCTTCGACTCAACATCCATCAAATACAGTCCACTGAAGGCGACCGCGAAGTAGTGGCAGTCTATTTGGAACCTTATCAGGTCATAGTCTGTTACGAACCACGGTCCTTAACAGATAATTTGTGCCTCTTTCCAAGCATCTGGAAACATGCTACAAGAAAGGGAATGATTCAGTACATGGCAAATTATGGGCAGTATTTGTTCCAGAATTGGTTGTACCATGTTCCGACTTACACAGTCACTGCCAACTGCATTGGAGCTTACTGACATTATACACTCTTTAACACCACAAGCAGTTAGTTGATTAAACAAGAACGGTGAGTAGTCAGGTGTTGGAAGCGATGAAAGATATTGCAAAGTATTGTCTTTGTGAGTCCGATCACATTTAGACGACGATGAGAAATGGTGATTAAGTAAATCGATGTCAATTTTTTTGGGAATAGAATCCTGACCTGACTTTCCAATACCCAGTGTTCTGAGGAATTTCCAGACCTTTGCTGGGTCTGCGTTCTCAATCGAGTTATGAATATATTGGCGTTGTGCTTTTCTACACACCTTACTGCAGAGATTTCGAATAGTAACATATTTTTCGCGGTTACCAGGAGTAGGCCGAGTCTTGAACCTACATTTGGCAGCTGCTTTTTTTGACAGCATACTTTTTATCTCAGCTGTGAGCCATGGTGAAGGTAAGTGCCTAACTCTCACTGCACGCACAGGCCCGGCACAGGCATGCCTGTCGTATAATTCAATAAGCTTCCCATTGAATATGATGACTTTGTCATTAACAGACTCGGCTTGTAGTAGTGAAATCCAATCTATTTCACTGGCATCCTTATGAAGTTTATCAAGATCCATACCACCAAAATTGCGTTGTATGAAAATTTTACGTTTAGGAGGGCGAAGTTTATATGACAGAAAAAGTAAGTCGTGGTAAGAAAATGCATCGGCAGAGCACTGGCCGTGCTTAGCCACTAAATTAGTCGAAGACACCGAGACGGCGTGCGGTTTTAGTCGGTTCAAGCCCGACATAACCGCCCCCGCTGGGGGGAATCTGAAGGGATTACTACACGAAAGAAAAAATAGGTACGGTGGTTACTGAGTAATGCTATATGTTTTTAAACCATCTTAGAAATATATACCACCAGTACCCTTTTTTTTTTCGTGCGGAAATCCCTTCGGATTCCCCTCCGCCGGCCAGCCTTGGTCTACCAGTTTGCTATTTAACCATTTGTTGCATGCGCGCAATGCTAAAACCGATTGAGCCGAATTATCAAATATTAGATTTTGAAAATCAACGAAAGTTTTAATAACGAAGTGTCAAATTATGAAGTTATGCTAGTATGAATCAGGCTAATGTTTAAAGAAGGACCATTACTAGTACCCCTTAGAGTAAAGATAAGGAAATAAGGACTAATTTATTTTTAGTATAATAGGATGGGAGATCGGCGTAATACAAACGCAAATAATGTTAATAATATTTTGAACGCCATTTCAAATTGGTTTTCTGCATACAACCTATTGTTGAATGCAGAAAAGACCAAATGCATTAGGTTTACACTGCCTAATGTGGGGCAAACACACGTTGATGTCATGCAGGGGGGGGGGGGGGCAAAGGTTGGAATTTGTAAATAACACTACCTTTCTGGGAATTACAATGGGGTGACCATATCACTATTTTGGCCAATAAACTCAGCTCTGCTGCTTATGCTGTCAGACGGATTAGGCAGTTGACAGATGAATCTACTGCTGGGCTGGCATACTTTAGTTACTTCCATAGTCTGATGTCCTATGGAATACTACTTTGGGGGAATGCAGCAGATTTAGAAACTATCTTTATATTACAAAAAAGGGCAATTCGTGCCATTTATTGTTTAGGTAAGAGAGATTCTCTTAGGGAACGATTCAAAAATATTAATATTTTAACTGTAGCTTCACAATATATATTCGAGAACATACTGTATGTCAGGAAAAATATATCCAATTTTACAAAAGTAAGTGACATTACAGACAGAAATCTGCGCAATAAAAATAAACTGATCCTTCCATGTTATCGGCTCAGCAAAGTTAGTGATTCTTTTAGGGGGGAAGGTATATGCTTTTATAATAAATTACCTGGATCGATCCTTGGTATGCCTGACAATAAATTTAAAACCTTTGTTAAGACCACCTTATGTAAAAAAGCATACTATAGGACAGATGATTACCTTAAAGACAAAAATGTCTGGCTTGAGCATGGTGCAGGCCCCTCTTAAAATGCTGCAACTACAGCATAATATTGTAGTAGGCAACCTTTTTTTACCATATTTTAACTTTTTTAAATTATTTTAACGTTTAACTTAGGTTAAATATTTTTTTTACTTTCTTTTTTTTATATACCTTTATTTAGCTTGACACGAGACAAAAATGCACATTCGTCCATATTTAGTCTTAAGAAATCACCATTAATAATATGACGTCTCGAAAATGCCGTAGTGGAGTTTGTTGCGCCGTTTCTTCTCCACTAGCGCCTAGGAAGCAGTGGTAAACTTAGTTTTAAGCAGATTTTCACGTCAAAAAGTTGTAATTACGTTGCACTATTTTGAAAAATAAAGACTTTGACTTTGACTTTGACTTTGACTTTGACTTTGATGGATATAGGAGATGTAGAAGAGAAGTTTCGAGCTCGAATCTTTCTGGAGCGGATCGAGATAGATTTGGAATTTTTGACGGTTTTTTTTTTCTTTATTTTTATAGAGGTTTTTGCTACACAGTAGTATATTAGCCTGTAGGACCGAGTCGATGGTGTGAAAATAACTGAAACAGATCCCGAGCAACATCAGAGTTGGGTTTCCCTAAAATGCTTGAAATACACCCACATCACGTACCTTTATGTTGTGTTTTCGCACCAACGCCTTCCTCTGGCTCCGAAACTTGACGCAATCCATCAGCAAGTGTTGGACATCATCTATTTTTGAAGGTAATCAAGAAATTATGAGTATAAAATGAATTGAGAGTCTGAAACGGCCCATTAATAACCAGAATGGCGGGTGCGACCATACATCAGTCGATAGACCTGCTCCTTTCTTTGAATCTCTTTAAGTGAATATTAATAGCAGAAATTTACGCATATTTCATTATTAAGATTAAAGTTCGTTAACGTGCCTACACTACTCCACTCAGCTTCCTCACTCATTATTACCCGGCAATAAATATCGTTGAACGAATTAATGCAGTAATTTCGGGCTGTATTTCAAGCGGGCCACGGTTATTCATTAAGCTCTACGTCATAGCAAGTACAAAGGTAGCTCCTGTACGTAGATATATTTGCTTTAGGCCACTTACAGCTATGGACTAAATGCAGCGCATTTACAGTAAAATTAGTATAAATAATTAATTAGTTACAATGATATTAGTAAAACTATGCTGTTGAAACTTGGTAAGTAGATGTACCTATTCTGTGAACTGCATTAAGATTTTCACACAAAAATAGAAAATATAACCAATATTATGAAACTAAAAAAATAGGTTTCTAATATCATTTTTTTTTCTAAACTGAATAGTTTGCGCGAGAAACACTTCCTAAGTGGTAAAATGTGTGCCCCCCCCCCCCCACCTGTAACTTCTAAAATAAGAGAATGATAAAACTAAAAAGGATATATGATGTACATGTAAACTTCCACCGAAAATTGGTTTGAACGAGATCTAGTAAGTAGTTTTTTTTTAATATGTCATAAATCTTAAACCGCAATTTACCTTTCATTCAATCAACTCAAGTATAAAAAATGTAAAAAACATTATTATGTTACTTGCTACTACGGAACCCTTCATGGGCGAGTCCGACTCGCACTTTTTCATTTTCATCTATTTTTATAATATCGTCATCGTTATTTACACTTAGTATATCGCCTATGTCCATCGGAGATAATGTTCCTTTAAAATAGTTAAATATTTTATTGAGCTGAGTGAGACGAAGTCGAGCGAAAGGAATGATCACCGTTAAAAAAATTCCAGATGGAATTACATAATAACCACTCGAGACACTGTGACCAAACTTTACACGCCCAGAAAGCATGTCCAGAGTTTCTATGTATAATAAGTATTTTTATAGTATGTTTATCCGCTTTCTAGAACCCATATGACAAGTTCTGCTTAGTTTGAGTCTAGATGGCGCTGTGTGAAATGTCCTAGAATATTTATTTATTTATTTATTTACTTCTTGCAATATTTGCGTGTTGCGCGTACTGGACGCTGTATGTTTGCACGGAGACTTAAGATTCTTTAGAACACGGAAGTTACGAATACTGGGATGCTTTTAGCGTGTGCAAGAGAACATAGTATATGTCTTGCAAGAACATTTGGTTCACTAAAATTCTAAATGTATCTCAACAAAAATGAATATTAAAAAATGTTTCCTTTATATTTTGTGCATTTGAGTAATACGCATTGGTTTCGTGCTATATATGTCATAAAGTTATAATACACAAAAATATAAAAAAGTGTTATAAAATAAATACTGTATAGAAATATAAAAACTACCAAACACCCATTTAAAAATACAGGTTTAGAAATATATTACAGGTTCAAAAATTTCATGATAACCATTAGATTTTAATCATACTTCCATAAGAATTAGATTTGATAAGACTTAATAAACTTAATACAAACGAAGGAAAAATAAAATTTATGATGCCCAGTTATCGAAAATAATTGAAGTTTTTTTCCTTCCTAATGGATAAACTAATAAGTTACTCAACTATACTTGTCATAGAAAAACACCTAGAATTTTAGTATTCCAACTGCCTTTGTAAAGCATATGCAATATTCTCTCTCGTATGCAAAAAGCTCTCGAGTATTTTTAAATCTCTCTGTGAACGCACAACATCCAGCAACACATAAAAATCTGTACAAATATTTACAAGTTTGCTTTGTTTGTGAAAACCTTAACATGAATCAGTTTTGTTTTGCAGTACACTGCCTTAAAATAGTGTATTCAATCATTAATTTTACTGACAACGAGTACTACAAGTACTGAAGTGACTATAAAATTCATTTACCCGTTAGCCTTTCTTAGTGTGAGGTTATTGCAAGCAATATTCACAAAACGAAACAGCAATCGTTTAGGCCTTTCCTGACAATAAAACATTGGAAAAGGTTTATGTCCAGCGGGGGACTTCGATAAGCTAATTGGTTCTTTTGGCCGTTGCATGAATGGGCCGACTCGACCGGGGAAGCACCACCCTCTCACAGAATATCGACGCCAAGTAACACTATTTGAACTGTTGCGTTCCGTTTGGTGAGTGAAAGTGCCCGAGCCCAAACTCCTTTCCCATCCCCTCCCAATCTCCTTTCCCATCCCCTCCCAAACTTCTTTCCTATCCCCTTTCCTTTACAGGGTCGGCAGCGCGTGTGTGACGCCATTGGTGTTGAACACGTCCATAGGCTGCGGTAACCGCTTCCCATCAGGTGGGCCGTGTGCTTGTCTGCCACATTAGTGGTATAAAAAAAATTGATTGACAACATGGAACGATTTTAAATTTGCCTGCCTGAGTCTGTGTTTCCGGGAAGCTAAAACCTTGGAATCTTCAAGTCTCGAGTGAATAGGTTCCTTTTGGCAAACGTGATCCATCGTAGACCACATCGTCACTTACGACCAGGTCAGGTCAAACGTGAGACTATTATTCATTAAGAAAATGTGCAAAAGACGAAAACTGTTCTTCCGATGACAGCAAAACATGTACTCAATTAGTTTTGTAGATTACGAAAATATGCGTTGATAGTGTACCCTGTTAGTCATATCACTACACTAGAATCTAAATGATTATTGACTAGTCTGGCATTCAGCTTCTGCAATATCGACACTTCTCATCACAGACTGTATAGTGGATGCAAATATTTCCATGTTCAAGAACCTGTTCTTCTTATTTACCCAGCTATACTTTTTTCAGTACGAATGAGTTTGATACACTGGGCTATTCATAGTAATATGTAAGTTTTACCTATAGATTTAGATCGGAAAAAGAGAACATCTAGGACGGGACTTGAATCCGCGACCAGTCCCTTACAGGGGGAATGTTCTGATCAAGCACCACAAACCGCACGCCGTTTCGGGTCTTCAGACGCCGCGGTGTAAGGTTGCCCATAGGGCATTTCCCTTGCACCCGGACTGACCCTGGGCCATCACCGGTTTCGAGATGGCCCGCTCGGGAAGTGCTGGATACCTTCACCGTCCTTTTTTAGGGTTCCGTTGCCAAATGGCCAAAATCGGAACCCTTATAGATTCGTCATGTCTGTCTGTCTGTCCGTCCGTATGTCACAGCCACTTTTTTCTGAAACTATAAGAACTATGCTGTTGAAACTTGGTCAGTAGATGTATTCTGTGAACCGCATTAAGATTTTCACACAAAAATACAAAAAAAACAAAATTTTGGGGGTCCCCATACTTATAACTGAAACTCAAAATTTTTTTTTCGTCAAACCCATACGTGTGTGGTATTTATGGATAGGTCTTCAAAAATGATATTGAGGTTTCTAATATCATTTTTTTCTAAACTGAATAGTTTTCGTGAGAGACACTTCCAAAGTGGTAAAATGTTTCCCCCCCCCCCTGTAACTTCTAAAATAAGAGAATGATAAAACTAAAAAAATATATGATGTACATATAAACTTCCAACGAAAATTGGTTTGAACGAGATCTAGTAAGTAGTTTTTTTTAATACGTCATAAATCGTAAACCGCATTTTATCTTTCATTCAATCAACTCAAAAAAAAAAACATTACTATGTTACTTGCTGCTACGGAACCCTTAATGGGCGAGTCCGATTCGCACTTGGCCGATTTTTTCTGTTAATTCCTTGCAGGATTCAATTGCTTGTTTATTACCAGAAAAAGAAAAATGACATCTTAAACATCAAATAGCAGCTCTTTTTTTTTTTTTTTTTTTTTAACGTGCGGAAATCCCTTCGGATACCCCCCCGCCGGCCTGCGGGGGTGGTTATGTCCTGTCTCGACTAAAACCGCACGGTGTCCTCCCCAAGTGTCCGTTGCCGGGCCCCCCGGGTAAGCCCTCGAAAGGATAACCCCAGGGTTGCCGGCGGACTTTGGCCGCCACCGCGGCCTCGCCTGGTGGGGTCGGGTTTTATCCCGCTTCGGTGAGTTGGCAGGCGTGTGTAGGGCACACACGACACGCCTCCGCCACGGCCTGCTTCTGTAAGGACGGCGAGTCGGCCAACTGCCGTCCTCAGGCCCCGATCATGGAGGTCGGTAGTCCCGGGCGTAGATGAGTCTGCGGCGTCCTCGCCGCAGACTGCAAAACTCTGGGGGCAGGATTCTCTCCCGCTCCCTCTCCGCCGTCTCTTTCGCGCGCATTACCTGCTCGCAGAAAGAGGCGGCGGCGTGCTACTTGCTCCCGTCGGAGACCACGGCCCTCACCATGGTCTCCAACGAGAGAACGTCCACGCCCAGGACCGCAAGGAGATCCCGGCGTTGACTCGCCCACGCAGGGCACTCCACCAACGTGTGGAGCGCCGTGTCTTCGCCAGGATCCTCGCAGTGCTGGCACTGCGGCGTCGTCTCCCGATGGATGCGCCACAGATACTTACCGAAACACCCGTGTCCGGTAACCATCTGGCACATCCGGTAGGAGAGGTCCCCATGGTCCCTCTCCAACCACTCCTTCATGATCGGTCTCACCGCCGCAATGGTGGATTCCCCTCACCTGGGGTGCTCAAGTCGCACCCTCCATGTCTCCATGAGTTCCTGACGGAGCAGGGACCGCTGAGCCCTGATTTCTCGGGGCTCTGGCCTATGGCCCTGCTCCAGCGCCTCCTTGCGCCACTGGTACAGCAGCGCAAGGGCTCTCGCTTCCAGGTCCCATGGAGGGGTCCCGGCTAGGAGACATGCCGCCTCGACGGAGATCGTGCGATACCCCCTGATGACTCTGACGTCCATCGCTTTTAACGGGCTGTTTAGTACAGCCACGTTGCGGGCCGCCAGAGTCTCTGCCCATACTGGGGCCCCGTACAGGGCCATGCTTCGCACGATCCCCAGGCACAGTCTCCTAGTGGGGGCGTTGGGTCCGTTAACATTAGGCATCAGCCGTGATAGCGCGGCCGCAGCCCCCCTCAGTTTCGGGACCAGACTTCGGAGATGAGGTCCGAAGTCCCATCGGCTATCGAGTACGAGCCCAAGGTACTTCATCGTGGGCTCGATGCCGATGCTTACGCCCCCTACGGTTGTGCTGGTTTCCGCAGGTGGCCCCCTCCGAGGCCCGTGAAAACACATAGCCTCGGATTTGTGGAGAGCCACCTCGAGTCCCAGCCGCCGTATTCGACCCACGACTTGAGCAACCCCTGCCGTGGCCTTTAGTGCCGCGCTTCGGTGCGTTGCTCCCCGCGCCATAACGAGGGTGTCGTCAGCATAACATGTTATGCTGACACCCTCGAGCAACGAACCGCGCAGCACCCAGTCGTATCCGATGTTCCACAGGAGTGGCCCTAGGACCGACCCCTGCGGAACACCGCACGACACTTCTCGCCGCCCTGGCCCTAGCCAGCTCGGGTAAACTATAGCCCTCTCGGATAGGTATGCCTCGACAATGCGGCGGAGGTAAGGAGGCACTCCGTAATACGCGAGCGCCTCCCTAATGCAGCTCCAGGGTAGGGTGTTGAAGGCGTTGGCGATGTCGAGAGACACCGCCACCACCACCCCACCCCGCGAGACTACTTCCTCCGCCAGGCGCCTAACGCGCATGATCGCTTCCTCGGTGGAGCGCCCCCGGGGGAAACCGAACTGGTTGTCCGCCAGATCTGGCCCCATGTTCGTGAGATGCTCGACGAGGCGTTCTGCAATAATCCGCTCAAGGAGCTTTGCACACCTCGTCGAGCAACACGATCGGCCGGTAACCGGATGGCTGGTCCGCCGGCCGCCCCGCCTTCCGGATAAGGACCAGTTTCCCCGTCTTCCAAGCCTTTGGAAACTGGCCCCTTTCGAGGCATGCGCTAAAGAGCGCCACCAGTCGAGGCCCTAGTTCCTCCAGGGCCAGGACAAATAGCAGCTCTAACCAAATTGTCATAATAGTAGCCTTTACTAATATTTATCTTTTACTGCTAAAATAAATTTCTACCTTTATTATTTCAATGTTGTATTACTGTAGCTGCCCTAACACTAACAGTTGCAGTGCACCAATTAACTTATTCATGAACGAGGTGAATGAGCGCAGCCAACATTTATGCATTATTATGTATATTCAGATTATTTCACTAATTATCGCGCTGTGACATCGCGTTGTTCTCCTTCAAACCTTTTGTACTGCGCTTGTAAAGCTTCTGCTCCGAGAAGCTTGGGATTTCATTCGGATGGTAAATAAAAAGTTAACCCACATTTTATTTCTATTCGAATGCTCGTTAGAGACAGAAATGAATTCATTTGCCGTATCCTTTTCCACAATTTTGAATGTGAAGCTAGGTAGGCTTTGATTTGGTACCAAAATTGTCTCCAGTGCAAACTACATTTCATTTTTAGTTCCAAATAGATCAGTATCAATCGAGCTGTTCGTGACTGAAATATTTCCTTGTTTTGAATATTTTGTATGATCTTTGAAAATAAAATTGAACCATACATTGAACCATACCATACATTGAAATGAAACCATTTTTAACGGATTCTATCGCGATTTATGTGATGTTATTTTATTATTTATTATTTACATTGAACCCGACCGACGGTTGCTTTTCAGCGGCCATGGTCACGGGGAGATGCAGGGTAAAGTTCTGACAGTATCAGATGTTATACAAATTACTTTAACACACCATACAAACGCACATTGTCAAATAAAAAAAAATTTGTCCGTAAATTATTTATGTTAAAAAATAAATATTTTTACGCAGAATGGCGATAACTAGTGATTTTATCAAATATGCAATATTTCCGTCTATGCTTCGCAATGGTACCAAGAATTTTACAGGTGTCAAAAAAAAAGTCTAAATAATCTTGGTGTGTTATATAACAAAAATAATACATTCTCTCATCCATAATCCTTTCAGCTTAAACAAAATTCACATTCTCATTCCCACACATAATTGACCAATTTTTTTGAAGAGACGGATTTTTTAAGTTGTTTTACAGGTTACAGAATCTCATATCTAATCATTGTAAACGCATATTACCTACTATTAAGTGCATGAGCTTACTGTTCATGTAATCAGCAGTATTATGAGTTATACATAATACAAAGTGTAAATTCCTAACGAAAGTAATAAAGACGAAAGTGTGTTGATTTTTTTATTACTCAATCATATGAAAACTACTGAGTAGGTTTGGTTGAAGTTTTAATGTACGATGAGAAATAGGTGGGTAGGATTCTGTGGTTCCCTGGAATGGGATAAGTTATCCATCCGGGTTTATATTCCATTTATAATGTCTTCTCTTTTTTGTCATAATTTATGTTTAGCAACTGTTTCTATGAAACATCTAAAATCATATAATTAGAAAAATAATTTGGTTTGTATGCTTCAAAAAGCCAAAAAGGTCTGTATCACTTGAATTTAAATTTTGACAGTTTCAAAGATTATTTTTATCTATTTTTCGAGTCAGTAGATGGCACTATAGTCGGGGTATGGATTTTTTAAAATTATGACAGTTTCAAAGATTATTTTTATCTATTTTTCGAGTCAGTAGATGGCACTATAGTCGGGGTATGGATTTTTTAAAATTATGACAGTTTCAAAGATTATTTTTATCTATTTTTCGAGTCAGTAGATGGCACTATAGTCGGGGTATGGATTTTTTAAAATTAATAAACAATTTTTTAAAATTAATAAATAAACGCTAATCATGGCGCCAAAATTAAAAAGAAAATAACAGTACAAGGGGCAGCCTTGTAGCTTAACGCCATTTCTGCCAGTATTAAGAGTTTATTCCCGGGTCGCTAGTTGAGAATAAATTTTATTTACTAACTACTAAATAATTGAATTCATTGATGAAACTTTATTATATAACTTACCTTGGAAATTAGTTTAACGGCGATTTAAAAAATTTGTTACTTTTGGAATCACGTTTTATCTACCTCCATGATCGGGGCCTGAGGACGGCAGTTGGCCGACTCGCTGTCCTTACAGAAGCAGGCCGTGGCGGAGGTGAGTCGTGTGTGTCCACACACGCCTGCCTACTCACCGACGCGGGATAAAACCCGGCGCTGGCGGCCAAGGTAACCCTGGTGTTATCATTTCGAGGGTTTACCCGGGGTGCCCGGCAATGGACACTTGGGCAGGACACCGTGCGGTTTTAGTCGATGCACGATATAACCGCCCCCGCTGGCTGGCGGGGGCGTATCCGAAGGGATTTCCGCACGTAAAAAAAAAGAGTCCGGGGCAGTGGTCCAACTGCTCTGTCCAACTAGTTGGACCATGGGTCTTTACTAGGGGCAGTTGTCCAACTTTCAAAATAGTTGGACCACAGCACCTTTTGAGAGTTCAGTGGTCCAATTCATTTATGAAATAACTTGCCAACTCTAAAAACCTCAACTGATTCTTTATGTATGGTATATATGGTTTCTGTATGGTACCTATACTGGTTTAGGGTTATATTGAATCTGAATAAAATAACAAAATTAAAGTCGGGTGACTAATTTTTAAATTTTAATTTTTACAATGTTTACAACATTCAACGAAATTTATCTAAAGCCTGACCTACAGTAATATCACCCGAAATCAGTTAATGCTGAATTTCTCGTAATTAATCATCATTCTCAATATGGACCTTACCTTTGTTTGTGATTTCTCTTGATAAAGTTGCGAAATTTCCTTTAATCCAATAATTGAATCTGTTTGTTAGCTTCAACACCACTTTCTTTTTTTATACAGTAATCCCAGCCTTCTGCAAATTTATCACTCTACAATAGTGGCAAAATTGAGCATAATGAAATAGTTCTTTGACTCTTTTTGATTTAGTTTTTGAGATACCTAATTTTTGGCTTTTCTTCAAATACATTGTGACCAATGATAATAACAGCCTACAAATTTAATTGTCGGACAAAATTATTTAATGCTATTCAGAATAGACATTTCAAAGTCACAATTTAATATTTTTGGATCCCAATTATTTAACTGTTTAAAAAACTGTATAAAAAAATAAAAATGTTGCGTCGTGTTTACAACTTCCTCCTTAGCCTAAAATTAAAGAAAATCTTCCATTACTTATTATTAACCGTGTTTCTGTAATAGGACTATAAATAGAAATTCAAGGATACATAGAATTACCTATTAATACGTACCTACATTAACGGTCACCGATCCTTTGCAACCCATTTTCCTTTTGTTTGCGCATCTCCAATATGCATTTCCAGTTTTGTAAACACGATCTTTATAGGATTGACGACGATTACATAGCATCACCGTTCCACCTTTTCTTTCCACATAAACAAACGTAACCTCTTCATCCGTTATTTTTTAAATATTATATTTGTAATTTTAGATAATTTTCTGTACAATTTTATTTCAATCAAAGGCTGTGTCAAAGTATAACAAACTTTACTGACACAAATTGACACAATTATGACAAATGAATTGTACTAGGTATAATTGATATCAAATAAACCTATCTATTTTACTGCAAAGAGGTACAATATACCAGTAGGTACCATACACACATAAAGAAGCAGTTGAGGGTTTTAGAATTGGCAAGATATTTCTTAAATTAATTGGACCACGGGACTCTCAAAAGGTGCTGTGGTCCAACTATTTTGAAAGTTGGACAACTGCCCCTAGTAAAGACCCATGGTCCAACTAGTTGGACAGAGCAGTTGGACCACTGCCCCGGACTCAAAAAAAACACGTTTTATCTGAAAAGAGTTATTTTGTAATGCCAAATTTACAACATAAACTTATATATTTTAATACAGTATTACACTGCGTCGTTCATGAATTTGATTCTCCATCCTCTACAGATCGCCTAACCGATGCGTTCCAGCTACCCTTTCATTAAGTACAATGTCTTGTACACAACAATGGATGTCCAGGTTAACTACACCAGCGACAATTTAGTGGCCGAGTATTACGGACTGATGTATATTGTACCAAAACTAAACCAAATTTAGTCTTTGACGGGAATAAACCACATAACAAATAATCTTATCTGCTACAATTATTTATGCGAAAGTTTGGATTCATAACATTACATAACTTCACGCCTGTATCCCCGAAAGGGTAGGCAGAGGTGTATTACACACCCACGATTCGCCAGTTATGTTAAGGTCCCAATGTAATAGGGGGCGAGCCTATTGCCATCTACCAGGCACATTGTTAAGCGAGCGATAATTAACATTTATTAATGCACACATAACTACGAAAAGTCAGAGGTGCCCGGGGCGACTGGGAATCGAACTCGAGACCTCGTCTCAGCATTCCGTTACATACATACGCCACTGGGCTATCGCCGCGAGTTTGGATTCAAAAATGGATGAAATTTTCCCCTAGGATATGTAATAGTGTGGAATAGTCCATGGTCTACTTTTTATCGCGGGAATAGTCCTCTGGGTCATCGGAATCTGCTCATCTGCTTTTTATTAGCTTCACCTGTATGTTTGTAACCGAATACTTTGGGCGCGATTATGACCCACTTTAAACGGCCCGTTTTCGTTCAAACTTTGTAGATTTATCGAGGACCGATGACAATACACTAATTTGATAAAATTATAATAAAATAAAAAATAAACCGACTCCTTTGGGCGCGATTTTGACCTACTTTAAACGGCCAGATTTCGTTCAAACTTTGTAGATTTACCGAGGACCGATGACAATACACTAATTTGATATAATTATAATAAAACTAAAAAAAAAAAGTTAAAAATAAATAATAGTTTAAAATAACTAAAAAACACACTTTTTATAGAAAACCGAACTAAAAAATAGAAAATAAGTTTTAATAGATTTAAATTAAGAATAGTGTTAAAAATTTCAATAAATATAAATTAATAATAGTGTTAATAAAAAAATGTATTTTATTTTTAAAAAAGCGTGGGGTGCTTTTTAAGATATTATCAAAATGATAATCACTCTACTCATGTCTGTCAATAAAATATTTATTTCTATTAACCCATGCACCCCACGCTTTTATTTAAATAAAATACATTTTTAATTTACACTATTATTAATTTATATTAACTGATCCGCGGTAGCCTAGTGGTATGGGTAATGGAGTGCTGAGACGAGGTCTCGGGTTCGATTCCAGGTTTCACCATGGCACACACCAATGACTTTTCGATGCTTTTCGAAGTTATGTGTGTATTTATCGCAGGTTTATAAGTGCCCGGTTAATGGCAATAGGCTCGCCACCTATTACATTGGGACCTAAACATAAACTGGCGAAATGTGGGTGCTAGCACCTCTGCCTACCCCTTCGGGGATATAGGCGTGAGTTTATGTTATGTATGTATGTATATTTACTGAAATTTTTAACACTATTCTTAATTTAAATTTATTAAAACTTATTTTCTATTTGTTTAGTTCGGTTTTCTATAAAAAGCGTGTTTTTAAGTATTTTTAAACTGTTATTTATTTTATAACTTCCTTACAGTCGGTTAAAAAGGTACAGATAAAACTATTGAGAACTACAAAGCCACAACAAATCTCTTTTAGCAGTGTTATCTAGTTTCACTTTCCCATCCCTAGGCTTCGCCAACCTGGGCATACCGCCTGTACCCATTCATATTCAACTGTCATATTTCTGGCTACGTAATTAAGTGTAGAGAGCAACATAACAATTAACTTATTCATGAATGTGCTCGAGTCCTAATTATTTATTTTATTTTACGATCCCTATTATCCCCTAACACCCGCCTCGTAAATACTTGAGCGGTGAGAGGGTAATTTTGAATTTTGAAGTAATTTCAAAGGCTCTACTGTTGAGGCTTTATTTCAAATATTACTTGTAGATTTGTTGTCTCGGTTTGATATATGTGGATGTAGAGTCGTTTCCTCTTCTTTATTTGTTTAATCTGAGCCAGTTGTTTTACGGTTACTTCAGGGTCTAACAAAGAAAATTGCTTTTAAGGGTGCCATAAAATCTATGGTAGTTTAATTTCGAGCAGAAATTACCGCTTTAATTTAGCAACTAATTATTTAAAAGCCGACCATATTTTAACTCGAAGCGAACTGAGTTTTAGTTCGACTTGCAAATAAGTACACTGTAGAGATGTTGAAATGATGTACAGATTATTATTATAACACATAACATCAATTCACACCTGTATCCCCGAAGGGGTAGGCAGAAGTGTATTATACACCCAAGATTCACCAGTTATGTTTAGGTCCCAATGCAATAGGGGATGAACCTATTGCCATCTACACGGCACATTACTAAGCGAGCGATAATCAACATTTTTAATACACACATAACTACGAATACGAAAAGTCTGAGTTGTGTGCCCGGGGTGACTGGGGATCGTCGCCGCGTACACCACTGAGCTATCGCCGCTTTTTTCAAAGAAATTATAGAATACTTAAAAGCTGAAGTTTCAATGTTGATGGTACAGATATTAAAATTGTCAAGAAAAGTCGACATCTATCTGTTAGAAGTGTGTTGGAAGTCCGTGATAAACCAAACAGGTAACACATATAAACAAATACAGGAACTGAAACGACCAGACCTCAACAACTTCTGTAGGTGGCACAGTGATAATACTCCCAGCATTAACGGGTCGGCTAAGGCTGGGAAGTACCCCCCTTTCACTTAATATTGACTTTAAGCTAAAGCTTAAAGACAATATTCGCTCTATGCTTTATAAGCCTGATGACCTTGCCTGACTGCCTATACTTCTCTATTCTACTTTCTTCTTGAAGTTGACAATCTCTGAATGTCTAGTGGTCCTGAAGGAATAGTCTGAGGTTCCCAGTTGAGTCTTAAGTTTGCACTTCGGAGCCCGAGGTCCGCTTATTGTTTTTGATTGATATGTCGGCTTTTCTGGAAGCGACTGTCGTCTGATCTCCCAACCCTGAGAGTAAAACCTGTGCCAGAGCCACTTCAGTTGTTTAGCAACTGCACCAACATATAGAATAGGTTATTGGCACGTTGATAGGGGCCGCCTTCACCAGATTTATTATATAATATGTACCCGAATTTCACAAACCATACTTTTTGGGTTCTACGAAACAGGGGGCAGAATATTGCCTTGAACAAGGAAAGGAAAATATAGGTTATTACTTTTATGGAAGTATTTGGGAGTGTAAAAACAAGTAGTTAGAATCAGGATCGCGTTCCTATAACTCGTACCCAGTATACTGAGTCTTTTAATGTTATTTTAGCTACCCTAGTATTATAAAATAGTCACAGAACTAAGAACTCGCATGAATCCTAAAGATCAAATAAAATCTACAAAATATTAATTAGATAAAACAATTTTTCATTACCATTCCCTAAGTTATAAAGTCATCTAAATGAGTCATCTCACACAGTCGCCATATATCTTAAATAATTTGCATTAGCAACAAAGTTGTGAGACGAATGATTAAAATGTTAGAATATAAAATATTCTCAATACAAACCACCAAGCAACTGTTAATTCGAATTAATAAAATGCAAAAAGGATAAGATACAGCAGATTAAACTACTAACAAGAATAAATATGATACAGGCAATTCTAATTATCAGTTTCGCGGTAACTGAAATATTAAACTTATTATATTATTTGCACAAAGAAATCAAGATGAAATTACAATAATAAATTGAAATTAGGTTAAGTGACTATTTTAGGTTTTCTTGCACTAAAATATCGTAAGCATTGCGCAAAAAAGGTACTCCGTTGAGGGCCCCCAAACTGAAGGGCACAGCTCTCGCTCAGGCGCGGCTGCTGCCCAATATGAGGGGACCCGACGACTCCTGCAGGAGACTCTACGCGGGGATCGTGCGGTCCATGACCCTGTATGGGTGCCCAATATGGGCAGAGGCCCTGAAGGCCAGAAGTGTGCGAATGCTGCGCGCTCCGCAGCGGGTGATGACCATCAGGGTCATCCGCGGGTACCGCACGATCTCCTTTGAGGCGGCGAGTCTCCTTGCCGGAACTCCACCATGGGCCCTGGAGGCGAGAGCCCTTTCGCCACTGGTACAGTTGCGAGGCGCGGGAGCAGGGATGGAACCCCGCGCCTCGATAAATCGAGGCCGTGCAGTCCCAGCTCCGCTTGGCCATCGTGGTGGAGTGGAAGGAACGACTTGGGCGACCAAGCGCAGGGCACGCCGCATTAGCGGCGGTAAGAAAGGGAGCTTCGGGGACTACCTGCATCGGATCAGGAAGGAGCCAACGCCTGAGTGTCATCACTGCGCACTGCGATGCGAGCGAGGACTCAGGGCTGCACACGCTGGCGGACTGCCCGGCGTGGGAGGCACCGAGGCGTGACCTCGTGGCAGCCATCGGGGTGGGAGTCCTCTCGCTCGGCAGGATGATTGCGGCAATGGTGCGGAGCGCGAGCGCGTGGGCCGCCGCCACCTCCTTCTGCGAAGGAGATGGCGGAGCGCGCCCGGGAGATATTTAGAACTCTCCCGGCCCGCCGAGCCCGCAACATGCTCGCCGGGCGTTGGAGGCTGCTTAACGACCTCCGTCCTCCATGAGCGCAGGCCAGGGGGTGGCAGGTGAGGCCGCCTGCCACCCCAGCAAAAGCAGGCCCGACGGTGGGGCGACTAGCACCCCTCCCCCAAACCGGGGCAAGACGGGGACACCGTGGTTCCCAAACCCGAGGGGGCCATCTCGAAACCGGAGATGGCCCAGGGTCAGTCGGGGTGCGAGGGATATGCTCTATGGGCAACCTTACACCCGACACCTTACACCCATCTTAAGACCCGAGACGGCGAGCGGTTTTAGTCGGTTCAACCCGATATAACCACCCCGCTGGCCGGCATCAGGAGGGACTTCCGCACGAAAAAAAAAGGTACTCCGTTGACGGCAATAAGGTCCCAATGTGGAACCTAAAACTAAAATATAAGAGACTCTATACTAACTTTTGAATTTCCGCATACCACGGTATACAATAATGTTAACGAGAATTACAGCAAAATGTCAGGGAATTCAAAGGTACCTTTTTAGGGTTCCGTTGCCAAATGGCAAAAAACGGAACCCTTATAGATTCGTCATGTCGTCTGTCTGTCTGTCCGTCCGTATGTCACAGCCACTTTTTTCGAAACTATAAAAACTATGCTGTTGAAACTTGTGTAACAGGGATAGTTGAATTTAAGGTTTATTATAAGTTACAAGTTATTAGAAGTTAGTAGTTGGTTTATAAGGTTATAGCAAATCAAACATGAGACTAGTTTTACCTTTCATATATTAAATGTAATAAATTGTATGTGACCTCAAGGGTGAGTACGCATAATTTTTATTAATATTGAAGTTAAGAGATGTGAAAGACGTGAAGACGGAAGGACGGCCCGCGGCAGCTAGGAGTCTGCACTTAGATCTGACGCAGTATCCGCCCGGCGTGTCGCGCTGGCACCAACCGCTGCGTGACTCGCTCGGCGGACCAACGGCTCAGTACCAGAGCTATGCAGAAAATTAGGGGCTCTCAAAACCGCTGCACCGTAATTTATAACGTCGGCTGAAAGCAGCGACTTGGTGGGAGTTCATAGATAATGAACCACAGCCGATAGGGTTGACCACAGCTAACATAGACAGAGTCGATGAAAGAATACAGATAATATTAGTAGACTATGAATCGATATCAACCAAGGAATCGACTACATATTCCACTAATATTCTTAAAAGTACAATGTGCATTGTTACAATACCCCGTCCCATCAGGAAGAATTTCTGTTATTCAGAAATTCGATACTGTGCCCAGTACTACAATCAATCTACGCTTACCTTCTATACTTTCATACATGCATCATCATTCAAACAAGCGGTTACCATTAAAGAATATGGTAGACGCATCCTTTTAGACAGAGTTTCCAACATAACTGCCGTTGGAGACTCAACATAGACCAATTGAAGGTGTTAGGCACCGGAGGACCAGAATACAACTGTTCCAACTAGAAGAGAACATGAGCAAAATTTCCACTATGTAATTTCAACTAATAAAAGAAGATAGTTAAGTTTTTATATATAGGGGTTTTTTATATGTATACCCCGCATCTACTGAAGGCTTATTTTACGAGTCGTAAGCCGCTCGAAAACAATGGTAAAACCATCAATAACACCCGGATACTGGTTGAATTCCCAGATCCAAGCAGAAAAAAATTGTATTAAGGCTTATTTTAGATGTTTACATCCGCATCTACTGAAGGCTTATTTTACGAGTCGTAAGCCGCTCGAAAAACAATGGTAAAACCATTATAACAACTCCCAGATACTGGTTGAATTCCCAGATCTAAGATGAATTCCACGGTCGATGGTTAATGGCCGTCGCCGCAGACAATTCGTTGATTGAATCACCAACGAACAAAAACAACTATTGTACAATAATCGTGGAAGACATAAGTCTTTCAATAACCTGGTTAAAAACCAATGGTTTAATAGAAGAAAATACAAGTTGAAATTACACAGTAGCAACAGGGTACTAGGAATTGCAACACTAATTAAATTTCCACATAAATATTCATATGTGACGAGATAAGTTTAAAATATTTAAGTTTAGCTTACCATGATACAACAATTTAACCTCGAAACACCGTAATTGTCATTCAGTGTTAACGAATGACAGTTCGAATCCAATACAATATTACGTTTCGTTCCATAAAAGAAGTTAAGATAAGGTATGTTATTATGCTATGGTTAAGCATGTTATTATAATTAAAACGGAACGTGATCAAGTTTGACAGAACTGTCAACACTAACGTCATTGACAAGTTACACAAGTGAGGTTAATTAAGTTTATAACAATGTTTTGAACATACAAAATATAGATAAATTATCCGGAATTACGGTTTAACCGTGCATAATATGCATATACAACAAAATAAGCGACCAGCTTATCATGTAAGGTGGGAATGTATGCAAGTTTTTGTAACTACAATAGAATTTTACCAATTAAGTTATTGATGTGATTTAAATGATTAAACTTTAATTTATAGGCAACAATGCTACCAGACAACTTAGTGCACTCTTTTATTATAAAGAGGTGAAGATTTATTGGTAATTAACTACAATAAGAGGTTTATCACAAGTATGAACATACAATTGCTTATATGCCATCTGTGTACAACCATAAGAAAATTTATGTAACTTAACAAAACAACTGAAGATAATTAATCTCCTACACAATATAACAATGGAGTCTAAGGTTTCAGAGATCTGGAATCATTCCAGACTTCATTTCTAACAACAAAATAACAAATTTATTTTTCAGTTTTTAAAAGTTTGTAACTGGTTTATACAGGTAATGTATCAAAATTGTGAAATAAACTATAACACAACAAACTTACTTTTAATTATTGGTCTTTATAATTTATAAGTTTAATATCTTTTATGTGCCAGTCACCCAGCGGTTTACCTGACATATCAATAAGTTCATACACCAAAGGAGATTTTTTTCTTAGAATTTTACATTTAACAAATTTGGGAGCTAATTTTTTAGTAAAGTACTTATCCTTATCACTGAGATAGAATGTTCTTTTCCAAACTATATCACCTGCATTAAATTCAACATTCTTTCTGCGTAGGTTGTAAGATTGACAGTTCCTACTGTGTGCATTTATCAAGGAAGCCTGGACCTTATCAAAAATAGACGATAGATAGCCAAGGTTTTCAGCATAGGACTCACGTGGTTCAAAGATAAGGGAGTCATCAAACTTATCGCCATAGAAGGAACCACAAGTAATAAGTTCACGACCATGTACTAAAAATGAAGGTGTGAAACCAGTGACCTCATTAACAGAACTGTTTATAGCAAATTGTATTTTAGGAATTAGAATATCCCAAATTCTATGGTCGCTTTCAATAAAGGTTGATAAAGATTGTATGACAGTATGGTTATACCGCTCAACAGTATTAGACTGTGGGCAGTAAAGAGGGGTATAGTGTAACTTAGGAATTTTATATTTGGCTAAAAGGTTTTTGAGTGTAACGCTAACAAATTGTTTACCATTGTCCAATACAATGGTAGATGGAATACCATGTACCAAGAACACATTTTCTTCCAAAATTCTGGAAATGACCTCAGCAGTAGCCTTCTTTATGGGAAAAAGTAAACAATACTTGGAGAAACAACATGTGACAACAAAAATGTATGCATTTTGCTTCCTAGTTATTGGTAAGGGACCAACCAAATCCACACTGATTACCTGAAAGGGTCGGTGACAAGACTTAGGTTTACCCATATGGCCTAAGGTTGCATGATTTTGCTGCTTATGAGCTATGCAAGCATCGCAGGAGTTGACAAATTTAACCACATCAGAATATAGGCCAGGCCAGTAGTAGTTAAGGACTAGACGCTTATAGGTCTTAAATATACCTAAGTGACCAGCAGTAGGTTGGGAATGATTTTCTGCTATTATATTGGAACGGTCTTCCAGAGGAATGACTTCCTTCCACTCAAAATCGCGTGTCAGCGGATTTAAACTCTTTTTAAAACGATATAATTTGTTGTTAGTGACCTGATAATCCATAAAGGATGCTGGAGCTGACTGACAACCACTGAATATTTTAAGATACCAAGTATCTGAAGTATTAGGTACAAAATTAGAATTAGTTGAGTTTGAATTGTTAGTTATTATTGATACGGGGATAGAACGAGAAAGAAAATCGGGAACGACATTATCGGAACCACGACGGTGTTTAATTTCAAAATTAAAACCAGACAACCTCACACCCCAGCGGGCTAGGCGGCCAGTTGGATTATTTAAGTTTAAAAACCATTTCAGGGAAGCATGATCTGTAAAAATTACAAATTTTTGACCATTTTCTATGTAGCATCGCCAGTGTTCAACAGCTGATAAAACTGCGAGAGCCTCGCGCTCGGTAGCACTATAGTTACGCTCTTGAGGGTTTAGTGACTTACTCATGTAGGCGATAACTCGTTCTTCACCATTCAAATTCTGTATCAGCACTGCGCCAATACCAGTGTTGCTAGCGTCGGTGTGTATTTCGAAAGGTTTTGAGTAATCTGGACAAGAGAGTACTGAGGCAGAGACCAAACAACCTTTAAGCTTTAGAAAAGCATCCTGAGCTTCCTTATCCCAAAGGAAGGGCGGAGCCTTCTTTCCTTGAGAAGTTAACTTATTCAACGGAGAGGCTAAAGCACTGAAATTAGGAATAAATCTGCGATACCACGAAGCTGCACCTAGGAAACGACGAACTTCTTTCCTATTAGAAGGTGAAGGATAGTTTTTTATAGCTTCCACTTTCTCGGGATCAGCATGTAGACCCTCTGCATCCACAACGTAGCCTAAATATTTAAGTTTTTCCCTAAAAAACTGACACTTTTTTAAATTAATAGTTAAGTTAGCATCTTTTAATTTTTTTAATATTAGCAAAAGAAGAGATATGTGGTGGCTAAAGGAAGATGATATACAGACTATGTCGTCGACGAAAACAAAAACTCTGTTCTCAAATTCTGGACCACAAAACAGTTGATCAACCAAACGTTGCTGCGTACTCGGGCTTCCTGTAAGACCGAAGGCCATAGTTTTAAAACAGAAGGTACCTCGAGTGGGAATATAAAAAGCAGTCTTACAACGATCCTCTTTCTTGATAGGTATTTGCCAAAAGCTTTTAGATAAATCTAGACTAGATAAATATCTAGCATCTCTTAAGTTGTCCAGAATTTCTGAAATATAAGGTAAGTTATATGCGTTCTTCCTAGTGACTGAATTTAATTTTCTACTATCAAGACAAAATCTCAGCTCGCCGTTTTTCTTGGGAGTCAGCAGAACAGGGGACGACCAAGGACTTTCAGTTGGTTCAACTACATCTTCCCTCAACATTTCGTCCAGCTGTTTGACAAGAATGCGTTGTTTTTCAGGAGACATCCTATAGTAGCGTTGACGAACAGGAGCAGCGTCACCAGTGTCGATAGTGTGCTCTATCAAGGTAGTACGACCTAGACCACGTTCCTCATAAGAGATGTCATGGAACTGGGCGACGATGTTATCTGCTGTAACTCTCTGTTCAGAAGTAAGATGATCATACGACTGTAGGTGTTCCGTATGAACGGCAGTAAGTTCTCCCAACCGGGGATCAGATTTGTCCAGCAACAAAATAGAGTCTAAATGTTTGGGAAAAAGACCAAACGACCTCCAAAAATCTATACCAAGAATTAAAGAATTAGTAATTTGGGGTACAATGTGAACATTCAAAGTTTTTATTTCATCCTGAAAGGAGATAGCTAAGGGAATAAAACCCAATGATTGTATTTTTTCACCACCTGCGGTGACTAAGTTTAAAGTTTGATTGTTAAGTTGAACTGAAGGTTCCAAAATTTTTTTATGATAATTATTACCTAAAATTGTAATGCAAGAGCCAGTATCTAGCAAACCAAATACATTAGTGCCTGCAATAGATACAGAAACATACGGAGAGTAACCAATATTAGTTTTTCTGCAGACTGTAGAAACTTTGTTAAATTGAGAAAATTTTGTAACAAAAGATAGCCAGTTTTCCCAGTCCAGCCTATCAAAATTAGAGCTTCTACAATCTGAGTGACTTAGTTTTTTGAATTGTTACAAACAGGACACTCAGGCACACGGTAACCTTTCTTACCACATCTAAAACATACAATGCAGGTTTTGGTACATTTTGTTAGAAGATGGGAGTTGGTTCTGCAACGTGGGCAACTAAATTTGGGACCACTAGGTATTTGATCGACCGCACTAACCTGTACTTCTGTACTATTATTTGTATCATTATTAGGTGGATTTTCAATGCTATTAGTGCTATGAACTGGTTGTCTATTGAAATTAGGTTTGCTAGGAAATTTATCCCATTTATAATATCTTTGTTTACTAAAAGAATTACTATTAAAATTTTGTTTAGAGCTAGACTGTTTAGTATAAGCAAATTCAGGGGCCAAGGTTTCTGAAGTTTTTCTAGGAGGTTCATGGAATTGCTGAAGCCTAGACTGAATATTTTCGAAATTTTTACAAATCCTCTGCAGACTGGATATGTCTGTAATGCCAGCAGAAGAAGCAAGAGTACTAGCATAACAGGGTCGGATATTATGTAATAGGATTTCTAATTTGTCTTCCTCGGTTAATGGTTTGTCTAACCGAGAGAACATACCATGCATGATGGAAATATAAATAGTGATGTTTTCCAATTCTCCCTGTGTACGCAATCTAATTTCTGACATTAATCTATAGTCATAATCAGTAATGCTGAAATCCTGTTTCAACAGTTCAGCTATATCAGACCAAGTCTCAACCTTCGAGCTAATACATCTGAACCAATGAAGAGCATCATCAGTAAAAATCTCATAAGCAAAAGTGACCAACTTATCTTGAGGAATAGAGCGACTAATAATGAATTCGTCAACCTTTTGTATAAAAGAACGAACACAAGTCTTTCCAGAATACTTTAATTTGGAAAGCTCAGAGTAAACTTTCCTTTCACTCATGTCATTAACTGGAGTCAATGGCACTTGATCTGAATGAACAGTAGTTACACTGGTATTTTTAATTTCTCTCCCCTTTAATGATAACAATTCCTTGTATTGAGACTGGAAACTAGACATACAAGTTTGAAACAACTTGTCAATGTCTGGCAGTGTGTGGTCAACCCTATTAATTCTATGATATATATGGTTGAGTAATGTTTCAGTACGGGCCAATAAGTTCCTGTCGATACCACCTTTTAAAGTTTTAAGACTTACGTCTGCTTTAGATATAGAATCAGAAATACCTCTGAGATCATCGGCTGGTTCGAGGTGAGATGTTAAGATATCCTCCGGAGGATATAGTGGAGCTAATTTGGCTATTTGTTTTCTGAGCTCAACTACTGATTCAGAGCTAGTACTACCTCGAACAGCCACTTCATATTGAAGCTCGGCTTTTTGTAGTGAGAGGAACTTAATGGTATACGCGGACATAATGAGGTTGAGAATTACAACTTACACACAGTGCACAAAAATAGAATAGAATTTTATTGGCTTACCAGTGGTAATAAAAGTAAAATAAAGAAACAGTAACAATTGTCACTCCCTTATGGCTTGAAAGTTAAAGCCTTAAGGATTATAAATCCCAGTAGTACTAATACTGGTCTAATGCTATAAGCATTAGCAAAATAACAAGTGCTAAAAGTAAAGACACTTAAATTCTCAAGAACTACAACATTTAAATATTGTTGTACTAAGTTAAGCAATGTTTAACCACTGGTAAGTCCATAAAAACAATTAAAAATTAAAAATTAATACTCACGGACCGTCCTTCACTTTAAAAACTGTAAAAAAACCGATTATTGGGCGCCATTTGTAACAGGGATAGTTGAATTTAAGGTTTATTATAAGTTACAAGTTATTAGAAGTTAGTAGTTGGTTTATAAGGTTATAGCAAATCAAACATGAGACTAGTTTTACCTTTCATATATTAAATGTAATAAATTGTATGTGACCTCAAGGGTGAGTACGCATAATTTTTATTAATATTGAAGTTAAGAGATGTGAAAGACGTGAAGACGGAAGGACGGCCCGCGGCAGCTAGGAGTCTGCACTTAGATCTGACGCAGTATCCGCCCGGCGTGTCGCGCTGGCACCAACCGCTGCGTGACTCGCTCGGCGGACCAACGGCTCAGTACCAGAGCTATGCAGAAAATTAGGGGCTCTCAAAACCGCTGCACCGTAATTTATAACGTCGGCTGAAAGCAGCGACTTGGTGGGAGTTCATAGATAATGAACGACAGCCGATAGGGTTGACCACAGCTAACATAGACAGAGTCGATGAAAGAATACAGATAATATTAGTAGACTATGAATCGATATCAACCAAGGAATCGACTACATATTCCACTAATATTCTTAAAAGTACAATGTGCATTGTTACACTTGGTAAGTAGATGTATTCTGTGAACCGCATTACGATTTTTACACAAAAATAGAAAAAAAAACAATAAATTTTGGGGGTCATACTTGGAACTGAAACTCAAAAACTTCTTTTTTGTGAAACCCCTATGCGTGGGTTATCTATGGATAGGTCTTCAAAAATAATATTGAGGTTTATAATATCACTTTTTTCTAAACTGAATAGTTTACGGGAGACGGAGAGACTTCTAAAGTAAGAGAATGATAAAACTAAAAAAAATATGTGATCTACATTACCATGTAAACTTCCACAGAAAATTGGTTTGAATGAGATCTAGTAAGGAGTTTTTTTTTAATAAGTCATAAATCGTGAACCGCAATTTACCTTTCATTCAATCAACTGAAATATAAAAATTTTACTTGCTGCTACGGAACCCTTCACTTGGCTGGTTTTTTCCTTGCGGATGTCCCCCCGGATACCCCCCGCCGGCCAGCGGGGGTGGTTATGTCACATATGAACCGACTAAAACCGCTAGCCTTCTCGGGTCTTCAGACCCCGTTTCCTCGCACCCTTGAGGGAATTCAAATGAACTCAGGTATAAGATATTGGGAGTTTCAATAGCATTCTGGCGAAACCTCTTTTCCGCTTCTAATTTATAAAATTTAATGACGTATGAAATTTTGATAGTATGGTGTACTTTGTTTATGTGTAATTTATGTGTAATGTGTGTATGTTATGTGTAATTTGATTATTGTAAGCTCAGGGTACAATGGAGCTGGCAATGGCTATTAAGGCCAAAAGTTCCTTAATAAGTAGTTTTAAAAGTTTAAAAGTTTAAAAGTTTAAAAAGGTACCTGTATCTACAATGGTCGCCCTAAACATTACTGTACATACGCTTTAGAACAGCTATGAATATTTAAATAGATTACAATACACCTAAGTACCAATTAGATTAAGTGACAATATTAAAAGGTGTTTCCCGCTAAGTTTAATATCGGAATTAGTCTAACACAATTTGATTAATAGCTTAATGGCTGTCAATAACACAATTATGATGAATTCAAATGCAAACAACAATTTGGTTAATTTTACCAGGAACTGTAATATATATATACACGTATCCATGTCCACATACAAAGCGACCCTGACAATGATATAGACGATTATGTGTTTCAATTAGTAACAGGTACGATTATTGGTTTTTGTACTAAAACGTACACATTCACTGTTAGTTTATTAAGCGTTGATGAATTCAGTGGAGTGTTCGAGCTTGGAACCTTATGAACAAATTAATTAATTAAAACTTTACAAAGTCTGTTTTGAATTAAGATTATCTAATGAAACTGTTATGTACTTTGTAACTAGATATCGCATATTGTTTCTTTTCGCTATTGCTACATTTTGTACGAGTAAGAAAATGCCAAACCCTCGCTCCTTCCCGTTTTTATATTTCTTCTTTCAAGAAGAGGCTCCATCTGGTATACTCGTTGCAATACAATAGTAATTCTTTGACCAGAGAACCAATGGGATAATAAAAAAAAAATCTAGGATATTCTACACAGCGTTATCTAGCTAGACCCAAAGTAATCATAGCTTAACTAGCTTGTGTTATGGTTTCTAGAGTGCAGATAAACATACTTAAATATTTTTTTGTGTAAATACATACATGTTGTACGTAGAAACACCCAGACCAATGCAAATAGACATAATATTCATGAATATGAATATTTGCACTGAGCGGGAATCGAACCCGGAAAATACAAGAAAAAGTCGGAAGGTGGCCTCGAGGCTCCGATGTGAAAGCCTTGGATGCAATCTGGTCACAAAGCTGTTTTGGTGATGATGTAGCCATGAGTTTAATACCTAAACATAGTTAATATGTGCTCTTAACTTTTATCCCATTTGAAAAAATAAAAACATATTAGTGAAAATTGAATCTTACACAAGTGAATACTCGAACATCTTAAAAGTATTGTAAACAAGGATAACATCGGCTAGTACTGTAAGCTGCATATATTCAAATCCATAATGCAAGTGTTTAAAAAAATTATATAAAAATGCTGACCGCGGTAGCCTAGTGGTATGGGTAAAGGACTGCTGAGACGAGGTCTCGGGTTCGATCCCAGGTTTTACCATGGCACACACCAATGACTTTTCGATGCTTTTCGAAGTTATGTGTGTATTTATCGCAGGTTTATAAGTGCCCGGCAATGGCAATGGCAATAGGCTCGCCACCTATTACATTGGGACCTAAACATAAACTGGCGAAATGTGGGTGCTAGCACCTCTGCCTATCCCTTCGGGGATATAGGCGTGAGTTTATGTTATGTTATGTTGTTAAAAAAATTATAACAAAAATAATCACAGTGCTGTTTTCAATATCAGTGTTGTATATCTCAAGTTAATTTTGTTATTGATGTATTCGTTTTGATACTTAATCTTACTAAGTTTAAGTATCAAAACTGATCAAAGTTCCACTAGTACAAGCAGTAGCAGTGATAAAGTGATCGCTGTCTATTATTTAACTGTAAACTTTTCCTCATTCACTAAAATAAATGTGTTGAATAATGTTCAAACTAACCGTGATCGTAACAAGCGCGAAAGTTGTTCATATTCGCGGTTTTCCTTTGTTTGAACTCCATTATACGTAAAGTTATGTGAGAAATAGATACTAACAACATGTGTATGTTATAATAGCAAACGTAATTGTAGTAAAAACCAACTTCAGAAGACTTCAGTAATGACAATACATAGAAAAAAAATGAAATAATAATGCTCGCACGATTAATTAGAGCAAACACGTATTTGATTCACAAATAATATTATAAAAAAAGCGGACAAGTGCGAGTCGGACTCGCCCATGAAGGGTTCCGTAGCAGCAAGTAACATAATAATGTTTTTTTATATTTGAGTTGATTGAATGAAGGTAAATTGCGGTTTACGATTTATGACGTATTAAAAAAAAACTACTTACTAGATCTCGTTCAAACCAATTATAGTTGGAAGTTTACATGGTAATGTACATCATATATTTTTTTTAGTTTTATCATTCTCTTATTTTAGAACAGGGGGGAGGGGCACACATTTTACTATTTTGGGAGTGTCTCCCGCGCAAAATATTCAGTTTAGAAGAAAATGATATTAGAAACCTCAATATCATTTTTGAAGAGCTATCCATAGATACCTCACACATATGGCTTCGTTGAAAAAAAATTTTTTGAGTTTCAGTTCTAAGTATGGGGACCCCCAAAATTTATTGTTTTTTTTATATTTCTGTGCGAAAATCTTAATGCGGTTCACAGAATATATCTACTTACCAAGTTTCAACAGCATAGTTCTTATAGTATCGGAAAAAACTGGCTGTGACATACGGACGGACACACAGACAGACATACATGACGAATCTATAAGGGTTCCGTTTTTTGCCATTTGGCAACGGAACCCTAAAAAGTATAAATTTTAAGGAGATAACTACGGAAAAACTCGAAACGTATCAATAATAAAGAAAATTCAATATTAGTAGCAAACACTGATTCCTTTTCATTAATGTTATTTCGCCCTAAAAAATATTACGATATAAATGTATTCAAATTAAATTTTAAGAAAGTAACGCCACAAATCAATTCAAATTATTCCCAAATGAAACACAAATAACGAGATTAACGATTATCACATTTCAAATGTAAAACCGCAGAATTGAAACCAAAATATTATCATGAATATTATCTACGCACGTCCAAATTAAAACCAAATATGCTCGTAAAATATTATTAAGTAGAGTTCGTATAAAAGGCATCGTTGGAAAACGATTTAATAGGAGGCAAATAAAAATAGCAGTATGAGCGCAGGGCCAAGTGGCTCGCGGGACCCTAATCAAATATACCTTAGTTCGGGCCGTCGTGAACCCGGTTTATAACCTGCTCGGATTATATAGGGATCTTAAGTGATTTTTGGAAACAATTTTATTCTGTTGGTAGGTGGCACCTGTGACTTATTTTATGTAGGAGACTGGATGGGCATGGGCAACATTTTATTATTTAATAATAAAATCATGAGTGTATTTGGCCGCACCAGATTGTTCTCACTAGTCCCAAGAGCTTCGGAGCCCAAGCCAACTTGCTGAGATGAAAGGACCAAATTTGTAGGGGGGTTCGATTCCCGACAAATAAAAGATAAGTTTTTAGTTAGAAAATGTAATCATAGATCACAAATGATAATAGGTAATACACGTTATGCCGCAAAGCTATGGTTTGGTCGCGCCCGATTCCCGTAAGATCTTAGGTTGAACTGTTTATATGGCAATCGGTCCGACCATGGCGTTTACGCGAATGTTGCTAAGGCCAGCATTTTTTTAATGTACGTGGCCCGTACAGTAAGTTTAAAATAAAGGAGTATTAAAATATTTTAACTATTGCAAAATTGATATCTCCATTATCTCATTGGTTAATGTGATAGGTATAAAATAATTTTTAAATGATTTTAAGTTCTAAATGAGATGGAATATGATTTATTTCTCAATGTTTGATAAGACACTGTTCGTTATTAATCATTTTTGATTATTGTAAACGGACGTGTATACCAAATTATGCTGGATTGAAATCGCTAAGCTTTGGCTATGAAGATGTATTGTGTATGATAAGTAGTTTGGAAATTAAGTATTAAAAGCTGCATGGTGCATGGAATGTTAGTAATTTAAAATTAAGTATTGTGTGCATATAATTAAAATACGATTATTTGAACTAGATAAGATGTTTGCATAGATTAATATTAGTATGCTATTTTTAAGTGCAAAAAGATCTTATTTTAATTTCTTGAACAAAATGCTCGGCGTTATCAAGCGAAGCCAAGGGATATGTGACGTCACTAAAACGCATCTTACGGGAACATTGCAGGAATCATCATCATCATCATATCAGCCGTAGGAAGTCCACTGCTGTACATAGGCCTCCCCCATTGACTTCCATTTCGAAACACCCATTCTATCGTTGCCACCGATGGGGTGAAGCCCGTGGGGGTTTCCACACGTAAAAAAGGGGGTAGATTAATAGAATAGGGAAGGGAGGTGGTAGAGGGAATCCTTAAACAAAAGCCCTGGTTTACCAAATTATAGAAAGGAGAAGAGTGGACCTCGGACTCCAAACTAAGCTTTGGACATCAAATATCGTTGGCACTTGGAGGAGGAGAAAAATAATAAAATCACTTACTTGTCAGAGCAATATTTTTCCTGACAGGTTTAAAGTGCAAGAAATTTCGAAGCAAAGTTTCATGCAACTTAAGTACTCAACCTCCAAATAATAATTTATCTTCACGGGCGAACAAAACTGCACCTTGAAATGTATGAAGGAAGAGTCATCTTTAATGTCGCAAAACCATGTGGACTTGTTTTAGATAATTTCAAAAAAGGAGGAAGATATCAATTCTTCGAAATATTTTGTTGTTGTGGACCCACAAATGATCAAACATCAAACTCTTCAAATCATATAAAAATCTTGAAAAATATGTCATTTTAAAATATTTTGTACAATGTGTACCTTTTTTTTTCGTGCGGAAATCCCTTCGGATACCCCCCGCCGGCCAGCGGGGGTGGTTATGTCGGGCTTGAACCGACTAAAACCGCACGCCGTCTCGGTTCTTAAGACGGGTGTAAGGTTACCCATAGAGCATAACCCTCGCACCTCGACTGACCCTGGGCCATCTCCGGTTTCGAGATGGCACCCTCGGGTTTGGGAACCACGGTGTCCCCGTCTTGCCCCGGTTTGGGGGAGGGGCGCTAGTCGCCCCACCGTCCCAGCCTGCTTCTGCTGGGGTGATAGGCGGCCTCATCTGCCACCCCCAGGCCTGTGCTCATGGAGGACGGAGGTCGTTAAGCGACCTCCGGCGCCTGAGTCGCCTGCGACGCGCGGCGAGCATGTTGCGGGCTCGGCGGGCCGGGAGAGTTCTAAATCACTCCCGGGCGCGCTTCGTCAGTTGCTTAATTTTCTTCACGCGGTGCTGTGATGAATTTTTTTTAACGTAAATACCCAGTTACACTTTGTACGGTTCAGTTAGAATCCAGAATCTAAGTAACGATGAGTTTTAGGATTAAATTTAATGACAAATTAAACTTTGTCACCTGACTTCCTAAATCTGTCATCCGTTGTTTAGCAGGAACATCGAATTACAGGTTACTTGCCTTGAACCCTAAAGGATATTGGTACACAGACATACACCCAATTTATCCTATTCTTTTCCAACCATACCTAAAATCACATATAAGACTTATCACATAATAACATCATTGTCATTGAGCGTCCCGCAAATATTTCAACCAAATCGTCCACAACTAGGTACCGTTTAAGATAATCTCCAGACTAACTTGTATTAATATCGTACATAAGGCTGTAGAACAGGGATGCCAGTTGCGACGCTAGAGATAACGCAACACAAACAGAGGAGTCCTGAACAAATAGTTGCCCAGAGCAAACATGTTCTGGCGACTCGATGACGTGCAATGGACTTAACAAATGGGACATTGGAGATAAACTAGCTTCTTGCATTTTCTTTCTGCGGCAGTACGAGATTGATTTCAAATTGTATGTAAAGTCTAATTGATGATCACATTCTAATTGCAACTGTTTTAAACTCGATGGTAATCAAATTTTAATAAAAGAAATATTTGTATTTGGCCTGTGTTCGAATTCTGGTTCAGGTAAAATGTTATTGATATAAATAATAATAAAAAAAATTCTACGATATTCTACACAGCACTTTCTAGTCCCAAAATAAGCATATTTTAGTTTGGTTTCTGACGGCCTCTGTGGCGTAGCGGTAGTGCATTCGACTGCTACGACAGAGGGCGCGGGTTCGATTCCTGCTCAGTGCAAATATTTGTATGCATGAATTTGTCTATTTGCATTGGTCTGGGTGTTTCTATGTATAAAATGTATATATTTACAAAAAAAAATGTATATAAGTATGTTTATCCACATTCTGGAACCCATAACACAAGCTAGTTAAACTATGCTTACTTTGGGTCTAGAGAGTGCTGTGTAGAATGTCGTAGAATATTTATTATTTGTTATTATATTATTTATTATAGCTTGTCTTATGGGTTCCAGAATGCCGATAAACATACTTATGTACTTTTTTTGTAAATACATACATATTATACAAAACGAAAGTCAATGGGGGGGGCCTATGTTCAGCAGTGGACTTCCTACTGCTGATATGATGATGATGATACATAGAAACACATTCATGCATACAAATATTTGCACTGAGCGGGAATCGAAACCGCGCCCCTTGTCGTAGCAGTCAAATGTACTACCGCACCGGTACGCCATAGAGGCCGTCATCGTCGTCGTCGTCAAATTTCTCGTAGTAATAAAGATCTTGGTAATGCGTGCATTGTAAACAATTGACTCGCTTCGTATTATGTGTAAATAAAACCGAACTTCGTCAACATATAAAAGTATATAAGACATAAGAAAAAGAGTTACAAAGAGAAAAATATGATATCCAATAAGTCGTTACTTTCGATCCGAGCAAAATGTTGTCACCAGATACTCCTTAGCTATAAAAATACCCAATCCCCCCATATGTTCCCATTGAATAGACAACTTTTACCGCCGTGCATTGGCAAACAAAACAAAACTAATATTTCAAAAGTCAATAGTTTCGAATTCCGAATTCAAAGCATTCGAACCGTCGCTGTCACCGTCGCCGAGTTCAAACGGGCTAAAGTTACAGTGGATGAAGGGGCACGCTAGAAATTGCCGTTAAGTATGTGGTGGGGATATAAAAAGGAGGCAAAGAGGCTTAGAGGGCTTTGCGAGGCTCGCGAGTGCCAAGTTTTCACGGAGTTATGCCCTTACAGCTTGTTTGTTCACGTGCCATTTCCTATGTGATTAAGTGGTGGATTTCATATGATAAAGTTTGAGACGGGGATGTCGCAATTGTCGAGGTATGAAATTTTAAATAAATAATATGGCGTACGTAATGATGTCGGTTTTAGGCATGTTATGTATATGAATATCAAGTTATGCATAGCTTACTCAATTTTTATTGTTACTGTAGCCTGTAGCCCTACTTTTCCCGGCACAAATGGTCTGAATAAATACCACTCTCTCTTTAATGTCTACATCTGGATGATTGTCATGTGTGTGGCTGTTCACGCCTCTTATTCGTTGAGGTAGGCAGAGACAACATTTTTCCACTTGTTAGGATTCTGGTAAACAACTTTCGCTTTTTCTACTGTCTTACCGATTTCATACATGCTCACTATCTCCTCTTTATTATCGACATCAGATAAATAAATATTCTAACTATAATATATATATAATTATTGAGCTGAGTGAGACGAAGTCGAGCGAAAGCTCCTCATACCAGACTTCAAGATTTTCTTTGTCACAGGTCTCCTCCTAAACTACTAATCCAATCAGAACCAAATTTGGCATGATTAAAGAGGTCAATCAGAGGAAGGTTTATAGATATATTTTGAAAAAATTAATGCTACCACAGAGGAATGATCACCGTTAAAAACATTCCAGATGGAATTACATAATAACCGCTCGAGACACTGTGACCAAACTTTACACGCTCAGAAAGCATGTCCAGAGTTGTGACTTTCAAAAAGAATTTTCAAAATCGGACTTGTCACGGAGGAACGATCACTGTTCAAAATTTTCAAAATCTGATTCACGATGTCTCACTCAGCTCAACATTGCAAGCAGCGATTCGTCTAGCAGACCTAGTATATAACTATAACTTGTAATATGGATTTTAGAATACGGATAAACCAATACATATTAAACAGAATAAATAAATAATAGTATGCAGCCTTATTAAAGGTTCCGGAGAGTGCCGTAAGTTTTACCTTTCCATTGATGTTATGTAACACAACTGTAGTAATTATATTCAAAGGAATCAGTTTAATTTAACAAGAATCTCGTTAAAAGTCTTTTACCGACTTGGGGAAATTACCCGCCAGTTTCAATATTTTGCATGCAACACGCCAAAACTGAGCATAATGCAATTACATTGCGACACGCCTCTGACGACACACTCGTCTGAAAGTGGCGCACAGGAAGCCCCGCGCCAGGAGCCCAAAGTTAACAAAAGTCGAACAACTTACATAACGTGCTATTCATCAATATTAACATATCTTCTTCTTTGTCCTCGCCCGCTCCCGTTACGTCTTCTTCTTATGGCCACTGGGTTAAATCTGCCTTAGGGGAAATAATATTTAATAGTTTTTTTAATAACACTAAAGAGGTGTCCATTACGTATCAATAACCCTGGTACCTTTCTCAAGATACCATAGTCCGGTGTGCGAGTGAATAAGATTTTCACTACTTCGTTTTGTGAGGACACACCAGAGAGGCGATGGATGGGTGGGTACGGGAGAGGACAATGAATCTGCCTAACAGCCGAAAGCACAGCAGTCGTCAGCGCTAAAAAGAAAGAAACCATCTCCAGCTTTCATTAGCGCCAGCCTGAAGACGACAAGTAGGGACATCGTAGACATTTAAATAAGTTATACATTTTTGAAGTGAAGACTTCTTTAGCGGCGTTGTGCACTTTTTTGTAATGGGTAAAAAGGTTAAACTCGTGTCAGTAAAACACGTAACCTGAACGTAAGATAACAAATATAGAAGCGCTAATTTCACACTGTACTTAACAACCTTGGTGGCGCGTTCGTCTAATGAGTGGTCGTTGACTTCGTCAAGACTGAGGTCGATTCCGACCGAGGCCCAAGAAACACTTTTTGTTATCATATAACTTTTTGTAATATTTATTCTATTTTGTGCCATAAATCTTTTTTTTTTCATATTTAGGATACGTCAACTTGACTTCACCTCGCCTGATGGTAAGCTGAAGGTAAAGTCTCAGGAAAGAAGGTCACCAATACCACTCCGCTACTGAATGTCGAAGTTTAAAATGTCGACGTATGTTAGTTCTAAAGTACAGGATCTCGATGTACGCCAGTTCGAAAGTTCACTGCAGCGAAGTTTGCAAGGCCGACCCCGACTCAGAGTACCCCGACTCGGATAGGTTAGGTTAGAAGGCCTTAGCCTTTGTGGTTATTTTTTTTTTAACCACCTAGAAAATTAATTGTTGTGTGTCTCGTGATATTGTTTTATCAAATTTTCATACGTCGGCCTTGCATACTTCGCTGCAGTGAACTTTCGAACTGGCGTACATCGAGATCCTGTACTTTAGAACTAACATACGTCGTCATTTTAAACTTCGACATTCAGTAGCGGAGTCCACCAATACATAAACGTAACATGTTAACAATGGTGGCACTCTGCTTGACGGCCTCATCAGAAGAGGATTGTCGTCGCAGCACCGCGTGACACCCACCGGTCCACTAGTGCTGCGACCACAATCCCCCTGCCCGGCTATGCACTTGATGACCCTTGAACGCAATGAAACCGAAATTGGATTACTATGGAGGGCTTTTCGCAATCGTGCACGGTGGTACCCATCCGGCCGAATTTTGTGACAAATTTGTGTCATCAAATTTCTACCACCAGTAAAATCTATTGATATAAAATGGAAATAAAACAAGTGCATCTATTAATGAAAAAAGTGACGAAGAAATAGCGAAAGAAAATGAGTGAGTACTGTATAAATATATTGGCGATGATGGTTCTGGTAATAATGATGGTGAAAAAGTCGTTGAAATTATGGATAGAAGGTGATTTTTCTGAGAGATAAACTTTTTAATGTAAAATAATTGTAATAGTTCTGAAGTGTTCAATTTTTAATGTAATATAAATTGTCATGTTTGTGTACGATAGCGCTGTGGCGATACCACATATACCCAGCGCCATCTAGCGACAACAAGTTGAACTACTTCGATACTAATATGTCACTACCAATCCTTAATCACGTAAGTGAAGTTTGCATGCTGGTATAACATATATACAACATCCCAACGTCAACCGTAGGGCCGCGGTCCGCCAGGCGTGATCACCTTGCCTGGTCAGAGGATCCTCTCTTTGTGTTGGAGGAACATCACATCCCGTTCCTGCACAGTGCAATAAATGAATATTGTATGTTACCACATAAATGATAATACTTTTATACTGATAATTAAAGCAATTCGTGCAAAATTACAACAACATTACGACATTAAAATCATTAACCATTAAAAATTATTCCCTAACCATTCTAAAATATCAAAATTGCACAAGTTAATATTCAAGTTTTCACTTCTGCCGGCACTCCCGGAGTTAAAAAAAACGACGGGTTTTTTTTAACACGTTTTTCGCTGATCAATACGCCCTTTTCTTTACTTGACTTTTGACTTTTTCTTGACTTTGGAACCGACTACCGTGCGACCTCCCAATCCCTAGAGAAAAGCCTGCGCCAGAGCCTCGTCCTTCAATCAGCAGGTCTTGGGGATGCCCAAAATACTAATCAAGACATGGTTGATCGGTCCTTGTCCTGATGAGAAACCTCGTGATAATACAGCCCTACGCTACGAACTGCACCATGCACTTCGTATTAAATTGGATGAGATAATCGCGCGACTACATGTGATTGGCAAAATTTACGGACTGAATTTAGACAGTAGAATACTTCGACATGTAGCGAACTTCGAAAACACATAGATCGACAAGTCATTGCTTCGACAGACAATTATTAGACAACACACACCTTCGAATTACCCCTACTTCGACAGATGATTATTCGACAGATAATATTTAGACAAGATACATCTTCGAATGACCACTACTTCGACAGATTTTTAAAATTATATTCCAAAAATAAGTAAAGTGGGTTAGGTTAGGTTAGAACTGTGACCCCAACAGAGCGCGAGCAGAGCGAGCATAGCGAGCGTGCCGCGGAAGCGGCAGGCGAAGCGCCGGAATTGATGTTTCAATTGATTGGACACATATTTAATTAGGTAGGGCACATTTTTTAATACATTTCAGAGCATTATTATTTTGGGAGAATGTTAAAAAAATCTGTCAAACTAGTGGTCATTCAAAGATGTGTCTTGTGTAAGTATTGTCTGTCGAATAACCGTCTGTCGAAGTAGTGGTAATTCGAAGGTGTGTATTGTCTATAGTTGTCTGTCAAAGCAACGACTTGTCGATATATGTGTTTTCGAAGTTCGCTACATGTCGAAATATTGTACTGTCTAAATTCAGTCCATAACTCGATTGGCAATTAAGTTCCAACGTCGCCTTAAGACGTATATGATATATCGGAGAATTTCGAATATCTGGGACGTGTCTAGGTGGCTCAGTTGGTCAGAGCATTCCCCCTGTAAGGGACTGGTCGCGGGTTCAAGTCCCGTCCTAGATGTTCTCTTTTTCCGATCTAAATCTTTCGAATTAAGTTTTAATCATAATTTATAGTCACATATCGTTCTCACTATCATTCATATCTTGTAGACGACTCCTGGTTTAACATCGTGGACTAACTTAAGGGTAGGCGCCTCACTAACAAACGGTAACAGTTCAATAGACTATAACTCAGCTCGTTGAAAGCTAATAGAGTGGAGGTGAGTGGACTCTCACAGCCGGCGCCTCTTTATTAACACCTGCCTGCCTGATAAATTATGACGTCACTTAATCATAAATCCGCCATTGCTCTTAATAGCAGCCGAGGTCGAAATTCATTGATTTATAATACGACTAATTCTGACGGGAGTCATCTAACTGCCGCCTTTTGTGATGATAATTTTGCAGTCCTGTGCAAAGCCTACTGTAATATGATGAAAAAAAAGATTATTCTATACGTAGCAGATTGAATACTTTGACGAAGGCTTCACATATCGTTACTCTACACAATCCTCACCAAGATGTAGGGGGGCAAGCCAACCTTACCTAAAAGCCGGTACACGTGCTGATTGACAGACGGGGCTGTGCTCCAAACTTTCCTCTCGGGTTGATAGATCAGGCGGCAGTCGCGGGCAACAGCTAGTTCTATAAATCTTAATCACCAATCAGGATCGATCACGTCGTTTCCCCCCTCCAACTGCTCCTATAAATACGCCAGTGACTCGGGCCTCTACATCAGTCGCAGTGAAGTCGCCGCCGAGGAGAGTTCTCCGCACTCGTTGGCACCCGGACCTGTCCCACTGAAGATGTCGACTGCAGTGATCGACGAAACGTTTGGGACACAAGTTTCCTATGGACCACGGCCAAACAGCCCGGAAGCAGTATATTCTACATACAAACATTTATTTATATTATAAAATTGTAAATGAGTTGTTTTATTATTGGAGATATTAAAAAAGCTTGGGTTATGTTAAATAAACGATTCTGAACACAAAAATATATTTTTTGTAATTTAATAATCTTCTTAGGACTATTAATACTATTAAATTTACTATTTACCTTTAAAATTACTATTAAACTGATTTTTTTTTGCCCTTATTTTTACCAGCTGAATTTCTGACTCCACATACGTTTGACGGCAGTAGATCCATATTTAACAATGAACGGCCGTTTTCGCTACAATCCTTACTGAAGTTGAGAATTCGGGTATAGAAACTGGAACCTCATACAACTCAGACAACAAGCTAGCTTCACTACTAAGGAGTTTCTCATTTATAAGGTTATAGAATCCTCAGTGTTCCGGTATGTCCATACGTCCGTCCATCCGCAGCTTAACTCCGAGACTCACACTGACAAAGACGTAGGACAAAATCTTGAAAAAGAAATGAAAACTATTTTTAGAGTAACATACATAACATAAACATAAACTCACGCCTATGTCCCCGAAGGGGTAGGCAGAGGTGCTAGCACCCACATTTCGCCAGTTTATGTTTAGGTCCCAATGTAATAGGTGGCGAGCCTATTGCCATTAACCGGGCACTTATAAACCTGCGATAAATACACACATAACTTCGAAAAGAATCGAAAAGTCATTGGTGTGTGCCATGGTAAAACCTGGGATCGAACCCGAGACCTCGTCTCAGCAGTCCATTACCCACACCACTAGGCTACCGCGGTATTAGTATTAGTATTAATATAATATTCTACAAATCAATATTCTACGACATTCTACACGGCGCTTTCTGGACCCAAAGTAAGCATAGATTAACTAGCTTGTGTTATGGGTTCCAGAATACGATTAAAGATACTTATATTTTTTTTTTTAATACATAGAAACACCCAGACCAATGCAAATAGACATATTCATGTAAACAAATATTTGCACTGAGCGGGAATCGAACCCGCGCCACCTGCCGTAGCAGTTGAATGCACTACCGCTACGCCACAGAGGCCGTCAGTTATGATTCTACAGGAGTACTCAATTTTGATGCTCTAAGGAAGATGAGTGTAAGAATAAATAAGCAGGGATAAATCCAGGAAAAACGACACATAAACATAACGGAATAGGTTTTACCTGGAGACCTACTGAATAAGTAATGTATCATCACTCTTTGTTTAGAGGGATACCGAGTCTACCTACAATGTTAGCTAACATTGAAATCTACGCGTATGTGGGGTGTCATTTTGAATAACCATATGTTTTAACATCCTCGCGATAAAATAAGAAACTTTTCACTATTTTCTTGGCTTTTTTAGGGTTCCGTTGCCAAATGGCAAAAAACGGAACCCTTATAGATAAGTCATGTCTGTCTGTCTGACGTCCGTATGTCACAGCAACTTTTTTCCGAAACTATAAGAACTATACTGTTGAAACTCGTTAAGTAGATGTATTCTGTGAACCGCATTAAGATTTTCACACAAAAATAGAAAAAAAACAATATTTTTTGTTGGCTCCCCATACTTAGAACTGAAGCACAAAAATTTTTTTTTTCTCAAACCCGTACGTGTAGAGTATCTATGGATAGGTCTTCAAAAATGATATTGAGGCTTTTATAAGCATGGTTTAACTAGCCTGTGTTAAGGGTTCCAGAATGCGAATGAACATACTTATATACATTTTTTTGTAAATACATACATATTATACATAGAAACAACCAGACCAATGTAAATAGACATATTCATGCATACAAATATTGAGCGGTAATCGAACCCGCGCCCGCTGACGTAGCAGTCGAATGCACTACCGCTACGCCACAGAGGCCATCTTTCTATGTTCTCCATAATGCAACCGCTGCCTTGCACCGCATCCTCAACGTATGTCGAATAAATATTATTATGATAAAATAAATAATATTTATGAACATAAACAAAAATTCAAAGCCATCAACAATTATCTGTCAGTGCTGTGAACTGTTTCAATTGTGCAACTCATAAATGAGCTTTTTTTTTTTTTACGTGCGGAAATCCCTTCGGATACCCCCCTGCCGGCCAGCGGGGGTGGTTATGTCGTGTCTCGACTAAAACCGCACGGTGTCCTCCCCAAGTGTCCGTTGCCGGGCACCCCGGGTAAGCCCTCGAAAGGATAACAAATGACCTTAAGTAATAATTTTATTCTCCTTTTATCACACGAATTTGCCCAATTATTTCAATAATCTATACATACAAATAAATGAAATTTAAGTGGCTGTTTGTAATATTAAACAGATTTTTAATGATTGCGCATGAATGTATACACGTTACATATAATAAAAATACAATTTTGAATTTTTTTGTCTGTCTGTCTGTCTGTCTGTATTTCTGTCTGTTTGAAAGAGGTAATCTCTGGAACGGCTGGGCTGAATTGACGGGACTTTCACTGGCTGATAGGTGATGTTACATGGCGTAACATAGGCTACTTTTATTTTAGAAAAAAAAATAGGGTTCCGCGCGAAAGTAAAAGCCACAAAATTGTGAATAAAATTTTATTTACTCTGGAACGGCTGGGCCGATTTGACGGGACATTCACTGGTAGATAGGTAATGTTACAATACGTAACATAGGCTACTTTTATTTTAGAAAAATATTAGGGTTCCACGCAAAAGAACTAAAACCTAGTTTCTTTTCGAAGGCACATGAGGTTTATCCGAGGAGCACTAGAAACCCGGATAGAATTGTACTACCACGAGTACCAAAAACGACTCTCTACCAAAAAAACTGTTTTGCGATGTGTGGTCGTATTTATAATGCAGTCCCAAACAGCTTAAAGCAATTTCAAACCTCTGTGTTTCTGAGGAAGTTGAAAGAATGGCTCATCCAGAAAATGTTTTTATACGGTAGATGAATTCGAAAAGTGTAATGGTAAATTATAGAAACTTTTTTTAAGAATTAATTTAGTAATGTAATAATCATTTAATAGGTATTATTGACTTTTGTTATTATATTTTGCGTTTTTGAGTGACTTGCATGTGCTTAAAAAATTTGTACACCAGTAAAGGTAGAATATGCTGAACCTACCCTTTAATATAAGACCTGTATTGTACCACCATATTCAGACAAATAATAGTTATTTATGCAACTGTGGTATAATGAGGGGTATTAAAACATGAATGTGGGTTTATCACACGAAGCGAAGCTGAGTGTGATAATAGTATCACATGAGTGTTTTAATACCTAATTATACAGTTGCATACAAGACTTTATCTACACTCATGATGTGTATTTTCGTAAGTAAACAAAACAATTTGCAAAAATAATAGCGGAGAAAAATAGCGGGAATTCGAATTCGAACGAATAAGCTTTAATTTTTTTTTTACGGCGCGCCGCCGCTGTGGTGGTGCAATGCAACGCGCGTGAATGACAGTTCTTTTTTTGAAACTCATACAGATTCCACGCATCGAGCGGTAAGAATTTGGCTGTCTGATGAGTAACCATTTGCGCGGAAGAGATTGAAAAAGCGAAAGAGTGGTATCATGAAATTTCATACAACATTATAACACCCGTTCGGATGATATTATGGTTATTAGGACATTAGATGTATTAATGTTGGCAATAAGCTAACTGTTTCAGAATCTTTTATAGAGGATTTAAAGCATGGGCGTAGATAAAGATTATTATTATAGATTATTATATTATTATTATAACCCTAAAAATCAAAATCCACGCGGACGAAGTCACGAGCCCACCTAGTAATTACAAATATCTATAAAAGCTCTCTCATAAATAAGTACAAGGCCACCTACTGCTAGTTTACATACATACATACATACATACATACATACATACATACATACATACATACATACATACATACATACATACATACATACATACATACATACATACATACATACATACATACATACATACATACACACATACACACATACACACATACACACATACACACATACACACATACATACATACATATAGTCACGCCTTTTTCCCATAGGGGTAGGCAGAGACAACATCTTTCCACTTGCTACGATCGTGGCATACGCCTCTCGCTTCTACCACTTTCATAATTGAATACATGCACGCCGGTTACGGGTACTTCTGACCTGGCCCTTCTAGTTTATTGCAAAGAAATATCAAGAAGATGTTGCATGAATTAGGAATCCAAGTTAATATTTTGACGTTGCAAGTCTTAGCAAATGCTTAACTTAATCTTAGCTGTTTTGTTTATAAATTTCAAAATCAAGATTATGCGCAGTTAATACTCAGCTAAAATTTACCTGAGCTAAGCTTGAGCACAGACAAAGTATGCTCTATGGATCTGGTGGGAAAAAAAGTATGATTTATCAGATAGAAAGACTTTACTGACAACCTCTGTGGCGTAGCGGTAGTGCGTTCGACTGCTAAGTCCGAAGTTGCGGGTTCGATTCCCACTCAGTGCAAATATATATATTTACATTGGTCTGGGTGTTTCTATGTATATTATGTATTTATTTACAATAAATAAGTATTTAGGGTGACGGCCTCTGTGGCGTAGCGGTAGTGCATTCGACTACTACGTCAGGGGGCGCGGGTTCCATTCCCGCTCAGTGCAAATATTTGTATGCATGAATATGTCTATTTGCATTGGTCTGGGTGTTTCTATGTATAATATGTATGTATTTACAAAAAAATAAAAGTATTTAAGTATGTTTATCCGCATTCTGGAATCCATAACACAAGCTAGTTAAACTATGCTTACTTTGGGTCTAGAAAGTGCTGTGTAGAATGTCGTAGAATATTTATTATTTATTTATTTAAGTATGTTTATCTGCATTCTAGAACCCACGTGACAAGCTCTGCTTAGTTTGGGTCTAGATGGCGTTGCGTACTTTGTCCTACAATATTTTTTTATTTATTTATCGTGTCCTATGAATAATGCAGTTTCTATCAAAGAAAGAAAAAAAAACAAACAAAACAAAAAAAAACTAAAGAAAACGATACAAAGAAATAAAAGTCTGTACAAAATAAATTAACTTAATTAAATTCAATATCTGTTTTTTTTTCATGTGTTCACCAAAATAATAATAATATATTATAATAATCAGTTATCAGGTGATACGTGTACCATTATGTCAATTAAGAAAACAAAATAAAAACGATTGCCTCTCTTAGAAGTTCGTTTTTAGGGTTCCGTTGCCAAATGGCATGGCATGACGAATCTATAAGGGTTCCGTTTTTGCCATTTGGCAACGGAATCCTGAAAATGAGTTTGAGGTTTCTAATATCATTTTTTTTCTAAACTGAATACTTTGCGCTAGAGAAACTTCCAAAGTGGTAAAATGTGAGCCCCCCCCTGTAACTTCTAGAATAAAAGAATGATAACACTTAAAAAAATATATGATGTACTGTACCATGTAAACTTTTACCGAAAATTGGTTTGAACGATATCTAGTAAGTAGTTTTTTTAATACGTCATAATTCGTAAACCGCAATTTACCTTTCATTCAATCAATTCAAATACAAAAATTCAAAATCACTTAAAAAAGTCCGACTCGCACTTGTCCGCTTTTTTGTATCAACTGAAATTATCCCACCCTCAAAGTAATATCGATGTCCATCGAGTTAAAATTTCCTCCTGATTTAAAGTTAGTTATGTAAGAAATCTCCAATCTCATGAATACACATAATATATTATTCAGTTTAACATTGCACCAGTGTTCCTTGCAATCGTCGCCTCGCAAACGTTCCCGGGCCGATAATTAAGATAAATAAGTAAACACCGAAACTAAAATTGCGATTGTATCGCGACTCAGAGGGTATCTGAGGCAGGTCTCGTAAAATATGCACTGTATCGAGTGTTCCGCAGTGCGGCAGGCGAGTGTCTGCGATTCGCGACTCTCGAATTTAACGGTACGCCACGCCGCAACGTCGACTTCGTCAAAGTACACAACGGTGCGTGGTTACGCCAGTTTTGCTGTTTGTCGTTTGGTTTTAGGATTGTCAATGGTCTTATCTGTTTGGCTATCTATTGTGTTCTCACAAACTATAGAATTATAGACACAGATTTTCAGCTTAACAGTTCGGATGCGGATTGTGTTTATCTGTTTTGTTTGGTATTTGATCTCTTTGATTTGTTCAGTACTAAGCGCTTTGTGAAATTTAATCCCTCTCGTGTATTCTTTATAATATCTCAATATGTTTATGTCGCGAATATAAAGGTTTAACGCTTATAATACTTTGATAATTTTAATTTAACTTTACCATTAGTAATAACATCTTTCGTCAGAGTGATTTTGCATCGCCAATCTTCAAGATTAATTTTTCCTTAGGCAGAAAATGCATTGTTATAAAAGTCTAAAACATGTTTTTTTTTTTATTGTATTTAAATTAATAATGGTAGTAATACGAAATGTAACAAAACGAAAACTTTTAAAAATACATACACAAAAGTTGTCAAGATATAATGTCTGTTTTGTTTATTATTGAAACACATTAGACATAACCGCCCCCGAAGGGATTTCCGCACACGAAAAAAAAAAGGTGTATTAATAATCTTTTGTATTTGATTTATACACTACATAATGGTACACTTATAAAGTTTCATGAAAAGGAACATGAGAGCTTTAGTAATTTGAGATGTGTTCCACGATATGAGGCCTGCTTCACAAAAATCGAAGGGCAGCGATCCCAACTCCACCAGGCGCTCATGGAGAAATGACTAGAATGACTTGGGCAACCGACCGCAGGTTTCTACTTTGGAGCGGTGATTTGGTTTGGTTTTGACACCAATGTTGGTAGTCCAACATTGGTTTTGGATATCCTTCCTAGGGCACACCACCACACAGGACGATCAATGTGATAACACCCTGTGGTTTTAGTCGGCTCGAGTCCAACGTACTCAGCTGCTGAAGCCTGAAGTTTCCGCACGGAGAGCTTTGGTGTTCTTCTATTTCGCAGAGAATTGAATAAATAATCAAGAAATATTGTAGGACAAAGTGCACAACGTTATCTAGACCCAAACTAAGCAAACCTTGTCAAATGGGTTCTAGAATGCGGGTAAACATACTAAAATATTATTTTTTGTTGAGCTGAGTGAGACGAAGTCGAGCGAAAGCTCCTCATACCAGACTTCAGGATTTTCTTTGTCACAGGTCTCCTCTTAAACTACTAATCCAATCAGAACCAAATTTGGCATGATTAAAGAGGTCAATCAGAGAAAGGTTTTTGGATATATTTTGAAAAAATTAATGCTACCACAGAGGAATGATCACCGTTAAAAAAATTCCAGATGGAATTACATAATAACCGCTCGAGGCACTGTGACCAAACTTTACACGCTCAGAAAGCATGTCCAGAGTTGTGACTTTCAAAAAGAATTTTCAAAATCGGACTTGCCACGGAGGAATGATCACTATTCAAAATTTTCAAAATCTGTTGGATCTATTGGACAAGAATCACGATGTCTCACTCAACTCAACATTGCAAGCAGCAATTCGCCTTTCAGACCTAGTAAATGAATACTTATTATACATAGAAACACTCAGACCAATGCGAATATACATATTTGGACTGAGCGGGAATTGAAATTGCGACCTGGGGCTTAGCAGTCGAACGCACTAGGTACCTCTAGAAGGGATTTCCGCACGATAAAAAAAAAAAAAAAAAAGGTACCTCTACGCCACAGAGGTCACCAATTATCATTGCCAAATTATCACGAATATGTTATTTATTTCACACCGAAACAATTTTCAACTCCTGCTAAAGATTTAAGTATTTATTTTAGTATTATATCTTTCACCATGTGACAGTAGTATCTCATTGCAGCATAGGACACGTGAAGCTATGACCTGCAACTTCGAATAATGGAATAAAACATGAAGTAGTAAAGTATAACATACCAGCAGCCATTCGTCTCCAAGATTTATTTTATTCAGGAACCACGCGAACGAATTGTTGAGTTCCAGTGACTTTTCTATACGATCACAATGCTATCATGGAATTATAATAAAATATAAAGGTTTCTCAATCTTTATGTTGCTGGTGCATTTTTGTTTGTTACGGAAATCCCCTCGGATACACCCGCCGGTCAGCGGGGGAGGGGGACTAAAACCGCACACCGTCGCGGGTCTTCAGACGCGGGAGTGTAAGGTTGCCATAAGGCATTTCCCTCGCACCCCGACTGACCCTGGGCCATCTCCAGTTTCAAGATGGCCCCCGCGGGTTTGGGATCCACGGTGTACCCGTCTTGCCCTGGAAGGGGGAGTGGGTATGTCGTTGGTACCTTTTTTTTTCGGACGGAAATCCCGCGGGCCAGCGGGAGCGGTTTTGTCGGATTCGAACCGACTAAAACCGCACACCATCTCGTGTCTTAAAACCCCGGGGTGTAAGGTTGCCCATAGAGCATATCCCTCGCACCCCGACTGACCCTGGGCTATCTCCGGTTTCGAGATGGCCCCCTCGGGTTTGGGAACCACGGTGTCCCCGTCTTGCCCCGGTTTGGGGGAGGGGCGCTAGTCGCCCCACCGTCCCGGCCTGCTTCTGCTGGGGTGATAGGCGGCCTCACCTGCCACCCCTTAAGCGACCTATATCGTCGGTATAATGGCAGAATTAAATAACTCCGATTTTGGCCAAATTGACCTTTCACCATTTTCGAGAACCCTAAAATGTGCGGCATCTTTTGGTCTAACAAACATTCCTATATCTCAATCCAATCCAAAAATAAATCCATTTTCGTGTTTCAATTGAAGAAATAGATATGTTTAATTGAACACTAAATATTATTAGAAAAAATGACTAACTCTATAAATAAATGAACAACTGTGACTTCTGATCACTTGAGAATGAAATGAATTAGGTAAATTGAGTTGTTTAGTTCTTCCACGAACGAAAATATTCTAATGAAAGCAGGCATGTTGAAGGAAAACTAAACAATTTGAGTTCTTCCAACCCAGGTTTTTTATTTCATGTGAGATCAATAATCAGGTGATAAAATTAAACAAATTAACTTTCACTAAGAATGCCTAACTTTCATGTTTAAATATTTCATTAGGTTCAGAACGCGACAAGTGAACTTGTTGACCCAATTCCATGTATTCACATCCATCTTATGTGAGAGAAAACTGAATAACTACCTTATAGAATTAGCTAACTACGATATGTTTGCAACATCTTGGTGTGGCAAAATTGGATAACTTGGTTTTTGATTTTTATTTTTATTTTGGTTCTTGAAAGAAATTAGTTTGATTAAGCATTGAACATGTTTATAACATATAAAATTGCCGACATTAAAATTGTTCTCCATTTGTTAATGATGTCAAAAAAAGTGCCAAAAAAACAGTAAATCGCGATTATCTCGAAACTTGAAATATTTGAGTTATTTAGTTCTGCTATTACGAACGATACGATATAAGGGTTCCGTTTTTTTGCCATTTGGCTACGGAACCCTAAAAATGATTGAAACTTTTTATGTTATGTACTTTTTTTTTTAACGTGCGGAAATCCCTTCGGATACCCCCCCGACATAAGCTTAAGCTACAGTCCTTAGGAATGAAATAATAACGTAGATGCGGGCACAACCACGAATTAATTTTAGTGTTTTTTTTATTACTCTGATGACTACTTATGACACTACGTATGACCAAAAATATTCATGGCATAGGATAGCAATAATTGTAACAAACCATTAATGGCGGGATGGTGGTGTGTTCGAATTCAATTTCCGTTTGAGTTAGAAGTGAATTTATACTAGAGTTCTCAATCCATTGCCAACCAATAACCTGACTTCGGAGCGGCATAAATTTCACGTGGATATAGTAAAAGCAGCCGCAATAAACTTTCTATTTTAGTTTTATTGCCTTTGCCAGGTAGGAAATTTGTAAAACAACTATCTTTTGCTCAATATATCAACCGTCCGGACACATCAACGATAAGCTCTTGAATTTTAAAACTTTATGGACATTTATTATTCAATGTTGATATAACTGGGAACGCGGCTACCTGGGAATATTATTTGCGTTCATATTGGACTATGACAATCGATAGTGCATTAATATTTAGGTGGTCGGCAGTGGTAACAATGGACACGGTTCATCGTTCATCTGCTATAATAGTATTCATAATCATTTCATAATCAGATATATAATGACAAGATATTTTTACTACAGTTCGTTATTTATTAGTTATTTATGCAACTGTGGTATAATGAGGGGTATTAAAACATGAATGTGGGTTTATCACACGAAGCGAAGCTGAGTGTGATAAAAGTATCACATGAGTGTTTTAATACCTAATTATACAGTTGCATACAAGACTTTATCTACACTCATGATAAACTAATAATACATCTTCAGAGAATGATGTACTGCCCTTTGATATTTTCCAATTCATGAAATCTTGCTACGCCTTTTCATACTGTTTTCTAGATTTTTCCGGTAGTAATTTGTTAGATAATGTCCTTTGCTGCATTCGAAATGTCTGGAGGTGTGTTATCAAAACTTGAATCGCTCATTTTCGTAAGTAAACAAAACAATTTGCAAAAATAATAGCGAAGAAAAATAGCGGGAATTCGAATTCGAACGAATAAGCTGTAATTTTTTTTTACGGCGCGCCGCCGCTGTGGTAGTGCAATGCAACGCGCGTGAAAGGCAGTTCTTTTTTTGAAACTCATACAGATTCCACGCATCGAGCGGTAAGAATTTGGCTGTCTGATGAGTAACCCTTTGCGCGGAAGAGATTGAAAAACCGAAAGGAGTGTTATTATGAAATTTCATACAACATTATAACACCCGTTCGGATGATATTATGGTTATTAGGACATTGGATGTATTAATGTTGGCAATAAGCTAACTGTTTCGGAATCTTTTATAGAGGATTTAAAGCATGGGTGTAGATAAAAATAATTATTTAATTTAATAAAAAAATGGAGGAATAACCAAACGATTTTTTTTTTTTATTAACTCACGCCTATATCCCCGAAGGGGTAGGCAGAGTTGCTAGCACCCACATTTCGCCAGTTTATGTTTAGGTCCCAATGTAATAGGTGGCGAGCCTATTGCCATTAAACGGGCACTTATAAACCTGCGATAAAGACACACATAACTTTGAAAAGCATCGAAAAATCATTGGTGTGTGCCATGGTAAAACCTGGGATCGAACCCGAGACCTCGTCTCAGCAGTCCATTACCCATACCACTAGGCTACCGCGGCTACGAAATAATTATACTAAATAAATTAATAAATATTCTAGGATAAATTACACAGCGCCATCTAGACCCAAACTAAGCAGAGCGTGTCATATGGGCTCTAAAATGTGGATAGACATATGCAAAAACTTTTTTTGTTGTCAATAAATACATATTATACATAAAAACACCCAGAACAATGCAAATATACATATTTGTACTGAGTGGGAATCGAACCCGCAACCTCTGACTTAGCAGTCGCACGCACTACCGCTATGCCACAGAGGTCGCCAATTGAATATTTATTGCGATCAGATGAGATTATGTACCACCCTATATGATTCAGATTATACATTTACCTAAATATTTAATTACATATATCATACATGTATTGATTTATTTCACTTCAAATAATATAAATGCATGCTTTCTTAAGTTTAATCGCTTCAGTGGATTTAGGAGACTTATCCGCAATATATCTGTACATTGAGAACAAGAATATTGTTTGAAATACTATATGTAGAATATACTGCTTCCAGGCTGTTTGGCCGTGGTCCATATGAAACATGTGTGCCAAACGTTTCGTCGATCACTGCGGTCGACATCTTCAGTGGTACAGGTCTGGGCCTATACGCTAGTGACTTGGGCCTCTACATCAGTAGCAGAGATCTCTCCGCTGAGGAGAGTTCTACGCACTCCTCGGCGCCCGCCTGTACCACTGAAGAAGTCGACCGCAGTGATCGACGAAACTTTTGGAACACAAGTTTCAAATCTACCACTGCCAAACAGCCCGTAAGCAGTATATTCTACATGCAATGTTCTTTAAATGTGAAGTTAAGTATAGGATGTCTACTATGTCTAGTGTTCCTGTGTTTCTTTCAAGAAAACTGTCCTCCATTAAATTGCGTACCACTCTACAATCACTCATCATTCAGTCCACGAGATTCATTAAAAAATAAATCTTCTACATACTGGATATCCATGTAGAATATACTGCTTCCGGGCTGTTTGACCGTGGTCCATCGGAAACTTGTATTCCAAAGGTTTCGTCGATCACTGCAGTCGACATCTTCAGTAGTACACGTCGGGACGCCGATGAGTGCGGAGAACCTTCCTTGGCGGCGAACTCGGTGCGACTGATGTAAAGGCCCGAGTCACTGGTGTATTTATAGGCGCAGTTGGAGGGGGCAAACGAAATTTGATGGTATGATTACCATCCTCCTGGGTGTGTTCCGCAACCGTTGACTTGTCGAAGTGGCCGAGGCGGCAATTTCGTTCATGTTTCGAAAGGCGGGTCTTGACGCTTCTTTGAGTAGTGCCCACGTATACCGAGCCACCCGAACAGGGGATTCGGAACTCGGACTCGGACATCGCCATCGCCTTCAACACCCTACCCTGGAGCTGCGTTAGGGAGGCGCTCGCGTATCACGGAGTGCCTCCTTACCTCCGCCGCATTGTCGAGGCATACCTATCCGAGAGGGCCATAGTTTACCCGAGCTGGCTAGGGCCAGGGCGGCGAGAAGTGTCGTGCGGTGTTCCGCAGGGGTCTGTGGAACATCGGATACGACTGGGTGCTGCGCGGTTCGTTGCTCGAGGGTGTCAGCATAACGTGTTATGCTGACGACACCCTCGTTATGGCGCGGGGAGCAACGCACCGAAGCGCGGCACTAAAGGCCACGGCAGGGGTTGCTCAAGTCGTGGGTCGAATACGGCGGCTGGGACTCGAGGTGGCTCTCCACAAATCCGAGGCTATGTGTTTCCACGGGCCTCGGAGGGGGCCACCTGCGGGAACCAGCATAACCATAGGGGGCGTAAGCTTCGGCATCGAGCCCACAATGAAGTACCTTGGGCTCGTACTCGATAGCCGATGGGATTTCGGACCTCATCTCCGAAGTCTGGTCCCGAAACTGAGGGGGGCTGCGGCCGCGCTATCGCGGCTGATGCCCAACGTTAAGGGACCCAACGCCCCCACTAGGAGACTGTACCTGGGGATCGTGCGAAGCATGGCCCTGTACGGGGCCCCAGTATGGGCGGAGACTCTGGCGGCCTGCAACGTGGCTGTATTAAACAGCCCGTTAAAAGCGATGGCCGTCATAGTCATCAGGGGGTATCGCACGATCTCCGTCGAGGTGGCATGTCTCCTAGCCGGGACCCCTCCATGGGACCTGGAAGCGAGAGCCCTTGCGCTGCTGTACCAGTGGCGCAAGGAGGCGCTGGAGCGGGGCCATAGGCCGGAGCCCCGAGAAATCAGGGCTCATCGGTTCCTGCTCCGCCAGGGTGCGACTTGAGCACCCAAGTTGGGGGGAATCCACCATTGCGGCGGTGAGACCGATCATGAAGGAGTGGTTGAAGAGGGACCACGGGGACCTCTCCTACCGGCGAGGACGCCGCAGACTCATCTACGCAGCCGAAGATAGTGGGTCACCGTGGAGTTTACCGAAGCGTCAAGACCCGCCTTTCGGAACATGAACGAAATTGCCGCCTCGGCCACTTCGACAAGTCAGCGGTTGCGGAACACACCCAGGAGGATGGTAATCATACCATCAAATTTCAGAACACGAAGGTTCTAGCCACCACTTCACAATTCTTCCCACGGCTATGTCGAGAAGCCATCGAAATATTCAAGAATCCCAATAATTTTAATAGAGAAAAAACGAAGGTTTTCATCTCCAAAAAGATTGGTATCCAGCACTGAGAGCCGCGCGTCATCACAATTCAAACATGACGAAGCCGCCACCATCCCCGGTATCCCCATTGGTTAGCCTCGATCAATCAGGATCGAGCGCATCGGTTGCGCAGCTCTCAACCAATCAGGAGCGATCACGTCGTTTGCCCCCTCCAACTGCACCTATAAATACGCCAGTGACTCGGGCCTTTACATCAGTCGCACCGAGTTCGCCGCCGAGGAAGGTTCTCCGCACTCGACGGCGTCCCGACGTGTACCACTGAAGATGTCGACCGCAGTGATCGACGAAACGTCTGGAATACAAGTTTCCGATGGACCACGGCTAAACAGCCCGGAAGCAGTATATTCTTCATGCAACGCCGGCCGTGAAAGCCTTAAGATTTATATTGGATATCCATGTGTTCCGAGTTATATGCTCTAAACCTGATAAAATCTAAACAGGATCATTATATTTCAATTAAATTTTTAAGCAATTAGTATGCTTACTTTTCCTATAGATTTAGATCGGAAAAAGAGAATATCTAGGACGGGACTTAAACCCGCAACCAGTCCCTTACAGGGGAAATGCTCTGACCAACTGAGCCACCTAGACACATTCCAGATATTCGAAATTCTCCGATATATTTTATACGTCTCTAGGCGACGCTGGTCAGTTCGCCAGAGCATTCCCCTGATGTTCTCTTTTTCCTAAAAATCTATAGGATCAATATAGTTCCCAATATTTTTTTTAACATAATTTAAAACTTAAATACCGTCGTATTTTTCTCAGGTGGCATGGATCCATATTGATCGCCAGATGATCTTAACAATTCATCGGCATGTTATCACTCGACTGGCCCGCTTCAGCGTCTCGCACGATAACGCGATGACCTGGTTGCTTCATGTGAGCCAGGTGCAGCAAGAGGACCGGGGCTACTACATGTGCCAGGTCAACACCAACCCTATGATCAGCCAGGTCGGGTACCTGCAAGTTGTTGGTAAGTATTTTAATAGTTTTCTGTTTTTGTAAAAAAAATATTTTCCTAAGTACTCAACAAAACTAGGACGGTGACCAGCTTCGCAATCAACCCAAACTTAAGCGTAGCGAGATTTGCCTATCCAACAATAGGTCAACGTGACCGGTCGACTTTTTCCATTGATTTGGTTTTTCCGTGATTATTCCTCGATGGTACGTCGGACATCAACTTTCGACCCATAGAAACACTCAGCAAACTGAGCTTGATAACCGTGCCAAGTTTGGTCAAGATCGGTCGAGCCGTCTAGGAGGAGTATGGTTTCACGCGAAAACCCGATTTGTGGAGAAAGACGCTTCGCTCGCCTTCGGCTCGCTACGCTTAATGATGTGTGAAATTTTAGTATAGCCTTAAATGGAAAACTGTGTTTTAAATCATTACTGTTTTATTTAGTTTGACGACGTATCATATTGATAAATTCCAAGTATCAAAGTTCAGTCGTTTTGTAGTTACTGTCTGGGGTCGACCCAAGTGAATGGGGTAAAAGCTAAAAGGATGATGAAAACAATTACAAGTGAATACCCATCACTATCACTACATATTATAAAACAAAGTCCTCCACCGCGTCTGTCTGTCTGTATGTTCGGGATAAACTCAAAAACGACTGCAATGATTTTCATGTTGTTTTTATAAATGGATAGAGTGGTTCTCGAGAAAGGTTTTAGTATATAATTCTGTTGGAGGTGTCAGAAAAAAATAAGCAGTTTGGGAGCTTTCAACGAAAACGCTACCTTTTTTTTCGTGCGGAAATCCCTTCGGATACCCCCCCGCCGGCCAGCGGGGGCGGTTATGTCGGGCTTGAACCGACTAAAACCGCACGCCGTCTCGGGTCTACAGACGCCGGGTGTAAGGTTGCCCATAGAGCATATCCCTCACACCCCGACTGACCCTGGGCCATCTCACCACTAACAGCATCGCTCATCCTGTCTCCTCTGAAAGCAGAGGAGTACGGAGAGCGATGTGTTCCCGCCACGTTGGGTATTGGCCGACGATCAATGCCAACCCTATGAAGGGGTGAAGGGGAAGCCATTGACCGCCGCCCAGGGTGTACCGGCCGCTCCGATTCCGTTCCCCCCGGACTGCAGCGGGATCATAATCGGAGCGACACTCGAGGAGGTTACCCAACACACACCCCGCTATTTGGTGTACCTGCTAAACAAGGAACAGAGAATACCTACTTAAAAAACCGGCCAAGTGCGGGTCGAACTCGCCCATTAAGGGTTCCGTAGCAGCAAGTAACATTGTTAATGTTTTTTTTTTTAATTTATATATTTGAGTTGATTGAATGAAAAGTAAATTGCGGTTTACGATTTATGACGTTTTCAATATATATATATTAATATTTTTTTCTATTTTTGTGTGAATATCTTAATGCGGTTCATAAAATACATCTACTTACCAAGTTTCAACAGCATAGTTCTTATAGTTCCGGAAAAAAAGTGGCTGTGACATACGGACGGACAGACAGACAGACATGACGAATCTACAAGGGTTCCGTTTTTTGCCATTTGGCTACAGAGCCCTAAATAATAAAGGAATTAATATAATTCATATAGCCGCGGCAGCCTAGTGGTATGGGTAATGGACTGCTGAGACGAGGTCTCGGGTTCAATCCCAGGTTTTACCATGGCACACACCAATGACTTTTCGATGCTTTTCGAAGTTATGTGTGTATTTATCGCAGGCTTATAAGTGCCCGGTTAATGGCAATAGGTTCGCCACCTATTACATTGGGACCTAAACATAAACTGGCGAAATGTGGGTGCTAGCACCTCTGCCTACCCCTTCGGGGATATAGGCGTGAGTTTATGTTATGTATGTTATGTTATGTTATAATTCATAGATGACAATAAAAAATGAAGTGGTACAAGAAGTGGTATGAGGCACCAACAAATACTACTCCGATTAACCAAAAACGATTGACATACTGGAACAATGGTCTAGGCAACTCCAACACCCATCAGGTGTAGATCTTGGTTTGTTACTATCACTTACAGTACTTCTACCTCTGAGTCTATTCATCATCATCATCATCAACCTATTCTAGTCCACTGCTGGATAGGTCTACACTTACCTCAGGCAGATTTTGCAGTTAGGTAAAAACAATTTTGAGAAGGAGGCCAAGAGGAGGATCCAGCTAGGCTGGGCATCGTTTGGGAAACTACGTTGAATCTTCTCGTCATCCATACCGCAGTGTTTGAAAACGAAAGTTTGCGATCAGTGCGTCCTACCCGTAATGACCTACGGAGCTGAGACGTGGACACTCACGGTAGGGCTAGTCCACCGGTTCAAAGTCGCTTAGCAAGCTGAGTCTAATACAGCAACTAAATTCGTTAACAAATAATTTCAGCACCGCTACTCGAAAATCAGCCAATATGGAATGTAGCCAAAGTCTCCGTTACAATTTAGTCGAGATAACATTCCTATCTGTTGCCCAGTAGGGGCATTAGATGTATAAAACCGTGTAGGCGTGGTTCGGTCCCAAATCACCGATACGGGTAACACTCAGTCTTTTATATGGCCGTTTCCTGCAAACTTTTAAGTGGAAATAAAACGGTGGTTTCTCCTCGTGTTTGCATTTTAAACGTGCTATACTGTTTTTATCACGGTTTTATTGCTTAGGGCGCAACTTGTGGTCGCTTGCGTGCTCTAAATGTACTTTTAGAGGTGAGTGATTTAAAAGACTAAGATGTAATTGCGAATTTTCTAATAACGTGTTGAATCAATAAAGGTCTTATAGAGTTTAATAAGAACAAGAAGTACTATTTACCAGTACCTATAGTTTTCCCTCTTTTTGGTTTAAACTAGTCGTCTGTCCCGGCTTCAATTGAGAATGTAAATTATCCAGAGATCTATCTACTCAAACACACGAAATTGCATCAGCTTTATTATTGAATTTGAAGCTTTTCTTTCAAAAATTTTTCCTTAGGAATAATTTTTCAACCCCTTATTCAACCTCTTAAAGTGAACTTTTCAAAAAACACTTTTATATGTTTATTTTACATTTTTACACATTTATTTCTAAACAGAAGCGTGCGTGGAATTTTTGTGTAACTTCTAAAATGACGAACTTCTATAAAAATATTTAATTACTTCGGACCACCAACCAGGTGGACACCGAGGTCTTAAAATCACGCAAAAAAAATCAAAATTTTACACCCACTTCACTATCACTTTTCTCGACGTTTCACATGATTCTAAGTCTAATTAAGCAAAAAAAATTTTTGTGTCGGTCGGTCTGTTGGACTGGATGTCTGCTTACGCAATAACACAAGAACCACTTATCCGATTTAAAAAATTCTTTCGCCAATCATCTTGTTTGATTAATGGGAAGAACTGATTAGATTTTGGGGTTTGTACGTTCAAGGTTTCGGGTACCTACCATACAAATTGTCCCAAAAAAATATTTTTTTTGTGTTTTTGACGTCGAAGATGATTTGATTTCATTTTCTTCATATTTATTGCTTAATATATAAAGACGCGTCGAATAATATGCATAAAGCCTAAGGTCTGTAATTTTGAATAAAAATACTGCAACAAAAATATCTAAGTTTGGCGCGAAGTTTGACAATCACTGTGTGATATCCGCCCCACTAGATTTTTCATTATCTTTTTAGTTCCCCCTTGGGGACGAAGTTTCCGACAATACATTCTTAGTGGATATATTTACTACAAAAAAAAACATCAACTGCCAAAAATTTCAAGTTTTTTAACGAAAACTTTGTTAACAATTAATTACATATGGATTCTTGTGTTCACAGTGCCGCCGAACATCCTAGATGAAGAAAGTACTCAGTCAGCTGTAGCAGTTCGTGAGAATCAGAACATCAGCCTGGTGTGTAAGGCGGACGGATTCCCAACACCTAAGATTATGTGGCGTCGTGAAGACGGACAGCCTATCTCCGTAGACAGGAGAAAGAAAGGTGCGATAATTTTAACTAAGCCAAATTTAAAAGCAAAACAATCATATATTAAAAAAAAAAAAATTTCGTCAGTCAACATCTTTTGATGAGACTAACAACAGACTTATGTTACGAATTTTGATAAAGTATTCAACGAAGTGGGCTTCATTGTACCCCTAAGGGGAACCATGGAACATAACAGTTTACTCACCCTACGATCAGTGGTACAAAACAGGGGTATGTATCCCAAGGACCTTGAAATTTATATGTGTCATGTGTCATTGCTATGGTAACCATACACGTACACAGGTTGTATTTTAAAGGACAATGCCCATGTCAGTATGGAAATCGGTTGCACACTTTTTTTTGCTATGTCACATAAGTATAAACTGCATTAAATAGCCTGCATTAAGTATTATCTGAAATATAAACGCATATTGTAACAGAACTTGGGGTAATTGAGAAATTCAATTATTACAACGAGAAAAACAACAAACAAGAAAATATTGTGACACAGACTGTTGAACTGACGTTTTAGTAAGACAGGGATACCATGTATAAATTAAGAGAAAACTACCACTGAAGAGCACAATATTTTACTACTTTAACTGATTATCACTAATAATTTACGAATACATACACGAAATATTAAGATTTCATAACTGCAATTTATTTGAATGTCACATTGCGAATTATTATCACGTATTATTATTTAACCATTTTATTTTAAAAAGATTGGTATATTTGCATTCTAACGCCAATGGTTTATTTTATATAATGGTAACAATTAAATTGAAATGGAAACGATTATTCATTCAATTTTCATATCTTTATAAGTTAAATTCAAACCCCAAGTTCTTTAGAAGCGATTTAGTGTTGAAAAGTCATACTATAATCAATATAATTTTTTAACATTTGAAATATTGACGCGTACGTCTAAAAGCGCAACCAAGAATGGGCATTCTCCTTTGTCAATCGTCTCAATAGGGTCTGGAACAAAATTAATATTTATTTAGTTCTTTTCTAAATAACTCTCCGATAGGATAAGATATAGTAGGTATTTGTGGAGGAAAGGGATGTGATGTTCCTCCTACACAAAGGGAGGATCCTCCGATCAGCCAAGATGATCACGCCTGGCGGGCCGCGGCCCAACGGTTGCCGTTAGGATGTCGTATCAACAGCGCGCAAACTTGAATTTCGCGATTCAGAATCGTTAGTGACGTAGTAGTATCGAAGTAGTTCAACTTGATGTCACTAGATGGCGCTGGGTATATGTGGTATCGCAACAGTATTATCCACATATTTTAATTTTTGTAAAAGAATTAGAACCCAGAACCTCTCAATTATTAGACCGATTTAATGTGCTCTCCGAACCACGGAGAACACGTCGTTGGTCCTAGTTGCCATACAAACAGAATTAATTGAAGGTCTAAAAAGTCTGACAACCTGGTCTTTACAGAACTTCGATATCGTCATTGAGGTCAAATGGTAGTAGTCGCTTTTTTTTTTTTTTACGTGGTGTTTCGGGGTGCGAGGGATATGCTCTATGGGCAACCTTACACCCCGGCGTCTGTAGACCCGAGACGGCGTGCGGTTTTAGTCGGTTCAAGTCCGACATAACTGCCCCCGCTGGCCGGCGGGGGGTATCCGAAGGGATTTCCGCACGAAAAAAAGACTGTAAGCCGAATTCCAATTGATTTATGGAAAGGTTCGGAGGCTGATCAACTGTTAGGAGTACTATCAATAATTTAGAACAACAAGACGAGCTTATATTGTGCAAGGTAGCTAAAAAAATCCCAATCATGAAAAGATCACGGCCTGAAATAAAGTTTCTTTTTTTAAAGAATATTAGTAACCGAAATTACTAATATTCTCCCTAACCCCTCCAGCTAAGCTAAATTGCTTGTGTTAGGACTGGGTTTACGTCGGTACTGTAATGTCCAGGATTCGAACCCGGGACCTCTCGATCGTAGGGTCGACTCCTTAACCACTAAGCTACCTTTTTGATCTCATTTAGTTTCCTGGTCATGATGATTAGGAATAAAACTAATTTACTGTTTCATTACTAATTTGTACACTATTTTTAGTCTCCGATAACATTGTGCCGAGTATTACAAAGCGTTGAGTTCAATAAACGTGACAAAATACGTCGGTACTTGGGTTTAATTCCACAATAAAAGTAAAGAGACCATTTGTGCCTATCTCCATGCTATGTACCTTTATGGAAAATACCAGACGACTCGCAGCATCGTGTTTGTGGACGATCTCCGCAATAATCATCTCATCTAAATAAGAGGTATATTGGCTTGATAAATAAAAGGGTGTTTTTTTATAAGGAATATTAGTAACCGAATTTACTAATATTCTCCCTAACTCCTCCAGCTAAGCTAAATTGCTTGTGTTAGTAGTGGGTTCACGTCGGTAGCGTAATGGCCAGGATTCGAACCCGGGACCTCTCGATCGTAGGGTCGACTCCTTAACCACTAAACTACCGACGCTTCATTTCAGTTCAGTTCAGTTTGTCTAAGGATCATACGTAGCAGTTAGCCCTGTTCTAATTTAAATACTCAATAAAATTTTATACATTGAAATAAATCTGAAAATATCATGTAAACTATGTTTATCTATACTTTAGCATTCAGTTTTTTTTGTTTTTGTTTTTTATATTTAGGACACGTCAATTTGACTTCACCTCGCCTGATGGTAAGCAGAAGGTAAAGTCTCAGGAAAGAGGGTCACCATTACATACACGTACCATGTTAACAATGGTGGCACTCAGCTTGACGGCCTCATCAGAAGAGGATTGTCGTCGCAGCACCGCGTGACACCCACCGGTCCTACTAGTGCTGCGACCACAATCCCCCTGCCCGGCTATGCACTTGCTGACCCCTGAACGCAATCAAACCGAAATTGGATTACTATGGAGGGTTTTTCGCAATCGTGCACGGTGGTACCTACCCGGCCGAATTTTGTGACAAATTTGTGTCATCAAATTTCTACCACCAGTAAGCTCCAAATAAATTTACTTACCGATTGATATTATTACTGATAAGCCGTTACACTTGCAAGCCGTTACACCTGCAAGCCGTTACACCTGCAAGCCGTTACAACTGCAAGCCGATACACCTGCAAGCCGGTACACCTACAAGCCGGTACACACCTGCTGATTCACGGACGAGGCTCTAGCGCAAGCGTTCCTCTCGTAGTTGGAGGTACAGACAGCAGTCGCTGACGTAAAAGCCATGTAACACAAATCAAAAGGAAAAAGCAGGAGGAAGCGGACCCCAAGCTCCGATTCTTAGGCTTCATTGTCACGGTTTTAAATAATGCCAAAAACACTAACCTTTTTTTTATTGAACTTTATGCACAAGTACATAGGCATTCTCTAGCAGTCAACCAAAGGTGGAGCAGAGAAAAACTTAGTAGGTGCTTTACTGAGAGCAACAAATATATGGATTAAATACAACTACAAATATAATACTGTATATCATACCTACACCACAGTTTTACATTTTAGTGTTATTGATTAAAATCTTTCCAAATGTATATTACGTCATATAATAATTATGTTCTATTGCTGATTGTTCTTAAAAGGTGTAATTTTGAATCTTAAATAACATTGTAGGTTGGTAACCGCTGTACACCGTAGCGGAACATGTTACTGAATATAATATATTTTAACAATCGGCAAAGCGCAGATGGTCCCATCCAACTACACAATGCTATTGAACAGGGTTCCCACGCGATTGAAAATATTAGAATACAAGTATATTTAGAACCGAAATAGTGTATTATCTTTTTCTTTTCTGTCTTACCTAGACCAGGGGGCCTAGACAAAGTGATATTCTACTAGTGGAATCGCTTCGAAGCTAACCTGCAAAAGTCCAAAATGTATTGGAGAGACATTATTGGTCGACATGTCACGTGTAACAAATAATGTCACTCCCATACATTTTGAACTTTTGAAGGTTCGCTTCGAAGCGATTCCATTAGTAGAATGTCACTTTGTCTACAGGCCCAGATCTATTTTCCGTGGCGCGCAGCCACGGGAAATAGATCTGGATCTGATAGATCTGCGTGGAATTCTGATTCAGTTCCCCCTACCCATGGGGAACTTATTCCGGCAATAAAACGCTTTTGTGTTATTTCAGACAGATGTGCCCCTTTTTTTTAGCGTGAGGAAACCCCCACGGACTTCACCCCATCGGTGCCGATGATGGGATGGGCGTGTCGGAATCGGACCGACTAAAACCACACGGTGTCCTCCCCAAGTGTCCATTGCCGGGCACCCTTGGTAAGCCCTCGAAAGAATAACCCTAGGGTTACCGGCGGACTTTGGCAGCAACCGCGTCCTCGCCTGGTGGGGTCAGGTTTTGTACTAAATTTCAGCCAGATCTGTCCAGCCGCTTGAGCATGATTGAGTAAAAAACAATCAAATATCTTCATCCTTCAATCCGTGTTAATGGTGACCGGGATAAACTCAAGAACAGTTAAACCAATTTTCATTATCTTAAATTTTTTAGATTTGTCTTCACCTATACTGTGACATTATTATTATTTTTTTTCTGAGGCAGTCGCCAGGTAACCTCTCGCAGTGAGGTTGGTTATGTCGGACTCGAATCGACGAAAAACTCACGTCCTCACGTATATCTATATATTTCTCCACCTATGTATTCCTGTATGTTCCCTATTTAGTGACTAACATTTTTATACAAAACCTGCCAAATATAGTCCAAATTACTCATATTATACAGAATTTATCGGGATGTTTGCTCCCGTTTTTGACAGTAAAATTGTAATGTTTGCATTTGCCAAAGGAGGTAGCGGGCCAGTTACAATCGGAGCTAACTCATTTATCTATGGTCGATGCTTCCAGAATCATTGATTCGGACTTGACAGCTATCGAATGGATTATGAGATGATTCTTCATTTACATAATATATGATACAGAGCTATGTGTTATCACTGAATAAATGATGTTCATATTTTCCTTATTGGTGTTATGGGAAACAGGGGGAGCCTATTTACCTGAAATAGTGATATCTGCCCTCGTCATCAGTAGAAGAAAGGTTTGCGATTGCCAGTTTCAAGATCTCCTTTAACCTTCCACTTAACAAGCTAACTCTTATAAAAGTTTATTTTATTTAATTATTATTATTTTATTTATTTACTTATTTCAATTTCAAGTTTTTTTTTAATTTTATTTGGTCGTCCATATTGAATTTGCATTTTTTTCATAGCTTTCTCTATTCTACTAGTTAAGCCCTTTCATTTGATACCCATCAGCCATTTGTAGAGGCAGCCATCTTGAATTTAAAATGATTCTGAATATAGAAAATTGTCATCATCATCCTAACTAAAGGTGTGTCCCAAATATCAGATCAATCCGTCAACAGAAAATTTCAATTACTAAATAATTAACAAATAGGGCAAGTTAAGCGAAACAGTTTAAAAAAAAAGGTTGAATAAAAAATGGGTGGGATTTACGCTCTTTCACCCACAATCATTTGTTGGGCTTGGTGTTCTTCTTTACCATCTTCATCATCCAAGCGCTAGCACTTTGGTGCCCGGGATTCACTCTCCAGTTCCAAGTTTCCATGATTTGATTCATCTTGACTTCTGCAGGAGCGACTGCAATGTGACCCCCCCACGTTTAAAAGAATCCCTTCCGCAGGACATTAATAGAACTTAAGGTAATAACGGCGGAAGTAATTGATTATAGATTCAAGTGGCGAGAAGACGACAACAGAGGTTGGCTGAACTGTATCTACAAAAATAATAATAAGTAAAAACTTCTGTGAACGAAATAACTTCCTAAAATATGTAAATTCAATATACCTTTTTTTTTATCGTGGGGGAACCCCCTCGGATACCCCCCCGCCGGCCAGCCGGGGCGGTTATGTCGGGCTAGAACCGACTAAAACCGCACGCCGTCTCGGGTCTTCAGACGCCGGGGTGTAAGGTTGCCCATAGAGCAAATCCCTCGTACCCCGAGAGTATTTCAATATACCTATTGTATTACAGATATCCAACTATCCTATCCTATTTCCTATTCCTACTGATATTACAAATGTGAAAGTTTGCGAAGATGTTTGTATGTTTGAATGTTTATTAATCAATCACGCTCTAAATTTTGAAAACCAGCGTCAGGTCCTTGTGGCCTGGCAGATGCTGAACTGGGTTCCTGTTACTGCAACCGTGGGACGCGTGCCTTTTTTTTTTACCCCCCCGCCGGTCAGCGGGGGCGGTTATGTCGGGCTTGAACCGACTAAAACCGCACGCCGTCTGGGGTCTACAGACGCCGGGGTGTAAGGTTGCCCATAGAGCATATCCCTCGCACCCCGCCTGGGCCATCTCCAGTCGCGAGATGGCCCCCTCGTATTTGGGAACCACGGTATCCCCGTCTTGCCCTGGTTTAGGGCAAGGGCGCTAGTCGCCCCACCGTCCCGGCCTGCTTCTGCTGGGGTGACAGGTGGCCTCACCTCTCACCCTCAGGCCTGCGCTCATGGCGTGGGACGCGTGCCTTCCTTGCATTGTGACAACTGTTTTCGACTCTGTTTTAATATGTACCTAACCACGTAATATGCTATTATTATTTAAATAATATTTATGTCTCTCTCCTTCTGTTTTACCTGTCACTGGGTCTCGCGGAATTTGCAGTAATAAATGAGTCTTTCTTTCTTTCTCTTTCTCAAAAGCTAATAGATCTGGCTGAAATTTAGGAAAGGGAACTTATATAGAATATATATTAATAATATATAGAAATTATAGTCTGGAATAACACACAGGCTTTTAACAGGCTCTGGAATATATTCCCATGGGTTGAACGCGGGCGGTTTACTGTGTATGTACATTGTATACAACAAAGATTTAAATACCATTGAAGGCACATACACAGAAGACACATCTAAGTATAAAAAATGCCCTTCTTCCTCGTAGTCAAACTTTTTGGTCAAACTGGTTTGACTATGAGGAATTACGTTTCCTCGTGGTCAAACTTGTTTAACAAGCCTCCCTGTATAGCTGTTTAGTGAAAAATGGGTACAGTCAATCAATAAAGTGTATAATAATATATTTTATGCGATATGCGATTAGCTAGAAGTGCAAAACTTTTAGTGTGCCCCATGTAGTGTAAAAACGATCTGTTTGTTTGAAATGAAGTTTATTTTAATTTTTTAATTGAACTTCTATCTCACTTTATTTAAAAATAATTTATTAATTATTAATTAACCGATTTATTAATTTGTGCATTCCAGCTTTCCACCGTATTATTATTAGTACGATGTCTTTGTCCGTATACAGACCATTGCTTCCTATACGATTTATTCTTTAGCCACGTAGTCTTGAAATAACAAAGATATTTTTGAATTTTTGGGGTATTAGGACTATCAGATGTTATATAATCCCAACCTTCCTCAATTCTGTTTTCGGGAAGTAAAGCGAGTGCTGAACATAGTCCGACAACTCTATTCGCAAGCCCAAAAAAAGTTCCCATTCTTATGTGCGCCATCTATAATATTGCTGAAGCAGCGTGAAGCAATGAGTCTGGCAGTAGCTAGAGCCCAAAAAGGATTGACTACTAACAGACGTCATATCAACTTTGTGTCTGAAGGTTCATCCATAACACCCAGGAACAAACCTTATTCAATCTTAGATACTGCCCCAGATTGGACTCTCCTAATCGACACGTATGAAAAGCACTACAAAATTCCGGAGGATGTTGGGGTTTCGTCATCTAGACCTGACATATTCCTATATTCTAAGAGGTTAAAACATGTGGTTCTTGTGGAACTTACTGTACCGTGGGAAACAAATATACCGAAGGACCACACAATAAAGAAAAATAAATACTATGATCTCACAAACGAATTAATCAAAAACGGTTACGTGGTTAATTTGTATGCAGTGGAAGTGGGAGCGAGAGGTATACCAGCAAAATCTCTCTATAACCTACTTAAAGATCTAGGCCTATCGAGAGCTACAAAATAAGCTCATTACTAGGACGAATGTCTAAAGCGGCACTAGTAGGTTCGTATCAAATTTGGTTAGGCAGGGAGGGGAACTTGGGTAGTGAAGGTGAGTGTTGATGTACATCAACAAAAGGGGCCCCTTCTAAACCTACACTTGGGTCGCAAGTCCCAGGCACTGTCCCGAGTTCCCAACTCAGCAACGCGATGGACCCGGCACCCGCACGGAGAATCCATGGATTGCTAAGATTACGGTCTCAGTTAGGTAGTTTATTAGTTATCTATGACTGTACATACATAAACTGCATGCATACAGGGAGATAAAAAGGTGCAATGTCAATGAAGTTTGACCACGAGGAAACGTAATTCCTCATAGTCAAACCAGTTTGACCAAGTTTGACTACGAGGAAGAAGGGAAAAAATGATGGTTATTTAATATATTTTTTTTTTACACGTGCACCGTCCTACCATATTAAGAAATACCTGGTATATGGAATAGGTATATTCAGCTTGTAGATTTTATTATAGTGCAGAAAGTCAAGTGGTGTCGCCCAATTAGAGCTCAAGTATTCGCCAACAGGGCTTCCAAAAATTGAGTTTAATTTGAAGAGCGATTTCCTCGTACAGAATAAAATTAACGTGTGGTGCAGAGAGGCTCTTGTCGCTAATTGTGTGTGACCCTCTCCCCTGACACTGTCACTCCCACTCATTCGTATTAGCGAAGGATGTACTAGCGGCAACGGATGTTTTAATTACTCGGACACCATCAAAAACACCGGTTTTAGATTATATACGTGTTAATCTTTTGTTTGAATTAATACGGTCGCGGTGTACCCTTTTTACTTTCATTTTAATGGCACGAGTCGAGTGTACCCGGGCTGATGAATAAAAGTCGTTTTGACAAGTTTTTTTTTACATCTGGTTGAAGAGCGAGTCTTGTTTGGATTTAAGTTTGTCGCTGTACAGGACTCTTCTATAGTGCCATTGATATGAAATCTAAGCTGAATATCATGTTTACGTTCCCGTAAAAATACAAATACACCAGCAGTTTTACAACTAATGACCCAAAATCCTTAAATTCAGTTTAATTATTTAAAATTCTACTCCTACCAATATTCTAATGTAAAAATTTTGAAGATGTTTGGATGTTTGAAACTCGATCACGATCAAACGGCTTGAGAGATCTGACTGAAATTTGGTGCAGGGATAGATTATAGACACATAAGGAAAAACACATAAGCTACTTTTTATCCCTGGAATAGATTCCCATAGGTTGCGCGAACAGGATCAGAATTCCACACCGGCGGCGCGGCGGAGCCCCTACAGCTAGTCATTTATAATGACATAAATGTTACCTAATTTTTGCCTTTTAAAATTCAAATTCAAAATGGTTCATGAAAACAACTATTATAAGGCATTTCCTCCAACGTTCAGTCGAGAGATCCGATTCTCAGCACTCCATGGATTCACCGTGCGGTCGCCGGGTCCATAGCGTGGTACAGAGAGGAACACCATGACGGCGACTGGGACTTGCGACCCAGATGTAGGTTTAGGGTGGCCACCTTGTGATGCATCAGCGCTCAACTCCACCTTCAGTAGTGTTCCCCCCCCTACCTATCCAAATTTGGTAAGATCCTAACAATGCCGCTTTTGATATACGTTTTAATAAAGAGCTTACTGAAGCTCTTGGCAATCCGAGGTCTTTAAGTAAGTTGTACAGGGATTTAGCTGGAATTCCCCTTGCTCCTACTTCTACGGCATAGAGTTTAACCACGTAGCCGTTTTTGGTTAACTCGTTAGTCAAATCAAAGTATTTGTTTGTCTTTATAGCGTGGTCTTTAGGTATATTAGTTTCCCACGGTACTGTGAGTTCTACAAGCACTGCACGCTTATGCGATCGTGAAAAAAGGAATATGTCGGGTCTGGATGATGAGGCACAGACATCCTCCGGTATCCTATAGTGCTTCTCATACGTGTCTACGAGTATTGTCCAGTCAACGGCAGCTATCAAAATTGAATAAGGCTTTTGAAGTGATTTCTTTGAGCAGCCTTCCTTTACAAACGCAATGTCATTTCTTTGGTTTGTGGTTAATCCTTTTTTCGCTCTAGCTACCGCCAAACTTACAGCCTCACGTATGATTTCTAATACCTTATCATGACGGCGCGAGTAATGACCCCGGTCTAATAGCGTTTTACAACCCACTAGTAGGTGCCTAGCCGTACCAGTTGCTTCACCACATGAGTTACATGTTTTATCTGTGGCTTTTCCCCATCTGACCAGATTGCTTTGGTCGGGGAGGGTCAACTGGAATGCATTCAGGTAAAATTTAAGTAAGGCCGGTGACCAGTCGTATATTATGGTACGCCATTTTAAGGCCATGGGAATACAAAATTCACCTAGAGTCAACCATTCGTTTTGCATTTCTAGGTTCATTGCGTGCACCTTATAGGTGTTGTTTTCGTCTGCTTGAAGAAAAGATTTTGTTATTTCTTTATCTGTTTGTCTCTGAATATTACCTAGACCTACTCTACCAGTCTGCGAGCCTATCATGAATTTTTTATGGAACTGGAGGCGTGATTCGAGCTCCGATGCATTTTAATCTTTTGGAAGGACTTTTACTATTTCGTCTTTAGATTCCGATAAGACGTGCATTTTAGTTACTCTTAGGTGTTTATAGAGTTCTGATGGCTTCTTAAGCGTCATTCCAAAATTATTCGCGGATCTATATAGTGCCGACGGGTCGGCCGACTGAGCTAGCCCTAGCCACGACTTCAGTGTCTTCGTGACACTCGCATCTAGTTATTTTAGTTCTACCTTTTTTAAATCGATAATGAAACTATCAATTAATTCGTCCAAAGCTGGAGTGCAACCTCTGTTGTCAATCTTTCTTCCGAGGAATTTAAAAGGCACGGTTTCAGATATGGTTGAAACGTATTCCCCGCCTATACTAAGCCCTGGGTCATATGAAGTATACCTGGTACCCCGCCTACCCAGACATAGACAGTAGCATTTGCTAGGTTTAGCTCTCATTCCATCTGTCCATGTACAGAAATCGTCTACTCTACGCAGTAGGTCCTGGCACTGCTTTGGGTTACGAGTCAGTATTGCCAAATCGTCCGCGAAAGCGAGGATAGACTCCGTATATTTACCGTTTAGCTTAAACCGATAGCCCCACTTCTTGTCGTGTGTGGAAATGTTGTCTATTAAAATATTTATTACTATATTGAAAACTATAGGTGATAAACAGCAACCTTGGAACAAACCCACATTATAATTTAAAGGTTGCGTGTATCCATCTTTGGTATTAATCACAAACTTTAATTTACCATAATAAGAGGATATTATTTCCCAAATGATGGACGGAAAGTGATACCATTTTAATGCAAACAACATAAGCTCGTGTTGTACTGAGCCAAAAGCGTTTTCTAGGTCTATCCAACAAACTGTTATTTGCTTTTCATTTGATCTGGCATCTTTTAAACTTTCCGCCAGTAAAGAATTGTGTTCCAGACATCCTGAAATTCCGGGTAGAAACCCTTTTTGGTGGTTTGGTCTGAAATAGTTATTATTGATCATGAAATTTGTCATTTTAAATTGAAGCCATGAGAAGAAAATTTTAGAAATTGTATTGGTTAATGCTATTGGTCTAGCGTCTTTTGGACTAGTTACTATTTCTTTCTTTGGAATGAGCACAAAATTAGCCTTGCCGAAGGCCGCTGGGACTTCTTTACTCGACCAGATCCTATTGAATATGCTTAGAAGATGTTTACGTACCGATGGGCATTTTTTATAGATAATGTAAGGTATGCCATCAGGCCCTGGGGCGGTTTTTGTTGGTTTCTTTTTGATTTGGTGTTCTATTTCGTCTAAGCTAGGTGGATTACAGTCAAATGTGAAATGAGGGCCTAATGGTTTTTGCGCGTTTGGTTTACTGTATTGTTTTTCGTATTTAGGCACCTCATAATTACTTTTATAGTAGCTATGGATCTGATCGTTACTTAGCAGTAGCCTATCTTGCTTTCTGTCGCTAAAAATATTCCTCGAGTACTTAAACGGGTCCTTATCGAACTCTACTTCATGTTTTGCTCTATTAAAATTATTATTTTCATTTATTATTTGAACAGAAATTCCTTGAATTAATTTCAGTATGGACCTTAAAGCTCTGGCCAGTTGATGACTAAGTTGATTATCGCCCATAGCTTTAGCAAACCGTAGTCGTTTGATAAGGTCCCGCTTTTTCTTTCTCATTTTAATTTTGAACGCGTTTTCTCGGTTTTTTCGCGCGTATGGTAATGATGGTGGGTAATGCTCATATAGGTATGAGTAAATGCTAACCTGGAAAGATTCTACCTGACTGTTTAAATCCTGCTTTGTTCCGGGATGGTCTAACAGGATGGCTAAGTTTTGGTCGTGGGCTTTCCAGGTGGTCGACTTTAAAGAGGGAATGCTAAGACGGGCCCGGATGTTTATGGGCTCCTGGTTTGTGTCACACTCTGGCTCACCTTGGGATATATGAGGGTCAACTCTATCCGTGGCAATAGTTGAAGAACTTACAGACGACTGACTTGCTCCAACACCATCGTGTGATTTTAAGTGCTTCAGAAACCAGGCTCTCTTCTTGTATACTTTCCCGCACGTTGCACATGTTAAGTCCGTATTCTCGCCATTGTCGTTTGTTTTATCCACCGGTGGACAATTCTTTCGCCCCCCCTCTCGGATTGTCCTGGAGGTATTTTTCTTTATTGGACTTTTAGCGATAAATTCTAGGGCAGGGCTTGCTAGGCCCTTGCCCGCGGCTGTCTTTCCAGCAGTCCATTGTCTTTCCAATTGTCATCTGTCTTTCCAGCGTCAACTGTTATTCCAGTAGTCATCCCGTCTCTCCGGGCTGTCAGTTTTTAAAGAGATCCGATTCTCAGCACTCCATGGATTCACTGTGCGGTCGCCGGGTCCATAGCGTGGTACAGAGAGGAACACCTCGATAGAATACTGTTTGTATTTTATCGTAATATACTTTTAAACAAAAGAAAATACATGAGGGCTAAAGTAACTGTCTGTACCTTTTTTTTTTTTTTTTTTTCGTGCGGAAATCCCCTCGGATACCCCCCCGCCGGCCAGCGGGGGCGGTTATGTCGGGCTTGAACCGACTAAAACCGTACGCCGTCTCGGGTCTGCAGACGCCGGAGTGTAAGGTTGCCCATAGAGCATATCCCTCGCACCCCGACTGACCCCTCGGGTTTGGGAACCACGGTGTCCCCGTCTTGCCCCGGTTTGGGGAGGGGCGCTAGTCGCCCCACCGTCCCGGCCTGCTTCTGCTGGGGTGACAGGCGGCCTCACCTGCCACCCCCAGGCCTGCGCTCATGGAGGACGGAGGTCGTTAAGCGACCTCCGGCGCCTGAGTCGCCTGCGACGCGAGGCGAGCATGTTGCGGGCTCGGCGGGCCGGGAGGGTTCTGAACCTCTCCCGGGCGCGCTCCGCCATCTCCTTCGCGAGCATCACATGCTCGCAGAAGGAGGTGGCGGCGGCCCACGCGCTCGCGCTCCGCACCATTGCCGCAATCATGCTGCCGAGCGAGAGGACTCCCACCCCGATGGCTGCCTCGGCACCTCCCACGCCGGGCAGTCCGCCAGCGTGTGCAGCCCTGAGTCCTCGCTCGCGTCACAGTGATGACACTCAGGCGTTGGCTCCTTCCTGATCCGATGCAGGTGGTCCCCGAAGCACCCCTTCCCGGAGATCACCTGCGTCAGTCGGTACGAGAGGCTTCCGTGTCGCCTCTCTAGCCAATCCTCCATGATGGGCCTTACCGCCGCTATTGCGGCATGTCCTAACTGTCTGTACCTTCGTTTTAACGGCAAAACTTTTTGTAGGAACTTTGTAAAAAGTTAAAAAAGGATAAAAGTCATCTGACGCAATAGATTTATGAATAATTTTTATGTGATAGTCTTTCTGGACATCGATTTTAGGTTATTGTTAAGTGCAAAATTATTATACTGAATTTGAAATTCTTTTTACGCGTGTGAGACATGACCCTAATGATGATGTAGGTACTGCGGGTTCGACACAGATACCCTTGAGATCCAAACTGGCTTTGGCCACCAATATTAGCGACCCTGAGTACTTCGATTTTTTTTATAATCACACATTTACTTTATGAAACTGCGGGTAACATTATAATCTACAATTTAAACTCAAATCGACGGCCTCTGTGGCGCAGCGGTAGTGCATTCAACTGCTACGACAGGGGACGCGGGTTCGATTCCCGCTCAGTGCAAATATTTTTATGCATGAATATGTCTATTTGCGTTGGTCTGGGTGTTTCTATGTATAATATGTACCTACCTATGTTTCGCAATAAAGAATTTGAATTTGAATGTATGTATTTACAAAAAAAAAGTATATAAGTATGTTAGCGCTGGATAATCTGCGCAGAGATGCTGATAGTATCGACTGGAGTTCACTTTTTGACTCTAATTGCATTGACGAGACGGTTAAATTACTCATATCAAATTTAATCTCTCTGTATGACGTACACGCTCCTATTCGCAGGATTAAATTGAAACACCTTCCGTCACCTTGGCTAGTTGCTGACATCAAAGCACTTATATCTAAAAAAGCCAAAGCCAAGTCGAAGTAGTCATCGTTCCACAACCGAAAATTGGGAAAAATACGTTCATATCAGGAATCACTGCGGTAGGGTATGTAAGAGCGCACAACACCAATGTATCCACAATTCTGTTAAAAACGGAGATCCGCCAAAGGTTTGGAAATTTCTTAGGTCACTGGGAGTAGTTAAATCTCGTCAAAAGTTTATTCCTACAAACTTAAATTTAAACTCACTTAATTCCTTTTTCTCTGCTTTGTCAAACATTGATAGGATGACAAAAGAAACTACACTCAAACATCTTTCAACTATCCCTACTCCCGACTGCTCTCAATTCTTCTTTAGTCAATTTTCTGCTTGTGATGTTAGGGAGAGCATAATGTCAATCAGTTCTAATGCGGTAGGTGCCGATTGTATAAGCCGCAATATGAATCTGCCCATCATTGATAAAATTCTTCCCATCATCTGCCATGTACTATATTACTCAATAACCTGTGGTGTTTCCAGAAGCCTGGCAAGACGCCCAGATCATTCCTATTCCTAAAAAGAACAACCCTTCCTCTTTCTCTAAATATCGCCCTCTCTCTATCCTACCATTTCTCTCTAAAGTTCTTGAGCGACTGACTCATACTCAGCTCAGTTATTTTCTCTCTAAAAGCTCACTTTTAAATTCCTTCCAGTCAGGGTTCCGTGCCGGCCACAATACTACCACTACTTTAGTTCATGTTACGGAAGATATTAGAGCGGGTATGGAAAACGGTAGCCCGACGGTACTTGCTCTGTTAGACTTCAGCAACGCGTTCAACACCGTGGACTTTGACATCTTACTAGGTATAATGCGCTCTCTTAACATATTATCTCCAACAGCGATTGACTGGTTTCATAGTTACCTATTTGGTCACCGGCAGCGTATTAACATCGAAGACACTATTTATTCTTGGTGCACTACATCTGCTGGCGTGCCACAGGGTGGCGTTTTATCTCCACTAGTCTTCGCTGTTTTCAAAAACACCCTCACAAGGGATCTAACTTCTTCCTACCACCTTTACGCAGATGATCTCCAGATTTACTCTCAAGCTCCTCTGAATGAGTTGAACAAGGCAGTTGATACTGTCAATGCTGACCTAAACTCCATCTGCAAATGGAGTGTAAAGTACGGCCTAATGGTGAATCCGAGCAAGACCCAGGTCATCATTGTTGGCAGCTATTGGATGGTCTCAAAAATAGACTTGTTATTGTTGCCACAGGTTGCTTGCAACGGAACAAGCATAGAATATAGCGATAAAGTTAAGAACCTAGGGATTTATATTGACAGTTGCTTAACCTGGTGTCATCAGTTGCAGGAAATCAGTCATAAAATGTTTGCGGCCGTGGGGTCCTTGCGTAATTTCCTACCGATTGCCACCAAGATTGCGTTAGCACAGTCACTTCTCTTTCCCATCCTTGATTATGCAGATGCCAGTTATCTAGATCTCATTGAAGACCAACTAAATAAGCTTGAGAGTGGAGTCTCTGCATAAGATTCATATTTGGTCTTCGCAAATATGATCACGTTTCTGAATATTGAAAAAAGCTCAAGTTGTTACCTGTAAAGAGATACTACTACTACTACTACTTATCCGCATTCTGGAACCCATAACACAAGCTAGTTAAACTATGCTTACATTGGGTCTAGAAAACGCTGTGTAAAATGTCGTAGAATATTTATTTATTCACACTTAATAAACTTAGGTTTAAGTAATTTTAAATTGGTGCAAGTTCAAATCTAAATCAAATCAGTAAATATTCAGAATTGTTTACTCTAATCACATTCTTTTAAAAAAAGATGAATATCTTTTCAAAAAAAAGCGGCGATAGCCCACTGGCGTGCATAACGGACTGCTGAGACGAGGTCTCGAGTTCGATCCTTAGTCGCCCGGGCACACACCTCTGACTTTTCGTTGTTATGTGTGCATGAATAAATATTAGTTATCGCTCGCTAAGTAATGTGCCCGGTAGATGGCAATAGGCTCGCCCCCTATTACATTGGGACCTTAACATAACTGGCGAATCGTGTGTGTGTAGTACAGCTCTGCTTATCCCTTCGGGGTTACAAGCGTGAAGTTATGTAATGTTTTCAAAGAATTTGTTAAATATTACGATATTAGTTAGTTACGCAATTTGTAACAACGCATTCTAAACATACTGAAACAAGACACAGCACAAAAGTAGAATTGCCGACATTAGCCCAAACTAAACAACTAAATAATGCGGTAGCTGATTCCAAAGCTAACCGTTTGTATAATAAACAATCTAAACAATAAAATAAACATTAAAAACAAGTCCATGGTGCAGGGAGAAGCACTAATTGCGTAATGTATTCAAGTTGCGAGCGGCGAGCGGCTACTCATTACATTCATGGCGCTCTCGCGTGGCCACGAAACTTACCGTAATTGTAAATAGAGGCAAACTCATTTGGGCACTTGATGGCGACCGCCGCCCCAGTGGATACGAGACTGGAATTTTTAATTTTTATAACCCGGCCTAGATTGTTTCAAATGCCCTTAACGCGGGCAGGTTTACAGGAGCCCCAGGTGATAAACTTAAATGGTGAGTGAGGTGTGATGTTAAATAAAAATAAAATTTCCTTTTCTGAACTTTTTTTATTTTATTTTATGAGGATGAGCTTAGGTTTCAAGGTAATTTATTAATTTATACTTTACTAGCGACCCGCCCCGGCTTCGCACGGGTGCAATGGATGTTACTATCCATATAAACCTTCCTCTTCAATCACTCTATCTATTAAAAAAAACCGCATCAAAATCCGTTCCGTAGTTTTAAATATTTAAGCATACATAGGGATATAGGGATATAGGGATATAGGGATATAGGGATATAGGGATATAGGGATATAGGGATATAGGGATATAGGGATATAGGGACCGAGAAAGCGACTTTGTTTTATACTATGTAGTGATAGGTAACAAATCTATGAAAATAAATATAATTGAGGTGTCTGTTTGTAATGTTAAAATAATAGTTTTTTAATAAGTTCATATGAGTATATGCACAATAGTAATAGTAAAAAACAATTAAAAAAAATATTATGATAGACAATATTGTTAAACAATATGTTTGTCATTCTGTTTGTACGAAGTGGCTTAGCTGATTTCTGCGCGATTTTAACTGCAGATAGCTGATGTTATAAGACACACCTTAGGCTACTTTTATTTTAGAAAAAGTATTAGAGTTCCGCGTAAAAATTAGAACCCAGGTCTAAGACCACGCGGACGAACAATATAAAATATAAAAAAGCGGCCAAGTGCCAGTTGGACTCGCCCATGGAGGGTTCCGTAGCAGCAAGTAACATATTAATGTTTTTTTTTTAATTTTTACATATGAGTTGATTGAATGAAAGGTAAATTGCGGTTTACGATTTATAACGTATTAAAAAAAACTACTTTCTAGATCTCGTTCAAACCAATTTTCGGTGAAAGTTTACATAGTATATTGTACATCATTTTTTTTTACTTTTATCATTCTCTTATTTAAAAAGTTACAGGGGGGGGGGACACATTTCACCTCTTTGGAATTGTCTCTCGCGCAAACTATTCAGTTTAAAAAGAAATGATATTAGAAACCTCAACATCATTTTTGAAGACCTATCCATAGATACCACAACCGTATGGGCTTGAGGAAAATTTTTTTTTAGAGTTTCAGTTCTAAGTACCTATCTATGGGTAATCCCCAAAATTTATTGGTTTTTTTTTCTATTTTTGTGTGAAAATCTTAATGCGGTTAACAGAATACATCTACTTACCAAGTTTCAACAGCATAGTTCTTATAGTCTCAGAAAAAAGTGGCTGTTTAATACGGACGGACAGACAGACAGACATGACGAATCTATAAGGGTTCCGTTTTTGCCATTTGGCAACGGAACCCTAAAAAGCCAAAATAATCATATTGAATCAGGCGTTATCGAATTTTTATTGGAAGAAATAATTGAGGCGAAAAAAACTTCGTACCACCGGAATACTGCCACGTTTGCGTTTGGTATGGCATTCCTTGGGGTGTGTGTTGGGTAACCTCCTCGAGTGTCGCTCCGATTCCGATCCCGCTGCAGTCCGGGGGGAACGGAATCGGAGCGGCCGGTACACCCTGGGCGGCGGTCAATGGCTTCCCCTTCACCCCTTCATAGGGTTGGCATTGATCGTCGGCCAATACCCAACGTGGCGGGAACACATCGCTCTCCGTACTCCTCTGCTTTCAGAGGAGACAGGATGAGCGATGCTGTTAGTGGTGAGATGGCCCAGGTTCAGCCGGGGTGCGAGGGATATGCTCTATGGGTAACCTTACACCCCGGCGTCTGAAGACCCGAGACGGCGTGCGGTTTTAGTCGGTGCAAGCCCGACATAACCGCCCCCGCTGGCCAGCGGGGGGGTATCCGAAGGGATTTCCGCACGATAAAAAAAAAAAAAAAAAAATGGTATGGCATTCCTTTCGTTTACAATTCGTTCAAGTTTTTTCTCTTACTATTGCTATCGTCCGGGCTACGTCTACTAAGGGGGTGTGGTGGATACCCTTTCTCAATTATTTTTTACTGTAATAGTCGTTTAAACTTTGAGGTATTACATTCAGACCAAAAAATGAAAACCATTTTAGTTAACGATGACGATTCTCGTGACGTATATATAACATATAACCTTGATGATTTCTGGTTCTGGCCCGGTACTCCATTAACAGGCGAGAGCCTTAGAATTTAAGTCAAAATCCAAGGCGAAACTTCAACCCATGAATATCTAAGGCTAAGAGCCAGAAGAATTGACTTTTCGTTAAAAGCATTTACCATGGGCTTAACGTCCTCAACAAAACCCCTTAAAGTAATTTCAATATTTTTCCCACGTACTGTTTTCGCAGATTTTATGTGTAATTCGGTGAAAACTGCTAAGTTCATGTTCCTGCCCGTAATTCAGATTGAAATTCAGAGTAATAACTCGAGTACAGCTTATTCAATTCATAAGATTCTCTCGTGAAGAGAGGTCGCCGGTCGCGTCGCTCTAATTATTTATTTTAGGCCTTATATGCGAATTATGTATGTCCGTCTCCTTTGAGTTCATTTGAGTCACAGGATCTGGCAGTTCAAGCCAGATTCTGAATGGTCTTAATAATAAATTAATATCTTGGGCAGGACGAACAAGTTTGCAGTTTGCAAATTACTTCAAAAAAGGTGTATTTGGACTGACGAAGACAACAATCTGGCTGATTTGTAATCCTGACTTGTAACGGGCAAGAATGGCTCTTCGGGACTTTTCCGGCCCGCCGAGCCCGCAACTTGCTCGCCTCGCGTCGCAGGCGACTCAGGCGCCGGAGATCGCTTAACGACCTCCGTCCTCCATGAGCGCAGGCCTGGGGGTGGCAGGTAAGGCCGCCTGTCACCCTAGCAGAAGCAGGCCGGGACGGTGGGGCGACTAGAGCCCCTCCCCCAAACCGGGGCAAGACGGGGACACCGTGGTTCCCAAACCCGAGGGGGCCATCTCGAAACCGGAAATGGCCCAGGGTCAGTCGGGGTGCGAGGGATATGCTCTATAGGCAACCTTACACCCCGGCGTCTGTAGACCCGAGACGGCGTGCGGTTTTAGTCGGTTCAAACCCGATATAACCGCCCCCGCTGGCCGGCGGGGGGGTATCCGAAGTGATTTCCGCACGAAAAAAAAAAAAAAAGACTCCCAGACTGCTGCTCTGATCTGGATCAGAGCAGGGAGAGGAACTTACGTCTCGCGTGCGCTTTTCAAGGGAAGCTTTCTCTCCTCTAAAAGACTGGCTTACCAACAATGGCGGCCAAGACCTACTGGGGGCTAGTAAGCGCTTCGCTTCGCGGGCATACCACTTCTCTCGGCAATTCTGCATTCCAAACACCTATACCTATTATAACACTAATTCACATGTTTTCACAAGTGATTGATAAATATATTCTTATAAGATTATTTTGTTCCAGTGACGGTGTACGAAGGAGATACTCTAAGCCTGCAGCGCATCAGTCGCACGGAGATGGGGGCATATCTCTGCATCGCTACGAACGCGGTCCCGCCTTCCGTGTCTAAGAGGATCATTGTTGATGTCGAATGTGAGTACCTTCTCATAATCATCATCCGACATATTCATAGCTTGTACTTCGGAGCCCTTAATCCGCTCACATACTCTGTGACACGAGACATTTATGGGAGTGACTACTATCTGACCTCCCAACCCCGAGAGATAAGCTTGCGACAGAGCCTTTTCCGTCAATCACCAAGTTAACCAGATTACTGGTAAGGTTGGTTTGGACCTGAAGATCTTAGTGCAGCCCCAAAACACCCTATCTTAAGAAATTCGGTTTTAAGTAATTGGTGTTATTTATTTGAAAATAGGGGTGATAGCCCAGTGGCGTATATAGCGGACTGCCGAGACGAGGTCTCGAGTTCGATCCCCAGTCGCCCCGTACACACACCTCTGACTTTTCGTAGTTATATGTGTATTAAAAATGTTAATTATCGCTCGCTTAGTAATGTGCCTGGTAGATGGCAATAGGCTCCCCACCTAATATATTGGGACCTAAACATAACTGGCGAATCGTGGGTGTGTAACACACCTATGCCTACCCCTTCGGAGGTATCCCCGAAGGGGTAGGCAGAGGCGTGAAGTTATGTTATGTGTATTTTAAGTCCAGGCCGAGCATGGGTCCTGGCCCTTGAGGAACTAGGGCCTCGACTGGTGGCGCTCTTTAGCGCATGCCTCGAAAGGGGCCAGTTTCCAAAGGCGTGGAAGACGGGGAAACTGTCCTTATCCGGAAGGCGGGGCGGCCGGCGGATCAGCCATCCGGTTACCGGCCGATCGTGCTGCTCGACGAGGTGTGCAAGCTCTTTGAGCGGATTATTGCAGAGCGCCACGTCGAGCATCTCACGAACGTGGGGCCAGATCTGGCGGACAACCAGTTCGGTTTCCGCCGGGGGCGCTCCACCGTGGAAGCGATCATGCGCGTTAGGCGCCTGGCGGAGGATGTAGTCTCGCGGGGTGGGGTGGTGGTGGCGGTGTCTTTCGACGTCGCCAATGCTTTCAACACCCTACCCTGGAGCTGCGTTAGGGAGGCGCTAGCGTATCACGGAGTGCCTCCTTACCTCCGCCGCGTTGTTGAGGCATACCTTTTTTTTTTTTGTTTTATCGTGCGGAAATCCCTTCGGATACCCCCCGCCGGCCAGCGGGGGCGGTTATGTCGGGCATGAACCGACTAAAACTGCACGCCGTCTCGGGTCTACAGACGCCGGGGTGTAAAGTTGCCCATCGATCATATCACTCGCACCCCGACTAACCCTGGGCCATCTCCGGATTCGAGATGGCCCCCTCGGGTTTGGGAACCACGGTGTCCCCGTCGTGCCTCGGTTTGGGGGAGGGGCGCTAGTCGCCCCACCGTCCCGGCCTGCTTCTGCTGGGGTGACAGGCGGCCTCACCTGCCACCCCCAGGCCTGCGCTCATGGAGGACGGAGGTCGTTAAGCGACCTCCGGCGCATACCTATCCGAGAGGGCCATAGTTTACCCGAGCTGGCTAGGGCAGGGCGGCGAGAAGTGTCGTGCGGTGTTCCACAGGTGTCAGTCCTAGGGCCACTCCTGTGGAACATCGGATACGACTGGGTGCTGCGCGGTACGTTGCTCGAGGGTTTCAGCACAGTTTGTTATGCTGACGACACCTTCGTTATGGCACGGGGAGCAACGTACCGAAGCGCGGCACTAAAGGCCACGGCAGGGGTTGCTCAAGTCATGGGTCGAATACGGCGGCTGGGACTCGAGGTGGCTCTCCACAAATCCGAGGCTATGTGTTTTAACGGGCCTTGGAGGGGGCCACCTGCGGGAACCAGTATAACCGTAGGAGGCGTAAGCATCGGCATCGAGCCCACGATGAAGTACCTTGGGCTCGTACTCGATAGCCGATGGGACTTCGGACCACATCTCCGAAGTCTGGTCCCGAAACTGAGGGGGGCTGCGGCCGCGCTATCGCGGCTGATGCCCAATATTAATGGACCCAACGCCCCAACTAGGAGACTGTACCTGGGGATTGTGCGAAGCATGTCCCTGTACGGGGCCCCCATATGGGCGGAGGCGCTGGTGGCCCGCAACCTGGCTGTTCTAAACAGCCCGTTAAAAGCGATGGCCGTCAGAGTCATCAGGGGGTATCGCACGATCTCCGTCGAGGCGGCATGTCTCCTAGCCGGGACCCCTCCATGGGACCTGGAAGCGAGAGTCCTTGCGCTGCTGTACCAGAGGCGCAAGGAGGTGCTGGAGCGGGGCCATAGGCCGGAGCCCCGAAAAATCAGGGATCAGCGGTTCCTGCTCCGCCAGGAACTCATGGAGACATGGAGTCTGTGACTTGAGCATCCAAGGTGGGGGGAATCCACCATTGCGGCGATGAGACCGATTATGAAGGAGTGGTTGGAGAGGGACCATGGGGATAGATATTTACCGGACACTGGTGTTTCGGTAAGTATCCATGGCGCATCCACCGGGAGACAACGCCGCAGTGCCAGCACTGCGAGGATCCTGGCGAAGACACGGTGCACCACACGTTGGTGGAGTGCTCTGCGTGGGCGAGTCAACGCCGGGATCCTGGGCGTGGACATTCTCTCGTTGGAGACCATGGTGAGGGCCGTGGTTTCCGACGGGAGCAAGTGGCACGCCGCCGCCTCTTTCTGCGAGCAGGTAATGCGCGCGAGAGAGACGGTGGAGAAGGAGCGGGAGAGAACCCTGCCCCTCCAGTTTTGCAGTCTGCGGCGAGGACGCCGCAGACTCATCTAAGCTCGGGACTACCGACCTCCATGATTGGGGCCTGAGGACGGCAGTTGGCCGACTAGCCGTCCTTACAGAAGCAGGCCATGGCGGAGGCGTGTCGTGTGTCCACTACACACGCCTGCCATCTTACCGAAGCGGGATAAAACCCGACCCCACCAGGCGAGGCCGCGGTGGGGGCCAAAGTCCGCCGGCAACCCTGGGGTTATCCTTTCGAAGGCTTACCCGGGGTGCCCGGCAACGGACACTTGGCGAAGAAACCGTGCGGTTTTAGTCGATACATGACATAACCACACCCGCTGGCAGGCAGGGGGTATCCGAAGGGATTTCCGCACGTAAAAAAAAAAGTGTATTTTAAGATTAAAATAAACATGCTGGTATATATTTTTTGTAAACACGTTAATATGGCATGAAATACATTGAATGATACATATGGAAGATCCTAAGAGTATTGTGAACGCATTAGTCTTCAATCCATTTCCTTTCACGTAATCGTCAAAGAGACTCGGTAATGGTAGGTATTACTCAGTGTGATAGTTCTATCTTTGATGAATTGAAACCTAAGTAAAGAATTTAGTTGAATATACAATAATGTTAACGGGAATTAACGCGATCATGTATAGGTATATACATACCTTCCCTGACGTTTCGACCAGGTTACACTGGCCGTGGTCAAAGGCTGGCTGTGACTAGAAAAAAAAAGGAAAAGATTCAGAATTAAGTTGAAATTCATCAATATTTATTTAAAATTTGGTTTAATCAAAGTTATTTGGTGTTCAAAGGATTTTTAATTTTTGTTTTGTTTAGTAAATATTTTTGCGATTAAATTTTTGTAATAACAAAATGTATGGTACCCGAAAGCAATTTATAGGTTTCATTATAAACATGCATAACATCTATATAATATTATAAAGATACAGGCCGAATTTTGTGAGTTTGTTTATATGTTTACCTTTAAAGGATAAAATTCGAAAAAGAACTAAATTCACCGACATAGCTCGCAGAATAAGCAAGCTGAAGTGGCAATGGGCTGGCCACATCAGCCGAAGGACCGATGGCCGATGGAGCAAACGAGTCCTAGAGTGAAAACCACGAATCGGTAAACGGAAGGTAAGACGTCCCCCAGCAAGATGGACGGACGTCCTGAAAAAGCTAGCTGGGATAGACTCGATGCGCAAGGCGGAGGACCTTTTCATAATTTTAAGCCACCGCTACCTAGAAAGCAATTAGTTATAACACAGGTATTTAAAAGAAAAGAATGATGCAGTGATTTCATTGAGGCTCTTCATTCAGGTAGGAATGTCTTGTTCTTCCAGCTATGGATCGGCGTGCATAGCATGTAATGTGGCGCGGCACCCGATGGTTGTAATCCGTAGTTGGCTCACGTACGAGCGCTATTGCCGCATTACAAGCTCAGTGTATTGTTATGTCATTATTGATTTTGACTCTCGCTGAGCGAGAGCAGCGAAACTCAGTGCTTCTAAGACAAAGATTTCAATCTCGATAACTTAGTAACGAATTCCTATCTGAAGTTCATTCTGGCTTAAGAAAAGTGGTACAATACATTATTTTTATCACACAACTTATATGAATTTCCGAGTTAGCCAGTAATGATTATTATAAGAGCCTTTATTTAACAATCATACATAACTATGTATATTATTTCTGATCTAATCAATATTGACACTGGTTTTGTGAAGATTGTCTTACTTCCCAACATAAACCTTCCCTAAAGCTTGCCACTATTTGCGATCCAATCTTACACTATATAATTGCTGTGCTTCATGTGGAGCCTGTGCATCGCGGACTTGTCGCCACGCTGTACTGAATGGCCTTAGAGCTTCAAATCTCCCAAGACGACGATAAGCGGTATGACGGGATGAATCTGGTACCATGGAAGATAGGCCGGGCTTTGGTGTGGGATGCCACACGCGCCCATATACTGGCGGAAACCTATCTCCCGGTTACCAGTAAATGAGCTGAATGATGCAGCGGTGGATGCCCGCGAGTGTGTCAAAATGCCAAATATAGTTCTCTCGGTGCCCAATACGAATTTGTCGCGTTTGGCGTCGATACTCTGGGTCCTTAGGGTCATGGCACGCAGGGGCTTCTCGTGGAACTCAGCAAGCATCTGAGGGAGGAAACTGGTGAACCCCGTGCAGGCAGTTTTTCTCGCGCAAAGGTTTTCCATAGCAATTCAGCGCGGGACACATCAGCGCTCCATGTTTGACATCCGGACGTCATGATAGGCCGAATACACGAATAAAATAATTTTTGCTTTGATTTGAGTGGCACATGGGGGGTTTTCACAATTTGTTTAAGAGACCAATATCTTTTCCATGCCACATTTATTCTGTTGTTGATTTCTTTTGTTGTGAGGTCTATAGGAATATAACTTGCCCGAGATACGTGTATTCATTCACATATTCTATTGTAGCACCGCTGACCACAATTGAAGTTTTTTCTTTGTTTGACATTACTTTAGTTTATGCGGTATTCATGAATAGTCCAACGTTGAAGCTCTCATATAAAAGTTGCGGTTCTAACATCTCTTTCAGGCTACTTGCGTCACTTGATACAAGTATTAAGTCATCTACAAATCACAGGTAGTGTAGTTCTAATCCATATTCAAAAACTGCCGAGAAAAGTTTAGGTGACCCCTTCTTTATAAGAAAATCTTCACCCACTCTTTCTGTTCTTATTTTACCTTTTATATTCTTGTATATATTGATAATTAGGCGTATAAATTTTGAATCCACTCTTTCTGTCGCCAATGTCTTATATACGAATACATATGATTACTAAGTAGTAAGTAAGACCATATTGGCCATTTAGCAGTATCTTAATGAATATCTTATAAACATTGGACATAAGGCTAATGGGACGATAATTAACTGTAACTTCTTTGTTAGTCTGTAATAGGGTTTATTGTTATATCCAATGTTCCCAATAAAAGTTCATTAGATATGCAGTCCTTGCCAGGTGCTTTTCCCTTTTTCCGTGATATTATAGCCTTAGCCACTAACTCTCTCATTATATTTGGAGTATCTTCTTCATGGTTGTCAATATAGTCTAGGCTCTGTTGGTATAATGTTTCAGTATCACTAGTATATCATAGTAATATTCTAAGGTTACTTCTAGTATTTCGGTTTTATCTGTTTTTTTTCGTTTTTCGGTGATGATGATTATGATTGATGATGATTATTTCAATCCAATTTGATGTTTCTATTAGTGGATGCCAAGTTTTTCTAACTCCATCTGTCTTTTCTATGAAAATGTAAATAATATTTTAATTAATAATATTGTAATTGCAATTATTCTTAATATTACATTGTTTAACCCTTCATTTACAGTATCATCATAGCTCTTGAATTTTAACTCAGTTCAAACGAGTTAGTAACCGGAGTTGTCAAACCATTGGAGATTAATCTATATGTGTGTGTGTGTGTCCACAATCACAGGTCTACTCTAGCTGTAAGCTAGTTGCGGTTCCGTTTTACTTAGGTACTCTGAAATACACGCTGGCGGACTGCCCGACGTGGGAAGCGCCGAGGCGTGACCTCGTGGCAGCCATCGGGGTGGGAGTCCCCTCGCTCGGCAGCATGATTGCGGCAATGGTGCGGAGCCGGGAGAGATTTAGAACTCTCCCGGCCCGCCGGGCCCGAAACATGCACGCCGCGCGTCGCAGGCGACTCAGGCGCCGGAGGTCGCTTAACGGCCTCCGTCCTCCTATGCTCTATGGGCAACCTTATACCCCGGCGTCTGTAGACCCGAGACGCCGTGCGGTTTTAGTCGGGTCAAGCGCGACATAACCGCCCCCGCTGGCCGGTGGGGAGGTATCCGAAGGGATTTGTAACAAAAAAGAATAATTGAAAAGAAAACCTATCGAAGTACTAAAATAATATTTCCACGTATTGTGAACACTATCCTTTATGGAAGTCAGTTAAGAGGACAATGTAATCAATTCTACTCTTAAATTTCAGTACTTGCGGTTACTGAAGTTTCGCGCAAGTTTTATAATCCCTCAAAAACGGAATGTTAAAGTATCCTTACCCGGAGCCACCACCCGCACAGACCATAGGTAATATGTCCGTTTTATTTCACCGAAGTGAAGTTTTATCATCAATCTTCTGGAACTTTCTAAGTATTCATTGTTTTAATATCCTTCGGGACTGCGGAGTGAAGCTACATACTTTATTTTAACATATACGACCTATTTACTGCTCTGTAAATATTTAATGTACTCGGTCGGCTTACTTTGTACATAAATAAATTATCTTTTATGCAAATGTTTTGGCAGTATTTTTCTCTTGTATCCTAACTAGTTAATTAATAAGTTTATTAATTATATTATCGGCAGTCGCGAAATTTCAATAGCTTCGCAATAAAAAAAAACATTCTAATTTTAATAGAGAAGATGGTTGGAATGTACCACCAGCTTGGGACTCAGTCATTCACTTAATTAATTCCAAGAAAAATCAAAATACAACAAAACTTCATGACAGTGTGACTGTGAGCTCATTCTGCGTAAATAGTAACACAAACAATTCAACATAGTTCGGGTACTTTGAGATAACTTTCACTTCAAACTACAAGACAAAAACCATCTTTAGTCTCGCCGTGACCATGGCTGCTGAAAAGCAACCGAAACGTCAAGATCAATATAAAATATAAAATAACTTTATTAATATTATATAAGTATCCAAGAATGTATTAGTATGAAAAGATTGATCCTGTGGAGGAACGAGGTGTGAAGCTCCTCCAACAAAAAGGGAGGATCCTCCGACCAGGCAAGGTGATCGCGCCTGGCGGGCCGAGGCCCTAACTGTAGAAGTTAGGATTCTGTATATACGCTACTCAGCGCGTGAACTTCATTTTCGCGATGCAGGATTGTGACGTAGGAATCACGTGGTAGTTGAGACATAGTAGACGGTTCTGGTTCCGCTTGTTGGTCGCTAGGTGGCGCTGATTTCTTGTGGTATCGAAGTAGTTGAGCTTACTAGATGTCGCCTGGGTACATGTGGTATCGCCACAATCCATAACACTCGCACTGGAAACATACTAAACCGACTATATTATTACCACCTACGGAGCACATTATTGGTATTTGACCTACTGGAAATAAGAACCTGATTACGTTTGCTCAACCCAGGATTCAAATCCAGAACCTTACGTTCGTAAGTATAACCTATGTTTCAATACAGAACTGTTTATTATTCTATCTCAATCGTAATATACTGAGGTTCTGAGTTTTCCAGCCACATAATTACAGCTTGCTTCTGGAATGAGTATGTTCATGCTTCTGTGACGATGCCGCATTTTATTTTGCGCCATCCACCGAACTCAAACCAAACTACTTCAGTACTAAAGATCTGCAGTAGGCTTCACCGAAATTTCTCACCCTGATTAGTATTATACTCGTATAAAAACATTCCCATATCAATCTTTCTTGTGCATCTCGCCTGATGTGATCATCCAACCACGTCGTTAAAACCTTCTAGTGTAGGTATTGGAGGAGTCACACACTGTCCACACAACATTGCCAGTCACCACCTGCATTCACGAGTTAGACCATTTTATTGGTACCTTGAACTCATTGCCCCTCCCTACTCACCAGACTTCAAATCAAATCTTGTAATCAACCACACTTACTTCAAGACAAATCTCATATAATTATCGACATAAGTTCTTTCCTAGATATAAAAACTCGTTAACTTCTTCATTTCCATTAAGTGCATCAATAACTGTAAGTATGTCTGCTTTATCTACATGTTTCGTTGGATTAATGCTTAATCAACAGACTGATTCCCCACAAAATGAACAGTCATTTCAATGTTACTCAATAAAGCTATGGTCTTTCGGCTTATTTCTATAGTAATCTATACAAAACAATAATCAAAAATCGCTAGCAATGTTTCTAAATTTAAAAAGATAAAACATCATGATTTCAATGAAAAACGGAACGGGGGTTCTTATTTTGAATTCTTATTACAAATGGCGGCTGTCTAAATAGACGTTCAGATGTCTTATAATTGAAAGATAATATTTTTTCGCGGTGCACGCTCGACCGAGATTGCGGCTGCAGATTGCCGACAACGCCTTTGAAAGACGCAACCCACAATGTAGTTTGCGATTAATCGCTTTTGAGACTAAAAAGATGAAAAGAACTCAAGTGCTTCTTGTTCTTTTGTTGGTGAAGCTTTTGAGCTACTGGTTATTGTAGTAACTGTTTGCTAGAAAATTGTACCAAAGAGTAACGGTATTCATAACATAACATAACATAAACTCACGCCTATATCCCCGAAGGGGTAGGCAGAGGTGCTAGCACCCACATTTCGCCAGTTTATGTTTAGGTCCCAATGTAATAGGTGGCGAGCCTATTGCCATTAACCGGGCACTTATAAACCTGCGATAAATACACACATAACTTCGAAAAGCATCGAAAAGTAATTGGTGTGTGCCATGGTAATACCTGGGATCGAACCCGAGACCTCGTCTCAGCAGTCCTTTACCCATACCACTAGGCTACCGCGGTTACGGTGACGGTATTCCTTGAGTGTTAATGTAAATAAGTAGTGCTTTTATGTATCTGCAGGAAAATATTTCATTGTCAATATCACTAAAACGTTAAATAGTTACACACCGTTCGGTGTGTAACTATTTAATTCTTGCAGCTGGACCACAGGCAGAGGGAGAGAGAGAGAAACAGAAAAAACCACCCCTGATATTTATGACATGAGACTATTAAAAAATAAAACATTTTTAACATTTCAAACAACATAATGAATATGGCATTAAAATTGGCACGTGCAGGGACGTAATGAAGTCAAAAGAATATAAAAAAGGCAAACTTTATTAATATTTTAAAACGTCATATAATATTAAACAGTATTACTGAAGCGAGTGTTATGCCTCGCGAAAATTGCCACCATAAAGCCTGCGTCATGAATTACGTTTTCAAAGTGTGGATTTTATTATCTGTGTGAAAAATCGTCGGCCGAGTTCGGGCGCGCTCGGCAAACTTCGCCGCTATCCATCATTATTGAAAGTTTATAAATTGCTCCCTTCGAGTTTGTACATACTTGCACTAGTAGTGAATTGATAGCTTATAGGATATTTCATAGACTTGTTTGTTTGTTAGTATATCACTTCGGGAGATTGTATTTTACGGGAAATATGCTCCGTTAATGTCATCCCAGACAGAAGGAAGAAAAAAGGGGTTAGAAGCTTTGTTATAAGCCTTTTGAGACTTCCCCAGTCGGGTGTTCTTAACGTGCTTAAGTACCTTCTTGCGTTACAATTATTATACATTACAATGATTAGAACTTAAATCTATACTATACTCTTATAAAATTGTAAATTAGTTGTGTCTCTACATTGGAGATATATAAAAAAGCGGCCAAGTGCGAGTCGGACTCGCCCATGAAGGGTTCCGTAGCAGCAAGTAACATAATAATGTTTTTTTTTAATTTTTATATTTGAGTTGATTGAATGAAAGGTAAATTGCAGTTTACGATTTATGACGTATTAAAAAAACTACTAACTAGATCTCGTTCAAACCAATTATCGTTAGAAGTTTACATGGTAATGTATATCATGTATTTTTTTAGTTTTATTATTCTCTTATTTTAGAAGTTACAGGGGGGGGGGCACACATTTTATCACTTTGGAAAAAAATGATATTAGAAATATCAATATCATTTTTGAAGACCTATCCACATGTGTGGGTTTGACGAAAAAAAAATTTTTGAGTTTCAGTTCTAAGTATGGGGTATTTTTCTATTTTTGTATGAAAATTTTAATGCGGTTCACAGAATACATATACTTACCAAGTTTCAACATCATAGATCTTATAGTTTAGGAAAAAAGTGGCTGTGACGTAACATTACGAATCTATAATAAGGGTTCCGTTAGTAGGGCAACGGGACCCTAAAAAATGGTAAAAAACTAAAACCGACTTCAGAAACTAAAAAACCACTAAAAACGCACTGAAAAATGAAAAATAACTGAATTACAGATTTTATTCAAAAGATAAAACAGGCGTTGGACTCTTCTGTTGAAGTTGGTGCCTCTTCGGGCTTTTTAGTGAACGTAACTTAATTCACACAGTACCGCCCGCACTTGGGAATTAAACCAAAGCCGATTTTAAAAGCATTTTAAAAATTTGTTCTTAAACGTAGGACATATATACCTATATATATATGTATACTGAATTGCGAACTCATTTAGAGGGTTATAAACAATCCCTAGATATGCGGTAGCAGTAATCACGGTTGCTTTGCTGACATTTATTGAAGAGTTCCGTTGTCTGTCCCCGAAATTCTTCATCAGATCTTCACGAATTTTAAATGCCTGGGAAGTATACCTACCCTTTGAAATAAAAAATAATTTTCCAAATCCGTTTATGCATCTTCTAGTGATCAGCAAACATATAAATAAAAAAAAAAACAAAGACAAAATAGATGCAAACTTATTAACTTAACCCAAGTTTGAAGGATTCTGAAAGAAAAATAATTTTATTTGGAATTCTTGTTTGTTTGTCCGTTTTTTTTATATATATATTCGGGACACGTCAATTTGACTTCAACTCGCCTGATAGTATAGGTAAGCTGAAGGTAAACCTCTGAAGGTAAGTCTCTGGAAAAAGGGTCACCATTACATACACGTACCATGTTAACTGGCACTCAGCTTGACGGCCTCATCAGAAGAGGATTGCCGTCGCAGCACCGCGTGACACCCACCGGTCCCACTAGTGCTGCGACCACAATCCCCCTGCCCGGCTATGCACTTGCTGACCCCTGAACGCAATCAAACCGAAATTAGATTACTATGGAGGGTTTTTCGCAATCGTGCACGGTGGTACCTACCCGGCCGAATTTTGTGACAAATTTGTGTCATCAAATTTCTACCTCCAGTATTCTACCACCACAGTATTCCACCATTTGGCTACGGAACCCTAAAAAGTATGACAATGTGTACTCTATAGTATCGCTTATTTCCAGTTCAAATTTGATTAAAACAAATATAATAAACATACAAGCTTTAACATTTACACTTCGTGACAATGGTGCCTCGTCGAATCTTTCTGTTCCATTTTCAGATTCTCTAGGTTTCCTATGTCAGAGTGTCCAATCCCATAGGCAATCACGCCTGTTCCACATATCCCTACTGATCTATCCCTACTGGTAGGGAAGAAAGGATTTTTTTTCCACTTTTAGTTACTAGGGGGGATATTATGTATATTTTACTTCCACATATTTCTACTAAGATAAAGTACAGGTAGATAGAAAAATGTTTTATTATTGGAATGTTTTACTTTTCAAAAATCATTTATTCTGCATAGACCATTAAACGGAACTTTGAAAACGTCAAATGGAAGACAATGGTAAATGGACTCCACGGGCTCCAAACTCAGTGGGCTAACTTTTTTTGGTCGATTTATAAACATTTACTTAGGTCTATGTACAATGGTTTGCTTGAGTAGCATAATTAAGTGAACAGCTCATTTCCAAGCTTGGTTATCATCTAAATAGTCTTGGATTTTGTAGTAAGCTTTTAAGCAAAGCTTACTTTTAATTATTTTTGAATTTATTTATAGGTAAATCCCTAAATTCATTATAGAGCTTGTTGAAAAAACCTATACAATTTCCCCGTGACTGAATGAATGACTGACTAATTTTTTGGAGCCTACTATCACAGACAGCAAGATTGTTCTTGTGTCTGGTATTTACGTTATGCCGGTCTCAATACAATACATACAATGTTTTCGAAAATATATTGTTCTCGTACTCTTTAAGTTTTTCTCGGAGGGAGACTCTTGGGCCCAAATTATAAATAGCTTTTACAGCCCGCTTTTGATGTGCATAATTAAACTCTTTGAAATCAGCCTTACAACTTAATTACCTCAACATATCTAAAAAATGTCCAGTCTTTATATCCCCTGTAACCAATTGCATTTGTGCATTTTGAATCACGTGATCACGCATCACATATCGTTGCTCCCTCTTTTTTGGCGGATTAATTCTCGGCTGATTCATGATCAACTTCATCCGATTTTTCATAACCGCCGATTGGTTGTATAATAATTTCAATAATGCGTATAAACTGGTTTTTCTGTTGCTTTTGTTATTAATTTTGAAATGCCAGGCTTCGGCGAAATTATTTGTTCTATACCTTTTTCCAAACACGCACCACTGCTCCTGAAATTGTTAATTTTTCACCCAAGTGTTTTTAAATGCATCCATTTTAAAGTCATCTAAAACCTGATTCTTAATGTATGACCATTTTTCTTGTATTTTATCCAAAGGCAGCTAAGGTAGCGTCGCGATTAATGCCAGTATTCTTCTGGTGTCTCTGTTTGTCGTTAGTTTTAGTTGTCTCCCCTTTTTCCATATCGCTTTTTGGAAATGATAGTAACACTTATTATAGAAGCACTTAGACATTTCGAACATGAGGATACCAATTTCCTGAATTATTTTATCAGTAGAGATAAGTGGAAAAGTATTCCCCCCCAGTAGCTAAAACATGTGGAAACAAATTCCTTTCTTACCTACCAGTAGGGATAGATCACTAGGGATATGTGGAACAGGCGGGCACTCACATGATCATTGAGGCATTGAGTGTCACCTGATACTCAATGCAAAGAATGGATTATTCGCCGTTCATGCATACCGTGAGGTGGTATTTTACCGCTATCACTGTTAAGTAACGTAGAGATAAGGTGAGTCGATAACTTTAATAGAGCTGTGCTCATAGCACAGGTAGTCAAAATATATATGAATATGAAGATTCAATTAAATGTGTCATCAAATTTCTACCACCAGTATCTGTTTTTCTTTGTTTATCTGTTTGTCTTTTTGTACGCGATGGTCACCAAAGCTACTGAACGGATTTTGATGCGTTTTTTTCTATTACAGAGTCAAGAACTCTACAAAGTCAGACTTAAAATCTGCCGTATATTTGATTGCAATTGGTTAAGTAGAACCGGAGATATGACCAAAAAACGATTACCGACCTCCGGGCGGGCGAAGCTGCGGGCATCAGCTAGTTTATAATAGATACCTCGTTAGCAAAGGTAAACGGAGATGGCCCAGGGTCAGTCGGGGTGCGAGGGATATGCTTTATGTGCAACCCTAAACCCCGGCGTCTGAAGACCCGAGACGGCGTGCGGTTTTAGTCGGTTCAAGCCCGACATAACCGCCCCCGCTGGCCGGCGGGGGGGTATCCAAAGGGATTTCCGCACGAAAAAAAAAAACAAAACGGTACAGGTACTGTGAGAAAATAATCAAGCAATAAGTTTTAATTACTTTTAGCGGTGTACAGGGGCCCCACTAGGATCTCCGGGGCCCAAATCAACCTAACCTGCTAGCCGATGCACCTGCTGGGTGGCAGACGAAGCCCTAGTTCAGGCTTCAAACTTGGTATTTAGAAGTCAAACGGCAGTCATAGCCAAAGTTCTGTAAAAGGCGAAACAAGAGCTATAGGAGAACGGTTCCCGGGCTCCAAAATACAAGTTATGTAGTTATGTGTGTATTTATGTATTTTGTATTTATGTATTTTGTATGTATTATTAGTATGTATTGTCTATGTAAGTTTATACTTTGTATCTTATGGATGTATGTATATTCCTCTGGTTGTACGCAAACGTTTACCCATTTGTTGTCCTTCTCCACGATCCCCCAAAGGTTTGCTGGGAGAAAACTCAATACTGAGTTAAGCTCGCCTTTGTACACTAATTTTATCTGTGATGTTTGTAAAATGTTTACTGTGTACGTATAATAAAGAATTAAAAAAAAAAAAGTTTTGGCTTGGCGCTCGGATAAAAAGAGGAAATTTTAGCCAAGTACCAACATTAGATAAAAATACTAACTCAAATGCATATTATATACAAAGTTATAACGTACTTGATCCTATCAATTTAACTATAAAAATTGTGAAGCTATCCCGTACACAGACTTTTTTTTTTTACGTGCGGAAATCCCTTCGGATACCCCCCCGCCGGCCAGCGGGGGTGGTTATGTCGTGTCTCGACTAAAACCGCACGGTGTCCTCCCCAAGTGTCCGTTGCCGGGCACCCCGGGTAAGCCCTCGAAAGGATAACCCCAGGGTTGCCGGCGGACTTTGTCCGCCACCGTGGCCTCGCCTGGTGGGGTCGGGTTTTATCCCGCTTCGGTGAGTTGGCACGCGTGTGTAGGGCACACACGACATGCCTATGCGACATAAGAACGGCGAGTCGGCCAACTGCCGTCCTCAGGCCCCGATCATGGAGGTCGGTAGGTCGGTAGTCCCGGGCGTAGATGAGTCTGCGGCGTCCTCGCCGCAGACTGCGAAACTCTGGGGGCAGGGTTCTCTCCCGCTCCCTCTCAAAAATTCCCGCTCTCTCTAAAAATTGTGAAGTTATCCCGTACACATCCTTGGTCTAGGCAATAAAACCCCTGAGCAAAGTCTCAACATAAGCAGTTATTTTTATCATTAAAGTATCCACTTTGAAATAGTCTGAGATATAAATCACTTTGAAACATCTGCAAGATATATTATTCAAAGAAATTTTAAAACATAGAGAGAGGTTGTTATGTACCTTTTTTTTTTTTTTTTATCGTGCGGAAATCCCTTCGGATACCCCCCCGCCGGCCAGCGGGGGCGGTTATGTCGGGCTTGCACCGACTAAAACCGCACGCCGTCTCGGGTCTTCAGACGCCGGGGTGTAAGGTTACCCATAGAGCATATCCCTCGCACCCCGGCTGACCCTGGGCCATCTCACCACTAACAGCATCGCTCATCCTGTCTCCTCTGAAAGCAGAGGAGTACGGAGAGCGATGTGTTCCCGCCACGTTGGGTATTGGCCGACGATCAATGCCAACCCTATGAAGGGGTGAAGGGGAAGCCATTGACCGCCGCCCAGGGTGTACCGGCCGCTCCGATTCCGTTCCCCCCGGACTGCAGCGGGATCGGAATCGGAGCGACACTCGAGGAGGTTACCCAACACACATCCCAGGTTGTTATGTACCTGCTTAAATATACGAATATGGTAATGTCGAATCATTGTTGTGCTTTTGTTATTTTATGTGAATTAAAGACAAGTATCTGTCAGATAAGTCCAGACTTTGATAAGACGATAGTTTAATAAGTTCTGCTGGAATATCAAATTCCTAAATAACATTGAAATAAAACTATTTTTATAGATTCTACTGCGATTTATTTATTTTGTATTATTTTATTATTTAACTATTCTCGACTGTGTATCTATCTGTAGTGCCATAGCTCCGATCGGATGGACGTTTTTGCTGCCGTTTTTCTTTGGTTGAAAACTGATGAGGTAGAAATGTTTCTTAGCTATGGTTTATGAAGATTTATTGAGCTCTTTCATAGTTGAAGAACGGATCTTATTACAGCCACAGAGTTGATTAATTTGATGGACAATTACATTTGTAGTATTTCCATGACATGGTAACTTTGACTTGATACTGGAGGATCAAATAGTCTGTGAAAAACTTAAACCCCTCAACAACTTACAGCAGATACCGTTTTTTTTTCTTTTTCGTGCGGAAATCCCTTCGTATACCCCCCCGCCGGCCAGCTGGGGAGGTTATGTCGGGCTTGAACCGACTAAAACCGCACGCTGTCGCGGGTCTACAGACGCCGGGGTGTAAGGTTGCCCATAGAGCATATCACTCGCACCCCGACTGATACTGGGCCATCTCCGGTTTCGAAATGGCCCCCTCGGGTTTAGGAGCCACGGTGTCCCCGTCGTGCCCCGGTTTGGGGGAGGGGCGCTAGTCGCCTCACCGTCCCGGCCTGCTTTTGCTAGGGTGACAGGCGGCCTTACCTGCCACCCCCAGGCCTGCGCTCATGGAGGACGGAGGTCGTTAAGCGACCTCTCGCGCCTGAGTCGCTTGCGACGCGCGGCGAGCAAGTTGCGGGCTCGGCGGGCCGGGAGAGTTGTAAATCTTTCCCGGGCGTGCTCCGCCATCTCCTTCGCGAGCATTACATGCTCGCAGAATGAGGTGGCGGTGGCCCACGCGCTCGCGCTCCGCTCTTACAGCAGATACCTATGGCATTTTTGGGGTTATAAGGATGGTCTTAATTTTGTTTCACATGTTAATCGTAGCGTGTCTACTGGTAACAAACTAATAACTAATTTAAATTTTAAAACTATGAAAAAAAATTCAGACACAAAACTCCCTTCAAAAAGATGTATTTCTAATTAATATATCTTTATGTACCTTATTATAACATAACATAACATAAACTCACGCCTTTATCCCCGAAGGGGTAGGCAGAGGTGCTAGCACCCACGTTTCGCCAGTTTATGTTTTAAGTCCCAATGTAATTGGTGGCGAGCCTATTGCCATTAACGGGGCACTTATAAACCTGCGATAAATACACACATAACTTCGAAAAGCATCGAAAAGTCATTGGTGTGTGCCATGGTAATACCTGGGATCGAACCCGAGACCTCGTCTCAGCAGTCCATTACCCATACCACTAGGCTACCGCGGGGTACCTTATTATATTATATTTATAATTGGTTCTGTTCTCATTCGTATATAGGACATAAATTATAACAATAAAAATCAATCCATTGAAACGCTTAGCAAACACAAACAATGTGTCCCACATGAGCGACAATCTATCTCTATAAAGTGTAATGTACATTTTCAGTACAAAGAGTACATACACGTCATTATTCAGTACGCGTCAATCATACATAATGTTATCAGGGTTCACGTTTTCATCCGAATCACGATAGGCGAATACAACCATTTTCATATAATTGTGCATCAAGCTGTACGAATTCCCTCTTTAATGATTAATTATCTGTTATAAAATCAATCATTTAATGGTACAGTATTAGTGATTCCATCATAATTACAAATACATTAAAGTATTTATAAAATAGTCTACATTCGAGCAGTGCCAGAATACCACTGAAAATGTCGTGATTGATGAAACGTTTGGGACACAAGTTTCCTATGGACCACGGTCAAACAGCCCGGAAGTAGTATATTCTACATGCAACTCCGGCCGTGAAAGCCTTAAGATTGATATTTTTTTATTTTATAAACTCTTATGCCTAAGTTTCGTATCATTTTATAAAACTTTTTTTTATAGGATCATCGTCCTCCTGCCCATATCCTAAATTTATTTGATGTCGGCGCAAGATGTGTGCTTTTTCCATTCATCTCTGCTTGCGGTCATCTCAAAATTCACTCCCTCCTTACCCATATCCTCTTTCCATTCCTCTTAGGCCTTCCTCTCCCCTTGTAACCGTCCACTTCCATACTTAATGCGTTCCTTACGATCCGAACCAGGACAAGCGATTTCCTCGTAACTTTTAGGTAGATTTCGATGAAATCGATCTACCTATTGGTTTCTTGACTACTGTCGAATTTAAAAAAAAAATCTTCATAGGGGTCTAGTTATGACCCCCTGAGTCCGAAATGACCACTGGTCAAAAAGTTTATATATATATATATATATGTATGTATGGTTCCACTTCCCAAAATTTGCGGCACTCTCACGGTCGCATTTTTGCCCCGATCGCTTTCAAACTGCGGTCAAAAATTGCTTGGGTGTAAACTTAGTTTAAGTTCGTGAACGGGTGGAATCCGGCCTAAGGGGACGGTAGGGCCTCACTTTTTGTGAAATTAGTTTTTCCTCAAAATTTCACGTTCCATGAAAGATATTCGAACCGTTCTAATTTTATCCCATTTTTTTTTTTTACGTGCGGAAATCCCTTCGGATACCCCCCCGCCGGCCAGCGGGGGTGGTTATAGTATACATGAATACCAACAACGTTTAATTATAAACCTATAAGATTAAAACTTGTGAAATGAAAAAAAGTGAAGGGGGGAAAAACCAAAATTTTTCGGGAAAAGAATCATAACTTCTAACCCGTGACATTCTTGCTGTCGGAAACATTTTTAATCGATAGGCCATTTTTAAGTCTAAAATAAATGTCTGAAAAGTTTTTCGCTAAAAGTTACCGTTTTCGAGAAAAAAAAATTAAACATGTTAAAAATGTTACTGTGTTTACTTGTGTAAGTCCGTAGTTCTCTGTATAAAATAATATTAATTGCTTCACGAAATCTACCTGTGCGTTCCCCCTGCGGGAACGGATTTTTCTGTTATTCACACACATCCATCTCAGCATTCGCATCTTGGTTGCCTGCAGCCGTCTTTCATGCGTCGCCCCTATGGGCCAGCTCTCTGATCCATGCAGAACAGCAGGCCGGATCATGGTCTTATATTCATTATAAATTCTACTAATATTATAAATTCGAAAATTTGTGAGGATGGATGTTTTCGTGGTTGTGTGAGTGTGGTTGTGAGCAGCAGAACGCAGAAATAGCTCAACAAATCTCTCTGAGATTTGCTACAAAAGAGTTTTTTCTTTACGTGTCCTGCTAAGTGTCCATTGCCAGGTTTTCTATAGCTTTTTTATCCCGGGATCTAAGTTTTCATGTTGGAACAAGCTAAATTACATTTGTCTAATGAACTTATCTTCGTTAAGTCGTACGCAAGTTAGTGTTCTTCCTGTTTGCACTGTACTTAATACTGTATAATAGGTATAATATGTATGTTACTTTTCTGAAATTTAGTTTTTTGGTAAAAATGTAATAAGTACTTTACATTTGTCTAATGAACTGATCTTCGTGAAAACATATGAGAGATCCGATTCTCAGCACTCCATGGATTCACCGTGTGGTCGCCGGGTCCATAGCGTGGTACAGAGAGGAACACCATGACGGCGACTGGGACTTGCGACCCAGATGTAGGTTTAGGGTGGCCACCTTGTGATGCATCAGCGCTCACCTCCACCGTCAGCAGTGTCCTCCTCCCCTACCTATCCAAATTTGGTAAGATTCTAACAATGCCGCTTTTGATATACGTTTTAGTAAAGAGCTTACTGAAGCTCTTGGCAATCCGAGGTCTTTAGGTAAGTTGTACAGGGATTTAGCTGGAATTCCCCTTGCTCCTACTTCTACGGCGTAGAGATTAACCACGTAGCTGTTTTTGGTTAACTCGTTAGTCAAATCAAAGTATTTGTTTGTCTTTATGGCGTGGTCTTTAGGTATATTAGTTTCCCACGGTACTGTGAGTTCTACAAGCACTGCACGCTTATGCGATCGTGAAAAAAGGAATATGTCGGGTCTGGATGATGAGGCACAGACATCCTCCGGTATCCTATAGTGCTTCTCATACGTGTCTACGAGTATTGTCCAGTCAACGGCAGCTATCAAAATTGAATATTGCTTTTGAGGTGATTTCTTTGAGCAGCCTTTACAAACGCAATGTCATTTCTTTGGATTGTGGTTAATGATTTCTAATACCTTATCATGACGGCGCGAGTAATGACCCCGGTCTAATAGCGTTTTACAACCCACTAGTAGGTGCCTAACCGTACCAGTTGCTTCACCACATGAGTTACATGTTTTATCGGTGGCTTTTCCCCATCTGACCAGATTGCTTTGATCGGGGAGGGTCAACTGGAATGCATTTAGGTAAAATTTAAGTAGAGTCAACGCCGGGATCTCGTTGCGGTCCTGGGCGTGGACGTTCTCTCGTTGGAGACCATGGTGAGGGCCGTGGTCTCTGACGGGAGCCAGTGGCACGCCGCCGCCTCTTTCTGCGAGCAGATAATGCGCGCGAAAGAGACGGTGGAGAGGGAGCGGGAGAGAATCCTGCCCCCCGAGTTTCACAGTCTGCGGCGAGGACGCCGCAGACTCATCTACGCCCGGGACTACCGACCTCGATGATCGGGGCCTGATGACGGCAGTTGGCCGACTCGCCGTCCTTACAGAAGCAGGCTGTGGCGGAGGCGTGTCGTGTGTGCCCTACACACGCCTGCCAACTCACCGAAGCGGGATAAAACCCGACCCCACCAGGCAAGGCCGCGGTGGCGGCCAAAGTCCGCCGGCAACCCTGGGGTTATCCTTTCGAGGCCTTACCCGGGGTGCCCGGCAACGGACACTTGGGGAGGACACCGTGCGGTTTTAGTCGAGACATGACATAACCACCCCCGCTGGGGTATCCGAAGGGATTTCCGCACGTAAAAAAAAAAAAACCAGTCGTATATTATGGTACGCCATTTTAAGGCTATGGGAATACAAAATTCATCTAGGGTCAACCATTCGTTTTGCATTTCTAGGTTCATTGCGTGCACCTTATAGGTGTTGTTTTCGTCTGCTTGAAGAAAAGATTTTGTTATTTCTTTATCTGTTTGTCTCTGAATATTACCTAGACCTACTCTACCAGTCTGCGAGCCTATCATGATTTTTTTATGGAACTGGAGGCGTGATTCGAGCTCCGATGCATTTTTATCTTTTGGAAGGACTTTTACTATTTCGTCTTTAGATTCCGATAAGACGTGCATTTTAGTTACTCTTAGGTGTTTATAGAGTTCTGATGGCTTCTTAAGCGTCATTCCAAAATTATTTGCGGATCTATATAGTGCCGATGGGTCGGCCGACTGAGCTAGCCCTAGCCACGACTTCAGTGTCTTCGTGACACTCGCATCTAGTTTTTTGAGGAGGCTCTGGTTTATATCATATATAAGAAACGGCCAGTTCAGACGCGAGGTTAAATAATTGTCATAGATCCAAGCTTTTTTAACATTACTTATTGGTTGTTGGTCTACCTTTTTTAAATCGATAATGAAACTATCAATTAATTCGTCCAAAGCTGGAGTGCAAGTTAGTGTGCTCCCTGTTGGTGTACTACTTCAATGGTTAAAACTAGCCAAATCAAATCTTAAGCTTGAATTACATTCCAAGTGAAATAAATAGATAGATAGATAGATAGATAGATACTATATATTGTACACCAACCAAAGGATACAAATGACTAAGATACTTAAAAATAAACTTATACAATGGGCGGTCTTATCACAATTTGCGATCTCTTCCAGACAACCTTTAGATGGACTAGATTGCTAGAAATGGGTAGTTATAGTGGTGTATCTATTATAAATTATAATAATATTGCGACACATAGATACATAGCTATATCTTGCGAGTATAAATGATAAAAATAATATATATATATATATATATATATATATATATACATATATATATATATACAATAAATGATAAAAATAATGACAAAAAACACAACATTGTTTTTAAAGCGTTGTAGTGCTCTTTGACGAGTTTTTGGAAAGTTGGTAATGACTGTGCTCATCTGATAGATTCAGGCAGAGCATTCCACAGGCGTGCAGCTTGAATTGTGAAGGATTTGTCGTAAAAGGTTGTGGCATGCTGCTGAATTTCCAGAGTTAAATTTTCAGAAGATCTCAAGTATCTCGTATGAGTGTCGTGCATAAATTTGAAGCAATTTTTTAAGATAGATTGCATTTTATAATTAATTGTGTGTTAAAATTTAAGAACGTATATTACCTATTAAGTAGAAAATGTTGTGGTAGCACCAAAAAATTATTCTATCAATTTACTTTAGAATGTTTTAGGTTGTTGCAACTAAAATTTTAGATTTTTCTACACAAAACTTGGCACCCACATTAGATCTCAATCCTTTTGTGGGCGAAGTCTTACAATAACGCATATTCTTAATATTGAACCTGGCTCTCATTTCACATTTATGTTTTTGATGGGATATCATTACTTTTTGTACAGATTTTTGTACAGTTATTGTTGCACGTTTTTTGTTTATTTTTATTTAAATCGGGGGTAGGGGGTATAACGCACTCAGTTGGTTGTATTCTACTATAGAACTTTTATAATAACTTGATTTGACTTGGATCACGATTAATAATATGTACTCTGTGTAACATTTTCACTCAGTCCACGGATACGTGGGCAGAGCACGTATTTACCTTTGTAGACACTAATCCTGCTTAGTATTTTAAATGTGAGAGTTGAAAATGTGAAAATATTGGGATGTTTGTTACTGAATCACGCTCAAACGGCTGAAAAAATCTGGCTGAAATTTGGTATAGGAACAGATATTATAGTCTAGGATAACACATAGGCACGTTTTTATTCAAGAGGCTGGTAATGATAATAAAAAAATATGGAAGGCAATAAAATGTATTACCCATACTGCCAAAAATAAGACGTACAATAAAGAGCTTCTTAAACTGTCACATAATCCCCAAAACTCGGTTGATACAGCTAACAGCTACTTTGCTAGTGTAGGTAAAAACCTTTCAGAAAAGTTGATCAATTTACAACCAAATATCCCTAACGAGCTACCCTCAATTGATAGACAGGTTGATTCATTCGTACTTCTTAGCACGGATGAAGAAGAGGTGACATATCACATATCACATATCAGCACTAAAAAGTGAGTGTTCTGTAGGTTGGGATAATATTTCCAGTAGGTTGTTAAAAGATCATAAAAACATTCTTGTGCCTCCCTTAACGCATGTATTCAATATTGTGTCTAACAAATGGGGTCTTTCCGAAAGAGCTAAAAATTTCACGTATTCATCCGATTCACAAGGGTGGTGACAGAGAATGTATCGGTAACTATAGGCCTATATCAATATTATCTTCCATTTCAAAGATCCTCGAAAAAATAATAAATAATAGGCTTGTGAAATTCCTGGAGTCCAAAAGCATGTTGTCAGAACATCAGTATGGTTTTCGCAGAGGTAAATCCACTGACGATGCAGTTAGCAATTTCTTCTTAGTGACCAAAATGGAGAAGATAGGAATTAGAGGAACACAACTAAAACTTATGAAATCTTATTTAGCTGATCGAGTACAATATGTCCAGGTGGGTCCATATGTGAGCACAGAGCTACCCGTGTGTTATGGCGTTCCTCAGGGAAGTATCCTTGGGCCTACACTCTTTTTAATATACATGAATGACCTGTTATGCCTAAATACATTTCAGGGGAAACTGATCTCGTATGCTGACGATACTGCCCTCATTTTCGCTGAAAAAACCTGGGATCAAACCTTTGACTCTGCCCAAAAAGGTCTTGACATTGTTAACAAATGGCTACGTGATAATGTACTGACCTTAAATGCAGAAAAAACAAAATATATTGCCTTCTCGATTGTTGATTCACCACACAACTATCGAATTACTTTACATACGTGTTTTGACCGGTGTAATTGCAGGCCTCTCCAGCGTACAAAAACTATTAAATACTTGGGGGTTGTCCTGGATGAGAACTGTAATTTCAACCCACACATTCAACTACTCTCTAAAAGGATAAGAAAACTAACACATATTTTTAAAACCCTAAGACACGTTGTGGCTCCTATAACACTGAAAGGAGTATATTTTGCTCTCTGCCAGTCTTTACTTACCTACTGTATATCATCATGGGGAGGTGCATCAAAGACGATACTTATACAGTTAGAGGTGGCTCAGAGAAGTATCTTAAAATTATGTACGTTCAAACCTTATCTCTATCCAACAAAGCTACTGTATGAGTACTGTGAGGTTCTGACGGTGCGTCAGCTATTTCTAATGAGTATAGTCTTGAGACAACATTCACTGATTGAATATAACCCGACATTGCCCGAAAGACGTCGAACCTATGCAGTGTGTGATCGCATACTGCAACCCAGAACTTCATTCATCCGGAAGTTTTTTCCCTTTCTAGGTCCATATATTTATCAGAAAATAAATAAAATAATTGAAATACACCCGTTGAGAAAAACAGCAACCAAAAAAATATTATTTGAGTGGTTTAATAAACTGTCTTATGACGAAACCGAAAATATAATGATAATCCCTGAGTAGGATTATTTACTTATAATAAGATTTCACAAATTGACTGTCTTTTCACATACCAAATGAGACTACTGAGATAAAAATAAATAACTACCATATAACAATCTTCTATACAATCTCTCTATCAAATAAGCATACATACTTACGCGCGCACACACACACACATACACATACACACACATACACACACACACACATACACACATTACACAAAACATGAGCTGGATGTATTTCTCATTATATAATTAACCTATTTTCAATATTCAATTCAATTGAAATTTTTTTCTGAATTTTCTGTAAGAACTTCAATTAAATGTCAATATTATCATAAATATAAGTATACAAAAAAAAAAAAAAAAATTGTGAGAACAAGGAATCTCATAGGATACAAACAATGAATGTAATATTTTAGATAACTTATTGCAGGGAAATGCGCTGTGTGCTGAAATACAGGCTTCAAACCTAGTTCAGCAGCAGATGCTGCTATTAGACAATAAATATTCAATTAATGTAAACTTAATACTTACCTATTGCTTAAGAAAACGTCTGTAATTATTATTTTTGAGACAATAAATATTATTATTATTATTCTCTTTATTACTCTTAAAATACATATAAATTATATTTTTAAATACATTCTATATAAAAAAAAACAAATATATTTAAAAATATAAAAAATAGTGGCCCACCGGCATCGGGTACAGGGACCAAGCTACCGGTGGTTAGGGCTCCAGGGAGAGGAACCTCCTCACAATACGTGCCGTGTCGAGGAGCACTGCCTTCTGCATCAAGCCCTTGACCCAACTGCCTAACGCGAGCCTCTGGAGATGTTGATCGAGGCTCTTGGCAATCAGTCCGTGAACCGATACGACTATCGGAACAATAATTGCTGAATCCACATCCCACATGTCGACAATCTCGTGAGCCAAGTCCAAATATTTTATTTGTTTGTCTTTTTCGGCTTTCACGAGATTGTCATCATGGGGGATGGTGATGTCAACAATTATTGCGAGACGCTCTGATCGATCAATCACCACTATATCAGGCTTATTGGCTACAATAGTCCTGTCAGTGACGATTGATCGATCCCAGTACAACGTGACACGACCATTATCAAGAACTGGGTCGGGCACATACCTGTAATACGGTACCTCCGAATCTACAAGATCGTATTTCAGAGCAAGTTGTTGATGAACGATTCTGGCCACTTGGTTGTGTCTTGTATTTAATTATTATTATTATTATTATTATTATATTATTATTATTCGTGAATAGGTCCTCATGGGTTTAAGGAACGGGATCAAATAAAACGCAGGTGGAGCCGCGGGCGATAGCTAATTAACAATTTTTCCTATGTACATTGCTTATTCTACCTTGATGCCAAATATCAAGTTTTTGTCTTATCTGGAAGTGGGTTAGGTTTTTGATCTATCAGTCAGTGAGTCAGTCAAAATAATGCCGGTTTTTAAACGTTAATATATCAATAACTATTTGAGCACCATTTATGAAGGGGCTTTAACAAATGCGGGCCCCTCCGCAGAGAGGATGGAAGCTGGGCCAGAAGTGACGCCGATAAGACAGATTTATTCGCAGAACATCTTTCTCACATGTTTACTCCAAATTCTGACTTAGGACCAACTAAAATAGCCGAAGTCAAGGAGAACTTGTCTCTTATTCACCAGCTTGCGCCATCCATTAAATATTTTTCCAAGAACGAAGTAGAAAAAGTCATCCGAAAACTGGACTCAATAAAGGCGCCCGGTTACGACCTCATAACTGCAAAAACGTTAAAAGAACTACCTGAAATCGGTATAGCTTTCTTAACGCAGATATACAATGCTATTTTGAGAAACGACTTCATTCCCGAGCAATGGAAAACAGCCGAAATAATACTTATTCTTAAACCCGGAAAGGAACCAGATAAAGTCTCTTCTTATCGCCCAATAAGCCTCCTACCTATGCCTTCTAAAGTGCTTGAAACCCTCATAATGAAAAGACTCTTACCAGAAATTAATAAATCACAAATAATCCCTTTGCATCAGTTTGGATTTCGTGCGGCTCATGGAACTATTGAACAAGTTCATCTCTTGTCAATGAAATTAACACCACATTCGAACAAAAAAAATATTGCACGGCAGCTTTCCTAGACATTTCACAGGCCTTTGACCGGGTGTGGCACGAAGGTCTGCTACATAAGATACTGAAAACGCTCCCACCTACCTACTATTTATTGCTAAAATCATACTTAACTAGACGTCAATTTTATGTTAAGATAGGTGAGGACAGAACAAAGTTATACGACATTAAAGCAGGGGTACCCCAAGGAAGTGTAATGGGTCCAATGTTATACCTCATATACACATATGACCTACCAGTAACAAGAAACGTTCTCTTGGGTACTTTTGCCGATGATACGGCAGTGCTAGCTACTCATGAAAATCCAGAAACTGCATCCAGTATGTTACAACGAAGATTAAATGACATATCTAAGTGGCTTACCAACTGGCGTATCAAGGCGAACGAAATCAAATCGGCACATATGACTTTTACACTGAGGCACAATTCCTGCCCTCCTGTCGAGCTGAATAAAATTCAGATACCTCAAAGCGAGACAGTGAGATACTTGGGTATACTCATGGACAGAAGGCTGACATGGAAAAAACACATTTTCAATAAAAGAAAAGCACTGGGGCTACAACTTAGAAAGATGTATTGGCTAATGTGTAGCAAGACAAAATTATCACTAGATAATAAACTTCTTCTGTACAAATGTATATTGAAGCCTATTTGGCCCTATGGAGTATGGGGAACTGCATCAAACTCAAATTTGGAAATCCTACAACGTTTCCAATCTAAAATCTTGCGGATGATAACAAATGCACCTTGGTATATGACCAACAATCAACTCCACCGAGACCTGAATATACCGATGGTAAAACAGGAGATACTTAACAAACTTCAGACTTATGCAAAACGCATCGAGGTTCACCCGAACGCACTCGCCTGCAACCTGATGGATAAGACATCCAGCACTTTCATCAGAATAAAAAGAAAAGCCCCTCCAGACCTTATATAAACGTCTTGGAAACAACAGATTGGATTAGTCGCTGGACTACTTTCTTTCAAGACCAATTCAAAATACTTAACCTCTTGCTAAATGCCAAGTACTTTTGTAGATTGCAAGATATGAAGCACATAAAAAAAAACAAATGGGCCAAATTATATACATGAAGATTAAATCTTCTTAAATAAAAAAAGTGGATCGTAATGGTTAATGAAATATACACATGGCTACGGCGTCGTCAGTTTCATTTTCATTGAACTCGGCTGGACTCGCCACCGCACGTCTTAATATTAGTAAAACAGAAATCTATTGTGGATAAAATAAGAAAGTAAGTAAACTCGAAATATAGATAACAAATACGTCATAGCGTATATTATGACTAGCAAAAATCTACATTGCAATGTCCTTCAAAATGGAAATAAAAAACGATTACAGAATTTGCCACACCTAACCACAAAATATACAAAAGTGAAAATGGTATAACAAGCGGAGATACCCTTCGTAACGGCATCCGGCAAACATGCCGATGATCAAATTAGGCTCAATGTGATAGGGACGGACCCCACCCATACCTTTATCGTACACAATTTCATCCCTATTAAGATTAAGGATTTTTCTATAAGAAATACCCCAATTATGTTTTTATATGTGAAGGAGCCGTACCCAAAGGTGAAAAAGCATTATAACTGAAATATGCGAAGTTAATATTATTACGTTCGTCAATCAAAACTATTTTTACACTTCTTATATGCTAATTTATTTTATATAATAATAGGTCTTTACCTATGAAATTGCCGAAATTCCCTTACAAAATCATGAGTTCGTTATTCCTGTAATTTAATAGCTATTTCCATTATTTATATTTTGTTTGAAAGTTGATTTCAAGACTTTACAACTCTGTATTAAATTTTGTTTTTATTGGCCGCTTGATAAATTAATTCGATCTTCAAAAACAGAACTTCCTATATGATATCCGTTTTGATGATAAATTTCGTATTACTTAACAGCTGTCACTTTTCAAAAATGTAATAAAAGTTGCTGTTTGTTAGCTTAATGTTGTCTCATTCATACACAAAAAAAAAATCATAACTTTTGGATTTGACATTCCTAAAAAAATGCAAAAATGTTAGTACTGAAGGTAACCCTGGGGTTATCCTTTCGAGGGCTTACCCGGGGTGCCCGGCTATGAACACTTGGGCAGGACACCGTGTCGATGCACGACATAACCACCTCCGCTGACCGGCAGGGGGTATCCGAAGGGATTTCCGAACGTAAAAAAATAAAGTACTGAAAATTGGGTTTCCTCCAATTTCTTCAAGAAAAACGGCAATTTCATATGTTACGACCTAATATTATAATGAAATCCTATTTTATGGAATAGTTTCTTATTTATTAACTATAGCTTCTTGACTACTTACGAATATAAATCTTAAGGCTTTCATGTCCGGCGTTGCATGTAGAATATACTGCTTCCGGGCTGTTTCAAGATTTCGACCGCAGTGATCGACGAAACGTTTGGAACACAAGTTTCATATGAACCACGGCCAAACAGTCCATAATTATATATATTTTGTATTGTAACATAATAACATACATAAGATAACTTCACGCCTGCATCCCCAAAGGTGTAGGCAGAGGTGTATTACACACCCACAATTAGCCAGTTATATTTAGGTCCCAATGTAATACGGGGCGAGCCTATTGCCATCTACCGGGCCCATTCCAAAGCCAGCGATAATTAACATTTTAACAATACACACATAACATGCGCGGGGCGACTGGGGATCGAACTCGAGACCTCGTCTCAGCAGTCCGTTACGTACATCACTGGGCTATCGCCGCTTTTGTATTGTATTGTACATGACTACTTACGATATGCTATATTTTTTTTACAATGTCTGTAAAACTTACACGAGCATACAATACAATAATCTACGGACATTTCATTGCTTTTGCTTTTCGATTTGTATCAATCTCCTACAATCCTATCCTAATAATATCCTATCCTAATAATATCCTATCCTAATAATATAATCCTATCCTAATAATATCCTATCCTAATAATATAATTCTATCCTAATAATATCCTATCCTAATAATATAATCCTATCCTAATAATATCCTATCCTAATAATATAATCCTATCCTAATAATATCCTATCCTAATAATATAATCCTATCCTAATAATATCCTATCCTAATAATACAATCCTATCCTAATAATATCCTATCCTAATAATATAATCCTATCCTAATAATATCCTATCCTAATAATATAATCCTATCCTAATAATATCCTATCCTAATAATATAATCCTATCCTAATAATATCCTATCCTAATAATATAATCCTATCCTAATAATATAATCCTATCCTAATAATATAATCCTATCCTAATAATATAATATAATAAATACGGGCAGGGGGATTGTGGTCGCAGCACTAGTGGGACCGGTGGGTGTCACGCGGTGCTGCGACGACAATCCTCTTCTGATGAGGCCGTCAAGCTGAGTGCCACCATTGTTAACATGGTACGTGTATGTAATGGTGACCCTCTTTCCTGAGACTTTGCCTTCAGCTCACTGTCAGGCGAGGTGAAGTCAAATTGACGTGTCCTAAATATTAAAAAAAAATGGAAGTTGAAGATGTTTCGATGTTTGGGTGTTTGTTACTCAATCATGCTCAAACGGCTGAAGGGATCTGGTTGAAATAGGAATAGATTATAGTCTCGAATAACACATAAGCTACTCTTGCGGAAACAGGTACGGAATTCCACGAGGGTGGTGCCGCGGGCTAGTAGAGGATAACATAACATAACATAACTTCACGCGACAGAGGTGTATTAACACCCACGATTCGCCAGTTATGTTATGGTCCCAATGTTTGCCATCTACGGGGCAAAATATTAAGCGAGCGATAATTACCATTTATTAATGCACACATAACTACGAAAAGTCAGAGGTGTGTGCCCGGGGCGACAGGGGATCGAACTCGAGACCTCGTCTCAGCAGGCCGTTACGTACGCCACTGGACTATAGCCACTTTTTTTAAACATATTTTATAAACAAACAAAAAAATACTAGGTAATAAAGATGAAAAAAATTATTTGCTTACAAAAAAAATATTTTCAGTTTCTCCAATGATTTGGGTGCCAAACCAACTCGTAGGAGCTCCAGCGGGCACCGACGTCACGGTTGACTGCCACACCGAGGCACATCCCCGAGCCATCTCCTATTGGGTGTACGACAACGTTATGGTACTGCCGACCAAGAAGTATGCAATCAACACCGAAGAAAATTCATACAGGTAAGTAATTTATACGTGTTTTTCTTTCATTAAAGTGGCCTGTATTAACAACATCATAGTATATAATAGTTTATGGTTACGGCTATATTATTTACACACTCACACACACACACACACACAAACACACACACACACACTCACTCTCACCCTTCCACACGCGCGCATGCGCACATCTTGCTTCCGTACATAATACAATACATGCACATTCTAACACACAAACACAAATATTATGCGATTCATTTCACAAAACTAGGCAGTACATTTGAAGTAAAGGCAACATTAAACATAATGTTCAAGCTGCCACAACAAATGCTTAAAACGAAATTAGTTTAGTAGTCACCATCTTCATTAGTAGTGTCAATTACGGCACTAAGGAGATGTGTACAGTAAACGTTTATTATTATTGCACTATTCAAGTGATCATTTGCACAAACGCGTGTTGAACTAGAGGCATGTGTGTGGCGGGGGACTATGCGTGCAAGCAATACCAATGACATTTTTTTTTCGTTTGGAAACCACCACGGTCGTCACTCCACTAACTAAAACCACACGGTATCCTTCTCAAGCGCCCATTGCCAGGTACCCCGGGTACGCTCTCGAAAGGATAACCTCTGGGGATCCCTGGAGGTCCCTGGGGGCTGTTAAGCCCGTGGGGGCTTCACACAAAAAAAAAACACCTGCAACAAATATCATTAAATTTAAGCCAATTCATACAAAAACTTGACAAATTATATACTAAAACCTTTCTCGAGAACCACTCTATCCGTTGACGAAAACAGCATGAATATCGGTGCAGTTTGCAGCACTTTGTTTCAAAATATGTAGTGAACCTAATGTATATTGCGGTTTACTAGGATTATGTATTTACAATTTGACTTCACCACAAAATGTTTGATTAAATCGTACGTTGCGTATACAGATCAGTCTAGGCTTTTATATAAAGGCTAGTAAAATATTGGTAATCACTTGTCGACCTCGACCGCAATTTTGATTAATAAAAAAATGAAATATAACTGAATAGAACTTTCAAGATCAACTTTTATTACTGTAGTACCCGAAAAGTAAGTAATATTACAGTATATATTGAATATTCTTAGAAGATTAAGAAGGGTAAGTTTATAAATATAAACGAGAACATTTTCTAACAACAGTGCGATGAAAATAAAAGTTATCTTTGTAAAGTAACTCCAAAGTATAAAATATTTGTCTCTATATTTTTATTCAAGAACTGGCTATGATAAAACATAACATAAAAACATAACTTCACGCCTGTATCCCCGAAGGGATAGGCAGAGGTGTATTACACACCCACGATTCGCCAGTTATGTTTAGGTCCCAATGTAATAGGGGGCGAGCCTATTGCCTTCTACCGGGTACATTACTAGGCGAGCGATAATCAACATTTTAATACACACATAAGTACGAAAAGTCAGAAGTGTGTGCCCAGTTCGACTGGGGTTGAACTCGAGACCTCATCTCGGTGGTCCGTTACGTAGACCACTGGGCTATCGCCGCTTTTTTACATGATGAACTTTGATAAAATTCCATAGACCTAATTGCTGAAATATGTAACAAAAATATACAACTGGAAATCTCTGATAGAATATTCCAATTAAGTATTAAAATCCTCGCTTTAAGAATAAATTAAATTCGTCCGATAGTGACAAAGGTTCACAGAGACAGACTGTCCATAGGAGAACCCGTGCCTCGGCTTGATAACAATTGCCAATATAGACTGGAACCAAAGATAAATACTATAATTTCTCGGCATTTTATCTCTCTACTTCAGAAGCTAACAATTGAATCACAAAGTTTTAGTAAAGTATACTCGATGAACCATTATTTTGTTTTATTTTAATATTGTTAAATGTAATTTAAGAAGTTCAGTTTAAGTTTTTCTGAAAATGTATAAATGTTCAGAAAAACTATGCCCAAAAAATCACTATCAGTCAGAACGGCGTTCCAACAAAACCACGATATTGCCATGAACTTTTATTGCCTGGTTTTGTTCTCACAGATAAACGTATTTTGTGTCGTGAACTTCACACTAAATGTAAATGGAGCTTCTGACCATAAAGTTTAGTAAGATAATGGTCATGTTTTAGATTCTGAATAAATATTAAATAGCATACATACATACAGTCACGTCTCTCTCCTATTGGTGTTGGTAGAGACCACATGTTTCCAATTGTTACAATCCAAACACAGCTTTCCCTTCTCAACATTAAATAAACCATTTTATGCATTATTTGATGTATCTTATGTATAATATGTGTGTATTTACAAAGAAAAAAAGGATTTTACGGTTTTATGAAACCACGGTAAAAGTGAAACTTTTTTTCACATTATAGACATTTAACTAAAAAATAATAACATTTACATTAAATACTGACAAAAACAAACAAAATAGCGTGGAGCACTGGCACAAATGAGTAATAGTCTATACACTACACGGTCAGCTGCTGCGAACTATAGGCGCCGCCATATTGGCCTTGGCTGCTATGACGAGCGCCTTTCACTTTATCCCTACTCTGCGGCCGACCGTCGCGCGACATGCAACACACAGACGAAAAAGTTTGAGACGATGTAATAAAAGTTTCACTTTAAAAAGTATATAAGTATGTTTATCCGCGTGCTAGTACCCATAACACAAGCTAGTTAAACTATGCTTACTTTGGGTCTAGAAAGCGCTGTGTAGAATGTCGTAGAATATTTATTTATTTATTTATCTGTTCGGTCCCCACTCTTTTAACGTTCATTTGTAATGTTCCTGATTTATTCTAATATCTAATTTAAAATACTGCTCTATGATTTGACAAGATAAAGCAATACATAAAGTAAGCAATACAATAACATTATGTATTTATGAATTACTTAGTTATATTGAAATTGTATTTTATAATCCACAAAAGCAAGATTCTGACATAAAGAAACAATGTTATTCAGTTTAGTACTACTAGATAACACTAGTCATGATGAAGGGATATAATTGTTCATATGACATATCACTCAGATGAGACAGTCACCACCAGTACTTGATAAGTCACTTTGATTTGTGATTTCTGAACGGTGATGATACAGGTTTTATGGGTTTTCCTCTGTAGGCTCCAGTCTGAGCCTTGATTTTTCTCTTGAACTTGTTAACGAACGCCCTCTGTACTTAAGCTATGCTTTAATAGGTGACAAATCTAATTATAAATAATAAATAAACAATAATAAATATTGTAGGACAAAGTACACAACGCCATCTAGACCCAAACTAAGCAGAGCTTGTCATTTGGGTTCTAAAATGCGGATAAACATATTTAAATACTTTTTTTTTGTAAATAAATACATATAATACATAGAAACACCCAGACCAATGCAAATATACATATTTGCACTGAGCAGGAATCGAACCCGCAATCTTTGGCTTAGCAGTCGAATGCACTACCACTACGCCACAGAGGTCGTCAGAGAGAGAAATTATGGTTCTTGACTATTCCTAATCTGTGTTAACAGAGCTCACATGAAACTCACGGTCCGGAACCTGCAGACTGGTGACTTCGGCAACTACAGGTGCATTTCTAAGAACTCGCTGGGGGAAACTGAAGGATCTATCAGATTGTATGGTGAGTGAAACTATAATTATTCTCTAATAATTCGGAATAATATATTTTCTCATTATAAACAGTTTTCCAATATGCAGTGTAACGATTTTTTCATAGATAGTATTAATGTAAGATTGCTATATTCTCTTTCACAAATCAGATAAACAGTATATCGCACTGATGGCAACTGCTCTGAAACTTAAAGATATATTTTTAAAGTTTTGCCTGGTTATTGAAAGAGAAGATGGGATTCTTGCATTGCTTTCTAACCCTAGTCTAGTGTCCTAATCATTCCGTAGTAAATACTTAACTGTACTATGATCAAGTTTTTTTTTAAATTATCGTCATCTACTACCGGGCTTTGTCCTAATTATTTGGGGCCGGTATAACATTTCAAAATTAATTGCGTACCTATATTATATTATTTTCCATGTCGATCCTATAAAATATTTTGTTATTTGTTTAGAAATCCCGATGCCGTCGACATCGCCGAAGGCCACAGAAATGAAAAGTAATGCCAACAAAGAAAGTGAGTTTTTTATAATAATGTTGAAAGCAACAAATGTTATTATCATTCCATAGACTAAATATTTTTAGCGTTTTTAATTATTTGTATTTCCCTATATATCTGTACATAGAGAAGTGGAGGGTAGTGATTATTGGGTATGGCAGAGGACCACGAAAGTAAACTAATGCTGAGAACTCTGAGAAATATAGCTGGAGTGAAATTAATGATATATTTATTTGGGGGTACGGTAGTGCCCCCGTCAAGACGAGATAGCGAAGCGCAGGGCACTACCTAACTTTTCTTGATGCCTTTCTTCGTATTTATTATATAGCCTACGCCTTATAGATTCGATCTGGAAAGTACTAGAGAGTCAAAACTTCCAGGGTAGGACGATATATTAACATAAATATTGGTATTCGGATCGATAAATGTGCAAAAAATACAACCTAACAAAACAGATAAGTGCGACTTCGACTCGCGCACTGGAAGTTCCGTATGCAACTGGATTGAGGAACAAACTTAAGGTTCCTTTCGGATAATGGTTCAGTTTTTTTTTTCTTTCGAGATACAGACCCCTAAGAAGGTATAGAAAATAAATATGATACTAAAACTAAACTACGACAAGTATATAGGTATACGAAAAGAACTGAAATCACACCAAAAACATTTTCATATAATACTAGCTGTGCCCGCGACTTCGTCCGCGTGGATTTCGATTTTTATGGTTTTAGTTATTTTGCGCGGAACCCTAATTTTTTGTGGACCAAATTGTGTATCTAAACCATTCTCGAATCCCCTTGAAGGCACACAAAAAATTTCATCAAAATCGGTCCAGCCGTCTAGGAGGAGTTCAGTGACATACACACGCATACAAGAAATATATATATATATAAAGATGACGCCAAGAGGAGTCCACATTTCTTGCACTGTAAAATCAGATCTTATGGAGAGCCAGGCTTCTAAATCTACACTCCCCTTTTTTTTTTACGTGCGGAAATCCCTTCGGATACCCCCCGCCGGCCAGCGGGGGTGGTTATGTCGTGTATCGACTAAAACCGCACGGTGTCCTCCCCAAGTGTCCGTTGCCGGGCACCCCGGGTAAGCCCTCGAAAGGAAAACCCCAGGGTTGCCGGCGGACTTTGGCCGCAGACTGACACCCTTAACTAACAATCTAAATCTTCCAGTCCAAGAAATATGGACTGGTTTTGGCCTCATTTCACATGAAAATATTTTTGATGGGATACATTTTACTGCGTTATGTATTATCAAGATAGAACAATATCAGATGTGCAGTGGGTCAATGACATAAAGACTATGCAACAGTTTTCTTTTCAATCACACCAAACTTGTGTTTATTTTTATTTTTCTACTTAAACTTAAACTCGTTTTTTTTTTATACCACTAAGGGGGCAGATAAGCACACGGCCCACCTGATGGGAAGTGGTTACCGCGGCCTATGGACGTGTGCAACACCAGCGGCGTCACACTCGCGCTGCCGACCCTGTAAAGGAAAGGGGTTGGGAAAGGAGTTTGGGAGGGGATGGGAAAGGAGTTAGGGGGGGGATGGGAAAGGAGTTTGGGCTCCGGCACTCTCACTCACCAAACGGAATGCAACAGTTCAAATACTGTTACTTGGCGTCGATATTCTGTGAGAGGGTGGTGCTTCCCCGGTCGAGTCGGCCCATTCATGCCACGGCCAAAATGACTGTTGCTTGACTCTACCACCCATCGACTGTACTGATACAGACTAGCACGATCTCACTTAGGAGCAAATTGAAAGCCTTCGGCGCCTTCAATATTGTTTAAGATTTCATTTTCTTCGCAAATATGATCACGTCTCTGAATCCGTAACTTCCATTCATCTTTTGATACCATATACTCTAATCAAAATGTATATTATAAATACTTGTTTGAGGTTGGACAAGGACATGACAGCCTTTTTATTTTACGTGTGGAAACCCCCACGGGCTTCACCCCATCGGTGCCAAAGATGGAGTGGGCGTGTCGGAATCGGACCGACTAAAATCACACAGTGTCCTTCCCAAGTGTCCTTTGCCGGACACCCCGGGTTAGCCCTCGAAAGGATAACCCCAGGCTATCGGCGGATTTTGGCCACCACCGCGGCCTCGCCTTGTGGGGTCGGGTTTTATCCCGCGTCGGTGAGTTGGCAGGCGTGTGTAGGACACACACGACACGCCTCCGCCACGGCCTGCTTCTGTATTTACGGCGAGTCGGCCAACTACCGTCCTCAGGCCCCGATTATGGAGGTCGGTAGTCCCGGGCGTAGACGAATCTGCGGCGTCTTCGCCGCAGAAAGAGGCGGCGGCGTGCCACCGGCCCTCACCATGGTCTCCAACGAGAGAACGTCCACGCCCAGGACTGCAACGAGATCCCGACGTTGACTCGCCCACGCAGGGCACTCCACCAACGTGTGGAGCGCCGTGTCTTCGCCAGGATCCTCGCAGTGCTGGCACTGCGGCGTTGTCTCCCGGTGGATGCGCCACAGATACTCACCGAAACACCCGTGTCCGGTAACCATCCACTCCTTCATGATCGGTCTCACCGCCGCAATGGTGGATTCTCCCCACCTTGGGTGCTCAAGTCGCACCCTCCATGTCTGCATGAGTTTCTGGCGGAGCAGGGACCGCTGAGCCCTGATTTCTCGGGGCTCCGGCCTATGGCCCCGCTCCAGCGCCTCCTTGCGCCACTGGTACAGCAGCGCAAGGGCTCTCGCTTCCAGGTCCCATGGAGGGGTCCCGGCTAGGAGACATGCCGCCTCGACGGAGATCGTCCGATACCCCCTGATGACTCTGACGGCCATCGCTTTTAACGGGCTGTTTAATACAGCCACGTTGCGGGCTGCCAGAGTCTCCGCCCATACAGGGGCCCCGTACAGGGCCATGCTTTGCACGATCCCCAGGTACAGTCTCCTAGAGGGGGGAATTATGGATACTTTAGCTAATTGTCCCATATAGTGGCCCATCACGAATAACTTTTATTTTCCCGTTTCGGGGCGTGCGTCTCGAAAACGGTTGGGAATTCGGAGAATTAAAAGTTGTAGATATTTTTATGAGCTTTCATTAAATAGTAGTATTATTTATCTTAGGACGCACCGTTTCTGAGGTATTACCAAAAAACCCAAAAGTGGTACCTTGGCACCTCCCCCCCCCTCACTCCGGCTCACCTCCGAGACGTCAGGAATTTTAGTATGTTCACTTCCTGTGCACCCTTGACAAGTTTCCAAAGAAATCGCTTAGGGTCTCGCTCATACACTGTACAGCTCCTTTATCGACTGGACTACAAGGTATACAAATTCTTGACTTTAAACTAAATTTTAGAAATCGATATCCATTCAAATATACGAACAAATACACAAAAGTTTGCAAGCTTTTATTTTCGTTGTTCTTCTCTTTTTCGCCAGCCTTTTGGTCTGCCCATTGAGCTTTTTAGTACGCTTTATCAATTCTATACCTTCATTCTATTTGCTTATTCGTTCTTTTTCCTTTTTATATCCCTTTTCTCACTCTGCTGTGCTTTAAACACATCCCAACTTCGAAATACGTAAATATGTTTAAGTTTAAAGTGGCGATAGCCCAGTGGTGTTCGTAACGGACTGCCGAAACGAGGTCTCGAGTTCGATCCCAGGTGGCCCCGGGTACACACCTCTGACTTTTCGTAGTTATGTGTTTCAGCGCCTACACAATAATTGTGAGCAAATCCACGCGCATATACTTAATTAGTATTAAGTTTAGTTTTTTGTAGTACTTCCTGTCACCGTCATTGTACAAGCACAAATCAAAAACTTCCTTCGTCATTGCACACGTCTCATTCACGGTACTAAAATAAAACGTTAAAAGTTTAATATCGAGAAAGTCGTTTTATTGAAGAAAACCTCCGCATCGCAACCAACATATTGGTCCCACGAAGCCGGATTGATAATTAATTAGAGGAGAATTAATTAATGAGTGGAATCGCCGATCGCTGAGAGGCACACATATACCGGCAACGTGTGTAAAAGTTAAGGATTTACCTATAAGGACTTAAAAACCCAACCTCGTTCAGGTATTTAGTATTAAGATATGTACTAAAAGGTTAGTATTACCTATTTTACTTGAAATTGTTTAGCATATACCCAAGTACATATAATATATTTTGTAGTGTGAATTGATCAGTCTGTGTCCTAACTTATTTAGATGAATTATTACATCTAATCAATTATACGTACTCATATTAAGTGTATTGCAGTACAGTAGTTATCAATACTACATTTATAATTGTTAATAAGTGCAAATAAACTGTTCGCATTCATTGGTGTACGTAGGTAGGTAGGTATTTGCTAACATTAAGTTGGTGTAAAATAAAAAGCTTAAGTCTTGACTTTGTTAACTTTTAATTGAATAACAATCGTTAATGTATGTAACATTTCATTCTATTGTCAATTGTAGTATTGTCCTGATAGTTCGAGTAATTACCTAGGCATTCATTGAAAGGGTACCTACTTATAGTTTAAATTAAAGACCAACATTAAAAAATATTTTGTATTTACAGTATTTACAATACGTGATTACATTATAATATACTCTTAACCTATTATTAAATTAAACTGAAAAACATAAGAACCTGTAATTGTAAATTAAAATTAAACTATAACTAAACTAAGAACTAAATTGTCTACCTATATAAATTCCAGGTTAACTGCACCCGATTCCCAGAATGTCCGAAGAAAAGGAACTTATTAAAAAACGAGGTAGTTTCAAGGGTCGTTTAACTACTTTTATCAATTACCTAGACTCAATCACTGAGAGGCAGTTAAACAGTTGTGAAGTGAGGGAATTGCAATTGAGGATGGGAAAAATTGAGACTTTGTACGAGCAATACGATGAGGTACAGTTGCTTCTAGAATGTTTAGTAGCGGATGCTACACTACAATATTCTGAACGTGCTGAGTTCGAAACTCAGTATTATAAAGCTTTATCTAGGTCGCAGGAGTTATTGGATAAGTACGGTAACGATAACACATCAACAAGCAGTGATAAATGTACTCACGTTCATCAGAGAAAGCCCGTTAAGTTACCCACTATACAGCTACCTAAGTTTAATGGGTGTTATAGCAATTGGCTTGAGTTCCGAGACACTTTTGCCAGCCTCATTCACACAAACGATGAAATTGATCCGATTAATAAGTTTCATTATTTACGAGCGTCACTGGAAGGCTCTGCTGCCGTGGTAATCCATGCCATTGATTTCTCTGCAGGCAATTATGATATCGCGTGGAAGCTAATTTGTGATCGATTTGACAACAAGAGGTTATTAGTTCAAAACCATATTTCAAGTTTATTCAATATAAATACTATTGTTAAAGAGTCGTCTGTTGCCCTAAAAGGTCTTATTGACCTATTAAATAAAAATTTACGTGCCTTGGAATCTTTAGGTGAGCCTGTCAAGCACTGGGACACGTTATTAATATACATAATGACCCGTAAATTAGATCAGAAAACTTATCGTGAGTGGGAGGAGTACAGAGGTCATGTTGACATCGATAGCACAATAACATTTGATTCATTTCTTAAATTCATTAACACCCGTGCTAATCTGGTGGAAACACTAGAATTGTCTCGAACGAACGTAACTGCCACTCCCGTTAAGTCTATTCATAGTTCTCAAAAAATAAAATCAATGGTGACGTCAAAAGATTGCAACAATGATCACACTAATATAGGTAAATCGTGTCCGCACTGCAAAGGTAATCATAGTTTGACGAATTGTCCACAGTTCCTTGCACTTAGCATTGACGCCCGTTTAAAGTTAATACCGAACTATAAAGTTTGTTATAATTGCTTGCACACAGGTCACTTTGCCAACCGCTGTAAAAAACCGGGATGTAAATTGTGTAAACGCCGACATAACACTCTTATTCATTCGTCGGAATATCAAGGTGTTGCTGAGTCCCGCAATAATAGCAACAACACCATATCACAAGATTCTATGTCATCGCCCGCGCACGTCGTCGGTAGCAATGATTCAAATGCTAATACTTTAACCTTAGCGGCGGATCTCGGTACGTCCTGCGAGCGTAAACAAGCCAGCCGCGGTATTCTATTGTCCACGGCGCTTATCAAGTTATGTGATCGTCATGGTCGTCAGCATTTAGTGCGAGCCCTGCTTGATAGCGGTAGTACGTCAAGTTTTATATCGGAACGATTATGTAAACGTCTTAATTTAATTACTAATCAGGTAAATGGTTCGGTCTTTGGTATAAACAACGTGAGTTCTCGCGTAGGCAAAATGTGTCAGGTAAAAATGACGTCGTTAGACGACCATTATAATACCAAGTTTTATTGTTACGTTTTGCCATCATTAACAACTGTAATGCCACATCGGGAAGTCGATATTTCGAACCTTAATATTCCAGATTTTATTAGTTTAGCCGACCCCACCTTCTACAAACCTTCGGAAGTAGATGTTTTAATTGGTGCTGACTTATTTTGGGACCTGCTTGGTTCGCAAAGAATTAAGTTGGGAGAGGGGAAGCCAGTATTATGTGACACTATATTAGGTTGGATCGTTTCTGGCCCTGTCACATACAACAATAATAAATCAATTCCGAGTTATATTTCATGTAATTTCACTCAGTCTGATTCTTCTAATCACGATAATTTAGATAAAATTAGAACCGATTTAGTTAAATTTTGGAATCTAGAAGAAATCAACTCACAATCCTCCTGCTATTCTCTAGAAGAGAAAGCATGTGAGGAGCATTTTATGAAAAATACGACACGTTTAGAGAGCGGTCATTTTTGTGTTCGTATTCCGTTAAAACTAAGTCCGTCTGTCTTAGGCCAATCTTTCCAAAGAGCTTCTCAGTGTTTATATTCTCTGGAACGTAGACTGAAGTCTAAGCCTGACCTCAGCAAGTTATATCATGACTTTATGTCTGAGTACGAGGCATTAGGACATATGACCGAAAATAAAGTGAGTTACGGCAGGCCCAGTGGATATTTCATACCACACCACGGGGTGCTGCGCGAAAGCAGTGCTACTACCAAACTTAGGGTAGTTTTTAACGCTAGTTGTGTTACGTCTTCCGGGTTATCTTTTAATGATGTCCAGATGGTTGGGCCTACAGTGCAGGACGATCTTATATCTATCCTTTTACGGTTTCGACAACACAGATACGTATTATCTGCTGATGTCGAGAAAATGTATAGGTGTATATACGTCCACCCATCTGATAGGCACCTACAACAGGTTTTATGGCGGAATAGCACCACTGATCCGGTGAAAATATATAACCTGTGTACTGTCACATACGGCACAGCTAGTGCACCCTTTCTCGCTACGCGATGTCTTAATCAAATAGGCATTGATTATAAAAAAGACACCCAAAGTATGTTTTTTCAAAATAAGGGTGAGTCATACTGTAGTCTTAGAAATAAGGTGGCTGACGTCATCCTGCATGACTTCTACGTTGATGACCTGCTGACTGGCAGTGATGACTTAAACGAGGTACAGTTTATCCGTTCAGAGGTCACCAACGCACTTCAGTCTGCTGGTATGCCACTCAGAAAATGGAGGTCAAGCGTATCAGAATTAGTCAATGATTCTCAGTCGTCATTAGATCTAAATATGGGGTCTAATGAACCCAATAAGTTGCTAGGGCTTGACTGGTTTGCTAATTCTGATGTGCTAGGGTTTTCATACTCGACGTTGCCTTCTAAAGATCATGTGACCAAGCGTGACATACTATCTGCGATAGCACGCATTTTTGACCCCTTAGGTTTATTATCTCCCTGTGTAATTTCGATGAAAATGTTATTGCAACGAATGTGGTTGGACAAACTTTCGTGGGACGAGCCGTTAACCCCGGCACTTAACACTATTTGGCTTGCCATTGTTAAGGCATTGCCATTAATTAATAATATTCGGGTTCCACGAATAGTAGTCTGTCATTTGTACAATATTAATTCATTAGAGTTGCATGTATTCACCGACGCATCGGAGCGTGCGTATGGTGCGTGTATCTATGTACGCAGTGCCAATAATCAGGGTGAATACACTGTAAGTTTGTTGGTAGCTAAAAGTCGAGTGGCGCCGATTAAACCAATCACGATTCCAAGATTGGAATTATGTGGCGCTGTAGTTGGAGCTCGATTATGTGAGAAGGTCGTGAATTCTTCACGATTAAAGTTCACCCACATTTTTTGCTGGACTGACTCCACCGTCGTGTTGGGATGGTTAAATATGTTGCCTTCTAAGCTTCAGCCCTTTGTCCGCAACCGCGTTGCTGAAGTCTTAGATAAGGCGGGGCATTGCTCGTGGAGACACGTCCCAACCGACAAGAACCCTGCGGATCTAATTTCTCGTGGTGTGGAAATTAGTACCCTGCAATCCTCGGACTTGTGGTGGAGCGGTCCCAGCTTTTTAAAGCTCGATCAGTCACAATGGCCTTCTCAACATAAATCGTTAGCAGTAGATGAGCTACCTGAGACTCGGCCTCATGTTTCATTTGGCGCTAATATTCTCGATAACAGTCACTGTGGCAAATTTGTAGATTTTAATAGATTCTCTAGTTATTTAAGACTTGTTCGTAGTGTAGCTACCGTTTTACGTTTTATTAAAAGGTGTAGGAAAATTCATTTTCCTAATCAATTTTTCTCTGTAGCAGAGTTGCAAGATGCATTAAATATTATTGTAATTAGAAGCCAAATTGAGTCGTTCCCTGAATATCAAACGCTTATAAATAGTCAAAACATACCTAAAAAAAGCCCTCTAATTAAATTTAATGTATTCTTGGATGATAACAAAATAATGCGCGTAGGGGGACGTTTAGAAAATTCGAATTTCCCATATTACAAAAAACACCCCATTGTTTTACAGTCCACTCACAAATTTACAAGATTACTTTTTGAATATGAGCACATTAAATTGATGCACGCAGGTCCACAATTGCTATTGGCTTCTATCCGTGAGTCATATTGGCCAATAGGCGGCCAAAGGTTAGCTAAGAGTTGTTATCGTAATTGCGTGCGTTGTTGTCGCATGTCGGGTAAGACCGTTACCCCTATCATGGGCAATTTACCTCGTCAGCGGCTCCTTCCAGGTGGTTATCCCTTTACCAGCACTGGTGTAGACTACGCTGGTCCCATCATCGCTGCTAATAGGCAAGGTCGTGGATGTAGGCTGTTAAAAGTGTACATTGCAATTTTTGTCTGTTTCACTACCAAAGCCATACACTTGGAGCTGGTGAGTGACTTAACTAGCAGCAAATATTTGTTAGCCTTATACCGATTTATTTCGCGACGAGGAAAGCCCAATGATCTTTACTCCGACAACGGTACCTCATTCGTTGGTGCGTGCAACGAACTTTCAAAATTTCTCAAAACCAATTGCGATTCCTTAGGCGAGCAATTGGCTAGTGACGGAATTAACTTTAATTTTATACCTGCGTATGCTCCTCATTTCGGCGGACTCTGGGAAGCGGGTGTTAAGTCGACAAAATATCACCTGAAACGAGTGTTGGGTAATAGTCATCTTGCGTTCGAAGAGCTTAACACCACGTTAGTCCAAATTGAGGCGATCCTGAACTCACGCCCATTGACACCGCTGTCCTCCGATTCAGCAGATTTTACGCCATTAACTCCTGGCCATTTTCTTGTTGGGCGGCCGCTGACGTCACTTCCGCAGCGAGACTTGCAAGACCATTCTGCTACTTCCTTGTCTCGGTATGAGAGAATCGAGCAGCTCCGTCAGCATTTTTGGGAGCGCTGGAGCAAGGAGTACGTGTCGGAGCTTCAACAAAGGAGTAAGTGGCAGACGAATACAGACAAGTTGAAGCTGGGCACCTTAGTAGTCATAAAGGAGGATCATCTTCCTCCTCTCAAGTGGAGATTGGGCAGAGTCATTGCTGTTCATCCAGGGTCAGATGGCATTGTACGTGTGGTAGATATCCAAACGTCCGCTGGAATAATAAGAAGAGCTTTCAATAGGATTTGCCCGCTGCCCGTTGATTCTTCGTGTGGTTGAAAGCGCACCTGTCGCTTCCAACGTCCGGGGGCATGTTTCAGCGCCTACACAATAATTGTGAGCAAATCCACGCGCATATACTTAATTAGTATTAAGTTTAGTTTTTTGTAGTACTTCCTGTCACCGTCATTGTACAAGCACAAATCAAAAACTTCCTTCGTCATTGCACACGTCTCATTCACGGTACTAAAATAAAACGTTAAAAGTTTAATATCGAGAAAGTCGTTTTATTGAAGAAAACCTCCGCATCGCACCCAACATTATGTGTGTATTTAAAATGTTTATTATTGGTAGATGGCAGTAGGCTCGCCCCCTATTACATTGGGACCTAAACATAACTGGCGAATCGTGGGTGTATAATACACCTCTGCCTACAGACGTGAAGTCATGTTATGTTATAAGTTTATAGTATATTACGATATTAGTGCGTCAAGATGGTTATAACATGCGAGGCGGAATTTCAGCCCGAGCCGAAGGCGAGGGCGTAATTGAGCCGAGCATGTTATAACCAATACGCACGTATATATCGTACGACGTTTTTTAACACATTTGCGAGGAAACAGAAAATAAAACATTTTATATTTTGTTCATTTTTAATTATTGAAACAGTGAAATTAACAGCGCGCCAGCGCTGCCTACTGACTGGCACCGCGCGGCGATTAGTTCGAAATTTTAATAGCAACAGCGCGCTGCTCACTAGCTGGAGTCGTGCGGCGGCGATCAGTTCCATATTTGAAATGAAAATAATACTGTTATGGAATTTGTATGGACTATAACTTAACTATTTGCGTTGGTAACACACGCGTTTGTTATGACCCGCTCTACATATTTAAAACCGGTGGAATTACATCAGCTTTACGAGCAAGGGTGTTAAAAAATATTTCACTACACAGAACGACTGGCGTAGAGACAAATATTAGTAAAAACTAATTTAAGTTTCGTGTTGACATCTGTCGTCTGCAGTACATTTGCGATCCTGAAGAACATAGTTACTGTAAGCTAGGGGGTGGCGGGTGAGGCCGCCTGTCACCCCAGCAGAAGCAGGCCGGGACGGTGGGGCGGCTAGCGCCCCTCCCCCAAACCGGGGCAAGACGGGGACACCGTGGTTCCCAAACCCGTGGGGGTCATCTCGAAACCGGAGATGGCCCAGGGTCAGATATGCTCTATGGGCAACCTTACACCCCGGCGTCTGTAGACCCGAGACGGCGCGAGGTTTTAGTCGGTTCAAGCCCGACATAAACGATACCCCCCCGCTGGCCAGCGGGGGGGTATCCGAAGGGATTTCCGCACGAAAAAATCGTCCTGTTCACTCATGACTGTTTTGAGAGACCACACCATATTGAATGATTACTTAGATTACTTACGTACTTAGAATTACGCTTTCATATCTTAATATTTCTCAATAACATAACATAACATAACTTAACGCCTGTATCCCCGAGGGGGTAGGCAGAGGTGTATTACACACCCACGATTCGCCAGTTATGTTAAGGTCCCAATGTAATGGGGGGGGAGGGTGAGCCTATTGCCATCTACCGGGCACATTACTAAGCGAGCGATAATAAACATTTTTAATATACACATAACTACGAAAAGTCAGAGGTGTGTGCCCGGTTCGACTGGAGATGAAACTCGAGACCTTGTCTCCGCTTTTTTTTTGCTATCGCCGCTTTTTTTAGGGATTTTCTTTATTTATTTATTTATTGATTAGGACAGCCATTGGTTAATACAACAATACTATGCTATAATTACACAAACGATCGATCTATTTGGTTGTTTAACCTTTTAAGGCAGCCACTGCATGCTCAATTTTGATCGAGTTCAAGGCTCAAATCGGGCCGGCACAAAAAAACAAACAACATAAAATACACAAACGTCACAAGAAAAGTTTTAAAATAGTAATAAATTAATTTGTCACAATGGTGCATAATGTCAAATTTAAAGGTAAATTAATGTCAAGTAAGTAATTATAATGCAATCATGTCAATTAAACAGTTATTATGAGTTATATCTAAAAAAGGATAATAAAAAAAAAAAAAAAAATTGAATGAATACATATCAAATTCAAACAAATTAATGTCAAACGAATCAAATCAAGTTAAAATCAAAATTACAATCAAAATCAAAATCAAAATTAAAATCATAAATTAAAATCAAAATTAAAATAAAATATAAATCAAAATTAGTTTCAATGACCAATCAGGAATGCCTTGAGAATCGCTAACATTGTTCTAGGTCAACTTTAATTTGATCATTTTTTTGAAGGTGGTGAATGAATCATGGTAGATATCCACTGACGAACTGCAACTATTAAGTAACCGACATAAGCGGGGAATGACTGAATTCCTACCAAACTCTGTTTTCCTGAGAGGGGCTGCAAGAGGTGCGATCGCTTTCCTCGGGTTTCTCGAAGGCACAGTCAGTCTAAATTTACTCAATAACTGTGGGCAGTCTATCAGCCCTCTCATAATTTTAAACAAAAAAGACATATCCAAAAAGTCTCTACGCTGGGCAAGAGATTGCACACCGAAGTGTAGCTACCCTATTGCTATCGAGTTGTCGTCGACGTCGTCGACGTCGTCGTTGCCAATTTTCTGTCACGGTTTTGGGTATGAAGGAGATGAGCTATCGAGTTGCTGTTTTCGGTAATAGATTCGTGCTGGGGTGAACCATTGCAAGGTTCACGTCTGTAGAATACTGGCCAGGATTTGAATCTTGGACATAACTTCTTCATAAACTTAACTTCACGCCTGTCTCCCCGAAGGGGTAGGCAGAGGTGTATTACACACCCACGATTCACCAGTTATGTTTTGGTCCCAATTTAATAGGGTGCGAAAACATTTTTAATACACACATAACTACGAAAAGTCAGAGGTGTGTGCCCGGGGCGACTGGAGATCGAAGTCGAGACCTCGTCTCGGCAGTCCGTTACGTACACCAGAGGGGCTATCGCCGTTTTTTTACTTCTACCATTAAGCTACCGACGCCTCCATGGTTATGGAGTCAGCCTTACGATTGAGAGAGATGAGTTACTATTCCTAACATCCTCTGTCAAGTCAGCCCAATTGTGCCGGGGAGACATTTCTCTGCTATTTACTAACTGAACTTTTCAAATAATGTATTTTGTACATTTTGTTCGTTGACGGCAAACCGCGTAATATGGCGGCTGAGTAAAGTTAGCGAAATGTGAATGTTAATGGAACTTTGCCTACCTTTCCGAACAAGCACAGGTGTATTAAAATATTTATTCAGTTGTAGGCACGCGTGTCAATAATGTCTAATAGCTTGAACTTTATAATTTGATTGTCAACTTTTCTTAAATTTAACAAATAATAATTGATGGCCATTTTATAAAATTTAAACGAGAACTCTATAAAGAATAGTGTTTAAAACCATAATCCACGGAGTATTATCAACAAATGATGTAGGTTAAATATTATGGATCGTTTGGTTATTTCACATCAACATTGCGTAAATTATAGGTCTAATTAACATTTTGATGGGTTGTTTTATGTTTTGAATCGCTATTGCATGTACAGTCATCGACAAAACTGGATCCACACTGAAATATTTACCAATGATTTGTACATTAGAATAACGACAATCAACTAATCAACCTAATAATGAATATATAGGGATCCTGCCGTTTGGCAAAATATGTTTCGTCAAATTTCACTTCCCAAAAAACTTATCGCATAGTTTCATTTCCCAAAAGAATCTTTAACAAATTTATATTTCGCATTTTAATCACTTCGTCAAATATTCATTTGGCAACTTTTTACTTGCTCAATTTTTTATTAAGTCAAGTACGTTAAGCAAATTCTTTATTTTGTAAAAAAATATATTCTAAAAGTAAGTTCGTTGACATTTTTTCATATAAATTACGTAGGCTAGATCGGAACTGCCAGAAAAGTGGGTTAGGTTAGAACTGTGACCCCAACAGAGCGCGAGCCGAGCGAGCGAAGAGAGCGAGCGTGCCGCGGCAGCGGCCGGCGAAGCTGTGGAATTGATTTGTATAATAGCAATATAATTATTATAGAAGTTCTTACCTGTAAATTATTTGTCCAAGGTGAAACAAACACCCATGCAGCAACCTATTTTCAAAATTGGATCTTAAACTTGAAATACTAGTTTTTTTGAAATCCAAAATGACAAAAGAACCATATTTGACTACCTATTACTTGGTAAGATGAAACTTTGCCATGTAATTATTTGTTAAATAATAAATTGCAAAAATAGTATTGCTAACTGTAGAATTGCGAAAAGTTATTTTGCCAAATGTTTTTTTGCCAAATGAAAATTTGGGAAACATACTTTGGCATGTGACACTTTGGGGAACGTTTTTCGCCAAACATTAGTAAACCGAATATATAAGTAGTTTTATAATTCCCACAGGACAATATGTTCTGTTTTTTATTTCAAAAAAGGTTTAAGGGCTAAAGTGATTAATAAATTAGATTTTGTTAAGCCACTTTTGTCGTTAACTGTACATCCAAATTACACTCGCTAATCTTCGTACTTACCAGCTGTGTGCAGGGAGGTAAAGTACCAAAACATAATAAATCAGCATTTTGTAGATAGTGTGGATTACTTCAGGGAATAATATTTGAGGTGTGATTTATGTTGCAAATATAAACGAGTAAAATAAAGACTTTAAACTTGACATACCTGGATTTGATATTCACCTAATATTTATAATTTAATATTACAAAATAACTGTACCTTAATGTTTTGTTTCGAAAAAGGATTGCCTTCTAATTTGTAGCTGTGATTGAACATTTGCTGAATTATTGTTTAAGGTGGTAAAGATCTATCCATTTCAAAGAATTTAAGAGCTAGTTATGCCGGGGAAGTCCCAAACTCGCAGTTAATATTAGCTTTACCTGCATTTCCTACGATTTGTGGAAGTACCGGTAGCTTTTAGTGCCTAACTGTTTATCAATAGATAAGATCTTCGGAACCTGAAAGCGAGTTGGGCTCATGAACCGCACTTGCGCCATTTATAAAGAAATGCAAGGCATTTTGCGTTCGCAATCCTTATAGCGGGGTCTCCAGATTTTCATCACCTACTAAGAAGGTCGCAAGATCACAGTATTGCTGTCCTAGGAATTTAGGATTTGTACCCAAGCTCGAGCCTAGTAGATTGTTATCTTATAAATAAATAAATATTCTACGACATTCTGCACAGCGCTTTCTAGACCCAAAGTAAGCATAGTTTAACTAGCTTGTGTTATGGGACCAGAATGCGGATAAAGTTACTTATATACTTTTTTTTTAATACATACATATTTATATATATAGCCGCGGTAGTCTAGTGGTATGGGTAATGGACTGCTGAGACGAATAGCCGCGGTAGCCTAGTGGTATGGGTAATGGACTGCTGAGACGAAGTCTCGGGTTCGATCCCAGGTTTTACCATGGCACACACCAATGACTTATCGATGCTTTTCGAAGTTATGTGTGTATTTATAGCAGGTTTATAAGTGCCCGGTTAATGGCAATAGGCTCGCCACCTATTACATTGGGACCTAAACATAAACTGGAGAAATGTGGGTGCTAGCACCTCTGCCTACCCCTTCGGGGATATAGGCGTGAGTTTATGTTATGATGTTATGTTACATATTATACATAGAAACATCCAGAGCAATGCAAATAGACATATTCATGCATACAAATATTTGCACTGAGCGGGAATCGAATCCGCGCCCCCTGTCGTAGCGGTCAAATGCACTACCGTCGAAACTTAGACGCTATCTGACATGTCGTACCTTTTTAGAAAGATAGAAGCGGGTTTAATGTCCTTCGCCTACACCATCTTTCTCAATTTTTTTTTAAAACAAATCAAACGTTTACACTTCACTGTTGTAACACTTATCTCGTACAATAAACCAACTGATTGATTTGTATTTGACTTTCTTTAGGTTTTAAAATATAAAGTGTCATTTCGGACAAGTGTCCCAAAAAGTTTTTGTCCCTAACGTAGGCTTATTTTTTTACGTGTGGAAACCCCCACGGGCTTCACCCCATCGAGCCAACGATGGGGTGGGCGTGTCGGAATCGGACTGATTAAAACCACACGGTGTCCTCCTCAAGTGTCCATTGGCGGGCACCCCGGGTAAGCCCTCGAAAGGATAACCCCATTAGTACCTTGGACCAGGCGAGGCCTCGCCTGGTGGGGTCGGGTTGTTTTATCCCGCGTCGGTGAGTTGGCAGGCGTGTGCCATGATCGGGGCCAGAGGACGACTCGCCGTCCTTACAGAAGCAGGCCGTGGCGGAGGCGTGTCGTGTGTGTTCCTAACGTTGGCTAGCCAATATTTTAACCTTGGTATATTAATAATTTTAAAAAGGCATTATTTACAGTTCCTATTTCAAGATTACCTCTTCTCGCCTTGTCATTTGCTAGTGTCATGTTAATGCAAGCGGTTTTGCAGGTGTGAGGCGCGTAAATGTGAGCCGGTCGGTTTCGCGCGCAGAATCCGGCGCCGGCACAGAGCGGCCGAGTGTCGTGCGCGCGCAGCTCGACCGCGCCCCGGACAGAGACGCCGCGCACCATGTCTATCAACCGCCACATCCACGCCATGTGTCAGGTATATTACATCTATACACTCCCCCCTCCCCTCCTATAGATAATCAGTTTCCTAGGAAAAGGGGTATTGACTGAATCGATCCAAATGAAACCACGTATTCATACTTTCACGGTTCCTTGTTTCCAAGGCTCCGTATTTAGAACAGACTGTGCATTTATTAATACATTTAATTTAGCTCAATATCAACATAATAAAACTTCACGCCTGTATCCCCTAAAGGGTAGGCAGAGGTGTATTACACACCCACGATTCGCCAGTTATGTTTAGGTCCCAATTTAATATCCTAAACGTATTTTTACAAAATAATAACGATTGCTACCTGATTAATAATAGCCAATAATGTAATAATAGTTAGTGAATAAATGCTTACATAAATACACTTCCATTTGTATCCCATCATTAATAGAGTCGTTTAATATCGCCTCAAAATATTACGCTGCATTTTATACAATTTGTAAAATTATCAGCAGATTAACTCTATTTCATTACCTTATCATCTTCTTCTCTTTTCCATCTACTTCCAGGTTTCATAGGCTACGGATCCTTTGATAGTCAACGTTAAGGATCCGATTTTTATTTGCTAGCTAAATAACAAATTTTAATGGAGAAGATTTTCAAAAGGCATCGTGGTAGGTTTGTTTTTTAACGTGTGGAAACCCCCACGGGCTTCACCCAATCAGTGCCAACGATAGGATAAGCGTGTCGGAATCGGACCGACTAAAACTCTCCTCCTAAGTGTCCACTGCCGGGCCCCTCGGGTAAGTCCTCGAAAGGATTACCCCAGGGTTACCGGCGGACTTTGGCCTGGGCTCGTGTTTTTCCCACGACGGTGAGTTGGCAGACGTGTGTAGGACACACGCCTCTACCTTGGCCTCCTTCTGTAAGGACAGCGAGACGGCCAATTGCCGTCCTCAGGCCCCGATCATGAGGTAGGTAGTCGCCGGAGGTCGCTTAACGACCTCCGTCCTCCATGAGCGCATGCCTGGGGCAAGACGGGGACATCGTGGATCCCAAACCCGAGGGGGCCATCTCGAAACCGGAGATGGCCCAGGGTCAATCGGCGTGAGGGATATGCTTTATGGGCAACCTTACACCCCGGCGTCTTAAGACCCGAGACGGCGTGCGGTTTTAGTCGGTTCAAGCTCGACATAACCGCCCCGCTGGTCGGCGGGGAGGTATCCGAAGGGATTTCCGCACGAAAATAAAAAAGGTATGTTTAAACATATTAATGACATAGATCCACCTTGAGCTGATGATTATTGGCATATATTATGTAACAGCATGGATAATGTTTCGTTACACTTCCAGTATGTTACTATAAAACACAACAATAACAAACCAGCAATATATTCAATTCTTGAAAGCTCTGAAATTAATTGAAACTAGTACAGCGGTACAATTTGATAAAGCTACAGTGCTATGTTGATTTATATGGAATGAGAAATGTTATAAAGTTCAATGAAATTATTATAATCCTACTTCCTACTAACGATATGAATGTGAAAGTTTGTGAACTTGTTTGTTAGTTTGGATGTTTGTTACTCAATCACGCTCTAACGGCTGAAAGGATCCGGCTAAAATTTAGTACAGGGATATATATATATATACTGCCAGTGGGGACGCCGTTTGACCAGACGGGTGATCAGCCCTTCTATGTGAAGCCATTTCACCCATTTCCCCTATAACGACTGTCATACATATTCGTATGGCAACCGGGACCGACATCTTAACGTGCTCTCCGAGGCACGACCAGACCAATGCAAATACTCATATTCATGCATACAAATATTTGCACTGAGCGGGGATCGAACCCGCGCCTCCTGCGTAGCGGCCGCTTTCAATACCGCCACGCCACGGAGGCTGACCAAACAGTACAGGGATAGATTTTAGTCTGGAATAACATATAGACTATTTTTAGCTTGGCCACTTTTTATCCCTAGAATAGGTTGCCATGGGAACTGAGAACAGTAGTAGAGTTCCTCGCGGGCGGAACCGCGGGCAACAGCTAGTTCAGAATAAACCGGTAGAAGTATAATATTATAATAACAAATCAAATCAATGTAATAAAAGTATCACGCTTAATGCATTTTGGTCCAAGCAATGAACGCTAGCGTTTTTTTTGTTCAATTACTTAAAAAAAATAAAAAAAAATTTTTTTTTGTTCATTTACTTATATAAAACGGCGATAGCCCAGTGGCGTACGTAACGGACTGCAGAGACGAGGTCTCGAGTCCGATCCCCAGTCGCGCCGGGCACACACCTCTGACTTTTCGTAATTATTTGTGCATTAACAAATGATAATTATCGCTCGCTTAATAATGTGCCCGGTAAATGGCAATAGGCTCGCCCCCTATTACATTGGGACCTTAACATAACTGGCGAATCGTGGGTGTGTAATACACCTCTGCCTACCCTTTCGGGGATACAGGCGTGAACTTATGTTATGTTATGTTTATGTCATTTACTTATATAAATACAACAAAATATAACAAAATATACATACCCACACATAGCATATTGTCTATATTACACGGGGTACCCTGGAAAAGTAATGCTCATTAACCATTTTTTTAATTTCATCAACATCTCACCTCGTCTTATTTCGACTAGTGGCTTATTCGACCAGTGAATAGTTGTAACGGTAAAGGTATTGTCAAAAAACCTGTAGAATACATTGTCATTTTTGAAACATTTATATCCTTTAGTTTTATTATCTCCAACAAACAGAATCATTAAGAGATGGGAAATCAGATACCAACAACGTATCGGGATCTTATGGTACGTAAAGTTTATCAACAGATAGACAGACAGATAGACAACAAAGTGTTTCTATAAGGGTGCCATTTTTTCCTTTTTAGGGTGGGCCATCTCGAAACTGGAGATGGCCCAGGGTCAGTCGGGGTGCGAGAGATATGCTCTATGGGCAACCTTACACCCCGGCGTCTGTAGACACGAGACGGCGTGTGGTTTTAGTCGGTTCAAGCCCGACATAACCGCCCCCGCTGGCCGGCGGGGGGGTATTCGAAGGGATTTCCGAACGAAAAAAAAAACCCTAAAAAAGAATCTTTAAGCAAGCAAACAATCGTATTTGCTCTTTTTATTAACCTATCCGCTCCGCTAACGTCTGAACCCCAACTTTACGCATTGTTGAGCTTATAACTTATGTCGTAGCAAACGCGTACCATTTTACGCATCATCGTACAATGTTATGTTTATTTTATCGCAAACACTGAACAGGAAAATAATATTACGTACATAGATTTTGGATAGGAACCCTTTTTGCTTTCCTAGCCTCATTCACTTATATAAAGTCAACCTTTTTTCGTACTCAAATCTGGAATAATCTTAAATGTATATCCATCAACCTCTGGCAAGTTCCAGTCACAACCTCTGGCAAACGAAGCTCATTATTCGCATGACAGAGTGCTAACTAAACTGAGAAACCTGTTTTATAGGTTTAAAACCCATACCCTGTACTGATAATTTGGATCAAATCAGTGGGCTGAGTATATGTACATTATTTAGACTCCTCTTATCTTGGGACAACTTTAAAGGTATTCAGCCACATAGCCGTTGAAAATTACATGCCAGGACCTTATGGTCCTGGCATGTAATTTCCTGATGGTTATCCATCAGGAAGGAGCCAACGTCTGAGTGCCATCACTGTGATGCGCGAGGACTAAGGGCTGCACACGCTGGCGGACTGCCCGGCGTGAGAGGCGCCGAGGCGTGCCCTCGTAGCGCGCCCTCGCGTGGGCGTCCTCTCGCTCGGCATCCTGCCCACAGCGATGGTGCGGAGCGCGAGTGCGTGGGCTGCCGCTACCTCCTTCTGCGAGCAAGTAATGCTCGCTCGAGAAGGATGCGGCCGAGCGGGTGTGGGACGTGCGGGGCGCGGAGGCGACTCAGACGTCGGAGGTTGCCCAACGACCTCTGTCCTCCATGAGCGCAGGCCTGGGGGCGACATGTGGAGCCGCCTGTCACCCTAGCAGAAGCAGTCCGGGGCGGCAGCGCCTTGCAAATCGTGGGAAATGCCTTTTGGGCCACCTTACACCAGTCTGAAGACCAGAGACGGCGTGCGGTTTTAGTCGGATCGAGCCCGACATAACCTCCCCCGCTGGCAGGCGGAGGGTATCCTAGGGGATTTTACGCATGAAAAAAAGCGACTATAACCATCGATCAAACAATTTAGTGACCAGCAGAATAGCTGCTGAAAGTAGCTGTAAACTTAGCTATATTTCATCGAAGTTTATGTCTAACAAAGCCTCAAAGAAACATGTTTCACTCATATAGGATAGGTATCCGCAATGAAATATGTTTCTTCGAGGTTTTGTTTAAGTTTACGAATATTCATCACGTTTACATAATAAGACGTTATCTCTTACTGTTACCTGTTCCAGGAACAACAAGTCATATCCTGGACCCTCCCCCATTTTTCACCTTTTTCTTTCAATATAGTCCCAATTTTTCTGTCTTTTAATCAGAAAGTGTCCATATATTGTGGGACCAAACAACAATGAAGTAGGCGAAACGTAGATGTCTGATGTACACGTGTTTATGTAATCACAAAGTCCGCCCAGTATATAAATTGCCAACCGATAGAAGCGGATCACTTTCAGTATGAGATGGGTTAGGGCATAACCTATCTCACTGGCCTTGTACGAATTAACTGGCTGTTAGACTCAACAGTTTGTACCCATATTATGACATTAATTTAATATTTATGTTCATTACAATGAGTTTTATAATGACAGTATCGTTGTCAACAATCTTTTTTTAATTGTGTATACGAAAATCATTATACTTGTAGTCTCATTTTCAAAAACTCTGTAACAAAACATAAAATCATTCAACATGGGTATTACTTATTTACACAGCACTAGCAAGTACGTATTCGAAATGATATTTTTATTTTCCCGAAACAGTCTCAGCACTTACCTGCCTAACAGAATTACGCGGCCATCAAACAACCAAAACTTAATACATAAAACCTTTAATATAATAGCGTGCACAAAGCGTCTCAAGCCACATGAGGCTTTACTTACCTCTTTGTATTCTTTGTAACCATATACTGCATTATTAAAAATGTCTCTTTCCCGTCTCATGGTAAAAAATAAATGTGCTCAGAGAAGTCGCAGGCTGTGGAATGGGTTGAGAGGAATATGTTAGAGGCCTTTGCAATTGTCTGAATGACTTGAGACGCTCTTAGCATTTCAGCTTTTATATGTGGGGGAGGAATTTTGGATTCAGTCGCATTACGTTTCAACCATGTCACTGCATCGCGCTTACTTGTCGAGACCGAATACGCTTTCGTATGTTTAGCGCTCTGCTCTTCAAGTTAGTTAGTTCTTGAATATACAATGTTTATTTCCAATTATATTGTGACTTCTGAAAATTTACATAACATATAACATATAACATAAACTCACACCTTTATCCCCGAAGGGGTAGGCAGAGGTGCTAGCACCCACATTTCGCCAGTTTATGTTTAGGTCATAATGTAATAGGTGGCGAGCCTATTGCCATTAACCGGGCACTTATAAACCTGCGATAAATACACACATAACTTCGAAAAACATCGAAAAGTCATTGGTGTGTGCCATGGTAAAACCTGGGATCGAACCTGAGATATCGTCTCAGCAGTCCATTACCCATACCACTAGGCTACCGCGGCTACTAATTTAACCAAAGATTTACCGTTTTTAGTTCAAGAGGCATATTTATTACGTCGTCTCTCTCAGAAAATTTATAAAAGTGATGAAAATATAAGCCATTAAACGTAAGTAGACCGTCACGAAAAGCGTGACAGATGAAACTTCAAAGTTGATGTTAGAATTTATAATAAATTAGAACTGATCAAGTAATGAGGAGTAAAGTTAATTAAAAATATAAATATTACATAAAAATATTTCAAATAATATGACATGCATACATATGGGGCATGATAGTATGCCGTTGGTCGTTACGGAATACGTGTTGATTTTACTGACAAACACATCAAAAAGAAACTATGAATTGAACGAACTAAGTTTATACAGACTCTCAAGTAACTGTTCTATGTTAAAGTTATCTACCTATATGAATATATTTCACAGCTGTATTTTCGTATTTACGAATTTGTTCTGGCCATCAGCTCAGTGTCTCCGCGAGGCGAACTCCTGACTACTGCGGTTAAGATCCACCCGGTTCGCTTACCCCTACACCCAAATAGAGATTAAACATTCAACGAGTTCGCATACTCACTTAACCCTTATAAATATTCAGCGCAGACCGCGTACAATCAATTCTTGCAGCTCCCACCCTCCAAGGAAAAACTGTTTGAACTGCCGAATAATATGATATCAAATAGAGACGCCTAGCGTTTGAATAAATATTGGGGATATGAAACTTGAATATCTTTATCGTGAATTTGGGTTTATTTTATACTCGCTTTGTTGTGAGAATATTGGCGATTGATTTATCGCCGGCCAAAGTCTGGCCTTCAACGAATTGTAAATTGTACAGTTCAAATTGGAATGTTTTATATCTACTAAGAATATTAGGAAGGAACCATCAAAATAGCTGACTTGCTTAAAAAATCCCAATGAATACAAAACTATGCATGAATTTACACAGCTAGTCAACGTCGCACACGTCCATAGGCCACGGTGACCGCTTCCCATCAGATGGGCCGTGAGCTTGTCTGCCACCTGAGTGGTATATAAAAAAAAAACGTTAGGGACACAAACTTCTAGGGTCACTTGATCGAATTGACACCATCAAAATATTAAAGCTATTTTGTACTATGCTAACTGTACAAAATAGATTTTAAATTCTGATGGTCACCAAAGCGTCAGTAAGAAAAAAAAGTGGCATTCCGGGAGTGCCGATTGAAGTGAAACCACGATGAAAATATATTATTTACAGAGCCATTTATGTTGTTCATTATGAATCAGTTCGTCAAGGTCATCAACTACATCAAGGTCAGAACGAAATAGTTCATCAGCTACATCAAAGATGGCGTTGGAAAAATGGAAAGCGTCACAGGTGACGATGACGTCAGTTCCATGATTTTTGTTGACCCAAAAAGTGTTCAAAAGGGTGAAAGGTGACCCATAAGGCATTTCCCTTGCGCCCAGGCCAGGTCCAGGCCCAGGTACTTCAGCGACCTCCGGAGCCTGAGTCACCTCCGTGCCTCGCGGTCTCTGCAGATCGGGAGAGACATGAGTCTCTCCCGGACCCCCTCAGTCGCCTCCAAGAGGACTCCCACTCCGAGGGCTGTCACGAAGGCCCGCCTGGGTACCTCCTACGCCAGGCATTCCGCAAGCGTGTGCAGCCCCAAGTTCTCGCTTGCATTACAGTGATGGCACTCAGGCGTTGGCTCCTTCCTGATCCGCCTCAGCACCCCTTTCCAGGGATCACATGCATCAGCCGGAACGAGAGGCTCCCGTGTCGCCTCTCTAACTAGTCCTCCATGATGGGCCTTACCGCTGCTATTGCGGTGTGCCCTCGACATTTGTGTCCTTAACGTCGGCTAGCCGAATTTACACACGATAACACCTTTACATATCTTCGAGTTCTTACGTGTGTATATGTTGTTATATTTGAAAAAAATGCTTAGCTTAATTTTCATCCCATTGCCTTTATTTAATGTATAATCTGTACAAAGAGGACGGTGTTTGTCTTTGAATAATTAAGCACGAATTCCGATACAACAGGTTGTAAATAGAACAAATCCCATTGTTTTGTTAAGCTTGTCAAGTAGACCGAAAGCTGTTGAAACGTGCTTAGTAAAGGGCAAACAAAAATAGTACCAATAAATGTTTTCTATGAACGTACGAAGTATTCGGGCGTCTACTCTACGAATTTACCTATTAAAAGGTCAAGCACAATCATTAAAATATATTTTTAGGGTTCCGTACCTTTTTTTTTTTTTTTTTATCGTGCGGAAATCCCTTCGGATACCCCCCCGCCGGCCAGCGGGGGCGGTTATGTCGGGCTCGCACTGACTAAAACCGCACGCCGTCTCGGGTCTTCAGACGCCGGGGTGTAAGGTTACCCATAGAGCATATCCCTCGCACCCCGGCTGACCCTGGGCCATCTCACCACTAACAGCATCGCTCATCCTGTCTCCTCTGAAAGCAGAGGAGTACGGAGAGCGAAGTGTTCCCGCCACGTTGGGTATTGGCCGACGATCAATGCCAACCCTATGAAGGGGTGAAGGGGAAGCCATTGACCGCCGCCCAGGGTGTACCGGCCGCTCCGATTCCGTTCCCCCCGGACTGCAGCGGGATCGGAATCGGAGCGACACTCGAGGAGGTTACCCAACACACACCCCTAGGGTTCCGTACCTCAAAAGGAAAAAAACGGAAAACTTATAGGAGCAATTCGTTGTCCGTCCGTCCGTTTTTCAAGAACGTTTTTCTCAGGAACGCGTGGAGGTATCAAACTGAAATTTATATCTTATACTCAATCCTACTGTCCCTTGGAGCTGTGCAAAAAATCAAACTTCTAAGCTAAAGCAATCAAAAGATACAGCCGTTTATGGTGGCATATTTCCGCAAATTTTCGAAACTCGCACGGGAATCAAAACCTACAGTGTACTTCCCGTGAACTTAGAATCTTGTAATTTGGTACGAAGTGACGTCTTATAGTACAGATATAGGAAAAATTGCGAAAACCGTAAATTTTTAGTTACATCATAAAATAAAAAATATTTTTGTAAATTTTAAAGTTACTACTTCTTTTCTCATGAACGTGTAGAGGTATTAAATTGAAATTCATATCAAATACTCAGGTCTATAATACCTTTAAGCTGTAACAAAATCAAACTTTGTACGAAACATTCGGTGTGCGAGTCCGACTCGGCCTTGGCCGGTTTTAAAAAAAATGTATATTGTACGTTAAGGTTACTTGTTCTAAGCCATGACTACAACATTTATTATTCTTTGTATTATGTTCTTAATTCTTCATTTAACAACATTTGTCTGTTTGTTCCAGGCTCAAGAAGGCTGCATTGTTCACCGTTCTTGGCGATCATCGTTCTAGTACAAGTGGACCTTTGGGTCTAAATCGAATTATTATTTCTTCAAAACTAATGAGAATTTTTAACTTTCATACCCTTCTTGTAATTCTCTCGAATATTTTTTTTCTATAATAATTATTTTTGCCCTACTATGAATGTTATTATTTATTTGAATATTGTAAAAGTGAAACATATCATCCTGAAACTTTGATATCATATCCCAAGTGAAAATTGTTAGTGAAAGAGATGTTTATAACTGTATGAATTCATCTCCAGATATAAGGTGTAGGATAAGACTCTATCTGATATTGAATTGATAAGGCATTGTTTATATTTATCTCCAAGTTATGAAAGCTTGCAGATGCCTAAAGATGCCATGTTGAACTTATTACACATTTAAAAATACAAACATAGTAATTTTCTATTTGCTCATTACAAAACCAGATAACTCAGCTGTTCGAAGTGCGTGTGATTCGTCGCACAACAAAACGAAATCCATTCTCCTTGTACGTGCACCATCTAATGAAATACTGATATTTGAGAATCCTTCATCAGTTTATACTCAAAGCTTCACAATAGTTTTGTGTAATTATTCATGAACATCGTTAACCTCACTGGTATTTCCTACTTCCATTTCCATTTTAAATTATACATCACATATTATTATACATGCATCGTTCTTCAACAGGCGCTTAGTCTAGCGTCTCACGAATATTGTGATTCAGTGCTTCGCCTAGAATAAATTCATGAATATGTGCCAAATATACCACAAGAGTTATTTATGTAATTTGTACTATTTTTTCTTCAAGTAGCACTTGACTTCCAATTTATTTTATCTGGTCACCAAATTTTGCGGTGATGATTTAAATTATTATTTAAGTAATAGTCATAATCAAGCTTGCTACTCACGCTTGTCAAATTGTAAATATAAAAATTAATGCACAGTAAATGAATAAAGAAATTTTAAACGTAATATTCTTCGTATCTGAATATTATTTGTTAATTCGACGTAATATAGATATAATATGTTAATGTGTAAATGATATATGTGCGTCTTTTATTGAAAATGAGAGATATGTATATCTATAGGTTATACCATAAATATTTAATGTACAGATTGCGTGATTTTTAAAATGTAAATAAATACATTATAATAAATTAGTATAAAATTATTTCCACCTATTTTATTTTACAGCATCCCGCACAATACGCGAATTGATATTTAAACTTAGTTTAATTGGTCTAACAAAACGGAAAATATGAAATCTGCTGAAGATGCTCTGGGTAATAGTTTTAATTATTTTTTCAATTGGTAACCGGTTTTTTATGCGAGCAACTGTATAATAGTATAATAAGAATGTTCGCAAAAAAGACGGCGGAGAGCGAGCGGGAGAGAACCCTGCCCCCGAGTTCCGCAGTCTGCGGCGAGGACGCCGCAGACTCGTCTACTCCGGGGACTACCGACCTCCATGATCGGGGCCTGAGGACGGCAGTTGGCTGACTCGCTGTTCTTACAGAAGCAGGCCGTGGCGGATGCGTGTCGTGTGTGTCCTACACACGCCTGCCAACTCACCGACGCGGGATAAAACCCGACCCCACTAGGCGAGGCCACGGTGGCGGCCAAGGTCCGGGGGTAACCCTGGGGTTATCCTTTCGAGGGCTTACCTGGGGTGGACAATGGACACTTGGGGAGGACACCGTGTGGTTTTAGTCGGTCTGATTCCGACATGCCCACCTCGCTGCGGTGAAGCCCCACGGGCTTTTCACACGTAAAAAAAAACGTATAATAAGAAACTGTAAACACATAAATAATACGGTTACTATGTATAATTATTATGCAACATGGCTTAACTAAAAACATAAAGAAAAGTTTAATCGACAATTTGGATAAAACTTTAATTTTTTTTTTATTAAACCGCCGAAAAAAGTAAAAAGCAGTAATTAATTAACCATTTTTCTTTACCCTAATAACTAAGTTCTTAAACTAATGTAATGTAAGTATATTGAAATAAAATTATTTTTACCGGATTCTATCGCGATTTATTTGATGTTATATATAATGTAAGTATACCTTTTTTTTTTTTTTTTTCGTGCGGAAATCCCTTCGGATACCCCCCGCCGGCCAGCGGGGGCGGCTATGTCGGGCTTGCACCGACTAAAACCGCACGCCGTCTCGGGTCTTAAGACGCCGGGGTGTAAGGTTACTCATAGAGCATATCCCTCGCACCCCGACTGACCCTGGGCCATCTCCGGTTTCGAGATGGCCCCCTTACTTGCTCTCCACTGTGCCGTCTGCTAATCAGAGGGACACGTGGAAAGCTTCCGAACAGTCCTCAACAGGACCGTCCTCGCCTCGGTCGGAGTTGGCCGTAGGCGGCAGCGTCTCTCCCACCTTAGGAGAGAGGCGCTGCCGTCTCCGTTGCCCAGGGTGCACCGCGTGGAGGTCCCCAACCAAGCACCCCAATGTAAATATTCCTAAGTAATTTCGAGTCAGCACCAAACTATAAACAAAGATCACAAAATCATCTTAAAAATGTAAAGAAGTAACGAAATAAAACTACACTTCCCCTGAAATGAAAAATTGTTATGAATTAACCTTCTTATTGAAGTCAATAAAAGCGATTCTCTTTAAGTGACGTCATAGAAGTCCATTACAGAGCGACACGTGAAAGCGATAACAGTTTGAAATAATTAAAAGTGTGCAGGGCGAGTCGCTTGCGCTGCTCAGTGAATCTTATCAGCGCCCTAACTCACTGACAGACGTTATCGGGCGCCGACAATCGATGGCTCGCCTTAATTGATTCTCTACTTTCAATAGCCTACAATCGGCCCTTTGTCTTATGTCTAATCGAAATTCACCAGAAGAAGGAAATTTTTCTTAAAACGAACCGATGGGAAGCACAAAATAAATACTGTTTGTTAAAGTGCCTCGTGGCAGTTGGAAAAATAAGTGGCGCTGAAATAGCCTTAATGGTTGGAGGGAGTTTGTGGGCTACGATACAAACATATTGCTAATGTTGATACAACGAATAATGTGTTGTTTTATCTTCTTCGTGTGGGCTTTGTGAGAAAATTGAAAACATTGCTCGATAGCAGGTACGCCGAGTATTTAATCTGTGCTATTATAAAATTGTAAAATAATCGTGTTTGTACATTGGAGATATTAAAAAGAAAACACTTGGGTTATGTTAGGTAGATTTCGATGAAATCGATCTACCTATTGGTTTCTTGACTACTGCCGAATTTTGAAAAAAAAATTCATAGGAGGTCTAGTTATGACCCCCTGAGTCCGAAATGACCACTGGTCAAAAAGTTTATATATATATATATATATATATATATATATATATATATATATGTATATATGGTTCCACTTCCCAAAATTTGCGGCACTCTCACGGTCGCATTTTTGCCCCGATCGCTTTCAAACTGCGGTCAAAAATTGCTTGGGTGCAAACTTAGTTTAAGTTCGTGAACGGGTGGAATCCGGCCTAAGGGGACGGTAGGGCCTCACTTTTTGTGAAATTAGTTTTTCCTCAAAATTTCACGTTCCATGAAAGATATTCGAACCGTTCTAATTTTATCAAATAGTATACATGAATACCAAAAACTTTTAAGTATAATCCTATAAGATTAAAACTTTAACTAAAAGTGGAGGGGGAAAAACCAAAATTTTTCCGTAAAAAAAATCATAACTTCTAACCGTGAACATTCTTGCCGTCGGAAACATTTTTAATCGATAGGCCATTTTTAAGTCTAAATTTATTTTAGTTTTTCGCTAAAAGTTACCGTTTTCGAGAAAAAAAAATTAAACATGTTAAAAAAATATATTAATTGCTTCACGAAATCTACCTGTGCGTTCCCCCTGCGGGAACGGATTTTTTAAAGGAATGATTCTGAACACAAAAATATTTTATTTGAAGATTTAGATCGGAAAAAGAGAACATCTAGAACGGGACTTGAACCCGCGACCAGTCCCTTACAGGGGGAATGCTCTGACCAGCTGAGCTATCTAGACACGTCCCAGATATTCGAACTACTGGTCGCGGGTTCAAGTCCCGTCCTAGATGTTCTCTTTTTCCGATCTAAATCTATGGGAAAATATTGCTTAAATTTTTTATTGAAATATATCTTCATTTTCAGCTCTAGCTGAAAATTAGCTTTTTCACTCAGCCGCTTTTCAGTTTGAGGACGAGAGAAAGATTCCCCAAGTTTTTTTTAGCAGACTCTGGGTGTCTAACTTGCAGCGGATTCATCAAAGTGGTCGCTTTGTTAATGCCCGTAAGAATTGTATTGTTCTTTGCCGAATTATTCATGCAGACAAGCACACGACCCACTTTATGGGAACCAGTTACGGTTACGGTGAGTGCAACACCAGGGGCGTCACACTCTCGCTGCTGATCCTGTAGTAACGTTCTAATGCCCTTCTTGAAGTACCCCATTAGAGACCACAGTTTGAGCATGCGCGGAATGAAGTTTATTTAATATCTTACTGTGAGCACCGTTGCGCCGGTCATTATCTTAACGTGACTCCGGTTGAATCTTCGAGGCTTCTATCTTGGAGTCAGGAGTCCGCTCACTCATTATTCGATTCATTTGAGACTTTTAGGGAGAGACTGCCATCTGTCTTTCCAACCCAAGAAGAAAGCCTGCGTCAGCCTGTATCAGCACGTATATAGGTTAGTTTATCCTCGAGGGTCTTGGAGGGGGGGGCATTCATCCTGGGCGGGCCCAAACACCCTGGTAGGAGACCGTGCATTGCCATATTATCATGTTTTAGTAGAAAATCTAATAGGTTTTAGGAAGCAGTCGTTTTAAACAAAAATTATCTAAGTGTCGCCGTCCCCGGACCAGAGACATTGTAAAATTTCACGCTCCGTTGGACGTCTTATCTTGCGAGGGATATAGAGAGGACTTATGATATGATTCTTTTGAAATATTTTATTACAGTACCTAAGCTGTACACTAATAGATAAGAGGTATAGTTTGTAACCGCTTACAGGGCTTCTTTTTAAAGATTTTCTTTTTAAAGACTTCTTTTCTGAATTTATTTCACGTACGAGATAGATTCATTAGTATCCACAACACGAACAACACAAGACAGGGATGAACACAAACTTTTTAAAATTATCCATAGATTAAAAGGGTAAGTTCCACGTACCATTTTTTTTCCGGCGGGGGAGGTTATGCCAGGTTTGAACCGACTAAAACCGCACGCCGTTTCGGGTCTTCAGACGAATCCGAAGGGATTTCTACTTTGGATACCCCCCCGCCGGCCAGCGTCGTGTTGTCGGGCTTGACCCGACTAAAACGGCACGCCGTTTCGGGTCTATAGATGCCGGGGTGTAAGGTTGCCCATAGAGCATACCCCTAGCACGCCGACTGACCCTGGGTCATCTCCGGTTTCGAGATGGCCCCCTCGGGTTTGGGAACCACGGTGTCCGCGTCTTGCCCCGGTTTGGGGGAGGGGCGCTAACGTACCTACACATTACTAGCTGGCTCGGCAAACTTCGTCCCGCCTTAGACTCTAGTTGTGTTGGTTATCAGCTGAATTTATTTCGCGAATGTCTCATATTTCTGTTTGTCTGTTTGTTGGCGATGGACGCAAAAACTACTGAACAGATTTTGATGCGGCTTTTTTAAAAAAAATGTCTTGGTCAGACTTAAAATCTGCCGTATGTTTGATTGCAATTGGTTGAGTAGAACCGGATTTATGACCAAACGTCGCGCTAACCGACATTCACGTGGGCGTAACCGCGAGCGTCAGCTAGTAAGAATAAAATGCAGTCAGTGTGAATCATTAATATTGTTTGACGCGGAGGAGTGAACGGACGTGAATTTAGAATTGTTTCTATTGGAGTTGAGCCAGATGTCATCTCATTATGAATAAATAATTATTTTAACACAGTTTACAGACTGCGGCAGGCTTCGTTCACTAGAGGTTTTTGAAATTAGCGTAAAAGTAAACTTAAAAATGTCAGACAAAAGTTTTAGTTAGTAAAACACTATGAGTATATGAAATTGTTAAATATTGCTTATTAATGGTGCTACAATATGAAAAAGATGACGATATAGATTTTATCGATGATCGATATCTTTGTCATTGGGGAGGACACCGTGCGGTTTTAGTCGATACACGACATACGAAGGGATTTCCGCATGTAAAAAAAATATTGAGGTTAAACTTTTTTTTTTTTATATTTAGGACACGTCAATTTGACTTCACCTCGCCTGATGGTAAGCTGAAGGTAGTCTCAGGAAAAAGGGGTATGTAATGGTGACCCTTTTTACTGAGACTTTACCTTCAATCCTCTTCTGATGAGGCCGTCAAGCTGAGTGCCACCATTGTTAACATGGTACGTGTATCATGTTAACAATGGTGGCACTCAGCTTGACGGCCTCATCAGAAGAGGATTGTCGTCGCAGCACCGCGTGACACCCACCGGTCCCACTAGTGCTGCGACCACAATCCGATAAAGAAAAATTCCTGAGACGAGCTCAGCCGAATACAAGGGATTTTCTTTTATTTAATTTTTTATCTTTATTTATCTTTTTTCTGTATCTTGCAATGGTTCACCCCAGCACGAATCTATTACCGAAAACAGCAACTCGATAGCTCATCTCCTTCATACCCAAAACCGTGACAGAAAATTGGCAACGGCAGGCGCTAGATAATAAACTTGGGTATTCCTGGGGCCCCACCAAGATTTTCGGATTTACCAACCTCCAGGGCCAGGGACTGACGAATGAGGCTCTGGTATAGGCTTTCCTCCAAGGGTTGGGAGGTCAGACGAAGTTGAAAGCCTCGGATGCAGCCGGGAACAACGCTAATATAATGGTGATGATTTAAATAATAAACTGCACATTCCAGAATCGAACCTCCTTCACGTCATATTTGTTTTAAATTCAATTTTTACCTGACTGCCAAGAAAGAAACTCATATCTTCTTCTTCTCATCGCTCATATCTCATTCTCGTATCTCATTCTCGTATATCATTCTCGTATCTCATTCTCATATCTCATTCTCGTATCCCATTCTCGTATCTCATTCTCGTATCCCATTCTCGTATCTCATTCTCGTATCTCATTCTCGTATCTCATTCTCGTATCTCATTCTCGTATCTCATTCTCGTATCTCATTCTCGTATCTCATTCTCGTATCTCATTCTCGTATCTCATTCTCGTATCTCATTCTCGTATCTCATTCTCGTATCTCATTCTCGTATCTCATTCTCGTATCTCATTCTCGTATCTCATTCTCGTATCTCATTCTCGTATCTCATTCTCGTATCTCATTCTCGTATCTCATTCTCGTATCTCATTCTCGTATCTCATTCTCGTATCTCATTACGTATCTCATTCTCATATCTCATTCTCATTATCATTCTCATATCTACATATTACAACATTACCAATCGGTGATGATGTGGAGGATTTCTATGACGCATGTATGTAAATATTAATCTGTTTTTTAGGTTTAGTTTTTTTTTTCAGTTATTTATAAGCAGTTGTACATAATCATTTTAAGTTATTGTTGTGATGTGCTAATTAATTTTAGAGAATGTTATTGGAATGTTAATGAATTGTAAATTATTTAAATCAAAGGAAAGGTATTCATCTTCCGAGTGTCCTAGGATATAATATGTAAATGTGAACCAAACGTTTGAAGTGGATTTTTGGCGCTAAAATGTGTTTTACAAAAAAACTTGTTTCGGTCTTTTTAGCAGCAGTCGGGTTTTATTAGTATTTAATTATTTACTTTAACTATGAAAACGGCCAAAAACATACTCAGCATAAGTACAATACAATAAGAATGCGGGTAATATCAATTCATTGTATCCACAATAGAGACACACTGCGCGACGGCGGCCGGCCGGCCCCGTGCGAGTATAAACGTCACGCGCCCAAAACCCTTTTTCTTCATAATACAAGAACACTTTCGGCGTAATATTTCATATTTAAATGCAATATCATATTTTTCCCTTCGGGCACACTCTTGTTACTTTTACGAGTGTCTGTTTTTTTGGTTTAAGATCGCTCATATACCTAATGGTTCAATCTTTTGGTATCGTTTTTTTACTAATTTTTAGGGATTTTCTTTAGAAAAGCCCTATTGCTATCGAGTTGTCGTCGTCGACGTCGTCGTTGCCAATTTTCTGTCACGGTTTTGGGTATGAAGGAGATGAGCTATCGAGTTGCTGTTTTCGGTAATAGATTCGTGCTGGGGTGAACCATTGCAAGATAAAGAAAAAATCGCAAAAAATCGCAAAAAAAATTATCGCAAAATCAAAAATCCCTTGTATTCGGCTGAGCTCGTCTCAGGAATTCAACTTGTTTTTATTGATTAACTAAACTAGGAATTCACTGCAGGGTGCGAATGAAATAAATTGAGCTGAGCGAGCAGGACTCTTACTTGAAAATAAGACATCTTACTACGGTCGCGCGCTTAGCTAAGGCCGCGCGCTCGTGAAACTGTTTTTGGGCGATTATTCCCCAACGATACATCGGACGTGAACCATCTCGCTTCAAAACACTCCTAAGTGTCCACGCTATCACCGTGGTAAATTTGCTCAAGATCGCGGGAGTGGTTACGGAGGAGTTCAGCCACCAACAAATGGCTATGCCGCGTATAAGATAGTTAATATATTTGGTAAGAAGAGATAAATAATATTATGGCGGTAAGCTTCTTTTTTATTGATAGCAAGTATGATGGCAAGTAATGATGTGGTCGATGTTGGAGCACGCTTACCTAGAAGTAACCTGTTCTCTCTAGACTTCAAACATCCCAGGTTTTAGCTTTTCGGGAACACAGACTGTGGCAGGGCATTCATCAAGCTGGTGGATGGAGAGGAGATATCACGCGATGGTGTTAGGACGTACTGACTTATTTATTAATGTGGTTTGAGTTCTGTTTTTTTTTATACCCCTAAGGTGGCAGACAAGCACACGGCCTACCTGATGAGAAGCGGTTACCGCGGCCTATGGACGTGTGCAACACCAGTGGCGTCAAACTCGCGCTGCCGACCCTGTAAAGGAAAGGGGATGGGAAAGGAGTTTGGGAGGGGATGGCAGAGGAGTTTGGGAAGGGATGGGAAAGGAGTTATGCTCCGGCACTCTCACTCACCAAACGGAACGCAACAGTTCAAATACTGTTACTTGGCGTCGATATTCTGTGAGAGGGTGGTGTTTCCTCGGTCGAGTCGGCCCATTCGTGCAACGGCCAAAATGACTGTTGCTTGACTCTACCACCATACAAAATGATTACTAGTTTTGCAAATATGGAGTTACTGTTTCTAACTGTCACCAAATGAGCATGTAGGGTCTCTGTAGCATGAAAGATTGTAGTGTCAGCGATTAGTAAGCTAACGCGACGTATGTGAGAGCCGAGCCAGTTACTGCGCTCTGCTCGGCACGATAGGTTTAGCGTTTGGGTACCTTCTATAATAAACGACAAGTTTACTGGTGGTAGAAATTTGATGACACAAATTTGTCACGAAATTCGGCCGGGTGGGTACCACCGTGCACGATTGCGAAAAACCCTCCATAGTAATCCAATTTCGATTTGATTGCGTTCAGGGGTCAGCAAGTGCATAGCCGGGCAGGGGGATTGTGGTCGCAGCAGTAGTGGGACCGGTGGGTGTCACGCGGTGCTGCGCCGACAATCCTCTTTCGATGAGGCCGTCAAGCTGAGTGCCACCATTGTTAACATGGTACGTGTATGTAATGGTGACCCTCTTTCCTGAGACTTAACTTCAGCTCACCATCAGGCGAGGTGAAGTCAAATTGACGTGTCCTAAATATATAAAAAAAAAACTTTTATTCGCCGGTAACTGCCTTTATAACTGGACCCCAAATAGGGCGCGAGAATTCCAAAAACAGAATTATTATCAGCCTCATAGCGATTTCCTAGTTGCATCCGAACTTTGCATTCTGGAGCTCGCGATCTGATTATTATTTTTGATCGGTATGTTGACTTTTTCGGGAGCGGCTGCCGTTTGACTTCCTAACCCTGAGAGCAAAACCTGCGCCCGAGCCTCCTCTGCTCTTTAGCACCAACTTGCAGGTGAAATTGACTACGGCCTCGAGGATGTTGGTAGGGCCCTACCTCTACACCCTATGGAGCAGGATAACAGTACAAAACTATTTCTTTTTCTATTGATTTTTCTACACGTTCTATAGGTTAGTTCATAATGGCAACATTAAAAAAAAGTATCTGTAAGTATGTCTGATAGCGAATCGATGTAGTTTAAGTGAGAAAGTGAAAACGCACAATGTGGCAGCGTATGGGGAGCTTGATGTGAGGGAGAGGTTCATTTCAAGGAAGTGTAATGTGATAACGGTCGAGAAAAGGGTCCGTCTGGGAATGTCTATTCAAGAACTACGAATCAACTATTTTTATTATTTTTATTTCATAGAAATAACGTTATTCTTAGTTGCCTGGTAGTCTGGAGTTTAAAGTTATTTAGTGACTCTAGATTTGTAGTTTGATTTTATCCTACTAATATTATAAATGCGAAAGTTTGCGAGTATGTATTTTTTTTTTTTTTTTTTTATAGAAAAGTATATTAGTAACCGAAAGTACTAATATCCCCCCTAACCCCTCCAGCTAAGCTAAATTGCTTGTGTTAGGAGTGGGTTCACGTCGGTAGTGTAATGGCCAGGATTCGAACCCGGGACCTCTCGATCGTAAGGTTGACTCCTTAACCACTAAGCTACCGACGCTTCAGATGTATGTATGTTTGTTGCTTTTTCACGCAAAAACGGCTGAACGGATCTGGCTGAAATTTGGTATAGCAATACATTATAGTCTGGAATAACACATATACTACTTTTATCCTTGGAATAGGTTCCCATGGGAAGCCGGAACGGGAATAGAATTCCACGCAGGCGAAGCCGCGGGCAAAAGCTAGTTAATGAATTTATTTATCGTAGAGGTAAGCAAAGCCGGAGATGACTGACAATAGCACGATAAGTTTTTTAAATGCTATGACTTTACATCATAATTACCCTTTGTGTAAGCGATAGAAGTGAAGTCGGTAATTGATATTATGCATAATAAACCGTTGTATCAACTTTTCACATATAGGTATATGCTATAAATATGAACTAGTAGTTTAAAGTGAAAATTATATTGGCTCCCGCTCGATTCCCACTCAGTGCAAATATTTATATGAATGAATATAATCTATTTGTACTCGTTATTTCTATGTATAATATGTATATAATTTGCAAAATAAATATATATTTGAGTTTTATCTGCATATTACTAGGACGGTTGCCAGCTTGGTAATCAACCCAAACTTAAGCGTAGCGAGATTTGCCTATCCAACAATAGGTCAACGTGACCGGTCGACTTTTTCCATTGATTTGGTTTTTCGGTGATTATTCCTCGATGGTAAGATCGATCTAGAGATTCGACCCCTTACGACACTCAGTAATGTCTACTTGATCACCGTGGCAAATTTGGTCGAGATCGGTTAAACGGTCTCGGAGGAGTATCATTTGTTTGAAATGCAACTTTGAAACCAAAGACGCTTCGCACGCCTTCGGCTCGCTACGCTTAATAATATTAGTTGCTAAACATTTCAGTAGCATTTATCTCATGGGATTAGTAAGACATAAGCGTCCCACCTCATGATGGGACCATCATGGGGTGGGAGAATGGGACTAGTGGCATAGAACCACTAATTTGCGGTAGGGCTATCATATATCAACCAAGCGGTTTGGTGACTCCTTTTTTTGTCGGACCATAAAGAACTGGAACGCTTTACCCACACACGTGTTCCCTGCTACCTACAATCCAGGGCTCTTTAAGCGGGGCGTGAAAAAACATATGTTGAGGCCGTCTAGGTAGGGCCACCATTCTAGGGACAATCTCTGGAAATAGTGGCCAACTACTTTTTGGACTACACTTCAGCTTACCATCAGGCGGGGTGCGTTCAATTTGACGGACTAAATATATATTAAAAAAAAACAACCTACACCGGAGGTGCTGATGACGGACTGTCATTTCAGGTTTGATGACTGACTTAAGTATAATGAAGTAATCTTAAAAATGCTGAACCAATAGATCCTAACAATGGAACAGAGGCAGAGGAACATTCCATGGTAAAGATTGCCTTTCTGATGCGGTATTATGGTAGACTATAAAAATTGTTGGAAACACGAGTCTTGTTATAGGAGATTATTTCCTTTACAGATGCGCATGATTGCATCCGCGATGAAGTGCACCTGTCTAAAATAAAAAAAGTAATCCCACTGGTCCAGCCTCGCATCTGAAAGGTTCGTCAAGTCAACTTAACTCTATTTTCACTCTAAAGAGGCGGCGGAGAGGAAGCGGGAAAGAACCTTGCTCCCCAAGTTCCATAGTATGCGGCGGGGACGCCGCAGACTTGTCTACGCCCGGGACTACCGACCTCCATGATCGGGGCCTGAGGACGGCAGCTGGCCGACTCGCTTTCCTTACAGAAGCAGGCCAAGATGGAGGCGTATCGTGTATGTCATACACACGCCTGCCAGCTCATCGTCGTGGGATCAAACCCGACCCCATAGGCGACGCCGCGATGGTAGCCAAAGTCCGCTTGTAACCCTGGGGTTATCCTTTCGAGGGCTTACCCGGGATGCCCAGCAATGGACACTTAGGGAGGACACCGTGTGGTTTTAGTCGGTCCGATTTCGACACGCTCATCCCATCTTTGGCACCGATGGGGTCAAGCCCGTGGGGGTTTCCACACGTTAAACGACGCAACACTAGGATGTTTTCATTGCCAGCACTATTACACTTGAGACTTGACAGTAATAATAAAACAATTTGGTTTATGTTTCAACAATGTTTGTTTTCTATTCTGTACAAAAATACTTTATTTGCATAAACCCAGGATCTTCAGCCTAATGACCGAACATTTCACGCGATGAGCAAATTTCCTTTACGCTGTGACTTTTATACAAATTACATTTCGTTCACGTTTAGCAATCAGAGTGTACCACATCATAACATATCGATCAGTGAATTTCAATATCATTAAATTACTAATGTTACTAAAACATAATTTAATCATTTATTCTACAAATAGTATATGGAGATCGTACATTTACGGTCCTTCGAGTCGAATATAGCTAAGCCGGGGAATCATTTATACTAATATGTATTATGAACGTAACCATTATTTTTTTAACAAATAAATAAGCAGGAATTTTCTTTTACCAATATTTTTCAGGTTTGTTTGACTGGCTCGGCGATCATACGAGTAGCATTGTGCTAGCTTAGGGCAAATGTGATCTAGCTGTTTGCCACCACTAGGTTGGCCACTAGATAGGCCATTAGGCCTTGGGGCCGTCGATGTACTTCTAATAGAACTAGTAGTAGGGTCGTTCTCTCTCTGTCTTTTATATTTGTCCCAAGGATTTCCATACTTATTGTTCAGATATTGAGGTCGAGGTCGAGTTTTGCTTTCATATATATTGTGTCGAGGGCTATACGTAGGTCGTCCGTAAATATATTTTGCATGTGCAATACTTTCCGATTGATATTGTTGTTCAATATTTCGCATAGTTGGATAATACCGTTCTAGAACAATTTTTGAATTTCTTATCTTAATCGGAAATGCTTGCCTCCGAAATTTGTCGCAATTTGATTCTTTATTGTTATCACAATAACGCTGCCATTGTTTATGGCTAGAATCCAAGGATAATGATGCTCTTGGTTTTAGAGATTTGAAGTGATGTATCACATGTTCGGAACTATGACGTGCATGTTTTGATTTTAGAGGTTTAACAATATGAAAGTAGTCGTGAGTGGTATGTACTAAGTAGAATTTATTTAAAAACACGACAAAAGTAAAAACTTTCCACATAACTGTAAAGAGATGAAGCAACGCAGCTACCGAATCTCGACTGTGTAAACAAAATACTGGCAATCACATTGTTATGCTACGCCTCGAAAATTATATTAAACTTTTCTATTCAAACGATAGTGCAATTGTAAGTAACATTGAAAGGAAAGAAAATGCAACTAAAATGAAACTAAACAAGACCACACACGTGTGCGTTACTATATATAACCCGTTCAACAAAACACGACGATGACCTATATGACTACTGAAGTTTAATTGTACTTTTTAGGTACCAGTTCAGAAATGTTACCTGTATGATTTTTACTACTACTTATGACGAAATACAGAAGACCTCAGTACCTTGTCAACCAACAAAGTATATACTTTGCTAACTAACGTTAGTCATATCCTAAACAATGGCAGCATGCATATATACTGTTTTTAACTTTCTGTCCTATGTCAGAGGCTCGTGGTTCGTGGCTCTGACATAGGACAGTGTTTCGCTCTTAATACCACCTGATCATTAAAGTACTAAAACCATATAAAACTACTCTTACTAAATCTCCATCAGCATCATCCCCCTGACCCTTTTTTTTTTCGTGCGGAAATCCCTTCGAAAACCCCCCCCCGACGGCCAGCGGGGTTGGTTATGTTGGGCCCCTGACCCTATCCCAAATTTATTTGGAATCGGCGCAACATGTATGCTTTTACCATTCCTCTCCGCTTGCGGTCATCTCAACATTCACTCCCTTCCTAACCATATCCTCTTTCACACTGTCCATCCATCTCCTCTTAGGTCTTCCTATCTCCTTTTAAGCGTCCACTTCCATACTTAATGCCTTCCTTACGATCCGAACATCCTCGTAACTTTTCTGTTATTTTCGCTACTTCTAACTTCCTCGAATGTACTCATTCCTAATCTTATCCATTCTTGTCACACCACACATCCATCTCAGCATTCGCATTTCGGCTGCACGCAGCAGTCTTTCATCCGTCGCCTTCACGGGTCAGCTCTCTGATCCAACTAAATCCACTAACTAATAAAAAAATTGGTTTAATCTTATTAAAAATGTTGAACATAAAAACTATAGAAAGTCAATAAAAAAAAAGAATTATTATGCTAGAAAAGATTAAATTATGATCTTCTGACAGAAATTATAAAAAAATACTGTGTTATCGGATTATTAAATACCTCAGAATTCACCCTTAACGATTTTTCTCTTTAGATCCACAGTCACAACGAACCAATATAAAATAAATTGAAAATAGTAGTTCACGTTTTTTTTTTCATTTAATGAATTTTGTTACATGGTATATTTGTTACATGGTCCGCCTTTGTACAATTTTATTGTTGTGCATAAAGTTTAAATAAATAAATAAAATAAATGGAAAAGTATGGAATAAGGGCATTCAGATAATATGGCGTTGAAAAGATTATTAATATTACATACTAGCTGATGCCCACGGCGGAGTACATAAAATTATATGACAAATGCACCAAATGGGTGCCCAGTTCAGCATGTGCCAGATAGTAACCTGGCGCTGGTTTTCTCCTGGACCCCAACTGGTTAGTGCACTACACGGACGCCCCACCGTCGATGCTGTGTGTTAATGACGTGTGTAGTGGTGTGTTTGTGAAATGGATAGTGTAATAGAGTATAGTGTATAAATAAATATAATGATACGTACGTAATTTGTGTCATCAATAACCTTAAATTAGCGATTTACGTTATCCAGCCTCCTTTGAGCTTCCAAGAGAAACAGCCGTAGACGTTTTCTGGCTCCCCGCATCTGATAACACCGAACAGAAGACATGCCATATGCATCTTTCTTCTGGTTTTCATCTGTAGTAGAGAGTAATTGCTTAAGTAAGGTGTGACATGACTTCTGTGCGGTATCGCGAAACAGAAACAAGCGCAGGCATTTTGAACGCGCTGTACTAGTCTTTCCGTGCGAGCCAGCAGACGTGTTTAGATAGTACAAGGGACTCAGTTACATGTACCCTTAGTTCCTCAGATAGATGTGGCCTCATTTTATACAGTACTTTCAAACGGTAGAAGCAATTCCGAACTGACTCAGCGATATGCTTTTCAAATCTTAGGCTGGGGTCTACGTATAGTCCCAAGTTGCGAGCTTCAGTAACCCTATCTATCAGCTCTCCCATGAGACTCAGGTTTAGACTGGTGGGTACCCGACTGATCTGAGTCTTGGTACCAAAAAGCAAATACTTAGTTTTATGTGGGTTTAATACCAAGCAATTACTTTCCGCCCACGTTGTTATACGCTTAAGATCGTCATTCAACTTTGCAATAATTAGGGAATAATTTTGCACGAATTGCTTTGATTATCAGTATAAAAGTACTATCATTTATGTGGTAACATACAATATTCATTTATTGCGCTTACGTACACAAACATGACAATTTATATTACATTAAAAAACACTTTAGAACTATTACAATTATTTTACATTAAAAAGTTTATCTCTCAGAAAAATCAACTTCTATACATAATTTCAACGACTTTTTCACCATCATTATTACTAGAAACATCATCGCCAATATATTTATAAAGTACTCACTCATTTTATTTCGCTATTTCTTTGTCACTTTTTTCATTAATAGATGCACTTTGTTTAATTTCCATTTTATATCAATAGATTTATGGCACAAAATAGAATAAATATTACAAAAAGTTATATGATGACAAAAAGTGTTTCTTTGGCCTCGGTCGGAATCGATCTCAGTCTTGACGACACCACTCATTAGACGAACTCGCAACCAAGGTTGTTAACTACAGTGTAAAATTAGCACTTCTATATTTGTAGTGTAATTTTCGAATCAGGACACGTGACCTGCACGTATCCTGACGCGAGTTTAACGTTTTTTACCCATTATAAAAAAAAGTGCACAACGCCGCTGAAGAAGCTTTCACTTCAAAAAAACCGCATCTAAATCCGTTCAGTAGTTTTTGCGTCCATCGCGAACAAACAGACAAACAGACATGAATTAAAAAAAAATTGTGTTCACAATCGTTCATTTAACATAACCCAAGTTTTTTTTTAATATCTGAAATTTACAGACAACTAATTTACAATTTGATAATAGAAAGCGATTAGTTAAGTAAATGTTTTTTAACAATTAAAAACCCTCTGGCCAATACTTACACCAGTAGAATATACTGCTTCCGGGCTGTTTGGCCGTCGTCCATAGGAAACTTGTGTTCAGTAGCATATTCTACATGAACACCACTTAGGTTCAATATTTTTCATTATATCGTCATTGTTATTTAAAGATAAATAACGTCTGTCAATCATTATAATATTATCTACTGCCTTTGACCAAGGCCAGAGGCAACGACATTGCTAGAATTAAGGATATGTCATATGGATTAGTCAGCCGCTGCTACCACGCTTAGGGTCTTGAAGAGCCTGTGTTCCTATGCAATACCAAACGGGGTTAGATTGAGGTTTGTCCTGATCATGTTCAGTACTCTTGAAGCATTCAGAAGCTACTGCTCAAGTAGAAAAACACATAAATATTGTAACCCGTTACGTGAAGTGGACTTCTTTTGCCTTCGGAAACCATTTACTGGAAACCAAATAATATATGCTTCTCTAAGAAAAAGAAAACAGTTGTCACTTCTATAGGGACTTGTCCTATACTGGCTTCTTAAGGTTTTCAAGATGTTCTTGTTGTCACTTTGCTGAATTTCATGGTTACATTTAATAAAAAAGCGGACAAGTGCGAGTCGGACTCGCCCATTAAGGGTTCCGTAGCAGCAAGTAACATGATAATGTATTATTTTTTATATTTGAGTTGATTGAATGAAAGGTAAATTGCGGTTTATGATTTATGACGTATTAAAAAAAACTACTTACTAGATCTCGCTCAAACCAATTTTCGTTAGCAGTTTACATGGTAATGTACATCATATATTTTTTTAAGCTTTATCATTCTCTTATTTTAGAAGTTACAGGGGGGGGGGGACACATTTTACCACTTTGGAAGTGTCTCTCGCGCAAACTATTCAGTTTAGAAAAGAATGATATTAGAAACCTCAATATCATTTTTGAAGACCTATGCATAGATATCACACACGTATGGGTTAGATGAAAAAAACATTTTTGAGTTTCAGTTCTAAGTATGGGGATCCCCAAAATGTATTGCTTTTTTCTATTTTTGTATGAAAATCTTAATGCGATTCACAGAATACATCTACTTACCAAGTTTCAACAGCATAGTTCTTATAGTTTCGGAAAAAAGTGCCTGTGACATACGGACACATATGTCATCACAGACAGACAGACAGACAGACATGACGAATCTATAAGGGTTCCGTTTTTTGCCATTTGGCAACGGAACCCTAAAAAGGGTTTTAGAATCTAATTTTTAATGTAAATAGATATTAAAATAATAACACTTAATATTGTACAGATATGACGAGAATTAAATGTTAAATGCTGATTATAACAATCATATCTTATAAATATTTGTACGTAATTGTATGTAGTTAAATACATAACTGGCACAAGCATCACTAGCTTTTGTATGTGCATGATTGAAACCAATCGAACAGTTCCTTATTCCATCTTATTTTCTACTTAAATTAATTCTTCTTGTTTTGCCATGGACCGTGAATGGTCGTCGATTTAAGTCTTAATGCATTTGACGCAGGGTCTAAATCAGTCCAGCTATGGTTCATACATTTGGCTATGCCACACATTGTGAAATAAGTCGCTGAAGTCGTCGATTCAGTTGTTAATTCGTCTGGTAAAGGTGGATAGGTACTTCTAGTTCTTCCAGCTCTCAAGATACCAAATGCTATTCTTGGACTTAACTTCCGTCGTCTATACTGTGTTGAATAAACTGAAGAATTTTCAGTATGTTCGGTGACGTTCTCAAAGTTCTCGAACCCTGTAGTTTGGTTATGCTTGTCGGTTGATTGCTGAGAAGTATCCCGGCGTTTTCGAGATTTAGACTTGACTAAATTAGTTTTTCCATAACGGACTGCGCCAATATCAAGTGGTTGCTTTTTATCAAATACCACTGGAGCTGTTTTTGTTGTGGGGTAACTTTCTGAATATTTAGTGTATCCTTTCAATTGAATATTCTTGGATTCAGATCCAACGTGTGAAACTTTTGACTTTGGCATAAGAAACTGTTTTACTCCAGGATATAATTCATTGGAGGCAGTTGTCAGTGAATGCATAACGTTCAGTATGAAACTTAAGGCAACGATGTTGCACATGACGCACTATTCAACCAAATAGTTCATACTTAAACTGAGCTGATGTAATGCTCTCACGGAGCGCAACTCAACTGTGTAAGCAAGGAACCTAATCAGTTTGTTATGTTTCGCAATGGAAATAGTGCTACAGTAAGTAATTTCGGTGTTTCTCTGAAGGATAGGATTCGTAACGAATACATCCGACAGAGAACCAAGGTTATCGACATAGCTCAAAGAATAAGCAAGCTGAAGTGGCAGTGGGCCGGCCATATCTCGCGAAGAACCGACAACCGCTGGGGTAAACGTGTTCTTGAGTGGAGACCGCAACTCGGCAAACGTAGTGTAGGACACCCTCGGACCAGGTGGGAGGACGATCTGCGAAAGACTGCGGGCAGATGCTGGATGCGGCAAGCTGAAGACAGGGCGCTATGGCGCTCATTAGGGGAGACCTACGACTAGCAGTGGACTAGCATAGGTTGATGATGAAATAATTTCTGCATTGTTCAGAAATATATCCTATAACTAGGTATATAATATCACCTCAATTTTGTCAAATCCCTGAAACACCATTTAGGTATATTGATTTCATTTTTTTTACAAAAAAAGGAACACCGTCGAACATACAAATATTATATTATTATAATTTTATATTTAAATAAATAAATAAATATTCTACGACATTCTACACAGCGCTTTCTAGACCCAAATTGAGCATAGTTTATCTAGCTTGTGTTATGGGTTCCAGAATGCGGATAAACATACTTATATACTTTTTTTTTTTAATATATAAATATATCTTCGGTAAAAAATAAACATGTAAATTTATACAAGAAATACAGAAAAGATTTATATAAATATATATAAATATATATATATAAATATATATATATATATATATATATATATATATATATATATATATATATATATATATATATATATATATATATATATATATATATATATAAATATTATATAAAGAATAAATCAATAAAAATTAGGAATATTGTTAGTTACTTATATTATATAAGGTGTCACAAAATTAGGTCTCTGAATTTGGTGGGATGACTTGGTATCGACAAAATATGTATTTGATACAAAAAATAATAATATCGGGTAAAATAAAAATAAAAAATATTTAAAATATATTAAAAAAAAAATAAAAAAATGAAAAAAAAACACCACCAGCGACCAGTGTCACGTGACGCGACGAGCACACGTGACGCTGGTCACGATTTAGTATCGCGAATTGATATCGCGGATAGTATCCTCGCAGTATTCTCCAAGCGGATGTGTGGGAAATACCTAAATCGCGACCAGCGTCAAGTGTGCTCGTCGCTGGTGGTGTTATTTTTTCATTTCTTAATTATTTTTTTTTATATATATTTTTTATTTTTTATTTTACCCAATATTATTTTTTTTTGTTTCAAATACTATAACGATTCTGAACACAAAAATATTTTTTTTGGTATTCTTACATTGGAGATATTTAAAAAAATACTTGGGTTATGTTTAATGAACGATTCTGAACACAAAAATATTTTTTTTGGTACTCTCGTCTGTTTGTTATTCGCGATTGACGCAAAAACTACTAAACGGATTTTGATGCGGTTTTTTCTATTAGAAATTGGTTAAGTAGAACCGGATATATGACCAAAAAACGATAACCGACCTCCGCGCGGGAGGAGCCGCAGGCATCAGCTAGTTCTTTATACAATTCTTCTATTTCCGTCAAGTACTAAAAACTATTAAATCGTTGAGAAATTTGTGATAGTTTTCTTACGAAACATACGTGGTTTTAAAAACAATGGCAGAACCAAACAACACTTTTACTAAAGATTTAGATCAGAAAAAGAGAACATCTAGGACGGGACTTGAACCCGCGACCAGTCCCTTACAGGGGGGATTGCTCTGACCAACTGAGCCACCTAGACAGTTCTCTTTTTCCGATCTAAATCTTTAGAAAAAAATCCGTTCCCGCAGGGGGAACCCACAGGTAGATTTCGAGAAGCAATTAATATTATTTTTTAAGATGTTTAATATTTTTTTCTCGAAAACGGTAACTTTTAGCGAAAAACTTTTCAGACATTTATTTTAGACTTAAAAATGGCCTATCGATTAAAAATGTTTCCGACGCCAAGAATGTTCACCGGTTAGAAGTTATGATTTTTTTCCCGAAAAATTTTGGTTTCCCCCCCCTCCACTTTCAGTTAAAGTTTTAATCTTATAAGTTTATAATTAAAAGTTGTTGGTATTCATGTATACTATGGGATAAAATTAGAATGGTTCGAAATCTTTCATGGAACGTGAAATTTTGAGGCAAAACTGATTTCACAAAAAGTGAGGCCCTACCGTCCCCTTAGGCCGGATTCCACCCGTTCGCGAACTTAAACTAAGTTTACACCCAAGCAATTTTTGACCGCAGTTTGAAAGCGATCGGGGCAAAAATGCGACCGTGAGAGTGCCGCAAATTTTGGGAAGTGGAACCATACATACATATATATATATATATAAACTTTTTGACCAGTGGTCATTTCGGACTCAGGGGGTCATAACTAGACCTCATATGAAGATTTTTTTTTAAAATTCGACAGTAGTCAAGAAACCAATAGGTAGATCGATTTCATCGAAATCTACCTTTTTTATTTTTTTTCCGTGCGGAAATCCCTTCGGATACCCCCCCGCCGGCCAGGGGGGGGCGGTTATGTCAGGCTTGAACCGACTAAAACCGCACGCCGTCTCGGGTCTACAGACGCCGGGGTGTAAGGTTGCCCATAGAGCACATCCCTCGCACCCCGACTGACCCTGGGCCATCTCCGGTTTCGAGATGGCCCCCTCGGGTTTGGGAACCACGATGTCCCCGTCTTGCCCCGGTTTGGGGCCCTCCGGCCATCCCGGCCACCATCCCGGCCTGCTTCTGCTGGGGTGGCCTCACCTGCCACCCCCAGGCCTGCACTCATGGAGGACGGAGGTCGCCATCGAAATCTACCTAAAAGTAAGCATACAAAATGCTTAAAAATTTAATTGAAACACTTTTACTGCTTTGATTAAATTATTATTGTCACCTTCGTAGCATATGGTGTCTATTGCTATAAAAAGGGGTATTTCAGCGATTTCCGTGGTCCGTTATCGTTTAAGAAAACCTACTATGGCTACTAGTATTCAAGTTGCAAGTTTTCAAATAGAAATTAGTACTCGTTTAAGTATCAATCTACCTTTATTGATCATTGATAACTTAAGTAGATAATAAACAATGAATTCTAAAGCAGCGATAGCCCAGTGGAGTATGTAACGGACTGCCGAGACGAGGTCTCGAATTCGATCTCCAGTCGCCCCGTACACATACCTCTGACTTTTCGTAGTTATGTGTGTATTAAAAATGTTAATTATCGCTCGCTTAGCAATGTGCTCGTCCCCTATTACATTGGGACCTAAACATAACTGGCGAATCGTGGGTGTGTAATACACTTTAGCCTACCCCTTCGGGGATACAGCCGTGAAGTTATGTATGTATGTATGTGAATGATAAATATTCTATGACATTCTACACAGCGCTTTCTAGATCCAAAGTAAGCATAGTTTAACTAGCTTGTGTCATGGATTCCAGAATGCGGATAAACATACTTATATACTTTCTACTGATGGTAGAAATTTGATGACACCAATTTGTCACAAAGTTCGGCCGGGTGGGTACCACCGTGCAGGGGTGCTTGGTTGGGGACCTCCACGCGGTGCACCCTGGGCAACGGAGACGGCAGCGCCTCTCTCCTAGGGCGGGAGAGACGCTGCCGCCTACGGCCAACTCCGACCGAGGCGAGGACGGCCCTGTTGAGGGCTGTTCGGAAGCTTTCCACGTGTCCCTCTGATTAGCAGATGGCACAGTGGAGAGCAAGTAAGGGGGCCATCTCGAAACCGGAGATGGCCCAGGGTCAGTCGGGGTGCGAGGGATATGCTCTATGGGTAACCTTACACCCCGGCGTCTTAAGACCCGAGACGGCGTGCGGTTTTAGTCGGTTCAAGCCCGACATAACCGCCCCCGCTGGAGACCCCCCGCTCTCCAGCGGGGGCGGTATCCGAAGGGATTTCCGCACGAAAAAAAAAAAAAAAAAAGGGTACCACCGTGCAATTTTGCGAAAAACCCTCCATAGTAATCAAATTTCAGTTTGATTGCGTTCAAGGGTCAGCAAGGGCATAGCCGGGCAGGGGGATTGTGGTCGCAGCACTAGTGGGACCGGTGGATGTCACGCGGTGCTGCGACGACAATCCTCTTCTGATGAGGCCGTCAAGCTGAGTGTCACCATTGTTAACATGGTAGGTAATGGTGACCCTCTTTCCTGAGACTTTACCTTCAGCTTACCATCAGGCGAGGTGAAGTCAAATTGACGTGTCCGAAATATAAAAAAATGCTTTTTTTTGTAAATGCATACACATATTATACATAGAAGCACCCGAACTAATGCAAATTGACATATTCATGCATACACATATTTGCACTGAGCGGGAATCGTACCCGCGCCCCCTGTCGTAGCAGTCGAATGCACTACCGCTACGCCACAGGGGCCGTCAAAGTAGATGGAAAACTGATTGCCTAAATTGGCAATCGTCACATCGTGTGTACATTGATATAAATTTAAGCATACCTGAGTACAATTAAACAATATTCAAGTACAAATATTCATATCTTCGAAACACGTAAACAGTGTCCATATTTGACATGTATAATATTTATTTTTAGGAATAGACATAAAAACCGTCGGGCACACAGAACGTGCGCGGGAATATGAAGAAAGGGGATTTACCCTTGTCAACCGGGAGACGGGCGCTGTAATAACCGCGAGCAACGTACATAAAAGGAACTCAATAACAACGTCTCTTGATACAATGCTGATAGCGTGAGTCACACACGCACCAACCTTCTGGTGCAAAGTTTAATACCGAGACTACCAAGGTAAATTTCATGAAAGTCGAGTTCATTGAAGTTAAATAAAAATAAATAAATACTCTAGGATAAGCGTCCGTAGCTTAGTGGTTAAGGAGTCGACCTTACGATCGAGAGGTCTCGGGTTCGAATCCTGGCCATTACACTACTGACGTGAACCCACTCCTAACACAAGCAATTTAGCTTAGCTGGAGGGGTTAGGGGGAATATTAGTAATTTCGGTTACTAATATTCTTTAAAAGAAAAAAAATTACACAACGCCATCTAGACCCACACTAAGCAGTGCTTGACTGTGGATAAACATACTAGGATTTGTTTTTTTTTTGTAAATAAATACTTATTTTACATAGAAACACCCAGACCAATGCAAATTTACATATTTGCACTGAGCGGGAATCGAACCCGCGACCTCTGACTTAGCAGACGTACTACCGCTACACCACAGAGGTTGTACACAAGTTTATATACAGTTTTATAGTAAAAAAAAACATGTGAAGTCTCACGAGATCTGACAAGAATTTCTTAGAGCTAATTGTCTTGAAGCTGAAACCACTAACTGAGTTATTATTGGTTCACTTTTTGTTCTCATAATGTTAGAGATTGTACTTAACAAATTCAAACTTAATTCAATTACATTTTTAAGCATTACTTATGTTTCCTATGGATTTTTGATCGGAAAAAGAGAACATCTAGGACGAGACTTGAACCTGCGACCAGTCCCTTACAGGGGGAATCCTCTGACCAGCGTGTATAGGTGGCTCAGTTGGTCAGAGCATTTCCCCTTGTAAGGGACTGGTCGCGGGTTCAAGTTCAAGTTATGTTGGTTACCTAATAAGCTGAATTTATTTTAGCACAGTATCCCTATTGGTCCAGGATCAGCCGGGCTGCGAGGGAATTACCTTATTGGGCTAACCAACACTCCGGCATTAGAGACCCGAAACGGCGTGCAATTTAGATCGATTCCAGTTCGACATAACCGCCTCAGTTGGCCAGCGATCGGGTAACCGTGAGGATACCCACAAAAAATGAAACTGTATATGCGGCGAAAAATAAAAAAAAATCAATGATCATGAAAATCGGTTCACCCGTTATAAAGTATCACTAACCCGACTTTGTTGTAAGAACTCGTACATGGATTAGAAACCGCTGAAGATCTTCAAACTTGAGATACTAGATTAGTCGTTTTGTTTCGATGCAATACTTTTTTTTTTATACCACTAAGGTGGCAGACAAGCACACGGCCCACCTGATGGGAAGCGGTTACCGCGGCCTAAGGACGTGTGCAACACCAGTGGCGTCACACTCGCGCCGCCGACCCTGTAAAGGAAAGGGGATGGGAAAGGAGTTTGCGAGGGGATGGGACCTTTCTTTAGTTTGGGAGGGGATGGGAAAGGAGTTTGGGCTCCGGCACTCTCACTCACCAAACGGAACGGAACAGTTCAAATACTGTTACTTGGCGTCGATATTCTGTGATAGGGTGGTGCTTCGCCGGTCGAGTCGGCCCATTCATGCAACGGCCAAAATGACTGTTGCTTGACTCTACCACTACTAGCCCGTAACTGCGCTCACCGACTCAACACGTGATCAAACATCATGGTAAGTAGTCTTGTGGCTTGATAGCCACCAGACTACTTATCATGATGTTTGATCACGTGTTGAGTGATGACTAATGTATATTGCCTGTTATTAAAGACTTACTACAACTTACTGATTAATATAAAATATTGTAGTTTTAAATTCTTAGGATGTAATAAGTATGTGGCTGTCTCTCCGAAGATATTTATTTATCTGTAATATTGACTCGATGTAGCATTTTAATTAGTATTTCTGATTTTTTACAGACTCCAGACATTGGACTGAATACCGCTTAGGCTACGCACTAAGACTACCAATTACTTCAACAGTAGGTACTAACGACCTCCGTCCTCCATGAGCGCAGGCCTGGGGGTGGCAGGTAAGGTCGCCTGTCACCCCAGCAAGCTGGCCGGGACCACGGATTCGTAACTAGCCAACCCCCCCCTTCCGGGGCAAGGAGGGGGCACCGTGGTTCCCAAACCCGAGGGGGCCATCTCCAAACCGGAGATGGCCCAGGGTCATTCGGGGTGCGAGGGAAAGCTTTACGGGCCACCTTACACCTCGGCGTCTGAATACCCGATACGGCGTGCGGTTTTAGTTGGTTCAAGCCTGACATAACCTCCACCGCTGGCCGGCGGAGGGGTATCCGAGGAGATTCCCGCACGAGAAAAAAAAAGGGACTATACCTGTAAAGTACTGTTATGTGGCATACATTTTTGCTGGCCAGCCATGATTGTTTGCAAGGCACTATTTTTCTTGGATTGTCGCTTTAATAATACTTGCAATATATTATAAACCTCATTTTGAGTTCGATCCTCAGTCACCCCGGGCACACACCTCTGACTTTTCGTAGTTATGTGTGCATTCATAAATGTTAATTATCGCTCGCTTAATAATGTGCCCGGTAGATGGCAATAGGCTCACCCCCTATTACATTGGGACCTTAACATAACTGGCGAATCGTGGGTGTGTAATACACCTCTGCCTACCCTTTCGGGGATACAGGCGTGAAGTTATGTTATGTTATGGTTTTCCAACCTTATGTCCACCTAACAATTCAACACACTTGTCACTTTCAATTACCATACGTGCTACGGCTATTATGTCATCACTAATCGACTTCTTCATGTATAAGTAGTTTTAACTAGGTCTGCAAGGCGAATCGCTGCTTGCAATGTTGAGCTGAGTGAGACATCGTGAATCAGATTTTGAAAATTTTGAACAGTGATCATTCCTCAGTGGCAAGTCCGATTTTGAAAATTCTTTTTGAAAGTCACAACTCTGGACATGCTTTCTGAGCGTGTAAAGTTTGGTCACAGTGTCTCGAGCGGTTATTATGTAATTCCATCTGGATTTTTTTTAACGGTGATCATTCCTCTGTGGTAGCATTAATTTTTTCAAAATATATCCATAAACCTTCCTCTGATTGACCTCTTTAATCGTGCCAAATTTGGTTCTGATTGGATTAGTAGTTTAGGAGGAGACCTGTGACAAAGAAAATCCTGAAGTCTGGTATGACGAGCTTCAAATACTCCTAGCTGCGCTCCGCGACTTCGCCTGAAACATACTTCGCCCCCGTTAATTTATTTTATTACTTCTACAATAATGTATGGAAATTTGCCCGATTTGTTGACATTTATGCTTACTGCTCCGCTCTCCAAGGTAAAAGCATGATGGTATACAGCCTATAACCTTCCCCGATAAATGGGTCAACTAACGCAAAAAGTATTTTTCAATTCGAATTAACAGTTCTTGAGATTAGCACAGCGTTCAACCAAACAGAGTCTTCAGCTTTATAATGTTAGTTTAGAGGTTTTCTTAATTTTCTTAAAAAACGCTTTTGTTTTGTATTACTTTTACCTCCCCGCATTGGGTTAATAGATTTTGAAGAGTTATCTGTATTCATTGGAGTTTTTCTTTTACCCTCTGTTATTGGGATGGTAGATTTTGAAGGCTGTCCAGTGTAAACTTGAGGTTTTTTTGGAACGCTCGGTGGTGTTGTGCTAGATGAGCTATCAGTTCCAGTGTTTTCATTAAATATTGGCGGCAAGTTAGGAGAAACCGGTTTTGTACCTTCCAGCCACAAAATCTTTGTAGTGATGTTTATATGTTTTTGTTCCATCTCTTTCTTTTTGGTAAATACCACCGTTAGACAACTTGCCATTCCACAGTCCACAGTCTCTGCAGTACTTTGTTTAGCTGTTGTAGTCTGTGTTGTAGTGGTGTTGCCTTGTAATGGTTGTATTTCATCCAATGTTGTGTTTTCTTTCATAGGTACGAGACTATCTTCGGTAGTTTTAGCAATATTTTCTAATTCTTCAAGGCTAATATCTTGAAAAGTACTTTGCATAATATCAACGCTGTCGGGTCCACCAGCTGTGGTATCCATATTACAGTTGTTATAATTATCTTCAAAGGAATCTAATCCGCATATGAATTCGTCACCCTGTTTTCTATTTAATAGTCTTATCTTGCGCCCCATGCTATTTTCTTTTAGAATTTCAGTTTCACCGGTGAATTTGGTTTTCATTGTAGAGTTAGATCTTGACGCCGCAAGTGTATTACATCGGCGATACGTTAATATAAAAAATATATAAATAAAGATTGCTAGTCCAATACTTTTATCAAACAACATATTGGTATTATATTTTTATACAAAACGTTCAACGAGTTTCTAATTTCACATTTGCTAGCAAATAAATATTCCTTATCCGAACTACCTAATAAAATATCTGAAATAAAAACTGTAGTTATTTATAAAATTAAAAAACAGAGTCGCGAGTGTACGCCGATTATATAAAACCACCACTCCACTCCACTGGTGGTAGAAATTTGATGACACAAATTTGTCACTAAATTCGGCCGGGTGGGTACCACCGTGCTCGACGGCCGATGGGACTTCGGAGAGCACATCCGAAGTCTGGCCCCCAAGTTGAAGGGTACAGCTCTCACTTTGGCGCGGATGCTGCCCAACATGAAGGGGCTCGATAACTCCTGCAGGAGATTCTACGCGGGGATCGTGTGGTCCATGGCCGTGTATGGGTGCCCAATATGGGCAGAGGCCCTGAAGGCCGGAAGTGTGCGGATGCTGCGCGCTACGCAGCGGGTGATGACCAACAGGGTTATCCGCGGGTACCGCACGATCTCCTTCGAAGCAGCGAGTCTCCTTGCCGGAACTCCACCATGGGACGCGGAGGCGAGAGCCCTTCCACAACTGTACCAGTGGCGAAAGGAGGCGCGGGAGCAGGGATGGAATCCCGAGCCTCGAGAAATCGACGCCGGGCAGTCCCAGCTCCACCAGGCCAATGTGGTGGAGTGGAAGGAATGACTTGGGCACCAAGCGCAGGGCTAGCTGCAATAGCGGCGGTAAGGCCCATCATGGAGGATTGGCTAAAGAGGCGGCACGGAAGCCTCTCGTGCCGACTGACGCAGGTGATCTCCGGGAAGGGTAGCTTCGGGGACCACCTGCATCGGATCAGGAAGGAGCCAACGCTTGAGTGCCATCACTCCGACGCGAGCGAGGACTCAGGGCTGCACACGCTGGTGGACTTTCCGGCATGGGAGGCGCCAAGGCGTGACCTCGTGGCAGCCATCGGGGTGGGACTCCTCTCGCTCGGCAGCATGATTGCGGCAATAGTGCGGAGCGCGAGGGCGTGGGCTGCCACCACCTCCTTCTGCGAGCATGAAATGCTCGCGAAGCAGATGGCGGAGCGTGCCCGGGAGCAATTTAGAACCCTCCCGGCCCGCCGAGCCCGCAACATGCTCGCCACGCGTCGCAGGCGACTCATGCGCTGAAGGTCGCTTAACCACCTCCGTCCTCCATGAGCGCAGGCCTGGGGGTGGCAAGTGAGGCCGCCTGCCACCCTAGCAGAAGCAGGCCGGGACGGTGGCAGTTAGAGCCCCTCCCCCAAACCGGGGCAAGACGTGGACACCGTGGTTCCCAAACCCAAGGGGGCCATCACGAAACCGGAGATGGCCCAGGGACATTCGGGGTACGAGGGATATGCTCTATGGGCAACCTTACACCCCGGCGTCTGAAGACCTAAGACGGCGTGCGGTTTTAGTTGGTTCAAGCCCGACATAACCGCCCCCGCTGACCGGGGGGGGGGGTGAGGGTATCCGAGGGAATTTCTGCACGAAAAAAAAGGTATATAATAAAAAAAGTTTCTTTCATATTAAAATCAATATGTCAAAGTCAAAGTATTATTATGCCTTTAAACATTATGCCAAAGAATATTAAGCATATAAAGTTAAAAACTTCTGCGTTCCAAGGGAATATTAATTATGACATTTGTATTTCGTGCACCATTTATAATAAAAATACTTTATTCGAAAAGTTTATGTTTTCATGAGTTTATTTTTACGCATGCTAGCAGTTACTTTCAATTAAAACAAAAATGACAAAACTAATATGAACCCAAACGACAAGCCTTCTACATCTGAGGAGAAGGTTTAAATGTTAATAAAGAGGGCTGGGCTGTAAACACCAGCTACCCTGGACACGACCCGTGTCACGCGGGACACAAACGGACGGATTATAATAATGCCCATCTCAGCTGGCACACTTACATAATGCATAATGTATATATGTTCATAGATGTTCTAAAAATGAAATACTTATTTATGCCACTGGTAAGCAATGATAGCTATTGTAACACGAGTGCTAGTTTGTGCCACGAAGCGAAGTTGAGTGGCACAATAGATCCGCACGAGTATTACAATAGCTGTTTGCGGCAGTGGCATACAAAACTTTTTCTACGACCATGAAATAAATAAATACAAAAAACCGTCAATGTTGAACTCTTTCAAAACAATTTTATTTATAAGTGCAGATAAAGTTAACAATGGCGCGAAAATAGCGCGGCGCGCGCAATGTTGTTTTGTTGTTATAATCCCACAAGTGAAAGGCAAAGGAAATTCATCCATACAGCCTAATTACATGCGATATTTAGTCGTGACGCAAATACGCGCGCTTTTTGGCACAATCATGTGTTGATTTTTTGATGCCATAGCCATAATAATAATACTGCCAGTGGGGACGCCGTTTGACCAGACGGGTGATCAGCCCTTCTATGTGGGGCCATTTCACCCATTTCCCCTATAACGACTGTCATACATATTCGTATGGCAACCGGGACCGACATCTTAACGTGCTCTCCGAGGCACGACCAGACCAATGCAAATACTCATATTCATGCATACAAATATTTGCACTGAGCGGGGATTGAACCCGCGCCTCCTGCGTAGCGGCCGCTTTCAATACCGCCACGCCACGGAGGCTGTCATGCCATAGCCATAAAAAAAATTAAAAAGTTTCATTGTAGAACGATTTACCCGTGTGGAAATGGTCATTGTAACACGACTTGACAGGAATCAGTACTATTGAGATATGACTTGTGGTTATGTATTAAGCAAATTACCAAATGGTCGTAGAAAATAGTAGAATGTTACACAAGGGTTGAAAGTCAGCCATTTCACCCGAGATATTTCTGGCGCTCGAACGAAGTGAGACCGCCAATAGTTCGAGGGTGAAATGGTGACATTCACCCGAGGTAAACACTCTAGTTTTCATTTCGACTATGTGAGGAAATTAAAATACTACACACACATATAATGAAACAGGTATATTGATTATCAGTTAAAATTTAAAGTAAAATTAGAACAATTTGAAAATGAATTATTAACAACAGCTTTTGCCTGTTCTTCAATCTCATCGGGAGTTAAATTAATATCCATGGTGGTAGACACGTAGGTGGTATCACTGGTGGTAGAAATTTGATGACACAAATTTGTCACAAAATTCGGCCGGGTAGGTACCACCGTGCACGATTGCGAAAAACCCTCCATAGTAATCCAATTTCGATTTCATTGCATTCAGGGGTCAGCAAGTGCATAGCCGGGCAGGAGGATTGTAGTCGCAGCACTAGTGGGACCGGTGGGTGTCACGCGGTGCTGCGACGACAATCCTCTTCTGATGAGGCCGTCAAGCTGAGTGCCACCATTGTTATCATGGTACTTGTATGTAATGGTGACCCTCTTTCCTGAGACTTTACCTTCAGCTTACCATCAGACGAGGTGAAGTCAAATTGACGTGTCCAAAATATTTAAAAAAAAAAATGTCACTGGAATCACTTTTTGAAACCATTTTAAACCACAATTAACACAAGGTATTTATTTATATTGAATCTCGTTTTCCCGCTAATTATTTAGCAAACTTAAATTGTTTCTTTTTAATTCTGAAAAAAAGTTATAATTCACGTACATACTGCCAACATTAGAAAAGTTTTGAAAATCAAATCTATTGTTTACATTGTAATCGAGTATCTAGGCGGCCATATAAAAAAAAAGCGTGATGATATCAAGGCATTATGAGGTAACTTAATTATCATGGACTCCATGGCGAATCCTAAAATTAAAAAAAAAATTACTTTCCGCCGTAGGGATGAAATAAGCTACTTTCCACCCGGCTATCTACCCAAGAAAATTAAACTTTCCGAACAGGAGAGATGAAAATAATATTTCCGTATCCTTAAGCCTCTCTAAATCTATCAGTTTACTTAAAAACTGCCTCGTGGACTAACTGAAAGAAACTCATGGGTAAAATTTTTTTTCGTGCGGAATTCCCCTCGGGCACCCCCGCCGGCCAGTGGGGGCGGTTATGTCGGACTTGAACAGACTAAAACCGCACGCCGTCTCGAGTCTTTAGACGCCGGGGTGTAAGGTTGCCCATAGAGCATATCCCTCGCCCCCCGACTGACCCTGGGCCATCTTCGGTATCGAGATGGCCCCCTCGGGTTTGGGAACCACGGTATCTCCGTCTCGCCTCGGTTTTTTGGCTAGTCGTCCCGCTGTCTCGGCCTGCTTCTGCTGGGGTGACAGGCGGCCTCACCTGCCACGCCCAGGCCTGCGCTCATGGAGGACGGAGGTCGTTAAGCGACCTCCGGCGTCTGAGTCGCCAGCGACGCGCGGCGAGCATGTTGCGGGCTTAACTCATGAGTACCTTTGAAAACAAAAGTTAGGTAGTAGTACACTGAGCAACAAAATTCGTTGGATGATATGCCATCGATAAGATGGAAGAAGAAGAAGAACTCATCAAGAGGCATTAGTCTAGTAGAAGTGCCATATCGGTATAGCCTTGAGGCCAGTCCATGATGCACTTTGAGACTGCTCGGACTGGATTGTATTATGTACTAGCTTTGGATTTCGATTTTTAGGATTTTAGTTCTTTTGCGCAGAACCCTAATTATTTTTCTAAAATTAAAGTAACCTATGTTACGCCTTGTAACATTATCTATCTACCAGTGGAAGTCCCGTCAAAATCGGCCCAGCCGTTCCAGAGATTACCTTTTTTAACAGACAGACAAATTTGAAAATTGTATTTTTGTTATAATTATAGTGTATACATTCATGTGCATTCATTAGAAATCTGTTGTTTTAATATTAGAAACAGACACTTCAATTTTATTTATTTTTATACATATCCATAAGAGGAAGGACGAAACCCTGCGGCGCTATATGTGATTTAAATTGACAACGAGAAAATACGAGCACATCGAAAGGAATATTTTTTTAAGAAACCGGCCAAGTGCTAGTCGGACTGTCGCACGAAGGGTTCCTTACCATTATTTATAAAAAACAGCCAAAATAATCACGTTTGTTGTATGGGAGCTATCTAAAATATTTATTTCACTCAGATTTTTAGTATATGTTGTTATAGCGGCAACAGAAATACATCATCTGTGAAAATTTCAACTGTCTAGCTATCACGGTTCATGAGGTACAGCCTGATAACAGACGGACGGACGGAGATCGAAACGGAGAAGTATAATAGAAGTACTTTAAAATGTGCGAAAGAACATGGAGTTTGAAAAAAATTCTAGGGAATTAGTCGTGACAGCAGTTTGAGTAATCCATTAGTGGAATCATAAGAATTAGCTTCTAGATATTTGATGCTATGATAACTACTGCATTTTACTGGTGGTAGAAATTTGATGACACAAATTTGTCACAAAATTCGGCCGGTTGGGTACCACCGTCCACGATTGCGAAAAACCCTCCATAGTAATCTAATTTCGGTTTGATTGCGTTCAGGGGTCAGCAAGTGCATAGTCGGGCAGGGGGATTGTGGTCGCAGCACTAGTGGGACCGGTGGGTGTCACGCGGTGCTGCGACCACAATCCTCTTCTGATGAGGCCGTCAAGCTGAGTGCCACCATTGTTAACATGGTACGTGTATGTAATGGTGACCCTCTTTCCAGAGACTTTACCTTCAGCCTACCATCAGGCGAGGTGAAGTCAAATGGACGTGTCCCAAATATAAAAAAAAAAAAAAAATTAAATTTTTCAAAATTGCAGAGTTTGTACTTTTTTTCACTATTTTTTTTTTCTTCACTATACCCTCGGCTATACAGTAGAGCCGAGGGTATAGTGAAGAAAATTTTGGAATAATTCCTTACGCCTGTCGATGAAAGTGACGAGTTCTATAGCGCCCAGCAGAGCTGCAATAAATCAACGCTAGAAAACTATTACCGTTTATCGATGCTCGCTTTGAAAGTCCAGATTAGTGTCGAGGTCTTCTTTAGAACTTTTTAAAAATCAATGTGATAAAGATTCAAGTGGATTCAATCAAGCTACCTCTATAAGAGTAAAGTGGAGCTTTTTTTTTTGAATGACGCAATAAACACACAACTACATGAACAAAGTCGATATATTCGCCCAATTTGTATAAAAGTTTTTATCAAGTCAACCTGGCATCTGGCAATATCCCACACCATCGTTGGCGATGGATCTCAGGGATTTACCAATATGCTTCATGAGAGAAAACTTTGGGTTGTTGAAGTGTTGAATAAATAATACCATATCGTCTCCATCTTAAACCTTGGACACTATGTAACACCAGAGAGTTTATAAAAGACAATACAAATGAGCCGAAACTCGATGGGTTCATTTTGCTCAGTTAAGGAGCTGCCATGGCCACCTTCCTACTCCATCATCAAATCCTGAATATCATGTCACATCAGAGAGTTTATCAAGACAAAATAATAGTTAAAAAAAACTCAAAAAAACGTTTTTATAAATAAACAAAACTAAAACGTAGGAAATAAATAATAGTTTCATAACTAAAAAACACGCTGTTTATAGAAAACCGAACTAAAAAAATAGAAAATAAGTTTTATTAATTTAAATTAAGAATAGTGTTACAAATTTCAATAAATATAAATTAATAATAGTGTAAACAAAAAAAATGTACTTATTTCATTTAAAAAAAAGCGTGGGGTGCATGGGTCAATAGATATAAATATTTTATTGACAGACATGAGTAGAGTAATTATCATTTTTATAATATCTTAAAAAGCAGCCCACGCTTTTTCTAATATTAAATACATTTTTTTTATTTACATTATTATTAAGTAATTTATATTTATTGAAATTTTTAACACTTTTCCTAATTTAAATTCATTAAAACTTATTTTCTATTTTTTTAGTTCGGTTTTCTATAAAAAGCATGTTTTTTAGTTTTTTAAACTATTATTCATTTCCTCCTTTTTAGTTTTGTTTATTTATAAAAACGTTTTATTTTTGAGTTTTTTGAAACTCTTATATGCTTTGTTTAATTAAAAATTCTCTATGGTGTTCGAAAATTTGTTAATATTAGATAAATCGGCTAAAGGTAATGGTTGGAAAACCGAACTAAAAATATAGAAAATAAGTTTTAATCAATTTAAATTAAGAATAGTGTTACAAATTTCAATAAATATAAATTAATAAGTGTAAATAAAAAAAAATGGATTTCATTTTAAAAAAAAGCGTGGTGTGCATGGGTCATTAGATATAAATATTTTATTGACAGACATGAGTAGAGTGATTATCATTTTGATAATATCTTACAAAGCAATCCACGCTTTTTTAAAAATAAAATACATGTTTTTTATTTACACTATTATTAATTTATATTTATTGAAATTTGTAACACTTTTCTTAATTTAAATTTATTAAAACTTATTTTCTATTTTTTTAGTTCGGTTTTCTATACAAAGCGTGTTTTTTAGTTTTTTAAACTATTATTTATTCGATATTGTCGGAAGTTTAAGCGAATGTCATACATTGAAATAAAACAATTTTTAACGGATTCTATCGCGATTTATTTGATGTTATTTTATATTTTACATTGATCCCGACGTTTTGGTTGCTATTCAGCAGCCATGGTCACGGGGTGACTAAAGATGGTTGCTGTCTTGTAGTTTGAAGTGTAAGTTTACTTAAACTTATACTTTACTTTACTACTAGTTTTACTTTAACTATTATTTATTTCCTACTTTTTAGTTTTGTTTATTTATAAAAACGTTTTTTTTTTTCGTTTTTTTAAACTCTTATATGCTTTGTTGAATTAAAAAATCTCTTTGGTGTTCGAAAATTTGTTAATACTAGATAAATCGGCTAAAGGTCATGGTTGGAAATTAAAATTTCTGTCTTATCAACTATAGACGAAATTAAATAAATTAACAAAAAACTTATTTTGCAAATTAAAAAATGGAATAATAACGATAAATCTACAAAGTTTGAACGAAATGTGGCCGTTTAAAGTGGGTCAAAATCGCGCTCAAAGGAGTCGGTTACAAACAAACATACAAATAGACATACAAGTGAAGCTAATGAAAGGCGTATAAAAAAGAGCCCAAACTCTATAATTTTATCTTTTTTAGTTTAGGAGTTACTATGACCGCCTTCCCACTCTATAATCAGAGCCTGAATACCATGTAACACCAGAGACTTTGTCAAGACAAAACAAATGAGCCCAAACTCGACAAGTTTATATTGTTTAGTTTAAGAGCTGCTATGCCACCTTCCTACTCCATCATCAGACCCTGAATACCATGTCACACCAGAGAGTTTGTCAAGACAAAACAAATGAGCCCAAACTCGACAAGTTTATATTGTTTAGTTTCAGAGCTGCTATGCCACCTTCCTACTCCATCATCAGACCCTGAATACCATGTAAAACCAGAGAGTTTGTCAAGACAAAACAAATGAGCCCAAACTCGACTAGTTTATGTTGTTTAGTTTAAGAGTTGCTATGGCCACCTTCCTACTCCATCATCAGACCCTGAATACCATGTAACACCAGAGAGTTTGTCAAGACAAAACCAATGAGCCCAAACTCGACAAGTTTATATTGTTTAGTTTAAGAGTTGCTATGCCACCTTCCTACTCCATCATCAGACCCTGAATACCATGTAACACCAGAGAGTTTGTCAAGACAAAACCAATGAGCTTAAACTCGACAAGTTTATATTGTTTAGTTTAAGAGTTGCTATGGCCACCTTCCTACTCCATCATCAGAGCCTGGACACCATGTAACACCAGAGAGTTTGTCAAGACAAAACAAATGAGCCCAAACTCGACAAGTTTATATTGTTTAGTTTAAGAGTTCCTATGGCCACCTTCCTACTCCATCATCAGACCCTGAATACTATGTGACATCAAAGAGTTTGTCAAGTCGAAACAAATAAGCTCCAAGTCGATAGGTTTTTCTTGTTTAGTCAAGGAGTTCTTATGGTCACCTTCCTACACCATCATCAGACTAGCTACATGGTACCATATTAATTAATGCATTGTCGTTCAAACTAAACGTGCATGCAAAATTTTATCTCAATCGGTCGATGATAACTGCTTCAAAATTCAGTTGCAGGATTCGACCCGCACTAACAGACAGACATAAGTCACTCATACTCATCTCATAAACTCACGCCTATATCCCCGAAGGGGTAGGCAGAGGTGCTAAGCACCCACATTTCGCCAGTTTATGTTTAGGTCCCAATGTAATAGGTGCGAGCCTAGTGCCATTAACCGGGCACTTATAAACCAGCGATAAATACACACATAACTTTGAAAAGCATCGCAAAGTCATTGGTGTGTGCCATGGTAAAACCTGGGATCGAACCCGAGACCTCGTCTCAGCAGTCCATTACCCATACCACTAGGCTACCGCGGCTTTTTACAGACATAAGTACCTTCTTTTTTTCATGCTGAAAATTCCATGGATAGCCCCTCGCCGGCCATTGGGTCGGTTATTTCGGGCTTGAACCGACTAAAACCGCACGCCGTCTCGGATCTTCACCGGGGTGTAAGGTTGCCCATAGGGCATTTCTCTCGCACCCCGACTGACTCTGGGCCATCTCCCTCGAAATCGCAAGTAATTTAATATGACAGAAAAATTCATGTTTCAATATCATACCTTTTGCTTTCGAGATTTAAAAAAAGTTAATGTAAATGCATGGCTATGATAGACATTTCAGATACGGGATCTACCAGAGAGCGAATAAATCTTATAAGGGTTTACTGTCAATCAGATTCTATCATCACAGTCACTTTTTATCATCGCAGCGCTCGCCATAGAGAGGGAGTTCATCCTCACACGTTGCATCCAGCAACAGTGCTATCAGTGAGGTATGAAAGAAACCTCATTCACACATGACGACCTCTGCGGCGTAGCGGTAGTACGTTTAAGTGCTAAATCAGAGGTCACGGGCTCGAATCCCGCTCAATGCAAATATACATATTTGCATTGAGCGGGAACCGAGCCCGTGACCTCTGACTTATAATATCTATGTATAATATGTATTTATTTACAAAAAAAAGTTTTTAAGTATGTTTATCCGCATTCAAGAACCCATATGACAAGCTCTGCATCGTTTGGGTCCAGATGGCGTGGTGTAATTTGTCCTAGAATATTTATTATTATTCGGCGCACGCTCAGACTGTGGAATGATCTCCCTGCTGTGGTTTCCCCAAGCGACTACAATATGGGGTTCTTCAAGAAGGCCATTAGAAGGTTTTACACGGTCGGTAGTTCGAGTGTGACGCCCCCGGTGTTGCATTCGTTCATAGGCTACGGTAACTGTTTCCCATCAGGTGGGCCGTGTGCTTGTCTGCCACCTGAATGGTATAAAAAAATCAGAAAAATACATAACGTGCAACAAAAAGGCTTTTAATACCGAGATTAGGTCCGTATCTTCGAAGTAGTTATTATTAGTGTCTAAGAAAAGAAAACAGGCAAAAGTTTCTTAATTCTTAATGTTTTTGTCTTTTCTCTTAATCCTCCAACTGTGCCTATAAATGCGCCTTACTGGTGGTAGAAATTTGATGACACAAATTTGTCACAAAATTCGGCCGGGTAGGCACCACCGTGCACGGTTGCGAAAAACCCTTCACAGTAATCCAATTTCGGTTTGATTGCGTTCAGGGGTCAGCAAGTGCATAGCCGGGCAGGGGGATTGTGATCGCAGCACCAGTGGGACCGGTGGGTGTGACGCGGTGCTGTGACGACAATCCTCTTCTGATGAGGCCGTCAAGCTGAGTGCCACCATTGTTAACATGGTCCGTGTATGTAATAGTTCTCTTTCCTGAGACTTTACCTTCAGCTTACCATCAGGCGAGGTTAAGTCAAATTGACATATCCTAAAAAAAAAAAAACGCCAGTGATTCCTGCCTCTACATCAGTCGTCGCCGCACTCGACGGCGTCCGGACCTGTGGGCCTAGACAAAGTGACATTCTACTAGTGGAATCGCTTCGAAGCAAATCTTCAAAAGTTCGAAATGTATGGGAGTGACATTTTTGGTCGACATGTCACGTGTAACAAATAATGTCACCCTCATACATTTCGGACTTTTGAAGGTTCGCTTCGTAGCTATTCCACTAGTAGAATGTCACTTTGTCTACAGGCCCTGTTCCACTGAGTCCACTGAAGATGTCGACCGCAGTGATCGACGAAAAGTCTGGAATACAAGTTTCCGATAGACCACGTCCAAACAGCCAGGAAGCAGTATATTCTATATTAATTCCAATTTTTCACTTGGAGAATATTGTCCTAGTCATAACACTAATGTAGGTACATCATTCTATTTTTGTGGTTACTTTTCATAGGATAACGTTAGTTTCGCGTTATACCACAGTCGAACGAACTCCTTCTGCGATTATACTAAATGGTTTTTTTGTCGAGGGCAGAGTAATTCAGTTTAACTAAAGACAATTTCACAGGGATAATTGTATTGTCTTCATACATATTACTCCGTAGCCTGGAGTTGAGATAACGCGGGCTGTTCGTATGATGATTACTTTCCAAGTTTTTGTGAAATTGCCGATTGAGTGGCGTGACGCCCGGGTTATGTGTTTGGGAGTGTAATTTCTGTGTTCATCTACATAATTGAAACGCAGACGTTAGGTTAGGGGTGAACTAACCAAGTTTAGCTTCAGGCTTTGCAATTTTTATGCTGGTGATTCTATTGTATACAAAAAAAAGTATTATGACTTATTGCTACGTTGCCATTGGAACGGGAGTCCATACATGGCAATCCTGTAATACCGCATTGATGTTCTATAATGTAAGTACAAATTTGATGTAAAATCTCACTGAGAAAAGAGTGCTCACTTCAGGAGCTTGGTTAATGCTATCAGCACGTTACTGCCCAATTCCCCAATATTGTTTCAGCAAAAAAGTACATTTTATTTCTCTTCTCATATAGATTCAGATCGAAAAAGAGAGCTTCTAGCACTTGAACCCGCGACTGGTCCCTGAACTGAGCTACCTAGACACGTCACGTCGGTAGTGTAATGGCCAGAATTCGAACCCGGGACCTCTCGATCGTAAGGTCGACTCCTTAACCACTAAGCTACCGACGCTTATACTTATACGTCTCAAGGAGATGCTGGAGTCAATTACCGTAATTTATGCGAACTACGGAAACAATGAATGACTTTCCAATTATTTTTAAACATTGTTAGGGATTTTCTTTAGAAAAGCCCAATTGCTATCGAGTTGTCGTCGACGTCGTCGTTGCCAATTTTCTGTCACGGTTTTGGGTATGAAGGAGATGAGCAATCGAGTTGCTGTTTTCGGTAATAGATTCGTGCTGGGGTGAACCATTGCAAGATAAAAAAATAATCGTAAAAAATCGCAAAAAAATAATAATCGCAAAATCCCTTATATTCGGCTGAGCTCGTCTCAGGAATTCAACTTGTTTTTTTATTACTCCGCCAAAGATCGGAAAATCTGTTCAGTTGGTCAGAGCATTCCCCCTGTAAGGGACTGGTTGCGGGTTCAAGTCCCGTCCTAGATGTTCTCTTTTTCCGATCTAAGTCTATAGGAAAAGTAAGCATACTAATTGCTTATAAATTTCATTGAATTCCATTCACATAGTTATAGCAATTGTCTAAGGCATGAGTCCCTTTCATGAGAGATCATAGTTACCAGTAATGGTAAGTGGACACTTCGCAGGTAATATGAAGTTCAATAACTATTATTTTAATTAACCAATTTTATCATGCATCAGACTCATCGGAGTTAACGCTGACACATATTTTATGCTTACAGCTTAGGAGTGAAATTCCCTGCCTAATTCTGTGTTTTCAGAAAGCTGAAGAACCTGAGAATCTTCAAGTCTCGAGTGAATAGGTTCCATCTAGATAAGGTATCGTCACCAACAGGGGAGAAAGTCAAACGGGGTAGGCAAAAGTGTATTACACACCCACGATTCGCCAGTTATGTTAAGGTGTAATAGGGGGCGACCCTATTGCCATCTACCGGGCACATTATTAAGCGAGCGATAATTAACATTTTTATGCACACATAACTATGAAAAGTCAGAGGTGTGTACCCGGGGCGACTGGGGATCGAACTCGAGACCTCGTCTCAGCAGTCCGTTACGTACATACGACACTGGGCTATATACTCATCAAAATAAAAAAATAAGACTACTTCCATAATGGTATTAAGTAGGATGCTATGTAACAATATGTGTAAGTTTGTTTAAGTACTGCATAGGCACTTTATCTCCGTCTATTATGTCAAAGCAATACTTAAGGCACCAGTCACGCAGCACCGCGCTTGTCCCGCTCGCCGTCACGTGCGGTGTTCACACTTGCACCCACTCGCCTGGTACTGGCTCGATACTTGCTGTTATTAAATTTGGATACTGAACGGATAACTGTGGAGATTAGCGGACCATGCTTTATCTCAAGAAATTGTTCGGATTGCAGCCGATCTTTGGAGTCTTGAATAAAACTTTATCGCTTACATACATTTTTTTATTTTTTTATATTGCTTTTGCGTTCGGACTTACGAGTTATGTTTCTGAGTATTTTTGACTTTGGAACGGGATTTCTACCTCATAAAATGTCTGGCAATTGATGGCGTGATCTTTCATAGTATCCCGTAGAAAATATATTCTTTGGTAACTATGTACAACTTTCAATTAAATTTTTAAGCATTTTGTGTGCTTACTTTTTTCTAAAGATTTAGATCGGAAAAATAGAAGATCTAGGACGGGACTTGAACCCGCGACCAGTCCCTTACAGGGGGAATGCTCTGACCAACTGAGCCACCTAGAGCCAACAATATACTAATATTTTGTATTGAAAACTAACTCTTCGCCCCTGCGTCACTTATTCCCGTAAATTTTCCAAAACTTTTGTTCACATAATCCTCGTCTTGACAATCACGATCACAACAAAAAAGATATCACCTAAATCGGTCAAGCCATTCTCAAGATTTGCTCTTAGCAACAATTTTAGCTATTCATTTTTGTTTATATGACTGACATGAGCATCAAATAGTCAAATTTAACATTTATAAATAGAAGGATGTAAATGAAATATAATCCTTAATAGAGCATCACTCATTACCTGTTTAGTGAAGTTCAGTATATTCAAATAAAGGAAGCAGAGAGCTAGTGTGGCAACGAGGCATGGTGCAGTAGGCACGTGCAGCGCAAACGCGGAACTTATTTCAACGTGTCTTACACAGAATGAAATTTTATTTCCATTGTTGAAAACCTAATATGTGAGAGGCTATTTAAAAAAGAACTTTCTGTTGCCGTTATTCAAAAACTACTCCGTATCATAAAAGCATATTCACAGATAATGTCCATCTTCACACTGTTCATATGCAAACGATTGCTAGGCCTCATGGTGATTGGTCATCTATTAACACACCTGTGGAGCATATTAGACAATAACAAGAATAGGAAAATTGAACAAAAGAGAAATAAGGCCTCCTGAAATCTCAAGAGTGACAGCGATGCGCTAGTTGAGACTAAGCTTCAGAGCTTCGAACATCGGCGTAGAGTTGCTAGCCTTTCGGTTTTTTATCGGATGCACTTAGGGGAGTATGCACTGGAGATACATAACCTAATTCCTCCAAGCCCCTTCCACCACCAAACAACTAGACATACGGTAACGTGCCATCGATACATGGTGGATATTCAACTCATACGCACAAAACTTTTGGCAACACATTCATCATGCGTACTGCTAGAGAGTGGAATACCCTGCCTGAGTCTGTGTTTCCGGAAAGCTATAACCTGGGAGTCTTCAAATCTAGAATGAACAGGTTACTTCTGGGCAAGCATGCTCCACCGTAGACCATATCATCACTTACCAACAGGTTAGATAGTGGTCAAACGCGAGCCTATTACGAGTAAAAAAACGACACAAAATATCGCGTACAGCTGCTGAAAGTTAATGTTAAGTAAATATTACAAGTATTATGGCTCGGTGGGCTCAAAGTTTCTAACAGAATCCATAAAATTTCGAAGTGGATCCTAAGAGACTCATTTTATACTTTATTCATTTGATTTGTTGTGTGTTTGTATGGCATCGACAATATCGACACCGCATTACTTAAATTAAGTTTGAAATTTACTGACTAATTAAGCCTCAAAACCATTTTTACTATTCAGTATTTTTAATTACTTTTTTTTCAGCACAGAATAAGTAGTTAAGGACCATCTGTTTGGGTAGATTGCTTTTAACAAGTTTCGTAACTTCTGAAAATTTTAAACAATATTACATATTTAATCACTGTTCACACACATTAATTTACATGATGTTATTTTATATTTTATATTGATCCCGACGTTTCGGTTGCTTTTCAGCAGCCATGGTCACGGGGAGAAAATATATTTATATTTTCTCCCCGTGACATCAAATAAATCACGATAGAATCCGTTAAAAATAGTTTAATTCAATGTGTGACATTCGCGTAAACTTCCGACAGTATCAACATTATAATACACTAATACACAATATTATAATACAATATTGTAAAGAAAAACATAGTTTTCTTGCATTTAAATCTTCCCGCGCTACGTCATCGATCCGATTATTTTCTTACAGAGAAACTCAATTATGTTTAATTGACTGTGTCGCCCAAATCACATAAATATTAGAAAATATCTATATAACCAAAAAAATTCACTTTTTCATGCTTCAATGTATTTTAGATAGTGGTTATTATTTAGAAACACACTAATTTTTTAAATTCAATTCATCAATCAAATCATCAATTAAATCATCAATATAAAGAATTACTTTTTAACTACAGTCCACTCATTCAGAACCACTTTGAAGACTTAAGCAATGAGTATTTTTCTTCGAAGATTTTTTTTCAATTCAATTTCAATTTCTTCAGAGTTTCCTTGTTGTAGCTGTTGAAACAGTAGACTATACAAGTATTTATATAATTTGTAACAGCTCGCCAGCAGGCCCTTTTCTCACCCTAATTACTTTTGGATATATAGTTTATTTCATTAGAGAAGCGATGAGTTTAGTCTGAGGGTCTAGATGTCTCATATAATATGTTACACTTAATGTCGCAATGCTTTTTTACATATTGTTAAAATTCCCTTATTGAGTTGCGCGGTATGGCTTTCACTGCATCAGGGTAGGTAGTCAAAAAAAATTGGCTATCTGGTTTTCTGGTTTACCCTAAAATCAAGTCATCCTGAGGGAGATAACTGGAGTGATTTGGCATAAGTACAAAGAACAGTGATTAAACATTGCGAACAACGGTTACATTACCAAGATACGTTTGTAGCTTTCCTTGATGCGGGGCTTTGTCAAGGAATACTTATAACGGGTTACATTTAACTAATAAAATATTATTTCCAACTGAAACTAATGTTTATTTAGTTCTTTTTTGTACGCACACAGTGAACATTTTACAAACATTACAGATAAAATTAGTGTACAAAGGCGAGCTTAACTCAGTATTGAGTTTTCTCCCAGCAAACCTTTGGGGGATTGTGGAGAAGGACAACACATGGGTAAACGTGGGTGAACAACGAGAAGAATATACATACATCCATAAGATACAAACTATAAACTTACATAGACAATACATACTAATAATACATACAAAATACATAAATACCTATACAATAAGTAGGAGTTATTATAACAATAAATAACACAGAATATCTATCTAACTTGAGAAAGGTACAGTTCTTTTAATTTTATCCTAAAAACGTCCAAAGAGCTGCTATCGCGTACAGAGTGCGGTGACGATTTCCACATCCAATGGCCACGATCTTTCGAGAGCTGCACTACCGTATAATAAAACTAAAATAATGGGAGACTCAACTGAGGGAGCATCTCCCACAGTCGCACAGACTGCTTTTGACAAAACAGAGAATGTGTTTAGATCTACGGAACGAACCGAGAATTCGAATATAATGTTGCATAGTACTATCACAATAGCCTGAAGTTTAATATTCTATTCTACCTGTATTTAAATCTGTTTTTTTTTTTAAAGAATATTAGTAACCGAAATTAATAATATTCCTCCTAACCCCTCCAGCTAAGCTTAATTGCTTGTGTTAGGAGTGGGTTCACGTCGGTAGTGTTAAGGCCAGGATTCGAACCCGGGACCTCTCGATCATAGGGTCGACTCCTTAACCACTAAGCTACCGACGCTTCAAGACGCATAGAGAGCGCAACTCAAGCTACTGAATATTTTTTTAAATGTGATTTGTCTGTACTTTGCTTTCGATATTTGATATCGACAGTGAAGTCATAAAACAGTCGATCTAATAAGATTCAACACCTTTTTTTTTTTTTTTTTTTTTCCGTGCGGAAATCCCCTAGGATACCCCCCCGCCGGCCAGCGGGGGCGGTCATGTCGGGCTCGAACCGACTACATTAAGTTAAACATTGGCTGCCGCCGGCCTGTCATTTCAATAGTAAATGCGATATACATATTTAGTTTTATTTTATTTTCATTGAGACAAAGATTATTTGATTTTATACCAATGAACCATTCCTAAAGTTGCTTTTTAGGTTTCCGTTGCCAAATGGCAAAAACGTCCGTATGTCACAGCCACTTTTTTCTGGAAACTATAAGAACTATGCTGTTGAAACTTGATAAGTAGATGTATTCTGTGAACCGCATTAAGATTTTCACACAAACATAAAAAAAGCGGCCAAGTGTGAGTCGGACTCGCCCATGAAGGGTTCCGTAGCAGCAAGTAACATAATAATGTTTTTTTTTAAATTTTATATTTGAGTTGATTGAATGAAAGGTAAATTGCGGTTTACGATTTATGACGCATTAAAAAAAACTACTCGCTAGATCTCAAGAGAATGATATAATGATATTAGAAACCTCAATATCATTTTTGAAGACCTATCCATAGATACCTAACATAAAATTTTGAGAGATCCCCATACTTAGAACTGAAACTCAAAAATTTTTTTTCATCAAACACATACGTGTCTGGTATCTATGGATAGGTCTTCAAAAATGATATTGAGGTTTCTAATGTAATTTTTTTCTAAACTGAATAGTTTGCAAGAGATACACATCCAAGGTGGTAAAATGTGCGTCCCCCCCCCCTGTAACTTCTAAAATAAGAGAATGATAAAACTAAAAAAAACTGGTTTGAACGAGATTTAGTAAGTAGTTTTTTTTAATACGTCATCAATCGTAAACCGCAATTTACCTTTCATTCAATCAACTCAAATATAAAAATTAAAAAAAAAATATTATCATGTTACTGCTGCTACGGAAATCTTCATGGGCGAGGCCAACTCGCACTTGGCCGCTTTTTTACTTAGTTATAATCATTTTGTAGCTTATAGTTTATTGTTTATTAAACATTAAAAAATAAAATAGTAATGTTTTACCCCTTACGTATTACGAAGAGTCATTTTGTCATAAATTTAAATGTACTTGGCCCAAGCACTGAATCCTGTGGAATGTTCATAGCAATTTCACTGAACGTGTGTCATTAACATTGACCCCCTGAATGCTATTGTTCAATTTACCACCCGTTGCACCCCTGGGGTTATCCTTTCGACTGCTTACCCGGGGTGCCCGACAATGGACACTTGGGAAGGACACCGTGTGGTTTTAGTCGGTCCGATTCCGATGCGCCCAACCCATCGTCGGCACCGACGGGGTGAAGCCCGAGGGGTTTCCACACGCTAAAAAAAAAGCCACCAGTTGCACTGTTTTTGATGTCATAGTTGCCTCTTTCAAAAATATGGTCTAGCGTGTAGCTTATTGCATTCAATCGAATGAAGCTTTGGAAAGGTTGTCACAAAATTTAAGAATATTTGGATGACAAACAAGTTTGGAAATAAACTGTTGTCTCTACTAAGCTACTCAAACACTCTTAGTTCAATATTCCGTCTACGATGCCCTGTACGTGTTAGTATTACTGAAATTACGTCATAAATTTGTTTATCGTACACAGGTTTTCTGTGCAGACGATGCTGCGGCGTAGCACGGCGAGCGAATCCTCGAGCGCACCGCGCCGCACTTGAACACTGTTGTAACTTTTATTGGAAAACTTCACCCGAATTTACATGTCCCGCACATTATTAAAAACGCTTGTAAAACTTTAAAACACCCTTTCTAGAACCTCCGTGAACCTTATCACGTAATTTATAAAGTAAATTTTCGCTTGCAACAGAAGCAAATAAGCGCTGTCAAAGGATTTGTTTCGAAGCCAAGAGTTTGAATTTCAAGTGTTGGTTCGGCCTCGGCGTTTACCTGCGCTGTGACGCTACAATAGTTGTTCAATATACAAAAGGCGTTTTAATTATGCCATTTATTTATGCAAGCTAATAAATTAACTTGACGTTTTGTTACAGAGCTTATTGTTTAAGCCCGTGTTTAATTTTGCGGTATGGGTAAGTCGATTTAATACATAGTGGTCAGATTTTGCGCGTGGTCAGCTGCAAGATGAGTTTTTTTTTATATTTAGTCCGTCAAATTGACTGCACCCCGCCTGATGGTAAGCTGAGGTGAAGTCCAAAAAGGAGTGGCCACCATTTCCAGAGATTGTCCCTAGAATAGTGGCTCATACCTAGACGGCCTCAACAGATGTTTTTTCACGCCCCGCTTAAAGAGCCCAGGATTGTAGGTAGAAGGGAACACGTGTGTGGGTAAAGCGTTCCAGTGCTTTATGGTCCGACAAAAAAGGAGTCACCAAACAGCTTGGTTCGCGATGGTATCAATTGCGCTGTATGAGGATGACACCTAAGTCCTGCACGTGTCGTTCGGGACAAGAAGGGAGAAGGAGGAATCAATTGGAATAGCTCATCGCAACATTCACCATGGTATATGCGATAGAATACTGCCAAGGAGGTTATATCTCTACGCAGCTGCAGAGGCTCTAGAGTACTGGTGACCTCAGGACTATCAATGATCCGGACTGCCCGTCGCTGCGACGCTGCTGCTGAGTAAAAACTGATGAATAAAAAGGAAAAGAAAGTTCACAATTTACCAGCGTAAAGTTAAAATGAACAGAAAATAATTAATGATAATATTATATCGAGACAAGTCGGCCTCCATGCCGGTTTGTCAGTATTAGAGTATCATTCCGAATTCAAATTTTGAATTGAGAATCCGTAGAGCTTCTAATATAAATAAATAATAATAAATATTCTACGACATTCTACGCAGCGCTTTCTTAGACCCAAAGTAAGCATAGTTTAACTAGCTTGTGTTATGGGTTCCAGAATGCGGATTAACATACTTATATATATATATTTTTATAAATACTTACATATTATACATAGAAACACTCAAACCAATGCAAATATACATATTCATGCATACAAATATTTGCAATGAGCGGGAATTGAACCCGCGCCCTTATCGTAGCAGTCGAATGCACTACCGCTTCGCCACAGAGGCCGTCTGATTTGAAAAATTGAAGTTCGATTTACAATTTGTTGTTTAATTTAGACTGACTGGCCAGTGATATTAACGAGGACCATAGATAATTAAACTTTAGTTTTGTTAACACTTTTATCTTGATTGGCTGCTACTCCTAATAAGGAAACTATCTATTCAACCACATATCAATCTCCTTCTGTCGCAATGCCTTGGCATTTTCTCTACAGTTGATACATTGCGGGTGAGTGTTTAAATGATAATTAATTATGAGAAATATGTACATAGCTTTAAATTAAGTTGTATATAGCCTGATCTACCTTCAAAATACGCACATAATCGTGACGTAACGTAACGTCTACCAAGATCTCCAGCCCCTTTGTTTTTTTTTATCTAACAGAAAATAAAATACCTCATCAATACACCGGTATTGTAATGTGAGTGAACCATTTTATTTTTCGTATGGAAATCCCTTCGCATTCCCCCCGCCAGTCAGCGGGAGTGGTTATGTCGGGCTTGAACAGACTTAAACCGCACGCCGTCTCTAGTCTTGAGACGCCGGGGTGTAAGGTTGCCCATAGAGCATATCCTTCGCACCCCGACTGACCCTGGGCCATATCCGGTTTCGAGATGGCCCCCTCGGGTTTGGGAACCATGGTGTCCACGTCTTGCCCCCGTTTGGGTATGGGATAGGGGCACTAGGCGCCCCGCCGTCCCGGACTGCTTCTGCTGTGGTGACAGGCGGCCTCACCTGCCACCCCCAGGCCTGCGCTCATGGAGGACGGAGCTCGTTAAGCGAGCTCCGGTGCCTGAGTCGCCTACGCCACGAGGCGAGCATATTGCGGGCTCTGCGAGCCGGGAGTGTTCTAAATCTCTCACCCTCAGTGTTACTTTGATATGATACCGAGGGTGCACTCAGTGCAAGCCCGCACCCCCAAGGTGGCGTGTGGGCACTATCTACTCGCTGAGCGATGTCCAGATACACAAACAAATTACTATTTCGCAGGAGGCTCTATTGTGGATGGAGAGTAAATCCTGTCCCATCTATTTCTATCTATCCGCGGTCACACTCAGGGTGGCAGGATGTGCGTATACGCAATTATAGAAACGTGAACTTCAGTTATTGAAGTTACGGTTTTTCATTACCAATTCCTTCCTTTCCCTTCTTCATTTCTTTTTACGTTTATCTTTCAATATATGCATAATATTTTACTTAAGTACCCGGCTGACCACAATTGACTTACCCCTAACTACGAGGGCCCATAAAATATTAAGATAAAATGTGGATGTACGATATGCCTCTGCCTACCCTTTCAGAATAGACAGGCGTGAGTATGTAAGTGAAGTTTTAGTAAGTATATAAAATACGGTATGTGTACTCCCTGTTTTGGGCTTCACTGGCGCTAGTTATTCATTTCGGCATCAGTGACATACTTGTAACTAATTTGTCTATGAATTGGGTACTTTGCTCGCCTCCTATATTTACCCAATTAGGGAGGTGTGCCATGCGACTGGAAAGTTTCGCGCGCAACTTGGGCCTGCACACAGCGCTTTCGAGTTCATGTCCCCGTTATTCATATGCGAGTTACTAACTAGGAGCGATTTTAGAAAATGTTATTTTTATTCGATTGATTTAGATTGAAATTGTTTTGTTATGAATGCCAGATTTTTTCTCCACCATTTTCCGACTTCAGTATCACAACTTTATATGTGAAATCTATAGGTTCGCTAACTGCCATGAAAACCTTAAATGCACCTTAATTGCACTGGGGGGGGGGGGGGGGTATCCGAAGGGATTTCCGCACGAAAAAAAGAAAAGGTACTATTAAGGATCAACGTTTAAAACTTAGGAGGTAAAGCTTATGTATGATACGTGGTGGTGACTTCATTAGCATAAAATTGTGCTTCTGATGGAAAGTATGGGATAACCTTTAGTAAAGATAAATTTTAAAGATTTCTACGAAAATTTCACTATTACAAAACAAATAATGATTCATTATTCTCAGTTGGCAACTGATTGACCTAAGCAATTGTACAATTAAGACCTTTGTGACTGTGCTATGTATATTTGTGATATTTAGATAGTCTTAAATTATAATTTTCTCATGTAACTGTAAAAATAAAAATATCGTAAGTCGCTTTTGCCTTGTTCCACACTAACATAGTCTTGCTACCCTAGAGGCAAGTTTTATTGCAAGTTGCAAGCAAGTCAACTGCGCCTTGCACATAATGTAACGCATACGTTGCGACGCCCGGTCTGGCCTCGTACGCCACCGCGCTTGGTCCAACTCCAAATGAGTAAGTCTCATTAATATACTTGTGTACGTGAAGTACGCCATTTGGAGCATGCTTTGATGTTTAGGAAATTGACAAACTTTGGGAATATGTATAATTAGCTAGCCGACGTTAAAGACACAAATTTCAAGGGACACTTATCCGAATTGACCGTTTACAATTTCATTTTTTTTTACTGACAATTTGGACATCTTCAAAGTACTAAATCTATTTTATATTTATACATAGCTTTAGTATTTTGATGGTGTCCAAATTTTCAGTAAAAAAGCATTAAAATTAAAAAGTTTCAATTTGCACAAGTGGCTCTAGAAATTTGTGGCTCTATATATAAGCTGAGTCCAGAGAATTTAATATCATTAGTCCAAGAGCACACAATGAAATATAATAACTATTTTAGGGCATATTAAATCACGGCATTCCACACATTGGTGGAGTGCCCAGTGTGGGCGAGTCAACGCCGGGATCTCGTTGCGGTCCTGGGCGTGGACGTTCTCTCGCTGGAGACCATGGTGAGAGCCGTGGCCTCCGACGGGAACAAGTGGCACGCCGCCGCCTCTTTCTGCGAGCAGCTAATTAGCGTGAAAGAGGCAGCGGAGAGGGAACGGGATGGAACCGTGCCCTCTGAATTCCGCAGTCTGCGGCGAGGACGCCGCAGACATATCTACGCCCGGTGCTATCGACCTCCATGTTCGGGGTCTGAGGACTGCAGTTGGCCGACTCGCTGTCCTTACAGAAGTAAGCCAAGATGGAGGCGTGTCGTTTGTGGCCAAAGTCAGTTGGTAACGCTGGGGTTATCCTTTTTAAGGCTTACCCGGGGTGCCAGGCAATGGACACTTGGGGAGGACACCGTGTGGTTTTAGTCGGGCTGATTCTGGCACGCCCATCCGATCATTGGCACCGATGGGGTGAAGCCCGGGGGGTTCCCACACGTAAAAAAAGGGCATATTACATAGTGCCATCTAGACCCAAAGTAAGCATAGTTTGTAAGATGGATTCTAGAATACGGAAAAACATACCTATTTTTTTTTTCACGAATACATTCATAAACATCAAGACCAATGCAAATATACATATTCAAGCATACAAATATTCTATTTTTTATAGAGGGCTTGGTACACAAAAGAAATCGACCATGTCGCCCTTTTTTTTTTTTTTTAACGTGCGGAAATCCCTTCGGATACCCCCCCACCGGCCAGCGGGGGTGGTTATGTCGTGTCTCGACTAAAACCGCACGGTGTCCTCCCCAAGTGTCCGTTGCCGGGCACCCCGGGTAAGCCCTCGAAAGGATAACCCCAGGGCGCCCTCGTAAAACAACTTACACACTTAACAACACGTTATAATCTATAGTCTTTATATCTCTATAGCCCTTAATTCAAACTTAACTAACTTGTACAGCTCTTTGGCACTCCTGGATTCCGGTTGGCTCAATAGAGTATTGCACCAGCCTTCGTAACAAATATTGTATAAGTCAAACCAAAATGAGGAGATGGAGAAAGCGGACCCCGGGCTCCGAGGCAAGTCTCAGATACAACAGGAAACAACGCTAAGCGGGAATCGAACACGTGACCTCTGACTTACCAGTCGAACACTACTGCCTCACCAGTCACCACACAGGTCGTCATTGATTCACAAGTACAAAGCCGGGGTGCGAGGGAAATGCCCTTACAGCCAGGCGTCTGAAGACCTGAGACGGCATGTGGTTTTAGTCGGTTCGAATCCGACATAACCACCCCTGCTAGCTGGCGGATATACTGGGGGATTCCGCGCAAAAAAAAAGGTTCATAAGTACTATTTAATCATTATTTTCTGATCTATATGAATGAAAATCTAATGTGAAGAAGTACCACACAAATATTCTAGACCCATGAAGAGAATCTAACTGGTCCGGTAAAAAGTCACCTGTCTTACAAAATTTTAATACACAAAGAGCAGACAAGGCCACATGTTCATTTCACTGTCGGCTTCGCGTTCTACCGTTAATCTGTCCGTTCTGTCCGTCTGTCCGTCCACCCTAACATGGGTTCCTGTAAACCCACACTATGATATGTATTTTTTGCTGCGACAGAATTTCTTTAGGGCTCTCTATTTGGTTCAGTTTATATTTATTATTATGTTATCAACACCACCGTTTTCTTTATTTCAAAGTTTAATTTTGCCACATTTGACATGGAATAAACAATCTTGAATGCACAATAGGAAAGTAATGTCTTTAGAAAAAATGTAAAACTGTATCAGTTAATTATAATTGATGTAACTTTTTCATAAGTTATAATATATATTATCTAGTACATTTAAACGAGCAATTCTTGTATATGTGTGTATATAATCTGAATCTTGAAAGCCGCGTCAACGATTTTCATGATAATTAGTTCGCAGGGGGTTTCGGGGGCGATAAATTGATCTAGCTAGATTTCATTTATAGAAAACGTTAAAAAAAAAACTTATAAAAACTTAGGGTGTACAGACATAATTGTACATAGATCGATTGCAAAAATTGTATTCATGCATTCAAATATTTTCTCTGATTCGAATCCACAACCTCGTGCACTACATCGGCTACCGTCGACCGTTCTACTGCCAGGCCACATAGGTCATTGATACTCTTGAGTCTAACTTACATGGATTACTGCATGTTTTTTTATACGTAACATTTTATTCATTATTCGAACTCAAAAGGTCGTACTAAATGGCTTTGAATCCGATTTTACACCTGTGAGCTCAGGTGTACCACAAGGTTCTATTTTGGGCCCCCTATTATTTATAATTGTTTCAAATTTTGTAACTTTTTATTAAACGCTGATGACCTTAAAATATTTCATACAATCACAAATACCGACGATCCTATAAAATTGCAATATGATCTTGACTGTTTTTCCACCTATTGCGTTAGTAATAAATTAAGTTTAAAACTTAAATAAATGTAAGTCAATTAACTTTACAAAGAAAAAACAAATTTTCAAATACAAATATACACTGTAAGGTGTGCAACCAGATAGTGTTCATTCTATTAGAGATCTAGGTGTCACGTTAGATTGCAAGCTGCATCTGGATTCATACATCGATAATGTAGTAAATAGAGCGTTTAAAATGTACGGGATTGTTATGAGAAATACCAAAAGATTTGCACGGCCAATCACTTATCTCCATCTTTACAAATCACTGATATCACCTCAAATGGAATTTGCAGTGTCTATATGGGACCCTTACTATAGTAGATATGAGCAAGATTTAGAGTCTGTCCAGGAAGAAGTTCATGCGATCTATGCAATACAAATGTTACCGTAACTACTTAACCTACGAACAACTACTTGAAGAATATAATATTCCTACGCTTGAAAATAGGCGTATATTGGTTCAAACAATATTGTTATATGATATTTGTAATACCAGACATGATTGTACAGCTTTAATTAATAAAATTGCATATAGAATACCTATTAGAACGCATTGCCGGAATCCTTGCCAACTGTTTGTAACATATCGCTGCCGGACTAATGCAGGAGCAGGTTCCCCGATGCATCGCTTAGTTATAACTTTAACGATATAGATATTACGGCAACACGTCCCAGTACCTTTAGAAATAAGATAATTGAAACTTTCAGATAGCCCTACCATTCTCTTATATTTAATTAGTGTTATGTATTCGCTTTCTTTTTTTTTACTACTCCCTTACCAAGCTGTGGTAAATGTCGTTGGTAACACGATTACAACCCTTTGAAAGAACTCCTCCTTAAGCAAATATTGCATCGTGTTGCTGTTTGTTTACCCAAATAAAAAATAAATAAATAAAATGTTAACGGGTGTAGTTTATGTCCCGCGGTATTCATTTCACGCTCCCAAAATGGAAACACAAATGTACTGCCGCGTATTCGAGATCTGTAACTTCTCATCCAGATTATCACTGTTCATACTATACATACCTACTGTTGTATAGTTTTCAGGGTTTAGGGTTTTTAGGGTAAAAAGTAAAATAGGAAACCTTATCAGATCACTCTCTTGTCCGTCTGTCTGTCCGTGTTTCACCATCGATTTTCTCAGGAACGGGTGGACCGTGGAAGCAAATATTTGCCTGATACTGAGCTCTATTGACCCTATAAGGTATATGAAAATCCTCTCCTGGATGAACTGCCATAACCATACGATGACCTCTGAACTCTCAATTTTTTCTTTAAATTTCATCTTTATTAGAATTAAGTTCGAAAAAAATTATAGTTGAATATGTCTACATATTTGCATTGCTCTGAGTCTTTCTATGTATAATATTGTGTATTTGTGTATTTACAAAAACATGTTTTGCATGTGAACATGTTTATCCGCATTTTAGAATCCGTATCACAAGCTGGTTAAGCTATCCTTAGTTTTGGTTTAGTTACCATTGTGTAGTAAGTCGTAGGAATATCGTAGAATTCCTAAACAAACAAAATATAGTGCACAGTTAACACGCAACACGCACACACGAGTAACTTGTCTACGTCGCTAATTCCTAGACGCCCCCTCCCAAGCCGTAGCCAGAGCACAACTTCGGCCATTCTCAATTGCTATAATCTCTTCGCAATTGCCATTCATTTATTGTCTTCGCTTAGATATTGGATTGAGTGATGAGAGGTAGCGAATATAAATAAACGCAAAATAAAATATATTTCAGGATGGAATTAATGTGTATTATAAAAATACTAGGTCTGCAAGGCGAATCGCTGCATGCAATGTTGAGCTGAGTGAGACATCGTGAATCAGATTTTGAAAATTTTGAATAGTGATCATTCCTCCGTGGCAAGTCCGATTTTGAAAAATCTTTTTGAAAGACACAACTCTGGACATGCTTTCTGAGCGTGTAAAGTTTGGTCACAGTGTCTCGAGCAGTTATTATGTAATTCCATCTGGATTTTTTTAACGGTGATCATTCCTCTGTGGTAGCATTAATTTTTTTCAAAATATATCCATAAACCTTCCTCTGATTGACCTCTTTAATCATGCCAAATTTGGTTCTGATTGGATTAGTAGTTGAGGAGGAGACCTGTGACAAAGAAAATCCTGAAGTCTGGTATGAGAAGCTTTCGCTCGACTTCGTCTCACTCAGCTCAATTATTATGAAGGCAATAGAAGACAGGTCCAGTCCATAAACTACAGTGTTTAAAATCATAGCCTTTTTGTTGGTCAGTATCTAAAGCAGGTGTCTGAACCTAATATTAGATTAATATTAAAATCATTTGTAGATGTTCTGAAACTGAGCACACTCTGTGTTATTGCATAATTGTAAAGTCACTTCATTTTCTTTTTGCATTTAATCCCTTTGATTTGTCTCGAACACAGTATGCGTATATTTCACATTTCACTATCAATGACGGATTGTAAGCATTCTTAAGCTCAACCGAAGCTGCTCTATTTGTTTGGTACAGTCAGCCTTAGAAAATAGCTTAGTATATTCTAAGTTACCGATAACCTTAGCTATAAAACCTTTTATAATTATAATAAAACTGAAATATCAACCTTATATTTTGATAATTATATTTTTACAATTATACATCAATTAGGTATATAATTTATTAATGTATTTTTAATATAAAGATCGTTTGTGTATTTTTTTTTATTATAGTTCAGCAACATTTGCGGACCGACTATCATATATAAATAATAAGTATATGAATATCTCGAAAATGCGTTAAATTTCTCCGCTGCAGCTGATGAACGTGGTCTCTCCCTAAAAGTTCTCACATGGGAATAGTTGAGTATCGCAGTTTAGATGTGCGAACTATCCGCCGCCGGGCCCAACATTTGATGAGCGAGTGCGTAACTCTGACTATCAGCGATTGAGTGCGAACACCCGTTTGTGTGATAAATAGCACATAGTTACACTTTGATTGCTACACCGTCCTGGTAAGGTAGGGGGCTTTTGGAGTAAGAGCCATACCTTTACTTTTTAAGACTTCTTGACATACATAAGATAAATTCTAGTTACATAAGATAAATTTTGTTTATATATCTAACATATTTATCATTTTTTCTTCTTTTTATTGTTCATTGTGCACTGCTCTTATCATCTCTTTTGGTCTCTATCCATCGAAAATTTGCCTGGAAGAGATCGCTGTTAGCGATAAGGCCGCCCATTGTACATTAAGCTTAAGTCAAATATTTTTATATAGAACTACTTTTATGGTGGTACAATAAAGAATATCTTTATCTTATCTAGATATAAAAACAATCTTGTAGTTTATGATAGTCGACTCCACAAGTTTAGTAATTCATTTCAGGGTAACTGTATACGGTGCTTCGGGGACCACCTGCATCGGATCAGGAAGGAGCCAACGCCTGAGTGTCATCACTGTGACGCGAGCGAGGACTCAGGGCTGCACACGCTGGCGGACTGCCCGGCGTGGGAGGTGCTGAGGCGTGACCTCGTGGCAGCCATCGGGGTGGGAGTCCTCTCGCTCGGCAGCATGATTGCGGCAATGGTACGGAGCGCGAGCGCGTGGGCCGCCGCCGCCTCCTTCTGCGAGCATGTGATGCTCGCGAAGGAGATGGCGGAGCGCGCCCGGGAGAGGTTCAGAACCCTCCCGGCCCGCCGAGCCCGCAACACGCTCGCCTCGCGTCGCAGGCGACTCAGGCGCCGGAGGGCGCTTAACGACCTCCGTCCTCCATGAGCGCAGGCCTGGGGGTGGCAGGTGAGGCCGCCTGGCACCCCAGCAGAAGCAGGCCGTGACGGTGGGGCGACTAGCGCCCCTCCCCCAAACCGGGGCAAGACGGGGACACCGTGGTTCCCAAACCCGAGGGGGCCATCTCGAAACCGGAGATGGCCCAGGGTCAGTCGGGGTGCGAGGGATATGCTCTATGGGCAACCTTACACCCCGGCGTCTGCAGACCCAAGACGGCGTGCGGTTTTAGTCGGTTCGAGCCCGACATAACCGCCCCCGCTGGCCGGCGGGGGGGTATCCGAGGGGATTTCCGCACGAAAAAAAAAAAAAAAAAAAAAAAGGGAATTTTTTTTTTTTTTTTTTTTTTTTTATATTTAGTCCGTCCAATTGACTGTAACTGGGTAACTGTATACGCTTTTACAAGAAGCCCCCCTTTTTTTTCTTTTTTCGTGCGGAAATCCCTTCGGATACTTCGGACGTTGTCACGTTCAACTATCGTCAGTAAACCGACTTTACAGATAACCGATTTTTTAATGCTACTGTCACTAGGTACTGTACTAGGTGTTTGGGTTCCGACGTTAAAGCCTCAACATCACGATGATGATAATGACTTATGTTAACTGTAGAGACCGATATTCTTAGAAATCCATGGATTCTGAGTGCGGGAGCCGGGTGCATCACGTTGCTGAGTTGGGAACTCGGGACAGTGCTTGGGACTTGCGACCCAAGCGTAGGTTTAGAAGGGGCCCGTTTTGTTGATGTACATCAACACTCACCTTCACTACCCAAGTTCCCCTCCCTGACTAACCAAATTTGATGCGAACCTACTAGTGCCGCTTTAGACATCCGTCCTAGTAATGAGCTCATTGTAGCTCTCGATAGGCCTAGATCTTTAAGTAGGTTATAGAGTGATTTTGCTGGTATGCCTCTCGCTCCCACTTCCACTGCACAAACACAAATTTGTCACAAAATTCGGCCGAGTGGGTACCACCGTGCACGATTGCGAAAAACCCACCATAGTAATCCAACTTCGGTTTGAATGCGTCCAGTGGTCAGCAAGTGCATAGCCAGGCAGGGGGATTGTGGTCGCAGCACTAGTGAGACCGGTGGGTGTCGCGCAGTGCTGCGACGACAATCCTCTTTTTGATGAGGCCGTCAAGCTGAGTGCCACCATTGTTAACATGGTACGTGTATGTAATGGTGACCCTCTTTCCTGAGACTTTACCTTCAGCTTACCATCAGGCGAGGTGAAGTCAAATTGACGTGTCCTAAACATTAAAAAAAATACAAATTAACCACGTAACCGTTTTTGATTAATTCGTTATATCGTATTGTTGAAGTTATTATATGTTTTATTGCAAATATTTAACAATTCCTTCCAAGTTATCATTGTAGTCTAAAAGGTTCATTACCTATGTAAAACCAAACCATATATATGTACCATCGATATACCTACAACTAAAGTACCTTTTTTTTTTTTTTTTTTTTTTTTTTTTTTTCGTGCGGAAATCCGAGTCAACGCCTACTATAATTTCAACATTGGACAGATGCCGATTGCCTCAATAGTTTATGATTATTCAGTCCATTAAACCCTTAACCCTACATCCCAGTTCTTATTAGCATAAATGTCTTATAATGAGTCCATTACTGTACTCACTACACAATGCAGGTATCAATTATTATCTTCAATAGTATAGATTAAGGTTCTCTGTGAGCGTATTAGACCTCTCACAATATAAAACTTCCGAAAAAAAAGTACTACACTTTTTGAAAACATATTTGAAGCAAAAAATGGTCTCACTACCATGCCCAAGAACGTGCAAAGTGAAGAAAAAGACCGTTAAAGCGGAACCCAGAATCCAAGGCGAGGGCCTCGGCTGTGACCAGGACTAACTCGAACATGATAATGATGCCATTTGACGTAAAAAATCTAGTAAATAATCCATTATTTTAGTATATAAAACGAAACTCGTCCAATAAAACTGAATCTAACGACATTTCATTCATCTAAATCCGTTTAGTATTTACGAGGGAGCATAAACAGTGATAAAACATAAGTACATAGAGACCAAAAACATAATCCTTCTTTTTGCTTCGACACAGTCGAGTCAAATGGAGTACACCTGAATGTACACATGGAGTACACCTGTGCTACGAAGAGACAATAATAATAACTAGCGAATCCAACAGACCTGCTTAACGAAATTAACTAACATTGAAGATGGAAACCGCGTTCATAACGCGGCATTGTTCCCGAGATGACACACATCCACATATCCCCCTTGATTAATCATCTAACTAAGACGGTTTGTACAAACTTTGTACAGCGGTTTAATAAAATAACTAAGTGAGAGAGCTCCGGAGTGCGAGTAGATGTGATTGACAAACTTGAGCGGGTGGAATAATGTTACGGTTCCAAACAGATAGGCACTATGCACGACTACTTATGGAGAATTTAAGCCGTTTCAGCAATTAAAAGGAGCTAGTTGACTGAGTCATTGGTGTAAACTAGAAACATTGAAATTAGAAATATGAAATTTCAACATCATTTTTCTTTGTAACGTAAAGATGTCCTAGGAAGCGAATTTTCCGAAATTTCGAAGACCCCTTAAAAGGTTGAAAGTAGGAAACATTACATGGAAGAAAAAGAAAACTTCTAACTACTTAATTGATGATGCAGTCAAGCAGTTTTAACAAACTATTTTTACCGGATTCTATCGCGATTTATTTGATGTTATTTTATATTTTACATTGATGACATTGATGACGTTTCGAATGCTTTTCAGCAGCCAATGGATCAATGGTAGTTATAGTTTTATTTCAATGTGTGACATTCGCGTAAACTTCCGACAGTATCAGTATTTAGGTATTTTATTTTGGTAAATGTTGAAATAGGTATAAGCTAACGCATCTATAGGTCCTAGTGGTTTGCTGTTTAGGCGTTTGACTACGAAACAAATACGACCTTCTAGAACAGCTAAGGCAAACTTGCTTACTGTGAGACTAAAACACAGTTCACCAGTTGGCGACTAAAGTGGATAAACACTAAAATATTTACAAACCTTATTTACATTGAAACACGTCACGTTTCAATAAATTGTTGGGGAAAGCATCGGTTGCGACTGGACTCAAGGCCGTGATAATGATGGTGTATCAATAAATGTATGTACTTATAGGCGTGAATCTACTTTTGATCTAATTCTCAAATACTTTCATCCTGCGTCTTAGGAGTAGCACCACGTTGCATTCCTTTGTGTGCATGTTTTGTTTCGACAAGACCATATTTATCTTATTAAGTACCTACTGGCTTCGCGAGTAAACCATTTTATGTTCCTCTGACTGAGCCCAAACAAATTGTATATCTTATTAGATTTTTGAGTTACAATAAAATATGTAGTATTATTTCTAGAAAATTTACATTATTTGTGAATCGCTTCACACTAAAACAATTTACTGTGTGCTTTAATCTGCACTTTTTATGTTGACTTTCGGTAATGCACTGAGATGACATTTAGGGCCTATTCAGCACTATTCTACAAATTGTCGTGATTCGTGCAGGTTATATATTGTAACTGAGCAATGATTAGGAACATTGTCCCTTCCTTAAGATAAACTCAGTTTTATCCATCCATGGCTACTCTCTTTTCTTCATTTGCTATTTTATAATAAACTTATTTGGTATATTCCAGACAGTAGCTTTAAATATCATACTCTAAGTTGCAACAAATTTCTAATCTCAACAATATGATATAACAGGTTTATGCGGCTGAATATAGCAATGATGACAGCAAACATGTACACTGCGATATGATTACGTGCATTAAAACGCAGGCCCCGCTTAGAGAAACAGAGCGTTGCACTCAGCGCGCAATGTATGCAAAACGACCGATTTATACCGCCGAACATGTATGTGTAATGCCGTTTGAATACGAACACGCTGGGAAGCGGATGCGTTCACACTGTCACGTTGCAGTAATAAAGACTGAATCATTAATTTGCTGTAGTCGTTTTTCGGAATTGTTTTTATTCAGTATTAACTGTGTTTTATTAACAAAATGGATTGCCGAAATTGGGTCACTTTATTTACAAATTTATTGTATAATGATTACATGTACCACAACACAAGAGAGTTACATGTGCTACTTTTGCTAGGTCAAGAAATACTACTGAAGAGGTACAGACGCATCCCACTCCTGATCATGTCTACAAGTTGTTCTCGAGAGTCGTCACAAACCGCCTCGCGAGTAAGCTCGATGAGTTGCAGCCACGGGAACAAGCCGGGTTTCGAACAACTATAGCACCGTACATATCCATACTGTATGGCAAATTGCACAGAAGACCGAGGATTACAATCAGCCGCTGTGTATGGCTTTTGTGGACTACGAGGAAAACTTCGACTCTATCGAGACCTGGATAGTTCTAGATGCTTTGCAACGGTGTCGTGTCGATTGGTGATATATTGAGGTGATGAGATATCTGCACGACATTGCCACCATGCCCGTCCAGCTCCAAAACTAGAAGACCAACCCCATAACTCTACAGCGTGGAGTGAGACCGAGATATCATATCCCCTAAATTATTCACCGATGCACTTGCGGAGTTGCTGGAGCAGCTGGGCGAGACTTGCAATGAAGACCGATTGACACCGAAGGGTCAACACTGAAAGTTATTCAAGGCAAGGTTATCCAGTTTGGTAGAAACAACTTCGAGAAAGTAGTCGCTGGATGGATCCAATTGGGTTAGGCAGCATTTGGTAATTCGGCACGTCGGGTTTTCTCCTCACCCTTACCGCAATGCCTCAAAAGGAACGTTTTCGGTCAGTGCGCCCTGCCAGTTACGATTTACAGTGCTGAAACTTGAACACGGATGGTGGGCTAGACCACAAATTTAAAGTCGCGCAGCGGGCTATGGAGCGAGCTGTGCTTGGAGTTTCTTTGAAGGATAAAATTCACCATTAGGTCACCCGACAAAGAACTAGAGTTACTGATATAGCTCGCAGAATAAGCAAGCTGAAGTGGCAATGGGTTGGCCACATCTGTCGTACGACCGATGACCATTGGAGCAAACGAGTCCTAGAGCGGAGACCGCGAGTCAGCAAACGGAAGGTGTCCGGACTTCAAAATCGAACCCAGGCTTGATGACACGGGACCAAATAAAATCAATATATGCTTTTCATTTATGATATATGTACTACACATAATATTAGCTTAACAATATTGTTGTGAAGCTAGCACCAAAATTGCGTCCAAAGTATGCACTTTGTAGCCCGGGGTCCACTTATTGTTTTTGATGGTTTGGCTTTTGCGGGAGAAACTGCCATCTGACCTCCCAGCCCTGAAAGGAAAGCCTGCTCCAGAGCATCTCCCGTTGTTTAGCTGGTTCACCGACTAACAGGTGAGGTTCTTCTATAAACCATACAATAACATTAATGATTGAAGTGTATGCATAATAAAAACCAATAAAAAAATCCGGCCAAGTGCGAGTCGGACTCGCCCATGAAGGGTTCCGTAGCAGCAAGTAAAATATTTTTATATTTGAGTTGATGGAATGAAAGGTAAATTGCGGTTACCGGTTTATGACGTATTAAAAAAAACTACTTACTAGATCTCGTTGAAACCAAAAAATTTGAGTTTGAGTTCTAAGTATGGGGAACCCCAAAATTTCTTGTCTTGTTTCTATTTTTGTGTGATAATCTTACTGCGGTTCACAGAATACAGCCTGCCATTTGCCATTTGGCTACGGAACCCTAAAAAGGTTGGGTTGGGCCCAAAAGTTTTGGTAGTGTCCTGTACACCTGAAATTTTTGCAATATTCTTTGAAAAAATGTCGTAGACCGGAGCAACGTTACGCGTCGGTGTAGATCTTGTTAGCGCATCAAGTGTATTCAGTGAACTAATTACGTCGGCTGCTCGGTTTGTCAATCATGCGCCGCAGCTCCTGCGAGCTCCGCTTGTGCTAATAATTTAACTTCGTTGCAACCACTTATTATCTCTTGCTATTAGTAGATTACCGGCTTTTTAGAACTAAATGGGAAAAGAATCTGGTTTAGACTTCTCCGAATCTGTTGCAACACTTCGTAAGTTCAATCTAATTAAATTCTCGAAAAGAAAAAATAAAAGGTAAATAATACCTTTTATTTTTTCGTGTTGAAATCCCCTCAGAAACCCCACCGCCAGCCAGCGGGGGCGGTTAGGTCGGGCTTGAACTGACTAAATCGCATGCTCTCTTGGTAAATAATACCTTATAGATACTATGTACGAATGTTTACAAACAAAAAAAAATAACTATACATATGAGTGAAGAATATACTGCTTCCGGGCTTCTTCATGCAACGCTCGCCGTGAAAGCCTTAAGATTTATCTTTATATACATATGAGGTTGGTAATATAGAATGGCCTTAAAAGTGATGAATGAAAAACCACTGCGAATGTTAAGATGGATGTGTGGTGTGACGGAAATGGATAGAATAATTAATTAGTATATTAGAAGAAGTTAGTAAGTTGCACCAGTGAATGACAAATCGAGAAGCAAGTGACTGTCGTGGTATGTACATGTTATGAGAAGAGAGAAAAGCAATGTTATTAAAAAGGTTCAAAGTATTAATGAAGAGAGCTTTATGGGTAGGCCTAAGAACAGATGGACGGAACGCGTGAAAGAGGATATGGCAAGGAATGTATGGAGAAGGAAGACATGTTCGCCGACTCTTAATAATTGGGATAAGGGCAGGTATATGAGATGAGGTTGGTAATACAGATATCCATTTACATAGAGCAAGATGTTACGTATGATCGAAATATGTAGTGATTACAAAAATGCTTAAAATATTTAATGACACTCGTGGGGAAAAGAACCGATCTCAGCGCATTCAGAACAACGGCGGAACAGGCCACGCAAGTGATGAAATTCATGCCGTACCGCCCACCACCCTCCTGTACCTCTGTCGACTTAAAGACCAGACATTGGGAGCGAAACTTCATCAATAAATTTACGAAAAGGAGCCATAGCCAAAGTACAGTCCGTGTTGATAAAATGGCGCTACTGAAGCTGCGGCGCCTGGAATCGACCAGGACAACGAACTTTAAGTCGTATATCCTGCGGATTCCTGCAACGCACAAGAGCGTATTACTCAGCTCTGATTTTTAGCCTGCAGGAATTGTGTACAGAAAGTTCAGGGAAGCCCGTCCAAAACTCGCAAAAAGTACTGTATAGTATTAGTGTTATATTAATTTTATGTATTTTTGAATAAGGTATATCTATGGGTCTATGCAACCTTTAGATTAATGTCGGAAAATAAGGACATCAAGGTCGGGGCTTGAACCCGCGACCAGTCCCTTACAGGGGGAATACTCTGACCAACAAAGCCACCTGGACACGTCCTAGGTTTTTTTTTTATACAACTCAGCTGGCAGACAAGCTCACGGCCCACCTGATGGGAAGCGGTTACCGCGGCCCATGGACGTGTGCAATATCAGGGGTGTCACACTCGCGCTGCCGACCCTGTAAAAAACTTCTAATATTCGAAACTCTTCGATAAATTATACTTTTTTTTTATCGTGCGGAAATCCCTTCGGATACCCCCCCGCCGGGCAGCGGGGGCGGTTATGTCGGGCTTACACCGACTAAAACCGCACGCCGTCTCGGGTCTTCAGACGCCGGCGTGTAAGGTTACCCATAGAGCATATCCCTCGCACCCCGGCTGACCCTGGGCCATCACACCACTAACAGCATCGCTCATCCTGTCTCCTCTGAAAGCAGAGGAGTACGGAGAGCGATGTGTTCCTGCCACGTTGGGTATTGGCCGACGATTAATGCCAACCCTATGAAGGGGTGAAGGGGAAGCCATTGACCGCCGCCCAGGGTGTACCGGCCGCTCCGATTCCGTTCCCCCCGGACTGCAGCGGGATCGGAATCGGAGCGACACTCGAGGATGTTACCCAACACACACCCCCGATAAATTATACCTGATAATAAAAAGTTTTATTAAATTATTATTATAAATAAAGCTCATTCATGTCTTTGTTTTTGACGGCCTCTGTGGCTTAGCGGTAGTGCATTCGACTGCTACGACAGGGGGCGCGGATTCGATTCCCGCTCAGTGCAAATATTTGTATGCATGAATATGTCTATTTGCATTGGTCTGGATGTTTCTATGTACCTATAATATGTATGTATTTACAAAAAAAAGTATATAAGTATGTTTATCCGCATTCTAGAACCCATAACACAAGTTAACTATGCTTATTTTGGGTCTAGAAAGAATGTCGTAGAATATTTATTTATTATTATTTATTATGTCTATAACGTAAATAATTTGCAGTTTATGTAGTAAGCTATAATAATAATTTAGCGCTATTTTAAACAAAAGTTGTTATATTATCTCCTTCTGAGCAAGCACCTAACACTACCTCTCGCGCAAGAGCAAGACAGATGCAAGAAGACGCGTTAAAACTTGTAATGACGTGCGAAGTACTGATAGGCTCCAAACTACACTTGCGTACCTCAACTTTAGAAACAAACACACTGTAAATATACACTTTAAGCGGAAATTAGCTCCGGAGGAAGATAACGGCTGTCAACACTGTGAAAGGAATCGCATTATTTTGTTTCAGAGTTTAAAGTGTGTTCATGTGACTTCATTAGTACATGGATGAAATCATATACGAATATACATACTCTATAGCTAGGAGATATGTACAGTACACAAGCCTTTAGGGTAGGCAGAGAGAATTCCGCCATCTGCTTCAGTCCTTACCCACTTCTCGAGTTTCCTCTACTGTCATTAAACCTTTCATGCTAGCCTAAAGACCAGCTGATGCCCCTGGCTTCGCTGGCGTAGAAGTCGGTTATCGCGACCAAAAGTAATCATGAAATTTTGATCCCGTTCCCGCACCTTATGGAAACGTATTCCAGGGATAACAAGCCTATGTCTTATTCCAGGCTATAATCTATCCCTGTATCAAATTTCAGCTAGATCCGTTCATCTGTTAGAGTCTGATTGAATAACTAACATCCAAACATCCAAACATCCAAATATCCAAACATTCAAACATCTTCACGAACTTTCACATTTGTAACATTACTAGGAAGTAGGATAGGATTAGGATATAGGAAGGTATACAATTCCACTATTAGATCTCAAAGGGATAGACAGCATTTTCGTTGAAAGCTACGAGACGGCTTGTTTTTTGACACCTCCAACAAATATCATTATAATTTAACCAATGTATACAAAAACTTGACAAATTATTTATTAAAACTTTCTTCGAAAACCATTCTATCCATTGATGAAAACAGCATGAAAATCGGTGCAGTAGTTTCTGACGCGGTGGAGGACTTATATTATATTGTCATATAAATACATACATACATACATTCATGTTTCTGGGTGTTTGGGGCCCCGCTAAGACCTTCTGGGCGAAGCTAACCTCACCAGCAGGCCTACCGATTGACGAACAAGACTCTGGTGCAGTGTTTTCTCTCGGTGTTGTTGCACGGCAGACGCACCAACGCTCAAAAAAGTCTGCTGTATGTGAACACGTGCAACAGGGGACCAAACATTACTTAAGATTTGATAAACCACAGATACTCGCTAAAGAAAATCGATTCCTACCTAGGATGCTAGGCTACCACGAAGCTATTGAAATTAAATAAACATCCTAATTTCAATAGAGAAGATGGTTGGGTTACCAGCTTGGAACCCAGTCCTTCACTTAATCAATTCCAAGAAAAATCAAAATACAACAAGACTTAATGACACTGTGAGCTCATTGTGTGTAAATAGTAATACCAACAATTCAACATAGTTCGGGTACTTTGAGATATACACTTCAAACTAAAAGACACCAATCATCTTTAGTTTCCCCGTGACCATGGCTCCTGAAAAGCAACCGAAATGTTGGGATCAATGTAAAATATAAAATAACATCAAATAAATCGCGATAGAATCCGTTAAAAATAGTTTTATTTCAATTGGCCGAAATCTCAAATTGAAGCCGTGATGACTAGAACGGGATGAAAAATCATTTGTAAAATTCCGTTTGGCTGGCTTAAGCCGTATTAAATGCTCATGTTTGACTTCTTAACATAGCTTATATTCATTACCTTACCGTATGTTACTTACCTAACTTAAAATATCAGCCTTTTCTAAAAGAAAAACCTGTTTCAAAGAGTTTCAAATTACAAATTGAAAAATAATACGAACTTATTTATTGAGCCTCAATATCTACATTTCAATAGGCAGGTAATACAATGTCGCCGCACAATTCCCCAACCTCAAAATATTACCGAAGACAAGAAATAAAACACTTTTCTGATAGGTTTTTATCGATGTATTTTTTGTGTGTATTATATCATCTGTTGGGAATGGAGATTTGTTTTTCTTACGAAACTCTAAACTGAATTACAGATCATTTGGGAGGATAAAGGGCGCACCTGTCACTTTGTTTCGGCGTGGGGCGCGGTAATCCCGATGGGTGGCTCACGCCGTACTGGAGAAATATAATTTGTCGCTCACATTGTCATGTGCGCGTAATTGTAATGCGAGGTGGCGCTCCGTATTGTATTGCTCGATTGTAAAACCAATTGTATATCGCTGTCACTGTTTATCTTCACTGCTTTTCGGGGTAGAATATTGCATTTTTTTATCTGTATTATAATTAGGGCATCCCATGTAAACAAGTTAAAGGAATTAAATTAATATGTTAGTCACTTTTTTCCCATTGAAATATTAGTAAATGACATAAAAAATGAATTTATATTTTGCTAAGATTACTAACACTTGCGACTAATTCACCTTTCAAACAAAAAAAATTAATTGAAAATTATTTCTTTCAAGAGCTACAATGCCACAGACTGACACACACACAGATACTTCAGACTTATATAACACCCCGTAGTTTTTGCGTCGGGGGTTAAAAACTAGGTAAATTTTTGTAAACGGGAGCGAAAAATTTAAACAATTTTAAGTATTATTTAAAGTGTATTATCATATTTCTTAAAGTTAGTTATAACTTGAATAAGCTATTTAGAAGCAACATCATAAATGAAGTAGTTTTCCAAGCAAATTGTTATCATTCGCGAGTTTTATCGGTTTGCACAAGCCTAATCTTTGTAATTTTAGTAATTTTGTCATGCCAGATCAAAAAATATAGTGCTGACATAGATCCACCATGAACCGAACACTAAACTACTCATTTGATTGAACTTATAAGGATCTAAAGATCTAATATTTCAGTATATAAGTAGAAAAAGGAAAAGTTGAACGTACCATTGAAGCTGACTGATTATAATTTAAGAAGTGCAAGTCTCCTCGACGTCGTCAGCAGAATGCCAATTACTAATTTTAATGAATCTCACAAACATGAAGCAGAATTACAATTAAATATTCATATCGCGTTACGAAATGTTACTTACGTCTGCTTAAACAACTTTGTACTGGTTCTGCGCGCCTCCCTTGTTCTATGTACAGTCAACGAGAAAACTAGCTTAATAATTTCTAATTTATTGGTCACGTTAGCTCTCAAATCGGCCTCAAGACGGCTTCTGTGGCGTAGCGGTAGTGCATTCGACTGCTACGATAGGGGGGCGCAGGTTCGATTCCCGCTCAGTGCAAATATTTGTATGCATGAATATGTCTATTTGCATTGGTCTGGGTGTTTCTATGTATAATATGTATGTATTTACAAAAAAAAAATATAAGTATGTTTATCCGCATTCTGGAACCCATAACACAAGCTAGTTAAACTATCCTTACTTTGGGTCTAGAAAGCGCTGTGTAGAGTGTCGTAGAATATTTATTATTTATTTATTTTAATCTATATTAATATTATAAAGAGGAAGACTGAAATTTGTGAGTTTGTTTATATGTCTGGAATAATTTTCAGAACCACTGACCTTATTGGTTTTTTTTTACCATTTGAAAACTACACTATCCCCGATGGACATAGACTATATTATGTGTAATTTACGATTGCTTAAGTTAAAAGAAACTCATATAACCCGAATACAAGCGCGGGTGGACTGATCTTTCAAAAAATAAGAAACAAAACAAGAAACATAATATGTCTTTACCTATGAAATTGCCGAATTTTTCTTACAAATTCATGAGTTCGTTATTCCTTGAAATAAAACTATTTTTAACGGATTCTATCGCGGTTTATTTGATGTTATTTTATAATTTACATTGAACCCGACGTTTCGGTTGCTTTTCAGCAGCCATGGTCACGGGGAGACTAAAGATGGTTGTTGTCTTGAAGTTTGAAGTGAAAGTTATCTCAAAGTACCCGAACTATGTTGAATTGTTGGTGTTACTATTTACGCAGAATGAGCTCACAGTGTCATGAAGTCTTGTTGTATTTTGTTTTTTCTTGGAATTAATTAAGTGAATGACTGGGTCCCAAGCTGGTGGTACATTCCAACCATCTTCTCTATTAAAATTAGGATGTTTTTTAATTTCAATAGCTTCGCGGAGCATCCTAGGTAGGAATCGATTTTCTTTGGCGAGTATCTGTGGTTTATCAAATCTTAAGTAATGTTTGGTCCCCTGTTGCACGTGTTCACATACAGCAGACTTTTTTGAGCGTTGGTGTTTTATGTCAGCTATGTGTTCTTTGACGCGAGTGCCAATGCTTCGCTTGGTTTGACCAATATAAGAGAGCCCACAGTCACAATCTATTTTATAGACCCCTGCATCTTCGTTATTCCTGTAATTTAATAGCTATTTCCATTATTTATATTTTGTTTGAAAGTTGATTTCAAGATTTTATAACTCTGTATTAAATTTTGTTTTTATTGGCCGCTTGATAAATTAATTCGATCTTCAAAAACAGTACTTACTAAATGCTTTCCATTTTGATGATAAATTTCGTATTACTTAACAGCTGTCACTTTTCAAAAATGTAATAAAAGTTGCTGTTTGTTAGATTTATGTTGTCTCATTCAAACACAAAAAAATAAAAAAAATGGGTTTGTCATTCCTAAAAAAATGCAAAAATGTTAGTACTGAAAATTGGGTTTCCTCCAATTTCTTCAAGAAAAACGGTAATTTCATATGTAACGACCCTTTTTTTTTGTGCGGAAATATTTTAATTTTGTGCTCTTGAGAATATAAAACCACCTACTTATCGTCAATTATATTGATATATATGTAAATATATACGGTGTAGGATATATACGGTGGCGTACGTAACGGACTGCTGAGACGAAGTTTCGAGTTCGATCCCCAGTCGCCCCTTGCACACACCTCTGACTATTCGTAGTTAAGTGTGCATTAAACAATGTTAATTATCGCTCGCTTAATAATGTGCCCCGTAAATGGCAATAGGCTCGCCCCCTGTTACATTGGGACCTCAACATAACTGGCGAATCGTGGGTGTGTAATACACCTCTGCCTACCGATTCGGGGATACAGGCGTGAAGTTATGTGTGTATATATGTATTATGTGACCTCTGTGGCGTAGCGGTAGTGCATTCGACTGCTACGACAGGGGGCGCGATGTCAATTCCCGCTCAGTACAAATATTTGTATGCATGAATATGCTATTTCTGGGTGTTTTTATGTATAATATGTATGTATTTACACAAAAAAAGTATATAAGTATGTTTATCCGCATTCTGGAACCCATAACACAAGCTAGTTAAACTATGCTTACGTTTGGTCTAGAAAGCGCTGCGTAAAATTATGTAGAATATTTATTAATATACATAATAATAATTATTATGTAAAAAAGATTTTGTAAATGGTTTAGTGTCTAAGCTACTGTCTTTAACTGTACTTTGTCTTAATTATTTCAAATGTCTAGCCGATTCGTAAAGTTTCCAAATCAGATTCCAAAGTACTTTCTTACTTTTTATTTCTTTTTAGGTTGCAAAGAAAACTCTAGGGAAATTTAAACTAAAACAATTTTAACGAGCCATAAATATTTTTAAAGTTATTCAAGATTAAAGATTTTTATCTCAAAACAGCACCGCAAGCAATCATTTTACCTTACTAACAAAATGTAAAGGTATTTATTATCTTGCGTTTTGTAGGATCCGCTCCACCCGCAACCACTAGGTCCTAGACCACACTGAGAACACATTTTATTTTTATTTTAATTTTATTTTTTTTGGAAAACTTACAGCTAATACAATTCATAGTCGCGAATAATATATAGCTGAAGACCATTTACAGGTTTTCACCAATAAATTTTTATTTATTTAAGAAAAAACTAAACTAAAATTTAAAATTAAAACCACCGCAAACAGTTAATCCTCGTCAAAGAACCGTCCCACTAAATCGTCTCTTAAACGCGAAATGTTATTGTGAAACAGGTCCAAGTCTAGTTCAGCCTAGTCTAGGTCAGTCTCCCAGAAACGATGACGTAAGGTCATCATCCTTCGAGCGATATCCCGGTTGCGTCCAAATACCCTTTGGAGTCTGAAGTCCAATTTTTATTTTTAATTGGTTTGTTGACTTTTACGAGAGCGACTGCGTCCGTTGTTTAGGAGGTGTACCAATTTGCTAATTGGTACACCTCCTAAACAACGGACGCACCTGCTGGTGGGGTTGACTTAGGGTTCGAAGGTGCTGGGAGGACCCTGTGCACCCGACTTATTTTTGTACTATACTCATAACTGTAACTGTCACATTCACAATGATTACTACTGTTAGGAATAGTGTAAAAAAGGTGTTTCATGGTTTCTTTAGGGGCCCACTTTCGACCGGATAGGTACCACCGTGCACGATTGCGAAAAACCGTTCAGGGGTCAGCAAGTGCATAGCCGGGCAGAGGGGTTGTGGTCGCAGCACTAGTGGGACCGGTGGGTGTCACGCGGTGCTGCGACGACAATCCTCTTCTGATGAGGCCGTCAAGCTGAGTGCCACCATTATTAATATGATACGTGTATGTAATGGCGACCCTCTTTCTTGAGACTTTACCTTCAGCTTACCATCAGGCGAGGTGAAGTCAAACTGACGTTTCCTAAATATATAAAAAAACAAAAGGAAGAGAAAATACCCAAGTTTCGGAGGTAAAAGCCTAGGTATCAACCGGGACACGCTTATACGCGATGATATTTTTGCCTGTTGATAGATCCTTATAGTAATTCTCATAGATAAGGTTGATATCATCATTACATATTATAAAACAAAGTTCTGTCTGTTCGCGATAAACTAAAAAACTACTGCACCCATTTTAATGCTGTATACTGTTCACCAATGGGTAGAGTGCTTCACGAGAAATTTGTTTTCAAGATTTTGTATACATTGGCTAAAATATAATGATATTTGTTAAATGTGTCGAAAAAAATAAGCCGTCTAGGAGCGTTCAACGTAAACGCTGCCTAAACCCTTTGAGATATAACAAAATGATGCATGGTGGAATTGTGTATCTTATATAGGTTGTGGTGGTGGAATAGCGTTCCATGGGTAGCGGAAACGGGATCAGAATTCCACGCGGGTGAAGCCGCGGGCAACAGCTAGTAATATAAATTTTGGTTATTAGTTTATAAATGGTTTCAGAGCTAAGATAATTTATATATTGGAATGTGTTAAGTTACTTTTGTTGTTGACTCCTTGTGGGATAGATTTGAAATCAAGCTGTGTTAAGGGGTAGGCAGAGATGTATTACACACCCTCGATTCGCCAGTTATGTTTAGGTCCAGTTGTAATAGGGGGCGAGCCTATTGCCATCTACCGGGCACATTACTAAGCGAGCGATAATTAACATTTTTAATACACACATAACTGCGAAAAGTCAGAGGTGTGTGCCCGGGGCGACTGGGGATCGAACTCGAGATCTCATCTTGGCAGTCCGTTACGGACGCCACTGGGCTATCGCCGCTGTTTATGAGACGTTCAAATACAATCACAAGGGTAATTGACCATTGAAGATGTTTCGACGAGAATGACTGTTTCTTTTACGTTTTGTCTCACCCAGTAAAATTTGTACTAGATTATTATAATAATCTGTAAAATTTGTACTAGATTATTATAATAATCTGTAAAATTTGTACTAGATTATTATAATAATCTGTAAAATTTGTACTAGATTATTATAATAATCTAGTACAAATTTTACTTTTTATAATTTTATTTTACCGCAAGTATGTAAAGGATGTATAAGCACATGGCATATTGCGGCTGAATATATGAATATATCCTATTTTGCTTGTTTTTAAGCTCCTGCCTAATTAAGTAATATCATTTGACTAGTTGGATCGTCCTAAAGGTGATCCTCGGAACACTACACTGGTCGTTTCTAGTACCTGATATTAATTTCCCTGAGGACGTATAAATTTGTCGTGAGATCGAGACGCGACACACCCGGTGCTGGCTGAAGTTTTCACACCTTTAGTTCGTTTAAGGGCGGTGACTGACATGTGAAATACTGGTTGCTAAATATAATAATTTTGATACTACTTATATTACAGAATTACCGTTACTCATTCACGCTGTAATCCGAGATTCTGGAAACAATTGAAAGATATTACTAATGACGTCATTTAAGAATAGTTGTGGAAACAAAACAATTTTTTTAACACCCTTGCTCGTAAAGCTGATGTAATTCCACCGGTTTTAAATATGTAAAGCGGGTCATAACAAACGCGTGTGTTACCAAAGCAAATAGTTAAGTTATAGTCCATACAAATTCCATAACAGTATTATTTGCCATTTCAAACTTGGAACTGATCGCCGCCGCACGACTCCAGCTAGTGAGCAGCGCGCTGTTGCTATTCAAATTTCGAACTAATCGCCGCGCGGCGCCAGTCAGTAGGCAGCGCTAGCGCGCTGTTAATTTCACTAACTGTTTTAATAATTAAAAATGCACAAAATATAAAATGTTTTTTTTTCTGTTTCCTCGCAAATGTGTTAAAAAACGTCGTACGATATACGTGCGTATTGTTTATAACATGCTCGGCTCAATTTTAATAGAAAAGATGGGTGGAATACCACCAGCTTGGAATCCACTTATTCACTTTATTCACTTATTCACTCCTTTAAAAATAGTTTTATTTCAATGTATGATATTTGCGTAAACTTCCGACAATATGAGCAGTTGTGCAAAAATTTTATGACAGGGTGGTTTTCAATTCAACACTATTTTATTTTCTAAGCTATAATTGAAGTTATAGACGGTGAAACTTCTTAGCACATCCTACTGATATCGTAAACGCGTGAGCGCTTGAGTATGTATGTATGGCTGTTCACGTTAAAACGATAGAACGGATCTGGCGACGCCGCGGGCACAAGCTACATATTATATTATTTAGATAAATTTGATAGCGCACACTTCGCTATACACATACTCCACCAGCCCCATTTATCTTACTTATTTACTTAAAATTTCAAATATATCCTTAAAATTCTCTACATTAGTTAGGTAGGTTCTTACTGTATAAAGTCTTAAGATATTCATATATAGAACAAGTGTGTGGTCACCCTTAGTATGTTTGTGCTTTTTTATAGAGTATTTTTGCTATATGGTTTCATTGAGCTCAGTAGCGTAAGGAAGTAGCGAATATAGTATATTTATATATATGTGAGTGTAAAGTAAAACAGGAATATTCTCATGTGTATCTGGGAGTTACGTGACGTAGTTCTTAAGAGTTTCATTAGCCTTTTTGGCCTAGAAATCATAATAATAAGTAGTTTGTAACAAAGACGAAGCTGTTTATATTTTTTTTGTCAATGTTCATATTAGTATACACAATTGATTGAGATATAGGATATTTGTTTTGTGTCATGCATCAATAAGACAGATCGCTCTATTTTATGACAGAAGAGCCCTTTCGAGTTTTAATTGTATTGTAAAATACAAATATCAGTGAAATCATTTATGACCTTTAATTAAGAAATAGGTATACGTTCTTATATCGTCCCTTAAAATCGTTTAAGTATTGGAGCTCCTACAAAATAACAAGTTGCGGTTAGATTTAAATAATCTCTATTTATAATATGGACTAAAGAGCTTATGTATTAAGACTTGTGAAACTAAACTTCCAGCGAGAAAGCATATTGATGTAGAAGCAAGGCTTAGCTGCTGAGCCGACAACGCACCACACAATATACGTAGATCAACCCGTCACGCACGTGACCGGAGCCACGAATACTCGTCTTATTGCCTCCATTTTTCCACTTACGTGTGTAATTCCGAGTGTTGATTGTCTCGAGACAGCTCCACAATTCACTGACATAATCCACTCCAAATGTACAACTGCTATAATTTTATTAGTCCCCAGAGGCTCGTAACTAAAAACTTTATTATTACACTTACTTTTTAAATTTCACGTTACTTTTTGTTCACATTTCCTGTATATTTTGCGCAGTGTTGTTTATAAACTTATTTTCTTTCGCTTTAATTTTGATGACAATAATACGGCATAACTCAAATATATTATTAGGTATATGGTTGGAAGTTACATAGTTATTTATTATCAATGGTTTTTTTTTATTTCTTCTCGCCTTTGCTCTCAACCGTGTAAAAATACTTTTGTCTGCACATTTGTATACAAAGACAACATTTCATAAAGCGTCACGTATCCAAAGCGTCGGGTTCCCTGCAACCCTTTCGGGAGTCGCTTCTCGTAAATATTCAAGGTTACATTGAAGCTCACAATTTTTCCAGAATTTACTTGCCCCCTGAAACATTGGGGCCCTATTATCAGCGAGTGGGCTCACGTACAAGTAAAATATATGAAAAAGCTTGTACATATTTTTTATTTGTTCAGTTTCATTTTATTTTAGGTTCGATGTCATGTCATAACCACCTCCGCAGGCCGGCGGGGGATTTCCGCACAAAAAAAATACAAATGTTCTATGGCATGTAACTTTGCGCGCACAACCAAGTTAACACCCCATATTGAGAATTAGACTTAGAGTCATCGTAATCTTAAATGTAATATTTTACATTTACAAAATTATAGCTTGCGCGATACTCATGTTGCAAGTATATTAAAAAACTGTTCACCCACTAAACGTGGCTAAGTGGTTAAGGAATCGGCACTACGATCGAGAGGTCCCGGATTCAAATCAGGCCACTTCACTACCGAAGTGAACCCACTTCTGACACAAGCAATTGAACTTAGCTGGAGGGGTTAGGGGGAATATCAGTAATTTCAGTTACCCGTAGTCTTTAAAAAAAAACACCTACATTGTATATAAATTAAAACTTAATCTCCCGAATGTATAATTTTTTGTATACACGTATTTAACTCTACTAATATTATGAACGTAAAAGTTTGTAAGTGACTAGGATATAGCTTTGTTGTTAGTTTGCAGCTCCTTAACGCCGTAACGGTTGTCGGTCTTCACGAACTTTCGCGCTTATAATAATAGAAGGCTTATGTAAATTGGCCAAAATATAACGATAAGTGTGAAGTAAGTCGGCAATATGCCTGCCATCTTAGTTTGTTGTTGCCATCGTTAGAGCTGGTAACAGACATTTGTATGGTTGGATTGTTTTACTTAAGCAATTCTTAGAAAAGATCCACGATAGCGCATAATGTCGCGGACCTTTTTCACTACCTTTTATGTAGAAGTCATTAAAAATGAAAATAATCCTTTATTAATATAGTACACACAGTCTTATGAACGTCATCTGTGCTCATCAATAATTGCTCTTATACGCGGGATAGCCGCTTACAAACTCGGATACTCCTTTGCAACCACAAATCTGATTTTAACCAAATTTGGCATGGTCATAACGACAATCTAGGGGTATGTTTTGAGACCATAAAATTAAAAATCGGACATACCATTGAGGAATTATCACCGAAAAACAAATTTACCATTGAAACTAAGGGAAAAAGTTCGCGCGCGCATAAATTGGCTTTTTCAGATTTTGAAATAAAAAAATAAATGCTCGCTCAGCTCAATTTTCTTGCTATCGGCTAACTGCATCGCATCCCTAGTTTACATTTACAAACAGATTCGCCAGACAATAGATAAATCTATCGAGCATTAATATGCATTAATAATAATAATAATAAAGTTTATTTCGGATCAAGTCCATAGAAGTTGTTAGTTCAGTACAATTTTCACTTACATACTATTGTTAGTAAGGTACAAAATTACTTATTTTAATTTTCTTATTAATCTCGGTGTGGAGCACCATCCACCTTTTAAATAGGGGGGAGTCCCACCGGTTTGATAAGGCCACCAGGATGCTGTTGGTGCTGCTCCTCGTGCGATACAATAAGGAAGCACAACGCTTTCTTATTATGGTTGCGAAGTCATTGACACGCTCCTCTGCAAACATCCTGGAGGCGCTGCAGTGCCTCGGCATCCCCATCAGCATCCTGAATGCGTTATTATATTGGACACGCAGGTCATGGCATGCCCGACGCGTAAAACCCACCCACAAGCCGCACTTGTAAAAGGATTGGCAATATGCTTTAAACAGCGTCACCTTCACATGTTTAGTACAATGTGCGAACCTGCGGGCGAGCATGTTACACCGGACAGTCAACGACCTACGCTCCCGCTCGATATCTAAGTTATCTTTTAGGTCCTCCGAAACCCAATGCCCCAAATACTTGAACCTATCCACGCGGCTTAAAGGCGAGCCACATAGTGAGACTTCGGGCAGATCAGTGTAGGTTTTAGAACCCGCTCTGAACACCATAAACTCGCTCTTATTCGCATTGTATTTGAGGCCGTGGGACCCGGCGTACGCTTCACACATTTCTAAAAGTTTTCTCAAGGCACCTATCGACGGACTCAGCAGCACCATATCGTCCGCATAGCTGATGTTATTTATACAAACGCCGTCAACATGGCAACCAACTTTGGTGCTGCTAAGTTCCTCGATCAGCCTATTCATGTAAACACTAAACAACTTAGGTGAGGTCAGGCCTCCCTGCCTCACTCCACATTCTAGCTTATACTGCTCAGAACAGCTATCCCCCCATTTCACTTGGTTGTTTTGATTATTATACCAGTATTTAAATAAGGATATAATTTCAGAAGGCAAGGTTGTTTCCATTTTTAACTTTTCCCATAGTAGCCCATAAGATACTAGGTCGAAGGCCTTTGAAAGATCAAGGTAACATGCAAATACTGGTGTCTTCCTAGCAGTATAATACTGGACGGTCTCCTTGAGACAATATATAGCACTCTCTGTGGATAATCCAGAGCGAAAGCCAAACTGCGCGTCATTAAGATTTATGTGCTTATCTAATTGTTGGCCAAGCAGACCGTCCAGCACCTTTGCAATGACAGAAGCCAGGGAAATCGGTCTATAGTTAGACAGGTCAGATGGATCGCCAGTTTTATCTTTTATTATAGGTACAACCACTGTCTGCATGAGCTTATCCGGTAAGAAGGAGTGTCCTATACATAGGTTAAAAAACATGGCGAGCACCCTGGGCAGATGTACTCCCGCATACTTCAAGTGCTCGATGCTAAGGCCGTCCAACCCTGGAGATTTTCCTTTTACCATATTTTTAATAACCGTTTTCACGTCTTTTGCTGAAAACGATATATTTCGGTCCGAGAGGCCAGTCCCAGCATCGGGCACCCGAGAGACGGAACCCAGTGGTGACCTAACATTGAAATGCTTCCGAAAGACATCCGCAATTTCACTCGATTGATGGACACCACCCACGCTCACTGGCAAACCCATCCTGGGATTCAACCTGTTTGTTTGCTTCCAGAAATCACCGAAGTTCTTCTTAGAATGATGTTGAGCAATAATGTCCATTTTTATCTGTTGCTGGTTGTTTTGACACCATTTCAATTTAGACTTAAAAATATTTCTGGAAGCACACATACGGTCAAAGGTTAAGCCAGTTCTAGGTTTGCCATTCAGCATCCAGGTTTGAAAACATAGCCGAGCCTCCACGTGCGCCTCATGCACATATTTGTTCCAACCTGTTACATATTTAAACCTAGCCTTTTTATTAGACACATAGGTACAGTCTGAAGAATATGTAAGTATATCAATGATATTGTCATACATGTTGTCTAATACCTTTTTATGATTTATGTCCGAACACATTCTATCACAACATTCGTTAAAAATAAAATCAAAGTCAATCATTTTTAACCTATCGTTACATAATTCATGATAACTATTGGTCTGACACGCGTCCCTCTCGCCCCATCTTACATTATCACGAGTACCACTCGGTAAATATATCTTGGGAGGTACTAACCCGAAGTTACACTCCAAGTAGAGAGGAAAATGGTCAGACCAATAAGTATCATACAGCACAGACATATTTACAATAGATAACTGGGCCGCATTCGACACTACGCAGTGGTCTAGCCAACGCCTACACCTGTGAACCTCACTTATATAGGTAAAAGGCATTACAGCCAAATTAGTGAACCATAAAAAAAAATATTCATTTACGTCTCAAGTTATCAAATCAAATCAAAATCATTTATTTTCAGAAAACAGTGATCCATTTCGTTAGTGACTCACTATATATAATTTTATTTTATGAGAAGGACCCCAGTTAGAAATATAATCCTAACTGATCGTTCTTCTTACAAGAAATTAAATAATAGGAGAATTGATATTCTCCGCCACTGTTTTCGGAATACCGTTGTCACACCCCGTATTCGGCGTAGCCAAGATGCAGTTTTTTTGCGAATATAATAATAATAATATCATCATCATCATCAACCTATTCTAGTCCACTGCTGGACATAGGTCTCCCCTAATGAGCGCCATAGCGCCCTGTCTTCAGCTTGCCGTATCCAGCATCTGCCCTCAGTCTTTCGCAGATCGTCATCCCACCTGGCCGGAGGGCGTCCTATACTACGTTTGCCGAGTCGCGGTCTCCACTCAAGAACACGTTTACCCCAGCGGTTGTCGGTTCTTCGCGAGATATGGCCGGCCCACTGCCACTTCAGCTTGCTTATTCTTTGAGCTATATCGATAACCTTGGTTCTCTGTCGGATGTATTCGTTACGAATCCTATCCTTCAAAGAAACTCCGAGCATAGCTCTTTCCATAGCTCGCTGAGCAACTTTGAACTGGTGGACCAGCCCACCGTGAGTGTCCACGTAGGCTGTGTGGTGCCGACCTCGAAGAGAATAGCACCAACCCAACTCTTCCCGTGGGTGTTGTAAGAGGCGACTAAGGGACATATCCGGGGGCGGGCAGCAGCGCCCCCGCAGAACAACCCCTCCAACAAACTGCGATCCCCAACCCGCCTGCCCAGCGTGGGGATTATGGGCATTACCCCCAAATGAAGAAAACAGCTAATAATAATAAATATATAATAATTAATAAATGTTTATTGTTCAATTGTTCAATGCATCTATTAAATATATGTGCTTCTATGCCACTAAGTTTAGTGGCATAGACGCACTAGTTAGGCGTAAACCTGTATTTTAGAGGTCAATGTAAGTAAACACTATAAAAAAGATATTATAGACTTAACTTCGTTTAAATTAGATAAACGAGTGCACGTGAGTGTGTGCGTGTGTCTGTGTGTCTGTGTGGTGTGAATGGCGGTGTGGTAGCCGTCACTTCTGTTCAGTGCAAACATCTTCGAAGCGCTGCAAAAACGTGGCAGTCGCAGCAGCACCCTCAAAACATTATTGTATTGGACGCGCAGCTCGTCTAGTGACCTTTTGGTGTAGCTGACCCACAGACTCCTTGTGTAAAGGCCCTGGCAATATGCTTTAAACAAAGTTATCTTTACTTGTAGAATATACTGCGGTAGAATAATCCGGGATGTCGCCGCCGCGGAGAGTTCTCCGCACTCGTCGGCGTCCGGACCACTGAAGATGTCGACCGCAGTCAATAGCCTTTCGTCAATAGGTTTGGAACACAAGTTTCCTATGGACCAAGGCCAAACAGCTCGGAAGCAGTATATTCTACATGTAACGCCGGCCATGAAAGCCTTAAGATTTATATTATCTTTACTTGTTTGCTACAACGATAGAATCTACGGGCCAGCATTTTACCGCGGTAATTGTGTGTAGTCGTCGGTGAGAAGATGCCCTAGATATTTGAATTTAGTCACTCGTTTTATGGGCAAGCCGTTAAGGGTAATGTTAGGTCTTCTATTATTAGAGCAACTGCCGGCCTTAAAGACAGTGTATTTACACTTCTTAGGCTTGTAGATCAGTCCATGCGATGCAGTATATGTCTCACAGAATCTCAACATTTCATTAATTGCCCCAGCAGTCAGGCAAGCAGCACCATATCGTCGAAGGTAAGACTTTTAAAAAATCCTCTCGTGCTTCATCTTCATCCAGTGAAATGAAGTGGGTATGTCGGACTCAAGCAGGCCAAAACTGCACGTTGTTTCATCTGCCTATGTGACTGGGGAACCAGGTATATCCTAAATAGGATATCTCTGAGACCCCGACCGGTCTTCGCTGCCAACGTTATAAATAAATAAATAACTATTCTACGACATTCCACACAGCGCTTTCTAGACCCAAAGTAAGCATAGTTTAACTAGCTTGTGTTATGGGTTCCAAATACATACATATCAAACATCGAAACACCCAGACCAATGCAAATAGACATATTCATGCCTACAAATATTTGCCCTGAGCAGGAATCGAACCCGCGCCCCCTGTCGTAGCAGTTGAATGCATTACCGCTACGCCACACAGGCCGTCTTTGTCTTGACGTATTGTCATACCCCAACGACACGTCAAGGAACGCGCGTTTCTCCTATTTGTATAGCTATGTTTTGGATGCAACCGGGACAAACGCTGTGATCCTGATGACAGAATAAAGATGAAATGAAATTCTTGTATCTCTTTCGCTATGTAAAATCTTTGCACTAAGTAATTTGTACAAATACTTTGAAGCTTACGACACAGTCAAGAGTATTTAAAGCGGCACGCTGCAAAACACGCACCAGTAAAACGCCGCGCTGCCCTGAGAGTCATTACGTCTGGCAGCGGCTAACCGGTGTGCCATCGCATACGTTGGAAATAAACGTAGGTATACCTACTCCCCCGAGGGGGCCATCTCGAAACCGGAGATGGCCCGGGGTCAGTCGGGGTGCCAGGGATATGCTCTATGGGCAACCTTACATCCCAGCGTCTGTAGACCCGAGGCGGCGTGCGGTTTTAGTCGGTTCAAGCCCAACATAACCGCAGCCCGCTGGCCGGCGGGGGAGTATCCGAAGGGATTTCCGCACAAAAAAAGTATACCTACTCCGTTTGTTAGTTCACGTCTTGGACGCACCAACACTGAATGCAGCTATACTAGAATGAGTGTTTTATAAAGATGTTTCGTCCATACACTTTGTTTTTGACGTGCAGAAACCTCCACGGGCTTCATCCCACCTGGGCTGTAATCCAAAAGTCTGAATATTCTAATATATGACCACATCTTGTCATATCATCTGTTCTAGTACAAAGCAAGCAATACTTGCTTTGTACTAGAACACATTTGTATATGACCACATCTTGTCATATCATCTGTTCTAGTACAAAGCAAGCAATACTGTTATATGTCAGGCCCACAACTTGTATACACCATATACAGACAAATCTGTATTAAGTAAATAAATTTTAACAACTATATATTTTATGATGATGATGATATTTTATAGTAATGTAAAAAAAGAACTTTTTTTATGTTTAATTTGATTACATCCTGTCTGATAAAACTTGGGTAAAATCCAAAAGCAAAACACATCATTCCAGACGCCATCATTTCGAAGATGGTGGTCTTTAGTTTAACTGTCTCAATAGATTTCGGAACCATATATGCGTAGGTACTAACTAGACATTCTGTATTCAATAACACTACTGTTGTAGTGAAAATTCATCGCCACGGTAAACGTTACACGTAAACAGTTTAATAAGCAATAATTTTGCATTGGACTGGGTTTTTCTATGTATAATATGTAGTTATTTACAAAAAAATGCATGTTCATTTTTGAACTTATATGACAAGTTCTGCTTAGTTTCAGTCTAGATGGTGCTGTGTAATATGTCCTAGAATATGTATCAATATTTCTTATACAAACCGTTATTTTCGAAAAAAAAAACAACGAAAAAAAAATCAACACATTTAATAAACATAAATTAACTTATAAGCTTTCGGGCAAACTTATGTAGCATAAGAAACTTATATTTAGATATTTTTAACATTAAAATTGTACACTGTACTCTCCAAAAATTGGTCGCTCCTTTACTTGTTGCGTGCTGCAGGGCTCTGTGAAGAACAACTCCACACTAAGCGTTATTGGTGTCATCCGGCGCTTGGAGCAGTTTTAGTGTGTCAAAACTAATTTAAATCCAACTAAAATGGGTTAGCAATCATCTGCGATCATTAAGTCCAGTTTTTCTGATTTCTTTAGTAATTTTTGTTTTTGTTTGTATCAGATGCATTTATTGTACCTTATCATTTAATTTACTAAACGCATATTTGCACGTAACGGGTGCTCGCACCGCTCACTTGGCAGCCCCAATCTAAATAAGTTTGTAATATTATCATTGTTTCCCGAGCGTCGGCACCGTGGCGCTCGGCGTCCTCCTCGTCTCATTTGAATACACCCTGTTTATTGTGCCTCACTTTTTTCCAGCCTATTCGGCCTATTCCCGTAGAATTATCGAATAATATTTTTCTCAAAGGTTCAACATATTATCGTGGGATTCCGTGTGAGTACGTACATAAGATTATTCGATTTGGTGTCGCCGTATGATGGATACCGTGAAAATTTGCTTTTATTCACCGCGTTAAGCAATTACGCTATCTGTTTTGTTTGTTTTGTTATTTGTGAGATGTTTATCTCGCGTTGTGTAGAGTTTTTGAGATTTGTTTTGCGTAAGCTCTTACTTATGCTAATATAATATATCGCGGGCTAGAATATTCTGAAGTGTTTACATCTTTTTAAGGCCTTGTGTTATGTCGCTCTGTGTTCACCAAATTTAACATAAAATTAAGTTAAAGGAGAACGTTGCTTTAGTCAAGCGAGTGCTTATGTAAACTGAAAAAGCTTATAGAGATTAACATGCAGTACTATTATTTTTAACACAAATTTCATACGATATGTTGGACAAGTTATGTTAACATGCGGTATTGTTTATTATGAGATTAATACCTGTCGCTTTACTTTCATCGTGTTCAACTTCCAATAGCTTTTAAAGTAGCAAACAGTCGCCTTCATATTAAATGTGTTTTAAAGTAAAAAGATTAAAAAAGTCTTGTTAATTTGAGTAAAAATCGTAATTGTTTTTGATGTCGTTTTAAATTTTATTCTGTTAACAATGAAAGTAGTAACAACCGCTGGTATATTTATTATAAATTAACTAGATCAGTAGTTAATTAGTATTAGTGGCAGCAGATAGTAATTTTCATCGACAATGTTTTAATCGAAATTATTTAGCCCTCTCCGTGGAAGATACATTCTGGTGACGTTAGATACTAATTAACGATGATTTGACAATATTTTGTGATGCATGTGTGTGAATATAGTATTGTTTAATTAAAAAGTTTATCCAAGAATATACTTACTTTAATCCGCTTACGGTTTATTTTAGATTAAAAAGAAAACAGGGCTTCATAATCTTATTTTATTCCTGATAAAATATTGTCTGGAGGTGAACAGACAAAGAACCCTATGCTCACAATTTACAAGGATTTTAGTTTGTAAGAGAAACATATGAATATCTTTCCAATGCCTTCAATAAAGGTGGTAACAAATACAAGATGCTTCTCAAAATGAGACAAATAATTAGGCACGGTAAAGCAACAGCTTTTAATAAGGCAAACGCTTTTGCTAATGTTATAAAAATAATTTATACCTGAGTTATACGAACAGATTATACACCCTCACGTGATGGTGCTGGCATCTAGTGCACAATGTTTTGTCTAATCTCAGACGAAATCACTGTGCAATTGCAGTCAAACAAAATATTTTGCGTTGATTTATAAAATGAACTACGAAAATATGAAAATATCTTGCCATTGAAACTTGTGCACGACACAAATAGACAATAGACACATGTGCCAGTGACATGTAGATTAGTAAGCGTGAATGTGATGAACGAATTATGAATAATGTTAGGTTTACGTAAATTAAGACGTAATTATGTAATTATATTTAATATTAAGCTAAGATGAATAGCTTATTACTGTTATTAGCTATTCTTGAACCTGTTGGCTTGGCGCGCGACGATGGCAAGAGACCGGATGGTATGTCGTTGTTGCCTTGGAAGATGGGTAGGCCTTTGGTGTGGGACGCAACTTGCGTCGACACCCTGGCGCCTTCCCATCTTCCAAGTACGATGGATTGCGCATGCGCTGCTGCTGCATCAGCGGAGACTCTCAAACGGCGCAAATATACCAATTTAACTGGTAATTATATTTTTGAGCCGTTTGGAGTCGAAACGTTGGGTCCGTGGGGTCCAAGCGCGCGCGCGCTATTCAAAGAAATAGTGAAGCGCCTAATCGACTCTTCCCGTGACCATAGGGCTGGCCTTTACCTCGCTCAAAGAATTAGTATCGCTATTCAGCGTGGTAATGCCGCCAGCCTTTTGGGCACGGTTCCAGTAGAGTTCGATGGGGAGGAATTTTTCGATGCCTGAAGTTGCAGTCTCTCCCTTCCTTTTATTTTATTTTTGTATATATTGTATTATATAGTATTAAAATAAAAAAATAGAGTAGTACATTAGTAATTAATAATAATATTTAAAAAAAAAAAAAAAAAAAAAAAAAAAAAAAAAAAAAAAAACTGTTATTAGTTAGTTTTCTGAGTAATTAAGTATGTTAGAGTCAAAATTAAAAAAGAAATTCCATTCTCTTAAAATCATAAGTAGCAAATATAATTACGACTATGCATTACTCAGATTCTGACATAACTTCGTATAAATAGGAAAGACGACATTGTACACTAGTATGTAAACTTAATTACGCCCCGCGACTGCCTCCCACGACGTGAGAAGTGAATATGCGCTCCCCCGGCTCGTGCCATTTTATTATATAGTAGCTTGCGGGAGGCAGGGAACCATATATAAGTCTGAGGGGCTATTCCGCCCGTCATTCAGCGGCCCGACCTCGCGCGGTACAGGCGTTAATACCTATTGTTGTGCAACTCTTATTGCTACAGGTAAATATATATAGTATATGATTAATGTGTATAATGTAAGTTGTATGAATAAATGAAAATGCGGGGGTGAGGGAGTTTGGATCGCGGGCCAGCACTATCAAAAGGCTATAAAAGCAGGGATGATTTATTTGGAAATTACTCTCTCTCAGTACGCGGTCAAGAACAAGGAAGCTTAATAAGGAATAGTACATCAGGGGTAGTGCTGGGCCAAGACTCCAATTCCTCGCTGACGTCATTCAAGCCACCCATCCAAAGTGTTTTCATTCCTCGAACAAAACCTAAAGCTACAGTCCACTGAAGTCAAGTCAAGAAGTGACAGTATATTCGGAACCGTATTAGGGGCTGTCACGAACAAAACTTATCAGACAATATTGACACTGTTAATTATCAAATTTAAATCATGCAATTAACTCTCATAAAGTGTACACAGAACTAGATAGACAGTCTTATATCCTTTTTACTTTATCTGTACTGATTAAAGAGAGACTACAAGAAGATGAGCCATTGAGATTTGAGTGCAGTTCGATTTTATCGGAAATTTTTAAACCCAAATGTCTGTCGTCGCTCCAAAGCGCCTGCAAAAGAGGAAGTCCATGTTTATCAAAGGTAGCAGGGTATTTGAGTTGCATCCTTAATACTTCGCCTCACAAGAGCTGTTTACAATACGTATTGGAGGTATACACAGACTTCCTTGAATGAAACTCGCTTCGCTTTGAAAGCGTACCTTTACGTGAATAAAGATGTTTGGATATGAATAACTAGAATTGTATTTATAAGAATGAGGATAAAGTTGGTATATGTTTAACGGATTTGTAGAAATATGCTCATCATATTTGTCTTTGACGGCCTCTGTGGCGTAGAGGTAGTGCATTCGACTGTTACGTCAGGGGGCGCGGGTTCGATTCCCGCTCAGTGCTAATATTTGTATGCATGAATATGTCTATTTACATTGGTCTGGGTGTTTCTATGTATAATATTATGAATGTGATAATTTGTGAAGACGTTAGTAAGTTTGGATGTTTGGATGTTCATTACTCAATCATATTCTAACGGCTGAACGGATCCAGCTGAAATTTGGTACAATAAGGGCTTTTAATTTCTGAAATAGGTTCCTATGGGTTGCGGGAACGAGATCAGAATCCCCGCGGGTGAAATCACGGGCAACAGCTAGTGTAGAATAAATTGAATTCAAATACATCGCCCTTACCGATATTGCAGATTGCTTTGGCTATATAAAAATTTCTCAGGTTTTTTATTTAGCTACTGAAGAATGTATTTTGGTTCCCTATAAGAGGAGATTGGCCATAATTGCTGGCTTAGAGCCATGTTAGACCTCATAAACGTTCTAATCTTTTAGCAAAATGCCAATTATGATCGGGTGGTGCCCCCTTAACGCAAGTGATAATTAATACGCAGTTTCATGATCTTTGATACTTGGTTAGTCATGTGTGACTTGATAAGGAATTTGAACCATAGACGTGCGATGGCCAATGATAACGAGTTATCACTACCAGTGTCAGTCGACCGCTGCTATGTGGGCATTATAAGGTACATCTTATACTTAAATTAGTACTATTCTCATATTCTGTTATTTATTTGTTTCAATCAATTAGCCTATTGCAGCCCACTGCTGGACATAGGCCTCTCCCATTTTACGCCATAGCACCCGATCCTCCGCCTTGCGCATCCAGTCTATCCCAGCTACCTTTTTCAGGTCGTCCGTCCATCTTGCTGGGGGACGTCCCACCTTCCGTTTACCGATTCGTGATCTCCACTCTAGGACTCGTTTGCTCCATCGGCCATCGGTCCTTCGGCAGATGTGGCCAGCCCATTGCCACTTCAGCTTGCTTATTCTGCGAGCTATGTCGGTGACTTTGGTTCTTTGTCGGATGGCCTCATTTCGAATTTTATCCTTCAAAGAAACCCCTAGCATAGCTCGCTCTATAGCCCGCTGCGCGACTTTTAAGTCGTGGACAAGCCTCACTGTCAATGTCCACGTTTCGGCACCGTAAGTCATGACAGGCAGGACGCACTGGTCGAACACCTTTGTTTTAAGGCATTGCGGTAAAGGGGAGGAGAAAACCTGACGCAGTTTGCCAAATGCTGCCCAACCTAATTGGATCCTTTTGGTGACTTCTTTCTCGAAGTTGTTTCTACCGAGCTGGATAACCTGCCCAAGGTAGACATACTGTTGAACAACTTCGAGTGTCGACCCTTCGATGGCAATCGGCCTCGGCGTGACATGTTCGTTGAACATAACCTTGGTTTTGTCAAAGTTCACACCAAGACCGACACGTCGAGAGGCTCCATTTAGGCTGTGCAGCATCTCGCCCAGCTGCTCCAGCGACTCCGCAACTATGACGATGTCGTCGGCGAACCGAAGATGCGAGATGTACTCGCCATTTATGTTTATACCCCGCCCAGTCCAATCCAGAGTCTTGAAGACGTCCTCCAGCGCGTTGGTGAATAGTTTGGGGGATATAACATCCCCCTGTCTCACTCCACGCTGTATGCTTATGGGGTTCGTCTTCTGGTCTTGGAGCTGGACGGACATAGTAGCGGTCTCATATAGGCATCTCAGCACTTCGATGTATCGCCAATCAACACGACACCGTTGCAGAGCATCCAGAACTGCCCAGGTCTCGATGGAGTCGAAGGCTTTCTCGTAGTCCACAAAAGCCAAACACAGCGGCTGATTGTACTCGTGAGTCTTTTGTATAATCTGCCGAACAGTATGAATGTGGTCCACGGTACTGTAGCCTTTTCGAAACCCGGCTTGCTCCGGTGGCTGGAACTCGTCGAGCTTGCTCGCAAGACGATTCGTGACGACTCTCGAGAACAGCTTGTAGACATGACTCAGGAGTGAGATGGGTCTGTAATTCTTAAACAAGGCTTTATCACCTTTTTTGAAGAACAGTACCACCGCACTCCCGCTCCATGCCCTAGGTGTTAAGCCTTGCTGGATGACGGAATTAAAAAGGCTCGCTAGCTCTTGGAGCACTGGGACCCCGCCTGCTTTTAGGAGCTCAGTAGTAATTCTGTCATCGCCAGGGCACCTGTTGTTCTTTGTTAGCTTGAGAGCCACCTCTATCTCGCACTGCTCGACATCGCGTATTTCCTCGGTGTAATGGCGCGTGAGTGGAGCTCTGTGGTCTTCAATGCTGTATCCCGTCAGTTTAGGCATCCGTGATGCACACAGCTGTCCATAAAACTTCTCGACCTCTTCGAGAATCTTGAACCTTGAGGTGATGGTTCTGCCATCCTCAGTTTTAAGTTTCGTCAGATGGGGCCTTCCCAATTGCTGAGCGAACACTTTCGACCCGCTATTTCGCTCAATCGCATCATGTATGATGTTAGTGTTGAAGCGTCGGAGGTCGCGTCGTATCAGCTTTTTTATTTTAGGTAGATTTCGATGAAATCGATCTACCTATTGGTTTCTTGACTACTGTCGAATTTAAAAAAAATTTATTCATAGGAGGTCTAGTTATGACCCCCTGAGTCCGAAATGACCACTGGTCAAAAAGTTTATATATATATAATATATATGTATGTATGGTTCCACTTCCCAAAATTTGCGGCACTCTCACGGTCGCATTTTTACCCCGATCGCTTTCAAACTGCGGTCAAAAATTGCTTGGGTGTAAACTTAGTTAAAGTTCGTGAGCGGGTGGAATCCGACCTAAGGGGACGGTAGGGCCTCACTTTTTGTGAAATCAGTTTTTCCTCAAAATTTCACGTTTCATGAAAGATATTCGAACCGTTCTAATTTTATCCCATAGTATACATGAATACCAACAACTTTTAATTTTAACCTATAAGATTAAAACTTTAACTAAAAGTGGAGGGGGCAAAAACCAAAATTTTTCGGGAAAAAAATCATAACTTCTAACCGGTGAACATTCTTGACGTCGGAAACATTTTTAATCGATAGGCCATTTTTAAGTCTAAAATAAATGTCTGAAAAGTTTTTCGCTAAAAGTTACCGTTTTCGAGAAAAAAAAATTAAACTGTTTAAAGTTCGTAGTTCTCTATATAAAATAATATTAATTGCTTCACGAAATCTACCTGTGCGTTCCCCCTGCGGGAACGGATTTTTTTGGTTTAAGACTCTCCCATCCGACTAAAACGACTGAGTTCATCACGCCTCCTCCTCATAAGTTCGAGAGTCTCAGGAGAGAGTTTGGACTCTAGCTGTTTGCGTTTTCCGGGAAACAACTTTCGGGACACTTCCTGTAGAGTTTTGACCACTGTGTCGGTTTTCTCATCAATACTGCTAGTGGTTTCCAGCATTGCAAAACGATTTTTAAGTTCCAGTTGGAACTTTTCAGACCCTAGAGCTACTTGGAGCGGCGTAGTTCGGAGTGTAGACCGTATCATTCGGAATCTTTCAGCTTTAAGGTTGATATTTAGAGAGCCTCTGACAAGTCTGTGATCACTTCCAGTGTTGAACCTGTTAATCACGGAGACGTCTCTAAATATGTGCTTACTGTCCGTAATGAAAAAGTCTATCTCGTTCCTTACCACGGAATCCCGGGTTTGCCAAGTCCACTTCCTATGGGGCTTCTTCTTAAAGAAAGTATTCATTAAGAAGAGCCCCTGGGATTCGAGAAAGTTGACTAGCATTTGCCCCCTGTGATTTCTGCGCCCCGCTCCAAAGGGTCCTATTCGCGTTTCGCCGCGTTCTTGTACTCCCACTTTGGCATTGAAGTCCCCCATAACAACGCTGTAGGTGGCCTTGGCGGTATGATTAATTGCCTTGACAATGTCCTCATACACGGCCTCGGCGGTTTCATCGGGGTGAGTAGAGGTCGGCGCATATACCTGTATCACCTTCAGGGAACGCCTGTTAGTGATTTTAAGGACAAGGTACGCTACCCGGTTCGACACACTACCGACTTCAACAACGCTGCTAATGAGGTCCTTTTTGACCAGAAAACCGACACCTCCCTGGGAGAGCTGATCACCTTCTCTGAAGTAGAATAGGTCGCCTGACTCAAGGGTTACCGTGTCCTCCCCCAGTCTTCGGATCTCGGACAACCCCAGTATGTGCCAGTTTATGCGACCCAGTTCTATCTCCAGTTCGGCGAGATGGTGGTCCAGCCGAAGTGTACTGCAGTTGTACGCTGCCAGCTGTAGTTTTTGTTGGTAGCCTCCCGTAACCCGGAGATTCTTAGCACCCCCCGCCCCGCCGTTACCGCGACCGCTACCGTAGTCGGGAATAGCGGGACCACCGGGAACTGGGGGCCTTTTGTTGTGGCTTCTATTCATGGGAGGTTTATGGCCTACTACTACCACGCTGGCCAGACGGGTTGGTAGAGGGTTTAGATTCGAGTTTTCCTTCTCTTAGGTCAATTCGACCTTGGCAGAATATCAGCCTGAAGGAGCAGAATATTAGTAACCGAAATTAGTAATATTCCCCCTAACCCCTTCAGCTAAGCTTAACTGTTTGTGTTAGGAGTGGGTTCACCTCGGTAGTGTAATGGCCAGGATTCGAACCCGGAACCTCTCGATCATAGGGTCGACTCCTTATCAATTAAGCTACTGACGCTTCAAAATTTTTGATTTGGGTGCTAAGTGCGAAGATTGGTGATAGTTTTCCATCATGAGCTAGGTGATGATAATAATCCAGCTGATTGTGAGCTGTTGCCATAGCTCACAATATCCGAGACGACACTCTTGCTCTTCTCTTCTTCCCTTCTCTATGCTAGAAGTCTTGAAAACATTCACTGCTTATCTTTCCGTAGGCTTTTTCCAAGTGCTGCTTTAATTCTGAAGGTTGGCCGCAACTTTCCTGTATTCTTCTCAACCAGCAGCCAAGCGTAGCACTTGTACAACTGAGGCCATACCAATTTTACGATTTTACTCGGATTTTATGCAACGATGACCTATTCAATTCTATCAATCATGATCAATTAAAGCAAGTCTATGTATTATCATAATAATCATAATAATAATCATAATTCGTTACGAAATTATTGTTAAAATAATTTCAATAATCAGAATACTATCATAGCTCGAAAAACGGTTATAAACCAAATTCATGAAGCGGTTGTTGTGAAATATTACAATTACATTGAATGAAAACAGTACACTGAAAAATAATATTCCTGTTCTAGCAAAAATGAATTTGTACTTTCATTTTGGTTTCTGTTAATACTTACCTTGTTTTTATTAAGTTACACAATACGAGTCAATTGGTCGTTATTAAGTGTGTGATATTATCAGGAGTTTACGCGACATATAACATAACATAACCTCACGCTTGTATCCCCGAAGGGGTAGGCAGAGGTATATTATACACCCGCGATTCACCAGTTATGTTTAGGTCTCAATGTAATAGGGGGCGAGCCTATAACCATCTACCGTGCGCATTACTGAGTTACATAACTACGCAACCACCGTCACATGCTACGCGGACGACACGCTCGTGACGGCGTGCGGGGTGACGAACCGCGAAGCGACCCTGAATCCCACGACTGCGGTTGACCGTAGTACACCGTCGTAGAGCAGATCCGGCGATTCGGTCTCGAGGTGGCTCTGCATAAAACCGAGGCCCTGTTCTTTCATGGGCCTCGGAGCAAGCCACCTGAGTGATCCAGTTTTATCGTGGAAGGCAATCGTATCAGCATCAAGCCCCAAATGAAGTAATTGGGACTCGTGCTCAACGGCAGATGGGACTTCGGAGAACATATCCGAAGTCTGGTCCCCAAATCGACGGGCACAGCTATCGCTCTGGCACGGGTGCTGCCCAACATGAGAGGGCCCGATGACTCCTGCAGGAGACTCTACGGGGGGATCGTGCGGTCCATGGCCCTGTATGGGTGCCCAATATGGGCGAAGGCTCTGATGGCCAGAATTGTTCCGCACGATCTCATTCGAGGCGACGAGTCTTCTTGCCGGAACTGCACCATGGGACCTGGAGGCGAGAGCCCTTTCGCAACTGTACACGTGGCGAAAAGAGGCGCAGGAGCAGGGACGTGACACCTATGGGGTGCAGCCCGTGGGGGTTTCCACAAGCAAAAAAAAAGACAAAAATAAGTCGAATCTAAAATGGTGTTTGTCTAATTTATTGTAGTTATCTCAAAGTACCCGAACATTGTTTAGTTATTGATGTTACTATTATCGCAGAATGAGCGCCAAGTGCCTTGAAGTGTTACTGTGTTTTGCGTTTTTGAGTACTGTAGTGTTCCGACCTCGTTCGATCACTACAGTTCGTTGACCTGGCCATCATGTGTCAGAGTTTAAAAATAAATGTTTTTATTTTGAAATAAGCTTAGGGAAGAAAAAACAATCGCTTGGCGGACCAAGCGGCTGACAGCGGGCGACTTGGGGCGCCGGCCTCGCCCACCGTCCGAAGAGAAGTCCTAAATATACTGATTGTAGGCTCAGTCCTTGAGCAGAATCCGCGATTCCCTACAGTTCGTTTTAAACATAAACATATTCGCGTAAAACATCCCTAAACTCGATGTAGGAAGTTTTTAATTAAATAAATGATAATAAAAAGTTGAATCCTTGTGTTTTATCTTTTCATCAACACGAGGTATTGTGGCATCCAACCCCCGGACGCTACAGTACCTAGGTGAATATTACAAGTGAATTTTAAAGTAAGTTGCAAATGAAAATTTCAAAAGGATCTAAATATCATTTTATTCATCCTTAATCGACTTTGCAACTACTTGTTAGAAGCGTCAGAATTTAACACACAAACAAAGTCATTAAAAAAGCTCGTTAGGGCAACACTTTCCTCCCGTACCCTAGCTTAAGTCCCTCCCGAACTTGGTGGGCGTTGTGAAAATTAGAATTAGCATTTATATTGTGTCCTTGTATCCAGCGACGCGGGCGCAACTAACTTCCTGTTATGTAGGGCGCCTGTCACACCCGATGCTACCGACAACAGGTAACATTTTTAATTAGGATTCATATTAGATATGTATTGCGTGTTACTTCGACCGTGGCGTAGCGGTAGTGCATTCGACTGCTATGACAGGTGGCGCGGGTTCGCTTCCCGCTCAGTGCAAATATTTACATGTATGAATATGTCTATTTGCATTGGTCTGGGTGTTTCTATGTATAATATGTATGTATTTACAAAAAAAAGTATATAAGTACGTTTATCCGCATTCTGGAACCCATAAGACAAGCTAGTTAAACTATGCTTACGTTGGGTCTAGAAAGCGCTGTGTAGAATGTCGTAGAATATTTATTTATTTATTTAATGAAAGCTTATAATTCTGATTACCCGATTATTATTGATTATTCTTATTTTATTGTATATATATATAATGGCAATAGGCTCGCCACCTATTACATTGGGACCTAAACATAAACTGGCGAAATGTGGGTGCTAGCACCTCTGCCTACCCCTTCGGGGATATAGGCGTGAGTTTATGTTATGTTATGTTTTTTATAAATATAATTATATTATACATATCTACACCGATTCAATTAGAAATTTTTCATGCATACAAATTAATGCACTTTTTTCAGCAGGGGTGTTTATTTCGGGCTGCCTAAAACCGCACGCCGTCTAGGTAGGTATAAAGTATTTCCCTCGCAAGAAAGGTTTTCACTAAGCGGGAATCGAACCCGCGACCCCTAATATAGCATTCGAATGCACAACCGCCACGCCACAGAGGCCCTCACGTCTAAAAAGGCATGAAAAAAGCTACCCGCGGGAGATTTACTACTAGCAGCCCGACACCCGGCTGCACCCGGTAATAAATTCGTAAAAAAATCTATAAGCCGATTGCACCCGGTGGGTTTAATCGTAAATGTAAACAAAAATAAGCTTAAATGTTGAATTTCATGCTTCTTACTTCAAAATTTCAGCCATTTTCATATACCGGACTTCCATACAACCGTTACCCTTATTTGCCCCCTTAGGGGTGAAATCTTGAAAAACGCTGATAAATATGTACATTGATTTCTAAACAGAAGCAGCTATGAAATTTCGTGCTTCTTATTTCGAAAAAGACGGGCTTGCAATACAACCGTTCATCGCCTATTTAATTTTTACCCTACTAGTAGTACAATTTTGAAAATCGCCAATACACGTATTCATTTATTTCTGAAAAAACGTACGTATACGAAATTTCAAAAGTTACGAACTTTCCATTTAACTTTCAACCCTTATTACACCCTCTTAGGGGCGAAATTTTTAAAAACGCTGATACACATATTTATTTGTTCCTTACTAAAAGCAGGAGTATGAAATTTCGTGCTTCTGACTTTGAAAATGACGGACTACCATACAAACGTTTATGTTATGTTATGTCAGTTAAATTTCCAAAAATATTTTCTTAGTGGATGCCTTTTTTTTTTTTTTATCGTGCGGAAATCCCTTCGGATACCCCCCCGCCGGCCAGCGGGGGCGGTTATGTCGGGCTTGCACCGACTAAAACCGCACGCCGTCTCGGGTCTTCAGACGCCGGGGTGTAAGGTTACCCATAGAGCATATCCCTCGCACCCCGGCTGACCCTGTGCCATCTTACCACTAACAGCATCGCTCATCCTGTCTCCTCTGAAAGCAGAGGAGTACGGAGAGCGATGTGTTCCCGCCACGTTGGGTATTGACCGACGATCAATGCCAACCCTATGAAGGGGTGAAGGGGAAGCCATTGAACGCCGCCCAGGGTGTACCGCTCCGATTCCGTTCCCCCCGGACTGCAGCGGGATCGGAATCGGAGCGACACTCGAGGAGGTTACCCAACACACACCCCTCTTAGTGGATGCCTACTACATAAAATGCATCTGCTGCTGAAAATTCAAGTGTGTAGGTAAAATAATTAAAAAAAAAAGTTTAGTCTCTACGTTGGAATATAGCGTTGATGAATTAGTCACTTAGTCTGTCAGTCAGTCGGTACTACTAATTATATATGTATAAGTATAGATATGAATTTAGTAAAAAACCAATCCTGCGTGACGAAGGCAAATTGTAAACTTTTTACTATCCCATTAGAGCATCAATATGCCTATACCTTAAATGTATAATAAAATCATACTAAAACTAAACAGAATTTTACACAGTTACACAACACAATAATTACTGCAGGCCTGAGCTGACGGAAATGGTTTTGTGCGTAGCAGAAATTTTCAGGATTGTAACACTTGAAGCGAGTTGAGGCTGATTCCTGCAATTTCAATAATGCCGTTCAATATTTCCTATTAAATTAGAACATTTTTTCTGTTTAGGTTCTGTGATGCTTGCCCCCGAGTCAGTGCCATTACGCATCGGTGTGAGAGGTACTCTTTCAGCAATTGTGTTAAGGCCACCGACGTAAACATCGAGCAACTACTTTGCTGCGCTTGCCGTGCCACACCGCATGCTGTGTCAAAGAGTTTTGTGTATCTTTGTTAAATGAGGAACAAGCACCGAATCCACATAACTTCAATATTTTACTAATTACGATATACTATATTGTGCACAGATTATGTTGTAAGCACGTTTATTTTTTCGTGCGGAAATCCCCAAGGATACCCCCCTACCGGCCAGCGGCGGTAATTATGTTGAACTCGAACTGACTAAAACCGCACGCCGTTGCGGGTCTCATGTCGGGGTGTACGGTGGTGGTAAGTCAATTCCCTAGCACCCTGGCTCATCTCAGAAATATCCCTGACTATGCATAAAGTGGTTTAACACACTTCAACTTTTAAATACTTTGGTATTTAGCAAGACAAAACTAAAACTAATTCAGTCAATTATGTGAGAAAACTGGATACTGTTAGTATGCATTTGTCAACGTTAATTTGACTCATTGAGTTTTCTAAAACATGTTAAAGAAATTCAGTGCGTGGTGACATCTACCTACTAAGTACAGAATCATGTGGCAATCTTTAAGAATATAGTCAGAATATTACCTTACTATAGCTCTTATGAGCTAACATACTTAGAGCACAGTGCAATCTCACCTTAAATCGAACAGGTCGTTCTGGTTGATTCGATACTTCCGCTATACACGAGATTGCATCCAAACAACCTTCTATTGTGTGTCTTGCGCTAGACAGGAGGCACTAAAATAATAGTAGTTTGCCAGATAGGACTTACAGACACATATAAAAATTATATCAGAAAACAAATTGTATTTATAGTAAAGCTATTCTTAATTATACATTTCTGATGTTAATACTTACTCAAATAACGGAATATTAAATCTATAAAAAACATTGCCCTGATTTGCGAGGAAAATGCATTACATATGCCTGTTTATCATGGAGATTACCGGCTAGCTTAAGCTGTCACATTATAATTGATATATCTCCAAACAAAATAATAATAGCTCATGACATGATTCGACATTACAGTTTTCGTAAAGTCACTGCAAATGTCTCAAACTATTTGAACAAACTTTTCGATATCGAATTTATTCTTTATTACTCCATGCCACAAATCACTGGATAAATATCCATCAATCTTTAATTAGCCGTTGCTTTACAACCTACATCTTGTAACTCTCAATCAAAAAGTAAATTCAAACAAAATATGAATTCTGAACTTAAATAAAAGATACGTTCACTCCTAATTAGAAGCTAATGGAGCAAAACGGAGTACATTAATAGAGCTGAAACCATAAAAAGTCAGATCGTTTTTCTTCTATCCAAACAAGGGAAAACCGTTGTAATTTGCACAAGATTTGTAAACTTTTAAGCCTATGTTTGCTTGCTGCTCGCAGGAGTCCCGGGGAGAACAATTTCTTTCAATAATTTCCCGGTAATGGTCTAAGTAAGTCAGTTAACAAGACACTCTTAGACTCACTCCGACAAAAATGGATACAATTTCAAGTTTTATTGAATTATTCACGGTCGGTTCTCGGCAGTTCGTCGCGTCGTCGGCTCGTCGCAGGCTCTTCCAGTTACGCCAGATTAGCATTTTATCCTTGTTGTGTCTTGTAATCATTGGAAGCGAGAGTTTCTAAAGAACAATTTGTAAATAATTAATATTATTGAAGCAGATCTACTTCGAGGTGGTAAATGGCGCAATTTTTATGAAAGTATATTCGGAGATTAAACAAAATATTAACATTTTGGTTAGGTTAATGACAGGTTTTTATGAAGAACTCTCATTGTATTAGTGTAAACACTGGTTAAAGTTATGTATTGACAGTTGGGGAGACCGATCTTATTCATCCTTTCTTAGCATTTTGCTCAGAAACTAAATAAATAAATATTCTACGACATTCTACACAGTGCTTTCTAGACCCAAAGAAAGCATAGTTTAACTAGCTTGTGTTATGGCTTCCAGAATGCGGATAAACATACTTATATACTATTTTTTTGTAATTATATACATATAATACATGTAATTATAATTAAAAACCCAGACCAATGCAAATAGACATATTCATGCATACAAATATTTGCACGGAGCGGGAATCTAACCCTCACCTCTTGTCGTAGCAGTCGAATGCACTACCGCTACGCTACAGAGGCCGTCAAATCCCCCAATTGCACCTATAATCATTCATAGCTATATATTAACATGATAAAGTAACTACTAGAATAAAACGCAATACTTGTAGTCGTTTATATTCACTACTTTCATATTTTTATGAATATTACCTTTCTTTTGCTTGTTTCTAACCATGTACACTTTCCAGCTGATTGTTACGTAACTTGAATTCTTTTACTATACAAATAAACCTAGGATTCTATTGCAATGTTCTTCACCTGGTATAAATATTGGATAACTAACTTGAATTTATGTGAAGTGGACTACAAACAGCGTGGGAACAGCCACTGTTAACATCTTCTCTAACACTTCTCTCTTACACATCTGCCTGTATCAGTGACACAAAACTACAAGCATCGCCCTAACACCACAAATCGAGAATCGATCGCAAATCGGAATCATTTAAAGGCTGCCTATAGCGCCGGTCCCCTTGCGACGCAATCCGCGGCATGAAATCACGTAGTAATTCTCATAGTAAAATCTGAATTTATTTGTTAAACAATTATCTCAGAATTGCTCCTGGACTGGGGTACTAGACTCATAACTAATGACAATTCAAACCGTTATCAATAATTCAGTAAACACATAAAAGATATAAAGCAACAAGCATCGCATTACCTGCCGTGGGTTAAAAGGTCAAAGGGTTTAAATATTCATACGACGCTGTAATTGAACCAATTTGTATAATCGCAACTGTTTCCGCAAACTGAATTCTATAATAACCTCAGGTAGGCCGTTTGCACAATGTACGCCCTTAGTACCCAGTACAATAAATGTATTTTCTGGATCCTGTTCAAAACGATTTGCAAAATCTTTTATGTTTTCATTTCTTGCAACAAGTTCAAGCTACGTGTTTTCTGAAACCGTTCAAAACCTTTTTGTTAATAAACATAACATAACATAACATAACATAAACTCACGCCTGTATCCCCGAAGGGGTAGGCAGAGGTGCTAGCACCCATATTTCGCCAGTTTATGTTTAGGTGGCGAGCCTATTGCCATTAACCGGGCACTTATAAACCTGCGATAAATACACACATAACTTCGAAAAGCATCGAAAAGTGATTGGTGTGTGCCATGGTAAAACCTGGGATCGAACCCGAGACCTCGTCTCAGCAGTCCATTACCCATACCACTAGGCTACCGCGGCTTTTAATTGTTAATATTATCTTGTTTTATTCTATAAGTTCGTATGCTCGCTCGTATATGAGAGTTTAATTTTTATTCTTTAGATACATTGTTTTAAGCGGGTTGACTGGAGTCTGAACCTTTATTCATTTACTAACATAATTGTAGTAGATATCCACATACTGGCCGTGCGGAAAGCAACTGACACAAAGCCACACACACAGTACCGTTTTTTTTTTTCGTGCGGAAATCCCTTCGGATACCCCCCCGCCGGCCAGCGGGGGCGGTTATGTCGGGCTTGAACCGACTGAAACCGCACGCCGTCTCGGGTCTTCAGACGCCGGGGTGTAAGGTCTGCTTGGTTTATTGCCACGAATTGCGTTATTACGGATAAACGGGAATAAATCTTACAATCTTCTCATGTAGCTGTATGGAAGAACCACGTCAATAGTTGACTATTCACGTGGATTTTCCAAAATTTTCTTTCATATTTATAAACCTTTTTTTACCGGTATTAAACTGAACTTGTGTACGGGCTTGCACATTATGAACAGTCATCCTCAGAAGTAGCTAATCACTAACAATGTTACAATCTTTACATTGAATTATATCAATAAATAAATTGATATATGTATATTTATTTTTTTAATCTTCAGAGGGCAAATTTAACATTCTTAATTTTTTGTTTATTATTTTATGCAAATTTTTAGAGCTTACAGCCTTTTTTTTTTTTTTTTTTATTTTTTTTTTTTTTTTATCGTGCGGAAATCCCTTCGGATACCCCCCCGCGTGCCAGCGGGGGCGGTTATGTCGGGCTTGAACCGACTAAAACCGCACGCCGTCTCGGGTCTACAGACGCCGGGCAGAGCTTACAGCCTGCGAGCGGCTGTACGTGCAATTATTAGCTGGTATTACATCGAGTCTACACAGTGACAAATACTTGGTTCATATTTTTTGTACATTACCGTACTCAGAAACCGCCTTAAGATCTCAGTAATATTTAGAGTTTCAAGCTAGGGATACCATAAATTTGGATTTTCACTTCAAAAACCTACAATATAACTAGATTTAAGGTTTTTGGGAGCGATATTTCAGTCTAGCTGGGACATATCTCTGATAAGGCTCATATTGTAAAAGTTTTCACGGGTAACCATTATACATTTGTCCCAAGAGGACGACGACCACGGTGCGACTGAATTATATTGAATAAGTAATATATTTGTAGCCTCTAAATTGCTGTACATTTTACCTACTCCCAAAACAATTACCACAGTACACAAGCACTTGCGTATGAGGAAGATATCACTTTTGTATAGATATTAGTGTTTGAGGCATTTCAACATTCTTTTGTAAATTATTTCATTAAACTTTTACAAATATGATAGTTATAAATTCCGTAAGTGCTATCACTTAGGACTTATAGGACTTAATTTGATTTCATCGGCAGAATTGGTGAACGGCTGGCGCGGTACTCAACTGGTAGTCGTGCATTCTGGTCGCTCACCAAAGCTGCCGAGGGAAATTTCTATCGGCCTTGTCTCCCGCTGCTGCTACCCAACAGCAGTCTGGCCCATGGCACTAAGGTGAAAGCTGCTCTTTTAGGTGACCTCTTTGCGTCAAAATCGACCATGAACGATGGACATGCCATATCACCCACTATACTCTGGTATGATGTTTCTATGCCAGAAATTAAAATCACACAACAAGTGGCCCCGCGGGAGCTGAGGGCCTGACTGCATATCGGCCTTTGGGACTTAAGCAGTGTGCCCAAAAGTTGTGCCCTGTACTTACACAGCTTTTTGTGCCTTTATACTCCACGAGACAAGTCCCAGCTTCGTCCTTTCTCTCGAAGGTAATGGAGCGTGTTATTAACGTACAGCTCCTGTAGGGAGCTCTTGAAGGGTACGTGCTATTAAGCGACCGACAGTACGGCTTCCGCGATATTCGCTCTACTGGTGCCCTTCTTGTGTTTCTCACACACCACTGGGCGCAAGCCATAAAGAGTCAAGGTGAGGCACTAGCGGTCAGCCTCCATATAGCAAAGGTCTTCGATCGGGTCTGGCACAGTAGTCTTCCGTCTTATGGACTGCCCGAGGGACTTTGTGAATGGGTCTCCAGTTTTTTGTGGAATAAAAGCATCCAAGCCATCGTTGACAGCAGCTGCTCGAACCACATGGATATAAACGCTGGTGTTCCACTAAGCTCCGTGCTGTGTCCAACCTTGTGTTCTTGCTGCATATCAGTGATATGCTGTCTGATGACTCCATGCATTGCTATGCAAACGACAGTACCGGGGACGCATTTAACACGGGCCAGACGAACATCTCTCGGTCCACAGTGGAAGAAAGTCGCCAACAACTTGTGTCTGAAATCGAGACTACTCTCACAAGAGTGTCCGATTCAGGTAGACTAAACCCCATATATTTTAGCGCCATAATTCCTGGACACACCACTTACTTTAAAGTATGGGGATCCTCGGTGTCGATATCTCCAGCGAAGTCCAGTAACGCAGTCAGCTGGAAGACATGGTCAAGTTAGCATCTAAGAAACTTCTCAGCCTCAATAGAAACTTTGCCTCTCTGTACGTTTTCTACCGCCTGTACAATGGGGTGTGTTCAGAAGAATTGTTTGATATGATGACCACGGCCATCTTCTCGACACAGGGAATTCATCCTCATACTTTGCGACGGGGCAAGGTTGGTATAAAAAAAAGTCTAGATTTACATCAGCCTATTGAAGATTTCAACACCAGCTGAGCTTCATGGATTAAATCTTGTATTTCTTTATACTGTTAATTTTCGTTAATACTCAAATATAACTAAAATGAACTCAAATATAATCTGAAAATTTTCTCCTCTTAGGCTGAATAATATTTAACAATATTACTTTAGACATCAATTTAAAAAGGTATGATGTTAATTTCTGGTCTAGCTCAAGAGAGGTATAAAAGTAAACGAGATGAAGAAGTGGCCTGTAATGTTGGAGTTAATCAGCGGTACAGCACACTAATATTATCAATTAGTGAGGCACAATTCATCACTATTAGAATACCAATTAGAGCACGAAATATGATGCTTATTATCTGACAGTAAGTTACATTATGAGAATAATTGCGTGTGTGTATATTGTGTGCGAGTAAATTAATGACATGGTGTGAATATTACTTCATGGAAAATATTAAATATTGGTTTGGAACGTTTGTTATTGCAATATTTATTTAATCATGTTTAACATATGTAAGAATATCTTTCTAAATTCCACAGAATGCCTCATTTGTCAGTGTAAATGCTAATTTGCAAATAACAGGTCTAGGAGGAACACATAGGAGATAAGCATATTGATATCAACAACGCACCATTATTTTTTTATATATAGGACGCGTCAATTTGACTTTGACACCTCGCCTGATGGTAAGCTGAAGGTAAAGTCTCATAAAAGAGGGTCACCATTACATACACGTACCATGTTAACAATGGTGGCACTCAGGTTGACGGCCTTATCAAAAGAGGATTGTCATCGCAGCACCGCGTGACACCAACCAGTCCCACTAGTGCTGCGACCACAATCCCTCTGCCCGGCTATGCACTTGCTGACCCCTGAACGCAATCAAACCGAAATTGGATTACTATGGAGGGTTTCTCGCAATCGTGCACGGTGGTACCCACCCGGCCGAATTTTGTGACAAATTTGTGTCATCAAATTTCTACCACCAGTAATTTGCAGACTTCGTTCTACTACTTACTAAAAACTCTACTGACTCTCTGCTCTTGCGCTATCAAGGTAGTCTGGCACATTTATGTAACGCTGCAAGTCATCAGATAAATTCTACCCTGTCGCTTAAGCCAAAGTTAAAAATCGTCATATTCGTTGGAATTCCACAACATCAGAAAATATTACATATAAACCCTAGCCAGTCCACCCGTTCATAACATGGCCCATGAACACGCCGGCAACAAACAGATTGACTTCCTCCCTTACTTTTAAATTATTCGTACTGTTGTCCCTCCGCCTAACTTTTAGCAGATACCCCGAGAAGAAAGCCTGCGCCAGAGCCTTGTCTGTCAACCAGCAGTTGTACTGGCAGGTGTACTGCAGGTGCGGTTGGTTTGAACCCTGAAGTTCTTTTGAACCTGAACCCCATACAACGGAATGTGCATTTGTGCTCTGAATTAGCGTATAGTATTCAAATTCTTCTTTATTTCTTACTCACACATTGGATCGTTTAACAACAAACTAAACTCTTTTTGAATTCCAAACAAATGAGGACAATAAAAGGCAGGTCAGAAGCACTCTAAATCGGTGGACTTGTGTGAATGGGTTAATGACAGTAGAGGAAGCTCGTCAAATGTGTAAAGACGGAAACAAATGACAGGCTATTGTTTCTGCCTACCTAGAAAGGAAGGAGCCTTTGTATTATGATATATATATATCCTCAATTTATACAATCAGTCAAAAATGTTGGTCAAAATGACATTACTGAAAATTTTATTTATCACATTAAAAATAACGAAGAGTACAATCATTATGGACGTTTGATTGACAGATAAAACGCTGGCCATTACATTGACGTGATCGAGTTCACCCGTCAAGGCGTCAATCGCTCACATCGAATTTGCCGCCGCTTCGGCCAGACGTTTCGCAAAATGATATTGCTCATTTTCTTCAACTTTCTTTCAATTACATTTGGATTTAACCTTCATGTAGTCAATATTACTGCCGACTACATTTTGTATAAGGATTTAAGATATGTGAGCTATTTTACGTGCGATAGTAATTACTGTAAGTACTTTCAAATGGATCTCAAGTTTAACATTCGCACTCCTTTTAAATATTTATCACTTGCGATATATAGGATAGGGTTTAAAAGTCAATTAAATTTTAATCTTTAACGGCTTCACGTTTTTAGAATTAAAACGAAAATGCGCTTTTACTGGATTTAGGTTATGTACGTCTGTATCCTTTTTACGTTTCATATATTATTTATCTATGATCTTATCGTACTGTATTATTTGAATCAAAAACAGTAACCATACTCATTTTAACTGTAATAGGCTCACTAACACTGAAAATCTCTACTGAATAAAAAGCAATTTTCAATGACCTTTTTTTTTTTTTTTTATCGTGCGGAAATCCCTTCGGATACCCCCCCCCCCCCCGCCGGCCAGCGGGGGCGGTTATGTCGGGCTTGCACCGACTAAAACCGCACGCCGTCTCGGGTCTTCAGACGCCGGGGTGTAAGGTTACCCATAGAGCATATCCCTCGCACCCCGGCTGACCCTGGGCCATCTCACCACTAACAGCATCGCTCATCCTGTCTCCTCTGTAAGCAGAGGAGTACGGAGAGCGATGTGTTCCCGCCACGTTGGGTATTGGCCGACGATCAATGCCAACCCTATGAAGGGGTGAAGGGGAAGCCATTGACCGCCGCCCAGGGTGTACCGGCCGCTCCGATTCCGTTCCCCCGGACTGCAGCGGGATCGGAATCGGAGCGACACTCGAGGAGGTTACCCAACACACACCCCAATTTTCAATGACCTAGGAGTAAATAAATATTTCAGTTATACATAATTTTATCTAATAAGTACCGTGCCTGCATCTAACGCGGTGGGACGCTTCAATTCCAGAAAAAAAAAAAAAAAAAAAAAACAAATTATATAGAATCTATACAAAAATACTTTCTTTTTTTTGTGTGGAAAGCCCCGTACATCCCCGCGCCGGCCAGCGGGTGTGATTATGTCGGATTCGAACAAACTTGAAGTACACATTTTTTTTTTTAATAAGTGATTGGATTTCTTTTTCAAAATACATCACCATAAACTTGTATCTCAAAACTTAATTGATTTATATTTTTAAAAGTAAAATTATACTTTGAAATATTTTTAAAATATGCATCCTCCAGATAGCACCATCGTGGCACACAAATTAGCAAAACAGAACGTGCAAATATCCGTGGGCCGTTTGAACTTCGACATGAATATTGATCTCAACCGTTTACTGCATCACTACACCGACCCTGTTGGCGTCATGCTCGATGCTAATTGTGACAATACACAGCGCGTCATCGATCAGGTAGCTATTCAAAAAATTCTCTAGTATGTGAATGTGTTAATGAGTGCCATCATTTTGTTGAACATTGATCATTGCGTTATACTTGAATATATATAAATAAACTAGCTGACCCGGCAAACGTTGTTTTGCCATGTATATTATTTCTAGGAAACATTTTTTTAGTTTAATAAAAATAACTATCTACTATAAGAGTACGGGCATTTACTTATAATCGAAAGCGTTGTAGACAATGAAAGTATGCCGAAAACTGTATAGTGAGTAAGACAGGAGACCGGCTTCGTTCTCATCCCTACTCCGTGATGTTTGCTGGATGAGGGGTGACAACGGTAGAAATCTAGCGGGGATAACTGATCGATTGATAGTTGATCGGTTATCGACCAGCGAAGGCGGAAGATCAAATTGATTTGAGAATAAAATCATAATTGAAGGATGAAAAAAGGAAATCGCGATGGAAAAATAGGGGTTAATCGTAGAGGGTTGAAAATTCAGGGTTGTATGTATTTTCTAATCCTGTATCATAAAAAAATCGGTTGGGGACTACCCTTAACATTCAGAGGGATGAAAAATAGATGTTGTCCGATACTCAGACCTACCCAATATGCACACAACATTTCATGAGAATAGGTCAAGCCGTTTCGGAGGAGTTTAACTACAAACACCGCGACACGAGAATTTTATATATTAGAAAATATTGTATATATCTAGACCCAAACTAAGCAGAGCTTGTTATATGGGTTCTAGAATGCGGATAAACATACTTAAATACTTTTTTGTAAATAAATGCATGTTATACATAGAAATACCCAGACCAATGCAATTATACATATTTGCACTGAGCGGGAATCGAACCCGCAACCTCTGACTTAGCAGTCGAACGCACTACCGCTATGCCACAGAGGTCGTCTTAACTGTTTGATTCTATTTTATTTGCCAAAAGGCATATGTTGCTTCCAAAAACATCGTAAGTTGGATTTTGAGGTATTTACGCTAAATTTTCTTGATAATTGAAAAGAATGAACTTTCCAATTTACAACAATATTATCAAGTATTCAGGGCGGAATACCTTTTTTTTTTTCGTGAGGAAATCCCTTCGGATACCCCCCCGCCGACCAGCGGGGGCGGTTATGTCGTTCTTGAACCGACTAAAACCGCACGCCGTTCTCGGGTCTACAGACGCCGGGGTGTAAGGTTGCCCATAGAGCATATCCCTCGCACCCCGACTGACCCTGGGCCATCTCCGGTTTCGAGATGGCCCACTCGGGTTTGGGAACCACGGTGTCCCCGTCTTGCCCCGGTTTGGAGGAGGGGCGCTAGTCGCCCCACTGTCCCGGCTTCTTCTGGTGTGACAGGCGGCCTCACCTGTCACCCCCAGGCCTGCGCTCATGGAGGACGGAGGTCGTTAAGCGCAGGGCGGAATACCTGAGATGTATATGAAAATTTCAACAACCAAGGGGTGAGCTCAACGAGTAACTTTCGGCTACGGATCCAAAATGTTGATGTTTTTTTTATTTTTATTTTTTTCATACCACTAAGGTGGCAGACAAGCACACGGCCCACCTGATGGGAAGCGGTTACTGCGGCCTATGGACGTGTGCAACACCAGTGGCATCACACTCGCGCTGCCGACCCTGTAAAGGAAAGGGGTTGGGAAAGGAGTTTGGGAGGGGATGGGAAAGGAGTTTGGGAGGGGATGGGGAAGGAGTTTGGGCTCCGGCACTCTCACTCACCAAACGGAACGCAACAGTTCAAATACTGTTACTTGGCGTCGATATTCTGTGAGAGGGTGGTGCTTCCCCGGTCGAGTCGGCCCATTCATGCAACGGCCAATATGACTGTTGCTTGACTCTACCACTCTGGTATGATGTAGTAGATAGTACATGTTTTATAATTTGAAACCCATGTATCATCAGTGTCTCGCAATCATGAAGTTTTTTGGCAATCAAATAAGACGTTTTAATTTTACAAGATAGAAAATAAAAGAATTTTAGTAAAACGGTGAAAAATTACGAAATTTAACATGCCTGGTGTATGTGTTTAGTAGTGTAGTTGATAGTAGTGTGTTTATTTTTTCTTTTTTCACGTGCGGAACTCCCCTCAGAAACCCCGCCGCCGGCCAGCAGGGGCGGTTATATCGGGCTTAAACCAACTAAAACCGCGCGCCGTCACGGGTCTACAGACGCCGGGTCGCACCCCGATGCCTAGTGTATATATATAAGGTATAGGTTATAAGGCCTGGACATACCGGTGGAAGTTGAGACTTTATGACTAAACAAGGAGCTCAATAACTATATGTTTCTTCTAGGCCTCAAAATATAAACTGTTTGACGCTGTTCACCCTTGGCTGATATTCGTCAACATCGCAAACTTTACAAATTTGCCGCAGTATATTGACGATACGTTCTCTAGGCTTAATCTCAGCGTTGATGCTGATATCGTCATCGTTGCTCGTAATGGTAACTATTTGAATGTACAATATTTGTGCGCTTTCTACTAAAATGTTTTCATATATGGCATTTAGACTGAAGATATGTATTTTTTTTTTTTTTTTATTTAGGACACGTCAATTTGACTTCACCTCGCCTGATGGTAAGCTGAAGGTAAAGTCTCTGGAAAGAGGGTCACCATTACATACACTTACCATGTTGACAATGGTGGCACTCAGCTTGACGGCCTCATCAGAAGAGGATTGTCGTCGCAGCACCGCGTGACACCCACCGGTCCCACTAGTGCTGCGACCACAATCCCCCTGCCCGGCTATGCACTTACTGACCCCTGAACGCAATCAAACCGAAATTGGATTCCTATGGAGGGTTTTTCGCAATCGGACACTGTGGTACCTTTTTTTTTTTTTTTTTTCTTGCGGAAATCCCTTCGGATTTCCGGCCAGCGGGGGCGGTTATATCGGGCTTGCACCGACTAAAACCGCGCGCCGTCTCGGGTCTTAAGACGCCAGGGTGTAAGGTTACCCATAGAGCATATCCCTCGCACCCCGACTGACCCTGGGCCATCTCCGGTTTCGAGATGGCCCCCTTACTTGCTCTCCACTGTGCCATCTGCTTATCAGAGGGACACGTGGAAAACTTCCGAACAGCCCTCAACAGGGCCGTCCCCGCCTCGGTCGGAGTTGGCCGTAGGCGGCAGCGTCTCTGCCACCCTAGGAGAGAGGCGCTGCCGTCTCCGTTGCCCAGGGTGCACCGCGTGGAGGTCCCCAACCAAGCACCCCTGCACTGTGGTACCTACCCGGCCGAATTTTGTGACAAATTTGTGTCATCAAATTTCTACCACCAGTGAGAATTATGGTGAATGCCTATCGGTCGAACGAATTTTTGTAAATATGTGATTTTAATTCAAAATATTATACCTAATTTAGCAAAGTTGTTTGTTTTAAACATTACACCAACTATTGCTGAGCTGCATATGTTTGAAGAAATTATAACTAGGTCAGGATTAATGCCTACTAGCTGTAGAGAAATCTGACAAAATGGAAAATGATTATTTTGATTATTTATATTGCTACTCGGCCGTTCGTAACGGTAACAAGTCATTAGTAATAATAATTATAATTGTGTTGTGTATATCTAGGCAACAGCTACACACTTGTGGATGTATTTAAGTTTGGGACAAGACAAGGTAATCTCTTTGAACAACTTCCTTTGGGCGACTGGACCGTAGACACAGGTATAAGCAACACACCAATTTCCACTAAGTTTATTACCTACCTCGTCAGACCTACAGACAAACGAAACGTCCATACATTTTTAACCAAAACACTTTTTTTTGTTGTATTTGTATTGTAATCATAAATATGGTTTTAACTATATAAAATAAATTAAAAGCTAGTATTTTGAAACACAAATAAATTAAACATTCTCTTTGCGCGAATTTTTAGTATTATGTAATTTAATGTTGTTGGCGCCTGCAACTATAACTAAACGCAAGAACGAGGGCTGCACGGGCGCGCGGGATGGGGGGAAGAAAAAACTCCATCTTACGAATGGCGAAAATAGGAGATCGGTTGTATTTTTAAACACAGTGTGGAGGAACAGAGTGTGATGTTCCTCCAACACAAAGGGAGGATCCTCCGACCAGGCAAGGTGATCACGCCTGGCGGGCCGCGGCCCAACGGTTCCCGGTGAGTCGTCACTGCGTCCCCTAAGGGGCGCGTGGGAGCAGTGGCTGGGGTTTGTTCCCATCTCTGCGGCTTCTTTCGCAGTGCCAAGAGTGGCACCGGTCCTGGGGGCGGGGGTTTGTCCCCTTTGGCTTGTGACGCCGGTAGGCCGCTAGACTTCACGCCGCCCGGCGGTCAACCCGAGCCGGGTGAGATCACTGCTTACCCAGTGAAGGCCCAGCTCCGAGTGACCAGCGACGGGGCGGCGGCTTTCCTGCGACCTCCGGCGTCCGTTGTTTTCTCATCCTCCTCACGGGCGGGCGTCCGGCAGGCGCTCCGCCAGGCTCTCCAGCGTAACGTCGATACATTTAAGTATCGACGCCGCGAGGTCGTCATTGTTGAAATCAGCCAGTGTCAGCTCCGCAATGAGAGCCTGCGCTGCCGCCAGTATGGCGAGGGGCTGGTCGCTGGGGCGTCCGCTGCCGTGGCCATCTGGGTGCGCTTTGCCTTCCTCGGCGTGGGGTCGGTCTGGCACGCCTGGCTCGCCGTTTCCACCAGCTGCAAGGCGGGCTGCGGTGGGGCGGCTGGCGCGTCTTGCGACGTGGGTGCTGCCGGTGCGGCGGCCTCCTCCTCCGTCGCAGGCGTCTTTCGGGACCTTTTGCCCCGTCTTCTTCGGCGTCTTCCAGCGGAAGAGGCTGCGGGGTTTGCCCCTCGGGTAGAGGGCGCGTTCGCCTCCGCCATGAGCGAGGCGCCTTGCCTCTCCCCGAGAGGCTGTGAGTTCACCGGTGCGGGCCGATGCGGTCCACCGGTGACGGCGGCTATAAGGCCCAACGGTTGTCGTTGGGATGTTGTATATATGCTGTACCAGCGCGCGAACTTCACTTTCGCGATTCAGGATTACTATTGATGTAGTAGTATCCAAGTAGATCACCTTGTTGTCGCTAGATGGCGCTGGGTATATGTGGTATCGCCACAACAGCAATCGCACTAGTTGAATATATTATAGTATAACGTCTCGTAATCTTGATTTGATTTTTATTCCAAATACTATCAAATAAATTGCCGAACATAAACTATTCAAATGTGGTGAACGTCGCTAAACCGATTTATACCGAGCAAAGCACCAGACCAGTGGGCCTACCGCCCAAGTTTCGTCGATATCACAGCCGTCGAAATGTTGCGCTGGTCAAGGTCGACGGCCATTTTGTACCGCCCCATTGATAATCGATGCCGGCGCGGCGTAAGCATGAATGAAACGCTGTTTTTGACAGTTAAATAGCTGCCGCCTAAAAAAAATCAAATCTACGGCGTCGCTTTGAGCTGTCGTTTTGAATATTATTTTCTTTTCCGACGATTGATTACGATGCCGATTGCACCTAACACTGGGCTACTATGGCTTTTATGGGTGTGACTGCCGACGAGTGGATTCTGCCGTCCTATTGCACCTAACACTGGGCTACTATGGCTTTTATGGGGGCGACTGCCGACGAGTGGGTTCTGCCCTCCTATTGCACCTAACACTGGGCTACTATGGCTTTTATGGGTGCGACTGGGTTCTGCCCTCCTATTGTACCTAACACTGGGCTACTATGGCTTTTATGGGGGCAACTAGGTTCTGCCCTCCTATTGTACCTAACACTGGGCTACTATGGCTTTTATGGGGGCGACTGGGTTCTGCCCTCCTATTGCACCTAACACTGGGCTACTATGGCTTTTATGGGGGCGACTGCCGACGAGTGGGTTCTGCCCTCCTATTGTACCTAACAGCCGTCGACCTTGACCAGCGCAACATTTCGACGGCTGTGATATCGACGACACTTGGGCGGTAGGCCCACTGTTCTTATCACTAAGTATTCACACTAGAGCTTAAATACGGAATAAAGTAACCTAGTACCTACGTATTTTGTATGTATTTGTGACATCGCACAGCGAGGCTATAATGAATCACCCAGTAATGATTAAATTGATAATAGAGAATTTATACTCGATAAAAACATTGATAACTTACAAATTATATAAAATAAACAGTGAGCGAAACGGTGAGGTGCTATTCTTAAATAATTACCATACAGAAAATATTTTAAGTTCACGATTAAAGTAAAATTTTGGATTTCTGAATATGAGGTATTTGTGAGTACTTTACGGCCGAAGTTAGATAATCATGAGATTTGGTTAAAACACACAGTTACCTAAAACTGAATTTGTAATTTATGTTCATTCTATTCAAATGTTTCAGGGCTGAGTATTATGCTAAACAGATATAAATATTACGACCGTTGGGATTTTCATAATTTGACACTGCGCGCAATATCAGTGGTTAGTTTATTGTTCATTATTTTAGTATTTTATTTCAGTGAAGTTAGAATCCAGTAAAGTAAAAACTCAATGCTAGACTCGATTAATTTTTTTTTTTCAAATTGTATTATTTCTGGGTATTTTAGAGTCAGGATCTGGTCCAAAGGTAGTAAACCTTTCGAGGCTATTACTAATTACGCACATGGCTCTGATGGTAAGCTGTTGCATTAGAGGTGTCACTCGCATGTAACTACAAGTTGTTTTGTTCCTTTTTGGTATAGAACTAGTATTCGTGATACCCAGATCCTCTGGTTGTTATTTGTAGCAAAGAGGGATATGAGTTTGTATTATTACCATTAATGAACTGGCCCATGGAACTATGATTATTGTAAGAATGACTTCTTAATAAATGTACATTGAACTTTTTGCCAAGGCGAGGTTTAACTGAGAGATTTACCAAACGTTTTTGTTTTTTTTGAAACGTTTCTCTGCCGAGTCCCATAATTATTACTCAAATATTTCTAATAACGAAAGCACATAGCAGTTTCCTGAAGCAACTTGAGAATCTCATCTTTGTACACAAAATGCTCGTTTGTTTTGTGTGTCCTGTGTGCAATCTCATACCACTCATGCGTTTACGTTAATACTCTACAATTGCGAAGCAGCAATGATCTGTTCTAGTTACTGGGCTTCAACGAGGCTTTAAAAAGAGAGGGTTATGTGTTTGTCTTATATACAGTTCTTATGTTATTTCATAACTAATTTTGATGAATAATATAGTGTTATGGTAGTACCGCACTTCGCTATGTGTAATTCGTTATGTACAGACTGTTGTCTGACCTTCCAACCCTGAGAGTGTTGGCCAGGTGCACTGACTCGCAGGTGAGGTTGGTTTGAGCCTCAAGGATGTTGGCAGGGCCCTCTACGCCCCTGGATAAACAGTTCATTAAAAAACTCTAGAAAGGTGTATTTTTAGCGGCCAATTTATGTTTTTTGAAAAGAACCACAGCCTGTTGATTAATATTATCATGTTCAAATATACGATTCGGATATATTTCTTTTCTAAACATTCACAGATTGTAGAGAGACCCGAATCGTTCGATCCGGACATGTTGTCGGAAATGGGCTATACAGCCGGAGTGGCCGCCATGACTAAAATCACATCACAACTGCTGAACATTTTAAAGGAACAACATAATTTCAGGTTGGTTATTTGTTTTTACTAGCTGTTGCCAGCGGCTCCGCCCATGGGAACCTATTCCAGGGATAAAAGTAGCCTTTGTATTTTCCTAGACCATGTGGCGATACCACATATACCCAGCGCCATCTAACAAGAACAAATTGAACTACTTCGAAACTACTACGTTACTACCAATCCTGAATCGCGAAATTGACGTTCGCGCGCTGGTATAACATATATACAACATCCCAACGACAACTGTTGGGCCGCGGCCCGCCAGGCGTGATCACCTTGCCTGGTCGTAGGATCCTCCCTTTGTGTTGGAGGAACGTCACACTCCGTTCCTCCACAACCATATTAATAATCTATCCCTGTACCAAATTTCAGCTAGATCCGTTCAGTCGCTTAGACATGTTCAGAAACTTTCAGTTTTAATATTAAGTACCTAGCAATCCTATGGCATTAGTTTGTACTTTTCTGTGCGATGGTGCTCCTAGGTTCGATTCCAGAGACGATGATGGCGACATTTATAAAAACAAAAAATAATGTGTTCAAAGTAGTACAAAACTGATTCAAAAACAACCAAACGTAAAAGCTGAAACGCCAATGTCCAGAAAAAATAAATTAAAGAAAATATTTGTTTTTTTCTACTTCAGTGCTCAACCACAAAACATCAATGTTTCGATTCGGCGTTGTACTCCAACACTTGTTAATTTCCACAGATTTAACTACAGTATTGCGGGGCGTTGGATCGGATCGCCTGGGAGAAATTCCACACTGGTAAATATAATACTCGTATTTTCAATTGTATTATCGATAAATCTCTTTGTTATAGTCACTTGCTTATTGGTTTTGATTTCATGATGATGCAAGATTCTAGATTATATTCTACTGCTCAGGGCCCACACACTTGTAATAACAAATATAGTAATATGTAATCCATGGGCCTGGCCTGTTATGAGCCAGAAAACTACTTCGTGGTGCACCCTGGGCAACCTAAATGACATCCCATCTCTTAGTTTCTTTGTAGGAGGCATTGCTGTTTCTGGCAAACATTCTGCTGAGGGAGGACTGGCCCATGTTCTGAGTTGCTCAATTGTCTCAAGCGGGCGGACGGGATCACCATTTTTTTTTAGCGTGTGGAAACTGACTAAAACCACACGGTGTCCTCCCCAAGTGTCCATTGCCGGGCACCCCGGGTAAGCCCTCAAAAGGATAACCCCAGGGTTACCTGCGGACTTTGGCCGCCACCGCGGCCTCGCCTGGTGGGGTCTAGTTTTATCCCGCGTCGGTGAGTTGGCAGGCGTGTGTAGGACACACACGTCACGCCTCCGCCACGGCCTGCCCACTGCAGTCCTCAGGCCCCGATCATGGAGGTCGGTAGTGCCGGGCGTAGACGAGTCTGCGGAACTCGGGGGGCAGGGTTCTCTCCCGCTCACCGCCACCTCTTTCGCGCGCATTACTTGCTCGCAGAAGGGCTCACCATCTTTTAATTATATACTTTATTCTTTATATATATAATGCAGTAAAAAGATACACAGTACACGGCCATATTTACTCTTTTCAATTTTGTTACCAGGCTGTCACCAATTCACTTCTTTGGGAAGAACAGGACTTATCAAGCACATGCGCCAGAATCTTCCCCAAATGGCTCGACTGGGTTGACATAATACATCCTCCAACGACTAATCTGCAGTAAAGTTATTTCTGCGCTATCTTGAATATTGATGATTGACGATCACTACATTCTTTTAAAACAAAGTCCTTCGCCGCGTCTGTCTCTCTGTCTGTTCGCGATAAACTTTTCACCAATGGCTAGAGTGGTTCTCGAGGAAGGTTTAACTATATAATTTGTCAAGTTTTGTATACATTGGTTAATATATAATGATATTTGGTGGAGATGTCGGAAAAAATAAGCAATCTGGGAGCTTTCGACGAAAACGCTGCGAAAAAATAATGTATGGTGGAATTGTATGTATCTTATATAGGTTGTGGTGGTGGAATAGGTGGGTCCCATGAGTACCGGGAAGGAGATCAGAATTCCACGTGGGTGAAGCCGCCGGCAATAGCTAGTATCTTGATATGATTGACTTACACTATATTTGAAACTTAGTATATTCATAGCTTTGCTATTGTCTGAATTACAGTTTGAACCTTTAAACCTTTAATTCTATTCGTCTGGGACGAAGTGGCAACGCTTTTCATTTGACCAAATGTGCCTAAGTGCCACCTAAGTGGGCCCAAGGATTCCATTGAAATTCCAGTAATTAATCAAGTGAATGTTTACGATACGTTCCGTTTTTTGCTTGAATCCGGAACCGACGACGGGCAGACAGAGAAATAGGGTTATATAAGGTGTCACAAAATTAGGTCTCTGAATTTGGTGAGATGACTTGGTATCGACAAAATACTCGTATGTATTTGAAACAAAAAAAAATCGAGTAACAAAAAAAAATCAAAAATATGTGTGCTCGTCACGTCACGTGACGTTGGTCGCTGGTGGTGTTTTTTTTGTTAATTTTTTATTTAAAGATTTAGATCGGAAAAAGAGAACATCTAGGACGGGACTTGAACCCGCGACCAGTCCCTTACAGGGGGAATGCTCTGACCAACTGAGCCACCTAGACACGTCCCAGATATTCGAAATTCTCCGATATATCATATACGTCTTAAGGCGACGTTGGAGCCATCTACCGTGATTCTTGCGAACTACGGAAACAATGAATAACTTTACAGTCATTTTTAAACATTGTTTTTTTTGATGACTCCACCTAATTAATTCAATTAACCCGGCGAGAATGTGGTACAAACTGAGTACATCAAGAATGTGGAGGGTCTTTCTGACCCTGTATTTCAGTTACAGTTTTTATGTATCTATTATATTTTTTTATCAAAGAACAGCTATCAATCTTACAAGGTAATCCATAAATAAGGGATTTTAATAATAAGAATGTTCATTGTACTCACAACTCTTTATTTAATAAAATTAGAAGTAATATCTAAAAAAAAATAACAATTTTTGGCTCTTTGCCTTACATATTAATTAACATAAAAAATATCAATCTTTCAGACTTCTAGTTTTATTACTTTGGTAATTAACAATGAGATCAACAAATAATCATCAAAAAATCAGTCTCATAACCTACTAATCAGTTCTCTCTATAGCACATTGTTGACAGAACGGAACAATGTGTTCTTGACAGATATACTTATGACAAGATTAGCATACGTGTGCTGTCTTGCGATGTTTTGCATAAGGACATGCTTGGCACCTTTTTCGTACACCTGGTACTCTATCAGGTGGTTCCTCAGAGGATTCGCCACTAAATTCACGTATTCTTTTACGCAAATTACTCGGCAACTGTGGTATTTCTTTACGAGTATTCAAGTGTTCGCTGACAAGAGTCAGACCCAGTGTTTTGATGAAATGACGACGTTTTTGGGTGCTGTTATTATTTGATGAGTGAATAATATAAGCGTTTATCCCAGCCAAATTTAGCATTGCATAAAATACTGTCACAGGCCATTTTCGTGAATTTCCGCTTACATCATATGTAGCCGACAGCTCATCTGCAACGTCCACTCCACCTTTCGTTGCATTATAAAACATGTTTATCTCAGTTTTCACCAGTCGATTCATCTATTTGAGCATTGTGATGAAGGCTTGACATGAGTAGAACAATTTTGTTCTTTTTTGGTATGTGAGACACGAGGGTAATATCTTTTTGAAAAGCAAACTTAGACGAATAGACTTCTGCATTACGAGTACATAATTCCGGCGGTATTTGTCTCTTGTTCTTACGCACTGTTCCAACAGAGGTTAGCTTGTGTTCTTCGAGCAGATGAGATACTAGTTCAAAACTCGTAAATCAGTTGTCGAAGGTTACGTTACGGCCAGTTCCTGAAATTGTTTGTACTAGGCGATTTACCACATCAAATGGTTTATTGCTTAATCTATATGGACCTTCTGGTTGCTTTCCGGCGTAAATTTCGAGGTTGGCTACATAAAAGTTCTTGGCATCAACCATGGCTAAAATTTTTATGCCATATTTGGCCGGCTTGGATGGAATGTACTGCCTAAACTTACACCGGCCTCTGAACGCAACCAGCATTTCATCTATGGTTATGTATTCACCTAACACATAGGTTTGTTTACAGTTATCCACAAACCCTTCAAATATTTCACGAATAGGTGCTAAATTATCGAAAACTTTCCGTTCTTCTCTAGTGGATTTTTCGTCAAAACGAAGACAGCTTTGAATAAAATGAAAACGCTGCCTTGACATTGTCAACCGAAATATTTCAACGCCTGTACCATTTGTAGCCCAAAGGTCAATTGTATTCTGCCTTCCAGATCTATAAAAACCAGCAATATATAACAAGCCTATATAAGCCTTGAATTCACGGATGCTCATTTCCTTCATAAAAGAATGATTTGCAACATTACAAGCTGCTCTTCTCTCAATAATCTGAATGTTTGTAAATTTTAAAATAGTAGTTAGCATATTTTCATTACAAAACAGATCCCCACACTCAATTTCTGACTTTGCCGATCTAACTACTAAGGTCACTCCAGGTACTTGCGTAATTATATTTTCAGATCGGGTTCGCACTTGTTGTGGAGGTGGATTTTTACACCACTTAGTCCCATCTTTACCGTAGTGAAATAAACTTGTTACCTGGCTTTCCGATCGTTCACCTACTTCGTCTGACAAGTCTGGAATATTTTGCAGCTCGGATAGTGGTATATTGTCGTCGCTATCACTCATATCGCTTGCATCTTGCTCAGTATCGCTATCACAACTGCGCTCACTCACGTGGTCATCGTCATCGCTATCCTCTGTCATGAACTCGTCCTCACTTTCTGATATTGCTTCCAGTAAACCACGTATACGTTCAGCCTCACGCTCTTCCCGATCCATTTTGTACAAAAATAACAAAAAAAAACAAAATATTCAATGAAAATCGTAAATCAAAAATGGAACGAAACTTCTACGTCACGATTGTGGAAGGGTCATACGTACCCTGTCGACGTTAGCGCACGTGTATCTCCTTGCGCGAGCGACGCTCAACTGAGGTGCGGAGCGCAGAGAGGAGGGGCGTTCATTAACTGCAGCTACTGAGAAGTTCGAAAATGCGCGACTGCGGAATGAAAGAATATACTCGAAACAAAATGAACAGGGTCAAATAGACCCCGCCACATCCTCGCCGGGTTAAATTTTTAAGCATTTTGTATGCTTACTTTTTTCTAAAGATTTAGATCGGAAAAAGAGAACATCTAGGACGGGACTTGAACCCGCGACCAGTCCCTTACAGGGGGAATGCTCTGACCAACTGAGCCACCTAGACACGTCCCAGATATTCGAAATTCTCCGATATATCATATACGTCTTAAGGCGACGTCTTTTTCCGATCTAAATCTTTAGAAAAAAGTAAGCATACAAAATGCTTAAAAATTTAATTGAATTTTTTATTTTTTTTATTTTTATTTTACCCGATATTTTTTTTTGTTTCAAATTCATATTTTGTCGATACCAAGTCATTTCACCAAATTCAGAGACCTAATTTTGTGACACCTTACAATATATATTCAATAATTTACAGTTTGTATTTTTAAATATTATGCAGCATAATAATTGTCGCTAGGGCTTGCAAGAATTCTTAGTAACTATCTTTATAAAATTAAAATTCTCCAATGAATGTTAACCATATCCTTTAATTCTCATACATTACTAGGAAAAGAATAATCAAGAATTAGAGCTAACTTGTTAAACCTCTTACAGTAATTTAGTCCAATTAAATTTTTAAGCATTTTGTATGCTTACCTTTTCGAAAGATTTAGATCGGAAAAAGAGAACATCTAGGACGGGACTTGAACCCGCGACCAGTCCCTTACAGGGGGAATGCTCTGACCAACTGAGCCACCTAGACACGTCCCAGATATTCGAAATTCTCCGATACATTATTATTTCTAGGTGGCTCAGTTGGTCAGAGCATTCCCCCTGTAAGGGACTGGTCGCGGGTTCAAGTCCCGTCCTAGATGTTCTCTTTTTCCGATCTAAATCTTTCGAAAAAGTAATTTAGTCGTTGACCAAATTGGTAGTATTGCAAGAGAGACAGATTAAAAGCATTTGAGGTCAGTGAACTTGTAAAACAAGGTTTAATGATATGAAAGGAACTTCATGAGGTATGAAAGGACATAAATAAATGGAGGGTTGCTGTTCATAAGTTTTATTTCTTACCAGAACAAAAATATACTACCTGATTCCCAACAAAGGCGTCGGTAATTATGAAAACCAGTTCCTAACTCCGATGTCAAGCGGCGTCTGGTTGTGTTCACTGTTCAGTTGTATCGCCTGTACCGTGGTGTTGGCTGGAGCAGCTGTCATGGAGAATAGACCAGAGCCTGGAACATTTGCATTCTTTAGCGTCTTTGCTATTATATGTCAAGATGGTACGTCATGTACATAACTTTGCTGGTTTTTTAAAGTGTTACAATTTGCCGATGTAGATTTTGCAATAAGCGTCGGTAGCTTGGTGGTTAAGGATCAGCCTTACGATGAATAGGTCCCGGGTTTGCATCCTGGCCACTACCGACACTACCGATGTAAACCCACTCCTTACATAAGCAATTTAGCTCACCTGGAGGATCAGGGTTAACAGGGATACTAATAATTTCGGTTATTAGCACTCTTTTAGAAAAAATACTCTATTTTTTTTTATACCACTAAGGTGGCAGACAAGCACACGGCCCACCTGATGGGAAGCGGTTACCGCAGCCTATGGACGTGTGATACACTAGTGGCGTTGCACTCGCGCTGCCGACCCTGTAAAGGAAAGGGGATGGGAAAGGAGTTTGGGAGGGGATGGGAAAGGAGTTTGGGAGGGGATGGGAAAGGAGTTTGGGAGGGGATGGGAAAGGAGTTTTGGGAGGGTATGGGAAAGGAATTTGGGCTCCGGCACTCTCACTCACCAAACGGAGCGCAACAGTTCAAATACTGTTACTTGGCGTAACAAATAAAAACCTTGTTAAAATTTTATTTCCCACGTTATTCTACATTTGTTGAAATAATTATGTAAAAAATTATTTTAGTTTATGAGGGAAATAAATAATAGATACTTTCAACTAACCTCAAATTCTACAAACGTACTCAAAGTAAAATGTTGACTACCTAACTACATGATGTCGGTTTTTCGTGACAGTGTGTGCGCGATCGTAAAAATTTACTCTCATATTTTTTTCCTAACGCGCCAAAATAAGTATAACTTCAAAAATTGAATTCTCTATAGGATTTTAAATTTTACTATCCATCTGATTTTAGGTTTTGATGATGGTGTCCAGTTTCCAGAAGCCAAAGGAAGCCAAGGTAAAATGAGTGAGTTGGTCAAATTATATTCTTTACTTTCACAGCATTAAGGTTCTTTATCCACCACCAGGTCGCCGGATGACACTAATGGTTATCGGTTTGATGAGTATGCTTCTGTACAATTACTACACAAGTAGTGTCGTATCTTGGCTTCTGAATGCTGCGGCGCCATCTATTGCTAACTTGGATGGACTTATTAATAGCGATTTTGAAATCATCTTCGAAGACATTGGATATACTAGAGGTTGGCTTGATGTAAGTACTGTTATGCAAGTATATTAAGACACTACTGTGCACAATGATGTTATATTATAATAGTAAACGGTAGATACTGGACCTAAAAATGGTCACTTAAAACTGGGCTTATTTACCTGCTTTAATGCAAGCGCTAGTGCAACAGGACATGCACTAGTCTTAACTAGGACGATTGCCAGCTTGGCAATCAACCCAAACTTAAGCGTAGCGAGATTTGCCTATCCAACAATAGGTCAACGTGGTCGGTCGACATTTTCCATTGATTTGGTTTTTCGGTGATTATTCCTCGATGGTAAGACCGATCTGGACATTCGACATCTTACGACACTCAGTAATGTCTACTTGATCACCGTGGCAAATTTGGTCGAGATCGGTCAAGCGATTTCGGAGGAGTATCATTTGTTTGAAATGCAACTTTGAAACCAAAGACGCTTCACTCGCCTTCGGCTCGCTACGCTTAATAATATATACATATGTATATGTATTCGTATGTCCTATATATATATATATATAAGTAACATAACATAACTTCACGCCTGTATCCCCGAAGGGGTAGGCAGAGGTGTATTACACACCCACGATGCGCCAGTTATGTTAAAGTCCCAATGTAATAGAGGGCGAGCCTATTGCCATCTACCGGGTACATTATTAATTGAGTCAGTCAAACGAGAATATGTCACTTAAATACATGAAAACAATGCACTAATCAGTGAGTACGAACAAGAACAAAATATGTCCTCTGACATACAAAGTGGTACACTTTTGACATTGCGATAGTATTGATAGTACACTTTTCAGTAGTATTTTAAATCATTTTGTATATGTGGCACAGAATCCAGGATTCTATTACTACAGTGGTTTTATGAATCCAAAAGAAGATGAGCTAAGGGATAAAAAGGTAACCAACGGAAAACGAACGGTTGATGTTTTGCAGCCAGTCAACAACGGTATTGAACTCATGCGCACAGGCAGTACGTATTCTGTAAAAAGATAACACATAAGTTTTAGTAGTAAGAAGTTTGACACTACAGTTTAGTAAAGTACCAAGGTGGAAATATTGCGTTGCTTAAGAAAACTTGCAGCATGACTTACTTTCTAAAAAAGAGAAAGGGGAGAGGGAAGGGGAGAATGCAGCATACTGTTACTTAACGTTGGTATTAAGTTAGAGGATAGTTCTGTCAAGTGATTTGTATTAGAGCTTGTAGTCTATAAGATAAAAGAAATTTGATTTTATTTGTTTTGACATTAACAAGGTTGCCTTTTTTTTCGTGCGGAAATCCCTTCGGTTTTTAGGGATTTTCTTTAGAAAAGCCCTATTGCTATCGAGTTGTCGTCGTCGTCGACGTCGTCGTTGCCAATTTTCTGTCACGGTTTTGGGTATGAAGGAGATGAGCTATCGAGTTGCTGTTTTCGGTAATAGATTCGTGCTGGTGTGAACCATTGCAAGATAAAGAAAAAATTGCCAAAAATCGCAAAAAAAAAAAAACGCAAAATCGAAAATTCCTTGTATTCGGCTGAGCTCGTCTCAGGAATTCAACTTGTTTAATATTTTGACACGAGTCATTGTTATGTGCAACAATGTAGTGACTATAGTTTCATGTTTCATAGAATACGCGTTCCACACTGAACCTTATACAGCCAGTCAAGTGATCTCCAAGAGTTTCAAAGAAGAAGAGCTGTGTAACCTCGGGGCTTTGCAGATGATGCTGCCAGCTCACGTCTACATAATGGTGCAGAAAAAGAGCCCTTATAAAGAATTCTTAGATTGGAGGTCAGTACAACAGTCAATTTTGGGTTACAACGTGCTTCAAAAGTTGTTCAATTCAAAATTCAATCCATGCTAATATTATAAATAACTCTGTCCTTCTTACGCCTGGAATGCTGAACTGATTTTGTTGAGATTTGGCTGGAAAATGCATAACTTGAAAAAGAACATTAGGATACGTTTTATTCTAAAACTCAGCCATTTTCACTGTATCAGCTAGTTCAAGTTCAAATAAAAAATTGAGTCAGAGTAATATGGATAAAAAAAAAAATGGATTTTTTTATTTCTAACAAAGTTTGCTGCGTCTTGCTGAGCGAGGTCACGTGAAGGTCGCTCGAGCACGGTTCGCCGCCACAATGCCTGCCTGCTCGGGCATCAGACCCCGCGCGCTTGCCTTGGGTCAGGCAGCGCCTGCATTTCTGTTGCTGCTCGAGATGACCGTTCTAGCCTGGATGATTTTTGCTATCGAAGTGTTATGGCATAGGAGGTAAGAAACAAATTGAAAGGTGCGATTCAAATCAATCAAACCTGATTCAAATCTCCCATGTACTCACTTGTACAATTCAAGAATAACGGCAGACGGCTCAGAATTATTTAAAGATATAAAAAGCCGCGGTAGCCTAGTGGTATGGGTAAAGGACTGCTGAGACGAGGTCTCGGGTTCGATCCCAGGTATTACCATGGCACTTAGAACTCTCCCGGTCCGCCGAGCCCGCAACTTGCTCGCCGCGCGTCGCAGGCAACTCAGGCGCCGGAGGTCGCTTAACGACCTCCGTCCTCCATGAGCGCAGGCCTGGGGGTGGCGGGTGAGGCCACCTGTCACCCCAGCAGAAGCAGGCCGGGACGGTGGGGCGACTAGCGCCCCTCCCCCAAACCGGGGCAAGACGGGGACACCGTGGTTCCCAAACCCGAGGGGGACATCTCGAAACCGGAGATGGCCCAGGGTCAGTCGGGGTGCGAGGGATATGCTCTATGGGCAACCTTACAACCCGGCGTCTGTAGACCCGAGACGGCGTGCGGTTTTAGTCGGTTCAAGTCCGACATAACCGCCCCCGCTGGCACGCGGGGGGGTATCCGAAGGGATTTCCGCACGAAAAAAAAAAAAAAAAAAAAAAAAAAAAAGGTATTACCATGGCACACACCAATGACTTTTCGATGCTTTTCGAAGTTATGTGTGTATTTATCGCAGGTTTATAAGTGCCCGGTTAATGGCAATAGGCTCGCCACCTATTACATTGGGACCTAAACATAAACTGGCGAAATGTGGGTGCTAGCACCTCTGCCTACCCCTTCGGGGATATAGGCGTGAGTTTATGTTATGTTATGTTATAATAGCAGACTTCCAAACTTATCTCACAAGGTTATTTTGTTCTAGAGCTTATAGTCTAATAGGGGCAGTATCAGACTTGTGAATGTGTGTTGTGATGTCTGGCCTTGATAGGTCTTTTGGCAAAAAAAAACATATATATTGACTCCATTCTTAAACGATACCCTTATCTTTAATCGTTCAGTTTTGGCAATTAACCTTCAAAACATCAAAAAAAATTTCGCCTCCCATTAACTGTACAAAAAACTGTCTTAATCTTTAAAAACTATTCGGCACCTTTTTCATATTGAATTTATCGGCAAAGCCAAAATCGTTTGAAATGACATCATTTATTTCAGAGCTCTGCTGAAAAAGCTGCGGTCAGTGAGTGGGCAGTGAGTAAAAACAGCTCAATGTAGTCGAGGCTATGATCTCGGTACTAACGCACACGACCAGCACTTATACCACACGTAGAAAAACTGCAATAGAGGGATGAAGACTGACGCGCCGTGGGGAACACGCTAGTGGAAGAACAGTAGTTGTGTTACACAGCGTGCTTAGAAAATAAAAATAAGATCTGAAAAAAAAATCTTTTAATGATCGAGTATTTCACAGATTTTCAAGTGCTGACCTGTTCTCACAAGCTGACAAGTTTTCCCCTTGTTATATATTTTTGTTCTATACAAATCAGAACTGAAGATATTTTACAAATAGACTTATTTTTGTTTGTTTTTAGATAACTGGCGTTGACGCTAGTGCCTATATAAAATTCAAAAGCATATACTGACCATATTCCAACAAATTTGAGTAGTTTCAAAGCATATAACTTGACAATAAAACCGGCCACTTTTTTACCACTTTGGAAGTGTTTCTCGCGCAAACTATTCAGTTTAGAAAAAAATGATATTAGAAACCTTAATATCATTTTTCAAGACCTATCCATAGATACCCCATGGTTCATGGGTTTGATGAAAATTTTTTTTTGAGTTTCAGTTCTATGTGGAACCTCCAAACTTTTTTTTTTTCTATTTTTGTGTGAAAATCTTAATGAGGTTCACAGAATACATCTACCTACCAAGTTTCAACAGCATAGTTCTTATAGTTTCGGAAAAAAGGGACTGTGACATATGGACGGACAGACAGACAGACATGACGAATCTATAAGGGTTCCGTTTTTTGCCATTTGACAACGTAACCCTAAACACAGATGTATATTCTATCTCCAATAATGGAAACTGGAGGTATACAAATTTTAAACCTCCGCAGCGCAAGCCTACACTTCCAGAACATTCCCGTTACACAGTTTCGCATAATATTAAATTCACGGTCGATTCCCAAGAGACTCAGAGCTTTGCTCCATCCAAACGGCGTTGTTCTTCTGTTCCTCTTTACACGGTGTATTGAGTAATGGACGTTGTCGCGAGGCTATCTACATCGCACGTTATAAATGACGCGATCAGTTCTTGTTTACTCCCCAAAGAGCCTGATTCAATTCTCGCTGCACCCGCCCGCTTTTGTGTACTACCTACTAATATTATTAAGTGTGCATCGTGCGTCACCTGCCAATATTGATACTTTAACATAGACTTGAGCTGAGACTGAAAGATTTTGCAGTTAGGAGCCATTTGAAGAAAATAAGTATAATATATAACTTTGATTAGAACAAGAAAAGAAGAGAGAAGAGAATTACTAGCTGATGGCCAAATATACGGCAGATTTTAAGTTTCACCAAGAACTTTCTAATAGAAATCATCAAAATTTGTTCTGAAGTTTTTGCGCCCAACAAAATTCTAAATGAAAATATTTTCGTGTTTTTTTTTAAATTATCTCCAGTGCAGACACATTGAAACGTTTCAATTTTACGAAGGAGATTAAAAGTTGGACATAGGACACAAAAGTGTATAAATAACTACAATAAAAATAAAATAAACGGGTCGCTTTGCAGCTTAGTGAGACGACATTTAATAAATACATGTTCTAATGCTGCAGAGCGTGCCTGTTTGATGGCGGTAGGAGTGTGGGAGTCGGGTCCTTGGTTACAAGCTCTTCCGTCATCTACCGTAGGAACTATGTACCTTCGTTTAGGTACCACGTGTGTTTCTTCGCATGGATGTCGCTGTAGAGAAGCCGTCGACAGATTCGGACACCATGGTTGATTCTGCTGCAGGAGCGCTGGGCGAACACCAAGATCCACAAGCTCAATAATATATTCCGACGTGCGTTTCTCATTGCCGGTGTGTCAGCTGTACTTGAAACAAATGGTTTGGCACGCGACGATGGCAAAAGACGGGATGGTATGTCATTAATGCCATAGAACCACCATTATGCAGGCATATAGCCAGTGCCAGTGCTATAGCTGCTTCTGCGGAGACTCTCAAACGACGCAAATACTCGAATCTAATTGAAGATTATGAAGTTGTGCCGTTTAGAGTCGAAACGTTAGGACATGGGATCCGAGTGCTCGCAACCTCTTCAGGGTGATTGCGACACGTATGATCGTTGCTTCTCATAACCAGAAGACTGGCTTCTTCTTAGCGCAAAGAATAAGTATTGCCATACAATGTGGCACCACTGCCAGTCTTCTGGGCACGTTACCACAGGAGGCACGCGAGGCGGAGGAATTCCAAGATGCATTTTAGGTTTAGGTTTCTTTTAGTTATGAATTTTATTTTAATTATTTTATTATAGTAAATATAGATAGATATGGCAGATTTAGGGATGAGATTAAGTACCTGTATATTAGAAACTGAGTGCATCATTAGACGTACAGAACAGTATTAAAGTTTAAACGGTGTTGGGTGTACCTGGTATCTTAACTAATGGTATAATAACTTAATAAATCGTAATCGTACACTAAGTTGAGTGAGTTAAATTTTTTGTGGGTAGTCCCATGAACACTTACTTCTAATACTCTGGACGTTAATTGGGAGGAAATTGACTGAGTTCGAAACTTACGAAATCGTTTTCTCACTTAGCAAAGCAGCAGATAAAAGTACAAAATGGGTAAAGTACCTTTAAAAAGATAAAATAGATCCTGACTTCCTGAGTAAGCTATATTTGACTGTAATATGACAGGGCTTTACATTGGTCCTGGCCCTGGAGGAACTAGGGCCTCGACTGGTGGCGCTCTTTAGCGCATGCCTCGAAAGGGGCCAGTTTCCAAAGGCTTGGAAGACGGGGAAACTGGTCCTTATCCGGAAGGCGGGGCGGCCGGCGGACCAGCCATCTGGTTACCGGCCGATCGTGTTGCTCGACGAGGTGTGCAAGCTCTTTGAGCGGATTATTGCAGAGCGCCTCGTCGAGCATCTCACGAACGTGGGGCCAGATCTGGCGGACAACCAGTTCGGTTTCCGCCGGGGGCGCTCCACCGTGGAAGCGATCATGCGCGTTAGGCGCCTGGCGGAGGAAGTAGTCTCGCGGGGTGGGGTGGTGGTGGCGGTGTCTCTTGACATCGCCAACGCCTTCAACACCCTACCCTGGAGCTGCGTTAGGGAGGCGCTCGCGTATCACGGAGTGCCTCCTTACCTCCGCCGCATTGTCGAGGCATACCTATCCGAGAGGGCCATAGTTTACCCGAGCTGGCTAGGGCCAGGGCGGCGAGAAGTGTCGTGCGGTGTTCCGCAGGGGTCGGTCCTAGGGCCACTCCTGTGGAACATCGGATACGACTGGGTGCTGCGCGGTACGTTGCTCGAGGGTGTCAGCATAGTGTGCTATGCTGACGACACCCTCGTTATGGCGCGGGGAGCAACGTATCGAAGCGCGGCACTGAAGGCCACGGCAGGGGTTGCTCAAGTCGTGGGTCGAATACGGCGGCTGGGACTTGAGGTGGCTCTCCATAAATCCGAGGCTATGTGTTTTCACGGGCCTCGGAGAGGACCACCTGCGGGAACCGGCATAACCGTAGGGGGCGTAAGCATCGGCATCGAGCCCACGATGAAGTACCTTGGGCTCGTACTCGATAGCCGATGGGACTTCGGACCAAATCTCCGAAGTCTGGTCCCGAAACTGAGGGGGGCTGCGGCCGCGCTATCGCGGCTGATGCCCAACGTTAAGGGACCCAACGCCCCCACTAGGAGACTGTACCTGGGGATCGTGCGAAGCATGGCCCTATACGGGGCCCCCGTATGGGCGGAGACTCTGGCGGCCCGCAACGTGGCTGTTCTTAACAGCCCGTTAAAGGCGATGGCCGTCAGAGTCATCAGGGGGTATCGCACGATCTCCGTCGAGGCGGCATGTCTCCTAGCTGGGACCCCTCCATGGGACCTGGAAGCGAGAGCCCTTGCGCTGCTGTACCAGTGGCGCAAGGAGGCGCTGGAGCGGGGCCATAGGCCGGAGCCCCGAGAAATCAGGGCTCAGCGGTCCCTGCTCCGCCAGGAACTCATGGAGACATGGAGGGTGCGACTTGAGCACCCAAGGTGGGGGGAATCCACCATTGCGGCGGTGAGACCGATCATGAAGGAGTGGTTGGAGAGGGACCATGGGGACCTCTCCTACCGGATGTGCCAGATGGTTACCGGACACGGGTGTTTCGGTAAGTATCTGTGGCGCATCCACCGGGAGACAACGCCGCAGTGCCAGCACTGCGAGGATCCTGGCGAAGACACGGCGCTCCACACGTTGGTGGAGTGCCCTGCGTGGGCGAGTCAACGCCGGGATCTCGTTACGGTCCTGGGCGTGGACGTTCTCTCGTTGGAGACCATGGTGAGGGCCGCGGTCTCCGACGGGAGCAAGTGGCACGCCGCCGCCTCTTTCTGCGAGCAGGTAATGCGCGCGAAAGAGACGGCGGAGAGGGAGCGGGAAAGAACCCTGCCCCCCGAGTTTCGCAGTCTGCGGCGAGGACGCCGCAGACTCATCTACGCCCGGGACTACCGACCTCCATGATCGGGGCCTGAGGATGGCAGTTGGCCGACTCGCCGTCCTTACAGAAGCAGGCCGTGGCGGAGGCGTGTCGTGTGTGCCCTACACACGCCTGCCAACTCACCGAAGCGGGATAAAACCCGACCCCACCAGGCGAGGCCGCGGTGGCGGCCAAAGTCCGCCGGCAACCCTGGGGTTATCCTTTCGAGGGCTTACCCGGGGTGCCCGGCAACGGACACTTGGGGAGTTATTTAAAAAAAAAAAAAGGGCTTTACATTTTTTAGCACTCTTTAAATTTGTTTAGGATTATTGGTAACTAGCTGACCCGGCAGTCTTCGTACTGCCTCAATCGATAGCACCTTTTAAACCTTCTCTGGACCTCCACAAATAATTCAAGACCAAAATTAGCCAAATCGGTCCAGCCGTTCTCGAGTTTTAGCGAGACTAACGAACAGCAATTCATTTTTATATATAAGAGAAGAAGAAGAAGAAGATTTTGGCCGGTTACAGCCTTCACTGTCAGTGATAAACTTTGCCTGAATGTTAAGTTAGCCTTCTAAATAATAAGTTTAAGTATAATTTCACAATGAATAGCCACTTTACTGTTCAGCAGATACAACTAGCTCAGTCTATGAAACTTTCAAACCGGTAGCTGGAAACAAACAAATATGAACAAAGTTTAATTTTAATAAAGCCCTTACTTAAGGCGTATCCTCTCCGCGACGTGTCGCGATGCCGCGCGTCTCCGCGTCCCGGCGTCGTCACGTTGTCGCTTGCATTTGCATACAAATGGAAAACGTCACTTGGATATTATATTACTTAACGGGTGAACAAAAAAAATAGTCAACATCGTCCTTATTACGGGGGCACACAGTTCAAATTGGTTGTTAATGTAGAAGATAAAGTTACACCCATTCATGTGATGTTCAAAGTTGTTGAGGAGGTTTATCGTTTGTTTTTTCGAATGTTGTTAGTAACGTGTCGTCATATAATTCAAAAATGTATTTTTTTGGAAATGACTCAAGTATTTTTTTAATCAATTACCTTATTATGAAAATATGATAACATAACCAAGAAACGTAATTTAGAAGATTATAATTTAGCCAGGGCCTTTTAGAATAACGTCCAATCTAGGCAATGAGTTTGTGGCAGATCATACGACGGCTGCTAAATAGATTGTGGCGAACATAAATAAACTTCAAAGGTATAAAAATATAATTTACATTTAAATAACAATCACAATAGTAATAAAGAAGCGGCTAAGTGCGAGTCGGACTCGCACATGAAGGGTTCCGTAGCAGCAAATAACATAATAATGTTCTTTTTTTAATTTTTATATTTGAGTTGATTGAATGAAAGGTAAATGTGGCGGTATTGAAAGCGGCCGCTACGCAGGAGGCGCGGGTTCGATCCCCGCTCAGTGAAAATATTTGTATGCATGAATATGAGTATTTGCATTGGTCTGGTCGTGCCTCGGAGAGCATGTTAAGATGTCGGTCCCGGTTGCCATACGAATATGTATGACAGTCGTTATAGGGGAAATGGGTGAAATGGCCCCACATAGAAGGGCTGATCACCCGTCTGGTCAAACGGCGTCCCCACTGGCAGTATATGTATATATGAAAGGTAAATTGCGGTTTACGATTTATGAGGTAAAAAAAGAACTACTAACTAGATCTCGTCCAAACCAATTTTCGGTGAAAGTTTACATGGAAATGTACATCATATTTTTTTTCAGTTTTATCATTCTCTTATTTTAGAAGTTACAAGGGGCGCACACATTTTACTACTTTGGAAATGTCTCTCGTGCAAACTATTCAGTATAGAAAAAAAAAATATTATAAACCTCAATATCATTTTTGAAGACCTATTCATAGATAACGTATGGGTTCAATGAATAAAATATTTTTGAGCTTCAGTTCTAAGCATGGGGAACCCCCAAAATTTCTTGATTTTTTTTCCTATTTTTGTGTGGAAATCTTAATGCGGTTCATAGAATTCTACTTACCATTTTTTAATAGCATAGTTTTTATAGTTTCGGAAAAAAGTGGCTGTGACATACGGACGTACAGACAGACAGACATGACGAATCTATGAGGGCTCCGTTTTTTGCCATTTGGGAGCAGAACCCTAAAAACAGGTGCGGTAAAACCATTATTGAAACTTCATTTTTATTGTAATGACGCTAAGATCTATTTCTATTCATCGCAAAAATCTTTTGCCGTATCATCAACCAGTGCAGGCCCTTGGGTGTCATACAGGGAACACACATCGACTCCCTTTCTGTGATGAAATTCATTTTAAGAGCAAGTTATATATGCAAGCAGGCCTTCGTTAAGTCATAAAGAATTGCCTGCTGTGACTTCAGACTTAGTTCAATGCTGTACAAGCAACTGTGAAATAATTGTACAAGGCCATCATAATGAGCTCTTCACTTTGAAGTAAATTAAATTTTGTGAAGACTTGTCTTGATTGCCCTCAGAGTAGCTCCGCCTTGTAATGAAGCATTAAATATGTTTCTAGATTTCCGTATCTCAAAAGGAAAAAATGGAATCTTTATATCCTTGTTCATTTGTCTGTATGTCTGTCAAGTTGAAATTATTATCAAATACAGGTCAACTGTTTCCTCCGCGGTAGCCTAGTGGTATGGGTAATGGACTGCTGAGACGAGGTCTCGGGTTCGATCCCAGGTTTTACCATGGCACACACCAATGACTTTTCGATGCTTTTCGAAGTTATGTGTGTATTTATCGCAGGTTTATAAGTGCCCGGTTAATATCAATAGGCTCGCCCACCTATTACATTGGGACCTAAACATAAACTGGCGAAATGTGGGTGCTAGCACCTCTGCCTACCCCTTCGGGGATATAGGCGTGAGTTTATGTTATGAGAGTTTATGTTATGTTTCCTTGAAGGGTGTGAAAAAGATGAACTTATTATAAAAATTTAAACAATTCGGCACGTATACTAAGCGTCGGTAGCTTAGTGGTTAAGGAGTCGACCTAACGATCGAGAGGTCCCGGGTTCGAATCCTGGCCATTACACTACCGACGTGAACCCAATCCTAACACAAGCAATTTAGCTTAGCTGGAGGGGTTAGGGGGAATATTAGTAATTTCGGTTACTAATATTCTTTTAAAAAAAAAAAAACTAGTAGCTCACTGAGTAAGTCAAATAACTGAGTTTAACTAACTGTTGAAATAGAAAATTTCCAATAAAATTTTTGATAGCAAATTTTGGCGAGTTTGATGCCCCTGGTGTTGCGCACATCCATAGGCCACGGTAACCGCTTCCCATCAGGTGGGCCGTGAGGTTGTCTGCCACCTGAGTAGTATAAAAAAAATTATACACATACAACATAAATCAGCTGTTAAACAATGAAAGTCAGCGACATACCAGTCGCTATTAAATCATTTAAATATCAATTACTTAGGGCATGCATTTTATAACGCGCACATAAAAAATGTTATTGACGTCATAAACCGATAGTCAATATTGACCAGCGTCCGTCCGGCCGGCCCCCACGCCGGTAGTAAAGGTTCAAATGCGACGATTTATCCCCGGCTTGCGTCAATTTCATGGAAATGTATTGGTCAATATATTTTTTTCATGATTCGAGTGCATTTTAGTTTTAGAGATTAGATTACAGTTGTAACAAAGTAGCTACATTTTAACTCAGGATTTGACAGTTGACTTTTTTGACCTACCCCCCCCACCCCCCATGTTCGGGGCCCAAGCCACCGTCAGTCGCACCCATAAAAGCCCTTCGTTCGCCTTAGTTCCATTGCTCAGTTCCATGATGTTACTACTGCGAATTTTCTTTCGCAACTGTACCATTTATATGTCATAATGACTACTGCGAATACTCAAATTAGAATTCTCAATTGTACCATTATGTAAATTATCGATGGAATGGTAAAAAGAAGCATTCAACTGCAAAAATATCTCCAAACATTTGATTACTAACTACTAATTGTTATTATATAAATCAATTCCGGCGCTCTGTTGAGGTCTCAGTTCTAACCTAACCTAACCCACTTTATTTATTTTTGGAATATAATTTTAGTAATCAAATGAGTGGTTATTTTTGAAGTTGAATGCTTCTTTTTACCATTCCATCCATAATTTACATAATGGTACAATTGAGAATGGTACAATGAAATTCTAATTTCAAATTCGCAGTAGTACCATCATGGAACCGAGGAATGGAACTAACGAACAATAAAAGCCGTATAAGCCAAACCAAAAGGAGTAGAAGGAGTACGCGGACCTTGGGCTCCGAGGTAGAACCCTCGAACGCAACTGGGAGTCAGGCTTAGATGATGATGATTGGTTGTGTACCCGTTGTGAAAAGATATTACTTAGAATAAAACTATTTTTAACGGATTCTATCGCGATTTCCTTGTTTTTTTTTTTTTTAAATATTAGTAACCGAATTACTAATATTCCGCCTAATCAGTCCAGCCAAGCTAAATTGCATGTGTTAGGAGTGAGTTCACGTCGGTAGTGTAATGGCCAGGATTCGAACCCGGGACCTCTCGATCGTAAGGTCGACTCCTTAACCACTAAGCTACCGACGCTTCAAGAGGCTTAGAGAGCGCAACTCAAGCTACTGAATATTTTTAGGGATTTTCTTTAGAAAAGCCCTATTGCTATCGAGTTGTCGTCGACGTCGTCGTTGCCAATTTTCTGTCACGGTTTTGGGTATGAAGGAGATGAGCTATCGAGTTGCTGTTTTCGGTAATAGATTCGTGCTGGGGTGAACCATTGAAAAATAAAGAAAAAATCGCAAAAAATCGCAAAAAAAGAAAAAATCGTTAAATCGAAAATCCCTTGTATTCGGCTGAGCTCGTCTCAGGAATTCAACTTGTTTTAAATGTGATTTCTCTGTACTTCGCTCTCGATATTTGATATCGACAGTGAAGTCATAAAGAAGTCGATCCAATAAGATAATACTAGCTATTGTCCGCGGTTTCGCGTGGAATTCTATTCTGGTTCCCGCTTCCTATGGGAACCTTTTTCAATGATAAAAGTAGCCTTTGTATTATTCAAGACTATAATCCACCCCTGTACGACATTTCAGCCAGATCCGTTCAGCGGTTAGAGCGTGATTCAGTAACAAACATCCAAGCATTCAAACTTGCAAATATCTTCACAAACTTTCACATTTATAATATTAGTAGTATAGAATAACTAGGTCTGCAAGGCGAATCGCTGCTTGCAATGTTGAGCTGAGTGAGACATCGTGATTCTTGTCCAATAGATTTGACCGCTATTGCGGAATCAGGTTTTGAAAATTTAAAACAGTGATCATTTCTCCGTGGCAAGTCTGATTTTGAAAATTCTTTTTGAAAGTCACAACTCTGGACATGCTTTCTGAGCGTGTAAAGTTTGGTCACAGTGTCTCGAGCGGTTATTATGTAATTCCATCTGGATTTTTTTAACGGTGATCATTCCTCTGTGGTAGCATTAATTTTTTCAAATATATCCATAAACCTTCCTCTGATTGACCTCTTTAATCATGCCAAATTTGGTTCTGATGGATTAGTAGTTTAGGAGTAGACTTGTGACAAAGAAAGTCCTGATTCTGGCATGTGGAGCTTTCGCTCGACTTTGTGTCACTCAGCTCAAAAAAATATTTTTTTTTTTGATATTAATCAAATTCGGATATGCTATTATGGATGCACAAGGATCGTGTGCTATGGCGTACAATGGAGAGGCCTATGTTCAGCAGTGAACTGCAATAGGATAATTGATTGATTGAATCAAATTCAAATTCAAATTCTTTAGTTGCGTAATCGCGTACAGAGTAGTAAAATATCTTACATCGTAACCTCCTGAGACGTTTGTTATTGTTGCTTCATAAAACAATTTACCATTGAAGCCATGATCGCGATAAAGGGTAACTAACAGTACATACTTATCACTTAAAGATTTAGATCAGAATAAAATAACATCTAGGATGGGACGTGAACCCGCGACCAGTCCCTTACAGGGGGAATACTGTGACCAACTGAGCTACCTAGACACGTTCCAGATATTCGTAACTCTCTGATATACGTTTCGGGGCGACACTGGAGCCATCTACCGTATTTCTTGCGAACTACGGAAACAATGAATGATATTACAATAATTTTTAAAGATTGTTTTTTTATTACCACGCCACCTATATGAAAATTTAGCATGCTAATTGAAACAAAATTTCACTGTAATTATTTCTTGTTTTATTTTCTACTGCCCTACGCTGCGCTACCAATGGGTCACGTTACAAACATTAACAAGGGGCTCCCTGTGCCCTCGGACGGCTCTGATAAATCAACGTTTAGCAAATAAACAGGAAGGTCGTTGATCAGAGTTTAATTAAAGCATAGAATTGGGGCTTTGATTTTGATAGTGCACAAGTGTACTCGTAATAATGTCATTATAACTCTAGGACATTCTAGACCCATCTAGACCCAAAGTAAGTATAACTTAACTAAGTCTGCAAGGCGAATCGCTGCTTGCAATGTTGAGCTGCGTGAGACATCGTGATTCTTGTTCAATAGATTTGACCGCTATTGCGGAATCAGATTCCGCAGATTTTGAAAATTTTAAACAGTGATCATTCCTCCGTGGCAAGTCCGATTTTGAAAATTCTTTTTGAAAGTCACAACTCTGGACATGCTTTCTGAGCGTGTAAAGTTTGGTCACAGTGTCTCGAGCGGTTATTATGTAATTCCATCTGGAATTTTTTAACGGTGATCATTCCTCTGTGGTAGCATTAATTTTTTCAAAATATATCCATAAACCTTCCTCTGATTGATCTCTTTAATCATGCCAAATTTGGTTCTGATTGGATTAGTAGTTTAGGAGGAGACCTGTGACAAAGAAAATCCTGAAGTCTGGTATGAGGAGCTTTCGCTCGACTTCGTCTCACTCAGCTCAACTAGTTTGTGATATAAACATAAAACATAAAACATACTGGATACATTTTTTTGTAAATACATACATATTATACTTAGAAACATCAAGATCAATGCAAATGTAAATATTAACGCATAGAAATGGGAACTGAGCGAGAATTGAACCCGCGATCTCTGACTTAACAGTTGAAAGTACGCTGTAATATACATTTAATAAATAAACGAAAAAGTGCTGACACTGTCAAACTATACTCCCACGCCTGCCTACTCACCGACGCGGAATAAAACCCGACCCAACCAGGCGAGGCCGCGCTGGCGGCCAAGGTCCGCCGGTAACCCTGGGGTTATCCTTTCGAGGGCTTACCCGGGGTGCCCGGCAATGGATACTTGGGCAGGACACCGTGCGGTTTTAGTCGACCTACTGTTCTCTCTTCCCTAATTTGCCTCCTCTTTCCTCAAGATTAGCTGCTAGCTGACGCAATCAATTCGACTGAGTTGGAGGAGTCAACGGAAACTCTAATAACTTCGGTTACACAGTTTCTTAAAAAAAATGACGATTTTAAGTGAGAGAGTGGTCTCCGGTCTAGACGGCGTATTCCTGCTTAGAGTAGCATAGTTCTATCATAATCTACGGTAAGACGACTATAAATTATTTTAAAAGTGTAAGACCGCTTGTATAATATGACTGTAAATCTGATCCGACCAGACGCCAGCTTTAAAGTTGAACGTACGCCAAAAATATTATATTTCTCATGCACTGATGACTTCGTTAAACGAATAATAAGATAGCTTAAATGATAGAATTAAGATAGCATAGCTGTACTAAACTATGAACATTCATCGAGAAAATTTATACATTTACATTTATACCTGACTGCGCCAGAAGGAGGCTTATGTTTTTCGAGAGTATGTATGTATGTATAATTGTTTGGCGCGCTCTGCAGCCTGAACGGCTCGATGAATTTTCGCTTGAGAAGTGTCGTTAGATTCATATTTACTGTGAGAGTGACACGGGGTATATCAAAATAAAAATAGAATTTAAAAAAAGCGGCCAAGTGCGAGTCGGACTCGCCCATGAAGGGTTCTGTAGCAGCAACATAATAATGCGTTTTTTAAATTTTATAATTGAGTTGATTGAATGAAAGGTTTACGATTTATGACGTATTATAAAAAAACTACTTACTAGATCTCGTTCAAACCAATTTTCGGTGGAAATTTACATGGTAATGTACATCATATATATTTTTTAGAATTATCATTCTCTTATTTTAGAAGTTACAGGGTGGCGGGATACACATTTTACCACTTTGGAAGTGTTTCTTGCGCAAACTATTCAGTTTAGAGAAAAATGAGAAACCTCAATATCATTTTTGAAGGCCTATCCATAGAGATACCACACGTATGGGTATGATGAAAAAAAAATTTGGAGTTTCAGTATGGGGAGCCCCAAATTTTTTTTTTTCTATTTTACTGTGAAAATCTTAATTCGGTTCACAGAATACACCTACTTACCAACTTTCAAGAGCATAGTTCTTATATATTTTCGGAAAAAAGTGGCTGTGACATACGGACGGACAGACAGACAGACATGACGAATCTATAAGGGTTCCGTTTTTTGCCACTTGGCAACGGAACAAAACTAAAAATCATGACTGCGTTTCTGTGTAATTTGGAAATGAAAAAGCCCTAAAACAAGAACGTCGTCATACCCGATTGCAGTTAAATTAAGAATTACCAAAGTTGTAGCAGTCGGAACTCATTCTAGGACCATTAGGCTTAGTGAATTGAGAAACATACCTACCTATATTAAGTTGCAGATTCCAATCCAATTTACTGAATAGACGGCTGACTTTCCAGAATGGGTCACGACTGCTACAACTTTGGCGATTCTTAATTTAACTGCAATCGGGTATGACGACGTTCTTGTTTTAGGGTTTTTTCATTTGCAAATTACATGTTGATGTTTATAATAATTATATTTACGCAACGCTGAGCCAGTCAGCCTGTGACCACGGCCAGTGCAACCTGGTCGAAACGTCAGGCAAACCAGAGGTATGTAATACCTTTAAATAAGTGATCGCGTTAATCCCCGTAAATATAATTATTATATCATGGAACGCGAAAGTTTAAAAGTTAGTATGTTGATGTTTAGTTTATTTTTAATTATTTGTTCAAGGTTTTATTAATGCTAAGTTTTCGTCAACTATGTTTGCAGTCTCACATAAAAAGGGTGATACCAGAGTCTAGGCTACTACCAAAACTCAGGGCTGCACACGCTGGCGGACTGCCCGGTGTGGGTAGCGCCGAGGCGTGACCCCGTGGCAGCCATCGGGGTGGGAGTCCTTTCACTCGGCAGCGAGCGGCGAGCGCGTGGGCCGCCGCCACCTCCTTATGCGAGCATGTAATGCTCGCGAAGGAGATGGCGAAGCGTGCCCGGGAGAGATTTTGAACTCTTCCGGCCCGCCGAGCCCGCAACATGATCGCCGCGCGTCGCAGGCGACTCAGTCGCCGGAGGTCGTTTAACGACCATGAGTCCTCCATGAGCGCAGGCCTGGGGGTGACAGGTGAGGCCGCCTGTCACCCCAGCAGAAGCAGGCCGGGACGGCGCACACTGGTCCCATATTAAAAAAAAGTGGACATTGATAGTAGACCGCTGATATATTTTTTTATTATTGATACAGTGATAAAATATAAGGCAAAGAATATTATTGTCCTACTTCAAATACTTTTCTGTAAAAATAAAAATGTGTACGTGTACTAGTGTACACAAGTAAGAAGTGAAACTTCTTTATGACCTTATTAAGTTATATTAGATAAAGTTTAACAAAAGGCTTTTATTATCATAGACATGAATACAAATAATAAAATTATTTCATTTTACCTTATTACTACTTAGATTATTATAGCATTTCATTAAAGTACAAAACAGTCGTATTCGTTCATAACCTTAACAAAAAATAACACTTCAGCGTCTCATACCACTTGTAAAGCCATTAGTTACTTACTTTTTTTAGAATTTCACTGAAATTAGAATTTAAATAAACCCTTTCATTTTGCTGATCACTATCAGTCGAATAAATCAACTTTTTTTTAAAAGATGGCGCGTAACGGAAAAATGTACAGAAATTAAGATGGCGCGTAACCGAAAAACGTTACATATTGTGACATTAATTTTTTTTCCAACGCCGATAAAGAAGTTTCACTTCAAAAATATTTCATTTTTTTTGTATGGCAGTTACTTCTGTCTTGGTAAATAATCTGATGCTGCATAATACCCAGGATCTGAAGATGGAGACGGTAGGTAGTCATAGGATTTTTTTAAGAGATTTTTAATTTTTAAGAGAGGTGTTCCCGGCGGTGAGTAGGGTAGCCAGAGCTCATTGAGAGTTTTTGTGCTGTCAGAGGGAAGAGTCTTTCTTCTGACAGCACAAAAACTAAAAAAGAAGGGAGAGGCGGGAGTAGCCTTTGGTCTTCCCGGAAGACTAAAGGCTATTCCTGCTTTGCAATTTCTTTTTCTTTAGGGTCGGCAGCGCAAGTGTGATGCCCCTGGTGTTGCACACGTCCATAGGCCATGGTGACCGCTTCCCATCAGGTGGGCCGTGAGCTTGTCTGCCACCTGAGTGGTATTAAAAAAAAAAAAAACTTCTAAACTAAACAAGATAAACCCGTCATGTTTGGGCTTTTTTTTATACGTGTGGAAACCCACGGGCCCACCCCATCGGTGCCGACGATGGGGTGGGCGGGTCGGAATCGGACCGACTAAAACCACACGGTGTCCTCCCCAAGTGTCCATTGCCGGGCACCCCGGGTAAGCCCTCGAAAGGATAACCCCAGGGTAACCGGCGGACTTTGGCCGCAACCGCGGCCTCGCCTGGTAGGGTCGGGTTTATTCCGCGACGGTGAATTGGCAGGCGTGTGTAGGACACACACGACACGCCTCCGCCACGGCCTGCTTCTGTAAGGACGGCGAGTCGGCCAACTGCCGTCCTCAGGCCCCGATCATGATCTGCAAGCAGGTAATGCGCGCGAAAGAGACGGCGGTGAGGGAGCGGGACAGAACCCTGCCTCTCGAGTTCCGCAGACGCAGACGAGGACGCCGCAGACTCGTCTACGCCCGGGACTACCGACCTCCATTGTCATGTTTGGGCTCATTTTAATTGTCTTATTATGCACATTGGTTATGATCTATAGTGACGTTACTGTTATGTTGATCTTATCAGTACATTCAGTAGAGCGTTCATCTGAGGCTCACTTGTTCTTAAGAAAGCGTCTACGCCGAACGTGCACATTGTATATACTTACGCTTTCTCTCTTCGTGGTAGGCAGAAAGAACATTCTACTATTTGCTTCTATCCTAACACTAACACAAGCGAGCTTCTTCTACTGCCACTAAACCTTTCATACAAGCTCAATAATATTTTGCTTGCATAGAACCCAGTAGTTAGGCCCGTCACCTGCACCCATAGAGAAAACATATTAGAGTCGTAATGTCAAATAATATGTTCGAAATCAATTTCACCAATTTTCAAAGCGTTCCTATTAGCTAGACGTTTTCGCGGGCTTATTTCGTTTTCATGATAATATCGATAATTGTAATGTTACAATCTTGCCGGAGGAGCGGAGTTTATGCAAAGAATGGAAGAAATTATTTGCTTTGATAATTCTCTTTACCGGTGAAAGCTAATTCCATCTTTTTTGTAACTACATAACATAACATAACATAACTTCACGCCTGTATCCCCGAAGGGGTAGGCAGAGGTGTATTACAGACCCACGATTCGCCAGTTATGTTAAGGTCCCAATGTAATAGGGGTCGAGCCTATTGCCATCTACTGGGCACATTATTAAGCGAGTGATAATTAACATTTTTTAATGCACACATAACTAAGAAAAGTCAGAGGTGTATGCCCGGGGCGACTGGGGATCGAACTCGAGACCTCGTCTCAGCAGCCCGTTACGTACGCCACTGGGCTATCGCCGCTTTTGTAACTACAACTTTTATAATTTTTCCACACCACTTTATAGATGCTCTTAATAACGTATGTGTCAATAACTTGCGGACAAATCATGCACGTGCTTACAGGTTTTAGGTCTGGTTGGTACTGATTTGACGCACTTGTGCAATGAAATATAAAGTCCCAGAAGATGATCTAGTAGGGTGAGACAACGGACTGGTATACTTTAATAACTCTGCGTACACCGCAGGACCAGCAATATAGTTTTTGCAAATGTGGGTAAGGTAATATCCACATATTACCTCTGCTTACATAAATAAGTTACGAGTATATGTGTGGGAGGTGATATCGCTTTGAAGTTGGTTAGAGATTATTTGTACTTATAGCGGCAGTTAGTGGAAATGCTTTATGAAGAGTTTCTTAGAATGTATTTTGATAAGTTCCTTGTAACAGTCTAAGTGTATTTATTTATAAGGAACTATTTTTATAACAATAATTATTTTATTATTTGTTTCTTTTTATTAAATTTATTTAAGAAGATAATATAAAAGTTGTAAAATAAATAAAGAGAATAATAATACAGTAGGTGAATCGTTCATTAAATTATTAAACCGTAGGTGAATTGACCGAAGCGGTGATAGCCCAGTGGCGTGCGTAACGGACTGCTGACTTTTCGTAGTTATGTGTGCATTAATAAATCTTAATGAACACAATTTACAGTATAATTATACAAATGTTGTATAGTTGACAGTTTCGTTTGATGAAATCTGATACCCAAGATAAGAATGAACTGAGGAAATAACGCCGTGCAACATTGAGTACAATACAGTACTCTTTATTGTACACCATAAATAACAACTTACAAATTGAAATAAAACTATTTTTAACGGATTCTATCGCGGTTTATTGACACATTGATCCCGACGTTTCGGTTGCTTTTCAGCAGCCATGGTCACGGGGAGACTAAAGATGGTTGTTGTCTTGTAGTTTGAAGTGAAAGTTATCTCAAAGTATCCGAACTATGTTGAATTGTTGGTGTTACTAGTTATGATGAATGAGCTACCAGTGTCATGAAGTCTTGTTGTATTTTGATGTTTCTTGGAATTAATTAAGTGAATGACTGGGTCCCTTACTTACAACTTACAAATTGTTGCTTAAATATTATATACAAAAGTAGTAGTACAACAACCTTTAAATTAAAATGCAAACAGCATTGGATTTATGTATGGGCAGTTATATACACCTTGATTTAATGATGTAATCTGTGACGTGATGCTTTTCATCTGAATGTGCAATATACAATTTTTTATAATATAGTACAATTGATTACATGCAAGCGTTAGGTACTGGGTCAGTCGGGGTGCGAGGAATATGCTCTATGGGCAACCTTACACCCCGGCGTCTGTAGACCCGAGACGGCGTGCGGTTTTAGTCGGTTCAAGCCCGACATAACCGCCCCCGCTGGCCGGAGGGGGGGGGGGGTATCCGAAGGAATTTCCGCACGAAATAAAATAAAAAAAAGGTACTGGGTTTAATTGCCGGATCAAGTAATATACTATTTAGTATTTTGAATGAGAATTTTGACGAGTACAACAGAGAGTCTGGATCGTGTTTAGTAAATACAGGCTCCTCACCATTAAACATATAGTTAGTAGGATATACAACCATAAAAATAATAAGTGTAAGTACCAATTATTGTCTACTATCAGATGGGATCTCAAAACTTAGCTGTATAAAATGTAATATACTGCTGCCTACCCTTTAAACTAATCATAAATTTAAATAATATAATAACGAGTGTTTACTATAAAAATAAGTTAAACTTCTACTGATACCGAAAATATTCTAAATGCAAGGTGAAATTAAGCAGGTAGGTTTTATTTGAACACAAATTGAGTTTATATTTAGTGACGTCGTAGAACTAGCAGCGTAGCAACGGCTATGTACCTTAGTTAGCATAATGTAGCTCGTAGCCGTCTCGTAGCACTGGTAGATCTACGTACAAAGAGGCGCTACGGCTGTGAGAACGCGACCTAATTTGTCATTATTATGAACGTATTATGAACAAACAGTATTAGTGCCGCTACAGACAAACAGATGGTTAGACGAGGTAGGATACAGAATGGAGGTTATTAAGTTTTTGTATACTAAAAAGGTGGTAAACATGCCTAGGACCACGAGATAGTTACATCGGTCATATTAATATTAATGAAACTCTTTTTGATAAACTATGTTAATGAAATTTATTATTTACTCAATTCCAATTTTAGTCAAATAAAATGCAATCTATGTAACAACTTAACAGGTCTGAAGGAAGGTAACAGTACTCGTGACACATGGTTCACCTAGTACGATAGTCAAAGCACTCCTGTAATAATACAAATTCTACGACAACTAATATTATAACTGGCGAATCGTGGGTGTGTAATACACCTCTGCCTACCCCTTCGGGGATACAGGCGTGAAGTTATGTTATGTTTATTATTTTATAACGAGAATTTTGTACCAATTTTAAAGTAATTAATGAATGTATTAATTTATTTGTTTATTTAGTGGCTTATGGACACTTGTAACATCTGTGGTACATAGCAGAATGTTAGTTAAATATGAGAAAGGATAAAAGTGCAGGTAAAGTGTTCAAAAGTGTTAGGAAACGAACAAAATGTAGCTACTTAAAGTTAGTATTTAGTGAAAGCATGGTATTTCCCCGGTTTATCCCATATAAATTACACACAACAATACATCCTATATAAATTAACTTTGACACATTCCCGTTCTTGTAAATTTAAATAAGAAAAGTCAATATCTAGGACGGGCTTTCAGCTTACTATCTTAATTCTGCTGCGCCACCTACGCTACAAATTCAAATACAAATATATTTATTAATCTAGATTGCAAAGTAACACTTATGAATGTCACTAGCTGTTACCCGCGGCTCCGCCCGCGTGAATTACTTATCCCGTTCCAGGGCGCGGAAACAAGAACAGGAACGTAGTCTCAGATTGGAATCCTACATGCCATTCCAGACCATAATCTATCTCTGTGGGAAATTTAGCGAATAGACATATTTATACATACAAATATTTCAGTTAGCGCCCACCAAAAAAAGCCCACCACGTAGGTCGCGGGTTCCCTTTTGGACCCTTGACACCACCGTCTTGCACCACCAGTGCTGCTGCAGCTCTTTGCTAGTGTAATGGGTATTAAAAATACCCTTGACACCACCGGTGGTGCAAGACGGTGGTGTCAAGGGTCCAAAAGGGAACCCGCGACCTACGCGACCGCGTTGTCTAACGTTCGACTGTCACGCCACACAGTGGAACTTATGCATCAGTTTAGTCAGTTTCCGTACAGTCAAATTTTTCACCAGAACCTAATCTTTTACCCTACGCACACCAATTGTTGTTCCTGTAACCAATAAAGCAATGTTCACCACCAATTAAAACACTTAAGACAATCAATCATGAATATATTGCTAGCAAGCACAGTATCACGAAATGAGCTGCGAATAGCGATCAATTTCCAATTAGTGTTATATCAATATTGAGTTCAATTCGCGTACAAATATTCTGTGTGGAAGCTAATGCCGGCTCTGCGGAGCCCGCCACTACCAAGTATCTATTCGAACTGAACGAGAGATGCAGTGATTCTGCCGACTAATATACTCATGCTCAAGTATCCTGAAGACTTTCTTGGAATTTCAGATTATATACTAGATAGTTTTTTCTTACATATCTTAAAACATATTTTTTGCGGGAATAGCACGAGGGACATTTTTAATCGGGTACTCTATTGTACACAATACGGTCCTTATGGCATTTTCAAAGGTTTTTATGACAGCATCTTAACATTAGATCGATTAGAACTTTTAAAACAATAATATCAATAATGTAGAACTGTAAGCACATCAAAACCGATTAAAACAGTGTACAATATTAGTTCTAAATTTTAGCCCAAAATTAGGGAGAATTAGTTTATTTTTATTTTTTATAATTACATAATGAAGAAATAATTATATTAGAATCAAAAATGTCAAAGTGAACCGCACGGTGTCCTCCCCATGTGTCCGTTGCCGGGCACCCCGGGTAAGCCCTCGAAAGGATAACCCCAGGGTTGCCGGCGGACTTTGGCCGCCACCACGGCCTCGCCTGGTGGGGTGGGTTTTATCCCGCTTCGGTATGAATGCTTCAATCAACGCACCCATAGAATTGTAGCAAACCTATGAACGGCAGACTCTAAGCGTGTGTGCTTCATATACTTGAGCCTGTTTGTTCCTGAAGGGCAAACATTTGTGCCACATTTATCTAGCTATTATATTTAGGTCCAACATAATATCAAAAGTCGCGCCTATGTTCGTCTACCGGGCACCGATATAACACTAAACCTAATTTCGGTAATTGAACCCAGGATCTCACGACCGAATCCAACTAGAATATTATTGTAAATTTGTTCCTAATCGTGAATGTGTAATTGAAATCTTAAAATAGTAGTTCTAAACTTAAAAAACGGTCGTTCAAAACATACAAAATAGACTGTGAGATAAAAACGAATAGATATATAAATAATTCTAAACAGGCCTGCGTCCATAGGAACCACGATATAGGATTTTATGTAACAAATAGAAATTGACCTATAAGTTATGATTATAAAGTGGAAATTTCAATAATTAAACTCATAGACCTAAGAGTTTCTTTTATCGGATGTACAGAACTGTTTATTTTGTGTTAATTAATTATTGCATATTAACTCAATGCTCAAGATTGTGCTAACAAATAACTTTGTGGTAAATTGTATGGATTTCATTTATCGCAACATCAATGATTTTCCGATTGCCAAGTGAACTGTGGCGGAAACGTTAGGGCACTGCCTCTGGGATGTGTGTTGGGTAACCTCCTCGAGTGTCGCTCCGATTCCGATCCCGCTGCAGTCCGGGGGGAACGGAATCGGAGCGGCCGGTACACCCTGGGCGGCGGTCAATGGCTTCCCCTTCACCCCTTCATAGGGTTGGCATTGATCGTCGGCCAATACCCAACCTGGCGGGAACACATCGCTCTCCGTACTCCTCTGCTTTCAGAGGAGACAGAGTGAGCGATGCTGTTGGTGGTGGGATGGCCCAGGGTCAGCCGGGGTGCGAGGGATATGCTCTATGGGTAACCTTACACCCCGGCGTCTGAGGACCCGAGACGGCGTGCGGTTTTAGTCGGTGCAAGCCCGACATAACCGCCCCCGCTGGCCGGCGGGGGGGTATCCGAAGGGATTTCCGCACGATAAAAAAAAAAAGAAAAAAAAAAGGGCACTGCCTCTCGTATCAGCTTGTTCATGCGTGCATCGTACGCGTTGACGAAATTAAACCACAATGTTTTAGCAAACGTGTACCGACTGCCGAAATAGACCAACAAAAACTGTTTTTGACCGAATAAAATGTAACTATAAATATTCATTTCGAGTACAGCTACCACGCATCTGACGTTTTTCGGACAGAATTTTTTTCTCTTCCTTTCTTTTACTTTAGCTCTTTTGTGGCGATGCTACTGAGAGGACATGAGTTCGAATCCCAGTCATTACACTATCTATTCCGATGATAAATACTAAAAACTATTAAGCTACTCAGTTGTTACTCGCCTATTTTGTTACTTCTAAGAATATAAATTTTGTATAAAGCTGCGTTTTTTGATTACATTTATTATTTTAAAACCAGTGCTTAGTTATCAAATTAATATTGTAGAAATATAAATGTATTTTTGGATCATGGTTAATTTTTTAAATTTTGGAAGTAAGTCTATGTTTTTAAGGAATTCTTGCAGTTGATTCGATTGAATAAATTACAAGCTAACGGTCTACCCAATGGTTAATGGTTAGAGGGCCTATAAATGTTGACAACACGAGGATAACACCGGTGAGAGAACAATTTTAGTTTTATAAAAAGTTAGTGATTACGGACCTAACTTCGTCTTAATAGAGCTACTAATAACATAATGAAGCAACCACATAGCAAAACAATAGTGGCAACACCTTTTTCAAGCACGTGTCCTGTTTTTTAAATATTTGCAGTGACCCTATTTCGAGGAACAGTTACCGAACAAAGTTTGTACAAAATTAGTTGCGCTTACAATTTCAGCAGTAACGTTTTTAGTTTGTTCGCGTTCGTTTTTGATAATTCACTTTTGGAGTTAACTTTTACCGTTAATTTTTGCACCTCATTCTGCCGTGAGAAAAATAAATAGTGAACCGAGTAGTGCAACTGAGTAAAACATACTTTCTAGTGAGTGCTCGTAATATCACAGTATTAGTATTATATTGTGTTCCAGCATTTACCAACATTATACCTGTTTATGCCGTTTTATATATAATATATTAATTTAATTTATTCATCGCTCACACCACATGTTGCGCCATCTTTGGGATTCGTATGTAACCTTTAGGTACAACTTCGACTCACGAGATGGCATTTTTGCGCTGCGACGTCTCGGCTACATCGCTAGTGTGTTACTCTGGCGCTCACAAGTCTCGCTGTCGCGCCTCCATCGCGAAATGACGTATGTCACGTCCACCTCGTTCTAGACTCTTCTAGACGAGCTTTCATCATAAATATCGCATAGACTATAATACCTTCACGCCTGGTTCTGATACGCTGTCAGAAGACCAGCCTTTTTATCGCGTCTCATCAGCATCGGATGATTGACGCGCTCACGCGCCGTTGTTTTATGGACTAGCAAGTGATTCTCGAGAGACCTTCCACCTATAGTGCTGATTTCGTGTATAGTGATCGACCAGAAGCCTGCAGCAGCATCCATAATCCAGGAGTTCGAGTTTGCCGATTTGGTGAGTACGTTTTCCCTGAGTTGGTGCTCTCATCGTGGTGTGAAGCCTCTTATATTTATATATATATCTACCCGCTAACCTGCCCTGGTCCCCAGGACAGGCGATCCACATTTCTATATGGTTAAACGTATCCGCACCCCCATAAAAGTTTGGTCCATTTCGAACCGGATTTGACCGGTGTTCCTTGATATATCTATTCGCTCTCTGCTATCGTCGAAGTTATAATTTACCTTTATAGGCTATAATCTCGCTAATCCATATACAAACGGCTATTATTTAACCTTTTATACGCTTTTTACTTATTTTCTATATAAGTGGGTAGGTATCTACTTACCTCACTTCGCATCGCAAATTGTTTCTACAATTTATTATTAGTTATCTAACTATTCGCTAATATTCGTCAATTGTATAAGTCTATACGCATATTTCTATAATATATTTGCGTTATAGCTGTGCTACTTACGTTTTTTATAATTTGCTAAATAGATACCTACAAACTATTGCGCAGGTACTCGATACTTATTATCGCATTTCTCTCGCTAAACTTACGTATTGCTACCTATTCTATCATCTATTGCTTGCATTGAAGTTATATTTGTTCAATAATACCTATCTATTTAGCTAGGTACGTAATTTTTGCTCCAAATTTCATTTTGGTCATAAGTAAGTAGGTAGACGCAAAACGCGCTTTACTACGTAAGTACCTACATCGTCGCTTAGCTTCTCAAACGTTCGCTCGCTTGCATTCAAATGGCGTCCGAAGCTACACTTAAAATTATCATCGCTAAAAAAGAGGCAATATTCGCGCGTATGAATGCTATATACACAACCGCTACCAAATTGTCGCCGTCTGACATTGATACGCGAAGTAAGCAGGAGTTTCTTGCCGCCTCGGCAAATATAAGTGGCTTATATAGCCAATTCAACGACCTCTGCGATAAACATAACATCTTGTTGTTAGAAGAGGATCCCGATTACAAACTTAATTTTAATAATTGGGAAGCCTTTGAATCTTTGTATTCGTTTGTCCAACATACACGCTCAGGTTTACTGTCTCGTCACGATGTGTCCGCGGGTGTTAAATCCACTTGTGACACTTTTACTACTTGTCGCTTAGCCCCGCTAAGCCTAGTAGGATTTGCTGGTGAGCCAGAAAGCTGGCCACTCTTTTATCAAAATTTTAAAACGAACGTGCATGATAACAAACAGCTAACTGACGCTCAACGCGTTCAGTACCTCGTAGGTAAACTAACTGGGAACGCCCTTAATGTTTTCGCGGGAATTATTCCCAATGAATCCAATTATCGCACGATTTGGAATTCTTTAATCGCTAAATACCAAGATAAACGTTCGCTAGGATCTATGTACCTTAATAACATTCTCGATGTAAAACCTTGTTCTGAGTCACCCGCACAATTAAATAATTTTATCGAACGAGTTCATTCATCTTGGTCCGCTTTAAAACAATTAAACATTAAGGATTTAAATGACTTTATTTTTACCCATATAGCTCTTAAAAAATTGGATTCTCAAATAGTAAAAAACTTTGAATTATCTGTTCGCGACAAAGAGGTCCCTTCTAGTACTGATCTAGTAGACTATATCCGTCATCACATTAAAGTTCTCGAACGTACCACTGTCGCTGGACAGAACGTTTTGAAAACACAAGGGTCTAATTCTGTTGGCCGCTCTGCGACATCGAAAGATTCGCATACATTCACTATTACCGAAAGTAATGATAATAAAACCGCTTGTATTTGTTGTAATACTTTGCAACACGTTCATTTATATGAATGTGGTGCATTTAAAAAAATGCCCGTAAAGGATAGCTTTAATTTTATAAAACATAATAAACTATGCATTAATTGTTTCAGTTCACAACATAATACATTTAATTGTCACTCGCGTAATGTTTGTAAACAGTGTCATAAAAAACACCATTCGCTATTGCATTTTGATAATCGTCCGCGCGATTCGTTTTCTAACGACAGCCAACAGAATTGGCGCCTTCTGTCGGATCGCCCGACCGCTACCGCTGCGAGCGCAGCTAACGCTATTGCCGACACGATCGCCGGTCGTACGCGACCCGACGAGCGCTCGTCCGTGTGCATGCACACGCATGCAGAACCATCGCTTGCGCCGCCCGTGACTTCGTCGCGCGCTACCGAGGAATGTACGAGTTCTATAACTTTGCATTCTTGTAATCAACTCGCACCTGATAAATATAATAAAACAATTGTTTTGCCTACCGCTCAAGTATATGTTCCTAATAATGGACAACGCTTTACTATACGCTGTTTAATTGATTGCGCTTCGCAAAATAATATTATAACGCTCGCATGTTGCAATAAATTAAAATTAAATATTAAACCGCTCGTTAATTCGTCCTTGAAAACTGTAGGTTCGATCTCCGCGCCTATTAAAGGTTACGTTTCGCTTATGATTCAATCGCGCGTTTCTGACGCTCAATATAATTTGATGTTGCTAGTGGTTGATCATATCACTGATCAGCTACCTACTCGCTCTATACCTGCATCCATTATGGATCACTTTAATCATTTACCGCTCGCTGATGATTGTTGGAACTCGCCCGGGAATATTGACGCGATTCTCGGTGTTCAGATGTTCGCTTTCATTATACGCGGAGGTAAAGTGATACCGCCGCTCGCGCAGTCAGCTGATTGTTCGGATATCGCTCGCTCCGCACCGCACGCTCTCGAGACTACTCTTGGCTACATTATCATGGGGGAGATACCTGCTATGAACTCTGATGGTGTAGTCTGGTCCTTCGGTCCTCTAATTAACAATTTAGATTATGATTTAACTAAGTTCTGGGAGCTTGAAGAGGTGCCTTCTATAAATAATTTAAGTCCCGAAAATCACGACTGTGAGAAACTTTTCGCAGCTACCGTATCAAGAACGTCTTGTGGTCGCTTTAGTGTGTCGCTACCCTTTAAGGGCGATCCTAAGTCTTTAGGTCATTCCTTTATTATCGCTCAGCGCCGCTTCTCAGCGCTCGAACGTAAATTTAACGTTCTTCCCGCTTTACGTCAAGCTTATAATAACGTCATCGCTGATTATATAGATAAAGGTTATTTATCCGAAATACCTTATTCTCCTACCGCTTTAACTGAAGGATATTTCATTCCGCATCACGCTGTTGTACGACCTGATAAGGCGACAACAAAAACTCGCATCTACAGACCGATTTATTTTCACTCCTTTTAAATTTTCGCTATTTTAAAATTGCTATCACCGCTGATATACAGCAAATGTACCTTAGAATTTTCCTTACCGAAACTGACCGCAAATATCAAAAAATATTATATCGATTTAATGATATCGAACCGCTTCGTATACTTCAATTTAATTCTGTCGCATTCGGTCTTCGGTCAAGTCCATTTTTGGCTATGCGTACAATCCGTCAGTTAGCTGACGATGAACGCGCTCGCTTCCCTCTGGCTGCAGAGGTCGCCACTCGGGAACTGTACATAGATGATCTTACGACATCTGTACATTCTGTCGGGGATGGCATTCGCTTGGCAGACGAGTTACTTGCTCTATTTAAGTCTGGCGGATTTAATCTTGTCAAATGGGCAAGCAACTCGCCTGAACTTCTAGCTCATTTGCCCGAGTCTCATCGCGCTTCTGTTGAATTTACTGACAATAGTGACACGCTGAAAGTATTAGGCTTAAAGTGGCTACCTACCACAGATGTGTTTTCGTTTTCTACATCCGCATCATCCGCAGGTAACACTAAACGCGCTATACTTTCTACCATCGCTCGCTTGTTTGACGTATTGGGATTTGTCGCTCCCGTCATACTTTATGCAAAGCTCTTGTTACAAGAACTTTGGCTCGCTAAAATTGGTTGGGATGAGGAGCCCCCAGAGTCTATCACTAATCGCTTCGGTCAATTCAAAGAAGAATTATATCTTTTATCTAGTTTACAAATACCTCGTCACTTAGGTATCTCTGCAGGCTGCGTTGTACACCTGCTCGCCTTTGGAGACGCTAGCATGAAAGCTTATGGCTGCGTTATTTATTTACATGTAACACATCCTAATCGCGACATATCCATTCATTTGGTATGTTCAAAATCTAAAGTAGCTCCGTTAAAGACTATTTCGCTAGCAAGGCTCGAATTATGCGCCGCGCTTCTTCTCGCTAAACTTGTAAATCAAGTTCATAACGTTTTTCATGCTCGCTATCCCATTGAAGATGTATTCGCATTTTCGGATTCCACCATCGCTCTGTCGTGGATTCATTCGTGGCACCGGTGGCAAACATTCGTTACTAACCGCGTGTGTAAAATTCAGGAACTTCTGTCACCTGACCGTTTCTTTCACATCGATGGGGCATTGAACCCTAGTGACATTGTGTCACGTGGTATTTTACCCTCGCAATTAATAAATCACCCGCTTTGGTGGCAAGGTCCACACTGGATCCGTTGTCCAATCTCTGAATGGCCGATTGCGCCGTTTGAGCCGTCTCGCGTTGAAGGTGCTATACCTGAAATAAAAAATACGGTTACACTTACCACTATATCCGATCTGGATACCTCGACATCGCCACTTCTTGAGCTCGCTGTCCGGGTCTCCTCCTGGAAAAAATTGCTACGCAGTGTCGTCTATATTTTACGTTTCACACGGAAATTACCTCGCTCGCCCTCGGTCCAAGTTTCTGAGCTTGAAGCCGCAGAGATCGCGATTCTTCGCGCTTTACAATTAAAATACTTTAATGACGAAATTAAAAATATAAATAAAGGAAACTTACCTTCTCCCGCGTTACGTAAACTCGATCCTTTTGTGGACGACCACGGATTAATTCGCGTTGGTGGTCGATTGAAGAACGCTAATATACCTTTCGAAAATCGACACCCAGTCTTACTTCCCCGCCGCGATCATATAATTGATCTTATAATTGACGATTGTCACCGCTCCAACTGCCACACAGGCTCGCATTTGCTTACGCCAACGTTATTGGATCATTTCTGCCAGAAATATTATAAGGACTCGCATCCGTCAATGTAACTTCTGTTTTCGTACAGCTCCTTCGCATCCAACGCCTATGATGGCAGACTTGCCTCCCGCTCGTGTACAGGAAGCCAAAGCCTTCACGCACACGGGTGTTGACTACGCTGGTCCCATCCGTATTACTCTCGCTCGACGCAGAGGCCAACACGCACTGAAGGCGTACATCTGTCTTTTCGTGTGCCTAGTAACAAAGGCGGTGCATATAGAGCTTGTCTCTGATCTCTCATCTGATGCCTTTCTAGCTGCGTTCAAACGCTTTATCTCGCGTCGCGGACCAGTTGCTTGTATATATTCCGATAACGGAACAAATTTTGTTGGAGCCAAACGACAGTTGGACGAACTCTACACTTTCCTGTCTTCGAAAGACACCTCTGAGGCTTTTCAGTCTGAATTAGCTAAAACTAAAATTGAATGGAAATATATTCCTGCTCGCGCGCCCCACTGGGGTGGACTTTGGGAAAGTAACATTAAGAGTGTAAAAACGCATTTATATCGTTGCATTGGTCAACAATTGCTGTGCTATGAAGAATTAATTACGGTTTTAACTCAAATTGAGTGTCTTCTAAACTCGCGTCCGCTGTGTTTGCTGTCTGATCAGCCACACGATATCTTAACACCCGCTCATTTCTTAAATACGACACCTTTACAATCTTTACCTGCTCGTGAAATTGATCAATCTTTAAGCCTCTCTAATAGGAGAAATCTTTTGGATAGTTTGGTTCAAAGTTATTGGAAAAGGTGGCACGTAGACTACTTGCATACTCTTCAATTGAGACAAAAATGGAATACTCCCGATTTCTGATAAAGATTCATCAAGATGATACACCGCCGCTACGCTGACCGACAGGCATTATTGAGCAAGTATTCAGTGGTAAAGATGGTATCACTCGAGTCGCTTTAGTTCGTACTACTACTGGAACTTTTAAGCGTCCAGTCGTAAAGTTATGTCCTTTACCTTCGCAATGATTTGTACTTTTAGTTTATTTCGCATTAGTTTATAGCACAGTTGTTACGTACTTTATATTATTTACCTACTCCTAATTATATTCACCCATATAGACATATATTCTATTAGATATCCGCATCTTTGCTTTCTTTCACTATTGAAACTCCTATGGACTTCCAAGCCGGGGAGAATGTTTATGCCGTTTTATATATAATATATTAATTTAATTTATTCATCGCTCACTCCACATGTTGCGCCATCTTTGGGATTCGTATGTAACCTTTAGGTACAACTTCGACTCACGAGATGGCATTTTTGCGCTGCGACGTCTCGGCTACATCGCTAGTGTGTTGCTCTGGCGCTCACTTGGCTCGCTGTCGCGCCTCCATCGCGAAATGACGTATGTCACGTCCACCTCGTTCTAGACTCTTCTAGACGAGCTTTGATCATAAATATCGCATAGACTATAATACCTTCACGCCTGGTTCTGATACGCTGTCAGAAGACCAGCCTTTTTATCGCGTCTCATCAGCATCGGATGATTGACGCGCTCACGCGCCGTTGTTTTATGGACTAGCAAGTGATTCTCGAGAGACCTTCCACCTATAGTGCTGATTTCGTGTATAGTGATCGACCAGAAGCCTGCAGCAGCATCCATAATCCAGGAGTTCGAGTTTGCCGATTTGGTGAGTACGTTTTCCCTGAGTTGGTGCTCTCATCGTGGTGTGAAGCCTCTTATATTTATATATATATCTACCCGCTAACCTGCCCTGGTCCCCAGGACAGGCGATCCACATTTCTATGTGGTTAAACGCATCCGCACCCCCAATACCTTGTTTTTTGTTTTTTTTTTTAAAGAATATTAGTAACCGAAATTACTGATATTCTCCCTAACCACACTAGCTAAGCTACATTGCTTGTGTAAGGAGTGGGTTCACGTCGGTAGTGTAGTGGCCAGGATTCGAACCCGGAACCTTCGTTCGTAGGGTCTACTCCTTAACCACTAAGCTACCGACGCTTGGCTTGGGTAGAACATTAGCTTGGTATCGACAGTTCTAGGAAGTCGGCGTTCTTCTTCTCCTTATTATCACTGGCTTCAGCAGAATCAGTCGATGTTCTTACTCTATATGAAGTATCTCTGTCAGTGCTAGGAAAGAGGGTCTGATTCAGTACAAGCATGAAGTTTGTATAATATCTGGTTAAAGAACCCAGACTCACAAACCATGTTGAGTTATTTAACCTTAGAAGAGGACTACTGTATGTGTTTCTCTCCTATAAATAATATAAATAAATAAATATTTTACGACATTCCACACAGCGCTTTCTAGACCCAAAGTAAGCATAGTTTAACTTGCTTGTGTTATGGGTTCCAGAATGCGGATAAACATACTTATAACATAACATAACATAAACTCACGCCTATATCCCCGAAGGGGTAGGCAGAGGTGCTAGCACCCACATTTCGCCAGTTTATGTTTAGGTCCCAATGTAATAGGTGGCGAGCCTATTGCCATTAACCGGGCACTTATAAACCTGCGATAAATACACACATAACTTCGAAAAGCATCGAAAAGTCATTGGTGTGGGCCATGGTAAAACCTGGGATCGAACCTGAGACATCGTCTCAGCAGTCCATTACCCATACCACTAGGCTACCGCGGCCATACCACTAGGCTACCGCTACACTAGGCTACATACTTAGGGTAAACTGGTTAAATACGCCCCACTTTTTTGCTTTGTTGAATAAAACACATTTATAATCAAATTACATTTATTTAGTAGGAACCATCAGTTACATATACTAGTCAGCCTCATAATATTTGGTCAATCAACTAGAAATTCTAATTATTTTTTGACTTACATGTTTTTTTAAAAACTATAGAAAAGGGCGTTTTCCCCCAGAGATCAGGGTAAAATGCCCCATACTAAAAATATTAATAAAAGTCATAATAATGAAATAAAATCAACATAATCTTGCAACAAAACTACTGGTTTTGATGTCGCACATTGTAACGACCACACTTGTTACACAGATTGTTGTACATTGTACAATCTTCGTGCAACCATTTTAAACATCTTGTACACTGTATCCAGTCTACTTGTTTCTTTGTTGTATTATAATCTTCTAAACATTCCAAACAAGCGTTCTCTTCAATATCAGTCTGTTCACTTGACGAAGCTATTTCTATGTCTTCTTCTTGAGATTCAGAAGAACAAGAAGGCTGACGCTTTCTCTTTTTTAATTTTCTCTCAATATTATTTCGTACTTTTCTTTTTTTATTGATTAGTTGCTTTTTGTTTTCAGTCTGTTCCTCAATTAAGAACTTTCCCGTTTCTTCATCAAATTCAGAAGAACTTAAATCCTGATTCTTTTTCTTTCGAGTAACTTCTTTAGCAAGTTTTGCTTTATTTTCCTTGTTCTTGGTGGTTTTTTGTTTAGGAGTTTGTTTTTTCTCCTTCAATTTTGTTTTCTTGGCTATAAATTCAGGTGATGTCAACACTGTTGTCTTTTGTTTTCTGCTTGTGGCTTGGTATTGGGGTATTACAGGAATAGGTCGAATGTCTTTTAACACTTTTGATGGCGTTTCCTTTTTCTCAGCAGCCGATTCAGATGTCACTTGTAATTTAGGATCAAAGCAGCCACTTGCCTCAGAAGATTCTTTAGATGGTGACTCAGATATTTGATTAGTAATGCTGATTAATGGGCCAGGTCTTGTATCAGGGCTATTTTGTTTTGGTATGGGATCTGAACTGTTTATGAGCAGCATAAGTGAGACATCAGGGTTCAAAATAGTTGGAGAATCTGGTCTAATATTCAGGTCTTTGATTGGCAACTCCGGAGTAGACCCAAAGGAAGGGACAGGGTTGTTAATAGACAGTGCCAGATTTTGATGGGAACTTGTGCCTGGAGAACTTGCAATCAACGCTTCTGGACTTCCTGAAGAAGTTTGCGGCATTTCTCTACTCAAGAACCCACTTGTAGATGGCACTACTACTTGGTCTTGTCTATTTGCGGAACTGCTTTCTTGAGATTCATTGTTGGAAACGTCGATGCAAAAGAAGTAATCGGGTATTGCTAAAGGGTTAAATGGGTGCACTCCCGTGCATCGCATAGCGGATATACCGGTCGAAATGGTAGCTGCCTTGCACCAAGCGTTTCCAATTAATTGAGCAATGTAGTAGCGAGTTAGTTTTCTTTCCTTGTGATTGGTCATCCACACTTTTGTTTCTTGATTGAAATATGTTTTAAATGGTTTAAAAAACGCACGGTCTAGTGGCTGCAAAGCATGAGTCGTATGACTGGGAAAGCAAAGAAGTATAACATCGTTTGCAGCAGCTGCCTCAAGCAAATCAACTGAATTGCTGTGTGAACCATGACCATCCAAAAGCAACAAAGCTTTTCCTGTGCCTTTCTTTGGTAAAAAATGCTCTGTAAACCATTTAAAGAATAAGTCGCTATTAATGTATGACGATTTCTGATTCATATATATGTCAGACCCGGGTGGTAACCCTTCTGAAAACTCAGGTTTTCTGTTTTTACCTTTAAATATTAGAACTGGAGGTAAAAACTGCCCTTCTGCATTGCAACATGCAATAACACTGATGTTTTCACCCTTTTCGGTACTTGTTAAAGTATAAACTTCTTTAGCTCCTTTGGTAGCCAATACTTTACCAGGTTTGTTATTGACCTGGATTCCAGTTTCATCGACATTGTAGATACTACCTGGCTTATCCATCAAGTCGTTTTCGATTAAGATGTTTTTTAACACATCGAAGTATTGCTCCACATCCTTGCGGTTCACTCCTTGTGCACGGGCTAAAGATAAACCCTCAGACTTACGCAATACTATTTCTTTATTACGGCGCATAAAGGCATAGAACCAGTCATCACCAGCTTTTTGCCTCTCTTCTGAAAATCTGTGTTCTAATTTCATTTTTTTTGCGAAAGTGTAAGCCAATCTCTGGACGTCATCTTTATTAGGGGAAAATCCAACTTTTTCAAGAGCTTGAATATGTTTAACAAGTTTTTTTTCATACTCAGTCCCTAGTTCCGGATATCTACCAAGTGGGCCTTTACCTTTGCCAGATGTAAGGTGTCTTCTAAGGGTCCGACTAGGAATGCCATACTCCCTGCTGGCTTGGTTAATTCCCAATTCTTTGCTTCTAACCTTTGACATCGCCTCATCCAAAGCTTCAGCTGTCCACGATGCTCTGCATGTCTTTCTTGTGTAGGGCTTACCCATAATTAATCTATAAAAAATAATGTTTTGGTCATTAAAAATTGGGGCATATTTCACCTGTAAAATCAGGGCGTATTTCACAAAACAAAGGCAAATACGCCCCTGACACCTAGCAACACAACGCCCAGTTCAAAGTACTTACATTCCAGTAATATTATGAAGGTTATGTTCCTATTAAAAAGTTTAATCGTTAACACTAATTGAAAAATATTACTTAAATAAGTTAAAAATACATAATAATACTCACCCACGTAACTCGTGTCACAATTCAAACAGTCTTTTAAAAGATTTAGATTTTTTTTTGTATCCACAAACGAAGCGCAGCCGCTCGCCTCAGCGAATTTGAGTACTACTGCCATCTATCGATTAGCGTTGTAACTACTTCATTAGCTAGTTCAGTGTGCTATAAACGACAAGTGGGGCATATTTGCTGAAAGGGCGTTTTTCACCATTTTACCCTAAATTATACTTTTTTTGTAAATACATACATATTATACATAGCATACCCAGACCAATGCAAATAGACATATTCATGCACACCAATATTTGCACTAAGCGGGAATCGAACCCGCGCCCCCTGTCGTAACAGTCGAATGTACTACCGCTACGCCACAGAGGCCGTCAAAAAGTCTACATCTAAGACCCGCACTGGGTAGCTAAAATTCTCGATTATATACGTCTTTTAGTGATATGGGCGCCATTTACCATAATTCTTACCCGTGCGAAGACATGAGTGATGTTACTGTTTTTTTTTATTTTACTCCGCTTCATTTAAGAATGAAATTTTGTAGTACTGGTGGTAGAAATTTGATGACACAAATTTGTCACAAAATTCGGCCGGGTAGGTACCACCGTGCACGATTACGAAAAACCCTCAATAGTAATCCAATTTCGGTTTGAATGCGTTCAGGGGTCAGCAAGTGCATAGCCGGGCAGGGGGATTGTGGTCGCAGCACTAATGGGACCGGTGGGTGTCACGCGGTGCTGCGACGACAATCCTCTTCTGATGAGGCCATCAAGCTGAGTGCCACCATTGTTAACATGGTACGTGTATGTAATGGTGACCCTCTTTCCTGAGACTTTACCTTCAGCTTACCATCAGTCAAATTGACGTGTCCTAAATATATAAAAAAAAGGAATCATAACAGAAATGAAACCAGAAAACGAGTTTTGCTGGGAATGTGTCGACTATGAGAATAATTTTGATACAAAGTAGGGTAATATGTATAGAATGCTCCACTGTTTGGAACGTACTTGAGTTTTGAACTTACGTGTATGTAATGGTGACCCTCTTTCCTCAGACTTTACCTTCAGTTTACCATCAGGCGAGGTGAAGTCAAATTGACGTGTCTTAAATAAATAAAAAAAAAAAGCAAATGATATTTTTTTCCTATTAATTTAAATCTGAAATAATACAGGTTCAAGATATTGAGACCGCGACAGTCCCTTTTCACATGAATTATTTAAATAATTTTTTCTACAGCTACTATTAGCCATCACTCTTACTTCAAAACTAGAAAAATAAAATACGTAGTCGTAATGGAGTTGGGACTTTCCACCCGATGTATGAGAGAGAGAAAGAGAGACAAAAAAAATTGTAAGCTTTATTAAAGGCTAGTTTATAGGGTTCCGTTGCCAAATGGCATAAAACGAACCCTTATAGATTCGTCATGTCTGTCTGTCTGTCCGTCCGTATGTCACAGCCACTTTTTGCCGAAACTATAAGAATTATGCTGTTGAAAATTGGTAAGCAGATGTACCTATTCTGTAAACCGCATTAAAATTTTCACACGAAAATAGAAAACAAACAATAAATGGGGGTTACCCATACTTAAAACTGAAACTCAAAATATTTTTCATCGGACCCATATCTATGTGTGTAGGATATCTATGGATAGGTCTTCAAAAATGATATTGAGGTTTCTAATATCATTTTTTTTAAACTGAATAGTTTGCGCGAGAGACACTTCTAAATTGGTAAAATGTGAGTCCCCGCCTCCCTGTAACTTCTAAAATAAGAGAACGATAAAACTAAAAAAAAATATGATGTACATTACCATGTAAACTTCCACCAAAAATTGGTTTGAACGAGATCTAGTAAGTAGTTTTTTTTAATACGTAATAAATCGTATACCTGAATTTACCTTTCATGCAATCAACTCAAATATAAAAATAAAAAGAAACATTATTATGTTGCTGGCACCTTTTTTTTTTTTTTTTTTTATCGTGCAGAAATCCCTTCGGATACCCCCCCGCGTGCCAGCGGGGGCGATGTTGCTGGCACCTGTGATACAATGTTTAAATATATTAGTACAGGTGCCAACGTACCACATTATGATATGTTTTTCTTCTTTGAGCTGTAATAGATAATTGTGTTAATCATTGTTAACTTGTTTCTTTTTTGTTATCATTATTATTATTACCTGCTGCTACGGAACCCTTCATATGCGAGTCCGACTCGCACAATGGCCGATTTTTTTAAATTTCAAATACTGGTAAACAAACAACATCTTCAACTAAAACTCTTCACATGTAGGAAGCAGTAGACCGCAACTCTAACCGCGCTGGCTAAAACGAAACAACTTTGTCTCCAAAGGACAACATTATGATAATAGAACAAAGTGAATACGACCACTTATGGGGCTATAAATCAAACGGTGGAAAGTATTGTACTTTGCGAATAAGCGTATTTTGTGATCATGCAGACTGTCTGCAGCTAATTGTTTGCTGACTGACTTCAGTTAATTGTAATACAATCACAGCTTGCTTTATTCACTTTGTTACAGTGAGCATTCCTTTTCATTTCGTATATTTTGTTAGTTTAGAATACTTGAATTTATTTATTTATTTTTAGGATCTGATCTTTACGTTGAACAGTCTTTAAATCAGTCAGTACTGCAATAAACCATAATTTAAACTAGGAATTCAGTGCAGGGTGCGACCGAAATAAATTGAGCTTAGCGAGCAGGACTCTTACTTGAAAATAAGACATCTTACTATGGTGGCGCGCTCGTGAAACTGTTTTTCGGTCTCGCTTCAAAACACTCCTCAGTGTCCACACTATCACCGTGGTAAAATTGGTCAAGATCGCGCGAATGGTTACGGAATAGTTCAGCCACCAACAAACGGCTATGCACCCGGCATAGCCGTTTGTTGGTGGCTGAATTATAGGCTGAACTAAGATACAATTATAGTTATATAAATTATATAAAGAATCATAATACATATTTGTAAAATTACAGCTATGTAATGGTTACACAGCAAGACTTTTAAAGTCCGATGAGATGACTTCAGATTTGTGAGCAAACACTTCTCAAAAGAATTACTCAACAAAATACAACTAACAGTTTACCGCAGACAGATTGCTAAGTGGGGACACAAAGTAAAGTTTACAGTACAGTACAGTATTAGGTACATTAAACTTGGTCGCGGATTTTCACTTTGTGGGCTTTATTCGTGGATCTCAGCCGTATCTGATGGCGGGTACGCCTGTTTTGTCACAGAAGCGGTTAGCGGGGAAAGTAGACCAAGTTTCGAAGAGTTCCTTTTAGTTTTTATCTCGAATATGTATTAGTTATGTATATAATATGATCGAAAATTTAATTTAAGTGAAGAACTATCACGTGGGCCGTCTAAAAGTGTATATCATAGCCATATTTGTTTTTTTTTTACTGTACAAGGTGAGGAGCTGTAGCCCTGAGTGCAGATGGGAAAGTAACTAGTTATTTTGTCTAGAACCTTCTGTAAGGACATGTATGCAGATACTAGCCTCTAGTAGGCTGCAACTTATTAGCTCCATGGTAATGAAATACGAATATCGAAGGCCAATAGCAGCAAATAAAATTATGTTAAATGTAATAACATGCTTGAATCACAAGATGTCATCATATTTTGAAAAGAAGAAAAAAGTCGTACGAATACTTGATTAACGATAATGATTTTAATCAACAAAAATATTCACCTTTACCTAATTATTTTCTCAGAAATAAAGACAGAGGCACATTTTTAGTATGAATCGTTTAATGCGAAAGTTATTTCATTATAATTACATTTAACAAGTTCTGTACACGTTTTTCACTTATACATTTGTATTTTTTCATTTGTATAGTTTAGGTTTCATACCTTTGTTTTTTTTTTTCGTGCGGAAATCCCTTCGGATACCCCCCCGCCGGCCAGCGGGAAATGTAACATTATTCTTACCATCAGGCAAGGTAAAGTCATATTGACGTGGCATATATAAAAAAAATATAAATATTTTTATATTTATTCATACATTACCTAGTGCCTAGAACTGTATTGCAGCGCGAGGTGCGCGTACCCCGGTTGTTCTACACTGCCATTTGCAGAACGAATGCCGGTGTGCGGGCTCCTCTCCGCCATATCGTAGAAACGTACAACGAATACCTCGCCGATATTGATATTTTTGCTCAGTCACACTATAAATTCAAAATTGCAGCAATTCAAATGTTAAAATCTCTGTCTTAGGGATTTTTTGCTATTTCACTATTTTGTTTGTCTTTTTATCTAAACATGTATAATACAACTTCAACATGAAGTGCGCACGATTTATTTTTTAACAAAATTGTTAGTTATCATATATTATGTCGCGGATATTGCTGTGGGTTATACGTTCACGCAATAGTTATAACTTACTCTAATTTTATACTAGCAATGTACCTTTTTTTTTTTTTTCAAAGCCATTGACCGCCGCCCAGGGTGTACCGGCCGCTCCGATTCCGTTCCCCCCGGACTGCAGCGGGATCGGAATCGGAGCGACACTCGAGGAGGTTACCCAACACACACCCCACTAGCAATGTACCTAACGTGTAACTGTTTTATGTCCCAATAAATAAATAAATAAATTACAATGACTTTGAATATCAAGCTTAAGCTTGCCTATAATTTGATAGGTCCCAGGTTCGATTTTCAAGTCAGACAAAGTTTGTGCAAAAAGCAACACAGAAAGTAAGCACGTTCACGTCAGAAGTAAGTAAGCGAGAGCCTCCTTCTACAAATGTACATAACATTTCTTGGTGAACTTCGATTTTGCTGTGCTATGCTCCTTCACAATCTGACTTAATTTTTTTGTCTATGATAATTTTATTAAAGTAGTCATCATAACATTCAACTACTTTCTCCTGATTCCTATCTGTTTCTAAAACACAAAAAAAACTGTTCTTCCTATGTTTTCACCTATCAGTATATTCCTTATTTAATAACTTTACACCATACCTAACGTAATCCTCAACAAACCACTTCTCAAACGGTTCCTATAAGTTGTACCACAACATACGCGCATTGATCTCTTCCCTGAGAGGGTTCACTTTTAAGCTGAGCATGGGAGCACGAAGCTTTGTAAGATAAGACTTGTTCGGCCCAATCTCTCACAAAAACACCACGTTATCAATTTAATCATCGGATACCCACTTTTTGTAAAGATTTCTCTTTCAATACTCTTTAAGTCAAACATAAATGTCAAAGAGTACATTTGAAAGGGCATGTTATGCTTGATGGGATAAAGAATTAATAATGTTGAGTACTATAAAGCTATTGAGAGCGATCCGACCGAGTAATGTGGCGTCGCCGTCGCGCCGCGCGCCGTTCGTTCTTTGGGATCAGGTAATATACAGTATCCACCTGGCCTTTTGAGTGAAGTTTATCTTGAGAGCATTTAATTTATGTTAAAGTTCAGTTGCTTTAAGAGATTTTCTGGGGTGCTTGGTTGGGGACCTCCACGCGGTCCACCCTGGGCAACGGAGACGGCAGCGCTTCTCTCCTAGGGTGGGAGAGACGCTGCCGCCTACGCCCAACTTCGACCGAGGCGAGGACGGCCCTGTTGAGGGCTGTCCGGAAGCTTTCCACGTGTCCCTCTGATTAGCAGATGGCACAGTGGAGAGCAAGTAAGGGGGCCATCTCGAAACCGGAGATGGCCCAGGGTCAGTCGGGGTGCGAGGGATATGCTCTATAGGTAACCTTACATCCCGGCGTCTTAAGACCCGAGACGGCGTGCGGTTTTAGTCGGTGCAAGCCCGACATAACCGCCCCCGCTAAAATACACCTTGAAGGGGTGAATTTTGAAAGGAATTATCAAAAAGGCATAAGATATACGTTGGTGCCAATGAGATCTTCAATCTCACCTGCTGCCGGTCCACATGCTGATTAACGATCGAGCCTCTGGCGCAGGCGCACCTCTCAGGGTTGGGGGTCAGACGGCAATCATTCCCACAAAAGCCAAGATGCAGTGTTGAGTCTATTGCGCAGGAGCACTGAAAAGCAAGTCTGTACTGCTCGACAGTTTGATTAATTAACCGCAATATTACTGACACCACAAAGAATGAATGAATGAATAATTTCATATTTATAAGTCATTACTAACAGGCGGATTAATGAACGGAATATTGTGGTCTGATCAGACATTCGACTGTCAATGTCCGTTGGAAGTAACAGCATATATATATATATATATATATATTTAGGACACGTCAATTTGACTTCACCTCGCCTGATGGTAAGTTAAGGTAAAGTCTTAGGAAAGAGGGTCACCATTACATACACGTATCATGTTAACAATGGTGGCACTCAGCTTGACGGCCTCATCAAGAGGATTGTCGTCGCAGCACCGCGTGACACCCACCGGTCCCACCAGTGCTGCGACCACAATCCCCCTGCCCGGCTATGCACTGGCTGACCCCTGAACGCAATCAAACCGAAATTTGATTACTATGGAGAGTTTTTCGCAATCGTGCACGGTGGTACCTACCTGGCCGAATTTTGTGACAGATTCGGATTAAAGACTTTCTTGTAATAAAGCGGCGATAGCCCAGTGACGTACGTAAAAGACTGCCGAGACGAGGTCTTGAGTTCGATCCCCAGTCGCCTCGGGCACACACCTCTGACTTTTCGTAGTTATGTGTGTATTTAAAAATGTTGATTATCGCTCGTTTAGTAATGTGTCCTGTAGATGGCAATGGGCTTGCCCCCTTACCTTTGGATCTGAACATAACTGGCGAATCATGGGTGGTTTTTTTTTCTACCACTAAGGTGGCAGACAAGCACACGGCCCACCTGATGGGAAGCGGTTACCGCGGCCTAGGGACGTGTGCAACACCAGTGGCGTCACAATCGCGCTGCCGACCCTGTAAAGGAAAGGGGATGGGAAAGGAGTTTGGGAGGGGATGGGAAAGGAGTTTGGGCTTCGGCACTCTCACTCACCAAACGCAACGCAACAGTTCAAATACTGTTACTTGGCGTCGATATTCTGTGAGAGGGTGGTGCTTCCCCGGTCGAGTCGGGTGTGTAATATACCTCTGCCTACCCCTTCGGGGATACAGGCGTGAAGTTATGTATGTATGTAATAATCTCGCGTTCGGGTTACCGTATCATATGGTAATCAGTTATTAGATAATATCAAACCGAGGCTCAGATTAGCGAGTATGCTTTGTATGTTATACTAAGCTTTGCGTATTTGAGTTATCCTCAGTTTAAATAAGAGATTAACCGAACGATTGTTGAACATTAAGCTGGACTTAATACTGTTACTCAAACGGAAATGAGGTCGCCCAAACCGTAACCTAAGGCTCGTTTTAAATAAAAGTTAAATGAAATTGTTATTTTTTGCACTATCCTCTTCTGATGAGGCCGTCAAGCTGAGTGCCACCATTGTTAACATGGTACGTGTATGTAATGGTGACCCTCTTTCCTGAGACTTTACCTTCAGCTTACCATCAGGCGAGGTGAAGTCAAATTGACGTGTCCTAAATATTAAAAAAAACCATCAAACAATTTTGTGGGATTTGAACTCGTATGTAGTGCAGTCTTTCACTCACAGAGCCTTACCCACCTGATTATATTACCTTCCTAACCATATCCTCTTTCACACGGTCCATCCATCTCCTCTTAGGTCTTCCTCTCTTCTTGTGACCGTTCACTTCCATACCTAATGCCTTCCTTACGATATTACTTTCATCTCTACGCATTACATGTCCGAACCAGGACAAGCGATTGCCTCACAACACTTCTGTTATGGGCGCTACTTTTAAACTTCTTCGAATGCACTCATTCCTAATTTTATCCATTCTTGTCACACCACAGGTCTTTGCCATGCAGGACAGCAGGCCGGATCATGGTCTTGTAGATTAGATTAGAAAAAAAAAAAGGTATTACTTTGAGCGATAATAATACTTTTTGGCATTTATTTAGATAGGCAATTATAAAATTTGTGCTATATTTTTAAACTTACTTTTAGGGAGTATAATTTTATATGACATACTTCATATTATATGGCATATATATTTTTTTATTTTATTTATTTGTCACAAAAAACAGTTGCATGCTAAAATAGTTAACAAATTATAGGTAATATAACAGATTGGTGAACACATAACCCACACTATTGTTCGCGGATTTACAATATAAAAGAAAGAAACTCAAGCCAAGTTGCAGTCACGATCTCATAATAACAAAAGATTATGTGAAATATGAAATGCAAAACAAGTTCATAACAAATTTTCATGGATCTATCTCAGAAATTAATAAAATAATAAGGTAGTTATTCATCTAATAGTTATAGATACGAGTGTTAGGTTTTATTTCGTCTAATTCGAATACTACAGTATGACTGTAGTCTAAGGTTGGACTGGCCCTTATCCCACTTCTAAGTTGCGTACATATTTATTTTACACAGGAGCAGAAAGTGTACACAATAATTTGGTAGATAAGATAAGTATGCCAATCATTTGATATTTAATTATGACATCAATTTCATGCAAATGAATCATGAACCTTAAATACTACGTTTAATCGAGTTAACACGACAAAGATCTATATGTAGTGCTGCTTGCGGTCTCGCTGTATTTGACAATAAATCGCAATGAAGGGTTGGCTTACTATAAATCTGATAATGCAACAATAACACTTTCTGCGGTCGATTGCACTGACGCGCCACCCGTCGGGCTTTATGATGCCTCGGTGAAGTGTGGTCGGTAGATTTACAAGTGCTTTGTAGGATACAATGGTGATAAAGCTATTTGAAATTCTAGTTATCACTTTTACACGGATCATTCTGATATCACTGACCTGTGTGGCGTGATGGTATAGCACTTGACTGCTACTTGGTCTTATAGTTTCTACACTTGTAAGAGCCGATTGAGCTTCGACGTTCGAGTCTTCGAGCTTAACTGCATCATCACGTTTAACTCAATAAATTTCATTGGTTTAGGTTAACTTTAACGCAATGCCATTATTTTCACTAGTGTAATTCAATCTAAGTTCTGATACGTATTTTAACATTTTTACTTTAATAGTATTATTAAGCATGTGATATTTCGAAGCGGCGATAGATCTGTGGCGTACGTAATGGAATGCTGAGACGAGGTCTCGAGTTCGAATTTGTACGTATCAATAATAGAACGGTATTTTTTACTAAGTGTACACTAGTTTGTAATTTTCAACAATGAATTTATCTTGCGTTCAGTAGTCCTGTAAAACCATTTCAAATACATTTATAACCTTCACATACACATAATGTTTCGAGCAGTATAAACTTAATATTTAGCTTATGCCAAGCACTACCCCACCAGGCGAGGCTGCGGTGGCGGCCAAGGTCCGCCAGCAACCCTGGGGTTATCCTTCCGAGGGCTTACCCGGGGTGCCCGGCAACGGACACTTGGGGAGGACACCGTGCGGTTTTAGTCGAGACACGACATAACCACCCCCGCTGGCCAGCGGGGGGGTATCTGAAGGGATTTTCACACGTAAAAAAAAAAAAAAAAAATGCCAAGCACTATTATAATTATCAATCCAACGTAAGCTGTGTATTTTGAACATCTGTTATTTTATTCACGTGCTATTGTCTACGTATCAGTCGTTGTTAGATTTTCTTATATTATATGTGTTACCGTGTATCGTTTTGTGTGTTAATACAATAAATATACATCTATCTAATTGTGTTGTTGAAAACAGAGAGCATCGTGTGGGCGGCCGAGATAACAAACGCCAGCATAATTTTGCGATAACATCTCACTCTCAAAATACGAAACGGAATGAAAAATGCCGCAAGATTGAGCAGTCACGAGCAGGGTTAGCAAAACGGTACACTTTTAAGTCTGTAAGAGGCACACAGAGGAAAATTAACACAAAGTATTTTTTTTTCCCTAAAATTTCGTGAGCCTTAAAATTACTCATATCCTGTAGGCAGGTATTCTTTGGTACAATAAAAGTAATACAATGCTAAATAGTTTACAGGTGACGTCTGAGCAGTATACTAAGGCGGATTTTGTGTGCAGTTTTTTTCTGTTGGGACGATTCTTGGTGAACGATTAAAAAGTCGAAAAAAGCGGCGATAGCCCAGTGGTGTACGTAACGGACTGCCGAGACGAGGTCTCGAGTTCGATGTCCAGTCGCCCTGGGAACACACCTCTGACTTTTCGTAGTTATGTGTGTATTAAAAATGTTGATTATCGCTCGCTTAGTAATGTGCCCGGTAGATGGCAATAGGCTCGCCCCCTTTTACATTGGGACCTAAACATAACTGGCGAATCGTGGGGTGTGCAATACACCTCTGCCTACCCCTTCGGGGATACAGGCGTGAAGTTATGTTATGTAATGTTATGTTGGACGATTCTGCCACATTATCGGTATCAAATGGAGCCCACTTAGGACCCACTATGTTTTTGTATGTGTGGTGCTTCCCTGTTTATAAAGTGTTGCCACTACCACTTTGCTGAGAGGGTAAGTGGATTTATTATAATTGCAACTCCTCTAACTTCAAGGCGAGTTCCAAGACAGTTTATCTTTCACGACGACGTAAAAAATCGTACATTCTAATATTTTAGTTAAAAGTATAATACATCATAATGGGAATTGTGTATTTCTGATTATCGTTTAAGCTAACTGTCACAGTTTTTGTACCCACCTTCCATGTTGGGGTGGATTTTAGTACAATAGGGCACTGACTGTCAAATCAGTTTCTTATTATTAAACATCAAAAGGATACGTTCTTTAGAAACCTCTATGAAATAAAGTAGTATGACGTTGTACTTTGTTATTGTCCAATTGTGGTTGAATGGATATTAAAAAAAGCGGCCAAGTGCGAGTCGGACTCGCTCATTAAGGGTTCCGTAGCAGCAAGTAACATAATAATGTTCCATTTATAATTTTTATATTTGAGTTGATTGAATGAAAGGTAAATCGCGGTTTACGATTTATGACGTATTAAAAAAAACTACTTACTAGATCTCGTTCAAACCAATTTTCGGTGGAAGTTTACATGGTAACGTACATCAGATATTTTTTATAGTTTTATCAATCTCTTATTTTAGAAGTTACAAGGGGGGGGGGGACATATTTTACCACTTTGGAGGTGTCTTGACTATGCAGTTTAGAAAAAAATGATAAAGAGATACCTCAATATCATTTTTGAAGATCTATCCATAGATACCACATACGTATGGGTTGCATGAAATAAAAAAAATTGAGTTTCAGTTGTACCTAAGTATGAGGACCCCCAAAATTTTTTTTTCTAATTTTGTGTGAAAATCTTAATGCGGTTCACAGAATACATCTACTTACCAAGTTTCAACAGCATAGTTTTTATAGTTTCGGAAACAAGTGGCTGTGACATACATACGGACGGACAGACAGACAGACAGACATGACGAATCTAGGGTTCCGTTTTTTGCCATTTGGCAACGGAACCCTAAAAAAATACAGTTCGAATTGAGAACCTCCTCCTTTTTGATATCGGTTAAAAATAAATAAAAATAAAAAAAGAACAGACGTTATTTTTATCGCTCTTTTACTACTATTTATTTAATGAACTCAGTTAAACAATTTATTTGAACCATTAATGAATCAATTTAAAAAATTAAACAAAATCCACAGTATAAAATAAATAATACAGGCTCGTCATAAAAACTCCGTGAACCAGAACCAATTCCCTGCTTGAAACCCTCGCGCGCCGCGGTAATTTAACCACTTTTGACTGACATTGGCATGGCCAAATTTAATTTAGACACCTCACACCTCGGCCTGATGCATAATACATAACCGCACTTCGAGAACATTCATTTTAGGTGCTGACTTTTCACCTTTTGTATTTTAATGAGATGCCGCGATATATTTTGTGACAGTGAAATGATTTTGTAAAAGAAAAGATTTTGTCTTAGTAAGTGTATGTTTGGTTATACGATGGTTACACATTTCAAGTTAAAATTAATCCAGTAGTCCATCAATTCATCAGTCCAGGTGTCAAGTATCCTGTATTTTTTATTCGACTTTGTTATGTATCTAAATACTTAAACACACAAATGAATATCGAAGTTTTATTACGATTAACATTAAATTTGATGACGGAATTCTTCATCGATTTTTTTCTTGATATAAACTATTTGTGAATGTTGTGGCAAGAAATTTTAATATAATTCTAAAACCGAAACTTTTTATACCTCACAGCCATACAGACTATTCAAACTATCCCATAATAATCGTAACAATATCACACATCAGATAATTTTGCGGAATAATTTAATTTACGCAGAAGTGACAATGTGTACGTACAAACACGTAACAGATATGTTTCTCAACAGGCGTTACGGTACACGACCCTGAATTGGATAATCAAAACGTTATCTTATCCACTGTTAGAATATTATATTAATATGTATATTGGTGTCATTATTAATGAAAATTAGTAGACCATGACGTTCACTAATCACTGCAACTAGTTCAACAACGACAATAAAGTATTCTATGAAGTATCTAAGCTGTCATTTCCCATGATTAATGTGAAAATAATTGACTAACGACCATCCAACTAAGCCTCTCATCCAGTACAATAAATTCTACCCCAATAACAAGAGACCAACACTTTATCCGAACAAGTTGGCAGGAATTATGATTTAGACAAAACACTGTAATAGCGATTCAACCGTAAGCGGGACAATGTCGTATTTTCAATTTTGTGGGATTACACAAAACGGAATTCACACGAGCTTTGCCCCGCGTCATGAGCGTGACACGGCGGTAATCCACCGCGCGACACTCGCTACCGAACGTTATAATATTGTTCCAAATATAAACATTACAATTTTCAGGACGAAATTCGTTGCATGAAAACGTGTTAGTGATTTGAAATATTGTGGCAGGTACGTGACACGGCGGACGGAGGGTTAAGTGATGAGCAGTTTTGTTCATTTTTCGAAGAGATTTAGTATTGTATTCATATTTCTGTAAATATCTTCAATTAATTCATTTCTGCTGGATCGTATCCAAAAATCTGAAGATTACATTTCGTTAATATGTAAACACTAGTTGTTGCCCGCAACTTTGCCCGCGTAGAATTCTGTTCCCGTTCCTACAACCCATGGGAGCTTATTCCAGGGATGAAAAATAGTCCTGGCTATAATCCTATATCCCTATACCAAATTTCAGCCAGATCCGTTGAGCCCTTGCGTAACAAACATACAAACATCTTCACAAACTTTCACATTCATAATTGAGCTGAACGAGCGAATCTCTTATACGCGACATAGCCGTTTGTCGGTGGCTGAACTCCTCCGTAACCACTCGCACGATCTTGACCAAATTTACCACGATGATAGTGTGGACACTGAGGAGTGTTTTGAAGCGAGATGGTTCATGCGGTCATCGGCATGTACCATTGAGGAATAATCACCGAAAAACAGTTTGACGAGCGCGCGGCCTTAGCTAAGCGCGCGACCGTACTAAGATGTCTTATTTTCAAGTAAGAGTCCTGCTCGCTCAGCTCAATTTATTTCAGTCGCACCCTGCACTGTATTCCTAGTATTAGTAGGATAGGATTAGTAGAATAGGAAGTTCTACCCACTATATATATAATATCATAAATGTGAAAGTTTGGATGGATGGATGGATGTATGGATGGATGTTTGTTACTCAATCACACCAGAACGGCTGAACGGATCTGGCTGAAATTTGTTACAGAGATAGATTATAGTCTGGAATAGGACATAGTTTACTTTTATCCCTGGAAAAGGTTCCCATGGGAAGCGGGAACGAGATCGAAATTCCACGCGGGCGGAGCCCGTTATCCATTAAAAGTAAAACAACACCAAGTTAATGTTTTCCTATTTTTTTTTTAATAAAGCTTAAATACCTTTTTTTTTTTTTTTTTTTTTTTTTCGTGCGGAAATCCCTTCGGATACCCCCCCGCCGGCCAGCGGGGGCGGTTATGTCGGGCTTGCACCGACTAAAACCGCACGCCGTCTCGGGTCTTCAGACGCCGGGTGTAAGGTTACCCATGGAGCATATCCCTCGCACCCCGACTGACCCTGGGCCATCTCACCACTAACAGCATCGCTCATCCTGTCTCCTCTGAAAACAGAGGAGTACGGAGAGCGATGTGTTCCCGCCACGTTGGGTATTGGCCGACGATCAATGCCAACCCTATGAAGGGGTAGCCATTGACCGCCGCCCAGGGTGTACCGGCCACTCTGATTCCGCTCCCCCCGGACTGCAGCGGGATCGGAATCGAAGCGACACTCGAGGAGGTTACCCAACACACACCCCAGGAGGTTACCCAACACACACCCCAAATACCTTCTGTACTCTTTGGCACTTGACCAAAATTGTGTATTTCGGTTACCTAGATTAGGTGACCGAAACATCCCATTCTACATAACTTTTTTTTTTTTTCGTGCGGAAATCCATTCGGATACCCCCCCCCCCGCCAGCGGGGGCGGTTATGTCGGGCTTGAACCGACTAAAACCGCACGCCGTCTCGGGTCTACAGACGCCGGGGTGTAAGGTTGCCCATAGAGCATATCCCTCGCACGCCGACTGACCCTGGGCCATCTCCGGTTTCGAGATGGCCCCCTCGGGCCCATTCTACATACCTATCTGAATTCTGTCATCCAAGCAAACTTGTACAAAGACAGTACAAAAATTGCAACTCATCTTTCAGGTAAAGGGGTGTGGCAGCATCTAAGACAATTGTGAAGGTACCTACTATACCAGATTACCAGCTTATAAACCTCTAAGTCAATTTAGCACAAAAAGCTATCTGCAATCCAATCTTGGCATATGGTATTACTGTATTATAAATAAGCGATGAGGCGTCAGGCGTGACGCGGCGGTAAGCCGTGACACGCCAGCTCCCTCTAATCGCGGCAAAAAGGATGCTAAATTTATGACATTTTGCAACATCAATATGTAGTTTGATTTATTCACTTAAGCTTCTCATATTAAAGCGTTCTATTTATATTCAGTTTCTATGCTCTGTGGCGTGGCGGTATTGCGTTCGACTGCTACATCAGGGGGCGCGGGTTCGATTCCTGCTCCCTGCAAATATTGGTATGCATGAATATGTATATTTGCATTGGTCTGGGTGTTTCTATGTATAATATGTATGTATTTACAAAAAATGTATCTAAGTATATTCATCCGCATTCTAGAACCCATAACACAGGCTAGTTAAGCTATGCTTACTTTAGGTCTAGATAGCGCTGTGTAGAATTTTGTAGAATATTTATTTATTATTATTTGCCGAATTTTGTAGAATATTTATTTATTATATTTATTTATTTATTATTATTATTTTATTATTATTATAGCCTCGGTAGCCTAGTGCTATGGGTAATGGACTGCTGAGACGAGGTCTCTTGTTCGATCCCAGGTTTTACCATGGCACACACCAATGACTTTTCGATGCTTTTCGAAGTTATGTGTGTATTTATCGCAGGTTTATAAGTGCCCGGTTAATGGCAATAGGCTCGCCACCTATTACATTGGGACCTAAACATAAACTGGCGAAATGTGGGTGCTAGCACCTCTGCCTGCCCCTTCGGGGATATAGGCGTGAGTTTATGTTATGTTATGTTATGTTATTATTTGTATAATTAAAGTGAAAATGAATAGATAGATATACAAATAAATAAATCGATGGAAATATGCTGTGTAATTGTTTCAAATGAAAATCAGACTTGTCATTTTATTTGCAACTATTCATGAAAGGAGTACTTTAAAGTAAATGTCAGAGAATGAGGGAAGTGGGCGGAGAGAGAGTAAATGCGAATCGGTGCCTTCTGTCAAAACGGTGCTCAATTTGAAATTAGCTTTTAAAATATTTCTTAGTTTTTTATTGTACATAAAAAAGACATAAATGTTTATATTACACGTAAAATAAATTATGTACAAATGCGTGCTTAATTCTACTAGGAATTCAGTGCAGGGTGCGACTGAAATAAATTGAGCTGAGCGAGCAGGACTCTTACTTGAAAATAAGACATCTTACTACGGTCGCGCGCATAGCTAAGGCCTAAACCTAAACCTATACTGTTTTTCGATGATTATTCCTCAATGGTACATTTTATTTGAACAGTTGACCCCTCTAAACACTCAGCGGTGTCTACACTATCACCATGGCAAATTTGGTCAAGATCGGTATTGTGGATTCGGAGGAGTACAGTCTCGGCCAAACGGCTGGCTTCGCTCAGCTCAATAATAGTTCTCTACCAGAAAACCTTCGAGTAGTGAACCTGTGAACTGCACTGTGAGTGAACCTGTAAGCTGTGAAACTTTGAGCGAATGTATAATTTGTGTATGTCTAGTGATTTATTTTTACCATCTTTTATGTTTACTTTGTATTTTTACATTATTTTTAGGGTTCCGTTGCCAAATGGCAAACAACGGAACCCTTATAGATTCGTCATGTCTGTCTGTCCGTCCATATGTCACAGCCACTTTATTCCGAAACTATAAGAACTATGCTGTTGAAACTTGGTAAGTAGATGTATTCTGTGAACCGCATTAAGATTTTTACACAAAAATAGAAAAATAAACACGAAATTTTGGGCTTCCCAATACTTAGAACTGAAACTCAAAAATATTTTTTTTAATCAAACCCATACGTGGTATCTATGGATATGTCTTCAAAAATTATATAGAAGTTCCTAATATCATTTTTTTTTCTAAACTGAATAGTTTGCGCGAGAGACATTTCCAAAGTGGTAAAATATGTGTCCCCTCTGCCCCTGTAACTTCTAAAATAAGAGATCTAGAAAAAAAATATGATGTACATTACCATGTAAACTTTCACCGAAAATTGGTTTGAACGAGATCTAGTAAGTAGTTTTTTTTTAATACGTCATAAATCGTAAACCGCAATTTACCTTTCATTCAATCGACTCAAATATTAAAATTTAAAAAAAAAACATTATTACGTTACTTTCTGCTACGGAACCCTTCATGGGCGAGACCGACTCGCAGTTGGCCGCTTTTTTTATTATTACACATTATTTTTACATAAATATATTACTTTGCACTCTCTGTTATTTTTTTTGTCTGCCTCTACAGCTCAAAGGTTTGCTGGTAGAGAAATCTTTTAGAGTTAAGCTCACCTTTATACATAATTTATTTTACTTGTAATACATAAATGTATTTTTTGTGTACAATAAGGAATTAAGAATTAAGATCAGTAGAGGTAGAATAAATTACAGTAGCAAAGCGTACATACATAGTATAGTGAGGTAAAAGGTTCTGATATGAATGTCTTAACTATACGAACATACTGTAAATGGTAGTGTTATTTGTAACTGTAAACATATAAAGAGGTCGTTGCCATGGGATTGAAGGATACAAATCGATAGGCGATCTTATCACTATCAACCGGGCACTTTTTCTACTATTATGAATTTACGAACAAAAAATCCTTTAACACTTTGCCTGGGTCGAAGCAAATCTGTAATTGAACCTGGATCACGTACACACGCATATCGACGTGCTCTCACGTTACGAGTATTAGTAGTATTAATAAAAACATTGAATGCTGAAACCTATTAATGAGACTGAAGCGAGAAATTGCTGAAAACAGTTTTTATTATTAAATTGCAAGATTTCATATTCAATTTTTAACAAATTTGTTCGGCGCCTTCACTTCACTCTCAGTTCATTAGTTTATTTTACTAATTTATCTTAAGTTTTTTCAACAGCAATGTAGCAGATCTCAGACTGTACCTTTCATCATTATTTTAAATATTTTCAGTTCACATAACACTTTCGTAAAGTCTTTGTAAAGAATTTTTGTTACTGAAATTACTAATATCCCCCCACGGAGTAAGAAAAGTTAAGATTCCCACTTCCCCTCCTGCTAAGTTCAATGGCTTGTGTTAGTAGTGCGTTGTGGAATGGCCAAGATTTGATCCCGGGACCTCCTGACCGCTAGGCCGACTACTTAGACGCTAAGCTGCATTAGTTACAATCTTAATAACATACAATTAAAAAAGCCGCGGTAGCCTAGTGGTATGGGTAATGGACTGCTGAGACGAGGTCTCGGGTTCGATCCCAAGTCTTACTATGGCACTCACCAATGACTTTTCGATGCTTTTCGAAGTTATGTGTGTATTTATCGCAGGCTTATAAGTGCCCGGTTTATGGCAATAGGCTCGCCACCTATTACATTGGGACCTAAAGATAAACTGGCGAAATGTGGGTGCTAGCACCTCTGCCTACCCCTTCGGGGATATAGGCGTGAGTTTATGTTATGGTATGTTATGTAATTGAGAAAATAAATGCATCGGAACTAAAACGTCAATAATTGAAATGAATACAAACATTTTAAACTAAAACCGACATAGATTATCACCCAACTGTTAATATTAGTGTATAAAATTTAAGTTTCGATAATATAATTAAGCAAAGCACTAATTAAACGTCATTTTAAAACCATTATTATGGAGATCTCGTGAAGTCCGCTCCAGCTGTGCGGTGGCGACGGACGGGCGGGGGCGGGCGCTGTCGGCCAGCAGTGCGCGCTGACACTTCGGTCGCGGTTGCGGTCACCACCCGTTACGCCTTTTTATTATACATTCCGAAACTCTAATTCTGAATAACAAAACATTCACAGAATTGGAACATGTTTTGCTCGAGGCGAGGCTGGATAAGAGTTTTTGTTTGCTTAACATTGAATAATTTAGTGACTGTAGAGCCGATCCATTAATGTGTATAATAAATATTCTAACTATAGATTATCGATGGGTACATAAGATCCGCTGAAATTGTGTACTAGATAGTTTATACAGCGATAAAATCAATTACCATACATGTATCTAAGGAAGGAAAACTGCGATTTTAGAATGATACCGTGTTATTGCGACTTTCTGCAATTGATTTATGCCCTTCGTCCATGTTGGTAACTAGATTTACCTAACCAGTTACGAGGGAAGATTTTTCTTTCGCTGTTTTGTAACTAGTAGTGAAAGGAGAATTATTTTTCCATTTTCGTATATCTATATATTTCCATTTATGTAACCAACTAGTTACGAAAGAAGATTTCTCTGTCGCTGTTTGGTAACTAGTTTTTTTTTTTTTTTTTTAAAGAATATTAGCAACCGAAATTACTAATATTCCCCCTAACCCCTACAGCTAAGCTAAATTGCTTGTGTTAGGAGTGGGTTCACGTCGGTAGTGTAATGGCCAGGATTCGAACCCGGGACCTCTCGATCGTAAGGTCGACTCCTTAACCACTAAGCTACTTGTAAGAGATGAAATACAAACAGTTACATCTCGAATTATTAAACCAATGTTATTTACACAAATCCTACTAATATTATAAACGCGAAAGTTTGTAAGTGTCGGTGGATAGATGTTTGTTACTCTTTCACGCAAAAACGGCTGAACGAATCTGGCTGAAATTTGGTACAGGGATAGTCTATAGTCCATAACACATAGGCTATTTTTCATCCCGGGAATAGGTTCCTATGTGTAGCGGGAACGGGATCAGAATTTTACGCGGGCGGAGTCGCGGGCAACAGCTAGTATGATAATAACTCCATCTAGGGCAGGCAAGCTAAATCTCTGTAGAACTACCGATTCTGCATCGCACAATCAAAGTTCTCGCGCTGGTTGAACTTACACATAACATCATTAACCGCTGGGCTCAAGACATACGTATGTCTAGATCGACCATAAACATGATGAACATGAACACTCTCACCTTGTAAATTTGTTTCGTCAATATTCTTTCGTCCATCCGATCTATGCATCCGGACCATCTAAGCATAAAGTAGAAAAACTCCACTAGTCAAGCACCACATTATTTGACAGAATATTTATTTTCGCCACACCTTATACTAAATTGGATAGTGTTTCAGTAGAAACAAATAAAATTACAAACGAGGTTAGGTAAACACTCCTACATAACAGATGATACTACGGTCTACACAAACAATAACTAAATGGAAAATTAATTCAACCAAACCGTCCCTCGTTCCAGCGTCCATTGACGGCAGTGGGTTAGATGTTAAATAAACGTAGCGATCGATCCGTCGGCTGTCACAACACGCCGCGATACGCCGATCACAAACAAACATAGGTACCGCGTATTATCCACTGTCTACCGTTATTCCTCAAATTCCCTTTTAAAAACTACTAAAGTAAACAATATTCACCTGTTTGGTAAACAATGTTTATATTGTATTTCTAACTTCTCCAATCTACTTTCGATTAATTTCGATACGGGTTCTATCTAAGGCAGGTCTAAGGCAGTTCTAAGGCAGTTCTAAGGCAGTTCTAAGTTCTTACGCTAGGACTTCCCAAGTGTCAATACTCAGTATTTTGTAGGTCATCACTGTTGAACCTGGTGTACCGCCCGTACAAGTATTACAATAGTGAGTATGCGGGTTTTTTTTTTTTTTTAACGTGCGGAAATCCCTTCGGATACCCCCCCGCCGGCCTACGGGGGTGGTTATGTCGTGTCTCGACTAAAACCGCACGGTGTCCTCCCCAAGTGTCCGTTGCCGGGCACCCCGGGTAAGCCCTCGAAAGGATAACGGGTGGGATAAATTTAAAAAAATGTTAAAATTTGTTTAAATTCACCTGCAAAGTAAATGGATGAAAGAGAACAGACAAAGGAAAAGGTAAAACCTTGGCTCTTTCAGAGACTACCGTGGTACAACTTGCGAACTGCACCAGATTGGATAACTCTTTTTTTGTATGCGTTTTGTCAGGACAATGATTGTATAAAACAAAATTTTGAAAATGACGCCGTTCACGAAAAGTTAGTTTCAAGTATTAGTTAATGCTCAACATTCTTACAATATTATATCTGTACATAATTTTATAAAAGTATACGTGTGCAACACCAGTGGCGTCACACTCGCGCTGCCGACCCTTTAAAGGAAAGGGGATGGGAAAGGAGTTTGGGAGGGGATGGGAAAGGAGTTTGGGCTCCGGCACTCTCACTCTTGGCGTCGATATTCTGTGAGAGGGTGGTGCTTCCCCGGTCGAGTCGGCCCATTCATGCAACGGCCAAAATGACTGTTGCTTGACTCTACCACTTCAAAAACTCACCACTCACTCACCAGTTGGACGAACAAGTCTTATTGAAGATGCTGGTTTAGAAAAGTTACAGTAACCATTGACAATAAAATAAGCCGTGTGTGCCTTAGTAGTATAGACATAAATAGCGCTTCTGAGAAGTCCTAAGTACTTGGAATACCTTATTCTGAATAATGCAATACCTACTAAAATGCATCTTTACATTGTCTAATAATGGCCGTGCCGTCGTGCTGGAGATAAGTCTGAATGCTAGTTTATGGACTGAGGTTAACCTCGAACAAATGCTATTTCCACAATCCCTGAAAGAAAATTTATTTTCCACATATTTGTTACAGAACTCGGACTTCCTAGCCGCAGCCAGCTCGAATTTTAGGTGTAATTCTAAGTCCTAATTAAAATATAATAATATTTATTTATTCAGACAGTTGTCCATTTTTTGTGTAGAATATACTGCTTCCAGTTGTCGGCTGTTTGGCCGTGGTCCATCGGAAACTTGTATTCGTCGATCACTGCTTACTACTCTTCAGTCGTCAGGTCCGGACGCCGTCGAGTGCAGAGAACCTTCCTCGGCGGCGACTTCTCTGCAACTGATGTAGAGGCCCGAGTCACTAGCGTATTTATAGGCGCAGTTGGAGGGGGGCAAAGACGTGACCAATTCTGATTGGTTGAGAGCTGCAGAACCGAAACGCTCGATCCTGATTGGTCGAGGCTAAGCAAGGGGGGGTGGCCTAACGATACCGGGGATGGTGTTGGCTCCGCACTCGACGGCGTCCGTATACATAAACTGATAATAATTATTTATAATTTTATTTTTCTATTTATACCTAAACGCCGCAGGTTTATGCAGACTTACCCAATATTCCCATATAGGGCTGTCCCACCGGTCTGCTAAGGTGTTAAGAATGCTGTTGGGGCTGTCCCGCACCCTGCGCATGATAGAAGCGCATCTTTTGCGTATGACGGCGTGAAACTATAGGTACGTGACTTTGACTTCTCGAGCACGCTAGCGACATGCTCCTAAATTTTTCCTCAAAAAAAAATATTATGGAGACGGTAGCTTAGCGGTTCAGGAGTCGGTCTTAGGTACGATGGATAGGTCTCGGTGTAACGGGAAAATAGCCCTTATGTCTATCTTCGTCACTAGCTTGGCTGTAATCGTCTAAACCTAACTAAACGTAAAACTAAACTGTGGGATTAAATTCCTAACCGATTTAATTTAAAATAATGTACGCCACGATTATTCTCCTCACTAAATTAATTTAACTTACGGTTTATATTATATATTATCTAATGTTCTAATCTCTGAGTTTTGTTGAAATAAAATGAACTCTATCGGCATAAAATCTAGTTTCTATATACGATATTGATTTAAATGTCAAGTTATCATTTACGGTCGTAGATTGTATCTACCAGGTAACTGAGGTTTTCTGGATCCAGATTATATAATAATGGCCTGTATTTTTTTATATTTCATGTTTTGTTGTGAGCTCATATATTTTTTGGTTGATATTAAATCAACATATTTTCTCCTCCTCTCTCTCAAGAGTAATTTAATTCTGTTATCAGTACCTCCACTAACGCTAAACGTATAATAGTATTCTTCTCTTTTTTTATATTAGAATTCACCAATTAATACCATTACAAGTTTAACCGACCCGTCGTAAATCGCCTCACATATCTAGGTTTGCCTGCATTCCAATGAAGGTTTCGTTCGAGACTGGTATAAATACTGATTTAACATGAGTTCATCTGTTTTAGCTTGTAAATATAATTTATGGATTTCAAGCAGACCCCAGAAATGCTATACTGCTAACTATAATAATAGCTACTGATAACTTGCTCAAACTGAAAACCCAAATGGTTCCAGGAGCTAAAATTGTATTTAAATTACCTATTAAGTGAGCTGATTGTAACACATATATTTATTAATTGCTGTATTCGACTAAAATACACCCTCTAGTTAGAAAACTGTGTACAAATAATGATATTTCAGATGTCTCTGAATGAACCTACTAAAACCTCACACAGTCTCTTATGTATTCTTTGCACTTTACAAGTCGAATATCAATTGAGATCACCAACGACCATCTCTTTGTATTGCTAATACTGTTTTCATGTGTTCCTCGATATATTGCAAATGTTAGTTGAATAATCAGCCACTTAGATAATTTACTCTAATATATTACTCGTCAACTTCTGCTCGCTCAAATCAATGTTCTATAACTGATAACGGTATAATTATTTATATTTGCTCTAATTCTCGAATGATGTATTCAGCCGTGTTATAATGCACTTAATTATTTGATTACAGTGCCTAGATAAAATGTTATAATGATAATGATATTTCACGTATTCATTTAAATCACTTCCGAACGTAATTTAATATAAATTCTAACAACAGCTCTTTATCTTGCTATTCAAACCAATATACTATAAAATAGTAGAAATTTACCAGAAACTTTCAATTATATTATTTAGTAATATATTTAAAGTTATATAATAAACTATCACTTTTTATTCAGACAATGTTCTGGAACTATCTTCGATATATCTATTTTTAATTATTGAATAACGTATTTATTCACAACTTTACTATAAAATTCACGGTTACTTTAATTAAAACACAATGGATTTGCCGTTGGATTGATTAAGTTATTTATGATAATTATCTTGTAAACAAAGACTTAACGCGATATAATTTACGTAACACTTCACTTCGGTGATGTTACCTACGAGTCCTATTAATCCGCCTCGACGGATTAACCCTGAATATCTCTAGACTAAAATGGCCCTAGTGTTTACCTTTGGTCTACTGCCCCGTACCAAAGACAGTAGGTGTGTATGATTTGATATTTGTGTGTGTGTGTGTGCGAATTGTGTGAAAGGGAATAACAATGCGAACTAAACTAAGGAAAAGGAATGGAATAGCTTGCGAAAACCCCTAAAACTATTCCACGGATCTTAGATTATAGGAAATAGGTGTTCGAAACGCTTCCGAAATCAGACTCAATTCCAGAATTTCAGGCATATGTTACCTACAAATTATTTCTTGCCACGTTTCAGGAGTTTGGGTTTATATTGAGATAGGTGTTTATAAAATATAGGAATCTTTAGATATTCAATCCAAAGGACGTCAACATTTGTCACTGTCTAGTATGCACAACTCGTCAAAAGAATCACCAATTATATTAGCATAACACAGCCAACGAAATTACCAACAATTTTAACAGAGCATGTGCACTTCAAACAGCTACAACGAAAACTATCCCTTGTCCCCGTTCGAAATTAGTTTTTATATTCCGCTTACCCCCCGTTTGGTGCGTCCTAGTGACTTCACACGCCTCTTCGTCGCTTGGGAGTATTTTTTTTATGAGAAATGACCTACGCATTGGATTTTTAGTAATTTAAGGTTAATGGTGTGTATATAATTAAAAAATTCTATTTTTTTACAAACACAAACATTAGAATTTTTTGTATTTAAAATAGCATGCCAATATTATTTTTAAACAAACATCTTAACTAGTTCAAATTAAGCATATTTTAATTACATACACACCATTAACCTTAAATTACTAACATTCCATGCAACATGCTACGTTTAATACTTAACTCTCAATCTACGTAATACACACTCATTGTCAGCCAAAGCATAGCGACATTCAATCGTGCAAAATTTGGTAAACGCGTCCGTTTATGTAACCAACAGTCTCGTATCAAAGCTTGACAAAGAAATCAAATTACATCTTATTTGGTTTTTAAAACCCTTTATAAATTATTTTAATACGCATTAACCAATGAGATAATGTAGACGTCCATAGAGTTCACTTTGCAATAATTAACACGTGTCAATATTTCTTTATTTCAAATACATCGTGAAGACGAATATTTTTTTATGTTGTATGAATGGTATTTGTATTGTTAACAGATGTGAGGTAAACATTCTCAGCGTTGTTTCACCATCGTGGCGATATAAATAATACCATTTCACCGGGTTCAAAACCTGGCCATTACACTACCGACGTGAACCCACTCCTAGCACAAGCAATTCACCTTATCTGGAGGGGTTAGGGGGAATATTAGTGATTTCTTACCTGACTGTTAAAACGGAAGTTACAAAATTATTATAACTCTGTTTTTTTAAATATTTTTTTAATAATACGTATCTAAAGAAGTGCGTCAGGAGACAGCGTAGACAAGTTGTCCATTATACTGTAAAAATAAATGCATAATGCTATTCACTATGCATCTGTGTTCGCCATCCTAAGGCAGCGTCGTACTAAATATATTTTCTACATATTATGAACGAACTCCGTCTAAGAATTTGTACAGCCTGAGGGTATCTGACTAGACGAGGCTACACATGTCCATATTATAAGAGCCTATACATATATGTTGAACGTCTATGTACGCCTTCGAACACAGCCGTATCGTGTCGAAATATCTCAGTAATGGTGAACCACGATTTGGAGTTTTCTTGTTCTAAATATCCGACATGTTGGTGCTCATTTAACTTTGTTGAAATATAACAATACATAGGGATTGTGAAACTTTCCGCTAGAAGATTTTGTTTAGCGGAATTTTGTGCTGATATTACCGATGTCGAGGAGCGGGGACTACACAGACACGCAAATAGCTTCTGTTCAAGTAGGTGCTATGAAAACAATCTAAGCGCCTATAGACGTCATTATCAATAAAATATTAATTCATGACAGAGATGTCTTTTATCGGGTCGAATTTTCGATCTCTGTTACCTAGTTACAGATTCTCATCCATCAAGAGTGGAACGTCCTATGAAGTACTTTTCATTTATAGTCACAACCCTCTGTTTAGGTGGTAGTTATCGGCCACCTACTCGTAAACAACAGATAGATTATCTGTGATGTCTTTGTTATTTTACGCAGATATTATATACCTTTCGTACATATTCGACTGCTTCATTGGAGCAGAAGTAGTTACTGAGACAGCTGTTCATGAGATTTTGGGTTCACTTCACGAGTTGGGTAATATGTTACTAGGTTTTATGTTAAATATTATTATACAATTGTAAATTAGTTGTGTCTGTACATTGTTGAAGTTAAAAAAAACTTGGGTTATGTTAAATGAACGATTTTGAACACAAAAATATATTTTTTGGAATTCTTATCTGTTTATCTGTTTATCTACTGAACGGATTTTGATGCAGTTTTTTATATAAAGGTAATAGAAAGGTCTTGGTCGGACTTAAAATCTGCCGTATGTTTGATTGCAATTGGTTAAGTAGAACTGGAGATATCATCAAAACACGATAAATAACCTCCGCGAGCGGGCATCAGCTAGTGTTAAATAATTCTGAGTAATAGCAAGGACTTAGAAAAATATATAAGATTGAACTTATGTTTTATGGAAGATCATGGTTATAATAGGGATTGCCCAGTTGCGTCCAACCAGCAGGTGCACACCTATCAAGTGAGGTCAACTTAGCCTCAAAGATGTTGGAAGGCTCTATACACCGATGACTATTGATGTTTATATTACGAAATTAAAAACGTAAACCTACTCATATATCAATCAGCTGCACTTAAAAGAACCAGCTGCCAGAGAAGCGAAGCAAATGCAGTACAGTCGGAAGCTGTATAAAGTTGTAACATCGTAACAGTTAGTTAAGTCCTGGAATATACAATGAGCGGCCATCTGCGTCCGTCTAGTCTATCGAGAGCCACTGCTCTCGACTAATTGCTGTGTTCCCATTAACTATTGTCCGACGTCGCCTGTGAATCGACTAAATAAGGGCTTGGACTCCTTTGTTCAGAAACATGTTGGGACGTATAGAGGCGTACTAGTTATTATAAATGGTAAACAAGTTAAGTGTTTAGACGTCTTCCTCAGAAATATTAAAATACCAGAAATATTTAACTAGCACCGTCCTGCGGTTTCACCCTCGTAAGTCCTGATCCCGTGGAGATAACAGGATGAAAGTAACTATGTTACTCAGAGATAATGTAGCATTCTAATGGTGAAAGAATTTGTGGAATCGGTCGCGTACATAGTTTTTACCACGTTTTTCTTAGTTTCACTTCGTGTCTGTGTTTCTGAGTTTCTTTCCCTCTGAAGCCAAAAATTGACACTTAATTTTCGACCACTTCTGATCACCATAAAAAAATTCAGAGCTTTAGCACTGAAGTTTTTTATGTAGGCTAATGCCACCTTACATTTTAATATTTAATCATCAGAAATAAAAATAAAATAAATAAAAAAAAAACTTTTTAAACACCACGTTTTCCTTCCGAACTAACAAGAAGAAAATAAATTTCTCAATCACTAAAAACGTGGGGCGGGCGCTTTAATCCTTAAATGTATCGTTTTCCTTAGATATTCAATAATTTAAAAATTTCAAAGCGCCCGCCCTAGTTTTTTAGTGATTGAGAAATTTTATTTTCTTCTTGTTAGTTCGGAAGGAAAACGTGGTTTTTAAAAAGTTTTTTTTATTTAATTTATTGAATTTATTCGTCACAAATATACAAATCTATCCTGTTTATGATATTAGTATGTACTTTGTTCTCTTTTTCCCATCTATAGTATAGATTGATTATAAGTCTACCGGCCAAATTGTTGGTTTAGAATCTAGTTTCCTGATCTTTCTGTATAAGATACTTTCCTTTATAGGATATAGGCAGTAGGTGATATCCACGTTAAGCAACTCACCAGCACAAGCAGCATGATCACGACCATCACAATGCGCGGGTGGATAAATACTTAACAGGCTTGTGTGTGATTTTTGAATATAATTGTTTCCGAGAATCGAACCTGCGACCTCTGTCGTAGCAGCCGAACGCTTCACTGAAATATATTAGCTTTTTTTAAGATTAATATTATTGTTTTTTTTTTATATTTAGGACACGTCAATTTGACTTCACCTGGATGGAAAGAGGGTCACCATTACATACACGTACCATATTAACAATGGTGGCACTCAGCTTGACGGCCTCATCAGAAGAGGATTGTCGTCGCAGCACCGCGTGACACCCACCGGTCCCACTAGTGCTGCGACCACAATCCCCCTGCCCGGCTATGCACTTGCTGACCCCTGAACGCAATCAAACCGAAATTGAATTACTATGGAGGGTTTTTCGCAATCATGCACGGGGGTACCTACCCGGCCGAATTTTGTGACAAATTTGTGTAATCAAATTTCTACCACCAGGAAAAAAAAAAAAAAACTGGTGTAAAGACAAGTTCGTGAGAAATGTTTTACGAATTGGGGCCTCATCCATACAGTAATGCGCGTAACCTTAACCTATCTTTAAGCTTTCCCCTAACCCCTCTAACCTTTCTTTAAGAGCGACTCACCGCTCCATAAAACCGGCGGCGGCGGTGCCAACTCCCGGCCACAGGAAGGTAGGCCGTTATTTCGCAAACTGAGTACTTAGTTTGAAGCAAGCCCTCACTAAAACTGCGCACGTCTCGCCCCACTCGCGGTATTACGTCCTACTTATAAATTATTTAGACAATTTACGTGCGCACATCGCAACGCATTTTTACGGCTTGCCGGCTTGCCGCCGCGCAGCTTCGCCTTGGTGGGTAAAAAATAAAATTTAACGAGAAATGTGAAGACTGCTTAATGAACTCCAGACAGTTAATATTAAGTTTGGTGTTAATCAACTTTACAAGATTGTTATTGCAATAAAATAATATAGCATGAAAATTAATATTTCTTTTTTGTACCTATGTATTTGCACATTTAAATAAACTAATGAAGCATTGCTATATCTTCTATGTGTATTGGAAAAATCTTAAGATTATGCTTAAGTATTTGTTTGATAGGGAAATGTTTAGTTTTGTTGGCACTAATTACAAACTCATAATATTCTTTAGTAAACAATAATAATATTCTAGAATATACTACACAGCGCAATCTAGACCCAAAGTAAGCATAGCTAGGTTCTGAATTACATAACATATACATAACTTCACGCCTGTATCCCCGAAGGGTATTACACACCCACGATTCGCCAGTTATGTTTAGGTCCCAATGTAATAGGGGGCGAGCCTATTGCCATCTACCGGGCACATTACTAAGCGAGCGATAATTAACATTTCTAATACACACATAACTAAGAAAAGTCAGAGGTGTGTGCCCGGGGCAACTGGGGATCGAACTCGAGACCTCGTCTCGGCAGTCCGTTACGTACGCCACTGGGCTATCGCCGCTATTCGGGTTCTGAATTGCGTATAAACATACTTAAATAAAAGTAACTTTATTACTGTATTTTTGTTTAATTATTTTACGATAATTTTAAGAACATACATATTAGCAATAGAATCACCCAAATCATTACAAATATACATATTCATGCATACAAATATTTGCAGAGAGTGGGAATCGAATCCTAGACCCTTTTTTTTCCCCCACGGGCTTCACCCCATCGGTGCCAACGATGGGATAGGCGTGTCGAAATCGGACCGACTAAAACCACACGGTGTCCTCCCCAAGTGTCCATTGCCGGGCACCCTGGGTAAGCCCTCGAAAAATTAACCCCAGGGTTACCGGGGGACCCTGACTTAACTTTTAAATGGTCAACCACTACGCTACACAGATAACAGGATGGCTGTTAATATTGGTTTCTCTTCAAAAAAATTAACACGCAATATATTTGTTTAAAATTCATTCCTTCCATTTCGCTGCTAAGAATTACTGAAGGAAATATTTCTTGGCTACTTTAGCACTTAGCCCTAGCTCGACAAAAACTGTCCACTATGTCAGTATTCGCTCATTCAATTTGAAAGTTGTGATCCAAAATGGTTCGAGCGGAGTCGAAGGAAATGTCGAGGCCGGAGTGACAGCTCGCAGTCAAAGGCTTTTAACGCTCCAACGATAAAAATAGTAAGTACTTATTTCAGATATAGGTGTTGGTAGAATTTATAAAGTGCTCAACGGCTGATAGCTATTATTTATACAATTTTTTAAACTTCTTTTAAGCCTGTGACCACGGTTGTAACGTTGTGGATTCTTTATAAATCAACAGGAAATTATATCCATAAATTAATCAATATTTTAGTATGTTTCTATAACTTATTACTAATTATCTATGGTTGTGCGCGCGAAATTGGACAACACTAGCCCAGTTATCAACTGACGGCTCTTAAATCGGCCCTTTCCTTGGAACCTTCGCCGAGGAAGGTCACTTTGACCCCGTGGCCAACTGCTGTCGGCTCCGGGTAAGTTTTGAGATCAACATTTCCTACTTCTTTCTACAGGTGAAGACTTTCCAGCGGTGCAGCTTATGGCCTGCTAAAATGCATGGCTTAATATATTTTGTTTTATTATGTGTGCTATTTCAGCCTACCTAATTAGTGCCACGAGGCCGATGACCCCTACGGTCAGAGGTCGCGGCACCAGCTGGTGCTGCCTATTTATATTCTTTTTATTATAGCTTCTAGCTACGCTGCATTGCCGCTGGGAGATTCTCTTCACCTTCTATTGTAGCGGGTCACTTGGACGTAATTACCTAGTGACAAACTGACCCGCACTTTTTCTATTTCCAGGGTCTTCGCACCGGGCTTCGCACCATCATAGCGGTAGCGAGGCACACCAGCGGAGACCCTGGCACGCCGGCAACATCTAGCCCGTGTCCACTAGCTAAGTGCATACTACCATCTTTGCACAACGGACCGAACAACGCCACGGCAGAATATTTATTACGAATCCATTCCCTGAGGTTCATTTAGTTCAATACCTAATATAAATTTATGTAACGTTCTCTTACACCGATTATAATCTCCTAATATATTGTAATCGACTTTTTATTTAACTCTGCTCGCCCTAGCCGGTAGTTAGTCTTAATTACATCAATTACTAAATTAATTTTTACAGTGCATAAGTCCTTAACTTTATGCAACTTCTTTTAAAACCCCCCCATAAAACTTTCACCGTTACACGGCCAATGTAACCTGGTCAAAACGTCAGGATATCCAAAGATATGTATATACCTAAACATGATCGGGTTACTTCCCGTTAACATTATTGTGTATTATTGATACAGAATAAATAGAAGCGGCAATAGCCCAGTGGCGTATGTAACGGACTGCTGAGACGAGGTCTCGAGTTCGATCCTTAGTCGCCCCGGGTCGCCTTACGGCCGATCCCAATATCGTATCTCCAATCGAGAGATAGAATCAATCCAAGTTTGAATTTGATCTGCAGATCGATCTGTAACCTACATCTCAATAACAAAGTTAACAAACCTCAATCGAATTATGCAAAAGATTGCAGACCGATCCTTTCCCTCTCATACGTTCCATTTTATGCCGTCACCATTGTGATTGTGTTTTGAGCATTACTTAAAATTTACAGCATTAGACAACTTTGAGGCTTCAATAATAGTAATTCTTTATAATTATTAAACAATAATATTTTTTAAATCCAAAGTAATAAAGTTTCTTAAAACTTGTAGAATTTGTAAATAGAAAAATCACACGCCCCCGTTCCTTCAATGTTGTGAATAGAACGTAAGTTCAAAAAAATTACAAGTTGACACTTGACGTTAAAAAAATAGTTTAGTGGGTATCCGAAGGGATTTCCGCACGAAAAAAAAAAAAAAAGGTACTTATACAATATAATTCAAAGCATGCAAGAAAACTTGAGTGAATCATTGGTGTTATGTACTCACCGCTTTGAGGTTACTTTTACAGATGGTGTTATCTCTATTAAAAGTAATTCTACTGCAACTTTATTAAGCCTAAATCTGAATGTGAAATCAGCTTCATTGAGGCACTGAATGTAATTAATTCGGGTGTAGCGTCTTCGTTGTGCTGGCGAAACTTCGTCATCAGTATCACTATCCCAATCTGAGAGCTGCATTATCGCTTCCAAATCGCTTTCACTATCACTTGACAATGAATTTGAAAGAAATACAGCCATTACACCTTATAAATTTTAATTTGGCTTCCTAGAGCCGAGCAGATCAGCGTAAAAATATTCCGGTTAACGTCTCAAATCCTCAATCGGCCGAAATCCTAGGATTGCAAAATAGATCACAAATAAACAACAAAAGATTTGTCAAAAACCATAGATCGATTAATGAAACCCATTAACTGTCATTTTCGAACAGAGGACGATCTGAAACTACTAAAAAACGGATTGGCGCCCTCCAATGGATGGATCACATTTTTGGATTGCCGTTGCAATCCATGGTTTGTTTATTGAAACACTTTTGCATAAATTTGGATTGAAAATTCGATCAGAGATCGGTGTAAATGGATTAAGATCGCATATTGGGACCGGCCGTAAGTGAACTAATTATAACTCACATATTTATAACCGTAGCGAGCCGGAGGCGAGCGAAGCGTCTTTGGTTTCAAAGTTGCATTTCAAATAAATGATACTCCTCCGAGACCGTTTGACCGATATCGACCAAATTTGCCACGATGATCAAGTAGACATTATTGAGTGTCGTAAGAGGTCGAATGTCCAGATCGGTCTTACCATCGAGGAATAATCACCGAAAAACCAAATCAATGGAAAAAGTCGACCGGTCACGTTGACCTATTGTTGGATAGGCAAATCTCGCTACGCTTAAGTTTGGGTTGATTGCCAAGCTGGCAATCGTCCTAGTTAATTACTGTATTAGACTAAAATGCATGCCTTTTTTAGAAAGACTGTGCATAAATATTAATATTTCAGGTATCTCTGAAGGAAACCTGCATGTGTTCTTTAGGTACTTTCCTAGTCGAATATCTATTGAGATCACAAACAATTATCTCTTTGTATTGCTAACACTGTGTTCATGTGTTACTCAATATATTGCAAAAGCTAGTTAAATAATCAGCCACTTCGATATTTGACTCTAATGTTTTACTCATAGATTTAGATCGGAAAGAGAGAACATCTAGGACAGGACTTGAACCCGCGATCAGTCCCTTACAGGGGGAGTGCTCTGACCAGCTTCTCTTTTTCCGATCTAAATCTATAAGAAAAAGTAAGCATACTACTACTAAATCTTCTTTCTTTATATATAAAAATGAATTGCTGTTCGTTAGTCTCGCTAAAACTCGCGAACGGCTGGACCGATTTGGCTAATTTTGGTCTTGAATTATTTGTGGAGCTCCAGAGAAGGTTTAAAAGGTTTGTCATCGATTGAGGCAGTACGAAGTCTGCCGGGTCAGCTAGTGCTTAATAATTTAATTTAATCTAATGTTTTACACGTTAATTTCAGTTTACTTAAATCAATGTTCTTCGACTGATAACATTATAACTATTTATATTTACTCTAATTCATGAATGACGTACTCAGTGGTATTATAATGCACTTAATCATTTGAATACAATGCTCAGGCAAAATGTTCTGGCGATAATGATGTTGCATGTATTCTTTTAAATTACACTCGAACGTATTTTTACATAAATTCAAACAACAGCTCTTTATCTAGATTCACAAAACAATATACTATATAATAGTAAAAAATTACTAGACACTTTCAATTATCTTATTAAGTAATAGATTTTAAGTTAAAGAACAAACTACTACAGTTTATTTAGTCATAGTTGTGGAACTACCTCGATATAACTATTTATAATTATCTTTCATTATTGTAACGTATTTATTCACAACTTTACAATAAAAGTTCGCGTTTACTTGATTTAAAACATAATGGTATTGCCGTAAGAGTCATTAAGTTATTTATGATAATATGTTGTGAACAAAATGACTTAACGCAATATAATTTACGTAAACACTTTATTCCGGTTAGTTATCGCGTAAATTCATAAATTAAGGCAAGTTCATACCTACAAGTTCTTGCTTGCCACAATTCTAGGAGGTTTGGGTTGTGTTGGGATAGGTTACATATAAATATAGGAATCTTTGAATATTAAATTCAAAGACTCGTTACCACTGTACTACTGATTCCACCCACAACTCTTTCAAAGAATCACCAATTATATTAGCATAACACAGCCAACGATACTCCTCTAACCAGTGTCAAAGTCAAAATCAAAGACAAAGTCAAAAACCATTTATTCTGTATAGACCATTAATACGGAACTTACAAAACGTCAAAATAAAAAAATATCTAATGTTTGGCAAATGGACCACCGGTTCGAAACGCGGCCCTGTCCTGAGAAGACTCCGGCAAGAAACTCAGCGGGCTGTTTTTATTTGGTCTATTTACAAACATATTTACTTAACGTAAGTACAATATTTCGTTTGAGTAGCATAGAGAGAGAGCAAACAGTTCATATCCAAGCTTGTTTGTCGTCTAACGGCCGATCCCAATATCGTATCTCCAATCGAGAGATAGAATCAATCCAAGTTTGAATTTGATCTGCAGATCGATCTGTAACCTACATCTCAATAACAAAGTTAACAAACCTCAATCGAATTATGCAAAAGATTGCAGACCGATCCTTTCCCTCTCATACGTTCCATTTTATGCAGTCACCATTGTGATTGTGTTTTGAGCATTACTTAAAATTTACAGCATTAGACAACTTTGAGGCTTCAATAATAGTAATTCGTTATAATTATTAAACAATAATATTTTTTAAATCCAAAGTAATAAAGTTTCTTAAAACTTGTAGAATTTGTAAATAGAAAAATCACACGCCCGTTACTCCAATGTTGTGAATAGAACGTAACTTCAAAAAAATTACAAGTTGACAATTGACGTTAAAAAAATAGTTTAGTGGGTATCCGAAGGGATTTCCGCACGAAAAAAAAAAATGGTACTTATACAAGATAATTCAAAGCATGCAAGAAAACTTGAGTGAATCATTGGTGTTATGTACTCACCGCTTTGAGGTTACTTTTACAGATGATATTATCTCTATTAAAAGTAATTCTACTGCAACTTTATTAAGCCTAAATCTGAATGTGAAATCAGCTTCATTGAGGCACTGAATGTAATTAATTCGGGTGTAGCGTCTTCGTTGTGCTGGCGAAACTTCGTCATCAGTATCACTATCCCAATCTGAGAGCAGCATTATCGCTTCCAAATCGCTTTCACTATCACTTGACAATGAATTTGAAAGAAATACAGCCATTACGCCTTATAAATTTTAATTTGGCTTCCTAGAGCCGAGCAGATCAGCGTAAAAATATTCCGGTTAACGTCTCAAATCCTCAATCGGCCCAAATCCTAGGATTGCAAAAATAGATCACAAATAAACAACAAAAGAATGAAACCCATTAACTGTCATTTCCGAACAGAGGACGATCTGAAACTACTAAAAAACGGATTGGCGCCCTCCAATGGATGGATCGCATTTTTGGATTGCCGTTGCAATCCATGGTTTGTTTATTGAAACACTTTTGCATAAATTTGGATTGAAAATTCGATCAGAGATCGGTGTAAATGGATTAAGATCGCATATTGGGACCGGCCGTTAGTCGACCTCTGACTTTTCGTAGTTATGTGTGCATTAATAAATGTTAATTATCTCTTGCTGAATAATGTGCCCCCTATTACATTGGTACCTTAACATAACTGGCGAATCGTGGGTGTGTAATACACCTCTGCCTACCCCTTCGGGTATACAGGCGTGAAGTTATGTTATGTTATGTAATAAATAGATGCAGAAGAAAACACACACACATGCATACATTAACACATTATCAACTTAACGAGAATCTGAAGTAATCTCAACTCACTTCAATTGCCAGTTGCATGTGCCCACGCTTTGAAGATGTAGACTTGCATGTGAGTTCGAGAGCGATTTCTGGTGATATGAAGCCAACCTTCCGTACCATCTCTTTGTGCAATAGATATCATCAAAAACTAGATAAAAATATCAATTTATAAGATATTTTTGACGGCCTCTGTTGCGTAGCGGTAGTGCATTCGACTGCTACGACAGGGGGCGCGTGTTCGATTCCTGCCCAGTGGAAATATTTGTTTGCATGAATATGTCTATTTGCATTGGTCTGGGTGTTTCTATATATGATATACTCACACCTTTTTCCGTCCGGGGTAAGCAGAGACAGCAGCCCGCCATCTGCTTCTGTATTAACATACTTCACGAGCCTCCTTCACTGTCATTAAACCTTTCATCATGCCCGCCGGTTTCGAGTGCTTTTGACCTGCCCATTTATCAATACCTCATTAATTTGATCAGTGTATGTCCTGCGAGGTCGACCCCGGCTTGCCTTGTGTGTCATTCGCTTAGTACTTGTTATATATTGACATGTGGGTAGATTATGAAGATCTGCGGGTACCCCAGTTCGGTTCCAGCTAGCAAGCCAGTACACGTACGTAACATTCTGGCGACGGGATTTAATTCGGATATAAGCTAAACGTGCTGTAAACATAGTGTTTGAATGTTTAAAAGTGTTAATTAGTGTTGTGAATAAAATGGCAGTAAAATTCAGTGAATTCCATATGGACAAATATAATTGGAAAAACTACGTGAATAGGTTCGACTATTGCTTGCTCGCGAATAGTATTCAAACGGATGAGCTAAAAAAAGCGAATTTCTTTTCGGTGTGTGGTCGTGATTTATATGATCTTGTAGAATCTTTAATTTCACCAAAAAATATCACAGACATAACCTATACAACTGTAAAGGCCGTGTTAGACGCTCATTTTAATCCTAAACAAAATGAAATAGTGCAATCGTATAAGTTTCATATGAGGTGCCAATCGGGTACTGAAAATATAAAAGAGTACGTGGCAAGCTTGCGTAAGTTGGCTATAGAGTGCAATTTTACCGATTTGGATCGCACATTGCGCGACCGCTTAGTATGTGGCATTCGTAATAAGGATATCCAAAAGCAGTTGTTGCAGCAGACGACATTAACATTTGATCAAGCGGTAAAATTGGCGTTAACGGCTGAAACGGCGGACGCCGGAGTGATAGTCATGGCGGTGCCAGCGACGGCGGCGACCTCTAGCGTGGCGCTTTCTACAACTGGCGGGGATGAGCCAATGGAAGTTAATAAAATTAAAGCAAAACCGTTCGAACCGAATAAGGATTGTTGGCGGTGTGGCAAATGGCACGGGAATTTCTGTAGGTTCAGATATAGTAGATGTTATGTATGTAAAAGAATGGGCCATATCGCAGAGGTATGTTCGGATACACGAGACAAAGGTAAGTCGAAGGAATCAAGTCGGCTTAATGGATTGTATGAGAATGTTTTGTGTAATTTGGTGTCAAACAAAGTAGCGGCTCCCTTTTATGCAGAGGTAAAGTTAAATGGTCGACTAGTAAATTTGGAAGTCGACTGCGGAGCTGCATTTACCATGTTGAGAGAGAGTACAGCGAGGGAAATTTGGAATGGAAACCTGCCAAGTTTGGATAAGTCAAAGGTTAGGTTGACAACCTGGACTGAAAATCAGGTAGAGTTGCTAGGAGAAGCTGAAGTGGATGTAAGGTTTAAGAACATATATACAAAGTTAAATTTGCTGATTGCAAGAGGCAATGGACCAGATTTGTTAGGCCGGGATTGGTTTCCAAAGTTGGGCATAGCGATTCATGGTATTAATAACATACAGTTAGAGGATGCAGGTATAGATGCTTTACTGGAAAAATATAAAGAAATTTTCCAGCCTGGTTTAGGGAAATACACTGGGCCAGTAGTAACCATACCTCTGAAACTTGATGCGAAACCAAAATTTTTGAAGTGTAGGCCGGTGGCATTTGCAATTAAAGACAGAGTATTACAAGAAATAGACAGATTAGTTGAAGAAGATGTGTTGCAACCTGTGAGTCATTCTGAGTTTGCCAGTCCAATAGTTCCAATCATTAAGAAGAACGGGAAAGTCAGACTTTGTGGGGATTACAGAGCGACAGTGAATATGGCAACTGAGACTGATACTTATCCTCTGCCGACTTTGAACGAAGCTTTTGCGGTGTTGCAAGGTGGGGTTATATTCAGTAAGATAGATTTAGAGCAAGCTTACACCCAGGTGGTCGTAGATGAACCTACTTCAAAATTACTGACTTTGAATACTCCTAAAGGATTATTTAAATGTAAGAGGTTAGCTTTCGGGGTTAAAGCCTGCCCTGGGATTTTTCAGCGTATGATGAGCAACTTACTGACAAGGGTATCGGGAGCAGCAGTGCTCTTGGATGATATTGTAGTCACCGGACGCACAATACAGGAGCACAGGGATAGACTTCAACGCATCTTGCAGATCCTTAAGGAAGCCGGGTTGAGAGTCAACAAGGAGAAGTGCCAGTTTGGTAAGGCAAGTGTAGAGTTTCTGGGACACGTGATTGATGCCAATGGTCTGCATCCTTGTGGAGACAAGATAAAGGCTATAATGGAGACACCAGCGCCAAGGAATGTAAAGGAGTTGCAAGCTTTTCTTGGATTACTGAATTTCTATGACAGGTTTCTAGCACAAAAAACAACGGTAGCGGAACCACTGTACAAGTTACTGTTGAAAGGAGCCAAGTGGGTATGGTCACCAAATTGCCAACAGGCATTTAGCCTTTTAAAAAGAATGTTGACTACAGGTAACACATTAGTGCATTATGATTTAAAGAAACCGGTGGTTATTACATGTGACGCCTCGCAGTATGGTCTTGGTGCCGTTCTGGAACACAGGATGGAGGATGGCTCCCTGAGACCAATCATGTTTGCTTCCAGGACGATGAGCTATCATGAGCGAAATTATTCGCAGATTGACAAAGAGGTTGCGGCAATTATTTTTGCGGTTCAGAAATTTTACGCATATATCTTTGGCCGTAAGGTTGTTATACAGACGGATCATAAACCGCTTTTGGGTATATTTGACCCAAAGAAGCCGATACCTAATGTGATATCACCCAGGATGTTGAGATGGGCATTATTGTTAAACTCATACGATTACGAGTTAAAATATGTTGAAGGCAAAAAAATTGGGAATGCTGATGCACTAAGTAGATGGCCCGCTCCTGAAAGTACTGGAAAAGGAGAAGAGCTGCAAGAGGTAAATGTTTTGTTGCTCAATGAGACACCAGTTGAATTACAGATGACGGCTAAGGAAGTAGCTAAATTCAGTAAGACTGATGGTGTCTTAGCAAAGGTAATGTTCTGGATTAGGAATGGTTGGCCAAGTAGAGTTGAAGAGAAATATAGAGATTTTTTTGTGAGAAGGGATGAATTAACAGAATACAAGGACTGTATATTGTGGGCTGGTAGAGTAATTGTGCCTCTGAAACTGCGTGAAAGTGTTCTTAAAGACCTCCATAGCAATCATGATGGCATAGTGATCACTAAAGCAATAGCAAGGAGCTATTTCTGGTGGCCAGGGCTTGACAAAGACATAGAGAGCTTGATACAAAATTGTCAAACTTGTAAAGAAGTAAGGAATATGCCAGCGAAAGTGACTCATAGATGGATTACGCCACCAAAGGCTTGGTCTAGGTTGCATATTGATTTTGCAGGGCCTTTCATGGGCAAAATTTTCTTAATACTAATTGACTCTTACTCAAAATGGCCAGAAGTCAAAATAGTTAGTGAGCAGAGTTCAAGTATGGTAATTAATAAGCTAGATGAGATATTTGCTGAACAAGGGCTGCCAGACACCATAGTGAGTGACAACGGGAAAGCTTTTGCATCAGAAGAGATATGTCAATATTTTAAAAACAATAGTATTAGACACATACTAGTACCTTCATATCATCCAGCGTCTAACGGCCAGGCGGAGGGAACTGTGCAGACCTTAAAATTAAAATTAAAAAAGATGTCACATATCCCATAGTCAACCAGATTGCAGAAGATTTTGTATGGGTTGCGGACTACACCCAGCTCTGTCACCGGTAAAACACCTGCAGAACTCCTGAACAATAGACGTTTTCGAACTAACTTTGATAGGCTTCACCCCCTTTCTGTTCAAGAAAAGGAGATAGAAGATATCCAGGAAAATGAAACAAAACAAGTGAGAGAGTTTAGAGTGGGAGAGACAGTCTGTTTCAGAAACTATAGAAATGGGCCTAGATGGTTAGATGGAACAATAGTGAAAAGGATTGGAGTGTTAAGATATAAAATTAAACAACGAAATAAATTATTTATTAGACATGTTAACCAGATACTAGGTTTTACTAAAAATGGCAGAGAAGAAGAAATACAGACTGATGTTGAAACAAAAACATCAAGTAAGGGTCAAGAAGCTAAACAAGCAGAAGAAGGGAAAGATGATGAGGGATTTGGCACAATAAGAATCCCTCCACCGAGTCAGTGGGCAGAGATGATAGGGGTTAAAGGTCCGGAAGAGTGTGTAGTACGGGATTCCGACGATTCAGTGTCAAGAAATGAACAGAACAGTAACAAACGACCCCGGTCGAGTGAAAGCCCACCGTCCAACAGACCATCCTTGAAAAAGATAGCTCTCCAGGAATATGGCAGTACAGACATAGAGTCTGATAGTGGAGATGATGCATATTATAATGCAGATAGCCAATAATTAGATTCTTAGTTACCAATACTATAATAAATTAATGATAACAAAAGACTATGAAAGCATGTGTAGGTATAAGTGAACAATATAGGTTAAGTGCATGGACAGTGTAGTGTAACTGACTTAAAACGGAAGTTCGAAATGTATTGAAGTGTCATCGATCCTGAGGGAAAGGCATGTTATATATTGACATGTGGGTAGATTTTGAAGATCTGCGGGTACCCCAGTTCGGTTCCAGCTAGCAAGCCAGTACACGTACGTAACAGTACTCATTCATTCCAAGTGCCCAAACCACCTTAGCATACCCTTTTCAATTCTAATATGTATATATTTACAAAAAAAAAGTAAGTAAAAAAGTATATAAGTATGTTTATCCGCATTCTGGAGCCCATAACACAAGCTAGTTAATCTATGCTTACTTTGGGGAATAGAAAGCGCTGTGTAGAACGTCATAGAATATTATTAATAAGATAAATTATAAAAATATCATTCATTTTCCCGTAGTTCGTTATGTTCAGTATATGGCTCATAAGTCACTCTAAGACGTTTGTAGACGAGAGTTTGAACTATCCAGGAAGGACGTAGCGCAGTCGCCAGAGTAATTTTTCTTAACTAATTTCAATTGATACATTAATGAGTTTTTAAATGGATTGAAACGGAACTAACTAATATCAATACGATAGTGAGATACTTTAGTAATATAGACATCAATGGTGAGAATATTCAGTGTGTTGTATGACCAATTGTGCGCTCATTTGTGAGTGAAAATATATTAACATGATTTACAGAATTACTGACGCGGTGCGTACAATATAGCAACGCACAGTTTGCTCCGTACACCGTATAAATGGCTGCAGGACATAATTACTTGGTTTTAAATGTTTATACTGTGGAGGAACGGAGTGTGACGTTCCTCCAACACAAAGGGAGGATCCTCCGACCAGGCAAGGTGATCACGCCTGGCGGGCCGCGGCGCTACTGTTATCGGTGGGATGTTGTATATATGTTATACCAGCGCGCGAACTTCACTTTCGCGATTCAGGATTGGTAGTGACGTAGTAGTTTCGAAGTAGTTCAACTTGTTGTTGCAAGTTGGCGCTGGGTATATGTGGTATCGCCACAATACTAGGCCCCAACCGCTTGGGTGTGTGTTGGATAACCTCCTCGCGTGTCGTTCTGATTCCGATCCCGCTGCAGTCCGGGTGGAACGGAATCAGAGCGGCCGGTACACCCTGGGTGGCGGTCAATGCTTTCCCCTTGATGGGGTTGGCATTGATCGTCGGCCAATACCCAACGTGGCGGGAACACATCGCTCTCCGTACTCCTCTGCTTTCAGAGGAGACAGGATGAGCGATGGTGTTGTTGGCGGAGACCGCTGTAGAGTCCTGGAGGATCCTGGGGCGGATTGACCCACAGCTAACGCAGGGGCCGACGAGCACTTGTGCGACCGCCGTTGAGGGAGGACTAGCCATCCTCCCGCATTCCGTAATCGGCATCAGCAACGACCTGAATGGTGGCTCCAGAAGGGTACGCTGTGAACCTGCTGACCGGAGCGCTTGCCTTAAGTTGCCGGCCCACGACAAGGAATAGTCTAGTAATACGACAGCGAAGTCGTAAAAACCTATGGATACCAGCCGACCTCCGTAGTATATAGGCTTGTCCAGGTGCAGGGGGCTCCGCCTGGATGGACCATCTTTCCCCCATACTCGTGGGATATATTATGAATAATATATCTGATCTGATCTGATCGGGGCCTGAGGACGGTAGTTGGCCGACTCGCTGTCCTTACAGAAGCAGGCCGTAGCGGAGGCGTGTCGTGTGTGCCCTACACACGCCTGCCAACTCACCGACGTGGGATAAAACCCGACCCCGCCAGGCGAGGCCGCAGTGGCGGCCAAAGTCCGCGGGTAAACCTGGGGTTATCCTTTCGAGGACTTACCCGGGGTGGCCGGCAATGGACACTTGGGGAGGACACCGTGAGGTTTTAGTCGGTCCAATTTCGACATGCCCACTCCATCGTTGGCACCGATGGGGTGAATCCCGTGGGGGATTCCACACGTTAAAAAAACGGCCCCTTCCGCTTTCATATTAAATAAAACGATGTTAACAATTTAGTTTTTTTTTCTCATCATCATTGAATATTTTATTTGACCGAATATGGAATAGAATACATAAGTATAATCGCCATCGATATTAGCTTTACAAATTTCAAGTTACCGGTCACCTGAGTTCTAAAATTTGACACAGAATAATAAACATATATTGAAAAATGTTAAAACTGTCCTCAAAAGGCTATAAAAATTATTTCAATTACTTATTGATTTATTTCAATGTAAAGATCGTTTGTGAATTTGTTAGTGTTCAGCAACTTCTGAGGCGACTGTACCATTTTTTTACGTGCGGAAACCCCCACGGGCTCCACCCCATCAGTGCCAACGATGAGATGGGTGTGTCAGAATCGGACCGACTAAAACCAAACGGTATTCTTCCCAAGTGTCCATTGCCGGGACCCCGGGTAAGCCCTCGAAAGGATAACCCCAGGGTTCCCGGCGGACTGTACCATAGTGTAAGTTTTACAATAGTGTTCAACCATATTCTGCTAAATAATGCGGTGTGAATATATTTGCCATACTTATAAAACTGGATCAATCAGATATTTTATTTTTAATAATAATAATAGGTTTCAGAACGCTTAGTAATGTCAACTATAGTTAATGCGGTATACATTTCCAGCTAAGAAACTTTTAAATGTACCAAATGTTTCGTCTATTCCGTTAGTCAAAATATCAAAAATATAGTTAATTTATCTTTTGAAACGATATATTTTCAGTGCGTACATAAAGTAATTTAAGAGGAAAATAGACATCGTTTTTTTAATGCCTAATTAGATTCAGGGGCAAGTCAAAACAAAATATAATTTATAATTACGACTAAATTGATCGATTAAAAACCAAATTTCACAGTCCACTGAGAAATCTCGATGGAATCAGGACACGCGCATAAAAAGTACTTGTCAAGGAACCCCCTCTTTCATGAAACCATTTAAAAAAGCTAAGTCAGTGAATTTAAAGCAGCACTGTTCTTCGCGAGTCTCTAATGTGCGTTCTATGGGAATGGTAAACATATATTTATTTATACATACTCATCAATGTGTTAACCTGAGTGGGTAGATCAAGATTCCCTTTTCTTCCACTTCATATGGGCCCATCATGGGGTACTTTTTCCCGAGTCCGTGCTGTTATTCCTTTATTTACATAAAACCCTATAACGTTTTACCTGAACCGAGAATCAATTCTAGGACCTCGTACACAGGTCACACTCAATATAATGGTTGCATTCCAAGCACTTTGGAGCCCAGGGTCTGCTCTAATACTCTTGTTTTCCTTATAAATTGGTTCATCTTGACTTTTACGGCAGTGACTGTCATCCAAAACAAAGAGAAAAACCTGCATCAGAGCCACGTCAGTCAATCAGCAGGTGTACAGTCATCCTCGATATTAATCTAACACTTTCCAAGATACTGACTCTATTAACTCTGAAACTTTACATAAAATAATAAAATACAAAAAAAAAATGTCTAGGTAGCTCAGTTGGTCAGAGCATTCCCCCTGTAAGGGACTGGTCGCGGGTTCAACTCCCGTCCTAGTTGTTCTCTTTTTCCGATCTAAATCTATAGGAAAAGTAAGCATACTAACTGCTTAAAAAATTTAATTGAATAAAATAATAGGTGTATTCCCGTTGTCCCCATTGACGCAGTCCCCAATATGGGGACAGCGGGAAGTCGAAAAATGTTTTTCCCGTTGTCCCCATTGACGCTTTTTCCTTATGTGGACAACGAGAAGTCAAAAAATGTCCTTCCCGTTGTCTTCATTGACGTTTTTCATTATGGGGACGAAGGGAAATTATAAATAATGAAAAATTTAAAATTTATACTTTGAATATTACAATAATAATTATACATCAACTTAATTATTGATTTATTTCAATGTAATGATCGTTTTTAATTTGTTAGTGTTCAGCTACTTCTGGCGGCGCACCGTATTGCAGGGCAGGTTGGTTAGGGCTCCGTACCTCTTGATGGGTCACACGCAGCCGTCACAGTCACTATCGCTAAGTAATGAGATTGTTTGTTTGTTAATATTAAGTACTTTTATCTCAGGAACAAGTTCTTGCTGTCCGTGGGTAGCAACAGCTAGTTTAGCGTTAAATTATACTTTAGAGAGGACGTTTGTACGTTCAGAATCGAAATCTGTAACTAAAGTTGTAATAAGCACGTAACGCCATAACTAATATAGTGCACTTACAGAATAGTTCTCTCAGTATTGCATGTGACACGATGCCTTAAGGACTTGCAGTATCGTGCCGCCGTAAGCACCCAGACAGATGGACTTATTTATTGCAAAATAGGAGCCCCGCAGGTTTCATTGGTCTGTATTTAATTATCAACTTTATACAGTTAAATTTAAGTTCAATTTTGCTAATCACAATTTTTCGATTGACATACGTAGGTAAACACAAGGAGGTATATCATATCTCTTGTTTAGACAAGTATAACTGTTTGTTTGTTCTATTGGCGTATTTGTTTTGTTCATAAATGTAATAAATTATACATAGGTGGGTGCACGTAGGGTGATATCTGCACGTTAGCGTGTGTTTAGTGTTCAAGTATTCATTGGTAGGTCCAATGAGAATGAGTTGATTTATCGCAGTTGTAATATAGGTATCTGCATCAAAAACTCTTGTAATTAAATTGGTATGACAGATTGTAACTAAGCTTCTAGTATTTCGAGTTACATTCATTCAATCTAAACTTATAATTGACAATCAAAATGAAAAGCACCAAAATCAAGTTACAATGTTGTGTTTACTGCCGCAAATTAACTAAATTGTTTACGTATTTTTTTATATATATATATATTAAAATATTCAATGTACAAATCAACAAACAAACTCTTCAGCTATACTATACTAAACTATACTAACAATATAAAGCTGAAGAGTTTGTTTGTTTGGTTGAAAGCGATAATCTCAGGAACTACTTGTTCGAATCGAAAAAAATATTTTTGTGTTGGATAGCCTGTTTATCCAGGAAGTTATAGGCTATATATCATCACGCTAATACACAGGAGAGCGGAGCTGTAATCATAAATGTCAACAATTCGGCAAATTTCCTTTCGGCCTCTGTGGCGTAGCGGTAGTGCATTCAACTGCTACGACAGTACAAGCAAATATTTGTATGCAGGAATATGTCTATTTGCATTGGTCTGTGTGTTTCTATGTATAATATGTAAGTATTTACAACAAAAAGGAAATAAGTGTGTTTATCCGCATTCTGGAACCCATAATACAAGCTAGTTAAACTATGCTTACTTGGGGTCTAGAAAGCGCTGTGTAGAATGTCGTGGAGTATTCATTCATTCATTCATTGATTTATATTCATTCATTCATTATTGTAGAACTAATAAATGATGGGCACATATGGGAAAAATGGGATACCGCGGGTGAAGCCACGAGATACAGCTAGTGATTCTATAAAATGCATGTATCTTTATAATCTTAGAACTGAATTATTTTTTTAGAATAATGACTAAAAGACTGAACGTTGACTAGGCGGGTTCAGGTTGCACTTTTGGTACATTCTTACCCTAGTACGATACTCAGCTTACAAAAACTTAACTCAGTACTTAACATAACATAACTTCACGCCTGTAGCCCCGAAGGGGTAGGCAGAGGTTAGGCAGGCCCACGATTCGCCACGAAACGCTACGAAATTGTGACATAAATAATATTTTTTTATAAGGGTGGTTGAAATAACTATCAAAATTACTATTATTAAAAAAAAATAAGCCCAGAGGTCAGAATTGGAGAGTTAACCATTATCAAATTCAAACAACAGTTGCAAGTAAAGTTTAGAGCAAACATAAAATAAAAACCAAAGTTGAGAAGCGAGAGTTATTTGCACAAATATTTATATGAACAGTTATATAAAGGGACGGTTGAAATATTAAAAGTGAAGCGTCGCGTTTAATAGAGAGATAGACGTCAATTTGAACCCACTTCAGCTGTTGCGAGGCATTCCGCGTCAACTGTGAGTAGGGTTGCCAGGTCGCCAAACCTAATAGCCGGACAGACCAGCCAGTTTTGCCGGACATTTGGGTAGAAAGGCCGGACACCCTACATTATTGAGGATTTTGTGTCTCAGTATTATTATTATTGTCTTAAATCTTGTTAAATTCTCATGAAATAATAAATAAAATCGAATGCCAAATCAGTCTTAAGTAGTTACTTTATTATTAATCAGTCAAATAGTCATCAGTCAAAATTAAATTATAGATACTTAAACATTGATCTATGTCCAGCAGTGGACTAGAATAGGTTGATGATGATGATGATGATGATGAAACATTTACCAACATTTTTGAATTCTTCTTAAATACTAATTTAATAATACTCGGCCACGCTCGGCGCTCGCTCGTTTGCGAAATGTAAAAAGCCTAACAAAAGCCGGACTAGCCGGACTAGCCGGACCATGGTTATTTTGGCCGGACACGCATACAAAAAGCCTACCTATGTCCGGCTTTATCCGGACGCCTGACAACCCTAACTGTGAGGATATGGCACAAGACTTCAGCGGAAGCGATTTAAGCCATTTCATAAATTGCAATTAGAAATTGTTCATCCTTCGGTTTCTAGTACATTTTTACGTAATATTACACTAATGAAAACTTTTCTTACTGTTTGTCAACTGAATTTCTTTTTATTTTTGTTGTACTAGCATATTAACACTTCATTCGACCGATGTTTTAAATTATATTAAGGCGTTTACAATGGCCGGCAATTATAAAATCGTTTCTCTTGTGTAAATACATATAAAACCTACAGATCTGAAAAGCATATGCTGTGTTCTTTAGGATATACACAGTGTAATGGTTTATCGGAATTAATACAAAAGATGAAATAGTGGCAAAGAGAGTCTAAAAATCACTTCAATTTTTATGATAATACCAAATATTTTCTACAATATGTATGCAACTAACTTATCTAAGACTCCGCTATCTGTCCATCTGTCTGTCACCAGACTATATCTCATGAACCGTGATAGCTAGAAAGTTGAAATTGTTGAAAGTTGAACCGTGGTAGCCTAGTGTTATGGGTAATGGACTGCTGAGACGAGGTCTCGGGTTCGATCCCAGGTTTTACCATGGCACACACCAATGACTTTTCGATGCTTTTCGAAGTTATGTGTGTATTTATCGCAGGTTTATAAGTGCCCGGTTAATAGCAATAGGCTCGCCACCTATTACATTGGGACCTAAACAAAAACTGGCGAAATGTGGGTGCTAGCACCTCTGCCTACCCCTTCGGGGACATAGGCGTGAGTTTATATGTATATGAAATTCTCACAGAAGATGTATTTTTGTTGCCGCTATAATAACATATACTAAAAAAAGGAAAAAAATGAATATTTCTGGGGGACTCCTATACAACAAACATGATTTTTTTGCCGATTTTTGCTCGATATTAATAATGGCAACAGGTAAGGCAGGCAAACGCTTGAAATATTCACAAAATATTTAGTTGTATATTCACTTCAAAAATAAATTAAGGGGGCTCCCATTGAGCCTAGATAATGTTACGGAACCCTTCGTGCACAAGTCTGACTCGCACTTGGCCGGTTATTTTTAATGAATGAGTTGAATGACAGATCTACATACTTAGTTTTTTTTTGTAAATAACATAACATAACATAACTTCACGCCTGTATCCCCGAAGGGGTAGGCAGAGGTGTCTTACACACCCACGATTCGCCAGTTATGTTAAGGTCCCAATGTAATAGGGGGCGAGTCTATTGCCATCTACCGGGCACATTATTAAGCGAGCGATAATTAGGATTTATTAATGCACGCATAACTACGAAAAGTCAGAGGTGTGTGCCCAGGGCAACTGGGGATCGAACTCGAGTCCTCGTCTCGGCAGCCCGTTACGTACGCCATTGGGCTATCACCGCTTTTTTTTTTGTAAATACATACTATATAATATGTAGCAACGCCTAAACCAATGCAAGTACACACAATCATTCATACAAATATTAATTGGCATTATAATATTAGTGTAATAAATAATTCCTACATACATAAATTTTTTGTGTCTTTACCCGCAAGTAATATAAGGGAACAGTAATATTTTATTTTCTTATGTATATTTTTTTCAACCTCCGACGCAAAAACGTCAGGATGCCATAAGTTTGACGTGTCTATGTGTGTGTCTGTCCGTGGCATCGTAGCTTCCGAACGGATGAACCAAAATCAAAATATGATTCTTTTTTCGAAAGATTTAGATCGGAAAAAGAGAACATCTAGGACGGGACTTGAACCCGCGACCAGTCCCTTACAGGGGGAATGCTCTGACCAACTGAGCCACCTAGACACGTCCCAGATATTCTAAACTCTCCGATATATCATATACGTCTTAAGGCGACGTTGGAGCCATCTACCGTAATTCTTGCGAACTACGGAAACAATGAATAACTTTACAGTCATTTTTAAACATTGTTTTTTGATGACTCCGCCTAATTAATTCAATTAAATTTTTAAGCATTTTGTATGCTTACTTTTTTCGAAAGATTTAGATCGAAAAAAGAGAACATCTAGGACGGGACTTGAACCCGCGACCAGTCCCTTACAGGGGGAATGCTCTGACCAACTGAGCCACCTAGACACGTCCCAGATATTCGAAATTCTCCGATATATCAAATACGTCTTAAGGCGACGTTGGAGCCATCTACCGTAATTCTTGCGAACTACGGAAACAATGAATAACTTTACAGTCATTTTTAAACATCGTTTTTTGATGAGCATTCCCCCTGTAAGGGACTGGTCGCGGGTTCAAGTCCCGTCCTAGATGTTCTCTTTTTCCGATTTAAATCTTTCGAAAAAAGTAAGCATACAAAATGCTTAAAAATTTAATTGAATTGATTCTTTTTGTTTTAAAGGTGAATTAATCGGGAGTGTTCTTTAATTTAATTTTTAAATATTATGATGATGTTGCAGCAATAAATGGTTTCTAAAAGTCATATCTGATCTAGTATGTATATCCAGCATTCAGTATCTATATATAGATTTGGCATATCTATAGCTTATATGGAGGAGGAGTGCAAAAATATTGTTTTTCATTATGCATAAAAAATATATTAAATCAATAAAGCATTTGGAACACACACCCCCATGTTACTCACGAAAGTTTATACCGCCAATGTCAAACGTATCATGACATATTTGTATAAGAATGTTCACAGCTGACGTACCTAAAATGGGGTGAGTAGAGATCAAGGGGTGAATAGAAATAAAATTGTCATTAGAATTTTTAAATATTTTCTTCTGCAAAATTTCAACTGAATCAAACATCTGATTGTTCTGTACATTATTACATGGATTGATTGATTGATGATTGTTGTCGCTGGGTATACCTATGTGGTATCGCCACATCACTCCCCTCCAAGACCGGAGGTTGATTGCGATGAGTCAGCTGTCTTAAGCTTTCTTGTAAAGCGTGCCAGTGCCAGTCTTGTGTAGTTCCATTTCGTCGGAACTGGACGCCGCTGGTTCCATTGGTGGAACAGTCTTCTTCGCTAGTCCTGGTTAATTGGGACTAACCGCTGATCCCGAAGAGGTGGGCTGAGTGTGGTGATACGGTGCTGCGGTGAAGTGCGCAGTGAGTCGGGGCTCGAAGGGTCGAGGTGAGTCCTGGGTGAGGCGAGGTAAATCCTCAGTGAGATGAGGTGAGTTCTCGGAAGTGAGATGGGGTGAATCCTCTTGAGTATGTGAGGTATGTCCCCCGTATATGGGGCGAATGTTGCGTAGACGGGAGAGATGTGCTCTTCTTATTTAGACCGTATGTGCAGTGGGCAATGACTGCTACGTAGACGGGAGAGATGTGCTCTTCTTATTTAGACCGTATGTGCAGTGGGCAATGACTGCTACGTAGACGGGAGAGATGTGCTCTTCTTATTTAGACCGTATGTGCAGTGGGCAATGACTGCTACGTAGACGCGAGAGATGTGCTCTTCTTATTTAGACCGTATGTGCAGTGGGCAATGAATGCTACGTAGACGGGAGAGATGTGCTCTTCTTATTTAGACCGTATGTGCAGTGGGCAATGACTGCTACGTAGATGGGAGAGATGTGCTCTTCTTATTTAGACCGTATGTGTAGTGGGCAATGACTGCTACGTAGACGGGAGAGATGTGCTCTTCTTATTTAGACCGTATGTGCAGTGGGCAATGACTGCTACGTAGACGGGAGAGATGTGCTCTTCTTATTTAGACCGTATGTGCAGTGGGCAATGACTGCTACGTAGACGGGAGAGATGTGCTCTTCTTATTTAGACCGTATGTGCAGTGGGCAATGACTGCTACGTAGACGGGAGAGATGTGCTCTTCTTATTTAGACCGTATGTGCAGTGGGCAATGACTGCTACGTAGATGGGAGAGATGTGCTCTTCTTATTTAGACCGTATGTGCAGTGGGCAATGACTGCTACGTAGACGGGAGAGATGTGCTCTTCTTATTTAGACCGTATGTGCAGTGGGCAATGACTGCTACGTAGACGGGAGAGATATGCTCTTCTTATTTAGACCGTATGTGTAGTGGGCAATGACTGCTACGTAGACGGGAGAGATGTGCTCTTCTTATTTAGACGGTATGTGCAGTGGGCAATGACTGCTACGTAGACGGGAGAGATGTGCTCTTCTTATTTAGACCGTATGTGCAGTGGGCAATGACTGCTACGTAGACGGGAGAGATGTGCTCTTCTTATTTAGACCGTATGTGCAGTGGGCAATGACTGCTACGTAGACGGGAGAGATTTGCTCTTCTTATTTAGACCGTATGTGCAGTGGGCAATGACTGCTACGTAGACGGGAGAGATGTGCTCTTCTTATTTAAACCGTATGTGCAGTGGGCAATGACTGCTACGTAGACGGGAGAGATGTGCTCTTCTTATTTAGACCGTATGTGCAGTGGGCAATGACTGCTACGTAGACGGGAGAGATGTGCTCTTCTTATTTAGACCGTATGTGCAGTGGGCAATGACTGCTACGTAGATGGGAGAGATGTGCTCTTCTTATTTAGACCGTATGTGCAGTGGGCAATGACTGCTACGTAGACGGGAGAGATGTGCTCTTCTTATTTAGACCGTATGTGCAGTGGGCAATGACTGCTACGTAGATGGGAGAGATGTGCTCTTCTTATTTAGACCGTATGTGCAGTGGGCAATGACTGCTACGTAGACGGGAGAGATATGCTCTTCTTATTTAGACCGTATGTGTAGTGGGCAATGACTGCTACGTAGACGGGAGAGATGTGCTCTTCTTATTTAGACCGTATGTGCAGTGGGCAATGACTGCTACGTAGACGGGAGAGATGTGCTCTTCTTATTTAGACCGTATGTGCAGTGGGCAATGACTGCTACGTAGACGGGAGAGATGTGCTCTTCTTATTTAGACCGTATGTGCAGTGGGCAATGACTGCTACGTAGACGGGAGAGATTTGCTCTTCTTATTTAGACCGTATGTGCAGTGGGCAATGACTGCTACGTAGACGGGAGAGATGTGCTCTTCTTATTTAAACCGTATGTGCAGTGGGCAATGACTGCTACGTAGACGGGAGAGATGTGCTCTTCTTATTTAGACCGTATGTGCAGTGGGCAATGACTGCTACGTAGACGGGAGAGATGTGCTCTTCTTATTTAGACCGTATGTGCAGTGGGCAATGACTGCTACGTAGACGGGAGAGATGTGCTCTTCTTAATTAGACCGTATGTGCAGTGGGCAATGACTGCTACGTAGACGGGAGAGATGTGCTCTTCTTATTTAGACCGTATGTGCAGTGGGCAATGACTGCTACGTAGATGGGAGAGATGTGCTCTTCTTATTTAGACCGTATGTGCAGTGGGCAATGACTGCTACGTAGACGGGAGAGATATGCTCTTCTTATTTAGACCGTATGTGTAGTGGGCAATGACTGCTACGTAGACGGGAGAGATGTGCTCTTCTTATTTAGACCGTATGTGCAGTGGGCAATGACTGCTACGTAGACGGGAGAGATGTGCTCTTCTTATTTAGACCGTATGTGCAGTGGGCAATGACTGCTACGTAGACGGGAGAGATGTGCTCTTCTTATTTAGACCGTATGTGCAGTGGGCAATGACTGCTACGTAGACGGGAGAGATTTGCTCTTCTTATTTAGACCGTATGTGCAGTGGGCAATGACTGCTACGTAGACGGGAGAGATGTGCTCTTCTTATTTAAACCGTATGTGCAGTGGGCAATGACTGCTACGTAGACGGGAGAGATGTGCTCTTCTTATTTAGACCGTATGTGCAGTGGGCAATGACTGCTACGTAGACGGGAGAGATGTGCTCTTCTTATTTAGACCGTATGTGCAGTGGGCAATGACTGCTACGTAGATGGGAGAGATGTGCTCTTCTTATTTTGACCGTATGTGCAGTGGGCAATGACTGCTACGTAGACGGGAGAGATGTGCTCTTCTTATTTAGACCGTATGTGCAGTGGGCAATGACTGCTACGTAGATGGGAGAGATGTGCTCTTCTTATTTAGACCGTATGTGCAGTGGGCAATGACTGCTACGTAGACGGGAGAGATATGCTCTTCTTATTTAGACCGTATGTGTAGTGGGCAATGACTGCTACGTAGACGGGAGAGATGTGCTCTTCTTATTTAGACCGTATGTGCAGTGGGCAATGACTGCTACGTAGACGGGAGAGATGTGCTCTTCTTATTTAGACCGTATGTGCAGTGGGCAATGACTGCTACGTAGACGGGAGAGATGAGCTCTTCTTATTTAGACCGTATGTGCAGTGGGCAATGACTGCTACGTAGACGGGAGAGATTTGCTCTTCTTATTTAGACCGTATGTGCAGTGGGCAATGACTGCTACGTAGACGGGAGAGATGTGCTCTTCTTATTTAAACCGTATGTGCAGTGGGCAATGACTGCTACGTAGACGGGAGAGATGTGCTCTTCTTATTTAGACCGTATGTGCAGTGGGCAATGACTGCTACGTAGACGGGAGAGATGTGCTCTTCTTATTTAGACCGTATGTGCAGTGGGCAATGACTGCTACGTAGACGGGAGAGATGTGCTCTTCTTATTTAGACCGTATGTGCAGTGGGCAATGACTGCTACGTAGACGGGAGAGATGTGCTCTTCTTACGTGGACCGTATGTGCAGTGTGCTGTGCCTTAGAGGCTGATGTATGAAGCTGCTGGATGGCGAAGACTTAATTACCGCTCATGCGGAAGAAGTGAATAGGATGGTGGCGATAGGAATGCTGCTGATATGTTCAGCGAAGGTTACGTGATCAGATCACGTCGGGGTCACCACTGTGGATACACTAGTATTATAGCTACGAGTTCACGGGCGAGATTAAATAAAAATACTAGTTAGGTACTGTAACTATGTAACTAGGATGAGCGATGCTGTTAGTGGTGAGATGGCCCAGGGTCAGTCGGGGTGCGAGGGATATGCTCTATGGGTAACCTTACACCCCGGCGTCTGAAGACCCGAGACGGCGTGCGGTTTTAGTCGGTGCAAGCCCGACATAACCGCTGGCCGGCGGGGGGGTATCCGAAGGGATTTCCGCACGAAAAAAAAAAAAAAAAAGGTACTGTAACTATGGGGGAGGCGGGTGAGGCCGCCTGTCACCCCAGCAGAAGCAGGCCGGGACTGTGGGGCGACTAGCGCCCCTCCCCCAAACCGGGGCAAGACGGGGACACCGTGGTTCCCAAACCCGAGGGGGACATCTCGAAACCGGACATGGCCCAGGGTCAGTCTCTGCTCTATGGGCAACCTTAGACCCCGGCATCTGAAGACCCGAGACGGCGTGCGGTTTTAGTCGGTTCAAGCCCGACATAACCACCCCCGCTGACACGCGGGGGTGTATCCGAAGGGATTTCCGCACGAAAAAAAAAAAAAAGGTACTGTAACTATTAGATATATTTATTTTCAGATGAAATTAATTACAAGAGTAGTAAGCACACGCGAAGAAATAGAAATAGTTTATAAGCAACAGTATAGAACAGTGAGTATGAAACAGTATGAAAAGGAAATAAGAAATTAATACTCAGAAATACTAATTTAACTACTTGCGGAAGGTGTAATAAGCAAGCGCGACGTGAACCGACACAGCGTCTGCGTCGTCGGGCAGATGCGACCAATTCACTGGCTGTTGGGAGTACGGCAAAAACGAGCGGCGCGCGCGCGGCCCAACTCCGCTACAGTTTATTAAGTAGCATAGTGATAGAGCAAACAGTTCATATCCAAGCCTGTTTGTTGTCTAAATATTCTTGAATTTTATAATAGCCTTTTTGGCAAAGTGTATATGTATGTGTACGTATATAGTGTATATTTTACGGAAGTTCAACTTTTATCGTAATCTGAGGAACGGTACGGTATCGCATACAATGCAAACAAATTAACAGTCTTTTTATAACTCGATGGATACTATTAATATAAAAAAAAAATATTATCACTGTTAAAATAATTATTAGGTACCAAACTTAAGTAGGGGTGCTTGGTTGGGGACCTCCACGCGGTGCACCCTGGGCTACGGAGACGGCAGCGCCTCTATCCTAGGGTGGGAGAGATGCTGCCGCCTACGGCCAACTCCGACCGAGGCGAGGACGGCCCTGTTGAGAGCTTTTCGGAAGCTTTCCACGTGTCCCTCTGATTAGCAGATGGCACGGTGGAGAGCAAGTAAGGGGGCCATCTCGAAACCGGAGATGGCCCAGGGTCAGTCGGGGTGCGAGGGATATGCTCTATGGGTAACCTTACACCCCGGCGTCTTAAGTCCCGAGACGGCGTGCGGTTTTAGTCGGTGCAAGCCTGACATAACCGCCCCCACTGGCCGGCGGGGGGGTATCCGAAGGGATTTCCGCACGAAAAAAAAAAAAGGTACCAAACTTAAATCACCTTTTACAGTGCCTTACAAATATTAACGTTTCTCTGTAAATACGTAGAGCAGACGATCCGTTTTCTTTCTTAACCACTAAAATACTATACTATAAAATAACATTGCTTTGACACCAACGCTCTCCCAAACCTTTACATTGCGGACGCATTATTAGTGCTAATTTGAGATTGTTAATTTGACGCGCAATGTATTTATGTTAAGTAATATAGTCGTTACTGTAAAAGAGACAGCAATAGGGTAGTACGGTGGGAGCGATTGAGACGTACAAATGTTTGTAGTGGGATTACTTTCGAATTGAAACGTGCCTACGAAGACAGCCGCGGATCCAGTTATTTGAGTTTCAATTATCGGCGGACTCAATGCAAATACTCACTGGATTGAGTTACGATATGCATATTAGCGGCGTGATCTCTGCGGGGCTTTTGTGCTATAACAAATATTAAACTGGGATAATTTCCATCGGATTGGGTGCCGCTTTTATGCCTAATACCACAAGGGACTTCGCATAATTTAATTTAGAAAAATCTCGAATAATGAAAACTTTCGGCACGAAGTAAAATGAATAGGTTACTTAATATTTCTGCCAATGGCACTAAAATAGAATTTTCATTTAAGCAATGAGTTGCAAATGTTTTGTTTCCACTAGACTTTTAGTGTCTTTTCTTTTACCTAGATATCAAATAAATCTTACAAATCTTAAAAAAAAACAATTGATCATTTTAGTATGGGTTTTGGTGTTAAAACATTTTTCAGCGGTAGAATACAGAGGCAATCTGTTTGTTACTTCAACAAAATAAGCTTATAACTCTTTTTTGATGTAACAAAATAATGTTATCTCGTTATTTACAACTGAAAGTACCTAAAATTTTATAGAGAAATACTAAGACAAAAGATAACAAACAATGCTTAATTGTTGGTAATTACAAAGCAGTAATTATATTTTAGGCCGACCCATTTCCGAACTAATAGCTAGTTACGTGAACGACAGAGGATGTTACAATTGTTAATATATTAAGGCTTGCTATATATATATATTCATTTCCTTGAGTTTGTAGAAGTTTATAACACTCACTGTACTTGCAACTTATGATATTTTTTTTGGTTAACCTGTTTCCGATAGCCATCCTTGGTGACGTAAATGAACTTATCTTTTAGACTATCTGTTAAAAATTAATAAATGTTAATTATCGCTCGCTTAATAATGTGCCCGGTAGATGGCAAAAGGCTCGCTCCCTATTACATTGGGACATTAACATAACGGGCGAATTGTGGGTGTGTAATACACATCTCTGCCTACCCCTTCGGGGATACAGGCGTGAAGTTATTTTATGTTATGTTATCTGTTATAGAAACTCATTAGTAAAACATGGACTCTAATATCTGTAAAAAAAATTACTGTCACTCAATTATAATGTAAATTGCTGAACTTATTATGATTATAATTTTAGTACGAACAGTAGTGCAGTACAGTGACGCAATGGTAGCGAGTGTGACGTCTGTGCATGCACAGTAGTTGGTTTCGAGTTCGACCTCCAGATCGGGCAATGTTATTGGGTTGGACGTTGTTTTAGGTAACCTAGTGTGCTAGTCTGCTTTTTTTCAGTTTCCTAATGAGAAATATCTAAAAGAAATACATAATTTTTCCGACTCGGAAATCGAATGAAGATATGCGTTACGTAAATACCCGCGTTGCACATAAGAGTTGGTTGAAGAGGAAACATTTTTTTGTCGTGAAACCATCCATAGGAGAGCATTTTTATTGTAGCAGAAAGAAACAAGAATATATATAAATAAGAATAGATAGTTGTTGTAACCTTCTGCGACCATGTAATGCTCGAGAAGGAGATGGCGGAGCGCGCCCGAGAGAGATTTAGAAGTCTCCCGACCCGCCGAGCCCGCAACATGCTCGCCGCGCGTCGCAGGCGACTCAGGCGCCGGAGGTCGCTTAACGACCACCGTCCTCCATGAGCGCAGGCCTGGGGGTGGCAGGTGAGGCCGCCTGTCGGACGGCGGGGCGACCAGCGCTCGAACCGGGGCAAGAGAGGGGGACACCGTGATTCCCAAACCCGAGGGGGCCATCTCGAAACCGGAGATGCCCCAGGGTCAGTCGGGGTGCGAGGGAAATGCTTTATGGGCAACCTTACACCCCGGCGACTGAAGACGCGAGACGGCCTGCGACTTTAGTCGGTTCAAGCCCGACATAACCGCCCCCGCTGGCCGGCGGGGGGGGGGGGTATCCGAGGGGATTTCCGCACGAAAAGAAAAAAAGGGGTTTAGTCGGTTCAAGCCCGACATAACCACCCCCGCTGGCACGCGGGGGGGTATCCGAAGGGATTTCCGCACGATAAAAAAAAAAAAAAAAGGTAGGTACTTGTTGTAAATCACAATCAAATGAATTACGAATAGGGTATGTAACAGGTACACTGTAACACATACAATCATGTTTAAAATTTTTAAAATACAAGTATTTTTTTATTTTAGTTACTGTTTACTGGTGGTAGAAATTTGATGACACAAATTTGTCACAAAATTCGGCCGGGTGGGTATCACCGTGCGCAATTGCGAAAAACCCTCCATAGTAATCCAATTTCGGTTTGATTGCGTTCAGGGGTCAGCAAGTGCATAGCCAGGCAGGGGGATTGTGGTCGCAGCACTAGTGGGACCGGTGGGTGTCACGCGGTGCTGCGCCGACAATCCTCTTCTGATGAGGCCGTCAAGCTTAGTGCCACCATTGTTAACATGGTACGTGTATGTAATGGTGACCCTCTTTCCTGAGACTTTACCTTCATCTTACCATCAGGCGAGGTGCAGTCAAATTGACGTGTCCTAAATATAAAAAAAAAAGTTATTCTGTAACCGTAACTTATTAAAAAATAAATACTTATTACGAATGCTTCAAAATTCATGTTACATAGTACATATAATGTATTGGTGATTAAGCGCAGTCATTTTATTGCAAATTGCAGCACTTGCAATAAATAGTATATGTGGTAAGCTTAAGGGAGCGCGGCCAGGGACCGAGGGACCAGCAATTGATTGTGTTCTATCGCTTGTCGACTATTGCCGGGTCGCTCTGCGGGCGTCGACTGTATGCTTGTAAAGGTTTAAAATAAATGTGTAGTAGGTATATCAATTGTTGTAGTTATCAATATTTACGCTGCTGTGATATATTTTATTTAACATTCGGGTAAATGCACTTTCAGGTAAAGTAAGCGCGAGAGTCCCGCCCCTGGAGTCGCACACGTCCATAGGCCACGGTAGCTGCTACTCATCAGATGAGCCATGTGCTTGTCAGCCACCTAAGTGGCAATAAAAAACCAGCCAAGTGCAAGTCGGAATTTCAATTTAATACCTCTACGCGTTCATGAGAAAAGAAGTAGTAACTTTAAAATGTTCAAAAATATTTTTTATTATATGATGTAACCAAAAATTTACGGTTTTCGCAATGTTTCCTTTATCTGTACTATAAGACGTTACTTCGTACCAAATTTCAAGATTCTAAGTTCACGGGAAGTACCCTGTAAGTTTTGATTCCCGTGCGAGTTTCGAAAATTTGCGGAAATTTGCGGCATAAACGGCTGTATCTTTTGATTGCTTTGGCTTAGAAGTTTGATTTTTTCACAGCTCCAAGGGACAGTAGACCTGAGTATTAGATATAAATTTCAGTTTGATATCTCCACGCGTTCCTGAGAAAAACGGTCTTGACAGACGGACGGACGGATGGACGGACGGACAACAAAGTGATCCTATAAGGGTTCCGTTTTTTCTTTTTGAGGTACGGAACCCTAAAGACAAGAAGACGTTATTAAGAGATGGAATCATTGAATATGTTCTCTGTTCTCTGACTAAAATATTTACAAACCTTTTCTTGTACAATGGAATAAATAATTGATGTTCACCTCATCATCACAGCATTAGTACCGGTGGCATCCAGAGTTTGGAGCCCAGAATCTGCTCTCCCACTCTATCACTTGATTTGGCTTTTGCGGGAGCGACTATCGTCTGAGCTCCCTACCCTGAGAGGAAAGCCTACGCCAGACCCTTTTCCGACAGTTAGAAGGTATCGGTACAACGTCTTGAAGGTCACGTCGGCTGGGATCTGATGATTTCGAAATGAAAATTTGTTGTGCTACTTTGGTCGTTGACTGTACCTTTTTTTTTCTTGCGGAAATCCCTTCGGATACCCCCCCGTCGGCCACCGGGGTCGGTTATGTCGGGCTTGAACCGACTAAAACCGCACGCCTTCTCGGTTCTTCAGACGCCGGGGTGTAAGGTTGCCCATAGAGCATATCCCTCGCACCCCGACTGATACTGGGCCATCTCCGGTTTCGAGATGGTCCCCTCGGGTTTGGGAACCACGGTGTCCCCGTCTTGCCCCGGTTTGGGGGAGGAGCGCTAGCCTGCTTCTGCGGCCTCACCTGCCACCCCCAGGACTGCGCTCATGGAGGACGGAGGTCGTTAAGCGACCTCCGGCGCCTGAGTCGCCTGCGACGCGCGGCGAGCATGTTGCGGGCTCGGCGGGCCGGGAGAGTTCTAAATCTCTGATCTGATCTCCGACTGTACCTTACAGTTAACCCACAGCTCATATTCAATCACAATCAAGTTGAATGGCAATTTTTTACTCACAACTTAACCCTACCTAACTCATCTACCTGTTTCAAACAGCAAGATAATCAGTTGACAGTTTCAATTTAACCGGTGTTTCACCGTAATGGGTCGCAAGGACCCTTTACGCTGTTAACAGGGTGTTTGCTTCTTGGTCGCGGGTCGCGGATGGCTGTCCGCCGGGAAATTAATACCTGTACAGAACTTTGTGTATAACACATAGCTAACGTATGCCTGGGATAACTTTGAACTTGGTACAAAAAAGATGTTTGACATTTACGATAGAAGTGTTGGTTAATGGATCTCCCTAATTAGAGTGATAACACAAGTAACACTTAATTTTTTTAACATAACATAACTTCACGCCTGTATCCACGAAGGGGTAGGCAGAGGTGTATTGAACACCCACGATTTACCAGTTATGTTTTAGGTCCCAATGTAAGTGATAATTAACATTTTTAAAACACACATAACTACGAAAAGTCAAAGAGCGACTAGGGACCGAACTCGAGACCTCGTCTCGGCAGTCCGTTACGTTACGTTATCATTTTTATATGTAGTTACGTTTAATTTTTATCCTCGTTCAAACATCGCGAAATAATAAAATAACATTAAATAAATCGTGATGGATTCTGTTAAAATAGTTTAATTTCAGTTCAGTAAAGCGTCGGTAGCTTAGTGGTTAAGGAGTCGACCCTATGATCGAGAGGTCCCGGGTTCGAATCCTGGCCATTACACTACCGACGTGAACCCACTCCTAACACAAGCAATTAAGCTTAGCTGGAGGGGTTAGGGGGAATATTAGTAATTTCGGTTGCTAATATTCTTTTTAAAAAAAAAAAAAAAAAAGTTAAAATTCTTATTTTACTTGACAAAACGTTAACAGACTACTTAAAAATCGGAAAAACGGCGAACTGGACGCCTAATAGTACTCAACCATTATTACATTATTAACTTATGAAAATTATTTACATGTGCAGTGACCACTTTTCGAAATTGGCACTCATAACAAGGAAGTCCTACCAGAAAGCCTCTAGGTCTCTGTAAAATAAATATGGTTTTAGAAACAAATTTCTCAAACTAGGATATATGTTGCTCTATTGCAAAATAGATTTATAAAAATATATTTACTATTATTCCTACCAATAAGAGCCAAAAGCCTATATTGTAGCAACGCCCGTTACAATGGCCCTTTAGAACCCCAGACAAAATGCATATCAACTATTTGTGCCGAAGTTCTCATATTTCGCACCCACCGGTGAGGGCGTGTGTGCCGGTTGTATTAAGCCTAATTGCTGTTATTTTATATCCCGCGAACATAACGCCCGGTTTATTAGCCCCCTCTCGATTGGCGTCGCGAAGCCCCCTTGGCCCGGTGTGAATTCACCCCCTGCCTCAACAATTATTCGCGTGCTCACGAATATACTACCGAATTAACTGTACCTCGGCTGTGCCAACTAGTTCGTAATAACAGATAGTTCATTATATGTGTTAGTTAATTAACAGACTTCATCTGCTATGAGTTTGGTTTTAAATATATTGTTTCAAGGTTTTCATAGCAGTGAGTGGTGTTAACTCCATGGTCCACAGTTTAATTGCTGCTTATGTATTAAAAGTTTTCTGTTTGGTGCATTCTGCGTATATTTCTGTGCCGAAACATGATGTATGAATTTGTACATCCTATTTCGTTGTGAGACACTTTTAAGCGCTCAATCCCGTATCAACCTCCTCCGCCACCTCCTTCTCGAGCATTATTTGATTCCAATAACTGATGCTATTCTCGGTGCGGTACTCAAACCTGCACAGATATTGCACTGGCTAACACTTAGTCACCGAGGAGTCTGTGCATTATATGTATATTTATTACAACTATCAAGCGACCGGGTGTCCGGCCACGGCTCTAGCACCGACCAATATTGGAGCCAGCACTCGACGTGCCGCCATTACTTTTATGGCGGTTTGAGTCCCTCATCGTTATGTCGTAAATCAACATTTTTATTTTTTTAATATCAACCCTCTCACCTGCCTAGGCGTTTTAGGAGATTGCAAACCAACAAGTTACTTATATATATTTAGATCGGAAAAAGAGAACATCTAGGACGGGACTTGAAACCGCGACCAGTCCCTTACAGGAGGAACGCTCTGACCAACTGAGCCACCTAGACATACATAGCATACTAATTGCTTAAAAATTTAATTGAAGTTACTTGTAGTTTTTTTTTTATACCACTCAGGTGGCAGACAAGCTCACGGCCCACCTGATGGGAAGCGGTAACCGCGGCCTATGGACGTGTGCAACACCAGGGGCGTCACACTCGCGCTGCCGACCCTGTAAAAACCTTCTAATGCCCTTCTTGAAGAACCCCATATTGTAGTCGCTTGGGAAAACCACAGCAGGGAGATCATAGCACAGCCTGAGGGTGCGCGGAATGAAGTGCCTTTCATATCTAAAAGTTTGCTGTAAAGAGGTGAGTGGGGCACCGCCAAGACCTTCAGGGCCAAACGTCGGGAGATCAGACGGCACTCGCACCCATAAAAGTCGTTCGTTCAAGCAAATCAAACGCAGGAGAAGGCCTTAGTGAACTCCGGGCCCTGAGGTCGAAGTCGTCTATATGTTTCAGTTTCAGTCACTTGGAGAGACAGAAAATTTGGAAGTATGTGAAAAAAGAAAGGTAAAAACAGGATGTCCTTTCTAAGGTGAAATTGGGAGTGTAAAATAAACATGACAATATTCGGATTCTTTAAGCGGAGCGTGAAAAAGCATCTGTCGACGCAGTCACGGTAATGACCACCATGTTAGTATCGTCAGCATCTGGGATGGTGGCCCGTATCTTTTGGACTCCACCCTAGCACCTTACCACCCAGCGGGGTGCAGTCTTATATCTATCTACTGCCATTGCATGATAGAAAACATTTGGAAACAGTTACTTATTAAGTCTAGATAGTATTTTTTTTTTTTTTTTAATATTTAGGACACTTCAATTTGACTTCACCGCGCCTGATGGTAAGCTGAAGGTAAAGTCTCAGGAAAGTGGGTCACCATTACATACACGTACCATGTTAACAATGGTGGCACTCACAAATATGTCACAAAATTCGGCCGGGTGGGTACCACCGTGCACGATTGTGGTCGCATCACTAGTGGGACCGGTGGGTATCACTCGGTGCTGCGATGACAATCCTCTTCTGATGAGGCCGTCAAGCTGAGTGCCACCATTGTTAACATGGTACGTGTATGTAATGGTGACCCTCTTTCCTGAGACTTTACCTTCATCTTACCATCAGGCGAGGTGAAGTCAAATTGACGTGTCCTGAATATAAAAAAAAACGTATAATACTCTGAAAGTAAATTTCGCAACATATTTTAATGTTCTTCTACTCAGGACTGTATTGAATAAGTAACAGTGAGCGTTAGAGCAGGAGCGTGGGCGATGGCGCTGCGCAGTCACGTTCAGTTGCTCCCAGGAGGATCAGAATGATCGCAACAACTTGTTTAACGACGTTAAGCACACCAAACATAACTTCCTATGAGCTTACCGCACCACAGCGCGTGTCGACTAGTGTTGTTACGTTGCTACTAGTCTGTTTTATTCGATGAAATATCGATAAGTTTAGACGCTTGATCATTGTCACGTGTATTTTTTAAATAAATAACAAGTGACTGCATGAAGAACAGTTTAGAGATAACTAACAGCGACACTATTGACGTGGATATACTCTTAGCATAAATATTTGACCACCTGACCCCACACTACAAAATCGTATTTTTATGGATCGTAATTTACTGTCTCCTCCAGAAGGTCAACGCCCCCATGACGATCTACCCAGCCCTAAGGTGGCGTGAAGCCCCAAACGATAATGTCAAAGAGTAGTGTCAGTAGTAAGTCTTAATCCCACTTGATTTCAAAACAACTAACAATTTTTTTTTATGAAGTTCCCGTTCTGCGACCCATAGAAAGTTATACCTATTATAAAAAGTAGCTTATTTTAGACCATAATTTGCCTTTGTGCCAAATTTTATCTAGATTTTTCCAATCGTTTTCCGTGAAAGAGTAACTAACATTCATCCACACATCCATACAAACTTTCGCGTTTACGATATTAGCGTGATTTGTTTTAAAATATTCGAATTACTCGGTTTCCCATCTCTATTTAAAGTATCAGCTATACTTAACGTTATTATCTCAGTTCATACCACTTTAAATTAGGCATTGTCTGTCTTGAAAAGTTTGGTGTGCGCGAGCGAGCGAGCGCTGTGAGCTCTTTAACTCGACGGTGTTACAAGTTGCCAACTAATTAGTTACAATATTATGCATTGTGTTGCGGCTCAGCATTGTTCTTGAGTTGGGACCAGACGGCGGAGCGCCTCTACGCTGAGTTCTACTTTATGATTTTGTTTCTATAGTAGTAAAGCTTAATATATACATAATGAATTACCAGATCGGCGTTTGAAGTGGTCTTGGTTGTCACTGCCTATAGTGTGCAGGGTATTAACCCAAAATAAAAGAATGTTCACACTGATGGATACTAATTTATTTGATTCGGATACTAGTGTAAAACAGAACGTGATATAACGATTAAACTCGATTAAGAGGTTAGTACATGTACGTTTCTTTCAACAACTAACAATACCTATAACGGGGACGTTTTAGGTTTCGACCTATTGGTTGCTTGACTACTGTCGAATTTTAAAAAAAATTCTTCATAGGAGGTCTAGTTATGACCCCCTGAGTCCGAAATGACCACTGGTATGTATGTATGGTTCCACTTCCCAAAATTTGCGGCACTCTCACGGTCGCATTTTTGCCCCGATCGCTTTCAAACTGCGGTCAAAAATTGCTTGGGCGTAAACTTAGTTTAAGTTCGTGAACCGGTGGAATTCGGCCTAAGGGGACGGTAGGGCCTCACTTTTTGTGAAATCAGTTTTTCCTCAAAATTTCACGTTCCATGAAAGATATTCGAACCGGTCTAATTTTATCCCATAGTATACATGAATACCAACAACTTTTAATTATAAACCTATAAGATTAAAACTTTAACTAAAAGTGGAGGGGGGAAAAACCAAATTTTTTCGGGAAAAAAATCATAACTTCTAACCGGTGAACATTCTTGCAGTCGGAAACATTTTTAATCGATAGGCCATTTTTAAGTCTAAAATAAATGTCTGAAAAGTTTTTCGCTAAAAGTTACCGTTTCGAGAAAAAAAAAAAACTGTTTAAAGTCCGTAGTTCTCTATATAAAATAATATTAATTGCTTCACGAAATCTACCTGAGCGTTCCCCCTGAGGGAACGGATTTTTTAATTTAATAATCGATTATAACAAACTTCACACTGTGAATATTCCACTCATAAGCACGAAACGTTTTGACAATACGTTCATTGTGCGTACCACTTACGTTAGTAACTATTTATTAATCTGTGGTACCACTAAGCCTTTGTTCCAGGAAAGTTATAACGTAGTAATCTTTAAGTCACGAGTGAATATGGTGCTTTGCTTCTGAGCAAGCGTATTCCATCGTCGACTGTATCGTCACTGAATAGGTGAGATAGTAGTCAAACGTCTATCAATGAAAACAAAACAAAAAAAAAACTGTGACCATAAAGAATTAAAAACTCATCTTAATCAACGAAATAACATAATCAATCAATACGAGCTATTCATAACAAAATTAAATATGAACTCTAATTACACCACGAGCCGTCATACATGAGTTTAACGTTACGAAATCAATACTCTGTCACTGTAAATATGGCGATAGAGATTTGCATAGCCACATAACGGCAGATTTGGTAGGCTTCCAGGTCATAGAGGCTGAGTTACTAGTCCACTCATTATATACATTTGGAAATGCAAATGAACAAAGAAAGCCAAATTCTGGCTATCAATTTTTCCATGTGCATTTTCCACCATCTAGAAAGAAGTGACCAAATGCGAGTCAGACTCGCCCATGAAGGGTTCCGTAGCAGCAAGTGACATGATAATGTTTTCTTTTAATTTTTATATTTAAGTTGATTGAATGAAAGGTAAATAGCGGTTTACGATTTATGACGTAAAACAAAAACTACTTGCTAGATCTCGTTCAAACCAATTATCGGTGGAAGTTTACATGGTAATGTGCATCATATATTTTTTTTAGTTTTATCATTCTTTTATTTTAGAAGTTACAGGGGGGGGGGGGGCACACATTTTACCACTTTGAAAGTGTCTCTCGCGCAAACTATTCAGTTTAGAAAAAAACTATATTAGAAACCTCAATATCATTTTTTAAGAACTATCCATAGCCCATATTGATACCCCCACACGAATGGGTTTGATGAAAAAATATTTTTGTATTTCAGTTCTAAGTATGGTACCCCCAAAATTTATTGTTTTTTTTTGTATAAAAATCTTAATGCGGTTCACAGAATACATCTGCTTACCAAGTTTCAACAGCATAGTTCTTATAGTTTCGGAGAAAAGTGGCTGTGACATACGGACGGACAGACAGACAGACTTGACGAATCTATAAGGGTTCCGTTTTTTGCCATTTGGCAACGGAACCCTAAAAATGCTTTTAAATTCAGTTTTTTCATAATTACTCGGTTCTCCGATGAGATATGAAAATGTTTTTGCAATCGTTTTTTTGTCCCAACGTCAAAATAGACCAAAGGTTGTTGAAGGAGTTATTGCGATACAAAATAAATTATTATACTAACAAAATTACTTTATTTTATTTTTTTATCAATTTTTTTTGAAGTAAACTACAATAATTAACAGCTGTTATTTTTTTTTCTATTTTTTTTCGTCGTTTGGATGGTCCTGGCTGCGAAAGTTCCACGGCCATAGGCTCTTCGAGTAGTGAAGAGTCTTGATCCGCAGGAAATGATGCACTGACGCTTGGAACATCATAATCGTCATCATAATCGTGGTCATCATTAAATAGAATGTCGATTCTGGGGATGTTGTTGTATATCTCTCACTGCACCCACAAACGGTGAACACTCACTGAATGGACATTTTATAACATCTGTTGATGCTCCACACGTCCTCTTTTTACGCTCGCCGCTAAGAGAGTCTTAACAGCTCTCTTTTAGCTACATAAATATATCTTCAATCAGAGTATTTTTGCAAATTAAACAATCGCCCTTTTTCACAAAAAATTCAAATACGTACGCTCGCTTCAAAAGGCTCGAGACAACTGACTGGAATGCTGCAAAAAAAGAAGCAGATATTCCGGCACTAACACGAAAAAAGTGTCTTTTATACCTTTTTTTTATGGCGGAGTTCCGGCAAGGAGACTCGCTGCCTCGAAGGAGATCGTGCGGTACCCGCAGATGACCCTGATGGCCATCACTCGCTGCGGAGAGCGCAGCATCCGCACAGTTCTGGTCTTCAGGGCCTCCGCCCTTATTGGGCACCCATGCAAGGCCATGGACCGCACGATCCCCGCGTAGAGTCTCCTGTAGGAGTCATCGGGCCCCCTCATGTTGGGCAACTGCCGAGCCAGAGCGAGAGTTGTGCCCTTCAATTTGGGGGCCAGACTTCGGATGTGCTCTCCGAAGTCCCATCGGCCGTCGAGCACGAGCCCCAAATATTTCATTTGGGGCTTGATGCCGATGCGATTACCTCCCACGATGAGACTGGATCCCTCAGGTGGCTTGCTCCGAGGCCCATGAAAGAACAGGGCCTCGGTTGTATGCAGAGCCACCTCGAGACCCAGCCGCCGGATCCGCTCCACGACTTGGGCAACCGCGGTCGTGGCCTTCAGGGCGCTTCGCGGTACGTCGCCCCGCACGCCGTCACGAGCGTGTCGTCCGCGTAGCACGTGACGGCGGCACCGCCTACGAGCTCACCACGAAGCACCCAGTCGTATCCGATGTTCCACAGGAGCGGCCCCAGGACCGATCCCTGTGGAACACCGCACGACATTTCACGCCGACCGAGACCGGTCACGGTTAGGTAGATGACGGCTCTCTCCGTCAAATACGCCCCGACTATGCGGCGGAGGTAGAGAGGCACTTGTTGAACGCGTTGGCAATGTCCAGGGACAGCAGAAAACAGCCTACTCGTGTTTGAAAGAAAAAAAATGTCGTAAAGTTTATAAAAGTAGGCCATCTTCGATGGGCTGGTCACGTAGAATGAATGCAAGAAGATAGGGCACCGAAGCGTCTTCTGCGTGGCAAACCTGATGGCCGTAGACCCCCTGGAAAACCGAAACTCAGATGGCTCGATGGAATCCAACAAGATCTGAAGGTAATCGGAGTGACCGGCTGGCAGGAAAAAGCCAAGAATAGGATCGAATGGAGAAATTTACTCGACCAGACCAAGGCCCACCCGGGGCTGTAGCGTCAGGATGATGATGATGATCATCATCATCAACCTATTCTAGTCCACTGCTGGACATAGGCCTCCCCTAATGAGTGCCATAGCGCCCTGTCTTAGTTCAGATGGAGGGGTTTTTTTTTATACCTCAGGCTCACGGCCCACCTGATGGGAAGCGGTTACCGTGGGCCATTGACGTGCGCAACACCAGGGGCGTCACACTCGTGCTGCCGACCCTGTAAAAACCTTCTTATGACGTTATACGTCATACGGCGGATAACGGGAACTCTAATAAGTTCAGTTACCTACTAGTATTCTTGAAAAAGAAATTACAGCTTAGTTATTTGTACACCGTAAGACAAAGGTGGCTGCATGAATGCGGGTTTTGGTAACCTTTGGCTTAACCATGCTGGCATGTCGCTATTCTGAAATGATTACATGATTGATGACAATATTAACTCGTAAATGAAACTTGCAGTAGAATTTGTCTGAACATTTTGCTTTAGCGACAGATATTACACAAATTTACTGTTTTATAGTAGGTACTAGAAATATGGGGGTGCCACTGGTTGGATCACCTCCAAGTTTGGTGCACCCTGGGCAACGTGGGCGATGACGCATCATTGATTGCTCCTCTGGAGTAGCTGGCGTCAACGTCAACAGCCAAGAGTCTGACCAACCGGCCCTTTTCAGGGCCAGCTGACCCCATTGCACGAGGGGGTCGGAGTATGGTGGACTTGCTAGGCCCGCGGGGGGGGGGGTCACTCCAGGTACCCCTCTGCTGTTATCAGAGGGGACACTGCGAATGGCCCAGGTTTTGTCGGAGTGCGAGGGATATGCTCTATAGGTAACCTTACACCCCGGCGTCTGTAGACCCGAGACGGCGTGCGGTTTTAGTCGGTTCAAGTCCGACATAACCGCCTCCGCTCGCCGGCGGGGGGGTATCCGAAGGGATTTCCGCACAATAAAAAAAAAAAGGTACTAGAAATATGATAAAATAAATAAAAATATCTAGAATATCGATTTTTTCAATGGCATGTCATCTTACATTTACGGTGAAGCCTCCACATATAAATAAATTGGTTAATAAAGCCGTCGCAAATTTATAGTCACATCAATAAAACGGTGTGTATAAATAAATCAGGGCTGCGACAAAGCCCGGCTTCAATACGTCAAAGATAACCGATGGTGAATAATCGCGTAGTTGCCAACAATGGCCATTTGCATTTATAAATGATTCATGCGCGACGCACCCTGTTGTATGAGAAAACGTTCTGGCTGATCGTTGTTACTGGAATTTTGACGATTGCCAACCCTACGCTAAAAGAATGAGCTCACGGTGATAAGCGCAGCGAGTTTCTTTTCCTACCAACACGCTTGCTGAACCACTGATGTAAAAACTGGTGGAGTCAGAGTTCAATAGGTTAACGGTTTCGTGCGCAATAAGTTTTATATAATTACAGGTAGCTAGTTTAAATTGTTAGAAATTGTTTAGGCACCTCTGTAGCACTTAACAGAAAATTAATATGAGCCAATTATCCCTCGTTAGATTTAACTTGATTTTAATTATAGTATGGATTCAGAAAAAAAAACAGATTTCAGTATGTTGAACTGGTTACACATTGCAAGCTTTTAATCTAACTTGCTCTGTGAATTTATTTGTATGGATTAAATCTTGGAAAGTAAGTTAGAACCACTTCCTGACGATAGATTGGACTTATTGTTTTTTTTTTTTTATATACCACTCAGGTGGCAGACAAGCTCACGGCCCACCTGATGGGAAGCGGTCACCGTGGCCTATGGACGTGTGCAACACTGGCGCTGCCGACCCTAAAAAAAAGAAATTGCAAAGCAGGAATAGCCTTTAGTCTTCCGGGAAGACCAAAGGCTGCTCCCGCCTCTCCCTTCTTTTTTAGTTTTTGTGCTGTCAGAAGTGTAAGAATTTATCTTTTTATAAGACATTTTGTATTTACTTTATCGAATATTAATACATAGTTATTATTATTGGTAAACGTATAAGCTAAATTAATATAAAATAGAATTGTATTACTAATATCCCAAATATTTATAGTATAATGTTTTTATATTTAATACTGTTACTTCCGGTTAAAAATAAAAGTTGTGAAACGTAGCTTAGTCGATAAGTGGGAGGTAAAAGGGTAGCTGGGCAGTCTTGATGAAGGTTTTGACGTGTAAAGACGAATAAAGTGTTACTGTGTAATATTGAGTTGTTTCTTTGGAGGAAACTCTGCTCACCACCGTAAGCTAATATCTGGTAAGGGTGTCTCGCTCGAGGAACCTCTACACACCACCCTGCCGTAACTCCTGGTGTTTATTATCAGAAGTGGGATGAACAGGTACGTTCACAGTGTTAATTTTTCATTTGTATTCCTTTCTGGGTCCCTTATTGTTTGATAAATAGTTAACAATAGCAAACAAAAAAAAAAAAAAAACTTTTACCTACATGTGTTCTGATCTTTTTAAGTACAATTTTAAGTAATTTTTCCAACCGGCTGTGTAATTCAATGGCATATTTAAAATAATTCGAAGCTTGAACTAGATTAAGGTCAATTATTTCTTCACAAAACTTACATAAGTCTATTTAAAATGTGAAGATGCTAAAATAGCATACTCATACATAACTAATTATACAATACTGGTGACTCATACAAATACTTTTCATGCTCTTCTTATTCTCTTCCTAAACACGCATTTAAGCAGGTACCTACAATATATGGGCATATTGCCCTTCTCAACATAAAGTACCCCCAATAATTTAACTAACAAATAAAGCAAATTTATATCTTAAAATGTTTATCTGTGCTCGTGTTTTCATAAATTTATAAGTAATAGAACCTTTCAGATTTTTTTTTTTTCTTTTTCTCTACATACCTACTTATTTTATTTAAAAAAAAAAAAAAAAAACTTCATGCACACATTGTGCAGAGGTGGACTTAATACCATGGGCATACTACTGCTACTGCCTACTTATTTTTACTTAAATTATCGAACAATTATAACTTCTACCTAAAGTGTAACTTTCTTTACTTTTTGAATTTAATGACATGAAATATAGGTTTACAATAAAACAACGGAGAACACATGATGTCCGGTTTATTCATTTTCAGGATGGACGATCATGAGAGAGATGTCAACACGCCTTCTCCGAGTCGCCGGCACTCTCGCAGCTACGAGCGTAGCGATAGACGGCACAACCGGAGCAGACGGAGTCGATCCCGTTGCAGTCGAGGAAGACTTAGCAGAGCATGCGAGCGAAGTCGAAGCCCCATCCTGTCCTGTGTGGTCCCCACGCAACGTCACGAGTCACGCGCAGCTGAAGCGCTGCTACACAACATGAGCTACCATGGTCACTCTTCTCTCAGAGACTCTGATGAACATCGAGCATCCCGACGCGAATCGCGCAGTCGCTCACGCCATAGTGAACGGTCGCAGCGAACGCACCGAGAATCGCCACGTCACGAAGGAAGATCAACGTGCCGCGGCTCTACCAGGCACCGTGAGGACAACAACCGTCGGTACCACTGCGACCAACCTCGCAGTCGATCTTCAAATAACTACGATGGTATGTCGAAACTTTTTAGTAACTCGAACTCTAATATGGATCTCGCAAACTTATTAACTTTTATGAACAATTTTATGAAATCAGACCAATCGCAAAAATTACATTTTGATAAAAATATGATTCCCGAATTTGATCCAACTGTTAAGAATCATAGAATAGACAACTGGATTTCCAAAGTCAATGAGTGCGCCTTGATCTATAAGTGGACTGACCAACAGATTCCACATTTTGCTTTACCTCGCCTGGTAGGACATGCTAAGAAATGGTACGAAGGTTTGCAATCGAGTAATCGTAGTTGGACGGAGTGGCAAGAATGTCTTAAAAGGGCCTTTCCTTCGGAATCTAATTATGGGGTTCTTTTATCTGATATGCTAGAAAGACGTTTTAAAATAGGTGAGTCGTTAGACAATTACTATTATGAAAAAATGATACTTTTGAACTCCTGCGGAATTACAAACAAAAGGGCAGTGGACTGTATTATACATGGCCTCGAGGATAAAACTATTAGAGCCAGTGCATCTTCGGCACGATTTACCGAACCTGAGGAATTACTAGGATTTTTGAAAGACATTTGTAGCGAAAGAAATGACAATAAAACGTCTAAGACAAAAAAAAAGGATCTGATAGTGCGACCTGTACTTTTTGTAAAAAGACCGGTCATAATATTAAACAATGTAGAGCTTTGTATTGTTATAATTGTAGACAAAATGGTCACAAAGTGAATCAGTGCAGTCAACCCTTGATAAAATGCGCAACGTGTCAAAAGGTAGGGCATAAAAAGAAAGAAAAAAAGATTGCTACAAAAATAAACCTAAAGTTAATTCTGAAAAACGCGTCATGACTATTGAAGTAGGGAAAAGTTGCAATTCTAAATTTTATAAGAAGGCATCGATCAATAATAGAGACGACGTAATTAATTGTTTCATTGATTTTGGGAGTGACTGTTCACTCATAAGAAAAGAGTTGGCTGAACAGTTTGATCTGAAAATAGAAGCTGATGGTGTGGCCTCGATAAAGGGTATAGGTGAAACCTGTATTTTGCCGATAGGTAAAACTAGCTTTCGAGTTGAAATTGAGTCGGTTGATTCTGTGATCACCGCATATGTAGTGAATACTAATGAATTGCACGTTCCCCTTTTAATCGGTCAAAACTTTACTGAATTACCTCACGTTTTGGTCATAAAAACAAACGAATCTCTAAAACTATTAAAAAGAGACACTATTTTTCCCGATTTGGAATTCGAAACGACCCCATTGGTAAAATAATATACTTCAGACGCGACGCTAATAAATAAAGTAGGCACGGTATTTTATTACACAACCGACATTTTAGATGGGCCTATATTGGTTACAAATAGTTATCGTAATAGTTTAGGTACAGAATATTGGGTTCAAGAAGGTGTTTATCAAATAAAAGAAGGCAAAACATCAATATTAGTAATAACACCTTCTACATCATTACGTATTAAACTTAACACATTACTAGTTAGGGCTGAAAGGTTAGATACGGAGGTTAAGAACATCGAAAGATGTTTAAGAGTCCAGAGTTCCTTTAATCCTATTGATTTTAAAGATGTGAATATAAATGATCAACTGCCTTCACATGAAAAGGATAAAGTCTATGAATTATTCAAAGAGTATCGTAAAACGTTTGCACAAGATCTTTCAGAGCTAGGTTGTACTAATTTAACTGAGATGGACTTAAAGTTAACTGATACAACACCGGTAACCTACAGGCCATATAGGTTAAGTCATAAAGAGAGAGAAACGGTTCAAAGTATGGTTAGTGAACTTATGGAAAACGATATTATTGAAGAGTCTTGTTCATCGTATGCTAGCCCAATTATTTTAGTATCAAAAAAGACAGGTGGACAACGCCTATGTGTCGATTATAGAGCGTTGAACAGTCGAACAGTTAAGGACCATTATCCGCTGCCTCGCATTGAGGATCAAATTGATATGTTGGCTGGTTCTAGATATTTCACTAGTCTGGATTTAACAAGTGGGTAATATCAAATACCTATAAACCAGCAATGTCGCTACTTAACAGCATTCGTTACTCCTAACGGCTTATATCAATTTAAAAGGATGCCCTTTGGACTGGTCAACGCTCCTGCTGTCTTTCAGCGGACGATTAACAAGGCTCTGGGATTAAGTAGTTCTGCAGCTGATTCTACCAAAAGACCAGCATTGGCCTACATGGATGATCTTATAATAACATCCAAAGATTTTGAGCAAGGCATTAAGAAATTAGAAGCAACATTTAATTTACTTAACGAAGCTAATCTTACTTTGAATATTAAAAAATGTAACTTTTTCCAAACGCGCATTAATTATTTAGGATTTGAAATAACTTTGGAAGGTATAAGACCTGGCGAAAATAAGATAGCTGCCGTACAAAATTTCCCAACTCCCAAAAATGTCCATGAGGTAAGGCAGTTCATTGGATTAGCGAGTTATTTCCGTAGATTTATTAAAGATTTCTCATTAATTGCGCGACCACTGACTGATTTGACTAAAAAGAACTTGACATGGAACTGGGGTGGTGATGAAGTAAATGCATTTAATGATTTGAAGGATAAGTTAATACAAAGACCTGTTTTAGCTTTGTACAACCCCAATTATTTAACAGAACTACATACAGATGCCAGCAAAATGGGTTTGGCTGGCATTCTGTTACAAAAAGAGAACGAAAATGCTCCTTTGAGACCCATAGCATTTTATAGTAGAAAGACTACTATAGATGAGCAAAAATTTCATGCCTATGATTTGGAAACTTTGGCAGTCATTACATCTTTGAATCGGTTCAGGGTGTATTTACTCGGCATCCCTTTTACTATCGTTACAGATTGTAATGCTTTACGTGCAACGTTCTCTAAAAGAGACATACTTCCTAGAATTGCCCGGTGGTGGTTATGTTTACAGGAATATGATTGTAATATCCTGTACAGGCCTAATCATAATATGACACATGTAGACGCTCTTAGTCGTAATCCTATAGAAGTCACATCACAGGAGTTTGATTGCGAAATACCTCGTGTGTTGGCTGTTTCAGAAAATGACTGGCTTTTAAGTTTGCAATTTACAGACCCCAAATTAAGTCACATACGAGAAGTATTGGAAGATCCTAAATATAATGAACTAGTTGACATCAAACAAAATTTTGTAATTAAAGATAATAAACTATTTAGAAAGTTAGGAGAAAAGAATTTTAGGTGGGTTGTACCAAAGGGTGCCAGGTGGCAAATATGTACTCGGAACCACGATGATGTTGGTCATTTTGTTACAGAAAAGACTCTGTCTCGGATACAGAAAGATTTTTGGTTTCCAAAAATGAAAAAATTTATTACTAAATATGTAAATTCTTGTATTCATTGTGCTTATGGGAAAGATACCTGCAATAAGAAAGAAGGATATTTGCATCCTATACCGAAGATTAATATACCTTTTCATACGGTACATATAGACCACCTGGGACCCTTCGTTAAAAGTTCTCGCGGTAATATATACTTACTCGTACTAGTCGATGGTTTTACAAAATTTTGCATTCTCAAACCACTTCGTCATTTGAAGTCCACCCCTACTATTAAAGCTTTAGATGATATATTTTCTACTTTTGGTTTCCCTACAAGAATGATTTCTGATAGGGGCACAAGTTTCACTTCTAAAGAATTCGAAAAATTCTGTGAAGATTCCCATATCAAACATATTTTAAATGCAGTGTCTTCACCTAGATAAAATGGACAGGTGGAGCGCTATAATAGGACGGTGTTAGACGCATTAACTTCCTATACAAATAAAAATGGTGAATCTAAATGGGATCAGGAATTAGGAAAGATTCAGTGGGGCCTAAATAATACACTGAACAAAGGTATAGGTAGAACACCATCCGAGGTGTTGTTTGGTCGTTCTCTGATACATGCCAGTGAGAACATGTTTAGTGAAATATTTGTTGATTCTCGAGCTCCTACTCAAAATATTGATGAACTACGTTCTGAAGTGACACATCACATAGAAAAAGATCAACAACAACAAAAGGAGAGGTTTGACAAAAGTAGGAAAAAGCCAAAGAACTACACATTAGGTGATTTAGTTAAAATTAAAAAACAAATAACGTCTAACGATGGCCAAAGTAAAAAACTTCACCCTGTTTTCTCTGGTCCCTATAGGATCACTAAGATCCTTGATAATGATAGATACGAGGTATCTAGTATACCTGGCACTGATTTAGGAAACAAAAAATATTGCAATGTGTGGGCTGTTGATCAAATACAGCCTTGGATTAGTAATCATTTAAACACTCCGAGCTCGGATAGCGAACTAGATGATTAGTTTGGTTGGATCATAGTCATGTTTTACAGATACTAGTGCTTTATTTTTAAATTTATAATTATTGATTTCATGATTCTACATTGCATAAAAGAAAGCTTGATGAATTTTCCAAGCCTATTTAATCAGATAAATTAAGTACTTGATGAATGTTTCCAAGTAACTTCCAGTTGATTGCTTGATGAATGTTTCCAAGTATTTATTGTGTTCTGTAAAATATATTATGTGTAAAAGAGTAATTTTTGTTACTTGATGAATTTTTCCAAGTAACTTCCAATTGATTACTTGATGAATGTTTCCAAGTAACTTCCAGTTGATTACTTGATGAATGTTTCCAAGTATTTATTGTGTTCTGTGAAATATATTGTGTAAGAGAGTAATTTTTGTTACTTGATGAATTTTTTCCAAGTAACTTCCAATTGATTACTTGATGAATGTTTCCAAGTAACTTCCAGTTGATTATCTGATGAATGTTTCCAAGTATTTATTGTGTGAAATATATTATGTGTAAAAGAGTAATTGTTACTTGATGAATTTTTCCAAGCCATTTTCAACCGTTAACTTGAAGTTTTCCAAGTTTTCATCCTGTATACTAACATTGTTTTCTCTTGATAAATGTAAAGACCTATTTAATCATTTTGTTTATATAAAATGTTAAGTTGTTTGTAGCAGTTACTTCATTGTAAATTTTATTATACTTATTTTGTTTAGTAGTTTAAGTTTGAGGGCAAACTTTTTGTCAGGAAGGCCGATTGTAAGAATTTATCTTTTTATAAGACATTTTGTATTTACTTTATCGAATATTAATACATAGTTATTATTATTGGTAAACGTATAAGCTAAATTAATATAAAATAGAATTGTATTACTAATATCCCAAATATTTATAGTATAATGTTTTTATATTTAATACTGTTACTTCCGGTTAAAAATAAAAGTTGTGAAACGTAGCTTAGTCGATAAGTGGGAGGTAAAAGGGTAGCTGGGCAGTCTTGATGAAGGTTTTGACGTGTAAAGACGAATAAAGTGTTACTGTGTAATATTGAGTTGTTTCTTTGGAGGAAACTCTGCTCACCACCGTAAGCTAATATCTGGTAAGGGTGTCTCGCTCGAGGAACCTCTACACACCACCCTGCCGTAACTCCTGGTGTTTATTAGAAGGAAGACTCTTCCCTCTGACAGCACAAAAACTCTCAGTGAGCTCTGGCTACCCTACTCACCGCCGGGAACATAACACGAGGTTATTATGGCCGCGGTATTCTGTAGGGCGGAGGTACTTCCCCAGTCGGACTGCTCAGTTGGACGGGAATATCGTCATGTCCTACCTCTCAGGAATTGGTATACTTGCGTATCTTCGGTGACAATGTGATAACACAGTACTAAGAAGCTGGTCTGATGATGGAGTTGGAAGGTACCCAAAGGAACTCCTGAACTAAACAAGATAAACTAATCGAGTTTGGGCTCATTGGTTCTGGCAAATTGGCACATTGGCACTCGGCAAATACTCTGATGCTACATGATATCCAGGGTCTGAAGATGGAGAAGGTACAAGAAGATAAACCCGTCATATTTAGGCTCATTTTATTTGTCTTGTTATGCACTTCCTAGAAAGCTAGATTTTTGAAAGTGTTCATAAATTCATTTATTTTGTTAATCAAAGCTTCATGAAGATTAATGTAGTATGTAATGATGTACTGTAAGTTTCGTAGAGTTTTCATACAGAGCCTGCAAAATGAAATGAAATGCCGAACCATGTATTTACTATGCTTTCGTAGTCGACTGACTCGCCCCGCCGTTACCGGCCACTGTGCTACAAGGCTCTAATACAAACATAAAATCCGACTCTAATATTGTGTGTGAAAACCAAATATTATCGCACAGATATCCTTTTCATGAAGTTTCCCTACAGTGTTTATTAAAGCATGCTTGTTTTTTTTACAAACGCACACACAGACAGTTTTAACATACATAACTTCACGCCTGTATCCCCTAAGGGGTAGCCAGAGGTGTATTACACACCCACGATTCAGTGCCAGTTATGTTAAGGGCCCAATGTAATAGGGGGCGAGCCTATTGCCATCTACCAGGCACATTATTAAGCGTGCGATAATTAACATATATTAATGCACACATAACTACGAAAAGTCAGAGGTGTGTGTCCAGGGCGACTTGGGATCGAACTCGAGACCTCGTCTCAGCAGTCCGTTACGTATGCCACTAGACTATCGCCGCTATTTTACAGTTTTATAGCTATATAGTTACTGGTGTCCCGTACATAAACGCACACATGTAAAATGTCGGAGTTTACATGCCACGTGGGAATTTTCACTGTTTCTACGTCATAAAACAGTGAGTAAACAGCAAAGGGCAATGTACAAAAATTTAAGTGAAGTACTGCAAAGTATTGATATCCGACTCGCGTATCGCGTTTGCTGGAAACTATATCCTTGTGTGGGACTAGTTGTAAGTGGGACCGGTGGTAGAAATTTGATGACACAAATTTGTCACAAAATTCGGCCGGGTAGGTACCACCGTGCACGATTGCGAAAAACTCTCCATAGTAATCCAACTTCGGTTAGATTGCGTTCAGGGGTCAGCAAGTGCATAGCCGGGCAGGGGATTGTGGTCGCAGCACTAGTGGGACCTGTGGGTGTCACGCGGTGCTGCGACGACAATCCTCTTCTGATGAGGCCGTCAAGCTGAGTGCCACCATTGTTAACATGGTACGTGTATGTAATGGTGACCCTCTTTCCTGAGACTTTACCTTCAGCTTACCATCAGGCGAGGTGAAGTCAAATTGACGTGTCCTAAATATAAAAAAAAAAAAAAACTGCCATTATCCAATGTGAATCAATTAAAAATATTGTATTGATCAAGGTAAAAACATAACGCTTATGACGCTATCGCTAGAACGTATATTTTAGTATCAAGTTCATAGTGAGAGAGCCCCCTTCTGGCAATGGAATTTCATTTTGTTTCGATCATTCAATCATTCACTTTACTAAGTTTTCCAGAGTCACTCGAATTAATATTATTACTAATGGTTCGCACCTACTAATTTATACACCTTACTAATCGCTGTAACTGCTACTATATATAAATGAAATAGCACTGTTAACCGATCAGGGACTCGAACCCTGGACCTTTTTACGTAGTCGTCTAGACGTAGTCTTATCTTTGTTAAAGGTTTGAGTAAGTGATTGATGAAGTGAATTAAGATTTGTGTTGTTGGTCACAAATATATGAGTGTATAATAACTGCGCGGACGCATGTCGAGACGCGTGGTGAGTATTGTTTGCCAAATTAAATTTGAAATATTTTCGCAACCGCTGTTTAGTCGTCCACAGTTCTGCGTAATGAATAAAACATTTCTTACTCATACGTCGCTCCTAGCCTTTTAATAGGGCCAAGAAGTGAGCGATTTTACAAGCTGTGGTCAAATCTTACTAGTAATATAAATATGAGAGTTAGGATGTATGTTTGTTACTCAATCACACCGGATCTGGATGAAATTTGGCAGAGAGATAAATCAGTCTGGAATAATACATTTTATCCCGGGATTAAATCCATATGAGTCGCGGGAACAGGATCAATATTCTTCGTGTGGTTAATAGTAGCTATTTGTTTACTTATTTGTGTTTACTTGATTTTAGTTCATGATTATGAACGATAGTATTTATATTTAACGCATGATCATTATCCTACTATTGCACTATTATATCAGCTTTGATAACTACTTTCTATCAACATAGTGCGGTTTTTCGTAAAAAATAATTCCTTCAGATATAGGTATTGTTTGTATAAATCAAATCCTTGAACTAATCAACGATAAATCATTCTGATATTAGAAAATTATGAAAGGAAGTTAACACATAGTCTAAATCAAAGACCTAGGTCTACAAAAAATTGTGTAAATTCGCACAGTAGTTCCTTATATAACGTAGATAAGCACTATAAAAATTACACGTGGCTCATACAAATAAGTAACAAAAATTAATGTTTCTGGTTTTAACTTAATTATCTTATCTCGTCTTAGCTCATGGACGTAGTATTACCTATAATAAGATAATTAAGTTTACCTAAACAAGATAATTTCTCTGATTTCGTGGCCCCATTCTGTGCGAGGCAATATAAAGCTTTGACGATTTTCTTTTCAGAATTTCAAGTGATTCTAAAGTCCTTCACAGTTATGCGACAGGTTGGCTCACCGCAGGCTCACTCACACGTACACACACACACATACACACACGCAGCAAACGTGCTCATTTACATACACTCACGCACTCATCTTTAACAAAGTTCTTTGTCAAGTGACCCAGCAAAGTGACATTTGAAATATATTCTTGTGACGAAAAATACTTTTGGCAAATCAGCACAATTTAAAAGTTTTTATGAAAAGAATTTATTGTGAATGTTAAAGGTTAAACTTTTGAACAACGAATAAACTATGAATAATATTTTTTGTCGAGAATAGAGGATACCCGTACCCGCGATATTCGTACTAGAACGGTATATTATTACTAATCTTTGGTATCGGTCTCGCCTTCTAACCGGATTACCAATAAAGTGGGCATATCGGTTTGGAACTGTTTCATCACAACAGTACGCTTTAAAATGTATTCCTGAGATTCAACCGATTTTAATAGTCCATGGCGCTCTCAGCGTCATAAACTATGTCTTACTAAAAATGTCTCCTCGATGCTTTCATCGTTGCCTAGGTAGGATACACTAATATTGCATCCATCACCCATGGGTTGACGGGCAGAAAATGGTGTTAAGTCCGTCTTTGTATGATTATATTATATTATTTGTGCAGAAGATTTATAATGAGATTTATATATATATATATAATATTTCAATGTGAGAAACTTTTACAAAAAAGAGTATACGTACAAAGTGAAAAATGACAGTGTCAAAGAATTCCTCCCCATCGATGTCGACTGGTGACGTACCCTTTTTTTTTTCATGCGGAAATCCCCTCCGCCGGTCAGCGGGGGCGGTTTTGTTGGGCTTGAACTGACTAAAACCGCACGCCGTCTCGGGTCTTCAGACGTCAGGATGTAAGGTTGCCCATAAAGCATATCCCTCGCACCCCAACTGACCCTGGGCCATCTCTGGTTTCGAGATTGCCCCCTCGGGTTTGGGAACCACGGTGTCCCCGTCTTGCCCTGGTTTGGGGGAAGGACGCTAGTCGCCCCGCCGTCCCGGCCTACTTCTGCTGGAGTGACAGGCGGCCTCACCTGCCACCCTCAGACCTACGCTCATGGAGGACGGAGGTCGTTAAGCTACCTCCGGCGTCTGACTCGCGTGTGACGCGCGACGAGCAAGTTGCGGGAAGGCTGGCGGCATTGCCACGTTGGATGGCAAAGCCAATTCTTTGCGCAAAAAACAAGCCAGGTTTATGGTCACGCGAAGCGTCGACCAGTCGCTTAACAATTTATTTTAGATCACAACGTAACACTCTTATGTTTTTACAAACTTTTATTTTACTTGCTCTGTAAGTTGGTTAGTATGGGTCAAATCATGGAAGCCCAATTACAACCATTACCTGATATTAGATTGAACTCAAATTTGGCATACCTACGCATCTTCGGTAACAAGGCGATAACATGGTACTATGAAGTTATTCTAAGTAATTCCTGAACTATCTTGTTTAAGTACTTCTTAGAAAGCTAGTTTAAAAAAAAGTTTTTGTAACTAATAATTTATTTTATAATTGATCCGTCAATTTGACTGCACCCCGCCTATTAGTAAGCTGGGGTCTAGTCCAAAAAATTGTTGCCACCACTCCAGACACTAGCAGTAAAATGGTGGTCCCTACCTTCAAAACCTCTACAGATGCCTTTTCGCTTAAAGAACCCAGAATTACACGAAAAAGGAATAATATACAGCATTTCAGTTCTTGTTTCTCCACCTATGTCTAGCAGTGGACTAGCATAGATTGATGATGATGATGATGATTCCAGTTCTTTATCATACGACAAAGAAAGGAAGTACTGAACAGCCAGTTTTACAAAGGTAATATTCACAATTTTTCAGAAGCAGCACAAAGTTTAGAAAAGGAGATCAGTTGACGTCATCGAGAATTCTATATTTAACGTGAAACTATCGATATGCGTTTACCTTCATAGATGTACAGATGTATTTAAATAAAACAAAATGAACAAGACAGCGCCGTCAAACGTACTTTTTTTCCGCTCAACTTGTTGTTGTGGAAGCGAACAGAAGCCTCAAACAGACATAATTGAATCTCGCAGAGGATCCAATCCCGTGAGATGAGACGACGCATTTGCATACGAGATGCAGCGCTAAGCGAGCGAGCAAATACTTCGGAGCTGTTGTGAGCTGGCGAATGAATTAGGTTTTAAGTCAAACTACACATTTATTGTGTTTTCATATCAAAGGTTCTGTTATACGGAGACTACTGTATATATTTATGCCTGTATATCCATGGTGAGATAGGTAGAGGTTGATTAACGTCCACATTTTATTAATTAAGTTTTCTGGTTCATTGAGCCTAAATTATCATCAGATGGGTTGGGTTATGGGTTCATGTTGATCTTTTTAAGGAGTACCGAAACCGGAATTACTACTATTCCCCCCTAAACGGGGATAAGGGTTCACGTCAATAGTGTAATAGCGAGGATTCGAACCCGAGACCTCTCAATTGTAAGACTTACGGACGATAATCTAAATATTAGATCGTTACATATGAAATTGACTTTTTTCTTGAAGAAATTGGAGGAAACCCAATTTTCAACATTTTTGCCTTTTTTTTGGGAATGACAAACAACAACTTTCAAACAAAAAATAAATAATGGAAATAAGTATTAAATAACGAACTCATGAGTTTTTAAGAAAATTTCGGCAATATCATAAGTAAGGACCTATTATAACAAACTCAGATTTTTTGAGAACCTATCTAATGAGCTCGCTACTTGGTTTATTTAAATATATCCCGGGCTAATTCTGTGACAGTTGGTAACCCTAATCCTCTCTACGAGCTATGATAATGAGCTGGTTGACCTCTTATCACATCACTGTTCATAAGTGATGGTTACCATCAGGTAGTCCATTTGCTTGTGTCCATTACTAATATAAAAAAATAAATGAGTTATAGGTAGGGTATACATATAGGGCATGCAACATAACCACACCCGCTCGCGCGCGGGGGGGTATCCGAGGGGATTCCCGCACGAAAAAAAAAGGTACAAATAGTTTTAGAATTACGAATCTCGTATCTTCGTAACTACGACGTAGATTGTTCTACGGCGTAGACAGCTCTACAAACTATATTTTTTTTGTATCTATGTTATCTCAAGTAAAATGCTAGAGTAAGTGGAACATTAGTTTATTGACAAAAATATTTTAGTAGGAACCGCTTGAGGCGATAATACCGCCAATTGTACTTCTCTTGTAGACTTGATGTCCAAGAAACTTCATTATTAATAAACAATAAATATGATTTTTCAAGTTTGAAATCCTTTACGCGCCTTATATTCACTTTTAGTAGTAGTAGTTTTGGGTGTATGGGGTCCATTAACACCTACGGGACCGAGTCAATCTCACCTACAAGCTGCCGGTACACCTGCTGATTGACGGGCGAGGCTCTGGTACAGGTTTTTCTCTCAGGTTCAGGCGATAAAATGGCAGTGGCTCATATATAAACCAAAACTAGAGGAGATGAAAGAGTTAGCAAACCTCGGGCGTCGGGCGTCGAGATGTAAGCCTCGAATGCCTCCGGGAACAACGCTTTACACTTCAAATTATAGTCCGACTGTCTTCTGTTTTGAGTTTCACTTGTAAACATTGAAGATGACCACATGATGTTTACAAGTAGGGACAAGTCTCCCATTAAAGTAAATTCTTAAGCCGGTAGTGCCTGATTTACTCGAGTGTGGATATGAGCGCGACCGCGGACGGCGGCGGGATGATAGTTTGTTTAATTTATACAAATTTCAGGGCAGTTATCCTCCTCCCTAAGGGGACTAGCCGGACCGCGCGCGTAATGAGTGTAACGTTTAAGTGCTGTTTGTAGAACAGCCACAGAGACACAGTGGGGTATAACCCTCTAACTACGAACCTTGAAACAACAACAACAACCTTGAAATCATTGGGAGACGTGTATGTCCAGCAGTAGGCTGCAATAGGCTAATTAATTGATTTCAAATAACTATAGGTAAAATTCCACCACTCTATATACATGTGTATTTAATAATAGCTTATTACTGTATACTGGTTGCGAAGTCCAATATTGAGCCGAGAATTGAAATAAGAGCACTTGGTCGCGCACCGACCTAATCACACACTTAGGTCAGACCATCTTATAAATACACAGGAGGTTGTTGTTGTTTTTAAAAATCACATATTTTCGCAGGAGAAGAAAAATACAATTTGTTTCTTTTCCTTTTAGGTGTTCTCCATGAGCGCAGGCTTGGGGGTGGCAGGTGAGGCTGCCTGTCACTCCAGCAGCAGCAGCAGGCGGGGACTGCGGGTCGACTAGCGCTTCCCCTTTCCGGGTCAAGACGAGGATACCGTGGTTCCCAGTGGAGGAAATGCCTTATGGGCAAGCTGACACCCTGAAGTCTGAAGACCCGAGACAGCCTGCGGTTTTAGTCGGTTGAAGCCCGCTGGCCGGAAAAAAGGAAAAAAAGGTACTTCTTCGGATATGTAAGAAATACATATAAAATAAAAATATTGAATTTAAATTCTTTAAGTCAAATTAATTTCACAGGTAATCAAAAGATCTGCTCTCGTTATGTCCCGTGCGTTACATCGTCGTCTCTAACGCAATTTGAGGACGGTGTCGTAACACGCACACATTAACGCCGCCTTATTGCGTTCTCACACTTAGCCACACCTTCTACTGCCTTTCTCCCACTTTCTTACCACAAGCCTGCCGCGCCGACTCGAACGACAATCTCTTTAACATTATCATACTATACGGAGATGCAATCACCATCACTTGCCTCTGTTTATTTAGGTATTGTTTATAGCGGGGTGTGTGTTGGGTAACCTCCTCGAGTGTCGCTCCGATTCCGATCCCGCTGCAGTCCGGGGGGAACGGAATCGGAGCGGCCGGTACACCCTGGGCGGCGGTCAATGGCTTCCCCTTCACCCCTTCATAGGGTTGGCATTGATCGTCGGCCAATACCCAACGTTGCGGGAACATATCGCTCTCCGTACTCCTCTGCTTTCAGAGGAGACAGGATGAGCGATGCTGTTAGTGGTGAGATGGCCCAGGGTCAGCCGGGGTGCGAGGGATATGCTCTATGGGTAACCTTACACCCCGGCGTCTGAAGACCCGAGACGGCGTGCGGTTTTAGTCGGTGCAAGCCCGACATAACCGCCCCCGCTGGCCGGCGGGGGGGTATCCGAAGGGATTTCCGCACGATAAAAAAAAAAAAAAAAAAGGTATTGTTTATAGCAAACATTTTATTAAGCTTCTTGAATCGTTTTGGAGTTGATAGTCGTGGAGTCTAGACGGACGATATTCATCTTTAGATGTAAAATACTAGCGTATTGAGTTCCTTGGTAACTGTATTGTTCATGACTAATTTCAGATGTACTGATTTGATAGCGGCGATAGCCCAGTGGCGTACGTAACAGACTGCCGAGACGAGGTCTCGAGTAGATATAGATGGCAATAGGCTCTCCCTCTATTACATTGGGACCTAAACATAACTGGCGAATCGTGGGTGAGTAATACACATTTGCTTACCCCTTTGGGGATACAGGCGTGAGGTTATGATTTTTTTTTATTCAGAATTTTCGTACTGAAATTACTAGTACTCTCGTTAACCTCTCAAGGTTAGCAAAATTTTCTTGTTTTAGGAGTAGGCTCACGTCAGTTGCACACTAGGTAGGGTTGGAATGAATGACCGCGCGCGGGCATATGTGTTACACTATTTAATGGAGGTGTTCCTATAGGAAGTTTAAACAGTATTGAAAACAATATAAGTATTAAAAAGGTCCTTAAGTAATATTGTAAGCAAATTTAACCTCTTTATACCCATTACTAGACGTTATCTATCAGTCAGTAATAAGTTAGAACCACAGATCGAGATGCAAAAAATTTAAAGTTGCAAGCAACCTTTTTGCTACAGCCAAGGTACAAAGAGCTGCCCATACAACTGCAACTGCGTGTTTACACATTAAAATCCAAACCCGACCTCTTTGGGTGCCCTGCATAACACTGAAGTTAGCCACTCAAACTTGAAGCACTTTTCAACTTACGAGTACGTCGCCTATAGTGGACAAATCGGCTACAAGTGGGCGTGCGGTGCGCAGCTGAGTGGAGCGGTGCGGTGGCACTAAAAGCATTGTCTTGTAGCGTAGCGGGTGCCCGCGCGATGCCAATATTCTACTACCTATTAATGTTTCGACGGATGCGGTTGCTCAGATAGCGAATCGGATTTTTTTTATTCTTGGTAGTGTCAATTGTAATTTAACGCCAGATTAGCCTTTTAAAGAGTAAATCTAAGAAATAAAAATCTCGTGTATTTATTGTCAAACACCTCCGAAACGACTTGACCGATTTTTATGTCATTTTTATATTTATATTGTGTATTTAGTAGGTATGAGAACGGGCCCCCGAGGGGGCCATCTCGAAACCGGAGATGGCCCAGGGTCAGTCGGGGTGCGAGGGATATGCTGGGCAACCTTACACCCCGGCGTCTGTAGACCCGAGATGGCGAGCGGTTTTAGTCGGTTCAAGTCCGACATAACCGCCCCCGCTGGCCGGCGGGGGGTATCCGAATGGATTTCCGCACGAAAAAAAAAAAAGGTATAAGAACGGGCCGTAACTTATTTTTTGTGGCTGTAGTGAACGGAATCAGAATTTCACGCTGGCGGAGCTGTGGACAGCAGCTAGTGTTAATGTATTCTTCACAAATAAATATGACAATCAAATAGTCGCCTTCGTAAGTTAAAAATAATGGTACTTTCTACTATTCATTACTGTACTAGTTCATTAATTTGTTGTTTGTATCACAGTGTGCAGTACCTTGTATCTTTGGCAGTTCGTACAGACCATGATTTATGTACACACATATGTGCTGGTGCTGCAAATACTTTGTCATATTCGTCAATTTTTCTTTTTTATTCATTTGAATGGGTTCCGGGATGATTGATATTAATAATTAAATCGGGTTATAGGGCATTCTTTACGATTTTTTACTATGCAAGCCGACACGGGCTTCTAGTAATTTGTTCAATGACACAATCAAGTTACCACTTCGGTCCCTTTACCGGATTTAACTAGAGTTGTGTAACATTAATTGAACACCTAGTATTAAACCCCTAGGTGTTAATGCGTGCTAGGCTAGCACCATATATTACCGAACAACGAAGAATAAGGAGATTCCGTATTTTAGGGTTTTATTCATATGAATAGATTTTATAATTGTTTACCGCCACATAACGACTTACTAATTCAAATTGAAAGCATTTATTTTGCATTATACATCCATAAATATGTTGGTAACAATGTCTTACACTAGTGTTAGTGTTTAATCGAAATTATAAATTATACATATATACATCATAACATAACTTCACACCTGTATCCCCGAAGGGGTAGGCAGAGGTGTATTACACACCCACAATTCGCCAATTATGTATAGGTCCCAATGTAATGGGGGGCGAGCCTATTGCCATCTACCGGGCACATTATTAAGCGAGCGATAATTAACATTTATTAATACACACAAAACTACGAAAAGTCAGAGGTGTGTGCCCGGGGCGACTGGGGATCGAACTCGAGACCTCGTCTCAGCAGTCCGTTACGTATGCCACTGCTATAGTTGCTTATCCACTGGGCTATCGTTGCTTGGTTGTGAATGTATATATGTTTTACACATACATACATTTAATGCAAAATTAACATGTTTCGTTATCTGTATGCTGTTTCATTCGCCTTTACTGTTTTAATTACTCTGTGCTTTCATCAATTTAGTCAAATCGATCCTATTGGTCAATTAAAATTGTTCATTCATTCAATGTCTTCAAACTTCACGAGTCAGTCATCCTTGTTCTGCTGCGACCATGCTGATGTTCATATGCTTCTGCCGCGTTGGGCAGAGACTCAGATAGGTTCCTTAAAAACTAAGTAATCATAAGAATTCAAGTTGTTATAAATACTTAAAATATAAGAATGAATTGCTGTTCGTTAGTCTCGCTAAAACTCGAGAACGGCTGGACCGATTTGGCTAATTTTGGTCTTGAATTATTAGTGGAGGTCCAGAGAAGGTTTAAAAGGCGAATAAATATGGAAGTTGTTATCGATTGCGGCAGTACGAAGTCTGCCGGGTCAGCTAGTATATACTAAAATATAATGTACTCAAAATCAATGTGTACTTATATTTTTCAAACACCAAGCAACCAAAGGAGATAGAGACTTTATCGGCAGAGTCACCCAGTTGATTTTCGTCCACATACTAACAAGAACATACTACCATCTACCATCGGCATCCACTAAACAAGTATTTTGTGGTTTTTTCTCTTTTTTTTGTTTTTTTTTTAAAGAATATTAGTAACCGAAATTACTAATATTCCCCCTAACCCTTCCAGCTAAGCTAAGTTCCTTGTGTTAGGAGTGGGTTCACGTCGGTAGTGTAATGGCCAGGATTCAAACCTGGGACCTCTCGATCGTAGGGTCGACTCCTTAACCACTGAGCTACCGACGCTTCTTTTGTACTGTGATTTGTAACTCGTAAGCTCACATTCTGATGCAAGCTGATGTGTTGCTGTGTGTGTGAGCTGTCACATAGTCTTGCATAAGGTTTAAAGATATGTATTGAAAAATGTCAAAAGACTAAATAGAAATTTAAACATATATTTTAATTTTTCTAATGGACATTATAATACTGGTGGTATTAAATAATCCCATAAATCCTGAGCTGAGATAAATTTGACCGGGGATCAGTCAGGTAGCAATTACACGTCTGCCTTTGCCTGCCGAAAAAAACTTGGATGTCGAAACAAACAAGTTATTTTGGGGCAACACAAAGAGTCCATGAATTTATAATGTGAAGGGAAATTAGCTTTTTCCTCTCACTTCGCGGCACGGGCGGACGACTAGTGTCCCCACGCAGATACGCTTGGCGTATTCTTTGTGATTCCAGTAAAGAGCATTTTAGACAACCTTTTTATTCAGTTACACGTTGCTTATAATTTTGATGAAACATGATCATCACACAGTATGGTATGGTATGGTATGGTATCACGGGGTGGTATCCGCAACTCCACGACAAGGCGCGGTTTTTGGGCATTTTATTCGATCCACCCCAGCTCATTGAAGAACGCTAGCAAGCTATTCACGCTGCCGGCGATCTCCCGGAGCGTACCTGTGTTTCCGAAGTACTTAACCCTGTATGTGGCGGTTGCAGGGCAGTGTAGGAGCACGTGTGCCGCTGTTTCTTACTCTCTCATGCAGGCTCTGCAGAGAGGGCTGTCGGTGATTCCTAAAATAAAAAGGTATTTATTGAAGGAGCCATGCCCCGTGATCATCACACAGTGTCTCACCGAGGAAGTATCTTCATTCTGCAGAAGACAGAATGTTTTATCCTTTGCATTGACAGTTTAGAAGCGACAGCATCTGGTAACCACTTCTCACATCTGATTACAACTAGATAGCATAATCACCTTTATGAATTTTATATCAACCTTGAGTCGTGTAGTGAACCAAGTGCCGATCCCGATTGCATTCAAACTGACTAGAGAGACGACACAAGAGCCTCTCGTACGTCAGCCGGTGCTGACGCAGGTGATCTCTGGGAAGGGATGCTTCGGGGATCACCTGTGTCGTATCAGGAAGGAGCCAACATCTGAGTGCCATTACTGTGATGCAAGCGATAACTCAGGGCTGCACACGCTGGCGGATTGCCCGATGTGAGAAGCGCCGAGGCGGGCCCTCATGGTAGCCTTCGGAGTGGAAGTCCTCCCACTCGGCGTCTTGCTCACAGCGAGCGAGCACATATGCTGCCGCCACCTCCTTCTGCTAGCAAGTAATGCTCGAGAGAAGGTGGCAGGGTGGGTCTGGAAGAGACTCAAGTCTCTCCCGATCCACAGAGCCCGCAAGGCGCTGAGGCGACTCAGGCACCGGAGATCATTGTTCGACCTCCATCCTCCGTGAGCGCAGGCCTGGTGGTGACAGGTGGAGCCGCCTGTCACCCTAGCAGAAGCAGGTATAATACTTCCGGGGACAACACGGGGACACCGTGGTTCCCAAACCCGAGGGGGCCATCTCGAAACCATCTCCGGCCCTGGATCAGCCGGGGTGCGAGGGTAATGCATTAGGGGCCACCTTACACTTACACGGTTTTGGTTGATTCGAATCCGACATAACCACCCCCACTGGCCGGCGGGGTATTCGGGGGGATTTCCACATGAGAAAAAAAAAAGGTGGTAGTGTTAGAATGTATATTGGAAGCCGATACGACAAGCCGCTATATCTTCTAACACTACACGGCGAAATATCTTTTTTAGTCAATAATCGCAGGAGTAGGAGAGAGAGCGGAGAACCAAACCAGCAAACATTCGGAGTCTAGCACCCTACTAGCAGATGTTCCAAGTCCACAATAAAATTCTATGGTTTGCGGAATTCTGTACAATAGTCACAACCACTTATATATATATAACAACGAGAATACGACTTGGCCTAGTACATGTTGAATACCTTTCTCAGAATTGAACCACGTTATACTAACGACTAAGTGTTTTGCTAAAATTTCGCTATATAAATGACTTCCAAGCAGCTTCAATCGTAAAAAACTTGTATCTTAAAGTGCGCGGTGCTCATGGCAAGGGCGCGGAGCGTGCGAGCGCGTTCATATTTAACTGCTTTTTTAAGATGCTTTTTAGGCATACCGTCTCACGCCGCATCACTCGCCCTCGCCTTGGAAAAGGAATTTTTAATGTAACACATTTTTCAAGCACCTCCAGAGATTTTATTTCTGAAAAGACAACAATTATGTTTAGGTTTAGCTGTCGCAAGCATTACTCAATTATTCAAAACTGTGGCGCCCTGACGATCAATCAAACTGTATGTTTAATGACTTTTAAAAATATAACCGAATTTCAACGTATCGCTGTGTAAATAAAGTAATTTATGCATCAAAATATATTTACGCAAATGCTCCGAGGCAAATGCAAATAATATGGGCAGGCAATACGAGTGCAGTTTTAGAACTAGTCTTATAATTGAGTTATATCAACATATGTGTCTTACACTTTTTGATGGAACATTGTAAAGAGAGACTTCAAAAGGATATGACATCTTATGGTTACAATATTTAAGAAACGAAAAACTTTGTACGCAAATTTTATAGACACCGTCTCATCACACACCTCGGTAATTCTGTATAAAAAGTTGTTGAAGGAGGAACTCGTTACCAAACAGCAAATGGAAGACCTCATTCACCTCATGACAAAACGCGATTATTTTGATTATCTGTTGTAGGAAGCATTGATTTCAGTAACAAAATAATACAACACATAAAAACTCAAATTCATGAGTGGCCTGACAAAAACAAAATATTCCATAACGTAAACGATTAAACTCATTCGTACGTATATCAATATTGCACTATATATTTTATTGATACGAACGCCCATAATTTTATATAGCGAGCCATGTTAAAACTAACGACTGTCTTGATTTCAACAATAAATTTCAGAACAAATATTTTTGAATATCATTTACGAGCCGAATCGTCGAGATACCTGACAAAAGCAATTCATCAGGTGGAAATAAACGTTAAAAACGCTACGTTCCACTGGGCTGTCGCGTTTCATTTCCGTTGACGTCACAATATTATAGACACCTTATTTTCACGCGGAGAAATTATAAAGCAAAGCAAAGACGGGGCATTTATTAAACCCCGGTAAGCGCCCGTGTTCCGGGAAGGCCACACGACCTGCGAGTTTTGTAACCATTTCAAACAACGGAATGAATTAACATTTTGTTGAAATTATTAGTACTTTCATAGAACAATGGCTGTTGTCAACAGCTTTGCCTGCGTGGAATTCTGATCCCGTTCCCGCTTCCCATGGGAGCCCATCTGTTATTCCAAACTATAATCTATCCGAGTTGAAATAAAACTATTTTTAACGGATTCTATCGCGATTTATTTGATGTTATTTTATATTTTACATTGATCCCGACGTTTCGGTTGCTTTTCAGCAGCCATAGTCACGGCGAGACTAAAGATGGTTTTTGTCTTGTAGTTTGAAGTGTAAGTTATCTCAAAGTACCCGAACGATGTTGAATTGTTGGTGTTACTATTTACGCAGAATGAGCTCACAGTGTCATGAAGTCTTGTTGTATTTTGTATTTTCTTGGAATTAATTAAGTGAATGACTGGGTCCCAAGCTGGAGGTACATTCCAACCATCTTTGTATTAAAATTAGGATATTAGATGCCGTTAGAGCGTGACATCCAAACTACTTCACAAACTGACACATTTATAATATAAGCAGGATAGTAGGATTGTGTCCCTCGTCATATTTTTAAATAACACCCAGATAATATGTTTAACCAATCAAAACTAAACTTTTTAAAAATTACTGATCCTACTCTGCGTAACGAAGATTTTACACGCTTCTTAGTATACATACAACCTCTCAACATAGGAGTGCACAGCACAGGGTCCTACCAACAACTTTGGGGCCAAAGTCAACCTGCTAAACAAAGGACTAGACTCGGGCCCAACCTTTCCTCTCAGGGTTGGAAGTTCAGATGGCTGTCACCCCTGGAACAGCCGGCATACTAACCTCGGGCTCTTAAGTGCAAACTTTGATCACAAATGGGAAATCGCTATGACATCCCACTTTAACCTGCTTTGCCACGGCCCACCAGTTAAAATCAACTAACTTGGTCGGATGATCGTCCATTTGTTTTGATTTTCATATTATCAACACAACCTTCTACTCACTGTAAATTGCTATGAAAGCACCCATAGACTAGGATCAACTCTATTCACACAGGCACAAACAACTTGCAGGAGTGTTAATGGACAAGCCCTAAGCAAGGTCCACTCACCTGCAGGCTCGTCCGCGGGCGTGGTGGCCACGCCGGTGTCTCTCGCCCCACTAGTGATAGATCACCCGCCACGGGCAGCCGGTGTAAAATCTGCATCCACTTACTTACTTGCCCTGGATTTGCACTACACTTTATTTGTGCTCTTATAAATCGCCGTCATCATACCTGGAGCCACAGAATTGCAGAGAATGCGATTATTTCACGTCAACCTTTGTGTTGCAAGCCAGGCTATTTATTTCAAGAGTTATTACTGTATACAATGAAATTTTGAAGCGATTAGTATGGTAACTCTTCCTGTAGATTTATAACATAACCTAACTTCACGCCTGTATCCCCGAAAAGGTAGGCAGAGGTGTATTACACACCCACGATTCGCCACTTATGTTTAGGTCCCAATGTAAAAGGGGGCGAGCCTATTGCCATCTACTGGGCAGCGAGCGATAATTAACATTTTTAGATCTAGATTTAGATTGAAAAAAAAACATCGATTCTAGATAGGCCCCGAGACGTACAAATATAAAATATAAAATAATTTTGAATATCTGGGTCGTGTCTAATTTGCTCAGTTGGTCAGAGTATTCCCCCTGTAAGGGACTGGTCGCGGGTTCAAGTCCCGTCCTAGATGTTGTCTTTTTCTGATCGAAATCTATTCTTATTCGAAATTTCATGCATGGAGTATGCAACTGTCTTTCTCATCATACTTAGTTTTCAAAATATATTTTTCTTTGAAAGTAGAAGTACCCTGCATTTCGTAAAATATCAAGGCTTCAATCTTACAAGAATCTGCAGTAACAAGCAACTTAGTGCCTAGTGCCGTAGAAATCACACATTATTCTCTGTTAAGTATCTTCATTAGGTTTAAGAAATTATAGGTCCTCACGGACGGTCCTCACGGACGGTCGTTTTTACGTTCATGAATAGACTTATTCAAAAGATGAATTTATGCATCTATCTGTACTATTAATTAGTTGTGTACTGTAAATTAGTTGTGTCTGTACATAGGAGCTATTTAAAAAAATATTAAATCAACGATTCTGAACCTTTTCTTTTTGGGATTCTTTTCCGTTTGTCCCTTTATCCGTTTTTCCGTCTGTCCGTTTGACTGTTTTTTCACGATGGACGCAAATCTACTGAACGGTGATTTTGATGAAGTTTTTTTTTGTTAGGAAAGTTTTGGTCAGACTTAAAACCGTACATATGATTGCAATTGGTTTAGTAGATCCGGAGATATGACCAAAAACCATAACTGACCTCCACGCGGGCGGATCCACAGGCATTAGCTAGTGTATTCATAAAACAGTATTATTCTAGTTCAACTTAAAAATGAAAGACACTGCTATAATTGTGATAGAGTCAAGTTTCCACATAAAAGGTCTTTCTTACAAAAGCTGGCACTCTTCCAATCGTTCCTGTCCTATTGCCAGCTAAGGCTCACAATTTTCGCAGTCGGGAAGGAGCCCGACATTTTATTAGCTATGTTTAATAGACTTACTACAAAAGTCACTTTATCGACATTATCTCTTTTAGATCGGCAACCGATGCGCGTCGGCCTCTGTGACTGCGGTTCAGAAACTTATGAGTTAACGTTGTGTAATAACTAAGGGTTTCTTGGTTTTAGTTTTCTATTATATCTAATCTAATTTCTCGGTCAATTTACTTGTTAATATTAATTATATACTTATATACTCTATTAGCCTAGTCGAATTAAAATTTGACCCGGAAAAAATATAAGTAGCAATTTTCCCTCATAATTCGTTGTGGGTCACTAGCAGGCGATTTGTTTTGCGTGGTAATCGATCCATTGCGTCATCCGTATTCTCGATTTTAAGGGTTTTTTTTTTCAAAAAAAGTACTCGTTTATTTTCAATTTCACACGAAAAATGGTGATTACGAAAGTTTCCTACAATTTTATCTCATATTTTTAGCCTCACATCGAAATTTTTCAATTTCTACCCCAAAAGAGGGGATAATTTTTGTTTGATTAATAACTTGTTTATTTTCCATTGTACATGAAAATCTTTTGAAACAAAGTAGTTTGAAATTAAATTTCTTATAATTTTTTGGTAGGTTCTATATTTTTCGATTTATACCTAAGAAGCGCTGGAGAATAAGCTCATTATTGCATCATCACCTTTATTGTCACTTTTACATGGAAAATTGTTAAAACCAAGAAATTTAGTTTAAACAACATTTGTAATTACTATTTTGCGTGTGAAATTGAAAATTAAAGAGTTATAGATTTAGATCGGAAAAAGAGAACATCTAGGACGGGACTTGAACCCGCGACCGACTTACGGACTGAATTTAGACAGTACAATACTTCGACATGTAGCGAACTTCGAAAACACATGGATCGACAAGGCATTGCTTCGACAGACAATTATTAGACAACACACACCTTCGAATTACCACTAAGTAGTTTGACAGTTTTTTTTTACATTCTCCCAAAATAATGTGGTTCCGGCGCTTCGCCGGCCGCTGCCGCGGCACGCTCGCTGCGCTCGCTCGGCTCGCGCTCTGTTGGGGTCACAGTTCTAACTTAACCCAGAAGCTATATTTAATATACTAGACCAACCAGTTCTAAAACAAGCTTGTACTGTGGGTATGACAACGGTTATGGGAGAATATTAAAAAAATCTGTCAAACTAATGGTCGGTATTGTCTGTTGAATAATTGTCTATCGAAGTAGTGGTAATTCGAAGGTGTGTGTTGACTAATAATTGTCTGTCGAAGCAATGCCTTGTCGATCCAAAAATTCAAAAATCAAATTAGGAATCGAAAGCCATAAAACTAAATCATTTTTGATTTACAGCCTAAGAAACGATGGCTCGAATCAAACAACAAATTACGAGCAAATTGCCAAGCAGAGAGTGATGCGATGTATTGAAAACTGAAAAGTTTAATTTACTATTTGTCAGACACCTTCCTTTTGAAGGCGGAAGCTTACAACTGAACTGTACCCCTAATTGTAACACATTAATGATCATATTTTAAATGTTACAAATAATGATTATTACTGAATGTCTTGTAAGTATTTTAATCACTATTTTGAACTGCCCAAGTAATCAAATTAACATAACATAACATAAACTCACGCCTATATCCCCGAAGGGGTAGGCAGAGGTGCTAGCACCCACATTTCGCCAGTTTATGTTTAGGTCCCAATGTAATAGGTGGTGAGCCTATTGCCATTAACCGGGCACTTATAAACCTGTGATAAATACACACATAACTTCGAAAAGCATCGAAAAGTCATTGGTGTGTGCCATTGTAAAACCTGGGATCGAACCCGAGACCTCGTCTCAGCAGTCCATTACCCATACCACTAGGCTACCGCGGTTTTTTAATCAAATTAAATGTTTTACAAAAGTACTTATCTCAGTCTCATGACTCAAAGAGCTGCGCAATGATTTACGTATTTGCTCCTATATTCAGACCATTAGTATTCTATCAGCACGTCCCGACCACGGTAACTGTGATGTATTACAGCTTCTGCCGACACTAAAAGTTACTCGTTAGATGATTATATGTAGTAGGTGGTTAAGCCATTCAGCGCCAATGGGCTGCGGCTAGAATGGTGATGTACTTCCTACCCACTTATTATTGAAGTTAATTAGAAGTACATAATTATGCTGATTTCATCATCATACCTTACTCACTTGGGGTCATGTAGAATATACTGCTTCCGGGCTGTTTGGCCGTGGTCCATAGGAAACTTGTGTCCCAAACGTTTCGTTGATCACTGCGGTCGACATCTTCAGTGGTACAGGTCCGGGCGCCGACGAGTGCGACTGACGCAGCGAAGTCGGCCGTGAAAGCCTTAAGATTTATATTCAGTTCGGGTCGCCTGTTTTCAATCTAACTATGTAGTGACTAATCTGACATCTATAACCCATTGGCGATATCAAAGTTCAGTAGTAAGTCCAGTTGTCGGACTTTTAAGGGGTTAAACTTTCCGTGCTGACTGCCATAGATGTTCGTATGGCAACCGGGACCGCCGGTTTATTGTGCACTCCAAGGTAGAGTACCTTACTGTATCTTTATTAACCAGAAACCTTACCTAAGTGGCTGCATGGTTAAAAGTAAAACTTATTCATCATTATCGTCTCAGCGTTAGTCATGGTCGTCGAGGTGACCGGTAAAAGTAAAACATGATAGGAAAATATGGGGTTTAATTATAATACACATCAGCGCACCACTTCAGTGGTATACCAGCGTGTAAGTTCCCGGCACTATTCTTTCAATATTGATAGGTTAAACCTGTGTTATTTCTAACTATTCGCTGTATAACAAAACGGCTGGCAGAGATTAAATAGCAAATAGTTTGAGTAATGAAAAAGCTTTTAAACCATCATACTCTGTAAGTAGGTCTGAAGTTGCCTGAGGAGCGGGATGAAAGTAATACTTTTCATCCCTAGGGAGAATCGCTTTCAACTGACAGCTGTCAAATTATTAATAAAAAACTAATTCTATTTTCAGATTTTTAATGTACCAACCATGTACCAACTTTCTACACAGCCACTCAATTACAGCGCGATGTAAGATGTAAGACTAAATAGCAGGGTAACAATGTACTATTACAGACATTGCTTTATAACTATTTACAGAAAACATAATATAACACATAACTTCACGCCTATATCACCGAAAGGGCCTACCCTTCGCCTGTATCCCCGAAAAGGTAGGCAGAGGTGTATTACACACCCACGATTCGCTAGTTATGTTTAGGTTCCAATTTAATAGGGGACGAGCCTATTGCCATCTACCGGGCACATTGCTAAGCAACCGATAACTAACCTTTTTTAATACACACATAACTACGAAAAGGTTTTAGTCGGTGCAAGCCCGACATAACCGCCCCCGCTGGCCGGCGGGGGGGTATCCGAAGGGATTTCCGCACGATAAAAAAAAAAAAAAAAAAAAAAGGTGTGTGCCGGGGGCGATTGGAGATCGAACTCGAGACCTCGTCTCGGCAGTCCGTTATGTACGCCACTGGGCTATCACTGCTTGTATTTAAATAATGTAATGTTTGTATTTATGTCAAATTAAAGTTGAACTAAATGTATTGTTACGTGGTAACAAATATTTAAAATAAACACACACAGTACTTTAAAAAAAAAAAAAAAAATATATATATAAAATATATACATTTAACTTGTAAAAATTTACTAAAACTAAAAGTCGTACGTTTACACGCACAAACAGACTCGTCGACTACACTAAATATAAACGAAAGCCGGGCGCATTCATTAGTGTATGGGAAGTTCTAGAATAAACCCACCAATCGCCATTAACCAACCATATATGGCAGCGCATCGCTGTTCAAATCGTCACCTTTTACGGTCAAAGCGGAAGCGCTCGCTCGCAATAACACCGCGAAGATCCAACCACGGTAGAAACATCTAGACGGATCTGCGCCGGGACAATAGGATAAACGTAATCAGACGCGCTTCGTCTCCTTCTCACAAATAACACCATCTCACGCTTCGACCGAATCGAGGCGTAAGTCGGCTCGGACTACCTGCTCACTCAAATAGCACCGTCCCTGTTGCGAGAGATCCTTCGCGAACACGAAACAGCGATAGAAACTTCGACGAGAGTAGTCGGATCCGGGTCAAGCTATATAAATATAGGGGAGTAGAACAAAAGGGATTTTTTTTTGCCGTCACGAGTATTCGTAACGCTAGGATTGACCCCAGTCGCGAGTGAGTGAGTCTTACGTGAGTTGAATTCCCACGCGTCTGTTGGTGTATCAATTTTATAAGAATAGCATTAACACCTTAGCGGAGGTGTTTACATCGCCTTATATTGGAATCTCGAGTTAATTACAGTGCCAGTAAGCGAATTATAAATTATATCTTTAATATTGTTGTCGCAAACTATCCTTCATGTCTGTGTCGATTCGATTCATTTCCACAAGTGTTCACTAACCTTTTTCTTAGAGTACTAAAACATCCTTATAATTTTCTAATAGTGATTTTGTTCCCATCGCGAATATATCTATATATGTCGATACGTCGGGATCTGACAAGAAACGTGGTAGATTTTGGAAGAACGTAAACTAAATTATTTGAGAATTCCACTAGTTTTATACCTAGCATTGCAATCCGATTCCGAAGAAAGTCCAATAGATTAAGTTAACCACTGTGTGTCTACCTCAACATTTTGTTACATAAATATTGAGTGTAAATCTTAGTTGAAATCCGCTGTCCTAAAGTGTTTCAGTAGTAGCATATACTTATAATTACTAAAGTTAATCTGTCTCCTTTAAAACTGCGCAAATCAACTCGTAAATGTTTCCTTAACGTCATACGTAGCTACGCCTAGTTAAAATCAATAATTATATCAGTAGAGTTTTGTCCCGTTATAGTGAACGGTAACCTAGTGAATACTTGTTGTTTAATAAATTGGTCTAAGTGATTCAAAAGAACACCTTCTTAGTATATAAACAAGTATAAATGTATGTAAAATGTTTGTTGACATCATCCATAGTTTTGTTTTTTTTTTTTGTTTTAAAATCCATATAAATAGTCGTAGAACGTTATCCGTCACTTTCCATTACTTACACCACTAACGCGCAATAATAATTATACTGTATCTCAGACATATAGAAGTAAAATCAATTGTTAGTTAAAAATCATAAACACTATTTTTGTCATAATTTTCCAATGTACCTTCCATTATAATATTATCAAAAGTAGCTTTACTTTCCATAAGTTTTTATAGTCACCCACATATGTTTTTATATTCTATGTAATAATTTTAATTGTACTCATGGCGTAGTGGAAGGATGACCGACTTGCTAAAAACTGGTTAGGGGTTCAAACCCTTATAATTGGTTGTACTATATTTTGTTCGGTTCTTGTTTTTAAAGAATTGTAAGGGTCATCGCTCCACTCCGCGTATTTTTTAAATTAATTCGAGGATGGTACCGACACCGTACCGGGCTATGCCTGCGTCGGGGGTTGGGGCCGTTCTCGCTTCATGTGTTTCGTCGGCGCATCCCAGGAAGCCGGGAACTTCGCTCGGGCTGAGTACCAGAGTTGGGAGTGCCAGCTCGCCCATCGCCAACCGTAGACAGCCGCCACCGTAGCCAGAGCCCTGAGCTCGACCGGCAGCCTCGGTCCTCACCCACTGACCGACCTCGTTCAGACCCGTCTACGCCGAGGACCGGCCGTGAGACCGATACGGACCCTCATTCGAAGACCAGCGCATCGGAACTGGCCCTCACAAGATAAGTGTGCATAGCCCGGGAACGATTTGAAGGAAAGTGACTTACAGTGCGCGATACTTACCCCTGAGAGCATTAGGGTCATTAGTTAGTGTTTAAAATCTTAATTTATGGTGAAACAGTTATTTTGAAAAAGAAAAAAAATATATTTTATTAATTTTTTTTTTTAATAAACAATTGTAACTTTTGTAGTTGAGTACTTTATTTGTACCCCGCCGTCAGGCTAGGGTGACAGTATCTAATAAATTACTAGTAGCCCTGTTTACCCCGCTAACTTAGCTAAATGACTTGTGTTAGGAGTGGGTCTGGAAAATATTAAACAAACCATTATGAAAAGAAAGAAAGAAAGACTCATTTATTACTGCAAATCCCGCGAGACACAGTGACAGGCAAAACAGAAGGAGAGAGACACAAACATTATTTAAATAATAATAATAGCATATTACGTGGTTAGGTACAGATTAAAACAGAGTCGAAAACATAGTTGTCACAATGCAAGGAAGGCACGCGTCCTGCGGTTGCAGTAACAGGAACCCAGTTTAGTATCTGCCAGGCCACAAGGACCTGACGCTGGTTTTCAACTGGGCCCTTATGCAACTCAGGGATGCCTTCAACCTATACAATACATCGAACGAATGCTACAAAAAAAAACATCGCAGAGGAAAAAAATAAAATAATAAAGACCATTACTCACGAAGCATTATGGCGATTCTATCCTCAAGAAGGGATACAATGAGAGGTTTTTTTTATTCAGGAGACGCCAGCTTTGAGCTGCGATTACGCTTCCTCATTTATAAATGCTATTTTGAGAAGCTTTAGTGCATTTACTCAATGAACACTTAATCCGATTATGTGTGCTCTACCGCTTGTTCGAGACCAGTGTGGTCGCATACAGTACGAATTGGAACTTCCTTCCAGGGTTGTTTTCGTGCCATTGTTATTACTAGTAACTTGTATAATGCTATCCAGTGTGCATGGAGATACAGTCTAGCAAATACTCTTAAAGACTGGGAACTACTAGAGCTGACCCTATTCACGTTTTGAAAGTTCTCAAACTGGCAAGTCAATATTCACCACCACCGTTTTAGGATCGACAGTGTCTGGAAAGTTCCAGCCAGCGGGGTGCAGTCAATTGACGAATAAAATAACAAACTGAATAAAAAAAAAGTTCACAACATCATGATGTGAACTGTCCAGCCTGTCCTTCCTCCCAGCGCCTTGAAAGAGGGTTTTGTTAACGTCAAAGGAAGAAAAGGTGCTCCTCCTTAAAGCTGCTGATCCCAATCTTGGACGTCAGATGGAGTACCTACCATACCATCAAATATACTTACAATTCAAATTGCCAGCCACTGGTGTGGCTTGCAATTTGAATTGTAAGTATCTCCATATATCCGGCGATCAGTTCATACGTGTAGAACTATACAATACAATACAATCGTTCAACCGAACACCTAATTACTGCTCCACCTACAACTTGCTCAATACTAATCAATCATTCATAGCACCTCGTTACTTTACCACACATCATTAAATACGATTCGATCTCTCCGTCTCATTCTAACCGCGTATACTTGACAGAGATGGGAGGTGAGCATTTATTGAGTTTAAGTACGGTTAGCAGTGTAGCGGTCCAGTAGTGAATTAAACGGTGCATTTGTGAGATAAATGCCCAACTGCATTTGTGCAGCAGTGCGGTGCGCTGAGTTGCGCGCGTCCACGGAGAGATGGCGCTGATTCCGCTCATTAATCATTACGTGAACGTGTGAATCACTCAGCGTTGTGTACATGTAATGTTTCATTCCAACTTATATATTTATACAAAAAGAGGGTTGCGTTTTGGGCCAATCGTTATTTTAATTAATTTCCTGTAACGCGAGGGAGTTAATGAATGACGGTAATGAAAGGTGAAGAGTAAATGATGCATGCAGCCGACCATTTCGTAAAGAGCATATTTTCGCACTGCACAAAGGTTCGGGTTGAGTTTATTTGTAAGTTAATTGATGTCATCGTACTGTTTTATTGCATATATAGTCAAATGCGGTTTAAATATTATGGAATGGTACAGTTAGTACAGGTTAACAACCGTACTTCTTACAGATAAGTGATCTTGGTGATTACTGCAGGAGAACGTTTTCAGCCCACGAGCTAATCTAATCCACAAACCTCTCCTGTGACTCATGAAAATACCGAACATGACATTCGAGAAGTCCCAGGGGAAATTAAATAATGTTAGCACACGCATCAATTATAAGTAAAAGACGTTATGAGAATAAACAGAAGCACCAAATAAAATCTTTTAAATCACGCTAACTGATGTTTGGGATAAAAAAAATCAGATACTTGTGGGAATTATTAATTATTGTTTTGACATAAATGCCAAAACTCACAAAATGCCCCTTATTTGGATATAAGATCTAGACCTTCAAGCATGGTAGCTCATTTTGGTAAGTAACACACTACTATAAAGAACTATATGACGGAGAGGTAATTCATATTTACGAGTAGAATGGATGTTAAGCAATCCTGACAAAACAACGAATAGCTTAAATGAATGCATCATGCTTCAAATTATCATTAACTGTAAAAAATTAAGAACTCAGTGATTTATCTTGAGCCATGTCATCTCCAGCCGTTCTCGTCCGGACAAAACTGGTACAGGTGACGCGCTGTGATTGATATGTCTCAACGATGGCACCATTCATCTATAGCATAAGATCTTCATTAAATATAAATCACTCTATGGGTTAAAAATTCTTTCTGCGTCAATTCTTTATAGGAAGCATGGGTGAAGTTCTAAAAGTAAAGCCTACCATTTTTTTTATGTAAGCTGAAGGAGAAGCACCAGAAATAAAAGTCACCATTGCAAAAAGATTAATTATAATTATATATTGTTAATTAATTAGTGCGGCAAAGAAAAGAGTCGGGCCGTGAGTATTTTATTGCATTATAATTTAAAAAAAAAAAAATATTAGAGTGGTAGAGTCAAGCAACAGTCATTTTGGCCGTTGCATGAATGGGCCGACTCGACCGGGCTAGCACCACCCTCTCACAGAATATCGACGCCAAGTAACAGTATTTGAACTGCTGCGTTCCGTTTGGTGAGTAAGAGTTCCCATCTCCAACCAAACTCCTTTCCCATCCTTTCCTTTACAGGGTCGGCAACGCGAGTGTGACGCCACTGGTGTTGCACACGTCCATAGGCCGCGGTAACCGCTTCCCATCAGGTGGGCCGTGTGCTTGTCTGCCACCTTAGTGGTATAAAAAAAAACTATTATCACTGACTCTACTGGTTGCCTTGTGAATATGGCACTTTATATAGCTTCAAGCTTAAATGAGTATAACTTTGTGACTTAAATGATTAAAATATTTGAGTTAAGTTCGACTTGATCCAACCCTATCCGCACCGCAAAATCGCATTTCGTATAATAGTGTAAGGAACAATATCCCTCGTTTATGCAAAGTTTCAGCATTGTTCCTGATTAACTGCTCCCACCACCGTTAACTTAACAACTATAATACACATTGCTATTGTTGCCTAATATAGCAATTCGCTTGTATCTATGAAAGGTTAAACTCAGGTGTAATAGCACTCACATTTAACAAATTGCTGTTGGAGTCTCATTTGCTCGCCAGCTTATTCATTGTTAGCGATTCGAATTGAGAACCAATGTTTATCACAGTTCTTGTTCTTTAGCTAGCCCCAAGAACCTTTATAATATTAGCCATAGAGCCATGCATTTCTCATAATAAATGGGCTAACTTGATCGAGGAAGTACCCCCATTTCCCTCAGTAGCGTGTGGTGATACCACGTGTTGAATACACGCCACCCATCAAAGTCAAGCTGAAGTTTCACATTGTAAATCGCGTAATTAAAGTTTGTCAACATCTACCTATGTAGACAACACCTATCGTCTGACTCCCCAACCCTGAAACAGAAGCCCGCACCAGAGCCTCTTCGTTTATCAGCAGGTGTACTGTCTAGTGGACTGTACCTTGGATGGATGAGACCAGAATACAGGACAGAAATCAATGATCAAAATAAGGCCAAAATAAACCCATCTAGCTATTTTCATGACCGATAATCAACAAAACAAATTCAGAAACTTTTACATTTGTTATACTACATAATAGGAATTGAAAATGTAAATGTAATTGGAAATTCCATTCAATAACAGTAGGAAATTGCAACAAGACGGAGTTATCAGAATAAATAAATTTTGTTACAAACTCTTACAATTGAGAATAAAAAAAATAAAATCCGCTCCTCACACTACAGACTTCCTTAGATGACGATGCAGGAAATACACTCAGTTCAATTTTCGCTCGATAGCTTGGTTATATGTTGTACAGCTCCATTCTTTCTATTAACTATTAACTAGTTACATACTTTATTTCACATTTATTTCAGAAACACACCACTACACGCGTCAACAACACATGGCTTGGACGGTGGGGCGTCCGTGTGTCACTAACCAGTTGGGCTCCAGTAGAAAACCAGCGCCAGCTTTCTATCTGGCACATACTGAACTGGGTTCCCATTTGGTGCATTTGTGTGCCACATTACTATTATGTTCCAGTTATTTTATGTTATGTATTTTCAGATTTCATGTAATTTGTGGCCTCTTTATCTTTATAATCTTTAATTGGAACATAAACAATAAATAAACAAAAGCAAAATTGGATCGATGAAAGCTGTAAAAGTAGTACACTGTGGCACAGCCATCAACGCCACTCTCCTGATGGAAATGAGAAATATTCCAGACTTTCTGAATAAAATCAAATAAAACTAAAAATTAAAATACAAAAACAAATACAGTGATACCAAATCAAATAGAAATTTGTTAAAATTCGCTTGTAACTAACTTATAAAATAACTATAAATAAATTGCATGCAGAGTGGTGTGTGTAGGTAGGAATGTGTGTGAAGGGGTGTGTATGAGTCGAGGGTGCATGTGTGTGTGTGTGTGAGAGAGAGAGAGAGAGTGTGTGAGAGTTCGTGTGTGTGTTTTTAAATATCAAATTGATACGAGTTCTTCTGTTGCGTCATAAGGAAGATTCTTTAGCCACCTGTAAAGTTTATATTTCAATTCACTTTTCGTCATTATGATAGATGCACATTATTTTATTTATGCTATTATATATTTTTGAGCTTATGTGTTTGAAATGACGGCTTGCTATTACAGTTCTTCGTATATCACATATTCTGTCTGAGCGACGTTTAGTGACATAAATATCTGAGTTGTATATTCAATTTGTTTGTTTGCGAAGGATAATCTGCGAAATGAACAACTGTCTCACAAGGAGTAAAGTGCCAATGTTGGGAATCGCCTTGGTTTTCTGGCGAGTACCTTTAGAACAGTACGTTGACCACGTTCGGCCCGTAACATATCTGTTTTGTGGGCGCCTCCCCAGACCAATAAGCAATACCCCAACACTGACTGAGTAAGTGTAAAGTAGACGATTTTTAAGCTGTTAAAGTCCCACACAGTTCTAAGTTTCTTAAATATGTATGTCAACTTTCTTAGACTTGCCACCTTTGCACTTTCCCATCTTTGCACTTATAAATGTTTCTTTCTTTCTTTCTATTTTTATGTAATACTAAGATAGCAAATAAACTCATGAGCCAATTTATGAAAGATGCAGGGGAATAATTTTATGGTGAAAAGAATATATAAGATAGAAAGAATCAAACCATAAGCAATGCATCACACTGAGAGGGTGTAACATCCCGGTGGAATCGGTCTACTCGGGCTTATGCATTGTAGCATTTTACGTTGAGGTGGTGACTCTTTGGGCTCGCTCAACTATTAATTGTAATGTTTAATTTAATATATTCAAGTATACCATTTTTTTTTAAGTGAATACTTCTTTAGCGGCGTTGTGCACTTTGTTTGTAATGGTTAAAAAAGGTTAAACTCGCGTCAGTAAACACGTGACCTGATCGCAAAAATTCGTAAGACAACAAATATAGAAGCGATAATTTCACACTGTACTTAACAACCTTGGTGGCGCGTTCGTCTAATGAGTGTTCGTTGACTTCGTCAAGACTGAGATCGATTCCGACCGAGGCCCAAGAAACACTTTTTTGTCATCATATAACTTTTTGTAATATTTATTCTATTTTGTGCCATAAATCTATTGATATTAAACGGAAATTAAGTGACGAAGAAATAGCGAAAGAAAATGAGTGAGTACTTTATAAATATATTGGCGATGATGGTTCTGGTGATGATGATGGTGAAAAACTCGTTGAAATTATGGATGGAAGTTGATTTTTCTGAGAGATAAACTTTTTAATGTAAAATAATTGTAATAGTTCTGAAGTGTAAAATTTTTAAGGTAATATAAATCGTCATATTTGTTTACAATAACGCAATAAATGAATATTGTATATTACCACATAAATGATAGTGCTTTTATATTCATAATTAAAGCAATTCGTGCAAAATTATTCCCTAACCAATCCAAAATATCAAAAATGCACAACGTTAATATTCAAGTTTTCTAACGGTATTTTTAAACGCGCGCAAAATAATGTTTTTCTTTTTTTAATGCATTATTTTTATAATTTTTTTTCCTTTCTGGGAAGTAAGGGAATATCTCCTTTATTCTGTTTTATCTTCATCTTTTTTTCATTTCTTCCTATTAATTTATTTTAAAACAAAATCTAACTCCATAAAAACTTAGCACTAAAATGCATCGTTTAAATATTCACGTATTCACGAAACCCAGATACTATTATACAGCATTATCAGCTAAGATATAGAGCCAGTGTTGTTCCGCAGAGCGCTGGACACAACGCGCTACAACTCTGCCGTGACCGTGACGTATGGAGCGGAGGATATTTTGTCCGGCGCTCATCCCGGGACAAATGGCGCCATATTTGACTCCACGTCCGGCTCCAGCGGCATGATTAAGTGCGGCGTGCGGGCCTGTGTAGCATTGTGTTATAATGACGCATGTATCAACTATTTGTTGTAACTTTTTATTTTCGTATGGAAATCCCCTCGGATACTCCCCCGCCGACTTGAACCGACTAAAATCTATTTTATAATCCTTGGTATGAGGCGGTAATGAGGCCAGGTCTACCGACCTCCATGATCGGGGCCTGAGGACGGCAGTCGCCAGACTCGCCGTCCTTACAGAAACAGACCAAGACCCGCCTGCCTACTCACCGACGCGGGATCAAACCCGACCACAAAGGAGAGGGCATGGTAACGGCCGAAGTCCGAGGGTAACCCTGAGGTTTCGAGGACGCACACGGGGTGGCTGGCAATGGACGCTGGCGAAGGGCACCGGGTGGTTTTAGTCGGTCCCATTTAGATCTTATCGTTGGCATCAATGGGGTCCAGGCCGTGGTGGTTTCCACAAGTAAAATAAACCGGAGGCTTTCATCTGGAGATTGAGGAAAAATGTGCAAGTCAACTAAGAATTGAAAGTTAAATATAGCATTCATTGAATACAAACTGGTAACAGTGCAAGAACACGTGACTTAAGGTGTCGTGAAAATTTTACACTTTTGCCAGTTTATATTTTAAAAATGTTGTATTAAAGACATTACAGGTATTTAGATGTCCTTTAAAGAAACTGATAAATAATTTCTTAAACGCACTTGAAATCCGCAAATTCACTTTCTGAAGTGGATGAATTTTAGAATCCACTTCAGAATCCCATCACTCAAACGTAGTAAGGTTGATCAAAATGCTATGGCCGTACAATCTGGCGGTGGCCGCCGCTCCGAGCACTTTGTTACCGGGAGGCATTCAGTGCACTAGTCGTCCATTCATCTCCCACCTAATGCCTTCACAGCCCCGCGGGTGGTGGCTCAGCTCGCCACTACAGTCCATGACTAATATCCTAGATAGATCGACGAATAAAATAGTTATTGTTTATGTTTCTAAGTTCTCACTGATCAATTACAATGCTCTTGACTCAATAACCCTTAAATAACTGATATTTTTTATATAATTATCGAGTTTCCCTGTACCCAATCAGGTACATACAAACGCTACATACTTTATAGCGTTTTGTGTGTACCATATTATATCATATTGACTCAATAACCCTTAAATAACTGATATTTTTATATAATTATCGAGTTTCCATGTACCCAATCAGGTACATACAAACGCTACATACTTTATAGCGTTTTGTGTGTACCATATTATATCATATTGACTCAATAACCCTTAAATAACTGATATTTTTTATATAATTATCGAGTTTCCATGTACCCAATCAGGTACATACAAACGCTACATACTTTATAGCGTTTTGTGTGTACCATATTATATCCTATTGACTCAATAACCCTTAAATAACTGATATTTTTTATATAATTATCGAGTTTCCATGTACCCAATCAGGTACATACAAACGCTACATACTTTATAGCGTTTTGTGTGTACCATATTATATCATATTGACTCAATAACCCTTAAATAACTGATATTTTTTATATAATTATCGAGTTTCCATGTACCCAATCAGGTACATACAAACGCTACATACTTTATAGCGTTTTGTGTGTACCATATTATATCATATTGACTCAATAACCCTTAAATAACTGATATTTTTATATAATTATCGAGTTTCCATGTACCCAATCAGGTACATACAAACGCTACATACTTTATAGCGTTTTGTGTGTACCATATTATATCATATTGACTCAATAACCCTTAAATAACTGATATTTTTTATATAATTATCGAGTTTCCATGTACCCAATCAGGTACATACAAACGCTACATACTTTATAGCGTTTTGTGTGTACCATATTATATCATATTACAGCAGCCTTAGTCACGGGGAGACCAAGATAGTGATCGCTTTAACCAAGTCTGTGAAGCTTCTTGTGAACTAGTCAAAGTTAAATATAATTAATTCATCATAACATAACATAAACTCACGCCTATATCCCCGAAGGGGTCGGCAGAGGTGCTAGCACCCACATTTCGCCAGTTTATGTTTAGGTCCCAATGTGTGCGAGCCTATTGCCATTAACCGGGCACTTATAAACCTGCGATAAATACACACATAACTTCGAAAAGCATCGAAAAGTCATTGGTGTGTGCCATGGTAAAACCTGGGTTCGAACCCGAGACCTCGTCTCAGCAGTCCATTACCCATACCACTAGGCTACCGCGGCCTTTTTTTCTGTATTTATTCTGTATAGACAATTAAACCGCACTTACAAAACGCAAAACGTCAAAAATATATTTAATTAAATTTAATTAATAAAACATAAGTGAGCGTGTCAAGCGGAATAACTAGACGCGTCTGTTACGACTGACGTATTTCATTTATATTTAGCGAGCGCGAGAATTTCACGGTTCTTAAAACATATTCGCTGGGCGAATGGTGAAAAGATGGATGGGGAGTTTTAGTGTTTAATTCTATTGCATTGTATAGATATATTATGTCCCCCTTACCGTTAGCTCCTGCCAGGTGAAGCCCGAGGGAGTTTTATATCATAATTATATTTCGTATGTTTTAAGTGTCAGAATTTAAATACAGAAAATGGGACGAAGGGGACGTTTAAAGCCTGTTTACGATCTTCAGATACACGAGCCAACCACTCAGGACGTGCGCTCTCTTGACGTAAATATAATAACAATCTAAACTTGAAGTTCACTGTTGACAGGTCTGGTCTAACAAATACCAGGCCACTCAGAAAGTGGGGTGTGTGTTGGGTAACCTCCTCGAGTGTCGCTCCGATTCCGATCCCGCTGCAGTCCGGGGGGAACGGAATCGGAGCGGCCGGTACACCCTGGGCGGCGGTCAATGGCTTCCCCTTCACCCCTTCATAGGGTTGGCATTGATCGTCGGCCAATACCCAACGTGGCGGGAACACATCGCTCTCCGTACTCCTCTGCTTTCAGAGGAGACAGGATGAGCGATGCTGTTAGTGGTGAGATGGCCCAGGGTCAGCCGGGGTGCGAGGGATATGCTCTATGGGTAACCTTACACCCCGGCGTCTGAAGACCCGAGACGGCGTGCGGTTTTAGTCGGTGCAAGCCCGACATAACCGCCCCCGCTGGCCGGCGGGGGGGTATCCGAAGGGATTTCCGCACGATAAAAAAAAAAAAAAAAAAAAAAAGGCCACTCAGAAAGTATTGCGAAAAAAAGTTTTTATATATGAGAGACTGGTCAGTTATAATCTATTTCTAAAATATGATTATTTATGAGTAAAAATAAGTACGTTCCAATTTCAAAATTTCTCTCTGCATTTTTTGCAAGATAATTTCAATTATTGTGTCTCATTGAAAAATGGATCTGCGTCAGGAACATTTTCGCGCTATGATTTTCTACGATTTCAAGTGTCGCCTGAAACCAGACGAATCGTACGATAGACTTCAAATGGCATTCATGGATGAAGGCCCTTCCAAGGCGACCGTCTATCGTTGGTATAACGAATTCAAGCGCGGTCGACTGACTTTGGAGGATGAAGAAAGAAGTGGTCGCCCTTTGACGGCTGTTACGGAAGAAAACGTGCTAGCAGTGAAAAATTTAATCCAAGATAATAGACGAGTCACATATCAAGAGATTCAGCACATTCTTCAGATTGGATCGGGAAGCCTTCAAGAGATTCTACACGTGCATCTTCGTGTGAGAAGGATAGTTTCACGCTGGGTGCCGCACAATCTCACCGATGCTCAGAAGCAGGCCCGGGTGGAATGGTGTCGTGATATGATAAACAAGTTTGAAGCAGGCGCGTCTCGGCGTGTTTATGACATCATTACAGGTGATGAGTCGTGGATTTATCAGTATGATCCAGAAACAAATCGCCAGTCGACGGTTTGGGTGTTTCAAAACGAATCAACACCTACCAGAGTGAAGCGATCTAGAAGCGGAGGGAAGATGAAAACTGGTTCAAACGCATGAAACGTTGTATAGAGGCTGGTGGAGAGTACTTCGAAAAGATTTAACAAAAAAATATTTACCTATAGAACACTTTTTTTTATTTTCACAAAACTTTCTGAGTGTCCCACGTATACATTCATTGAAATAAAACTATTTTTTATCGGATTCTATCGGGATTTATTTGATGTTATTTTATATTTTACATTGAACCCGACGTTTCGGCAGAATCCGCTAAAAAATTGTTTTATTTCAATGTGTGACATTCGCGTTAACTTCCGATTATATCAAATATACAGTCTTCACATCATTACGTTACAACAGCGACTTGTACGCATGCTGATTAATAGCAGGCTAGTTGTTGCCCGCGGCTTCGCCCGCGTGGAATTCTGTTTCCGTACCCGCTTCCTATGGGAAACTATTCCAGGGATAAAGAGTAACCTATGTTTTATTCCAGACTATTATCTATCTCTGTATAAAATTTCAGACAGATCCGTTCAGCCCTTTGCTTGAAAGAGTAACAAACATTCATACATCCATACTAACAAACTTTTGCGCTTATTGCATTTATTGCTCTTATACGCGGAGTAGCCGTTTGTTGATGGCTGTACTCCTCCGTAACCACTAGCGCGATCTTGACCAAATTTTCCACGGTGATAGTGTGGACACTGAGGAGTGTTTTGAAGCGAGATGGTTCATGTCCAATGTAGCATTGAGAAATAATCACTGAAAAACAGTTTCACGAGCGCGCGGCCTTAGCTCAGCGCGCGACCGGAGTAAGATGTCTTATTTTCAAGTAAGAGTCCTGCTCGCTCAGCTCAATTTGTTTCAGTCGCACCCTGCACTGAATTCCTAGTAATATTTGTGGGATATAAGCTGTAAGCTGATGTGAGCTGGTCCTGTATGTATTGATCTCTGGCACGAACATTTGGAACAATGGCACAGTTATGAGTAATGAACTGTCGGGCGCATTCGAACTATCTACATTTTGTTCCTTTGTCTTGTAGCTGTGATTTCGTTTGTGCTTAAATACCAACATAGCAATGTTGTACCACCGAACAAATCAGCTGTAAGAGGCGTATTTACAATATTTAGTTAGGTTTTGTTTGTGTGTCTTTTTTTAGAGATAACAGTTTTTAGGGTTCCGTTGCCAAATGGCAAAAAACGGAAATCTTATAGATTCGTCATGTCTGTCTGTATATCTGTCCGTATGTCACAGCCACTTTTTTCCGAAACTATAAGAACTATGCAGTTGAAATTTGGTAAGTAGATGTATTCTGTGAACCGCGTTAAGATTTTCACACAAAAATTGGAAAAAAATACAATAAATTTTTGGGGTTCCCCATACTTAGAACTGAAACTCAAAAGAAAAAAATTTCATCAAACCCATATCTATGGATATCTATGTATGGAAGGGCCTTCAAAAATGATATTGAAGTTTCAAATATCATTTTTTTAGTTTGCGCGAGAGACACTTCCAAAGTGGTAAAATGTGTGTCATCGTTCCTCCCCCCCCCCTCCCTGTAACTTCTAAAATAAGAGAACGATAAAACTAAAAAAAAATATATGATGTACATTTCCATGTAAACTTTCACCGAAGATTGATTTAAACGAGATCTAGTAAGTAGTTTTTTTTTAATACGTCATAAATTCAATCAATTCAAATATAAAAATTTTACTTACTGCTACGGAACCCTTCATGGGCGAGTCCGACTCGCACTTTGCCGGTATTTTTATTTTATTTCTGTTGCAGGTACCTTATATATTACACGCCTATAATTCTTTAAAATCTCACAGTAAATAGGCACCCGAACTTTGTTATTATTTATATATAATATATATTATTATATTTATATTTATTTTTACAAACAGTGAAACAGTGAAATTACCAGCGCGCTAGCGCTGCCTACAGACTGGCGCCGCGCGGCGATTAGTTCGAAATTTGAATAGCAACAGCGCGCTGCTCACTAGCTGGAGTCGTGCGGCGGCGATCAGTTCCCTATTTGAAATGGCAAATAATACTGTTTTGGAATTTGTATGGACTATAACTTAACTATTTGCTTTGGTAACACACGCGTTTGTTATGACCCGCTTTACATATTTAAAACCGGTGGAATTACATCAGCTTTACGAGCAAGGGTGTTAAAAATAAAATAATAGCACACTTTTCAATTTTATTAATACATTAATTACGCTGATCAATTCATAAGCCATTCAATATGTACATCTCACGAGGGCGCATTCAGATACGTTAAGACGTTCCTTGCCATTTGATGTATGTTGTCGGAGAACACAAATCCGGGTTCTATCGTAGTAAGCCATTAACTAACTCAACCGCCCTTGCGGTGGGGCAAGTGGCGGCCTTCGGCACGCGCCATGTCGGTGGCGTTACGAAAAGGCGATGCTGTCGATGCCCGGTGGCTCGCACATAACTATTTGGGACAAATATATTAATGCAAGCCAGGACGGATGGGTTATCTACCTTATTATTTAATAACAGGTAATAGTGTATTATATGTAAGAAATTGCGTCTCAGCTCTAGGGTTTCTAGACCTACCATCCCTGTGACGAGCAGAGAGGGATATAGAAAAGGATAGTATCCGTATGAGCGCCTGTAGAGATACCGGGCGAACTTGCGCTGAATTCTCTCGATGGTTAAGGCGTAAGTTATTTCATAGGGGCTCCATACAATAACGTTATATTCCAACTTGCTTCTTACATAAGCGTTGTATAGAAGCTTTAATGCAAGGACGTTATTTAATTGGGATGCTGTTCTGATTATGTACCTATATATTTATCGTTACTATTTAGTTTATATTATTTAGCTTATATAAGGTATTTACGCAGAACGAGCTCAAAATGACTTAAAGCCATACTGTGTTTTGGTTTTTCTTGGGATTAGTAAGTGAAAATATTACATAATTCACGTAAATTTTCGAAAATATTCAATTCTAATTTAATACTTTATCCGAAGTTTAGTAGTATATTTATACTTTTTATATTTATACCTATATAACTCCATACAATCTTCAACTTCATCCATAAAATACAACGAAGTATCATCATAACGTGAACGTTACACATCAAAGCAGTACATCGAACACGTACGCGGCACGGTACGGCGCAGTACGGCGCGGCCCCGTGTACGACCTGCCGACATATACATCGACATATACACGTATACGTGGTAGACGAGGCCTAATAAGACGCCGTTAATAACGCAAGGCCGTGGATGCGACGCGCGCGCCTCACTGCCGCCGACAAATGTCATAATTTAAAAACACGCCGGAAACATACGGGAATGCAACACGTGGGGAAACGCTGCGCTTTTTCCCGCAGTTCATCATTCATCAATGTCTCTTATCAAAGGTAAATTCATACATACATATATACATACATAACGTAAAGGCAGAGTTGTATTACAGACCCACGATTCGTCAGTTATGTTTAGGTCCTAATGTAATAGGGGGCGAGCCTATTGCCATCTACCGGGCCCATTATTACTAAGCGAGCGATAATCAACAATTATTAATGCACACATAACTACGAAAAGACAGAGGTGTGTGCCCGGGGCGACCTGGGATCGAACTCGAGACCTTGTCTCGGCAGTCCGTTACGTACACCACTGGGCTATCACCGCTAATAGGTAAATTCTTTCCAGTTAATAATAGATTGAAATTAATTTATATATTTAATTGAATGGAATTATTGTGATTCGTGCTGATCACTAAAACCTGTATCGCTCGTAACTTAAAAATGCGCCGAAAAGAAAGAAGATGATTCTATAGGCTAGATAACCTTCCCTGGTTCGGTGCAGTCCAGTGAATTACTTTGAGTTTACTAGTCTTTTATATTTTTCCAGTTTTAAATTGAAATTGATGACGGAATGACATGATAATACCGCAGCAATAAATCTATGAAGTTTCAAAATACCTTTTTCAGAAATGGTATAGCCACAATTCATGCAATTTTCTCAAAATTTAATAATGATTACAATCAAATTTTCAGATATCAGGCGAACACTGATATTATTATCTATTTAGACAAAAAAAAACAACTTATTTGTGACTGATAAAGAAGTATAATATATAAGTAATTCATAAATATTTATAACAAAGAACATCCAAGAAGCGTATTGCTACTTGCTACTACTAATGCTACTTGTTATACGAAAACAACCAGACAGACAATGAGTGCGTTTGTTGACGAGATAGTTCGCTGTATGTGATGCGAGAGGCGGTAGGCGCGCGAGATATGTGCAGCAATCAACCGTCACGAAACATTGCCTCTGCGCATCAGCGGCGCGGCTCCGCACGGCGCGGCACGGCACCCTGCCCATTTGTAACCACATACATACATGCCCCTAACATTAACTCACATCATTTTTCCCCGTATTTTTCTCTTCATTACATCGCTTTATCTTGTCTCGGAGAAAGACTACTAAAATGATCGCTGGCTGCATTTATTTATAAGCAAAGTTAAATTTGTTCGCTGTTTGTTTTTTATCACTAAGGTGTTTTAGTTGGTTCAAGCCCGACATAACCGCCCCCGCTGGCCGGCGGGGGGGGGGGATCCGAAGGGATTTCCGCACGAAAAAAAAAAGGTGTTTCTGGGCTTTTTTAAATGAAAAAGGAAGCAATAAAGAAACAGCAACAAGTATATTGAAATAATACTATTTTTAACGGATTCTGCTATTCTGGGTCTTGGGAGTCACGGGAAGATTGAGTCTCCCCGTGACCATGGCTACTGAAAAGCAACCGAAACGTCGGCTTCAATGTAAATCATAAAATAACATCAAATGAATCGCGATCAAATTCGTTAAAAATAGTTTTATTTCAATGTGTGACATTCGCGTAAACTTATAGCCATAAGTATAGTTTGTTTACCCGGTTTTGCGTACTTATGGAATGCTATGCCACTTTAAGCCTTCTGCACATTTTCAGAAAGACCTTACGATCGAGAGGTCCCGGGTTCGAATCCTGGCCATTGCACTATCGACGTGAACCCACTCCTACCACAAGCAATTTAGCTTAGCTGGAGGGGTTAGGGGGAATATTAGTAATTTCGGTTTCTAATTATTTTTTGGCAAAGATATTATGAAGGATGGAAGTTTGTTCAGAAGTGATATAAACAAGCAAACAAAAATTGACGGTTTAAGCATACAGCCTTATCTTATTAAAAAATTACTAGTTGAAATATTGCATAATGGATTAACTTCTGATTATGAATTTAGTTTACCTTACTAGTAACCGAAATTACTAGTATAATCGTTAACACCTCCAGCTTAGCTAAATCGCTAATAGCCTGGATTCAAACCGGGCCTTTCGATCGAATGACCGACTCTTAGCCACTAAGCTACCGTCGCTTAAAAATACATATGTAATGCGGGTTCGAAATGAATAGAGATATTATAATCACTTATTTCGATATAATTACAAACTGAACAAGAATAACGATGTGATGTCTATGAACGAAATGTTTCGTCACTGTTGCGCACGAGCCGAATGGCGGACTCGCGGCTTGGGAGCGCGCAAAAGGCTGCTGGGTGAGGCGAAGGGTGCGTTTGTAAAAATCCCGAATGACGCGGTCTATCGAGCTACACATGTTTAAATAAACCAAAATAAACTTATGTATCACTATAAACTCTGTAAGTGAAGGTTGGTTTGTAATTATGAGGTGGATGACAATACAATCAATAGCTGGCGTTTGTTTTTTATTTTTGTTTTCAAAGAGAACCAACCACATCGAGAGGATGAGGAAGTGGTTAGGAGTCGAACCAATGAAAAACACACGGTGTCTCCGACATCTAGCTAGAAGATGGGATTCGTCCGATGAGCTGAAAGTCCACCTGTGCCTAGTAGGTTTTTGGGCAAGAGCTAGGCTGCCTTCCCTCGTGAGAAATGCGGTATTTAATGGTTTTTCTAAACATTTCTTTTTATATTTTTAAAAACCGCCAATAGGCGAATAACTTTAAAAGTTATTGAACCGCAAATAACGCATAAAATAACAGATTCAGAATATTTTATCTGTGGTTCTAAGTTTAAAATTTTAGAATCCGCAATTAGTAGCGAATTCTGAGAAAATGAAACGATAAGTTCTATATCTAATGTAATGTATTGTGTTCTATTGGTGCGCGTGTCGCCCACTAAAGATATACCGGGTGTTAGGGAAACGCTCCCGAAAACGAAGACAAGCAAAGTACTGACGATAAAATAAGTTCCGAGTGATTTTTCGACCGACTTGAATATTTTTTTCTTTTATTTTTATTACCGTTTTTACGTTCCATCGTGTTAGTAAAGCTGTTTGAAAGGTCGTCGACCGTTGACGCGGGGTCAACGACAGGCAACGTTATACCGATATTCATTGCGACATTTATGTTTTTAGGTGAAGTAATCCATTTTGTTATGAAATTATCATTTCATTTAGCTGTACTAACGCGATGGAAGGTGAAAAATAATGTTTTATTTTTTCAAATATATATTTAAAAAATCATCTTTTAACTAATCGAAAAAAATCGCTTAAAATACTTTTTACCTTCATTACTATCGCCTGTCTTCGTTTTCGGGAGCGTTTCCCTAACACCCGGTTTACTGCACAACATGTTTGTAACAACAAAAGTATCGATTAAATCAAATCAGCTTATCGGACTCCATTGCTATACAAAAGCTTGTCCCAGTTGCCTTCTTCAACTCATTGTTGCTAGAATCACTTAGGTACTTCAATTTGCTTGTGAGCTACGTGAAGTTGGAAATATTTAACAACCTGAAGTACCTACATCCAAATCGTTCACCGATCAGTGAGTGCAACTGGCTGCGAGTGCGAAGTTAAAAGCTACATATAAGTTGGAAATTCAGTTACGGAAATATAGTAAACGTAGCAAGTCAGCCGTGCAGTCTGGGAACTTTCGGGGACGCGGGGCCGCGCGGGCGGCGCCTCTTTCAGATCTTGAACGATGCCTCAACGTGCAACTCTCAACAGCACTGCGCCATTTCGCAGCAGGTTAGAGAAAACAATATAAAACTGCTAGCAAAACGCTTGAACATTCACGTATTTTGCACTGAGTGTGAAAAACTGGTGAACGCTCTACGACCAGCATTGCTGAATATAACCTTACCAGTACAATAAACTCTATTTCAAAGCTACAGAGTCTATTTTAAAAGTTCAGTGTGATGTCAAAGTTGGTGAAGTATTTAGAGTGTATTACACATTCGCGAGAGTTAAGTTAGAGTTGTGTGACGGCTTCGGAATGCTAAAACATGTCGTATAAGGAGCACTCAAACATAAATGTATGCATTTTTATAAAAGACAAGGATAGCGTGAAGAGCTGCAACGTCACAGTCACGTCGTGCAGCGCCGTGCTGGAGCCGCGCGTGTGTCCGCGAACATATTGCGTTTATACGTTCTATTCCGTCTCAACCTTCAGGGAATCGGGCAAATAGCTGCTTTGTTATACTGTTCACTTGTTATGTTTGTAATAATAATATCGTACAGTTTATTTTTCTAGAGTTCACAATAATGTTCAGTTTAATTACGAATATAGCTTATGAATATATCTTTACGTATTGTACGTTTGTACGGTTTAAGCTTATTAAAACAAAAAGGAATTTATAAACTACAAAAATAGTAATAAATGACCAATTTCAACAGAATTGTAATAATACTCAGCGTGGACCAACGCTGGAACGATACGAGATTACAAATAGAAAGTTCTGAAGATATTTTAGGATACATCTAGCTGTTGTCTTATCATGAACTTTAATCTTATTGTATCCGTTGGCCTTGTGAGCGAATTGTTATAAATGCCAAAGTTGATGAGTAAGAATTCAAAAAGCAAATCCCAAACAACAGCTTAGTAAAAAGGAAAGATTGCTAGCAATAGAAATATGTCTGTTCATTATATAAACATTTATTTCAATTTGTCTACCGCTTGAATACATACGATTTGAACTTCTTATAATTGTGTGAATAACCTTTTGGAGTGAAATTAAATGTTTTTCGTCTGTCTTCGGTACTTAGATCAAGTTCAAAGTGGTATTGCATGATTCTACAATATAAAGGCATTTTCATAATAAAGTCTTATTTTTTATGTTTTTCTTTTACGCCCACGGATTTCACCCCACCGGTGCCAGCGATGAGGTGGGTATATTGGAATCGAACCGACTAAAACCACACGGTGTCCCTCCCAAGCACCCATTGCCAGGCACCCCGGGTACGCCCTCACAAGGATAACCCCAGGGTTACAGGCGAACTTCGACCGCCGGCGCGGCCTCGCCTTTGGAGTCGGGTTTGATCCCGCGTCGGTGAGTTGGCAGGCGTGTGTAGGACACACACGATACGCCTCCGTCTTCTTAAAGTAAAGTCTAAAATTTCCCCACGCATGTTGGTAAAAATTTGTATCTTTTTCGTTTCACAGAAATTTGCGATTGAGACTATGCAACAAAAAGCAGTAGCAGTAAAATGACATTAATGACTAACGCTTAATGGCATTCGAGGTACAATTGAGAGAGAGAGATTTATAGACTAGTTTGGAAGGGTTAATGCGATTACTAACCACGCAATCATTGAACGCCATTTTTCATTTGGCAGGAATAAACTGAATATCATCTGCATACCGGTTGGCACCAAGTAGGCGCATGGAAATATGCGGGTCATACTAAAACAAACCAAAATGCTGCCGGTACTGCACCGCACGTTATCAACGGCCACACAAAATAAACAATTTTCTCCGGGTGACATCGCTACGAAAAATTAGGAAGATGAGTGAAACGGAACGTAAGTGTGTGAGAAGGTGAGCATGACATGAGAGAGTGAGAAGAGAGATACAAATGACGACGAACGTTGGTGCACGCGTCAGGCGCTAATAATTTTTGTAAAATCTTTATTTAGCTTGAACTATAATTTTGAAAGTTACAAACGGAGTTTCATTGCGAAGCTATTAGAAATCCCACACAGATATATATTTTTTATGGTGCTAAACCAGGGCTGTAACCCTCACGCTACCAACCCTCTAAAAACCTTCTAATGCCCTTCATGAAGAACCCCATAATGTAGTCGCTTGGGGAAACCACAGCAGGAAGCTCATTCCACAGCCTAAGCGTGCGTGGAATGAAATTTTTTTCATACCTCACTGTGCGCGCCGTTGCCGGTTGCAACGTGTGAGATGCAATGATTGAAATGTGGTCCTGAGCATCATTTAGAACAATTCTTCTTAACACATACTATTATGTAGGCGATAGAACACGCACAGGGAGGCAAAATCTCTCCTACCGCTGAGAGGTTCCACACTGTAATATATACGTATCGGTCAACCGCAACACCTGCAGGTAAATAACACAGCATTAGTGCTGCGACAGCGCGCGTCAGGCGGGGACGGGGACGGGACGACGGCGGCACGATGCCAGGGCCCTTTATGTATTAAATATCGAAACTCATATCTTTTCCCGCCCGTCAGGTGCCGGCGGCCCGTTGTACTTTCTTTAAAAACGAGCGACTTGTATCTCGAGCTCGATACATTGACACTTCAAAAAAACGAATTGTAAAAACTGGTAGGTACATTTGTTACGTAGTACGGTAGGTAATCTATGTTTCGGTTTAGATTATATAGTACCAGTTAAGAAGATACTGTTTTTTTTTTTTTACCACTCAGGTGGCAGACAAGCTCACGGCCCACCTGATGGGAAGCGGTCACCGAGGCCTATGGACGCGTGCAACACCAGGGGCGTCACACTCTCGCTGCCGACCCTAAAAAAAAGAAATTGCAAAGCAGGAATAGCCTTTAGTCTTCCGGGAAGACCAAAGGCTACTCCCGCCTCTCCCTTCTTTTTTAGTTTTGGTGCTGTCAGAAGGAAGACTCTTCCCTCTGACAGCACAAAAACTCTCAGTGAGCTCTGGCTACCCTACTCACCGCTGGGAATACAACACGAGGTTATTATGGGCGCAGTATTCTGTAGGGCGGAGGTACTTCCCCAGTCGGACTGCTCAGTTGGACGGGAATACCGTCATGTCCTACCCTCTTCACTTTCGTTGGAATGGACGAAAGTCATACAGTGTCCCCAACATTAGGCCTCTTTTCAGAAGATGCATGAACGTCGGAGCCCAGGGCCCGCTCATCTACTTCTTTCTTTTCTTATGGATTGATTTATCTCAGCTTTTATGGGAGCGACTGTTGTCTATCGGGTATTTACCGTTAGGATAAACAAAATATACTGCTGTAGAATATACTGCTTCCGGGCTGATTGGCCATGGCCCATATAAAACTTGTGTTCCACAATTCTTTGGAACACAAGTTTCATATTGACCCGGAAGCTTGGAAGCTGTATATTCTAAATGCAACGCCGGCCGTAAAAGCCTTAAGATTGATAAAATATACTGTTGTGTGGGTGCGCCAAAGTTCACCTAAATTTTCAACTCCGAAAATGTTCTTCCTAACATTTTTCATCCTAACAATCACAATTCCTAACTACTCTGTCTCTAATGTCTTAATTCCGAATCATTCAACTTCATAATGTCGGTAGCAATAAACATCTATTATACTATTATTTCTTTTCCTATATTTTGTCAACATAACCATCTTTTACACTATTATTGAAAGTCATACCTTTTTTGTTTAGATTTATTTTTATTAATAATAATCAGTATTATATCCGGTAGCCTAGTGGTATGGGTAAAGGACTGCTGAGACGATGTCTCGGGTTCGATCCCAGGTATTACCATGGCACACACCAATGACTTTTCGATGCTTTTCGAAGTTATGTGTGTATTTATCGCAGGTTCATAAGTGCCCGGTTAATGGCAATAGGCTCGCCACCTATTACATTGGGACCTAAAACATAAACTGGCGAAACGTGGGTGCTAGCACCTCTGCCTACCCCTTCGGGGATATAGGCGTGAGTTTATGTTATGTTATGTGTTATGTTATATACATTAATTTTGCGTAACTTTTCCAGTTTCAGTTATTTAGTTATTTTCACATAACATGTATAACATATAAGTATAACAGTACCATGGTACAAGTAGCACTTTACCCACCTTAAACCACGGTACTATTTATAGTCGTTGGTTTAGGTTAGGTTAGAACTGTGACCACAAGGCACGAGCCGAGCGAGCGGAGCGAGCGTGCCGCGGCAGCGGCCGGCGAAGTGCCAATTACTCGGTAAATATTTCTTTCCGAGTATTAATGACAATATTATGGTAATTATGTTTAGGGATAAAAACGTTAGGATAAAAAACAGTAGGAGCTTTAATATTGTATGTTAACGATTTTATTGATAACAATTTTCGGAAACATGAGTGTTATGAACATCGACGGTAGCACTACAAATAGTATGAATAAAAACTTTAGGATGAGAAATTTTAGGAGGAGTGATCATTCGGATTACAAATCGTTAGGAAGAACAATTTCGGATAAAGAACTTTAGGTGAGTCAATATGGACCCCTGTTGTGTATATAATAAATTGGAGAATTTCGAATATCTGGGACGTGTCTAGATAGCTCAGCCGGTCAGAGCATTCCCCCTGTAAGGGATTGGTCGCGGGTTCAAATCCCGTACTAGATGTTCTCTTTTTCCGATCAAATCTTTAGAAAAAATATACTGTTACTTAAAATTAGATTAATCAGATTAGCCACTACTGCATTACTAAGAATATATTATTCAACATACAGTACACAAAATTGCCTCTGGTCTAACTTCGAACCAATAACAAACAAAGCAGTATTCACTCACAACTTCTACCATCCAAAGCCGTATTCAGGCGCAGCTAATAAACCACTAAATACAGTAAGAGCACAATCAGCTATTCATTCGGTGTGTAGCGCTGTTGGGCGCGGCTCGCCAGGCATCCCGGCGAGCCTGGGATTGCAACGGCATCCCGATGTATTTCCTGGCTTGCCTGGCATTGCGGAATTTGAAACTCGCCGCTGCGGATTTTGAGTAGAATTGCTACCATAAAAGATGTTTGACTTTTTAAATAGTAAGTCGAAAATCTTACAAAGTAGCGTCGGTGAACCATCTGTGGGAAGATAAGGCTGCTGTGGAGAAATGGAGCGAGAGTTTGTTCAAGTGCCAGTTGTACAACAACAAAAAGTTTAACTTTTAGTTTTAAATATAGTTAAGATTTTTTAAATTTAATTATTCTACAATATTCTACACAGAGCTTTCTATACCCAAAGTAAGCATAGTTGAACTAGCTTATATTATAGGTTCCAGAATGCGGATAAACATACTTATATACTTTTTTTGTAAATACATACATACACATAGAAACAGCCAAATCAATGGAAATAGACATATTCATACATAAAATCCCCCCCCTGTCGTAGCAGTCGAATGCACTATCGCTACGCCACAAGGGACGTCAGTTAGGAAATGTAGGCATATTGCCTGGGCTGGGCTTTAGGAATATAGGTTTAAGCGTGGGACAAAGAGGTACACAACGGAAGATATATTATATTTTTAAATGTTTCTACTAATATAGGTCACATATTATTAGTAACGCTAACCCTTTCAACTAAGCTACATCACTTAAGTTAAATTCCGCCTTTCTTTTTGTTCCACTAACAAGCACGCGACTCACCTAATGGCATGCAGTTATTGTGAATTATGAACCCTTGCAATACCAGAGGTGATTATGATTGACAAACTTTTTATTTTTATTCATTACTGATATCGATTGACGATATACGATATCGAGAACTTGAAATTTCTTTAAACTTGGGCGTGAGTCGGGCGTGATGGACACTACAATACAATATAACTGTTGGAAAACATCTATAATATTGCTTAATTATAATTAAGCAATATTATAGATGTTTTCCAACAGTTATATGTTTCGTATGCCACAAGTGTACTGTGGTTTATAAACCACAGTACACTTGTGGCATACGAAACATCAATTTATCAAGATGATGTCATATCTATACAGACGCTTGAGCAGCACTCTAAAAATTTTAACCATTGCACGTTAATAATCATGACGAGCACATTACAGTTTCATTCTTATCGCTGCATAATAACTTTATCGCATTAATTTAATTACTAAACGAACGAATGTACAAATTATTAGAGGTCTGTCTGCAAGGCGGTCGCGTGCGCGCCACGCCGTCTCACGCGCCACGCGACCCCTTCATTAACAGGTGATAAATCTCTTGTAAAACATTACTGTAATCACATAACTATTTGCATCACCGTATAGCGTGACCTCACAGCTTGTGTCGTAGCTAACACTGGCTGCTATTTCTTATTAGATTGAATAAACGCAAATGAATGAAATGCATTAATTGTATGTTTGAATTCCTTAAAAGACAATGTATAATTTATTAGAAGGTATAATAATTGAGACGGTGAGGTAGCGTAATGACTAACATATTTATAAATGGCTGTTAACAGCGGCTCGACCCACCTGGAATTCTAATTTCGTCAAATATGTTCGTTTTTTTTTTAATTTTCTTTTATACAAACCTTGTACTGACAATAACGAACATAAAAAAAAGTATTATCCAATTTCGTGCAGTCGTTTGGAAGCTATGCGCGTACATACATTTCGATCATTCATTTTATGTATATAGATTAGATCGAAGAAAGAAAGACGATACGTCAAACCTTAATCGACTTGGGTGTATTCAGAAGGGAAGGTTGGCAACACTGAACTATTTCTGCTGTCAATGTCATCGGAATAAAGTGGAGACCTTTACAGCCTCGGGCCAACTACCCCATATTCCGAAAGTAATCCTGTACTTTTGTTGTACCTCGTTCAGATTAAATTCATCGACAAATTATGATCACTCACGTACCCCGTCGTTATTCATATCAAAATATAACAAGAGCATAATCCTAATTCAAATATCAAAGACAGCAATGTACCTCTTCAATTTAACTACCTTGTTAGATGTAGTAGCAAACTGATTGCACAAGCTTCCTTAAAGTACATATCCACCTACTACAAGATCTGAGAGGCAACGATGCGCGACGTTTCTCGACATCAATTGCACCGTCTTAACCGATGCGGTGAGACCTGCTGGTACATAGAACAGAGATGAATGATGAATATTCGCTTAACATCTACCATTATAATGTGCAATATTATTAATTATTTACAATATAGCATGTTGAAATAGATATATTTTTCACAAGTTAAAAACAAGTTGAATTCCTGAGACGAGCTCAGCCGAATACAAGGGACTTTTTCTTATATTTTATCTTTTATTTTTTGGGATTTTCTTTAGAAAAGCCCTATTGCTATGGAGTTGTCGTCGACGTCGTCGTTGCCAATTTTCTGTCACGGTTTTGGGTATGAAGGAGATGAGCTATCGAGTTGCTGTTTTCGGTAATAGATTCGTGCTGGGGTGAACCATTGCAAGATAAAGAAAAAATAGCAAAAAATCGCAAAAAAAAAAACGCTAAATCGAAAATCCTTTGTATTCGGCTGAGCTCGTCTCAGGAATTCAACTTGTTTTTTTTATATTTTTTTTTTATTTTATTTTTTTTTATCTTGCAATGGTTCACCCCAGCACGAATCTATTACCGAAAACAGCAACTCGATAGCTCATCTCCTTCATACCCAAAACCGTGACAGAAAATTGGCAACGACGACGTCGACGACAACTCGATAGCAATAGGGCTTTTCTAAAGAAAATCCCCAAAAACTCTATGTGATCACTACTTTGTGGAACGAAATGACCATGTTGTTGCAGTAAGTGCACATCTATGGATTGAGTCTTCGATTCAAATGTTATTTGTGAAAACTCATAATAGACCTTCATCAAGTTATTTATCATTTTACTGTTAATTGTTAGCTGTAAGTTTTCCTGAAACTATAAAATAAAATAAAATAATTAAAAATATGGCACAAAAGACAAAATACATAGATCTTAAATGAAAAACGTGTTTTGAATCCTAGTAGAATTTCGAGAAACGCGTAACGGATAAACATTCGCCTTTACGAGTATATTATTAGTGAATTCTGTGAAAATCGCATCAAACGAGTTTGCTCTATGAACTGGATCAAACCGTCGAGTTCGCAGAATTGTAACTGTTTCCGGGGTAGAAAGGCTGTTGGTATTAATATGACATGTTCATATAAAACATATTTTACATATGTGTGGGGTCTTTCATGCGTTATTGGATGTATTTTCATTTGAAAACCAGTCCTATAATATGTGAAAGATCGTATATATTTTAAAATTTAAAAATCCCCGTCAACTTTCCCGTTTAATTCAGCTTCCCAACAAACAAAAAATCCGGTCCAGTGCGAGTCGAACTACCCATTATACCGCCATATTAAAATTGGTGTAATTTTTAAGTTGGTTAAGTTTGTTAAGATATGGGCAAATTTAGATTTTCACTTTTAGATTTTTTTCAAATTTAGATTGGGTACTTACAAGTTTTCACGAAAATCTAAATTAGCCCATATCTTTTTAAGGTGTTGACTCAGGACTTTGATTTTATACACCCAATAGGGACTATAGACCTGATCCCCAGGCACAGTCTCCTAATGGGAGCGTTGGGTCCTTTCATATTGGGTATCAGCCGCGAGAGCTCGGCCGCAGCCCCTTCAGTTTAATTAGTAAATATTTTTTTGAATGAATATTTTCGATAAAGTTTTGCATTACGAAGATTTGGGCTAAAGATGCAATGAAATTTATATAAAAAACACGACCACAATGTGAAGGAGCGAGGCAAAAACCCTCCACATCGTTGAACTACTCCGGTACAAAATGTTTCATTAGCTACCTCATAAATAACTTGCAATGAGAACATTACAGCAACCTGTGAATATATATTCATTCCCTCCCATATATCTCTGCTAAACGTACGCTACATATAAATGCTAAATTTACTACAGCAAAATAAACTGTGCAATGCAATGGTTGAAAAACAAAAAGTGTTTATAAAAACGCATTCGTTGGAAGTGCAACCTGGCAGCCGCCGGGGGCCGCCGTGAGGCGCTGTGCGCGGGCCGACGACACACCACTGGGACGAAGCAAATATGTTCGCGTTTAGTTAAGTGCCAAACACGACAGCGTACAAACAAAGAATAAAATAATTACGAACACAGCAACTAAAACGGTCTCACTGTCGTATTGTTGTTTTAATTCGACGCTATTCGTTTCTTTCTAATGTGTTAGCTACTTAGGCAATACATATTTATGATAGGTACCAATTTCAACATGCACACGCTGGCGGACTGCCCGGCAGCCATCGGGGTGGGAGTCCTCTCGCTCGGCAGCATGATTGCGGCAATGGTGTGGAGTGCGAGCGCGTGGGCCGCCGCCACCTCCTTCTGCGAGCATGTAATGCTCGCAGAAGGAGGTGGCGGAGCGCACCCGGGAGAGATTTAGAACTCTTCCGGCCCGCCGAACCCGCAACTTGCTCGCCGCGCGTCGCAGGCGACTCAGGCGCCGGAGGTCACTTAACGACCTCCGTCCTCCATGAGCGCAGACCTGGGGGTGGCGGGTGAGGCCGCCTGTCACCCCAGCAGAAGCAGGCCGGGACGGTGGGGCGACTAGCGCCCCTCCCCCAAACCGGAGCAAGACGGGAACACCGTGTTCCCAACCCGAGGGGGTCATCTTGAAACCGGAGATGGCCGAGGGTCAGTCGGGGTGCGAGGGATATGCTCTATGGGCAACCTTACACCCCGGCGTCTGTAGACCCGTGACGGCGTGCGGTTTTAGTCGGTTTAAGCCCGACATAACCGCCCCCGCTGGTCAGCGGGGGGGTATCCGAAGGGATTTCCGCACGAAGAAAAAAAAAAAAAAAGGTACCAATTTCAACAACATACTCGTATGTACAGGCATCGTATCTTGATATTTTTATTTCAAAAAATACTTTAGTGGTCAGCGCTGCCCTGTGTTGAGAGCACCGAGTAGCGTAGAGGACAAACTGCACAGTAATTTATGGTCCACGCGGGAAATTAGAATGTCGTGCGCCGCCCGCACGCGGAGGGTGGGCAATGTTAGTACTGCTCGACATCGATGCGTTATTTATTTTTATTGTATTAATTATTTATTTGGTATTACAATAATTTATTATTATATTAGTAAATTATATTACTGTCAAAAAATTAGTAACTATAATAGGCAGTGATACTGGGAGCTAAGCCATGAAGAACAGGCACAATGGATCTTCGGAACAACAATACTTCTGTAAAAATTACTCTAGAAAATATTTTAACTGTTAGTAATTGTACTTTTTTTAAGATACAAACAAGTATTAACGTGTAAGCACTTTATCGTCAATTGAAACAAGACGGATACAAATATTAATGGAATAAACATGTTAGAAAGAGGCCGCACAATACCGTATACTCGTTACATAAATCATGCCTTCACTTGTATATTTAAACTAATAACAAGTTATACATTTACTTACGTAATTGTTGCATGCTAAAAAGCACAACATGTATTGTTCCACAGCAGGCGATGGTTACTTCGGCAGATTGTATGTTTAAATGACAACCCTATAGTTTGCTCAAACTGAACGCTTGACTCCGGAAGTACTAATCGCAGGCACTGAGCTAGAAAACCCCCTTGTGGTGCACCCTGGGCAACGGCAGAGCTGAAGAGCTAACCCTGACAGGAAATGGGAAGAAACGATGGCTACAAAGCGCCTCCATAAAAATACTCTAATTGCCTGAGAATGGGAATCAAACCCACAGTGCTCTACTGACTGGCAGTTGACGATGTGACTACGTAAACTAATGTGCTATCTTTTCATACCACTTAGGTGGCAAATAAGTACAATAGAAAGCGATCACTCTAGCGTGGCTTTTTCCAAGCGACTATAATATGAATTACTTCAAGAAGTTCATTAGATGGTTTTTACAGGGTCGGCAGCACGAGCGTGATGACCCTGGTGTTGCATACGCCCGTAGACCACAGTAATCGCTTCCCATCAGGCGTGCCGTGTGCTTTTTTGCCATCTAAGAGGTATAAAAAAAAAAGATTGTAAAATTTCGCAATTGAAAACTGATTCCCCTCGGTACCGCAACCTGGTTTCTTAGTATATAATGTAGTTAGCAATATGGAGTGAGCATATTGCCGACTACCGGCTGGTTTCCGACTTCAAAACTTTGTTCGACTTGCCACAGCAATCAAAACCACTAACAACCGAGGCAGAGAGATAACACTCATCAGACTTCTTGAACATTTTTCCGGTTAGATCGATTTCAGCAACACATCTCCCAGACTAGTAAGCCTCAGGACCAGTTGAGGTCATAGTAGAAACACGATAACTAGTTTGATCTGTTGTATTTATTCCACAAGCGTCCCGAATAAACTAACAAACCTAACACCTATTCAATAACACTTTGTATCGTATCAAGTTAATCAGTGAAGTTTTGTCTAACTTACTTAAAACGGTTAGCAGGAGATAGTTGTGAACAACAAGTTTATCGCAAACACGACGCGTCGCGGTGGTGGTGCGTGCCTTAGAGGCCCTTCACACTAGCGTTTGTCCCGCGTAGGCGTTTGGTGAATGTATGCGCAGTGCAGACGACGAGTGCGTAACGTGTCGCGGTGTTTCCTCTGCAGTTAATTAAACATATCACGCCTCTATCCCCGAAGGGGTAGGCAGACGTGCGAAATACTGGCGAATCGTGGGTGGTTTATTAATACACCTCTGCCGCAGTTAATTAAATGAGGCGCAAACTCAGCGTACTTATGTGCTTCAGCACCGACGACGCGACGTTCATAAAACGCCTACAGTGGACAAACGCTAGTGCGAAGTGGCTCTTATCGCCACATCAACAAGTAGCTGTATCTACGTACGACGCAGGGGCGCGTTACGATGGCGATGTCGCTCGACACAACTTCTGCTTCATTGATGTACTTGCGATGTTTTCCTCGTTCCATAATAAAGTGATCATTCATTTTCTTATTCTTCAGAATATAAACATGTCTCGGGATGTAACTTGAAATTTTATCGTGAAGGAATATTTAATGGCTGCCCGCTAAAGAAGTGTTATATTTTCAGGGTTAATATATATGTGAGTTTTCTTATTTCACCATAAGAAACAGATTTGCATATATGGAGTATAGGCCAGGCGTATGGCCTGTCTCCATGAAGATTTGGGGTGTTGGGGAGACTGACAGTAGCTGCTCCCGTAAAAACCAATACAATATAGAGGCTTAGGAGACAGAATCCCGGACTCAAACCTGAAAGCTCTGGATGCCCTCGGTACCAGCGCTCGGATGATGATCAGTAGTGGCACTGGGTGAGTATTTAGACGAGTAGTCATGTATTTTCTTTTTTTTTTTACATAAAACAACTGAAATAATAATAGACTATTAGTAACACGAGCTATAAGCATTATTAGTATTTTTATTTACCCCTCCAGCTAAGCTTATTTACATATTGAAATAAAACTATTTTTAACGCATTCTATCGCGATTCACACGTTTAACGCTAGTTTACCGCCAGTTTTGCCAGTTCACCAGCCTCCGACTGCATGAGCTTTGACGGATGCGTCTCGAACTGCTTGTCGTGTTCTGAGCCTGAGCTCAGGCCTAGGACGAAACGGTCTCTCAAGTTTGTTTGCGGTGCCGAAGTCGCAATATATCGCTAGACCTCTTAATCGTGCCACCTATTCTCCTAAGGTCTCATCTGACTTCCTGGTGGCACTAAAAAAATTCGCTTTGTCCGCGAATGTGCACCGTTTTTCCTTGAAATGGCTATCGAGTAATGTAACTAGTTCTGCAAAACTCAGCTGTTCCAGCTCCTTCGGAAATGCGAGGTTAAGCAGTAAACGGTACGTTTCTTCTGTGAGATGGCATAGTAGTATTCCACTCATTTAATGTATATGTATTGATTTTCTACGCACTTATTGCTTTTTTTCTTTTCTTTTAAAGTGGGTAGGTACTTACTCCTCCCATCTTGATTCATCATCATCCATCAGGATTAGCTGGAGAGGCGACACGGAAGCCTCTCGTACCGACTGACGCAGATGATCTCCGGGAAGGGGTGCTTCGGGGACCACCTGCATCGGATCAGGAAGGAGCCAACGCCTGAGTGTCATCACTGCGACGCGAGCGAGGACTCAGGGCTGCACACGCTGGCGGACTGCCCGGCGTGGGAGGCGTCGAGGCGTGACCTCGTGGCAGCCATCGGGGTGGGAGTCTTCTCGCTCGGCAGCATGATTGCAGCAATGGTGCGGAGCGCGTCCGGGAGAGACTTAGAACTCTCCCGGTCCGCCGAGCCCGCAACTTGCTCGCCGCGCGTCGCAGGCGACTCAGGCGCCGGAGGTCGCTTAACGACCTCCGTCCTCCATGAGCGCACGCCTGGGGGTGGCGGGTGAGGCCACCTGTCACCCCAGCAGAAGCAGGCCGGGACGGTGGGGCGACTAGCGCCCCTCCCCCAAACCGGGGCAAGACGGGGACACCGTGGTTCCCAAACCCGAGGGGACCATCTCGAAACCGGAGATGGCCCAGGGTCAGTCGGGGTGCGAGGGATATGCTCTATGGGCAACCTTACACCCCGACGTCTGTAGACCCGAGACGGCGTGCGGTTTTAGTCGGTTCAAGCCCGACATAACCGCCCCCGCTGGCACGCGGGGGGGTATCCGAAGGGATTTCCGCACGATAAAAAAAAAAAAAAAGGTACTTACTCCTCGTCGCCAAGTGATAAGATGCGAAGCAATGAAACACGTTCACACGTATAACACTAGTTTATTACTGGCCACTGGCCTTGTGGCGTGCAACAATACCAAACATGTAGACATGCATAACACTTCCATTACGATTAAATTATCATCACGCATCACTCACCGCGGTAAAGAAAAGAGGCGCCGAATCCTTTGGTCTTGGATGGAACTGGTTGCACTGGAAAGGAAAGGAGAGGGCGGGACTAATAAAATTGGAAGAACAAATCGGAATACTCATTATGTTCCTGGTGTTGCCATGTGATCCTCAGTGACATAGAATACAAAAAGTAGTCGTAGTAGGGGACTTATATATTAATATTAGTTTTCCTTGGATAAACTTATTTTTTCTACACGTGTCCGATCTTAGATAGAAATTCTTTAATAGCAGCACGAAGTCTATAAAAAGTGCTTATTTACATTGAATGAAAAAATACAAGTCTTTTTACCCCTTCTATAATATATGCAAAATATAAGCTGTTCAATATTTATTTTGATATTCCCCAGAATATATACAAAGGCGCATATAACAAGCAGAAATATATGAAGCGAGTGTACATTTTAAATATTCACGTTCGAGCACAATAGCAACAAATGGCTCGGCTCGGAGTCGCGACCCCTGGCCCGCGTAGCACGACGCGTAGTCCTGTAGCCGCGTAGCACTGTACGTAGCAGTGTACGTAGCTCTACTTGGCAACAAAACGTCGCCTCTCGTGAGACACGCCACTCACACACCTGGCCTGCTTAGCGGCATACAAGTATGGCACACGCTTTTTATGCAAATAGTTGATAAGCACAGTGAACATTACATTTACATTGCAGACATATTTATATTGCAAAGGTAGCAACCAAGCTCACGGGTCCATCTGAAAATAAGCTGTTACTGGTATTAATGTTTGCAATACCAGAAGTGTTGTATGTTACTGGCTGCAGAAAGGAAAAAGGGAAAAGGAAGGAAAAGAAACACATCGCATTGGTTCAATATTTGGTGAATTAAATTTCCTTGGTTTAACTGGATTATTCGCGTTGAGAAAAGTATTTTTCTTCTACTCGAACACATTATTATCAGGTCCATTATTCTATTTTAACCAACCTTTTTTAGGTTAGTTTCAATCATCCTCTTTAAACTCCAGGGGTAGGTTTTATTTTTATTTTTGAATATAAGAAGATTGCAATTTTTTTTTTTTTATATTTAGGACACGTCAATTTGACTTCACCTCGCCTGATGGTAAGCTGAAGGTAAAGTCTCTGGAAAAAGGGTCACCATTACATACACGTACCATGTTAACAATGGTGGCACTTAGCTTGACGGCCTCATCAGAAGAGGATTGTCGTCGCAGCACCGCGTGACACCCACCGGTCCCACTAGTGCTGCGACCACAATCCCCTTGCCCGACTATGCACTTGCTGACCCCTGAACGCAATCCAACCGAAATCGGATTACTATGGAGGGTGTTTTAGCAATCGTGCATGGTGGTACCCACCCGGCCGAATTTTGGGACAAATTTGTGTCATCAAATTTCTACCACCAGTAATTATATCGGTTAAATGGACGGAAGTCTATTCAATAGCAGCCTAGACCTTAATTGAAAATATAAAATTACTTAATATGATTACATATTTATTTTTCTTCCAAAAATAAAAAGTTATATGAGCGTTCCACACTACCGAGCGCCTTGCCTTGCATAACTGAGGCATATTCAAGCGGCTCATCTCGTGAGATGCACATTTGCACCACCATTCCCCTACCCCCTCCCGCTGAGCCGCTCCCCTCGCGCGCGACCTTCTGCGCGCGACCTCTTTGTGATACCTTTCAGGATATGATCTCACCCTCACGGCGAGTGGTACAACAAAGACGGTGAAATATTGTCGCATTGTGCATGCATAAATAAATCGAATGTTTCGTACAAATAGCTATGTTGTACATCTCTCTCAAGTATGTGAGCTATGAATGACTCTTAACTACACCCATCCTCCTAAAATTATTAATGAGAAAGTTTTTGGGGATGGATGGATGTCTAACGGTACAGGGCACGATTCCCGCTCAATGCAAATAAATAAATATTCTATGCCATTCTACACAGCGCTTTCTAGACCCAAAGTAAGCATAGTTTAACTAGCTTGTGTTATGGGTTCCAGAATGTGGATAAACATACTTATATACTTTTTGTTTGTAAATGCAGACTAATGCAAATAGATATATTTATTATTCATACATACAAATATGCCTCTGTGGCGTAGCGGTAGTGAATTCGACTGCACACACAAATCCCCTCGGATAGGGTACCCGCTCCATCGGTGCCAACGATGGGGTGGGCGTGTTGGAATCGGACCGACTAAAACCACACGGTGTTCTCCCCAAGTGTCCATTGCCGGGCATCCCGGATAAGCCCTCGAAAGGATAACAGTAAGCATAGCTTGCAATAAGCAAATTAACATATTGTTAGTTTTCAGGGTCACGGACCCTTTTTTTTTTTCGTGCGGAAATCGCTTCGGATACCCCCCCGCCGGACAGCGAGGGCGGTTGTGTCGGGCTTCAACCGACTAAAACCGCACGCCGTCTCGGGTCTACAGACGCCGGGGTGTAAGGTTGCCCATAGAGCATATCCCTCGCACCCCGACTGACCTTGGGCCATCTCTGGTTTCGAGATGGCCCCCTCGGGTTTGGGAACCACGTTGTCCCCGTCTTTCCCCGGTTTGGTTTGTATGAGAGCGGAGCCTGGGCTGCAAAATGCAAACTTTAGATCAAATCGGGAGTAACGCTCGCAAGAAGAGGCCTGTCTATACACAAAATAAAAACCGGCCAATTGCGAGTCGGACTCGCACACCGAGGGTTCCGTACAAACCTTTTAAGGCTTTAATTTAAGATTTTCGGAATTTTTCCTGTATATGTGCTATTAAACATTGCTTCATGCCAAATTTCAAGAGTCTAGATCGACTGGAAGTACCCTTTAGGTTTTGATTCCTCGCGAGCAGTTGCGAATTTGAAAATATGCGGCTTCAATTGCTATTTTCTTTGATTGCGTTGACATGAAAGTTTGATTTTGTTACAGCTTAAAGGTATTATAGACCTGAGTATTTGATATGAATTTCAATTTAATACCTCTACGCGTTCATGAGAAAAGAAGTAGTAACTTTAAAATTTTCAAAAATATTTTTTGTTATATGATGTAACTAAAAATTTACGGTTTTCGCAATTTTTCCTTTATCTGTACTATAAGACGTTACTTCGTACCAAATTTCAAGATTCCAAGTTCACGGGAAGTACCCTGAAGGTTTTGATTCCCGAGCGAGTTTCGAAAATTTGCGGAAATTTGCGGCATAAACGGCTGTATCTTTTGATTGCTTTGGCTTAGAAGTTTGATTTTTTCACAGCTCCAAGCGACAGTAAACCTGAGTATTATATATAAATTTCAGTTTGATACCTCCACGCGTTCCTGAGAAAAATGGTCTTGACAGACGGACGGACGGACGGACAACGAAGTGATCCTATAAGGCTTCCGTTTTTTCCTTTTGAGGTACGGAACCCTAAAAACTATTCTATGGTGGTAGAGTCAAGCAATAGTCATTTTGGCCGTTGCATGAATGGGCCGACTCGACCGGGGAAGCACCACCCTCTCACAGAATATCGACGCCAAGTAACAGTATTTGAACTGTTGCGTTCCGTTTGGTGAGTGAGAGTGCCGGAGCCCAAACTCCTTTCCCATCCCCTCCCAAACTCCTTTCCCATCCCCTCCCAAACTCCTTTCCCATCCCCTCCCATAATCCTTTCCCATCCCCTCCCAAATTCCTTTACCATCCCCTTTCCTTTACAGGGTCGGCAGCGCGAGTGTGACGCCACTGGTGTTGCACACGTCTATAGGCCGCGGTAACCGCTTCCCATCAGGTGGGCCGTGTGCTTGTCTGCCACCTTAGTGGTATAAAAAAAAAAAAATGTTAATTTGCTTATTGCAAGCTATGCTTATCCTTTCGAGGGCTTATCCGGGATGCCCAGCAATGGACACTTGGGGAGGACACCGTGTGGTTTTAGTGGGTCTGATTCTGACACGCCCACCCCATCGTTGGCACCGATGGGGTGAAGCCCGTGGGGGTTTCCACACGCAAAAAAAAAGCTATGCTTAGTTTGGTATAGACGTCGCTATGTCACATGTCCTAGTTTTATTATTTTACATCGACTCGTGCATGCGCGTGCACATCTGACCACAGTTCCTGGTAGCTGATAAGTTGAGCGGAGCACAGCGCGGGTCCCACGCTGTGACGCGTGACGTCATACGTCACTTGAGTGACGAATTCTTGGGTGTATTGGGATACGGACGCGTGACGTCTATCGTGTGTAAGCTATGTGTAAGTGACGTCACAGATTACTTAACAGTCACTTATATTTGATGAATTCTTTAATATACTATCATGAACTGAAATTCACTCACCTTTAGAGTACCATCAGACAAGGTAAAGTCATATTGATGTGACCATTATAAATATCCCCTGAAAAGAAAGATTCCATTATGAAAGAACTCATCAGATTTCTTATCTAAAGTAATATTATACAGAGAGAGACTGAATTTTTATGAATTTGTTTTTATGTTTTGGGTAATCTTCATAACCTCTGCTCTTATTGGAAAAAATACTCGATTTGATAGGCAAGAGACACGGGCGATATATTACCTCCTGTCGTAGCAGTCGAATGCACTACCGCTACGCCATATAGGCCGTCAAACTAAATCGAATAGTAAAACATTTCTTGAGACTGTTTCTTAATTCATCATCATCACCTTAGCATTGTTCCGAGCAAGCAGCTGGGCTTTCACCTGCTAGACCCGGTTCCACTCACTCTTTCTCCTGCTTTTAGATTCAGCTTATCTTGACTTTACGGAAGCGACTACTGTCTGACCTACCAGCCCCGAGGGGAACCTTGCAGGTGGAGTTGGCTTGAGTCCCGAAGATCTTGGTGGAGCCTCACATACCCTCGCATCCTATTACGGGACACCGAATACCTGGTCGTAGAAATTTGATGACACAAATTTGTCACAAAATTCAGCCGGGTAGGTACCACCGTGCACGATTGCGAAAAACCCTCCATAGTAATCCAATTTCGGTTTGATTGCGTTCAGGGGTCAGCAAGTGCAAAGCCGGGCAGGGGGATTGTGGTCGCAGCACTAGTGGGACCGGTGGGTGCCACGCGGTGCTGCGACGACTTTCCTCTTCTGATGAGGCCGTCAAGCTGAGTGCCACCATTGTTAACATGGTACGTGTATGTAATGGTGACCCTCTTTCCAGAGACTTTGCCTTCAGCTTACCATCAGGCGAGGTGAAGTCAAATTGACGTGTCCTAAAATAAAAGAATAAAAAAATTGAAAAAAAAACAGCGGCACTCCGGGAAGACAGAAGTGACAACTTTAAAAATTATGTGTGTATTTTTTTAATCGTCATCATGCAACCCTCCCTCCCTCGGCTCTCCCTCCCTCTATCCATAACTCCCTCCCTTCCTCCCTCCCTCCATCCATCCATCTACAACAAAAATGGTGTTGTTATTAATAAAAAATATAGAAAACGTCTCGGTGACGATGACGCGAGTTCCATGATTTTTGTTCACACAAAAAGTACTCATATGGAAAGTGCTCAAGACGCCTAAAGAAGTTTTCACTACAAAAAATGAAGTATTAATATATAGCTGCCTATCCTTTGAAGATATATCGTGTCATGGACATATTCGTGTAACCAATATTAACTGAATGAAACGTCTCAATGTAGCCAACACACTGTCACCGCTACGCTAGGGCGGCCAACATATGTTATTTTGTCACCATTGAGTTAGTAATATAGACGTCAATGGTCGTCACTGTCGAAAGCGCGGCGAGGACGTTCCAACGGGATCTGCCATGGAGCCCAGCCGAGCGAGAGCACACAGGCGTACAATCGGACGCTTTGTCCTCTCCCGAGTGATTCGATGTAAGCCATGATCAACTATGTCCCTTGAGATTCTCCTCGGCTTCAGATTTAATATTCTAAGCAAAGTCTGAACATCTGAATATATAAACACCATACAGCACTGTGTTAACACGTTAACCTCCGAAATCACCAAACAGTTTGCAAAGACATTCTGTGAATATCTTGTGTGGTAGGTTCCATTTTGAAAGATAGGATAGTTTTGTAACCGATAGATGGGGTTGTTATCAAGATTGTTCTTTTCATAGTTACACATGTCACTACATGTGGTAGGACAACGTTTAGCTGGGTTCACTAGTGTCTACATAGACTTTTTCTTCTTTAACTTTAAGCCCTCACAATTTTTAATAGTTCATGAAGGTTGAAAAGTAAATTTACAGATATTCTAAATGTTACTTCTACAAGTCTATATGAGTATTAAGAGAGTGTCGATGTGGTTTCAGTGCCGTAGGATGTAACCCCACAAACAACCCCTTGATTTAAACTGATAACTAAGTGGAATACACTGAATTTTACTACACTGAAGTTAAGCTCGCCTTTGTACATCTTTTTGTAATGTTATTTATGTTACTATCATTTTCTTGTGTGCAAAAAGAATAAAAAAAAAAAGGTTTTTTTTTTGATACATAATAAGCATCTAGAACATAGTTTTATCATACTACTAATTACATTATTCATTTATTACTAATATTATATATAGATTACCATTTACCATGCGCTTTACCATTTTTTTTTTAACGTGCGAAAATCCCTTCGGATACCCCCCCGCCAGCCAGCGGGGGTGGTTATGTCGTGCATCGACTAAAACCGCACGGTGTCCTGCCCAAGTTTCCATTGCCGGGCACCCCGGGTAAGCCCTCGAAAGGATAACCCCAGGGATGCGCTTTACCATTGAATAAAGAAAAACTGAAAATCTCGATTGACCGACCGATAAATTTAAATGTGTTAACTGTAGTTTAAACTTCGTTAGTACATTTTGTTAAACATGAAAACTCGGTTTATTGAAATGGATTTGCACTAGTGAAGTCTGGCCTTAATGTCTGGTAAATCTCGTAAAATTCTCCTTCTATAGTCTCGTGATGACAGGCACCCGTCATCTGATCAACAAGTCAAACGAGTCAGCGCGCTTTTCAAGAGGGGGGCAGATACGCCAGTCACCGACAACAGTGGTTAGAAGCTGGCGAAGGCTAGACACTTGAAATTATTATGAATAAATGTAGAACTTATCACGTTGTACGCAATTAGAAGTAAAATCAAATGTATTACGATAAATGCTGAAAAATATCGGGTAAAAAAACAAAAAAAAGGAAATCAAAAAAAACACCACCAGCGACCAGCGTCACGTGACGCGACGAGCCCGTGACGCACGTGGTAGGCGTGCAGTCCTCCTCGCAGTAGTCTCCAAGCGGATGTGTGGGAAATACCTAAATCGCGACCAGCGTCACGTGTGCTCATCGCGTCACGTGACGCTGGTCGCTGGTGGTGTTTTTTTTTTTCATTTCTTTTTTTTTTACCCGATATTTTTTTTTTGTTTCCAATACATATTTTGTCGATACCAAGTCATCTCACCAAATTCAGAGACCTAATTTTGTGACACCTTATATAAGCAGATCATCAGGCTTAGTTTACGTGAATATTTACGATTAATCCGTAGCATCCTTCGAATTCTATGAAATTCTATATAACGTTGTATAAAAAAACACATATAAATTGTCGCTCGCTTAGTAATGTGCCCGGTAGATGGCAATAGGCTCACCCCCTAATACATTGGGACCTAAACATAACTGGCGAATTGTAGGTGTGTAATACACCTCTGTTTACCCCTTCGGGTATACAGGCGTGAATTTATGTTTTGTTATATGTCGCTATTTAGACCCAAAGTAAGCGTAGCTTAACTACCTTGTGTTATGGGTTCTAGAATGCGGATAAACATACTGATATAAAGTTTTTGTTGTCAATACATACAAACTATACATAGAACACCCAGACCAATGTAAATGTACATATTCATGAATACAAATATTTGCACTAAGCGGGAATCGAACCCCTGACTTAGCAGTCGAACGTAGGGGTAGAGCTACGCCACAGTATAGAACGATAGGACATTTAAATCTCATTGAAAGTCTACCTAAATTTCTGGTTCAATATACTAAAAATATAAGTTCAGTGAACGCTTCACTATTCCACACACATAACCCCACAAATACATGTGAACTCCCCGAGTCCCAGCGCGGCCCTATAGCTGCGAAATGCTTTCTCGCCCCCCACACGAAGAAGTCTTTTTTTTATTTAGTACGAGTGTTTTAAGTAATCAAACGGTGGCAGCCCTGCTTGAGAACACGATGTGAGCAATATACCAAGGCGTTATAACTAATGTGTACGTACATTACTGTGTCATAAGTAAACGCTCTCGAGGAGGATACGGCTATTTATTTTTTAATCTTGCGGGATGAAAATAAGTCTGAACAGACGCTTCGTTATTTTGTGAAGGGGCTATGAAGTTAGAATGTATGCCTCACTCACAGTAAGTGGCTCAGTACCCACCTAGCTACGTCATGAATGGATAATTAGGGTCTGATGTTAGTATAATTGAAGACGCCTTATGGACCGGTTAGTACGAGTTCGATCCTAGTCAGATGTACCTCATTAGGATCGAACTCGTACTAAGCGGTCTATATATATACCCGGCGGTGTAGTGATACGATTAATTATTCAGAGGTGTTGTTTTGTGATAAGAATGGCCATATATTACATGTTAATTTTAAATACAGATTTAAAATACTACTAGCGCCATCTATCGGTGAAGAGCTGGGACTATATTACTTTCACGTGTATATTCTCAACCGCGCCGTAGTCTTGTTACAATTTTTCAAACTTTATTTTAAATAATAAATTTGTTAATATGCTGCTGTTGCACTGGGTTAATTTTTTAGCTGGTTTGTTCTATTTTATTTTTAATAGAATATTATTAACCGTAATTACTAATATTCCCCCTAACCCCTCCAGCTAAGCTAAATTGCATGTGTTAGGAGTAGGTTCAAGTCGGATGTGTAATAGCCAGGATTCGAAAGCGGGACCTCTCGATTGTAAAACCGACTACTTAACCAATAAGCTACCGACGCTTTGATTGATTTTTTAAATTTTCTTTATAATTATCTTGTAAGTTTCTACCTACTACAATACGAAAGAGGCAAATGTATATGTATCTATTAGATAATATAATACACCTCTGCCTATCCCACTATGAATATACACCTATGAATATATGATTATAAATCGATCGTGGTCCGTCTCTTCATCAAAACATTTATAATTATAAACTCAAGCCAATCAACACTTCGACCACCGCCGCGCCGCTCCGCCGCGATTCCTGACATGACATTACTTTCAATCATAACGCTCCATTCTCGAAAGTCAGACTCAGGTCGTCAATTCCAGTTTCTCGCCTTTGTCTAATAGATGGCGTGCAATTAACCAGTAAATTACCCCCCGGAGCAGTTCCGCCGTCATCCCCCTCCTCCCGCGGGCCCTGGGACCCCGCGGTGTTTACGCCGTCGTTAAGTCACCGCGCGCCGAATTTACAGCGAGTGCAGCATCCAGTGAACAATACGACTTACTAGAAATAACACCAAGCTCTGCACGTAACCGGTAGACTGGCACTGTTTACGTTTCGTCTTTTATAATATGATAACCATATTATTGTTGCGTGTTTTTAAAATAAAACTAAAGAAATAAATAAATATCTTAGAATATGATATTGTCGGAAGTTTACACGAATGTTACACATTGAAATAAAACTATTTTTAACGGATTCTATTTCGGTTTATTTGATGTTATTTTATATTTTACATTGAACCCGACGTTTCTGTTGCTTTTCAGCAGCCATGGTCACGGGTAGACTAAAGATGGTTGTTGTCTTGAAGTTTGAAGTGAAAGTTATCTCAAAGTACCCGAACTATGTTGAATTCTTGGTGTTACTATTTACGTGAAAAGCAACCGAAACGTCGGGTTCAATGTAAAATATAAAATAACATCAAATAAACCGCGATAGAATCCAATAAAAATAGTTCTATTTCAATATCTTAGAATATATTAAAATATATGATGTAGACAAAAACTATTTACCTAGGCCGCCAAAATGTTATTATATCTTTTTTAAAAAGGTCAATTACGAGTCGATCTCGTACGCCGATGGTTCCTTCCCTTACCTGTCCATTATACCGCCATAATAAAATTGGTAACTAGTGCAATAAATATTTTCTTTCACACAATAGCACAATTTTAATAATTTACCATAAGTGACAATTAAGCTAGACCTCTAAATTGTATATGTGCCCATAAAACTCAGAGGACTATCTTCATTGGTGTCAACTATGTATGTATGGGGACACACTTTAATTTACAACTTTTTTGGAATTTTTCCTTCATTTGTGCTGTAAAATCTTCATTTTACCAAATATCTTGATTCTAGGTCTACGGGAACTAACATATAGGTTTTCGAAAAAAAAAACCTATAGGGTACTTCCAGTAAATCTCAAATTGTCAATTTTGGTGAGAAGTAAGGTCTTACAAGGTGAACACAAGTAAAGGGAAAATAAAGAAGTTGTAAATTAAGGGAAATTCTGGTACTTAGAAGTTTTCGCGGATATCTTAACTTGCCCATATCTTGTTGACTCAGGACCTTGGTTTTTATACACCTAACAGGGACTATAAACCTCAGTATCTTGTATAAATTCCAAGTTGCTAGCTCCACCCGTTCCTGAAAAATTGATGGTGACAGACGGACAAGAGAGTGATCTTATATAGGGTTCCGGTTTTTACCTTTTTAGGAACGAAATCCTAAAAGTACACAGTATTTGTGTGTAGTGGGCGTATGGGGGGGGGGGCATTAGGATCCTCAGGACCCAAGCCAACCTCACGTGCTAGTCGGTGCATTTGTTGATTAACGCACGAGGCTGTGGCGTAGGCTTTCCTCTCGGAGTTAAGAGGTGTGACGCGGACGGCAGTCGCTCCCGCAAAAGCCTGTGTAGACGACGTGCCTCGCGATGAACCTGCGAAATAAAAATATTATTAGTACTTACCAAATTATATTCCAAATTCAACCTTATAGTAACCATTTAAAGACTAATTGATTGTTTGGCCAAACTTATTATAAAGATGTAGACTTACTTTAATGTTGCACCTACCTACATACCTGTTTTTATTATAATAAAGATACTTTATTACCTGCTCTTACACTACGTCATACGTTTTAGATTGGATGCACCGTAGATGGCGCGTCAGTCGCATACAGTAGTAGCCCGAACCTGCCCGAAGTTGACATAGTTTTCGCTCAGGCGATACTTACTTAACATTCAAACATCTTCTTCTTATTTTACACGAACCCATAACCACTCCACGCTTACCTGCATCCCGTACAGCCTGCTAAGCCACCCTGAACTCTAAGGTACACACTTTGGATGCCCACTATAACCACACTCATTTTACCCATAACACGTTAAGGGCAATTACGTATTCCATCACAAAGCTGTCATTGCTTTCTTTTGGTGTTTAGAATATCAACAATTTATTGACATTATGTTATATTTCAATACAGTTCCGATTTGAGTTAACAAAGAAAGCGAGGGGCAACAGAACAACGAGAATCTCGCTCCGATTAAAAAAGCACTCGACCGACAAGAGTCACCTGAAACCTGTTTACTCGACAACTCGAAGGTAAATTACGCTGTACTAATGCAATGCTGTGCAGTGGCGCCCCGCAGCGGCGGTAATTGGTAACGGACACCCTACGACGGTGTCACGTGACGACGACGCCGGCGGGCAGCCGGCCGACGATGGGTCCGTGATCGTTAGACATTGTGACAGATTAAGTAGAAACTCGTTCTTATTAACTCACAGACTGTACTGTAAAACTTGTATGTTTGGTATAGGTATACTGTACTGTCTTGGATATTAAAATAGCTTTGTGTAAAGGGGAGGTAATATCAAATTCGAGGTTTCACTTGACAGTGAATGACATGAGAACAGGTGGAGCCCACTGGTTTAATTGGCAAAAATGGAATTGAAATTTTGACGATCTCATGAAACAAAATGCTTTGGTTGTTTTAGCAGGTAATCGATATTACCTAAGCATAATAGTAATTCTATAATACAATGAAGATGAGGGTACGTTGATGGTGTAGTGAAATGAAGTGTATACCATAATCTTAAATCTAACCTTGCTTAGACCTTACAAATCTGGTGGTAAAAGTGGATTAAATTTTAGAAAGGTATCATAAAAACACTCAGGCGCCGGAGGTCGTTTAACGACCTCCGTCCTCCATAAGCGCAGGCCTGGGGGTGGCAGGTGAGGCCGCCTGTCACCCCAGCAGAAGCAGGCCGGGACGGTCGGACGACTAGCGCCCCTCCCCCTAACTGGGGCAAGACGGGGACACCGCGGTTCCCAAACCCGAGGGGGCCATCTCCAAACCGGAGATGGCCCAGGGTCAGTCGGGGTGCGAGTTAGTCGGTTCAAGCCCGACATAACCACCCCCGCTGGCCAGCGGGGGGGTAACCGAAGGGATTTCCGCACGAAAAAAAAAATTAGGGTTTCATAAAAACAATTGAAATTGAGACAAGTTGCTTGGGAAATTTTTGATAACCAGTTTTAAATTGGAGCTATTCGAAAAGTTCAACGTAGCCGGAGGGCTTAACGACAGTTAACTAAGTCGGTTACTAATATTCTTTAAAAATTACTCTAAACATCAATAACTAATATTTAGTACACGTTTACTAGCACTTATCATTAATGAAATACTGAATGGGCTATAAACAATTTGGGTGTATATTACACCGGTACTTAATTTTTTACTCGACGTTCGACTCGAGCGATTAACGGCTCGTTGTCGACTCAGGCAAGTAACTGCCACGTCGTCGCGTCTCCATAAATGCGTCTCGAGCAAGTTAGAGCTGTATAAAAGTAAATATCTCGTCTCAAGTTTATTGTAATGTTTATTGCTTTATGGGAGACTTATACGTTCTGAATGAGATGTCATTACTTATTTGTTTAAAGCTGTCATAATTGAGCTGAGAGTGAGACGAAGTCGAGTGAAAGCTCCTTTCACTCCACTGGATGTATTTTGTTTGCGTCCCTCTAGCGCCTAGAACCTTCGACCGATTTTAATGATTTTTAACATAATCATAGATGATAGTGATGTGACGGACATAGGCTATACAAATTTAAATTATGAAGTACCACGGAGGAATAATCACCGAACAAAAAATGCAAAAGCTGATTTCTCAAAAACCACAATTAGACACGGAGGAATAATCACGGAACAAAAAATTCTAAAGCTGATTTCTCAAAAACTACGATATTCTGTGCTCCTTTCCAAATCACCCAGACCGATAGGCAAAGCCGTGTACTTCAATAACTTAGAATAATAAGTGACCAGAGATATCAAGGAAAAAGGTATGAACACGCACGGCGTGTCTCCAACGTGCAGCGATAGTGGACAAAATTATGTATTCAGATCATTTTGGTCGTGTCAGATGCTACATTTGTTTTGACTTCTACTAAAATTATATAAAAAGAGAAGAGATGTTTGATATTATTGTCAACCCTATCTAATATTCATACCTAATATTCATACCTAATATAATACCTATATAGTATGATCAATATTATCGGGTCAAGCTCACGCGATTGCATGTCGCATTAATGTGTGATCTCGTGGACGCACAATGGCTAGAGCAGCGGTACATTACACGCGCCATCAAGTTCTGGAGCGATGCAATCTGGCGCTCCATTTCAAACGCAAATACTTTATTCTCCTAGGTCACTAAGTATTAAGTTCCTACACAAAGTAACATTTATGAAAATCATAAGCTACATTGAGCACATCCAGCACACTCAGAGAGATAAGAACCTCGCTCTTTTTCAATTGAGATTAATGACAAAATTAATTAGTCAAAACTCAGGACCTGTAACTCGGTTCCATGTGTAGAACACCGAGCATCAAAATAATGATCATCATGTTGTCTTCATAGAAATAATTCATTTATTAAAAATAGATTTCATTTTTGAAAACAATTTACCGTTATTGCCTATCCTTGCAGAGATATATTGTGTATGTATTATGTACTAATACGTCATACAGCTTAAATAGCATAAGTACATTAATGTATTAAGCGCAAAGTCACGAAGTACTAACTAAAACCAGGATGTTTTCGCACGCTCGTCTACGCGGGCACTAGCGCAGCGCAGTAGGCATACATAAGCGGAGTTTGTCGTCGCGCGGTTTCGCGTCGGCATGTGACCTTTCGCACAAGTGTGAATTAGTACCGCTTTATCCCGGATTAGTCCGGCCGCGCCGTACTGCACCGCGCCGCGCCGCGCCGTTAAGCCGCTTACCACGCTATTGTTGAATACGCTGATCACTCTTCGCTTAGCTGGACATTAGCATAATAATTTCAACCTTATTGTTACTGTTTACTACCGCTAACCATTAAAGAGATCCTATTCTATTCTACTTTCTACTAATATTACAAATGTGAAAGTTTGTGAAGATGTTTCGATGTTTGTATGTTTAGATGTTTGTTAATTAACCACGCTCTAACGGCTGGACGGATCTGGCTGAAATTTGGTACAGAGATAGATTATATTATGCTCTGCAATAACACACAGGCTACTTTTTATCCCCATTCCCATGGGTTACTAGTGTGCTATAATTGCACAAATTTCCACAAATTGTAGCAATGTAAATTGCAAGTAAATTGTAGTAATGCGCGTTGTGTTTTGTAATAAATCGTATTTTCTTTGTTACTCTTTCTATAAGAATAAATAATTGAGAATAATATTTAAAACACTCGCACAGCTAACATCATTCTTCTGATATTCGTTAGAACTGAGTCTGGTTATTCATTTCTAATATAATAATAATAAATAAACAACCATTCTACGACATTCTCTAGAGCGGCGATAGCCCAGTGGCGTACGTAACGGACGAGTTCTCGAGTTCGATCCCCAGTCGCCCCGAGCACACACCTCTGACTTTTCGTAGTTATGTGTGCATTAATAAATAATAATTATCGCTCGCTTAATAATGTGCCCGGTAGATGGCAATAGGCTCGCCCCCTATTACATTGGGACCTTAACATAACTGGCGAATCGTGGGTGTATGATGCACCTCTGTTTACCCTTTTTTTTTTTTTTTTTTTTTTTTTCGTGCGGAAATCCCTTCGGATACCCCCCCGCCGGCCAGCGGGGGCGGTTATGTCGGACTTGCACCGACCAAAACCGCACGCCGTCTCGGGTCTTCAGACGCCGGGGTGTAAGGTTACCCATAGAGCATATCCCTCGCACCCCGACTGACCCTGGGCCATCTCACCACTAACAGCATCGCTCATCCTGTCTCCTCTGAAAGCAGAGGAGTACGTAGAGCGATGTGTTCCCGCCAAGTTGGGTATTGGCCGACGATCAATGCCAACCCTATGAAGGGGAAGCCATTGACCGCCGCCCAGGGTGTACCGGCCGCTCCGATTCCGTTCCCCCCGGACTGCAGCGGGAACGGAATCGGAGCGACTCTCGAGGAGGTTACCCAACACACACCCCCCTCTGCCTACCCCTTCGGGGATACAGGCGTGATGTTATGTTATGTAAACAACTATTCTACGACATTCTACACAGCGCTTTCTATATCCAAAGTAAGCATAGTTTAACTAGCTTCCGTTATGGGTTCCAGAATGCGGATAAATATACTAATATACTTTTTTTTGTAAACACATACATATAATACATACACACACATACATAAACACCCAAACCAATACAAATAGACATATTCATGCATACAAATATTTGCACTGAGCTGCTATTCTGAAATGCTCTTCCCCCCATCCTTTCCCGTGAGTGTCGTACTAGGTTCCTTCTGCCAGCAAACATAATACATAATGAAGAAGTGTCTTTTTTTTTTTGTCGTGCGGAAATCCCTTCGGATACCACCCCGCCGGCCAGCGGGGGCGGTTATGTCGGGCTTGAACCGACTAAAACCGCACGCCGTCTCGGGTCTTAAGACACCGGGGTGTAAGGTTACCCATAGAGCATATCCCTCGCACCCAGACTGACCCTGGGCCATCTCCGGTTTCGAGACGGCCCCCTTACTTGCTCTCCACTGTGCCATCTGCTAATCAAAGGGACACGTGGAAAGCTTCCGACAGGGCCGTCAGCCCTCAACAGGGCCGTCCTCGCCTCGGTCGGAGTTGGCCGTAGGCGGCAGCGTCTCTCCCGTCCTAGGAGAGAGGCGCTGCTGTCTCCGTTGCCCAGGGTGCACCGCGTGGAGGTCCCCAACCAAGCACCCCAATGAAGAAGTGTCTGCTTGACGGTGTACTTCATTGAACTTAGAATTAATGATATAGCATGAATACCTATTGTATTAAAAAAAAAAAAATTAGATACAGACGAACATAGAACTTTTTGAAGAATCGTTTTTGAATTTGGTTAACAAACGAATTGATCGATTGATATTATGACACTGGCAAATAGCCAGTGTCACTCGAAATACATCCAAACTGGTTCAGGCATTTAAAAGTTATGGTGGCATAAAGAAACTCACATGCATACATGAACTCTGAAAACATTACATTCTTATTTTAAACAGTTGTGTTAGAATTGCACGAATATCCAAATGAACAAATGCAGACATTATACGAATGAGTCTGCTCCGCAACCCCTAAGGAAGTGAAGGAGCGTGTCATCAAATATGTGAAGCAAATACGTAACGACTTGCTTACATTTCATTTCATTTAGCGCCGACTGTACCAAACTTGCGTCGCGGGGCTAATTAATTAACGGCGCTAATTCGCGGCAACAGCTCCGCGTTTCTACACCTGTAGGTGATACATGCTACTTTGGCTGACTCCAAATATTATTACTGCTATATACTCGTAGCTAAGTAGTAACCAAGTAGGTTACAACATTGCAAAGTTAAGCAACAGTAGCCAAGGCAGTCTTAGGATGGGTAACCATTGTTAACACATTAAGACCCCTCCGTGCCTCGGAGAGTACGTTAAGCCGTCGGTCCCGGTTGCCATACAAACATTACAGGTAGTTGGAGCCCTAAAAAGTCCGACAACTACAAAACTACGATATCGCCAATGGGTTGTGGAGATCAGATGGCAGACGGTTCACAGTAAAAGCCTTCTCCCAACCCAGTTGGGACTGGCTGTAGAACCATTAAGGTAGCTAACAAATATGCAGTCTATAAATAAATAGATATAAATAAATATTCTACGACATTCTACACAGCGCTTTCTAGACCCAAAGTAAGCATAGTTTAACTAGCTTGTGTTATGGATTCTACAATGTCGATAAACATACTTATATACATTTTTTTGTAAATACATACATATTATACATAGAAACACCCAGGCCAATGCAAATAGACATATTCATGCATACAAATATTTGCACGTAGCGGGAATCGAACCGGCGCCCCACCGTCGTAGCAGTCGAATGCACTACCGCTACGCCACAGAGTCTGTCTAATGATAAGCATTCACCTTACCTTATTTTTTTCGACGCGGTGGCGGCCAAAGTCCGCCGGCAGCCCTGGGGTTATCCTTTCGAGGGCTTACCTGGGGTGCCCGGCAACGGACACTTGGGGAGGACACCGTGCGGTTTTAGTACACACACGACATAACCACCCCCGCTGGCCGGCGGGGGAGGGTATACGAAGGGATTTCCGCACTGGGTCTGGGAAGGGATCTGGCTGAAATTTGGTCCACCGATGCGGAAACAGGAATGGAATTTAACTCGGGTTCAGTCTCGGCTACAGCTAGTTGGTGTTGGAGTTTGGCGATACTAGTTTCCACGCTAATGAGGGTTTATTGACTTTTTATTTTTGATTGATTTTACATATCGTGTTCACAACAATAGGCTACATTCATCTCACCGAAACGTAGATCTAATCAACTATCCCTTATCGAAGCCCATCGCAGTGTTGTCGTCATAAATAACGTTTGACGCGAGCGTGCGGTCGCGGCCGCTCGGCGACGTGATCGCGTCGATGATGTATAGACGCGGGCGCAACGCACCGCGCGTCACGCGGCCACGTCACACACCGTGTCGAGCGCAGGGTTGAACGCAAACCACTAACAACAAAAACATTATTAACCCGCAAAGGAGCATTTAATATCTGAGCCTCACGGAAATCAGGGACGGGGTTTACCTCCCACAGCCGTGGAACACATGCCTAGACATTGCGTAATTGAGACTTGAATAGCGGACGGTACCCGCGCTACAACTACATATAAATTCAGTGTGCCCGCTCGCCAGCCCTGGCCACGGTGGGCGCCTGCCTATTGACACTGACACATTTTATTATCATTGGATCGGACGCTGCCTACCCGCCTCACATATTGTTCTCTATAACATCTAGCTTTTATAAAAAGCCCAGCGATAATATTAAACACATTTTTCCGCGAGGACGGCGCCGGAATACTAATATGTAACGTGGAAACTGCTTTGCTGTTGAAATATTTTAGCTGTTCTTAGTTTGCCATTACATGTTAGAGTGTCTCTTCAAATGAGTAGGAGACACTCGATTAGTCTTCAAGATAATCAAGAAATACAAACGCGCAAATACTTCCTCTAATAAGCAAATACAATAAATATGCTACTTCAGAGTAAAACGTGAACAATATCTTTTTTGGAGTCGGTTAATATCGTTTCCTATGGTTCTCCAGATCTTGGGGACGTATAACATCGTAAGTAAGAATAAGTAAGTAAGAACCTATAATACTGCTCCGAATTCACGAAAAGACAATCCCGCGACTGGTGAGTGCATTCGCAGTCGTTGTAGGCAAACAAGAAAGCTGACACTGGTAGGTGTTTCTACACTTAGATATCATCACTTGTTACCGTTCATTTGAAAGCAATAATCTCATTCATACTTAGTATTAAGTGTCTGTAATATAACATATCTAGTATTTCTTTCAGTACGTCGCACTTTTAGATGATCGTAAACACAAACTTTATAAATAAACGATCGACAAATAATGGCCGATAACTTTTCTCGTGGAGATCTTTCCTGCTCCGTGTAATAATGCAACAGCATTACGAATGCGGCACTAAATGTAAATGTTCGCGTAACTTCTGATTTCATTAAGTAGTCTTACTTCGTAACCAACATGAATAAATTATTATTTATCTTTACTTAATGTTATTAGTTTGTATTTTTGTTGCGCACTTATATTTAGAGGATTATTGAGAATATCTATGTTTTGTTTTTGCTCCGCCGAGTCTAAAAAGGAGAATTCTGTGTTTGATCTATATGTAAGTCTGTCTGTATGTTTTTTCGTGAGTACTGAATTTGATAAATGATATATCGTCAGATTCGTCTTTATTGCGTGAGTGTCACTGAGCAAGTACATTAAATTTAAAAACATCTGTGTTACCGATTTTTGGCACCATATGTTTTTAAAATGGCTTTTCTGTAATTATTACTTGTCAAATATTTTAAAAATAATCATAATGACCAACATTATTTTACAACGTTTTATTTGAATTTGTATTGCTTAGCTTCTGTATACTGATCCAGTTTAATTTGTCCAATTCATACCTTGAGACAGTCAGCTTGTGAACTCAACAAGATAACAATTTATCTTGGCAATAGATGACAGTTCAGTTACCAAGTACGCATGTGGTGACAGTTTCATTGTTTGATCCCTAAGTGAGCACAACACAGTTGGAAGGTCACAGCCACAAACTGTGTTCATGACCCACAGACTACCACAGTACCCTGTGTACCACACCTCGTCCGTCCCGCGAGTTCCTCACCGCACCAACTTTGTAACAACATCTAATGTTATGATTGTATTAAATGTATTCTGCGAAAATGTACCACAAATATTAGCTGAGAAACTTTACTTGAGAAATTTCTTTGCCGCCTTGTTGCCGCTCCGCTATCCGCGCATCGCCCTTATTGCTATAGGGTTAAGGCTGGAACTGTACCGGTAATTATTGTACAGAGGGCAGCTGGCGTTGCGAAGTTTACAATGAGCCGGCACCAGATGATTTTGTTCCCATACGGAGGTACAGCTATTTGGTGATACATAAAATAATATTTTTGTTGCGTTGCCGTTTGCGAACAGTTCTTGGAAAAGGTGACACAAATTGTGTTAAAGCGCGTGTAATTGTTTGTTTCGTAGATAATATTTTACCTTAAATATTACTTATCTTGGAATTCTGTAAAATGGTTATACTTTCAATTGAAGCATTTCAGATACATACCTGTAATCACTCCTGTAGGTAAATATGTGGAGGATCCTTCGACCAGGCAAGGTGATCATGCCTGACGGGCCGTGGCCCAACGGTTGTCGGTGGGATGTTGTATATATGTTATACCAGCGCGCAAACTTCACTTTCGCGATTCAGGATCGGTAGTGACATACTAGTATCGAAGTAGTTCAACTTGTGGTTAGATGGCGCTGGGTACATGTGGTATCGCCACAGATATGCATAAACACCAACATTAGGACTAATATGTTTTTTGGTTTCACATAACACACGACGAGTTTATTACTGTCAACCAAACGTGTTCTCATGGACCCTATATTTATGATCCTCTTGTATTTACATTAATCATGGTACAGAAATTAAAAACAAAAGAACTGTACAATAGGTAGCTGTATCGCTAGGGCACGCCGCAATAGCGGCGGTAAGGCCCATCATGGAGGATTGGCTAGAGAGGCGACACGGAAGCCTCTCGTACCGACTGACGCAGGTGATCTCCGGGAAAGGGTGCTTCGGGGACCACCTGCATCGGATCAGGAAGGAGCCAATGCCTGAGTGTCATCACTGTGACACGAGCGAGGACTCAGGGCTGCACACGCTGGCGGACTGCCCGGCGTGGGAGGCGCCGAGGCGGGACCTCGTGGCAGCCCTCGGGGTGGGAGTCCTCTCGCTCGGCAGCATGATTGCGGCAATGGCGCAGAGCGCGAGCGCGTGGGCCGCCGCCACCTCCTTTTGCGAGCATGTGATGCTCGCGTAGGAGATGGCGGAGCGCGCCCGCGAGAGGCTCAGAACTCTCCCGGCCCGCCGAGCCCGCAACATGCTCGCCGCGCGTCGCAGGCGACTCAGGCGCCGGAGGTCGCTTAACGACCTCCGTCCTCCATGAGCGCAGACCTGGGGGTGGCAGGTGAGGCCGCCTGTCACCCCAGCAGAAGCAGGCCGGGACGGTGGGGCGACTAGCGCCCCTCCCCCAAACCGGGGCAAGACGGGGACGCCGTGGATCCCAAACCCGAGGGGTTCATCTCGAAACCGGAGATGGCCCAGGGTCAGTCGGGGTGCGAGGGATATGCTTGCGCGTGGGCCGCCGCCACCTCCTTCTGCGAGCATATAATGCTCGCGAAGGAGATGGCGAAGCGCGCCCGGGAGAGATTTAGAACTCTTCCGGACCGCCGAGCCCGCAACTTGCTCGCCGCGCGTCGCAGGCGACTCAGGCGCCGGAGGTCGCTTAACGACCTCCGTCCTCCATGAGCGCAGGCCTGGGGGTGGCGGGTGAGGCCACCTGTCACCCCAGCAGAAGCAGGCCGGGACGGTGGGGCGACTAGCGCCCCTCCCCCAAACCGGGGCAAGACGGGGACACCGTGGTTCCCAAACCCGAGGGGGCCATCTCGGAATGAGGACTAAATACTAGATAGAACTAATAGGTAATAGGCATACCTGGATCAAAGGGGTGTCACTTAAATACACAGCAGGTAATAAAGCTTACAATGCTTGCATGTATACCAAAATTGTCACCACAAGTAACAATCATTAGCAGGTATCTAAAACCTGAACTAGAAAGTGCGATAAGCGATACAGCTACCTTTTTTTTTTTTTTTATTGTGCGGAAATCCCTTCGGATACCCCCCCGCCGGCCAGCGGGGGCGGTTATGTCGGGCTTGAACCGACTAAAACCGCACGCCGTCTCGGGTCTACAGACGCCGGGGTGTAAGGTTGCCCATAGAGCAAATCCCTCGCACCCCGACCAACTGAGTTACCTATCAACCCACTGACGGGAGTTCTACTTAAAGTAAGCAAAGAACTTGTTTTTTTTATATTTAGGACACGTCAATTTGACTTCACCTCGCCTGATGGTAAGCTGAAGGTAAAGTCTCAGGAAAGAGGGTCACTATTACATACACGTCAATTCTTATTTATTTTCGCAAATTTTCACTAGAAAAACATCTTCGCGGTTGCCCGACTGGAGAAGTATCTCAGATACTTACTGTACTGTACTGAGATTGGTATTCAAAAACATTTGTACAATATCCAAAATTTCTTAACGAGACATTGTACTATCAAAAGTACATTGTAAGTATCCGTAGGCCGTGGTATGGTAATCTGTATACTTGTTTGCTACCTAGTGAGATGGTTTATTAGTGCGTAGTGACGGTATAAGCAACCGCGAACACGTTAATCTCAGGGATACGATACTAGTCATCGCGTGGCATAATGTCATCATTCACAGATATGTAATATCTGGGCTGCCGCATGACATGCTCGTAAGCTATATAAGGATATTCAACCATACGTCTATATTATACAGATCAAAATTACAAAAATTTCAGGTAAAGTCATGGGCCGTCAGCTGACCGTCAGCCACCGTCACGGTCCTGCAGACCCCTTCGAAGGGACCATGTGGCTCCCGAACGCTGCTAAGACTAACATCGAACGGATCGCGATGTATTTAGTAAGAGAGAAGTTCACACCGTCTCGAATATGTACCCAATAAAAAATAACCATTCATAAAGTGCATGCTATGTACTAAATAGAAAGAGAATGGAGTAATGGCTGATTGAAGAAAAAAAGTTTTTTTTTAAATTCATTAAAGATTTCCGCTAAACTGGATTTTGGAAATATGTATGTTAGCTCAGGCTACCCAGTTTCCTCAACTCACCGCTCATAGTTAGCAGACAGTTCACTGAACGAATACACCTACACTAAGCACGGGGAGGGTGCATCAGGGTGAATCGTCTTAAGCAAGAATAACGAGACTGGTTGTCAAGGATTAATTCACTCACATCTACAATACTGTTTTCTCTGCAGCTCTTCTGAATAGCATCTTGTCTACAAGACAACTTACCTCTCAATAAACATGACAGTACTGTGAATATTTTAGGGTTGAATTTGCAGCGTCGGACAAAGAAGGTGTCGGAGGGGGTGAGGTGGGAGGGTAGCAGGCCAGCGTAGGTCAAGCGAATAAAACGTCGCCGTAAGTGCTGATAAATTCAAGTGAATATATTCTCCGGTGATGTATGGCGCACATCGCGAAACACGGCGGTCCTAGGGTTATGCTCGCCTAGAGGTCTGAAATAACCGCGGTGTACGAAGGAAAATATATGTTGTTTCGGCTTATCTGTCCAAAGATTAATGTTCGTCCACAGAATTTTATAAATTCACCATAATCCTATGCAATACAATTCTAGTTCGAGTTTAATGAGGTGATATTTTATTCAAGATTTACAGTATAATAAATTTACAAGCAACTAGTAGTACTGTATAAACTTTGAACCAAACTAGATGCCAGGACAAAGCTGATGCTAATTTCATGTAACAATGTTTTTTCACGCTTCTAAGACGAGTAAAAAAATATTCAGAATCGTCCCTATGAAAATAAAAATAACTCACGCATAATTCTGGTAGGTAAATTTAAAGAGATTATATCGCCGTTATTTAAAATAGACATGGTTGAATACAGGCGTGCTAGAAGCAATATTAACTACATTAATTTTGTCAGCTCGAAATGTGTCCCATGGAGTTAATAGGTTGCAGCCTGACTTACCCTCGGGGAATAAGCTTTACAGGTAATGTAACAAGCGCCAGTGTCACTACTCATGTACAGGTATTTTATGGGTGAATCAAATTCGTGTATTCCAACTTCGATGGCCCGTTCATTTTAGGCGCAGACGGAGAAATTGGTGCACTGTAGACTTCTATTAGGCAATTAATAGTGACGGCGGAGAGGGAGCGGGAGAGAACCCTGCCCCCCGAGTTTCGCAGTCTGCGGCGAGGACGCCCGGAACTACCGACCTCCATGATCGGGGCCTGAGGACGGCAGTTGGCCGACTCGCCGTCCTTACAGAAGCAGGCCGTGGCGGAGGCGTGTCGTGTGTGCCCTACACACGCCTGCCAACTCACCGAAGCGGGATAGAACCCGACCCCAACAGGCGAGGCCGCGATGGCGGCCAAAGTCCGCGGTGGCGGCCAAAGTCCGCCGGCAACCCTGGGGTTATCCTTTCGAGGGCTTACCCGGGGTGCACGGCAACGGACACTTGGGGAGGACCCCGTGCGGTTTTTAGTCGAGACACGACATAACCAATCCGAAGGGATTTCCGCACGTAAAAAAAAAAAAACTCAAGGCTTCCACGGCCGGCGTTGCATGTAGAATGTACTGCTTCTGGACTGTTTGGCCGTGGTCCATAGGAAACTTGTATCCCAAACGTTTCGTCAATCACTACGGTCGACATCTTCAGTGGTACAGGTCCGGACACCGACGAACGAAGCATGAAGTCTGTAAATGTAGTTGGGAGTATCTTGTACGCCTGATTAGCGTTGTCAACTTACCGGTCGCACCACATGAGTGTATGACGACAATGTAATTGATAATGTGTAGCCACGTAACAAACCGCTCACGTGCCGAGGCCGGGAAAATTTCACACTGGTTCACTTCGGCGTCACATACATTATCGGTTAACAAAAGCATCGTACGCCACCTGCCTGCGCTGGTTTGAGTTATAGGACTGTACGACCACCCTGTGTAGGTACTTATATTGAAGGTACATTAAAAAATCGCTGTGGACTGTTTGTTGAGTGAGACGAGATGAACGTGAGCGAGTTAGCTTGGAGAAAAGTAGTCCTAGGACTCGAATAAGATATATGTTGACGTGGTTTGAGGACTTCAGCGAACAAAAACTGTTGAAACCTCAATGTAATTATTAAAATTTTACGGAAAAATAAACATGTCAAAATAAATTTATTTGTTGTTATCATTTTAGTTATATTTCGAAGCACTTGGCATTCATTATTTATAAAACTAAAATATTTTTTTTTAAATGACATTACGTTTAGTTACTGTTATACGCTATAATTGTTTTTTTTTTTGTTCACAATCTCGGTACCTTCATGCATACAACTTTTAGATAAACCTATTTAAGCCCTTTGAGCAGTTAAGGAGGACAAAAGTTAAAGAAGTGAAGATTATTTTATCGGAAAGGTCTATCTGAAATATATAATATTACGCTTCCTTGATCCATGAAATATTCACAAAACATTTCAAAGTATAATATTTATCCATCCACCTTAGGCAGAGACTAGAGAAGAGATCTTAGAAGAGCCCAATCAACGACCTGTACAATCTCTTCAATATATATCGTAATATAATCGTTGTGAGCTATTTATGTTACATAGGTGTTTATTTTGCTGCAAACTGTTTTTTATTTTAGTTTTTTGTACCACAGACCACAAGCTTTCCCTTTCACATTGAGGGTATAACTATTACAGGGATTATTAATCAAGTGTGTGGCACTCTGGCTCTCCTGAAAGGTATTCATCTCATTATTTTTTTATTAAAGACTTCATATAAATAGTACATAATATTGTCATATCTCATTATGTACATAACAAATATATTGTGTGTGGCGCGCGGCTCGGTACAGGCTACAGGCGAATGTCGCGCCAAATGTTTTCTTTCTTTATCTTTCACCTGAGCACACATCTGTATGCTCCACAAACGCTATGTCGAACGTGTGATGATATGATATTGTTTGGAATCACATTAAAGTGATGCTTTGCATTTGTATAGCATGAGGATAAAGAGGATACACATACATATTACACACGTGAAGAAACATCTACAAATACCCTTGCCTAATGTTACAGATGCATGTTACATTTAACAACTTGTAACACATCTATCCATTTCTATTTATAGAAGAAAGGGTTGTATAAAATCCCTTTTCTATAAATAGTGTATAATAGGATCACCTAACAGTGTAGGTGCTGTAAATAATATAATCTTTCATATATTTGAAATAAACTATTTTAACGAATTCTGTCGCGATTTATTTGGTTTTATTTTACTGTTTACAATGATCCCGATATCACGGTTGCTTTTCAGCAGATAATATGATCACGGAGAGACGGTGGTTGTCTCATAGTTTGAAGTGAAGTTATTTATCAAAGTAATTTTTATTGTCACTATTTAGTCAGAATGAGTTAGTCTGCATGCTTGCTTACTATCTTTGTCAAACAATATAAAATAAACAGGAAGTGCCCGAAAACTCTTTGGTAGGGAAACTGGTGTCGCCAAACAGGTCACACTGAACAGTGACATGACTGTTTGTGATTCTCGACAGAGAACCAGCCTAAAAGTAAATGTCAGTGAATAGCCAATCGCATTGTCCGTTATATTGAATATCTTCACAGCATTGTGACACATTCACAACAGCTGTCAGGTTCTGTCTCTATGTACAGTACAGGTATCTGTCGTACATATATACATTGTGTTGATTTGCTTATAGGAATTCTTCAAAAATTCATATTAAAAAGAGGATAAAAAAATAGAATCGCATTATTTTGCACTACATTTGCATGTTATTTACTAAGCTTAGGTACTCTATTGAACTTAATCACTAGTATATTGGATATTATAAACATTTCATTAAAATAAGTATAGTATTTTATGTCTTTAGATTTCATATGCTCGTTATTACAAACGTTACAGCAAACTCCGTTTAATGTTGATGTAGCCAACAAAATATATAATGTTTTTCCTCTTTTAATATGATTTTTTCACGACTATAAGTAGTTCAATCTCCCCTGTAAATGATGCGTAAGTGCAAATCAACATATTGAATAAGTATTTATGATCTTTTTAATAAATAAAAACGAGAGAATGTTAACATCGCTTGATTCCTTTAGAAGCATAGTATGTATCACTCAAAATACTTCACCTTTACCAGTTGTTCTATACTTTATTTAGGAGCAATTGTCAAAAATATGGTTTGAATTATTGTACGGATCACGGTAACTTGTCTTGCCTGCTCATCATAGCCTTTGGGAGCGAACTCTTTGCCACAAGAACGCAATACATATGCTAAACAGTTTACAGGTGACATCTGAAGTGGCGTATTATGCAGATCTTGTTTCAACTAGGGTGTAATGCTGCGTATATTCCAATTATTCAATATGTTCCCTTAAGACCAATTTATAATTTTTGAATCAATAGCAGTCTCTATCATTTGTCTATTTTATACTCTCTAGTTAAAGTTTTTTTAATTTCTGATTGATTTCATTGCGGGTTGTGAGATGTGTCTTTAAGTCTATGAAATAAGCAGTGACCGTTGGCTTTACCCGCGTGAAATACCGATCCCGCTCAAGCAACTTAAAGGAACTTAATGACTAATAACCTAATTCCTTCGTTTCAATCCAGACTATAATAATCTATCTATAGGTCAAATTCCATGCAGATCCACTCAGCTGTTCTGGCGTGATTAAGTAAAAAGCATCTATCTCGGCAGGGCGTAGCGGTAGTGCATTCGACTGCTACGACAGGGGGCGCGGGTACGATTCCCGCTCAGTGCAAATATTTGTATGCATGAATATGTCTATTTGCATTGGTCTGGGTGTTTCTCTGTATAATTTGTATGTATTTACAAAAAAAAAGTATATAAGTATGTTTATCCGCATTCTGGAACCCATAACACAAACTAGTTAAACTATGCTTACTTTGGGTCTAGAAAGCGCTGCGTAGAATGTCGTAGAATATTTATTTATCTATGAAGGTATATCCATAAATCCAAACTTTCAAAATTAACATTAAGAATATCATCACGTTTGAGAATATCGTTTGTTACTTCTAAAATTCGCAATTCACAGATCAATTCAAAACTAGGACTTGACCCATATTTTCAACCTAAAAATACTGCTTAATTTAAGTAATTCAATCTAATTTAAGTATCTTTTTTTTCGTGCGGAAATCCCCTCGGTTATCTCCCCCCCCCCCGCCGGCCATCGGGGGCGGTTATGTCGGGCTTGAACCGACTAAAACCGCACGCCGTCTCGGGTCTAAAGGGGTGTAAGGTTGCCCATAGAGCATAGACCAATTATGTTATTGTTTTAGTTCATTGAATGTACTATTGTACTACTAAGCATACATATTTAAGTACTCGTTCCCGTGCGATATGATTCCCATACTAACAAAGTGTGAAGGCTTTTATTATTCCATGGCCTAACCCACAGCGCCATATTCGTCCCGTTCCCACACGTATCTGCGTATTGTTTCCTCCGGCGATAGCAGGCGCTGAAACCGGCATTAATTAAAGTATTAACAGCGGCGAGCGACAAGGGCGGCCACTGACATATGCACATGCTGACGCTGAGCACACACGCGTAGGTGTGTTACCTACACATATGTAGTACTACACATTTAACATCTCTAAATGTATTGAGTATTGCTACAATCTATATTCAGCGATGGAGCTTGATGCATTCAGGCATACTTAATATCCCTTAAATCTAAGGATTAATCCTGAGCGTATTAATTTGCGTTTCAGGACAAGCTAGAGAGCTGAAATATATATATAAACTCACGCCTATATCCCCGAAGGGGTAGGCAGAGGTGCTAGCACCCACATTTCGCCAGTTTATGTTTAGGTCCCAATGTAATAGGTGGCGAGCCTATTGCCATTAACCGGGCACTTATAAACCTGCGATAAATACACACATAACTTCGAAAAGCATCGAAAAGTCATTGGTGTGTGCCATGGTAAACATGGGATCGAACCCGAGACCTCGTCTCAGCAGTCCATTACCCATACCACTAGCTGAAATACATTGAGACTAAACCTCCGTATGGTAAAAGGATATACCATATAACCGTGCAGAGTTATGATGCTATTAGCCAATATTGACTCTATATAATCATTTATTTTATTTATTATTATACGAATTACAAGCTCTATCGATCGGATCATTTCCGGTGCCGCCTTTACGGTAGGGAGCAAACGATGCGGGTCAAAACCGACCGTGGTCCAATAATGATATATGTGTTTTAATTTAACTCAACAACAAATTGGAGCCGCTCCTATGTACAAGCCTGTGTTAAAGATCGTTTATTTCCAATTTAATTAAGGTTTTATATAAAGAGATACAGATGATCTTCACCGGATATTAAAAAAAACATTATTTTTTGGGCTCTGTGGCGTAGCGGTAGTGCATTCGACTGCTACGACAGGGGGCGCGGGTTCCATTCCCGCTCAATGCAAATATTTTTATGCATGAAAATGTCTATTTGCATTGGTCTGGGTGTTTCTATGTATAATATGTATGTATTTACAAAAAATAAGTATATAAGTATGTTTATCCGCATTCTGGAACCCATAACACAAGCCAGTTAAGCTATGCTTACTTTGGGTCTAGAAAGCGCTGTGTAGAATGTTAAAAAAAAAATTATATTAGGACATTGAACTAAAGGCATCAAGTGAAATGTAATAAAGTAAAATTAAGTCAGTCATATAAAAAAATCTTATAATAATATGTTTTGTTTCCAAATTGATTTACCTTCTACAATGTTACAACAATACTAGCTGCGCGCCCTGACTTCACCCCGCTGCAATAATAGCACATTACCCGTGAACTTTCCTAATTTTTTCTTTCATACAACTCTTGTATTGACAAAAACAAACACAAAAAAAATGTATTGAATTTGGTTCAGTCGTTCGGAAATTATGCGCGTACATACATTTCGGCAATTCATTTATATTTATATAAAAAATTAAATTTAGAAATAAAAATACATTTCATTATGTATCTACTTCCAAAATAAAAAGTTAAAATATTTCAGTAATGTTCGCAGCTTAAAATATTTGAATTGTACTTCTTTTGAAGATTTATTTATTATAACTCAACCCTTGTGTATAATTTTAGTAATGTTAGTCTTAGCCCACAACTAATTTATATAGAATCGTAACGTAACTCAAACCGATGTCTCAAATGATTGAATTTCATTTCTCATATAAAAGTATCTCTCTCAGATCCCGCAGTCATATAAACTCAATACGCGACAATTTCCGTGTCGGCGAATGTCACAATTATAAATGCAATAAATAAATAAATCGTACAATAAATAACAGAGATAATTCTTTCTGGTCACGCGGCGGCACCGTTTATTTGTTTAATCTAAATGCTAATTGTCCACGCCGGGGACGTGCGCCCCCCCCAGCCTTCCACTACGTAGGCAGGGATCAGTGGAGTGGGGAGCAAACGACAGCCTAGACGGAGACGATGAATGGGTGCATCCCGGACGGCGCGGGCAGGTACTGTAAACAATTCCACGTAGTTCCCTGCACTCGCAAACAGACACGGAACCGCTACGTACTCGTATTACAGCTCTTTGAGCTTATGTACACCATATCGTATAACTGTTGGCGTTATGTTTATTTTATAATTTTTCCTGCCGCTGATATATTTCTCAGCAATATTGTAACATACACCCAGTACAGTACAACAGCTATGTGCATTAGAAAGAGAAGGATGTAAGTTAACGGTGACGTTTTTACGGAATGTTTGTTGATGATTGATGGTATATGGGTCTAAAAAACAATGCTGTTCAAAGCATTTTTAAGAGACTGAAGTTCTTCTGATACTCATTATGGTCGCATGTTTCGCAAAACTTCAACTTCTTTATGAAAATGTGGCTTCGAAGGTTCTCCTATGCCTATTTAAAAAATATCATAATCGCTTAAGTAGTGGCTTTTGCGTTTTTAATGATTATATCATTAATCTCGAGTTCAACGTTTTTATGATGTGTGAACATTACTTTTTATGGTTTTAGTTACACAGTATTATACAGTTATACAGTAACAGTACTATGGTACTTGACAACATAGTAGGTACTGTTGTAGCAGCTCACTACAGCAAGCATATTAAAAAGTATGACAATAACTCGTACCTCGTAAGTCATATATTTGACAACACACAGTACGGCGCTCACAATATAATACTGCTAACTACATGGATGACTATTAAACAGAGCTGGGTTATCAGGTTTAACTCAATGACATACAGTTTGATTTATTCGCAATTACTTTCATTATTGAAGTGTAATTATGTTATACGAGCTGATATACGCCCGCGCGGAAGTCGTTATCGTGTTTTGGTCATGCCTCCGGTTCTACTTGACCAATTGTAATTAAACATACGGTAAATTTTAAGTCTAACCAAGACCTTTCTAATAGAAAAAAAGCGGCCAAGTGCGAGTCGGACTCGCCCATGAAGGGTTCCGTAGCAGCAAGTAACATAATAATATTTTTCATTAAATTATATATTTACGATACGATTTATGCGGTATTAGAAAAAAACTACTTGCTAGATCTCGTTCAAACCAATTTTCGGTGAAAGTTTACATGGTAATGTACATCATATATTTTTTCAAGTTTTATCATTCTCTTAGTTTAGAAGGGCACACATTTTACCACTTTGGAAGTGTCTCTCGCGCAAATTAGTCAGTTTAGAGAAAAATTATATTAGAAACCTCAATATCATTTTTGAAGTCCTATCCAATTGTTTTTTTTTTTAGTTTTAGTTCTAAGTATGGGGAACCCCCAAAATTTATTTTTTCATTTCTATTTTTGTGTGAAAATCTTAATGCGATTCACAGAATACATCTACTTACCAAGTTTCAACAGCATAGTTCTTATAGTTTCGGAAAAAAGTGGCTGTGACTACGGACGGACAGACAGACAGACATGACGAATCTATAAGGGTTCCGTTTTTAGCCGATTGGCCACGGAACCCTAAAAAAGAGCATCGAAATCTTTTTAGTCGTTTTTGCGTCCACCGCTAACAAAAGAAAAATATTTTTATTTTCAGAATCGTTAATATAACATATCTACAGGTTTTTTTAAGTGTCTCCAATGTACAAATATAACTAATTTACAATTTTATCATAGTATATATAGATGTCGACTCGAATAAAGTAACAATTTACAAGTTATTTTTGTCACCTAATATGGTTTGGGTTAGAGAATCATAATAATCATAATGAAATGTTGAAGTCATTATGATAGAATAACATAACATAACTTCACGCCTGTATCCCCGAAGGGATAGGAAGAGGTGTATTGCACACCCACGATTCGCCAGTTATGTTAAGGTCCCAATGTAATAGGGGGCGAGCCTATTGCCATCTACCGGGCACATTATTAAGCGAGCGATAATTAACAATTATTAATGCACACATAACTACGAAAAGTCAGAGGTGTGTGCCCGGGGCGACTGGGGATCGAACTCGAGACCTCGTCTCAGTAGTCCGTTACGTACGCCACTGGGCTATCAGCGCTTTTTTTTTTAGATAGAATAAAGATTATGTAAATTACATTTAATGTACACAGTTACATGTAATGTAATTTACGTTATCCGTCTCGACTAAAGGTCGTATGTATATCATTTCGAACCAATTAGGATGTAAACTTTACCCATTAGTCCCTTATCTTCATTCGACGCCTGTTCCGGTTGCATCCGAAGTTCGCATCTTAGGGCCCGGGAGCCATTCTATCACTACTCCATTTAACAATATTATGGTTCATTTTGGGTTTTACGGGAGCCACTGCCGGGCACGTCTTCTAACAGGTGCGTGATTAGAAATAACTACCAGTTTTAGAACATTAATATGAATAGAGTAAGATCCCACTGTCGCCAGAACTCACTTATTTTTACAAGGATTAAATGTACGAGATAAAGTAGTGTAGGTATGTACCTCGAGGGTATGTATATTTGCTAGCTTGTCCCGATGGCCATTTGTCAGTAATCACGAGCTAGAGGCAGGTAAAAATAGTACGCAGCTTTTATAAATATACAGTGCTGATTATGTATGTATTAGAAAATATTGTTAAAAATTCATTATGAACATTTCTATCATCATTCCGACGGGTGGTAACCATTACCAGAACCCTGAAAGCTCCCAAAAAAGTATTTTGTCTAAATTTAGATCTTTTCTTAAGTTTGCCGTATGTTATTGCATCAGCGGCACTATCGAATGGTGTAATAATACAGGGTGTGTTTTTTTTTTTTGCAAAATCAACGGGTTTGATTCCTGACGAGTCAGTTTCGTATGAAAACTAAAGCTGCATAATTTGGACTTTGGAAAATCAATATTCAGGAATCAAACCTGTTAATTTTGAGGAAAAGATACACCATATATTATTACACCATTCGATAGTGCCGCTAATAAGGCACGAATTCTGGGAAGTAATAATGTACTGTAAACTTAAGGAAATATCTTATTTTTAACAAAGATACATACCTACCTTTAGCACATAACCTAAAATATCTTTAGCACCTGATTACTGACAAATGGCCGCCGGGACAAGCTAGCTGGTATGTGTATACTCTCAAGGTACATGCTTACACTAATTTGTCCTTTGCATTTTATCCTTGTAAAACTAAGTGAGTTCTGGCGACAGTGGGGTCTTGGACCAGAACGGTAAAGGTGCGTTCCAACTCGAGCTGAAACAACTGAATTGCTTTAATGAGTTCCTACTATTGGCACAGTGCACGTAACTAAATTACTCAAAATATGAAATTATAAAGAGATCTACAACCTAGGCTATATTTGTATGAAATTAGGTTTATAAAGTTTTTACTTGTAAATAAATAATAAATATAAATATTCTACGACATTCTACACAGCGCTTTTTAGACTCAAAGTAAGCATAGTTTAACTAGCTTGTGTTATGGGTTCCAGACTGCGGATAAACATAATTATATACTTTTTTTTTGTAAATACATACATATTATACATAGAACACCCAGACCAATGCAAATAGACATATTCATGCATACAAATATTTGCACTGAGCGGGAATCGAACCCGCGCCCCCTGTGTAGCAGTCGAATACACTACCGCTACGCCACAGAGGCTGTCTGGCAGAGAGGAGAATATATGGTTATATTTAACATTGAATCATCTTCTTATCTATTGATAAAATGGTCAGTCTTAGACCAACTACCCCACCCAAATATTCAGCGACGTTAGGTTCTGATAAAAGATAAGCACAGTTCCCACTTGACTTGAAATCTTTATAAAGACAATGATAAAATTATACCGAGTTAAAACCTGATGAAACTTTATCAGATAAGTTGGCGAGGCGAGCAGCAGCCGAGCCTCGAACCGAGGTAATGCGATAAGCCCGCGTATGTAAACTACGCGCCGCGCCGCTCGACTAGTTGAATAACATAAAGCGTATATATTTAAGGCGATATCGCATCACAGAGCCCCGAGCCAGTGGCGGGCGCGCGTCACACCGCCGAGTAACGCAATCGGATTAAGCAATGGTGATTGGGAGTAGTTTAGGAATTATGATGATTTCTTACAAACTACTAGCAATAGTGGTCATCTAGCCAGGACGCCTTAATGGGCCAGGTCAACTCTGCCAGGTGCTCATGAAGGAATGGAAAGAACGACTTGGGCAACCAAGCGCAGGGCACGCCACGACCGTGGCGGTAAGACCCGTCATGGTGGAATGGCTGGAGAAGCGACATGGCTGCATTTCCTACACGCTGATGCAGGTGCTCACCAAACATGGCTGTTTTAGTGAGTTCCTGCATCCCTGCAGCCGACGCCCGAGTGCCACCATTGCTGGGGCTGCTCCGTGAACACGCGGCTTCACACACTGGCAGAGTGCCCAGAGTGGACGGAGCAGCGCCGTGTCCTTGAAGCTGCCGTTGGAGTGGGAAGCTTCAAGCTGCAGACCCTGGTGCTGGCCATGGTCGGCACTGAGAGTGTAGTACTTTTTCTGCGGAAGCAGAAAAGGTACGGAGGTCTAGCACACTCCTGTGCGATAAAAGGCCCAGTGGCGGTGGAGTTCGCAAAACGAAGTCCGTCCTCCATGACCACCGGCCTGGGTCGTCTGGGGTGACGGTCGGGGTTAGTCGTAGCGTTGGGTTTCTGCGCGCGCCTCTCTTTAGATTGGATCCCCAACGGCGCGTCGGGGTCGCCAGTGCTGGTGACCGAAGCCGGTCGGGGTTTCTGGGATATCCTTTCTAGAGCACACCAGATTCCCCGTACCATTTGGCTGACGCAAGAGACACCGTGCGGTTATAGTCGGTTCAAGTCCGACATACCCATCTCACCGTTAGCTCCGGTGGGGTGAAGCCCGAGAAGATTTCCGCACGTAAAAAAAAGATCACCATTACTAATGTTCTCGTTAACCCCTAATAACACCAAGCTATGTGTGTGTTTGCTCATATCGGCAATGCACTGAGTGAAATACGAAAGCCCTACGAAGCCGTAATATTGTACCTTTTTTTTATTTTATTTTTTTATCGTGCGGAAATCCCTTCGGATACCCCCCCGCCGGCCAGCGGGGGTGGTTATGTCGGGCTTGCACCGACTAAAACCGCACGCCGTCTCGGGTCTTCAGACGCCGGGGTGTAAGGTTACCCATAGAGCATATCCCTCGCACCCCGGCTGACCCTGGGCCATCTCACCACTAACAGCATCGCTCATCCTGTCTCCTCTGAAAGCAGAGGAGTACGGAGAGCGATGTGTTCCCGCCACGTTGGGTATTGGCCGACGATCAATGCCAACCCTATGAAGGGGTGAAGGGGAAGCCATTGACCGCCGCCCAGGGTGTACCGGCCGCTCCGATTCCGTTCCCCCCGGACTGCAGCGGGATCGGAATCGGAGCGACACTCGAGGAGGTTACCCAACACACACCCCCGTAATATTACCTTGATAAAATGTACCTTGTTAATTGAATAAATATGATTAAACTATTATAAAATAATTAAAATAAACCTAAACCTAAAATGCATCGTGGTATTCCTCAGCATCGCGCGCCTCCTGTGGTAACGTCCTCGAAGACTGGCAGTATACGAGTTGATTTTTTAAACACACAAATATATTTATAGGGAAACTAACTAATGCCCGCGGCTCAGCCCGTGCGAAGTTCGGTAATCGTATTTTGGACGTATCTGCGGTTCTACATCACCGTTTGCAATCAAACATACGGCAGATATTAAGTTCGACCAAGACCTTTCTAATAGCACAAAAAAACACATAAAATCTGTTCAGTAGTTTTTGCGTCCATAGTGAACAAACAAACAAACAAGCAGGCAGACAAAAATTCAAAAAAGAAGCTTTGTTTGTGTGACGTTCAGTTAACTTTAACATAACACAAGTATATTTTTTTAATATCTCCAATATACAGACACAACTAAAATAATTTCCAATTTTATAATAATAGTGAACTGGGCGTGCTAGAGCGGCGCTCGCTTGCGTGTAAGAGCGGTCGCGCTGCCCACGATCTTCGCTTTATTCAATACTCGTTTAGCATAAACTGTTAACGCGGCGCTCGGGCCGAGCCGCCTCGCGCCGCTTCACTGCCGCCACGAGTGACGCGCCGCCTTTTGACGGGAGGTGTGCGCTTGCCTTGTAGTGAGCAAAGGAATTTTAAATCACACGTTTGTGGTGCACTAAATTTTATATCAGTTTGTTTAAGTGCTTATGCAGGCATCTGCTTCGCTGCACTAACTTTATGCTGGTGTATATTCTAAGGATAACATTGTTTATAAAAACTGGCTTGAGTTTTATCTATTGCGTCACCCTCTGAAGGGAAGCAAGTAAAATGCTGAAAATTTAAAACTTCTTTTTAACCATTATCTTACCTAGAAACAAATACATTTTCAGTAAAGGTTATAATGGTTAACATTAGGCGAGGCCGCGGTGGCGGCAAAAGTCCGCCGGCAACCCTGGGGTTATCCTTTCGGGGGTGCCCGGCAACGGACACTTGGGGAGGACACCGTGCGGTTTTAGTCGAGACACGACATAAACACCCCCGCTGGCCGGCGGGGCTGTAACCGAAGGGATTTCCGCACGTAAAAAAAAAATGCTGACCAATGTACTAAGCAATCCAACTTCCTACTAATATCATAAATGTGAAAGTTTGTGAAGATGTTTGGATGTTTGTTACTCAAACATACTGTACCAAATAACGGATCAGGCTGGAATTTAGTACAGGGATAGATTATTGTCTGGAATACCACATAGGTTTTTATTCCTAAATTAGGTTCCCATGGGTATCGGGAAGGGGATCAGAATCCCACGCGGGCAAAGCTACGGGCAACAGCTAGTGAGTAATAAACCTGGATAAGAATCCATCTATAGCATTGCATTTTTTTTTACGTGTGGAAACCCAACGGTCTTCACTTAATCGGTGCTGACGTTGACATCTATGGCATTGCTAACAATTCATACCGAATTCAAATTATTTTGTTAATATAATCACTTAAGAAAATCAAAAACATGATATATTTCAAACATATAATTTTTTTTTTATATATATTTAGGACACGTCAATTTGAATTCAAAAAAAACCTCGCCTAAGGTAAAGTCTCAGGAAAGAGGGTCACCATTACATACACGTACCATGTTAACAATGGTGGCACTCAGCTTGACGGCCTCATCAGAAGAGGATTGTCGTCGCAGCACCGCGTGACACCCACCGGTCCCACTAGTGCTGCGACCACATGTTTTTTTTTTTGTAAAATCCAATTGAAAAATCACACTTGAGTAATCGGGACACGGGTGACGCTGAGCACAAACTAGCTGTTTTTTAGTAATTTCATATTTTTTAGTATGAAATATAAAGAAGAAAACGAACTGTGTACTTCGACGGCCTCTGTGGCGTAGCGGTAGTGCATTCGACTGCTACGACAGGGGGCGCGGGTTCGATTCCCGCTCAGTGCAAATATTTGTATGCATGAATATGTCTATTTGCATTGGTCTGGGTGTTTCTATGTATAATATGTATGTATTTACAAAAAAAAAAAAAGTATATAAGTATGTTTATCCGCATTCTGGTACCCATAACACAAGCTAGTTAAACTAAGCTTACTTTGGGTCTAGAAAGCGCTGTGTAGAATGTCGTAGAATATTTATTTATTTATTTATTTATATTTATTTACTTCCTGCACTCGCACACGATAATGACGTCTCCTCACCGTCGTGACGTCACGCCACTACTTACAATTTGCGAAGCTGCAGCTGTCCTCGGATAATCTTAACTGTACTTTGAGATTAACGAGATTACAACATACTTTTCTGAGGCTTATCTTAACAACAGAGCTTTTCATTAGCCGAAAGAGCTGAGCTTTAGAAGTAATTTTATCAGATGAGTGTTGTTTATATCTTCGTAAGGACAATTTATAAATTCATTTAACGAAGGACGTCAAAACGCCATTGAACTTCACGTCAGGCATCCTATTAAATTATTAAGTTGGTGACGACTATATACAAACAAAATAAAGCGGCCAAGTGCGAGTCGGACTCGCCCATTAAGGGTTCTGTAGCAGCAAGTAACATAATAATGTTTTTGTTTTAATTTTTATATTTGAGTTGAGTGAATGAGAGGTAAATTACGGTTTACGATTTATGACGTATTAAAAAAAAACTACTTACTAGATCTCGTTCAAACCAATTATAGTTGGAAGTTTACATGGTAATGTACATCATATATTTTTTTTAGTTTTCTTATTCTCTTATTTTAGAAGATACAGCCCCCCCCCCCCCCCCTGTATCTTCTAAAATACAAAAATACACACATTTTACCACTTTGGGAGTGTCTCCCGCGCAAACTATTCAGTTTAGAAAAAAATGATATTAGAAACCTCAACATCATTTTTGAAGACCTATCCATAGATACTTCACACATAAGGCTTCGATTAAAAAAAAAATTTTGAGTTTCAGTTCTAAGTATGGGGACTCCAATTTTTTTTTTTCTATTTCTGTGTGAAAACCTGAAGGCGGTTCACAGAATACATCTACTTACCAAGTTTCAACAGCATATTTCTCATAGTTTCGGAAAAGTGGCTGTGACATACGGACGGACAGACAGAACGACATGACGAATCTATAAGGGTTCCGTTTTTTGCCATTTGGCAACGGAACCCTAAAAATATCATGGCTTGCGTAAATTTCCACAAAAACGTGTTTATTTTTCTCTTTTAACCATTGGTTCTGTTTTTGTTTTTTTTATATAGTTAGGACACGTCAATTTGACTTCACCTCGCCTGATGGTAAGCTGAAGGTAAAGTCTCAGGAAAGAGGGTCACCATTACATACACGTATCATGTTAACAATGGTGGCACTCAGCTTGACGCATCAGAAGAGGATTGTCGTCGCACCCACCGGTCCCACTAGTGCTGCGACCACCTTCCCCCTGCCCGGCTATGCACTTGCTGACCCCTGAACGCAATCAAACCGAAATTGGATTAGATACTATGGAGGGTTTTTCGCAATCGTGCACGGTGGTACCCACCCGGCCGAATTTTGTGACAAATTTGTGTCATCAAATTTCTACCACCAGTGATCTGTTCTTTCTGTTGATTCTGTTCCAAAGTTACCAAAGGACTTTGAACAATGCGGTCCTGGGCGTGGACGTTCTCTCGTTGGAGACCATGGTGAGGGCCGTGGTCTCCGACGGGAGCAAGTGGCACGCCGCCGCCTCTTTCTGCGAGCAGGTAATGCGCGCGAAAGAGACGGCGTAGAGGGAGCGGGAAAGAACGCCGCAGACTCATCTACGCCCGGGACTACCGACCTCCATGATCGGGGCCTGAGGACGGCAGTTGGCCGACTCGCCGTCCTTACAGAAGCAGGCCGTGGCGGAGGCGTGTCGTGTGTGCCTTTCGAGGGCTTACCCGGGGTGCCCGGCAACGGACACTTGGGGAGGACACCGTGCGGTTTTAGTTGAGACACGACATAACCACCCCCGCTGGCCAGCGGGGGGTATCCGAAGGGATTTCCGCACGTAAAAAAAGAAAAAAAAAAAAGGACTTTGAACAACAATGTTCCTTTGTTTGTTTTGCTTATAGAGTCTCGCTCCGTAGCTATTAAATTATTATGGAGCTCCTCGAAATCCCATTCATACATAACTTTCTATTAATTTTAAACCAATAGGCAGCCTCCAGTAATGGATCACTAAAACGTAAACGGGGGGTGCTTACGAACGGTTCATAAACTCGAAAATAAGCTATATTAATAATAATAATAAATCTTTATTGTCAAAAAATTTACACCTTATACACAATAATTTGCATCTATAAAATAGGTGCTTATATGAATATTCTGACCACTAAACTAGGCGTAAACCTGTATTTTAGAGGTCAGTGCCCACCGTACAGTTTGTATTAAATATAAAACAATGTGAGAAGACACTATAATAAAGATCTTATAGACTAAACTCAGTTTAAATTAGATTAACGAGTTCATGAGTGTGTGTGTGTTTGTGGGTGTATGTGCGTGTGTGTGGTTGCGTGCAGGCCCCTCTTTCCCACTGGGCACTGTGGGCACGTGCCCAGGGCCCCGCGATCGAAAGGGGCCCCTTGGTTCCAGCAAGATCACCAAATGATAACCGATATCAATGACCGAAAACATATTGGTTTTGAAAAAAAACAAATGATATTTAACTTTATCCACCTAGTCACTTTTTCATGTAGTATACATCAATTTACATCAATTCTTGTTACAATTTAAATATAAGTCGGGTCAATCTCATGTAGTAGCTACTAATACTGTGTTTACATAATAAGTGTTGTAATTACGCAACGCTTTGGCAAGCAACAACCGTGAGGCTGACATCAATATACCCACTACAATAGCTTCAAGTATTGTATACTTTTATTTAATTGTAAGATTAGTTAGGTATACCAGACGAGGGACTCGTGAACAAGTGGTAATCGAATTGTCAAATCAAAGCAAAAAAAGAGAAATGTGAACGGGTAGGTACCTTTTTTTTTTTTTTTTTTTTTTTTTTTTTTCGTGCGGAAATCCCTTCGGATACCCCCCCGCGTGCCAGCGGGGGCGGTTATGTCGGGCTTGAACCGACTAAAACCGCACGCCGTCTCGGGTCTACAGACGCCGGGGTGTAAGGTTGCCCATAGAGCATATCCCTCGCACCCCGACAACGGGTAGGTACCTGATACATATTCCACTGCTGCTTAATAACAGAACATAACATAACACTTAAATAATGTATGAGATGCACTTAATATTAACACCACTAACACAATGTCTTACATACATAATCCACAAAATAAAACAACCTTAGTAGGGCTTTTATCACATTGAAAAACATAATTAGAAAGTTGGCGGTATATTGAGAATAGAACATTACCTTCCGTGCTAGTCTAGCAAGACTGTGTTACGGCAAGGTAAGATTCTCGCTACGCAAATAACCACTATCGCTAATTATAATAAGGACACTTTTTCTTCCAACAGCTGGTCTAATATTATATGTAATATAAAAACCGGTAGCTGATACACACATAGTATTGGCTTAAAGTTCAGATCAAGTAAATTTGTTTTTTTTTGTTTTTTTTTTTTTTGTTTTTTTTTTTGTTTTTAACAGGTTTCATAATGAAAAGAAAAAGATAACGAATCAAAATAATAAGAACATAAATATGTAGTGACAAAAATCAATAAATAAATATATATTTATATATATCTATACACACACATACATATCATATATACACATATTACATACTAAACAAATAAATATTAATCTGCTTTCCAATATATAATATCTATAATTTGTAGTACTAATTCCTAATTGCAGCTCAGGTTATGGGCATATCTGCATCAACTTTTCTGTCTGATCATAGTCCAGATTTCTCAACAACTCATCCAGTATTCTTCCACAAATAACTCTAGTCATATCCTTTATGGGATGAGTTTCGCTTATGCGATTATACAGAAATGGCGCTAGAAAGAAAGAGAAACATTGGGCAAAAGATGTTTTACATGAGGGAACATCAAATACTGCATGCGTTCTTCTGGCTGAAGCTTTCACACGTCTTTGACCGAAATGCTGCTTTAGAATATTTTTTTTTATGAACAGTTGTCGTACATTTAATACATCAAACTCTTTGTATAGCTTAACTGTAGGGTAGCGAAAATCCTTAAAATTAATAACTTTTAGAACACATCTCTGAGCCCTTTCCACATTTATAAGAATCGTTTTTTTAGCACCCCCCCAAGCTGAAATACCATAGGTCGCTATTGACTGACATAACGTTAGATAAACTAATTTGCTTGTTTTATGATCTTTTAAATTTCTAATTTTCTTAAAAATGGGTATTAGTCTCCTTATTCTAGACTTTAAGTTATTTATATGGTCTTTCCAATTCAGGTTTTTATCTATTTCCACACCAAGATATCTAATACTATTTGTTACAGATAGGACATAACAGTTACAGCCTCCAATACAAGGACACATAGAAGAGTGTGCTTTTAACTGGAAATTTGTCTGTGACTGACGGTTGTTTCTTATAGAGAACGTTATGTATTTTGTTTTATTCAAGTTCAGAGTAAGTAAATTTACATCGAGCCATTTTATTATGTTTGAGAAACCCTTTTCAGCTGATGATTTCACACGGGTCCAGGTGGAATTTTGAAATAAAACTACAGTATCGTCAGCATATGTGACTATTTTTGCATCTGGCAGTTCCATATCACATAGATTGTTAAGGTAAATTAAGAACAGCGTAGGCCCAAGCACTGATCCTTGGGGTACACCAAAATTAATCCTCAGCTTACAACTACTAATATCACCTATTTTAACAGTTTGTGACCGATTACTTAAATAATCCTTAAAAAGATCAAGCGGCACTCCTCGTATTCCTATAGATTCTAGCTTACGAATCAGCAAGGGAATAGATACAGTATCAAATGCCCTGGCCAAATCAAGGAATATGCCAATACATTTCCCCCCACCATCAAGATACCCAGCCACACTATTTGTTAAATTTTCGATTGCATCTAAAGTAGATTTGTTTTTTCTGAAACCATATTGATTGTTAGAAAGAAGATCATATTTCTCTAAGTAATTAATTAGCCTAACATTAATAATCTTTTCCAGAATTTTAGCTATAGTAGGCAGAAGTGAAATCGGGCGATAATTGGCAACACTGTCTCTTTCCCCCGCTTTAAATACGGGTACAACAATAGATTCTTTTAGCACATCGGGGAATCTTCCAGTAGATAAACTCAAGTTAATTATGTGGGTTAAGGGTTTAATAAGTATAGCAATAAATTGTTTAAGAAATATGGAAGATATACCGTCCCAACCTGTAGATTTCGTATTTTTTAATGACATAACTGTTTTAAATATTTCCGTTTCATCTGTTTCTAATAACATAAATGAGTTTGAAGGAGTATTTTTGCATACATATCTCCGTACGAGCTCTTGTTCAGTTGATTTCAGTCTCTGTAAAATGCTATTTGATAGCCTGGCACCTACATTAACAAAGTATTCATTAGCACTGTCAATAGACTCTTGAGGTGTTGACTTCATTTTTAATAACTCATGTGGCACTTGAGAATATTCTGGTTTATTCAAATTACATACACGTTTAATAACGTTCCAAGTTCCTTTTATATCATTTTTATGAGTGTCAAGGTCTTTTTTATCGTGCTCGTTTTTTAATTTATGAAGAATATTATTACAATGGTTTCTATAGCGCTTATATGTAATTTTTAATACGTCGTCTTCAGGTGATTTCATATGTCTCCTATGCAAGGTGTCTCTAAATCTCATACAGCGCAATAAACCCTGTGTTAACCATACTTGTCGTGTTTTCCTTCTGCTGGGTACTCTTACTGAGCTTGTGCTTTTTTTAATTATGTCAGATAGGGTTTCAACGAAGAATTTAGTCGATTCGTTTGGGTCTTCCATAACAATAAGTCTGCACCAATCAATTTGTTTTAGTAGTTCATAGGCTATATCATGATTAAAACTTTTTATGTACCTCTTATGTTCAATATTTTTACAAGGTCGTGTCAAAGATATACTAAAATAGATACTTCTGTGGTCTGTAATAGAGGATTCGCATACGAGAGTTAAAGTTTTACAATTAGACTTCACAAAACAATGATCGTAGCACTTATCCAAACGAGTGGGAAACAAATGACCCGGCAAAAGACCATGAGTAGCCAGTAAATCCAAATAATGATCGGATTTTGGATCTTTGTTATTGTTACCAATATCTATATTAAGATCTCCAGTGATATAAACGTTTGATACACTTTTGAGGCCCTTTAAAAGTTCATCCAAAGATCCGAGAAAATTTATTGTCGAGGTAAAAGAAGGTGATCTATACACACAAATAAATGCATGACTGTTGCTAATTTTTATTACCAAACAATCTGCTTCGATAATGTTAGGTTCAAAGACTAGCACATTTGCTAAAGTACTCTTTATATATACAACCACTCCGCTATTCTGGTTGATATGCCTACGGGTATGAGTAGCATTATATTCTACCATTTGTGGGATAAACTCGGAGTTTGATAGCCAGCATTCGGTCAAGACGATGATGTCAAAGTCTATGGTACTTCTTGCCATAAATACTCTAAACTGTACAAAATTTTTATTTATGCTACGTATATTCTGCACTATAATTTTAAAAGAAGACTCAGTTTCAAGTTTGTATTGTGAAAAAGATTCTGGATTCTCGACCAAAAAAAACTGTCACCGACGTTGACATACTTGTCAATCTCGGTGACCACATTATTCAGATCAGTGTCCATAGTAATGTCAACAAATAAACGCAGTGCGTCAAAATTGGTCGAGAATGCGAGATGCCGAGGTTTATACAGGACGTATCAGATATGCAATTTTTATCGTATACAATTATAACAGTCATGTGGTGTATACTGTGAAATGGTATTGTACTACAATAAGATATGTACGATGAATATATAAATGAAAAATTAGGAGAGAATATAATTCTTTGATAGAGTATAAGATTCATAAATATCGAAATTGTTATTATGTAGCATAATGTAATGAGAGGAAAAGTGAAGTTGATAACGAAATAACAGCATAAACAAAGTAATGGTACTGAAATCAAAATAGCTGTGAGAAAGTAGACCTTTAAGAAATATTTACCAACATATAGTCAATCCAAAACCAGGTCTTTGATTTGCCTTAGAGTTTTAATGACGATTGCAGGATGTCCATCTTCTTTACGTATGAGAATATTACCTCGTGATGCCCAGCAATACTTATATACTCCACTTTTAGTAAGTTCACGAGAGGCTGCTAATATTTGCTTTGACAAGGGTGTTAGAGATTCCTATATAAACACTCGTGAGTACGCACCACCAATCCCCAGGTTTTCGGTACTCAGTGGTCTCTCTTTATTGGCTGAGTTATAATTTTTAACAGCTTTTAGTAGGATATCCTTTTCAGTGGAATTTTGGTACTCTATTACAATAGGCCCGTTGTTTTTTCCCCGTCTAAATATGTTTGTTGATACATCAGTGGGCTCCATCTTAAATAACTTGTATACGATGTTGACAACTTCCCTGACATCTTCTTTTTCTTGTCGAGGAATGTTTCTTATTTTCACCGTATTCTTAAGACTTATCTTTTGTAAGCCATTTATTTGAGTTTCCAATTCATCTATACGTTGATTTGCTTCATTTTGTTTGATTTCAAGGATTTGTACTCTGCTTTGAATTTCATTATAATTTGCTGTGCTAATTTCAAGCAGCTTAATAATCTGCAAATTTGACTCCATTATCTTGCCATTCTGATCTTTTATTTCCGCCATCTCAGCATTCATCATTTCTCTGAATGACTGCATAAGATCTTTTTTTAATTCTAAAAACTCTTCATGTTCAGGATATTTCCGTTTCCTGATATTCATATTTCGGATAATGTCTTGATCCTGTAATTCAAGAGAGAGATCCGGATACGATGAAAACTTGATTGCCTGTCCGGATATGGGTGTGCGTTCCATTTTATCTGATATTTTTTCTTAGACTGTAAACTTCCTTGATCCGCACAGTGCTGCCGTAGTATGTAACAAATTAGTCCTCAAAGTGATATCTACCCTTATTCTTATGGTCACAAAGTTTAGAATCGATCTATGATATGATTAAGAATAATTAGCACGTCTGACTTCAACTATTAACTGAGCGAGAATGATTACTTGTACAAAAGACAAGATTTCTTGATATGAGTCTAATTTAAGTACAAAACATAAGTTTATTCCTCCTGGGGCCTACTAGTGGGCAGTTTAATGCTCTTTTGTTTATGTTCAATTTGTTTTCTTTTTCTCCAATATTTTTGTTGGATTTACGTGCGAAACTTAAGCGCGTTACTTTTTAAATATGTCAAAGAGCCATCCTAGCAACTGTGTGATATAGTTTGTATGATAGTGTATGGAAGTTAAAGTCAAAATTAGGGACTGGCTACAAATCAGATAACCTGATTATATATTGTTGAATGTTGTACAGTTTACACTAGTATCTCTACTAACATTGAACATAAATGATAAGAAAATTCATTTTATTTACATTAATTAGCAATTGTTTGTATTGTGTACCTTAAACTTTTATTAAAATATTGTTGGGATAGCAATATTTAATGGCACTAGTATTTCAATACACCAGACATAAATAAGAAGATATTAAAATCATTTTTAAATAATTCAGCAAATAGTACAATGATACAGAGCCAGTGTTTTTTTGTCACAAAGTGTTCACTTTGTGCTCAAAAACCATTGTGACAAACACGTCGGTTTGACCCTTTCGCGAGAGCTACAAAGTTAAGCAATAAGCGTTACAAAGCGGCGAGTGCTCGCGTATACCCGCGTATAAAGAGCCGTGCGCATTATACGAACAACGCTCGCTAAACAAATTAGTTGCGGAGAAGTTGGTCTGCGCCGACCGCCCGCCGCCGCGCCCGCCGGCGTGCTTTGTTAATGCTCATTTGTAATGCCATTTCTCAGCTATTACGAACATGATTACAGTTTCAAATTAATGGCTTAAATAATGTTATTAGCACCCGCGTGAACAGGGGGTTATCATGACATCCAAAACTACGGGCCCGTTCGAAACACGTACGATAAACGAAGCATTTCGCCACGTAGGTACTGTAGCGTCCGGGGCTTGGACGCCACAATACCTCGTGTAGATAATAAGCCAAACACTGAGGAAGAAGTTTAAATGGGCATTTATTATATCATCAAAGCTTCCTAAATCGGGTTTAGGGAGGTTTTTACGCGTATATTATTATTTTACTGCGAACTAGGGAATCGCGAACTCCGCTCAAGGACTGAGCCTAAATATTTATTGCACTAATATCTTCTCTTCGGCCGGCGGACCCGGGCGGCGCGTCTAGTCGCCCGCTGTCAGCCGCCCAGCCGAAAGCAGCTCCACGCCGCAATTGTTTTTTCTTACCTAAGCTAATTTGAAATACAAAGTATTTATTTTTAAACTCTGACACATGACGGCCAGGAAAGAACCATAGTGTGTGGGACGAGGTCCGAACACTACAGCAGCTACGCCCAGGGCCTCATGTGACAGCCTGACTCCCTAGACATTCTAAATCTGGGACACAAAAATAAATTATGCGAATTGTCCCTTACAATGGGAATAACGAAGCAATCTTTGTAATAATTAGTAAACGATAGTAGAATTTCAAATTATAGCAATTAAACTGTAATAAATACTGAAAAACACGAACAAAGAAAAATTGCTTCATTCTTGGCCAGGCAAAAAACCCAGGTTAAAAGAAACCTGACCACAATCAGCCTCATCAAAGAAAAGTTATTGGTATCACTTGCCGATACATTTTAAGGTTTGCCCTGAAAGGACTTAGTAACACAGTACTTTTAAGACCTACCTAACTAAAAAGAAAGATGACATAAACTTATTTATGTCGCCTACACATTACTAAATTATTTTTAAAACAATACTAACGAGAAAGAACTTACTCTATAAAGAAAAGTCTGATCGAAAACTAACTTTCAATCATCGTCGGCGCTTATGTCCAGAACGATTTGACTCTCTTACAAAGTTTAGATCATAACTCTCAATATTGTACAAAAAATAATTGCCTAACTCCTACGCTAGAACATCACGAACATAAAAAACAAAACAAATCTATTTATCTTCAGCAGCGCAGCAATATGAAATAAACAGAGAACACATATTAATAATAAAATACTACTAGTTACTAGTTACGCTAGTACGTAATGCGGTTTTAGTCGGTTCAAGATAACACGTTATTCACTACGTGAATTATAATTCTACTAAGACTTATAGTCCTTATTGGCCCTATTGACCCGCAGACAACTATCAATGCTCTTGAAACATTCTGGAACAAGCCACCATCATAGCCATCTTCTCGTTGAGCACATAATATCACATAAAAGCACATAAAAGCAAAATAAACAACGATACTGATAAATGCGTCGCTCCAATTGTCGCACGACGTCTTTCTTCAAACGGTACGGGATCGATCCATTCACTGCCAACTGCAGAATGTTGGCGTTTCCGACTTCTGCGGAAACTAGCGCTTCACCAGCTGTAGCAACCACTAGCTCCTGTGGCAACCAGCACCTCTACCAGTTGTATGGAAACCGGCGTTCCTCCACACCAATTGTAGCTGTAGCAACCACCAGCTGTATGGAAAACGGCGTTCCTCCACCAGTTGTAGCTGTAGCAACCACCAGCTGTATGGAAACCGACGACTCCACCAGTTGTAGCGTCCGGGGCTTGGACGCCACAATACCTCGTGTAGATAATAAGACAAACACTGAGGAAGAAGTTTAAATGGGCATTTATTATATCATCAAAGCTTCCTAAATCGGGTTTAGGGAGGTTTTTACGCGTATATTATTATTTTACTGCGAACTAGGGAATCGCGAACTCCGCTCAAGGACTGAGCCTAAATATTTATTGCACTAATATCTTCTCTTCGGCTGGCGGACCCGGGCGGCGCGTCTAGTCGCCCGCTGTCAGCCGCCCAGCCGAAAGCAGCTCCACGCCGCAATTGTTTTTTCTTCCCTAAGCTAATTTGAAATACAAAGTATTTATTTTTAAACTCTGACACATGACGGCCAGGAAAGAACCATAGTGTGTGGGACGAGGTCCGAACACTACAGTACCATGTAGTACCTTTGGTTTTCTTTCGGTGGTGTTTAAGCCGAACGGAAGTGTCACGTGCCATTTTCGGATCCGATTTTGGGTTTAATAATTCCAAGGAACCGATTGCCCGAAACATCTGTCTGCAAGTGTGGATGTTCCTTGGTAGGCCTTGAGCTCCAACACCTCAATTATTTATCTTAGGGAGGCGTTAAGGGAGCCCCGAGAAATCAGGGCTCAACGGTCCCAGCTCCACCGGGAACTCATGGAGACATGGAGGGTGCGACTTGAGCACCCAAGGTGGGGGGAATCCACCATTGCGGCGGTGAGACCGATCATGAAGGAGTGGTTGGAGAGGGACCATGGGGACCTCTCCTACCGGATGTGCCAGATGGTTACCGGACACGGGTGTTTCGGTAAGTATCTGTGGCGCATCCACCGGGAGACAACGCCGCAGTGCCAGCACTGCGAGGATCCTGGCGAAGACACGGCGCTTCACACGTTGGTGGAGTGCCCTGCGTGGGCCAGTCAACGCCGGGATCTCGTTGCGGTCCTGGGCGTGGACGTTCTCTCGTTGGAGACCATGGTGAGGGCCGTGGTCTCCGACGGGAGCAAGTGGCACGCCGCCGCCTCTTTCTGCGAGCAGGTAATGCGCGCGAAAGAGACGGCGGAGAGGGAGCGGGAGAGAACCCTGCCCCCCGAGTTTCGCAGTCTGCGGCGAGGACGCCGCAGACTCATCTACGCCCGGGACTACCGACCTCCATGATCGGGGCCTGAGGACGGCAGTTGGCCGACTCGCCGTCCTTACAGAAGCAGGCCGTGGCGGAGGCGTGTCGTGTGTGCCCTACACACGCCTGCCAACTCACCGAAGCGGGATAAAACCCGACCCCACCTGGCGAGGCCGCGGTGGCGGCCAAAGTCCGCCGGCAACCCTGGGGTTATCCTTTCGAGGGCTTACCCGGGGTGCCCGGCAACGGACACTTGGGGAGGACACCGTGCGGTTTTAGTCGAGACACGACATAACCACCCCCGCTGGCCGGCGGGGGGGTATCCGAAGGGATTTCCGCACGTAAAAAAAAAAAAAAAAAAGGGAGGCGTTAAGCTAATATTAGCCGAAACTATTATACGAACAAGTAACGTAATCTCGAGACTCATTCATAGTGGTGGACAAATCCTTCCCTTTCTCCTAAGATACCTCTAGCTGTCTTGGATATATACACTTTATCATTGGAAATGCGCGCCGTACTTGAGTGTGCTCTTTAGCGCACTTTCTTGACTTTCTACATATAGTATAGTCTTCAAAGTGGCTGACAGTTATATCAACATTCCATAATTTCTGGTGACATTCGCAATTACGAGCATCTCATCCACCTCGCGATAATCATTACAACGAGTCAGCTCACCTTTAGTTAAATAGTTACATATCCCGATTCAGTAAGTCTGACTTTGTATAAAATAAATCATGCTTTCCACTTGTGCCCGCGTGAACGCCCCGGGGGTTCATGGACACTCACTATTACACTTAGACCCCCCATTTGGGGGTTCAAGATTAGCATAAAATTTATATTCCTCCTCAACCTACAAAGACAGAAATAAAATATTGTAAGGAGGATTAGTTCGTTTAATGTAATTTAAATTGAAAACATGGCATATAACATCAAAATAATAACTGAGCTTAATAAGGTAAATTTAAAATTCCAATTTAATAACATTTTAGTGTGTCCGAAAGCCACAATTTTCAATGACTAGTGTAGCTTATAGCTAGCTAGCTATATTTAAATTTTCTCAAACAGTAAATAGATAAACTTCTCGCCAGAACGTAGTTCCAGGTCGGTAAACAGGGGAGTGCCTCCCGCCACTGCGCCGAAGGAATGCAGTTCGCTAACCACACCGTAACATGATTAGCTCGGAGATGAATTTTGCTGTCCGCTTCCTTAATATAGCCAATTAGTTGTCTGTTAAGACGGCCCGAAGTGATATCGTAGCACTCGTAGCTGCTACGAGGCTACGATGCTACGAAAGTGCTACACTGCATATCACGTGAAGTATGTGCCCTATATTAACACAAGCAATGTGTTTCCAGACTAAGTTTATGTAGTTTTTTTTTTTGCAGCATTGTCCTTTTCCGTCTCCTTCTGCAGTTAGCGACGCGCGTATTATGCCGTTAGGGTGCAAGCATTTAATGGCCTAGTGACCTTGGAAATATAAATAAAATGATTTATTTTGATAATGGTGACGCTTTTTTTCAATTCTTTAACGTGTGGAAACCCCCACAGGCTTAACCCCATCGGTGCTAACGATGGGGTGGGCGTATCATACTAGTGACCCTATACTAACTTAACATAACATTTAACATAACTTCACGCCTGTATCAACGAAGGGGTAGGCAGAGGTGTATTACACACCCACGATTCGCCAGTTATGTTAAGGTCCCAATGTAATAGGGGGCGAGCCTATTGCCATCTACTGGGCACATTATTAAGCGAGCGATATTTAACATTTATTAATGCACACATAATTACGAAAAGTCAGAGGTGTGTGCCCGGGGCGACCGGGGATGGAAGTCGAGACCTCGTCTCAGCAGTCCGTTACGTACGCCACTGGGCTATCGTCACTTTTTTAACGATATACTAACTTATATTTTCATATATATGCCCGCGACTCCACTCATGTGAATACTGATCTCGTTGCCGCGGCCCACAGGAACCTTTTCCCGGCGTAAAGAAAGCATACATCCTATTCCATGTGACACCATACCAGTGTGTTACTAAAGTTACTCAGTCCATTTATGATACTTTTAATCATTGTAGTACAGTACAACCGCAATGAATACATGTAACATGAAGTACATACAAACGCCATATTTGAAAGGCACATCTCAAGTTTGTTTAAACTGCGCGTAGAATCTCAAGTGGAATTAGCCGCGGGTGCGCGGTGGCGCGGCGCGACCGCACGGTGTGATGAGTTCGCGAGTTCGAAGCCGCCCTCGCCTGCGGTGGAACATTTAACTGTTCGTCATTGCGCGCGCACCGCCTCGCGACGGAGGCTCGGGCCGCCTTAGGAACACTTCACATTGAGATGTTACTCTAGTATTCTAATTATTATCTTCAAAGCTTTTTCACGACTTCAGAGAGATTTTCTGTTAATGTGAGACACCTGACTATGTTTACAGATGACTACGACATAGTCAGATGACAAAAATAATCTTTTATGGACTTTGTTGTGTAGTTGTTACAATTTCTATAGTTTCAGATGGAGACCCTGTACATTTCGTGGAAATAAACTTATTTTTTGAATATTTATTACGCTTTCTACTCCACAGGCACTTTCGCGCTTTCTTACTTATGCTAAGAAAGAAAGTAAAACTCTTTTAATACCCTTTTTAAAGAGCTCTAACTGAAAAATCTATCTCAAGATCTGTTGCACAGTAGTTGCACTCGACACCGCTCCACTGCGGTGTGGGCACTGTTTAATAAATGCACTTTTTTTTTCTTTCAATTAAATTTTTAAGCATTTTGTATGCTTATTTTTCTAAAGATTTAGATCGGAAAAAGAGAACATCTAGAATGGGACTTGAACCCGGGACCAGTCTCTTACAGGGGGAATGCTCTGACCGGCTAAGCTATCTGGACACGTCCCAGATCGGAGAATTTCGGGTTCAAGTCCCGTTCTAGATGTTCTCTTTTTCCGATCTAAATCTTTAAAAATGCATTTTCTTTCTTTCTTTCTACCACAAACCTGGCAATATTTACTCCATTGCATTACAGCACGACTTCTGTATCCACTATCTGTTGATACAAAAATTACTTGCGTTTTTTTATCATATTAAGGTGACAAATAAATTCACTGTGCGCATGTTAGAAAGTGCCTATAAGAAGGATAACCCTGAGGTGAACTGAAGTGTTCTAATGTTAGTTAGAAGTGCCGTACTGGTCCAATCAGGTGGCTGTACACTCCAACGTATATCTCTTACAATAATAACAAGTTTTAGGTATGTATGTCTACTCCTTTACAAGTCAGTCTGGTGGAGCACACCGCGACTGGAGTTGGTATAACTCTCAAAGTGAGCTACTTTCAACATTTCGTTGTAATAAGTGGCCCGTGGGCGGCATCGTTGATTTCAACATTTGTCAACTGTTCGTCATTGCGCGCGCACCGCCTCGCGACGGAGGCTCGGGCCGCCTTAGGAACACTTCACATTGAGATGTTACTCTAGTATTCTAATTATTATCTTCAAAGCTTTTTCACGACTTCAGAGAGATTTTCTGTTAATGTGAGACACCTGACTATGTTTACAGATGACTACGACATAGTCAGATGACAAAAATAATCTTTTATGGACTTTGTTGTGTAGTTGTTACAATTTCTATAGTTTCAGATGGAGACCCTGTACATTTCGTGGAAATAAACTTATTTTTTGAATATTTATTACGCTTTCTACTCCACAGGCACTTTCGCGCTTTCTTACTTATGCTAAGAAAGAAAGTAAAACTCTTTTAATACCCTTTTTAAAGAGCTCTAACTGAAAAATCTATCTCAAGATCTGTTGCACAGTAGTTGCACTCGACACCGCTCCACTGCGGTGTGGGCACTGTTTAATAAATGCACTTTTTTTTTCTTTCAATTAAATTTTTAAGCATTTTGTATGCTTATTTTTCTAAAGATTTAGATCGGAAAAAGAGAACATCTAGAATGGGACTTGAACCCGGGACCAGTCTCTTACAGGGGGAATGCTCTGACCGGCTAAGCTATCTGGACACGTCCCAGATCGGAGAATTTCGGGTTCAAGTCCCGTTCTAGATGTTCTCTTTTTCCGATCTAAATCTTTAAAAATGCATTTTCTTTCTTTCTTTCTACCACAAACCTGGCAATATTTACTCCATTGCATTACAGCACGACTTCTGTATCCACTATCTGTTGATACAAAAATTACTTGCGTTTTTTTATCATATTAAGGTGACAAATAAATTCACTGTGCGCATGTTAGAAAGTGCCTATAAGAAGGATAACCCTGAGGTGAACTGAAGTGTTCTAATGTTAGTTAGAAGTGCCGTACTGGTCCAATCAGGTGGCTGTACACTCCAACGTATATCTCTTACAATAATAACAAGTTTTAGGTATGTATGTCTACTCCTTTACAAGTCAGTCTGGTGGAGCACACCGCGACTGGAGTTGGTATAACTCTCAAAGTGAGCTACTTTCAACATTTCGTTGTAATAAGTGGCCCGTGGGCGGCATCGTTGATTTCAACATTTATCATTTCGAAATCAACTATCGTAGATGGCTCTTGACGTGAATTGAAAAACTTTTAAGTGCAGTAATGGTAGGTATGCCATAGTGTAATTGATGTGGTAGTTAACAATCCTTCTTACTACACCTAGAACTAAAGTTTTTTTTTTATACCACTCAGCTGGCAGACAAGCTCACGGCCCACCTGATGGGAAACGGTTACCGCGGTCTATGGACGTGTGCAACACCAGGGGCGTCACAATCGAGCTGCCGACCCTGTAAAAATCTTCTAATGCCCTTCTTGAAGAATCCCATATTGTAGTCGCTTGGGAAAACCAACTTTCACATTGTTGGCACCTTATTTTGTCGCATATCAACCACAATCTTTTGTTCGTACCAGTCACTCTCCTTTCAATATCTTCTTCGTATCTTCTACAATTGTTTGTCCTTGTAAAGTCAATAGTTTTTAAATTTCGCAGCGAAACGGTTCGTTCACACAGAAAGTCCGTATTTACTGGATGGTTTGAACAGATCCGTCGCTACTGGATATATTGTTATCACCGCATTTAGGACCATTTGAAAATCGATAAAACAAACCTGTAAAACGGAGAGCTGGTATATTTCAGTTGTGTTGTAGTTGTTTGGCGTTAAGTTTTTCGTGGTAGCGTGCATTCGTTGTTAAGTGTTTCGAATTCGTAAACTTACGGGGACGTGTTATTCGGTGTGACACTTTTCTAAGTCACGTAATATCACACTCTATCATGTACTTGTGACGCAACGTTCTGCTGTACACCAAGCCGTTCATCCGTCACCACACCATTGAATGTGATGCGGGTAAGCAGTGGTGTACACATATTATATAATATTTATGTATTAAGTACATGACAAATTGTACTTAATTAGTATTATTTCACTTTCAAGATCTAGAGGCTATTTAGAGATATATCAAAAGTCTGTCAAGCAAGGAACTAAATTATAGTTTTATGTCTAGGAACATCAAAGCCTTTCATGTGTAAACACGCATAAGGCCTTTATAAATACCTTTTTATACCCTTTGTGAAGTATCTCATAATGTAATCTCTCGGGAGATCCGTAACGGGAGCTTATTCCACAATTTCTCTTGGGAATAGTGATCAATAGTTTAGTTTAAATCACTACACCTATACACACACGCGCGCCGTCCCGAATGCCTCGCGCAGCCAAGCACGGGGCACACGGCGCCGACTGTACAGTCGTACGTAATCTGTTTATTAAGAGATTAGAGCACACAGGCGCACCGCACACGAGGCGAGCGCCTTAACATAAGCTCCTTGTAGACACCGCAACCTTTATTAACTCCTAGATTAAACTAGATTAAACTTTTCAACCAGTAATAGCTTGCTTCTAAGAAGTACGTTATCAACATGCACAAATACTACAGGATACGCGGGAGCCATCACCTTTCTTGTAGTTGTTGTCTGATAATATAACGGTACAGACTTACGCTCGGGGCATTACGCTTTGTTATAGTATCAAATTACTGATACAAATAATATATTATTATCTACTTTCTACACGGTGCACAAAGAATATGTTGCCGGATGCTGTGAGCGAGCCCGTTACACGGATTACGCAGATGTAAGCTTGTGATTATATTTCCACTTAACATTTCTAAGAAAGCTAACTCAATCAAAATTGAAACTCACTGCACAAACAGTTTGTATAATTCTCAATCATCTTAGCTTCAAGGCTGTGTACGCGTGTGTGTGTGATGCAGTTAACAGAATTACTCACTTGAATGCTTGCGAAGCGGTGCGCGGCGGTGCGGTGTGGGATGTACTTGCAGATATATTCGCTTTTGGCAATTTCTTGTAATTGACGTGTCGTTGTTTAGGCTCGCTCATGAAACACCACTATTTATGTGTTTTCCAAAAACAAGTATAAATTACTTTTCTTGTTAGTATGTAAATAAAATGGTACAGTGATAGATTACAGCGTCGAATAACACAAAGGCTACATTTTATCTATAAGTAGTTTTATAATCTTCAGCGGATGAAGTTAATATATTTCATGTTTCGTTTATTATTTTATGAAAGGTTTAAGAACTAAAGGGATCTAGAAATTAGAATTTGTTAAGCTACATTTGTCATTGACTGTACCTACTTATAACTCAAAATTATTTCATTAAGTTGAATTGTTTTTAAATGGAGGATAATAAAGAAAACTGGCTGATGCTTTGGTCGTCAATAATAATGAGCCTCGTCAGTACATTCTTTTTTCGTGCGGAAATCCCCTCGTATACCGGTTACGTTCCGACTAAAACCGCACGCCGTCTCGGGTCTTCAGACGCCAGGGTGTAGGGTTGCCCATAAAGCATATTTCTCGCACCCCGACTGACCCTGGGCTATCTCCGATGTCGAGATGGCCCCCTCGGGTTTGGGAACTACGCGGTATCACCGTCTTGCCCCGGTTTGGGTGAGGGTCGCTAGTTGCCCCGCCTGCCGTCCCGGCATGCTTCTGCTGGGGTGACAGGCGGCCTCACCTGCCACCCCCAGGCCTGCGCTCGCGGAGGCGCACCTTTTTTTTTTTTTTTTTCGTGCGGAAATCCCCTCGGATACCCCCCCGCCGGCCAGCGGGGGCGGTTATGTCGGGCTTGAACCGACTAAAACCGCACGCCGTCTCGGGTCTGCAGACGCCGGGGTGTAAGGTTGCCCATAGAGCATATCCCTCGCACCCCGACTGACCCTGGGCCATCTCCGGTTTCGAGATGGCCCCCTCGGGTTTGGGAACCACGGTGTCCCCGTCTTGCCCCGGTTTGGGGGAGAGGTGCTAGTCGCCCCACCGTCCCGGCCTGCTTCTGCTGGGGTGACAGGCGACCTCACCTGCCACCCCCAGGCCTGCGCTCATGGAGGACGGAGGTCGTTAAGCGACCTCCATCTCCTTCGCGAGCATCACATGCTCGCAGAAGGAGGTGGCGGCGGCCCACGAGCTCGCGCTCCGCACCATTGCCGCAATCATGCTGCCGAGCGAGAGGACTCCCACCCCGATGGCTGCCACGAGGTCACGCCTCGGCACCTCCCACGCCGGGCAGTCCGCCAGCGTGTGCAGCCCTGAGTCCTCGCTCGCGTCACAGTGATGACACTCAGGCGTTGGCTCCTTCCTGATCCGATGCAGGTGGTCCCCGAAGCACCCCTTCCCGGAGATCACCTGCGTCAGTCGGTACGAGAGGCTTCCGTGTCGCCTCTCTAGCCAATCCTCCATGATGGGCCTTACCGCCGCTATTGCGGCGTGCCCTGCGCTTGGTCGCCCAAGTCGTTCCTTCCACTCCACCACGATGGCCTGGCGGAGCTGGGACTGCACGGCCTCGATTTCTCGATGCTCGGGGTTCAGTCCCTGCTACCGCGCCTCCTTTCGCCACTGGTACAGTTGCGAAAGGGCTCTCGCCTCCAGGTCCCATGGCGGAGTTCCGGCAAGGAGACTCGCCGCCTCGAAGGAGATCGTGCGGTACCCGCCCGGTGACCCGGTGACCCTGATGGCCATCACTCGCTGCGGAGCGCGCAGCATCCGCACACTTCCGGCCTTCAGGGCCTCCGCCCATATTGGGCACCCATACAAGGCCATGGACCGCACGATCCCCGCGTAGAGTCTCCTGCAGGAGTCATCGGGCCCCTTCATGTTGGGCAGCAGCCGCGCCAGAGCGAGAGCTGTGCCCTTCAGTTTGGGGGCCAGACTTCGGATGTGCTCTCCGAAGTCCCATCGGCCGTCGAGCACGAGCCCCAAATATTTCATTTGGGGCTTGATGCCGATGCGATTACCTCCCACGATGAGACTGGATCCCTCAGGTGGCTTGCTCCGAGGCCCATGAAAGAACAGGGCCTCGGTTTTATGCAAAGCTACCTCGAGACCCAGCCGCCGGATCCGCTCCACGACTTGGGCAACCGCGGTCGTGGCCTTCAGGGTCGCTTCGCGGTATGTCGCTCCGCACGCTGTCACGAGCGTGTCGTCCGCGTAACACGTGACGGCGGCACCGTCTGCGAGCTCACCGCGAAGCACCCAGTCGTATCCGAAGTCGATCCGAAGTCGATGTCCAAGGACACCGCCAACATCACCTCACCCCGGGCTACTGCATCCTCCGCCAGAGCCCTCACGCGCATGATGGCATCTACGGTGGAGCGCCTCTGGCAGATGGCCAATATGGCCCCACTCTTGAGAGGTGCTCCACGAGGCGCTTCGCAATTACTCTTTCAAAGAGCTTGCACACCTCGTCGAGCAACACTATGGGCCGGTAGGCGGACGGTGAGTCCGCCGGGCGCCCCTCCTTTCGGATGAGGACCAGTTTCCCCGTCTTCCACAATTTCGGAAACTGGCCCGCTCCAAACATGCGCTGAGAAGCCCTCTCAGTCGGGGCTCGAGAGCGTCGTCGACTAGAGCTAGGACCCACGCTCGGCCTGGAATGCCGTCGGGTCCCGGGGCGGTGCGTTTGGCTCTCAGCCTTCTCACCGCCAGCTCTAGTTCTACCCAAGTGACCTCGGGCACGTCGTCGTCATCCACGTCGGCCACCATTGGCAACCGAGGCGGAGTCATCTGCGGTGGAACATGTTCCACCGCCCGCGCTGGGAACAGGGAGCTAACAACTCCTCCGAGCAGCTCCGGCTGGAGACACTGGGTCAACGGCGGGGCCTTGGGGCGCACTTTTCCCCTTACCATTAGGTAGGGCCGCCCCCAAGGGTCCCGCTCCAGCGTCTCCAGCAGTTCGCAGCGGGCCTCCTTTTTGGCCCGCCTTATCTCTGCTCGGAGGGCACCTCTGGCCTCCCTGTATCCCTCGTACAACTCCGCCTCTCAGGCCTCCGCATCAGCGGGGCGGCGACGCCTCCTACGGAATCGGGCCCACCGGCGGTGCGTGATCACGCAGGCCCGTCTGAGCCTCGCGATCTCCGACGACCACCAGTAGACCTGACCCCTAGGCCGAGTCCTTCGTCCCAGTCCTCCAGTGCCTGCCTCTATCCCCCGCCGGGCCCCTATCGTGACGGGAACCCCACGCCAACGACAAGGCGTTGAAGTCCCCGAGCACAAGGACCGGGCGGGGGTGGCAGGCATTGACGACGACTGCCAGCTGACGGAGCCATTGCTCATACGAGTCAGCAGTTATGTCTCGGCTCGGCGTGAAGTAAGCAGCCACGACCGCTATTTCCCCAACCACCGCCGCCACGCAGCCAGGTCCCCTTGCAACGACGGCAAGGGGGGGGCTGCCCGTCAGCGACCTTTTGGGCCGCCGCGATAGGGCAGCCAACAACTGCTGCCCCCTGTCCACCGCGGCCGAAGCGTATCGCTCCGGGCTTGACTGTGTCCGGGGAGCAGTCGCCGGCCTCCGCCACGGCGAGCCTGAGCTCTTCTGCCGTGACGAAGTCGTCCAGGCCCGTAATGCGCATTTCTGCGCATTTAATGGGTCTGGTCACCCGGACGTCAGCTGCATCCAGCGACTCCCTTAGCCGAGCCGCTAGGGCATCGGCCTTGGGGCCACTGGCGGTGCCGGGGACCTCGAGTAGCCGGGCTCCCGTCCGTGTGCTCTTGCACCGGACACCCGGGATCTCGAGGGCCTTCAAGTCGACGTTGGCCTTTACTTTGGCCAACACCTCGGCATACCCCATGCCCCTCGACGCTGCCTCCGCCGTCAGAGTTACGACGACGGCCGTAGTTCTAGGGGCACGGAGTTTCCCCGGCGCTGCCTTCGCGGCGGCCGCGGCCCTCCTGGCCTTTTTGGCGGCCTTCTTGGCGGCCTTCCGCCTGCTTTTATTGGCTCCAGCCACCTCCCAGCCCCCTTCCAATGGGGTGGAGGTAGCCGGAGCCACGGCTGGGGCTAGGGCTGGGGCTGGGGCCTGGGCTGGGGACGTCTTCCCCTTGCCCTTCCCCTTGCCTTTGCCCTTCCCCTTACCCTGAGTGGGAGGGGGCTGAGGAGCCGGCCCCGGCAGGGTCGCACCCGCACCCGCAGCCGGGCGGGTGGGGCCCCTCTGGGCTACAGCGCGCGGATGGAGTCCATTAGGGCCTCCATCCGACACATCATCCTCTCCTCCAGCGCCTCCATATATGGGGAGCCAGGACTCCGCCGGTGGTACCCTTGGCTGCGCCGGCCGCACCGACTGTGCCGGCTGCTGCACCGGTTGCTCTGGCTGCGCCGACTGCCTCGCCAACGAGCGAGTCACGCGCGCCGTCTCCGCCGGTTGCGCCCGCTGCGCCGGTTGAGCCGGGTTCGCCATCGCCCTCTTGAGCTCCTCGACGGCTGCAGCTAGTCGAGCCGTCTCCCGACGAGACTCGGCCAGCTGTGCCGCCAGGCCCTCATTCTCGGAGGCGATGTCGAGCACAATGCGCAACATCGCCTCCAGCTCAGGGTTTGGGGACCCCTGGAACGACGCGGTCACCTTCTGGAGTCTCGCCATAAGAGGCCGCGTCCTCCCGCACGGTTCCGTCACCGCCGAGGTGGAAGGCCTCGGCGGCGATTTTTCCGCGGCCCTCCCAGTGGCCGAGGGGGCCCGACTGGGTTGCCCACCCCTTAGTCCTCCTCGCGCCCCTCGGCGGACTGCAGCCACCTTAGGCGCCCACATTGTCGCCTCGTCGCTGGAGGAGGTCGTCCCGGTGAGGGTGTAATCCTCATCCGACACGTCCTCCTCCGGTCAGTGCTTTCTTGGGCGCCGCTTGCGCTTTTGCGCCTTGACGCCCAATCCTAAAGGGCTGCTCGCCCTACTCCTTTCGCTGGCTGTGTCGAACTTTTCCGACACAGCCGCGGTCTTTGGCGTCTCCTCTACGCCCGCCTGCTGCGCGACCTCCGCGCAGACTCCGTCATTTTTTTTTCCCATGTCCATTTTCATGCCATTTCCGTTTTTATTTTTTTCGGTTGCCGGTTTCTTTTTGATATAGAGATTTGTGTTCATGTCATATCCCACGAGTATGGGGGAAAGGTAGTCCATCCAGGCGGAGCTCCCTGCACCTGGATAAGTCTATATACTATGGAGGTCGGCTGGTATCCATAGGTTTTTACGACTTCGCTGTCGGGTGTTATAGACTTTTCCTTGTCGTGGGCCGGCCAATAAAGGCAAGCCCTCCGGTCAGCAAGTTCACAGCGTACCCTTCTGGAGCCACCAGAATCAGGTCATTGCTGATCACCTACCGATTACGGAACGCGAGAGGATGGCTAGTCCTCTCTCACCGGCGCGGCGGCGGCACAAGTGCCCGTCGGCCCCTGCGTTAGCAGTGGGCCAACCCGCCCCTGGATCCCCCAGGACCCTATGGTGGCCTCAGCCACAAACACCATCGCTCATCCTGTCTCCTCTGAAAGCAGAGGAGTACGGAGAGCGATGTGTTCCCGCCACGTTGGGTATTAGCCGACGATCAATGCCAACCAAAAGGGGAAGCCATTGACCGCCGCCCAGGGTGTACCGGCCGCTCCGATTCCGTTCCCCCCGGACTGCAGCGGGATCGGAATCGGAACGACACTCGAGGAGGTTACCCAACACACACCCCAACGCGGAGGCGCACCTGAGTCGCCAGCGACGCGCGGAGAGCCAGTTGCGGGCTCGGCGGGCCGGGAGAGTTCTAAATCTCTCCCGGACGCGCTCCGCGATCTCCTTCGCGATAATTACATGCTCGCAGAATGAGGTGGCGGTGGCCCACGCGTTCACGCTCCGCACCATTGCCGCAATCATGCTGCCGAGCGAGAGGACTCCCACCCCGATGACTGTACGCCTCGGCACCTCCCACGCAAACTCGTCAGTAACGCGGCTGTTAAAATTCAGTTGTTTCAGTTGTTGTTTAAATTCAGAGAAATCTGAAATCTACATTGTAATAAAATCAAACTCTTAAATCTAGGCTAGTGACAAATTCAGTTAGACTAAGCAGAACGAAGGCTGCTCTCCGAACGGAGTCTTTCAATATTTATCTCACCTGTTACAACAGCTATCGGAGCTGGTGCTTAGAGTGGGAAACAAAGAATGAGGTCCGCAGACTGAGCTCACACGAGAGAATCCACTCATGCTACTGTCGGGTACTGTGACCGTAAAAAATATCTTTTAAATAAGTTGCTACTGTATTCATTACAATGAAATATAAACACAGTAATGAACTTAGTAAAACTCATTTATCTATAGGTTCTATTATTATTAAGGGACACTGTGGTTCGCAAAACCCGAGGAGGCCATCTCGAAACCGGAGATGGCCCAGGGTCAGTCGGGGTGCGAGGGATATGCTCTATGGGCAACCTTACACCACGGAGTCAGTAGACCCGAGACGGTGTTCGGTTTTAGTCGGTTCAAGATCGATATAACCACCCCCGCTGGCCGGCGGGGGGGTATCCGAAGGGATTTCCACACGAAAAAAAAAGGTACTATCATAAAATTGAAAATAGTTGTGTCTTAATTTATGTTAAATGAACGATTCTGAATACAAAAATATTTTTTTTGGAATTCTTGTCTGTTTGCCTGTTTATTCGCGATGGATTCAAAAACTACTGAACGGATTTTGATGCGGTTTTTTCTATTAGAAAGGTCTTTGTCAAACTTAATATCTGCGTATGTTTGATTCCAATTGGTTAAGTGTAACCGGAGATATGACCAAAAAACGATAACAGACCGCCGCGCGGGCATCAGCTAGTTTAAAATAACATAACATAACATAACTTCACGCCTGTATCCCCGAAGGGGTAGGCAGAGGTGTATGACACACCCAGGATTTGCCAGTAATGTTTAGATCCCAATGTAATAGGGGGCGAGCCTATTCCCATCTACCGGGCACATTATTAAGCGAGCGATAATTAACATTTATTAATGCACACATAACTACGAAAAGTCAAGTCAAAAGTCAAGCCCGGGGTGACTGGGGATCGAACTCGAGACCTCGTCTCAGCAGTACGTTACGTACGCCACTGGGCTATCGCCGCTTGTAGTTTAAAATAAAGTTACGAATTACGAAGAACAGTTAACGTCGCGCCGCAGCGCTGTGACGGACACATTTATAATGCGGACGCTTCCCCACACTTCTCAACAATAACACGTAGTTGCTACAATTTACATAACACTGCCTCTCTCGATGAGTTATCCTTGAAAGTTGACCGCCTTCCGTCACCCAGGGGACAGGTGATGCTGTCATTCATCACTGAGGACCAGGGGGCTGCGGGGCGGAGAGGGGCGAGGCAGAAAGGAAATAGAAAAACTTGGCTCGTTTACAATGAGCGCGAGTCGCGAAGGTATTATCTTTACGATGTTCATCCCAGTAACGACGGTAGGTATTTGTTACAAGTTTATTATACGGCTCCGGAAAACGGGTCAAGCGGGAGTTGCGCCTGCTCCGTAATAATCACAACAAGTAAGTGGAATGAATATGCTGCCTATAATGGTGTTTTTGAAGTTGTCGTGTTAAAGAAGCGCGTAGCCTGTTGCCGAGTTGTACCTGTTTGTATAGCTGTGTTGATTATGTTAGACAGAACAAATCTGCTTATTGTATCAATTACCTTGGTGGAAGTATTGGAAAATTTCGCCTACTTGATCCAAATGTGATATGATATGATGATTTAATAGAGCAAAACATGAAGTAGAGTTCGATAAGGACCCGTTTAAGTACTCGAGGAATATTTTTAGCGACAGAAAGCAAGATAGGCTACTGCTAAGTAACGATCAGATCCATAGCTACTATAAAAGTAATTATGAGGTGCCTAAATACGAAAAACAATACAGTAAACCAAACGCGCAAAAACCATTAGGCCCTCATTTCACATTTGACTGTAATCCACCTAGCTTAGACGAAATAGAACACCAAATCAAAAAGAAACCAACAAAAACCGCCCCAGGGTCTGATGGCATACCTTACATTATCTATAAAAAATGCCCATCGGTACGTAAACATGTTCTAAGCATATTCAATAGGATCTGGTCGAGTAAAGAAGTCCCAGCGGCCTTCGGCAAGGCTAATTTTGTGCTCATTCCAAAGAAAGAAATAGTAACTAGTCCAATAGACGCTAGACCAATAGCATTAACCAATACAATTTCTAAAATTTTCTTCTCATGGCTTCAATTTAAAATGACAAATTTCATGATCAATAATAACTATTTCAGACCAAACCACCAAAATGGGTTCCTACCCGGAATTTCAGGATGTCTGGAACACAATTCTTTACTGGCGGAAAGTTTAAAAGATGCCAGATCAAATGAAAAGCAAATAACAGTTTGTTGGATAGACCTAGAAAACGCTTTTGGCTCAGTACAACACGAGCTTATGTTGTTTGCATTAAAATGGTATCACTTTCCGTCCATCATTTGGGAAATAATATCCTCTTATTATGGTAAATTAAAGTTTGTGATTAATACCAAAGATGGATACACGCCACCTTTAAATTATAATGTGGGTTTGTTCCAAGGTTGCTGTTTATCACCTATAGTTTTCAATATAGTAATAAATATTTTAATAGACAACATTTCCACACACGACAAGAAGTGGGGCTATCGGTTTAAGCTAAATGGTAAATATACGGAGTCTATCCTCGCATTCGCGGACGATTTGGCAATACTGACTCGTAACCCAAAGCAGTGCCAGGACCTACTGCGTAGAGTAGACGATTTCTGTACATGGACAGATGGAATGAGAGCAAAACCTAGCAAATGCTACTGTCTATGTCTGGGTAGGCGGGGTACCAGGTATACTTCATATGACCCAGGGCTTAGTATAGGCGGGGAAAACGTTTCAACTATATCTGAAACCGTGCCTTTTAAATTCCTCGGAAGAAAGATTGACAACAGAGGTTGCACTCCAGCTTTGGACGAATTAATTGATAGTTTCATTATCGATTTAAAAAAGGTAGACCAACAACCAATAAGTAATGTTAAAAAAGCTTGGATCTATGACAATTATTTAACCTCGCGTCTGAACTGGCCGTTTCTTATATATGATATAAACCAGAGCCTCCTCAAAAAACTAGATGCGAGTGTCACGAAGACACTGAAGTCGTGGCTAGGGCTAGCTCAGTCGGCCGACCCGTCGGCACTATATAGATCCGCGAATAATTTTGGAATGTCGCTTAAGAAGCCATCAGAACTCTATAAACACCTAAGAGTAACTAAAATGCACGTCTTATCGGAATCTAAAGACGAAATAGTAAAAGTCCTTCCAAAAGATAAAAATGCATCGGAGCTCGAATCACGCCTCCAGTTCCATAAAAGGTTCATGATAGGCTCGCAGACTGGTAGAGTAGGTCTAGGTAATATTCAGAGACAAACAGATAAAGAAATAACAAAATCTTTTCTTCAAGCAGACGAAAACAACACCTATAAGGTGCACGCAATGAACCTAGAAATGCAAAACGAATGGTTGACTCTAGGTGAATTTTGTATTCCCATAGCCTTAAAATGGCGTACCATAATATACGACTGGTCACCGGCCTTACTTAAATTTTACCTGAATGCATTCCAGTTGACCCTCCCCGACCAAAGCAATCTGGTCAGATGGGGAAAAGCCACAGATAAAACATGTAACTCATGTGGTGAAGCAACTGGTACGGCTAGGCACCTACTAGTGGGTTGTAAAACGCTATTAGACCGGGGTCATTACTCGCGCCGTCATGATAAGGTATTAGAAATCATACGTGAGGCTGTAAGTTTGGCGGTAGCTAGAGCGAAAAAAGGATTAACCACAAACCAAAGAAATGACATTGCGTTTGTAAAGGAAGGCTGCTCAAAGAAATCACTTCAAAAGCCTTATTCAATTTTGATAGCTGCCGTTGACTGGACAATACTCGTAGACACGTATGAGAAGCACTATAGGATACCGGAGGATGTCTGTGCCTCATCATCCAGACCCGACATATTCCTTTTTTCACGATCGCATAAGCGTGCAGTGCTTGTAGAACTCACAGTACCGTGGGAAACTAATATACCTAAAGACCACGCTATAAAGACAAACAAATACTTTGATTTGACTAACGAGTTAACCAAAAACGGCTACGTGGTTAAACTCTATGCCGTAGAAGTAGGAGCAAGGGGAATTCCAGCTAAATCCCTGTACAACTTACTTAAAGACCTCGGATTGCCAAGAGCTTCAGTAAGCTCTTTATTAAAACGTATATCAAAAGCGGCATTGTTAGGATCTTACCAAATTTGGATAGGTAGGGGGGGGAACACTACTGACGGTGGAGGTGAGCGCTGATGCATCAAAAGGTGGCCACCCTAAACCTACATCTGGGTCGCAAGTCCCAGTCGCCGTCATGGTGTTCCTCTCTGTACCACGCTATGGACCCGGCGACCGCACGGTGAATCCATGGAGTGCTGAGAATCGGATCTCATTGGATGCAAAAATTCTCCGTGCAATCGTGTAAAACATGTAATTTTTTTTCTTTGGAATTTGGGGTCCATTGAAAAGTAGTGGGTACTTACTAATACACTACTGGGCCTGTAGACAATGCCACATTCTACTAGTGGAATCGCAACGAAGCGAACCTTCAAAAGACCGAAATGTATGGGAGAGACAACATTTGTCGACATGTCACGTGTAACAAATAATGTCACTCCCATACATATTGAACATTTGAAGGTTCGCTTCGAAACGATTCCACTAGTAGAATGTGACTTTGTTTACAGGTCCTGGACCACAGTAGTAAGGTTGTCATGTCGATACACGGCAATGATGATAAAGGCAAGTATGTCTTGTTTATAAGTATTTGTTAGCAATAGCAGTCGCTTACTTAGTTCAGCTTAATATAAATATTTTCTAAACCTAACACAAAAATTAACAGACATGTTTTTATTACCTTTGAGACTAAAATGCTTGCATTTAAACGGTATTTCACAATACAAAAAAGCGAACTACTGTTTCTCGTTGACAACATGTCCCAGCACGCCACACCGAGGCACTCGACAGCGCGGCACATACCTACTTGTGGCGGTGTGCGCGGTTATGTGGCACATCGCACTGCACAAACACGGAGACAAACGCATCGCCTGCTCGCCTGCGTCAACACGATACGAACTAACTCAACAGCTCCGTGCCAGCCGCTGCCAGGACGAGTATCTACCGCCACTAGTTGACGGATAGGGCGCCGAGCGATACAGTTATTAGAACTAACATTATTCGATGTATGAAGTTCAATCTTGTTTATTGTCTACACTCTTAGCGAAATGCGCTTCTGAATGTTGCAATAAGTCTGGGCTCCTTCATCCGTCTATTAAACAAATATTGCAGCTACTTGTGTAATATAGGACACCATTAAGATAGCTCCTTTCATTGAAAATAAAATGATGTGTATGTGATGTAAATGTAATGTAAACAGTAATTATAGAGTTTCCTTCAACAACATATCCGGGTGAGCAGTTAACCCCCTAAACGAATTCAAAGTTCCTGTGAAGAAAATCATCTTGTAGAGGCCATTACGTATACGTAACGATTATTTGAAACATAAAAAGAAATGGAAAACGCTTGCAATTTTTTATACTCAGACAGGAATATAATATAAACTCACGACTCTGTATATTCCCGAAGGAGTACGCAGAGGAGTTCACGACACACCCAGATTGCACCAACTATGTTTTTGGTTCCACGTACGGTAAACGACGATAGCAGCTTAGCGAATTCTATTTCAATGGTCACCTTAGCCACCAAACAATTGCTCAAATATATAATCATATATGTAATATGAGTTAATCTTTACCAACATGACTTCGTTACCCGACCTGTAACTAGAATGCCTATGACGGCCTCTGTGGCGTAGCGGTAGTGAATTCGACTGCTACAACAGAGGGCGCGGGTTCGATTCTGAGTGTTTCTATGTATAATATGTATGTATTTACAAAAAAAAAGTATATAAGTATGATTATTCGCTTCTGGAACCCATATCACAAGCTCCTTAAACTATGCTTACTTTGGGTCTAGAAAGCGCTGAGTAGAATATCGTAGAATATTTATAAAAAATGCTGGATCTCAGCACAGCACTCGCTACCGATGCCACGCTGCGCAGACGTTGACGAGGAATCTGATATACCTATACTCAACAATAAAAAATAAAAAAAACTTATTTCGGCTAAGCATGAGATGGTACGATTATATTCGCTGTCAGATTGTCGGAGCTTCACTGTTACGGCAAAGTTAAGGCAGTAAAGTTGTAAACTGAACTTTACGAGTAGGTAGCGGTTAGCAGTAATTGGCGTTAAAGTATAAAAGGCTTGCTTGGACACCTGCCCCGTCCCAACTCGGCGCTCATCACACAATAACTCACAGTTTAACGTATCTTTTACGAAAATAGATCATTGAAATACTTTAAAAACTTTTATAATGAATACGTAAAAATTGCCTTATTAACCAAACTGCGTGTTCTGCCGCATATACCTAACCCTGACCCTAACTTAAATATTATACTTCGGGCCACCAACCAGGTGGACACCGAAGTCTTAAAATCACGCAAAAAAAATCAAAATCTTACACCCAGTTTTTATCACTTTTCTCGACGTTTCACATGATTTTAAGTCTAATTATGCAAAAAAAAATGTTGTGCTGGTCTGTCTGTTGATCTGGATGTCTGTTTACGCAATAACTCAAGAAGCACTTATCCGATTTAAAAAATTCTTTCGCCAATCATCTTGTTTGGTTAATGGGAAGAACTGATTAGATTTTGGGGTTTGTACGTTCAAGGTTTCGGGTATCTACCATACAAATTGTCCCTAAAAATCTAAGTTTAGCCCGAAGTTCGACAATCACTGTGTGATTTCCGCCCCACTAGTTTTAGATTATTCTTTTCTAATATGATGAAAACATTTAAATAGATGGAACGCTATGGGATTTCTATTTTTAAATGGAATATAGGAAACCGTAGTTAAATAGCACTTGCGAAGAGTTGTTTTTGGTGGTGTGGTGCGTAGGGCTCTGATGTTTGACGTTGCAAATGCTAATAGCTCCAGCAACCGGTTATTGTGAGGTCAGCTGTATGTTTGTTTGACACCTCAGTAGTATACTGAATAGTGATTGCAATTAAACCGTGCCAAACATCATCGCAAGCCAAACATAGTTATCACTTTTGTAAAATAACTTAGATCGATCAGTCACAATAAAAAGCCCAAACAATACTTGTGTTAAAAAAATAATAATGACATAAACCACTTAATACAACATACAATTCAATCGTAATTGCAGAGCAATCTCCCGGCGAGATGTGCCGTCGCTCGGCCCGCGCACCGCAGTCGTCTCATAACTCACAATCCGCCAATGATAAGTGCGTTTTTTATCCGCCGCACAAATCTGATATGAGAGGCAATCAGAGAGAGTGCTCGGCCGACTCAAGCGTGAGTTAATATGTATTATGTGGAATGTGGGCGGACATATCAAAAGTGTATTATTTACTCACATGTAACTTTCGTATAGGCGTTGTGATCACGAGCCGTGGCGCGGGCGATGTACTGGCAATCAACTTAAAGTAAAACCCCATCTGTCCTTCGTATTTAGAGCTGGAACGCGTCATGTCACAACTTATGATTTACATTTTGAACACCATCCATCATTGTCATACATGATATTCTGTGGAACAGTGGATAGATCAATATCATTTTCATTTAACAATACATATACAGGGTGGACTCGTTAAGTGTGTCCAGACGATTATTTCATACATTTTAAAGATATTGTTACACTTTTGAACATGACATTTTAAACATTTTTTTATTCTGTAATTTTATAGATTAGGTGGTGCAAATTTCATATCACTTTGAAGTTTTGTAATATCTTTAAAATGGATGAATCATCTGGGCACACTTAACATTTCTATCCTGTATAGTTACCTATAGTCAGTCTACACAGGTACCTTTTGTAGGCCTCGAAGGTCAAGGTGGTGCCCCATACACCCACACGTACGACACAGATTCATTAAAATAGATCTTAAACTGCACATTTACTATTTTATAGCGAACATGTTCAACGGCCTACTGCTCGAAACAGACTACTTAATTCATTATTACTTACTTCATTCTTAATACTATTACATACTAAATTCATTAAAAATTAATCAGTAGCAGAGAAGTCGCCGCCGACGAGGGTTTTCCTCACTCGTCGGCGCCCGGACCCGACCACTGAAGATATCGACCGCAGTGATCGACGAAACGTATGGAACACAAGTTTCCTATGGACCAAGGCCAAACAGCCCGGAAGCAGTATATTCAACAGACTACTTAATTGTTTGTTTAAAACGGAAAACTTTCAAATGTAATGCTCAATTCAACTTTTGACTGGACTCTCATTTCCTTATTAATTTCAAGGAAAATTAAACAAGTTTTCTGGTTGGAATAAAACAATCATATTTTGCAAGGTTTCACATATTTTGACCAATTAATTATCCTCATAAATATAATTACATGTTAATTTCATGATTTGAGGGATCCAACTATCTGGCAGTAGTTTTAGATTATCTCTACTAACCTCGGAACTATTAACTATGCAACTTCTAACTACACAAATAATAAACCTTATTCATTGACGAGTACCAACTTTTAAGAATATAATTTTACTCTGTAACATAACAATATGTCTAATCATCTGTCACAGCGCGGCATCAAACTTATCGGCGAAATTAAAATTAGCATCAAATAACACACAAACGCGTATTCAAATGAGTGGCTGACGTTTTGTTTTGCATCTGCCGTCAGCATTGCTTCAGCCAGTTGCCCCGGTGACGACCTGTGACATGCTATCGGTTGACAAATAACGCAATTGAGATCAATATAATCGATATTCTACAGATTAATTGAACTTTTCTATACAAGATAACTAAACTTTCAGCTAGCACCGAAAATATTTGACGTAGAAAGTTGGCTTTTAGTTAAGACCAAATAACTCTTATAACCACCCAAGCTGGCCGGGCGGGGGGGCATCCGAAGGGATTTTCGCACGAAAAAAAAAGGTGGCAATAGCACAGTGGTGTATGCAACGGACTGCCGGAACGAGGTCTCGAGTTCGATCCCCAGTCACCCCGGGCACACACCTCTGACTTTTCGTAGTTGTGTGTGTATTAAAAATGTTGATTATCGCTAGCTTATTAATGTGCCCGGTAGATGGCAATAGGCTCGCCCCCTATTACATTGGGACCTAAACTTAACTGGCGAATCGTGGGTGTGTAATACACCTCTGCCCACCCCTTCGGGGAAACAGGCGTGAAGTTATGTGAAGTTATGTGTGTGAAAAGAAAAGGTATGCTTGGCCTAAAAGTTGGGACTATATCTACGACGCGTAAGTTCAAGAGTAATCCGATGCAACCTGAATGTTATACAACCTAGTAGTTCTTTTTTTGTGGGTTCGTGTTCTTTGCATATAATTCCTCACCAGATACAATGATTTCGGCCGTCGAACGCATTACGGAGTGGACGTGTGTCGCTTGCTACTTAAGTTTTTATCTATTCTTTTTTGTGATTGGTCGCCATTGAGTTTTGCATTTCCTTGTTGCACTCGCCGGTGTCATACCTGCAGTTCCCACCCACTGGGCGGTACTAGAGTGAGACAATAATAATTTGTCACTAATCTACTAAAATCCGAGTGCGAAAAGTGATAGTGATTGGCAGGATTCGAACTGCCGTCTTCTGTGCGGATTAGTGTGTGTAAGTCGCGCCGTTCACCAACGCGCCACCGAGTGATTGCCAGTGTTTGCGAAACAGTGATATACTACGCGCGGCTGACGTCACCACGACGTAGCAGCTTGCTACGACCGTAGCGGACTAACACAGCGACTACGAAACCGGTACTGTCACTGTACGTAATATCGACTGTTTATAGTCTAATTGTATGGCAAGATAATAACATTGAACACGACATGGCTCACCTACAACGTTCTCCTCCTAAATCCTCAAAGACACAAACCAAGTACGTGTTACAGGCTCAGTCTGAGTCAGATATGACTTCCGCATTGAACATAAGCGACATTTCTAAAACACCGAAGAGTAAACGCCCCCGACAAGAAAATTCCCCGCTTGGCCCTACAGATATTTCCATATCAACGATGCTTACGAATCAAACAACCGTTATGACGCAACTGATCTCGGACATTGCAGAAATAAAAAAGCAGAACACGCTAATTCAAACGTCAAACGCAGAAATACGCAAATCGAACGAGGAAATTGTAAAATCTATATTTTTTATTAATAATCAGTTTGAAGACTTGAAGAAGGAAGTAGAGGAGTGAAGAAAAGAGAGAATCGAGCACCGGCAGTACATTGAGCAACTAGAAAAAAAAGTTTTGGACCTTCAACTTATGTCAAGATGCTCTGGCCTGGAAATTCGTAATATTCCCCAGTCTAACAATGAATCTACATCGGACCTCATCAAAACTGTACGCGATATAGGTAAAACTGTAGGAGTTAATCTGCTCGAAACAGATATACGAGATGTCTATCGTCTACCTTCGAAAGCTTCCATCTCTTCATCCACCCCTCGCCCTATAATTGCAGAGCTCACCTCAGTGCACAAAAAGAAGACTATATTATCTGCTATTCGGATCTTCAACAAAGATAAGGAGAAGGATGGTAAAATGAATACTTCAATCATTGGTCTCTCAGGAACACTAAAACCGATATTTGTTGAAGAACAACTGCCTCCTAGTACAAAAAAACTTTTCTACCAAGCACGTGAGTTTGCAAAACAAAGCAACCACAAATTTTGCTGGGTATCCAATGGAAATATTTTTATACGAAAACAAGAAGGTGACAAACAAGTCCTGATTAAGACAGAAAAATGTCTCCAAGTCTTGAAGCTCGGTAGCATGTGACTAGTTCTTGTAATTTATATCTTGCCAGCTTGTTTATTTGTTAATCTGTCAAAACTTCATACATTATTGCTAATTACCTTACAAAAATATGTTATTTTTGTTTTTAAATATAAACATACTGCTACACTCACACAACACCATACTCTTACACATTCACACACTAACATACATTTAGTATTTTCACTCCCTTCCATCAAAAGAACCATTAACCACACCCAACCTCAAAAACATAAACTTCTCAAACAGAGTTCATCTACTCATACTTTCATCCAAACACACTTACTACCATGCATATTCCCCTATGGGGTAGGCAGAATCCACATTTCTTTACTGGCTGCTATGCCACGATGCCATTCACTCAGTATCACAATTGAGGCTGTGATCAATACAGTAACTAAGCCTACAGTATTACATAATATACTGGTCAATATAAATAAAAATATATACATACACAACCATAACACTACCTACGTATCATCCTACACATGCATATACGCATTACTCACAATCACTTTTCGCTTCATGTCTTCATGTCATATCCTCAATATAAATGGCTACTATTAATATGATTAACCGTGAACTTGACTCGCTAGCTAGCGGCAATTCATTCATGTGTAGTCCTGAGGATTGCTTCAAATTAGCGAAACCCGCCCCCACTGACTCAACTATTTTGCACGTGAACATACGCAGCATAAATAAGAACTTTGACCAACTACTAACCCTACTACATACCACAAAATTAAACTATGATTTTATAGTACTGACAGAATGTTGGCTAGACTCAGTTGTTAATCTACCTACCTTGCAAGGGTTTCAATCATACCATACTGACATAAACTCCAACCAAAACGATGGTGTCGTTATATATGCAAGATCTTATCATCAAGTCACAGTTAGGGCACCTAACTTTGGGGGTGGTACTTGTCTAGTCTGTACTACCAATGATAAAAGCTTGGCCATTGTCTCCGTGTATCGATCGCACTGTTATGACTCATCAGGTAACTTTGAACTGTTTCTAGAAAGCTTAAATCGCACTTTTAGTAGTCTTACCCCATGGCAAAATATTGTTTTACTCGGTGATTTAAACATCAACATAGCGAAGGATAGTGCAGACGAACGTAGGGACGACTTTCTAACACTTAACATATCCCACGGTCTCCTCCCCACTCACCTCTTTCCCACTCGATTAGACAGATGCATTGACCATATATTCGTCAAAACTCAAAATACTGACGCAACCACACTAATACTGGACTCACACATTACTGACCATAAGCCCCTCCTCTTAATAATTCCTAATACTAACAACAAAGAAAAAACTTCAATGAACTTTAGATTACACGTAGACCATGATGCAATAAAATCGGAATTAGATAGTATTGACTACACCGACCTATTTAACACTGACGACCCTAATGTATCTCTTAACTCATTCATTATCAACCTGAGATCAGGTATAGCTAAACACACTAAACGTGTCCTAATCCCAAGACGACAAAAAATACTTAAACCATGGATGACCCGTGGGCTCCTGAAATGCATTAGTAACAGAGACAAATTACACACTAGGTCTAGAAATGATCCCGAAAATCTCATACTAAAGATAACGTATAAACGTTATCGGAACTTCTGCAACTCGCTTCTCCATAAACTTAAAATTGCATATGAAAGATGTGAACTTGAGAAAGCTAAGGATAACCCAAGAGCTCTGTGGAAAACTATTAAAAGTATAACACGTATTAACAAACCTAAGTCTTGCCCCACTGAACTCTTGGAAATCCGAGACAACCCTAAGAATTCCATCAATGAGGTCTGTACTAGTTTGCGTAATGTGGGTGAAAATCTGGCTAATAACATTTTATCTCGTCGCCACCCTCCCTTACGCCTAACTCACAGTCCAGCCACTGCCAGCGATAAAAATCCCCATATTCCACCCTGTAAATCTCTAGTCTTACTGGATGTTGATGCGTCTGAAGTGGAATCACTTATCCTCCAACTGCGCGATAATGCGGCTGTAGGTTGGGACGGAATATCACCCTCAGTCTTAAAATTCTGCCGAGATTCACTCATAATGCCCTTGACCCATATAATTAATCTCTGCCTAAGCAAGGGCATATTTCCGAATGCTTTAAAAAGAGCGATAATCCACCCAATTCATAAAGGAGGTGATAGAGGATGTATCGATAATTACAGGCCTATCTCGGTTCTCAGCTCACTGTCGAAGGTCTTTGAAAGAGTTCTTTGCAACCGTCTCAAGAAATTCTTGGATGTGAAGGGAATAATCTCAAGTAACCAATATGGCTTCCGTGCACGGCTATCCACGGAAGATGCAGTAATGGATTTAACCCAATCAGTAGCCGAATTTCTTGACAAACGAACCAAATGCCTTGGCATCTTTCTAGACCTTACTAAAGCATTCGATACAGTCTCTGTACCTATACTCACCACAAAATTGGAGCGCGTGGGTGTAAAAGGTATCGCACTGGATATCTTTAAAAGTAATCTTTGCAATCGTACCCAGCAAATTAAAATTGGTGATCTCCTCAGCGACGAAGAACCTGTGATGTACGGTGTCCCGCAAGGCAGCATCCTTGGCCCAGTCCTGTTCCAAATCTACATCAATGACTTATGCAATATGTCACTCCCTAATTCAAAAATCTACGCTTACGCAGATGACACCGCTATTCTAGTCTACGGTTCCTCTTGGGACAGGGTCAAAAATAGCTCGGAATTTGCCTTAAATCATATCACGTCTTGGTTAAACAACAACCTTCTCACGTTAAACTTCAAAAAATCTTGCTTCATCCCCTTCGCTCTTCGCCGTATAACTCTTCCACATCACAGTTTCTCAATAGTAGCACACACATGCGCACAGTTATCATCTCCCTGTGCCTGTCCGACCCTTACTCGTACAGAAGACGTCAAGTATCTTGGAATTCAAATCGACTCTGCCTTGAACTGGGACAAACATCTTGAATTACTCAAAAACAGAACCTTGAGGTTCATTCACATATTTAAATTACTTCGGAACTCGGCGGACCCTGATTTACTGAAGATGGTTTTTTACTCACTGTGCCAATCTATCATAGGTTACTGCATTCCAGTTTGGGGGGGCGCCTATGACTCTCACCTCATGAAAGTTGAGAGGGCACAAAGAGCCATCCTCAAAGTTATGACTCGGAAGCCTCGCTGGTACCCAACTACCCAGTTATATTTGAACTGCAAGGTACTAACGGTACGACAGCTTTACGTGCTTCGTTCTATCCTTAGAAAGCATCCCGATGTCTCTCTCTCGGACCCTGCTAAGCGCAGAAATTATCCGCCAATGACTCGACACAGAACCACATTTGCAGAACGCCAGTACTTCATATTAAGTACATATGTATACAAACAGGTGCACAAAAAATTGAACATAACAGATCTTAACAAGTACAAACTTAAACCAACCGTTACTTCCTGGCTTCTCCAGTTAGACTACCTCGAAACTGAATCTTTGCTTAAATTCATTTCATAACGAATTTGCCACACCCTATCCACACACACGCACGCACGCACACACACACACACCCACACACACACGCACACACACACACACACACACACACACACACACACACGCACACACACTTACACACACGAACATACACAAATATTATAAGGTTCATACATCTTAAATACATTACGCCACTCAAAGTCGATTAATTTTTCATGTAACTCGCCGAATCACTGCCTCTTATGATACAGGGGTAACCCTAGTTTAAGAGGTAGGGTAATCTATAATTGTAACGATCTCAATATTCTTAAGTAGGTATAACAAGTTACGTCAGACTATTGAATATAAATATTACCTCATGTCAATGTCATCCACTGTAATGTTACACTGTACTTCTTATGAAAATAAACATTATTATTATTATTATTATTATTATACGCAATGCATTCAAAGTTCTTCTGTTGAATCGTTTCAGAATGGTGTCATTGAGTACCGCGAGCGGCATTTTGCTCTATATCGTCATAAGAAATGTGAGGCCCGACGGGAATACAGCTTTCGTACACTTTATTATTCAAGAACAACTGTTTGTATCTGTCTAACTCATTCCAACTTCAACTAAAGACGACCAGACCTTTAACGATAAGTCACTTGACAATCTTCACTAAAAACTAATAACATGCACGACTCCAACATTTATTTAACTGCAATTTGACTGTGCCACCGAAGTCTAACGTATAATATTATTCATTCGAGATATATGGCAAAGTGTAGGCGTTTGTTTAAAGCTATTCCAATATTCGGCGATGCATTTTCATAAACTTCTAAATAAACCGGTGATTAAATGATTACAGGTGCAAACAAATACTTGCAACTCTGAACGTTTCATTCACAAAGGCTCCGCTTCAAGGAGCTTACGTGATCAAACTCATTACCAAAACGAGTTATTTAACTAACTAAGCTGGTAAATTACTGTAGAATGGAGATTCTTCATCAGTCAGGTGACCCGAAAACTTTAAAATTTATACTTAAATACTTTTTTACATGTATGTTTAGTAATTTGAATCTGTGGATACACATCCAATTCTACTACACCTCACCTTATAGTAAGCTTAGATGAAGTCCAAAACATGAGGGTGACAATTCCGGATGATATTAACTCTAAAATAGACGGCCTCTGTGGCGTAGCGGTAGTGCGTTCGACTGCTACGTCAGGGGGCGCGGGTTCGACTCCCGCTCAGTGCAAATATTTGTATGCATAAATATGTATATTAAAGTATTTAAGTATGTTTATCCGCATTCTAGAACCCATAACACAAACTAGTTAAGCTATGATTACTTTGGGTCTAGATAGAGCTGTGTAGAATATTTCTTTTTTAAATGGTGGACCCATCCAACCTTAACGGCCTCGACAGATTTAGCAGGTTTAGTGGGAATACCTACTCGTAAATATTAATTTAAATGCTTTTTCACAGCCCACTTGAAGAAGCGTTGGTAGCTTAGTGGTTAAGGAGTCGACTCTATGATCGAGAGGTCCCGGGTTCGAATCCTGGCCATTACACCACCGACGTGAACCCACTCCTGACACAAGCAATTAAGCTTAGCTGGAGGGGTTAGGGGGAATATTAGTAATTACGGTTACTAATATTCTTTAAAAAAAAAAAGTATTGTCGGAAAAGGAAACACGTGTGTGCTTAAAACATTTCAGGTCTTTATCATGTGACAAGTTGGTGTTACCTCTCGTTTCCTCGCCCAATAGCAGGGAGCAAATATGTTGACTAGCAGAGTCTAGCTAGACAATCGACGGTCGTCGCTGTTGTTGTCGTGTGCCAAACACTGTTTGCATTCGATTTGGCTCGAATACTATCACTCAGTCGAGAAGTTCGTGAGTAGATTTGAAGATATCAGTGGCACCCTGGCTACTGAACTTTTGTTCTAAATCGGTGGATTCTTATAAGATCTAGAATAATGTACGGAGCTCCCAAATAACGTTGGTCCCCATTAAAGTATCACCCTTTATACATAGCGACACTCAGTTATTGTAATTATCAGAACTATCAATATTTACATGAATAAAACAATAAATAGCAGCCTCTTGACTGCTTGCGTGCAGCAGGCACTTGACAGCCTCTGTGGCGTAGCGGTAGTGTATTCGACTGCTACACAGGGGGCGCGGGTACGATTCCCGCTCAGTGCTAATATTTGTATGCATGAATATGTCTATTTGCATTCGTCTGGGTGTTTCTATGTATAATATATATGTATTTACAAAAAAAAAGTATATAAGTATGTTTATCCGCATTCTGGAACCCATAACACAAGCTAGTTAAACTATGCTTACTTTGGTTCTAGAAAGCGCTGTGTAGAATGTCGTAGAATATTTATTTATTTATTTATAGCAATCACACATAACAGTGGTCTTTTCGTATTTCAATGCTCGTCCAAAAGATCAGATTCCCACCTATGCAAATGAATTGCCTACTCATTGACCAGTACCTTTTTTTTTTTTTATCGTTCGGAAATCCCTTCGGATACCCCCCCGATCTGTCATGTATTGCATGTGTCAGTGAACCACATCTTGAACTGGGATAACCATTATACCTCGGTTAAAAATCTATGTTGCGCGTTTATTTTGATATGTACACAGAATTAGAAGAGACTTATTTTTTAAGAACACTAAAACTAAAATCTCCAGTATACACGTAAGCAGATAACTTGTAATAGGAGAATCTTGTAGAGGAGTGTGTTCCAGGCGGTGGTGTACCTAACGGTATCATTCTATTAAATTCAGATTTATATTATATTTTCACTTATTGAAAAACTATACCGAATTGCCACAAAGCAACTACGAATCAATTGCATTAATGAGACAGAGTGATCAGAAAGCAATATTTAATCATTATTGTAACATAACATAAACTCACGCCTTTTTCCCCGAAGGGGTAGGCAGAGGTGCTAGCACCCATATTTCGCCAGTTTATGTTTTAGGTCCCAATGTAATAAGGTGGCGAGCCTATTGCCATTAACCGGGCACTTATAAACCTGCGATAAATACACACATAACTTCGAAAAGTCATTGGTGTGTGCCATGGTAATACCTGGGATCGAACCCTAGACCTCGTCTCAGCAGTCCTTTACCTTTTTTTTTTCATTGTAACATCGTTCATTATCCGTCGTTCGTAAGAATTGCGCTAGATGGCTCTTACGTCGTCGTCTCCCTTACGTAGACGAGAAGTACAGTTATCCAGGGCGGGTCCAGGTATCTCAATTAGCAAAGTATTTTTCCTAGAAAGGGAATGTCACGAATTCGAGTCCCGTCGTGAATAATGATTTTGTCTTGATGTAAATTAATAAGTAAAGTTCAAAATTGTTTAAAAATGGAAGAATAAACTGACTGAAGAGATTCTTGTGCTTCATAAAAAAAACACTAAACGAGCCTCGCGTTGAATTCTAACAAAATACAAAGTCCTAGTGACTTGAAGCACTTCATGTCGCGCGTTGTACCTAGCCGCCAGTAGCCGGTCGCCAGTGCGCGTCGGGTCCGCTGGCTGTACATAAATCGAACGCAAGAACGTACCAATATTTTAAGGTGAATGTCTTCACCGTAATTCAAGTCCCTACGGAGCCGGGGCAATCGCTCCTCGATCCAATTTATACATATGTATACATAATATATTATTTACTTGGGCGTGCGCGGGGCCCGCGGCCGTGGGGCGAGGGAGGTAGTCCGTCACGTCGCGCGGCATACAAAACGTCTACATGTTCAAGTCACGCCGAGACCCGCGCCGCGCCCCGGGCTCGCGCTCCAGGGATCCTATCTGCATACCGTATTATTAGATGCGATAGAATTGTAAAATATCACGTAACTGAAACAAAAAGCGAGAGCTGCTCGCTACCAACTCTGCATGCAAACAAAAAGCATACCGACCTCCATGTATACCTAATGAAAACTAAATCTTACAAAAGGTTGTGCTCTTTTGTAATGGAAGATCATATCTCATTTGCCACTACTCTTCTACTAGACTACTCTTCGCTGTAGGTGCGTAACTGACAACCCTGAGCAATGCGCACAATACGACATGACCCAGTCACATCAATTATGTAGTCATGACAATACCTTTTTTTTTTGTTTTTTTTTTGTATCTTGCGGAAATCCCTTCGGATAGCCCCCCGCGTGCCAGCGGGGGTGGTTATGTCGGGCTTGAACCGACTAAAACCGCACGCCGTCTCGGGTCTGCAGACGCCGGGGTGTAAGGTTGCCCATAGAGCATATCCCTCGCACCCCGACTGACCCTGGGCCATCTCCGGTTTCGAGATGGCCCCCTCGGGTTTGGGAACCATGGTGTCATACAATACCTACCCACAGAAAAAAAAGTGTCATTGTCAGGTACATAACATACATGTGAGGATACTACATTGATCGATGATAATGTGTTTACATTTAAATATTGTATGTAGTTTTTTTAAGTTTTTCATATATATTATATTTATTGCAGTCACTGGTCACCGGTTAAAGTCCCGTCCTTGATGTGGACGGGACTTGAACCGGCGACCAGTCCCTTATAGGGTGAATACCAACTGAGCTACCTAGACACGTCCCAGAAATTCGAAATTCTCCGATATATTATATACGTCTCGTCTATATGAACAGTTAGCATAATAATTGCTTCAAAATTTGTTAATAATAAAAATTGTTAATGTTATCAAACATCAGTGTATCCTATTTGCAAATGACGTATCAATAACAATTCCATAATTACGTAATAGAACAAACTGACCATATACAGTTTCTGGGTGTTACAGTGGACAATCTCTGTAACTGGAAACAACATACAGACGACGTTTCCAAGAACTGAATAAATTAGTTTATGCATTGCGTAACACACGTAAACTGACTTCTGAGCGGCGATAGCCCAGAGGCGGACGTAACGGACTGCTGAGACGAGGTCTCGAGTTCGATCCCCAGACGCACCGGGCACACTGACTTTTCGTAGTTATGTGTGCATTAATTAATGTTAATTATCGCTCGCTTAATAATGTGCCCGGCAGATGGCAATAGGCTCGCTCCCTATTACATTGGGACCTTAACATAACTGGCGAATCGTGGGTGTGTAATACACCTCTGCCTACCCCTTTTTTTTTATACTACTCAGGTGGCAGGCAAGCTCACGGCCCACCTGATGGGAAGCGGTTACCGTGGCCAATAGACGTGTGCAACACCAGGGGCATCACACTCGCACTGCCGACCCTGTAAAAACCTTCTAATGCCCTTCTTGAAGAAGGTTGTACGTAAACTGGCTTCTGAGAATATAGCAATAACGGCCTATCATGGTTAGGTATATAGGGTCAGTTCGCTGCGGCATAATATTGTGGGGCAATTTAGCGCATAATAACCGAGTCTTCTTCTCATAAAAAAATGTATGAAGGCAATATGTGGAATGCAACCCCTAGATTCTTGCAGGCCCCTATTTAGAACTAAAGAACGAACTCTGACCTGTGTCTGTATTTTAGAAAAATAATAAATTAAAAATAGTAAATTGCGGTTTACGATTTATGACGTATTAAAAAAAACTACTTACTAGGTCTCGTTCAAACTAATTTTCGTTGGAAGTTTACATGGTAATGTACATCATATATTTTTTTTTAGTTTTATCATTCTCTTATTTTAGAAGTTACAGGGGGGGGACACATTTTACCACTTTTGAAGTGTCTCTCGCGCAAACTAATCAGTTTAGAAAAAAATGATATTAGAAACCTCAATATCATTTTTGAAGACCTATCCATAAATACCACACACGTATGGGTTTTTAAATGTTTGAGTTTCAGTTCTAAGTATGGGGACCCCCAAAATTTATTGTTTTTTTTTCTATTTTTGTATGAAAATCTTAATGCGGTTCACAGAATACATCTACTTACCAAGTTTCAACCGCATCGATCTTATAGTTTAGGAAAAAAGTGGCTGTGACATACGGACGGACAGACAGACAGACATGACGAATCTATAAGGGTTCCGTTTTTTGCCATTTGGCAACGGAACCCTAAAAACAATAATATAATAAAATAATAATGGTAGTGGTAGAGTCAAGCAACAGTCATTTTGGCCGTTGCATGAATGGGCCGACTCGACCGGCGAAGCACCACCCTCTCGCAGAATATCGACGCCAAGTAACAGTATTTGAACTGTTGCGTTCCGTTTGGTGAGTGAGAGTGCCGGAGCCCATTCTCCTTTCACATCCCCTCCCAAACTCCTTTCCCATCCCCTTTCCTTTACAGGTTGGCAGCGCGAGTGTGACGCCACTGGTGTTGCACATGTCCATAGGCCGCGGTAACCACTTCCCATCAGGTGGTCCGTGTGCTTGTCTGCCACCTTAGTAGTATAAAAAAAAATAGAGACCCCAATAGAGCCAACTGAACTTGTGGCACCGATGCGTCGAACTGCACTTCACCACAGAAATAGCCTATTTGTGTGCACGAAAGCCTCTTCGAGAACTCACCATTAAGGCTTTGTGGTCCAAGCTCAAAGCGTAGTTACACTAACAATGCTTCTACACTATACAGAAGACTTTTTTCCTTCCAAAAGCAAAGAAATTTGTAATTTATTCTGTTTTTGTCTTATTCATTCAATTTACTAGTCGTGACCATGACATATGTACATTTGACATTTCTTTATAATACTTTTAAATTAGAATAACGTACATTAATGTAAGTTACTCTAAATTTTTGCATGCCAACTTTCCTCCAACGAATTTCTTTATTTTTTATACAATGTAAACAAAGACTTGACAAATTATATACTAAAACCTTCCAGATTCCGAGAACCACTCGATTCATTGGCGAAAACAGCATGAAAAACGGTGTAGTCGTTTTTGAGTTTATCGCAGTTTATCACAGACAGAAAGACGCAGCGAAGGACTTAGATTTATAATATGTAGTATATATATATAGTGTTTCTGCAGTGTTCGCAAAAGTGCCTATATGTGACGTCACTGAATAAAATGTGAAAAGATAAAAATGGTGCTATGAATAACCGCGATGTCCGGTAACCATTGTAAATTGGGTATCTGCCTAATTGTGTTCTGTGAAATTGCAAAACGATTTCAAAGAAAGAAATTTGAATAAAGTTAGCTAGTTCAAATCATACTCAAATACCTATCTACCTGCTAGTTTGCGGGTAGCTTCTCGGGCTCCTATATCCGATTGATTAATTTTCGTGAGTGCTTCCCGGCGGGCAGGAGGGCCCTGGGGACTTTCTGCCATCTTTGTAATACAATGTAGTGTGTAATGTAATGTATATCTACATATATTTGTGTGTGTAATCAATTATATAAACCAATATTCATCCTAAATAAAAAAGGCAGTATTTACTCATCAATCTAGTGTCTCACTTGATAATCGAACCCAACATTATATGGCGACCCTGCCAGTTCAAGTGAGGTCAACCTCGCGCACGCGCCGCGGTACCAACTCCTTATAAAGAAAGTGCAGCACGCAGCACAAACAATTGCATTTACAGCGACTTATTTTTTTTACGCGATGGAAATATACAGAAAAAGCGACGATAGCCCAGTGGCGTACGTAACGGACTGCTGAGACGAGGTCTCGAGTTCGATCCCCAGTTGCCCCGGGCACACACCTCTGACTTTTCGTAGTTATGTGTGCATTAATAAATGGTAATTATCGCTCGCTTAATATTCTGCCCGGTAGATGGCAATAGGCTCGCCCCCTATTACATTGGGACCTTAACATAACTGGTGAATCGTGGGTGTGTAATACACCTCTACCTACCCCTTCGGGGATACAGGCGTAAAGTTATGTTATGTGTTATGTTGATTTTTGCAATAAGCAGACGTATCTGTGTATAGTTCATTATTTGAAAAAAAATCGAATATGTGTAACTCACAAAACCATAAATAAGAAGTCGTGGTGGCTTAGAATTCGGCCGGAGGACAAAATTCTGCCCGTAATGAACAGCTGATGTACCCCATACCAACAACATCACTATCATTTTGATGGTGATCACTTTGCTGTAGGCCATTGGAGGTGCTGTTATAGCTTATCGGATGTACCGGAGATGTCACAAAAGAATAGCAGAGAGACAGGCCAATGACATTATCGTGAGGCGATATGCGAGTATTCTTCGGGGACGTCGCAGACAGGGAGATCTAGAAGAGAGAGGCTACCAGAACGACAAAACGCGCACAATGTATAGTGAGCGCGGCAACTAAGGTGCAAAACGTACAACCGTCCGACCTAAAAGCTGTGCGAAAGTATGAAATGCGTAACGTAAGTGCGGTTTCCGTTGTATTAAGAATACAAAAGTGCGTAAATACAAGGCAATGAAAGTGCGATTTCTGTCGTAAAAATATATAATGCGTACCGTATACGGTAGTCTTAAGTGCGATTTCCGTCGTGCAAAATATAAAAGTGCGGTCACAAAAATAGAAGATAGAATGCGTCGCGTAAAAGTCGTAAAATATAATGTGTGCAACGTAATAAATTTTCGCTCGATTAACATACGGAACTTTTAGTTAGTAATAAGCGTAAATCGTGCTCGCTGGGTATTGGTATCATCATCAACCTATTCTAGTCCACTGCTGGACATAGGTCTCCCCCAATGAGCGCCATGGCGCCCTGTCTTCAGCTTGAAGCATCCAGCATCTACCCGCAGTCTTTCGCAGATCGTCACCCCACCTGGCCGAAGGGCGTCCTACACTACGTTTGCCGAGTCGCGGTCTCCACTCAAGAACACGTTTACCCCAGCGGTTGTCGGTTCTTCGCGAGATATGGCCGGCCCACTGCCACTTCAGCTTGCTAATTCTTTGAGCTATGTCGATAACGGTATTGGTATGTATTATTTTATTTTATAATCATGTTAGATTAATATTTAGGTGACATTTGTGTTAATGGCTAAAATTTTAGAAGAACTGTCTGACGAGTTATTAAAAATTAAAACTTATTTAGTATAAATCGGCCCTAGTAGGCGACAAGAAAATATATGTACAAAAAAAAAGGTGATGCTGAAATTTTGTACCAGCAATATAATACTTATTTACAAGAAATTGATAAAGTAAAACAGTATAAAGATATATCTGAAATTAAATTGATCGACAACATGTGTAGGAAAATTGACCAAGTGTAGGTATTTAACTATTACTGATTTGGGTAAAATTTCTAAAATGGCTAAATTCGAAAAACCGGCCAAGTACGAGTCGGACTCTCCCATGAAGGGTTCCATAGCAGCAGGTAATTTTTTTATATGTGCGTTGATTGAATGAAAGGTAAATTGCTGTTTACGATTTATGACGTATTAAAAGAAAACTACTTACTAGATCTTCAAACCAATTTTCGGTGGAATTTTACATTTTTCATTTTTTTTAATTTTATCATTCTCTTATTTTAGAAGTTACAGGGGGGGGGCACACATTTTACTACCTTGGAAGTGTCTCTCGCGGAAACTATTCAGTTTAGAAGAAAATGATAGTAGAAACCTCAATATCATTTTTGAAGACCTATTCATAGATTTTAATGAAAAAAAAAATTGAGTTTCAGTTCTAAGTATTGGGAACCCCCAAAATTTATTGTTTTATTTCTATTTTTGTGTGAAAATCTTAATGAATAGAATGCATCTACCTTTTTTTTTTTTTTTTTTTTTTTATCGTGCGGAAATCCCTTCGGATACCCCCCCGCCGGCCAGCGGGGGCGGTTATGTCGGGCTTGCACCGACTAAAATCGCACGCCGTCTCGGGTCTTCAGACGCCGGGGTGTAAGGTTACCCATAGAGCATATCCCTCGCACCCCGGCTGACCCTGGGCCATCTCACCACTAACAGCATCGCTCATCCTGTCTCCTCTGAAAGCAGAGGAGTACGGAGAGCGATGTGTTCCCGCCACGTTGGGTATTGGCCGACGATCAATGCCAACCCTATGAAGGGGTGAAGGGGAAGCCATTGACCGCCGCCCAGGGTGTACCGGCCGCTCCGATTCCGTTCCCCCCGGACTGCAGCGGGATCGGAATCGGAGCGACACTCGAGGAGGTTACCCAACACACACCCCAGAATGCATCTACCTACTTACCAAGTTTCAACAGCATAGTTTTAATCGTTTCGGAAAAGTGGCTGTCACATACAGACAGACATGACGAATCTATAAGGGTTCCGTTTTTTGCCATTTGGCAACGGAACCCTAATTAAAGTTAAGAAATTTTTTTTTAGAAAGATGTTTGATACAGAATCAAACACAAGGCAGTTAATAGAAGGTATTGAATACTACGATTCCATATTAGAAGATGCTTCCAAAAATAATTTGTTACAGTTTGTTCTCAAAAGCCGACTTGAGGAAGGAGAGGAACTGAGGCTTCGTGAAAAATAGTGATGTGTCAGAATTAATTAGAAATATGAAATTACTTTTGTTACCAAAAAAGTCTTAGAATGACAAGAAAGTGTCAGATTTTGGCCAAAAAATATCCCTTGAAGGCTAGGCTGGAGGACTGATGACGGAACATCATTGCGCTGTCACTTTAAAAAAAATAAAACTAGTAATAATTAGTAGGAAGTTATTATCAGGAGACCTACCTACGTCATTCTGTTCTAAGTAGGTATAAAGCTCGCAACGCCGAGGCTTAGTGGCATTATTAAATCAAGCTGCATTCCGCGGCACCCACTTACAGAAAGAGATAATTCATTATGTTAATTATAAGCGAAGGAACAAAGCTTAAACACTGTCCTTTGTTCTACTTATCTGTCGAGGAAGCAGCTTTGCATAGAAAATAGTATTTGGGGAATAATTCTTGTTTCTGTTAAGAGTTTTTAAACCAGTCTGAGGGCTTAATTATTTTAAGTGATTGGATTATATTTGAGAAAGAATATTATTAGTTGCCAGTGTTGCCACTCGTTATGAACTCTAGGCCATAAGGCCGTTGGTAGGCCGCAAGTTGGGTAGGTACCTAGTTGCTAGGTCACGCCGCAATAGCGGCGGTAAGGCCCATCATGGAGGATTGGCTATAGAGGCGACACGGAAGCCACTGCCACTGCGACGCGAGCGAGGACTCAGGGCTGCACACGCTGGCGGACTGCCCGGCGTGGGAGGCGCCGACGCGTGACCTCGTGGCAGTCATCGGGGTGGGAGTCCTCTCACTCGGCAGCATGATCGCGGTGGCAATGGCGCCCGGGAGAGATTTAGAACTCTCCCGGCCCGCCGAGCCCACAACATGCTCGTTGCGCGTCGCAGGCGACTTAGGCGCCGGAGGTCGCTTAACGACCTCCGTCCTTTATGAGCGCAGGCCTGGGAGTGGCAGGTGAGGCCGCCTGTCACCCCAGCAGAAGCAGGATGTAACGGCGGGGTGACTAGCGCCCCTCCCCGAAACCGGGGTAACATGGGGACACCGTGGTTCTTAAACCCGAGGGGGCTATTTCGAAACCGGAGATGGCCCAGGGTCAGTCGGGGTGCGAGGGGTATGCTTTATGGGCAACCCTACACCCCGAGACGGCGTGCGGTTTTAATCGGTTCAAGCTCGACATAACCGCCCCCGCTGCCCCTGCGGGGGCAAACGAGGGGATTTCCGCACGAAAAGAAAAAAAAGGACTTAGTTGCTTCTGAACGTGAGTTTTACAATTTTAAGATTGCATTAGTAGTCTATTCAGCTAGATAAGAATTACTTAGATACTTTTTTTGGCGAGCCAGGGTCTCATTAGCCCAAAGGGCGGATTCCTTGCGTGCGGCCAATCGCTCGAAAAGCTTTAAAAATTATCAAAAAAGGTAGGAATCGACATAAATTATTTATCCACCGCATGTAAGTAGTAGGTACGTTTTTAGGTACCTATCGTATTTCAGTATGAAAATCCCTCTATTTTATCATGTACGAATGATAATTTACTCACACATCGACCATTTCCACGGAACTTTGGCAGCTCCAGCACAGATTAGATAAACCCAAATCCATAAATCAAGATATTATGGTATTATCTAATACATACGTACGTAATATCATGTTTTTTCTTTGCCGGACCATAAAACATGGGAATCTTTCACCCGCATTAACACGTGTTTCTATCTTCCTATAATCCAGAGCCTTTTAAGCGAAGCATGAAAAAGCATCTGCCGAAGCGATTAAGCTAAGGGCCACCATTGTATCAAGGTCGGCATCTATAATGGGGAACTTCCTTCCCAAGACTGCGGTTAGTTTATTATCCAGTGAGGTGAAGTCATATTGCCGTGCACAACTGTAACAGACAAGAACGGATGCTCTTGGAGGCTGCGAGGATATAAAGATATCACGCGACCTTTTCTCTAAAGTAATATAAGGAGTCTTGCTTCTAAAAGGATGAGTTCGCCAGCAAGACCGGCCGTGTGTTGGTCCATTGGGTGTACCGCCTCTTCTGGCAACAGACCAAAATATCGTAGATACAGTTCACTTTCAATCGATCCTACTCTGATAAACTTAATCATGTCCTCGGCGAGGGAGCATCTAGAAATTCGCATATAAGTCCCCCGCTGTATATCTATTGTAGGTTCTTTTTTGTAGAGATAAATTATGGCTAGGGAGATGTGATTTCAGGTTGAGAGGTTTAACGACGCAGGGTCGCTGCGTCCCAGGTCGCAATAATTACCCTAAATGTGTAAAAATAAAATTGGATTACAGTTGTATTTTGAATTTTAAATCACACCATACAGCTATCACAGTTCAAAGCGCCCAGGTAAAAAAACGGCAAGTTCTGATTGAACATAATAAAAATGAAAATACATTGTTTATAAAAAATATGTTTAATAATAATTCTTTCGCGCAAATTGCGTATAGCTGCGTATACGCACGCACGTCTCTCGTTACATATTGTAAAACAATAATTTATCATACATTCATAGTCAAATTATTTATTTTATCTAAAATATAAAATAAAAATTATTAAAACAGTCGACGGTTTACAAGCGTATCACAACATTTACAGGACATCCATATGTTTCGCGCAGTCCGCACACCACGCGACTGTTCACGAGGCAGGGCCCACAGACAGACCCTGCACAGATATCCCACTGTTCCAAGCACCCTGTCTGTTTCTGCCCTGGTAACTTCTCATGGACGTGCGGGATCTAACACTGTATACTTATCTAAAGCACAAGAACTCCTTGAAGAAACATCACATACTCGAGTAAAACATGCCAGTTAATTACTTTACCGCCGAGATGGCGCCTCTATTGTAGCACACATTACAGAAACATACAGTACTCGGCGTTTAGGTTGGCACGTCGTCGGGAAGAAGAGCGAGTCTACAAGATCGGCTAACATCGCTTTCGTAGAGCGTTCTCTCTATGACACATCATTCTGACAATTTGATTATAAAGGCAACCAACTGGCAGTCTGATGTGCGAGAGAGAGACAACGCTCTACAAAACCAAAGCAAGCCGATATCAACCGGACGGTCGCTCGTCTTCCCGACGTGCCCCGCCAAACACCTGGTACTGTACAATGACTAACGCCTAAAGGTACTTTGAAATGGTCATTATATTTGTGCACTTTTGTTGTCCCTATTCAAAGATAATATCTAATTAGTATTTTTTTTTTTTTATGATATTATCTAACTACCTTCGATTATTTATCGGTGTCTTGTTAATTGGATATGTTTTAAAGTACAGACATCGAAAGACAGTAACACGTTTGTACACAAATTATTTTTTAAACATTAAGTAGTCAATTTAAACGTTTTTCCTGACTTGAAACTATTCGCAAAATATTTCGTGTGAATAGAATAGTCCACCCTAGACTTCTTCGTAGTCGCTGATCACGATTTTGTCGTCAGATTGTTCATTATTTCACTGATAACACAGACACCACAACAATACATACATACGTATATAGATTACTTTTTTACAATCATTGCATTAGTTCATTTACTTATAACTAAAATCATTGGTGTTTAAAAACGTGCACAGTATACATTTAACAATTATTTATAAACGAGTAGGACGCTTAGATTTCGTGACGACTCCACGAATTTATTGTATTTAATAAAAACAGACTTCTCAAACATTTATTTAACAATAAAACTTATAGTAAACGATAATATCTATGCAGTAGTCAACTTATTACGCTAGAGAATTAAAAGGTCGACAAAGCGTTAGGCCAGGAATATCAAGTTCACGATTGTATCACAAAGACCAATTTAGTAGGGCTAAAATGAAACAAACGCAGTTGCGGATCAAAGTTTCGGGCAATGCAAATAAACATATTCATGCATACAAATATTTGCACTGAGCGGGAATCGAACCCGCAGTCGTACCGTCATATCGTCGTAGCAGTCGAATGCACTGCCGCTACGCCACAGAGGCCGTTCCATGGAACACATTTATCCTGCCATCGGTCCTGAAGACCGCACGTGACATTTTGTTTGACGTAACAACCCCCCCACCCCCCCCACCCCACCCCTCCGAAGTGATTTCATGGTACCTATATAGCTAAATGTTACGTATTCTGTTCGTGTTTCGTGCGGGCCCGAAGTTTTGAGTGCTCCATGGTAGCCCAGGGGTGTCCATCAGTAAATATATACAACATAAGCAGTTCGTGCGGACGACGCGCCAGCACTAGCGACCTCGTGCGGATATGTTCACTCGCGCTAACTTCGCCGTGAGATTATTTACATTACATATATTAAATAACATAATTGAGCGTGACACTATATAATACCGGGAAGTGTTGCTACAAGATTATAGCGGGCGCGGTCGTTCATTTTAAAATGATTTATAAAAAGCACATTCGTAACTAAATCTAGCTGGTAAATCGTATTAATAATAAGATAGTTACGATTCGTTCGAAGGTAAGTGATCACCTGTCTTTATAAACGTTTGCAGCATCAAAGATGTCACCTATCGCGCTGCCGTTCCCCCGCCCCAGGAGCGCCGACGTCATTCAGTAGCTTTTCCTAAGGTCCCCTCCGGGCGCGCGGTTCCCCTTTCGAATGAAAAACCTCTCATATTTTTTCTCTCTTAAATAATGATAACATAAAAGTTAAGTAGGGGTCTCTAGTTCTATAATGAAGCATTTACAAATGACGTTTACAGATTGGTCGCAGTGAGTCAGCCGCGCGTCCTGCCGATACGTCGAGCCGAGACTAAGCGGGCCCCGGGGGCCCCGGCGGGCGCGGGGCGGGGGCGGGGGCGGGGCGGCGCGGGGGCCGCTAGGCGTCGCTGTCGGCGCGGCGCGGCGCCGGGCGCTGCAGGCTGTAGGTCTCGGGCTGGAAGGTGGGCGGGCACACCAGGTGCGGGTACTGGCGCCCGCCCCACGGGGCTCGCGCGCCGCCGCCAGCCCCGCCGCTAGCCCCGCTGCCGCTCCAGCTGGGAACAGATTAACACTGTGAAGAAAATGCGAGTGACACAAACATTGATGGATTTAGTTATTTTAAAAAATCTATTGTTATTTTTGTCGACAAATAAAAAATGTTTTGTCAATTCGGGCTTAGCATATCATACCTCTTTCCCGAGTTGACAAAACACTTTTCAACAATTATCAAATAAGAACATAATTATATGACATTAAAAAGTATTGCATACTAAATTTGATTTTAAAGAAATGTGATTATAATCCTTCAACATCGTAATTTTACCCAAAGGACATAAATCAGACTATAAAAAACTATTTGTGCTCGATTAACTATTTGCAGTTAATCGAATCCTAATAGTAAGGATACAAATGATGCAGATTTTAAAGAAACATATTATTCGAATCTATGTTAGATGCCACAATTTTTTTTTTCTTTGTTATGTTCTTTTTTTTTTTATTGGATAAAAGTGCAGTCTGCATTCATTTGGATTAATATGAATTTCAATTCTTCTTCTTCTCTCGTGTCGATGGCATATCAAATTTTGTTTGCCCGGTGTACTACTATCGTAATTTCGTCTCCGAGGCACTCGCGAGTTCCTCTGGTGTACACGTGTTGGGGCATGCAGCAGGTTAGTAGGTGCGATATAAATATTTGTATAAATGTAAATAAATAAATAAGTCGGTCCGGGCAAGCGCAAGAGCCCGCCCCGGTGCCCCGGTGCCCCGGTGCCCCGGTGCCCCGGTGCCCCGGCTGGCGGGTGGTGGCGGCGCCTACCTGTCCAGCGGGCGCGGCGGGCGCGGCGGCGCGGGCGGCGCGCCGGCGCCCCCCGAGTGCACCTGCGCAGGAGCAACCTCACATTATAAGCACTGCACAATTCGCATTCAGCCACGCCTCTTTATTCCCGCTCGACAATCTTGAACAGTAAGGCGAGCTCAACAGTACCGACTGGCGTCATGTTTGCAAACAGTAATAATGGAAATCGAAGAAACGAAAGCAGGAGTAACAAGTGGAAGGATATTGTTTCTGCCTATCTACATGGAGAAGAGGCATGGCTGCGTGAGTGTGTGAGTGTGTAGGTGTGGATGTGTGGGTGGGTACGTGTGTGTGAGGGTGTATTTTTATGTGCAGTCGCCGTGAGTGTGTGTGTGTGTAGGTGTGGGTGTGAGGGTGTGGGTGTTTGTGGGTGTGTCTGTAAGGGTGTATTTTTATGTGCAGTCGCCGTGAGTGTGTGTGTGTGTGTAGGTGTGGGTGTGAGGGTGTGGGTGTTTGTGGGTGTGTCTGTAAGGGTGTATTTTTATGTGCAGTCGCCGTGAGTGTGTGTGTGTGTAGGTGTGGGTGTGTGGTTGTGTGGGTGTGGGTTTTTGTGGGTGTGTCTGTGAGGGTGTATTTTATGTGCAATCGGCGTGTGTGTGCGAATGTGTAGGTATGTGTGAGGGTGTATTTTTATCTGCAATCTGTGTGAATGTGTAGGTGTGGTTGCGTGGGTGTGTGTGTGTGGGAGTGTATTTTTATGTGCAATCGACGCGAGAGGTACCTTGTCGTTCCTGCGCAGCGAGTCCCGCCAGCGCTCGTGCGCGGGCGGCGCGAGCGACGCGGGCGGCGCGGGAGCGCGCGCGGTGCTCGCGTCGTCGCGGTACACGATCTTCTCGTAGCTGCAACACGCCGACAGTTACTGCACGCGCTACACGCGTTACACGCGCTACACGCGCCGCGGATTGGAAGTGGTTATACTACACCTACTACGACAAAAGTAGCTTAACTAAATCTATTTTATCGATTTGATCTCTTAAACCATTCATTAAATAATAAACAAAACATAAATTATGTTAAATTTGTTTCCTGACGAATATATAATTAATTATACGTCAATTATTGGTATATTATGTATTCCAATAGAAAATAAAGTTTTTAATGGTTTAGCGTGTACCAACTTTTGTCGTTGTACCCTTTTTTTTTTTTTTTTATCGTGCGGAAATCCCTTCGGATACCCCCCCGCCGGCCAGCGGGGGCGGTTATGTCGGGCTTGCACCGACTAAAACCGCACGCCGTCTCGGGTCTTCAGACGCCGGGGTGTAAGGTTACCCATAGAGCATATCCCTCGCACCCCGGCTGACCCTGGGCCATCTCACCACTAACAGCATCGCTCATCCTGTCTCCTCTGAAAGCAGAGGAGTACGGAGAGCAATGTGTACCCGCCACGTTGGGTATTGGCCGACGATCAATGCCAACCCTATGAAGGGGTGAAGGGGAAGCCATTGACCGCCGCCCAGGGTGTACCGGCCGCTCCGATTCCGTTCCCCCCGGACTGCAGCGGGATCGGAATCGGAGCGACACTCGAGGAGGTTACCCAACACACACCCCATGTCGTTGTACCCTAGTACTTTTTCAAAAATAAGGCAGAATATATTTTACTACTTCTGTAGAACTATGCAGGAGACAAAAATGTATTAAAATTCATAGTTGTTTTTTTTTTCATTGTAAATTGTAGATGTAGTATAAAGCACTAGGCACTGAAGAAAGTGTACCCAACTCGTGTGTGTTAGTTTAGAACAAATGAACATTTAAAATATTGAGTAGTCTTTGCAAACAGGCTACTTTTTATCCCAGAAATATTTTCCTGTCAGTCGCGAGCAGAGCCGCGAGCAACAGCTAGTAAACCATAAAGTGAAATAAAGCGTACGTACCCATCCCTGGCGCGCGCCGACCCGGGCTTGCCGCCCCCTCCCGCGCCCGCCTCGTCGCCGCGCCGCGCCCCGCGCTGGCCCTCGGGCGGGCTGCGCTCGCCGTAGATCACCTCGGGCCCTGCGGAGGCAACCGCCCGTTATGCGCGCCACTCGCTGGCTGCGGGGGTGGTGTCGCACCGTTAAGCCTTGTGCGGCCCAAGCGTTCCAATTGCGCGTACGCAGGATCCGATAGCCCGGGCTTACAGTACGCGTATACAATTTGAACAAGCGTGGACGACGCGTACATGGGAATGCTTATTCCGTAAAAGACTTAACTTCACAGCCAGTACATTTAATTCATGAACGAACGCTGCTTTCGGCGATAGATTTCGGTCATTTTTTTCTTTCAATAAACTGGAAAAATTACTTACAGTCAATAAACCGTTATATGTAAACGCACTTATCCCGTACCGGGCCTGAAAACGGAACGTGACAGTTCGTTCCTCATAAACCCTACCATAACGACTACTAAACGACTACAAACCGCAATTTTAATAGCCCCTCACAAAAAGTTAAAATTAATACGACTTACTACTACTACTATGACTTAATTTCCAAAGGTCGAAAAGTTATCATAATCCAATACAAGGGAATGTATTTTGTATTACGTTGGTTTATAATAGTTCATTTGTTAATAGAAACATATTGTAAACGAAAGCCTCCTTGATATGTTTGATTCAGTCCTGACTTGTCAGTTCCCATGGAACCTGACCGGTAGAACGAAATCCAAAGTAGCCCCATGGTACTTGAATGAGCCTTGTTCCGTTCGTGTCGCGTGCGGGCCCCGTGCGGCCCTGTGCCCCGGAGGGGGCGCGCGTACCGAAGTGGTCGGGGTGCGCGCGGGGCGGCGCGTGCGCAATGGCGTGCGTGGACTCCACGTCGCGGTTCTGGCGCCGCTCCTCCGCCTGCTTCTTCAGCATGAACTGCTCCAGCGTCACGAACCCCATCAGGTTCTCCGGCTGGAATTCAAACAAAACCATTATTCGTACGGTACCATTTTTACCACCCACACATACTCGTGGCAACTCGTTTCTCGGTCGTTTAAATAAATATAAAATTTCTGTACTGTTCCTATTCTGCCGCCCCTTTAAGGTATATCCTGTACGATGCAATAATCAACACGAGCATCGTACAGTCGCGTTGCGCGTGGTCAGCAGTTTACGCCGAACCGCGCTATTTCGTCATTTAATTCATTTAGTACTATTTCGATCATCAATCAATTCGGGTGTACTCACTATCATACCATCTTAGGTTAAGCTAACACAATACACATTAGTTGTCCTTAACTTCATCTTTTATTTACAACCAAACATTCCTGTACGGCTACCATTGCCCGTACATATCCCTTCCTCACAAAACATGGACAAGATTAGCAATAAAGGTGGACGACTGGCCGGATTCGTAATTCGGCAAACGAAGTTTTTCAAGGACCCCGAAATTTCCATTCTACTCTTCAATTGCTATGTCCGGTCTCTCTTAGAATACTGTTGCCAAATCTGGAGTCCTTCATATGCAGTTCATATCAACCGATTGGAAACACTTCAAAAAAAATTTCTTTACCACCTGTCTTATGCACACAATCTTTGCAATCATCTAACTTCATGCGACGCTAGACTCACCCATTTTAAAATGTTAACACTCCACAAGAGACGTAACATAGCCGATATGGTGTATCTGCACAAGCTAATTGATGGTAAGGTGGATTGTTCCAACTTGATCGCAAAATTTAACATTATTATACCGCGCCCTGGCAGTCGCCTCCACAATAGGAAAACGTTCGCGCTTCCCCTTTCTCACACCAACTACGAACAACATTCGCCACTGTACCGCATGATGTCCTCATATAACAAAATATGTAACGATCTAGATCTTTTCGATACAACGTCCGCTACTATAAAGAAATTCTTTTATGACCAGATTTGCGGTAACTGACACTCACATAATAATTATGTCATCACTATTTTATAAGTAACTTTTGTGCCTATTGTGTATCTACTTTTCTTTTTAATGGTTAGAAAACGCATCACTATTTTATAAGTAACTTTTGTGCCTATTGTGTATCTACTTTTCTTTTTAATGGTTAGAAAACGCATGTAGTGTTCACGTCAAGAAGGACTTTACATCACTTTCTGACATATTGTTTATGTAATACTCATGCCATATGTAACGTCCTGTTTTGTGAGCCAATAAAAAAAAAAATTATAGTCAACGATGAAACTGAAACTCGGTGATATGGCGGTACGGCGCTCGACCGCTGCGTCCTGTCGGTAGGGGTGCAATGAACTACTAGCGATTGAAACGCAGTATTTGCGCGACACGCTTATTATTTGCACGAAATCTTTCCATATTATTTGCACGAAACACACACACGAATCCGTGCACACGTACGAAGCAGCGGACGGCCTCAATCAATGGGCATTATCTGATATTCAAATTCTTAACCTTGCTACAAAAATGAGCAAATAACTGTACAGGAACAGAACATAACATACCTTCGGCTTAGGTTTCGGCACGTGCAACATTGGCTTGGTGACGAAATCGCTCTTGTCGAAGTCCAGCAAGTTGGGGTTGGAGGCGTGGATGTAGTTGATGGGCTTGGGCAGGCGGCGCGGCTTGCCCTCCCCCGGGGGGTCGGCCGGCGGCGCCCTGCGGTAGCTGCGGTAGTGCTCCGTGGGCACGGGCGCGCCCGCCTGCTTCGTCTGCAACGGGCCCCGCTGTAGTGGCCGACAGGCTTCCACACAGTGTTCACACTGGGACTTACAATCTTTGTACTTTGTTGCGGCACAATTATTTTAACATAACATAACTTCACGCCTGTATCCCCGAAGGAGTAGGCAGAGGTGTATTTATACGGACAAACGTACATTATTTAACTATTTCTTATATACGTAATTGCATTCATTATAGTTAGTCGCTGACGGCATGATTTTGTATATTAACGATGTCAACACAAATCAGTGCATGTGATGCAATCCTGCTTCTTAAAGTTTTATAAACTTCCTTCCATTTCACGTATATATCCTTAGTGAAATATTCACTAGACTTGTCGTCATAACCTTCTAGTGAAGAATGGTTATGCTCAAACTCACCCCATAAATTTTCCAAAGCACTCAATCGAGGAATTATTGTCACAGCAGAGAACATACTTTAGAGCTTTTTCCCGCATTCAAAATGGCATCGATGTCGAGAGCATGGAAGAAAAGTGGGAAATCGAAGATCAACTCAAGGAGTTACAGCATCGCTGGCGCACGATTGATGAGCTGCATCTTCGCATTGACAACTTCCTACAAGGCAGTGATGAAGACTATGAGAGACAATTCATAGGCTACGAAAAGCTGTACAATAACACTAAAAGGTTGCTAAATAAAAGGCTGTGCTCGACGGCACATCTACGCGAATCGACGCCTAGGGTAGAAATACCTGTATTCACAGGTAAATACGCACAGTGGCCCACTTTCTTCGACCTCTTTGCTGACACGATCCACAAAAATAACTTTTTAAGCAAGGCGCAAAAGATGCAACATTTGAAAAGCAAGGTGAAAGGTGAAGCTGAGCGTCTCATTCAGCACCTAAATATATCATCTGAGAACTATGACACAGCATGGGACTTGTTAACTCATCGCTATAACAATCCTCATGCACTATTCACCTACCAAATTGAGACGTTTTTGAGCCAACCGAATCTTCATAAACAATCATCGCACGAGCTCTAACGACTTTACGACATTACAATGGAGTGTATACATGCGATTCATAATCTAGGCGTGGACACCACCACCTGGGACCCACTTTTAGTTCACCTTATATCAAAAAAGTTAGACACTGACACCTACAGCGACTACAAGGAAGCTCGCAAGGCACCTAGAGAGTTAGCAGCACTCGACGAGCTCATGGACTTCATTGAAAGTAAATTTACCGCTCTTGAACCTATCAACAAGAAAGATACGCTAGACCAGAAACAAACATCTCAGCAACCAAGGTTCGGCAACAAACCTAGTTTCTATAACAAGCCTCGCAGTAATCATTATCAAGCTGTCGCCACATATACATCAAAATGTCCGTTATGCCATGGAGAACATGATTTGTACCAGTGTAAACGGTTCCTTAACATGCCAGCGGACGCTAAAATGAGGGCGCTTGCGAAATATCAGATTTGTCAAAACTGTCTATACAAACACTTTGACAAACAATGCAATTCTACAAAACGATGTAAACAATGCAACGGAGAACATAATTCCATTATTCACGATGCTATATTGCAATTAACAACTGCGAAGTCGACACATTCGAGTTCATCGACTGCAGTGCCGATCAATAATGTGAATACTACTAAGCCACCTAGCAACAAGCAGCATAATGTGAATCATGTCGCCACTGATGATGAAGAAGTTTTGTTGACAACTGTATCACTGAAGGTGAAATCAGGTGACAACACATACGTCACTCTGAGGGCACTTTTAGATCAAGGATCTCAAATATCCTTAATATCAGAAAATGCTGCACAGATGTTAGGTTTGCAGCGCCGCAGTTATCACGCATCAGTATCAGGCATTGGCGCAAATGCGAAGCAAAGCAAGGGTATGGTTCAGCTCCAATGTCAATCAATTTATGGTGACCATGATTTTACTACACAAGCGTTGATTATATCACGTGTCATCAGCCACTTACCTAACACTACGTTTGGTAAACAATGCTGGCCACACTTGAAACATATTAAATTAGCTGATCCTGAGTACAATGTATCAAGACCTATTGATCTCTTATTAGATGCCAGCATTTACTCGGATATTATCATGGGCGGTCTTATCAAAGGCCCCCCAGGAGCACCCATTGCTCAGCAAACTACACTGGGCTGGATTCTATCGGGCAACGTGAAGACTTTCAGTTGTCATGTTGTTATTAATCAAGTCGACGAAATATCAAAATTCTGGGAAGTAGAAGACATTTGCGACACCTCTTCGACAACTTAGTTACTCGGCGAAACACCCTGTAATTTTATCAACACATAGTCGACTTACTGAGCTCATAATAAATCAAGCACACATTACAACTTTACACGGTGGACCGAGGCTGACCTTATCATTCATCCGAGACAAATTTTGGATCATCAGTGGGATCCGCACTGTGAAGAAGCAGCTGAGACTGTGCGTCAAGTGCAGACGCTATAGTCTACAAAATAAGCAACAAATCATGGCTGATTTACCATCTACGAGAGTCACCCCGTCGCGCCCGTTCACTAACACTGGCGTGGACTTCACAGGACATATCGAGATCAAGGCAAATAAGGGAAGAGGCATCAAGACTAGCAAAGCCTACGTCGCCGTCTTCGTGTGTTTATCAACAAAGGCCGTGCACTTAGAATTGGTGTCCGATTTGAGTACAGCAGCCTTCCTTGCAGCCTTTTATCGCATGTGTGCTCGACGAGGTACCCCGAAGCACGTGTACAGTGATAACGGTACCAATTTTGTTGGCGCATCTCGAGTCCTTAAACAGGAGTATAAGGCCATCCTAGAGACAATTGACGACTCATTCATCAGAACTGTCAATGAGATGGGAATCACATGGCATTTCAACGCTCCAGCATGGCCCAGCGCAGGCGGACTATGGGAAGCTGCTGTTAAAGGTCTTAAATATCATTTGAAGCGAGTACTGGGAGAGCAACGACTTACGTATGAGGAGTTCATCACTTTGTTGTATCAGATCGAGGCTTGCATGAACTCCAGGCCGTTATTTCCATTGACCGAGAGCCCTGACGATGATTGCCTTACCCCTGGTCACTTTCTAGTGGGAGATACGCTTTTATCGAGGCCTCAGACTGATCCCGATTCGATCAACTTACCTAAACGATGGCAACTGGTGCAGGCCATAAACAAGCAATTCTGGAAGAAGTGGTCTAACGAATACTTACAACAGCTACAATCGAGGTCAAAATGGAGGACAGCTAGCAAAAACTTGGAGGTCAACGACATAGTTATTATCAAAGAGGACAACATGCCACCAGGCAAGTGGGCCATGGGACGCGTGCTAGAACTTCATCCTGGGCAAGATGGCTACGTTCGGGTCGTCACCCTAAAAACACATAGCAACATTATCAAGCGACCTGTTAACAAGCTTATCATATTACCTACAAAAGAAACTAGCAGCATTCCAGTCAATAAAGAAGACAATCAGATCACACCCCCTGAACAACAACCACCGGTTGCTACGCGCACCCGCAGGCGAAGAGGGAATGCACTTTCGCATTTTGTGTCCATCGCACTTATCATGTTTATGACACTGTTTACACCGAGCATGGGACAAAGCACGGAATCCTACAATATCACGCCCTTTCAAGACCATCAGAGCCTATATTTTGACAAAATATCAGATCTTCAGCATATAAGAGATGAATGGAAATTAGTCATCTTTTACAACTTAACTACATACTGGCATGGATTATCAGACATACAGCAATACGTCACACACTTAAAATCATTATGTCACACGTCAGGCGCTCAGTTCGAAAGTGTTGCATTACAATTACAACATGCAGTTGACGAAATCGAACATTATAATAGTTTGCTAAAATATCCAAACAAAAGAGCGAAAAGAGGATTGGTAAATGGTGTTGGCTACTTAGCAAACTCGCTTTTTGGAGTTTTAGATGAGCGATTTGCAGAGCAATACAAGGAGGACATAAATCGAGTCATGCAAAATGAAAACCATCTACATAACCTAATTAAAAATCAAACACTTGTAATTGAAGCTGAGTATAACATACTTCGTCGCAACGAAGACACTATGAAGCAACAGTTTTCTGTTATTCAGCAACACCTCCACAACATAACTGTTGAGGTGGGCCAAGTTAAGCACGATTACAACAGCGCTATTTATCTCACTTCTTCGGCTTTAGCGGCGAGTATAATATTATCAAACTTGAGATTCATACAGCAAACATTGATAACCACCGTGACGGATATTAATCACGGTCGTATTGACACTCACTTCTTCTCACCGGAACAGCTGGAGGAACAGACTAACATCATCTTAAGTCAACTTCACGGTGATCTTACTCTGCCCACTGACAAACATGATATACGCCAACTATACCAATTATTAAGAGTGTACTCAAGGATAATTGAAGACTACCTTATCATTGAAATCAGGATTCCACTTGTAAGCAGTGATATTTACGAATTGGACCGTGTACTATCGATACCCCAGCGCAGAGAAGACAACATGACGTATCGACTAGTACCAACATTACCCTTCATTGCATTTAATTTGAAGAGAGATATGGCATTTCTACTATCACATGAAGATCTCCAAGGCTGTATTCATACTCAGATGGATAAAATCTTATGTTCACTAGATCAACCCATCTATGACGTAAAGTTAAAAGAATCCGTTTGTGATATCGAATTAGTAAATATAAACGCAATGAACACGTCACCGTGCACGTCACAGATATCACCTTGCACCGCCGGCCAGTGGATCAAATTACATCGCCGCAACGACTGGCTGTACTCCTGTTGTAAGGAATGTAAAGTTCGCATTTTCTGCCCAGCTGGAATGGAGATAAGGAGCCTAACGGGCAATGGATATATTAGCCTAGGTCAAGGTTGTTCCCTAAAGGGAGAAACATTCACCATTCATTCACACAACCACTTCCTTAGCAGCATACATCAGCAAGTAGCAGCCATCGAGGTACCTAAACCATCAGTTTTGAACTCGTTAATCAATAGTAGCGTCCCATCTGACGTACTGCTACCCGCATCAGATAATTCGGATGTTATGTTGGACCAACTGAAGACACAGATAGAAAAGTTAAAGAGCGAATCAGTTCACGAGCTTAACAGCCACGACCTACATCACTACAGCCTCCAGTACATCCTGCTTGTCGGACTGCTAATATTAAGTGGTATTATTATCCACTTCTGGAGGCGAAGGAAGTCGCGTGTTATGAAGCAACAAGAAGAAGCTACACGAACGCCACAGAGCGGTGCGTTGCACACAGACGACATCAGACGCGCAGACAGCGTTACGAGTGTTGACCACGGCACGTCGCCTATAGTGACCCGAAAATTTGCGGTACCTACAGTGTAATGAAATATTTAAGGTTAATTTATTTTTATTTTATTTGAAATTCATTTACTATTTACAGTTTACATTTTATTGTATTTAAAGTGTTTAATAATTTGTTAATTCAATTTTATAAGATTTATTGTCATTTATCGTTATCATTATTTTTTACATTAACGATTTAGGTTTTTTGTGTATTCTCCTTTTTGAGGGGGCAAGATGTACGGACAAATGTACATTATTTAACTATTTCTTATATACGTAATTGCATTCATTATAGTTAGTCGCTGACGGCATGATTTTGTATATTAACGATGTCAACACAAATCAGTGTAATAAACATACTCAAGCAGAGCGGTCGTTTCCTTATCATTACCTCAAACATCGTAATTTATCACTACGCCTTACGCTCATCATCATCATCATCTAGCAACTACTACTGTAGCCCCAACCCGCTACAGTATTACACACCCACGATTCGCCAGTTATGTTTAGGTCCCAATGTAATAGGGGGCAAGCCTATTGCCATCTACCGGGCACATTACTAAGCGAGCGATAATCAACATTTTTTAATACACACATAACTACGAAAAGTCAGAGGTGTGTGCCCGGGGCGATTGGGGATCGAACTCGAGACCTCGTCTCGGCAGTCCGTTACGTACACCACTAGGCTATCGCTAACAGTATATAGAATTTATTTTACTGAAATTGGAGAATTGCAACGCTGCAAATTCTAATGAATCAGTACTGGTAAGTAATTTCTTACCAGTAAACCTAGTTCTTAAAATGAGTGCCTGCTCCTGGATACCCTAGTAACCCATGAAGAAAAGATATGAGGCTGTTGTTGGAGGATTTCACGGCAACTTCATACATTACCTTAGCAGTCTTGTTCTTGTCTTCGTCCTTGGTCTTATTCCTCGAGAAGAACCGCAAGTACTTCCTGTCGAGGCTGGTGGAGGAGTGCGGCACGTTCTCGTGCGACTCGCTGCGCTGCATCCTGTGCGTGAGCTTCTTCAGCGAGCCGAACTTGGACTTGTCCTTGTCCTTGTCGCGGTCTCGGTCCCGCTCCTTCTGCGGACTCTCGGCGTCCGACTCGGTCTCGGAGTAGTCGGTCTCGGAGAATTGCTTGGATACGTCCATCTGTGGAGTATATGAGTAAGTTGCATGTTATCGTAGCTATAAACAGATTATAAAACAATTTGATTATTAACATAATATTACCACTCACAACATTAGACTATTCTGGGATATACACAAAAATTGTACATAATTAATTCATCGACTGGTACACCAACGTAACATGCACGACTAGTTAGTGAAGGCAGCGCCGGTGTGGTACCTTGAAGTAACTCACATTGGTGGCCAGTGAGGGCAGCAGCGTGGCGCGGTGGATGAGCTGTATCCAGGCCAGCACGGCCTCCTTGGTGTCGCACGCGAAGTAGAAGGCGGTGCCGGTGTGGTACACCTTGAAGGCGTGCGCGCGGGACTTCACCTCGCCCGCCGCCGACACCGTGAACCCCTCCAGGTAGATCATGCAGTCCGCCTTCGAAGACTGCAACGGACATCATTCATAGTCAAAACGTTTTACTGCTACCATTCAAAATCTTTTGCTGTACAGAAAATTATCATTGTTCATCGGAACGAACACACTATAGGTTAGTACGGGCTCGAAGGACCAAATTGCAATAGTAGGAGCGACGTCATATAGCTGTCCGTTTGTAAAACGCTTTTACAGCGCGTAAGCTCAAGCCAGTAATTACCTAGCGTTACGTGAGAACTCGTTTCATGATTTCCACATCTGCATCAATAAGATATTGTAGTGTGTAGCGTGTAGTGTGTACCTTTTTTTTTTTTTCGTGTGGAAATCCCTTCGGATACCCCCCCACCGGTCAGCGGGGGCGGTTATGTCGGGCTTGAACCGACTAAAACCGCACGCCATCTCGGGTCTACAGACGCCGGGGTGTAAGGTTGCCCATAGAGCATATCCCTCGCACCCCGACGTGTAGTGTGTACCTATAGTTATACTTTGCTTTATTGTGCTTTATTGTGAATATACTGAATAAGTATTGTGTGTACTATATAGTTAACACCATTGTCAATCATGAGGCATTAAACAGTCAACTTCCAAACAAGTGTTTACTTTAATCTCACCGACGACGTCCCGACCTCACAACATTCACGTTGTGGGTCGCCAAAGCGCACTGACCTCGGGCGTGCGGTACGCGTACAGCAGGTTGTGCGTGAGCAGCAGGTGGCGGCGCGCACGCGCTGCCACCCCGCGCCCATGGCGCCGGGCGGGCCCCGCGCGCCGCTCTGCCCCACGCGCACGCGCGCCTCTAGCGACTCGGACAAGCGCACTGACCTCGGGCGTGCGGTACGCGTACAGCAGGTTGTGCGTGAGCAGCAGGTGGCGGCGCGCACGCGCTGCCACCCCGCGCCCATGGCGCCGGGCGGGCCCCGCGCGCCGCTCTGCCCCACGCGCACGCGCGCCTCTAGCGACTCGGACAAGCGCACTGACCTCGGGCGTGCGGTACGCGTACAGCAGGTTGTGCGTGAGCAGCAGGTGGCGGCGCGCACGCGCTGCCACCCCGCGCCCATGGCGCCGGGCGGGCCCCGCGCGCCGCTCTGCCCCACGCGCACGCGCGCCTCTAGCGACTCGGACAAGCGCACTGACCTCGGGCGTGCGGTACGCGTACAGCAGGTTGTGCGTGAGCAGCAGGTGGCGGCGCGCACGCGCTGCCACCCCGCGCCCATGGCGCCGGGCGGGCCCCGCGCGCCGCTCTGCCCCACGCGCACGCGCGCCTCTAGCGACTCGGACAAGCGCACTGACCTCGGGCGTGCGGTACGCGTACAGCAGGTTGTGCGTGAGCAGCAGGTGGCGGCGCGCACGCGCTGCCACCCCGCGCCCATGGCGCCGGGCGGGCCCCGCGCGCCGCTCTGCCCCACGCGCACGCGCGCCTCTAGCGACTCGGACAAGCGCACTGACCTCGGGCGTGCGGTACGCGTACAGCAGGTTGTGCGTGAGCAGCAGGTGGCGGCGCGCACGCGCTGCCACCCCGCGCCCATGGCGCCGGGCGGGCCCCGCGCGCCGCTCTGCCCCACGCGCACGCGCGCCTCTAGCGACTCGGACAAGCGCACTGACCTCGGGCGTGCGGTACGCGTACAGCAGGTTGTGCGTGAGCAGCAGGTGGCGGCGCGCCCAGCGCGGCTGCGCGGCGGCGCGCGCGCGCACGCGCTGCCACACCGCGCCCATGGCGCCGCGAGCCGCCAGCGCGCGGGCGGGCACCGTGCGCCGCTCTGTAACACGCGTGCGTCTAAGCGACTTGCCAACTACACTAAACCAATCAACCTCAAGCCGGGTATGCACATTGGCGCGTTCCTGTTCGGGCACCCTAAAGGACTACGCGCGCCTACCCTCTGTGTTCGCACAAAAGTCGGCACCGATTGGAACGCCGAGCGCGCCGTTAGCTAAGAGAGCACGAACATATCTACTACTAGAGCAGTCGCAGATGAGCGAAGCACATGGTACGCGAACGTTACACATTTTCTTGCGATATTTGTGAAACCTAGCGTCAGTAATAATAACGAAGACGATACACAACTTAGCTGGTCACCAGCGTCAATGCCCAACCAGTCGGCCCAGCTGCCATAAGATACAGTTTTAACACATCTGTTGCACAAAAGCTTGCGACCAGTGGGCCTACCGCCCATGTGTCGTCGATATCACAGCCGTCGAAATGTTGCGCTGGTCAAGGTCGACGGCCATTTTGTACCGCCCCATTGATAATCGATGCCGGCGCGGCGTAAGAATGAATGAAACACTGTTTTTGACAGTTAAATAGCTGCCACCTAAAAAATTTCAAATCTACGGCGTCGCTTTGAAGTGTCATTTCATTACGGCACCTCATGAGGTGCCGTATTGAAATGACAATTCACACAATGAGCTGTCGTATTGAATATTATTTCCTTTTCCGACCGTTGATTACGATGCCGATTGCACCTAACACTGGGCTACTATGGCTTTTATGGGTGCGACTGCCGACGAGTGGATTCTGCCGTCCTATTGCACCTAACACTGGGCTACTATGGCTTTTATGGGGGCGACTGCCGACGAGTGGGTTCTGCCCTCCTATTGCACCTAACAATGGGCTACTATGGCTTTTATGGGGGCGACTGGGTTCTGCCCAACACTGGGCTACTATGGCTTTTATGGGGGCGACTGCCGACGAGTGGGTTCTGCCCTCCTATTGTACCTAACACTGGCCTACTATGGCTTTTATGGGGGCGACTGGGTTCTGCCCTCCTATTGCACCTAACACTGGGGTACTATGGCTTTTATGGGGGTGACTGGGTTCTGCTCTCCTATTGCACCTAACACTGGACTACTATGGCATTTATGGGTGCGACTGAGTTCTGCTCTCCTATTGCACCTAACACTGGGCTACTATGGCTTTTATGGGGGCGACTGGGTTCTGCCCTCCTATTGCACCTAACACTGGGCTACTATGGCTTTTATGGGGGCGACTGGGTTCTGCCCTCCTATTGTACCTGCGACTAATTAAAACACTCTTTAATCTTTACCTTACCTACTTAAACGTTTATACTGTGTTGTTTGTTGTTTTCGTATGTTTCAGAAGGAAGGAATAAGCGAAGGAGTTGGAGGACGAAATTCCATCGTCGGCAGTCGCCCCCATAAAAGCCATAGTAGCCCAGTGTTAGGTGCAATAGAAAGGCAGAACCCAGTCGCCCCCATAAAAGCCATAGTAGCCCAGTGTTAGGTACAATAGGAGGGCAGAATCCACTCGTCGGCAGTCGCCCCCATAAAAGTCATAGTAGCCCAGTGTTAGGTACAATAGGAGGGCAGAACCCAGTCGCCCCCATAAAAGCCATAGTAGCCCAGTGTTAGCTGCAATAGGAGGGCAGAACCCAGTCGCCCCCATAAAAGCCATAGTAGCCCAGTGTTAGGTGCAATAGGACGGCAGAACCCACTCGTCGGCAGTCGCACCCATAAAAGCCATATTAGCCCAGTGTTAGGTGCAATCGGCATCGTAATCAACCGTCGGAAAAGAAAATAATATTCAAAACGACAGCTCATGAGACGCGGTCGATTTGATTTTTTTTAGGCGGCAGCTATTTAACTGTCAAAAACAGCGTTTCATTCATTCTTACGCCGCGCCGGCATCGATTATCAATGGGGCGGTACAAAATGGCCGTCGACCTTGACCAGCGCAACATTTCGACGGCTGTGATATCGACGACACTTGGGCGGTAGGCCCACAGATTGCGTTTCTTCTGCAGTCCTTAAGATGGTTGTTTCGATGGAAGACCTTTGTGTGAGACCTGGTCCAGGTCTAGGCTGTTTGTACCTCATCTTGATTTTTTAAAGTTTGAATCTATCAACGTATAGTTACTATGCTTCGAAAGAAGTGCAGGGGCAGATCCTGCTGTGAGTTAATTACATTATATATTATGTAATCTTTCAGATATGTTAGCGAAGATGTCGTGTACGAAGATTGCTTTGAAAGTTTAGCTTATGGTACCGTTCGACCCTGTTTATCTTATCTTTTTTTACAATTAGGTAAATTTTTACTCACTTGCTAATATAGAGCTCTTCTTCTTCAAACTCCTGGACTTGGAAGTGGGAAAAATGCCTCTAACCGCACTAGTGGGGGATAGCGCTATGCCCCTCGTCGGAGCGGAGTCGCAGTGCACGTGCGCGCCCAGCACGATGTCGTGCGCCGGCGGGGCGGGCGCGGGGGGCGGGGGCGAGCGCCGCCGCAGCGGGGCGGCCGCGGGGGGCGCGGGGCCGTCGCGCTCGCTGTTGATGGCGGGCATCTCGCGCCGCTCGGACGGGATGACGCGGATGTCGTGCTTCATTATGTGGCGGCCGTGCGTGTGGACCGACATCTGCAACGAAAGAGTATACATTAACTCCTAATTTCTTGTTAATTTGATGCGAGCCTCCACTGGTACACTGGTTGCCCACCACTTCTTCAGCAATAGAGTGGTACATAATTGGAACTCACTGCCAAAGGACGTTATATCTGCAACTTCTATGATAAAGTTCTAAAAAGTGACAGACAGTTAATAAAATAATAAAGAGACTATTGCATTTTATCGCTAGATGTGAACATATCAGCTCGCAACTGCTCGTTCACAATCAAAAAAAAATATAAAAAATTAATGGTGTGCCACCATTTTTCATATTATCCTTATCCTTATTAAAGTGAAACTTTTATTACATCGTCTCAAACTTTTTCGTCTGTGTGTTACATGTCGCGTGACGGTCGGCCGGGGAGTAGGGATAAAGTGAAAGGCGCTCGTCATAGCAGTCAAGGCCAATGTGGCGGCGCCTGTAGTTCGCAGCAGCTGACCGTGTAGTGCATAGACTATTACTCATTTGTGGCAGTGCTCCACGCTATTTTGTTTGTTTTTGTCAGTGTTTAATGTAAATGTTGTTTGTCAGTGTTTAATGTAAATGTTGTTTGTCAGTGTTTAATGTAAATATTGTTATTTAATAAAGTGAAACTTTTATTTGCTTTTGGTAAACAACGACACAGCTAGTGAGTCCAAAAAACTGATTAACGAGGAAAAAGCAAAGAATAGTGTATGGGCCACGTACATTATACAAATGCTGGCCTTAGCAACTTTCGCGGAAACGGTGCAATTGCAATTTTAGTTAAATGTCTATAATGTGAAAAAAAGTTTCACTTTTACCGTGGGTGTCATTGGCTCGCAATCAACTGATATCGGATAGTTATATTACATATACCTATATTTGTGTGTATGCATGTATGTATATATATGGATATAGGTATAAACATGAAGTGACTTGCCTATACGATCGAATCACTCTTTATAATAATAATAACAAAAATTATGTTTTGTATGTTTAATGTTTATAATGTTTTTTCAATATATAATGTTAGCACGATAAACCGCTAACTACACACACTAACCTCACAATGTAAACCAAATAATTGTGAAAATAATTTTTATTACGTACTAATAATAACTATTAAATTAATAAAGACAATTATTACGTATGAATTGAATATACTAAACACAGCGACATAACAGCGAAGAGCAGCTGACTGTATCTTTCTCGCTCGGGTACACTCGGCGGTCCCGAGTTCACCTCAGAGCGTGACGGTTCAGCCTAACTTACTACCTACGGAAAAATCTGTGTGCGGTGCGCCAAAAGAAGTTTTCACTTCAAAAAAAATTTACAATGCACTATGAATTTGACTATTACTCACGTTCGCAACGTCACTCGGCCGCAGAAGCTTGAGCGGCGACGCCGGCGCCGGCGGGGACTCCGCCCGCGGCACGGCGCGCAGCACCGGGTACGAGGGCGCGCCCGCCGCGCCCGCCGCGCCCGCCGCCCCCGCCAGCGACGGCCGCGCGGGCACGGCGGGCCGGGGGGGCGGCTCCGGGGCGCGCGACGAGCTGCTTCGGGGCAACCTATGCCATATATTATAGCCAATCATTAGTCCCTTGCAGTCCATTGCTGATTATAAGCATTTCCCAATGTGCACCCGATCCTTCGCCTTCCGCATGCAGTCTACCCCAACCAACTTTTTAGGGTTATCAGTCCATCTGGCTGTAGAACGGCTGCCATTTACTGATTCATGGTCTCCACTGTAGGACTCGTTTGCTATTGATCCTTCGGCGGATGTGGCTGGCGCGTTTCCACTTCTGTTTACTTTTTGTGCGAGCCATGTCGATAACTTCAGTTCTTTGTCGGATAACTTCGTCACGAATTATATTCTTCAAAGAAACTTCAAGCACAGTTGGCTCAGTGGCTCGCTGAGTGGCTTTTTATTTGTGGAAATATTCCACAGCGTTGCCAAAAAATAAGATACTTTTTAGATCTTTAAAGATGATAGGTACCAATGCCCGATATGGCGTACATTGGGCTCTACCAATGTCCGTAGTCCGCTGCTGGACATAGGTCTCTTCCTATGTCCAGCAGCGGACTGCGATAGGCTAAGTGAATGCAAGGACGCGGGACGGTGGGAGGAGGGCTTACCGCGAGGCGGGCTCGGCGGCGAGCGCCACGATGGAGCGGCGGCGGTGCTCCAGCATGGCCACGTTGATGGTCTCCAGCACGCGCGCGCGGTCGCGCTGCGCGCTGGACTGGCGCTCCGCCGGCGGGGGCGGGGGCGGGGGCGGCGTGGTCGGCGACTCGGGGATGGTCTGCGCCGCCAGCGGGCCCGGCTCGTCGAGGCTCACGTCGAAGTCGTAGGCGGGCGTCGAGTGGGCCTTGTCCAGCTTGCCCCGGTTGCGGTCGCTCGAGGGCGGCGGCGAGGGGACCTCGTCGGTCCGGGAGGGCCGCCGCGGCCGGTCGAGCACGACGCCGAGGCACGTGCGCGGGCGCGGGGACAGCTCCAGGCCCGTGCTGCAGGACACGGCCTGCGGGGGAGCGGGGAGCACGGTTACAGGGCTTGCTACGCAGCGGTGCGGGCGCGGTCGCGTGCCTACCTTGTCGCGCGCGTACAGCGCCACGTCGTCGGGCGCGGGGCTCAGGCGCGCGCTGCCGCCCTCGGCGCCCCAGCGCTGCTGCTTCAGCTCCTGCCAGAACTGGAACATGGCGGTGCGGCACAGTGAAACATTGTCCCGACTGTCATTTTGCACATATTTAAATTAAGTATACATTTTGCACAGGCACTATCTTATTATTGCAGGGGATTTGCCCTGTTCTCTTACCTGTTCGATGGTGTGGCTGGGCCGCCTGTACAGCGGGCTGCCGCCGCCCACCGTGTGCCGCCGGCGGACCGCCGCGCGCGGCTTGGGCGGGTACATCCTGCGCACAATACAAAGCCAAGAATATATCGAGCTCAGCGCGCACGGAACAGTCGGCACGTCGGGCCGAGCGGCCGCACCTGGAGTGGTCGGGCGGCAGGTGGTCGGGCGAGGCGGGCGGCGACAGCGGCTCGCTCTCGTCGGACGACGCGGGCGGCGACTCGCGGCGCTCGGCCGGCGCGCGCGCGGCGGGCGGCGGCGCGGGCGGCGGGCTCAGCTCCGACCTGCGCCAAGCCGGGTTCGTGCGATAGATTTAACTTGGATTTCCACATGTATATGTTTAGTTTTAATCTTTGTTTTATTTTGTTTTGATGTTGGTCCCGCGTATTGTGTGTGTATGTGTTAGTGTGTGTGTGTGCGCGTGTGCGTTACCGGAAGTCGGCGCAGACGAGGCGCGGCGGGCGCGCGCGCGGCACGCGGCGCAGCTGCGGCGTGTGCAGCGCGGCGGGCGCGCGCGCGGCGCGGCGGCGCACGCGCAGCGCCAGCTCGCCGCCCGCGCCGCCGCACAGGCGCACCACGGCCGCACCGCTCCAGCCGATCACGCACTGCCCGCCCACCTGCGGCACCCGCTACCTTAGGACCTGCTGCCTACTGCTCCTCCACCAGCCAAACATACCCTCCTATCGCCCAACATATGTGCTAAGGGTGTCACTTTTTCCACTTCAAAATGAACAGTTATTGAGTCTTATGGAATCGACAGTGTTTTAGGTTTAAGTATTGATTGATACTCAATATTGCAGTGGGGATCACGTATTGAAAAAAATCCTAGTAGGTTAAATTCTGCTTCCCACAAGATAAAAAAGATGAGGACTTTAACAGACATAGATATTTTAGTATATTTCAGTTGTTTTCATAGTAGTATGAGCTAAAATGAGCTTTGGTATGCCCGAAAAATCCTTTCCAATTTTTAAAAACTTTGTGATACAACATAAATACTAAATATAAAAATAATCTCGTAGTTTACTTATTTAGATATCATAGTCGACTTCACAAGATGAGAAATAACTCTATAATGCATGCTTCTACAACAAACCTTCTAATGAAGTGAAGGTTCTACCTCTTCATAAATTTAATAGTCAAATTAAACTCTCTCAAAAAGGCTACTATAAAATTCAAGAATAATTAGACAACAAACAAGCTTGGGTATGAACGGCTTGCTCTCTTACTATGCTACTCAAACAAAACATGGTAATTAGATTAAGTAGACATGATTGGAAATGGGCCAAAAAAAGAACAGCTTGCCGAGTTTCTTGCCGGAGTATTCTCAGGACAGGGCCACTTTTTGAACCGGTGCAGTGGTCCATTTGCTAAACATTGGTCTATTTTCTTTTAACTTTTCATAAATTTAACAGTCCATACAGAATAAATGAATGTTGACTTTGACTGGTTCATCTAAAGATTCACGTAAAAACACATATGTAGCTGGAGTCCGGGTTGTAGGTTACCATGATTCGTAGCATTACTCCTTCAATTCAAGTCTTCGTCCAAAATTAAGCTCGTTAGAGACTAGCTTCAATTACTACCTACCGCCAAGGACAGCCGCTCACCTGTACAATCTCATCACCAATATGAACGGCGCCCGACGCATGCGCAGGCGAGCCGAACCGGATATCGGCGAGCTGATGGTGGCCACAGAACGACGGCACCACGTCGAAGCCGAGCGGTTTGCCGCCCTGGCGGAGGGTCACCGTGTCCAAGGAAGCCGGCTGTAGAATCATCGGGTCCGATACATCCTAGAAAAGATACAATAGGTACAAAGAAAAGCGGGGGTGTGTGTTGGGTAACCTCCTCGAGTGTCGCTCCGATTCCGATCCCGCTGCAGTCCGGGGGGAACGGAATCGGAGCGGCCGGTACACCCTGGGCGGCGGTCAATGGCTTCCCCTTCGCCCCTTCATAGGGTTGGCATTGATCGTCGGCCAATACCCAACGTGGCGGGAACACATCGCTCTCCGTACTCCTCTGCTTTCAGAGGAGACAGGATGAGCGATGCTGTTAGTGGTGAGATGGCCCAGGGTCAGCCGGGGTGCGAGGGATATGCTCTATGGGCAACCTTACACCCCGGCGTCTGAAGACCCGAGACGGCGTGCGGTTTTAGTCGGTGCAAGCCCGAAATAACCGCCCCCGCTGGCCGGCGGGGGGGTATCCGAAGGGATTTCCGCACGATAAAAAAAAAAAAAAAAAAAAAGGTACAAAGAAAAGCGAAACACTGTGTATAGTTACGGGTAAACTTCGTGAACAAACGTCAAAAATTTCGCATATGTAAACTGACTAGCTGACTAGCCAACTTAAAAATCAATAATTCATTGGCATACCCTGCGTCACTGACCTGTATGATGTAGTCGGCGGTGGTGGCCGTGGCGGCGGCGGCGGCGGCCACGGCGCGCGCCGGCTGCTCGGCGAAGCGGTCCCGCATGGCCGACGTGGCCGCCTCCAGCGACAGCTTCAGCAGCACGGCGCGCCGCTCCGCCAGCGGGCCACCCGCCCCACCCGCGCCGCCCGCCCCGCCCGCCCCGCCCAGCGCGCACAGCCTGCCGCAGTGCCTAGCGTTACTGCCGGGGTCAGTCACCGCCCTACGATCGACGATCATAATGGCAGCACGATGTTGTGCACTGTACATTATGTACTGAACAAAAAATATTCGCGACAATTTCCATGTATGATTCAAACGTGTGGACCTTTGTTCGGTGAGCTAGTTTGAAAATATGATCATAACTTTTTAAGACTGACTACAGTCATAAGCACGTTGCTAAACCGACATAAATATACTTATGGAGGACATTAGGATTGACTTAAGCTTATATGAAATAGACTTTATTAAAAACCAAGTCTATTTTCTAACCTTAGGTCTTCACTTAGAGCTCATTGCAATATTTCAAGTAATAAACCTAACTAATGCCCTAATAAAAATATTTAAAAGAAAAATATCAACTTCAATTTGGATAAAATTGAGTATAATACATCTCTATCTAACTTATCTTGTTTAAGATCATCCATCATTCATAGTCTACATGTCATCATATTTAAAATTTATGTGAAAGTGAAGGTGGGCAGGAAGGTATGTATGTTGGCAATGTATACAAGTATAGTCACATAAACACAAAATTTGGCCACCCAAAATCAATTCAAGGGTAAAATTATTGGCATCAAACTAAAGAAATTACCTATTTTCTCCAATTACTTTAACATACATTGAAGGTGGCCTATATCAGGCAATGGATTGCAATAGGCTGAACAGATATTAAATAGATTATATATAAAAAAAAAATGAGCAATTTCCAGTACACAAGGGATAAGGTAATATATCAGTACCCAGAAAAAACCACAGATGCCACATGAGTCACAAATTTAAAAATAAGGAATTAAATCTATAGGTACTTGATTGATTTATTTATTTGTTATTTACTAATAACAAGCAGTCGATGGCTACTGGACATAAGCTATAAAATAGTCAATAAAAAGTAACAGATGGTAATATTGTTTGAGATTAGGAGTTCAGTCATTTTATGATGAAATGTTTGGTAAAATATATAAACAGTAATCACTTGAGTAGAAAGATCTATCAGCAGATAGGAACAAGCAAATTTAGAAAGTAAATTTACAAATATTTAAGACTTTCACAATCTGCAGCAGAGGTGAGAAGTGTACCGTGACCACCATAGTGTATGTTATTATAAAACATACAATCAAAGGTATTTATTAACCTCCAGCACTATACATAAGTAACACCTATTGTCAATTAGTTTAACATATAGGTACTTAACTACTCCCCAAAACAAAGACATAGCTAGATTTCTAGGTGGTAAGCATCTATCAGAAAAAAGAAAGTGCTACTTAATATTAACTAAAATTTATGAATATGTAACAGTATATGATCACAGTATTATTTCTTTGTATCATATAAACTCTATTCTAATTTCCCTTCTAAATTTTAAAATACTTATGTAAAGTAATAATTAAATAAAATTATATTTTCAAGAAATCTTATGTAGGTAATACTGTTTATGCTATAGGCAAGTTACCTGTCGAGCCAGCACACAAGTGGTTTAACAGCGTGCACAGTGCGGGCTACATCAGCAAGTGTCTGTGTTTCAAGGCGTTTGTCAGAGTGGTGGCGCAGAGCTCGCGTCAGGGTAGTCGCCACCACCGATACGCGCAGAGCCAATTGCTGCACACACTCTCGTGACACTTCATATTGCTACACACATACACATCAATGTGTTACTAATACAGTTACAGTGAAGTATGACACATAGCAACATTGAAAATGAATTGTTGAGTACAATATGTACAAATTACTCTACCAGTAATGCTAAAAATAAAGCAACCTACATAAGCATAATTTTATTACGTTCGGTAGCACAATCATGAACAGATAACACTGTTCAGTAACACTGATAAGTGGAATGTACAGCGTTTGTGCTCTCATGTGACTCATACAAGCAAAGTATGTTACAGACTAGTTCTAGAGCAACTCACAAAGTTTCTTAGGTGTTCTACAGCTTCTAGCAGTAGCTCCTGATGGCCGATGATGTGCATTCCCAGGTACTCGAGGTCGTCGCATCGCAGAGCCAAAAGCTTGGCCCCGTCGAGTCCGCGGTCCCGTAGCGTAGGCACGTAACGAGCCACCGTTGGCCCCAGCCCTGCATCAACCGATATGATCGAGTCGTGACTCACCAACTCCACACAACAACAACACAGCTAGTATTCCGTAACTCACCTGACAACCAGTCTGCCACCTGGTCCGGCGACCATTCTGCAACGTTAAGACTAGACATTGGCATCAGTCTAGCTCACATTTCCGTGCACCACCGTGTTTCGGTATTTATTTTTATAAAGCAGATTCTAGGAACCTATGAAAAAACAACCGGACGATGCAATTGAGTTTTGACTTTTCGCTTGACTGACAATGACATGGATGACACAAATGACACAATGATAGACTATAATAATTCTCACATACATTTTTATAATCTTCGTTTAGTTTTGCACTTATGCTAAATAATTTTTGTAAATTATTATATTCGTAGTGTAGCTTAATACTAAAAAGTAAAAAAATAAAATAATATGTGATTATATCATTTCTAATTTTAAATGCATATGTTCATGTAAGTATGTGTGAAGATACACATTTTGAACTGTGTGTTCAAAAGTGCATTATACGAAACACTAGAGGGCGCTAGCAAGCTGTTATGGAATGGTAGTAGCAGATAATTGACGGCCTCTGTGGCGTAGCGGTAGTGCATTCGACTGCTACGACAGGGGGCGCGGGTTCGATTCCCGCTCAGTGCAAATATTTGTATGCATGAATATGTCTATTTGCATTGGTCTGGGTGTTTCTATGTATAATATGTATGTATTTACAAAAAAAAAGTATATAAGTATGTTTATCCGCAATCTGAAACCCATAACACAAGTTAGTTAAACTATGCTTACTTTGGGTCTAGAAAGCGCTGTGTAGAATGTCATAGAATATTTATTTAAAACATAACAGGCCGAACATTTCCGATTTATTTTGAAGCCAAATTTACCACATAAGCAATGTAGCTCAGAACTTGTACTATTATTTATTCTGTGGCTCAGACGGGACCGAACTAAGGCTCAACAACCTCTACAAATGACTACGTACGTTCTTAAAATTTATTAAGAAAGGCCAGAATTACCTATACATTTTACTGTCACTTGAATCAGAATAGAAACGAGTAGAACTGTTTAGTTATTTGTTTATTTAATTCTTTCCAATTAGTATTAGCACTGAATCCGACCCTGTCGAACAACCAGTACCCTTTTTTTTTTTCGTGCGGAAATCCCTTCGGATACCCCCCCGCCGGCCAGCGGTCCGTATCTCCGGTTTCGAGATGGCCCCCTCGGGTTTGGGAACCACGGCGTCCCCGTTTTGCCCCGGTTTGGGGGAGGGAGCCCCACCGTCCCGGCCTGCTTCTGCTGGGGTGACAGGCGGCCTTACCTGCCACCCCCAGGCCTGTGCTCATGGAGGACGGAGGTCGTTAAGCGACCTCCGGCGCCTGAGTCGCCTGCGACGCGCGGCGAGCTAGTTGCGGACCGGGAGAGTTCTAAATCTCTCCCGGGCGCGTTCCGCCATCTCCTTCGCGAGCATTACATGCTCGCACAAGGAGGTGGCGGCGGCCCACGCGCTCGCGCTCCGCACCATTGCCGCAATCATGCTGCAGAGCGAACAACCAGTAACCGTTACCATGGCGACGAGTGACGAGTAGCTTGAAAATTAATGCTTGTGTGAGTGTGTGTATGTACAGGGCAAAGAAAAGGATAGAGTGCACATTACCAAGTGACTAGAAAGAAAGAGATCCTGCGTGACAAAATTAAGTGTTCCGTCTGGTATCATGTAATCATCTTATGTCTGTGAGGTAAATGAATATACGTTTACTTTATTATAGGATATTTACTTATGTATTTTATGGCACACGTTAAATTGTGCTAATAGTTGATTCAATTAAGATAAATATACAGTAGTCAGTAATACCTCAGACTCATGCGACAGGTGGAACCAAGCTATAATCGTCTACTTTAGTTTCATTCGGGGTTCAATTCCGCATATTTGAAGAAAATGGTATACCTACTGATTACTTCCAATGCTTAAACTTTTGAGCTCAGGATCAGCTCTCTTATTCTTGCTCTTGGTTTGGCTTTTGCGGGAGCTTCTGCCGTCTGATCACCCAACGCTGAGAGGAGAGCCTGCCCCAGAGCCTCATACGGCAATCATCAGGTGCACTGGCCAGCAGATGAGGTTCAGTTTGGCCCCGAAGGTCTTGATGGGACCCCATGCACCGGTTACGTTTACGTTTTTGGAATTGCAGACTTGAGTATTTGATATAAGTAAATTTCAACTTGATACCTTCACGGGTTCGGAAGAAGAAGATCTTGAGAGACTGATGGACAACGATGTGACCTTATAAGTTTCGTTTTTTGAGGTACGGAACCCTGAGCGAGGACTCGGGACTGCACACGCTGGACTGCCTGGCGTGGGAGGCACCGATGCGTGACCTCATGGCAGCCATCGGGGTGGGAGTCCTCTCGCTCAACAGCATGATTGCGGCAATGGTGCGGAGCGCGAGCGCGTGTGCTGCCGGAGCGCGCCCGGGAGAGATTTAGATCTCTCCCGGCCCGCTGAGCCCGCAATATGCTCGCCGCGCGTCGTAGGCGACTCAGGCACCGGAGGTCGCTTAACGACCTCCGTCCTCCATGAGCGCAGGCCTGGGGTGGCAGATGAGGCCGCCTATCACTCCAGCAGAAGCAGGCCGGGACGGCGGGGTGACTAGCGCCCCTCCCCCAAACCGGGTCAAGACGGGGACACCGCGGTTAACAAACACGAGGGGGCCACCTCGAAACCGGAGATGGCCCAGGGTCAGTCGGAGTGCGAGGGATATGCTCTATGGGCAACATTACACCCCGGCGTCTGTAGACCCGAGACGGCGTGCGGTTTTAGTCGGTTCAAGCCCGATATAACCACCCCCGATGGCCGGCGGCGGGGTATCCGAAGGGATTTCCACACGAAAAAAAAAAGTACGGGCCCTAAAAACGCAAAGTTATTTTGATGTAAAAGGCCTCATATAGATACCTACTTAGGTGTTCTAACAACGCTGTCTAACGAGTTCAGTTTAGTCACGCATAATTTCTTCGTAGCACGCCAATAAATTTTGTATTCGCTGTTTTTATTAGCAGTGCGCTCTTTATCAGAGTTTATGTTTTTCTATTTAAAACCACTTTCCAACTAAACTAAAATTTGTGTCATCAAATTTCTACCACCAGTAAATGCGTGCGGGAATCCCTTCGGATACCCCCCCGTCGGCCAGCGGGGGCGGTTATGTCGTACATGACCCGACTTAAACCGCACGGTGTCCATATTTTAATATTTTGCCCAAGTGTCCATTGCCGGGCACCCCGGGTAAGCCCTCGAAAGGATAACCTTGGTGTGATCTAAGTATTCTTGGTCCTTTTATGTTTTATCTTCATATTAATGCCATTCTATGTACAGAAATGGTGGGAAATATATTGTTCTATAAGCTGATGATAGTCACTGATTTAAAAAATCAATTGTGAGTAAAAGAATGAATTTTGACAAAGTTTACTTACACAAGTTCTGAATTGGTTGACGACAACAAATCTGCTTTTTAGTGTAAAAAATCAAGTTATAAATTTAGCGTGCTAAATTTATAACTTGAATTGTTATAAACTTGAACTCGGTTCTTAGGCTTGAGTAAGAGTAACCACAATACAAACCAAAAATATAGTTAAGAATTTTTTATGTTGCTATCTCATCTAAGTGTCAATGACCCGTGCATTAGTCAAACTACCTGCAGCGCCAGAGGTGCCTTAGCGACTATTCGTTCGATGCCAGATTTGAGCAAAAAGTGTAATTTATTATTTCTCAAAGTAGCGGTTGTGAGTCGAAAAAAATACCCGGTTGACAGTAGATAATTACCTTCCTAGGGTATCAACGTAGAATCAAAGATAGTTAGAGATATCTACCTGTAGATGTCTATACATCTCGGCCTCCCCTTCATACCTAAGTATGTAAAATACTAGCTGTCCGCCGCGGCTTCGCCCGTGACATACTTCAATTTCTCGTGGCACCTATTTAACCCATGCATAAGTTTTACAATAACGTATGAAAATTTGCCCGATTTGTTGACATATATGATTACCTCGATAAATAGGCTATCCAACACAAAAAAAATCAATTCGAACCACTTGTTCCTGAGATTAGCGCGTTCAACCAAACAAACAAATAAACTCTTCAGCTTTATAATATTACTAGTACAGATTATACAATTAGTGTAGATATGAAACTACCTAACCTAACCACATTGAAATAAAACTATTTGTAACGGATTCTATCGCGGTTTATTTGATGTTATTTTTTTTTTTTTCAATGTAAAATATAAAATAACATCAAATAAACTGCGATAGAATCCGTTAAAAATAGTTTTATTTCAATACCTAACCTAATTTAAAAAAAAAGCGGCCAAGTGCGAGTCGGACTCGCCCATGAAGGGTTCCGTAGTATTTTTTTAATTTTTATATTTGAGTTGATTGAATGAAAGGTAAATTGCGGTATACGATTTATGACGTATAAAAATAAACTACTTACTAAATCTCGTTCAAACCAATTATCGGTGGAAGTTTACATGGTAATGTACTTTTTTTTTTTTTTTTTTTTTATCGTGCGGAAATCGCCTCGTAATCTTCCCGCCGGCCAGCGGGGGCGGTTATGTCGGGCTTGCACCGACTAAAACCGCACGCCGTCTCGGGTCTTCAGACGCCGGGGTGTAAGGTTACCCATAGAGCATATCCCTCGCACCCCGGCTGACCCTGGGCCATCTCACCACTAACAGCATCGCTCATCCTGTCTCCTCTGAAAGCAGAGGAGTACGGAGAGCGATGTGTTCCCGCCACGTTGGGTATTGGCCGACGATCAATGCCAACCCTATGAAGGGGTGAAGGGGAAGCCATTGACCGCCGCCCAGGGTGTACCGGCCGCTCCGATTCCGTTCCCCCCGGACTGCAGCGGGATCGGAATCGGAGCGACACTCGAGGAAGTTACCCAACCAACACACACCCCACATGGTAATGTACCTACATCATATATTTTTTTTAGTCTTATCATTCTCTTATTTTAGAAGTTACAGGGGGGGGGGGCACATTTGACCACTTTGGAAGTGTCTCTCTTGCAAACATTTCAGTTTAGAAAAAAATGAAATTAGAAACCTCAATATCATTTTTGATAGCCATAGATACCACACCACACACATTTGGTGAAAAATTTTTTTTTGACTTTCAGTTCTAAGTATGGGGAGCCCCCAAAATTTAATGTTTTTTTCTATTTTTGTGTGAAAATCTTAATGCGGATCACAGAATACATCTCCTTACCAAGTTTCAACAGCATAGTTCTTATAGTTTCGGAAAAAAGTGGCTGTGACATACGGACGGACAGACAGACAGACATGACGAATCTATAAGGGTTCCGTTTTTTGCCATTTGGCAACGGAACCCTAAAAATAACTACAATAGGTCAAATTTTAAATATTGCCTTAAAAGACCGAAACAAGTTTGATAACAGCCGAGACCCATTTGTAAATCATATACCAAAACCAATGAGCTCAAACTCGATACGTTTATCTTGTGTAAACGTAGATCTCAATACAATGGCACACCAGAGAGTTTGTCGAGACAAAACCAATGAGCTCAAACTCGATACGTTTATATTGTTTAGTTTAAGAGTTCCTATGCCACCTTCCTACTCCATCATCAGACCAGCTCGATGGTACCATGTTGTCATCCAAACGAAACGTGTATGCAAAATTTCGTCTCAAACTATGGCGTATTCGCGGTAGAGCGTTCAACGGCTAATTCAGAGATCGCGGGTTCAATTCCCGCTCAGTGCAAATATTTGTATGCGTGAATATGTATACATATTTGCATTGGTCTGGATGTTTCTATGTATATGTATGTATTTATAAAAAAAATATCAATGTAGGTACGTTTATCCATTCTAGAACCCATAACACATGTTGGTTAAGCTATATCAACAAGTAGGCCTGTCTACAGGTACCTACCTATATTTGCTATAAGGGTTGTAGCAATTCCTATGCGAGTCACAGGCAGACCCTACCTATTATTCCAATTAGGAAGATTTAGTAAGTACCTTATCCATCTGCTGGTAAGTATAAAGTAGTATCTATGAAATATTTAACGCCACGCGAACAAACGATACCCTCTGGGCCGTTATAGAGAACTCGGAATTCATAATAACGATCCAAATTGATCAGATACCAATTATACCGAACATTTGGATGAGAGTGAGCTGGAGAGACGTTATCAAGAGCGGTAGCCGCCCGCGCCATTAACAAGCAGCCGGATGGGGCGCGGGCGGTGGCGAGGGCCACACGACGCGCCGGTGAGCTATAAAACACCCATTCGGAAAGAACGTTTACTTAATCTGCCATAAAATACTCATTTAATCTGTCCACCTGCGAGATTGGCACCTTCGTTATCGGAACACATTCTAGAAGCCGCGGCGGTTGTGTCGCGCTCATGTTATTAGCATTTTAAGGCTTTGTCGCAGGAATTCCTCGGCGTGGCTTTCATTAAGAGAGGACGCGTCGACGGCGGCTCCATTCACGCGTTATCTGATGGGATCTTTTGTATATTTATTGGGGCATCAAACCGAGGGCGGCTGGTCGGCGAGCGCGGCCGTGTAGTCCGGTAGCGCTCTTAAACTTAGCAATTTAATACCTCTCATAAAGCGGGCACCAACCGCCGGTGGCTACCGATAATTTCTCTTATTGTCCCGATAAATTAGCTTAATTAGGGTGTAAGACGCGGCGGGCGTGGAATCTAGTGCTGCGTCGCGGTGCGAGCGCGGTGGGTGGCCGGCGCGCTCTGCCCGTAATTAGTCGCCGAGCACCACTCAGTCTACCTGCCCACGGCCCGCTGCCCCCTGCCCGCTGCCCACGGCTGCCAGGCCCGGCTATTTAATGAATTAATGAGCACTTCTTATCAGGGACGTACGATACTCACTCTAAACAACGTTTTGTTGTGGGCAGCGGGCATGCGAGCGGTGCTCACCCGGCATCACATTACAACTCGTGTAACTATTCCAGTACTTAATCACGTCAATCATTAATATTTTCATGCCTGGTAACCAGTAGTCCGTAATATAAGTATGACTTTTAAACCAATCATAAAAAATCTTCAGAGTTTTCTGTAATAGGTGGTAGGGCCATGCTTTTTCCAGCGCCAGTACGATAGGCCGGATTGCTTTGGCCGGAGAAGTATCACTGTTTCACTAGTAAGATTTTTCAGTCACTATTACAGATGCCAATGTAAGTAAGTACGTACGAGTGTTGCCATATTATAAAAGCCGTGAAGTAAAAAATTACTCTCGTTGGGAAGATCGTTGCTTCGGATTTGTAGAGCGTTTTGTCTATCGTATATCGGACGGGCAATTTGATAATCTTACAGAGTAGTTATAACCGTTTGTGTTTGTAAAATATTAATACTGGAACTTCAGAAGTGACTACTCTTAAAAGATATTAAGCTGTAGACATGCGCTGTCTAATAGAGACCTCTTAACATAACCGGAGCATATTGTTTTCGTGCTTCCCCACGAATACCCTTCTACGTTGGCCAACGGGGTGGACTAAAACCGCACGCCGTCTCGGGTCTCATGTACCGGGTGTAAGATGACCCAATAAGGCAATTCCCTCGCAACCCGGCTGAACCTAGGCCATTTATACGGCTTTGAAATGGCCCACTCGGGTGGTGGACCCACGGTGTCCCCAAGGTAAAATCTAACGCTGGAAACGTCGTGTTCGTTTTGTAAGTGCCGTTTTAATGGCCTATACAGAATCTATTTACTTCTGACTTTGACGTCAGGCAGCTTTTGGGTAGGTATGTACAATTGGTAAGTACATACATAGAAACCTGTACTGTTTTTTTTTTTCGTGCGGAAGTCCCTTCGGATAGCCACCCCCCCCCCCGCCGGCCAGCGGGGGCGGTTATTGTTTAAACCGCACGCCGTCTCGGGTTTACAGACGCCGGGGTGTAAGGTTGCCCTTAGAGCATATCCCTCGCACCCCGACTGACCCTGGGCCATCTCCGGTTTCGAGATGGCCCCCTCGGGTTTGGGAACCACGGTGTCCCCGTCTTGCCCCGGTTTGGGGGAGGGGCGCTAGTCGCCCCACCGTCCCGGCCTGCTTCTGCTGGGGTGACAGGTGGCCTTACCTGCCACCCCCTAGAAACCTGTACCTAATCGTGGTCATTCGCAGAGACCCAGAAATTTAAAAATTGTAAAACTCGAAACGAACATTGAAATTGCCGCATAGACATCCTACGACTAGGATGACTGAATATTTTGTTATAAGGAATTGTTCGATACCTAGGTCGATGACTCCCTGATGTGTACGAGAAACTTTAACAAACCATAACGGGCCTCATCTAGGAAGGTAGTTCTGTTGACCGAGCATCTCTAACTGGTTGCCGCAGGTTTCACTACTATCCTGACTTGTTAGTAGGGTAGGTAATATGTTATGTAGTTAGTGTGCAAATATCTAGTAACGGTAGGTACTCTCTATGTATGATCCTACACGATAAAGAAGAAGTAGGTACTTTAACATTAGCAATCGTTTTCTGCAACCGCGCTGTGGGCTGGTAGGAAAATAACAGCCATAATTATAATTAATTTTTATCTTTAGTGGATAGCGCAACATACGATAATTGTGTAGGCACTGCTCTATATGGGCTATTAAGGCCAAGGAACAAAGCGTTCAGGCAGTTAGCAAGTATTTAGCGATACACACAAGTATGTTGCGACATAGTTGTAACAATTACACGTCATTTTATTAGCTCCATAAGCGCACGCATTCCTCGCCGTGCACACCGGTGCAGATAATGCGGCAATGCGCCATCACTCAAGCTCGTCGTCGCCTGCGCACATTAATGCGCCAATGGCGGCAGTAAACCGAGCCGCGCTATCTGCGCCAGATAACGTGATTTAGGATGCGCGCCTATCTGCTCGCTGTGTACCGACACGATTTAACTACTGACTACTGACAAATTGTATAAATTATGACAAGTAGGTGTCAAATGTTACGGCCATAAACAATGGTGAAACCACAGCTAAGCGGGCCAAGAGAACGAGCCGGAATGTTTTATGCGCAATGAAGATATTTGTGGTATTTTAATGCCCGTTTTTTCGTAGACAGCGTGAATACTGAGCCCGTTCAGAGGTTTGGTGCGCTGTAATCTGACGATCAGAACTCGAACAATAAGCATTTGTTTTGAATTAACTAAAATAATTAGCTTTATTTAGTGGCTATTCATGTTCTAGCCCATAAATAACACAGGAATGCAATTACCAGCGGTAATTAAGTATAATGGGTACAGTTGAAATGCTAGAGATTTAGCAATGGCCGGTTGGTGGCGGTGGTGGCACCGGGGCGGAGGTGAGGTGGCGCGTTGGTGAGTTCGCAGAAAGGGCCGGGCTGGGCCTCGCCGGGTATCTGTGCCATGTATGCGCGACTATGTGGGTACCTACCTAATTGGGTACGGCGCCGTTTGCTGCACGAAAAAACTAATCACTACAGTTAGGTACGTTGTAAGAGCTACGAACAAACAGTGGTTCATTTCAACTATCTTACTTCTTTGGCGTTCAATATTGAGTAGCTACCCGTACCTAAGTAATAGAAACCAGTATGTCATGAGCTGTTTGAAAGAACAAACGTCTGCAAACGATTTAATTGTAGAACAGCCATGATTTTCTGATAGGTATTCTCAGCACTTAGACGCAAGGCTGACACCTTAGACACTAGGTACTGAGGTACTTCGGGGTGCGAAAGGAAATATCTTTTGGCCCATAACTTACACCCTGCATCTGAAGACCCAAGATAGCGTGCGGTTTTAGTCGGTTCAAGCCCGACATTACTTTTCCGCTGGCCGGCGCGGCGGGTAAGTATCACTGGGGATTTCCGCACGAAAAAAAATGGTACTGTGGTACAGATGCTTATCTAAGTCCCTAATAACGAAAATATTCACAGCTGAAATACAATTAGGTCATTTTAAACTTACTTGGAGAAAAATGTGAATGTATACTTGCATACACTTACATTTTTCTCCCTTTGGGGTAAGCAGGAACGGCATTCCGGCAGCTGGTCATATTCAGTATGGTCATACTTCACGAGCTTTCTTTACCGTCACAGAATGGATAATGGTAGTGTCTGCTGCCTGACTGATGACCTGCCTACATGTGACATGGTTCACACACTTGGAGGGAACTCTTTAATTTGTAGAAAGACTTAGATAGATAAATTAGGTAGGTACCCACTTAGTACCACTTAACACATGTTTAGGTAGCTAAGTGCCGGGTATCAATAATGTACCTAGTTAAGTGCAGATGGTGCACCAAAGGTATTCGTGCCACTGATGAAAAAGGGTATAAGTGCGATTCCAGCAAACCGGTCTTATAGCCTGAAATGCACCTAGCTTACCTTCTTCGGTTAAAGTAACCAAATGCGAGTGTTTAACGATGAGTATAAAGTCATCACCATAATGAGCCGGAGCATCGCCCGCGCCACCTTCTGTCTGATGTGCTACCATATCGCGGCCAACACCACAATATATATATAATTCTATCATATTTTCTAAATATTTAAGCATGCTGTTTTAGAATTAATACTTTTAGAGCAGTGCCAAGCACCGGTAGCTCGTTCACACAATAATACGACAGCGGCGACTCGACCCTGACTCCGTGAGATTCATGATACAACAAGGTTTGGTTCCCGGTTGTGCGATAAGCGTAACTCTATTTCTCTTTTGAATATCTTTCCGTTTTTGTGAACTAATCAAAAACTACGGCGTGTAATGTTCGCCCAAAAATAGTGCCGAGGGGCCGAGCTGATTTATGCTTCTTGTTGTATTCAAAAGAATAAATTACGACTTATGTTTGTCTTTGAGGGAAGAATTATGAGATACTCGATGTATTAATGGAATTCCTTTTTAAACTAATTTGCCTAGTTACATTTTGATGTTTATATTAAGTACTTTAAATTAATAGCTAGATGTACGTAGGTATACTCAGTTACGTAAGTACTTTATATCTCTGGGCGAGTTAATTAATTGTTATAGCATTTTAAATTTTAAATCTATTCATTGGCAGGCGTATGGTAATAGATGTATAGAGTCTTGAGTGCTTCAAGTACATCTAACTTTTCTAAATGCATGTGTGCATTCGTTCCACAAATAATATTGTCACTTGCTTTAACGATTAGGGCACACACACGGGGAGTTTTTTTTAAAGAATATTAGTAACCGAAATTACTAATATCCCCCCTAACCCCTCCAGCTAAGCTAAATTGCTTGTGTTAGGAGTGGGTTCACGTCTGTAGAATAATGGCCAGGATTCGAACCAGGGACCTCTCGATCGTAAGGTTGATTAGTTCTCAACGAAGTTCTCGAAAGTTTATTTAGGTCGGTACCTACTTATAAAATTAGTGCATAAAATTATAACACAGCACCCCTAAAGCTAAGTGCAACACAAGGTATCCCTTGCACGCTAAAGATTGCAAAGTGGAAATGGAGTGACAGAAGAAGAGCAATCATACAAATAATAAATAAATAAATATTCTAGTACATTCTACACAACGCTCTCTACACCCAAAGTAAGCATTGCTTAAATAGCTAGTGTTATGGGTTCTAGACTGTGGTGGATAACATACTTAAATACTATTTATACTGTTGATTGATGGCGCTTGGAGAAACTTGCTACACCATATGCATAAGTCATGCATTATTTAAATATACTTAAATACTTTCTGTTTTGTAAACACATGTCAACTCGTACTTAACGTTGTCGAGTGTTATATGTAGCAGAAGAATGGCTCTATTAGCTTGAGGTTTAAATCTCTGCCATCTGCAAACAGAGGTCTGATGGAGAACATAGCACCTATTGAACAAGTGCCCAGTAATGGAATAAGTATTTGAAAGCTTCTATAGGTACCTAGGAGACCCGAGGGGGCCATCTCGAAACCGGAGATGACCCAGGGTCAGTCGGGGTGCGAGGGATATGCTCTATGGGCAACCTTACACACCGGCGTCTGTAGACCCTGGACGGCGTGCGGTTTTAGTCGGTTCAAGCCCGACATAACTGCCCCGCTGGCTGGCGGGGGGGTATCCGAAAGGGATTTCCGCACGAAATAAAAAAAGGTACCTAGATGAAACGAATTGAAATCATAGTTATGTACAGTTTGATCTCTCAAACCTCTAAATTAAGAACATCGGTATAGTGATTGGCGCGTCAATAATTCGTTTGTCGGTTTGATTACCCAAGAGCATTTTGTTTGAGACCAAAAGTTGGCTACAGCTGTTCTGTACAGTGACTTAACACATCTCACTTCACCGATCAGACGTGCCCTTATGGACAAACTTGGGGAAGCTCAGGCATCCATCCTAGTTTTTTTTTTAAGCTGGAGAAGCTTCATCCTTAATCCTTACTTTTCTCAGCACGTATGAGGGTGACTCGTAATACCACACTTTCTATTAACATCGACATTAGTCAATTTACTTAATCATTCAAAATTTAGGTAGGTACGTATCTACCGACAGTTCGTGAGAGTGGTGGAGGTCTTATATTATCCCATTGGGATCCCATCGGAGAGTGTGCGCTGGAATTGCACAACTTGGTACCTCCAAGCCCTTTCCACCAACCAACGACCAGACGCACAGCGACACGCCACCGCTACATGGTGGACATTCCACTCATACGCACGAAACGTTTCGGCAACACATTTATTATGCGTACAGGTAAGGAGTAGAATTGCCTGCCTGTGTCTGTGTTTCCGGAAAGCTATAAGCTCGGAATCTTCAAGTTTCGAGTGAATAGGTTCCTTCTAGGCAAACGTGATTCATCGTAGACCACATCGTCACTTACGACCAGGTGAGATAGAGGTCAAACGTGAGCCTATCATTCATAAAAAAAAATCTTTCTTTTTCTCTCCCCTTCACTATTATAGGTCGACGTGACTTTTATGGCATTGCGAGTTCATAAGTAACTGGTAGGTAACATCAGGTGAGCCGTACTTATTTCATACCTTAGTAGTATAAAAACATATGTGTATTATCTAATCTAAAAGAGACTTCGCATCAAGAATAATAATCTAAGTTAGCCATATAAGTATTCGAATCTAAAATGATAGTATTCTAAAGAACACTTCCACTCCCCACTCTTTCCACCGTGATGCTACCACGGGTAGGTGGGTACCGTACTCGCTACGCTTTGGAGCTACAGTCCGGTTATTCAAGTTAGGTGAGATAGTATTCACATGTGACCACACTATTAATGTACCAAGTCGATAAAACAATTGAACAAATGAAGCCCGCAGTTCACGAGACTGTCCTTTACATCAATTAGGTAGTAGATTCGGCGACGGGCCGCATCCCACCAGACGGCTAAGTCGTGTGCTTTCACCGCTCTTCTAAATGACTTATCGGAACAAATAATTATCTGCTTGTCCATTGTTCTGGGGACGTGCTCCAGGCGCGACACATGCAGTGGGAGCGGCCTGCGCCGCGGGGGCGTGTCTCGCGGTGAGATCACAGCCCTCGCCCTCCCCCCCCCCCCACCGTCGCGCGGGGGAGATGCGCGGGCGCAAGGAATGCACGCCGACAAAGGCGGACGTCGTCAGCAGACGTATAGCCGCGCGGCACAACACACGATACATACCGATACCACAATCTTAATGGAGACTACGTCAGTAGTCGACGTTGATCCTGAACTTTGATATGAGCTGTGTCCGAAATAGGTGTCCAATGTATATTTGTGCACGGGAACATGTATTGGAACACTGGTACTTACATATATTCTCGTGTGTATATCCCCAATGAGGTTAGCAGACGTGTATTAATACCTACATTTCGCTGACTTTGTATATTAGTTTTTCGTTCCCACGTAGTAGGTAATAGGGGTCGAGGCCTCTTAGCACTTTTTAATGGGTTGGGTGTTATTATCGAATGAAGCACAATCTATTCCTTAGTTGCTCTGGGTGACACCCGCGGCAAAGGGGAGGATGAATTATATATCCAACTTTAAATGATTATTTCGTATAGGACACTCCTGCCTGAGCTTAGAACATTACAAGCATACTTACTCCCTCGGTTTATTAGTTCACCTTTAACCTTCCGATTTAAAAAATATAATATCACCAACTAATATTAAGTTGAAACTTAAATCCCACTTACTCCAGAACATGGAAATTTCATAATAATTATAGTGGAGAATGCTTCTGGCAAGTTTTATTAGCCTAAATAAATTAAAACGGTGTGTAATATATAGTATAAATGTAATTCATAATACCAGCTTGTTCCTTAAAACATAGTTCAGATGGTTCATGTCATGTCTTACTTTACATGTAACTTCGACCTTACTATCGAATGGAGATCAGTCTTAGGTATTCCTTAATCGTTGTGTGCGACGATAATAAGGGAATTTTGGTTCTATGGTCATAAATGCGAAAGTTTGGATGGCCAGATGTATGGCGGATGGACATATTATGCAAGGATTTTATTGCTCAATCGCGCTAGATTGGCTTATTGGGTCCGGATGAAATTGAACATAGAGACAGATTATAGTCTGAAATAGACCTCTACTTATTTCTATGTATACTATGTAGGTATTTACAAAACAATTTTCATCTAAGTATGTTAATCCGCATTCTAGAACCCATAACACGAGCTACCCAAGTCAGTTTACTTTGGGTCTAGATAGCGCTGTATATACAGCGTCGTAGTATATTCACTTTCATCCCGTTCAAGACCATCCATATCGACAAGAATATCTGCCTATACGCACCATTTCTATGTGTATTTAGATAACCTCGCTCATCCTGACCCGTGCCCAGAAATAGGACAGTTTATATCCCTTTGTAAGCCGGGCTGCTATGATTATATATTATCTATGTAAATATGTATTCATAGAATGAGAACAATAAGACCCGAGACGCCGTGTGGTTTTACATACATACAGACATAACCGCCATCGCTGGCCGGCGGGGGGGGGGGGGGGGGGGTATCCGAAGGGTTTTCCGCACGAATAAAAGCAAGGTACATGCACGTTATAAGAGTCGCTAAAGTAAACTTAAAGTTAACAATGCCCGGCGTGAATCGTCCCTGGCGACAGGTGAGCGAGCCCCTCGGCTGTCCTCGCCTCATAATCGTATATCTATAAATTTACGACACCATTTTACAGATACCCTGTTACTGCGTTACACATGTGTGGGGTTGCACCTGACTGGCGACTGTTATTGTGCCACTGTCGTATATGGGTTACGATATCTTAGTTGCAGTGCACTACCTATTTTATTTACTGTGACACCACATATACTCAGCGCCATCTGGCGAAATCAAACCGAACTATTGCGTAATAATTGATCATGCATCGCCTAATGTAATGAGTGTAAAGAAATGTGAAGCAGCACTTAATATGGATTTGCGAGACCACTCACTTCAGTACTGAAGAAGGTGACGTAACATCTAATTTTATATTACTTATGTGCTTACAAGAAAAGAGAGCATAATATCTGAATGGTTGCAAATGTGTTTTCATCTCTCCTGTTCGGAAAGTTTAATTTTCATGGGTAGATAGCCGGGTGGAAAGTAGCTTATTTCATCCCTAGGGCGGAAAGTAATTTTTTTTTAATTTTAAGTTTTGCTATGGCGTCCATGATAAGTAAGTACGTCATAATGCCTTATTTTTTATTAAATGGCCGCCTAAATGCACATGTCTTGACCAACTCGATTACAATGAAACCAATAGAGTCGATTTTCAAAACTTTTGTAATGTTGGCAGTATGTACGTGAATTATTTATTTTTTTCAGTATAAAAAAAACAATTTATGTTTACTCAAGAATTAGCGGGAAAAAGAGATTCAATATAAATATATACCTTGTGTTAATTGTGGTTAAAAATGGTTTCGGAAAGTGATTCCAGTGACATGGATATTAATTTAACTCCCGATGAGATTGAAGAACAGGCAAAAGCTGTTGTTAATAATCTATTTTCAAATTGTTCTAACTTTACTTTAAATTTTAACTGATAATCAATATACCTGTTTCATGAAATGTGCGTGTAGTACCTACTTTAATTTCCTCACATAGTCGAAATGAAAAGTAGAGTGTTTACCTCGGGTGAATGTCACAATTTCACCCTCGAACTATTGGCGCTCTCACTACGTTCGAGCGCCAGAAATATCTCGGGTGAAATAGCTGACTTTCAACCCTTGTGTAACAATCTACTATTGTGATAGGATTATCATGGTTCCAGGTAAACAAGAAACCGCCCTAGATCTATCCGTAGGCCCCAAACTTGTACCAACACCTATAGTTATGTTAACGACGCAGCATAGAGACCTGTAGGTGCCGGGAGGTATCTACTGAGAATATATTGCAAAAATCAATTTAGAAGCGCTAGCTTAATAAGGCCTAAGTATACCACTTATAAAACGCGTAACTGTTGTGTATATACATACATACTTTTGTCTGAAAGCCATCTCATGGGTTGTATAGGTACATATAACTGGGCGAGGTTCAAGAGCAGCTAACAAATGATAGTGGTTCCGAGTGAAGCGTTTTGGGACGCTCGGGTTTCGCGACCCTTTATCATCTTGTCTCAGTCAAGAGGCGGCAACTTTGTAGCCCTCGCGCAAATTGAAAAAATGCCTTTCTGTGTTCCCCAGATCGTACCGAGCCGGGGAACAATGGCCAGTATCGATCGAGACCCTTCCTGACAATCTTCATTTATTAGGAAGCATTGTGTTGTAGTTACATATGTACAATATTTTGAGGTTTAAAGGGTTAGAATGGAAATTGGTTGCATACACGAAGTTTTATATTTCGTGAAATATTTTCTTAGAACACTATAATAAGCAAAAATTCCGTTGTAAGTTGAATTCTCTGAACTACCATAGGTACCTACTATATAATTAATTACTACAATATTGTATTGTGTACAAGGCTAGGCAAGGTGGGATATTGAAATACAGATAGGTAAGTAATTAGTATAAAAGTTAGACGGCCTCTGTTGCGTAGCGGTAGTGCATTCGAATGCTACGGCAGGGGGCGCGGGTTCGATTCCCGCTCAGTGCAAATATTTGTATGCAAGAATATGTCTATTTGCATTTGGTCTGAGTGTTTCTATGTATAATATGTATGTATTTACAAAAAAATAAAAGTATATAAGTATGTTTATCCGCAAACTGGAACCCATAACACAAGCTAGTTAATCTATGCTTACTTTGGGTCGAGATAGCGCTGTGTAGAATGTCGTAGAATATTTATTATTATTTATTATATTTATTAAGAGCTTGTCCTTCGCTCAAGCTTCTGTGTTGAGCGTAGCTACGTCAATTAATGTTGGCCTAGCTAATGGACAGAAAACCATATAGAATGCACCATTAAAATTACCAAATACAGAACATAAGTACGAGTAGAACAAGAAAGTGAGTAATTTGGAACATCCCTACCTACCCACTACTACTTCTATAGGTAGGAACTGTTATAAAATTGCAAACTAGTCGTGTCTGTACATTGGAGATATTTAAAAAAAACTTGGGCTTTGTAGAATGAACGATCATGAACAATTTTTTTTTAAATTCTTATTCAAACAGACCGACTGTTTGTTCATGATGGAAGTAAAAACTACTGAACGGATTTCGATGCGTTTTCTTCTATTAGAAAAGTCTTGGTCAGATCTAAAATTTGCCGTATCGCATCGTATTTGCAATCGAACATTGCAATTGGTTAAATGGAACCGGAGATATGATCCAAAAACAATAACCGACCTCCGCGCGGACGGAGAAAATAAATATAAATAATAAATAAAATAAATGTATCGAGTTTCGGCACTAGCACAAGGAAATAAAAGTGATAACATCTTGTTAAACAGCTTTTTACTACAAAATTAATGTTGGAATATCCTTAAAAAGTAAGTACCTATTTACAAAGAGCAGGTGGACATTTGGATGCAATAAAGTTTGATGACTATTCATTGAGGTTCCGTAGGTATATCACATAGACGCGATTTTAGTCGGTTCAAGCCCGACATAACCGCCCCCGCTTACCGGCGGGGGGGTATCCAAAGGGATTTCCGCACGAAAAAAAAAAAAAGGTACTTTCCGATAAGCCACAAAGTTGTAAGCACTAGTTAGGGATTAGGATGCCTTCCCTGAACGAGGATCTTACAAAACTTTGTCTATACATTTTTAAATTGGGTATTGGGTATACTCGTAGAGCGTTTACGTGTTTCGAATTTAAAACAATAGGTACATCAAAATGTTTTTAACCAAAAGTTTTAAACCCATAAACAGCCTTCAGGTCTTCGTTATACAATATCATATTTTGAATTTTGGATAGGTTTAGAAAAGGTTTAGGTGTGGTTTAGGTAGGGAGGTATAACCAAACCAAACCAATCGTCTCCATTTTAGAATTGGCTGTATTTGCTTTTCCCTTGTCGGTTTGTAATTTTCAACTGTTTTTAAAATTTAGTACGCAGGTTGTATACAGGCAACCAGATTTTTTTATGTTCAGGTATCAGTGATTGGCGCACATCTGCTGCAGCCTCATTTATTGGCCAAACTTAACAATATTAACTTAGGACATTTACTTGAACAATATGTTGCAAAAAGTAATTTTCCTTAAGATGCCAAAGGTAATGCGCACTCAATTCTAAACAAGATTATTGATGACTCTGTATTCTAAACGAGATATACTGCAAAAGAAAATAGGCAGTCGCGAGGTCTACAGTTCGCAGAACCACTAGTTAATTATATTCTCTGTAAGATTGGCTACCAGTTCCTGGGCAGAGTCGCTCCCAACCAGAATGTAATTAATATGTCGCACAGCATGTAGCGATAGCGTGTCTCTACATACTCACGTGTCATTAATTTTAAAGTCTATACTAACATTATCATAAAGATAATAGAAACTTAAGCCTCTAGATAGCGATCTTGCCTCCCATCAACTACACTTGGAGCGACAAGGCGTGAACATTTATATGAATTAAGGCAATTAATTAGTATAGTATGCAAATGTTCATAACGAAACTTCTATAGAAGCCGTTTACATAATGTTATAGCTGCGTACATAATTAAAACAATGAATTATTATGTAAGCGTAATATAACGAGTGTGTATTGTTAGAATAGTTGTTGGCAGATAATGCGATAATTAACAACAAGTCAGTAACAAAGAGAACAAAACCGCGCGCCGCCGCCGCCCGCCGCCGACGGGACGAGTTCATTTAGCGCCCGCCGGTACCTCTAGGCGCACTTCGCCACCATAACTAAACGCTCTAATACCGACATATTAACTTACCTACGTACTATACATTCTATAAAGTATTCCAATTACAAAAATAATGTAAAAATATCCACGGACATTTTGTAACATTGATTTCTCAACTTCTTCAACGTTACCTATTTGAACAGTTTAACCTGCCAACAACTCCATCAATGTATCATACCTTTTAACATAATTAAAAATCATAAATATGTTATTTAAGTAAGCCAATTATTAGACAATCACCAAAACATCAATACACGCTATGCCGGTACCTTACATTGGTAGTTTCTGCTATATAAATGGAGCAATAAAAACCGGCCAAGTGCAAGTCGGACTCGCGCACAAAGGGTACCGTACCGTTATCTATACAATGAGAGCCCTCCTTAATTTATAGTAAGCATAGTTTAACTAGCTTGTGTTTTGGGCTTACCCGGGGTGCCCGGCTACGGACACTTGGGGAGGACACCGTGCGGTTTTAGTCGAGACACGACATAACCACCCCCGCTGGCTAGCGGGGGGGTATCCGAAGGGATTTCCGCACGTAAAAAAAAAAAAAGCTTGTGTTATGGGTTCTACAATGCGGATAAACATACTTATATACTTTTTTTTGTAAATACATACATATTATACATATAAACACCCAGTACAATGCAAATAGACATATTCATGCATACAAATATTTGAGCGGGAATCGAACCCGCGCCCCCCGTTGTAGAGGTCGAATGCACTACCGTTACGCCACAGAGGCCGCCGAAATATTTTTCGCACAATCTTATTTAATGGTTGTAAGACGAATGTTTCTACAGAAGGTGTTCAGGAATATCTACGGCTATATCGTAATTGTTATGATGGCCAATGATTCAAATGACATAATAATTATGAATACTTAAGTAGGTGTATGTGATTAAAATAGTACCGCGGACATAATTATTCACTGATATTTACATTATTGTTATTGACACTACCCACATGCTATTATTGACATTGCATGACATTATTTATTACTCGAATTCTATTGGTTTTGTATAAGGAATAATTAATTGAAAATGTAATGGCTTTAAGTAGTATTTATAATGTTAGATATTGTGTTTGTAGTGTCACTTGTCACTCGCCTCCCATGGTGAATAAGTAGATACGAGCGATTTACTGTCACCTGTCACCTATGTATACCTATATGTTTAACCATCTTCTTTGTAAGCCTATAAATGAATGATTTGGTTAGACATATAACTGCCAGGTTTTTAATCTATGCTATTTCTATTCTGATAAGATTTATTACGTTTAAAACAAAAGAAATCTATGTTTGAACGAGACCTTGTATTTTGTTTTTTGTTAATTCTGCTGAGATGCGAGCAAAGAAAACATAATTATAGTACGTCCCGTTTATTGTAGCTCCATTAAGATACATATTTTTAGATCTTTAAAGCTTTTCAACTTAAATTATAATGTGCAGTAGGTATTCTTGTAATGCTCATATGCGATCGCGGTGTAATGGGCCGCCACAATTACCGCCACTCGGCGATCGTGATGATCACACCGATTGATGATGAGCCGACACTGTTATCGTATTTACTTCATTCCACCCGTCGCGCGACGACGCGCGCGTCTTGTAGTTTTCTTATTTTAAAACGTAACTCTCTTAAAAGTACCTATGGTCCTCTTCTGACTCATGCTTAACATGAAGCGTCTAGTGTTGATACCTTTTTTTTTTCGTGCGAAAATCCCTTTGGATACTCCCCCCCCCCCGCCGGCCAGCCAGGCGTTTATGTCGGGCTTGAACCGACTAAAACCGCACGCCGTCTTGGGTCTATAGACGCCGAGGTACACCTCGGTTTCGATCGGCCATCTCCGGTTTCGAGATGGCCCCTTCGGGTTTGGGAACCACGGTGTCCCCGTCTTGCCCCGGTTTGGGGGAGGGGCGCTAGTCGCCCCGCCGTCCCGGCCTGCTTCTGCTGGGGTGGCAGGCAGCCTCAACTGCCACCCCCAGGCCTGCGCTCATGGAGGATGGAGGTCGCTAAGCGTCTAGTGTTGATACCTCAAGAGTTGAAATACAACGAAATATGTCAAGTCCAGTCAACGAGAAAACAAATTCTAATTTCTTGATCAGTTTTATAAATATTTTAGTGTTAATCAACTTGTGTCGTCGAATGTACTTAAACTGTGAGATTACTTTTGTTTCGTTTCTATTTCTTATTGTGGCTTCATTAGTGCCTAATACAAGGTTTCCATTGTCGACGGCTGTAAATAGAGACCGCAAGTCGTTCGCTTATTAAGTGGAGTTTGAGAAACAATTGTGAGTGCACAAGAGAGGAGAGGTAATGTCTCGTGAAACTCGCGACTGAACAATAAAGAGGGCGTATAATTGTCGCCGCGCGCCGGCGGAGGGTCGCAGGCGTACAATAAGCCGTTTGTATGGTAATAACGCGCCCAAATTCGCGATAAGGTCGACGCGTACTTGCCCATGCCATACGGATAACACGCTTTTCATTTTTTGAAGTAAAACTTCTTTAGGCGCGTTGAGCACTTTTTGGGTGTACATAAAACATTACGAAAGAAATCGCGTCATAGTCACCATGTCATGACGCATTCCAAATTTTTGGCGTTTATAGTATTTAAAAAAAAAAAACAAAAATTTATCACATCGCCATCTTTGTTGTAGATTATGAACTCTTATGTTCTGACCTTGATGAAATTTATAAATTTTAATAATGAACAACATAGATGGCTCTTTGTAAATATATTTTTGTGTTTTCACGGCTGTCTTCTGTCTGTAGATAGGTACTATACCTGACGAAAACCAATCATTGCCATTTGCACTGATGAGAGTCTACAGCGCCTCTCACTCGTCATTTTTTTTTTCATTTACTAAGTACATCGATATGAATACAATTTTAAGTCATTCTTGTTAAGTATGCTGTTTCAATAGGTCACCCCAGACACCGAAGAGATGAGGTTGCAAAATGAAATCACCTTCAGTAAACATTACTTATATTAGGTTAACGCTAAGTTTCTAATGTACGCTGATGACATCAAAATTTATAAGGTGTACACGTTACGAAACCTTAGTGGTTCACTGGTCGACCGATAGATGGCGTTGTGCGTGTGACGTCATAATGTATATATCGCTGTTAAGAGTCTCCGGTGCGACCATATAAGGTTCAAGGTTTTTGAATAACAAATGATCTAATCTGCAAGTACTAGTTTTATTTATTACAATAAACAAGCTCTCTTAGTAGAAGCTTGTACATGGTCATTCGAGCGGATCTGTCAAGTTGACGGGATCGGTTTTTTTTGTCTTCGTAACTTGTGGGGCAGTGGATCGCTGCCGTAACCCTCAAGTGATTGTGGTCGGCCAGACCTTACTGGCGCCGACGCAACACGCGAAGTAGTTGCGGAGTGTGGCGATCTTAGTGAGGAGAGGACCGACCGCAGACCGCTCTTGGTGTAGTTGGTCAGGCTACTGAAGGCAGTGACAGCGCAGGAGTGACGCTGTCGAGTTCCGGGTAGCAGCGCAGGAGTGTCGCTGTCGAGTTCCGGTTAGCAGCGCAGGAGTGTCGCTGTCAAGTTCCGGTTAACAGCGCAGGAGTGACGCTGTTGAGTTCTGGTTAGAACAAGTTTGGAAGCAGATGGTGCTGGGTGCTGATTGAAATCTGGCATCAAGACATTCACCCAGGTTTCGAGGTGTGATACTAGTGGATAAAGGTACAAGTGCGTGAAGAAATTGTGAGTACTCTGTCGTTTATTTATATTAATCAGATTTCAGAATTTGTCCTATTTTTACTAGTGTTTTGTTATTAACCGACTTCAAAAAAGGAAGTCTTGTTTTGATCATACAGTCCATTTAATTTTATTATAAAAAATGTGTTAACAGTCAGTGAACAGTTCTATATATTATAACTTTGAAAATTTTAAAGAATTTATTGCATGTTTTCGTAAACTTAGAATAAATTTACAAAAAACGAAGGAACGGGGAATCCACGCCGGATTTCACCCAGAATTTAATTTGTTTTAAACACTTAGAAAATTTTTAGTAACTTTTTACATTATTTATTAAACATCTCATTGTAAAGCAAAATGGATAAGTTGATAAATTACCAAAACGATTTATATAACAGAATTTCAAAGCAGAGTAAATTTTTAAAAATCACCTAAAGAACGGTTATGTAGGGAATATGTGGAAGGTAGATTAGAATCTCTCGACCAGTTGCGAGTGGAATTCCTGGCGGGGCACAAAGAATTATTGCGAAATCATGAGCCTGATGTATTGAAGGATTATATTAAAGATGATATTTATGAAAAATGTGAAGAAATGTATGTAGAATACAAAGGCGAATTAAAATTAAAATTAGCTAAATTTAGTAATGTGCAAAGAGATGCCGATGTACCTACCAGTAATATAAGTGCTCAAGTTAGGCTCTCTAAAATAACCATTCTACCTTTTTCGAAAAATATTCCGAAATTAAATATTCCGAATGGAATACATTTCGAGACTTATTTAGATCGTTAGTACATAACAATAAGAGCTTAACCAGTGTTCAAAAACTGATGTACCTTAAGAGCTATGTAACGGGTGAAGCCGAGCAATTGATAAGCCAAATCTGTATAACTGAAGAAAATTACTTTCGATCATGGCAATTACTTGAAGAAAGATACAACAATAGAAAATATATATGTCATCAATCATTGTATAAATTATTGAATGTGCGTAAATTGACCATTGAATCTGCCAGTGGTTTGAATGAGCTGGTTGATTCAACCGATGATTGTTTAGCCACATTAGCTAACTTAAAGATAGATGTATCTAGCTGGGATATACTCGTAATATTTTTGTTGAGTGCAAAGTTGGATTCAGAAACTCGTCGTCAATGGGAGTTCTATGACAATTCGAATATAGCTGCAGAGGATCTACCTACTTATAGCCAATTTAAAGAGTTTTTAACTCAAAGGTTCCGTGCTATCGAGTTTCTGGACCCAAAGTCAGTGTATAGTAATAAAACTCAGAATTCAAATATAAAATATAATTTTCATAAGGTTAAATCAATGCACATTACCAGGAGTCAGTGTCCACTTTACAAAGTGGACACTCCTTCTCCTTCTCTCCTTCTCACTCACTCCTTCTTCGTTACAACGAAGAACACAATATTTATTCTTGTAATGAGTTTCGCAAGAAATCAGTCGAAGCCCGACGTGAGTTTGTGCAAACGAATCACATTTGTTTTTGTTGTTTAAAAAGCAACCATTTAGCCAAAAATTGCAAATCGAATTTTAGATGCCATATTTGTAAAGGCAAACATCATGGTCTTTTACACCCGACGGGTGATGATACATCACGGGGCTTGGTCGCTCGTACTGTGACTCCTGGTCCAGATACAAGCGTAGACACGGAGAACAGCTCAGATAGAGACAGTCCTTTGGTTTCTTGTTTCAATAAAAATTCTAATCAAATTTTGCTAGCGACCGCGTTAGTTGACACTATGGCGAAGGATGGTAGCATCCACACAATTCGGGCATTATTAGACCAGGGATCTCAAACGTCGTTTATTACAGAAGGAACGGTTCAACACTTAGGCACACGAAAAACCCCGTCGAATATCGTAGTCACTGGAGTCGGTGGAGATAAAACACTAACCGCTAATGCAATCGTCTATATCGAAGTCAAATCTCGTACTGATCCAAATGTAATAATTAAAGTGAAAGCATGCGTGATTAAATCTATAACTTCACTTTTGCCTTGTAAGCGGCTAAGGCACGTAGACTGGAAAGAGCTGCAAGAAATAACATTAGCTGATCCTAGCTATCACACACCAAATCGTGTCGATATGCTGTTAGGTGCTGAAGTGTATGCCCAAATACTAAAGGTTGGGTTTAAAAGGGGTCCAAACAATTTGTTAATTGCTCAAGACACGTCGTTCGGATGGGTGTTATCAGGAACGCTCAACACGACGAATGATGTGAACTGTAAATACCGAGTGATGCATGCAATGACGAACGATAGTTTACTGAGGAAATTCTGGGAACTCGAGGAGGATATACCTTTGTCTAAAGAGAAGCTGCTGACTGAAGACGAAGAGCTCTGTGAAAGGTATTTTGATACGACGACGAAACGAGACGAGACAGGTAGGTACATTGTAAGATTGCCAATGAAGAATTCAACGCCAGTAGTTAAGAATTCGTTGAGAATAGCAGAAACGAGATTATTAGCATTAGAGAAAAGACTGAAGAGTGGTAACCTAAAAAATAAATATACGGAGGTTATCGATGAATATGTTTCCCTGAAGCACATGGAGCTTGTTCCAGAGGAGGAAATCGATAATCCAAAGGCTATTTACTTACCACATCACGCCGTGGTTCGCGATGATAAGCAAACTACGAAGATAAGAGCATTCTTCGATGCTTCCTGCAAGGGAACGAACAACAGGTCCTTAAATGATAATTTGCTTGTAGGTCCAACTCTGCAATCAGAATTAAGGCATTTAGTTATGCGCTGGAGAGTATCCCGTGTCTGTATGACTGCCGATATTGTAAAAATGTATAGACAAGTCAAGGTTGCTGAAGAGGACACTGACCTGCAAAGAATATTATGGAGAGGTAATACTGATGAAGATATAAAGCACTATCGTATGCTACGCGTCACATTTGGGGTAGCATCTGCTCCATACTTAGCGGTTAAGGCCTTACAGCAACTTAGCAAGGATGAAGGAGGACGGTTTCCTTTAGCCAGTAAAGCCATATTAAGTCAGTTCTACATGGATGATCTATTGGCTTGTTGCGAAGATGTAAATGAAGGAATAACATTATACCAGGAATTAAATGAATTGCTAGCTAAAGGAGGATTTAAACTACAAAAGTGGACAAGTAATAGCGATGAATTAGTACAGAAAATGAAGGATAGCGAGAGGAAGGCAAAGGCGAACATTACAAGAGAAGAAGAAATAGAAGAAGGATTGAAAATAAAGACAGATGATGTAATAAAAATCGTTGGACTTACCTGGAACAGCAGTGATGACTCCTTTAACAGTTTTACTTACGCGATTAATGGTGAAAGTAGCATCAGTGATGGAAATAGATAAACCTTATTTACATGCGCGGACAGATTCGAACGTTGTCTTAGCTTGGTTAAATAGCCATCCGAGCCACTGGAAGGTATTTGTAGCAAATCGTGTATCGGAAGTAATTCAAAGCTTGGATTCTCATCATTGGGCCTATGTGTCTTCGAAATGTAATCCAGCAGATGTGGCGTCACGTGGTCAATCGCCAAGCGAATTAGTAAAGAACACAATGTGGTTTAGAGGGCCAGACTTTCTACATAATAAGGAAATTGAATATAAAAAACCGAAAGTGACAAATACTGATGTGGAAGAAGTTAAAGGTAAAACAAAAACTTACTTTACTGCTACTGATTGTCCTATATTTGAAAGGTTCTCGTCACTCACCAGAATGGTCAGAGTCGTTGCTTATTGCAAGCGCTTTATTTACAACCTAAAAGTAAAACGGCAAGAACGTAGATTGAATTTCCTAACAACTGAGGAATTGAATGATACCCTAAAAGCTTGTATAATACAGTGCCAAAAGGAGAGTTTTACAGAGGATATAGAAGTTATAAAAAAGGTACAGAACTTACCAAAACGGAGTAACTTGCGATCCCTCAATCCATTTTTTGATGAAGAAGGAATATTACGCGTGGGTGGCAGACTGGACCTGTCACCGTTGACAGAAGGAAGGAAACATCCTATTTTGATAGCCAAGGAATCATACTTGGCTAACCTTTTAATCCGTGACGCGCATACACAGACCCTTCACGGTGGGCCCCAACTGATGCTCGGATATTTACAGACAAAGTATTGGATATTTGGTGCAAGACACCTCGTAAAGGCATATTTTCGTCGATGCGTCACGTGCGTTAAAAATATAGGTAAAACCCAGACCCCATTGATGGGTCAGTTACCAGCAGTGCGAACAACTCCCTCCCGGCCTTTCAGATCATGCGGTGTTGATTATGCAGGTCCAATTCAAATAAGGACTGCTAAAGGTCGTGGACACCGAGCATACAAGGGATACATTTGTTTATTCGTTTGCTTGGTTACTCGGGCCATACATTTGGAAGTGGTAACGGAGCTCACCTCGGAAGGATTTCTCCAGGCCTTTAAAAGATTTGTGTCTAGGCGAGGGCATTGTTCTGACATTTGGAGCGACAATGCAACAAATTTTACAGGTGCAGCTAGTGAACTAGGTAGGCTTTTTAAAAATGAACGGGGTTCTATGATTCGGGAAGTTGCTGAATCATTAGCAACCAACGGATGTACATGGCACTTTATCCCAGCCCAGTCTCCCAACTTTGGTGGACTTTGAATGGAAGTGTGAGTGTGTGGAATGAAGAATCTACCTCTTCATAAATTTAAAAGCCAAATTAAAAGTAAACTCTGCCAAAAAGGCTACTATAAAATTCAAGACTATTTAGACGACAAACAAGCTTGGATATGAACTGTTTGCTCTCTCTCTATGCTACTCAAATGGAATATTGTACTTAGGTTAAGTAAATATGTTTGTAAATAGACCAAAAAAAAAAACAGCCCGCTGAGTTTCTTGGCGGAGTCTTCTCAGGACAGGGCCGCGTTTCGAACCGGTGGTCCATTTGCCAAACATTAGATTATTTTTTTTTTATGACGTTTTGTAAGTGCCGTATTAATGGTCTATGCAGAATAAATGGTTTTTGACTTTGACTTTGACTTTGGGAAGCTGGCGTAAAGTCGGTAAAATACCACCTTAAACGAACGATTGGTACTTCTATGCTTACGTTCGAAGAAATGACTACCGTGCTCACACAGATCGAGGCCTGCTTGAATTCCAGACCTCTATCGGTAATAACTGGGAACAATGAGGAGGATTTTACGGTTCTGACACCAGGCCATTTCTTGATTGGCGAGGCCTTAATAACTCCACCTGATTACAATTATGAGATATCAACAATTAGTTCACTAAGAAGGTGGCAGTACACCCAAAAAATTACTCAAGATATCTGGCGTCTATGGTCATGCCAATATTTGAATAGGTTTTATAAAAGGTATCGCGGTACAGATCAAATTCCGCAGGTTCAGGTTGGCGATGTAGTCACAGTGCGAGAGGACAACTTACCCGTTAGTAGATGGTCGTATGGTAGGGTGATTGCCACTCATCCGGGCCACGATAATATAGTACGAGTTGTTACGTTAAAGGTAAAAAATGGCACAATTAAACGCCCTGTGAATAAATTATGTGTTCTGCCAATCGCTGATTGACACTCAAATGCGATTAATTGCAAGGGGTGAAGTGTTTCCTAATGTATCGTATTTTTAAATTATTCAGCTAAGGATGAGAATGAGATTTACTCCTTTTTTATTGTATCTTTGTTCTATCTTAGTTAATAATAATTTGTTCCCAGTATTAGTTTCTGGTGTGATGGAATGTGTTGATTGACTAAGATAGTTATTACTAGTTAACCGATTGTTTATAGTTAACAATTGTAATTGATAAGAATTAACTTTGCAACTTGTGCATTTATTGGCATGTTGCCTAAGTTGTTAATATGTTCATTATTTTGTAAAACTTGCTAAGGACAAGGTTACGCTTGTCCATGGGTGGCGGTATGTACACGTTACGAAACCTTAGTGGTTCACTGGTCGACCGATAGATGGCGTTGTGCGTGTGACGTCATAATGTATATGTCGCTGTTAAGAGTCTCCGGTGCGACCATATAAGGTTCAAGGTTTTTGAATAATAAATGATCTAATCTGCAAGTACTAGTTTTATTTATTACAATAAACAAGCTCTCTTAGTAGAAGCTTGTACATAAGGAGTGCTTTAGTACATTCGATTGCGCACTTTTGCAGGATGACCTTAACCGGCTTTCTCTATATTGTTCTACTAACAGGTTACACCGTTACATACCCAAATGTAAAGTTATAACCTATACCAAAAAGAAGAAAGTCATAACACACAACTACACTTTGCATGATATTGTTTTGGAGAGGGTTGATTACATTCGTGACTTGGGCGTTACTCTTGATTCAAAATTACATCTAGATTTACATATTGTCAACATTGTTAGTAAAGCATTCCCGAATGTACGGCTCCGTCATGAGGTCTTCCAAAGATTTAAAGCGCCCATCAACCTTACTACTCTTATACATGGCTCTTATCAGATCGCAATTGGACTTTGCCGTCCCAATTTGGGATCCCATTTATGACAAGTATGTAGATGCACTTGAGAGGGTTCAAAAAAAGTTTTTAAAATCTATTCACTACAAATTTCACCACTCGAAATGTCCATACAATTGTCTTCTTGAAGAGTACGACATTTTAAGCTTGGAGTCTAGACGCAAACTGCTCATGTGTATATGATGTTGCACGGCTTATGCAATAATAGGTTTGATTGTAGCGGCATAACTAATCAGTTGTGTTATGTGGTGCCTAGAACTGTATTGCAGCGCGAGGTGCGCGTACCCCGGTTGTTCTACACTGCCATTTGCAGAACGAATGCCGGTGTGCGGGCTCCTCTCCGCCATATCGTAGAAACGTACAACGAATACCTCGCCGATATTGATATTTTTACACAGTCACACTATAAATTCAAAATTGCAGCAATTCAAATGTTAAAATCTCTGTCTTAGGGATTTTTTTTGCTATTTCACTATTTTGTTTGTCTTTTTACCTAAACATGTATAATACTCGTACAACTTCAACATGAAGTGCGCACGATTTTTTAACATAATTGTTAGTTATCATATATTATGTCGCGGATATTGCTGTGGGTTATACGTTCACGCAATAGTTATAACTTACTCTAATTTTATACTAGCAATGTACCTAACATGTAACTGTTTTATGTCCCAATAAATAAATAAATAAATAAATTACTCCTGTCTAGAAGAATACCAGCCGCATATTTCTACCCCGTGTGTGTGTTAGGAAAACGAAAGGCGTGTGGCAGAATCGTAGCAAGTGGAAAGATGTTGTCTCTGCCTAGTGTCAACGTGTGCTAAGTGCACGATATTTTCGGCGAGGCCGCTGCGTGCCTCACTAAGGCGCGAGCAAGTTCATTTCACCTTTATAAGGCACCTGCCTATTTCATTTGTGGAGGAGAAACCGCGGGAACTGAGTGTGAAATCTTACGGTTCTATAGCTGTTTTGTTGGCCGATTGAGATAGCATTAACAAGTATTTTAATGAACAGTAATTAGTCGTAGGTGGAATGTTACATTGTGCTACTTGGCCGGCCTCCCCCACATTTGCTTCGAGCTTCTAAATTAGCTGACTCGGAAGGACTGGAGCGTGGCAGCCGCAGGACTGACTGAAGCGAGCAACGTTCTTTTCTTACAGTCGACTTAATCTAGATGTCTTACACTTGTTTTAAACCTTGAAACCCCGCCATAGCTTACACAGATATACTTAAATCAAATACTAGCTCAGTCAAGTTTAGTACTAGTGCATGAACTTGGTTTACCTTCCATATATTATTGAATGAAACCAAACCCGACGTCACAGATTACTGCCGACGTCTTTAGTTTATAAAATAATTATAATTGTAAACAATTTTTTGGAATTAAACAAAAGTTTGAGGTGTATTTGTATTAATGTCCAATTTTTTAGGCAGGTTCACCTACTGGGAACAAAAACTCTTCCACTAAAGCTTAGTAAAGGGCTCGTAAGAATATAAAGATTGCGTTAAATTCAAACAAACAAAAATATGTACGAAGCAAATCAAAGCATAAAAGCGAATTAAAAGCTAACTTCGACCCTCCACGGGCCAATAGTTATTATTAATTAACCTTATTACAGTAATTTCAAATTGTTCTTTGTCTTTATCATCTTAAAAGTTGAGAACCCTATCAATTTAAATTTGTAAAACAGTAATATTACAATTTTGCTGAAGTCTTGCGGAACTAGAGACTGATTATTTTGAATAGCATCATCATCATCATGTCAGCCAAACGACGCCCACTGCTGGGCATAGGCCTCCCCCAAGGATCTCCACAACGATCGGTCCTGCGCTGCCCGCATCCAGCGGCTTCCCGCGACCTTGGCTAGCATAGTACTCATATAAATCTTTAATTTGATATATGAAATTTTTGCTAATACGCCTAGAGAAGATATACGACGAAAAATAAAAAACAAAATAACCTTGACTTGTTGGGCTGTCAACAAAGAACGTAATAACCTTTAATCCAGGTTATAATTTACTAATGACATAATATAGTAAATAAATTTAAAGTTTGCAAGAAAAATCGTTTTCTATGTTTACAACCGCAAAAATCCAGCTAAATTTGGTAACGTTTTTCTCCTAAACTAGATATAATGGAATTGCCCTGTGTCATAATGCAAACTATAGAGTACAGCGTGGAATGTTTCATGAGTGGGCCACGTTACAGCTTCACAATACAAGCGGCTGTGATCGATTTATGTAAGTTGAGTTTTAGTTCAGTGCATTGGTTTATTTTATTTATTCATTTAGTTTTCAAATGTAGGCAGAGGGTTGTACATGATCATTAGAAAAGTATCGCAACATTTGGTTCTGCGGCGTGCAACAGTACCAAGCTTGCATACATGCATTACCCTTCTGGTACAATTTTGTTGTTTTGGTCCTTCAGCCCGTCCCTTCGCTCTTATATTTTTCGACTCTCTATTTTGTTCTGTTACGCTTAAAACAAGCGCTACCCTTATATCTGCGTCTATTAATATATGAGCATATATTTAGTTTTGTACAAAGGTTGAGGAAATCGCATAATTCTTTTGAAAGCTTTAGGAATTTTCATCAAAAATGTTAATGACTTGATATTACAACAAAATATTCACAACATTAAATACCTATTAGATTGCGACACGACTGGGGCTGGCAGAGACCGCGGCGGCGGCGGAATGCCCCGGCCCGTTGTTGTGCAACGTCCAATGTCGATCGCGAAGGTCAAGAACACATTGCAGATGTTCTTAACATAAATATATTTGTATATACCGATATTAATATTTCGCTCCCATTATCCAGAGTACACCACCAGGAGGTTTTCTCACCCAGCACTAGTAGGTACCCACCTACAGGTGTCTGCCGAGCACATTTTGATTGCTAACAGTTGTGCCTACGAATAAATACAAGAGCAAGTCGCTTTTAAATGTCCGTATTCATAATATATTGATTTTGTTGTCAGACCATTTTCCGTCGGAGAAGTTTCTTTTGGTTACTGTTTCACCACTAGTTGTGACCGGTTGATTAAAATATTAGCGGCTATGCACACACATATTTCCGCAACATACCTGTAGGTAGATAAGAGTTTTACAAAGTCGATGCAGTCTCACGATGAAGTTTCGTGCGAGCCGCCCTGCGCCGCCCTGCCGCGTCATGTTAATAAAAGACTCACTCCGCTTTAAGTGGAAGTGAACTCATCTCGAACGAGGCTCATATTAAAAACGGAGGTATATAATTAACACGAGCGCTGCCATCAACTCGAGTTAATCTCACGCTCCATTAGCGAAGTTCGCTCACCCCCTCCACGTGAGGAGCTGCTCCATCTGTACCTACTCGTGTACGCGTACCGGTGTGTACACATAGGTACCTACACTAATTTATACTTAGGATCAACTAATTTGGAAGTTGTTTCTACAATATGTAGAGTCGAGTACAGAAATAAACAAGTAATTAAAGCATAAGCCGAGCACTTATTGACTCGTCCGACAAGCTCTACGTACTTATTTGTTATTATTCAGGAAAAGTGTTTGGCAGTTTTAAGGCATCCTTTTTCCTTCGAAAATGTTACATTTATACTACTTACTGGGATAGCGAACGACCAACTTATGCTATTACAATGATACATACATATATTGCGATATAGGTAGGTATATCTTCCTACTCTACATTTGTCCGCATTTGCCTACAGCGGAGAATTAAGGGGGCTCAAGTGGAGGTAAAAGAGGTAGTGTCAGAGGCCGTTCCTCCCTTTCTTTCATTTTTCCTAGATATTATTATCCTCTGTATCTATAGATTTTAATCGGAAAAAGAGAACATCTATGACGGGACTTGAACCCGCGACCAGTCCCTTACAGGGGGAATACTCTGACCAACTGAGCTACCTAGACACGTCCCAGATATTATATATATTCTCCGATAAATTATACACGTCTCAGGGCCTCTATTTCCTACAAATTTCCCTCTATAGGTAGCAACGTGCGAACGACACCTCTGATGATGCCTTGATGAACTACGTTCGTGTGCTTTTTTAACGTGTGAAAACTCCGACGGGCTTCTCCCCATCGGTGCCAACGATGGGGTGGGCGTGTCGGAATCGGACCGGCTAAAACCACACGGGAGGACACCGTGTGGTTTTAGTCGGCCCGATTCCGACACGGTCAATATTGTAAATCTTATCAAAAGTTATGTTTGAAAAGAGCACCCGCTAGTAATCGCGTCATACGGACGGTTTAGGACCGCTACGTAGGCATAGCGCAAGGAAGCGTAGGGTGTAGATAGAAGGACGCTTCTAATTCCGGCCCATCTCTGGCGCCTTCTCACTGGGGTACGTAGAATTCGCAAAATGGAGCCCAGCGAAGCTGAGCGTGTACGAGGGCAGCGGTGCGAGTACAAATAGTTCGGTGACCGGTTTCGACTATTGTTCGCTGGCAAATTTCAATACACTAATGTATAATATTGCCTATTAATCATCAACTATTTCCCGCGCGCATATATTATCGACCTCGTCCAATAGGCACTCCACTCCACATTGCCCGCTTTTGTAAACATTAAGGTATAAGGTGTAACTCATGATGCAATTTTTAGACATTTAATATGTAGGTATATATATTACATTTTATACTAGGGCCGTGACGTCGCCCGTGAAGATAAGCGGTCACCGTAGCCCGACCTTACCGTAGTCGTAAGCGCCTGCAACGTCCGAAAGCGTCACTGTTGAATTTATTTTATTTATTTATTTATTATATTTTAAGGAAACTTACAGCTAATGGTTAGTTTACAAATAGATAGATACTAGAAGAGGGCCAATTACAAATTTCCACTTATATATTAGTTTCTGGTAATGTATTTAGAATATAGTAGACAGGCTATTGATAAGGACGCGCATGTTAAAGCTAAGATTGTATATAAAGACAACAAAAACAAAACAAATGATAGGTATTTCAAGAAAAATAAAGCGATTAATTTTCGAAAAACCATGAGCTAAGTATGGTTTTCATCTTCGCAACACTGGTTCCAAACAAGTCAAGATCGACCTTACGACACTCCGTATTAAATGAGCGACATGCTCTAATAATAAATGAGTTCTGTCTATATGTAGTTGAAACAACCGGTATATCCAGGAGATTTGCTCTTCGCAGAAATGCGGAAGGCACGCGGAGGCTAATCTTGCTTACCAATTCAGGGACGTCAGCATGCCCATTCATAATATCATATAAGAATGTTAAATCCGCAACTTTCCTTCGTTCATAGAGCGGGAGTATATGAAATTTTCTACATCGAGCTAAATAGTTCGGCAAATATATATTAGAACGATATTGAATGTACCTCAGAAATCTTCTTTGTACACCTTCAAGGCGATTGATGTACATATCATAATTTGGATTCCAAACTGGTGAAGAATATTCGAGGTGACTACGGACGAAAGCACAGTACAAAATTTTCATAGTTTTAATGCTAGTAAAATCAGAAGATAACCTAATAATAAAACCCAATGCTTTGGATGCCTTCTTTATAACAGCGTCAACGTGGGTATCAAATAGAAGTTTGGAGTCGAATGTGACTCCAAGGTCCTTAATGGTAGTGACTCTTGCTATTGGTAAGTCGAAAAGCGTATAATCATATTTTATTGGGTTTAGCTTACGTGTAAATGTACAAACGTAACATTTGGAGACATTTAATTCCAACCCATTTTGAACACAATAATTTTGAAACCTGTTCATGTCATCCTGCAAACAAGAAGCATCCTCTATGGCTGTCACTTGTCGGAGGACCTTCATGTCATCGGCATATAACAGAATTTTAGAATTTTGAAAGCATACACCGACGTCGTTAATGAAAATGTTAAATAAAAGAGGACCGAGTAGAGAGCCTTGAGGAACTCCGGATGGTATAGATACGGCTCGGGAGGTATAGCCATTGAGAGCAACCACTTGGCATCTATTCTGAACGTAAGATGTGAACCATCTGTATAAGTTTCCCGTAATTCCCATTAACAAAATCTTGCGCAATAGCAAATTATGATCAATACGATCAAAACATTTGCTGAAGTCGGTATATACAACATCGACCTGGGACCTCATAGCCATATGTTCTGATAGATAATCACTACAGACCACCAGATTGGATGTAGTTGAACGACCTTTTATGAATCCATGTTGATTATTACTAAAGCCTAATTTTAAAGCATAAGAAAGGTGCTTATGGATTACCTTCTCCATAATTTTTGCAAATATGCACAGCTTAGATATAGGTCTGTAGTTTTCTACGCAGTCCCTGGGTCCCTTTTTATGGATCGGTGTTATATACGCCGACTTCCAAATTACAGGCACTTCTCCCTGAGAATAAGATCTATTAAATAATATTGTTAACGGAACCGATATAGATTTGGCACAATTAATGATCAAAATTGGGGAAATATTATCTGGACCTGCGGACTTTGAGAGGTTAACCTGTTGTAATAAACTCAGGACTTCATCTTCCTGTACCCCCACAGAACAGATACCAGGTACACTAGTAGTTTGGCCATCTATATTCTTCATATTCCCCGATAACAAGGCGTTATCACGCTCGGTTCGTTCTCTAAAGTTGGAGTAAAAGTATTCCCCGAACATGTTGCAAATATCTTCACCATTATTAGAACTTGAATCCCCAAATTTAAGTACAGACGGATAAGTGTTAGAAAATTGCTTAGCTTTCACGTATTGCCATAAAGCTCTAGGGTTTTTTGAGATAGCCAACTCTGTATTTACGATATAATCGGTAAACATGCTCTTTTCTAAGTCTTTGACTCGTTGACGTAGCACAACGAACGATTGATGATCAGATATGTTACCGTACTTTTTAAACTTTGAATGGTATTTGGCCTTTTCCTTTATGATTTTAATTAAGGAGTTTTTATACCAAGGAGGATACCTGCATCGTGGAACAACAGTTTTTGAAGGTATGAACTTATTTTGGAGCTCGTTGAGAGTATTATAGAAAAACCCAACCGCATCCTCAAGGGGCCCACTTCCCAGCTCTAATGACCAATCAACCTTGTTCATATCCTTGATGATGGCGCCATAATTTGCTCGACTATAGGAAAATTTGAGCCGTGGTCGAGAGTTTAACTGCTGAGTAAGAACAAAGTCAACTTCGAAAGACAATGCTTTATGCTGTGGGTCTTCTGATACTAAGGGATGCTGACAACGTGTAACATAAATTTCGTCAGTGGACAGTACAAGGTCTAGTATCCTATTATTAATATTTTGATGAGAGTTGTATTGTGATAAATTGCAAACAGTAAGATTATCACAAAATTTTATCTGAATAGGACCTTCTAAATTACTAGGATAAAGATAATTTCCGTCGACCACAGTGTGCCATACAATATTAGGTTGATTGAAGTCCCCTAAAACAATAAATTTGTCCGTCGGGTTTTTCATAATAGTGTCAGTAAGATTGTCTGAGAAATTATTTAACTGATCCATCAAAGAGTTACCACCTTTCTGAATGCATATATAAACCACACATATATTGATTTTATGGGAGATTGCCTGTAGTCTCTTGAGGAAACCATCGAGGGATATAATTCTATCCTTCTGATCATATAGTAGGCACGTGGCCGTTCTCATTGTGTGCGATCTATTGGTCTGTTGCCCATATTCCACAGTTCTTACCGCCTCAATTGTAGTGAGTCCGGGTTGCCTAACATTCGCGTCAAAATCTTCTGTTATGGAACGTATTACCAACACAAATATCATTAGTTTCAGGTATTGATTAAAATATAATAGGTACTTACCATTGTACTAGTTACAACCTACGTTATAATGTATTCAGCAATATTCATGCCTGACCGACCGTTCATGGTTTGGCAATATTCAAATATGACAACGACGCTGAACGAGCAACGAGAATGCGCGGTGTACTTATACGTCCGTACACGCGCACTCGCAGCCCCCCGCGCCAGTCGCGACCCGCGGGGCCGGCTGGCGGCGCCGCGTGGTCTGCGCGCGCGCCGGAACCGGAACTCTATTGTTTTAAAATGCAGCGCTGCACCGCCCGCCCCCGCCCCCCGCCCGCCGCCCGCCGCCCGCCGGCCAGCGCCGGCCGCCACCTGCCGCAGGCGCACCGGCCGACCCGACGGACACATTTCATTCACTTCCTATACTTATTCCGGTTATGATCGCGCTCAGACATATTTGCAGTTAGCGAGACATCGCAGACACTATATGTCGCCGCGCCTTGCCATGGAATTCATTATTTCTCAAAATTGATAATTTGGAAACCACTAATTTAATTTTCCTACTGATTTTGGTTGGAAATTTTTTCCTACATCAAGCGTTGTGCTCATACCTCGGCTCAACTGCCGGAGCTGTCAACTCTTCATACCAATCAATTACTTATATGATATGTAGGTAGATATTCTGTCACAAAACTGCATAGTACTGATATTACCCAGATAATAGATTACGTAACGAAACTGCATCGGAGAGCAACGATCTGATAGTTTTTTTTTTTTATATTTAAGACACGTCAATTTGACTTCACCTCGCCTGATGGTAAGCTGACGGTAAAGTCTCAGGAAAGAGGGTCACCATTACATACACGTACCATGTTAACAATGGTGGCACTCATCAGAAGAGGATTGTCGTCGCAGCACCGCGTGACACCCACCGGTCCCACTAGTGCTGCGACCACAATCCCCCTGCCCGGCTATGCACTTGCTGACCCCTGAACGCAATCAAATCGAAATTGGATTACTATGGAGGGTTTTTCGCAATCGTGCATGGTGGTACCCACCCGGCCCAATTTTGTGACAAATTTGTGTCATCAAATTTCTACCACCTGATAGATTCATTTATGGAATTAAATGTACTCATTTAATCATCTGGTTCACAATGTGGCGCTGTGGTCAGTAGCATACTTTCACATCGAATGTCTGGTTTGCCCTGCAACGGGCAGAGCTCTGAGAGAAGAGCCCAAGGCAGAGATCTATTCAGGGAGAAAGGCACAATCGACATGTGCCTATCCCCTCCCTCCCACCATCATCGTCCTCTGGGCTTTGGCCCAACTCAGTAGGGCTCGGCTTTTCAGTGTAACTACGAAGTGGCTGACTTGGATATTCTCCGTGAAGCGACTGATCTGACATCCACAACCCACTGGCGATATCAAGGTTCTGTAGTTAGACCAGGTGTCGGACTTTTTAGGGCTCCAACTGCCCCTAACGACAGCCATAGATGTTCACATAGCAACCGGTAAAAAGGCTTACCGCGCTCTCGCAGCCTCCCACCAATGGTAACGAACTACCTCTTTTTAGCGACTACCAGCTGATGCCGACAAACAGATAAGAATTTATATATAAATAAGACAAACAAAGATTTTTGTGTTCAGAATCGTTCATTTAACATTAAGTATTTTTTAGGGTTCCGTATTGAAAGGGTACCGCCCTATTACTATAAGGCTTTGCTGTCCGTCCAGCGTCTGTTACCGTGCTGTATCTCATGAACCGAGATAGCTAGACAGTTGAAATTTTCACAGATCATGTATTTCTGTTAATGCCGCTATAACAACAAATAGGTACTAGAAACTAATAAAATAAATATTGAAGGGGGGCTCCCATATAAGAAACGTGATTTTTCGCCGTTTTTTGCTCGATATTAATAAGGACAACAAGTAGACGCTTGAAATATTCACAGAATATTCCTATTAATAACTTCAAAAATAAAACATTACATTACAATAAAATAAATTTGGGGGGGGGGGGGGTCGGGCATTGTATAGATAATGGTACGGCACCCTTCGTGCACGATCCCGACTCGCACTTCGCCGGTCTTATTTTTCTAATGTCTTCAATGTAATTTAAACATAATATATAGCCTATGTCCATCGGGGATAACGTAGCTTTCCAATGGTGAAAGATTTTTTCCAACAAATGCAGTTGCTCCGAAGATTGTCCGAAATACTTATATAAACAAACTCATAAAGTTTGGATATCCCAGTCTATTAAGTATTTATGTAGTATCCTTTGTCAAGTACATATCGACCAAAGTATTGAAATCACTATAGATACTTAACTAATTCAGTCAAGTACGATCCTTTGCAATGTAGTGTGACCACGAGTAAAATAAATTCCTGTTGGTCACACCAGTGTAACAAGCTGGTGTGACCACGAGTCTGCAGGGTAAAATTCGACCCCTCGCTTTGCCTATGAAATATATCTAATTTTATGTATAGTATATAAGTTGCCAACAGTTTGTTTTTGTGCTTGTTTTGTTTTTTTGTTGTGTATGCATAAAAGATATTGCAATAACTTAGCCACGCTATCGCATCAGCTCCATTACAACCCGTAATGTAGTGTTAAGGTTGAAAAAAATAAAAACAATAAGTATAGATTAGGTAGGCAAGTAATACAGGGGTGCGACTGGTTGGAACACCTCCGCGTTTGGTGCACCCTGGGCAACGTGGGCGATGACGCATCATTGATTGCTCCTCTGGAGTAGCTGGCGTCAACGTCAACGGCCAAGAGTCCGACCGACCGGCCCTTCTCAGGGCCAGCTGACCCCATTGCACGAGGGGGTCGGGGTATGGCGGGCCTGCAAGGCCCGCGGTGGTGGTCGCTCCAGGTACCCCTCTGCTGTTATCAGAGGAGACACTGCGAGCGACGTGTTGATCCGAGGGGATCAGGGGACGGGTCGGCCCACTGCTCGCGCAGGGGCCGACGGGCACTTGTGCCGCCGCCGGTGAGAGAGGACTAGCCATCCTCTCGCGTTCCGTAATCGGTGGGTGATCAGCAACGACCTAACTGGTGGCTCCAGAAGGGTACGCTGTGATCTTGCTGACCGGAGGGCTTGCCTTTATTGGCCGGCCCACGACAAGGAAAAGTCTATAACACCCGACAGCAAAGTCGTAAAAACCTATGGATACCAGCCGACCTCCATAGTATATAGGCTTATCCAGGTGCAGGGGGCACCGCCTGGATGGACCACCTTTCCCCCATACTCGTGGGATAAGCTATGGACACAAACATACATATCACAAAAAAATATAACGATCGACTCAACAAAAACAAAAACGGCACGAAAACGGACATCGAGAATGACGGAGTCTGCGCGGAAGTCGCGCAGCACTCAGGCGTGGAGGGGACGCCAAACACCTCGGCGGTGTCGGAGAAATTCGACACCGCCAACGAGCGTAGCCGGGCGAGCAGCCCGGCGGGTCTTGCTGTAAAGCGGACCCGTAAGCGCAGACGGCGCGCAAAGGCCCGGTTGGGGGAGGACGTGTCGGATGAGGAATGCACCCTCACCGGGACGACCTCCTCCAGCAGTGACGAGGCGTCAAAGCCTGCGTCAAAGGTGGCAGCAGGCCGCCGAGGGGCGCGAGGTGGAACGAGGGCTGGGCAATCCACCCGAGTCCCCTCGGCCCCTGAGAGGGCCGCGGGCAAGTCACCGCCGAGGCCTTCCACCTCGGCGGTGTCGGAACCAGGTGGGAAGACGCGGTCTCTGATGGAGAAACTCCAGCAGGTGACCGCGTCTTTCCGGGGGTCTCCGAACCCCGATCAGGAGGCGATGCTGCACATTGTGCTCGGCATCGCCTCCGAAAATGAGGCCCTCGCGGCGCAGCTGGCCGAGTCCCGTCGGGAGACGGCTCGACTAGCTGCAGCCGTCGAGGAGCTGAGGAGCGGGATGGTGCGCCCGACTCAACCGGCGCAGCCAGTGCAGCGAGCGCAACCGGCAGAGCCAGCGCGCATGACTCGCTCGTCTGCGAGACAGTCGGCGCAGCAGCCGGTGCAACCGGTGCAGCAGCCGGCACAGCCGGCTCGGCCACCAGCACCGCAGAAAATACCACCGGCGGAGCCTTGGTTCGCGTACGTGGAGGCGCTAGAGGAGCGTATGATGAGTCGGATGGAGGCCCTAATGGACTCCATCCGCCGTCCGCCTCTGGCGCCACCAGTGGCCGGCTACGCGACTGCAGCCCGGAAGGGTAATACCCGCCCGGCTGCAGTAGAGGCTCTGCCGGAGCCGGCTCGTCGCCCCGCTCCCACTCAGGGCCCCGCTCAGGGCCCCGCTCCCACTCAGGGGAAGGGTAAGGGGAAGGGCAAGGGCAAGGGGAAGACGTCCCCAGCCCTGGCCCCAGCCCCAGCCCCAGCCGTGGTTCCGGCTACCTCCACCCCATTGGAAGGGGGCTGGGAGGTGGCTGGAGCCAGTAAGAAGAGGCGGAAGGCCGCCAAGAAGGCCGCCAAAAAGGCCAGGAGGGCCGCGGCCGCCGCGAAGGCAGCACCGGGGAAGCTCCGTGCCCCTCGAACAACGGCCGTCGTCGTCACCTTGACGGCGGAGGCAGCGTCGAGAGGCATGGGGTATGCCGAGGTGTTGGCCAGGGTAAAGGCCAACGTGGACCTCAAGGCCCTCGAGATCCCGGGCGTCCGGTGCAAGAGCACACGGACGGGAGCCCGGCTTCTTGAGGTCCCCGGCGCCGCCAGTGGCCCCAAAGCCGACGCCCTAGCGGCTCGGCTTAGGGAGTCATTGGATGCAGCCGACGTCCGGGTGTCCAGGCCCATTAAATGCGCAGAAGTGCGCATCACGGGCCTGGACGACTCCGTCACGGCTGAGGAGCTTAGGCTCGCCGTGGCGGAGGCCGGGGACTGCTCCCCGGACACAGTGAAGGCCGGAGCTATACGCTTCGGCCGCGGTGGACAGGGGGCAGCAGTTGTCGGCTGCCCTATCGCGGCGGCCCAAAAGGTCGCAGACGGGCGGAGCCTCCTGGTGGGAGGCTTCCTGAGGGCGCAGGCAAAGCTCCTGCAGGCCCGACCGGCCAGGTGCTTCAGGTGCCTGTCGGTGGGCCATGTGGGGGTGCACTGCACGGCGGAGGTAACGGCGGGTGACCGCTGCTTCCGCTGTGGCCAGCCCGGTCATAAGGCCGGCTCGTGTAGCGCCCCGTTGCACTGTTTTAGATGTGCAGCGGGGGGCAAGCCGGCTGACCATAGGGTTGGCAGCAAGGCCTGCGCCGGAGGGGAGCCGAAGCCGGGAGGCCGGCCTTCCGCCTCCAGTTCACAGCGGGATGCGGAGATGGGGGTTCCATAATGGATCCTCAACTCCGCATCCTGCAGGTGAACGTTGGCCACGGTGCCCATGCTCAGGATCTTCTGCACCAGAGCATGGCACAGTGGGCCATAAATGTCGCCGCTGTCGCCGACCCATACACCCACCGGTTCCTCGGGCCTACCTGGGAAACCGCGCTGGATGGGTCGGCGGCACTGGTGCACAACCCTGCCGCCGGCAGCCCCCCTCTTGCCGTCGTTGCAAGGGGACCCGGCTGCGTGGCGGCAGCGGTTGGCGACATAGCGGTCGTGGCCGCTTATATCACGCCGAATCGAGACCAAGCTGCATATGAGCAGTGGCTCCGTCAGCTGGCCGTCGTCGTAAATGCCTGCCAGCCCCGTCCGGTCCTTGTGCTCGGGGACTTCAACGCCTGGTCGTATGCCTGGGGTTCCCGACACGAAAGGGGCGCGACGGGGCATAGAGGCAGGGCACTGGTGGACTGGGCCGCACGACTCGGCCTAGTCCTCCTAAATCGGGGAGCCGTGGACACGTTCGTGACCTCGAGGGGTAGCTCCATCGTGGACCTATCGTTCGCGAGCCCCTCGTTGGCGCGACGTGTTCAGGGCTGGCGCGTCGTTTTGGGGGAGGACACAAGTTCGGATCACCGATACATTCGGTTTGACGTGTCCCCCCCTGCGAGCGACGCGCCGGCTGCACCGGCTCCACCCGAGCCACGTTGGGCGCTTAAGCGACTTGATCGGGAGCTCCTCCTGGAAGCCGCCATCGTACAGGCCTGGGCCCCTGCGCCGGACAGGCCTGTCAGCATAGACGATGAGGCGGAGTGGTTCCGGGAGGCCATGACCCGTGTCTGTGACGCGGCGATGCCTAGGGCTCCGCCCTATAATCCGAGGGGTCAGGTCTACTGGTGGTCGTCGGAGATCGCGCAGCTCAGACGGGGCTGTGTGATCACGCACCGCCGGTGGGCCCGATTCCGTAGGAGGCGTCGCCGCCCCGCAGATGCGGAGGCCCGAGAGGCGGAGTTGTACGAGGGATACAGGGAGGCCAGACGAGCCCTCCGAGCGGAGATAAGGCGTTCCAAACGGGACGCCTTCCGCGAGCTGCTGGCGACACTGGAGCGGGACCCTTGGGGGCGGCCCTACCGGATGGTGAGGGGCAAGCTGCGCCCCAAGGCCCCGCCGTTAACCCGGTGTCTCCAGCCGGATCTGCTCGGAGGAATTGTTGGCTCCCTGTTCCCAGCGCGGGCGGTGGAACATGTTCCACCGCGGATGACTCCGCCTCGGTTGCGCATGGCGCCCGACGTGGAAGACGACGACGTGCCCGAGGTCACTTGGGTAGAACTAGAGCTGGCGGTGAGAAGGCTAAGAGCCAAACACACCGCCCCGGGACCCGACGGCATTCCAGGCCGAGCGTGGGTCCTAGCTCTAGTCGACGACGCTCTCGAGCCCCGACTGAGAGGGCTTCTCAGCGCATGTTTGGAGCGGGGCCAGTTTCCGAAATTGTGGAAGACGGGGAAACTGGTCCTCATCCGAAAGGAGGGGCGCCCGGCGGACTCGCCGTCCGCCTACCGGCCCATAGTGTTGCTCGACGAGGTGTGCAAGCTCTTTGAAAGAGTAATTGCGAAGCGCCTCGTCGAGCACCTCTCAAGAGTGGGGCCGGACCTGGCGGATGGCCAATATGGCTTCCGCCAGAGGCGCTCCACCGTGGATGCCATCATGCGCGTGAGGGCTCTGGCGGAGGATGCAGTAGCCCGGGGTGAGGTGATGTTGGCGGTGTCCCTGGACATCGCCAACGCGTTCAACACCTTGCCCTGGAGTTGCATTAGGGAGGCGCTCGTGTATCACGAAGTGCCTCTCTACCTCCGCCGCATAGTCGGGGCGTATTTGACGGAGAGAGCCGTCATCTACCCAACAGTGACCGGTCTCGGTCGGCGTGAAATGTCGTGCGGTGTTCCACAGGGATCGGTCCTGGGGCCGCTCCTGTGGAACATCGGATACGACTGGGTGCTTCGCGGTGAGCTCGTAGGCGGTGCCGCCGTCACGTGCTACGCGGACGACACGCTCGTGACGGCGTGCGGGGCGACGTACCGCGAAGCGACCCGAAAGGCCACGACCGCGGTTGCCCAAGTCGTTAGGCGGATCCGGCGGCTGGGTCTCGAGGTGGCCCTGCATAAAACCGAGGCCCTGTTCTTCCATGGGCCTCGGAGCAAGCCACCCGAGGGATCCAGTCTCATCGTGGGAGGAAATCGCATCGGCATCAAGCCCCAAATGAAATATTTGGGGCTCGTGCTCGACGGCCGATGGGACTTCGGAGAGCACATCCGAAGTCTGGCCCCCAAACTGAAGGGCACAGCTCTTGCTCTGGCTCGGCTGTTGCCCAACATGAGGGGGCCCGATGACTCCTGCAGGAGACTCTACGCGGGGATCGTGCGGTCCATGGCCCTTTATGGGTGCCCAATATGGGCGGAGGCCCTGAGGACCAGAACTGTGCAGATGCTGCGCGCTCCGCAGCGAGTTCTGGCCATCAGGGTCATCCGAGGGTACCGCACGATCTCCTTCGAGGCGGCGAGTCTCCTTGCCGGAACTCCGCCATGGGACCTGAAAGCGAGAGCCCTTTCGCAACTGTACCAGTGGCGAAAGGAGGCGCGGGAGCAGGGATGGAACCCCGAGCCTCGAGAAATCGAGGCCGTGCAGTCCCAGCTCCGCCAGGCCATCGTGGTGGAGTGGAAGGAACGACTTGGGCAACCAAGCGCAGGGCACGCCGCAATAGCGGCGGTAAGGCCCATCATGGAGGATTGGCTGGAGAGGCGACACGGAAGCCTCTCCTACCGACTGACGCAGGTGATCTCAGGGAAGGGGTGCTTCGGGGACCACCTGCATCGGATCAGGAGGGAGCCAACGCCTGAGTGTCATCACTGCGACGCGAGCGAGGACTCAGGGCTGCACACGCTGGCGGACTGCCCGGCGTGGGAGGCGCCGAGGCGTGACCTCGTGGCAGCCATCGGGGTGGGAGTCCTCTCGCTCGGCAGCATGATTGCGGCAATGGTGCGGAGCGCGAGCGCGTGGGCCGCCGCCGCCTCCTTCTGCGAGCATGTAATGCTCGCGAAGGAGGGGGCGGAGCGCGCCCGGGAGAGACTTAGAACTCTCCCGGTCCGCCGAGCCCGCAACTTGCTCGCCGCGCGTCGCAGGCAACTCAGGCGCCGGAGGTCGCTTAACGACCTCCGTCCTCCATGAGCGCAGGCCTGGGGGTGGCGAGGGAGGCCACCTGTCACCCCAGCAGAAGCAGGCCGGGACGGTGGGGCGACTAGCGCCCCTCCCCCAAACCGGGGCAAGACGGGGACACCGTGGTTCCCAAACCCGAGGGGGCCATCTCGAAACCGGAGATGGCCCAGGGTCAGTCGGGGAGCGAGGGATATGCTCTATGGGCAACCTTACACCCCGGCGTCTGTAGACCCGAGACGGCGTGCGGTTTTAGTCGGTTCAAGCCCGACATAACCGCCCCCGCTGGCACGCGGGGGGGTATCCGAAGGGATTTCCGCACGATAAAAAAAAAAAAAAAAAAAGGTAGGCAAGTAATACAGGCTCAGTAAGCTGTGTTAAAAACGTTGTCGCGTTGCAAGGACTACTTAGGTTTTAGGTAGATTTCGATGAAATCGATCTACCTATTGGTTTCTTGACTACTGTCGAATTTAAAAAAAAATTCTTCATAGGAGGTCTAGTTATGACCCCCTGAGTCCGAAATGACCACTGGTCAAAAAGTTTATATATATATATGTAAGTATGTATGGTTCCACTTCCCAAAATTTGCGGCACTCTCACGGTCGCATTTTTGCCCCGATCACTTTCAAACTGCGGTCAAAAATTGCTTGGGTGTAAACTTTGTTTAAGTTCGTGAACGGGCGGAATCCGGCCTAAGGGGACGGTGGGACCTCAATTTTTGTGAAATCAGTTTTCCCTCAAAATTTCACGTTCCATGAAAGACATTCGAACCGTTCTAATTATATCCCATAGTATACATGAATACCAACAACTTTTAATTATAAACCTATAAGATTAAAACTTTAACTAAAAGTGGAGGGCGGAAAATCCAAAATTTTTCGGGAAAAAACTCATAACTTCTAACCGGTGAACATTCTTGGTGTCGGAAACATTTTTAATCGATAGGCCATTTTTAAGTCTAAAATAAATGTCTGAAAAGTTTTTCGCTAAAAGTTACCGTTTTCGAGAAAAAAAATTAAACATGTTAAAAAATAATATTAATTGCTTTACGAAATCTACCTGTGCGTTCCCCCTGCAGGAATGGATTTTTTTTTATTTAAGACTACGAGGAACCGAAATTACTAGTAGGTATAGTCGTTTCCCTGTTATACAAGAAATCATTGATTGTACGTGTAGTAATTAGTAACCGTTTAGTGCATACTTTTCAAGAGAGTGAGCGCAGTGAGCTAGAAGTCAGCCCGCATGCCCAGTCGGTCGCGCAATGGCGCGGGCGCAGAGGGGCCGGGCGCGATGCACAATATGTCGGCGCGGACGCAACATGTGACACTTTTTGCTCGTTCCGAATCTCCCGATGTTTTAGAAGGTGTGCTTCGGCCGGAGCTGAGTTGCGGTTTGGCCGGACATTAGCATACAATGGCCGCCAGCTGGCCCGCACTTATCAGATCCCGGCGGCAGCGTGACCGCGCGGGAACGATCCACGGCCGCCCTACTACACTGACACCTATTCGTTTATTAAACCAACTCGTTTTAAGTAATTGATCGTGTGGGAAACAAGGATAATAAGCGCGCCAATGAATCAAAACTACTTACTAGGCAGTCAACAGAAATATGGAATTACGCGCAGTGCGTGCCTAGACAGACAGAGGTAGGTATGCTTTCGTTTGTTGCTCGACGCCGGCCGTAGAGCCTGAAGTAGCTTATGGCGTGTCGCCGGCAACCGGCCTGTCGAGCTAATAAATACCTAATCGTTTAGGACAGTTTATTTCCACTAACATGTTTAGTGTATTCACTCATAAATAATACATAATCAATGCTTAAAACCCTACAGTTATTGCCTTTTTAAGACTTTATTGACTACTTACTTAAGTATATGTAATTATTAACTTCATAGAGTTAGATAGGTACGAAGTTTTGTAGAGAATTATGGGTTAGTAGGGTAACTCAAAGATGCTCCAAGCGTTGTATATTATTTGTAATGTGTCAATGAAAGGTTAGCAGAGTCAACACAGTGGCCATACGAGTGGCGCGGCGGTGCGTGGGGGGGGGGGGGCGAGCGCCGGACAGCGGCTGCTTTTTGCGCGTCTCGCGCCATTTCCACACACCGCTTACGCGAATACATTGAATATATGAATTTCTACAACGTTTAACGTCATCCTGCGATCCACACTGTCACTCAAGTCGTTCAACGAATACTTTGTGCACCTTGTTTAACTTTGTACGCCTCCGTTTGAGTGCATTTTTAGTTTGTTCGATACTTTAATGACAGACGGACGAGAATGTAGGACATGCAGACTATTTCATTATAGGAGCTGCACTTCCCCTTTGTACCATGGGCATATATGTACTTCGTAGGTACTTGTGTCGTTCCCCGACGAGTGCGACAGCGCTGCCGCGGGGCCGCTCGGGCGGGGTGTCGCGGTGCGAGAGCGGCGTCTCTCGCCAATGATTATGAAGTATGAACGGATCAATTTCACAGCCGCCGCTCAAAGCCGCCGCCCACGCCTCCCTACGTACCCCCCCCCCGCCCGCCGGGCCCCTGCCCGCCGGCACGCCACACTACTCCGCCGCGGACACGCCACAGACTAAATTATAACCTTCCTCGAAACCATCGCGCCATTCAGTTGGATTAACTTTTTTCATCACAAAAACGTCATCTGTGGTGAGGTATGCGCGGCGCGGCGATACAAACGTATAATAACAGGTATCGTTTCATCGACGAAGCATTCCATATTCCCCTCGCGCTGTAATATGGCCGGAGCCACCGCTTCACGGTTACTTCACTCAATTTGCGCCGTTAACAGAGCCGCCTCAATTTTTCACAGTTATCGAACAATTTCCTGTGAGGGGGGCACCTCACACAGCACAATGATGCTAACTAAGAGTTTCCGCGATTTTCCTTTTTTATGTTTTTATGGAATACCCGTACTTTTGTTGTAAATATTGAAAGTCACTGACAATGAGCGGTTAAATATGAATGCCTACCTGTCATCAATGCATGCACGAGATGGAACTAGGTACAGAGCATGAACGGTCTCTGTGCCTACCCCTACCTGCCTAGGCTCGTCAACCTCGAGCCATATAAATAAGATATCGGGTACAAAGAATTACCCTAAGTAATGGCACGCGTAAATGGTGTTTATGCGGACGACATCGCTAACATGGCGACGGGACATATTATGAGTGACTGGCTCTCCGCGCGTCACCTAGTACGGGCAAGGCATGTTGGCCCGCATTGGGCATCTGTTACGTGGCTTATGTTAAGGAGCCACCGCGCTGCATGCATATGCATGCGCTTGCGCATGCAGGCTGCCCTAGCTCGAGCTAGTGAGTCATCCCGCGAGAGGCTGGCGCGTCCGCGGCCTCTCTTCCGGCTGCTAGTACTTTAATTAAACACGCATAAATTACCGCTGGCTCGTAAATCAATCGGCGCGGCGCGCCACGTCGCTGCAAGCGGGCGGAGCGGGCGACTATAATTACGCCACTGCTCAATGGACTCGACACACCGTCAGGCGACTTCAAAAGCGCGAGGTTCGAATTCTAGTGCGCGCATCATTGTCTTGGTACATTTCGTACGCGCCGCATGCCGTCGCGCAAAACGATCATCCCCGTGATTGATGTCCGCCCGCATTCGGATAACAAGTAGCCGAGCAACAAACACACCACGGCGTCCACTATTTTGTAGCTGATAGCGCCGAACTGTGCCCGGCGGGAATGAGCCGGCTGACCGGAGAGGTGCCGCCGGTATTATTATAATTGCCACTTACCATCAGGTGGGCCTACCATTATGTTGGTTTGTCATCTTTTAAATATAAAATGTCCTTACATCATTCAAATTCACTCTATTTATGGGTAGGTTATTACTTCAAAATTGTCACACACGAGCATATAGAGTTCTGCATGAATCCTAGTCTTAAGTGCTCTACAAACCCTACACCTCAGTGAAGACGCGTGGCTGGGCCATGCCGTTATTCAAGGACCTATGGCACGACATTAACCCCTAGTGAATTAATTAATACCTACTTGTCTTGACGTTACATGAAAATTTTTTTGGTGGGATTGGTATCTGACTGAAAATAGACTATGAACTCTCTTTCTAAAAACAATAGTTCAAAGTAAATCTTACTTTTTAAACGGAATAAGTATGCCATAATATGGGTAAGCCATATAAGACTCGGCAGATATCAATTAAAACAACCTCAATTACTTAGGTACCTTTTTTTTTTTTTTTTATCGTGCGGAAATCCCTTCGGATACCCCCCCGCCGGCCAGCGGGGGCGGTTATGTCGGGCTTGCATCGACTAAAACCGCACGCCGTCTCGGGTCTTCAGACGCCGGGGTGTAAGGTTACCCATAGAGCATATCCCTCGCACCCCGGCTGACCCTGGGCCATCTCACCACTAACAGCATCGCTCATCCTGTCTCCTCTGAAAGCAGAGGAGTACGGAGAGCGATGTGTTCCCGCCACGTTGGGTATTGGCCGACGATCAATGCCAACCCTATGAAGGGGTGAAGGGGAAGCCATTGACCGCCGCCCAGGGTGTACCGGCCGCTCCGATTCCGTTCCCCCCGGACTGCAGCGAGATCGGAATCGGAGCGACACTCGAGGAGGTTACCCAACACACACCCCTTACCCAACACACACCCCAATTACTTAGGTACGTATACTTCTTGTCCTAATGCATAATTCAAATGGTTTATATTTAAAATGTGTTTCAAGACAGCAGAGGTATGTCCGTCGAATTCAAATGTAGTACCCAAGTAGTTTGAAATAATGTTATTACACAGTGATTGCACAAAGAATTTTGCGAATGACCCCGGCTCCGGCACCGGCGCGGCGCGACCTCTCAGTGATATCGGTACTTATAGATCCATCGTTAAAAATAAATTACATCGAATTAAAAACTTCGATTTCCAACTTGCTTATAAATAGAGATTCCCTGACTGTTACCGTCTATTGGACAGAGTATAGACGAAGCGCGGGCACAGGACGAGGCCGCGGCCGACGGCGCACGCAGGTTATCGGCTCGATCGAATACTGGAGAGTGAACGGTTCCAAGAACGATAGCCACTGATGCAATCACAGTTTTATACATACACCATTCAACTGTTTAATCACCTACGCAGTACCCTACCTGACCAGCAGCGGCACGGCGGGCTAGTTAATCTAATGGCTTATTGAATTTACCTACCTTATCAACTGAACCACAGACAGAACTAACTCTGCGATCAAGTGTTGTTATTTAGCAAGAATTGTTATTAAGTTTTGAATTAACTACCCTAACTAGTTGTTTATTGTTAATGGGTATGCAATGTAATCTGAAATCAAATATTTTCATTGGCATTTGACTTTCTCGTTCCTACAGAAACCACTATCTAGACACGCCGCAGCGTCTCCAGCCGAGTTCAAAGAGGAAGGAACTGATGACGCAGCCACGTGTATATTTACATGAACCACATCGAGCCAGTTCAGAATCCTTCAAAATTCGAAAACTATTTAATCAACATGTATAAAATTTGGCTCTAGTAGCCAACCCCTTAGCTTATCTAGAATCCTTCTCAGAATTTCACAAATGTTGCTCAAATTGTTATACATAATATATTAACGTTTACAAGCCGGCATTCTTATGACTGACTCACTGACTTAAGATCAAGAACCTAACCCACTTCCAGATGACCTAGAAACTTTATACTCGGTATCAAGGTAGACTATGGGGCATATACAAGGAAAGAAATCTGAAAATTATTAGTAACTAGCTGTTGCCCGCAGCTCCGCCCGCGTGTAATTTTCGTCCCGTTTCCGCAACCCATGGGAACCTATTCTAGGGATAAAAAATAGTCTATGTGTTATTCTAGGCTATAATCTATCCGTATCTGTATCTCTGTAATGATTAGTGTTTCAGCCAGATTTGTTCAGCCATTTGAGCGTGATTAAGTAACAAGCATCCAAATATCTTCACAAACTTTCACATATAATAATGCTAAATTAAAAATAAACAGAACATATGTAAGTAAAACTGCAGATAATGACTGGGCAATACACTCTGGACCTGATGGACCGAGTGAGGAACAGCGTGATAAGGGAACGTTGTGGGGTGGCAGAAGATGTAGTGACCAAGATAGAGAAAGGGATGCTTAGATGGTTCGGTCATGTAGAGAGGATGGATGAAAGGAGATTAACGAAACAGATTTATGAGGCGGAGGCTACTGGACAACCCGGTAAAGGTCGACCTAGGCGTACGTATGGCAATCAGATCGACGACGTTTTGAAGAAGGGCCAGGTCAGAAGTACCCGTAACCGCCGTGCATGTATGAAAACAATTATGGAAGTGGAAGATGCGCAAGGCGTATGCCAAGATCGTAGCAAGTGGAAAGATGTTGTCTCTGCCTACCCCTATGGAAAAAAGGCGTGACTATATGTATGTATGTATGCAATACACTCTAATATTTCGAAGTTATAAGAACAAATGAACAATGAACAAAAAGAAAACTTCGCAACGTAAACGAATGAAAATAAAGCAGTTTTATAAATAACTATGTATTCATGATGAATATTAATAATTTGTCTACAAAAAGTAATGATATCCAGTGGCGGCTTTACCAGCAGGCTGAGCAGGCCTGATGGGGGTAGGCGAAGTTGACAGCGACGCCTATTCTTAAAATTGAACTCGGTTCTCATTTCGCATTAATGTTTTGGATGTGATTACGAATTACGATGTTCCTTAAGAACTAGTGGGTACAGCTTTATAATAATATATTTGACCTGCAGCCTTGCAGCCGGAGACTGCCACAATTAGTACTAACTGCAAATAAATCTCTATTGATTTAGATCGGAAAAAGAGAACATGTAGGAGGGGGCTTGACCCCGCGACCAGTCCCTTACAGGGGGAATGCTCTGACCAACTGAGCCACCTAGACACGTCCCAGATATTCGAAATTCGTCTTAAGTCGCCTCTGGAACCATCTTTTTAATTCTTTATTGTACACAAAAAAAAGAAAAAGATATAAATGTTTTACAATTAAAATAAATTATGTAAAAATCCGAGCTTAACTCTAAAAGAGTTCTCTACCAGCAAACCTTTGAGCAGTAGAGGTAAAAAAAAGAAAATAACAGAGGGAAGCAAAGTGTACAAATAAAAAAGTATACATCAACGACAGATGGCAAAAATAAATCAGTAGACATACATAAATTATACATTCAAAAAGTAAATATAATACACTATTTGTAAAATAAAATAATATACCTACATCCATACATTAATATTTTATACATTTATACATTTTATACATTTATATATTATATATTTCATACCATCCCGTAATTCTTGCGATCTAAATCTATAGGAAAAGTAAGCATACAAATTGCTTAAAAATTTAATTAAATTTAATTGAATAAATCTTTATTTTGAAACATAATTTTTTTGTACGATTTTACGATAACGAAGTGCCATACAAATTCAAAAGTCCCTTTGAAATCAGCAACGTTAATTAATTATAAAAACCAATAAAACTAAATGTATGCATTTAGTTAAAATAAAACATTTAAGTCTCCTCTATGCGTATTTACTGTTAATATATTCCATGATTATGGTCATTACCCATACACTTACGTGATGTAAAATGAATTCAATAGGTCGAGTAAGTACAACGGGTGTCAATGATATCCAGCTGCACTGCCAGCTATGTTTGTACAGCATACCTTTATTTTATTTTATTTTTTTTATCGTGCGGAAATCCCTTCGGATACCCCCCCGCCGGCCAGCGGGGGCGGTTATGTCGGGCTTGCACCGACTAAAACCGCACGCCGTCTCGAGTCTTCAGACGCCGGGGTGTAAGGTTACCCATAGAGCATATCCCTCGCACCCCGGCTGACCCTGGGCCATCTCACCACAAACAGCATCGCTCATCCTGTCTCCTCTGAAAGCAGAGGAGTACGGAGAGCGATGTGTTCCCGCCACGTTGGGTATTGGCCGACGATCAATGCCAACCCTATGAAGGGGTGAAGGGGAAGCCATTGACCGCCGCCCAGGGTGTACCGGCCGCTCCGATTCCGTTCCCCCCGGACTGCGTCGGGATCGGAATTGGAGCGACACTCGAGGAGGTTACCCAACACACACCCCTGTACAGCATACCTCATCATAAAATGGGAACACTCATACTGCGCTATGTAGCTCCAATCTATGCAGTATCCAACCCGCAACCCCCAACATGGGAGCCAAAGGTTCCGCCGCTGCGCTACATAGGTTGATTCATCTGAGTGATTTCTTTTATGATTTGTCTACTAATATTTATAAGAAGTAATAAGAATACATAGTAGATTCCTTCGCATTGTTTAGGACGGAAGATATTTGCATACGTACATTACCTTCTTAGCAAGGACAATAAAACCATAGTTAGTCGATGCTGCGTAGCATCGCCGCGCCGCGCGCCGCCTCCGGTGCGTAAGCTTCAGTAGACATTAATAAAGTTAAATGTACCCACACGATGTGCTTAAGGTTCGGGGCGGTAAAGGTATGAATCCTTCGTAGTTAGACTCGAATTTAGATAAAAACTATTTATAGTACAAGTAGCTACAGTATAATCAAATTGCAATAAGCAGCTCTAGCCGTGAAAGGAGAGCTCTTCAGACATTACTCCGTACAGCTCCCGACTGTCCCTTCGGCACTCGACCTCTATGGCGCAGCAGTAGTGGGTACGACTGCTGTATTAGACGTCCGCGGTTTGTTTCTCGGATTGGGTGAAGTGTTATTGTGTGTTGTTGTTCGGAAATTTCACTAAATATATTTTACGATGCCGCGTAAATAATAGCATATTACCGGTAACCGGGCACTTTTTCATGGGCTGTGTGGGCTATATATGTAGGTAGGTATATCTCAAGTCGGATCAAGAGTAGTCCTGTATCCTAGTCGCCTTTTACAGCACCCAAAGTGACTCCCAATGATCGGATTTGCAAACTTTTTATAGCAAATACACTTTATCCATAACCAATATTTAAGGTTATATTGATTGATTAAATAAACATTAAGCATGGTATCAGTAATCATCTTATCGTATAAAGAAGTCTCTTCAGTTGATAGTACTGCCAATATCCAATTGTTACCACTTCACTGCCAAGATAAGTTTTACAATACCCATGAAAACACGTGCTATGTTTAACACGACATCGCAGTAAGCATCGCACGAAGTAGGCAGCTTTGTACCTATGACAATGAATCATGTTTCGATACTTTGCGTCACTCATAAATTAACAGATTCGATTGATTGATAGCCTCTCTAAAATCCGGTACGGGGGATGTATTACATGTAATTATGCAGAACAACCAGCGACATATATCACCGTGGCAGTCGCACGACGATTAAATGGACATGCATGTGTCCACAACGCCGCGCCGTTTCGCTGCTGCGCGCTGGTGCCAAGACTGTGTGCGTACGCGCCTACTGTGTCGTGTGTAGGTACATATTGTGTCTGTGCACTGTTTTGAATCAAGACAACGAGCTCCGTCACTGACATATTGATGAACTGCGCACTTCATTTGCAATAACGCATTGCCGATATTTATAGAGCTCATCAGGCGCGGTGCGCTCTTCCGATACACACACAAAGATACTTAGTATAGGTAGGTTCGATAGATTTAATGTTGTTAGAACGAGCACTGAAATAAAATTGATATGAGTACAAGCAACCAATAAACTAGATAGAACAAAGCGCTCCACAGCCCGCGGGGCAACGAACTGTGGTTTCATTTTGCGACAGATTTATAGACGAGCGAGCTGATGTTAACTGCTATCGAGCTGCGTGTCGCGCGACTATTTTGTATGTTTTTCGCGGAATTGAAGAGCGTCGAAGCATGGCAGCGTTAGTCCACCGGATTAGGTCGGTCGATCTTTGGACACAATTTATAACTAAAGCTATGTTTCACAGGTTTTATACCATCGGGTGGGTGACTAATGATACAACGAAATATCGCGGTGACGCGTTCCTCGAAACCACCGCGCCGTCTATCAACAAAGAGGTGGAATTAATTGGTTCAAGCTTGCGTTCCCACGCGCCTGTCAACAACGGCGAGTAGTCCAGCACGAGTTATGAATGCAGCATGCGCAAATGGCTGGAAGTAGCGAATTTTTCCGATCTAAGTGCACGCTCGGAGCGCGCCGAGCGAGCTGGAGCGCGGCCAACAATGCCTGCTGCCCCTCCCGCGCGCCTCCACTGGCACTACATCACGCACAGCACACACTCCACGTCGCAGATATTCACCGTTTCAATTAGAAATTTGCCAAACAGTCGAATAACAACGCTAATTGAGAGCGTTCGCCGGATGCCATCGCAGACATTCCGCCATCGGCTGTAACGCTCCAAGCGCGCGGGGATTAGTCGCTATTTGTTTGTTTGTAGTTTAATTTGTAATTTAAAGAATATAATAGGAGCTCGCAGCGGCGGGGACGCGCATTCGAGAGCGAGATCAACGAGGGCGATGGCATGCGATTGTCGCCGCGCTGAGAGGCCCCCTCACGTCTTCAAAGCAAATATGTGGATCACTGTCACCACCAAAAAACTAATAAAATGTAATATTACACGCGCAAATATATCGCCGAGGGAACCCTCACAGCGAACCTCGCCGCGACCCGCGACCCTACCGGAGCAATTCCACGCATGTCGGGTCGGGAGACGCGCGCACCACTTTGACGCTCTACTGAATTTCATCAACCGCTCGTATCTACCTAGACAAAATGGTGACTTTATATACCTTCGTACATAAATGTAGGTACCTATAGAAAGTAACTCAAATTACCTGAAATTTAGATTAGCCTACAGTCACGCAGTGTGTCCTGTTTTATAGAATTGATGTATGCTCACAAGCATCACATTCGCAGTATTGTGAGCGCAATTTCACACATGAAGGGTGATGCGCACGAAGCAGAAGGCAGAGGGTAAGGCACTCGAGTGAGTCAATAAGCACATTCCACTTGCACCGAGTCAAATTAAAAATCAAATAATGTTGTGTATAGCGAATTAGGAGAGGTCGCCGCACAGGGTTGTACGGTGTAGATGTTCATTCTTAGTTTTGTTTCTGAGATATTGTTGAATTTAAAACCATCATGGTATGTATAAGTATATTTAAATAGCAATAACTATCTCATAAGATACGTGCTAAGTATTATTTGAATAAATATACCTAACCACTGACAATTGACCAAGGCACTGCAAACTATAATAAAATTGCACTAGTGATGCGAAAAGGTCCATCTAAGGCAAAGTTCGTCATATCAATGGTGCCAATGCCTAAAGTTTAGATAGGCACGTTTGTTATTTGCACCATAGATATAATTATTACGAACTTCATAACTTAAAAGCGAAGAAGGTGAAAGTCTGGGATACAACCGGGACACACGATGCAACTCAAAGAATCAAAGAATCAATTTCGTTTATTCAGTTTAGGCACATAAAGAGCACATATGAATGTCAAAGTTTTACAATTGCGTTTGTCAAAATTATCAAAAAGATGTAAATAAATAATTTGAAAATGATTCTTTCGCTGGTTCGGTAGTTGGATCTACTGAGAAGAGACCAGCCAGAAACTCAGGTGGATCATCGTTATGCTTTCTTTTTTATTTATTTTTTAATATTTAGTTTTGTTTTATTTATAATAAATATGTGCGAGAGCAAGAGTTAAGAGTTAATTAGGTTGACCATGCATTTTTATCATTAAGATATTCATCTACTTTATAATAACCTTTTTTCATTAAACCTTTTTTCACTTCTATTTTAAATTTATTAAGTGGCAGGTCAACCAAATCCTGAGGGATTTTATTAAATATTTTTATACATTTGCCTACAAACGAATTACGAACTTTATGAAGTCTGAGTTTTGGCGCTGCAAGCTTATTTTTATTTCTGGTATTAAAATTAAGTTCGTCTAATTTTTTTTTGAACAGGTATCTAAGTTCTTAATCTAGGTTCTTCCGTACATATAAGATGTTGTCGTACACATATTGGGAAGCAACAGTTAAAATATTAATTTCTTTAAATAGTTCCCTCAGTGAGTCAGGGGGTCCGAGGCTATAGATTGCTCGTATAGCTCGTTTCTGTAATATGAATATAGACTCAATATCGGCAGCTGAGCCCCACAGCATGATGTCTATGAAGACCAAAACGTACCCATCAACCTATCTTAAGTATAAATGCTAAAGTAGAATAATATAAAAATAGGACGACTTGCTCTGACGTCAGACGCTGGTTCAATGGACACTTGCGCCGAGTGGCAGCCCTGAGCCCCAGCGAGCAAGTGCGAGGGTCAGGTGGAGCGGCGGCGCGCGGGGGGAGGGCCTGTCCGCTAATGAAAAGTTTAATAACAGCGAGCACGTGTACTCCGTACGTACCCTCCGCTATCTTCTCAATGCACAATTTATTGAGAGCAATTTCGCATGTCATAAAACCGAATTAATATTGTCGTGGACCACGTGGGGTGGCCGGGGAGAGGGGCGAGGGGTTAACATATTCACGGGTATTCGGACTATTTGTCAATTTGAGCAATGTTTTGAGCCGGGATGGGGTCACAACATAAAAGCGATTCGTAGGACTTGTGCGAGAGCACGAAGGGCAAGCTCTCTAGGAAATTACATCGCGTTAAACTGCATGGGTTATCTTAATCACCAAAGGCTTAACCGTATTGTTCGGAGAGACGGTGTTGTTTACGATGGCCGCCTTAGATTAAGGAAAGAGATACGATTAAGTGCGAAAGTGACCATCACATTGTTATCGTACACGTATGAAATCAAAGTTATGTTGAAAATGAAATCACGACTAACTAGTACACTACAGGCACAATAAGGTTTGTAACTGTGCACGCAACCTGTTGTCGCCCTGCACGCCTTACACAATTCACCACTTAATTCATATAGGACTATTGATTGGAAAAGGAAGACGTATTTTCATAAAGTATTGTACAATTGATTTGCCTCCACACATATAACTATTAGTATATTGGCTCTGTGGTCTCATCAAACTCAAACGTTTGGTGGCACTGTCGGTGCCAGCAGTGCGTGCGTCGCCGTCGCGAATACATTCGCGCCGGGCCGCACGTGGGCGCCGCCCGTACCCGGCAGTACTTAGTGCCGTCTATTGCCCGTACCGTGGCACTGTACACTTAGCGCACACAATCAGTGCTCACACTTTCCAAAGATAACTAAGAAGCTTGCGAACAATCTAGAGCTTACTTCTTCCCATCGAGTTTTCCTTCAAGGAGATGTGGCACGCCTCAGCGATGATATTGATATCGTTTATTATAACTTTATGACTTAACTACCGCAGAAACATGAGCCTATAAATGTTTTTTAATCAATTTAAACGCTATCATAGCATTCGGAAAAAATGTTTATTGGTAATAATATATTCATGCCTTCATGCAGTATTACCATACGAGTCAGCAGGGTCAATATAAAGTGTCAATTTATAGGATCATTACATACCTAGGTACATACATACCGACTTTGTATGCATTTCGTTTTAACTTCCACTGTGTATCATAGCTCTTCCGAGAATGAACCCTATTTGCTTTGCAAAACGTCGCCGTTGTCGTTGAACGCAGAGTGCTGAGCGCGCATGGAATTCTTTTAGCACTATGCAGGTGCCTAGAATATCTCAGCATACGTTTTTCAACTTTTGTCACTACATCCTCATACATATAAACAGGTATTAATGGAATATATGTCATGTATCTAGATATTCAAGCACAACCGGTATTACTTGATAACGAGATGTTCTACAAGGATCCTGATAATTTTAGGGTTACGTAAATGTACAGCAAGTGTATATTTATAGCTCAGCTCGGCTATCCATCGCTTGTCTTGGACAGGGTAGGACCGCCAGTAGGTGTATAAGTCACTGCAACAGCTGACGTTGCTTCGCTTAATATTATCTTTAGCTCAGCTTTATCTTTAAAGCGAAGCAACGTCAGCTTTATTGCAGTCACAAGTTATGACTGCAATACAGCGTGTATGCTTCTATACTGACGTACATAGCTCCATTTAACTTATAACACCGCTTACTAATTGTGTGGGTGTTGCTACGCTAGCTACGGAACCCGTCGCCTTGCCCGGTCGACACCACTTGGTCACAACTTTAATGTAGGCTTTATTACCCACAGAGAAGGCAAACGTATATCAGGTTTCCTATAAAGGCAATTGACTCGTTAAGTACATAAAAACAATCCAATTAAAAATATTTTCTTTTTATAGCTAGTAGAGAGGACGGCGCAGTCACCTCGCCAATTATTGTCGATACTTAGGTTGAGATCTGCAGTGCATACTTCGTCTTTGCTCAAGCTTAGCTCAGGTAAACCTTAGCTGAGTATTAGCTGAGCAAATTCTTGATTTTGAAATTAATAGACAATTCACGTAAGATTATGCTAAGCACAGCTAAAACTTGCAATTTCAAAATGCAGACTTGAATTCCTTTTCATGCATTATTGTCTTGATATTTCTTTAAATTAAACTAGAAGTAAAGTGTTTGTACTTAAAGAGATTTAATGAATGTATGTAATTATTATCTATTTAAATAAATGGCGGCATTCGTGTGATCGAAGATGAAAAAAATAAAAAGGTTATTTATAAGATACACAATAGAAACGGATCGCAACACTGATAGATAATATTCTTGATGGCTTTGAATTTCTGATAATGTAAATAAATACTTATTCTATGTGATATTTCATTATGTATTGTATTACTAAAATAATCAATGAAGTCATTGCCACATTTGTTCAAATTTCTATACAGTAACTTGAATGTAAAATACATCCATTACATAGGTAACACCGTGTTCCGTAATACTAATAATTTAAAAAGTCCTTTAAAGTTAGGACATTAAAGTAAAGATTGGTTTATTATTTAAGTTCTGAGTGTTTGATAAGTCGCCGATTTCGTGAACTTAGACTTTGCTAAGCTTAAACTTAGAGATATTCAAAGACTGCACCATAGTTAATAGTTACTAATAAAAGATAAGATAAGATAAGATTTATTTATTTGTCAGAATATTGTATAAAGTTCTTACAAAATAGAGTTCCATAATATTTTACTGTCTCCAGCGTACAAATATTGAAAGGTTTTGATCTTAATTTAAATTATGTCATCATGCAATAATAATCTTTACTCGTTTATACGATAATAATATAGTCATAATAAAAGTCATATAAAGAAAGATGTCCAACTATATGTTATAAAAGACAATTTTGGAATCAAAACGTTCGCTCAAGTCTTTCGTGGAATAGTAACATTTTTTAAGAAGGAATTGAAATAATTAACATTTAAATGTCTTGAACTTTAGAGTCTTAAACTGAACAGGTAGTTTATTATAAATTCGAATTGCCATACAGTATACATTATTAGAAAATATTTGAAGATTTTCCTTAGGCATATGTAATTTGTGACTTCTCCTACTACTTGGTATGGTCACCATGTCATTATGGAGATTAAACAGACCAATGTGACCGTGGTCAAACACACATCTCGAATAAGTATAAGGCGGGTAGGGGTAATATTTTGGTACGCTTAAACAGCGGAACACAACTTTCCAAGGGCTGTGCTTTACAGATTGCCCGTATACATTTTTTTTTGGGCCCGAAAAGCCAAAATCAGATCTACAGAATTACCCCATATTATTAAATAATAACGCAACACGGATGAGACATACCCATGATATGCACATAGTGCAACCTCTAAACCAGCTACGCGTGTCAATTTGTATAGGACAAATACAAATCTATTTATTTTAATGTATAATGTGCCAATGTGTGCCTTCCAATTACAGTTTTTATCGATGGCCTATTTCATTTTGCATTTTTCGAAAGTTTACCTTTAGGAGGGTGGATAAATAAAATGTACCCATGCATGAAATTTAATAATAAAGCTTTTTTATGGTTAACTTCATATTCACAGACCAAAACGAAGCATAGTGTGTAATATAGGTTTTAGAACGAATTGTAGGTAATAATAAAATAATAAATAAATAAATATTGTACGACAAAGTACACAACGCCATCTAGACCCAAACTAAGCAGAGCTTGTCATATGGGTTCCAGAATGCGGATAAACATACTTAAATACTTTTTTTTTTTTGTAAATAAATACATATTATACATAGAAACACCCAGACCAATGCAAATATACATATTTGCACTGAGCGGGAATCGAACCCGCGACCTTTGGCTTAGCAGTCAAATGCACTACCGCTACGCCACAGAGGTCGTCAATAAATGACATGTTTGGTTATATAAGGTAGGAGGCACTTGACATATTGCCGCTACACAGGCGCGCCGTGACTGACGACGCTCGAGGCTCTTCACTTGTAATTGAGCATCGTTGATGTGACATTATTACGTAATGAGCACTGACAATAAGATTCCGAGTCACCCCCTGACGGCGCTTACTTCATGCAACGTATGGCACAGATTCGTACTGTGTCTGTTCATAATGAAAATTGTTAGGGAAATTTCGACACAGTGTCTCATGAAAGAAAACGAAGTAACGGCGTCGCAAGATATTTCTCGCGTGAAATGGAGCGAGCTTCGTCGATTGTTGTAATGAAAAGCGGCTTGAGGACATTATCGACATGACGCGGCGACGCGACAACAGGCAAGGCGGGAGACACCGGGAGAGTGGCAGGCACCGCCGGGGCGTAGGGCGCCGTGGAGGGTGTTCTGAAAACCACTAGTCATTCATTTTTAATGTTTAGACTGGAATCTAATCCATTGTTGAGAGTCGAAAACCACAGAGCTGAAAAGTTGATAACGACTAACTTTATGTGAATGGTTTTAAAGCATTAACATAGGGACTTACTACGATGAATTTTGTATGTTTAAATTCAAAATGCATTATGGGACTTTCTTCTCGTTATATATAGGTACCAAAGATGATAATTTGAGATTAATTATACATTTCACACACATCCCAGGCCAACCTTATACTAAGAAGACAATCAATTTCCCTACATATCGCACCTGAAATGTGATTCACATTTGCAATAACATGATTTGACTTTGTCAGTAAACAAAAATAATATATTTGTATTTTTAAATGAAAGACTCCTTTGTACTCACAAGGACTATGCGACTGATGACACGCGCGAGATACGCGCAAGAGGGTGTCATTTGTAGCTTGATTCGAGTACTTATTGCGCAAGCGGTGCTTCGTGTGCCGCCTGGTGGGAACCTATTTGCACACTTAATGTTAATCGCTAGGGCGCTAGGGCGCGCCGCTACCTGCCCTCGCGCTGCCAGTGTCGGTGGGCAAACGTCGCAGCTACTGAGCTCCTGTTGATTTGATGGTACCTTGCGCAGAGGATTAGTATTATTGCGACAGGGTTGCCACGAGACGTACGGAGGTACACAAATCTTCTTATATCCGGAAGTTTCAAGTAAATCCCTTCTTTTGTCCTTTAACCTAATGAAGTGTCGATATAAGTACCTATAGCAATAAACACGACATAAGAGTTGTTTGTGCGTTACCAATTTAATCCTTTTTATTCATTTGGCAGGAGAATGTACCTTTTATTTTATTTTATTTTTTCGTGCGGAAACATCCGCAAAGCGTGTGACATGGGGAGGCTTCATAGGGCATGTGGAGCTCTCATCAAGGTGTTACAGCTGTAGCCAGCCGTGTGCCACACCTGAGAAAGGTCTGGCTGGGTTGACGCCGAATTAGGAAGACCGAGTACTATAGCGCAAATTATGAGAGACGTATATCCAGCAGTCTGAGTGTATTGCTGTCCACAGCAATACACTAATTAATTGATAAGAGTATCCAATATACGACAGTCACAAACGGACGCGGCAGAGGCGGCGTGCGGCGGTTATATCGTTTTAAGTATTTGTCGAGTTATTGCACTAAGAAGTAGCTATAAATATTAATTAGGCATTTTCTATTTTAACCCTTACCGCTTAAGGGTGTAATAATCGATAATAAGATGTTCGAAACAGACAAGAGTCCAGCTGACAATTAAATTCACTCGCCACGTTATAGCTTCTTACCGTAGCGTCGAAGGCAAAACCTTGTAACACTGAGAAATACAAGTAAATTGAATTTAAGTAAAGTTAACATAGCTTTAAGCATGGCTGCGGGTAAATAGAACAGGGTTGGTTCAGTTTTTGTCCGCTGTAGAGATGTCCGTGAAGGGGTAACGCTCGAGTATGTCCGCAGGTTGCACAATTACTGAATAGACCGAGTTCGCACGCCTCCTTGTGGACCATGTGGACCTCCTATGAGGACCGCTGACTTGGATGCTCTTATTTTGTCGCAGAGAATGGCATACGACTGGAGTTTTGTATGTCGTATGAGCACAGATTTCACAGCTTCTCCATGTCGCGTTGTAGTTCGGTATTTGGACGAGGCATAGTTGTGGCACGAATGGCATTACTTAGAAACGATATGTAACTATCACTTTATAAAACAAGTTGAATTCCTGAGACGAGCTCAGCCGAATACAAGGGATTTTCGATTTTGCGTTTTTTTTTTTTGCGATTTTTTGCGATGTTTTCTTTATCTTGCAATGGTTCACCCCAGCACGAATCTATTACCGAAAACAGCAACTCGATAGCTCATCTGCTTCGTACCCAAAACCGTGACAGAAAATTGGCAACGACGTCGACGACAACTCGATAGCAATAGGGCTTTTCTAAAGAAAATCCCTAAAAATATTTTGTCCAGTTTATGTACTTCAGAGTAGAGTGCTGTAACATATAATATTTCTTAAAGTAATTCTTTCAATTCAATGTTCTAAAATTATTCACGACTGTCACTTAATTATTATGTCTAGTATTAGTAGTTGTATTCGTAGTATTAGTACCTGTTTAGTTGGTACAAACAATTAACCATAAAACACAGATTCCGTCGAGATTTCCCCTTTCCTCTAATTATGGGATTTAATCAAACACAGCACTGATTCCTGAGGATTATTCAATGGTATTAAAAAACAGCAATAGATTATTATTTTTCAAGCATTACACGTGATGTGCACCAGCTAATTGTTTCGCAAACAGCGCGAGGGGTTGGGGATGTACCGTATTAATAGCAGATAGAGCGTGTCAGGGGTCACGTCGCGCGGCTCGTCCGATTCACCACTTATTAATATCGCACTGAATGATTTATTGTTCGCTCGCGAGGGTCCTGCGCACCGGGGCCGGGGCCGTGCCGCTTTCCGGTACACATTATTAAATTTCATTAACGTCTCTTTCGCGTCGGTACCCGCCACGGCGGCGGTACTCATGCTCTAGATTTTATAAGAAATATAGATATTGATTTGTGGCATTTGGTATGCATTTGTGTTCATTATCAATACCTAGGTTTTGAAATTATACTATTGTTTGGGAATGATACTAGATCGGTCCCCATGCAACATAATCTGAAGAACCATAACGGCATTGCGTTTATGGAAACCGTACCAGTATTCAGACCTCCAGTAGTTCTGAACTGCGGGAGGGCTTAAGCGCTTAAAAATGCAGTTTTATAGCTTAGCTTTTAGTTCTGTAATGCGGGATGTAATAAAAACGGGAAACGTAATATTAGCGTTATGGATATGAATTCCTACCGTTACTCAGACTAAAATTTGGCTTTTAGGTTTTCAGATACACTCGATAATACAGAAAGAATATTATTATTCCTGTTTCAAGGACTTCAATGTAATCGAGCGAAGACTAGAGAAAGGTAAAAATCATAATATTAGTATTAATTAACTATAGTATAAAGCAATCGCCGCGGGAGCGCGTAAAGCGAGCTCCTGGATACCGCGCGCCTCGTCACGAAGGTTACTTGTGATAATAGACGAAAAAATAGGAGCCTTGCGAAGCGGGGTTCTATCCACAACTCTCATTAATTATTATTCATAAGATCTGATAGAGGTAGTAATTATATAATGAAATCTTAAATACTACACCGGAAATCATACCCGAATCGATCGTTCGCTACTCTGAATCGTGTAATGGTTTAAAGTTACTTTTTACATTTATTACTTGTAAACCCTCCCGCAGATCAGAAGTAGGTACTGGAGTTCTGAATACTGGTAGGGTGTCCATATACGCAACGGCAGCCGATTATTCCCAAGATTATAAGCTAAGCATCGTGCGTTCAATTGACGATAATCGTCTGGAACAGGTTTGTGTCGGAGACGGTCGTTTGAGTACCGTTTATACTCGCTTCACATGATTTTGGTGGACGCGGACGTGGTGACAGCGCAAGACGAATGCGTGGAGCGCGGCCCCCGCGGCGCGGCGGCGGACAACAACTCCTAGATCTGTATCGGCCAGCTCCGCATCAATCTTGCGCGGCCAGGTCGCGACCCTCCGCCCCCGCCCGCGCCCGCGCCCCCGCCCGCACCCCGCCCGCCGGCTCCGATCGTTTGTCACTTGTGCGTATAAATAATGATTAAATAAAGACAACAGACGCGACGCACCATGTACCCACAATATGGCAGATTGCTTAATCACGCTCGACAGAACGCTGCGGCGCCACCGCACCGCCGCGCCCGCCGGCCCCGCTCCACGGTGTACCTAAATAATGATTATATACTTACTAAAGTCAAGTCAGAGGCTCACAAACAAATTATGACTTTGTAAAGATTTCTTTCAATAACTGCTTTGGTGGCGCAGCGGTACTGTTGCAACTCCGCGGCTTGAAGTCCCGGGTTCGATTCCCGAGAAAGGTAACGCGTTACTGGATTTTCCTGTAAGGAATTCCTGAACGGCTTTAGGCTCTGTAACGTGGAACCGTCAACATGGTTGACTAATTGTGGACGTTAATACACCTCTGTCTGTACCTTCGGGCAAAATAAAGAATGTTGAATCCACAACGTTACAACAGGCGTAAGAGAACATGTGTTAAAGTTTCTGGGTTGTTAGTAACCTCGACTGCAAACCTACCTACGATTTTGGCACATTACGACAATTAGGTCATCGTCATCTGCCTACCTCGTCCCAATTATTAGAGGTCGATGCAACATGTCGTTCTCATCCATACATTCTTGTCAGACGTCATCTCCACAGTGAATACTTACTGCCATCTGCTCCTTCACGCATTCTATCAATCGTTTCTTGGACGTACCTCTGCTTGATAGGTACAGACTATGCGTAATATTGGAGTAGTATTGGGAAATAAGACGTCTGACACTATAGAGAATGGCGTCAAAAAGAGTATTAGTGCACTAATTGAGATGCCACGGAACAGAAGAGCAGCGATTGTGTGCGGAGTGCAGCCAGTGAGATGGCCGGCGGGGCTGCGGGCGGCGCGGTCGGCGCCCGACGGAATGGAATTGCAGCAACATTGACGGTCGACGTTTTTGTACCAATTTGTTCAATTGTTCGCCTGTCCGCTGTACTCCGAGAGCGAATTCGTTTCCTGCGCAATTTAATCGGACAAGCTCAACGGTAAGTTCTCACACAAAATCAGAATTTTAAAAATGTCCGCGGGTAAGCTTTCGCATTCGATTCCCATCGGCCGTGTGAGATGTCCACAGATAAGCACGATAAATTTAATTAAACGTCTCGGAGAGGTCCCACGGGCGGGGCCGGCGGGGCCCGCGGGGCGGAGAGGGGGGTGTGACTGCATGTGGACAGGAGTGTCGTGGGCAAGCAAATTTGTTTGCTTCTGCGTTCGGTCCACTTGTATTAATTAAGTGCGGCGCGGCTCAAAGTCGCCGCCGAGGGCAAGGGGACAAAAACCGCGGCCGGCGCAGGCGCAGTGCTCAGCGCCGCACTGCCGATGCCGCTTGTTATTTACAAGTTGCGGTGCGCTCGATGCTCGACCAGCACTGGCTGCCTTTTCTGTCTTTGACTGATTGTTCTTTTATTCTGCATTGCCTTTCTATTCCTGTACGTACCTGCGTAACATTATCAACCAAAATACTTCTATAGGTAGGTAAGCCCGTTTTGTACAGATATGCTATGCGTAAGGTTTCAGGTTCGTTCCTTATCGGGTAAAGTGTTAAGTATTGAGATTTCCTGCTAGGCTATTTTCAGCACCAGCATGACGGCTGAAAAAGTGAGCAGGGGATTGAGACAGTAAACTCCATTCTTGATTTGTAAAAATCTTTATCTACATCTTAACACTATTTCACACGTCTCAGAATAATACTATTTCAATAACTAATATCGTCACAAGTTCACCCATCTCGTCGAGCCATAAGGTATAAGGTCACTTTGGCGCCAATTGACGCATATCATTGTATGGACTGTGTTGGCATTTGACCCAGTGCCAGTGCGGGGGGGGGGGGGGGGGAGGCCACTACGGTAACGAGCGGAGCCTGCGCGGCGCGGCTGCCGACTGCCCGCCGGCCGGCACGCTCCTGCGCATGATTTATCTTCAGCAAGCTGGCTGCGACTGCGGCACATTCTAGTGACTGAGTGAGTTATTATGAAACGTGTCCTAACCTCCCACAAGGTTATTTAATAAGGATAATAAAGGAGGAAATAAAAAAATAGATGTTTCCTAATCTATAATTATAGTTCTTGTCGGTTTTTTTTCAATTACACTTGGTTTCGTCGTAATTATTGCATGCACTAGAATCTTATTCATATTACTATCAGGTCTACAGTACAGATAGTCCATATCTTGAAAACTACTGTACTGACTCTGATGAATCTTGCTCTTTTCCCTAATTTGAAGTACTTGTAAGCCAATATAAACAAATGGTTAAAATTCGGGACACAAGATTAGTGGAAGACCAGTGGTGTTTTAGTCGGTTCAAGCCCAACATAACCGCCCCCGCTGGCCGGCGGGGGGTATCCGAAGGGATTTCCATACGAAAAAAAAAATGTACGCATGGGCAAAAATACATTAATTTCGTATTTTGTAGATGTATTTGCTTTCAAGCCCTTATACATTACCCAAGTGAACATAATTAGGTGAATACCTGCAAATCCAATGAAATTGCACACATACAGATTGAATTGATAATCTCCTTTTATGAAGTCCAGCACCTAATAAAGGAGAATATGTGTCTATTGATCGTTTATATCGGTATCATTATTAAACCATAATAAGGATTGGCATTAAAACGCTTGTGCTATTCTGTACCTTTTTATTTCTTTTTTTTTCAATCGGAAAGTGCGGGGACGGTTATGTCGAGCTTCAACCGACTAAACCGCACGCCGTTGCGGGTCTTCAGGTTGCCCATAGAGCATATCCCTCGCACCACGACTGACCCTGGGCCATCTCCGGTTTCGAGATGGCCCCCTAGGGTGCTATTCTGTCCGTAACTGTAGCTAAGCAAATAGTCATTTGGTTTTAGCTAACCAGTGTTATAATACTACCAACTACACATCCATAGTTGGATGCGACGCACACTACTCGTCCATAGATTAAGGGATGGAGAGGTTTTTTAAAATTAAGTATTGGGAACGTCTCACTACCTATAGATAGTAGGTGGTCAGGGGTGTGTGTTGGGTAACCTCCTCGAGTGTCGCTCCGATTCCGATCCCGCTGCAGTCCGGGGGGAACGGAATCGGAGCGGCCGGTACACCCTGGGCGGCGGTCAATGGCTTCCCCTTCACCCCTTCATAGGGTTGGCATTGATCGTCGGCCAATACCCAACGTGGCGGGAACACATCGCTCTCCGTACTCCTCTGCTTTCAGAGGAGACAGGATGAGCGATGCTGTTAGTGGTGAGATGGCCCAGGGTCAGTCGAGGTGCGAGGGATATGCTCTATGGGTAACCTTACACCCCGGCGTCTGAAGACCCGAGACGGCGTGCGGTTTTAGTCGGTGCAAGCCCGACATAACCGCCCCCGCTGGCCGGCGGGGGGGTATCCGAAGGGATTTCCGCACGATAAAAAAAAAAAAATAGGTAGTAGGTGGTCAATATCTATTACAAACTACTTAGGACGAGGTAGGTGAGTACTCGTAAGTGTAGCCATAATAAGACTAGACAGGGGTCGCCCCCGCCGGCCAGCGGGGGCGGTTATGTCGGGCATCGACTAAAACCGCACGGTGTCCTGCCCAAGTGTCCATTCCCGGGCACCCCGGGTAAGCCCTCGAAAGGATAACCCCAGGGTTACCGGCGGACCTTGGCCGCCAGCGCAGCCTCGCCTGGTGGGAGACTAGACAGGGTGGAAACGTTAAGTGAGTCCGGACAATCATTCCGCTATATTTAAAGATATAATGGAAAACTTTAAAACTGATATGAAATCTGCATCGTTTAAATCTACAAAATGACATAATAAACACATCTTCATATTTTCGCAATTTGCACTTTTGCCATAGTAAATGTATGGGAGCTGCAAAATACGTACGAACTTCTTAAAATATGGTTTTTTTTTAAATATCATTAAATATGACGAAGTTATCGTCTGGACACACTTAGAGTTTCTAATCGTTATGAGAAAACTTATTTGAATTCATCAACTTTTTTAATGAATTCCCTGTTTATTTCTTGCACGAGAGGGGTGAGGCGTAGAGGCAAGGGAACCACATCAAATTGGTATTTCGCGATACGTGCACTAACACTCGGCCTGTCTGTGTCAGCGCAATCAGATTGCTCTTCAGTTGATAATGTTCTAAGTAACAAATACTTACTTACCGAGTAAGACAGCTGTCTAATGAATGCGGTCATAAAAAAATTCGGGAGCTACGTGCATTAAAATAATGTAATTTATTATTTAGGAAACATTTAACGATTCCGTCAACTTTATATTGTTATTAACATACACATTAAGTAAGGGTAGTTAAAGAATGAGTTACATCGAGGGGACGGGGGCGGTGGCAGCGGGCCGGGGTCCTGGCGGCGGGCATGTGCTGCGACGTCACTGATATGTTTATTAGCGCGGTCGGGAGCCGCCAGGTGGCAGCACTGCCCGCATTTCTGAATAGATAGCTCTCTAATTTTATTAGTGGCAACTTGTAAGCATTCGGGAGTATTCCGAGAAGAGCCGCCCGCGAGCCCCGGTCCCCGTACGCGGCCGCGGCGTACGGCGAACAGTGCTCATTAGTTACGTCCATCCGAGTATCGATTCAACGAACGAATTCCGTTTCCAATACGAGATAATATCTCACTTGTAATAAACATGTAAGTAGGCGAGCTACTTGCAGGATTTTATGTTTATATTTGTAGGTATACCTAATAATGGATGGGTGGCCAATAACTGGGGGTCATATTGCGGGACCATTAAATTTGTAGTGGGTTCAAGTCGGTAGTGTACTGGCCAGGATTCGAACCCGGGACCTCTCGATCGTAGGGTCGACTCCTTAACCACTAAGTTACCGACGCTGATGTACACTTAAAGCTTGCCACTGTACCACTTACCTTCCATACTTATCTAAGGACGTGTGGCGACAGTAGGATCCACGGGAAGGAAACTGTTTTCAGACTTTATTTTTTGACTATACTCTATTTAAAAAAATAGTCAGGTTTATAAATAGGTAGGTATCTATTCCTGGTTGACGATGTCACAAATGGCAGATTCCTTTTGATGTTCATAGTTTTAGTGTTTTACCAATTATTCATGATAGGTAATACCTAGGCAGAGGTGTATTACACACCCACGATTCTGTGTAATACACCTCTGCCTACCCCTTCGGGGACACAGGCGTGAAGTTATGAAGATATGTAATACGTAGTTACTAAATCCAAGACGCTCACAGCGTCGAGTCGATTGAAGGAGAGTGGTAGCTGGCACCCCCCGGTGGACTTCAACTGCGACGGGCGCAGTAGCAATGATGCAATATTATTTAGAAATTTGGTAGAAGTGACGCTCTTTATCAACATCAATGGTCAAGTAGCCGTTAACAGCGAGCTGAGCGGCATTAGGCTACCAAAATAAGTAAGGAGGAATGTTTATAAAAACACAAAGCAATAATAAACGGTTATCGCGTCACCGATCGGCGGCGGCGCGGGCGCAGGACGGCCGCTACGTATTTATTGACATCAAACCGAACATTCATTAGGTTTATATTAAACGCCATCGCGCAGTGACCTCGGCTGCTTACGAAGTTGTGCGGCGGACAGCCGCGTTGTAACATTCGGAAGTAAATTATGTCTCTATCGGTATCGGGACATCGGTGGACATTTGTCTAGGATTTATGTAGTGCGCGGTGTGGGAACGGCCAGGCCCGCGGGGCCGCAGGGCCGCAGGGCCGCAGGGCCGCAGGGTGGCGCCCCGGGAGTCGACGCTGATAAATAATGACGTTTAATAATTGATTAATCGCGGGGCTCCCGTCGCCGGGCGGCCGCGGGGTCCCTGCGCCGATACTATCGCACATACCTGCCCGCCGCTATAAAGATGAGTCGCTAATTAATTTAAATGAGTAGAGACCGCCTGGCGGTGCACAAAAAGTGTCGGGTCACCGGGCGCGCTATCGCGACATCGCAGCATCGACACGACCGAATTATACGATGATTTAGACGATATCGAACTCACAGCGATCTGTCCGCCTCTCTACCGGCCCCATGTCGACTATGGCCCTTACACCTTGATCCTTTGTAACCGATAGTGAGTAGGCGAGCACTTACAAAGAATCTTGTAGGTACACTACACACAGTTCACTAAAGATGAAGAGTGTGAGGTCGCAGAAATAATGTTTTATTTTATTACTTTTGTTGTAAGTATAATATTATACTATAAATACTTATTATACCCAGATAATTACATCTTCATAAACAGACTTACCTGTTTTAATTTACAACATGTCACTATAATAATAATACGTTAGATATAGTTTAGAACTCAATAAATAGGTACTGATAGCGTCAAAGATTACCATCTTTGGGCGACAATAACTGAATACATCTATCTTCTGTGTTCAGTACTTATTGCGATACATGCGTACCTACGGTACCTCCTGTTGAACTCATCAATATACATAATACAGCTCCTTTCCTTAAACGCCAAACGCCATCGACTCGCCCGCAGTTCTTCTCCCTGCAAATTTTATTAAAATATTAATTTATTCAATACAGCAGTCATTTAATATTACAATTACAATTTTCATTAATATTTACGTCCATATATATAACTATTAATGCGTATTTGTCACCACTTCGCATACCAACGAGTATTAAACATCGCATTATAAATAAATAATTGAAGCCAAATGTCAAGTAGCGTCGGGCGCGGTACATTGTTATTACTAGAGATTTGAGATGAAAGGGAAAAACAACAGAACCCTTTATTAATTTACAACTATCGATGACTGCCGATAACTGATCAGGCAACTAGCTAACTAAGACAATGATTTAGAAGGGCCTCGCCGCCCGCGCCGCGCCGCTCCGCTGCGTGTCGCGGTGCCCACTAGCTCCCAGTTACACATTACTGAACGAATCATAGCAGATGAAGTCTGCCGCTCGGCATGCGGCTGACTCGCATTCGCGGCATATTACACACAAATATGTGACGTCAAGTCTTCGCGTAATAAACTGTGACACTACATATTGGGTGCGTATGCGCAGCACAATGCTCGCATCCGTGGCTCACGCGAGGAAGCGCGAGTGATCACATGCATTTACTTAAAGACTGACTGGGTAGGTATTTCGTCGGGTGGATGCGGGCGGAGTGGCTGCGGCTATTATCTATGCGCACTATTAGCGCATACTCGGCGTGACTGCACAGTTACTCTAAAAGTTAATTATCTGTATCGGCTATAAATTGGTGTCAAATATTCGGCTGATGCATAATTAGGGGCGGCTGAGCGTGAGTGCGTGCGCTTGTGTGCTGGGCACACTGCGGTCTGCGCGCCGGTGGCGGCAATTAGGTATACCTATGTTTACTCAGGAGGAGACAAACGTGTCTCTCCGCTAATGAGCACTAATTGAAAGCTCGTAGATCAGCGCTGGCGCATCTTGACGCACACTCACATACTCAATATGTGGGTAGATATACACATAAATGTGAGTGAAACAGTTCTTGATACATTTTTGCGTGGAACTAAATATACAATCATTATTCCCCGCAGACCATAATCAAATGGTCTGTTAGTGTCACGTGTTGTGCGTATTGTTATGAACCAGTCAACGTTTGGACTATCAGGTTACCTGCACGAAACCTGATAGTCCTAGTCTCCGTTACGGATCATTAGGGAACCGCGGCTTGATTAAATTATAATCAAGCAACTCAATTAAATGAAAATTCATGATCAAATGCTTTTATGTTACATATGGCAATAGCAAATGTGGTCGACGGAAACGTAACTTTCGATTAACACATCGATTTACCTACCGCGCATCGTAGCTATAACATTTTTATTGCAATAATTACATAACTAAACACGACATATTATATTACATTATGAACCTTATCTTCTGAGGATTACCAGAGAAGAGAAAATACAAATCCTGTACCTCGGTATGGGTATACTTTCCTCAATGAGCGCGGGCCTGGGAGGGGGGGGAGGCGGTTAGGTTAGTTTATGTTAGGTTAGGTTAAGGCCACATACACCCATGGGTTATATCTTCTTCGGAGTCCAAGCAAGTCTGCAATCCGGTGCACCTGCTGATGACGTTCTGGCGCAGGTTTCTGAGAGGTCAGACTGCAGAGGCTTCCGTATAAGGCAATATGGAACGAATTATGGAAAGGAGAAGTAGAAATGCGAAGCCCGGGCTCCAAGCTGCAAGAACGCTTTATGAGGCCCTATCAAGAGCTGCGGGGCTCAAGGAAGCCTGCAAGCCCGTACACCTGCTATTTGACGGATGACGCTTCGGTAAATGTTTTCGGTAGGTCAGATGGTAATCGCTTCCGTAAAAGACAATATGAACTAAATTATGGAAAGAAATACAACCGGGATTGAAGCTCGGATGATGATAATGATTTATTCGGCGTTTTTTTATATCACTAAGGTAGCAGACAAGAACGCGGCCCACCTGATGGGAAGCGTTCACAATTTTTTAGGGTTCCGTTGCCAAATGGCAAAAACCGGAACCCTTATAGATTCGTCATGTCTGTCTGTCTGTCAGTCCGTATGTCACAGCCACTTTTTTCGAAACTAGGAACTATGCTGTTGAAACTTGGTAAGTAGATGTATTCTGTGAACCGCATTAAGATTTTCACACCAAAAATAGAAAAAAAAACATTAATTTTTTACTTAGAACTAAAACTCAAAAAAATTTTTTTCATCAAACCCATGCGTGTGATGTATCTATAGATAGATCTTCAAAAATGATATTGAAGTTTCCAATATCATTTTTCTCTAAACTGAATAGTTTGCGCGAGAGACACTTCCAAAGTGGTAAAATGTGTCCCCCCCCCCTGTAACTTCTAAAATAAGAGAATTATAAAACTTAAAAAATATATGATGTACATTACCATGTAAACTTCCACCGAAAATTGCTTTAAACGAGATCTAGTAAGTAGTGTTTTTTTAATACGTCAAAAATCGTAAAACGCAATTTACCTTTCATTCAATCAACTCAAATATATTTAGAGATATTTAGAGGTAGGTAGTAGTAGTATTGGGGTGTGTGTTGGGTAACCTCCTCGAGTGTCGCTCCGATTCCGATCCCGCTGCAGTCCGGGGGGAACGGAATCGGAGCGGCCGGTACACCCTGGGCGGCGGTCAATGGCTTCCCCTTCACCCCTTCATAGGGTTGGCATTGATCGTCGGCCAATACCCAACGTGGCGGGAACACATCGCTCTCCGTACTCCTCTGCTTTCAGAGGAGACAGGATGAGCGATGCTGTTAGTGGTGAGATGGCCCAGGGTCAGCCGGGGTGCGAGGGATATGCTCTATGGGTAACCTTACACCCCGGCGTCTGAAGACCCGAGACGGCGTGCGGTTTTAGTCGGTGCAAGCCCGACATAACCGCCCCCGCTGGCAGGCGGGGTGGTATCCGAAGGGATTTCCGCACGATAAAAAAAAAAAAAAAAAAAAAAGTAGTAGTAGTATTTGGTAGTGTTGAATGTACATGTAAGTTGATGTAAGTTGGTACGCTGGTAGGTATTGTTCCCAATATTTAGTAAATATTATAATAATAGACCACCACTTGATATGCGTCTATTAGTACCAATGTCGATCATTATAATTCTTTTATTGCATTGACTAATGTTAATATGTAGTGATAGTGATAATGGCAGATTGCCTTAATTTGAATTTTTATGCACTAGTAATTATTTACACTTACTTAGAATAATATTATGTAATCTGTGCACTTACATTACAAAAAAAACAGTGTAATACTAGCATTATATTGATATTGGATTATATTTATATTATATTCATCGGAATCATACATCTGGTAATACGTAGGTACAACATTTCAAAAACATATGATTTCGCTGTGCGTCTGGCGCAAACTGACACACATCCTGCGTCTAACACGTTCCGCTCGAAACTAATTGATTTTTCTGAACTTTTACAATATATCTTTACTTTAAATCAATCACAATTATCGTATAATAAGCGGCGATAGCCCAGTGGCGTACGTAACGGACTGCTGAGACGAGGTCTCGAGTTCGATCCCCAGTCGCCCCGGGCACACTGACATCTCGTGTGCATTAATAAATCTTAATTATCGCTCGCTTAATAATGTGCCCGGTAGATGGCAATAGGCTCGCCCCCTATTACATAGGACCTTAACACGACTGGTGAATAGTGGGTGTGTGATACGCCTCTGCCTACCCCTTCGGGGATACATGCAGGCGTGAAGTTATGTTATGTTATGTTATGTAATGTTATGTAATGTTGTGTTGTGTTGTGTTGTGTTGTGTTGTGTTGTGTTGTGTTGTGTTGTGTTGTGTTGTGTTGTGTTGTGTTGTGTTGTGTTGTGTTGTGTTGTGTTGTGTTGTGTTGTGTTGTGTTGTGTTGTGTTGTGTTGTGTTGTGTTGTGTTGTGTTGTGTTGTGTTGTGTTGTGTTGTGTTGTGTTGTGTTGTGTTGTGTTGTGTTGTGTTGTGTTGTGTTGTGTTGTGTTGTGTTGTGTTGTGTTGTGTTGTGTTGTGTTGTGTTGTGTTGTGTTGTGTTGTGTTGTGTTGTGTTGTGTTGTGTTGTGTTGTGTTGTGTTGTGTTGTGTTGTGTTGTGCTGTGCTGTGCTGTGCTGTGCTGTGCTGTGCTGTGCTGTGCTGTGCTGTGCTGTGCTGTGCTGTGCTGTGCTGTGCTGTGCTGTGCTGTGCTGTGCTGTGCTGTGCTGTGCTGTGCTGTGCTGTGCTGTGCTGTGCTGTGCTGTGCTGTGCTGTGCTGTGCTGTGCTGTGCTGTGCTGTGCTGTGCTGTGCTGTGCTGTGCTGTGCTGTGCTGTGCTGTGCTGTGCTGTGCTGTGCTGTGCTGTGCTGTGCTGTGCTGTGCTGTGCTGTGCTGTGCTGTGCTGTGCTGTGCTGTGCTGTGCGGTGCTGTGCTGTGCTGTGCTGTGCTGTGCTGTGCTGTGCTGTGCTGTGCTGTGCTGTGCTGTGCTGTGCTGTGCTGTGCTGTGCTGTGCTGTGCTGTGCTGTGCTGTGCTGTGCTGTGCTGTGCTGTGCTGTGCTGTGCTGTGCTGTGCTGTGCTGTGCTGTGCTATGTTATACGTTACGTTACGTTACGCTACGTTACGTTACGTTACGTTACGTTACGTTATGTTATGTTACAATTATTGTCATTGGTAAAATCCGACCTTACTGAGTGCAAGGTCTGAGCTGAGCCGTGGAACTTAACAATTAATTGTTTAGTTCCAAATGTCCCACCAGCAAACTGAAAACGTATACATAACTACAAACCTGTAGAGTAAGTCTCTCCAAGTTTGTTTTCCAAGTAAATTATACTTAGAACGGTGTAGGCAAATCAAATCAAGTAAGATATGTGATAGTTACCTTTAATTATCAACTTATTTTATTAAAAAAATATGATATTGCCAGCTTAGGTAAATACGCCACAAAATTCATTAAATCGAGAAAATGGACTCGAAATTTTCGAATAAAAGAATTCATAGGTAAATGAATAGATCTCACATTATCGCGACACTAAGGTATGAGGAATTAATTGACTTGATATATGTCCCACAAAGCACATATTTAATACATGATATCAATTCCATATTTAATTCCACGCTTTAAATAATGAGAACAGTGCGAGTGCGGCCGAGGCGAGGTATGCGAGGTGTATAATAGGAAACTATTAACGGTCATTAATACGCGACTACTGTTATAAACAAGTCGCGCTCATTATATCTGAATAACGCCAGTTATAACGAGGTACAGCGCGTTTCCTTTGTCCAGCCTTCGCCTGGTGTTAGACGGTGCATAAGTAAGGCCCCGCACACACGGACGGCGCCCGGCGGTACTGCTGCCTGCGGCCGCGACGGCGACCGCGTGATACACTACAATATTTCACGGCGGGCCCTAATTAGTGCTAATTTATTGTACAACGTTTTGGCATTATTATACAAAGAATTAGGGATATATGTGCGCACTTAAGTGGACGGCGGCTGCTCGCTGAGCGAATGAGATTTAATGCCGACAGTGGCGGACGCTGCGACAAGGCCTCCCGGACGTTGAAGTTGCAAATGAAAAATTCCGCTCCTGTTTATGGATAAATTATATGGAGGCCATAGAGGTTTGTTGCGTGACTTCCACTGAATTATTTGTTCCGTGGCAGTGGCGTAATGGCTGAGGCATTGGACTCACAATTAAAAGATTATGAGTTCAAACTCCAGTTAGTGTAACAGCAAGTTGTACCCTCTACTGACGCAAGCAATTTCGCTGAACTGCTAGGATATGGCAACGAGAATTGGCCCAGGGTCAGTCGAGGTGCGAGGGATATGCTCTATGGGTAACCTTACACCCGAGACGGCGTCTTAAGACCCGAGACGGCGTGCGGTTTTAGTCGGTTCAAGCCCGACATAACCGCCCCCGCTGGCCGGCGGGGGGGTATCCGAAGGGACTTCCGCATGAAAAAAAAAAAAAAAAAGATCCTGTAGCTTAACATATCTACGTACTGTAATGTTCGAAGATTATGTGATGTTTTAGAGACTCAATATTGTCATGGAACATGGTGTTTAGGCATGTCAGGTCTCTCAAAATCATTTTCAAGTGTCTGTTACCTGCCTCTGCGTATCACCTACGAAGTTGTTTTATTTATCTCCTAGGGTTTAGTTCCTAGTCCGAATAAGAATTCACGTTATTTCCTACGTCCTGAATTTTAATTTTATATTATCCTGACAATTTGATAACGTGAATTGTCAGGCTCAAAACAACTTTCTAACCGATGTCCCCACAGGATACATTAATTTTACTTTAGAACGGGTGAATTGGTAATTGAAGTGCATGTAAGTTGATCCGATGTATATCTGGCGGAGGCTACCGTGCGGCTACTGCCACCTTACCGAGCGTTATCTTATCTGTGACATAAAAGGCCGCTCTATCGTCAACACGCAGTCATTAACAAACGACTTCATGCAGCTGTACTATAAAGACTACAGTATAATTCAAGGGAATAAGATCGATAATTGGTTGCGTCAATTTTGTCGTAAAAACTGGTCTTTGACAGGAGAGCCTCAGGAGCATTAAACGTTATCGAAGTGGGTACCTAATAAGCAGTCCTAACTAATTAGTTGAGCTGTCTCCGAGCAGCGGCGCACTGCTCGCACAATCGGAGGGAGTTCTTGCGGACGGATTTGATATCTAATAGCTATACAGCCTTAGTACAATGCCTAGACTATGTTTCTGACAAGCTTAGAAGGAACCTAAACCCGGTGCTATGTCGCATAACGAAAGTTCTTTACTATAAGTATATATTGTTTACTTATTTATTTTTCATATACTGTAGATGCAAGGACTTACGACTTTTGTTTATGTAACTGTTGCCCGTGGCTCCGCCCAAGTGAAATAGGGGAACTATGTTACGTTGGGCAGTGTTGTAAACTTAATTAATAAAAAAACCTGTGCTTTAAAATAATATTTTCTATGCCAGTCGAAGGATCTTTTGTCAACTCTAACGTGAAGTTCAGATAATAAAGGGAATTTATGATTTCTTGCTCTAAAAGTACGTTTTCTGACTATACCTACTTAGATATTGGTTATTTATTTAATGTGATATACATTTATTTAGAATCTTTTATTTCAATTTAATTTTCGTATATGTAAGTAACACATAGCATTGATGTTATCATCCAGCCTATCATCATCTATTTCTGTGCCAACTTTCACCTTTATCCTTACAGCAGTTTTATTGTATTAAACTCTTCGCATTTACAACAGTAGTGAGATGATTGAGGCGCGCAATTCTTGAGTTACAAACGATATAATGTAGACCATCATCATCTAGGCGATGGGCCCGGTAGCATCCGAGACTTCGCTAGGCTCCGCCGCGCCGCGGAGCTAGTCCCGGAGCGACTGGCGTCTGACCCCCAACCCCATAAGGAGAAAGCCTGCGCCAGAGCCTCGAAAGTCCATTGGTAGTGTACCGGCAGCCAGAAGACCAGGTTCGCTTGGGCCTTGAAGATATTAATAGGCCTCATATACTCCTTAAAAGGCCGCCACACAGCCCTACCCCCACACAAGAATATATTGTGGATGTACATATCTATAGGCAGGTAGATTTTCCTATAGATTATTTGCCATCGTCAAAGATCACAAAATCTAGGTTTATTGTGTACCAAATTTAGACATTTTATGCAATTGAGTCTGAGATTTTTTTTGTAAAAGGCGGACAGACAAAGGTAATAGTGATTACACACAGGTTCCTATTTTTCATGCATGTACGGACATCTTTTGTTCGTTTTTAACCACCCAAAATGTATTTGCTAACAACACCAAGAAATGATAGCACAAAATACATAACAAATCTTATAGATCTTAACTAAGCTAAGCTTGTCATGTGGGTTCTAGAAGGCGGATAAATACTATTTTTCACCGACGAAAAAACGGTTCTCAAGTCGATGCGTATATTTTTTTTATGTATGACCACGCATTACTTTTAACAGAGTAGGCCGAGTTGGTCCCATATAAATTTGAAAGAAAAATCTAACCCTAATGGTAGGAAAATAGGGGTGATTTATTGTTCACTCACAGATTTTAGTGCTGAGTTGAGAAGTACAAAAAAAACTCACGATGAATGAGGTTCAGACCTGTCAGTCTCTTATGTGTAGGCCTCTTAGTCTCTGCATTTCTGCTAAAGCTCGTCGACTCAAAATTACTTAGCTATACTTACATAAGTTTAAGAACTTAGTTATTAAGGTTAATTAAAAACTCAACTATTTATAAATATATACTTAGATATAGTTTCATTACTGTAAGAAGTTAGTTATTAAGGTTAAATAAAAAAGGTTTATTATTTTTTGCTTTTCAGTTTTTTCGGCGGTTTAATTTATTGTTAAAAAGTTTTGTAAATCAATACATCTTATATATAGGAACACTCAGGCCATACATACGCCTTTTTCCCTCCAGGGTAGGTAGAGACAACAGCCCATCTGCTTCTGTCCTTACATACTTCACGAGCTTACATACGTACATACTTCACTGTCATTAAGCATTTCATGCAAGCCCGCCGGTTTGGAGTGCTTTTAACCTCCCCTTTTTCCAATACCTCATTAGTTTGATCAGTGTTTGTTCTGCGATTTTTTTTTTTTATATTTAGGACACGTCAATTTGACTTCACCTCGCCTGATGGTAAGCTGAAGGTAAAGTCTCAGAAAAGAGAGTCACCATTACATACACGTATCATGTTAACAATGGTGGCACTCAGCTTGACGGCCTCATCAAAAGAGGATTGTCGTCGCAGCACCGCGTGACACCCACCGGTCCCACTAGCGCTGCAACCACTATCCCCCTGCCCGGCTATGCACTTGCTGACCCCTGAACGCAATCAAACCGAAATTGGATTACTATGGAGGGTTATTCGCAATCGTGCACGGTGGTACTGTAGCGTCCGGGGCATGGACGCCACAATACCTCGTGTAGAAAAATAAGACAAACACTGAGGAAGAAGTTTAAATGGGCATTTATTATATCATCAACGCTTTCTAAATCGGGTTTAGGGAGGTTTTTTACGCGTATGCTTTTATATTACTTCGAACTAGGGAATCGCGAACTCCGCTCAAGGACTGAGCCTAAATATTTATTGCACTATTATCTTCTCTTCGGCCGGCGGACCCGGGCGGCGCGTCTAGTCGCCCGCTGTCAGCCGCCCAGCCGAAAGCAGCTCCACGCAGCAATTGTTTTTTATTCCCTAAGCTAATTTGAAACACAAAATATTTATTTTTAAACTCTGACACATGACGGCCAGGAAAGAACCGTAGTGTGTGGGACGAGGTCCGAACACTACAGTACCTACCCGGCCGAATTTTGTGACAAATTTGTGTCATCAAATTTCTACCAATGAAATCAAAAAAATCTGGAAATATACATATTTGCAAGGAGTCGAATCGAATCGAAACCGCGACCTTTGAATTAGCAACAAGGCTCTACCGCTACGCCTCGCGCTCTACGCGTCGTCGAATGAGGTAAGTACAAGGAAAAGCTAACACTATAGCTAGTTGCTCTGGCGCCAGAACTAGGTACTGTGTGCCGCCGCCCCTGCTGCAGGCGGTCGTGTCGCCTGGCTCGTAAGCCCTGGCAGCCCATTGTCCTTGAGCGGCGCGCGGCGCGAATGCCGCGCTTTATGTTAATTGCCCATAATTGTGCCATAAGTTAGCGCAGCTCGAGGGGCTGGCTCCCGGAGACAAGATGGCCGGCGGATGCGGTAATTGCCTTCGTGGAACCGCGGCAGGCCGCATACAGATTGAAGCGAGCACCGCAAAAACACAGGAGCGGTGCAATTAGACACAGCCCGCGCCGCCCGCCGCCCGCAGCCACCGCGGGCCCGCCTCCTGCCGGCCACCATTAGCCTAACCTTGTGACGACATGGTGGACACACGTGGAACTATGCACGTCAAGACTACCTGTCTGTCTGCCTGTCACAGATATTTATTAATAGGTATTCAGACTAATGCTTGTAGTGCAAGTACTCTTTGACGGACTTGGTATTACGTGAGCCTACTTAGCTTAAACCTCGTGGCGTATGAGAGTCACAGGCTCCATGATGGACAGGACAACATCAGACACTACATGTGCCAGCAGCTATAGCTAAGAGTTAACTCGTTGTAGAGTTGCTGCCTCCCGATTACCACAGCAGAATAGTAATCCCACTACCGGTGGGTAAGGTCCATAGAGGGAGAAACTTCGCTTTATGTAGGTACCTACTTTTATACCACCCTCCGAACCACAGAAGAATAGTTAGGGGGACTACTAGAAATTTCGGTTATTAATATTCTTTACAAAAATAAAAATAAAAAATCTAGTGGGGCGGAAATCACACAGCAGTGATTGTCAAACTTCGGGCCAAACTTAGATATTTTTGTTGCAGTATTTTTATTCAAAATTACAGACCTTAGGCTTTATGCATATTATTCGACGCGTCTTTATATATTGAGCAATAAATATAAAGAAAATGAAATCAAATCAAACGTCTTCGACGTCAAAAACACAAAAAAAATATTTTATATTTCAGTTTCTTTCAGAGTCTGGTTGTTTTATGTAAATATACAATATACGTATTGTCATTGGCACTCAAATTTCAAAGTCAAATACGCGTTACTCTGATAACTCGAAAGAAACTCACTTGTAAAAGTTTTTTAGGGACAATGGTAGGTACCCGAAACCTTGAACGTACAAACCCCAAAATCTAATCAGTTCTTCCCATTAACCAAACAAGATGATTGGCGAAAGAATTTTTTAAATCGGATAAGTGGTTCTTGAGTTATTGCGTAAACAGACATCCAGACATCCAGACATCCAGACCAACAGACAGATCGACACAAAAATTTTTTTTGCTTAATTAGACTTAGAATCTTGTGAAACGTCGAGAAAAGTGATAAAAAGTGGGTGTAAGATTTTGATTTTTTTTGCGTGATTTTAAGACTTCGGTGTCCACCTGGTTGGTGGCCCAAAGTAATTTTAGAATCACTTTATTTTGTTGTCTGTCGGTTTGTCTGTCTTAAACTTTTCTCATGATCGCGGTATCAAGTTGAAATTTATATGAAACTAGCTGTTGCCCGCGTGGTATTCTTATCCCGTTGCCGCTACCCATGGGACCCTATTCCACTACCACAACCTATACAAGATACACAATTCCACCATACATACTTTTGTTATATCTCAAAGGGTTTGGGCAGCATTTTGGTTGAAAGCTCCCAGGCAGCAAATTTTTTTTCCCACACTTCCAACAAATCTCATTATATTTTAGCCAATGTATACAAAAACTTGAAAACTTATATTAAACTAAATAAACTACAACGTACAAACTTCCTCGAGAACCACTCTATCCATTGGTGAAAACATCATGAAAATCAGTGCAGTAGTTTTTGAGTTTATCGCGAATAGACAGGCAGCAAGCCAGATAGACAGACAGACAGACGCGGCGTAGGACTTTTTTATAATATGTAGTGATACATTGAACTTCAATGCCTTTAAGTTTTTTTAAATTTAACCTGCTAAGTCCACATCAGCCATTAAAAGATACAGCCGTTTTTGCAGCATATTAAACCAATCGCAAGGGAATTAAAACCCATAAGCTTACTGCCCGTTGAGCTAGTAAGGTCTTAGAGCACTAGTAAACCTAAGAGTCTGTAGAGTCTGTTAATCCGTAAACATGTAGTTTACCCACATAGCAAAAATAGGTCAAGTGCAAGTCGGACTCGCGCTCTGAGAGTGCCGAACACAACTGCATTAAGGGAAAAACCTGACTTTGCTTTTGATGCTGCTTTTCGAACTGGAGTGACCAATAGAGAAGCAAACTGAAGTGATAATGCGCTCGCCACATCCGACGAAAGTTCGATACGCAAACGAGTCTTAGAGTAGGGATGGCGGTTCGGCTACTAATATTCTTTATGAAAGAAAAAAAGAGACTGCGAATGGATAGATATTGGTAACTCCAGTTTTGCAACAGAAACGTTGAGTAAGACCCTCAATCCAGTTTTATCGGGAACCCTCAGTGCGCGAATCCGACGTACTTGACCAGTTTTTTGTAAAATTTGCATTCGATAGATGTTTATTGCTTTTCACAGTCGACGTTGGGTCAGTCCATAATGAGACAAATATCCCTAATTGATTACATTCGCTATAACAGCTAATATGTTATCCACTTGGTACTGTCGGAAGTTTACGCGAATGTCACACATTGAAATAAAACCATTTTTAACGGATTCTATCGCGATTTATGTGATGTTATATATTATTTACATTGAACCCGACGTTTTGGTTGCTTTTCAGCAGTCATGGTTGCAGCGAAGTACAACTTACACATACCTATAGATTATCTAGCATAAAATGCTACTAATGAAATTACAACGAAACGCACTTTGAAACTGCAATAATTTCCTAGTAGTTATATCATATGAATAGGGAGTAGAAGAGCTTTGAAGTATTAACGATCCACATAAGATATACCTATGTTCGTAGGTAGCAGAGAGCTATTAAGTTACCTAACAGATAGATAGAAGTGGCGGGGGACAGGGCGGGGGCGCGGGCGGCTGGAATGCGCGGCGATCGCTCGGATTCGGAACTATTCAGAGCCGGCCGAGGCCATTCGCGGAACGACTGCGCCAACGCATTCCACGAACTATCGATTGATTTATACACACATACATACAAATATCCACTTAACAACGTGCTATTGGCTATTTAGTTATGCTCTGCAGCTCCTAATGGATGTTAAATAGTCGGTAATAAAGATAAATACGTCGTTAGAGTGCAGTTTATATGTTGTTGGCTGTGATTGATTTACTGGCACTGCTTATTTTGTGATTGTAGTGCAACCGCATAGGTCTGCACCCACACAGTGCTCGCTACCGTCCACTAGTTGGATTTAGTGGTGCCCTCACAATATGACGACCTTGTGGCGATCGTCGGGGTAATAACAGTAGTCCGTCTTATCTTTTAAGTGCTGCTAGAAATTTGCTCGAAATGCTTCGGCTGGAAATCGTTTATGATCTCAACACCAAAGATCTTGATACTTTTTAGAATGGTGAGAGGGGCCTCACTGGAAGCAATGCAAAAAGTTGGCGACCTATTAGCTAACTTCCTTAAATAGTTCGGGAGACTAACTTCTATAGAACTTCTTCACTGGCGGTGGCTCTCGCCCAATGGCGTGGGAGATTGACAAGCTCACAGACTGAGTGACTGTAGCGAAAGTCGTACCCACTGTCAGTCATTCTATAAGCTAGACCATGCAAGGTAAATTAGGATCGCATTGTTAATTTGTAATAAGTCAAAATTATGCCTTTTAACTGTGGAACCTTATAAAGTATAGGCATAGGCGTGAGTTTATGTTATGTTATATCTGTAGTTCCACAGCACCTGCGCGTGCACAGGTCACACTCCAGTCTACAAACAAAAACAAACACAGAATTACACAACAATGTGATTCGTCTGAGTGTACAGATATATATTTCCTTAATTTCGTTTAACATTCCTTTCTGCCTGTCAATTCAATGGCTTTTAAAATATATGAAATATATCATAATATAGGTATGAACATAAATGGGGTGCGACTGGTTGGATCACCTCCAAGTTTGGTGCACCCTGGGCAACGTGGGCGATGACGCATCATTGATTGCCCCTCTGGAGTAGCTGGCGTCAACGTCAACGGCCAAGAGTCTGACCAACCGGCCCTTTTCAGGGCCAGCTGACCCCATTGCACGAGGGGGTCGGGGTATGGCGGGCCTGCAAGGCCCGCGGGGTGGGGGTCGCTCCAGGTACCCCTCTGCTGTTATCAGAGGGGACACTGCGAATGGCCCAAGGTCAGTCGGAGTGCGAGGGATATGCTCTATGGGTAACCTTACACCCGGCGTCTGTAGACCCGAGACGGCGTGCGGTTTTAGTCGGTTCAAGCCCGACATAACCGCCCCCGCTGGCCGGCGGGGGGGGGGGGGTATCCGAAGGGATTTCCGCACAATAAAAAAAAAAAGGAATGGACATAAATATCGGATAAAATATTGTATCCTTTAATTTGTACTAAGATTATAAAACCACTTACCTACATAGGATTATCAAATCTGACAAGTCAATTCCAAAAAGCGAATTATTTTAATCTGACAACATTACATGTGACACAGGTAATTCGAGGCGCGACCGGCTCTCGGCTCTCTCAACTCGCGCCTAACATATTCGCTGCCTTTTTGGAACATTTGCTGCTTAGCTATTCGGCCTGGTTTTTAACATGTTCAGTGTTTATATACGATATGGTTGGTATGGTAAGTACGTGATAACGCACTCAAAGCAGTTAAAGGTCGCGGGTTCGATTCCCGCTCAGTGCAAATATGTCTATTTGCATTGGTCTGGGTGTTTCTATGTATAATATGTACTTATTAGTATATATAGTTTATATATATAGTGTGTATATGGTGTATATAGTGTATTTATGTACAAAAAAAAGTATTTAAGTATGTTTATCCGCATTCTAGAACCCATATGACAAGCTCTGCTTAGTTTGGGTTTAAATGGCGTTGTGTAATTTTTCCTAGAATATTTATTTATTTATTAACATTAACTTCGATTGACTTTGACATACCCATTGGATGGATTCGAATTTAAGTTTAAGTTTAAAGAATGTATTCTCCAAAAGACATACAAATCAGTTCCATGAGAACTTTATAAAAAAGAAATGAAACAAGAAAAGTAATGGTCACCGAACATACAAAGAAAAGTACCCATTTGGCGGTTCAATCTCGACAGTGTACTTCGTCTGATTGCGTTGTAATTTGTTGTGTAGGTAAGTGCTCCAATGAATGAACCCTTAAGACAATTTTGAACTTTAAAAAATATCAGGTCGGCTAATCCACCAACGTGGCGGGAACACATCGCTCTCCGTACTCCTCTGCTTTCAGAGGAGACAGGATGAGCGATGCTGTTAGTGGTGAGATGGCCCAGGGTCAGTCGGGGTGCGAGGGATATGCTCTATGGGTAACCTTACACCCCGGCGTCTGAAGACCCGAGACGGCGTGCGGTTTTAGTCGGTGCAAGCCCGACATAACCGCCCCGCTGGCCGGCGGGGGGTATCCGAAGGGATTTCCGCACGAAAGAAAAAAAAAAAAAAAAAAGGTCGGCTAATCCATAATGTTGCTATTGTTTGATATTCAAAATTTATTCAAGATTGAAATTACATGGATAATATGTCATTAATATGTATAGTTAATAAGATATTTAAAATTTTATGTAAAAATACCCAAAATCACCAGTAAATGAACCCCAGAATCCAGTGTATGAACACATAAAACTCCAGTTAATGAACATTAGACTCTTATCCAAATCTAGCTCATTTAGTAATCGAGGAAATAGTTTTTTCTAATTCATGTTTTTTTTTAATATCACAGTGAATATAGCTAAGTGGCTGAGGGATCAAAATTGATGTATAGAAACCCAGTGGTGGTGTAAAATAGCTTATAGTATCATAAGGAAATATCGTAAAAGGAGAAGCAGTTGAATCAGAAAATAAGTTTTATTTGAGCTTAGACTCATTATAATCACAGTTATATAAATCACAGAGCAATCAACATAATATATATCAGTCTAAAATATCACTTAGCAACTTGCCATGGTCTAATCTAAAGAATCAAAACAAACTCCAGTCAGGAATCATCATTAGTTATAAAGAAAGAGATAATTAACCAACATAAAGAATACTGTAAAGCAAATTGTCTACACCTAATTATATAAAAGAATATAAATCTTAAGGCTTTCACGGCCAGCGCTGCATGTAGAATATACTGCTTCCGGGCTGTTTGGCCGTGGTCCATCGGAAACTTGTATTCCAGACGTTTCACCGATCACTGCGGTCGACCTCTTCAGTGGTACAGGTCGGGGCTCTCCGTATCTCCTGGACAAAGAATCCATTGGCTTGGAAGGCCGAGTCCAGGTGGCGTAACTCGTTTTGAAGGTGTTGAGGCTCGCAGATGCTCTTAGCTCGGTGGACCAGGGTCTTGATGACTGACATTTTCTGTCTGGATTGGTGGTTGGCGTCCTTGTGTAAGTAACGGTCTGTGTGTGTAGGCTTCCGATAGACCCGGTGACCTAGGCTGCCATCCTCCTTTTTTGGATACCAGGACATCGAGAAATGGCAGGTCTCCGTTCTTCTCTATTTCCATGGTGAACTGGATGTTAGGATGGATGCTGTTCAGGTGATTCAGGAACTTAGTCAGCTCCGTGTCTCCATGACTCCAAACCACAAAGGTATCGTCTACGTAACGGAACCAGACCTTAGGCTTCTTGGGCGCTCGTTCAAGAGCGGCTTCTTCGAAGAATTCCATGTAGAAGTTCGCAACTACTGCAGGACTGATGGGGTTTCCCATAGCTAAACCCTCAACTTGTTCATAGAACGTGTTGTTCCACTGGAAGTATGAAGTCGTCAACACGAACTCGAACAATCCTGCGATGTCCTTAGAGAACAGCGGTCGGATACGTGACATAGCTTCCCTGACTGGATCTTTCGTGAACAGAGAGACGACATCGAAGCTGACCAGACGATCATCCGGGTGTAGCTTGAGATTCTCAAGTTTCTCCACGAAGTGGCGCGAGTCCTTGATGTATGACGAGGACGATCCGACATGTTGTTGAAGCAGTCCGGTGAGATACATCGAGACTGGATGAGTGGGTGAGCCAATAGCGCTCACGATGGACCGAAGCGGTACTGAAGGCTTATGGATCTTTGGTAACCCATACAGCTTAGGTGGCAGAGCTTCACAGATGAGAGAAAACTATAATGAAAATTGAGAAAATAAATGATTTTTCTAGCTATTAGGTACTAAAATAAATATAATAATCCGATAATTGCTTGAAATTAACATAAAAAATAACACAGTTCATTCGTTGGTTTCAAATAACCAGTATATGAACACATGATTATTTCTGTAGTTCATTCATTGGTTTTTAGAAACTAGTAAATGAACATAGTTGTTCGAACACTGGCCAAAAGATTGACAATCCTTTAATAAGCCTTCCTACACAAAATGAACTAATTCCCATAACATTAAGAATCAAAATTAGCTAAAAGTAATAATGAATGAACCCCCGTTCATTCAATAAATTAATTGCACTTTCATGATCCAGTCCTCGAACATGCTTATAAATTGTTAAAACTCAAGAAATTACAAACAAATTGCTTTCTATCCAGTAAAATAACTATCGATATATCTTATTTGGAACATTTAATTTCTCAGACTCGCATGTAACATGTACAACATGAATATCAAAATGATCTGTCTTACCCGAGTTCTAACTTCTGGCTCATATAAAAACGTAACACAGCACAACACGTGCACTTTAAACAGTGGCCATTTTGAAACTATGTATAACAAAGCAATGTTACCGTGACCAGTACACGTTAGATAATGTGGCCAATCCTAAAAAAAATACAATGTCTGGTAGAAATATTTATTTTTCTTAATTTTATGAAAAAACTCTCTTTTGTTCATTCACCGGTGGGTGTTCATTCACTGGTGCACTTACCCTAGTCTGACAGTTGACATGTGAAAGCGCCAAGCGAGCTCACATTTTTCATATCAGACGGCTGATCACTATACTTTTTTTTTAAAGAATATTAGTAACCGAAATTACTAATATTCTCCCCTTACCCCTCCAGCTAAGCTTAATTGCTTGTGTTAGGAATGGGTTCACGTCGGTAGTGTAATGGTCAGGATTCGAACCCGGGACCTCTCAAACGTAGAATCGATTCCTTAACCACTAAGCTACCGACGCTCAAAACTTGTGTATTACTACACGTATTTTTGGCAAAACAAGTAAACTAGGCCGACGAAGACTGCGTTTTTTCATCAGCGATTAATAAATGTTACGTTAGTGTGATGGTTTTGTCTATAATTTTTCTAAACAATATATGAGTGTTGTAAGTACAAATAAAGTTGTTTGATATTCTTAAGTTCTGTTGTCAATATGACCCTGTTTTGCTTGCTTTGCAGTTCTTATAAGTTATAGCTTTGTTTTACTAGCGTTGTCCCAGACTTCTATGCGAAGTAGTAATTGTGAAATGACAAGAGAATTGTATATGGCAAAGCGCAGTATTTTACGTGTACAGTGACTTATTTTGTAAAGTGATGCAACCAGAGCTGAAATTTTGTTTTTAATGTAATCTATTTGTTTATTCCAAACTAGCTGACCGGCAGAGTGCGGTCCGCCTTGGAATTAAGTTATGATGGTTAAAAATAAAATAAACTTCTTGTGGCCACCCTACACGAGAATAAAATTAAGGTAGAGCCCACCAAGAGCTTTGAAGAAGCTACAGTTTGTTTTATTGTATTATTAGCTAAATTGTCTATGTAAATAAAAATGAATGACCGAAATGTATGTACACGCATACCTTCCAAACGACTGCACCACATTGGATAATTCTTTTTTTTTGTGTTCGTTATTATCAAGTATGTTTTAGGTATGAAGGTATATAATTATATGAAAGTATGGTAAGATGCCATTATTGCAGCGCGGCGGGGGGAGAGCGCAGCTAGTTTAAAGTACAAAGTTAGCTTCTAAACATATTAAAACTTTTGAAGGAATAAAATTGGCTACCGTTGCGGATTCAATGTTGTCATTTACGAGTGGGTATTTTTAGTTGAGACAAACGAATCTCTCTAACAAGACAGTTCATTAAGTGCTACATATAGGTACAGTCAGCGACCAAAGTGGATTTAACACCTAAATTCCATATATTACGAAATTGGAATATATGAACCTAATAATTAGTATAGATGTAGTTTAATATCCCCAGAGGAGAATATATAGGTAATATATATTTCGTTGTGTTTATTATTTTATGAAAGGTTTAAGAGCTAAAGTGATTAATAAATTAGAATTAGTTGAGCTACTTTTGTCGTTGACTGTACCCATACATCACCGAATACTATAGCAATAAGTAAGCTAGGGACGCTTAGTGTGGTAGCGCCACGCTTGCCGCAGCTCGAGCGGGCCAGCTCGCCCGGGCCGGCGGCGGCCGCGCGCTCGCAGTTGGTATCGATGTTACGTAGCCTGTGGTCCTGTGGCGCGGCCGTACGGTGGGAGGGCTACCGGATGCCTACCTTTCTACTCTCACTTACTCTACTACTCACACCTTTCCGTTTGCTCTCTGTAGGTAGCACACATGAGTGACACCGCGGGTGTTACGAGTGTGCATAGGTATGTCAGTGGGCTGTCTGCTTGTTTGCTACCTTAGTAGGTTTCGAAGCGCTCAAAAATCGAGGTCAGACATTCGGTTAACCTACATACGAAGCTAATAAAAGCGTGCTAATAATAAAAAATTGAAAATTGTTATCGGGTCTTGAAAGTGTGCAAAATGTGAAATGAATGTAACGTTTTGAAGTATTCTAAAAACGAGTTCCAACATTCCATAACATACAAACATTTATGGGAAACTAATAAAAGCGTGTTAATGTTCAAAATAGCCCCGGAGTTCCCTGCCAAGTAAAATACAACAGCCACCCCGTCTGCTCCCGCAGGTACCTCACGAGGTGAATAAAGGATAGAGCTGTTTTTAATCCACCAGAAAACATACAGACCACAAAAAGTGTCCCTTTGACGGCAATAAGGTCAATATATGGGCAGAAAAATTGTTTCCACAAATGGCACCATGAATGTCAGGTGGACGTTAAGGTACACTCCAGTAGACGTACTGTCCCTCCCGATGGCTTCATTACGTGTAGTCGTGAATGCTGCATTAGCGCACGTCAGGGAAGGCGGCAGTCGACGGCTGCAATTAAACAAACCACTCATATCTATCTGCGGAGTGGGTGTGGAGCCCGCTGAGTGTGGCATAATGGTCTAGTCGCGGAGTGATCACTGTGATCAGTTCATAAAGGGTATGTGTATAAAGGGTAGCGCATAAGGGTAAATAAGTACAATTCAGGATGAGATTAAACATGTTTATTTGCTGTCTGTATTTCCTGAAATGGATTGCCTAACAATTTCATTTGTGAGTAGCGGCAGGCGGTGGTTAAGGGCTTCCTTACTCTATTGGTGCGGTGGCCGTCGGTCGGCTGGCTGGCTGCAGAGAAGGTAAAAGTATCCGTTCCCTTTTGACAACAGCATTCCAATATGACTTGCTGGTAAGTGATGATATGTCGACACTGAAGTTCGCTTGCCTAGAAGTAGATAATGGCGATCGCATGTACCCACATATATCTAAACATGTACCCACATATACCTAAATATGTACCCACATATACCTAAACATGTACCTAAACATCTACCCACATATACCTAAACATGTACCCACATATACCTAAACATGTACCTAAACATCTACCCACATATACCTAAACATGTACCCACATATACCTAAACATGTACCTAAACATCTACCCACAAATACCTAAACATGTACCCACATATACCTAAACATATACCCACATATACCTTTTTTTTTTTTTTTTATCGTGCGGAAATCCCTTCGGATACCCCCCCGCCGGCCAGCGGGGGTGGTTATGTCGGGCTTGCACCGACTAAAACCGCACGCCGTCTCGGGTCTTCAGACGCCGGGGTGTAAGGTTACCCATAGAGCATATCCCTCGCACCGCGGCTGACCCTGGGCCATCTCACCACTAACAGCATCGCTCATCCTGTCTCCTCTGAAAGCAGAGGAGTACGGAGAGCGATGTGTTCCCGCCACGTTGGGTATTGGCCGACGATCAATGCCAACCCTATGAAGGGGTGAAGGGGAAGCCATTGACCGCCGCCCAGGGTGTACCGGCCCCTCCGATTCCGTTCCCCCCGGACTGCAGCGGGATCGGAATCGGAGCGACACTCGAGGAGGTTACCCAACACACACCCCATATACCCACATATACCTACCTAAACATCTACCCACATATACCTAAACAAAAACCTGTAGTTGTGCCATGGTAGTAATGAATCGGAAATCCAGTTTCTTTTTATTATTTGTGCAAAAAGTAAGTGTTCTGTTCTTCCCTTCGTACAAAAAGAAATCGATTCACAGATTTGTAACAGTCTGTATAGGCTGTTAGGTATAGTTACATTAGGTATAGTATGTCGACGCGCAGTCGACTTATTGCTTTGGATTATTGCCACTTAAAATAAAATATAATTATTAATTCATAATTTTATGACCACTGGTAGTTTGTAATTGTTAGAAGCGGAAATTTACTTTCTGTTTAATAGGAAACGAAAGCGATTGCTAATAAAGCTTTCAGTACTCATTATTTGTTAAATTATTAAGCTTAAAAATAAGTAATGTCATCGTAAATTTGTATTAGCATTCACAAGTAACAATCACAAGTTTTCCTAGTGATTTCACTAAACTAAAATTGAATGTAAAATTGTTGTAAAGCAGGTACTTTAGAACAATAACTTCCTTACTAATATTGTTACCCATGATTGTTTAAAGATCAGTTTAAAACAAGCAAAATTATCTTATATTCATATTTGCATTTTTGAGCAACAATCAAAATGTATCCTGGTTATTTTGTTACATCATAGTTTAATGTGAAAACTGTTTTAAAATTTGCTTTATGTCCATAATCCTATATAATAATATTATTAAAGAATATTATTAATGTATACCTACACTTATACATATCATAATATTTGATTTTTAGAATTTTTGTCAGATATTTCTGCTTTCTCGGACATAGAAAATATCTATGTCCGAGCATCACTTGAAAACCGCTGAACAGATTCAGCTAATATTTTGCATGAACATTCTTCTAGGGTATGGTCATAAACTGCGCTATATATCATCACGCTACTATAAGTGTGATAGGAGCAGCAGGGTAAAATCGACCAAATGTATTATTGATCATTCCTTTATTATTCATTTATTTTATTTTAAATTCTGCAGTGCGATAGAACTAAGTCATGGTCAACTACGGACTATAAATCATCACGCTATACCTAAAAGGTGATGAGCAGTAAAATCTGAAATATCGAAATTACAGAGTTACCTACTTGTAAAAGATAGTTGATTAGAAACTCAACCGTCGATAATAAATATCATCACGCTATTATACTAGGTCTGCAAGGCGAATCGGTGCTTGCAATGATGAGCTGAGTGAGACATCGTGATTTTTAATTTTGAAAATGTTGAACAGTGATCATTCCTCCGTGGTAAGTCCGATTTTGAAAATTCTTTTTGAAAGTCACAACTCTGGACATGCTTTCTCAGCGTATAAAGTTTGGTCACAGTGTCTCAAGCGGTTATTATGTAACTCCATCTGGAATTTTTTTAACGGTGATCATTCCTCTGTGTTAGCATTCATTTTTTCAAAATAAATCCATAAACCTTCGTCTGATTGACCTCTTTAATCATGTCAAATTTGGTTCTGATTGGATTAGTAGCTTAGGTGGAGACCTGTGACAAAGAAAATCCTGAAGTCTGGTATGAGGAGCTTTCGCTCGACTTCGTCTCACTCAGCTCAATTAGGAAACCGGGTGGAATTTATTTCGATGTTACATGATATTTCTCCATGATAAATGATTGAAAATATAACGATGAAATAGGTGACCTAATACATATTGGGTTCGAAACTACAGAAGTAAACATACCTTGATCTATCCCGAATTTAACGGGGACGAAGTCTCGGGCAACAGCTAGTCATTATCTAAAATTAATAATATAATTAATTACTAAATAATAATAAATTAAAAACAAGTAAGTAAGTTAAAGTACCTAAGTGTTTCTTAAATTCGTATTTGAATTTATAAGTCACAACAACAACATCATCCCGGCTTGTTGTCAAAACAAAGATTAATATGAAGTTTGTTGTGAGAGTCGCTGCTCCACACACGCGTATTTACGCTAATTACGCAATGTGTGTTTTAGTCAAGAATAAAATAACTAAGGATTATAACTCATTAACGTTTGGTTTAAGTAGCTATGTGTATTGACTTTGTAAAGTCTGTTCTGATTCGCTTTTGTAATAGAACAGACATGGCGCTGTTGTAACACTACTCGCGATTAGACTCACTCATCACGCCGGCTCGCGTCAAGGTATCATGTGAGTAGCTGATAATTAATAATTAACTGTTTAGTGTTTAACTGTTTATCATAATAAACTGGTCCGTTGTATGCTGTCGTTTGCATTGCCTGCAACAAAACCCCGATACAGCTACGAGCCCGATTAATTTACCTTTCGAACAAAAAAAAACAAAAATTAAAATCGGTTCGTCCCTTTTGGAGCTACGATGCCACAGACAAACACACACACAAACACGTCAAACTTATAACGTAGTAAAAAGAGTAGCCGATATGAATCATATTATATTATATCCTGATAGTAAGCGGTCACCGGGACCTACGAACATTTGTCATCATTACCAGAGGTGTCACTTGCGCTTAACTACGAGTCCTTTAAGCGGGGCGTGAAAAAACATCTGATGAGGCCGTCAAGCTGAGGGCCACCATTGGAGCATTATTGGCTTCTATAAGTGTGACCCTCATTCGTGAGAGTTTGCCTCTAGGGAGGAAATGCTTCTGACAGACTCACCAAGCGTAGCAATACTGCTGCTTAACGTGCTTTAGGGTCGAGTTTGTAATTGTACAGCGTCCCCGGGGCCGGGGGCCGGGGGCCGGGAGGGGGGTGGAGGGCGTGGCCGGCGCCGCCCACCGTACCGCGCGCTGCACTCATGCAAATCAGTTGTCTGATGCGAGATAACGCGGCGCTACGGCCGCTGGACACGCACCGCGCTACGCCGTAGCGCCGTAGACACCGTAGCCGTTACCACCCTAGGCAACATCGTATGCTATTTTATAGTTTTTAACTACGTTTTATAACGTTAGTCGAAACAATAATAATATATGCACTTGGTGTACTTCTGTTTATCTTTGGTGTGTATTGGAGACAAATCTCGTTACTTCGAGTATAGGTTTAGGATAGGGTAGTTCTAGGTCCTTGGAAAAGCTGATTTTAATGCGTATTATAAGGATATGTTAGTTAGAACCCTAAAAGCTCCCAGATCAATCCAATTAGATATATTTATGCGCGCAAATATTTGTTCTGAATGGGAATGAAACTTGCGACCCCTAACGTCACAGTCGAACGCTCTATCACCAAGCCCAATAAAATAAGCGGCCAAGTGCGAGTCAAACTCGACCAGCAAGTAACATAATACATATTTTTTTTAATTTTTATATTTGAGTTAATCGAATGAAAGGTAAATTGCGGTTTACGATTTATGACGTATAAAAAAAACTACTCACTAGATCTCGTTCGTACCAATTTACGGTGGAAGTTTACATGTAACATGTGTGTACATCATATATTTTTTTTAGTTTTATCATTCTCTTTAGAAATTACACTACACACACATTTTACCACTTTGGAAGTGTCTCTCGCGCAAACTGTTCAGCTTAGAGAAAAATGATATTAGATACCTACCTCAATATAATTTTTGAATACCTATGAATGGATACCGCACAGATATGGGTTTGATGAAAAAAAAAATTGAGTCTCAGTTTTAAGTATGGGGAACCCTCAAAATATATTGTTAGTTTTCTATTTTTGTGTGAAAATCTTAATGCGGTTCACAGAATACATCTACTTACCAAGTTTCAACAGCATAGTTCTTATAGTTTCTTTATAGTTTTGATATTAAAGTGGCTGTGACATTAGGACAGACAGACAGACAGACATGACGAATCTATAAGGGTTCCGTTTTTTGCATTTTGGCTACGGAACCCTAAAAAGAATTTTAAAATCAGACTCATAATTGTTTCAAAGATTTTGTATGCAATATGTTCCAGTCCTTTGATGTGTCACTGAGAGAATACATCAATCAATACTACTAAGGCAGCAAACAAGTAAGTGTACTACCGACCTGATGGTAAGCGGTTATGGCGGCATATGATCGTTCGCAACGTGTGAGGCGTCACTAGCGAGCGGTCATAGCAGCTGGGGGGAAAGGAGAGGAAGCAAGCTTGCCGACATTCCGCGATTTAAAGTTAGTTTAAAGGGTATGGGGGGGCGACCACGCCAACCTCTTACTAGCTATTACTCCCGCTGATTAACTCACGAGGCTCTGGCGCACGTAGATTCAGAAATGATTCAACCCATGTCATTTATAGGAATATTAAGTATCTTTAATCTGAACTTAGACTCGTCCTAATTAGTTCAATCAGTGTAGCGTGATTGAATATTCAACCTACAAACTTTCACCGTAACGATGTTCGCAGGCGGGAGCGGATTGTTCACTACCATGCGACGCATGCGGCGCGGCGGCTATCACAATGTATGCATTTAGTGCAACTTCATAATGAGTGTTGGAGCGGTTGGCATGTGGGCTGCGCGGCTGCGGCGCGCATGCGGGCGGGTTGCAACAACTCGTCGCGATATGCAGATGAGCCCTCGCCGCGCTCGTTTGTCATCGTTAGCAGCTCGGCGGCGGCGGCAGCGGCGATGCGATATCCGTGTCGATCGACATTTAGATACACGCAGCTTCTTCGCCATTTTTTATTGCTTCTGTGGTGCTGTGCTACGTGTCGCACGATCTAGACGAACAATCTTAGTAGCAATAAAGTGGTCATAAATAGCGCTATGTGTAATCTTTCTGCCGAGTCTCCTTATTTGAAAACACAGAACTGCCGCCATTGGCATTGTAACGGTGTGATACGCTGATTGTATGGTGTTATACCTAGAGACAATGACGAGGCAGATTATAAGTAGGTACCTACCTACCTGGAGGCCATCTCGAAACCGGAGATGGCCCAGGGTCAGTCGGGGTGCGAGGGATATGCTTTACCTATGGGCAACTTTTCACCCAGGCGTCTGAATACCCGAGACGGCGTGCGGGTTTAGTCGGTTCAACCCCGACATAACCGCCCCCGCTGGCCGGCGGGGGGGGGGGGGGGGGGTCCGAAGGAATTTCCGCACGAAAAAAAAAGAGGTATCTACCTACTTTGCTACTGACAAACAGCTAAGCTAAGGAGTGGAATTGCCTGCCTGAGTCTGTGTTTCCGGAAAGCTATAACCTCGGAATCTTTAAGTCTCCACTGAATAGGTTGCTTCTAGGCAAACGTGATCCATCGTAGGCCTCATCGTCACTTACGACCAGACCATGTGAAATAGAGGTCAAAAGTGAGCCTACCATTCATATAAAAAAATATGGTATTCTGTCTAATTATATTCGCTGCATATAACCTCTGTGGCGTGGTAATAGAGCGCTCGACTCATGGATCGGCGGTCACGGGTTCGATTCCCGCTTAGTGTAAATATTTTTATGCAAGAATATGGATATTTGCATTGGTCGGGGTGTTTATAATTATATAAAAAATGTATCTAAGTATATGTTTGTCCGTATTCTAGAACCCAAAATATAGTTCGGGTCTGAATCGCGCTTTGTAATTTAGCCCGGATTAATTATTTGTTCAAACTATGATTGTGAAAGAATAAAGGGAAGACGGGAGGCAACTCAGGTAACAAGTACAGTCAACGACAGATGTTCTTCTTAACCCTCTAATAAAACAATAAATAAAACGTAAGTAATTCTAACTTTGTCCTCAGGAGATTATGAAACTACTTAAACATCCACTTTTGGTTCATGTACTCCTATGAAAAAAGGTTTGTAATTTTTTTAATATTAACCTTTGACTCTACATAATGGCAGTTGGGCAATGCAATGGCACGGTGGGCGGGACCTCTGCCTAATCTCTACAGCATTGCAGACACGATGTCGAGAACCACACAATATACTATATATAACTAAAACATTGCTTGCGTTGCATCACATGCGAGCACTATTTAGTCACAAAGAGACCGGCGTTCTGTTTCGACAGATAGCTAACTACATGTGTGTGGGGTGATCAAGAATATTCGCGTGCGTTTAATAGCGCAGTAGCAAAAGCCGCGCCGCGATGGGGGGGGGGGGGGAAGGCCCTGCTGGACGCGAGCCCCACTTTGTTGCACTCATTGTTGTTTTGCACTTTTGAAACGGCCTCGTTAGGCGGCCGAAGAGCTTTGATAAAAACCAAAATGAGTCCTTTTGTGAGAGCCGCCATTGATTTCCACAACGTTTCACTTTAAGTCTTGTGTGTTGGTTACGAAAAGCACTCAAATAATTCATTAAGCTACTTTCTGCTGCAGGTATAATGATAGTCATATTAGTCCTACAACAATACAAATATAGATATGAGAAGAATATGTTGATAGGAAGGAAGATATTGTTGCATGGGAGGTAGTTCATTGAGAATTAGAAATCTTCATTTAGCTTGAAACGAGCGTAAAAGCCGTTTACTTGTCGTACTCAAACATATAGTTTTGTAATACCGCTATTATTGTTTTTGTCCCTTAATGACGTCACAGAAAGCATAAATGGATCAAACATATTACTGTATGCTGATGATACAAAAATCTTTAAGGTTATCCGAGACATGGGTGACTGTGATGCCCTACAGAGAGATGTCAGTAACTTCGAGACTTTCTGCAAACAAAATTACCTATTTTTGAATACAGTGTTGAATGAAGTGTTCTGTAATAAGTTTTAGCAGAAAGAGAGAACCTATATTATTTCAATACAAACTTTGCCAAAAAGAATTAGGCTGTGTAAATCGAATTCGTGATCTTGGTGTAATTATGGATTCCAAGGTTACTTTTGTACCTCATCATAAATAAAGCTTTTAAACTATTAGGTTTCATACTTCGTGTAGGAAAACCCTTTAAAAGAGCTTTAACTTACAAGGTGCTATATAATAGTTATGTTCGCAGTCGTCTTGAGTTTGCTAGCCCCATTTGGAATCCATTTTTTGAAATTCACATGAATAAAATGGAAAAAGTACAGAATAAATTTATAAGAGCTCTTGATTACCGTACTGGTAACGAATATTTGAATTATGTAACGTCATTGAAGAGGTATAATATGCATTCATTAGGTTGTCGTCGAAACTGCATTGATGTTTCAATCATCTTTAAAATAATAAACAATGTTATCGACGCTCCCCTATTATTGCACTCATTATCTTTTAGAGTATCTCAGCGTCGCGAACGGAGTTGCCGGAACAAACCTCTCTTTGTGATACCCCGTAGTCGCACTAGTTACGCACAAAATGCTTTCGTAAGACGTGCTTGCAGGTTGTACAATGATAGACTATTACATGTAGACTTGTTTAGCGAATCTCTTCGACGCTTTAAGAGATTGGCTTCGGAATGTCTCAATGAATAATTGTATGTGTTTTATGTGTAATTACAAAACACAGGTATGTAGGTAGGTATTTTGTTAAATTTAAGTTTAAAATGTGTTTTTGGTTGTTATTAAAATAAAATTATATACCGTAGTTTTCAAAATGCAGGAAACTGTAGGTCTACAATTTTTTTATTTGTTGCTATATTTCCATACTTGTATTTTGACTGTTTGTTTCTAAATAAGTAAATTAAAAAAAAATACAGCATACTATCTTACTACCTATTATTTGAAATCAATAAGTGAGAGGGTGAGTTCGCTGACCGAGCCAACTGAGCTTAAAAAACTCTGACTAATAAATTTTTGAGAATTTACATAACATAACATAACATAACTTCACGCCTGTATCCCCGAAGAGGTAGGCAGAGGTGTATTGCACACCCACGATTCGCCAGTTATGTTAGGGTCAAAATGTAATAGGGGGCGAGTCTATTGCCATCTACCGGGCACATTACTAAGCGAGCGTTTTAATACACACATAACTACGAAAAGTCAGAGGTGTGTGATGCCCGGGGCGGCTGAGGATCGAACTCGAGACCTCGTCTCGGCAGTCCGTTACGTACACCACTGGGCTATCGCCGCTTTTATCTAAAATTTTCGATTCGATATAATATATATTATAAGAGTGTTTCTTACTTGTTATGCCATACGGCACCAATACGTAAACTAGTATAATAGGGCTAGTCCGTAAAATAAAAGTCACGGAGCGGGATATGAAACAAGAAGCGATTGGAGTTTGTCGGCAGGTTAATATTCATTGTACATTTCGAATTAAAGATTAGAGGCCGCGAATCGGCAAACGGATAGATTGGACGCCCCTCGAAAGAATGACCGACGACCTGGACGTAGCTGGGACCGACTGAATGCGTCAAGTAGGGAACTGGCTGCTACAGCGTACATCAAATAGGCTGATTGAATAGCACTTATTGAAAAAAAAAACTTATTCAACAGTTATTACAAAAATATTAGCTGTATTACCAATTGATATTTTCTCGTGTTACCCTGAAAAGCCCTGCGTGTGTCGAGGTGGTACTCTTAATCTTGTAATTAACAAGGCCTCAGCACCAACGTACAACCGTTGACTCGCTCGTTTGTTGACACCGCAGAGTGAACTGTCGCCGTCCGTAACTTCACCTACAACCAACGCATTAGCTTTGAACATAATTAATACGTAACATGACGATGATTCTTCCTACTTCTTCAGAAGTTAAGAAATAATCAAGCTTTGTTCTCATTCACAGGTTACGTAACCTTTTTTTAGAAACGGACAACTATTTATATGCGCAACATTGTCGGCTGTTTAATTTTACGAGCTATTCATTATTCAAACTCATTAGGTACAAATATTTTTATTGTTTAGCGTTAATTACAGCAATGTGGGCGAAGCACAGCGCGTCCCTCGCGGCCGCCGGCCGGGGGCGGCGCGGGCGGCTCTAGTGCGAGGCCGGCAGTGCGGCGGGCGGCGCTCAAATGAACAAGCTGATTGAATCGGAGCGGCTAATTAGCAGTAGTTTCTGTCGGCGACGCACCGGAGCGCGAACTTGCCCCCCCCCCCACCCCACCAGCGCCCCGCCGCACCCTCGCGCGCCCCGCGCCGCCGGCAGCGCCAGCTGGCGGGAGGAGGCGTCGGCGCAGGCAGTTGCCGGAAGCAGACCTCTTATGATGCATGGTTTTATTTTTTTCAGAGAATGTCCGGAATTTTCGAAATTTTAGGGAGCACAAGTTATGTAGGGAGAAAAACGATACTACGCAGGATGTCAAGGGGCTCGCCAGAGCGCGTGAGTGATGTCCTGAACCGCTAACGGTTACGTGCTCTGCGCGGCTGGTGCAATTGCAACAAACTGTCGCCATGTGCAAGTCGGTGAATGCAGGTAGCCCACTGAAAGTCTTTCAACATATCTTCTCGGTGAGAAGGATCTAAGCAACTCGTAGGCCATATCATGACATACCTAATAGTTATCCTCACAAAAATGCCGCATAATATAACTACAATCTGCCTCCTTCTTTTTTTTAGGTTCACTAAACAGGGCTCCGTATTTGACAGTAATATTCAACAATAGATCTTACGTAACAGTTGAAAAGAAGAATCAGAATTTCAGTCTGTAAAAATTTTTTTTTGGCAAATAATGAAACCAGCCAATTAATTAAAATGTTTTTTGTCTTGACTTTTTTCACTACAACCACTCAAATCATCATACCAAACTTCAAAAAAATATTTGGTAAATGGGCCACCGGTTTGCCACGCGGCTCTGTCCTAAGGAGACTCCGGCAAGAAATTTGGTGGGCTTTATTCTGGTCTATTTACAAACGTGATAGTAATTATCTAATTGCTTGAGTAGAGTGTTTTGTTTGAGTACCTAGTGTAGTAAAGCGAAACCGTTCATTTCCAAACTTGTTAGTCAAAACTATTCTTTAATTTTTTAATAGCGTTTATGACTAAATTTCGTTTTGATAAGACTTTTAAATTTGTCAAGAGGTAGATTCTTAATTTGCCGAAGCTTGTTCCAGTATACAGGTACCCTGACTACCCTGGAATGAATTAGGTACTACTCTTCCCCTGAGGGGGCCATCTCGAAACCGGAGATGGCCCAGGGTCAGTCGGGGTGCGAGGAATATGCTCTATGGGCAACCTTACACCCCGGCGTCTGTAGACCCGAGACGGCGTGCGGTTTTAGTCGGTTCAAGCCCGACATAACCGCCCCCGCTGGCACGCGGGGGGGTATCCGAAGGGATTTCCGCACGAAAAAAAAAAAAAAGGTACTACTCTTGTGGAGTCGACTATCACAAACTACAAGATTATTGTCACAAACACAGTAATTAATAGATAGTCACGAACAGTTACAAAATTTAAAATGTTTTTTCGAACTTACATAACATTTTCAAAATACATTGTGACGCTTCAGTTAGAATGTGTATGTGTTTAAACTTTTGTTGGGTCTGAAGCACCCATGGCTCGCACGGCGGCAGCCCGCTCGCTGTTGCAATACGGAGATTGTATTTCAATCCGCGGGATTACCTACTCCAAAGGAGAATTGCGTAGCATTCGCCCATACGATGAAAATACCTTTTTTTTTTTTTTATCGTGCGGAAATCCCTTCGGATACCCCCCCGCCGGCCAGCGGGGGCGGTTATGTCGGGCTTGCACCGACTAAAACCGCACGCCGTCTCGGGTCTTCAGACGCCGGGGTGTAAGGTTACCCATAGAGCATATCCCTCGCACCCCGACTGACCCTGGGCCATCTCACCACTAACAGCATCGCTCATCCTGTCTCCTCTGAAAGCAGAGGAGTACGGAGAGCGATGTGTTCCCGCCACGTTGGGTATTGGCCGACGATCAATGCCAACCCTATGAAGGGGTGAAGGGGAAGCCATTGACCGCCGCCCAGGGTGTACCGGCCGCTCCGATTCCGTTCCCCCCGGACTGCAGCGGGATCGGAATCGGAGCGACACTCGAAGAGGTTACCCAACACACACCCCACGATGAAAATACCTGAAATACATCGATACTCGTTCATATTTACTCGTTGACGGCCTCTGTGGCGCAGCGGTAGTGCATTCGACTGCTACGACAGGGGGCGCGGGTTCGATGCCCACTCAGTGCAAATATTTGTATGCATGAATATGGCTATTTGCGTTGGTCCAAAAATAAAAGTATATAAGTATGTTTATTCGCATTCTGGAACCCATAACACAAGCTAGTTAAACTGTGCTTACCTTGGGTCTAGAAAGCGCTGTGTATAATGTCGTAGGATATTTATTAATTTATTATTTATTTATTTATTTGAAACAAGCTGTGCCCGCGACTTCACCCGCGTGGACTCAGATCTGAGATTTAATTGTTTTGCGTGGAACCCTAATTATTCTTCTTAAATTAAAATAGCCTATGTTAAGCCTTGTAATATTAGCTATCTACCAGTGATAATCACGTCAAAATCGGCCTTGTCATTTTAGAGATTACCTAATCCAAAGAGACCAAAAGACAAACAGCGACATAGAGAAACAAAAGTTAAAAAAAAAAAATGTGTGCGTGTACTAGTGTACACAGGTAAGAAGTGAAACTTCTTTATGACCTTATTTTTCGAAAAATGATCTACTATATGCAACTTTACAGAAATTGGTTAAATAAAGTTAAATTAGATAAAGTTTAACAAAAGGCTTTTATAATCATAGATATCATTTTACCTTATTATTATTATTACTACTAAGATTATTACAGCATTTCATTAAAGTACAAAACAGTCGTATTAGTTAATAATAACTAGCTTTAATGGAATTATATACATTGGCCGATAGTTACCATAAAAAACTGAGGTTAACCTTAAATTACTTAAAATAAGAGAAAAATAAGAGATATAATTACTTACTTTTTTAGAATTTCACTGGAATTAGAATTAAAATAAACCCTTTGATTTACTTTATTTTAAAAGATGGCGCGTAACGGAAAAATGTGACGCGTAACTGAAAAATGTGACGGTAAATTTTTTTCCAACGCCGATAAAGAAGTTTCACTTGGAAAATGGACTTTGAGTTGTTGGCACCGTTATACCTATATTCGTTAAAAAACTGCTATTTTAACGTTATAGACTGGCACTTTAATTTCATTTATTTGTATAGAGTATGTCAGGTATAAAAGATCAACGAGATCCAAGTTATGATAGATAGGTGGATATTCTACAAATAAACATAACTTAACATAACTTCACGCCTGTGTCCCCGAAGGGGTAGGCAAAGATGTGTATTACTCACCCGCGATTCGCCAGTTATGTTAAATAAAATTTCACCATATAGCTTTGGGATGCAAAAATAGACCGAATATTAAAATATTAACGGTCGACATCTATTCCTATCTAAGCAGTGTCTAGTGTCTATAGTAAAAAACTTATATACCAATCTCACAGTTTTGCCAAAGTATATTAGGAGATTTCAAATGATGTGAAGCAAACGGATCTCACTCGTGCACCCGGGCTTCCTGAGCACTTCAACAAATGTGCGTACTTTACAGAATTTATTAAAGCTGTTAGTGTTGTCTGCCGAGAGCGGCAGTAAGATATCAGACAAAGGCGAAAATATACGGATGCCATTTGGAAGATAATCAAACTAATATTATATGTGAAAGTTTGGATGGATGGATGTTTGTTACTCTTTCACGCAAAACCGGCTGAACGGACCTGGCTGAAATTTGTTATAGGGATACATCATCGTCTGAAATAATACATAGGATACTCTTATTCCTGGAATCGGTTCCCTTGGGAAGCGGGAACGGTAACAGAATTTCACGATCAAAGGCTAGCCGAAACTAAATTCGACGTTTGCGGCCGGCACCCCGTTGTTGGGACAGTCATATTCTCCAATTGTAGGTATTCGTCAGCAGGAGTCAGCGATACCTATTAGGATAGCTATTTCTGCGGGGTTAAGTCGAGATAAAATAAGATCGTGAAGTGTTTTTCAGTAGGTGGCGGCTGTAGGCGCTGCGCAGGTAGTCCGCCGCGTCGCTCGACGTCTCTATAGCGCACTCATTACGAACTGTCATAACGGTTCCGCGACGCGCCGCCGCACCCCAGCGGCTAATTAATGAGCACCGGCAACCACCGCGCAACATTACTTATTATCTACAAGCTCTGAAACGTTCTTGCAACTTTTAGCACTTTCATTATGTAAGGACATCAGTGATCAATTAGGAAACACTGTATTGTCCTGTCCGTTATAATCAATGGATTCAAACCCAGGCTTTTCAATAATGGTCGTGGCCATTACGCCGCTTAGCCCGGGGGACTAGAAGATTAGGTATCCCACTTTTTGCATTATTGGGAGTCCTGAGGTCACCAACACCCTCGAACCATAACAGGTGTGTAGAGATGTTGCCTCTTTGGCAGTATTTTACCGCCTCTACCATAGCGAGTGTTCCGATGAGCTCTTCTAATTAGTCCCGCCCTCTCCTTCCCCATACAGAACAACGCGTGCAGGGCTGAGGTGTCACCTTCATATGGCGCAACCAATTCCCTTCGTCCTGGAAGCCGTTTGGCACCTCTCTTTCTTATTTACCAGTACACATGTTTCCTTCTCGTACAATCCTGGATCCTTTAAGCGGGTCGTGGAAAAGCATCATCAAATTGAGGGCCATCATTGAAGAATTATTTGTATCTGCAATGGTGACCCTCAGTCCTGAGACTTCCTCGTTAACTGCGTACCCTACATTAAAAACAAGTTGAATTCCTGAGACGAGCTCAGCCGAATACAAGGGATTTTCGATTTTGCGATTTATTTATTTGATGCGATTTCTTTTTTATCTTGCAATGGTTCACCCCAGCACGAATTACCGAAAACAGCAACTCGATAGCTCATCTCCTTCATACCCAAAACCGTGACAGAAAATTGGCAACGTCGACGACGACAACTCCATAGCAATAGGGCTTTTCTAAAGAAAATCCCTAAAAAAATAGTTTACAGATTGTCTCGTGACCGATATCCTCAGACCTTGCGGTGGGGAGACACTTGCGAGCGCGACCTGTATGCCTGTACTGTACACATGGCGCACACGAATTACCTATTCGATACTTACGCGACAAAGCGAGCGTACCGCCGAGGCGGCGAGGCCTCACATGAGCATGTCCGCGCGGCGCTCTCCACGTTGTCTCCGCTTCCGACGCGCGTGATCAAACGCGCTCGCTGTGAGATTAAGCTGCCGTCAGGGCGCGCTATAAATACGCTCATTTATAAGTTTGTTATAAGTGTGAACAATCGACTTTGTCATTTCAACATGCGCACCCGCGGGCCCGCGGCTATTTACATTCGAAGCTATCCTACTTGCAGCTCTAACATCGCTTTTATAAATAACTTCCTTCCTTTAGGTAGGTATACAAACATATGATGTGTAACAATGAATAGTCAATGACATCCTGTACTTAATTTTACCGCTAAAACTTCTATTTACACTGCTTGCATTAAATGTTGGTGAAATATATAATGTCATGGGCCTTTTTAAAATTTTAAGGTCCAAAAGCCAAAAGCGACCAAGTGCGAGTCGGACTCGACCTTTTTTTTTAATACGTTATAAATCGTGAACCGCAATTTACCTTTCATTCAATCAACTAAAATATAAAAATAAAAAAATCTTTATTATGTTACTTGCTGCTACGGAACCCTTCGTGGTCGAGTCCGACTCGCACTTGGCCGCTTTTTTATATTTGAGTTGATCGAATGAAAGGTAAACTGCGGTTTACGATTTATGACGACGTATTGAAAAAAAACTACTTACTAGATCTCGTTCAAACCAATTTTCCGTTTACAAACAAGAAGTTTACATGGTAATGTACATCATATATTTTTTTTAGTTTTATCATTCTCTTATTTTAGAAGTTACAGGGGGGTTACACGCATTTTACCACTTTGGAAGTGTCTTTCGAGCAAACTATTTAGTTCATAAAAAAAGATATTAGAAACCTCAATATCATTTTTGAAGACCTATCTATAGATACCCCATGTAAAATATTTTTGAGTTTCAGTTCTAAGTATGGGGAATCCCCAAAACTTATTGTTTTTTTCCTATGTTTGTGTGAAAATCTTAATGCGGTTCATAGAATACATCTATTTACCAAGTTTCAACAGCAGAGTTATATAGTTTCGGAAAAAAATTGGCTGTAACATACGGACGGACAGACAAACATGACGAATCTATAAGGGTTCCGTTTTTTGCCATTTGTCTATGGAACCCTAAAAATCCACCTGATGGGAAGATTTATTGCACAGACCCTTGCAACGCCTAAGTTGAAAAGGTGTCATTCGTACGTTTAGCGCTATATGCAAAGTTCCCCGATTGAACCGGCCCATTCGTTAAAAGCCTACAATTATTATTTATTCAATACCTTTTTTTTTTTTTTGCCGCCGGCGAGCGGGGGCGGTTATGTCGGGCTTGAACCGACTAAAACCGCACGCCGTCTCGGGTCTTAAGACGCCGGGGTGTAAGGTTACCCATAGAGCATAACCCTCGCACACCGACTGACCCTGGGCCATCTCCGGTTCACGTGGAAAGCTTCCGAACAGCCTTCAACAGGGCCGTCCTCACCTCGGTCGAGTTGGCCGTAGGCGGCAGCGTCTCTCCCGCCGAGAGGCGCTGCTGTCTCCATTGCCCAGGGTGCCCCGCGTGGAGGTCCCCAACCAAGCACCCCTATTTATTTATTACCTCAAATCCTGGAACGAATACGGATGAAGTTCTAACCAAAAACTTGATCAAGAAAAGTAAGTATGTTTACAAAAAGTATAAATAAACATAATTAAATTTTCTGGTAGTCTTATATAGGCTAATGTCTGCACTGGAAGTGTCCAAGACTCGATGCTCATCGGGCGAGTTGTCTTACTTTTGTTATGGTGATGGATTAGAAACATTCATCCAAGTGTACGAAGCGCGTGATATGCGAGCGTGGCATATCTCCCACATCGGCACCGACGGCGGAACACCTCACTACCACAAATAATATTAATGGTATCAATCCATTGTACCGTCAAGTTTAGCATTCGCAACATTCCGCGGACACGCGAGGCGCTCCGCTCGGCGGACTGGCGGGCTGGCGGGCTGGCGGACGGACATGGCTCATTCATAGCGTTATTATGAAGACATACCGACCGTCGAGTGGTAACAATACTCAACATAGTTTATATTTACCCGTCGCGTCGCGCCGTCGCGCGTCGGGCGGGAGGGCGCGATTTATGCGCGCGCGCAGGACAGCGCGAGATTTATCGGCGACGCCCGCGCACGTGCGCCACGTCGCGCGACACATGTACTGTCGCTGTACTATTGTGTCGCTCTAATGGCACTTGCGGTGTGTTGCCACTTGGGGCTGTCATGTCCGTGTTCAAAGCGAGCCAACACTCTGGTTTTATTATTCGTCCATGGGACCAGTCTTGTAAAATGCCGAGTATCAATGAGTCAGAATTAGATATTCCCAATGTCGCATTAAATGCCTGTGTGAACTATGATCTGAGCTTTTATTCTGAACCCCCTGCCGCGGTGCATGGAAAAAGAAAATAAGAACATGGGAAAAAGGAACATCACACACATCCTTCTGTGGGTCATCACTCGACCACATTGTACTTTCCAATAGCTGTCCTACCGGCCTAGACAAGTGGCAAACGCTCCGTATTGATTATATTTCTGAAAACGCAAAAGCCTTAGCCATATTCATAATAATTTGCTAGCGAAGTGTACAGGAACTTGTTGAACGCTGAGTCTATTCATCCGTTCAATAACTTTTCGAACTTAGTCTATGGTCTCGTCGGTAAACGTCATTTATACATAGTGGTACAAGTGCGCTAAACTGTAAAAAAAAATTGTGAGCCAGGCATTATTTCTTTAGTTTTTTCTTTTAACTTATTGTTTTTATCAAATATTTTTGGTACTATTTGGTACCGTTATCTACAAGGTGTTAGCGTACGTCAAGTACCGTACGCTAGCAGTCGTATTCGTTTGTCAAAGTGCCACTTGGCTTCGAATAATGAACTTCTCTGACGTTTCGTCTCATTGAATAGATTATAACAATATTTGGCTTCCAATTTCAAATTCTTTCCGTTGAATCAAATTACAAGTCGTAAACATATGTTTATCCCATAAATTAGTTGTTCTATTCTATTCTACTAACTAATGCCACTCGTCTAGGCCGGCTGAACTTAGATAGTAGCTAAACGAGATTTAACAATCAGCAGCTCATTTTCTCTAAAGGTTTCGGGACAATGTAGAAGAACCCATTACAAGATATTCCGTCGGCATGTCATATGAAGACAATACATAAATTTTTCCCTCTGGGGTAGGGAGAGTCAACATCCCACGGTCTGCTTCTGTCCTCACACACTTCACGAGCTTCCCTTACGTACGTTTCGAGTGCTTATGAACTAATAATAATAATGAACATTTAATTATTAGTATTAGAGTCAACGGGATCAAACATATAACTGCCTCCTAATTTTCGGTACATGGACATGGTATTGTGTGAATAAAATGACATCATCGACATATCGAGCAGGACAACCAATGGCTATATGTCAGTACTCTTTCGAGAGCTCAATAGACGCCGGCGTGTCAGTCCCATGAAACTGGACAAACGGTATTTTAAATATCCTATATTTTCATACACTGTATGGGTATATACAAGTGTATAGTAATACCCACCCACAACAACGACAACCGGCTACAAACTGTAATTTTAGCAGTTGATGCCTCTGATGTTGCATACCTAAGCATCGATAATGTTGTAAGCAGTAAGAAACGATTTTAAAAAATTCCATCACTAGATAAGTATTTACTTTGTGTGTATTAACGCCGTACGTCTTTCTATGAAATGTTCTGTATCTTTACTAAATATTTTGTGTTGATTCATTTGAGTAGGAATCTGTGACTTCAAGTTATTCATTATAATTTTTTCCAAGAGATTATAGTACCTTTGGATATCGTTTGTTTGATTTTCTTTGTTCCGTTACTTGGTTTGTAGGTTTAATATAAAATGTTTATGAATATTGAGTTGCGTAGCAAAATTCTTTCTACTGCTTTTGTAGGTTGACTTAGTTTTTTATTTTATGGTCAGGTGATATCTAAGTCCATTTACGGCTTTTCTTTTTCTTCGCATAGTCCCATGGTGGAATATTGATCTCTTTGTGGAAACCTATTTTATGCATTGAAGTCTCCCTTACTACAATTTCCTCATCGGCTAGAGCATGAGCAGTTTCCACGTCGTTATAAAATTGTTAAACTTCATCCATGGTTGATCTTTCTGTGGGAATATTTTAAGTGCAGTAGTGCTCTACTCTTTCAGAAATCCCAGTAATGTTTATTATATTATGTTTGTGTTTATTCTTAATGAGAGACTCCACTCCATGCAGAAACAAAACTTTTGGCATTTTGTTACAAACGTGAATGACGTCAATATTATTGTGCATTCCTGTTAATTAGTATTTAATTATGTTATACAGATTTGAGATTATGGTTTAGTTTGTTAATTTCTGATTACTTCAATTAATTATTATGAATAGGTATTTATTTTGTTTAAATATTTTGATGAAATGTTAATCGAAGTTCTTGGCAATCCTCGCGCGCGAGGCGGGCACCAACACAATATCCAACATACCACGCTCTGGATGTGTATTTTTTTGTAATGGTCACGTCAATATCATTTCACCTCGCCTGATGGTAGACTAAAGGTAAAGTTTCAGGAATGGCGGATCACCATTACAGATATCGACCTAGCTAGAGTTCAGCGTACAGGTACAGACGCCGGCACTCTACGTACTTTTGCCAATTTGTGCCTCGTTAACTGAGGCCAGCGACACGGAACTCAAATAAAACATCTTCAATGTAGTTTGAGCAGCAGCAAATAAAAGTATTAAGTACGAGTATCTACGGCCTGCGCGTCCACGAGCAGTGACGGCGTCTGCCAGCGCAGCACGAGGAGCGACTTGCCACCAGATTTACTGCGGGCTTATTATCAGCCGGTAAATCTGTAGCGGCTTTGATTGTGAGCTATCTTCGCCGGTTATAATATAATAAACATATCAGCGGCGCAGTTCGCATCCACCTCGCCCCTCGCCCCTCGCCCCTCGCCCCTCGCCCCTCGCCCCTCGCCCCTCCCCGATGCACATTCGGTGTCACACTACCGACGTTTCCTCTATTTAAAATAATTTATTTGTAAGTGAAGCACCCGCGCTATGCAATAAGAAGTGCGCGAGTGAAGCAGTCCGCGGGGGTGAGGCGCAGCAGTCCGGTGCGGGGGCGGGCGGGGGCTCGTAAACATGTCAACGAGAAGATGTATCGGAGCGCGCGAGCCCGCCGCCCCTCGCCCGCCGGCGTGAGTACCGATCCGCACACTTATTCGGTAATACATCTTAGTCACCACAATACAACAAGTGTCGGTAACGAGATATTTGCAGAACGATGCGAATTCAGCGCGTTATGAATGGGGATCGGGCCTCGCGACGCCTCCTGCGCCGCGAGGATCCGCGATAAGCGGGCGCTGGGACTTCCGCACCGGGACCTGGGGCCGCGGGGCCCGGCCGGGGCGACACTCGACACCGCGCTGCGCGGGCCCACCGAGAGCAGTGCAACTGAGCACGCGAGTGGGCGTTTGACGATCGGTGCACATCTCGATGCGCGATGGCCGAATCCGTGGCGCAGCGGTGAAACGTGCTCGGGAGATGAAGGGCCGACGCGCCGCAACAAAAGTGGCATTCTTCGCGGGATTTATTGTGCGTTATTTGTAGGCGGGCGCTGCGGGCCGCTCGATTTAGTCCCGGATTAAAACACAAAGGTAAATGTCGCGCGGTGTATTTTTAGTGAGCGCATTTACGTCGCGCGGCTAATGTGCGCCGTCACACCGGCCGACGTACATCACCGCCGCCCGCCGCCCGCCGCCCGCCGCCCCCGTGCTGTACTGTACCGGTACATCTCCACACTACAATGAGATCGATACTGCGACTTAAATGGTATTACGTGATCATTACGCGAGTACAAGGCAGAGGGCGTGTTTAGACCGAGCGTGACAAAATGCGAGTTGTGCAGCGGCCGAGTTCCTTGCACTCGTAAGGGCACATGTTGCAGTGTGAATATCACAAACTTAGAATAACTGAATAACATAGCAGCTCTATCGAGTGACAACATTCGCACAATACGGGCGTGCGCACCTTACTAATTGTTACTATCGGAGCGTGTACCCTAGTAGAGCGCACTTGTTTGCTAATTTATGATATTATTGTGTGGGACTGTAGTCACCTATTTATCTATGGACGCCGGCGGCACGTCCACAGTATTGCATTACGATTATACTTCCGAGTCAACCCTTCGTTGCGCGCGGTAACGTGCTAAGGTTAAGTCGGTATATCCTCTTCTGTGTATGTAAAACGAACTCCCGATAGTTTAAATTATACTCAATGTTTGAGGAGACAAATTGTTCAATTGTGCCCTATCCATCGTCACAATTAGTAGTCTTACGCCGTAAGCCCCCAGTTGTCGGAGCGAGCATGTGAGAATAGTTTGAAGTATCAATTAGAGGTGTGAACCGAGATCAACGAGTTCAAGACAACTCGAGGTTAATGCGCGCGGCTTAACAGCTCGTCGCCATAATCCGGCCGCGCCGGCGGCGAGCGGCCCCGGGGCGCGAGCTAAGTCGCGCATGTGTATCTAAACAAACAGCACGCGGCTCCGCGACTACGGACTCCACGACGCAGTTGAACATCTGGACACGTCTCAACATACCAGCCATCCATTCAAATCGGCTGGCAAACGGGCAAAATGGCCGCACTTTTGGAATACATTTTCGTATACCTAACTAGGGATGCGATGCAGTTAGCCGATCGCAAGAAAATTGAGCTGAGCGTGCATTTTTTTTTTTCAAAATCTGAAAAATTTAATTTTATCGCGCGCGAACTTTTTCCATTAGTTTCAATGGTAAATTTGTTTTTCGGTGATAATTCCTCAATGGTATGTCCGATTTTTAATTTTATAGTCTCTAAACCTAGATTGTGGTTATGACTATGCCAAATTTGGTTGAAATCAGATTTGTATCCGAGTTTGTAAGCGGCTATCCCGCGTATAAGAGCTTCGATCGACTTCGGCTCGCTCAGCTCAATAAATGCATTTCAATTCAATTGTAGTACTTACCTGAGCAATGCTTCAGAAAACTGACCATTTCTTTCATTTCTTGACACGAAAAACTCTCTTCCAACTGCTTCAATTTGTTTTTTCTTAAATAATTTTATTTCATGTTTATTATAGTTTAACTTATACAGACTCCTAAGTGTGACTGTTGAACGAAACTCTTTTGCATAATGCTGTAGGTACCTTATCTCTTCTCCGCACTGAACAATTTTTGCCAAAAGTATGGATATAAAGGAAAATAAATATATTTCTCTAAACACACGAATGTAATCGGATCTTGTGCCATCCCGACCGTATCCGAAGACATGGTGACGCTTGCGGGCCCTGTTTTCGTCCGACTAGTGTCGAACGTGCGCCGTGAGCCGATTGTTGACGCAGCGACTGCGACGCAGGGATTAACAGCTGTAATCCCAAAGGACGGCTCCTGTCGGCGCTGACTGCTAACTAATTACACTACACGCTGATTATCTCCCGAACGTGCTTAATCTACTGCACTCCGTGTTTAAATAGTTCAAACCGATTTACTGCTTCATTTAGATTGCCCCGTTATCCGTTATCGTGCAAAGTGGTAACATGTTGTCTGTCTACTCTACTGGGAAAGAGACTTGGCTGTATGTATGCATGTAAACACATTATCATCGCTACATCAGTTCAACCGAATCTACTTTATGACCGAATTTAACTAAATATGAAAAACAGAGCAGTTTTATTTAACAACCACTTCGTCTATGGAATATGGATGCAAGTAGGTACATCACTACCTACTATTAATCACCCCCCACCTGCCGATAGTGGTGACGTGTCACGTACATGTACCGCCGCGCCGTCGCGCTCACTCGTGTGAAGCGCGTGATGAATTTATTCGCGAAATGAAGTGAGAGCATCCGTCACACCGCGCGGTGGGTACGGCCAGGCCAGGGCCTGGGGGTGCGCGGGGGGGGGGGGGCGCAGGGGGGGACATAAAAGGGGTGCTTTCAGAGTTTCATTAACCGTGAAAATTACATTTCCCGTATCACTGCCGACCCGTTTTCTATTTAATTTCACGCGCGGAGCCGAGTTGTTGAGCAATCACACGACCAAGGAGCTCACGGTGTAACGCGATGGCGGAGCTGTTGACTCGTATCGATTTCCGATCAGTGTCACTATTGATATGCTCGAATGTGTCTGTGTATCTTGGTTTGGGTGTTGCTGTTAAACATAGAAAGTAAAACCCGCCAAGTACGAGTCGAACTCGCACACAAAGGGTTTCGTACCATTTTCTACAACAATGAACGAACAATTCCAATTTTTGAAGTGAAAACTTCTTTCTCGGGTCTTAAAACGCCGGGGTGTAGGTAAGCATATCCATCGCACCCCGACTGACCCTGGGCCATCTCCGGTTTCGAGATGGCCCCCTCGGGTTTGGGAATCACGGTGTCACCGTCTTGCCCCGGTTTGGGGGAGGGGCGCTAGTCGCCTCACCGTCCCGGCCTGCTTCTGCTGGGGTGCAGGCGGCCTCACCTGCCTCCCCTCAGTCCGCCCGTACCTGAGAAATCGGTGGTGACACATGGACAGACAGATAGATGAAAAAGAGAGTGATCTTATAAGGTCTACTTTTTATACCTTTTGAGGTACGGAACCCTAAAAATTTTTATTAATATGTTTATAGGTGTTCTTGAGGCCGTATCACAAGGTTTACTTAGTTTGGATGTAGATAGCGCTGTGTGATACATCCTAGAAAGTATAAAAAGTATATAATTGTGTATCTTCAACTTAGAAATAGACCCGTATAGAATAGAGTTTCCCGCACGTAGAGCTCCCACGCTTGTACATGCCCGAAGGTACAGTCGTAACAGAAGGCATAATATAAGGCAAGTACTAAACAACATGAGCCGATTGCGATCTCGGGTATAAGCAGTAGATATAGTGATACCATTGGAGGGTATACTTGTTCCGCTCGCATCAGTACCTACGCCATCCCATGCGGCCACACTCGCGGCCAGTAGGCACTACTGCACGCACTCGCCGACCCGCCCCCGCCTCCGCCCGCGCGGCTCCCACGCCTGCAGCCTGCCCTCGCGCACTCCCGGCCTGCGGCACCGCGGCCGCGGCCCGGGGAGCACTCCGGGAGCGGGCGTGCAAGTTGCAGCGATATATTTTTTTTCTTTTTTTTCGTGCGGAAATCCCTTCGGATACCCCCCTGCCGGCCAGCGGGGGCGGCTATGTTGGGCTTGAACCGACTAAAATCGCACACCGTCTCGGGCCTACAGACGCCGGGGTGTAAGGTTGCCCATGGAGCATATTTCTCGCACCCCGACTGACCCTGGGCCATCTCCGGTTTCAAGATGGCCTCCTCGGGTTTGGGAACCACGGTGTCCCCGTCTTGCCCCGGTTTGGGGGAGGGGCGCTAGTCGCCCCACCGTCCCGGCCTGCTTCTGCCGGGGTGACAGGCGGCCTCACCCGCCACCCCCAGGCCTGCACTCATGGAGGACGGAGGTCGTTAAGCGACCTCCGGCGCCTAAGTCGCCTGCGACGCGCGGCGAGCAAGTTGCGGGCTCGGCGGGCCGGGAGAATTCTAAATCTCTCCCGGGCGCGCTCCGCCATCTCCTTCGCGAGCATAACATGCTCTTAGAAGGAGGTGGCGGCGGTCCACGCGCTCGCACTCCGCACCATTGCCGCAATCATGCTGCCGAGCGAGAGGACTCCCACCCCGATGGCTGCCACGAGGTCACGCCTCGGAGTTGCAGCGATACCTGTGCTTGTTATATCATAACGTACGCAACGTGTGCTAACTTTGTCATGTGCTGTAGATATGGTACCTCCCTACCTAGGTACCTACTAGAAGTATAGCGACTCATGAATTACTGGTGTGAATAAATTCCCTCTGTGAACAGTACGTTCCTGTGGCTACCTCCCTAGTGTAGTCAGGGATCGGTGGAGTTCGAATCCATAACCTCTCGATTGTGATGTACTAGTCATGTCTTGCTATTAACCCTTAAGCCCGAAGATTTTTTTTGACTGGAATTGTTTTTTTTTTCAACCCAGTCTGATCATTTAGGACCAGAAATATCAGCTTCTTCCTCCTCATCCTCATCATTTGTCTCCAAGTTCCTCTTCGTAGGTGTTTCAGTCAGTCCCTCTGCTACTTCAAGGCGAAAATGTAACAGATCCATAAATGAACTTACTCTACAAAGTTGTTTTGAAATGAATTACTATTCGCGGACTTTCATACAACCGCTTATCACTGTTTTACCCCCTTAGTAGTAAAATTTTGTGAAGTGGAAGTTATAAAAGGCAGACCTTCAAATTCGAACCTAATAGCTAACCGTGAACCTACATCAGACTCGTGTGAACCCCGACTGTGCGGACAGAGGTCCGGAACTGCAGCGACAGAGCCAAACGCATAACTTGACACTATCGGCCGCGCTCGCAATTACGGACTAAATGCACCAAGTATGCGACGCAGCCGCAGGCGGGGCCGCGGCGGAGCGGGCTCGCCGCTGGCCGCCGCGCGGCACATAAATAAGACGCGAGTGCGACACAAAGACACAAAGACACAAAGGACGCTGCGATCTGCGATAGCGACACAAAGCGCGGCTCGTTTTGGTCGCGTTGTGCGCCCGCGACGCGCGACGTGTTAATTCCGCGCCGCGATCCTATCTCGCGCTCGACACAGATATATTATCGCCGCGACAATTATGCCGATAACGCACGCCCCGCCTCAGACTCTGCGCTGCGGTGCAAACTTCTACGATCTTATTACAAAAAACGGAATAAAGTCTGGTTTAATCCCGAACTATAAAGTCTAAGCTTAAACTCAAGACCATGGTTTAAACTTCTTCTTATTACAAAACTGAATAAACCGTAGACTACTTAGTACCATGATTTAAACCTTGGCTTCAATAAAAACCACAGATAACTACAAGTATTGTTCGTTCATTATGACACCATTCGATCGCGACGTTCCATATCCTCCAAATGCAAAAGTTTTCTGAAGTCTTTGATAAATAATATTTACTAAGATTGGTGAAAAATATATTTACAACATATATTTTCTTTAAATTTAACTTTATGTATAATAGTTATTCTTTATTTAGTAATAAAATATCACTATCATGCCTTATTTAGCAATCATTGTTTTAAAATATTGGAAGATCTATGGATGTTAAACGGAACGAAGTTTTCCAGCGTTGTTCGTCGTTCGAAACGAATTACGAAACTTTATACCTACTGTAAGTTGTATGTTGCATAGTAAAATTAATTATAAAATGGAACAACAAAAGAAAAGGAGATACCGGGTATCCCCGAGGATCCGAGCCAATTCATCCCTAATTAAATCAACAACTCTCATAGCAAAACGTTTGAAAAATCTATACTGCCTAAAAGCTGCCTCAGATAGTTCCACAAAGGGGTTCACTCTAATACCATGTCTGTTAGGTAAGCGTGGTATGTCCAATATCTTCGATATCCATTTCATCAACTGCGTTAATATTCATTATGAGCAAAAATATGTACGAATAATAGCAACCTAAATAATAGAATTCTTAAATGACAACTTTGACGTATGTGACTATTGTGATTACCTACACTTTAAACCAACGTTAAACTAAGGGTCACGCAGGTTTATCTTTAGACCAAAGATAATCTATGGTTTACTCCTAAAACACTTTTTGTAATATGACTTTATTTAGACCATGGTCTAAAGACGATTTAAACCTGGTTTTACAATTAGACCGTGTTTTGTAATAAGACCGCTACCGTTTAATAACCTACGCTTTAACCCGTCGCCGTCCCAACATTACAGACCTTGCATCTCCAAAAGGGATATACAGGCAGAAAAGGGACATAGTAACACCGATATTTCACTAACACCGTTTTTGATTGTAGGTTATATAATATATTTACTGTCGCATGGCGAACAGCCTTACTCTTCGGTCGCCTTGTGCAGCCCCTGCGGGCAGAGATGGAATGGTCCTTATATTCAACTGCACCGAGAGCCACGCGGGGCGATCGCTAAGGTTACAAATGAGCCCATGTGGCGGCCGAGCGCCTGAGACCAGGAAATCTCGCGTTAAACTTCAGTACTTACATGTACCACCTACTGAAAACAAAATATCCACTGAATTTTTATGTGCATATTGCCTGAAAAGAGATGGACGGTACTTTGCTGGCAGAGCTGGCCTATTCGTACCTGTTGGGAATAGGTTACCAACTGCCAAACACAAAAGCATTGAAATACGACTAATTTTAATATATTATAAGCTTACCCAAAGTGCCTTTGCCCCTTGCAAATTCCATTGTCCAATGTACTCACCTGCACCGCTAAAAATACGGCATAGGGCATAGGGCATAGGGCTTGAAGTTATTTTCTGATTCTGATACAGTTGCAGCCTTCAAAGTGTGTTCACAATGGGTCATTTTAAAGAAACATTTTTGCCATGCCAGGTCCATGGTAAAAATTATCCTAAAGTCTACTAGTTAATGAGAAATAGACATAAGGTCCCGAACTGCACTACTTCGAATGAGCACTAAATCTACTGATCGGATTTTGATGCGGGTTTTTCTATAACTTAAACTAGACTTAAAATCTGCCGTATGTTTGATTGCAATTGGTTAAGTATTAGCGGTTTTATGACAAATAACGCGGAGACGCGGGCATCAGATAATAATATCTAATTTGGATCTCACATTAGTTGCCAACCATGTCTGACGACCTTCTCGGCGATCATTTGGTCGAAGATTTTGGACATCTTTATCGATTACATCTAACAATAGAAGGTGTTGATGGAGAGGGCACATTATATGTGCAATGTCACGTCACTGGTTCATCGCGTCGGTCGCGGCTGTACCTCCACACACATCATCGCCTCCGCCGCGGCCGCGGACTGCGAGCACAGAGACAGGTGTACTAATCAATTAACTATATTACAAGTGACGCGCAGGAGTCCAATTAAACACGTGTCATTCTTGACGTGTTGCAAGGTTTGGCACTCAGAGAGGTCGCCATACTGTGCGTCGGCTCTCGGACTGCTGGCGGAGCGATAAATAACTGATCGATGACATCGCCGCGACTGTCCGTCGCATCCACTGAGACGAGATATCTGGCGACCAGCTTGAGCAGATACAACATACTCGTATAGGTATTTCGGAACCTATATGCGTTCATTCAGTTGTACCTATACATACCTTAACAATGTTCCCAACTGAGTTGTGGCTACTTACTTAATACTGTGCTAAGTTGAGGTTAGTAATGTAGTGTAATCACACGACAGCTATCGTAACTTTCGAAGTTTGATTCCCACTCCAAGAAGAGTTTACCAAGTAACTTGTGCCTTGCACTGGGCACCTAAATGTCGCAGACACATTGGAAATAATAATTTGTGCTAGTAACAACTGTAGGTAGGTGCTTCATCAGTGACTCCGTTGGAATCTGGTGTATGTGATACATCCAAGAGGCGCGAATGTAGCGAACGACTACTAACTCAGAGCGAAAAACCATGCTCTGAGACTACTAATGTAATTAGTTAATAGCGGATTAAACAAACATGTTGTCCAATTAACGTCAAGGTGCGTTTGTCGGCGCTCTGTAACTCGAGCTGTGTAAGGTTTTTACACAATATATCGGTGTGACAAAAAGCGCTTAATGTTGCGGGGCGGCGGCGCGGCTACAAACAAACCGTTAGCTGCGCCCGCGCTGCATGTGCGCGCCAGCCGCCGCGTGATCGATGGCAGTTCCGACATCACGCCACATTAGATATGTCCAATTATCTCTACGACCACAAACCTCAGTCGGCCGTAATTAAGTGTGTTCCGCTACACAAATACGCCGCTTGTCACGTCACACCGACGGCCATCCCTAAAGTACATTATATTTTATTTATTTCCCACAAGTGCAACGGCTCGCTAACCCGTTATTAGTGGTTAGTTAATACTCCAGCAGAACTCCTTCTACCGGTAGCTATATGTAACATGCACGAAATCAAAACAACAGAATTAACAATTTAGCTCAGATAACCATCAAAGTAAGTCATGTCAAACAAAATTTCATGGTAGGTTAGGTGTATGGCCTACCAAGATCGCCGGCCGGGAGCCAGGCCAACCCTACCTGCATGCCGGTACCTGAGGCTGAGGCATGAGGCTAATATATCCATGTAAAAAGGTAAAGGGTAAAATAAACCAAATTATAAGAAGAAGTGGGTGAGCAAAGTTCGGCATTGGCTCAGATGTAGTACAAGTAAAAGTTCACAAATAATTAGCTCATCTGTATCCAAGATAGCTACAAGATCTTGCAAAGTTCTTAAACGAAAAATTAATAATGTAGTTCACGGTAGTATGTAGTTTAGCATCGATACGATCATTAGCGGCGAGTGGTCGTGACCTACACACGTGCGCGGGGAGTGCGGGGGGTGCGGGAAGTGCCCCATGTGCGCCGGAGCCGCTAACGAGCCGCGCCACTTCCGACCGCGCGCGCTGCAGCCCCGCCGCCTCCCGCGGGACATCGCGCCTCCACTCGCACCCGCTACACAGCACGCAGCACACAACACCACTGACGAGGCGAGTGCGTCCCCCGTGACACGTACCGTGTATCTACCTTCTAAGTATCACTAACGTAATCTTACTACGCCAGAAGGAGAGGAACACCTGCGCCAGAGTCTCGTTCGTTGTTTAGCGGGTGCGCCGACTTGCAGGAAAGGTTGGCGTGGGCCCCGGGGGTGTCGGTGGGCCCCGTATACAACAGATGTACCTCAATGGCAGTGCACCGGGAAATATCCGGAAACACAACGAATGAAGAATACCAGACACAGGTGCTGTACTTTCTTCTGAAATAGTACCCACCTGCCAGTTATTTGGCACATATATTATCTTAATCAACGATTCTGTACCTTTGATGACGTAAAAGTTGCGTCATAACCTGTATCACGAAGTCACGAAGGCGACATGGTCCCAGGGGAGCAAACAAACACCTCCAACCAATATTATTAGTGTTTAACTTAACGTTTTTGTGCAGCACGCGGTGGTTCCTGAGGGCGGTGCGCATGCGCAGACGCGCCGCCGCCGGTTCCCACGCGCACGTTCCGCCGCACAGTTGTGTGCCTCTGCGATCTGCCGAGCGCCGACACAGAGCAACCTTTTATTGTTCGTAGCTATATTTAATGCTAATTCTCCAAAACTCGTTCCAGGAAAACAAACAAACGTCGCGTCGCATGAGATGCTGAGAATGTCGCCGACGCGGAAATAGCGGAGTCGTACACTCATTGTATCCTATCTTGTGGTGCTATGTATTGAAGGATTATTACAACGTGTTGGGTGAGTATCTTCAATAATGCTAACAGGCAGATAGCCTTGGTTATAACGCGTAACGAGAAGTCATGGCACTGATGACTCGTTACTGCACCTCACCTCGAGCTCCCGTGCTCCCCAACACTTTGTCGAGCTTTATCTATAGCGATACGTTTTCATAGCTCCGTCACAAACCTTATAACTCATACTCAGGGACAGCGAACTGCTCATCTATACTTCATACGTGAACACCGAGCCGCGGTTACGATCCGCTGTGTTAATTCTTTTAATATATCTCGAAACTGAACGAGGGTTCGCTAACAAAAGCGCCTTCAGTTAATGCGGGTCCTTCGTTCGGAGACGTAATTATTAGGGCCTGAATCTGTATTCTCTGCCGGGACCCGTTTATTGCTCAATACTTGCGGAGTCTCCACCGTATGCGTCGCGCATACTCAAGCGCTTCGAGAGGGACCCTTCGAGACTCTTGTTGGACGATTTTCTAATTGTTGGAATGAGTCGTTACAGGCGACTCGTTGACGAGTCGAGGTGGCGCTCACGTCGTCACGTCGTCACGTCGTCGCGTCGCGTCAGATTACGTTTGAGCGATCGTAACAAACTCGAACCGGCACTAATTATAATATTTATGACGCCATTAACGATCCATTAGCATAAATTAAGTGTCGCGACAAATTTCACGGTGCGGACGAGCCGGGGTTTTATTTCAGTTGAATGTTTAGTTAGGTGAGCTCGCCGTGAAACCGTGGAATGTGTATAATGTGTCCGAAAGCGTCTCGCGTACTATCGGTGCGACAGCGCTATTTGTGTGACGCGCGGTGATTGTCTCGAGGTGACAATGCTCGTCTATTTCAGCGCCGCGCGCCGTAATGTGCCGCGTGTTTACAAACATAGGCCGCACTTAATGGCGCTATTTCCGTGGAGAGCCGCGCGCTGCATCGCCGCTAGGCCTGCCGCGCGGCTGCTCCCGCGCTGCGGCCGCGGCCGGGTTGAAGAGCGCACTTTTACGAGCGACCGCCACCCGATAATAATATGAGGCGCTCACAATAGCTCCGATTTAGAAACACATTAGATGAATTGAGAACGAAACACTCAACACAGCGCCGCTGTAGTACTTACATATTTATTGAAATGTTTCCTTTTTTATAGTTTACAGTACTGCGGTAGCAATCAAGTATACAGCCCACCTTATGCTATTAGCGCCTACCGTCGAGGAGAGTGGGTAAAACACAGCGCTCTCGAAGACTGAACGGAACACAGCATAGGCAAGTAACTTAAAGTGGCCCACGAGGCCTGTCTGCGCCCAGCGCGCTACAGACGGCAGTTTAGGACTTGTGGCTGAGAGGTCCGGATTCAAATGCCAGCCAGTTCACTAACTGTGAAACATCTACCACTACAACCTATTTAGCTTCTTGGGAGGGGTACGGTCAAGGACAAAAGTGGATTCACACTAAAATATTTGCATACGTTTTTTACATAGGAATTCATAAACTAGGGACGCAATGCATTCTGCTGTTGCAATGTTGAGCAGAGAGTGCACTACATGATTACCTACCTACAAAACCTGCCAACAACTGCCCCCCGATTACCATCGACGGTGGGCACCATGGATTATCAATTTTGTTTTTTGTCTTAAGCCAATAGTCAAGTTGCACATTTTAGCGCCAAATCGTATTGATCATTTTGGAGAAATTTTGAAAGATTTTGAAATTTTTGAAGGGTGATTATTCCTCCATGGTATGTTCGATTTTCAATTTTATTTTTTGTTTTGTTTCTAAACCTTCCGGGTATCAAGTTGTATTTACATGCCAAGTTTGGTCAAAATTGGTCGATTAGATTAGGAGAAGTAGCGTCACATCCGAAATACAACGAGTGGAGTATAGAGAGCTTTTCGCTCGACTTCGTCTCACTCTCAGCTCAATTAATATATATTATGTACTTTTATAATCCTCAGAGGATATAATTAATATATTTTATGTTTTGTTTATCACTACATAGTATAAAACAAAGTCGTTTTCTCTGTCCCTATATCCCTATGTATGCTTAAATCTTTAAAAATACGCAACGGATTTTAATGCGGTTTTTTTTAATAGATAAAGTGATTGAAGAGGAAGGATTATATGTATAATAACATCCATTGCACCCGTGCGAAGCCGAGGCGGGTCGCTAGTTATTTAATAAAAGGTTTAAGAGTTAAAGTGATTAACAAATTAGAATTTGTTAAACCACTTTTGTCGTTGACTGTACCCCTCCCAAGAAGCTAAATAGTTTCAAACGCACACACACACACACACAATTGTATACACCTATGTAACGAGTATACTGATAATTTCAGTCACTTCACTAGCAGGTGCCTACCTGGCCTTGAGAATTATTCCCCAACTATTTATATTAAATTATTTCCTATAGGTACAGCACAATACTGGTGGTAGAAATTTGATGACACAAATTTGTCACAAAATTCGGCCGGGTGGGTACCACCGTGTAACCTTACACCCCGGCGTCTGTAGACCCGAGACGGCGTGCGGTTTTAGTGGGTTCAAGCCCGACATAACCGCCCCCGCTGGCCGCACGAAAAAAAAAAAAAAAGGTACCACCGTGCACGATTGCGAAAAACCCTCCATAGTAATCCAATTTCGGTTTGATTGCGTTCAGGGGTCAGCAGGTGCATAGCCGGGCAGGGGGATTGTGGTCGCAGCACTAGTGGGACCGGTGGGGGTCACGCGGTGCTGCGACGACAATCGTCTTCTGATGAGGCCGTCAAGCTGAGTGCCACCATTGTTAACATGGTACTTGTATGTAATGGTGACCCTCTTTCCTGAGACTTTACCTTCAGCTTACCATCAGGCGAGGTGAAGTCAAATTGACTTGTAGGACACAATATATAAAAAAAGGGCTAGGTGTCACTCGGTACCAGCCTTTCAGCACCTCCCTTTGCCGCACCATCAAGATTTGGAATTCTTTACCAGCACACGTGTTTCCTTCTTCCTCCGCCCTTTAGGCGGGGCATGAAGAAGCATGATGAGGCCGTCAAGCTGAGGGCCACCAATGTAACTTATCGGTGTCCGTCATGTGGCCCTCATTCCTGAGACTTTAACTTTAGCTTACCATCAAGCGAGGTGAAGTCATAAAGACGTGACCTTTATATAAATAAAAAAATCTGCGGGTATGCCCGGGGTCCCTCCATAATAGGCACCCGTGAAGGAACACCATGTGGTTTTAGTCGGTCCGACTCCGACATAGCCACATCATCACTAGCCCCGGTAAAGCTAAAAAAATAGGTAGGCAATACAGCTACTGTGATTTTGTGAAGGAAAAGCTCACGGCTGTAGAGATCCGTAGGAGGAACAAACGCTCCCCGGGCAAACCAACCATAAATGTGTGAACATGACAATTTCAAACTGGGTACAAATATCTACAACAACTAGGAATCAAACTCCCAAGTCCAACCTGAGAATTAAAGATATACCTACTTACCTACTACCTGATGCGTACCTTTTTTTTTTTTTTTTTTTATCGTGCGGAAATCCCTTCGGATACCCCCCCCCCCGCCGGCCAGCGGGGGCGGTTATGTCGGGCTTGCACCGACTAAAACCGCACGCCGTCTCGGGTCTTCAGACGCTGGGGTGTAAGGTTACCCATAGAGCATATCCCTCGCACCCCGGCTGACCCTGGGCCATCTCACCACTAACAGCATCGCTCATCCTGTCTCCTCTGAAAGCAGAGGAGTACGGAGAGCGATGTGTTCCCGCCACGTTGGGTATTGGCCGACGATCAATGCCAACCCTATGAAGGGGTGAAGGGGAAGCCATTGACCGCCGCCCAGGGTGTACCGGCCGCTCCGATTCCGTTCCCCCCGGACTGCAGCGGGATCGGAATCGGAGCGACACTCGAGGAGGTTACCCAACACACACCCCTGATGCGTACCTATCTACATAAGAAAAATATTTAAACTATGAAATAGCTAGTTCACCTTTAATCTCAGAGAAGGATATAACGTAAGTATTAGAAACTTGAAATAAAAATAATGAATTCATTGGAAAAATCTTTAATGTCGATATCAAAGCGCTGTGGGATTTGGCCCATGCTCGTTAACTTGGCTCATCTGTGAGGCGACCGGCGACCGGCGACTGACCGAATAGCTGTTACCATGTAAGCACCTACTTATCTTTTACGTTTTCGTACTGCCTACCTACCTATGTTAGGAATAAAATTAAAATGTAACGTCACGCGCTTCCCTACGAGTATCTATATTGAATTGCAAATTTGTCTTGGTTCAGGTAGTCCCACAGATTGGTCACTAAGTCGGTAGGTACAGTGAACGAGGGGTGTGTGTTGGGTAACCTCCTCGAGTGTCGCTCCGATTCCGATCCCGCTGCAGTCCGGGGGGAACGGAATCGGAGCGGCCGGTACACCCTGGGCGGCGGTCAATGGCTTCCCCTTCATAGGGTTGGCATTGATTGTCGGCCAATACCCAACGTGGCGGGAACACATCGCTCTCCGTACTCCTCTGCTTTCAGAGGAGACAGGATGAGCGATGCTGTTAATGGTGAGATGGCCCAGGGTCAGTCGGGGTGCGAGGGATATGCTCTATGGGTAACCTTACACCCCGGTGTCTGAAGACCCGCGACGGCGTGCGGTTTTAGTCGGTTCAAGCCCGATATAACCGCCCCCGCTGGCCGGCGGGGGGGTATCCGAAAGGATTTCCGCACGAAAAAATAAAATGTACAGTGAACGACAAAAGTGGCTTAACAAATTCTAATTAATTAATCACTTTAGCTCTTAAACCTTTTATAAACATATAATAAACTAAACAACGATAGCCAGTCCCAGTGGCGCACGTAACGGACTGCTGATACGCGGTCTCGAGTTCGATCCCCAGTCGCCCTGGGCACACACCTCTGACTTTTCGTAGTTATGTGTGCATTAATAAATGTTAATTATCGCTGCTTAATAATGTGCCCGGTAGATAGCAATAGGCTCGCCCCCTATTACATTTTGACCTAAACATAACTGGCGAATCGTGAGTGTGTAATACACCTCTGCCTACCCCTTCGGGAATACAAGTGTGAAGTTATGTTATGTTATGTTAATAAACTAAACACAAATTATATTAACATTATCCTCTGGGAATTATACATATACTCACGCCTTTTTCCCTCCGGGGTAGGCAGAGACAGCAGCCCGCCATCTGATTCTGTTCTTACACACTTCGCGAGCTTCCTCTCCTGTCATTAAACCTTTCATGCAAGTCCGCCGGTTTCGAGTGCTTTTGACTTGCCCTTTTTGCAATACCTGATTAATTTGATGAGTGTATGTCCTGCGAGGTCGACCCCGGCTTGCCTGCCCACTTACATCTGCCTTATATACTTGGTGTGTCATCCACTCAGTACTCATTCGTTCCAAGTGCCCAAACCACCTTAGCATACCCTTTTCAATTCTTGTAACAACAGTCTCTTCAGACCACACCATTCTCGTATATCTGTATTCCTCATCCTATCAGCCAACCTTACTCCACACATGGGAATTATAAAACTACATATATATTGATTATTAGGTTCATGTATTCCAATGTACAAAACGTTTGTAAATATTGAAGTATGAATCCGAATCCACTTTTGTCGTTAACTGAACGTAGGCAGTTCCTCACGTGCAGCAGGAAGCAGTACGAGAGGTACAACACTAATAAGCCGCGGAATGCGCGAACACAACCGATACAATGTTATTGTAGTGGTCAGATATAAAGTTGAGTCGACACAAATACCGCAGCGCGCATTATTCAGCAGTGAACTCCACAGTATTATTTACGGGGTTCCTCAAGTCAATTTAAGCTAATAAATGTATTTTGCCTGTATATAGGTATCCACTTGGTATCCTACCAAAGAAACCATTAGGAGTAAACTGCTCTTGCAACATTTTACACCTATCAGTCATGATCATCGCAGCCTCTAGTGTCGGTCTGAACTCCCTGAACTCCTAGAAAGCGGAAATGCTTCCATCCAGGCTAAGACTTACACAGTAGAAGTCGTCAATCTCCACACAGAGGGATGCAGACCTGTGTATGTACCTATGAGTGTGCTTAGGTAGCCCTAGTTCGGTGTCGGGCAGATTCTTGGACTCGACGGATTATATAAAAGTGGGACCTCCTTCTTCTCCCCCCTAGCGGTAGCTAGAGCGTCCGTTGTTCGGTAGGGGAGGTTGACTTGAGTCCCGAAGGTCTTGATAGGGCCCAGTACACCCCATCTCATGTAGAGCTTCGGTTCCACGTATTCTACACCCATAGTACATGAGCAGAGTCTTAGTAAAGCGAGACGTAGTAGAGTTGGGCCTGACTCAGAATCCAAAAATATGTTTTGGTCGTTACGCAGCCCTCACAAAAACATTCCGTGGACATTTATTATGGAAATAAATTAATTATTATACTAAAATATTAAGGCTGCTGAAATTTCGTGCATGTGTTCGAGGAGATCCCTGATTGGCTTAGATTCACAACTGGGCACAGTAGGTCTTACCATCAGGTTGCAAGTATTACTTGTCTTCTTTTTAGGGTTCCGTTGCCAAATGGCAAAAAACAGAACCCTTATAGATTCGTCATGTCTGCCTGTCTGTCCGTCCGTCCGTATGTCACAGCCACTTTTTTCCGAAACTATAAGAACTATGCTGTTGAAACTTGGTAAGTAGATGTATTCTGTGAACCGCATTATGATTTTCACACAAAAATAGAAAAAAAAAACAATAAATTTTGGGGGCTCCCCATACTTAGAACTGAAACTCAAAATTTTTTTTTTCGTCTAATCCATACGTGTGAGGTATGGATAGGTCTTCAAAAATGATATTGAGGTTTCTAATATAATTTTACTCTAAACTGAATAGTTGGCGCGAGAGACACTGCCAAAGTGGTAAAATGTGTGTGTCCCCCCCCCCCCCCCCCCTGTAACTTCTAAAATAAGAGAATGATAAAACTAAAAAAAAGATATGATGTACGTTACCATGTAAACTTCCACCGAAAATTGGTTTGAACAAGATCTAGTCAGTAAATCGTAAAACGCAATTTACCTTTCATCCAATCAACTCAAATATTAAATTTAAAAAAAGCATTATTATGTTACTTACTGCTACGGAACCCTTCATGGGCGAGTCCGACTCGCACTTGGCCGCTTTTTTTTTGTATGCGCACTTGAATGTGTTCCTGGGTGGTTGATATTGATAATTAAATAATAACCACCCCTGCTGGCCGGCGGGGGGGGGGGGGGGGTATCCGAAGGGATTTATGCACGTAAAAAAAAAAAAAAAGGCCTGCAGTAAATTGCGGTGCAGTACATTTGCTGGCAAATGGGATTCCTTACGCCAATTTTTTCCTGCGGGACCGGGACGGACTCCTAGTTAAATAAACAGCCAAATCATACTCTTTTTGATCAATAGGTATATAGAGTTACTAGAGGTAGAGCCCTACATGAGATCATTTTACCATGAGAGTACCTATCCCTAGTCTCTTTTTGGTTATCGTCACCATGCAGACTATTATACTTCGGTGAAATGGTTTGGTGTAGGTAATACCTATTAGCTCTACGGCCGTCGTTGGCCCTTACCCTATTTTTTTAATTAGTTTTTGTTTATTGTCTAATTCAGGTATATGTTTCTCAATGTTCTACCGACGAGACAACTGGGCATTCGGACCACTGCACGTGGTTGCCTTACCCGCGTACAGAAGCGTTTGTGTCATCCACAGTTATTGATATGAACCTGAATGTAGACATCGCTTGCCCCGACGGACGTGCTCGCGACATGGATTAGGTGACATCGTGAAAATAGTTCAAGGCTGAGGCCGAGTCAGCCGTTGGGTCTGTTTGGAGAGGGCGTTACAACCTACAAGCAAAATGTTCGCTGAATGAAATGTTGATGACATTGGTATGCTTTTTCCTATAGATTTAGTTCGGAAAAGTGAATATTTAGGACGGGTCTTGAACCCGCGACCAGTCCCTGACAGAGCGAGTACTCTCAATACTTCGCCAACTGAGCTACCGCGACAAGTCTTTGATATTCGAAATTCTTCGATGTATTATAGGTACGTCTTGGGGCGACGCTGGAGCTATCTACCGTAATTCTGGCGAACTATAGAAACAATTAACGATGTCACAATCATTTTTATACATTGTTTTTAGATTCATCGTCATCATCATCATCATCAATTAGCCTATTGCAGTCCACTGCTGGACTGTTTTTAGATTACTCCGCCACATTCCACGACCTCTATGGCGTAGCGGTAGTGCGTTTCACTGCTAAATCAGAGGTCGCGGGTTCGATTCCCGCTCAATGCAAATATGTATATTTGCATTGGTCTGGGTGTTTCTATGTATTTATTTACAAAAAAAAGTATTTAAGTATGTTTATCCGCTTTCTAGAACTCATATGACAAGCTCTGCTTAGTTTGTGTCCACTTGGCGTTGTGTAATTTGTCCTAGAATATTTATTTTATTTATTAATTCAATGAAATTTTGTACCGCTAACTCTCGAATATCTAGTACGTGTCCAGGTAGCTCAGTTGGTTAGAATATTCCGCCTGTAAGGGACTGGTCGCGGGTTCAAGTCCCGCCCCCCTCCTGAATGTTCACTTTTTCCGAACCAATTCTATAGGAAAAATGTTTGCTGAAAGGTTCATAAAGGTACCTATATAATTTAGGTACTAAACGATACAGATCTACATGACACATGACGCACCAGCCAAGTTTCTTCATCTACTGTAGAAAGGGAAACGGAAGAAAATAAAACAACACCAGTAAAACAATCACAGTAGATAATGGAATTTATATTTAAGATCATTTCTCTATGAATGCGGGCGATACATGGTCTGTGCCTCGCAGGAGACACCGCCTCTCGCCGGGAACTCACTACCTCAGCTCCATGAGTGTATAATGTTAGGGACAGCATTTGTCGGAACTCATAAGAATATTTCATTACAAGTATTTGAACGATTTTATATACAAGGGTACACTGCTCCACTGCGCGCCGCGTGGAGCCAGCGGCCGGCTGCGCAGTGGTCGCTCGGAGCTCATTATCTACAATGTGCGTCGCGTTATTCGCTAGTTACACTAACAGCTAACTAGTTATGTACAATATATGTTTCCATCTATGAGTTACTCTACGTACGCACGCGGCTAGGTATGCATATCTATAATGTACTGCCCCACTCGCCAGTTCCTCCCGACCTCTGCATCGAACCGAGAGCCGAACTACCCATAAGTTGTGTGCAATCGTGAACGCGACTTCCTACGACACTGTGTATGTGTAGTCGATACGAAAAATCGCTAATACCTAGGCGGGGAGAGTGGGTTTGAAAGAGCCGGGGGTAAGCCGCACCGATGCAAATATCCGTCAAGCAGAAAGCGGTAGCTACAGCTACTTGCGGTAATGTTTCGTCGCGATGTGGTTGCAATGGCCTATGGGAGCCTCCAGCACCACGTGTGAACGTAATCGCGTATTCATACTTGTTAGTCTGAAATAAGTATTTTTGATGCTGCGTAGTGGAAAGTTTTCTGAAGTTTGTATAATTTATTTCAAAATATTTATCTATGTTACGTTGACGCTTTATATAAAGTAGATTTTATTATGATATTATGATAAATATAAAAAGTAAATCCTTTTGCCAGTCCCAAAGTGCCTTTCACTCGGGGTCAATTACAAAGTAAAGAAATGGGAAGGATGTTCCCCACCATTTTCTTAATATTTCTATTGCCCGCGTGGAATTCTGAGCCAGGGATAAAAATATCCTATGTGTTATTCAAGATATTAGTCTATCATTGCAGCCAGATCCGTTCAGCCGTTTGAGCGTTATTGAGTAACCATTAACCAACATCTAAACATCTTCAGAAACTTTCACATTAATAATATAATATTAGTACGACGAAAGTAGTGGCCGGTGTATCTGCCCCCGAGGTGTCCCTATGTCCTCTGCTTAAATGAATGATTCTCCACAAAAACGACAAAAATAAGAGCACAAGGAAGGAGTAAGGAGGTTTTAAATTTAAAATCTAGACTTCTAGTCCCTAGGTACAGCCTAGGGAACTAGAAATAATAACCGCAGCAATTGCTTCACCCGACCTACCTGAGGATTTGTCAAAATCGGCACGTCGAACCCCACTCTCCCCACCGTGCCAGAGAACGGTAACTGTCACAATATTTTTAAATCGTAGGGAAGTAAATATAATTTATAACCTACCGAACTGAAATACGATGTACCTAAGCACCAAACTGGTGCACAGAGTTGGCCAGCGTTCGTACGTCGTGGTAGGGGTGCTCAATCCACTTCAGTATTATGTAACGTGAGAGAGAAAACAAGACAATTCAATATTTCTTCTTTATGAATATGGCGGTAACACAATGTACGATACCGACTGACAATTTATAGGTAAAATCAGTTTTAAATCACGGCTTTAGCATGTAATTGAGTATCTTTACAGCATACAGCAACAGTTTACACAGTAACTTTTGTAATTAGGTATTTGTACCGAGAGTGGACAGCCCTCGCGTGTCTGAAGCGTCAGTCCGAACACTCGGCCGCCATCGCCACACCGAGAAATATTGGACATATTGTATAATCGCTAAGTCTGTACGATTGTTCAATTTAAAAGCGTTAGTGGCACTCAGTGGCCGCCGCGTGCCGGCGAGCGGCGCGTGCGGCGGCCGCCACTTCACCTGCTTATATTTTATTCAAAGCTTGGAGCGCCGCGGCCGGCTGACACATTGTGTCCTTTCATAAAATATGTATTTATTTTGCAAAAACATTTCCGCGCAAGGGGCAGCGCCGCCGCGGCCTTGACACTGGGCCATTGTGTTATAGATACGTCGCGTATTTCAATTTATTGATTAACAAGGCCCGATAGGAGACTCCACAGCCTGGCTGTTTCGATGAAGCCACTTAAACACATACTGACTGCACACAACTTTGTCAAAATTAGCTCAGATTCGTCCATTATAGCCTCGTAGCGTCTCGTCGAGCACAGTAGGCTCGCTGGGCTCACACCCATAGCACAAGTCACATCACATTGCCCGCACTGTATCTTCCAGAGTCCACTGTGGCAACACTACACTAGTCCATCGAAGCGGCGTCGCTCGCGCCGCGGCTGCCTCAGAACCAGTACAGGTCCTTGGACGTGTCCTGCACCTGCGCCTCCAGACCTGCATCACACAATACACAATAAGCTAGAGCCTATGCTAAGTTAAGAGACAGCAAAAGTAAAAAATATACCTAGGTACTAGGTAGACTTCAAGAAAAATAACTATTAGGGAATATTTTTGCTGACACTTCGAAAGGTAGAGCAAAATAATATATATTCTCCAGTCCGTTTTATTTATTTTTCCGATAATATCAACTTTTAGACGATAATTTCCACATTTCTGGTCATTGAAATACGAAGTTCCCGTTTGTTCTTTCACGAGATTACCTACACAGGTATTAGGTGGGTTATGTAAATTAGAAATATTTGAACACATACTTGACTGGTGGGAACAGTGGACATTGGTACCTGAATAGTAATCAACCTTCAAGATTGACAGAAGATAATATCGCCCCCTGAGTAGATCTTTGGGGACAGAGTCACTTCTGCAAATTTTTGCAAAAATGTTAGTACCGATGTAGAATAATAGATATTAAGATAAGTTATCGACTCTATATGTGCACACTAAGAATGGTGACAATCCCATGAATAAGTGTAATAATCCTGCGGATAAGATGTACAAACGTAGGCGGAGATAGGGACCACCCAAGTGTACGTGCTACCTCCCGACATAGTGTTGGAAACCGTTCCGAGGCCGTGCCTTATATCACAGGTTACTTTCAACTGCCCACTCTACATTCAACTGTCTACGTATAACTAGGTACCTATTTATGTTTTCACCTACTGTACATTTGGTGTAGGTACAATAAAGAGGTATCTATCTATCTACCTAATACACAGTTGTGACTGGGAGGCGGTCTATCACACGCCAACACAAGCCAAGTGTGTGTACGTAGATACCACTATCTATTTATTCCTACATATAGGTAGGTAGGTATGCTTGACGCGGGTGGATGCGGTCACGTACGAGCCGCGGCGGGTAATTGACAGAGACGTGGTGATTTAGTGGTGGTGGCGAGCGGTGGTGGCGCCCCCCACCCCCCTCCCCACCCGCGCCGGGGCGGGGCGCGAGCGCGCATTGGCGAGCCGCGCCCGCCCTCCGCCCCCTCCCGCCCCTCCGTCGGTCAGCGCCGGCCACCAGCCGGTCTATTGACCGGCGGCGGCATTGAGCCATTAGCGCGACTCATCTCGCGCACCGTTTGCGAGTTGTGAGTGTGGGACGCCCTCTGCGCCCTGGCGCAAGCTAACGCGCGAGCTGACCTGGGTTACTTGGGTTGTAACAATCTCTACATTTTAAAGTCGTCTTAACTTCTAAGAAGGCTACCTACGACTGGTCACAGACCATCAAGTTCTCACGAGCTGTGAGTGATACCTGGCCCTCTCTCTCTCTGGTTTTCATCTACTATTACGTAGGATATGACTACCTACTTATCTTTTTATAAATGACTTAGATCAATCGGTGTACAGCTCCTAATGAAGGCGCTTTGCCTACCCAAGCCTAGCACGCGACAACCACTTAGGACACCTTTTAGATATATTACAAAGTTGTTATCGGCAAAATCTGCTAACATAAGTCCCTTTCTTACTAGGTACACATCACAGCACCTGCTCATACTAATTGGAAAGTAAGTGTAGGTATAGCGGTGCCTATGCCCACGTATCGAAGCCTGTACCTATAGAAATGCATAGGTAGTTACTTGTGTACGTAATGGTTGGTGTTGCATACGGCACACCCATGTGTCGCCATCACGATCTGCTTCATCACTAGGATTGTCTTTAGACCTTACGTGTCACAACGATCTACGTAACTAGCACTCAGCTTGGCAAGCACAGGCACTTGGGGCTATTTGTGGATTGTCGCGATCGCTATATCCATACCCAACTAGGTAGGTAGGTGCCTCTGTCGCGTCGTCGTGTGGCCGGCGCGGCGGCGGCCAGAGGGCGCGGCGCAGCGGTACCTATTTGTCAATAGAGCGCTGCTGTCCCCTCAGCCGTCACGTGCCCCTCCGCTCCCTCCTCGCCCTCGTGAGGGACGCAGTCACTGAGGGATAAAGGGGCTGCTTTTCGATGCCTCTGTTTCCGCAACGACATCATACATCATCTGTTGGTGGAGAGGAGTGTATTCGACCACAGATATTGAGGGAGATTGTGTTAGGAATCGTTAATATCTAAACGACTGATGAATACTGGAATATTCAATAGTATTCTAGCCATGCCTCTCTCTAGAGGGCCCATTCTAGTCGATAAAATGCTGTAGGTACCTATGGTATAATATTTGCACTGGTAGTTAAGATAGCTTCACTTATGTACAAATGCATTACAACTGTAATTTTTGTTTAGGGTACGATAGAGCTGGCTTTTTAGGCCAAAAGCTCCTAAATCCTAAAAATATTGAAAAACCGGCCAAGTGCGCACTGGTAAGAAATTGGATTGAAGAACATTACTTAACGTTACTGTTACAGCAGCAATACCTTTCACTCTACACGCAAGTTGAAATGACAATGGGCTGGCCATGTCTGCCGAAGGACCGATGGCCGCAAACGAGTCTTAGAGTGAAGACTGTGAATTGGTAAAGAAATGGTGGAACATCTTCAGTTAGATGAACTAAAGCCTAAGCCGAAATGAAGGCGGCATGCCCAGCTCCAGCAGTACATCGCAATAGGCCGAAATTGATTGATTGAAATAAGATTTTAATTTTATTTTATTGTTAATATGTAAGTAGCTAAGCACCTAAATATTTACAGTTTTCGGACTTTGTGGGACTGGAACCGGTGATATATAGATATCCTATGGGTTTCGATTCCCTTACGATTGTGTAAATAATAGTAAAATATAAAAAATAATAGTAAAGAAATTTCGGTTACTATTATTATTTTTTAAAGAAAAAAAAATGTACATTCAGTCAAAATATTATGGGGAATGGATGATTTATTTATGGTTCCAAATTCAAAGTTTTGTTTTATTGTTGTTGTTAGATTGGCACAGCTGTTTTCCATTTTGACGCGGAGTTTGAGTTGCATCATCTGTTATTTATATTAAATACAGTGCTGTTTTTTGGTTATATCGTATCTAGGGTGTATAGCGAATTGCATTATGGACAAAAACATCGAACATAGAGTTTGTCCTAACTTTTGCATTGCCAATGGAATTTCGTGTTCGGAGTCACTGTAAATGTTACAGAAGGCTTACTGTGAATCGACTTTATCAAAAACACGTGCCTATGAGTGGTACAAAGCGTTCAAAAGCGGTCGAGATGTGATGGAAGATTTGCCTCGCTCTGGTAGGCCATCAACGTCTGCAACTGAAGTTAACATCGCAAAAGTGAAGGAAATAGTGACTGAGAATCCTCATTCAACTTTGAGGAGATAGCGAACTTTCTGTATGTCGCGAGTCGATTCGTACTATTTTAACTAATCATTTGGGTATGAAACATGTTACTGCTCGGCTAATCCCAAAAGACCAGAATTTTCTCCAAAACCCTAATCGCATGAGAGTCACTGAGGACATGCTAGAACGAGTCAAATCCGACCCAACATTCATGAAACGCATTGTTACTGGAGACGAGACGTAAGTTTACGAGTTTGACATGCAAACTAGTCAACAAGCTTCGGAGTGGCGCCTTCCAACTGAACCGAAACCGAAGAAACCACGCCAAAGTCGATCAATCGCGGTGTTGTGCACTCGGAATTCTTGCCGTAAGGTTAAACGGTAAATAAAAAATATTATTTGAGCGTTATGCGGCATTTAAGAGAGCAAATTCGACGAAAAAGGCCAGATTTGTGTAAAGATAATTCTTGGATTACCACGATACTGCGCCTTCGCACAAGGCCATCATTGTGAACGAATTTTTGACCAAACACTCAACAGATACCATCGAGCAACCACCATATTTACCAGATATGGCTCCAGCCGATTTTTTTCTATTTCCTAAACTTAAATTACCACTTTATGGTACCCAGTTTCAATCGAGTCTGCGGCGAGGACGCCGCAGACTCATCTACGCCCGGGACTACCGACCTCCATGATCGGGGCCTGAGGACGGCAGTTGGCCAACTCGCCTTCCTTATAGAAGCAGGCCGTGGCGGAGGCGTGTCGTGTGTGCCTTACACACGCCTGCCAACTCACCAAAGCGGGATAAAACCCGACCCCACCAGGCGAGGCCGCGGTGGCGGCCAAAGTCCGCCGGCAACCCTGGGGTTATCCTTTCGAGGGCTTACCCGGGGTGCCCGGCAACGGACACTTGGGGAGGACACCGTGCGGTTTTAGTCGAGACACGACATAACCACCCCGCTGGCCGGTGGGGGGGTATCCGAAGGGATTTCCGCACGTAAAAAAAAAAAAGAAAAAAAACCCAGTTTCAATCGGTAGAAGACATAAAGGCGAATTCGCGGCGAGAACTGAACTCAATTCCGGAAACGGTTAAAAATGTTTTGATGATTGGATTATTCGTTGGCGTAAGTGTATCGTTTCTGAAGGAGCATACTTTGAAGGAGATACAATACATAATACAATAGATACAATACAGTATGTGGAGTTCGGTGGTTGCCGGTCGGAGCCTTATTTTACTAGGTCGGGAGTGAGCCAAGGTAGCAATTTGGGCCCGTTGGAGTTCCTCATCATGATAAATGACTTGCCGGAAGTCGTAAGGGACGCTAAGTGTCTGCTTTTTGCGGATGACCTTAAGTTGTTGCTGGCTATAGAAAGCGAGGACGACTGCAGGCGCCTTCAGCAGGATGTCAGTCGCGTGGTGGAGTGGAGTCGCACTAACAAACTTCATTTTAATGCTCCAAAATGTTCAATTTTGACGTTTAGTCGCGCCAGGGCACCAATCTATTACAGTTACGACATGGAGGATGTGGTCATGAACAGGGTGCAATCAGTGCGGGATTTGGGCGTTCGTATGGATAGTCAGCTAACGTTCCGTGAGCACATAACTGACATCTGCAAAAAGGCATATACACGGCTTGGATTCGTACTTCGTAGGGCGGGGACATTTAAGAATGTGAATGCTGTCATAGCTCTTTATAACGCTCTTATAAGGAGCCAGTTAGAAGGTAATGGTATGATATGGGCACCGGCTCAGGCCAAGTACAGTCTTATGTTAGAGCGCATACAAAATAAATTTACTAGATACCTATACTTAAGACTGTATGGGGTGTACCCCTTCTACCCTTTGATGTATCCAACCTTATTTGTATTGGGTATGGTCGGATACAATAAGCTGGAAGTTAGGAGGGACTTGACGACGGTGACATACATTCTCAAAGTGTTCCGTGGATACATTAGTAATCCGGGTATATTACAATGTATAGTTTTATGTGTGCCAGATAGGTATGTACATCGTCGTAGACGGCCGAACTTATTGAGGGTACCGCGGGGTAGAACTAAATTGTTGGACAATGCTCCCCTCACGCGAGCTATTACCACCCTCAATATAGTGGCAGAAAAAGTAGATGTGTTCTCGTGTTCACTGAGTGAGTTCGTAAAGGTTACCCTACATTCCATTTGTTATGGTAGTTGAATTATGTTTTATATATTGTTATTCTTTTTTTTTTTTTTTTTGTATTATCATTTTATAATTATTATTGGAAATTGCTTTTATAATGAGTAAATTAATATTATTGCTCGTACTATTGAAATAAAATTAATAATATGAGATGATGTGAAAGAGATGAATGATATCATGTTACTACACTGTCGAATTGGGATTACCTGTAATGATGGATGTAATGTAAGAAATAAATAAATAAATAAATAAATAAAATAAATTTGGATGAATAACAAACATTTGGTGTATTATTGATCTTTTCCCGTTACTTACTCGACAGAGTAGTAGGTATGCTGCACACCTAACCAGCTGTAGTAGGAATCCTTTGATTTCGTGGACTTAGTTTGTTTTCTTGGTTTCTTTTAATGTGCGCGCAATACTCATCTAAGTACAAATAAAACCCGTGGATATACCTGTTTAAGTTAACTATATTTGGCCGCAACGTAGGTAGACCCTTACCTACTTAGTTGGTATTTATTAAGAATGTTCATTAAAATATCTTTAATAATAATAAACTTAGTTAATAATGGCAATTTGTATATTTGAGCATGAACAAAAATTTTCACTGAACGGTGGATATATTTTAATTGGATACGTACCAAGTACCTACTCCGATCTGAAAATTTCCATAAAGCATGTAGGTACCTATACCTTAGTGCAGTCAACGACAAAAGTGGATTAACACTTACAAAAGTTTTTTTTACATTGGAATACATGAACCTAATAATGAATATACCTTTAAGTAGCTCGTTAATCCCCAGAGGACGAAGTTAATATATTTCATGTTTTGTTTATTATTTTATGAAAGGTTTAAGAGCTAAAGTGATTAATAAATTACAATTTGTTAAGCCACTTTTGTCGTTGACTGTACTTAGGTAGGACTGCATCAGCTACTTCCGAGTTCTCAAAGAAATAGAATACACACATTCTGAGAATCCAAGATACTCCTCGCGTCGAGTAAAACGTTATCTGTCAAGTGGACGGACGAACATCAAGACAAAAGGGAGAGGCGAGGAGTGCGGGCGCGGGGGCGGGGGCGGGGCGGGGGCGCGGGGGCGGGGGCGGGGCGGGGGCGCGCGGCTTGATCGCGAGACAAGAATTTAATTTGCGAGCGGGTCGGAGGGGCGCGATAGTGGCGGCGGGGCCCCGCGCTTTGCGCAAATTAATTTTAATCGTAGTCATTAGGAAGCGTCGTCGGCCGCGCCGCCCCTCCAGGGCCACCGAGCCCTTTCAACTCGCCGCTTCTGTTTGTTTTTACTGCATCAACCATCGTTTATGATCGTTTCTTATCCGCCACTCGGCAATTATGTCTATCCTTAGAATCGCATCTAAATTCCGGCCTGGGAACGATTGCGAATCAAGGGAGGCTTTTTCTGGCGTGCAGGCACAATGAGTGGGTCGCGGCCGCACGACACGGGGCCGGGGCGAGCGCGACGCGGCGACGCGAGGGACGCGCTCGCGGCCCACAAAGCGGGAATGCCTCGTTTTGTCATTCGGATGAAGCGCCTAAATCATCACAATTAAAATATCTGCGCTCGACGAGAGTGGAATCTCTTTGAAAATGAAAATACACGCGTCCGCGAGGAGCTCCCGCGGAGTCGCGGCCGTAGAAAAGCATTTTGTCATTAAAGTATGTACTGTTATTTATCGCGGCGTTTGATCGTTTACACGGAGACCAAATTATACGAATGCCTTTGATATCCGCGAACATTAACGAGCGCCGCCGCCGGGATCACCCGCGTAACATCTATCAACGGATGGGGCGGCGTGGAGTGCGTGGCGTGCGTGGTGTGCGTGGTGTGCGTGGCGTGCGTGGTGTGGGCGGTGTGCGTGGCGTGCGTGGTGTGCGCGGTGTGCGCGGCGCTGGGTACTGACCGGGCACGGCGGGGTAGGAGTAGGGCGAGCAGGCGGCGGCGTCCAGGTGCGCGTGCGGCGCGTGCTGCGCGGCCCAGTCCACGGGCTTGTACTGCGCGTGCAGCGACGAGCGCGGCAGCAGCAGGCCGGGGTAGGCGGCCGCCATGTTGTGGTGCGCGTGCGCCGCGGCGTGGTACTCGGCGGCGTGGCGGTGCGCGGCGTGGCCGTAGCCGCCGTAGTGCGGCGCGTGCGCGTGCGCGTGGTGCCACGGGTCGTACTCGTACAGCTCCACGCCGCACGCGCCGCCCGCGCCGCCCGCGCCCGCCGCCGCGTTGAAGAACGACGCCGGCAGGTTGCGCGACACCATCGGCACGCCCTCTGCGGACAACGCGCCGCCGTCACTCGCAGGCCCAACACTTACGTACATCCACTTCGACAAGAGCTGTCGAGCGGCTGCAGAGTAGGCACCTACCCATATGTTTATTTTTTCTTTAAAACAGACTTGGTTAACAACTGACGTAGCAACTATAGGTAGGTGCCTACGTACTCACCTATTGATTCTGAAATATAGATCTGCAAAAAGATAAACAGCTCCGAGTAAGTTAGTAACTACTTACGACCGAAACCTTAGCCGGCAGACAGAACCGGATTATATTCTTATACTTAGGTACCAAAGTTACCTGTCTAATAGATATCGTTTCAACTACTTCTAAGTAGTTTTACACCTGCAGTCTGTGGGTTAGTTATACACAAAAGGCTTTCTGCGCTTTGCGCGTTCAGTATAATAATGCGTTCAGGGTATTGTTGGGGCTACCACGCTACTGCAGTGCATCTGGGATGTTCGCGGAGGCGAGGGTTGATGGTTTTAATGCCATCATCCGAAAGCGATGCGCGTCTGTTCTCCGTAGGACGCGAGAGAGCTCCCACAGTATCCTGAGCGCATTATCAGATAAGTGGGACAGTCCGATGCTGGGGCACTGGGTACGAGTGCATACTGTGACGTAGACAGTGTCCTGGTGTCGCGACAATACCTACTTTGTGTTCTGTGATGTGTATTTACTAACAATAGGATAATATTGTTTTTGTTACTAACACTATATGGACTCCCTTGGTCCGAAATAAAGATTTTATTATATATTATTATTATATTATAAGTAACCTGTAGCCGTACTCCAGCTTGATAAGTACACACGAAGGGTATAAGGGGTTCCCTATTGAAAGTGGTTATGCCAAAGCATATTAATGGTCCCAATATGCTTGCTCTGGCATAACGACTTTGACTTGACTTAGGGCAAAAAAAAGCCATTAAAAAGAATCTCGGTATAGGAAACAGAATTGATATACCTATAGGTACCTACTTTGTAACAATGCACATTGTTCTATTAAGTGATATTGGTAGAATATGTAGTCGATTCTTTCGTTTGATATCGATTCATTGTCTACTAATATTATCTGTATTCTTTCATCGACTCTGTCTATGGTTAGCTGTGGTCAACCCTTATCGGCAGCGGTGATATGCTCTATGAGGCACGATTAAGAAATTTTGTTGATACATTTCGATCCAGCAGCATTTCGAGCAGTCACAGAGTGTTGGCTTGGCCCACTAAATTACTAGTCAGCAAAGGTTATAAATGTGAGTGCAGCGGTTTTGCAAACCCCTAATTTTCTGCGGTCGCATCGCTAACACAAGCACAGGCTAGCCCTCTGGTACTGAGCCGTTGGTGAGAATTTAACAATTTATACATTATGTGTGCTAATCTTTTTTATTACAGATTGCTCATTATGGCCTGCCAGGAATATTCCCCGTGGCCTCGTTGTCATCTTCACCAATGGTGCCACGTCATGTTCCCACTGTTATGCTAAGCTCCTCCAGGCATAGCCCCTTTTTTCACGTGAACGAGGCTTGCCACAATTCATCCATGTATTGGAATGTTTTCATGCGACACTAACGCACTGTAGTCGTGGCAAAGTTTCTAAATGGATGCTGCTTTTTACGTGAGCAGTATCTATTTGTTTTAATTGTGTAGCCTATACACAAGGCATGTTTTCCCCTCTTTCACGCTTGTCAAAAGGACAATAACCTATGCGGCACAATCCTTCCTTGTTTATCTATGTTTCTGTGCATCTGTTGCTGCTGCTTGCAAAGGCTGTGACCTGCCTACTTTTGCAGTAATGACCATAAGCATCACGTGCCTGGGGAAGCTGGACACTTATCTTATGCCTTCGGTATGCCTGCACTAGCAGTATGTCATCACATACTGAAAGCTTTCCTTCTCTTTTCAGATCCGCCGAGCCGAGTCACGCAGCGGTTGGGGCCAGCGCGACACGCCAGGCGGATGTCCAAGCTAAGTGCTGACTCTTGGCTGCCGCGGGTCGTCTTTCAGTCTTCTACGTGGGGCGCACTATAAGTTTCCGGAATGAATATGAAAAAATACTATTAAAGGTACAAAATTAATTTATTGTTTTTCAAAATAATCTCCCTTGGCGTCTATGCACTTTTTCATTCGATCAAACCAGTTTTGAAAACTTTTGTGCCACTCCTCTGTGGTGACCTCTGAAACGTGTTTTTCATACTCCTCGACAGCCTCTTCTGGTGATGAAAATCGTTGGCCACGTAATTGGTTCTTAATTTTTGGGAACAGATAAAAGTCACAAGGTGCCAGGTCGGGACTGTATGCAGGATGACTCATGAGTTCTACATTTTTCGCCTTCAAAAAGTCGTTTGTCTGTCTGGCCGTGTGAGAACTAGCATTGTCGTGGTGCAGGATGATACGGCGTTTACGGTTATTTTTACGGAGTTCGTCAATAACTTCCGGCAAACAAATGGTCGTGTACCAGTCACTATTCACAGTACGACGATTTTCTAAAGCAACAGTAGCCACGTGTCCAGTTTTATTAAAAAAAGAAGCAATCATCCGCTTAGATGCACTTTTCACGCGCGCCACTTTGGTTGGTTTCGGCTCATCTTGAAAGACCCATACGCTCGATTGCTGCTTTGTTTTGGGATCGTAGCAATAAATCCATGTTTCGTCACCTGTTACTATGTCCCACACCAAATTTGACGCACCTTCGTTGAATCTGGTAAGCATGGCACTGCACCAAGTGACGCGGTCCGTTTTTTGATCCTCGGTCAAGTTATGTGGGATCCACCGCGAGCACAGCTTTCTCACACCCAAATGTTTGTGTAGGATTGATTGTATTTGACTCATGCCTATTTCTAAGGATGCGCGAATTTCATGGTAGGTCACATGCCTGTCTGTTTCAATCATACGGCGCACAGCATCGATGTTTTTGTTGGTCACAGCGGTGGACGGCCGACCATCGCGAGATTCGTCACTGAGATTGATACGACCACGCTTGAATTCTGCAAACCAGCTATAAACAGTTGTCTTGCATGGAGCTTCATCGCCAAAAGCTGTTTCAAGCCGAGCGATGCTCTGTTGAGCCGTCAAATTACACTTAAAATCGTAGAAAATCATACTACGAAAATTTTCCCGAGTTAAATCCATGTTGATGCAGACACACAATTTTTTAAATGGCGCCACAAGGTAAAAACAAAAGACAGTCAGATGAAACAAACTGTATTCTACAGCCAAAGAGTTCTATTTTCAAATGTTGTAATAAATTTTTAAATATTGTTTATGTAAGTGGCCAGTTCCGGAAACTTTTAGTGTAACCTATGTATTCTCTTCTCTTCACTTTACCTTCACGTTTTCCTCATAACTTAGCTGTGCGTTCTCTCCCTGAGACCACTTTTGTTGGTATTATATATATGATATTATATACTTATGGTATAATAATATATCAAAGATAAAACTGTATTCATGTTTAATTTTATTATTCAATCCCATAAATAACTTGTAATCAACTATCAACGTTACAACTTACTTACAGTTAGAGTTCATGGAACTGGGAAAGATACTTCGCTGAGGTTTTAAGTGCTTATTTTAGAACTTGATGTCGTCACACGATCACAATGAAAACCATTTCTCTACCAACTTCGATAATAATCAGGTTCACATCGTTCCGTGGCTGTTGTCTTTAACTCTCGTACTCTTAGCTACGACCTTTACGATTACGTGGCGGCAGAGTCACTCTGCACCGGCGGCGCCCGCCTACAAGTGGCCGCACTCCGGTGGAGCATGTGCCTCACTATCTTGAACTCAAGATGCTGTTCTGTTCTGCTGATGTTCTAGGAGTGTACGCATCTCCTAATTTCAGTAATGAGTCTTCAGAAATGAGTGCCTATTGATTTTGAAATACCTAGCGGAAATACCCCCTTCCATTATTTGTTTTACGTGAATTCATTCATGTATTATATTATCCACTTGAAACTGGCTGTGAGAGGTTGTGAATGCGATATTAGATGCAGCATCGGGTACTTCTCCATGGTTTACAAAATCCTTGTTTAGGTAGAGGTATTTTCTCCATAAAAAGTATTAACCTACATAGTATACGAGTAAGACACAGACACTGCACTATCATCTCAGCCACTGTTGGTGGTTCAGTGCGCTCGAGCTCGACAGCAGGCCCCGGCCCCGGCCCCGGGGGCTCACGTGCCTTGCGCTTGCCCGGCCGCAGGTCGCAGGTCGCACAGCGAAACTTGCTCCCAAACATCATATTGTATTGAACCTTATAAATTATTATAAACGGCTATCAGATTAAATGTAACTGGAATAACCAAAAAGCATTTCCAATCGACACCTACTCAGTAGGTGTTTATTTGGGTTGATACCACCTAAAGATAACACAAAATGGGTACACTTAACAGGAAATATTCTTTTTATTGACCGGCGACTAAACACATCGAGGACGAAGCACAAAAAGTCCAACAAGGGAATTGTCACTTCGGGGAATCGCGGCCGTGCGACCGACGCGACGCGCAGCGGCCGGACGCGGCCCTTGCCCGGACGGGTAGGTCATGTTGCTAGACTTGTGCCTTGTGCTAACTGTCCGCAAGTACGGGTACCTATGATTGTGGTCTGATCAGGATATGGACAGACTAAAAGGATAAAAAGAGGATAAAAATTATGTACAATGTAATAAAAATACAAAAGAATGAAAAATTTATAGGAATTAAAGATGTGGCTGTCAGTGGGTGGGTTCTACTTGCAGAGCCTATGTATGTGAAACGATTTAAAAGTTTTGTATTAAGAGGAAGTATCACGGTGCACACGAAACAGTTAACGGTAAACGATAACTCCCGAGGAATAAACCGCCCGTTGCTACCTCACAGTGGAAGGGGGGAGAAAGAGTAAGATATGGAAAGAAGGAGAATCACACAAACCGCTGCGCAACTGAAAGTCAACCTTAAGCGAGAAGACAGTAAGTAGTACTTCCTCGATTGAGCCGGCCTGCTCGCACCGGGCTCTGTGTATGAAGTGAACAAGAGGACGCGTAGACAAGTATTTAACTAACTTATCGCCGCTATTGATAGTTTGTTTTTTCTTTGCATATGTGTCATGTAAGTCTGTGCTCTTGGAGTGATCACCGATAGAACACCTCGGTACCGTTAGGTAGCCACCGTCGTCGGGAACCACCTGCATCGGATCAGAAAGGAGCCAACGCCTGAGTGTCATCACTGTTACGCGAGCGAGGACTCAGGGCTGCACACGCTGGCGGACTGCCCGGCGTGGGAGGCGCCGAGGCGTGACCTCGTGGCAGCCATCGGGGTGGGAGTCCTCTCGCTCGGCAGCATGATTGCGGCAATGGAGCGGAGCGCGAGCGCGTGGGCCGCCGCCGCCTCCTTCTACGAGCACGTGATGCTCGCGAAGGAGGTGGCGGAGCACGCCCGGGAGAGGTTCAGAACTCTCCCGGCCCGCCGAGCCCGCAACATGCTCGCCGCAGGTCGTAAGCGACTCAGGCGCCGGAGGTCGCTCAACGACCTCCGTCCGCCATGAGCGCAAGCCTGGGGGTGGCAGGTGAGGCCGCCTGTTACCCCAGTTGAAGCAGGCCGGGACGGTGGGGCGACTAGCGCCCCTCCTCCAAACCGGGGCAAGACGGGGACACCGTCCCAAACCCGTGGGGGCCATCTCGAAACCGGAGATGGCCCAGGGTCAGTCGGGGTGCGAGGGATATGCTCTATGGGCAACCTTACACCCTGACGTCTGTAGACCCGAGACGGCGTGCGGTTTTAGTCTGTTCAAGCCCGACATAACCGCCCCCGCTGGCCGGCGGGGGGGATTTCCGCACGAAAAAAAAAAAAAAAAGGTAGCCACCGTCGTGTTGGACGTCCAGGAGGTGGGAGCAGTGGGGGGCAGGCGCTGCGGCGGCGGGGGCGCGCAGCGCGGCCTCGCCCGATGCCAGCTGTGCGTTTTTGCGGCGCGGCTCCTTTCGCCCAGCTTCCAAGTAACAGCCCGCGTTTTTCCGCTCTAATCGCGAGCGCGTAGCTATGCCCGAGGCTCCTCGTTCGCTCGCACGTCCCATCCCCGAATCCTTCTTTTTTGAACATGTGCAAATAACCGGACCGGTCCTATTGTGTCACCGCCGAGAACCCGACGCGTCGTTACAGCTGTGCTGCCGAGACCCGGGTGCCGAGAGACATATTCGATCGTAATACTTAGGAATCTAATAAGCACCTGTAGGTACCAAAGCCTATTAACTAATTTCATAATGAATTCTTAAACAAAACTACAAGGATCTCCTGAATAATGCGCCAAGTTTCATTAATTGGTGAACTAATGAAGTGCACGGCGGCCGGCCGGGCGCGGAGCCGGGTGGCAATGAGACGAGAGCGGCGGTGAAGCGGCTGCAGGGCGCGAGCGGGCCGGCGGTCGAGGGCTTCAGAGCTCCAGTTTGTAATTAAACGTCGGGTTTAATTAAGGCGGCCTCGGGAATCGCCCCACTGATTTATTTAGTGAGGAGGGACCCGCCCGCCTGGCGCCGCAGCATCTCGTAGCGGACTCAATAATAGTTATTTGTTACACAAGAGTGGAAATTTGCTTTTTAACCGCGTACTCAATTTTGGTGACCGAGCAAGCGAAGGATTCTAGAATTAGAATCCTGAGCGTTAGCGAGGGAATCAAAAGAGCACAAGGTGAAAAATGTTTGCACTCGAGTGCAAAACGTAAGTTTTCATCCCACCTCAGCGAGGAAATGATTAAATGCAAAAAAAAAGCATTTACAGTCACAGGTCACAGGACACTTTTATTTTAGTTTAGATATTAACTACTAGTATTACCACAGATAATTTAATATAATTCTTATATTATTACAGAATAATCTTTAAATTATAACAAATAATACTCAGGTATAATTAAGAAAAATTGAAAGTAACGTTGCTACAGTTACATAAGGTGAGTGTAATATTTTTGTTAGGTAGGCGAAAGGAGGCGCGGGAGCAGGGACGGAACCCCGAGCCTCCAGAAATCGAGGCCGTGCAGTCCCAGCCCCGCCAGGCCATCGTGGTGGAGTGGGAGGAACGACTTGGGTGACCAAGCGCAGGGCACGCCGCAATAGCGGCAATAAGGCCCATCATGGAGGATTGGCTAGAGAGGCGATACGGAAGCATCTCGTACTGACTGGCGCTAGGCAGCATGATTGCGGCAATGGTGCGGAGCGCGAGCGCGTGAGCCGCCGCCACCTGCTTTCGGCGGGAGGGGAAGGGGGGGGGGGTATCCGAAGGGATTTTCGCACGAAAAAAAAAGGTAGGTACTGTAATGTTGGTGTTAGTGACTTGTGTACTGTTTTTTGGTAAACTATATGTCATACTTAATAGTTGTACCGATTCAGCGGATTCCCTTGGCGTAAATGTTGGCGAGAGAGGGCGCGGGTCAGGTGTTTCGTCACGGCTCATATTTGATGTAGAAGGGCCAGTCCAAGGATCTGATTGAGGCTCTTTCAGTGTAATGGATCCTACGATACCTTTACATATTTTAGACTTGTTTTGGATGAAATCCTCTATGTATCCTTCTACAACCGCATTGGACTTCCAGCCTCCATGGCGCTTAAGGGACAGATCAGCTCCTGAATCAGCCAAAAGTGTGGCTGAAGTTCCTCGGAAACAATGACCCGTGTACAACGGAAGTTCTGGAAGTTCAAGAAAAGTTGCTATTTCTCGTGGGATCCTGCCAATTTTATTAACACCCATAGGCTGTCTGATATTTCTCGTGGGATCCTGCCAATTTTATTAACACCCATAGGCTGTAAAAAAATCGATTGATTGGCGTGTTAGGCGGGCGTAAGGCTTGATATTTCTCAAAAATTGTTACGTAGTCCTTGCGAATGACGAAGTTGCGGTCTCTTTTTGTCTTTGTATTAGGTAAATATAGTGGGGCGGAAATCACACAGTGATTGTCAAACTTCGGGCCAAATTTATTTTTAGGGACAATTTGTATGGTAGGTACCCGAAACCTTGAACGTACAAACCCCAAAATCTAATCAGTTCTTCCCATTAACCAAACAAGATGATTGGCGAAAGAATTTTTAAAATCGGATAAGTGGTTCTTGTGTTATTGCGTAAACAGACATCCAGACATCCAGACCAACAGACAGACCGACACAAAAATTTATTTTGCTTAATTAGACTTAGAATCATGTGAAACGTCGAGAAAAGTGATAAAAAGTAGGTGTAAGATTTTGTATTTTTTTTTTTTGCGTGATTTTAAGACTTCGGTGTGTGGACACCGAAGTTGGTTGGTGGCCCGAAGTAATTAATTAATAGTAAGTCATCTGAATGTTTCTCAATGTTTTTGACATCAATTTGTGTCAGAGGATGTCGACATAATTAACTATGTCGACATCCTCTGTTTATACCAATAATAAGAACAACCTGTAACGTAAAGAGTACTGTAGTAGATAAATTAATGAAATTGATATGCTTGCATAAATGTGCCTATCAACATCTACTAAGTACGTATTAGATAATGTTAAGTAGTTGATTAATATATTATACTTAAGTAGGCACTGAATGTGCAACTGACTTACTTTTGCCGCCAAATATACGGAATCAGGTGCTTCGTTAAGAAACTTTTCAATTTCAGATGCTGTGAAAACCTTAGATTTTTTTGGTTGATGACCAGATGAGGCTATTTTTAAAATGCCACTAATTTAGGAAAGGTGTATGTATTTTTTTTATCTTTATTGTTGCTTTTAACATTGAATACTTACTCCATAGAGTGCTTGATTTCTTGGTCTCGGATAATTCAATAAAATATGCCAGCAAAACATTTTCTGAGAAAGTTTTGGCTCCTTTAGCTAGTCGCCACGTGTTAAACATATCGTACTGTTTCAAGAACTTCTCGCGTGATTGTTGAGGCGGAAAGCTCATTTGCGCATTATTAACAATTTCAGTCAATTCTGTCGGCGTCTAATAAACTTCGTCGCTAGAATCACTCATTTTAGGTTGTTCACTTGTTTTCAAGTTTCTTGTTTTTAACCTCAGGTTTTAATGACGTGAAAAGAAAGTGGCGCGCGCAAAACAAATTAAAAAAAAGTCGGACACCAAGGAGGTTCCGAGTCTGAGTTCCTCACAAATTTAAAAAAAAATCGGCGCCATGGAGGTCGAAGTTAATAGGTTTAATGATGTTTTGAATTGACAAATTTAGTGCACACGATGTTCTAAATTCAAATTTACTTTATCCTCTAGCGGATAAAAACGACTTTTGCACTCAGATATCAAAGAGCAAAAATACTCTTTCCGAGAATGAAAGCTATTCTACGAAACCGTCGCAAATCTTTTTATGCACCTGAACTTCCCGGTAACGGTACCTGCGCAGGTTTGACTTGCCTACATAAGTAGGCAGGTCTCTGTGATCACTTTACGCGTGTATTTAATTGCGCTATATATAATTTGAGGGCTCGAGTTTCGCTTGAAAAACATTTCAATGAGAATTTGAGCAACGGTTCAAATTCTCATTGAAATGTTCATCGCAATATATATTTGCATTATCGTCAATTTTATTAGACTATTGCCTTCCGCTGCTGGATATAGGCCTCACCCATGTAAGTTGCATATATTGTGTTTATTAAACAGAACATCCACCTATCTATGCGATAAAAAATAGTTACTTACGTTTGATTAATAGGTACTAGAAATAAGTATAAATTAACTGGTAGGCACCATGGGCACCATCGAACGCAAAAGGTCCATAACTCCCTTGCGGGACTCGATATACGAGTTTACAATAAATTCCCATAATTATCATGAACCAGCTAACCAAATTCAAAGTAGTTAAGAAACAGCTTATAAAGGGGCTATATCTATAGGTACCTTTCTTTTTTTTTTTTTATCGTGCGGCAATCCCTTCGGATACCCCACGTCGGCCAGCGGGGGCGATTATGTCGGGCTTGCACCGACTAAAACCGCACGCCGTCTCGGGTCTTCAGACGCCGGGGTGTAAGGTTACCCATAGAGCATATCCCTCGCACCCCGGCTGACCCTGGGCCATCTCACCACTAACAGCATTGCTCATCCTGTCTCCTCTGAAAGCAGAGGAGTACGGAGAGCGATGTGTTCCCGCCACGTTGAGTATTGGCCGACGATCAATGCCAACCCTATGAAGGGGTGAAGGGGAAGCCATTGACCGCCGCCCAGGGTGTACCGGCCGCTCCGATTCCGTTCCCCACGGACTGCAGCGTGATCGGAATCGGAGCGACACTCGAGGAGGTTACCCAACACACACCCCTATCTATAGGTACCTACCATTGACGATGTAGTTGAGTGACAAAGAAAAATGGGACTGATGACTTGCTCTGTAGTCGTGCTACGGAGGTCGGCCGTCATTCAATTGAATCTCGATAATTAAATTTGTTAGGTTTGGACACCTGATATATATATAGATAGATATATATTTACACATAGGTATCTAGAGGAGTAGTATTTATTTATTTACATGTAGTTATTGAGCGAAGTTTGTCAGAGCTTTGCTCTCTCTTAGACGACTCATGTATTTCGTAAGACTATCTGCTCCTTCCAAACGGCTGAAACGATTCTTATGAAATTTCACACAAGCAAAGATGTTACTGATGGGACATAGGCTAATAAAATCAAAAATCAAAGTACCACGGAGGAATAATCATCCGAAAAAGAATTCAAAATCTGATTTCTCAATGAACAAAAAATCCTCATTCGCGCGATTGGTATTAAATTAATTAATATAGTTCATATACACAAGACAAAAAAAGGAAAACGAAAATCGGACTAGCCATTGAGGAATTATCACCGTTAGAAAAAGTCGTGGTGAAATTGCTTTGCCCCATTTTTGCAACAGCAGAATGAATTGCAGACCTAGTTATTTACTGTCCACAACTTGGTTGCGCGCGGAAGTAGGGCCTAGTGACATGCCCGCGCCTTCTTTTTCCCTCTTATTTCTATTCTCTCGACAAGCGACGCTCCTACTTATATATAATATAAGTAGGCTATAATAGTGGAAATATAACTAAATAATTGCTAACATTTTTTTCAAAACTCATTCATGTGGGCACATGATGTCTCCATTATGAGACTTTCAGTGGTAGCATCTTGCTTGCGGAAAAAAGGTAGCCGCGAGTTTTTATTGCCAGATTTATTTATCACTGGCGACGCTAACTGTAAATATAAATGAAGAAGCATTAATCATGACATTCTTCAGTGTCAGGTAGGTATAATACATTTGTTTTGCAAGGCGGTCCCCATCATTTTTTGCATTATAAAAAATATGTAGGTGTTATTATTTGGTTTTAGGTGTGAGGAATACTTATATAGGTAACTGTTCGAGGAACAAGTTTCCTGGCGAATCTCTTCGCTCAATATTATAGGTATCCTTTCCTTCTCTCGTAAACTCCGAACCCTAAATCTGGCTTCCCCCGTGGTTACTGCGCTGTAACTGCTTTGGTCAAAATAACTGACCATGGAGAATAAATAATTAACAATTTTGGTTCTTTTGGATTCTGGTAGTGCTTTTAGTGCTTTTGACTTTAACGTCCTTTTAGGAATCCTAACTTCTTGTGCAATTTAGTTATTTATTTATTTATTATACACATACCTACATTTCAATTCTTTGCCTGTGAACTCCATTGAGTCTCAGTCTTAACGTATTGTTAAGTTGTTTATGATTCTATTTCATTGATTGTGATGATTTTTTATAATATGTTGGTAAAACTTCTATGAAGTTTCTGTTGAAGAATATGTGAACATATAATTCACATATTCTCCAACAGAAACCTCTTTAGCAGCCATTTAAATTTACTTGTTCTTGTCTCTTGTCTGATGTTCACAGGCAAACTGTTTAGTACATACAGTATTTGTTTACTCAAGGTTCTATCGCCATAATAATTGTTTACTGTAGGAACAACATATTTACCGGTAAGTACAGCTCGTGTACCGTGAGTGTGCGATACTAGTAATAAGTTATGCTCGCGATTGCCAAGTTGATTTACCGCTAGTAAATATTTATGGCTCAGGCTGGCCGGAAGAATATTACATATTTACTATAAGCGCATAATAGCATATTTGACTGCGGGTGTTCTCCAAGCGCAACCTTGGGCAATTGTCTTCTCTTCTCCGTTTTTATTAACGTTATCACAAAGGTTGTTACTTCTCAGTAGATATCATCTCTTTGCAGACGACCTGCAGTTGTATCGACACTGTGACACATTAACGGATGTTGTAGCTGCTAATATTCGTCATGGGCTTTCACCAGAAGCCCCAGTGAAGTTGCAAACAATCTATTGCTGTTTCCAAACAAGTGACAAATTTAGGAATATTTTACTAAGAATTAATTATAGAAGAAGTAATTATATATACATGGTTAGACTCAGTTTGGGATGTACACATTCTCAGTAATGTGTACGTCCCAAACGGAGTCAGCAAAGGTACGGTCCACTTCAGTCCCTCAAACATCTGAAATTCCTACCATCTATCTATACTACCATGTATTTATACTATTATAAAATTTTAAATCGGTTGTCTGATCATTGGAGATATTTCAAAAAAAAAAACTTGGGATATGTTTGATGAATGATTCTGAACACAAAAAATTTTTTTTTGAATTCTTGTCTGTTTGTCTGTTTATCTGTTTGTTCGCGATGGACGCAAAAACTCGTGACCGTATCTTTGGATCATTACGTTACGTCTATTACGATATCTATTAGAAAGGTCTTGGTTAGACTTAAAATCTGCCCTACGTTTGATTGTAATTGGTTAAGTAGAACCGGAGATATGACCAAAAAACGATAACCGGCCTCCGCGCCGGCGGAGCCGAGAGCATCATCTAGTACTCTTGCGCAATTTCTTCTGTTTTCGCTGTTAGACTATGGACTATGCTGAAGTCTGCAACTGCACCCGGCGCGGCGGCGCGGCGGCACGCGAGGCGGAGGCGGAGGCGGAGGCGCACTCACCCTTGGGCTTGTCCAGCGCCAGCGCGCGCGCGAAGTGCTCGTCCACCACGGCGGCCACGTCGCCCGCGTAGTGCGTGAACACCACGCAGTTGGCGCTGACGTACTGCGCGCGCGCGCGCGCCGCGCCCAGCGCCGCGCACTCGCCCTCCGACTCGGACGAGCCGCCGGCTGTAACACGCGCCCTGTCTCACTTCTGCACGGCTCTCTCGCTTCATACGCCCCCGAGCATATTCAGGGCGTGTGAAGTGAATTTCTGAAGGCATTGCAGTCCAAAAGTCACCGGAATCCCGAAAGCAAACAGCTCACGGGCGTGCGCCACGAGCCTGGGCCGTGCGTCCCGTGGCGCACGCCCGCGCGAGTGCTGGGGGGGGGCGGGGGGGGCGTACCGTCGGCGCTGGCGCGGCCGTGCGCGGACAGGTCCTCCTCCTTGGCGCGCAGGCGCGCGGCGTGGTGCGCGGCGTGCGCGTGCGCGTGCGCGTGCGGCGGCGAGGCGGGCGACTGCGCGCCGCTGGAGGCCGAGCCCGAGCTGAGGCCGGCGCCGCCCGCCGCGTACGCCTCGCTGCCCGCATTGCCTTGCACGTTAAACTGCAAACACACGCGCTTATTAAACGCCGTCTAAACTCATATAGTTGTGCCCCTACTTTGAATTTAAGTTTCTTAACTTTTTACTCTCTTAGATGAAAGTGTAATTCACAGGAAGAAGCTTCAGGGCAACCCGATCCAGGTCTGCGGCCGACTCTTTTTTTTTCCGTGCGATAGTCCCCTGAGATATCCCCCCGCTAGCCAGCGGTGGAGGTTATGTCGGACTCGAACCGACTTAAACCGCACGCCGTCTCGAGTCTTCACATACCAGGATGTAAGATGACCCCGACTGACCCAGGGCCATCTCTGGTTTCGGGTATGGGAACCACGGTGTCCCCGTTACTAGAGTGACAGGCCACTCCACCTGTCACCCCCAGGCCTGCGCTCATGAAGAACAGAGATCGTTGAGCGATCTCCGACGTCTCAGTCGCCTCTCCGCCTCGCAACTCGGGAGAGACCTAACCTCACAACCGTAATACGTTTAAGTGATACTTACGACGGCGACGCGGCTACGACATGCGGCACTTGTGACGAAGCGACGCGAAGGTGTTAAACCGGTGCTACAGGTACGTTACTTACTCGCAGGCCTAAATGAACGCCGTCGATGATAAACGTACCGCCAGGCAAGCGGAGAGTTAGGTACCTTAGTACTTGCTGCGGCTCATCCGTGGCGACCATTAAAGATCAATTACTGGTACTTACAATTGAATGGAAACTCGACTGTATTAGAGGCGCCTGTCGAGAAAACTTGTTGGTTTATTGAACAGTTAGTACATTCTAATGCTGAGGCTCGTCAGAGACTGGGGGTACTTATATTTCGGATCTTCAAGTGACAAGCTGATTCACAGTTATTAAAATTATAATGATTAACGGGATATTTACCATGTTTATTATATACTCGAAGAACATGATAAACATGGTAAATATCCCGTTAATAATTATAATTTTAATATAAATTACCATGTCAATCTAAAATCATTCACAGTTATTTTCTCTCGTAGGCGAAGGTACATCCACATCACGCTAGTCATTTGTATATATCCCACGTAACAAGGGCAGGCCCACTGCTGTCTACCGGGCAAGTTTCCACACTTTGTGCCGTTAATATGACTTCCCTATTAGGTAGAAAGCACAATAAAGCTTGGCACGACACGGGAGTCGAGCGGGCACAGTATAACACAGTACCGTGCGCTGCTTTACCGATGCAGTCTATAAACAGTAATATAGATATGATATACCTATGTATATCTATCTATATACATAGTTGTATTGCCACGAAACCCTGCGTTACGCATGAGAGACTGCAAATGGGTTGCCCACTAATCAAAGCATGCTCGACTACATGATCTGTGAGCAGAATAACTTGAATACAAAACGAATTCCAATATCCATAAAGACTTTAGACGTTGAATCCGGATGAATAATTGAATTAACGTAAACACATACATTAGGAGGACTTATATCACCAGTGTGACGCGCCTCGCATGCTTCGCATGGCTGCGGTGCCGAGAAATAGCGCAAACAAATTAATACTTTCCAATGGTTTGTTGTGTGTCCGACCAACAGATGACAAAATAAGTATTTAATGGATGTATATAAGTATCTACGACAGAAACATATCAGAGCGCCCAATATGAAGTCACCACTACAAATTGTTGTAATACCAACACACTAATACACATTTATAAGAAACGTACCTACACAGAAAAGTTCGCGACCTGATGGTATATTTTCTTACTAAGTAGTAGTACCTTTTTTTTTTTTTTATCGTGCGGAAATCCCTTCGGATACCCCTCCGCCGGCCAGCGGGGGCGGTTATGTCGGGCTTGCACCGACTAAAACCGCACGCCGTCTCGGGTCTTCAGACGCCGGGGTGTAAGGTTACCCATAGAGCATATCCCTCGCACCCCGGCTGACCCTGGGCCATCTCACCACTAACAGCATCGCTCATCCTGTCTCCTCTGGAAGCAGAGGAGTACGGAGAGCGATGTGTTCCTGCCACGTTGGGTATTGGCTGACGATCAATGCCAACCCTAAGAAGGGGTGAAGGGGAAGCCATTGACCGCCGCCCAGGGTGTACCGGCCGCTCCGATTCCGTTCCCCCCGGACTGCAGCGGGATCGGAATCGGAGCGACACTCGAGGAGGTTACCCAACACACACCCCACTAAGTAGTAGTACCTATTTCAATAAGTGAGACAATTATTCTAATCGTGCAACGGACAGCCGCGTGAACACCAGCAGTACAGCAGGACACCTACCTACCCACCTACTCGTGCACAGGCGTGAATTGTTTCATTGACCGTCACGTTGTGCAGTGAAACGTGTTATAAGATTATTTTTCTAGTTAGCGATTCCATTTTTTCTCGCTACAAGTGTCGAGTGCGTGTGCAGTGATGGAGAGTTCACTGGATCGATTATTGTCGACTGTGAACTTGGTGTGCGACTATTGTAATGGTGGCCGTGGATGCGGAACCCCGCCACCTCCACCTCATTCATTTTTACAAGGTTTCGTTTAACTTTAACCTGTTTTCAAGCAAGCAAGCAAGCAAGTTTTACTAGTGGTAGAAATTTGATGACACAAATTTGTCACAAAATTAGGGTAGGTAGGGTAGGTACCACCGTGCACGATTGCGAAAAACCCTCCATAATAATCCAATTTCGGTTTGATTGCGGTCAGGGGTCAGCAAGTGCATAGCCGGGCAGGGACATCGTGGTCGCAGCACTAGTGGGACCGGTGCGTGTCACGCGGTGCTGCGACAACAATCCTCTTCTGATGAGGCCGTCAAGCTGAGTGCCACGACTTTACCTTCAGCTTACCCTCAGGCGAGGTGAAGTCAAATTGACGGGTCCTAAATATAAAAAAAAAAAGTTACTTGCACTGTTTGTATGTTAGTTTGTGAGGGTGAAATCTTGCGAACTGAATTGGGACCACTTTCTCTTATCCTACGACCTACGGCATTGAATATTTTCTGAATCAGTTCTGCTGACAAGTAGCACTTGAATCGACATTCAGCATTCGTTTCACATTAAGGAACTCTTTGTTTTTACAAAATAAAAGTGAAGTACTTACCTACATAAATTGTAAATGTTGGTACCTTATTATTGTAAACCGCGCATCTAGAACAAAGTTTGCCGACTCGATTAGCATTAGCATTAAGCGGCGCACTCGAGACGCTCCGTGTCACAGAACTACATAATGAAAAGAGGATAGTGAAATTCCTCTTTATTTATTTGCTTTACATATTTAATACATTTTAAGTAAATATTTCTGAAAGAAAAAATCACTATGCAAAAATATAAAAACTAGTACCCTACTGACGTCCAGTACAGGCCCAAGCTACCGGTTGTAAGGGCTCCAGAGAGAGAGGAATCTCCTCACTATGCATGCCGTGCCTAGCAGAACCGCCTTCTACAAGAAGCCCTTGAGCCAGCCTCTTAAGATGTTGATCCAAGCTCTTGGCAATGAGTCCGTGCACTGAAATGACTATCGGTACAATAATAGCTGAGTTCACATCCCATCTCATTGGCCAGGTCCAAATACCTTTTTTTCTTTTCCTGCCTTCATGAGATTCCCTTCCTGGGGGACAGTGATATCAACTACTACTGCACGACGCTCTAATCGATCTATTATCACTGTAGGTATCAGGCTAATAGGCAACAATAGCCCTATTAGTGATAATACTTCAACTTCGACTTTTGTAATAGTGGCTATTGGGGGCGACTATGTCATGTGTTAGAAAGACAAACTGTCAAAGTATAATCATAGATAATATAGAAAAAGGTAATTTAAAGAGCGTCCACCTTTCTGAAAATGTCAATTACTTCAAGTAAAACTAACATTTAAATAAAGATTTATATAAATAAATAGGAAAGCTATTGTAAAAATAAATATAAAATGTAATCGAGTCCAGATATGTCAAGATTCAGTGATAATAGATCGATCTCAGTATAATGTATCACCATCACGACCATTTTCGAGAACTGGGTACCTTTTAATTTTATTTTTTTGGAAAACTTACATTTATCATACAATTCATAGTCGCAAATAATATATAGCTGAAGGTCATTTACAGGTTTTCACGAATAAATTTTACTTTATTTAAGAAACAAAAAAAAACAGTCGATAAACAAAATATCTACGAAAATTAAAATTAAAAATTAAAACCACCGCAAACAGTTAATCCTCGTCAAAGAACTGTCCCGCTAAATCGTTTCTTAAACGCGAAACTTTAGTATGAAACAGAACCAAGTCTAGTTCACGACATAATGTGTTGAAACATGTGCTCACCCGTATCAAAATGAGTTTTGTCTGTATGTACACTTAACGAGGGGGACATGGAGTAGGCTAGGATGACGTAGCAGTCGGGCTCCGATGTCACTAGATTGTGTGTAAGGGCAAGTTGCCGATGTACAATCCTGGGCACATGGTTATGCCTGCGCAAGTACTCACCATTTGCAAAACGAGAACAACCGGACATAATGTGTCTGAGTGATTCTCCGGGCAATGGCATGCCCGACAGATGTCCACCGTACCTTCCTTCAGAATATATTACCAATCGTTGGTCGTCATTACAACTTCGTCCATAATTGCAAAAGCAAAAGATCACCGAACCGTATAAGATACAGACACTTTTAGATCTATGTCGGGCCCATTTAAGTCCGTGTAGCTCTTTGCCCTTTCATACATCCCTGTGGTCAGTAGCACCAAGGACTACGGGGGTTAGGCCATAGTCCACTGCGACCACATCACGATGCGTATCTGAATCTACACGTAGGAAATATTTTCTAAGGTTTTGTATCTCGTGGTTATGAAGGGTCTTGGCATTTAAAAAACGATGACTTCACAACCTCATTAACGATGAGCGTGATGCATTCGGAATATGGTTATAGCAGCAGTATCCGGTTCCAGTATCTAGATCATCCAGTTCAGTCTGAGTCTATCTGAATATGCTGTATTCTAAAAATATTTTTAGAACTATTTTCAAGCGTTTATGCTATGACTGGTTCATACCAGCTCCGGTGATTCTTAATGCCTGCGACATACCTACCTAGATATTTGTAGAGTTCGGTTGCAGTGAGAGATTTTATAAGTTTAACGGACTCTAAGAGTTCCAGCCCTTCATATTCCATTACCTCGCCTCTTTCTACAGGCATGACCGCACACTTATTATTCGTTAGTTCTGTGCTCTGTGACAAAGATTTCTATGCCATTAGTTTCCTACTATCATTGATCTTATTCATTTTAATTAAGATCATTGTTCACCACGAATATTGTGATGCTCTAGAAAATAAAAACGAGAAAGTCGGTAACTGTCCGCTAGGGGCCGGCCGTGAGCCCGCGGGCCGCATGCAGTACTAAGTGCGGTAACGTTACATTACCTACATAGGTATCTTATAAATCAACTTACAATCGTAGCTAGAGATCAAGTTGACGTTGATAATGCAGGCGATTGCGTATGTGTGTTGCGTACGTACGTACGTACGTATGGTTATAATAATGAATGACATGAGAGCCGATTAATTCTTTGACGAGTTTTATAATCAGGGCGCATAAGGTCACACGCTCTGTGCGGCGCGAGCGCAGTGCCATTACGCGCACGTCCGTGGAGACGTATTGTAGTTGTGAGTAAGGAGTTGTATCAACGCTCGCTCAAAATGGATCGGAGCTCGGAGCCTCCGAGCGCTCCGCAAGCGAACCACATTGACTTGCTACAACTTCACTACATTTCTTGTTGAACTATAAAAATTAAAAACCGACATATGGCCAGGCAAAGCTCGGACCCGGTAAGAGCATGCCATACATAATAACGCAGCGTGCCGGAATGTCGAAATCGATGTTTTCAACACTAGTGTTAGTAAACTCAAATAGTAGATTGTTAGACAAGGGTTGAAAGTTACCCATTTCATCTGAGATATGTTCGAGGGTGATATGGGTGACATTCACCCGAGCTAAACACTCTACCTTTCGTTTCTACTATGTGAGGAAATTAAAATACTACACACACATTTAATGAAATATGTATATTGATAATCAGTTAAAATTTAAAGTAAAATTAGAACAGTTGGAAATAGATTATTAACCAACTGCTTTTGCCAGTTCTTTAATCTCATCGGGAGTTAAATTAATATTCCTGTCACTGGAATCACTTTCCAGAACCATTTTGAACCGCAATTAACACAAGGTATTTATTTATATCGAATCTAATTTTCCCACTAATTCTTTAGCAAAATTTCATTGCTTTTTTAATTCTGAAAAAAAAAAGTTATAATTCACGTACATAATGTCAACATTAGCAAAGTTTTGAAAATCGTCATGATATTAAGGCATTATGACGTAACTTAATTAGCATTGACTCTATGGCAAAACCTAAAATGAAAAAAGAAATACTTTCCGCCCTAGGGATGAAATAAGCTACTTTCCACCCGGCTATCTACCCATGAAAATTAAACTTTCCGAACAGGAGGGAAGAGGAAGACTTTAGCGACGCCTTCTTCAGTGGGTCTCAATTTTTTGTTTTTGTTTACCGATTTACATTACGTACCTATTTTCTCATTACTATACATGTTTAAGTGAAAACTTGTAATTGGCCTTGCTCATGTAATCCCTTAACAATTTTTGTATCTAGCTGTAAGTTTTCGAAAATAATAAAATAAAAAGAAAGTATGGATGGAAGGATGATTATGACCTCAGCATGTCACCTGCCAACCCTAGAAAAAGATCTAATTTGAGGTTAAGTCACGGGGGATCCCTAGTTACCTAATTCTTTTTGAGTAGTGAGGGTTGTCTAAACACGCCTGCCGGCAGCGAGCGCTGCGGTGGAAGAAAGTAGACAATGTTAAATGCCTAAGAAGATGCGTGTTATATTTTATAAGTTTCTTTATTAGTTTCCCACTTGAAGTCGATAAGAAGTAAGGACGATCAGTCTATATGAGTGGTACCTACTACCTACGCAGAGTCGATTCTGTCGTGCTGGAAAACCAAGACTCTAGCACCATGGACCTTAACGGTAAGCACAACACAAGCACGACTCATATAGCGATCGATACTGCAGTTCGCATAGAAATAAACAGGTAGGTACTATTGACTCACAGCATATCGTGATAATAATTACCTAGCAATCTACTGGGAAAAGACAAAACAGGTGAATGTCACGGACAGCCCCGAGGGACAAGCAATCTGAGTATACTTTAGTTACTTCCATAGTCTGATGTCCTATGAAATACTACTTTGGGGGAATGCAGCAGATTTAGAAACTATCTTTATATTACAAAAAAGGGGAATTCGTGCCATTTATTGTTTAGGTAAGAGAGATTCTCTTAGGGAACGATTCAAAAATATTAATATTTTAACTGTAGCTTCCCAATATATTTTCGACAACATACTGTATGTCAGGAAAAATATATCCAACTAGCTGACCCGGCAGACTTCGTACTGCCTCAATCGATGACAAACCTTTTAAACCTTCTCTGGACCTCCACAAATAATTCAAGACCAAAATTAGCCAAATCGGTCCAGCCGTTCTCGAGTTTTAGCGAGACTAACGAACAGCAATTCATTTTTATATATAAGAAAGAAGAAGAAGAATAAAGATTTTACAAAAGTAAGTGACATTACAGACAGAAATCTGCGCAATAAAAATAAACTGATCCTTCCATGTTATCGGCTCAGCAAAGTTAGTGATTCTTTTAGGGGGGAAGGTATACCTACGCTTTTATAATAAATTACCTGAATCGGTCCTTGGTATGCCTGACAATAAATTTAAAACCTTTGTTAAGACCACCTTATGTAAAAAAGCATACTATAGGACAGATGATTACCTTAAAGACAAAAATGTCTGGCTTGAGCATGGTGCAGGCCCCTCTTAATGCTACAACTACAGCATTATATTGTAGTAGGCAACCTTTTTTTACCATATTTTAACTTTTTAAAATTATTTTAACGTTTAACTTAGGTTAAATTTTTATTTAAACTTTTTTTTTATATACCTTTATTTATCTTGACACGAGACAAAAATGTACATTCGTCCATATTTAGTCTTAAGAAATCACTATTTATAATATGACGTCTCGAAAATGCCGCAGTGGAGTTTGTTGCGCCGTTTCTTCTCCACTAGGGCCTAGGAAGCGGTGGTAAACTTAGTTTTAAGCAGATTTTGACGTCAAAAAGATGTTATTACGTTGCACTATTTTGAAAAACAAAGACTGACTTTGACTTTGACTTTGAGCACGTGCTCTTTAACATGCTTCTGCTGAACAAAAATGACAAAATCCCTCGGGTAATGACGTTAGTTACATTAACACGAGTTACATTACAATGCATGCGCACAATCCCTTTGGGAAGACTTTTATGTTCGACATATATAAACCATATATAAAGGCTCTGTTCAGTTAACTTGGGTTCAATTGAGTTGAATTTCATTAACAAAACGTGATACTGCAGTTTAGTTTTGATTGATTTCAATTCCTATGATTAAGAGGGGGGTTTTTTTGATTTCCATTGCCTGGAATTTATGGTGTTAAGATAAAACCTGTGTACTGTACTAGATAACTCAATAAGTCCCTGCCAACAAGCTATCAGAGCCGTTCGCTGGCGCGCGGCCGGAGCTTGGCCTGGAATCGAACGGCGCTCGCAGTCCAGCGACTCATAAAAGCTTTAACGTCTATTACAGAGATGCTTAATGCTGGCTATTAATGCTAATAGCATTGTTTATACGTACTCTCAGAACATGAAACTCTTTTTAACTAAATGCATGTAGATAACAATCGGCACATAAATTATATTGTTTCTTAGAAGTTAACACTTTATGGCGCTGTTTCATTTAACTGCGGCCCGTTGTTTTTTGATCGATATCTGATTGTATTAACATAAATCTTCCATCACTCACGGCGCGCGGCGGAGTTCGGAGTAGGTACCTACCCCGGCTACAAGGTAAGTACTTCAAATATTGCTCGCGTATACTGTGAGCTGCAAAGATCTGGATGTATTTAATAGTAGATTCTCTTCACGCACGGAGGGCTGTGTCGATGTAAATGAGAGAACTACACATAGACATGCTCGAGTGCCATTCCTGCATGCTGATGGTTGTCGCGCGGCCGCCGCTAGAGAGCGGGAGGCTCTTGTAACCGCCGCGCGCCGCACTCGGTTACAAGAAGAGCAAGCTCGGCTCGTTTTGGTTAATTAGCAGCCCAGTTGTGCACACTGGAGGCGCGAGATTTAGGGACATCGCTGGCCGGCGGAGGGGTATCCGAGGGGATTTCCGCAACAAAAAAAAAGGGTACATTCGCAAACCGAGAAGCGTTCTAGAAGTGTATGGTAACGCATTTGGGAGCGGCGCGCGGCGGACTCGTCCAGTGACTCGCTATCCAGAGAGTTTTTGTGCGCAGTTTTTGCGCGCTGGCTATGCGCCGGTCGGGCCGGTCGGCCGGTCGGGCGGCGGGCCGGGGCGGCTCGGCACTCTCCACTGCGAGCGCGCGATGTGCGCGAGCATTCTTACTTTCAAGGTGCGCTTGGAATAGTTCACACCCGGCGAAAAAACCAAGAGAACCTATAGACGTTCTCGAGTGCTGGCTCCAGCAGACCGACGCGGGCAGGTACTTGGACGCGGGGAGGTAACTATGTGAAGTTAGTGGGCACTGGCAGCTTCTCATTTGCCGCGTGATGGTAGAAAGGAAGTCGTGGATGTTCGACCAAACTGGAATAAGTTTATACTCGAGAGTAACTGCTGCTTATCATAAGAGTAAGCTGATTTTGGATTTTACCACAAGAATTAAAATCAAAAATCACTTATACCGCATGGACCATTAAAACAACAATGAAAAAAATAGAAATAAGAAGAATCAGACTAAGAATTTTGAATTTTGTTTGTAAAAACAAATATTAAGTACCTAAATCAGAAGAGAGAATCCAAGAATAAATGCAAAGAGTCGTAATATCCCCGCAATACTTACTTACACTCGTTACAAAAAGGTAGCTGGGAAAGACTGGCCGCAAAAGGCGGAGGATTGGATGCTCTGGCGCATGTTAGGACATTTTGACAGACAGATGGACTACGGAGTGATCCTGTGAGGATGTTCCCTTTGAAATATGGAACCCTAAGCCTGACTAGGAATAGATAAATTTTACGGCTTTACAAGAATGCACCCGCTATACCTTGTTACCCAAAAATCTATTTTCTCGTGTATCCCCTACGAGCGCCTGGCGTACCCACTTTGAACTACTCTGGTTTAAATGATAGGTAGCCATATTTACCTAAGTACCTTTTTTTTTTTTCTTGCGGAAATCCCTTCGGATTTCCCCCCGCCGATTATGTCGGGTTTTAACCGACTAAAACCGCACACCGTCTCGGATCTTCAGACGCCGGGGTGTAAGGTTGCTCATAGAGCATATCCCTCGCACCCCGATTGACCCTGGGCCACCTCCGGTTTCGAGATGGCCCCCTCGAGTTTGGAAACCACGGTGTCCCCGTCTTGCCCCGGTTTGAGGGAGGGGCGCTAGTCGCCCCACTGTCCCGGCCTGCTTCTGCTGGGGTGACAGGCGGCCTCACCTGCCACCCCCAGGCCTGCGCTCATGGAGGACGGAGGTCGTACCTAAGTACCTATATGAAAATTGAGAATATGATACGTATAGGTAATGCCGCGGATTTAAATACAATCTTTGTATTGCAAAAGCGGGCTGTGCGGACAATTTATAATTTGGGCCCAAGAGTCTATCTCCGAGAAAAGTTTCATGAAATAAACATTAAAATTTAAGAGTAATGTTTGTAAATGACCCAAAAAAAAACAGCCTGTCCGAGTCCGAGTAGATTCGACCCCCTGGGAATAGCCTTAGTAGGTCACCTTAAGACGGCACATGAAACCCGAGGTGTCGTGCGGTTTTAGTCGGTTCGAGTCCAACATAACCACCCCCGCTGGCCGGCGGGGGAGAATAACAGCGAGGATTTCTGCACCACATAAAAAAGGTAGGTAAGTAACTAGTTATAGACAATAGTACTTGCCAACCTACGTACCTACTTACGATCAGACTGAGTCGAGTAACTACTGCTATTAATATTGTTTAGCTAGCTGCCTACCTACGTTATGGCTACAATATTTCTCTCACCACTCCATATATTATCTCTACATTTAATTTATGTGTACCCCGGTGCAAGGAGCGTTGCCCGCAAGCCCGCCCCCCTCTGTCATTTGAGTTACGCCCTTTTTATGGACACCAAGTTATTACATTTATTAGTTTAAAAAATATTTGAGTATGATTTACTATGTAGTTAAATGAATGTAAGTACCAAGTTACCTGCTTACGCACTTGTTATATGACAGAATAGATAAATGCTAGACTCAAAGCAGGCAACCACTTCAAAGATTGAAATATAAAAGACATACCGACGGATGATTCATTTGTGAGAGAAGAAAAGGGAATATCTCTACTTCGCACATAACCACGGGCACAAAGTGGGAAGAGTGCCCACCTGTAGATACTTAGGCACACACAAGTACCTACCTACTCTCTAGTGCCTGCTCGTTTTTGTCACGCTATTTCATTATATATTACTTCAGACCTGTACCTACTTAGACCCGGTTCCGTTAAAATTTCGTCTATTTAAAATGGACACAGAAGGAAAATAACATAACATAAACTCACGCCTATATCCCCGAAGGGGTAGGCAGAGGTGCTAGCACCCACATTTCGCCAGTTTATGTTTAGGTCCCAATGTAATAGGTGGCGAGCCTATTGCCATTAACCGGAAAATATAATAAAATAAATTAAGGAAAATATAAGTAAATCTATTTTTTGAACTCAGAAGTTAGATAATGATAATACATAGGTAGGGGTTCATCACCTCGGGGCAGCTCACCGCCATGCCGCTGCGCTGTGTTGGGGTGAGTAATGGTGGAGTGGCTACTGGCCCGGTCGTACTGAAAGTGCGGCGCGTGGTGGAAGGAGCGCGCGGCCCCGCCCCCGTACAGGTAGGGGTAGTAGGCGCCGTACATCACCTCGGGGCAGCTCACCGCCATGCCGCTGCGCTGTGTTGGGGTGAGTAATGGTGGAGTGGCTACTGACCCGGTCGTACTGAAAGTGCGGCGCGTGGTGGAAGGAGCGCGCGGCCCCGCCCCCGTACAGGTAGGGGTAGTAGGCGCCGTACATCACCTCGGGGCAGCTCACCGCCATGCCGCTGCGCTGTGTTGGGGTGAGTAATGGTGGAGTGGCTACTGACCCGGTCGTACTGAAAGTGCGGCGCGTGGTGGAAGGAGCGCGCGGCCCCGCCCCCGTACAGGTAGGGGTAGTAGGCGCCGTACATCACCTCGGGGCAGCTCACCGCCATGCCGCTGCGCTGTGTTGGGGTGAGTAATGGTGGAGTGGCTACTGACCCGGTCGTACTGAAAGTGCGGCGCGTGGTGGAAGGAGCGCGCGGCCCCGCCCCCGTACAGGTAGGGGTAGTAGGCGCCGTACATCACCTCGGGGCAGCTCACCGCCATGCCGCTGCGCTGTGTTGGGGTGAGTAATGGTGGAGTGGCTACTGACCCGGTCGTACTGAAAGTGCGGCGCGTGGTGGAAGGAGCGCGCGGCCCCGCGCCCGTACAGGTAGGGGTAGTAGGCGCCGTACATCACCTCGGGGCAGCTCACCGCCATGCCGCTGCGCTGTGTTGGGGTGAGTAATGGTGGAGTGGCTACTGACCCGGTCGTACTGAAAGTGCGGCGCGTGGTGGAAGGAGCGCGCGGCCCCGCCCCCGTACAGGTAGGGGTAGTAGGCGCCGTACATCACCTCGGGGCAGCTCACCGCCATGCCGCTGCGCTGTGTTGGGGTGAGTAATGGTGGAGTGGCTACTGACCCGGTCGTACTGAAAGTGCGGCGCGTGGTGGAAGGAGCGCGCGGCCCCGCGCCCGTACAGGTAGGGGTAGTAGGCGCCGTACATCACCTCGGGGCAGCTCACCGCCATGCCGCTGCGCTGTGTTGGGGTGAGTAATGGTGGAGTGGCTACTGACCCGGTCGTACTGAAAGTGCGGCGCGTGGTGGAAGGAGCGCGCGGCCCCGCCCCCGTACAGGTAGGGGTAGTAGGCGCCGTACATCACCTCGGGGCAGCTCACCGCCATGCCGCTGCGCTGTGTTGGGGTGAGTAATGGTGGAGTGGCTACTGACCCGGTCGTACTGAAAGTGCGGCGCGTGGTGGAAGGAGCGCGCGGCCCCGCGCCCGTACAGGTAGGGGTAGTAGGCGCCGTACATCACCTCGGGGCAGCTCACCGCCATGCCGCTGCGCTGTGTTGGGGTGAGTAATGGTGGAGTGGCTACTGACCCGGTCGTACTGAAAGTGCGGCGCGTGGTGGAAGGAGCGCGCGGCCCCGCGCCCGTACAGGTAGGGGTAGTAGGCGCCGTACATCACCTCGGGGCAGCTCACCGCCATGCCGCTGCGCTGTGTTGGGGTGAGTAATGGTGGAGTGGCTACTGACCCGGTCGTACTGAAAGTGCGGCGCGTGGTGGAAGGAGCGCGCGGCCCCGCGCCCGTACAGGTAGGGGTAGTAGGCGCCGTACATCACCTCGGGGCAGCTCACCGCCATGCCGCTGCCGCCGGCCGGCCGCGCGCGCGCCCCATGCCGCCGCGGTCACCGCCTGCGCAACACACGAAGATACATCATTCTCGATATTCCATCTTAACACACTGCCATTATGCATAGCTATTTCTGGTACTTTACACGGCTGTATAAAAACTGGCCAAGTGCGATTCGAACTCGCGCACGACGGGTTCCGTACCATTATCTATGAAACATAACATATAACATAACTTCACGGCTGTATCCCCGAAGGGGTAGGCAGAGGTGTATTATACACCCAAGATTCGCCATATGTTTAGGTCCCAATGTACCTACCTAATATGGGGCGAGCCTAATTACATCTACCGGATACATTAATAAGCGAGCGATAATTAACACTTTTTTAAATATTTGTATATATATATATACTGGGTGCTTCAAAAAAATGTATACACACTTTGAACTTCCATAGAAAATTTATTTACCGTTCTACAAAGTTAAATTTCAGGAAAATAGAAAGCTGAAAGTCCAATGTAAATGAAACATAAATAACAAATGTTAATACTGTTCAAATTGGTGACCTGCAGCATCAATACAATTCTGAGTACGAGTCACCACAGATTCTGTACATCGTATCAAAACGTCCAATGAGATTTCTCTACACACTGCTTGAATCTCATTCCAAAGAATGTCTAGGTTACGTGGTTTACGTTTGTACACCTCATCTTTTACTGTGCCCCACAAGAAGAAATCCAGTGGTGTAAGGTCTGGAGAGCGTGCTGGAAACTCGATTGGCCCCCTGCGTCCTATCCACTGGCCCGACAAATTTTGATCCAGGTAAGCTCGTACGTCTCGCTTTCTATTTTCCTGAAATTTAACTTTGTAGAACGGTAAATAAATTTTCTATGGAAGTTCAAAGTGTGTATACATTTTTTTGAAGCACCCAGTATATGTAATTAAATACATGCGCGTGTATTAGGTTGTCTGTGGAAGTGAGTAGAGGGCGCATCGGAGTGACGCGCATTTCAATGGCGGATGATGTAAGTACCTACAGATTATTTTGTGATTTTATTGTTATAAAGAACTTGTAGAGAGATAAATGAAAGGATATAATTGAGGAGGCGATATTAGTGAACTTTGAATGTCGTTTCTTTGTATTTTCAGGTGATATAAAAGTGTAATTCTCATAGGTAAAATTTTTATATTTGAGTTGATTTATGACGTATTAAAATAACATACAACACATAAAATATTTTTTTATATTTTTTTTAGTTTTATCATTCTCTTATTTTACAAGTTACAGGGGGGACGACACACTTTACCACTTTGGAAGTGTCTCTCGCGCAAACGTATAGTTTGCGCAAGAGTTTAGAAAAAAAAATTCAATATCATTTTTGAAGACCTACCCAGAGACATAGACCTATGAGATTTATGAAAAAAAAAAAATCAGTTTCAGTATGGAGAACCCCCAAAATGTGTTGTATTTTTTTTCTATTTTTGTGTGAAAATCTTAATGCGGTTCACAGAATACACCCAACACACCAAGTTTCAACAGCATAGTTCTTATAGTTTCGGAGAAAGTGGCTGTGATACACGGACGGACAGACAGACAGACAGATTTGCCGAATCTATAAGGGTTCCGTTTTTTACCATTTGGCTACGGAACCCTAAAGATGACAAAATAAATCATGTCTGTTGTATGGGAGCCCCACTTAAATACCTATGAATTTTTTTATTTGTTTATGTTTAAAGTGGGAAATATACTCAATATATCTATGTAAATATTTCAGGCGTCTACCAGTTGGCGTTATCAATATAGGGCAAAAGCGTACAAAAAAAATCACGTTTGTTTTATGGGAGCCCATTAGGTAAACACTTATTTTATTCTGTTTTTAGTATGTAATACATAAGTTGTAAAAATTTCAACTATCTATCACGGTTCCTGAGATACAGCCTGGTGACAGACGGACAGTTAGGCAGATGACAACAGCAGTCTTAGTAATAAGGTCCCGTTTTACCCTTTGGGTACGGACCTCTAAAATGAGTTATCTCGAGGAACGGCGGATAGGAGTGACGATTTTCTACCGAGCGCACAGCGAACTAGGAACATCTATCTGACTGCCTCATCAACACAGCGACTAAGCCCAAAGAGCTACAAATTACAATTTTTTGCAGTTGAAGCCTTTTATTTTATGTGCATCCACGAAAGGAGTTTTAATAATTTCGCTGCTAAGGGGGTAATAAGCCCCATTCAAACTAGTCTGGCTTGACAATACAGTATGATACAGAGCTGGAAATTAGACAATAGTTAAGCGCATTTAGATAGCCTAAGATAGGTTAGGTAACATAGGTAGGTAGCAATGGCTATAAATGAGTTTAATCATGCGTTAAATTTCATGTGTTGTTTTGAACCCCAATGGAAAACGAGGGGTTTTATAGTTTGACCCATTGATGTCTATATAATATTACCTACCAATATCGCAATGGTTTGAGCTGTTTGTGCTTATATTTGCGTATCTGTGTGTGTAGGTATCTGTCTGTGGTGCCCCTCCCCCAAACCGGGGCAAGACGGGGACACCGTGGTTCCCAAACCCGAGGGGGCCATCTCGAAACCGGAGATGGCCCAGGGTCAGTCGGGGTGCGAGGGATATGCTCTACGGGCAACCTTACACCCCTGCGTCTGTAGACCCGAGACGGCGTGCAGTTATAGTTGGTTCAAGCCCGACATAACCGCCCCCGCTGGCCGGCGGAGGGGTATCCGAAGGGATTTCCGCACGAAAAAAAAAAAAGTAATTTGTCTGTGGTAGGTATCATAGGTCCCAAACGGATGGGCCGATTTTAAGGCAGTCTTTATTGTTTCGAAGGTGACTTCATCATCTTGAGATCTGCTCTGTCGTTGAGGATCATCAGCTCTTTCCCAATTGACGACGGGGTCTTACTTTCGAAGGTCCAACTGATTTGAAATTTGTTGTGTTGGGAGTATATCTATGACATGGTAACCTCGATCTGATGCTACAGCATCAAGTGCATGGTCTGCGGGAAACCCTCTCAGCAACTTACAGCAGATGTGGCGTGTTCAGGCTCATCAGAATGGTTTCAATGAGTAGTTGTTAGACAGATGCTAATCGTAGCGCTAGTTTTTATCTAACTAGCTGATGCCCGCGGCTCCGCCTGCGCAGAGGTCGGTTATCGTTTTATGGCCATATCTATGGTTCTACTTAACCAATTTCAACCAAACATACGGCAGATTTCAAAGTAGTAATAAAAGATTAGGTACCTATACAATATAAACATGATATTTTTAAACTCCAGATACAAAAAGAAACCCTTAAAGTACAAACAGAACGTGTAGGTTAGCTCATTAGCTTTATTTTACCTAGGAATATTTAGATTCAAGCCTCGTTCTGTCGGGGACCTCGGATCGTTCCGATAACATGTTGAAGTGATTTACCAGTTAGAGCTGGGGACCTCTAACTGGTAAATCACTCCAACATAACGCATGACAACCAGCGTCGTCGTGTCGGGGGCGACACGATGAATTTAATTAGGTTTTTTTTAATTATGTTTTGTTATTTTATAATAATGCATTTTATACAGCTGTTACTATGAATTATCTCAAAGAAAAATCTAATAACACTTTGCCCGAGCCAGAAGTCGCTAGCGCTGCCCCACTGCACCACTGCAATACTTGTTAAGTATTAAATGAATGAACCTTAACCATATGTACGTAAATAGGTTCTCCATATTTCCATCCATCCAAAGAGGCACAATTTTGTAGCAGCGTCAAAACTTTATAACTTCCGTATCGACCAGGTAATGCAGGTACACGTAGGTAGGTAAGTATATATTCACCCGCGTCCCGCTGCACTTCGTCGTCATCATTTTATATAATTTATAGTCCTGTTAAACAACAGACATAGACAATGAAGCGCTACTCGGGATTAAGACCGAGGGGTGCACCATGCAGGTACCATAAGCATAGATACGCAACGTACAATATAGCTCTTTCCCACTGGGCACTGGGCACTGGGCACGTGCCCAGGGCCCCGCGATGGAAAGGGGGTTCCAGCAAGATCACCAAATGATAACCGATATCAATTACCGAAAAACATATTGGTTTTGAAAAAATCAAATGATATTGACTTGGTTGCTTATTAGTTTTTACTTGCGTGAAGTTACTCTACTCTCGCTCAGGCTAGCCAATAGTAGTAGGTAGGTATGTTTAGATTCATTTGAATATCTACTAACATGACTGTATAAGATTACAATTTCACTTCAAAAGTTAAGCACTTTCCATATAACGGACTACCATACAACTACACATCCCTTGTTTAGCCCCCCAAGTGTGTAATTTAAAAAAACGCCGGCACACGTGTACTTTTTAAGCAGAAGCAACTATATGAAATTTCGTGCGTCTTACTTCGAATATGACTTTCCATACAATCGTCTTATTTTATCTCCTTAGTACCAAAACTTTCAAAAACGGTGGTACACGTTTTCATTTAATTCTAACCAGAAGCAACTATCTGAAATGTCGAGCTTCTATCTTCAAAAATACCAATACCAAACCCATATTTCACTCAGGGGTAGAATTTGAAAAAATTCTGATTACGTATTTTTTATTTCTTACCAGAAGCAGGTGCATGAAATTTCGTGCTTCTGACTTTGAAACTGACGGACCTCCATACAAACGTTCATCCCTTATTTTGCCAAATCAGGAGCGAAATTTCCAAAAACCCTTCCTTAGTATCCACTACATCATAAAAAGCATCTACTGCCGAAATTTCAAGTTTCAGCTGCAGCGGTATAGGCGCTGCGCTAGGCTAAAAGATATACATTGAGTCTGAGGCTCTGCGTTGATGAATCAGTCAGGCAGTCGGGACAAGTAATATATCTATAGATTGCCTGTTAATTTACAGTCAGTAAATAAATACAAATAATTGTAGAACCTTGTTTACTTACTCTCTTGGTCTATTCCAACAAAATAGTGCTCTTTCAAGGCCATAGGGGCCCTATTATCCTAATGTGCCCAGGGCCACAAATAGTGTAAAGACGGCCCTGATAGCAAGCAACGCATTTGTGGCAGCCGGTACTAGCTGGGTACTGACATACGCAGGCTATTATTGCTTAAGGCGACCAGAACGAATTATGATTATACTAATTAAGTATTCAAATAGACACGAATGCACACTTTGGTGTACCTAGATGTACCATTTTTTTTACGTGCAGAAATCCCTTCGGATATACCGACATAACCCCCCCGCCGGCCAGCGGGGGCGGTTATGTCGGGCTTCAACCGACTAAAACCGCACGCCATCTCGGGTCTACAGACGCCGGGGTGTAAGGTTGTCCATAAAGTATTTCCCTCGCACCCAGACTGACCCTGGGCCATCTCTAGTTTCGAGATGCCCCCCTCGGGTTCGGGAACCACGGTGTCCAGTCTTGCCCCGGTTTGGGATAGGTTCGCTAGTCGCCCCGCCGTCCCGGCCTGCATCTGCTGGGGTGACAGGCGACCTCACCTGCCACCCCCAGACTGCTCTCATGGAGGACGCAGGTCGTTAATCGTAGCTAGATGTACCTTTTTTTTTTTTTTTCGTGCGGAAATCCCGTCGGGTACCGCCCCCGCTGCCCCGCGCCCCGCTATGTCGGGCTTGAACCGACTAAAACCGCACGCCGTCTCGGGTCATTAAGACGCCGGGGTGTAAGGTTACCCATAGAGCATATCCCTCGCACCCCGACTGACCCTGGGCCATCTCCGGTTTCGAGATGACCCCCTTACTTGCTCTCCACTGTGCCATCTGCTAATCAGAGGGACACGTGGAAAGCTTCCGAACAGTCCTCAACAAGGCCGTCCTCGCCTCGGTCGGAGTTGGCCGTAGGCGGCAGCGTCTCTCCCGCCCTAGGAGAGAGGCGCTGCCGCCTCCGTTGCCCAGGGTGCACCGCGTGGAGGTCCCCAACCAAGCACCCCTAGCTAGATGTACCTAAGCAGTGCCTTGGTAAGTATAAACAGAATTCACGTTGATTTTATTATAAGTTACCTACGAGATCTCGATCTCATTATAATACCGGTGTGCATTCGTCAAAGTCATCACTATCTACTCAGTGTCGTCAGTTTGGAACTAAAACTCTTTGATTTCGCTTCGTTTACTAATTCTTGTGATCCTTTTTGTGTTTCATAATTTTAAAATGATTTGATACAGTTATGCTTAGCTGTGTAGTTGGCAGCTAATGATGTTTAAAATTAGGCACTTGGCACCACCCAACGCTTGTATCTAATGAGGCACATCAATACCAATCCTATCAAAGGTAACCGATAAAGCGAAGCATGAGAGACTGCGGCACTTTCCTAAGTATTGGATTAAATAAAAAGAACAAACCGGATGGCTAAGTACCACATACTGACATACACCACTACACTGGCGCTAGTTATTGAGCCCTGAGCTACCTGTAAGGAGGTCGCCACACTCGCCACTCTGGGAGTTGAGCGCACACAATGTTAGACACTAACTACTTGCCCGGCTACTCTGCAAAAGGATCACTCTTTTACGTGCTTTAACCAACTACTTGAGAAGAAATTTAAATTATGAAAATAAATGATTGAATGACATGAAACTAGTTAATCGTGTTTAACATGTACATTGAATGCCTGGTTCGCATTGCAACAGGCGGAGCTGTGAGAGAAGAGCCCGGTAATAACATTACGCCACTCTGTCCCGATCGCCAAAGGACATTGTAGGGTTGCAACCAACACACAGAGCATCCAATCAATAATACCTATTGATAAACTATTGAGCTACTTTGGGAAGAAAAGAGGGATAGGCAGAGAATGATTGTTTAGTGATCTTCTTAAAAAGTGTATTTATATTAACACTAGCTGTGCCCGAGACTTCATCCGCGTGGATTTAGAATTTTGAGGATCTTCTTTTTTGCGCGAATGCCCTAATAACTTTTCCAAAATACAAGGAGCCTATGTTACATAGTATTATATTACCTACCTAGACTAGCACACGGCTCACCTGATGGGAAGCGGTTACCGCAGCCTATGAACGTGTGCAACACTAGGGACGTCACACTCGCTCTGCCGACCATGTAAGAACCTTCTGTATGTTTGAATTAGGTAATCCTTGGGAATATTAAAAGGCTACTTTAATTTCAGAAAAAGAATGCGCACAGATATGAAAGGAACTGTGGAATGATCTCCCTACTGCGGTTTTACCAAGCAACTACAATATGGGGTTCCTCAAAAAGGCCACGGAAGGTTTCTATAGGGTCGGCAGCGGGAGCGTGACGCCCCTGGTCCGAGAGGGCCCGGGAGGCGCGTCCTGTGCTCGCAGCTTCGGTCTCTGCACCAGATATCAATTAAAAGATACCTATAGGTATGCACGATGATTACACACTGCTTTGCAATGCCAAAAATGAATAATTAAAAAATAGGTTGGGGTTATCCTTTCGAGGGCTTACCCGGGGTGCCCGGCAATGGACACTTGGGAAGGACAGAGTGTGGTTTTAGTCGGTCCGATTCCGACCCGCCCACCCCATCGTCGGCACCGATGGGGTGAAGCCCGTGGGGGTTTCCACACGTAAAAAAAAGCTTTAAAACTTCAAGAAATACAATTTTACAACTTTATTTGTTACTAGCCTAAACCCGCGGCTCCGCCCGCGCGGATGTCGGTTATCGTTTTTTGGTCATTTCTCCGGTTCTACTTAATCAATTGCAATCAAACATACGTGACCAAGACCTTTCTAATAGAAAAAACCGCATCAAAATCCGTTCAATGGTTTTTGCATCCATCGCGAACAAACAGATAAACAGACAAGACTTCCAAAAAGAAATAGTTTTGTGTTTAGTATTGTTCCTTTAACATATTATTTTTTATAATATATCCAATGTACAGACACAACTAATTTACAATTTTATAATAGTAAGAAAGATAGATGAATTCAGATAATTCATTTTTCATTGACCTTATCAGGTATGTATGTAAAGCACACGAAGATATCTAATCTGCCGCAAATGGTCACTCATTACCTCTTTTTATAGACTATAGGTAGCAACGCAAACGAGCGCTGTGAAAGTACCCGAGGTGAACCGTTGCAAAGAGCGAGCCACTACTTCGTTCCACTTCCCTCTAAGAATCTATCAAGTAATTGTAAGCTACTAGGTACTTAGAACCAGAAAGAAATGGGCGTAGCTTTATAGTGCAGGCACTTGGTACAGGTTTGTGAGTATGCAAAATCCGAGGACTGCTCCTAATCCTGCGACCCCAAATAACGATCAAATCATCTTACCGCCAGGTGCGATGGTTACCTTCCGCTTATTTTACAACTTTTTCAATACTTGCGATTGGTCTACGATAACGACAATATACCAAGTTGTAGATAAACTCTTCACAAATAAGGAACCGTTTGAACAATCATCTTAGGTTATTTAGAAACATTTTTTGGCCATTTTACAAAAGTAATTAAATTTACTTTTGCCTGCGATACGCGAAAACTTACGACTCGATATTATCAAAACTTAAGGAAACTTTAAGGTTCACAAAAGCTACAACACGTCCACGTTTCAACTATTCATATTCATTAAAACGTGAGTTATAGACTTTCAAAATTTCGTGCGAAAAAAGGGTTTTGCCGCAATTTTCCGGAGATCTAATAAACCGATTGAAGTCCACCAGAGCTCATTAGATTTGTTTTTCATAAATACACATTTTCATATAGGAGCATTTTCGTACGACCTCTAGTTTTCTTTTTAATCGTGAAAAGTCATCAAAATTTACCAATAACTATTTTATACGAATAATATGAAAACTTGAGGTCCCACAAAAAAAGCGCTACACATAAATCAAAATAAAATAAAATAATAATGTGTATTTTTAGCTTTAAATCGCATTTTTTGTGATGTACTTAGCTAGCTAGGTACATATTTTGCGGTTTTCGAACGTTTACCCTTTACTTGTGCTATAAGACTTTCTCCCTTCTAAATTTCATGACTTTAGCTCAGCGGGCAGTACCTACCCTACAGGTTTTGATTCCCTTGCGATTGTCTACATAATACCTATACCAAATTATAATTTTTTTTATTGCGTTGACATAGAAGTTTGATTTTTACAACTGCAAAAGTTTGCACACCGGTTTGATATTGACTTCAACTTTATATCTCCACGCGTTCCTGAGAAAAGTGTCATGACAGACAGAAAACCAAGTGAACCTATACCTAATGGTTTTTCCTTTTGAGGCACAGAACCCTAAAATAATAATAACCCAACCATCAAAACGATGTTGTTAGCTTAACTTCAAATAAGTTATAAGTATAGTTAGATCAGCGGGTAGGGGAGAGTTGGTACGTCGTAGCACTTTTTACTTCCACTCAGATATTTTGTTCACCGTTCACTTGACATGCGTTATATGCGAGAAGCATCTGAGTGAGTGAGCATGATCCAGCTCAGCAACAGTTAGAGCATCGAACGGCTAGTGAGGGCTAGTGCGGGAGTAAACAAAAATATGCCTCACCTAGGTGTGACCTATGAGGTTATGCGATTAAAATTAGACCTAAAAATTTGCTTAATGATAGCTAGCTATGCATCAAGAGCGTATGCGGCCCCGCCGCTCCACCAAGATCTACAAACCGGTATACCTGCAGTGAGCGTCCTTCACGTCCCGTTAAGGTTAAAATAAACCAATAGGTAATAGAGGAGTGGGGGAGTGGACGTCGGGCTCCAAAGTGCAAGCTTTGGAAGCTACCGGGACAGGTGGGTGTGCCCAGTACCGAAACAGTGGAGATGCCGTAAACTTATTGTGTCAAAATATTGCTATGCTTACGTTCTTAAGTGAGTTATGCCGATATCAGTCGGGAGACTCGGTTATAACGTACCACTTTCTACTTCGGATGTTTTGTCTACCACGAGACTTAGGTACAACAGGAGCAGGGGTGTGTGTTGGGTAACCTCCTCGAGTGTCGCTCTGGTTCCGATCCCGCTGCAGTCCGGGGGGAACGGAATCGGAGCGGCCGGTACACCCTGGGCGGCGGTCAATGGCTTCCCCTTTACCCCTTCATAGGGTTGGCATTGATCGTCGGCCAATACCCAACGTGGCGGGAACACATCGCTCTCCGTACTCCTCTGCTTTCAGAGGAGACAGGATGAGCGATGCTGTTAGTGGTGAGATGGCCCAGGGTCAGCCGGGGTGCGAGGGATATGCTCAATGGGTAACCTTACACCCCGGCGTCTGAAGACCCGAGACGGCGTGCGGTTTTAGTCGGTGCAAGCCCGACATAACCGCCCCCGCTGGCCGGCGGGGGGGTATCCGAAGGGATTTCCGCACGATAAAAAAAAAAAAAAAAAAAAAAGGTATATTTTGTGATGTTGTTGGAAGTTTACGTGAATGTCACATTGAAATAAAACTTTTTTTAACGGATTCTATCGCGATTTTTTTGATGTTATTTTATTATTTAAACTGAATCCCGATTAGATCATTTTCCTACATAGCCATACTGCAGCCTCACAGTGCAGGAAAGCAGCACGGCTCAGGGCGAACACAAAACGCCTTGATCGTTCATTGGAACACACGAAGATCGCAAACAACATACCTAACTCACGCATTCAGCAACGGTACCTATGTACCTACTTACTATTCGAATTTGAAATGCTTTTTAAAATGAAATTGATAGGTATATGTGTCAATGTTTTTTTTAATTGTCATAAGAACGTGAGAGAATAATAGAGATTCTTTAAACACAGTCGAAGGAGCTAAAAGCCGCTCAATAAGAGTTTCTTACAGCCTCGAGACTCACTATACCTAGAGCATTTTGGACTACCACTAGTAGTTTCAGCGCTATTTGCAAACAGTGCTGTTTAACACCGGTTCGAGGCATGATTTGGTGTTATTACTCGTAGTGTAGAAAAATTGTCCAGCCATCACTATTAGAAAACTTAGATAGTTTCAAAGATGAAACGATACAGTCGACTCTCCTCCCTCTACCCAAGTAATAATTTATGAGAATGCAGGTATGTAACGCCCCTACATGCATCTTGCTACAAAAGAATGAAGTCGAGAGGACGTCGGGCAACACTACTTAAGTACCTACTACTTAAAGAGGACTACTTAAGTCCCTAGACGCTCCCTAGATGTAGCGATTGGTGACCATAAACAACTAAGGAAGTTAATTGAGCCGGCAGCCTGTAGGCTGCAGGCACGCCGCGCTGCGTCCACTGAGCCAGACGAGATCAACTGTAAGAATTCGAGCACGCTGCTGTTCTCACAACCTAATACCTGAGTCAGACATTTGCTCTAACGAACCAATGAGAATCAAAATAGGTCTTGAGCTTCATTTGTAATGGTCGTATCTTCCCGTCTACCTGGTTCGTCACCTTAGTGACTATTGCGATGGGGAAAGTCTAGTAATTTGGCCAATTATTTGACTATCCGTTTTAATATCTTTGTTGTGTTTATATTTTTATGTATTGTAGGAAGGTATCCTTGAAACAATAACTGGGTAAGTAGGTAGCTTTAACATTAATCAAATGTAATTATTAGATATGCATTGGCAAGAGGCAAGGCAACATAAGCAAGAAGTACCTACCTAGAGTTTTATTTTGATTCGACCAAGATATAGCCAAACTCCTTACTTAATTCTGATAATTTTGCACCACGGGAACTGTATACGCACTGAGTAGATCCCTACATTACAACCGGACAAGTGCGACAACGCCAAGGTGGTAATGATAAAGTGCCAGTCAAACTTGCACACTAAGGGTTCCATACAAAACTGACCTGAGGGATATTTATCTAAGTAGATACTTCATGTTTTTGTTGGAAACTGGAGTCCAATGACAGTGGACTGGCCACTTCTCCTGAAGGACCAAGGGCCGCGACGAGACCTAAAGTTGCCAAAGTCAAAGACGCAATGGCGTGTAGTGTGTGTAGTGAAGTTTTTTATATTATATTGCTGCCTGGTACCGACACCTACACCTACCTAGGTTAGCTACATCTAAGGACGGAGGTATCTAAATAGTAATTTTCATTCGAATCAGTAAGTAGGTATAGCTACGTAACGTGAGTACCGTACCTAGTAAGAAGTGGCGTGAGTGTTTTGCAAAAGGAACCGAATTGCTATTGAGTGGTGGAGTGATCGTCGAAGGACCTGCCCGCGACGGAGGCGGGCCTCGCCTCGTCCGCACAGAGCAGCAGGCCGGCTCCGCTGGCAGAGCGCTCCGAAGGCACTGGGTTATCACTTATCACTGAGCTACACTGGCGCAATCCTCCGGCGGCTCACAGCACTGCACTTCACTCGCGGCACTCGCTCTGTCCGTGCGTGCGGCTCGGCGCGGCGCGCGGCACTGCGCGGGAGCCGGCGGCCCCGGCGGAGCTCCGCCCCGGCCGCGCGCCCCGCCCCCGGCTGGCGGCGCCGCCCTGGGGCCGGAGCCCCGCCCTCCGTGCGAGACGCGCGGTACGTTTTAATAAGGCGCCCGCAAGACCCACAATTCTTTGAATCTATGTGACCTGTGTCCTGATTGCCTACGTGTTGCAGTGAGTGCTCGGCCGGCCGAGTGAACCCAGCAGGCACCTACCTACATACGGCTGCCATTATGTGATACACCGCCTAATCAGGACTAATAATGAACCTATCTACGTCCCTTTACCTAGGTACTCACCTGTCATTAGATAGGTACCTATAGGTAGGTACTACCGGTCTTACGAAAAGTGCAATAACTCAAGTTTTGGGCCGGATTAAGTTAAGTAGGTAGGTAAGTAGGTATCTACCTTATTCTGAATCAGCAGAGCCAGATCTAGGTAGGTTAAACGAATACCTACCTATTCTCTTCAGATATTTTTTACGTAGGTAGATAGGTACCTACCTACTTAAATACCTATCTATCTATCTATGAAAACCTGTTAATAATAAGTAGGTAGGTACTAAGCAAGATTGCAATAGGTATGTTAGGTAGGTATGTAGGTACCTATATCTAGGTCCGAGCTTAATTAACGAAGTAGGTAGGTACCTATCCAAAAACAAATAGGTACTATTTATTTTTTTACGTGCAGAATGATATACCTACCTACCGATATACTTAATTAACTTTAGATAAGAATAAGTTAGTTACGATATTAAGTAACTTTACTTAAATCTGAAATAACTTATTTGATAGTTAGGTATTCTATATCCTGGGGTGTGTGTTGGGTAACCTCCTCGAGTGTCGCTCCGATTCCGATCCTGCTGCAGTCCGGGGGGAACGGAATCGGAGCGGCTGGTAGGTACACCCTGGGCGGCGGTCAATGGCTTCCCCTTCACCCCTTCATAGGGTTGGCATTGATCGTCGGCCAATACCCAACGTGGCGGGAACACATCGCTCTCCGTACTCCTCTGCTTTCAGAGGAGACAGGATGAGCGATGCTGTTAGTGGTGAGATGGCCCAGGGTCAGCCGGGGTGCGAGGGATATGCTCTATGGGTAACCTTACACCCCGGCGTCTGAAGACCCGAGACGGCGTGCGGTTTTAGTCGGTGCAAGCCCGACATAACCGCCCCCGCTGGCCGGCGGGGGGGTATCCGAAGGGATTTCCGCACGATAAAAAAAAAAAAAAAAAAAAAAGGTATTCTATATCCTAAATACCTACCCCTAAGTACAAATTAGCATACCTACTTATTTAGTTTTTCATTAGGTAGGTATCTGTATTTAAGTAGGTACCTACCTACCGACTATTACCCACTACTCTCCCCGCTGGCCGGCGCGGCGGGCCGAAGGGATTTCCGCACCAAAAAAATAAAATAAAGGTTCTAGTCATAGCAATAAGTTAGAGTTATTGCAGGTAGCTAGGTACCTATGTAGGTATGTTGATCAGGGGTGTGTGTTGGGTAACCTCCTCGAGTGTCGCTCCGATTCCGATCCCGCTGCAGTCCGGGGGGAACGGAATCGGAGCGGCCGGTACACCCTGGGCGGCGGTCAATGGCTTCCCCTTCACCCCTTCATAGGGTTGGCATTGATCGTCGGCCAATACCCAACGTGGCGGGAACACATCGCTCTCCGTACTCCTCTGCTTTCAGAGGAGACAGGATGAGCGATGCTGTTAGTGGTGAGATGGCCCAGGGTCAGCCGGGGTGCGAGGGATATGCTCTATGGGTAACCTTACACCCCGGCGTCTGAAGACCCGAGACGGCGTGCGGTTTTAGTCGGTGCAAGCCCGACATAACCGCCCCCGCTGGCCGGCGGGGGGGTATCCGAAGGGATTTCCGCACGATAAAAAAAAAAAAAGGTATGTTGATCAGCACAAAGTTTTAAGTCAATAACATGTAGGTATTGTGATGAAGATAGGTATCTACAAACAAAACTAAAAATAAATTTTTTTTTTATCGTGCGGAAATCCCTTCGGATACCCCCCCGCGTGCCAGTGGGGGCGGTTATGTCGGGCTTGAACCGACTAAAACCGCACGCCGTCTCGGGTCTACAGACGCCGGGGTGTAAGGTTGCCCATAGAGCATATCCCTCGCACCCCGACTGACCCTGGGCCATCTCCGGTTTTGAGATGGCCCCCTCGGGTTTGAAAACCACGGTGTCCCCGTCTTGCCCCGGTTTGGGGGAGGGGCGCTAGTCGCCCCACCGTCCCGGCCTGCTTCTGCTGGGGTGACAGGTGGCCTCACCCGCCACCCCCAGGCCTGCGCTCATGGAGGACGGAGGTCGTCAAGCGACCTCCGGCGCCTGAGTCGCCTGCGACGCGCGGCGAGCAAGTTGCGGGCTCGGCGGGCCGGGAGAGTTCTAAGTCTCTCCCGGGCGCGCTCCGCCATCTCCTTCGCGAGCATTACATGCTCGCAGAAGGAGGTCATTCCTCTGTGGTAGCATTAATTTTTTCAAAATATATCCATAAACCTTCCTCTGATTGACTTCTTTAATCATGCCAAATTTGGTTCTGATTGGATTAGTAGTTTAGGAGGAGACCTGTGACAAAGAAAATCCTGAAGTCTAGTAGGTATGAGGAGCTTTCGCTCGACTTCGTCTCACTCAGCTCAATAATATTTTTGTGATCCACAAACATTTGTTTCGGCCTGAGTGTCTTATTCATCCTAGCGTTAATCCCAGTCGCATCTAAAGCTTTCAACTTCTGGGAGTCTGGGGTCCGCTGCACCAGTCTAACGGCGGCCGAACTTCGATATGTTCAGTGAACCGACTGCCCCCTGCCCTCCACAACCCAACGGCGACATCGAAGCGTTGCAGCTAGACCAGCTGGTGAACTTTATAAGGCTCCAACTGCCCATAACGACGGCCATAGACGTTCGTACGGCAACCGGGACCGACTGCTTAACGTGGTCTCCGAGGCACGACCAGACTAATGCAAATACCCATGTTTATATGCATACAAATATTTGCACTGAGCGGGGATCGAACCCGCGCCTTTTGCGTAGCGCTACGCGATCACTACCGCTACGCCACAGAGGTGGTTCGGCCTGGGTGTATGTGCAATGATAGCATATGTCTGGTACTGCATCCACGGTACAGCAGAAAATATTAAAGTGGACAAGTGTAAATCAATAAAAACGTAGGTTTTTTTAAAAGAAAAACATAAATCAATTGAACTGGGTGTAATGTAAAACAATTTAATCAATACAATTGCATTTATTCTAATCAGAATCTTTAATACTTTCATCTAAATATTCTACACCAGAAAAGTCTTCATCTGCGCATTGGGGTGAGTGTAAGTCTTCTCACTCTTTACGCACCGATCTCGGCGCACCCGGACGACGAAGTGGAAGTTATGTATGAGGTCATCAGTATGAGGCCATACATACTTCCAAAACATACTTCACTGTTTTTAATGCAAAACTGGGTAGGAGGGGCGATGACGAGTTGAGAGTGGGGCAATTTGGATGTGGGCGGAGAAATCCCAGAGGCCAGAGGTTGGCTGACTTTCTGGAGAAACTCTTTATGATGAACTCCTTCTTCAAGAAGCCACCTCATAGGAAATGGAACTGGATGAGTCCCGACGGTTGCACGAGGAATGAGATCAAGTTCATTATGTCTACAAAGAGACGAATATTCAATTATGTCTCCGTGATCCACATGGTGAAAACCAGAAGCGATCATAGAATGGTTAGAGGCACATTGAATATCAATGTCCAACTGGAAAGGTCTCGACTAATGAAGTCCACGCTCCGACTTACTGCAGCCCATATACAAAACCCCGAGAGCTTTCAACTCGAGCTCGCAAACCGCTTCTCTGGCCTGGAGGATTGCGTTTCTGTGAACGAGGTCAATAATAGGTTGGTAGAAACTGTCTACAAGGTAGGGGAAGTCTTCTTCAGACCCCACCGGAAAGATGGACCTCAAAACTATCAGATCTCACCCTCGATCTCCTCGGCAGAACGCCGCTCATTGACGTTGCAGACTTCCTAGGACGCTGAAGCATATCGGCAGCTCAATAGACAGATCTCTAAGTCCTTGCGACACGATGTTCGTGTCTTTAATACTAATCATATTAAAGATACGATAGAGCAAAATAAGGGCTCTAAAGTGTTCGCAAGAGACTTGTCTATTAGGCAGAGCCAGTTGACGAAGCTGAAGACGGTGTAACGGTTAAAAAATTTTATAGGTAGAAGGTTTTTAAATGAATTTAAGGTGAAGTAACTGAGCTGTAAAAATTAATAAAATAATGTAATGTAATTGAGACAACTACCGGCTATGGCGAGCAGAGATAAATGAAAAGGTCGATTACAATATATTAGATTATAATCTGTGTAAGAGATCGTTACATACATTTATATTAGGTATTGGAAATAATGAATCTCAGGGAATGGATTCGTAATAAAGATTCTGCCGTGGCGTTGTTCGGTCCGTTGTGCAAAGATGGTAGTATGCACTTAGCTAGTGGACACGTGGCTAGTGGTGATGCCGGCGTGCCAGGGTCTCCGCTGGTGTGCCTCGCTACCGCCATTATGGTGCGAAGCCCGGTGCGAAGACCCTGGAAATAGAAAAAGTGCGGGTCAGTTTGTCACTAGGTAATTACGTCCAAGTGAATCTCCCAGCGGCAATGCAGCGTAGCTAAAAGCTATAATAAAAAGGAATATAAATAGGCAGCACAAGCTGGTGCCGCGACCTCTGACCGTAGGGGTCATCGGCCTCGTGGCACTAAATAGGTAGGCTGAAATAGCACACAGTAAAATAAAATATGTTAAGCCATGCATTTTAGCAGGCAATAAGCTGCACCGCTGGAAAGTCTTCACCTGTAGAAGAAGTAGGAAATGTTGATCTCAAAACTTACCCGGAGCCGACAGCAGTTGGCCACGGGGTCAAAGTGACCTTCCTGTTCCTCGGCGAAGGTTGCCAAGGAAAGGAACGATTTAAGAGCCGTCAGTTGATAACTGGGCTAGTGTTGTCCAATCTCGCTCGCACAACCATAGATAAAAGATACATAATAAAATAATAAAAAAATAATAAAAGAAACATACTAAAATATCGATTCATTTACGGATATAGTTTTAATTTCATTTATAAAGAATCCACAACGTTACAACGGACGACGGCAGTGTAGCGTCTACAAAGTCAGAGGTACTGAGGGAGATCGAAAGGTTCTACGGACAGTTAAATACCTCAGTAGCTAAGCCTGTTGATGATTTCGATAAAGATCCTAGAGCCAAATTAACCCGACACTACACAGAAGATATTCCGGACATCAGCCTGTATGAGATTAGGATGGCCCTCAAAACGCTCAAGAACAACTAGGCGGCGGGTGAGGACGGAATGACATCGGAGCTTCTGAGTGCAGGTGGAACACCGATACTGAAAGCTCTACAGAGGCTCTTTAAGTCCTTCCTGCTCGAGGGTACTACGCCCGAAGCGTGGAACAGAAGCGTGGTGGTTCTCTTCTTCAAGGAAGGTGATAAAACCTTATTGAAAAACTACAGGCCCATCTCGCTTCTGAGCCATGTTTACAAGCTGTTTTCGAGGGTGATCACGAATCGTCTCGCACGCAAGTTTGATGACTTCCAGCCTCCCGAACAAGCCGGTTTCCGTAAAGGCCATAGTACTGTAGCGTCCGGGGGTTGGACGCCACAATACCTCGTGTTGATAAAAGATAAACACACGGGTTAAGCAGTAATATCTCATTTATTTTAAACAACAAAGCTTCCTATATCGAGTTTAGGGAGGTTTTTACGCGAATATATTTATATTTAAGCGAACTGTAGGGAATCGCGGTCTCCGCTCAAGGACTGAGCCTAAATTCAATACACTTATATCTTCTCTTCGGCCGGCGGACCAGGGCGGCGCACCCAGTCGCCCGCTGTCAGCCGGATAGCCGAATGCACCGCCAAGCAATTGTTTTTTCTTCCCTAAGCTAAATTTAAAAGAACGATAGTTTATTTCAATTAAATTTTTAAGCATTTTGTATGCTTACTTTAACACTAGTTTAAACGATAGTTTATTTTTAAACTCTGACACATGATGGCCAGGTCAATGAACTGTAGTGATCGAATGAGGCCGGAGCACTACAGTACCATAGACCACATCCATACGCTGCGGCAGATTATACAGAAGACCGAGGACTATAATTTGCCACTATGCTTGGCGTTCGTGGACTATGAGAAAGCCTTCGATTCGATCGAGACTTGGGCGGTGCTGCAGTCTCTTCAGAGGTGCCACACTGACTATCAGTACATCGAAATGCTGAAGTGCTTGTGTATAAACGCCACCATGTCGGTCCGAGTACAGGATCAGAGCACAGAGGCTATTCCGTTGCAGAGGGGAGTTAGGCAGGGTGATGTCATCTCGCCGAAACTCTTTACCAATGCAATGGAAGACGCCTTAAAGCTTCTGGATTGGAAAGGATTCGGCATCAATATCAATGGCGAATACATCACTTACCTTCGATTTGCTGACGATATCGTAGTCATGGCAAAGTCTTTATAGGAGCTCAGTAATATGCTCAGAGGCCTCAACAGAGTGTCCCAGCGGGTGGGCCTGAAAATGAACATGAACAAGACGAAAGTCATGTCATATGTCCATGTGCGCCCACCCTCGTATTATTGGGAGGCTCACCTCTCGAAGTTGTTGATGACTATGTCTATTTGGGACAAACCGTCCAACTAGACAAATCCAACTTCGAGAAGGAGGTCAATCGACGAATCCAACTCGGCTGGGCTGCGTTCGGGAAACTGCGCAGCGTCTTCTCGTCCAAAATACCGCAGTCCTTGAAGACAAAGGTCTTTAATCAGTGCGTGTTATCAGTGATGACGTATATACGGTGCCGAGACGTGGTCTCTCACTATGGGCCTCATAAGGAAACTCGGGGTCACACAGCGAGCTATGGAACGGGCTATGCTTGGGGTTAACTAAATAGGTTAAAAAAAATAACTTTTTGTCTCATATGATACTCTGCTTGTCGTTTCTGTTTGTAGGTTAGTTTTATAATCAATTAGCTGTGTAACGACGGTGACAGTTCTAGAATATCGTTACTCCATACTTCATGTTGGATGTCGTAAGAGGCGACTAAATGAGTAGATGTGAGTTTTGACTGGCCATCGAGCTTACTTCTTTTCTTCCGTGGGAGAGTTGGCAGTGGAAATTCAGTAAGATCCTGATTTCTGCTGAAGTCAGAATACACCCATGATGTTTTGTAAAATATGTAAATTTTAATATTATATAGTCTTATGTGTTAGACTAGTTGACATGGTTCAGTGGTGAAACTATGTTTTTCCGCTTCTATTCATCATGGCGTGATGTTTAGATTCTTAGGATTTGGTGTTGAATTTTTCATTCGAACCAGTAATATAATAGACTGATATATTCAAATGAACATACAGTCGAACTAAGTTTTTTAGGGTTAGAAAGGTTGTATGTAACCTTTGACTATCGACGGGTTGAACTTTAGTCTTGTCTTCTTATTTGTTCACCAATTGTTTGGGGTGTTCGTTTCAAGTTTGATTGATTCTCTCATTCGACTTCGTTTTTTGTGGAAAGAGCCGTTTGAGCCGGTATTATTATTATTATTCGTTTAGCTAATTTATCTTAAGTTGTAACGTTATTAACATTAATGTACACAACCCAAAGCCAATTCCGTCGATGAGACTTTATCTGCTCAGAAACACGACTTCGACGCAATGGGTGTGTACTTTGGGGGGTTTGCTGGATTGTGGATGTCGGTGCGGTGCTGTACTTAAGCAGAACACTTATTATGGGCGAAGAGTACTTGAATTTTCCAGAATTAAAGAGAGATTTTTTCATGTATCTTCATTTATTCCTTGTGAAGAGGAGAGAGCACTTCTCGCTTGACTTTCTAATTGCCGACTGAGGTGTCGAGTCAATTTACAGCGGTTTTTTATACTCTTAATCCAATTAATTCGAATTTTCTAATTGGCCGATCGAACTCTCGCGGCTCGTTAGTGACACCGCGGCTTAACGACTTTTCGCGGATATACCCTAATGGTCGATCGGTCAATCTTACAATTATGTGTTTATTTTCTATTTACAATGATTTATATACCGTATTATGTATTCTAATAGGTAGTAGAAATAAGGTGACACGAAATAAGATACAATTTACACTTATAGATCGGTAAACAATGACGATTTCTTCGTCGCAAACTTATAACTATTATACACGATTATTCCTACAGTTTTTTGTTAAATCAGTTTAATTATATACACTATTACTTATGTACTAACAAAATAAGCTTATATACTAGTTGTTCTGCACATTCTCCCCCCGTGAGACGCAGTCACACTTCTTCGCGTGCAGAACTCGTGTCTTCGGTCAGCAGGACGATCAGCTTCCTCACCGGCCGGCGCAGCACTCCTCCCTTGGTCTGGATGTCCACGGTGCGTGTCACGTTGTCAGGCCCGGGGTACGTTGCGATGACTCGTCCTCGGATCCAGAGGTTGCGGGGTGCGTTGGGGTCCACCAGTAAGACCAAGTCATGTAGGCATACTGGGGGTCCTCGTCCGTGCGGCATGCGTCGGTGTTGGAGCTCCGGCAGGTACTCGCGGAGCCACCTGGTCCAGAAGAGGTCGGCCAGGCGCTGTGCCGCTCTCCAGCTGGATCTCGATGCGGCGTCCTTTTCAATGAAGACGCCCGGCTGCTGTACTCCACCGGGTCCTCCCAGCAGAAAGTGGTTGGGAGTTAGGGCTTCAGGGTCCTCCGGGTTCACTGACACATGCGTCAGCGGGCGACTGTTGACGGTGTACTCTACTTCGGCAAGCAGAGTAGATAGAACTTCCTCGGAGGGCCGTCGCTCGTGCAGTGTGGCGGTGAGTGCTGTCTTTACTGAGCGCACCATCCTCTCCCAGGCTCCCCCCATGAAAGGAGCGCCGGGTGGAATGAAGCGCCACGATGTCTTCTTCTTGGCTGCTTCCTGCGATGTTGCTTCGTCGATGGCTCGTCGCAGCTCGCGGTCGGCTCCCTTCAGGTTGGTCCCATTGTCAGACCAGATTTCTTCAGGACATCCTCTTCTTGCCATCATGCGTCGGAGAGCGGAGATAGCGGAGTCGGTGCTTAACGAGTTTGCTATCTCGAGATGTATGGCACGTGTTGTGAGACACGTGAATATCGCGACGTACCTCTTCTGATTGGTACGTCCGACTGTCACTGTGAGTGGGCCGAAGTAGTCAACCCCTGTGTGTGTGAAGGGTCGCTTGTGATGAGCCAGGCGACACTCAGGTAGATCACCGGTCCTCGGGTACGGTGGTGCTTGAGTCTTGATGCGGCAATGTAGACACTGTCGTAGTAGTGAGCGTGTTACCGGGCGTAGGCGTACAACCCAGTATTGCTGTTTGCACTCGTTGATAGTGGCTTCAACTCCCGAGTGATGCAACTTCTTGTGGGTGTGTTGAATCCACAGCTTGACCGTAGGGTGATCTCCGTCTAATATCACAGGCGTCTTGATGTCGTCGGATATGTCTCGAACGGCTTGTATGCGGCTTCTCAAGTGCAGCACTCCGTTGACAGATACGATGCTCAATTGATGAAGGCGACTTTCTTTCGGGATCACTCTTCCTCGTTGCAGATATTCAATCTCGCTGCTGAAGGAGTCTTCTTGTGATGCTCGCATGAGGAGGGCTTCGGCTGACCGTAGGAGCTCGGCGGTGATAGGTATGTACTTCCTATCGGCGCTTGAAGTCCTTTTTAGTACGGAAGGTGATGCTGTATTCTTCTGTGGTGCCTTCTTCCAGTCTGGATCTGCCTTAGGGTTTTTCTTAGTCCGTTTGTAGTTGACTCGTTCCGATTTTCGTTTGCACAATTGAATGAACTGCAAGACTCGAGCTGTAGCGTAACGTAGTCGGTCCCAGTTAGAGAATCGGGTGACTACCGGCAGGGCTTCAGATAATTTTTCTTTCTTCTTGGTACTTATAGTGTGTACCCTTTCTTCTATATCTTCGGACTTGTCTTGTCGCGATGTATCTCGTGGCCATGATTCTTCTGATGAGTAGAGGAAGTCAGGGCCTCTGTACCAGCGATGCTTCTGGCTGAAGTCCGTAGGTACGTCTCGGGTGGCGTCGTCTGCCACGTTCATCTTCGTGGGGACCCATCGCCATTCGTTCACTGTTGAGCTATCTTCTATTGCAGCTAGTCGGTGAGCTACGTAGGGCTTGTATGAACGCGAACCTGTCTTGATCCATGTGAGTACCGTTCTGCTATCCGTCCAGAAGGTCTTCGAGTCAGGTTTTCTCTCGTGCTCTTCTATGACGGTCTCGGCGAGTCTGGTGCCCATCACGGCGGCTTGAAGCTCCAATCGAGGTATTGATGTGAGCTTCAATGGTGCTACCTTCGCCTTTGCAACGATGAGCGATATGTTGACTGCCCCGTTCATGTCTTCGGTTCTCCAAAACAGTACTGCTGAGTAGGCTGACTCGCTGGCGTCCGTGAAGATGTGAAGCTGGAGGGACTTGCTGTCACTGTAGTGTAGGTATCTTCTAGGTATGGAGATGTTGGCTAGATTCTTCAGGTGTTCTATCCAGTCCTCCCATTTCACTGCTATGTCTTCATTGACCTCTTCATCCCACTGTGTGCCGTGTCTCCAAATTTCTTGAAGCAGCTGCTTGGCCCGGATGGTGACTGGTGAGGCGAAGCCTAGCGGATCGAATAGAGACATGACGATCCGAAGAGCTTCCCTCTTGGTGGGTGTCTTCTTGTCGCAGAGTGCCGTCGGGATGCGAGTGAGATTGAGGTTGAAGGTGAGTTCATCGGTGCCCGGCTTCCAGATCAAGCCTAGTACTCGTTCAGTTTGTTCTTCGTTCTTGTACAGCTGCGTGTCAGTGTCTTCTTGTGTGACACCGAGGGCTTCCAGCAGTTGAGGTGAGTAAGATTTCCATTGTTTTAACTCGAACTTGGCTTCCCGGTGTATGTTTCGGACGTCGGAGGCGATCTTGATGGCGTCTTCCAGCGTCTCGAAGCTATCCAGGTAGTCATCAACGTAGTGTTTCTTCACTATTGCGGAGACTGCTTGTGGGTGCGTGGCGCTATACTTCTCAGCATTAGAGTTCTTCACGTATATTGCCGTAGATGGTGAACTTGACGCCCCGAAGATGAGTGATGTCATCCTGTATTCTTCTGGGGGTTGGTGGTCACGACGGTCGCCACGCCACAAGTACCTAAGTGCGTCTCGATCTTCTTCTTTGATTTTCACTTGAAGAAACATTTCTGCGATGTCTGCTGTCACTGCTATGGCGTGTTGTCTGAAGCGCATCACTACACCTGGTAACGACTGGAGTAGGTCTGGGCCCTTTAGAAGAGTATCGTTGAGAGATACTCCTCTCGTCTTGGCAGCGGCATCGTGCACGACTCGTATTTTTCCCGGCTTCATAGGGTTGATCACCGCGAAGTGTGGCAGGTACCAGGTTCTATTCTTGTTCTTGCTCGGCGGCGCCAACTCAGCATATCCTTTTGATATTAAGGCTTCCATCTGTTCGTTGTATTTTCCCTTGAAGCTCGGGTCACGATCCAATTTCTTTTCTATGTTGTGAAGTCTCTTCAACGAGTTCTCGTAGTTGTTCGGAAGCGAAGTTTCTTCATGTTTCCATAGCAGGCCAGTCTCGTATCTTCCATCTTCGTTGCGGACTGTACCAGGATGCGAGATGCTTGCTCATCTGGATCTGTCTTCGGCTTCCGAGGGTTGAGGAGCAGATTGTCAGTCTCGAAGTGTTCTTTCACCAGTTGTTCGAGTCGATCGTCTTCTGAATCTTCAATTGCGTGGGTGACGTACTCGATGCGGTGTCCTAGGGTCCTCGAGTCGCTGCCGTGGAGCACCCAGCATAAGGGTGTTCGGGATGCTACTGGCTGGTCTGGTTCGCCCGTTCTGGTCTCGGACGTCACCAGCAGGTGCCAGTTATCTTGACCGATGAGGATCTTAGGTCTTGCTTCTTCATAGGTGAGGTCGTTGGTGATATCTTCGAGATGACTGCACCCTCGTAACTGTCTATAGGTGACCCGTTGAGATGATACTTTGAAGTTCTTCACTGTTCTGGCTTGAACTTCTTCTTCAGCTGGATCCTTAATGCCTCGTATTTTCAATGAGACTCTTCTTGATTGTTGATCAGCTGTCTTCGTACTGTTGATGGTCTCGACCCGCAGTGGGTCGATAGGTCCCGTCGTGCCGATCTTTTCTGCTACGGTGTCGTCGAGTAGTGTGACTGTTGACCCGTCGTCTATGAGCGCGAAGGTGTTGACCATCCCTGCTGGCCCCGTCAGTTGGACCGGCAGTATCTTCAGGAAAGTGGTCTTCTTTCCCGTCCACGCCGAGTTGATCGTCTCGGCCGTGTTCGTGCTTTCTTCTTTCTTCTGTGGAGTCCCTTTTTCTTCTGTAGTGCAGCAGGGTGTTGTGCAGTAGCTTACAGCCGTCGATGCCGCAGCGTCGTTCTCTGCAGGTGTGTTTCTACTCCATCTTCTGTAGACATCGGAAACACAGCCTGTGTTCCTTGGCTAAGTCCCATCTTGCGTTGACGTCAGCCGTCTTGAACTGCTCACACTTGTAGATGGGGTGTTGCTCGTTGCAGATGGTGCACGTCTTGACCTGCTGCTGGGCTTCCATCACCGTGTTGATCCTCTGGGGGCGCTTCTGTTGATGAGTGGTGTGCTGGACTGCTAGGTTTTCAGGTTGAGCGTAGGGTCCGCATAGATCTGCTTCTCTTCTCATGAACTTCTCGAACTTCAAGAGGTCCGCTATTTCCCTCGGCTGAGCTGCTGCGAAGTCGTAGTACCTATACTTGAGAACAGGTGTAAGTTTCTCAACCATTGATCTTGAGACTTCTGGGTTGTATAGGTAGTGGATGCAGTTCAGCGCCTTGAGTGTTGCCACGGCGTTGGTGACCCTCGTTGAGAAGATGCATATGTCCCTTGGTGATTCGCTCAGTCTTGGTAGTCCTCGAAGCACTTCCATTTCTGTAGTTGCTATTGCTTCAGGCCTCCCGAATCTTGATTCTAATGTTCTGATGATATCAGCAGGCTGCGAGTTGGTGATGAGGAGACTCTCGACTGCCTCCCTCGCCTTCCCCTTGAGGTTTCTTCGTAGCCTGTTGAGGTTTTCCACGGCGGTGTAGCCATCTTCTGTTTCGGAGTAAGCTGCCTTGAACGGCAGCCATTCCTGGTGACTTCCACTGAAGATTGGTAGCTCGATGAACTTCGGTCGCTGGGCTGCCTTGATCGCTTGAGTGATGGCGGTAGCCAGTTCGCTGAAGTTCTGCTGCTGGGCTGGTGGCGCTGCTGTCGGCGTTGGTTCACCTGGCCCCTGATGTGGTGTATCGGCGATGGCCAACATGGGAGGAGGTGGTGATTCGTGACGGCTGAACCACTCGCCGACCTTCTCCTCAGCTGCCGCCGACACTTCTTCTTGATTCAATTCTTCTATTTCTTGATCTTCGTCTTCATCTTCTTCCAGGGCGGCGATCTTCGCTGCTGCCAGTTCTATTTTAAGACGAAGTAATTCTTCTTTTGCTTTTGCGATCTTCGCGGCTTTGGTTTTCGAATGCACAGATGAACCCCCCTTTACCCCTTTCTTGGATGGTTGTGGATGAGGCGGCTGTGACTTGCTATTCTTCCCTATCTTCTCTGTTCCAGGTGCCGTTGCTTTCGGACCTGGTGCTGTAGCTGACGGTGGCTCGATGGTAGTCACCGTCTCGGTGCTCGTAGTTCCCTCCGTTGTGGTGTTCTCTGAGGTAGACGTTTCCGTGGTTGTCCCGGATTCGGCGGTCCCCTCGGTGTCTGATGGACCCTGAACGGAGGCGGCTTTACGGCTTCTTTCTTCTGACCTCGTAGTCGGCATCTTCAATTTTTCAATTCTTCACAGTGGAAAATTCAGGCACGCACTCTTCGAGACCACCCTCGTGTTCCACTTAAGGTTTTCTTCAATGTTGACTCCAAATCCGGCTCCGATAGGACCAAAAATGTACACAACCCAAAGCCAATTCCGTCGATGAGACTTTATCTGCTCAGAAACACGACTTCGACGCAATGGGTGTGTACTTTGGGGGGTTTGCTGGATTGTGGATGTCGGTGCGGTGCTGTACTTAAGCAGAACACTTATTATGGGCAGCCTCGAAGAGTACTTGAATTTTCCAGAATTAAAGAGAGATTTTTTCATGTATATTCATTTATTCCTTGTGAAGAGGAGAGAGCACTTCTCGCTTGACTTTCTAATTGCCGACTGAGGTGTCGAGTCAATTTACAGCGGTTTTTTATACTCTTAATCCAATTAATTCGAATTTTCTAATTGGCCGATCGAACTCTCGCGGCTCGTTAGTGACACCGCGGCTTAACGACTTTTCGCGGATATACCCTAATGGTCGATCGGTCAATCTTACAATTATGTGTTTATTTTCTATTTACAATGATTTATATACCGTATTATGTATTCTAATAGGTAGTAGAAATAAGGTGACACGAAATAAGATACAATTTACACTTATAGATCGGTAAACAATGACGATTTCTTCGTCGCAAACTTATAACTATTATACACGATTATTCCTACAGTTTTTTGTTAAATCAGTTTAATTATATACACTATTACTTATGTACTAACAAAATAAGCTTATATACTAGTTGTTCTGCACAATTAACGTTATAGAGTTATAACTTTATTTATCTTAAGTTAAGTGAATTATTAACAATGATTCTTTTTTCATTTAGTATCTTTAAATGATATCTTTTAATACCTATTGGTCTGATATACTTATTATTGAAGAGCTTGTTTTGTTTTAAATAAAAAACGTTGTATTTGGTCAATATTTTCAAATTTTGTTCATGAAAACTTTTTTAGGGATTTTCTTTAGAAAAGCCCTATTGCTATCGAGTTGTCGTCGACGTCGTCGTTGCCAATTTTCTGTCACGGTTTTGGGTATGAAGGAGATGAGCTATCGAGTTGCTGTTTTCGGTAATAGATTCGTGCTGGGGTGAACCATTGCAAAATAAAGAAAAAATCGCAAAAAAAAATTAAAAAAATCGCAATTCAACTTGTTTTTTTTACCTTGGTTGAAATTTTTTTTTTGGTGTTAGAGTCATTCGGGTCAAGAGGACGCACTTTATTTTTGACTGCGTCAAAGATCTATATCAAATAGGATTTCTGACATGTTTACATCTATAATTGGTAGAATATTTAATTTATATACATCATTTAAGCAAATTTACCATCAAAGAGCATTAGTTTGTGCTGTACATATGATTAAAGCGAAAAAAGCCGAATGCGTCCTCTTGACCCGCTAAGTGGGTAAAATTACGTATGCATCGGGGTATAGTTACGCAAACGGGGTAAACGTACGCATTTAGATTTCTATGGGGGTCCATTAGTAAAAAATGATTGCCAAAAATCAATATTTATTAGTTTTCAATATTATCAAAAAAGAGATTAAAATTTTATGATCCACAATCACATAAATTAAAGAAAATAACTACTTTTAACTATGAAATCTATATGTATAAGGGGAAAATAACTATCTTTGGATATTAATTTCTAAATCAAGGTTAGGTAATCTTATTAAATCAGGTAATAAGTATATAATGTAAGTACCTGCAAAAAAAACATTTATGGCAAAGTAAAATACCAGGAACATATAGTAATTAGAAGATTGACTCTAATGTTCTTACTTTTGCATTAAGTAAAATTTTATGTAGGTATAAACATTTATATAACTTTTCGAGGTTATGTGCATAATTATCGCTTTTTCCTTGCCTCAGAAAGCACGTTAAGCTAGTCGTCCCGGCTGTCATGACTATCTATGGCAGTCGTTATTAGGAAGTCAGTGCCTACAAATATCCTGACAGCTGGTTTAACCATAGATTGATATTTCCCTCTGGGTTCCGCAGTCAGTCCGAAAAATAAATGAAGTCAACCAAATGTGGTTAGAACAGGAAGCTGGGCCCCTAAGTGCAAGTTTGGGGCATAACCGGGAAACCTAAATGTTTGAATGATGAAACTACCTTTAGAACCGTCTTGGGGTATAAGTTCGCAACGTGGGTAAAATTACGCACGCGTACTTTTACTCTCGCACTCTTACCCCAATCGACAAATTTAATAAATGATCGGACACAACTCACGAATTAATTACTTTATGAGAATATGAAATATTTATATAGAAACTACAGTAAATGTACAATACAATCAAAGCAAATTTATCTGGAAAAAATCAGCAATAGAACTGCAGCACACTTTTTGCAAACTCCAATAATTACTGAATTTATAGCACCACACGCGTCCGGCGACCTGTCGCAACCAGCAGTGTTGCCAACAGCGCTTTGCCTAATATCGCCATTTTCCATATAAAAAGTAGCCTAATGTAGCCGAATATCAGCTGCAGTAGCGTTTTTTTTTTGTGCGGAAATCCCTTAGCGGGGGCGGTTATGTCGGGCTTGATCCGAGTAAAACCGCACGCCGTCTCGGGTCTACAGACGCCGGGGTGTAACGTTGCCCATAGAGCATATGCCTCGCACCCCGACTGACCCTGGGCCATGTAAGCTTACCATGTAATTGGTTGGTTGAAATGTGTTGCAACATATACCTCTCACACTCATATGGGTACGTATCCTAAGAAAGGCGATCGGCATAGGTAATTGCATGCGATTCCTTAATTTTGTTTTTATGGTTCCCATTACGCTGAATATCCTTTCTACCACGGCATTACTTAGAGGTAATGAAAGACAGCATATTGTAAAATCTGCTAATTCTTTATAAATCGGATTTCCACTGGCATTTTTAAATTTCTGGTCGTGAATCCAGAAGTCATGTCATGAGGAGATGCACTATGCAGTTCCAACCTATTTCCTCAATGCGCATCACGTATTAGCGATTCACGTATTTACCGTGCTTACCCATTTTTCTTTTTCACTTAAACCAATATACTTAGGTACTAAAATAATCACATTGATCGCTTTGTACAAAGCGAAAGTTACAAACACAGACTAGTTCAAAAAGTATTTTGATTTTTACCAGAGTATATGAATTTGGTAATAGTAGTAGGTTTACAAGAAAGGTAAACAATCTTGTGATGACTTTTTCTTTTTAATAACATACTAAACAAATAAACTAGGCTTAAACTACTGGTTCGGTTTCTGGTTTTAGTCTTTAAAATGAGTTTCTAAACAAACACATAGGTATTTTATAAACTGAGTTTTTGATAAAAAAAAGAGACACCAAGATTGTTTTCCTTTTTTAAAGGGTTTATCCAAATGGCGCCAATCGCGGGAGAATAGTGTTGCGTTTAGTTTAAACATTTCGTTCGGAAACCCGAAACTATCTATATGCAATCAACTACTGTGTACTCTGTACTGTAATAATGTTTTTAATTTATAAAAGTGTACAAAATAACGAATGAAAAAATAGAATCATAAAAAAAATAATTAAATACCGGTCCGTGAAGTAGCCTAACGGGCGACCAGTCGCCTTTTATATTTTTTCGTCGCCGATTCTAGTTTCGAGTAGCCTAAATGGCGAAAAATCGCCTACGTTGGCAACACTGGCAACCAGCACTGATTTTCTGCGGGTATGGCGAATGGTTCCTATGCGGCGACTCAATCGCTACGAACTTTTGTAAACAAACCCCTCAGTCTTTACCCGCGGTGTAGGAGATCGCGGCACCGCGTACTTTTACCCGCCGCGTTCTCATACCGCGAATGACTCTATATTTGTTGGAAGGAGGATGTGCAGCATAAACTTTTTACGCTGAACTTCTTTTAAACATTATTTTTGGCTAATTTCCTTTTTATAGAATTTGATTTAAATTTGTTTGTCATGGGATCTAGGTCTGGACTTGGACTTTAGTTCAAGTGGCATCCTGACAATTATCCGCCTGAACCTAGGTCCTAGCATCCACTATGCGATAAGTGGTAGAGTTAGTAGGTACAAACGTGATGTGGCCTTAGTGGACAACGGCCTAACCCTTTATAATATAGATACCCCATAAGTAGTTGCACCTATCGGTCCACGGGCTGTCTGCTAAGAGCCTCGACCAATTCCTTAAGAGACTCACGTTGGACCGTTAAGGGCCTAATCTAAAGGCAGTCCTTGCAGTAGGTATTAAGTAAATAAAAAAATGATAAAACTAGCCTGCTGTTGCCTGCGGCTTCGCCCGCGTGAAATTCTGATCTCGTTCCTGCAACCCATGGGAACCTATTACAGCCTTTGGGGTATAAAGTATAGCCTACGTGTTATGCCAGACTATATTATTGTCTTTGATTATATAAATGTCTAGATGGAGCGTCGATCTACTGCCAACAGATATAAAACAAGCCAACTGATGTAAACATGTGTGCGTGCGGCCGGTGTTTTACACGATGCATTCATTTTTTTGTGTGCGTAAATTTGATACCAACTACTACAAAATTTCCTAAAAAACGCATAGCTATAATTACATTAATGAAATGCCAAGTTTTAAATATATGTACTTAGTTTTATGACAGCTTCTGTGGCGTGACAGTACCTATTAAACGCGACTGGTACGTACGTAAGGGCCGCGGGTTCGATTCTCGCTCTTTGCATTTGTCTGGGTAGTTTCATGCCTCAGAGAGCACGTTTAGCCGTAGGTTACGGTTGCCATACTAGGTAATAATATTTACGGCAGTCGTTACGGTTACCGGGTAGTAGGAGTCCTCAATCACAGTATTGATTGATATATATATATGAATATAATATGATATATATATGAATATAATATAATATGATATATGACATATAAATATATATGATATTGATATATATATATATGAATATAATATGATATATATATGAATATAATATAATATGATATATGACATATAAATATATATGATATTGATATATATATATGAATAGCGGCTATAGCCTTGTGGCATACGTAACGGACTGCTGAGACGAGGTCTCAAGTTCGATCCCCAGTTGCCCGTGGCACACACCTCTGACTTTTCGTAGTTATGTGTGCAATAATTAATACCTAAATGATAATTATCGCTCGCTTAATAATGTGCCCGGTAGATGGCAATAGGCTCGCCCCCTATTACATTGGGACCTCAAACATAACTGGCGAATCATAGGTGTATGATACACCTCTGCCTACCCCTTCGGGGATACAGGCGTGAAGTTATGTTATGTTATGATTAAAATATAAAGTTTACATGAGAAGATATCAATTTTTAAAGTTTTTGTCTGTCTGTTTGTTCCGGTGAATCTATGAAACGCCTAGAACGATTTTGACGGAACTTTCACTGGTAGATAGCTGTTCTGACGGTATGTTTATGAAAATATGTAATCATGTCACAGGTCATAACATATTTACGAAAACAGGGTTTGAAATCAGTACAATATTTATATGATGTCCTGTGTATAGGGGATAGTTACCTAAAAATGTAGAATAGGAAAAAACAATTGGCCAACTTGTCAAGTTGGTGACAGCGGGTGACCGGGGGCTCCGGCCTCGACCCGCCGTACGATGAGAGTTCCAAGCCAAGTGATCGTAGGCTCAATCTCTGAGCAGAATTCGCGACCCTCTTCAGTTCGCTTAAAGTCTAATAAACTCGCGTAAAATCCCCTAAAACTCGATGTAGAAGTTTTATGTGAAAAATAAATGCCATTATAAATATAAATACATGTGTTTATCATTTCATTAACACGAGGAACTGTGACGCCAGACCCCAGACGTCGCAGTACCTACGGTTGGTTGTAGATATACGAAGAACATAGAACGGCAAAACATTTTAGCGCTTCGTACTTATGATCATAATTGTGAAGCAAAGATGGTGCCATCGAAAACCATAGATACTTGAAGACGTCCTCTGGTGGAAAAATAATATTCACCAAACAATATTTTCTATGAGAATCCAAGAATTCGAATTAGAAATTTACACAGACGCATTTAGAACTGGTTGGGGAGCAGTCTGTAAAAATAAGAAGATACATGGACACTGGACGTTGATAGAAAAACAAAAACACAGTAATTATTTGGAATTAGTGGCTGCCTTTTTTGGTATAAAAAGCTTTGCTCGCAATAAATGTAACTGTGCAATGTTATTACGAATAGATGACACCACTGCAATAAGCTATATTAACAATAAGCTATATAAAACAATGGGTGGTATTCAATTCCCTCATCTGAATGAGATAGCTCGGACCATTTGGCAATGCTGCGAATCAATAGTAGATTAACCAAGGGGATAAAGCAGTGTCTTCTGTCGCGGGTGACGATTTAAATCGCGAGCGTAACGAAGGACTCGAGGTTTACTCCCGAGCGTAGCGAGGGATTTAAGACGAGTCCTGAGTGTAGCGAGGGATTTAAGTTCACCCAAGACTAAGACAGCTTTATCACCGAGGAAAATACCTACTCTACTTTTCGTACCATTTGCAAATAAATTAACACAATAATAATATGAAATAAGCATTTATTAAAAATAATGACAATTAAAAGTAGGTAAAAGTTAACATTCGAAACATTGGTCCAATTATTGATAGAGAGAGTTAGGTATATTTATTGTTCGCCTGAGTGTCATCACTGCGACGCGAGCGAGGACTCAGGGCTGCACACGCTGGCGGACTGCCCGGCGTGGGAGGCGCCGAGGCGTGACCTCGTGGCAGCCATCGGGGTGGGAGTCCTCTCGCTCGGCAGCATGATTGCGGCAATGGTGCGGAGCGCGAGCGCGTGGGCCGCCGCCGCCTCCTTCTGCGAGCATGTAATGCTCGCGAAGGAGGTGGCGGAGCGCGCCCGGGAGAGACTTAGAACTCTCCCGGTCCGCCGAGCCCGCAACTTGCTCGCCGCGCGTCGCAGGCGACTCAGGCGCCGGAGGTCGCTTGACGACCTCCGTCCTCCATGAGCGCAGGCCTGGGGGTGGCGGGTGAGGCCACCTGTCACCCCAGCAGAAGCAGGCCGGGACGGTGGGGCGACTAGCGCCCCTCCCCCAAACCGGGGCAAGACGGGGACACCGTGGTTCCCAAACCCGAGGGGGCCATCTCGAAACCGGAGATGGCCCAGGGTCAGTCGGGGTGCGAGGGATATGCTCTATGGGCAACCTTACACCCCGGCGTCTGTAGACCCGAGACGTCGTGCGGTTTTAGTCGGTTCAAGCCCGACATAACCGCCCCCGCTGGCACGCGGGGGGGTATCCGAAGGAATTTCCGCACGATAAAAAAAAAAAAAAAAGTTACATTTATTGTTGATGAGTTGATTTGAGTATTTCTCTGTTCTTGCGTCTAAGGAACTTGTGTTTCATTAAGCGTAGCGAGCCGAAGGCGAGCGAAGCGTCTTTGGTTTCAAAGTTGCATTTCAAACAAATGATACTCCTCCGAGACCGTTTTACCGATCTCGACCAAATTTGCCACGGTGATCAAGTAGACATTGCTGAGTGTCGTAAGGAGTCGAATGTCCAGATCGGTCTTACCATCGAGGAATTATCACCGAAAAACCAAATCAATGGAAAAAGTAGACCGGTCACGTTGACCTATTGTTGGATAGGTAAATCTCGCTACGCTTAAGTTTGGGTTGATTGCCAAGCTGGCAACCGCCTAGTTGTAGATAGTATACGTCGGAGATAGTGGTGGTGGTGCATCGTGAATTGCGGACGAAGATAAGATGCCGGAAGTTGATGGTTGTGGCTCTGATGGATTAAGTTTTATTAATAATCATAACTGCATAACAAATGCGTATTCCTTTTTCAAAACAATATTTATTATCAAACTTTTTCTATTTTATCACATAAAACTGGCAGGTCACAAATAAAGAATTAAAACTTCTAATTTAAATTTCGCGCTCGAAAACCAATAATAATAATAATAATAATTTATTTAACATATGAGTTACTGATACATAACAATTACAACACAAATGAAACAATCCAAGCTACACATAGATTTGTAACGTTGTCACCTGTACTAGTGATAATACACTGTATCACAGGTGTCAGCGCCCTCCACAGTCAGGGAACAATGAACATTAGACACTGGTAGGTATGATCTATAACAATTTAGGTACATAATTTCTTAAATTCTAAATTCAAACACAATAATTATAAAGAATTAACCTATTTAATAAAATTGATAGTGAGTATGTTAGAGTGTAGTCTGTGAAGTGTGTGTGTGTGTTTTTAGGTATGTTTGTGATTGTAGTGTATGTGTTGTATATGTATGTGTAAATGTGAGTGAAAGTGTGAATGTAATGGCAGTAACGTGTCCTAAGATGGTGTTTTTAAAAAACATTCGGTCGCCTCATAGTCAAACGCCTTTAACCATTCCGTCAGACTTGACTTGAATTTATTTTTAGTTAGAGAATGGATGAAAATCTCTTTGTTGATGCGGTTATATAGCACCGGACTGAAAAAGTAAAAGCTACGACCGGCAAAAGACGTTCTGTGAGGTATATACTCGCAAATACGGTCCCTTCTTCGTTTTTTGCATGTTATGAAAGGTACCTCAGCATACTTACGTAATGCCGTCTGGAGCACAAAGAGTTGCCTCACAGTGAGGACCGAATATTCTTTATACAATGTCGATGTTGGATATCTAAATGGTTTATGTAGCAGAACTTTAAGGACCGCTCTTTGTGCCCTCTCAAGTTCAAGCAAATAATTGGAAGATGCATTACCCCATACCGGAATGCAATAACAAAGTACAGATTGTACCAGCGCATAATACACCATTTTTAAGGTTTTAATTTCAGCTGAGGACCTTAACTTCTTCATGACGTACATTAATTTTCTGGTGCGAGCTGAGAGACTCTGAATATGCATATCCCAGCGGAGGTAAGAGTCTATATGTATGCCATGATACTTGGTGCTAGACGCGTGTACTAAGGATAGGCAGTCACAATCACCATTCAACATATCACATGTGTGAGCCTTTAATAGTAGGCCACTGTGCGGTTGATGGGAAGAGTAGCAGGAAAAGGTAACAAAATTGGTTTTTTCAATATTCAGTGTGAGAAGACTGGCAGCTAACCACGACATAACCACTGAAAGGGCCTTTTCTGCATTTTTATAGGTCTCCAGCCAGCTCTTTCCGTGAACAATTAAAACTGTGTCGTCGGCGTATGAGATAATTTTGCACTGTGTTAGGGGAAGGCGACTTAGGTCATTTGCGTACAAAATGTACAGCGTCGGACCCAATACACTTCCCTGTGGAACGCCAAAAGAGAGTGATTCCTCGTCACTGATATGCTGACCAATCCTCACACACTGAGTACGGTCCCTTAGATAGCTCCGGAACAGATCCAAGACAGTTCCTCTTATTCCTATGGATTCCATCCTGTCTAGAAGCAAAGGAACAGAGACACTGTCAAAAGCCTTGGAGAGGTCTAAGAATATTGCTAACGTCTTGTATTTGTTATCAATCAATTTGACAACGGAGTCCGTCAGGGTGATAACGGCATCCTCTGTTGATTTACCCTTAACGAAACCATATTGATTGTCCGAGATGAGATTAATATGATTGAAGTAATTTAAGAGTCTTTTATTGATACACTTTTCAAGGACTTTTGACATCGTCGTCAGGACCGAGATCGGCCTGTAGTTGGCAACATTTTCTCTGTCCCCACCCTTATAGACAGGATGGACAAGTGCTTTTTTAAACACCGCAGGGAAAGTGCCTGTTGATAAAGCAAGATTAAAAATATGCTTTAGGGGTGGGATTAAATGCTGGCGAGTCGATTTCAAAAGAGCAGAAGGAATATCGTCCCATCCCACGGCAGAGCTGTCCTTTAAACTGAGGATTGTGGCTTCCAGTTCAGACTCAGTAATATCCCAGAGAGCCATAGAATTACCATCATCATTTTGGGTTGGTAGTTTAATCGATGCAGAGCTTGAGCCCGTTTTTTTTTGTATTTTTGAAGCTAATGTTTTGCCTATGTTTGAAAAATAACGATTCGCAATATTAGCAGACTCTCTAGGATCACCATGTAAGTTAAGAAGCTCGGTTGGCAGTGACTTCTGTTTACCTGTCTCAGTGATAGACTTAATGGCGTCCCATGTAGCCTTCGAGTCACCCCTAGCCTTCTCAAGTTGAGTTTTATTATATTTGGTTTTTAGGTCCTTCAGAAGACTGTTACAGAAGTTGCGATATCGTTTGTATGTTGTTTGAATGATTATGTTACTAGGTGATTGTCTACATTTTTGGTGAAGGGTATCTCTATTCTTAATACATTTAAGTAAGCCAGGGGTAACCCAAGGCTTAATAATTACTTTCTTATGTGGTATCTTAACTTGCTTAGAATGAATGTTAATAATGTTTGATATTTGATTAGTTAGTGATTCAGCAGCAAGGTTGGTATCGTTAAATTTTTGTATGTAGGAAAAATCGAGCTTTAGTATATCCGTGACAATTGAAGGCAAATCCCTGCGATTGACATACTGGGCTGGCTTCGTGGGTGTATTAATAGAGTCAAGGCTCAACAATGTGGGAAGGTGATCTGTCATATGCGTATTCAAAATTAGTGACATAGCATGTCTGGGAGTTCGCAATAATATGTGATCCAAGCAAGCACCGTCTCGTGTTGGTATGAGATAGGCTGGAAACAATCCATGCGATGAACAAATGTCGAGATACTCGTCCGCTTGATCATCCATTTGGCCGGGAGCGATGTCTATATTAATGTCACCAGTAATAGCTATAGTTCTATAAGAGCGCAGTGAGTAAAGCGTGTTATTTAGACTGTGTGTGTGAATCAATCAATGTTTTCTTTTAAACTGTTGGTTTATTCATTAAAATATGAATCGCGCGCGTAATTTTTTTAAAGGCAGCATTCCATTTGCAAACAGCCTTTGCCCGCGAACGCCGCATATGATTCGAAACTTGCAAAATGGTCAAATGTATCTATGTATAATGCTTTATATACAAACTCAAATGTAAACACAGATGTAGTTCAGTATAAATTTCGGTAAGTATTCCAAATTTAAATCACATTCTCCCCCTAGAGGTGAATGAAATTCAGTACAATTTTCTTTCTCTGTTTTTAACAGATTAAAAATGACTATTGTTATGTTCGCTTTTTGTGGCATAGAATGTCACTTTTTCGAGCAAATGGTACGAAAAGAATATTATGTTGTACGCGCCATACGTGATTACGTGAATAGGTACGCATCATAGAATGAATCTCGAATTATCAACCCAGACACAGAGTGGGAGCTATGTGATCCGCCTTCATTATGATTGTACAACAACTCGGTAGCCCGAATATTGACTTGTTCGCATCCAGAACTAACGCAAAATGTCCGGTTTTCGTATCCTGGAAACCAGACCCCCATGCCATGGCCATGGCCGTCGATACCTTCACTATTAACTGGAAAGCCTTTTTTGACGCCTTTCCCCCATTTTCCTTAATTGAGTACCAGACTTCAGGATTTTCATTGTCACAGGTGTCCTCCTAAACTACTAATCCAATCAGAACCAAATTTGGCATGATTAAAGAGGTCAATCAGAGGAAGGTTTATGGATATATTTTGAAAAAATTAATGCTACCACAGAGGCATGATCACCGTTAAAAAAATTCCAGATGGAATTACATAATAACCGCTAGAGACACTGTGACCAAACTTTACACGCTCAGAAAGCATGTCCAGAGTTGTGACTTTCAAACAGAATTTTTAAAATCGGACTTGCCACGGAGGAATGATCATTGTTCAAAATTTTCAAAATAATCACGATGTCTCACTCAGCTCAACATTGCAAGCAGCGATTCGCCTTGCAGACCTAGTATTAAAATGCTAAAGGAAAATTTCTGATGAAGCGGCTAATCTAATGGTATTATGGTGTTCCCTTATTGGCCATCGCAGTCTTCTTGGTTCCCGCTACTAATGGAACTTCTCGACTCGGAAATATTTTTCTTTGGCTCTTTTAAAGAGTTATTAATGTCACATTCCAGAGAGCCACACCCGCTGCATCATAAACTTATCCTGGCTGCTGCGACGCTTTGTGGACGGCTTGGCAGCGCCCCGGCACCCCGGCCGAGACGCTAACCTGATATTGTCTTCACTTGCACCGAGTACCCTAAAACAAAGCAACGTGTCTTTGAGGCTCTGGTGGGAGTATTGTGCTGGCAGGAAACTAAATTGCTTAGCTTATGACGTAAGGTCTGCTATAGGTACTATTTTAACCGATCAGTTTAATAAAGGTTGTTCTTACGGTACACTTAAAAGCCTTCGCTCTGCTTTAACATTATTGCTATTCAATAAACTAAGCTCTGACGAAAGTATAAAACGTCTCCTTAAAGGTGCTTACCTACCGGTTAAAACCTATACTACTCTTAAGTACTTACAAACGTGGGACCCACAGATAGTACTAAGTTTTATAAGCACTTGGTAACCAAATTTCAATTTGCCCTTAGACAAACTTACTAAGAAACTAGTAGTTTCACTTGCCTTTAGTACAGGGCACCAGGGCACCGAGTACAAACATTCTCAGCGATAAGACTAGAAAATGTCTCGGTACAACAAAACGGCATATAAATAATTATTTCTAAAGTCCTTAAAACCTCAGCTCCCGGCCGCGAACAACCTATATTGTTTCTGCCATACTTCAATAATAATAGTAGTATTTGTCCTGCATCCGTTCTCAAGGACTATATTTTTGTGACGCAAAAATTGAGAAAAGATGACAAGGGCTGCTAACGCATTCATTTGAAGATATAATCACTCAGCTCTCCCTATGGAAATATCTATGCCCTATTAAGTTTTGTTCTCAATTCCTCTCTAAAAAGAATGAGGCTACAGCGCTAGAGGGCGCGATAGGTAGGTGAACAGGAAATGCGATTTAGTCAGTTGCAATACTGTTAAAATTTGAAAGTGCGAAAATGTTGCCTGTATATAAAGGGACTACCATTGATTATATCTTCAATTGAAGTGGCTCATATAAGAGTGATCGAACTTCACTTGGAAGTTCTTTTGATCGTCTATTTTTTGTTAACCGTGGTAGGTAGGTACCTACATTCAGAAAATAAATATTTTTAATATCGCTCCGTATACCTACAACTGGATTGAGGGACCAACTTAAGGTTGCTTTCGCATGAGGGTTCAATTATTTTTTCCCTTTTGAGGTACAGAACCAAAAGGTAAATAAAATAAACATAATATTAGGTAAATAATCAATATTGAACTACAAGAAGAAGGTATAGGTAGGTAAAAACTTGGGGTGTGTGTTGGGTAACCTCCTCGAGTGTCGCTCCGATTCCGATCCCGCTGCAGTCCGGGGGGAACGGAATCGGAGCGGCCGGTACACCCTGGGCGGCGGTCAATGGCTTCCCCTTCACCCCTTCATAGGGTTGGCATTGATCGTCGGCCAATACCCAACGTGGCGGGAACACATCGCTCTCCGTACTCCTCTGCTTTCAGAGGAGACAGGATGAGCGATGCTGTTAGTGGTGAGATGGCCCAGGGTCAGCCGGGGTGCGAGGGATATGCTCTATGGGTAACCTTACACCCTAACGGTCTGAAGACCCGAGACGGCGTCCGTTTTTATTCGGTGCAAGCCCGACATAACCGCCCCCGCTGGCCGGCGGGGGGGTATCCGAAGGGATTTCCACACGATAAAAAAAAAAAAAAAAAGGTAGGTAAAAACTTAGGTACAAAAAGAAATGAAATCTCACCAAAAATGTGTGAAGTGTGAATGTGTGTCATGTGTAGTGACGCCAAGACGAGTCTCTATATTGCTAGAAAAAAAGTTACCAAGGCTTATGGAGAGCCGGAGCCCCGATTTAGAGGGCTTCACAGCGCATGCTTGGAGCGGGGCCAGTTTCCGAAATTATGGAAGACGTGGAAACTTGCCCTCATCCGGAAGTTGGGGCGCTCAGCGGAATCGCCGTCCGCCTACCGGCCTATAGTGTGCTCGACAAGGTGTGCAAACTCTTTGATCGCGAAGCGCCTGATTAAGCACCTCTCTAGAGTGGGGCCACCTGAGGGATTCATTCTCATAGTAGGAGGCACTTCCATCGGCATCAAGCCCCAAATAAAATATGACCAACAGGGTCATCGGTGGGTACCGCACGATCTCCTTCGAGGCGGCGAGTCCCCTTGCCGGAACTCCACCATGGGACCTGGAGGCGAGAGCCCAATTTCTCTAGGCACAGGGGACGGGACGGGACCCTGAGCCTTGAGAAATTGAGCCCATGCAGTCCCAGCGCCGCAGGTCATAGTAATGGAGTGGAAGGAACGACTTGGGCGACCAAGCGCTCGGCACGGGAGCCTCTCGTACCGGCTGATCTCTGTACGCAGGTGATCTCTGGGAAGGGGTGCTTCGGAGACCACCTGTATCTGATCGGGAAGGAGCCAACGTCTGAGACCCATCACTTTGATGCAAGCGAGGACGCCGAGCTGCACACGCTGACGGAGTGCCCGGTGTGGCACCGAGGCGGGCCCTCGGAGTGGGAGTCCTCTCACTCGGCGTCTTGGTCATAGCGATGGTGCGGTGCGCGAGTGCGTGAGTTGCCACGGCCTTTTTCTACGAGCAAGTAATGCTGGAGGAGGCGGCGGAACGGTAGGTACCGGGCAAGACTCAGGTCCCTCCCGATCCACAGAGCTCGCGAAGCGCGGAGGCCACTCAGGCTTCGGAAGTAGGTACCTAACTGAAAGACCTCCGTCCTCCATGAGCGTAGGCCCCTGGGTGTAACAGGCAGAAGCAGGCCGGGGCTGCGGCGCGCTGTGCACCCAAGGATTGTTTTAAGCAACCATAAATTTACCTAGGTTACCTCCACTTAAGTTTTAGTACCTACAACTGGATATTTTAATATTAAGAACTTGTTTTTAAATTTTTATTACATAATTTAATTAATTATTATTTAATTATTTTTTTTCTTTTTTATTAATTAAAACTAAACTGTATGCAGCCTACTAGTGAATATCTTCATTTAACCCTATTATGCCTAACAAAACTGGTACGGTCCAAGGACCATCAGGTCTGTTGTACCCTGGATAGTCTTCCCTTTTATTTTTCAAGGGGCTTTTGTGCCCAGTTAATGAATAAAATCCACAAATATTATTCATGAATTATGTAGCTGAATAATTGATCTCTCTATATGTATATCTATACCCATTTGACAGGTCTCATTGTCACCATTTATTTAAAAAGATTCAAATTAATAGTGTCCTAAGTTCACCCCCTACTTCCCAGTGATCGGGAATATGGCTTCCGCCAGAACCGTTCAACAGGGGATCTTATCGTGGATGCCACTTACATCTGGAGTGAGGCCATTAAGAAGCACGGAAAGGCGCTCGCCGTTTCCCTCGACATCTCGAAGGCTTTAGACATGGTCTGGCACGAAAGCCTAATCAACAAGCTTCCATCCTACGGCCCTTGCTGCGGCCTATGCTGGCTCGTGTGCCTTGGTTACTGACTTCCTGAAAAGGTCAATCCGAGTGGTCATTGACGGCTGCTCGCGTCGGACCAATTACAAATAAACGCTAGGGTTCTCAGGGGACGGTACTCTCTACCACGCTTTTCCTGCTTCTTATAGCTCAAGTAAAGGGAAACGTCTGAAAACCATAAATATGTAGTTACCTACATCACAAAAAAATCTATGTTTGTCGTTTGAGCTAGAAGCTCCACAACAACGTTCGTAAATTGATCCAGTTTTGTACGGAACCCTCAGTGCGCGATTTGACTCGCACTCGACCGGTTTTTAGTCATTTCTGCGCTTCTACTTAACCAATTGCAATCAAACATACGGCAGATTTTAAGTCTGATCAAGACTTTTCTAATAGAAAAAAACCGCATCAGAATCCGTTGTAGTTATTGCGTCCATCCCGAACAAACAGACAAATAAGTAAGCATTCCAATAGAATCGTTCGTTTAAGATAACCTAAGTTTTTTTTAAATATCTCTAATGTACAGACACAACTAATTTACAATTTTATAATAGTAGGTACCTATAGGTATCACAGGCGACTCAGGCGCCGGAGGTCGCTTAATGCTCTATGGGCAACCTTACACGTCTGGCGACTCGAGACGGCGTGCGGTTTTAGTCGGTTCGGCTCCAGACATAACCACCCCCGCTGGGCGGCGGGGGGTAACCGAAGGGATTGCCGCACGAAAAAAGAAAAAAAAGGTGCCTTTAAGTAGATTGAGACCCCTCCGTGTCTCGGAGAGCACGTTGAACCGTCGCGCGTCGATCCCGGTTGCCATACGAACATATGTAGCACGGATTACGGGAGCCCTTAAAAGTCGCTGCATGGCAAATACCTTTTTTTTTTTTTTTTTTTTTTATCGTGCGGAAATCCCTTCGGATACCCCCCGCGTGCCAGCGGGGGCGGTTATGTCGGGCTTGAACCGACTAAAACCGCACGCCGTCTCGGGTCTACAGACGCCGGGGTGTAAGGTTGCCCATAGAGCATATCCCTCGCACCCCGACTGACCCTGGGCCATCTCCGGTTTCGAGATGGCCCCCTCGGGTTTGGGAACCACGGTGTCCCCGTCTTGCCCCGGTTTGGGGGAGGGGCGCTAGTCGCCCCACCGTCCCGGCCTGCTTCTGCTGGGGTGACAGGTGGCCTCACCCGCCACCCCCAGGCCTGCGCTCATGGAGGACGGAGGTCGTTAAGCGACCTCCGGCGCCTGAGTTGCCTGCGACGCGCGGCGAGCAAGTTGCGGGCTCGGCGGACCGGGAGAGTTCTAAGTCTCTCCCGGGCGCGCTCCGCCACCTCCTTCGCGAGCATTACATGCTCGCAGAAGGAGGCGGCGGCGGCCCACGCGCTCGCGCTCCGCACCATTGCCGCAATCATGCTGCCGAGCGAGAGGACTCCCACCCCGATGGCTGCCACGAGGTCACGCCTCGGCGCCTCCCACGCCGGGCAGTCTGCCAGCGTGTGCAGCCCTGAGTCCTCGCTCGCGTCGCAGTGATGACACTCAGGCGTTGGCTCCTTCCTGATCCGATGCAGGTGGTCCCCGAAGCGTCCCTTCCCGGAGATCACCTGCGTCAGTCGGTAGGAGAGGCTTCCGTGTCGCCTCTCCAGCCAATCCTCCATGATGGGCCTTACCGCCGCTATTGCGGCGTGCCCTGCGCTTGGTTGCCCAAGTCGTTCCTTCCACTCCACCACGATGGCCTGGCGGAGCTGGGACTGCACGGCCTCGATTTCTCGAGGCTCGGGGTTCCATCCCTGCTCCCGCGCCTCCTTTCGCCACTGGTACAGTTGCGAAAGGGCTCTCGCTTCCAGGTCCCATGGCGGAGTTCCGGCAAGGAGACTCGCCGCCTCGAAGGAGATCGTGCGGTACCCTCGGATGACCCTGATGGCCAGAACTCACTGCGGAGCGCGCAGCATCTGCACAGTTCTGGTCCTCAGGGCCTCCGCCCATATTGGGCACCCATACAGGGCCATGGACCGCACGATCCCCGCGTAGAGTCTCCTGCAGGAGTCATCGGGCCCCCTCATGTTGGGCAACAGCCGAGCCAGAGCAAGAGCTGTGCCCTTCAATTTGGGGTCCAGACTTCGGATGTGCTCTCCGAAGTCCCATCGGCCGTCGAGCACGAGCCCCAAATATTTCATTTGGGGCTTGATGCCGATGCGATTTCCTCCCACGATGAGACTGGATCCCTCGGGTGACTTGCTCCGAGGCCCATGGAAGAACAGGGCCTTGGTTTTATGCAGGGCCACCTCGAGACCCAGCCGCCGGATCCGCCTAACGACTTGGGCAACCGCGGTCGTGGCCTTTCGGGTCGCTTCGCGGTATGTCGCCCCACACGCCGTCACGAGCGTGTCGTCCGCGTAGCGCGTGACGGCGGCACCGCCTACGAGCTCACCACGAAGCACCCAGTCGTATCCGATGTTCCACAGGAGCGGCCCCAGGACCGATCCCTGTGGAACACCGCACGACATTTCACGCCGACCGAGACCGGTCACGGTTGGGTAGATGACGGCTCTCTCCGTCAAATACGCCCCGACTATGCGGCGGAGGTAGAGAGGCACTTCGTGATACACGAGCGCCTCCCTAATGCAACTCCAGGGCAAGGTGTTGAACGCGTTGGCGATGTCCAGGGACACCGCCAACATCACCTCACCCCGGGCTACTGCATCCTCCGCCAGAGCCCTCACGCGCATGATGGCATCCACGGTGGAGCGCCTCTGGCGGAAGCCATATTGGCCATCCGCCAGGTCCGGCCCCACTCTTGAGAGGTGCTCGACGAGGCGCTTCGCAATTACTCTTTCAAAGAGCTTGCACACCTCGTCGAGCAACACTATGGGCCGGTAGGCGGACGGCGAGTTCGCCGGGCGCCCCTCCTTTCGGATGAGGACCAGTTTCCCCGTCTTCCACATTTTCGGAAACTGGCCCCGCTCCAAACATGCGCTGAGAAGCCCTCTCAGTCGGGGCTCGAGAGCGTCGTCGACTAGAGCTAGGACCCACGCTCGGCCTGGAATACCGTCGGGTCCCGGGGCGGTGTGTTTGGCTCTTAGCCTTCTCACCGCCAGCTCTAGTTCTACCCAAGTGACCTCGGGCACGTCGTCGTCTTCCACGTCGGGCGCCATGCGCAACCGAGGCGGAGTCATCCGCGGTGGAACATGTTCCACCGCCCGCGCTGGGAACAGGGAGCCAACAACTCCTCCGAGCAGATCCGGCTGGAGACACCGGGTTAACGGCGGGGCCTTGGGGCGCAGCTTGCCCCTCACCATCCGGTAGGGCCGCCCCCAAGGGTCCCGCTCCAGCGTCTCCAGCAGCTCACGGAAGGCGTCCCGTTTGGAACGCCTTATCTCCGCTCGGAGGGCTCGTCTGGCCTCCCTGTATCCCTCGTACAACTCCGCCTCTCGGGCCTCCGCATCTGCGGGGCGGCGACGCCTCCTACGGAATCGGGCCCACCGGCGGTGCGTGATCACGCAGCCCCGTCTGAGCTGCGCGATCTCCGACGACCACCAGTAGACCTGACCCCTCGGATTATAGGGCGGAGCCCTAGGCATCGCCGCGTCACAGACACGGGTCATGGCCTCCCGGAACCACTCCGCCTCATCGTCTATGCTGACAGGCCTGTCCGGCGCAGGGGCCCAGGCCTGTACGATGGCGGCTTCCAGGAGGAGCTCCCGATCAAGTCGCTTAAGCGCCCAACGTGGCTCGGGTGGAGCCGGTGCAGCCGGCGCGTCGCTCGCAGGGGGGGACACGTCAAACCGAATGTATCGGTGATCCGAACTTGTGTCCTCCCCCAAAACGACGCGCCAGCCCTGAACACGTCGCGCCAACGAGGGGCTCGCGAACGATAGGTCCACGATGGAGCTACCCCTCGAGGTCACGAACGTGTCCACGGCTCCCCGATTTAGGAGGACTAGGCCGAGTCGTGCGGCCCAGTCCACCAGTGCCCTGCCTCTATGCCCCGTCGCGCCCCTTTCGTGTCGGGAACCCCAGGCATACGACCAGGCGTTGAAGTCCCCGAGCACAAGGACCGGACGGGGCTGGCAGGCATTGACGACGACGGCCAGCTGACGGAGCCATTGCTCATATGCAGCTTGGTCTCGGTTCGGCGTGATATAAGCGGCCACGACCGCTATATCCCCAACCGCCGCCGCCACGCAGCCGGGTCCCCTTGCAACGACGGCAAGAGGGGGGCTGCCGGCGGCAGGGTAGTGCACCAGTGCCGCCGACCCATCCAGCGCGGTTTCCCAGGCAGGCCCGAGGAACCGGTGGGTGTATGGGTCGGCGACATTTATGGCCCACTGTGCCATGCTCTGGCGCAGAAGATCCTGAGCATGGGCACCGTGGCCAACGTTCGCCTGCAGGATGCGGAGTTGAGGATCCATTATGGAACCCCCATCTCCGCATCCCGCTGCGAACTAGGGGCGGAAGGCCGGCCTCCCGGCTTCGGCTCCCCTCCGGCGCAGGCCTTGCTGCCAACCCTATGGTCAGCCGGTAAGCCCCCCGCTGCACATCTGAAGCAGTGCAACGGGGCGCTACACGTGCCGGCCTTATGACCGGGCTGGCCACAGCGGAAGCAGCGGTCACCCGCCGTTACCTCCGCCGTGCAGTGCACCCCCACATGGCCCACCGACAGGCACCTGAAGCACCTGGCCGGTCGGGCCTGCAGGAGCCGTGCCTGCGCCCTCAGGAAGCCTCCCACCAGGAGGCTCCGCCCGTCTGCGACCTTTTGGGCCGCCGCGATAGGGCAGCCGACAACTGCTGCCCCCTGTCCACCGCGGCCGAAGCGTATAGCTCCAGCCTTCACTGTGTCCGGGGAGCAGTCCCCGGCCTCCGCCACGGCGAGCCTAAGCTCCTCAGCGGTGACGGAGTCGTCCAGGCCCGTGATGCGCACTTCTGCGCATTTAATGGGCCTGGACACCCGGACGTCGGCTGCATCCAATGACTCCCTAAGCCGAGCCGCTAGGGCGTCGGCTTTGGGGCCACTGGCGGCGCCGGGGACCTCAAGAAGCCGGGCTCCCGTCCGTGTGCTCTTGCACCGGACGCCCGGGATCTCGAGGGCCTTGAGGTCCACGTTGGCCTTTACCTTGGCCAACACCTCGGCATACCCCATGCCTCTCGACGCTGCCTCCGCCGTCAAAGTGACGACGACGGCCGTTGTTCGAGGGGCACGGAGCTTCCCCGGTGCTGCCTTCGCGGCGGCCGCGGCCCTCCTGGCCTTTTTGGCGGCCTTCCGCCTCTTCTTTCTGGCTCCAGCCACCTCCCAGCCCCCTTCCAATAGGGTGGAGGTAGCCGGAACCACGGCTGCGGCTGGGGCTGGGGCCAGGGCTGGGGACGTCTTCCCCTTGCCCTTGCCCTTCCCCTGAGTGGGAGCGGGGCCCTGAGCGGGAGCGGGGCGACGAGCCGGCTCCGGCAGAGCCTCTACTTGAGTATTACCCTTCCGGGCTGCAGTCGCGTAGCCGGCCACTGGTGGCGCCAGAGGCGGACGGCGGATGGAGTCCATTAGGGCCTCCATCCGACTCATCATACGCTCCTCTACGCCTCCACGTACGCGAACCAAGGCTCCGCCGGTGGTACTTTGTGAGGTGCTGGCCGAGCCGGCTGTGCCAGCTGCTGCACCGGTTGCACCGGCCGCTCCAGCTGCGCCGACAGCGCCTGCTGCGCCGACTGTCTCGCAGACGAGCGAGTCATGCGCGCTGGCTCTGCCGGTTGCGCTCGCTGCACTGGCTGCGCCGGTTGAGTCGGGCGCACCATCCCGCTCCTCAGCTCCTCGAAGGCTGCAGCTAGTCGAGCCGTCTCCCGACGGGACTCGGCCAGCTGCGCCGCGAGGGCCTCATTTTCGGAGGCGATGCCGAGCACAATGTGCAGCATCGCCTCCTGATCGGGGTTCGGAGACCCCCGGAAAGACGCGGTCACCTGCTGGAGTTTCTCCATCAGAGACCGCGTCTTCCCACCTGGTTCCGACACCGCTGAGGTGGAAGGCCTCGGCGGTGACTTGCCCGCGGCCCTCTCAGGGGCCGAGGAGACTCGGGTGGATTGCCCAACCCTCGTTCCACCTCGCGCCCCTCGGCGGCCTGCTGCCACCTTTGAAGCAGGCTTTGACGCCTCGTCACTGCTGGAGGAGGTCGTCCCGGTGAGGGTGCAGTCCTCATCCGACACGTCCTCCCCCAGCCGGGCCTTTGCGCGCCGTCTGCGCTTACGGGTCCGCTGTACGCCCAGACCCGCCGGGCTGCTCGCCCTGCTTCGCTCGTTGGCGGTGTCGAAACTCTCCGACACCGCCGAGGTATTTAGCGTCACCTCCACGCATGACTGCTGCGCGATCTCCGCGCAGGCTCCGTCATTCTCATTGTCCATATTCGTAGCCATTTTGTTGTTATTTAGTTTTCCGTCCGGTTTTCTGATTATGTTTGGATTAATATTCATATCATATCCCACGAGTATGGGGGAAAGGTGGTCCATCCAGGCGGTGCCCCCTGCACCTGGATAAGCCTATATACTATGGAGGTCGGCTGGTATCCATAGGTTTTACGACTTGGCTGTCGGGTGTTATAGACTTTCCTTGTCGTGGGCCGGCCAATAAAGGCAAGCCCTCCGGTCAGCAAGTTCACAGCGTACCCTTCTGGAGCCACCAGTCAGGTCGTTGCTGATCACCTGCCGATTACGGAACGCGAGAGGATGGCTAGTCCTCTCTCACCGGCGGCGGCACAAGTGCCCGTCGGCCCCTGCGTTAGCAGTGGGCCAACCCGCCCCTGGATCCCGCAGGACCCTATGGTGGCCTCAGCCACAAACACCATCGCTCATCCTGTCTCCTCTGAAAGCAGAGGAGTACGGAGAGCGATGTGTTCCCGCCACGTTGGGTATTCGCCGACGATCAATGCCAACCCCATGAAGGGGAAGCCATTGACCGCCGCCCAGGGTGTACCGGCCGCTCCGGTTCCGTTCCCCCCGGACTGCAGCGGGATCGGAATCGGAACGGCACTCGAGGAGGTTACCCAACACACACCCCTGCATGGCAAATACCTATCGCAGTTAGTGTGAAAGCCGACAAGATGGCCAACTGAGTTGGGAAACGGCTCGGAGGAGGACTGCGGAAGTCAACTGAGGCTGTCATACCAATAACCTTAGTTTTTTTTGGTAGCTAAGGCAGTTCGCTGCGTCGAGCATGAGCCGCGCGTGGGCGCCCGTGTAACGGTTAATGTTTTTATAGATAGTTTTTAAATGGAGTTTACATAAAGTTAAGGTGACTATATGCACTGTGAAAATTAATTAAATAATGAATGTAATTAAGACTTACTACCGGCTAGGGCGAGCAGAGAGTTAAATAAAAGTTTGATTACAATATATTAGGATTATAATCGGTAAGAGAACGTTACATAAATTTATATCTGGTATTTGAGTAAATGAACCTCAGGGGATGGATTCATAATAAATATTCTGCCGTGGCGTTGTTTGGTCCGTTGTGCAAGATGTTAGTATGCACTTAGCTAGTGGACACGTGGCTGGTGGTGATGCCGGCGTGCCAGGGTCTCCGCTGGTGTGCCTCGCTACCGCTAAGATGGTGCGAAGCCCGGTGCGAAGACCCTGGAATTAGAAAAAGTGCGGGTCAGTTTGTCACTAGGTAATTACGTCCAAGTGACCCGCTAAAATAGCAGGTGAAGAGAATCTCCCAGCGGCAATGCAGCGTAGCTAGAAGCTATAATAAAAAGAATATAATTAGGCAGCACAAGCTGGTGCCGCGACCTCTGACCGTAGGGGTCATCGGCCTCGTGGCACTAAATAGGTAGGCTGAAATAGCACACAGTATAAAATAAAATATAATAAGCCATGCATTTTAGCAGGCAATAAGCTGCACCGCTGGAAAGTCTTCACCTGTAGAAAGAAGTAGGAAATGTTGATCTCAAAACTTACCCGGAGCCGACAGCAGTTGGCCACGGGGTCAAAGTGACTTTCCCCGGCGAAGGTTACCAAGGAAAGGAACGATATAAGAGCCGTCAGTTGATGACTGGGCTAGTGCTGTCCAATCTCGCTAGCACAACCATAGATATAGAATATGTATTTAGTAATAACTATCGAAACATACTAAAATATCGATTAATTTACGGATATTGTTTTAATTAGATTTATAAAGAATCCACAACGTTACAATACCCCCTCAATTAGTTCAGGGTTTTTGTTACCCAAAAACCCGATACTGGACTGCTCAATACAATGCTCGACTTACGCTTACACATACATACTTTCTTACATACCTCCTCTATCATTTTCATCCATACTTTGCGGTTACCACTTAAATAATGTAGCACACGCTTCCTTCCGAAGAGAGTTTCCAGGATAATAGGCGCTGGAGACTCAGACGTAAATCTAGCAAGATGGTAAACATTGAAATGTCACAGACAACAATTTCAATGGGAAGAAAAAGAGCAATAAATACCACTATATATTTTCGACTATAAAAGATAAAGTGTTATGTTTTTAGTATAGGGCTTCTTTTAGATGTATACATTACCGCATCTGCAATGAGGCTTATTTAACGAGTTTGCAAACCGCTCGGAAGAAGACATAACAAAGATATGCAATAAGGCTTGTTTTTGGAACTGAGTTTGCACGACCGCTCAGCATAATAATGGTATAAAACCATAAGAATCAATACCCAGATACTGGTTATCCCAGCTCCAAGAAAAGGTATCCGTTGGTTTAAAACGCCAACGGACCCACAAATGGTATAAAACCATAAAAACTCCTGGTGACTGGTTGAATATACCAGCACCAAGGTAAGGTATCCGTTGGTTTAAAACGCCAACGGACCCAAAAACAACATCAGTTGGTTTAAAACGCCAACCGACCCACAACAACCTTTACTAGGCAAAGCCTAATAATAAAAGAAAACGAACACGAAGTTCAAAGTTCCATCTCAAAGAGAGGAGAAAAGAAGAAGAAAATATATAGTAGTGGTAGGGTAATATGATTTCAAACAATAAAGACAATTAATTTGTCAAAAAAATATAATTAACAACTTTTAAAGTTATGACCAAGTCAATTTATTATGAAAGTGCTATTATTTAAAGTAAAATAGTTTATTATTTGACCCACATCAGTGAGTATGTATGCAAACATCAGTTGCAATTTGAACAACTAGTGTTCAAAAAAAATTTCAAAATTTCAAAAAATTAAGAACCCAATGTTCAACAAGGTAAGTAGTTTCTCTAAAGTTTTGTAGTCGTTTATGTTTGTATTTATATTTTGTGGCAAAAAGTAAAAAAAATTTTTCAAGTTCAAAGTGACCATGAAGGCATTTTAGGGTTGATCCAACGGATCATACAAAAAATTGCAACAGGCAAAATAATTACGAAGTTGAAAAAATTAATAAGTTGAAATATATATAATAAATTATTTTGGGGCAAGTCCAAATTAAATATTATTATTTATTCACTAATGAATAAATTTTAATGTTTTGTTCAAAAAAAACAGAAACATAAAAGGGAACAGTCATCCTAAGAAAAGTATTACAACATGATAGAACATTAACCAATAGGTTATAAGATATTAATATTTAATATTCAGTTAAAAAAGTCCAAAAGTTGGTATTCATCAAAGAATAATATTATTTTGTTTTAAAAAAACAAGACCATTTTCTAAACAATAACTAGTAGTAATTTTATATTTTAGTATACTGGCAACCTTTTTGATTGTCAAAACCATATGACGTTTGACAACTAAGTTTCAAACAATTTCAAAACAAACTTTTGTTCAAATATACGAACCGAAGATGTAATAACAATTGAAAAGTGTTACATTATTTAGTAAGAAGACATAATTGACCTGTAGACCGTGTCTACAAACAGGATACATGAGTTATTTAAATTATAAAAGTTTTCGTAATATGTGAACAAGTTGGTAGGTACATGAAATTAAAATTTTATTGGTGACCCTTTTTAGGTACAAATATCATTACGACTATTGTAGTATCGAGATAAAGGTAGTGTATTACCACAGTGCAATAACAGTGTTATTATAAAATACAAGTTTTAGTTACAAGTATGTGTAGGTATATACTTGTTTGCCACAATAGTGTATAAGAGTGTATAAGTGCAAAGGAAAGTTTATTGAATATTTACATATATTTACAACATAGTGATTATTAGAACAAAACAAGTGTTGTTCATAGTTGAGAAGTTAGGTTGCTATTTAATTAATAAATTTATTAGGTTAGGTTAGGTCCTTGTATTGTTTTATGTTTGATTAAAAATGTTTTATATGAATTATATTGATTATTTTACCTATATTTAGTTTATAGTTATGGCACAAGTCATTTTAAAAGGACTCGGGGGAAATGACTAATGCATTGCTGACTTTGAACGGTCAATTTATATAAGCGGTAATGATTTTAAAGACTAAACTATACCTGACACAACAATCCCATATGGAGAACAAAACGAGGTCTACAATTTAAGTATTTATTATCTTTGTTGTTCTTTTCAAAGATTTTATTAGTTGTATGCAGATCTTTTATTCTTTGTATTTCTTTTCAAAGAATTAAGTTTTAGTTTATTTTTTTCAAATACAAAAGCTAATTTGGATACAGAAATCCGATAACAAGCAACACTGACTACAAAACAGTTGAGTAAATATTATATTTAAAAGGTAAATTAACCCAAAATTAAGTAAATATAAAAGCTATGGTGCGATGAGCGAGATTGACAAATAAATTAAGTAAGTAATTTACTTCAATATAAGGAACTCAAATCAAGGAAAATCAAGTAGTATATATGTAACCTGTCAGTGAGTTATAAACTATTTGTGTATAATACATCAAAATAGTATTAATATATCAAAATAAAGAAAAATTTCAACCAGCAATAGGTTGATATAATAACTTAATATATGTTATTATAATGCACATAAAAGGTAAGCAAGTATAAAAAGTATAATAAATTCACTGACGGGGTATACAAAAATGGAATAAAAAAGTAAGTAGATATGGTTGAGATCAACAAGTCCAAGAAAACAAAAGTAAATAGATCCTTATTTTACCAGTGGTATAACAGTATACAGTTAAAATGACCATAAAAGGTATTAAACCAGTCTAGATGTTAAATGCAAAATAATTGAATAAGTAATGTTAATTAACCTTGTTGTTATGTTTAACACAGGTGATTAGTTAAATGAATGAGTAATTTCACTAATATAATGGAAATGAGTATGCATTATTTAGTTGAATATAAAAAAAATGAAACTAATAATTATTTTCAACTACCTTCATTTAGTTAAAAATGAAAAATAACAATAAAATTGGTGAAAAAAATCACCACACTGGTAAAATAAAGAGGAAAATAAGAAGAAATAAAGTACTTACGGACCAAACACACAATACCTACGGCAGAATAATACCTTGTAAGGCGCCAATGTAACGATTTAAATTTTTATAGAAGTTTTGAAATGGAGTTTACATAAAGTTAAGGTGACTATATGCACTGTGAAAATTAATTAAATAATGAATGTAATTAAGACTTACTACCGGCTAGGGCGAGCAGAGAGTTAAATAAAAGTTTGATTACAATATATTAGGATTATAATCGGTAAGAGAACGTTACATAAATTTATATCTGGTATTTGAGTAAATGAACCTCAGGGGATGGATTCATAATAAATATTCTGCCGTGGCGTTGTTTGGTCCGTTGTGCAAGATGTTAGTATGCACTTAGCTAGTGGACACGTGGCTGGTGGTGATGCCGGCGTGCCAGGGTCTCCGCTGGTGTGCCTCGCTACCGCTAAGATGGTGCGAAGCCCGGTGCGAAGACCCTGGAATTAGAAAAAGTGCGGGTCAGTTTGTCACTAGGTAATTACGTCCAAGTGACCCGCTAAAATAGCAGGTGAAGAGAATCTCCCAGCGGCAATGCAGCGTAGCTAGAAGCTATAATAAAAAGAATATAATTAGGCAGCACAAGCTGGTGCCGCGACCTCTGACCGTAGGGGTCATCGGCCTCGTGGCACTAAATAGGTAGGCTGAAATAGCACACAGTATAAAATAAAATATAATAAGCCATGCATTTTAGCAGGCAATAAGCTGCACCGCTGGAAAGTCTTCACCTGTAGAAAGAAGTAGGAAATGTTGATCTCAAAACTTACCCGGAGCCGACAGCAGTTGGCCACGGGGTCAAAGTGACTTTCCCCGGCGAAGGTTACCAAGGAAAGGAACGATATAAGAGCCGTCAGTTGATGACTGGGCTAGTGCTGTCCAATCTCGCTAGCACAACCATAGATATAGAATATGTATTTAGTAATAACTATCGAAACATACTAAAATATCGATTAATTTACGGATATTGTTTTAATTAGATTTATAAAGAATCCACAACGTTACACCCGCGCCGGGTCAGCGCCCGTCACAAGATTTGTTCATGACGACGTAACCAGCCGGCGGCGCGGCTGACGGCCTTAGGTAACTTAGCTAACACAAAAGTATAAGTGGGCAAGCACCTGAAGTAAATATCCGCAGACACATTATTATTGAAATAAAACTATTTTTAACGGATTCTGCCAGTATTCTTTTATTACTTACATTGATCCCGATGTTTCGGTTGCTTTTCAGCAGCAATGTTCACAGGGAGACCAAAGATCGTGGTTGTCCCAAGGTTTCAATGTGTAACATCCGCCTAAACTTCTGACAATATAATATCTGTTATTAATTACCACCTCTCAAAGTGGTAACCTAGTTATAACATGGACTGTGTGCAAAATGATAAAATAAACTGACAAACAAAAGAAAAGCTGTGATGGAGCGATACAGTCATATTGTGGCTGCAAGGTCTGTAAATAAACATTTAAATTAAAACATAATATGGTATAAAGAAGTTACTCCCATAGGTTCATATATTCACACCTAATTCCCATTGGGGTACACCGATGATGATGATGAATTAATATTCAGAAGAAAAAACTAATTTTGTTCAAAATGATCTGAAAGCTGACATGGACTCTTTCACATAACAAATTATAAAGAATTAAAGTGTTGATTTAATCTGTGCATGTGCATGTGCTGTTACCAAATGATTATTGTTAAAGGTGACATGGAATACTATACAACTCAGTTGCACAACTAACATACACAGGACCAATCGAGGTTCCAGGACCTTGGGTGGGGAAAATTAAAAGAAAGCTATTATAATACAACTCACATCTGTATTTTATACAACAACCATAACCAAATACTGGAAGCCATTTGATCTATGTGAAACTAGCACATTATCATCTTATTTTGATTGCTGCTGTTTACTTACTGAGATTGAATTCACATAATGACACCATAACTAAGATTTAATTATTACTCAATTAAAAGCACTCTGGTCTGCTTTTGATTTCAGCGACTAGTCCTCTTTCCACGAGCGGCATAGTGAATCGATCAAAACGAACCCCACTGCACACGTACACAGGTCTGGTTAGTGCTGCGGAGAGCCGGCGCGCCATCGCCGAAGTGGCGCCCTCGGTGCCCAGCAGCGACGTCGAGAGCCCATCGCGGGTGCCGTTGTCTCTCGCCGGCATACCTAACGCTATTTCGGTGAGCTGCGCCGGGCCTCCGCCACCCAACCACAGAAGCAGGGCTCCCTCCACTCGCAGCGCCACTGCCTTGCACAAAAGATCACCACTCCATATTTCAAACTGATGTATACGCCATGCACTTGGCTTGTAGACTACGCGTTTTTTTGAGCTGGAGATTCTAGGAGAAGTGCCCACTTGCATTATTCAATGGAACAATTTAACGAATTATCTTAAACACCAAGATATTTTCCCCGTAAATCACTCTTCTATTCTTCAATGGTTATGCAAACTCTACAATAGTGTTTTTTCTTCTCAAATGATGAAAAATATTTTTTTTTTTTTTTTTTTTTTTTTTTTTTTTTTATGGCATGTATACTAATATGCCAACGTCAAGTGAAAGATTGATTAATTAACTTTATTTCGATACTTTAGAAATTTTGAGACTTCTTGCAAAGATTCATAAAAAGATTAATGTGTACAAAACTATACAATCAATGAAATAAATAGATAAAACGAACAATGAAAAACATAAATGGGAGGAAAAGTAAAACTGGAGGAATGAAACGAAAAGAAAAATAAATTATCTAAACTAAAATAATAATATGAATTAAAACTTTAATTTATTGAGTGTAATGAAGTCGCCAATAATGTGTACAATAAAAGGATTTAAAGATGACAGAAGTAGATCTATATGAGTAGGAAAAGGATACTCATGTTCTAATAATGATGAAATAAATGATGAGCGATCCATATTTGAACATGAAAAGAAAATGTGATTTAGATCTTCCTCAGCGAGCCCACACTTACATAAGGAAGAATCCAAAATTCTCAATCTTTTTAAATGAACTGCTATGCAACAATGACCGAAACGAAGACGACAAATAGACGAAGTAATATACCTTGATGCATAAATTTTACTGAACCATGGCTTAGAGGGAATAACACATTGGATTTTAGAGTATCTGGAACCCTTAAATTTAGAATTTAACTTCCAAGAACGTGACCAAGATTTAAATAATTGAGGTTTAGGGGTCAATAAAAGGTCAAAAAAATAATTTTCAAATGGAATATCGTCTCCAGAAAGGATTGCCTTTTTCGCAAATTTGTCCGCCATTTCATTGCCATAAATACCGCAATGACCAGGAATCCAGGCCAAAATTACTCTATACCCATACGATTTGCACAGAAGTAAGTCACGTTTGATGCTTAACATGATATCAGATAGATTACCTTTAAACGGATTTGATTGTAAAGAATGTAAGCAGCTTAAAGAGTCTGTAAAGACAATCGACTGTTTAAGCTGAAATAACAAAATATATTTAACGGATTCATGAAGACCTCTACTTTCTCCTGTGCAAACGGATGTACCTGGAGGGCATTTCACGAGCTGATGGGTATTATATTGCTTATGAAAAATGCTGACACCAACGGAACCTAAAGGATCTAATTTGGAAGCATCAGAAAAGATGGTATTCCAACCAGCCCATTTTCTCTGAATTATATCGTTAAAAACTTTATGAGCACAGACAATGTCTTTATCGACACCAAAGTTAGTTATAATATCTGGGGTGTAAAGAACGGATTTTAGACTATGCATGAAGATTGGAAGTTTTGGATTATTATTAGTAGGATACTTAAAATTTCGAATTTTGAGAAAACTTTTGACTAAACAGGGAATAGATTCATCACTCCACAAGGAAAATTTATAATGATTAGACAACATAGCTAACTTTTGAAAAATAGGGTGATTTGAAAATTGCCAACGGTAAATTAAAAATCTATCTGCCAAATATTGAGTTCTTAAAACTAAAGGTGGTTCCACGCATTCTACCTGTAGAGAATTAATTGGAGTGGATTTCATAGCACCACAAATAATTCTTAATGCCCTAGATTGGACGGAATTGAGTTTGGTAATACAAGACCTATTGGACAAATTTAGGAGAAAGGAGCCATAATCTAAAACACTTCGAACCAAAGCATTATATAATAACTTTAGGGAATAAGGGTGAGCGCCCCACCAAATACCAGCCAAGCATCTCAAGATATTTAGCCCTTTCTCACATTTACCTAAAATATATTCAGTGTGTAGACGACCTGATAGTTTCGAGTCCAAAATAACACCTAAGAATTTAACACTAGAAGCTGTAGGGATTCTGACGTCTTGCATAAAAATGTTAATCCTAGGAAGAAGGCGTTTGCGGGTAAAGGTAACGACAGAGCTTTTCTCAGGAGAAATGGTAAGGTTATTAGAGGCCATCCAGAATGTCACCGAACTTAATGATCGGGATATTGAGTCTACACATACATTTACATCAGGACCAGATGAGTAGAGAACAATGTCGTCAGCATATTGAAGAATTTGGCAATTGGGAAAGGGGTGTGCATCAAGATCCGAAGTATACAAGCTAAATAGAAGGGGGCTTAAAACAGAACCTTGAGGAATTCCTTTATATAAGGTTCTCCTTTTGTACTCACCATTATTGCATTTGATGAGAATGGATCTGCCATAAAAGCTATTAAAAATATAAGATACAAATTTCGAGGGACAGCCCATGTTTAATAACTTACGTCTAAGGGTAAATAAACACACATTATCATATGCGGAGCAAATATCGAGGAAGGCTGCTACAGTGTAACCTTTCAGTGCCATAGACAGTTGAATGTCCGACACTAAAAGAGCTACACTGTCTAAGCAACTTTTCCCCTTACGGAAACCATATTGATTAGCAGATAAAAGGCCCATCTTTTCCGAGAACCATTCTAACCGATTTTTGATTAAGTGCTCAGCCACTTTTGCCATGGTAACAGACATTGCGATTGGTCTGTAATTTTCGACTAAGTTACTTTCTTTCCCAGGCTTTAGTATGGGGACAATAATCTGGGATTTCCAGTCCACAGGCATGACACCATAATTTATGCAAATATTGATAAGTGATAAAAAATATTCTAAAGTATTAACACTAGCATTGACTAAAAACGAATATGGGATTTCGTCTATCCCCGGTGAGGAGTCTTTTACTGACGATAGGACAAATTTTAGTTCTTCCATGGAAAACGAAAATGAATATTTAGAGTTACAAAAATTTGTCGGAATAAATGAATCATTGCAGATAGGTACAAATGAAGGCGCCAATCGATCCAGAAACTTATCCACCCATTCAACAGAATCGGGGAAAGAGGGGCACGATGGCAATAAGGAACGTCGGAAGATTTTTATTTGTTTCCAAAGAATATAGGAAGGAGTATCAGGGGAGACTCGCTCACAAAAACGTTTCCACCCATTAATTTTCTTTTGTCTTAGAAGGGTTTTAGCCTCACCACATATTTTATCTACAGCTGTCAAATTTTCACTACTCATATTGGCCCTATATGCAATTTCAGCCCGCTTCCTGCGATTGACCACCTCCGTACATTCCTTATCCCACCAAGGAGGTAGGGGGTGACCTTTAAAAACTGCAGACTTTACCGGTAAATTTTGCTCAGCCGCAGATCGTAAAGCCTGTCTCAGGAATTCATAACAAGCATCAACATTTGAAACAGTTATAAGAGGGAACGTAAAAGAATATGAAAATAAGAAATCAGAAAATTTTGACCAGTCTGTATGAGCATTAATGCTGTATTTTATGCGGGGCTTGATTTGCTTATTACGTTTGTTAAAGGGAAGATTCAAAATAATGGGGAAGTGGTCGCTACCATGACTCGAAGGAAGAATGTCCCATGACATGTCAGGGGCTAAACAGGAGGAAACCAGGGAAAGGTCAACTGCACTCTTATGTTCATAGGGCTTTGTCCTGCGGGTTGCAGAGCCAGAGTTGAGTATATAAAGGCCTGCAGAATCTAAATGCTGAAGAAATTCAAAAGACAGCTCATCATTAATAGCACATCCCCATGTTTGATTGTGGAGATTAAAATCTCCTAAAATAATTAATGGATTGTGAAGTGATGAAATAAAACTGAAGATGTCACGGAGAATGGAGGATGAAGGGTATGGAATGTAAATTGAAATATAAATAATATTATAGATTTTCACACAGACAATCGAATAATCGCTGTGAGAAAATGGATATGGTATATTTACACTATGTACAGAGGTGCTGATGAGGAGGCAAGAACCCCCATAACCATCAGCACGATCATCACGATAAACATGATAATTTTTGAAAATGAATGTAGTGGATGATTTCAGGTGTGATTCTGAAATCGCAATGATGAAAGGAGTAAATTGGTTACAAATTAACATTAATTCATACTTTTTGTTTATAAGTCCTGCGCAGTTCCATTGGACTGCTTTGGCTGGTTGATCCATTACTGGTAGAAGGAGAAGAGATATTCAAAGTGGTGGCAGCGTTGGACGGTAGACAGTGAGAAGCGGACAAAAGAGAAATAAGGGTTTTTATTAAGTCAGCTATAGAAGGATTTGAAGGAGGAAAGGCAACAGGGCATTTTGGGAGCTTAGGGTCCATAATAAGCGCCCTATGCGCATCCTTATCATAGCCTACAGGGGTAAGAGAAGGTCTCTTACGGTTTAAAAAGATCGTTTTTCTGTATGAAGAATTAACAGATTCCGGAGAAGGTTTTGAATTTTGTATGCCAGATAGGGGAACAGTATAACTTGGCTTGGAGACCACATCTCTGTATGAAATTCTCGAGGGTGGGTGAATTTTCGAAGCTTCGGAATATGACATCGATCTATCAGCCATTGAAACTTTTATCGCCTTCTGCCTTTCAAATTCAGGACAAGACTTGCTTGTGGCGAAATGTAGACCACCACAAAACAAACATTGACCTTCGTCAGCCTTACATGAATCCCCAGTGTGAGCATCACCACACTTAAAGCAGCGCGGTTTTGACCTACACTGGGTCTTTGTATGTCCAAAACGGCAACAATTGAAGCATTGAATAGTAGGATAGTAATATTGACAAACTGGTAAAGAATTGTAACATAGAAAAATTCTCGCAGGGAGAGCTTGACCATCGAAAGTCAAGACACAGGATTGTGAAGGCTTCCATACTTTGGTACCCTCTACATCCACTTTATAATTTATACGCCTAGCCTTTAAAACTGCGCCATAGCTAAGTGGAACTGTGACATTGTCCAAAACTTCTTCCATGGACCAGTCCGCCGGAATACCTCGGACGATGCCCATTTTCGTTGTGTGGAATGATGGGATGAAAATTTTATATCCATGATTATCTAAAATTTTTGATGCAATGAATTCATTAGCCGAAGAAGCAGACTTGAAAGCAACAGACATTCTGTTTCTTCCGATTTTGAGTAAAGACCCATCCGAAATATTTTTAATATTAAGATTTTTGAGAAGTCTTCCAAAGTTGACAGCATTAATTGAAGAACCTTCATCTCCTTGTTTCAATATGTGAACATTAAATGGACCCTTATCTGTAGATAAATATTGTTGTCTTCCAATAGGCACATTCTGCAGAACATGCGAGACAACAGTTGACTCAGTAGGAGGTAAAGAAATATCAAATTGTGAATCCATTTTGGCAATGGGCGGAGAAACTTGACCCAACGGTATCCCATTTTCAGAAGGAGTAGCTTGCCCTAGTGGCAAACTATAATCTACAATGACTTGGCTAAGTTTTTTCTTTTTAGAAATATTTTTCTTTTTCGACTTTTTAACGTTAAGACCTAAAGTTCTAAGGTCAGAGTCCGAATGTAAAGGACTATCATCCGCAGATATGTAGTCTACTTCTATATTAGCTCCCGGAGACGGGATACTTTCAGTTGGGGAGAGATAATTCTCCCCATCCGAGGAAACCCCCATCCGACGCGACCGTCTTTTGTACTAAACAAAAGACGGTCGTTACAAAACAAAATAAAACTGAATGAAAAAGAGAAAAATTACTTACAAAATACTAATGAATTACAATAATGATCTTACACTGAAAAAAAAATGAATGAATTCTGCAAAAGAAATAATATAAATTATAAAATTCGGAGACAACCAAAAATGACAACCGAATTCCACGACAATCACTTGACCCCCCACCACAATTTTGTCAATCATGAAAAATATTCCTGTGCTGTGTGCAGGAATGTATTATTAACAAGCAAGACCACAGAGCCACAGACTAGTAAGAGATAAGCAAGACTAACTAATAAGACTATCAAGTCATGAAGTTATTCATGACATTGACAATAAACGTCAAGTAAACGTCAAAAAAACATTGAAAGTTGAAAGGCGGTTGAAGATATTTTTGGCACGTTTCCTGCGGGGCCTTTGTAAATTGTATCGCCCAAGGGTAATTATTCGATTTATACGGGACTCGTGTTGTTGGGTGGAGACAAGGTGGAGAGCGGAGAGGTTCAAACTTACGTACAATTTCCAAAATTCTACATAATATTACAATAACATATAAATTTACACAAAATATTTATTATTATAACGCCTTTCAGATGACCCTCCCAGACCAGAGTAATCTGGTAAGATGGGGGAAGGCCACAGAAAAACAATGTTATACTTGTGGTGAGGCAATAGGGACGGCTAGACACATATTAGTAGGATGTAGGGTACTTCTCGATAGAGGCCATTAGCCGCCACGATAAGGTGCTTATCATCATGCGTGAAGCAATGAGTCTGGCAGTAGCTAGAGCCCAAAAAGGATTGACTACTAACAGACGTCATATCCATTTTGTGTCTGAAGGTTCATCCATAACATCCAGGAACAAACCTTATTCAATCTTATAATCAGATTGGACTCTCCTAATCGACATGTATGAAAAGCACTATAAAATTCCGGAGGATGTTGGGGTTTCGTCATCTAGACCTGACATATTCCTATATTCTAAGAGGTTAAAACATGTGGTTCTTGTGGAACTTACTGTGCCGTGGGAAACAAATATACCGAAGGACCACACAATAAAGAAAAATAAATACTATGATCTCACAAACGAATTAATCAAAAACGGTTACGTGGTTAATTTGTATGCAGTGGAAGTGGGAGCGAGAGGTATACCAGCAAAATCTCTCTATAACCTACTTAAAGATCTAGGCCTATCGAGAGCTACAATAAGCTCATTACTAGGACGAATGTCTAAAGCGGCACTAGTAGGTTCGTATCAAATTTGGTTAGGCAGGGAGGGGAACTTGGGTTGTGAAGGTGAGTGTTGATGTACATCAACAAAAGGAGCCCCTTCTAAACCTACACTTGGGTCGCAAGTCCCAGGCACTGTCCCGAGTTCCCAACTCAGCAACGCGATGGACCCGGCACCCGCACGGAGAATCCATGGATTGCTAAGAATATCGGTCTAAACATAAATAAAAAAAAAAAATTGTGTCCTAAAACCAAACAGTATACAAAACGAATATGATATGTCATTTCATGTCTGTCATTTATTTAGTTGATTTCACATAATTCGAAATAAGACTTCATGAGTGAAATGGAGCTAACGATGACGTTTGACCTTTACTAAAAGTCATATAATATTAACCAATGACTTATCGACATTTGTATTTCATTATCTACTATTTGTCGATTCTATGTCGTGTTTGAAAACGATTCGTCCAAATGAAATTGACCAGGTTTAGTTCACCAATAGGTCCTAAACGCCGAGGTGAAACGTCAAGTTATAACTTCACCCAGTTTTAATTGCAAGCGATACGTAGACCGTAGACGCGTCTAGTGCAGCGCGCTAGATATTAATTGAATTTTGATGCACGCTTTCATTTAATTTATACAGAAAAAGTTGTTGAAGTTTTACTATAAGGAGTTTTCAACATGAAATATCTTGTATTCCTGGGAGTCGGCGTTCTACTGCTTGCAGGTGAGCTGTCTACATAATATACTCTTCATAAGTTGTTTTAATGCTGTATTTACTGTTTTTATTGCAATATGACACGTTTGCTGAATGAAATTCATGAATGTTAATACTGAGGAACGAAATTAAATCATTAATTTGTTTTCGAAAATAGTACTCACGCAGAACTTAGTTCAGTCGCGGAGACTAGAAATTTCGATGACGATGTTACCGTCAATCGCCGTCAATGACAAGTAAATGATCGGCAGGTCCAGTACATATAGTCCGTTTGTTCCAGGATGGTCGCATGCTCAGGAGGAGGGCTTGGGTGTCGGCACCGCAGAGGAGGTGACTGTGGACGCCGATCTCGGCGCGTCGCGCGAGGGCTCCCGTACAGGTGCGCTTTTCTCACGATCAACCCCCTATCTCTCTATCCGTCCTCCGTCCATCGACAGTCTATCTTATAATTTTTTACAAATAATACCTTGCTTTTCGGTCTAGATTCAGTTAAAATTTAAAGCTAAAAAGCCTGTGACTGATGATAAAACTAAAACTATCAACCCTGAATATCAATAAGGTTCAAGGTATAGTACCTTTTTTTATTAAACTTTTATGTAAATAAGGAAAGGAAATTTTGCTATAAGTATTTTCAATACATAAATAATTGTTGTACTACTTGCCACAGTCATTTTACTTCTAACTATTCATAATGTTACTTTAAATAATATCTTTAGCAACACTACCTTTTACATTCAATACATTTTACTTCTGTTATAATTATTTTAATGATATGGTGATGGAAATATCTAAATAATAAAAACAACTATTGTTGTAATCTGCATCAATTCTAAGTTTTCACGTGAACTTTTTCATTGAGTTAAACATCTATAAACATGTTAAGGTTTGTGACCTATCTACTGGTGGGTGGATACACACAGAGTAACTAAACAATTGATTCCATTTGTTATCTATAGAAAAAATATTTGAATATTTTCAAGTAGAAATGCAGTAACTGACCATCCACAAATTAGCTCATCCCATTTATTAACTGACTGTTAACACCAGGCAATGATTTGTAATCGACATAGTTTTTGGGCTTTTTGGTTATCATCACATTATCTTAATTCAATGTATTATATGATAAAAATAACCAGATATTTCAGATAAGCAGTAGTATCACTTATAGTATTTTATTTGTATAATGCTAAAGTTGCAAACCGTACACACACAAAAGGCTGTCTACACTTATGATAGGAGGGGGTTGTGAATCTCAATAATAGAGTAAACAACTGATTGCAGAGTGTGTCTATTTAACATTTTAAACACCACCTTGCTACCAATACTTTTAAAAATCAACTCCTGCACTCTCTCTACAGGGCTTTATCAGTAACTGTATCATGAACACTGTTGGAACAGTGTTCAAGAGGGCATTGGAGAAGTAAAACTTTGACCGAGGAGCCAGTATCATCAATTAATATTTTTTATATTTGTTATCTATTCCTCAACCATCCCAATTAATGGAGCACCTGAAAAGACAGTGTATCAGGTACTTTAGCTTAAGTATCAATTACTCGATTCAAACAGAATGCTCTGTCATGTAAAGAGGTGTGGTTCGAAAGAGTTAGTATGTCTCATGACAACATATCCATAGCCAATCTGTAAAATGTCTGACATTTTGCTTTACTTTTTCACATTTTTCTCTTGAATACTGGTGATGGTGATCTGTGATATCGTTGAACAATTACTTACAGACTGATCAAGGGAGACAATTTAAAGTATAAGCTATTAATAAAAATATGGGTTTTAAAAGATATACAGCCACCGTCATTATGTATGTACAAAACATCTTCAGATTTGAGATCGACCGTAAGTACCTATAAGTTAGTAAGAGCTTAATCAAGGGACACGTAGATGATTTCGGTCAATTTACGGCGTGGAGTTTTCGCTGTTATAAGTTTATTCGGTTACAACCCATACTGAATGAGTCAAACGAAATCCGAGCGTTATCTGCTCATAAACTGCGGGCCGCGGGCCGCTAGCGCTGCTTGAGCCGCTCGTCGGCCGCCAGCACGCGCAGGCGCGCGCGCAGCCACGCCGAGTCGCGCACGTGGTGGCTCATGCGTCGGTCGGCGCGCGCCGCCGCCGCCCCCGCCGCCCCCGCCGCCCCCGCCGCGCTCTCCGCGTGCCAGCCGTACCTGCGCAGGCGCGCGGTGAGCTGCGGTTGGCTGGCGGCCAGGCAGCCGGCCCGGCCGGCGGCCGGCGGCCGGACGTGATACTTACACCTGGGAGCTGGTGGCGGGGGCGGCGTGCCTCTCGCGGGGCCCGCACTCGAACATGTGCTGAATCCATAGCAACGCGCGCCGCGCGCCATCCTCGTCCACCTGGGTGGGCAGCTCGCGAGTGTAGAACTTGCCGGTGACCGTGGCGGCTGTTGACAGTCAATATAAGCGTGCGTATGAATACGATAGGGCGGTCGGCGATCCGTCGAGTGTACACTATGACAGACGTGAAGTGACTTACGCAGGCCGAGGGGCTTGGTCGAAGAAACGTAGGAGCGGCCGGGCTCGCGCTGCGAGGCGAAGCGCAGCTTGAAGGAGCGCGCGTGCAGCGAGGGCGGCGGCCCGGATGGCGCGCCGGACGCGGCCGGCCCGGACGGCGCGCCGGGCGCCGCCGGCCCGGGGGACGCCTCGCTGCCGCCGCACGACATGTCCGGTGACGCGCTGCGATGCACTCCCTGTTCTGGCTAGTTGGATCGATATGCTGCGTTTCCATGTGGGGTAATCAGGGAAGGGGAACGAGCGGATCGATTACAAATTATTGCGTGTAGAAACAGTGATAATCGTCTCAAGTAGATGTGAAATGAAATTGAATGATTCTCATTCAATTTCATATTATATAATCCTACTAGGAATTCAATGCAGGGTGCGACCGAAATAATAATAATTTATTGATACAGTAATCCCTTACATATCTTAATAGGTACCTTTTTTTTTTTTTTTTTTTTTTATCGTGCGGAAATCCCTTCGGATACCCCCCCGCCTGCCAGCGGGGGCGGTTATGTCGGGCTTGCACCGACTAAAACCGCACGCCGTCTCGGGTCTTCAGACGCCGGGGTGTAAGGTTACCCATAGAGCATATCCCTCGCACCCCGGCTGACCCTGGGCCATCTCACCACTAACAGCATCGCTCATCCTGTCTCCTCTGAAAGCAGAGGAGTACGGAGAGCAATGTGTTCCCGCCACGTTGGGTATTGGCCGACGATCAATGCCAACCCTATGAAGGGGTGAAGGGGAAGCCATTGACCGCCGCCCAGGGTGTACCGGCCGCTCCGATTCCGTTCCCCCCGGACTGCAGCGGGATCGGAATCGGAGCGACACTCGAGGAGGTTAACCAACACACACCCCTATCTTAATAGGTACCTACATGAGAAAGGTGGTACACAAATTGTATAAACCTTGACTCCCAAACTAGATATTCCTGTAACTTAGGAGTCAGTGTTCTGCTGTTACGGTTATACAAAACAATTCTCCATTTCGTGTGTCTTACAGTATCTGATTATAAGGGTTGTTTTTATGCGGTCACGTACGTAGTTTCGAATGACTTCGCTCCAGCGTACCACGCTAAGTTTTTCGCCACAATGACCTATCGCTGCAACGTCATTCGAAACTACGTACGGGACCCGTTTTTATCTATATAGGTTTTAGTAATTCTGTGGGTATGTAAGTTTTGGTATTTTTTGTTTGAGTTTGGATTTTGGTATACAGACCGTACATGTACAGAGTGTGTGTAAGAGGGTGTATGACTTTGTGTGAATTTTTGAGGGTGTGTTTGTATGTGAGAGGGTATGTATGAGTGTGTGTATGTGCGTGTTTGCGTGTGCGATACGTACATGTGTGGTGTATGACTGTTTGAATGGGAATGCATTGAATACTCCTTTGTGAGTTGTAGAGTAGATCTTCGGTTTGTACGTAGTTAAGGTCTTGCAGCCAATTGTGAACCTTGACTTTCAATTCATGGTAATTTAATTCTGCTAGCGGGATGATCTTTGTAATTTCTCTGTATAGAATTGAACCCATGATGTAGTACTGACGTCTAGCAAATGTGGTTCTGTGTCTGATTGCTGTGCATGTGGTTCTGGTTTTACGTATTGAGTGATCTGGTGGGGGAAATGCCCTATGTGTCCTGAGAGTGGCTCGGAGCAAGACCTTGCTGTTTGCATATAATTCGGCAGTAGGAAATCTGAACGGTCTGTTTTGCATAACTTTGAGAACCGCTCTTTGTGCTCGCTCCAAATCGAGGAGCTTGGTTTTGGCTGCTCCTCCCCATACTACGAGGCAGTAGGTGATGACGGACTGACACAGTGTTTTATACACCATCGTTATAATATTAGTGTCGGCGACATCTGTAATCCTTCTAAAAATATATATTATTCTTCTCTGGAGATGTTGTCTATTTGATTGTACCATGTCAGTCCATCATCAATGACCACATCCAAGTACTTGGTATGATTGACCCGAGTGATAGTCACACATGTGCAATTTCTCGGATCGGCGCATGTGTGTGCAGTAATATTGAAATCTTTTGGTGCTCCTGTACTAGAATTTATAAAGATTGGAATGAAGTAGGTTTAATGTTAGAAGATTATGCCTCAGCCAAGTCGAAACCAGTTTCAAAGATTGCTCCCCATTTTCCTTCACTTCATTTCAAGTGGAACCATACACGACAATCGCTGTGTCGTCAGCATAAGTGATAATTTTTGATTTCTTTAGTGATAGCGTACAGAGGTCATTAATATAGATTTGAAACAGGGTTGGCCCAATCACGCTGCCTTGGGGAACTCCATAGGAGGTGGTTTTATAGTCACTTATGTGGTTATTTATTTTGATTGACGGCTGTCTATTTTGAAGGTAGGTTTTAAATAGTTCTAGGGAGTTACCACGAATGCCTATAGATTCCAATTTTTGTAGGAGAGTCGGAACCGAGACCGTGTCAAACGCTTTGGCTAAGTCCAGGAAGATAATTACAGATACATTCTTGTCGTTCGTCTAGTTTTCGTGATACAAACTCTGCCAGATCGATAACGGCTATAATGTTGAGTATGTTAAGGTAGTTTACTAGACAACGGTTAATTAATCGCTCCATAACCCTGGACATAGCAGAGAGAATTGAGATAGGTCTATAATTGTTGACACAATCTCTAATTCTGCTCTTGTATATTGGATGAACCAGAGCCCTCTTTTGAATGATTCGGGAAATACTCCATTCGCTGGGTATAAATTGAGCTGAGCGAGCAGGACTCTTACTTGAAAATAAGACATCTTACTACGGTCGCCTGCTTAGCCAAGGCCGCGCGCTCATGAAAATGCTTTTCGGTGATTATTCCTCAATGGTACATCGTACATGAACCACACTATCATCGTGGTAAATTTGGTCAAGATCGCGCGAGTGGTTACGGAGGAGTTCAGCCACCGACAAACGGCTATGCCGCGTAAAAGATGAAGTTAATCATTAAGTCGTACGTTTTTTTTTTCGTGCAGAAATCCCTTCGGATACCCCCCGCCGGCCAGCGGGGGTGGTTATGTCGGGCTTGAACCGACTAAAACCGCACGCCGTCTCGGGTCTACAGACGCCGGGATGTAAGGTTGCCCATAGAGCATATCCCTCGCACCCCGGCTGAGACATTCTGTCGTACCTATTATTTGCTAAAAGGAACTCTCATGGACCGCGTCGCGTTGCGCGACATCATCTAACAAATACGGGTCGGCGGCCACCGCCGCATCCGGCGCTACAAATTTATTAGTAAATCACTTACACAAGAACATAACAAATGCAATTTCTATCACGAATCAAGGATTAGGTATGTTAACTTCCGTTGAATCCGACCAAATGAAACGCCCGAATGATTAACAAAGTCAACTTTTTTATTAAACGCTCCAAGAAATTTATTGAACCTAAGTGGGAATAATCACTTTGAATAAAGATACTATAAGATGCGTGGCGGGGACATCTACTTACTAGTTACTACTTACTACTAGACATAAAAACAATCTTGTGGTTTGTAATAGTCGACTCCACAAGATTAGTAATTCCTTTCAGGGTAACTGTATACGCTTCTACAACAAGCTTCCTAGTGAAATGAAGAATCTACCTCTTCATAAATTTAAAAGTAAACTCTGCCAAAAAGGCTACTATAAAATTCAAGACTATTTAGACGACAAAGACTTGGACATGAACTGTTTGCTCTCTCTCTATGCTACTCAAATGGAATATTGTACTTCGGTTAAGTAAATATGTTTGTAAATATACCAAAAAAAAAACAACCCGCTGAGTTTCTTGCCGGAGTCTTCTCAGGACAGGGCCGCGTTTCGAACCGGTGGTCCATTTGCCAAACATTAGATTTTTTTATGACGTTTTGTAAGTGCCGTATTAATGGTCTATGCAGAATAAATGGTTTTTGACTTTGACTAAGGCGGAAAGCTAGAATACTCAACAACACAACACACAAACCTGCAATAACTATGAATTACCTCCATTTCCAAAACATCAAAATCAGCTTAGCTAAAATTGTCTTGAGACATTCTCCACAAAGAACGAGTAGCCAGTTGCATTACTGTCCTTTGCAACGTTCATCCTAAATGAATGTATATTATACCTCTTACACAGATGCCGAAGCTGTGTTGCGTGAAGAAGAGGCTATATCTCCGGACGAGCTGAGCGTGGCGCAGATGCGCGAACTCAAGGAGAAGGCGCAGAACTTCACCTTCCAGACCGAGGTCAACCGCATGATGAAGCTCATCATTAACTCGCTCTATAGGAATAAAGAGGTAACTTCGGCTCATTGCACTAGTTCTTCGATCATCGATAGGCCAACGTAAGTAATTAACGATGGAGACAATCTACTGTTACAGATTTTCCTTCGTGAATTGATCTCGAATGGATCCGACGCCCTGGATAAGATTCGCCTGCTGTCTCTAACGGACCGTAACGTTCTGGACGCCAACAACGACCTCAGCATTCGCATCAAGGCCGATCCGGAAAAGCGTCTGCTGCACATCATCGACTCTGGCATCGGAATGACGCGCAGCGATCTCATCAACAATCTCGGCACCATCGCCAAGTCCGGCACGGCCGAGTTCCTCTCGAAGATGCAAGACGGTGAAAAGGTACCTTAACGATATTCGGCACTCGATGTAGCCGAACGTAGCACAGATGCAAGTCGGTGGGCACAGTCTCACTGTTGCGTCGCTGTTGTCCGCAGAGCGGCGCGCAGGAGATGAACGACATGATCGGCCAGTTCGGCGTGGGCTTCTACTCGGCGTTCCTGGTGGCCGACAAGGTGACGGTGGCGTCCAAGCACAACGCCGACCGCCAGTACGTGTGGGAGTCCGACGCCAACGCCTTCAGCATCGCCGACGACCCGCGCGGCGACTCGCTCAAGCGCGGCACGCACATCACGTGAGCGCCTTCCCTACACTACCCGCTACACGCTACACGCCACACGCTACACGCTACACGCTACACGCCACACGCTACACACTATACACTACGCCTGCGACGCGCGACGCGCGACGATACGTTTTGTCATTTTGCATTAGTATTGTCAGCCGCTTTCTTGGTTAATGATTTATTTTTATATTAAGTGGCGTCAGAAAAAATTGGAAGAACAAGTGATTTATAGCAAAGGTTGTTTTTAACAGATTGCACGTGAAGGAGGAGGCCGCAGACTACTTGCAGTCGGACACGATCCGCAACCTGGTGAAGAAGTACTCGCAGTTCATCAACTTCCCCATCTACCTGTGGGCGTCGCGCACCGAAACCGTGGAGGAGCCCGACGAGCCCGAGGCGGCCGACCAGCCCGACGACGACGACGCGCAGGTGCGGCCGCGCTCTACATATAGCGAGCTTCGCGGAGACGCCCCTTGTGGACCCCCACCCCTTCTACTCTCTGATCTGCACATTCAAATGTATTTAAATTGTTACGACTCAGGTAGAGGATGCGGCCGAAGAAAAGCGCGAAACTAAGAAAACAGAGAAGACAGTGTGGGACTGGGAGCTGATGAACGACAACAAGCCGCTTTGGACGCGCAAGCCCTCCGAAGTCAACGATGAAGAGTACACGCAGTTCTACAAGAGCCTCACTAAAGACTCCTCGCCGCCTCTCGCCAAGTTAGTTCACTGAATTATGATATAATAGGGAATATGCATGCAATTTTTTTTTGAAGTGAATGATTTTTGAGGATGTTCAGATGGGGAAAAAAACAATTCAAATCGTGAAACTGTTACCGCTACTATTCGTCGAGAACTGTCAATATTTTCTATATTTAGGACTACTTGAAAATCGACTGATATGTTCTTTAAAACGGTATTCATATTTATTACTATCATAAAACAATACAATTTGTGGAAAATTCGCCGAGAACACTTCGTCGAAAACAATTAGCCGAATTACAATTCGTCGTATCGCAATCCACCGAATCGTATCAAAAAGTTTTGATCGGGTATAGTCACTATTTTTGTTTAGGTTCTATTATATTAATGTCTTCATACCAGCATCAGGAATTTACACACTGACTCGGATAGATTAGGTTAGAAGGTTAAAGCGAAGCGAAGCTCCCCTTGACCTTCTAACTTTGTGATTTTTTTTTTCAACCACTGCATCAAGTTCAGCAAGTTCAAGTTTTTAACAAACAGTTTTATGATGATGGACATTATACTCGAGTATCATTATGCGTTTGCAATATCATGCTTTAATATAATTAATTTAAATAATTTGTATGCGTTATGATCCTTAGAAGAAATGAAAGTATGCCATACTAAAATATGATGAAAAAATAATTTTTTTTAATGCTTAAAAACATGACTAAACATCTCAAAAGAGAAATAAAATAATAAGCCATAATAACTCGTTAACAAATAACTATCTACGTCAGTTTAACAATTGACTGTAAGTCAGATAACTCATTATTTCCAGGACAAAGAATTATAAAACCCAGTTCACAAATGCCTCCTATAAAACAATAAAATGGCTATTATTACCCAAGAAAAAGCTGACCGGTTCGCTCAGTACTTGCGAGTACATATTTCAACCCAATGTGCCAATGTGGAATCATCGAACTCCGCTGAAATTGATAATTTCCCACCAAAATTACAAATGAAAGATCAGACAAAGGCTCTTCACACCAAAGGAAGTGTTAAATACGATTAGATGCCATCTGAATTCGAGAAAATCGCCCGGTAACGATCTAATAACTGGTGAACTCCTAAAGAATTTAACTCGCAAAACGATTATAAATTATAACAATAACGACAACTTATAAATGCTGCATTTAGATTAACGTATGTACCTGATCTGTGGAAAGTAGCTGAAATATATTATGATAGTAAAACCTGGCAAGCCACCACAAGCACCGACTTCATATAGACCAATTTCTCTACTGCCAATAATAGTTCTTCGGACATTCTCGAATCATACATACTAAACACCATTTCGCATTTTACACAAACACGCCTGCTCAGAAATAAAGCCCAACAAAGCCAAAGGTACCACAGGGAAGCTTATTAGGCCCGATCCTATGACTTTTTTTTTCGTGCGAAAATACCTTCGGATACCTCGACCCCCCGCTGGCCGGCGGGGGGTATCCGAAGGGCGTGCGGTTATGTCGGGCTTGAACCGACTAAAACCGCACGCCGTCTCGAGTCTTAAAACGCCGGGGTGTAAGGTTGCCCATAGAGCATATCCCTCGCACCCCGAGGCCCGATTCTATGCCTACTGTACACCAGTTATATCCCAGTTACCGAAAATAATCCTATTGCCACTTTTGCCGAAGACACAGCTATTATGGCGATAGGTAATAATCATGAAGAGGTTGTTGAAAAACTCCAAATAGCCGTTAATCGAATTCTTATTATACCTAGACTAAAAAATGAAGAATTAAGCTAAATGAAAGCAAGTCAAAGTCAATTCACGTTGACTTCACAAATAAAAGAGCACAACATTTTCCTGTATTTATTAATGGCCAACAAGTTCCATACGCTAATAACTTGGTATTTGCGCCCTGGTACGCCCGGTACTGCGATCTACACCGGGACCTAAACATGGACGACGTGGATCGTGTTATACAAAAATGTGCAAAAGCTCACGAAAACAGACTTCATTACGTGAATGTTGAGGCAATCCAGCTTCTTAACATCACTAATAGTAAGAAGATTGAAACGGACGAAGCCGTTCAAGTTAGTGTAGTCTTTTAGTGACAAATAAATAAATATAGATTTAAATCGGAAAAAGAAAACATTTAGGACGGGACTTAACCCGCGACCCGTCCCTTACTGGGTGAATGCTCCGATCAAATGTTTAAAAATTATTGTAACATTATTCATTGTTTCCGTAGTTCGCAAGAATTACATTAGATGGCTCCAGCATCGCCTCGAGACGTATATAATATATCTGGGACGTGTCTAGGTAGCTCAGTTGGTCAGAGCCAGTCCCTTACAGGGGGAATCCCTGTAAGGGGCTGGTTGCGGGTTCAAGTTCTGTCCTAGAAATTCTCTTTTTCCGATCTAAATCTATAGTAAAAGTTAGCTTACTAATTACTTCAACAATGTTATTGAAATAATAAGTGTAGTGGTAAGTGCTGCGTACGAAGAACACACGAGTAAAGTGTCTTCGCCTTAATAAAAACTAAGTATGTGTTAATAGACGCATTCTTAGATTTATGTTCACGTAGTAATTTACGTGACATTTATTTACTATTAGTCAACAAGGCTTAGATCGAAAAAGAGAACATCTAGGACGGGACTTGAACCCGCGACCTTTAGAAAAAAGTAAGCATACAAAATGCTTAAAAAATTAATTGAATTAAAGTATTATAGTTTGAACATGGCCAGTATTCGCGTTCTTCCGATACTTAACTTTTTCATAGAGATTGGCAGCTTGAATAGTTATTCACACCGCAGAAGCGGATTAAAATCTATGGGAAGTATTATTTGGCGGATCGCTTTTTCTATCTCGAATCGAAATAACGTAGAACCGGCATATTCGAAACCACTGGCGTGAGTGGTCTCGAATCTGCCGCTGCTGCTGCTGAGATTGGAGAGCACTCTCGCGAGGGCTCTCGAATCGGAGCCGCGGCGGCAGAGCGGCAGAGCGGCACTGAGCTGGGGCGTGGCCGGCAGGGCGCACTTCGTGGCGGAGGGCGAGGTGACGTTCCGCGCGCTGCTGTTCGTGCCGCGCGTGCAGCCGGGCGACTCGTTCAACCGCTACGGCACCAAGACCGACCACATCAAGCTGTACGTGCGCCGCGTCTTCATCACCGACGAGTTCAACGACCTCATGCCCAACTACCTCGCCTTCATCCAGGTACGCACGCGCACTCACCCACGCACTCACCCACACCCACACCCGCACCCACACCCGCACCCACACCCCCCACACCCGCACCCACACCCGCACTAACGCCCCCGTGCGCGCAGGGTATCGTGGACAGCGACGACTTGCCGCTCAACGTGTCGCGCGAGACGCTGCAGCAGCACAAGCTGATCAAGATCATCAAAAAGAAACTCGTGCGCAAAGTGCTCGACATGCTGAAGAAGATCCCCGACGACGAGTACATGGCTTTCTGGAAGGAGTACTCCACCAAGTTAGTATTGTAGCGTTGCTCATAATCGCTGCTCGTCTCTTACCGTGGTACGCGCCTCGCTCCGGGGCCCACGCTTCCTACCGTCGGCTTCGCCATAGGGAGAAGGCCTACCTCTTCCACTTTAAAAACCGAAATGGTGGTTACTACAATCTGATATATTTTTTATGGCAAAATTATTGTTCCGATTTTTAAAGCTAGTCTAGTTAGTAGGATTTCATCGTAGCTGCGGACATCCTCATTTTATGTTTGATTTTAATGGATTTGATCATAATAAAGCATATAACGAAACACCAACTGCATTATCTTGATGGGGGCCCCATACACCTATGGGGCTCCTCGGGTATATGGATCCCATGGGTGACGTACATCTATGGAGCCCCATGGTTGTATTTCGCTTGGCACCCGAGGTCCACTCTTCCATTTTTCTTTTTCATAATTTGGTTCATATTGGCTTTCACGGGAGCAACTTTCTACCAGCTATATTACAATATTATAATTAACTTTATCTTAAGTGTTACTAGATCTTCTACCTATGTAAATAGCAGTTGCATCATTATTTGTGTTGAATCCATACACATATATCACTCATGGGGCCCATACACCCATAGGGTGACATATACCCATAGAACTCCATACTCCTATGGGGCCCACATATACCTATGGGTCCAATATTTACCCTTGAAACCCCATCAAAATCTATGGGCTCTCTTTCGCTTGTGGGGCCCAATACACATACGTCACCCATGGGCTCAATACAACCATAGGTTCCATATACCCACGTGCCCCATCAAGATCCGTAGAGTATGTTGGCCCTCAGCGAGAGGTCCGATTGCAGTCGCTCCCGTAGAAGTCAAAATGAATCAAATATGAAAAGGAAAATAAGGAGAGCGGTCCTTGGGCTTCAAAGTGAAAGCTTCAGATGCGACCGGAAGTGGAGCTCGGTGGTGATGATGACCCCACAGATTGTCATTTTGTAGATTAAGCGATGCAGGTTCCATATCAGTTAAAAATGACTACTGTGGCGTAGCCGTAGTGCATTCGACTGCTAAGCCAAAGGTCGCCAGTTCGATTCCCGCTTAGTGCAAATATGTATATTTGCATTGGCCTGGGTGTTTCTATGTATAATGTATTTATTTACAAAAAAAAGTATTAAAGTATGTTTATCCGCATTCTAGAACCCATATGACAAGCTCTGATTAGTTTAGGTCTAGATGGCGTTGTGTACTTTGTTAGGCAGGTAGTAGTAATAGTATTTGATAGTGTTGAAGGTTCATGGCCGTTTATGTCGCCGGTACGTACTGTTGTTCTCCAATATTTAGTACCACCATTTGATATGCGTCCTATCAGTACTAATATTAATCAATAGAAATTCTTTTATTGCTTTGACTAATGTCATCAAGCATTTAAATGCTATTATAATACCGATACATGCCTTAGTTGTAATATTCATGCAATGAGTACTTATTTACAGAACTTTTATACATTACAGAACCCAATGTATAAGCATTATATTCGCAAAAGTTCGAGTCTCAATTTTTTATCACTGGAATTGTACATCTGGCACATTCTCTACGATGTGGCATGTACGCTACGTACCTACTACATTTAAAAACATACGATTTCACTGTGCGTCTGCCGCAAACTGACACACGTCCTGCCTCTGACACGTTCCGCTCAGGACTGATTGACTCTCTGAAAGCTTCATGTAGGTATTTTGAATTTTCATGGTATAATTCAGAATTTATGTAAATTTTGATAACTGTTTTTCATTCTTCTTTCTACGACCTTCATTTTGGTATAATCTTTATTTTCCTAACTCAAACAAACCTCAAATAAAACTGGAATCCGTTTTGGGTTAGACCAATCTTTGCGAGCAAATTGTATGGAGGAAAGTGAAAGTTATCGTGTATCGAATAACCGAATGAACTAGTTCCAATAGCGTAGAATAACGTACCATCTAAAAACACCGTTTCTCAGAGCCCTTTTGCCTTAACCCGCCGCCGCCCGTCCTGGTGGAAAATTGTTACACTAAAATCCACCTTGGGTCAAACTTACCCGTTTTTAGAAAATAAATATTGTAGGACAAGGTACACAACGCCATCTAGACCCAAACTTAGCAGAGCTTGTCATATGGGTTCTAGAATACGGATAAACATACTTAAATCCTTTTTTTGTAAATAAATACATATTATACATAGAAACACCCAGATCAATGCAAATATACATATTTCCACTGAGCGGAAATCGAACCCGCGACCTTTGGCTTAGAAGTCGAGCGCACTACCGCTACGCCATAAAGGTCGTCAAAGAAAATGTCTTATTTTAAATTTAATTTAATTTAAGAATCTTCATACATACCTGAAGACAGGGCGCTATGGCGCTCATTAGGGGAAACCTATGTCCATCAATGGACTAGAATAGGTTGATGATGATACATACCTGGGTTTTATGGAAGAGACTATATTGTTTGATATAGGTATAAAGTAAAATAAAAAAAAATTAACTAGCATCATTTATTGCTTATAAAAAAACTAACAAAAAAGGTCAAAAATAATAGAGCACCCTATTTAACACTTTATTCATTTATTTATTATTTATAGCATAGAAACAAATAAGATCTGGGATAACTATCACAAAAATAACAATTATGTCATCAGTATCCTAGGGACTCGGGACCTAACAGTGGTTATCTTCAGCGATCAAATTCGCACATTATGCGCACAATGTAATTCTGTGCAGAACAGATAAACTTCTGGCATTCAGGGCAGATATGAGTAGTCTTTTAGTATGTTTTTCCTGGCCCTTGGGCATTCTTGGCACCTTCTACGAATGCCTGGAATCTTGGCTGGTGGTTCCTCAGAAGTTTCACCACTGAAAGGAGAGTAAGGAGACTTCGGGCAATGTAGATGATGTTGAAGATAGAAAATTAAAACGTACAAGCTAAAATAGCAGTACGTCATTGTCATCATCACTGTCAGACGCTTCCTGTTTGGTTTCGAATTTGATCTGAGCAGTGCCTTGCGCAATCAACTTCCTCTTTATCGCTTTCTCACAGTCGCCGTCGTCAGAACCAACCTCCTCTAACATTGCAAATATTAGATGTCGTTCTTTGACGATGACGATTCATTATAATACCCCGAAAACAAACAAATAATTAAAAATATACGTCACACTACAATGGCACGAAATTGTTACATTGAATGCCACATTGGGTCAAATTTACCTTTTTTAACTTTGCAGACGTCTAGATCATATTACTAGCGTATAATGACCACGATTCACTGCAAATCTAATTAATAAAAGTTAGTCTTATCTCTAGCTAAAGAATCAATATGTTGCCGTAACTTGTTATTAAAATACCCGCCATTAAAAAATCTTCGCGTCATTATGACCCAACGTGAATGGCGCCAGGTTAATTATTTTCAATATAAATAAATAAATGTTCTACGACATTCTACATAGTGCTTTCTAGGCCCAAAAAAGCATAGTTTAACTAGCTGGTGTTATGGGTTCTAGAATACGGATAAACATACTTGTAAATACTTACATATTGTTACGTGCGCGGGGTACAAATTAAATGCCGTTTACACAACAAAGAGGTTTATTCGCTCACCACAAACTAGACAACTAAATAACTAGCACACACAGTACACTTGAACAGTTCCAGTCGCTCAGCAGTTCACAGTAGTCCACAGTAGTTCCTTAAGTCGCAGGTATAACTCTCTTGATTCACTTCGGTAAGATTGTTCGCTTTCGCTTTCGAAAATAAACTGACTCGTGTCGATAGCCGGGCGCCCTTTTATAGCTCTTAATAAAGAGGGTAGAATGTTCCGGAATCATCTAGAGAGAGCGTTCGAGAAGAGTAGGTATTTACTGGGGCAGAAAACAAGTACCTACACAGTCGTGCCGTCGATAGAAGTGAATGCCCTTGTTATCGCGATTTGTAGGTAAAGTAGGTATAGGTATTTAAAGGGCTTGTGATTTTGTATTGACTTTTCTGGATTTTTCTTCACTGTTCGGTAGAGTACTTCGACACTAACAATGCGTTTTAATTTCCAGAAGATTCGATCAGTAGTTTCCGAGATATCGCCGATCGTTGTAATAATATTATACATAGAAACACCCAGACCAATGCAAATAAACATATTCATGCATACAAATATTTGCACTGAGCGGGAATCGGACCCACCCCCTGTCGTAGCAGTCGAATGCACTACAGCTACGCCACAGAGGCAGACTGCACCTTTGAGCATATAATTTTTACACCATGTAACGACGATGTCAAAACGACGTTTAATTGATATATTTTTGCATAGAAATGTTCGCATAGATAGGACTTGAATTATAGCGAAGAAATCATATTTCCTAAATTCATTATTATATTTGAACCGTTGCTTCGCAATATGCTTTATTATGATCAAATCCATTAAAATCAAACATAAAATGAGGATGTCCGCAGCTACGATGAAACCCCACGCCGCTTGGCAGGCTAAGCTACTGAAACCACACGGTAAGTCATCACTTCTTGTAGGGGCTTAGTTTCTTGAAGTCTGTCTCTGAGCAAACGCGGAACGTTCCATGCGCAGCATCAAGCTGGGCGTAATCGAGGACCCGTCGAACCGCTCGCGCCTGGCCAAGCTGCTGCGCTTCCACTCGTCGGCGGGCGAGCAGCAGACGTTCCTGGCGGACTACGCGGCGCGCATGCGGCCGGGGCAGAACCACATCTACTACATCGCGGGCGCGTCGCTGTCCGAGGTGCGGCGCTCGCCCTTCGCCGAGCGGCTGGTGCGGCGCGGCTACGAGGTGCTGTACCTCACGGAGGCCGTGGACGAGTACTGCCTGTCGTCCCTGCCCGAGTACGACGGCAAGAAGTTCCAGAACATCGCCAAGGAGATCTTCGACCTCGAGGAGAGTGAGTGGCCCTTGTTTGCGATTATTGCCATGCGCATGCCGCACATTCGACGGTCTCATTCAGTTCTACTGTATTGTTTTGCACTGTCCGGTAGTAATATGAACCGCTGTAAATGAAATAGCTGCCATGCACGATCCTCCTTTTCGGATAGGCTAGCCTGTGCACTTGTGGGTGATGGGGTTAGATACGGTTAAGTTACATTCTTGGGTACATACATGTCGACTGTTACCTAAATTGCAAGTATGAAATAGCAAACATTCACTCGGACCGTTGTGCATGTGGAGCGTCTTAGAAGGGTGTATCTGAATTGAAGTTTAGTATTCTATTCTGAGCGTGTAGTTGTGATATTATGTCATCAGGATCAGCCATTGAATTAATAATAAAACTAAACATCCACTCAATTTGATTTATAAAACTAGGACTAAGAGGCTGTAGTCACTTAAAATGCCCCTTTATTGGGCGTGCGTCGTCTTTTATAGTGAAGAGTGGTGAGCGGTGGGATGAGTTATATGTTCGTCGACCGTTCACTTGTTTACAAGTTTATGACAGTGACGCCTGCAAATATAATATTCAAAAAGCCTTTATTGCACAGAAAAGAAATATTAGAACTAGCATGCATAGACCGGCAACACTCCGTAAAGAATACTTCAAGTAGCTTATAATCTAAACAGTGCCTAGTCTATATACACCTCAAAACGGTCACATATACTCGATCCTTTTTACCTCTGGGGTAGTTAGAGACAACAGCCCGCCATCAGCTTCTGTTCTTACATCACGAGCTTCCTCCACTGTCATTAAACCTTTCATGCAAGCCCCGGTTTCGAGTGCTTTTGACTTGCCCTTTTTTCAATACCTCATTAATTTAATCAGTGTATGTCCTGCGAGGTCGACCTCGGCTTGCCTGCCCACTTAGATTTGCCTAACATACTTGTGTCATTCGTTTAGTACTGATTCTCTGACTGGTTTGGGCACCAACTTAGAATATAATTATCGCCAAACAACTTAACCATTTGACCTTGAAGCGCAACCAATCACGTGAGCCCTTTGAGACATGCGCGTAATTGGTTGCGCGTCAAGGGTAAATGGTTAAGATTTTTGGCGTTGACTAAACCCGTTTTCTTTACATCATTCTCTACAATTTGTGGATGGTACATTTCTATTGATAATTCCGAATTTAAATTTAAAAAAAAAGACTTTAAAAGGTCGGCCAAGTTTAGGTTAGGCTAATAGTTGGGCCCATTGAAGTCTGCGTCCGCGATTGCCTCTGCGTAACGGTGGTACCGGTGGAGACCACGGCGGTCTGCGGGAGTGAAGACCAACTTCATGCAACTTATTCCTTGAATTAGAAGAGAGAGATTAAATCGAACGCTTACTGTAACGGAATGTGTCCAATTCGGAATAAGATATTTTCGGAAAGTGTCCTTTTAGAGTAAATCCTTTCAGGAATGAGTCCTTTCCGGACCCAGTGGCCATTTCCGGAATGTGGCATTTCCATACTAAACCTCCTCAACATTCTTTTGTACAGCACCGCCTTCTAGCAGGCATACAGCACGAACCAATTCTTCATGGCTTAAATATTGTCGTTGCATGGCACCAAGGTATACAGATTTTATTTAATAAAATATTGTTTTTAAGAAAACTTAATTTAAGTATAATTAACAAAAAACGTGAAAATGCAGAACTCAGACCAAAGAGATATTAAATTAAACTAGGACCTTTAAATTTAAAAAAATAATTAAATTTGAATCTATAAATAGAAATGTACCATCAACAATTATCTTTTTTTTGTCTGTCTGTCTATAAATGTAAAATATGTGTGTATATATTATGGATTCATTGACTTTTTGACATTAGCCAAAGCAATGAAAGCAAAGAAGGAAGATGCAACGCGAAAGGGCGAGAAGGTATTAATTATATGCCTTCAACGATTGCACCCTCGCTTTGTGTGGCCAAACTATCTCATGCTGTAATTCAGTGAATTCGTATTTTATACGCGTACAGTAGGCGTAATCGTGCTGCACAGTAACGGGTGTGTGGTCCGCAGGCGAGCAGGAGCAGGAGCGCATGGACTCGTACAAGAAGCAGTTCGAGCCGCTCACCTCGTGGCTCAGCAGCAAGCTCGGCGCCTGGATCACGCGCTGCAGCGTGTCGCGCCGCCTCGACCGCTCGCCCGCCGCGCTGGCCGCCACCGCCTTCGGCTGGACCGGCAACATGGAGCGCCTGGCCATGTCCAACGCGCACCAGAAGGTACGCACACCCCTCCCCACCCCCACCCGGCAACGTGGAGCGCCTGGCCATGCCCAGCGCGCACCAGAAGGTACGCACACCCCTCCCCACCCCCACCCGGCAACGTGGAGCGCCTGGCCATGCCCAGCGCGCACCAGAAGGTACGCACACCCCTCCCCACCCCCACCCGGCAACGTGGAGCGCCTGGCCATGCCCAGCGCGCACCAGAAGGTACGCACACCCCTCCCCACCCCCACCCGGCAACGTGGAGCGCCTGGCCATGCCCAGCGCGCACCAGAAGGTACGCACACCCCTCCCCACCCCCACCCGGCAACGTGGAGCGCCTGGCCATGTCCAACGCGCACCAGAACGTACGCACACCCCTCCCCACCCCCACCCGGCAACGTGGAGCGCCTGGCCATGTCCAACGCGCACCAGAAGGTACGCAGACTCTCCCCCCGGCAACATGGAGCGCCTGGCCACGTCCAACGCGAACCAGAATGTACGCTGCCCCCTCCCCCCCCTCCGCCACATGGAGCGCCTGGCCATGCCCCGCGCGCACCAGAAGGTAGCCCCACTCACGCCGCACCTCCGTTGCAGGCTGACGACGCGCAGCGCAAGCACCACCTGACGCAGAAGAAGATGATGGAGATCAACCCGCGGCACCCGCTCATCGCCGAGCTGCTGCGGCGCGTGCAGGACGACCCCGAGCACCCCGACACGGCGCTGGCCGCCGACACGCTGTACCGCACGGCCGCCATCCGCTCCGGCTACCTGCTGCAGGAGGGGCAGGCCGTGGAGTTCGCCGAGTCCGTGGAGCGCATGCTGCAGGCGCGCCTGGGCGTGGCGGCCGACGCCGCGCCCGAGCTCGAGCCGCTGGACGAGCCGCAGGACGACGCGCAGGAGCTGGACGCCGACGAGCACACGGAGCTGTAGGCGGCGCGCCGGCCCGCTCACCCCCTCCCCCGTGGGACCCCCTAGTTATACTTACTCGCTATCGACGGACTGAGGTGTGTGTGAGAGAACTTTTTGTACTTGACGGTGTGCTCCGTGAGATTATGATGGATAGTTTAATGTAAATAAATTATATTTATAACACAGCTCTGTTTTCATTCCGTACGCGACTGAGCGGTAGACGAGTCGCTCGGGCGGCTGCAGGCGGGCCGTGACCACCGCGCCCGCTTGTCGCTGGTGACTGAATAATTGGTTACCAGTTCGCCATTCTACAAAACCAACATGCGCTTACAGAGTCTTGTATGTGAAATGTATATCTCTCTTGTTCCTATTTCCTTCCTCCCAGACGGTGCCGACCTTCACACAAATCACGAAATTGGGGTTCAGACGGCAGTCGCTCCTGCCGTAGTGGAACGAAACAAATTAGATCCCACGACACAGGGCATCCTACTGTGGAATGTAGGCAGCCATTGTATGTTTTTTATAATTTTTGGAGACAATAAATATTATTGGTTTAGTCGCGTTTGGTCCAATCCACCTAATTCGCGGTTAGTCCAATTAGCTGTTTGTCCAATACGCGATGGTCCAATAACCGATTGGTCAAATTTTTCTTTTTTATGATGGAGGTAGGTTGAGGGTTAGTTTGAGAAGGGTGTTGTGACCTGGGGACCCACCGGTCCGCTTAGGTCATATTGACAGTTGTATATACGCAGAATCTCTATATATATATATATATATATATATATAGGTTGTTGCTCAGAATGTCAACTTCCCAAAATGTCCCCTGATACCAAAATGTCAATGTCCCTTTCCCAAAATTTTGTGGGTTAGGTTAGGTTAGAACTGACCCCAACAGAGTGCGAGCCGAGCGAGCGTGCCGCGGCAGCCGCCGGCGAAGCGCCGGAATTGATTTGTTTAGTAACAATATAATTATTATAGTAGTTTATTATGTTTGTGGCGAACAGGCCTCACGTGACGTTCTATCTGGTCATAAACGCAGATCCAAACGCCAGCGATCAGCTTACGTCCGCCTTAGGTACATTTAAAGGGACTGGCCGTCAGTATGCACACTCTTTCCCTGCCATGCAGCGGAGGTGTGGACTGTATCTTTCGAACGAGGTCAGGGAAAGTAGAAATACTCGTCCCTGTGCGTCTCTCTAAGCGAAAGGATAAACCGACCGCGAGCGGTACGGTTCCGAATTGGATTGAACAGGAACACCAGTAAATAAGACACAGAATTCGGTTGAATAATATGGCTTTAATAATGGCCCATCTGATCAGTGCAAAGTCTGAGTGTTATCTCGAAGACTATTGCTGGCGACTCGGCTAAGATGTCGCAATCGTTAAAAATGTTGTGCCAGCTTAGGTACTCTCGAACTTTACCATGACGAGGGCCGTCAAAATACGAACAAATTATACGGAAATTTACATTCATTTTTTACTATCTATTTTACAGTTTTTTACTTATATTTAACGAACTATGTACAAGAATTATAATATGTAAATGCAACAAGATGGGTAGGGCGGTCACCCATCCCATGGTAAGGGTTTTTAATGTGTATTTACTATTGTTTACTAATTACAGCAGTTTACAATCGAAATTATGAGTGGCTGGGGTCTATCATGCGACGTTATTGGTCGATTACACAAATATTATACATCGTACGGTATTACATGGGTTGTTATGTGGTAGCCACTCACTGACTCTATATAATGCATAAACTTTATTTCACACAACAGCGCTTTTATGGCTGATTTTACTAATTTACGATACAGTGATTTTACATAATAAAATTCTTATAACTATTAACAAAAAAGGGGTGCTGCGACCGTCTCGTGCGTACGGTGGCTGTGTTAATTGAGTGTCTAAAATAATCATTTTACTGTTTTGTCACAAATCACTTGTTTTACGATTCACTAATTTTCAATTTCATTTATACGGATCACAAAATATCACTTTCACTACCTGAGTGTCTGTCGCGAACAATGTTTATTACCTGTAAATTATTTGTCCGGCACTTTATTTAATAAAACCTCAAATTGAACCAATAGCGTATTGGACTAATCGCGAATTGGACCAATAGCGTATTGGACTAATCGCGAATTGGACCAACCGCGATTTTTTCCTGTTTTTGACAATTGGATCAAACGCGACTAAACGCTATATTTTATCAAAAGTCAAAAAGTCAACAGTCAAAAGTCAAAAACCATTTATTCTGTATAGACCATTAATACGGCACTTACAAAACGTTAAAAAAATAAAAAATAATCTAATGTTATGGACCACCGGTTTGAAACGCGGCCCTGTCCTGAGAAGACTCCGGCAAGAAACTCAGCGGGCTGTTTTTTTTTGGTCTATTTACAAATATATTTACTTAACCTAAGTACAATATTTCGTTTGAGTAGCATAGAGAGAGCAAACAGTTCATATCCAAGCTTGTTTGTCGTCTAAGTAGTCTTGAATTTTATAATAGCATCATTTGAAATCATTTATAAATTTATAAACACTCAACTTATACTGTTTTTTGTTTGGTTATACTAAGCATAATAAGACCGTACATTGTAACTAATAACTGGCGAATCATGGGTGTGTAATACACCTCTGCCTACCCCTTCGGGGATACAGGCGTGAAGTTATGTTATGTTACTTACAGTCGATAATAAGCTTTTTAATGTGTCATATAAAAATCAAATTCAAGAGGAAGAAGTTCAATACCTTTTTTTTTTTTTTTTTTTATCGTGCAGAAATCCCTTCGGATACCCCCCCCGCGTGCCAGCGGGGGCGGTTATGTCGGGCTTGAACCGACTAAAACCGCACGCCGTCTCGGGTCTACAGACGCCGGGATAAGTGCTTTACATTTAAATTATGTCAGATGTAAATAAAAACAAGACCACAACCTCAACTCGATACGATGCAACAGGCGGCGCGGTAGAGTAGAGCTTGGGACTCCAGTTGCGAGTTGCGAAGTGAACCGAACGATTCACGACAATTAACGAACCACAAACACAAAGTTTCGGCGCGGCCGAAACCAAACTGAAGCCGAAACTAGATTTTTTGGCCGCCACCGGCCGAAACAGAAACCGAAACTTCGGTTGTTCACTAGGTATTAACAACTATCATACCGAGTGATTCTGGCAACCTGTTTGACCGTCGCGTCGTCTTCCTCTGGTACTAGTTGAAACGTTCGACATGTCCGACTTCTTGAGATCGTGAATTTATACCGCAGCAGCGATGTCTATTGTTCGTCACAGACAGACATAACTTCGTCCTGCGTGGAATGCCTGTTCTCATTTCTGAAATGGCTCTATACAGAACTTATCATTGACAGTCCAGATGTCACAAACACGCTAGAGTTTCTGCATTTCCGCAGTCGCTACGGACCATCGCAGCCTCTTTGTACAGCTTATACCATGGTGAGTGTTCCGAAGAACCCACTTACAATTTAATTTTCTCCCTTACTGTTTCAAACAATACGTGCAGGGTTAGAAATCTATAGCGGGCCTGTTAAAGAATACACACGAAAGCTGAATCTAGAGTTTATTCTTCTACACTTGGCAATACTTAAACAGAACAAAAGCCGAGCTATGTTACAATGTAGTGAGTAGGTACTTAAGTATATTGAACGGTGACGCGTGCGGGTAGATTCGCGGCTCGTGGCTCACTGCCCGCGCGCAATTCGCAGCTTGGCGCGTGGCGAGAAAAGGACGCGGCGCAGAACGCTAAATATCGCGCTATGCGCAGACGCCAGAATACGTTGGCCCGCGGCTCAGTCCGCTATCAAGCGAGCCGGGGGCCGACCTCTATTGGTCCACTCCGGGAGACGCCTCGCAAACGTGGCATCACACGCTATAAATCATCCTCATGCAGGGCAAACGATTCCGTAACGAACCAAACGGTCAATATGTACTTAAGCAAATAAATAATAGTTTAAACACTAAAAAACATGCTTTAATACAAGACAAGGGAACTACTTCATCCGATGTAATAGATGCGCTGAAAACGTACCTATTTCAACGGAAACTCGAGGGCGCTATGAAGAAACTAAGAGGAGATATAAAGCATGACATAAAAAGCGACAGCGCCGACACCAAGTCTAAGATCACTGAGCTGACGGAAAGCGTTACCTTTATGTCTGCAAAATATGAGGAAATAAAGGAATTACTGGAAAGCAAGATCCAAATAATCAACAGTCTTGAAGCGGAGAATAAGGGACTTAGAGTGCACGTGAAGGATTTGAATGCTCGACTTGTTTATTTTGAGCAGCAGTCACGCGAGTGTAACCTCGAGATTCAATGTGTACCTGAACATAAGTCTGAGAACCTCAAGACTGTAGTAAAACAACTAGCAGCTTCGGTTGGTTGTGACTTGGGTACACACGACCTGCTCAACTATCATCGAGTGGCCAAAGTTAATAAAGAGTCGAGTAGACCACGCTCGATTATTGTTAAGTTACCCAGTCCTCTAAAAAGGGATGAAGTTATCGCTGCAGTGAAAAACTACAATAAAAGTCACAGCAGCGATAAGTTGAACTCGTCGCACGTGGGCATAGCGGGTGACCGGTGTCCGGTTTTCGTCGGGGAGCACTTGACTCCTGCAAACAAGCAGCTACATGCAGCGTGTCGCAAAATTGCTAAAGAAAAGCTCTACGAATTTGTGTGGATACGAAATGGTCGCATTTATATGCGAAAAGATGTTAACTCGAAGAGCTTTGTGGTGAAGGATATGGAGATGCTCCATACCTTGGATTAATTGTTGGGACTTTTCGTTGATGTATGGTTTTAACTGTTTTAAGCATAAAGTTTCATAATTCAATTTAAACATTTATTATCAAAATGTTCGTGGTCTTAGGACTAAGACAGACATTATATTACTGAACGCATTACGGCAAGACTATGACGTTATTTTACTTACGGAAACGAATCTCAATGATTCTGTTTTCGATCATGAATTCTTAGACGGTAGGTATTGTATCTTTAGGCGAGATCGCTCCACGTCAAACAACCAAAAATCGGATGGCGGTGGTGCACTCATTGCAGTCTCGAAAAAATTACAAGCTGTTCGTAGGATAAGGTGAGAGTGCGCTGGTGAGGATATTTGGGTTGTGATAAAACTTCAACAGGGCTCTGTTACAACTGACTTTTGTATTTGCACTGCGTATATTCCTTCACCAGCCACATACGCTTGCTTGGAAGAGTTTTTGATGAACATGACCAGAACGATCCAGTACAAAGCTAACACAAAATCGATAATACTTATAGCTGGTGATTTCAATCAGCAACATCTAAAGTGGGGCTACGATGATGACTCTGGTGCGCTGTCTCCCTTAAATCCTACATCTGAAATGGAAAAACTGCTCGTGGATACAATGTCCTTTAATAATCTCGCGCAACTGAATAATGTAACAAATAACCTAGACAGAACTCTAGAATCTGACCATCCTTTAGTTGAAATAGACGTCTACCATCCAGCACTTGTGACCACTTTCAAGTCAAACTCACTAAAAATACCCAAAATAAATAGAGAACCCATCTTTAACTTCAACATAGCTAATTATGAAGCAATCGCAAATGAACTATCCAATATACATTGGTCTAAGAGTTTCGTAAACATGAATGACATAGATCACAAGGTCGATGTTTTCTATAATCTTACAATGCCAATAATTAAAAAATACACGCCTTTAACTAAAAGAAAGGATCTCAGATATCCCATGTGGTACAGTTCATCTCTGATCAATGCACTAAATGAAAAGTCGAAGTTTCACAAAATTTACAAAAAGTATAACAATCCTCGAGACAAATTAACCTATAACATGCTGAGGGCTCGCTGCAGCAAAATGATAGCACAATGTTATTCCAAATTTAAAGCGGATGCGAAAGTGAACATTATGCGAAACCCTAAATACTTCTGGAACTTCATTAAATTTTCAAAATCTAATAGCTGACATACCGGATGACATGTATTTACAAAATGAAATAGCGCGTGGTGGCAAGGATATCGCGGAATTGTTCTCTCAATATTTTTATTCAACGTTTGACACAACTTTTGATAACAGTGACCACCAAGATGTCGACGTCAATGGCACTACCCACAAGCATATACATAACTTCGAGATATCGAAATCTGATTTATTAAAATCTTTAGAATCATTGGACATCAACAAAGGGCCTGGGCCAGACCAAATTCCTCCAATTTTTCTCAAATCTTATGCCAAACAACTTTATGAACCTTTATATACCATTTTCAACCGATCTCTATGTCTCGGTGCATTTCCATCTAAATGGAAGACTGCTCATGTTACTCCCATTTTGAAAAAAGGTGATGCATGTAACGTTTCCAACTACAGACCAATATCTATCTTGTCCGCTTATGGTAAACTGTTTGAATCCCTGGTTCAAAAAACATTACTGCCCTTTCTAAAAAACGACATTAGTGAATATCAACACGGATTTTTACCTAAACGATCAACTACATCTAATCTCATGTGTTATGTAAACGAGATCTCCGAAGCAATGGAGAAAAAATTGGAGGTTCATGCAGTTTACACAGATTTTTCAAAGGCTTTTGACGTAGTAAATCACGATCGATTGGTTCGCAAGCTTGACCATGCGGGTATATGTGGTTCGCTGCTAAGGTGGTGCGAATCGTATTTGCGTAATCGCTCACAAATGGTAAAAGTTCGGGGCTTTCTATCGGAACCCAAATGTGTACCATCTGGCGTACCGCAAGGCTCCCACCTGGGTCCGTTATTCTTCATTCTTTTTGTCAATGATTTATGTAGCATTATTAAGTCTAGGTGTCAGTTATTTTCGGATGACCTAAAAATGTATAACACAATTGCATGTAACTATGATACCCGTATCCTACAGAATGACATTGATAGAATAAATGAATGGTGCGTCACCAACTGTATGTCTCTCAATGTCTCTAAATGTCATCACATAAAATTCACTCGCAAGAGAAAACCTACCGCTGTAACCTATTATCTTAACCTCTCAGATGCCGGACCTACTGCATGATAAATGTTCCTACCGTGCCGCGACAATCGCGTGATTGGAGCGTGGCGGTAGAGAGTTCGGATTTCATCAATATTTGAAAAATAATGTTAGATCGGTCATGTACCTAGCGACTTTATTTGATAGACAGATAACTAATGTACATTGTTATGTTATGTTATGTTGCTGAAACGCATGTTATCTTTTAAATTTTTACAGACAATCGAACCAAATGCCATTTTACGTACCTATTGTAGAAAAAAAACAATTTCAATATATTCTTCCAATTATTTTTGCTTTTTATTCTTATTTTCCGAAATGTCAATAAAAGGGCTATCTGATGGTAAAAAACACCATCTTTTTCATATAAAATTCACTCAAAAATACTATTGTGAAAATCACGTAACACTACAAAATATTTGCCATTTTGTATGTACACTTTCCTACTAAACTTTTTATTCACTCTGGAGACGTCTTTAGACAGTAGGTATTTGTATTTGTTGTTTTCTTAGTTCAGTAATATTATATTCTATTCATTTATTGTAAAATACATAGAAATGAATATGAAATTAACCTATTTTAACAATCTTGAAACAATAGTACGTTACAACGGTAACTTTTTACTCTTGACTTTTTGATCAATGATTATTCAAATTTAGATAGAATTTTTATGTATATACATATTTATACATGTTAGTAGCACATTCAAAAGTAATAAAAAATAACAGTAACTTACCTTTTCTCAGTACTTTCCAAAAATATTGTCAGTTTTTGTAACACTAAAAACTTCGGTGCACAATTTATGGTAGCCAACTTTGAAATGCTCGTTATACGGAAGTTAGACTAACTTCACTCAATAACCGATACAGTGAATTTCGTTCATTTACTATGGTTCAATAAAACAGCAATTTAAACTTTATTACAATGACCTATGTTATCAAAATCGCACAAAACTGATGCAAGTGACCTGACGAGCGGATCTGCTCTTAGGCACGTTAGCGTACATAAGTTCGGCGAACGAATCAGCTCTTAGGCACCTGAGAGGTTAATGGAACAAAACTAAGTGAGGTTTCGAGTATAAGAGATTTGGGTGTCATAATGGATGCAAAGTTGGACTTTCGAGAGCATATTGACCACATTGTTAAGAAGGGAAGCAGACTCGCTGGTTTCGTTATTCGACAAACCAAGATTTTCAGAGATCCATCAGTATCAATACTACTTTTTAATTGCTATGTTCGTAGTTTAGTGGAGTACAGCAGCCCCGTATGGAGCCCTACTTATAAAACTCACATTGATCGGCTCGAAGCGGTGCAGCGGCGCTTCATGTACCATTTATCTTTTACGGATAACAAGTGCCGTGAGCTTGCTTCCTATGAAACACGACTGGGCTATTACAGCGTTAACTCGTTGCAACAAAGGCGCGATGTAGCTGACCTTACATTTTTATACAAAGTTATTAGTGGCTCAATCGACTGTCCAGATCTGCTCGAGAAACTAACGTTTGCGGTGCCTCGTAGTGGTAGCCGTCTTCACAATAGGAAGACCTTTGTGACGCCAACTGCTCGAACCAATCTTGGGCGGCACGCACCTATTTATCGCATGTGTTTTGCATACAACTGTATTGGCAGCGAAATAGATATTTTTGGCGTAAAGATGAATAGGTTCAAGAAGCTTTGTTTTGAACTAATAAGTGGATAATTTTTGTAATATTTCTCAGTAGCATTAATTTGTAATTTGTTTTGTGTTATGTTGTGTTCGCGTCTAGTAGGTCTTACAAACATGTAACATCATAGTGTTAAATTGTGAGCGTAATTGTCAATTGTATTGACCAGTTTTGTGAACCTTTAATAAAAAATAAAAAAGACCGTTTATAAGTAGTTCAAACATTTCATTACATACCGGTACAAGCATACTTACCAAGTTAATGAAAGCGTTACTTACCAAATAAAATTCAGTAGAAGCCTCCAAAATTTGCTTATTTGCTCGGATTTTACCTGAACTTTGGCTGTTCATAGCACAGAATATAAATAGTACTTTGTGGTTTATGAACCACAAAGTAGTGTGTAGTGTAGGTGCAGTCAACCACAAAAGTTGATATAAACTAAAATATTTACAAACCTTTTTTCCATTGGAATACAGGTACCAATAATTGACGTATAGTTTTATATTCCCCAGATGACAAAGTTAATATAATTCATGTACTTATTGTTATTTTTTATGCAAAGTTTAAGAGCTAAGGTGCACAATAAATTAGAATTTGTTAAGCTACTTTTATCGTTGACTATACCTAAATCTCTATCTATCTGCCGTATGTTTAATTGCCAATTGGTCAAGTAGAACCGGAGATATGACCAAAATACGAATACCGACTTCCATGCGGGCAGAGCCACGGGCATATATTATGAAAGTAAAAAAATCTCTATAATGGTATGTAACAAAACTAGCTTTCAATCTATAAGGGGGACATGGGTATCCTTCTTACATGATATATGAAATAAAATTAAAATAAATGTATTATTGGGATTATAAATGCCATTCCCTGGTATCACAATTACCCATTATGACCCTATAATCTTAGAATGTGATAACACCACAAAGTAGACATTCAATATGTAATATAACTGTATTTAGCGGCGGCGAACAACACAGCCCTGCGCTGGCTACGCCACCGCCCTCAACCGTGTTGCCATGTAAATTTCCTAACTGACCCAAAATTTATTGCTGTTTTTGTGGGGTAATTTTTGTGACTTATTTGATACCTATATATATATATTTATAGAAGGTGTCACCAAATTAGGTCTCTGAATTTGGTGAGATGACTTGGTATCGACCAAATATGTATTTGAAACAAAAAAAAAAAAAAGGTAAAATAAAAAAATATATATAAAAAAATAAAATAAAAAAAAACACCACCAGTGTGCAATGTGAATATTAAACAAGCCCACTCTTGTAAAAGTGGACTCGTCTGTCCACAAAATTTTTCTGGTAGGATCTTCCACTAACCACCTACAAAACCGCGGATCAAAATCTGTGGTAAGGAGTTCTTGCACCCGCAGAAAGTGGTAGGCGTGCAATCCTTCTCCTCGTAGTATTCTCCAAGCGGATGTGTGGGAAATACCTAAATCGCGACCAGCGTCATGTGTGCTCGTCGCGTCACGTGACGCTGGTCACTGGTCGCTGGTGGTGTTTTTTTTTTTAATATTTATTTTTATTTTTACCCGGTATTTTTATTTTGTTTCATATACATTTTTGTCGATACCAAGTCATCTCACCAAATTCAGAGACCTAATTTGGTGACACCTTATATATACACCTTCACTGATCGGACACTAGATTTATTATTTGTAAATTGTAATGGAGATTCTTAAGGACAAAAATTTAATCATAAACACGTATTTCCTAAAACATCTTTTATAAAATTTCCACACTATTTTTCGTTCACTGTTATCGCGATCTCAGATCGACGAAGGCTGCACACAAAGTCACCTTTAGGTTCAAAATTGCGCGAAAATATGATAGCAGCAAGTTTCTAAGTTATTGAAAATCAACCTTATTCTATGAAACGAAATTTCCCTCTTAAATGTGATTTTCAAATAAATTTGATGATGTGCCTTTAATATTTATACATTCAAAAGAAGAGGTATATTGGCCCAAAATTAAGGTAGCAACCTATTGTTATTGCAATGGGTGAAATAGAGGTGGGTAATTGATTATTTGTGAACATTTTCTAATGTTACTTCAACTGTATTAACAGTTTTGCAATATGTAAATTTCTAAGTGGTGCAAGTGGACGAAGTCGCAGGTAATAGCTTGTTATTTTAGAAGTTTAAATCTAATTTCTTTTGTCGTGGCATGGCTTCATCCATAGCAACCCCATGCATAGCCATTAACGTACGTAGCCAGAGCAATGATTCCGAAGCAGCTCTGCTACCAGCCCCCTCACTAAAGAGGAAGCAAATGCGACTACGAGTAGGTAGTTTTCAAACCGTAGCCCCACTAGTCGCTTTCGCGCTCGGAAACCGCGTTACGAGGCACCGATATCGTCGTTAGTTAACGATATTAACTTAAATCTACAAATTGCGTAGTGGAAACGTGCGTAAAACTCAATCATTAATTTATCAACCGTGTCTAATAAAATCCGACGCCAAACTAAGCCCGCAAAATCGGCACAAACAATTATTACTAGGTTACGTAAAAGGGATCCGACCAACTTATAAGTTTATGACAATCCCGAATTTCCCGTAAAGAATAAATAAGAAAAATAAAAAATCAGTTCAAATAAATTCTGGGAGCCCACCGGACACAAATCAGAAACAAGAATGCAAAATTTGGACCAATTTTAGTTTGGGGTCTACAGGACCCCACTAGCAAAAATCAATAAAAATGTTCAGGATAGGCTTCTAAACGTTGTTCAGAGCTCCCCAAGGTATTAGCATAAATTTCCAAATATTATTTTATTAATTAATTTGAGCCCCTAAATTGACTCGCTCTTGGCCAAAAAATTTAAAATAGGCAGTTAAATCAAAACAGTGATGCAAATTCAAAGGATAAATTCCGATCGCAAGCGATTAGGCAACATTCGACTTTTAGGCAAGATTAATCAAGTATTTAATATGAAATAGTAATTTATTTTACAAAGAGGGTTATCAAAAAATGGACGACCCGCTACGTACCAACGTGTACAATTATTACAACCGAAATCCGCATGGTATTTCAATCGAGACAAAAGATCGATCGATTTTAAACAAAATACGACGATTACACAAACAAACAAATATATAAAATTTCAAGAAAATGAAATATATAAGTGGGTTGTTCACTAACCTTATTAATGACGGCCCCCTTATTAGGAACAAATGACCCAGTGATAATGTACCTAATCCAATCCTAGTCTAATGTATGTTGAGGATGTATTATACAATAGATTACAAAAATTATAAAAGATTTCACTTCCCTTAGGATGTGTGTTCCACCGCAGCAATGGTTCCAAGTCCAACGAACGCGATGGGCGTATTAACTTTATTTTACAAAGAGATAACTATCTCAATAATTGATTTTCACCAATTAATCAACATTCAACAAACAAAATCAAAACAATGTTCCTTCAAAGCGCGTGGCAAAGCCAACCAAAATCGCGCGGATACGTAATCTACCAACGAGCTAACCGCGATAACTTTAAAAGACTAAAACCTCGCGCACAACTCGCGATGTACTCCCGGCATATCACGCCCACTTCGTCCGGTACAGGCGTCGTTGGCCTCGTAAGTACTCCTAATAATGAGCCGGTAAAAAATAATATAAAAACACAGACATTCCAATACGCGGTGAAAATATCAAACTATAATTATTTAACAATTAAAACTAAACAGCCATCCTTACGTGCACCAAAGGCTGAAAAGTCGAAAGAGCTTTTGGACATTCGTGCTCCTATTGACGGCAAAGCCAGAATAATACACTGGAGAGCACGGACCTCTTTCGTCTCGCTGTCAAAAAATCTTCCCCCTAAACATGACCTTTCTTCGCCCAGGTCTTTAAACAAAATTCGAACAGGTCGGCCGAAGCAATGATTATGTGAGTGGGTTTCTCGGGTGATATGGGGTGAACGTGGAGTCCACATGCTACGGTACTCCACGCTGCTAGCTCGTATACATGTAAACTAGGGAAACTGACGAACGTCTCCGAGAACGCAATCCAGGTAGCAGCACACCGGGAAAACCAAATCGTCAATCGATACGCCATGGATACAACCGAACAAGTGTAACTCTAGCGGGACCCGTTCTCCTGGGCAGTATTCGAAATGTCCGATTCAGTATCGAGACAGCTCAGCGACCGTTCAGGGTACCCACCTACGATCGAGGTCGTGGTTGCGTTTTTGCGCGACGTTTGAACATAACGCACACCCACTAAAATAATAGTATCACAGAAACGTTCATAAATATTTACTTATGAAAAAGTCATATGTTACAACAGCAATACAGTGAGGACGGCCGGCCAGGGGTGATGCGGGTCGCGCGGGTCACACGGGGCGCGGCAGGCCGCGGCGGGCGGCGAGCCGCGCGCGGTTGTACAGCAGCACGCCCAGCAGCGCCAGCGCCATGCCGGCCAGGTTGAGCGGCGGCGCGGGGTTGCGCAGCAGCAACAGCGACGCGCCCACCACGGCGGCGCGCTTGGCGGCCGACGCCACGGCGTACGTGAGCGGCGACACGCGCGACAGGACGCTGAAGGCCGCCACGGCCTGCAGCCACGCCAGCAGCCCGTCCGCCGCCAGCAGCGCCGCGCCGCGCGCCCAGCCGTGTGCCGGTGCCGCGCCGCCCGCCAGCGCCGCGCCGTCGCGCCACGCCCACAGCGGCAGGAACAGCAGCAGCGCCAGCCGCCCCAGCGTCTGCGCATGCGCGTGCATCAGTTACTCGCACCACTCGCACTACTCGCACCACTCGCACTACTCGCGCCACGCCCACAGCGGCAGGAACAGCAGCAGCGCCACCCGCCCCAGCGTCTGCGCATGCGCGTGCATCAGTTACTCGCACCACTCGCACTACTCGCACTACTCGCGCCACGTCCACAGCGGCAGGAACAGCAGCAGCGCCAGCCGCCCCAGCGTCTGCGCATGCGCGTGCATCAGTTACTCGCACCACTCGCACTACTCGCGCCACGTCCACAGCGGCAGGAACAGCAGCAGCGCCAGCCGCCCCAGCGTCTGCGCATGCGCGTGCATCAGTTACTCGCACCACTCGCACTACTCGCACCACTCACACTACTCGCACCACTCGCACTACTCGCGCCACGCCCACAGCGGCAGGAACAGCAGCAGCGCCACCCGCCCCAGCGTCTGCGCATGCGCGTGCATCAGTTACTCGCACCACTCGCACTACTCGCACCACTCGCACTACTCGCACCACTCGCACTACTCGCGCCACGTCCACAGCGGCAGGAACAGCAGCAGCGCCAGCCGCCCCAGCGTCTGCGCATGCGCGTGCATCAGTTACTCGCACCACTCGCACTACTCGCACTACTCGCACTACTCGCATCACACGCACTACTCGCACCACTCGCACTACTCGCGCCACGCCCACAGCGGCAGGAACAGCAGCAGCGCCAGCCGCCCCAGCGTCTGCGCATGCGCGTGCATCAGTTACTCGCACCACTCGCACTACTCGCGCCACGCCCACAGCGGCAGGAACAGCAGCAGCGCCAGCCGCCCCAGCGTCTGCGCATGCGCGTGCGCGTGCATCAGATACTCGCACCACTCGCACTACTCGCACCACTCGCACCACTCGCGCACCTCGTTTGTACCGAACGACACAATTTTTAGAAGATTTGGGAGGTGCTTTCCGCTTGTGCCTCCGCGTGTCGACCTAACCGTAGTGACAGTATAAATCCCGACTTGTGTATGACGAACAAGATACATTAATTAGCCGAGTACAAGGTAACCTATATGTAAAATGCTTGCATTTTGTGATAATAATTATTATTGATATTTATTATTATTCATTTCGTTTTCTTCTCGTTTCGCTCGCCCTATCACTATTCCACAATCCAAACATTTTTATGGTACAATTTACTCAGAAACTATCACACTTTCAGGTTTGGGCTTTGACATAGTAATTTCTATTCATGTCTAGATATGTTATCAGTCATATAAAATGCATAAAAAGATAATTCCGTTTAAAAAACGGCGCTCAGAATTATTACTAGGTAGAAACTTCTCGAGCCCTCCTAAAGTATCGCTTTTAGCTAGTTGTTCAATAATCTGATATAAATAATAACAAAAGCGACCGTTCATCATGATCGTGGAACCTACGTACGAATAAAGACAAGATTCCAAATTCTACAATTAAAATTTTGTAGACGCTAAGCGTTTATCAAGTATGAAGTTTAAAAAACTGTAAACAAACTACGGTAATGTTAAAAATAGTCGTAAAAGAGTTTTTTTAATAATACTAAAGTATAGTCCCAGCTCTCCATCGATAGATGGCGCTAGTAGTACTTTTCCATAATATACCGCACAGTACGTACGGTACCGTAACGGGGGGGCGGCGCGGCGGCTCACCTGCAGCAGGCGCAGGTGGTGCACGCCGGTGTCGCGCAGCACGCGCTTGGAGTAGATGTGCTGCAGGCTCAGCAGCGCGGCGGCGGCCAGCGCGGCGCCCAGCCCCAGCGCGTCGAACTGCAGCTCCGTGGCCGACGCCACGCCCACACCCAGCGCGATGAGCAGCAGCGCCGCCGCCACGCCGCGCGCCACGCGCTCGCCCAGCAGCGCCCACGACAGCGCCGCCGTCCACAGCGGCGTCGTGGCCTTCACTGCAACGGGGCGGGGGCGGGGTCAGCGAGTGCACCTATCTATATGTGCATGCGCCACCGCTTTACACTGATGAATATATAAATGCGTACTTTGAAATTGCTCGTCAGTAATACATAAACGAAATATTTGTATAATTAACGTTAGATACATGAAAACCATATGGATTCGGGCAACGTCCCTATAATAAAAAAATATCTCACCAAGATGTGTCAATTTAGTTACCTTAAATTTGTGTTTGTGGGTGAGGATGATTTCGCCCGTGGTTCTTTTCATATAATTATTGTAAAACTAATAAACGACGGGCATGTATGGGTTGTAAGCTGAAGACAGGGCGCTATGGCGCTCATTGGGGGAGACCTATGTCCAGCAGCGGACTAGAATAGGTTGATGATGATGATGATGTATGGGTTAAATGGGTACCACAGGGAATCAAGGTATGTCACAAGAAGGGCAAACATACTAACATACGACGATCATATGAACATATACCTAAACATAAACATATGAACATAGTATATCAACATATAAACATATGAAGTTATAAAAATCTTTAGCTTACAAGATTTGGTTACAGACAACGGGACAGGTATTCACAAAAGAAAAACATTTTACTTACTCGTAGGTACCAACAGTATTAATTTAGTCGAAGTGTGTAATTTCGACTAAATTAATACTGTTGGTACCTACGAGTAATTAATTAGTAATTTGGGGTGTATGTTGGGTAACCTCCTCGCGTGTCATTCCGATTCCGATCCCACTGCAGTCCGGGGGGAACGGAATCGGAGCGGCCGGTACACCCTGGGCGGCGGTCAATGGCTTCCCCTTCATGGGGTTGGCATTGATCGTCGGCCAATACCCAACGTGGCGGGAACACATCGCTCTCCGTACTCCTCTGCTTTCAGAGGAGACAGGACGAGCGATGATGTTAGTGGTGGAGGCCACCGTAGGGTCCTGGGGGATCCAGGGGCGGGTTGGCCCACTGCTAACGCAGGGGCCGACGGGCACTTGTGCCACCGCCGGTGAGAGAGGACTAGCCATCCTCTCGCGTTCCGTAATCGGTGGGTGATCAGCAACGACCTGACTGGTGGATCCAGAAGGGTACGCTGTGATCTCTCCGACCGGAGGGCTTGCCTTTATTGGCCGGCCCACGACAAGGAAAAGTCTATAACACCCGACAGCGAAGTCGTAAAAACCTATGGATACCAGCCGACCTCCATAGTATATAGGCTTATCCAGGTGCAGGGGGCTCCGCCTGGATGGACCACCTTTCCCCCATACTCGTGGGATATGTTATGAATAACAATCAAAATATAAACAAAAAACCGGACGGAAACAAAAACAACGACAAGGGCACGAACAAGGACAATGAAAATGACGGAATGGCAGTTGTGGAGGGTGAAGAGGTGAGGCCGCGGTCTCACTCGCGGTCGCTTAAGGCCGTCTTCCCCAGGCCCGCTACTCCGCTTCCAGCAGGTGGGGAAATCGACGCGGACAATGGGTCCGCGGCGTCGACGGCTGGTACCGACAATGAGTCGGTATCCAGCCGAATGGAGACCGAGGAGGGTCTCCGTCGAAAACGGCCACGCCCGGGTGGAACGTCCCGTGACCGGAGCAGAAGCCCCATACAACGGGTGACCTCCTCAAGTGAGGACGATCGGCCGGCCAAGATGGCCACTTCGGCGAGCAGAGCGCCGAAGCCTCCAGTACACGTCCCGCCACTACTCAGTGGCAGGGACCAGGACGTTCCCGCGGCGAGGGAGCTCCTGTCGGCCCTGGCCCGTATTACGGAGGCGTTAAAGGGGGCCAAGAACGTGGCCGGAAAACGTAAAACGGTGGCGGAAAACGTGGCCGTCGCCAAGACGGCTCTGGAGGAGCTCCTCGCCAGGAGCACCTCCGAGGAGGAGGCGAAGCTCAGGGCCCGGGTGACAAACCTGGAAACTGAGCTCGCCAACTCCCGGGAGCAACAGCGGGCCCTCCGGGAAGAGGTCAAGCACCTGACCCAGCTGGTCAGGGGAACCCCGGAGGCCCGAAGGGCCCCAGAAGCCCAGGAGGCGGCGGTCCAGCCGAGGGCTCCTGCGTCGCCAGGTGAGGCGCCTAAGTCGGCACCAAAGTCGGCGCCAAAGTCGGCGCCTAAGGCAGCGCCCAAACCGGCAGCCAAGACGACGCCGGAGCCTGCGCCAAGTATGGTACAGCTACTAGCGGCCATCGAGAGGCGGCTCGGTGTTTTGGAGGACCGGGCATACCGTCCTCCGCTGGCACAGCCTGCATCTTTCGCGGCTGTTGCCAGTGGGAAGCCCGGTCCTAATAAAAGGACCGCTGCCCCAGTGGCCCCATCGCCACAAGGGAAGTCAAAGGGGAGCGGCACCCCCGCCGTCGCCAGAACTACCGCTCCCGCTGCACCCGAACATTCCTCCAGAGGAGAGGGTTGGGTGGTAGCGGGAGCCGCCAAGAAGGCGAAAAAAGCCGCCAAAAAGGCGGCTAAGAAGGCGGCAAAAGCCGCTGCGGCGAAGGCGCCGAAGAGGCTCCGCGCCCCACGCTCCACAGCCGTCGTCCTGACGGTGACGACGGAGGGTGTGGAGAAGGGCGTGGGGTACGCCCAGGTCCTGAGGCAGGTGAAAGCCTCAGTGGACCTCAAGGCCCTCGAGATTGAGGGGGGGCTCCGGTGCAAGACGACTCGCACCGGAGCTCGCCTTCTCGAGGTCTCCGGCGCCACCAGCGGCCCCAAAGCAGATGCCCTAGCAGCCAAGCTGAGGGAGTCGCTGGACACGGAAGCCGTCCGCGTCACCAGACCCAACAAATGCGCAGGTTTGCGCATTTCGGGTCTGGATGATGCGGCCACGACGGATGAGGTTATCTCCGCCGTCGTGGAGGCGGGCGGCTGCCCCCGGGATCAGGTGAGAGCTGGAGAAATTCGCTTCAGCTCCACCGGTCACGGCACGGCAGTCGTCAACTGCCCCGTCGCAGCGGCGCAGAAAATTGCGGACGAACGGAGCCTCCTCGTTGGGGGCTTCCTAAAGGCGCGGGTGCAACTCCTGCAGCCCCGCGAGACCAGGTGCTTCAGGTGCCTGGCCGTGGGGCATGTGGGAGTGCAGTGCACAGCGGGAGACACCGTGGGGGATCGGTGCTTCCGCTGCAGTCAGCCCGGTCACAAGGCCAGCGCCTGTGATGCTCCGCCGCGCTGCTACAAATGCGTAGCAGAGGGTAAAGCGGCGGAACACCGGGCGGACAGCCGTACCTGCGCCGCCTCGAGGCCAAAGCCCCGTTCGTCCGCAACGGGTAGTGGGGGTGCCGCTCAAGAGCGGCCACATTCGCGGCGGAATGCGGATATGGACGTCCATTAATGGACACACCAATCCGCATCCTGCAGGTGAACATAAACCACTGCACCGGTGCTCAGGATCTTCTGTACCAGAGCATCGTGGAGTGGTCTATCAATGTGGTCGTGGTCGCTGAGCCGTACTGGGTCCATCCCGGAAGCCCGGTGGACCTGGACGGCGTAGCGACCGTCTTCGGGGGTTCCGCCGTGGACACCTCGCGCCTTGCAGTCATTGCAAGGGGCAGAGGCTGTGTCGCGGCGGACTATGAGGGTTTGGCTGTCGTGGCCGTCTACTTCTCGCCAAGCCTTGACCAGTATGAGCTTGAGCTATGGCTCGCAGGACTGGATATCGTTCTCGCTGCGTGCCGTCCTCGCCCTGTCCTGGTCCTGGGAGACTTCAACGCCTGGTCTCTGGCTTGGGGCTCCCGGGAAACCAATGCCAAGGGGCGAGTTCTGGAGGACTGGGCCAACACCCGTGGCCTAGAGGTCCTCAACCGGGGGAGTGTCGCCACCTGGGAGCGGCGGGGACTCAGTTCGGTCGTGGATGTTGCATTCGCGACCCCTGCTCTCGCCCGCCGCGTCCAGGGTTGGCGCGTGGTGGAGGAGGAGGAGACGTCGTCGGACCACAGGTACATTCGGTTCAACGTCTCCCCTCCACCTAACCTACCGCCGACTATAGCGAACCCCCCGGATCCACGTTGGGCGCTTAGACGCCTGGATCGGGAGGCTCTCCTGGAGGCATCCATTGTGCAGGCCTGGATTCCGTCACCGGCCAGGCCTGCCGATGTCGACGCAGAGGCCGAATGGTTCAGGAGAGCCATGTCGCATATCTGCGATGCGGCGATGCCTAGGGTTAAGCCCGGCCCGGCAAAGAAACAGGTGTACTGGTGGTCAACGGAGATCGCACAGCTGCGAGCAGCGTGCGTGACCGCTCGCCGCCAGTACACCAGGTTTCGCCGGAGGCGTCGCCGCCCAGACGATGCGGCAGCCCGAGAGGCGGAGCTATATGAGGCGTACAAGGGGGCCAAGAGGACCCTCCAGGTAGCCATTAAGCAGGCCAAACGGCGGGCCCGCGAAGAGCTGCTGGAGTCTCTGGAGCAGAACCCATGGGGGCGCCCTTACCTTGCGGTCAGGGGCAAGATTCGCCCAAGGGCGCCCCTACTGACCCAGAGCCTCCAGCCGGAGCGGCTGGAGGGGATACTGGGCTCCTTGTTCCCAGCGAGAGCGGAGGAGCATGTTCCTCCGCGTATGGCTCCGCCTCAGGCGCCTGACGCTGATAATAGCGAGAGCGATGTGCCCGAAGTCAGGGAGAGTGAACTGGGGGTAGCAGTGCTCCGGCTTAAAGCCCGGAAATGCACTGCCCCCGGACCCGACGGCATTCCAGGCCGAGCATGGGTCCTGGCCCTTGAGGAACTAGGGCCTCGACTGGTGGCGCTCTTTAGCGCATGCCTCGAAAGGGGCCAGTTTCCAAAGGCGTGGAGGACGGGGAAACTGGTCCTTATCCGGAAGGCGGGGCGGCCGGCGGATCAGCCATCCGGTTACCGGCCGATCGTGTTGCTCGACGAGGTGTGCAAGCTCTTTGAGCGGATTATTGCAGAGCGCCTCGTCGAGCATCTCACGAACGTGGGGCCAGATCTGGCGGACAACCAGTTCGGTTTCCGCCGGGGGCGTTCCACCGTGGAAGCGATCATGCGCGTTAGGCGCCTGGCGGAGGAAGTAGTCTCGCGGGGTGGGGTGGTGGTGGCGGTGTCTCTTGACATCGCCAACGCCTTCAATACCCTACCCTGGAGCTGCGTTAGGGAGGCGCTCGCGTATCACGGAGTGCCTCCTTACCTCCGCCGCATTGTCGAGGCATACCTATCCGAGAGGGTCATAGTTTACCCGAGCTGGCTAGGGCCAGGGCGGCGAGAAGTGTCGTGCGGTGTTCCGCAGGGGTCGGTCCTAGGGCCACTCCTGTGGAACATCGGATACGACTGGGTGCTGCGCGGTACGTTGCTCGAGGGTGTCAGCATAGTCTGCTATGCTGACGACACCCTCGTTATGGCGCGGGGAGCAACGTACCGAAGCGCGGCAATGAAGGCCACGGCAGGGGTTGCTCAAGTCGTGGGTCGAATACGGCGGCTGGGACTCGAGGTGGCTCTCCACAAATCCGAGGCTATGTGTTTTCACGGGCCTCGGAGGGGGCCACCTGCGGGAACCAGCATAACCGTAGGGGGCGTGAGCATCGGCATCGAGCCCACGATGAAGTACCTTGGGCTCGTACTCGATAGCCGATGGGACTTCGGACCTCATCTCCGAAGTCTGGTCCCGAAACTGAGGGGGGCTGCGGTCGCACTATCGCGGCTGATGCCCAACGTTAAGGGACCCAACGCCCCCACTAGGAGACTGTACCTGGGGATCGTGCGAAGCATGGCCCTATACGGGGCCCCCGTATGGGCGGAGACTCTGGCGGCCCGCAACGTGGCTGTATTAAACAGCCCGTTAAAAGCGATGGCCGTCAGAGTCATCAGGGGGTATCGCACGATCTCCGTCGAGGCGGCATGTCTCCTAGCCGGGACCCCTCCATGGGACCTGGAAGCGAGAGCCCTTGCGCTGCTGTACCAGTGGCGCAAGGAGGCGCTGGAGCGGGGCCATAGGCCGGAGCCCCGAGAAATCAGGGCTCAGCGGTCCCAGCTCCACCGGGAACTCATGGAGACATGGAGGGTGCGACTTGAGCACCCAAGGTGGGGGGAATCCACCATTGCGGCGGTGAGACCGATCATGAAGGAGTGGTTGGAGAGGGACCATGGGGACCTCTCCTACCGGATGTGCCAGATGGTTACCGGACACGGGTGTTTCGGTAAGTATCTGTGGCGCATCCACCGGGAGACAACGCCGCAGTGCCAGCACTGCGAGGATCCTGGCGAAGACACGGCGCTCCACACGTTGGTGGAGTGCCCTGCGTGGGCGAGTCAACGCCGGGATCTCGTTGCGGTCCTGGGCGTGGACGTTCTCTCGTTGGAGACCATGGTGAGGGCCGTGGTCTCCGACGGGAGCAAGTGGCACGCCGCCGCCTCTTTCTGCGAGCAGGTAATGCGCGCGAAAGAGACGGCGGAGAGGGAGCGGGAGAGAACCCTGCCCCCCGAGTTTCGCAGTCTGCGGCGAGGACGCCGCAGACTCATCTACGCCCGGGACTACCGACCTCCATGATCGGGGCCTGAGGACGGCAGTTGGCCGACTCGCCGTCCTTACAGAAGCAGGCCGTGGCGGAGGCGTGTCGTGTGTGCCCCTACACACGCCTGCCAACTCACCGAAGCGGGATAAAACCCGACCCCACCAGGCGAGGCCGCGGTGGCGGCCAAAGTCCGCCGGCAACCCTGGGGTTATCCTTTCGAGGGCTTACCCGGGGTGCCCGGCAACGGACACTTGGGGAGGACACCGTGCGGTTTTAGTCGAGACACGACATAACCACCCCCGCTGGCCAGCGGGGGGGTATCCGAAGGGATTTCCGCACGTAAAAAAAAAAAAAAAAAAAAAAAAGTGTGTAATTTCGATCCACTTTGTATGTATACGAAATGTCGCGATGTCCGCGCTTCGCTACAAACAGACGTACAGGCAGTGCTTGAAAGTGAGCTGGGCAGCTGGGCACTGGCGAACGTAGCGAGTCCGCGCAGGTCGCTATAAAGTTGTATGGGACAATCGCGCGGTTGCCAAAGGTAGATGTTATACAAGAAAATATAAATTGTTCATAACAAATAAAATGTGTCGAGCCACTGGCATAACACTTTATCTACTATGTTTAATTTTTTTTTTTATGAAATTAAAACTACCGCAGAAAAAAACAAGTCTCTCACGCGTTCTTAGGTTACTTTGGATAAATTTTTTACAATTCATTACTAAATTATCATCAAATAACTTTTTCCGACCTCTTAAGGCAGTCTTTGACTTTCGAAATGATGCAGATTCATAGCCAATATTTGCATTTTCTGTATGAAATGAAACACCTAATTTCCGAAAAGCATTCATTTGACCAGAAAATCAACTTCAAAGTCCTACAATGCTGTGATAAAGGTAGAAAAATGAATGCCCTTGAGGCTCTTGAAATAAATAGAATGATCAAAACTGACCGAAACATTATATTAAATCAACAGTTAGATTTAAATCGTTCACCGTTACTACAATAGATAATGACATCTACATATTTATTAATATAATTCAATTTGGACATGTAATAATTTTGACATTTAATCATTTTGACATGTTTATTTTAACTAATTTGACATTTGTAATTCTAATTTAATTAATTTTTTGTTTCTGTATAGGTATTTTTTAAATTTAAAATTTTGTCCCAATGTTTTAGGGTAAAATTTAGAGCTGGTATTATGCATTCTTTCCATCTACCGACATTTTAAACATTGTTTTGAAAGTTCTTACATCTGAGTTTTACTATACTTGGTGACTGTAATGTATAAATAAATATATAAAAAAAACCTTTGAGAAGGCCGTAAGGCGCAACCGGTCAGGTGTAATTTGTTAAAATAATATAATGGATAAGTACAAGTGATACATTTATTTCAATATGATCCTGTTACTATTCTACAAGAGGATGTTACTGATGCAGTCCATCTGTTGCCTAACTGGAAGTCAGCGAGACCAGACGGACTGAATAATTGGTTAAAATGGGTGAAAAGCTGTCACGGTCGTTTGGCATCTCAATTCCAAACATCTCTTGAATCAGGATTGATTCCCAAATTCATGCCCACTGGTGTAACCCACCTTCTTTATAAGTCCGGTAGTGCTACGGGCCCTAAAAATTATAGACCGTTTACATGTCTACCTACGGTCTATAAGCTTCTTACATCCATCCTGAGAGAAAAAATATCTTCACACCTAACCGACAATTCTATCATGTTTATCTCTCAGAATGGATGTAGAAGTGGGGCTCGTGGCACTAAAGAGCTCCTTATAATTGATATGGCCATTAGCTAACAAGCATGCAGTAATCGTAAGGACCTGGCGACATCTTGGATAGACTATAAAAAGGTCTATGACTCCGTGCCGCATACATGGCTCTTGAGGGTGCTTGAGTTGTATAAAATTGATACCAACTCTATGTACCTTCCTGAAGGCATGTATGGTGCAATGGAGTACGGTCCTTTGCTATCCAGGCTGTCGACGGATCTGCGAGAATGGCAGGCTGATATGGATAGAGCGGGGCATATTCCAGGGCGATAGTCTTAGTCCATTATGATTTTGCCTGGCACTGAACCCTCTCAGTTATATGCTGGAGAGATCAGGGTTAGGTTAGGCTGTCGATTGCGGAGAGATGGTCAGGTTATATCCCACCTCCTTTACATGGATGATCTTAAATTATTTGCCCCCAACAACTCCCAACTGATAGCGTTATTAAAGATGACCGAAACCTTCAATATCTCTATCAGGATGGAATTTGGTGTGGACAAATGTACGGTCATGCATGTAAAAAAAGGTGAGATTATGGAATCTGATAGGGTTGAGCACTCAGATTCCACAAAACTTAGGTCTGTCTCTGCAATCGACACCTATAAATACCTGGGTATGTCGCAGGCATTAGGCATTACAGAAGCTAGCATGAAGCAATCGTTAAAGGAGCGTTTCATTGGCCACTTGAAAAAAGGTCTTAAGTCTTTTGTCAGGCGGTAATAAGGTGCACGCCTATAACAGTTGGGTCATGCCGGTTTTAATGTACTCCTTCGGCATACTCAGGTGGACTCAGATCGAATTAGAACCCTGGATAGGATAGTCCGTACGCATACCGAATGCATCATCCGCGTTCATCTGTGATGAGGTTGTACATACCGCGGAAATGCGGGGAACGTGGCTTTTTAAATGTCAAATCCCGCGATAACCGTGAGGTGTGCAACCTCAGGGTACTTCCTACACAATGAAGCTGATATGCATCTCGATGTAGTAATGGTGGATAACGGACTTACCCCGCTAGCTTTGGCTAAAGAGAACTGGTGCAAACCTGTGGTATTAAGTATTAATGACCGTATGGATGTATGAAAGAGTAAGGAGTTGCATGGAAGTTTCTATCGGGCTCTCCATGGGCCTGATATAGATTTACCAGCATCTGTCTCTTGGCTACGCTTCGATGACTATTTGGGGAAACCGAAGGTTTTGTTTTTGCAATTATGGACGAAGTTGTGATGACGAATAACTATCGGAGGTATATTCTAAAGGATGGTACGGTTGACATATGTCGGGCGTGCCACCGTCCCGGAGAATCCCTTAGACATATAATTTCTGGTTATTCTCGTCTTGCCAATGGCGAGTATTTACATAGACATAACCAAGTAGCCAGGATTGTTCATCAACAGCTTCCTCTAAAATACAACCTTGTGGAATCAGAGGTACCGTTCTTTAGGTATGTGCCCGACGCAGTTATCGAAAATGGGCACATCACGTTGTACTGGGATCGATCTATCATCCTGACAGGACTAATGTAGCTAATAAATATAATGTTGATAGATCGATCAGAGCGCAATGATTATCGATATCACCATTCCGCATGACGAGAATCTTGTGAAAGCCGAAATAGAAAAACATAAAATATTTGGATTTGGCTCACAAGGTTGTCGATATGTGGAGTGTGGATTCCGCAATTATTGACATACACATTATTGACAGCCTCCGTGGCGGGGAGGTATTGAAAGCAGCCGCTACGCAGGAGGCGCGGGTTCAATCCCCGCTCAGTGCAAATATTTGTATGCATGAATATGAGTATTTGCATTGGTCTGGTCGTGCCTCGGAGAGCACCTTAAGATGTCGGTCCCGGTTGCCATACGAATATGTATGACAGTCGTTATAGGGGAAATGGGTGAAATGGCCCCACATAGAAGGGCTGATCACCCGTCTGGTCAAACGGCATCCCCACTGGCAGTATAATTTGTTGATGTACATCAACACTCACCTTCACTACCCAAGTTCCCCTCCCTGCCTAACCAAATTTGATACGAACCTACTAGTGCAGCTTTAGACATTCGTCCTAGTAATGAGCTTATTGTAGCTCTCGATAGGCCTAGATACCTATTTAAGTAGGTTATAGAGAGATTTTGCTGGTATACCTATCGATCCCACTTCCACTGCATACAAATTAACCACGTAACCGTTTTTCCGTAACCGTAATTCATTTGTGAGATCATAGTATTTATTTTTCATTATTGTGTGGTCCTTCGATATATTTGTTTCCCACGGTACAGTAAGTTCCACAAGAACCACATGTTTTAACCTCTTAGAATAAAGGAATATGTCAGGTCTAGATGACGTAACCCCAACATCCTCCGGAATTTTATAGTGCTTTTCATACATGTCGATTAGGAGAGTCCAATCTGGGGCAGTATCTAAGATTGAATAAGGTTTGTTCCTGGATGTTATGGATGAACCTTCAGACACAAAGTTGATATGACGTCTGTTAGTAGTCAATCCTTTTTGGGCTCTTGCTACTGCCAGACTCATTGCTTCACGTATGATGATAAGTACCTTATCGTGGCGGTGTGAGTATTGGCCTCTATCGAGAAGCACCCTACATCCTACTAATATGTGTCTAGCCATCCCTATTGCTTCACCACAAGTATAACATTGTTTTTCTGTGGCCTTCCCCCACCTTACCAGATTACTCTGGTCTGGTAGGGTCAGCTGAAAGGCGTTAAGATAGAATTTTAACAGGGCCGGCGACCAGTCATAGATCAAGGTGCCAGGTTTAATGCCATCGGTATGCAGAACTCTCCCATTGTCAACCATTCATTTTGGATTTCCAAATAAAAATATGTAAATGACTATTATTATTCCGAATAAAATAAAATTTGAAGACCTGTTATGCCCAATCCCAAGAGATATGCTACACCAGTGCCACATTTGTTGATCACCAGGGTACCGGCTGGTGGGTGAGATTGGCTTCAGCCCCAAAGATCTTGGTGAGAATGCTATGCCAATAACCATGTATCCATATAAGTTCACCATTGTGTGCAACCTTATTGGGGCACTTTAGGCATAGGGGATAGTTCTAAAAAAACTGTGTAGGAAAGCCAAATAAACAAATATTAAATTATAAAGATCTATACATAAATAAGCTTCTTATATGATGTGATAACTGAATGCAATTGGCATGTGATGCATATAAATGAATATCTCACCAGTATGTGCATAAGAGATGGGCACTTTCCAGATGGAGACTTGTGAGCAAATGGTGGTAAGGAACTTGGCGAAGGCGAGTGGTACGAGGACTCGCCAGTAGAAGGCGCGCGGGAAGTCCGTCGCCCGCCGCACGCCGCACAGCGCGAAGGTGGGCGCGCTGCACACCACGATCGACAGCAGCTGCACCATCGTCACCGACATCGGGTACGGGAAGTCTGTTAGCACCAATTTACCCACCACGTTGCTGGCCGAGCTGATGGTGTACCACGCCAGGCACAGCGCTACCACTATAAGAGCCTCGCGCCGAGAACCGTCCATGCCCATGGCTGCGGTATGAACTTTCTTAAGTGTTAATAGCGTTACAGGTGAACACATACATTTCTTCACGTCACGTCACGAGCATCTACTTTTCGGATCATATACTTCATAACAATAAATATTATTCTCTCTAGGTAAAAGTAGTGATCTGCTTGGCGATGGCATAACATTCGCGTCGAAGCAGGTTATTCCACTGACCTATAATGATGACATAAATGATATGTCAAGGCTTACGAATATTCAAACTTATACTATTATATACACCATTTGATAACCAGTCATCAAATCTCCTGACTACATTGTATCTAAAATGAAAAATACTACAAAGCTATTTTTGAACTACACATACAGCTCAACAAGTCAACATCGTCAATTGTCAAAATGTCAAAACATGGTCACGTCAATGCATTACGTCAACGGTTAGACGACATGTCATGTCATCGACAGTGTTAAGGTGCGTCTCCTGAGCGTGTTAAGGCTCGTCTCTTGCGCGTGTTTTACTCTGGACTACACAAAAAGGTCTACACAAAACATGGTTTTGCCCTTTACTCTATGGTTTTCGCTACACATTCTGGTTCATGAAACAAGGATTTTGTCTGCCGCGGCCGATGGAAAACATCTAAACATTTTCCCCCGCGCGGGTGAAGGGGGGTGGAGTATTGTCACATAATATATATATAGATGCCATTAGATTTGACACCAAATGAGAGCGTCGACTCATAAAAAATTTATATCCCACCGAATTAAATTTTTTATTGATTTTTTGAAAATTTACCCATACGGTATGATGAAAAAAAAATTGTTGAGTTTCAGTTCTAAGTATGGGGAACCCCCAAAATATAATGTTTTTTTCTATTTTTGTGTGAAAATCTTAATGCACAATAATCACATTCACAATCACAGAATACATCTACTTACCAAGTTTCAACAGCGTAGTTCTTATAGTTTCGGAAAAAGTGGCTGTGATACGGACGGACAGACAGACAGACATGAAAAACCTAAAAGGGTTCCGTTTTTTACCATTTGGCAACGGAACCCTAAAAACCTGTATTACAGGAGTCAGTGTCCTCCCTATCTGATACATATCTTTTTGTTTTTTATTTTTTTTATTTATTTATTTTATTTTTTTCCACTATCTTACACAGACACATAATTTATTATTATTCCCTTTATTAAACTTAAATACATATTAAATTATATTTTTAAATACATTCTATACAAAAAAAATACAAATATATTTAAAAATATAAAAAATAGTGGCCCACCGGCAGCGGGTACAGGGACCAAGCTACCGGTGGTTAGGGCTCCAGAGAGAGGAATCTCCTCACAATACGTGCCGTGTCGAGGAGCACTGCCTTCTGCATCAAGCCCTTGACCCAACTGCCTAACGCGAGCCTCTTGAGATGTTGATCGAGGCTCTTGGCAATCAGTCCGTGAACCGATACAACTATCGGAACAATAATCGCCGAATCCACACTCCACTGTTGACAACCTCGTCAGCCAAAACCAAATACTTTATTTGTTTTTCTTTTTCGGCTTCGGCTTTTTCCAGCGGCCAAAGAAACGCTCCCGTTACGATTGCTTCATGCTAGTTCTCTTTAGCCAAAGCTACTACCATTACTACATCACGATGCATATCAGCTTCATTGTGTAGAAAATATTCCCTGAGGTTGCACACCTCACGGTTATGGAGGGATTTGGCATTCAAAAAGCCTCGTCCCCCACATTTCCGCGGTATGTACAACCTCATCACAGATGAACGCGGATGATGCATTCGGAATGCAGTAAGAAGTGTACGGACTCTCCTATCCAGGGTGTCTAATTCGGTCTGAGTCCACCTGAGTATGAAAAAGGAGTACATTAAGACCGGCATGACCCAACCGTTATAGGGGCGCACCTTATTACCGCCTGACAAAAGACTTTTAAGAACTTTTTCAGACGCCAAAGAACCGCTCCCGTAACGATTGCTTCATGCTAGCCTCTGTAATGCCTAACGCCTGCGACATACCCAGGTGGACCATAGGTGTCGATTGCAGAGAGAGACCTGAGTTTTGTAGAATCTGAGAGCTTGACCCCATCAGATTCCCTTTATTCTCTCTTTAAATGCATGATCGCCCATTTTTCCACACCAAATTCCATCCTGATAGAGTTACTAAAGGTTTCGGTCATCTTTAATAACGCTATCAGTTGAAAAATTGTTGGGGGCAAATAATTTAAGATCATCCATGTAAAGGAGGTGGGATATAACCTGACCATCTCTCCGCAATCGACAGCCTACCCCTGAACTCTCCAGCATATAACTAAGAGGGTTCAGTGCCAGGCAAAACCATAATGGACTAAGACTATCTCCCTGGAATATGCCCCGCTCTATCCTTATCAGCCCGCCATTCTCGCAGATCCGTCGACACCCTTGATAGCAAAGGACCGTACTCCATTGCCCCATACATGCCTACAGGAAGGTACATAGAGTTGTATCAATTTTATACAACTCAAGCACCCTCAAGAGCCATGTATGTGGCACGGAGTCATAGGCCTTTTTATAGTCCTATCGCCAGGTCCTTACGATTACGGCGTGCCTGTTGGCTAATGGCCATATCAATTATAAGGAGCTCTTTAGTGCCTCGAGCCCCACTTCTACATCCATTCTGAGAGATAGACATGATAGAATTGTCGGTTAAGTGTGAAGATATTTTTACTCTCAGGATGGATGTAAGAAGCTTCTATAACCTTTCAATTTTTCAGACCTTTATAGACCGATCACATGTCTTCCTACGGTCTATACCGTAGGAAGACATGTGATCAGTCTATAATTTGTAGGGTCCGTAGCATTACCGGACTTGTAAAGAAGGTGGGTTACACCATTGGTCATGAAATTGGGAATCAATTCTGATTCAAGACATGATTGGAATTGAGATGCCAAACGACCGTGTGAGCTTTTCAGCCATTTTAACCAAAAATGATGCAGTCCGTCTGGTCCCGCTGATTTCCAGTTAGGCAACAGACGGACTGCATCGGTTACATCCTCTCGAATTATGGTAACCGGATCCATGATCCTAATAGGCTCACACGATCGCTCAACATCCCGCATCCAATCACACTCTGTATGACTGACGGGCATCGACCAGATATTACGCCAGAATATATTAGTAATATCATCATCTGGTCGACGCACGTTAGCCCCAGTCGAAACAGGGCGCTCCCAATCTCTGTAGACCCACCTTTGGAACGTGCGTTTCTGAGAATATCGCTCCACTCTTTTTTTATACCGCCGAATCCGGTTTGACCACGCATAAACTTTTTGTTTCAGATAGTCGATACGCTCTGTGACTCGTGCCAAAAAATCTCGAGGCCTAATGTCAGTCCCCGAGAACGCTCGACTCACAAAGCGCATCACTCTTGGGCGTGTATTGCCCGACCTGAAACAAATGAGCTTTCCAATGAGTGACCTAGTCTCGGCAATACGTTGCTCAATTCTAAATTGCCAAGCCGGCACAGCAGATTTCGGTCGAGTAGCTAAGTCACACTTTGGAAAATGAACATTAGCTACTCGACATACTGCGACGGCCGCGCAATAAAGAATTGAATGTGTATCACCGAGATCTTCGCTATTATCAAAATAATCTGATAATAACGAATCCAGGGCACACACTAGCGCTACATTTTTTTTATGCGTTGGCAAACGTGGTAGGCGAGGTCTATTCGAAATAGGCATGGATCGATATTCCCGCATAGCACATTCCAAAGCACTCCTTAATTGCTCGTTGTACTCGGTACTTACGTCTATAGCCCTGGTATCAATCACTTCTTCGCTACAGATGTGTTGTGAGATGGTCTCCGTGGCAGGTTGTCTCACAGTTTGCGAAGAAGATGTGGTACCCGGGCTACTTCGTGCGTCAGAGCGTAGCCTCTCAAGTACAGAGTCATCCAACAAATGACAACGTTGTATGGCCCGCACTTGATCCGATAGCCGTTGTGCGGAAACGTTCACAGTTGGTTCAAGTACCTGAAACAAAGGCAGCATACGAACACGGTACGCAGTGAGGTTGACTCCTCCCTCTGTAGCCACAAAATATGCCCGCATGACGTTTTCGTTCATTGAAGGACTCCATCGCATGCGGTGCACATCACCACCGGTAGCGGGGGCCCTATTCGAAGCCGGTGGGCGTCGGGGCTCCGAGCCAGTCGGTGGCCGGCCTCTCCCCTGCCGACGTACAGGTGTTGGCGACGTCGGCGGGGAGAAAAACTCGTCGCTGGAACTTGAACTCGATGTCGCTGTCACACCCAGAGAAGTTGCTGGTGGCTGCGGGACGGAGCTGAGCGACGAGTCCGGGGTTGTTGGGCGTGCTATTATTATTATTATTATATAACATATAATGACACCCTAGCGAGCTCACTCCATTGACCAGAGAAAGTGTCCATTCTGTCTCTAATTTCATTAATTATTTTTATGGACCTGCTGAGAGGCGTTCTCTGAAGCAAGTTGGTCTTGGCTACAGGCACAACCAGCAATGATGGACGTCTCCGTCTCCATACGTAACGATCCGGAACGCAGAAATTTAAATTCTTAAGTACTCCTGGATGGCACACCTTACCTCTCAAGAGATTAATTAGATAAGCCGTAAGAAAAAATTCACGGCGCACTCTCAACTCATTATACCCAACCATGCCCAGTACAAATAATGTGGGGTACATAAGGGGGTAAAATGGGTATACTCCGTACAATTTCAAATACAATTACAATAAAACCTTTACTACGCTAATATTTGTAAAATCCCGTGATTGTCTTAGAACGAATCCTAAGTTTCTGTACGCCTTTTTACAAATATTAGTAATGTGGTTACTAAATGACATTTCAGCAGTCATCAAAACTCCCAGATCTCGCACTTGTGTGACTCTTTGCATAGGATCCGTATCTATTTTATACGTGTGGGTTATAGGTTGTTGGGCCCGACTGAAAGTTATAGTGCGACATTTAGAGATATTAAAAGTTAATTTGTTTTGCTCGACCCACCCCACCACTCTATCAATATCGTGCTGTAATTTTATGCAGTCAGGGTCGCTTTTGATTTCGAGTAGCAACTTGAGATCATCTGCAAACAGTAAACACAATGCATGTTTGACTACTTCTGGTAAATCGTTTACCATTATTATAAATTCAAGCTATATTATAATAATACAATTTTAATGTAATATTAAACTGTATGCAAAACCAAACAAAACTACATGCAAAATGTTGAACTTGTTGTTTGTGTGGTATCTGGTTTTATGTATGATGTTTGTGTGTGTATGTGTGTTTGTGGGTCAAGTGTGAGCAGCTATTTATTCATTTCTGTTTAGGGGTCTGTTTTAACAGTTACGTAATCGATTAGCTGATTAACAGCATCTTCGGTGTTTTTTTGGCCTGAAGTCAAATTGAGCATCTGAGAGTACCTTGTTGTGGTCAAGATAATTCATAAGTCTGCAAACAACAGTATTCCCCGACAGATGGAAAATAACCCGTGTTGTTCCAGTACCAAAAACGAGGTTCCGCCTGGGTGGAAGAGTATGGGCCAGTGGCGGTACTGTCTACTCCCGCTAAGGTGTTTGAGTCTGTGGTTCAGAAACATATATTGGGGCAAGTGAGCCCGCAGCTCACAGAAGCTCAGCACGGATTTCGACCATCTAGAAGCTCATCTTCTGTGCTACATGGCCGATTTAGTTCCGGCGGTGGACGGGGGAGTGCAAGTTGATGCCGCTTATTTTGACTTCCGCAAAGCATTTGACGTAGTCGATAATGACGTGCTGTTAAGGAAGTTAGCTGGTATCGGTTTCACTCCACATCTACTGAGTTTCTTTGCTAGCTACATGATAGATAGGCAGCAGTATGTCGAGTACGCCGGTGTCGTATCACAGCTGTATAATACTTGGTCTGGTGTGAGTCAGGGCAGTAACCTCGGACCTTTGGAGTTTATCATTATGATTAACGATTTGCCCAAAGTGATAAGGGACTCTAAATGTTTATTGTTTGCTGACGACTTAAAGCTATATTTAGATATTAGAAGTGTGAATGACTGCCAAAAATTGCAGAATGATATTAATAGGGTAGTATCTTGGAGTAAGAATAATCGTCTGCAGTTTAATACCTCAAAATGTGTTGCAATGACATTCTCTCGCGCGCATGCTCCAGTACTACACAGCTACAACATAGAAGGAGACCCAATGGCTCGGGTTACAGAAGTGCGTGATCTGGGAGTTCAATTCGACATGAGGCTGACGTTTCGTGATCACATCGTTAAGATTTGTAAAAAAGCATTTAGAAATTTGGGATTTTTATTACGAACAGTTAAGGAATTTACAAGCATCAGAGCAATAATCACATTATATAATACATTAGTTAGAAGTCAGTTAGAATGCAATGCGGTCATCTGGAGTCCACATGAAATTAAATATAATCTCATGTTGGAGCGCGTTCAAAACAAATATGTGAGATACCTATATTTAAAATATTATGGAGTTTATCCTTTTTATCCTTTATTGTATCCAACACTATTTATATTAGGTATGGTTGGATATAATGAGCTGAGGGTAAGGAGGGAGCTAGCATTGGCCATATACCTATTTAAAGTTATGCGTGGAAAGGTCCAAAATCCGGATATACTGGTGCGAATTAATATATTCGTTCCGGATGGGTACGTGGGTAGGCGCCGGAGACCGCAGCTGCTTCAGTTGCCGAGCGGGCGCACTAACCTGCTGAAGGAAGCGCCGCTGACGCGGGCTCTCCGGACGCTCAACGCCGTTTCGCAAAGTGTTGACCTGTTTTGTTGCTCTCAGAGTGAGTTTACAGACACAGTAATGTATATTATATGTTACAGATAGGAATAGATATATAGTATAAACCTAATTAGATTACCTACTCTGTTGTATTAGGGTGTACCTTTAAAGATAGATGTAGAAGTGATAATAAATAAATAAATAAAAAATAACTCGTTTGTTTATAATTTTTTCTAGGACTTTTGATAATGCCGGTAGCACGGAAATAGGTCGGTAATTCCTAACGTGGTCCACACTCCTACCCTTGTGGAACGGCGTGATGAGGGATTTTTTAATTGGTCTTGGAAAGACACCCTGCTCCAAACAAATTTCTATTAACTTCATGAGGAGTGGAGTCAAAATATTTTTTCCTAGCTTGAGGAACTTTGTAGGTATAGAATCCCAGGGCATTGCACTGTTAGAATTTAGGTTGTTTATTGTACATGCAACCTCATCTTCGTCAGGGGGTATTTGAACCATAGAGTTAAGTGAAGCGGGTGTTACAAATTTATATGGTATCATTCGACGTGACCCACGTACCTGTTCAATGTGTTCAGCAAGATTTTTACCAACATTAGCAAAATAGTTGTTAATGTCTTCGATTACTTTTTCTTTATTTTCACCAGTAGGTAGTAATTTTTCCGCTGGCGGTTTTTGTTCAGTTTGATCGACAATGGTCTTGATTGCATTCCATCTTTTCTTATTAGTGTTTGCTGTTTTCAATAGGGATGCTTATAATTTAGTTTTAATTTTCGGAGTAGCGAGTGACAGAAATTACGATATCTTTTGTATGATATCTCAACTATTACATTGTTTGGATTGTTTAAAAGCTGTTTGTGGAGTTTATTCCTGTGAGGTATGCATCTGAATAGACCAGGTGTGAACCAAGGCTTTAAGACTCTTTTTCGACTAGGTACTTATAAAATTGAAGTAAATTGTTTTCAGGTTTTTGTTGACATTACGGATATTTTGTGATACGATTTTAAGTGATGTTAGCGTGTCCCCCTGGGGTTATCCTTTCGAGGGCTTACCCGGGGTGCCCGGCAATGGGCACCCCGGATGGGATGAAGCCCGTGGAGGTTTCCACACGTTAAAAAAAATGATAGCCTGTCTTTTTCCATAATTAAGTTACAAGTTTCGGCGTCACAATTATAACATTTTGCAGCTGAGAAATTATCCAGGTTTGTTGCAATTATGTTGGTAACAAGACTCCCAATGGCTAAACCCATTGGGAATCTCAGTTTTAATCGGGATACTAAGTATTCCTTTTATAATTACGAAGCAATGAACCAGAACTCGCAATTCCAAGCAATATGTTATCCACATCATGCCTGCAGCGTGTGGAGCAAACAACTTGAGGTCGCCCATATAGAACAGAGAGACCCTCTCGGGCCCCCTCTTCGAAGCTGAAAGAAAATCATAATTAGAATATAATGCTAGACGAATCAGGGACGGGCCCTGATTCGTCTAGCATTATTCTAATTATGATTTTTTTCACAGTTGCAAGTAGTTGCAGATCTGATTATTATTGATATTAATTTCAACTTAATACGTCCACGTTTTCCTGAGAAAAAGGTCCTGACACGGACAACGAAGTGATCCGCCGGAATAATGAAGATTTTCGTTTTCTACTCTTGTGGTATGTACAGAACCCTAAAAATGGAAAATTTGTCAGTACACTTGTTTGTCTACCGATTCCAGACGATCTAGACAAAAGTTAAATAAAAAATAAAAAAACGTGATTTTGTTTGTTGTGATTTTGAATAAATCCCCACTGTTGTGATCGGCATTAAATTTTATTTTATTTTGAAAATAATTTTAATTTTTTTATAGTTAACTTCCTTATGATACACTTTTCACTATGGTCGAGACAAATCGACACACTAGCATCGTCTATAGAACTCCACATAGGATCAAACTAAACACATTACCCTCTTTGCGTCGTAATATATCTATAGATTTGGTATTTTATTTAACATAAACTCACGAATAAGTCCCCGAAGGGGTAGGCAGAGGTGCCAGCACCCACATTTCGCCAGTTTATGTTTAGGTCCCAATGTAATGCCAAGGTGGCGAGCCTATTGCCATTAACCGGGCACTTATAAACCTGCGATAAATACACACATAACTTCGAAAAGCATCGAAAAGTCATTGGCGTGTGCCATGGTAAAACCTGGGATCGAACCCGAGACCCCGTCCCAGCAGTCCACCACCCATACTACAAGGCTACCGCGGTTTTTTACACTTTATTTATAATGTGATATTTTAAATAAATTATCCAAATCCATTAAATCGAATCTTAGCCCAATCTATAACAGACAGACGGACCACATCGTAACAAAACGATACAAAAATACAATACATTTCATTTGATTATTTGGTAAGCGATCTATGATGTGACAAAAATCTGTCATTGCAAAAAATTAGAATAGCTGTCAATCACCTCACTGATCCTCCAAATCTGGCAATACTACTAAATAATATTCTGTCTGTGGTTGCTCAAGTACTTCTGTCATGTTGGAAACAAGAAAGTTTTTATTTTCATATTTCAAGTATTACTTTATTTAATTTATATTAATGAATTTTATGTAATGACCAATCATATAATTATACGAATAACAACGTACTTCCAATTACTACGTGTAAATATGAATTTGTGTTGATAAAAGAACATCGTACAAGAAATTCCCAAACTTATTTACTACGTCCGTTCTCGTAAGGATCGTACTCTACATTTACTACAAGCACCAGATCGGTCCCTGAGGTCCAGAGGTGAGTCATCGATGTACGTAATGTCTCCTACAATCTACATCTCCTCATTCTGACTTAAATCACGAACTATATAAATTATAAACTAGTTTTCCACCCATTTTATAATATGTTTCAATCACACTTATTCCCTTATCCTTATCATGGCATACAATCTTTTGGATAATGTATCTCTTGCCAAGCATGATGATATCTTTACCAATTTATTGTTGCACCTATTTGTAATAGATAGCTGTTGCCAATGTGAACTTTTGAAACTTGATCTAGTTTCATCAGATATTTTATAGAGAAGGCTGTATGAGATGGCATTGTTTACTTTTTAATTCGAGATGTTTTGTACTTTTCGAGAAGTGCTTCATCATATTAAATGCAAGCCAGTGAGCGCTTCTCTGAACTCTTAAAATTTTCAAATTAATTTCCATAAATAATATATGTACTTACACATCATGTTTACAATAAATCAACCCAATTTTTTTTAAATCCATTTGTTACCTGTCCTTGCTGGAATTGAAAATAAGGCAATAATTAGAGCACATAGGTTTGGTTTGTAAAACACCATTTTGACAACTATCAACCTATCAGCAATGACCAAATCAGTTAAAATGAGCATATTTTGTGATAGGTCTGTATGGAGTTACAAAAAAATATAATAGGTAGTATAAAGTTGAAAAGTCTGCTCTGTATGAAAGTGACAATTGATGTTGAAAGTGTCAGGACTATCACTACCTTTCCAGTATTTTTGGAACAAGGTCAAATTCTGAAAAACTAAACAAAGGTGATGATTATCCTTATGTATAAAGGCAAAGACTCTCTGACTGAATGAATGTCACACTTATAAATACTTTAATTGATAGGATAGTAAGCATGAGTGATGATAAGATTTGGGATGTGCAAGCAGGACTTCAGAAGGCAGTTGGATAGACAAAGACGGTTAAGTCTTGCCCTTGCACTGTATGGTGGGACGACCTGCTTCAGACCTGCTGAAGACTATCTGTCCACAAAACCAAAAAGCATTGCAGACTTGGAAACAGCAACATGATAAGGAGTATGAGCACATCACAGTCATCTTGTACAATAAACATATTTTGTATTGTACCTGTAAAATACTCTTATTAATTAGTTCACATTTCCCCCCATTATTCACAACATGCTCCATGTTGCAAATAAACATAATCAAGTACATATACAAGCTTATTATTTGACTTTAAGCAACTTAAAGTGGCTCTTACATAAGGTGAACAGGAATGAGTTGTGGAAGGTAGTATGCCCATATTACAAGAGCCCATATTACAATGTGCACCACTTTATTGTACACTTTGTATAGTAGTGAATGTTGACTTTGACAGAGAAATCGTAAAAGTAGTGTGGATGTGGTGTAGATGAGATCATTGCTTAATATCTGTGAGTGTGAGTAAGTGGGGTTGATAAAAACAATGAAATGAGGGCAGTGTGGCTTCAAGTAGGATGTAGTGACGAGATCTTTAAGACGAGTTGAGGCAGTTTGGGCACATAGAACTGATGCTTATTAACGGGGCAGGCTAGCTGAACGGTAATGCATGGGTTTGTATACAAGGTTTAATGTCATGGCAGTATTAGACTCTTGTGGAGTGCTTCAGGATGGCAGCAAATGGCTGCCTAACCTGAAAGGAAATAAGCGTGAGAGAATAATATACGATTAACGAAACAGACGACTCGACAAGACAGGAGAAGCGACCTTTCTTTTAAAAGGACCTTGTCGCCGGCAACGCTGTGGGTCAGACATGCCAGAGGTGCCTTATTAATCGCCGTTACATACCCGCAGGTGGCCGGAGCGGGGCCCGGGCGCGCGGCGGGGGAGGTGATGGTGCGATGGCTTCGCGGCGCGTGACGCGCAAGTGGGAGGTGTTCGCGGGCCGCAACCGCTTCTGGTGCGACGGGCGGCTCATGACGGCGCCGCACCCCGGCGTGTTCGCGCTCACGCTGGCGCTGATCTGCGGCACGTGCGCGCTGCACTTCGCGTTCGACTGCCCGTTCCTGGCCACGCAGCTGTCGCCCGCCGTGCCGGCCGTGGGCGCGGCGCTGTTCCTGCTCACGCTGTCGGCGCTGCTGCGCACGGCGCTGTCGGACCCCGGCATCATCCCGCGCGCCGCCGCGGCCGAGGCGGCCGCGCTGGAGGCGGGCGAGGCGGCGGCGGCCTGCGCGGGCCGGCCGCCGCCGCGCGCGCGCGAGGTGCTGGTGCGCGGCCGGCCCGTCAAGCTCAAGTACTGCTTCACGTGCAAGATGTTCCGGCCGCCGCGCGCCTCGCACTGCTCGCTGTGCGACAACTGCGTGGAGCGCTTCGACCACCACTGCCCGTGGGTGGGCAACTGCGTGGGCAAGCGCAACTACCGCTACTTCTACACGTTCGTGGTGTCGCTGTCGTTCCTGGCCGTGTTCGTGTTCGCGTGCGCCGTCACGCACCTGGCGCTGGAGACGCGCCGCGCCGGCCTGGCGGGCGCGCTGCGCGCCTCGCCCGCGTCGGCCGTCACGGCCGCCGTGTGCTTCCTGTCGGTGTGGTCGGTGCTGGGGCTGGCCGGCTTCCACACCTACCTGGCCTCCACCGACCAGACCACCAACGAAGATGTGAGTGTGCCCACCCGACCTCCATCACGCTACTCTTTGTCGTTCGATATTAGCTTGGGCGTATTTCCATTGCGTACTAGTCGGTTACTCGGGACGAAGGGTAATATCCAAGTTGTGTTTACAGATCAAGGGCTCGTTTTCCACACGCCGCGGCGTGTCCAACCCGAACCCATACTCGCGAGGAAATGCATGTGCGAACTGCTGGCACGTGTTGTGCGGCCCGTTGGCGCCCAGCCTCATCGATCGGTACGTGTACCATTATTTGTGAAATGACAATTGTACTAAATCATACCGTTAGCATGCAGCCTCATCGATCGGTACATATGAATTGAGTGTCCTGTGCGTCCCGTTGGCGTCCAGCCTCATCGATTGGTGCGTATGAATTGAGTGTCCTGTGCGTCCCGTTGGCGTCCAGCCTCGTCGATCGGTGCGTATGAATTAAGTGTCCTGTCCGACCCGTTGGCGTCCAACCTCATCGATTGGTGCGTATGAATTAAGTGAGGTATTTACTCACGAGGAAATGCATGTGCGAACTGCTGGCACGTGTTGTGCGGCCCGTTGGCGCCCAGCCTCATCGATCGGTACGTGTACCATTATTTGTGAAATGACAATTGTACTAAATCATACCGTTAGCATGCAGCCTCATCAATCGGTACATATGAATTGAGTGTCCTGTGCGTCCCGTTGGCGTCCAGCCTCATCGATTGGTGCGTATGAATTGAGTGTCCTGTGCGTCCCGTTGGCGTCCATCATCGTCGATCGGTGTCTAAGAAATGAGTGTCCTGTGCGACCCATTGGCGTCCAGCCTCATCCATCGGTGCGTATGAAATGAGTGTTCTGTGTGACCCGTTGGTGTCCAGCCTCATCGTACGGTGCGTATGAATTAAGTGTCCTGTCCGACCCGTTGGCGTCCAGCCTCATCGATTGGTGCGTATGAATTAAGTGACTTGTACGTCCCGTTGGCGTCCAGCAGCGTCGATCGGTGTGTAAGAAATGAGTATCCGGTGCGACCCATTGGCGTCCAGCCTCATCCATCGGTGCGTATGAAATGAGTGTTCTGTGTGACCTCTTGGCGTCCGGCTTCATCGATCGGTGCATATGAATTAAGTGATTTGTGCGTCCCGTTGGCGTCCAGCCTCATCGATCGATGTGTAAGAATTGAGTGTTCTGTGCGACCTGTTGCTGTTCAGCCTCATCTATCGGTACGAACGCGAAGGACTTTGAGAGAGCATTCTTAGCTTTACGGAATAGACCATAATATCATGGAATTTATATATACGTCATGGGCGTAGAGGAGAGGGGGAGGGGTTCGGAGGTTCGCCTAAACTTGTGAGTTTTACTATGTGAATAGAGTAACATGCTGACTTAATTGAAGACTCGGCGAAGGTAAATAGAAGCCTACTTAGGCCATCCTCGCGTCCGCAGGCGCGGCGTGTTCACCATCGACGTGCGCGACGAGCTGCCGCCCAGCTTCGTGCGCGTGCTGAGCGCGCCGCCGCCCGCCCCCGCCCCCGCGCCCGCTCCCGCGCCCGCGCCCGCGCCGCTCGCCGTGCAGCTGTCGCGCGTGCGCGACACGGGCAGCTACACCAACCTGTTCGAGGCCGGCGAGGGCGGGCGCCACGGCTACATGAACCGCTCGCTGGACCTGGACGCGCCCGCGCCCGCGCCGCCCGCGCTCAGCGCCTCGCGCCTGCGCCTGCTGCACGACACCACCATGATCGACGCCGCGCTCGACCTGGACGAGCCCGAGCCGCCGCCGCACCTGGCGGCGCCGCGCGCGCCCCCCGCGCACCTGGCGCCGCCCCCCGCGCTCCTGGCCGGCCAGGCGCGCGCGCTGGCGGCGCTCTGACGCGCGGCGCGGGCCGGCGCGGCCCTGCCCCGCCCCCGCCCCCGCCCCCGCCCGCGCGCGCGCCTGCGGCCCCGCCCCCGCCGCCGCCGCCGCCGCTGGTCTCCTCTACTGTAAATATTATATTGTAATAAATAGTTGTATTGTAGAGTTTATTCCGTGTCTTATTTCCGATCGCCTCCTCCGATTTATCCTCTACTCCGCGTTCCCGACGAGGCGAACGCGGACGAAATTTCCAGTGATTCTCGCATACTTCATTCGACTGCGGCGGAGGGGGGCCCCGCTACCGCCAAACCGTAATTTCATTTCTTCACAAGAATAGGAGAATGCATGAACCTTATGTAAAATGCAATACTACGAGGTCAACGTACGTAGTAGCACAGTTGCGACACCCATAAGCCTACGCGACGACAAGATACAACTGGCTCATCTGGCTCTTACGGAAGCGCTCTCGAAAGCCAAGTAGCATGCGATAGTACAGAAGATAAAAAAATTAAGCGACTACATTCTTCGGTCGGGTAATATTTTTGAATGTTTTTTTTAGAATGTTTTATTAGCATTATTCACGCTACACCGAGTTAGTACAGTTAACTGAAACCGGTCGTTTCCGGAGTCACGCTGATATTGCATTGCGGCTTTCATTTTTAGGGAAAGTTATGAATTTTCTTTATGAAGTTATACTTTTATTTAGCTGTACTAACAAAATCGAGCGTTAATGCCAATAAAACACTGTAAACTGAAAGATTGTAAAAGGAAACGCTTTAATTTATTTTTAGTTTCAGTAGGTACCTATGTACTATCGTCTCTTTTGGTTTTCGGGAGTTTTTCCCAAACACCCTGTATACCCTATATTCAAGCCTCGATGGAGTCGAAGCCTTGAAAACGGAGGCTCGTAATCCACAAAAGTTATTCAAAGCGGCTCCTGGTACTTCTCGGTCGATTGTGCAATCTGCCGTTCAAAATGGATTACTTAGTAACTAAACTAGTTTTTATCGTTTAGTTTGCAGCGAACATCTATGCCGAGCTTGTTAATTTGGTCCTGTAGTGGTAGCGGTACGTTCTGAAGCATTGGGAGAAGAAGAAAGGAAGATACCTTAGCTGTAAATGCACACGTCTTTTCACTTTTCTTGGCATTGAGCTCGACTAAGTTCTCTGATCGTGTTTGTGAGGAGGTTTCTATCTCGAGCCCTAACCACCAGTAGCTTGGTCCCTGTACCTGATATCGGCGGACCGCAGTTTTTTATATTTTTAATTTTTTTTTTTTTTTTTTATTGTATTTAAAAATATAATTTATAAGTTGTAAGATTAATAATAATAATAAATCATTCATTTTCCCACCACATATTTGGATCATACAATAAAAGTTGACATAATCTATCACCGTCCACTAGGCACCGTCTTCCACATAGAACAACTAGATAGTTGTTCTATAGTGGAAGACGGTGCCCAAACTAGGTAGAAACCTGTATTTCGGGCCACCAGAGTACACACCCCATCGAAAGAGTCCTAGTAGGTACTAAAGAATAGTAGCAACAACAATATTACGTCATATGGCAATACTACGTCATAATAATCCAGACTAGTTCAACAGTACAATACTATTCGATTGTTGGTAACGTCAAGGTTAGTGCGTACCTTTTTTTCTTCTTTTTTAATCGTGCGGAAATCCCTTCGGATACCCCCCCGCCCGCCAGCGGGGGCGGTTATGTCGGGCTTGAACCGACTAAAACCGCACGTCGTCTCGGGTTTTCAGATGCCGGGGTGCCTTTGGGAGTGAGCGAGGTGCAATCGACCAGATTGCATCGCCTCTTATTTAGGAGTACAGGCATTATAATTCAGCAATAAGTGTTGCTTAGAGATGACGTAGAGAATGAATACCTGTCGGACAGTCGGCACCTTGCATTTTTGATACGGCTCCGATGTGGGATATGTAAAGGGTAAGAAATGAGACACCTGTAGCATCGATCGCTGAGCTCTTTCCACCTGGATAACAGTAGACTAAATGTGCCAGGCCTTAGACTTATGTTTCCTTGTTGACGTTCTTGAGTGTGTCAAGTCAAATATTTAGGTGTATCTGGGTGTATCGAATACAAAATGGATTTGCCCGGTCCGCGTGGTGAACATGATCTGCAGATTATTAGAAGTAAAAAAGGAAAACCCGTTGTACTCCACCGTCACCGCCGTGAAGCCGAATGGAAAGTAACCAAAGTCCTAAGGCCATTATTATTGAGTCAGGGATATCGCTCTTATGTAGTTATTATAAAGTATAATTTGGTAGTATTCGAAATTTCCTCACAAGCCAGCTATTTATCATTTCATTCAATTGTTAAAAAAAGAAGCTACAGTGCAGGGTAGAAATATAAAAAAATATGAAATGTCTTGCACAAGTAACAGGCGGACCATGAAAACTATTAAAAAAAAAGTATTAATAAGATAATAAAAAAAACGGAGTCTAACGAAATCAGTGTACTAGAATGTCTTCAACGTTTGGCAACCCTAAAAAAATAAATGGCTAAAACTTTCACCAGTCAGTCTTATTGTGGGTTTTTAGTTTGAAATGGTTTTTTTTTAAATATAGCATGACAAGGTTCTAATTTTTTAAATATAGCAATACATAAATTGTGAGGTTTTCACTTTTGTTGGCTATGTTACTTATGCCGTAACAAGAATCTGCCGTAAGGAGAATCTGTCGTAACCAGAATCTGTCCTAAGACGAATGAGGGGATAATGTTAGTGGTATTTGTAAGGTATTTATCCAGTAATACTGACGTGACTGGAAGTGGCAAGTAGACGCATACGTCGTTTCTTTTTCAATATATTGTTCACTTTGTGGTGTGTACCTTTGCTATCGTGTAGATATGCAGAGCCTATTTTTGTCTTGTGACAAAACAACTTCCTAATTTTAAAACCTAAGGTTTCCTCTTTCATTCTGGCCTCTTTGTCCTACTAGTTCTCGCATTTATTCCTCTCGCACTTTCATACAACCTTTCATACTCTCGTAGCGGCTGTACGTGACTGTACTTGTACATTGAAACTGCAGACGTAGGAAAACTGTTATGTATCTAGTCTTAACCAGTCGACCGTAGAACATCAGTGTAATCGCACGTACCAATCAACGCATGATACCAGAAACCGTCTTATAATTATCCGTCGCCTAGGCACCCCCAACAGTGGTGACCCCGACGTGATCTATATACGGCGGTGCGACGCGATATCATTGACACCGCCGACGCGATTTTTGGGGGTGGCGACGAAATATTTTTCGGTATCGACGCGTGTTCCCATGTGCGTTTTTCGAGCGTAAAGACATTTTCAAAGTGACTCATTTCGACAAGTGTTATTCATGGCGACCAGCGGACTACAGACAGCAGCGGCAAGCCTTCCGACTCCTGCAAGTTCAGCAGTGGAGTTGACGCCGACCAGCGGACAACAGCCAGCAGCGACAAGCGATCCGACTTCAGCAAGTTCAGCAATGGAGTTGGCGGCCATCACACTGACCTCCAAAATTCCCAAATTTTGGGTTGACTCTCCGCGAGTGTGGTTCATACGAACCGAGGCCATGCTGGCACCTCAAAAACTTTCGGACGGATCCAGGTACGATATTGTAGTTATGGGATAAAAGGTGTGTTATGGCCTCACCGATGTTGTAGGGTGAGACCTATCGTGACTAACGTAGGATGTCTGAGTGAAAGATGTCAGATGAGTTCCACACGATTTAATCACTAACACTTAGAGCTATCTTTATAAATTTACTAATGAAATACAGAAGGAGTTACGAGCACAGTATGATACAAAGGGATGGTTCGCGAGGGCGGCGCGCGGGTGTTCACGTGCGACGCGGAAGCTGTTTAGACGCGAACTTGTTGACGTCGCCGGGAGAGGTCCCGGCGCGTGATTTGGAAGAAAACGAGTGAATCCCCGCGCCTCTCTCTCATACATGTATGTGTGTGCCACATAGTCTCCAAATTGTCAAAAGAGGCTATTCAACAGGTGACAGACCTCTTAACGGATCCACCAGCTGTAAAAAAGTTTGACACATTGAAGCAGCGCCTCCTCACGATTTATGAGGAATCAGAAAATCGCCCGCTGCAGAAACTCATTAGCGAAATGAATTTGGGTGATCAGAAGCCTTCCCAGCTCTTGCGCCGTATGAGAGAGCTGGCCAAGGGCAAGATCCCGGATGACACCCTCAAGCTTCTCTGGCAAGGTCATTTGCCTCCACCTGTGCGCGCATTCTTAGCGGTGACGGATAGCAAGGACCTAGACAACGTGTCGGCAATAGCAGATAAGGTTTTCGAGACGACACGCACGGGACAAGTGAGCGAGGTATGTCAGCAACCCAATTCTTCGAAGGACATCGAACTGATAATGGCTGAAATAGCCAAACTTAGTGCTAAACTACAGGACCTAGAAGGGTCAAGGTCGACGTCTCGTTCACCTAGGTGGAATCGGGACAACCGTTCACGCTCTGTATCTAGAAACCGGAGCCGCGACGCCTCAAACCCCAGGAGGACTCCCGAAAACCCGGATTGGTTATGCTGTTACCATTACCGTTTTCGCGCAAGGGCAAGGAAATGCACGGAACCTTGCGCTTGGAAAGCTAAACAGGACAAGTGACTGCGCTATCCCACCGAACATCAGCCCGTGTCATCGTTTACGTGTGACGGACCGTAGTAGCGGACTTCGCTTTCTTATAGATACAGGTGCAAATATTTCGGTGCTTCCCGTAGACAAAGTGCTAAAAAACTTTCGTAATTCGAAGTGCGACGATTATTCATTATACGCGGCGATCGGAACTAAAACCTTAGTGTTAGACTTAGGATTACGACGCGAGTTACGGTGGACCTTTGTGATAGCTGAAGTGCGACAACCTATATTAGGTGCAGACTTTTTAGCGAACTTTAAGCTACTTGTAGATATAAGTGCTCGTAGACTAATTGACGAGATAACCAAGTTGAAAATATCAGCATTTATTGCGAAAAACTGACTCGTCGATTAAAACAATATATATTAATTGTCCTTATTATAGCCATTTAGCCCAGTTTCCGGACATCACAAAGCCAGTTTCTTTTAAGGAACCGCCCAAACATGATGTGTATCACTATATAGAGACCAGCGGCCCACCGGTGCATGCCCGAGCCAGACCGCTTCCGCCACATCGCTATGCCAAGGTAAAAGACGAATTTAAACTTATGTCAGAGATGGGGATTTGTAGACCGTCAAACAGTCCGTGGGCAAGCCCCCTACATATCGTTATGAAGAAGAATGGGCAAATGCGACCTTGTGGGGATTATAGAGCGCTTAACGCAATAACGAAGGCCGATCGTTATCCTATTCCTAGGTTGCATGATTTTACCTACCTTCTAGCTGGTAATAAAATCTTTTCGAGGCTGGATATTTGCAGAGCATACCACGTCATCCTAGTGAATCCTGCCGATGTGGAGAAAACTGCCATCATTACACCGTTTGGTTTGTTTTCTTTCCCGCGCATGTGTTTTGGATTGCGCGGAGCAGCACAAACTTTTCAAAGGTTCATGAACCATACGGTTTTGGCGGGTTTAGACTACATATACTGTTATATAGACGATATATTAGTTTTCAGTGACGAAAACGACCATGAACAGCATTTACGGTAAGTGTTCAGCCGTTTAAACAAATTCGGTATAACTATAAACTTACACAAATGTGTTTTTGGGCAATCCAAAATAGAATTTTTGAGATTCGAAGTTTCGACACAAGGTATTCGACCATTGCAAGAAAAGGTAGATGCGATAAGCAGTTTCCGAAACCGGAAACTGTTGAGCAGCTTAGACGTTTTTTGGGAATGGTTAACTTTTACCGTTTACATTTACCTCATGCTGTGCAGGATCAGGCATTATTAAATCGGTACTCCCAAAATTAAAAAAAAACGCGATAAAACAAAATTAATTTGGACAGAAGAAACAACGGAGGCTTTTGCACGGTGTAAAGCAAGCTTACAAAAGGCAGCGACTTTATCGTACCCTGAACCCGATACTTCGTTTGCGCTAATGATCGATGCATCGGACACCTGTGTAGGAGCGGTTTTGCAACAATACGTTGATAGCAAATGGATACCGTTAGCGTATTTTTCTAAGAAAATGTCGCAATCACAGACCAAGCTCAGTACCTATGATAGGGAACTGTTACGAATATACTTGGCTGTAAAATACTTTAGGAATATGATCGAAGGACGACATCTCGTAATTTTTACAGACCATAAGCCTTTGACATTCGCGTTCAAAAAGGTTAGCAATGATAACGAGTTACCACGACGCATTAGACAACTACTATATATGAGCGAATTATCGACAGAAATACGTCATATCGATGGTGCTGCAAACGTAGTAGCTGACTCGTTATCTCGCGTGTACGTGGCAACACTAAGCTATTTCACGATTTTAGATTACGCGGCAGTTGGGCAAGCGCAAAAGTACGACGAGGAGCTTCTACAGTTGCGTAACCGGACTTGCGATAGCAAATTAATTCTTAAAGATATAGTAGTACCTGGAAGTGACTTACCGGTCGTTTGCGAGACATCAACTAAGAGAGCTAGGCCATACTTACCACAGCGGTTTGGACGTCAGGCATTCGATTCCGTGCATAGTTTAAGCCACCCAGGAATTCGTACCTTGCGTAGGCTAGTTAAGGAAAGATTTTTCTGGGGCAATATGATTTGTGACGTTGGTAAATGGGCTAAAGAGTGTGTAAACTGTCAGCGTGCGAAAGTGTCTAGGCATAATAAGTCGGAGCTCAGCGTTTTCCCAGAAGCTGAACGTTTTTCACATATCCACGTAGATATCGTAGGTCCACTAGGTATTTCAGTAAATGACTACAGATATCTTGTCACAATCGTAGATCGCCAAACCGGCTGGCCTGAGGCGTATCCAGTCAAGGATATTACCGCAGAGACAGTAGCTAAAGTCATGGTTGAAGGTTGGATTTCGCGTTTTGGCTGCCCTGCTAAGCTAACAAGCGACCAGGGCTGGCAATACGAAAGTGCTGGATTTAAGGAGCTTATGAAACTATTAGGTATTTGTAAGATACGCACAACCCCTTTCCACGCATCTTCAAACGGTATGGTCGAGAGGACGCATCGCTCGTTAAAAGTCGCGCTTATGGCTCGCTTAGAATCCTCTACATGGGTGGAAGAGTTACCGATAGTTTTATTAGGCCTACGTACGGCTATAAGAAGTGATACAGGAGTGAGCGCGGCGCCAATGACATACGGGACGACGTTACGGTTGCCAGGTGATTTGCATACCGATTCTAGTGTTAAGATTTTAGATCACAGTCAATTTGTAGAAAGACTACGCGATATTATTAGTAAGTTGAAGCCTAGGTCAACAAAACTTAGGGACGCGCGCACAGTATTCGTACACCCGGACCTCGCAAAAGTAGAGTATGTGTTTGTTCGCGATGATACCGTACGAAGACCCTAGACTTACGATGGTCCATATCGCGTTTTGAAAAGAGGACCAAAGGTCTACGTCATTCAGCTTCCAAATAGAAAGGCAACGTTATCCGTAGATCGCCTGAAGCTAGCATACGTAGTTAGCGTAGAGAACTCAACCAATAATATTCCTATGCATCAACCGGCAACCGAACCCCCAATCGCACCTAGCAGTCGTACAACGCGCTCCGGTCGGGTAATAAAAGTACAGCAGCAGTTTGCTAACAGTCCTCTGCAATCTACAACCTTAAGCGAACACTGTTGCAAGTAGTACCATAGTACACTCGGTGCTTTGTGGTGGCAAGCGTATAGGCTTTGCGCATATGGCTCTCAGCTATTGCAGGATATCAAAATTCAACACTTACCTATATTGTGTATACCTACTATCAATTTCCAAGTGCAGCTAGGCAACCAACTGGACCAAAAGGATTAGGGTTGGATTGAGTTGGATATTGATTCAATTCAAAAAACTTTGTTGATAAAATCATGGTAATTAAATTGTGATGAATCAGGTAATCTCTGGTACGGCTGGGCCAATTTTAATGGGACGACAATAGCAGATAGCTAATATTATGAGTCGTAACATAGGCTACTTTTATTTTAGAAAGAGAATTAAGATTCCGCGCAAAAATATTAAAACCATCAAATTTAAAATCACGCGGGTGAATTCGTGGGCGAATTCGTCTTATTTTATTACTAGTTGTAGTAATAAAATAAGACAGACGAATCAAACAAACTATAATAAATACAATACAATACATCATGATTGTCCGTTTACTTTACGTAACAAAGTTCAATAGGAAAGAGATTGCATATTGTTTTTTATAGGTGGACCACCGGCAAAAAATAGTGCCCGTGGTCCACCTAGGTGAACTGAGGTGGACCACGAGCAAGAAAAAGTGCCCGTGGTCCACCCAGGTGGACTAAGTAGGTGGACCACGACCCATGACCGCAAAATGTGTTGTAGTTTAAGGTCATTATGTAAAACATTTTCCAAAAACCTATGTAATTTTATAAAAGTATTTTAGTACTTATCGAAATAGATTTTGTTTGTACATGTACGTAACTACTGCATCAGAATTGTAAGTACTACTTACCTAGAAGAAATAGTTAGGTGCACGTAACACGATACGATTGTTATTGCCACTACTATCAAGCATCGGAACCTGGTCTAATGCTGACTTGTAAAAAAATCGTGTGAACTTTTATGTTGTTGTAATTTATGTACGAATTATTGTAATATCTTAATTATTCATTGTTGGATTAATTTCCTTTTTCAGTAGGGGGGAATACTGTAGCGGCTGTACTGTACGTGACTGTACTTGTACATTGAAAGTGCATACCTACGTAGGAAAACTGTTATGTATCTAGTCTTAACCAGTCGACCGTAGAACATCAGTGTAATCGCACGTACCAATAAACGCATGATACCAGAAACCGTCTTATAATTATCCGTCGCCTAGGCACCCCCAACACTCTGATGGGATATCTGGGGTTATGTGTACCTACCTCATCTTTCTATCTTTTTCTTTTTTCTTTTATTTTTATTTAAAAACAATTACATTTACATGTGCTTCTTATGGTACTTTACATTAAATCTTATTATCTATAACAATATCAAAAAGGCAAACAATTTTTCTTTTTCTAACTTATTATTTTATAACTATTTTTACAGCAGAACTATTTCATAATCACTTAAACAACTATACTAAGCATACATGACGCTTAGTTAATGCGCCGACGCGAGATAATCTCTACGTCTTATTTCGTATATTTGTTATTCTAACTATTTTAGTAGCAAATTCCAAAGTTCGCTCAGTGTGTTCTCTGATAAGTGTTTTGATGCCATCCTCGTCGAGCTTTGTGCCGGTCGCAACTTCAACGTCTAGCCTATCTTTCGCGTATATGGGGCAGTTCATAAGCAGGTCGGCTACTGTCTCCGGGGTTCCTGACTCACAGGCGCACGATGGGTCCGCCTTACACTTGAACCGGGTCAAGTATTCGGCGAACCCACCTTGCCCCGTGAGGAACTGAGTGGTTGGTCCCGTTATATTTAGCCTCCTGACGGTTTTGTACGCTGCCACCGCGCAGGGGAAGAAGATTTTCGTAGTAGAGGCTCCCTCTCCCTCTTGATATCGTCTGTTCCATTCGCCGAGGGAGCCCTGACGTATGACTCTCTTGGCGAATGAAACAGGACACAGATCGTAATCGGCCCTCTTCTTGAGCCTAAAGGCGGCCTCCCTAGCAAGACAATCCGCCCTCTCATTCCCCTCCAGTCCGACGTGGGCCTTGATCCAGTAGAGAGAGACGCTCTTGACCTCATATAATGAGGCCACCTCCTGAACTCGGAGGTCCAGAGGGAGTAACCCAGCCAGCAGCACTGACGAGTTCAAGGAGACCGTGCGGTAGGCTTTAATTAATTTCCGAGCGAACACCCGTTGAACCGCGTTCAATTGCTTGACGCATTCTTTGCGTGTCGCCTCGTACCACGCACTAGCCGCATAGAGAATCACGGGCTCTATAACTGCCGTGTAGATGGTCCGGATCACCGGTCACCTGGGGGTTAAGCCCACAGGTGACCCGGGCCGTCCGAGCCAATGGTTTATTATGGCCTTCGTGCATATCTTCTTCACGTGGCTGTTGAAATTTATGTTCCGGTCAATGGTAAGTCCTAATATTTTTATTTCGTCGGACAGGCCAACGTCAACCCCGCCCATGCTCAGGCGTGGGTTGTCGTACGTTAGTTTCTTAGTTATTACCATAGCTTTGGTTTTATGTGGGGCGAATCTAGATGCCAGAAAACTGGTCAGGGACGTCCTAAATCTAAAGCGCGGTCTCAAAATATCACGTCCCCTGCGCGTATGGGGGCTCCTCTTGTCGACTAAGAGTAATGTAATCGTGTATGCAAGTGTGTGGGTGTGTATGCGTGTATGCGTGTGTATGTGTATGTGTGTATGATAGTGAATGGTAGTGAGACTGAAAATGCAGAGGTGTATATGTGCGGTGAGTGATTAAGTGAAATCGCGTGTTAGCGAACTTCAGATGCCAACTCCAGTCGAAAAAGACGTAGAGATGTACGGTAGGCCGGCTACCAAGTCAAACTACTCAAGTCAACAGGCTTGTCAACAAAGTCTTATATCTAATGACTTAAATCTAGAATTTAATTATATGTACCGTTAGCTCTACGTCTATGTATATAAGTCTGTATACAGTTAAGTCAGTCAATCTAATACACAAAATACGGTCAATACTCCAAAAAAAATTTCAGTTATGGCAAAGTGCTATAACTACTCTATATGTACTGTAGCGTCCGGGGGTTGGACGCCACAATACCTCGTGTTGATAATAAGATAAACACACGGATAGATAGTTATATGATCATTTATTAATTCAACAAAGCTTCCTATATCGGGTTTAGGGAGGTTTTTACGCGTATATATTTATCTTTAAACGAACTAGGGAATCGCGAACTCCGCTCAAGGACTGAGCCTAAATTTAATACACTTATATCTTCTCTTCGGCCGGCGGACCCGGGCGGCGCGTCAAGTCGCCCTCTGTCAGCCGCACAGCCGAATGCAGCTCCAAGCAATTGTTTTTTCTTCCCTAAGCTATATTCAAAAGTATTATGTATTTATTTTTAAACTCTGACACATGATGGCCAGGTAAACGCACCGTGGTGTGTCGAACGAGGTCGCACACCACAACCAGCTACGCCCAAGGCCTCATGTGACAGCTGGAGCCCTAGGCCTACTAAATCTGGGACACAAAAAAAAAGTTATGCGAATTGTCCCTTACAATGGGAATAACGAAGCAATCTTTGTAATAATTAGTAAACGATAGTAGAATCTCAAATTATAGCAATTAAACTGTAATAAATACTGAAATCACGAACAAAGAAAAATTGCTTCATTCTTGGCCAGGCAAAAACCCAGGTTAAAAGAAGCCTGGCTACAATCAGCCTCATCAAAGAAAAGTTTGGTGTCATTTGACGACACATTTTAAGGTTTGCCCTGATGGGACTTAGTAACAGAGTACTTTTAAGACCTACCTAACTAAAAAACAAAAGATGACATAAAGTGATCTATCTTTACACATTATGCATGTGAAGCAGTCACTATGTCGCCTACGCATTACTAAATTACTTTTTAATCATCATTAAAGAGAAAGAGAACCTTACTTCATAAAGAGGAGTCTGATCGAAAACCAACTTTCGATCATCGTCGGCACTCATGTCCAGAACGATTTGACTCTCTTACAAAGTTTAGATCCCCACTCCCAACATTGGACAAAAAAATAATTGCCTAACTCCTACGCTAGAACATCACGAACAAAACAAATCTATTTATCTTCAGCAGCGCAGCAATATGGAATAAACAGAGAACACATATTAATAATAAAATATTACACATAACACGTTATTTACTACGTGAATTATAATTCTACTAAGACTTATAGTCCTTATTGGCCCTATTGACCCGCAGGCAACTGTCAATGCTCTTGAAACATTCTGGAACAAGCCACCATCATAGCCATCTTCTCGTTGAGCACATAATATCACATAAAAGCACATAAAAGCAAAATAAACACAACGATACTGATAAATGCGTCGCTCCAATTGTCGCACGACGTCTTTCTTCAAACGGTACGGGATCGATCCATCCACTGCCAACTGCAGAATGTTGGCGTTTCCGACTTCTGCGGAAACTAGCGCTTCACCAGCTGTAGCAACCACCAGCTCCTGTGGAAATCAGTGCTTCCACCAGTTGTAGCTGTAGCAACCACCAGCTGTATGGAAACCGGCGTTCCTCCACCAGTTGTAGCTACCACCAGCTCCTGTGGAAACCAGCGCCTCCACCAGTTGTAGCGTCCGGGGGTTGGACGCCACAATACCTCGTGTTGATAATAAGATAAACACACGGATAGATAGTTATATGATCATTTATTAATTCAACATAGCTTCCTATATCGGGTTTAGGGAGGTTTTTACGCGTATATATTTAACTTTAAACGAACTAGGGAATCGCGAACTCCGCTCAAGGACTGAGCCTAAATTTAATACACTTATATCTTCTCTTCGGCCGGCGGACCCGGGCGGCGCGTCAAGTCGCCCGCTGTCAGCCGCACAGCCGAATGCAGCTCCAAGCAATTGTTTTTTCTTCCCTAAGCTATATTCAAAAGTATTATGTATTTATTTTTAAACTCTGACACATGATGGCCAGGTAAACGCACCGTGGTGTGTCGAACGAGGTCGCACACCACAGTACCTAACCTAATATAAGTCTCCCTTCGGCAGGGTCCCGACACAAGGGAAGAGTACCCTGTGGAAATTTAAGCCTATTTGCACCGTTAAAATCGGCTCCACGGACAATCTCGTTCCCGGCTCTATGTAGAGTCACCCTTTTAGAACAAGCCGATAGAGCTCCCCGAGCCCCTCAAAACAAGCCCAAACTCGAGGAACCCCGGCCCACGGGTAGGGAGACAATCGAGTTCCAAAGCTGATGGTTCCAATATGGTCCGAAACTTTGGAACCCGGTTCCCCCACGAACCAGTGGCCGGAATTCCCCGAGATTCGCTTCCCCAGAAAGGTCTCGGCAAGATCTCTCTCCCGACGTAACTGCTGGGCCAATTGGGTGTCCCCCAAAATTAGGACTCCCGAGCTTGTGGGGTCAAACCCCCACCGTATACGGAGCGGAGTGGAAAGCCGGGTTGCCCAGCGAAAACCGGGTCCCGCTACGACTACCCGTTGCCGAGATATACCAGTTTGTAATTTGAAGAAGAGAGTCAGTCAGTCAGAAGTCCCGGCGATTTAAAAAGTCCTGTCCTGTCTGTCTGTCTGTCTGTCTGTCTGTCTGTCTGTCTGTCTGTCTGTCTGTCTGTCTGTCTGTCTGTC